>OX401970.1:12511747-22511747 GCA_947859335.1 Tortricodes alternella | reverse complement strand
CAATTGATTTAGTTTTATGAATTAACGTAACTAACCTAACATGATAATGATATTGGATTTAGTAGTATTTTGTTGTTACCATGGAACAAGCAGGGATCTGCAGGTGATGCTATGGGCAGCACATGTATCCTCACTGGGTAGGGAGCAGGCAGAGGCAGCCCTTGAATGATTCTGTTCCTGCCAAGTGGACCCAGACCTATACTTCCATCTGTTACCTTTTCAACAAAAAATCATAAATTACACATATACCAACTAGTTTTGGTTAGTGCACAATATATCTGCATTTGCACAACTAATGTGGGTGGGATAAATAAAAATTAATTATAAATCAATTTCAACCCAGATTTGATGTCACTTTTAACTTTGGCTGCCAGAGGATCCGTAAATCCAGGATTGTTCCAGAATTTGATTTCTTAAATATTACTGCCCCAGATTAAATTTTTTTCTACCTTTTTCAGTCAGTAGGTGCTGCAGTGCAGGCCATGTGTGGGAGCAAATGAATTAGTTGATATAACTGAGTAAACGTACCAATATAATCTGCACAGGCGTTTGGTAGCCCCATTCAGTAAGAATAAGCTGGCTGACTCCAGCCAGTGCAGTGTCCAGGCATGTTTTGTCCCCTTCCTCTAAGAGTGGTAACTTATTGCGAATGCTGTCAAACTCTCTAGTAAATGGTACTGGCACTGAAAAACATCATTAGGGAACATGAAAAAATACATATAAACTGAGCCCACGTAAATTCAAGAGTCTAGACCTTATGTGTTGCATATGTGGCGTACGTGGGCTCAGTTTGTCTCTACCTTAAGTTCTATATTTTGTTCCTTTCGAAGCCAATTTTATAATAGGATGACAATGTTAACGGTATCATGAGTGCCAGTCATCATTACATGACTAAATTCATCAAAATAGACTTACAATTTTTTTATTTCTATCATATCGGAATGGCTAATCGATTGAAATAAGTATGATATAGTTTACCAGCCTGGCGCTCGTGGCACTGCACACTGCAAATCCAGCAAAAAGGTTAATTTACTCACCTTCACAAATAGAGGAGAATGTAACTAATGCAACATATTCTAATCTTGCATGCACTAATAGAAAATCCAAAAAAGAGTTGATAGCAGCAGCGGCAACTGTGAGTCTGGTATGATTTTCGGTCGGGTCTAATGTAAGCACCGGTCGAGACATCGACAAGGATACATCTAACAGAATAACTGTCGGCATTTTGCAACGAAGGGTAAGTGTAAGTTAGGACTACAAATACAGGGGTAAGACGGATTTGAATTGGATGTATCTACAATCGCATAATTCTATTTAACCATCTTAAAAGCTTTTAAAAGCAACCAAGCTTTTTGTTTATTAGATTTATTTGACTGTCACTATACTACACTACTGTCAGTCTGACTGACAGCCAAGCTCGCCAACCAGGCACGGCTGACCTTTTGTTACGAAGTATTTTTACGGCTCAGGATGCTTGTCCTTTTGAGTCAAAAATGAATTGTTCATTATAACATCATATCATTTTGATGTTTTTGGACACATCCAAACTTCTATTCTATCCATACTACTTTTTTAAGAAACAGCCACTGAAATGCTGATTATTTCTGTAAAGTCCAATAACGAGTTTCGGAGGCCAGTGGAATTTCTCGACGAACATATGTCTCGGTAGTTCGATTTTTGTTAACATTACATTCTCTATATAATTTGATTTCAGGACACAAAATAAAAATTAAAAAATTTGATCGTGGTGGTTATACCATTTCAATGTGATATACCTACCTACTTCAAACTCGTGGTTATAAAAGTACCCTAATTGTTTAATACAAACATGTCACTTATTATAGTACATTGTGCATCTAGGGCCGTAAGAAGGGGATAACTAACGAGAGTCTGTTTGAAGCCCGACGCCGATAGGCGAGGGCTTTTATGACTCGAGTTTGTTATCCCCTTACTGCCCGTGATACACACAATGTTTTTCATCACATTTGCGAGGAAATGAAATAAAAATTTGACAAAAAAAGTATATATATTAATTTTATTCCCATTTTACATCGTGAATTACCATCAGGTGGGTGTTCATAAACTGTAAGTACGTTGCGATCAGCGCGGGGCAGCTCCGCCGGCTTGCGGGTCGCGCGCGCCCCGCCGGCTGCGGCTCGCCCCGCCGTCAGCGGGAGTTATAACCCATACAAAATCCATAACTGCCCTTGGGAGGTAAGTAGGCTACAGCTGCTCTGTACGCCTGCGTATAATAACAGCCTTTCCGAGCAAGTGTGATGAAAATATAATAATAATTCAAAGACACGTTTGCAGCATCCGGAAGTAGCCGTGTGTTCCGAGTTTGCACGATCGGAAAGGTTTATTCACTATCTACCTATATATATATGAACCACAACTCAGAGCAATTATTTTCTATGTAACCGTTCTGTGGAAATTATCAGAAGACACGTTAACTCGTTATTTATTAAGTTAATTATTTGCCAATAATTTTGGAAAACCAACCTTAAAATC
This sequence comes from Tortricodes alternella, assembly GCA_947859335.1. Taxonomy (NCBI): domain Eukaryota; kingdom Metazoa; phylum Arthropoda; class Insecta; order Lepidoptera; family Tortricidae; genus Tortricodes; species Tortricodes alternella. The sequence goes on along the minus strand of OX401970.1, from coordinate 22,509,236 downwards.
AAAAGTAAAGGGTAGAATTTTGTTTCAATACAAAATTCTGCCGAAATATTTGAAGTAAGGTTACGTAATACAATTTCGTAGTTAGGTCACAGAATAAATATGACAAGCACGTTAGGTTTAAAAGTCAACAAGAAGTTAAGGATTAACTTTTGTTTTGGGCTCCTTACTGACTCATAGCGAACTCTCTAAAGTATAAGACATAAACAAACGTCTAACTTATCAAGTGTAGGCATTCGCATAGAATGGATTTTAAGAAAATTCTCCTCTTTTAGGGGTTGGAAGATAATATTTCCGGTTTTTTAGGTTAGAAACACTATAAAATGGTAAAAAGAAATATAACTAGCGAAATAGATCTTACCAAACATAAAAATACTTCGAAGATCAAGTTGCCCGCAAAAGTTATATCGGATAGTATTAATTCTGATATTACGTGCTATATTTGTTTATTTTTTAAATTTGAATTCGACGCATACGAAGTCGCGGGTAAAAGCTAGTGTAATATAATATCAGTTCTGTGAGAATTCACGGATATTAGCGGAAACGCGCTCTCTCGCCAGCGACGAGACGATCGGCGCTCGTTGCTATTTTGCATCAGACATGAAATCACAGGATGATTGCAGCCAAATGGAACGTTCGCTGCTAACTGTATAGGGCCTAATTGCCTCTTATGAGACACGAAAGAAAGAAAGAATACAGCTTTATCGCTAGCTTTTTATTCGGTTCAGAATCTAGATGGCCTCTGACGATGACACAACCGTTAATTTTATAGAAACCAAGATGGAAATAAATGATGATAACAAAATATACGAAGGGGACGGTGGAGACTATTCCTTTGAATATAATTTTATTAATAAACCGTGGGATGACCGATCGAAGAAAAGTAAAATTGGAATAGTTTCTTTATTAGTAGCCATTGCCGCAGCTATAATAGTTTTTATTGTCAATAGCTTTGTAATGCATTATCGCGGTTACCAACCTGGGCAATTTTCAACTGCACCTGAAAATACTTGTCGCCTTGTAAAGAAGGAAGACTACCCTTATGTGGCCAGAATCTACTCGGTGGCGACGAAAAAACTACTTTGCATAGGTGCTGTAGTGACCACCTCTTCAGTGATAGCAAATGAAGTGTGTATGAAATCTGAACCTATCCGTCTGTACGTAGGCAGCTCGGCAGAGTAAGATACAGTTTAAGAAAATTACGCTTACGTCATCTGATAATATTAATTAACATATTTATAACATAATTCCAGTCCACGCTGCAAGAAAGGCTTCCCGGTCGATCGTAAGAAGACCCTGGACTTAAAACATGAAGGGATCGTTGCTGAGAAGTTGATAGCCATAGAGAGTTATGAGAGCTTAGACGCATGTAGCTTTGTTATAAATCTGGGCTCGGATATAGACTGGAAGTCTCCTGCTTATATTATCGGACGGCCGTTACCGCATAACGAAAAAGCGTTCACCGTGCAGACAGTGACCATTGCCGGTAGGGGGAACTGCTCAATGACATCACTCCTAAGCCAGAAATTGAATCCAAAAAGGATATTGTGTGTTAAAGACGTAGGACGTTGCGTCGTGCGTGCAGGGGACCTGCTGGTGCAGAACGGGTTTCTGTTCGGCTTAGCCGCCACCAGCGCGCACCGCTCCGACCTCTATCACACAGCGTACTTCTCTGATTTGAGTTACACGACCACCCTAAAATAAAACGAAATCTAGATTCGATAAATTAATGTAAATTGAGAAATCAACTGATGAACAGCTTTAAAAATGTGCCGCGTCTATCAGAAACGTTCGAAGAGTAGGGCTTTAAGGTTCCGCCCGCGTCCGCGTGGTATTCGGTTATAGTTATTCCCTCAAAAACTTTTGACTGATCCGAGATACGTAAACTATTTCCTATTTCAGGACCGAAGTTCTATTACCAAGTTTCATAAAAATCCGTTCACCCGTATGAAGGTGAATGGTACGAAATATACAGACACACACAAACACACACTTTCGCATTTAACTTATTATTAGTATAGTTTCCATTGGAAGTAGGACTGTTCGATTCGTAGAGTATTTGTGCCAAATTTTAAATAGATACATGGAATCAGTTCATCCCGTACAAACTTACACACACAAGGTATCCTTTTTAATACTTTCATTTATTTCTTCAACGGTTGAGGTGCATTTACCAAGTTTCAGGGCGATAAACTCATGGAATTCTTTTTTTTTCATAGTAACTTCGTTCAGCCCCCTCTATTATCTTCTTCCAGTTTTATTTTCAAAGGTCTGTCTATGTCCACATAGCCAATGTCCTGCCTAAAGTTACTCCTAAATAGTAGTTAGTCCTAAATATCGAAAAGCGCATTAGAATCCATCTAGTAGTTTTAAAATGTATTGCACACATACAATCAGACAAACAGACAAACAGGATGTATTGACCATTCTGAAGCCCCGCATAACATTTTTTCATTGTTTTCTGCAATGTATAGACTTTTGCACTTTACGATTTTAATACATGTATGTGTATACATATAAGGGAAAAGATGAGTAGCTTGTATAGTAGAGCACATCAACTCCAGGTAATTAATTACTGTTGCTTAAATAACAAACATCTAAACTTCCAAACTTTTGATAGGGTTGGAGTGCGATAACAAGGTGACCTTTATTTCATCGTCAATAGTTTAAATTTTGTATTAATCAATAACCGCCCTTCTTTAGGGGTAAGTACCTACACCTCATTCTATTCTGGTGTTATAATAATTACTATATTAATTGAAAAATATCTTAAAACCCGGACTAGATACTTTATAAATCGCTTTGTTTAGGGGTCACCGTGCCACCACGAGTTTGGAAGAGAAATAATGGAAAATCAAGTTGTATAATTATGTATAATGCATTATGGCCAGTAATTAATAGTGTATTATATTAGTCGGTGTGCGGTCAATTGGTACTTGCACCGGGCCCAGGTCCACCTCCTCCGGGGCAGTGTAGCCCTTCCAGCCTCGCGTGACCACATAGATGGCCAGCACGAGGAGGAATGTGCCGACTGTGTACACCAGCAGATCCGCATCGATGTTGCACTTGCCGTTGCTCGTGCCGAGCGCTAAGCTCACACTCACTCTCGACGGGTTGTTGCAGGGCATATTTGGGTTTCTACACTAAACAAAACTAGAACTGGTTAACGTTTAAAATACTCTAGTATATTTAGTTACTCAAAAAATGGTCAAGTTCTTTATTATCCATTTCAAATTATTAAAACAAGAAATGAGTTTATAGGTATGTGGCGTGCCGTTGAGACGAACACGTTTAGCGTCGGCCGTGGTAGGTTCTCCACGTGACAGTTCATCCAATTTATCGTTTCTTCCGAATTATAATAACCTATTAAAAGCCCGTCATACAAGCGATTAACTGTCAGGCGGTGATTTTCCAGAAGGCTGGATACCTGTCATCACTAGCCGCGTGCAAGCGAGCCCAAAACGCTTTGGCGTGCCACAATTAAAATGTTAATTCGACGCTTCACTCTCGGGTCATGCGCGTCATCGTACTCATCGTATCATATCGGTTCACCCTGTTATTTTGCAGAGACAAGTTACAAAACGTTCACTCGTCAACGTCACTATCATTCGTCACCATTATCGTTTTAATAACAAGAATCTTTCATATTGACTACCAATCCATAGGCTATGACAATATAATCGAAAGCGGTTTTAGCCCTAATCGACACGCGCTGTTTGTATTCTGTATAGTTCTTCGAATTTGATTTGGATAGCCGACGGTTGTAAGACCCTCATTTGGTCCTACTGGGTCCTACTTGGTGCTCCACTACGACCGTAACTTCAAACCAGCGTCGTAGGTTCATGAGTGACCATGGCAAAATTGGAATTTTGGGCCACCAAGACTTATTTTCTAGACAAATAAACAACTCTGTGGGCCTGCAGCCTGTGGGCTTTTATGGGAATAGTGGGATAGTATTAACATAATCATGCGTACTAGGCAGCTTGGTACTCATCTGCTTCTTCAGTATTAATGAGCAAAAGCTGAATTGTTACATCAATTCTCCCTCAAAGGGAAATTGAGAGTCTATTTACACTTGATGATTAGGAAAATTGGAGAAAGTCAAATAGTACTTACCTACATGGTCTCCTAAGAATTGTTGTTGTGCTTACTGTAATGATTTACCGTTTATAATTTATTAAAGAGTAGTAAGACATAGTGGTGCGCCCTTTATTAAAAGTTTTTCAATAAAATATGAGTTCCACTGTAATTTTTCATTGATAATCAATATTGTCATGTCAATATTTACACGTCAACTCATGTCAATACAACGCACAAACAAAAAGAAAAATGTAAGTACTCTTTTCAATTAATGTCAAAATTATGCCAATAAAGGCTCGGGCAAACAAAACGCGTTTGCGGCGCGAACGCGGGCCCGCGCCGTTGTAGAACGGCGCGGGCGGATTTACCATGCCACGCCAAAAAAGCGCGGGACCGCGGCGATCTCGCGCCGCCGCGGTTTGGCATGGTTAAGGTCACAGCTCATTAGAGCCACCCGGCACCCGACCCGCACCGCCTCGCTTCGTGCGGTTAGTATTCTTTATATGGACGTTTATGGACATGCGCTCACTACATCAACTCCGTAGCGTCGCCGGATCGCCTCGGTCATAAGCCGCCCACGCGCGGACGGCGACTGGACCACTCGGTGACAATTCGCTGGTCGCATGCTTACTGCGTATTGCCAACGCACGGGCCCCGAGTCGATCCCGCGCTGCCCGCGGGTGGACCGCGTGCGGCCCGCGAGTGATTCACGCGAGTACAATCGCTGACAGACTACTAGGAAATCCGTGGACCACGCGATGTCCACTCGTTAACCACGCGGTGTCCACTCGTTGACCACACGAGGTCCACGAGTTGATCACACGAGGTCCACGAGTTGACCACGCGAGGTCCACTCGTTGACCACACGAGGTCCACGAGGTGACCACGCGAGGTCCACTAGTTGACCACGCGAGGTCCGCTGGTTGACCACGCGACGTTTACCTGGTGACAACACGGCGTCCACCCGTGGACCACCTGTCGACAACGAGTGGACGCCGATCGACGAGGCGGTGCTGGTCGGGTGCCGGGTGGCTCTAATGAGCTGTGACCTTATCCGCCCGCGCCGTTCTACAACGGCGCGGGCCCGCGTTCGCGTCGCAAACGCGTTTGGTTTGCCCGGGCCTTAAGAACAGATCAGCCTGTAACGTGGGGCGTTATTCTGTTACTCGCTCGTGACCCCGACGAGTACGAAGTACGAAAATCAAGTGACTAACTCATAATTTTTTTATACATCACCAGCCAACGCATGGGACGCATTCTTCTCTGTGATAACAGCTGCAATGGAAATAATTTATAGTATCCGTTTTTTAATAGATCTTTATTTGTTTGCATACATATTATATGGCCAATTAATCCAAGAATCTACCTAATTTTTTAATACTCAAAATTATTGTTTTTGATGAATTATGTTTCAGAAATTATGTTTAACTTATTATGTCTAAAAATGTTTTAATTTTATTGTGTGTCTATTAACATAGGTACCTACTCAAGATATACATAGCTAGTAACTACGTGTACCTACTAGGTAGTAGGTACACATCGGTACTAATCGACTTTAGTCCTTGAAATAAAATCAAGTAGAAAAGGTGAAAAAATTACAAAAGGCGTTAGAAAGTTGTTCTGTAAAAAGACGGAAAATCGGATTATCCGCGCTCCTTCGTGAGCGGGTGCCGCACGTCTCCAACGAGGGTTGCCGGATGTCCGGGAAATCCGGGATTATCCCGGAATTTGGTGTCATGTCCCATGTCCCGGAATTACACGTTACTGCCACGTATTTTGTACTTTCTATCTCTGTGCGGACGCTGCGGTGTGGTTCGCGGTTGGTGGGGCGGGGAGACGGTAGTAAGTACCGTCAAATGGGGGAAAATGAGACTGGTTTGTTAAATAGGACAAAACGTAGGGTAACATTTGATCACTTGTCATGGCAACATGGTTAGAGATATTCACGTCTGTTTGCTGCCAACTCAACCGCAATAACATCACGTTCACACAGGTAAAGCAAAAAAGTTGTTATTTCTATCACAAATTCTCCAAAAATACGATCTTGCATGTGCTTCCAAACTGATGATTTTTTTGGTCTGTAAAACAGTGTCGGCCACGACTTCCGTATTAAATATTTCACAATAAAAGTACCCAGTAGTCTTACCTCACTTTATCGTCGATCGTTTGCAATTGACATTACTCCAGTAATGCCAAACATCGCGAAAAAAAAAAAACAGAAAAATAAAGGTGCGTTCGCATTTGGGAAATTAGGGACGCATGAAAATGAAAAAAAAAAAACTGAAATTCTATGCCTATTGTTGATTTTTTAGGTAGATTTTTCAATATAAATAGGTTAAGATTGTGACTTCCTAGTTTATAAGAACAAATGATTATTCATGTTCGTAAATTGCTATTAGAATTTCTAATTCTAAACCACATGTTGTTTTTTTTTTAATTATCTATATATATAAAAATGAATTGCTGTTCGTTAGTCTCACTAAAACTCGAGAACGGCTGAACGGATTTATCTTATCTTAGTCTTGAAATGTTCGTGGAGGTCTAGGGAAGGTTTAAAAGTACATAGGTTACTTAAATTATTATTCTTCGCAGACGAAGTCGCGGGCACCAGCTAGTATTTTTATATAATCAGGTAAAGATTGTGATTTCCTACGCAATAAGCTAATAAAAGAGTGATTAAACGTAGATCCCCATTGTAAAATTAAGTTTTAAAGTTTCACAGAAGATTCTTTAAGTTTTGTACATTTTTTTTTTATAAACGTGTTCGTTGCGAACATACCTTTAGCAATACATTTTTTTAAAACGTTATATGTGTCCTAAGTTGCTTAATGTGCAGTGTAACTCCGATAAAAGTAACGAAACACTTGTTGTCTTAAATTACCCCACCCTACAGTCTAACTTGGGACAGCCATAAAAAAAAATATATAAATAAAACTATTCATATACCTGTTAGTATTATATGCAAAACAGAAAATATAAGTACAGACTGTAAGCTGAGACTAGCCATCACATTGCTAACCCTATTATAACTATGTTTTTTTTACCCGGGAATTTGAAAATCGTCTCATTTTCCCCCATTTGACGGTACTCGGTAGGGTACGGTATACCTATGTTAATTTTCTCAGAAGCTTTGCAAAACAAAGAATAAAATGGCTTTTTAATTATTAAGTAACAAAGTAAAACAACGAATTAAATGGCTTTTTAATTATTAAGTAGTAACTGCAAGTAAGTAGTATAGTAATTAATAATCCTCAGACGGTTTCTTTTCCGTCCCGTGTCCCGAAAATGCGTACATTAGGTACATCTGGCAACCCTATCGCCAACAGATCACAAGTTACGCTACTCAAATATCTGGGTGAATATATTGACCAAAATTCCTGCTTCGTGAAGGCTGTTAGTTGGTCGGTCGGTTCCCGCACCACAACAGATGTAAAATTTATGTAGTTATGACGGGACGCCAAGCGCTCAACCCTCAGCGGCTCTAACATGCATGCCACAAAGATAAATTAAACACGTTTATCTCTATGACTGTCTCTTTCGTCGGCAGTTGTGTGAGGCGACGCACTTAGAGATAAGACGGTCTATCTTATCTTTGTGTCATGCATGTTAGGGCCGCAGGGTACAAATGGGATAACTCGGCGGCCCTAACATGCATGGCATAAAGATAAAATAGAACCGTTTATCTCTATGACTATCTCTTTCGTCGTCACTAGTGTGAGAGAGACGCACTTAGAGATAAACGGTTCTAATTTATCTTTGTGCCATGCATGTTAGGCCCGCTGATATAGATACATGCTCTACGATCTACGATCCTTAACCTTCGTAGAGTATTGCAGTCGCTAATGACGCAGCTCTTAACATGTACAAAAATTATTAAAATTAAAGTAGGTAGGTATATATACTGCTATTTATACTATGTTATATTTTGGCGACCACAAAAGAATATAGGGGCCCATTTCTCAAAGCATACAGTGTAATAGTACTTATATAATACTAGTATTTTATCTCGTAAGTTAAAAGAATAAAAGCCGGGGCAAACCAAACGCGGTTGCGGCGCGTTTGCGGCGCGAACGCGGGTCCGCGCCGCAAACGCGCCGCAACCGCGTTTTGTGTGCCCGGGCCTTTAAGGTAACAAAACATTAATGTACCTACTTACCTATTTAAATAATATGGGCTCCAGGTATTCGTTTTATTGAGTGGCTTTTCGAATGATTTAGCCAATACCATGAAGATTCCATAATCACCAAGAATTGGGGGCCTGACCTGACCGCAGGATCACACCCAATAGCATACGGTGGCTGAAGCACTGTAATTGAAAATGAAAATGAAAATGAAAATATTTATTTTGCAAGTAGGCCTCACGGGCTCTTTTACATGTCTGAATCTACCAGCGCTTCGAAAGGTGACATTTGCTGAGAAGAAACGCCGCAAGAAACTCAGCAGTAAGTCTTTTTTCCACTTTAAAATTACATATAACTAAAACTAACATAAAAAGTGCAACAAATAAACCTAATGGGCACAAATTAATTATCGTATACAACTAATAAGGGAGATGTATAGTCTCCGCGTCTAAACAAGTAAATTTAAGTGCCTTAGAGATGTATAAAGTCTCTAAGGGTCATAATAATAAGAATAATATTAAAACAGAGAAAACATCTAAATTGATTAATCTAGGTTACATGGAGATGTAGACAGTCTCCATGGTCAAGGCCTCTAAGACTGTCACGAAGCTATTTTTTATTTGACGAGATGTTTTATTATACACCTGAGCTTAACCGGACGGCGTAATAAAAAAAATCTTCTTTTCTAAACTTGGAGGTAAGATAAATAGCTGGATTAACATAATCCAGAAAAGTGCCGCATTCAAAAAAGTAGCAGCTAATTAGGGATGATCTTCAGGCTTGAGCGTCCATTCAAAAGACTGAGTTAGAAATGATTGTGTCGAAAGCAATTTGTTTCGAGTCTCTTCTTGTTAATATAGCACGCGTTCAGGCGTGAGATGTGAAAAGTTTATGCGAGTCGGAGCGATCGCTCAGAAACACGAGTGTGAAGCGGCGTCGTCAATTAAAATTTCCATAATACCTATTGGTATGTGTTTTGTGCACTTGATCCCTCTAGATTTCAGAACTTTAGAGGAATATTTTATCGCAAGTGCAACAACATTACTTGATAACGGTAGGTATTATTCATTTATTTATTACATTTCAGCCCCCCGAAAGCAGAGGCCTCGCAAAAAAACGCTAAAATTTCGAAAAATCCTGTCTGATGGGTGTTATTTTAGTCATACCAAAAGCTTTGTCACGCCTTTCGGTTTATAAAAACTACAATTTTATGATTTGGATGCAGACTATTAGGTATTTATAGAAGATTACCTTCCTCTCACATCACGTTTGGCGCTCAAAGCTTCAAACCCTTCTCGCCACAAGCAGGTTAATTAATAGAAAGTAATAGGCGTAGGAGAAAATACCCATTTCAGTATAGAAACATGTAATCATACGTGAATACCTAAATTGTTGGGGTATTATTGAATTCACAACAATGCATTACGCCGCTTTGCGGCTCTATAGCAAGCTTGACACGAGGGTAAGCTATCCCCACCTTATCCCTCAATGCGTCTTTCTCATACTAGTATCGAAGAAAGAGATTCAATGAGAGATAACATGCGGATAACTTTATCCTCGTGTCAAGCTTGCTAATATAGAACTTTGCTATGGCCGCTGCATAGTTACCGTACCTACTTGTCGGCATTGCTGGTAGGCAGGTTTTTTATATTTAGAATTTGATCGATGATTTGTTTTTGATAGATATTGTTTTGAAGCAGTGTCAATAAAGTCCTCGTATGAAGTGGTGGTTTCCTTTGATAGGAGCTAGCGACGACAGTACTTGATATCCTATTAGGACCTTCCCTTCGGTCCGTTAGACCCTGTTATAACAGGTAGGGGAGACCGGGGACAATTGAACCGCGGGGCAAGTGCTCCACACGCGATTTCTCAGAAACCAAATAAGTTATCAATGTGCGTGTACCTTCAGCGCACTCCTATAAAACGAGGCAAGTAACTGACAGTCAGCCGCGGGCGCAGACCAGCGCGGATGCGTACTAGAGGGCAACGAAGTTTTAAGACCCTCAAGGTAAATATTACGCCCGTATTATATAGTCATTTTTATGCAAAATAACAGTGTATTTGGATTGTTTTGTGTTTTGTTGATTTCTTTTGACTTTTAGGCCTAAGTTTTTATAAAAGTGATGGTCGCAACGCTGCCTAAAGCCGAGTAAATAATTATTTTTTCTAAAAGGTCTGTCGAGACGATTGGTCCACTAATCGCGGGGTCAATTGAACCGGTTCAATCGCCCCGGTGGTTCAACTGACCCTTATTCGTAGTTTTGTAATGTGTAATTGAAAAATATCCATGAAGGGAATTTAACTTATTATTATTTTATTTGTAATGAAAAACTTACTTTAATTTGCTAACTTCAAAGGGGCTTTGGTCCAGGAAACGAACGATTTTGAAAAATAAACATTAGGCTGATTTAATATTCTTATTGTTTCTAAATAATTACTTAAAACTGTATGCATGCATACTTATATATTTTTTTAACTCGCCATTTGTATATTGCGAATTACTGTCTGAAATGGAGAGTTAATTACTGCGGCGACTAATTCCTGATAAATTGTTTAAACAAAATAATAATATATTAATTTATAAAACATTTTTATTAGTATTCAGAAATGGTTAGAAGGGGGTTAGAGGGGAAGGATTTTTTAACTTATTAACAGTACGTAAAAGTTTCTCTAGTAAGTAATTATAACACTGTTTCTTGCAGATGCCTCGTAATCGAAAAAAAAGACCGACATGTAAAAACTCCCTAATCTATGTTTCTGCAACTCAATGTAAAACTGGTTGTCAATTAAAGTCTATTAAAAAATAAAAGTTGTTCTTTTCCATATTTATAATTTTAATACATACTTACCTCTTGGAATTGTGACTGGGGCAATTGAACCACTGGGGCAAATGAACCAAGCTTGTTTTCATATAAAGTCATTACTTCTAATAACATTACAATTTCTAATAAAAATAACTTAAATTGTATTTTATTCTATGTACAATTTTAAATTACAACGTTTGCTTGTTTTAAAATAAGAATATAACCGGGGGTTAAAAAGTTAAAGGCAAACTTTTTATTCGATCCTTTTTGATACTTATTTCAAGAATATTGTAGTTTTTATAATCAATGCAGGTATACTGAACTATAACCTTTTTTATGTGTAAATATGTAGTTGTAAGATATACTACAAGTACTGGTTAGGTGACGTTGAACATTTGAGTCAACTGACCCGGTAACGGGGTCAATTGAACCACTTTCCCCTGCCGTGTTTGATTGACAATATCTCGTTACTTTCTTAATAATAAGGAATGTTGCACATTGCATTTCCTAGCTGATTAAATTATCTATGCAACGGTATATGACACTAATGCGTTACTGTTTTAGTTAAGGCGCAAATAGCTGTCAAACAAAAAATGGACCGATTGTCCCCGGTCTACCCTAACAAACACATTTATAACTATGAAGATACAGGTCAATTCACAAGAGCTGATACGAATGAAATGAACGAAACCAATGTAAAATTGTCTGAGTGCCGTCCGTTATACCTACGGAGTCCTCCTTCATTTTTGTATAATTTAAAAACTACTTTTTGTCGTCCAAGAAAAAAATACTCGTAGAATGCATAATTTGTCGGCGGTCAATGTCAAGATTGAAATTTATAGGTAAGAAAAGTAAACTTGACTACTCGTAGTCACTACAAAGTTTAGACAACAGACTTAACTATCATGGAGTTACAATTTCGTTTATTGTATTCATGTACGCGATTGTTTTGTTCATTAAATGCACAAGGTAGGGTAGGTAGGTTTGTTTTAGTTAGTAGACATTCATAGATAACACATGATACCTAGATTAAAACGAAGTTGTTACAAAATATATAAATCTTTGTAGTTAAACTTAGTTTAAAGAATGGTTTTTATCAATGAACTTTTATTACTTATTCAATAAACCTGTATGTAATTATTTTGTGATAAACGCATAGATACTTTCATTCACTCATTGAATCCATTCGTGCTGGCTCTTGTGAATTGACCTATAACTACTTACCAATAAACTAAATTAATCACTTTTAATTTGTAGGTTAACAGGTATCCCACAAAAATTATAAATGTGAAAGTTTGTGACGATGTTTGTTACTTAATCACGCAGGAACGGCTAAACGATTTTCATGAAAATTGGCGTGTAAATGTTTTATTGTTCCCAATTAACAAATATAATACTTCTTTCCCGGAAAATTAAAAAGTTTCAAAGGAAACAATGATATACGCGGATGAAGTCGTGGGAAAAAGTTAGTTTTATATACATATCAATACCTGTCCATTTAAGACATGCAGTATCGACGCAGGTTCAGACTTGGCCTGCGGCTACTGTGTTCAACTTGAGCGGGAAAGATCTGTACCGACTCGTAAGTAGATGTGTTACCGTGTATGAAACACAAGCATTCTATAGAAAGCCGGGCCCGCTTAGGCAATGTGTAATTTATTAACTTTCTTTAATTAATTACTTATTAAAGCGTATTGTACCCACCCGTATACGTAGAATGCCTGGTAGTTCTGTAGAATGCCGGGAGGAGGTCAGGTAAAGAATAAAATGTGGTTTCTCCTTGTCCATAATAATGAAGGACTCTTTTTTTACATAATCCCTGTTTATTTGTTTTAACTCATGTTGAACAATAAATTAAACTTTTATCGTTTTATCTTTTTTTGGCATAATAATGCATACTTAAATTTACCTTTTTAGTAATTATGTAATTTTGTGTCCAGAATGCTTGGCAATGTATGAAATAAATTATATTTCATACATTGCCTAGACGTTTAAGGCATTCTGTAGAATGCCGGATTTCATGCATTGCCGATGAAAGTGTTCATGTATGGGTAGTGTTAAACTGTAATTAAACGAAGAACGCTTACATATTGTGAGTTAGCGGGTGAGAGATTACAGAAATGCTAGTCCGAATCTTTTTACGCGCCACGGTAATGTTTGTTCTGAGTTTAGGAGGTTCGAATTGCTTGCATAGGAACCGGTTCAAGCACAGGCTATGTTGTAGAGCAGTGACTTGGAGACAAGTGCCGCGTGACACGAATTGGAAATGGAAAGGAAAATTCCCCGAACATAATAAAATTGTGATCACTGGATAATCGTAACATAAAGAAATATTGATTCCAGAGGGGAGCTTAATATTGATGAGCTGGATGGCGGCCTTCAATAAAAATATTAATTGCTGCCTTGTTTGCCTCGTAAAGGTTTCAAGGGGACATGAAATATTTAGGACGTAATTAAGATGGCAAATTTTATTTCCTAATTTAATGATTCTTTACAATAAAGTATAAACTATTATACATTCGTAATTCAACCGAAGCGGGGAAACATGCCGATTTATGTGTTATTCATACTTCCATACGAATATCATAAAAGTACCTTACTCTGTCTGTCTGTCTGTTACTTTTTCACGGTAAAACCACTGCCTTAATGAAATTTTCTGTACTGAAACGATGAGAGCCCGTTGATGTATTTTTTGCGCGATATTATGGCTAATTCGCTTAACCAATAGTGATGAAATGCATGGAGATAATTTGAGGTCTGAGGAAGGACACAGGCAACATTTTTTTAAGAATTTCAACCCCTTATCTTGTGAAATGGGGTCTGGAAAATTAATGCACGGCAAGTTCGTGCGCCTAATCCAAATCGTTTTCAGCAAGTTGGCCATCTGTGGGTTCTTTTACTCGCCACATCCTTACATATTATAAAACAAAGTTGCCCGCCACGTCTGTCTGTCTGTCTGTTACCACTAAATTCAAAAACCACTGAACGGATTTTCATGTGGTTTTCACCAATAGATAGAGTTAGGCAGGTTTAGGTATATAATTTGTCAAGGTTTTGTGTAACTTGGTTGAAATAAAACGAGAATTGTTGGAAGCGTCGGAAAAATTCAAGCCGCCTGGGAGATTTCATCGAAAACGCTGTCTAATCCTTTTGAGATATAACAAAACAATACATGGTGGGACATTTCTCTTTTATAGATCTACAAAAAAATCCGCGATGGCATATGTCTATCTTTTAAGGATAACTTACCTACCCATTCTGTCATCTAAAAAAATGGTCACGTACAATGCGGTAATTGGAAAGCCATTTAGACAGACTAAGTATTAATCCTTATCAACTTAAATACGTTAGCTACCTTAAGCATTTCATGTACATTATTATAATCTTTGACACCATATAAGTTAAACGTATATCCTCGGAGTTATCGCAAAACATTAACGCGTGCGAAAATAAATTCAACCATGTTGAGACTCGCTTGATGCGGTCAAGTAAGCATTTTTTTCGGCTTCTTTTCACATCGTGAGTTATTTTAAAGTAAATATTAAGGTCGCATTTTTAGATGAGTTTATCAACTTAAAACTCGGTATAAGTACTCTTCAAAACCAACAAGGCATACGTTAGAGAAAATTATTAAACTACCCCTAAAAAGGAGTGCCTTAGGGTATTGAACTTTGTATCGGAATAACTGATTCCATTTGTTTATCACTTTGAAACTTGGTATAAAAGCACCTCAAAACAAACAATTAGGTAACCGATCCAGAAATAAATGTAATAGGGGATGCCTGTACCTATTTGTAGTGTATTGATGTACGGGAAGAACATCTATCTATAGGTATAATAAAATCATAAAGTACAAAAAGTCTACGTTGAAAATAACAATGAAAACATGCTATGGGGGGCTTCAGAATGAGCAACAGAACAAATCCCAATGGTTTTTGAATTTCATGTCTGTTAGTCTGATTGTATGTGCGCGATAAACTTTAAAACTACTGGGTTGAACTAAACTAAGTATAGTATGTATTGTCATCCATTTAAATATAGTTAGCTTAAAGTTGTTCGCGTAATAATTATGTTTGACTCTTACCGTGCGTAGCCGGGGCGGGTCGCTAGTAATATAATAAAATAAATTTAATCTACCCGCGCTTTGGACATGACCATCATTACTGAAAAGAAGCGCCGCTAGAAACTCAGCAGAAAGTCATGTTTACAAATGATACAGAAAGGAGAGGAAATAATCATATAATTTATAATATAAAAAAACCGACTTCAAATAGCCTTTGAAAAGTACTTAAGCTTTTTTTTCATATTTTAATTATTATCCTGTGATTTAACGACACACGTTTACTACATCAAGTAAAAATGGCATAATGCCAATTGCTCATTGCCATTTACAAACTGTTGCTATCCACGGTGCAAGGATGTCAATCGTTGAGGAGTTCTCCTGGTTCTTCAATTTTACTACATGAATTTTCATGGACATAAGTTGCTTCAGAACTTTATACAGCAATTTAATCACCAACCGTGAAATACTCAACATTTAGGAGTTCCCAGTGATCATCTATGGTCTTCATCAACAGTTTCACTTCACCAAATAATGCTTTTGAAACGTAACTGCTTGAGTTATTACAGAAAATACTAAAATTGCTACATGCTTGCCTATAATATTTGAAGAGTTTCATCGATTCCTCATAGATCCTCTCATCATAAGTCAATTTTGACTACAACGGGACCGAACTGGAGGTATACTCTACCGATTAAAAAAAGAATTTTCAAAATTGGTTTATAAGTGACGGAGTTCTGAAGTAACAAACATTAAAAAAAAATACAACCGAATTGAGAACCTTCTCCTTTTTTTTTTGAAGTCTTTTAAGAATTCGAAATTTTAAAGATAAATTTTCACGCAGTCGAAGTTAGTAGAAGCAGATAAAAGCACGATAAAAGCCAGTTGACAATTAAATAACAGTTGCAGCTTGGCTGTAAGCCGAAGGAAATTTGCATTCAATTGGGACGTCCCTGCTGTCACTTCGATAGCTCTAATGTGGTGTCGGTGCTACCCCGAATTGTACAAGAGATATTGTAGGAGTATCTATCCTAAAGAGGCCTCTCTAAGCGGCCTAAATGTTTGGTAATTTGGGTACTGCAATTTGGGCTATTCTCAAAAACATGACATATTACATATTTATTGTAAATAAAGTGTGCATGTAAACCTTTGGGGATAGCCCGAATTGCAGCAATTAATTGCCAAAAAACTAGCCCGCTTGCAAGTCCCTTAAAGGTGTTGTTAAACGAGCAACATTTCACGGTAACTGTAGCTGTTTTGCTCTAACTTCGTACGTTAGAGTAAAACACCTATAGCTGCCGGCTGTAAACTGCCGTGAAAAAGTTGCTTGTTTACAAGCACCTTAACACGTTCAGCCGGCAGATCGGCTTCTAACAAGAATTGGCAATTTTGTTAGAACTCCGATTGCGTCCAAATTAAGATGTGTCAGTTTGAACATTTATTATGTTAGGAGTATTATTGCCAACAGTACTGAGAACTGTTACCGTTCCTGTTACAAGATTTATGTTGAACAAGTCTTGTTGAAAGCCTCCTACCCAACTTTTAAGAGGTGTTGTTTATTACTTTCAGTCAACTTATTTTACTAAATTATACATATTACATTTAGGACTGAACAATGAGTAACAACCACATTTGTAGTAATAAGATAAGAAAATGTGACTTGAAACTGGTTTGAAGGATTTGTATTTATATTTCTAGTGCGTAATGTTGGGTACGCGAAGTCCCTGCGAATGACGAGTCCTTGAGGGGTCATTGCCAACAATGAAAATCGATAATTGGCCTAGCCACATAAAAACATAGACAAGTAACAACTTATTAGCCTGACAGTGGTCCCACATGATGTCTCCTTAGCATAAAACACAGACGATGTTACGGGGCGCGGGTTTTTTTTAGAGCACTGTGGTAGGTGCGTTCGAGATTATGCGTCCCTTGCCTGCCAGTACATTTGGTTCAAAAACAACAATACAATATAACAGTTACAAAACGTTAAGTAAGGCGAACGCTACACGCTCAGTATTACGCGGGGGGTTACCACGTTCCCTTAATGCGGTTAACTTTAGGCCCTAAACTGAACTACCTCACTATTTGATACCACGACATTCTATCCACATATGTATAATATGCAGCGTGGTCAAGGCGTGGTATGAAATGGTGACACAGTTCAGTTTAGGACTCAAGAGAATTGCGTTTAGAGATTGTGGTAACCCGTGTTATTTGGATCTAGTATTTTATGGGTTCGACTAGTATTACGGTATTTAAAGGGTTCGATTTTAATGCTGAGCCTAATTAAGTGCTTCTCTGTACTTGAGTTTTGAGGTATTGCTTTTATGCGGCAAAGATGGTAAGGCTAAGGTAATGGCTATTCATAAGTTTGGCTAAGTATCTTTGAGAAAATTGATTTCAATATTATATTTAGTAACGGCTAAGGAACTCTACACTGAGCATGGCTCGAATACCTTGACTAGATTTTTAGATTTTTTGCAGTTTTTGCTGTGGGTGGGGACATGTAACTCCACCAGAAATCATACCTTTGGACCTCAATATTTCCTAAAGGGTCCCCCCTAACTTACCCTTAATTACCTTTTTCTAAGAGTTATCCAACGACTCCTCACTCTAGGTTGTATAAGAAAAAAGACACTTTTGCTGTGAGAGTATTGAATGTATCATAAAAAAACAGTTTTGTAGCTTTCGAGAATAAGTGCCTGTGACATACGGACGAACGGACAGACAGACAGACATGATGAAACTTTAAGGGTTCCTAGGTTGACTACGGAACTCTAAAAATAATATGCCAATTTTAAATTAAAGGTTGCGTTGAGGAGGGGCGGCTCCAACGCTCTGCGAGAATTAAGGCCCAGTCATATTGCGAGCGCGGTGCGACGCCATTATCAGTTACTTATGTTGTATTGCATTGGTGTAAGCGAGATCGCGCGCGCTGCTCCGCGCCCGTAATGCGATCGGGCCTTTACCCGCTCTGCGCTCACGAAGTCGCGGGCACAGCTAGTGATACTAATTTAGTTATAGACCACAAGAATCTTAAGTGCTGAACCATGAGTGGATCGGCACTCTTGAACTTTGAAGAGTGATAAATCGTGAGATTGAGCTTATATCTAAGTTATTCAACTTTTAAAACTCGTCGGCGTGATTTACCTCTATAAATCACCTTAATCGCAACACTTCCTGATGCCCGTAATCCGACACGCTTTAGAAGAGCGGGACGGGCGCAACTTTAATCCGCACTGAAATATCTGAAAACTCCATTAAGTATGAAGTGGGTTTAAAAAAGAAGCATGACATCAAACGCGTTACGTTAATTATTGGAGTACAAATTGACACTGTACCTATATACTCTTTAAGATTAGATAAAGAAAACATTCAGTAACTCATCTGGGCCGGTATTCGATATTGCCTTAAAGATATCAAGTGATTTTGCTACAATATAGCTCTTATTAACTTGAGAGCAAATGGGGCCGCATTGTAAAACCATCGCGATATCTATCACTTAGGCGATGTCGAATAGAGGCCCTGAACCCTAAGTGCAATTTTGAGTCAAAGTTAAGGCCCGGGCAAACCAAACGCGTTTGCGGCGCGTCGGCGTTTCGAGCTCGAAACGCCGACGCGCCGCGCACGCGCTTGGTTTGCCCGAGCCTTTAAAGTCTCGAACGCGTTTGCGTTACAGCTCTATTTCCTTAGGGGGTGTCCATTAATTACGTGAGGCATTTTTTAATTTTTTTTGACCCGCCTCCCCCCTTGGTGAGATGTTGCAAGATTTTTCTCGACTCCCTCCCCCCTGCCCCACACTCACGTGAGATTTTTCAAAATTTGTGTTTTGGGTAAAATTTGGGTTGAATTTAAAAAAGAAAACAATTGTGTCAGATTTTGCCATATTTTATTCAAGACACTTTTTTACTTTCATTTAGCTTTAATTTAACTTAACTTACACGCAGTTTCACACCGTTTACTGCTAGAAAAAAAACCGGACAAGTGCGAGTTAAACTCGCGTGGAGAGGGTTCCGTTTCGTACATGATTATCTGAAATTTACTACGTTACTTTAAAGACCATAGACTTCTTATAGGTTTTCCTGTAATGTATAGGTAAAGAACTATTTTCTGTATTTTTTTCAAAATTTTAGCCCCAGTAGTTTCGGAAATAAGGGGGGGGAATGGTCAATTTTCGCCTATTATCCTAAATAACTTCTAAACTATTTTACTTAAAATTCAAAATCAAATATATTAAGATCCATACAACAAGCCCTTTCATTTGATATATCACACAACATAGGACGCAGAACTTTTTTTTTTAAATTTCGAATTGACGCCCCAAAAGTGTCCCCATGTTTAAAATTAATATATTTACGTCATGCGTACGTGTTGCGGTCACCGACTTACATATGTATACCTAATTTCAACTCAATCGGTCCAGTAGTTTCTGAGCAAATTGGCTGTGACAGACGGACAGACAGACAGACAGACAGATACACGAGTGATCCTATAAGGGTTTCGTTTTTTCTTTTTGAGGTGCCGAACCCTAAAAATTACGTGATATTTGCCAAGACCCCCCATGGCATGGTCTCAACCAATCAATAATAGTATATTATTGATTGGTTGAGACCATGCCAAATTGGCGTTGTACGGAATCCTCGGTGCGCGAGTCCGACTCGCACTTGACCGGTTTTTTACATGGTACCTACTGAACCCCATTTATCGTCTAAGTCGTGACTAGAGTTCTGTATAAATAGCAAGTTTACCTACAAGTTAGTAGAATGCTTCAAAATAATTATGTACTTAGATCTGTATTCAGTTACCAACTTTAGGTATAGGTAAAGAGACGGGGACGAGTTGAATTGAATGGTTACACACACACACAACTACACAAGTTTTTTTTTTTAGTATAAAGTTACATTTAATATGCAGCCTTACGTAATTACAATCTAGCCTAGGGGCTAATAAGTAATTTGCTTATAACTTAAACTGCTAATAGAATAAAACTAAGAATGTGTCCATTAACACTTTGCTTATTGTCTCTATTGAGGGGAAGACACTTTGTTCTTGTGTTCTTTACGAGTAGCACTCATTACTTTACTAAAGTACTAACGGTATAAACAGTAATGAATTAATGAATAAATGAGAATACTTTATTGCATATATTTTCGAAAAGTTGGTAATACATACGAACATCGGAAAAATAAAAATATGCATTACAAGAACTATAAGTAGTCATCGAAGGAGTTTCTTGATGCATATGAAATATCGTCGTCTAATTCTAGGTGATTTATGATATGGTTTTCGCTGAAATCATCTATAGTTGGTTCCATTAAGTTATATTCAATTTCTTTGTGTTCTTGGAATTTTCTAAAAAATACCGTTGTCGTTTCGTGACTAACCAACTGACACTTTAACTTTTTCTAGATGGGTCATAGCTGTTCAGCTTGAATCCAATATTACTGGCCTCTATTGAACATGCAAAGCAATGCACTCGTCTCAAAATTAAATGTCTGCCTCTTCGATGTTTATCGTTTTGAGAATGATTCTGACCATCAGTCCAAGAGACAGAGACGAAAACAAATGGTTTAGTACCTATTTCTTTTTTACATTTATAAAACGCATGTTTTTACTACTTTCATTTACTAGACCAAATCGATTTGTATTGACATAAACTTTCATCCCTATCAATATGAAAGACGAACAAATCATATACCAAAATGGCACCCAGCTCCCTAACTATAAACTGCCATGCCTTCCTTTTGGCTTTGCGCAGTCGAGTGAAATAGGAGAAACAAGGAATCGATTCACCTGTGCCATGGTGTCGATATGGAAAACGCAGTCGGTGATTCTCCATAACATGCGACAGTAGCTATTTGAAGTCAAGGGCATGGCAGAATGAATTTCTTGTTTCTCTTTTTGTAAGGGGTTTTGCAGTTGGGTTTTTGTTTTTATAACGGATTAATGGGTCCAATTCGAAACGGTGTCCGCTAAATTTAAAATTGCCTAAACTTTAATAAGAAACGTCAAACTCGATTTTGTATAGCTTCAAGCTGTCAAAATCGAGTCTGACGTATCTTATTTCAGATTTAGCGACTTCTAAATTTAGCGAAAACATGTTCCAATTGGCCCCAATATGTTAATTATGCTGTTCTTAATAATTATTTTCACTAAGTTTTCACCACCTGCCTTTGTAAGTATCTCTTATGCCATCTCTTCTTTCGAAGGTTGTCTGGAAGAGATGGCTACTTAGCGATAATATATACCGCCTATTGTCTACCATGTTACTTATTTCTTTGTCTTTTTCCAATATGTTTTAAGTGGTGTTCAATAATGAATATTTGTATTGTATTGTAATAATCTTTATCTACACCCATATCATAAAACCTGTATAATGTACCTATTCAAAAACTGTAAGAAATGACCGGCATTATTACAACCAATTTTGTTGTCTGTGGTAGTAGGTAAAATCTGTAGGTAGTGTAATGTTATTACCTACAGTATCAATTTTAGTAACGTTATGAGTTTAAATTTGGAACAGCCGTCATAACTCAATTGGGGATCTATTCTAGTATCCATAGATATTAACCCGATACGATACATCAATTCCGTATGTTTTTTTTAATATAATCCGCAACATTTGATCTCGAGTGACATGAGAATAGGGACTTCATTCGTTTGTCTATGATTTAAAAAAACATTTGTCTTGACGGAGGATCGAATTGCCGCCATTACTGTTGTCATTTCATCATTCATGGTGTTTTTTTTGTTTGTAATTTACATTTTAGTTGAAAATATGAATAGTAGTGAATCCGAGAACGATTTAAAAACTCCGTCGGATATCGTAAATGCAGCCACGATTGCAACAAATAACTTTTTGCCAGAAAATATTGTTTCTGAACGCATCATGGAGGATTTATAATATGTGTGTAGATAAAGTTATGTATGCAACTGTAGATAATTTGGCCTCGCCTGACAGCTCGTTTCATAAACCCGCACTCGTATTTTAAGGCCTATCATTATGCAACCGTTGCATAAACTACTATTATTTCCTACTTTTTAGTGAATGTATTTAAACATCCAATTTTACATTATATACAGAATCACATACATACATAGGTTTAGGTACATACATACCCGCGAAAATATTTCCTTCCTTTTTATTTCGCTGCAGTCGGGTAAAAAGCAATCCTTATGGTGAGACTTCATTGTCTGTCCATTTGCATGTCACCGCCGCCACTTTTCCGAACTATTTTAGAACACGCGTGTGCATATATATTACGTAAATATAATTAAAATTTTCCTGAAGATAAGGAAGAATTGGGTCAAGAGGGATGACATTTGAAAGGGTATTATATCAACATAAAAAAAAACTTTTTTCTTGCTACCAAAAATGTGTAAAAATACCGCCGCTCTTATTTGAAAACCCAATTTAAAATTATCTATGCTGAAAGAAAGTCTTCCTTTAACAAGAAGAAAATGGAATATTTATGATTATAGAGAACATTAAAACAATAATACGGAATACCTATTATGCATAAAGAGATAACAGTTTGCGGGAAATTCGGTTATTTGATTTTATACATCCTCGGGCGCGCGAGTAAGTCATGTCCGGTTTTTTATTGTACTTGGTAAATTAAGTGTCCCCGTCATGAAAATTAAAAGACAGTGACAGTTACGGGGGTGGTCATTGAGGATATGAAATGAATGGTTTGACGCATGCGCGCGGGGCCCGCCTTCAGCAAGATATAAGCAAGCGAAATCATCCCAGCACCGCACAACTTTCTCGCAAACGATCTCGCAGAGAACTGCGAGGGCCCGCATCCCACCGGATCGTCACCGCACTTCCGCCACCTATTCGAACACACTTATCAAACATTTTATTTTGAGTTGTGACTAGGTTTCCGCAGTGCGTAAAATTTAAACACTTTTTCAAAAACTTTCACCTGTTGACTTCAAGTTTCTCAGCGCGTAACACAAACCAGCTAATCGTCGAAGGTAAGTTCATAATTCTTTTTTGTCGTTTTAATAATCGCCGAAATAAAGCTTGATTTAGTTTCGTTTTACTAAGGTCTTTGGGTAATCATTTTTGCATCATACCTTATGTATTGGTTGAATTTAATACGCCAGATGTGCCTACTCCGTTTACTTCTATTTACTATTTTCTCTCAACCTTCATGCCTGATATTAATATTTAGTAGTTTATAGAATTAAAAAACAATTTTAGATCTTACGCAGCGCCTCTAATTTTGCTCCCAAGGGAATTGAATTCCAAGTAATGTTAATAACAATGTTTAATCGTTAAAAAAAAAAAATCCTTGCTTAAAAGTGAGTCTCAGTGCGTGTTAAAAACAATGCAATGCGAATACATTTCTAACATTCTAAATTACCTATATCATATCACTATCATATTCATGCTTATTACTATTCACCTTGTCAATGTGTATAAGAGAAAAACCATTTGCAAAATAATCTAATGTAATTTTTTAGAAGTAAAATATTTACGTTGACTCACGCCAATACAATGTGACGGTTTTAAAAGCTAACTCAAAAATAATTACTGTTTTCCATTACTCCATCCATTACGCTGATAAACTAGATATTCGTTTTTTTAGTTTTATTTTCTTTTTTCTCTACCGTTTATATTATTTATTTAAGCGGATTTTACCCTCGTTGTATAGTTCTGAAGATTTTTGCTAAGCCAAGCCGAATACATAGAATTTTCTTTTTATTCCAATCACGTCATCGTAATTTTAGTAAAATTTCACATCGTCATTGGCATTCGCTTCACATTTTCCTAATTAAGTATGCTCACATGAAACACGAATTTAAGATTAATTTTTTCGTGTAGTATTACTCTCAGGCGAACGCGTCTTTATTCGCTATTCTTAATACACGTTTTAAGAAATGTAGTTGAATCATTTGTTCATAACGTCTTACGGCGGCTTTACAACCTCCCGACGGCTCGTAAAAACTTATCAAAAAAAAGGTTTTATCAAATAAACTTCAAGATGTTCCTACATTTAATAACAATTATTAAAATGCCTGTACAATCCCTTTTTCAGAATACGCTTCTTCCTTTATTTCTTTCGACTTTAGGTTTCGCCAAAAATCTTCGCATAACTCTTGCAGATTTAAAATAAAGAACGGCATTTATAGAAAACCGAATGTTTCTGAGAAATATTTTAAGATTAACTGTACCTACTCGTACTTATCTAGTGAACGAGCATCTGCAATCAAATACATCTGATACTATCGGATACATGTACAGTCGGACAATAAAAATGTTGAACAAACTTTAAATTAAAGCCTCGTCGTCGAGTAGTGACATACCGTATAACCGAATTCTACGCGGAAAAAGTCACGGGCAGAAGGTAAATTAATTAATATAAACCGTTTTCCTTTTATAGAACTTTAGTTAATAACTTTTCTTACAACTACGCAATAATTTCAACACTATTTCTCTCAATACGCAGCACAAAGTGGCACTTTATTGCTCTCCAATAGAGCAGTATAGTTGTATCAAAATTAATTAAGTGCACTGCTTTCTTTTTTTAATTTGTATCAGTTGACCAATAAGTTTGTATGAACACGACTGTTGCAACGAAAGTGACTCCCCTTTTATTATTCCATAAAATGTAGGTAAGAAAGCTGGCTGAATAGAATGTAACATCTTTTAATACCAAAATATTGGCGTAAACGCGAATCCAGCGACAACAAGTTTTCTGTGAGTTTTTATCTTGTTGTAAATTAATTTATTTCGCAGTAGTTGGAAGAGAAACAGGTCATAAACTTCGCATCAAGTGATTAGTTATTGCCCTCATGTTTTTAGATCCCTCGGGCTCGGGCTCCGAACCAACACTCGCTGCAATAAAATAAAAAAGTCCTCCAAGATAAAATTTTATACTTATGTAGAATTAGTGTAATTATATTATTAAAATTAACTATATTCCAAAGTACAGTCAAAATGTTTTAATCTTATTATTAGTCTTTTTATATGTATGTTGACCAGAGTGGACCTCATCCATGAGTACCTAGCTATTAGATTGTCTACTATTTTGAATTTTATAATATCATGCATTATACCTACTCGTATATTTAAAAGGAAAATACTAACTTTTAATGCGAAAATTTGTCATCTCTTATAATCGTTTATCTGGACTAAATATGTAAACCAATATCTTTAATCAATTATATGCTGCCAATAATTTAAAAGCCGCGCGTTAAGTATTTTTCCTGTTCTCGTCGTACTTTGCGGGTGATATTTTTCTATGTATATTTATTTAAAACCGAAGCATAACTGCCATTTTACATCGATCATCATACGATTGGAAAAATCTTTTTCTCCATTTAGTTTGTCTTTATGGGGAGATAGGGCAGAGCTGAATATTCAAGGTATTTCATTTACTATGATATTAAAGCAATAGAATGTTTGAAATTTTCCTTTGATCTTCACATAGACGATTCTCACTAAACTGTTATTGTAGATTATTAATTTAGTGGCAACTTTAAGTGTCCAGTATAATATAAATTAGCGACGAAAATTACCATTTCTGGGTTGCAAGGTTTTTAATGGGTCTTATAAAATATGCGTTCGTTTTAAATGGTTTATAGTGTGTCATGATTATGATCAATTTGTTTAATTCGTTTTTATTGAATAAAATAATTTAAACAAGAAGGGATTTGTGTAATTTTTCCTATTTCGTCAGAGTCTAGCCCATGCGGGGGACCTATGAATCCGAACTAGTAGTTACGAATATACACTATTTTAAAAAATCTGTTCAGTCGTTTTAGCGTGATTGCAATATACACACAATACATATTTAAAAAAAATCTTTTTATTAATACTTTAAGTCGTTTTAAAATATCTTTCACGCACGTTTTTTTTATTATGTTGGCCTTTCGATAGACGTATAGATAGATATAGACAGAGAGGTTTGATGTTTTAAAAACAAAAACTGGCTTTGAATGTTTTTCGGGGTTTTAATAGTACATAGTTTATGCAACGGTTGCATAATGATAGGCCTTAAAACACTAGTGCGGTTTTATGAAACGAGCATTAGCGAGTTTCATAATAAGATCGTACGTGTGTTTTAAGGCCAAATTATGCAGAGTTGCATACATAACTTTATCTACACACATATTATAAATCCTCCATGATGGGTTCAGAAACAATATTTTCTGGCAACAAGTTATTTGTTGCAATCGTGGCTGCATATTTTCGATATCCGGCGCATTTTCACATCACACACACTCCGAGAAGACTACTATTCATATTTTCAAATAAAATGTAAATTACAAACAACTTTTTCTATTCAATTCAACAACAATTCTACTTTCGTTCAGCAAAACACCAACATAATGGCGGCAATTCGATCCTCCGTCAAGACCATTTTTTTAAATCATAGACAAACAAATGAAGTCTCTATTCTCACGTCAATCGAGTACAAATGTTGTGCAGTTTATATTTAAAAAAAACATACTGAATTGACGTTTCGTATCAATAACTGTTTTAATATCTATGGATACTAGAATAGAGACCCACTTGAGTTTTCACAGCTGTTCCAAATTTAATCTCATTTCTATACTAAAAACGATACGGGAATAACATTGAAGCACTCGTTTTACCTAATTGGTTGTCAAAATGGTGGTCATTTCCTACAGTTTTTGATTACACTATGGAGGTTTTATGATATGCTGCACTATCAAATAATTTGCTTTAAATCGTTCAATATTTATATATCAACAGCCTTTCTTCCCCGTGGTCATATTGCGGACATTACATTACAGAGGCTGTGTTGATTTCATTTCATCAAATTTGATGCCCTTTCCGCCACTTTATGTTGTTATTTTAAAATCGTTCATTGGAAAATCTCTTATAGGTTCAAAAGGTTTCCTGGGATTTAAAGTTATTGGACGCGAACGAAGTCGCAGGCACAGCTACTCGTTCAATAAATATGTAATGCAAAAAAGCTTGTATGTTATTCAGTTTATCGCCGTACATCACTCAAAGTTTCATCAGTTTAAGAGCTCGAGATTTCATGCCCCGACCAGGCACACATATTAGACTGTATACTTACTACATAAGGCTAATCGCGCATACCTACGTCTGAACCGAGGTGGAACATTGCTTTCTTGTTGCTTTCAATTTAGGCATTCTAAATATCCAAAAGTTACGTTCAGATCATCATCCGATTTGACAGGATGAAGGAATTGTCTCTTCAGTTCAGCCGCCCTTATTCAAACTTATAATTTAAAATTATCACACTAATATTATAAATGAGAAAGTTTATGTGCGTGAGTTAGTATATTTGTTAGTCCTTCACGCTTCAACGACTGGACGGATTTGAATAAAATTTGGAATTGCGATAGCTTACAGTAGCGCAGGCTGCCTACAAGCCAATTCCTGAGGGCATTACCAAGTCAGAAAGCTACTGCGGCCCTAACATGCATGACACAAAGATAAGATAGGCCGTCTTATCTCTAGGTGCGTCTCCCTCACACCAGTGCCGACGAAAGAGATAGGCATATAGATAAACGAGTTTAATTTATTTTTGTGGCATGTGGCTGGTAGCTGTCGGTGATGCCAATGTAATTCTAAAGGTCAGACTTGCTCTTGAATTGTTTTTATTCTTTCGGCTTCCCTTACGAAATATTTGAGGCTTCGCCACTGATAGCTTATACCCTGGATTAACACAGGCTACTTTTCATCCCGGATAAATTAAATTTCCCAAGGGAATAACTATAACCGAATTCTATGCGAACGAAGTCGCGGGCAGAAGCTAGAAATTTATATTTAGTGTGCTAAATGTAAAACAGTTTTAGTTAGAGAGACCTTGCCATTAAATACGAGAAAAGGAATGGATATCAAGTAATACTCAAAAAGGGGTCATATACACACTTTTAGAATTGTCCCACCTATTCCCGAAAGTTAAGGACTCAGGTTTTAACTAAATCTGGATAGGTGAATTTTACCCATTTTTTTCGTTAACTTTCGACCATAGGAAAGACAATTTTGTTTTCTTAACATGACAGCATTAACCTTTAGGATGAGTTTAATATCAATTTAATAATGTTTATGTGAATATGTTAGAATTAACCTCGATTCATTCATATCTCTGGTAGATAAATTAAAAATGAAATAGAACTAGCGGTCAAAATATTAAACTTTATCCGGAGTTCCCTGGAAGTTGGCTATTAGATTGCGAAAATTTAATGTGAAATAAGGAGTAATGAATTTTTAATTATATTCATTAGTAAATGAGAAATATTCTCTTACGTGCTTCTTTGTTAAGATATTGGTCCAATTCGAAACGGTGTCACTTAATTTAAAATTTCTAAACTTAAAATAAGAAACATCATATTCTATTTAGTATGGCACCAAGCTGTCAAACTGGAGTTTGACGTTTCTTATTTCAAGTTTAGCGACTTTCAACAGCTGTTACTGACGAGAAATTCACTAAATATGATTTTTAGACCTATCTACCTGTATATATATACATTTATAAACAAGATATACCTACTTACATCTGTGTCCTCCATGACGATAAATGATGAGTTTGACACGGCATATTTTATTAAGCGACAAGATGCTTGCTAAGCGAGTATTTTTGAAATTCCTGTAAAGTTAATGTTTCTACTGCCCATAACCAACAAGAACATTAAGAATGCAAGGTTGGGCCACAGTTGACTACTAAAGGCTCTGAAATTGTACAGACGACCGCTAAATGGGATCAAATAGAACAACGGGTCGGTTTGAAAGAGCAACTAAATAATTAGTGCAAGCCTCCGGTGGGGCTTAACCGTCACTGATTACACTTTTATTATTATTACATCCATCAGACTAGGGACCAAAATATATTTACAAATACCTTCGTCACGTTTCGCCATCATTATCCTGATCAGCGTCGACTACCCGTCTACTAGTTAACTACTACTGGATCTGACGTTCCACAATCGCTAAGGAAATATTTAGCTAAAAGTGGTGCCGGGGTGAGAAAGCCCACACGTACAGAAATACGCAATTACACACAAATGTATAAACGTTTTTGTTGTTATTAATGCACACATTTTATAAACACAACACAAGTTGAACATTCTACCTAGGTATATACATAATGTCCCTTATATGTATAGAGTCCAAACGCAAACTGTCGATAGACCATGCCCTATCTGAATACATTAAATTGGTTTAGGAAAACTATCACGGTTTGTTTTCCAGACATTTGGAAATTTATGTATTTTTCCCCTTTCAAAAATTTTAAAAAGAATTTCCCCTTTTTAAAATTTAGGTATTATTATGGACTGATAATTCTCTTCAGTCTTACTATTAAAATGCATCCCAATGTGCTTTTTTATATTCTTGGATGAGCTTACTGATATTTGTAGCTGAGTTATTATAATACTTCTTCATTATCTGATGCTTGACACGTCTAAAGAAAACTTGTTAAGGGTGTCTTACCGGCGAAAATATCTAATGATTCTCGTACTACGCGTCGTTATTACTCCTGTAAAATCAGTCCAAGCGCTCGACACGATTCATCTCCGTATTGTTTATTACATGCGTCGTTATCTCTGCCTATGTCGCCTGCAGATACCCCATAACACACTTTAATTCCCAAATACAACGTGTACAAGGAAATTGCCGTAATAAAAGCAGAATTCCTATTAAGTAGGTAATTATCAATGTTTCAATCTGGCAACATTAAGCAAGTGTGACGTCACGTGCACGACGGTAACAAGAGTGGAACAAAATTAATGTTTAACATTCTCATTGGCACCTTGCATCACAAGTTTTTGGAACATGGCACAGACGCGATTAACTTTTCAAGTGTTCAAACTTTGTCTGTCCTCAAAGCTGTGTAGAATCTTGGAAGATTTAAATAGGTACTTAATCATTATGTTCTTTTATTTATATTTATATTTCGAGTAGGGGTCGTATTGTGTGAAATATCGACCGGAATATTAAAGAGCATGGTGCATGACGCAGTTGTCGATACAGCTCTCATAAATCTGTCATCATGAGCATCCTATTAACCATCCTCCCCAGCATACGCTCCATAAATACCGTTTTCCAACGCGAACTTCATATAACAAAACCCCTTCAATAATTTGCTGATAAAAAGCATATTATTATAAGCTTAGCAAATAGAATACCACGGTTTTTTTATCATTGTTCGTAGATACGAGAGATCTAAGTAAATTCGGGCTTTTTCGATTTACCTAGTATATCTATACAAATTAATAAAAGTCTGTTGGTAATTTCAAAATAATATCGTTTTGTCTGTTCCGGCTAATCTCCGAAACGGCTGGATCAATTTTGACGGGACTTTCACTGGCAGATAGCTGATGTTATAAGGAGTAACTTAAGCTACTTTTATTATGGAAACAGAATTAAGGTTCCAAGCAACATATTTAAACCCATGAAAATGGGATTAAAATTTGATCTACGCGGAGACAGCTATTATTTAAATAAATAACGTTATTTTGTAGAATCCCAAATATTTTTGAGATATATTCTAAGATCAGTACTATCAGTAGTATCAAGGAGCGAAGGAGGAAATGGAGGTTCTAAAATTAAAAAGGAAGTACGGTGGGTCTGTTACTACTATAAATGACCTAGATGCGACGACTGCTACTGCACTGTACTAGGTGTACCTTCCCTAATGCTCTTAAAAATAGAATATATAGGGTGGTTAGAGGTAACGGCCGAACAGAGAGTTCGTTCCTAATTTATTTAATAAGTACACAAAAAATTAAGGGTAAGTTTGTTAAATTGTGTTCAGATTGACGGTCGGTTATCGTCGGCACCGGGAAGCTTTGAGCCGTCGCACTGGTCAATAGGCCGGTGGGTTGCAGCCGGTCGCTGTGCCCCGCCTACGTTTGATTTATAGCTGTTTGCTAAGCTACAATAAATCAGTTCTGTTGATTTATTCTAGTGTCCCGTTTGCGCTTTTCACTGAGCTACTGTTTGAAGTTCATCTACTTGTTATACACAACGTAATTGGAGGCGCAATTAATAAGTCGTGCTGAGGTGGCTTACCTATGTGTTTCGCAGTGTAGGATACCAAAGGTCTCACTGTGAAGAATAGGCCATTTTCAATTATCAACCAAAATAAAGTTAGTGTTTTTTTAGGAAGTGGCATAAATTACGTACATTGATAAAAATCACATTAATAAGATTTTGTAGCCCAACAAAGTTTACAGTTGTTTTTTTAGTTTTTTCGTAGGATAATACTGTCATGTGATGCTGTCATAAAATAATCACAATTTAATTTGTATTCTCATTTGTAAATAAATATTTAGTTCTTTACACTTGCATGATGTATCTGTTCGATCTTTAAGTTGTATTTTTGATTCTTGATTTAAGAAAGCGTTATATTTAAAATCAAAAGACCTTACAAAAAGTACAATATAAACATAGTTTTTTTCTCATGAGTTTTTTCGATAAAATGTATACCTATGTTTTAATTTATTATCAGAAAATACCGAATCTTCAATTCGGTTCTTGACCATTTTATTATAAAAAATATATTTTTCGTTGCTTGTTAGCTCATTTTAGATTATTGAAAAATACCTTCGTGTGATCTATAATGTATATTTTGGGTGAATATTTTTGAGCATGTTTATATAAAAATAGAATGAAGTAGGTCTATAGGCATAAAAACACATTAATATTAAAATGTATTGCGAAGATGTTTTATTTGTAACAATGGCGTCCGTGCGCTGTCAGATAGACAAGTGGGTGTTTCTGCGGCGGGCAGTTTTTCTGTTCCATTCCAGTAGGCAGGCATTTCGTCATTTTGAGTTTGAGTTTAATCGGGAAACGGTGGTTTTCATTTAGTCATTGGAACAAAAGAAAATAATAATTGGTCAACCAGTTGATTGGTGTTCTTCTCATTTTATTTGGATGTCGAGGTGATCAATATTTGCACCGTTCGCTCTAACTAACCTGAACAGTCTAAATAATTAAATATTTGGCTTTAAGCAAAAATTTCTTCGGTGAACCTGCACAGTTGATTGCTGTCTCTCTTAAATAAAAAAATAGATCTCGAAGTTTCTCTAGTGGCTTGATAGGTAGCTTGCTACTGGAAGTAAATTGTAGTACACCAGTAGCTGAAAAAGGCTGCCACCGCTATCTTATTATTATTACGTGAAACGTTTCAGAGGGCGGTGACGGTTCGCAACAAATCTACAGGATATTGAGTTTCGCACAATCCTTTGATCTCACTCACGATACTCTGCTAAGATCTTATTTAAATTAAGAAATTCTTTCTATTTTATAATATCATGTATAGTCGCGGTATTCAAAGGTACTGTTCGAACTTATGTCACGGGAATGAAGTTCAACAGTGACGAACCTTTTCATATGGCGACTATACACCTAATGCAATTAATTTTATGAGTATTTAAATGGGATAAAGTACTTGATTTATTAAGATAAATAAACTTAAAATACAAATTAAAAACTAGAACAATATTTAAATTGTATTATGTTTTTAAACAATTTAGGCGCTTTCTTGTTACCTACTTTCGAGAGTACAAGAAACCTCGTTAGGTGAGGACCTAACCCTTATTATATCTTTAATTGCAGCAGGGCTAAATATAAGTATACGTAGCACCAAACTAAAATTCACCTTTACAAAATATAAAGAAAATCAAACAATAGTCGTCAGTTTGTCGAGATTTCTTCGCTTTGTCGGCTAGTTAGCCTATCTCCGCCCTTTGCCGCCTTTATATCATATTCCTTTAAGAAGACGAAACTCAAGATAAAGTAAATGGGTCAACCACTTAGTCTTAAAGCTTGTTTAAGTGTTCTAATAGGATTAAGTCTTGTTTACTTGAATTTTATGATCATATCAAATGCAGGTAGAGATGAATTCATGCACCCACTCGACACGAAATCAAGTCGTTTTGTTTCATAATAATTGAGCCAAGGATTAATTCATTCAAGTGAAGTTTAGCACTTGTAAGAAGAGGAGCGGGGAGTTGAGAGGGGTAGGGTGAGAGCGAAAATTGTTCCTGCGGCATCGCCGAGAGGCAGCGCTTGGCCAACACTTCTCTGTTCGCGCGGGTCACAGACCAGACACCGCTTCATCAAAATAAAATCAAAATATATTTATTTCCGACTGTATCCCTAGGTGTTTAGTTACATTAATACTTATAAGATATTGTTAGTGCTTACTCTAGGATATATTATACATACATACAGAGCATCACGCCCGAAATCCCTATTGGGGTGGGCAAAGCCATAAGACTACTTGTGGCCACGTTCGATTAATTAGTCCTACGATGGTATGATGAACCGTATGGTGACAGGTGATCAGCCCATCGCCCATACAGATAGTCCGCCATGTTGGAGAGGACCCGTCCCTTAGACGACTTTTACGACATGCCAGGATGATAAGCATCTTCAGCATTCTATGGTATTTCGTCACTCCCAGTGCAGCAGAGGAGTACGATATATTATGGATATATTATGTTTATATATATAGCGCTTAGCCTAAATTTTACTAGCAAATAAAGCTGCCGAACTTGCGCGGCGCCTGGGATTTTTAGAGCGCTATGATTGGTGCGTCCAAGGTTATGCGCTCCCTCACCTGCCTCTAGCCCCGTCACTTATAGTCTAATGCTGGCAGCACGAGTCGCCCGTCTATGCGGAATCTTTTGGTTTATGATCTGTGGCGTGGTTATTCCTTTTTCATTCCCTAGTTCCTACAAGGTACATCTTTCTTAGTTTTCCACCAATCTTTTTAAAAGAGGTTCTTATATCAGTATAAAAATTTAGCGCTTGCTCTGAGGGAAATTCATTTGAATCACTATCAAAGGTAGTGCTTTGCATCTGTGGATAAGTTATCTTTCACTTTATGTGTAATGGTTCATCAAGTTAATTCAATAGTATTGGCATTGTCACTCGGGCAATACAAACTTTTAGTGTAACGCCCAATGTTAAAACAGCGCTGACGGCCAAACATTGTTGTCACTGCTCATTTTACATTGGGCGGGGTATAATCGGCGCGGACCTTACAAACCAAAATCCCAGTCTCCCGGGTCCCGCTGCCTCTCAAATGGTTTAACAAGTGAATGGTATGGTTGCCATTACCTTAATGTACTTAGTATTTATTTTATTATGACCTCGTTTTTCATCTAAACAAGTTTATGTGTATTTACACTTTACGCGAAACTAAACAGAGATATGCTTCCGTTCATGCATAAAGCTACTTTCATAATGACCGCGAACGTTTTCCCAACAATACACTTTTCTCAACTCAAGGAGAGTAGACGAGTTAGTATTTTACGTAGTAGCGACATCATACCTTTCAACTTCCAAGAAGTATAAATGATTGTGAAAGATTCCTGGTTAGCTACTCGATCATCTTTTTCAGTGAATAAAAACTTCCTAGCGGCCAATTATTGGCATGTTTTGTAAGATATTGTTACATGTAGGAACTAATAATTCTACACGGTTATTTTTGTAATACTTTTTGATGTTTTTTCTAATCACTATAGATGCTCGGTAAATATTGTAAAAGTATTAAGCAGCCAGTTTAAATCCTAAGTTTTCACCACAAATGAGTTCCTTCTTCAGTTAAACCTTCTGGAGCAAACCGCTTTTATAATAAATTCCTCTTTTTATAAATATACTGCTATTACATTAAGGTTCCTAACAGCGCATTTTTGTTAATTTTGTTTTCGACATAGTTTTAAGTTTAGGCCAAATTATTTCCATATAAAATTTTACCTCCTTAATGTTTTGTTTCCTAAACTGTCTACGACCTGACTAAAGTGTCCTGTGACATTATTAAAAACCGTATTACCATATGTTGAATATGTAGTTTCCAGACAATAAGCTTTTTCATTTTATACTTAAATGTAAAGAGTTTCGCCACTTAACCATTTATGGTTATATTTTATTAGATATATCCGATTAATTAGATAGTCCGCTATATGTTAGAGTTAACTGGTTGCCGATCTCCAAAGTAGGCCGGAGTTTTAATGTCGATAAATGCAAAAATCAAGATCCATACATAGTATGCACCGATGACGTCAACTTCAGTCGCAATTTCCATAAAAACCAACAACTATAGGTAGTTCTATACAACAAAGTGCCCGTTTCCTCTGAAGCCCCGGCGATTACTTCCTCCCTCCCACTTGAAAACCTGAATGAAAAGTTAACAGTGGGATACAACAGTATTTTTGAGAGTTACCTGTTGTTACAAGTTTATTTGTCGCCTGAAAGTTCAATTATCCCTTGCTGTTCTGCTTATATTGCTCATAATAATTATACGGCTCGTCTAACATGTAAGATGACGGAGGTAATCAAGTTTAAGTACACGTTTGATGACTTTAATTTGTTTGTTGCTAAGATTAGTCTAACAATGGGCTATTTGAATTTAATACATATTACATAATATAATAATTTTATCTATGTTTTATATACTTGCCCGTCAATTTTTGCTTTAAGTTTATTTGGTTAATTTTGGTTAAAATGCATAAAGCTCAATACACCAAAGTGCCAGGTACCAAAGCCAGTTCAAAATCAAAAAATGTTTGTTCTGTCTGTCTATTAATCAGTGATTATGTATACAGTTTTTATGGTACGGTTTAAAAGGAGGTTTTGGATAAACGTTTTCCAAGTAAATTATGCAATTTACTAAATGCGAGTGAAACTGCATGCGGAAAGCGAGTCAGCAATAGTAGTTTATGCAACGGTTGCATAATGATATATTGAATAAAATAATTTAAACAAGAAGGGATTGGTGTAATTTTTCCTATTTCGTCAGAGTCTAGCCCATGCGGGGGACCTATGAATCCGAACTAGTAGTTACGAATATACACTATTTTAAAAAATCTGTTCAGTCGTTTTAGCGTGATTGCAATATACACACAATACATATTTGAAAAAAAAAAAACTTTTTATTAATACTTTAAGTCGTTTTAAAATATCTTTCACGCACGTTTTTTTATTATGTTGGCCTTTCGATAGACGTATAGATAGATATAGACAGAGAGGGTTGATGTTTTAAAAACAAAAACTGGCTTTGAATATTTTTCGGGGTTTTAATAGTAGTTTATGCAACGGTTGCATAATGATAGGCCTTAAAACACTAGTGCGGTTTTCATGAAACGAGCTTTAGCGAGTTTCATAATAAGATCGCACGTGTGTTTTAAGGCCAAATTATGCAGAGTTGCATACATAACTTTATCTACACACATATTATAAATCCTCCATGATGTGTTCGGAAACAATATTTTCTGGCAACAAGTTATTTGTTGCAATCGTGGCTGCATATTTCCGATATCCGGCGCATTTTCACATCACACAGTCACTCCGAGAAGACTACTATTCATATTTTCAACTAAAATGTAAATTACAAACAACTTTTTCTATTCAATTCAACAACAATTCTACTTTCGTTCAGCAAAAAACCAACATAATGGCGGCAATTCGATCCTCCGTCAAGACCATTTTTTTTTTTAAATCATAGACAAACGAATGAAGTCTCTATTCTCACGTCACTCGAGATCAAATGTCGTTCGGTTTATATTACAAAATATACTGAATTGATTTTTCGTATCAATAACTGTAACTGTAACTGTTTTAATATCTATGGATACTAGAATAGAGACCCTGAGACTTTAGACTTACGACTAGAGAGTTTTGACAGCTGTTCCAAGTTTAATCTCATTTCGATACTAAAATCGATACTGTTATAACATTGCAGCACTGGTTTTACCTAATTGGTTGTCATAATGGTGGTCATTTCCTACGGTTTTTGATTACACTATGGAGGTTTTATGATATGGGTGTAGATAAAATATTATTGCGGACCGATACCTTATGGTGCATTATGTTGTATTACATATTGATGTGGTGAGCGGGATAGATCGTGCGCGCTGCTGACGCGCCCGCAATGTCAGTGGGCTTTAAAAGTTTTTTGGGGACGGATACCTTCTTAATGGTAGGGCGCTTTTGTTGTAAGTGAGGCGTGCGACGCTCTGTAGGTGTTGGAGCGCCCGGCTCGATGAGATCTTGCGCATGCCATTAATTCTCGTGACGACAGCCTATTTAAAGTCGCGAACTTTAATGGCATAAACATCATTCTTCTGAACGTCTCGTAATTTTAAGCTAAAGGGATCAGCAGCTTTAAATCGCTTGATAAATGTTCGTCGAATTAGTTATAAATCATTTATGACGTCGGTCATTCTCCAGATCGACAGAATGTCGGCGCAATCGTGTTCTAGTAGTACACTGAGTTATAGAACAATCTGATTGGTAGAACTATTAAGAAAAAACTTTATATTCGTTCTCGTAATTTCGGTTCAGCGTTTAATTTGTCTTAGAGAATAGGTAATTTATGGGATCAGCGGTCAGCACTTGTTCATTAAGGTTTAAAAGTCATTAATATGAATAAAACACTCCTTTTTTAAGGCAGTGTGTAAAAAAACATTCCAAGAAATATTTTTGTATTAAATATGAGTCACCAATGGCCGTTGGATCAGCGTAGGGCCCATTTGTAAACGGGGAACCGCAGCGGCCAGTTACTAAACAAAAGTGTATACTTATTTTTCATGCATCAATTCTTTTTTCATGTTGTCGAATCTGTTAAACCACTCGTGATCCCAATCGAAAGAGGACATTTACGCAGATCCGTTAGAGACGATTTAGCTTTAAAGAATACGTTATTCAAAAAGACAAATTGCCCGTATAGAGTCGACAAAAGACGTCGAGAATAAACGTTTCCCGCCTTAATGGCGACTTGTTTGTGAAAAGTCAAGACTTAAAATAAGTCTATCTAAGCGCAACCAGCGCACCCCGAGGGGCGAATATCAGTTTTTACCGCTTTGAGGAAGACGATAAGGAGTGTTTTAATACAATTATATTTATACTATCATAATTTACTTGGATGTGAGGAGTATCAGTATTCAAAGCAAGTACTTAACTTTACTTGAGTGGAAAGAAAAAGCTGGACGTTGCCAGTGCCCCGTTGCGAGCAGTTTCCAATAAGAAGCTCTGGTAAGCTGTCAGTCGGTGACTACCACATGCCAGCTCGCTCTGTATGCTTAGGAAAATAAATTTCTATTGCGTTAGCTACTGACGCTGACAGCCTCACACGAGGTGAATTATAATTTAGAGGTTTCATTCAAAACATGAAGGTTATCACATTTCGACACTTGTTTATGATGCAATAACCGGTATTCGTTATTCACATAGAAGGGACCCACAATTAAAGCACATTTTATTTTTACAAAATTATATTATTAACGTATAAATTAAATTTGTAACATATTACTATTTCCTAGCAATACTCGAAAAGAATCCATAAAATATAAATGCGACATCAGCGAGGCCAAATAATAAACTATCTCTATACTAGATATCGCGATGTTTTTAAAATGTGGCTGCCTTTGCTACCAACTTAAAAAGAGCTACCACATCGTGGCAAAATAATTTCCATAATCGTTTAGGCAATGCTGAATACCAGCCCTGGATGTATGATAAATAATCTGCTGCGGACAAAATTACGGATTAATTCATAATATGTGTGTAGATAAAGTTATGTATGCAACTCTGCATAATTTGGCCTTAAAACACACGTGCGATCTTATTATGAAACTCGTTTCATGAAAACCGCACTAGTGTTTTAAGGCCTATCATTATGCAACCGTTGCATAAACTACTATTTCGTCACGGGAGCAACGGAAACGTAGTGTCCCGGGCTACACAGCTTTTGCTATTTAGTACGCTCAGGATTGTTAATTAGAGTAGGTATATAAAAGCCCTAGTGTCAATATCATGCCGTTGCGCTATATAGGTATACCAATGGTCTCCCACGTGACAATCTACTATAAGTAACATACCGCCCCCAATGACTAGCAAACTTTTATGTAATGAAGAGATAGTGCAACAGTATCATAGTACCATATTTGTAATGACGGTCCTTTTCAGAGACACATTTTGTATTTTATTGTATTTTGAATTTATTTGCGGACGATCTCAATCTAAATTCTTGTACTTACTTTTTAATGCGCAATTTATAATGTAATTTATTTTGAAAAATTAATAATCTAGATCAAATCTATCTCTATTCCATTATTTGAATTGTTGCTTGCGTAGCAAATATTGGTTTAACATGAACAATAGCTACAGCGAGCCCGAGTCACACCAAGCAACGCAACAAGTTATCGGTTTGCTCCATCCGCAGTAGATTCAGCAGCGCTCTTGGAATCTCTACAAAATCGTAAAATTATACAAATGTACACTCTGCGGTGTCATTACACACGTACGCATACGTACACTGCTGTCATGACGCTGCCGCTGCTCCATGCCCGCTCCCTGTACTCTTCAGTTTCGCCATTCTTTTGTACGGGTTACAATTAAATTTACATACGGATGTCGTTTTTGCTAGCACTACCATAGTCAAATGATGCTTAATATGTCAAACGATACAAACAAGAGTACTTAACGTAGTTATGTTGTCATAATGGTCCGAGGATAGAATCCTAAGAGATGGTGAAATATAAAACGAAGCGACGAATGAAAATAATTTCAAAGCAGTTAATATTTCTTTACTAAATACTAGAAATAAACGTGTAGTATTAATAATTAATTTGCGTAAAATAGAACATATTCCGCAAGCAATATAAGTGTTGTAAATTTTCGTTTTCCTTGACAAAACCCGATGCTACTGCGCTGCGCCACCCGACCTTGGCATTTACTTTAATTACTTAACCGTACTTCGATCATAATCATTAAACGAAATCAATTTAACGTCAAGTTAAGGCACCGCCT
The DNA here is from genome assembly GCA_947859335.1 of Tortricodes alternella. NCBI lineage: Eukaryota > Metazoa > Arthropoda > Insecta > Lepidoptera > Tortricidae > Tortricodes > Tortricodes alternella. The sequence continues at coordinate 22,469,399 of OX401970.1, read as the reverse complement.
AAAAACTTTAATGAGAGCAATTCCTTGACCTTTCACAAGTCAATCTTTTAGTGTTGTAGCTAGGTATATAGTTTAGAGATCAGCGTAGAAAATAATACAATTGGAAAAGCAGTGCAACCTAGCTCCTCGACTCGGCTACCTACCGGTCATTAATCTTGGGACTGCGTGGTCATTCAAATTTAATCAATCCTCCATGATTTTACCGGATTTTTCCTTACATTCATGCCAATTTTGTAGGCATTCATCTGGTTGAATTCTTAAGTAAGTCGTTAGGATATTCTTGCCAAACAAAATGAATTGCAATTTGGGAAAAGGCTAATAAGTAATAATGTTTCATGTGTGACCATACATTTTTTCATGGAGAACTACTTAGGTTGTCGAATTTAGACCCGTATTTAACGCTCGGGCAAACCAAGCGCCCGGTCCCGCGCTACTTTGGTGTGCCATGCCAAATCCGCCCCGCCGTTCTGCAGCGGCGCGGGATCGCGCTCGAAACGCCGACGCGCCGCAAACGCGTTTGGTTTGCCCGGGCCTTTACTGCGGCGTAATTCCGGCGTGGCAGCAGCGCTGGGCTTGAGCGGTGCGCGACGCCAATAAGTACTTAGTTGTATTTGCATTGGTGCGAGCGGGATAGATCGCGCGCGCTGCTGCGTGCTCGCAATGTGACCGGACCTAGTATTAGCAACACAAAGTCATCACGAAAATGGACAAAAGCGAAGCAACTTGTGGTAGCGCAGTCGCTCGGCCCGACAGGTCCCAAGGCGTATCTGAAGCTGGCGGGCTGCAGCAGACACTTCATTAACCCTCCGACGGGACTCGTTAGGAGTTATTTCATAAATTGCTTCGAGGTGATTAATTGCGTATTAATTGCGGCACCGTTTAATGCCCTTCTTAACCGCCACAAGCTGGAACCGACTCGCCGCCAAATAGGTATAAGCTCGCGTAATTTGAGTGATTTGTATTTTTTAACTGAATCATCTAATCAGTTCGCACTGTCTATACTAAAAGTTTTAATTTGCAAAACTTGTTTATTTGTACAATAACTACAAATTTAACGTTGAAAAGCAATATCGTGTAAATAGAAATACGTTCTGGATTGGTACTTCAAATCATATGTGCGCGCAGCGCTATGTGTGCGTGAGCTGGTATAAATTTGCAGCTTTGATTTGTGTGGCAGTGACGCAGCAGGTGTCCGTACTAGCACATACACAACACAAGCTCACGCACACAGCGCCGCGCGCAAAGATAACTTGCTTAAGTAATTTTGTGAAGAGTGCCTACGCCACGCTCATTTAAGTTATTTAATAGAACTTCAAAGAGTTTTGACATTATGTTAGAGTTACCGTTTTTGGTGGTAGTTTAAATGGTACGGGGACATGTGGGTAGGGGTTGAAAGTTGCCGCCCGTCGAGCGACACCGGTGCATAGATAATACATACATGTATGGGTGATTCGGGAGACGTCAGGAGCAACCCTACAAAACTCAGTAAATTACGGATCCTTATATTTATGTGCAACATTCACACTGTTTTCTTATCACTTTTTATTTACTTAATAAAATGTTTTATTCCAAATTGTGGTCAGCCTCCAAAAATATTATCGACACTTATACATAACGTAAGTAGTACTCATGTAATTAATAAAATGTAGAGTGACCATGCTCTTAGTAAATGAATGAACACTTTTGGTTTTCGTACTAATAAAAATGTAATGAAAATTATTTTCATCATAATATTGATAGGAAACAATAATTTATAATGTACTACTATGTCAGGTAGGGTTGTTCCTGATCGCGTCTCCCGAATATACTCCGGACATGTAATAGTTAGCAAGCCTCTTTGACGCACAACTAATTAAAATATTTTAGAACCCACATCAGCCCATGACGTTAGTTATGCCATGGAACAGGGTTATATTGTCATGCTGTAGGTAACTTTTGGTATTAAACGTCAGTATTATCAATCTCATGTCTCTGTCTTTAGACCTTTTTAGGATGAATGTAAGAAAATACTAATGATTAAAAAACGGCTTTAAGCACTATAAAGATGAATCATTTTTCTTGCAGGTAGTTGTTCAATTTGAAAGCATTGTTCTCGAACCTTAGCGCATAAGGTAATATTTTCAATTTGAATACAATTTTAACGATTCGATATGGCTGTAGAACACTACGAGTATTTTTTTGAACGTCTGTACACTTGGCTATAAACTCGAATCGGAGTTTTTCGTATGTGGCTTTCACGTGAAATATCCAGTGGCAGGTTTGCAGTCTTGGCCGCGCTAGGCTGTATACCAGCCGCCCCTTTTTCAGGTCCAATCATTTAGTTACTACATATGAATTTACTTTCTTGCACCAATATTTTGTTTACATTTCTTATTATCATGTATTTTTTGCAACGTTTGGCCGCTCCTAATATCTGGCCGCCCAAGGCCCCGGCCTAACCGGACCTTAGGAGAAATCTGCCACTAGAAAAATCAAGGTTCGTTTCGTATTTAAAGTCGTCTCGTCAAATGGTGCCAGCCTGCAGCATCGAATAAAATTTGATATTTACAACGAGCAGCGTGACTGTCACGGGTCGCCTTGAGGAAACCCCTAACAACGCTGGCTACAGCCGCGGTTACAGGGGGTGGGGGGAAATGGGTGCAATCACCCCCTCCTCCTAACTCACGCTCAAAACACTTTATTTAGACCGCATTTTTTGTTCAAAACAAATTCTCTGGAAGATTACAATGCCTTCCCCCTAAACGAAATCCTGTAACCGCGCCTGGCTGGATATGAAGTTTCAAGCGTGGCGAATAATGCCAAAGCCCTCCGATTGCGAGAGGAGGCCCGTACACAAACCCCCTTAAATTACTAACATATTTGTAACATGACACATTTAGGCTACTATCCTATTTATGGTATGTATTTCCAAGAGACCCTTTAACCCGTTTTTGATTTGTTGGGCCTTATCTTACAATATTATTGGATAAGACGGCTTTTATGTAATTGCTCAAGTTAGGTTTACATACGTAACGTTCAACCACATGTCATTGCGAGGCCAACGTGTATTCCAACAGGATTTCGTTTAGAGAATGGCAATTTTTTCTAGTAATTTTACTGAACTTCCATGAAAAATGCAAATTGCCATGAAAAACATTTTCTGAGGACATTAAGTCTTTCGGACAACCGGCAAACTAAGGTATACTTTATATTTTTAAATACACCTTCCAAAGTGTTTCATACATTTTCTAATTAAACAGCAAAAATGGTAGAAACTAGTAAAGTTATGTAGACAAAAAAAAAGTTTGATTGACCCAATGTCACATCATATTTACTATTCACAAAAAAAAATACAAGAAACAAAACAGACTCCAAAAACTAGTTAAAAAATATATTGTTCTTCTTTAGTAAATTAACTAAAAGGAACAAATAAAGGTACTTAGGTACTTATCGTTGTTTTTCGATTATTATATTTGATGTTTTTAATTAATTTCTCACTTTAAATAGTATTTTGTGGTCGGTTTTCTTTGTTAAAAATAATTACAGCTATTGTGTATGTACTCAGCAGCCCCTTATCCCTACGCCTAAAATATCAGATTTAGGAAGATGCACACTTGACGTCCTGCTTGCTATAGCTGGTAACGCAGGCGCGGCGGCTTCGCTCCAAAGCAGCGCTGAAACACCGCATATGATAGCAACTACTGTTAATGTTATTCTATAACAAATTTCGTCGTTCAATTCGTTTCTCATTTCGCACGTCAACCGACCTGCGCGCTGGTAGGCATTATGGGGAATTAAGTACCTACGATCGTAGCCTGCTGCGTTGACGACGCGGTTAGCCTAGTTGGGAGTGACTCTGCCTTCGAAGCTATAGCGTCGGGTTCGATCCCCGGTAAGGGCAAATATTTGTGACATAAGCACGAATGTTTGTTCCTGAGTCTTGGATGTTTCCTATGTATTTAAGTATTTATTTCTCTATATAAGTGTATATCGTCGTCTAATGCCCATAACAAGCCTTTAGAGCTTACTTTGGGTCTAGATCGATTTGTGTAAAGATTGTCCCAAAATGGCCAATGTCGAAGACATGCACGAACGTGTAGTTTATACGCACTGACGAGTCAAACTAGGTTCGCCGTGAGTTCGGTGACGAAGTAGGCTTCCCATGATCGAAACAATTCAATTACTGGAAATAATATTCCTATTGGAAAATGTTACATTAAATACCCTGTGTAAAATAACAGAATTTATTCATTTACCATTTACCGGATCAGGTTTCACGTTAGGTACATCAAAGAAAAGAAGTCAGGCGTTTTCTTTCGTGATGTTATAAGGTTTTCTTTTTCCTGTTGTTATGCAAATCAATATTGTCATTTAGTTTTCCGCAGCCTATAGCAGCCCAATGTTAACGCGGGGAAAAGTTATCCCCGTCTTATCCCTAAGTGCGTCTTTCTCATACCAGTATCGAAGAAAGAGATGCACTGAGAGATAAGATGGGGATACTAGTCCCCGTGTCAACTTTGAAAAGGGCATTGTACCATTTTGACAAAACTTTTGAACAATATAGAAGGATGATGGGCAGATTGGCATATTGACCAATAATGACAAGCGATATGTCACTGGATAGCTTATTCTAAGTTCTAAAACTTTTACTACGGCAGGTAATCCCAAATCTTTGCGTGGAAAAAGTAGTCGTAGTAGAAAAATAGTAGTCGTTGTTTGATGGTATATCGATATTTAGTTGTTTTCTCATTATACGTTGTACAGAACTAAAACCCTATAACATTAAAAAAAATACTTATTGATGGAATGTTTTTATTTTGCCATAACTTTTTTCACATAGCGATTTAAGATTTCCCGCCATACAGAAAGTTGTAGAATATGAAAAAACTTTTCAAATGACATATGGTTTGTGATTATTTGTTTTTAGGCCAGTGTCCATACAAAATTGCCCATCATCCTTTATACATACATATTATTCAGAGATGATTGTGTTCGAAAACAGGCTGGTTACTCTTGAATCTCGTTACAGCACGTCACTCCTCGCCGCGTACTAATCTGTAACCTTAATTCTGAGTGTCCGCGTCCTAAGTTCGCTCTGTCCGCCCACGGATCAACAATCCTTTAATAAATAACATATTTGAAACTAAATCATGATTTGCTTTGTTTATATTTTAAGTTGTGTTTTAAGTGGAGTATATTCATTCAATTCAGATAGTGGGCATGTAACTTAAAACGAATCTTCTTTCTTCTTTCTTGCGAAAAGATGCGACGAAACCATAATGTCAAAAGCATAGTTTGAAATTTTTAATATATGTTTATCCAATAAGTTGGAACTTTAATGCTAGCCGTTTAATTAAATAGACAAAATATACGGAATAAAATTCCTTAGCGTCAGGTCGAGTTTGGGTTGATTTGAGCTGTCATACTAAACAGAATAGAAAGATGAAACATTAAAACGAATAACCATTTTGAAGCTTTGCTCATAGTAATTTTCTAATTTTATTTTTAATTAACGATATTCGCTGCAACTTTGCTCGCGGTAAATAGAAATCCCCAAGAAAATTTAGAGGCCCTATATATAACACTAGCTTCTGCCCGCGACTTCATCCGCGTGGAATTCGGTTATAATGATTCCCTGGGGAACATAAAATTTTCGGGATAAAAAGTAGCCCATGTGGTATTTCAAAGTATAAGCTATCTCCATTCCAAATTTCATCCAGATCCGTTCAGCCGTTCTGGCGTGATTGAGTAACAAACATACATACATCCAAACTTTCGCATTTATAATATTAGTAAGATAGTAGGGTATAATAATATATTGTTAATTAATTTCCTACTTTAAAAAATCTTTTAAGTAAATGTTTTTTTTATTACTCTCACTCGTACATTTATCTTTATAAGCAGGCGACTACATAACAAATGTACCAGGCCCTCAATTCTCGCTGCATTCGAGATAATGTCGATTAGGAGATTAAACGTCAGATTCATACAGTTGTGTCAAACGACTGTATGAACCGACGTTTAATCTCGATTGTGAGATTATCTCGAATGTACCGAGAATTGGGGGGGCCAGACTTCAGCTCGATAACTTTAACCGTTCTTGAAATAAAGCTGGTTTACATAAGGGGTTAGAAAGACAAACAGATAGACAGACACAGAAAGTACATAAGCGATCTGTTATTACTATTTCCTCCTCTTCTGCTGCACTGGGAGTGAAGAAATAGCATAGAATGCGTGCAGATGCTTATCATCCTGGCATGTCGTAAAAGTCGACTAAGGGACGGGTCCTCTCCAACATGGTGAACTATCTGCATGGGCGATGGGCTGATCACCTGTCACCATACGGTACATCATACCATCTTAGGACTAATTAATCGAACGTGGACACAAGTAGTCTTGTGGCTCTGCCCAACCCATTAGGGATTTCGGGCGTGATAATATGTATGTATGTATTACTATTTGGTACCGTAATTTAACCTAGAATAATTTAAGCAATAATGTATAGAGTTCGCGAGTTGCACTTATTTTTTAGAACTATCGCAAACTTAAATTATGGTAGAAAAAACAGTTCTAGTGCGAGTTGGACTCGTGTACCGCGGGTTCCTTACCACGCCAATTTTATTACGGAGAAAGCATAAAGAAATTACAACTTTTGTTAGACATTATAAAAATTTAATGAGCTCGTGAGTGAAACGGTAGTCGGTAGACCTGTACTATAAGTCTGCTACAGTTCTTCCGTTCAACATCCGCTTGTGACATACTTCGGTGCGGTCCTGTATAGCAGCATGTGTTATCTAACAATTTAAATCTTTGTCGGCTACCCTAATTTAGCGAAGCAATTTTCTGATTCTTTACTTCATATTTAATTTAAATTGCATAATAAATAACAGGTAGACTACTTGAAGGTTTTAATACAACCTTGGAAAAGCCAACGATAGCGCCATTTAATCGTCATGTAGGGCCATCACTCGCAGAATGATATTAGACCAAAAATGCGAAGCCATTTTCTGTGCTTTGTTAGTTTCTTTATGTTAATATAATTTTTGAAAATGAAGATTTTAACAATCACAATATTATTATTGTCAAGTAATTACGGGCAATGTTATAAAGACGACATAGCTGTCGGTTAAATGGAGAATTACAACTAAGTATACACCAAATACGGGTAGTATTCCTGTTTTTTGAGACTGGTCTAATCCAATCAATGTAGTTAATAGTTTCCGAGCGATTGTAAAAAATGTACTGGTAAATTTTGTGATCGCTTCTCAAACGATGACGAATAAATCTCTACTTTTATGCTGCATCATTTTCTTTCACATGGCGTTCATTATTTGCGGTCTTTTTAATACTACAACTGTGTTAAAGAGCTCGATATGATACCTAATCTTTTCTTGAGAAAAAGTCTTGACAGACATACGGATAGACAGATAGACCACAAAGTGATCGTACAAGGGTTTAGTTACTAAGTAAAATACCTTTCCATTGTAAATCATTCCATATAACAGAGTGGGAAATATAAACATAAACCTGATAATGATAACTAATAGAAAAAAGTACGGATCAGGGGGGCTAGCACGACATGCCCGCGAATCGTTTGTCGCTCAGTAGGCCAATATGTAAAGGATGCACTGACCGACAAAGGACTAGCAGGCAGGTCGTACCAGATGTGCAGTCGAAAGAAACAACAAGTAGCAATCAGTGAAACTCCAGAATTAGGCACGCGATGTACTCGTATGGCAAATATATCCGATCCATCGATTGCATAGACAAAGTAAATTTCCCATTGTGAAACTAGGGTCACCTCGATTTGATGGCGTAGTTGGTTTGTTAGTGGTCACGAAGATTTGCTTACATTACAACGTGAGGGGTACATTTTCAGTTTTATTATATAGAGATTAATTTTATTCGTACTAAAACAAGCTGAAGGGTCGCGAAGTGCGAAGGGCGACACTAAGCTCAGGGATTATAATTATGACGATGAGCTTGAAATAATGTTGATTCGTCCCTCCTTTTCAAATTTACACCAAAAGCAATTTTCATTCTGGTTTCTTTACTTTTTAATGCATATTATCGTCGTATAGGCCTGTTCAGAAAACTTTCAATTATGTTTTGAAATTTAGTTTATACCGAGTGGCGACTAGTATGACGCGCCCTTAGAATTATTTCATAATCTATAACACTCGCATGTTCTTGACGAATAATATGATACCCCTATTATTGAAATCTGTCCAGTAGTTCAGGAGATAAAGTTGAACATCCGATTTTTGGTCACATAGATACTTACATTAGACTTAAATTCTATAGGTACCCTCCTTTTGCCTTCGCGCAGTCGAGTAAAAATAAACTATACAATAGTGATGAATAGGACAAGAGGTTAAACACTACAAGTCACGCTTACGCATTTACATGGTATATCTCTATTTATAACTACAGGTAGCGGCACAACAGTCTAGTCAGTATTATTGCGCAGAAGTCGAAATTTGTCTCCGGGACGACGGATTATTTCGTGCGCAGTGGCCGATCAGCAATAAGGGCCGCATGGTTTGTACAGTCTGTAGTTTATCCATGTATAAATAGTTTCGTTTATCCACTGATCAGCCGCTGCGGACGTAGAAGAATCACACCACTGCAAAGGGAACTTTGGAAAAGGCTTCGTACGTAAGCCTGCTGGTGTGACAGATCGATGGGCCGGCTGGCCAAAGCGCGTGTTCAGGCTTTGTAGAGATTTCACCTTTGATGTACTGCAAAGCTCGTCGCCATGGAGGAGTCCTAGTAATATTGACTTGGCCGGTATCTATCTAAACCAGCCTGACTGTATTTTATTTAATAATTTCTTTAAAAATATGAGGCAACGAATGCGCAAACTGTGAAGAGCGGATTAATTAATTAGGCAAGGGCCAAGATGACGCATTCATTTTCAGGCTATTGTCCAACGTAATGAGATTAGCAGATGGTTAATTAGAATTTTATATTCTGAAGAAAAAAAGTAATAAATCCCCTACGTTATTTTCCATTTTAACTTAAACTGGAAATGTATAACTTTAATGCAAAACCTATTTTTTGAAAAGTGGTCTTTGTAATAGTAAAATAATATGCGGTCCACATATTCAGATAAGGAATCGCTTTGGTTATATTTGACATATTTCGTATGCGGCAATTGTCTAGTTATAAACATTCGTAAACAAATCTGATTCTGATCGTCATTGATCTGATGATTTTGAAAAATAGAAACCGGGTGTTAGATGTATCATCATCTTCAGTCTATTAATAATTATATTAAATAATAAATTAGACTTTTTTAGTTTGTACATTTCTAACAGATTTTTCAATTTGACGTGTGCAAGTTTGGGGGGGTCATGTCTGCTGTGACCCCCCCCCCCCCGCCACAGACCGACGACATTTCAATTATACTATTTATTTGTATATTTTTATATATATTATTGTATTGTTTGACTAGTAATATTATTATTGTTATGAACATTAACGCACAACTCAACCAGGCGTTGCTTTGTCTATAAATAACCTCTTTGTTAGGTATAAACTATTTTGGTTCGGTTTATCAACTCGCACGAACGGCAAAGACAATGCGAATTAATTACTATTGTAGTGCGTAATTTCAAATTAATAGCAATGTACATCAGTTCTTCGGAATATTGATGCAAATTGGATTAGGTCTGATCGGATTTAGGCATCGCCCGTGGTGTGCACTGGACCGCACGTGCCGTTCTATCTAGCATACATAGGTATGCTACATAGACTGCCCACCCTGCTTTGGACTGTTCATCAATCCAAATGGGTCAGTGAGACCAAGACTAAAACTATAAGAGATAGGCGAATTTGTTCTAGGGAACTGTCATTAAACAATTTTCGGTAATTTTCCTAAAAATAATCGCAAAATATTTTATTACGGTCTGATATCGTGTTTTTTATTCGTTTTAGGCACTAAGTTCCATAGTAAGATTTATTCCTTAGAATCCACTCTATCGGTTTCCGAAATAAACTCTCTAGCGATTATTTTAAGGGAAATGACCCAGTGCAATAGAGATGTTTCCTGGGTAAAAAAATAAAAATTCTAATTAGTCCGTCAGTTAGATTATCAAAAAATATTGAACATGTATTTTTTGCTTCATCCAATCATTCAAAATTGACAAAGATAACGCCCTTCAAATTTCGGGAGCTAGTTCAAGATGTCACTTCATGTTAAAAAGTGTGCCAAGGCGTGACGTCACGCGGAACCTCAACGCACTATATCTTCATCTTTTCTTTAATTGACAAAAGAGAAAAAACGATTTGAATATTTTTTGATAATCTAAATGACGGACATTTTTCAGGAAACTTGCCCCGGTTGTGTATGATAGTTGTTGAAAATGTTTAATTGCAATTTTTCTTCATTCTAAAATCGATGGCTTGGGTCCTTGGATCCAGTTTACTATCTCTGATAGATTCAGACTTCCTCTCACTGACCCATTTGTATTGCTTATTGTGTATATGCCCCTCTTCAATAACGGTACGTGATTTCACCAATAATCGGATAGTTAGGTTATATTATTGAGAGTGAATGCCTATTAACAACAAAAACAATATTATTTATAAATAGATGTATTTAGATTATTAATGTTGCCGTGTAGGACCTTCTTATTTAAGAATAACTGTTATATTATGAGTAATATTGTTTATAATAAATTACCAAATTAATTACAATTATTACCGGCAATACATTTCGGACAAAGTTACTAAAAATGGCTAGTTAATAAACGTTTTTATATTAGGTCCTTACATATGAAATTGGCGTTTTGTACGGGAGGAATATAAAGTCATCTTTTTTTGTAAGATATATTTAATTAATCAAAGTATGCACCGTTGTTATCTATGCACTTTTGCCATCTCATAGGTAGTTCATTGATCCCTTTACTAAAAAAACCATGGAGGCGAGGATCAATAAACTCTTTGAAGGCGGTTTGGACTGCCGCATCGGAGTTGAATTTTTTTCCTTGTAAGAAGTTTTCCATATTCCAGAAAAAATGGTTATCTGTTAGAGCAACGTCCGGGGAGTACGGTGGATGTCGCAGACATTCCAATTGTTGTTCATGTAACTTAGTGGTTGTTTGTTGTGCAGTGTGTGGTCTTGCGTTGTCGTGAAGCAGCAGTGGCCTAGAGCGATCGACAAATCTCGGTTGTTTAGCTGCTAGTTCTTCCTTTATGGTTTGCAGTTGCTGACAATAGATATCTGCCGTTATCGTTTGGCCAGATTTTAGAAAGCTGTAGTGAACGACACCGGCGCTAGTCCACCAAACACTCACAAGTAACTTTTTCTGAGTAAATTTTCGTTTAGGGCTGGTTTTGGCTGGGTCTCCAGAGTTCAGCCATTGCGACGAGCACTTCCGATTATCGTACAGTATCCACTTCTCATCACAAGTAATGATTCGATTTAAAATCCCTTCATTATTGTGTCGGTTGAGAAAAGTAACACAGCAGTCGAGGCGTGTTTGCAAGTTCGATTCACTCAATTCATGAGGTACCCATCGTTCAAGTTTTTTTACTTTCCCGATTTGCTTCAAGTGGATTAATACAGTTTTATCACTTACCCCGAAGCCTGCAGATATCTCTGAAGTGCTTTGTGATGGATCCGCTTCCACAATAGCCTTTAATTCTTTCTTTAATTCTTCATTTTCCACTTTGGTCTCCGGCCGTCCACGAGGTTGGTTCTGAAGGTCGAAATTTCCAGAACGAAAACGTTGAGACCAAAAACGTACCATTCTTTCTTTTGCGACACCAACGCCGTTACACATCATTAATCCTTCGAGCTGTTTCTGCAGCACTGGTGCCACGGTTGAACTCGGTCTCGTAAATATACCGATATATCATGTTTTTCATTGTGCGGTAATAAGCGACGCCAAAGAAGAAAATAATGAAGATAAAACAAATGAATGACTGTTTTCAAAACTTAAATGTACCAGCTAAATTAATTTATAAATTTGAATTTGGAATTCTTAACCAAAGAGGAAATATTTCAGATCAAAGTGGTCAGTACGACAAAACGCTAATTTCATATGTAAGGACCTAATACTTTACTAATTAATATGATAGACGCTAACTTAAAACAAATGAAATCGGTTACTGTATTGGAGTGAAATTTGGAATGGAAATAGCTTATACTCTGGAATAACACAGAGGCTACTTTTTATTCCCGAAAATTGTCCAAATTCCCGATCCAATTCAGAAGTTAGTTATTTCCATTTCTATTTCAATGCGACGCTCTTCTTCATTTATTCAATAATGTAACTAATGAATATGGACTAATAATAAGAAGAAACGAAATATCTGATGTTATGGAAGTCCAAATTAAAATAGTTTTAGTATAAATATGAAATTATACCATCGCATACCCTTTTGTTATTTAAGCGTTTATTCGCCAACGATATCGTCACTTCAATCTTTAGTTAAAACCCGTCGCCGGGTGGGATTAATTTTGCATTCATACATATAATGCTCATGTTAATTTTATGCAGTTATTATCGTTAGATATAATGTACAATTTAATTTGCTGTGGAGTAAAAGGGCACTGAATCTTGTGGCGCTAGTTTTGGGTAGTGCCCCGAGGGAAACTGGGGGTGAGACAATTTAAACAGCCCAGCAAGGCGCGTGGATCAATCTTATGATTGCCAAGGATGTTAATTTCAAATACATGTGTATTTAGCCGACTACGGCAAAGCCAAAGGAGGGCTGTGAGAGCCATGCATGTACGTGGGTATCTGTATCTCATAGCTAACAAATTTTGGCAAGTAAAGTGTCACTTGATGCGTCTGAACACTCCGCCTGTCTGTCATAGGGTATATGACATCTCAATAAATCCTATATGGCAAATTTTATAAGTTAATTTCACACCTCGAAACTAATTAAATGATATGATAAACCATTCTCCCATCTTCAAAACGTGCTAACCCAAAAATCTAAACTTATTCATTCTGAGATGATAGTTTTGGAGAATATTGAATAAAACAGGATAACTCCAGTGCTTTGACTGTAAATATCGTACTCGTACTTAATACAATATTGTTATTGCTAAAATCTTCATGCTGGAATCGTATCTCAGTCGACGTTACATTAAAAGTGTAGTTATACCAGCAACTTTTTTACGGCAATGTGTGGCCGGCAACTACTTATAGGCATCTTTCTCTAACGTACGAAGTTAGAGTAAGACGGTTATAGTGGTGGGCTATAAATTGCCGTGAAAAGTTGCTCGTGTAACTGCAATTTTAAGAGATATGAGCTTGCAGAAGATATATTATTTCAAAGGTAAGTATGGGACCCTCAATGCGCGAGTTCGACTCGCAAGACTCGAGTGCCGCAAGAAGCTCAGTAAAAATCATCTTTTTAAACCATACATTGGTTTTACATCATATACTTAAACATAAATAAAATTAAATGAAAATATTACAAAGTATTAAAGTAATAAATGTTAATTATTAAGACTAATAAATGTATTATAGATTGTTCAATAATCAACAAAAAATGAAATCTATAAATTATAGTAGGTACTTATATGTAATGATAGCTCGCTGACTAAATTCTTAATCCACAGTGTAAATAGCACACGTAGTGCGCTAAACAAACGACTCCGCTAACATAGTCAGGTGATTGCAAAAAAAATCGATGTTCGTAAAACTTTTCCTTCTTCCTAAAGACGTTACGTGAGTTGGACCATACTTTTAACAGTGTTTCAAAAACATTTACATACAATTTAACTTTAACATGAAGTAGACCGATGTTTAGAACGGCTTGAACTTTGTCTGTTACTAGCTTTTGATCGCAACAACTTCGTTTATGTTCTACACGTGTTTTATAAAAATAGGCTTCTTAATATTGAAATACAGTCTGATTGGCACTTTTATTATCCATCAGCCATAATTATTTCAAGGAGTTTGTGACTTGATTGCGCGAGTTTACCGCAATGCAGTAGAAATGACTTTCAGTAGAAAAATTTAGGTATATGGGACAACCAAATGATAATAAAATTTTTGGCGCTGTCGCTGGTAGGCGGTACCTCAGGTACCTATATGACAAGCCGAAACGGAAACTTGACCAAAATGTTGATAATGATGATGACGATTTCTTCATACTGTTACTGGCTACAGCGAATCAGCGATAATTCACGCGGACTCAAGTTGAAGGACCAGGTGCAGCTCTCTGGTATGCTCTTCAGTGGCTTGGTACCAACACTGAGAAATTTTTTATGTTATACCTGCATTACCGTAATGTATTCGCAGCCAAGTCTAAATAATGTCGAAGCATCCGAAATAATGTTGATTTTTACGTGGTAATGTAAAAACATATCCAGGCGTTTGTAGTCCGCAACATTATCTATGTAGCCCGCAATATTATCTATGTAGCCGAGTCTCTACTTACGTTAGGTACGTTTTTCTCCAGAATTACGTATGTGGCATCCAGAATTACGTATGTCGGTATAGGTAATTTTTTCTCAGTGAAAATGTTACATCTAATCAATAATATCAAACATTTGGATTTAATTTACTGTCATACCTTTAATGACAGTCGCGAGTTTAAGACAATTCCTATTATTACAAAAATAAACGACATAAGACCACGAGTAGCTTAATAGTGAGACAACGGAACAAACTTTCATACATATATAGTTTGATAAACATATGACCCTCTTTAGCGAAATAATATGAGTTAAAATAATTTTAAATCTTTCTCGTATACATTTATGAAGTCTTCATTACCATTTGACGTTCCGCGACGTACCTGGTGTCACATGGACCGCTCGTCGCGTGTTAGCCTGTTGGACAGGTCAATTAGTAGTTCAAGTGTTGCCCAGGATGGACTAACGCGGCCCCTGGACAAGCATCGCCGATCAATTAGGTGCTAGACCGCCTACACCGCACCCTGACTCAATACGATGACCCAAATCACTTCGAAGCTATCATACGCATTTATTGTATTTCTGATTTGGAGCTATATATCTAATTACAGCACCATGAGAGGGGTAGGCTGAATTTTCCTTTCACTTTACCATATTATGGTCAGTCCGTACGATATTAAAGATTTTTCATGCTCCAGATACGAATTGGGTCATGTCGATTATCTTTACAACTGACTGCAAAAAATTACATGTAGTGAGGTTTACATTGTAGGTACAGCGGCGCGTAATCAAGCTCGTAGCCTTTTTGTAATATCCGTAAAAAAGCCATGACTTACGGTGATTATTTGCGTACATTTAGTTTTACAATTTAGATATAAATACAAATAATATCTGTTTTTATACGACTGCACTAAAACAAAGGTCTGATACCTTATCGAAATAAATTGTAAAATGATTTTTGGACTTTAAATAATTTCTGTTCATTTCAGGCATAACTGAGCTTTCTCCTGTGTTTCTCAAATAAATAAAGGATACGGTGAACTAACAAAGTTTTCTTGTTCTTTTCAGATATTTTTGTATACCTCGGACACACATTCGGACTTCAAAATGGTAAGATTTTCTTTAAATATTAACAAATCTTAGTACAGTCACGTGCTGACCGAAACCCGTAATAGTAATTGTGTGCATGTGTTATATTATAATTCGTGCCGTGTCGGGAGTGCACAGGCGAGTGGCACTTTACTATGAGCAATCGCGCGCCGGGGCCGCATCCGGTTGCGGATGCCGAGCCAATATTTGGCCGTTTTCCATTTCCCACGGATAGCACTTGTTGCATTCATATTACGAAGGGTTTATATACTCGTGCAGATTGCATGCAACGGGTAGGCCACGCCGATTAAAGGCCCGGTCACGTTGCGGGCGTGGAAGCAGCGCGGCGGGATGCCATCATGTCATGTGTGTATTGGAAGTTGTAACAGACGTTACACATCACGCCGCGCTGCGGTCGCGACACGCCGAGCCGAGCGCGTGACGTGTTTGGGCGCTCTACATTCATGCCGTGCGAACGCATACCTTTTTTTGCTTTACTCTTACTCTATGGGTCCAATTCGAAACGTCTTCGCCTTAATGTTCCCTAATCTTAAAATAAGAAACGTCAAACTCGATTTTAGTATATCACTAAGCTGTCAACGCTGTTTGACGTCTCTTATTTCAAGTTTAGCCACTTTTAAATTTAAAGAGCACACTTTCGAATTGGCCCTTATGTGTAAAACAGAAAAGTATAGGCTTCACAGGGTGTCGCGGCGTGAATGTTGAGCGCCCAGACGCGCGCACTCGTGTTGTGAGTGGGGAGGGTTGCATATGTAGGTACATATATATAACAGACTACAGACTGCGCGGCAGGATAAAGGTACATTTCAAAGATCAACGAAATAAGTCGAATCGAAATAGGTCGAATAGATAACCTAGTTAAAAGAAAGCTAATATTACGAAGTTAAAACGAAAACGACTAAGTAGGCTTCATTGTTTCAAGAGTTATATAGGCGACTAACTTGTGTAAGTATACCTACCGGAAATCATCGCAATAAGCACCAAATTTACTTTGAATATAAAGCTAACTAATCGTAATGGTTTTCGGAGTAATGGTAAAAAAGTCTCATGAAAGGGTGAACGTATTGAACGTATTTTATCGGTTACTGTAGCGGCTACGGAACCCTACACTGAGCATGGCCCGACATACTCGTGACCGGTTTTAAACCCGAGATCGTTTGTTTTGCGATTGTTTAAATCAAAGTTTACTGCGCATAAACATAAGGTAAAGGGAAGCTTTCGCATCCATCATCAATTATAGACACAATGGACACGCTGGAACTACGCGAAATGTTCGACGTTCACGCAGGTACAAAATAAATGGGTCAAATGATCGATGTAGCCCTTTAAGATAGCCAAGTATGCATAAAGTACAATACCTTATGTAGGTAAGTATAATATCAGTTATTTATGAAGGAGATTAATTCGGGAGCCTTTGCAGAACAAATGTTATTATTTAGTGTTAAAAGTATAATAAGGTGATTATTATTTATAATTAGATCGGGGCGAGCAGTTGTAGCAGACAACTTAACTAATGTTGCAACCTTTTCGGCTTAATGTATCTCAAAGCGTCAAAGGTAAAATTACCTACTTTAATATTTGAATTTTGTATTTAATAAATAAATATATTTTCTTTGATTAGAGACGTATACTATTTACAAAAGAATCCGGATGCAGTCGATGCAGGCCAGCTTGTCCCGCCCGGTGCTAGGGCGGGCGGACGGTGCCGTTCGGTACATTCAATTTATTTTCCCACCGCCCATAAAACAACCACTTCAAACAGTCGGGAAGTTATACGCTCAAGTTTCCTAGACTCGTCGAAGCTTACTTAAGAAAACTTGAAGATATAAAATATAATCTAAAATTAATTATCCATGGTTAACGTACATTCTTGACGGCATGTCATATTATTACGCAATATGACTTAATATTAACAGAATAAAACAGGACTCGAGTTGTTATTGAATAAAGAATGCCTTTGAAACTTCCTAAATTATTATAAATATGTTTCAGGAACTCTGTTTTCTTTATGTTCTTCCGTTTCGCTCTTTGGGTGATACCGTGATACATTCCATTTTACAATTAAATTATCTCTCTGCTTCATGGCTTAATCCTAACTTATGCTAGATACTTTAAAATAAACTTAACACCACGTAAACAAACAATAATTCTATAACACCTACGTAATCCTCTGCTGCACTGGGAGTGAAGAAATAGCATAGAATGCGTGCAGATGCTTATCATCCTGGCATGTCGTAAAAGTCGACTAAGGGACGGGTCCTCTCCAACATGGTGGACTATCTGTATGGGCGATGGGCTGATCACCTGTCACCATACGGTTCATCATACCATCTTAGGACTAATTAATCGAACGTGGCCACAAGTAGTCTTGTGGCTCTGCCCACCCCATTAGGGATTTCGGGCGTGATGCTATGTATGTACCTACGTAATTTACCGTTGGATTAAAAAATAATTTTATAGTTGAATAAAATTCAGTACTTGCTTGGTTTCTGTCCTGTAATTTGCGACGACGTACATTTTCCCGAAAAATGCATGAACTGAGCATTCTATAGAGCTGCTAGATCTACGTAACTAAAAATACTTATAATCACTACCGACATAAGCTTGTGATCTGTTCCGCGAAGTGCAAGGGTCAGACAAGACATGGACGCATGACAGGTTTGACCTTACAAGCATGGATTCCAAAAAAGAAGCTTAGCCTAAAACATTTTGACGCAGCAAAACGCCCATGGCATGAGATAATTAATCGAATCTTTGGCGCATTTCCGAGGTTGCACCTCTAGCGCAGAAACTACGATTCCTCGAGTTATTAGCGTAGCCGCGAGCCACGTGCGCCGGACCGCTAGGACCGACAGGAAACAGCCGGCGACAATAAACAAGGGAGTTTGTCAAGCAACAAGAGGGGTCCTGTGTAAACAGGGCACTCGTTAGAACCGTTCACTCACGAAACCACACGAAGCCCTAATAGCCGTCAGCTTCGGCAAATAGAGATTTTGCGCCAATCGCGTTTCCGATTTGTTTTGAATCCACATTCTGGCAAAAAAATCGTCCGACTTATTATGGGTCTGATATTATACAGAAAGAGCCCAAACGATTATGTATAACTAACCGGTGGGCCCGTCGATATTGACTAAAAAAAAAAAACAATCGTTTGGTTTTTGAAGTCGGTTAAAAATTACACACTTTGCATACAAACATCCGGGGCGGAATCTAAATACAAAAATTCTGATATAACTGAATTTTATTTATAAACAGACTTTAAACACCAATTTCCATATTTCTAACTTCAAAAATGACGAACTTTGATACAATTTCATCCCCTTATTTAGGGGATTGTATTTACAAAAATCCTTTCTTGAATATAATAGAACTAGTAGACCCGCCACAGCTTCGCCCCCGGTATTTTCCATACAATCTTTATCACCGCTTTTCTTTATAAAATTTTAAAAATCCCTCCTTAGTGCACCTCTAGGGTACTCGAGGAATTATTTAGGCTGTGCGTTGACTATAAGTGATTCACAGTCACAGTACTGTTTTATATGTATTGATGATGATAGAAATACTTTTATTTTGCAGAAATAAATAATAAAACAATATTAAAAAATAAGAACATAGAATTAAACAGGACATCGATAATAACAAGGTAATAATAAAACCGGAAAAGGAAAACAATATTTATATAATTACATATTTATGAAATCAAAGTGCCCACCTACTCTGTATAAGGAACTCCAATGCAAAAATGCCATGGTGCTAGAGCCGCCGGTGTAGGCTTTGCATTATTTTATTAAGTATATATAAAGTTTATAAAGGTAGGTATTAGGCTTCGCTCCTGTATGACTGAAAGAAGCAGTCACTCGCCTAAGAGCAATACAGGGTGACATCGAAGACGTGATCAGAAACCAGTTTATCAGACTCGGTAATTGGTGGCCATTTTCAAGCAATATTAGTTACAAGAAGCAAAAGCTATTTTTTTTTGTTATTTTCCCCTTCTAAGGGTGAACTATGAATAGTCAGTAGTCACCCTGTATAAATGTACCTACTTACTTATATAACGCTATATTATTGGGAGTTTAATTATCATACGTGTTCTGCAAGCTAAAAAGCGCTCAATTTACCCGTGTTAATGGCACCGGTTTGATCCATTAGTATACTTATCATACAAGTTCCTCCAAAATGAACTTCCCACACACGTTCACTAACTTCACTATCATACCTACTCAAGTTAAGAGTGTAGGTAGCTAGATTGTGTAGCAATTTTAGCACTGTTTTTGGTATTGCGGTAACTCAAAACAATCAAAGACTTGAAAGCGATTATTTTACTTCTAACAATGCTTTAAAATCTGCGGAAAAAACACCTAGTAAAAACGGGGAAAAACTTTCCAGTAAGCAGTAAAAACGGTAATCGGACTTTATGGATTTTGATAAAAGAGTGGGCGTGGAATAGTAGTCCCCTTTTTAATCCTCGGACGACGAATATCCGACGCGCATCGCACGCAAGCCCTGTCGTCTTGTTGGCTCTGAGAACCTCTCGCCTCCACTAGATAGAGGTGCCAACCGACGTTGAACTACTTGCGATTATAAACAGAAGTATAAGAAGAGAAAAACAAAGTAAACACATTCTGAAAATAACGCCACTTGATTCTATGAATAAAGAAGAAACGGTCACGATGTTCGCAGCACGACTCGTCGGTCGGTGGCTCGACATATGGCGGGTATTACCGTTGGGTATCAATTACATAATGTCTGTTTGAGTCCACTGAACATACATAATATGAAGGCGAATTAATTCGACCCGTATCACAATAATGCACAAAGGCTGGTTCTATCATTGTATTTTCTTGAGATGTAAGTTTTTTCGTACATTATTAAAGTTCGGCCTTACGAAAGCAAGATGAAAATATGGCCACTCGGATCAATCTATCATTAAAATTGCTTTATACTTACTGTTTTTGTTTATAATCATTTTAGTCTGAAATACTTGGGATTATATGGGGTTTGTGTTGGACCCCGTGAACAATGAAACTGTTTCCAAACTATATTATTTTGTTCATTTCCGCCCCAGGTTCAATATATTTTTTAAGACCCAAATATACCAACACTGCCCTGCTAAGCCGAAAAGCGGTATCTCAATCAGAGAATGATTGAGGAAATCGACCTTTTGTAAATTGTCATAAAGTCGATTACTCGAAACTTACTCTGATTGAGATTCCGCTTTTCGGCTTAGCAGGGCAGAACAGTGGGGTCAATTCCAAAATGCGTTCGCTAATTTAAAAGTCACTAAACTTAAAATAAGAAACGTCAAACTCGATTTTGACAGCTTTGTGCTATACAAACTTGAGTATGATTTTTTCTTATTTTATGTTTAGGAAATCTTAAATTTAGAAGACACCGTTTCGAATTGGACCCACTAAATTGGTATATGCATCATCATATACAGGTGAGCAATCCAAATAGGTCAGTATAGGGAAGTCTGGAACTAAGTATATAAAATTTGTTTTACGGGATCGTGTCTTTGATTTTAGAGATAAGAAAAACTGCGTTTATAGATTCTCAGAAAACTTTTATGCGAGTAAGGAATCGATCTCGATAATTCATTGTAATTTCCCTATTTCTTATAATTTAAGAATTTCGCGGAGGGATGTTGCCGTGTCATTATCAAAGAGATATGAACAATTGAATTTAGAGTAAGTGCCTGGGTACTTGTTTTAATTATTACCCTATACTGGTTGGTAAGATTGACCCTTCTTTGGGACACCTCCAAAGTCTACCCAATTTTAACTGACGAGAAAATGAAAATGTCTCATACAGCGTTGACTTTAGTTTCTTTAGCATTGCGGCCGTTTAATTTTCAAAATAATTTAGCTGTTGGTAATTCATTGTAATAAAGACTTTTCAAACGCTTGCCTGTTTTAAATTATATTAAAAGCCGCTTATTGGAAAACTCAGTGAAGCCTTATACAGAGCCCAATATTTTATTAGTATTTTGTTTCTACGCATCGGCTGGGAAACACTTTAGTAATATTTTAATATGCGCAGATGTTTTTGATATGCGTGGAGTATTAGCTATTATAGTTTCTCTTGGGTTTCAAGCATTGAAGCTCATTGAAATTTAGGAGAGAAATCGGTTCGGATTTTTAGTAGGAAACTACGTCGTTCCGTACAAACGCAAGATAAAAGTGGTAGTCGTAGTTATGCTTAAATTGAGCGAGTGTTGAGCAAGGGACATGATCGGAATAAACGAGATATTTTGAATATTTTAGGATCACCTTATCAAAATGCACATGACGCGTTGGGGCCGATCTATAATAATCAAAGCCGGCCGGAAATCGATCGCTAGATCGCTAGACATAGTGTAGCTAACGCTCATGCCGCGTTCCTTTATTCAGAAAACGAAACGTACTTATGTGGTTACGAATGGTCTCATTTGACATTTTCCGCATACAAAATATATCAAATTATAACCATTTGACGTAAAAACGGTTTTTTTATATAAGAACTTGGCATCATTGGTAAGAGCTGTGTTTTGCCAGTTCTGTTGGGTTAGCTACAGCTTTAAACTCGAGAGCTGTAATCGACACTGATGGCCGTTTGTTTTATTTAATCCATTGAAATTTGACATTTTCCGCATATTAAATATGTAAATTTTTAACTGGTAGGTAGTAAGCACATCTATTCGCGGATTATTACAAACGGGCTTGAGTTGTCGCTGCTCCAGTAGAACTGTTTTCTTTTAAATTAAATAATAAATAGTTAAGTAATTTTTTTTTAAATATTCACCTCCAATTATCAACTGAAGACGTTGCCTCGATTTAACCAGTGAGGGGTTGGCAATATTTGCGTAACTTATTATGTTTTTATTAAACGCTTAAAACAAAAAGAAATTGTTGACTTATCACTTACCGACCAATGGACATCGTATAATTTCTGCTTAAGTCCTCGAATTCAAAGAACTTATTTTGTTATGAGAGATTTTGTTTTACCATCATCCTTCTTTCGTCCAATTTAAAGTAAAATTATTAAAAGATATGAATGTAGATATCGACGTAATGTGCAACTAACACGTAACGTAATTCAAACTAACATTCGCATCAGCACAAGACACCGTTTTATTAAAAACTAGTTTTTTGCTCGCGACTTAGTCCGCATGGAATTCAGCTATCGCTACTCCCTCGGGAACCGTGAATTTTTCCGGGATAAAAAGTAGCCTATGCTACTCGGGGATAGATAGAATTAATAGGACACCACAGACTATATACATATATGTACATAGACATACAAACACACAAACGATCAAATTTTCCCTCTTTATAATATGAGTGTAGACGTGCGAGTCCAACGTCACGTGAACGTGTGACACGTGTGTGTGTGTATTAGTAAACTTTCGCTACCTCCCTATCTCGTTATGCAACGTTGAGTGTGATACGACCTTGTAAAGGTTATTCCGTTTTAATGATTTTTCTCTGAAACTATAAACATGTGGAACTGTGTATTTTTATGCAATATATAACTAACTACTTCCTCTCAGCGTAAATATTTTAGATTTTGGGGTTGGCTTCAGAACGGCATCGTATGCACATCATATTGACTAAAAGGTTCATAAGTTAAAATTCTAAACCAATTTCCTTCGTTAGAGTTAGTATTAACTAGAGACATACAATTTTAAAGTTATTACACCAGGTGCATAAAATAATATAACAGAGATCGCAGAGAAATACTGATGATGGTAATAAATGATGTTGTGTTGTGTTGTTGCAGATGTGGTGGGCGATTTGGTGCGCTGTCGTGGTGGCCGGAGCTGCGGCCGCGCCCGCCTCCGACGCGCTGGCCCCGCTCTCTGCGCTCGACCTGCCACAAATGGACTCGCTCACACTCGACGATGTAAGCATACTATAAACAGAACAGTAGTTCATCTTCCTCCGCACATCGCGTAGTACATCATGCGCTTGTATGTGCGCGCGCCTCGTGCGTTACGCCCGCGCCGGCAGCAAATGTCTGAAAAAACTTAGGAATGCGCCAGTGGCGGCTGCGTACTCGAACGCGTGCCCGTAGTATTTAGTACTACAACGTAAGAGTAACGTATTGTTCGATACCGATGAACTTTACATTCAGAGAATAATTTGATCAATAACATAGAAAAAGTAAACAATAGACAAAACGTTTACCGAATAAGCCGCTCTGCTACTAAAAGTCGGGTTTTTCTATGTGGTTTATTTTCATGACGTCGTTATAGTCGGTTCACCAATGTCTCTTGATCAACCAGCAAAAAAGGGTGAAAACGCTAAAAATATTTACATAATACACCTTGGCGCTCTCTGAATAGACTGATCTTGATCCGTGTCCTTCTACATGTTTACGAGGTCTTTAGTATTTACGTTCCCGTTGTTGTAGACACTATAAAAACAAGTAACATATAGAGGGTACTCACGGCGGACCGTGGTTAAAATGGAGTTTGCTGTAATATTTTCCGGCAATACCGCAGGGTATTGGTGTTTGCCAAGCTTACGAGCTGAAAAATAGTTGATCCCCGAGCCGCAGGGCCGGTACGTCCAGCTGAGCCGGAATATTGGAGGGCAAGAGTAGGTACATTGTGTGTAATATCTAGTTATAACCAGGACCTCTATTCGACAATGCCTAAGCGATACCACGTATGGTTTCATGGCTGCGTTTGCAGTGGCTCTTTCGTCAGCACTATTGTGAGAGAGACGTACTTATAGATAAGACGGTTGAACTTATCCTTGTGTCAACCGTGCTAGGGCCGCTGTATGTTAATGAAGAGCTTATATATCGTAGCAAACTAGTTTCCGACATCGCTTTGGCAGTGTTGTATACAACCCAGGTATCAGAGTTTATCAAACAACACAAAGGTTATTTGCTTTTATGGAATAGGTACAGAATTTCCATTAGCTCAATATCTTTGAATTTCAAATATGTCATTAACTAGTAATTAATTAGAAGTGTCAGCAAAGAACTTGAATAATTATAAAACCGTGAACTAACTTTTCAGTCAATTCGGCTTTAAAATATTATAGCAAATACTTTCTTGAGTACTGCTAAGTACCCTAGACTCGGTAGTCTAGTAGGCTACCTTGAATTGATGAAATAATTAAACAAACTTGTAGAAATCAAAATATTTGTCCAAATTCATTTGCGAGTTATTTGCTTATAGAACGTTGTCGGCCGTCGGCCGGCACAGCTTCAGTTGGTGCTTACTACTTGCTTAATATTAGTACAAAAAAGAACAGCAAAAAGATCGAAGAGACTTTAGCGTTCAGAAATATGTTCATCCAACGCTTAGATCTTTCGTTTAAATAGTATTGGAATGGACTTTGGAATCATTCAGATTTCTGTGGCGGTGGATTGTTCTACGGCTGAATGGGAGTGCAATAGTACATACATACATACATATTGCTTTTTTAAACTAATGTGAAGAAATATTATCATTAGTCTACTAAAATTAGCGTCGCTGACAGCTAATATATAGGCATTGATTGGTCGATTACTTACTTTGCTGAACTGGAGATAGGCCAGCAAAGTGTACATTGTTGGCCTGAATTCAACTGGCTAGATTAGCAGTTTTGTGGCCGTAATTGGGAGCATCAACACAACACTTGTGAGCAGCGGTGTGATAAGTACTTTATTTTGTTCGTCAGGAGAGCCTGGGCTACATGGTACCGACAAGCGCGCGCTACTCGGCCAACTCACCGTGGCTGTACCTGCTCGCAGACGTGCCTCGCGATTCCCAGGTACCTATTTAAGACATTAAGTATAAGGCATTAAAGGTCGCCATTCGTAATTCTATGTCAGATAAGAGCCACCGGTCATAGCCACTTCACACGGTTGTTTTAATTAGTATTTTTATTATTATGACCCTTAGAGGCTTTATACATCTCTAAGTCACTTAACTTGTCCAGACGCGGAGACTATACATCTCCGTTACTATTAATTTATTAGAATTAATTTGTACCCATTAGGTTTGTTTGTTGCACTTTTTATGTGTTAGTTTTATATACAATTTTTATGTCAAAGTTGAAAAAAAATTTAATGCTGAGTTTCTTGCGGCGTTTCTTCTCAGCAAATGTCAGTAGCGCTGCGAAGCGTTGGTAGTTTCAGACATGTGAAGGAGCCCGTGTGGCCTACTTGCAAAATAAATGTTTTCAATTTCATTTAATTATCATACTTGTTGTATAGACACACTTGGCCAAACATGGTGGCCGGTGGCGACCACTAAAACGTATGAATAGTGCCGCCGCCGGCGGCTGAGGCCGTTGGCTCGTTTGCGCCGAGCGGAGCCATAGAGGCTTACTTCTCCGCTCGGATTTTTCCACAACTCTATCCCTTGTCTATCGTTGTCTGTTTTAGATTTTTTTTGTCGTTACCCTAAATCTTTATACTAAACTAAAAGTCAGTGCCAAAACTGGGATTTTCTGAGTCCTATAAATTGGGATCTATTAAAGGTACCAATTTCGTATTCTGCATATAAATAAGTGTTTGAACTCGTTGAAGCTTTATCGGTGCCGATTACTGTAATTTATATTTGCTAAAATAGAGTGGTGTAAAGTGGTTCGAAACAGTTCGGAATGCTTGGCGTGTCTGCGGTCGGACTATTCGAATTTGGCCTTTGCGCAGTGCCGTGCACTTCGATCGCCAGTAATTAAGTGATCAAATTAGAATGTCAACTTGAGACGTTTGAATTCGTTTAGAGACACTTGTAATTACTTAAGTACTTTTTCTACCTTTTCCCAAGTACTAGAGCTGTTTACTATTTCAATACTAACTATGTGACCATTTTTACAAAATATCACGTTATTGATTTTCACAATTTACCTACTAGCTAAAGGTATCTCTATCAACTTAATTAATAATGCAAAATATTATAATTCGACCAGACATTGCTTCGATGCGCAACTTTTTAATCAAACATCGAGGAGAATTTATTTAATTTTTCTTTTGTCTTTGATCCTGATTATCTTGTTAAATCGGAATGTTTCTCAAGTTTTCTTATTAAGAGAACTAAAAATCATTTTTGTTGCTTGACCTTTTGATGCATTGAGGAATTTATTAATAATACGCAGTATACTAGACCCGCGAACCGTACGCGCAGTGCAGTCATTCTCACGCACTCCAGGATATAAAATTAAGAATAACGTCCTACAGAAAAGCCGCAATTGTATATTGTCTTCCTTTTCATTTGTTACCATTATACTTGATAACATTAGTTTCGTTACCTTCCTTATCGACCGAGCGAGCGAAGCGTCTCCGTTTCAGCTTGGGCAAAAATGTTTCGTATGTCCAGCGGATGTCCATTTGTTCTCGTCTACAGCTCGCGGTTCTCAACCGATTCTCGTGAAATTTTGTGAGGAGGTTCGGTAATTCTATAAATTTTTTTTGTCGATTCAGTTTTTCGAAATATTCCAAAATGGCGGAGATATGGAGATTTTTGCAATTACAAACTTACTGGCGGTGTTGGTAAACTGACTTGATCTATGTCGATGTATGGAGATATCCGTTTTTCAACGGCAAAGTTCAGTTTGTCGCAAGGCCAATCATTATTTCTTACTTTTCAAAGGGTTTTTGTTTTAGATTCAGTTTTTTGAAGTCTTTTGTCGTGAGGTCTACAGCTCACGGAGCCACTTGTCTTAAAATAAACTGACATCATAAATCTTTATTGCTTGAAGTAATGTTAAATTTCTGTGGCCAATTGGAATAAATCAAAGACTACCATGCTATCTTGGATCTTCCTAAATCAATTTTCCAAAATACCGCTAAATACTAGTTCTAAAAATCTTTTCAGTAGTCGTAATTGCTACAGATTTATTGATTTAGTGGAGTCAATGAAGGTTTACACTTCCACCTCATGAGAAACAGGGTACGACATTAATAAAAAATAATTACTTACTTAAGTATTTGAAATTTATACACACACATTTATACACGCCGAGATCATTCATGCGTCAATTTCCAATTGTTGTATTTCTTCGCAACTGTTATAAATCGCAGTATTGTTGAATTATTAGTAATAGTGCGTAAACCGGAGACTGGGGAAGCGTATAACTTATTCGGTGCTACTGTGCGTGTATTAAGGTGTCCAGAAGGCGGCGCGGCTTCTCCGTCAACCCAGCCGTGGAGGTCCTGCAGCGAGGCGCTTACTCCAACTACCTCGGACGGCTTGCGCACTCCAACAGGGACTTCCTCAATTGCGTCGGCAAACGAGGTACCTAACTCCTCATTTGTGAATTCCTTTGAAAAATGTCACGGAAACGATACTATACTAAGTTCAACTCATCTTGCGGCGCTATGTGCGTGAGATTGTGTTGCTCAGACTCCGCGTCGTCTGCCCGCGTCACTACCACACAAATCAAAGCCTAGATACTATATACCTAAATACAAATCTCATGTACCATACACAGCCATGTCTCATACACAGCGCCGCACGCACTTAGTATACTTATAAAATAGAATTTACTTTAATAGATGTGTTTTGTAACTTTTCTGCTACTACTCATGAAGCCTTGCGTAATTGGAGAATAGTATTTCAATCGGAGCGGTAATATTTTGTTAATTTGCAGATGGTTGGAGTAGCCAGGATTGCAAGTTCAAACAGTAAACTCGATCGCGAAGCCTTTTGCTGCCGTCCGAAGACTTCTCTTTGATCAAACAGAAAATGCGCCGCGAGATGCAGCGATTTTATTTATTTACACGCTATGTAATATGTCTATGTATTTACATTAATATATATATGTAATTAGAAATTTGTAAACTTTATTTTATGTATGTAAGTTTAGATAAATAAATTACTTACTGTATCAACGTGCAGTATCAGTTTAACTACCTAACTTATCCTATATTGTTTGTTTTGCCTTAGCACAAACCACAAAGTAGATAATGGTTACCTAAGCAGGAACGTGCCGGGTGCTGTTAAAGCAGAATCGGTGGGGCAGACAACAAACTTAATATTCGGTTTAACTGGGTCGATGACAGACACGCTTACAATCAAATCTTAACTACTGCGAATACTTTTTTGTTTAATGAATGAAATACAGAACTTCTTTTCACATTACTTCTTACCTCCGTTTTTGGAGAGATCACCCGAAGCTGATTCTCCAATGCTGTTGCCTTTAAGTTGAGCTTTAATTGCGCGCAAGCAATGAGTTTGGCTAATGTGTGTGCGGTGAAGGAGTGGAGCGGGCGCGGCAAGCGGCGCATGCCCTCCCTGTCCATCGACCTGCCCATGGCCGTGCTGCGCCAGAAGCTGACGCTGGAGAAGTCGCGCAAGGACCAGGCGTTGCGCGCCGCCGCCAACAGGAACTTCCTCAACGACATCGGCAAACGAGGTGAGCCTACTACGTCCCCACTCACCCATGGCTGGCTATTACAAAATGACCAAGTTCGAATCTGACTCGCGCACCGGGGTACATACCTATGAAAAACAGACAGTACTTTTAAGGTACGGAAACCTAAAAATGAGTGCTAACTTTCTCAAATCTCTTACGAAAAGTCCATGGTGTATCCGGTAAGAGCCCGTTGATGTCTTTGTACCGTGCATCTGCACATATACTCGTATATCTCAAGGTGCAATTTTCTCTAGAACTATTTTTTAAAGCTATAGAGTGTCCGTTGTATTTTTCCGATATTCCATATCCTATAAAAAAAAGTCTAGTATTCGTAATTGTTTGAGATTTTTATTATTATTTAGATAAAGGAGGGCAGGGTTGGGGCATTTTCTATTTCGTGAATATCTCCTAAATTATTCAATAATACAATCTGAAAGACATATGTTTATGCTACACAATTTTAGAGCTTTCGAATGATATGACGTAAAACAAGTCAAATCGATTTTTTTCATATTATTTTAGTTACTGTCTAATTTATTTTAGTAAAAAAAAAATATCTTATGCGGCTTTTAAATACTCAAAATACGCCAAATTTCAGTTAGATATGTTAAGCCGTTCCTGAGAAAAAGAGTATTGACACAGACAGACGGAAAACAAAGTGATTGTGTAAGGATTCCATATTTTCTAAATAAGATACGGAACCCTGAAAATAAATGGCTTTACGGATGTTTCGGGCTGAAAACTGAAAACAGAAACACATTGTTTTCTTAAAGTCAAATACTTTTACACTAACGAGGAAAGCGGTAGCTAGCCGCGTATTAATCTTCTTAAAATCTAACTTTTTTCTTTTCTGACCATCTCTCATCTCCCCCGCTCGAATGCCCGCCCTGCACTTTCCTAAACAATTAATTATGTTCTTATAAAACAATATATCTTAATTTCAATACATACATTTAATGATAATGTTGGCATACTTGTTGTAAAGTCTGTTCGCCGAGAGTTGATAAATATTATGATATCGTCTCCAAATAGCGAGCGCCATATATTACGATTTCGTTCTGGATACGCTTCAAGTGTGTCGTTTGGGTGTTCGTGTGTTGTCTTAGACGAAGCAATTGAACGTTCCATTATAAACGTCACCCACTCTGATTCTTCCTCCGACTCTGAGATTTCGTCATGGTCGTCGTCCGATGATATGCCAGCAATGGGACACATGTCTATCCAATAATAATAGTAATGAATAAACCTTGAATTTTTTTATGATCATCGGTAAAAATAATTAGCGGGCCGCTATTTGTAATGAGTTAAGAAGCCCTGCTTTTTATATCTGCTCTCGGCGACAGACTTTAGTGTCGTGAAAATATCATCTTTTGTAATTTTTGTATAGCTGACACCGCTCGCTCCTTTTAAGTCAACAGTTAAGTCTGTAATCCTTGAGTACAGGATGTCGGTCTTTGACACAAGGGCGAATAAGCCATTTTCAATACCAAGATAATTTTGTTTTTCCAAATGTTTACAATGTTTGTTACACGAAAATTGTTCACTTTATTGTTTGCCTATTCGCCCTTTCTGTAAAAAACTAACGGGAAGATATATTGTCCAGTTTTGTTTTTAATCACATAAGAGAAATAATAATATATTCGAACGTTTTGAATTATGTTGTGCTAGCTAGCATGCGGTGTTTGACATATGCTAATTTTAAAGTTGAAGCTTGGACTTAAAAATGGATAATTAAACAATTATTAAGTTTATAGGTCAAAGATTTTTAGAAATTCGTTTATTACTTTTTAAAAGCACAGCGTTAATATTAACTGTTTGGTTACAGGTCTGCAATGGGCATCTGCTATGGAGTCGCAGAAATACTACTGAATCACTGAAATTATAAAAGTTAAACTGAAATGGTCGCATGCGAAATATTTTTTTTTTCTGTAATGTTCATTGATAACATCCAGTCTGTTTGTCCTTTAACCTGACATAGCTAAGCGTAATGAGTATTTGTCTAATTTTGCGAGTGTATACATTAACTATGTGATTTAGTGATATTGTAATAAATAGAAGCCTACGGAACTAAGGAATGGATTCTGCGGACAAACTAGAATCCTCAATTCTATCAATTTATCTGTCGTTACTGAATTTTCCTGTTGAAATTTTATCTCGAAAGACATGTAATTTTTTAATTGTAGTGTACTGTTCTGCAGAACTTTGGATTTAATTTAAATCTATAGTTGCAATAAACGTTGTTGTCATAAATTTTGTTTTATTATGTCTGAAGTAATTTTACAAGGATGACATCGCTATGTCATGTCATGGTCATCAAATTAACGATAAAACTGATGTCTGGAGCGACTTTCCTGGTTGTATATTCTCGTTAAGAAAATGAGCAAACATGAGCGAAACATAACCATAGTAATGACGTAAAAGAAAATAAAACAAACGAAATTAAGATTGTTAGTCATATAAAGATTTTTAAAGGTTCATTTTTCCAAAATATTTCTAATGATTTCTCTTGTATGCTGAGGGGTAATAAGTTGCATGTAAGTGTACTTACGTCTTAAAGTTATATAATGTTTTTACAAGGCTTGCTCTTCTTCATTTTAGACATCGTGATATTTGAAAAGAATAAGCTTGTAAGGAAAGCCCTAAAATTATAAGTTTCTTTCTTTAAAAGAGTTCTTTCGATATGAAAAATAATTTCTTCTTCTGAAAATAGCAAATAAGAACTTTTCCTAATTGAATAATTGTTCCTGTCAGAGAGGAGTTACTGCGGCCCTAACATGCATGGCACAAAGATAAATTAGAACAGTGCGTCTCTTTCACACTAGTGCCGACGAAAGAGATAGTCATAGAGATAAACGGTTCTAATTTATCTTTGTGGCATGCATGTTAGGGCCGCTGCACCGGTTTTCTATATGAAAACATGTCCCCAACTGAAAGATAAGTCGGTCATAAGGAGTCTAAGTAATTATGGACGGGCCCATATTATAATTCCCGATTTCAGCTAGAGTCAGTCACAGTTCCGGAATCCATTGAACCATTATATTTTTATTTTCCGAAATGCTGGAAATACTGTTTTTATTGCCCGTATTGTTTATTTGTTTTTTTTTTTATTTAAGTTCACGTAATTTACATCTCATTGAAGAAAATAAAAAACAGATAAATCAAAAAAATAAACACAACTTGTTAAATCATAATCTGTTTTGAGAAACATTTACTAACTACAAAACTAATTAAGTAAAGTAGTCAAGCAAATCAAGTTATCAGGCCAACAAGCCAATGTAATTGTGGCTTATTGAAATTTACACAATGAAATTTCGATTAAACGGTTGGGAACCGTAGCTATTCAAATACGATACTAAGCGGTACGGAAAGGAAACTGATTACTTCTTGCAAAATATATCTACGTAAAAAGTATTTGTGTGTGTGTCAACAGTATCTGAAGTAAAAACAGAAATAAATACAAATAACTTTACGAGTTAATCATAAAATTCGGATTTTTATGAATACGAATAAATGTACAAAGAACACAATAACGAATAATTAATAGTCGTTCGACTTAGCCAATCTAGCGGTGCTTTATGAGAAATATAACTAGGAAGTACCTACCGTTTCACAATTCATTGTTAATTAGCTGTATCACTTTCCAGCATACCTCAGTGGGTACATCTTGTTAATTAGCCCAATGTTTCTTTCGTTTTTTTCTAGTGTACTTTTTATAATACGATAGATCTAAAGGGGTGTTTGAACAGTGATGATTAGCTAAGATCACCGTTTTTATTTGGGAATTGGCGACCACGACCATGCGGAATTTGAAAGGACTATGGTGAGAAGGGAGTTAGGGAGTGCCCTAACGATCAATTTGTAGGCCCTTTCCTATTCTTTGGTTATGTAAATGACTTTCCTCATATGGTAATTAATTTGAAGATCAGGAAGCTAAAGATGCAAAGATCCTTACAAAAAGCAAATGCGTTACACTTTCGTTCATAACCCGAAGTCCACCCGAAGTGCTCAGATGCTGTAATCGAAACAGTTTTATTTTGCGAAAAAGTGCAATGATAGTAAGAATATACGGGTTTTAAAAAAAAGTATGGAGACTAGATATTCAGTAGGTATATTTATGGAGGGCAAAGGAACACCAAAACTGTGTTGTCATTTGTCCTTACTACTTTAAACGAGCATTCTATGTATTATGTATATGTAATGGTTTGTCGGAAACGGCTCTAAGGATTTGAAAGAATTTTATACCTAGATAGAGTATAACTATCCATGTTGCCGTCTCGTTCTCGGTCTGCCTTGTCGCCGTTTATTTTATGTTTTGTAAAACTTATATCGAAGGGCCGGATGTAGAGGTCTGGAGGCCCTGGGGCAACAAAGGAGTGGAGGCCCCCTAGACTACAATATAACATAGATAATATTGACGGTCAATATAATTTACTGACCGTCCTGTACGGGACCCTCAGCCCGCGAGTCAGACTCGCACTTGACCGGTTTTATATATTTTTAGAACCATATATAATCATGTTTGTATAGAGTACTGTAGGTAAAACAGCTAAAAAATATCAAAGGAAAAGTTGTTTACTAGTGTTTACTCGTCGGAATATTAAAGTTTTTTTTCCATCTCTATTGTGGGGGGCCCTCTTTTGTGGAGGCCCGGGGCAGTTGCCCCGGATGCCCTCCCCTAAATCCGGCTGTGTATTGATAGCTATCTTATCGGCTTCTCTGAGTAGAAGAGTTACTCCGATCACTGGCACACTGGTGATAATCTAGCACTGGGTAGATTTATTGATTTCCATCAGTACTCGCACGAGCCCAAATAAAGCTCAATAATAAATTGGAAAACATGTTTGGTTCATTTATTTCTTTAGCATATGAAACACATGTAGTAAGACGCTTTTAAATAGGAAAACCTAATTTGCTGCGGCTGCCTACGACTTATTTAACTTTGTGTACGTATGCGTGAAATAAAATCGTTATTAGTAGCATCTTAAAGGCGGCTTGCACCAAAATTCATACTAATATTATAAATACGAATGGCTGATTATCTGTCGTCTATCTATTACGATTTCACGGCTAAGCCACCCAACTTTTGTGAAAATTTGTTATGGAGATAATTTGAGCTCTGGGAAATGAAAAAGGCTACTTTTTTTAAAGAAAAAGGGTGAAATAGGGTCTGGACAATTTATTTGCGGCAGTTCGTTCATGTCCGATGAGAGCCCGTAATTTGAAGGGAAAAAAATCAAATTTAAAAAGGTCAGTAAAATTAAAATTCGGTATATTTTATAGATACATTTCCATGCAAATGAAGTTGCGGGTAAAATATAGTCATAAATATGACTGAAGACTTTAATTGCGTTATCGACTGAGAGTTCTATGCACTTCACTAAATGTTTCAGATTTTGGTGTGGGTGGGTGGGTCTTACTGTTAATAAGATAATCAAAGAAAAAAACCATTAAATCTTAATAAAAAGTAAATGGAATCTAAAAATATCCCCGCAGCATTGTACCGAAGATTCTGGCAGTGTTTCCTCGCTGTATTGCAATGCTAATGCATTGTGGGAGGAAGCTGCCAGCTCTCCGGTCCCCAGTTTTTTCCATCAGCCTCTTGGAGAAATCTCCGAAGAGGCTTAGCGCGCCAGGACCCCACGGACCTAGGGTCTCGACTCCGAACGGAACAAAGTTCTGACCGAGACCTATGTGCTGCGGGGACCTTCTTTTACATTTAATCTAGCTTTTATTTACGTTTAATTAATTTTATTTTGTATTATTATCTTCGGGCGTGATGCTATGTATGTATGTATGTATGTATAAGTTTATCATGTAGTCATTTTATAAAAGGAACCGAAAACAATTATTTCTTTTATTTTCAAATTCCAACGAAACTCATTAACCACATGGATTTAAGAGATTGAGGACTATCGAATTTATCGATGAACCGACCTGCATTTTGCTCTTATGCCGTAACGGAACAGCTTTGTACCGGATAGGTACCGGGTGAACCATACACGAACATTTAAACAAACGTCACCTACATTGCAAAAGTGCGTTAGATAAATCACCCGTAGTAGAATTATTTGAAACAACAAGTACCACGCACTCAATCCGAGAATACCAGAGTATTTCGCTCTTGAAAAATCAACTCCTTGCAGTTTTTACGAAGAGGTTGATGTTGCAGAGAGTGTCGGCGAGCGGAGAAGGCCGCGCGCGGCCCAAGCGCAAGATGCCGTCGCTGTCCATCAACAATCCCATGGAAGTGCTGCGCCAGCGGCTGATGCTGGAGGTAGCCCGCAAGCAGATGCGCGAAGCCAGCCAGAGGCAAGCCGTCGCCAACCGCGTCTTTCTCCAAAACGTCGGTAAACGCGGTCAGTACTCTTCCCTACCTTCTCCTCTACCCTCTTTCTATCGACGGTACCAAAAAATTAAAAACTTTAGGAATAAGCCATCATCAAAAATCGAGTAAAATCGAATAAAACACAATTATTTCTCTTAGTTACTGCTTTCCCAATGGCTTACTAGAAGACAGCCGAGAACTATGCGTTTCGTTAATTTTAGGGTTCCATACATCAAAAGAAAAAAAGGAATCCTTATAGGATCACTTTTTTGTCCGTCTGTTTGTCTTTCAAGACCCTTTTTTTCAGGAACTCGTGGAGGTATCAAGTTGAAATTAATACCGAATACCCGAGCTTGCAGTCTCTTGAAGCTGTGAAAAAAACCAACCTACTAAATCAACGCAATCAAAAGATACGGCCGTTTATGTCGCATATTTTGCCATTCGCATGGGAATCAAAACCTATAGGGTACTTTTCCGTTGACCTATAACTAGAATCATGAAATTTGGCAAGAAGCAAGGTCTTATGGCACATGTAAAAGAAA
The DNA here is from genome assembly GCA_947859335.1 of Tortricodes alternella. Taxonomy (NCBI): domain Eukaryota; kingdom Metazoa; phylum Arthropoda; class Insecta; order Lepidoptera; family Tortricidae; genus Tortricodes; species Tortricodes alternella. Next base: position 22,433,726 of record OX401970.1, on the reverse strand, counting down.
AAATCCGAAAACCGTAATTTGTAGTAGTGTCACGAAAAAACAGCATATTTTGCCATTCGTAATTAAGGGAATCATAACCTATAGGGTACTTCCCGTTTACCTATGGACGAATTCAGAAATGCCACTTAAGCATTTGATTAGATATTAAATAGTTAAATCTCCTTCAACTAGTTGTCAACCTATACAGAAACGTTATTGAAACGTCACTTTAATTAAAGATCAATTTGAGTGGCCTTTCTGAATACGGCCACTATAGTATCATGAAATTTGGCAGTTAGCAAGGTCTTATAATAATAATAATAATATAATAATAATTAAAGACATTTATTCAACACACATTCGAGACGGACAGATAACAAGGACAGCAAAAAGCGAAAGAAACATAATTATGGCTTATGGTGCACTTATGGCACATGTAAAGGGAAAAATCCGAAAACCGTAAATTTATAGATATATCACGAAAAAAATTGTTAAACGGAATAACCTTTGCAAAATTGTATCACCTCGACGGTTGCCCAGACCACAGATTACATAATAGAGATAGAAGCTCGAGTTTTATTTTGCCTTATTTCATAGGTAGGTTATAAATGGTTACCCGTTTGTTAAAAGCTACTTTTTTACTTTTAGGGTTCCGTACCTACAAGTTACTGTCTGTTTTCCATATGTAAGTACGGGACCGTAGGCGCGCGAGCCAGACTCGCAGTTGCCCGGTTTTTTATTACACAGTTTACAATTTACTCGTAGTATCACTTATGTGAGTAACAACTAAGTATCTATCTAAACAAATCTAGGAAGTCGACACTACTTATTTTCGTATCGATTTGAAGCTTTGCAAATTTATGTAATTCGGATGACAATACAATAGTTTGGTACCATCGTCATGATCTGATCATGGAGCCAAGAGGTGGATATTAGAACTCTTTAATGGTAATAGTGAACCCCTCGAGTTTAGGCTCACTTCACGAGCTTTCATGAGTCCTGTTCAGTACCTACACTTGGTGACGAGGGCCTGATGAAAAGAAAAGGTGGATAGCGGAACTCTTCAGTTGTGTTAGTGAAAAAAAAGTGTTTAATAGTTTTTTTTACTATAATTATTATTTTTATTTTTGTTCACAGGATTCTGGGCGAATTCTGGTGCAGTAACCTACGACAATTAGAGCGACCGGCTCGTGCGCCCGCGCCGCCAGCCTGCGTCAACGATACACAAGCTCTATGATAAGTGTATTACTTAATCTCGGCCATCAGGTGTTTTTTTTACACGTTTAACTTCCAAGTTGTTACTACAGTTGTCAAAGTGTTACTCTTTCTTACTTGGTCTAGTGTTTAGTGTTAGGTTACGAGTATTGTTGACAACAAATATTTATTTATTTTAATAGGGCGCGCCTTAGTCACGCTGACGTGGTATTTTTAAAATTAGTTAAAACAAGAGCTGAAACATGTGAAGTGCAATCTTAACCATTGGCTCTTCCCAGTGTTAATTATTTTATCAAAAGAGAATTGATACAAGTATCGTTCGGCCACAAGCACTGTACCGCGCCTTGGGTGGCGATGGCCGTGCGGGGCTCCTGCGGGACTCCTTTATATTACCCAATTTAAAGGAATATACCCCCGCTCCTTATTCGCGCCGCGGGCACCACGCGCCTTGCCGCGCAGCTACTGAAGGCGCGGTACAGCGCGTACGGCCAAACTATAATACAGTAGCCTCATAGTTTTTGTCGTTGACCACTTCTTGTTTGGTGTGACGTGACGTTTTGCCTTAAATAGGTGTTATTTTAGTTCATTACATAAGCAGTCCCACGCCGGCCCCCGTGCCCACCAGCTCGGCACGCGGTTCGGCTGCGGCACTCTTCAACAGATACTCGAACGACTCCGATAGATATTTAATATTCTTAACTATTTATAATCAACATATATATTACGCCTATCTATTCTTTGACCACAAACGCTGTACCGAGCCTTGGGTAGCGACGGACGAGCAGGGGGAAGGGGAATAGAAAGGAATATTCCTCCCCGCCCCCTTCCCGCGCCGCCGGCACCGCCCGCTTGCCGCGCAGCTACCTAAGGCGCGGCACAGTGCTTGTGGTCAAACTATAGTCCCTTGGCAAATTTTGATAATCACGTCAACATTTTAAATTAAAATATTAATTTACGCTTATTTTTATGTAATAAAGTTATAAAACAATATTGCCTGTCATCTACGCAACCTGTAGCACGGTAACTTTTGCGAGCAGACGGATTAATACTTAACTTATAAATTTGCGAATTAAAATGAAATTTAAGTATTTACATAATAATTATTATGAATCAATAAAGTTATACGATGGCTAGAGTAAAAAATAAGTCTATTTAGTACAATACCTGTTAGTTTAGTTCTATATTTATTATTGTTATTTACTTTCGCCACAGTGAACCTGTCACTTTGTGTATATTTATTTATTTAAATTAACCTTAGATCCATTTCAAGTAGGTACATTATAAGCATTCGAAAGATAGGAAAGTGTAATAGTTCTTAAAGTATAAATTATTACGTTGAGTAAAAAGATAAATTATTGATTTGTGTTTACTTCTATGCGCATACGAAACGCGTGCCAGAGTGGCTTTGTAGAACCACGAAAATGTAAAGGCACTACGCCTTCGATTAAACCTTTGTGACGATGTATTTATGTAGTAGACATGCCTTTGATACTGAGTCGGTAATCGATATTGCGGCACCGAAGGCGATCATAATTACATTGACACTCCGAGTGGAACAGCTGCATTATGTTATACGAAATATCTCTTAAACGAGCTGTCTCAGTGCACGGATCTGACATCACCGCTCACTGTGAACCGATTTTCTCGTTAAATTGAAATGCTATAAATAAAGACCCCAATCAACTTTCCTACTGCCGCGACTTCCCTTTGATGACATTAATTAGACTTCTTTTGCGATTGACGATTTCTTGTGCAGACTTTCTGTACAGATATGCCTGAAAACCAGAATACAGAGTAATTTTGGTAAAAAATTAAAGCGTCTGATTCTAGTTTTTAGATACTTTCGAGTGCCGCAATAATGATCTTTAGAAACATTTATCCAAACCAAGTAGGATGGTTCCGGCTTCATGTTCGCTTGTAGCTCGGCCGCTTTCCTATGAATTATATCATCTAGCCGTTGCTTTTCTCCTTTTCTAAATATTTAAACTTACAATGTAACCGTAGCCCAAAAAATAAAGCATATTGTCTCCATAGAGAAAGTAATAATTTCCTTATTTATTACAATTTTACACAGCTTCTTGAGTCTCGTTCTGAACCTTAATTATTTTAATATCTGACCGATTAAAACATAATTTGAGTGATTACTATATCACTTACAATGTGTTAACTGGGTAGTAGGCAGTATAAGTCCAAGAATAGCAGAGAAGAGAGAGCGGCCCTTTTCCTGTTTCCTGTGCTCCAGGCGAGTGTTGGTACTCGGCGTGGCTGGGAGGGCATCTCCAGCGAATAATTATAAGTGATTTGATTTAAAGAGGCGCCCCGAGAGCCACTTGATGTCATTATCCGCGACACGTTTTCGTCGCTCGACGGGAGCCTGACTCTTGCCAGAAGCGCAAACCCCTCGATTCCGACGTAATTACATCCCACTTTAAATTACACGAACCTGCAGTAAATACAATATAAAATCTTCGAATACTGTTAATAATTTTCAATTAAAATATCCCTTAGATAAGGAATACAAACTTATGGCATCGGTCGTAGTATAAACAAACAAAATGATGGTCAACTAGTGAATATTATATGTTTTACATATTTTTGAATGCAAATAAGTATCTACATTATTTAAATGCCAGGTTCGATTTGATATTCCATCGTCCGTTCGATTAAGTAAGTATGTTGTTTTATTCCGTTCGGTCATTCAAATTCATTGTTTATCGAACAAACGTATTCCGTTGCTAAGAGATTCAGAGGTTTATCAGGATTGAGCCTGCTGAAACAGGTATCCAATGGTTTTTAAAAGTAATGACGTTAATAATTTTAACTAAAATAAGAAAATCCGCGTATTTAACGAGCAACGGTAAATAACGTATTGTCATAGTGTAATTGGGAATCATATATATTTTTTAATAAATTGGATATGGAGGAGGGGTAAGTTAGATCTTATATTTCGTAGCTACTACTTAGTTATTACAAGAATTTAAAGCTTATACTTTATGTCGATGCGAAGCAGCCTCGTCACCAGCCCTATCATGAATGACACAAAGATAAATTAAACCCGTTTATCTCTATGACTATCTCTTTCGTCGGCACTAGTGTGAGAGAGACGCACTTAGAGATAGGACAGGTAGTAGGATAGGTTATTTAAGCTATTTAAATGGTTCCTAAATATAATGTACTAAAGGCCGAACTCATAGTCAGATAACGAACATTTAGATTGTTATTTTTTCTAAATTTTCATACTACATCTTCACTAAGGAGCATATGAATCGTTACTTCTACTGACTCTGAGTAAGACATTTTAAATACTGCTGATAACAGAGCGTTTCTTTGACTTAATCATTATTTTACTGTAAAAATTTCTTACAGAGTCCCCTCAAGAATAAAAGGCCTCACGCCTACCAGGTCTTGATACGATCGAATGTAATTTTTTTTATCACTCCGAGATAAATTTTTTAGCGTCTGCTGAAGCTTGGCAACCATGTAGGCCTAGCTTAATACGTAAGATTGGAGTTTAATAATCTAGATCCCGATCAGCGGCCCTAGCAAGGTTGACATGCGGATAAGTTATCCCGTCTTATACCGCAGTGCTTTCATACATCTATCGATGAGAGAAATGCACTGAGAGATAAGGTGGGGATAACTTCTCGTGTCAACTTCGCTGGACTCCAATGGGGAAGATGCATGAAAATCAAAATGAGGTTTAAATTACCTATATACTTATCATGAAAGTAAATGTAATCAAAAGCATATTACAGATATATCAGATCATTTTTACTATTCATTTTTATTTTATTGAGGGTCAAAATTAATGGAAAATATATATTGGTTTATAGTTGTGATTTTAGTTTTTTGGACATCCTCATCAAATTTATGTCATGTTTTATTTCTACGATGTTAATCTAAAAACAGTATTTTTGGAAATAATTGTAGATTTCGTTTAAGCGCCATACATTTTGTACAGTCCAACGAATGCTGTGACGTCATAGTTGTCGTCCATTTTGCATGGAGTGTTTTTGCGAGTGGTATGAACAATGACTTTTCAAAGCTTCATAACTCATAAAATAAACAACATAATAATGAGTTGTGTAGACAGATCGGTTTCTATTACTCAGCACTTTCCAATACAAGATGAAAAAAAATATATGCATCTTCCCTATTCAGGGTTCATGTGAGATGAAGTCACATGTGAGTTTAATGTCAGATTCACAGAGTTGTTTCAAATAACTATGCACTGACATAATCTCAGATGTGAACTAACTCGCATGCACCTAGAATTGGAGTCCTGCGCCTTTATTCGGGAACGTCGAAGCGATATTGTTGCAGCTCGCTATCGACATTCGCATCCCACTCTTACCCATTACGCATCGTGCGGAAGAGTGGGATGAGAATCTCGCTAGCGCAGCGCTACAATATCGCTTGGACGTTCCCGCATAGAGGATCTGGGGGTATTCCTGGTGAAAATAGGCTGCAAATATATTTAGTACCAACCAAAGTTGCGAACCACTGCATCACTTCATACAGTAGGTACTTATCCATGTTTTTATCAGGATTTGCAAAATGGACGCCCTCCTTTTCGCACTGGTGTTGGAAGTGGCTCTACTACAGTTGAGAATACAAGGTAGGTAAGGTAAAAATCTTCAAGCGTTTTTACCCGTTCCTTAATAATAATTGGCTACTTGACTATAATAATAAATATTAATATATTTCTGCGGAACGGTAGCTTAACCCTCAACAGTATGTTATAGAACAGGATTATGTACTTAATAATAAATCAAAATTATTTAGAACTAAATAAAATAAAAACTTCAATTTTTACTTCTGATTCACGTGACTTTAAACACCAGCTACGGCGCATATCTAAACACCGGGTAATCAAATAGTTACTTAACTTCGTTAATCGCTAATCCGTTACTAAAAAAGTTAACTTCGTAAAACGTTAAAGCGTTACATTTCGGAAGTATTAACGGAGGTTAACGTTATCCGTTAATCTTTAACTAGTGATAGAAATTGCAATTTACTTATGTCGTTCCGTTAGTGATTTATTTATAACAAAAAATATGGTATGGTTTATGGACGTTTTACGTTACGTGTTACGTTCCTGCCGGACGTGGAGAGGAACGTACATGATTATCTGAAATTTCCTGTTACTTTAAATACCATAGACTTCTTATAGGTTTTCCTGTAATCTATAAGGTAAAGAACTATTTTCAGTATTTTTCTCGAAATTGTAGGCCCAGTAATTTCGGCGATAAGGGGGAATGGTCAGTTTTCGCCTATTTTCCTAAATAACTTCAAAACTATTTATCTTAATTTATAAAAAAATATATGTCTTAAAGATACTCAGAATGAGCCCTTACATTTGATATTCCACAAGATGTACATTGCAATTTTATTTTAAAAATTTCTAATTTACACGTCGGTGACGGTCACCGACTTACATATGTATGTGTACCAAATTTCAACTCAATCGGTCAAGTAGTTTCGGAGCAAATTGCTGTCACCGACAGACGGACAGACAGACACACTAGTGATCCCATAAGGGTTCCGTTTTTGCTTGCGAGGTACGAAACCCTAAAAAGGCCACAAAGAATATATATAGCAACTAACATCTGTCAAATTCAAGTGACAGATAATAAAACTAGATACATAAAAGTTGTTTTGAGATTAAACACACGCAGCCCATATTCAAAAATTGTGTACAGAATGACACCAATGAAATATGAATAACAAAAAAAAAGAGGTGAAATGGAAATCCATACTAATTTTATAAATGCAAAAGTAACTGTCTGTATGTTTGTTTATCTGTCTGTGGGTCACGTTTTCGCGGCTAATCCAGGGAATCAATTTTGTTTAAATTTGGGATGGAGATAGTTTGCGCCCCTGCGGCCCCTAACATGCATGCCACAAAGATAAATTAAACCCGTTTATCTCTATGACTATCTGTTTCGTGGGCACTAGTATGAGAGAGACGCACTTAGAGATAAGACGGTCTATCTTATCTTTGTGACATGCATGTTAGGGCCGCTGAGGAAGAACATTGGCTACTTTTTTAAGACAATCAACCCCTAAAAGGGTGAAATGTGAGCTGAAATATTAATGAACGGCACGTTCGTGCATGCTCGATGAAAATCCGCAATTTAAGGGAAAAATCTAAATTTAAAAAGTCCAATAGTCAAGGCATTCAAATTCGTATTATTTTAAAGATACATTCCCACGCAGACGAAGCTGAGGGTAAAAGCTAGCAGTGGCGGAGTCTGCCTACAAGCCGATTCCTGACGGCTTAACCAAGCTAGAAAGCTACGGCTACCTGTCAGTGAAGTCCATGTTACTCTAACTAAATGTCAGACTCGCACGTACGGTTCTAATTCTTCCGGCTTCCCTTAGGAAATATTTGACGCTTCGCCACTGAAAGCTAGCTTCATATAAAACATAAAACCATTACGCAAACCGGCTCAATATTATACTTCACTTCTTTAGTGGATAGACTACACAAATAATAGGTACCTACTAAAAGATTCCGACGAATTGAGAACCTCTTCCTCTTTTGAAGCCGGTTAAAAACAGCAAAACATGTATTTAGAATAAAAATGTTAACAAGGTCAATATCTAGGCTTATAGGTTTTAGTTTTTATTTATTTCATGCCAAAGATTATACCAATTCCATGCTGTTAAAATGTTTAAATAATGATTAAAGATGAAGTGATAATAGTTAAAAATGTCTCGTATGAAAACACTAAAACTCCAAATTATAAACCTAAATAATATTCCGGTTGCTAAAATGTTTTGTAAATACGCTCAAAATCAGTTTACATTTAGTGGGTTTAAAAAGTTTTCTTAAAATCTGTAAATCATATTTTGTTTTTTTAATAGGCAATAATAGTGTTATACGGTCGGGCAGCGGTCTCTCCGTGAACCGTTTAAATAACTTAAGTCCATTACTGCTTCTTTATCAACTACTTAAATTAATTATTTCAGAAATGAAACTATTCATATAAGGTGAAGCAGTTACAAACTAAATTCATTATTTTTTCTTGGCTTAACTGGCATGCAGTCGCACACCTGCCTATTTCATTCGGTCGCGTGCGTGAGTGATCCATTCATTCGGCTATATTCAAAGAGAATATAATACATTTCTCTTTTTGTATTGAAAGTTCTTTTTTGGTACCAAATATTTATCGGTTATGTTGGCGCCATCTCGTGTAGTTGAAATGAGTTGAAAGTTATTTTTTTACAGAGGGCAGCACAGAGCTCCGAAGTCGACACTGGAACTGTACTACCAAGATAGAGAAGGCACAATGCCTTAAGCTCGCAGCCGACCTGTGAGTTTGCCGACACTCTTAAAAGATGGCTCTGGAAAGGGTTTGGGTACTCTAAGGAGGTAACTCAGCGGTGGCACTAGGAGTCTGGGATTTACTTCTTCTGCTCTTCAAGCTAAATATTTGAATAGTTTCCAAACTGCTTTGGCTGCGTGAATGATAGTATTATTTAAAATTAAAAACTCAAATATAGATTTTGCACTGTATTTTCCATTAAACATTATACGCGGTGCCTTTTCAACGGCGCAAGATGGAATGAAGATCTGGCGCCTCATTCGGGAACGCTAAGTGATTCTGTAGCGACTCGTAAGCCAGATCTCTCATCTCGCTCTTACGCATTTTGCATCGTGTGGAAGAGTGGAATGAGAAATCTGGCTTACGAGTCGCTACAGAATCACTTAGCGTTCCCGAATAGAGGCGCTGGACATGCGTGGCCGACGTTCTAATAATATTTAAAATCGTATTTAAAAATAATAAAGACAGATACATCGGCAATACGCCTGTCCAGTTACAACAAAGTGTTAGAGCAACCTATTTGCTCTACAGTACCTACATGGTACCTATTAGATAAGATTTCTTTAAGAAATCGCGTTCTTACTACAGATATAACGAATACCTACCAATATTATTACAAGCTTTTATTTAACTTGCAATGTTTGTATGTAAGTATGTTCGGGGCAAATCTTGCAAGCTAAATTAGAACCACTTCCTCTTATCCTATGGAAATGAAGTTTTACATATTGGTTCAGTTTCGATAACAATGCATTTTTATGGTAAGCATGACCTGAATCGACATCCAGGGTTAGCTCCAGATAAAAGGACTCTTCAACGGTTAACAGGACAGAAACGAAATTTTGTGTACGCATGTTATTGCAATATTAAAACACAATGAAAAATTTTTTACTGAAAAATATTGGAATATAGGCAAGTAAATATAAATTATTCAATATCGATGAACAGTCGTCAGAAAAGTAGGTCATTATTTCTTATTCATATTCAACTACTTTAAAAATAAGACTTATAAGGAATGAATTAGGTAAAAACAGTTCCTTTGAAAGTGCCCTCTGATAAATAAAAATTACAACAACCAATCAAAATAAATCACAGGGTAATTTGGTTCCTAACTTTCTGAAGATGGTCCATAAAATCTCTCCGGGTTTTTACTCTTTAACATGAACCTTCCACTGTTGTTCCTGAACTAATGGCCGGATTTTCATAAATGGGGAAGGTATCATATTCATGGAGAACGTGCGAGTGTTAGTCACAGCCTAAATAGGAATTGTAAGGGTGCGTCATACTAGGTCCAGTCGTGTTTTAGTTTTTAACTTTTCGTATTATTGTTTGTAGTGGAATGGTCAGAACTGTGATCCGCAAGACACTGGTGGAGGTGGCCGAGCTCGGGCAGTGGACAGCGCTGCGGCGCGCCGTATCGGCCCTGCAGTTGCGCGCCCGCGGCACCGTCGCCCTGCGCCTCACCCACGACGCACTCACACAGTTAATACACTACTTGGGTTGTAATCGTCACCGACTTACCACTACCCTAACTTGACTCGTCAGAGCGTATAAACATGTTCGCAAGCGCGGATCCACCGTTGTGGGCACGATGGGCATTCCCACAACGGGTTTGGGACGTCTTTTGTAGAATCATGAGCGAGTTCATACTACGACTCGGACTTGGCTGGTTTTGGGGTGGCTGTGCTGTGACTTCAACCTTTTTTGAGGTTTGGACCCCCGCCTGTATGTTCGTGTGTGTCTCCAAACTTGGCGTATTCGACGCAGCTCTCCCTATACTTAGCTAGGGGCTGGATGCCAAAGTTTCTATATGATTTGTTCGCTTGGCAGACCCGAGTTGTTCGATTAATGACAATGTAAAGAACCACAGAAAATAGTGTGCCACCATGGTAGCGCTGCGTTTTCAATTGACAGCGCTTAAAAAATTAAAAAAAAAACGGTGTGCTAAATCATTCGTTCCTGCCTGCCTCTTGGACTGATGGTCAGAATCATCCTCAAAACGATGAACACCGAAGAGGCAGACGTGCAGGGCTCTGTTTTATACTAGTATTCTTAATTCAAAGTAAATTAAGAATTAAATAAGTCTTTTGTAAAATATATTAAAAAGAAGTGCGTTGTGTTATTTTATCATTTATAATAGGTACTTAAATTTGAATACTGTTTTTTTATCGGTACCTAGTGAAGTACTTACTAAGTACTTTATTTATATCTTAAATCCGTGTTTTGGTTTCTTCTATGCTTTTATGGTCTAAATTATATTTTATTCATTTGTGGTGTATTCTTTGTCCTCGAAAACGTATAATTTGCTTTTTATATTGCGTCGATAGGTCTAAGGAGACAGGAAATATGTCGAATTCTGAATCTTCGGCCGCCATCTTGAATATCTCACTTCCGGTCTAGATTTTGAGTTGGTAACCGGCAATGTCGGATTCAGCGAGGTCTAATTAGCTTAAAAAACATCAACTATCTAAAAGTAATATGATTTGCATCTAGACTCGAAAATAGAGGCCTTTTTTGCAAATCTGGTGCTGATTAAAATGTCGCATCAAATTTTAGTAAATCAATAAAAAAATTACCTTCGTGACCGAAATTTGATCGATCGGATATACTGTATAAAATTAATATTTACCGCCCTATTTCCTGCCTAATTTCGGCCTTAGACAGACATAGAAGCTAACTATTATTCCCGTAGTGTTGAGCTACTCATACATGAGGCACCTCAAATGTCACACTCACTTTGTTAGATTGCCACAACACTTCACTTCGTAAGAATGTCCCACCTCAATGTTCATGACCCACTGATAGGAAGGAGAACCGAGCGAACCATGCGAGTGAAGTGAAATAGATGATAGCGTAGCGTAGACCCAGACAACGTAGCGAGTTACTCAGAGTGTGACAACCATGAGACCGAGGCTTAAGCACGCGTTGTAACTCGCTTCATTTGAGATATGACATTAGTAGACTTTGTAGGACATTGTACCAACTCGTTTTGTCAAAGGAGTGCCCAACACTATATTTCAGGAAACAAGAGGCCGTAACTGAAGATTTGAAATCGAAGCGTATTGAATGGGCACACGAGCATTGCACGTCTGACCATAAGATCGCATTCCTTCGAGATAAGTTAAAGGTTAGTTTAGTGCCTAGAATGAAGATGTTAATAGGGATGTTTCCTGGGTAAAAAAATAGTAATTAGTCTGTCAATTAGATTATCAATAAATATTGAACACATATTTTTTTCTATATCATATCAATTAAAATTGACAAAGATAACGCGCATCAAATTTCGGGAGTAGGGCCTAATGGCGTCACTTAATGGTAAGAAGTGTACAAAGTCGTGACGTCACGCGGAACTTCAACGCACTATATCTTCGTAATTTTTTGACAAATGTAAAAATATGTGTTCAATATTGTTTTATAATGTAAATGATGGACTAATTCAATTTTTTTAGGAAACTAGCCTATTGTTAGATCTAGTGAAAGAGCGCTTGGAGATAATTGTCCTTGTGAATTTGAAATTCTCGTTTTTATTTGCTGTAAAAAATATGTAAACCTTCTAAAGTGCAAATTATTTTATATACGTCCTATACGTATAAGTGTGCAAAAGAATCGCCCATAATTTAGTAAAAAGTAGGACAATTATCTGCCCAAACCTGTAAAATATAGATGCAGATAGGTTTAAATTGAAATAACAATCTTTTCGGATCGACTCCCGTGACAAATTCATTATTATTATGAATTATGAAACGTAGTTTGAAAATGATGTCATATTAATATAATTTCAGTTTCAAATCACCAACACGCAAAATTGGCTGGAAAATTTACCAAGCTATTAAATCTCGGGATTCCAACATTTTAGGGCCTATTCATACTTAGACTGCGTTGCCAAGTAATGCATATTTGGCACCTACTTAAAAACTAGGTACCACTACTATATAACGGACGTATAATGAATGTAACGACGACTTTTACTACGTTGTAGCCTTTTCCTACCTCGCTTCACGTACAAAGTCGGTTAGATATAATTAATATCTTGTGTTTGTGACAAAGGACGATCTCCTGAATACCAGCACACGTTTGCGCTATGCCAACCGTTGGCTGGGCGCGCGCGCCGAGTCGCTGGAGCTGCGGTGCCGGTGGCGGGGTGCGCCGGCGCCACACGAAGACCACGAGAAGCGCGTCCACGCAGAACTGATCCGAGCATTCGAATTGCAGATTACGGTGCGTAACAAGTATAATTCGCGGCATGTAAGTTGAACTTTGAAATTTTTGGGTCTCAACCGAGGTGCGGTATGAGTTGCGACGTTTGATTTCCATACTTGTACCTGCGCGGACGGCCGCCATTTTAGTTCAACTTATATTCCGGGGATTATAAATGTAACACCGTTTTTGCCGTTTTTATAGATAATGGTACGGAACCCTTCGTGCGCGAGTCCAACTCGCACTTGTTAACTACTAGTGAGCAAATCTATCCACGGATTGAAGATTGGGAACGGGCGGTACAGAATCTCACCACAGCTCAGCCATGTCATTCTCTAACCTGCACAGCGGCTGATCATGACGATGAGGAACGCATTCTTTGTACCGAATTACTTTGTCCTTGCAGGGTAAATTAATAGATTCGTTTATACTATGATCAGCCGCTGCGCACGTTAGAAAATCACACCACAAGTGGTTGATTTGGAAATGGCAGTTACATATTTTGAACAATCGTTTTTCAATTGTCTCACAGGAGCGCGAGAGGTCTTTGGAATATTGGCGCATTCGGTATTCAGATGATACAGCCAGTATAAACGAGAGGCTGGCCAACGTGCGAGACCTATACATGCAAGCAATCAGTCGACGAAAGGATCTACAAAGTCTGGTGAGTGGTACAACTCAAAAGAGACCTTCTTTCGTATGAATTAAGTTGATTTTTGCATAGCTTTTGAAACGTGCTTGGCGTGTGAGTGACTTACTTACCAAATTTTTGGGTTTTTCAACAATTGTGCCCTTGTCCCACCGAAGGTGCGATATATCGATTGGTGTGTAAAGCAGGTGTGGAACCCTGTATCCTGCGAAAACACGCACTTTACCACTTTTACCGAATTCCTTCCACTTCCCTGTCCAATGCGGCTGAATATAAATTAGGCAATTGATATAAGCCCATCATGTGCAGGTATCTAGGTATATAAAACGAGAAACTGTCCTATTACCATGAGTTGCGCAAACCGCTCTCGCTAACGTAAACTATCGCTCGTTCCCTTTTACTTGTATCGGCAACAAACAGTATTTCCGATAGTTTTCGCTAGCGAGTACGTTTTACGCTAGTCATGGTAATGGTACTAAACGGAACGGTGTTTCAGTACGAGCTCCACGAGGGTGAGATGCGCGGATGGCTGACGTTCAAGCGCGAGCGCGCGGCGCGGCTGGCGCGCGAGCAGCGGCTGCACGCGGCGGCGACGCGCGTGCAGGCCTGGTGGCGCGGCGTCATGGTGCGCCGCGCGCTCGGCCCCTACAAGTACCTGCGCAGCGCCAACAAACCATCGCCGAAGAACAAGAAGAAGTGAAGCTCCCTGTCAATAGGTATCGCCACGAGAGTTGAGGTGAATGATTACACACAAGTACACAGTGCCATACAAAACAAAGCACAAATTTGATAATTCGGACGAAATTGTCTTGTCCACACATGACATGCCGCGGTGTGCGTGACCAACTCTCGTGGCGATACCAATACTTGCCAGTTTAACGCAGCTGAGCTTTATTTAATGGCCGTTCTCAATATTCAATCCGCGAATAGATTGGGTTACTATGATTTAAAAATTTTAACTGGTAGGAAGCAAATCTATCCTCGGATTGAATATTTGGTATGGGACATCTTTCTTTTTCTAACTGTGTCAAAACACGAAGCCAAGCAGATTAGCAATAACTTTCTGGAGGGGTCAGAAGGAAAAATTAGATAAAGTATCTAATTTTTCCTTCTCCTTGCTAGGAATTTGATGTTGGTAATTAAATAACTTTAATTAGCGTATATGCTGACATTGTCAGCTATGTTTTGAAATAGTAAAGATACTTGTTGAATTAAATATATTAGAAATGTCTACATAGGACCTGGCTCCAGTTCTTGTATAAGATTTGGGTAAAATTATTATTATATACCTACCTAGTAAATCCGTTTTCGAAACTGCGACGAAAAATGGGATATATGAGCGGATATTTTGTCTAGTTTAATCTACCCGTTTTTTTTGTTATTATAAGAAAACCTATGCATAAGAACCTATCGTATAAAACATGTAAAATTTGTATGGAACAAACCATTTTTTTTTTTCATATACGTAATATGCCTACGTACCTATCCACAGCGCGTCAACAGTTTATTTCGATCTACAAAATATGGCCGTTTTTGCTGAACAGCACAGTAGCCAATGTTACCTGCTCATCAACATTATTTATCACCAACACTCCAACACAGTATTTCTGTCTGCAGCTGTCATACAACTGAGTGAAGTTAGCAAACGATCTCACAGCTAGTGATACCTGAAAATAGTTAAATTTCAACTATGGTTTAAAAATTGGGTCTATCTCGCACCGTAACGGTGTTATCAATTAATTTTGTTATTTTCTAGTTACGACCAAAGTTGACCTTTATGGCCAATGTTGTAGGATTTCACGGTACTTATTTAAAGTTATTCGACATTACGCTCCATGCAATAATTGAAAGATACAACTTTATGTTTCGATTAAATCAATATTATTTATAGATAGGTTGCAATAGATAAAAATAAAAATAAACTAGATGTCTCCCGCGGTTTCACCCGCGTAGATCGAATTTTGTTCACAATATCGTGGGTTTAAATTTTTAGCGCAAGTCCCTAATGTTTTATTCTTAAATAAAAGTATCCAAGTTACTCCTTATAACATTAGCCATCTGCTAATGAAAGTCCTATCAAAATTAGTTTAACCGTTTCGGAGATTAGCCGGAACAAACAGATAGACAGACAAACATTTTCAAAATTGCAAGTGCAGGGTTGTAATTCTAGGGCCGAACGTCTGAAACCCCGCTCGAACCTTTGAATTTTTCAGGAAAGATGTGTGTATTTCGGTATTTCCACGAGCTATTGAATGAAGGAGTAACAAATACAAACAAATACAGCTAAAACCATTACTTATAAATTTGAGGCGAGAAATGTCTGTAGCTTCGTCACCTTAATTAAGCCTTATACATTATACGGTTCATGTGGGATAGCTATTTAGCATAATTCTGTAATTATCGCTATCTAAAACGATTGAACGGATTTTGATGAAATTTTGTAAGGAGTAGTTTGTGCCCTTGGCAAGGACATTAGGCTACTTTTTTAAAAGAAAATAAGCCCCTAAAAGGATGAAGAAGAGGCTGTAAAATTAATTAACGGCAGTTGGTGTGTCACCGATGAGAGCCCGTTTATGTCTTTTTTATCGAAAATCTATCACAAGGATGTGAAATAGGAGTGGATTTTTGTAAGGTAATTTAAAGTTCTGGAAGTTATAGACTGATGTCTATAACTTCGTATTTAGGCTTTCAATAAATATATTTAATGTTTTCGTCAATTGTTAGTGATATAAAATTATTGAATTTAAGTGAAACAAGAGACAGTAACGTAAAAGTTGCAGGCAGCAGAAGTCGCGCTTAAATGCTTGTCTATAATAATTTCTAACTTTGTCCTTTTTTGATAGGGTTAAAATTCATGTAACACAATTGACATTCGGGTCTCACGAGGTACCTAAATAGTAAATAGAAACTTTTTAAAACTTTTATTCTATAATCTTAATTTATAACTATTAATCCAACACAATGCAGCACAATGTAGTAGTGTCTCAATCGTCGTTACCAAGTCAGGACATTTAAGGTTAGCACTGGCAGCACTAGAACTGTCAATTATGGCTGTCACTGTCATTGAGATTACATTTAATCTGTGAAATGAAAGGAACGCGAAAGGCAATAATGAAGCCGGCAAGCCCCAGCCATCCATGAGCTATCCATCCTTTTTACCTTTTCGCGGCCGTTGTCATCTCGCTCGCTCGTATCGTTTGCCCTGCCCGCGAGTCATCCGCAAAACCAGTTCAGTCGCGCTTCGAGCTCTTGTCTAAGGTGTTGTGTTGGTAGCCTAATATATTATAAAGTTTATTTGCAACCCCTACTTACTTTCGTACAATATAAAAATCGCAAACCTGTTATAAATGAAGTTCTATTAAGTGTGACAAATTGTGAGTAACAATCTGCGAGAAAGTTCGACAGAAGTTTTGTTATTGGTAAGTTGTAACTTTTTTACACAATTAATTGCATCCGAGTTTATTTTGATTTATTTATTATTGCACTTGTATAGAAAACTCTCATATAATTGTGGCATCATTGCTAGAAAGTAAGTTTTTACGCTTTACGGCGTTTCTTGTTATAGGTACCTTCACTTAGGAAGGAGTCACAAGTATCAAGACCTCAGTACCTCAGTAACTTAATACGTACCTATAAGTAATATCAATAAAGGTAATATCTTAATATGTTAGGTATATAGTTTACTATATAGGCGGGTCCTAGTTTTATTATTTCGTCGTTCTTTTTTCGTTTTTAAGACTATCCAAATTGTTTGAAAGGGATCCTTATAAAGGCCTATGTTAGTGAGCGTCAAGTTGGCGTAACCGTGGAAGATATCCAGGATCTGATGATTCCAAAAAATAGTACCGAATTAGTACCGAGTTCAAAAAATAGTACCTTTGTAATTTTGGAGATATGAGCCCTGTTTAACGGGTACGCTAACTTGACGTCAAGCTGCCGTACCAAGTTTGGATCTCGAGAATGGTGCTGCTCCAAAAAATGCTGTAGGGTAAAGGCACCAGTAGTCAGCCTTTTAACGACGTTTGAGATTTGAAACCACTGTTATTAATTCAGGATTTGACTAAAAACTAAACTTTTTTTACTGTTCGATCAATAATTTAATCTAGTTTCATTACAATTTAAGGCAAACATATAGAATCTTTCTATAAAATAGAAAAAGAAGTTTAAACCAAAAAATACACATTTCTCTAGTAGTCAGCCTCCAAAATCTAATAGTCAGCCACTTTAAGCCCAGTACTCGGCCTCTAAATTATTTGTTAAAATTTGATTAAAAATCAGCAATATTTAATAAATAATTAATAGACAATTAATAGTCGTTAAAATTACAATAGTCATGCTTTTAGTTGAATAATATTATCTTACAGTTACAAGGTTCAGACTCCTTTTTCATCTTGAGACACTGCGGCATATTGGTCCAGAAGATATGGTACAGCTTCCCGAACGCTGCAAGCCGGATTCCACGATAGACCTCTTTCTCGAAGATGGACGTCCCTTATAGGACAGTACCTATGTCCCCAGATACATATAATCGTCCACTTCTTTGAGCGTAAAATCTCCAATTTCCACGGGAGTTTGCAGTACAGGGACATTTGTTATGATTTTTGTCTCGTCCATGTTCATTTTAAGGCCAGCTCATTCGGAAGTTCTACTTTGGTCATCGAGCATTAAACTGAGGTTCTCCGATGTCTCGCCGATTATGTTGATGCCATGCCCTTTCTCATTCAGAACCTTGAAAACGCATTCCAGAGCAACGGTGAACAGATTTGGAGAGATAACATCTCGCTGTCTGGCTTTCCACTGCAACACTGCAGTAGGTTTTGAGTTCTACTAATATAGTGGCGTTTTCGTACAAACACTTCAACACTCCAATGTACCTGTTGTCGACTTGGTAGCGCTGGTGAGACTGCAGTACAGTCTCAATCGTATCGAAGGCTTTCTCATAGTCCACAAACGCTGAGCAAAGAGGCAGATTAAACTCTTCGGTCTTCTATATAAACTGCTGTAGCGAATGTATGTGGTCTACCGGTGCTGAAGCATTTCCGGAAACCGGCCTGTTCGGGAGACTGGAAGTTTATTATAGGGTACTATAGTTCTTACTATAGTACCCTTCTCACTTTTGAGCCATGTTTACAAGCTGTTTTTGAGAGTAATTACGAACCGTCTTGCACGCAGGTTTGATAACTTCCAGTCTCCCGAACAAGCCGACTTCCGGAAATGCTTTAGCGGGGCATTATTGCCCTGTTATGATGAAGAGCAACACCACACTTCTTTTCCATGCCTGCAGTGTTTATCCCTCATGTGGAATCGAATAACGTCTGAAGGGCTTTAAGGACCGGTTTTCCAACTGCTTTCAGAAATTCGGCTGTGATTCCGTCATCACATTATTGTATTTAAGCTGTTTGAGAGCCACACTAATCTCGTACAGGTTGACATCCGAGATGTTTTCGGTATAGTGACGGATCGATCTAGGTTTTGGGTCGTTGGCATTAGTTACAACTAAATCAAGACTCATATGTTACGTAGGCCTTCAGGAATCCATAGGTGATGCCGGTCTTGCAATGTGCCTCGGAGAACACCAAAAGTTCTACATGCTCCTCTAATATGCATTGCTTTCGTATAGCTTCCTTTGCAGAAGTTAGTATTTCTGGTGGATGCTTTTGTTTGTGTATTGGTTTTTGGGACATGCTTTACTGAACATAACATTACGTTTTTATTCATGAAACAGTAAAAAGACTAATAAGTACCTAAATAAAGCCCTATATAGGTTTTTTTCATACTTTATTAAGTGGCTGAGTACTGGACCTGCAATTCCCATTAGTCAGCCATACCAAAAAAATACTTTAAAAAGCGGCTGACTACTGGGTTTTTCTAAAAATATTATAGGGAATGTTAGGGTAAATTTGAATCATAAAAAATAGCGATCTTAACGGACCGATTTTATTTCAATTTCGAACGATACCACTAATATCCAGAAGTCAGCCGCAGGTGGCTGACTACTGGAAATCACATAAAAAAGTGGTTCCCAATAGTCAGCCTCCGTAAATTATTAAGAAATCAATGAAATACGCTTATTTTATTATCATTTTCGGTTTAAGCAACTATATGCATTCACAGAAATATACAAATATATCATATAATGTTAACACAAGTCTATCTTTCTTACCTGATTTGAAAACACCAAGTGCGAAAAAAATTATGGCGGACATCGCAAAATTGCCCTTCTCGACCGAGAGCACTCGAATAAACTTTTTTTATTTTCTCCCCTGCCATTTCCCCGCACCGATCGATAAATATAATGATTAATAAGGAATCAAGGAATCGATTAAGAGGCATATAATTTATTAATTTCAAATAGACTGCTATTTCAAGGCAATAAAAGAGGCAAAAGGCTGACTACAGGATCCTGGCTGACCACTGGTGACTTTACCCTATATCTCAAAAAATTGTGCCCAAATACCTAGTACCCCTGGCTCCCGAAGTCTCAACTTAGTAGCTCTAGTAGAAACTGAGATATTTCATAAGAAACACGGGTAAAATATTTTGCACCGTAAGCCATTGAATTCCTAAGCCAGCTAGGTATATACCAAAAAATAGTACCGGAAATACCTAGTACCCCTTTTAAGACAAAAGCATAACAGTTAACAGTTATCTGTCCATCCCTCCGTTCGTCGTCTTATTGTACAATCGACCAATTTTACTCCTATAGTCGAATTTTTAATAAATTGGAGTCAGATTGCTGAATCTCCGTTTTTGTATTGAAGCATCTAATTTTGATGCTGCCGATGATTCTGCTAGTTATAGCAGTCATATTAAAAAATATGACTAGCAGAATAGGACTTCATTCTACGTATACCTCGTCTACAATAAAAAGAGCGCTGACGGCCATACATTTTATATGGCTGGCAACGCTCTTTTTACTGTAGACGAAGTATATTATGCTATAGGTAGTCATATTGACGAGAAAACGAAAGGTTTTTAAAAAGGCTTACTTATACACTCACACAAACTCGGATCTGTTGATTACGCTTTTTTGTGCACACGTACCTTACCTAGGTAGGTACCTAATTGGAAATCTCTCATAGCCCTTGGGTTACGGGCATAGCTGGGCACAAGACCGTTAAACCGTTAATTAACGACGTTAACATTTCGAATAACGGATTAACTTTTAAGTTAACTTCAAAAATTGTTAACGAACTCATTAACTTCCGTTAAATCAATTATATCCTTTAAACGTTAATTAAGTAGGTACCTACTATTTGCCAAAAGGACACCGCGCGGCTTATGTCAGATAGCTTTTGATTCGATCTCTAAATAGTATTTATTTTTCTTCAACGAATTGGGTTAGCTATTAATCTGATACATATGATTAAAAAAAATATTCTACGGAACCGTAGCTGACGTTCACGAGGCTGATTCAACTCTCTGAAGCATTTTACGGGTTATCGCCCGAGAGGAAATGATTGACGAAATTTGTACCTGCATGGCTCGTGGACTATATGGAAGTATTGATAATAAAGGCATCAAGATTCTTGTCACGTAAATACCCGATAACCGGAAGTTACGGCATAAGTCAAGTAATAAATTCAAAGTATTGCAGCTACTTAAAAAGTAGTACTCTTTTCATGATATTGAGGGCCACTTGAACATGAACATAGGTACCTCACCCAGCCAGGAGCGGAGCCTGACCCGGACAAGCCGGATAAACCAGGGGGCACAGATTTTTTAGGAGTGACACGCTCTGGGATGGCGGAGGACGGCCGACTAGCCGCAACCGGTCGACCACAATCACCCGGCTATGCAGCCTTTAGGCAATATAGGAAATTAGGTTAAGAGGAGTGTGGCTTTTCATACAAAAGGCGATAACGATCTCCACCCCTTAAATGTCAACCGATGATCACCAATTTTTGATAGGTTGTCAGTCAGAATAAAATCTAGGTCTATACGTTTTGATTTTTTCACTATAATCAATAAATTCAATTTTATTGTGGTTTCAGTATTCTCATACAAAAAAAATTTCGGCGATTATTTGACATTGTTGATCTTAAATCAAATTTCAAAAAAACGTATAGACCTAGATTGTGTTCCAACTGACAACCTATCAAAAATTGGTCAAAATCGGTTTACATTTAAGGGGTGGAAATCGTTATCGCCTTTGGTATGAAAAGGGTGATTTTTCCGTTGGTTCACAGTCCTCTTAAGGGCCACTTGCACCACAATCTTAAATATACTAGTCTTAAATATATTTCAATCGTTAATTGCTTTAAGGATCTGTCAAAGTGTGTACAACTGTCAGTCGTTAAGCATAATGAACAATAATTTAAATCTAGATTTGCTCGCGACTTCGCGTGAAATTCGTTTATCGCGCGCAGCGCCATATAGATACGTACCAAGGAGTAGCATTTCTCATATTTCCTGTATTTATAATGATTTCTGAAAATTCTTCCCGGTTGTTGGAATAAAAAGTAGCCTGTCCTTTTCCAGCCTTCCAACTATAGCTATGCAAAAAATAATGTAATGCGTCCTACCGTTTTGACGTGAAAGTGTAACAAACAAACGCAAGTTCGCATTTATAATATTTGTGAGGATTTATGACTTTGATGCAAGGCGCCAAAAATGTTACTTTGTCGCCGTTTCAAAGTTTTGTTCAACATGGGCAAGAAGTGAATGCGTGTAGCCCACAATCCTCAATTCGCCAAGAAGCGGCTCACCTAAGCGCATGCGCGCCCGGTTGATGCTACTGCACTTCCGAGAAGCCGATCAGCGAGCTCGTGGGGAACGGCAAATTGCTGTCAGTGAGTGTGCCAATTGTGGGTAATTGCAAAAATCGCTCTGCGCGTCCCACAACGAGATTGTGCCCCTTATTTAATACTCAACTCATTCTATGTGCTTGTTGACTACGGCTTTTATGTTAAAATAATGTCGGTGTTATACCTATTGTAAAAGACTGTGTTTTGTATAATATGTAAATTAAAAAACTGCCTTTAAAATCCACTAAAACCTTACCACACACGCTCTACCTCTATATCAGAGCGTTCGAAAAGTTTTGTGCATAAGTTTAAAGGCCCGGGCACACCAAAGGCGGTTGCGGCGCGTTTGCGGCGCGAACGCGGGCACGCGAAGTTGTATTTAATACCGCCGCCATGTCCAGAGGCACACCGAATGCGTTGCGAAAGCGGCGCGGGGCGTACGCGAAGCGGCGGGGGCGCGGGGCGTGCGCAAAGCGGCGGCGGCGACGGGGCGTGCGCGAAGCGGTGGCGGCGCGGAGCGTGCGCGAAGCAGCGGCGGCGCGGGGCGTGCGCGAAGCGGCGGCGGCGCGGGGCGTGCGCGAAGCGAAACGCGTTGACGCCACCGACCGCGTTCGCGCCGCAACCGCTTTTGGTGTGCCCGGGCCTTAAATATTAAAAATATACAAAATAAAAGTCCTTCCATTGCTGAACCGATTTTGATAAAGCTGAGCGCTGAGGAAGGACATAGGAAACTTTTTTAAGACCACCAATTCCTTAAGGGTGATAATATAGGGCCTGGAAAATGAATTAACGGCAAGTTCGTGCCTGCCAGATAAGAGCCCGTAATATGAAGGAAAAAAATTAAAAACTATATTTCAGTAACTTGAAAAATCGTAATATATGAAAGACATATTTCCACGCAGATGAACTTGTGCGTAAAAGCTAGTAAGGTCAAATTGTACGTAATTAAGGCGTTGTTAAGAAAAAGTTTAAAAAGTTCCTATAACCTTAACCATAGAATTATACACCTTATTAATTGATTGTATTGCTAATTTTCGTAATGCAGAGGAACTTTTTTAACTTTTTCTTAACTACACCTTTATTACGTACAATTTTTTTGAAATTCACCCCTAAGTCAACCATACTTAGAATTATATTGATAGGCAGGTAAGTACTTACATGCAGTTGAACTTGGGTTACCCACATCCACTGGTTGTTGGTCACGATTCCCTGAACTTTCTACCTCTGTTGTCAGCGTCATGATGACTATCTGATCAATTGTTTTGTAGGTGGGATTAATTTTAACAGCTTCTTACAAATTACGCCGTCCAAATTAAAAAGAGAGTTAATTCAAAAGGTAGGCCGGCGGCCCTGTGCACGTGCCCCGTGGCCGATGATGTAGATAATGCAGTTGTTCTTTCGATAAATAATACAATTGATTACGTATTATATTATATTATTTTTATTCATGAACCACATTTAGATAACATATGAAATAACACAGGCCTGCGATGGCAAGCGAAATCTGAAATGCTTGATAAAAACAAGTGAGATACAAAAAAATATATGATTTATTTCAAAAATAATAGAGGTGAAAAAACGTAAAATATTTCTTTCATGCAAGCCTTGTCCAGACAATATTTAAGTTCCAGAATTGTTTTCATTAGCGTTTTTGTATGACGTCTGAGTATGTTTTCTTACAAAACAAATACTTTTTACATTTAAAGTAAATATTTAATTACCTTTCTTAAAAAGTTATCGATATAATCAATATACCTATCTAACGATCACTATGACACGTAAAGTATCATAAAATACTTCAAAGGAAATCACATACTACCTGTCTTGTACGAAACTTTATGAGCGTTTAATGTCATTGTACTATGGGGATGAGTCGAAAGAACGCTGCACATTGCTGCGGGACTGTGAACCTGTTAAATTAATATATGGACAAAAAAAATCCATCACGATTTTTATAATCCAATAATATTAAAATCGAATAGATTAAGATATAGATGAGAAAATAACCATGATCAATGTGTGTTTGGTTCAGGATGGAAGGCTAATTGCAAGCAGCATGCACGTGCTGAGGGTTGTGGCGGTGCTGGCGCTGGCGGCGGCGCACCTGGCCTCGTGCGCCGACTACTGCGCGCACCTCACCATCCCAACCAACTCCACCTTTATGCAGTTCACCAAGGAACCCATCCCCTTCGAATACGGCTTCCTTGGTAAATTCAAGAGCATTCACTGTTGTGTGCAGGGATACCGCAGTATCGAGTGGTAAGTAGGTATTTCTATCAGCTTTATGATTTAAGATCGTCAGCGAGTCAAACGCATTTACGTGGTAATTTTAAAATAAAACTAAAAAATAATACTTTTACGCCACTTACCCGAACTCTTCTTCCTGTAAGAGTTATGTTATTAAGAGACTTGACAGTTACCTAATCCATACACCATTCACCATTAATTATCAATGAGAAAGTAACTGCGTCTGTCTTTCAGTCTGTATGTCTGTCCTTTCACGGCTAAATCGCTGAACCGATTTACATGAAATTTGGTATGGAGATAATTTGAGCTCTGGGAAAAAAAAAGATTAGAATAGGGTCTGTAAACTTAATTAACGACAAATTCGTGAGAGCCCGATGAGAGCCCGTAATTTGAGGGCAAAAAATATATTAAACAATTCATTATTCGGTTAATTAAAAGCTAGTAGGTACCTATAGCATATTGCTAGTTTTACCATGGTCTTACGCGACTCACCACTTCGTATTTACTGTCGCGTGCTACCTCGTAGAAACCAAGTGGAGAATCGATTTTACTGTTAAATATTTTGATAATATAATGAAGTGTAAAAAGAGTTCTGGGGAGTGTCGGCACTGTCTGTCTGTTTTTTACCAATTTAAAAATATAACTACCACCGAAAGTGAATGCGCTAGATGTCAACGCGACGACAATGTTAAACCTTAAGAATGTGTATTCGACTATTTCCAACATTGCCTGCGTATGCGAATATAACCTCTTAATATTCAGTATGCGGTGTCCTCAGATCATAGAAAGGAATTCTTGATTCAATGTTCTGAGTCCGCGTCAAACTTATAAAGTTGCTCCGACCAATCGATTTCTCAACTGAGATTGCGATCAGTGTCACGGAGTTTATCGTGTATTTTAATTATTGAATTGGCACCAGTGAAAAATGACAATCGCAAAAAAGTTAATAAGAATAAGCAATGTTATGCCTAGCGAACTCTCTTACATGGATAAAAGGAAAAATGTTGACCATTTTACTAGCAACTTCGTTATGCAGAAAACCATTTCGATGAATAATGATAATGACGTACCTATACGCAGATGTGTGAGCAGTAAGTGCGAGTGATTCTTGGAAGTGCGCCCACTGCGTACGGGAAAATAGTGATGATACCGATAATAATCCGCTCGCCCGTGTGCGGCGGCGCAAGGCGGTCGAGAGCCCCCCGCGGTGTTTCAGTCTGCAATCAAATGTTAGTGTTATATTGAAATGGCACTAGACTTGTGCTCCTGAAGAGAGAGCAATACGCCTTTTAAGATGAGCATGTGATTATATATTAAAACTAGAAATACATATAATTTTGTGCATTTGGACTTGCTTTATTAAAGATTTCCAAGGTTCTCACAAAATCATCGCGTTGATATTCCCTCATAACGTGTAACAAACCTAATGTTTCTTTATCATTTCTCAAAAACTGGAATATTTACATGTAACTTTATTGCGTAATTGATGTAACCTTTGCCCGGCTTCCAACCATTACTTAGTTAAGCCGTCGTAGGTACCTACCTACTTCACGCAAGGACGAATGGAAATACTTTGGTGAAGTGTTCATCTCCACAAAAGATTGTTTGAAAATTGAAATCTGTTACAGTAAAAACGTAAATAATTTAAAGTGACCTTTACTAACTAAGCGCTATTAATTAGTTCCGTTTATTCGACCCACTTTACATGTGTGTGAATCTAGCCGTAAAAAAATATATCAGGAACTGTAGAACTATTGGGGATGCTACTAGAACTGCGATTACTTTTTGAGATTCCGGAAATTGATATGCTAGGTTCACACACATCCACTTTACTAATTAGTCCAGCACTTCAATTATAGCAATCCTACTCGAACATCGTCACAAAAATCTATCATTTCAGTGCATATGTACCTATTACTCTAAATGTTCCGTTAACTATCATACCTACTAGATGCGACCGTTTTCTTTTCTCAGTCAATATTTTAATATTGTCAGAATTGGATGAGCATTAAGTCGCGCACATAGATTTTTTATTAAACTGCTTTTTTTTAATTTGATTAGAAATTATATTTTTCTATTTGAATCGCGTTTAGTCACGTCACGACTAGGTTACGACGCGACACAACAGCTACATAAAATAACGACACGACTGCACGAGCAGCGAAAACAAGTAGGTACGCCTCCCAGATACCTATTTAAACATTCGCATAGGTATTTTATTAAGAGAACCCTTTAAGCGTTTTTACAAATAGGTAAGTGTACCTTTGGCTTTTTATTAACCGACTTCAAAAAGAAGGAGGAGGTTCTCAATTCGGTTGTATTTTTTCAGAATGAGGAAATTTTATGTTATTCCTACAAAGAATAATGAATACTTATTGATTCTAATTGAAACAGTGACCCTGTTTTTTTTCCATTCCAGTATGACATTTCTTATCAGACTTCAAAAAGGAGGAGGTTATTTCACCCGTATATCTACATGTTTCTTATGTACGTTCTTATGCTCTCCCATAAATTTTCTAAGATTTATCATAGATTTTTTGCCTCTCGAGTATTTTTATATATACATAAATCAAAACACGTAAAATATTTTTATTGTTAAATTCACCGATCTTTTTCTTTCCGTAATTAATTTTGAATAATATTAATTACTCAACTCTGTAAAAATATACTCAGTTGAAATAGCCGCCATTTAAATAACCAAATTATTTAAAAAAAATACTTGCATACTTATCTTATAGTTCTGACGAAACGATTTAGATAGTAAATAGGTACAATGTATAAGCGTATGTATGTGATATGATAAAACGGTGCTATGTGATGAGCTGGATACTTACATCGAATATAGTTGTAAATACTTTCAACTCATTTTTGCGCGTGTTGCTATGTGTGCGTGCTTGTGTTGCTCACTAGCACGCCCGCCGCGTCACGCGCAACACTGATCAAAGCTGTACCATTACCAGGAGTTGCGCAAACCGCTCTCGCTAGCGTAAGCTATCGCTCGGTCCCTTTTACTTGTATCGGCAAGTAGCATATGGCAATATAACATAAAGCATATGGCACTGTTTAACTAATATGCGGGTGCGAAAGAGACGAATGCTGTATGTGCGTGATAAAAAATAGTCTGCTACGGGGGCAGGTACAGTTAGATAAGACTAAGCTAAAAAATCTGCAGTACTTACTGCGGAGCTTTCCAGAGACAATCCACGGAATCGGGTAGGTACGTAATGTTTTTTGAAGATGAGCATATTATACATTTTGTTGATAGTGGATATCTCAGGCCTTGGTTCCTGAGCTAAAGATAATTATTTTTTATTTCAAATCGTTCAACCAGAACATTTTTTTAAATGACTGCGTTGACATTTCCCCCGTTACAGCTGTTTGCTCGGCTGTTTGATTAAATCTTTGTCTTAAGTTAAATAAAGAAAAAGAAAATGACAGCTCACTGAAGAAGAACTGTCACTTTCTTTTTGACTCTTGACGTTCAATATAATTGAGCAACCAGAGATATTGATTGTCAGTGGACGAAATTGACGGGCAATATCGTCTGCTGTCGATCAATATAATTGTGCAATAGCGATATTGTTAGTGGATGAAATTGACTGTCAATATCGTCTGCTGTCGATCAATATAACTGTGCAACCAGCGATATTGAGCCTTAGGCGTCTTTCACATACAACTAGCGGGCGCGGGCGAGGTGTGGCGGGCGCGCT
The DNA here is from genome assembly GCA_947859335.1 of Tortricodes alternella. NCBI lineage: Eukaryota > Metazoa > Arthropoda > Insecta > Lepidoptera > Tortricidae > Tortricodes > Tortricodes alternella. Next base: position 22,405,654 of record OX401970.1, on the reverse strand, counting down.
GACTCTTTTTGGCAATCATAGCGATAACGGTTTGCGCAAACTCATGGTAAGGGCTCTGCATGTTTACAAGCTTACGCACACAGCGCCGCGCGCAAAGATAAGTTGAAATATCTGTAATCCCTTCGCGTGACTCATTCCGCTTGTGATATGGAACTGTTTTGCCGTCGGCGCAAAGAATTATGTCATTATCCACTTGTTCCAACTTGTTATGTTGCAAGGCATAAATCATCACGCACGTAGCTTCTTAGAAAACGCAAACTGTTATAGATACCGTCGCGAGAGTGTTTTTACCCGACTACGGCAAGGCAAAAAGAGGGTTGTCATTTTAAAAATAATAATAATTCATTTGTTCTCTTAAAACATGGGTCTTAATGTTATAAAATATGTCTAGAATCACATGTCTAACCATATTGGCGCATGCAAAATTTGTCTTGGTGTTTCGCCCTGGCTGCGACTGTCGTGCGCTAATGGGGCACCCACCACCGTTTCGGTTCCTTATATTGGATTATTCTACGTTTATGCCATTATGGTTTCTTCCTAATTCCCAATGTGAATTCCACTCAACTGCATTTGATCACATTCGGTATTCTTCGCAGTCATTATTTTTTCGCGTTTATTCCCATTTGAAGTCATTATTTTCCCCTTTTCTAACCATTACAAGACAGAAATGAAAACAAATAGGCATTTTACTTGTTATTTTGCGGCGATTATTCATTTTTGATCCTCGGAAGAGATCTATTTTCAATAACAGACGTAAAGGTGTTGATGAGATTAGTGAGATATTGCTTAAAGGATGATAAGAGAAACTTCTCACATTCTTTTTTTTGTTTCCAAATCTTATTTATATAAATGAAAACAAATAGTAAAATAAATAATCCAAAAAAATGCATAGTGCATAGGTACCTATGCGTTTTATGTCCTTACTTAAAATTAAAATAAATATAGCCTTATCCAGGCAGACTCGCTTAATCGACCATATAGGTAGGTACCTACATTTACTGCAGTTGTGTAAAATCATATTGATGAGAATCGCGAGGATTATTTAAAAATAATGACCGTAAAGAATACTTACCGAATGTGACCAAATGAAGTTGCGAGGAATTCATATTGTGCAGAACGACGAATTGGAAGAAAAAATAATGGCATAAACATCGAATAATCCCTTATACCTATTGAAGGCACTGCATTAGTAGTCATCTGCTAGGCTGAAAGTGCGTCTTCCCGCGCTGGGCTGAATCTCCCCGGTACGTGGCGTGGCGGTACCGGGATTCATAATGTGGCAAATTAAAGCTGCATACCTATTTACAAGTTCACGCACAGGTAGGTACATAGCGCCGCGCGCAAAGATGAGTTCAAGTATCTATAAGAAGCTGTATATTGTCCGCTCTGTATTCCGTGGTTGACAAAGGGCCCGGTTCGTGACGCGGCCGCGGGTAGGTACCTGGGGCCGGTATCTGCGGAGGTATCGCACGTCGCTGCGAACCTGTATTATGCCGGTTCCCGGAAGGCGCTTTGTTCGTAGCCGCCATTGCCCCCCTCTACGTTTCATTTGCCCTGGCTTGCTCCGCTGGCTGTGAAAAAAACATTCTTTGCAATGTATTTAAAGGCAGATGCAGTCGAACCTATTTACTGCTTACCGTGTTCGCTAAAAACTCAGAAATATAGGTATAATTGTGAACTGCATTGCGGCTAATAAAGTAACATCGGAACGAGTACCTACCTACTATTTTAGTCGAGCAAAACGTGGAAAAGATAAGGTTTTTCAAAAAACACTACCTACCTATATGACGAAAACACCCGCTATGGTATTGGCAAATCTTATAAACATTAATAATATTGCACCTAAATACCTAACTGCATATAGATTCATAGATTCTGCAAACTTACGAACGGGGTTAAGTACCTACCTAGTTTACACGGTCCATTTAATTATTTGATGTCTCAATGACGTGCGAGCGGAGACTGCCATTTAATGAGGTAGCCATAAAATATACAAAACGACCGTAGACATCCCACTGCGGCTATACACAAAAAAACGGACATCTTTTGTTTTTATATTGTGATCTTGTCCCGACAAGTTTGAACTGCTTCCTAGATGTGTTGAACCGGTCAATTTAGAAACAACTCTTATAGTCCGTCGTTCCAGGGGTAAAAAGCTGTAGTAGGTATATGAAATTCGGATTCCCTTTATATAATAGATAGGGGTGTGACACTAGACCCACAGTACCAGAATGCAAAATACGTAGGTAGGTACCTGAAATTCGGTAAATTGCTATTGGACGTAATTAATGGCTGCGCCGTAAAATTTCTAAAAAACCGAAAGGACTTCTTTTTCTTTATTAGAATTTTGAGTCGTCTGATTTCGCACATGCTTCCTAAAAACTTTTTGTGATGTGTGAGGGCCCATATCTCATAAGAGCGTCCTAGCAGGCGCGTAAGAAATAGCTAGGTATTCGAGCACTGTGGGCCCTCCCTATAAAAGGCTCTATCCGAATTCATAAGCTACAGTTGATTTTACCTCTGGAACGACGAGTCCATTGAAGTATTGACGCGTCGCGTTCCCGCGTGCAGGTAGGAAATGGCCGAGTTCAACAAATTCGTTGATTGCCTTATCGGGTATAATCTGACTATAAAAACGTTAAAACATGCAGAACATAAAAACTGAATTGATTAGGGTAGACTTGAGATGGGGACCAATATGTTATGTCGCAAAATAGGTATTATTATGGAAAATTAAAACCTTCAAAAACCGGTCATCTGCGCCAGTCTGACTGCCGCGCCATGGCCCCGTGGCCTTTGAAAAACACGAAATAAGAGCGCTCAGATATTTACCCCTTTGGTAACATATATATTTATGATCCCGATTGTACATTGTCTTGTGTTATATTACATATTTCTTATATATTTATTCTTGTATATGTATTCAATAATAAAGAGACGATTTATCTAGAAATAATAGTTATAGTTCTTTTCTCTAATTAGTCAATTTATTTTTCGTCTAGCCCTGTTGTAATAAAACTAGACACGCAATTAACTACAAGTATTGGATCGTTTATTAAGTTCCCTTGATGCCATTGTATTAAAAAATCATTATAATCCTACGGAGACAATAATTTTGCTTCGTATTCATTTTATTTCGAAGGTAGAGAATGGGTTGCGAGTTCTTTTTTTTAATGCGGCTCTCGGGAACTCCCGTAGGGCCCACGCTTGATCGCATTCCGTCTCCGGCGCCGAATTCCTTACAAATTAGTTATAATCACGATCGCGTCATTCTCTAAACCTGACTGCTTTGTTTCTAACGATTAATCATCACCTTCAGGGGTGATTTTGTATACAAACGCCATGAAATTATAATCAGAATGTCGAACTGGGCTTGGCTTGTGACATCTGAAAACATGAGTTTGTCAAATGTCACCGTGTGCTTCCCGCCTGTAACGTTCGTTTCTCACGTCGATGAGTTTACAAAATAAATACCTTCTATACAAACAGAGGATGTCGACATGACATAGATCGTGTAGGCTTCTCCTACTTACTGAGTAATTGAAGACACTGTTTAAACGACTGCACAGTTTATCAACACTTATGTATGTGTTTCACCGGCTGTCTGTGGTCTTTGTATGAGGATAGTTAAAAAAAGAGATACATTTTTTGGCGTTGAATAGCTTATAATTTCTTTTAAAATTTTATAGTTAACTAGCTTCTGCCCGCGACTCCGTTCGCATGGAATTCGGTTAAAGTTATTCCTCGGGAACTTTGCAAATTTCCGGGATAAAAGCAGTTTATCTGTTGCGCCGTTGCAAAACGTGGAGAAGTAACACACATACACACTCATAAAACGTTCGCATTTTTTTATATTAGTGTGTTAAATTTATATCACCTAACCAGGGTTTTTAAAGTTCCGGTGAGAAATTCAGATGTTTTTTTGTATAATACAATATTAAAGAGGTACGGTACACGTTTTGTAATATACGTATACTTACAATAACTTTTCCTAGGATAATGGCGGAGGATTCAATTACTTTTGTATGACGAAAGTTTTATTCCTGTCCTGATACATTCTAACTACGCTTTCGTCGTAATAACTTCGAAGGTAGATGTCTCGAAGACCACCACGGTATGAAGTACGAGTTATAGTTAGTATTCTTTGAACACGGCAAGCTATAAATGAGTGAGTTACAGAGCTCGGAACTCGATAGTGGCTTTCAGTAGCTCCATTAAGTGTAATAGGTAATAGGGCTACGTTCGCGAATGCATAATATTAAAGCTGAGGCACTTGGTGAGTGTAATCTTACTGAGTTTTATTAAACGAATTATGTCTATATGTCAACAAGCCGATAAAAATGACGATTCGTTTATTTATAATAAAAAAATGTCCGCCCTTAAATATCCTTATCCCAGGAATAATTTGCAAGTAACAACACGCACCGCGAATATGAAATTGAGCATTAAGCGGTGACTTCTCTTGAAGCGACGTCTGAATTGCTTCTTGACACTGTTATCAGTAATCGTATCATTCATGCAACAATGGACTTGCTTGAAGGTATTTGAGACGGTCTGAGAAATTGTTACGGCTGTTTACGCTCGCGGTGCACGTCCTGCTTGGCTCGATCGTGAATATCAACAGACGGACGTACCCACGGACCGCCCTCCCTCCTCGCTATGACACTACCGCGTCGTTGAACAAATATTTAATCATCTTCCCGGGACCTCCGCCGTAGTTACGCATTCTCGCTGTCCTATACTTAAACAAAATCGGCTTGAACGCGTTTTTTTATAATGAATGCGCTGCGTCTTAGTTATTGTGTTATGCATCCAAAAATTATCTTTTATACGTAGTACGAGTTGTTGAGATATTTCCGATCTTAGGTAGCGCAGTACGTTGGTAAAATCCTCCAAGTTATTCAAAAATAATTTATTTCTACCCTGCGTAGAAACAAATTACCGTTTGTATTTTCCCGTAAACAAATTTAATAATGCGAAAGTATTCACTGGTTATTTATCTTTATACATATAATTCTACTGTACGTGTGTATGTCTCTGAACTCCTCGTAAACGGCTGGACAGATTTGAATGAATTTTTATGTATGCGTTTGGGTGGCGCCCTGGATGATTTAGATTCACAAGTCAGCCCGGCAGGACAAAGTCTGTCGGGTCCGCTAGTTTGTTATAAAATCAGTGCGTAAACAATTTAATAGACAATGAATACGCGAAGAGCTTACCTTTTGTTTAATATACACCTCAATGGCTACTTTCCCAATAACCACTCGTAGGTAGGGTCGGAGTGATAATTATCATGATCATTATTTTGACACTTATAGGGTGATAATTATCTTGATTATAATAAAATGAGAACAGTTATAAACTACTTCAGAAATCAACCAAACAAAACTTTATTTTTCTTTCTCTCTGTTTGCTGTGGCTTTTCTTTAATGTTTTGAATTGTGAAAATTGTGATGCGAAACGAAAATGCCGAAAACTAATTAATTAAACAATTCATAATTATAACTGTGTTTTCATACAATATTTTAGTAAGTATTTTCATATTTATTCAATAACTAAGAATCAGCATGGATTATGTTTAGTACTTTTATCCGACAATTATCATGATAATAAACAACTAAAATAATTATCTTGACAATTTCGAACCCTGCTAGTAGATGAATGAATAATATTGATATTTTTGTACATTGGTTGTGTGGAGATTCGTCCATTTTGAAAAATATCCAGGATATTTCCTAAACTATACTTCGTAAAGAAGCGACAATCTGCCCCAACCAGTGGCCCTCTTTTCGCGAAGGTGTTTAAGGCCCGGTCACACCGGCGCTCACGCCAGTGTGACCGGGCCTTAGAGGCGTTTTACAAACTCGAGCGGGAAAGTCGCATTTTTCAATGTCATTCGCTTTGATTATTTGAACGCAATTTCTTGTTATTTGATAAGACCACAAGACTCTCATGGTGTATGGTGGTAAGGACCAAATGGCTTAGGCCTGGCAACAACACCACGGCAGGACGCTGACGTCGTGAACGTGAAAAGGCGCGGCGCCGTGGGCGCGTGTACCTATAAAGGTGATGTGCAACGGATTTTTTCACGGCACGGCGCCGTACCATGGTTATGTAGCGGCGTCGCGCCGTGCTAGGGCGCCACGCCGTTTCACGTTCACGACGTCGTGCCGAGGTGTTGTGGCCAGGCTGTTACTTAAGGCCCGGGCAAACCAATCGCGTTTGCGGCGCGTCGCGTATCGAACACGGGCCCGCGCGATCTGTAAAACAGCGCGGCGGATTTACCATGGCACACCAAAGTAGTGCGGGACAACGCGTTTGGTTTGCCCGGGCCTTTAAAGTAGCTTTTACACGAGACGGCGTCTGCGTGGAAATGTATCATTAAATTAAAGTATAACGAATTTTCAGGTTACTTAATTTAAAATTCTCATTTATTCACTCTAATTCGATAATTTTGTGTCCCTGGGAATTAAATTATAAAAATATTTAAAGGAAGCCACGAAACGAAGTCTATAACTTTAATAACTTTGAATTTCCCATACAAAAATCCACTTCTATTTCACACGATTGAGAGTAGATTTCCGATTCCAAATAGGTATTACCCAAACCTAGTTTTTTTTTTTACGAGAAATGGGTACACTCTTTACTTCGACGAAGTTAACGATACAGCGGGCTTTCCCAGAAGATGCCCTATTTGTGTCTAGACGTAGAAAATGAGCTCGTTAGTCCTTATCCTCTGTTATGATGCTAGATAAACTGTTTATATATATTTAATGGAAAGCTAATTGGAATCTATTGACATATTGTATCTCCAACGTATGTAAATAAATACAAGTAAAACCGACTTCAAAATTCCTTTGAAACGTAAGAAATATTGATTGGCCTTCGCAAAATCAATTACCTAGAATCGTCAGATATATTATTAATTAAAGGCTCGGGCAAACCAAGCGCGTGCGCGGCGCATCGGCGTTCCGAGCGCGGGCCCGCGCCGCTGCAGAACGACTGGGCAATATGGATGGGCTAATTTGGCATGGCACACCAAAGTAGCGCGGGACCGCGGCCGACGCGCCGCAAACGCTTTTGGTTTGCCCGGACCTTTAGTAATAAACTAAATAAACGGAGGTTGGTGTCAACTCAATGAACATACCTAGTATGAGGGATGTATTACCTAATTTGTAAAAAATCCGAGATAAGTAATGTTTCATTTACTATATTGATGGCGTAAAAGTGGCAGATCTGAGTTACTCGCGATTTCGCTTTCACACGTGATGCTCGCGGTACAGGAGCGCAAGCACGACACGAGCTTTTATGAGCCCCGGTCACGTCGAAGCTTACTCCGCACTTGTAGCATACTGATGTATCACCATCAGGCGTATCGTATCGACCAGGTAGGTCCTTGTATCCTAATAAGTATGGACACCACTTTGGCCATAACGTATCACTAGCCGTGTCGTTTCAAACATACACGTCCATACTTGTCAAGACCGTATCATATCCCCTTCGATAATCGGGAAAAACCTACACGAGATGTAGCGCGGCGTATCACGTATCATATCGCAAATTATTGTACAGTATCAAAACATGTCCATACTTGCCGATCACGTTACGAGTATCCGATACGAGTGTGTGTGGGGTATATAAGATACGAGGTGAAGCACGGAACGCGACGTATCAGATATGACGTGTTACGTGATGGCGTATCAATTCACGTAAACTAGCAACGCTACGCGACTGAGATACGATACACCAAAATGATAGAAATGTGGACCCGGCGTAGGCAAATGTGTCGTGTCGCGGCTAACCGCCACCGACACCACGACATTCCCACAAGAGCCAGCAAAGCTGTAATCGCCTGTATTATATATTAAGGCTGCTATGTTACAAATATAAAGGTAGCTGCGGGTGGTCTCATTAATTTATTCTCGTATGTTTAAAGTAGGTATTTGTATTCTGTTAAGGACAATCCTAGTCTATCTTGTATTCCGACATGAGATTCGGAATACCGGCAGACCCTGACGCTTCCTCTCAAATAACCGTTCTTATACTCAAGATATAGCTATTACTCAATTCGCATTTCATTTGCATTCGCATTTTATTCCTACAAAATATATACCAAACTACAGCATATTATGAATAAGTAATTGTTTTTAAAAGTTGTGTTTCCTGGAGTATAATCACAGACAAAAATTGTTCGGTGTAGGAACATATAATATAAAATTTTAGTTCTTTAAATGAAGATACGGGAATAGAGATCAACCGAGCGCGAACCTTCGCCGAATCTGGCAGATATGGCCCCGGCATTAAACAGAGATGAAGGTTAGTTGAATTTTCTAACAGCACATGCCTACTTCATATGAAAAGTCATTTCCGCCTGTTCCTTGGAATCTAGTACCTATTAATTACATTTGCACAGCGAATGAATGCTTATCGCTGGCGCATGCGCACGCCAACGCCCCATTTAGTATTCGCTGCGTGGTACCTGAAGCCATAATAAATTCTTGTGCACTTGCAGTTTCGCGCAGTGCCGAGAATCGGCAGCCGGCTACCGAATGCCAATTGAGTATGATTAGGTCTGTTAGTGGAGTACAAAATAAAAGGCTTCAAGATTTGGAAAAAATTATAGGTATCAGGTATTAATACGTAGTATATAGAGTATACCGAAAATATTTTAAATTGTCTTCTTGAGTTCTTTATCTTTGCCAGTCGATTTCATTACGCCAAAACACGCCAGTCGCTACGGTGTTGCGCAGCCCAACTCTATGTCGGATCTGCCCCTTGGGCAATATCATCAGCCCGACGGGATACTAGGATATGCCCCTGCTTAGGCGGCCTGACCATGGTCTACCAAAAGAAGAAAGAAAAAAAAACACTATATAGGTTGTTCCTTATTGTGCAAACCTCTTTTGTTATTCTATACATGAAAAAAATATAAAACAACAAAACAATGTGCATTAGAAACATAAAACATCTAAACACATTTTTTTTTGTTGTGTTCGTTGCTGGACTAAACCTTATATAAAACTTGTAGGCCATATATAAAAAAAGGTTTTGAACCGCACTGTGTGAGATCAATTCGGACTACTTACTTACCACTATTTTTGTTCCAATATTATATGGACAAAGCCTCCTAGAATTCTATAAATAGGTCAATCAACATGTTTTTCTCCACATAACTGTACTAGTTGGCGCAAACAAAATTACAAAATCCTTGACTATTTTTACTGTTGATTGTGGTGATATTTATTATTTCATTAGTAGCTATATGAAATACTTTGGAATCATATCAAACAATATATAAAATACCCTAAGGTTTGCCGGTTGTTTAAGAGACGTAATGTTCCCAGAATTTGTCTAAAAATAGGGGTTTGTCCACGACCTATTATTGTATTTTCATGGAAATTAGCATTTGAGTGGATAAGACATATGTTCAAATGAACTTTTTTCTTGGATAAGAAAATAGATCATTAAAAGCTTTAACATGCAATGTTTGTTAGTTAGTAGGTATCTTCGGGTCAAATCGGGTTATCCTATGGAGCTGTTTTTTTTGGCAGTTTATAATGAAGTAAAAAAAAGGACAAATAAAAATTATTTCAACCATTAGTAGAGCATAAAATGAGCCATTTTACCCGAGACGAGCATATAACTCGGTACGGCGAGGGTGGATAGTCAGATCGAGGGTAAAATGGGTTTTATGCTCGAGTTTTAAACTCTGCTTTTCAGTTCGATTGCAAGGAAATAAAACAAGGATTAAGCATTTGCTCTGAATTAAATTTTTCGCACTTCTTTCCATTAAAGTCTAAGGCGAAATCATTATTTGATCATCACTGTCACACTGTCTACTCAAAGACATTGTTTAATTACTTACGAATAACGTATTGCATTTTCAACCGCAACACAACACAGGTAGCTAGTCTCTAGTTTTATTTGACGAATAATTAGCTTCCCGCCACACAATTTTTCTTAATTTTTTATTTTTATTTTCAACTATGGGACGTTCGCCTATGGTCTGAGCCTTAATGCCAGCCAAGTTATTATAAATGTTTAACACGTTCTCTGCTAACGCGGACAGTGCTGAGCTGACTGTCAGTGAAGTTTCCCTTTAGGCCTATTAAAAATCATAAATCTGTTTAATTTTGTTTCCCGTAAATGCACGCCCGTATTAATCGTAAATTTGTGTTGTGTAAAGGTGTATTGTGTACGTTATGTGGCTGTAAGGCCTAATTGCCTTAGTCTTAAAAAAATAAATTACTTTATGCACAAGAGCATAAAAACCTATTTTATGCAGCCTTCTCTAGGCATAAAGAACAACAGAACAACTTTACGAGAGAAGAACTTTATGAGAAGTGGAAAATATATTTTTACAATCCTTTTAATTCGTTTAACTAGCTTGTTAGTTGTATGTTAGGTCCCCTTTATGGCGTGTTAGAATCAAGTTGTACAAATGTCTTATACGGACACTGAACGAGCGCGAACTGGCCGGGGACGAGTTCTCGAGCGGGATTTCTTGCCCATACGCAGCGCGGCGAGCACCTGGCTGCTCCGGGACTTGCTACCCAGTTCGAATACACATTCTCTCATGGCCGACCGAATTTAACCGCGGATTGCATATTGGGAACATTCAGCGGTCCGGCGGTTAAATTCGGTTAGTACAGGCACGTACAGGTTAAAACTTGACATTTGCCGAATACTATTTGTAATTTTTTATGGGTAGTAATCAAATTCATCCGCGGATTGAATATTAGAAAAGGGGGTCAATGTTTTTTTATACGCCATTACTGTCATCGCCTTTAGGCCGTTAATAATAAAATAATAATAATAATACTTTATTTCAAAATAATACATCACTCAATACATGTTTAGCTTAATTATAGTGTTGTAAGTTACATCATTTGAGTATAAGGTACTTCACTCCCCGTACTAGTTAAAACTGTATCACGGTGGAGTGACATTCGTCATCCTCATGTGTCACAATCAATAATAATAATAATAATGTTGGACACTAACGCACATTGATCAAGTACCAAACTAGGATTTCCCTCGTTATTTATGTGCTATTAGTGCTTACTTATATGTATAGATAGATGTACAAGATACATTCATGTACAGACACTAGGCCTCGGGCCACCAGGACTCTGGCACACACATTCGTACTCATCAGTCATCACATAAAGTTTACTCCTAGCGGCACTCGAACGTATACAGAAAAACCGGGCAAGTGCGAGTTTGACTCGCGCGCCGAGGGTCCCGTACTTACCTATAAAAATCAAACAGTACCTTGTACGTACGGAACCCTAAAAATGAAAAAAAAAAGGCTTTTAACAACCGGGTAACCATTTATATCCTACCTATGAAATAAGACAATAAATAACTTTCGCGAGCTCCTATCTCCGTGAAGGTTGATTTTTTTCACAGCTCCAGGAGATTGCAGACCTCAGTAGGTACTTATTTGATATTAATTTCAACTTTACCTCCACGCGTTCTTGAGAAAAAGGTATTACACAGACAGACGGACAGACAGACGGACGGACGGACGGACAAAGAAGTGATCCTATATGGGTTCCTTGTTTCCTTTTGAGTTACGGAACCCTAAAAATGTCTAAGACATTTGTCTTAATTATAAGACTGTGGCGTAATTAATGGAGATAATGTTTGTTATCTTAGGCATTTGCATTTGTACTGGTACATCATATCATTAAAATAATATCTTAGAAAATATCACAAAAATTACACGTTACGAAAAAATTACAGCGGTCGATGCACGCGTGTTCTAGCTTACTTATGTAGCGCTTTCGCGTATGCCTTCTGTATCAGCCTCGTTTGTGTTGTCTCATGGGAAAACACAATCGCTACCGTAAACGCTTTTTGTGTGGACTGCGTAAGAGAACAGGTTGATGATATAGTAATCAAAACGTAAGTAATAAAATTACACCTAACAGCACCCGTCGTTTCTGCTCTAATGAACAGCCTCTTACGTGCGTAGCGGCTGACTGGCGGATAAACGAAACTATCAATACCTTAACCTTTTGGCCGCCAAGCGTGTCTGAGCGGAACACGAATTTCAACTTTAAGTCAAGGCAGTGAAGGTCTTTTTTACCCTGTATAGCCTGTCACGCATAGTCGACAACGGCGGCCAAAAGGTTAAGCGAGCTATCACATTAAGGCCGCGATTTTTGCATTAAATGGTAAATTTTTGCGTTTATGAGAAACTGAAAGACTTTGAGAACATAGTTACAAACATAGTTGGATTCAAATAACGCCGTGCGAAGCCGGGGTGGGTCGCTACTTTCTAATATAAAGTTATAATTTATAAGTCTGAAATCTAGATATAAATAATACAACTCATGCCGATTAAAGTGGAAGCTTAATTGGTTATGAAATGCTCCATTATTAAATTCCACTTAGACAATTGTATTGATCTAATAACGAGTTGCAGTATCTGGTCATTGAACCCGGATAGTTGGGATTACTAGTACAATCTGAGTACAAATTTTGTTCTATTCTATATCTTTGCAGACAAATTGGTCCACTAAATTGTTAAGATAGGGTTACAGATGTAGTGTATAATTAGTTTCCATCGTGTTTTATCGGAAAAGTTCGTATTGTCGTGCTCTCTCAATTAGCTTCAGCTGGCCCCCAATTCTCGGTGTATTCGAGATAATCTCACAATCGAGATTAAACGTCAGTGCATGCAGTCATTTGACACAACTGTATGAATCTGACGTTTAATCTTGCAATCGACATTATCTCGAATGCATCGAGAATTGGGGCCAGTACCCATCATACCATGCGTCGGCCACGCGCGGAGCGCTGGTGAGTGGTGACTCAGAACATATACTGCTACTGGCATTTTATATTTGAGACATTCAATGCATGGTCTCTTAATTTTTTTGTGATGTTTATATTAAACTTGTTCAAAAGTGAGCTTCGCTCTGCTGTCTGAGATCAGTACTGAGTTTTTAGAATTCAATTCCGACTTAATAAAAACTCGGGCTTGTTAAATTACGGCTCGGCAAGCGGTCTTAACCGGGGTACGAATTAATGCAGAAGGTGAAAATAATAATTTAATTTATTCATAGTGGTGTTTTTTTTTGTATTTTGACCTAGATCTAGAGTATAGTTTTGTGATTGAGATAGGTGCGCATTGGCGTGCGGTTTCGACTCGCGATGCATTCCGCGCCGCCACGCAGGTCAAAGACCGGTCCGAATCATTTTGGAGATTCGCGGCGCAGGCGCAGGACTGCACCGGAAGATGACCTCACCCTACACTATTTTTATTCTTCTTTGTTATAGCTTTCAAGATAGGAAATTATGCTTATACAGACGTCTCGTCGCTTTTTTAGGGTTCAGTTCCAATTTTTGAATAACTTTTCTGTCCGTCTGTCCGTAATTTTCTTTTCTCACGAGGGCGCCGACCGTCCAGTGGCGCCCTCATCACTGTTATTGTGTTTTCTATTAAAGGAAAGTATTTTATTAAAATTGAAGCCGTATAAGTTGTTACGCAACTTAATACACAACGTATATGCTATGTAATATAGCTTTGCAAAGTATAACCATCATCTAATCAATTTAATAGAAAATAGTGGCCGCTTTTTTCTGTTAAATTGATTAGATGATGGTTAGGGTAGTTGGTGGTGCTCTTAAATTAAAATTTCAAAATAAAAATAAAATCGTGGAAAAATAACTTCATATCTGCGGCTGCTAAAATCATAGAGTGGTCATGAAGAACGGGTTCTAAACTCAACTTGGGAGACTGATAATTAATAAGTTTCGTTTAAAGAACGGTATTTCAGTATGTTAAACAATAGCAATTTTGGTCATTTCGATTAGGTGTTTATTTTCAAATTTGACCAGTGAGGCTGTCTCTTATGTCATATTAAAAAACAATTCGTGCACGCCTGTTTCATCTATCCTTACCGCCATATCCCCCCTAGTAGAGATATGTGGAATACTTTTCCATTCTTCTCCACCGGTAGGGATACATGGAAATAATATGTCCATTTATCCACCCTAGCCCCCCCAGCGAGTAGCGACAAGTGGAATATTTTCCAACGATCCATACTAGCTTGCCACCTGGTAGGGATAGCTGGAATTTATTCCACCTATCCATACTAGTTTGCGCCCTGGTTGGAATAGATGGAACTTGTTCCACATAGCCCTACTACCTTGTTGACTTGGTGGGGATAGATGGAACTTATTCCACATAGCCTAACTAGCTTGTCCCCGGGTTGGAATAGATGGTATTTATTCCACATAGCCCTACTAGCTTCTTCACTTGGTGGGGATAGATGAAACTTGTTCCACATAGCCCTACTAGCTTGTTCTCTTAGTAGGAACTTGTTGGCTTTTTCCAAACACCCTAACCGACTTCCAGCTGACTCGCGATTTCCAGAACACACCAATATTGTAAATGAGAGTGTGTGGTTTACTAGGCGTTTGTAGGCGTGTGTATACAGTAATAATGACATTCTGAAACAATTAATCCTAACTTGTAAGGATAATATGTAAAAAAAATCCTTGTGTCTCTACTAAGAGAACAACCTAGTATGGATAGGTGGAATAAATTCCAGCTATCCCTACCAAAGAGCAAGCTAGTATGGATAGGTGGAATATATTCCAGCTATCCCTACCAAAGAGCAAGCTAGTATGGATAAGTGGAATAAATTCCAGCTATCCCAACCAAAGGGCAAGCTAGTATGGATAGGTGGAGTAAGTTCCAATTATCCCCACCAGGGGGCAAGCTAGTATGGATAAATGGAAAAATTTCCACTTATCCCCACCAGGGGGCAAGCTGGTATGGATAGATGAAAAAAATTACACAAGTCCCTACTGCAGTGGATTTTAGTAGGGATATATGGAATAATATCCCTACCGGTGGAGAAGAATGGAAAATTATTCCACATATCTCATATATTAGGGGGGATATGGTGGTAGGGATAGATGGAACAGGCGTTCGGTCGTGCATACACAAATTGTATAACCTATCTGATCTTTGTCAATACTTCGTTCCAATTGCCAATTTAACCGACAGATGTTTATTTTATAATATTGCCTGTAATTACATGATAATGTTGTGATTGTTAAAATCTTCATGCTGAAATGAAGTCTGATTTACTTGACAGGAAAGTTGCACATATTTGTGGTATTCGACAAAATAAATTAAAATGAGATAAACTGTGCAAGCACTTATCATAGTCGGCGTTGTATTAAGACTAAGACGATTAAAAGATACGAGCTTGCGTAAGGCATCACTCGTTTTATTTCATAGATAGGTACGGGTCCCTCGGCGCTCGAGTCCGACTCGCACTTGTCCTTTATTTTAGCGTTCAATAACCTGTCGGTTTTGTATATTAATAATTGAACAAGTTATCAAAAATCATGTCTTATTTTTATTATCATTACTTATGCCATGTATTGTTTAACGATGACTAAGAGATACACCTTAGAGATGAATAATTTTAACGAGTTAGGTTCTTATCTGGTTATAGATGTAGTTTTTGATATGGTAACATAGTCACTGAAGAGTCAGTCAAATTATAGAAGCTGACATGTTTCCGTAAATATCTACCTACTTATTGACTCCCTAAATAAGAATTCAACGCGTCGTGTTCACATGTTTCATGAATAATATTTGTTAAGGTATTATTATGCTGACCGTACATCGCATTTCGCCGAAGCTGGCAGAAACGATTTTTTTTACCTGATTGACTACGTTGTTGTAAGAGTTATATCATGATATTTATTTGTTGTTTATCTGCGTTGTTCGATAGCGTTACCAAGGTATGCTAAGGTTTAACCTTTGAACGCCCCGGTCGAATGAAAAATCGTGTCACGGATGCCAACGACGGCATTAACCGACGCAAATGTATGGAATATGAGAGGCACGAAAATCCGCTGTAGCGTTCAAAAGGTTAAACCAGGCGAGCTGACCGAACACAGTGAGTAACGCTGGCTTCGGAATTTGATATTTGGCAATGGATTCACTCCGGGCTGTCGATTCTTAGAAATAATTCGCGACTTGGCCTTGCTCTGAAACATCTTTCAATTGTTTGTTTTTAAAACCGAATTGAAGCTGGGCCATTCCATAATATTCAATTGGCCATTTTTATATTAATTAAGGACAAAAGCAGAGCAGAACATTTTTTCGATGTCTGCAAGGAATATTGTTTCGAATTTATTCAACAAGACAGATGAATTTAAGGTTTAAGGTTTAATTCAGTTGGCACTTCTTAAATTTTTATAAATAGTCCTTCACGTGAGAAATGAACCAACCTACTACATAACTAGTTATGCAGGGCCAGTGTAAAGTTCACAGTTTAAAGCGTATTGCGCCAGTCAGGGATTACGCATGATTTCCTCATTTGCGAGAGGTTAGTGTAGTTTCATTCGCGGAATCGGGCCCGTCATCGGCAGCTGCACGCCGCTGTTAGGGAGCTGGGTGCCATTTTGGTATATGATTTGTTCGTCTTTCATATTGATACGAATGAAAGTTTATGTCAATACAAATCGATTTGTTCCAGTAAATGAAAGTCGTATGTCCCTGCGTTTTTGAATTGCAACTTTAAAAAATCGTGCATAAAAAATTAAGCGACCCAGACGTCTGTCAACTTTTTTCTCTATTCTGGTAGTCCCAATGAATCGAATGGATATAGGATAGGATAGCTTTTTTCATTTACATTCTTGCAATTTCATCCCGTTATAAAACAGAGCCCTGCACTTCTGCCCATCGATGTTCATCGTTTTGCGGATAATTCTGACCATCAGTCCAAGTGGCAAACACGCACAAATGAAATAACACACCGTTTTTAAAAAAAAAAACGCCGTCAATTGAAGACGCAGCGCTACCATGGTGGCAGAATTTTTCTGTGGTTCTTTACATTGTCATCAATCGAACAATTCATATAGAAATTTCGGCACCCAGCTCCCTAGCTACTCGCTCGGTTTGCCGTCCTCGTCCCAGCTCGATTGTATTCTCTACGATTACGATCCACGAGCGGATCGGATTCACTTAACGGCTCCTTTCAAATTGTACCGAATCCGGGAAGTTGTTGACTCCGATCCACGTATCAGTCAAAGGATTCAAAGGACTCGAGGAATATTAAGCGGAGTTGGTTCCGATGGCGGAGCCAGATTTAGTAATTCGTGCTCTCACACATCTATTCGTGCTCCGCTTAATGTCGAGCCGAGTTCGACTCTGTCCCATACAGTCACAACCCGAGTGAACATGCGTTACCACTACACTGTAGCTAGCTAAGTCCACTCTGTTTTATATTAATTAGGTAATTATGACTCCGAAACTTTTACATTATGTTCAATTCGATTCTGGCGTTGGATTCAGATTCGCGGATGTATTAAAACTACTTCTTCAATAGTTTGAAATCCTTTAAATTTCATTATTGCGCCGAGTGTTAGTTGGGAGCCCGAACGCAAGTGAGTGCTCTAAAAACACGCAATAATACATTAGTTGATGCGAGGTGCAAAATCTGATTTTCTTTCAACTACTGCAAAAAGTTGGTAAAATTAAGTAAAAGTAAAGTTAAAAACTAAAACCCGTCTAGCGGCGTAAAAAGCATTTTTGCTCCTGGTATGACGCACCTTTAGATTTTTTATATCGCCTGTGACACTCGCACGTTCTCCCCGAACATGAAGATATCCTATTTGTTAAAAGTAGAACATCCGATTTTTTTTTACAGAAAACTTATATCTGTACTAGTCATTTCATATTAGGTAGGTACGCCAATTTTTTTAAATATTTTAGTTGTCTATACTATCTTTTCATCCAATACTTTGAGCATAACATTTTAGACTGGGCAATCACAATTCGATATAGCCGCCGACATGTTGACTGTCTTGCTAATACTTTGACAGTCCACAGAAAAGCGATCAGCTGTCCCGTCGGACTGTGAATCTAGTGGGTATAGTCTCATAATTTTCAATACATAAAATGTTTTTTGCCCGACACGTTCCTAGCACGGTCATGGTATGATACGGTCTAATCGGCAGAGACCTTAACAATGGATCAAGATAAGTTTTAAACAGATAATTTTGTTGTTAGGTTCAAAGATGGCATACCATACCCGTGGCCAGCGGGGCTGTCGAACCTGATACTGTACCCCGAGGCGGCGAACCAGACTCTGTACGCGCACCGCGCGGAGCGCTCCGACGCCGGCAACTACACCTGCCGCGTCTCCAACCAGACGCACAGCCAGGACCACCTCATCAGGCTGCAAATATTAAGTGAGAACCCCAGTGCTCGTTTTACCAGTCTGCTAAAATAGAATACCGCAATTGCACGTGTTCAGATAACCCTTTGACCGCCACAGTCGGCTGTGGCCGTCGGCAGTTTTCCGTGCCCCTGACGCCACGATATGCCGTTTTCCATACATTTGCGTCGGCTACAGCCGTCGTCGAGCGCCAGTGGCACGCTTTTTCACCGTTAACCGTGGCGTTCAAAAGGTTAACGAGAACTACCTATTATAGGTGACTTTTGGCCGAATTCAGAAACGCCACTTAACCATTTGATCAGATATTAAATAGCTAAATGTCCCTCAACTAGTTGTCAACCTATACAAAAACGTCACTGAAACGTCACATTAATAAAAGATCAATTTGAGTAGCCTTTCTGAATTCGGCCATTTGCCGCTTTATATTCTCACATAATTATGGCGAGAGTTGAACGCATGAAGAGGTATCTACCATAAGGTAGATACAATCATATAGCAACGACGCGGATAGCCTAGTTGGGAGTGACCTTGCCTCCGAAGCTAGCGTCCCGGGTTCGATCCCCGGTAAGGGCAAATATTTGTGTGATGAGCACGAATGTTTGTTCCTGAGTGAGTTGTGTGATGTTTCCTATGTACTTAAGTATTTATTTCTCTATATAAGTATTTATATCGTCGTCTAGTACTCATAACACAAGCCTTTAGAGCTTATATTATTATAGCGGTTCCCAAATTCTGCTCCCTCGAATGCCTAGTAGTAGTCCCACGCTGTGCTAGTGCGAATTGGGGACTTCACACACATCTTTAAATTACTTCGTAGATGTACGCAGGTTTATACGCGGGGTAAATATCAAATTCAAATTGTAGATTTTTATTTCGTAGAAAAACTAACGGATGCTCCGAGAACAATGTACGTTTCCAACGATAAATGGGTGGAGGAAGGCAAGCCACTGCGTTTATTCTGCGAAGCTATGATCGGTAAGTTTGAAATGATTGCATTTAAAGATGGTTTAGAACTTCAACTCAATTTTGAGCTTTGAGTAGTGTGGCGTGACGCGGCGGGCGTGCGTGCGAGCAACACAACCTCACACACACAGCGCCGCGCACAAAGGTGATGAAGATGAGTTAAAGTATTTCTAGGATGTGTTTGTATTATATTCCGTTCGTACCTAGAAATATCGCTTTTATGTTATAAAAAAGCAACGGGACGTTATCATTAGCTGTTACATTTGATATCGCAGCAAGGACGTTCCTAGCCGACGCTCGCAGCGACCTGCGGTGGAGGAAGGTCTGGCCCAACGGAACCGAAGGAGACTTACTGCCCACGCAGAGAGAAATAAATACATCTCGGTGAGTCTAATTTACTTACATATAACATCATATTTCCAGGAACAAGTTCTGTGGTAAGTTAACGTACCTAGTAGAGTGACAGTCCTCCATTCCCACAATTCGTTAGATGTTGCTCGCATACAAGTTTATGACTCATTCATTACGCTATACAACGCTGGGTTTCAAGTAAGGTAGCAGTGGCGAAGCGTCAAATACTTCCTAAGGGAAGCCGGAAGAATTAGAACCGTACGTGCGAGACTGAAATTTAGTTAGAGTAACACGGACTTCACTGACAGCTAGCCGTACTTTCTAGCTTGGTAAAGCCGTTAGGAATCGGCTTGTAGGCAGGCTGCGCCACTGTAAGGTAGGGAATACAGTGAGTTTTACTTTATTTAATGGTTGCAAATTGGCTTCATTTCGAAACCATCTGTATAGTGTCCCTTGCCTGCACTAAAATTTCAATTTACTTTCATTTATTACTACAGGTAGCTCCTGAGATATGTAATGCTTGGTTTTTCAACTGGGCCGGTTCAGTTAACGCAAGACAATATTGTTTCAAAACAAAGCCTTTGTCTGGCCATAGAGTGGCTACCCGCAGATGCCGGGTGTGAAAAATCAGGAAATAAGTATGTTCCTTGAATGTTCGTATAATTATGAACTCAACTGCATGCGCCAGTTTCTTATTGTGCTTAAAAAAATGGTTGTATTAAAACTTATCTTGATGTGTACCTGACGGCCGTAATATACTAAAGGAAACCCCTTTTTTCACCTTCATCTGACTGTATTATTTCCTTTTAACTTTTTTTCCACAAAACCACCGGTAAGTACCTAACATACATCATTGCTGAAAGGCGTGGATATAGTAAAATGACTTGTCTAAATTGTGACCGTGATGAGGTTTTAATATTGAGCGTTTGCAGAAAAATATGTTGGTTTGGCCGTTTACTTTTGTTTTTCTGAAATTGAAATTTTATTTTAGGTCTACTCAGATAATACTATTGATTTTAATACAAAAAAGTGTCCCTATACTTTTACATGCTAATTCCATTTTGTAACTGTATGAAAATATCAAAACATTGAAAGGGACACTTTTTTTCAATGTGAACAAATAGTATTCATTAATCTGAGTAGCAATAACCAAGACTCGGAGACTATACATCACCCTTATTAGTTATTTATTATAATGAATTTTTACCCATTAGGATTGTTTGCTGCCCTTTTCATGTGCTAGTTTTAGTTAAAACTCTAATGTAAAAGTTGGGGGAAAAAGACTTACTGCTGAGTTTCTTGCGGCGTTTCTTCTCAGCAGATGTCACCTTTCGAAGCGCTGGTAGCTTCAGATATGTAAAAGAGCCCATGTGGCCTACGTGCAAAATTAAATATTTTCATTTTCATTTTCAAAACCAAATTTTGAAAAAAAAGTTAAAAGGTACACTTTTTTCGGAAGCGATCTATTGTATAATTGTTTGGTAGTGAATAAGATTTGCGACGAGTGATGGTTCCGTTGCAGGGAGGACGTTCAGAACGTGCGCGGCTCGTACCTGATGGTGCAGAGCGTGGCGCCGCAGGACTACGGCAAGTACGCGTGCGTCGTGCACAGCAACAACGTCGTGTCGCGCTCCTACGTCACCGTGCAACCGCCACGTAAGTACCCTCCAATATCGCCATATCATTAACTAGCCAAGCCACTTCTAACGTTAATTTAATTATCTGAACACCACAAGATTTAAAACGTGTACAGTCATAGTTTGGCCACAAACGTACCGCGCCTAAGGTAGCCGCGCGGCAAAACGCGCGATGCCTGCGGCGTGGAAAAGGGGCGGGGAGGAATATCAATATAGGAATATAGGATTTTTGAGTCATATTACCTACAATCCAGAATAATCGCTCTAAACAAAAATATTTGTGGTCACAATAAGGTGCTTCGGGCGTGAGTCAGGGGATTGCATATATCCGAGCTTGGGTTGCAAATGAGTCCAGAAATAAAATGCATAGCGATCGTTGCTATTTTATCAAATTATTGTTGCATATTTTTACTGCGCTGCGACTTCTTAAATGTTCATGATATGTCTTGTGCCTAATCGCTGAATTCACATAGACCACCCAAAACGATGTTTTATTATTATGATATTTTTGCTTAAATTTTTGAATCAATTCGCCGCTGTCTAGCTGTGAATTCAGCCATTGAGAAAGCAGAAACCTTACTTAGGAAACGGATAAAAAAAACCTTAAGGCATCAATTCAAGCTTTTAGTCGGTTATGTTAAAATAAATATTAAGTAATGTGAATAAAAATAAAGATTTCATACATTTGCTGAAGTAAACACATGTGTAAGTAAATGCTTATTTTTTATTCGCTTGACCAATTATTTCATGTTATTTTTGTTCTAATTATTATTATTTTTGCAAAGCTTATGTTTTTTTTAGATTTCTGTACATAAAAGGTAAAATTGTAACACTTATGATGAGACCTCATTGTCTGTCTGTCTGTTTGTATGTATGTATATGTCACAGCTGTTTATCACAGCTACTCTAATGTAATCAACTTGAAATTTGGAACAGTCAGAACTTGCGTGTCCCCATATTTTGCGGGAATAAAATGTTTGAATATAATTTTAATTTTACTAAAAAAGGACCGAAGGACCTTCGAAAGACTTTCCCGAAGTGAGTCGAGTTTTGAATTTCATCCAATATATATATTATATATATTATATGATATGATATGATATGGGCTGTATATATTATATGTAAGGGTTTTGTTTAAGCATTTCAGTACTATTTTCTAATTTTCGTTCTCGACATATTCTCGATTATTTAAGTGAAATTGAGTGAAAATGAAAAATGTAGTCTGTTAACACTGTTCATCGTGTGTATTTATACGTGTGTAATGCAATGTTTTGTCATGAGGTGTCACGTAATTGTGTTTATCTACACCCATATCATAAAACCTCCATAGTGTAATCAAAAGCCGTAGGAAATGACCACCATTTTGATAACCAATTAGGAAAAACCAGTGCTGCAATGTTATTCCCGTATCGTTTTTAGTATAGAAATGAGATTAAATTTGGAACAGCTGTCAAAACTCAAGTGGGTCTCTATTCTAGTATCCATAGATATTAAAACAGTTATTGATACGAAACGTCAATTCAGTATGTTTTTTAAATATAAACTGCACAACATTTGATCTCGAGTGACATGAGAAAAGAGACTTCATTCGTTTGTCTATGATTTAAAAAAAAATGTTCTTGACGGAGGATCAAATTGCCGCCATTATGTTGGTGTTTTGCTGAACGAAGGTAGAATTGTTGTTGAATTGAATAGAAAAAGTTGTTTGTAATTTACATTCTAGTTGAAAATATGAATATTAGTCTTCTCGTAGTGTGTGTGATATGAAAATGCGCCGGATATCGGAAATATGCAGCCACGATTGCAACAAATAACTTGTTGCCAGAAAATATTGTTTCTGGACCCATCATGGAGGATTTATAATATGTGTGTAGATAAAGTTATGTATGCAACTCTGCATAATTTGGCCTTAAAACACACGTGCGATCTTATTATGAAACTTGCTAAAGCTCGTTTCATGAAAACTGCACTAGTGTTTTAAGGCCTATCATTATGCAACCGTTGCATAAACTACTATTTTATGCAGAATTGAAAGACGCGAAAAATGCAACGTGGCCAGCTCAGCTTTGTAAAACGCCTCCTAAATATTGCAATAGCACATGCTTGATTTTAAGCGCAGACGCAGGGAACCAAATAAAGTGTTTGATTACAGGTAAGGTGGAGTTGGAGTGGCGCGCGTATTCGGTGCCGTGGCGGGTGCTGGTGCTGGGCGGCGCGGCCCTGGCGCTGCTGGCCGGCTCGGCGCTCGCGCTGCACAGCCGCTGCACGCCGCGGCTGCGCCTGCTCACGCGGCACGCGCGTGCATTGCTCGCCACACCGGCGCAGAGAGCTAGAGGTAAATACCCAGCTCTCTAAGAGTGAGATCACTTTATGGGCTTGGAGCTTTATAATCATATAATATAAAAAAAATTAAAACCGACTTTAAATAGCTTTTGCAAAGTAAGATTGTTTTTCACATTTTAATTTATTATCATGTGCTTTAATGACACACATTTACTACATCAAGTAACAATAGCAGAATGCCAATTGCTCATCAGCATTTACAAACTGTTGCTATCCAAGGTGCAAGGATGTCAATCGTTGAGGAGTTCTCCTGGTGCTTCACCACTGATTCTATTTTACCACATGGATTGTCATGAACATAAGTTACCTCTAAACCTTATACAAAAATTTAATCGCCACCCGTGAAACGGTTATCAGTTAGAAGTTCCGGTGATAATCTATGGTCTTCGTCGACTGTTCCGCTTCCCCAAATAATGCTTTCGGAATGTAACTTCTTAAGTTATTACAGAAAATACTAAAATTGCTATAATAATATGAGTGCCTATAATATTTGAGGAGTTCCATCGATTCCTCATAGATCCTCTCATCACACCTCGACTTCGACTACAACGGGACCAATCTGGAGGTATACCCTAACGATTAAAAAAATATTTTTTCAAATCCGTACATACATGGCGGAGTTCCGAAAAGCAAACATAAAAAAAAGCCAAATAGAGAACCTTCTCCTTTTTGAAGTCGGTTGAAAAGAGGTGGAACGGCAACTGCGGACTCATGGAAATAAGATTGAGAAAGAGCTTGCACGGATTTGTCTTAATATATGGCGGTCGAGCTATGACGCTTCATTTGTAAAGTGATTTAGCAAAGACCTCCGTACCAACCGTCTTACGGAGGTTTCGAAATCGCGCAGCGAAGACCTGTGGTCAAGCGTGCACACGAGTTTGACAGGACATTACAAGATTTCAAGTGTCCCTAACCCTAATAAATAGTAGTTTAATACTCCTAAGAGTTAGGGTGTAAGGGTCTATAGAGTCCATGCTACGAATATGTGTACCTAGAAATCTTGTAATATTATGTATAAGCCCTTTAAGCCCTGTGAACGCATACATGGCTGCGTCACTTGAAGTTTGTAGAAATAGCGTTAGCGCTCTTATGTGTGGAAGAATAACAAGTAAATTATGTTCACGGGACTTCCCAATCGCAAAACTGGTGAAGGTTCTACAAATCGCGAACGTCGTAGAGTGCCTGCTTACTATGCCCATCAGGCCAGCTTTAAGGCAGGTTTAGTTTAGGCAGGCAGACAGGGTCAGTGCACAAGTCAGTGTCGGCGGGCACCGACTGACCTCAAGTCCGCGCTGACCTCCCACCGCTGTACTGACTTCAAATCAATTTACATTTGGTTTTGCTCGGGTCAGCGCTGACTTGTCTCGAATTCGAAGTCAGTCACTGACCCTGTCTGAACCTGGCTTTAGACAGGGTCAGTGACTGACTTCGAATTCGAGACAAGTCAGCGCTGACAGCGTTTCACACTCATACACATATATTCACAATTGTATTCGCGCGCTACGCAATGTCAACCAAATATATCTAAACATCTGAATCTCTGCCAGAGATAACGCATACTGTCAACCTCAGATTAATAAGTGGAAATAAATGAAAATATACTAAGGAATACGGAGAAAACAAACCTTTGAAAAGAAACTCTCCACCTCCTTTATTTGAAGTCTGTGCTGTAATGTATTAAGGAGTGCTTTTAAAAGTGCGTACAACTTTTAAGTATACAGACAAGATTGGTCAGAAAGTGAAATAAAAGGCGTAATGCAATTTAAAAAAAAAAAACTTACAGTAATGTACCGCTCTTCTAAGCGGTGCAGAAGCTTATGTGTTTAGATTTGTATTGAGATGCTGCTGGTTCAGTTCTAGACAAGGAGTTCGACGTGCTGGTCTGCTGGACGCCGGTGGACCGCGAGCTGGTGCGCGGCGCGCTGCTGCACACGCTGCAACTCAAGTACAAGTACCGGGTGCACGGCGTCCAGGTCCCCGCTGAACCCGACAACTGTGAGTAGCCACGTCACTCCGACCCGATCATATTTATACTTGGTCTACCATAGAAATTATAGTAAGAAACTGCCCAACGCGATTTACGCGATGGTCACTTAATTGCTGTCATAACGCGAGTTTGACGCCACACATTCAGTAAATATTGAAGACATCAGACTCCTTAATACATTGAAGAAAGGTTTGTTATTACTAACTAATGAATTTGGTTTTTGTGGTTGAGCAACGTCGTAGCGAGTAATTGAAAACAGCTTATGAATCCAGCAAAATTAGAAATGTTAGAAGTCGGCAATAGAGCATGGGTTTTAAATCGGCGGCGATATAAATGCGTCCCGTGCGATGGCCCATTGTGAAGAGTAGTCTTAAAATTGACGCGCGCCCCGCATATTTGGCAGCTTATTTTTGTAAGTAGATAATAGTTATAAAGTAATCGGTGTCTTCAGGATGTGGTCTGTGCTACAGATAAACCTATAATGACGTTTATTCTAGACGACACGTTTAGCCTAGTTGGTAGTGACCCTGCCTCCGAAGCTAGCGTTCCCGGTTTAGTTCCCGGGTAAGGGCAAATATTTGTGTGATGAGTACAAAAGTGTTACTGAGTCTTGCTATTTCCAATTTATTTAAGTATTTATTTATCTATATAAGTATGCTCTCCTCTGCTGCACTGGGAGTGACGAAATAGCATAGAATGCGTGCAGATGCTTATGCTGGCATGTCGTAAAAGTCGACTAAGGGACGGGTCCTCTCCAACATGGTGGACTATCTGTATGGGCGATGGGCTGATCACCTGTCACCATACGGTTCATCATACCATCTTAGGACTAATTATTAATCGAATGTGGCCACAAGTAGTCTTGTGGCTCTGCCCACCCCATTAGGGATTTCGGGCGTGATGCTATGTATGTATAAGTATGTAATATCGTCATCTAGTAACCTTTACACAAGCTTTACAAGCCTTTAGAGACTGTAAAGGTTGTCCCCTGATTTATTTATTTTTATGCGCAGGGTGCCGCGAGCTGCTGCCGCACAGCACGCGCGCGCGGGCGGTGGTGGCGGTGGTGTCGCCGGCGCAGCACTCGCCCGCCGAACTGCTGGAGGCACTGCGCCAGCTGCGCGCGCTCCCGCTGTCGCCCATCGTCGTGCTGCTGCAGGTGACACTTCATCCTCGCACTCTTCACGATTCGGAGAAACAATCGTCAGTCGTTACCATTTACCAAACGTGTCTACTACCTACACCATTGCACGTTCACTTTGCTACATATTATGTACTTATTAGTCTAAAAAATATAAAGACAAATATTAAGCCGTAAATATGGGGGGCTCAATTCCCCCGACCCCACCCTGATTAACGACCAACGCAGTTTATTTAGACTTTTTTTTGTATAGTATTAATTTACGGGAGGTAGGTAAAAATCACACAAACATCCACCCGTAAACGCGAATTCTGCATCCGCGAAGATATAATAATAGATGTTGGGTGGGATAACAATTTCTTTTTTATTTATCTAAAGGTTTCGATTTATTTCTCAAATTAATACAAAACAAGTCTTTCTAAATAGATAACATAAAAACATATATTATTTGTATTTTGTTATGGTTTCACCAGCAAACACTAATAGAAACTGATGTGTACCATAAAATAATGTGATCAAACGTATTATGTTTTGGCGTGTTCCAGGACCTGCCCGACCTGAAACGTGAGGCGAAGGAGTCCGGCGAGACCCTGGTGAACGTGCTGCGGCGCACGCGCCTGGTGCCGTGGCGGCGCATGCAGGACGGCGACTTCTGGACCCAGCTGCGCCTGGCTCTGCCCATGCCGCCCGCGCTGACGCCGTCCGCCCCCGCCCCCGCCCCGCCGCGACACGTCAGTACACACACACCTCCATAACTACTATGTTTCCATTCGGCACACTTTTACGTGACTGGCCGAGTATGACAATTATAAAAACAAAAACCACCGCGTCTTTTGTATCAGATTCTAACCATTTAACGCAAAGCGTACTGGCACTGCGATTTGAACAGTAAATAGTCCGTCATATCGCAGAGGTTTTCTTAGGTCTGGTGCCACCGATCTATCCGAATTCATAAACTACAGTTTAAGTGTCAATCGAGTTTCGTTTCTAATTAATTCCACTTCACAGGGCGCCATAACCCTGCCTGACACAGACGCCTCCCGTGCTGGAAGCCTAACAGCCCTCGTGTAAGACGCGGCAACATTAAGGCCGCGTACGTACAGGGCACACATCGGAGCACAAGCATATCCGTCCGGGTACACAGGGTAAAAAAGCCCTTCATTAGTTTGACGTAAACTTGTACGTCTCGCTACTGTAGGTGTGGGCCACTTCGGCATCCATGTACGTGAGACGTATATTATTTCTATATTTTTACCCGACTGCGCGAAGCCTAAAGGAGGGTATTGAGTAGAGATGCACCAAATGTAGATTCTACCGAATATACAAATTCGGCCGAAAATTTGGTCCCGCTCTTTGCCGAACCGAATATTCGTCTGAATTATTTGGTTCAACTTAATGCCCTCATCAGGCCTTTTATAATAGGTTTGTACATCTCTGCAAAGTGCGGCACACGCGAGTTGTCAACACCGCTACTTTTTTTTTTGTATTTGTTAAGTATATTAAATTTACATTTCAATGACTATTGAATATAAAGGGAAAGTCGGTTATATCGTACCACTTTTTACTTTGGCCACGATATTTCATTTCCAAAGAGACTTACACATATGAATTGATATTTAAATTATAGTTTAATGTCTTGGCTATAACATACAAAAAAAATTGGTTTCTTAGAGTGCAGTTAACTTAGCCAAAATAATACTTTTTCAGAAGTCTTCTAACGCTACAATTTAGCCGACAAGTTGTTTAAATCGTACTACAGGTATTTTAAATCTTACTATGGGTGTTTAAATCGTAACAGTAGTCATAAAAACAACCTTAATTTAAATCAATATATTTATTTTTGATGTCATATATGTCAGTCTTCATTGTTCCACTCAAAATATTTCCGTTTATCGCCCAGGTCCATCATCTAAAGAAAAAAATAAACGTGATAAAATTACGTTGTTTTAACAGTCGGATAAGTCGTGCCGGTACAATATATCGAATTGTACGTAGTACGATTTAGCAAACCATGTCATTTAAAAAAAGCAACATACGGATACATAGCCTTTAAAGTTAGAGACTCCACAAAAATAATGTAAAAAAATGTTTAGTTTTGCACTCAAATACCGTAGATTTTGTTAGTAAAACTTACCTTTTCCTTGGGTTACAAACCTTACGAATCAGCAAGAAAATTTAGATCAAATTCCACAAAAAGTAATTTTTTTCACTAGCACACAAAGTTCTCAACAGACACCATCACGAAATGGCGGATAGTTGAGGGCGCCACTACAGCATAAATAGTTTAGTGCTGCTAGCGTGAAAGATGTGTTGGCTTGTGGGTAATCTAGAGGCGGTACAATATAAATGCCGGTACGATTTCGCCGACTCACCCCTACATGTGAATTCCACACAAACATTTCGAAGATTAAAGTTAATGTTCGTTAAATATTCGGCAATCGAACCGAACGATTCGGCCGAATACAAACATATAAAATTGTGCCGAACACCGAATAATTACCGATTGTTCGGCGCATTTCTAGTATTGAGTTTAACAGTTATGTACCTATGTGATCAAAAATCGGATGTTTCGGTGCAGCTCCAAAACTACTGGACCGATTTTAATTAATGCGTAGGTATCATATAATTCGTGGACAACGTGAGTGTCATAGGCATTCTTGGGATGCGGCGAACCAGGAGCAAAAATAAAAGATACTAATTTTACGTAAAGCCAAACGCCAGTCGGGTTTTAGTTTTTAACTTTTTAAGCTTTTATCTAAGGCCAATTCGATGTCAAGTGTACAGTTTTCTTAGATCTCATTGTATTTTGGTATTTTATAAATCAATCGTATTTTGAAGTCATTTACTTATGCATATTTCACAAAATAGGTCTACATAGGTTGTAGCATTCGTATTATTATCTATTAAATTCAGTTAACCGTATTTTGTGCTCTATAATTTTTTAACTTATTAAAATGTAAAGCTCCGAAAAATTAGCCTAGGCTACTTTTCGGACTTTAGGCTAAATTCTAAAAGGCTAGGTGAAATTAAGCTAACTCTTGAAATATGTATATGTTTGTAGGTACCTAAGAACCTACCTAAGAAAAGTAATACATATTCCAAAAAGATTTCGTATTGTAATCGGAAACGGGCGAATATAAAAACAAAGTTTCGGAGTCCCGTCTGTGATAAATTGAAGTGCGAATTGAAGACTATTCAAATTATCTTTTGTAAATTTGTATTTTGTGAATATAGTAAGTAGTATTTAATGTTGTATAAGTTATATTTAACGAAAGTATTATTATTGTTGTGGTCAGTTGTAACTATTTCGTAAAAGTTATTCATAAGATTGAATATTAAGTAAGTAGATAGAAATTAAAAGTACGATGCGAAGAGTTGCTAATTCTCCTAGAGATAGCAATTGGATAGGTATTCTAGATACTGCAACACATCTTTACGCGCGGCGTTGTGTGCGTGAGCTTGTATATGAAGCTTTTATTTGTGTGGCGTGACGCGGCGGGCGTGCGTACGAGAAATAACACACAAGCTCACGCACACAGCGCCGCGCGCAAACATGAGTCGAACTTAGTAACCTACACAATCACAAACCTTTAGGGTGACAATGGATTATTGTATTCTTAGAATATCTCGATGTCTATAGCATTTATACGTTAGTCGATGCATTCCGTTATTATACTACTTTTTCAATGATTTTAGGTTAAGTGTCGATGATACAATACCGACAAATGAAGAAAATAAAGGTGTCTTGAACATCATTGTTGTTTTATTTAAAGCTTCCATCTGTAATACGCTTTCGGGTGTATTTCACCTATATTTCTTTGGAAAAGTTAGGCCCGGGTATGGCGGCCGCGACTCCGATGGAAATGGCAGTCGCGCGCGGCTAGCCGCTCAGTGGAAATTGGGCCTTATTCAGTATTGTTCACTCAGCACACAATCACTAATCTCCAGAAAAATATTAACACATTCAGTGCCGACGAACGCTACGCGATACGCGGGTGTTCGGCACTGAATGTGTTGAGTAGTTTGATGGTCAATTATTATTCACTGCTCGCATCTTTGGTATTTATTCACTTCACCGAATATATGTATGCGATGCTACGGAGATTTCCCTTCGTTTAAGCAACTAGTAGTAGATATTCTACTTATGATAGGGACGACATATTGATTTGTAAACACAGTAACTAGTTACCTTTTTAAGTTGCGAAAGGTTTGCTACCATGGCGTAGCTATTGTTACAATACGGTTATTTTCATCGAGGACATTAACTTTTGGAACCTCCTTATCCGAATTGTTAGACGTTAGACAACTAGGTACGTATCTTAAACCTTTTGAACGCCACGGCTAACGGAGAAAAAGCGTGCCCATGCGCGGTCTCAGGGGGGGAGGTCACAGGGGACATGCCCCCCCCCCAAATCGTACTTGTCAAATTGCAAAAATCGAGTCTAAAAGTAAAGTTTAATTTACTCGACATATTTTATTATTAGTGACCCCCTCCAAAATTTCAGGCTGCGACCGCGCAGCATGCCAAGAGCGCTCGACGACGGCTGTAGTTTAAGTAAATGTATGGAAAACGGCATATCGTGGCGTAAGGGGCACGGAAAACAGCAGACTGTGGTGGTCAAAGGGTTAATTAGGTATATACATGTATGAGTCGACACACGTTACCGCGTTTTATCATACACTCAGTACTACTTTACGGATCCTGATGCTGTTTTCACCATATAGTATAAAGGTTTTCTTGAAGTAATTTTAAAATTAATACAAAAATATCTCATCGAACTCTTTGTCATTCAGCCGCAAAATAAAACGCATGAGCATACTTGATTCATAAAAACTGTATCAATTATTATCAGTTATACAATAATTATAATAGGCACAGCATTTCACATTATTTTCATTATTATAAATAACACTCGGAAACAATATTTTTCTATTTAAAAAGTATAATTATTATTCAAATAGGTTTAGATGGTGTACAAATGTAAAATATGCTTAAGTATTGTTTGACAGAAACCAACATTTTACACTGTTTTGTACAATACTATTTGCACTTCAAACTATCCATTTGTAAAAATAATTTCGTGCAAAATTGGTATCTTTGGAGAATAATAAATTCATTGTAGTTTTTCTTACATTCCAAAATTGTTTAAGTACACTTGAGACCAGTTGGAGGAAAACCCGCTAACGTCAAAAGGTCGGTTTTACCACGATTGATGCCAACATAGTAGAATTAACTTAAAAATTAAGTACAAATAAGTACTATAGCACCTCAACTAATTACACCATACGTGTATATAGGTAAGCTCTGGAAGCATTAATGCTAATACAAACGTCATACGTGTCACACGACGACTCTCCTCTCTAACCAATTAAGTACCTTAGATCTTTTATTATTCGATTTCGTTTAGGGGAATATGAATATATACAGTTTTACCAACATAATGAAATACATCGATGACAAGGTACATTTAAGCACAACAAAATAACGAACGATGTTTAGAATTTTAAACTCATGAGCTGGGTAAAAAAAGTATAATCTAAAATTTCAAAAGTCCACAGTTGTCGTGAGCTGGCGTTTCTGTTTCCCAAAAACTTTGATATGAAGTAAATGTGGCTATCCACGATGCGGGCTTGTCCGCGTCGGTTCTGGACATCCCACACCGTGGAATGCCACCATAAAATGTAACGGCATCGCGTCTATGCAACTTCTTAATATGGTAAATCTGTTTCATTTTATTACACACAAATTATAACATACAGTTATCTACAAAAAAATTTGGTCTATAATTAGGAAACATCATGTCGATTATAAAATTTACTCTAATATTACGTACTAATCGAGAAAAGCTTTTCTTAAATAATAATGAATCTAAGAGCATTGGATGTGGTCCGACGAATCTGTAAGTTCTATTTTGATTCAGTTACTACGTGCCTTTATACTTTGGTTAAGCGTTTATTTTCTAAATGACAGATGGATGACCATAACTGACGCTGCTATCATAACCGGTTCATTGAAATTCGATATTACATGTTAATTTCAGTTTATTTAATTATTTTATGAAACATTACTTTTTAGTTTAACAGTTGTAATTGCTTTATTTTGCAATCTAGTGTTAATTAGTATACCTATCTATATATATAAAAGACGAAACTGATCGCCTGACTGACATATCAACGCACAGCCCAAACTACTTGAGCTAGAAGTCTGAAATTTGGCACAGGGATTCCTTAAGTAGTGTGTAGTGTGTGTGTAGTACACCCGCTAAGAAAGGATTTTCCGCAAACTCCCACCGGAAACGCGTACAAAACAGTTCTTGCATCATTGCTTTCAGTTTATTATTATTCCAGGGTATTGTTACAGGATAAGCCGAGAAAAAATAATAATAATAATATATGCGATAGTTGAATAAACTGGCCGTTAGTATATTTGGAGATAAAACCGTAAAACATTTTCATCACGAGGGAACTGTCATCATAAAAATAAACGCTTAGACGAGGTATAATGTTAACATTATTCTTTTTAATGAAGGGTTTTTTTAACAGTCAAAATACCGCCCGCCACGCTGACAGGGTTGGGTCTGGATAAGGCTAGTTTGATAACTGACACTGTCTTTGCACATTCAGATATAAAATTCCCGAACCGCGTGTCTCATAGCAAATACAACTTAGTAATAGCGCGCAAAGAAGGTGACAACCTTCTTTAGACAGTTCGTGATACGATATTTTAACTATTTTGGCCCTGATCAGATCACATAGGCCGTTCTTGGGAGTAGGAATGAAAATTACATAGTTCGATGACAACGTTTAAAATGAATAACAATTATCAATAATATGCGGATGATGTCAGCTGTCATGTAATATGCAATAATTATGAATAACGCAAATATATATCTTACGGTGATTTATTACATTGATATAATGTAATTATCATGTAATTAATTATATACGCCGCAGTTACACTTGGCAGGGATCATTGTAAAATCCAACTATCGACTGCCAATACCTACTTTTAGGTAAGAGAAAACTTAAAAAGCATTTTGTCATTGACATTTATACCCAACTGTCTTGTAATTTATAGGCCATTACTGTCTTTTATGAAAATAGAATGTCAACATTTATTTATTTATTATATCATTATATTATTCGTTTATTCCTCAATAAATAAAATTCACGCAAGGAGAAAAACTTACAAAACTGATTAAATCATGGATCGACGACAGAATCAGAAGTTCGTGACTCTAATTTCTTTCATTTGCTCAATATGGATAATGTGTCAGAATATTATCGATAACACTCTAACAATAATACTTTTTATCCTCGCACTAGAGCGAGTTTATCAATCCTACTCCCAAAAATCCGGCCTTTGCAGATCACATAAGTTGGCATTTCATTTAATTGTAGAAACATTATATGTTTAATACAATTTTAATAACATAAAATTAAATTTTATCTAATTCACTCGGCCTCAGGCGTTGTTGTTGGTTCCTGCTTTTTAGTGTAAGACTAGAAAAAGAAAAACGTTTGAAATTAACATTAGTAAGGGAAAAGTAAATACCTAACCTAACAAGTATGTTCGGTGGGGAAGTGATTATGTGAATTCAGGTCGGCTAAAGCTAAAAGCCGTGTGATTCTCTAACGTGCGCAGCGGCTGATCAGCGATGAGAGGATACATTCAAATTTAGACTGAACATCATTGTCCTTACAGTCTCGGTAAATTTTCATTTATCTGCTAATGACGCGCGCGGCGTACGTAAGAAAATATCACCACAGGAGAACACTTCTCTAACAAAAATTACGGGCTAGCGTTCGGCTATTTAACACTTCCCCAGCCAGAATCACTATAGAATGACAGCAAAAATCTAGTCATATATACAATCCTACTAATATTATAAATGCGAAACTGTGTATATGCGTCTGTACGTTTGTTACCACTCAGCTCCGTAACCGCTGAACAGATTTTCATGAAACTTGGTATATCTTAGGTCCTGGGTTAGGGCATAAGATACTCTTTATCCCGGAAAATTCAAAATATCTCGAAGGAATAACTATAAACGAAATCCACGCGGACGAGGTCAATAAATAAATGTGAAAGCATGGACGTTTGTTACTCAATTACGCTTTAATCTAAGTAACTTATTGATTTCTAACTATGATGGTAGTTTACCAACTTTCCACATATTTAAACACTAGCTTCTTCCCGGGTCTTCGTCCGCGTGGAGTCAGTTTATCGCGCGCAACGCACACAAACCAAGGACAAGCATTCCTAATATTTCCTTTATTTATAAACTTTCCTGAAAATCCTTCCAGCATACCGGGCTGCACAGTATCCTAAATCCATCGTCATATAACGCGTAAACTATCTGCCAATTTTTATGGAAGTTCGTTAGGCCGTTTGGCCGATAAATCGGAACTATCAAAGAAACACTTTCCCATATAATTAATATACGAGTATTACTTTGGATAGTATGGATTCCTGACGCAATGGTGTAATTATCATTTTTTTAGCAGCGAGGCTCATGAGGACTATTCTCATTGTTATTGTGGTTGTTTTGAACAAAAACCTTAAAGTTAAAACATATGGGTATCCCTAATGAGTTTGGCGTGGAGTTACCTGTTCGGCGATCCTGTGGAGCGTGTCGGCCATGGCGCGGCCGGTCTGGTCGACCATGCCGCGCAGCACGCCGCCCGGCTTCGCCAGCAGCACGTGCGGGTGGTCGAACTCCACCATCTGCCCCGCGTCCATCACCAGCACCTACCACACAACCACCTTAAGAGCCCGTTCCCACTTGTCCGTTTTTAGGGTTCCGTAACCAAAGGGTAAAAACGGCACCCTATTACGAAGGCTCCGCTGTCCGTCTATCCGTCTGTCTGTTCGTCCGTCTGTCACCAGGCTATATCTCATGAACCGTGATAGTTAGATAGCTGAAATTTTCACAGATGATGTATTTCTGTTGCCGCTGTAACAACAGATACTAAAAAACAGAATAAAACAATAATTTAAGGGGCTCCCAAACAACAAACGTGATTTTTTGGCGTTTTTATAGATAATGGTACGGAACCCTTCGGGCGCGAGTCCAACTCGCACTTGGCCGGATTTTAACACATACAGTGCCAAAAACCCGATATGGGCTTTTCTATTACTTTGTCGCCACGCCGAACGACTCGCTGGTCGGGTCTTGCTATAGCAATTTTGTATTGAGACAATTCTGCGGCGCCTGGGATGGGACTTGATTTTTGGGCTCGGACTGAAAGTGTTAATCGGATGTCGACCGCCTATTCATCACGTCGTCGGATAGATGTGAGCAGCCTCTCACAAAATGTTTTGCCACTAGAGCACTCGACAAGTGGGAACGGGGTCTTATAGCTCTACCAACTGTGGATATTGTACTCAATTGCATACGAATAAAATATCGGTTCGCTTCAATAATAACTTACAGTTCACAGAAAAAATTGTAAGTCAATACTTTGCAACACACCATACGCATTTCCCTATATGTATTGTAAAAGAGGAATCAAAGTAATCAATTTGTGTTTAACCGTTTCAATGAAAAGTCAAATGGCTGTTGCTTACCTTATCAGAGTCCATAACTGTGTGTAAGCGGTGGGCAATAGTAAGTACGGTGCAGTCCGCAAATTTGTTTCTTATTGTCGTCTGAATAAGCGCGTCAGTTCTGTAAACACAAAACATTTCTAAGCAATTGTTGACACTCTGGGAAAATATGTGAAAATAATGAAGGGCAGCTAGAAAGTGAAACATTTTAGTAAAAAAACGGAATTTACTTGACATATTGTGAGGCCGACAAAATTAAACATAATATATAAAAGAAAAAAAACCGACTTCAAATAGCCTTTGAAAATTAAGTTTTTTTTTCCGCATTTTATTTATTATCCTGTTATTTAACGACACACATTTACTACATCAAGTAACAATAGCATAATGCCAATTGCTCATCACCATTTACAAACTGTTGCTATCCACGGTGCAAGGATGTCAATCGTTGAGGAGTTCTCCTGGTTCCTCAATTTTACTACATGAATTTTCATGGACATAAGTTGCTTCAGAACTTTATAGAGCTATTTAATCGCCAACCGTGAAATACACAACATTTACGAGTTCCGGTGATCATCTATGGTCTTTATCAACAGTTCCACTTCACCAAATAATGCTTTTGGAACGTAACTGCTTGAGTTATTACAGAAAATACTAAAATTGCTATATGCTTGCCTATAATATTTGAAGAGTTCCATCGATTCCTCATAGATCCCCTCATCATAACTCGACTTTGACTACAACGGGACCAAACTGGAAGTATACCCTACCGATTAAAAGAATTTTTAAAATCGGTTTATAAATGACGGAGTTCTGAAGTAACAAACATAAAAAATACAACCGAATTGAGAACCTCCTCCTTTTTTTTTAAGTCGGTTAAAAATCCAAACAAATCGAGTAAGGTGCCTAACAAAATAAAATTGCTTAGTAATTCAATGTGTGTTTTAACTCAGTCATGTCTTAAACCAGCCTTGAAGTAAAGGCTGGTTTAAAACTGTAGTACTTGTCGTATTGCAAAGTGCCATCAATAATTTCACAGCAAAAATCACGCCCTCTTTCGACTGGGATGTTCGGAGGAATTCAAAAACGCCTATCGCTTGAAATGAATTGATTTACTTTGATTTGAATTTCGTCATTTATAAACTAAAGACACTGATTAACTATTCATTAGACATGGAGGCAATTCCCCTTCCTCCCCCGACACGACTGAAGCACAAGAAAACATCGTGAAGAAGTCCTCAATCTGCACTGAGTTCGCGTGGGGCTATTATCTAGTCCCGCTCTCGATGAGCCTGTGCCCAGTGGGACGTGAGGCCGATGATGATGATGACTCGATTTCACTTAAATCATGGAGAAAAGCGAGAATGTGCCATTGCCAGCTCAGCTTCGTAAGACGCCTCTTAACCTTTTCAACGCTATTGACGGATATATCCGCACCACTGATTCGCCGCGAACGACGGATACGACGACGGATATGTATGCATTATATATCCGTCAGGGCAGGTAAAAGAGCCCTTTAAAGTATGACGTAAGATTGAAATTCGTGTTACTTGTTAGACATGCTTGGCGTGTAAGTGACAAGTTTTATTTTTGACATGGCGTAGTGGTTAATGTGAGTGGTACTGACTGGGGGTCGACGTTGGCGGTGGCCTCGTCGAGCACGAGCAGCCGGTTGCGGCGCACGACGGCGCGCGCGAGGCACACCAGCTGCCGCTGCCCCACGGAGAAGTTGCCGCCGCCCTCCGACATGTGCGAGCTCAGCCCCGCCGCCAGCTCCATCACCGCGTCCTTCATCTCCACCTGCATCAAGTGTTACATCAACCAACGATAACTTACATTATAATGGGATATTGGGTCCAATTCGGAACGGTGTCGCCTAAATTTAAAACTCCCTAAACTTAAAATAAGAAACGACAAATTCGAATTAGTATGGCACCAAGCCTTCAAGCTGTCAAAATCGAGTTTGACGTTTCTTATTTCAAATTTAACGACTTTTAAATTTAGCAAACACACTTTCGAATTGGGCCCATTATTAATAGGCCCCTAAAATTAAACTAGTGTGGTGACAAGTTATGATCAGTAAAACAATACATTTTTATTTTACAAAAAAGGGCCATCAGGGCCATATATAACATGGGCACCCGCGAGTCACTGAGGGAATTTTTTAACGAAATTGAAATACTAACCCTGCCTTCGCTATACGTATTTGAAATAATAATGTATGTCAGAAAAAATATATACAATTTTCCTACAAATGTAGATAAGCCAAAGGCTACTAGAAATACCGGAAAGCTTAAAGTACCAACTTATAGACTGGCTAAAACTAAAAAATCATTTCTAGGAAATTGTACACGTTTTTACAATAAAATACCTAAAAACATAATAGAACAAACAGACACAATGTTCAAATCTACTGTAAAGCGAATTCTTATTTCTAGGGCATATTACTCAGTAAAAGACTACGTCATGGACAGGGACGTTTGGCTTAAATCGTGACCTGCACTGGCGATCCCTGGGTCTCGATGAGCGTACCTGCTGTGGTATATACTTAGATTTGTATAAAACTGTAGACATCATTGTTGACTTATATGTGTACTGATTTGAAAAAATGATACCTCACCGAGTTTCTTGCCGGCTCTTCTCAGTAGAGGATTTTTTCCGAACCGGTGGTAGATTCATTCCTTGACCTTCATAAGAGCTTGTAAAAGCCTAAATTGAATAAAGATAGTTTGACTTTGACTTTGACTTTGACATGTTTATTTTCTTAACCTTTTGACCGCCAAGCATGTCTGAGAAGTAACACGAATTTCAACTTTAAGCCAATGTAATGAAGGACTTTTTTACCCTGTATCCGACGGCTGCAGTCGACTGGGGCGGTCAAAAGGTTAAGCAAGGTTTTAAAATGGCGTAAGTGCAATAAACCGCTGTCAAAAGTGAAGCTGTCTTGGAGATAGCATTTAAAAAACCATTCCTAATAGGTTCAAACAAAACGAATACAATTTGTAGTACAAGTGCTGTACCGCGCCTCAAGTAGCTGGATTCCTTTACATTTCTCTTCGCCCCGCGCGTCCGTCGTCACCCAAGGCGGGTTATACTATAACATGAAATTTGTGGCTCTTCAAATACCCAAACCCTGGGTAATCAGCTAAAGAGTCGTTTTAACTTTAGCTCACCTCTTCCAGCGCACGCCACAGTACATGGTCGGGGTACTCGTCGAAGGGGTCCAGGTTGTGGCGCATGGTGCCCGAGAACAGCACCGGCTCCTGCGGGATGATCGAGATCTGGCTGCGCAGCTCGTGGAGCCCTAGCATGGACGTCTCGCGCCCGTCGATTATGATTTCACCTTCCACTTTCGCTAGCCTGAGAAATTATTGTTTATATTACTAGCGACCGCAGTCTTCTACACTCATTTATAATTTAAAAGGTAAATCCCGGCTGGCGACGTAAAAGCATTTTTTGCTCCTGCTATGTGCATCATAGCTAACCTAACCTGTTTTTTCTATATATAAAAAAATCACTAAAAATACGTATACTAAACATAAAAACACTTCTCTAGTACGAAATCCCGGACGGAATAATTGGCACAAAGTTTGTATGGAGAGTGCCTGGGGGACACCCTTCGCCTGAAGAGGGTATATTCACACAAGCTAGCAGTGGCTAAGCGTCAAATATTTCCTAAGGTAAGCCGGA
This sequence comes from Tortricodes alternella, assembly GCA_947859335.1. Taxonomy (NCBI): domain Eukaryota; kingdom Metazoa; phylum Arthropoda; class Insecta; order Lepidoptera; family Tortricidae; genus Tortricodes; species Tortricodes alternella. The sequence continues at coordinate 22,365,771 of OX401970.1, read as the reverse complement.
AGAATTAGAACCGTACGTGCGAGTCTGACATTTAGTTACAGTAACATGGACTTCACTGACGGCTAGCCGTAGCTTTCTAGCTTGGTAAAGCCGTCAGGAATCGGCTTGTAGGCAGGCTTCGCCACTGCAAGCTAGCAACATTGGGAACATCTCTATCAAATCACGACCGTATTAAAACTTTCTGTATAATTTCTGAATGATAGTGTGAAATGTCAATCTATAACTTTTTAGGTACTAATCTATATTTTTTTAGGACTGCTTACCTGAAGAGGGCGTGTATGAGCGACGACTTGCCGGCGCCGGTGCGCCCCACGATGCCGACCTTCTCGCGCGGCAGGATGGTGAACGTGAGGTCGCGCAGCACGGGCGGCTCGCTGGGCTCGTAGTACAGCGACATGTGCCGGAACTCGATGCGGCCCTCCTCGGGCCAAGAGGGCGGCGGCTTCTTGCCGCCCTTCGACTGCAGCGGCGGCTCCGATTCGAGCCTCGAATACTCGTCTATTCTGTACACACAAAACAAGCGGTCAAGCGCCAGTCGGATTCGCGTGGACAGAGTTCCTATACTACTAGAAGCGACTAAAATAAATGTCAATAAAATAAAAATAAAGATTTTTAATCGTTTAATCCCAATGACAGCAATCGCCATCACTTACACTTTTTTGCCGATAAAATTACGACCGGAATGTTGAAATGAAATCTCATATCATAATAAATTTCAGTAATTACTTTCGTTATTACCTTACGTCAGAGACCTTATATCCAACTTCGCATAGCCGGGCGCCCCCGCAGCAAGCATTAGACTCAAGGAGAACGCATAACGCACCAAACACACCGCTTTTAAAAACCCCCGCGCGCTAAGCGGTGTCTTAAGGATATATGGCCTGTGCCTTACGTACTGTAAACGGACACTAGTCATTATTAATTTATTAAATTTGTTTTTACCTTTCGACACTCGTCATTTGGTTCTCGAGCTCAGTCGACTGTCGCATACCCCATTGGAACATACCAGTCAAGCTTATCGCTTGAGTTATCGCGAGACCCACATTGCCGCCTTTGACGTCTGCAAATATATTAGTAATTAGTACACCGTACAGGTCTACCTCATATGTAGCTCTGCGTTAAATCAAGTGGTTAACCTTGTCCGAGCACGAGGAAGCTGAGGGTGACGATGGCGATGTACACCACACAGACCAGGTCCAGCCAGAAACCAAACGCACGAGAAGTCGCTATGAATAAGTACCTGAAAAAGATTAAAATAAATTAGACTGCCGTCTGCTTACCTTGTGTCCGAATTCAGAAAGGCCACTCAAATTGAGCATTAATTAAAGTGAAGTTTCTGTATAGGTTGACAAATAGTTGAGGGACATTTAACTATTTAATATCTAATCGAATGTTTAAGTGGCGTTTCTGAATTCGGCAATTAGCGGAATGGGTTAATGGAAATAATTCTTGACTAGCTGTCCCCATGCTGTCGTAGTTACCAGGCTGAGCTATGAAGGTCCTGGTGGTTATCGAACTCCCGAACGAGCGCCTCCTGCGCACCGAAGGCGCGTATCGTCGTGATGCCCTGCAGCGACGCATTCAGGTGAGAGAACACCGGACTGCGAGCTGTGGACAACGGTACCACTTTACAATGCGCACACGACGCAACTTACAGCACCGAGAATGTCACACCAACGAATATTGCAGTTTAAGAGTGTGGACAGTGCTAAAAAAGCTCTGTATGTATAGTTTGGGCATAAGCGCTGTACCGCGAGGGTTGATAAATATTATATCGTTTCGAAATAGCGACTGTCGCTTAACTATCGCAAACTGTATGACGGGCGTCGCTTATCACCGCACGCACTGAGTTTCGTGGTACGAGGGACGCAGATGTTGTCAATGCGGTGTCGTGCCGGACGGAAGGCGGCAAAAAATATATATTTGTTTTGTTCATATGCACAATCACCATATTGCAAATTAATGTCTTATTTGTGCGCGTCAAATGTTACATAAATCTGCACCGGCCGAAAAATTATCTATGACATGTTTAAAACGCGTTGAGTATGGATATGACGTGTGTTGGTCTTGTCTTTCTATAATATGTCATTGGCTTCGAGTGTGTCGGTTGGCTGTTCGCGTGCTGCATTCTGTTTATACACTATACAATAATAATATATTTTCCCTTTAATTTTTTATTGTCATCGGTAAAAATAATTAGCGGGCTGCTATTTGTAATGAGTTAAGAAGCCCTGACTTTTTACTTCTTTTATCAACTCTCGACGAACAGACCTTACTCCTAATATACTCCATTAATTAGTAGATCACATACACATTTCACACGAGAGCTCCTTTCAATTTCTAATCTATCCACAAGCAGACGAAAGAATATTATGTGCATGGGAGCTGTCTTATTTTTCCATATACATATTTCAAATACGGAACATTGTGGGCAACATGATGTATAAGTAAGCCAGGTTTCAAGTTTCTACGCTTATTCATTTCTGAGAAAATCGGCTATGATAGACGGACGGACGGACAAACAGACAGAAGTTATCTTATAACGGGTTTCCCATTTTCATTTGAGGTACGGAACCCTTAAAGTAATATAATTTGCAAAATACGGTACTGATACTACCTACATATATTTGTCTAAACGACAATAATGACAGCCACTTAGTAGAATGGACAACATTTGATTTTTCAAAGACTTTTTCTTGAACACGTCAATACATTTATTAAAATATTTTTTCCATTGTTAAGAGGAGTGTGAACCTAAGCCTTTTCATACAAAAGGCGATAACGATTTCCACTCCTAAAATGATAACCGATTTCGACCAATTTTTGATAGGTTGTCAGTCAGATCAAAATCTAGTTCTTTTGTCAAAACCGGTTAACATTTAAGGGGTGGAAATCCTTATCGCCTTTTGTATGACAAGGGTGATTTCCGTCGTTGGTTCAGTCCTCTTGAAGCAAGACAAGAAAATAAAATAAGTAAACCCAATTTTCCCATTTGTGTGGCAGAAAGACAAAACTTACTTTAACGAAAAAAATTTTTTTTTTGTAATTTGTATCTTTAAAACCAACAGACTAGATACGAGCTGAAATCAATGCAAAATTTGGCAATTGTTGAAGGTAGCCTCTTAATCAGTGAGATTGATCAGCAGCGGGTGTAATGTAGTGGCGCGGGTCAGCGATGACTCACTCACACCCTCGAGGCGCTTTATGCTGCGCGAGGAAGAGAGATAGAAGATGCGCAGCCCGTAGAACACCACCATGATGACCGCGGTCGGCACCAGCAACCAGTAGTTCACCACCGCCACCACCACCACGATGCCGATCAGCGACAGCCCGATCTGTTACAATCCACAACTTAAGGATATTCCTTTAATAAGTAAAAAAGTCTTAATTGTACGTTAATGGGTTATGGGTATTTATTAAATAGATTAGAGTAGATTAGATTTAATCATTACTCAATATAAAATTACACTATAAATTACACACATGTCAAGATGCATGAATATAAATTGAGATCAACAGTAATTAAAATACAAATAAAAAGTTATAATCAAAATAGGAAATTAAATTAAATAATATATTAAATGTCAGAATCACAAATGAAAAGGTAGGTATCTCGGTAAATCGTCGAATCGATCGTCATTTCAAAATTTAAATTAGAAACTACTATGATAACACTAATAATAACAAAAATGATAATATAATTAAAAAAATGTAAAATTAAATCTACAGTCTAAGTTCCATGTACTCGTTAACTGAGTACAGTGAGTTCTCCAATAAAATGGTCTCAGTTTTTGCGCCTCGTTTCGTCAGCCAGTTCTTTTGGGAGTTTGCCATATTTTAATGACCAGAACACTTTTGGCATCATGACAGTGAATGGTATTGGGCGAAGTAAACTTGTTTCAGTGTATCGTTGGAAATGAGGGGTTTCAGTTTTCAGTGTGAAGAAATGTAAAGGAATATCCACCCTCACCCCACCCCGTTCCTACGTTTTGCGGCGCAGCGCTTAAGGCGCATATCAGTATAGCCAATTTAGCGACTTTGAGGCTAGATATGGCGACTTTTGATTAAGTCATAGCGATAAAAAAAAGTTTTGGCGACAAAAATGGTTTAGCGACATATTTGGCGACTTTTGGAGTACAAATCAAAACAGTTTTAGGGCCAGTAATAGATATTTTTTTTGTTAACTCGGCACAGAATTATACCGTTCCAAGAGATATATATGGAAAAACTAGCTGTGCCCGCGACTTCGTCAGCGTAGAGTTTGATAATCGTTATTCTCTCGGGAACTTTTCTGGGATAAAAATTAGCCTATGTGTTAATCTAGGGTATAAGCTATCTCCATTCCAAATTTCATCAAAATCCGTCCAGCTGTTTTAACGGGAAGAGGTAACAAACATACACACACAAACACACACATACACACAAACTTTCGCATTTATAATATTAGTAGGATCAAACAAGCTTGCGCGCCAAATTCAAACTTTAATCAATTAAAGTTGCATTTGTATATGCTCTAGCTTGAGCTATTTCAAAAAATATTCAGAAAATATCTAATTATCCAATTTTTTTTTCAAATTTATGCTTTGCATTCAATTATAAACTTTAGTATTTTTTATGTATTTAATTAAATTATAATTAAATTACCGCCACTAGGCCGTGCTCCTCCCAGAACAAAATCCTGAGTTCGCTCTTTGTAGAATCACTTTTAGCGACTTTTCATATTGAGTCTAGGGAATCGAATTTATAGGAGTTGGCAGCACTGGCCCATAGTTGAACAACCTCACCTGTAGAACGTCCAACAAAGCAACAGGTAGGACCTCGTCCACGGCGCCCATGTCCTTCGAGAACCTGTTGAGGATGCGCCCCGAGGGGTTCACGTGGAAGAACCGCATCGGCGCGCGCGTGATCGCCGAGAACATCTTGTTGTGGAGCCGCGTCGACGCGCGCATCGCCATGTTGAAGAACATGAACGAGCGGAGCAGCGTTATCACCACCAGCGCCACCACCATACCTGCAATTTATTTACGCGGTTAGCCTAGTTGGTAGTGACCCTGCCTCCGAAGCTAGCGTCCCGGATTCGATCCCCGGTAAGGGAAAATATTTGTGTGACAAGCACGAATGTTTGTTCCAGAGTCTTGGATGTTTCCTATGTATTTAAGTATTTATTTCTCTATATAAGTATTTATAACGTCGTCTAGTACCCATAACACAAGCCTTTAGAGCTTACTTTGGGGCTAGATCGATTTGTGTAAAGATTGTCCCCTGATTTATTATTATTATTATTTACACTAACTCACAGCTCCTTAATGTACCCAGTGTAGTTTCAAAGGCTGCATACTCAGCACAGCGAATCAATATACTACAGTTTACCGCTGGGACAATGGACTAACTATATTCAAGGCTAATCTTCAATTTTGACCTCACTCCCGCAAAACCTGTTTTTATTTATCAGCACGTCTAGCACGACCTGCCCGCGAATCATTTGTCGCTCAGTGCATCCCTTACTTATTTGAATAGTTTGACAGAGACGCACTGAGCGACAAATGACTCGCAGACATGTCGTGCTAGCCCCCCTGGTATCCTATTAGTTAATTTATATTGCAGTGGGTCCAATTCGAAACGGTGTCTTCTTATGACGTTTCTTATTTAAAGTTTAGTGGAACTATCGGGACAGATCATGGTTAAATACGGTTTCTCGTTGTTACTGTGTTAGAGCTTATGTATAAACTCTATGTTGCTTATTACTGGCTGTTTGGTAGTAACGAATGTATTGACGGTTGCTATGAAAAACACTCTACTCAGGACTAAGTCCACGGAATAAACTGCTCTTAATATAATTAAGTGGTTTTTCTCCAACATGGTAGCAGAGCGTTAGGAGCTAGCTATACGTTCCTGGAGTACACGTACCTAGTGTGTACAAATTTCGAACACTTTTTTCCAAATATATTATCTCTTGTTCAAAACACAAAAATGGCATCTACCATTTCGGCCATCGGTGTGGAAAAACTATCGGGAATTCAAAATTATAACTCCTGGAAGTTTATAATGAAAATGGTGCTCATCCACGAAGACCTATGGGACTGTGTGGGAGAAACGGAAAACAAGTGTGAAGACGCGAAGAAGCAAGAAAAGGCGCTCGCGAAAATTGCCTTATCTGTGCAGCCAACTGTGTTTCCACAAATTCGAAATGCGAAGACGGCAAGCGAGGCATGGAAAAGCCTGCAGAAGGCATACGAGGATCGAGGTCTGTGTCGACGGCTCACTTTACTTCGAACGCTATTCGCCACGAAATTAAGTGAATGCGTGAGTATGGAGGCATACGTGAATAAGATGATGGATACGTCGCAAATACTGAGTGAAATTGGATCGGCATTAGAAGACGATTTTCTAGCCGTAATAATGCTCAGCGGCTTAACAAGCGACTATGACCCGTTAATAATGGCTCTAGAAAACTCTAACACGTCACTGTCAAGCGAGCTGGTCAAACAAAAACTTTTACAAGAAGAACAGCGCCGGACCAACGGAACTGACACAAGCAATGGTTCCGTGATGGTGGCCAAACGACTGAACGATAAACCTGTCAAATGTTTCCGCTGTAAAAAGCTGGGTCACGTTTCCAGGAATTGCCCCGAGAAGGATAAAAAGTTGAAGAATTCCAATACCAAAGGCACGGCGAATATGCTGAGTGCGCTGTCGGTGGATGTGCTGAAGAACGCCTGGTACATTGACTCCGGAGCGTCGTGTCATATGTGCAACAGGAGGGACATACTCAACGACTTCGTGGTGGATACGAGCCTGGAAGTCACCGTGGCGAACGGCGAAAAACTTTATAGTGCGGGTCGTGGCAGTACCAAACTGCATGTAGAAGATGGTATAAAAACTCTAAGCAGCGTAGTTTATATTCCGAACTTGTCATGCAATTTGATGTCTGTCAACGTGTTGACGTCTAAAGGTTTTCGAGTCGTATTTTGTTCTGAATTTTGTAAAATATTTTTTGGAAATGTTTTAATTGCTATTGCGAAACGTGAGAATGGTCTTTATAAACTACAAACTTTCTCAGCAAATAGTGTAACGCGATCGTCCGAGTCCGCGCCCACTGATCATGTTGCGGCGAACGTGGAGGCTCGACGAGCTATATCTCAAGATGTGTGGCATCAGCGTTTAGCTCATCTAAATTCAAGGAGCATGAACCTACTGAGAACAGGTATGGCAAACGGCGTAGATTTTGATAACCGTAACTATAAACAATGTATTTCTTGCATTGAAAGCAAAACTACAAAGTTACCTTTCCCGAAGAAATCATTCCATAGGGCTACTGAAATCTTAGGTCTCGTCCATAGTGACGTTTGTGGACCCATGCCGCAAGCTTCGTTCGGTGGCGCTCGTTATATGCTGACTTTTATAGATGATTATACGAGGAAAACTTTTTGTTATTTTATTAAAACAAAAGATCAAGTTTTCGAGTTATTTAAACAGTTCAAGTCCCTTGTCGAAAACCAAACAAACCAAACTATTAAAGTTTTAAGGACCGACAACGGAGGCGAGTATGTAAATAAACAATTCGAGTTATTTCTGAAGCAGCATGGCATAAGATACCAGAGGACTGTCCCTCACTGTCCACAACAGAATTCGGTCGCGGAAAGAGCCAACCGCACAATTGTTGAGGCTGCAAGGTGTATGTTACAGGGTGCTGGCTTAGATCAGAGATACTGGGCAGAAGCAATGGATACCGCAGTTTATCTGAAGAATAGATCACCAACCAAGGCTGTATTGGGTACTACTCCTGAGGAGAAGTGGTCAGGATCTAAGGTAAACTTGAGCCATTTACGAATTTTTGGTTGTGTTGCTTATTCTGTCGTAGAGGATCGTAAAAAGTTAGATCCGAAATGTAAAAAATATATATTTATAGGCTACTGCGAAGATATTAAAGGATATCGACTCGTAGATCCCACTTATCCTAACAGAATTATTACTTCGCGTAATGTCGTGTTTGTAGAGGATAAATTCTACAAAGACATTATTGAACAGAAGGATCCGCAACCTGTGATCAACGTACCGACTCCGTACATGATCTTAAATAACTCTGAATCTGAAAATGTGGGAGTACAGACGGTAGAATCAGTAGATTGCACACAAGAGCCCCATGAGCATGAGACACATGATACTGACATATCTGACTCAAGTAGTACTAGTAGTACTTCGGATGTAAATTACGTTCCAGGGTCGTCGTCTTGGGATTCGGAAGAATCGAGAGGACGGAGCGAATTCGAAGATGCTTACTTGTCAGCATTTGTCACAGGCACGAGTTGCGATACGGATACACCAACTACCGTGCGCGAGGCACTCGACAGTCCTGAGTCTACGCAGTGGAAGGCAGCAATGCAGGATGAATATCAATCTTTTTTGGACAATAAATGTCTGGAGCTTGTTGACTTACCGAAGGGGAAGAAACCTGTTAAGTGCAAGTGGATATTTAAGAAAAAGAGAGGATTCAATGGAGAATTGCTTCAGTACAAGGCTCGGTTAGTTGCGAAAGGATTCACACAAAAGTACGGAGAAGATTACTTTGAAACCTTCTCACCTGTCGTGAGATATTCGACAATAAGATTACTTTTGGCACTGGCGGCTGAATATGATATGGACGTTGATCATATGGACGTGAAAACAGCTTTTCTAAACGGAGACTTAAAAGAAGTCGTTTATATGGAAATTCCTGAAGGCTTTCCAGTAGAAAATGGCAAAAGAAAAGCATACCGCTTGCTCAAAGCTGTGTATGGATTGAAACAAGCCAGCAGATCATGGAATCAAAAGATAAACGATGTACTTGTTAAGAAACTGAAATTCAAAATGCTAGCGTCCGAGCCGTGTGTCTACGTAAGATCAAGCAATAACGGACTAGTCATTCTCGGCCTTTATGTTGATGATATTTTGGTCTTTAGCAACAGTCAAACTGAGAAAAAGGCGGTAAAAGAGGAGATAATGAAACAGTTTGTTATGAAAGATCTTGGGCCAGCGAAAAATGTATTAGGAATACATGTCCGTCGTAAAGATGGAAAAATCATCCTTGATCAGTCGAGTTATATTGGCAAAGTTTTGGAAAGGTTTAAGATGACAGATTGTAAACCTGCTAAAACGCCAATGGAAGTTGGTTTAAAACTTCCCAAAGCTGATAAGAAAGAAAACTACGAATACAGGAACTTGATTGGTTGCCTAATGTATATTGCGGTCTGTACGCGTCCTGATATCGCGCATGCTGTGAGTATGTTAAGTCAGTTCAACGACTGCTACTCAGAAGCTCATTGGAAAGCAGCGAAACGCGTGCTTCGGTACCTGAAGGGTACGATGAACTACAGCATCACGTATGAGAAGAGCGGATTAAATGTGACAGGGTCAGCGGACGCGGACTGGGCGGCGAGTGTCGTCGATCGTCGGTCTTATACCGGTTACATATTTAAGGTAGGCAATTCTATAGTTTCATGGGAAAGTCGTAAACAACGCACAGTGGCTCTTTCCAGCACAGAAGCTGAGTATATGGCTTTATCCGATGCGTGTAAAGAGGCATTGTTCATTAAAGAGTTCATGTCGGAATGCTTGAAGCTAGATTTGAATATAGTGGTTTACAATGACAATCAATCTGCAATTAAGTTGTCTGAAAACCACATGTTTCATGCTAGGACTAAGCATATTGATGTCAGACATCATTTCATCCGTGAAGTAGTAGAAAATGGTACAATAGTAATCAAATATATGTGTACTAACGATATGTTAGCGGATGTTTTGACGAAGCCCTTATGTGTTGAAAAATATCAACGTTTTGTAAGAGACTTTTATATGCTTAGTGGCTAATATCATAGTTATATGTGATGAGCAGAACATATAGTTTAAGGGGTGGTGTTAGAGCTTATGTATAAACTCTATGTTGCTTATTACTGGCTGTTTGGTAGTAACGAATGTATTGACGGTTGCTATGAAAAACACTCTACTCAGGACTAAGTCCACGGAATAAACTGCTCTTAATATAATTAAGTGGTTTTTCTCCAACATACTGTACCAAAACTCTGTAACTTACCGATATAGATATAAATGCAGTCGTATCGACTGAACAGTCCATTCTGGTAATACACATTGTTCATTCGTTCATTGGGGGGGAAATTTTGTCTAGCCTCGAGGGGGCCCACCTCAGTTGTACTCGACGGATTATGTAACAGCAGCGCCTCTTCTTCCTCCAAATTAACCCTGTAAACGAATGCACGTGAAATACAAAAGCTTACATTGCAACGTTATCAAAGGTATAAACCCATTTTATTTTAATCTTGGTAATTAGAATGACTGTTTTTAAACGGTACACGGTTTGTTAAAGTATTCTCACTGCTTACTATCAAGCAGTTCTCGTTAACTTAGTAAGCATAGATAGTTCAAATCAGTTTGTACATATGCAGTTTTGATTGGTGTGTGCGTGACGCGGCGTGCGTATGGGCAACACAAGCTCACGCGCACAGTGCCACGCGCAAAGATGAGTTGAAGTATCTGTACTTCAGCATAAGTGGAAATATATCTAAGAAGGTTATACATGACAGCAGATTCCACCAACAGTGATAGTTATGGGGTCGCAGAGGAAGTTCATCGTCTGGTGGAATTTGTTCAAAGTCAATCGATGAGATTATATATGCACAACCAGTCTAGGCTGAACCTATTGGAGGTAGGTGTAGTGCAGAGCGTTGTATGTGCTCCACTGTGAGGCGGATCGGGCGCTTTGTACAATGATATACTTATAACATTATTAGATTTTAAGATCATTGTATTTATAAAAATATAAAGTTTAAAAAGAGACTAATTTTACCAGTAACTGGTCCACCAATCCGATCCGGAGCCAAAAAGTTGCGCCAGGATCGCCACGAAGACCATGAGCGCGACCACGCACGAGTTGCCACTCGCGCCCAGGTACGCTGCGTACACCTTCGCGGAGACCGCTCCGGCTGATCGCATCTCGGCTTCCTCGCGCCCTCCCTCCGGGGGCGCCGTGGCTGTCAGGTTGTCCACCGAACTCACCTTTTGAATAACAATTGATTAAGAGGCATTTATTTATTTATTAAGTCCATGCTACTAAAATATGTAATGTGATTATGGATGCCCTTAATGTCCGAAATAAATATTTTCATTTTCATTACAAAGCTGAGTTGGCACTACGCACCTTTCTCGTTATTCCGGAATATCTCGGTGAAATTGAGTGATATTTTCCAATGTAGTGTATTAACATTCTCCATCTGTATTTTTGTAGTGCAATATTTTGTCATAGAATAACGAATAAAACGGTTCAAGAATGTTTCATTACTGCTAAAAGGTAAAAAACGTGAGGGACTTATTCTTTTTAAAAAAATGTTTGGAAATGTTGTCAGTTCATAAGTATTTTTATTCACATGAAGTGAGTGCACTTCTGCCATCGTTAAATATATAATTCTTTTATAATTTAGTTTTACATGAGAAAATTACAAAAATATTGAAACACTTCCCTCCTCACAACGGAATTCCCCCTTATCGCCGAAACTACTTAGCCTTCCGGTAATAAGATTACCAAGATTTTCGAGAATCTATTTTAAACGCGCGTTTTAAAACAATTTAAAAAAAATATTGCGTTTATCTCATATATGTACATGCACTGGACAATAGTTTCATCTTTTAAATAGAATATGCCCCCAAACTTAAGCAGAAAAATCTGAATTCGTTTATGAATGTTATACGTCTATGTTTGGGTCACCTAACTCTGTAAAAGTATCAAAAATAATAATTATGATGTGACAGACGAACAGACAGACACGAGAGTGATTCTATAAGGAGTGCCGTTTTTTCACCGGATGTTCCAAACCTAATAAACCAAACTTATTTTCCCAAAGGAGCGACAAATGTCTCACAGAGTGTATGCTCATCTGCCGCTTGCGGAAGCTGCCGCGCGGCGATTCCTCGACGTCGATTGCCGACGTCGGCTCCGGGCGCTCCTCCTCATCCCGAGCTAGGAGCGTCGCGAAGTCCAGCCCCGACGCGCTCAGATTCTCGAAACTGCCCGCTGCCGCAATTGCGCCATTCTTCAATATTATTATCTACAACAACCAAGTACATACAGGCTTCCGGAATTTATTCAAATTAATTAAAATTGGTCAAAATAAGGTGCTTTGGTCGTGAGTTATGATGGGTAGAATTGCTTGGGCTGTTTTGATAGGATAACGTCAGACCCGAGTTCGGGTCTTTGAGGAGGTCGCGCGGCGTGGAGTAATAGGGCACCAAAGGTTAATAATTTATTACAATTCTTGGTGAAAGAGTGTATAGAAATTTCGGAAAAGGAACACGGTAATGGTTCATAACAGGCCGAATCTATACATATAAAATAGTACCGTGACTAACTTATATACAACGAAGCCTAAACGGGTGGTCCTAGAGGTTCGAAATTTGGAGGAGACATTCCTCGAGTACCCTAGAGATGCACAAATGACGGATTTTTTAAAATTCCGCCCCTAAAGGGGTGAAAAGGGGTGATAAAGTTTGAATGGAAAATACCGCGGACGAAGCTTTGGCGGGTCAACTAGTATCCTATAAACTCTGCACAAACGGGCGACTCCGCTGTGAACATAAAAGTCGAACAATCGCAGTACTCTAAAAAACCCCACGTCCATCGCAGGATTGGCAGCTTTATTTGCTGGTAAAAATAAGGCTAAGTGGTGTTTTAAGACCATGAGTGCAACCATAGGGGACGAGAGCAAAATCGATGCGTATTAAGTGGTCGTTCAGGAGAACCGACCTGGTCGACGTCTCTCAGGAAGAGCAGCTGGTGCGTGACGAGGATCCGCGTGGCGTGGCGCAGGTAGCCCACGAGGCAGGACTCGAACAGGTGGCGGCCCACGTGCGCGTCCACCGCCGACAGCGGGTCGTCCAACAGGTAGATGTCGGCGCGTTTGTACACGGCGCGCGCCAATGAGATGCGCGCGCGCTGACCTAAACAATGTTTAAAAAAATACCGATATAGTGAATAATATGTTTCCATCGGTAAAACGGATCAAAATGAAAAACAGTGCCATATGCTGTAATTTTTCATTTTGACATTTGACACTAAATAATAAAGTTTCATATTAATGAATATAAACATGTCACTCATTTACGACAATAACTAATTGGCACTTCGGGTCCCGTCGTCTTCCGATTAAGATCCGAGTTTTACCGATAGAAACATATGATGCACTACATCTGAACTTCACTTCTCATGCTCGTGAAATTTTTCTTTAGGCTGGCACTTTTATGCTTTAGTGCATATAAGTAACATTATTTAAGACTACGAGATTAGACCATTCAGCTAGGTAAATAATATTTCATAGACAAACGATGTTTGAGTATTTTTTCCATTTATTTATGTGCCTTTGCTTGATTGGTGCGTTCAAGTTTATGCGTGACCTTTACCTGCCTCTAGCCACGTCGCTTATAGCATTTTGACTATGCCGAGTCTATAAGATATATGGTTTTTGAGGTAAACTCATACCTAAGCGTTAACACGCAGGCTTTAAGGGTTAGGATATAGTGTATGGTTTACCTCCACTGAGGCTAACGCCGCGCTCGCCGACGACGGTCTTGTCCCCGTGCGGCAGCAGCGAGAAGTCGCGGTCGAGCGCGCAGCGGCGCACCACTGTGTTGTACCGCGGCCGGTCCATGGGCTGCCCGAACAGGATGTTCTGCCTGACGCTGCCTGAGAACCGCAACACATGACTGATCCTCAAACTCTTCTCGCACACGACATCTTAAAACGTTAGAACGAGACATCACATAGCGTGCCCTTCGGTATACCGTAGAGTAAAATGGCCCAGACTTCTAATCGCATGGAAATTTTGAATTAAGAAATACACCATTTTGAATTGGACCCAATGTATGGACATATACCTATCTTGTTATGTGATCTATGGTTAAACGTGCGCTGTCTCGCTCTAACGTTTTAAAATAACCAGCCTCAAACGTCCAGTGGCCACGACTCAGGTGAAGCGACGACCGACGTTTAAACGTTTGCATACTAGTTCACAAGTGCTGGAGGACATACTGCAAACGTATCTTCGTATTTCGTCCAGTCGCCCGTCACGACGGCGTCGTGGTCACGTCTTACAGAGGGGGTTGTTTCAGTGTAACAAACATACATACATACATACATATCATCACGCCCGAAATCCCTAATGGGGTGGACAGAGCCACAAGACTACTTGTGGCCACGTTCGATTAATTAGTCCTAAGATGGTATGATGAACCAGTGTTAATAATATCTACAAAATATTGCCAAACACGTGTTTCGAAACCGTGTTATCCGGGGCCCGTTTCTTGAAGCATACTAGTGTTTGGTTTCATTGTGTCTTTTAATTAACGAGACAAAACGCTACCGTTATTAGACTAGTATGCTTTGAGAAACGGGCCCCAGCGGATACATTACGGCAACCAATTCTCCCCTAAAGCAAAAAGTAGGATGTTATACAGCCTTCGAGCTTCAAAATGGCAATAAACAGTTTGCCGGGCTAGGTAGAGCATGGCTTACCAGCGAACAGCCAGGGCTCCTGACTCGCGTACGAGACGGTCCCGCCGACGTGCACGGAGCCCGAGAGCAGCGGCAGCTCGTGCAGCAGCACGTGCAGCAGCGAGGACTTGCCCGCGCCCACCGGCCCGATCACTGCGATCAATCTGCGACAACACAGCACCCTCAACGCTTGTACATAATGGGGAAGTTGCATGAAAATCAAAATGAGGTTTAAATGATTTATTATGAAAGTAAATGTAAACAAAAGCATTTTACAGAAAAAGGAAATCATTTTTATTTGATTAAGGGTCAAATTTAGTGAAAAATATATATTGGTTTTTAGTTCTGATTTTAGTTTTTTGGACATCCTCATCAAATTTATGTCATGTTTTATTTCTACGATGTTGGTCTAAAAACAGTATTATTTTCGGATTTAATTGCAGATTTCGTTTAAACGCCATACATTTTGTACAGTCTAACGACAGCCGTGACGTCATAGCTGTTGTCCATTTTGTATGGAGTGTTTTTGCGAGTGGTATGAACAATGACTTTTCAAAGCTAAAATAATCAACATAAAAATGTTTTGCGTACACAGATCAGTTTCTACTACTCAGAACTTTTCAATACTAGATGAAAAAAAAAATACAAACTCCCTATTGTAGCCGAGATCGTCCAACGATTCTCATTCGTATTAACGATTTGGAAAAATCCGATCCACTGTAGCCGTAAAAAGTGCGATTTAGCGGTTGCTTGGGCACTGCATTGAAATTTCATATCACGAAACATGATTAACAACACTTCAACGCGGTTACTGTTACTAGTAACATTTGCAATGAAAAAATTATATACCTAGTTCTTTTTTATTCTGCCTTTGAATCAGTTTAACCTTTTGGCCGCCAAGCATGTCTGAGACGTAACACGAATTTCAACTTTAATCCAAGGTAGTGAAGGACTTTTTTACCCTGTATACGCTGTCACGCATAGTCGACAACGGCGGCCAAAAGGTTAAACGGCGATAGTAGGTATGAAAAAACGCTTGGTTTTCATACATATTGAGGATGCCTGCGGGGTCTATTTATTATTGTCTGTGGTTAGTCCCAATTGTTTGACTGATGGTAGAAAATGCCTTTACGAACTAAGTCCAACATTACCATGTATTGTGCAATAAAGTTTAAATAAATAAAGGCGCATAAGTCTGATCGATAACAGTACTTAATCTAACAAAACATTCGAATGTCAACACCGACGCTAATACGAGTGGCCGCTTATCATTGCCATTGTCAATATTTGTTCAGCATTTAATTGAGTTACCAAAGTTATTTTAATTGTAAATAGAACGTGTCCTATGACACGATCAATGTCATAAACAAAAAATATTATTAGAAACATATATATATATACATACTGCACGGCTTGCACATGCCACATAGCCCAGAACTCTACACAGCGGTCCTAGCAAATTCAAATAATTTATTCAGCAAATTGGCCACCCGTGGGTTCTTTTACTTGTCACGTGAATAAATTAATATTGGTTGGATCTACCAGCGCTTCGGTCAGGACCATCATTACTGAGAAGAAACGCCGCAAGAAACTCAGCAGAAAGTCATCTTTTCAAGACAAAATATTGATTTTATATCACATATATAAGCCCAAAAAAATGAAGTAGAAACATTACAAAGTAATAAAGCAGTAAATGATAATTATTAAGACTAATAAAAACAAAAATAGCCGGTCAAGTCCGAGTCTTGACTCGCACGCCGCGGGTCCCATACATACCTACCTACCTATGAAAAGCAGACACTACCTTGTAGGTACGGAACCCTAAAATAAAAAATAGCTTTTATCAACCGGGTTACCATTTACAACCTACCTATAAAATAAGACAAAAAATAACTTTCGCAAGGTCCTATCTCCGTGCAACCGTCGTGTGTGATAAGAGCTTACAAAGGTTATTCCGTTAAACTTTATTTTTTGTGAGGTATCTACAAATTCAATTTTCCGACTTTTTCCTATACTTGGTCCTATTTCATCACTACCAGAGGCGAAGCGTGAGGGTAAGCCGGCGCATAATTTCTTAACTCAATCATCATTATTATTATTATTAATTACTTCTTGTATTAACATAAAAATTACATATTACATATTTTTTAAGTAAATAGATAATTTAATGAGTAATAATATAATGTTTAGAACGAGAAATTAAACACCGGCTTACCCTCGCGCTTCGCTTCTGATCACTACTGAAAACAAAAAAGTTGAAGTTTTAACTTCAGCGGCCCTAACATGCATGGCACAAAGATAAATTAGAACCGTTTATCTCTATGACTATCTCTTTCGTCGGCACTAGTGCGAGAGAGACGCACTTAGAGATAAACGGTTCTAATTTATCTTAGTGCCATGCATGTTAGGGCCGCTGGGGATAGCCCCAATTGCCGCAATGAATTGTCAACAAAATTGCTTGTGCGCAAGCACCTTAAGAATCGCGGTTAAAATTCCACGTGTAGGCAACAAAACGGACAGTGTACGTTGTTTTAATGTTAGTCGTGTGGTGGTTCGCTGTAACTGTTACATTATTTATAGTTAATATATACACAATCAAAAGCAGTGTTGATGTACGGATTAATTAAGCGACCTTCCTTACTTGGTTGTAAAGCAGTGTAGGGCATGCCACAGACCAAATTGCATGTACAGGTATCGCCACGAGAGTTGAGGTCACGCACACCGCGGCACATCATGTGTGGACAAGACGATTACGTTCGAATTTTCAAATTTGTGCTCTGTTTTGTATGGCATTGTGTAATTGTGTGTAATCATTCGCTTAACTCTCGTGGCAATACCTAGGTATACTAGCCAATGAAGTTGCGTGACTTGCAAAGCACGCGGGGTTTTTAGAGCTGTGATTGGTGTGTTCAAGGTTATGCGCTTCTCTCGCCGGCCTGTAGACCTGCCGTTTATGGTTTTTGTCTCCAATGCTGGCAGCGCGGTCGCCCGGCTATGCGGAGTTTATTTGATGTGATCTGTGGGGCATGCTCACACTAGTGGTGGTACTGACTTGCCCGGCTTGATGGTGAGCGAGAGGTCCGTTAGCGTGTTCTCGTTGTTCGCGGTGACCCACTTGGCGGTGGCATGCCGGAGTCGCACGACGCGGGAGTCGCTCTCCACCTGCGCCGCCAACTCGCCCTCCTCCCCCTCGCCGGAGTCCACGGTGGCAGTCGAGCTACCTGTGGCACAATATAGATAATAGTGTAAGTTCAGAAGGCTCTCTCTTTTGCTCTTGATAAAACTACACTTTCTACACACCTACATATTTAAGGCAACATCGACCACTATTGCTGCGCGCGAAGGTCGTAATTACTCCGCACCTACCACAGATTTTAAAATAGGAACGGGGCAACTCATTAAAATGGCCCGGCAAGACGGGCCCACCGATGTACTTGTAGCTTCGCACCTAAAGTGCGGAGTGCGTGCGGGCCTGCCTGTGTACCCAATAATAACGCATTACTGCGTATGACATACAAATAAAGGTATAGACCTAGATTTTGTACTGACTGACAACCTATCAAACATTGGTCAAAACCGGTTAACATTTAAGGGGTGGAAATCGTTATCGTCTTTGAAATGAAAAGGGTGACTTTTGCCGCTGGTTCACAGTCCTCTTCGAGCAAGACAAGAAAATAAAATAACTAAACCCAATTTTCCCATTTGTATGGCAGAATAGACAAATCTTACTTTTACGTTTATAGACTTATTGGACATGAAAAATTCATTACATTTTGTTACGCAGTTTAAAAGTTAACTAAAATCGGGCAAGTGCGAGTTAAACTCGCGTGGAGAGGGCTCCGTTCCGTAAATGATTACCTGAAATTAACTACGTTGCTTTAAATACCATAGTCTTTTTTAGGTTTTCTTGTAATGTATAGGTAAAAAACTATTTTCTGTATTTTTTTCATAATTTTAGCCCCAGTAGTTTCGGAAATAAATAAAAATCATATATTTACGTCACGCGTCCGTGTTGCGGTCACCGACTAAGATATTTATACCAAATTTCAACTCAATCGGTCCAGTAGTTTCGGAGCAAATTGGCTGTGACAGACAGCCAGACAGACAGCCAGACAGACAGACAGACAGACACACTTGTGATCCTATAAGGGTTTCGTTTTTTCCTTTTGAGGTACGGAACCCTAAAAAGCCTATTATACGGTAATAGAAGGTTAATATCGCTGGAAACTGAGACGTTATACTCAATTCATCTAGGTAGTTAACTTTAAGTCAACGAACGAACCCACGTGACTCAGCTAATTCAGCCAATCCAGACAATCTTTTTTATCTAGGGTATGTCTTGACTGGTTAGTAAGTGACATGGGTTAATTTGTTTACATTTAGCACATATTACATAATACTCATTTAGTGAATTACCTAGACGAATAAAGATTTAGTCTAGAAGGCTTTGAGCTGATCGGCCAGATTTAATTCCGTTGGGCGAGTTTCTACCGCAGCTGAGCAGAAAGTACCGAGACGCGCAAGAGCAGTCGTGCCTTTATCTACTTATTAAGCCTGACCGTACCAGTGGCTGCTTCATTCATAACATTTAACACAAGCTATCACAGATAATGCCCCAACTGCGTTATTGTTTTTTTTCTTAAGGGAGCTTTTTTTCTAGTGCTTAGATTTAATATAAAACACATCATTGATTTCTTACCATTTCCCAGGGCTTCTTCTAGTTTTGTCTCTTGTTCTCCCTTTGGCAATTCTAATCCAGTTTTTGTTGGCGTGGCTTCCAAAATCGCATCCCCTTTCTTCGCTTTAGGCTTGGTTGAAGTTTGTATTTCAGACAGAGTCGGGACCGGTTTAGCTGTGTCCTCGTAAAGCATAAAATCCTGTAGCCGCTTTATCGAAACTGAAGCTTCGGCTACTTGAGCAATTCCTAAAATGTACTATCATATTCAATACAATTCCGATATACACAACACTAAATCGATATCAAAATGTACTGAGCGACACAATAACGCAACGTTTAGGGCGGTCGTCAACGACGACTTTTTGTAGCGATAAAGTCGCGTGTTTCGTGAACGTGCGACTGCATCGCTACATGTGGCCGCTTGTCGCATTTGCAATGCACGACAGAAGCGATGCAGTCGCGCTGTATTGATTCAGCATCGGTATTGTATCGATACAAACGCGCCACTGTAGCGATGCAGTCGCACTGTTTCTATTCAGCATCGTTACTGTATCGATGCAAACGCGCGACTATATCGTGGGAGGGAATAGCGAAGCAGGGCCACATGTGTCGGTATCGATGCTGCATCGCGATAATAGTGATGGCGAATCGTTTCTGAGTGGGCCGGCGGCCGTTTCGCGACTGCATCGTTGCAAAAAGTCGCCGTGGGCCTTAGTATTATCGTAACCTTTATATAAAGGTACTAGTATAGTAGTAATTCGTTTTCTTGTCCCGATTGCATTAGCTACTTATCTGGCAAACAAAGCCATTGTCTTTCATTTTGAAGTGTAACCGCAAATCGCTACTTTGAAATAGAAGGTCGTTACTGCAAACACTATTTCACACAAAGGGCGTCTTTATGACTAAAGTAAAAAGGTTCAAATTAAAACACAGAGCATGTCAGGTGTTGAACATTTTGCATTTAAAACGCTTCCATGTGTACGTTACTGCTGTTTTAAACACAAAATGTTCAACACCTGACAGGCCCTGTGTTTTAATGTGAACCTTCTTCAATTAGACATAAATCCGCCGTTTGTGTGAAATAGTTAATAGTTAATTACGTTAAGTTAATAGTTACTACCTCATATTTCAAAGTAGAGATTACCGGTTACACTTCACAATGAAATACAATAGCTTTGTTTGCCAGATTGTAATGCGATCGGGACAAGAAAAAGAATTACTACAATAAAACTGCGTTAATAGCGTGGAGGCAGACCTTGCGGGAAGAAGACGGTCATGGTCTGGCGCAGAATGTTGTAGAAGCTGCTGACGACGAACACCTGCTTGGCGGTGATGATGTTGTTCGCGAGCAGGAACGTGAGGATCGAGCAGAAGAGGCAGATGCGAGTCGTGAACATCGTGAACGAGGTCAGCACGCCGCGGATGTAAGAGGTCGCGCGGATCTGCTTTATCTCCTGCCTGGACAACAACGGGAATATAGAACACGGATTCGTTCCTAAACCTTCGCGCATATTGCTCGTGTCTTGTATTGTGGAAATGGGATAAATTGTATTATTCAGCTATTTCTTAAGACCCCACATAAGCTAAAGTCGCAATGTTTGACGATCTAGATTTCAATACCAACAGGGGCGACGTGTTTGTTCTTTGAATATATTAATAGTTGAACATTTCTTCTTGAAATGCTTAAGCATGAAAACACGATTACTAATAAAAACCACGATACTTTGATTTATCAAACATAACGCATTTTTAACATGTTTTTGGTTGAATCATCGAAACCCTATGGTCTTTAACGATGATTTTTGGTTAAATAGTTGACTTACAATAACTTCTCAATTCGCTAAAACAGATTTTGTTAATAGAAAGAATCTGAGTTGTTTTGCTGTTTACTAGAGAACCACCCTAGTAAACAGCAAAAAAACTCAGATTTTTGTGAACACTTGCGCGCGCGGTGGTTGTAACAGCCACGGCTGAGAGTGCGCTATTTTAAAATGAAACGCAACATCATAGAGTTCAGTTCTGATTGATGCAAAATGAGGTGTTTAATCTAGTCATATGTGGACTCTAATCCATCATAATCACAGACCAAATATCCTAAAGATACCGCTTCGCCTAACTTTTACTACAAAATAAAGCTGCCAAACATGCGGGGCGCGCGGGGTTTGTAGAGCGCTGTGATTGGTGCGTTCAAGATTATGCACCACCCTTGCCTGTCTCTAGCCCCACCGCTTATGATCTTTTGCCTCTAATGCTAGCACCGGAGGTAGCCCAGCTAATCGGAGTCCAGAAGAGAATACGTTCTGTGATTCTAATACAGAGTTCAATACTAATATTATGAATGCAAAAGTGACTCTGTCTGTTACGCTGTAATTAATTAACGGCAAGTAATTCTAAATTGAAGTCCGAAAACTCGTTATACTTTAAATATACATTTCCACGCAGACGAATTCGCGCGTAAAAGCTTGTGCATAATAAAGTTAACGCTTACTTCTATATTATATGCTAAGCAGATCATTTTTCGCAAGTCGGCAATCGTCGTCTTTCTTTCAAAAATACGTGCAAAATGTTGGTGTTAATAAAGGAAACATACTCTAGTATTGATATTACAGCTAATCTTTGCGCGCGGCACTGTACGAGTGTGTGCGTGAGCTTGTGTTTCCCATGCGCACGCCCGCCGCGTCACGCACACCAATCAAAACTGAATATTCACAAGCTCACGCACATTAACCGCGCAAATATGACTTGAAATATCTCATACATGTTTTGTTACAGAATTTCGAGTGGCCTTGGTGCATTCCATATTGTAGCAATCGTAAGACTTTAAGAAACTCGTTACAAAAGAACATGCATAATATCCACCTGCTAGCTCACAACCCTATGAGAAAACAACTACGGAGACAAAAGAAATAGAGGCTGGAATACAATGAGTCTGTAGAATTCTATGACAGGGTACATTTGTCATTTAAAGTAGTACTGTAGTAGTAAGTACAGTAGTACGATTAAAATCAGTTAACGATTCGACTTTTCTCGGCTATTATCGGCTAAAGCCGGACACGAAAATGAAACAAGCTACATTGCTGCGATTTCTTTTAGGTAGCATTCAACTTAAAGACAAGTATCGTAAACGCAATGTATTTCACCTGCCATGATGACATTACTTACCAGTAGACCTAAGAACTTTACAGAAGCGATATGGACATGCATTATTTATTGATGTATATAAATGTACCTATAAAATAAAAAAAATATTCATGAGTCGTTATTAATCAATAGTTACTGTTTTACCTAAAATAACAGTACGATATTTGTCATGCGCGTCATACTGTCAAGAAATTGACACTAATTATTTTTCTTATTTAAATATAAAGGTTGCGTTACTTTAGAGCCATTTGGAGGTTTTGTTACTCATATTCTTCTGTTGTATTGTGTTTAATAAGATAACGGGTAATATATTTAAAGTTCATATCTGTAATTTGATATACTCTATGTGAAAAATGAGGGATACCGACAGTAACCGAGGATGGCCGAATGGTGAACTTATTTTAAGAGTACTGTATTGGTTGTTTTGACTGTATTGATCTACTTTTTATAAACATTGACTTTACGTACTGCCTGGCCTTGGCGACGAGATCCGCGAACGGTTTTTCCCATGTATACATCTTGATAACCTGAATGCCGGACAGTATTTCGTTCATAAGACGGACACGCTCGTCTGTACGCAGCGCCGTCTTCAACCGAAGTACCGAAGTCCTCTTGCCCAAGTAAGCTGTAATGTGTATTAAAAAATTCAGTCAGAAACTTATTTAAATCGTTGGCTGTTGGCTCCGTCGCAATACAAATATGAGAAAAAGCTGTAAGCGCGAGTTTGCCCATTTAACAAACTCTATGACGGAACTCGAAAGGAATTTTCCATTCCTCAGCAAACATCCTAAACCAGCATCCATAATTCGGCGAACTAAATTGATAGATGAAAGTGTTGCTAGGTATGGATGAAATTTAATAGTGATGGGGTTAAAGTCGATGTTTCAGCATCATCTCGATCTTAAGAAAAGAGATATTACATTAATTGAATATATTTCAGTTCATTCCGTACTGACAACACCGAAAAGAGTATGGTATGGTATGGGTTATTGGTCTGTGGTAAAGGGAGCCTATAAAAACCAGTGGTTAGTGCTTTAGGGATTTTTCGACTTGCTCTTAGGGGTAAACCACTTTTAAGAGTTGGCAACCCTGATTCCAGTTTACTTAATGGACATCGCCAAAAGAGTTCACATGAAAAAAAACACGCTCAACCAATATACCGTGATGATTTTACAATATCGTTCGTTTACAATAACAATGACAATAACATCAGCATTTTCAATATTTACCAGGAGTATTTGCTCTGCAATTACAGTACAGTTAAATAAACATTTCGCACCGGGCACACTGATAACGTAAGCAGTACATTCATAAGCAAGTGCGAGAACACAGTGAGAGAATACCTAATAATGCCGCTAAAATTTGTTTACACTGAAAGTACAAGAACAAGCCTCGCAGTAGCGAAAATAAAGCTGGAGGTAGAGTGCTTCGTCACATCGGTGTATCTCATTATTTAGCAACTGTGACCCAGTACAAGAAGAAGCAGGGTTCGCACGACAATAGTTCTTCGGTATAAAGAGTACTTTTTGAAAAAATACATTATATATGGCTGTTATCAACCGTCTTCGGAAGCTACCACTGATCCAGCAAAAAACTAATATTTTGATAACTGCGACTTTGTTCCACATATCTACTTTTATAGCGAGTTAAAGAGTTGAAACAATTTTAAGGATCCTGTGGTTTTTTCTTATCGAATGGTCTTATTATCATATAGAAAAATCCCTTTAAAAAAGGTTGCACATTCTACGTCGCAGTGACGTCATTCACACGATGAATGACGTCACTGCGACGGAGATTGCGCATCTATTAATTTGATACTTTTTCTGTTTCTATGCGGAAATAGCGCTTTCGAAGAAATTAAACAATACGGGTCCTTTTAGAGTTGTTAAAACATTTTGACTTGCTAAAAAAATAGACAAGGAAAAAAATTTCAATAGAACAGCTGTATTTGGGCTGTTATAAGGCATTGAAAACACAGAAGTGGATTTGATTCAATGGGCTGTCAATCTGTGGCCCTAGCATGCCACACAAGAATAAGTTATACCCGTTTATCTCTCTGACTATCTCTTTCGTCGGCACTAGTGTAAGAGAGATTCACTAACACGGTTTAACTTATCCTTGTGTCAACCTTCATAGGGCCGCAGCGCGATTAATTGGTAAGGAAGGTACTGTAGAATGCTTTACCTTGTAATGGAATGAAGGATAACATGATTCCGACGCCGACTATGGCGGCCCAGCTGATCTCCTGCCACATGAGGTATGTGATGATGATCGTGGCCAACGGCCCTATCCACAGGTAGTGCAGAAATATCACCGCCACGTCGAACCGGTTTACGTCGTTCGATAGCAAATTTACTACCTGCCCTACTGTTGTTTCACCAAGAGCAGTCTTTGAAAGCCTCAGGGACTGAAAAGAAAAGAATCATAAAAGTGTGTGTAATTAGTCGCTTACGTCCCTTGTTTAACAATCTATTATTCACCCAAATCTTGGCACGGCATGCGCTAAGTGGTGCGCGAGGAAAAACTCCACCAATAGGATTACTTCATTTTGAAATTACAGCAAGCCCGGAGTTCGAAAATATCCATTATTTCTAATAAATATCGTATATATATAAATCTGATATATATCCCAGTTTAATACAATCCAGTATTACAATTTTGTTTACTTACTCACAATATAAATGTAATGTAAAGTCTTAATTTTTAATGCACCGATCAGTTTGACTTGCTTAGTTGACTCCATTCAATAAAATCCATAGTCAAATTAAAACTTTCGTGAGACATTATGAATACTTGGAATGCACACGGCTTTACTCACGATTTATTGTCAGAAATCGTCAGAGATGTTGCGCGGGTTGCTTTGACCGCGACCGCACTCTGTCGGACTATTTCTGACAATAAATCGTGACTGAAACTGTGTGTATTTCAATTATTCTAATCTATTATATAAAATCTATCCTATCATTAACATAAAATATAATTAAGAGAAAAATAAAACAGTATTCGGACACCGCGGCAAAATTTAAAACGTATGTTATTTGGCATCAAAGTTATCATTACCTATGTTCACCTTCAAATAGGTTGCGGCCCATTATTTAAACAGATAAATATACCTCAATACGGTCAGGACGAAATGTTTCTTTGAATCTCGTTGAAAAATTGGTTCAATATTGAAATAAAATAAGCCTAAATCAATTATTTGACTAAAAGCTAACTTTGTTAAAATACACCAGTTTAATGTGAAGTCGAATTCCGTTACATGCCTTTTCATAAAATAAATAGACATTTCCTGAGCAATCGCGGTGCACCTTCGGCCGCGTCATCTCTTTCCATCAAGTGAGACCGTGGTCAACCGAAAGCCATCAATAATTTTAAATAAATGACAATATATTTACCTTCCGATATATGAGAGAGCAACAGGCAACCCTGAACTTCATGCCCATGTGCAATATGGCCATCATGTATGAATGAACCACCAGCACATTGAGAGCGGAGCACAGAACCACCGCTCCAGCGTACCAGTATGCTTCTTCTCGCGTCACGGACTTCTCGTGGCTAGTTTCGTAATATTCCACTAACTTTCCAAGGAAGACTGGCTGCGCAAGACTGCAGACAAAGTGATCATCTGAACTTAATTCTCAAAATCAATATTAATCAGTACCTAATAACAATGGGTTCCAAACAATTTTAATCACAGACCATAGACTCCGCAGAGAAGGGCGACCCCCGTTGCTAACATTACAGTCAACAAATTATAAGCAGCGGGGCTACTGGCAGGCAAGGAGTACGCATAAACTTGAACACACCAATCACAACACTCTAAAAGCCCCGCGCGCCCCGCAACTTTGGCAGCTTTATTTGCTAGTAAAAGTGAGGCTAAGCGGTGGTCTGTGCTTGCAATATAATGCCAACTATATTACTATTTTTTTTTTACCTATGAGCAACACGCCAGACATAAGAAATAAACTAGCTCTAACAAATAAATTAAACTGTACTGTAAGTTCAATAATTCAAATGATACAAATGATAAGGAAGCATTTGTGCAATTCCGCTTGTTATAATATACCTACTAACAAATGAAATTTAGTTTATCTACACCCATATCATAAAACCTCCATTGTTTAATCAAAAACCATAGGAAATGACCACCATTTTGACAACCAATTAGGAAAAACCAGTGCTGCAATGTTTATTTCTTTATCGTTTTTAGTAAAGAAATGAGATTAAATTTGGAACAGCTGTCAAAACTCAAGTGGGTCTCTATTCTAGTATCCATAGATATTAAAACAGTTATTGATACGAAACGTCAATTCAGTGTTTTTTTAATATAAACTGCACAACATTTTATCTCGAGTGACATGAGAATAGAGACTTCATTCGTTTGTCTATGATTTAAAAAAAAATGGTCTTGACGGAGGATCGAATTGCCGCCATTATGTTGACGTTTTGCTGAACGAAAGTAGAATTGTTGTTGAATTGAATAGAAAAAGTTGTTTGTAATTTACATTTTAGTTGAAAATATGAATAGTAGTCTTCTCGGAGTGTGTGTGATGTGAAAATGCGCCGGATATCGGAAATATGCAGCCACGATTGCAACAAATAACTTGTTGCCAGAAAATATTGTTTCTGAACCCATCATGGAGGATTTATAATATGTGTGTAGATAAAGTTATGTATGCAACTCTGCATAATTTGGCCTTAAAACACTCGTGCGATCTTATTATGAAATTCGCCTATCGGCTCGTTTCATGAAAACCGCACTAGTGGTTTAAGGCCTATCATTATGCAACCGTTGCATAAACTACTAATATTTTACCGTAACCATCAAGTGCACCTACCAAAATCAAATAAAGGTTATTGATTTACCGACAACTTAGGGCACTCGCACCCGGCGACCTTTTGCAGCGATGCAGTCGCGATACATTCGCAAAAGGGCCGCGATCCTGTCGCGCGTTTGTATCGATACAGGAGCGATGCTGAATCGATACAGCGCGACTGTAGCGCTACTGCATCCTTTCTGTCGCACGATTCAAAAGCGACAAGCGGCCACCAATAGCGAAGCAGTAGCACGTTCACGAAACGCGCTACTGTCTCGCTACAAAAAGTCGTCGTGGGTGAGTGCCCTTAGGCCGCGTTTTATAAAGGTTAGTTAGACCAAATGTCAGATCAAATTTTAGTAAATCAGTACAAATTTTGACATTTGTGGGCAAAATTTGATCGAACGGATTTTTATAATACCCAGCCTGGCACGATCTACGCGTACCTACGTCATAAATGCAAAGACAACACGGTCTACATTTAACCATTTACAACATAGCGCCAATCTAATCTAGCTACTGCCTCTACAACTAGAACTATATGATTAGAGATCGTTATATCCATTACATCGTTCTGTTTGCTCACATTTTTTTATATGTAAAATTGGTATTATTTATATCATCAGATGGAAAACTTTGAAGCATCGGCTTCACAACTTCCTTCTCTTGAACAAAAGAGCTTACGAGTGAGCCCACAAACCCGGGCTGGTGGACCCTGGGAGTATATGAAAAAAAGAGAGGAATATATAGGAAATTTTATGCAGATAAATTGGTATTTCAAGGTACGAAGTCTAGATTGCGGAAAATAATAAGTACTATAGTTTGGTCACAAGCGCTATACCGTGCCATGGGTGGCGACGGATGTGCGGAGGGGATTTTTTCCCCCTTTTCCTGCATCGCGGTCACCCCGCGTCTTTCCGCGCAGCTATAATCCCCGGTGCATAAGTTGACCCAAGTTAAATGTGTGGCAAAAAAGCGTCGCACCTGATACCACACCTCGGTTGAGACCCTGTGTGTTCCACGCATTCAAATTATACCTAAGGCGCGGTGCAGCGCTTGTGGCCAAACTATAACTACCTATTATCTACTGCGTGAAGGAGCAATACTCCGCCCAAACCAGTGTCGCGCTTTCCGCCCGCGGTTTAAAACTGCGCCGAGCGTCCAGTGTAGTAATTGTAATCATCACTGTAATTGTTTTTCTATTAAACTATAGTAGATTGTACAACAAGAGCATAAAATGAGCCATTTTACACGAGACGTGCATATTTGTATTTAGATAGGAATACATATGTCGTAATTAAATTAAGATATAACCTAAATCTCATAAAAATATATCAATTAAATGAAGGTGTATTGTGTATGTGGCTGTAAGGCCTAATTGCCTTAGTCTTAAAAGGAGAAATTACTTTATGCAAAAGAGCATAAAAACACATTTTATGCAGCCTTCTCTCGACATAAAGAACAACTTTACGAGCATGAGAAGTGAAAATATGTTTTTACGACGGATGTTATGTCGAATATACTATGCCAACTTCTGTAAAGTTTTTGTCGTAGCACTGCAAAAAAATGATTACCAAACTACTTCGGTATTTAAGAATTAACCATAATTTGGTAAGGCGTTATTAAAGTGAATTTGATTCAACATAAGGGTTTATCTATAAAGAAAAAACTGAATGTAACGTATTGCCTTAAGTCATGTAGTCACTTTTTTAAGTTACAGATAAACGAAAGTCCGGTTTCATTTAACAAACTTTTTTTTTCAGTGGTTGACGATTTTGTATACCTGGGACTCCGTCCAGTTAGGTAGAACCAACTTCGAGAGAGAGGTCCCGATTCGGCATGGGCTCAGCAATTGGGACGTTAAGTTACGCCGTATCTTCTCGTCTTTTTTCCAAATCGGTTAATCAATGGATTGTGAAGTAAAAAATGTAAAAAGAAAAAAAAAACATACAACCGAATTGAGAACCTCCTCCTTTTTTTGAAGTCGGTTAAAAATGAAATAAGTCGTTACTTTTTTATTCTATTCCTGCACTATTATCTTCGATATATTATAAAACCGGAATTTCACCACTTTAATGAAAAAGACGCGGGACATTCTGGCCAATGCAAGCAGGTTGTTAAAATGTTTACGTAACCTTGACTGCTTGAATGCACCGCTTCGTGATTGGTTCACAAGTAATTTGGAATATTCGTAAGCTAGGTATGGTTGACGAAATATAATTTGCACGATTTCGTCTAAGTTAAAACACGAATCGGTGCCAACCGTATAATTTATTAAAACGAAATTAGATATCGTCGCGTTAGAGTGAAAACGAGTAGTGCAAAAGAGGTAACTCGTTAGTGTAAAAAAAAAACTGCGTACCATAAATCTTTTCTTTCCAGAAATGTAATAAAAAATTAAAACCAAAATTGCATTCTCGAGGTTTTCACTCTAAGACGACGATATAGAACCTTATGCAAAACGACTCTGTGGTATAGTGTTGGTAGGTATAGGTAAACAACTGCCTAGGTATTTTCAGGTTTTTTTTCAAAATTTTAGGCCCATTCGTTTCGGAATAATGGGGAATGGTAAATTTCCACCTATTTTCCTAAATAACTTCAAAACCATTTATCTTCAAATAATAATAATAATAAAAAACAGATTCTAACAACAAACCCTTTCATTTGATATGTCACACGCTATAGTATGCAATTTTTTTTTTAATCTAACTAAACAATATTATATTATATTACCTAATTATGATGAATACACGAGAACACTGATGTTGTTCTTAAAGTAATTGCTCATCACGCTGAATTTTCGGCTGTATTTGATTATAACAAACAGAAGAATACGTAAAACATTTTTTAACAATATAAAAACGAATTCGATTAAAAAAAACACCTTTTTACCACTACGAGTTTCCTTATTTCCACTACGAGCTGATAACAAAAGCATTTAATTTTGTCAATTACTCATTGACATTTGTAAAATATTACCATCAGCATCATAATGCAAGGACTGTTGACCGTTAAGGAGTGTTTTAGCACAAATACAGTTATACAATACAATACTCTTTATTGAACACCACAAAAAGAACAAAAAAGCATACACTAACCAAATAAAGTTACAGAACAAAAGGCGGTCTTATCGCTAAAAGCGATCTTTTCCAAACAACCTTAACATAGAAAATGATGAGCAAAATAGTTGCAAGTGGTGCAAAATTGAAGTTAACACGTTTCCTAAAAAAAGCACTCACAAATACAAATACATATACATAAAGTAATAAATACATAGGTAAATATATAAATACAGATACATATAATCTTAGAAAATGGCAAAATCGCTGTATGTTTTCCTACAAAATTTGAGGAATTCAGTTGATTCCTCATGGATCCCATCATCAAACTTCAACTTTGGCCTTATAACGGGACCAATTTGAAAGTCTACTCTATCGACTATAAGATAAAATTCTAAAATAATTCCCATCAGCGTTATGGATTTTTATGGGTCGTTATAATGAATCTCCTTTTTGAGTTCGCTGAAAGCAAAGCCGCGTGAAAGTGGTTGTGTATTATATTCTCAAATCACCCCAGAAGAATAAAGATAATATTTTTGACTTATTCATTCAATTTGTCCAGTAGTTTTGAGATAATCGTGCAAAATAGGTACACAGACATAAACGGCTACTTCCTATAATAGGCACGACATAAACGAACCTCGACTTTTTGAACATTTTGCTAGTATATTATTGTTATACTAAAACTATCTATCTCAGCAGAATGAAGTTTATATATTCAAAAGAACCACTGAAATCGATTCAGTAGTTTTGAGGGTGGTAACTAATGGAGTGATTACATACATACATAATCACGTACCTACATACTCGCGAAAAACATTACCCTCCTTTTTGCTTCCCTTCAGCCGGGTAAAAGCTAGATGTCATTGCTGCTATTTAGACAAATCTAATTAACCTACAGAGCGTGCCGAAGAAATAGACATACATACACACATACAATCGAAATACATTACCCTCCTTCTGGTGGGTAAAAAGTAAAGTAAAGACCTACTGCTGAGATTCTTTCGGCGTTTCTTCTCAGCAGATGTCACCTTTCGAAGCGCTGGTAGATTCAGATAAATATTTTCATTTTCAAAAGCCGGTTCACGTGTTGTGACGTAAATACTAGATAATGCGATGTACTAGAGCATAAGCAAGTTATACTTCTGCTGACTACATTAAGACTTCTTTTGTTTAAAATTGACTTAGCGACTCCGGCGTACAATGACTGTTTCGCGGAGAATGAGCGCGACAGTGTTACATTACGAGCGCAACAGCGAGGCGCCTTGATGCGCAGGAGCAAAGTCTATGCTGATTCATTGAAAACATGCTTGTAGCCGAATTAATTATAATAATAAAATAATGTAGTAACCAGAAACAGATGAACTTAAATAACACTTTCAGTAATCCCTACACTAGGCTGGGCCCGTGTCGTGGGAATTAACACATTTTCGATTTATAGTTAGCAGTGCGGATAGAGAAATATAATAAATTTGCACTTTAAAGAGAATATTATAAATATTAAGAGCTATAAACTCGAACTGTCTGTCTAGCACAACCTGCCCGCGAGTCATTCATTTGTCGCTCAGTGCGTGCCTTAGATATTTGATTAATTTGACAGTACGCCCTGCGGCCCTAACATGTATGACACAAAGATAAGATAGACCGTCGTATCTCTAAGTGCGTCTCTCTCACACTAGTGCCGACGAATGAGATAGTCATAGAGATAAATTAGAACCGTTTATCTCTATGACTATCTCTTTCGCCGGCACTAGTGTGAGAGAGACGCACTTAGAGATATACGGTTCTAATTTATCTTTGCGCCATGCATGTTAGGGCCGCTGAGCGACAAACAAATCGGGGGCATATTGTGCTAGCCCCCCTGGTGTGACTTATTAGTTAATAAAAATAACGCTACAAGTAGCTATGTGTAATAAAACTATGATTCACTAATTATAGCTTAGAAATTAATAACTGTAAGTATGAAACATTTTAGCAACCACAGATTATGAGCTCATAGTCCATATGTATATTGCTCCTCTGCGCCATGTCCGTCGCAGATAGATAAGTGACCTTCATTCGGGTTTTTGCTTGTTTTTATTTTGATATTGCTACAAAAACATTATTAAAATGACGCAAGGCCATGCCATGAGTGTCTCCATTTGAACCGTCTCATAGTGAGCATGCGCGAAGGATGTCTCACCACATGGACGGAGTAACGAGTTCAGGACCAATTAGACTTATCATTTTTTTGGAGCCATATAAGTCACTTTATAAAATTAGTTTTTTTTTAATCATTCGAGCCCTCTTTTATTCCCTTAACGGTAAAATGTCGATAAATCCTTATTTCATCATTCATGATGCTCTGATAGTAGATCCTTATTGACTCAAAACTGCTACAGAATGAAAGTAAATTTCAAAATTCAACAATGTTATGACGGAGCTCTCGTCGGTTTTATAAAAAGTCGTATAATATCCTCGCATTTCTAATGAACAGCAGAGTTTTCAACTCGAATGTAAATTATCATTGCACCCTCCTATCATAAGCAGCGTCGCTTACTAAGTTCGCTCGTGTCCCTCAACATCATGGGTGCAATTGGTCTCTTACACTCCTTGGTTAATAATCGAAGCGTACGGCAGTGCGCAAAGGCCAAGTCAAGAAACGGCCGGAAAGGGGGCATTCTTTATACGAACTGTCTCGAGCCACTTTAGACCAGTCCGTATCTCAGTATCTATTGCACCAATTTTCATACCTAATACCGAATGGCGTTTATACGCTTTCAATGGATCTCGATTTTATAGGTCTCAGTAAATCGCAGTTTTAGCAATGACTCACGGATTCACTGACTCACATAAGGTAATCAAAAATATAAGGTACCTACTTCTAGTTGTTCTAGAAACTTGAAAAGTGGCATTAAGATAGCTTTATGTTTTAGTTTGCTAAATAAAGAAAATACCAAGTTATAAAAATCCACAAACTTCAAGTACAACCATTTTTTTTAAAAACAGCGGTAGAGTAGTATTCTTTACTACCATACAAAGACAGAAAAGAGTTTTGAATCTTGGCAGCGATCTGGACATCAACTCTTTTTCTGGCCCGACAGTTAGAAGGACTTGGCCTTCTTTTTAACATGTATGTTTTGGTGGGATTTACTACTCGTATTTACCGAGCATATGATAGCTAAAATAAAAGGAACATGCATGCCAATTCACAAGTTTGAAGGTTTACAGGTAGGTATGGATATTTCGTGATCGAGTATTTCGTGTGAATTTACATAATATACATTATTATTAAAAAAAACAGCCTTTTTGTAAATCAGTATAATTTTTGACGTTCGTAACCGAAATTTGAGCAAACGGATCTTTATAAAACCCAGCCCATTTCGGTTATTACGGGTTATAATTTGACATTTCCCGCATACAAAATATGTCAATTTTGAACTGGTAGTAAGCAAACCTATCCACGGATTGAATGTTAGCGTTGCAATTCACACCACCCCACCTCGCATTGGTCCACTCTTGATTCCTGATGACGTAGCGTTGTCGACAAAGTGTTTTAAGACAACGAGTCGTCTCCAAATTTATTACGTAACTAATTAAGTCTGTAAACTATCGGTAATTTGCTTAGTCTTCTACGAAGGGAACAAGTGTAATAACTTTAGTTCCTAGAGATTTATTAGGTACCTAATGCACTTTAGTTCTCCTAAATCCAAAATTACTCACTTTTAGAGCACGAGAAGTGAAATATCATTATATTATCTGTGCTTGATACAGATATTGTAACATGAATAGTCTTCGAGAAAGTGTGTTAGAAGTTCTCATCCTCAGATGTCTTTTAACTTATTACATTGCATTAACATAGAGCTGCAAAATACATACATAATTAAACTAGTGGCTCCGTGAGCTGTAGACCTCGCGACAAAAGACTTCAAAAAACTGAATCTAAAACAATAATGATTGGCCTTGCGACAAACTGAACTTTGCCGTTGAAAAACTGATATCTCCATACATCGAGTCAGTTTACCAACACCGCCAGTAAGTTTGTAATTGCAAAAACCTCCATATCCCCGCCATTTTCAAATATTTCAAAAAACTGAATCGACAAAAAAAAATTATACATTTACTGAACCTCCTCACAAAATTTCACGAGAATCGGTTGAGAACTGCGAGCTGTAGACGAGAACAAATGGACATCCGCTGGACGCTGGAAATTGGACATACGAAAGCATTTTTGCCCAAGCTGAAACGGAGACGCTTCGCTCGCTCGGTCGATAAATATCAATTAATAAAAGACTGTTTTCTCGGTTCGTACTACGAGAACAGTTCGACTCGTTGATACCTGCATGTTTTAAACAAACTGTGAGTCGGATTGGGCTATTACGTGCGATATAGAGGAAAACCATTTTGCTTACAAAATATGCCGACTCATGTTTGTTAAATGAAAAAATAAATAGGTGACGTTTCTTTAACCTACAGTACATCTCAGTGAAACTTGTTAATTAAACAACAAATTTCTTATAGTAGTACGCAAGTTTCCTTTGCTTTCAAACAAACATTTAAAATTAAAAAAAACGGTCAAAAGCCATGCTCAGTGCAGGGTTCCGTAGCTGCTATTACTCTGAAAACCATCACTATTAGATAGATTTCTATTAAAAATGTTATTTGGTGCTATTTTAGATGATGTCATGTCAGTAGGTATAAACAAGTAAAGGCCCGGGCACACCAAAGGCGGTTGCGGCGCGTTTGCGGCGCGAACGCGGGCACGCGAAGTTGTATTTAATACCGCCGCCATGTCCAGAGGCACACCGAACGCGTCGCGAAAGCGGCGCGGAGCGTACGCGAAGCGGCGGCGGCGCGGGGCGTGCGCAAAGCGGCGGCGGCGCGGGGCGTGCGCGAAGCGGCGGCGGCGCGGAGCGTGCGCGAAGCAGCGGCGGCGCGGGGCGTGCGCGAAGCGGCGGTGGCGCGTGCGCGAGCACGCGAAGTTGTATTACGCGGCGCGGGGCGGGGCGAACGCGGCGCGAAAGCGGTGCGAAAGCGGCGCGAAAGCGGCGCGAAAGCGGCGCGGGGCGTGAGCAACGCGGGCCCGCGTTTGAAACGCGTTGACGCCGCCGCCCGCGTTCGCGCCGCAAACGCGCCGCAACCGCGTTTGGTGTGCCCGGGCCTTTAGTCGCCTATAAACTTATGAACTAATGAAGCCTTCTTATTCGTGATAGTTTCCTTTTAACTTCGTTACATATAACTATAACTTATAGGTACATATATAAGCTTTCATGTAAGATTTAAAAAAAAACAGATTTACAGTTTCGACTGTAGGACGGGAAATGTAACTACAACAGAAATTGCACCTTTAGAGCTCAATATATCCTAAACGGTCCCCCTGATCTAAAAATATATCATAACATACTTGTACTAGTTTTTAAAGAGCTATCCAACGGCGCCACATTTCAGGTTGTAGAACATAAAATGTTTTTTTTTTTTTTACGTTTGTTTACATGTATATTTTACCTAAACATTAATAATTGTAAAAATATCACCTTTGTAGCTTAAACAGTCTTCGAGAGAAAGTGACTGTGGCATACAGACAGGCAAAAGGACATAGCGAAACTATAAAGGTTCCTAGTTTGACTACGGATCCCTAAAAACCGATGGATCGGGACTCCTTTTTTAGAAGTTGTTTAAATAAGGTACAATATTACACAATAAATAAACAAATACTAAGCGCTACAGTTGCTATGCACATAAGTTAAATACGCTGTGTCCATTTTACATTTGGTCTTACGTATAAATGTAGTAATGACAAAAGATTGAAATATATTGTCGCGTTCGTTTGCATTATTATTTCTCGGTAAAGACAAGGTTAGAGTGGTAACAACCGTGGCATCACTTAAGACGTATAATAGTTACATATTTTAGGTGAACGTACGTCAGGTCAATTATTTCGCAACATTCTCACCTTTGTTATCAGCGTTGGAGGTGATTGTTTACAGCTGCAGAATATCGATATATTTGTTTTTCGTTTCTTTAGCAATCCAGCGACACTTTCGATGATTACTCAAATATATCAGAAGAGCAATGAACTCGCTGAAGGTTCGCAAACATGAAAACAAGTTGGATATGGTCGAGTCGCAATTAGTGAGTCTCCAATTTCATACCTATTGATCTAAAGACAGAGCGAATACCTAGCGAAGCATAGATCAGTGATTGCGGTCTCATTCATCAGCATCGATATTGATATTGACAAGGAGTGCAATCAGCAATCATATTCTATTGAGCAACCAACCAAGGATCCCAGATAAATCTAAAAATGTTCTAGTCTTGATAAGATATACCTATTACAAAATTGTTTGTTGAAGATAAATATAACGTTGCTTATCCCTCAGAAGTGGATCATTAATCCTTACTAATACGACGGGTCTCTGACTCAACCTCGTATATGAAACTTTATGATATCCGAATATCCACTTTAGATACACGTCCTAAAGTAGATAATCCAATTTCATAAATTTTTATATACGAGGTTGAGTCAGAGACCGGTCGATATTATAAATGCACAAGTGTGCGCTCTTTCACGACTTTCACGTCAGAACGGAGCGACGATTTGACTTGCTTTTTTTATACAGCGATAGTTGTTGGAAGACCGGAGAAGGATATAAGCTACTTTTTAACCTGTTTTAACCTTAACCCGGTAAAAGGCATAATTTCCGAGGGAATGCCGATAAACGGATTCCACGTGGACGAAGTCCCGTGCAAAATGCAGTAAAAAGTAAAACAGATATTTAATCGTAACATATTACCTATTATGTGAATTACGTATGTCATAATGTCAATAAGTACTGTCCGCGTGCGAGCTCCGAGGAAGCTTTACGCACGTTTAAGGAAAGATTTAGTGTAGTAAATGACTAGTACGGCAACAGCATCGCTAATTATGAGCAAGCCTTTAAGACACTGGTAAGCGCAGGGTATGAACGGTCGGGCGAGGCGCACCACACGGCCACACCCGTTTCCCTAACCCCCGATTCCTCGAAACTCGCGCGCGGACTGTATTGTCATCAGCAGAAGACTATCGAGCCATAATGGGAAAAATAATGAGACCATATAAAGATAACATGAAGCTTCGGATGCATTACCCAATATTGAAACAAAAAAAAAACAATATTTTTAAATAATTTACTCAAAAAACCAAGACTTTTATGCACCGTTGTACAGCTAGCGAAATAAATTGGATACCTACCTATCTACCTATAAGTCTACAAAACCATATGGTCCGATTTAAGGCATCCGTTTCGATCGATATTATATTTACATTACGTTATTATATAAGAATCTTTGTAACATATACTTACAAGAGGATTTTTTTTACGAAGCCGGTTAGTACATGGTTTATCAAATGATCGCCAAGTACTTTGAAGATATCAAGGACGGGCGTCCTAGCGTATTACAGATTGTACGCGGCGCTATGTGTGCGTGCGCTTGTGGTGCTCTTACTCAAGACTGACATGACACAAATTGAAGCTACATATGTACAAGCTCACGCACACAGCGGCGCGCGCAAACATGATTCGGAGTATCTATACATAATTTAAAACCGAATATGCCTTACCGGATTCCGCACTCCATCACTAGCAATACAAATCCATACAGCATACACCTAGCGGCGTAAGCTCTCAGAATGACTCGAAGAAGGCTCGGCGTGCGTTTGTCTCCCGCGCGGGCCACTTCCTCTTCCCATAGGCGGGCAAATTTATCTCCAAGTGGACCTGGCGAAAAGGAATTTGCATAAATTACATGTACTACATACAATTTATGAAGATTCGAAAAGCACAAGTCTGACACGCTTACAAAGGGCTCCGTACCATGGTACTTTCGTACTTCGCTTCAGGTACTATAGATTGGCCATGCGCGGATTCATAAACGAAGCACCTTATTTAGAACAATTTTCTGGAAGTTCGGTCAAATCACACAAAATTGGTCTTTATACTTTATAGAACCCTCAATGATTCCCATATTTGATAATAGGATACTGGTAACAGCCCTGTACAATCGTCAAAGCGTCAAAAATAAGTAAGTACACATTTGAATAAGTACTGTCACTTTAACTTGACGTACTTATAGTTACGTCAGGGGCGGTCGCAGCCTGAAATTTTGAGGGGGGGGCGGGGGGTCACTAATAATACAATATGTGGAGTAGTATTAGACTTTACTTTTAGACTTGATTTTTCAATTTGACGTGTACGATTTCGGGGGGGTGGGGGTAATGTCCTCTGTGACCCCCCCCCCCCCCCCCCCGGGACCGCGCCTGAGTGACATCCAACTGACTACAGTTACAGTTTTATCTAAACCAGGAACTTACGAATACTGTTCAATGTGGTCTGCAGTATGCATTGATTGCAATATTAGCCGGCCGGCCACATTTTATATTACCTATTTGAAAAAAATCGGATTTAGGTAAAATATCTTATCAGTTGCTCACCCGATGCATGTTCTTTGAGGGGTTCATATAGGTTCTCTTCCTCCATTTCATGTTTCAATCCACCGAAAAAAATGGGCAGAGTCCACCTAAAAAATATATAATCAATTCAACACAGCACACTACAGCAGCTCAATTGTGTAACACATTTGGTGTCGCTTTGGTACGTGAAGTAAACGCAATTAAGACGTCATTCGACATCAAAAGGCCTGTGCACACCACGTTTTTTAAAAGCGCCGTCGACGCGCGTTTTGTGAAACGCGCGTCGATGGCGCGCTTTTTATCCTACAAAACAGTGCGCATCGCGTCTGTATCGCTACATACGCGCGTCAACGGCGCGTTTAAAAACGTGGTGTACACAGGCCCTAAGGGTTAAATTGGTTAACTTTGCGAGCCAAAGCAATATTGAATCGAAAAAAATTAAAATATAGAATTGTGTTACACAATTGAGCTGCTGGTCGTTGCAAGTTCCATCCTAGGTAGGTATCTAGGATAATATGTGTATTATAACTGTGAAAGTATTGATGCTCGTATGTCTGTTATTTAATGAAAATGAAAATGAAAATGAAAATGAAAATGAAAATGAAAATATTTATTTTGCAAGTAGGCCTCACGGGCTCTTTTACATGTCTGAATCTACCAGCGCTTCGAAAGGTGACATTTGCTGAGAAGAAACGCCGCAAGAAACTCAGCAGTAAGTCTTTTTTTCCACTTTAAAATTACATATAACTAAAACTAACATAAAAAGTGCAACAAATAAACCTAATGGGCACAAATTAATTATCTTATACAACTAATAAGGGAGATGTATAGTCTCCGCGTCTGAACAAGTAAATTTAAGTGCCTTAGAGATGTATAAAGTCCCTGACGCCTGTCTAATGACGCCTCAACGGCTGAAAGGACTTTTATCTAAAATGTGGACGTGACAAATGTGTTAAGTATGGAACATATTAATCGTTTTTGAATTGTACATGAACGAAGTCAAAACACGAACAAAAATTGGTATTTATTAAAGCCAATTTATAGTTGACAAATACACCAAGCAAATAGCGATTTTTGCTAATTTAAAACTTGTGACGAACGCGTTGCGAATTCGCCGAACGCGCGCCAATCGCAACGCGCTCGCGGCGCGCAGCGCAAACTGTTCCAATAAATACACGTGTGCAGCGCGCGTGCTGCGCGCGAGCGGACGGTTCGCGAGCGGTGCGTTCGTCAGATGTGGACGCACCTTAATGTACAATGCAAAAATGCTTATTTTTTAAAGAGAATATTAAATGGGCAAAGGTGCAATCGTTTTTTTTATTTTATTGTACAAACATAATAAATATTGTTAACGTTTACAATTTATTCATAACATCACATAGCATTTTACTTTAAACAAAAGCTGTAATTAGTTTGCTTATTTGTTAATTTGACTAGGTGCACATAAGTCCCGATATTATAACTATAATTGAGAGGACCTATTTCAAGACGTTTTCTTTTTTCTTAAATTATACGAGCAAGAGAAACCATTTAATCATTTCAGTAAAAAAAACCTAGTAGGTAGTAGTATTATATTAAGATTTTTTACATTATATATTATTGTAATCTGAGCTTAACGTCTTCCCATAATTGATTCTGTATACCTATCTTTCTAAAAAAGAATAAGACAAAAGGCTTTACATGTCGTGTGTATGGCGATATGTATCAGTCCAGGCTGACTGATCCATATCGCCTAGCCGGAACTACTGAAGCTAGAAACAAATTTTGAACAAGCTTCCTTATGTGACGTCAAGACTTACTAAGAAAGGAACGTTTGAAAGTCAACCCCCAAAGGGGTGAAAGTTTGTGTCGATATTTGTATCGGAAAAAAAATTAATAGCGTAATTGTCATATAATACAATGTACTAAAACAAATTTAGACACATATTTTAGCGATTGCAAAATTCAATCCCTAAGGGCGTGAAATGGGGGCTCAAGGTTTGTACTTATTGAAAATACCGCGGGCAAAACTGAAGCGCCCTAGCCTTCTATAATTTTTTAAAAACTCCACCTGCGGCCCTTACATGCATGGCACAAAGATAAATTAGAACTGTTTATCTCTATGACTATCTCTTTCGTCAGCACTAGTGTGAGAGAGACGCACTTAGAGATACACGGTTCTAATTTATCTTTGTGCCATGCATGTTAGGGCCGCTGTGCAGACTTTATTATTTGGATCTCTTAAAAGCAGGATCAAAGTAAGAGAACTTGAACGCCACAATTGGTTATATATGATAGCGGATTTCCATGCCACTGACGCCACGCACGATATGCCGTGTTCCATACATTTGCGTCAGCTAATGCCGTAATTGGCGTCCATGGCACGCTTTTTCGCATTGGGTCGTAGCGTTCAAAGGGTTAACTAACGTATCCAGTTCTTTTCAAAGTTGATTTATACCCTTATTAAAAGACTGCATTTAAGACTGATATTGTACTCAAGTAAGGTTTATAGTATGGAAAATCACCTGTCTGAGCATGATAGCAGTTTTGAGCATGCAGGCATTACATATCTCCATACAATTGATACACTGGCTATCATATTTCACTTTCATTGTTTGATGGAACATTCTATTATATTTTCACAGTCAATACATAATTACAAGTAAACATAATAAATTGTTAAAACAATAATTATTATTAATAATAAAACTGGTCCTGTAATTTTAAAAGCATCTTATTTGCATTTTCCTCATAGGTGGAGTGAAACGCAGTATACCTTACTCAGTAGCAACATTATTCTAATTTTGGCTGATAATGCTTTAATCCCTCACTACACTTCTGATTCTACATTTTAAGAGCTTTTAAGTCTTTTGATTTATGCATGTCATGTGCATCTAACTTGTTTAATAAGTTTATCAAGTGCAAGTTTGACTCG
This sequence comes from Tortricodes alternella, assembly GCA_947859335.1. Classification (NCBI taxonomy): domain Eukaryota; kingdom Metazoa; phylum Arthropoda; class Insecta; order Lepidoptera; family Tortricidae; genus Tortricodes; species Tortricodes alternella. Next base: position 22,324,201 of record OX401970.1, on the reverse strand, counting down.
CACAACAAGGGTTCCACATAACTATACTTAGTTTTACCTATTTATATAAGGAAGATAAACCCAACATCAGCTGCTTGGCACTGAATATGTGTTTAGTATGGAAACTGAACTGCAACAGCCCCATTTTAGATAGGTATATTCAAAAGTATTTTAGAAAAATATATACAAAGCACTGTGGAATCAAAAAAAAGAAATTGTATAAACTTTGAAAATTCTTTACCAATAAACATTTCAGCACTCAATGAGAATGTTCATCATTAGATACAGATGCTACTAAAATTATCCATTATGAAGTTTTTATAAACAGTTTTCATAAAATGATTGATAAAAGCCAATTTCCATGTAAATTACACATAAAATTCACACCTAAAGTATTTTAAAAACCAGGAACTGTTCAAACTACACAAAAAGCAGGGCTGAATTTAAATGATTCTATTTTAGTTAAATAAGAAAAAATATAGCAATCCAAGGCTTACCCAAATGTTAAAGCTGACAGTGGGTTGGCATGAGCCCTAGGATGGGGTGGCCGACCTTTAGTCTTTAACGCTTCCATGTTTAGTCACCTGGAAAAAACACCCCATTAATAGTTACCTACTATAAGTAGATTACAAAAACAATAACGTAGAAAAAATATATAATTTACTATTAAATTTTGTATAGTAAAAATAAATGGCACATGTATTGAGTAAAACCTTATATTTAGTTATGTGTACACATTATAAAATACTTGCCAAAAGTAGGTAGTCGGTGGTCGCCCTAAGCGAGAAACACGAGCTTTATTCGCTCACAAGTCGTGAATGTACCTAATGCATAACTTTGTTGATCGTTTGGCACTACAGGTATTACTAGGATTCAACAATAAAGCGGACACTATTTATTTTAAATATGTAACTACCTTCAAGGCACCTTTAAAATAAATCGGAAATTTAACATAACTAAAATTTGTATTTATTTAGAGCTTCATAGGAACTGTTAAGATATGTTTTCTATAAGCAGAATTAAAATATCTATAGTAAAATTAAAATAAAACTCCAGAGCAATAAATTATAATACGACTACGTTCACCGACAGTTTTTTTGACGTAAGGGACAGAGGAGACCTGCCGACGATGAGCAAGAGGTAAGCAAGAGCACATTGAGAAAAATCATGCATGGTACAAATAGATAACGAATGAATGATCTGAATTGAGACAACTTTCTGAATGACTGACTGAACGAACTGAGTGAACGTCATCCTACTACGGTCACAGTAACGGTAGTCGTTATAGGCTTATTACACCTTCCTAATTTAGTCACTTACGAGAGGAACGCCGCAATACGTTGGAATGAGATGGAGATATTTTCATACGTATCTAACGTATTTCGGCGTCCCTCTCGTAAGTGACTAATTTAGGAAGGTGTAATAATCCTTTTAAGCCGACTACACAAATCTCAGCATCGTTGAGAAGGGCTATAATCACGCCGTGTTTTTCTTTTACCATTTTCTACTGGACTGGAAGTGCCGAGCATCTATACTTACTATACTCTTTGGTGCCGAGTATGCCAACTAAAACATGCGCCGTATGCGGCGTTATACGCCAAGACTGTAATTTACTACTACTCAGGGCCTAGCTCAAGCATTTATCGCGCACATGAATCTTCTATCACTTTTTAATAAATATGCGGGTGCGAAAGGGACGAATGCTTTACGTGCGTGATAAAAATTACTGCATATGTTAATTTACTTAAGGAAACAAAAGTCGATGCGGAAAATTAAAATATTGCATCGATTGGTCGCATGCCAAAAATTGGTTAGTGTAAAGTCAACTTTATTACGGTGGCAGAGCTAGCTACATAATAGTAATCTGTGGCCCTGAAGGCCTAGCACACTAGCTTTTATCACGCACATAAAGCATCTGTCACTGTTTAAGGATGTATGCCCAATATATCGATTTGTATATTTTTCGCTGAAATTGAATAGTATGGTAGTATTAGTCATTTCGCATAAGTGTAATAAATAATAAAATCACTTTACCGTTCTTTTAAAGGAGATAAATGACATTTAAGATTACATGTGTTATGTGCTGTGCTGTGCCTAAGTTATTTGTACCGGAAGTTGATTAAATTACAAGAAAAAGCGAAAAATGTTTCTGTCTCATAGTACTTTTATAATCAGAAAATGTATTTTCTATAACTTTGTACTCTCCTCGATTTTTTGATGACAAAAAAAATGTCGTTACCGTTGTTCCCACGGAAATATTCTTGATTGAATTTCCATGTGTCCGGACCGTAACGTCAAACGGTAGGGAAAGGTCGCTAGCGCTGTTGTCACTCGAGTAGTAAAATTAGGTTCTAATTTTATTTCACATACTAAATAATTATTAATAATCACACAATTTGTATATTTTAAATCATTATTCGTACAAAATTACTCATTGCCGTTATTTGGTGCAAATGAAAAAATTGAAAAATAAAATACATGTACTGCGGATTTGACGTGGCATACATCCTTAACTAATATGCGGGCGCGAAAGAGACGATCGCTGCATGTGCGCGATAAAAAATAGTGTGCTACGGGGGCTGGCACACTAGATTTTATCATGCACATAAAGGATCTGTCACTATTTGACTAATTAGCGAGTGCGAAAGGGAAGAATGCGCACCATGTTCGATCGTCTATTAACGGTCTTAGAACATTAATAGACCATCGAACATAGTTCGCTTCGCACCGCGACCTTGGTGCGCTCCATACCATATTATTATTTGAATTTGTGATGAGCAGTCCGCCGCACATTATTATTATTATTATTATTATCGTTACGCTTGGTTGGATCGGACGCTGACTGGACGATCTGTGGTGCGTATCGGTGGTGTGGTGTGACGAGCGCAGCGTACGGTGTGTTGGTACGAGCACCATGTTCGATCGTCTATTAACGCTCTTAGGCTAACCACTGACCTACAATATAACTGTACAATATTACTGGTTGCACAGTTATATTGATCGTCAGTAGATGATATTGACGGTCAATATCGACTAATGACGATCAATATAATTGTGCAAACAGTGATATTGCGCAGCTATATTGTAGGTCAGTGGCTAGCCTTAGATTAAGATTATGTTCTCTGTATAATTTGATTTGGCATTAGACATGCGTAATCTCGACTCCGCGGAGTGATTTGATTCACTGAGTCCGGATCCGCGATCGGATCCGAGTCAGCTTAATGATTCCGACTCCTCTTGATGAGTCCGGTTCGTATCGCGTCCGGAGCGTTTTAAACATTTATGATTCATCGGAATGCATCGGATTTTCGGATCGGTATTAATTATACATGTACCAACCGGACCGGAGTGATGAGTATTTTTAATGGTGTTTTTGTTGTTGATTGGATTAAATAATGGTTTATAGATTTCCCTTCGTACACACACAGGCTTAGGACTGTCAATCTTAACAATGTGTTAAATAGGTGTATGTAAAAATCGATTTTATTTACAATTGAATGCTTGATTTGTATGCGCAGTGATTGTTTTTTATTTCCTTTTTTGTGATATTTTTTTTTAACTTTTGTTTTATTTACAAGTTTAGTTGAAAAATATTAGCACAAATATTTACAGGGCCTATTCACAATTAACATGTTTCAAGTTTAATATATTTCATGTATTCAGATCAGGTATATAGTCACTTCCACCACCGAAATCAAGTGACGCGGATCGGGTCGGCCGGAGCGGTAGCGAGAGTAGGTTTCGTTCGGAGTCTGTCAGTCCAGTCGGAGTTAGTAAGTCCGCGGACTCAGTAAGGATCGCGCGGATTTAGTGAGTCAATCGAGTCCGCTCACGGAATTGGATCATTCGACTCATTGAATCCGGAGTTACCCACGTCTATTTGGCATTGACAGACAGATATACCTATGAGATTCAAAGAGTATAATTATTATAATCACTAAGATTTAATAAGATTCATTCTTTCTTTCTGATTGATCGAGGTACCTACCTAGCTACTGACTAAAATCAAAATGAATAATCCTATGAATATAAAATGCTTTTTGAGTTTGCAATATTAGACTTATGTGATATTGCAATAGATTAATGTGACAAACGCAACCAAAGTGCTACATAGCCTAAGGCTCACTATTTAGTATTGTTCTCATTATGATAGTAATACTAAGAAAAAAATATAAAAGTATGATACGAGTCGGATTTTTTTTCTTTTGCATTGGTTGCGGCTTTGCTTTATGTTTTGTAAGCATTGACTGTCCTGATGTTGTTACTCAGCCGGTATCGCCGTCAGTGCGAGACATAGAAGACTCGGCGGCGACTGGTGTTGAGTACGCTGTGCTTGTGCTAACTAGCCCTAACAATTTGGATAAACGCGATGCTATTCGTAGCACCTGGGGAAAACTTGTCTCCAAAAATTTCCTAGAAAAGGGACAGAAATTATACAAATGGAGGCATAATCAGAAGGAGAAGGGCATAGTTGATCACAACTTAATCAAAGTGTATTTTGCCATCGGAACTGCAGGTTTAAATACTATAAAACTGGACTTGGTTAAGACTGAAAATAATAGAAGTAGAGACCTGATACTTCTAAATGAACTGATAGATAAATATGAAAATTTAGCTTTAAAAGTAAAGCTGTCTTTTAAGTGGTTTAATGAGAATTTAAAGGGACTAAAGTATATAATCAAGTGTGATGATGACTCATTTGTTAGGGTAGATCTAATAGTCAAAGATTTAAGGGCTTTTGCACCTCAAATGAACTCAGAATTGATAAATAAATATAACACAAATAACATGAAGGTAAGCAGTTTAATTCAAGTGAATATATGTTCTAATGGACATCTAATTAAGTCAGTTTTATTTTAAAAAAAAAGATCTCTATTCTCGGGATATTTAGATTTGAGAATAATATGAAAGTGACTTAATTTTCTAAGTGCTGACATCCATACATTTTAAATAGACTTCAGCAGTCTTTATGTGACATGTACTATAATTAATTGTATTTCCTCTAAGATACAGGTTTTTACCTAATTTAGGGGTTAAGAAGCCCCATGGCAGAACTTCAGTTATTACCTGATGCATGTGAAACTTTATTATTATTATTATTGAATCTGTTATTTCCTCAGACAGGAGCTACAGAGTATAAAGGACTTTATTGGGGATACTTTGATGGTAATGCTAGAGTCAAACTCAAAAGTACAAAGTGGCAGGAAAAAGACTGGTTCCTGTGTGACCACTATTTGCCTTATGCACTTGGTGGTGGCTATGTTGTCTCTCGTGAAATTGTGGACTTCATTGCAAAAAACTCTTATCTTTTAAGGTAACTTTCATTATTGCTTATTATTTGACAATTTTCTAACTAAAGCTTGTAATATTAATGAACAAAAATAACTTCTATTGGCTCATTTTCTCCTGTTGGATTGCTTTAACATTAAAATAGCATTAGTACCAACATTATGAAACTTCACAGAACATAAAAACAAACATAATTATAAATTACATTTTATGCAGTTGTTATCGTTCGGAAGATGTTTCAATGGGAGTTTGGACTGCTCCTTTAGAAGGAATCAACAGAGTTCATGACATAAGATTTGACACAGAATGGGTTACACGGGGGTGCCAAAACAATATGTTAGTGAGACATAAACAAAAAATCGAAGACATGTATGAAATGTACAAAACACTGGTTGATTCAAAAGGAGAGACAGTATGCAAGGAAGAGATTTTACATAGGAAGCCATATGAATATAATTGGAGGGTATCTCCAAGTAAATGTTGCGAATCACTACAGTCTTTGAATAATAGCAAGAAATCTACTCCGGACAGTGTAAAGAACAGAAGAATAAAGAAGTAAGTTGTACTATGAACAAAAAATTCGCAAATACAGATTGTGTGATTTAATTTATTACTTAATATGATCAAAAATAAAATTGTTCATTATTTTTAAATTCCGTATTTGTATGGGTATATATATGCTTACAGCCTTTATGGTTACACTAATCTTTTTTTTTTGCTTTCATCAAAATTCCACCAAACTGTCACAAAACTGCCGACTCAAAATTCTTCTAACTTAAACTTATTAAGCATGTGTGTGTTTTAGCTCCTATTTATAGGCCTGGCGGTTGTGGCACTGCAGCCTGCAAATGGCGTGATGACTAAAAGGGTTCATGACACTATTATATTGATGTGTGTGCCTACAACTGTGTAATGACATTTCGAACTACTGCAAGCAAAGTTGTAGCAGTGTCATTTAATTATTGTTAACCTGCACGTCTAGCACGACCTGCCCGCGAGTCGTTTGTCGCTCAGTGCGTCCCTTACATACTTGACAAGTTGGACAGAGACGCACTGAGCGACAAACGACTCGCGGGCATGTCGTGCTAGCCCCCCTGGAAAGAGCTGTGCTTTGTGCGAGAGACTGGAAGTTGTTGATCAAGGATTTCATTACAACTGGATTTACAGCATTGCCGGTTATTGTTCGGCATAGTCATTAGTTAGTTACATTAAGAGGCTTCTAATAGTGCAGTTATACGAGGAACTTTTCGCGGCAATTTATAGCCGGCAACTATTCTATTTCGTACGTTAGAGGAAGAAGCATACATTTGCCAGCCACATATTGCCGTGAAAATGTTACTCGTGTAACTGCACTAGAAGCCTCTTAGAAAGGGGAGCAAGCAATGTCAGACGTTTGTCATTTTTCATGATTATTTAGGTGGAATTCTCAAATGAAGTCTATTAACATTATATTTTGTCATGGTGAGTCGAGGTGGATCTTCGACTACATTTGAGAATTTCACTTTATTTCACACTCGTAAAAAGGAGAAAATGCGATGTTGCCGGCTCAACTTTGTAAGACGACTCTTAATGCATTCACTGCCGGCAACGCATATAATATATGCGTTTTCGTTACTTTCATCCAGTGCCTTGAACGCGTCTGCGAGTTCATATATTTAGTGAGCTTCGCCCAGAGCCTTCAACACATGACGTTTTAACCGTGGTCCCACGCTATGCCCCACTGGTGGGTCCAAGGGTAATAGGGGTTTTCTTTTCGTAAACTCCTATTACCTGTGGACCCCCCAGGGGGTCATGATGGTGGGACCAGGGGTAATAGGGGCAACGCATATGTGAGTTCTATTAATTTTAATATTCAACGTCAAATAAATTAGTATGAACTCATATGTGCGTTTGAGACACTGGCTATAGTTGGTTAAACTCACATGTGCGTTTGAGGCATATAGAAAAGTGCGGCGTCTGGCGAAGGTCCATGAAAAAGGAGTGGCGGTGAATGCGTTAAGTATATACTTCATATAGGTTTTGTAAAGTAGCCGGCTAAAAGTGTAATTTTAGTAGAATCATCATCATCATCGGCCTATATTATTATGCCGACCACGACCAATCGGAACGTAAGGCTGTCGGACCGACATTATAATTAATACTGGTCGGCGTAACAATAATGACGGCCCGACAGCCTTACGTTAGTTAAGAGGAGTGTGAACCTACGGCTTTTTATACAAAAGGCGATAACGATTTCCACCCCTTAATGTTAACCGATGTTGACCAATTTTCGTTAGGTATTCATTCAGAACAAAATCTAGGTCTAGACGTTTTGATTTTTTCAGTATAATCAATAAATTCAGTTTTATTGCTGTTTTATTATTCTCATACAAAATTATTTACTGCGATTATCTGACTTTGTTGATCTTTTTCAATATTCAAAAAACCTATATTTTGGTCTGACTGATAACCTATCAAAAATTGGTCAAAATCGGTTAACATTTAAGGGGTGGAATTCGTTATCGCCTTTTGTATGAAAAGTCTGATTTTTGCATTTGGTTCACAGTCCTCTTTATATTAACCACCACGGCGCAACGAAGTCATGTTACTAGTAATTAAATGTGTCGGAAATACTAGAGATTTTATTATTTGAAAATACGGTACAGTAAGACTAGGCTGGGTAATGAAAACCAATTACAAAAGTAACGTTAATTACGTATATTTCTATAAAATCTTTTGACATTTATAATGAACACAACAGAAATATCATAGTCAATATCTTATTATCGCATTATGATTATAAAGATAAAACATATCTTATCTTATTGAGGACCTTTAATTTTAGTGTCCATGTAAGTTTGATTATTATAAAAAGTAGTTCTTGACAATTCTTCTTTGAAATAGTCGATTGTTCTATGCAATCCCTCTTCCAAGGTGACCTGCGGGAAACACTTCCTTGTAAGAATGTTAATCACGGCCCTAAAGTACATTCCTAACTTCATCCAAATCCATAATATTCTTAACCTTTTAACCGCCGCAAAAATTTTCATCGGACGTGTCCGTGTCGCCACCTATATATATATATATATATATATATATATATATATATATGAGTCGATTGTCTTAATTTTATAAGACTGCGGCGAAATAAGCTGGATATTTTGTGTCTTATATATCAGACAACGGCGGTTAAAGGGTTAAACATACATATCATATCACGCCCGAAATCCCTAATGGGGTGGGCAGAGCCACAAGACTACTTGTGGCCACGTTCGATAAATTAGTCCTAAGATGGTATGATGAACCGTATGGTGACAGGTGATCAGCGCATCGCCCATACAGATAGTCCACCATGTTGGAGAGGTCCCGTCCCTTAGTCGAATTTTACGACATGCCAGGATGATAAGCATCTGCATGCACTCTATGCTATTTCTTCACTCGCATCGCCCATACAGATAGTCCACCATGTTGGAGAGGTCCCGTCCCTTAGTCGATTTTTACGACATGCCAGGATGATAAGCATCTGCACGCACTCTATGCAATTTCTTCACTCCCAGTGCAGCAGAGAAGTAGTTCTAATTCTTATACATAAATGCGAAAGTGAATTTGTTTATCCATTTGTTTTGTTATCACGTCTTAACAACTGGACTGATTAGGTATGATAAAAAAATACATTTAACACTTTTTTGTTTCTTCAGTCTATTAATACTAATAAGGGCGTAAATCAACTGCAAAAAGAATCGGAGATATTAAAATGGTTAAACAGAAATTGATTACTTTGATCCCTCTTTTCTATCTTGGGCTATTGGCATAACGCTTGGTTTATGCTTGGGGGCCTTCACATTTGGTACCTTAGGTGTCCAGTGCAGATGTGTCTCAGCGACGGTGATGTCGGGCCTCCGCCGCTGCGGGTCGTCCTCCACTGCGGCGCCTGTCGCCACCATGCTACGGCAGCCCGGGACTAAGTCCTTAATAATCGTTGCAAATTCTGGAATAACAAAACATCATGGAAGAAGTATGTATTACACGGAAAACGTAATTATAATGGAATACCTACACAATTTAACAATCATTACTAAGGAATATTAAAACAAAAAACAAATAAAGTAAATAATAAAACAATAACGAGAAAGAAAGAATTACGGAAATATATAACCTAACCTAAAATTCCACCCTGAATCGTGACCTGTTGAAACGTCCCCATTATGCAAGTCGCATTTCCGCGTTGGATGGCATGAAAGACATGCTGGACCATGCACGACCCAGAGTTGGCCCTCTCATTTAACCGTCGCCCCAGCTCCCTATACAGTTTTCGGGCTTCAACGCCCCAGGGTCCGGCCGTTTCCACTGTGACTAGTACGAAGAGAGGATCGTTCATTGGCTACAGGGCCAGCCGAGTATTTGTTGTCCTTCGCAGCACTTCTACGGAGCCCACTACACTAATGGTCTGTCTTAAATGGGACACAGCCCATATGCTAACGCATGTTACATACAAAAAATAACGCTATCTCGGCCACGGAACTTATGTAAAGACTGTCAGGTCTTTTTATCATCAATAAAATTATTTATTTTGCAATTGGTCCAACTAGAGTACAAAAGATTTGTCAAATTTAAAATTAATGGTAAACGCGCGGCGCCTCGAAATCGTGGACACAGCCGGTTATATATAATATTTTGCTTATTTTACAGTACCTTCTATTGTATGCTCTACAGGATTTCCTATATTAACTGGCAAGGTATAACTAGATTCCATTAGAGAAAAAAGACCATTTACTAGATCTGAGACGTAGCAAAATGACCTTGTTTGTTTGCCATTACCGTATACCTGGAAAAGATATGAAATTATCATAAATCACATTACACTCCACAACTAGTACACAAATTTTTGAACATTTTAATTTACTGACTACCAAACTGCAGGATATGGGCAACGCGTGGGCATATGTTGCAAGCCATTAATCTAGACAGGAATTAAACCCACAATATATTGAAGTGATTGCCTTTCTATAAGGACAAACACTGTAATGACTGGGCTGACTGGTTGGTGTTATCATTGTAACGTAGTGAAAATGCACTCACAGTAATGGTTAAATTTTGTAAAGCCTGCATGATGAAATTAGATACCACTCGCCCATCTGAGGCATGCATTCTTGGTCCATAAGTATTGAAAATTCTAGCTACTCTTACAGACACATTTTCTTGTTTGGCATATGCATAAGCTAAGGTTTCTGCAACTCTTTTGCCTTCATCATAACATGCCCTTGGTCCTAAAACATAAATGAAAAATTTACATAGATATTCAATTGTGTTATTTTAGTTAAGACACTTCTCGTGTTGTACTCATAGTAAGTAAATCAAATCAAATCATTCCTTTTCAAAATGTTCATACAAAATCTACAATGTTAGTCATTCGCTAACGATGAGGAGCTATTATTGTTCTTAAAATTGGCGGAAATGAAATTAAATGCACTGAAATAGTTCTTACCTATTGGATTTACATGACCCCAGTAAGACTCTGGTTGTGGATGTACCATAGGGTCTCCATACACCTCAGATGTACTGGCTATCAAAACTTTAGCTCCAACTCGACGTGCTAATCCTATAATATTTTATACAGTTATTAGAGAAAAAAATAGAAATTAAGGACTATTCCAGGTCTGGTACTACTCCCAAGATAAATCCATTAGGAATGTTTTTGACACCCACCTAGCATGTTGATAGTTCCTAATGTGTTAGTTTTAATGGTCTTCACTGGATTTTGCATATAGTGAGGAGGACTGGCAGGACTAGCCAGATGGTATATTTCATCAGCCTAGAACAATAGGAAGGTTATAATTAGAAATGTATCCATTCCAAGCTAGCAAAACAAATTATGTTTACAATATTAATACCTCAACATACAGGGGGTTGATTATGTCATGATGTATCAATTCAAAGTTACGATGGCCAAACCAATGTTCAACATTACGTTTGCGGCCTGTGAAAAAATTGTCAACTACAATGACTTCATGGCCTTGCATCATTAGAACATCAACCAGGTGTGAGCCTACAAAACCAGCCCCTCCAGTCACCTGTAAAATAAGCATAATATGTGAGGCAATATACACACAAATATTAATAATTACTCGTATATCCTAATAGACTCATTCTTTGTTCTGTTTCAATTTGTTCTTTTACCTTTTGAACGCCACGGCTGAATGCAAGAAAGCGTGCGCTGGATGCCATAGCTGTAGCCGACAAAATTTATGGAAAATTACATGACGTGGCATCAGACAGCCGACTGTGGCGTTCAAAAAGTTAAAGTTATCATGAAACAGTATACATTTTCCATGTAAAAAATAAGTGAAGCTTATGTGGACATGGTTATGGGTACCAACTGAAACTAAATTTGGCCCAGCTACAAAAATAAACCTGGAATGCATTGGAATGCTTTTTTAAATCACCAACTTGTTCAGGCATGCCTACAGCTGCTATCACCAAACTTTTATTGCTTTTGGGTGAATGGTATAGGAATGCACAGGAGACAAACAAACATTCATTTTATATATGACACATAGTTTGAAAAATTAATAAATCTTACAGTTGTATGAATATTACAACTAACCAGTATTCGTTTTCTCACTTTGTAGCCCAAGTATTTGACTTCAGGATATTTTTGTGGTATCCTTCCCTCTAAAATAGCAATTTTCTTTTCTAATTGTTCTATCCGAGCTTTTGCTTCATGCAATTCACGTTTTGAGGTATCCTCCTGTACATCCTTTTGTTCCACTCCGATGTTAGGTTTTTCCATATTGAGGTTAACTATATTTCTTGGAGTCAGATTGATGGCTTGATGTACTATATCTGGATAACTGTGAGCTAGTCTTTGGCGCTGGTTAGTTGCCTCAGCTTCATGTTGATCTTTTGTTAAAATATGAAATATAACAAGCACTGTAAAAGTAATTAAGATATTGTTAATTTCGTTGATAAGCCACGGAATCATTAACACTTACCCTGCAAGCTCAATAATCAAGTTCCACCCCAGGGGCCAGACTGCTCCATACAAAATTACTCTAGCAAGAACCCAACTAGCGGGTCGGCCGGCGTGGCGAAAAAGTAATAGATAAACCGGTAGTTGGGTTTTTGTCACTGAATGTGTTAAATAGTGCAATAAGCAATAATATTAGCCCCACTAGAAACCGCAAAAAGATCAGGTACTTACAAAAAAACAAAACGCTTATTATTGTTAATGTCTTTTTGATTTTGAGAGATTGTCTTAACATATCTGTTATTAAAATTAAAAAATAAACCTCACATTTCGGCAATTATGAGCAAATATAAATAACGGAAGACCGATATCAAACGTAAACCAAAGACTTGAACTGATTCAACTGATTGCTGAGAAATATATGCAAGTTACGCTGTCACTGGTCACAGATACAATCACAGATTACTTACTATATGTAGCTAGGATACAATGTCCAAACGTATGTCTCGGTCGATGTAACCAGAGGGCTTAGCACACTAATTTATATCGCGCCCATAAAGCATTCGTCTCTTTCGCACCCGCTTATTAGCGCAAAAGGGACGAATACTTTATGTGTGCGATAAAAATTAGTGTGCTAAGCCCTCCGAGGGCACACTAGCTTTTATCGCGCATATAAAGCATCATTCACTGTTTAACTAATTAACGGGTGCGAAAGAGACGAATGCTATATGTGCGCGATAAAAAATAGTGTGCTACGGGGGCAGTTCTGAAACTCCGGTTCTGTAGACGGCCGAAGGGGTATGAGGTTCAAGGCCCCCATATACGGAACGATTGATCTTCACGATCCATCGTTTGAGACCGATCGTAACGACAAATCCTTAGCGTATGGTATGGGAAATCGTTAACGATATTACCGTACACTAACAATTTGTCGTTTACATAGGTAGGTTAGTAGGTACCAAGAAGCGACTTCAATTGACTGACATGTCCTCAGGGTTGCCAACTTAGGGGTTTCAACCCTAAATTACGGGGTAAAATAAGAGGATCAGGATTTTTTTTTAGGGGCAGAACACACTTAGTGGCTTTTTAGGGGTATAGAAAAACTGACCGAAAATGCATGCAAAATTGATAAAAAGCTTGAAGAATTACCACTCATTGGAACTTTCGCGCGTTTGCGAAGAAACCTGGCCCCTAATTCTCGTTGCATTCGAGATAATGTTGATTACGAGATTAAACGTCAGATTCATACAGTTGTGTCAAACGAGTCGATTGTGAGATTATCTCGAATGCACCAAGAATTCGGGACCTGTGCTTTTTTGGAATAGTGGTCGCCTGTACTTGACCTTTCGTACTGATCACACTGACAAGAGTATGGTATGGTATCGGTCATCATTGTGTGGTAATGGAAGCCTACAAAAAAAACGGTGGTTAGAGATTTAGGGGTTTTTAGGGATTTTTCGCCTTCTATTAGGGGTACTCTTTGAAGAGTTGGCAACCCTGCATTTCCTCGAAATTTCAGTATTTGGCTCAAAAGTCCCTGAAACCAGGTCAAAAAATAAACATTTCAACGCAAACGCAATAGAAACCAAGTCGGCGCGCACAATTCGAAGGAACAAAATCGGAGCCATTTATGGCTCCAAATTCATATAAACGCCAGGACTCTCCCACAGTGTCAAATGTCAAAGCGCACCGGTTTATTGCTTCACTTTTGTCAGGGTCGTTTACTAACATAACTTCTCGTTTGTGTGTACGTGGTGTGTACCGGCTTCAAAGATAACTTAAAGTGTAATAATGTTTTAATCCGTTTTTCGTTATTCATATTTGCTCACAATTACCGACATGTGAGGTTTTCATTTTTTATTTTAATAATAGATATATTAAGACAATCTCTCAAAATTAATCTTTGCTTATTATAATATATAAAAATGCATAGTGTATTAGGGTAGACCGGGGACAATCGGCCCATTTTTTGTTTGACAACTATTAGCGCCTTATCTAAAAGTGTAACACATTAGTGTCGTATACCATTGCATAGATAATTTAATCAGCTAGAAAACATGCAACTTCCCTTTTTATTAAGAAAGTAACGAGATATAGTCAATCAAACACGCCAGGGGAAAGAGGCTCAATTGACGCCGTTACGGGGTCAGTTGACCCAAATGTAAAAAACAAAAACAAAAAAAAAGATTCCTCACCGAGTTTCTTGCCGGCTCTTCTCAGTAGAGGACTTTTCCGAACTGGTGGTAGATTCATTCCTTGACTTTCATAAGAGCTTGTAAAAGCCTAAATTGAATAAAGATAGTTTGACTTTGACTTTGACTTTGTTTAACGTCACCTAACTAATAATTAAACTAAAGAGGATCGAATAAAAAGTTTGCCTCTAACTTTTAACCGTCCGGTTATATTCTTATTTTAAAACAAGCAAACGTAATTTAACCTCCTACCTAAGTCCTAGCATTTTTAATGCTCTGTAGTGATTCCGTCCCAGTGTACTTAAATAAGAACAAATTACGGAAATAGTTTTTAATCTTAAGTCAATTACGACAAAGTTGAAATTAGAACCAAATCGAGCAAAATATCAGGTCTTAATGAGGTACAATAATTTGTACTTAATAAAGTACAAGGGGACTTACAAGGTTAAAATCGTACATAGAATAAAATATAATTTAAGTTATTTCTATTATAAATTGTAATTTTATTTGAAGTAATGACTTTATATGAAAACGAGCTTGGTTCATTTGCCCCAGTGGTTCAATCGCCCCAGTCATAATTTCAAGAGGTATGTATTAAAATTAACATAAATATGGAAAATAACAACTTTCATTTTTTGATACACTTTAATTGACAACTAGTTTTACACTGAGTTGCAGAAACAGATTAGGGAGCTTTTACATGTCCAGTCGGTCTTTTATTTTCGAATACAAGGCATCTGCAAGAAACAGTATTATAATTAATTACTAGAGAAACTTTTAAGTAATATTAATAAGATAAAAAAAAACCTTCAATTACATTGTACTAAGCAAGTGTACTAAGTACTAGACCGGGTACAGAACGTTCATACTGTCTTAATAATTTCTGGATATAATGAAAATGTTTTATAAATGAATATTACTTTGTGTAAACAATTTATCAGGAACAGTCGCCTTGCTATCAATAAAGGATGGCATGTTATTAACTCTCACTTTCAGACATTAATCACCAAATTACAAATCGCGAGTTAAAAAAATATATGTAAGTTTACATACCTACAGTTTTAACCTTTTGGCCGCTGTTGTCGACTATGCGTGGCAGGCTATACAGGGTAAAAAAAACCAGACAAGTGCGAGTTAAACTCGCGTGGAGAGGGTTCCGTTTCGTTCATGATTATCTGAAATTTACTAGGTTACTTTAAATACCATGGACTTCTTATAGGTTTTCCTGTAATCTATAGGTAAAGTTCTATTTTCTGTATTTTTTCAAAATTTTAGCCCCAGTAGTTTCGGAAATAAGGGGGGGAATGGTCATTTTTCGTCTATTTTCCTGAATAACTTCTAAACTATTTTATTTAAAATTCAAAACAAAATATATTTAAGATCCTCACAATAAGCCCTTTCATTTGATATGTCACACGATGTAGGTGGCAAACCTTCTTTTAAAATTTTCTAATTTACGCCCAAAAAGTGGCCCCTATGTTTAAAATTCATATATTTATGTCACGCGTCCGTGTTGCGGTCACCAACTTACATATGAATACCAAATTTCAACTCAATCGGTCCAGTAGTTTCGGAGCAAATTGGCTGTGACAGACGGACAGACAGACAGACACACGAGTGATCCTATAAGGGTTTCGTTTTTTCCTTTTGAGGTACGGAACCCTAAAAAGACCTTCATTACCTTGACTTCAAGTTGAAATTCGTGTTGCTTCTCAGACATGCTTGGCGGCCAAACGGTTAAGTAAGTATTTAGAAACAATAAGAATATAAAAATAGCCTATTTTTTTTAAAACGTTTATTTCCTGGACCAAAGCCCCTTTGAAGTTAACAAATTAAAAAAAGATTTTCATTACAAATAAAATAATAAGAAAAGTTAAATTCCCATCATGCGATATTTTTCAATTACACATTACAAAATTACGGGTCGGTTGAGCCACCGGGGCGATTGAACCGGTTCAATTGACCCCACGATTAGTGGACCAATCGTCCTGACAGACCTTTTAGCAAAAATAATTATTAACTCGGATTTAAGCAGCGTTGCAACCATCACTTTTATAACAACGTAAAAAGTCAAAAGAAATCAACAAAACACAAAATAATCTAAATACACTGTTATCTACTATATAAAAATAAGTCGGGTTTTCCTTCCTGACGCTATAACTCCAGAACGCACGAACCGATTTCCACGGTTTTGCATTCGTTGGAAAGGTCTCGGGCTCCGTGAGGTTTATAGCAAAGAAAATCCAGGAAAAATTTCAACAGAAAAGCGGGAAAATCTTTTTTCACATACAGCGCCATCTCTGATACATAGCTACACCAAACGAAATGTTACATAAGACGAAGCCATCTGGTGGCGAAACGGAGTTCGCCGGGTTTGCTAGTTTAGAATAAAAATGACCATACAATACGGGCGCTCTCTCCTCTGCTGCACTGGGAGTGAAGAAATAGCATAGAATGCGAGCAGATGCTTATCATCCTGGCATGTCGTAAAAGTCGACTAAGGGACGAGTCCTCTTCAACATGGTGGACTATCTGTATGGGCGATGGGCTGATCACCTGTCACCATACGGTTCATCATACCATCTTAGGACTAATTAATCGAACGTGGCCACAGGTAGTCTTGTGGCTCTGCCCACCCCATTAGGGATTTCGGGCGTGGTGCTATGTATGTATGTATGTACAATACGGGCGTAATATTTATGTTGAGTGTCCTAAAACTTCGTTGCCCTGTAGTACGCATCCACGCTGGTCTGCGCCCGCGGCTGACTGACAGTTACTTGCCGCGTTTTATAGGAGTGTGCTGAATGTACACGCGTATTGATAACTTACTTGGTTTCTGAGAAATCGGTTTAATTGTCCCCGGTCTCCCCTACTGTTTTACGGTCGATTATTTCCTTAACATTTTTAATACATTAATTAAGGCATTAAGTCCGTCATTTTTACACTTGTGTGTTTTCCAATAAAGTTTAAATAAATAAATATATATGTGATTCTGAGGACTCAGTAATACATATCTAATACTAGCTTCTGCCTGCAACTTCGTTCGCGTGGAATTCGGCAGTTTAAGGGGAGACTGCCTCAACCTGCGGCCCTAGCATGCCACACACAGGGATAAGTTTAACTAACCGTTCATCTCTCTGACTATCTCATTCGTCGGCACTAGTGTGAGAGTGCGTCTCTCACACTAGTGCAGTTACAGATAAGACGGTTTAACAGGTTCCATGTCCCGAACAATGTGCAGCGTTCTTTCGACACGTCCCCATAGTAATAATGACATTAAATGTTCATAAAGTTTTGTATAAGATCCGTCATTTCCCTTCAAGTATTTTATGATACTTTATGTGTCATAGTGATTGTTAGATAGTTATATTGGTATCGATAACTTTTAAAGTAAGGAAATGAAATATTTACTTTAAACGAAAAAAGGTATGTTTACTTATAATAAACAAACTCAGACCCATACAAATATATTAATAGATCGTTTTAAACTTTCACGATTCAAACACATATTTACATATACACGGGACTTAATCGCGTAACTTAATTTTATTATTTACCTCGACGTTACGTGATTAAGTCCCTTTAACAAGTAAATAAAGATATTAATGAAAACAATTCTGGAAATTAAATACTGTCTGGACCTGTTTTTCCTAGCATTTCAGATTTAGTTTGCTATCGCAGCCCTGTGTAATTTCATTGGTTATCTAAATGTGGTTCACAAATAAAAATAATATAATATAATACGTACCAAAATTTATTATTTCGCTGGACGAACGCAATAGTGACACATGTCTACATATCCTTTTGAGTTTGGTCTGTTTTGTATGGTAAAAAATATGCAATGTATAACACGATTTTTGGTTTAACTCAAAAACCATTTTTTTTGAATTGTGCCACTATTGCATTCGTCCAGCGATTTTTCGAAAGAACAACTGCATTATCTACATCACATGTGCCTCGTGGGACAGGGAACCTGTTAAGTTAAAACTTATCCTTGTGTCAAGTTGTGTCAAACTTGCTAGGGCCGCTGAGGGGCAGCGTCTCCACTTTAGCTGTCGCGGGTCGAGGCAGCGCCTCTACCTGCAGCTGCCTCTAGTATAGGGCCGTCTTAAACTAGACTGGGGCCCTTGGGCACACAAGAATTTGGTGCCCTTTTGGAAAGTAAAAAAAGCGAATTAAATAAATGTGTGAGAGAAATTGTCGGTCCTTCAGGGCCCCCTGACATTGGGGGCCCTGGGCACGGGCCCCGTGTGCCCTTATGGTGAAGACGGTATTGCTCTAGAGGATCCCAGCTCGATGGGGAAACGCGGCCAGCCAGGGCACTACCCAACCGCAGGTCAACGAATACGCGACATTCATGTTCAGTGTTTTTTTTTTTGGAATAAAAATTGAGATTGTTGTCAAACATCTAAATTGGTAGGTACTTTATTGTCAGTTGAAAATGTTGGACTGTTTGAAATCGATTCGCAGATGAACTTAACTCTACTAAAAAAATCTGTATTTCATAGTGAATTTTATTCAACTTAAAACAGTTTTAACATAAAATATTCAAGTTTAACAAAAAAGCTAGGCAATGCCTAATGAGTTTGCACAACCATGATTAAGACTGATTTTGATTAGCTCTCACACCAGCTGAGTCAATCTTTGTTATTAACTACTTATTACACAATGATTGCTTTCTTAAATGGCTATTATTAAGCTATAGAAATGACATTGTTACGGCCTCCGAACACGTTAAAGCCGTTGTCAATCCAATTTGAAAATATAAAGCGACAATTAAGTACACTGAGTCGTTCACTTAGTGCGGTCGCCTAATTTGTTTCAAACTACTGCAGCCAACGAACGTCGTCTTCACATTACTCTGTCCACCTACTGCGGTGGCCGCAGAACTCTTTAAAAGGATTCGTCGTCTTTACACTAGTCTGTCCGCCTAATGCGGTCGCCGAATGCGGCGGCCGAACTACAACGTCATACATCTGATGTTTCTTATTTACTTGTTATTTATGACAAGGAAAAGTTCAATGACAACTTCAAATATAAGTGGCCAATGCCAATAATATCATGAGTATAATATTCGCATACAAGTTTTACTTTATCAAATAAGTAATCTGCGTTGGCCGCATTCGGTGGCCTAATGCGGCCGACAGACGCCTGCCGTATGTATATTACTGCGGTCACCTAATTAGGCGGTTAGGTTGCCTAATGCGGCCGACTACCGTGTTCTTTACACTGTTGCGGTCGCCGCATGCAACATGCGGTGAACGACTCAGGGTACCTAATTGCCTCTATGTTAAGAAACTAGCATAGCTGGGCACCGTTAATCAAATTGTTAACTTCGTTAACCGCTGTTACTAAAAAACTTAACTTCTTTAAACGTTAAAGCGTTACATTTTGGGAGATTTAACGGAAGTTAACGTTAATCGTTAACTCGTGATAGAAGTTTCATTTTAAATGTCGTTGCGTTAGTAATTTACTTATAAAAAAATGTTGGTATATACTATGGAAGTTTAGCCAGGGCATGAAAAATTTGTTAAAATAGGGTAGGATTAGAATTAGATTTTGTAATAATACCTATTATTTAGAGATCAAATTCAAACCAAAAGCTATCTGACATACATAACCCGCGCGGTTTCATTTTGGCAAATAAGTACCTACTACTTAATTAACGTTTAACGGACTTTCATTGTATTAACGGAAGTTGATGAGTCCGTTAACAGTTTACAAGTTAAATTAAAAGTTAATCCGTTACCTACTCGAAATGTTAACTTCGTTAATTAACGATTAACGGATTAACGGTCTTGTGCCCAGCTATGCAAACTAGGTAGTTGTTACTGTGGCACTGACGTTTGACGCAGGCTTCATAATAGGTAAATTATTTACTTATATAAAGTTTTCTTTTGGCCTTGCAATGACGGCAGACGGAAAAGCTCGAGTTTTGATGAATGTGAATGAGCTAGGTTTCAAAGACATGGTCCACGGATCCGTGCTAGTATATCAGGCTGATCCATAAATGCGCCATCTATTCCTGTAGCTAGAAACGCAGTAACCTCGCCAGTCAAATTCCCTATGGCTGCGTCGGAAGTGTCACTGCTCCGGTACTCAGCCGGCAGGAACGTATTCTCGGCCCGGAATGTGTATGGGTGAACTTTCAAACCCGCCGCGTGAGCATCCGCGACGAAGCTGGTCGGCGTACCAAGCCTGTCATTCTGGTCACGTGGAATAATATAGCTTTTATCAGGGCCTACTGCGTAAGCGTACGTGGCAACTTGCTTCAGCCCCTCTGCTGAAGCCATGTCACCAAACGAAAGTGTGGTGCCTAATGTAGATTGATCGAAAGGTTGAGCTTGGCTACTGCCGTAAAGTTGAAGAAGTCGGAGATCCGTCATATTCTTGAGTTCTTTTAAGTTATTCACTTCGAATGACTGTATATATATCGGAGCATCCGATCCAACATATCCATTTGCGTGCAAAATTTCTACAAGTGGTTGCTCTAGTGCCAGACCCAAGCGTTGGAAATGTGTGCTGTGTTTAATTTCGGGATATATGCCAATAGTACGCCGTTGACTTATTTCCAAGCTTTTCACTAAGTCAATAATTTCCTGAAGAGTAGGCACGTCAAAAGCTCCGTCCATCCGGGCGTTGCCTGGCCTGTTGTTCGGTATACGCTCGATAGCTCGCAGCGTTTTGAGTTCTGCCAAGGTGAAGTCTTCGGTAAACCAGCCGGTGTAATCTGTTCCGTCAACGCTTTGAGTTCGATGACGATCGGCGAATTCAGGGTGCCGACCGACATCGGTAGTGAATCCCAGCTCGTTGTCGTGTCGGGCGACGAGGTGTCCATCACTGGTCATAACGACATCGGGCTCAACGTAGTCAGCGCCCATCATGATAGCCATCGCGTAGGCGGCGAGCGTGTGCTCGGGCACATAGCCGCTGGCGCCGCGGTGCGCGATCACGAGCGGGTGGCACGAGTCGGGGCTGCGCATGAAGCTGCCCGCGGGCTGCGCTGGCGACTGCACCAATGGCCCCGCCGTGACGAAAACCACTAATCCCGCAAACAACGGCAACAATCTGCTGCCAACCATCCTTGTAAAGATCTGAAAAAAAAAAAAATAGTAACTTTATTTTCTCATAATAGTGGTCAACCATTTTGACATAAGTACTATTTCTGATCCATAGGTCTTGTTGAGGGGTACCCCAATTAACTTTTTGAACGCCACGGCTAACGGCGAAAAAGCGTGCCACGAGCGCTCGACGATGGCTGTGGCCGACGCAAATGTATGGAAAACGGCATATCGTGGCGTCAGGGGCACAGAAATCTGTTGTCGGCTACATCCGACTGGGGCGTTCAAAAGGTTAAAGGGTTGGCAGACACATTATAAATGATTGGCTAAAATTACATTAGGAATACGAGTAGCACTAAGATGGCATCAATATTTACATATAATTTCGTTTCCGCTTGCATTATCGCTCATGTGCTACGCCATCTGTTGATATAATTACGCTGCGAGATATTTTGTACCCTTTAACCCTGACACGTAAAGCATCGTAAAGATTTCCGATAGCAGAAATCAGTCGCATATTTAGATTTGTGCTCAGAATGTGTGTGTTTGGAATGACAATCATCAGAGAAACGCCTCGATTCCGACATGTTCTAAAATCGTACGGATAGGTTTGCGTAAGGCAGAACTCTTTCGCCACGGTTGATACATTCTACCTACACATTATGTAACTACCTATAAGTAATGAAATCGTAGTGCTAAAATAGGGACTGAAAATTTGTATTGAGATACGTCATTTTTGATCTTGGAAGCAAGATAAAAGGGAAGTTGCATGGAAATCAAAATGAGGTTTAAATGATATATTATGATAGTAAATGTAAACAAAAGCATATTACATAAAAAAGCAGCTCATTTTGACTATTCCTTTTCATTTGATTAAGGGTCAAAAATAGTGAAAAATATATATTGTTTTTAGTTCTGATTTTAGTTTTTTGGACATCTTTATGTCATGTTTTATTTCTACGATGTTGGTCTAAAAAACTGTAGTATTGGAAATAATTGCAGATTTCGTTTGAACGCTATACATTTTGTACAGTCTAACGACAGCTGGGACGTCATAGCTGTTCTCCATTTTGTATGCAGTGTTTTAGCGAGTGGTATGAACGATGACTTATCAAAGCTTCATAACTCATAAAATTATCAACATATTTTTTTTTTGCGTACGTAGATCGGTTTCTATTACTCAGGACTTTCCAATACAAGATAAAAAAAATGCATCTTCCCTATTCGTGTAATGACTGCTATTTACAAATAAACAAATCGCTCGTTTAAAATTAAAAAAAATAACGTGAAATACAAATCCATTCCAAATCCAATTTTAACGCGGTGGAGTAAACTTTAGAACAAAAGTGAATTTCATTTGGACTTATTCCCTTTTATTTTTAAACGTGCGAAATAAAGATATGAAATAGGGGATGAAAATTTCTATTGGAGCCCTGTCATCTTTGATGTCAGAAACTTGTTTTTTTTTAGCTATTGCTTTTAAATTATGAATGATGTACCTATTTCAGCGTTTATGGAGAATACATAAAAATATTTGAAATAAGGCTAATACAATTTCTTAATTTAGGTTTACTGACTTATCACAAACTTTCAAAAACTAAAAGGCTGACAAACGTGAAATTTGGCAGGTACCGTAAAATGAGGTGAATAGGGATCGCGGGGTGAATAGGCATGCCAATCCAGAATTTCTTTTTTCAGTAGCTAAGCTTCTTTAATTTTCGGGCTCAGGTTGCTTTTAAAGTAATTTTATTATATTTTTAGACATATTTGTTCTTCTTTCGGCAACTTAGTGTTGCCAAATCTTAAAATTTTAAAACAAAAATTCACTGTCAAAGTTGATTCTCAAAAGCGGCGGATTTTTGATTGAATTAAACTTCGTTTTTATGTGATATTTGCCAAAGTAAGTGTTCATCAACCTTTCGGATATCGTTTATATACTTACTAGGCTTATTGGAAATAGAAAAACATAAGTTATATTATCTTTATTTATAATGGTTTTAACATAGAAAACGATTTAACCGCATTTGAGGATTTTTATGGGGTGAATAGGGATGTATTGAGGGGTGAGTTGGGACGACAACGGGGACAGTTGGGTCATGAATGGTGTGAGTTGGTGTTACGAACGGGGTGTACCGGGATGATAGAGAGGGGAGTTGGTGTTCGTTGTTCAGGGCTATCAATTTACATGAGTAGTCATAAGTGTCTAACATTATGATAAAATGGCAAATATTATTTTAAAAAATATTGAAGTATCGGAGGAGTTGAAGTAATTGCAAATTAAATAAACATGTTATATTCAAATAAAGGTCACAACTTACAGAAAACATTAAATCGGTTTATGTAGGAGCATAAATAAAACATAATTTAGCAACATAAATAAAATATGCTCTTGACAAGTCAAGCTATTGTCATAACCCGAAAGTGCCAACCCTAGCAAATTTCCCTTCTCACCCCATTGCTAACCCTTGTAACCCCAACTACGGGGTGAGATGGGATTGCCTACTATTATGTGTTTTTCGTTGAAACTATGAAATGAAACAACAAATTATTATTGAAAAACTAAAATTCATACCTCCGGACCACTCTTTTTGTATATAAATCAATGTGGCACATATAAAAATGAACTACTTATCCAGGTTTGAACTTCGATTTCGTCCCTATTCACCCCATTTTACGGTAGTGTCCTTATAAGTTGTAGGCATCCGCTAAGAAAGGATTTTAAGTAAATCCGCCCCTCATGGTGTGAAATGGCAGTAGGAAGGCTAGCCGCTGCCTTTGCTGAATCACCTGATATGCAGCAATTGTAAATTGACCCACGAGCTTTTAGGGATTTACGGAGTTAAGTACCCACGAGTTTGGAAGAGCTGCGTCGCACGTCAAAGGTCGCAGACACACACGAACGTGTAGTCTATAGGTACGCACTGACGGTCAAGCTACACTCGCCGGTGAGTTCGGTTACGAAGAGTTACTTAATAGAATTAGAGCCTTGCGGCCTTAACCAGGTTGACACAACAACACGTCTCCCTCACACTAGTGCAGATGAAAGAGACAGTCCGAGAGATAAGACGGGGTTAACTTATCCCCGTGTCGGCTATGCTAGAGCTGCTGAGCTCCTCAAAGCTATATAGTTGTAGTTTCCTCCTCCTTTCCTCTTCCTTTTTTTTTCACAGAGGTATGTTTCCTCAAAAAGAAATGAAAAATTCGTTCTAGTTGCCTTAACCCTTTGACCGCCACAGTCGGCTGTGGCCGTCGGCAGTTTTCCGTGCCCACGATGTGCCGTTTTGCATATGCCTCCATACATTTGCGTCGGCTACAGCCTTTTTCGCCGTTTCTGGCTTTCAAAAGGTTAATAAGAAAGGACAAGTGGGGATTTCAAAACACGTGTGAAGCAACAGAATACCTTAGGATGTGTTAATTAAAACTTTAAAGTTAAGTAAAGCGGAAATAGAAGTAAATTACCCGAAAAATCTACTAATTAATAGTCACAATGGAATATATTTAAAACAATAAGCCACAGGGTGGCAGCTGATTAAAAACATGATTTCATTATGTAGAACTGCCTGAACAAAGTAAGACGTAACGTACAGGTAGGGCGTAAAAGTCAATAAGTGGGAGTTCCCTTCGAACCCCATGTATAAGTAGTGTTGGTTAGGTAACTGTTAGGGGATTAATTAAATTTACTTACCAAATTAATTAAATTAAATTTACGAAATCACGTGAAATTACTCCTAGAGGATGGAAGATCCTAATCAAGTCGGGTGAAACGGGTATAATCTCACTATAAAACACAATATTATGCCGTATTTTTTAAACAATAATGTGATACGATTACAAGATTGCTAGTAACAGAATTATCTCTAACCCGGGGTCAAAATTAAGCAGCACGTACTTACTTACTCTTGCGGAATCGATTGCCTACTCGCGACTGTTTAAGACACCGGCAGATAACTATTTGAATTGTTAGTGCCTGTGGCGGCCCCAATATAAGGCGTACATTCACGGTCACAATAATATTAGCATCATTTTAGTTTTTTAAATTTATGGAAAACAATTTTAAGTAATTTCTTGATTTCCACCATACTAGTTGTGAAGGCATAGTGCCCACACTTATGCATTTACTTACCTGCATATATAATTAAGTAGGTCCCTATATTTGCACATGTATGAAGGTTATATATTATCTTCAATACCAAAATCACAATATACAAATATTGCTTTGCACGAGGCTGACATGTGTAAACAAAAGCAAACCTTGCTAAAAATATGCAATTAGTTTTTTAGTTATATTTATGATATGATTTATGAAGCTTTGTTTGCCATGGTATATTGTATCTCGAGCATTAATACAAAGTTTACCTTTTGTAGAGTCTCAGAAAACAACAGCATAGTGACATATAAATTACATCGAATACGATTCTCATTAATTTAATCCTTTCGCTATGAACTCTACTTACCATTCTTACACAACTTCTTATAGACCTGGGTACGTTTCCACATCTAGGGGAATTAAGTACGGTTAGTATGAAGCTTGATCATCTTCCACTATGATCCTTTAAGGACGAAGTATGTGAATTATTACTTATCACCTACCATCAACCGTATGGTTGTACTATTACGAGTAAACAATGTCATAAGATATGACGTACTTAATTTAAAATTCTAACACGGGTTAGTCTGACCCCAGGTGCCTGCAGACTTGTTCCCAGAACGCTACAACTTGGGTATTTTCAAGGAGAGAGTGAATAGGTGTGTTCATTAAAATCCGTCCAGCCGTTTTTACATACACACACACACACACACACACACACACACACACACACACACACACACACACACACACACACACACACACACAAACTTTCGCATTTATAATATTAGTAGGATATGTATAATCCGAATCTCGCCAACGGCCCCAACGATTTTTATGAAATTTCGTATGCAGGGGTTTCGGGAGCGATAAATCGATCAGTTACGTTTTAGGTTTCATTTTTAGAAAACGTCGTTTTATCCGTGTTTTCTGGCAATGAACAACTGCTACAATATCATTAAAATCGGGCGTTCCCGAAACCAGAAGACCCCGGTTCAAGTCCTGATGATTATTTTTTCCCTTTTTTTTTCAAGTTCCTTGTTTTGTGAGAAAAACTATTATTGGGAGCCCTTTATTAACGCATACAATTTTCCAAAAATCACGATTCACCAAAAAAAAACCTGTCATCCAGGTACTTCATTTTTATTTGATTAAGGGTCAAAATTTGTGAAAAATACCTATATATTATTTTTTTAGTTCTGATTTTAGTTTTTTGGACATCCTCATCAAATTTATGTTATGTTTTATTTCTACGATATTGGCCTAAAACAGTATTTTCGGAAATAATTGCAGACTTCATTTAAACGCCATACATTTTGTACAGCCTAACAGCTGTGACGACATAGCTGTTGTTCATTTTGTATGGAGTGTTTTTGTGAGTGGTATGAACAACAGTGGCGAAGCGTCAAATATTTCCTAAGGGAAGCCGGAAGAATTAAGACTGTACGGTGCAAGTCTGATATTTAGTTAGAGTAACATGGACTTCACTGAAAGCTAGCCGTAGTAGCTTTCTAGCAAGCTAGAAAGCTTACCAAGGTAAAGCCGTCAGGAATCGGCTTGTAGGCAGGCTGCGCCACAGATGGACAATGACTTTTCAAAGCTTCATTACTCATAAAATACACAAAATAAAAATGTTTTGCGTGCACAGATCGGTTTCTATTACTCAGCACTTTCCAATACAAGATGGAAAAAAATATGCATCTTCCCTCTTACCGGATATTCTATAATACCAATATATTTATAATTATACTTTCCCGATGTCATTAAAGTAACATGAAACATGTACATTTTACCGGCAACGAACGTATAGAATTCAGATATTCTATACAATGCCTAGTGGTTCTATGGAATGTCATAGGTATTCAGGTAAAGAATCAGGCTAAGGTTAGTTTAGGCAATGTTACACTAGGTCAATAAAAAGACCCTATTTTATTATCCGTGCATCATTTTTCAAGCACTTGTGCGTTAAACTGTATTTACGCTACTTGGTGATAACGCAGTCATACTAAGTGTTGATATTGATATCAATTTGTCATTCTGAAGTAGCCCTGTCAGGCGGAAGTGGTATGATCATGGCATGTCTTTTTTCAACCACAAATGGCTTAGAAAAATATACCTGTTAAATACCTATGATATGCATATTAAGGTAGAATTTATTTGGCATGTACAAGAAAAAAATATCCAGAAGTTTCTGAGATAAGTAATTGGTGTAGCGAATAATTTTAAATAGCATTTGGCACGAGCTAAGACGCCTCTTGGTAAACTTCTTTTTTACATCTTTAGGAAAGGCGCCAAATGATTCGCAATAGGTTGCAGACTGAACACAAGAACAAAAAAAAGTTTAGAGTAACATCTCTAAATCTCTATATATAAAGTCTTAATGTTTTCAGGAAGTGTTTTTATTTAGCGTGAATCTTGCAACAACCAAATTCGCAATTTTACCATTTTTACTAACTGTGATCCTAGCAAGATTACCTAACCTCGTCTTATCTCTCTGATCATCTGTTTCGTTGGCACTACTATGAAAGAGACGCACTTAGAGATAAGACGGTGACAACTTATCTTCGTGTCTTGCTAGGTCAGCTGCATCACGTCAAGGTATATTGTCGACATGTTGGAACATTTCTTTACCGGAGGAAGAGATAAACATTACTTAAGCATCCCATTTACATTAAATTTCAAAATGATTCTCAATATCTGGAAGATGGGCTACGACTAAGTCGATAACAAATATAACAGCGTGGATTTGACCCTGACACTAATTCCGTGAAAATTGCAGTATCATTAAGAAGTGTATATAAGTAGAGAGATGATAGTTCTCAAATAACCCAAAAAGGAGCCAATTGACATATTTTGATTATTTAATAACTAAACATACTTTGTGTATCCTACCTAGTCATACTGCAAAATTTCACGGACGGAAGAATTAGTCTCAGGGTCTTCACAAAATAAATCCCTATTGATTTCGCCTATAAATGATGTAGCGATTTTAATAACAGCGGTACAAAAATGCAGTGGGCACGAAGAGTATCAGCCGCCATTTAATCCTCATATTTAAAACAAATCAGCATTCGCGTCTCATTTGATTCCTGGAATAGCAGTATGTCCTCGGCCCTAACATGCATGGCACAAAGATAAATTGGAACCGTTTATCTCTAAGTGCGTCTCTCTCACACTAGTGCCGACGAAAGAGATAGTCATAGAGATAAACGGTTCTAATTTATCTTTGTGGCATGCATGTTAGGGCCGCTGATCATAGAGTATTCAAAACAGTGTGATTAGAAAGACGTAATGCACAACCCAGGCAGTACACAAGCTGTAAATAACTTAATACAGTACAGACCTAATAACGCTCGGACTAGTGTTAAAAGGGCTGTATAAGCTCTTAACAGGTTGTGTGCTGCTTGGGAACCATTGTTTAAGATACAGCTCACCTAGGTCAACAACGCCTACTCGCTTCTGCAGTGTTGGAATTAATAAATTCACTTTTTAATGACTTTATTTATTCTAATTTAATTCCTTAAAAATAGACACCATTGCTCATTGACATCTAAAATTATAAGATGGCATTGGTTAACCTTACCAAGTATGACAATCAACTACTGATTGTGGGGTGACAATAGGTACTACAAAACACTAAAGATAACACATCTTTTTTTAAGTAAATTAGCTACAGTTCATATAGCTATGAGTAAGTACAATTTTTTTACGTCGGTGTTATTTCGTTATATTGGGCGTCTAACTGAGCAAGAAACATTGGTTTTGAATTAGGTACGTCTTCAAAGTAACCCTGTATAGTCTATGACGAGTGGCTCTGTGAGCTGAAGACCTCGCAAGTAAATATGTTTTTTTTTGTTTTCAAGCACTATATTTCTGCTATATTGAAAACTTTCGAAAATTTGGATCGAAAAAATATATCTGGATAATTATAGAACCTGCCCACAAAACTTCACGAGAATCGGTTGAGAATTGCGAACCGTAGAGGAGAACAGACATCCGGACTTACGAAAACATTTTTGCCCAAGCTGAAACGGAGATGCTTCGCGCTTACTCGGGCAAAAAATACTCAGCAGTTGTCTCCCGTTTGGCAATAGGGATTTTTCCTGGGTAATTTTTTTTAAGTAATTCTAAGTTTAAGTAAGTCCGTTAGTTAGATTATCAAAAAATATTAAACACGTATTTTTTGCTTTATCGAATCAATCAAAATTGACAAAGAAAACGCGCATCAAAGTTCGGGAGGGGGGCTAATGAATTCACTTAATGGTAAAAAGGTGTACAAACGTCACGTGGAACTTAAACGCACGACATCTTCGTCAATTTTGGTTTCATTGACAAAAGCAAAAATATGTGCTCAATATTTTTTGATAATGTAAATGACGGACTAATTAGAACGTGACGTCATTTGAAAACACAGAATATTGTTTGAAGATACTGCATATCTGAATATTAACTTTAGTTGGTGACTAGAATCAAAAAAGAGGGGATAGGCGCGTGCGGCGCGTTGGTGTTAGTGACGACCAGTAATCACATTATTGTTAAATAAAATCGTTTATTAAAAAGAAACGCATCCCTCGAGGCGTTACTAAATATATCCCTGTTTGTTGACACAAGTCATTCACGCTCAGGGTTGACAATCGAATTACTTCGTATTTTTAAAATAAAAACATACAACGATCCTGGTTTTAATAATTATCAAACTTAAGCCTAAATAATCCGGGGATTACATGACGCAAAAACGGATAAGTGTAAGCGGAATAACAATAAAGAAATAATCTTGCGGTTATCACCGCCTTTTACACGGGTGGTCTGGTCAATATAGTTAATTATTTTCTTATCTGTGTTCTTGACTCTTTCATTAAGTACTTTGGGAATCATGCAAATCTAATTTCATCAGCGCGTGTAAGACACGTGACATCTGCTAGTTAAAAATCTTTATTATATATATTCTATTCTAAAGCCTGTAGGTATGTACATAATATAACAATAAAAAATGCTATGGGGCTTCAGAATAAGGAACACAACACATCCCAAATGAATGTCATGTCTGTTTGTCTGATTAACTATATGTGCATGATAAACTTTTAAACTACTGGACGGATTTCAATGCGGTTTTAGATATAATATTGAGGGCAACTTCAGGCAGAACATCGGCTGTAGACACTTCTGGTAATTAAAATGAAAGGGGGTAAAATAGGGGGTTGAAGTTAGTGTGAGAACATGTAACAAATTCCCCCAAAACCCTTGAAAACCCTTAATAAACATTTGTTTGCTCGTTTGTCTCGTATGCATTCCTACAGTATTCATCCGAATAAGATGAAACTTTGGTCAGGTATTGTGAACGCCTATTGGGAAGGCCTACGACCAAAAAAAATAAAAATAAACATAACATTGTAACGTATGCAGAACACAGATAGTGAAAATTAAGCGGGAGTCAGCCCTACGAGACGCGCCGTACGACTCCCCAACGAGGTATCCCTTGCAGAATGCGTTTGTTTTTTCCACCTACCCTTCGCCACAGAGCGCCTCTAATCCAACGAGATCGAATTAATAAAGCTTGTCGTTAATCATTATTGTAAGCTGCGAATACATAATAAGACATTGATTACTGCAAGGGTGAACAGATAAGCCGACTTTATTACGAGTAAAGATTTACTGTCACATAAATCCAATATTTTTTAATCAAGACTTTATTTAACTTTAGTGAAATAAAGCAGGAGGATTGAACTCTTTGTTCTTTTATTAAAGCGTACTGAGTCGGCAAATACACAGTTATTTGAGTACGTGCTATCAATCAAAATACTGCTTTAATTCACAGAGGATAGCAAATCAACGTTATAAAATATAGGTAAGAGTTTGTAAAATAACGTACTACTTGTACAAGTACAAGGAATAGACTTAATTAAAGTTTTCTACCATAGTGAAATAGCAAAAATGTATAATAGTCGTTTGTTTATCGGACGTTATAGTTTATCACTTGTTTGAATTAACATTTGGACAAGGAATCCATCTGAATTTATATTCGCTTTAGCTTGACTACAAAATATATATCGCATTTGAAGTATTAGGTATATTTCAGGATATGGTTAAAAATGTTTTAACTTTGTTATATATGTGTCAAAATGTATTCCATTACCTACTGCAGAAATAGAAGATATTCTTTCCCATTTGTGCATCCAAATAATTTTTGCAGTTTTCAAAGGCGTGATTTTTACCCTTGATTTAATAAATATTAAAAAGTTGCTGACAAAAATAATTGAAACTAATTATACAATTTTAACTTAGCTTTTCAACGAATTCTCACGATTAAATAGTTATCTGTGTACTTCCAATACCAGTAAACAATGTGTCCCAGGAGGCCTCTTTGCTCCCGGGCAGGGGTCTGTAACTAAATTAAACCCGTAGAAATTGCGGTCTAATAGAGTTAGCGATTTATTTTCAAAACCCCTTAGTTATAAATCAATAAAACTATTTGTTTTTATTTCTAAGGTTTGCATGATTGTTATACATTGAAATAAAACTACTATTTCGGATTAACTTGCTCGAAAATATTTCCCGACGTTGGCCTTCTAGGTTAGACTGAGATGTTATTTAATACAAATAAAACCTAAGTACCTATATTGTTTTTTAAAAAGCCAAACTATACCGAAAATGCGGTTAGTCAAATGGAAATTTTGTATCTAGAAATGTTACCCACTGACTCTATCTCAACCACGGGTCTAGCATGAACGGATAAATTCTTATGGGGCTCATAAACAGGTCAGGTTTTCGGCAATTTATTGCTGCAATTCGGGCTATCCCCAAAAAGATTACATATTACATCACTAATGGGGGCAAAAATGTTGAATGCAAACTTGTGAGAATAGCCTGAATTAGAACAATAAATTGCCGAAAGACAAGCCTGTTTACGAGCCCCTTTAGCATGAATTTTCTACCACACAGGCACATTTTGTTATTCTTGTGGATAGGATTTTCGAACTTACGAAATTAAGAACTTCTATACTAACTTTCATCCCCATATTTAACCCTCTTAATAATCTTCCAACATCCTTTCTTATTGCTCACCTACCTATATGTTCTGTACCTAATATATGTTACAAGGAACTCCAGCGGCCCTAGCAAGGTTGACACGAGGATAAGTTATAACACCGTCCTATCTCTTAGTGCGTCTCTGTCACACTACTGTGCCAATTGGCACACTTTGAATTGTTTGAAAACTATCATCCATACACTCTACTTAATAATACCGAAAAAATTCACGTCGTGTCAGGGTGAAACTCCACGTTGACTAGCCTACTAGCTAGGAATGTATTTGTTACTTTTTTCACCAAATAGCAGTGATGATTTAAAGCATTCCCAAGTTCCGTACAGAAGTGATATGGTTAAGTGGATAATGAGTGGGCTGAAGCACTTGGGCGGGGCTGTTACGCCTACCAACATGGAATTCCTTTTCATTTTGAACGAAAACAGAAAAAGGGAACTGACCAATATGATTTAAATAAATCAAACAAAACCCATTATTACAACACTGGGCGAGTGTGTTTCATGCATATGGCAAGCCCAGTGAGTGAACTTTCTAATTTTCGCAGTTAGATCAAACCTAGATAAAATTGTGTTCGAATTGATGAGCTGATACATAAATGAAGACCTAAAATAAATTGATATTTAGAACTATAAAAGTGGTTTATAAATAGGCAGGTATTTTATTAAAGTAATATTTGTACCTACTATGCTTTTGTATTCAGGGTTGTTCGTCTTCAGTTAGACAACAAGTTGATATATATATATACTTTTATAATTATTAAAAATAACACGAAACTAAAATGACTTACCCAATTTTCCCATTTTTAGAGCATAATAGATACATTTTGCCGTTCTGAGTCGTACAATTGGAGTAACGTCCGTTTGGAATAAGTACGTTTTATAAATTAATAATAAAATAAATACTAGCTGACCCGTGCGAGTTTTCGCACGTTATCAAACACCGGATAGTAATAATAACAATATAATAAAGTGAGAATAAGTAAATGCAAGTGTTATTAGTAAAAGATATTTTATTTTTGAGAGATAATTGTACCAAGACATTGCCTATTTATACAATAGTACCTGGATGACCGAGCCTTGCTCGGCATTTTTTTTGTAAAACGTGTTTTTTGGAAAAAATTATGCGTGGATAAAGATAGTTTTTCTTACAAAAGAAAAAACTTGAAAAGAAAAGGAAATTTACAATCCACCACCACCACCTGGACTCGAACCGGGGTCTGGCTTCGGGACCGGTCCATTTCCTAACTCAGCTATTTACAACTTTGTGAATAGTGACGAAATTAACCTTCGTATTGTAATAATATTGTAGCAGTTTTTCATTACCGGAAAACACGGATAAAAAAACGTTTTCTTAAAATGAAACCTAGCTATATCGATTTATCGCCCCCAAAACCCCCTGCATACTAAATTTCATGAAAATCGTTGGAGCCGTTTCCGTGACTCAGATTATATATATTAATAAGAATTGAAACAATGTTAGCAGTTACAATGTGATCATCGTTGACTGTTTGACCGAATTTACGAACTCGTGAAAAAACCACATAATATAATTGTCCATGCGAAAAAACAATTGTTAGTTAGTTAAACTGTTTGCTAATAGATGGCGCTTGTGCGATCGTAAGTAGACTATATCGACGGGCGATATCATCCATTAACGACCAATAAATACAACCGTGCAAAATGACTGATTGTACAATATATTGATCGTCATTAGATCATATCAAATAATGTAGGTCAGTACCTAGCCTACCCGACGCGCAGCGCCATCTGTTATCAGCATGTGCAAAATGCCATCACATACGTAGTATCTTCTAAGTAGTCTGTGGCCATCACATCGTAGTTAAACAGACTGGCAATAGATGGCGCTTGCAAATCGCGTGGTATTTTTATTTATTTTTTAACTAAAAGGTTAAATTTAATCTATTTTTGTATTTTTTAAGACGAATCGGAGAACATAAGCTTTAAAATGACGTTTAAATCATTAATTTTGGTAAAGAAATAACGGAGATCGTGAGCGTCTTCAAAAAAATACCTTTTAGAAATAATATATATATATGATGATTAAACTACCGAGTTTTTTTTAATATGCTTGTCTTCCTCTTTTCACACAGAATACAGTGAACAAATCAAATGCTACGGTTAGAGATATGCAATTTTTACCATTACCATGAGTTTACACAAACCGTTCTCGTTATCGAAATCTCGGAAATACTGCTTGTTGCCGATACAAGTAACGCGAACCTAGCGATAGTTTTCTATTACCTACTAGAACGGTTTGCATAAGCTCGTTGTATGTTAATTGACCAGTACGGTCAATTAAAACATTAATATCGACGATCGCTTCGTAACGTAAAGCCTGGCATTTAGAAACTTGTAGAGCTAATATCGGACAATGCTTAAATCGCGCCCACAATCGAGCCGTTCGACACGAGCCACTCCAACAATAACAAACGGCTATTGACGAAATCCTATAAACAGAAAAAGACAACATCGCGTTCTAAAGCGAGAGCGTATCGTACCAAATTAAAATTACGTCTAATGGCATTATAGGCGTGAATTATTAATTTGTGCGGCATTGTCCCGCCGTCCGTCGAGGCGCGCCGAACGCCGATTGTATCGCTCCATCACCACTCACCACCACTTCACAACACTAGGCGATTACTATTCAATACATCCGCGCAATCGACTGATTCGGTGCCAATCAATATTAAGATAGCTATAAGTACCTCTATATATATTTATAGTAAACCTAACTTCTCAAAAAGTTCGATCCTCAGTTTTTTTTAATTAATTACTTTTACGTAAAACCTCTGACATCCATGTAAGACAGTAAATTTTAAAAACGCACAAAACTCGAAGCTCCGCGCTCTCAAACACTTCATTATCCGTGACATTCCACTATCAATCATCCGGAGTTCGCAAAACAATAATCACATTATCATTCTCCCATAATAACAAATGTAGGCCCGAAATGCATAAAGAACCCGCTTACGGTTTTTTTTTTACAAAATAAAGAAATTTTGAAAAAAATATCGTCTCAAAGCCGCGTCTCGCTCGAAATCGAACAATGTAAACTTATGAGTGAAAACAAGAAAAAGGTGGATAAGAAACGGCTTGACATATTGTTAAAGGTCCTTATAAAATTATTTGCTATCACGCCATCCGAGGCTTGTAACGAAGGAGCGAGGGAACTTAAAATGAAATAAGCATATTGCTCGGGGAACATTTATGAAGAGTCTTGTTCGAGCAATAAAACAGGGAGGTGGTTAACCAAAACATCAGCATCGACTGGAATACAAAGCCAGCGCTTTGTCGAGCCTTTGTTTCCGTACAAGTACCGCGCGGCCTCACTGCACCACGTGCTATCGGCTGCAGTACCTAATTAAAAATGCTTTGTCTATGCTCAGCTTCGAATATCACATCGCTGTCTTCTCATTTTAATAATCATATGGAACCCACTGCAACCACGCTATTAATAATGGTTTGAATGAATTTTTCGAATTCCCAAATGTCATCCAGCTTATTAACCGGCTCCATTTTTTGTTCAAGTTTTATTATTTGTTTTGGACACAGCGTTTTGGTTTTGGCGCGGTCAATCTGACCTTTCGTTTTTTGTCTCGCATCATACAATCCCGGCAGATGAAATATTACTTTGAGTTAATTAGTTACTAATAAAGACTTTTTCTATTCAACTTTAATTGTTAAATATAGACTGCACGGGTCGTTAAGAATAGTAGGTGTAGTTTAGTGTTAGTAAATGAATGATACAGTTTCAAAACTAGTTTATTCCTTCTATAGCTTTGTATATTTTATCAATAACTTAATAGTTACTCCCAATTTTTCATCACCACTCAACGTCAAACATCATCTGCAAAAAGATACCATTTGAATAATTTTCGATTACAATGCACATGATCGATAGTCTCGTAGACCTGATCTATTGATCATATCAGCTTCGAAAATGGAATGCATGAGTAAGACAAAATATAATTAATATTCATTCTTCGAAATTCGAATCGTTTTTAGTGCAGACATGTTGGCGTCGTCGCAATAAACAAAACGCAAAAACTAAAGTTCAGTTTTTTTATGTATAATATGTTAAAATTTAATAGTTGTGTATAATTAATCATTCGTGGGTGCATTGTTGCATCTGTCGCGTCGGCTCTTAGATGCAGTGTGCGAGCTATTGTTAGAGATGGACCTTTATGCTTTTGCCTTTGAAAATGCAAAACACCCGTTGAGCCACCTGTGCCTCGGAATAACGGTTTGATTACATCATAATTCCATTCTCAATTCCTAATTTGACTTAATTATACGCCGTTTAACAGCATCTGTCTGACAATAAACCAACTTTGCAATAAGCCCTTGATTTTTTAGTAAGGTTCCTGTTCAAAAGATTTCCATACTCACCATAGACAATAAACATAGATCAGGCATTATATAGAATACTGACTAGAAATTGCATCTTTTATGAGACATTATAATACTTTCAGGCAAACTATACATATACTATCTATTCATTCCATAGAATGCCTAGGCAAATGGTGGATTATACAAACCACCTTGGTAATTGTAAATGTTACCAATTTTTCCCAGGTTTCATTTTATACAACTGTATACGAAAGTTACCGGGCAAGCTACTACGATCAGAAATAAATATGAAAAGAATATTTATCTTCATCGATTTGCACTATAGGCTAGATAAATAAGGATCGAGGAGAGCTGTAGATAATCGTGTCAGATATTGACGAATAAGGTGCGGTGCAGAGCGATCCGTCACGGGCCGAGGCGCCTCGCTTTTGTAGGCCGTGGGAAAGTCATCACTAATTCTGAACCACAATACCTTTATACTTTTCCGTCGTCTTACACGTCAAATTGAACATCGAGTTGTTGGACATTACGGAATTGAGTGGTAACAAACACACACACACACAGAAACACAAATTTTCGCATTTACAATATACTAGCGACCCGCCCCGGCTTTGCACGGGTAGCACTAATTTGTCTATAGCCAGATTGACCTTCACAGTGTAACGTAAAATCGTTCGTCGTCGCTTATTACCAGTCTCCCATAGCTTAAGCGCGGCAACAGGATCACCCGCTGGGGTAATCTGAAGATTGCCTGAAAATTTAGTCAAAATCGCCTCAGCCGTTTTGAAGTCCATAGGGAACACCCATCGATTTTTATGCATATAGATTTAATTAATTTGATTAATTTAATATTTAGTTTTTGTTTTTATGCTTAATTCTTGTGAAGTTTGATAGGTATTAATTAAATGAATACGGAAAAGAATGGTTTAATTGTTCCCTAAGTTTTTTACATGATTGAAAAGTTGCAGAAGTATGAAGAAAATACAAAGACAGAGGAAATAATACAAGCTAGGTTGAAAAAAGAAAAAAAATACGATAAAGTTGTTAGATTTGATAATGAAGTTATAAGTACAATTAACGATATTAACTTAAATATAAGGATAGCTTTTACTTATCTAACCAACCCGTATCAAATATGAATTTAAAGAATTATATTATTCAGTAAATAATGCACAATAATGCAACTCTTAAATGTTTTCTTTATATAGCTTAGTTATGAATCTTTAAGCGATAGGGAGAATCTATTTATCATAATTATGTTTTTTCCACGAGCAGAGTGGTCGTTGTGAATTGATAGTAGTTCTTCTTAGAATAAACCTCATCATTCTTATATTTTTAATCCATGGTGCGGGTTAACATTTGATAAAAAAAGAAACAAATGGATGTGCGACCGTTTTTTTTTTCACCTACCAACACCCAATATCAGTTTTTGTAAACGTACACCATTTTGAAAATTAAATTATAGGTTATAATTCTAATATGATAGGTGTATAATACAT
The DNA here is from genome assembly GCA_947859335.1 of Tortricodes alternella. NCBI lineage: Eukaryota > Metazoa > Arthropoda > Insecta > Lepidoptera > Tortricidae > Tortricodes > Tortricodes alternella. Next base: position 22,285,736 of record OX401970.1, on the reverse strand, counting down.
TTCTTTATGGAATGTGTTTGAGAGTTTTTTATCTTTGATAAGTAATATTTATTTTATCGATCTGAATAATTACAACTAATTAAGGTATTCGTTATCCTTCTATTGTATTTCTTCTCCTATTCTGTTTTTTTTTTTACATTATAGACTGTCTTTAGTTTTTGTCATAATTAAACTGATCAGGTTCTAGCTTCATTGATATTTTGTTAGCTTTTTCTTAAAACTTCATCTACATAGAATTTATTATTCTTTGTGGAGATTTTGCTTTGTCTATGACTACAGCGTACATTTGCCTCCACAAACAAAATACAAGCAAAATTATACTTGTCATTATTTTGCTTGGACACTAACACACATTGATCTAGTCCCAAACTTTGATTCCCTATAACTATAGATACTTGATAACGATATGAATATTCATATTCATATTCATATTCATTATTCATAATAATAATATTATAGGAATAATTATACATATCGATAAATACATGTATAAATGCTAAACATTCATAACTGGTATCAACGTTTGTGCTCATCACACAAAGTTTGCCCTTAGTGGGAAGCCGCGACATGCGCATGCGCCACTTTTCTATTAATAAAATAATAATAAAAATATACATTACATATAGATATTTCACCCATCACCACAAGGCTTACCCTTCTATCTACAAACGAAAATACAACCAATCTTCAAAGTAACAAACAATAACCTGCTCGTTTCTTACTTCCTTAATGCAAAGTGCCTATAATAATTCACCGACCGAATTCGCAGGTATCAGAAAATTGTCTTTACAAGCCATAAAGATCAAATCTACAAAGAAATCCGCACAGATTACGACCAAACCGCCTAGTGCAATCAACGGTTCCCTTTAACTACCAACATTGTTTTTTGGGGCGGTGAAAAAACAGCGGCCGCGACAAAAGGCGATCGTCACAGAGATGGTCCTAAAGATATAAAACGGACATAAATAACAGCGCTGTGTGGGTTTCCATCGCAAAAAATAAACGAAGCGTAGAATATATTCGTAGGGATCGAACTAAAATGAGATCTTGTAACTTAATTTTAATATCTAGCACTGACACTGTAGCTTCACTGTCGCTGTAACTTTATTTAAACGAGAGGCAATAGGTACTCTTCGAATCGGTTGCTTTTTCACGTCAAGGGTAATAATCACATGAAGTGCGCTTACCTTTTGATATTTGTCGTGTGTTTAATCATCATTCCAGATCCAGACGTAGGCGACGGCAACTCCCGGCTGCCGGTGCTGGCTGCGACACGGAGTGCACCCTTTATTAACGCTGGCTTACGATTCATTACAGGCTCCTTTCTTCAAATTAAGTTCCGCCCCCTGCCATTTCGCCCTCTATAAGTAAGTAAAGCACAGATTGTAAACGTTTAATTTTGCGAACGACATATTATAGGGTTGTAGTTGTAATGAATACGTAGAAGGTTAAAAAATGCTTTTATAACGACGTAAACCTTCATTTTGCTTTTAAATTGTGAAACTGTCATGATTAAGAATACACCTGATCATGAACGAAAGCCAAGTAACGTCGTCTAAGAATTGGTCTGGGAGCAAGACATTTTCCTTGCGGAAGGGCGGGCGGAGGCAGCGTGTCGGTTGCTAGGCGACACGCGGCGGGTAGGCGTGGCAATCGATACCACCCTCTCCTCACCCATTCAACGCTCTCACGTGATGTGATAGCCCTTTTGCTTTCATCCAAGGAACTCAGTTACGGGATCACGTAGCCCGGATTCTGCTATTTGTACACCATTTCCCAGAATCGCAACAAATACGAACACGAATGCCATAAAAGTATTTTAAAATGTTGTCGGTGGAAAACATATTACTTTAAGGGAGCATTTTTGTGTATATAATTGGTTTCTCGGAAACGGGAAACTAATACTAATTTATCTAAATAGGTGTTATCCCTGAGAAAGAAAGAAAGACGCCGAGCGAAGCTCGGTCGCCCACACACTACATGTAAACAAAGACAGCCTAACATATAATTAATTTGCGAATTGCGATTTTTCTCTTTTTGTTTGATTCAGTTCAAATCAAATGAGATTTTTCCTCTTCAAAGATGAACGCTGCTGTAGGCAGCGCGTTACGTCACTGTACTTATCGTTTAGGATACAAAGGTCGCCTGTCGAGTTCATACACGCGGCCTGTCGCAGGGCGGAGGGCACGAATTATAACTTGTCAAGAGCAGGGGCGCAGCGCGCGGCTACCTGGCACCAGTTTACATGTTTTCCTCGTCAACAGTCCCAGTGAAAAGGATTTTCTTATGAAGACATATTCCTCTTCAATATTTTTTGTTATTGCCACAAAAAATATTGATCCACAATGCGATGGTACGCAATTGAAGGGAAACGTCGTAACAATTATATTTTCATTTTAAGAGTTCCGTGTTAATAAACTATTGAATATGAATACATTTGTTAAATAATAGTTAAATAGGTAACTTCAAATCCATTTTTAGGGTTCCGTACCCAAAGGGTAAAAACGGGACCCTATTACTAAGGCTCCGCTGTCCGTTTGTCCGTCTGTCTCCAGGCTGTATCTCATGAACCGTGATAGTTAGACAGTTGAAATTTTCACAGATGATGTATTTCTGTTGCTGTTCTGTAAATACTAAAAAATAGAATAAAATAAATATTTAAGGGGGCTCCCATACAACGAACGTGATTATCTGCCGTTTTTACAGATAATGGTACGGAACCCTTCGTGCGCGAGTTCTACTCGCACTTGGCCGGTTTTAATTTACTTAAGACCTTTAATTTAATGGATAGTAAATTGTAATTTTTTATTGGTAGCGCATACCCTGTATGCCTAGTTTGGGGGCTGCTGCTGTCCTGTGTACCTTTTCTTTATTCCTGTGTGTGCGCACATTAATGATACTACTAATAAGTATTTTTTGTGATAAGGAAAGATTATTATTATTATTGTTCAAATGAGCATGAGATATTTTTCATATGATGGTGTTTCAATAGATATAGTTAATTAAGAGGATGTAAGTAAACATTGGGGCGAGTTTTCTCGTGGCAGCTCTGTTAATTAATACAAATCACCTGAACCTGCGCCCGCGCTGCGCCCGCTTGGCTGATGGGCCATCCGTCCCAGACATTATATGGACCATAAAACGACGATCACGTTTTATAAACACTACATTTATAACTACTTTATGATTGTATTATTTATTTTACGTAATATATTATGCTGTGGTGGATATTTTGCTTTTTTTATTCTAAACTGTATAATGCTTTCAAATATTTAAAATACAGTACACTCCATTAATTTATAGTATTCGGCCGTGTTGACTTAATATGGAACGCGCTTGAGTTCTGATATCTGGAAAGAGATCAGGAAAGCCGAGGATGGGTGAAACAGCTGGCGTCTATTTATCAAAATAGATATACTACTTCGATGCGAGCTAAATAAGAGATTATATTCAACTTAATAGTAAAAGTAATTATGACAAAACTTACCTTCCTGTCTGATTGCTTGATGGCTGTTTTGTTATTATTTTAAGGCTAACTTTAACACATTAACACACATGTTTATTATAGTGAAATCATTCACATTGTATCTGAGCGATTCAATTCAAGGTATTGTAACAAATAGCAGATAGAACTCTGTTTTTCATACCTACTCGTACTTATAGGGTTCCATAGATCGTTTTGATAAACTAACGCAAACCTAGGTGTATATGTTTGTGTTTCTAAAACTAATTATGAAATTTCTATGTTTTGTGATAAATTATAATGTAATAAGGATGCTTATTATGAACGAGCAACATTTTCCAGACAATTTATAGCTGGCAACTATAGGCGTCTCCCTCTAACGAACAAAGTTAGAGCAAGACAGCTATAGTTGCCGGCTATAAACTGCCGTGAAAAGTGTTTATATTTCAATGCCATTGCTAAGGAGTTTAAAGAGCCTACGATTAAGTCAACGAGGCTACCGAAACCCATACAAGTATATTCTGGTTTTAGTAAAATATTGATTAGATAAACATTCACAGGTTAATGAACCTTTTATTATTTGCCCAATATACATTATAATGAGATGTGTGGTTGCGCACTCGGTGAGATCAGAGTCGGTCTCCACTCCAGCGCGCCGGCGGCCGGACCCACGCCCGCTAACGCCAGTCGGCGCGAGCGGGACTCGCTCGCACTAAATTTAAATATTTTAATCCTTAATTTAAATTTTTGACATTTTTATTTTATGTTGGTATTCGTGTAGTTTCATTTTTAATGTTATTTGTCATATGAACTGGAGACGCTTCGGTTTAGGTAACATTTAACTCGTGATCGGCGTCTCACAACCTAATTTCTTAGTGAAATTATATTATGAATATGAATATTGAATGTTTATTCGCCACTACTCGTATACTGTGAGGTTTTATCGAGGAATCGAATAATAGAAAAACGAAATGTTATTGATACGTTTCTGTAAGTGTAATTTTGTCTCTATTTAAAATTAAAATGCGTTAGTGTTAGGTAAAAACTTCGATGAAACGTCTCGTCTGTCTGTTGGTGAAAGTATTTTTTTTTTATTGTCAGCCAGGGCTGTATGCCATTGCCTTTCATGATTGTTTATAGTACGTGAACGAATTATAAAATATTTTCAAGATTTTGTGATAGGTTAATATTATGAGTTCACGTACCTATCCTCAGTAAGTAACTAATTTGTGGAAGGCACAAACCGTTCCACAAATTAGTTACTTACTAAGATACGTACATTTCTGTTTAGTGAATTTAATGTCTTTTATAGTTTCGCCTTGTCCGTCTGTCTGTATGATTGTCAGTATCTGTCTGTATGTCACACGCACTTTTTCTTTAAGACTATTTAGTTTACAAAGCTGACATTTTGTACGTTTATGAAATATTTGGGATATAGTCGACTAAGGGACGGGTCCTCTCCAACATGGTGGACTATCTGTATGGGCGATGGGCTGATCACCTGTCACCATACGGTTCATCATACCATCTTAGGACTAATTAATCGAACGTGGCCACAAGTAGTCTTGTGGCTCTGCCCACCCCAATAGGGATTTCAGGCGTGATGCTATGTATGTATGTATGTATGTGTGAAATATTAGTTCCGCGCACAAATATATCTAAAGTAGTGGCTCCGTGAGCTGTAGACCTCGCGATTAACTTTAACTTCGCCGTTTGAAAACTGTCATCGTCAATCGACATAAGTCGCGGTTAGTTTACCAACACCGCAAATAACTTTGTTATCGCAAAAAAACATATATACGCCATTTTGATTTATTCTCGCGTGGAGAGGGTTCCGTTCCGTACATGATTATCTGAAATTTTCTGTTACTTTAAATACCATAGACATCTTATAGGTTTTCTTCTAATCTACTTATAGGCAAAATACTATTTTAAGTATTTTTTAAAAATTTTAGGCCCAGTAGTTTCGAAGATAAGGGGGGAACAGTCAATTTTCGCCTATTTTTCTAAATAACTTCAAAAAGATTTATTCTAAAATTATAGATCCTTATAATGAGCCCTTTAATTTGATATGTCACACACCATATTTCGCAAAACTTTTTATAAATTTTCGAATTTACCGCCCAAAAGTGGCCCTCATGTTTAAAATTCATTTATTTACGTTACACCTCCGTGATGCGGTCACCGACTTATATGTGTGTACCAAATTTCAACTCCATCGGTCCAGTAGTTTCGGAGCAAATTGGCTGTGACAGACGGATACACAGACAGACAGACAGACAGACAGACAGACACACGAGTGATCCTATAAGGGTTCCGTTTTTTCCTTTTAAGGTACGGTAAGGTATTGCAATATTATCATCACCGGGTTTACATACATCCGTGTATGTACGTCTTTACATATACCTATACATATACTAAATTTCAACTTCTTCCGACCACGGGAAGTAGTTCAAAGTTAACTTCGAAGATCTGACCCATACTTACAATTGAAGTTAATAAAAACTTAATCATTGTTTGAGTCCCAACGCGAGTCCCAACCAAGTATTGAATAACATTAGCTTACCACCTTTGTTCGTGGTAGGTACAGTACTTACAAAGTTGAAGTTGGTTTATCGCATTTTTCAACCATAACTCAACTCCGAAAAACACATTTGCTAGTTTTCTATTTAACTTGGTACGCACTTTAACGCATAAAGGTGGTAAGCTAATGTTATTCAAAACATTAGCTTACCTACCATCTTCGAGAAATCGATTTAATTGTTTGTAGTAGTAACGTGTAAGAACCCTACACTGAGCATTGTAGGACATGCTCCCGACCGGTTTATTTAAAAATCTTGCGAAACCCTCGGTAGACTCTTTTACTGGCACTTGGCAGGTTATTTCACAAAGTTTCATGAAACAGCTGAATAAACTATTTACCTATGACAAAATGAACTGTCGAACAGAAGAATGAACTGGTCGTTGCTTTTTAAATACTTTGGAATTGATAATTTATATTTATGAAGGCATAAATTGCAACTAATATCTAAGTAAAAAACGCTTGACTAGGTACCAAATAAATATTTTCTATATACAGGATATAAAAAGTTACTGTGACTTAGAGGTAAGTCTTACCTCATGGCCCAATCTTATATTTTATAGTAGTAGAACTTACATGCTTAAAAAAATATATGACATATTCGTTGAAAATGGTAAAGATGCACGGAGGACGAGATTTTTTATTTTAATGGTCATAATAGGCATATATAACTTACCATATATGTATATTTAGTGGTTCGAGATGGTCGCGGATATTAATTAAAAAGTGAACTTAAGAACTTTATTTGTATTAGTTTCACCTGTCTATACATCATGGGATATGGTTAAGCTTGTAAATTTAGGAGACGCCAGCGCATGGGCGGAAAAATGAGGCATGTAGATCATTATAAAACGTGGATCATTAGTCATCCGCCCGGCGCTGGGACCCCGCAGACGAGACGAAATATCTCCATTTTTAATGTTATTCCATGTCTAGCAGGAGAATAAAGCCTTCTTAATCTAATGCTATTTAATAGACCACTTAATAAACCCAACGGACAATAGTTACATAAATATTAAACTGGTGAAAAAGCACTAGAAAGAAAAATAAATTTACGCAGAATGCTTCAGATTAGTGCGTCAACCTATGCCTTGAGTTTTTATTAACACAAGATGATATTTACGCAGCATCATTGTTTAATTATATGTTCCTAAGGTTATTCATTATAATTGTTATTCGGCCTTGAGTGAGTGCACAACTGAATGACCCTTCCCACTCGACTGCCAGTAAACAAAAGAGGCCCATTGCAGTGGTGTGATTCTGTACTGTTTGAAACTGGCCGCATTAATAACTTTGTCTTTTATACCAACCCTTAATGTGATGGTTTCTGATTTTTTCCTATGGTTACGTTTAATAACCTACCTCCACACCAACTTTCAACTTCCTAGGTCATCTGGATGGAAGTAGTCTAAACATTTGATCTATATGTTAGTCAGTAAGTCAGTCAGTCATTGATAAAAATAGTGATTTTCAGACATCATTATACATCGTGAATGGTAAGAAGTTTTTTTATTGAAATTTGGGATTTAGCAATTAGAAGACGGGTTTACTAGACACGTATGTAAAAAATTGCAAGTATGTCGGTCAATTAGATTTTAAGTTATAGGGGGTCGAAAATGGCTCGAAATGGTTCGTGTAATATACCTACGGCCGTGTGTCGCGAACTTTGGCTGACACACTGCCGTGTGTCTAGACCAAATAAGACATGTATGGATGGATGGATCCACTTTACTTACGCGATCACTGTATTCCGTCAAAGAATATAGTGAAGGCTAAATATCACATTATTATTTTATTGCCATTTCATAATTTGTTATTATTTTGACATTTGTTATTTTTTCTGTTTATACTTTTTATTTCCTGACATATGGTATTTACAAAATACTTTCTATATGTATACAAATACAGGGTGGGCCATAAGTTTTTGTACATGATAGAGGCAAAACGACAAATTATTAGGTTAGGTATTTTATTATTTTTTATAAGTTATTCGTATATTCTTTTTTAATTTTTAAAAACACTGTCATCTAAATTGGCTCCGTCTTGTTGCTGGCACTCCTGCAACCGACTACGCAATTGTATAAAAAGATGCTGACAATCATCACTGCTGGTACGTAACCGCCCTGTTTGCTTAATATTCGTTATTGAACCAGTTTCTTTAAAAGGTTTTGACGCAAACTTTGATTAAATTGATGCTGGGACACTAACCTATTCGTCGTAATACACATTCAATCCTAAAAAGGCATCACATAGTAAAGTAAGACAGGTTTTTTTGAAAAGTGTTTAATTCAATAACCACGTTGCCTTCCTGTGAAATGGTCCATCGTTGTCAAAAATTTAATTACAAAACGGCGTTTAATTTCACTTCATCTTTTGTACTATTTACAAAAACTTATGGCCTAACCTGTAGATGAAATAGGTACCTTCGTTTGGAATACTGCTCGCTAACCCGAACTGTCCATCTACTTATCTTAAGTACCTATCAGATAACTCAAACTAAAAAGACGTAATCAATGTCAACATTAATTTCTTTACGAATTTTAAAACATTCAAAGTTTGTATGGGAAATACTGCAGGCGAATCTGTGGCGAGACCCCTAGTTATTATTATATGTAATAAGTACAAAGCTTTTTGTCTTAAAACATAATTTTTTACAAAGTTTTGGCCGCTTACACCGCTAAATAACGATTAAAGATAATTTAAGTGATTATTGACCGAGCGAAGCGTATCCGTTTCAGCTTGAGCAAAAATGCTTTCGTGTCTGTCCGGAGGATGGCCAGCGGATGTCCGGCTGTTCTCCTCTACAGGTCGCATTTCTCAACCGATTCTAGTGCAATTTTGTGAGCAGGTTCGGAATTTTTCGAATTGTTTTCAAAATGCCTATGGGGGTTTATCCATTACAAACTTATTTGCGGTGTTGGTAAACTGACCGCGACGTATGTCGATGTATGGGGATAACAGATTTCCAACGGCAAAGTTAAGTTTGTCGCAAGGTCCAGGAACCACTAGTATAATATAATTTACTGTACTACTTAATCCAAATACTTGGTGTGCAAAGGTAGGAAGAGTTAGAAATGTGTGAATGTGTTTGAACAATGCTTAAAAATAGTGATGTCTGCGTGTTAAGATAATTTATTAATGTCATAAAGATGAGCTCCAGTTTTAATATTAGTAGGAGCAGAGCACCCCCGCATTATGCTCCCGTTTCATTGCGTGCGCAGCCATTAAATCATTTTCCATCGAATAAGTTTTCACTTACACTTGGCTTAACCAATGTTTACATATGGTGTCGGGGTCTGTGGGTTAGCACGAGAGGGGTTCGCGAAGCCAAACTTATTTATTTAGAAAGTATTATACGCTAGAATGAATAAGTAAACTTGTTAAATATTGCTTTGGTTACATTGCTATAATATTATGACAGTCGTGGAGGACCGTACGTATTATTTATTCGTAGATTGGGTATATCTCTTTCAACAACATACCTGTAGTGGTATGTGCTTGCAGCGGCCCTAACATGCATGGCACAAAGATAAATTAGAACCGTTTATCTCTAAGTGCGTCTCTCTCACACTAGTGCCGACGAAAGAGATAGGTAGTCATAGAGATAAACGGTTCTAATTTATCTTTGTGCCTTGCATGTTAGGGCCGCTGTGTGAAGAAATAGGGTTTGACTATGACAACTACGAGATAAAAAAAAAACGATCCGAATGTAAAAGCTTCCACACACCGAAACGCGGAACGGAAGCGAAGCGGAGCGGAAATAAAATGGATGCCGTTACACCAGTGACCGGCCCGCGAATTGATGAGAACTCTTCCATTTTAGTTCCTGTGATACTGCTTCGCGTGCCCCCTTCCGAAGCGCCCCGCTCCCGTTCCGCGTTTCGGTGGTTCGAAGTCTTAAGTAATGTCATTCTACAGACTAGTTCCATATTATACGGTGTGTTAATGCCATTTCCAGTATCGTAATTAATCGGAACGAGTTCCATATAATAGGTACTGTAATAAATAACATGGCTGATGACTTCAATACCCTTTACGTGTTTATAGTCACCTCACCTCAGGCCAATAGCGTAATCGGCGATTTTAAAACTTTTAGTAGTTTTTACTGATGACGTATGAAGATAGTTCTTAACAATGATTACGAGTGGTTTCGCGGATGTAGTTGATATGGGCAAATAATTAAAATGTGGCATTGGTTCCGGCACGAGGCGCGTGCTGGCACGTGCCGGGCTTGTATTGTTGCCGGGTTATTTATGAATATTGTTCATTGCAGAAACGAGTGCGTACGCGCCACCCCCGGTTGATGTTGACACGCACTTAAGGACACTTTTGGTAACGCGGTGTTGTATTAGTATTGCACCGACTTACAGTGGCTATATGTTGCGTCTGACAAGACGGTTCCTAGTTTTAGATTTCAACTGAATGTTCAGGACGGTCATCAGTGTCACAAGTAGGCTGTAATCGCGCGCCGGCAGTCCGTGCCCTCGCGGCATAACCCTCCGCGCACTCGGCGCTCGCGACGCAATAGGTTGGAGTTAGTCAATAAATTATGAAATAGTACAGCAGTGTTATCCAAAGGCCGGCGATTGGTATCGGAAGCGAGGCGGGCTGCCGGAGGGGTGACTTCCGCGTTCCGGCCTACTGCTCACGCCGTAACTCATCATCAGCGCCCCGCGGGAGGCTAGCACTCCCTCACGTGAACACAAAGAAAAATAAAGATTTGTGTGAATTATACCCTCTACGCAAGCGAAAAGGGGAATCGCAAGATCTAAAAAAGTCGGGTCTCCCAATGTTCCCTTTGAGACATATTTATATTTTTTTGACAAATCTGTGAATTGTTTAAGTTAGCTAGGTCGTTCAAGATCATACTCGAAAATGAGCCATGGAGCTTGCCTTTATTAGTGTGTTAACTAGACATAACTAAATACCTACACCAAAACACGACGAACGTGAATTTGCTAGCAACAGAAGCAAGAATAGTGTTTGATTACCATAAAATACGGGCCATTCTGCACACTTTTGTGTCGCAAAGACATACAAAAAGAAACGCTTTACTTCGAAGAAAAGAAATATTTTTTGGACTAAGTCAAAATGTTAGGTACTATGTAGCTTAGTTCGGTCACTTTCTTTTCAAAGTGAGGTGTGGCACTAGACCCACAGCGCTCGATTACCTATTAAGTACTTACGCGCCGCTAGGACGCTCTTGAAAGATAGGGAGGTCTGAAATTGAAAAAATATAATATAAAAACGTATAGTATCTGACACACGTGAAATTTCTATTGGCTGTCATAGCTGGGCTCTAAAATATAAAAAAAAAATGTTTTACGAAGTTTCTTAGAAGAATGTGCGAAATCAGACGCCTCCAAATTCTAATACTAAGTATATGCCTTTTTAAAAACTTCGTAACAGATAAGCCTTTTAGTTTTTAATGGTATCGTTCGATAGTAATTTTACGAACAGCAAATATTTTGCATTTTTTTCGTGTTCTGGATTCCCTTTATCCTCCATTTTTCGAGAGCGTCCTAGCCCGTGCGTAAGAAATTGGTATTCGAGCACTGTGGGTCTAATAATACATAATTATACAATATATATCTATATATATATATATAAAATTTGAGGTGTGTGTCCCTATATTTCACTTTGCAGCCAAAACTACATATCGCAGACGCATAGTGTTTGTATGTGGCAATAGGTACAAGGCTCCCATCGTGCACTATGGTGGTTGCAAGTCAATATCTATAAGGGTGGGAAAAATACGGGGGTTCGAAAAAAGTCAGCTTCAAAAATGTGAGACTATCATTGATCTGAAATGATCGTGATTGTTCTAAAGAATTTTTAGAATTATCTGGAAAGTTCTAAAATATATGCCTAGATTCTAATTATACGAGAATGTTCTAGAAAATTAAAATTATAAATCTATATCCTAATAATATTATAAAAGTCAATGTAAGTTTATTTGTTACGCTCATCATGAAATTTTGTACACATATTCTTGGCGGTATTAGAAGTAACATAGGATACTTTTTATCCCGGAAAAATTAAAAGTTCCCGAGGGAATAACTATAACCGAATTTCACGCGAACGAAGTCGCGGGAAAAAGCTAGCGAGATATATAAATGCGAAAGTAACTCTGTTTGTTACATTTTCTCGCCTAAACCGCTAACCGATTTTGATGTTTTGGTATAGAGATAGATAGATTGTATCTTGGAGAAGGACATACACTAATTGAATAATTATTATACGCAGACGAAGTCGCGGGCACCAGCTAGTAGGTATATATTTAGGTGTATAGGTCTCTTTCCGAATTCACATACTACAGTTTTTTACCTCTGGGACAATGGACAAATATATTCAGGTTGTGAGTGCGATACGCGCACGGGACACCGGGACGCGATAGGCGGTCGTCAAACACTTGTCCGTAGCGACACGAACACAATGCGGCCCGCGACGAGCACTCAACACCGATACCGCGCTTCCGCACTGAAACATTTCAATTCAGAACACAATTGACATGCTTACTTTTTACAACGAAATAACGTATGTAAATTAGCCGAACTTAACTCGGAAGATAAGATAAGGAAACCGTTTAAAATGGTTTTACTTTATTCCAAGTAGGTATTAAGTACGGAAGACTTTGACTTTGGTTCTCTAGCCGTACATTTTATTTATTAGTAATAAGTGCTGACAATATTTTCTAACTGGGCTAATCAAGTGTGTGACATATTCTCCCAACTACGTCACATGAAGTACCTACCTACTTCACATCGGCGACGATTCCAGTTGCCTCTTTGCCTAAAAGGTAGACTTCAGAAAGTTCTTTTGCAGTAAATACGCGTGAATAATATGTACCTATTTAGGTTTTTACACACTCAACTGCGTATTAATTTTACAAATCCGTATGATTCCCAAGCAATTCGTTTGAAGTCGTAGTGATGACGCACTTCTGAGCCAAGTTTTGTAGGTATCTATATATATAAAAATGAATTGCTGTTCGTTAGTCTTACTAAAACTCGAGAACGGCTGAACGGATTTATCTTATCTTAGTCTTGAAATGTTCGTGGAGGTCTAGGGAAGGTTTAAAAGTACATAGGTTACTTAAATTATTATTCTTCGCAGACGAAGTCGCGGGCACCAGGTATTTGTGCAGGCATGTTTTAGGCCATTGTAGGAACCTATACCTATGTATATATACCTAAAGCTAAATTGCAAGCATGCACCGATAAAACAGCTGAATAGGTATCTGTTTGTAATTTTTCGGGCCTCTACTTTATAGCTGTGCAATAAACATTCTACTTGTCCAGATAAAACTTTTTTTTTTGTCGGTGGTCAATCACAATACGACGGGCATAAAACGCTCCAGTATTATACTTTACTCATTCTAATAAATAAAGATTTCAGTCCTCACAGATCGGCTCCACTAAAAACGACCGCCCGGGTTGCATGTATTAGAATTTCCAACTCTATTGTGTTTTACCATGCATTCTTTTTTGCACCTCCCCAGTAGACCTACATTAGCAATTGACATTCTGACGATGGCATAGATTATCTTTTTGCGTAACGCTGATTGTGTCTACATTAATTCGGTCAGCTTGATTGATAAAATACCATAACTTTGTATTTTTACGAGTTCTATTTTTAATGTAAATATGGCAATAGGTAGGTACGTTTAATACGAAAATAAGCGACTCGTTACATTACCTATATTTATAAGATATCCAGGGCTGCTAACTGATTTACTATATCGTCACAAAAATCTGAAAACCGCGAATGTGTCATCGTTTTTTACATATTTGACGTTCACATCCGCGGTTTCGGAATTTTATGTGACGATATAGTAAGTAAAAAACACTTAGCAGTACAGAATAGATGCCCTTTGTGATATCTTTTATTAACTATACCTACTAGTGGCTCCGTGCGTTGTAGACCTCGGGGCAAACCTAACTTTGCCGTTGGACAACTGTTATCAGCATAAATCGACATAGGTCGCGGTCAGTTTACCAACACCGCAAATGACTTTGTAATCGCAAAAACCCCCATATCCATTTTGAAAACTGTCGAAAATCTGAATCGACAATAGAATTCTATAATTTTCGAACCTGCTCACAAAATTTCACGAGAATCGGTCGAGAAATACGACCTGTAGAGGAGAACAAATGAACATCTGCCGGACAGCCGCCGGACATACGAAAGCATTTTTGCCTAAGCTGAAACGGAGACGCTTCGCTAGCTCGGTCGATTAGTTATCAAATGTTTAAATAGTGTTTACTGATCAACCGTAATCTACATTGTAAGTAGATAATTTTTAAGCATTATTGCAAGGTTTAAAGTAACCTATGTAACCTGAAGCCCTATACCCGCGATGGGTCATAACAAAAATAATTTTATTTTATTTTAATTTTAATTACCACTTATGTTTTTTATGTTGTGGAATAAATGGGTTTTTCATTTAATTTATTTAGAATAATCGAAATGTATACATACCTCTTGACTAAATACGTCTTTGGAGTTTATTATGATATCAGAATATATCACAACCAGTCGGGACTAACAACGATCGCAGGTAGAACAATAACTTATGAGGATCTTCAAATTTAAAAGAGTTAGGTATGACGTTAATATGCGCACCGATATTATTTATGAGTTACGAGTCTGATATTTGTCATAGGTGCCTGATGAATCTTTAAGATTACCTACATAATAAGTAAGATAGTATTCAATGTTTGTTTAATTTGTAAGTTAGGAAGTTATCTTGTTTTCCATACGTTATTTTGAACCTTTTTGCCTAATCTATTTATAGTTGTGAGGTAATTGGGATAAGTATACTTTCTCTCGTCTATTTTTCGTATTTAACTACATTTTTAAGACCGAAAATATACCGATAAAGCTTGCTTCATTGCAACTTGCCATAAACTTAAACTTAAATGTATGAGGGAAACATTATGTAGTACCTATTGTAGAAATTAATTATTTTGGATCTAATATCGTCGAATCGTTAACTAAGTCTATTGGTTACCAGTGTAATGTTAACTTTAAGAGCTGTACGAGTATCACTTTTTGATGAATATATTATTATTATTACACTGATTAATTGAATTTAGGGTATGTTGGAGTGGGTGGGACAGGTGTTACGTGGCTATACTTACCTAGCCAATGAGTGGTCGCATCTAATAAATACCCTAAAGAGAAACAAACAGATATACCAACGACCCGTCTTGCAGCTTAGTAATAGTGCTATGTGAAATCGTTACCCATTCAAACTTTGCACTCTATTTGCTTTTTAGGGTTCCGTACTCGAAGGGATCTGACGGGACCCTATTACTGAGAGGACAACAACCGTCCGTCCGTCCATCTGTCAGAGGCCTCTAGCTCAGCAACGGTAAGAGGTAGAAGGTTGGAATTTTCACAGAATATACGTTGTTATGGCAAGAATAGTGGAAAATAATTTTATCTACACCCATATCATAAAACCTCCATAGTGTAATCAAAAACCGTAGGAAATTACCACCATTTTGACAACCAATTAGGTAAAACGAGTGCTGCAATGTTATTCCCGTATCTTTTTTAGTATAGAAATGAGATTAAATTTGGAACAGCTGTCAAAACTCAAGTGGGTCTCTATTTTAGTATCCATAGATATTAAAACAGTTATTGATACGAAACGTCAATTCAGTATGTTTTTTTAATATAGACTGCACAACATTTGATCTCGAGTGACATGAGAATAGAGACTTCATTCGTTTGTCTATGATTTAAAAAAAATGGTCTTGACGGAGGATCGAATTGCCGCCATTATGTTGGTGTTTTGCTGAACGAAAGTAGAATTGTTGTTGAATTGAATAGAAAAAGTTGTTTGTAATTTACATTTTAGTTGAAAATATGAATAGTAGTCTTCTCGGAGTGTGTGTGATGTGAAAATGCGCCGGATATCGGAAATATGCAGCCACGATTGCAACAAATAACTTGTTGCCAGAAAATATTGTTTCTGAACCCATCATGGAGGATTTATAATATGTGTGTAGATAAAGTTATGTATGCAACTCTGCATAATTTGGCCTTAAAACACACGTGCGATCTTATTATGAAACTCGCTAAAGCTCGTTTCATGAAAACCGCACTAGTGTTTTAAGGCCTATCATTATGCAACCGTTGCATAAACTACTATTAAGTTTTAAGCCTGAGAAGCGTCCCGTACATAGATACCCCAAAAATTGACTGATTTTAGACCAATTTTGTTCCAACTGTATTTCCAAAACGGCTTAAGTTTTAGCCATCAAATTTGGCCTGATTTTAGTTTAAACTTCATAGTCGAACAAAAAATAAGAATTCAATCGTGTTCTGTTATAGAAATGTGAAAAATATGATGAAATAAAACGAGAAAATTACGCCTATAACTTAAAATCTGCCAACTTACTTGCAACTGTTAAAGTTCTTATGCGATTATCATAAAGTCTATTATTGATTGGTTGCGACCACCGGGTAAGTTGCTGCACCATGAAAAAAAAAGTTAATAATACGGAATAAATTTATAAGGAATTATCTTGACAATAAAGCGGCCGTACACTTTTTTTAATATTGGCTGATGATAGTGGCAAAGCCCATTCAGCGGATTCAGTCTTCAAAATAATCTATTGACGATCATTATATTTATTGTGCAACCAGTGATATTGTACAGTTATATTACCTATAGGTTACCTATCACAGACCATATATCCAATAGACTCCGCATAGCCGGGCGACCCCCGCTGTCAGCATTAGAGGCAAAAAGCCATAAGTGGGGAGGCTACGGGCAGGCGCGGGAGCGCTTCAACAAGAACGCACCCATCACAGTGTTCTAAAAAAATCCGCGCGCCCCGCAAGTATGGCAGCTTTATTTGTTTGTAAAAGTTAGGTTAGATTAGGATATTTGGTCTGTGGTTAGTAGTATCTTAAGGCCCTGCTACAGGTTGGGACGACGCTTGCAGAGGTGATTGCAATCAGGTCGAACTGCAAAACTAACCGTGTAGAAGTCAATCAGGCATTGAAAATCAGTTTTTAATACGTAGTATATTTATTTAGTAGCCTCTACTAACTTTTCTGTGGCCTTAAGTGGACTAACTGTAAAAGTCCTTATTGCATTAAAATCAAGCTTTGTTTTTTGTTTGGATAAGTAAAAAGTAAAAATGTTCATAAGTTCGTAGATTTTTTAATTGAAACCAAAATAAATATAGCCTTACTTGATAAATAAATAAATAAATAAATCAGGGGACAATCTTTACACAAATCGATCTAGTCCCAAAGTAAGCTCTAAAGGCTTGTGTTATGGGTACTAGACGACGATATACATACTTATATAGAGAAATAAATACTTAAATACATAGGAAACATCCAAGACTCAGGAACAAACAGTCGTGCTCATGATAATATTGTGATTGTTAAAATCTTCATCCTGAATGGTAATTACCTAACTTCATTTCAGCATGAAGACGTATACCTACCTACCTTACCTATATTTTACAGGAAAAATAACACGAAGGTCCCAGATTTTTCTGGTATTTGAGAAGGTGAAGTAAAATGAGATGATCTGCAAGCTCGTATCACAGTCGACGTCCAATCCTTCGTTTTATTTCATGGTTAGGTACGGGACCCTTGGTGCGCGAGTCCGACTCGCACTTGACCGGTTTTTTATTTGTTGTTTCTGCCGAGTTTCATCTGCGAGGTGCTGTAAAGAAGCTCTTCTTATAAATTGAGTCGATTTATAGTTTATCATCATTATATAACATCGGACTATTTACGTCCTATTGCTGAAAACAGGCCTCCTTGCATAGAAAGAGGGACTGGGCAGCAGTCCTGTGCGGACCCAGCACGGAATGGGGTGTCACACACATCCTGGAAGTACTTCGCAGAAATGTGCAGGTGTACCTGAACCACGGCGTTTTCCTTCATCGAAATCGTAGTGGTAATATATCGTATTGAATTCTGCACTTAAGTTCCCAATAATTCAGAGGTGCGAGCCGGGGCTGCAACCCGCGACTCTTCACGAGAAGCGAGCATGCGACCTCGGTACCTCTGTAGTAGGTAGGTTTGAAAATGCCGGTTTGTAAACAAAAAGGGGCCCTGTTGAGGGTCGCAGGGGGCGGAGCCAGGTGTCAGTGGCAGACTGCAGAACTCGTCGCGAGGGCGCGGCGCCGGCCCGGGCCCTGAGCTCCGGACACGACGGTGCTACTAACAAGTTTAAACTTACAAGGATTGAGCGCAAGCTTCTCGTACTCGGTTCATGCCTCCCAGTTTTACCTTGTAAAATTGTGACTGTGAAAGACATTTCTTCGACGAGCGAGATCTCTCTCGCTGGGAGAACGGAATATGTTTTAATAGTACACCGTGCGTGCTATTTATAAATTCGATTAGAAAGTAATTACAAATGATAGGTATTTGTACAAATCGTGTAGTGATGTGCCGCTCCCGGCAAAATTCCCCGAAATAGTAATATTGCAGGCGATATTTCTAGAATAATTCTATAAAATTCATAATGTTACCGGGCGTTTAGAAAACTTGCCGGCAATATTGGAAATATTCTCGGCATAATCCCAGGTAGAAATATTGCTGAGAATGGGAATGTGGTAACGGCACATCTTACCCGTGTGACATGCAATGTTTTGCATCAAACTTTTGATTTAACCACCGTTTGACGACGCGTTGATGTCGTTTTCAGACTTCCATTTATATAAGAGGCTTTCTATCCAGTAAAAGTGGGTGTAAAATCCATAACACCCTAAGGTCAAACCATTTACAAGCAGAAGTGATAAGAATTTGTCTAACTTGATGCAAAAAAATAATTAAGAAGATAAAACCGGACATGCCATGGGCACCGCACGTTATAGTTGATAGTTTACGTCATTACATTACTACTTAATAAGACAGAACTTGATACAAGGCATTATTACAAGGGTTTGGATAACGATTCTTTAAATGTCCTTAAAGCATTTTTTTATATCTATTATGGTTGAACTAGTGTTTTGAACTTATTTTAGAAAGTTTAAAACACTATTAGTTCAGCAAGTTCAACATTTCAGTTTATTATATTAATGACCCGCGTTTTAAGCTTTAGTTGGACCTGCCTTCATACACGGCACAATACGTTAGCAAACCTTTATTTTAATTTCGCCTTCAGACAGTTAAAGAAGCAATTGCAAGTGCATGCGCAGGAGTGAGATTTATAATAAGAAAACGCTCCTACCGCGCTTGCACCATAAGGACCTATAAATCTTTTAAGTACTGAATCGGCCAATTCCTGTTGAGAAACGATAAATCATCTCTTCGGACAGTAAAGTCGATTCGAATATGCCTATCGTCTCGCTCGCACTCGTCCTTTCTTATGCGCTTTACATCATTTATCATTTCCTTCTCTCGTTCCTTCTCAATGATAAATTCAATTCTCTTTTGGAATATGATTGTTCATCGTTTTGTAACGGTGGTGTTTTATTGTGGGTATCGTCACGGAGTAAGGTTTTTTGATCGGAATCCGATCGAAATCATTGCGAGAATTGGATTTCCATTTTAGATTTCGTATCCCGAGTGATCAATCTTAAGCCTTCGAAGTCGGATACTTATAGCCTGTTTTTAAGCTACTTTAGGGTTATGCTAAAACAGCTTGTTATACTTCAGAAACTATAATAACTGCCCGGCCACCGATTAGAAAAGTAAATACTTAAGTCATGATTCCAAATACGATCTTTTATTAATTTTAAAATTCTGCTATTTACATGGCTGTAGAAAAGACATTCAACAATATTCTCTTAAAGTACTTAGAATAAGTGGTGCTCTCTCAGTCATTTATATGCAATATAAATAGGTTTCTTTTTTGCTCATTCATTATCTAAAATGTCAGTATGTGAAAAAATAGATACATTATATTTTTATATAAGTATAGCCATAGTCGTAAGTTCAGAAGTCGATAGCAAAATTCAATAGCAAGGACACAGATCATTTACAATAATATAAATTGCTTATATCTATTATCACTGGGCATTCATCTTATACTAGGTTCTTTACATGACGCTAGCTAACCTAGAAAGTAATAAAAATGTACACAAATTTTACAACCTACAATTCGTAGTTTTATTGGACTTCGGTGCTTTGGCCATGCTGCTCAATATTATTTCATGTTATTCATAAATCGTAAAACATAAAACATTTATTTAGAAGAGGAATCGGTGACAATGTAACTAGTGTTAAATAAATTAAAGATTCTATATTCTGAGTAAGCCTTTGAAACATAGGCTAGTCAACGAGGCGTTTGACGCTGAATTATTCCTCCGTTCGTGACATATTACAGTAGGTACCTATGATTAAGTAGAGTTTATAGATGGTAGTTTTCAAATAGTCCAGAGGGTTCCAATTAGCATATTTGGATTATTTGATAAACATGCTGTTTAACCCCACCTAGTCATACTGCAAAATTTCACGGACGTAGGAATTAGTGACAGGGTCTTCATACAAAATAAATTCTTTAAATAAATTTTCAGTGGATGATTAATTTTCTACATAACATTTATAAAGTCATTTTGCTTTAAATTTTAGAATATAACTGTTTGTACATCACTTGTTATAGGTACTTATAAATCACTGTCGACAAGGCTTTTGAAAATCAAAGAAATAATCGCTCAATATCTGCGATGCGATTATATGAGATTCTCTTACCGACGGAACGGCACTTTTAGATAAAACACATCGTGAAATCTAAAACACCAAAAAATCAATGTAGGATGTAGTTGGTATCTCATGACGGGTATGGAGGGATTTAACCTTGACTTGACCCGTGACCACTTCGTTCTTCGTAAGCGTAATTTGGTTGTTTTAAAACAAACAACAGAATCCTTACTGCAATTACGTAATCTGACCGCTACATACCACTATATTATAACTCGTTATAATTCGTGATTTATTTCACGAAACTTTTTAGGGAAAATGGAAGTGCAGTTATTGAGTGAGAAGAACCCCCTAATAGAGAAGAAATAATTATAGGAAGAGGTATAGCGGCCGGACCAATACAATTATAAGCGTAGTGCACTATAATTAAAATTTGTTTTATAAGGCGTCTTAGGGAACTTTTCATTCCACGTAAATATGAATATTTTTGGCTCGTCACAGTTAACGCAACAATCTCTGTCTTTAGTCAGTTGCGTCGTTACTTTGAAGGCAAACAAATTATAAGTCAGTAAGTAACAAAAATTTACTACTCTAAATACTTATATTTTGATTACTTTAAGAGCCCCACAGATCGGAGTCTGACCTGATCGTCGAATGAAGAGTTCCCTAAGCGCGATGCTGTCAGTAAGCGGCGGCCGCACCGGAGTGGTGCATGAGATGGTGGTGGTGATAGGTCTCCTGCGTAGGGCACCACCAGTCCGGCACACCGTGCGGCATGGCGGGGGCTGGTTGCTGAAATTGGCTCCAGTGTCCGCTAAAGCCGAGTTTATTTTCCATGACGCCGTTGCCCCCTATGTTGGTTAGATGTGGCGCTTGGTTGTGATGCGGCGGTGCGGGCGGTCGCTCATAAGGTTTCTGGTCATGAGGGTTGAGGTATTTGTCGTTGAGGCTCTCCAGTTTGTCGGCTATGGAGGCGTGGTGCGGCGGATGGAGGGGCTGCACGGGCTGCGGCGCGGGCGCAGGCGGGCCCAGCGGCGCGGCGGGGCTGCTGGCGCCGGCTGTGACGCTGACGCTGCCCGCGGAGGAGGAGTCGTCGCCGTCGCTGTCGTAGCGCGGCGATGCGTCGCCTCCTGCGCCGTGCACCTTCATGTGTTTGCGCAGCGACGACGGATGCGTGTACGACTTGTCGCAGCCGTGCACTCGACAGTTGTAGGGTTTGTCCGATGTGTGCACATGCGAGTGCTTCTTTCTGTCGGAAGAATTTGCAAAGCGACGATCGCAACCCGCGTATTCGCACTTGAACGGCTTCTCACCTGTTGGAAAAGAAAAAAAACTGTTAATAGAAGATTCGTGCTTACCTATTTAATCATACAAGTTGGTTCGCTTGCTCATCATAAAAAAAAAACTTTTTGGATTCGCTTAAATTCGTCAAATAATATTGATGACACTGAACACTGACACTTCCCCTTAACTAATCTGAGATCAATATTTGTTTGTTTAATAATGCTTATATAGGAACTATATGGGTTAAAAAATATCTTACTAATATGTATATGAGAGATATATATTTAGTTTCTTGACGAATAAATCTGATGTTCCTTGCGATAGTCGAACGAAACAGACGCACCCCTTCCCAATCTCGAAAGGCGTCTTACTACACGCAAAAGTCCAATCACACCATAAATAACCAGATTTGGTTGTTGTTTATAGTTTACGAGAATAAATAAATATTCACAACAATTGCAAAGGATACTTAACGCGCCTATAAATCATTTTTATAAGACTTTGTCACATTATCTTCAACAAAAGCGGGGGTATTTAGATCGGAGACGTTAAGACTTTGAGCTTTGTCGCCGAAGCAAAAGGTTCTATTTAATTTCATATTGGCACTTGTAAGTTCATGTTCAGGGTTCCGTACCTTATACTATATCACTCTGTTGTCGGTCTGTCCGTATGTTTGTCAAGATTCTTCTTCTCAGGAACGGCTTAACTAATCGAGCTCAAATTTACGAGCATAGCTATAAATAGTATTAAAATTACCGGAGAGAATGAAATAATAAACTAGGATTATAAAAATACTAAAAATAGGTAGGAAGGTCTTTTCTTTTAAGCAAACCTTCGGTATATCATATGAAAGAGAACAAAATCATTTTAATATTGCATCGTTTGAGAGATATTCGATTATGGATTGGGAAACTATAAGAAAATTTACTTTGCCCCCTCGTTATCTCAGTAACAGTACCTATCGTTGGAAAAATCTCAAAAAAGTAGAAGGACTAGAAATCTACTGACACTTACATGATCCGAAGAACAAAACTGTCTTTATAGCTTTTTCTTCCAACTACGCTTTAATTTCATCATTATGTCCTTAAATACTCAGCACAAAACAGTCCTTAGGTATTTGCTCATTATTGGACTGTTTTGTATTTTTCTTTAATTTGATTAGGTAATCAAGAAGTTTACACCACACCCATTCCACGCATTCACAGTCCGATGGAACAACTGACTACTTTTCTGTGGTCAAATTATTAGCAAGACACTCCACATATCGGCGGCTATATCGAAATGTAATTGCCCCATCTTAAATGTTATGCTCAAAGTACTGGCTGATAAGATAGTACAGGTTACTAAAAGATTTAAAAAAAATTGCGTACTTAATGTGAAAATTAATTGAACAGATACAAGTTTATTGTGAAAATTTTAGGATTTTCTACATTAGCTTCTAAATCACTGGACCGAGATTAATTAATAGGGTGTCTTAAGATTCGGGAAGAACGTGCGAGTGTCATAGGCTATTAAAAAATCTAAGGGTGGTTTATACTAAGAGCAACAATGCTTTTTACGTCGCTAGTCGGGTTCTAGTTTTTAACTTTACTTCTACTTTTTTACCAACTTATTGCAGGAGTTGAAAGAAAAGCAGGTGATGAACCTTGCATCAACTGATGTATTATTGCGCTCGTGTTTTAGAGCACTCATTTGCGTTCGGGCTCCAAACTAACACTCGGCGCAATAATGAATCACTTTCTGCTTGGTCCAACAATCTACTATTCTGGTTAACGAGAAAATAAAAAAACCGTTGCAAAGTAAATTTGCATTTGCGGTTGTTAAAATGTAATCCATTACTAAGTATAAAACAGCATCATAAATGGCGCTTGCAATGTTCAATAATCATATAATTTATAAAATAAAAAAACCGACTTCAAATAGTCTTTGACAAGTATGTTTTTTTCACATTTTATTTATTACCCTGTGATTTAACGACACACATTTACTACATCAAGTAACAATAGCATAATGCCAATTGCTCATCACCATTTACAAACTGTTGCTATCCACGGTGCAAGAATGTCTGAATGAATGCAAGAGTTCTCCGAGTTCCTCAATTTTACTACATGAATTTTCATGGACATTAGTTGCTTCAGAACTTTTTACAGCAATTCAATCGCCAACCGTGAAATACTCAACACTTAGGAGTTCCGGAGATCATCTATGGTCTTCATCGACAGTTCCACTTCACTAAATAATGCTTTTGGAACGTACTGCTTGAGTTATTACAGAAAATACCAAAATTGCTCTATGCTTGCCTATAATATTTGAAGAGTTCCATCAATTCCTCATAGATCCTCTCATCATAACTCGACTTTGTCTACACCGGAACCAAACTGGAGGTATACCTACACTACCGATCAAAAACAGAATTTTCGAAATTGGTTTATAAATGACGGAATTCTGAAGTAACAAACATAAAAAAAATATACTTATATAAAAAATAACAGGGTAAAAAAGTAGTACAAATAAGCAAAATAAATAAAGTTGTTGAATTGACTTCACCGCTCATAATGTAGCTCTTTAAATTTAGTTTCGAATCACGGAAAATACTGTTTAAATTCTTTCTAAAATATAGCTAATAGGTATAAATTTTAATAATATTACAAAATTTGTACTCATTTGTGTCTATCCCATAGGACTTATAGAACATATTTACAAATGCACGGTAGACCGATTCTCGCGGTCGCATATTGAGATATCCCTCACGAGTTCACCGAATCGTATCAGAGTAACATTCAATAAACACATTAGGCGCAGGCTACCTTCGGTTAGCGTGACCAGACTATGCAACAATAAGTGTACTTTTCTTTGTCATGTTTACAAATAAGCCTCTTCGGTTGTAATCCCCGGTATTGTGTTTGGGACTCGAAGATCGCGTTGAGGACGCACAGATGCTAATCTCAAGTGTCTGTTAACGCACCAATAATAGCGCTTTTGAGACGTGCCCTTACCGCAGTATGTTACAGTACGCGCTTGTGTTCCATTCAACGGATCACACATTTGACGGCTTTTTTCAATGGATGGATACTTCCTTTCTTCAATGCAGCTCTTCATCTCAAAATATTTGTCTATTGTGGAGACGATACAAAATTTTATTCAAACGAAAACAAAATTGTATTCCGCCTTTTATTATTCTGTATAAAAATACTTGGTAGGTTAATATGAAGCGATGAGGCATAGCTGATCAGTATCATGATCTCATCTGGGTCGGAACAACAAAAACGTTTCCGATACAAAGCACTAATGAGTTAAACGTGGACGATAAAACAGGTCAAAACATGTGTCGCCCGTCTAATTACTAATCGGGCGTCTCATCTTGGAGGATGACAAGAAAAAGGATGAACGACAAATCCTATTAGAGTGTGATGCCTTATCTGCGCACGCGCCGTCGGCCGCTTAAAGATTTAACTATAATCGTAAACTTTTGATATACATATTTTGAATTTGTTAAGTACTTTACTCTTAAAATTCTTACATTTGATGAAATTATATATATAATCGATTCGTCATGCAAATATCAATTGGCGCTAATTTACTATGAACTTTAACATTATATTTTTTATGAAGAATCGATGACGCTACAGTGCTATGACGTCACTATACTATATTTCCTTCCGTATCCAATTTGGCAATTCAAGCCTATGTATATCTCGGTAATCTCAAATAGTTTTTTCATGGTTGAACTTCTGTTAATGTTAATAGGTATACATATTTTCTTCATATAGGTATGTACCTATTATTAATAGGAGACTAGTACATTTTAGCATATAATATCCTTTATATTTCGCGTACAAATCAGTATTAGAATAACTAAGATCTTACACCTATCAGGTGGCACATCTATAAAGTGACAAAATAAAAAGAGACAACACACGTCGGCAATGCGCATCGTGAATTCGTTGCATACCGCGCCGGGACACGGGTTTAAGGTCAGATGTTTATCTTAAACGGCTGTATCACCCGCAGGAGACACTTTTTGTAACATTATTATCATGAATTTGTTAAGAGTCTCTTAGTCAAAAATCGTCTGATCTGTTCAAATCTTTTAAATTAAACTTATTTGTTTATAAATACAAATATGTAATACTTTAAGCTAGTCATAGCATCGCTTCTAATATGAAAGTAGTTCGAAATTCATATGGAATGCCGAACGATTTTATCTTGGCAAATGAGAAAAATGATTGCATCAGTACGGAGCAGCAGATAAGTAAATGAAATATTTATACAGGTGTCTACTACCTAACATTCGAAATAATTTAAGATTCGGGAGTAATAAAATAACAGTTGGCACATTGCCTAGCCAGAATTGCTCCACGGTGTCGGATTACAAATCACTACTTAAGTGCGCTCTGCTGAGAAAACAAGCTTTTTAGAAATAGCACGAGCGAAGGTAACCCGACCCATTCGGCCTTTGCACCTAAATTGCTTTAGGTGAGTTAGTAGAAAAACAAAGTTACCGGGTTTTATGTTGCGACCGCGGCTCCACACAAAATGCTATTAATTACGGTTTTAAAATATAAGTTTGATTTAGATTAAACTTTCAGCGAAATGCTACCAAATAAAACATATTTTTTATGAAAAAATGCCACTTAAAATCTTGGTTAGATACGTTTATCAAGTGTCATTGCTTAAAATAATGTATAAGAAAGATAAAAAGCCCCCATTACATAACAATGTTTAATTACCGTCGTAAAACACCACTTCTACGGCAGGTAGCGAATTTAAGAAATGGCCATCATCTATTTTATTACTTTATTACCCAACCCCTTAATAACTAGTAACTTATGCTTGGCCGAATTTTCATTTCACAGCTTGGTACAACTTAACTTTTTTGCTATCACAAATGTAACCTCACCTAACTAACCCAATAGAAATATAAAATGTAACTACTGAAAAGAAAATAATTCAGCTGAAAATAGCATTCGGTAAAATGAAAATTTTACCTAATATTACCCTAGAATCAAATAAGGGACTACGGTAAATCCGCTGCCGTTGCCAAACTAAATAGTAAATACTTGAAAAAGCTGCACCCTAAAAAGGAATCTCATTAATTTAATCTACATCTACACTAATATATAAAAATAGGTAAAATTTGTTTGCTTTTTGTGTATTTGGGTTTGTATGTCACCTACATCATCGTTATCTTTGGACAAGAGATTAATTTTATGTACCTACTTTTTGTGCTGAATAAATAAATAAATAAATTATAAAATTTCTTACACTTAAACTGAAAGCTACACTATCCCTCAGTGACTGAGGCTACTTTTTATCCCGGAATATTTCACGGTGCCCGAGGGTACCGCGATGACCTAATTCCACGCGGGCAAAATGCTAGTTCTATATTATATAATAGCATGTCAACATATAGATATGTATCATCAAAGTTTAAAATTAAATTGCAGCTGACGGTTTTGATTATTTATCTATGTTAGAGAGTAGTAAGTATTATTTTATTAGCTATTAAATAGTACATAATGGAGCATATCCGAGTTAATTCAATCTGTAATAGACAGGCGGGTAATGAGCAGACAATGACTAGTCGTTTGCGGACACGCCGCGCCGGCCCTTCGCGCAGCCATGACCACGCGCAGCGCTCTGACCCGCTCGCGCCTCCTCCCGCTCTCACCGTCGCGCCAAACTTCCTCCACCACCATCAACAAACAAACACCATTCTTTACAAATTTGTCACTAACTAGTAAACGATCGACAACACTTCTCCGAAAATTAAATTCTTATTGCATATTTATAAGACGTTTCGTACAGCTTGTGTAATGATTTATGATGTTCCCTTTATCCGAAACGTATTTCAAATTAGAAAGATATTTTAATATCATCATTTTTTCCACTTCTCAGAGAATACAGGCCCTCGTCCTGAGAATACAAAAAGAATACGCGGGGTCGGGCCGGCGCATTCGGCGCCCAACGACCGTGTGACAAGGTGCTTTATGCGGACGATTATGAGCAGACCGAATAATGTTCCTATACCCGATAAATATCTGCCAACTCATACAAAAGCATCCCAATAAAAATATAATAGTAAATGTACCAACAACAACGCAGCCCGCAAAATGCACAGTCATATCTGGCTGATAAATATAAATTGAAATGAAAACGCACCGGAGGAAGGAGAACGATTGTTCTTTTATATGAAAAACAAATTAAAAGCCGTCACCCGACAACTAAAGTTCTTAATCTTTATTTATCCTTTAGAGGTTCGGTTGTTTTGCGGAGCGGATAGAAGCGACGCGTAGTCGCGGAATAGGTCGGTTGTTGCCTTTTTGTTGTAGTGCCTTTGCCACGTCAGGCCACAGTGATTCACAGCGCAGCTTTAATACCTAAATAATAATATTGTGGAAGTTTCATACTATTTCTATATGCGTTACTAAATTCGAACTATGGAGTTAACTCACTTTCTATCAGTGTCGTTGTCTTCAAATATTCGAGCAACATATCTACTCTTCTCTGCTGTTCGATTTGTTCTAATTATTTATGCTGTCGCCAGTGGCATGCGCTTCTCGAAGCAAACACTTTCAGACGAAAATCGAATAGTTCCTTAAATAGGTGGGAGCCTGTTTACTTTAAGACAGAGAACTAAGTTCTTCTCTAATTTCGCCGACATCATCGACATCTTTATCTTTAGTAGGTATATCATGATTTTTCATCCTGATGAACTACCTAAATAAAAATAACTCAAAGAGAAACTTAACAGAAAAATGATAGGAAGTAAGACAACGACTCTAAGGTGGCGAAACGGTGAAAATAGCATTGTCATCCGTCTTGCTCTGATACTGATCTGTCGGGCGACAATAAGCGATAAATGTTTGGGACAAAGTTTGAATTCAAAGACGTAAGAGTAAGTCAGCTAAATATATTTGATCAATGTGTACTTTTCTTCTACTGCCTGATGTCCTTTTGCTACTATATCACTATAAGGACTATAGCCGATAATATTACGATAAACTCGCTCGAGGGAATTTTTTAAATCTTTTAATGTCTCTTAATAATTTGTTTGGTAGACAAACAATATTGTACGAGGCACCTGCGCCCACGAGAATAAGTACAAAACAACTCCTAAATTCTGGTATGCTCGTCAATCCAACGTCAAGCGTTCTGACAGCCCTGACCGCCATCATCGCGGCTCTCACGATCAAAAAATATCATGAGATAATATATCTAATACCTTGCAGTTAAAATAACTCAGTAGACGAAACTGAAACAGGTAATAACTCGAATTTAACATTGGCACTGTGGACTAAACGGAGGCTTCCGTTTAGTCCACTCTGTCCGCTTTCGACGTAAGTACTCATGGGCTGGCTTATATACGTTACTCAAATGACAGGTTATTTGACGAGGTAGAACAACTACAAATGATCGGAGGAACGTGGTACGTTTTATTGTTAATCTTATTACTATGGAGACCGCTTCGGGGAGAAGTGCGGCTAATGCAGACAATTGCAGAGCTACGACGTGATACACGGGTAAATTGACAAAGTAAGGATGAGGGCACGTTAGCCTAGTAGGACTAGGTAGTGACACTGCCTATAAGTTAGCGGTCCCGGGTTCGATCCACGTTACGGGCAAATATTTGAGTGATAAGCAACGGATGTTTGTTCCTGTGTCTTGGATGTTATCAACGTTTAGTACCCATAACACAAGCCTTTACTTTGGGACTAGATTTATTTGTGTAAGGGTCGTCCCCTGATTTATTATTACAGAAACAAGTTTGCAGTGCTGAAAACGTCATAATAGCGCGACGGAGTACTTGGATCGAGAAGTAAATACGCCGCGGCAGAGTCAGAGAAGCGTCCAGCGCAACATGCCCCGTGTCGCGAGATCTGTGATAGCTTATCTCGGCGTTGGCATCTACGTCGAAGATGGACGGACACACGCTTGAACGAGTAAGGGACGAGCGGGTCCATGCGACTTCCAATAACGCTCACCAGTCAAAGTCAAAGACAAAGTCAAAATAAATTTATCCAGTTTAGGCTTTAAGAAGCTCTTATGAATGCCAAGGAGTGAATCTACCACCGGTTCGGAAAAACCTCTACTGAGAAGAGCCGGCGACAGCAATCAGCACACATATCCTACATAAGCGTTCCTGCATTTCATTAGCTTTTTTATTAGCTAATTGTTTTTGATAATACAAAAACAATGACGACAATTAAATTCAATCATTATTAAGAGGTATTATAAATCCTTAAGGTTAAATGTGAACCAACGGTAAAAGTCACACTTTTCATAAAAACGTTTTTGACAATCATATTATATGACGTTAGGTACGTCAAAATCTAGGTTGGGTTCTTTTTAATATGGAGAAGCTTCTGCCCGCGACTTCGTTCGCGTGGAACTCTATTTTTTTGTTTGTTTATAAACCACCCCTGTGTTAATAAAGCAAACAAAACAATATGACAATTATTCAAATTCGTCAAGCCATTTTTGAGTTTTAGCGAGACTAACACACGGCAATTGATTTTTATATATGTAAGTAGAAGAGAAGATTACACGGGTCAACATGAAATTTGACTTTGATTGCAAAGCATTAAATTTCGGTAGTTTAGGTCGTAATTAGACGGAAAAAAAATATATGGCATGAAAAACTTTGCTTTTGTGCTTAAAATCAATTAAAATTTATGAAAAAATTGAAAAATGAGTATTATTATTATAACTATCACAAAAGCAAACTTTATACCGAAAAAAGGTATTTTCTTTTCGTTTTTGTGCATAACTAACTGGAAAATAATAGTATAAACTTTAGGACAAAGAACGAAAATTTTTTTGTAGAGTCGTGTTATAGATCCTTATCGATAATTAATATCAGCGCGATGCGCATTAAGTAGATTATGGACAAAAATGCGTTTTGTATGAAAATTTATTAACTAAAAATTGTTTAAAAATTATCAAAATTGGTTAAAATGCATTGGGGTAAAAAAACATATCTCTTTTCATATGGAAGGTATTTGGCAGTCGATCTTATAAAGTGGCAATTCATAAATTAATAATACAATTAACACTACGCGTTAGTTCTTGAACGTCTGCGACATAACATTAAGTATTTAACCCTACTATGAAACTAATTGCATGTGCTGCTAGGTAGGTACACTAGGTACAAAGCTCATTCTTGGTAGTAGAGACCTGTCTCTAGAGACACTGCATGCTCGGGAGATATGGGTTATCCAATATCACAATGTGGACATGGTTTGAGTGTGTTACTTTGAGTAAATTTCTTATATTTAAAATAAAACTTTTACAAAACGGAAATAATAATAATAATAATAATAATAAATCAGGGGGCAATCTTTATACAAATCAATCTAGCCCCAAAGTAAGCTCTAAAGGCTTGTGTTATGGGTTCTAGACGACGATACATATACATACTTACATAGTTAATTAAGAAAATACTTAAATACATAGAAAAGGCTCCAGACTTAGGAACAAACATTCGTGCTCATCACACAAATATTTGCCCTTACCGGGAATCGAACCCGGGACCGCTGGCTTCGGAAGCAGAGTCACTACCAACTAGACTAAACAACATCAAACCAACAACAACAATTTATATTTATTATGAAATAAAATAGATTTTCGAAGTTAGGATATAAAAAAATATACTCCTGTAATTGCACTGTTCCAAATGGGATTGGAAATAAACGAATACTACGCCAATTCGAAATTTAAAATTCAAAACGTTTATTTAGTAAATTGGCCACCTGTTGGCTCTTTTACTCGTCACAAATGTCACATGAAGTTGCGAAAAACAGCGGTCCATAAAACTTATTTTGGTTATAGTTATTCGTAACCGACCTCAACGTTTGCTATGAGTAGCTTTACTTTTAGTTCAGATGCGTAACTACTCCTCCTAACATTGCTGCTTACTGAACTTAGAAATTCGAAAATTAGAACTTAGTCAATGGATGAATGTTATTTTGCCTAAAGCAAAATAATTTTATATTTGTCATATTTTTAACCAATAAATTTTGTGCGTAATACAATGATTTCGTTTCGGACGCTCCGACGGGCAGGTCCTCTCTACTCCCACGCAGGATCGTGTTTCAGCCCCCGGGCGCATTTTTGGGACAAACCAATATTTCTAACGAATATTAATAGCCGTTTTTTATACCGCTTTATTTTGTTGTTTTCCTCTGCGACGCGCCCAGCATTCTTGTCATAATTTAAATTTTTAAGCGTTTATATCGATGTTTTATCTTAGTGGAACTAATTAATTATTTAATTAAAAATAGGTTATAATAATTTGAGTAATGTTACTTTTTACTTTTAGTATGGCGAATGCTTTAGTGATAAGTTGTATAAAATTTACTATACAATTTATATTTATTATGATGATAATGAACTTTTCCCGGAATAATGTCAAGTGACAAATGGATGCAAATACAATTTCCATCATTCGGGTGTGTGAAGGGAGCTACATAAAACATTTTTTTAAATATATCCGTTTTATAGAGAAAAAGCAAACGAAGGTACGTTCTGCAGATCTAAATTCTATCTAAATAGACCATTAAATAAAAAATTTCAATAGTTTTAATTTTAGTAACGTTGTCGTTTAGGCAGAAAGATCATTTTACGTTTTGTTGCGTTGATTTTAAATCGATTCTTATCCACTTCTTGTAACCTCGCTCAAGAGTTTTTGGGATGCGGTGTAAATGTTCGGAATTCTTATTTCGAATGTTTTTAAACACAATGGTGGCCGAGGCAAAAGGCCCACGGATTCGTACGTGTTGTATCGAACGTATAACATTAGATGGCAGGAGTCGGAAATGTATACGTCAATGATTTCGGTTTGGTTTCAGTACAATTGAAAAGTTTTCATTATTAATTATGTTCTAAAGTTAAGCTAAGATGGTCGCAGGATTAATAGATTAATTTGATAACGGTGTTCAATAGCTTAATACCCCATTATAAAAGCTCGTTTGATGAAGGTCCAGTTCTCGTTGTGGGATTTACACTATACCTAATGATTCTTTTATAGTAAGACCTGGACCTAATATCGTATTATTTATAGCGACGTCAAAAAATAATGATATTCACTCGAAAAGCCGAAGCTATTTAAGTGTGTAAGCGAATGGGTGCAGTGAGCCGACACCTGGTGCCCGCGCCTAGACTGCGGGCTGGTGGATGGGTCAAGCAGAGGCGGTCGCGGGCGGCAACATCAGTCACTTCCATACATATTGATAGCGACAAGGTGTCTGCTAAAAAACGCATGAATGATGCAGTGAGACTCCGCCGATGCCCTACAAGACGAAAGAATTTCGCACAGTTAGGAACCTCAAAGAGCATAGTTTTTCTCGACGCATTGAAAACGGCTGATAGCTCATTTAATTTAATGAGGAAGCTAAATAATAGCTCTTGAAGTAAACACCTTACACGATTAGCGATTTACGATAAAAAGATTGTATTGAACGGAACGCACCTATCCAGTAATTAGTTAAAGAGCTTCTATAGCAAACGCGACCGGTAAGTACCTATTTGCAATGAATGGAGTTAGAATAACTTATTAGTCACGATGGTTTGGCTCAGTCATCTGCAAATACAAACATGGGTAGTAAAGTGTCCAAAGAAATGTTAGTAATAAGTAATAAGATAGAGAAGGCGAAACAGCGTAGGCAGCGCGACCGGCACCGCGCGTCCCGCGGGTTCGGAACCATTGTTAGATTGCAACTTCGAATAATTTATGTGGCGCGACTTCCATGCCGTTGTGTGCTCGCTCGAGTAAAGCCCTGCCTTCACAAGTGAAATAAAGAATTATGTACTACACTACTTGGCACATCATAAAAATTACTAGCCTGACTGTAGCCCTGCTCGTGTAGGGAAGCTATACTACTTACCTACTAGAACCATGTTCTTCAGTTGTTTAAACTTTATTTGAGTCTATAAGGGGCTCATCTATATTATATTAAATTGACGTACCACTGACTCGTCTCGAAATCTCCAAAGATACAAAACCCACAAGAATCAAACTCGGCATGCGCGTTCCTTATAGCTAGCTACTGGGCGCTCGGTTCAAGTTTTCTGAAATTCCAATATTGAGGGGTGAAAGTTCAGTTTCATAATACGACGGGCGTAGTCTTAGTTTTGTACTTCCATATAAGTGATAAAGGTGTGATGATGACAGCACGCCAACTATTTAGTGAAGTAAAAGTAATTAATTCTAAGAGCTAATAACTCCCGTCGTTACGAAGGACCTTATTAATTTGACATTCACTATGTATCTCCGTTCGATGCGGGTGGTAACTGGCAAAAACTGTTCGTAAGTAGCTCGAGACGGATCAGCGAGAGCTTATTAAGCAACTTGTTAAATCCACATATAGACAAAGAAGTAAATAGATTTAATTTAAAGCCCTGTATTGCCTGATTAATGGGATGTAGTTATGCAATTTATCATAACGCAGGCTGTCAGCCGAGTCTTCATAAATCATTGCAGTTTTTATCGACACGACTTTGTAATTTACTAATTGCTGGAGTCACATTAGCGATGCGAGATTCGTATCCTATTCGATGGTATTCGATGCTCGTCGATGTGAGACAGCTTCGGATCGATACGCGGGATCTGAATGCGTTGCCTTTAGCATCTTGGCGGTGAGGTTTTTATGCGCGCTCCGGAGCCCTGTTCGCACCATCTCTTTGACGTTTAGTGAATTTCTTAAAAGAAATAAAAGCAATTTTCACGTTTGCTAAAACAGGAATGTTGTTGCACCTCCAAAACGTGTCTCCGTCTCCTCAAACATGAATACTTTTTAACACAGTAAAGAAATAGACACGAAGGAAATGGACAATGTTTATTCCGTCGTTCGTCGTATTCAACTCGTAGATGTAAGGTAGTCAAATCAGGAATAGTTTTATACATTTTAAATGCACGACCAATGTGAATGTTCCTACAAAGCCAGGCGCTTTGACACGTTGCAACGCACAGGGGAAGCTTATACAAAGGATAAAAAATAAAGCGCTTAACGCTTTTATTGTCTCCGGTATCTAGTAAGTGAGTAGTGTTTTGGGGTAGCAAGTGATCGGTGTGTGCATGTGTATGAGCATGTGCGTGTGTGCCACTGAGAGTACAAAGCAAGCTATGAAGCTTGCGAGCATGTGTGCCGAGGGTTGCAATGTTGCTGCTGACGGGTGACGGGTCGGCCACGCCCATGAGATAATCGTTTGTTTTTACACGGGTACTTAAAATATTTCCCAAAAAAGGTAAACAGATATTCGTCAATGTCTACAAAAATGTATGAAGGATAAAAGACCAGCGTTCCGCTGCTTAACAACCAACCAACGAGGCCGTAGAAAAAAAAATACCAAGTAAATAACGAGGGAATTTATTTTTAATTTCATTAAATAATTTCGTTATCGAATTTATTAATTAATTTTAGTATAGGTACAATATACATATGACGACGAAAACGTCGTATTTTTTTTTAAATTCGATTTAGTGTATATCCAAGTTTTTCTGCAGCTGAAGAATTATTTCAAAGTGTTGAAAAATAGTGATGTCATTATTAGCTAGGATTATACAGTGACGAGGAGGGACTCTTATTCAGTGTAACTCACACATACGCGTAAGTTATTGTGCTGTGGATTTTATACAGTTTATCAATCCGGGGCAGATGCGACGGCGCACATAAACACCTAAAAATGAAACCCTTGTCGGGTTACTGCGTTTTCACAATATAAGTATAGCTTAGTTTTTGCATGGATAATTTTGGTTTTAAATTAGCTTACTTACTGAGTTTTTACTGACTTTTTTTGGACAGGTTTTGCTGGTATTTTCACTTCTTAAATTGATTTTGTGAATTAAAATATAATATAAAAAACAGGTGCTTGTAACAAGCGTAATTTAAAAAAGACCACATTGATTTTGACTTCGATAAGGAAGCATCTATCGAGTTCGAGCTGAACAATTTTCTTTTCGCACTCAAATCTGTATAAGATTAAATTAAAATATTGAACATAGCAACGAGGGCAACTTAT
This sequence comes from Tortricodes alternella, assembly GCA_947859335.1. Lineage (NCBI taxonomy): Eukaryota > Metazoa > Arthropoda > Insecta > Lepidoptera > Tortricidae > Tortricodes > Tortricodes alternella. The sequence goes on along the minus strand of OX401970.1, from coordinate 22,249,764 downwards.
TTAAATACTAGTCGAGCTCGCGATTTCAGAGCGATCAGTTCTATTAGAGCGTAGGAGCCAAGCGTCCTTCCCGTTACATTAAATTTAATAAATTTGCTGTATTTTTTGCAGTTTGTCGATTGCAATGTAATAAAAGAGAGATTTGATGCTACCTTAGATTTACGAGTATCTTAGAGTTTCTCCAGTTGTTTTCGTACGATACGAGTACTTATAGCTTACACGTTCAAAAAACAGGCAAGACAAAAGAAAATCTATAAACTATATTTTTTATTCTATTCCATTTATTCGTTTTCCCTGTATTATTTTGGGTGTTATTTAACGGGCTAGCATAGTATTCATGTTTTGTTAGCAGAAAAATGTATTCTGGCAGCAGAAACACATGATTGGTCAGCAGACCATGGCTAGCAAACAACATCAAATCAATCGGCAATTTTTACATTCTAGCGGCTGTAGATTTTTTTGAACAGCATAATAATTATATGAGCTGCAATGAGTGACTCATGTTTAATACAATTTTGATAAGCACTTAGAGGGTAAGCAAGTAATCTAAATATCGTAACCGTGCATATATATCTATTCCACAAATAACCAAATCATACGTTAATTTGTTACATAGTAACAGGGTCGACGGAGCTCTGCTCCGCGGAGCTCCTACTTCTGCCTAGCTTGTGCCTTCGGCCCTGACGCAACACTAACCTAACCTAACCTATTTACCTAGCGCATCTAAACCTATGATTGACCAATCGTGAATCTTGCTGATCAAGTAGTTATTTTGAGGATAGACTATTTTGCGGATATTATTTTAAGCTGACTATTTATGATTAAATTACTGATCATTATCAAGATTATTTGCAAAACAAGGATTACCGATTGTTTATTTTTCTTGCATACAAAATCTTTGAATGCTGACCAAATGATTAAAATACTGATTTTTGTGGCTAACCAAGTGTTATTACTGCTGACCATTAATTACTTCTCTATTATTTTTAGTCAATATCTTTAATATACAGAAGTCAGAAGACTCAGTTTTGTGGTGATTGGCCTATATTACTCGTACTACACAATTCCTACATATGTATAATAAGTGGGAAGTAAAGGAATTGTGTAGTACGAGTAATATGGGCCAATTACCACAAAACTGAGTTTAGTAGTAATCATATTACATACGGAGGCTAACTAACATCGTGAAAGCACATCACACGTCGGTCGCTCTCATAACGTGCGGTGCGTTTTGAGTAATTGGGTATTTTGGTCTTATTATATTTGCCTAAAATACAAAATTGAATATTTTATAATTATTAATAATAACACGTAGATGTGCATAAGCGTGTTTAGTTAGCAATAAACCGATGTTAAGAGCTGCACTCGACGTGCACACAATGCCGGCCACAGGGGCCCCCGGGAAGGGTTCCGCATTGTTTGCAAATATTGTGAAAGCGTCATTTTATACGGCATATTAGCTGAGCCCTGCGTTTGATAGTCGGGGGCCGTCTTCGGGCGAAATCATATCATCATTACGGCATTGTACACGCACCCCCTAACGCATCTCTAGCTGGTGTCGAAGTGATCAGAAAGATACACCGGAAATCTTTCGTCTTTTTCTATTTCGGATATTATGGCTCCTGCTCTATTATAAGTACTTACGAATTTAAACGCGGCTGGAATGGTGCATATAATATCATATTACTTTAAGCGAGCAATTCTTGTATGTATATATAATTATGTAATTGGTTTCTCGGAAACGGCTCTAACAATTTGGACTAAATGTTGTATTTAGATTGTTTTACTTTCCAAGATGCTAGATCGGTGTCATCCTTGAGAAAGAAAGAAAGGAGGTACTTTAATTAAAGTACCGTTTAAAACGCGTGTTGATTTTGCGAATAGTCAATGAGAAGGTGTTAAGAGTTTATTAATAAGCTATTAGTGGGATGAAGTAATCCGCGTCAGTGGGCGGGCCCCGGTCAGCCGCCGGCGCAGGCTGGTGGCCGCGGCCCGAGCGCGCCCGAGGCTCTACTCCTAACGCTTCTCAACAATGTTGTGTCCGGCAGTTTATAAATCGACGAATGAACTCATTCACATTTGCACCGATTACTTAACAAAGTTATAAATTAATGATGTGTTTTGAATTTGTTTTCACAATGAATATATAAAAATTATAATTAGCAAAACGGGGGAGGACTAAGAAAAGGGACGCATATGAGCTCACTACAAAAAAAATCATAGATTTCAGGTCTGTTAGTGCTCAAGATATAATTTCCAAAAAATATTTTTTAGAGGCAGAATTTTGATAAAATGCTTTTATACTGCGTGACAAAAGATATAAAAGTAATACATTTTTGATATAATAACAATCGTAAGTATATAGAACACCAATAAACCTATAAATTTAAGGGCCAGTTTTTATTAAATTGATTTGTCGTAATGCCAAAAATATTGAAATCACCATACAAATTATTGGATTTAGTAATACTATTTATTCTGCAGTTGATGTTTCTTTTAAAATATAATATTTGTTTTTAAATGTCTAAGTGACACTTTAATAACTAACTCATGTCATTGCGGTGAGGGTCCTTTGGATCAAGGTCAAGATTATTCGGAACAGGAATCAACTTACAAAATACGATCTAATGTTATAATATTTTTTTTAATATTTTGCTTAGCTAACGCACTTTAACCTTAAAAACGTTAAGTTTCTTTGTAAACTCGCATTTTATATTATTCTCATGTAAACAATGCCTTGGTTTAGGCTGTGCTTTATTGAGTCTTATGTGTCATTTAACCGTCGCGCTTTAATTTTTAACCATAACTTATTCCCGAAATAATACCTTCGCTGAGAGCAATGAATATAACGTCAAAGATACTTTACGTACCTTCGCATTGCAAGCAATCTGTCAGTCGTTCGTTCCATTGTTATCGAAGCACGCCTTTGCAAGCCAATTTGTGAAGTCTTAGTCTTCGGGAAAATCGAATTTCCTTCGCATTTTTCCAATGAGTGCCAATCGGGGCAACGTTCTTTTTCCGGGCGCTTCTTCGGCTTTGAGGAGGTTAACTTGAAGCGGTTGCTGTCGCGCGCCTTCATCGTGCTAGCCCGCAATTCTCAATACTGGCACCCCGATTGCAATTCTAAGACGACTAAGTGATTTTCCGATATACACGGAAGTGCAGAATTTAAAACCGACGCCTGGTAAAAAAGATAAAATTTAGTAATTCATTTATGAATATTAAACAGTTGAAATCGATAACAACTCGCAGAGCGACTCTATTTAAAAACCTCACTCAACAGCACCAGCCTGAACCAACCATGTAATTTGAATTTGATGTTTTATAAAACCAATGATGGTCACGCACAGCTTCGTTCACATATTAAAATCTTCAATCGCCAGAGCATGAATAATTCAATAAAAACAACTAAGAGATTTCTATATAAGTCTTAAGAACATTAAGAAAGGAGAGCGTTGTGTAAGTCGCATACACTCGTACGTCTGCGACTAAGGGAGCAGAAAATACCAAGGGGATAAGTTGCTTGTGTTAAAAGATCTATCTCACAACACGACGGAGCAATAAAAGGAACCTTAATTTCGGTAGGTGAACGAGAAGCCTCGCTACTGATTTTCAACATAAAAGTATCGCTTTACGGCTAAAGTGCGTTCCTAATAAAAGTATCGGTTACCCCGCGCACGCGCACCGCGCCGGCGCCCGCCAGCCGGGTTAGGTACTATGGCCTACGCCGACATTTCAAACATTCTTATTTGCTTTGACATTCTACTCATTTCCTTCGCGAAATTTGTGATGTACGTACGTACTTTAGAAATCAAACGGACTGAATAATTTTTACGTTTAGGTGGTTAGAATTGACAGTATGGTTATTGCCATAATGTTAGCTCCGTACATGATGTATTAGTTTTAAGGTGTGAACTTAATTTTTTTACCTTAACCTTAAACCTTTAAACCTAAATATTTATTATAATAATTGAACAATAATAATTAAACCATAATTTAAAAAGAAATATTTACTGTCAACCCTAATAGCAGTCAAGTAATTAAGAATATAATGACAGTGGACTTCCAGTTCACTAGTCTTACAAGTAAATTTATGGCACGACATAAAACAATTCTTCAAAATCTCCCCACAAAAAGGTCCATTCTATTCAGAGACCCGTATGAGATAATAGCTGCCAGGGGCACAGGACAAAAGTCTCAACGCAACGCGAACAACGATCACCAAAAAAAAGAATAAAACCACCTGGCCATTCGAATTCCTAGACCTATTCCCTTAAGAATCGATATTTTAAAGTTTACTACCAATGCCTTGTAACAATACCAGAGGATAGTAATAGCCAGACGACGATGCTGGACATTTTAATTTATGGTAGATTTTTTTATCTCCTGACATTACACAGTTCAGATGAATCTTTCGACTTTAGTAATGAATTGAAAAATGGAGTCTGAACGGTTTTTGTCCTTACTGAGAAACGGACTTCACAAGTCGACGGTTTTGAGTATTATACTCCGTCCGTTAGAAATGGTGTTTGTGCAGAGATCACGTTACTGGACTTTCTTTAATATTTATAAGGTCATTGTTGATCGTTATTGTGTCGGCTCAAGTTATTGTGACGGTGCGGAGCGCTGCACTGTACGAAACATTTGTAACAGTGGGCGTCTGTTTGGCCGCGGGGGGCAGATCATTATGAATTAATGAGAATCGAAATGTTTCCGCAGATCAACACTTGTCCGCCTCAATGAATTTGACATCTCACTACGTCAATGCCGGCCGGAACAAGTTCTCGATAAATACACTCGCTCCCCAATATATATTGTCTCCTTCACAAGTTAGTTTTACAATTATCACTTACCGGTATGTGTCCGTTTGTGTATCTTGAGATTTTCCGACCGGGCAAACACTTTTCCGCATCCGGGGAACGGGCACGGGAAGGGCTTCTCTCCCGTGTGCACTCGTATGTGGTTCACCAACTTGTATTTTGCTTTGAACGGGCGACCGTTCCTCGAGCACCCCTGCCAGAAGCAGGCGTGCGTGGTGCACTCGGGCCCGCCCACGTGCTCCACGGTGAGGTGCGTCACGATCTCGTGCATGCTCGAGAACAGCTTGTTGCACAGCTTGCGCGGCGGCGGCTGCTCGGGGTCGAGCCACTGGCAGCGCATGTCGCGGCGCGGCGGCGCGCGCACGTAGCGCAGGAAGGCGTGCGGCGCGTGTGCGTGCGCGTGCGGCACGAGCGCCGGCGCCGCGCTCTGGTAGTGCATGTCTCCGCGCCAATCATAGCTCTGCTCCAGCTGCTGGTGCGGGAACAGCTCGCCGCAGCCACCGTACTCGCGCAGGTAGGGGGGCTGGTAAGAGTGCAGCGGGTAGGGCTGGTAGTGCGGCGGGTGGTGCGGCGGCGGGTGCGGCGCGGCCGCGCGGTGCTGCGCGCCCACGCCGCACGCCGGCTGCGGGGACATCTTCAACCCGTACGACGCCAGGTGCGCGTGGTTCGTTTCCAGGAAGGCATTCATGGCAGGGGTGGCCGACGCCGGCGCATAGCCCCATTCGCCCGCCACCATCCACGCGGCGGGAGCGCCCCGCTGAAACGCGCCCGCGAGCTGCGTCGACGCCGACGCTCTTCAACTCAGCACACGCGTCACTTTAATGTTTTGTGCTTGCTATATCGGCGTTGTGATTGGATTCTTCTTGCCTGGAAAAAACAAGTATTTCTTAATAAAATGTCATAAGAAAATAATAACAGGACAAGTGCTAGTCGGATTCGTGCGCCGAGGGTCCCGTATATAAGCTGAAATTTTGTAAACTTAATCATGCTATCTAGGATATAGCATACATCCACGAATGGGGTAACGTTGGAAAGCTCTTCGAAAATCATAATCAATTATGGTATCATCAAATTTTCGATTTGTGGTACCGATTAAAAAATATTGAACTGTAAAAGTGTCTGTAAGAGTTGTGAGATTCCTCCCATATTAATATTTTATAAAAAAAAATCATTTACTTAATTGATGTGAGTAAGACAGTTTTTTAACTGTTAAATTAAAAGCTTAACACATAAGTAGTTGCTGAGGTAAGGATTCCTGTTTTACCTTTTAGGTACGGAACCTTAAGGAATGTAATCATTATGGAAACCAGAAGAAGACATATTGCTTGCTGAAGTTCAGGGCGAGTGAGATTAAACATATTGCTTCATAGGTATATTTTTTGGCCCAATGATTGTGGGAATTCAAATTATATAACTATGCAAAATTACAGGTTTTTAAATTTTATTGTCTTCGACAAAAATGACATCACGAAATATAAGGGTTCCTAATTTGACTACCGAACCCTATAAACTAGACATGAATATTATGGTGCACCATAAATTTCTCTGTGGTATCAAACCAAGCAGTAATTAATAATAGACATTATGTATGTTGACGAACGATGTAAAAACTTTTACAATTGAAAATAGGTTGACAGACCTTAGATTCGTTCGTGAGCTAGCCTGGCCTGGAATGAGATTTATTTTAGGACCAAAACAAGGCTGGTCGTCCGGCGGCGCCAAGTCGACTACACGTACATCGAAGTGTTGAAGATTTTGTACGAAAACGCCACGTCAGTCCGACTACAGGACCAGGACCAGCTGTGGATGCGATCAGCATAGGATGGGTCATTATGGCGATCGTTGAGGCTTCATCAATTTCATTGAAGGCTTTTGTATGTTTTACTATCTATAAAGGAATGCCAATATTTCCTAGCAAATTTGAGAAAATAATGTTATTTCATATTTAGAAACCCTAATGTTTCAGAAGCAAATTCTAAGATCTGATACTGTACGTTAATTTAAATATAAGTCATGTGCGCGAGCTTAATCACTAATTGAATATTCGACTGTGGTGAGGCACACTGCACACTGGCAGGTAGGTGTGCACCTAAAACGATCGTGACCGTATCCTACTGACAAATACGAACCGTTTTCAAAAAATAATAACGTATCCGGGCGCCCATAACCACCATCGAGAATTTATAATAAAAATGTGAGGCAGGGCAGGTACTCGTGGACATTAAATTAAACTGTGGGTGAATTTATACGACACTTTTATATGTCTGAGACAAAAATTTCGATTGTGTTCGTGTATATTTAATTTTAGTTTATTTGTAAGGGCTGGCTCCAATCTTTTTTATGGCACGATGGCATCGATAGTTTATTAACATATATAGATAAATGATTAAACCTGTTTCAGGACAGTATAGCATGGCAACGTCCTGATGCCGCGGTATGCGCGGAGTACGTGTCCGCGCACACAGGCGCACGCGACGCCGCGCGGATGATTTGTATGCAGAGAAATTCGTACATGATCTAAACTAATTGTATGGTTTCCTCTCTGTCTAGCCTACGTGATTTATCGGTGTTCGCCTCCATTACTCTCAGGTTGGATCGTAAATTTATGATGACTAAGGTACCCTACATACTAGCGCGCTATCAGTTACTTCGTATTATTATAACGGCCTTTCGGTAACTAAAAATAATCAGCTAGTTCATTTATATAAACAAAATAAAATAAAATAAATCTTTAATTTTATAAACCCTTACTTTAAGAGAGCAGCTAAACTAGGTAATTAAACTTCGCATTAAAAAACCGTAACAGTTGAGCTCTTTGTTTGCCCGCATGACATTTTTTTGCTAACGGCATTCCCTCTAATTCCGATGATTTCGAAATAATCTTGTTTATGTATTGTTTAGAACAGTCGGGCGGAGCAGAGCAGATCGGCCTCGGCTCTACCTGGCTCCGTTAGACAATGTCACTCCTTTCAGATTTCCATCTAATCTGTACATTATCTGTGGGGCTCCCTGCTGTGTGGCCGCTTCATCACAAAACAACGGGTTGACAGATCTTTACAGAGAGACATGCGGCAATAGGATTACTAAAAACATGACATTTGCTGACATTTAAATCAATTCTCAAAACATATTTAATACATTATGTGTAGTATCATAAAAGCTTTAAACTCGAACGCGTTTTAAATCGGCTGCAGCTTTTTTCTTATTCGTTTTTAAAAATTAGGCTTAATCTCGTTAGGAAGGTACAGCAGGTATAAAAGAACTCTATTTAATTTTATCTCCCAGATTAATGACTGAATAGCGAAGATGCATATTTTTTTTTCATATTTTATTGGAAAGTACTGAGTAGTCGAAAGGGATCTGTGTACGTAAAACATTTTTATGTTGATTAGGTATTTTATGAGTTATGAAGCTTTGAAAAGTCATTGTTCATACCACTCGCTAAAACATTCAATACAAAATGACTTCACAGCTGTCGTTAGACTGTACAAAATGTATGGCGTTTAAACGAAATCTGCAATTATTTCCGAAAATACTGTTTTTAGATCAACATCGTAGAAATAAAACTTGACATCAATTTGATGAGGATGTCCAAAAAACTAAAATCAGAACTAAAAATCAATATCTATTAATCACTAATTTTGACCCTTAATCAAATAAAAATGATTAGTCAAAATGATCTGCTTTTTTCTGTAGGTATATGCTTTTGTTTACATTTACTTTCATAATATATCATTTAAACCTCATTTTGATTTTCATGCATGTTCCCCATTGTAAGCTGTTTTGGCTTGAGAGGTCATTGTTTACTCCATTCACGTCCGAATATAATATTAACTTAAGTATTTTATAACGATAGGTACACGACTAGGTACACGTCGCGTTCTAACTAATCAACACGGATGCAGTATAGCATTCATTACAAATTCATTAATTTAAATTCTACTAATTTCTACTTTTATTAAAATACTAAATTTAATTTAGCCAGCTGCTTTGGGAACTGCAAAATTCAGTATAAAAAACATTATTTTCCTTCTCTGGACTCCGAATTATAATAATATGTCACTACTAAATACTAAATTTTTTTGTCCACATAGTTCTACTAGTTGGCGTAAAGAACATAATTAACAAAAAATCATGACCAGTTTTGCCGTTGATTGTGGGGGTATTTATTAGTTCATTAGTAAATTTATGAAACACTATGGAAGCTGTATAAAAAAAAAAAACTAAATTTTGCCGGTTGTTCGAGGGAAGTTATGTCGCCAGAATTTCTTTGAATATAGTCATAATACTTTCTAGAGCTATCCAGCGACACCCCATTCCATATTATTATATATTTGCCAATTTTATTCAATCTTTGTGCGCTACGGGTATTTCAACCACGTGCGAACTACCCGCTCTGCCCGTACGGCATCACGCACAAACCTTGTACTATTTACTATATGTGAGCATAGCTTGCGGCATCAATGATGCTTTGCTTTGATTTTATCGGGGAATTTTGGCGACTGTTTTTTGATGATGTATGTATTTGAAGTAGATACTTACCAATAATAAACATTCGTTCGGTCGTTCGGTCGTTTTCATAACCAAGCAACCGTAGCCCCTAGCTCATTGCCTAAAATCTTTTGAACCATCTGTCTGCAGCCAAGTGTGGTAGGAGTGAAGTACGAATGCAGCTGTTTTCTTTTATTATTCGGAAATGAAGTATTACAGTGAGAGTTACAGTCGACACAAACACGTCAATCAAACGAGGTTTTCCTGTACTATTAGTACAATACATACATAACTGCACAACGACAAAGTTATCCACTAAAGGGATTCGAACCCGCGACCTCCAGCACAGTAGGCAGTTACACTATCACTTTTGAAGTGGTCATGTTCACGCCACTGCATAGTTCCTAAAATATTACTGCAAGGTGATATTTATGGGAGCATTAGTTGCAACAGCGTTAATAATATGAAAAGTTAAAAACTAAAACACGAATGGCGTAAAAACGGTATTTTCTTATATAGCCAATGACACTCGCATGTTGTCTACAAGTCATAATTATGATATGTCATTTATTAAAATCGATCGAGTAGTTCAGGAGCTACGTATAAAATACATACATAGAATGTTAAACTCAATACCCAATACAAAACCTCCTTTTGGCTTAGCGCAGTCGGGTAAAAAGTAAAATATATTCGAAACATTCAGTGCCAGATTTCTTTCCAAAGAACCAACTAGACGTTGGGTAAAGAAATCTAATATTTAAATATCCCCTTATATATTTTATTACATAGCAAATTTAATAACTGGTCATATATCAATAATCGGTAGTATACAATAAATGTGTTACCTAGTGTACGTTACAAACCTAATAAGGCAAAGCAAAACTAATTGAAAAGCATTAAGCAAAGTTTTAGAAAAAGGCGCTGACAACACCTAAATCGGCTTTACTTAAACAGTTTTTTAACAAAATCTGTTTGATTTGGCAAAGCGCCAAAAATATACGTTCATTTTCTTTATATTATTGAAAACCGAACTATTTCAAAAACACGACTAGATGATATCCTCTTTAAACAGTTCTATGTCTTAGTTTTTTTAACTTACGGGTCTTTAATTAATAACACTATTACATCACGCCCATACTAAAAACTTGACTAATTTATATTTTATGTGTAGTTTGTTTACTTAGTTAGGTATATAATTGATCCGTTTTTGATTTTCCCCATACAAATAACCGCACTGAGCTTCTCGTTCACTCCGGTGAAAACAGACAGTGACGGATCACTCAAGGTCATTGTCATGTAGCTTAAGGCTTTTAAATTACACCTGAAGTTAGATTTATAAGAAAGACCCTCACAGTAGATATTTTAGTAACTTAAGTTGTATTTCGTATCCTAATCTTATGTTATATAAAACCGGCCAAGTGCGAGGCAGACTCGCGCACGAAGAGTTCTGTACCATTATCTATAAAATACCGGCCAATTGCGAGTCGGACTCGCGCACGTAGGGTTCTGTACCATTATCATTAATCAAGCAAAAAAAACCCGTTTGTTGTATGGGAGCCCCCCTTAAATATTTATTTTATTTTAATTTAATTATTTATTTTTAAAGTGAATATATATCTACATATTCTGTGAATATTTCAAGCGTCTAGCTGTTGCCGTTATCAATAGCGGGCAAAAATTAGCAAAAGAATCACGTTTGTTGTATGGGAGCCTCCTTAAATATTTATTTTATTCTGTTTTTTAGTATTTGTTGTTATAGTGGCAAAAGAAATACATAACCTGTGAAAAGTCCAATTGTCTAACTATCACGGTTCATGAGATACAGCCTGGAGACAGACGGACAGACGGACAGAAGGACAGATGGCCAGACGGACAGCGGAGCCTTAGTAATAGGGTTCCGTTTTTACCCTTTGGGTACGGAACCCTAAAACGGCAAAAAAATCACGTTTGTTGAATTGGAGCCCCCTTAAATATTTATTTTATTCTGTTTTTTAGTATTTGTTGTTATTGCGGCAACAGAAATACATCATCTGTGAAAATTTCAACTGTCTAACTATCACGGTTCATGAGATGCAGCCTGGTGACAGATGGACGGACGGACGGACGGATAGACGGACAGCGGAGCCTTAGTAATAGGGTCCCGTTTTTACCCTTTCGGTACGGAACCCTATATATAATGTTTGATTGTTTATTGGTTCATCTCATATGCGTTCCTATACCATTCATTTGATTACCATGAAACTTTTGTGAGTTGTTGTTCGCACGCCCAAAAAGGTTCGCGAGAAAAGAAATAAAAAATGAAAAGCGTTGCAACGCATGCAAGGAACGGCTAGTATGTTTTATAAAAAAATAATTAATGTAGTGTCATTCAAAAGTCAAAAATATCCTTGTTGTTTAGGCTTCTACAAGCAATGACGACTGTAAACCAATGATGGTTCGGCGAAAACTGCCACCGACAAGAGCCGGCAAAAACCCAGCAACGTATTATTTTTCCAAAACAGTACACATTACTACTAAGTAGATTTCTGTAACTTATATTGATATTTATCATCAACTAGCTTCTGCCTGCGACTTCCGGGAGAAAAATTTCCCTATTTCCTTTCCAGGAACTAAAAGTACAGTTACACGAGCAACTGTTCACGGCAATTTATAGCCGGCAACTATAGCTGTCTTACCCTAACTTCGTACGTTAGACGCCTATAGTTGCCGGCCACATATTGCCGTGAAAATGTTGCTCATGTAACTGTCGTTTAAGGTAACTATATACCAAGTTCTATGAAAATCCGTTCATCCGGCATAGAGCTGGGTGGTCACAACCATACACAGACACACACACACACACACACAAACTTTCGAATTTCAAATTTTATAATCGACCGAGCGAGCGAAACGAGCGAAGCGTCTCCGTTTCAGCTTGGGCAAAAATGCTTTTGTATAACCAGCGGATTTCCGGCGTGTGTCCATTTGTTCTCGTTTACAGGTCGCAGTTTTCAACCGATTCTCGTAAAATTTTGTGAGCAGGGTTGATAATCATATAGAATTTTTACTCGATCCAGTTTTTCGAATGTTTTCAAAATAGCGGAGATATGGGTCTTTTTGCAATTACAAACTTTTTTGCGGTGTTGGTGAACTGGCCCGACCTATGTCAAAGTATGAGAATATCAGTTTTCCAATGGCAAACTTAAGTTTGTCGCGAGGTAGAGCTCGCGGTCCATGAACTATTTATTCGGGTTCTTGAATCTTTGAAATTTTCTAAAGTATTTATTTAAATGATATAGTGTAAAGGACCATTTAAATCTAGATTAAATGCCCAAGGTAGAAAAAGTATTTGTATGGATAAGGATTAATACTGAATAAGAAAAAATTGCTTCGCAAATACCCTAATATGTTTAATTAGAATTTTAAACAAAAAAAAAACAAATATACTAACGCATCGAATTGAGAACCTCTTCCTTCGGTTTTTTGAAGTAGTTTAAAAATGTGGACTTTTCGCTAGGCTTTTTAATGAACTACAATTTTTTAGTAAATTATTTTGATATATTTCTTAAGGATTAGCAAGGCGCCAGCTATTTAAGCGCCAAAAAAATAAATTTTTTGACGACTTGATTCGAAAAACATTGGATTTTCTCTACAATGTTAAAACTTATTTAGAATGTTATGTACATATAAATCCTATATGTCCATCCTAATGAACCAGGTTGTCCATTGGTTAAAACCGCATCTAAATGAGTTGCGTGGTTTAGGAGTTAGCGGATATACAGTTGTCCAACAGCAAAGTTAAGTTTGTCGCGAGGTCTATAGCTCACGGAGCCACTAGTAATTATAAGTTTGATATAAGAATCTATGTAAGTATTATGAGAACTTTTGCAAAACTTTCTCAGTTAGGGTAATTGTAATATCAACTTACTAATATTATAAATACGAAAGTGACTCTCTGTTTATTACGTTTCCACGACTTAATCACTAAACCAGTTTCGACGAAATTACGTTCAATGTTGTATCTACCTATGTGTTCAATTGATTAATAAGTAAACCAATTCGAAATGGGAATAGGTTTTAATATTTCAAATGCAAACCTCGATGGATATTTGTTAAAACAATTACATTTAAGTTTTAATATACCTACCTACATACATTTTATTTATCTTTAAACGGGACAATAATTATAGAGATATATTTGTAGACAGATAAAGATTAAGTGGCGTAAGTTTCCATGTTGTTTTTTAAAGTTAAAAGAAAACTATTAAAACATTTGAAAAGTAATCTAATTATTTACCAAATGTTTTCTATAATACCCTCAAACGAAGCAAGAATATTTGTAATTTCAAAATAGTGAAACTGGGGTATTTGTACCAATAGATATACTTAATAGCAATAGCGACCGACGGTTAATTTACTATTAAAGATCTTTAATGGGTACTGCGTGTCCTAATTGGAACCATTAGAACAGTATGAGGTACAGTACTATCTTGATATTTGATATTTGATATTTATTTTGTATTAAACATACATTGTCAATAGTTATAATATTGTTGTATTTTTTATTTATATTGTATTGATATTGTATTGATATCGTGCCATCCACTATGCTCTATGAAATTATGTGCTAAAATAGTAAATTTGAAATTTTGTCTTCTATTTGCTCTACTAGTTGGTACGATAGAGCAAATTGGACTTCTTTTCTCCTACTTCTCCTATCTCTCCTTTTTAGGGTTCCGTACTAGCTCAGCGTAAGAAGTAGAAACTTTAAATTTTCAGAGAATATGTCTTTATAACCTGAACACTAGCAAATAATAAAAATATCAAAAAGATTTAAGCCTGAGAAGCTCCCCATATACATTAAGAGGTACCCTAAAAATGTGCTGATTTTAGACCAGTTTTGTTCCAATTGTATTTCCAAACTGGCTTAAGTTTCAGCTATCAAATTTGTCCTGATTTTAGTTTATACTACATAGTTAAACAACAAATATCAATTCAATGGTGTTCCTGTTATAGAAATGTGAAAAATATATTGAAATTAAACCACAAAATTACCGCTGCAGCTTAACAATCTGCCCACTTACACATTTGCAAGTGTCACAGTTTTTATACCATTAACATAAAGTCTATTATCTATTGATTGGTTGAGCCGATACCAAATAGGCGTAGTACGCGAGGCCGACTCAAATTTGACCGCTTATTTCATCTTAATTTTGAATAGAAAAATAAACAACACACATACATATTAATCACATTAGTAAAGATCAGCACAAGCATCGTAATTGCCTTATTCGTACGATAATACACGCCTTATCTGAAGAAACTCAAATCTCAAGTTCTTCAAATCGAAGACACCAACGCTCAACCATGCACACAAACACACCAATAAACCAGTGAATTGAAGCTTCGTTCACAACAGATTGTTTGTTGACATTAGTCCTTACAAATAATATTTATTACCCTTATAATATCAACAAGTCAGCACCTCATTACCACCACGTAATTAATTATTACTATGACCTAATAAAGGATTTAAAAATTGCAAGTTTTTAGTTGGCTGAAGCTTGGATAGTACTATCAGTTGTTAATCTAAGCCGGAATATAACTAGTTTATATTTTTCGATTAGCAACAATTATCTAAATTGCTAGAATGAGTAGCTCCCATTGCGCAAGTACGACTCGCACTTTTCTACTTTTCACTTAAACTAATGTTTTAAGAGGACGATGAACCAACGGCAAAAATCACCCTTTTCATACAAAAGGCGATAACGATTTCCACCCCTTAAATGTTAACCGATTTTGACCAATTTTTGATAGATTGTCAGCCAGAACGAAATCTATTAGGTCTATACGTTTTTTGACAAAAGTCAAATAATCGCCGAATGTAGTTTTGTGTGAGAATACTAAAACAAATATAAAACTGAATTTATTGGTTATAGTGAAAAAACCAAAACGTATCGACCTAGATTTTGTTCCCTATCAAAAGTTGGTCAACATCGGTTATCATTTAAGGGGTAGAAATCGTTATCGCCTTTTGTATGAAAAGCCGTAGGTTCACACTCCTTTTAAATGCGTCAAAAGTGTTAATTGTAAAAACGAAAGTCGAACGTTATCTTGACGTTGGACAGTTTTTAGTAGTAAGCGAAAGGATTTTTTTTGGATATTTTGTTCGAGATTTTATTGATTTTGGTTTGTACACAAGTTATCATTTTATTATCACTTGAGGTTTGCATAGATTAATTAGCTGGTACGTTGGATTTAAAATATATGAGCTTATGTTGACTGATTGGTCCTAGTCGGTGGCGAGTACACGTGTTTACTTTCCCGTCGGCTAGAGCGGAGGGATAGAACTATCTTACTGCCAACACCTACCAACCTAAGAATTCTTATTTTTGCAAAAAACCTCCACCAAATAAGTTTATTCAAATTTTTGCATCACAACTGTAGCTTTTAATCCGGTGTTATTTTAAACCTGATGAACAATTTAATTAATGTTAATAAATAATACAGTTTATTCTTACTTGTAAAATTACTTTTCAGGATGTTCAGTCTTCAGCACAATTACCAGGAAACAAAATCACAAGTAATAGTTTGTTGTTAGCACATGAAAAACCTATCGGAACACTTCACTGAATCTATACCTACGTAGAAAATATATTTCAGTATCCTCATGAAACTAAGGTGTTGATCACAGAAGTTGACACATTGTTATAAAGATCTCGTTTTGATTTCACAGTCGCGTTCTGTGATTGAACGAGGTGTAACCGGTAGCATCAGTGTTTGAGAATGTTTGTAACAGGCCAATTTTTTTTCGTAACCATGAAAAGCTTCGCGACGTGTGGCCACCGACTCCGCTGAGGCTCTCAGCATGACTGCGGGCTCCCGCGTCGCCGCCCCTCGGTCCACGCGACATACTGTTTCTAAGAAAATATTTTGTAAACGGACCGGGCTCGGCAGCCCTGCTCGCGGAGAGTAGGGCGGTACACCGTAAACTTTTTCATCCAATGATGCCCGCGCCACAGCCCTAACCGGCGGGCTATATCCGTCTCTCTTTGCCCCATACTTTAACGCTGTGTTCGAAAAAGCCAGGCGACTCGCATCGAGCTTATAACGACAACGTTAAGAAGAAAATTTCTTTGTGTTTGTGTCGTAATGTGTTTGCTTTATCAGATTTACGTTGAAAGCTCCCGTTAGCTTTCGAGGGCGCCACATCGGGCGCTCGTTCTGGCGCTACACCGAGGGCCTTAGTGGGATAGAGAGGGAAGACGTAAGGGAAATGCTCCGGCTAATGTATTTTCCTGTGGGAAGGAAAACACATGTCGTCGCTTTTAATTTAATCGCGTCACGCTGCGTGCCCGTGTCGCGCTTAGAGGTGGGTAGTTTTTCTTTGTACACCATTTTCCTGCAAAATAATATATTAGTTCGCCAACATAAATAACACCGGAAACTTGAGAGGTTATTATTACGATGATTAAGTGCGTATAGAGGCATGGCCATGATAAGCAATATGGGTAAACTTCTTACAATCTGAGTATATTACAATAAATAATAAAATAAAATAAATAAGCCTTTATTATTAAAGGTAAAAAGACAAAAACAAAATAACATAGACAGAAAATACCAATTCAGTTGTTTAGTAAAATTAACTATTTATACTAGAATGTGGTAGGTATTTATTATGACGTTCGAACCTACGACAGAGTCGCAAGGCTTTGATACATTGGATCGTATTCAGTCTGCACCTTAAGTCGGAGGGAGCATCGAGCGTAATGTATCTATTTATATCGAAGACAGCGAAAGTAATTCTATCTACTTCATACTATTCTATTCTACAATTTCACGGTCAAACCACTGTACTGATTTTCATGAAGTTTGGTACGTAGATAATTCGACCAATTAGGAAAGGCCAGACTACTTTTTTTAAGTAACTGCGCAATTTAAGGATTACCCGCTGAATCTATTTTGATGAAGTTGGGTATAGAGACAAGGACAATCCCTGAAAGGGAAATAGGGGCTTAAAAATTAATTATTGGCAAGTTCGTGCGTGCCTGATGAGGCCCATAAATCAAGGGAGAAAAACTAAATTTAAAGAGTCAGTATTATGATTCATCATATTTTAAAGATACATTTTCTCGCAGACGAAGTTGCGGGTGAAAGCTATTTACCTACCATGCGTACGCAAACCGTTCTCGTTATCGAAATCTATCGGGAATACTTACTGCTTGTTGTAAAAGGGACAGAGCGATAGTTTTCGATAACGAGAACGGTTTGCGTAAACTCATGGTAATGATACTGGCATATACCTATATATGTACATTAGTGCAATGTTTTAATAAGGATCGTAAGAAACCAATTGCATTCAGAAGATACTTAAATATAATGGGATTGTGCGTTAATGCTGTACCACCGTGTAATGACATGATTCGATCATATTTCGATATCACTATAATTTCATATCATGTTATATGTAACGGATAACACGTTGATGTATTTTTATTTAATGTCATGGTCATGATCAATATCCATCCATAACGTCCTATCTATTTATGGTTATTAATTACCTATTATCATATATCATAAGATATGATAAAATTAATTTAATAACGCTTTCTTTGCTTTAAAAAAGAACTTTTGCGATGTTATAATTGTTTTCATCATCTTATTAATTATTTAATCATTCAACACGTTACTTAA
Organism: Tortricodes alternella; assembly: GCA_947859335.1. Taxonomy (NCBI): domain Eukaryota; kingdom Metazoa; phylum Arthropoda; class Insecta; order Lepidoptera; family Tortricidae; genus Tortricodes; species Tortricodes alternella. Next base: position 22,231,780 of record OX401970.1, on the reverse strand, counting down.
TGGTTCATTAACTAACCATGAGTGCGTCCGTAACTATAAACTAGAATCAATATTGCAGCGAACTAAATTGACAAATGAAAGTATTGCCAAATATGGATGAAATTTAAGTGATGTGGTTAATGTCGATGTTTCAGTATTGTATCGATCTACATGGCCTATCAAGTCTGAGTTGGCTTCCTCCTTTTAAAATAAAATCCCATAGTTAATACTGTAGCTTTTAATATAAGTAGTATTCAAAGCCGTAAACTTTTCTTAATATCGACACGTACCTACAGTTAATCAAAAGATGTAGGACCTGCCTTATAGAAATAATATAAAGAAGTGTATATAATAATGAAAGTAGTAGAATTGTCTTGAGTTCAGCTAATTCCGAAACAGGTTCAAGTTTTGAACAGGGTCTTTTAAAGATAATGCTCCAAAATTGGATTGAAATAGCGTAAGTATGGTAACGTACATAGTATATGTACTTACTACTATAGAATATATATAAATATATATTCTAATTCATAAACATATGAAAAATCTTTATAGGTATATGTAGAAAATATTGCATTTATCCCAAATCAAAGCATTAATTTAAATAAAATGCAAGTTTCTTCAACATACAATACATTAGATAGAATGACATTGTTTTTATTAATTATCCAACCGCCAATTAACATTCTGAGTGCACCGTGGCTATATATGGCTAAAAATAATTGACGTAATTAATTTGACATTCCGATCCTAGTTTATAATTATTTTGTAAAAAGTTGTATTCCACGTGTCGGCAGCGCGGGCACGCCCCCGCGCGCGCCGCCGCCATTGGGTGGACGCCGGCGCCCGCGCAGCGGCGAGGGGCGGCCGCCACGCTCACGCGCAACATTTTTTTTTATCAACCGCACGAACAGGCTTGTGATTAATTTAATATATTTTCACCGAGCCTCTATTTTGCTCACGCAATAAGCTTTTTAACAATCTCTGATTAGTGGCGGCCATGATTCATTTATTTTCACTTTGGTATGTTTATTGACTGGGCATTTTGCATTTATGCCGCGTGTTTATGAAATAATTGAGATATTTGATGATTGCGATAACAAGGCATCGATTTTCCGAGACTAAAATCTTCAACAAATATAAAATAAAAACCAAATAATTTCGAGAATAACAAATTATTAAGATCCCTATATTGTAATCTTTATCGGGTTATTTGTTCGCTAACATGCAATTACTTACTAAACTTATATATATATATATCAAATTCCGATAAATACTGATAAATACCGATTTCAAATTTTGGCCTTTCGTTTGGTTCGGGTCAAGTAGAAGACAAGTAACAGCGCAGAAAACTGGTAGTGTATATTTAAACTATGATTATCCCAGATATTGCATATGTGGAAGAAAATTATTAAATATATTAGAAACGCGAAGTTACATAGGTACATACATACGGGTCAAACAGAGAACCTCATTGTCTTGAATGCAGTAAAAAATATCGCACTAAACTTTCATCACAAAACCTTTAACTGAAATGAATTATAACAATGCTTAAAAAAGTGTGCACAATGGCGCCCTTGTGATTGTTATGGGGTAGGTATTTCATTAAAATAAATAACGTTATTATTTATCTGGGTGTTTTTCGGGAGTGATGCCTACAAATTACCGCGGACAATACCTCCGCGGGGCACCGGCCGTATTACATGCGGCCCGACAGATGGCGTGGCCTCGCATCTATAAACAATATTAAATTAAAAACTTGTGCCTAATTTGCCCGAATTATGAGATGTCTTTGTTATTCGCTGTGATCCATAATTTCACACAGGATATCGTCTATCCTCTATTCCTGCCTGAAATTATGGATCAGAAACATTATTTAAAGCATATTTTTTATTACCTCTATATGGAGGTATTTACCATCACCGTTTAAGATCCCTTTTTGAGGTCATTGGATTTCATATCGCTGCCATACCATTAAATTTTGTGTGAAGATATCATTTCACCAACTCTTTCAGCACTGCACTTGTACCTATATCATAATGGAGTTGTATGAAAGAGCCCATGAGGATAATCGTTCAGATTACCTACATTCTAGGCTAGTCAATAGGGATTAATTTTGTATGGCGACCCAGATACTAATTCCTCCATCTGAAATTTTGCAGTATGACCAGCAGCTCAATTACGTAACACAATTGGAATCGGTTTGGCTCGAAACGTAAACCAATTTAGTCTTCACTCGATGTAAATAAGGGTACAATTGGTTTACTTTTTGCGAAAGCGATTCCTATTGGTGTTACTTAATTGAGCGGCAGGTAGCGTACTCATACATAGTGTGTAAATCATGCCGAAAAATTTCACCAACGGAGAGATTAATGTCAGGATCAAACTTCTCCAAGACTAGCCTATTCTATGATTATCTAAACGTTATCATTTGGCATGTTGATGAGGTACTGCAAGTTAATACCTCAATTTGTGTTAATTGCCATGTATTTTTTATTTGGCACAAAAAGGGCTGTAGGTATACGTTGTTCGTTAATCTATGGCAGGGAATGCCTCTATACGTAGATGGACTTTATGGACGATGTAATTAATATTAAATCCAGTACAATTGTCTTTAAGCATCGTTTGCTGGTAATTTATGAAATCCTATCCAATATGGTCAACTCACCAGTTCTTTTCAGATCGGGGTATTTACAAAAGGAAAGCTTCTTTTGCATCCCACCTCTAATTTCGATTTACCAGATGAATTCTAACAAGAATTATTTACTTAGCAGCAATATAGCAGAATGTCAGCATTATCTGGGAACTGCCAATCACTGAAAAATTCCATGTAGCTATTCGTGGATTCCATCATCATGCCCGTTTCGCTAAATGGAGTTACTCTAGTCTAGGGCAAATACATCAGTTATCTTGAAAATAGCAAAATAATTATGTTTGCATACCAAATAAGTATTAGGTGTTCCGCTGATTCCTTATGGCTCCTATAATCAGACCCTAACTTTGACCTGAACGAGACCACACCGGAGGTATCCTTCTATATAATAAAAAAACAGTTCGTCCAAATCGGTTCACAAATGTCATAGTTCCGTGGTTACAAACATTAAAGAAAACTACAGACTAAGAGAGAAACTCGTCCTTTATTTAAAAAATCTTCGTATAATTCTTGTCTTTACGACTTCAAGGCATGGACAGTTATCATAAACCACTATTATGACTGTAACATAACTTGAAATCGTATAAGACTGGAATAATACATGGATTTTCTTTGTTGGATTTCAGTTCCTTAGGTAGATTTCTAAGTTACGAGTACTCCTTAATGTAAAAGGCTTAAACAAAAACTTAATGGTTTGATACAAGCTGGCAATTTTGGTAATTGAATCGTCGATCTATGCAACAGTGGACAAAATAATTAAGTTCGAATGCAGCCATATTGCTCACAATTCAACGCTTTTAAGAGTACAGTTACATTAGATTAGTTAGACATAAACCGCGGAAGGTAGCCGACTGCCGTGTGCAGTGGAGCACACAGCATCACGCTCTGATTTCGTCCCGAACCGTTCGATATCACTTCGTGCGAAACAATTATTTCGTTCATTGCCTTCAGAAGATGACCGTGTAACATAAAATAATTTATTAAATAATCTTATAAGATAGTACGTGTTACTCCATCGTTTTTAAAATGACTTGAAAAAAGGTAGCAGTTTCTCAATTCGTCTGTATCTTTTTCATCTAATCCTAACTATAATCGTCTTGACTGTTGGTTGTTTATTGCTGTTTTTCTGCCACATCCCGTTGATGTTTAATATGGGTTTGTTTTATACCATATTTGTCATATTTAATTTAATTTAATTTATTTATTCATATTAATTCGTATTATAAGGTCACAAAAAAAAATACAGTAAAAATACAGATAAAAATCATTTAATATTTGACATTAATTAAACTACACATAAAATAAAATTCATACTACACGATTACACAGACAACTCGTTATAACTGTAGAACGTGTGTTCAATGAGCCAGCGTTTGAGGCGGGATTTGAAGCTGGATGGATCTTTATAAACTACATTTGCGGTAATGCCTTCCGGCGCAAGGATCACCAGACTTCTGGCGAGACTCACTGTAAAACAGGCCACATAGAACTGTCCCTGTGGAAAACAGTCCTTTCTGAGATTTATTCCGGCCTCTTTCAACGACTGACCCTGCGTATTAACCGTCATGGCGAAGCAGTCTTTAACGGGGAACTGCAGTCTTTTGAACTGAAACGAGTACCTACTCTGGAGGGTATTGACGGTATTCTTGGAATGAATACAGTTTCCCCTTAAGCACATCCAGTATTAACTAATGTGGCGTCTATAATATTTCGTTGGAGAACCTTTATCTGCAGTCTGGTTCCATTGCATAACTTAGGAGATTTTAGATTTATTTACAACATAATTGGTGGTTTGAGAAATGACATTATGCTGCAGCAGACTTGCTGGATTAAGGGTAGGTATTTTGAAATTGCACAGGATAATTTACTGCATCATCAGGCTGAAGTACTGAACCCACAGACTGGTCTTGCACTTCATCTCCTTCAATCGACTTCATTAAAATGTAATTTATGGCTGCTGCTGTGTTATTTTGGGGAGTAAGAGTAGCACGTTCGCAAAGCCCATCATTGGGTTTCCTCTTGATGTTCGCGATGCCAGGATATACCTTGGCACTACTTGGCAGTCAGTTCTGTAAGAGACTGTAGCCAAACTTTGGGGGATAGTTATTTTACCATCTAATGTAGGGTCTCCAATCTCCATCCCCTATTTTAAAAAACAACTCTGAAAAATTCCCCGCGGAAGCGTCACCTTTTAAATGCACTCTAATATAATTTTTAGGGTTCCGTACCTCAAAAGGAAAAAACGGAACCCTTACAGGATCACTCGTGTGTCTGTCTGTCTCTCCGTCTGTCACAGCCAATTTGCTCCGAAAATACTGGACCGATTGAGTTCAAATTTGGTACACATATGTATGTTAGTGACCGCAATACGGACACGTAACGTAAATAAATTAATTTTAAACCACTAATAATAAGCCACTTTTAGGGTGTAAATTAGAAAATAAAAATAAGTTTTGTAAACTGGACTTATAATAGAACTGCATTATAGGAAAACCTATAAGAAGTCTATGGTATATGTATTTTTTTAGATTGAGCCTCTGAATGTGAGTCCGCAAATACGAAGACTTCAAACACGACCTTATACTTCATCTGCTCGTGTGCCTCTGGGTACAACAGACAACAGGTATAGTTTGCCGAAACTCTCTATCTTAAAGTTCTTTAACACCATGTTTTACATGTAATAACGTTTTTCCATAATAAACTTTGAACCCTGGTTTCAGCCTTTTAGGGGTTTATTTTCGGAAAATCCTTTCTCTGTGGGCTCCTACATTACCTAAGGAAAAAAAATCATATCTCTTAGTTCAGAATGGCGGAGCCGCTATACAAACTTTCATCCCTTAGGGGTAGAATTTCCAAAGAAACTTAAGCAGTTAAATGTTAACTTTCAACCAGACACCTAAATACAAAATGTCATGTTCTTAAGTTCAAAAATGGAGGAACTCCTATACAAACTGTCATCCCCTATTTTACACCCGTCGACGTACAATTTCCAAAATCACTCAAACATGTAAATATGTTTGCTTCTAACCAGAAACCTAAATACCATGTTTCACATTTCTTTCTTTAAAAATGACAGACTACCATACAAACTTCTAACCCCTATTTCATCCCCTTAGGGGTTGATTTTCGACAAATCCTTTCTTATCCGGTCTCTGTGGCACAAAAGGAAGCCATTTTCCAAAATTCATGATTCTAGCTCCAGTGTCGGTTAGCCGATGATGAGGATGAGTCAGTCAGTCAGGCAAGTCTTTTTATATGATAGAGAGATATAGAAGATATATGTGCAAAATCAAACAACAAAATGGAGCTTATATTTTAAGTTAGACCTCTAGCAATACATTGGTGAAAACTGAATTCAATTCCATGCAGTAGTTTTAGCGTCATACAAACATACAGACAGACAGACTGACAGACAGACAAAAATTCTAAAAACTGTTGTTTTGTCTGGCTGTTGCTCTAATAAAGACCCACCGTATTAGTTTTTATTAAATATCTTTAATGAACAGACATCGGCGTGTTACAATGTTATTATATGTATAGATTTTATTTTCTACTCCTCTGCGGCACTGGGAGTGAAGAAATAGCATAGAATGCGTGCAGATGCTTATCATCCTGGCATGTCGTAAAAGTCGACTAAGGGACGGGTCCTCTCCAACATGGTGGACTATCTGTATGGGCGATGGGCTGATCACCTGTCACCATACGGTCCATGATCCCATCTTAGGACTAATTAATCGAACGTGGCCACAAGTAGTCTTGTGGCTCTGCCCACCCCATTAGGGATTTTGGGCGTGATGCTATGTATGCTATGTATGTATGTATTTTATTTTCTTAAGGGGCTACCAGTTCTGAATGTCCTTGATTTTGATCCAATATACCCTCACCGCAATGACGTTAGGCGATTGGGCATTTAAAGTCAGTTAACAAACTTTAAAAAAATCATTAACTTAAGAATATTTCCGTAGCAATAATTTGTATGGAGATTACAATATTTTTAGCATATCATGACGGCCAATCAATCTTAAAAAACTGGTTCTTATGTTTATAGGCTTACTAACTGTGCTCGCGACTTTTTTCGCATGGGATTGGAATGAAAAGTATCGTATGTGTAACCAAGGGTATAAACTAATGGCTAGCCGGTGAAGCGTGAAGGAGTAACAAACATACGAACCGACACTAAGTAGGTATCATTGGTCTTCTTCGTAGAATTTTTACTTATATGTACTTTATATGTAGATAAATGACTTAATAAAGAAGAAGATAAGGAAGAAGGTATTAATTTTATGAACTGCGTATAAAAATAAGCAGTTTAAAAAACCTATTCTGCCTTTTACGAATGCTAAAGGAAGATCGAAGAAACAGATATATTTTTTGGGAAATTATATTTATCTTAAGAACCAACCGACTAGATACGACCTAGAGGCGAAGCGTGAGGGTAAGCCGGTGTATCATTTCTGTTTTTAAACATTATATTAGTAGTCATTAAATATATTATTTACATAAAAAGATTATGTAAGATGCAATTTTTATGTTAATACAAGAAGAAATTAATAATATTATAATGTTTGAGTTAAGAAATTATGCACCGGCTTACCCTCACGCTTCGCCTCTGATGCGACCTGAAATCTATGAAAAATCGTCCATTTTGGCATGTAGCCTCTCTGCATTGCTTAGCGGTGCTACACATAGTTACTTTTGCTGCGACTAAAAAACAGGGTACCTACCTGTTCACCTCTTGCCCCTTTCTTCAACAGGTACAATTAATTCGATCCTTAGAAAGAAATCCATCAGAGCAATCCCATGACTATTGATATCGATTCCTATGAGCTCGCCGACACAATCGGATGTGATCGATTTTTTGCCGCGACTCAAATTAGATTCGGACTTCGCGGTTAACGTTTCTACCGATCCCAGTGTAGTCTACTGTTAGATAGTAAACCACCTGTAAAAAAGATTACAGCAGGTTTGAAGTTGACGTGAGTTATAGGTATATGTATTTTCTATCTTATCTTTTATATTTTGTTAAATATTGCCCTTCGACATCTAAACGCAGTCAGAAAAGCATGTTCGTTTGTGTTGAGTTACCTGAAATATTTTCTATTAATAGAAAACTAAACTAAATTAAAGTCCAAACACTAGTGCTCATTCACGAAAGTTCTGTTAACGATAAAAAATTGTTTTATTTTTATTTATGCCATTTTGCCTCTCCAATGATTAATTCAAATAAACTATGTTTTAATTGAATGTAGCATGCCTCAAAAAATAAAAAAGAATGCGCTGAACAGACATTTGAATTATGCTTAAATCTTCATCTTTATTCATCTTTATTTAAGTCAATAAAATATATAAACGTCAACAGGAAAAAGGATTTGTAATTCGACTGAGATATTGCATTACAATTCATCTGGTAACATGTAAGTGTCACTCGTGCATTAACTCCCGTGGAGAATCCAGGAACGTGAACTCGGGAAGCCGGCGCGGGCGCATACTCGCCACTCGCGCTCACTGTAAGAATATAAGTAATGTAATCGCCAGCGTGTAGTGCATTCAGCTACGGAGCAAGCCTCCCTTCCTGATTTGAGGATAGGAACCATAGTTTAGTTCCTACTCGCGCCGACTACCTATTCTCAAATTTTTACTCAGAGGAGTAGTCATTGGTAATCGCTTCTTTGGCACGGGGGATAGAAGCGGCCTAGTTGCACTAACAATTAAATTTTTTCGTTATTTTTGGACATTTTATTAATCACGAAGTGATTTATTGGTGCCGCAGGACTATTTGAAGGGCTGCATCATTATTTTATATTCAAGGCGTAAGCACCTACCATCGATAAATTAGTAAAATTAAATTAAAAATTCTATAATATATGCGGATAACCCTATACTCCTACAATACTTGCTTTCTCTCGTGATACCATCCGCGTCGATTTTTATTTTTTATTTTATTTGATATGATTCATAGATTTCAGTTTCGGTTCACAAACAGAAAAGGTGTACCTATGCTTTTTTTCGCTGCTTGTAATGCTTAATTGGGAGTGCAACTCGGTTTCCTTACTTATTTAGCTTACTGCTAGCTTCGATCGGTTTGTATAATACTTAGATCAATGTCGAATATACGCCCCGATTAAAATAATGGATAGTCTTTTTCCAGAAAACTATAATGGATTTTAGTTAATCACAAACTTTTTTCAGTTAGCATATATAGTATGTTTTCTAACGTATTATTTGAAGTCTCAGATTTATGAGTCCAACTTTGATCACATCAATGATTTCAAGTTCCAACCTCTTGTCTTGTACATGGTAAGCAATAATAATTTAATATGCCATTTGCTGCAAACCAAATTGAGCAATTTATACACGTCGCTCGGCGCCCGCGCATGATCCAGCCGGGCCTGTGCGTGCGCTTTAATGAACTCTTATTATTCTGATGCCAGGTAGTGCGCAAAGCAATTAACATTATTAAACTTACCTCGCTATTGATTTCCGCGCAATGAACGAACGAAAGGTCGATGAATTAATTTCACCATAATCTATGCCGATGACGATACACAAGATGGTAATAATGCATAACATGTATTGTTCTATATCTCAAAGTTTTTAAATAACTGTTTTTTGTTCTTCAGCTTCGAAAGAAGTCAGTGAAAGACAAATCACAGAACAGTTGTTGAGCCGATGATCTTTTCATCGATATCATTCATTATGTTGTTCTATTATTTAGATATTTTAATCAAGACGATCGATAGAAGTCTGTGTAGCATAAAAGAAGGTTATTAATAATAGGAGATCGACGGAACTCGTCGGTGCCACATGCCGCAGCAAAAACCAAATGGAAATAGAGCGATTCGAAACGGACTCTGGTGCAGCGAGGACGATTGGACTGTCAGCCCTTTTTGCTTTCAATTCGACGCCTATTTTAAATTAATTACCAAAATGATGACGGAAACGTAATAAATAATCTTTAAATGCGCAAAACAAGGCGCTGCTTTTAAAGTACGACTACGAAAAATTCCTATGCTCTTTATTATTGCTAGAGAAACTTATTAACTGATATTAAAACGGGGTTACATATATCAAATTTTCTCTCGTAGCTGCTAGGTACAAGAACGACAAAAACAAAATTAGAAAACTTACATGAGCGGCGATCAATTTATGTTTAGCAATTGGCACCTTTGTGTGCACAAATCCCAAAATAATGCTCAGAGGTACCGGCGTCCGGTACAAATCGTTGATCGCTATGAAGTGAATGCCATTGATTCAATAAAAGCTATGAAAACACGGCAGGATGGTATGTATATTCCATATAAGTGGCGTAGGTACACGAGGGAAAGTACAAAAGGGAGTATTACCAGCCACGACCGCGGCCAATCACGCCGCGGCCGCCCACAAAAACCGATCAAAAGCGCCGCCGCCACGGAACGGACGCGACAAATTGCTTCGCTTTTCAAAATAGGCCAATCGGTTGAAAAACGAGTACTTGGCTGGCTGACGAAAAAGTGTGACTAAACAGAACGCTTAGGTACTGACTCTACTTTTACTAGATGTCTTTCCAATCTTTGCAGATATAAATTGGAATGCTTTTTCAACAGGTCTCCAGTCAAGGATTTAAGGAGTTTGTTTGATCACAACCCAAAAGGTACAATCCACAGCATTAACATGACTTAATTTGAAACACCCCACGAACTTTTAGGAAATCAGTATGTTTGTTTTTGAGAAAAAAATCACGAGTCTGTTATGATTTTGGATTATTTTCCGGGACCTCGTTCTAGTTTGAAATATGTAAGTAAGTACCGACTTTTGTCCGCGTATGGAAATCTGTTATCGTTGTTCGCTCGGGAACTGTTCATTTTGCGCGAAAAAGTAGCTTATGTCACTCTCCGGCTCATAAACTATATCTCAACGCAGACCCGGCTCCGTTGCTGCCTGAAAAAAAGAACAAGCCAACAAAACAACAAACACACTTTTGCGATTATAATATTAGTGCAGATAGAAAGGATGTATGCCCTTCAAAGTTCTGACTTCATCAGCCTATTCTTTGTACTAAAGTCATCCGCTATTCAAAATTTAAGCAAAGTTTAAGGGTGGGTGAAATACTTATTACACAAAAATTAAAAATAAAGCGAAACAGCCTTGACCTTCTACAATCAAACCATTCTACACCACATTCCATTCCACATCTAACCATTTACAATTTAATTCTGACAGCCGACCAAACCGAACCGCTGCCCGCTGCCTCCAAAAGCCTACTAAAATACTCGTATGTCGTAGCAAGAAAACAGATGCAGTTCAGTTTCTTAACTAACTTTCAATCGCAAAACGAGATCTTGGTGGAACAACGCAACTGTTATTTTTAAGTAATTTTTACAAAAAACGGGAATTCCAAATTAATTGTACTACTAATGAGACACCTCACATCTTTTATACCTAAGTAAATGAGTATTTATGTATTGAACCGAATACCTCTTATTTAACGGAGTATAAAATAATAATTAGGAGCACCTCAACACTCGGATTAAGATTAGTTATGGACTGGGTTCAACTTTTCCATTAAGTAAGATTATCTGATTAGGCGGGGAATATTTTGTGAAACGGGCATAATTTTGTAAAGCTAACAAAAGACGTAATTACATATAGTTAAAGGTGATCAGGAAAATGTATGCCGTTGTAAGCGATGCCGTAGGGGCCGCGCGTTATCAAGATCTCGCCAATCAGTGCCATTGAGTTGCGCTGGAGGGGCCACAATATTGTGAACATCTCGTACGAATTAGATTTCTTATCTTTAATATTGATTAGCAACTATATATTCTCGTCAACGTTTCTAACCTGGCGAGATATAATGTCAATTTCACTTCTTTTTCTAACATAATCTCGATGGTGGCTTCATTTCTATTGACGCATAAATTATGCGGCTGGTGCATGATGAATACATTTAACATCAATTACTTAATAACCTACTGCAATAATAGGTAATTGGGATTTGTAAACAGTAACGCAAAAAGATATGGCAAGCGAAGTGTTGATTTTACCACATTCTGCTAAATCATAATAATTTTCCACAATACTTATTCAAACTCGTAAAATGTGTGCTGGCACGGAAGTCAAGAGCCTTGTATGTTCAAGGTTTTGTAACTAAAATAGATTTCTCTAACATAAGGGCCATGCGTGTAATGATGATTATTAAGAAAAATGCCTCGTTTATTGATAAGCGTGGAAGCGTTAATAAGGTAGCGGCCACGCCTGCGCACGCCCACGCCCGCCTCCGGCCTAAACATGTTATTAGCCCGGAGATGCTCGAAATCTTGCATTTACACATACAAAAACCATATAAATCTATAAGACACGGTCATCATCATCCCAATTAAGAGTTCTGCTTTTATCAGGACCTAATGTAATATGTCTCTCGTCTTTGCATATGTTCGAAGTTCAACATTTGCCTTTAGCCTTTAGAACCTCTCTGGCTTCGCTCGCCTTTCGAATTTTTCGTTTGGTTATTTCCCTACACGAATATAGTATAGTGTAGTGAATATACGATGCTCTCTGTATGTGTGTTGCCAGTTTTTTTTTAATGCTACGCTGATAGATGGGTGCAATAGGCTGCCGGGTGCTGCTTGGCCGCAGCTGAAGCTCTCGCTAGCGGCGCTGTGTACGTGGTATAGCTAGGCAGCACAGGGTTGTGAAGGCACTTACGGACCGGCCGCGTTTTTCCCGGCGTTATGGGCGCCCCCGCGGAGCCCGGCGGGGCTCCAGCCGCCCCCCACTTAACTCAATTTATTACGCGACCCTTAAATAAATAAATAAATAACCGAAGAAAATTCGATGAAATACAACCGCGTCGCGTGCTACGGTTAAGTGTAGCTTTCCGCGGCCTTGGGCGACTATTGAAACGGTTTTATTTAACTTCAAAACAAGAATATAACCAAATTGTATTAAGTTTTATTTAAGTTTATTTAGATTATTATGGTGTTTTTAAATCAAATATAATTTATTTCAACATAATTTCTTTCTTACATCTATTGCAATAATTTGGCTTTATTCAATGATGCTTAATTTTTAATAATTTACGGCAATGTTATTTATTAGATTAGGTTGGCCCACTTATAAAAGTGTTGCCCGATGATTTTCAAATGTTCATAATGTATTAAAGTTTGTACTCATGACACCCTTTTATGTCTTAGCAAATAGCTGGTTAAGTTCTACTAATTTGATAGAAATAAGTTACACATACATGATACAAATGATGTTATACATGATAAAAAACACAAGATCTTACGTTTAGAAATAGTGTAGCATATAGTTTTTATGCACGATTCGACGACAATAGCGAGCAGCGTTTGATCATTCGTTGCGCAGACGATCGTTTGTCAGTCCCCGATACAACTGGATCCGATACAATACAAAAAGTACAAACTCATTAGTAAGGGCCGACCAGGAGCACAAGAATTAATGAAGGTGAACAATAATTTAGGGTTTAATTAAAAGTGCAGCCCCCCGCGGCGCCCGCCTCCGCGCCCGCCGCCGTCCGAATTATTATTTCTACATAATTTGTGAAAGCGGTAATTTAATAAAACTCTCCCGCCTTCCCGTACAGCGGCGCGGTGAACCAGACGTAGTTTATGGGAACTCTTCATGTTTATAGATACCGGCCAAAACTGCTCTTTAGCATCATCTCGCAGCGGCATCGAACAGTACAAAGGCATAACACAATGGAAGCTCATTAACACGATCATCTTTGTATCGTGGATTAAGTACCAAAAGCAATAACATTCATACATGCATACAGCGGCCCTAGCAAGGTTGACACTGACTATCTCTTTCGTCGGCACTAGAGTGAGAGAGACGCACTTAGAGATAGGACGGTGTTAACTTATCCTTGTCAACGTTGATAGGGCCGCAGGGTGATTTTGAAGACGTAATTAATACAAAACCATTGTTCAAGATACACATCTCACCTAGATTAACAACGCCTGCACATTACTGTAGTGCTGGAACTGGAACTAAGCAATCCAGATTTTATTGATTTCCCTAAAAAATTGTTAAGTATCTACCCCTGCTCATTGACATCTAAAATGATTAACTTGGGACTTGGACAGATAACATTGGTTTGAACTTAGTAAGTATGACAATCAACTACTGTTTGTGAGGTGACAATACTGTTTAGGGCTATCTTTAATACATACAATTTCTATTAGATAAATCAACTACACGAAAATATATTTTTTTTAAATGCTCGAGCTATTGCGTTATTTGACCGTCGGTCGGTTTTGCATTACGTTTTCAAAGTCACCCTATTAACAGAATTGACTTATTCGAACATTTTCAAAATGTTGAAAACTAGTGATGTTGTCAACGTATTTTCCCACAGGTATCGCGTTGAACAATGCGCTTTTCAACGCAACGCAACCCCAGGCGCTAAGAGAATGACGATTATTCCCCAAATGACTATTATTACGGAACCACAATGGCGCTGATGAACAAGGGATTGTACAAATAGCAACGTTAATCGACGAATGATTTCAAGGTAGGTAATGAACCTGCAATGTTGCTTTAAAAATATATTTTTTTGACCCTAATATAAGGCAAAGTTAGCGGCTGTTTTCGTTATTGCTAACTGGATGAGGTGTTTAGGGTTTAGGTATACAGAGGAACCACTTCTAGAAGTAATTACGTAGAGCATGAGGAAAACAAGCATTTTTAAGTATTATCATATTTTCCCCCTACAGTAGTATGCAAATTAATTTTAATAAATAAATCAGGGGACAATCTTTTACACAAATCGATCTAGTCCCAAACTAAGCTCTAAAGGCTTGTGTTATGGGTACTAGACGACGATATACATACTTATATTTAGAAATAAATACTTAAATACATAGGAAACATCAGGAACAAACATTCATGCTTATCACACAAATATTTTCCCTTCGAATCGAACCCGGGACGCTAGTTTCGGAGGCAGGGTACCAACTAGGCTAACCGCGTCGTCGTTAATAAAGTGAAATCATTCACGATTTTGTTTTAACGCACTGAGATATTAATATATATTAATTAGCACAAATCTGTTTTGTGGTATTAGGCAGTATTAGCAGGCGCAGCCGTTTCGTAAGTGCAGAAGCGCGAGGACCGCGCGCCACCCTTGGCGCGCAAAACAATGCCACCGGTTCGAAATTCGAAACCAAACGGAAGTACCCGGACCCCCGGGATGCGGCGATTTTCTTGCGCTCGCGCTCTTTACACTTAAAACATTTCAAACTCGGAACTGCAAAGAGGGCTAAGTAATGCGCAATGGAATTTTTGTTATCGGCGCGACGCATTGAAGTCAACTTCGCGACGGGCATTGTTCAAGGGTATAATTATCCACCGATTTTTTCATTGTTGCGCATAAAATCAAAGAATATGTTATATTCTTTTAACCCCTGACTTTTGACTCGCAGCGTATTGAGCAAGTTCAATGGAGGACGGTTAATTCTTCTCACGAAGCGCTGCGCACACGAGTGTCGTTCAGATTTAAATTTACCTACTTAAACGAAAAAATTTTTAATTGCCTAGCGCATTAACTGTCCAAGATATGTAGTCATAAAAACGTAATAGTTGCGTCGCTTCCTATTGATGTGCCGTTTGAAATAATTCCCCGGAATTCGTATGGATATCAAAGTTTCTTACACAAGCATTTAATCTAATTTTATTATCATTACACAAAACTTTTAAAAACTTGATACTATGTACAGGAATTAAGGTTCATTTTTACCTAGTTGTGTCACTTGAAAAGTCAAGAGGGGGATTTCCATATGTTCGTTGTAAAAGTGTTGTTCGAGCACCTTAATACAGCGTGAACGAAGGACAATGGAGTCACGTGTGCCCAGGAGCCGGCTAAACGCGCACTTGGCCGATCATTACAGCCCTTGTTCACTCACCGAGCGTGCTCTGTAGTGGCACTCAACATTCAGAATCCAGCTCGCTTACAGCTGTTATTACATAATAGTTCCGTGTCACGTGGGCAAAAACCCTCTGATAAAAAATATCTTTTGGATAAAGTACTTATTTTCTCAATAATTTACGGTTTCCATAAAATAAGTAAAAGGTACACCTGCTACTAATTAAATAAATAATAATCTGAGATACAGATTCACGAAAACGCAATATAATAAGATTATTTTATTACAGCAGCGTGACAGCTAGAACTAGAATTAGGGCTGATCGCGATGAACAAACCATTAACTCGTTGATCATCCGTCTGCTGGCTGGATGGACGGGCAGAAGACCATCTGCAAATATTGTGACAGGAAGACTCAGTGCCGAAACGTCAAAAAACCAATGATATTAAAAAACCAAAGATGCGTCTTTCAAGCTCAAAATTTGAACCCAGAAAGCAACCCAATTGTGATCCTTTCCATTAGTCATGCGCGGACTTTTGGCCGAGTAACACATGTCGTGCTCTATTGAAAATGTTCTCAAAAAAGCCATTCTTGAGCCAAATGTCGGTTCATAATACTACAAAAAAAAGGAAGAATTGATGCTTTATTTCACTTGTAGATATGTACATTCAACGTAAAAATAAGTACTAAAATGCATTTATTTTGTTCATAATGATCGCCATATTCTGAATTAATGTGTAATATCCGCACGTCAAATGTCACCTAAAGCTGCACTGGCCGAAAATAAACGAAAAAAGAAGAAAATTATCGAAGTCACGTTTTTAAAACGCGTTGAGTATGAATATAACGTGTCTTTCTATAATATGTCCTTGCAAAAAACTTAATTCATAAAATTGTGCTGATTATGCAATAATATTAAAAATAAAACGGTGTCAAAGTAACAATTCATATTGTTAACAACGTATTGAAGAGTGGACTGCATTAAAATGTAATTGAAAAATATAGCTAAACTATTTATTAGCTACAAAAAGAAAACAAAACAACACGCACGCCATAGTCTAAAATAAAAAATAAACAATCCAGTATTTAGGTTTGTTATGTTGCAAACACATATTCAAATTTACCTACAAGTACCTACATAAATACACAAACTCTATGTACCCATATTAAACTTAGGGCATCACTCTAGGTACTCAACGGCCTATTGGTAGTGTATGATTGAGCGTAGGTACATACTTAAACAACTATAATTACACGAGGCATCTGAATAAAAAACTTGACTTTTTGACAAAATATAATATGTTTGATTTGTAAAGAGTGAATGGTCGCCAGAACGTTTGCATTGCGTCCGCGGCGCGCGCTTTGTTCGCAGCTCGCGGGTGTCCGCGGAACCCCGCCATTTTCCCCGCAGGGTTCTGCTAAAGACCCACCATGTGCCGTTGTTACCAAATGTGCCGTTAAATCTATCGCGCAGGCGTAGCAGAATGACTCTTGCCCTTTGAGCGGAACGCTGTCATTTGTTGTTAGCGGCATAACAATCACACACGTTTGCGCATGTGCAAAGAAAACAATAATTTGGTTTATGAATGCTATTTAAAGATTTTTAAGGAATTACAAAATGCTTATATTATTATTCATGCGTGTACTTTTCTAGGGTTCTTTAACCTCAGTGAAGGTTTTCTCCGAAACGAAAGGATATTATTAACTGACTTCATCAGATTTTGTATTGCAGCAGCCTAAATCGAATAAAGATAATTTAAAAATTGACCAAACTAAATTATATAATTTATTTAGAATTATCAAAGCTGATTGTCGTTTTTCCAAAATTAAACACAAGCAAAACGTTCCATTACAGCCAATTAAAAATAAGACTATTGGATGCTGTCGTCAACTTTCGGAACTAATCGCGACGGACGCGCTTCTGCGGTGTTAGGCAAAAAAATGGCAGTTCTCGCTTTTTGTGCTCGGTTCGTACAGCTCAGTAAAATCTTAATATTTAAAGTCAGTAAACATATATATAAAATGTTATAATATGTCATTTTCCAGACGAAATATATTTTTGTGAAAACCTGAACAAAATCGGTCCAGCAATAAGGCACAGAGAACGCGCACTAACAGCACAGACAGTTGACAGTGAGTCGGGTGAAATACACAGGTACAATACACTAGTGAGCAATATAGAAGAACAAATCGTGCTATGATCATCAGTGATCGGAATAGGTAGTACTAATTTACCTAAAGTTCGGGGGAGGGCGTAACATAGAGTGGTTAAAATCGCCAAAAATATCAATTCATTTTAATTGAATCTCAGGATATGTCATAATATGTGGTAACGTTAATCGATTAACTGACTATACAATATCATATTTTAACTCCAATAAAAACGGTTATTATAACGAATCTTCATATTAATTCGGACAGGTCGGTGGAGTAGAGTAGTTAAGAATAAAATTATTTGTCTAAGTATTATAAGAACATATTTTCATACTTAGTCTCACGTACTAATATGCATAAACAAACGTTCTGTAGATGATTGCGGGTCACCTGAACGTACTCAGAAGGATGATCCGAATGTAGTATCTTCTTAATTCATGCCTCAACATCTTCTATACATATAAAAGAAGAAACTGACTGACTGACTCATCGGGTGACGTATCAACGCACAGCCAAAACTACTGGAGCTAGAAGTCTGAAATTTGGTACAGGTATTCTTTAGGTAATGTAGGCGCCCGCTAAGAAAGGATTTTACGAAAAACAATCCCTAAAGGAGTGAAAAAGGAGTTAACAATTTGTATGGAAATCCGTCATTTTTTAGCTTATTAACATGAAAATGAGAATTTAGGCTTCTGAACAAAAACAAAGGCGCACTGCAAAAGCATTTTGAAAAATCAACCCCTGTAGAGGTGAAAATTTAGTAAATTGATTTTGGGGTAGTTTTGAAATTCCATCCCGTAAGGGGCAAAGTTTATATGGAAAATACCGCGGGCGAAGCTGTGGCGGGTTCTCTAGTATTATGAGTGGAAAGCCTGGACCATTTAGGTACTATGTAGGTCTTGGCATAGGGATGGGACTAGATAAACTGGCCACCTAGAACATAATGCTTGGCTTACTTTTTCAAAAATTAATTCCGTATGTTTCTAATTAATTTTGACCACTTACAGTCGCTGAAAGTAAACTGTTGTAGTAATTCAGTGTGGTGTCATTAATATGTTGCTGTTGTTCACGTACCTAACGATGGTCTCTAACTGTATCACACCGAGCAGTAAATTATTTAAGTTTTTGGTGGGTATAAAAGTGGGCCCGACAAATGCCCAAGCGCAGCGAGCCAGCGGGGGGCGAGCGGTCCCCGGCCTATGCATAAATAAATACCTATTACAAATATCCAACATACGATATTAAAATAATAATATTGTGTGATATATTAAATTAATTATGGTAGACCTAAGTTTTTTTACTGTGTTATTTCTACATTACGCATCTACATAATATATTCTTAATCGGATAGTTTTTTTAGGGGTAGGTTATTCCTATTAACCAGTCACCCCGCAGTTACGGCCACTTTCTGACGATATGTATAAAACAAGGAATCTGATGGTATTTATGCAACTCAATAAAATTTTCTAGATACAGAACAATTGAGATTTACTCAAGTATTTTTGCTATCGGAGTCTTTGTCTTCGTACATTTTAATGACAAGCGACCCTAGCATGCCTGACACGGGGATAAGTTAATCCCGTTTATCTCTCTGACTATCTCTTTCGTCGGCACTAGTGTGAGAGACACGCACTTAGAGATAAGACGGTGTAATTTATCCTTGTTAGGGCCGCAGTAACTGAATGACATCTCCTAAAGAGGCCAATTATTGGAACTTTACCCTATTTAGCAAAACAAAGTATTATGACGTCAAACAATAGCTTATTAAATAAATCTGATGATAATTGTAAGCACATACAATTGTAAGTTTTAAAATACATGGATGTAATCTATAGGTAGGTACCTATCTATTGCATTATCATGCATGCCCTTAATTTTGACATCTCAAACCTTGATGACCGGTTTTGTGAATTCCGCCATACCTTTTACGAGTATATTGATGCACATTTGTGACATTAAGATGAATTTAACAACTTATTTATTGATATATTGAAATCGATCCAGCCAATCGGCTTATAGGCGAGCAGAAAAACAAACATACACACATCCACATGCACGAAACACATTAACTATTCTTTAATCACGCGGTCAAGTAAAACAAATTAAAGCTGTATTTTTATTTCATTACAAATGCTCGAGTAGGTGTTGTATTTGTGTGAATAACAAAAGCCTTACTTTGGAAGGAGATATTTCAAGAAGAAAAGCCATTTTGTTTAAATAGAGCAAGTGGCTCGTACACAAAGTTTCTTACACGTTATTTATGACAGGAATAATGTTCAGTTTCCGCAGTTCTTCGACGACATACCGGGGCAAAATGGTCAATTAATCTCAGTTTATTATCCCAACTAACATTATAGCCGGGCTAGAAAACACTGTGTCTTGGTAATGACTTTGATAGTTAAAAAAACATCTATAGCTGTAGGCACACTACACTCTAGGTACCGACTACCTACAACATTATCCACTTGTTTTTTGGGCTTGTTTATCGGCGTCCTATCTTCTTACTATGTGTGTGTGTGGGTGTGTACATTCTATATATATCTATAATAAAACTGTAAATTGGAAAAAGTCTGTACATTGAAGATAATAATGAAAAAATGCTATGCGGAGCTTCAGAATGAGCAACACAACGCATCCCAATGGTTTTTGAAATGCATGTCTGTTTGTCTGTTTGTCGGCTTGTCTTTTTGTCTGTCTGTTTGTCTGATTTTATGTTCGTTATAAACCTGTAAACTTCTCGACGGTGTTCAATGCAGTTTTCGATATAATATTAAGAGCAACTTCAGGCAGTACAGGGCCTATAGAAACTTTTGGAAATAAAACTGGAAGGGAGTAAAGGAAGGGATGAAGATAGTATGGAAAAAGTTCAATTACAATTATGCGTTTATACCCTTTAAATATACTTTTAATGTTTGTTTGATTGTTTGTCTCCTACGCGTTGCTATACCATCCGATTACGATGAAACTTTGGTGAGGCTGTGTTCAAGCCAGCGAGGGTTTATGACCCAGACAAAAATCATTAAAATGTATCCTGGCCGGCAGGTAGGTAAAAATAAAATGTACGTAGATTTATCATGTCACATCTTAAATACATATTTCTAACGCTGAAAAAGGTCTAGCACATTTGTTTTTGATGTAATGTAGATATACAATTTCTATTATCAGGTATGTAGCACAAAGGGCAGTAATTGCAATCATAAATATTGCATCGCGGCAATTTATAAGCCGCAACGGCCCATCTATTAAGCGAGCTGTCGGTACCCTATTTTCACTTAGATATTAAAAAGATACTTTATGTATTTTTATTTGTTGTTTTATCACACGGTTTATTTTATTTTAGCATGTTTGTTACTCTGAATTTTAAGACAAAATGTTTCGCCCGTTTCTCCGCAGTCTTATAATTAAGACAAACCTTTGGCGGTTAAAAGGTTAAGGGCGTGAAGGACATGAACATGTAAAATTTATATAGATTTTCATGTATCACAGAACTTATGGATTACAAGAATTGTTGTTTCATTGCACATTGGTCCCGGTTCAATTCCGCCAGGTTTTATAATTATTATATTGTACTTTGCTTAAGATCTACAAATAATATATTGGAGACATTTGACCGGAAGGAGCAGTAATTTTCAACACGTCGCCCTTGCCCAACTAACTGTGAAATTTATATGACGATGGCAATTTAACTAAGAGTTAGGTAATTAAATTTAAAAGCTTTTAACAACCGCCACATGAACTTGTTTCTATGTACTTCCCTTATATACGTGGTTAAGGCGGCCCAGTGGGCGTGGCGTCGCCCGGCTCCACCTACCTATATGTCCGCCCATTAAACTGGTTCTTAAATTATTTCGGTACATATAAATACATATTTAGATCTAGCCCAAAATATTAACGCGAATATGCTCTAACAAATATCTTTTAAGCACGAGAGTTCTTAGACGGGTGTGTACCTAATTAAAAAAAAAACACTCAAGTTCAAATCGGGCCATACTCAGGGTAGGGTTCCGCAGCCATTAGAATATTGAAAACCATAAACTTTAGCTAGTTTTTGTCTAAAGTTATGTTATGCTGTGTTCGATGATTATCAGTAGGTTTACTAATGCACCAAGGAAACCTACTTAGTTGTGATAAATTTTTAACTTCGTTATATATGCTACCATTGAAAATTTTGTTCAGCTTTTTAGAATGTACAGTTTTAGCTGTGGGGAGTGGGGACACGTTACTCCAACAGAAATTACATTTTGACAGCTCATTATTTCCTAAACGGTTGAAAATTGGTTATAACATACTTAAGTATAATCTCATTCGAGGTTGCATATGCGTTACATTTACTTTAGGAGTACGAGAGCTACATAAACTTTTTTTACAAGTTTAAATCTTTGTCTGTTTGCGCGGAGCCTTCGTCTAAACTTGTACCTACAACATTTCAATAGTATAAACTTGAATATTCTTCGAGAAAAACTGGCTGTGACATACAGACGGACAGAAGGATAGACATGGCAAAACTAAAAGTGTTTTTAGTTTGACTATGGAACCCTTAAAAGGAAGAGGAAAAATAAAGACATGACTGTATAAACATGATATTCATAGGTTGTAGCCTGTAGTCGTGTAGCCTTAGGACTGTATATCAGTCAGTTAAGGTAACGCCTTATATTAATAGTAGGTCGAACGATTTAAATTGCAACTGACAAACTAAATGTTTCGACAATAAATAGTAAATTGGTAGATATGCCCGGATCTCATATTGTGCTTTACCTTTCCCGATTCAATATGTTTGTATTTATGTATTCTTATTTATTAAATATATTTTTATTATACAAAAGCACGAGTTTATTTAACAGCTAAGTATGTCTGTCTGGTTTAATAATGTAAAGCGTATTATATCAACTTGACGCGACCGATAATAAAATATGAAGATACTTTTGGCGGCGTCTATACCGCTGACGAGGTTGAATTCAATATCATCGTTATTTCCGCCGAAAGACATCCACTGCTGGATATCAACGTTCGCGTTCCATAAAGATCGCCAGAACACGGGTCCTTGCGCTTCTTGCATCCAGCGACAAAAAAACCGCAAAAATAAGGGTACTACACACTAAACTAAGTAATAACTACAAAACTCACCGTTTTGATTGGCAGTTAACTTGCGTTAGATTTATCAGAATACCAAGTGTTAGTTCGTTTAACAATAAGAACAGATTCATGAGCTAGTGAGCCCGAAGGGCCTAAGCGATGTCCAGACTAGACGTACAGTCTATCCATGCAACTGTGGTGCTAACAAAAACCTGCATCAGCCGGCTTCATTGTGTATATGCTCGCCTAGTCAGGACACGTCTGTCAACAAGGTCCTGGCAGGCGGTGGACCACACGTCGCGACCACCGTCGCACGCGCCGCCGCTCGCTTTTTAGCAAAAAGAGCCCGTGGGGGGCGCCGGAATGTAGATCGAGTGCCACAAATCGAATGAACGAGTTTGTACTGATTCGACTTATGCCCAATATTCTATCTGTGGATTGATATGGATACTGCGGGTTAAAATTTGACATTTGCCGCGTACAAAATTTGTCAATGTTTAAAACTGTTAGGAAGAAACCTATCCACTGACGCCTGTTTCCAATATCAATCCTCGGAGATATTTGCTTACTTCCAGTTAAAAATTGACCTATTTTGTAAGCGGCAAATGTCTAATTTTAACCTGCAGTAGCCAAATCTATCCGAGGATTTAATATTGGGTACGGCCATGAATGAATATTAGGAACGGGCGTTAGTACATCGACGTCGGCGGATTAAGTTTAAACCCTAGTCACTACAAAGTGACACCAGGGCCTAGTGTCACTTCGTTGAAGTCTAATAGCCGTCGGTTGCAACGGGGTGGTTGTCATAAATATTCTATGTAACAGGTTAAAATTTTACATTTGCCGTATACAAAATATGTCGATTTTATGTAATTGATTTGTCGGAAACGGCTCTAACGATACAGATGAAATTTTGTATATTTAGATAATGTTTTACTTTCTGCCCTCAGGAAGAAAGAAAGATGCTGAGCGAAGCTCGGTCGCCCATGTATGTACTAATAATGTAAATTGTGCAATCATATGTGCGCCAGCATACAAATTGGAGAGCAAATCAGTGGGGATCCAAAGTTAATGTCGGGTGCCCTGTGGTCCACTTAACTTAGTTAGGTTTTACGACATGCGTGTGTTTTCATGTAGGTAATAAAAGCCTTACCTAGGCAGTAAACAATGGTATTTGTTCCTGGGGCGAAGCGGTATCTGTGGTATACCGAAATCGCGTGGTTTGCGTGAGTGCGCTGGCGCCGTCGTATTTTACACCGTAAAGAACTTATACACTCCAAATTAGCTGTAAACAAGGAGGGGCCGATTCCATAAACATTACATTAGTAATTATTTCAGTGAATGCTCGTTTTATGGTTATCTGTGTGTTTGACAATGTGTAATTAGTTTAACAGTCAGAGTCGTTTAATATAATATAAACTTTTTAACTAAATAGGTAAATATTATGCTTTTTGGTTAAATAACTATCGAAATTACAGTGCCAGCCAAGCCGAGGTCAAGAAATGGAGCACCTCAAGGGGTATCGGATTCATCCCCATGCATGTTCCACGAATTCTCGTAGTTTCGGAATTATGGAATTTTTCTAATTAAAATTTATATAGGCTCACTAAGAAAGGATTTTTCGAAATTCAACTCCTGAAAGGGTTCAAAGTTTATATGAAATTAACCACAAGCAAAGATATGGTGGTGGTGGTGTGTGGTTTAGCTTTGTCATTCAGAACAAAACCTAGGTCCATACGTTTTGGTTTTTTCACTATAATCATTAAATCAGTTTAATTGTTGTTTTAGTATTCTCATACAAATTTCGGCGATTGTTTGACTTAGACCTACGTTTTGCTCTGTCTGACAACCTATCAAAAATTGGTCAAAAACGGGTAACCATTTAAAGGATGGAAATCGTTATCGCCTTTTGTATGAAAATGCTGATTATTGCTGTTGGTTCACAGTCCTCTTAAGGGTACTTTAGCTGACTGAATGACATTTAGTTTATTCTGATACCTCAAAGAGTTTCGGAGATATGACATGCTGTTTGTGGGAAGAATCATATCAATCCGACGCGAACAAACTCCCGGGCACAGCTAGTATAATATAAACGTGTATAATCTGTAGACTCTTCCCAATTTAAAGATTTATGGTACAATCGTAAATTAGGTTAAATCTTATTTGTAAATTATACGAACAGAAGATTTACAGCTCCAGCGTTTAAAAAACAATGCAAACATTACATTCATTCAATTAATAAAAGGGATTCACAGAAAGTGTCACTCAAAATTGGTTACGCTCTCGGTCAAAAATGTAGCAGACCTTTGTTGAAATATTATTGTAAGGAACAAAGTTACCAAAACAACGACAATGTAGAACAAAAACAGCACCCGATGTCTTGTTTAGAAAACACACTTTAGAGCAGATAATAGATGTATGAATCCCACTAGCCCACCGTGACGGGACAGCACTGCCAATAGCCGGGCTCAGAATAAAGCCATAAATTACTTTTTAACACCTCTATAGAGTAACTGACGAACACCAAAAAGAATGGAATCAATACGTCTTCACTTACAAAACGGACGTGGCTGTGCCTCTTTGTAATTGATATTTAGAGTTTAGAGCGTCATGTACTCGTGTAACATCTGCCTATTAACGGTTAGTATTAGGTATGCGTAATTTTTTAAGTCACCTTGTATTGGAAAGTGCCTTGTAATAGAAACCGGTCTGTGTACGCAAAACATTTTTATGACGATTATTTTATGAGTTATCAAGCTTTGAAAAGTCATTGTGCCTACCACTCGCAAAAACACTCTATACAAAATGGCCAACATCTATGACGTCACAGCTGTCGTTAAACTGTACAAAATGTACGGAATTCAAAAACTAAATCTGCAATCGAAAATACTGTTTTTAGACATATTGGTCTAAAAACAGTATTATTGTAGAAATAAAACTTGACATTAATTTGATGAGGATGTTCAAAAAACTAAAATCAGAACTAAAGAACAATATACATATATTTTTCACTAATTTTGACCCTTAATCAAATAAAAATGAATAGTCAAAATGATCTCCTTTTTGCTTTAAAATGCATTCGTTTAAGTTTACTTTCATAATACATATATTTCATCATTTAAATCTCATTTTGATTTTCATGCAACTTCCCCATTTCGTTACAGTAATGATCTCAGTGGACTTTAAATATTTTGCGAATCGTGCACCATGGTTGGATTTAAAGTTGTATTTGTAAACGCATAAGTATTTAAGACTAGCTGTGCCCGTGGAAGAACCTACAGCTTATGAGTCCTTCCTAACTCCCATGAAACGTGAAACCGTGGAAGGAAGTAAATCCTCTCAATTAATTTATACTTGCAATAAATTATCACTCATCCTCCGTAACGCAATATAAAGGACAAGGGCATTGTCTCTTTTACAACAAAGCCAGTCCTAGTTCTTTCATTGAATCTGTGATCTTGAAAAAATATTTAAGGCCTCTTTTATTTCAGATAGTTTTTTTTTATTGCCAGCATATGGTTGTTCGCGTTTAGCACAATGCGGCATATAACCCATTTTGTAACCCACCCTAGTGATTTTAACAAAGACTTAGAAGCATGTGTACGAATAGTTACATGTAGAAATTCTAGAAAAGCTTATCGAGCATCTACCTAACATCAAGTAAGGTATCAAGTATTATTACTAAGCTTTTTCAAATATCTACCGCGCTATTTTCTTATACACATTTGGGTCTTGACTACGCACCTGCAGCCTTAGCAAAGTTCACATGAGGATAAAGTGCATTTCTTTCTTCGGTACTAGGATGACAGAGACGCACTGAGGTATAAAACAGGGATAACTTATCCTCGTGTCAACCTTGTTAGGGCCACTGCAGTGCAGCAAAACTAAACATATGTTTGGTGAAACTATAAACAAACAAGCTTTGCAAAGATAAAAGATAAGTAGTCCTAAATAACTGCCAAAATGATGATCTGAAGAATCGATTTAAACATAATCTCGAAAGAAGATATCTTCAAAGATATTACGAAGAGGCTCATAGACGTCACGGGACACCGAAGAGCTGGCAGCTTCCTCGCTCAACGAATTAGTTTAGCAATCCAGCGAGAAAACGCTGCCAGGATCTTCGGCACAATGCCGCAGGGGCCATGTTTAGATTTACAATAGTATAGTTGTATTTAATTTAGTTTAACTTTTATATTTAGTTTAGTTTAATTATAAAATTTAATTTGTAATGTTGTATTCGTTTATTGTGTTGTATCTGAAATAAAATTAATTACATCTCGAAACTTCCGTACTTTTATACAATGAACATGTTTGAGATGACCGGTTCCATCATTTCAATGAACAAGCTATCAAATTTAATTTGTTTATTACACAATATAAAGTAAAAAGTTAATACCCGAGTACAACTTTTTGAATGACGAAAATGTCCTGTTATGAAAAATACCAACCAACTAATATTATAAGGTTCATTAAGAGGGCCTTTTCATCATAAATCATCAACTTTCGTTACTTTACAGTTTTTCAGAAGAGTAACGTGTTTTATTTTTGAAATCCCCATTATTTAAGTTATTATTTTATTAATAATTTTATGATATCAGAAAGCCACGTGTACCTAACACGAACGAAGCCATTCCCTATATGCATTTGTGAAAATATAATGGGTAGGTATTTTAGGAGCAACGAGAGAACAGATGAACGCAATTTCAAAGACTGCTAAAATCATAACCCTCTTTTTGTTTTGTCGTTGTCGGGTAAAACTCCAGGCAGACTGTTCGGGGATAGAAAAATGACGTAGGTCTTCAACCTGATAACAGATACGCCGTATGTCAGCATTCTCACGGAAATGGCAGATGTTGTTCCCATCTGAACTGCAGTATTGACCGCTCCCGCATGATACTACTTCGACGAGCATTAGGACCGAACACTCTATCAATGGCCAATTAATAAAAATAACCTCTTACATAAAACTATTAACGTCCAACAGCGCGCGTCGCCGATAAACTGATCGGAATCATCTCCCAGAGCGATAATAAATTAATTGTTTTATAATGTCACAAGCGAGACGCGATAAAACCCGACAAATGACTACGGAATTGAGACATCCCGCTATCTCCTTTATTATTAGACACGTGGAGCTCTTTAACGAAGAACACCCGTCATAAGATAAAACCTAGCGAGAAATCAAAATGGCTGCGCCTTCATTTTTTTCGGTCGCAGCGTGAGGCTTATGCTAATGAGACCCAAAAACAAACATTGTTACAAGCCGAATGTGTAACATACAATAAAAATAAATTAAATAATAAAGGGAATCGTTAAAATGGAAGAAATGTCCGTAATTTATCCACGAGTCACCTTTTAAGCATTCCGTGGATGCCATCGCGGCGGGGTCCCGCTCGCTCTAGACGCGATCTCCAAATAAAAAGGCGCCACAAAAAGACGCATTCAATAAGCCGTTGCCCATTACTGGACGTAATCGATGAGATAAATTAATAATAATAACATTTGAGAGACGTCTTCCCTTCTCCCATACCTCAGTCTTTAGCTAATATTTGATGACCGCTTCTGCTGGCTGGCTGGTGTATAGGTATTATTTATTTTATCCTTACCCAAAGTCGTAGATTAACATTAATTATATTGAAGATATCGATAATATTCAGAAGCGCAAATTAACTACATCTCAAATGGTTGAATATTTGAAATTATCATAAGCAATAAACGAGAACTTACAATTTCCGTTATGCAAGAGGTTTATGACGAGTCTGAAAAATATGGTTCGCGTCACGTAAAAAGAGCGCTGATGGCCATTATAAATTTTATAGGTGTCAGCAGTATCTTAACCAACCAAAAACGTTTGTCCAAATGTGTCATGTCATTTTTTATAAATATTCTTAATTTCAAATTAAACTGTTGACTTTTCCGGATATTATACTCCAAAAGGTAAATCTACCTTTTGGGGTATAATATCCGGAAAAGTCAAGGTTAGATTTATGAAAATCTAGAAAAGTTACGTTTTAGCAGGAAATAAAAAGTTTGGTCCAATGAAAATTTGTAAAAAATGACACATTTGCGAAACGTTGAGATGCAAACTCTTTTGGCGAGAAACTGTCTTGAAGCACGAGCCCAAGACAGACCAATTGATCTTTAATAAAAAGGGTCGTTGCTCTATCAGTGTATACCTACAAGATGAATACGGACCGACGCATATACAATGTCTGTGTCTGTCCGTCTGTCTGTGGGCTTAACTCAGAAAGGGTAGGTAAGAAAATTTGGGGGCCCAGCTATGTTTAAAGCCTATTAGCATTTTACACAAGTATTTTGCACATTTTTCGTGTCCCTGACCCCATCCCCTATCATCCAAGAGCTTCCTGGCCGGCATCTATGAAATAGATATTTAAGATCTATTGGCGCGATCAGCAACGCGGGGCCCGCGGCCTTCCTCCTGGCGGTCTAGATACTTATTATCAAAATTATGAACAAGTGCGGCTCGCTTCTACCTCATTTTGCCATTATGTGGCCCTTGACTGCCAAAAGGTTGCCGACCCCTGATCTAATGCATCACCCCTTAATAAATAGTTCTCTATTCGATATCAGCTACTACGGTTTGTTACCTCCGAGACAAAAGAACATTGACTATCTGCTGTAGCACGAGTGACACAAGGATAGATATCCCTCAGTACCCTTCTCTCTTAATAGTATCGCAATAGAAGACCCTTCGCCATTCATGCTAAAGACCGCAGAACCCTTTTCAGGTAAAATTACCACCGACTACCTTAGTACAAACAGTATGTAATTTAATTATTACTTAATCTGAGACAGTAGATAGACAGTGACTAACAACTTAATGCTATGCTTCGGAGATTCTTCGGAGAATACTAAATTCAAATAAAATGCCATTCCATAGAAACCCTAAGAGCCCTACACATGGCGACATTTACATGCGCATGTTACAGTATAATAGTGAAGCTATTATGAAATGCGCATCTTGTCCGCGTGAAAATGTCGATGTGTGCAATACAGGGGCACTTTGAAGACGTCATGCAGAACCAATGTTTAATATATAAGTACCTCACCTAGGTTAAGAACGCCTGCACGTTCCTGCGGCCGAGCACGCCAGACACGGGGATAAGTTAAACCTGTTTATCCCTCTGACTATCTCTTCGCCGGCACTAGTGTGAGAGACGCACATAGATATAAGACGATTTAACCTATCCTTGTGTCAACCTTGGTAGGGCCGCTTAAATCGTTAAGTATTAAGAAATCCATTATTGATTTAACATTTATACTAATTGATTCTCTTACAAATGGACACCCTTGCCCGAATTGAATTCAATTGACATCTTAAATTTACTTACTTACTTTGACAGAAGAAATTAGTTAACCTTATAAAGTATGACAATCATCTGCTCAATTACGTAACAGCAATTGGTATCGCTTTCGCGAAAAGTAAACCAATTGTACCCTTATTTACATCGAGTGAAGACTTAATTGGTTTGCATTTCGAGCCAAACCGATACCAATTGTGCTACTAAATTGAGCAGCAGTAACTGGTTGTAAGGTGACAATAATAATGGTTAAAAAATATATTAAGCAAATTAGCTAATACAGTTAAATGCGATTTTTGTCCGCAGTTGTGTTATTGCTTTATATCGGCCAACTTCAGGCACCCTACCCTAGAAAGCTTGACATGAGGATAATTTATCCCCATCTTATCCCTCACTGCGTCTCTCTCATACTAGTATTGAAGAAAGAGATAGTAAGAGAGATGAGCCCTTGCCAGGGCTGCTGCGCTCGAACATGCAAGACACAAGGATAAGTTAAACCGTCTTATCTCTAAGTGCGTCTCTCTCACACGGGTGCCATCTATTTGGCATAATTTTTAATGTCCGAAACTTATTATGCATAACAAGTTTCGCATATTTTATTTTCGCCGAATCTTAAACTTGCCGAAATTTTATTCGGCATAGTTATTCGTTATTAGCCGAATGGTTGTTTTCCCGAATATTATATTATTGATATGGCCGAATTTTATTTTGCATAATGTTGTTCAGCATATACTTACCTATATAATTTTGCAGAATTTTGATAGCCCGAAATCTCTAGTTAATAGTTTCTATAATAAAAATTGATTGGGTTAGGTTAGGTTAGTTTAAATAAAAAAAAACTCAAATTATATAATCATGTATTTGTTTTATAATCCATCTCACACATACATACATACATACATACACATCACGCCCGAAATCCCTAATGGGGTGGGCAGAGCCACAATACTACTTGTGGCCACGTTCGATTAATTAGTCCTAAGATGGTATAATGATGAACCGTATGGTAACAGGTGATCAGCCCATCGCCCATACAGATAGACCACCATGTTGGAGAGTACCCGTCCCTTAGTCGACTAAGGGACGGGCCTTAGTCGACTTTTACGACATGCCGGGATGATAAGCATCTGCACGCATTCTATGCTATTTCTTCATTCCCAGTGCAGCAGAGGAGGCCATCTCCTCATGGGATAATCCATCTCGGCGAAACTAAATTATGCGAAAGTAACTTTCGGCGTAACTAATGTACTCGTATGCGTAAGTCATTTTCTGCCTAAGCACTATTCGGACTTCGCAAATTATATGCGTAAAAAACATTCGGGTTAGGTTGGATATGCGTGACAGAAATATGCGAAATATAATTATGCGAGATTCGTTTCTGCGCATATACAATTATGCTTATATTGATTCATCATATTGGCCCGTGCGTCTATTACAGACGATTTATGGTGCAATGCTGGGGAGGCACCGTTTTTGGTGGCTGAATAGTCCGATGCGAGAGCGACATGTTCTACCGCAAGCCTGACAAGAGAAGCCTGCAGCCGATGGGACTGAGTCGCCTTGACGCTGTCTTTGTCTCTTGTCAGCGAGTGCCGCGAACCAGGTCCTATCGCATAACTTGCGACCCTCCACAATGCGCTTACGCCACTCCGTCCGTTTCTCTGCAAGCTTTTCCCAGTTTCGGTGGTCAATGTTAAAGGCAGACATGTCTCTCTTGGCGCAATCTTTAAGACGAAGCAATGGTATTGATTATGCACTATAGAATTATGACATAAAAAAATATGCGTAAACAAGGGGAACCCTCTCACACTAGTGCCGACGAAAGACAGTCATAGAGATGAACGGGTTTAATTTATCTTTGTGTCTTGCATGTTAGAGCCGCTGTACCTATGTGCGATGCGACATATAAGAAGGTATGTTGCTACGGGCCCGGGCGCCAGGCGGTGGCGCCGGGCGGACTGCATAATTTAAAATACATCGCCCTAACTAAAGGCTACTTCTAAAACGCGCAATATTATTGAAATTGAATTTACCTACCACTTCGACTATATTGAAATAATTAAATAAATAAATCAGGGGACAATCTTTACACAAATCGATCTAGTCCCAAAGTAAGCTCTAAAGGCTTGTGTCATGGGTACTAGACGACGATATACATACTTATATAGAGAAATAAATACTTAAATACATAGGAAACATCCAAGACTAAGGAACAAACATTCGTGTTCATCACACAAATATTTGCCCTTACCGGGGATCGAACCCGGGACGCTAGATTCGGAGGCAGGGTCACTACCAACTAGGCTAACCGCGTCGTCGTATATTTAGGTTGTTAGTTCATGTTTCGCCTGTACCAGGCGCGGATACAGAAGGAAGGTAATTATCCCACCTTCGTTATGTAAACAAAAAATAGTAGTTTATGCAACGGTTGCATAATGATAGGCCTTAAAACACTAGTGCGGTTTTATGAAATGAGCTTTTAGCGAGTTTCATAATAAGAACGCACGTGTGTTTTAAGGCCAAATTATGCAGAGTTGTATACATAACTTTATCTACACACATATTATAAATCCTCCATGATGGGTTCAGAAACAATATTTTCTAGCAACAAGTTATTTGTTGCAATCGTGGCTGCATATTACCGATATCCGGCGCATTTTCACATCACACACACTCCGAGAAGACTACTATTCATATTTTCAACTAAAATGTAAATTACAAACAACTTTTTCTATTCAATTCAACAACAATTCTACTTTCGTTCAGCAAAACACCAACATAATGGCGGCAATTCGATCCTCCGTCAAGACCATTTTTTTTTTAAATCATAGACAAACGAATGATGTCTCTATTCTCATGTCACACGAGATCAAATGTTGTGCAGTTTATATTAAAAAAACATACTGAATTGACGTTTCGTATCAATAACTGTTTTAATATCTATGGATACTAGAATAGAGACCCACTTGAGTTTTGACAGCTGTTCCAAATTTAATCTCATTTCTATACTAAAAACGATACGGGAATAACATTGCAGCACTGGTTTTTCCTAATTGGTTGTCAAAATGGTGGTCATTTCCTACGGTTTTTGATTACACTATGGAGGTTTTATGATATGGGTGTAGATAAAATAGGTTGCCTAGTTAGATCACCAGTTTTTTTGCACCATTTGGTTACCTAGCCACGCCTTCCCTAGTCCCACTCATTTACCAACCCAAGTCCAACAACCACAAAACTCGTTCTATAATCACACTAATATTATAAATACGAAAGTTTGTAAGTATGTTTGTTACAGAAGTGTTGATGTTTGTTACAGATGTAGTGCATAGGTAATTAGTATCGATCGTGTTTAATCGGAAAAGTTCGTATTTATCGTGCTCTCTCAATTAGCTTCAGCAGGCCCCCAATTCTCGGTGCATTCGAGATAATCTCACAATCGAAAATTAACGTAAGTGCATGCAGTCATTTAACACAACTGTATGAATCTGACGTATAATCTCGCAATCGACATTATCTCGAATGCATCGAGAATTGGGGGCTTGTACCCATCATAACATGCTGTCAGTTTTCATTCTGACATTTAACACTAAATAATAAAGTTTCATATTAATGAATATACTTAAACATTTAATACAATAATTAATTGACACTTCGGGTCCCGTCGTCTTCCGATTGAGATCCGAGATTTACCGATGGAAACATATTATTCACTATAGGTATCTGTACTCCTTCACGCTTCGAATGGAGATAGCTTATCTTATACCCTGGACACAAGTAGACCCTAACATAAGTAGAACATAAGTAGGATAATTTTTATCGCAATCCCACCTGAACAAAGTCACGGGCAACCGCGTAGATAGAAAAAAAAAACGGCTGTCTGCTAAATTCACATTCATCAAACGCGCAAACTGTCAAACGCGCGAAGTTAAAATAGGTAGTCGTTTTTTCTGAAATTATCCAATTTACTGAAAAAAAATCTTAATTTTTGTTTGTACGTTAGAACCTTCCACAGAGTACTTATCAGAAAACTTAAAAAAAAAAAAAAATTCGCTAGTCGTTCTCAAGTTATGGCGTGACCAAGGGAAACAGCCTCCGTAGCACACTAAGTTTTATCGCGCACATAAAGCATCGTCCCTTTTGGACCCGCATATTAGTGAAACAGTGACGGATGCTTTGCGCGATAAAAACTAGTGTGCTAAGGGGTATGGGATCCATTTATATATATATATATATATATATATATATATAAATTCGAAAGTGTGTTTGTTTATTCTTCATTCACCTTAAAACGGTGCAGTGCAGTTGAAAGGCCGGGGAAGGACACAAGCTTCTTTTTAGCCCGGAAAATGCACAGTTCCTGAGGGTACTGCGATTAATAAATTGCGCGCGGACGAAGTCGCAGGCAAGTGCTAGAAATATTATAAACGCCAAAGTTTGTCTGTGCGTATTTTGAGTATTATTTGTTACCTCCTTCACGCTTCAACGGCTGGATAGATTTGGATGATTTTTTTTTTATGGAGATAGCTTTTACCCTGGACTAAAACATAGGATACTTTTCATCTTAACCCCACGTGAACGGAGTCGCAGGCACAGCTAGTACTTACTAAAATGGATTCTTGCTTCCTACCCTTTTTCATTAAATTTTTCCCATTTGTGTTCTTATACACAAACGCCTAACGAGAAAGAACAAACAATTATACGCTTCCCGGCGAAACCCGATTTAATATCACCATTGTGACCAGTCTGGCCATCAATTTGTATTTAAACAAATTTAACTGTCTATGTTCATTCATGTCGGACCATGCACACCGTGTGGTTCCGTACTCCGTGGCCATGTCTGCGTCTGGCCACCAATCACCAATGCAATTTTATTTGAACAAAGTTCGTGCCATTATCTATGCTGTAGGCTTGGGACGGTTCGGTATAGGTATAGATATTTTACAGTACTAGGTGGGTAATAATTACAATTAGGTTCAGAACTGTCCGCTCCTGTTCCCGAAAGTTAAGGATCCTGAGGCCTGATTTTTTTGTTTGGACTATATCTGCATGTAGGGCGTCAGGGCATAGTTTTGGCCTGTATAAAGGAAACCTGAATTGAACCCTTACTTTTCGTTAACTTTTGGCCACAAGAAAGACAAATGTTGTTTCTTAACGTGATTATTACCCAGGTATTAACCTTTTGACCGCCAAGCATGTCTGAGAAGTAACACGAATTTTAACTTTAAGTAAAGGTAATGGAGGACTTTTTTACCCTGTATCCGCTGACGGCTGCAGCTGACTGTGGCGGTCAAAAGGTTACAAAGTAATGGCCGAATTCAGAAAGGTCACTCAAATTGATCTTTAATTAAAGTGACGTTCAGTGGCGAAGCCTGCTTACAAGCCGATTCCTGACGGCTTTACCAGGCTAGAAAGCTACGGCTAGCTGTCAGTGAAGTCCATGTTACTCTAACTAAATGTCAGACACGCACGTACGGTTCTAAGTCTTCCGGCTTCCCTTATGAAATCTTTGACGCTTCGCCACTGGTGACATTTCTGTATAGGTTGACAACTAAGTAGTTGAGAAACTATTTATTAATATCTAATCAAATGCTTTAGTGGCGTTTCTGAATTCGGCCATTAGACTCCTATGTATAACAATTAATTAACTTTCATGTTCTAGTGACCAGCCGACGTATAATCCACCTCTTAAAAGTCACTTGACTTTTTTTTCTTCAGGATATTAGCTATAATCTGATAATTTGCGACCGGGAGAGAATGATTTAAAAAAAACTACGTGCTTTTGAGGTGCTCAACCCGCTCACGGTACCGCAACTTACGTTCAAGACGCTTCATGATACAACTCCCCCAACCATTTTACGAGTTATATCACCCGGGAGGAAATGATGGACGTGTCGCTTGGGTATACATTAGTACCCAAGTAGTAGTCGAGTCAGGGTTTTTAAAATTCAGCTTTAAATCTGATACGTGGCTGCTACCTAAACACGTATAGGTAGTTATAGGCAGCTATAAAGCGAATAAAAACATTTTAGTAGTTTTAATATCGCTACTCTAATATATTTATTTAAAACTCGCCTAGGTTGATCGATATTTACCGTGATTTATTGATTTGAGAGTAATCTTATTGCATTCAGTAACGCTAATTAATAAAACAAGACTGTTTCTTAAATTTTGTATTGATAAATTCACATTGAAATAATAGACCACTTTGATGACAGATATTACAATACGGGAGTTCTACAGACAAATGTTTATTATTAGTTATTACTTAGCATACTGTATCGGTACTTCTCAATTTCTAAATCTACTGAAACATTAGCTACATCGATTTTAAGGTGCGTAAATGCCTGAAAGTTTCAGTGTTACCAGTGAGCCAGCAATGAGACAGTCGGGAAATAGATAAATTGAAAATACATCATTTATTTATGATTTCCACAATACACATAATTAACGAACGCTAAAAATATTTTCTATATTAAGGCTGGATTTTATAAAGGTCCGTTAGACCAAACGTCAGATCAGGAAATGTATTATTGATTTGACAGATCTTCACAAAACCCGTCCTACGACTACTTCACAACATAATCTTTAGTGTCAAATATGATAAAATGCCTGCGTTAAGAGTATAATACACTTGCAAACTAGGGTTTACTCCAACTAGTCCCGGTACCTGCCATGATCCTTGGGTCAAGGCGGTGGGGGAACCAGAGCCTGTCGTTCAGTATAAACAGCATGGGGTGTCATGACAACCTGATGAGGTGATTATTGGAATCCAAATCGATAAATACCTCATTCATAGTAAAAATATTACTAAGATTTTTTAATTTAATTGATTTAAAACATAACATTCACATGATGGAAATATAACGTATAGTTTGACTGTAATATGACACCGAATAAAACCGAAATTAGTCCAGGGATAAATTAATTAGTCAAATAACACGACGCGGACAATTTAGTAAAAAATTTATGCGTGCAAAATTAAATATGAATGAAAGGTATGTATATATGCCGACGTAAACTATAAATAAAATTATGAGAGGATTTACAATGCCGCTCGCCAATTTATTAAATAACCTGCCCGCTCTAGCATTAATGTTTAATTTAAGGGAAGTGTCAAATGTTTATTGCGGATCGGTAAAGATACTTTTAAAAAGGTACCGGCACGTTAAGGCGATTACATACCCGCACCGACCTTCACGGGCATTTTAATGACTCTTTCGTTGTTATCATATGTTATGTTTATTATTCGAATATTTAATAAAATTGACTTAAATTTTAAAGATAATTTAAATACGGATATATTACATAAAAACACAACAATAAAACATTTTCGGAGGACTAGTCAAAAACCCACAAATTCCAGTTTTTTGACTACTCCTAATAATATAGAAATATAAATAAATGAATTGTTTACGTTGTAAAATTATGTACGAAATCCGTATTTAATAACTCTTTAAAATTCAAGTTAGTTATTTTTTAAATAATATGTTCCGTTCACGAGAAAATGTCATCAAAATGCCCGTCAAGGTCGTTGCGGGTATGTAATCGTGTTAAAGTTCATGTTCGTGTCATGTTTGATTTGAGGGGAGCGGGGCTGGCGAGCGGCACTGCAGCCCGGCCGCGGCCGCGAGCAGCGCGTGAGATTCAAAGCTCGCGGGCCGCTCGCAGCGACACCGCCTCTTCACACTCGCACTGCACTCTTCCATCCTATCAACAATATCGTACAAACCCACGTATAATTGGATTCAGTCCGACCTTACAAACGGTCATCTTGTCTTACGAGGGGTCTGAGGATAAATTAGATTTCATACGACTGCCGTCTCCTTAATTTACCGCTTCACAACTACAAGTAATAAACATGCTCGGATAAGTATGTATTTATTTGAAATTTAAATGGCTAGTAATTACTCGATTTCCGCTAACAGTTATATTATCTCGTTATTATAGTTACAAATATGGGCCGTCCGAGGAAAAACGGAAACCGTAGGAATCTCAGTTTCTGCGGATATCCGCGAACGTCTCAGACGAGCGTTGACGCTAGTGGTGAGCGGGGCCGGGGACGTCGAGGGTCGGTGCGAGCGAGGGCGACGCGCGGCGCTTACGAGTCCCACCAGTCGGGGCCGCCGCTGCTGCCGCCGCCGCCGCCGCCGCCGCCGTACGAGCCGCCGTAGTTGCCGCCGTACGAGCCGCCGCCGCCTCCATATGCGAAACCTGCATTCACATCGGTCGTATTAAACAAAACAACCACGATTCGATATGTGTGAACATATCAGTATATAAATATTACCCTTAGAGTAAATAGGCATTTCCTGAACAAACCCGTTTCACCTTGAGCCGCGTCATCATTTTCCATCAAGTGAGACTGTGGTCAAGCGAAAGCTCATATAAATGCGAATGCAACTGTCTGTCTGTTAAGTTTTTGCTGAAACCGGTTTTGATGAAACGATGAGACAATTTGAGCCCTGGGGAAGGATATTGGTTTTTTTTAAAGATAACCAACCCCGAAACAGCTCAAACTGGCAAGTTCTTGCATGCCCGATGAGAGCCCTTAATTTGAGGAAACAAAATGTAATAAATCAATAATATCGTATAGTTTTATTTTTAAAGTTACACTTTCACGACTATACGGGTGAACGCTAGTCAACAATAAAAAAGAGTTTAAGGTGTCATGTAAGCATGTTACCAGAGCCAATAGAGGATCCAGGTCCAGCGCTGCGCGGCGGCTGGCGCGACTGTGTACGGAAGTCGCGGGCTCCGAACCCGCTGCCTCCGCCGCTGTTGAAGCGGCCTCCGCCGCCGCCCGAGCGGCTGCCGGCGCGCCTTCCGCCTCCGCCCAGGCGCCCGTCAGCAGCGGTGCTCGTCAGCCAACTTTAAAAAAGTCTTCATTAAACGACTTCAAAAAAGGAGGAGGTTCTCAATTCGTCGGAATATTTTTTTAACATATCGAAAGTACTGAGCCCGGGAAGTACTAATTTTGCAAAACCAAGCCGTCTGAATAATTGATAGAGCGCACTCTTTACAACATTGTAAACCTCTGTCTGTTAAACATAAAATTCTAAGTAATATTTTTATATATTTTCTTAGTCTGTGTACATTACGACATAAATAAAAATAAAATAGAAGAGTGACTTCCAAACTCATTATTTTTACAACAACTGTGATATAGCTTAACCAAAACAAATTCGGTACATTTTTAAAAATATTCCCGATTATAAAAATTTTTTTTAGCTGCTTGTTCGCTCATTTTAGATTATGTAAAAATATTTTCATATTGATTTTTTCACATTTTCAAGGAAAAAGCACTAATAATATTTTTAATTTTAAAATTTGCCTCTTTAACGCTGTTCCTGTCAGCCGTCGCTTATGACGTCAACATACTAAAACCGGTCGTAAGCGTCAAAAAAAGCATAGCCTCACGGTGATCACAACGATTAAGGCGGGCAGCGTGATTCAGAACGCAACCGACCTAGGTATGTAAACGTCATACGCCGTGACTGGTGTTTAAAGTCACGTGATTTAGAAGTCAAAATTGTTTTTTTATTATTATTAATCATTTCTAAATAATCTTGATTTATTTTTGTGTATGTCTTGTCCATTCAAACCACGTTACTGTACAACAAACCAAACATACTTTGGTGGTGGGATATATATAAAAGGATAGCTGGTAGCGTTAAGAAGGCTCACACACCATGCACACGGTATATGAAACTCTCTGAAAAAGGTGTAAGACTGGCGAAATGGCGACATTTACTCACTTGGGCACATCCTGCTTAGCCTCGACCAGGAGCTCGACGAGGTCCCGCGCCAGGCCGCGGTTGGAGTCGTTGAAGAACGATGTGGCCACGCCAAGGTTGCCCATGCGGCCGGTACGACCGATGCGGTGCACGTACTCCTCCACGTCGGAGGGCAGGTCGAAGTTGATCACGTGACGGACGTGCGGTATGTCCAAGCCTGGAACGGCCCAACGAAGGGTTTAACACTGATTTTATTCGCGACCGTACGCATTAGGATTCCTTAGCCTGTCTGTTAATAGTAGTTTATGCAACGGTTGCATAATGATAGGCCTTAAAACACTAGTGCGGTTTTCATGAAACGAGCTTTAGCGAGTTTCATAATAAGTGTGTTTTAAGGCCAAATTATGCAGAGTTGCATACATAACTTTATCTACACACATATTATAAATCCTCCATGATGGGTTCAGAAACAATATTTTCTGGCAACAAGTTATTTGTTGCAATCGTGGCTGCATATTTCCGATATCCGGCGCATTTTCACATCACACACACTCCGAGAAGACTACTATTCATATTTTCAACTAAAATGTAAATTACAAACAACTTTTTCTA
Organism: Tortricodes alternella; assembly: GCA_947859335.1. NCBI lineage: Eukaryota > Metazoa > Arthropoda > Insecta > Lepidoptera > Tortricidae > Tortricodes > Tortricodes alternella. The sequence goes on along the minus strand of OX401970.1, from coordinate 22,191,390 downwards.
TTCAATTCAACAACAATTCTACTTTCGTTCAGCAAAACACCAACATAATGGCGGCAATTCGATCCTCCGTCAAGACCATTTTTTTTAATCATAGACAAACGAATGAAGATTTATTCTCATGTCACTCGAGATAAAATGTTGTGCAGTTTATATTAAAAAAACATACTGAATTGACGTTTCGTATCAATAACTGTTTTAATATCTATGGATACTAGAATAGAGACCCACTTGAGTTTTGACAGCTGTTCCAAATTTAATCTCATTTCTATACTTAAAACGATATGGGAATAACATTGCAGCACTGGTTTTTCCTAATTGGTTGTCAAAATGGTGGTCATTTCCTACGGTTTTTGATTACACTATGGAGGTTTTATGATATGGGTGTAGATAAAGGATAATTTTCACCAAACGCGCCGCATCGCATCGGATCGTAAAGGATACGAACGGATGCGGCGACAACCGATTGCGTCTGGCAGGATGTCGACGCATACGATGGGCTCCTTACCGTTTCTTGCGAATGTATCAGTTCAGTGTTGCCAATTTAGTGATTTAGTAGCTAAATTTAGCTACTTTTCAGTTGGTTTAACTACTTCGCAACGAAATGTGCTAACGTATGTGCTAGCCGCCGATTTGTCGACGAGTATCCGCCAATATTATGAACGACTAATCTGAAGTTATTTTCTATCTTTTTTTTATTGTTAAACTAAACTCAAAATCTTCTATTTCAAATTAAGTTTAAACAAGTATAAACAACAAAAAGCCGGTTTTTGTGTCTTTACGTTATCAAAATCTCACTTTGACAGTAGCTCGCTGCAAGAATCAAAGACCGGCGAATTCATGCAAATGGCTGTATTTTAAATATTTATAGTCAACAGAACTCGTTGGCCGAGAATGGTTCTACATTTCCAAAACAGATTAGTCGGCTAGTCGAAAATCACCGTAGTCGGCACATCACTAGTAATGAGATAGTATGGAGTGATGTGGTCTAAAATAAGGATTGATTATTATTATGAAGGCAAGTGACCTCTAGCGGCGACGGCGGTGGCGACCAGAATGGGCGTCTGCCCCGTGCGGAAGCGACGCAGTGCCTCCTCGCGCTCGCGCTGCGTGCGGTCGCCGTGGATCGACGTCACCGGGTACCCGTCATTGTCCAGGTACTCCTCCAACTGGTCTGCGCCTGCACAACAACATTTGTTACCTACCTCTAAATTCAATACTCATAATATTGATTTTGCAAGTAGGCCACACGGGCGCTTTCACATGTCTGAATCTACCAGCGCTTCGAAGGGTGATTTGCTAAAAAGCGCCGTTAGAAACTAAGTCGTTTTTCAATTAAATTATAAACATATTAATGATACAAAGAAAAACTATGACAAGTGCAAAAGACAAACCTAATGGGCACAAATTATTATAATTTTATAAATAATAAGGGAGGTGTACGTAGTCTTCAGGTCAGTAAAATGCTTTTTCTCAAAAATGATACCTACGTAAAGTCCCCATAACATCTTTAAAAAGTCACCAGAAAGTTAAGAATACCAGACAATGATCGAAAGTGTCCGGTAAGTAGAGAGGTTTTGAATTTGGAATGAAAAGTGTCCAGTAAGTACGATACAACTCTCATGACATGCACTGCACCCGAGTGCTAGGTCGCGGGTTGCGCGGCGGCGGCGGTGATCACGTCGGACAGTTCATTCTACCCACCTGATGGTAATTCACGGTGTACAATGGGAATAAAATAATAATTTAAAAAATATAAAATAAATTTGTGAGAAAAGCACTATACAAGCGTCGACCAATAAGTGGCATACTGGACTCGTACGTAGAAATCGTACTCGTAGAGTATGGCTTACTTACTTCTCTTCTCCTCTACTACTCTTCAGTAATGTACTATAAATCTAAAAATGTATTTAATATCAATTAACTGCTAACTAATATTAATATTACTATGAATTCGACATTCTCAATGTTATTTCTTTTAATTTGACATGAAATACCATTTAAACTGTACATTTATATTATACTGAGTAATAAATAAACTAAACTAAACAAAGTATAATACCACCAGTGGCCCGTTTCACGAGGCTATAAGTTACAAATTAACAGGCAATTGACCGAATTCAGAAACGCCACTTAAGCATTTGAATGCTGAGTTTCTTGCGGCGTTTCTTCTCAGCAGATGTCACCTTTCGAAGCGCTTCAGACATGTAAAAGAGTCCATGTGGCCTTCTTGCAAAATAAATATTTTCATTTCCATTTTCAATAGATGTTAAATAGTTAAATATCTCTCAGTTAATTGCCAACCTATACAGAAACGTCATTGAAACGTCACTTTAATTAAAGATCAATTTGAGTGACCTTTCTGAATTCGGCCAAATAACTGGCAACACTGTAAGGCAGATGTATGGGATCTGTCATCGGGGTGTTGCCAGTCTTCACTTGTAAAATTGAAACTTGTAGCTTTCTTGAAATGGGCCACAGTTCTAATGCTTAAGAGGTCATCGTGCGTCCAGTAGCGCTCTCGTCACTGTAATAGGCTAGTTTCATAAAAAAATCTAATTAGTCCATCATTTACATTATAAAAAAATATTGAACACATATATTTTCTTTTGTCAATTAACCCTTTGACCGCCTCAGTCGGCTGTGGCCTTCGGCAGTTTTCCGTGCCCCTGACGCCACGATATGCCGTTTTCCATACATTTGCGGCGGCTACAGCCGTCGTCGAGCGTTCGTGGCACGCTTTTTCGCCGTTAGCCGGGGCGTTCAAAAGGTTAAACAAAAAATTACGAAGATATAGTGCATTGAAGTTCCGTGTGACGTCATGACTTTGAACACTTTTCACCATTGAGTGACGTCATTAGCCCCCACTCGCGAACTTTGATGCGCATTATCTTTGTCAATTTTGAATGATTTGATAACGCAAAAAAATTGGTTCAATATTTTTTGATAATGTAACTGACGGACTAATTAGAATTATTTTTTTTGTACCCAGGCAACATCCCTATTATGTTTTCTATTACACTAACTGTTGCGCAATTTAATACACAATTAATATGCTATATAATAAAGCCATAACTTTTCCCCGTTTTAAGAAATGTTTCACACCACATTTTTCCGTTAAACTGCTTACATGACGGTTATATTTTATAAAGCTTAGTCATTTAGCCTTAACATGGTGTATTCAGTTGCGCAACAACTTGTCCGATTACGATTTTTATAAAACATTTGGTTTATAGAAAATACAATTGCAGTGATGAGTGCGCCACTGGACGCACGATGCCCTCTTAATATAAAAGTCACAGAGATGTATAGTCGCTGGACATCTTAATCAAAGTGTATTAGCTATTGAGCTATGACGTCATGCGAAGCTTAATAACTATACAAGCACTACATGGCAAAATTTAGCACGTCTTACAAGAGTTTCCAACTGTGCTCGCCATTCCAATAGAATAGGTAGAGGCTATCAGAGTGCTATTGAAAATGATATGATTACCTAAATATATTCAAAGTGAAATTGTGGAAGACTTACCGTAACCTATTGCGCGTCAAGTTGGCGTAACCGTCGAACATATCCAGGATCTGATGATTCCAAAAAATTCGTAAGTACCTTTGTGATTTCGAAGATATGAGGCCTGATTAACGCGTGTTTAGCGTACCCGTTAAACAGGGCTCATATCTCCGAAATTATAAAGGTACTATTTTTCGTACTAGGTACTAGTTAGGTACCATTACGGTACTATTTTTTTGGAATCGACCGATCCTGGATATCTACTACGGGTACGCCAACTTGATGCTCACCATAACCTACAGTACTTCTATATTGTTAATGGTAATCGCCAATCGTCATGTTTCTGTATGCGCCCAAATATAAATTTCCATATCTATACTCTATTCGTCTAGGTAGTTGACTGAATGTATACAAACTAACCCACGTGTCTCAGCTAATCCAGCCAATCATAATCGGGGTCTCGATTGGCTGGTTAGCTGAGTCAAATGGGTCAGTGTTTTTTTTATTCAGTTAATTACCTACACGTATGGTGTCTACTGGTTATTAGATAGATTTTTTTGCTTAATCTGTTAGATTAAGCTAAAACAATAATTTACATTCAGAACTAGGTGCTTTCCCTTCGGCCGTTAAGGAAACCGGAGTTTGGAAACCAGTTTCCTAAAAGGCTTTTTTTATACCTCTACGTAACTGGTGTCCTAAAAGTACTATGTCTCTATTAGTAACGTACTTTAATGAATTTTATTCAATCATATAAATAAATATTTAATTCACCATTTTTTGTTGGTTTGTAGCATTATTATATATTTACTATAACGATAAATACCAAACAACACAGAAAAAAATTAACGCCTAGGCTGGACTCCAACCTGCAACACTTCTCTTTACCGGAGAATATGCTCTTAACCAACTGCGACGAGGCCGAATGTCTGTACTTCTGTAGTGCGACTTGCACTACAGACAGACATTAGGCCTCGTAGCACAAAGGGCAACTGACAGAAACACGGAGAAAGCCGACAGCTATTAATAAAATAGAAGTACTGTATACATATTGCGTATGTTAAAAACGTAAAAAACGATAATGTCAAACTATACTCTCTTCGTTTAGATAGTTAACTAAATGTTAACAAAGTAACCCACGTGACTCAGCTAATCCAGCCGATCCGGTCAACCTTTATAATCTATGGTGTGGCTTGATTAGCTGGTTAGCTGAGTCACGTGGTTTAGTTCAGGGTTCGACATTACTAAGATAATTATTTTCTTTGATAATTATCCGATAATTATCCATGGTGATTCAAATCCAATCATTAATGATAAAATAAATTAACTTTAAATGTAATTTACATTGTTTAATAATTTTAAGATTATCCTAGTTATTTACTAAATTCTTAGTTTTGTCTCTTTATGACTCCAAATTAAAATACTTTCTAAAATGTTGTATTTTTTAGTTTATTCTTTATTTATTTAACTAGAATGTAGTCTCTTTATTTTGGGCACTTTAGATAAGCATAACAATTAATAAGAGAGAAACCAAAACATGGTTTTGTTTGGTTGGTTTGTGACAAAAAGAATCTGACATTGACATTCCACGTGTTTGGATACCCGCAAAGCGTCAAATGTATTTTCCAATGAATATTAACATTATCAAGATAATTATCTCTTCGAACCCTGGTTTGTTTACATTTAGTTCACTTCCTAGACGAATAGGGTACAGAATAACCTACCCTTTTTAGTCTCAACAAAGACGAGAGTAAGTTGGTCCTCTTCAGGGCGGGACCGCTTCAGTAAGTTGGATGCGTTCAGCAAATCCAACAAGAAAGAACGCTTTTGTGACTCTTCTACCCAGACCACCTGAACATAAACATAAATATCGTAAGTATGCAATGCAATTAATCAACGATGTGTTATTTACTAATGAGTATTTTGGTTCGCCGGCTAACCTTCTGAGTGATATTTTCCGAGGTGGAGCCGACACGACCGACCGCCAAGAAGACGTAGTTGCTGAGGAAATCCTGAGCCAACACCTGGATCTGCTTGGGGAAGGTGGCGGAGAACATAAGCGTCTGCCGCTCCCCGGTCTTCGGCATGGTGTGGCACTCGACGATCTTGCGGATCTGGGGCTCGAAGCCCATGTCGAGCATGCGGTCGGCCTCGTCGAGCACCAGGTGCCGGCAGTGGTCGAGCGCGACGCGCCCGCGCGCCAGCATGTCCACCAGGCGGCCGGGCGTGGCCACCAGCAGGTGGCACCCGCGCTCCAGCTCGCGGAACTGCTCGTGGATCGGGGACCCACCGTACCTGCACACACACACGTACACAGGTACTATAGAGATTCACAGGAATTAAATAGGCAGCATGCACGAAAATAAAAAAAACGCGGTTTAAACTATAATATTATGAAAGAAAATGTAAACAAAAGCATATAAAAGAACAAAGCAGATCGTTTTCGATCGAGGGACGAAAATAGGGAAAAATAAACATTGTTTTTTTATTATTTTATATCCTCATATTAAACTTTGTTTTATTTCTACGATATTGGTCTGACAATATTTTCTGAAATTATTGCAAAATGTCATTGAAACGGCATACATTTTCTCTGACGTATGCTGTGACGTCATAGTTTATGCCCATTTAGTATGGAGCTTTTTTTCTGCATTTTAAATAGTGATGCAAGGAAAGTTATACGTACACAACGCAAGGGCGCACACGAGAGCGGTAGGCGAACTTGCGGGCCTCGTCAAATATCTGCGTGGCGAGCTCACGAGTTGGTGCCAGCACTAACCCCAGCGGATACTGCTTACGCCGATTGTTCGGGCTAAAATAAAAACATTACACCACTAATTTGAAGAACAAATCATACTTCAAAAACAACCTTACTACAAGTGTGTAAAGTTTATTTTTCCTTCAGCTGAATATGAGATACGAGTTGGTTCCAAAGGAGTGAAGATTCATTGAAATTCATATAGCAGATTTTCGATTTTTTGAGACTAAGGTAGTAATCAATTCCATAAATAAGAATCTAAAAAGTTATAATATAACATTATCATTCAGAAATGATACGAAACACGCTCGTGACTTGATAAGATATTCAAAATGAAAATGAAAATATTTATTTTGTAAGTAGGTCACACGGGCTCTTTTACATTTACATGTCTGCTTCCACAGGTCATGCAGGTGCATGACTGTTTTGACAGGTGACATCTGCTGAGAAGATACGCTGCAAGAAATTTACTCTATTCACAACGTTGCAGCGAATATTTCTTAAGACTAGAATGTGGAATAAAATTCATCTATTATAAAGGATGTATATTGGCTAATAAGTTATATCACAGACGCCAGCGATGTCTCCACTGCCACGAATTAGTATGTGCAGTAGAGACAACAGGGGCAAGCGTGCATAGGTACCCGGCTAGTGAGCTCACCCCATGTTCTTGACAGGCCCAGCCTCGTACATCTGGTTGAGGATGGGCACGAGGAAGGCGGCCGTCTTGCCGGAGCCGGTCTGCGCGCACGCCATCACGTCGCGGTGCCCCAGAACTATGGGGATCGCGTACTTCTGCACCGGCGTCGGCTTGTCGTAGCGGGCATGGCTTATGTTCGAGCGCATGATTTCCGTCAGGTTAACATCCTCGAACTGCGCAAGCGAAAATAAACATCAGCCACTGTTACTGTTCGATCCCGAAAAAGTAGCTTAGTAAATCAATTGTTATTAATTAGTATTGTTTTTCAGTTGCAACAGTGCTGCAGAAACAGCCTGATTTTTTAAATAATATACTAGATTTTTCCCCATAATTCATCCACGTAGAACATTCAAAGCGGGAGAAAAACAGATCAACTGTGTCCTCCGAACGGCTTTTTTCCACTGGAAATATACAGACAGATACAAGAAATCGTCTTTCTCCTGAAAATCTACAAAAAATATGTTTTTAGGGTTTCGAACTTCTGTTGAAAAAACGGAATGCTTAACTCTTGTGTCTGTCTGTCTGTCCATCTGTCACAGCCTATTTCTCCGAATCTACTGGACGAAAAATGGTTAAATTTAAATTAAATGATTTAAATCTCAACCCTCCTAAATTCGCTGCAAATTATGGTTAAATCTTCTTTATCTTTTATCGGATATATTTATATTAACACGTGAAATGTTTGTTTTGTCTGGTCTGAAACTTTTGTGAGTCATTTATTTAGCCTCTGTTCAACAACAAAACGAACAACAAGACTTTTAGTCTACGTTTAGTAGTGACAAGTAACATTGAGTGAATTATAGTACGAGGTTGTAAAATATTATGCATTTGGAGCGTCTTGTTGTCCACAAGTACTAGTTATAGGAGGGTTTCATATTGTATACATACGAGGAATGACGTTATTGATTTAAATATTGCGCAATCGATGCCCCAGATACATTTTATCTGGAAACGAATAACCTCGTTACCCTTAATAACAAAGTTATAGATTTGCATTTAACAGTAGTGATTGTCACACATGTTCTAAATAAGTTAGTCAAAAGTAACTAACTTATAAACATGACTTTTTTAAATAATTATTTCAATAACACTTAAGCATAACAATAATATTAGAAGAGATGCATAAAGGTAATCTTGCTTTATTAGTGTTCTTTAAATGTTCCTGCATCTTATAAATGAGCAACAGGCCATAATTAAGACACCCTTTCGCCATAATATGCTGATTATCACACTTCACATGCACTTGGATCGCGTTCGGATGACCAATAATTACAATGTAGCGAATTTCACCATATTCCGCGCGGAGACCGTATAGCAAGTCTTATCAAACGATTTAAATCTATGAGTAACAGATAGAATGTTTTTTTTCCACCAACTGAATTTGACTTTTCTTAATGAATGATAGGCTGATGTGACTTACGCTGGTAATGAACTCCGGTACGCGGTCGCCGCTGGCCTCAACCGGGATATCCTCGTATTTGGAGAAGTTAATGCCGGTGTTGCCAGTGCCAAACAGCTCCAGCTCCACCCGCTCGTCGCGAGGTAGCGGGACCGTCCAGTCATTCTGTTACAAGTAACATACAAATCGTAGTTTCTATTTGAGAGAACATCAGAGATATCCACTAAAATATTTATTTATTCAGAAATACAACATCAATATTGTTACAAAGGCATGCTTAAAATTAGAATACCAATGGCCAGCTAATAACAGGTCTCCCTGGTTCAGTTTTTTAATAAAGGAGTTGCTTAATTAGTCAGGAGGTGGGCGACCAGGCGTTTATTTGCCTCAGGGATAAGACCTATCTAGATAAAATTGGAAAGTAAAACATTATCTCAATACAAAACCTCATCCAAATCGTTAGCGCCGTTTCCGAGAAACCATTTACATATTTATATCACCTATATATAAAAGCAATTCTTGTATAAATCCAAGTGCCAGGAAATAGTGTCAAGCGGAGGTCCAGCGGTAGAGCAACCCAAGGGGTTTATCAGATTCACCCACATATGGTCTAAGACTTTTCGAAGTATACGAGTTATGCATTTTTAACAAATTATAATTCCATGTAGTGCGATAAGATGAAATACGGTTGAGACGGGTGAATAGCGATTTAAAAAAGAAAATGTTTTATACAATAGTAGTTTATGCAACGGTTGCATAATGATAGGCCTTAAAACACTAGTGCGGTTTTCATGAAACGAGCCGATAGGCGAGTTTCATAATAAGATCGCACATCTGTTTTAAGGCCAAATTAAAGGGTGATTACTAATAAATTGTCGCATTCGAATTGGCGTTTGGAAATAAAGTTGAACTCGAGATTACTGAAAACTCTTTATTATGAGAAAGTTTATAAAACAATTAAACTATTTACAACTAATTATAACTTTTCCAGCGAACGACGCGAGAACTCTCGCACTTTACGTTTGATATGACCCATTGATTTCTGCACGGATTCGTCTGTTATCAATTTAGTGCATTTAATCCACTTGCGTTTGAAATCTGGCAATGAACTAGCAGGTTTATATGTTTTCCGCAATTTAGTTTTGATATTCGCCCAATATTTTTCTATTGGGCGAAGTTCGGGACAGTTTGGTGGATTCATATTTTTAGGCACTACATCGACAGAATTCTCATCATACCATGCCAATGTACGCGAAGAATAATGACAACTTGCCAAATCAAGCCAAAACATTACTGAGGATGTGTGTTTCATTATAAACGGCAATAATCTTTTCTCCAAGCATTCCGAAATATAAATATCGCTATTAATTGTTCCGGTAGTTACAAAAGGTGTGCTTCTTAAGCCGCACTGGCATATCGCTTGCCATACAAGGTACTTCTTGGCAAATTTTTCCACTGGGATAACTTTTTCAGATTCATGTAGACTCGAGCTGTCACGAGAAGAATAATATTGGTTTCCTGGTATAGATTTGAAATCTGCCTTTACATAGGTTTCATCGTCAATAATAATGCAACAGTTTTTTTCAAGCAACATGGTGTACAATAATCTAGAACGTCTAACCGCTCGATTATACTGTTCCGCCGTTCTTTTTGGAGCTTTTTGCTTTTTGTATGTAGTAATACCGCATTTTCTTTTAATCTTTTGAACATTTGATTGACTTGTCCCTGCTTTTTTCGACACATCTCGGGAAGACATCGACGGATTCTTATCAAATAACTTGCACACCTTTGATTCCAATTTTCTGTTACGTTTTCGTGTGGGTTGACCCTCGCGCCGCTTTCTATCCGTAGTTCCAAGTTCCTTTATTCTTTTTAAGGTCCTTTGCACAGTCCTCTGAGTTGTCAGACAAGCTTTCGCAAGCTTCAAAGTAGAAATATTAGGATTATCAGCAAATTTTTGCAAAATCAACTCGCGAACATTTTTTTGCTTTGACGACATCTTGACAAATAAAAAACAAAAGAATTAAAATATTCGTCTAAAACGTCATAAATCGTTCTATATTTAAGATTTAAGAAGGATTTTTAAAAAGGTTTATAATAGCAGGAACTACATTAAAAAATGTAGGCGACAAGTTATATGTAATCACACTTTATGCAGAGTTGCATACATAACTTTATCTACACACATATTATAAATCCTCCATGATGGGTTCGGAAACAATATTTTCTGGCAACAAGTTATTTGTTGCAATCGTGGCTGCATATTTCCGATATCCGGCGCATTTTCACATCACACACACTCCGAGAAGACTACTTACTATTCATATTTTCAACTAAAATGTAAATTACAAACAACTTTTTCTATTCAATTCAACAAAATTCTACTTTCGTTCAGCAAAACGTCAAAACAATGGCGGCGGTTCGATTTTTTTTTTTAATCATAGACAAACGGATGAAGTCTCTATTCTCACGTCACTCGAGATCAAATATTGTGCAGTTTATATTAAGAAAACATACTGAATTGACGTTTCGTATCAATAACTGTTTTATTATCTATGGATAATTGGATACTAGAATAGAGACCCACTTGAGTTTTGACAGCTGTTCCAAATTTAATCTCATTTCTTTACTAAAAACGATAAAGAAGTCATGTTATTTCTTTATCGTAGCACTGGTTTTTCCTAATTGGTTGTCAAAATGGTGGTCATTCCCTACGGTTTTCGATTAACCAATGAAGGTTTTATGATATGGGTGTAGATAAAACAACAATAAAGTACTTAGTTCTGAATTCAAATTCTGATAAACGATAAATCTAATAATAGTAATAGATGGACATGGAAATTCGCATTCGTTTGTATTCGGAAATGCGATGATTGCCGATGTGCAATATTTACCGCCGGGCACTTGTTATGAATGAATCTGACACCCCTTGAGGTGCTCTAACCTCTGGACCTCCGCTGGACAACATTTCCTGAGACACCTGTATATACATATATACAAGAATTGCTTGTTTAAAGTATGATTATATACACTAATTACAATATTTTGGATTAGTATAGGTAGTAAATAAAAATTGTTTACATTGTGTACCTCGTCCCTGCGAGAGCTCGTGCGGCGTACGTCATCGGAGCCCCAACGCGAGTTGCCTCGTTCCTCCGCGCGCGGCTCGGGCTCCTTCCAGCGGTCGTTGCCCGGCGGCGGCGGCTCGTTCGGGTCCTCGTCGCGGCGCACGTCGCGCTCCATACCGCGCTCGCGACCTCCGCCCCCACCGCCTCCGCCCCCACCGCGCCCGCGGTCTCCCCATCTGTCGTTCTCGGCCCAGCGTTCTGAGTCGCCATTCTGAACTCCCGAATCACGACCTACGCAAAATATTGCGTCAACCAAAGAACACGAATAATGTACCCGTGCTAACAACGCGAGCGGTGCCTTTCGTTCCCTTCCCAGTTACATACACCAAGCAATTTTAGTACAGTTGCTCTGAATTGCTGCTGTCATACAGTGCAAAAGAAAATATAAACGCTATTCATTCAAAACTTGCACTGCATTTAAAAAGCATACCATACATAAAAGCTCTTAGATTCACAAAATGAGAAATTCTGTTTTGAATAATAATTTCGCATAGCTTTTAGGTTTAAGATTATTTACAAAAAAGAACATACTTTGAATATTAAGAACTATTCGATTATTTGAATTTTCAAGAAAAAGGCAAAATAAAATTAGAATAAATGTTCTTCGGACTGTTATATCCACCGATATCTTGTATTTGTATGTATCATAACTATAATTTGTATCAGTAGCATATTCCAAACTTATCGAAATTTATTTTGCAATTGCTTACTAACAAAACCATTCAATGTTTTGGCTCATCTCCAGCACACCAGGTCGAATATTTGAATAAATTTTAGTAAGTGAGTAAATAGTGCACCTGAACTAGAAATTTACCGATCTTGGAAACTTTTCGTCATTTTGTATGATAAATGATTCTGGTCGAAAATATTCCCCATACAAAATGAAGAAACTATCTGAGGACGGCACACCTCTAACCTGAACTCATCAACAACATAAAACAACACGTGAGCAAACCTGCTGTCAGGACGAGCGCAGTCGACAAGTGGCAGGTTCATAATTCAATTATATTTTCCTATAGTTCATTCTCAATGAGGCTTAGGTCAATATGGCGGCTGAGATAACAACTGCCAGCTTTACCAATACAAAATAGATTCACTATTACTTAGTAAAACTTCACTTATTAAACAGGTTACATAACAAATTTATCCGTCCAACAGCATTTGGCGTAAAACGGTATTTGAGAATTTCATTCGCCATTTTACGCCAAATGCGATATTTATAGGGATAGATTTATTAAGTTATAAAATGTTATTTCGATTATCGTTTTAAATATTCCTATGATCATAGCTGGGCACCGTTAATTAAATAGTTAACTTCGTTAATCGCTAATTCATTACTAAAAAAGTTAACTTCGATAAAAGTTAAAGCGTTACATTTCGGAAGATCTAACGGAAGTTAACGTTAATCGTTAACTCGTGATAGGAATTGCGATTTATATGTCGTTGCGTTAGCAATTTAGTTAAATTAAATTATAAAAAAATATGGTATGTGCTATGAAAGTTTAGGCAGGACACGACATGAAAAATTCATAAAAATAGGGTACCATTTGCATTAGAGTTTGTAATAATACCTATTATTTAGAGATCTAATTTAAATCAAAAGCTATCTGACATAAGCCGCCCGGTATCCTTTTGGCAAATAGTAGGTACTTTATTAACGTTTAACGGACTTTTAATTGTTTTAACGGAACCTAATGAGTCCATTAACAATTTTTCAAGTTAACTGAAAAGTTAATCTGTTATTCGAAATGTTAAATTCTTTAATTAACGATTAACGGATTAACGGTCTTTTGCCCAGCTATGCCTATGATTGATACGTGCCTCTGTAGTTGCCTGCCGTGTGCTGTCTTTATAGAATTAATTTATTTAAAAGTTTACAATTAACATTTACAGTATAAAACCAACATGCTAATCTTAACCTAATTAACTGAGGAAATAACTATGAATCCTAGCTTCAAAATACGTTCGGGCTAATGATATAAAAAATATCCAAACTGCGTCACTGAGCCGGATGTGATAGGAATGCTAGCGCGCGATGGAGTGGAGAAAGACAGGGCTCGAGTCCGCGCCCCCGGGACTGCGAACAGCGTAGATGGCAGTGGCGCAGCCTGCCTACAACCAGATTCCTAACGGCTTTACCAAGCTAGAAAGCTACGGCTAGCTGTCAGTGAAGTCCATGTTACTCTAACTTAATGTCAGACTCGCGCATATGGTTCTAATTCTTCCGGCTTCCCTTAGGAAATATTTGACGCTTCGCCACTGGTAGATGGTAGGAACCGGAGGCACTAGTATTGAGATTTGGCCCAAGAGTAGTGTTGCTAGTGTTACCACGGACTAGTTAGACACAGTATCTTAGGAGAGTGTCTGTTTGGTTCCAGAATAAAGAAGCAACCATACTTACATGCTCTTAAGGGGCTACGTGTTCTGAATGACCTTGACTTTGATCCAATGGACTCTCACCGTAATGAGGTTAGTTATTAAAGTGCCACTGGCCTTTTACAAATATCAAACAAAAACAACCATTAACTTAAGAATAAAGTAGCATTACAAAATCCGATCATTTGTATGGAGTTTACATATTTTTGGCATGTCACCAATCAATCTAGAAATAATCTGCTCTTACGTTTACAGGTTTATTGGTCTTCTCTTCTACTTAGAATTGTTACTTATACGAAGATAAATTACTAAATAAAGAATCAGATATGAAAAATTTATTAATTTTAACCATTTGCCATGCAGTTTAAAAATACTAAGGAAAGATTAAAGAAACAGCTGTATTTTTTGGAAATTATCTCTTGCACACAAACAGACTAGATTCGACCCATCTATGAAAATTCGTGAATTTATGCAGGGAACCTAACTGCTCCAATGAGTTTAAAAGTCCACAGCGTTAGCAAAGTTAAGTAACAAGTATATTTCAGATATTATTCTGACTGAAATACTTCTCAACATATTATCTTGAAGCAGGCATTAACATAACAAAATGAGTTATACTCGTATATAAGGAAAAATGCAAAGTGAAATTTCATTTACCAAAAGCTTTCTTTGCCTGCCCCCTACCAGAGTACTTTTAAACCCTTTCTAACGATCTGCTTAACATTAAATAAAGTTAAGACCAGCCCCTGCCAGAAACTTCAGTACTTTGCCAGTAGTATGACTGGCAAATTTAACTGTAATGGAATATAAACAAACTAGCAGTTTGCCCGCGACTTTGTCCGTGTGCATTCGGTTTCGCTGTTCCCTCGGGAAGCGACAAAGTTCCGGGATAAAAGGAAGCCTACGCCACTCAGGGATAGCGTAGCTTTCTCCTCGTGAATGTTCTTTAGAATCGGTTCAGTAGTTCCAGATATAACCCCCTACGCTCACACAAAATCTCCAAACCTAGAGAGCTAAGATTTTTTTTTATTGTTAAAAAGTGCCCACTGATAAGAGATTTTCTGAAATGTCAGTACTTAGGAGAGTCCAATCGGCTTGTGGCAGGGGTCGGTAGTAAACAATTATAATTGAGCTATCATTATCATTTGTATGTTGTATTAATAAGTTTGTATGGAGCCCAGCAGCACGTCTAGCACGACCTGCCCGCGAGTCGTTTGTCGCTCAGTGCATCCCTTACATACTTGACTAGTTTGACAGAGACGCACTGTGCGACAAACGACTCGCGGGCATGTCGTGCTAGCCCCCCTGATTTGATTAAGAACGCGCGCGAGCTTCGAGGTATCCGGGGCTGGGGAAGCGGGCGGGCGTGCGTCGCGCTCTCATACCCCTCACTCCCTGACCTGCTGTCCCTGTTGTCTTGCCACAAGAGCACGCTTATCGATGCCATATTAACATTACCGGACTATCCGCGTCAGTTAATTTTCCAATATCAGTGCTAATTCGTTACTATTCAAGTTGTTTTGTGTGCTATTTCATACAGACGATGCAGAAATAACGAGCACTAGCAATGCTATGGAAAAAAATCGATTAGTAATCGTTGGCAAGCCTGCGAAATGGCAAGAGGTGTTTTCTTTGTGATACAATTTGTTTTGCTTGTAAAACACCTACTGTCCTTATAGAATATCGATAACATTATATCGACTAAATCACTGCACTAGGTCATTACTAACTCAGTAAGAAGAAAAAGCTTAGGTCACAATGAAGTACATAGTGACTTATGCTTTTCCTTCTTAGGAGGCATAATTTCATAATTACACTCGATATCATAATATCGAGTAAATCACTGCCCTAGGTCACATCGACATTCCTAGGGTATCCTCGGAGCTCGCGCGCGGTCTGTAGATGCATTGTTTGTACGATACAGTATGTGTAATTGTAAAAACATAATAAGCATTACCGCGGTCCCTGCGCGGGAATCGCGAATCGTAGCCGCGATCGTAGTCATGGTCGCGGTCTCGCTCGCGGTCGTCGCGCCGGCCACCACGGTCGTAGGCTCTAGAGCTGGTTCCGAATGATGAGCGGTTGTCCCTTGACTCGCTAGCACGCGCGTCTAAGCTTGCCCGCTTAGACTCTTCCCCTAAACACAAGTTAAACTCATGTTATTGCTACTATACGTTAATTTTTAACTTTTTTCCACGCATTCAAGCATGACCTGATTTACTCTGCTCCTATACAGGGTTCGAAATTTACAAAATCGTTATTTTCTTTGATAATTATCATTATAATTATCTGATAATAATCTATGATGATTCTTAATTTTGACTCTTCAATTATTGATGGAAGAAGAAAATTCTTACAGAGTTGTCTGTAGTTAAACCTTATTTTACAATTATTAACTGTTTAAGTAACTGTAGCATTTTCAGTTTTTGGCATTTCCGTTGCGCATCACATTAACAACGGTGAGAAAACAAAATATGAAGGTTTGTGTTTGACTGTCTAATGACTCAAACTAATTTGATGTTGATAGTTTACGCATATTGATACTCGCGAAGCGTCAAATGTAGCATTCTGTTTTTCCAACTACATAATTTTATTATTATAAAGATAATTATCAACTTATAATTATCAAGATAATTGTCATGATAATTGTCGAGATAATTATCAAGATTATTATCAATGATAATTATCACTTCGAACCCTGCTCCTAGCCATTTAGAGCATCATGAAACCAGATAAAGGTCATTGTTGAATATTGGTTCCAGAGAATAAATACTACTTTCACTAACTACCCTAACGTCACTCTATCTCAAATAAAGATATTATACAAGAAGGAAGGAATATAATTGCAAAGATACATACCATACAAATGGGTCCAACCTAGATCCTGTCAAGTCTTTTAATGTTTTCAAAAACATAATAATAATAGCTTGTTGTTACTTTTCATACAAAAGGCAATGCAGTCGAAAGTTTTATCCTTTTAAACTTATTTAAGTTTATAATATTTCTATCACACAATTTTGATTTTCATTAATACCTTTATGTATAAAGATAATTTTGTACTAACTTAATTTTATAAAATAATAATTAAATTAAAAAAGGTCAATCATCTAAGATATTGTACTGCTAATTCTTTTTCTTAAAATCAAACCAAGATTATCATAAAAGTATAATTATCAAGATAATTGTCTAAATAATTATCATGACAATTATCAATGAAAATCATCACTTCCAACCCTGCTCCTAGCCAATTAGAGCATCATGAAACCGCATAAAGCTCATTGTTGAATACTGGTATGTATGCAGAGAAGAAATACTACTTTCACTAACCACCCTAACTTCACTCTATCCCAAAGAAACATATTATGCAAGAAGGAAGGAATATAATTGCAAAGATACATACCATACAAATGGGTCCAACCAAGATCCCGTCCAGTCTTTTAATGTTTTCAAAAACATAATAAAGGCTGATATCTTGATGGCAGTGTTAAGTTGTATCCTTTTAAACTTAAAGTTTAAAATATTACTATTATACAATTTTGATTTTCATAAAAATAATTTTGTATGAATTTAATATTTTCATATAATGATTCATTTAAAAAAGGTCCATCATCTAAGATTTTGTACTGCTAAGTGTTTTTCTTAAAACCAAACCCTGGCACTCCCCTCATAATATAGTTACTAATACAACAAAATAAGTTATTAGATAGGTACAAAATATAAACACTGTTTTGTCTGCATTGATAAACATTTGATAAACTAATGTCATTGTGCCAATTTCTAATCTTGTTCTACTAAAAATTAAAGTAAGTGAATATAAGCATCATTAAAACATACAAAATATAAACTAACTGTGTTATGCCAATAGCCTAGCCCACATTTATACATAGAAATCACAATAACATGCTAGGAAGAATTGCTAATGCTTGAACTAGTAAATTTTTACACTGTTACAGATAAATGCTATAAAAAACTGTAGCTAACACAATAAATTATATTAGCAATAAATTTTCATAGCACATATACATAACATCAAAGACAGGAGTTTTAATTATTATCCAAAAGAAAAAGAATGGGCAAAGCCAATTATAACATATTTAAATAGTTGTGTATCTCAAGTGCATGGCTGTTTGTGGTAGCACTAAAAATGGAAATAAACCCACCTTAAATGTATTAATATTGTGTGCTTACCTTGAGGTGCGTTGGGCTGCAACTGCCTGCGCAGATGCGGGGGAATGTAGCGGCCAGCACTCTTGGGAGCCTGCGCCTGCAAGTCCAGACCAGCAAGCTGTCGACAACAAGTCATATAACTAATAACTTTAATTACTTTGATTTACTACATTGAAAGAAATGGAAGTGTGGCCAATTACATAAAAAGCATGACCACAGAAGCGTAACTGAATAGGTACCTTAGTACTATGTGTTTGTACAAAGACACCCAGTTAAGCATAGCAATTAGTTATAGATTTCTACTGTAAAATAATAAGCTAATGCCAATAGACAATATATTTCACTAAATTAATACAGAGGAGTAATAAAAGATGACCAGACCCGCGAAATGGACACGCGTCATGAACAAAGAATATACCCAAACAAATATGTTGGCATATTTCACTTCTTACTTCTCAATAAGATAATAATGGTTATTGTAAAAATTAATAACTCAATCAGAATTCGCGCGATGTGGAGTTGTAGTTCCCCGCCATGACATGCATTTATACGTAACGAATGACCTCACGGTAAAATGACTTTGGAAAGGTATCCGCTAAACGATTACAGCATGATTCATAAAAATATTAGCAAAATCTAATACAAATACGACGCTTGCAAATGAAATCAAATGCTCCCTGGGAGCCAGGTCGCCATGTTGGTTATCGCTAGTGGGACACGTAAAGTGGAATAAAGATTTTCATTGCGAGATAGATCTTAAGTTAATTATGAATTAAATTACTTATAAAAGCTTTGCATGGTTGGTTTTAAGCTTAAGCTAGTATATGAATTATAATCCAATAGAAAGAAAAATCAATATTAAGTACACACGAGGTACCGACCTGCTGCTCTAGACCTGTTCCATTTTGGTTGGTAACATTACTCATATTACTACCAAGCGGTACGTTTTTTTGGGAACTTTGCTCCAAAATACTATACTAATACAGTCTACAATTAATTTTGCACCAACACAAATTCACAAAATCACATGAAAAGGCTTCAATTTTATCCCCCAAAATCACTTTTCATTCGCAGTTATTGTTCTTCACGGAATTGACGGAATTATAAGAGAATCATTCACTCACGACGATGTTTCTGCTAAAAACTAGGTTTACCTCATTGTACGTTTGAGTAGACGCGTTTTGTGTTGAACATGTGCGATAAAAAAGACTTCAAAGCTATTCATAAGCTTAGTAAATCATAGTCAGTCGGAAATATATAATAATATGAATATATCTCTCATTAAACTCAAACTAATGCTGACAATAAGAACAAAGTTAAAATATCTCATTCAGAGATTGGCATGTAAAAGTACACGTAACGGGGTAGATATATTACAAGGCAACACTGCGGTATAAGAAAAACTGCTTTACCGTAGGAGTCCTACGTTTCCGTTTATAGTTTTACTATTAAACAATAGATGTCAGTATAATCTACTAAACTAAAAAAGTGAGCTTGCGTTTGGTTTTAAGATACTTAGATGAAATCAACAAAGATTATGAAAATGTAATAAGAACGGTCATGTGTATGTGAACCATATTGATGGATTTATGGTCAAACAAGGAACACGGATAATGAGCTTGGGAAAAATAAAAAAAGTTAATTTTTATCCATGAAAATGATATACCTAATTACTATAAAAACACTTGTTTTTATTTCACTTCGAAACGATGTGTATTTACAAAGTTATAGGACTTACAAGTTTGCTTAAATCTGCACCTCGTTTAAATCTGAGAAGTACCTACGCTGGCGATAGGCTCGTGACGTCATCGTGCACCATTCTCTCGCCAGTATGTATTTGTTCGGGTCAAATCTTGCAAGTTGAATAAGATTGGCTTGTTGGTTGGCTCCTAACTAGGGAACTCTTCAACGGTCAACAGCACGGCAACGAAATTTTGTGTACGCATTTTAATATGATAGCCGGTTTTAAGTTTTACCATGACGTGGTTGCTGCAATCCGGGTTGGCTCCTTACTAGGGAACTCTTCAACGGTCAACAGCACAGCACAGTCACGAAATTTTGTATACGCATTTTATTATGATAGCCGGTGTTAAGTTTTATCATGACATGGCTACTGCACTCGAAGTTAGTTAACGAGGGAACTCCTCAACGGCTCTTGTCTATTTAGGCTCAAAGCTCTTCGCTGCTGTCCAAGCATACGTGGCCTTAGGTAGAGTCAAATCGCTAGGTCTTCTTATTGAAGAACTAGACTGTTCTAAATTAACAGGCAAAAGACCATGCACCAATGACGCATGACATGAACATTCTTACAAACATGTCCAGTGAAAGCAAAAACTAAAAAATATGTGAATAGTAAAAAACATTTTTAAAAACAAACTTTTATTTAAATGCTCTAATATATAATTTTTTTATTAAATCAAAGCCGTCAATTTATTATATTATACAATTTAAGTCTGTGCTAATGACCATTGAAGAGTTCCTTTGTCTGGAGCTAATCCTGGATGTCAATTCTGGTCATGCTTACCATAAAAATGCATTGTCATCGGAACTGAACTAACATGTAAAAATTCAGCTCCGTAGGATAAGAGGAAGTGGTTCTAATTCAGCTTGCAAGATTTGACCCGAACAAAATACATACATATGGCGATAATGGTGCACGTCGCGACGCGCGCGAGCGACTTCCACGGACTAAATAGACCGTGTTCATTTTCACGAATCTTTGAAAAAAAATTTTGAAGCCATTTGAAGTGCTAGAGAAAAAATAAAAATACCATTTTTAAGTTGAAACGTGTACTTTAAGGAAAAAAAATAAAAAAAACCGTTCCCAGGCTCATTCAGAAATGAGGACACTAAACATATATATCTTTTCGACCTAAGTGAGTAGGTACCATGGACAAATAAAGCAAGAGCACTGTCAATTAATTTGCCTTAAAAGCATGCGTAACCTGGATTTTGTGACGCCATCTATTGGTTAATTTTTTAAATTGCGGCAGCAATTTGTTCAAATAATAATAGTTGCACTACAACAGCAGCTTTTGGTCAAGCGGAAGAGATGATGGAGTCCACGGATTATGACATGGAACTCTTCAATGATTGTTAGTTAACGGAGAATGATGACATTTCTTTGTCACTATTGATTGCCATTATTGCTAAACAGCTTATTCTCGTTAGAACGCAGCTGGTAGGTACCAAATGAAGTGGGGTTGCATTGCTTGCATTCTGATAGAAATAGATATTTTACGACTGTCGATAAGCAATTAAAAAAATGCTTTTTCCACTGGTCGTAGTGGATACCTAATAATGAAACTGTATTATATAAAAAAAAATGAAATATGTTTTAACAGAAAACCAAGCCGACTTCAAAAACCAACACACATTGTTAATTTGTACCTACTGCATTGTTCATTTATTTGAAGCCGATTTCGATGTATTTAATGTATCCTTTTTTACATACGGTACCTACTGATTTATTATATTATTATAATTATTATTTAAATGGTAGGTATTGGGTTCCAAAAAGTACCAGTGCTAAGGGAAGGTTGCGCTTGGAGCACAATAACCAGTTTCCCTTGTACCTACGTAGGGAATCTACGATCAATTTACATGCTGTGTTGTCCCAGCTCCTTTGTGATTTTAAATTATCAGCAAATTTTGACAAGGACAAGCAATTGACCAAGCGTATTTGCGTTTTCCAAGCCCGAAGTGTCATAGTTTGTGGGGAATGCCCAAATAATTTTCCTATGAGACTAGAAGAGCCACACTGACGACAAAAAGGCTGGCAAAGCGACACTAGAAATTTTGCGGATCCCTAATCAATCCTAAGGAGGCTCGTAAGCGATAGGAGCTTGCGAAAGTAATTTTATGTTTTATTTCATAGGTAGGTTGTTAATGGTTACGCGGTTGTTAAATGCATTTTTTTTAGTTTTTAGGGTTCCGTACCTACAAGGTGTTGTCTGTTTTTCATAGGTATGTACGGGACCCTCGGCGCGCGAGTCATCAGACTCGCATTTGTCCGGTTTTTTTTAAAAAGAACATCAACAATTTCTGCAGTTCATAGGTATGTGCCCAGTGAGAGCCCGATAATGTCTTTTCATGTATCTGCACCATTCATGGCTACACCGCTAAACCGATTTCGATGAAATTTGGTATTTAGGTAGTTAGAGTCCACGGATAGGACATACCCTATTTTTTTAAGAAAATCATCCCCTCAAAGTGTTTGCTGGAAAATTAATTAACGGCAAGTTTGTACGTGTCCGATGAGAGCCCGTCGATGTCTTTTTACCCAACTGCGTGAAGTCGAAAGAAGGATAATGAATTTAACAGTCTAGGTATGTATGTATATATGTAAGTAAGAGTAGATATGTGAACAATAATCCGCCTGAATTACTGAACTAATTCGATCATTTTTATCATGTGATTCGTGGAGAATGTGTGTCTGAAGCTATATAAGGATTTTTTGAGTGCGTCTTACAAGGAGAAGAAATAAAAAAGGCAGGTTAGTGCAACGGGCTACGTAAAAGTAGTAAAACAAAGTACTTCAAGTTAAAAACTGGCGATGAACAAGTAAACGTAAATAAAAATGTATCTAAAGCGTAACGCACCCAGAAAGTTCGCGCGGGACGGGCGCGGGTCGGGTAAATTCAACGGAAACACCCGCGCCCGACCCGCGCATGTGTTCTGTGTGCGTTGCGCTTTAGTTGCAGTCGGAAGCCAAGATCTATCTTAAGGGTATGAAATGCGAGTGGATTTTTCTATGGAAAATACAAAGTTCTTGAACTTATAGACATCATACTTTGTATTAGGGCTTCCAATGAATAAATTTAATATTTTATTAAATTCTTAGGTATAAGTTATTATCGAATATGAACAAATTCTAATTTACAAAGTCAGTACCGATCACGAAAATTCGTTTTAATTTAAAGATACATTTCCACGCAAACGCAGTCGCGGGTAAAAGCTATGTATGTACACAAATGCCTGGCTCATATTATACGAAATTAATTTCCGCTAAGTGGGCGACGGAAGCTTGCGCTTGCCCTTGGCCTGCAAAATGATTAAAAAAATCAGTGTCCAATCTGACTGGCAGCCAAACCGAACATGTCTCGAGTAACGTTGTCGCGGTTCATAGTCACGTTAGTGGTGATCGCCGAGGTTTGCTGCTTATCATTGCCATTGTCAAAATTTAGGCGAGTGGGTAGCCCCGAGGAAGTGCCGGAGAAACTGGTGGTGATGGGCATATGGACCGACGACTCGCCCATGATGCTCAAGACCGTGGAGTGCCCGGGGGGACACAAGCGGGACGCCGCCGGCTTCTGCCGTGAAGTCTGGTACGACGACACCGATTGGTAATAAATTAATACCATACCATAATCCTTCTAAATGTTGTCGGTATTTGTTTATATTAAAGACGATCAAAACATTACATTGTGTTTTTCCTATTTAATAACAATAAACAATTATTGAATTATGACAGAGTCGTGGAGCTCTTTCCCTCTCTAAAGTGCAATTACACGAGCAACTTTTTTACGGCAATGTGTGGCCAGCAGCTATAGGTATCTGTCTCTAACGTACGAAGTTAGAGTAAGACAGTTATAGTTGCCGGCTATAAATTGCCGTAAAACGTTGTTCGTATATATAACTGCACTTTTACAACTTTAGCAACGATTGCTGTAAGGCGTCTGATATTTCGGGCATTAAAATGAAAATATTTTTAAACTGTATTATTTATTGCAAATTTCATAACATGAGGTAGCTTTTGAAACTTAGCAATTTAAATAGCTCGTTGTAGTGTTGGGCTGAGACCTCCTCTTGAAATACAAAGAAGCATAGATTTGCCAATACTTCGAGTGATAATGTTGGCGCTTCAATTTATTTCTTAGTTTCAAAGGTATATGCCCGGTCTAGGTGTCGGTGCGGTGAGTGGTTATGATTAAACGAATCTGCTAATGTATTTCCATGTGTCGAGCTGTTCGAGGAAAGGGTTAACGACGGGGGGCAGTGCGACGGACACGAGGGCCGAGATGCCACCTTGGAAGCGGTTCAAGTAGTCCACTATCACCTCTTCAAGCACCAAATTCACGATCTTATCGATGTCTCCACCGCCGATCACACCGGTCAGCTCTGACTGAAATACGTGGATAGGGTTGATGATTATATATTATTTAATTACTCAAAATTATCGAAACACGCTTTAAGGGGCTTGTACCTAAGCGGGCTAGTTATTCAGCAATTTATTGCTGCAATTTGGGCTGTTCCCAAAAATACAATTGCATCACTACTTGGAGCAAAAACATTGTGTAAGCTTAAGCTTTTGGGGATAACCCGAATTGCAGCAATAAATTTCCAAAAAGTTGCTCGTGCTACGAGTAAATCACCTTTAGGATAGTTCTTTATAATAGTTTCGTGACATGTTGTCATACTTTCAATACCTTCTCAGAAGATTCTGATAGTAGTAGTATCTAATAATTCGTTAAATTAAAAGTATTCTAAGTAGTTTAAATTACCTTGAAGGAGGGAATTTCGAAACTAGCGTTAGTAATCCTATCAAGCAGGATTGACATGCCGTCGTCAGATTGCTTCAGGAGAAGTTTGGCACGGAATCGGAATTCATCCACTTGGAACCTGGAAAGATATAATTTTAACCTTTAACCACGCACTGGGGAAGCAGCGTGGGTCGGCTCCCCACAAGATGGACCCGATAACCTTTGTAAAGGTCGCTGAAAGCTGTTGGACACAGAAAGCGTGCGATCGTTCATTGTGGAAGTCCTTGGGGAAGACCTATGTCCAGCATTAAACGTCCTCAGGTTGAAACACTGATGATGGTTTGAGAAATCGTTTTAAATTACAAGTATCTGACAGGAATCATTTCGAAACTGTGACCTCTCAGCGGGCATCAATTATAATTTTTGATTTGATTGCAGCAAAAGATTTTAAAATTTACTTCAGAACCGCATAGTTTTTTATAAATATCAAATGTTAATATACTTACCTCGCCTCGCCTTTTCCATATAAGGGTATGCCAGTGAAAAGATCTCCGACTAGGTCGTAATGCTCTGAAAAGAGTTGTAAAATCAATTTATATTGCAATGCGTATAACTCAATTTTATATAAAACAATTCGACAGAGTATATAGCTAATAAAACATAGCTCTATCGCAGCTGCACAATAATTATTCTTTTTATCAGTGTAGATAAAAAAAAATGTTGGTGCTTTAACAATGGTGGCTGAGCACAGCTATTTCCTGTTTTATTTAGTCGGGTGACTGCAGTGAAAAGGAGGGTTATGTTTTCACGAGGAATGTTTGTTTGACTATTAAATGTTTGTATGAAATCACTCGATTAATTACCTGGAGCCTAAACTACTGCAACGATTTTAATAAACGGGGTGTCAAATGATTCGGGATAGATTGACTCGGCTGAGTTTTCATAAAGTCATAGTACCTGTTTGGAGTCAACGCTTTTTCTATACCTATCTATCCCATGGAGATGGCAGAATCGAAACCTGTTTCTCTTTTTTAAAACTTTTCTCGTTTTCTTACTTCATATCGTATGACATATTTAGAAGACCTAACAGTAGGTGATAGGTAATTTCTTACCGGCAACAAGTTCGATTTTGGGCACTGAGATTTCCACGTCGAAAGAAAGCTCTGAAGGCACGAAGTTGCTTGTATGAACTACGAACCCTCCAATGCCAGTCATCACCGCATTTTTCAGATCCAAGTCAAGGCTAGAAATAAATTTAAATTAGATAATAAGTAGCATATGTAAACCCGGTAGGGGGCCTACAAACGCCTATGGGTTTGCAGCACAGACCTTAATGTAAAGTATTATTCCTTTTTGGGCTGTATAATATTGTGGTTCAGTCAGTAGTAATTATCACATTCCGCCCTAGAAAAAGCATGATGCAAAGATTTTGGGCGGGTTTGGACACCCAAAAATCCTACCTATCTACCAGGTATGTTCAGCTCTGTTTTCCCTTGGACGTAGACGGAACCACATAGAAATCTAATTAATTTAGCTACGTGTTACCTGTACTTGTTAAATATACAAGTACAGGTAACACGTAGCTAAATTGAACATTAAAAGCGCTAAGCTCATTCGCCAGTGTATTTGTTTAATATAGAAAAAAAAGCTAGCCACATAGAATATTGCAATGCTAAATCGCGTAGTAAGTAGTACCTAACCTAAATACTTACATACTAGGAACTTATTAACTAAGCAAGTAAGTATCTATGGACTTACTCACAAACAAAACATCCTATAGACTCCACATAGCCAGGCAACTCCCGCTGCCACGTATACCCTCGAACGCACCGGTCACAGCGCTCCAAAACCCTCCCGCGCCCCGTAAGTTTGGCAGATTTATTTGCTGGTAAAAGTTAGGCTAAGCATGTTTAGGATATAATATAGTCCATGGACTTACTTTATAAGACCAGCGGGGACGTAAAAACGGTAGCTCTCCAAGACCAGGGGGTCTAGAGGCGGAAAACCGAATGCATCCGATCCATTATTGATAATGAAACGAAGGAAAGTGAAAAGCTGTCGGATCAAGGCATTAATCAGGATGTTCCGGGTGTCTGCAGTCGCAATGGCTTCTTCAGATGGAAGTTCTGAAATCATGGAAGTTAATTTAACTTCTGCTCTTTGTATTTTATAATAAATCACTTGTTAATAAATAGTGGTACCGATGGCAAGATCAATCTTCTGAACGGCGGTGGGCAGGGCAGCCGCGCAAGCGCACAGCAGTAGCACTCCTAGCAACTTCATACTGGAAATATGATAACAGATGAGTACGCAAATGGGGAGGAAATTTGATACATAATCGAAGCTCACTCAAGTGTTCTATTTGAGGTATATTCAAAGCTGATACAAGCTTTCGTTTAGAGAGGCGCAAATTTTGAGTGATCTTCTAGAAAAATCGTTACAAAAGTATACTCCCTCCGGCTGTATATTCAGCTAGCTTCGTATCGAAAGAGAAACACAAGTTTTTTTTAAATATATAAGTACCAGTACTCTATAAAAGTCACCAACACAAATAATATTTACTATTAAAATATTTAAAGTAATTAAAACAAGTCAGTGAGCACACCTTTTAGTCTTGGAGGTAAACCACGAACTGTCCTAAGGCTATCCTAGAACTAGGAAGAGCCCTCGCACAGGCAGGTAATTACTTAATCTTCGTTGATAATCAACATAGATCTCGACTGACCATCAATCATGCCAATATCTTTTGACGAAATGTACTTATTATAATCTTTCTAATTAAGTACCACGTGTTTAGTGCTAAAAGAGTGACAGTAGTAAAACCATTTTTATATATATATACAAGCTTCCGCTCGTGAATTCGTCCGCGGGGATTTGGTTATACTTATTCCCTCGGAATCTTTTGACTTAAGCGGGATGAAACTTACCCTATTTCCTAGTCCAGGAGCTAAGGTCTACCTATATACGACCTTTCATGAAAAACCGTTCCGCCGTATGGAGCTGAGTGGTAACAAAAATACAGACACACATACACAAACTTTTTTATTTATAATATTAGTAGGATTAGTAGGAAGTAGGAGTGTTTGATTCAAATAGTATTTGTACCAAATTTAAATATCTTTACCAAGTTTCTAGTTGATAAACAAATGTACTTATTCAGTATATGTTTCTGTTTTTTAGGGTTCCGTACCCAAAGGGAAAAAACGGGACCCTATTACTAAGACTTGGTTGTCCGTCCGTCGGTCAGAAGGCTGTATCTCATGAACCGTGATAGTTAGACAGTTGAAATTTTCACAGATGATGTATTTCTGTTGCCGCAATAACAACAAATACTAAAAAACGGAATAAAATAAATATTTAGGGGGGCTCCTATACAACAAACGTGTTTTTTTGCCGTTTTTATAGATAATGGTACGGAACTCTTCGTGCGCGAGTCTGACTCGCACTTGGCTGGATTTTTTTCAGTAACACCTTCCTATTTTTTATTTTTAAGAGTATTTAGGAGGTGGTTGAGGTTAAAACACTCATGGTATTCGTTTTCCTCATACTTACTTCCATTCCCTCTTTTACCCTTTTCCAGATTTATTTCCAAAAGTTTCCATAGGTTAAGTTGAAAACCGCATTGAAATCCGTCCCGTAGTTTTCAAACTTATTGCGCAAATAAAACCATATTTTCACCATAGGTACCAACTTCCACCCCCTCTTTTACTCCTTTCCAGTTTTATTACCAAAAGTCCTGCCAGAATTTCCCTTAAAAAAATATGGAAAGCCGTATTTAAATCCATCAAGTAATGTTAAAGTTTATCGCGTAGATAGAATCATACAAACAGATAAACACACAGACAGACAAACATACAACAGACATGAAATGAAAAAACCATTGGAATGTGTTGTGTTGCTCATTCTCAAGCCCCCCGTGGCATTTCTTCATTGTTATCTTCAATGTACAGACTTTTTCCACTTTACGATTTCATTATATGTATAGACATAGGTACGTATAGATGTTGTTATTGTTTTAATGTGTAGTCTTATCTGATTATTTTTATCGTTTAGAAACATTTTCACAGCTTTCCGTATCTATAATATAATATTAAATAATCGATGTTTTGATTTGTGATAATCGGATAGACTTGTTTTTACCCCACTTTAGCGAAGAAAAAGGGGTAATGATTTGAACCTTAACTACTGAACTGGTTTATACAAACCGGGCAGTCAATGTATCAGACCTACGTGTAATCCAGAATAACGTGCTTTTGGAAGAAAAAAAAAAACACCTTAATTTATGTCGACCATTTCTAAAATATATATTACTAGCTGGTGCCCGCGACTTCGTCTGTGTAGAGTAATTATTTAAGTAGCTTATTTCTTTCTCCGAGGTCAAATCTATCTCTATACCAAAACTGATCAAAATTGGTTCTGCGGTTTAGGCGTGAAAACGTAACAAAAGAGTTACTTTCGCATTTATAATGTAAGTTAGTAAGTATATAAGCTGAGGTAATGTATGCACACAACACCATTTAAGAAAACAATAGAATAGGGCCTGGAAAATTAATTAATGGCAAATTTGCATGGCCGGATGAGAGCCCATAACTTGAGGGAAAATATCTTTTAAAAAGTCAAGTAACATGCAAATTCGTTATATTTTAAAGATGCATTTCCACGCAGATTATTGCCAGTACAAAATGAAATGACGTAAAACTTTTATTTCATAGGGTTTTTAGTCGGGGGGTATGAAAAGCAAATCTTTCTTGTATATTTTATTAAGCGTCTTATTATTTAAAGAAGAGGGTTTAACATTTCTTTGATCATTTCGGCGCAGTACGCGGCTATAGCTTTGTTGAACCGGTTGAGGGAGTGCAGAAGAAGTTCTTCCACCATTGCGTTGAATATACCGTCAATATTCCCGTCGAATTCCGTACGACTCTGAAATAATAACAAAATGAGCTCATATGAAAAACTATAATGTCGACGATAAGTACAGGAGCTTCGACTAAAATGGAAAATAAGTAGCATGTAAATTAAAAAAAAACCGGCTAAGTACGAGTCTGACTCGCGTGCCGAGGGTCCCTTTCTTACCTTTTAGGTACGGAAACCTAAAAATGAAAAGAAAATGACTTCTAATGACCGAATAACCATTTAAAACCTACCTATGAAATAAATCAAGAAATAACTTTCGAAAGCTCCTCGCACGATACGGAACCCTAAAAGAAAAATAAAGCATGTACCTATGACGAAAAGCGCCTCTAAGGACGCTACCCAGCACTTAGTTGCCTTTCATCTTGTCGATATCCATCTTGTCTCCCAGTTCTTTCTTTCTTCAATATTAAATAGTATGAGAGCGATGCACTGTGTGGTGTGTTATTCATGCTAGGCCCACTGATTTCATTTGTACAATTAGTTATTTTACTAATCGATACCCATAACGATCGCTAAGTTTATGACGCGTATGAGGCGTCCAATGTGGCCTTTACCTGAAATTACTTTACCCACGCCAGAAATATACCAAAGTAAATTTTCAATAGATACATAACAAATCAATTAACACCCGTATTACATAGGAGCGTTTTCTAAATCCCCAGATAACCCCTTATTAAATATCCCGTGATTGAAAAATCAGCCCTTTAGCACACAAAATGATCTCATAACAATACTTATATAGGTATTACTCATCTTTAGTATCTCTTTTGTACGTACTCTAAATGGGTATATTAAATTGATAAGAGTGAAGCTTAATTTTGACGCAGGACGTGATTTAATCGTTGTTCGTCGGTTCGAATAATAGCAATGATTGATATGCATATTGCTTTGAACATGCTACCAGGGATTAAACGATAAGGAACATTCGCTGTCGATACCTGTTTATTTGTTCTCTGTTTGTGCTTCAAGGTTGCTGGACGCCCGCCTCTCAAGCTGGTGCAAATCTCGTCTCGCTACCCGAGCAGAGTAAATACAGGAAAGTACCCAGTTCAACTTCGGTTCTTTAGTAGGTTTTTATCTGCTTCGTTCGGGCACGCTCGGTAGCGGTCGTGCACATTCGGCTACGCAGTCGGTCGTTTTTAGAAAAAGTATTACTTTTACTTTTTTTATCATTTTGATATTTTATGCTATTTCTATTGGTTTTAACAGAAAATAAAGTTCCATAACTTTCATTCTTCTTTATCAGGAATGACACCTATGTAGATTAACGTGGAAAGTAAAGCATTATCTTTATAGGAACCTACAAAACTGTGTTCTACAGATTTGATTTAAAAATCCGTAGAGCTGTTTCCGAGAAAATGATAACATATACCTACACATTATGCAAAAATTACTTGCTTAAAGATATAGCTATAAGGTTTTGATAGGATGTATTGCGTACTTACAATGATGTTTCTGATACTGAAACCGGAGTTCTCAAATTTCTCGATAGACGTACCATTCTCTACATTTAACTGAATTTTAGTCCACAGGTTAAAATCTTTTGTTTCGAAGCTGTAACAAATAAATACATGCTAACTAAGTTTAAAAAAATATTTTAAGATTGTAAGCATTAAAGTTTGTATGCGCAAATGTTTTTTTTATTCCAAGCGGCTTAGAAAGAGCGTTATTTTTCAGTAACGTGAAAACTTCATTACAATGTGACACATTGCTTAGCCTTTAAGAGGCGTATCACATACCTGAGTTGGCAACGTCGCATTTGTCGTGATTTTTTCGATTAATAGGTGAAATTCAAAATATTGTCTATCTTGTGTACCTATTTATGTGTCTAATGCCAATATTTTGTAATGATGAGGGACGTGATTGTGTTTTTAGGCAATAAATAAATTATTGAATAAATACACAATTACATGCCTCCTCATGACAAAATATTGCATTACACACATATATCTACACCAGAAAGACAATGTTCATGGATTAGGTACATTTTAAAAATCACTGAATTTCTTTAACAGCCCTGTCCTTGAGTACCGCTTCATACAAACTCAATTCAGTTGTGATCTGGATATTTTTAGCTGGTACGCATACAAACTTTGCAACAATATAGATAAAACACAAAGCTAGATTTGTACTTATATTGCGAGTTTTGAGATAAAATTTTACAGGTGTACTTATATAATGAATGATTTTTAATTTTCATACAAACATGTTTTTTTTTTGTCATCTAAATTTCGACTTGCTATTGTCTATATGCTTGCAAAGTTTCAATGCGATCCGGCTAAAAATATCCAAACCACAATTGAACTAGGTTTCGCTACTCAAGGACAGGGCTCTTAAATAATCGAGGACCACGCGCAACTTACGACGTTGCCAGCTCAGCTTTGTAATACGCCTCTTAAATAGTACTTACTTCAGTTTACCCTTCCCTGCTAATGGCAATGCTTGCATAATATTTCCCTTCATCTCATAATATTCTGAAAATAATAATTTCGTGTGTAAATAAAATAGTACATTGTGCACCTAGGGCCGTAAGAAGGGGATAACTAACGAGAGTCTGTTAGAAGCCCGACGCCGAAGGCGGGAGGACTTTTAATGACTCGAGTTTGTTATCCCCTTACTGCCCGTGAAACACACAATGTTTTTCATCACATTTGCAGGGAAATGAAATAAAAATCGGACAAAAAAAAAAATTATTCCCATTGTACACCGTGAATTACCATCAGGTGGGTAGAATAAACTGTATGTCGCGTCGTTTGCGCGCTACTTGTATAAGAAAACGATCACCGCCGGAGCCGCCGCCGCGCGCACCTCGCCGGACCTGGCGCACGCCCCGACGTCAGCGGGAGTTATAAACCATACAAAATCTATAACTCCCAACTCCCGTGGGAGTTATGGATTTTAAATGGTTCATAACTCCTGCTGACGGCGGGGCGTATAGAGCAGCTAAATCGGCTATAGCTGCTCTATTCGCCTGCGTATTATAACACCCTTTCGGGGCAAGTGTGATGAAAGCAAAATTTCATTACTAATAAAGGAGAGCTATATAGTATACCAGATTCAAAGCGTAGAGAAGGGAAGTTGATGTTCATATCGATCGTCACTTCCCATCCATTAGTGTCAAACTCCGACTTGAAGAGCTCAAATCTTCCTAACCCACGAAGAGTTCCCTTAGTAACATTTCCATTGATACTGAAATCAAGATCGCATGAACAGTCACGATTCAAATACACGTACCTACGTACTTGATTAAGAGGCGTCCATTAATTACTTGAGCTCAAAATGGGGGTGCGGAAAAATCTCACCAAATCTCATTTAAAGGGAGAGGTAAAGGACTAGGTATACATTATTATAACATAATACGCTTAGATATTTAGTAGTATGAAGCAAAATGCATGAACATAGGGTAGATCTCTCATGAGGTTTGGAAATCTCACCTGGGTGGTACAAAGTAAAATAAACACCTCCGGTAATTAATGAACGACCCTCACTGTAGGGTCGCTGCCACTCTACAATAGAATGAGTAGAAAGAAGTGCGGTAAACAAAAGTCAAAAAAAATTCATTCCGTCAGTGCTTATGGCAGGGACTTCGCAGATGTATGTGCGATGTTATTCCTTCACGAAATGCTCGTAAATATCAAATTAAATTTTGTACATGACACCAAATAAGTCAGAGGGGTGAGCCAGGATTTGATCCCGTGCGTCGGACCTCGGTCTAAGCTACCACTGCGCTGCAAATAATTGTACTAAGTACGAAGAAATACATTGCGCGGATACGGGGGGCCGTGGGGGCAATAAGGAATACGCATGAAAACCAAAATGAGGTTTAAACTATATATATATTATGAAAGAAAATGTAAATAAATGCATGTAAGAAAAAAAAAGATAATTTTGACCATTTTATTAAGGGCCAAAATTAGTGAAAAATCAATATTGCTTTTTAGTTCTGAATTACTAGCTTTTGACATACTAATCAAATTTGTAATTTCTTACTTGTACAATATTGGCCTAAAAACAGTATTTTCGAAAGTAATTGCACATTTCTTTTAAACGCTATATGTTTTGTACCCTTTAACGTAAACTGTGACGTCATAGTTCATGTCCATTTTGTATGAAACCTATGACTTTTCAAGCTTCGGCTCAAAAATTAAACAACACAATAATGTTTTGCGTACAGTTCGATTTCTATTACTCAGAATTTTCCAAAAAAAGATGGAAAGAAAACATGCAAGTTCGATATGACCCATTTGCGACCAAATGCATGGGGGATTTACGACCAAAGCACCTTATTTCCTAATTTCTAAAAAAATATTGGTAACAACGAATTTTCTGGAAGATTATCCCCCGAACGAAATTCTGTATCCATGCTCTATTATTATGTATTTTATTTTACATAATTTAATTAAACTATTTACCACAAAACCGGCCCACACAGTACAACGTGTTGATTTTCAAATTCCAGCGTATCTAATTCCGGGATAAAATTTTGTATGTTTTCCTTTTGAGTCCTACTTTTATTTATTTCATAGACTTGACGAAAAATTTGATAAATGGGGGTTGTAAAATCTGAAACAAAAAATAAGTAAGGTAAGATTAATACAACGTACAGGTTTACGTCGGGGTTAAACAGTTTAGGTACAGTACTTAGTCTTCTGTAGAACCTTGTCATCGTTACTCGTAACTACATAATATAAATGCGAAAATTGGTATCCATTGGCGGTAATACAGTTGTTATAATGGAGACTTTTGAACCGGGCACGATGCACACTGGACTTTTTAAGGTTAATTGATTTATTTTGTTGTTATTGTTATTTGTGATTCTATTATTTTAAAGTTACTTGATAACAATAGTCGAATTCCGTACACTTAACTCAGAATAAAATAAAGTCACCATTATAATAAACTAGCTTCATTGCTGCTGAAGTTACACCCCGGCGGCCTAGCAAGGTTGACACGAGGATAAGTTATCCCTATCTTATATCTCAGTGCATCTCTTTCTTCGGTACTAGTATGAAAGAGACGCACGCAAATATCCTCGTGCAAACCTTGCTACGGCCGCGGTAAGTATTCAAAGATGTAGGTATCATATCATGGCAAAAGAGCAGAATGTAACTTGCAAATTTACTCATTGCTAGTTCTAGGTATTATATATAACATGAAGCAAAATAATTATTAAATGAGTGAGCTGATGAAATAAGCGGGTTAGACATAATTTTGTTTAATTAACGTGGAGTAAATTATTTAAATGATGCACCTACCATTTAGGGAGTTCACAGAGGTTGCAGCTACTGCAACAAAAACCAGAATAGTTATGATTTTCATTATATTTAACTCGTTCTTTTCCTCACAACAGAATATTTGTTAGTGATTATTGATATTCTCACTGGTACATTATATAGTTCTACGATTGACAAAAAGGTTAGCGTTATCACAGCAGTTACGAAAGCAGGATTTGATTATCTGATAGGAATTTTAAACCCGCCAGTAAGATTTTAAAACAGATTGATTCATTTTAGATTGTACTTTAGAAGACATTTATTTTTATCATACTTTTATGATTTTTCTCTTCTAGCAACGAATACAGAATATCCATTTTCCATTAGCAGAATAAGTAGCATTAGTATCAAAAGAAATAGGTTAATATTATGCCTGGACTTAGAGGTCTACGCCGCGCTGGCGCGCCGCCGCCGCCGCTGGTTGTTTCACTACGCCGCCTCCGCCGATTTTTCCATCGGCGTGAAATCGGCAAGGTTTAAATTTAAGTGACATCAATGTTGGGCTGAGGAAACGCAGTGGATTTACTAATTTCAAACATAATCAACGTATCGTTTACGAATAAATAATAACTTGACTGAACTTGTAATGGTTTAAATTGCCGGCTGACGGTTTGTTTCAATTTATAGAATCTGAAGATCATTACCGTAAGCGTATAACTTCGTGCTGCAAGCTGCAAGTGCATCTTCCCCTACCCCTCATCCCTCAGCGAATCGCGATGAAACTAGTGCAGAAACATACGATACTAGTGAACGAGTGTTTTCAATTGCCGGACTTAGGTACAATAATCGACCGAGCGAGAGACGTGAGCGAAGCGTCTCCGTTCCAGCTTGGGCAAAAATGCTTTCGTATGTCCAGTGGATGTCCGTCGTCTGTCCATTTGTTATCCTCTACAGGTCGCAGTTCTCAACCGATTATCAGGAAATTTTGTGAGCAGGTTCGTTAATTATATAGATTTTTTTGTCGATTCAGTATTTCGAAACTTTTCAAAAATGGCGGAGATAAGGGGGTTTTTGCAATTACAATCTTATTTGCGGTGTTGGTAAACTGACCCGACTTATATCTATGTATTGGGATATCAGTTTTCCAACGGCAAAGTTAAGTTTGTCGCGAGGTCTACAGCTCACGCTCAGCTCAAAACTGATATCCCAATACATCGATATAAGTCGGTTCAGTTTACCAACACCGCAAATAAGATTGTAATAGCAAAAACCCCCATTTTGAAACGTTTCGAAAAACTGAATCGACCAAAAAATTCCATATAATTATCGAACCTGCTCACAAAATTTCACGAGAATCGGTTGAGAACTGCGACCTGTAGAGGAGAACAAATGGACAGACGCCGGACAGCCGATGGACATCCGCTGGACATACGAAAGCATTTTTGCCCAAGCTGAAACGGAGACGCTTCGCTCGCTTCGCTCGCTCGGTCGATAAAAATTACAATTGAAAATATACTTCTTTATGAATAAAATCGAATAAAAAAAATACGCCGATTTCACGCCGAAAGTACACCGCCGCGGCCGATTTTAGACCAGGCGCCATCGCCGATTATTTTTTGATCGTCTAGCTGGACAAATACTTTTTTTCTGAAATTTTGGAAGGCATCTATGCATTATAACGATAAAGGGCAGAGACGTAGCAAGGCCCTGGTGCAAAAAAACTGGAACATGAGCTTTCCTGATCAGGGTCCGAGGGGGGGCCCTCGGACCCTGATCAGGAAAGCTTATTTAGATTTGTTTAT
Source organism: Tortricodes alternella (assembly GCA_947859335.1). Taxonomy (NCBI): domain Eukaryota; kingdom Metazoa; phylum Arthropoda; class Insecta; order Lepidoptera; family Tortricidae; genus Tortricodes; species Tortricodes alternella. The sequence goes on along the minus strand of OX401970.1, from coordinate 22,154,946 downwards.
AATGTGTACTTATGTCAAATTGTTGCAGAATTTTGTCATGCACACGATCGATAAATCTACGCAGATCGGTTTGCACATATAAATCGCTACGATATATCGTAACGTGTGTAGCGGGCATTAGAATCAAAAAACTATAAGAGGGTAAGGTAACTATAGGCAGGCGAAGATCCTTAAATGCGCCAATCATAGCGCTGTAAGAATCCCCCCGTGCCCCGTAAGTCTGGCAGCTTTATTTGCAAGGAAAAGTTAGGCTAGGTAACTGACCTACAATATTACTGTGCAATATTACAATTATATTGATCGTCAGTGAAAGATATTGATCGTCAATAGATCTATACTGACAATGACAGTGATATTGCACAGTTATATTGTAGGGCTGTTCTTGGCTTAAGCCAATCTAGAATCCATAATTCGGCGAATTAAATTGATAGATGAGTGTTGCCAAGTAGTGATGAAATTTAACGGTGACGTGGTTAATATGGATGTTTCAGAACCGAATCGATCAAGTATGATTTTTGCCATTTGAGCTTAGTTCGCTGAATTATGGATTATAGTTTAAGCGGTGTCTTTAGGATATATGGTATGTGCGTTGTAACTTGTACCTAGATGGGGAAACGCCCCGCATATAGTTCCCATAAACGCCATGAATTGCAATAAAAAGCATACAAATCTCACAATGGCCGGCTGTACTGTATTGAAGAGCCTTGACACAAATATGTAGTTAGCTTCGGATAAAATATCATTGTGTTGCCTTACGGGGCGCGTCAAGTCCATGAGGCTTCACATGGTATAGTCCTAGAGGTAAAAAACTGTAGTAGGTACATGAATTCGGATAGATACCTATATAGGGGTTATGGTAAGTTGCTTTGGCTTGGCCAATATTGTCTCAGCGTTGTATTACCATATCCGCATGGTGTGATGGGCTATTGTTTGCACTCGAAAGGAACTTGAGATTTAACCATCAGTTTACGCAACTGTTGCAACATTGTCGGGCATGCAGCTTGTGCTTCAGATTTCACTCAAAAACCCTGTAATATGTTTATATCTAAGGCATAAATAATTTATTTAAATGACATTATTATTGTTTGAAAATACTAGAACAATGAACCTAAAACTAAAAATCTTAATCTTAATATGATATAATAACTAAAATATATAATTAAAAGGAGTCCCTTTAGGCAAGGTTCCGAAGATACTGGCAGCGTTCTCCCTTTGAATAGCTAGACTACATATTTAAGGTATGTACAGATGTAGTGACGACATCAGGGAAACTCGGATGTTACCACGACTATAGTCGAACGCTGTTGACGTACAGTGGATTCATACTTGTCTTGTTTGGTAAACAAGTTTCTAACTTCAAAATGTGCAGTATTAGGGTGAAACAGCTGTTTTATTCTAAATAAAGCAAGCCTAGGCTAAAAATTGGCAAAGTGACGTCTAAAATTTTGTCTCGGGTTCCTTTATTTACAAGGAAACTTCTGTTTTAGCCAAAAAAGGTGCATTTCGAGGTTAGAAACTTGTTTATCAAATAAGACAAGTATGGATGAATCCACTCTATTATTATCATATTAATACGTGATTTATTTATGCCAGTTAAAATGCGAAACTGCACCCCCATTCCCCATCCTCCCTAGACTGGCAACGCATTGGCAGCACCTCTGGTGTTGCAGATGTCCATGGGCGGCGGTGATCACTTTCCATCAGGTGGGCCGTCAGATCGTTTGTCAGTCAATTGACATTAAAAAAAAAAAATCTCAGTCAATGTCGAATTAAAATTTTTGACTTTGACATTGGACATTGACAAATAAAGTTTCGCATTTAACTGACAAATACATACGATAACTCATGGCCTAACAAGCAGGTCAGGTACATATAGGCATATGTAAGTAGGTGACCGCAAGACGGACGCGTAACGTAAATTAATTTTAAGCATGGGGGCCACTTTTAATAAATAAGTTTTATAAGAAAATTAATAAAAAGTTTTGCAGACTGGATCGTGATTTTAAAATGGTTTGGAAGTTATTTAGGCAAATAGGCGAAAATTTACCATATTAACCAAATTTATCTCCGAAACTACTGGGCCTATATAGTTATTTACTTATACATTACAGAGGGCTTAGCACACTAGTTTTTATCGCGCACATAAAGCATCTGTCACTTTTTAACTAATATGCGGGTGCGAAAGGGACGAATGCTTTATGTGCGCGATAAAAATTAGTGTGCTAAGCCCTCAGGAAAAGCTATACGAAGTTTATGGTATTTAATATAATATAGGAAATTTCAGATAATCATGCACGGAACAGAACCCTCTCCACGCGAGTTTAACTCGCAGTTGTCCGGTTTTTTCAGTAAATACGAGAGATTTTAATATATATTGAGGTTTTTACACTCTCCGGTGTATTATTTTTACCAAACCGGATGAGGTTTCGGTGAGTGCCAGTCTTCTTTATTAGTATTTATTTGTTTGATACTCTTTCACGTTAAAATGGTGCAACGGATTCACTTGATTTTTCGCATAGCGATAGTTGAAAGGCCGGAAACGAACATAGGCTACTTTCTATCCTGAAAAAATGCACAGTTCCAGAGGAAAAACCGATAAGCAAATTCCACGCGGAGGAAGTTGCGAAGTTGCTAGTACTTATTATAAATGCAAAGTAACATTGTCTGTCTGTCTGTTACGCTATGGCTAAACCGTTACACCAATTTTGAAGTTATGGAGATATGAGGAGCCTCGGGAAAGAAAACAGCCTACTTATTTTTTTCTCTAAAAGCTTGGAATAGGGACTGGATGATTGAGTTATGGCAACTTCGTGCATGCTCGATGAACGCCCATAATTTGAGGGAAAGTTTGTATCAGTTCAGTAACATGAAAATTCGTTATATTTTAAAGGTATATTGCCGCGCAGACGAAGTTGCGGGTAAAAGCTAGTAAGTCAATAAACGATAGGCTACATTGATGACATTATACTAAATTTACTACTCGGTATACGTGCCTATTGTCTTTTTCTTGAACACATGCATGAATGAATGGTTTCATTCAATGGTCCGCATTGGTATTAACGAGTAAAAACATCCTGTCATAAAAAAATTATGTGTACCGCTGGCAGAAAAATATAAAATAAGTTATACCTACACGAATGTAAATAAAAGAAAGAAATAAATATTTATTTATTTTTATCCGGTTTTAATCAATCAATGGCATGAATACTGGAAAATTATAAAAAGAAAAGCCAAAATTTTTTGAGAAAGCTGATTGACGGACGGATGGAAGGTAGTCGTAGGCTTAGTAATAGGGTCCCGTTGATACCCATGGGGTACGGAACCCTAAAAAGTGCGCGTCTATCGCTGTGAACGCCGCATAAACGAACCGAACTCCTTAACGGGTCACTGATCTATAGAAATAGAGCATGACTGAAGGAAGCTCGGCATAGGTAATTAAATAAATAAATAAATCAGAGGACAATCTTTACACAAATCGATCTAGTCCCAAAGTAAGCTCTAAAGGCTTGTGTTATGGGTACTAGACGACGATATACATACTTATATAGAGAAATAAATACTTAAATACATAGGAAACATCCAAGACTCAGGAAAAAACATTCGTGCTCATCACACAAATATTTGCCCTTACCGGAGGCAGGGTCACTACCAACTAGGCTAACCGCGTCGTCATTGAATGACATGTTATGTGAATGTGTTTCTAAAACCTTCATTACTAAAGCAGACTGAGAACACAAATTTACAGTCTATACGATTCTACATTCTTCCGAACCGGTGGTAGATTCACTCCCTTTCATAAGAGCTTGTAAAAGCCTAAATTGAATAAAGATATTTTGACTTGACTTTGATTTATTATTTAAACAAAAATTGTTGTACTAAATGTTTCTCAGTTGTTTGACTCCACGTTTCAATGCTAAGTAGAACATCTGTAAAGCGTTACTCATCTTTCTGCAAACTATTTCCGTAGGACCGTGAACCTCGTCGCTGCATTACTAAAACTACCACCAATGTAAATATACATTGGTTTCTAGTTGTTAGTCTGTAATGTTTGACTCCGTTCATTTGAAAATTGCTTTTATTATTTTATAGTCTAAGAGCCTATGACACTAAACCAAGTTCGATAAGACTACCAGATGATATACAATAGGTATACAATATAATAAGTCACGTCATTAATGGGGAACACAAAATGGCGATGCTGCAATGCAAAAATCCTGGCGGCGCTACAAAAAAAAAACCGATTTCTACACTGACAAATTTGTTATAGCACATTGTGCATCTAGGGCCGTAAGAAGGTGATAACTAACGAGAGTCTGTTAGAAGCCCGACGCCGATAGGCGAGGGCTTTTATGACTCGAGTTTGTTATCCCCTTACTGCCCGTGATACACACAATGTTTTTCATCACATTTGCGAGGAAATGAAATAAAAATTAGACAAAAAAAAGTATATTTATTAATTTTATTTCCATTTTACATCGTGAATTACCATCAGGTGGGTGTTCATAAACTGAGCGTACGTTGCGATCAGCGCGGGGCAGCTCCGCCGGCTTGCGGGTCGCGCGCCCCGCCGGCTGCAGGTCGCCCCGCCGTCAGCGGGAGTTATAACCCATACAAAATCCATAACTGCCCTTGGGAGGTAAGTAGGCTACAGCTGCTCTGTACGCCTGCGTATAATAACAGCCTTTCCGAGCAAGTGTGATGAAAAAGCTATTACCTGCATTACCGTAATGTATTCGCAGCCAAGTCCAAATAATGTCGAAGCATCCGAAACAATGTTGATTGTTACGTGGTAATGTAAAAACATATACAGGCGTTTGTAGTCCGCAACATTATCTATGTAGCCCGCAACATTATCTATGTAGCCGAGTCTCTACTTACGTAAGGTAAGTTTTTCTCCAGAATTACGTACGTGGCATCCAGAATTACGTATGTCGGTACAGTAATTTTTTCTCAGTGTAGTATGATATGACTCCCAAATTTCGTTTTTTCCTAGAAACAGGGGTGGGGTAGGAGTATACGACAATGCAATGCTGCAAGCCCCCCTGATTGTCCTTATCTAGTATCTTGTATGATCGACCTCATCAGAAAACCAAAGCTGATCTGAAAGATCGTCAATTGCGGTGTAAGAAAAACCACTGCTGCATTTTCCAAACAGTGGAGAAAGTGGTTGCTGCAACGATTGAAGGTCGCCCTCCGCGCAGCTGGATTCGGTTTTCAATTCAGTTTTGTTAGCAATCACCCGGTTCCTTTCGATTTGTACTGATTGATAGACGTGCCACGGTCACGTTCGAATAAGTTTAAGCGTCGGACATTTTTTAAACAAACGATTCTGAATTTTTTGAATTGACCACATAACATCGAATGGAATTGAAATTTTGATGAGGGCAATGAGAAAAGAAGATTGCTTATTCAAATAATTTCATAATTTTATCAATACATCTTTTATTTCACAAGTACGACAATATGACGTGACAACAACACGAGGTGTAAAAAAACTACTACTAACAATATTACTCTAATTAAAAATTCTTATTCTTATGTACGTATCGTATACTACGAATTTATAATTAATATTAATGCTCAATATATTTTTGATGTTTTTAAAAAGTTGCAAATTCTTATTTTTTATGGGTCTTAATTAGGATTCAGTCAGTCAGACAGTCAATTAAACTTATTACCGATGGTATACAAAGATGACCCTCCGTAATAGGATATAATTGTGGGAACCTAATTCCAACCGATTCATGATTAGTAAGAGTCGGAGTTAGGTTTCTATAATATTACCTATTACCCAGTTACAACAATGTAAAGAAATAACTAATTTAGGGTACTACCGTGGTTTTGATTTCTTTGAAATTGCCATTATTTTGATAGTTTTGCTTATCTATTAGAATCTGTTGTTCTGGTTGTTCTTGCTTTTTGTATGAGGGGTCTAAGAGTAGGTATATATATTTTTTGGGCTTAAGTGTTACGGTAAAATCAATTTGAATTCCACTGTAAAGTCAGCATGTTTTTGATTTGTTATTATTTATTATTAGTTACCTACTTTGTAACCAAATATGGCGTTTCGATTTAAATGTTTGGTAATTATAATTTTATTGATATAATTTTAAAACTTTAAGCACGTATTCTTTTTTAAAACGAATTTCTAAACAAAAATCAATTTGTCAAAAAAATGTACCTACGGAACCAAAACTATCATTAGTTCTTACCTTCTGTAATAGGAACCAAATTCTCGGTGTCCAATGTCCAATACCGCGGTAATAGGCTCCTAGAATTAGACCAAAAGGCTACAAAATAACAAATTAACTCTAAATACTCTAATAAAAAAATCCTTACCGTGGTTACCCTTAATTTTTTGCTCTTGCTTGACAACTTGCTTAACTACCACAGTAATAGATGCCTTTACTTCACTCCTGAGCGGAGGTTCGTTGGATGGTAATGGATTATTACTTCCGCTCGTGAAAGTAAGGGTTTGCATACGCATTATGTGCTTGACGTAAATGCCAGAATAATTAGATGTACTCATGGAATAAATAGGCATTTCCTGGGCACGCGTTCCACCTTCGGCCGCGTCATCACTTTCCATCAGGCGAGACCGTGGCCAAGCGAAAGCCAGCAATAATAATTAAAAGAAATTATCTAAATTACAAGACAGCGCGGATCATGAAAAATATACAAAAGGCTTTCTACAATAAAAGGCCCGCAAAAAACTAAGTAAGCTACAAACAGTATCTATAAACTTATGTAATAATTAACATCCTCCACGAGCAGCGCTTGTTCTTTTCGCATGAATACATTATCTTGGAGAGTTAGGCAATCATTTGCACAATATAAACAGTGTATCGTCTGTGCCACCATGTCTCTATATTTTAGTCTGTGTTGATCTGAATTCATCCAGTTCGTGCCCCGCTGTAACCTATACAATACACACCATGCAGCCCGCATAAGACGCGCTCGTAGATCGATTCGATTCGATTAGCGATTAATCTAGTCACAAATAAATTAATTACCTAGATCATCAAATAGATTACAATAGTGAAGCCGATAGCGATATTAACAAGTGATAAAGAACTATTTAAAATTATTTCGAAACTTTACATGTTGATATAAAAATAAAGGGCGTAGTTTTTTTTGTGAAAATAAACGATTAATCAGGAATACGTTAATTATGTGGCGGACTGTTGTCAATTTGGCAATCGTTTTTATTCTAGTGAGCCGCCTGAACTGTGCTCCCACTTACCCTCAATGTAAGTACTGTCACTTCTGTGCTATGGGCTAAATAAACTAACACTTCGTGTACTCCTAGATTCCAACTTGCTGAGAAGATAACGACCTGGGACTCTATTCGACATTGCCTAAGCGATAGATATCGCGATGGTTAATAAGAACTACAAAATTGTAGCAAAATAATTTACGATACCGTTTACGCTATTTCGAATACAGGTCCTGGTCCATGGGGCAATAATAATAAATAAATAAATAAATCTCTTAATTCGATTCTATTTAGGTCCTAAACTGAACTGTGTCCGTACTTTATACCACGTGATATATTTTACATAAATGTAAATACGATGCCATGAGTTCAGTTTAGAGCTTAAAGAGAATCGCATTGCATTCTCATTTGCAATTGGTGCATTTGGAGATCGTGGTAACCCCCCACCGGCCCTAGCAAGGTTGACACAAGTATAAGTTAAACCGTCTTATATCTAAGTGCGTCTCTCTCACACTAGTGCCGTCGAAAGAGATAGTTAGAGAGATAAACGGGTTTAACTTATCCCCCTATCCGGCATGCTAGGGCAGCAGTTCAGTTTAAGACCTAACTTTGAAGCGCATAACGAGGTGATGGTAGCCCCTCAGCGGCCTAAGCATGCTAGACACAGGGATAAATTAAACCCGTTTATCTCTCTGACTGTCTCTTTTGTCGGCACTAGTGTGAGAGAAGCGTATTCGAGTATTCTGCATGTAAGAAGAGTACACAGCACGAACACAAGCTACATGAGAGAAGTTTCAAAATAAACGGATATACCTAAAATACTTTTTATCCGAATACGCCGATGTAAAAAGAAGGAGTTAAATTTAAGACGGGTTGAGTGTTCTACCCCTGAAGAAGGATTCCATATGAGTCCGAAACATGTTGGACTATTTCTGACAATAAATCGTGAGTAAAGCCGTGCTTATTTCTAGTCTTTATAATATGATATGTTTTTATTTTAAAATAAATTCATTTAGAATCTTGAAGGTTTCAAAGCTTGCCTATACGAATTAAACTTAAGGCAGATTTAGACAGGGTCAGGCTTTGAATTCGAGACAAGTCAGCGCTGACCGGAGAAAAACCAAATTTAAATAATTTATTTAGTTTAATCAATTATTGATTTGAAGTCAGTACAGCGGTGGGAGGTCAGCGCTGACTGGTATATTCGCATACGAATATTTTGAGGTCAGTCGGTTCGACGCCGATACTGACTTGTGCACTGACCCTGTCTAAATCTGCCTTTATGCTCTACGAACGGAGTCGCGGACATACTCGTAGCTATTTGAAAAAGTACACAAAGAACTTCATCCTAAACAGCCAACAACAACCTTTCTTCGAGTTATAACGGTTCGCAACAGATGGCGCTGCTCGCAATCTAAAACGCGCTAACGATTTGCTATCCTAGATTCTATAAATACACTTGTAGTCTTCATCATAGTTAAGGGAAGTAAACACCACACGGTTGTGCTCTTTTTGTACGAGTCCTCGCGAATGCCAGCGAGGATTCCCACACAAACGTCAGATAACCTACTATCGTCGTCGCTTAGCTAACAACGCCTCTTAAGTCGCAGATTAGCGGTTTTTATAATTTTATTTTTAAAATATATATACCTATTTGCACTTATTTCCGAAAATACTGTTTTTAGGCCAATATCGTGCAATAAAAAATGACAGAAATTTGATGAGCATGTCAAAAAGACTAAGTTTCACTTATTTTGACTATTTTTGACCCTTAATAAAAGAAAAAGTAACAGTTAAGATGATCCTTTGTTTCTTTTACATACATGCATTTATTTAAGTTAAGCTTCCGTTCCACAGAAATATATTAATATTAGTTAAGTACTATAGTCAAGTATCCAATTGTTTCCAATGATTTATAAAATATCATTGATTGTTTCATAATTAATTATTAATATTAATAATAAATTTTATATTATATTAATAATTAATATAAAAAATAATAATTAATAATAAATTCAAAAAAAAAAGAAAAAGTGCAGCTTATATCGAGTGACATATCAAATAAAAGGGCTTATTATGTGGATCCTAAACATATTTTTTTAGAATTTTAAGATAAATGGTTTGGAAGTTATTTAGGAAAATAGGCGAAAATTGACCATTCCCCCCCCCCTTATCTCCGAAACAACCGGGCCTAAAATTTTGAAAAAAATACAAAAAGTAGTTCTTTACCTATAGATTACAGGAAAACCTATAAGGAGTCTATGGTATTTAAAATAACATAGGAAATTTCAGATAATCATGTATGGAACGGAACCCTCTCCACGCGGGTTTAACTCGCACTTGTCCGGTTTTTTTTTGTGATGTAATTACAAATTTATGGTTTTCGGTCTTGTTCCTTTACTTGTGCTATAAGAGACTGCTTCTTGCCAAATTTCAACGGGAAGTACCTACCCTATAGGTTTTGATTCCCTTGAAAGTATCAAAATATGTGGCATAAACGGTTAGAAGGTTGATTTTTTCACAGCTTTACGAGATTGCAGACCTGAGTATTTGGTATTAATTTTAACTTGATACCTCTACGTGTTCCTGAGGAAAAGGTCTCGACACACAGACAGACAGCCGTACGCCAAATGATCCTATGACGGTTCCTTTTTTTCCTTTTGCGGTACGGAACCCTAAAACGAAACAAAATTTTATACATTGCCTAGACGTACCCGGCGTTCTATAGAACATCTGCATTTCATACACTGCCCGGTAACAGATACCCAAGCCTTCACCCTATAACTTTACAATTAACCAAATTAAACAGAAAACTTAAACAGTTACTAACTACTGTTAGTTGGTATACTATAATAAAGGTGACAAATAATTCCTAGCAGATTGAGAAAAATTAAGCGAAGCGACCGAAAATAGTTTGTTTTATTAAGTAAGGTAAGGTCTATTTAGTCAAATTAAAACAATCGTGAGACATTAAGTACCTACACACCGCTTTAGATATAGATATCGCCACAAGAGTTGAGGTCACGCACACCGCGGCATGTCATGTGTGGACAAGACAATTTCGTTCGCAATTTCAAATTTGTGGTTTGTTTTGTACGGCATTGTGTACTTGTGTGTGTAATCATTCACCTCAACTCTCGTGGCGATACCTATACTCACGATTTATTGTCAGAAGACTCCGTACGAGTTCGAAACATGTCGGACTATTTCTGACAATAAATCGTGAGTACCTAAAGCCGTGTGTATTTCAAGTATTCATAAGGCCTATTTGTTTCTTAAATGAACGAATAGTCTCACTAGTCAGCTCTTAAAGAAAACAAACAACTCGAACAGCACTCAATATGCTCACTTGATAATTGGTTTGCCCAACTAGCTCCTGAACTAATACCTCTTGACTTTTAACCGTGTTCTCGCAATTGATCGGCCGCTTCAGAACTAGCACAAAAGCTAATTGGGTCTGCTTGACACTTCAAACTGATTTCAAGGTTTAAATGGCAAATTCGATCAATGCTTATTTTGTACCCAGTGTCTAGGAAAATTACTTATACAGTTACATAGATATCTATTGCATTCTGACCGGACAAATTAAGTCAAGATAGAGTCCGACTGACAGCATTGGCGTAGCGTGGACGAAATAGCGAGGCCTTTTTCTTTCAGTTCCTATTCCCGAACCCAATTCAGAGTTCTTACCATATTTGTATTTGTGTATACAACAGCAAAACTTAGACACATTCATGATAGTGTTTAACTTGCGCAGAGTTATGTTGAAAGCCACAAGCAGCGTTTGTCTGTCATTTATTTTGACGATTTGTTCAAATTCAGTTAAAGTGGCCTAAGTAGCGCTCTAATTTGTTCCAATCCGTTCTTTGCCAATCTGTTTTGGTAAAATTAGAGTAAGTGGGGCACTAATCGTACTATTTAGCGTAGTTCATGGCGTGTGGCCTCAAACCCCCTTGAGTGCGAGGCCGCGGGTTGCTTCGCCTATGCCTAGCTACGCCGCTGCTGACTAACATTTAATATCGTGGAGCAAAATGTAATGAACTAGTAAATAAACAAATTCTGATTAAATCAGAAGCTTAAAAGATGCCACATATTTTGATACTTTCAAGGGAATCCAAAGGGAATCCGAAGGGAATCAAAACCTATAGGGTACTTCCCGTTTACCTAGAATCATGAAATTTGGCAAGAAGCAGTGTCTTACAGCACAAGTTAAGGAAAAAGTCCGAAATCCGTAAATTTGTAATTACACCACATAAAAAAAAATTGTTAAACGGAATAACCTTTGCAATGTAGTAACACACTTGACGATTGCACGAAGATAGGAGTTTCCGAAAGTTATATTTTGTCTTATTTCAAAGGTAGATTGTAAATGGTTACCCCGTTGTTAAAAGCTATTTTTTTTTTTCATTTTTAGGGTATCGTACTACTGTTTCTTTTTCATAGGTAAGTACGGAACCCTCGGCGTGCGAGTCAGTCTCGCACTTGACCGGTTTTTTTTAATTATGTGTACGGAACCCTTAAGAACAAGGTATAGGACAGGATGGGAGAGAGATGCGCAAGTTAGAAAAATAACTCCCCAGGTTCCTACGAGGTAGGCACCTACCTACCAGTGGCGCAGCCTTCCTACAAGCCCATTCCTGACGGCTTTACCAAGCTAGAATGCTACGGCTAGCTAGCTATCAGTGAAGTCCAAGTAACTCTAACTAAATGTCAGACTTGCACGTAAAGTTCTAATTCTTCCGGCTTTCCTTAGAAAACATATGACGCTTCGCCACTGCAACCTACCATGTAAAATTTGCGTTTGTACGGTGTATAAATATACCTTTCTCTTCATTATCAAATGTCCCATCTATGTATACTTGAAAGTTTAAAGGAGTTTTGGGCTAATCTATAGGATTGAACCGAATCCGCTTTAAAGAACTAAATAACTTTCAAAAGATCCCATAATAAATAGATCCAAGTAAATCCGTTCGAAGGAACCCACAGACAGAAATAAGATCTTTGATTAGGTATCTTTGTTATGATAAAATGATTAAAAGGTAGCTGTTGTTAACATTAAGTTAAATTTGATATTTTGATTAAAATTAAATGCCTAGTTAAATGCATGAATTTAAGTATTAGTTGTGAAAAATCAGAGTTACGTAAATGTACCTTTATTTTTACGTAATTCGCGAAATCGTTTTCACGTCGTAACCATTCGTCTTTGCCTAATCCGTCACACATTAAGTGTAAGTAATGGAAGCCTGGTATTGAATTTTGACATAACTCTAAAGCCCCGGCATCAATGCGGGCGCGCAGCAGCGGGGCGCGGTTTATCCCGCTCACACCAATGCACTACAACATAATGCCGTCGCACCGCGCTGACGCCGCGTGCTGCAGCATGCGCGGGCGCTTGCCCGCAATGAGACCGGGCCCTAAACATTGATATTCTTTGCAGTGCGCGGACCTCGTTATACAGTAAGCAATGGGCACGAAATACCCAAACCGTACGTGGAGGTCAGGAACGCCACGTACCACGGCAGCGGGCCGCGCGAGGAGGCGCGCGCCACGTGTTCGGTGAGGACCCTCGAAGTCAACGCCACCGCCAACGCCACTATTACGAGGAGGCTGCATGGAGTTGTCACTTCTCGTAAGAACCTAGTTTATTAATAACTACTTAGCTTTCGCCCGCGACTTCGTCCGCACACACACACACACGAACTCACACACACACACTTTTGCATGTATAATATTAGTAGAATTTGTAGGATTGTCGAGGAGTATTTGTACCAAGTTTTAAGAAGATATCAGTATGGAATCAGTACTCATATAAAGTTTCAATAAACATAAATATCCCTCCACGCGTTGTTTTGTTATATCTCAATATAAGGATAAGGCAGCGTTTTCGATGAAAGCTCCCAGGCGGCTTCAATTTGTTCGACGCTTCCAACTATTCTCGTTTTATTTCTTCCAATTTACACAAAACCTTGACATATTATACACCTAAGCCTTCCTTATGAATCACTCTATATATTGGTGAAAACCACATAAAAATCCGTTCAGTAGTTTTTGAGTTTATCGGTAACAGACAGACAGACGCGGCGGGCAACTTTGTTTTATAATAATATGTAAGGACAAGTCAGGGAGCCCGGTGATCACGCAAGCCAAATAAGTATTGGTATTATTACCTATAGCGATACATTTTTATTTGTTTTGCAGGAGAGCTGCAGAACTCTATGCAGCGGTTAGAGGTCATTATATTCGGGCAGATGCAACAGCTGTGGCAGAGCCTGGACGCGCTGCGGGGGCAACTGGGTGCGCGCGAGGCGACCCTCCCGGACCGTCGTACTGTCATGTTTAGGTTTAAGCCCGAGGGATAGTTTAGTCATGTTCTAGAGCCCTCACACATTACTTTTACTTGCACATAGGTACTGTTGTCACTTTCAGACTACAAATATATTCGATAGTAGAACGAAGGGTCCACATTATTGCGCCAAGTGTTAGTCTGGAGCCCGAACGCAAATGAGGGCTCTAAAAACACGAGCGCAATAATACATCACTTGATGCGAGGTGCATAATCTACTTTTATTTTAACTACTGCAAAAAGTTGGTATAAAAAGTAAAAATATAGCGGCGTAAAAAGGATTTTTGAACCTGGTAATCGAGAACGTTAAAAAAAAAGAAGAAAAGCAGTCGAGAACCGAATTATACTGTGCGTGGAGCTTTACATACATACATATTATCACGCCCGAAATCCCTAATGGGGTGGGCAGAGCCACAAGACTACTTGTGGCCACGTTCGATTAATTAGTCCTAAGATGGGATCATGGACCGTATGGTGACAGGTGATCAGTCCATCGCTCATACAGATAGTCCACCATGTTGGAGAGGACCCGTCCCTTAGTCGACTTTTACGACATGCCAGGATGATAAGCATCTGCACGCATTCTATGCTATTTCTTCACTCCCAGTGCAGCATAGGTTTAAATGTGCATAAAGGGTACTTCACCAGGTACCTTAATTACTTTTGTTCCAACTACGCTTTAACTTCATCATTATGGCTTTAAATACTCAGCACAAAGCTTGCAAATTCTAAGGGTGCGTCATACCAGGTGCAAAAATCCTTGTTACGTCGCTAATCAGGTTTAACTATAGTTTTACTTTTTGTTACCAACTTTTTGCATAGTTGAAAGAAAAGAAGATTATGCACCTCGCGTCAAGTGATGTATTATTGCGTTCGGGCTCCAAACTAACACGGCGCAATAATGAATCACTTTCTGCTTGGTGCAACAATCTACTATTGTAATCCATGTTAGATCTGAGAATTAAATTTTATAATCATAGATGCCATTTTATGTATCCTAGCACAGACCAAATATCCTTAAGACACTGCTTAGCCAAAATTTTAATAGCAAAATGTATTATATATGTGTAAGGGTATATATTTTTGACTCTAATATTGGGAGCGCGGGTCGGCCGGCTATGCAGAATCTATAAGACAATTTATAGGATATATACATGGTATGTGGGTAAAAGACGTGACGCAATCAAACTCTGTTATGTAATTAAGTTTCATTTATTAACAAATTAGTAACTGAACTGATCAGCAGGTTAGCCTGGTCGGGCTACAACAAGAAACAAATACCTTCGTTAGTTACATTAAGTTATTGATTGTAAACCTACACGCTTCTATTAATAAATTAAATATTAACAAATAAACAATTTATTATGCATCCTTTTAAATTATAAAACTAGCATTAGAATGTACTTTTTGTAAGAGAAACTTTTATAGGTACCTTGAATATATAAAGATATTAATGTCTTTTATAATGTAAATTGATTCATCGCGAGATTCAAGAGCCTTAACCTTTGAACCGCCGTCGTTAGTCGTCGTCGAGAGACATTATAGAACACATACAATAGATATTAATACATATTATTAGACACAAAATATCCACCTGATTTCGCCGCAGTCTTATAATTAAGACAAATGACTTATACATTTTGTTTGTAACCTTGTTTAGGTGGTGACACGGACACGTCGACCGATGACAAATTCACAGCGGTTAAAAGGTTAAAAATTGGACGGAAATAAAGGACATATTGTAGTAATTAAATTACGATAACGCTGGCAATAGCAGCTGGGCGATCCCAATCATAATCGCCCGTTTAAAAAGCGTTGCGTTTGCGCTTTTTTATCTCCCATCTAAACAGAAGCACGGGGTTCCATATACCAAATTTGAACCAACGTCCATCGTCCAACGCTTAAAATCCAACTCGATACAAACACGTAGTATCAATTTGCTTCAAAAGCACGTTGAAAAAGCTCTCGTGCGAACCTGGCCTAATATTGTAGAATCTATTAATGGAAATGATCGAAAATATCTGACCTCGAAATAATCATAAATATATTTAGACATTTATAACTACATCAAATATTTTCAGCTTATTATTAGAATTTTACCGGAGGGTCACGATGAAAAGAAGTCTGGATGAATCGATTTAAACTTCTTGAAGGAAAAGTTATGCTGGCTGGACGAATTACATGAAATTTATGGAATGGATTTAAATTGTTTGCCAGTGAAGTTGTTTCAGATGATATCCCACTTGTAAGGGCGTATTATGGTAGAGAAGCCTCTGTCCTAGTTCTCGTATGTAATATTTGTAATTCGGCTTTTCTAAGCCTATTTTTTCAATTAACAGCCATTTTGAACACTGGTTTGCTACATTTCGCTCGTTTAAAATTAAAAAGAAATAATGTGAAATACAAATCCATACCAAATTCAATTTTATCGCGGTTGAGTAAAGTTTAAAACAAAAGTGAATTTCATTTGGACTTTTTCTCTTTTATTTATAAACGTGCGATAATACAAATATTTCAAATTTTACACTACTGAAAAGTGAGATTATGACATTGATAATACCATTCGAAAAGTTAACCGCGGCGTTCAGTATGATTGCAAACAATCGTCCGTGATCACTCGGATACTCGATTTCCGGGTTACCAGTAGCTTCAGAGTGGCCCTTAGAGTACACTACGTCAGAGTCCATTGTTATCGCCAAAACGTAGCTTAAAGTTAATGAAACAACGCCGACGTGTCGAAACGGAATGCAGATAAAATACGAATAATTAAAGACACGCTTCCCTTGTGTAGACCTGATTGAAATCTGATTATAGTTTCATTGTAATCATTATTTAGGACTGGTGACTTCTGTTTAACATGGGCATTTTATTGTTTAGGTGTTTCGCTTTTTATTGTTAAAACATAAAATCAAATGTAAACGCTACATTATCTTACGGGTTTTAATAATTGAAACAATATACAGTAAGTCAAAGTTATCGATTGTCTGGCGATCGACAAACTGTTTTTGTGCCTTAAGCGGGCGTTATATTATCCAATTCGCAGAGCACCTGGTGAGCTGACCAAATCTAGTCATCTAGTGCAGTGCTGGCGCACTAATTCAGCGCTCTGCAAATTGAATAATGAAATGCCCATCTTATTTGCGTGGCTGTTATAAGGGGTGATTAGAAATAGTTGCCACTAGCCTAGGGCAGGTGCGCAGTTCGTGAGCGCGTGTCAAGCGGCGTTGGCTTGTATGTACCGGCGCAGCTCTTCTTGCGTGTCGAATATCATGACGGGGAACGGGGAGCCGGGCACGTGCCGCCCCGCCCACCGCACCTCCACCCGGTAGTCGCCCGGCTCCGTGGGAGAGAACTGACGACAAACGACGCTATTATACCAACACCACAATGGGTCCTATTCGAAACGGCGTCCGCTAAATTTAAAATTGCCTAAACTTAAATGAGAAACATAAAACTCGATTTTGTATTGCTGCAAGCTGCCAAAATCGAGGCTGACGTTTCTTATTTCAAATTTAGCGACTTCTAAGTTTAGCGAAAACACGTTCGAATTGGCCCCAATTTAAAGCTATACGACAAAGTATATTGTGTAAACGAAATAGTATATTGTGTCACAAGGGAGCAAAATTACATGTTTACGGCGAGAGCGGTATATTGAGCGTAGCGAGGGATTTAGGCATTATCGGCAGACGAAAATAATCTCGCTACCGAGTGACACACTGCTTTTCACTACACCTTTGAGGTATCAAAATTATCTTTTCTGAATATGTGGAGTGAAAAAGGCTAAAGTGGCTTTAATCATAGATGCTGAATCGTATTCGCTCACCTTGCACAGGATGGTGCGGTCCTTCTGGCTCTCGCGCTGCATCTCGACGCGGAAGGCGCCTTTGGGGCCGCGCACGCGCACCGTCAGCTGGCCGGCGCCCGCGCCGCGCGTGTCGCACAGGAAACGCGACTGGAACGTCGCGAGCACGCCCGGCTCCACACCGGGGCCGTACACGCGGACCTGACACGATACATTCGGTTTCAATATGTCATCTAATAGTTCATTTTAATTTTGGAAAACAGACATTCGTAAATAAAATCTATTTAAAACTTAATTGTGAATGTCAAGGGGTTATCTGCATAAGTTGACGATTTTTCATAGAATCAGGTCGTCTGTTGGTTCTCAAAGAATATATATTTGATTCTTTGATCTTTACTTAATATTCGTAAGAGGCAGAATTTTGTTGTTTTTTACACTGCATGACCAGTTATAAAATTAATAAACTCTTTATTAAGCCATTTATCTATATATAAGTAAAATTCTAAGTACAAGACAATTTAACTTGTAAACATAAGAGCTAGATATTTTTTAATATATTGCTCGTCTCGGCATGATATGTCTGGAACCTCCTAAGTTATGGTATTCAATAACTAACTAATGTCATTGAGGTGATGGTCCGTTGGATTAAAGTCCAGATCATTCGGAACAGGGAGCCAGCTATAAATAAATGAGTTCGGCGCCCCCCGCTAGATCCTAGCCTGGTGTAGCTACTTGACAACAGACATATATCCTATAGATTCCGCATAGACGGGCCCAAGCTGCCAGCATTAAAGCAAAAAAAAAAATAAGCGGTGGGGCTACGCGCATATATGAGTATTCATAACCTAGAACGCACCATTCACAGCGCTCTAAAAATCCAAGTTTGGCAGCTTTATTTGCTAGTATAAGTCTGGGTAAGCGGTGTCTTTAGGATATACTGTGTATGCGCTGAGACGTTTACCTTCGAAGGGTCCGGTGCGCCGGCGACTTTGAGCACGAACGGCGAGCCGGGCACGTGCTCGCCGGCGAACTGCACGCTGAGCACGTGCCGGCCCGCCTCCGCCGGCTTCACGTTCAGCGTGAACGTGCCGTCGCCGTGCTCGTACAGCTCGCAATATGCCACCTGCGCAAATGTTACGGGTTATCTTATTATCGCTCCTCCAATATTGGTTTGTAACTATAAAGCTTTAGCTAACATCGAAATGTAAAGTTCGAAGTAACACCACTACTTACGACGCTTTTGTAGTTTGTGTGTGTGTGTGTGATTTGTTGTGCGCCGGTTGTTACTTCGCTTCTCATCAGTTATGACAAGATATCTTCTCAAAGATGGAGTCGCCTGATTTGCGTGGGGTGTGCCCTTGCGGATTTGAATAGGATGACTGACACACTGCGGCCTTAGCTTGCTGGCTTATCCCTAAGTGCGTCTCTCATACTTTTACCGAAGTTAGAGAAGCTCCTTGGATGACGGTTTAAAGCAAAAACATCGGTCAAGTGCGAATCGGACTCACGAGGATAGGGTACCGTACTATAAATCATCGACAGCCTATTTTCTACGAATCTACTGGATGAAAAGTTGAAATTTAGTATGTATTCAGAGTTAGGTGACCCAATCACGCTAATTATGAATAATGTAGGAAATATAGTTTTCTTCCAACTAAGCTTTAATTTCTTCATTATGTCCTTAAATATTCAACACAAAGCAGTACTTATTTGCTCTAGAGCAATAAAGTTACATACAAAATTCATTATCACACTATTTTGTATTTTTATTTTATTTGATGTTGGTCAAGAAGTATACACCAGCAACCCATTCATTTCACCCATTCACAGTCCGACCACTTTTCTGTGGACTCTCAAAGTATGAGCAAGACAGTCCACATGTCGGCAGCCATATCAAACTGTGATTGTCCGTCTAAACTGTTATGCTCAAAGTAGTATAGGTTAAAAGATAAAAATAATTTGGCGTAATATGAAAATGAATTGAACAGACAAAAGTTTTATGTCAAAATTTTCGGATATTCTACTTTAGCTTCTGAATCGTTGGACCTATTTCAATAAATAGAGTATTTTAACGACGTGCGAGTGTCATAAAGTATATAAAAATTCTAAGGGTGCGTCATACCAGGAGCAAAATATTTTTTTACGTCGCTAGTCGGGTTTAACTATACCTTTACTTTATTTTACCAACTTTTGCAGTACATGAAAGAAAAGCAGATTATGCTCCTCGCATAAATCGCTCGTGTTTTTCGTGAACTCGGCACAATAATGAATCACTTTCTGCTTGGTGCAACAATTTACTATTTCCACTTAATTTCTATTATTTTTGATATCATAGAGAGACACTTTATTTTGATGGTGATGGTTAGTTACTTTGTTGGGTCCGGTGCAGTGGGCGGTGAGCTCGCCGGGGCCGGCGCGGCGCGTGTCGATCCAGGAGCGTATCTCGCGGCCGACGACGCCGCCCGCGAGCCCCGCGCCCGAGCACACCACGCGCGACGCGTCGCCGCTCTCCGAGCCCGCCGTCACGTTCACCGTCAGCGGGCAGCCTGGGGAGACCGGTGCTTATAAACGCCTGTTTACACTTCGATTGTGGTTCATAGAGAATCTGAATACGGAAGATGCGTAATATTTCTTTCATCTTGTATTGGAAAGTGTCGAGTTTAGAAACCGATCTGTGTACGCAAAACATTTTTATGTTGATTATTTTACGAGTTATTAAGCTTTGAAAAGTCATTGTTCATATCACTCGCAAAAACAATCGATAAAAAATGGACAACAGCTATGACGTCACAGCTGCCGTTGGACTGTACAAAATTTATGGCGTATAAACGAAATCTGCAATTATTTTCGATAATACTGTTTTTAGACCAACATACGTAGTAATAAAACATGACAAATTTGATGAGGATGTCAAAATAACTAAAATCAGAAGTAAAAACAATATATACTTTTCACTAATTTTGACCCTAAATCAAATAAAAATGAATAGTAAAAATGATCTGATTTTTGTGGAATATGCTTTTGTTTACATTTACTTTCATAATATATCATTTAAACTTCATTTTGATTTTCATGCAACTTCTCCATTACATTTTGCCGGTTCTACCTAATAATAAATTAGCTTTAAAAATTGCCTACCGCGCCACAGAGATTGTGACACCTTGGTAAAAGTGGATGAAATAAAATTATTACATTGTCTTTGAATTGTTTATTAAATTCACTTAGAATTTATGGATAACTTAGGAAAACCATTAATCACAGTAAAGGTAAATATAACTCGCATCGAAAGCCATAATTTTTTTCTTAATAACGCTACGCACAGCATCTTTACTGTGGCAACATTCGTGCATTTTGAGCTGTCAATTAAGTTCGCCGAATCATGGATTCTAGTTAGCAATTGAATAGAGTGCGCGGTTACCCTTAACGAGCCGGCCGGCCCACGTGACCCGGAGCTGGTGGTCGCCGGCACGGCGCGGCGTGTAGCCGGCGCGCCACAGGCCCGGCCCGGCCGCCGCCAGCGCGACCGGCACGTCGTCGCCGTCCGGTGACGTGAGCGAGGCCTCCGGGGAGCCAGGACCCGCGGCGCTGCCGTCTGCAATTAACAATACGTTAGGCCACGTTCCCACTACCGCCGGACTGGTGGATTTACCGGGCCGGTAAAACTGCCGAAAGGCTAGTGGCGGTACAATTTATATAGTTTGAACTTAAACGGCGCAATCCGTATTCAATCCTAAAAAGGGATCGCATAGTACTATAAGACAGTTTTTTTGAAAAGTGTTTAAAACAAAATCCTTGAAACGCTCCATCCTGTTCAAGAATGTGCAAAACGTACTGACCGACAGTGAAGACGGCCGGAGTGTGCGGTGCGGCGTGCGCCAGGCCGCGCCCGGCGAGCGTAACGCGGTCGGCGGTGCTGCCGGACGCGACCAGCGCCCGCCGCGGCGCGCCGCCGACCAGCGCCCCGTTGTACGTCAACTCGAGCTCCTGCTCGCCGCTCACGCCTTCCGCCGCCGTCAGCGTCACCACCGCCCGCCCGGATACCGTCTCAACACCTGATATGGAAAGAAGCTCATGTTGACAAAATGTCTCCTAATATTATAAATCCGAAAATTTGTTACCACAGCCCCGAATATTACCTCAGTTTCTGGAATAGAACAGAGGGTACTTTTTATTTCGGTAAATTACCGAGGGACAAGCGCGTATCTCCAGCGTTGAGGGCACGATGGGCATGCCCACAATCTTAATAGACTTGTGACGTCATTTGTACGAATGCCCTATATCGATCATGAGTGAGTTCATACTCCGACTCGCATTTGGCCGATTTTCAGGTGGCCGTGTCCACGACCTTTTTTGAGGGCTGGATCGGCGCCTGCAGCGGAAACAATTATAACCACACGGACGAAGTCGCGAGAATAAGTTATCAATAAACGGCAAAGGATGCTTTCATTGGTATTATTAATGGAAATAAATAACAGTTTGAACCAGGCGAGGATACAGAATTTCATTTCGAGGGGCCAATTTAAGTGTGATTTTACCTACAAAATCTGTTCTGATCATAAAGGCCACAATAAAGTTCTTCGGTTGCGAATTAGGCGGGATAATTGCCCTAATTGTTTTACTTTGCTCAGACGGATTTAATTTTAATCTAATGCCTGTAATCCGAGCCTTAGCCTGGTGGCTTGTCACTTACGCTGATGTCGAGCTGCCAGCAGACACTCGAGCGTGCCGGGGCCGGCGTTGCTGGTGTCAAGCACGAGCTTGGAGGGCGCGCGCACCCGGCCCGAACTGTCGGTACCCCACCCGCCGACCGGCACGATCGCCGACGTGTCTATTACCTGGACGATAAAACTTGATTATGGAATCAAATATTCTTATAGGTCCTTCTTAATTTATCATTAGTAGTCAGCCGAATTACAAAACACACACGCATGTCTACGCTATAAGGCTAAGGACAATTGCGGAATTTTCGCGCGGCATTTGGCGAACTGGGTGCCACCTCGGCCACTCTAAATTGTAATCCGTCTGTATCAAAAATTGTAAAAATTCAACACAAACAAAAATATCACAACAAAAGTAAAAATCATAACGTGGCGAAACTCCGCGTCAGCATGTCACAACACGCTTGCACGCGGACGACGTTTTGTTCGTCCTTTTTAGGAACATTTCTACTTGCTAGGATGGCGCGAAGTTATGCGAATAAAATTCCGCGCGCGCAAATTCCGCAGATATTTCGCTAGCCAGCTATGTCTATATGTTTCAGTGAAACTAAATCAGTTCACTAGTTACTGGAAAATGACGCAAACAGAGGAAGACAGTGGGTGTATTTGTAGTGTAAATAAATTAATGTATAGATAGTACCTGCGTAATTTAATACATTCACTGCTAGCCTTAAAATCAAGTTCCCCTCCAGGGTTCCCCTCCACAGAATCTCAGCATAATTTTGTATGATTAATATAGCAAGAACCCGGCTCACGGGTTGTTCGGTGTCATATTAGCGAATTCTCTAAAACAGCTGCAGTTCTTTTATAAACTTTTGCCGGTATCGTGATAGGACGAAAACGTACATTCAACACTAAACAACGCCTCGTTAAATACTCCGCACACAGCACCACTTATTTGCTCTAGAGTAATAAAGTTGTATACACAATTCTTAATTGCAGTTTTTTTTATTATTTTATCGCAATTTATTGCAGCAATACCTGCTATCCCCAAAAGTTTACACTAAGACTTTTCGCTCGCAGTAGTGATGAAATGGGTAATCTTTTTGGGTAAAGTGAAATTGCAGCAATGAATTGACAATTAAAAAAGTAGCCCCTAAGAGAACGTACTTTGACGGAGAAAGGGCTCCCGGGCAGAGGGCCAGCGGTGGTGAATATCCGCACTTCGTACAGGCCGACGACGAGTGGGATGTAGGCGCAGAGCCACTCGCGCGCCGCGCCCGCGCTGACGCGGCACTCCAACAGGCCGGAGTCGGCCTCGTCCTCCTTGGCCTCGTTCAGCTTCTCCACCTGAGTTAAGGAATAATAGTAGTTTATGCAACGGTTGCATATTGATAGGCCCTAAAATACGATTGCGGGTTTATGAAACGACCCGACAGGCGAGTTTCATAATAAGATCGCACGAGTGTTTTAAGGCCAAATTATGTACAGTTGCATACATAATTTTATCTACACACATATTATAAATCCTCCATGATGTGTTCAAAAACCATATTTTCTGGCAACAAGTTATTTGTTGCAATCGTGGCTGCATTTACGATATCGAGTTTTCACGTCGTTCTCGGAGTCCCTACCATTCTTATTGTCAAGTAAAATGTAAATTACAAACAACTTTTTACAAACAGCAAAAAAACCAACATGAATGTGATGATGAACTGACAACAGTAATGGCGGCTATTTGATCCTCCGTCAAGACGAATGTTTTTTTTTAAATCATAGACAAACGAATAGTCCCTACTCTCATATCACACGAGATCAAATGTCGTGCGGTTTATACATATTAAAAAACATACCTACTGAATTGATGTTTCATATCGATAACTGTTTTAATATCTATGGATACTAGAATAGAACTTGAGTTTTGACAGCTGTTCCAAAATTAAATTCATTACGATACTTAAATTGATACTGTAATAACATTACAGTACAGATTTTACCTTCTACCACAGCTCATACTAAAATTGGTTGTAATAATGCCAGAATTAGAGTATATGTTCCTGGCCGGTATTCAACGGTCCAGAGATTCATCTCCACCTAACAAGGCTTGGTATTATCAACCCGCTATTAGAATAGGATTGAGCACATATGTCATTTTTTAATCAATACATGAAATGACATTGTCAATGGTAGAGTGTGCAGATAAATGTAAATACTTATTTCAGTATGATAAGTTCTAAAGCTGGGGAAAAAACATCAAACTATATATCTTAAATAAAATTCAAATGCTCTAATTACTTTTAGAAACACCATCAAAAATTATTCACTCATAACACAATCGTCATCAGAGCTGGCTGTACCATCACTTGGTACAAACAAAATAAAATAGTAAATTAGTGTTAAAACGTGAGAATAGAACATCTTGACACAACAATTAACAAAAATATAGTTGAAGTATGTAGTGACTGTTTTTATGGTAAAGCATACTTTGTGAATCTATTATCTACAATTGTCTGCACTTAAAGTATGAAGATATCATAGATTGACTTATGATTATAATTATTAATTATAAGTACTGTTGTGCTGATGGTACTTTCGAGTCGTATTCTAATTGCGGTCGAGTAATATGGTGCAATTAAAGTAAATTTTATGTATTTAAATAATGTGATTGATCAGTGTGTACAATAAAAAACGTACAACTTCAAAAGATAGCATTTTGGAGTCTCGAAAGAGTCATATCGACACCTGTCTTACTGTCCCCAACACTTTAACTAATAAAAGCAATTAATTTCGCGTTATTAGTTATTATACAACCAGCCAAGCTCGTCGAATGAATATATTCAAATTAATGTGATTTTTATATCCGAATACGAGCGCATACGTAGCGGGGTTTACATGGGCGCTGCATGCGGCCATCGCCGCACGGCCAAACTCGAGAGGTCTACTTTGGGGCTTGCGATTTGTCATCGGCCGGTTGCAGCGCTAGAAATCGCATAGAAAATCGACCCATGTAAACCCCGCTTTAGTGTTTAGGAAATGTAGCTTTAAAGTAGGATAGGTATGCCATATAATCGCTGCGCATGAATGAAGAAGGAAAATCATATAATTGATTATTCAATGCATGGTCGATACTAGATTACACGCGATCTCGTGCGGCAAAAATACATTATTGCAAAGGCTTGGAATGTGCAATGCCAGGAATTAGTTTAATGTGCGAGCCGTAGGTAAGTATTGACTTCCTTATATGTGTACAGGCAGATACTTCAACGCCTCTTTGCGCGCGGCGTTGTGTGCATGAGGTTGTGTGTATTGTATGTATACAGAGCAGGTGTTCGTACGAGCAACACAAACTCACGCACATTTAACGCCGCGCGCAAAGAAGAGTTGAAGTATGTATATTTTGCTGGTGTTTATAATACCTGTACGGTAGGCGGCGCCAGGTCGGCGCAGTGTATGGTGAAGGCGGCCTCCTTGCCGACGTGCGCGTGCGCGAGCCCGGTGCCAGCGCAGCGTGCGGCGCCGCTGCTGCGCCCGCTCAGCACGCCCAACGACACAGGGCTGCCCGCCACCGGAGCCCCTGCACACATTAATTACATCATAGTTATTTATGCAACTGTTAACACGAGTGGATGTTTATAAAACGAACCGCAGGTGAGTTTCATAATAGCTCCCACGAGTGTTTCAATTAGTAATTATGCACAGTTACATACAAAACTTTATCTACACTTATACAATTTTTTAAATAAACGGCAAAAATATTAAGAAATGTGGCGCAGGGGATGTGCGCTCTCGGTAGCACATGGCGCGGGATCAAGCGGAAAAAACCGAAATGCGAAATCCTTATTGCCCGTCTGTCTCTCACAGCTGTTTTGACTGAGCAGGTCAACCTAAAAATATCTGTGATATTGCTGGTGGAAATAGCTATTCTAATTAGTCACCATCATGTCGACTTGCCAAGTGAAGTTTTACAAGCGATATCACTTACCACCATAGTTGACGTAGATACGGTAGTGCGCCGGTACAGTGGCGCGCATCCGGACGCGGTACGTGTGTCCGTCCTCCCGGATGTCGACCGGTATGCGCACGCGCTTCTCGCCCATCGCCTCGCACACCACTTCCAATTCACCCACGCCCGCTTCTTTTGTGTCCACTTTAAGATACATTTTATTTATTATTAGGGATCGAACTGAAGATCGAAGTTGCATCGAAAGTTTTGGAGACTTATTTGTGAGTTACTTGAAACTGGCACATGTTTAAAACTTACAATTTTTAGATTTTATTATGATATTCAAATTTAATAATAGTATAATTAAGCAGCTACCTGTAGCTACCAGCAATTTGTATGGAGTTTTCAATATTTTCGGGTTATCATGACGACCAATCAATTAAAAAACATCTGACTCCTACGTTTATAAATAAGTTTATTGGACTTATACTAACAATTGTTACTTGTATGTAGATAAATGACTAAATAAAAAACTAGATACGAAAAAATTATTTCTGTGATATGTATTGGCACGCAATTTAAAAAAAATGGTATGAAAGTTCAACCAAGAATCTGGAACTTTTTCATCAATTTCATCCTGAGATGCAACATATTGCAAGGGATTTTAATAATAAAGTACGGTCTGGAAGTGTATGTTAGGCCATAATATATACGAAGAGAAACTTACCATTGAAGTTAATAGGTGTTTGTGTTATTATGTTTCCGGTTGGCAACCCAGACATTATAACTTTGCTCGGGTCGAATGATTCGCATGTGTACGGGCTTCCCGTGACAGGCTTTGACAGGTGGAGTACTTCTGCAGAACAGAAAACAAAAACAAAATGAAACTCTGGATAACCTATGGCTAAGGCCACACCAGAAGTGGTTCGTTTAGTGACAAGCGCTTCGCTGAGCGCTTAGATGACATATCTTAGCGAATGAACTTACGATAATCTGTGGCGCTGGCCACACTGCGCGCTTACTGACATGCTACGCGCGGTATTATTCAGTAATCTTGCCTCTAAGCGTGCGATGTTTGGTGTTGCTTTGGCCAAACTAAATATATTTTAAAACGTAAACACACTTTTTTCCTGTCATTACAGTTGTTTAAATGTTGATGAGAGCGTCATTTAATAAAGTATTAAAAATATACATCTCAGCAATTTTCGTCTATCTTCGGAAATACGAACGCGTGATAATGATATTAATCTAGAGCTGTTACAACATTAAATTATGTACTTATTTTTTTATAAAATATCACTCGAATTTCAAAAAATACTTTAGTGCATCAATTAATTGTCAAATGAAACTTAAAAATATCTCTACCGTTTCCGGTGTAAAGTACTGGAGTTACATACTTAATATACGAATTGTATTTCTTTTGTCTCGAAAGAAAAGACGAATCCTACATTTGTTTATTACAAATCCAAAAATTACGCTGCATACACACATGCTCAACACTAGCACATCTTAAGCATGCTTAAGATGTGCATGCTCTTTGACTGTACACATTTGCCTGGGATAAGCATGCTCGTTTTAATCATACTTTTGATCAAACACTCCAAATACAAATGCAATTTGCTAGCATGCTCTCTGCCAAGTTAAGTGAAAAAATATGGAAAACCGAGTAGGCATCCGCACGGAACTGAATAAAATCATCCTTTTGCTTGCAATACAATGCATCCAAAACTTCTGTCAACTAGAAGAAGAGAAGGATTAGGACGATTTGGGTCCGTGATTGGTTAAGTAGAAGAGAACACCTTGGAGAAAGTACTCGATTGTTACAAGAAATGAAATATCATTATAACCAAGCAAAAAAAACACGTTTGTTGTATGGGAGCCCCCCTTAAATATTTATTTTATTTTAATTTAATTATATACTTTTGAAGTTAATATATATCTAAATATACTGTGAATATTTCAAGCATCTACCTGTTGCCGTTATCAATATCGAGCAAAAACGAGCAAAAAAATCACGTTTGTTGTATGGGAGCCCCCTTAAATATTTATTTTATACTGTTTTTTAGTATTTGTTGTTATAGCGGCAACAGAAATACATCATCTGTGAAAATTTCAACTGTCTAACTATAACGGTTCATGAGATACAGCCTGGAGACAGACGGACAGACGGACAGCGGAGCCTTAGTAATAGGGACCCTTTTTACCCTTTGAGTACGGAACCCTAAAAAATGTAAATCCGTAATTGGCAATAAGGTTTATAAGCAAGATACCTGTTTAAGATTTTAAAGTGCTGTGGATTTTTGTTCAATAAATAAATAAATAAGAAATGCGAGAAGAAGATATTCAATCGTAATGTCATCTACCCAGCGAGAAATTTTGGCGAAGTGGCTCACCTGCTGGAAACAACAGCAATTTTATTCTCTAACAAATGTCGTCGCTCATTTCGTCTCTCATTTTCATCCGATAATTATAATTGACCTCCACGCTCGTGGGCATTATGCGGCTTTTGTCGCGAAGTCGCACACGCACACCTGCTGCGAACTACAGATCGGTACTAGCATGCTTTTTTAGCGAGCGCGTTCACACTTGCATATTACCATTCCCCTTCCACCCCCGCTTCAGGTAGCATGCTCAAGAATCAAATGGCTGTCAATTTGCGAGCATGTCATTAATAAGCATGCTTAATACGTGCACGTTGTAGCCACATGCTAGTAGGTAGCATTTGCTCAGTAGTAAGCATGCTTTATGCTTTCGTGCTAGTAATGAGCATGTGTAACAGTAGCTTTATACGCTTCCAAATACTTGAACCGCACGTGACTGACGAGGCGCGGGACGGCTTGACATTGGTAGTATATTCGTACTAATTCGGAAACACGAAAATTGCCGAGGCACATAACTTTAATCATAGTACGTCGCTGTATACATTTTAACATTCTGACCTATAGTGCTCTGTCCGACTTCGGTGATGGTGTATTCAGCCTGCAACAGACCGGACTTGGTCTGGTAGCAGCGCACGGGCAGCGCGCGCGACCCGGGGCCCGACACGACCACGTCGAACTCACGCGCCGGCCGCCCCAATGTGTCGATGCTGAACGACGCCACCCGACCGACTTGCGCTTGGTACAAGCCCAGCCCTGCAGCTGATACCTGTAAGGGCACTTTTGTTATGGCAATGTTTATTTGAAACAGCGAGCTTCTAACACTTCCACGAGAGCGTCGTGCAACATAAATAGGATCCAAAGTAGGTAGTCTATGCGAATGTCATCGCGCGATCAATTAGGACACCTGCACGTCTAGCACGACCTGCCCACGAGTCGTTTGTCGCTCAGTGCGTCCCTTACATATTTCACTAGTTTGACAGAGACGCACTGAGCGACAAACGACTCGCGGGCATGTCGTGCTGGCGCCCCTGTACGACATTAGTACGTTAGACCGCTCGTTCGCGTCAGCAAAATTCGCGCGAACTAGCGGTGATCGCACAATCGAGTTTTATTAGGACAATGCCTATAACAGACTAAACTAGAATCCATCATTCGGCGAATTAAATTGACAAATAGAAGTGTTGCCTGATATGGATTAAAAATAGGGATGCGGTTAATATCGGAGTTTCAGTATCGAATCGATCTGCATGGTCTGTTAAGTCTCAGTTGGCTTCCTACATTTTAATTTAAATCGGGAATATGAATTATAACCTGGTATATCCCATAAGGTTGACTGGTAGAGAATGTTTGTAGCATTAAGTTCACCTTTTGTAAATCTTTTTATTTGTGCAATAGAGTAGAAATAAATAAAATGTCCCCTAACTAATGTATTCGTGGCTATAAGCGTCGACGTGCGCTCGTTCTCGGAGCGACATGTATCATGTCCCGTGTCCAGGAGCACAAAACGGCCCCAAAATGTTCCGAGACACTTGGGCAACATTGTAGCGTCACGTAAGGTCTGTTCGCCGAGAGTTGATAATAAACGTAAAAAGTCAGGGCTTCTTAACTCATTATTACCAATAGCGGTCCGATGATAATATAAAACAAAGGGATTTTTTTATTTTTTTCATAGAATTTTATTATTAAACGACACACTCGAAGCCAATGACTTATTGAAAGACAAGACACATCGTATCCATACTCAACGCGTTTTAAACATGTGTCATAGCTTTAATAAATCTTTTTCGTTTCCTTTCGGCCAGTGCAGATTTATGTGACATTTGACGCGCACATATAAGACATTAATTTGCAATATGGCGATTGTGTATATGAACAAAACAAATATATTTCTTTCGCCGCCGTCCGCCCGGCGCGAAACCGTAGTTGACAACAGCTGCGTCCCTCGTACGACGAAACTCAGTGCGCGCGGCGATAAGCGACGCCCGTCATACAGTTTGCGATAGTTAAGCGACAGTCGCTATTTCGAAACGGTATCATAATATTTATCAACTCTCGGCGAACAGACCTAATTTTTCGCTCCATTTATCCTCTAATGTATACGTGGCTTCGCTTTTGATGTATAGTGACCTCTTGTCCGTGGCTGGCGGGCTGCACGTCGACCAGCAGCGGCTCGCGCGCCACCGGCACGCCGCTCCACAGCAGCGCGAGGCGGTGCGGCGCCGCGCGCGCCGGATGCCACACGAGCTCCTGCCGCGCGCCGCCGCGCCGGCGCATCGAGTGCGGCACCGTCTGCCCGCCGCACGTCACGCGCCCCGAAAGCCGCCCCGCGCCCGCGTTGCTCGTGCTCACTGATCACAAAACAAACGTAACTAATAAATACTTGTTAATTAACAACGGTATAGTACGATTAATAGTAGTTTATGTTTATGTGTTAATGATAGGCTTTGAAATATATATGCGGGTTTGTGAAACGAGCCGACAGGCGAGTTTCATAATAAAATCGCACGGATGCTAAAAACGAGGGATACCGACAATAACCGAGGATGGCCGAATGGTGAACTTACTTTAATAGTACTGTAAGCTCGGGGGTATTAAACTAGAAATTAAATAATAATACTTAAAGTTGCAAAATATAACCATACTAATATTATAAATGCGAAAGCATATCTGTTTGTCTTTCTCTGTTACGTTTACACGTCTAAATCACTGATAAATTTTTGACGATTTTGATGAACAGGGAAGGGGAAGGGACCCCTGCGCGCGCCCTCATGTGTTTCTAGGTAGCTATAGGACTCTTCATCAATAACTTATGAATACTGACCAGTAAGTATGGCGGGTCTGTGTGCCACGGCGTCGCCTATCGACAGCACCTTGACAGCGGTGGCGTCGAGCGCCTCGACCTCCGCAACCGGCCCCCTCGGGCTCCGCACCAGGTACCTCCCGACGCGGTTGGCGGGGAACGTGAGCAGCCCCGTGTCCTCCAGCTGCGCTTCGGACACGCGAGTGCCAGTCGGCGACAGCACTTCGATGACTTCATTGGACAGGTTCTCGTCCACTTCCACCGTGGCTATGCCGCCTGTGGATCACGCATTTTAAATCAGACTATATTCGTCTAGGTAGTTAATTAAATGTAAACAAACCTACCCACGTGGGTCAGCAAACCAGCCAATCAAGACATACCATATATTACTAATACTGCCCTGATAAGCCGAAAAGCGCTATCTCAGAGTAAGTTATGAGGAAATCGACTTTTTGTAAATTGTCTTAAAGTCGTTTTCCGCAATACACCAGGGCAGAATTGTCAATGAAAACATACCATAGATAAAAAAAATACGAGATTGGATGGATTAGGGGATATTATGGGGATTAAGACCTTTATGTCATTTATTTGCTAGAAACATCCACTTAAAACAATGGTACTCTGGGAAACGCCGTCGCTCACTAAAGTTGCGATATCCACAGTCACGTGTTTTTTTTTAATTCCTTAATAAATGACCGTTCACCCCTTATCTCCTAAATTTGCCAACCAAATAATTTCTAATTATTCATGTTTACAGAAACAAAGGCACATTTTACAGGAAAATTAAACGAGGTTCCAAATATTCATGGTATTTGAGAAAATTAAAATTAAAATCTTTGCAAGGTCATATCAAACTCGACAGTTGCACAGAGATAGGAGCTTGCGAAAGTTATTACTGGTTTTATTTCATAGGTAGGTCGTAAATGGTTACCAGGTTATTAAAAGCAAATTTTTTTTCAGTTATAGGGTCTGTCTATCTATTTTTCTTAGGTTTAGGTATGGTACGGGACCCTAGGAGCGCGAGTCAGACTCGCAATTGACCGCATTTTTTAAACTTGCTTTTAGAACTATTGTTATGCATCGAAATATCGTTCAGAACTACCATTTCCAATTGCCCCACCCTACCGGTATTTGTCTGTCGTGCTGCACGTCTAGCACGACATGCCCGCGAGTCTTACATATTTGACTAATTTGACAGAGACGCGCTGCGCGACAAACGACTCGCGGGCGCGTCTTGCTAGCCCCCCTAGATAGCTATCCTCAGCAGGTAGTATTCATTATCTATGTTTATAATAAAATTGAGGTACATCTCTTATTTCAAAATTAATACAAATATCTAGGTGGAAAATGCCATTTACATGATGCCTCGGCCTAAATTTATGTTGTTTTGAATTTATGCCTGTATGTCTGAATGTTTGTTCAAATATGCTCCTTAACGGCTGAATAGATTTCGATCAGTGGCTCTTAAGTGATGGTCCCTCCGTTTGAATTTTTTTTTTGTTTTGCCATGGACCTCTTAAGGCTCGGGCAAAC
This sequence comes from Tortricodes alternella, assembly GCA_947859335.1. Lineage (NCBI taxonomy): Eukaryota > Metazoa > Arthropoda > Insecta > Lepidoptera > Tortricidae > Tortricodes > Tortricodes alternella. The sequence continues at coordinate 22,122,270 of OX401970.1, read as the reverse complement.
TAAGCGCGTGTGCGGCGCTTCGCGTTTCTAACGCGAGCTCGCGCGATCTGTGGGGCGGCAAAGCTGATCCCGCGCTATTTCTGTGCCGAGTTCAATTCAGCTTGCCGTTCTACAGATCGCACGGGCCCGCGTCCGAGACGCTTCGCGCCGCGCAAGCGCTTGGTTTGCCCGAGCCTTTACTGTTTGCAGGTAAATACAGTAAATGAAAATTAATAAAAGATTGTTCTATCGATTGTTCCCTCGTAGCTCAACTCGGGCTACGGGTCGTTGTATCGACTCGTTGTCACTTCTTAATATTTTTTCCGACTGCTTCGCGGATCACTTCGGGTGCTTCCAGGGATCACTGTCATCCAATCATGGCTAGTAATGAATACAAGTGTGCGTCCTTACCGATCTGCACGTATGTGTGCGGCTCGCTGACGCGGCACACGAACGGGCTGCCGGGCACCGGCTGCTCGTTGAACGTGACGGACACGCGGTGCGGCTCGCGCGACACCGGCACGAACGTCACGTCGTACAGCCCGCGGGCCACCGCCACCACCTGCACATTATTACGGTTCATTGAAATAACACTTTCATCAATACATATAAAACAGTACCGTGACTCACTTATAGAAAACGCACAGCCTAAACGGGTGGTTCCTAGAGGTTTGAAATTTGGACGAGACATTCCTCGAGTACCCTAGAGGTGCACTAAGGAAGGATTTTTCGAAATTCCATTCCTATAGGGTTGATAAAGTTTGTATGGAAAATACCGCGGGCGAAGCTGTGGCGGGTCTACTAGTAATTACAATAAGTACATATTATTATGTTTATAAACAATACTGGTACCGATCACTAGGAGAAATGTATTGGGATTGTAAGGGAGTTTATCAATATACAAACTATTTGACATTGCTTGAATTTGCCTCAAAATTCCACAACAGCGCTACAGTGGTAACAGTTGTACATTTTATGGATTCTAGTTCACACTAGCTCGCGATGACTATTTTCATTGTAGATTCTAAATGAAATTCCTGTCGCATATCAGACATGCTTGGCGTGTCAGCCACGATTTGTGCATTTCGCACGCTTAAAAATAAAAGGAAATAAGTCCAAATGTAATTAACTTTTGTTTTAAACCTTACTCAATCGCGTTAGAATTGAATTTGGAATGGATTTGTATTTCACATTATTTCTTTTTAATTTTAAACGAGCGATTTGGCGAAAATGTTTGTAATAAAACCGGCCAAGTGCGAGTCGGACTCGCGCACGAAGGGTTTCGTACTATACGTAAACGGCAAAAAAATCACGTTTTTTGCATCGGAGCCCCCTTAAATATTTATTTTATACTGTTTTTTTAGTATTCGTTGTTATAGCGGCAACGGAAATACATCATCTGTGAAAATTTCAACAGTCTAACAGAACTATCACGGTTCATGAGATACAGCCTGGTGACAGACGGACGGACGGACAGCGGAGTCTTAGTAATAGGGTCCCGTTTTTACCCTTTGGGTACGGAACCCTACAAAACTAGTGTTTTACTATTAATGGCCTTTCGCTTGACCATTGTCTCACCTGATGGAAAGGTGGAATGAGATTGCCCAGGAAATGCCTACAGTAGTGTTACAGTAATGACTCACTTCAGCTTTTACGGTGGTGGAGGGCGTGGACACGACGAGCTCGAGCGTGCCCTCGCCGGCGCCCGCGGCGTCCACGCTGAACGTGACCGCCTTGCCCACTTCCACCCCGCGCTCCTCTTCCGCCCCCTCTTCTAAACTCAGCCCTTCTAGGGTGCCCTCTAGCTCTATAAGTAGATAATGTACGTCTTAAGCAAAAAATACAGTACTATTTGAGCATGATAGAAGTAGGATATTATCGGTTTTTCTTCTAATTAAATGCCTACATCTCAGTACCAGACTAAGAAGTTACTAAAATCACGGATGAATTTATATGATTTTGGCTTTTCTTATCGCTGTCACTGTACAGGTTATTTGAGTCAGTTTCTTTAGTAACAGATCATAATTAGTTCGTTACTCACATTGATTCGAAATTATATTATGCTTTTGACAAAACTATAACATTAAGTATAATTATTACTACTAAGATGTCACGTTAAGGCCATAATATGTTACATTATTTAGTTATTCAAGCCAAAATAAACGTGTAAATGAACCAGTGAGTGAGACGCGATGCACGTTCTCACACAGACGGTATATTTAAAGACACCACTTAGTCTAACTTTTAATAGCAAATAAAGCTGCTAAACCTGCGTGGTGCGGATTTTTCGAGCACTATGATTGGTTCGTTCAGGTTATGCGTTCCCCTTGCCTATCGGTAGCCCCGCCGCTATTTCTTTAACTCTAATGTTGTCATAGGATATATGGTCTTTGCGTTCACATTACAAAAGACACATGGTCGTATGAAGACCAGTTATTTAGAGCAGGGTTTCGCAAAGTAGGGTATATTCGGGGGTTCGCGACATTATTTACGCTATGGCGGTTAACCATAGCCCCAATATCAAATCCATATTAAACAAAAGTTTTTTTAAAGTGGTTCGTAGTCGTCTGGGTACTCACCGCCTGGGCCCAGACCGGTGACCCGGACGCGGCGCACGTCGTACACGTTGCAGGTGAACGGCGAGCCGGGCACGTGCCTCGCCGCGCACGACACGTGCACGCTGTGCCGGCCCACGGCCTCCGGCGTATACGTCGCCGTGTACCGGCCCTCGCCCAGCGGCGCGACGCGCGTGCGCACTGCGCTGCCGCCCGGCCCTGATACGTATACCGTCGGCTCCCCCGCTAAAACGTATTCCATTATGTAAATGGTATTTATCCCCATTTGGGTTACTCAACGGCTACTAGACAGTCGAAAATCGCTATGATGGTTACAGCTAGCCGCGCGCGATTCCTATTTATTCAGATAAAGTCACGTGAGATTTACCCAATAATTTTTAAAAAAATTAATTTATTTGTTATGTTTATGTATTTTGCTTCATACCACTAACCTAGGCGTTAGAAATGGTGTATTATGTGCTAATATTTTTCTGTGAAATAAGAGTGTTATCTGATATAATCAATACATACAGGGTGGGCCAGAAGTTTTTGCAAATAGCAACACAGATTTTTTTCTAAACTATTAATTGTGCGGTACAAAGGATGATGGGAAATTAAACGCCATTTTGTATATTTTTGACTACGATGGACCGTTTCACAGGAAAGCAACTTGGTTATTGTGATAAACCCTTTCCAAAAAAAAAACGGAAAAGTGCGAGTTAAACTCCAGTGGAGAGGGATCCGTGATTATATGAAATACCATACACTTTTTGAAGGTTTTCCGGTAATCTTTAGGTAAAGAACTATCTTTTGTAGATTTTTCAAAATTTTAGGTGAGATTTTTATTGACTCGCCTCCCTTTAAATGTGATTATGCCGGACCCCTCCTCCATTTTGAGCTCACATAATTTAATGGACGCCCTCTTTGCATTTGGCGTATTTCAGTGCCTTGTATATACTTGTCTCGCCCCGTGGTTGATGCGGCAATTTTGGTTGTTTGTTATAGTGTAGTGTGTAATATGTTTATGTCATCTTCTGTGTTTTCACCGAGCGGTAACGGGAGACCAGCGTTTGCTTCACAGCCAGCACATGCCGAGTTTGCGGACACCGTTTCGCATTATTTTTTAAATTTTTAGGTTCATACCTCAAAAGCAAAAACTAAACCCTTATAGGATCACTCGTGTGTCTGTCTGGCTGTCTGTCTGTCCGTCTGCCAATTTGCTCCGAAACTACTGGAACGATTGAATTGAAGGTATACATATGTAAGTCGGTGACTGCAACACGGAGGCGTGACGTAAATATATGACTTTGAATTTAAAACATGAGGGCCACATTTGGAGGGTAAATTAGAAAATTAAAAAAAAAGTTATGCAGCCTATATCGTGTAACATATCAAATGAGGATATTGATTGTGAGGATCTTAAATATATATTTTTTTGAATTTCAAGTAAAATTGTTTAGAAGTTATTTAGGAAAATAGGCGAAAATTTACCCTTATTTCCGAAACTAAAAGGGATACAATTTTGAAAAAAATACAGAAAATAGTTATTTACCGATAAATTACAGGAAAACCTATAAGAAGTCTATGGTATTTAAAGTAACGCAGTAGATTTCAGATAATCATGTACGGAACGGAACTCTCTCCACGCGAGTTTAACTCGCACTTGTCCGGTTTTTTTTTACGTGTTTACTTTGTTATTGTTGAGCATTTATATTATTTTTTTCTTCTTTCAATTATCACGTTGCTTCTCACGGATTATTACTCAACGCATACCCATCCGTGAGGCAGCGCAGTACAAACTCCTCACCCATACGCGTGACTGCGTCTGTCGGTATGACGCCGAGTTTAAGCTCACCACAAAGAGCACACACGTCACTTATCTGAGCGCTCACTAAATGACACCTAGCGATTTTCAGCTATCTGGTACTCGTAACAGAGTTTGGAATATTCAGGGTTCAGCCAACGCATCACACTTTCGATTTGCTAGTTCCAATTTTTTTATTTTAATCACAGAACATTCCCATTTAACCTTCGCTTAGAGCACCACGCTTATTAATGTAACACAGTAATATATCATTTTGACGCAATAAGGTAGAACACTAAAATAGATTTAAGGTTTCGGTATTATTTTAACATACGTTTCAAAGATAATCAGTTGCCAAGTTCTCAATGCTGTTAGCCTAAAAGCTAATTTACACAATGCTACATACAACGCCATGGTCGCTTGGCACGGGCGCGAGGGGCGAGGCACTTTCGAAGGCACATGGTGGGAGGACAGACACGAGCGCCGTCCGCGCACGCCGGCGGCTACTGAGCATCACTCGCGCGGCCAACAATACAATGTTTACCAAACAAATCATTTTTTTTATTACAACAAACAATCGCATTAGGCAGATAAATAAGATGACAGTTACAATAATAACTATAATAATTACAAAACTCGCTTTTAGCATTAACATGTGCCATGAATGTCATTATCAAGTACAGTCGCTTTTGGAATAATAATGTAAATAATAACTTAATTCAATCACATAAATGTCCGTCTTGTATAACTAAACATCATTCTTTTACGCTTATCCCATTCGATGTCGTTGTTTTTATTGTTATCCACATACATAAACAATTCAATCGTTTCATGCCTCATTCATGTTCTCGTACATACTATCAGCATCGAATTTCTATACATATTAAATTCGAAAACAATTCTTTCAACCCTGCATAGCAGGAGCAAATTCATATTTTGCTCTCTGCTGTTTCGTTTACATGTATTACAACTAACCATATTATTTAAGGATATTATTCGTTATCTTTCTCATAGAAGTGAATAGCAGTGTTTCACTTGGGAGCAAAAATATTTATATCTCGGGCTGTATTACTTGAACTCTTCACTACACTCAGGATCCTACGTTAGAATCCCTCGCTTCGCTCGTGATTCTATTCTCCTTTGTTGGGCTCTGTATTCAATATTTTACCGTCGCCCTAATTGCTCCTATGTGACACAGTCTATTCTGCGCTTTAAAGGGATGAGTAACTTAAAAAAAATTAGAAGGGTATAAACACTTCAACTCAAACTTGCGTCGTTGTGTGCGTGAGTTGTATATATGCAGCTTTGATAAGAGTGGCGTGACGCGGTAGGCATCGCCCGAGCAGGCTCACGCACACAGCGCCATGCGAAAAGATGAGTTGGGATCGTATTATGAGCTCTTGATTCCAGGGAGAATCCGTCGTAAACTGAGCTGCCTGGAAAATGTGTATTATGAGAGCACTAAAGCCGGCCTCTTTAGTGCGCTCAAAATAGGAATATTCCAGGTAGCGCAGTTTACGGCGGATTCTCCCTGGCATTAAGAGCTCATAATGGATCCAATTCGAAACAGTGGGTCCAATTCGAAAAACTGTCGCCTAAATTTAAAATTCCCTAAACTTAAAATAAGAAACGTCAAACTCGATTTTGTATAGCACGAAGCTGTCAAAAATTGAGTTTGACATTTCTTATTTCAGACTTTTAAATTAGGGAATAAACTTTTGAATTAGCCCCAATATGACCCTTGTAGTTAGTGTACTCACTGTGGAATCCAGTGAGGTTTATTTCGGCGGGATCGCCGCGAGGCGTGGAGGCGAGGCCGGGGCCGGAGGCGCGCGCGTCCGCGGCCGCCGCCGGCGCCGACACCGGGCACGAGAACGGCGAGCCGGGCACCGCATGCCCGTTGAACCGCACCGACAGCGTGTGCGGCGCCGCCTCCACCGGCTTGAAGTTCACCTGCGTTGCCAGCAATAATAACAATTTGTATATTATTACAACAAGGGCACACAATTTATCATTTTTCCTCGGCGAGTTAAACAATCTGTTTTTCACTTCGATTGCGAGTAAATAAAACACTGACATGGTGAACCATAGAAACTAATTAAAAATTATTTAAAATATCCGTGCTATTTTGTTTTTAATATTTTCTAATTGTATATACAAAACTCAAAGGCATAAAAACAGTGAACATCGTTTGAATATGAAATATTATTTATGTTCGTGGCTTAACGGTCTTATGTTGTAGTCTTACAAAAAAATTGTTTGATGACCCACTTACATCAGTCAACAGTAATGTATATTTTCACCAAAAATGATCTATAGAATTTGCCCTACTAATACCGACTGGTGGACCTTATCCTGGCATTTAAGGGTGATTCTTGTTTTTATCTTTGTGTGTTATCTAAGAAAAATACATTTAAAAAAAAAGAAAAATACGCAGCCATAGTTCTCGGACAGCCTACCTTGAATCTGGCATTCCCTTCACTCTGAACGAAATTCGGCACGTTTCTGCCGTTAACCGCTACTATGATCTCCAAGTTACCAGCACCTATACAATAAATATTATTATGTTAGGTGTTCACTGTATTTCACCCATTAAAGGAAGAGTTCAATATGGAAAAGTACGTTAAATGATCCTAATATATACTCTATTCGTCTAGGCAGCAACTAAATGTAAACAAAACAAACCCACGTGACGGAGGAATTAGTGTCAGGGTACCTTTTGACTTGCCAACAGATAAAAAAGATTGACCGGATTAGCCGAGTCACGTGGGTTAATCTATATACATTTACCTAACTACCTACACGAATAGAGTATAGCGCCTATTGTAGGATAAATATTACGTTACCGGCATGAGAGGCGTTGATGGTGAAGGAGACAGGTCGACCCACGACGCCGGGCGCAATGTCCGTGACCGCGACGCGCGAAGCGCTGTACGCTTTCACGAGGAAAGGGCTGCCTTCTACGTGACCACCCATTGCGCCTGCGCGGACCTTTAAAAACAACAAATATAAACATGAACAAAACGAACCAGATTTCATATTAATCGGCTGCATAGGTAAGAACCGGCATCGTTCGATTGTGGCTACATGAGCTTTAGAAGGTCACGCCTAACATTCCACATTTTACTTTGGTGCCGTCTAACGACAGCGGTCTTTTATGGTGGTTTGGAGCGTCGGTGGCGTAATGGCTAAGGCTGTCGACTCGACTCGCGATCGTGAGGTCCGGGGTCGAATCCAAGCGGTTGCCATGTACCAATGAGTTTTTCTAACTGATACATTATATGTCTGCTAATTGCGGTAACCTTTGTTATGCCATAAGAGCAACGGAGCACCATAAGACTTATGGTGAGGGAAAACATCGTGAGGAGACCTGCACATTTGGGTAACTAAATGAACATATGCAAACCATGATCCAATTGGTCTGGTTACCCTGCCATAATAGTTATGGAGGTCAGACGGCAGTCGCTCCACTGTAATAACCCGAAAGGCCGAATCTGGGATCATGATGAAAGCGTACCCCGAATTAGAGACGTTAAAATACACTAGGAATAGAAAAAAAGAAGAAAATGATAATTTATCATTTAAATGTTTTGGTTGCCCACTTTTAGAATTATTTCCTTGGTATGTCCTTACAGTCTTAAGAGGACTGTGAACCAAAGACAGAAATCACCCTTTTCATACAAAAGGCGATAACGATTTACACCCCTAAAAATTTAACCGATTTTGACCAATTTCTGATAGGTTGTCAGTCAGAACAAAATCTAGGTCTATACGTTTTTTGAATTTTGATTAAAGATCAAGAAAGTCAAATAATGCCGAAATTCGTTTTGTATGAGAATACTAAAAGCACAATAAAACGGAATTTATTGATTCCAGTGAAAAAATCAAAACGTATATACCTAGATTTTGTTCTGACTGACAACCTATCAAAAATTGGTGAACATCGGTTAACATTTAAGGGGTGGAAACCGTTATCGCCTTTTGTATGAAAAGCCGTAGGTTCACACTCCTCTTAATTGGTTCGGCGCTGACGCCAAGCTAATAATGTCTACACTATCCCTTTCTTTCACGCCTGGGAGTAATGTATTCCATCACGATCCAGCGCACCACTCAGGAACTAGGAATTAGGGCGTGGTTCGCCAATCGCGATGCAAGAAGGCCTTGTTTTTTTTTTAATAAAACTTACCTCGATACTGTGATCGCCAACATCCACGGGCACAAACGAAATGGTGTATCTTTTGCTAGGCTCATTCTCTCCGATGGTTTCCTCAGCTGATACCTATGAATTTACACAAAAAAAATATAGTAGGTCGAGATCTTTACACCACAATTGGTATTGAACACTTATTTCTTTAAGGGCCTGGCCAAACAGAACGCGTTTACCTCGCCCAATGTAAAGAGAGCGCTGACGCCCTTTAAAATGTACGACCGTCAACGCTCTTTTTAAATTGGTTGAGGTATACTACCGCGCTACAGCTACGCGCGCAGAGGCGTACTAGCGTTGCGATCTAGCGCCGCGCTATAGAATTTCGTTGTGTTGGTCCCACCTGCATGGACCCGTCAAACAGATCGCGCGCGCTTATGACCCACGACGCTTTATCGCGACGTCTGGACGCCGCGTCATATTTTATTACGCAACTTGCATTGTATGTCAGGAAAGACTGCAGTACACCAGTAGCGCTTCTGTGAACGCTGGGCGTCAAACCAGTTTGGTTGACATCCTAAGTTGACTTACATGACGCCACGCGATTATCGCCTTGACAGCTTCATACGGTCGTTGCTCGCATTGCAATTACGAAAGACCTTGAATTCGGTACATGACCATATTATTAAAAAAAAAATTGGCAGCTAGTTAGCTCATTTTAGATTACGTAAAAGTATTTTAGTAATGTTTTTTTTAAGGAAAGAAGCACTAATCATATTTTTCATTTTTAACGGAGATACATTACTTTAGCATTTATAATATAGTAAGTATGGATGGTAAAAGGCGGTTCAGCTGACCTGTACTGGAACGGGTCGGCGGGCCGGGCCGAGCACGTCGACGTGCGGCGACGCGGGCGAGTCCACGCTGAAGGTGTAGGCGTCGCCGACCGACACCTTGTCCGGGGACTCGCTGGAGCCGGCGCCGATAACGCGCGCCGGCGCAGACACGTGACACACGAATGGACTACCTGTGGACAGTCGACACTCACAGTTGCTCCTCAACAAAAGCAATCGCTATAACTAAAGGCCTGGTTACACGAGCTAATTTTTACGGCAATTTATCGCCGGCAACTCTAGCTTTCTTACTCTAACTTCGTACGTTAGAGGAAGACACCCGCACACTAGCGTCGCACTGTGTTGACAGAAGAAATTTAAAATTAGTCTTATTTTTTCGTAACGATAACATAATTTATTGCGGACTGCTTAATCGACGTCGACTAAAAAGTTTCATCTAATCTTTCTGATATCTGCATTTTTCACTTTATATGTATCCATATAGTCACATTGTATGTAGGTTTGTATGTATTAGTATACATTTTCAATAAAATACTTTTGAACGGTCAGAAACAACAAGAAAGTAAATGGCTGGATCTAAAAATATAAATATACATTACAAAATCTATACTGTTTTCGGTGAAATCATTATCTGAAGAGGTTTAATTGATAAAGAGCAATAAAATAATGAATACATTTTCTAATGAACTTGCATTGCATTCATCTCAAAATTAAATGTCAGGAATTATGACAAAACTTTTTTTTTTTTTGATATCTCTATCATATTGTACCAATACAAACACAGAATAGTTTTTGAAACGAACATTTTTATTTTTCTGCTGTTGGTATTAAAAAATATATGCAATAAAATTTTGATTAATTCATTCATTCACTACCTTTTTTTACATCAGTAGTTTGTTGTGTGTGTGTAACCATTCCCTTTAACTCTTGTCCCCTTACCTATTATATACGTATCTGTTGGCTAAAATGAGAATACTTCTTCTGTTTGTCCTCTTCGGTAGTTTAAGAACCAACAAAAACCTCAAATTAGATGGGACTTTTGTGCAAGGCAGTGCCTTTCTAAGTCTAAACTGGAATAGAGCGGTAACAACCCCATACTTAATAAATTTGCTTTAAAACCAGGTCACAAAGTCTGTGACATTGTACTTTAGGTAAAGTTCGCTGAAATGATAATACGGCACATGAACTTAATATGACTTAATTCATGAAAACTTAGGACAACCATAAATAACAGTACATGTTCATAGAGGTCGTAAATTTGTCTTAATATCGAATCCAACAGCACTACCCTTACTCTGACAACATTTATGCATTTTGAGCTGTCAATTTAGTTTGCCGAATTACGGATCCTAGTTTACAGCCAGTGTAGTGTAAGCGAGTGTTGTCCTCTGTATGATTCAAAGCGTTTGATTGCTAATCAGTTCGGTTATGACTGGTGTTTTATGATTGTGAACCGTTGTTGTACCTGGTACGTGGTCCCCGTTGAAGCGAAGCTCCACGGTGTGCGGGCGGGGGTCGCGGGGAGTGAAGCTGATCGCGTAAGTGTGAGCGCCCTGCGCGGCCGCCGCCGTGGGCACGCGACCACCGTTCACCGTCACTTCCAGGTTGCCCGGTCCCGCCGCCATCGTCTCCACTGCCATTCAATGAACAAAATTCCATATTTCTAACACTATTTGGTTAGTTCCCTGTATCCCGCGTGAAGAAAGGCACCAATTTTTTGAATTATAGGATTAATATTCATCTTATTAAAACATACTCATTAAAGAAATACTATATACTACTATTTTAAAAAAATCCAATGACTTCAAGTTGACGTTGTCAAAGTCTTGTTTCCACATCCAGAAACAGCAAAGTTATTTATCTATTCTGCCATACAAATGGAATAATTGGTTTTGTTATTTTATTTTTATTGTGTTTTAAAATAATAATATTAACATTTAAAAAATAAATACTGACGTATTCAGGCATACTGTCTTAAAAAAACATATTTTTTGTCAAAAGGAATAGGAATGTATAATTTCGCTCACAACGGATTCAAATTATAATTCAATTGAGTTCCAAATCATTTTGTACTTACCCAAAAATGTTACGGGTTTCCCAACAGTACCGTGCGCGACGTCTTTTACTCTTATTGCTGTGACGTCATAGACCTAAGAATAATCTTTCACATTAGTGATATAATTAAGGTAATTTTACAAATAAGTAAGACAAACGCTGCACTGCTTAATTATAGGTAAAGTTATAAGCTTTATTTCATTAAGGGGCTAAAATATATAGCTAGAGTGAATCGGAAGGCCAAGGTTAAAGCAAGGACTTGTTAAGGTCCGTTCCCACCAATTCTATTGCGTGTTTTATTCAAACAAATAAAGTCCAATAAGTTCTGTAACTGGAACTAGTGGAACAAAACCTTCTTAAATACAATTACAAGTTTTCATTTATGTCGAGGCATGGCATTGTGTTTAGACCGCGAAGAAAATATAATCAATTAATATATTATGTTCTCACCTTCAAATGGAAGGGGCTAGCGGGTATCGGCGCGGAGTCGACGAGCACGTTCAGCCGGTGCTCGCCGACGGCGCGCGGCACGAACTCGGCGCGGAACACGCCGGGGCCCGCCGCCGCCACCGCCGCCGGCACTGACGCGCCGTTCGGACCTGCGCCCCCGCATCGCTCAGCTCAACGCCTCGCCCTAACCCCACCCTACCCCCGAGATACCCACCCACTCTATCCCAGGTTAAGAGTTAGGGCGAAGCGGATGAGCTCTATCCACAATGATTGTTAAAGCATCAGGTTATTTATTGATGCTCCAACTAAATTTAAATTATCAAATGAGAGCTTTTATGGTCACTTAAACTAAGTGTTATATTTACTTAATTAATGGGTCCTATTTATACTATAGATATCATGTGCTATGCAAGTTATAAAGCAAATTAATTGATTAGCAAACATAATACGTAAATAATGTTGAGTTATGAGGTGATTAGTCTTTTGTTAGTACTGCAAAGCGCTTTTATTTTATCTTCCCCACCTAACTGTATTCTTTAAATTTTTATTCAGTTTGTAAAATTATCAAACTTCTTTTCAGATCACTTTCAATATACTTTTTGATCATCTACACCAGCCTGTAAAAGATAACCGAAATATTTTGAAGTATTTTTAATATTTTGTTTCACTTTACAACTGAGTTTCTTGCAGCGTTTCTTCTCAGCACATGTCACCTTTCGAAGCGCTGGTAGATTCTGACATGTGAAAGAGCCCGTGTGGCCTACTTGCAAAATAAATATTTTCATTTTCAACTAAATATTGGTATTGTCAAACATCCACTCACATGCTCCAAATAATTTTCTAGCTAGCTCAAATAATATTCTTTATTTCAGAAGTTATATCTGTGATGTATAGATGTAATTTATTTTAAATTAAGTCATACAAAGTAACTATGTAGAGGATTGCGTAAATACGACATGCGGCAAGCATGCGGACGTCGCGCCGTTTAACCATCTTAGTGAAGACTTTCATAGTGTGTTGATTAGTAACACTCACCCTCAACATTGACTTCAATTTGATCAAGCGTGGCAGCAGGGTGGTGTAGTGTGAGTGCAGCAGGCTGGTGCAGCGGTGCTGGACCCGGAAGAGTCACGCGCGCACCGCTCCCACTGCCCTCGGATACCTCTACGATCAGCGGACAGCCAGGCACACGCATCTATAATATTTGATCAGGTTTATTTTTAATTAGAACTAAAATTATTTCTTTCATTACCTGGCTTCTAATTTGTTGAATGCACATTGTTTTAAAGTACATCCAGCATTGTGCTTTATGGGAAAAATTTTAGTTCCCTTAACACCAGAATACCCAAAACAATGTATGATACGTATACTTTGATAAACTAGAATTTTTGGAATCAAACACAAAAACTCACTCACCTTATTGAATGACACGTTGACCACATGGTCACAAGCCTCTGTTGGAGTAAATGAAACAGTAAATCTGGCATTTCCCTAAAAAAAGAAATGTTTTCAATTGTTAATAAAATTGAATTAGTAATATATAACCCTTAAGACATTGTTAGTCAACTACTTACCTGTGGATGTACTTGAGTTGGTATATTTAATCCACGAGCGGCCACAGTGATCTCTAAATTCCCCTCTCCAGCTTGTGCCGCATCCACAGCCAGCTGCACAGGGACCCCCACTCGGGCTGATGAACCCCCATTGACACTCACAAGCTTGCCATCATAAGCTTTACAAACAAACGGTGTGCCCTGCAGACATGAATATTAAAAGGTTTAGTTTATAGTCGAGTGCTGGTGTAACGGTATGTTCATGTTGCTTGTGGAGGAAAGGTTATGCTTACAGGCACTGGCTGGTTGTTATAATGGGCCGTGAGCGTGTGCGGGCCAACGTGTCGCGGCGTGAAGCTGGCCACCAGGCCCGAGACAGCGTCGCCTGTGAGCCGCACCGGTACCTCGGCCCGCGGCCCGCGTACTGTCACGATCAGCTCCCCGCCGGCCGAGCCCTCCACGCGCACAGAACATGATGCTAACTCGCCCACTGGAATCAGCTCTGAACCAAAGACGAAATATTATAGATTACGATGCTCAGAGGCGTATTTACCCTAGGGCCAAGGGGGCTATGGCTCGGGGCGGCAGGCTGCGAGGAGCGGCTTGGGTCAAGCTGAGCGAGCAGATTTGGGCGCCTTTCATAAATGTTCACTATCTTTAATTCTAATAGGCCCAGCCAGGGCGCCAAATCTTAAAACACGCCTCCGTATACTATCGGGAAGGCATTGCACCTGAGGCTGTTACCATAACATTAAAATCACTACTGAAACAAAGTGCAATACCAATATTCTTCACTTTTCTTCACATTAGCAAGCAATTTAAGTAAGATTTTTCTTTGTTGACATCACGACGCGACGCCCTTAAATTTAGTATTGCCAACTCTTAAATTAAAAAGTAGCCACTTTTTAATTTAAGGGCTGAAGTTGCTAAAAGGTTGCTAATCTGTTTACATATATACATACTTAAATAAAAACGATTTGTGTATGTATGTTCTCTATGGACTCCAAAACGGCTGGAGTAATCTTGATGAAATTTTTAGGCACTCTTCAGAATTTTTCAGCGGGTGATCCTGTGAAGTTTGGTAGCATCTGGCTCAAGATACCTAACTAGGACTACCAGAGCAAGGTCGGACAGATCGCTAGTTTTAAATAAAAAATAAATGAAAAAAAATACGGAGTATTATTTTTCTGTTTTAATGATGAACTGTCTTAAAAAATTACTCAACTGTTATTGTAATCTTAAAAGTATGAAGTTAAGTTGACTCACCAGCTAATTTTTGTTGAAAATAGCAGGCAGACAATTTATTATCAAACTAGTTTTGAATTTGAATATAGTTCTGTGGGGTCGTCCACAAATTACGTAACGCAAAATTCTCAAATTTTTTACCCCCCCCCCCCCCCCCCCCTCCCCCCACGTAACAGGACCGTAACGATTAGCCAGGACCCCCTCCCTCTCCATTCCGTTACGTAACAGGTGGTTTGTAAAAAGTTTTTGCCTAATATTCAGGTAATTCGGCGCTCTTTTTACATTGGGCGAGGTATAATCATCACCATTTCTTACAAATATAATTATAATTTCTTGAGTTTACATTAATTGTGCAATATTGTAAAATCGTGACGTAACAGCAACCTTGAACCCCCCCCTCACCCAACTTAACAGGACCGTAACGCTTGGCCAGACCCCCGGACCGTAACGCTTGGCTAGCACGACATGCCCGCGAGTTGTTTGTCGCTCAGTGCGTCTCTCTCAAACTAGTCAAGAATGTAAAGGACGCACTGAGCGACAAACGACTCGCGGGCAAGTCGTGCTAGACGTGCTGTTAGAGATTTTTATATGTATGACTCTTATCTAATATACGTTGTCAGAGGAACATGACCAAAATTTTCTTCGTAGTAACCGTCCAAAAATTATTATAAATCTACAAAAATGATAATTTTTGTTTATAATAAGTAATATGAAGGCACACGCAAAAATTTATTTAGAGATTAATACAGAAGAATATAGAAATGTAATATGCGACTTCTGTATTATTCAAAACGTAATTTAACGAAAAGCCCGAAAAACAAAAGTTGCTAGAAAATACGCTAGATTTTCAATGGAAAATTTAGTTGCTGAATCAGCTAAAAAGATACTAAATTTAGCTACGAAGGTACTAAATGGGCAACACTGTTTAAATTTGACACCAGACACTGCCACTGCCAACAGTGACAGTGAAATTCGACTGAAAGTCCGGTCCGCGTGATGCGCTTTAAACTACGCCTCAATAATTTTAAAATTAGCTGCGTTCTTTCAAAAATCATACACTTTTTTCGGCTGTGTATTAAGGTACATAAAAACCCTAAACCAAGAAATTTTATAAATGATGGTTAAACCCGCATCCCATATCCGTTAAATGTTTTATATCTTTTAAACGAATACATAGGGTTTAGGTACAAATGTTTACCAAATTTGTTTCAAAACTGATTTCCAAGATGTGACCCAAACATACTTAACAATACCGTTAAATAAAATCTTTGGATTGAAATTGATTTGCTCACATAGGTAATTGGGTAGGTAACGTTTTTGAAGACAGGCATATTATGCATTTTTTTGATAGTGGACGTTTCAGGGACCAATAATTAAAAGAAAATATTTTTTTTATATTTCATATCGTTTATGCAAGATTTGTTTTAAAATGACTGCGAATGAATGTAAACAAAGTGACAGTTTTTGTTTTTCTTCACTAAGCTGTCACTTTATTTTTCTTTATTTAACTTAAGGCAAAGCTTTAATCAAACAGCCGAGCAAACGGCTGTAACGGGGGAAATGTCATCGAGTCATTTAAAAAAATCTCCTGAATAAATGATATTAAATAAAAAATTATTATCTTTAAATTCTTGGTCCATGAAACGTCCACTATCAAAAAAATGTATAATATACCCGTCTTCAAAAAACTTTACCTACCCAATTGTTATATTTGATAGAAACAGACATTAGTGGGTAAACAGATCTTAATTATATGTCATATAGACTTCGCATGGCCACACCCGCAGCCAACACTACAGTAAAAAAACTGTAAGCGAGTGAGGCAGGCCCCCAATTCTCGTTGCATTCGAGATAATGTCGATTACGAGATTAAATGTCAGATTCATACAGTTGTGTCACACGACTGTATGCACTGACGTTTAATCTCGATAGTGAGATTATCTCGAATGCACCGAGAATTGAGGCCCAGGTAAGGATGAGGCATAACTTTGACCCACCAGTCACTGCTCTTTAAAAACCGTTTTAATGTTTTATTTAATAGCAAAGTTCGGATAAGAGGTGTTTTTAGGATATATGTGGAAGAATTCACAAACGCCACTTAAGCATTTGATTAGAGACTAAATAGTTAAATGTCCCTCAACTAGTAGTAACATAATACATAAACGTCACTTTAATTAAATATCAATTTAGTGGCCTTTGTGAATTTGGCCAATGGTCTATTATAATATTAACTGACCGACTTGTGACGTGTCAATAGTGACTCTTTGTGCCGGCGCTACATTGAAGATAAATGGCGATGCTGGTACTGGTTCTCCGTTGAACTTTATGTCCACTCGGTGCGGCGTCGGGGCTTCTGGTCTCCAAAACACGAGGCAACGGCCACCGCCTACCACCTACACATTTAATTATATGGGTGAATAAAAAAAAATACAATTGTATGGCTAATTTTCGTAACACAGAGGAAGTTTTTTAACTTGTTCTTAACTACGCTTAATTACGTAATTTTTAAATTCACTGATATATAAAAAAAAACCTGGTTATGAGGTACTTAACACTGTGCTTGCGTACCTGTACGTGGTTGGGCACTTCGCCTTCATTAATAGAAATTTCTAATTGGCCTTCACCAGCAGCGCTTGCGTCCACTGAAATATAAAGGTTATTTTAGCATTCATTAAGTTTTTTTTTTGTTGTTTTTTATTTATTGCATTTTCATTTAAATGAATGTATTTACCTCTAAATTGTGATTGTTGTCCAACCACGGCATTGCCGATATCTGTGACCTTGATGAGACTAGAATCATACACCTTCGCCACTAAAGGGCCCGCGGCCAACTTGTCGCCGGCGATGGCCACCTGGATTTACATTTTAAATGCGTATTTAATGGGGTTAATCAAAGATGTAAATACATAAGTAGGTAAGACATGCTATTTATACTGTGTCCGCGCCAGAATACCATCGTGAAATGAGCAAAGCCGCTCATTTGTAATCAGTACTCATCTAAAAGCGGTAACGAAAGTACCTGAAATGGAATAATCATGCATGCTATTTAGACAACGCAGCTAAAGGCGTACCATTTCACTCTTAAATAGGTACTATGTTTAACAAAATAGTTGATTTATTTTCTCCCATTGTTTAAATTATTGATTGCTAAAGTGACGGATGCGTGACAAACGACAAAGAAGGTTTGTAGTTAGGAAAGGATATGACAAAATTTGCTCGGTTCACGCACATATTCATAAATATGGCGAATGTTGGTGTAACGTTTCATCTACTGATATAAATCTTTGTGATCAGTATCAAGCTGCATTATAATTAATAATATATTATTGATCGGCAGTTTTCTCACATCAATCAAATGTGTGCCAACTTCCTCGGGTGTGAACTCTATGCGGTAGACTCCTGGTCGCTCGCTGACGTCCAGCACCCGCGCGGTCACCGGCCGACGCGATGGAGCAGTCACCGTAACTCCAACCTGAGACAAGCAGCACTCATTTAGGGCCCTTTCACACGGTGACATTTTAACGCGCCATCGACGCACGTTTCGTAATGCTGGCACTGTTACACGTTAAAGACTAAAGGTGACAGCTAGGAAATGCGCGTTAGGGATGAAATGGAAGACAAGAATCGTTATAGTCCCACGACTTCATCAGCAAGTTGGGAGGTAGTTTATAAAGTGCGTATTGGCTAGCTAAAGTAACAAAAATAAATACAACTCTACTAAAACTTGTGAAAAGAATGCATATGAATCAGTTCAATACTTGATGAAGCATTTCGTTGATGAGTCCCTTCATAAAATATAGTTAAATGAATGTCCCCTTTATATTTTCATAGAACAGTATGCATTGCGTCCGGGAACAATGGAACCGAGGTCGAAGCGCATTCACAGCAGATGACTTCCTCGAAAGGAAGGTATTATGCTTTCGGGCTTGCCAACTCTTTGTAACCACATGCAGATATTAAGTTGGTAAGTTTGCTTTAAATTGAGTTTGATTCCATTTACATGGTTAAAGGGGCGGCCACAGAGCGGGGGCACTAGGAGCCGTAATATGTGTATTTGGATACTATAAAGAGGACTATACTATAATAGTGGTAATAGGTATTCATAAAAATATAAAATATTGTAGGGACTACATTTTAACATGTTTTCCGTTGATTTGTTTATAAGAATTTCATTGAAATATAAATAGACACGAGAGAGGTTCAAAGTGCTGTTGCGGTTGCAACTTGATCGCGGCTAATCAAGTTGCTCCCGCTATAGCGCACTTGTTCGCTCATTATAATCCACGGCACATCAGTTGAACTAAAAATGGCGGCCGTCTGTGTAGGTAGGTACAAGTAATGAAAAACAGCGTGGCACCTCGTCCCGCATCTCGATTGAGACCTGAAAATGTGTTCTGCGCATTCAAGGTCAAAGTTCAACTTACGTGCGGCGAATAATACCTACAACTGACGGGAAATATCAAAGCACCGGCATGGTTTATGGTGTGATTTGACTAACATTTGAAGAGTCCACAGAAAAAAAGATGAGAGTCAGTCAACTGATTTTCAGTACAATACTTTACTTCATATCATGGGTTTAAGACTCATTTTTGTTCCAAACAATCAATTGATGATTTTTCTGTGGACTCTTCATTTACCTATCCTATGTTTAGTTGGTAGATACCTCATTTTTGCTAAATGTGTGCGCGCCAGGCGATGTGGAGATTTCAAAGACGGCCGGTACACGAGCCGGGATCAGTCTGGTGGGCTCGCCCCCGCCGCCGCCCGCTGGGCCAGCCATAACCTCTACCTTCCACGGGGAACCTGAAATAACATTTTGATAATTAAAGAGCTTAGCGAGATTAGTCTACGAATAAAATAACATGTTTGAAATATTGATGGTGATTCTCAGGTTGTCCTGGGAAATAGTGTCAAGCGGAGGTCAAGATGATAGTATTTCTTAGGATAGCCTGTATTTGAAAACGTTTTCTATCCGTGTTCAGTACAAATAAGAACAATTACACCATATATATGAGTTTCTATTTAAATTGACCTTTTCTACTGAATTCCCCGCGTGTAGTGGGTATAATTTGTCAACAAGTGCGCTTGCGTATCATACTAGCTGAGAACGAGGTGATGCATTGGGATATAGAGTATTAAATTCCTTGTTTGGGATGTTAAAGTCCACATCACTCAAACCTTAGGAGGGTCGTGACATATCACGGTGACATGGTTTGTCACCGCGTTAGCAACGCCTAGAACGTCCATATATCATATCAAGTCATGTGCGATGCAATGTAATGTCACAAATGTGGACCCACCGTAACTTTAAACTGCAACAGTATTATATGCAAGTGCAAAGAAATGTGCATTCCTCGTTGTCACGAGTGAGAAATTATTTTACGCACGTGTGATATACAACGCTTTTCAATGCATATTGGGAGTTAATAAAAATATTTAAATTTTCAACCGAGCGTAGTTTTCCAGGAACGTGGCGGGAATCGGCGGGATGTTGCCGATGAGCCATGGGCGGTGTTGTTTGGGTAACGGTTTTAAAGGTACAGCCAAATAAAATTTTAAGTATTTATATAATACTGAGATTAAAAAATATAGGAATGGTTCAATTATAACTATCGCCACCTTAAATCACTAAAACAACATTATAAGTCCCGGCACGACTTATAATGGGCCGGCCGGGGGCGTTTTTAATTTGTACGTAATTAATAAACGGAATGTAGGTAGAACGCTTTCATTCACCAACAATTTCAATGGCTTTTTACGATAAAGAATAAGAAGAAAGGATTTTAAATTTTATAAGTGCCGAGCAGATAGATCATGAATCTATTATTAAATACACTCTTTTATGGACGGTCGTGTAATTGTTGTTACGAATAGATCGCGTTGCGAATTAAAACATGTCAAGTGTTAGGTAACGCAGGCAGTAAGCAGAACTTGTATAAGAATGAGGTGTAACGGGCTTAGGAATATTTAGTGCGTGGAATCTGAATACGAATCAGGTTACAGTTGATTCACGTTACGTTCGGACTCGTTCCTACTGGTACTAACGTGCTTGTAAGTAGATTTCCTAGTAATTACCTAGATAGTTATTTATTAAGAACTAGTGGCTACACGCGACTTCGCCCTGGTCGATTTAGACGGCTAGGCGGTTATAAGAGTGTCTGAAATAGCTCCATGTTTTACATTCATAGTGGCCATTAGCGCAAAAAAAGTAAAAACTTTTTAAAAAAGAATAGGCCGAAATGAATTTTTTTTGGTGTTAATTTTTTCCTTAGAGGTTTTTTTTTTTCTTTCACACAGCAACGGAGCAACAGATCGATGAGATTTTATTGCATAGAGATAACCAAATTTTAGGCGGACTAAGTTGCGAGCAAAATCTAATTATGAATAGTTTCTAATAAAAAATGAGTTTCAACTATCCTAGATTCGGCTGGAATAGCAATTGACAACACTTAATTTTCCTTTAAAACATTTTTACGTCCTGAGCTATACTTATTTATAAATATATTTGATTATTTAAAAAAATAAAAGAAGTCCCAGTTCTCCTATGTGTATGGCAGTAGGTATAGATAAATAATATTTGCTGTTTCCTCATCCACAAGAAGATTTTGACAATATTGGAGTTTTTCTTAAAATAGAGATCAGTGTATAGAAATTGCTTTATTGTGCCGTACAATTGGAGTTACGTCCTTTTAGACTGAGTAGTTTTAATACATTAATTACTTTAATAAAATCGTAAAGTGGAAAAAGTCTGTACATTGAAGATAACAATGAAATAATTCTATGGGGGGCTTCATAATGAGCAGCAGAACAAATCCCAATGGTTTTTGAATTTCATGTCTGTTTGTCTGTTTGTCTGATTGTATGTTCGCGATAAACTTTAAAACTACTGGATGGATTTCAATGCGGTTTTTATTTTTTATTATGCTCTTTCGCGTTAGTTGTTTTGTTTTCTTTTAGTGGCTAATAAATCGTCCTTGTCAATATACGCCACAGACCATGTAATTATTCATTTAAATCTAGGTTACCTATGTATATTTTCCAATTATATTTTAATACAGTCCACTCTTCAATACGCTGTCAACACCCGGCAAATGAATAAAAAATATTTTTTGTTTTCCTGTTTTCATGCAGACTACAAAATATAAGTAAGCATTTACAGATCAGTTAACCCAGACGGAGAGTTAATAATAATAATGTTAAGGTTAACTACTTTCCAAAATAAGGTCCAATGAGTTAACAAACGTACTACCGAGCGCTCGTAATGGTATTCATCCGAAGGCTAACCTACTTACTACTTACTGGAATGCAATTAGTTTCCAAATCACCATTTTATAACGATTTAAAGTTAATCGATCAAATAGAAAGCCCGTTCAATACAGCTTGTAATAAAAATACACTTTATTACGAAATTAATAAAGGTCGTTATGGAATAAATCGCGCTGAGGATTTGGATAGTATATATATACCTACCTGTATTTATTTCTGTATTTATTTTTTTGTATTGTATATATTATCAGTTATGTTGTCTTAGGACAGCCACGAGTATTTTAAGACCAATTACTTATGTACCGTTCTATAAATAACTTTTTCAACGGTTGTATTTTGTAAATTAATCATATCAAAAGAAATATGATTTTTGATCCTTTAATTTCGGATTTACCGGGAATAATTAGACTTTTGGTTTTATTCGTTTGTGTCTATAGAGAACTTAGATAAAGTTCTATGTCTAATTTTGTTACAAATCAAGTAGGTACTTATACGTTTCTTGTGATTGGCTCGCGAATATACCCAATAACTCTAAAACAATACATCACAGCCTGCTTTCACTTGAAAAAGGGTTTTCTCAAACGTATTATTTTCCAAGAAAGTGCTGAAATTCCAGTTAATAGGTATCTTATATGATAGAAAAGGAGGGCGTCTTGACCGAAATTATAAGGTACGCCTTTATGATATCTTGTTTGGACTTTTAATATACAGATTATAGTGCAGGAGTAGAAAAATGTTGCTTATGACATATCTTCCTACTCTAAATAAGTGAATATAATCAATACTTCAAGTAATTTAAACAAAAAATTGTATACCTCTCAGAATAAATAAAAAATAAAAAGTCAGACAGGTTATTTTACTTAACCTATAAACAAGATTAGCTTTGGTTTGAATGGTTCTAGAGCCACAATAACGAGAACTTATAACATCGTTGCATTACAAATGGGTACACTGTTCGCATGTAGTGTTTAAACGCAGTTATCTGTTCGATTAGAGATGCGTCGACGCACAAAGGTAGGTAAGGTAGGCGGTGTGCCCAGCCGACCGCACCTGTTCGGTGCCCGGTTTGTTACCGGCATCGCTAATGCTCACGGGGACTGTATACCGGTACATATATACAACCAATTAATGGTTTAGGGATGCCAGATGGCTGTGACATCCAGGATTTTCCCGGAATTTTGTGTCTTGTCCGGTGTCCCAGAATTACACGTTGCTGTCCCGGATTTTCAACTTTTTGGTTTTGGTCTTCGGACGCTGCTGTGTTATAATGTTCCTTTTCACCAAAGTCTAGCAAAATAAAGAATCATTTTCTTGTTTGTTTGCTTATTAGTGATACCTAGTTAGCAATCATGTAACGGCATTTTTTTGTCTCTTGTCCCGGAAATCCGCACATTTCATCCGGCAACCCTAGTTGGGATCGAGCGAAACATACCTACTCGTACACACAACTGTGTACTGCGTACAATTCAGCTGCGCAATATATGGTATCAAGGTACACTGCGCACATAAAATTTGATTACCAATTGAAAACGTTCCCTAACAAAGGACCCGTCGTATCTTTACGAGGTAAATCATATACCTACCTATGTTGAATTTCATTAAATAAGTATTTAAAACGGCTCAGGTATTGGACGTTATCGCTCGATCACTTTATTAAAGAATGCTAATTCGTTACATAAAAAACCGGACAACTGCGAGATAAACTCGCGTGGAGAGGGTTCCGTTCCGTACATGATTATCTGAAATTTACTAGGTTACTTTAAATTCCATAGAGTTCTTATAGATTTTCCTGTAATCTATAGGTAAAGATCTATTTTCTGTATTTTTTTCAATATTTTAGCCCCAGTAGTTTCGGAAATAAGGGGGAGGGAATGGTCAATTTTCGCCTATTTTCCTAAACTATAACTTCTAAACTATTTTACTTGAAATTCAAAATAAAATATATTTAAGATCCTCACGATAAGCCCTTTCATTTGAAATGTCACACAATATAGGTAGAATAACTTTTTTTTTTAATTTTCTAATTTACCCCCTACATGTGGCCCCCATGTTTAAAATTCATATATTTACGTAACGCGTCCGTGTTGCGGTCACCGACTTACATATGTATACCAAATTTCAACTCAATCGGTCCAGTCGTTTCGGAGCAAATTGGCTGTGACAGACGGACAGACAGACAGACAGACATACAGACAGACACATGAGTGATCCTATAAGGGTTCCGTTTTTTCCTTTTGAGGTACGAAACCCTAAACATTAACAAATAAAAAAAAAGTAAAAAAAAGGTAGGACGTTGTAACGAGGTAGTATATAGACTGGTACCTAAGCAGCATACTTAAGGGACGTCTAGCAAATACGTGATGTGTCCTTTTCAGGGTTAACTAACATACTTCTTGTCATTTGATTTTGCCACAAAAAATTAAAATTTAAAAGTTAAAATTTAGACCGAATAAGTTTGTCTTTAAGTCTAAATTAATAGTTTCGTTTATTTGCTGATCAGCCGCGCATGTAAGATAATTAATGTGCATTGAAATTTAGAACGAATGACTTTGTCTATACGTCTAAATGATCCGTTTCGTTTGTTCGCTGATCAGCCGCTGCGCACGTGAGAGAATTACACCCCTGGATAAGTATTTTACTTGATGGAACGAGATATCAGCAATAAGAAAGTCAGTAACAGTTTCGTTTAGTCATAGCTCAACAATTAACACTTTTGATATAGTTGCATACAAATTTTATACATTTGCATCCAAATCTTATACATTTGCATTGGTATCATCGCTTATGTAAGTCGAGTCGAACTTTCTATTTTCTAGAAATATTGAAGGCCGACTACGTCTTAGAAAACAGTTATTTATCTTTATTTTTAAAGTTTAAGCAAAAATAAAAATAAAATAAACTGGTCTAGTGCAACGCTGACTCGCGCGCCGAGGAACACTAAGGCATTGTCCTAATAGAACGCGACTGTGATCGCGCGATCAAAATTCGCGCGAACTAGCGATGATCGCACAATCGTGTTCTATAACGACAATGCCCAAAAATTAAAAAATTTTTTTCTATAAAATGATCACCATTTAAAACCGAATTAAAAGAAGGAATAACTTTCACAAGCCTAAATCTATGCAACCGTCGAGTCGAGTGTGATACGACCTTGCAAAGGTTACGCCGTTTTACTCTGATTTCTCGAAATCGATAACCATACATACCTATTTCGAATTTTGTTTTATTTTTCCTGCAATGGATGGGGGCACGTTCTACTATTCCACATTTCAAGTTAGTCACATTAGTGTGAATCACTAAAAGATGGACAATGAAATCTCACCATACGGGTTCCTTTTTTACCTATTAGGTAAGGAACCCTAAAAAAGACTTGCGGCCTTACAAATTACCTACGAGTAACTGTTATCAATAAGTTTTTTTAATTGTATTTTTTAACAAACTTTTTTCCCGATTGCACTTTATATACTTATTTAGATAAAATGCGTATAATAATTCGTGTCTGTGCTGTTGACCGTTGAAGAGTTCCTTTAACTGGAGGATGTCGATTCAGATCATGATTACCATAAGAATGCATTGTCATCGGAACTGAACCAATATGTAAAAATTCAGCTCCATAGGATTAGGATAAGAAGACGTTGTTCTGACTAATTCAAGTTGCAAGATTTGACTCGAACATATAAATTTACATAGTTACATACAAACATTGCAAGTTATATTAAAAGCTTGTCAAAATAAATTATTTCGGAGTAAATATCATAACTTCACACTGAACTAATGTTTCAGTGTTTACAGCCATTATATAAGTAATAATGCCACCAAAGCTACCAAACTTGTGCAAAGTTTTAATTATAATTCTATTAAACGTACAACCCAAGGAGTTTGCTTCAAAGGTGTCGCTGTTGCACGCTAACTCAACGCCTATCGTCGCACCTAACTTATGATGAGGTTGTTAGATATAATACGCGCTCGTTGCGTATAAGGCTCGGTCACATTGCGGGCGCGGCGGCAGCGCACGCGGTCTATCCTGCTCACACCAATGCAATACACAATACATGATGGCCTCACACCGTCGCGCGCGCTTCTGCCGCTACAATCGAATGCCCGTGATCGAACCAATAAAATAATAGAAATAGTCAATAAAAAAAACCGGCCAAGTGCGAATTGGACTCGCGCACGAAGGGAACGTACCATTGTCTAAAATCAAGCAAAAAAAATCACGTTTGTTGTATCAGAGCCCCCCTTAAATATTTGTTTTATTTTAATTTAATTATTTATTTTTAAAGTGAATATATAACTAAATATTCTGTGAATATTTCAAGCGTCTACCTGTTGCTGTTATCAATATCGAGCAAAAACAAGCAAAAAATCACGTTTGTTGTATGGGAGCCCTCTTAAATATTTATTTTACTCTGTTTTTTAGTATTTGTTGTTATAGCGGCAACAGAAATAGGTACATCATCTGTGAAAGTTTCAACTGTCTAACTATCACGGTTCATGAGATACAGCCTGGTGACAGACGGACAGTGGAGTCTTAGTAATAGGGTCCCCTTTGGGTACGGAACCCTAAAAATGAGACGATCCTTGATCATCGTTGTTATACAATGTGTCCCTGGCTGTTGGACATCCTTTAACACAAAATGCTCAATACTGCACATCTTAACAATATGCAAAATTAATAATACATGCCCCTAGTAGGTATTTATCGCATAGAACAACTGTTTAACACTTTATCACCTTGGAGCAACCGGTATTGACACTCTCTGACACGGTCACGTGTGTTGCATAGGCCCCATATAGTTCCTGTCAATTAATGGGTCACTCATTCTTGTCATTATCGATGATTGCTAAAGTGTGTTACTATTTGTTTTCGTTTAGTTGAGTGAGATTTTTGTTTGAAAATGTTGATTCCTGTTTATCTTTAAAAACCGATCGAAAACTATTTCATTGCATTAAAGAGAGTATTTTTCATATTACGTACAAATTTACGGGCTTTTATTTAATGTCCAACTTGCAGGGATACGTGATATAAGATGAAACAAAAGAATTTTTGACGCCTTCATTGTCAAGCTCCCCTGTGTTAGTAACACAAAATGAAAGTGTGAATAGAATGAGGATGCCAAGCGGCCACACCAGCTAAGTGCTGTCTTCGTCTCGACTCAAGTATTACTTACAAAACTATCAACAAACTGGTCGAAACTACATAAATATTAACCACATACTTGGCTAACGCACGGGCAGAAACCAGTTACCTACCATAATAATGACTACTTCGTAACATTTAACGTGTAAGTTATTGAACTGCAGGTGTTTTACTAGGCCGCGCCTATTTAGGTATTTAAATAGGTAGGCATTACAATGTTAATCGAATGCCATTGAATTTGAATAAACCACATGGCAGAGCCAGGCTGAACTAGTTTTATCAACGTTAAAGAGAATTTCATATATAGTTTCTATGAAGTATTTCCATATCTAGATGCCATGTTGGGGATTGATCGTCTACAAATAGAATTCAAGGAATTTATAGGATACAAACAAAATTTCAAATATTCGTGAAAATATATCTACTTTTATATACACATAAAAAGACGTCCTGACTGACGGAGCTATCATCGCCCAGCTTAAACTAATGAAGCTAGGAAGATGAAATTTGGAAAATAGCTTCCTTATGTGACGTAGCGTAGACACTCACTAAGATAGGATTTTCTGAAAATAAACCCCTAATGGAGTGAAAGGCTATGTTAAAGTTTGTATGGGAAAAAAATTACGCGTTAATTAACCTGAAGTATGGTAAAATATAATCTACCTAAAAATGATTGGCCATGTATTTTACCGATTGCCAAAATTCACCCCCTAAGGGGGTCAAATGGGTGTTCAAAGTTTGTATATACCGCGGACGAAGCAGTGGCGGGCGCGGCCGCTTGTATATTATATAGGTGTATGGAATAACAGTATGCATATGCTATGCGTTACCAAGTTAAAAGGACTGTGAACCAACGCCAAAAATCATTGATATTTATTTATTTGAATTTTATAATTACAGAATGAAATAAAAATAAATGAAAGATTATATACAAGATTATAAAAAAATAGAGCGTAATGACTTCATTATTATCTAAATGAAGTGACAATCAACATTGTTTTGTCCTAACGCGGCGGTTGCTACTGGCAACGAATAAAAGCAAGAAACATAAACGAGGTGTCCCTACTTCCTTCGCAGTTATACCAAGGAGGCGCTTTATTTTAAGTTGCCAAACCCTGAGAGACAGAACATCGAACTGCACGGCAGTGCGCAAGGGCAAGTTACAAGACACCGGGCGCACGTAGGTACGCCGAGCATTCTTTACTCCCACACAAACTGTTATGACGTTATGACTTACTTAGACTACCCGGTATCTCATTACGTCTTCCAGCAATACTGATATAATTTAAACAAAGTTCAGTAGCATTTAGTTTCATGCATACCTTTAATAGATTTCGGTTTGGGTCTGAGAAAATTGTAGTTTTGAAACTGATATTCAGTCACTTACTGACAGGCAATGTATCGGTGTATAACTTATATACTTATAATAAAAGGTTACAAAAATTATTCGTATTTTTTACATCAAAGATATTCTGAAAAGACTCAGTGATTTGGTAAACAGGTTTTTAAATAAACCGAATCTCCTTTTCAATAGGTTCACCAACTAAAAACAGAATTTGAAGAAGTAATGTATAGTCTGGACAGAGATATAAGATACTTTTTATCCGAGTACGCCGATAGAATAAGGAGGGTTATGTGCAAAACAACTGTTTTTTACAAGCTTTTAATTAACTTGCATTGATTGTATGTAACTAACTATGTATGTTCGGGTCAAATCTTGGAAGCTGAGTTAGAACCACTTTCTTATCCTATGGAGCTGAATTTTTGCATATTGGTTCAGATCCGAAGACAATGCATTTTTATGGTAAGCATGACCTGAATTGACATCTAGGGTTAGCTCCAGATAAAATAACTCTTCAACGGTCAACAGCACAGACACGAAATCTTATGTATATGGGCAAAAAGCTTTTTTTCTTTTCAATTCGGATTTATAAATATATCAGTCATAATGATTTACGTGTCGTATCCCTTAATTATTTCATAATTGGTTCAAAATAGCGAATATAAAACTCGGGAATATTTCAAAACTTGGTATAAAATGAAATGAGAATTATTACTGCACCTCAGATCGATCCAAAGTTTAAAACACTATTATGAACATTAAAACCTAAGATTCCGTAGGAGTCATGAATACTCATTGGGGCCAATACGAAAGGGTGTTTTAAGGGTGGTTAAAATCAAAGAAACGTCAAGCTTGATTTCAACAGCTTTGTGCTATATACAAAATTGAGTCTGACGTTCCTTTTTTTAAGTTTAGGATATTTTAAATTAAGAGGACTCCGTTTCGAATTAGACCTATTGTATATTTGAAAATTATAATTATATTACCTATCTTTAAGCTTGGTTTAATAACATTTAAAAACTTAGCAATCTCTTAAAATGTATGTTTTGGCTGGGTGTAGATCTTTACACGCAAAAATATAACCGTTAAAAAACGCTGCTAACGTTGGGCTCAGTCGCACTGCGGAATTGTGTGAAGCGTGAGCGAGCGTATTAGTGAGACGCTATTATGTTGCATTGCATCGGTGTGAGCGGGATAGATCGCCCGCGCTGCTGCCGCGCTCGCAATGTGACCGGGCTTTAATACATAACACTCCGAAAATTATGAAATCATAACACTTCATTGAGCTAGAACTAAACCGATTCTACTTACAGTCACTGTCTTGTTCATTGAATTAACATAATTGAATGATATTAATATACCTTATACAGTTTTAACCTAATTATTCACGCGCAGTTAGAAAATAACTCTTAAAGGAGTAGGAGTGTGATTTTATTACATTGGTGTGTAATAATAATGAGAACTATATTATAATAAATAAAATGGACATTCGAAACGGTGCCTTCTTAATTTAAAAAATTCTAAATTTAAAATAAGAAACGTCCAACTCTGTTTTGTATAGCACAAAGCTGTACAAATTAAGATCAACGGTTCTTATTTTAAATTTAGTGACTTTTTAATTTAGCGAACACAATTTCGAATTGGCCCCATATCTTATCACATAATCACACTAATATTAGTGTGTTAGTAGTCCATCCCGCTTCAACAGCTAGATGGATTTGAATGAAATTGGGAATGGAGATAGCTTATACCCTGGATTAACACATAGCCTACTTTTTAACCGACTTCAAAAAAAAGAGGAGGTTCTCAATTCATCGGATTTTTTATTTTATTTTTTCCATTTTTATGTATGTTCTCCGATTACTCGGAGATGGCTGGACTGATTTGGATGATTCTTTTTTTAACCGATAGGGTGTACCTTCCAGTTGGTCCCGTTGTAGTCAAACATGAGGTACCTACTTATGATTAGAGGATCTATGAGGAATCGATGGAACTCCTCAAATATTATTGACATGCATATACCTATTCTGGTATTTTATGTAATAACTCAAGCAGTTGCGTTCCAAAAGCATTATTTGTTGAACTGAAACTGATGATGAAGACCATAGATAACCAACGTAACTCCTCAATGATAAGTATTTCACAGGCGGCGATTAGATTGCTTTATAAGGTTGTGAAGAAATTTATGCTCATGAAAAAGCATATGGTAAAATAGAACTGGGTTTGAAGAACCAGGAGAACTCGTCAAAGATTGATGTCCTTGTACCCTGGATAGCAAAATTTTGTAAATGGTGATGAGCAATTGGCATTATGCTATTGTTGTTTGATGTAATAAATGTGTTTCATACGACAAAACAATAAAAAGTAAAAAAAATAATTATAATTTAACAAATAAAAAACCGACTTGCCTTATGAAAACCAATCTTTTCAAAGGTGTGTTGCTTTGAAAAGATTGGCTTTCATAAGGCATTTACCTAGAAACGGCAGATAATATATTATTGCTTAAGTGATAAATTAAATATATCGAAGTCGGTGGCAAGTTAATTTGGGGTCGTCCACAAATTACGTAACGCAAAATTCTCAAATTTTTGACCCCCCTCCCCCATGTAATAGAACCGTAACGATTAGCCGGGACCCCCCTCCCTCTCCATTCCGTTACGTAACAGGTGCTTTGTTAAAAGTGTTTGTCTAATATTCAGGTAATTCGGCGCTCTTTTTACATTGGGCGAGGTATAATCATCTATGAACGTATTTCGGTTCCATTTCTTAATAATATAATTCTAATTTCTTGTGTTTACATTAATTGTGTAATATTATAAAAGCGTGACGTAACACCAACCTCGAACCCCCCCTCCCCCAACGTAACAGGACCGTAACGCTTGGCCAGACCCCTCCCCCCTCCCTCCAAATTGCGTTACGTAATTTGTGGATGACCGCGACCCCTTAGGTAATACATGAAATAAATGGTACTTTCTAATACATCCCTCATACTGTGTTCATTTATTTGACATAGACTTTGATATATTTAATTTATCACTAAATCAATAATATATCTGCCAATCATTATTTCTTACTTTTCGAAGGGGTTTTGAAGTTTGAAGAAATTGTATAGTTCCTGAGAGAATAACTATGACCGAATTCCACTCGAAAGATTCGCGGGCAATAGCATGTTAGCATGTTATAAGTACTAAATACCTACCGAAATACCTGTCCTACTTATAATGTATTTTATAATCATTTCATTGATTTGGGCCAATATCTATTAAATAATTGAACAATAGATGTTTTCTAATGCAACAGGCGGGCTTTTATCGATTTCGTAATACCGGCGTGGAGGGCGGATGTCACGAGTCGAACGATTGTTTGTCCACCACTAGTCGCCATTTCCTACGAGTGCAAGTTAAAGTTAGAACCAACTAGACCACTCTCAAACCAGTGGGAAATTCCCCGATATTTGTACCCGTTTGGACATACACTTAAAGCTGCGAGTGTAGTTTTCAACGTACGTATTGAACTACTTACAGACATAGAACCTGATCTTTTAAATGGTTGTCTAAAACTGTATTAAACATGGTACCACAGTGTATAATTCGGAAATTTATAAATTTGCTGGACAATGTATAGAATGTCTTAAGCATTCAGCGGCCCTAGCAAGGTTGACACGGGGATAACTTAACCCCGTCTTATCTCTCCGACTATCTCGTTCGTCGGCACTAGTGTGAGAGAGGCACTTAGAGATAAGACAAGACTGTTAACTTATCCTATTATGAACCTTGATAGGGCCGCTGGCGATGTATGAAATATATTAATTGCATTCGAGAGTACAGCCGGATATGTGTTACACAGATAGGTATACATATATAAATTTGGCTGCAATTGGCGAGAAGCGCAGCGCGGGGCGGGTAGTAAACGTTATTGTGTAGTAGGTAGGTACATATCTGCGCAAGGTTCTAGGGTTCTTATTTTTGAGTAGTATTCGTCCGTGACGCAACACTAACCTAACCTATTTATTTATTTTGCTGAGTCTTATCGCGTTTAAATAAAGAGCTGTTCAAAAACAACCAAAGTAGTATCTTAGTATAGTTTACCTAGTTCTCTAATCCCTACGCATTCTATACAATACCCTGGGAAATTACGGTACTTAGAATTTTTATCCGTCGGTCTGTCTGAATGTTTGTATCGAATGCGCTGCGACACGGATGTATGAATTTAAATGAAACTTTCTGGGATAGTTAAGGGTGTTGTTTTGACTAAGATAATGGCATTTATTTTATTTTGATATCTTAAAGGTTTTCGGAGATATGATCTATTTTTGTTTGTTAGACAAATCAGCCCAGTCCCATGCGAGCCAAGTCGCGGGCACGCGAGATATTAAATAATAAAGCCACTGTAGTTTACACAATGGGTGTAATTCAAAAATCCCCTAAACTTAAAAAGAGAAACGTCAAACTCAATTTTTCATGCATAAAAAATCGTGTTTGACGTTTCTTATTTCAAGTTTAGCCACTTTTAAATTTAGCGAACACACTTTCGAATTCGCCCCATTGTGTTAATAAGCGGACTTAGGGACCTGGCATTTTATTTTATTAAATGCCTAAACTATACACTTTATGTACAAAATAGGTCTTTACAATTATTATATGATCAAACGAACTTCTTGAAGCGAAGTTCGATCGTTATTATACCTATTAGTCGTTTCATTCGAATTATTATTGTCATAACAACAAGTACAAGTAATGTTAATACCGAGCCGATATTGTCTCTTCGTGCCAGCCTTGTGACCTCCTTTATAGCACCACACAACCAAGGCTCACCGATCAGCCGATCACCGACTGTCACGATCGCATGTATCAATCGGTCAGTCAGAGGAACGTGCACAGTTTAGGTTTTAAGATAATCAGTATTGTGGGATAATTGTACATTCCGGTATAAATCTGACATCGATTAATCCGTAAGGATCGTCAGTTTTAAGCTGATGTTATTTTCGTTATTTGTTAGGTACTCACAAGTTATCCGATCACGTGTATAAATGTAGATAGGTGTATGAATGCGTCAGTCGTCGACGAAGCGTGACGCGTCACAGCGGCCCCCGCCGCCGGCTCGACCGGATGCTTTCGAGTCTCCCTTGCATCAGGCTTCGTATTTTGCTTGTACTTGGAGAAGTTATTGCGAAATGTGTCACGACGTTCTTGCCAAGTTTATATTTTCGACAAACACGTTTACGATTGTTTTCAAACATTAGCATTATCATTGGAATTTGGTTCCTTTTGTCTTGCTTTTTGCTTCGACTATTAACATTCATCCGAAATGTACCATAGTTTACAATTCAAGGTGGACTGCATTTTTATTTAGTTTTCCTGTATCAGATTATTCGATCACGCAAAAATTTATTCGATGCATGGAAAACAGAAAAGGCGAAAATAATGCACATATTCAATTATTCATGGAGTGTAGGGCGCTTTTTGCATTTGGTGATTGCTTTAATCAGCTTTTACAGTAAATATTATTCGTCGGAGTTTTCGTTACCCACCTATGAATACGCAGCGAATGGAAACAAAACATGTTACATTCAGTTTTTATGGAACGTATCCTAATTACGAATTACATTTATCTACTACTACATAGGTACATGCAGATTACATTTATCTAGCCCGCGACTTTGTATGCATGGGATTTGAATGGTTTTTTTTCATACAAACATCAATATGACATATCTCCGAAACCCTTTGAGATATCAAAATAAAATAAATGCTCCTACCTAATTTTAAACACCTTTAACTGTCTATGAAAAATTCATAGACATTTCATCATACCATCTTAGGACGAATTAATCGAACGTGGCCATAAGCAGTCTTGTGGCTCTGCCCACCCCATTAGGGATTTTGGGCGTGATGTGTATGTATGTATGAAAAATTCATTTAAATCTATTCAGCCGTTTTGGAGCCTATTCGGAACAAACATCCAGACACAGCGACAACAATTCTGAAAACCGTAATTTAGACTTGGGCATCGTGTAAATATAGCATTGTCCATTTAGATCAGTATTTATATTAATTTTGAAATCACAGAACAGATAGAGAGTTCAATTTTATTTATTGGTATGCCGAAACTGGGATCATGATCAAAGCGTACCCCGAATCAGAGACGGGAAAAAGCACCAGGAAGAGAGAGAGAGAGAGATTTAAAACAAGCAGCTGACACACAAAAATTATTAAAAAAATATTAATTCGCAAGTGAGTAAGTAGCTCTTCGCAATTGCAGAATCATGGCAATTTAAAACTGGTTTTTTCTTCCGGGTTTCGAAAGCTGACGCAATGCAGTATTTAACCTGTTTCTTGCAGGTGTTGCCGACGGCCCGGCTTGGGAGCGAAGTTTGTTTGCTAGCGTCACCTACGTACCTATATGCAATGAGGTATGTGAGGTTTTAGTAACATCCAGTTTACTTACTAGTAAGATACATTGATTTTGTGTACACGTATATTAGGTGTCGGTCGCGAGTCGTAATTAATACGAAATCAGTAACATTGCGCATTTGAGTGGTAATTCAACAGTTTTTGCATGATAACGATGTTTCTATAAAATAGTATACGGGACGTCCATTAATTACGTGAACTCAAATGGGAGTCCGGGGGGCAATGAAAAACTCTAGTCGACTTTTTAATTCAGAAAAAATACATTATTATAAAATAACAGATAACACTCTCATTTCACAAAAAAATGTAGTACCAACATAGGTATTTAATGGAATGAAGCAAAATATATGAACATAAGAAATAAATTTAATTAGGGATTAAAATTATAGGGCAAATATCACGTGAGGGGGCAGGGGTACCAAGACATCTTACCAAACCTCACCAACAAATTTATACCTATCAAGTAATTAATGGCGTCCCCTAACCATAATGACATTATTTTAATAGGCCTTTCCCAAAATTTTGACCTTTTACCCGTAAGTTTTGTTCCTGTAAAATACGACTCGTTTTAGGTACCTTAATGTTAAATTAAAAAGTCTATATGGCGAACAAAATAACCTAAGCAGATTTTATATTAAATCTATTTCGTTCTTGAGTAAGTACGTTTATGATGAGTTCTGCCATGTTCATAAAATGACTCTCACACGGCCCTCAAAGTGAAATTACGAGTAAGACGGCGAAATATCCAGTAGATAAATTGATTTTTTAAAACCAACCAGGCATTATGGACTTGAGCAACGGGTTCATATCAGCGCACTCCACTGCCGATTTTATTTTCAATTCTATTTACCTCGCTATTGGAAACCTTACAGAGAATGTTAGTTTTTTGACAAAGGCATTTTTGAAGCTAAGGCTGATCGAGTGAAACTTTATAGATAAAAAATTACATTTTCAACTGTACATCGATGTAGGTAAGCGTTCAATTAGAGCGTTTACATTGTTCTAGCAAATAGGTACTCTTGTAATTGACTGTAGCAAATATTTTTTTCAAAACATTGGTAAAACTTATCGTAAGTATGACGCAACTTGATGTTAAGGTTCACGATCGTTTGAAAATATCGATTGCATTATCACATCAATTATAGGTATATTACGAATATATAAACAAGGAATGTTGCATTTTTTGCGTAACATGATTACAAGTGGTTGTCGACCTAAGTACGATGGAAATGTCCGCGTGTAAAAGTACATGAAGGTAGTACCACTCCGTTTACTTATAGTTGAGGCCCGTTACCTTCCTTGCTTGGACAAACCTGGACCCCCGGGCATACGCGTATACATGGTCCGCGAGCCAGCCACAAATTTTCATGACCAATTATCACGGGCTATACTCGTAAAATGCTTCAGATTATTAAACCTCAACCCACCCATGGAACCGCAGCTGACGTTCACGAGGCTTCATGATACAACTTTCTGAAGCATTACACGAGTTATCGCCCGGGAGAAAATGATTTATGAAATTAATACTTGGCTCGTGGACTATTTGTATGTTATTAGAATCGAGAATCTATCTATCTGTAGATATTAAAAAAAAACATGTCCTAGGCGAAACACCGAAGCTAGAAACATGACATTCGGAAAACTGCTTCCTTTTATGGCGTAGACACTAACTAAGAAGGGATTCTTCGAAATCAAAAACTAAGGGGGTGAAAGCGTGTGTCGGAGTTTGTATGGGCTTGATATAGGTTAATAACGTGCATATTAAACAAAAATGTGGTATAATAATAATTTACTAAAACAATAATTTGGACACGTATGCTACCGATTTTCCAAATTTGAGTTACGATTGAAAAGTGTGATGAACAGGGTGCGGGGAAGATGCGACTACGGAATTAACTGACTTTCACTACTGAATAACACACAACTTGCACGAACATTTCGATTTAATGCTGAGCCCAGTTAAGGATCCTCTTTAAACATGAGGCTTGAGTTATTTCTTATAATACATTAAATAAATGAATATGAATATGCCTCTATGCGTTAGAAATAGTAAGCTAATGTTATTCATAACATAAATGACGAATTGATTTCACCGTTTGTAGTAACGGCTACGGAATCCTGACACTGGACATAGCACGATATGCTTCTGACCAGTTTTTTTTATGTGTCCGTTCTTAAGCATCGCTGTGAACTTCTATGAATTCCTGTAACTCTTGAATGGTTTCAATTTCATAAGGAAAACTAAGGTACATATGTATCTACAGTTAGTGTGGTGCATTATGGCCTCAACCGCCTTACATAATGAGAAAGTGTTTGTGTAACTAAGCACGTACTAACTTAAGTAAATACCTTTTTGAGCAGTTTCCGTTTGCAATGAATACGCATTAAGTGCTTTCACTGTTTTACATTTAATAGATATGTAATTGAGATATTTTTAATTTAAGCATTTATTACCGCTGTTACTCAACAGAGATTTGTAACGAATGCAGAAAACATAAACACGCAACAATTTTAGTGGTATCGGTGAATCGTACATACCTTTCAATTTCGCAATGTATAGTGGTTTTTCGGAGTCAATTTAATGAACTCAGTGAAATAATATACTTTTTGTGACGGCAATATTCTCCCCTTGACTACCCTGGCAATACAATACCACCGGGTTCAAGTTTTTACGTACGTGTAGGTATCAGGTCACATAAGAGCCCTAAACTATTTAATTATTTCACTTGTTGGTGTATTAACTGAATTCCTTGACACTCGCACTGATGCGCAGCGCAGTCACACACGACCACAGTATACCTAATGCTTATACTGTGGCACGACTAAGGTGTGACACGCATCATCCTACTAATATTATAAATGCGAAAGGTTGTGTGTGTATGCTAGTTACCATACAGCTCCGTTACGCCTGAACAAATTTTCATACAATTTGTAATAAAGTTACTTTAGGTCCTGGAATAGTACATACTTATGGTACTTTTCCGAAGGGAACAACGAAAGCAAATTTAAGACCCTAGCAACACAAAGCAGTTTTGCTAGTCTTAAATTAGCTACTTCTTGAAGTTAATGTTTATGTTACCTTACAGTTCATTGCTTATTAAAATAACATTTAACTAACTGTGCCTGCGACTGCGTGCGCTGATATTAATTAGAAACAATCAAAGATAACAATAGTAGTAAAAGTATTCTCTTTCATAGTCAGTTGGTGGCAAAAAAGTGGCCTACACTTGTATTTTAATAAATAAATAAATAAATAAATAAATAAATAAATAAAAGAAACAAAATGATTTTACTTTTTTTTTTTTGCGTAGAACAGGGTTAAGCATTCCCAGTAGTTTCCAGTGGGAATAAAAGTATTGAGAACTATCTAGGAATAACAATTTTTTTAAAATATTTATGAAGTATATAGTGATGTATGTTTACATACTATAAATGTTATATATTATTTGGAATGGCTGAAGGCGGTCTTATCTGAGTCTTATTTAATAAAAAAAAAAAAACAAACGTACGCGTCGAATTGAGAACCTCCTCCTACGGTTTTTTTGGAGTCGGTTTAAAAGCATTTATTTACTAAAATCCGGAATCACGGGAGCTCTAAAAAATGGATAGTGTAAGAAAATATTGGTTGGTACAGGACGCGTGACGGAGGGAAGGATGTGCGTGAGTCGCTGCCCTTAAGTATAAAAGAGTTCAACGGACGTTTGTGCTTTGTTCGAGCGTAGTCGTGCACGACCATCTACCCTAGAACGAGCACGTCACGGGAACACTTTACCCTCCATCAACTGTACCAACATTGAACTTGTTAATAATTATAAGCCCATTCGCATCTCCACCTGCCTGTCATACACCTGCACTTCTTCCAAATTTCTTGGCAATTCATCGAACATACGGATGTATTCACGTAGAAAATAAATAGGTGGTTACGTTCAAATATTTACGCATAACTTAGAACCAAGCAAAGTGTACATAAAGGCAACGAAAAGGTTATGACGTGTCGCGCCCACACTTCGGTCTGTTGAATACAAAACGAATCCCACAAATGAATGCATGCAATAGACTTACTTATCAAGGGCGTCCGGAGCTCCTGAGACACGGATATACGCTCCCTCGGCGGCGTCGATCTAGTCCAATGCCCTACTGTACTGAGACCGACGAAAAGAAATCACAACAACACCTCACTACACCATCAGCCCTTCATCTGGCTCTCAGCGGATGTTCGACGTACGCACAGCTCAACTGTTCTTAAGTCGAGGTGAAAAGAGCAGAGAGGCATCAAGTGTTACGTCTTGTTTAATGTGAATTAGCACGTACGCGGAAGATAATCCTACGGTATTGCATTTTGGTGGCGCGGAGGCGTCGCCTCGGTCGAACGCGAGCCCGATTCTGATGTGTAGCGGTGCGCAGTCGCAGGCGCCGACTCGCCCGCGCCCAGCCGAGTGACGTCACTATGGTATTCAAAATGGCGGCATGGAATTCGAGAACCTAGGTGTACCGTCAGTAAAACTGCCCTCTTTTTTGATACGTTTCCTGCTATGTTGGCTTGGTTTCATTTCCATTTAAATTGGACATTATGAATTGAATAGCTTAGTAACACGTACCTAATTTTCATCTGATTATTAACATTAAAAGTTAAACTACATTAATATTAAATTAACTAGGGACATATATATTACCTTCTTACTTGGTAAACAGCAAGTTTAATCAATGTACCAATTTTAATTGTTCATTTGCAAGAACCAGCTTTTAAAAATATTTATAGAATAGAATGCTAGCCAGTTCAACAAGGTAGTGCATAGTTATTGTAAGGTTAATTTGTACGCACTTAGTACAAAGCCCCTTTCACTGCACACGAAGCGAGATGGCAAGATATCAGGTTCATTCATCTAGTACATGCTAGAAAGGGACGGATGTTATCTGTGGGGCGGTCTGCTTTGTGAAAAGTCGAATCGGTCGGTATACATGGTGTTTCTAGCACTTATGCTCCGTCATGGTTCTTGAATGGTGACAATTCAGTCTGGCCACCTCGGGCATGGGTCTGTTTTCGTCGGAGATTAGTTTTTAAAACTGCTAACTCAAGAATATTTTACTAATAAACATGACATCGAAGCAATTTCGCGGCAGCGAAGACACGCCTACGTTGTATTGAGGTGACCTCATAATTAAAAGCAACGCCAGCCTCCGTCGAATCTGTTAGTTACGGTTCACGATTTAGTTAAAGTGTTCGAACGTTGGAAGATAGTTAATTTAACACAATACTGTTTTATTATCGCGTTTATTAATACTGACTAGGTTAGAAGCATAGCTGGGCACAAGGCCGTTAATCCGCTAATCGTTAATTAACGAAGTTATGATTTAGAGTACTTTTAAGTTAACTTCAAAAATTGTCACCGGACTCATTAACTTCCGTTAAAACAATTCCGTTAAGGGTCAATTAATTACTTTAACTATTTATGTATGGGTTTCTTTGTCATTTTATGTATCAGACAGACCTATCGCCCGGTAGTTCAACTCGGAACTTTTATGTTGACTAAAGAAGTGGCGAAGGGGATAACTTTTTTTTTTTTTAAATACTTTATGTCTGTGCCTTTCCCGAAAGATAGCGAACAAAATAGATGTTTTAATGTGTTATTTTAATACTTTTAGAAGTAATGGGGTATTATTATAAAGAAAATAACGAATCCGGGTTTATTTCGGTACGATCCCCCAATCTGGTCCCTCATTAATGGTTATTATATTTTTATTCCTGTCTGATCTACTAGGTTATTCGGTCGGAATAAAAATATTATTCTTTCTGGATTCATTTTCGGAATGGAATGTAACTTTAAAATAAAATTGATCCCCAGGAATCAGTTATGGGGGATCCTACCGGAATAACCACTACTAGGCATCGTATCAGGGTTCCAATTTGGCCAGAAAACATGATGGCCGAGTAATGAGAAATGTTGAAAGCTAAATGCGCTTGACACTTTCATGCGCGCTGGCGGCACGGCTGACCTGAGGCACCTCTAATGGCCTTCTAGAGAACGGCTGCAATCAGCCAAATTACACGCCCCATGGAAACACATCGCCGGCTTTCTACGACTTTCTTAGTAACGCCGGCACTCGACCACGCGAAACTTACACTCGGAACTCAAAACTAATTACAAACTGAGTAATACGTGGCAAAGTTTGCTTCACGTAACTTTAATAAAGAACATTCCATTTTTCTTGAGACAAAATTACTATAGTTTTAGGTTTATTTATTTCTCAAAATAGAATTACATTATCCATTGCGCATGTCAAAGTACAAGTATTTAGATTGAGATAGTCAGCAAATAAATGAAAATTAAAAATACAATACAAGTTAAAATTATACAAGTGAACTATTATCAAACTATGATTAGAAGATTAGATTATTTTTTATTTCATAAGATATGTACAAATATAATTAAATATCATGGAAACAATAATGATAAAATGTCATTAAATTAATATTAAAATAATGAACAGTAAAATTCTTTAAGAGGGCGCCGACCGTCCAGTGGCGCCTGGCCTGGCGACGATCTAATCAATTTAACAGAAAAAAGCGGCCACTATTTTCTATTAAATTGATTAGATGATGGTTATACTTTGCAAAGCTATATTACATAGCATATACGTTGTGTATTAAGTTGCGTAATAACTTATACGGCTTCAATTTTAATAAAATACTTTCCTTTAATAGAAAACATAATAACAGTGATGAGGGCGCCACTGGACGGTCGGCGCCCTCTTAACCGAGTATAATGCGTTATTCATCAAAAGGTTTTTCAACCTACGTATAAATAATACCTCATTCGACTAATTTTTTAAATCGGAGGGTAGGTGCTCGTAAAAACTGGACCGACTTACCCGCCACTCCCATACGATCAAAACTTGAAATATTTTTACGAGTGAACATAATAATTTGATACAAGTATTATATAAAGAGTATAATGTCATTATTCGGTACTTGGTGAAATAGCCTCTGCACGATTCTCTTTGATTTAAGCCTGCGAGAATCCTTAGTGCCCGTTTCTGCAAAACCATAACTCGACGAGAATCAGTTGAATTCCCCCATAACATTAAACCATACGATATTATGGAGTGAAAATATGCGAAGTTCGCTTGCTTTAGTGCATCACACGTGTGTATTGGCTTCAGCTTTTTCAATGCAAATGTTGCACTACTCAACCTTTCAAACAGTGTATTAACGTGATGTTTCCAGTGCAAATTAGGATCGATCGTAAAACCCAAGAACATACACTATTGGCACACTGGTATGGAGCTAGTTACTGCTGGCGGTGTCACAAGACCTCCCAAGATCAGCATCACATTCGACTTAGCAACATGCAGGATGAGCCCGTTTGCTGTGAAGCACTGTTGTAGCTGCTCACACACTTTACTAATCTTTCATCT
The DNA here is from genome assembly GCA_947859335.1 of Tortricodes alternella. NCBI lineage: Eukaryota > Metazoa > Arthropoda > Insecta > Lepidoptera > Tortricidae > Tortricodes > Tortricodes alternella. The sequence continues at coordinate 22,080,054 of OX401970.1, read as the reverse complement.
TCATCAGTGCGGGCACACACTACTACAGTAGTGTTATCAGCAAATAGTACAATTAGTCCATCAGTAATTGTGGATGCTAAATCATTTAAATATGCTAAAAACAGGGTATATCCTAGAGGGGATCCTTGGGGGATGCCTATTTTGACGTCACCTGCGTAAGACTGGTCATTTTCTCCATCTAGTGTAACCTCAACTGTTTGTTGACGTTTATTTAAAAATGAAGCTACCAATTTGTGTGATGTATAGAAATCAAAAGATTTTTTTCTCCTGAACACAAAATATAAATTTTGTGTTATTTAAACAAAGACAAAAAGTCTTATAACTAACGCAATTTTCCTATTTGTATGGCAGAATAGATAAATAAATATTGCTGTTTCCGCATCCATAACAGGATTTTGACAACATCAACCTCGAGTACCTAATCTGACTTACATCTTTCACTAAAATCCAGTCCATGGAATTTGCTTTATTGTATTGTACAATTAGAATTAAGTACGTCCTCCTAGTTTTACTTAAGTGCAGTCGAATAATTTGACAAAGATAAATCTCGTGTCTGTCAATTAATAGTAGTTTATGCAACGGTTGCATAATGATAGGCCTTAAAACACTAGTGCGGTTTTCATGAAACGAGCCGATAGGCGAGTTTCATAATAAGATCGCACGTGTGTTTTAAGGCCAAATTATGCAGAGTTGCATACATAACTTTATCTACACACATATTATAAATCCTCCATGATGGGTTCAGAAACAATATTTTCTGGCAACAAGTTATTTGTTGCAATCGTGGCTGCATATTTCCGTTATCCGGCGCATTTTCACATCACACACACTCCGAGAAGACTACTTACTATTCATATTTTCAACTAAAATGTAAATTACAAACAACTTTTTCTATTCAATTCAACAACAATTCTACTTTCGTTCAGCAAAACGTCAACATGACGGCAATTCGATCTTCCGTCAAGAACATTTTTTTTAAAATCATAGACAAACGGATTAAGTCTCTATTCTCACGTCACTCAAGATCAAATATTGTGCAGTTTATATTAAAAAAACATACTGAATTGACGTTTCGTATCAATAACTGTTTTAATATCTATGGATACTAGAATAGAGACCCACTTGAGTTTTGACAGCTGTTCCAAATTTAATCTCATTTCTTTACTAAAAACGATAAAGAAGTCATGTTATTTCTTTATCGCAGCACTGGTTTTTCCTAATTGGTTGTCAAAATGGTGGTCATTCATACGGTTTTTGATTAACCAATGGAGGTTTTATGATATGGGTGTAGATAAAAGATTTTTCCTGGCCATAATTGATTCGTGAGACTTAAATAAATTGAATTTTATCCATTTGCGAGCGCAACCGCCGTTTCGCCAATCGAGCACCTAAAAGTCCGCGGTCTTAAAAACCGGTAGACTGGCTCGTTGGCTCTTTGTGCATGCTTAAAATGTTGACGCCACGGTCGAGAGCCAACTGCTTGGCTCGCAAATGAATCATCAACGAGTCAGTGAGCCAAAGTGCCAACGTTTAAACCGTTGGATCGTTGGTTCGCCAATGGATCACCCGCTTTACAAATGCAAAGGAAAGCTATATATAGCTGACAGTTGAAAGTTTTAGTGAGAAACTTCTTGTTTTATTCCACTTTTTACCCTGTGCGAAGCCAAAAGGAGGGTAGAGAGTTTAAAAGTCTATTGTATGTGACTAAAACTCGGATACTACACTTTAGCTCCTGAACTACTAAACCAATTTCAATAAAATTAATATAATAAAAAAGTCATTTATTGTCACATTTGGAAAAGAAATACACAAAAAACGGAATTACCTACACTGAATTGAAATTAAAAAACACGAAACAAATTTTACACATGCACATGATTTTGAAGAAGACGAACAATTAAAAAACAAGCAAATATTAACAAATCAGGTATCATAATTATGATTCGTGGTGAAAGATATAAGAATTCTAATACTTGAAGCTAAAATGCTAAGTCGCCAGTCGGGTTTCAGTTTGTCCTTAAAAGGTGTCCCTAGTATTAGATGTTTTAGAAAGGTCGTGGTAGGTGTTGTTGTAGGTTATTATAAAATAACCGGTTAAGTGCCAGTCGGACTCGCGCCCAATTATATCCGTACCATTGTACTTTCATACTACTTTACTCTCCATGCTACTAAAATCATAAAAGTCAACCTTACTGGCTGGTTGCCATTCAGATGATAACTGACTAATAAGTAACAAGTGTGAAAACAAACCGACTAATCCACATGAATATAATTACGATTGTTTTACATATTTAATACCGTTCTAAAAATGAAACATCCCGGCAAATCAAACTTCAAATTATTTAAATATTCGTTTAAAATAATTATTCGTTTCCCTCTAGTAAGTAGGTACCTCTAAAGTTGCGATTAAAATCCGTTTTGCATGACCACTGCTAGGCGCGGCGCATCCATGATGCTATTTTGTCCCAACTACGGCAAAACAAAAAAGGAGAGTTCTGATTGTAGCAAAGTCGTTGACTTTGTAGTAGTGTTGCAGTCGTGTCATAGGCTATATGCCGTCATAAAAATTTAATCTGATTTGAACAAAGTTGGAACGATTCAAACAACACTAAGTAAGCAGATTTGTTTGCCTTTTAATAAACGATGACGAATATGTACTATCTAAATAATTCTAGATATTTCACATGACATACCGCATGTTGGCTAGGCTTGATTTATATTTGCTATAAGTATCGTATTTTTTATTAACTTACCCTTAAAAAATAGACTGTGAAGTCTTTTTAATACAAATTGGAAACGAAACCCTTAAACATACATACATACATATTATCACGCCCGAAATCCCTAATGGGGTGGGCAGAGCCACAAGACTACTTGTGGCCACGTTCGATTAATTAGTCCTAAGATGGTATGATGAACCGTATGGTGACAGGTGATCAGCCCATCGCCCATACAGATAGTCCACCATGTTGGAGAGGACCCGTCCCTTAGTCGACTTTTACGACATGCCAGGATGATAAGCATCTGCACGCATTCTATGCTATTTTTTTACTCCCAGTGCAGCAGAGGAGTAACCCTTAAAAATGGCTCATAATGACAACAAAACTTGTAAAATATACAAATAATAATATAACCGAGGCCTTTGCAAGTTTGGAAGTTCATGATCGTTTCCCTAAACAATAGAGCATCACACAGAGTTTACCCACGCGTAGAAAAAGAATACTTATGAAGAATGGCTGGTTTTAGTTATTGGCAATAAATATATTTAAATTCCCTTCTAAAGTAGCTTCATTAAAAAAAGATAAGAATATAAAATAACTAAACCAATTTTCCCATTTGTATGGCAGAATAGATAAATCTTAGCTGTTTCCACGAGAAAAAAAGCTCTCAGACACTGATTATTTTTAATAGATTTTTATTAAAAAAAAAAATGTTGTACTATAGAGTTACGTTGTTTGAGTATGGATGAGTACGCTATAATAAATTAATAATTAAATAAATAATTATACTAACGAGAATTAATAAATATTGGTGTCTTTTCACATAGAATACGTACAGCGAACTAATCAAAATAAAGTGTTCGAAATATGAAATATTTAGCCAAATTTAGAAAGGCCACTCAAATTAATCTTTAATTAAAGTGACGTTTGGGTGACGTTTTTGTATATAATGACAGCTACTTAAGGGACATTTAACTATTTAATTTCTAATCAAATGATTAAGTGGCGTTTCTGAATTCGGCCAATCGTTAGTTTCTATTCGATTTTACATGCTCTAAAGCTATACAGAATTGGGTATTGTTATTGACAAAGCGCCTTGAAATGCCGATTTATTACACTCTTGATCACATCCTGTAAGCGAGCTCGAAACAATCGTTTCGGGTGACAAATTTGACGGTATTATTTGAAACCCAGCAGACTAAAACGGAAACAGATGCAATCACAGTGTAAATTATTGTGAAACATCGCCATTGCATAAGCAGACACGTTAATAAAACCATCAGTCTTTAATAAGTTAAGAATATGTATACAACAATACTAAGATCTTCTATCCCTATCTATATCAAAAAAGGTTAACGAAGTAAAAAAATGACAGTAGATGTTTGAAACGTTTGGAAAAAATGTTAATTAATATTAATATGCATATTTTATTTTTAGCTAGCTTAATGCGTTTGAACACTTACGCAAGCACTTATTATGATTATTACTGGGGCGAGCTACTGCACATCACCTGCAATGGGCATAAATCAGGGTACAAGAACCTTAAGGCAATCCTACTTTCTCAGCTGCATATTAGGGCAGTTAAATAAGATCCAAGACAAGGGTTTTGAAGAATTAATTTCCAGCAAGCTGGAAATCATTTTAATATCTTCGTTTGGTCCTAAATGCGTGTAATCCGAGTTTGCACTATCCCAGGAGCTGAGCATACCTTTTGGGAGCCAAATAACCACGAAATTTTGACTCCTTTTTCAGTTTTTCACTTGCAGCTCGAAAACGGTACTTCGGATGGAAAATCTTTTCACCTCAATACAATACTTCAAATTCTGTTCAGTAGTATAGCTGAAATCAAGAGTTCGAAACCGGAAAAACAGGCCTAGTCGTACTTCCATGGCGAAGCTGCCCCTCATAGGAACCCATATCGTAACTTATGTTATATTGTAGAGGACGCTAATAATAGTTGATCGTGTAGATATTAGCTTTATATCTTAGTTAATTGAGGAGCTATTCAAAAAAATGTGTCCTACAATGACTGTTTTTCAAAGCCATATATCTTAGTTCATTTCAAAACTAGGAAAGTAAAACTAAATGGCAGTGTTAGGGTACACCTTACAGTTTATTTTATAGCAGTTTCCTATGGGCCGAGCTTAAGTAAAAGTATTAAAAAAATGCAAAAATAAACTTTATCTACACCCATATCATAAAACCTCCATTGGTTAATCAAAAACCTTAGGAAATGACCACCATTTTGACAAACAATTAAGAAAAACCAGTGCTGCGATAAAGAAATAACATGACTTCTTTATCGTTATTAGTAAAGAAATGAGATTAAATTTGGAACAGCTGTCAAAACTCAAGTGGGTCTCTATTCTAGTATCCATAGACATTAAAACAGTTATTGATACGAAACGTCAATTCAGTATGTTTATTTAATATAAACTACACAATATTCGATCTCGAGTGACGTGAGAATAGAGACTTCATCCGTTTGTCTATGATTTAAAAAAAAAATGGTCTTGACGGAGGATCGCCATGTTGGTGTTTTGCTGAACAAAAGTAGAATTGTTTTTGAATTGAATAGAAAAAGTTGTTTGTAATTTACATTTTAGTTGAAAATATGAATAGTAAGTAGTCTTCTCGGAGTGTGTGTGATGTGAAAATGCGCCGGATATCGGAAATATGCAGCCACGATTGCAACAAATAACTTGTTGCCAGAAAATATTGTTTCTGAACCCATCATGGAGGATTTATAATATGTGTGTAGATAAAGTTATGTATGCAACTCTGCATAATTTGGCCTTAAAACACACGTGCGATCTTATTATGAAACTCTCCTATCGGCTCGTTTCATGAAAACCGCACTAGTGTTTTAAGGCCTATCATTATGCAACCGTTGCATAAACTACTATTTCAATCGATTTCTCTCAGAACGAATTAAATTACCACTTTGAAAAAAAATATATAATAATGGTCTATATCTTTGACAATTGACAAATTTATTATTTGCATCATTTTAACACTTTTACTTAAGCTTGGCCGATAGGAAACTGCTTATAAGTAAAAGTATTTAACAAATGCAAATAATAAATTTGACATTCGATTTCTATCAGATCTAATTGAATTACCACTTTGAAAAAAATGATATAATGGGCTATATCTTTGACAATTGACAAATTTATTGTTTGAATTTTTTTAATACTTTTACTTAAGCTTGGCCCATAACAAACTGCTATAAAATAAACTGTAAGGTGTACCCTAACACTGCCATTTAGTTTTACTTTCCTAGTTTTAAAATGAACGAAGATACATGGCTTTGAAAAACCGTCGTTTTAGGACACTTTTTTTCTAATAGCTCCTCAATTAACTAAGATATAAAGCTAATATCTACACGATCAACTATTATTAGCGTCCTCTATAATATAAAATAGGTTACGATATAGGTTCCTATGAGGGGCAGCTTCGCCATGATTTTCGCCACAAACGTGGTTATTTGGCTCCGAAAAACAGTGCAAACTCGGATTACACGCATTTAGAATCAAATGAAGATATTAAAATGAATTCCAGCTTGCTGGAAATTAATTCCTCAATAAATTCGAATTTAACTGACCTATATGGATTTAAACCCTTATCCACTATTAATTTATTTCCAAACAAAAATAGAAATAGTTTGTGTTATACAAGAGTGCAAAGTTGCTTATTAACCGCGTGCTCAATTTTGATGACCGACCAAGCGAAGGATTCTAAAATAATAATAAATTCATAAATTAGAATCCTGAACGTCAGCGAGGGAATCAAAAGAGCACGAGGTGAAAAATCTTTGCACTCGAGTGCAACACGTAACTTTTCATTCCACCTCAGCGAGGAAATGACTAGATGCAAAAAAAAAAACATTTGTACATTATTAAACTTCCTCGTCGCTAGAATCACTCATTTTAGGTTTTTCACTTGTTTTCAAGTTTCTTGTTTCTAACCTAAGGTTTTAACAATATGACGTGGAAAGAAAATGGCGCGCGAGAAAGCAAATTAAAAAAAAAGTACACCAAGAAGGTTCCGAGACTGAGTTTTTAACAGTTTAAAAAAGGTTGTAAGATAAATTCGGCACCATGGAGGTAGAAGTAAATAGGTTTAATGATGTTTTGAATTCACAAACTTAGTACACACGATGTTCTAAATTCAATTTACTTTATTCTCTAGCGGATAAAAACGGCTTTTGCACTCAGATATCGAAGACAAAAATACTCTTTCCGAGATGGGGGAATGTAAACTTTTATCGCAGTAAAAACTAACCGATTTGAATCATTTTAAGGGTTTTTAACATGTTACCAACCTGAACAAAATCTAGGTACTGTATCTGGATATGTCATCTTTTCTTTTTAACAAATATTATTATTTAAAAATTTAAAAATAAAGAAGAAAAGAGGATTCCAGGAAGTGGAGGTTTATCAAGATATAAAAGTTATTGTTTTAATGAAGAAAGAAGCACAGTCCTCAACAAGCTCTACCAATTATGCTGCATCTGCGCAACAGTGTATAGGTTTATTTAAATAAGATACATCTACTCAATAAAATCCATAAGACTGCTTGACTGACAACGGACAGCCTATGTCATAAGTCATAATTTTATTCATAAAGCCAATTTACAAGTCACTCAGTACTAACGGTTACATAGCCTACAAACAAATACCTATTCAAAAAGACTCAATAAACCGGTGGGTCTAGAAGCATGAAATTTTATACAAGAGTTTATTATATAATATAACGTAGGTGAGCTAAGAAATGATTTATGAAAATTCGTCCCCTAATGGTGTTAAATAGGGGATAAAAGTTTGTATGGAAGTTCGAAATTGTTGCCGATGAGAAATCCCATTGGGCGTGGCTAATTCAAAAATATTGTTGTTTTCGATTTTTCATATTTCTTTACATTTTCCTCCCACGAGGGGCGTGATACAGCGCTTGTGGCCAAACTATGGTAAGAGAGCCAATAATATGTACTGCGGCCCTAGCAACGTTCACACTAGGATAAATTAACACCTTCTGACCTCTATGTGCATCTCTCTCACACTAGTACCGATGAAAGAGATAGCCAGAGAAATAAGACGGTGTTAATTTATCCCCGTGTCAGCCATGACAGGGTCGTAGGTATAATAATATGATCGTTTCTTTAGACGTCTTTCACATAAAACGCTAGAGCTACAGGTACCCCTGAAATTAAATGAGGAATAACTTCCGCAAACTTCTATCTTTGTACGCAACGAATTTAAGGTTATTCCGTTTTACGTCATTTGTCGAATTCCATAAATATTTCAAATTTTTATTTTTCCTGCGACAGCATCTTAGTTTTTTTGCATTTTAATAAGTAAGTAGAATCAATACGCTGTTTTTTTATTTGCACCGACAGCCGGACAGACAAATAATGAAGTCCAAAAGAGATTATAATTAATCCCTGGAAGCGTAAAAACGATATAACGGCCTTACTTGTATGATAGTCGATGCAACCTACCTATCTGGTTATGACTGTTAGGAAATTGTGTGTTTTATGTAGAAGGGGTCTAGAATGTAAGCGGGCGTTTAGTTGTACCCTACTAAACATAACATTCAAAATTGTAATAAAAAAATTAGAGTTAAGATGATTTCGGTGTTGTGGGGGTGGAAGCGGTCGGCGTTGTATCCTATACTGAATCATTAATGCCCGCGGGTGTTGGTTAAGCCAAACGGTCCGTTTTTCTAGCATATAATTCTACCGATTACGAGCAAGTTATAATGAAAATAATATGGTTGGTAGGTTGCTGAAGCTTCGCAAGCAAATACACCCAGCTTTAGTGGGCTTTACTTACCAGGTACGTGTTCATCGTTGAACATGACGGTAACGGTGTGCGGCGCCGGTATGCGCGGTGTGAACGCGGCCGCGTAGCGCTGCGAGCCACGCGCGCGCACCGCGCTGCCCACCAGAGCGCCGCCTGCGCCGCGCACCTCCAGCTCCAGGTGCCCCGGACCCGCTCCACTACAATCCACTTCGGAAACCAACATTACAGTTATACAAGATGATACTGGTCTTCTATAACATGACACTATATTTATTTAATTTATTTCTATTTTTTTTATAGATATATATATATGGTGGGGCCAATTCGAACATGTGTTCGCTAAATCTAAAAGTAAATTAACTTGAAATAAGAAACGTCAAACTCAATTTCTCAAAAGCTAAACGTTTCTTTCTTTATAATTTAGGGGCCACCGTTTCGAGTTGGACCCAGTGAATCTAACTTTTTGGGTATTAGTATTGCTGTCGGTTACCGTGCGTATTAACATTAGACATTATTAATGACATTTTCATTGTTATTTCGGGAACGGAAATATAACATACGAATCGATTTTCATATATAAGCCCGGGGTATGAAAAATTATGGGGAGTAAAATCAAACTACGAAGTCACACTGTCACACGGTACGGAGTCACACGATGTTAGCCGAAGATGCGTCGGTTGCTTCGCATTGCATACAGATAATTGTGAATAATATGTTTCCATCGGTAAAACTCGGATCTCAATCGGAAGGCGACGGGACCAGAAATGTCAATTAGTTATTGTATTGAATTAATGACTAGTTTATATTAATTAATATGAAACTTTATTATTTACTGTCAAATGTCAAAATGAAAAATGACAGCATGGTATGATGGTTACTGGTTTATTTTATAATAGTTCGTAACGAGTAAACTCCTGTCGTGCGTCGGAGCTGACACACACACACTTTTTATTTTAAACAAAATTAATTATTTAAATAAATTGTATTTACTAAATCTTCTTTAAAATTTAAGTTTGTTTTTTAAATGTTAATATTTTATTGGCAGAAATCAACGAAAATGTCATTAAAATACCCTTCAAGTAATCGTCTTAGTGCGGTGTGCACCGACAAATAATTAGACATTTTATTTTTAATCAGCCGTTTAATGGTACATTTTTGACAACCGTAAGCAATTGTTTAACGCTTCAACGTCTGTTTAGTTGTTGGTGAACGCGGCATTTAATATGAAGATTATTTCAGAGAACGGGCTTTACAAAGTATAACGTTTATACTAAAAGGCAATTTAACGACGAAAAGTTTTGAAGTACCTACAACGATAATTGAACTGGCTCAAACCTGCACAATGTTTGCTTTGCTTGCTTTGTACAGAATGACTTCGGCATTAAGTTCGCCATTTTTATTTGTTGTCATACAAAAGACAAAGTTTAAACAAAATAAATACGACATCAACGCAACCGCAACATTTATTCGAGTATAAATTATAACTCGACCGGCAACGATACCTGCCGCGTTATTTTGCGTGCGCAAATATTTGCTCTCGTACGGAAATTAAATCGGCGCTATCACATTTCAGAGATGTCGAAACGCGGTTTAATAAATTACTGGACTATTTAAAACTTGTCAGGCAGCTATAGTTGAAGGAGAATGGAATGAGAAGTTTTGGTACAAACAAGCGTGATCATCACACGAAGTTCTCCTCAGGCGGAATTCGAACCAGCCTTCGTATCAGTTATAAAATTGAGCGCAAATGGCACAGTTTGTTTTTGCTTTTTAATGTAATTAGCATTATGAAGAAAATATTAAGAACTTTGTGGTTGTTATCTATCACTTCCTATATTTTATTGTGATTATACAAATTGCTAGTAGGGCATGGCGAAACTTTAAGAGGTCTAAATTATACTACGCAGTCGTAAAAGTCACGGTGTCAAATAACAATCATGTTTTCACATCAGCACAATACCTATCGGAAACAATGATATTAAAAAACCAAAGATGCGTCTTTCATGCTCAAAATTTAAACCCAGAAAGCAACCCAATTGGGTTGCTTTCCATTAGTCATGCGCGGACTTTTGGCCGAGTAACACATGTCGTGCTCTATTGAAAATGTTCTCAAAAAAGCCATTCTTGAGCCAAATGTCGGTTCCTAATACTACAAAAAAAATAAAAGGAAGAACTGATGCTTTATTTCATTTGTAGGTACATTCAACGTAAATAGAAGTACTAAAATGCATTTATTTTGTTCATAATGATCGCCATATTCTAAATTAATGTGTAATATCCGCACGTCAAATGTCACCTAAAGCTGCCCTGGCCGAAAAGAAACGAAAAAAGAAGAAAATTATCGAAGACACGTTTTTAGAACGCGTTGAGTATAGATATAACGTGTCTTTCTATAATATGTCATTGATCGGAAATGGATTTCAATAAATTAAACTGCGCTCTGGAGTGATCTTTTTTCGGGGGATGGTAGAATAATATAGATAGATAAACTTGGAGCTTACAATTCTAAACCGTACCTATAAAAAAAGACAATACGTCGTTAAGCAACGATATTTCACCGTCAATTTATGACTTTTCATTCTATATTGCTGCAATATTCACTCGAATATTGAAACAGCACAGCGTTGATTGTTCAGACGCGATAGGTATTGCCGTTCTATTATATTTTATGTATAGTTTTAGGAATCGATAGACATGACACGAACCGTGTCGTCTATATTGCGACATGAAGGTTCTCGTCACACAGGTGGGACCAATTGATACCCGTGTATTCATGATCCCGTGAACGGATTTCTGAGTTTTATAAACGTAAAAAGAGTGAGTAGCTCACGGACACTCGGCACACGTTTACTGAGCGTACTATTTGGGTGAATTTACTTTTTTTTGTCCACTAGTTTTTACTTCATTATAAGCTCGCTAAGCCGTAAAACATGCATTTGACCAAAACTACAATTTCCGTGAAAAATATCGTTCGATTGTCCAGGGGACAAACCACTATTTTCATATAAATTCAGGGGATATTACGTTTCTTGGACAACCGGCAAATTTTAAAGTAATATGGTTACTTTTAAAAAACCGGCACATTTTAAAGTAACCATACTAGGTAATATTATTAATGCGAAAGTAACTCTGTCTCTCTGTCTTTCTGTTGTTACGTTTTCACAATTAAACCGCTGAACTGGTTTTGATGAAGTATGAACATAGTTTGAGCCCTGGGGAAAGGCAAAGACAACCAAGCCCTAAAACGGTGAAATAGGGGCTGGAAAATTGCTTAACGGCAAGTTCGTGCATGCCTGATGTGAGACCTCATTTACATGCAGCCACTGCCACTGCTGCTCGCGCTGCAAGAAATAATTCCCGCTTACTGCTTTCGAAGGCAGTGGGTGTTTACATGCTAGCAGCGGCAGGAGCAGGAGAAGTGACCCATTTACATACTCGCGCTGCCCACTTCCATGCCCACTTGCCTGCTCACTTCGGCTGCATGTAAGTAAGAAAAACAACTTAATTTAAAGTCTACTGACTACTCGTCTAAAAGACGAAAATTCCTTCTAGTTTTAGAGATTCTTTTCCACGCAGGCGAAGTTGTGCGTAAAAGCTAGTGTTACCTATAAATTGTATTGATTGACCGACTACTCCTTCGCGCGTCGGTTGCACTCGAATTGCTTGCGCTCCTCGTTCGTTGTCCCTTTCAATAGGTCTGCAACAAACAAGCAACACAGGTAATAAAAAACGGTCAAGTGCGAGTCGGACTCGCGTGAAGAGGGTTCCGTACATCGACAGCCTATTTCCTCCAAATCTACTAGACGTATGCAGGGTTAGGTGAATTAATCATAGCGGAAACAAACGATTTTTTTTAATTTTTGAGGCTAATTTAGGGGGGCAAGTTAGAAATTTAAAACTATTTTGACAATTGCATCACATGGCGAGTCAAATGAAAGGTCAGGTTTTTTTTTATAATTTCTAATTGCATTATTTAAAACATAATCAAGAATGTTTGTAATTTTTTTGTTAAGTTTCTTTATACTATGCATTTTAAAATAATTAAAAGAAGTTTTTCTCATAACGAGACCTTTCTTTTGTTTTCATGTGATGCACTTGACAATAGTTTTCGTTTCAATTTTCTTATTTGCCCCCCAAATTGAACCCTCAAAATCAGAATTAATTTATGAACGCTATATCTACGTCCGTGTTTGGATCACCTACCACTGTAGGTATATATACAAAAGTTCAACTTTATGGTCCAGTAGATTTTGAGAAAATCTGCTGTGACAGCGGGACAGACAGAGATCGCGTGACTTCATAAGGGTTCAATTTTTTCATCGGATAAAAAGCTTTAATAAGTATGAAGGATGCATTAGCTAGTTGCTCAGTTTCTGCTATAGTTTGGGCACAAGTGCTATAACGCGCCTGAAAGTGCAGTTACACAAGCAACATTTTCACGGCAACGGCAAGGTTAGCGGAAGATGCCAATAGTTGCCGGCCACACATTGCCTTAAAAAAGTTGCTCGAGTAACTGCACTTGGTAGCTGCGCGGCATTCATTCGCGTCTTCTTTTAGGTCTCATTATCACTGGCTCACTGAAAATGGCTCGAAACATCGGGCAGTATTTAATTTCGAATTATTTGAAAGACTGTATAACTTGTTTTTACTGTCATTAATACTCGCTAACACGATTGTATTTATCCGATCAAGAGGGTCGTTGTTTATCAACATAATGGTGTTCAAAAAAGAGTAGGTATTTGTATTGTGATCAAAGGTAAATATTATTCCAAAACGTTAAGTACACATTTATTCCCGAAGGCTCTTGACTGAATCTTCTGTTTACGGAGCTGCTTGCCTCATTTCTTTTGTTGATACCCCGTAACCTTTAAAAACCTTTTTCATTTCCACGCAATATTTGATTGTGATATTGTTATTTAGAGGGTCCGGAGTCGTCTAATCCTCTACGAGGCCAAAGAAGCAGTCACGCGAGTGTTTAAATAATTTTTATTATTTCTGATTATGATTAAATGAAATTTGAATACTGCAAAACTTGTCTCAACTTTCGTGGCTGCTTGGAAAACGCTCTTTTCGACCACATGCATTGTAAACATAGTTTTCATTTATACAGCACATGAATGAGCGTCATCTTGACTATTAGAATCCAAATTATACGTATTGAGTTTTATGTGTGACATGCTCATATCAGTTCAATTCCCTCGAATTAAAATCGTTGAAGAATAAACAACGTACATTTTATTTATGTTGGGCGATATTACATATTGCTTTGTAGAAGAGCAAAGTGTAGAGTTAATATTTACCTGAAACGGGCGTGTGCTGCATCCGTTTCAGAGAAGGCCCCCCCGGTAGGGTCGCGGGGGGGCCTATTGGATAAAAAAGACTGCTGTTGCTGTTTCTCCTCAACGCTGCTGTAGGAGGAGTCGCGCGCCACGTAGGTGCTCTCGCGCACTTCGCGCTTGAACTCCTGCTGTAAAAAAGGTCAATTGAGGCCGCCATCAAGTTTTACTACTAGTAGTGAGCACGTAAGTAATCGACATGAACCCGCGAGGCGAACGCATTACCCGGCTAATGGCTCGGTCACAGTGCGGCATGCGGCGCGGCAATTGCAATATGTTGTATTGCATTGGTGTGAGCGGGATAGATCGCGCCGCGCTACTGCCGCGCCGCCGTCACGCCGCGATGTGATCAGGCCTTAATGGGATGCAGATACGGAAACTGCTGGCTAAGGAACTTTGGTCACTGCTTGCTTAAGTAACCGTAAACCGATAAAGTGACTTATTATTCACAACACTGTTCGGAAATGTTGTCATAGATGCTCCCAATTGTGCGCACTATCTAATTTTGCTAATCTCTGGACAGCAAAATCGACCAATCACAGCTTGGTATAGTGCGTATAATTTTTACACCTTGAATGCGCAGAACTCATTTTCGGGTCAATCTAGGTGCGGTATGAGGTCAACGCTTTTTCCATACTTATATTTGCGCGGAATTTGGCTGTGATTTTGGGTCAACTTAAGGGGATTATAATGCGCCGCATGACCGCGCCGCGGCACCGGCCGGCGGCGCCGCGCTCCTCGCTACAGCGCTCCAGGCAGAAATGTTGTTCAGCTATCTGATGCCAACATATTTGCCGCGCTAGATTTTAGTAGATAAATGATAATATTTCCACGCATTAGTTGTGAAAAGTACGGAAAAGGAGGAAGCTGACGACAACTTGTTCAGAAATAAATTAAAAAGATTACTCATTAACAAATGCTAGTATTCAAGTGAAGATTTCTTAATTGATAAAACTTCGACAGATTAGAATTTAAAAAAATCAATACAAAAGCCATACTACCTACAGTATGGCTTTAGTATTGATTTTTAATAATTATTTGAATGAATTAAATTCAACTAGGTATAATAATATGTATATGGAAAATAACTGTAATGTAATGTAACTGTGTAACTAAGGATAATTTAGTTTTTAAGTTTAGTTTTGAAGTATAACATTATGTGTCCTTACAGGGTGTCATGTACCAACTGCTATGCACTTTAAACAACTATAATTGTAATGAACATGACTTATGAATGAATGAATAAATAAACATATAACGCACTATGTAGCTTAGGTATTTCTCGGCGGTGTAAAATGCACTTGTAATCCTATACTTGAGTTTTTCTGAAAAGTCTTCATTACTGGTGTTTACTTTATCGTTTTCCATTTCAATGTCTAAAATCTATTTATTTTATTGAGTGTTGTTGTCTATTAAGAGCATTCACAAATTCAATTAAGTAAATGTACCTAGGAACCTCTCGAGGGATAATGGCTCAAAATACTCCTTTATAACCTCCCGCGTAAAATTAATTGAAAAAGTAAATCAAACAAAATCTTTCTCACAACATCTTTTTAGGACTTTTTTTAACCGACTTAAAAAAAGGAGGAGGTTCTCAATTCGGTTGTATGTTTAGTTTATTTTTTATTTTTTTATGTTTGTTACTTCAGAACTCCGTCATTTATGGACCGATTTGAAAAATTAATTTTTTAATCGGTAGGGTATACCTCCAGATTGGTCCCGTTGTAGTCAAAGTTGAGGTGTGATGAGAGGATCTATGAGGAATCGATGGAACTCCTCAAATATTATAGGCACGCATATAACAATTTTAGTATTTTCTGTAATAACTCAAGTAGTTACATTCCGAAAGCATTATTTGGTGAAGCGGAACTGTCGATGAAGACCATAGATGATCACCGGAACTTCTATCATTTAGAAGTTCCGGTTTGTTCCTGTTTCACGGGTGGCGATCAGATTTTTGTATAAGGTTTTGAGGCAACTTATGTTCATGACAATCCATGTGGTAAAATAGAATCAGTGGTGAAGAACCAGGAGAACTCCTCAACGATTGACATCCTTGCACCTTGGATAGCAACCGTTTGTAAATAGTGATGAGCAATTGGCATTATGCCATTGTTACTTGATGTAGTAAACGTGTTTCATTAAATCGCATGATAATAAATTGAACTGTGAACAATAATCTTACTTTGCAAAGGCTATTTGAAGTCGGTTTTTTTTTTTTTTTAAATATATGATTATTTTAATACTTGCTTAGTTAACCGCTTGTATAGTAAAAGCTTCAATAATCAAGTAACTAACGCGTAGTTAAGGAAATGTTTAGGCTACGTTATAACCAGAACTGTGGAGGTAGCTAAGCGGTGTGCGCGGAAAAACCCACCAATCAGTGTACAATGTGGCGTTCATTTTTATAAAACCAACCATTCCATTGGTGGATTTTTCCTCGCGCATCGCTTAGCTGCCGTGCACAGTTGTGAAAATGCACCCTAACACACGCAGCAATACAGAGCCCTTAACATGAGTTTGCGCAAACCGTTCTCGCTATCGAAATGTATCGGAAATACTGCTTGTTGCCGATACAAGTAAAAGGGACCGAGCGATAGTTTACGCTAGCGAGAGCGGTTTGCGCAACTCATGGTAATGGTACAGGTTAGCTACTTACTCGAGACGTGTATGTGTCAGAATCCTCATCAGCAAGTCGGTCGAGCTGTTGATTGAACGAGTTGCGCGACATGTCGCTGAACTTGTTGAGCTGCGTGTTCCGCTTCGTCTCCCGCTCTAAGGTGCTTTGTCCGGGGAAGCGCTCCGAGGGACTGCTAACCGGCTCCAGACTATTTAAAACAAACAATTTTTAAACGTGCAATGTCACCATGTGTAACGTTTCGTTATTGATTAAATTCAAAATTAATAATTATTAAATAGTAATAATAATAATGACATTAAGTTACCTATTAGCACCTAGCAGGTGTCTAGTCTTCTCAACAGCATCCCACGAATCCCTCCTCGTATGATACGACGTCCCTCCGGGATCACCCGCGCCTTTGAAAGGAATTTATTGCAAGTACACGGAATTTACTTGATATAATACAAAATATAGGTAATTTCGGTCGGAATGAGTTGTAATGTGCGGATTGTCAAGCAAAATGTGTGCTTATTTTTTCGTGATTTGTGTTCATATCATTCTTAATTGTTTTGCAATAAAATAAACGTTTCAATTTAAATTATGATAACATGATAGTCTATATGCGAGACCTGATTATAGTAACAAAACCTGCAACAAAGTGGCATCACACTGAGTTCAGTCGACGGGCCCTGCCCTTCCCGGGATCGCAAACGCGCGTAGTGGCGATGCGGTTACTTGTTCACTCTGCTCAACTAACCGCAGACTGCGTACACATTGTTCACCGCCGGTTCCACTGGACGCTTTTATTTACTACTTCATTAGCTACTTACGACAATTAAGTTACTAGCAACAATATATCCTTATGATAGAGAGGGTCCAAAAATCTTTTGCCCGCTTTCTATTCGCTAAACATAATATGGATACTACGCATACCTTTATCCTACACTCTACATACTTGGAATAATACACTATGAATCCCTGGAGACTAGGAGGAACAGTCATATATACAACCCCTCACTTCTAGCGCAAATTCCATTTCACGTGCCACTCAGCACTAGCATCCAGCTACGCCCGCGTCGTCGTCCGCTATTCGCTGTCTCGAGCCGGGCCCTCTCACACTCACCACTACATCGTGGTTTGATACTCTTAAACGATATAATGGACAGTGACAGTATAGTAGACATCTTCTACAATTCTGAGCCAATGTTCCTTGCTTCAGCCAGTCGGCACTTGGAAACGATTTCTAACGCAAGCTCAATATTATGGGTTATCTACTAACTATTCTGTATTAACTTCTCTGTTAACATGTTTGACTTGACCGTTAGTGTTAATACAAGAGATAAATAAATAAATAAATAATTAAATAATAAATAAATTAGTGACGAATAGTGTGCGTACTAGGACTGCCGAGTCTTCTCGCGCGATCTGTTTCAAGTGACGAAAAAGGGCTGCTTTGATCCAGGTTGTCCTGTGAGCCGCTGTAAGAGCTGTACATCTTGTAGTTGCTTCGTTTTTCTACAACACGCTTCGTGGTTGTCAGAGGGCTGTAGCTTTCTGTAGGACTACTCACTCTAAGATATGAAACAAAAACAGAAATAAGATTTTTTATTGAGTTTTTCATGTACTCATTTAGCGAACTAGTCTAAGTTTTATTCTGAAATAAAACCATAGCATTTTGGCATTTAACTTAGTTTTAAGTAACACTATTTAAGTCGAATCGAGCCTTACTGTTTATATTAATAAAAAAAAACGAAGTGATTAAATAACCATTAAACTTACTCGTATCTTAAAAACGCAATTACCTGGGTAGGCTATTGTAGTAAGACTCACCTCATTAGCGGGCTAGCCGTGCGCCCGATCGGACTCGACGCTCGGTACGGACTCGACGCTCGATAAGGACTCGACGCTCGATAAGGACTAGTGGCTCTATTCACATCAAGTCGCGCTCCGTTCCCGAGATGTTTCGTAGTTATCGGACTTGTTGTCCTATTTCTAGAACTGTCCGACTCAAACCTAGAATTATAACTATCTTTTCGCATAGCTCTCGATGTCGAATATGCGGAGTCTGTCACATCGTATCCTTTGTCCTTAATGTCAGGACTGAAGGACGCTTTGTAATAATCGGGAGAATCTCGCCTCTCTTCTCGACGATCGAATGAGCTTGTATTATGCTTCGTTGTATTCTTTTCATATAAATTATAATTGTTGAGCGGACTATCATCTCTTATTCGCGTAACTGAAATGAATACAGTTAAAATCAAGTGTTGAGCCCATTTTTTTTTTATTGTTTTCACAAGTACAATATTAAACCAAAATCACACAATACCTGGGCTTGATATCCTCGCGTAAGAAGGGCTTGCACTATCCCTCGGTTTTTTGGAACGGGCGCCTACTCGAAACATGTGTGGCGATCCGTGGACATCATAACCATTGAAGTAAATATACAACTGGAAACAATATCCTATTAGTTGACCTGTTATATACGAGTATTGCATAAAAATTAGTTTATTATAGACTTTGTTAGATAGGTACAAAGCCAACTTTGTATTGAGCCATTTAAACCCTCTGAAACCTAATTGAACTCTCAGGAAGTCTCCTTTGGAACTTTTGGCTCATAAATTTTGACTTCAAAGATTATAACAGTGTCTTTGTGGTCCAGAGATAAAAAAGATTATTCTTTTTTATATCAAACCAATGTTTGATACAAATCTACTAATCAAAACAATACAAGCCGAAGTTGAGAAAACGCACTTCTATAAAATAAAAATTGAATAAATATAATAACACAAAATAATCAAGTTATGGCACTGCCTTTGATAAAAATAAGTATACTAAAAATAAAAACTCTTCTCTAGTGTGAAGAAACCCCAGGTAGAAAAGTTTGCACTTAGTCTGTATGGAGGGGAACTCGGGACCCTTCGCCTTCAGGCCACAGAATATGTAAAATCATAATCAAAGATTTAAATCAGCAGATTAAGTTAACAGCAACAATCTTTCGTCACATTCATGAATATGTGCGTGAACCGAGATAAATTTTCATCTCCTTTTCTCCTACTGTAATAATGTGTTCTCTTTCAGTAACTGCCAAGTTTTCTAATTGCAAATGAGCGACATCTATCGTTTCACTAGAGACGTAAATTCGGCGCGGTCACTGTAGTACTATAGCATGTCTTATCTACTGATATTAAATCTTTTATTATAATTGTATAACCAAGGTTAAAATAAAAATAAAAACAGTGAGCTTACCCTATGTTTCCCTGGTGCTTTAGGCATAAAGGTAGCGCGATATTTTGTCGCAGAAAGTTTTTCGAGAGCACACATAACGCTGCGTTTGTCGTGAACGATATCGAGCTGAAGGTCTCCTTTGGCTCCGCACCTGCTGGTGTCAAGTTCGAACGAGTGGGGCTTGAGCGGTTCCGCACCTTCCAGAGCACCAGGACTGAGATTAACTCCGGCCGGCTCGAATACGTCGCAAGTAAATGGACCACCCTTTAAAACAATCATTTATACCAATTAAATAATAATATAATATAATCTTTATTTATTTAGGGAATTACAATTACTAATTACAATTATACTTGAGTATAATACGCAAAATGATACAATTAAAACCAATCTGAATTCTTCGCTTGTTTGGAAAAACGTCGTCATAACATGACGGCGGTTGTTATGACAGAGTTCCGTTACACAATTTGAACGCTTTGATTTCAACAGGGCTAAATAATCTGATGATTTAATTTAATGCATTAACTTTGATTTTAATTTTTTAATGATTTATGCTGGTATTTAATTTAGGTATAATCTGCGCTCAAGAATTATATTGTACTCAAGTAAAGTTTAATTATTTTTCAGCCTCTTTTATTTAAAAATTACATAGCACTTGGCGCGCATGTGCAAAAAGAGAGCCCGCCATTTTCAAATCAAAATCAAATCAAATCAAAAAGTCTTTATTGTGTGTTACAGGTAGTCAAATATAGATGTCGAAAGATTAAAAATAGAGTGTCACTGTAACATGCCATAAAGGCGTACAATACATACATCCAAGATAGTCATTACAAATAAAAAATAAAATTAAAATTAAAATGTCAGTTAAATAAGCGCATAAATCTGAATTAACAATATTATAAAGTAAAGTAATAGTAAAGTATTATATAATTAAGCCCCCCCTCACCATTCCTTTGACACTTCGCTCCGTTGAAAATTGGTAATCTATCCTCCTCACAAACTACACTAAAAAAACCTATTTTACACGTGCGCAAAAAGAATTCCTCACCCGTAAAAACTTGGGTCTGCTCGGGTTTTTCAATTCTGCCCATTCGTGAGGAATACATTTTTCTACGCACTTAAACAAACTATTATCAGGATAAAGCCTCATTGATTTATTTCATACTTGAATATGGTCACCCTTGTAGGTGATAGCAATAGTCCAGGTTCCAGCCTCATCGGGCTGGAAGGTGGCGCTAGACGCAGTGGTGCCCGGCGCGGACGGCGGCGGGTGGCGCGGCGACAGCGCCATGGCGCGACCGCTCGGGGAATGCGCCGTCACATCAATATCTTCTCTTCTTGGGGCACCTAAAGTCACACGAAGCCAACTTGTTTAAAATGCCACAAAATTAATATAAGAAGCAATTAATATTTATTTTATTTTTACCTGTAGCGCTGACTAGGACTTCTACGATACTGCCAACTGCGCAAGGCGCCATACCTGGCGGTGGTACTGTCACCAATCTAGGTAAAACCCTAAAAAAATATCTTCCGTCGACCCTAAAATTAAAAATTAAAAGAAACTGATTAAATCCATTTGACAATGTAGTTTTGAAACGAAAGCAAGTTACGCATATTTATTTTATCCTTTAGGGGTAATCCTCCTGATCCTCAAAGGGGTAAATTAAAGTAGAAATTTACGCGATGCTATTGAGAGCAAACTAGATAAGGGTAAACCCTAGATGTCACGCTGTTGTTTAGGTAACGCATATACGCGGTATTTTTCTTTACTTCGATAAAATTGTTTTTTTCAGTAGCAATAAGGAAGTTTTCTGAAAAAATTTAATAAGGCCGTCATTTTCATTACAAAAAAAAATATTGAAAACATATTTTTTCTTTTGTCGATTAAACAAAAAATGACGAAGATGCGTTGAAGTTTCGCGTGAGGTCACGACTTTGCACACTTTGTACCAATAAGTGGTAACACCCGAACTTTGATGCACGTTATCTTTGTCAATTTTGATTGATTTAATAAAGCAAAAAATACGTGTTCATAATTTCTGATAATCTTAGTGACGGACTAATTAGCTTTTTCAGAAAACTTCCTTATTCTAAATTAGTCATTCAAAATCAAAAAGCGTCAGTAATTATCTTATCAAAAGAGAATTACCACAACTTTTTCTAGTGTTTGCCGATTTACACAAAGAAAAGTTTTGCTAACTATGGCCTGTGACATATAAAATGAAAGGGCAATTGTGAGAATATTCAACATATTTTTTATAATTTTAAGATAAATGGTTTTAAAATTATTTAGAAAAATAGGCAAAATTGACCATCTCCCACCCATTATCTCCAAAAGTAATGGGCCTAGAATTTTGAAAAAATTAAAGAAAGTAGTTCTTTACTTAAAAATTACAGGAAAACCTATAACTAGTGTATGGTATTTAAAGAAACATAGGAAATTTCGTATAATCACAGAACCCTCTCCAGACGGGTTTAACTCGCACTTTTCCGGTTTTTTTGGATAATTTAATTACTTATAATTACTTTTTAATTTTTTTTACAGCTGCTGTCACATATATAACGTAACAAGTACCTATGTAGTAAGTACAAAATTATCTGTATGTATAGTCCCGGTATGAAAAATTCCATCACTTTTCGATCTGCTGTCAAAGGGATAAAGTTTAACACCGACGAATCTTTTGGTTCACTAATGAAACACCGAAACTTGTTTGACAAAAGTTCATTTTACAACCAACGTTTCATATACTATTAATTTCACATTTATATCGTTGCAAGAATGTTTCGATTTAAAACTTATCGTTTGGCAACTAGTCATTTACCAAATAGTATAATTTATAAATGTATCAAATATATTATTGTCATTTTAGTTTTCACTACACAAAAAGGTTCGTAAGGCAAACTCAGTGAAAAACAAAACGACATTTAAAAAATAATAATTTGGGAAAAACAATTGAGTATTATGTTAAGTGGGTAGTTTTCTAACCTAACCTAACTGCCAGCGTGTTCACGTCCCCTATGTGACGGTGCCTATTTCCGCTCTAAGCGACACTAACCTAACGTACCAATAATACAATTGTTACGGTTGTTTGCTTTTTACTGCCCGAGCCCCCCTTGTGGTCCGCTGCGCCCCCTGTCTCCCCCTGTGGGGGGCTGGGCCCCCTGGTCCCACCTTTTCCTACCTGCCCTAACCTATGACAACAAAGTAATATACCAAACGTTTGTAGGTCGTACGTTAGTTGGCTATTTTATATCAATAATAAATAATCTATTTGACAAATTATACAAAACAAAATGAAAATTTGTCAAGTTATTATTCGAAAACATGGATTATTAGTGAAATCTATAGTTGTATAAAGATAAAATGACTAAAGATGTATTTGTCAATCGCCGGTTGCGAAACGTACATTTGCTAAATGACTGGCGAGATTTTGATAGGACACCGAATCTTTTACAAACCGCGACTAGACATAATAGGATATGCGCTAGTCAATGTTGAAACCATGTTCATAACACCCATACAAAACAGTTCTAAGTTAACAAGACGCTAAATGAGAGTTAGTGCCTTTTTAACCGACTTCAAAAAAAAAGGAGGTTCTCAAGTTGGTTGTGTTTTTATTTTTATTTTTTTTATGTTTGTTCCTTCAGAACTCCGTCATTTATAAACCGATTTTGAAAATTCTTTTTTTAATCGGTAGGGTATACCTCCAGTTTGGTCCCATTGTCGTCAAAATCGAGTTATGATCAGAGAATCTATGAGGAATCGATGGAACTCTTCAAATATTATAGGCAAGCATAGAGCAGGAAAGGGTGGAACTGTTGATGAAGACCATAGATAATCACCGGAACTCCTAAATAATGAGTATTTCACGGTTGGCGATTAAATTGCTGTATAAAGTTCTGAAGCAACTTATGTCCATGAAAATTCATGTAGTAAAATTGAAGAACCAGGAGAACTCCTCAACGATTGACATCCTTGCACCGTGGATAGCAACAGTTTGTAAAGGGTGATGAGCAATTGGCATTATGCTATTGTTACTTGATGTAGTAAATGTGTGTCGTTAAATCACAGGATAATAAATAAAATGTGAAAAAAACTTAGGTACTTTCCAACGGCTATTTGAAGTCGGTTTTTTTATTTTATATTTTATAGATTATTGCTTGGGAAGGTCGACTGCACTTGCATTTAGGATAGAATAGTAAACTATGTATACCTTATGTCATCGATAGTAAGTACAATTTCGTGCATGCCAGCGTGCTCGGGCACGAACTCTCCCGCACCGCGAGAGTCTAGTTGCATCCTGGACTCCTGCTCCAGAGGATTCACGATGAACACCTTCACATCGGTGACGGATAACTCATTTGAAATGCTCTCCACTTTTATGTACGTCTGTAAAATTAATCATAGGGTTAGATTATCTACGTCATTGAATTCTGTGTAAATCCAATACAATGCGACTGGATTTACCACTAATATTTGCACAAGTTGGCAACGTTAGAATACCAATCGAATTAAGAGCGCATTAACCCTAAGGAGGGATCCGTCCTTTTTTTAATGCACTTTTTCATATTTTATGGGTAATACACACTTCAAGAATTTTTCCTCCTGTGACCAAAATTTAACGAATACGACTGCTTGATTTTACGTTTTCTTCATATAGGCCAAAACTATTCCTAATGTCCTACATGCGGATATAGTCCAAGCAACAAAATCAGGTCTCAGGGTCCTTGAGGGGAACAGGAGGGGACAGTTCTGCCGTGATATAACTATAATGCCGTTATCCGATATCCGGGCGTTGGTAGATAATGGCATTACAGATATTTCTGAACCTAAACGTGTGTATGACCCTTATTTCAAGTTTATTTTAGTACTCCAAGGATCAAATGAGACCAATTTTTATATTATATCGGCATACGAGGGGTTAAAACGTTTCGTATTATTTCTGAATTATAATGTGATTATGATGTTATTCTATACATTTTTAGATTTATATTAATTTAATTTTAAGTTACTTAATCCTTAGGGCTGTCGCAATTGGCGTAATATTGCATTTGATTTTTCAAGAGCAGTTTATTTCTGATTGCGATATAATTAGGGAAAGATTTATGAACATATCTATTCCATGAATAAAAATCTAAAAAGTTATAGAATAACATTTCCAATTATCATTTAGAAATGTTGTGCTAGACATAAAATACTTTCGTAATTTGTTGCGTTTCCAACGTTGCCATCTTGTAATAATGCCTTCTTAACTCTCGGTATGTGGTTTTAAAACGCAACGCATACAATGTATTCAATTCAATTTACACTTTAGAGTGCAAGCAACTAAAGTTACCATTCATTTACCGACAGAAGTGGTACAACGCCGCTGAAATAAACATAATTCACAATCCGCTACATTGTTACATCGTAAAGTTTACTGAGCCGTTTGGTATTGAAAACGCAGACAATATATCCTATAGACTCCGCATAGCCGGGCGAAACCCTCTACCAACATAGAGCGAAAAAACTATAACCGGCGGGGATACATGCAAGCAAGATAATCGCAAAACCACGAACGCAGCAATCAGAGCGATCTAAAATAAACCCCGCGCCCGGAAAGTCTACCAGATTTATTTGCAGGTAAGAGTTGATCTACGCGGTGCATTTCGGATATATGTTCGGTCCAATGGTTGAATACCAGAAAAATTTAATGCGCTTGAAATAAAACCGACCGAGGGCAGACCTGTCGCACTACGCACATTACGCAAAACTACACGTGTAATCGGCCAAGAAAGTGCTTTACTACTTTTGAAGTTTAATGGCATATAAATAGAGTCAAGTCAATTCAGTGAGTCAAGTCAACAATAGGGAAGATGCATTTTTTTTTTCATTTTGTATTGGAAAGTCCTGAGTAATAGAAATCGATCTGTGTACACAAAACATTTTTATGTTGTATATTTTGTGAGTTATGAAGCTTTGAAAATTCATTGTTCATACCATTAGCAAAACCACTCTGTACAAAATGGACAACAGCTATGACGTCTAAGCTGTCGTTAGACTGTACAAAATGTATGGCGTTTAAACGAAATCTGCAACAGACACTTTTTAGACAACCTCGTAGAAATAAAACTTGACAAAAATTTGATGAGGATGTCCAAAAATTATATAGCAGTATAGAGTATATCTTTCACTCACTTACACTCTTAATCAAATAAAAATAAATAGTCAAAATGATATGCTTTTTTTCTGTAATATGCTTTTGTTTACATTTACTTTCATAATATATCATTTAAACCTCATTTTGATTTTCATGCAACTTCCCCATTATGAAGGCGTGTAAAGAGATTAAGATCAAAAGAGTTTTTGTAGTGATACTATTATCTATACTGACTGGCTCTCCGACGCGGCCCGAAGTTGAGTCGAGAGCCACCCGCAGCATGTCGTGGACCGGCGGGCGCGGCGGCACGTTCCGGAATTGATTCGCCCAGGCCATTACGCCAAGATGCTCCACGTCACTTTGGCTCATATCACGAGCAGATAAAACTGGCTGGACGCCTGAAAATTAAACATGGAATTAGTTTTTAAATTCCATTCCACGACAGAAGAGGGCGCCGACCGTCCAGTGGCGCCCTCATCACTGTTATTGTGTTTTCTATTAAAGGAAATTATTTTATTAAAATTGAAGCCGTATAAGTTGTTACGCAACTTAATACACAACGTATATGCTATGTAATATAGCTTTGCAAAGTATAACCATCATCTAATCAATTTAACAGAAAATAGTGGCCGCTTTTTTCTGTTAAATTGATTAGATGATGGATATACTTTGCAAAGCTATATTACATAGCATATACGTTGTGTATTAAGTTGCGTAACAACTTATACGGCTTCAATTTTAATAACATACTTTCCTTTAATAGAAAACACAATAACAGTGATGAGGGCGCCACTGGACGGTCGGTGCCCTCTTAAGTATCACACGCCGAGGGTTCCGTACCTAACTTACAAAAGCTCGAACCTCGCAATGCAGCATCGTGAAACGAGGTTGCAATGGTTAGATAAGATTTTTGGGCTCGCAAATTTTGGATAAGAGAAACTTGAAGCTTTTTGTACATTTTTGGTAATAGCATAGGTACGAAATGTTTGAACAAAAATTTTTGTTTGGCTTTCCAAATTAAAACTATTTCCTTGTAACATTTTCAGTACTATTCTAAATTGTTAATTAATTATTTGCCAAAATGTGGCAAAGGCTAGTTCAATGACTATGCCAAATTTCAAGTTCATAACAGCAGTAGTTGCAGATAAGATAAACAGGAGTGACATACAGACAGACAGGCAGGCAATGAGATCTCACTATAAGGATTCCTTTATTACCTTTAACCCTAAAAAGGTTTTGAAATAAGGAGCAAACATTTAAACAACACTGCAATCCCAATGTGGATCGATAAACGTTATCTGCCATAATATGTGTTAATTTTTTTAGTTCTAACAAGATAAATTTCAAAATATCAACACGTTTTAACTTAAGTTAGAAGTTTAATGGTCATATGTAGTCAGTTTTTTGAACGGCTCACATGTTCTTTCGTGAAAATTATGTATGGACATTTGGAATAAGAAACACGATAATGGTTCAGAATTGAGTATGAGTTTTATGATTTATGCTCAGATATAACATAAAACAGTTCGGTTCGAGTTTAGTTGTTATATCCTTTTATTGAAGAAAATATTGCATTTACTTTATTAACAATAAAAAGGAAGAACCCCGAAGCGGCATTAACCAAATTTAGGCAAATCATTTCAATAGTCGACCGAATTTCAGTATAAATATCGCTTCACGTATTCTGCCTTTCAACCGCTGACTAATCAAAAAGTTCCTTTTGATGATACCAATTTTGGCAGCAGCGTCCAGAGCGAGCTGGTTGTTCTCCTCCCAACGCGCCGGGTCGCGGCGCAGGCGGCTCGGCGGCGGCGCCGGGCCCCCCATCGACCGCACCAGCTCATTCGCAACACGCCCATCATTCCAATCCGTCTGAAACACAGCTTTAATTAGATTAACGAGAAAACGATCCAACAACAACAACAACAACACTGCCCTGTGTTTCTTCTTACCGTAAAGTTGGTTATGCCTCTTTCTAATCGCGAGTTAACCCAATCTAAAGTCGCTCGAAAACCAGGTGAGTTGGGTTTCATGAAGTACGATAGGTACGTCATCCCGGAGAGCTCGTCCAACCACGGTGAAGCCAAGTATTCAGGTTCCAACACCATGGGAACTTCAAACTCCCGGTGTGCCAATTTCATCGCGCGGCGGCAGTTCTCTATAGCTTCGTGGCGGTCTAAATATTTTACAGGAAAAAAGAATATAAGAAGGATGTTCTAAGTAAGTATCGTGGCTTGTTTACACTGGGTGGATAGGTCACCTGGGCTTGCTTGTCGAAGACGGCAACATACCCGGTGTAAACAATAAGTCGTCTGTCGACTGTAGTTTCCAGTCGAAGTCGACCGAGCTGAGCCAAAGTCGCTTGCCGAATTTGACATTCGACCCGGTGTAAACAAGCTAGAGTTGTCAAGCCTCTAAGTAAGATTTATTGTACAATCGGATCGGAACCATAAGTATACATTGATTTCTAAACCTTACTGACAGAAATTTGAAATCGAGTCTTCGTGCATAGTACTCAGAAGATCAACATTTATTAACCGTTTATCAAAGTACGATTAGCTTTCTCGTGCTGCTCGACTAGAGTACACTCAATGCCTGCTCGAATAGAAGTTACTCTTATAGTCGAAAACATCATTTACTTACTAAGTTCTCTCCAATGTGGAAAGATGCCTGGTTTACAGCTGTCGAGCAGAGCCGATAGAAGTACTCCACTATTCCAATCGGTTGTCAAGTTGTTGACGCGACATTCGGGAAGTGCCGCTTGCAGCCACGATAACATCAGTTTTCTATAGCAAAGTAACATTTTTCAACAAAGCTATGCAAATATACACTCTCTTTTTCTTTTGCATAATATATTTAAATACTAACTCGAATACCTATTGTGTTGTACCTATTACTATTATACATACACTTTAAAAAAACGGCTTCCCTCACGATTTATTGAACACCCCGACATGACATGATATTCTGATTCGTATGAAGTCCTTCTTCAGAGGTTGAGTGCAATTGCGGTCAGAGCAATCCACAAACATGTCAGGCCGTTCCTGACAGTAAATCGTGTGTAAAGCGTTATTTCAATTGTTCATAATAACTCACGAAAGTTTTAATTTGACTATTATACATACACTTTGTGCCACTCCTACTCCTTGTAACTACTATATTTAACACGGTTACACTTATTAAATTGCAGTTACACGGGCAACTTTTGTATGGCAATGCGTGCCCGGCAACTATAAGTGTCTTCCTCTAACGTACGAAATTAGAGTAAAATAGCCATAGTTTCCGGCTATAAAATGCCATGAAAAGTTGCTCGTATAACTGCACTTTTGAAGAGGTAGATTCTTTTTTGAGAGATATTTGGATATTATATGCTTTCTTACCTCGGGGGGAATTTACTACGGCCGATTTGGTATCGTACAATCAGTGACCAAATCAAACCTAAAATAAGCTTCAAATTTCCATTAACAATATCCACATTGCCTGAAATAGAAAAAAACGATTAACCATGGATTTCTATATAATCGCGTCAATATACCTTGTTTACTTTTATTGGTTTGATACTGACCTATATTAACTAGTTTGACGCCATCATCTTCGATAGCTTGCAGTGCGGTGGTGACGTTATCCAACTTGTGGTGCTGGTTGGATGGATTGGGACTCCATCCCTTCAGTCGCCGCCCTTGCAGGGCTTCAACTAATGCACACAAAACAGTGCCGTCGCGTAGATCTTCAACTAAGTCCACTACCTAAAGTAAGAATATACCCATGATGACATTACCCAATTTACCTAATGATGTATTTTTTACTTAGTGATTGAAAATTAAGGAACTTTACCTTTATGTCCATAGGTTTGAGGGTTTCATTGACCCAGTTCTTGAAGGTGTTGGCTTGTATTTCCACCCAAAGATCTTCGTGTCCTTTGATCGCCATGCCCTTTGCGGCGGTGCCCTCGGGGCTTCGCGCGGCTAGGCCAGCTTGCGTGATGCGACCTGCCGAACCTTCGGCCGAGTGCACTCGCACTCCTTGGTGCGCTACTCGCACCCCTTCCATATTCTCTTCTTTTCTTACTTAAAGTTTCTTACAATAAAAGCTATCACATTCTGGCCTTCGGTACTGCGTCGTTGTCATCTAAAACCAATTTTTTTAAATCATATATATAATCCGGTTCACGATACTTTAATAACCGGCGGCCGCCTACCACTGACCATGTAAGGAGAACAAAAACTAAGCGGTCGTTATTTTATAAAATAAGGGTGCACACAAAAAAGTGATAGAAATTGATATAAAAGAATAAACTGTAGAAAAAACAGGGAGTAACCTGTAATTTAGTGGAGTATATAGAAGTATAGGTACTCCAATTTTGCTTTCTAACTATCCATTACTCATGTATAACTTTTAAACTTTTAAAAAGAATGTAAATCTTATTAATTATATGAAAATATCTGTTTGCTTGTTTGTCTTCTATGCATTCCTATATCATTCATCCAATTACGAAGCTTTGGTGAGTTGTTGTGTGCAAATCCCGGTAGATTGGTGACAAAAAAAAGATAATCTAACAAAAATACTCAAGCTTTGCAACGCACGCCGGGCGAAGTTACTCTTCTATGCATGTTTGTTTGTAAGCGGAGTCATTAGTAATAGGAAAATAATACTCTTTTCCTTTATTTCAACCTGTTTATTTTGATCAAGGGTTTATTGTCAAGTCACTCTCAGAGAAATCTATTAGAGAAGACGTGTGCCCAGTAGTAGGAAGTAAATAGACCGATGATGATGAGCTCTCCTTTTAAGCTGAAAGTGTTGCCTGTGGGTACAGACTGTAGAAGCAGCTGTATATTGCACTCACACGAAACATTTTTAAAGCAAATAGCTGAATGTAACAATATCAAATAGCTTATGTAGATATTAAATCGAATCAATGCTATCATACAGCCTCCAGGTCTGGGTAAGGCTTTTATAACTCTATAGTTTTTCAATCTATTGGTTGTAATTAGGTTTATTCATACTTCTAATCCTTAGCCTGTTTGCTGCTTTGATTATATTGTACACGCATCATAAAGGATTGTAATCTGGCAATTTTTTTGACAAATGCTGCAATTTGGCTATTCCCAAAATAATTACCTATTTAATCACTACTGGGAGCAAAAAGTTTAACTGTAAACTTTTGGGGTTACCCCGCATTTGCAGCAATAAAATTCCAAAAAAGTTGTCTGTTACAAGAACCATAAGAGAATATAAGGTATGAGCAATGGCTGAAGTTCACGGCTGCTAATTTGACCCTCACAGATGACGTGACCTCTATGGCAACGCGCGCAATGGTGAGAGATTACCATCAGTGTCAACGAACCAGCCTTTTAAGAGTTTTCAACAGATTGATGATATATTCTCGCTTGAACTTTGATTGATGACCCTTTCCGACCAATTTTGCGGGACATATTTGGAGCCCTTTCGCTCGATGCTCTCGGAACTTTTATGCGCGAGTAGAATGGATTTTATTCGCGGCGTAGCAGCCCAGAGTAGCATTTTATGAAACTCGAGCCAATTAGCAAACACAATTACGTTAAAATTACCGCTGTTATGTGTAACTGTATAATGTTACATTGTAATGACGTCTGCTAAGTATTAATAACTAGCTTTTACCCGCAACTTCGTCTAAGTGTAAATATATCTTTAAAATATGACGAATTTTCATGTTACTGACTTTAAAATTTAGGATTTTTCTCCCTCAAATTACGGTCTCACATCGGGCATGGACGTACTTGCCGTTAATAAAGACTTTCCAGACCCTATTTCACCTTTTTAGGGATTGGTTGCTTAAGAAAATAGCCTATATTCTTCCCTAGGGCTCAAACAATTTTTATACCAAATTGTAGGTATCTAAATTATTTTAGTGGTTTAGCCGTAAATCGCGCAGATATATGAAAAGAGTACCGGGCTCTCATCGGGCCACAGGAACATCCCGTAAATACAACTTCCAGTCCCTATTTCATCCCTTTAGGGATTGATTTTTGTAAAAAAAGGGCCCTATGTACCCAGCCCAGCCTATGGACCTATGTTCCCAGTACTAAAACTATCTCCATACAAAACATCAAAATCAATACAGTCCAAAGGTTTAGCCGTGAAAACGTAATTGACAGACAGACAGACATTTACTTTCGCATTAATAATATAAGTATGTATTTCAGCTATTCGCATCAATCTTGGCTTCATATTGTTTAGGGAGCCTCCTATTATATGAAATACAATGGGTAATTACCGCAGACGTTTAAATTGGAATTAATATTTTAAAGCTCTTTATTTCTTTGCAGTTGCATTTCCGATCGTTAGGCCAAGGTTAGTAGAGGGAGATAAACTCATTTGAGATAAAGGAAAAATGGGCACATGCTTCCTTTATCATGTTTCCTTACCGTAATTGTCGTTAAAATTACAACATTGAAAAGGTAAGCAGGGTAATAATGTGGGCGAGGCATTTTGTCTTTACGGCCGAGGTCTCATCGCCCTCTGAGACATGTTAATGAGTCGTGTTTGGAGGTTTCAGCGCGCTGCAGGGCCGTAAGAATGCCACGGCTGCGCTGCAATTACGGTGTTGGTGACATACATAGTGTGGCACGCACTAATTAGATGGATCATGCCCACACACTCGTTTTTATTTCATATTCTCTATCCGAAAAACATGTCTTTAATGCAA
This sequence comes from Tortricodes alternella, assembly GCA_947859335.1. Classification (NCBI taxonomy): domain Eukaryota; kingdom Metazoa; phylum Arthropoda; class Insecta; order Lepidoptera; family Tortricidae; genus Tortricodes; species Tortricodes alternella. The sequence continues at coordinate 22,047,527 of OX401970.1, read as the reverse complement.
AGTTTTTTACCATTCTCTTATGTCGCTTCCTACCAATAGTCAGGCTTAGAAAAAAACCGAGACTCATGTTCTGCAGCGAAAACAAACAGCTAAAAAACCTGCCAAGCGCATGTCGGACCATGCACAATATAGGGTTCCGTGCTACCCAACACCCACGGCTATTGTTTTGTTAACAAACTATACATATGCAACAATAATATATACTGTGGACGTGACGGTTTGGTCTAGACATATTGCAGAACAGTAGTTAGTCGCCTATAACTGATAAACCAATGAAGCCTAATTAATCGTGATAGTTAACTCCGTTATATAAGCTTCCATTTAGAATAGATTTCAGATTAATTGAATTTATGGTTTAGGCTTTAGGGGTGGGGGATAGAAATTAGAGCTTAGAGTTACGTTCAGAGCTCAATATTTCGTAAATGCTCATCCAAATCTAAAAATTTATCATAACATGCTTATTCTAATTTTCAAAGAGCTATCCAGTGACACCCCATTCAATAAAGTAGAAATTGTTTATTGACCTGTGCTTTACAGTGTTGGAGCTAGCAATAAGAAAAGTATTTCCCAATTTTATTCTTTATCTTTATGCGCGGAATAAACATGTATAATCTTACAAAGTTTAGCTTTGTAGCTTAAATAGTCTTCGACAAAGAGTGACTGTGACATACAGGCGCATGGCGGCATAGTTTAACTACGCAAAAAACGGTTACAAAGGTGCTCTTTAAAAGATTCTATAGATATTTTGCTTCGTACACGAGGAACACCTTCAGAAAAATATAATAATGTTACGTGTTGAAAGGAAGTGTGGGTAGAGCCACGTTTAAACAAGCCAGTGTAATATTAAATGTAGATATTCTAATTGAACGTGGTTCGTGGGTTGTCGATCGGCGCGAATATTTGCCCAGCTAATGTAGCGTCACATCTATTTTGGTAAAACTTTGTACTATTATCACGGTTAGCAGACAATCTTACCTAATCAAGATTACGTCCTTACTTAAACCGTGCTAAATTGTAAAATCGAGGTTTAAATGCAGTTTCTAATTAACCAGTCTATAAAAAAATACCATTTATTTCAGGCTCATACATAATACGGAAATGAAGGCTGACGGGTTACGATGATTCCTTGTTATGTCAGTTATAATGATTACGGTAATGCAACGTAAATCGCGTATTTTATGCTTTAATATTATGATGCTACATGCTAATGATTATGACTGACTGCATGAAACATGTACCTACTCAGGTAAATCATCATCATTATCCTGCGCCCATGCCATTTGTTTGTGGTTGCCGCAACATATTTTTGTAGCATTTTTAAGTTTTTGATTTACTACATTTTATAATCGGACGTTAATTCTTATTTCGGAATACATTTTAAAAACAGGGAGGAAAATTCGATTTTGAAGCGAGCGTGAGACTTTTTAATTATTTTTTTAAATGCCGAGAACAGTGCTGAGTCTATTCACAAAATTCGAAAGATTCTAACTTAATTTAGTTCTGTCATTTTCAATTCGATACGAAAAAAGCGAGTGTTAGAAACAGTCCATTCGAAGTTCGATTTTCAAATTCCGTACCCAGTAGATCGTAGATCCAAAAAGAAACACGGTAAAACGTTCGGAGCACACATAACGTAAAACTGCAAATCTAATAGTAGTTTATGCAACGGTTGCATAATGATAGGCCTTAAAACACTAGTGCGGTTTTCATGAAACGAGCCGATAGGCGAGTTTCATAATAAGATCGCACGTGTGTTTTAAGGCCAAATTATGCAGAGTTGCATACATAACTTTATCTACACACATATTATAAATCCTCCATGATGGGTTCAGAAACAATATTTTCTGGCAACAAGTTATTTGTTGCAATCGTGGCTGCATATTTCCGATATCCGGCGCATTTTCACATCACACACACTCCGAGAAGACTACTTACTATTCATATTTTCAACTAAAATGTAAATTACAAACAACTTTTTCTATTCAATTCAAAAACAATTCTGCTTTCGTTCAGCAAAACACCAACATGGCGATCCTCCGTCAAGACCATTTTTAGGGTTCCGTACCCCAAAAGGAAAAAAGGAACCCTTATAGGATCACTCGTGTGTCTGTCTGTCTGTCTGTCTGTCTGTCTGTCTGTCTGTCCGTCTGTCACAGCCAATTTGCTCCGAAACTACTGTACCGATTGATTTGAAATTTGGTATACATATGTAAGTCGTTGAACACGGATGCGTAATGTTAACAAATTAATTTTAAACATGAGGGGCCACTTTTAGTAGATTAGAAAATTAAAAAATAAAGTTACACTAACTTTATCATGTGACATATGAAATGAAAGGGCTTATTGTGAGGATCCTAAATATATTTTTTTTGGAATTTTTTGATGAATGGTTTGGAAGTTATTTATGAAAATAGGCGAAAATTGAGCATTCCCCCCCCCTTATCTCCGAAACTACCGGGCGTAAAATTTTGAAAAAAATACAGAAATTAGTTCTTTACCTATAGATTACAGGAAAACCTATGAGAAGTCTATAGTATTTAAAGTAACATAGGAAATTGCAGATAATCATGTATGGAACGGAACCCTCTCCACGCGGGTTTAACTCGCACTTGTCCGGTTTTTTTTTTTAAATGTTAGACAAATGGATGAAGTCTCTATTCTCACGTCACTCGAGATCAAATATTGTGCAGTTTATATTAAAAAAACATACTGAATTGACGTTTCGTATCAATAACTGTTTTAATATCTATGGATACTAGAATAGAGACCCACTTGAGTTTTGACAGCTGTTCCAAATTTAATCTCATTTCTTTACTAAAAACGATAAAGAAGTCATGTTATTTCATTATCGCAGCACTGGTTTTTCCTAATTGGTTGTCAAAATGGTGGTCATTTCCTACGGTTTTTGGACCTAACCAATGGAGGTTTTATGATATGGGTGTAGATAAATTTCATTATTATATTTCTTTCTAAATAATCGAATTGTATTTTTTATAACAAAATAAAGAGAATGTTGCAGAATACGAAGTTTATCATGCATCTACATAATTATTGTTAGTTTTAACAATCTTTAATATTGTGACAGAATACCGCGGGTACAGTTTCAGAAATCATCTTTAAAAAATAGCGGGATTACATTTTTTATTGGTTTCTTCTTCTGATAAGCTAGCTACAAAATTGGATACACGTGGAATATCATAAAAATAATAATAAATCTTGTAAATATGAGTGAGCCGAGTGACGAAGCCGCTATTTAACACAGGCGAAATTAAGGCAGGCAGTAAGTATGTAAAAAATTCAGAATGAAGCATTCTGCCTGAAAAGTCTCGCGAAAAATATCTAAAAACTTATGATATTTTTAAGCAATGGAGACTTACAAAGGAGACTGTACTATTATCGTACTTCATAGTATTATCACAAACAAGACAACCATCTACAATGTGGAGTATATTTGCTCAATGTTGAAAACTACAATCAAGACAAAAGAAGACGTGCTCATTGAAACCTATCCCAATCTTATTCCATTTTACTCTTAACTTTAATTTTTTTGATATTGTTTGTTTCACAAATAAAGTTACATGTGGTTTAATTTTTACCATTTTTTACCTTTATCCAATATGTTCTCGCTGCTGAGGTGGAAAGTTGTATGTCCTACACGAGACCAAAGTTATTGCATCTCGTGTCTTTGAATCCCTCGCTAAGCTCAGAATTCTAAACTAGAAACACTCTCTTGTTGCACAAATAACTATTGTCATTAAATCATTGATTGAAAATAGTTTTTATTGGGGTACGCTTTTTACGTTAGAAATCTACGACTGAGGATTTACCACGCTATTTCGCTGTTTGATTCTTTACGTTTACTGGAATGAGTAGCTATTTCGTACGACACGCAACTAAGTGTCGGTTCTTAGCAGCATATGAACGCCCCTGGCAAGATACGAATTTTGTGCCCTAAGACTTATTATCTAGGATGATAAACAACACTGTGGGTCTGTGGGTCTGCAAAGTGCGCCTCCCTGCGGGTTGAACTCCTGGCAGCCGCCCGCCTGGCTAGCCCCTAGCTACGAAGCTAAATGGATTATCGCGGCAGTGCCTGTATTCGACATTGCCTAAAGGCCATCGCAATTTATTTTGCTATATGATAATGTAGCTCTTATTACCTTAACAGCAAACGCGGCCGTATTGTGTAATCGGGATATCTATCGCTTAGGCGATATCGAATATGGGCCTTAGTCTTTGAATAAAGTAGTGACATTCTTGTAAATTCGAAAACAGGTATCGAGTCAAAGGGCTCTTGTACGGAAACGCGGCGCGACGCCGTAAAAAGAGCACTTTGGCGCATAGTTATGATCGCTCGAACAATAAGTACTAGTCTGTATTTTCAACAGTGATTCTAGTGCGGAACGGATGGGAAATGCTAGTGGGCAGAGTGTTATTGAGCGATGGCGATAATGAGAAGCTAGCCACCCACGGCGATGTTGATTTAAATGAACTTATAGCAAGCCCGTGGAATGTTATGTGTTCTAGTGGTCATTGCCGTACACAGAATACAAAGCAATATAAATGCGCAATGGATTTTGTTGTAAACACTTTGTAACAGAGTGGATTACCTTTATTATCTCAACACAACCAGCTCTGCTAAGTTGTTAATTTTTTTCTTACCTATTTTCTTGCCCTTTACGTTATTAACTAACTAAAATAACGAACTGATTCAGGCCAGTTTAGCCAAGTCATAGAACATCGATTAAGGTACTAAGATATTTTATATCTTGACTTTAAATTTGGCTTAAAATTTTACGATGTATAGGTATGTCATTTAGGTACAATAAGTGAGCCCGTAATGTCAGGCGGATTACTAAGACCCAATTTTTCTTGTTCAAGCATTCCTATGCTACTCAGGAACGGGCAAGCCAAAATGGAAACTCAATATCTACAACTACGAGTAGCTATATGGTTCCGTACGGCGAAATGTGTTGTGGTGGAATGACTTGTCATCATCCTCATTCACTAGGTAATATTGTTACAAGTTTCTGTTAATATTTGGACGTACTCTCACTTTGTTAATGCTTTTAAAGAGTCCTTACTATGCTAGGAACAAAATAAAAACGGTAGATAAAGAGCGTGGTTTATACTTATTACACAAAACGTTATTATCGTACATAATTTATTAGTCGCGCACGTCACGAAAAAATACCACTGACAGCTGCTATAGGATTATTATGGGCGTCAGCGGTACTTTACGTGACGCGAGCGAACTATAAAATATGTTAAAATGTGTTACAATTGCAAAACTACGGAAGCATCCCTATCGAATAGTGGCCACTGGTTGACTTGGAAACAAATCGACTGTCAACGACAAAACTGATTCTATTTTCCGCTAGAAAACAATACTTTCTCAGAAAATACAGATGCCAGTAGCTAAACCAACACACATCAGCAGAGCATTGTTAATGTATTGTGTTATATTATTGTTAACAAGCTGCTGCCTAACGATGTGATGTTCCACTCGCTCCGATAGCGCGCAAATACAATCTAGTACCGTAGGTTTATAGGTCCATGCCTCGTTTGCCTCGATGCAGTGACCAGTGGTGCGATTCTGTAACGTGTACGGCGCTGCATCAACGTTGAGGTACACATTACATTTAGCCCGAATGGTTTCACATTTACAGTCTAAATTAAATGTGTCGCTCTCAAAGATCTCAATAGAAGGATATGCCTATCAGTACAATTTCGTGTAAAAAGTTTCATAGAAAGTTGTCAAACGCCAGCGTCATGGCTTACCCACGCACCCTATTGCTGATGTCTTACGACATACATACAAAGGTCTAATATTGCTTGATTCACACGCTATCATATCATTCTGTGCGCTGGGTTTGGTGGGGCTGCGGTCTCACCCCGCACGACGCAGGAGGGCATTTTTTCAATTATAACAGTGTCAATTAAACGGGTTTCATGGCTGGTGATTGCAATGCGACTGAACCTGCGATGATGTCAGATTCACGTTCTGACACCTTAAAAGTAAGCTTTACGAAAATTGCTTTGAGCAGTTTCTTACTACATATTTCAATGGTCGCTCGTCGCTGATGCAGCGCTGCGCTGTAAACGTTAGAGAATCACACCACAAAGCGGTTCTATATACACATAACACAGGTGTGTAAAAAAATGGTTAAAACCGTTATGTATGATTGTTTTCTAATAATGTAAATAAGTAATAAATTGTAAAGTTTTGTATTTTTGGTATATTTGGTATAATCAACATTAAGTACTTATATTAGGTAGAAATGCAAAATTAACTATTTCTGACTATAACGCTTTAACGGCTAAACCGCTGAACCATTTTGATAGAATTTGATATTGAGATAGTTGGAGACCTGGGGAAGGAAGGTTACTCTTTTAAGAAAATCAACCACAATAGGTCCCGGCAAATTTATCCACGGCATGTTAATGCGTGCATGATGAAAGATCGTTGATATCTTTTCAATGTATATGTGCGATTCATGGCTAAACATGGCTAAACCGTTGAACAAATGGGTTATATTGATAATTTGAACCCTGATGAGAAATGATATAGGCTACTTTTTATGACAATCAACCACTAAAAGAATGAAATAAGGACTGGAAAATTAATAAACGGCAAGTTCGTGCGTCCCCGATGAGAGCCCGTAATTTGAAAAAAAACTAAATTTAGAAAAAGTCAGTACCATGAAAATTTGTTATAATATATTTTGAAGATATATTTCCACGCAGACTACGTCGCGGGTAAAACCTAATAATTTATTATTTAAGTTTATAATGTACTTGCGGTATTTTTGTGTTAATAGATTTATTGTTTTCCTCCGTACAGTTTTTAATACAAAAATGAAAGCTTGAATATACTTCACGTCTGGAAGCAGCGCTCCTTTAAAAGGGATCAAGAATTTTCCGTCCATGCGGAAACTCACTGAACGCAGTGACAGGCGTAGGAGAGAAATTGAAAAGCATTGGAGAGAAACATTGATGTTTATGGACAGCCCACTGCTCACTACATACTTCCGAACCATTTAATATCTATCGGTTGCAAAAGAAACCAGGGAAGGCAATAATTTTTTGGAAGAATAGATCGATTTTAGCAATTAGTTTGTTTATTGGTCTTTGCTTGCTCCCTTTTTAACCCGCACTGCGACGCACTCATTCGACTTGTATTTTGTTTATGTAAGTTTCTTTGTGTGTGTTTATCTAAGTAAAAAACCATATAATGAGCGTCTAAAAGAAATATTATTAACTACTATATAACTAGCATCCTATTAAAGTTACAAGTACCTATTTACCCGCGTCTAGTTAATTCGGGAATATTAGAATTTTCCGGGATAAAATGTACCCTATGTCCTATTCCAGGACCTAATACTATAGTGTAAGGTTCATGCAAATCCGTACAGCTCTTACGGAGCTGAGTATTAGCAAACACACACACACGAAATTACGTAAGCACGCTCGCACGCACACACACACACACACACACACATACATACACAAAATTGGCTGCAATTGTGAAACTAAGAAGATAGATATTGATCAAAGTCTACATTATGTATATTTAGAAAACCGAAATATTCCAACATTGTTATTTAAACAATAGCTTTGCCTACCCATTACAGCAACGAGAAACGGTGTCTCTGTTTAAAACGAAGCTACATTGCAAATATAGCTTAGGCAATGTCTAATGTCTAGAATTTATCGCTATTCCCTCAGGAACTGTGTTCAGCGTAAAACTAGTGTCAAATAGTAAATTCAATTTCGGACATAAATTTCGAAAAACGCATAGTTATCAGGAATATTCGAGTCAAAATACAAAATTTTAAACATTTCTCTCTGCAACAAATATTTATCTGGTTAAAGTTTGGAATACTGGGCAAATGAAAACATATGTTATTTTATTTATTCAGTACTATAGTGGTGAGTAAAAGTTGTCCACGATTAAGTAAATAAACATTACACGTATGACAAATAATGTATTTTCTCATATATCGCGACATTCTACTGTAGTGCCGTCTGGGCAATAAAAGAAATTCCTTTGAAACCTTTTTATTATAACTTTGCAAAGAGTACCTACAATGTAACACTTATGCTCCGAGCAAAGCCACAAAACAATAGTTCAAAAAAATATGCCTGATCGAGTTAACATAACCTTAAGACACGTGTGTTGTGGGTGGAGTGCAAACTTGTCATGGCATGATGTCATTGATCATTACCTCAACGCTGTTTAATCTTGGTCACCCTGAGTACCTACTCAGAAAAGGTCTGACACATTGAGGATACGGTGACACACTACTACTCTGAGGTTTCTTACGCAAGACACAAATCAGCCGCTCAGTTTGTCCAATTCATTCGCATAATTCCTCAGACGTATATTAATTTTTTTTAATTTTTTTAACTCTATCGACCTTTTTTATGTAAACTTCTTTGAAAAGATGAGAGGTAAATATAAAAGAAATCAAGCTTTATTTATTGATTAGGAAATGTATAATCATACTTGGCGTATGAATTAATCGTTATACACAACGACGACGTAATGCTCACGCTTACACTGTTTACCTCGTTTATTTACTTCCATGGTAGCACCACTGGCTTCGCATTTGTCACTTAACACGAGTTCACTGTGATTTCGTTTGTTTTACTCGGTATTTTGTGAATGAAGAGTTCGTAATCTATGATATTGTGTATATGGGCAGTGAACATAATCATTCGCGGTGGGCGCGGGCAAGGCACTGGCGGCGGAGTGCGTGCGCGGCGCGGCGCGAAGGAGGCAGCAGGTTGCGCGGGAGTGCCCCCCTCCGAGCGGCGCGCGCAAGGCTGCCCCGGCGCCGGTACGCCGAGGCATTCCAACTGTAACGACAAAGTGTCCATTTAAGTCTTTGGACATGGTTGATGGTCACAGCGACCATATGGTGTTTACGAGTAGGTACTCTGTACTCTGCATAGTATGCAATAGTAGTGACCCCTTTAATTATATGAGATAACAATTTTTTTTAACAAACGAAAAATCAAGCTAGCCAATTGCATATATATACCATTTAAATAATAACACGGTGTTAGGATAAATGTCACCTTACGAAGAGCTGGTAGATTTAGACACGGGAAAAAGCCCGTAGATGCAAAATAAATATTTTTTTTATTTTTATTTTTATTTTCGATAACCACGTATTTATGACCTTTGGTTTCATTTAACGACTTGTTAGGTGTAAAGTGCGAAGGAACTACTGTGGTATTAATCCGCCGGTCAACCAAAGGATCCCCTTAGGCTCTTTATAAAACCCAGCCTAAGTCAATATGATGCATAGAAGCTCGGGGTGCTCAGGTTCGAAAATCTAATAAGCTGCCACCACGAATCAGATAAATACATATAAATAATGCTATAAGAGGGAATGCTACCTTTTGGGCAAAAGAATATAAAAATCTAAGGTACAAATAAATGGAAAACCACACGTTATGTCCATTAGTAGGTACCTACCTTCATTTCTGTCAATTAGTCTCTATACGAAATAAGACGAAACGCGGACTAAGAATGCCTAGCGATATTGGTCTGAATGAAATCTTTGATCCCTTCCTCAATGGTGTATTCACCAAATTAACTAAAATATTAAATTGTAAATAGTACAATACCTGTAAAAGCAAAAAAAAAAACAATTAAGTTCTTTTTAAGTACGTACATATTTAGTTTCCAATAAGTACTTACCAGTGGCGAAGCGTCAAATATTTCCTAAGGGAAGCCGGGAAAATTAGAACCGTACGTGCGAGTCTGACATTTAATTAGAGTAACATGGACTTCACTGACAGGTAGCCGTAACTTTCTAGCTTGGTAAAGCCGTCAGGAATCGGCTTGTAGGCAGGCACCGCCACACCTACAAAGTTTTTAAAACTAATATTTAAAAACGTAGTCATTTTTTTTTTAAAAACAATTCATTCTGATTTTTATATCAGTAATGTTTGATATGCTGTCACAATAAAAATAATCGTAATTTTATTTTCTATGGACCGTTATTGAGAGGATTTTTCAAACTTTTATAACCGTGACATTTCCTAAAATAAAAGGTTGTAGAAAAGAAGCACGAAACGCAGTTAACGAGATTTTTCGATAAGATAAATGATATTTTAAAATGTTTAGAATAAGATAAGATATATAAGATGAAAATACTGAATTACTAAAAAACTATTGGTGGACGTTTACATTTTTTCAGTTTTCAACCACAGCGGCCCTAACATGCATGACACAAAGATAAGATAGACCTTCATATCTCTTAATGCGTCTCTCTTACACTAGTGCCGACGAAAGGGATAGTCATAGAGATAAACGGGTTTAATTTATTTTTGTGGCATGCATGTTAGGGCCACAGTACTAAACCTGACTTTAACAGGTTTTTAAATTTTTGCCCGTGTTTGAGGCATCGTATCCAGAACACAATGTTGTCATCCATGACTCAAATAAGCGATGTAGCTCAATAGGTAGCTAAGATGAAATGGGTCACAGGTATTGGTCACGTGTTCCGCTTGCCAAGTGTGTTGTAATGTAAGCCTACAGTACGGACGCAATGCTCATAGCGGATGCGTCGCAGGCCACGTAAGCAATTGCGGAATTATTACGCCTTATATTAAAAAAAACCGGCCAAGTGCGTGTCGGACCACGTACAGTGTTGGGATCCGTAGCATACTTATTCAAAAATCCAACTAAGTTTAACCCCTTGACTCGTATAGGTTATATGGGAACAGAGACCGAAATATAATGGACAAGTAAAAACAGCTTGTTCACAGATCTCGTTCAAACAAATTTTCATTGATAGTATCTATTACATGTAAAAGTGAAGTTACACGAGCAACTTTTCACAGCAATTTATAGCCGGCAACTGTAACTTTCTTACTCTAACTTCGTGCGTTAGAGGAAGATGCCTATGTTGCCGGCCACATATTGCCGTAAAAAAGTTGCTCGTGTAACTGCACTTTTAGACCTTGATCTTTTCAGATTTATCAATGTCACTGTAGGAAAGTTAGAGAGGGGGGACACATTATTGACAACTTTAGGAGCTCATATCTTGCCTAATATTCATCAAATCAAAAAACCGTGTATTTTTTCAAAGATTTATGCCCAGTAGTTTCGGAGACAAGGGGGGGGGGGGGGTTAATCCTCGACTATTTTCCTAAATAACTTCAAAACCATTTATCTTCAAATTTTAAAAAGATGTATTTAAGATCCTGAGAACAAGCCCTTTCATTTGATATGGTTACACGTCGTAGCTAGCAAAACTTTTTTGAAATTTTCTAATTTCTAAGTTGGCTCCCCATGTCGAAAATACATTTAATTACTTTACACGTCTGTATTGCGGTCACCAACTTACATTATGTGTACCAAATTTCAACTCAATCGGTCCAGTAGTTTCGGAGCAAATTAGCTGTGACAGACGGACAGACCGACAGACAGACAGACAGACAGACACACAAGTGATCCTATAAGGGTTCCGTTTTTTCCTTTTGAGGCACGGAACCCTAAAAAGAATTGCGATTTATAATTTTTAAGGATCTATTCAACGATACCCCATTGAAAATATCCATGAGATATCTTATTCATAATTTTACTACATTTTAATATATGTACACAGAAGACATAATATAACAGTTAAATTTCAACTTTGTAGCTCCAATAGCGTCTGAATAAAATGGCTGTCAGACAGACAGACGGACGGATATAACGAATTTATAAGGGATAAAACCGTATGGTTTTGTCATTAGGCTACGGAACCCTAAAAACTGGCCAATGATGGCCCTAAGCTCGGATTTCTAGTTCAACTACAAAACTTAAAGCTTTATATCTTAGAAATGGTTAGATATTTTGTTCTTTGTCACTAGAGCCATAATACATGTACCCATGTGTTAACCAAATAAACACCAAATAATAGCAGACATCTGCCTCTTCATACATGCTCGTATATAATTTATTTGTTTGTTGTAGTACCATCTGTATGCCGGTAAGGAAAATGTTTTGGTAATTTATGTAGGCATAAATTATTATATGCAGCCCTTCGCGAGTGTTGCTTAGGGCGTCGCCAACGACGACTTTTTGTAGCGATACAGTCGCGCGTTCACAAAACACACGCGCGATGTTATTGCATTTGCAACGCGCAGCAGAAGCGATGCAGTAGCGATACAATCGCGCTGTTTCGATTCAGCATCGCTACCGTATCGATACAAACGCGCGACTGTAGCGATGCCGTCGCGCTATTTCGATTCAGCATCGCTAATGTATCGATCCAAACGCGCGACAGAAACGGGCGACATCTGCACGTCTAGCACGACCTGCCCACAAGTCATTTTTTCGCTCAGTGCATCCCTTACATATTTCCCAAGTTTGACAGAAACGCACTGAGCGACAAACGACTCACGTGCATATCGTGCTAGCCCCCCTGGGTAGGAAATAGCGGAGGAGGGCCGCGTCTGTATCGTGTCTGCGTGGGCTATGGTATACGGCCAACGACAGCAAGGCGTTAGTATCCCGGCCGTTTTGCGACTGTATCGCTGCAAAATGTCGCCGTGGGCGTGGGCGAGCGCCCTTACTATCCGTGGAAGAGTTAAATTGGATTCAAGGGTCACAGAAGGTTTAATTTCATGCGGGTTTTGTAGACGAAACTTCCTCGCTAAAGTAATTTACTCATTTTTAATTCTTTAGGAATAAGGATCTAAATCAAAGTGAGAGGGGATGCATGGAGTATAAATGCTGTTGAATGAGTGTATAATATATAGTACCTGGACGAGAAAGCGTCGTTATTTGTTTCTTTCTCAGGGACGAGACTTATCTCGATATACTTGGAAAGTAAAACATTACCTAAATACAAAAATAACATCCAAACAAAAATATATACAAAAATTGCTCGCTTAATGAGGGCGGAGAGCGGAGGTCCAGAAGAAGAACACTTCAAGGGGTAATCCAATCCGCCCCCTGAATGTTCCGGTAGTTTAGAAGTTATGGAATATTTCAGATTCCATTAAGTGAGAGAAGTTAAAATTTAGTTGAGTCCTTGGATAGCGATTTAAAGAAAATACCTTTTTCTTGGGTGACTCTGATACGCTTTGAGGTGCTCTACCTTTGGACCTCCGCTTGACAAATTTCATGGGACACCAGCACGTCTAGCAGGACCTGTCCGCGACTCATTTGTCGCGCAGTGCATCCCTTATATATTTGACTAGTTGGATAGAGACGCACTGAGCGATAAACGACTCGCGAGCAGGTCGTGCTGGCCCCCCTGGATAAAATGATGCGAGCATAGTTAACGTTCACAAGTAAATGTTGACTTTCAACCAGAAACTTAAATACGAAATTTCATGTTCTTTAGTTCAAAAACGGAGGAACTCTCATACAAACTTTCACCCCCTATTTTACACCTCTAGACGTAGAATTTCCACAAACACTCAAACATGTAAATATTAGCTTCCTACCAGAAACGTAAATACCAAGATTCACGTGTCTTTATTTTAAAATGACAGACTTCCATGTTTTTATATGTTAAGATAGATTAGAAGATATGTGCAAAATGAAATAACAAAATGAAGCGTATATTTTAAGTTAGACCTCGGTGAAAGCTGTATTCAATTCCATGCAGTAGTTTTTGCGTGATTCAGGTACAAACATACAGACAGGCAGACTGACAGACACACAGACAAAAATTCTAAAAACTCTTGTTTTGGCTTCTGTTGCTCGAAAAAAGACTGCCCCGTATTAGTTTTTCTTAAATATCTTTAATGTACAGACATCGGCCTTTTACAATTTTATTATATGTATGTTTAGATCACTCTTGTTAAAAACTGGGAGCTGTATCGTAAACTAAAATAAACTACGTTGGCACCCCCTACTTTACCCAAATAGCAAAATCCATACTAGTATTATGCATAATGTGAAAGTTACTGTCTCGTTTTCACGGCTAAACCGCTCAATCGCTTTTGATGAAATTTGGTATGGTGATAGTTTGTGCCCTCAGGAAGGCCATAGGTTACTTTTTTTAACACAGTCAACCCCTAAAAGAGTCCGAAAAATAATTTAATGACAAGGTCGTGCGTAGCTGATGAGAGTCCGTAATAATAGGGGAAATCAAAATTTAAAAGGTCAGTAATGTGAAAATTCGTTATATTTAAAAAGATACATTTGCAGGCAAACAAATTTGCTAGTAGAAGCTTGTTGTATATAATAAATACAGTGAAATGTGTAGTTCCGTCTGTAAGATTAAAAGGGTTGGCATTGGGATGAAATGTGGTGGTGCGCTTAATAAGACCGTATATCTTGGCAAGTCAGTGCTCGTTGCTGCGCTGGCGTCCGGCTATTGAATTTCATTTATTAATAGCTGGCTTGCTTCGAGTAGTTTTTTTAAATTACAGTTTGTAGAATCAGCAGTGCCGGCTTACTCTTTTACTTGTATTAAACCTTAATATTATGCGAGCAATGTTTGTTGTACACATAATGTAAGTTTTTTGACAGTAATGTGCAGGCGCTGATTTGTTACCGGAAATTTAGCTCATTTATGTACTATTATTGTTCAAAGTCGTAATATATGTACATAAAACTATACGAGTTCTACTAAACACCGGGTTCTTCTTACTGTTAATTATCATATTAAAAGAGAATTGAGGGAAATTATAGAACATTTTACTTGTTTGCCGACTGACCGCTTTTTATTTTCTTTCACGTGGTAGCAAGCGGCAACATAAAAAAATGCTGTATCTGATGATGCAATTATATTCTGTTAAGAATTAACAGTATCGTAGTACAAATAACAAATATATAGCAGCGGTAGCAAAGTACGGTGCGTTCAAAGTTGCGGGCTCTTAGTTAGGTACAGTATCGAATTGAAATGATTCTGTATGTAAGCTTTACCTAAACTTTGACTACCGAAAAAACTTCCCACAGTACTAAACACATTTGCTAAATACCTTAACGTCCGCAACGCTTGTCCAATTTAATGGCACTACAAAAAGCCAAGTTTGTATAGGAAGCTCAAGTTGGATTACGTACACAGAGCCACTACCGGCCAGGCGGCCAGTGGCGGATGGGACGTGTGTGGATTAAAGAATATTGCAGTCTAGTGCAGGAGTAGTGCACGCGCCAAGCAGGATTAAAAATATCAATCATGTTCTGCTCGCCAGTTTTAATTTGGGTTTTTATTTTAATTTGAGTATTAAATGTTTCCGAAAGAATAAATACATTTTTAGTTTACTGTTTTTAAACAGCGAACGAAAACCGTTTTTGGTTAATCTTAATTTTCAACCGAATTCACAAAAAGGACGAGGTTCTCTATTAGGTTTTTTTTTTAAGTTTGTCACCCCGAAACTACATCATTTATTAACCGATTTAAAAACAACTTTTTTAAATCGGTAGGGTATACCTCCAATTTGGTCCCGTTATTATAGTCAAAGTCGAGGGATGATGAGAGGATCTATGAGGAAATTCAAGCAGATACGTTCCAAATGAATTATTTGGTGAAGTGGAACTGTTGATGAAGACCATAGATATGATCACTGGAATTCCTAAATGATAAATATTTCACGGGTGGCGATTAGATTTCTGTATAAGGTTTGGAAGTGTAAAATAGAACCGGTTGTGAAGAACCAGGAGAACTCCTCAACGATTGACATCCTTGGATAGCAACAATTTTTAAATGGTGATGAGCAATTGGCATTATGCTATTGATACTTGATGTAGTAAATGTGTGTGGTTATAGTAGATTGTTGCACCAAGCAGAAAGTGATTCATTATTGCGCCGAGTGTTAGTTTGGAGCCTGAGCGTAAGCGAGGGCTCCAAAAACACGAGCGCAATAAATCACTGAATGCGAGGTGCATAATCTGCTTTTCTTTCAACTACTGCACAAAGTTGGTAAAAGAAAAGTCAAAGTAAAGTTAAAAACTAAAACCGGATTAGCGACGTAAAAAGCAGTTTCGCTCCTGGTATGGCTCTACGTTGACTCCAGATTGACTCCAGATTGACTCCAGATTGACTCCAGATTGACTCCAGATTGACTCCAGATTGACTCCAGATTGACTCCACATTGACTCCACATTGACTCCACATTGACTCTACATGGACTCTTGAGTGTAAACATCTTGATCAACTAACCAAATTAAAAAAAAATACAAAACAGTGGAATAATGAATTTTGTATGCAACTTTATTTGCTCTAGAGCAAATACAGCTGCTTTGTGCTGAGTATTTAAGGCCGTTTTGATGAAATTAAAGCGTAGTTGGAAGAAAAATCACTTTTTTTCACGTCACACGTGAAAAAGTTAAAATAAATGTGTGTCGTCGAAAAAAAACTTGCTTTTCAAAGGCTATTTGAAGTAGGTTTTTTTTTATATGTTGAATTATAAAGGTGCGTCCACATCTGACGAACGCGCCGCAAATGCGCCGCTCGCGCGCCGATCGCGAACGGCTATCGCGTAGAACTCGCACTGCACACGTGTGTTTATTGTAGCCGTATGGGCCGTGCGAGCGGTTCGCTAACGGCGCGCAATCGGCGCATTCACGGTGGGTTCGTCAGATGTGGACGCACCATAAGATTATCATCTATTCTAACTTTTAATTAGGCACCCGTACTTGGTACAGAAACTTATATACAATGAGCTCTTCATTCGAACGCGTGTCGATTTTCTGCCCGTTCATTGATAGTTGTTTCATCGGTCTTGAAATTAAAAATAACTTAACGGTCAGCGTAATCCTAATGGTTTACATATGGCAATTTTTTACATTTATTTAAACACAGTTTTGTGCCACGAGACGTATTTATATCTCTAGGGGCAACTTTACATACAGTTCCTGTTGTCCGTGTTGTTTGTTTCGATTCTAGGGTTAATCAGGGCCTCTCTAGTCTGCCGCGTTTGTTGTGAACAATTATTTTGTATAAATTGCATTGCAGAATACACAAAGCTTGCCAATCCAACTGCAGAGCCGAAATTGTACCTAATTAGGCAACTATACAATGTTCACCGAATTGTAAGTTCGCTGTTAGTTACGGTTTTCGGTTTTTAACTAGTGATGAATACAAGTATAATGTGCACAGCACACGTAACGCACCTACTCGTACTGATTGATTAGTTTTTAACTAGTTAGCAACTAATTTCTGCGTAGTCATATATTAGAGGTTAACCCCTCCATGACCTCGGACTTCCCCTTTTTGTCATCGCTGAACTCACAGGTTCTGATTTGACTTTGGTACTGTAACGAGGCGCTATTGCGACTCGTACAAAACTCCTTCAATACTGACAACTTCTTTTTCTTCTTCCTTTAATTTCTTTTCTTTTCCAAATTCAAAATTTAGATCAATAGATCGAAGTGGGCCCAGATATGGTCATACACCGACAAAGAAATAACTTTCCTGTATTACATATTGTACATCGTTTTAAAGTACCTAACTAGAACAATAAGAAATTTCAGTTAAAAAATGCAGTGCGATATAAGAAGCATATTTATAACAATTTACCGGTTATATTGTTATGAACAAAGGAGTTACCGGTGAGGCACTTAAATGTAAGTAAAGTGTCACAAATAGTCTTAGTACCTATATCCATCCATCCAGCGGAGCCCGTAATCATCACCAGGTCGTCAATCCAACGGGTGGGTGGTCCTGCAGCTGATACCGAATCAACTGAAATTTGCTTTGGCTACCCCTATGGAGATGCAGCCGTGAGCTTTGTATGTAGCTATTTATTTTGAATTCGGAGAAACCCAAAGGACATAAAAAAATTCCTCGCACTGACTTTTTAGGAACCTATAAATTTAGAAAAAATATTTAACTGATGTTAAAAAGTTATGCATGCAAGTGATTACATAGTATGTAGGAACCGTATTTTTAGAATCAAAGTGATAATCTGTATTTTCTATTTCTACTGGATTTTAAACTTCAATTAGGTATGAGTGTAATTTTCGAGTCAAATATACCATTCTAACTTTTGTTCAGGGCACTTTAATATCAAAGATTATCTTGACTATGTCCAATTTTGTCTCTATTGCTTGGCTTTCAAAATTTGACCCATTTCCTTGGCCTCCTTCTTCAGTAAAAATTTGAATATTTTAAACTTTACTATATACTAGCTGGTGCCCGCGACTTTGTCTGCGTAGAATAATAATTTAAGTAACCTATGTGCTTCTCCAAATTCCAATCTATCTCTATACCAGAACTCATCAAAATTGTCTCAGCGGTTTAGGCGCAAAAACGTAACAAACAGAGTTACATTCAAAAAAAATTAAATATAGCTTCTGCCCGTGACTTCGTCCGCGTTAAATTCGCTTATAATTATTCCCTTGGGAAATTTTGACTTAGCCGGGATAAAAGTTTAGGTAACCGTTTCTAAAATTAATTATTGTATGTGTGTGTGTGTTTCTGTATGTTTGTTAACACTTAGCTCCATATGACTGAACGGATTTTCATGAAACGTCGTATATAGTTAGTCATAAAGTTCCCAAGATAATAATTAGAACCGAATTCCACGCGGACGAAGTCGCGGGCGGAAGCTAGTACATATAATAAGATCGTAAAGGGGAAAAAGTCTGTAAATTGAAGATAACAATGAAAAAATGCTATGGGGGGCTTCAGAATGAACAACAGAACAAATCCCAATGGTTTTTGAATTTCATGTCTGTTTGTCTGATTGTATGTACACGATAAACTTTAAAACTACTGGGTGGATTTCAATGCGGTTTTCAATAATGCATTAAAGGAAACTTCAGGCAGGACATATGCTATAGAAACTTCTGAAAATTAAATTGGAAGGGGGTAAAAAAGGGGGTTGAAATTAGCACCTATGGAAAATACTAATTCGGTGATTTCATAAACTTGGAACTTGGTATAAATACGATTCACAACAAATAATTAGCTATACGTTAGAGAAAAAAATGAAACTACCCTAAAATGGGATGCTTTGGGGCGCTAAACTTTGTATGAGAATAACCGATTCCATATGTTTATGAACTTAAAACTTTGTATACGCAGTTCAAAACAAGCCATTAGGTGGGCGATCGAGAAAAAAACGAAACGACTCTTAAAAAGGGATGTCTTAGGGTATTGACCTCTGTATTGGAAAAATTGATCCCATTTGTTTATCAACTTGAAACTTTATATAAATGCACTTCAAAACTAACAATTAGGTAGGCGATCGAGAAAAAAAACGAAACTACTCCTGAAAAGGGATGTCTTAGGGTATTTGACTCTGTTTGGAAAGACTGATTCCATTTGTTTATCAACTTAAACTTGGTATAAATGCACTTCAAAACAAACAATTAGGTAGGTGATCGAGAAAAAAAATTAAAAAAACTCCTAAACTGTAACCTCCCCCTAAAATAAGTTGATTGAAACTTTGAATGGGAAGAACTGATTCTAAGTTGATATCTACTCGAAATAGGGTATTTTTTATCCCAAGGGAATAATTATAAGCGAATTTAACGCGGAAGAAGTCGTGGGCAGAAGCTATATTTTATTAATGCGAAAGTAACTCTGTTTGTTACGTTTTCACGTCTAAACCACTGAACCAATTTTGATGAGTTTTGGTATAGAGATAGATCTGTTTGTTACGTTTTCACGCCTAAACCGCTGAGCCAATTTTAAAGAGTTTTGGTAAAGAGATAAATTGGACTTTGGAGAAGCACATTAGGTTACTTAAATTATTATTCTAAATAAGTCAGGTACTCAGGCGCGGTCGCAGCCTGAAATTTTGGGGGGGGTCACTAATAATAAAATATGTCGAGTAAATTAAACTTTATTTTTAGACTTGATTTTTCTATTTGACGTGTACGATTTGGGGGGGGGGTCATGTCCCCTGTGACCCCCCCCCTGGGACCGCGCATGCAGATACTAGTACGGAAGGTACGTTTGTATATTTTCCTACTATATTTCTACTATACTTTAAACAGATACAAACAAGTCAGTTATACTTTTTGTATATTTTCTTTGGTAAAAGACATTGCAATTCAAACAAATGTTCAATCCTAAACTTTTATACACGTAGCAATTTTAACTTGACAGTTAAGTACTTACTGCAATACTAAATTCCGTGCTTCGCAAACATTTCCAAACTGGGACAGGGAAAAGACGGTTTGCAAGTATTTACGAGTTTTCCGTTTCTTCGGCACAGATAAAATTAACATTTTAACGATTCGGCAGCAACTGACAACAACCTCTCCCGTCGTTAGACACCACTCGAGGAATTTTACATTTAACCTCAACTACATACCTTAAAAGTGCAGTTACACGAGCAACATTTTTACGGCAGTATGTGGCTGGCAACTATATGCATCTTCCTCTTACGTACGGAGTTAGAGTAAGAAAGCTATAGTTGCCAGCTATAAATTGCCATGAAAAGTTGCCCGTGTAACCAGGCCTTAACTAAAAGCAGTTTCTACAAATCCTGTCTTAAGTACTCTTTCTCGTATAAGTAGAAAACGATTTTTGATTGTTTTGTCGTTCAGCTGAAGTAGGAATAAAATGACTTTTAACAGTACTTTAATAAGTTCGAGATGAAGGCTTCAATTTTTTCACTAAACGAATTGTTAATTCCTTTTGGATTGTCCGACTGGCGACGGGACGGAACAAAGCGCGAAAATATTAAAAGCGACCCCTTGTAATGGATTTAGCGAGAGATTGTGTCGGCTCTGTCCAGATACTTGAATTAATGAGACACTCCACAAGTTGAAATACGTCAATTATGGTAAGTATTCCAATTCCATCTAAAGAACTTTTAAGAGTAGATTACCGTTATCAGGCTTCTAAAATTAATTTTAAAAACTATGAGGCGTAAATAGGTACAAAATTAAGTTCTGAATAACCCCTTAAGGTGGATTCATCCATACTTGTCTTATTTGGTAAACAAGATTCTAAACTCAAAATGTGCAATTTTTGGGTGAAACAGCTGTTTTATCCTAAATAAAGCAAACATAGGCTTAAACTTGGCAAAATGACGTCTATAATACTGTCTCCGGTTCCTTTATTTGCAAGGAAACAGTTGTTTTAGCCAAAAAAAGGTGCATTTTTTGGTTAGAATAGTAGTTTATGCAACGGTTGCATAATGATAGGCCTTAAAACACTAGTGCGGTTTTCATGAAACGAGCCGATAGGCGAGTTTCATAATAAGATCGCACGTGTGTTTTAAGGCCAAATTATGCAGAGTTGCATACATAACTTTATCTACACACATAATATAAATCCTCCATGATGGGTTCAGAAACAATATTTTCTGGCAACAAGTTATTTGTTGCAATCGTGGCTGCATATTTCCGATATCCGGCGCATTTTCACATCACACACACTCCGAGAAGACTACTTACTATTCATATTTTCAACTAAAATGTAAATTACAAACAACTTTTTCTATTCAATTCAACAAAATTCTACTTTCGTTCAGCAAAACGTCAAAACAATGGCGGCGGTTCGTTTTTTTTTTAAATCATAGACATACGAATGAAGTCTCTATTCTCACGTCACTCGAGATCAAATATTGTGCAGTTTATATTAAGAAAACATACTGAATTGACGTTTCGTATCAATAACTGTTTTATTCTCTATGGATAATTGGATACTAGAATAGAGACCCACTTGAGTTTTGACAGCTGTTCCAAATTTAATCTCATGTCTTTACTAAAAACGATAAAGAAGTCATGTTATTTCTTTATCGCAGCACTGGTTTTTCCTAATTGGTTGTCAAAATGGTGGTCATTCCCTACGGTTTTTGATTAACCAATGGAGGTTTTATGATATGGGTGTAGATAAACTTGTTTACCAAATAAGACAAGTATGGATGAATTCATTGTAGATGTAACCAACTGCCGCATAGAAAACTGACTGGAAAGTGGCAAAACATAAAAGTTGAGCCTAGTTTTCATTAATTTGCATCTACGGACTGCTAATACTATTTCTTTTTAAAAATATCTTAAGAAAATATAAGGTTCTATCAAATGATTTTTTTTTGTCAATGGCTGTTTTTATTATAAACATAATACAATACAATACCAACCTACAAATGAATTGGTATATAGGTACCCGGAAATATACACTCAGACTACATATCTATGTAAATAAATTGTTGTTATACTTCAATTAAGGTAAACTAATTCACGTGTTCGCACTTTTCGATAAATATAGACTATAAAAAAAGACTCAATTTACAGTAAACTGAATCATGAGCTTAATTGGATCAATTAGTTTGAATTCTGAATCCCTTAAATCAAAAACAAAGGATCATAATATCGAGAGGAGGGTTTGCAGTCTGTGTACCAGGATGCAGCTTATCCGTTCACAATCTCCACTTATACTTATAAGTATTACTTATTTCAAACTTTATTCATAAATATGTACATTTAATAAAAATCATAAACGCATTGGAATGTTGCTTTTATATCCGTGAGAAGGCTGGAAGTACTGAATCCCGCAGAAGTATTTGGTGTCTGTTTCTCAAATCTATAATCTTACGAGCCTAATAATATTAATGACATCACATACACGGCTAAGGAACGTATGGCTGAATACAAAAAAAAAACAATTGAAATTAAAGTAAATTATTAAGACTAAAAAAAATTGCGTGTGTCAGCTCCGACGCACGACAGGAGTTTAATCGCACTCTACTCGCACTCGGTATGCAATGCGAAGCGACCGACGCATCTTCGGCTAACATCTTGTGACTCTGTACCGTGTGACAGTGTGACATCGTAGTTTGATTTTACTCCCCATAATTTTTCATACCCCGGGCTTATATATGAAAATCGATTCTTAAGGAGTAAACTCCAAAAAAATTTGGTTATTCGCGAAGTTTTTTTGTCCTATTCAGTATTAATCCTTATCCAAAATAATCTATAATATAAAATAAAAAACCGACTTCAAATAGCCTTTGAAAAGTTCCTAAGTTTTTATTTTCACATTTTACTTATTATCATTTGATTTAACGAGACATATTTACTACATAAGTATCAATAGCATAATGCCAATTGCTCATCACCATTTACAAGCTGTTGCTATCCACGGTGCAAAGATGTCAATCGTTGAGAAGTTCTCCTGGTTCTTTAATTCTACTACATGAATTTTCATGGACATAAGTTGCCTCAGAACTTTATACAGCAAATTAATCGCCAACCGTGAAATACTCAACATTTAGGAGTTCCGGTGATCATCTATGGTCTTCATCAACAGTTCCACTTCACCAAATAATGCTTTTGGAACGTAACTGCTTGAGTTATTATACAGAAAATACTAAACTTGCTCTATGCTTGCCTATAATATTTGAAGAGTTCCATCAATTCCTCATAGATTCTCTGTCATAACTCGATTTTGACGACAATGGGACCAAACTGGAGGTATACCCTACCGATTAAAAAAAGAATTTTCAAAATCTGTTTATAAATGACGGAGTTCTGAAGGAACAAACATAAAAAAAATAAAAATAAAAACAACCAACTTGAGAACCTCCTTTTTTTTACCTTGGGCATTTAATGTACCTAGATTAAAATTTTATTGAGCATTTTGTGTAAAGTAATGTCCAACAGCATGAATATATACACATATATACTATCTGTGCGCGGCATGCTCTGTTTATTTTTATTTTATCGGGTCATAAAACTTCCCAAGCGTACGCACAACACCTCACTAAAGTATGTATCATCATCGTAATCGGATGACTGGTATAGGAACCAATAGGAGATGAACAAAAAAACACTCAATCAACCAAATAAACATTTATATGGTAGGGTTTAAATGCATAATAAAAATAAAAAAATAAAATACTTTTTCCATACAACTTCAATCCCGCTCTTTTACTCCCTTCCAGTTTTATTTTTCGAAATGTATCTATAGCCATGTCTTGCTGAAGTTATCTTTAATATCGAAAACCGCATTGAAATCCGTCTTGTAGCTTAAAAGTTTATCGCACGCATAAGTACAAGCAGAAAAACAGACATGAACTTCAAAAACCATTGGGATGTGTTGTGTTGTTCATTCTAAAGCTCCCATAGCACATTTTCATTTTAATCTTCAACATGCAGACTTTTACCAATTTATATGTTTAGATATATAGGTATACATATATACTCGTATATATATTCAGAGGACAAAATATAAATGTAACAGAATCCAAAAATATCTAGTTTATATTTTGTCTGGTTTGCAAATATTTAATTCACTGAAATCGACCTACACAAAAACATAATTACAGTAATTTTTTAAAAGTGACAATGGGAATGGGCGGCTCCAAGACCCCGAGAATATTATCCGATCTGACTGATCACGGGGAATTGTGACGAGCTTTATTAAATGTACCTTTAATATTTGACTAGCTCCGTCTGGCATTGGCGTATTGTTCTGTTCAACTCCATTTCAACAAACCGAACTATCCGTCCTACATGGTTAAGCTTCTACTTCGACTAAGTACCTAACCGTTTCTATAATAATCTTACCTTCTCAGAAACTTTTAAACTCGGAGTTGAAGTTTCAACGCAAACTTGACAAAGCGTGGCTCACGGCTACAACCGTTTTCACCGTTAGCCGTGGCGTTCAAAAGGTTAGTTGTGAAAATACTGTATTTATTATTTATATTTAGCTATAGTTGGTTCAATAGCCAGATAAGCAAGAATAATATCATGCTATACAGCACAACAAGAACGCTTGTTTGCCCCCCTCTTACTATAAAAAAATCAAATATATAATTATGTAAATCTATCTAAATACATGTGTCTATATTTTAAGCCAGCCAATTACCGCTCAGCCTCGTTATTCTCTTACGTGCGCATAGCCTGATCAGCGACAAGGTACACGTTTAAATTTAGACCAAATGACTTTGTTCTTATAGTCTAAATTAAAAGTTTTGGTTTATCCGCTGATCAACCGCTGTGAACGTTAGAGAATCACACCGGACCTTTATTCGACAATGCCTAAGTGATAAAAATCGCGATGGTCAAACAATGCGGCAGCGTTTGCTATTAAGTTAATAAGATCTATCATATTGTAGCAAAATAATTTGCGATATCGTTTAGGCAATGTCGAATACAGGCCCGGTTCTCATCTATAGGGAATCCAGTTCCTGATAAGCGCCGAATAGATTAACTACCCGGTATTTAATTGGCGTCTGAACTAAAGCCGGCAGCAAAACTGGACTCCGAATGAGAGTTGCTGTTGTATTTCCGCTTTTAGATAGAGCCCAGGTTGTTGCCTGATTTTCCTGTGCAGCCGCTTTAACGCTTGAAGCGACAGAGCGACTTGCATTATACCTTTTCAGATGCTTAGCATAACATTTTTAACCCAACTACGCGAAACCAAAAGGGCGGTTTATGTATGTATTTATGTATGTATGTTATATTTTAATGTGGATGTGATGTGACACCAACCGGCGATTATCCCTGAGGTCATACTATAGAAGTGTGCACGCACGGCCAACCACCGGTTATTATTAGTATTATTATTATTATTATAGACAATATGGCTGAGCAGAGTATTGTAAATCAGCTTCCCGGACACCTATCATAGCACCCTACAGCATTTCTGCCAGTTTACTAGGTAGAGTTGATGAAGTTCTTGATTTAGGGTTGACATTTAACATGAGGCTTGACTTAATAGCGCATGTGACAACAATACGTAAAAATGCCGGCGGGATGCTAGGATTTATTCTGCGAGTGTCAGCACAATTTTCGGCTCTAAAAGTTGCCTTACTTTTATAGATCACATACCTACCTATGTTTGTAGTAGGCTTCAGTTTGGCGCTTGCATCTGGGATCCCTATTATGAGTTTGCCATACCCATACAAAAGGATATATCAAGGCAAAAAATTCCTACTTCAAATTTCGATCAATAAAATGGAATTCTCCTTCACTACGCAAATGCGTTTATATACCTACTGTCTTCTGAATCCTAACTTTTGGTGTATTAACGCAAATTGCATTTTGGTCAGTAATTTGGCTACGTATATTATTTGGAAATAGCATAATCTATACTCGTAAAAGGGACAACTAATGCCGTTGCGAT
Organism: Tortricodes alternella; assembly: GCA_947859335.1. Classification (NCBI taxonomy): domain Eukaryota; kingdom Metazoa; phylum Arthropoda; class Insecta; order Lepidoptera; family Tortricidae; genus Tortricodes; species Tortricodes alternella. The sequence continues at coordinate 22,021,533 of OX401970.1, read as the reverse complement.
TAGCCTTAATGATACCAAGCTCAAGTTTTTGCAATGCCTTACAATTTTATGGTGCTTTTGAGCTCTTTTATTCCGATTTCCAACCGCGTTGACGGCTGGAAATTCTCTTCGTCATTAGCCCGGTATTAGGCGGCCGTCGACAAATATTCGAGGGGGCTCATCAGCCTGTTAATGCTGGGATTGATCGTATGTTTGTCTACTTTTAGTAGAAGTCAACAGTAAACTTGTATTTCCATACTTAATTTTGGTTGAGAAAAAGGAAAACAGAAAGAATAGGGCAAATCATAATATCAAACTATGTATTAGCCAGACTAGACGGTATCTATATTCTTTCTAAGGTTTTGTAAGATTCGTCTGTATGTCTCAACTGTTTATCTCAGCAAATACTAATAATATAAACTTCAAAAATGGAATAATTATGGAACGTGCGTGCCCCTGCTGCTGGACTGGAATCTATATTTATTATATTTTACTGAAAAAGGGGGCCAAGGAAGTGATTTTTAAAAGGACTTTAAATCTTTTTTTATTTGGCATAGTCTTATTACTTAAATGCTTACAATATGCGCAAAGAACGACAGTTCCAACGCCCTTATCTCCAAAATTAGCCATCCCAAAAATCTTAAATTATTCATACTAAGAGAAAGTTAGGTATATTTTACAGGAAACAAGGAATTTCTAAATATTCAAGGTTTTCGAGAAAACAGTATAAAACAATATCCTTTGCAAAGGCGTATCACACTTGACGATTGCATAGAATTAGAAGCTTACGAGAGTTCCTCCTCTTTTTTATTTCATAGGTATGTTTTAAATGCTTAACTGCTTATAAAAGCTATTTAAATAAGGGCTTGCAGACCTATTCGTAGGTAAGTACAGGATCCTCGGCGCGTGAGTCAAACTCGCACTAGACCGGTTTTTTAATGATGGTTTGTCATAAATGAGGCTCTTCGTGGTCTTCAAAGGTCACGCAAACATTTTGGAGCATGTTTGAGAAAAAAATCTTTATTGTGTCGTGCGTTTCCGATCGCTGTAACTTTTACACGTTAAAGAGTAAAAATGACAGAGATGTGAGACGCGCGATTGTATCGCTACAAAAAGTCGCCGTGTGTATCGGCCCTAATACACATACGACGCTATTATGTAATGCTATGACTATACCGTTTACTCTTTGAATCAGGCGAAGTACAACGATCTTTCACCCTATGTGTGCCCGGCTAGTGACTGTCGTCAATTACAGATGTAGTGCATAATTGGTTTCCATCGTGTTTTATCGGAAAAGTTCGTGTTTATCGTGCTTTCTCAATTAGCTTCAGCAGGCCCCCAATTCTCGGTGCATTTGAGATAATCTCACAATCGAGATTAAACGTCAGTGCATACAGTTATTTGACATAACTGTATGAATATGACGTTTAATCTCGCAATCGACATTATCTCGCATGCATCGAGAATTGGGGGCATCATACTATGCTGTCAATTTTCATTTTGATATTTGACAGTAAATAATAAAGTTTCATATTAATGAATACAAAAATGTCACTCATTTAATACAATAATAAATTTACACTTCGGGTCCCGTCGTCTTCCGATTGAGATCCGAGTTTTACCGATGGAAACATATTATTCACTATATCTGTACGTTTCTGTTACACAGTTATTATTAGGGGTCCAAGTATACTCGTATATTTTATTATCTGTTGTATAAAGGGTAAACAGGTTAGGTTTATGGCAATTTGTTGATGTGCAATTTGGACTAAATATTCCCAGTAGTTTTTACCTGCGCCGTTCCCACTCGCAACTAATTTAAACTCTTTTCGGTTTAGGTACAACTGGGCATAAGGGCCAGGTAACATTGCGGGCGCGGTAATGTGACCCTCTGTTGTCTTCTACTTATTGGAAGTCGTATCAGACGTCCAGGGCCATCGTCGTCATATATCCTCATTCTTACGTACGAATGCGTCCCGTGCGATGACCGACGATGGCCCGATATGTGGTAAGTAGTATAGGGCATCACACATCAAGCCAAACTGCGCTCGGACAACTGAGCTAAATACATGACGATACGCGACGCACCTAACTGAGTTGTGAGTGGGGGGGTTTTAATGACAGACGTCATTATAGTGCACAACGCGCGTCAGCGCGTTGAGCGCGGCCTGACAAGAGCGCTGTGTGAGCGAGACAAAGTCTGCGGTCGCGCCTCGCTCCTGCCACGCCCGCAATGTAACCGGGCTGTACCTAATGAAAAATATTTTTGTACACTTTTCCAATGAGATTTTTTTAACAATATTCTTATTGTTTCTCAGTGGGGATGGAATTTTTGAAAATGGAATGCGTAAAACTTGCCTGTTTACCAGCCCTTTTGTTCATAAATACCTAACAATGTGCTTTTAAATACATGTACCTACTTCCAGTCATTCTAGTGCTGCCGTCTAGACGCCGCGCCGTCGCGGTGTCACAGACCGACAGTGCAATTCGTCAAGCGCTCACTACACCGTGACCGAAGCTTAGTTTTATTTTACTATTATTTTTCATCCCCAAAGCAACACGAAGGTATCTAAAATGAAAAATATGAAAATATATACTTATTACATGACAATAGTAAGAACAGTCTTTCGTTTTTCAACTGAGTCGACCCACATAACGCACGACAATAGTATTGAATTTAAAGAATTATCTGGCTTGTGCTACCGCATTTTTTTTTTACAAAAAGGAGTTATATCTTATACATGTATCGTCAGAGCTCTTTCTACGTTTCGCGAACTATATCTATCTAGTTGCGGTTCTCAGCTAATCACGTATTTATTAATCGCCGGTGAGACAATTTTTTATTACGGTTGATGGGCCAATTATTTATTTCTGAACTTTTTATTTTTAAAATGTATGTTTATATGTACGTGATACCGATTTGTGTCTCTTTTATTCGTGAGCTTTCAAGCTTCCGTACCTCAAAAGGAATCCTTATAGAAGCACTCCGTTGTCCTTCTGTCTGTCTGTTTGTCAAGACCCCTTTTCACAGGAACGCGTGGACGTATCAAATAGAAATTAATATCAAATACTCAGGTCTGTAATCCCTTGGAGCTCTGAAAAAATCATACTTCTTAGTCAACGCAATCAAACGATACGTCCGTTTATGCCGCATATTGTGTCCCTCGCTGGAATCAAAACCAATAGGGTGAACAACTAAAGAGAAAATCCGAAAACCAATTTGTCGAAATATCACAAAAATAAATAGGTATAATATTAGCAACTTCGATGTTTCACGCCCGACAGTTAAACGACAGTGTCAGTAAAGTTGATAACTAAATGAATTTTCAATGCAGTCATTACCGGTTTTTACAAACCCGGGATCTGCGGATAGCCACTTGTATGGCCAGACAAAGGCTTTGTTTTAAAACAATACTATTGTTTTGCCTTAAGTGGATCGGCTCAGTTGAAAAACGAGACACTATTCAGGCGATCAACAATCACGCCGCGTCACTCGGGGTTAAAAATGTCCACTGTAATTTTATGTTCCATCATATTTAACTGACATAGCGTACAGTAACTGAACGCTCCGCTAGCATTAAACGACCTCAAAAATAGTATTCGCTTTTTTTTCTACCACTATTTGTTAAGTTCATTAATCTCATCCTCGTGGTAACTAATCTTTTATATATTTTTTTAAAGTAAATACGCTAAAGTTAAATAGGTACGATTTTTTTAACGTCGGTTTTAATGGTTATATTGGCCGCCTACAAACGAGTCGGAAAAATTGGTTTTGTATTATGCCTTCAAAGTAACCCTGTATGCAAAGCTGAAGCCCCATTAATCAAATAGTTAACTTCCTTAATCGCTAATCCGTTACTAAAAATGTTAACTTCGTTAAACGTTAAAGCGGAAGATTTTACGAAAGTAAACCGTAGCTCGTGATAGAAATTGCATTTTTTTATGTCCTTGCATTAGTGATTTAGATGGGCTAAATCGGCTTCAGATTGAATAACACAGCACATCCCAATAGTCTTTGAATTTTGGTTGGTTTGCCTGTTTGTCTGTTTGTCTGACTGTATGTGCGCGATAAAGTTTTAAACGACTGGACGGATAATAATGTGGTTTTCGATGATATATGACGGGCAACTTCAGGCAGGACATAGGGTATAGAAAACTTTGAAAATAAAACTAGAAGAGGGTAAAAAAAAGAGTTGAAGTATGGGAAAAAGTATTTAATTTCCCATACCCTTGAAATTATGCATTCAAACCCTTTATCTATCATATACATGTTTATTTAATTGTTTGTTTGTTCGTCTTCTATGGGCTCCTATACCATTCGTCCGTATGTAAATATTGGTAACAAGCACTAGCTGGTGCCCGCGACTTTGTCTGCGTAGAATAATAATTTAAATAACCTATGTGCTTCTCCAAAGTCCAATCTATCTCTATACCAAAACTCATCAAAATTTGGGTCAGCGGTTGAGGCGTGAAAACGTAACAAACAGATCTATCTGTATACCCAAACTCATCAAAATTGGTTCAGCGGTTTAGGCGTGAAAACGTAACAAACAGAGTTACTTTCGCATTTATAAAATATAACTTCCGCCCGCGACTTCGTCCGCGTTAAATTCGCTTATAATTATTCCCTTGGGAAATTTTTACTTAGCCGGGATAAAAATTACCCTATTTCCTATTCCAGCAGCGGTTTAACTATACCTATACGACGTTTCATGAAGATCCGTTCAGCCATATTTAAATTTCAAAGTTTCAAGTTCATAAACATATGGAATCGGTTATTCTCATACAAAGTTTAACGCCCCAAGGCACGCTATTTTAGGGGTAGGTTCATTTTTTTCTCTAACGTATAACTAATGAATGTTGTGAAGAGTATTTATAACAAGTTTCAAGTTTATAAACATAGTAGTTTAGTCAGTAGAAGTTAAGTCACACGCGTCAGGATGGACGAGTGTAAGGTTTTAGGCGGATATCCGATTTAAAGAAGAGCATTTAATGATTTGTTGTGTTTAGCAATTTAAATTTGCATGGCATTTATTATTTTAGTATGAAAAAGTATTGTTTAATATTTTAATAAGTATTTAATAATATGTTTTCGAAATTAAGTTATAGACGTTTTTAAAAACGACTGAACAAGTAAGGCGGTTGGATGAATAGAAATGTCAAACGAGAGAGGGTATGATGATTATTATATCTTTGGAGAGGGTTCGAACAGGTTCGAGGTTCGAATACAACACTCGTACATGCTCAACCGATGTACGAGTGTTGTATTCAAGTATTAATTTAAATAAAAGCATTCAAAGCGTTACGTGTTTCTCTGCTGAATACCTTTCGTCATAGTTACTAGCAATCTTCTAAATAGCCACACCGCTAACACTATTGGGTCATTCTTGAGAATTGGATTATTCATCTCATTTTCTTGGCGTTATTTATTTTATAAAATTTTGACTTAGTTACAATTAAATATGTAATTTTATTTAATTATAAGCATATTTATCGAATTGGCATCGGTTTCGGTCAATTTGGTAGGAAGATATACCACTTTGAAATTTTAACTGCCAAGCAAATGAGATAAGACTTCAGAGGCATTATAAAAACAATAAGCGAATCAACATTTTAGTACTATTTTTGAGGTCAGATGATTTATTAAATGAAAAAAAAATGAAAACATTAATATATAATATATTATACAGTACATTTCGTGGAAACTGACGAAAATATTCTAAGCTTCAATTTAGCACAAAATTTAATATTTCAGTCCTGCTATCGATGGAATAAAATTCTAAATAAATTAATCAATCAAATGCAATGCGAATCAAAAGAAAATATTTTTTCTTTGCAAGATAACTTGAGAAAACTATCATTACTGTGCTCAAAACGCCAAGAGAATGAGAGTCAACGAACTGAGAAAAAGTATGTTTCTTGTCGATTATGCCGAAACTGTTATTAATACAGGAATAACTATTAAATGAAAACATGCAGTCATTCATGTAGTTTTGTTTTCGCTTACAACTTTATGCCAATTGCAGGAAATAAATTGTATATGAAAATACACAACAATGATAATCACAGTGAACCAAAGCCAAGCAAATGATAGATTTACCCTCATAGCTCAAAGCTCCAGCGAGGATTTAGGAGCGTTACTGATGCTGTATAGGCACGGCAGGTGCAACTCATAGAAAGACGTTTAAGTAGGGATGTGCACGTTGTTAAGTAAGGCACCAAGTAAATGATAGCTTAGCTCCGGACAAACTTTTATAATTATTCTAAAAAAACTATGATAAACACAGGAACCATATTTTTTCTTTCAAATTAATCACTAATATTCTAAAGATACGACTCAAAAAATTACTTGATTTCAATCCATGAATTGGTCTTTTCGGGGTAGTTTGTTCACAAAATGGCAAATGGACGCACCAAGATATTGAGGTTTTAGATATTTGATATTTTTTTACGGATAATTTTACTTACCTTAAACAAAAAATAAATCGTGCCCCAATTAGATTAAGTGGTAACGTAACTAAAAAAAAAAACAGTTAGGTCAACTATTTTAATTCTACGGGTACTTTTTCACTCTGGACGCTGTAAATTGACCCTTTCAAGAATCACTCTATTTCGCTACCAGTTTGATATATTTTTACCATCTTTGTTTCTTTAAAACCATTCAACTACAAAATATAGGTAGTTTAATTGTATTTGGCACCTCGAGCAGGAAGCAGGATGAATATAATCACGAAAGAAGAGAAGTTTACGCAAACGATGCTAATAATAGTTACAGTATAATATTATTCATGCAGTGTTCTTGCCGAGAGCTAGCCTACTGATACCGCATACCCTTGAGTTCATATTTTCTTTTGTAATTTTACATCCAAAGCGCTTCTTATTGACTGAATGTACGTGGCAGGTAATTCCATCCGTGCTTCCCTTCGTTTCTTAATGTTGTATTTAGGGAGAATTCACTCTAATATACCTCTCAGATGATAAATAAATTGTTCAGTAACAAGGAAAAGTTTAATTTAAATGAACCGATTAAGTATTTATTATATATCTAAAAACCGGACAGTGTCGCTTAGATTACAAAAGTAGTAAAAGACTAGTACTCTGTGAGTAACCGCGCCTGTGCTAATGTTAAAATAAAAAACAATGTGTATGTTTATAGTCATTTAATTTTTAATTTATATATCATTTGATAGAAGGAAAGCACATTTGAGTGACTTCTCCTTAAATTATAACATTAAGGAACTATTTTAATTTAATAATTTCGCCAAAATGTTAACGTCAGTGACCAAGATAATCCCTGGCGAGAGGTAAAGCTGGTCTAAGAAATACATAAATACATACAATACAAAACAATTCACGAAAATACATTCAGTATACTAAAAAAATATTAGAAACTTACGCTTAGCCGCGTGTCGCATGAAAAAATCAAATGCCTGCTGGAAAAAACATTTTCTTTTTCTATCTTAAGCATCAGTTCCATCCATAAATAAATGGAGACGCCATATTTATTTTAGTTTTAAATAATACTACTTCATTTGATTGATCTAATAGGGTACCGCCATGATTACTTACTAACAATGTCGTTAAGATGAACTACATGAGATTTTTAAGAGTATATATACGTTTGGGTCGATTTACTCGTACTCCCCGAAAAAATGTAGCCGCGCTAACGCGCTTCTGCGGAACGTGCCGTCGGATTAAAGTTTTGTTAATATGGAAAGGTTGCTGCGGGTGGCACGATTGCTCGAGGGTAGAGGATAAGCATTCTGGCAAGTTCCAACTTTTAACCGCATGCTTAGATTAAATCCGTTTTAACTGCAGGATTATAGGATAAGGCCTGCAGATAATCATTCGATGGATAGATCGCAAGGCTTTAAATTGACTTTCATGTCAATCCCTTCCCTGATGTCAAGACATAAATAGTATCTTTATAATCTTCTATATAATTATTTTAGCGGTATTCATAACACGATACATAAAACCAAAATACACTCACGCACTTATCACGATATCTTAGTAACTACTATACTACTACAATTTAACTGGGAAATGATTTTACAAATCTTGCACGGCAAATACCTACCTTGTATAAGTAAGGTCTGTTCGCCGGGAGTTGATAAATATTATGATATCGTTTCTAAATAGCGACAGTCGCTTAACTATCGCAAACTGTATGACGGGCGTCGCTTATCGCCGCGCGCACTGAGTTTCGTGGTAAGAGGGACGATGAGGGCAGATGTTGTCAATGCGGTATCGCGTCGAGCGGACGGTGGCGAAAAAAATATATTTGTTTTGTTCATATACACAATCGCCATATTGCAAATTAATGTCTCATAGGTATGTGCGCGTCAAATGTCACATAAATTCAATAATCTGCATTGACTTCGGCCAAACGAAAAAGAGAAAAAATACTCGTATCTATGAAACATGTTTAAAACGCGGTGAGTATCGGTAAGACGTGTTTTGTGTCTGTCTACGAATATAATAATGTCATTGGCTTCGAGTGTGTCGTTGGGGTGTTCTGTTCGCGTGTTGCTTTTTAGTTGTTTATACAGTTAGGCTATCGAATAATAATATTCTATGAAAAAAATATATTTTTTAGGGTTCCTTACCTCAAAAGGAAAAAAGGAACCCTTAACACACGAGTGATCCTTAAAGGATCACTCGTGTGTCAGTCTGTCTGTCTGTCCGTCTGTCACAGCCAATTTGCTCCGAAACTACTGGACCGATTGATTTGAAATTTGGTATACAAATGTAAATTGGTGATCACAACAGGGATGCGTAGCGTAAATAAATTAATTTTGCACATGGGGCCCACTTTTGGGGGACAAATTAGAAAATTTTAAAAAAATGTTACGCAAACTATATCATGTGACGTATCAAATGAAATGGCTTATCGTGAGGAACTTAAAAATGCTTTTTTTGGAATTTTAAAATAAATGGTTTGGGAGTTATTTAGGAAAATAGGCGAAAATTGACCACCCCCCCCCCCCTTATCTCCGAAACTACCGGGCCTAAAATTTTGAAAAAAAATAATACAAAAAATAGTTCTTTACCTATAGCTTACAGGGAAACCTATAGGAAGTCTATGGTATTTAAAGTAACATAAGAAATGTTTCCCTTTAATATTTAATTATTATCATACATACATACATAGCATCACGCCCGAAATCCCTAATGGGATGGGCAGAGCCACAAGACCACTTGTGGCCACGTTCGATTAATTCGTCCAAAGATATGATGGTATGATGGTGTAATTATTATCGGTTAGAATAATTAGCGGGCCGCTATTTGTAATGAGTTAAGAAGCCCTGAGGTTTTAATTTTTTTATCAACTCTCGCCGAACAGACATATGACCGTTGAACTTACTTTACCAAGCCCAACTAAGTAATCCTATCAATATCATAAATGCGAAAGTTCGGATGTCAATCACGCCTTATTTGCTAAACGGATTTAAATAAAAATTGGTGTGAATAGAGCTGATATTCTAAGTTATCATATCGGATATTTTTTATCTGGGAAAATTTGCAATTTCCCGAGGGAATAATGATATCCGAATTGTAACCGTACGAAGTAATATTATATAGGTAATTGATTTAGCATTCTACAGATCTTCTTCCATCCATCTAAATACTAGAAATAGTAGAATAAACATATTAAAGGACATCCATGAAAATATTTTGTCATCTCTCCTGCTTATAAAGTTCTGCTGCTTGCTGAATAGAATAGAATAGAATCATTTATTTGCGTTAAGTGTGGGGTACAAATTGTGTTTCTTAAGAATTAAAGTTAGTTCGCACACTTAACTGTAATACAGCATGCAAAAATTTAAATGTTAATTCTAATTTAAAAATCTTGCGGTTTTACTCCAAATCCTTAATGTAACATCCAGTTTTTTATTAATATCATAATTAGTATCTACCCACTAGTAACAATTAGAAATATTATAAAAGCAATTAATCCATCATAAGTAACGGAAGATGGTTAAATGTTTTTAGAGACATTGCATTACAGTTATTGTTATACAACTATTGTTTCACAGTTATTGTTTCACTGAAATAATCGAGAAAAACCACCTCAGCTTTGTAATACGCCTCTTAAATATGTGATAAAAAGCATTTGACTCATTATATTGAGACTTGAAGCTGATTCAATATATTATTATTATTTTATAGAAAGAAGGCAATCGGTTATAAGAGTCTACCAGGGCAGTCCGCGAGGGTTTCGGTAGCCCTCCGACAATCTGGGCAAATGGCGTCATTAGGGGGATACGGAGCAAGACACCGCCACGTAACGAGCTCGGCGCACCCGCGCGCGATCATTGAACGATTTGAATAAAACATGAAACACGGGGCCACATATTGGAAGACAGCGAACAAAATCTCAGGTCCGACAGGGTGAGGGCTATAGAAGCTTCGCCAGTGGTAATAGCGTAGCTAGGCGTGGGCGAAGCGGCCTCTCGCCCACGGCTGTTCACCCAAAGGGGCCTCGCGGTAGTCCCTCAGAAATCGAATGACAAATTCAAAGTCAAAATATCTTTAAAAAAAAAAAAACGCTGCTTGTGGATTTCAGTATCCTGCGTGTGAGATTTGCTGTTATACACACACATGAATTTAAATAAGTATGTAAGATCTCTGAATTGGCCTTGGAAGTAGGTACTGAAAGAAGAGGGCCTTGCTGATGCGACTTCGCCCACGTCTAGTTTAGTCCACGCTACGCCACGGAGCTTCGCCCTCGAGAACAATTATTGATGGTTAGCTCCGTGCAAATGTGGCATAAACGACAATAGTTTTCTCATGGATGGAGGTAAATTAATCAATTGCTTGGAATGGACGCGGCCGCCAGCGATCAATCATCCAGCTCGGGCTCCAATGGGCAGATCCTCGCGTAGAGCGTCCGCTTTGAACTCTCCATTGCTTCCTTATATTTCTCAACTAGCGAATTATGACTTTGTCCGCGTAGATTCGTCGCTTCCTCCAGGAACTGAGCAATATTTCGGGATGAAATATTTTAAGATAGGATCGGTCCATTTATTTATCTTCTCCCAGCACAACACTAGTGAACAACCAGCCTAAACAAGAAACATGTTTTCTTTGCCTTCGAATATCAAAGTGCTCTTAGTTGTAAAGTAACAATAAATTATTTTTGGAATTTTCCACATGTGCCGTTTTCAAGTATCGAATTTAAACAGGAAATACGACAATCGAAGACTTGCTGTAGGCAGCTTGAGAAACCAATAAAAAAATAACTTTATAAGTTATGTATTCATTTTCCAAATATCACTAGTACAATTTGATTATGTATACCGTCTCGTATGCCATCCAAGTTTCCCATGCTGTTTACTCAGAGTTTAACGCAAGCTCGCCTCTCTAAACTGTAGGTACACCGATCTCTATCTAAACATCAACAGTGTCGACATATACCATGGTAACCAACAAAGTTTCAAAGCGAAGAATTATTAATAAGTGGGTATTCATTGATTCCTCCTAATTCAATAGGTAGATACCTACCTATTTCACGTTGACGTTCCTTTATTGTTTTATTGTATATAATTGTTTTTTGTATTGTATGATTAATATCCATGGTCGCTCAACGTGTTTCCAGCTTTTAAAAAACAAGTAAGTAAAAACTTAAACCCGACTGGAGATGTAAAAGCATGTGTGCTTCTAGTATGACGCACCCTTAGAATTCTTATATTGTCGATGACACACGCATGTCTCCACGTAAAAGTATATTATGGTAACCGATTTATTAAAATAGATCCAGTAGTTCAGGAGCTACAGAAGTTAAACTCTATGTACCCTCATTTTGGCTGTGTGCATTCAGATAAAATAAACGGTAGCGCACATTATCCAGTGCCAATTGGAAGGAGGTAGCTGGCCGCCCACTAAACCCACCTCTGCTGCCAAATATATTCACGACGCTCCGCACCTATGGGTACCGTTGTTCGTAGTATCGGAACAAAGTTGGAAATACATATGCATAGTAAATATATAAATATATATATATATATATATATATGTATATTTACAGCATGCATTTTGATAAAATTATACTCTACTTCAATTGGTTTCCGAAGAAGGTTTCTAAGTAATCTAATATTATAAGAGTTGACACTATATATATCTTCACGTGTAGGTGTAAAGATACAAAAAGTAATTTCTCCGTAGCAAATAACGAAAAGTGGAACCTTCATACGGTCTTTTTGAAGTCCGTCGAAGACTCCTTTTCTCCGGAACGATTAAACGTATACACGCACGCACATTTTGTTATTACACCCTTATTTCGTTTTATAGGAATGTCACGTAACATTGATTGGCACTGCACACCCATGCTGACGGCTGCGAGTTTTATGTGAAGCTGGACGCTAAATTGTATTTATCTACACCCATATCATAAAACCTCCATTGATTAATCAAAAACCGTATGAAATGACCACCATTTTGACAACCAATTAGGAAAAACCAGTGCTGCGATAAAGAAATAACATGACTTCTTTATCGTTTTTAGTAAAGAAATGAGATTAAATTTGGAACAGCTGTCAAAACTCAAGTGGGTCTCTATTCTAGTATCCATAGATATTAAAAAAATATTGATACGAAACGTCAATTCAGTATGTTTTTTTAATATAAACTGCACAGTATTTGATCTCGAGTGACGTGAGAATAGAGACTTCATCCGTTTGTCTATGATTTAAAAAAAAATGGTCTTGACGGAAGATCATATTTGCCGCCATGTTGACGCTTTGCTGAACGAAAGTAGAATTGTTGTTGAATTGAATAGAAAAAGTTGTTTGTAATTTACATTTTAGTTCAAAATATGAATAGTAAGTAGTCTTTTCGGAGTGTGTGTGATGTGAAAATGCGCCGGATATCGGAAATATGCAGCCACGATTGCAACAAATAACTTGTTGCCAGAAAATATTGTTTCTGAACCCATCATGGAGGATTTATAATATGTGTGTAGATAAAGTTATGTATGCAACTCTGCATAATTTGGCCTTAAAACACACGTGCGATCTTATTATGAAACTCGCCTGTCGGCTCGTTTCATGAAAACCGCACTAGTGTTTTAAGGCCTATCATTATGCAACCGTTGCATAAACTACTATTTCAAGTTCATTTATTTTTTTAATATTATAAATAATTAACATGGCATGGTTTGTCCATATATAGGCTAGCGTAACGCTCGTTTTAGAAGGTGAGGTTTGCTTTTAAAATTTAAAACCATCGAGTGATTTAATTTCTATTTTACCTCAAAGTAACCGTCTCTGAGGAGCATTTGGAAGGGAATTGGGAAGAGGTCGCAGATGTGCAACATTTTAACCATGCGTTTGCGGTAGATATTTTTCGTTTGTTCCGGCAAGCGATACAATGGGGAAGTTGCATGAAAATCAAAATGAGGTATAAATGATATATTATGAAATTAAATGTAAACAAAAGCATATTATAGAAAAAAGCAGATCATTTTGACTATTCATTTTTATTTGAGGCTCAAAATTAGTTAAAATATATATTGTTAGTTCTGATTTTAGCTTTTTGGACATCCTTATCAAATTTACGTCATATTTTATTTCTACTATAATAATTGCCGATTTCGTTTAAACGCCATGCATTTTGCACAGTCTAACGACAGCTGTGGCGTCATAGCTGTTGTCTATTTTGTATCGAATGTTTTTGCGAGTTGTATGAACAATGACTTTTCAAAGCTTCATAACTCATAAAATAATCAACATAAATTTGTTTTGCGTACACAGATCGGTTTCTATTACTCAGCACTTTCCAATACATGAAGAAAATGTTGCATCTTCCCCATTACATATTCTTTATAGTAGGATATAAAAATGGTTAGTTACGAGTATATAGGAAGACCTAGAAAGTAAGATAAACCAGTTAGTTAGAAAACAACGAAAATCCTAGCACGTACCTAGTTACCAAACTTGGTAACGTACGCGGATGGAGGGAAAGAGAAACGGTCATCCTAGTCCGATCTAAAAGTACCTATACCCTGCTCGGTAAATCGCATGATATTTATGAAGTGTAATATACACTTTAATTTAGACTTTCTGCTGCCTTATTAAGACTGTACCCCGTACGATACTTTACATTATCCGGAAATGGCAGTTAGTGACAAAACTTTCGAGAACGCAATTAAAAATAATCGCGTCGTCGGGCGAGCGCCCGGGCCGGCTGGTTTGCTTGTGAAACAGCGCGCTCCCAAACGTTCAATACCTACGCAGCTACGTGATGGAGCAATCACAAAAGGGAATTTCTCAATATTTGTTATAAGCTGTTGAAAACAACTACTTACTTAAACATAAAAGAACTAGTTGCTAATGTTTTTTCACACAAGTGAAAATATATTACTCCCAATTTCATTGATGATCTGAGTTCCCAACGCTGAAAACGGAAAAAAGTTGGAGCTATAAAAACCGGACTCGGGACTCGAACTGGGTCGGACTTAATTTCCGTTTCCCGTGAGAATTCAAAGACTTAGCATTTTCGTTTAGGTTTTCCTGTATACTATGAGAGTGGCCCTATATTCCGTAATTGGTTCAAAATTTTGTTGGTTCGGTAGTTCTGAGATGAACACTCGATTTTCGTGTTATTTCTTTCTCTCTAATATCTTTAATATCTTTTGAACTATATATTTTAAAATTATTAATAATGTATTTGTTTTTCTTTTTGTTTTGCCATAGTTTATTTTTTATTAGTGCTTCAAAATTAGCCCACAAAATCACAATTCGTTTTATTAACGCTATATCGTATATATACGTCTGTATTTGGGTCACCTAACTTTCTATATACCTATACCGAATTTCAAAATTATTTATTCAGTAGGTTCGGGTAAAATCAGCAGTGACACCGACATACAGACACTAGAGAGATCTTATAAGGGTTTCGTTTTTTTTCATCAAATGTTCGGAACACTAAAAATGTTTTCATATTTTTAGTATTCTTCACCCGAAAGGTAATGGATCCCTATAACTGCTAATCGATTATCCATCTGTTCGACCGTAGTCACCATGCCAGCTCGCAAGATATTAGAGGTGATAAGTATCCTCATTAACACTTTCAGTGCCAAGAGCCCGCTAGTTGGGTTCACCGATCGTAGCGCATTTTCGCTACAAAGCGGATAAACGCTGCTACGCGCTACGCTGAATGTGTTAAAAACTTTACAGACTTTTTTGCAATAATTTTCGCCGCAACACTCCACCCCACTAATTGACTGATTAAAACTAATTTAAAACAAAACTCAAAAAATGAACATGTTCCTTTTTTTACACCCTTTATAATAGCTTCACTTGTATGTAACTAAATAAGTATGTTAACAAAACTAGGAAGTTGATGTTACCTATTTGTAACTTTGCAAGTGTATGTAATTCAGCAAACAATATTTACCATCGAGCTGATCTGCACCATGGCATAAATTACACTTGGTGACGAGGGGCCTCATTTATTTAGTACTTTTTACTTAGTGCGTTACTGATAAAACAGTGTATTTTAGTTTTTTGAACTAAAAGTATTCTTGTAATGTACCTAACAATGTGTAACAAGTCACAACGGGCAGCAAGGGCGTTTGTCTGCAAATCGGCAGTCGGCAATTCGATATGAAGCCAGTCCATTAACCGAGTAGAGCGGCTGACCGCGATGTAAATGTTAGCTATTTGTCTGCCGCCCACGGCCGGTCGGTGCCCACCCCGGTAAGCTAATACGCCCTGTCAATTAGAACTATTATTGGTTATCTTAATAGGCTACACACAATATATATATATATTTATCTAGCCATACACATGTGAAATTCCAACGTCTAGCATTGCTTAAACATAAATTGCACACAGTTTTTCAATTCTGCGCAATGAACCAAGAGAGAATATCACATTCAAATTCAATTCTCATACAACTATTTTGGATGTTTGCTAATGCCATACGTATTGGCTTGCGTTGGCTTGGATGTCGCGCAATCAAAAAAATTTTACGTCATCAAGGCCATATAAGCCGTATGGCTAATTTTCGTACCACAGAGGAAATTTTTCTTAACTACGCCTTATTTTTGTATTTTTTTTTTAATTCACCTTAATAGCAAATGGCGTGTTTCCTGAAAAAAATCAAATTAGTCCGTCATTTACATTATAAAAAATATTGTAAATATTTTTTCTTTCGTCAATTAAAAAAAAAATTACGAAGATATAGTGCGTTGTAGTTCCGCGTGACGTCACGACTTTGCACGCTTTTTACCATTAAGTGACGTCATGAGCTCCCACTCCCGAACTGTGATGCACGTTATCTTTATCAATTTTGATTGATTTGATAAAACGAATAATACGATATTTTTTGATAATCTAACTGACGAACTAATTAGTTTCTTTTTTACCCACGGTACATCCCTTTTGAGGACTTAAGAGCAAATATGTATAAATTGTGTATGCAAGCCCCGCTCAGCGTAATTCCCCGGCACGCACTCGGTTTAATATTAGTCTTTGGGTTTTCTCATGCAAATTAGTTATTAAGATTTTATATTCACAGACACAGAGAAAACACATGGACTGAAGGCTGTTGGTACCTACCAAGCACATACTACCTACTAAAAATTAATAAATTTAACGAAATTATTGAAATGGCTGATATCTTAGAATGTACCTCGGCAACGCTTTGGTGTCAGATGGGCATGAAAGTATTAGATGCGTCAATCCAGGGCTTAATTCGTATATAATATACAAAAATATCATGCTCAAAGTGAGGCACCGTGGAGGCATTTTCACCTGTACGTAATTCCTTTTGCTCATCGGGCTAAATCAGTTCAGAATATATCCCTAGGTATATTCTTAATTTGAAGTGGCATAGTTAAAGATTTGTAAAGTCATAGCATTTAATTTCCCACTAATATCATAAACAGGTTCATGACACTCCAAGAAAAGACTGTGGTCACATAAAGATAAATACCCGTCTGAAACTGTTATAATAATGATTAAAAAATAACATCCAAAAACATCGACTTTTGTTTATAGTTTTACAGATGAGTGGTTATTTTTTTTGAAGTACCTAGTTATATATCTTCGAAATATCCAAAATGCAAGCTTTCATAACACGCTTGTCTAATATTTTATTTTCTGCTTCGTGCTATTTCAATCGGTACATCCGCCACGTTCGATTTCTTATGACGCCTAAAGCCTGTGAGACGCGGAACCCTAAGTAAGACGAAGCCATACAACATTTGTCAAAATATACTGAGATCAACTAAAATACATGGATGCTAAATTAATAACCTTCCTTTTTTGCTTTGCCTTAGTCTGGTAAAAGAGCTTAACGACTCAGTGCTCTCTCACTTATTCGGATAAAGAAAATAAATACATAAAACCATATTTTCCACAAGCCTTTCATTAGCACAAATATAATGTAAATAACATACATTATAGCGTGGGTATACCTGACAGTCTGAACGAACCAGTGTTACAGAAACATCTCGCTTTCAAAGCGTAATTTACAGCTTTGTTACGACTCCGTTCTCTCACCCTCTCCTGGAATTAAATTTTTAATGGATTTTCAATGGCAGCAAGGGAAATAAAACCACCACGTTGTTTACTTTGCTTCCCCTGGGAGATTAAAATGTTTATAAGTAGCTGCTAAACTATTAAAACTCACTATCAAAGATTTAATATCATCTCCTATATATACCTAATGAAAAAATGTGTGTGTGTGTGTGTGTATTTTTTAACCCTAGGTCCTGGAATAGGACAAAGAGTACTTTTTATCATGGAAAATTCAAAAGTTTCCGAGGCTATAAAACTACGGCCGAATTCGACGCAGGCGAAGAGGCGGGCAGACTTCTATTTATCATTACTTTTTAGTGTTTCGTACGTAAAGGGTAAAACGGGACCCTATTACTAAGATCCCGCTGTCCGTCCGTCTGTCTGTCCGTCTGTCACCAGGTTGTATCTCATGAACCGTGTTAGTTAACAATTGAAATTTTCACAGATGGTTTATTTCTGTTGCCAACTGTTGTTAACAACAAATACTAAAAACAGAATAAAATAAATATTTAAGGGGGCTCCCATACAAAAGACATGTTTTTTTTGCCGTTTTTATAGATAATGGTACGGAACCCTTTGTGCGCGAGTCCGACTCGCACTTGGCCGGTTTTTTAATTTGAAACTTTACCTCGCGTGGCCTTAATACGTGCGCAGCGTAGCGGCGCGTAGCGCGACGCTTTTCCCTCGTAGCGCGTAGCGGCGTTTGTCGGCTTTGTAACGAATACTCGCTCCGTACTCAGAACCCGGCAACGGGTTCCTTGGCAATGAAACTCTTAGGGCAAACTGTGTCCGGTTGTGTGTACGCTCAATTGTTAAAGCTCGATTATAATTATCTCTCTGTGGGTCATGTATAACATAGATCTTACTTCAATACCCTACTAATTTTAGATTATTAATTTGTTATAGTCACCATATTGTAGTGCGTATTGCGACCTGAGCTTAGCACACTAATTTTTATCGCGCACATAAAGCATCTGTCACTTTTTAACTAATATGCGGGTGAGAAAGGGACAAATGCTTTAGAAAATCCCTCTGGTTAGAAAATCCCATCCTACTAATCCTACTGATATTTAAAATGTGAAATGTGTATGTGTGTGCATTTGTTTTTTACTTCTCTATAAAGATACTTCTAAAAGTTATAATGTTGTCGAACATATAGAAAACTTGCCGGCAAAATTGGGATACTCCCGAATATTGCCGGAAACGGTAATATGGCGACGGCACATATTTACCTCCGCGGTTGAATTATTAAAGTCCAAGAAATCGAAATAAATATTCAGGAACAAATGCCCAGCCGGAGAAGATTGCGCGTTGCGTGTTAGAGCGAACTTAAATATTAAGCAGAAGCAGAAATCACAGTGGGAATCTCCACAAAGAGGGAATTTCTCTCAGAGAAGCTATTTTAGCAAGGTGAAATAAAGCCGAAAAAAACAGCGCAATTCTTATTGTAAACAGTTGGATTAGCTTTATATTTATTTATTCGAATCAACGGCGTTACAACGATTCAATAGACTTTATAGTCCAAGAAATGAACGTTATCTAGTATCATGATGGCGGCTGAAATGGATATGAGGTGTTTTTTTCTCATCGGACTATAACGACACATTCTCAATACATACGTAGCCACGCCAATACCGGGGCACAGAAGGCCCGGAGCGGCAGTCGATTCCCATCCGTGTAATGTACTACCGTAAATAAAGTGCTTTAATTACCAGCCTCGGTTTTATTAATCTTCATCGCCAGCAGAATGACCAACACACTACCTTCCCCCAAACGACGTTAGTATATCACTCAAATTAAATTTGGACTACTTAGTCCACGTCCACGTAGATTTTTATATTCAAGCGAATACATTTAATACTTACTTGAGTATGTTATTACATACTCAATTAATTAATTAATCTATTCGCTTTATAATAAAAGTTCCTTTGGGGAGCATGCTCCCCAGCACCCCCACCTGGTCCCGGTGCATCGGAATGATATTATCGACTATGAGGGTTCCGTACCTCGAAAGGAAAACACGGAACCGTTATAGGATCACTCGTGTGTCTGCCTGTCTGTCTGTCCGTCTGTCACAGAAAATTTGCTCAGAAACTACTAGACCTATTGGGTTGAAATTTGATACACACATCTAAGTCAGTGACCGTAATACGGACGCGTTACGTAAATGAATGAATTTTAAAAATGGGGGCCACTTTTGGGGGTACAGTTAGAAAATTATAAAAAAAGTTTCGCAAACTATAACGTGTGTCATAACAAATGAAAGGGCTCGTTGTGGGAATCTTTAATCCATATTTTTTTTTAGAATTATAAAATAAATAGTTTGGAAGTTACTTAGCAAAATAGGCGAAAATTTACCATTCCCCCTTATCTCCGAAACCTACAATTTTGAAAGAAATACAAAAAATAGTTCTTTACCCATATATATTAGGACAGGAAAACCTATAACAAGTCTAAGGAAATTTCTGATAATCATGTACGGAACGGAACCCTCGCCACGCTAGTTAAACTCGCACTTGTCCGGTTTTTTCGATTAGAATTGATATAGGTACTATTTCTAGGTAATCTAAAACAGTTGATAATATCATTCCGATGCACCGGTACCAGGTGGCGCACAATTATAGTAAAAAAGCGTGGGGTGCTTGGCATTAAATGTTAGCTAAATTACAGTCATTACGAAAATATAGTAAATTGCACCCCACGCTTTTTTACTATAATCGAATTATTTGTTAATAACTTAATTTTATTCTAATCTTATCCCAAATTGATAAGTCATAATTGATTGTTGGAATTTCTATTACTGTAACACAAACTTTTCATACTTAAAAAATATTTTCTACTTTTTAGTTCGGTTTGCTATTAAAACGTGTTTTTAGGTTTTTTAAACTATAATTTCCGTTCTCTACAAAAGCTGCACTAATTTACGGAATCACTCTATCTATTGGTGGTTGTAATTTTTGAGTTGATCGGTACACTATGCAGCCTTCCATGTACATAATTTTAAGATATATTTGATTGCTTTTGATGATGATGGCGGTGCTGGAAAGCATCACGCCAAAATTCAGTTTATTATGAATTTATGTTTTAGAAAATCGTTTGTTTCTCGGATTATTGTAGCGTAGTGGATTTATTACTCGTTCACTTCTTTCCTTACTTACCTGCTCGTCAGTACGGTATGCCCGTTATTTTTTCACAAACGCGAATGGTGCTGACACCTTGACATATTTGTCGACATTTGTGTGCAAAAAACGTACGTATAATATATAAGGACACACAATCAGTCGGAAAAAATGAGCCACTCAAAACTACCGCAATATTGCCCATTGCGATAGTTTTGCGATTAGTCTTTTAACTTTAAAATGACTCACGATGTGAAAAGAAGCTAGAACGAATATTTAATACTAAGTTGATCGCATCAAGCGAGTTTCAACATACCTATAGGTATGACGAACGCGGTTGAATTTATTTTCGCGTGTGTTAATATTTTGCGATAACTCCTAAGATATTCGTTTAAATTGTATGATGTAACAGATTATAACTAGCGTATTTAAGTTGATAAGGATTAATACGTCTGTCAAATAGCTTTCCAATTACCGCATTGTACGTGACCATTTTTTTTAGAAGATATAATGGGTATTGTAATCTATCCTTAAAAGATAGACATATGCCATCACGGACTTTTTTTAGATCTAATAAAGAGAAATATGGATTGGGAACCATGGATTGTTTTGTTATATCTCAAAGGGAGGGCAGCGTTTTCGAGGCTTGAATTTTTCCGACGCTTCCAACAATTCTCGTTTTATTTCAACTAATTTGCACAAAATCTTGACAAATTATATACTTAAACCTTTCTGGTACATCACCCTATCTATTGGTGGTAGTAAATTTTGAGTTGATCGGTAACAGACAGACAGACAGACGCGGCGGGTAACTTATTTTTATAATATGTATAAGGATAATCAATCAATGGTGCGACCACAGTAAGTCTTTTAGAGTTTCAGAGAGAGCAAAATGAATTTTGAATTTGGAACCGTGAATATTGCTTGTTAGTTTACCGCGGCCAATGAAGTCGAGCGCCAATATTGTGTATGAATAAAGTTACTGGCCGGTAAGACAGGGGCGGGCCGGGTGAATTTATAAAAAAATACTAATGGAAAACGCGCCTACTGCGTCCCGTCCTCGATTCTGTCCACAGATTGTTAATAGTGCATAGCAAATAATCTCGAAAAAGGAGTTCGTCGAGAAGTGAAAGTATAACATTAACATCTGAAAGTCTTATTTATATTCATGAGTTGTACCTAAAAGCACCTGTTATTTATTTTTCTCATGAGGGGATGAAATGTAGAGTGTATCATTCGGCCGCATTATATTGTTTTCCTCGGGCAACGTAAGTAATTTGAATCCCTTGCTGGGCTTGGGATTCTAGTTTAGAATCCTTCACTCCGCTCTGGATTCAAAATAGCACCCTCACCGTAAACATATTATTTTGCTTGCTTATCTTATATATTAACACTTTCAGTGCCAGCCCAAACATGAAGTCCCATCCCAGGCGCCGCAAAATTGCCTCCACACAAAATTGCTATAGCAAGAACCCGACCAGCGAGTCGTTTGGCGTGGTGACAAAGTAATAGAAAACCCGATATCGGGTTTTCGGCAGAGCATGATTTAATCTACTACTGTTTATACGTGATAATGTGAACTTCCTCAATTTTCTTTAATAATGACAACTAAAAAAAAAAATTGGTAGGTAAGCAAAAATAATGAATTAATACAAGTAATTCATACCATTATAATCTTTTTATTAACAATAAAATGAAACACGTGCGAGACATAATTGAATTTGCGCAAGCTGGTTACTGCAAACAAACTGACTGAACCCTTCAACTCTTTTCCTCTTCGTTCTTCATACGTCCTCTGTTGTCTTAAACTTTTATTTTATATTAAGATAATATCAAAAGAGTTCCTCTATTGTATTTTATAAAAGAAAATCATAGTAATAGTAATAAAACTAGTCTGAACATGTCATCAGGTTAAATCAACCGAGTTGCTATATTAATGAAGTCGGTTAAAAAGCAGTTGCATTTTGTTTTATATTCAATCGCATAACGCATCTCTCTTACCATTTTATAATTGAGAAATATATTAGAAGAAAATGTATGGAATATAATAACAATAAATAAATATATTATTTACAGTTAAAGATTTATCGCCTATCTAGATATCATTTTCGGGCGTTTGAGGAAGTAAATTAATAGATCCTAAGTTTATACAGGAATTTATAGCGGAAAAGTAATAATGAGAGTGGCTTCAGGCGGTTTTTCGGCGCGTATAAGCTCGTTCTACGCTCGTAGCCTTCTTAGCTAGTATGGTGGTTGTATGCAGAAATAGTTCGAGCGTAGAGCGTATAAATAGTAGTTTATGAAACTGTTGCATAATAATAGGCCTTATAGTACGAGTGCGGGTTTATGAAACGAGCCAACAGGCGAGTTTCATAAGAAGATCGCACGAGTGTTTTAAGGCCAAATTATGTACAGTTGCATACATAACTTTATCTACACACATATAATAGTTCCTCCATGATGTGTTCAGAAACAATATTTTCTGGCAACAAGTTATTAGTTGCAATCGTGGCTGCATTTACGATATCCGGCGGAGATTTCACAGTTCTCGGAGTCACTGCTATTCATATTGTTAACTAAAATGTAAATTACAAACGACTTTATACAAACACCAAAAAAACCAACACGAATTACGAAATGACAACAGTAATGGCGGCAATTCGATCGTCCGTCAAGACGAATGTTTTTTTTAAATCATAGACAAACTAATGGAGTCCCTATTCTCATGTCACTCGAGATCAAATATCGTGCGGCTTATATTAAAAAAAAATATACTGAATTGATGTTTCGTATCGATAACTGTTTAATATCAATGGATACTAGAATAGAGACAGTACAGATTTTACCTACTACCACAGCTCGTAGTAAAATTGTTTGCAACATGGTAATTTCCTACGGTTTTTGAATAAGTACATTATGGAGGTTTTATGATATGGGTGTAGATAAAAGAACTTATACACGCAGAAAAAAAGTAAGTCTGAAACCACTCTGAGGCTGTGACTTCATAATGAATATTAATCAGCGCGCAGGCATCGATGTACGAGTATATCGCAATAAACGCCGCGCCCTGCCCCTGCCCCGGCCGCGCGGCGCCGCTCCTCGTCGCCCGCGCAACTGCCACACAAACAACCAATTCGACCAACGAATGTACCTATTACATGAATACAGATAATTGATAATCCAGTCAATATACACAAAAAATATGATCAATCGTGTTTAGATCTCAAGATTGGTACCGTTTTCCTATTATATTATGTACCTAAATATAATGAACATCACAAGAGCATCAAACCAACTGAATACAAATTAATTATTAAAGCGTCAACAATTAAGTTACGTTAGTTAACGTAACGATTTTACTTTATATAACGATTACTCTTAAATAAATTTCTGATATATAGAAAGAATATAAGTACAAAACGTCCTTCAAGTAATCGGTATAATTCATATATTACATTAAAAATTCTTACTTATTTAACACTACAGGTAACTAGTTATTTTTGGCAGTACTGATAGTCTGAATTTCTTAATCGGATTTATCAATTTACAGCTAATTGTCTTATTTTTTATGTAGGTGGTCGCTCTTTTCATTAGCAAATTACAATATACCATGGTCGGGTTATGCTATCTAGTGATTTAAATCTTAACTATATCTTTTAATCTTTCAGCTCTTAAAACCGAAAAAGTAGATTTAAACCTGCTTCTGAATCCATTATTATTGAATGTCAAACAACTATAAACATAATGTAGTTACATAAGCTGGACACTGAACCCGTACAGCAGGTAGACACACCTAAATGTATTACGTATGCTGAACAATGACTGAAGGAGAGTGTAGGTACTGATAAGTGAGTCATTTACATTACGATAGTCTTCCAGAGTTTTATGATAATTAAAGCTCAAATATAATGGATAGGGTTATATCATCCATCTCTCTATTTATCAAAAAAAAGTACACAAATCTTTATCTTTACATTATTATAGTTTCGTTCTTCCGATACCTACTCATTTGAGATGCTGATACCTTACTGTTCTATTTGTAACGTTCAATATCTTCAGAATTATGTTCAAACTCGAGATTTAAATATTATTTAATAAACAACATCTGCCAAAAGTCAATTAAACATTGTAAATTCAATAGATAATTTTTATTATTCATTCTTATCTTAGCATATAATTAGACGTCGTTTACATAGACACAAGGTATGCACGACATATATTGACTTACAAAGAATTAACGCAACAACGTCCATTCAGAGAGGTCCGCGTTCGCGTTCGAAGCAACTTGAACGAACGAGCGCGGCGCGGGCGGCGCCTCCGGAGTCACAGGAGCCCCCCGCGCCCCGACTCGGCACGTCACAGTGCACTTCACCGAAGTTACGTTTACGATATTGTCTCGACTAAATCTCACTCCACGGTCGCTCGACAAACAATAGCGAGTCGTTATAAATACTACGTATATGTATAAATTTGATAAAGTTAATTCGTATTAAATATTTCTTAATTCTATTTTACCATCGTACAAACACTGTGATGATTCTTCAAACAAAGGAAGTTCTCATAAAGTGCGAGGAAGTCGACTGTAACACTAGAACTGCTGAATCGGCGCGATGGCGAGGGTGCGCCGACGGCTCGGCGGCGCGGAGGCCCCGGCGCCGGCGCCGGCGCACGGTGGCGGTCAGAAGACGGCGGAGAGCCGCAGCGCGGGCTGAGGCGACAACGCGCGCGCGCCCGCTGGCGAGGCGCGCCGTTAAATGATGCTCTCGCGGTTGCGCTCGTTCTCCTCTTGCGAACTCAGCGAGCTCCCTCCGCATATCTGCATTTCGATCTCCTGGAGCCTAACGTACCAAATAATAGGTTTTAATTTTGAACGTTTGCGAGCTTATTATTAATGACCTTAATGCTTTACGATTACCTTTGGTCCACTTCCCACTGCTGTTGACTGA
Source organism: Tortricodes alternella (assembly GCA_947859335.1). NCBI lineage: Eukaryota > Metazoa > Arthropoda > Insecta > Lepidoptera > Tortricidae > Tortricodes > Tortricodes alternella. The sequence goes on along the minus strand of OX401970.1, from coordinate 21,995,961 downwards.
GCTTGGCCGACATGGCGGCATTTTCAGTCTCGACAGTGTGCAATCGCTCTCGTAGACGCTTGATCTCGCACTCTAGCACGTCGTGCGAGTCGAGCAGGACGCGCGGGCCCGCGCCGGAGCCCGCGGCGGCGGCGGCGGCGGCGGCCATGCTGCCAGCGCCGCCAGCCGCGCTACTGCGTGCGCTGGACGCGCACGATGCCACGGGCGAAGCTACACGAAGAGGACTTACTGATGAACTAATAACAAAAAAAAACAGAACTTCTTTAGAATCTACAGTATATAATCACAACGTCACTGTAAAAGTAAATACAATTGCTTCTTTATAGAATAAAGCGATTTTGCCTTTTTACAACTATTTATTTAAATTGCAATGTTTCTATCACAGAACTATATCGAGATAGAAGAAAAGAGTTCGTCGATTTGTATGGAAACCGAGCGTGTAACTTTTATGCGTAGTTACTTTGATATCACGAGTGTAATCTAGTGACGGGAAGCATAAGTCGCGCGAAAACGATTCAGAAGCATCGATTAGCACGCGGCAAACCGAGTCTAGGCACCGCCACCATAGAATAAAGAGGGGAAGTAGGCTATCTCCGGCCCAATCCGCGATATAATTGCCTACTGTCTCAGGGTTGTCACTTTTACCTTTCCTGTTCAATAGGTAATCTTAACAGAGACAATTCTGGCATCGATGAATTATTAAGACACCCAAACACACAGCAATACGTTCTCCTGCGATTATCACACATTTTTCATTCATTTAGCGGTGCCGAAAAGCCGTGACGCGCGAACCTCGTGCGGTGTCAGCGCCGACTAAATACTTTGGCGCACACATACATGCCGCGAGCGGTGCGTTTGTATGAAGATAACTTACTTCCCTCTTTTTATAGTATGCCGCCACTTCCAACCGTTCCGCGCCTTGCCACCGCCGTTGTTAGACACAAGGATGATCTCACGACACCTTTTTGGCACGCGGGAATATACACTCTTTCCACATGTATACCATGGGTCAAATCTTGCAAGCTGAATTAGAACCACTTATCTTAATAATCTTATCCTACGGAGCTGATTTTTTACATATTGATTCAGTTCCAATGACATTTTTATGGTAAGCATGACCTGAATCGACATCTAGGGTTAGCTCCAGATAAAGCAACTCTTCAATGGTCAACAGCAAATTTTGTGTAAGGTCAATGTGGCTAATTCCGTCTACGGGCCTATGCCGTCTATTACAAGCCTGCGTTGAATCTTAACACAGTACGCCGCTGCCGACTCAGTCGATAAACTAGAAAACTCTGCTGATTTATCGACTGAGTCGACAGCGGCGTACTGTGCTTAGATTCAACGCAGGCGTGTAATAGACGGCATAGCCCCGTAGACGGAATTAGCCACATTGATTGACCTTACGCATTTTATTGCAATATTAAAGTGCAATGGACAAAATAGCTTGTTATAAAAATGCAATATTTAAAAAACACACATTTCCCGCCATTCATACTTCTGTCTCTACCAGGTGGAATGCAGTGCGGAATCAGAATTCTGTTAATTATTGTTAAATGCACTGTTATATCGGTCCCTGGCGCTAAAAAGCATACGTAAAACCTTAAAAGTGGAAATGTGATGGATCCGGGCAAAGCCTTTAGTCCGTTTTGGTAATTTTGGTTACGTAATTTCGTAATTATTAAAAAAGTATTTATTAATTTTTTATTTATTATTAATTAAATACGAAACAGCGAAAAATAATCCTCTCTCATAGCCAAAGCATTCTGAACTACTAAATAAAGTATTACAAATAGAAAATGGTTAAATAAGCACTACCTACAGTTGAAGCCTAGTGGTAATTTTGATATGAATAAGCAAAGCCATATAATTATCTGGAGAAATAATGCAGCATTTTTCTAGTCTTACCCTATTGACACATTGCCGCGTGCTGTGGCGTGCAATGCCAATGACACGTGGCAAATCTTTTTTTTTGAAATACAAATGCAAGAATTTGATGGAATTAAAGTATTCGATGTCCAGAATATTCTGTATGGTAAGCAAACCGTCATCAAGTATAGTGATCAACCACCAGCATTAAAAAAATAAAAGAAATAAGTGTGGTGTGGTGACATTCACCTATAAAGCTGGTCCCGGTAGGAAGGCGGGTGCGAGGAGTGCAGAGGCGGCGGCGCCGCGGCGACGGGCAGCTGCATCTCCTCGATGGGCACGCGCCCGCTCGTCTCCACGAGCCCGGGCGTCGACTGGCAGCGACCCATTGCCACTACAATAACAAGCGACTCCCCCAACATCAAATCATAAATGAGAACACACTATTGGATACCATCAACACGAATCATAAGGGTACCTTTCTCGAGCGGCGCTTTCTTATATTTCTCAAGTCTCTTGACTGCTATCGCTTCGAGGCGCACGCGCGCCGCCGGGTACTCCTTGAGCACGTCCCACATGTCCTTCTTGCTGAGCACGAACAGATCCGAGTAACCCACGGAGCGCACTGATGCTGTCCGCCGGTTGCCTGTCGACGTGTCATCCACACACTCCATGCCAACCGGTGCCCGGTCCAGTGGGCCGCCCTCGCGTTCTGTTTCGGCTCAGGCTACTCTCACACTAATTTAAAAGCCCATAAGCACCACCAGCATAGCCCCCGGCCGTAACAGATCGTGAGGTTCTTCAAACGGGAGACCGAAAACACCGGTGGCAAGCTCAAGTGAAATATTTTGAGAGATAGTTCAATTACACAGTAAGAAAGAGCTGATATAGAGTAAGCTATATTAGATAAACAATTATACAACATACCGCTTCAACAATCCAAGTCAAGACAATACGTAGGGGGCAATCAGGATGTAATGACGTTCATTCACAGTCAGTAAAATTAATAACACGTTTGTTATTTCAAAGAACTATAAGAAGCCATTTCTAAAACGTTCTGATTTGTGCTATATTACGGAGATGTAAAGGTAAAAAAGCGATTCGGATATAAAACTGGTAGAGAGGTAATAGATCAAGAAGTTACAATGAAATTGGTAGGCATATGGAATCCATAGAGAAACCAAGCATTTCTACAAGTTTAACAGGCCTACTTGATAGGTACAAAAACATAATTACCTATCCGACGGCACGACGAAAGATGTTTTATATCGTTAAGTAAATAATAAATATATTAGACTTATAATAACATGGGGTTACATGCACCAAGAGGTCACGCCAATGATAATTAGGTATTCAGGGAGGATGCAAAGCGATCGGGGACACTGCCTTCAATTAAACGAAAGGAGATTTATCTAACGACGCAAAAGAAAACACAAGAAGCTAACGGCAGGCTTAGGCTATCATATCAGTCCTCACAGGAACATCTAAAACAAGCCCTTCCATTTAAAATAATTAAATAGCGAAGCTTACCATTCAGAATATAACTCTTTAAAAGAATTGCAAGTCGTGTTTGATTGCATGTGACATGGGTTGTCTGTTTAGATAAGGAGCATTTAAAGGCAAAAATAGTCAAAATTGCGACATACGTTTAAAAAAATACGTAAATTGATAAAGCATTCCCTAATAAGAAACGATTTAACATTTGACGGCGTTAACGCTGGTCACTCGTCACATGTTATCGGCGCAGTGCGCGCTCGGGGCGCAGGCGCGAGCACGGGTGCCGGCGCCCGAGAACGAGGGTAGAAAAGGGAGGGGGGGGGGACGACGAGCGCCGGCGCCGAGCAGTAACAAGTGAGTGGGGAAGAGCGGTAACGGCCGTGTGGGCATGATGTCCCGGAACCTGTTAGATGCGTCGCGGCCGCTCCCTCGGCCTGATTGCAGCGTCTCCTCGAAACGTTTGCTTTTGAAAACTTTTCAAGAAATAATAGAATAGAGTAATAATGGCGTGGCGTCTCGGGCCCCAGATATTTACCAAGTTGTTTACCTGCCGTGCCCATGTTCAGAATGGAAATTTCTCCAAAATAAGAACCCGCCTTGAGTGTTGCCAAAACAGTTTTTCCGTTATCGCCTACCACCTGCAGTTTTCCTCTGTTCACAATGTACATCTCTTTTCCAACTTCCCCTAAAATAATGATTAGAACTTGTATAATAATGAATAAAACGTGAACACACGTGTATTTAAACATGTTCTTTTTTATTTATAGTTAAAATATTTAATATTTTTAATTTGTAGTACCTTTCCTGCAGATGAAATCGCCAGGCGAAAAAAGGACTGGCCTCAACCTCAGCACTAACTCGCACAGAAATCCAGCTTCAGTATTTTGAAAAATTTCCACTCTGTAACAATTATAGGTAAATTAGTCAATAATTTCGCGTAATTCTTTGATAAATTAACCGCCCAACCTCTCTTCTGCATCTGAAAAGTGCCATTGACACCTCCTTTCTAGCTTCTACCACTACTACAAACTACTAGTAAACAAAAATTAAAATATATTATTTATGAATAACATAATTTATGTCATAGACATGGTTATGTTATTTTCATATCAAGTAAAAAATAATTTTGTAGCGGTAGATTATAAAAGTCAGTTATAATTTGTATAACTTTTCTATCCATCCATAAAAATATATATTCTCGCTCTGGTGCAGGTAATCACACTTGCTCTGCCTCTCAAACCTACTTTCTTTTTTGCTATCCATAAAAGAAATAAAAGAAAAATATCAGAGCAGTTTAATTAAAATGTCAGCTAAACTTACACGCCGCCATATTGAGCATACGCTAGTAAAACATAACGACTTAAATTAGTCTAAGACCTAACTTTGAATCGCATAATGAGATCGTGGTAACCTCCCTGATTCATGATAAATAACTGTCATTTTACTCAAATCTTCATATGAAAGCGCGCGTAAAAGCCAATTCGCGACAAAATCTGTACGGTTCGCAAACGAACGCTTGCGTTTGCATTATTCATGAATATAAAAAGCGAATGTTTTTCTTTTTAATTATACAGCACGGGATATTAAGCATTAACTGCCACGTTCCATTTATGCGAGTATACGCGGGGACGGGTAAGTCAGCTTTCTTTGACATATTCGTGTAATATCTACGTTACGTTACCTCCCATTTAAATGTACGCGATATCCCTACAAATAACGCTTCATTAAAATTTAAGCGGTTTTGGTATCGAGACAAAAGCTGTGTTGTTGCGATTTAAGAGCTCGACCACATTAGGTGTGCCACAACTTCGTTATGCGATTCAAGTTAACATATTTAAGAGCTGCGACGCTTTTTCTTACCATGCTCGTACGGCTATCTACGTATCATTTTAACTATCACCCGTAATTATACTGCTCTGCAAAAAGATAGTGTTGATCGTAGGTCTGCCTACTGAGATCTGCCATTTTCAAGGATTGTCAAAAGCAATGGCAAAAAAGAAACCGATTTCTAGTAGTAGGCTAATTAATTCTTGTGTTATAATAGCTCCATAATTATCGATAATTCTACCAATGTCCGAGTAGTATAGTAGTCAAAACACCGCGAAACAGGGCTTGCTTAACCCAGCTTCACCTCCACATGTTGGGCCAACGTCAATCAACTCGCGGGACACATTGATGCGCAAGAATGAGACGCATCTCTGTCTCTTTCTAACTTATCCTTGCGGTGACCGATTTGTCCCATTATTTGGAGATGGCTTTACTGCAGTTGTGGACAGATACTGGAATGTGCAGTGAAGAAACGGACATCTTCCTGAACACATATTGAAAAGTGACAGACGACTGACTCCCTGTTTACTATCTACATAGCCGTCGTGGACCCCATATATTTTAACATAATGACATACAGAATGAAAAGGCTGTTACTTTTATACATAACTTTAGCTTAGAATAACGCACACTCACAATGCATTCAAAACGGTAAAGTTAGCACGGGGAGGTCACGCTGGTCGGTTTGCAATCGGCAACAAGTTGAAATTTTCAACATTGCGGCTGACGCAAAGTGGAACTTGTCTGAATAACAAAACTTCAACCAGCACTTTATACAAACCTTTATACAAGTCTATGTTTACATAAGAATATTATCTAGGAGTCACTGTCAGATTATATTTATCAGCCATTCGATGAAGATTGTTTAGTTACTGGTATTGCTTTACCTAAGATACCCAGAGGTAAAAAAATTTAGAACATATATGAATTCGGATAGAGAACTACAAAGCAATTTTACGGAGTTCAGATATCACGAGTTTTTTTTTGCATTTTTTTTGTTTTCGGACCCCCTGTCATTCAGGACCGTCCTAGTCGGCGCGTAAAAAATAGGTATTCGAGCACTGTGGGTACTATCTACCTGAATTCGTATATAGGTACTATCTACCTGAATTCGTATAGGTACTACATTTTTTACGTATGATAAAGCTCACATTCGCGACGGCGTCTTCCGAGCAATAAAACCTCACGTGCATATAGCGCCGAGCCGCGCGTAAAGATGAGTGGTAATAAATCTAGAATGGACTTTACAGTTTTGCCAAGATCAAGAATAATATTTGTATTATTAAGTATTTAATAACTATAATAAACACGATATAGTAGTTTATGCAATGGTTGCATAATGATAGGCCTTAAAATAAGAGTGTGGGTTTATGAAACGAGTCGACAGGCGAGTTCCATAATAAGATCGCAGGAATATATTAAGGCCGAATTAGACATACATACACAACGTACATAACATACAATTGCATACATAACTTTAATTACACACATATTATAAATTCTCCATGATGTAGTCAGAAACAATATTTTCTGGCAACGAGTTATTTGTTGCCATCGTAGCTGCATTTACGATATCCGACGGAGTTTTCACATCGTTCTCGGGGTCACTACTATTCATATTATCAACTTTAACTTGTCCAGACGCGGAGACAATACATCTCCCTTATTAATATTTATTAAAATTTATTTGTACCCATTAGGTTTGTTTATTGCACATTTTGTGTTAGTTTTTAGATAAAACTCTAATGTCAAAGTTGAAAAAAAGACTTACCGCTGCGTTTCTTGCGGCGTTTCTTCTCAAAAGATGTCACCTTTCGAAGCGCTGGTAGATTCAGACATGTGAAAGAGCCCATGTGGCCTACTTGCAAAATCAATAATTTCATTTTCATTTACATTACAGATTTTACGTACTACAGCTTAGTAAAATTGGTTGTATTAATGCTGGTAATTTCCTACGGTTTTTGTATACATTATGGATGTTTTATGATATGGGGTAGATAAATGGTATTTATTTAATTGGATATTAGTACTCATAGGTATGCACAGAACTTCCAAACGTACCAGGATTTTTTTTCTAACTATTCGACGACAACTATTTTGCAGGATACAAATCCAAATTCTAACTCTGACTCGATTATTTCTTTCTAAAACGGCAGTTACCGTAGGTCAGTTATATTTTCCTGCAACCCTTTCCTCACACATACGAGTATAAAAATTGTCTGATGAGGAAGAGAAGTAAACTTTCAGTGAGTGACAGAGATCCTACATTTCAAAGCATGTAAAGATACTTCAGCTCATCTTTGCGCGCGGCGCTCTGTGTATGTGTGTGAACGTGAGATTGCGCAAATTATGCACTTTTAGCTAGGGAGCTGGGTGCCAAAATTTCTATATGATTTGTTCGCTTGGCATACCTGAATTGTTCGATTAATGACAAAGTAAAGAACCACAGAAAAATAGTCTGCCACCATGGTAGCGCTGCGTTTTCAACTGACAGCGTTTCAAAAATTAATAAAAAAACGGTGTGCTAAATCATTTGTTTGTAGCTGCCTCTTGGACTGATGGTCAGAATCATCCTCAAAACGATAAACATCATAGAGGCAGACTCAGAGCTTTGTTTTATAACGGGACGAAGTTGCAAAAATGTAAATGAAAAAAGCATATACTAAATCATTTGTTCGTTGTTCTCGTTGTGTCCATTCGATTCATTAGGACTCACTGAATAGAAAAAAAAAGTTGGCAGATGTCTAGATCGCTGATTATTTTATGTACGATTTTTTGAATTCGTGATTCAAAAACGCAGGGACATACGACTCTCATTTACTGAACCAAATTGATTTATTTTGACATAAACATGCATCCCTAACAATATGAAAAACTAACAAATCATATACCAAAATGGCCCCCAGCTCCCTAACTATTTGTTTTGCGTGTGTGGCATGATGTGGCAGGAGTCCGCACGAGCAACATAATCTCATCATACACAGTGACGTGCGCAAAGAAGTGTTGAAATATCTATGAATCTTGAAAAATTTACCTCTTTAAAGTATCTAGATGAACGTTGATCGCGATCTCCGCCTTCAGTTTGTCGGGGAGACACGAGACTGCCTTCTCCTCATCAGAGCACTTCTGCGTGAGCCAAAGGTAGTCGAACCATTTGATCACTTTTACTTGTAGGTGCGTCGGCACCCGCCGCATGCGCATGTAAGTCTTCACGCCGTCAAGTTTGGCTGCAATCACAAAATAGGTACCAGCGACTGCCAACGACGTTACGTAAAACTGAAATCCTGCCGTTAATAAAGTAGAAAAAATAATTACGCACATATATAATAACCATTCCTAGGTTTTCTATGATTAAATATGTTTACTTAGGTATTGAGACTCCCTAATAATAATCAAAAGTAAGGTAAATAAAAGAGAAATTAAAGAGATTATTACATGTTTTGTTTTATGTGCTATAAAGTGTTCTTTTATTACATTTACAAAATTTGTCGCGCTGACAAGCCCTAAATCGGCTTTACTTAAACGGTTTTTTAACAAAAACTATTTGTTTTAGCAAAGCGAAAATAATATATGTTCATATTCTTTTTAGTATTGAAACCTAGCTATTTCAAAAACAAGATTTGAGGAAATCGATACGAAAAGAATTGTGAAAGTGCGTCTCAAATCCTCTTTAACAGTTCTGTCTTAATTTGCGAAGTCCGAATAGTGCCTAGGCAGAAAATGACTTACGCATACATTAGTTACGCCGAAAGTTACTTTCGCATAATTTAGTTTCGCCGGGATGGATTGTAAAACAAATACATGATTATAATTTTTTATTTTTTATTTATACTTACCTAACTTAACCTAATCCAATCTATTTTTATTATAGAAACTATTAACTAGAGATTGATTTGGTGTAAGGGACACAAGTTAACCCTAACCTAACCTACCAATAATACAATTGTTATGGTTTTGCATTTCTTATTGCGGAGGGCTTCGCCAACTAGATTCGGACATAGATTCGGACAGGGTTTCGGGCTATCAAAATTCTGCAAAATTATATATATGCTAAACAACATTATGCAAAATAAAATTCGGCCATATCAATATTATGCTAATATAATATTCGGGAAAACAACCATTCGGCTAATAACGAATTATGCCGAATAAAATTTCGGAAAGTTTAAGATTCGGCGAAAATAAAATATGCGAAACTTGTTATGCCTAATAAGTTTCGGACATAAAAAATTGCTGACGGGCTGGGCATTACTCACTCTCTATTTGGATTGACTTTTTAGGTAGTATACTTTTGCTTAGTCATTGAGTAAGCGCCCATGCCTATCGTACTTATACAGCTGTTACGAATGGAATATATTCAATTCTGAAAACGGATCCGAAGGTTGTCTGTGTCAAGAACTGTTGTAGTTGTAGTTATAGTGCTCATACGTCGTTAGAGGCGATGAACCTTCGAGATAACAGCTATCGCGACGAACTATTGTCTGATGTGCAATTAATTCAATTCAGAATGTTCACGCTTTCTGCACACACGTCTTGTCTGCGAAACCGTATATTATATATAGTGTATGTAATCTATATTTAATAAACATTTTATATACGTCGTATATTGTTGAAAATTGTATGCCGATGTAAACCACACAAAATTGTAACTGTTAATTATAGTTAAAAGTGAAGAAAAGATTTAATGCCACCTACGACCTTTCAAAACAATTTTGTTTAAATTCCTTGACAATCACTTCGTTAGTTCTTCGGTTACTGTTCAAATAAACAAGTTAACAGACAACAATTTTTTATTTTTGTTTTTTTTTTATCTTAGTGTTCTGTAGTCAAACTACCACCTATTCTTATTGTTTTCGCCAAAAAAAGGCTGCCTCCCTTAATTCAAACGAGGGGATTCAAAAAATGTGTATTTATCCCATGGCATTGAGGTATGAAAAGGAAAGGAAGAAATAGTAGTTTATGCAACGGTTGCATAATGATAGGCCTTAAAACACTAGTGCGGTTTTCATGAAACGAGCCGATAGGCGAGTTTCATAATAACATCGCACGCGTGTTTTAAGGCCAAATTATGCAGAGTTGCATACATAACTTTATCTACACACATATTATAAATCCTCCATGATGGGTTCAGAAACAATATTTTCTGGCAACAAGTTATTTGTTGCAATCGTGGCTGCATATTTCCGATATCCGGCGCATTTTCACATCACACACACTCCGAGAAGACTACTTACTATTCATATTTTCAACTAAAATGTAAATTACAAACAACTTTTTCTATTCAGTTCAACAAGAATTCTACTTTCGTTCAGCAAAACGTCAACATGGCGGCAATTCGGTCCTTCGTCAAGACCATTTTTTTTTAAATAATAGACAAACGGATGAAGTCTCTGTTCTCACGTCACTCGAGATCAAATATTGTGCAGTTTATATTAAAAAAACATACTGAATTGACGTTTCGTATCAATAACTGTTTTAATATCTATGGATACTAGAATAGAGACCCACTTGAGTTTTGACAGCTGTTCCAAATTTAATCTCATTTCTTTACTAAAAACGATAAAGAAGTCATGTTATTTCTTTATCGCAGCACTGGTTTTTCCTAATTGGTTGTCAAAATGGTGGTCATTTCATACGGTTTTTGATTAACCAATGGAGGTTTTATGATATGGGTGTAGATAAAGGTTTTTAAAAATATCAATTCCAATGTTTGCCCTTCTCCGAAATGCTAATGGTAATTATAAAATTGTATTTGCACATAAATTCCAAAAAGCTCAAAGGTGCGAGCCGGCGTTTGAATGTCACATTCTGCTCGAGAAGCGCGCATTCGACCACTAGGCTGTCACTGCCCTAATAAATAACAGTTCTAGTGGGATCCTTTTCAAAAGCACCTGTGCTAGCGTTCGTCCTACCATTACGGGCCCTATTCAAAATCAACGCCGCGGCTTACTGCGGCGATTATGTTGAGCTGGCTCCTTATTGGCACTTTTCGGAACACACTTTATGGTTTTTACTTTTATTATCTTTGCTCGTTATTTATTTTCTACTGTGCCGAAGTATTAATAAATGTTTATTCTATTTGTATTCTTTTCTATTCTATTTTATTGCATAAAAGAGCAAACTGTTATGATTGCAGCATTTTTAGGGTTCCGCAGTCGAACTAGGAACCCTAATAGTTTCACCATGTCGGTGTGTCTATCTGTCTGTCTGTCTGTATGTGACATATACTTTTTGTCGAAGAAAAATAGTTACAAAGCTGAAATTTTGTACGTTTATTAATATTGGCACAAAGATACAGAATACAATTGGGAATTTTTTTGTTACGCTAGCTCCCATACAAGAAAGTATATAATGGAGCTCTAAACGTGTCATTTCTGTTGTAGTTACATGTCCGCAACCCCTACAGCCAAAACTGAATCTAAAATTCTGAATAATATTTATAATAAAAGCTTATATAACGAAGTACAAAGGAACACTATCACGACTTAGTAGGCTTCATTGGTTTATGAGTTATAGGCGACTATTTGATAATACCTACTATTCTGTAAAACATCTATACCATACCCTCCCACGTCCATAGCATAGATTGTGGCATAACCTTTGTTCCAAAAATAGCCTTGTGTGATGGGTAGTACGTAACCATACACAGTGCATGTGCATGCTCCAAAATGTACCTACTTGACTAATTTTCCTTTGAGTTAGTGGTGATAATAGTTAGTATTATATGGAATCGGCGCTCAGTGGTTAATTGTCAAATAGAAGACAATATGAAATCTAACAGTACAATCCGCGAGCAGCCAAAAGGAGGGTATTGAGTATAACAGTATGTGTATGTATGTATGTATGTGATCAAAAATCGCATTTTCCAATTTAGCTCCTTAGCTACTGCACCAATTTTAATGGATGGATGGAGTATCATGTAATTCGTGGAGACCGTTCGGGTGTCATAAGCTATATAATTAAGAATTCTAAGGGTACGTCATACTAAGAGTAAAAATAATGCTTGTACGCCGCGACATGGATGTTAGTTTTAACTAAAAAATAAAATCTATGTAAATCGTACTTTAACCTGTCGCCTGACCCACATAAAACTTAAAACTAAACGGGGCGCCCGCCTCGCATGTCAAGAACTAAGTTAGCGTAAAATAATTGCCATCTCGAATTTACTTAAACAACATTATAGAGCTGACATATTATCATGCTGCATGCAAAAGACATGAGAGATAACAAAAGAGTTGGACGGGTTTTTAATCATTTTGGAATAAACGTCGTTACAAAATTCTAAGTGCGCAGGCACTATTCGCACTTGGTCATTTTATTTCATGCACTCTTTATAATTTGTCCCTTTTTATATATGACAGTCAATAGTTTTATCTGCATAGCAAGCTCTATGTTACATTAAGATAGAAAAAAATAACAAGAACTATAGAAATTAAAAATTACTACAGGCAACTGGGCTAAAATTAAACGGCTCAGACCTGAAATATGCGTTTTCCTAAAATGTACAATAAAATTGTCAAAAAGTTTGCGTTCTCACATTGTTAGCACTTCTATTTCGTCAGCTTTCTCAAAATTACTGCTATTTAAAATGTGTACAGTCTCAGGAAGTCGTCTATTCATAATGTTTACATTCCTATAATATTAGCATTACCATAAGTTTTGCTTTGCCGTTATGTTCGCTTTTTTATATTATAGTTAGTACTTTTTTATTATTATTATATCAGCGGCAGTGATTTGGCGATATTTCTTGATACGACTAGTTTAGTGTACGGTTAGTAGGTATTTAGTATTAATTTATTTCCTATTAAAATTGTATGATAATTGTTATTTTATTAATAATTAAAATAACAGTAATTTTATAGTCTTATTATGTTTGTTGTCCTATAATGTCTGCTTAATTTCAAATCAGGGTTCTTAATGTAAAAAGTTACTTGTTTGGCATAATAAAATTGATTCATAATTGCTGACATTTTGGGAATAACCACTTTCTGAAAAGCGAACATTATACGAAAACTGTCATTCTTGGAGACAGACATCATTACCTATATAAGAAGCAAACATTTTGAGGTGACATCATGCAAAAGACGTGCTGACATTATAGAAAATAGACATTTTGGGAATTTTAGGAAAACGCATATTTAAACAACCTTAAAAATAATATTTAACGTTCAAACAGGTACGTAGAAAAGTCAAATGGGGGATGAGACTGAACGTGGAAGATGAGGATTAAACTTATTAATACAAATATTAAGTGGTAAAATATTTTGCGAAAGCTATTTTACGTAACTTTTAAAACCCGAGTGTGCAAATTTATCCTGGTTGACTAACGTTTCTTACGATTTAACGCAATTGGCCGAAGGTTTAGAGCAAATATTAGGCGACTTAAGGAGCAACTCGTCCCAAGAGCTAGTTCTATTAGGGGGGACACCTTGGCAGTAATTTAATATAACTTGGACGTAAAAGCCAGCAGCGAGAGACTCCGAGCGCGAGGGAACAGGACACTGCTGCCTCGCCATGCTACATCACTTTTGTTACCCGACTTCAAAAAAGAGGCTCTTAATTCGTGGCATTTGTATTTCTTTTTTTTTTTCTTTTTTATGTATGGTAACGCATAACTCCTTCAAATATGAACCGATTTGGATGATTCTTTTCCCGATTAACAGGGTAAACATGCCATTTGATCTAAAACAAAATCTGATGATGGAATCCGTGGAACGCCTCTAATATTAAAGACAGACATATAACAATTTTGGTATTTTCTGTAATAACTCAAGCTGGGTGTCAAAAGCATTTGGTAAAGTGGAACTGATGATGAAGACCACAGATGACTAGCGGAACTCCACGTATTTCACAGGTGGCGATTAGATTTGTTTATGAAGGTTGGTACGCAAATTATGCTAATAAAAATGAACCTATGTGGTATTGCGGAACCAACAGTGAAGAACCAGGAGAACTCCTCAACGAATGACGTCCTTGCACCTAAAATAGCACCATTTTGTAAAGGGTGATGAGCAATTGGTGTTAGGCTATTGTTACTGGATGGAGTGAATGTGTGGAGTACGTGTCATCAAATCACATAAGACAATAACTAAAAATGTAAAAAATTACCTACATAAATAACGCTTGAAATCCGTTATATGTGAATGGATTTCGAAGTCAGTTTTTTTAGTTAACAATTTCTTTGCAGCTCGTTTTCTTTTAAAAACACTGAAGATGCATTTAAGCAGATTCATAAATCGTAGGTAGTTAGAAGATAAATAAATAACCATGTTCGAAATATACCTTAATTATAGTGAATAATTTATATTAGGTATATATATTTCGAACCCGATCTGAATTCAGCGTAAAGAAAACGGTTCCGCCTCACTACTTGAAAAATATTTTTTAACACATTTCAACGTTGAACTACTTTTTATATTTTAGGGTAAAGGGGCTATAATATTATATTATGGTATAATTCTGAGCGAGGATATTCCAATTTTATTTTAGTTTGATTTACCACGTGTCAACCGGGCTAAATCAGCTCAGACCAACCCAAGGATCAACTGTGCTAGGCGACGTCTTCCTAGACAAAAGTGCAAGGTGCCCCCATACAAATCGTTCAATAAAACCCCAAGTATATAAACGAAAGAGCTCGATTATTTAAATATATTTTTCGTCGTTATATGTCAAAAATATTCAAATCGCCACACATAGTAAGTTTATTATTTGTTTATAATAAAATTGTCCAAGTGGCATTTTATTGACAAACATGTCATTGCGGTGAGATCGGTTGGATCAAAGTCAAGGTCATTCGCAACTTTGAAAAAATTAAGATTTTTCATGGTAACCTGTCACATGATTGATTTCCTAATGAGCAAAGCAAAGTGCTTTATTCTGCGACGAAAACTAATGTATGGCGAAGAAAACTGGTTTATGCTAGTTTGGGACTTGTCGTCGAGCTACCGCCCAGCAAGTTACAGAAACACACCTCTTTTCTTGTTTTAATATTATTCCAAAAAACTTACCATATATTCAAGAATCCAACAGAATTTCGCACCAAGAATGTTAATGCCTTATTAAACAGGTATAAAGGCCCGTCACGTTGCGAGCGCGGCAGGAGCACAGCCGGCGCGACGTCTACTACAACCTGCACGTCTAGCACAACCTGCCCGCGACGTTTTTTGTCGCTCTTTCGGATTTGCATAGTTCGCCAGGGATGCACTGAGCAACAAACGACTTGCTGCTATATACGTTGAACTAGCCCCTTTGATGTGACCGGCCGCGATAAGTAATATTTGTATTACAATCGAATATAGTAACTTAAATCTGTTATTTTAGTTTATCAATGTCAACCCAAATATTAAATAAATACAAAATCAATAGCTGATGAACGTATACAAAATCAAAAACGCATAACTTTTTATGCACATTATACGTAACACAGTTTAGGTGGTTGGATACGTTCTCAAAATGTCAATTACAAAAAATGCCTATTAAAAACGATTTATATTTCGCACTGCCAGCTGCTGCCAACATTTCAAAAGCCAGTTACCCCGGGGCCTCTATTCCATATTGCCTAAACGTATCGCCTGTGCTGTTTTTACGATGCCTGCTTCGTTAAAAACACGGACGCTTTGGTGTGAAGTTAATAAGAGTATAGGGTAGCCCAACAAAATAATTTTGCGATATCGCTTAGGCAATGTCGAATAGAAGCCCTGCACGCTTAATAATGGCAGCTAAAGAGAATTAAAAAATTCGAGTGCTTCCCTTTTTGTCCTACTATAATCCTCAATATTAAACGAGCAATATTTATATGTATATAAATCAATTTATTTCTTGACATGCTTGGATTTATTGAAAACGGCAATACCTAACGAAATAGATGAAATCCCCGGATCAGGGAAATGTTGGGACGATAATACGATTTATAGTAGTGGGTCTTAACCGGTGGTCCGAAGACCACTGGTGGTCCATGGAAGCACCCAAAGTGGTCCCCGAAGCCATCGGAAAAATATTAAATAAGTGACAACGAGTCGACACGACGCGTGGCGCGAGTTGCGCTACACTCGGTAGAACAATCTTTTATTAATTTTCATTTACTGTATTTACATCCAAACAGTAAGAGGACCATGGCAAGATAAAAAGAAATGGTTCCTTATCACTAAAAGGTTAAGAACAACTGATTTGTAGGGTTCGTTCACCGATTATTTGAACTTTTAACAAACATAACATGATATATGTTATTAAAGAAACTTGGAACAAGCGTTCCGTGTTTTAATCGATTCCCCTTTTTTATACTAAATTTCATCAAAATCGCTTCAACGGTTTAGCCATAAATCGTACAGATACACATAAAAAATACATCAACTGGGCGTCTATTCGGGACTGCTAAGTGATTTAGAATATTGCCATTTAAAATGCCAAAACCGCGAATATGTCGTTGTTTTGTACGTGGTTGACGTTCACATTCGCGGTTTTGTTATTTTAAATGGCGATATAGTAAATCACTTAGCGGTCCCGAATACAGGCCCAGGCTATCACTCGGCCGAATGATCTTCCCGTAAATAAATTTTCCATACACTATTTCACCCATTTAAGGGTTGATTTTGTTAAAAAAGTAACCTATTTCCTTCCCCAGTGCTGAAATTATTTCCATAAAGAATTTCATCGAAATCGGTTTAGTCATTTAGCCGTAAAAACGTAACAGACGGACAGATAAAGTTTATTTCGCATTTCTAATTTAGGTATGGCAGTAGCTATCCTGAACTTTTATAATATAAATTAATTGTTATCGTGTATAAGTTTATCGTAACAATCTATTTGACGTCATTGCGAACTTTTTGGATTACCGATCACCGGCTTAGGATACTGTACTAAGAAGCTTCTCTATTTTAAACTAGCTGTCCCCGCGACTTTGTTCGCGGAGGATAAGAATGATATTTCATACAAGCAGCAATGTCATATCTTTGAAATATTTTGAAATGCCATTTTGTAGTTAAAATACCCTTAACTGTCTCTGAAAGAAAGTTTAGTTTAAATCCATTCAGCCGTTTCGGAGCAGAAGAAACATTCAGACAGATAGACAAAAAATCTAAAAAGTTATATTTGGGCTTAGGCATCAAGTAAATTTAAAAGCATTTTCTTCTTAGATATTTGTGTTAATTTTTAAATCACAGACAGACGCTTTAATTTTATATATTTTTTATAGATGTGGACGCAGCCCGTTTCGGAAAGAGCGAGAAACTTGACCGCCAAGCCGTGGCAGCAAAGGATCCGTTTTTGTTGAATAGTTAGACTCGAGAGGACGAAACGAGGGTAGTGGAGAGTCGGTGGATCGATGGCGGGCGGCCGTGGCGCGGGACGCGCTCCCTTTGGGATGGGGCGAGGCGCCCGACTTTCGCCGAGCTATTTATAGCATTCAAGCCGCTGACCTATTTCGCTGCAGCGTCGCCGAGGAAGGTCACGGATCCAGCCTATTCTCCGCTGTCGCGCCATTGTCTTTGCCACCGAGCTGCAACGCCAGTTAAGTTGTTGACATTTTTCCGTTTCGCTCGAACGTTCGGTTATTCTTTCATCGAACTGGGGTTAGTCTACTTTCTTCGAATAAATGATGAATGTATACAAAGTCATAGGCGTATAATTTCTTTATACACATCTGTGTTTTTGTAGAACTACTAGTTAGGATAAAGTATATTTTAATCTGCTGACACAAATCCAAGCGTTTAACGCGATATCCCGTAACTCGGTCTCTAATTGAACTCATTGTTATGTCGTTATTGTTGAAGCAGTCTTGATTACAAAGTAATTTTTGTTTTGATAGAAAAATATGCAATGCATAGAATGACATTATGATTGAGTAGGGAATGGGGCGAACGGGGCGAGTGGAGCATCAAAGCCGCGCCGCGGCTCGGTGAATCACGCGCACGTTCGCCCGCTCAGCTCGCTAATGTGACAGCCCACTTAGGCACCGGCGCCGTGCCGCTATTTTATTCCACAATATTGCACAACTTCAGTCTCGAAATAGGCATTCTATTTATAACTACACCAAGTTTGAAATCCCCGCCGACTGTAGGAACTTACTTACAGACTGAATATTGCAAATGAGTTGAAATAACATGTACTTGTCCCTTCATAATTCGCATGTCTTTTCCCTTATTAGTTTTATCATTTTTCTTATAGGTATCAATACCTATAATTGAAATAAATCTGGTCATCGATTCAACATTGGCTTAGCGATTAGGTATATCATGGGTTGGGTACTCATATTATGAGGCCGGTCACATTGCGGGCGTGACCGCAACGTGACGCCATTTATTGACTTCTATTGGAAGTCGTAACGCACGCTCGAATTGTGAGTTGGGGGTTGTAATGACAGACGGCAAATTGAATGCGCGACGCGAGTCCGGCGTGACAGGCGAGCGACGCGAAAAAGGACGCTGTACGAGGGAGATAGAAAGTCTGCGCACCGGCATCACGCCCGCCTTATTGTTGTAAGTTGTAGTGAGACGTGCGCGCCGCGCTCTCGCCAAGGTGAGATCGCACCGCGCTCCTGGCGTGACATAAGCGCGCCCGGGCTCAATTGTCGGGGGGCTAAGCCTCCCCCTACGCCTCCAACCCTGTGCGCTTTTTGTTTCTTAAGTATTCTTCCCAACAATTTGAAATAACACTAATTTGGAGAAGTGATAATGAGAATTTCAGAAAAGTTTTCTGTAAGACGTTCACAATAAATAAATGGGGAATTCGAGTGTTTTTTCTTTTTCTGTCGCACATACCTAACTGAAAAATTAATCAGGGAACAAACTTTACACTAAACTCTAAAGGCTTGTGTTATGGGTATTAGACGACGATAGACATACTTATATAGATAAATAAATCCTTGACTCAGGAACAAATATTCGTGTTCATCACACAAATATTTATCGTTACTTTACATTTCGATACGATAGAAGGTAGCACTCATTATCTGAATAATTGGTCTGTACATTAAAGATATTTATATCTATAAAAATGGCATGGCAGACAAATAACATAAAAAACCGAGTTTTTAAAAGTAATGTATGTTTGTTTGTTTATTTGTTTTTGCAGCAGAACTGCTGGCTGGGTGTAGTCATCGGGACGGAACGGATTGAACAGGTATCACAGGACAACTACACAAGAGATTTTACTGAAATTATAAAATGAACGGTGGCATCAAGTCTTGTGAACAGTTTATTTCATTACCTTCGAGCGAAACTTTAAAATCACTTGTCTGAACTTATTTGCTAAGGCCTCTGGTATATAATTAGTTAATTACGTACCATGAGAAGAGCCAGCGCAGCCCCCGTAGCACAATATTTTTTATCGCGCACATAAACCAATCGTCCCTTTCGCACCCGCATATTAGTTAAAAAGTGACAGATGCTTTATGTTTGCGATAAAAGCTAGTGTGCTAGGCCCTCAGGTCTCCTTTCTCGCGATCAAGTGATGCCACTCAGACAGGGCGCGCGATCTGCGTTAATTTTAAGTCACAACAGACAAAATCCTAGTTTAATAGAACACTTGGCGCCCGAGTGTTTCACACTAAAGCGGACGTTCTTGGCTAAATACTCGTAGCTATAGACGTCACCCTTAAAACGCTGACAACAGCCATTGACCAGTTATCGGTCACTGTCTCTTTACACCTGAGTGAACGAGAAGCACTGTGCGGTTATTTGTATGGGGAAAATCAAAAACGGATGAATTATATAAATAATCACACCACACCTATAATTTTAATCAGTCAAGTTTTTATTATGGGCATGATGTAGTAGTGTTATTAATTAAAGACCCATAAGTAAAAAAAATAAGATGCATAGTACCGTTTAAAGAGAATTGCAGACGTAACTTCACGATTTGTTTCTATCGTGTCGATTTTATCAAATCGTGTTTGGAAATATTTAGAATATAAACATATATTTTTTGCGCTTTGCCAAAAAAATAGGTTTTGTTAAAAAACTGATTAAGTAAAGCCGATTTAGGTGTTGTCAGCGCCTTAAGAGGAATGTGGACCAACGGCAAAAATCACCATTTTCATACAAAAGGCGATAACTATTTCCACCCCTTAGATGTTAACCGATTTTGACCAATTTTTGAAATCTAGATCTGTACGTTTTTTTGAATATTGAAGATCAACAAAGTCAAATAATCGCCGAAATTAGTTTTGTATGAGAATACTGAAACAACAATAAAACTGAATTTATTGATTATAGTGAAAAAACCATAAAGTATAGACTTAGATTTTGTTCTGACTGACAAGCTATCAAAAATGGTCAACATCGGTTAACATTGGGTGGAAATCGTTATCGCCTTTTGTATGAAAAGCCGAAGGTTCACAATCCTCTTAATGACAGTGACCAAACTGGCACTACAATACATGTTACATGTTATTTCAACGCCGCCGGCTCCCGATATAGCAACTGACGAGAGTATATTAGCAATTGTAATTAACTATATGGACTAGATAATTATCATACCGGGCCGATCATAGCGACATAGGATTCAATTAACTTATTGTATAGACATCTTATCCCTCGGAATGTCCGTTGATATGACAATAGGTTTCCTTATCTCCGGCAGCATTACCTAATGCGTCGTACTGCCGAGCTATATGGCGCGAGATCTATACTTCATAATTCATAACTCACGCAATGTTTATAACAATCACTTATTGACAAAAATAAATTGAATATGTCTATAAATTTTTGCATGAACACTACCTTTGACGTGCCAGATAGGTTAGAATTATAACAAAGCAATGGGTCCTATTCGAAACGGTGTCTTTTTAATTAAAAAATTTTCAAACTTAAAATTGTGTCTAGTATGACGTTTCTCGTCATACTAGATTTTGTATAGCGCAAAGCTGTCAAAATCAAGTCTGGCGCTTCTTATTTTAAGTTAAGTGACTTTTAAATTTTGAATTGGCCCAATAAGGAATATAAGTAAAAAAAACAAAGCAGAACAGAAAAAAACGGCCGATTGCGAGTCGGACTCGCGCACGAAGGGTTCCGTACCATTATCTATAAAAATGGCAACAAAAACACGTTGGTTTTCTAGGAGCCCTCTTAAATATTTGTTTTATTTGAATCCCGAGTCCCGAAAGAAGATCCGGGTCGAGTCCAGATGATGATTTTTTCCCTTTTTTTTTCATGTTCCTTCTTTTGTGAGAAAAACTATTATTGGAAGCCCTTAATCAACGCATAAAATTCGTTCAAAAAAAACCGAGCAAGCCTAGGTATATAATACAGGACTGTTTCATTTCATATACTATTCCCCTGCAAACGTGTAGTTAGTATCAATAATTGAAAGTTTAAAGATTTACTTTCGGCCGAATTATTTATTGGCACGTCTTGCTAAGTGGCAACTAATTAATTAATCCGATGGAACACAATCAATAATTACAAATTAAGGGATTAATGTAATCCAACTATTGCTTTGATGAAGCCAAGTCAGGTCAAGTCAGCCAGCAATCGATTTAAGGCAGGCTAAGAAATGGCTTTAGGTACAGCCGTTTGCTACTCAGATGTTAAACCAATTTAATTTAAAGACCTAATAAAACCAATTCCAGTCACTTCACTACAACGAACTAATCCGCAATGATCACATTCATTTTCGTACAATATGCCGAGCGATCAGCGAGCTAACCAAGAATCAGGACCAACCCATTCGAGTTGATTGACCGACTGAACGGCACTGTCTGAGTAAGGTAAGCGAAAGGAAACGAAACAGAACACATTTTATTTTAATGTAGTAGTAAATGAAAAGAACTAAAATACCAAACTAGTTCCTTGTTAGACAACGATTGGACTAGTTCAAAGTGATCTTGCAAGTGACAAGCAAGCACAACTCTAGAGCTTTATTTGCATTATTTAAATAAAATAAAAAAACAAAGCTTCTTTATCTTTGCTTGCCAAAGACTGGTTAAGCTCGTAAAATACAAAGTTTAGCGCCCCGTTTAAGAGTTGGTAGGAAATGAAATCCCACGGGTGTGTTGGCAGCGCAGGTGTCGCCGGATACTCGCTCGGTCGGTCAGGCGGCACTCGCACATGGCTGGCTCACTCATAATTTATTCTCCTGCCCTACAGGTACCGCCTTATTATTTTTCCATCCATCCCTATCAGCCATCTTCTCCACTTCTACTAATTTCTTAGATTTTATCATCCCTTTATCCATATTTCCTAAGCCATCTACATTCGTAGGTAAATTCCTTTCTTGTCACGTATCCGCCATGTGTCCGCATCCCATTCTAAGGGATAACTCCGTTTCTCTGTCACTGTGTGACATCGGTCTCTGGATGCAGGTGAGGGTGGATGGTAGCAGGTAAAACAACGGAATGTGGTATCGGTAAATTTATTAAATGAGGTACGAGGCACTATGTAAGTGCGTCAATGGTTAATCCTTTATGTTCACAATAAGATAACAGGTAACTATTTGTCTTTCCTACATAAATCACACTGCACTATTGTTTATAAGAGACTTCCTCAGATATTAGGTAAGTATTTAAATAGTGTACAAAGTGAACTAGAGGGAAACTCTATTAATAAATTCGAAGGCAATGTGAAAATGGACCTTTCTAGACCAAGATATATTATGGAATGATGATCTATGTCTGAATCGAGTCATCGATCTAAATTTGAATTTGGAAATGAAAAAGGAATTGAAAAAGAAAAAGAGGTTGTCAGCATTGAAGGAGTATTGTACGAGTCGGTGATAGCGCGTCGTTACAACGGGAGCTATTTTAAAATTCCTCTTATTAAACATGAGGAAGTCCATAGTTATAGACTTCCTCATGTTTAATAAGAGGAATTTTGATAATTTGGAAATTTGATAGGAAAATTTTTCGTAAGGAACCCTGTCGTCGATTTTAGAGATAAGGAGTGCATGATGATCTAGGAAACTCATCATTCTTTATACACATAAAACATGACACATCTTTCGAACTGCGGTCTCTGTGTATATAGCCTTCAAGACTATCCAAGGAATAATACAGACAGTTATGTACCTTCACCCTAGCGAATACCAGAGGCAATGCACCATCTAGATAGCCCCATTAGCACTCTGAATCCATTATTGTATTGTACCCTCAGAGCGTAGTAGGGTCTTTTTTGTATAGGTAGTTAACCCACAGGCTGCTCGAGTAAAAAGCTTTAATAAGTGTTATTTTGACTTCACCGGAACCTCTATAACGATTCAACGAAGATCAATTGATTTTGATGACTTCAAGTGCTAAACATGATATATATATTCTAAGTCACCTGCGACATCCTGGCTTGTTTTTTGTTGTTATTTAGTATTACGGCGGGCGTTAACGAAATTGGCAGATGCAACAGTTTCGCTGAATTATATAATATATTTATATATAAATATATTTTGCTTTGAAATGCGAAACTCGTTCTCATTTAGCAAAACTAAAGCAAATATCGCAAAATGCGTGTGACTTGTTAATTAAACTAATCTAATATATAATTAGCAGCGAATACTATTTTATTCTTAAAATTATACAAAACGAATATTTTGCCATGCAATATTAAACGAAGACAAAAAAGCTGAAATGCACGTTTCGCCAAATCAACAAGAGCGAGTACACCACTGCTTTCCAACTTGTCATCATTTTCTTACTAAAATGAATTATTTACTCGTATTCATTTTATTCCAAGTGAAGCGGCCGAGCGACCGACGCAACGTAACGAATTAAAATGGTTCAGTGGTGCTTGATAAAATGCGTTGCTACAAAAGGAAAGATATTAACTATTGTTTTCTATTACTCGACTCACATAACTTAATAAGTAGACGTTTACTGTGGTAGGTTAAATTGTATGTCCTTTTTTATATCATTAAAAATAGGTTTATTGAATAAGGTTTTAACTTAAACTTTTTTCTACTTATCTATATTGAAATTAAAATCCAATAGATAACTTATACATTTTATTACTTTAAGTAAGCAATTCTTGTATATAATAAATGTAATTCATTTCTCGAAAACGGCTCTAAAGATTTGCACGAATACTTGTATTTAGATTGTGTTTTACTTTCCAAGTTTATCACGATAGGTGAGATGCCAAGGCCCTATTTCTCGAAACTTATTAGACTAATATTAGTCCATGAACTAAGACATTTTACAAGTTTACTAGTGTACGTTTCTCGAAGCTACTGTCATAAAATATTAGTTATTAGTTACCAACTAATAAATATTAGCTAATATTATTGGAGTCAATTGGATTTGGGCTTCATGAATAAAAAGAAAAAAATTACAGTAGTAAAATACACCAATAAAGCTATTAGTCTCGAAAGGCTTTTACAAAATATTAGACGAAACTATTAGTGTATTTTACAAAACAAATTTATAAAATGTGGACCGATTCGGACGCTTCCGACGGTGAAGAAGGCTTGTCTTGTTTTATCAAAACGTCTGAAAAGCTCCCAAACAGAATTTCTTTCGCTTCTAATTATGCTTCTTAGAACCATTAACTTGAGATCCATTTTAAAATATATAATATCTAAATTAAAGCAACAATCCGCTTTTACCACCAATGTGCAAACGAGAAATGAAAACGAATACAAAGGTGGCGGGAACTTTTCCCGCTTTTTTAATATGTAAGAAGGCATGGGTGCATTCAGTCAAGCCAGACTAATGATTTTTGATACTCTACCAGTATTAGTTACCAGTCTAATCATTATTTTTGAGAAATAGATAATATTAGAACTCGTAAATTTTTCAGGAATAAGTAATAACTAATATACTAGTAAACTAATACTTTCGAGAAATGGCCCCAGAGAAAGAAATAAATAAAAAATAAAGACGGCCGACGCTCGGTCGCCCAGGTACTAAATAATAAGGTGCGATACAAACAGATCTAAGTAGGTACGTACCAAATTATAGGTAGGTATATATTCAAATTACTAAACAGCCCGGTCACATTGCGGGCGCCACAAGAGCGTGGCGGCGCGCCAGTAGCTCGGCGTGAGCGCAGTGCGAACGTCACACTGAAACGCATCCGGTTACATTGCGGATGTGAAGCCGGCTTCTGTCTGGCTCGCACCACGCACCTTACGCCACGCTCGAATCGCGCGCGCAATCTGAAGTTTGTCATTACAACTCGAGCGTGCACGTCTTGTTTATCTTGGCTTAGCACTATCGCAGAGTAGCGTGAATGTGTGACACCTGTGACATTCCAATATGCGCTTCACACAACGCTCCCGCCACGCTTGTAATATGACCGGGCCTTTATCAAAATTAAAAATACTTATAATTAGACTATAACTTCATAATAATAATATGCCATGGGCACGTTGATAATAACGATGTATATTATTGCACACAATATACAATTCCCAGTGTGATAATAACAAAAAGGTACAAACTAAAATCCGACTAACGACGTTAAAGCATTTTTGCTCCTGGTATGTCGCACCATTAGAATTTCTATATGACACTCGCACGTCCTCCATG
This sequence comes from Tortricodes alternella, assembly GCA_947859335.1. Classification (NCBI taxonomy): domain Eukaryota; kingdom Metazoa; phylum Arthropoda; class Insecta; order Lepidoptera; family Tortricidae; genus Tortricodes; species Tortricodes alternella. The sequence goes on along the minus strand of OX401970.1, from coordinate 21,970,322 downwards.
AATCATATGAATCCCATTTATTTAAATCGGTCCAGTAATTCACGAGCCGAACTGGAACATCCGATTTTTGGTCACATACTGTCATGGACCGCGATACTCTATACCCTTCTCTTGGCTTCGCGCAGTCAGGTAAAGAAACAAGCACCTTTTTATACTCAGTTGCGCTTCGACATACACAACTATTCCATAGACATACCAACATCATTATGGCCTTAAATACTCAGCACAAAACAGCCCTTATTTGCTCTAGAGCAATAAAGTTGCATACAAAATTCATTATTGCACTGTTTTTGTATTTTTTATTATTTAAACTATACTTTTACTTCTTTTTACAATTTTTTTGCAGTAGTAGAACGAAAAGCAGATTATGCACCTCGCATCAAGTGATATGTTAATACGCTCGTGTTTTTAGAGCCCTCACTTGCGTTCGGGGTCCAAACTAACACTAATACTATACTTGGCGCAATAATGAATCACGCTCTGCTTGGTGCAACAATCTACTATTGCAAACTATTCTTAGGTCCGGTCGGTCGTTCGCAGAACTTTATTAGCCTAGCGAATTGAATTCCGCCATCTCAACTACTCTTGAGAATAGTGAGTTGTCCGGGATAACTTCTCAACGTTTTGATGAGTTTCTCCTGCGTTAAGAGCTGGTGGCATTTTGGGCACGAGATTTGATCGTCGCTATATAGCAGTTTCATCAAATGGAACCAGTCATCATGAACTTGAGCGTTTGGAAGTACACTTACGTACTTCCAAACGCTCAAGTTCAAGCTTCAATTCGAAATGGTGTCGCCTAAATTTAAAATTCTATAAACTTAAAATAGAAATCGTCAAACTCGATTTGGTATAACACATAATAAAAATTTTACAAATAAAAAAACCGACCTCAAAAACCCTTTGAAAAGTAAGAACTCCTCAACGATTGACATCCTTGCACCGTGGATAGCAACAGTTTGTAAAGGGTGATGAGCAATTGGCATTATGCTATTGTTACTTGATGTTAGTAAATGTGTGTCCTTAAATCACAGGATACTAAATAAAATGTGAAAAAGAACTTTGGTACTTTTCAAAGGGTATTTGAAGTCGGTTTTTTTATTTTATAAATTATATGTTTGTAGTAAATCGCAACTGAATTTCAAATTGAACACAGTAATCAAACTGTAAAAGAGAGTTTTAAAAAAATCCTTCTCAGAATCGTACATTCTCAAGTTTAACGGCTGGAGAGACTACCCAAAATTTGAAAAATCTTAAGTCTGTTAGAGCTATTTCTTTCAATGCATTATGTTAGGAGTTTACACCAAGAATAAAATTTAACAAATACAAAAACCGACTTCAAAAACCCTTTGAAAAGTAAGAAATAATTATTGGCCTTCGTAAGTAAATTGCTCCTCTGCTGCACTGGGAGTGAAGAAATAGCATAGAATGCGTGCAGATGCTTATCATCCTGGCATGTCGTAAAAGTCGACTAAGGGACGGGTCCTCTCCAACATGGTGGACTATCTGTATCTGGGCGATGGGCTGATCACCTGTCACCGTACGGTTCATCATACCATCTTAGGACTAATTCATCGAACGTGGCCACTAGTAGTATTGTGGCTCTGCCCACCCCATTAGGGATTTCGGGCGTGATGCTATGTATGTATGTATGTAAGTAAATTACCTAGAAACGTCAGATATATTGTTGGTTAAGTGATACATTAAATACATCGATATCGGTGTCAAGTAAATGAACACACAGTATGTGGGATTGATTGTGTAATTTACTTGAACCTCCTCCTTTTTTTTGAAGTCGGTTAAAAACTGTCAATATCGAGTTTGACGTTTCTTATTTTAAGTATAAAGACTTTTAAATTTGGCACACACACTTTCGAATTGGCTCCATTGAACCAGTAATCATATTAAATAATAAAAAACCGGCCTAGTGCATGTCAACTGGCAGACCACGAACTAGAATTTAAACTGACTGACCTAGTGAATATCGCGGGACTCGGCTGGATGCGCGCAGCATAGGATAGGTCGACGTAGCGGTCATTGGGAGAGGCCTATACAGCACTAGACGTCTTTCAGCCGAAATAAAGATTATGATGAAGTTCATGTCAGACCATGCACTATGTGGGGTTCCGTAGCGTTCCCGCGGAAATTTTCTGTAAAGTCTATAATAACAGTAATGCTGTGGGTTTACGACACATTTCTTTAGATTTTTTTACAGGTAGCAAGTATTAAGACCTTAAGTACTTATATTTCATGACCCAAATTCATGACTCTTACCTAGTCATACAGGCTTTCATTTTTTCTAGGGCTTTAGAATTACAGTTTATTTTGTAACTCCTACAGAAATGACACCTTTACGGTTCAATATTCCTAAAACGGTAACCTAAATCTTAAAGTAATAGGATTAATCGAAGTTTATGCCATTATTGTTTCTTCCTATTCGCGATTCTGCACAATATGAATTCCACACAACTGCATTTGATCACATTCGCTATTCTTCACAGTCATTATTTTTATACAATCCTGTTTCTTCCTATTCGCGATTCTGCACAATATGAATTCCACACAACTTCATTTGATCACATTCGGTATTCTTCACAGTCATTATTTTTATACAATCCTGTTTCTTCCTATTCGCGATTCTGCACAATATGAATTCCACACAACTTCATTTGATCACATTCGGTATTCTTCACAGTCATTATTTTTATACGTTCCCGTTTCTTCCTATTTGCGATTCTGCACAATATGAATTCCACATAACTTCATTTGATCACATTTGGTATTCTTCACAGTCTGATCATGTGTCATATTGATCACATTATGATCAATATGGTTCTACACAACTGCATTTGACCATATTTACTTTTCTGTACAGTTTTTATTTATATTCCCATTTGAACTCTATATTTTCTCTTCTTCTATATTTCTCTAACCAAGCCAAGGCAGAATTGAAAACAAATAGGCAATTAACTGGTGTTCAGAACAGAACACAGGTTTTGTCTATGACGACGCGCGCATGCGCGGTGTGTTCTAAAATGGCTGTATTAGAAATAATGTGTGGAATAATTGTGTCCGATCAGTTTTATTTCTAATAAACGGCAAAACACCACATATTAAAGTTTTTTCATTGCCCACAGCATCTATAATGTAAATATTGTGTGGCACAACTGGCTTTTGCGTTTTTATCCATTTTCATTAACATTCAGTAACGGATGTAAAGATGTCGATGAGATTAGTGAAATATTGCTTAAATGATGATAATGAGAGAAACTTTTGTCGTTGTTTAATTTATTTCTAATCTAATTCATATAAAAGAAAATAAAAATATGCACAAGCACAAACATATAAATGGACAAGTCGAAAATACGTCAAGTTAAGGGTTAAAATAGTAAGAATCATGAAGATTATATAAAAATAATGACTGTGAAGAATAACGAATGTAATCAAATGAAGTTGTGTGGAATTCATATTGTGCAGAATCGCGAAAAGGAAGAAACGCGAATGTATAAAAATAATTACTGTGAAGAATACCGAATGTGGTCAAATTAAGTTGTGAGGAATTCATAATGTGCAGAATCGCGAATAGGAAGAAACCGGATTGTATAAAAATAATGACTGTGAAGGATAAAGAATGTGATCAAATGCAAATGTGTGGAATTCATATTGTGCAGAATCGCGACTAGGAAGAAACAATAATGGCATAAGCGTCGAATAATCCAAAAAATATAAAGCTATTCTCAAAGAACTTTAAATTAATTGAGTTTTAGGGTAGAAGAAAACTCATTTTTCTTCGTAAGCAAACTTAAGCTTCCCCATAAAAGATTTTTTGCTTATTTTACCTATTATTTGTCTTGCTGCGCGAAATCTACAACTATAACTGCGAAAATTATGTGCAGAGGTGGTGTTGGATTCGATGCACGCGACACTTTAATACTATAAGTATATTATGGCAACTAACAAATTGGTCACCTTGTATATTATTATGACAATAAAAATATCCCAAAACAAAACTTTATTTTAATCCATAAACGTGTTAAATATATGTTCCAATTAGAGGTTTAATTGTGCATATTCGATAAATATAATATTTTATGTACATATTGTTGTATCAGTTGTGTTATTTTCAGTCAAGAATTTTTGTGTTTGAACTGTACTCCGCTCATTTGTGCACAACTACTAGTCGAATCAATAAAACTCTATCTTTCTTTTTGTTGCAGATGAAATCACGTTGTATAAATGTAGGTACAACGTATGTCGCACAGTCCCGTTGGGAAGAAGGGTACTCAAAGTATGTAACTACGCCACGCGTGCTATTACTACATGTAAGCATTCGCTTGGCGCTAAATTATCTCAACACAATAAACGTATTTCACAATTTCCTCCCTGGAATTTCATTTTCGAATATATGTTTTTACTATTACGGATTGTTGCCATAGAAAAGTCGGTACGTTGTGATTTTAACATAATTTAATATATTTTTTAATAATCTCCAATCGTAATCCAATACGCTAAAGTTTGCCGTCATGAGTTTATTGTAAAAACATACACACAACAAAAAACGTAGCCCAAAATCAAGCGATCAAATAGAGGATTCGCAAATGGTCTTTCGCGTGCATAGACACAGATAAAGAAATGACATTATAAGCATAGTACCGACCTTGAAACTCTTTCCTGGCGGTGCTGACGGAGGTGACGATGTTGGCGACGTGGCCGAGTACCGTGGCGAAAAGCATCAGCCCGAACAGCAGCTGCGCGATCACGAACACGTACTCGCCCTTACTACGCGGCCGCGGCAAATCCCCTGTTGGCGTAACCACGTTATCAAACCAAAAACCTCAAATCAAGTCAGATCAAGCTTCTTCCTTTCCGTGCCTTACAGCCTAGCCTTAGAGTAAATGAGTTTCCTGGTCAATCGCATTCCACCTTCGGCCGCGTCACCTCTTTCGATCATATGCGACTGTGGTCAAGCGAAAGCTCATGGAGGATTAAAAAAAGGATAGTTAAAAACCTGAAGCCGCTTCGAATCGAGATTATACGTTCGCCCTGTAAAACTATGTACGAAAGGCATCTTGGTGTGGAAGAACCAGCATACAAGTTTTTAATATCAATTACAACATGCGAATGCGATTGGTTAAGACAGACTTTTTGTTTAATTCACTCAGAATCCATGCAAATCAACGCAAATAATGTACTGATGATGCCAAGAAATAAAATGCGTCCCTCCTGTGGCCAAAAGTTAACAAAATCTATGGGTTACATTCACGATTTCTTCATACAGGCTACTATGTCAGATGCGGACATAGTTAAAATCAAAAAATCAGTCATCAAGGTTCTTAAATTTCGGGAACAGAAGGGACAACTATGGTCTAAACGTGTGTATGACCCATAAGCTCGGTTTTGTCCAGTTTTACTTCTACGTCTATCTATATATTTTGTCTTCTTCCCAAAGCCGTTTTTGATTGATTAGAAAAGAAAACCTGTCATTTTCGAACTCAAGATTTTGCAGAAACAAATTTAAATGCGGTACTACAATATTGAAAATCCTTGAGGAGATAAAGAGCCGCACGACGGCCCTCCTACACGTTGGAATGGAAGACGGATTACCTCAGGGATATGACGGCCGCAACTAGGTCGCATCATATTATACATTTATATGGATTACATTATTATTTACCATATCAGTAAAAAGGTAACAAATATACTTTATGGATTTTATGGATCTCAGATTGCTGAAATATGTTTGGACAAATTACTACGTTCGGTCCAAATTTCATTTGACCTACCGCTGCTTTCTTCTTAGATATTAAACTTATCAAATTATATATCTGATAATTGAAGAATGTAGATTAGGTTTTGTTGGATACAAAACAATACAAAAAAAAACAAATATACGCGTCGAATTGAGAACCGCCTCCTTAGGTTTTTTTGAATTATAGTATACCTACGTGTTTTTGCCACAATTCCACGCTGCTAGTAGATACAAATAATGCGTTTGATAATAATAACTGAAAAAAAAACTTCCCAATAACATAAAAGGTTTGGAGAATAAAAAAACAAAAACAATGTTCTCAAACATTCGCAATTTTGACGTTATGTGTTCAGTATCACTCGGACATTTTGCTCGAATTACTTGACACCACATTTATTAACACTTTCATTGCCAAGAAAAGAACCCAGTAGTCGGGTCGGCTATTCGTAGTGAGTTTTGCTACAAAGCGGGAAAACTCTACTATGTGCTAGAAGCGCAACGCTACGTGCTATTTGGCTTTTAAAGTGCTATAAAATCACTCAGGTAGTTCGTCGTTCGGCTACTCGACTAATTCCATGCGAAAAATATTGTATAACCTCTCTTTTGCTTTGTTGATATTGAGCAAAAAGGGAACCGAGAGCTTAGAAGAGGAATTATATGTAAATTTATTTAAAGCTCTGCGTAATGGGTAAAATGACTGCAAAGAAGTTGTGTTATGTCCAGCTGTTATAAATAGGCAACGGAAACCATTTTGTCATTGAACTTGGACGACCTGATTTGAGTGGTCTAAGAAAACGAAAAGTTGCCGAGTTTCTAATAATATATGTGCATTACCATCACTAAGATTTGGAAACGATTTTAAGAATCGGAAATATACGAGCCGACAGTGTCAACTCGGCTCGAATTGTCAGTCTCACTTCGAAAGCTTAAAATACTTTAGAAGTGGAGAAAATCATGTCTCCGTGTTTATCAACGAAAACGGAGTAGATAATTAAAACTATTAATAGCTAATAATTCAGGCAACCACAGCTACTTTGACGATTTAGTTCTTTTTACATATTTTATAAACATATATGTAAAGTCTGTTCGCTAAGTTGATAAATATTATACCGTCCCGAAATAGCGACTGTCGCTTAACTATCGCAACCTGAATGACGGGCGTCATTTATCAACGCACGCACTGAGTTTCGTGGTACGAGGCACGCAGTTATTGTCAACACGGTGCTGCGCCGGGTGGGCGGTAAAATACGGTAAAAGAAGATGATAGATTTTTACAAATTGATGGCAGGATAGGCGAAGCAATTGAATGTTTCATGATAAACGTCACCGACTCTGATTCTTCCTCCGTCTCCGTCATGGTCGTCGCCCGAAGATATGCCAGCAATGGGACATATACAGGCTATTCAATAATAATATTCTGTGAAAAAAAAATTGTTCTTCCTTTTAATTTCGTATTATTATCACAAAAAAAATTAGCGGGTCGCTATTTGTAATGAGTTAAGAAGTCCTGATTATTAATTTTTTGGCAAACAGAATTTACTGTGCTACAAAAAGTTTGTGCATCTTTTATTACCTGGTAGAGGGTTTTGTTACTGATTGAGTGCTCATATCATATCGTTTTTAAGTTGTATTTACTTTTAATTATTTGAATTTCAATTTAGGAAGAAACGAAGTCAGCACCGCTACACAGTTTAATCTAAGCAGTCAACCCAACCACTTGTATAAATATGCTTATTAACATAAAGCGATATCAAGATAATCATATAATTTATAAAATAAAAACACCGACTTCAAATAGCCTTTGAAAAGTAAGTTTTTCTTTACATTTTATTTATTATCCTGTGATTTAACGACACACATTTACTACATCAAGTAACAATAGCATAATGCCAATTGCTCATCACCATTTACAAACTGTTGCTATCCACGGTGCAAGGATGTCAATCGTTGAGGAGTTCTCCTGGTTCTTCAATTTGACTACATGAATTTTCATGGACATATGTTGCTTCAGAACTTTATACAGCAATTTAATCGCCAACCGTGAAATACTCAACATTTAGGAGTATCAATTCCGCATAGATCCTCTCATCATAACTCGACTTTGACTTCAACGGGACCAAACTGAAGGTATACCCTACCGATTAAAAAAAGAATTTTCAAAATCGATTTATAAATGACGGAGTTCTGAGTGAAGAAACAAACATTTAAAAAAATACAACCGAATTGAGAACCTCCTCCTTTTTTTTTGAAGTCGGTTAAAATAGTAGTATTATGTAGTTAGACAGCAAGAAGCAGAAGTAGTCCCCAAGATCTCGTACAATATGTACATCTGAGCTACCCAGCTTAACTAAAGTGCCCACTTGTAAAGAGAGGATGGGTATGTATAACTGTGAATAACAAAAAATATTTTTCATTCACGTTGCGAGTGGGAACGGAACACGTGGGTACAAGTGGAAACTTGGAAAAATTTCTACGAATCTTTTTAGTATTTAAAGCCCCTTAAATTAGCTTTCTGATGGTATCGGTCTTAACATTTATAGGCATCCATCAAAACCTGAAAATCAAGAATATACGCCGAATAGTGTATTTTTCCGAGTAGTCGATTAGTAGTGATAAAGATATTATAAAAAATTAATTATACGATTAACGACATATCGCTTTTATGTAACTTAGTTTTGAATGAAAACTTCGCAAAGTAAAATAATGAATAAACAAAGCAATTTGGTACATACTTAATCGTTCGTTTCGAGTATCACTTAGACCAGCCATTCTCAAAGTGTGCTCCGAAGAGCCTCTGAGGGAAGGCTCTTCTCCACGAATCATATGATACCCCATTTATTAAAATCGGTGTAGCTACTTCAGAAGCTGAAATGGAACAGCCGATTTTTGGTGACATACATACCTACTTTGACCGTTTAAATTTATGCCCTCCTTCTGGCTTCGCGCAGTAGGGCGAAAATAAGATCTCATTATTATAAAGTGTCTGTCGGAATTGTACAAGAATGTATGTTTTTATTATGCTTTCATACATAAGAGCAAATACGTACAGCTACTTTAATCCTTGTTCATTCATTGAGCAGACAGGTGCATAAAAAGTCCATAAAAACGGACCGCGCTTTGTAGAGATTTCAAATACTCTTCGGTATTGAGACAGTTTTGTCATTCTGCCAGCTTTATTACTGGAAGTACTTTCTAAAGAGAATACATACTTTATTATTAACGGTTAAATTGCGAATGCTTATACAATCGTAAATTCTAGATATGAGGCAAATAACTTTTTCACTTTTAAGGTCGTTTGAAAAGGTTAATGCTGTGATAAAAATTTGGTTTTCTGCATTTTAGGTCACTAATGAAATCAGACTTTAGTGTTTACTTATTATAACTATTTATAATCGATTTTTATTATTAAAGCAAAGTGTCATTGTTTCCCCCACTAAAGTCTGATTCCATTAGTGATCTAAACAGCAGAAAACCATATTTTTATCACAGATTTAACCCTGATATAAATTTAGAGGGTTAGTTTTTGCTGAACCCACCGACTGGTTTATGGACCGAGCAGCGCGGCGAGCACTGAGCCGTGCCGGCGGACGCACACCGCACGATGCGGATACATGAAACTTATCTTTAATGCTTCAAAATCAAAAGTCAAAGTAATAATATCTTTATACTATTTAGGCTTTGACAATGTATGTGAAGATAAAGGTCAATGAATGAATCTACCACCGCTTCGGAAAAAAGACCTCTACTGAGAAGAGCCGGCAAGAATGTGGTAGTATTTTGCAAAATAGAACACATATACACATATAAGTTAACTTTAAGTGTTAGCTGGCGCCAAACTGATGTGACTCGAAAGGTCGAACAACCCATCAGAAAACACATGGCTGGTGAAAGGACGAAATACGTAAAATTCAATAGCTTGTATATTGTTATATTATATATGAACTTGTCACCGCTATGAATATTGCCCTTAATTGATTTCTTATTAAAGAAAAACTGACAGTCTACTGGTATTATAGAAATCTTATCTTGATTATCATGGATTTTGTAGTCGTAGGATATAACCCAGTTAATGAAAAAGCAAATTAATACAGACTTAACAATATAGTTATCCAGAAAGAAGCGCTATCTTCCATGCAATTATCCCTATGCCCCTATTATACCTATGGGCGGACAGTGTCGAGCTCCGGGGATGCTGCGCATTGCGAGGCAGCCGACCATCGCTCGTTTTATTATTAAATCTCTTGATAATTTCTACTATTAAGACAGTTTGCGCCCAGCGACTTTGAGCATTGTACTTAACCAATGGATTCGGAGCATCTTTTACATTTGATGGATAATCCAAACATTTAAAAACCGGTCAAGTGCGAGTCTGACTCGCCCGCCGAGGATTCCGTACTTACGTATGGAAAGAACCAGTACCTTGTAGGTATGGAACCCTAAAAATAATAAATGATGAATAAATTGCGGTTTACGATTTATGATGTATTAAAAAAAAAACTACTTACTAGATCTCGTTCAAACCACTTTCGGTGGAAGTTTACATGGTAATGTACATCATATATTTTTTTTAGTTTTATCATTCTCTTATTTTAGAAGTTACAGGGCTCCCACGTGTGTGTGTGGGGCAGGGTAAAACAGGAAACGCATTTTACCACTTTGGAAGCGTCTCTCGCACGTTTCAGTTTAGAAAAAAAAATTACATTCGAAACCTCACCTTCGGGTTGATGAAAAAAAAAATTGAGTTTCAGTTCTAAGTATGGGGAACCCCCAAAATTAATAGTTTTTATTTTTTCTATTTTCGTGTGAACATCTTAATGCGGTTCACAGAATACATCTACTTACCAAGTTTCAACATCATAGTTCTTATAGTTTCGGAAAAAAGTGGCTGTGACATACGGACGGACAGACAGACAGACAGACATGACGAATCCATAAGGGATCCGTTTTTTGCCATTTGGGTACGAAACTCTAAAAAGTACTTATTCCTTTAACAACATTAGTCTACCCAACAAACTATACATAAAAGAAATAGTCAGTAACACAACATGAACGAATATAAACGGTGAAATGTAAACATGAGTCAAACCTATAAAATGTCTCTATTTTAAATGGTTCTCTAAATTGTATTGAAACAACGGAGCGCTGTTCCCTGGCGACGGTGTGAAGTTATTTAATCGATTCCTCTCAGTAGAATACTCGTACATGTGTAAGGGTTGATTGATTGTTGGCGACACACTCGTGGCAGAGCGCCACCGCCGGGAGGCCGCGGTGCCACCTACGTGCAAGAGGGGTACTTGAGCCGTAAGAGCTCCAGCCACTGCCTCTTTTCACAAGAATATTTTGTTCACCTCACCAGCTTGGAAAGGCTTTTTTCTTTCTCCAAATCGGAATAGAAAATCTCTCTTTAACCTCTTTAATTTCTCTAACCAATAGAGCGAAAGCATTTAAACTAAAACAAAACTTTTGTTTATGCCAATAGGGAAAAGGACTTTAGTCTATACAGCCGAGCCTACGGCATTTAGCTTATCTGCGATTGACACTTCTCTCGGCCCAAAAAAAAACATAATTAGACATAAAAAAATAGTTTTTTCTATTTGAATTGTTTTTCTTACATCTTTCCCTCGTTGCGGTGAAGTAAAAAGTTGTGTTTCGCCCGGCAGCAAAATCATATGCGGCCTTGAATAACAAATAACTATTACAACGCAAAATGACCGATGAGTTGTCGTTTTATTTAAACTACGAACGCAATAGTACATTGTGCATCTAGGGCCGTAAGAAGGGGATAACTAACGAGAGTCTGTTAGAAGCCCGACGCCGATAGGCGAGGGCTTTTATGACTCGAGTTTGTTATCCCCTTACTGTCCGTGATACACACAATGTTTTTCATCACATTTGCGAGGAAATGAAATAAAAATTAGACAAAAAAAAAAGTATATATATTAATTTTATATCCATTTTACATCGTGAATTACCATCAGGTGGGTGTTCATAAACTGAGCGTACGTTGCGATCAGCGCGGGGCAGCTCCGCCGGCTTGCGGCTCGCCCCGCCGTCAGCGGGAGTTATAACACATACAAAATCCATAACTGCCCTTGGGAGGTAAGTAGGCTACAGCTGCTCTGTACGCCTGCGTATAATAACAGCCTTTCTGAGCAAGTGTGATGAAAAGTGAATTGCGGTGCTGAGATTCTGCTCGTTCGTAAAACCACGTAGGTATACAAGCGCCTCTTAAGTCACAGGCAAGAGTGTCTCAAGAGTATTTCTTTCATAAAAGAAAATAAGCGTGAATTGTTCCTGATTCGTCGTATTCCTATTTCGTCGGTTTCCTGATTTGTCGGATTCCTATTTCGTCGGATTCCTAATTTTTCGGATTCCTGATTCGTCGGATTTTCAATATCAAATGAAACTATGAAATTACCGTGACTCCACTTCTGTATTTAATATTTAAAACTAAATATTTACAATAACAACAAATTGAATTAAATAGAAGTCGGTAAAAATATAATATATATACAATATTACCATACGCATATACATTAATAGTATATTGTTGCACCAAGCAGAAAGTGATTCATTATTGCGCCGAGTGTTAGTTTGGAGCCTGAGCGTAAGCGAGGGCTCCAAAAACACGAGCGCAATAAATCACTGAATGCGAGGTGCATAATCTGCTTTTCTTTCAACTACTGCACAAAGTTGGTAAAAGAAAATTCAAAGTAAAGTTAAAAACTAAAACCTGATTAGCGACGTAAAAAGCAGTTTCGCTCCTGGTATGGCTCTACATTGACTCAACATTGACTCCACATTGACTCCATATTGACTCCACATGACTCCACATTGACTCCAGATTGACTCCACATTGACTCTACATTGACTCCACATACATTGACTCCACATTGACTCCACATTTACTCCACATTGACTCCACATTGCCCCCACATTGACTCCACATTGACTCCACATTGTCTCCACATTGACTCCAAATTAACTCCACATTGTCTCCACATTGACTCCACATTGACTCCACATTGACTCCACATTGACTCCACATTGACTCCACATTGACTCCACATTGACTCCACATTGACTTCACATTGACCCTACATTGACTCTTGAGTGTAAACATCTTGATCAACTAACCAAATTAAAAAAAATACAAAACAGTGCAATAATGCATTTTGTATGCAACTTTACTTGCTCTAGAGCAAATAAGGGCTGCTTTGTGCTGAGTATTTAAGGCCATATTGATGAAATTAAAGCGTAGTAGGAAGAAAATTAATATACAGAGCCTTTTTAAACAATCTTAAACTGATATTTTCTACTACGCCCCAATAATAAACATGCGTGATCGCACATAGCTCTACCTAAAAACATTAATCTTTATTTCTGGTAAATATTGGTTTACTGCATGATAGATTTAATTATATAATAGATAATTCCGACGAAACAAGAAAACGACGAATCAGGAATTCGCCGAAACGGCAATCTGACGAAACGGGAATCTGACGAAACAGGAATCCGACGAAACAGGAACAATTCATAAGCGTCAGTTGAGAAAATAACGGTGCAATAATATAAGTTTTCTTATTACTCACCATTGAAAGTTTTGCCTTTTTAAAAATAATGAACAAAAATTATTCCACACGCATCCCAAAAAACTGATGCCATTACTTTGCCAGGAGATGGAACCGTCTTAGCCTTCTTTGGAGCCGGTCTTTACTTTGAGTCAATTGTTTTGACTGTTCTTAAGTCTCAGGTGTGAAATAATGGACCTATGTTTCGTCCATGGTTAAGAATCAGCGCAAAAATTCGGCTTTATTTTTGTGAAATATTGCCAAACACTCGACTGAAACATCCTCACGGCGCTGTTTTTGTTCCATTGTAAGCAAATGCGGCACCCATCTTGCGAACAGCTTTTTCATGCCCTAATTTTCAGTCAATATGGGATGTACAGCACTTTTTGAAATGTATACCATATCTGCTAGCTCGCGCACTTTCAACAACCGACGGTCATCCAATACTGTTTTATGGGTTGTCGTGACCGAATTCTGGCGAAGTCACTTCATTTAGTCGAGCACTGCGATGTTCGTCTTGCGATGCTCGTACGACCTTGTTTAAACTCTGCCACCCAATACTTTACTGTCGTAATATCGTAAACGATGAAGCAGACTCTCCTAGTGTTGAATCTAACTCAGTTTTAATATTAGTTGGAGTCAGACCCAATTATGTCCATGTTTAAAACTTCACTGACAGCGTTCACTGTGAGGGCCGATAAACAACAAAAAAAAGAAAGTAGCATCTTCCATTTTCAAATTTAAAATTAAATTGGATTGTACTTTCGAACGCAGTAATTTTTTCTAACATCAACGGCCATCTACACATCAGGTCTGGTACTTCCGGGCCTACCCTCGTATTTTGAAACATGAGATACAAAATTATACACATTGATTAATTTACCCATATTAAATTAACTCAACTAGCAGCTGCTGTTCAAAAGTAAGTACTAATTGTAATTGATTAACTTATTAACAGTGTTAGTATTTTCTTAAACCAACTAAAATAAATGTGTTGTAGTAAGATCGCCTTTTTTTGGACGACACGCAACACGACGTTAAATTTATATCTTTGAAATATAACGAAATTTCATGTTACTGACTTTTTAAAATCCTCAAATTAAGGTCTCTCGTCGGGCATGCAGGAACTTGCCGTAGATTTGTTTTCCAGTCACTATTTGACGCGTTAAGGCATATAAATACGGGTACATCGAAAAGGGTCTTACTTGTATACAATTTTATTAATATGTTCAATGTAGGTATACCGTTAAAATTTTACTTTGTTTGAAGTGCGTTTGGTTCAAGAAGACAAGAGATCTGGCGATGCCTCGGACGCTTGTACGTAGTTAGTGTTTAACATACTTTTTATGTATTGTTTGTCTACATGTTTTTCGCGATTCTTCACGAAATCAGTTGGGTGCTGCGGCATTTGCTTCGGCGGAAGCTTTCTTATTTCGTATGCGTAGATATTTTAAAAGAGTAGCCTATGCTCGTCCCCAAGAGTCAGACTATCTCCATAACAAATTTCATTAAACCCGGTTCAGCGTTTTAGCCGTAAATCACACAGATACGTGTAAAAATTTCAATGGCATCTCATCGGACATACATGACCTTCCCGTAAATGAATTTTACAGCCGCATTATACTCTTTATCCTATGTCCTTCCTCAGTGCTTAAACTATATTTATACCAAATTTCATCAAAATCGTTTCAGCGGTTTAGCCATGTAAACGTAACAGACAAACAGAGCTACTTTCGCGTTTATAATATTAATATATAGTAGTACCTACAGTATGAATGGCGGCACGTAATCTGGGCAGCCATCAGTTTTAACGACGCGTCGTTCGTTCCGCGCGGCGCTTACGCCTCCTCTAACGATGAAAATGCCCGTATTTGTTTCACGTCGATTTTAACTGCTTTATACTAGAATCCGAAAGTTTAAAAACCTACTATACAGCATTCTCACAAACACTGCGCGTTTAAAACCAAAGTCTACATTAAACGTTACAGAAAGTTATGACAATGTACCCCGCCCGAATAAAAAATAGGAGTATCTTTATGAATAGCTTAATTTTGGAGCTATTCATTTTTTGCAATAAAATTTACGTGTCGTGCAAGTTAATCAAAGGAAAGAAAAAACCCTTGGAAACAAAGCAATCTAGTCAAAAGGCTATAAGACATAAAAGGCCTTTAAAACTGGTATTTTACAAAAGTAATAATAATTAATTCGTCTTAGTCTTCGTATTTTACGTAAACTGAATTTTTAACAAACTCACTTTATTCGTACATTCAATTAAATATGAAAACTCAAACAGTAAATCAGAACGGTTAATTGGTGGTGCGTTGTTTATGTGTGGCGTCCAATGAAAATTACTCGTATTTGTATTGAGCCTCATTGTTGAATCATGCCAGTCAACATGATTTTCAAGTATCAATATCAGTATTAAAAACAAAGTCACGTACAAATTTACAAATAATATGCGTGTAATATTTGTAATTTGTGTGTACATTCTTACACACAAATTACAAATAATACACATTATATAATACGTTTTTATTATTTAATTACATTTACATTACATTCTTAGGAACTAGTGTGTTATTAATACATAATAAATATGGTTAAGACAATTAATTACTATTTTATTTTTAGCTGGGAAATTTCTGCTTTTCTTTCGCTTAAAGTTCCTTTTTTGCGTACGTTTCCTTCCAATTTGTGTTCGTGACCTCCTTTGATGAGCCATTGTAAATTAAGTTGTTAAATCATATCCACTTATAAATTTTTACATTATTTATTTATGTACAAAGTAGAAAATAACCGGTTAAAGTGTGAGTCGGACTCGAGTGGAGAGGGTTCCGTACTATAAATTGTGGGAATTTAAAGACAGAATTTTCGCATCGATCTTCCTGTAAACTGCGAGTTCTTGTAATCCGTATTCTGCCCAACGGTTTAGGCTCACTAGTTTCACAGAAAAGAGTGGGGGAGTATAAAAGACTTTTGAACAATGCATTTTAAAGTTATAAAAAATATTGAGCTATTTCTCATATATATTTATGCTATACGTCCGTGACTGGGTCACATAATTTTGTACATGTACCAAATTTCACGTCCTTCCAGTAGATTTGGAGAAAATAGGCTGTGATAGACGGACAGACAGACAAACAGAAACGAGAGTGATCTTGTAAGTTTCCATTTTTTATCGGATGTACGGAACCCTAAAAAGCCGAATGATAACTGTAATAAAATGTTGGATTGTTTATATCTCTAAATGGACGAAACAATGTACCAAAGTGAGTGGAATCATTCATAAACACGGGGTATGAAGCGCGCCACCTAAAGTGTCATATCATGGCCGACGCGTTGAACAAGTGACGAGCGCTCCTGATATTATCGCACCACTTTCTCTTTATTCAAGACACGGTCTTTTGTTTTACATACCGACCGATAAAAAAATCGACTCGCCCGATGTTATCAACTTTATTCTTTTACAAGAGTTATTTTATAGAGAATATACCTTGGTATTGTCGATACGAGTTATCACGGTTTAAAAGAAATTGCTGCATAAGGCAATCAATTAGCTATCAGATAGTCCAGTAGGTATACGCTGTCAGGGCCTAACTATATTCTGGAAATTTTGCCAAATGATTTTGTAGAGTGTATACAATGAATTGAATTAATTGTTTGACAAACATGCTGTGTATACCCTACCTAGTCATACTGCACGGACAGTCAGATTTACGGACGGAGGATTAGGTCAGGGTATTCATACAAAATAAATCCCTATCGACTAGTCTTATATTAAAATATGAGTATGCCACATTCAATGGCAATCATCGAGTGATAAAAAGGAAGAAATAAACTAATTAAAACAAAATTAACTTTTATTATATAATTACTATTAGGTAAATTAATGCACTTGGCACAGAATTCCTATTATTTGCTTTCAAACTGATGACTAAGAGCACCTCGGTCCTGAAACACTCGCCCAGAGAAGCTTCCTACTTAGATATCTCCTTATATATGTCTAACACTCAAAAGGGCGGAACCCTGTGCCATTCAGCGGACTTGATTTTTTGCCAATTCGACGTTTTCGTCGTCAAGCAAGCCCGAGGTCTTCCGACCATTGTACCTAAGCGGAGCCAAGTCTAGCCAATATTACTGAGGAATGTTTATACTTCTATCATAAAAAGAAAACTCCTTTTTAGTAAATTCCTATGAGTAGCTAAATCATTTTACGCTAACAATTTTTTACCATCAACTAGCTTTATGTATGTGCCGATGAAACAACCTCTTTAAAGACTAAGTTTTGTTATGAAAACTTTAAAAATACCAAGTTTAAACCCTCTATATGCACCACCGTACCCTTTAGCGTAAAGTGTATTTACAGATCGGCCAAGAGTGTATTTACAGAGAAAATCTGTGCCTCGGAATAGACCCTTTAGTAACCTGATAGGTACGCTTACCTCGAATTTCCAAAATACTACAATATTGTATGTTTGTGAGTTAGAGTGGTTTGACGACTAATAAAATCGATTACACAAGTAAACAGGAAGCCGTAAGCCAACCGAACTGGCGTGTGCCACTATCTCGATTTCAGTTAATACTTAGTTGAAATATCTTCGTATATTTGTTACGCGTCGATTACTCGAAGATGGCAGGACCAATTTTGATGATTCTTTTTTGAATCAATAGGGTATCCTTCCGAGTTGGCCCTGTTGTAGTGAAAGTCGAGGTCTAATTTGAGGATCCAAGATAAATCGATGGAATTCCTCAAATATCATAGGCGCGCATAATAGCAATTTTGGACTCCTCAATTATTATAATTAATTCACGGGTGGCGATTAGATTTCTTTATTGAATTTGGTAAAAACCTTATGTTCATGAAAATGCATATGGTAAGTGGAACCGATGGTGAAAATCTGAGAGAACTCCTCACCGATTAACGTCCTTGCACTTTGGATAGCAACATTTTGTAAAGGGGTGATGACCAATTGGCATTATGTTATCGTTACTTGACGTAGTGAATGTGTAGAGTATGTGTCCTCAATTCACATATTAATAGCCTACGACCTAACTAAAACTTGAAATAAAATCAGGAATATTGTTAATTAAGTGTTAAATTAAATACATCGAAATCGGTGTCATGTAAATAGCAAACAGTATATACTTAATTTACTTGCCACCGACTTCGATATGTTTAATTTAATACCCAATGAACAATATTTCTGACGTTTCTAGCTAACTGACTAACGAAGCCAATCATTATTTCCATTCCATTATTTTCTTCTAGTATTTTGTTTTGCCATTAGCATCTACATCTGCACCACATATTCTAGGACGATGTATTCTTCATGAGACGTATTACAAAGCTGAGCTAGCAACGTCGCATTTTTCTCGTTTTTAACCGACTTCAAAAACAAAAGGAGGAGGTTCTCAATTCGTTTGTATGTTTTTTTTTTTATGTTTGTTACTTCAGAACTCCGTCATTTATAAATCGATTTGGAAAATTCTTTTTTCAATCTGTATGGTATACTTTCAGTTTGATCCCGTTGTAGTCAAAGTCGAGGTGTGATGAGAGGATCTAGGAGGAATCGATGCAACTCTTCAAATATTATAGGCATGCATATAGTATAGTATTTTAGTATAATCTGTAATAACTCAAGCAGTTACGTTCCAAAAGCATTATTTGGTGAAGTGGAACTGTTGATGAAGACCATAGATGATCACCGGAACTCCTGAATGATAAGTATTTCACAGCTGGCGATTAAATTTCTTTATAAGGTTGTGAAGCAATTTATGGTCATGAAAATGCATGTGGTAAAATAGAACTGGGTTTGAAGAATCAGGAGAACTCCTCAAAGATTGATGCCCTTGCACCCTGGATAGCAACATTTTGTAAATGATGATGAGCAATTAGCATTATGCTGTTGTTGCTTGATGTAATAAATGTGTTTTATACGATAAGCACTAAAAATTATAAAATAAAATAATAATTTAATAAATAAAAAAACCGACTCCAAAACCCCTCTGAAAAGTAAGAAATAATAATTGGCTTTCGTAAGTCATTTACCTAGAAATGGGAGATATATTATTGGTTAAGTGACGTCATAAATTAAATTTATCGAAGTCGGTGGCAAGTTAATAAGGTAATAGGTACATGGAATAAATGGACTTTCTAATACATCCCTCATACTGTGTTCATTTACTTGACAAGTCACCACCAACCACCAACCACCAACATGCCACAGACTTCGATATATTTAATTTATGACGTCACTTAACCAATAATATATCTCCCATTTCTAGGTAAATGACTTACGAAAGCCAATTATTATTTCTTACTTTTCAGAGGGGTTTTGGAGTCGGTTTTTTTATTTGCGGTTATTATTAAGTGAAATTGAGTCAAAATTAAAGAGTCCGCACGCGGCGCACCACAGATGCGCACCGCTTACGCACACGCAATTACACACATATAAATACACCAGCGGCACTGACATGCAAGACACAAAGATAAGATAAACCCCTTTTATCTCTATGACTATCTCTTTCGTCGGCACTAGTGTGAGAGAGACGCACTTAGAGATAAGACGGTTTAACTTATCCTTGCGTCTTGCATGTTAGGGCCGCAGATGGACAATGTTATAGACTACATTTTTGATTTTAACTCGATTTCACTTGATTAATAAAAAAGCGGGAATAATGCAACGTTGCCCACTCAGCTTTGTAATACGGCTATTACGTAGCTTTTGCCCGCTTCCCGACTCGCCAACTTTTTCTGTGCAAAAGAGGCGTCCATCCGTTGCGCCATGGAGGAGGAACAAACGAACACGTTTTCGTATTTTAACCCAAAGAAATTTAATATTTCCTGATAGCTTAGAAACCCAAAGTGGATGTGAGTTTTGTAACTGACGTTCGTATGTCTCTTTTGTTGACACACACGTTACGAATACGAAATATATTCAAAATCGCTAGATTCAGGCTAGTTTAAATGTCACCCTAAGATGTCACCGTTTTTGAAATATGATCGTTGAAAGTTTACTAACCAAAACTAGTGTTTTTGCATTACCTGTAAATCATTATCATTTATCTTGAGCCGGTATTGTTTTTTTGGAAAGTCAATAATTATATTGAGTAGGTATTATCTGCCAGTAAATCCAGTAAATGAGAAGAAGCAAGACCGAACACGCACGAGCTTATGTAATACACAATATCATCTATTCCAGACTCAAAAATTACCTGCTAACATTTTCTCTAAGTATTTGCATAGCATTGAATACTTACCTAACATGGTATTTAGATATATTTAATGTAGAGAGAGTCGTATAGAGTTCCTCGGGATGACATGCTATTACAGGAAAAGGAAGTATGTTGAAAATAACAATAAGAAAATCACAAAGCAAAATATCACTTACCTATCGTCGTGAGCGCCAGCGTGCACCAGTAATAACTTTGAAGATATTGTTTCACAACGTCTGCCGTTTCAGTATCATGATACACCCAGTTTTTACTTCCGAATCCATTGTTTTTATATATTATATGGTACAAGCACCCGTTCCAATGAAATATCACTAGTAAGTAATGAATTAAACTGGTCGATCTAAATAAATTAGGATAGTTCGTGTGTCGTTCGGTGCGGTCCATGAAGGCCCAGAACCGATAGATCTTAACTAGTCGAAACGAGCGCAGAATGGAGTTGAAGCCGATGGAGAGGTAAAGAAAGTCCAGCGGCAAGAGGCAGAGGCAGTCGATGTAGAAGGTGGTGGAGTTCATGTAGTGCGCGCGCAGCTTGGCGGCGTCGGTCTGCAGCACGCCGTCCTCCAGGTACCCGGTGCGGAAGTGGAACAAGATGTCGGCCAGATAGAGGAAGTCCGAAAAGTAGTCCAGGCAGAACCACACTATCAGCGTCTCCCCTGCAACAAACAGCGCCCGTTACCGACACTCAACGCCTGCACAATGCTATAGTAGGTATAATACAAGTACGTCCAAGCTGCTGGTACCCAAATCGGCTAAATAAATTGAAAAGTGACACATAATAATAATGTGCTGATGCATTAATTTCATCCAAAAGGCCACGTACATATTTACGCTTTGGCGCGCGTCACGTTATTATCAAGACATTGTTTCGTACAAGACTTCAAAGACATTGTTTTATGTCAGCTAACCAGAAAAAGGGGGTACCAATAGCCGATTAATTAATAATCAAATAAACTGCCACTCGCTTGGATAAGGTATGACAGGAGTTATTTGTTCTGCGAGGCTGTAAAGTTTTAGTAGTGATAATGGATTCAGAACAAGTGAGCAATTTCGTCATTGAATCACGAGCGAAGCGAGTGACACAGTATTAAAATCCTAATGGTAGCGGAGGGATATAAAAGGCACGAGATACGACTACCAGTAAAAGGGAAATATTCTTTTCACGCACTTTATTTTAACATGATAAAATAATCAATTCATTAAGGATTTATACAGGATTAATTTTGACAGAAATACTACGCTACTAAGCCATTCATTTGAGGACGGCTATAGTTTAAGTGAGATTTATTTATTTATTTATTTGCCTTAAAAATCGTGTACATTGTCACTAATACATCGTGTTTAGAACTTCAGTTGAATCTCTATAAAAGTGTCGCTGATACTTAAAATAGGTAGGAACCTGAGCTATAAGTATCAGCTACCTCCCAATTGATCAATAATATAATTACAATACATTGGTATTACAATTGAATGGATATAATTATTCTGTAGGTACTTAATTTTTAATTATATATATAGTTGGTTTTAGTAAAGGATTATTCTAACATGCAATACTGTGTTTGTGTGTGTTTGTGTGTGTGTGTGTGTGTGTGTGTGTGTGTTAGTGTGTGTGTGAGTGTGTGTGTGTGTGTGTGTGTGTGTGTGTGTGTGTGTGTGTGTGTGTGTGTGTGTGTGTGTGTGTGTGTGTGTGTGTGTGCATGTGTGTATGTGTGTGTGAGTGTGCGCTATTCCGTAAGATGTAAAAGATTTTCTGTCTCTTCGTAGCTTAAACCTTATTTTATCATTCTTCTTTTCAGCTCCACTGAAGGTTAATAAAACGTGCAATAAAGCAACCATATTTTAATTTCTGTTACCACACAACATAAAGGCAAAATAACCCGAAATATTTTAACGTGCAGTGATTCCCAAATAAATAATTCAGTATTTTTTAACAAAAAGTCTTAATTGACTCTGCTTGAAATTCAATAAAAATAGCTTTTATTTAACATTTTATAAAAAGTGGAAAGCAATGTGTAGAAAAAACTTATGGTCACGGTACATTTTACAAAAATGGCACTTGGTTTCATACGCGATCAACATTAGAAATGATGATGAATATCGAGCATGAGCAGTGGACTATAGATTAGTTTAATCGGTAGTACATATTATTGACACGTAACAATGGCACAGCCAGACAATAAAACATTTACCTAGAGCAACTCCGACGTTTTTAGTGGTTAGATACGTCTCTCTCTCTGCTATAGAGATAATTTACTTACTTACTTGAAAATGCTATTAAGACAACTTGGTTAAATAAGCGATAGACCTAAAACGAGAGCGGAACTGTGACCTAATTCGCTGCAGCCGCTAGCGCCGCCTGTTCTAATCTTAAATGGGAAGCGTCTTTTGCATAAGTCCTTGATTCCAATCTGTATCCAACTTGGCGCCTGTTCTTAATTTAAAAAGGTAGGAAACACGCTCAGCATGGTAGCGTCATTAGCTGACATTATCCACTCTGCCCCTTTTAACACACGAGTATCATGCTTAAAAGTTGAATTCAAATATGGCAGTTATTACTGTCATCAAGTTAATTATATCGGATAACGAACGATTTTAATTCGTGGAAAGATTTTAAGTATTATTTGGTAACATGTTTAACTGTTAAATACATTTAGATAAAAGATATGAACAATTGTATTAGAGGTGAAAGACATTAAGACACCATTGTTTAAAGCCAGTTAATCGAGTAGACAAACCAATGTCGGCCTTTCATTACTGTTAAACCGTAGTTTCGTTTTGACGACTAATATATAAGCGTGGTAGGTATTTATTAATTACAAGCTTTCGCCCGCGACTTTGTCCACATACAATTCGTTTATTGGTGTTCCTTGGGAACTGAGCATTTTCCGGGGTAAGGCTGTGTCGTTCTCCGGCCCATAAACTATCTCTATGGAAATAAAAAGCGGCCAAGTGCGAGTCGGACTCGACCATGAAGGGTTCCGTGATTTATGACGTATTAAAAAAAACTACTTACTAGATCTCGTTCGAACCAATTTTCGGTGGAATTTTACATGGTAATGTACTTACATCATATATTACTTTTAGTTTTATCAGTTTCTTATTTTAGAAGTTACAGGGGGGGAGACACATTTTGGAAGTGTCTCTCGCGCAGACTATTCAGTTTAGAAAAAAAAAAATATTAGAAAACTCCATATCATTTTTGAAGACCTATCCATGAATACCCCACATTGGGTTTGATGTAAAAAAAAAAATGAGTTTCAGTTCTAAGTATGGGGAATAATATTCTACGAGTTAGTTAGTCGGAAGAGAATGATAATATGTTTCACTGCTCAGCACCAAAAAGAGTTGTTTTACTAATACAACATTATTCAAACAGCCCGGGCGGGTTTTAACGAGAATAAAATGATATCTTGCTTTTATCATTATCTTGTGGAATTATTTTCACGAGAATACCATTTTATAAGCATTTGTCATATTAAGATGTGTGAATAAATTTTGTTAATATTATCATACCACTAAATTCTTGTAAATTTAAGCATGAGTAGAATCTTTGAATAATATTGTATTATTTTGTAATTCCGCAAGAAACTGTACAAAAGGCTAGGGCAACAGTCACCCGTATCTCAAAGCACACTAGTCTAAAAACACTAGTGTTTTGTCTCCTAAATTAAAAGAGAAAATAAAACAAAACACTGGTAATATGCTTTGAGAAAGAGGCCCCAGCAGCCTTATTAGCTTTTCCGCAAATCAGCCCTTTCAAAGTAATAGCAATAAATCATTGATAGAATTAAAACGGGTAAGGCGACTAATGACTATATTTTAAAAATGACGAGGTATAATAATGTCGACACCTTATATAATGTCTAAAAATAACAAAGACCATCTGATGTTTGTCGATGTATAAAAATGTCGACATAATAACAATGACCATCTGATGTTTGTCGATGTATAAAAATGACAACAGGTAGGTTTAGGTTATGTTAGTTTTGCAGCAGGCTCGGAGGGCCAAACCGCCCAGAAATGGGAGCTCCGCGGTAACGGAGCTCCGTCGACACTCTTATTTCAAATCAATTAGACAGTGTCGACGGAGTTTGTTTCCTGACCTGTTTCTCGGTGGTTTGACCCTCCGGGCCTGCTGCGAAACTAACATAACCTAAACCTACCTAGCCCCTGTTCCACCTATCCCTTAATACCTCCTCGTCTCAATTCCATATCGACATTATTATACTTCGTCACTTTTTTATTTCGTCGTTATTATTACTCGACATTTTTATACTTTGACTTTTTTATGTTTAGAAAATCGGCATTATTACTTATACCTCGTCATTTTTCAATATAGACATTAGTCGCCTAACCCAATTAAACCGGTCAAACGCATATTATTTATATTTTTTTTCATTGATAGTTTAATTAAATTACTTATTAGCTGTATTCATGAATTACAATTGTATTAACCTTGAACGACTTTTAAACTATGTTAACTACAAGGGCGGTTGGCATCGATATCATTTAACTCGTTATATTTATGACATGCCATGTAATACGAGTATATTATTCAACAGTCAACTGTTCAACTGAAAATACATATAGGTAAACAAAGCGGGGCGTAAATCAAAAATTTAAAAACCTAAACCTTCAACGTTCGTTAATGAATTTCCTGGCAAACACCATGAAATGTACGAATATAAAAGGTTTCGGCTCATTTCCACTTATTTAACAAGCCATCTCAATTACGACTAATTAAATCCAAGGCGTTCAGTAAGACTTTTCATGCTAACGAAAATTATTGAATAGAGTGAGATAGTTACCGTTGATTTCCTGGAAGGCGAACCTGTAGACGATAACCCAGAGGTTGTAGAGGAAGGCGAGGGAGACCACCATGGACCAGTAGTAGCAAAGCCGACCGGCGGGGTCGAACACGAAGGACCACTGTGGCCCGGTGCGCAGGCGGCCGCTCGTGTACGTCGAGCGCCGGCGCAGCCCGCTTCTGCTGCCGCTGCCCACAATCACATGTCAATGTTAAGGGCAGGTTGCATTAATCTACCTATACATTGACGCAGTCAACGTCAGAAATGCCCCCCTTTGTATCTGTCAAATGTTTCATAAAAGTTAACGGCTCGAAACAACCTGCCCTATGTCAATCTTTCTTTTAGGCCCCAACTTGTACGGTTGGGGCCTAAAAGAAAGATTGACATAGGGCAGGTTGTTACGAGCCGTACTTTGATTGATAGTATGGCTTTATAATGGGCTGCTTGCCTTATTCTTGGCGCGTCTAATATGTACTTGGGTAGCTCGGAGTGGACTGAAACCAGGTGACCTAGATTCAAGACGTTGACTTTTATCTTTTATTTTGCGTTAAGCACAAATACTATTGTCAAAGAGACATCCTATTTTGAAGCAAGAGAAGTGCTTCAAGGTGCTTACACAATCTTGGAAAAACTAACAATAACGCGATTAAATCTCCAACAAGTGCCCTCTCCTAGAGTATGATGATATTAGTACAAAAATGCGAAACAATTTTCAGCGTTTTCTTAGTTTTTTTTTTAAATGTTTATACTACTTTTCAATATTAATGATTTATGAATCACCATATTATTACTTAATCTATACACCTATACGTATAATAAAATCGTAAAGGTGAAAAAGTCTGTACATTGAAGATAATAATGAAAAAATGCCTTCAGATGAGCAACAGATCAAATCCCAATGGTTTTTGAATGTTATGTCTGTTTGTCTGTTTATCTGTTTGTCTGTTTGTCTGTCTGTCTGATTGTATGTGCACGATAAACTTTAAAACTACTGGGTGGATTTCTATGCGGTTCGATAATATATTTAGGAACACTTCAGGCAGGCCATAGGCTATATAAACTTTTGGAAATAAAACAGGAAGGGGGTAAAAAAGGGGGTGGAAGTTAGTATGCGAAAAACTGTTTGGATGAGTTTATTAACTTAAAACTTGGTATAAATACTCTTCAAAATAGAAAAATAGGTATACGATATAGGACAATATGAAACTACCCCTAAAAAGGGGTGCCTTGGGGCGTTAAACTTTGTATGGGAAAAACCGATTCCATTTGGTTATCGACTTGAAACTTGGTATATATGCAGTTCAAAACAAACAATTACGTAGGTAACCGTTTCCATTCCACGCGGACGAAGTCGCGGGCGGAAGCTAGTTGAAAATAAAGTTTAAATAGCTCTAGGCGCATATTAGCCCGATGGCCAAAAGGTTTTATTTCCATATACCTACGATACCAAATTATTTGTGCAAGGAAGCGAGAGGCACTGGCTGCAATAACAAGATGTCTTAACAAAGTGAACTTCCATCTTTAGCCACTTCCGATATAGTGGTAGACCTATAATGCATCAAGCACTGTTCTTTCTAAACTTTATCTTAGCATTATCTTATCATCGCCAAGAAATTAAAATATTTCATATTTTTAAAACAAATACCGTTCAGCGTGCCTACAGTATTTTACAAAGAGATAAGATTATATACCGTTGGCCGTTACATACAATACTTTTTCTATGACTACTTTTAAATGAAAAAAGAAACGTTTGTATATTTTGAATAGTTGGAAATGTTGACGGTAGGTGCGCTGGATGATGTTTTTATATTAAGACGGGCATTAAGAACATTATCCAATTTGCAGATCGCTACATCAGTGCGCTAGCTCGTGCACTAGATGAGCCAGCGTGGCGGAGCCCACACGATCGCACTGGATTGGATCAATAACTGTCTAACTGCCTTTACACAATAAATTACCTGGCAAGCTAGCTCACCTAGTGCCCTCCAAATTGGATAATGTAATACCCGCTTAAGTAATTCGCTTGCTACATTGGTAGCAGTAAATTTAGTTTTGAAAAAGTTTTTTTTGAACGCCGTTAGGTAAACTGTGTTTTTATGATCATAAAAGCACGCTTAGGGCAGGTTGCACCCAAAATTTAAAAAAGTTAGTTGTGTTTAACGACTGACAGTTCTATACATTTTGACAGACCTGAAACGCGTTTAACGATTTAACTGTGTTCGAGATTTTGGTGCAAGTGGGACATAACCATCCGTGCTTTTATAGGCCAGAGAGCATAGACATTTTCACATACTTATTATGTATTTATGTATGTCATGATTTTTAGTGTTTATGACTCTATTGGCCGAATTCAGAAACGCCCCTTAAGCATTTGACTAGAGATTAAATTGTTAAATATACGTCAACTAGTGGTCATCCTATACGAAAACATCACTGAAAATTCACTTTAATTAAAGATCAATTTCAGTGGCCTTTCTGAATTTGGCCATTTAAATGACAGATATAAAAGTACAGGAGTACAAAAATTATAATTGACAGTTACCAATGAACAAGACCACTTTGCTAATGTTAATTTCAATTCCTATTCAAATCGTGGCGCAGTATAATCGCTTCTCAACTAATATGGGCGCTACCTGTCAAAGGAAATTAACATACTACACTCATTAAATATTCTACGTGGCATCAATAGCGGAGCAAACTATCATGTATTAAAGGTAAATAGAAACTGGCTAATTCAGGAGCCTGTTTCTCAAAGCATACTGGTCTAATAACACTTGTGTTTTGTCTCGTAAATTAAAAGAGAAAATGAAACAAAATACTAGCATTATTAATGTAGTTAGCTTTGAGAAACCGGCCCCGGCGAATGAGTATATAAGCGACATCAGCCATGTGATTCTCAAATTTGGACCGGATGACTTTTTCCTTACAGTCTGAATTAATAGTTTCGTTATCCGCTGATCACGTAGATTCTTTTCAGCGGTGTGGACGAACGTCGCGCGGGTCGATCGGAAGCCCGCGCCGGCACTTCCACAGACACAAACCGTGCTAAATAACCACTTGGAGTTGAGCAGCCGCAAGCGGTTTACAAATACTTACCCCGGGGAAGAATATAGACCACTTTATAGGGTTCCTTACCTCAAAAGGAAAACACGGAACCCTTGTAGGATCAATTGTGTCTGTCTGTCTATCTGTTCATCAGTCACAGCCAATTTGCTACGATACTACTGGACCGATTAAGTTGAAATTTGGTACACATACGAGTATGTAGGTCGGTCACCGCAGCACGGACATGTAACGTAAATAAATGAATTTTAAACATGGGGGCCACTTTTAGGGGATTCATTAGAAAATTTAAAAAAAAGTCTTCAATCTATGGCGAATGACACATCAAATGAAAGAGCTTGTTGTGAGGATTTTAATTTTTTTTAATACTTTTAAGATAAATGTTTTGAAAATGATAATGAAAATATTTATTTTGCAAGTAAGCCACATGGGCCCTGTCACATGTTTAAAGCTACCAGCGCTTCGAAAGGTGACATCTGCTGAGAAGAAACACCGCAAGAAACACAGGTTTTTGACGTTATTTAGGAAAACAGGCTAAAATTGACCATTTTGAAAAAAAATACTGAAATTGTTCTTTACCTATAGATTACAGGAAAACTTATAAGAAGTCTATGGTATTCAAACTAACAGGAAATTTTATTTAATCACGGAACCCTCTCCACGCGAGTTTAATTCGCACTTTAAGACACTTTTTAAGACAAATAGCCCATAAAAGCGTGAAATAGGGCCTGAAAAATTAATTAACGGCAATTTCGTGCGTGCCCGTTGAGAGCCCGTACTCTGAGGGAAAAAAGTCGGTCAGGTGCGAGCTTTACTCGCGCGCCGAGGGTCCCGTACGTACCTATGAAAAACAGACAGTACCTTATAGGTACATAACCATAAAAATAAAATAATTGCTCTTACCAATCGGGTAACCATTTACAACCTACCTATGAAATAAGACAAAATAATACTTTCGCAAGCGCCTATCTCTGTGCAACCGTCGAGTGTGATACGGCCTTGCAAAGGTTATTTCGTTTTTTTTTTACGTGATGTATCTACAAATTTACGACTTTCGAACTTTTCCTTTATTTGTGCTAGACACTGCTTTTAAATTTCATGATAATAGGTCAACGGGAAGTAGTTACTAGGTTTAAAAGTCCCTTGCGAGTATCAATATAAACGGCCGTATCTTTTGATTGCGCTGACTGTTCACGTTGGAGACCTTAGTATTTTATATTAAGACGCTGACAACAGCCAATGACCTTGAGCGATCGGTCTCTTTCTGTTTGCACCAGAGTGAACGAGAAGCACTGTGTGGTTATTTGTATGGGGAAAATCAAAAACGGATGAATTATATAAGTAAACACACAACACGCAAAATATAAATTAGTCAAGTTTTTAGTATGGGCGTGCGTGATGTAATAGTGTTATTAATTATAGACCCATAAGTTAAAAAAATTAAGACATAGAACTGTTTAAAGAGGATTTCAGACGTAACTTCACAATTTTTTTCTATCGTATCGAATTCATCAAATCGTGTTTTGGAATTAATTAAGTCTACAATAATATAAAGAATATGAACATATATTTTTTATGCTTTGCCAAATCAAATAGGTTTTGTTAAAAAACTGTTTAAGTAAAGCCGATTTAGATGTTGTCAGCGCCTTAATTTCAACTTGATACATTTCGTCCTGACACACAGACAGACGGACAACGGATTGATCCTATATTTTTTCTTTTTCACGAAGCTGCAAGTTACAATTTTACAAGCACAAACTAGCAACACCGATGACAGATCCCATACATCTTCCTTGCAGTGTCGCTAGTTTTTGTTTATAATTGTAACTTGTAAGGTCTGTTCGACGAGAGTTGATAAATATTATGATATCGTTTCGAAATAGCGACTGTCGCTTAACTATCGCAAACTGTATGACGGGCGTCGCTTGTCGCCGCGCGCACTGAGTTTCGTGGTACGAGGGACGCAGACGTTGTCATTTGCGGAGTCGCGCCGGAAGGACGGCGGCGAAAAAAATATATTTGTTTTGTTCATATACACAATCGCCATATTGCAAATTAATGTCTTATGTGCGCGTCAAATGTCACATAAATTCAATAATCTGCACTGGCTTCGGCCAACGAAGCGAAAAAGAAAAAAATATCTATGACACATGTTTAAAACGCATTGAGTATGGATATGACGTGTCTTGTGTCTTTCTACATATAATATTTCATTGGCTTCGAGTGTGTCGTTGGGGTGGTCTGTTCGCGTATTGGTTTCTGTTTATACAGTTAGGCTAATAATAATATTCTATGAAAAAAATATAATTTTTCCCTTTTTTTATTATCATCGGTAAAAATAATTAGCGGCCCGCTATTCGTAATGAGTTAAGAAGCCCTGACTTTTTACTTTTTTTATCAACTCTCGCCGAACAGACCTTAGTTTCGTGAAACGGGGCACAGTTGGTTAGCACTTATACGTACTATACTTGTGATAACCCTTATTGTCATAAGGCGGAGCATGGGGCGCTCGCTGTAGGCAATTATACGTCTGCTTAGCTGTCAAATACATACAACGCCGCCGAAGATGCCCGTCTAATAGTATTTATTCTTATGTTCATAGTTCATAGTAATCTATTGATTAACGGGCTTGATTCAAACTTAAGAAATCTTTAGACATACACTCGCATTTTATACATACAGAGGTTCGAAATTTGTATGCGAATTTCTTGCGTGAAGCAAATGAACGGTAAGAACATGGTGAATATTAAACGCCCTGGGCCTTCACCCATCCATGTCACAACGCAATTTTAACATGAACAATGGTCATTATTTTGGGCTCTGCCGTAGTCGGAAAGGGGTGAGGGAAGTGATTGATCCGTACCTGTCGGTGCCATTGCAATGTGGCGCTAGGTGGTTGTGCGAGTGGTGCGCCGCGGGCGTGGCAGGGCCGTGCGGCGTGTGTGGCGTGTGCGGCGTGCTGCGCCAGCCCGCCAGCAGAGGCGCCTCGCCGCTCGCGCCCAACAGTTTTAATCTAAAACATTCAAAATGTCGCTAATTTACCGCATCGCGATTTGCAAACCACGCCCTAATTCTCGAGTGGGGGCGCGTTTAATAGTGATGCATTATAATTATAACTTCCGCACATGAAAGAACGGGATAGCATGGGCATTATTTTATTTACTTTGTGTTAGCGCCAAATTAATTAAATATCGGTAAGGAAGTAACCGTTTGCCAGATGGCAAAGGCCTCCTCCAATCTTCTCCATTCTGGCCTTTCTATGGCCACTCTACCCCATGTTAGTCCCGCGACTTGGCTAATGTCGTCATCCCACCTTCTTTGTGGTCTACCTCTCTTTCTTTTTCCATCCCATGGGTACCATTGTGTGACTATTTTACTCCATTTATTCTTTCCTCTAATCAACGGACACACAAAAATGGAACAAAAGAATACTATATGAATAACAAAGAAATATAGTCGTGTCTGAATGAAGGCTTATAATAATAATAAATAAGGAAGTAACTAATGATAAATTATCATTATGCAAGTCTTATCGCCGTGACAGACGCTGTCGCTAAGTGGCGCTAAAGTAAAATGAGAAATGAAAAAACTTTGAAAAATAAATATCGGGCAAAGTTGATCTAATTGTGTTTTCGTACTACCCGATTGTTGATTATTTAGTCCAAATACACATGCTTCAAAATGTATCTCCTTTGTCTTGTATAGCTAGCGAAGCCGCAGTCGAACGATGCCGCTTTTTCGGTGCAATCCCTTAAAATTGAGCCTATTATTTTCCTAGCATAAGAATATGTCGAACACGGTTATGTGTAACACAGTTATTTTTGCTCGTAATCAATATGAATAGCAAGCTCCTGCCAGGGGTTTTGGATCTCGTTCACCGTTCGTCGTGTACAAAGAATAGCGTTTCAGTACTCACGCACCCGGCGTCATTCAACGAACTATTTCCAAAATTATAGGTAAATATGTGCACCTTAATCGAGGTGAAAAATGTATCTACACTTTGTATCTATAGCGTTCGGAAACCAATGAATTTAGAAACACACGGATGGCTGGTGAAATTGCTTTTTCAAATGAAATATCGCGAGATTTGCTGCTAAAGGGGCTGGCCGCCATCGCTGCGAGCTGTCGTACCGTGAAATGAGATATAAACGGTACAGAAATGTGATCGATTCTGTCGACCGCTAGCTCGCGCGAGCATCAAAGCGAGATACCGCCGCCTGTAAAAGATTGACCCAGCCCAAGAATGTCACTCCGCTGTAAACCATGAAATACTTCAGTAAAAATCTAAATATATATAATAAAATCATTAAGTAGAAATAGTATGAGCATTAAAGATAAGAAAAAAAAAAATCGCGGGGGCTTCAGAATGGGCAACACAATAAATCCCAATGGTTTTGGAACGTGCACAAAGAGCCCTGTTAAAAGTGAGCTACTACAAACCCTATCGTCATCCAACTGTCGAGCTTTACAAGCTCTGCAAAGTACTTACGGTTCGTCAATTGTTTGTGCAGCAAATTATTCTCAGGCAACATGTAGATTACCCACTTACTAGTGTAGTTAGTGATAGACACCGAAGTTATCGAAGAAATATTATCCCTATTCGTCATGGCTGTAAAACAAAATTCAGTACACACACACACACACACACACACACACACACACACACACACACACACACACACACACACACACACACACACACACACACACACACACACACACACACACACACACACACACACACACATATACACACACACACACAAACACAGTATTGCATGTTTGAATAATCCTTTACTAAAACCAACTACGAGTATATATATAATTATAAATTAAGTACCTACAGAATAATTATATCCATTCAATTGTAATAACAATGTATTGTAATTATATTATTGATCAATTGGGAGGTAGCTGATACATATAGCTCAGGTTCCTACCTATTTTAAGTATCAGCGACACTTTTATAGAGATTCAACTGAAGTTCTTAACACGATGTATTATTAGTGACGATGTACACGAATTTTAAGGCAAATAAATAATATCTCAATATCTCAATTTCATGTCTGTTTGTCTTATATGAAGGGCAACTTCAGGCAAGACATATGCATATATGCATTTAAATCTTTTATCTACTATATAAGTATTTGTTTGGTTGTTTGTTCGTCTCCTATGCGTTCCTATACAATCCATCCAATTACGATGAAACTTTGATGAGGAGCGCGCGCTGGGATGGTTTACGACCCAAAAAAGGGAAGCACAGCACTGCGACGCATGCCGGACACAGCTAGTATTTAATAATTAACTTGAAAAGTGACGTTATCTACAAACTTTTAAAGGGTCAATCTGTTTTTGTTGAATGTAATTGTCGACGAAGGTGCACGAAAGTGCATCCTTAAGTCCTAAGCTGCATAGACGGTCGAGCAAGTACCTTATTTAGACAACTCCATTACTCAGATTCCGAATATTTTAAGTAATTATAATTACGCCGTCTATTCCGGACGTAAAACTCTATAGCAATTAATCGCCCCTATGCAGTGTCATCTTGAATTAACTCACTAAATAATATTTATTATTAAATAATATTTATTATTAATACGAAAGAAACACTATATCAACTGTTAATTAATATTATACTAGCTATATTATTATTATACTAACTATATTATTTTTGGTCATAAATCTTCCACAACAACTCACCGTAATCAAAATCATCAAAATGTCATCGCAATCGGATGAACGATATACGAACGCATAGGTCCCGAATTAACAACCAAATGTTTATTCCTGTATTATTTATTTAGTCAAACTAGGAACCCTAATAGTTTCGCCATGCCTTAGGGCCTGGCCACATGAACTCGGTACGACGCCGTGCCTTGAAAAAATCCTTTGCACATCACCTTTATAATTATAGAAATAAGGGCGGAGTGCGACGGAATTTTTGACGGTAAGGCGCCGAACCGGGGCATTGTAGCCAGGCCCTTAGGTGCTTTTTATTATATATTAGATAAGATAAAAAATAACTACGCGCGACTTGGTCTAATTTCTTTCTACATATTCATATGTTCGATGGGTTATTATAATTAATTAATCATTACAGTTGAATCAAACAACACTCATTACAGGCAATCAATCATTTCGGACCGTCGTGCAATTTATGAATGAAAGTCTTGCGTAATGGTAACAAACATTTTCCAGTTAGATTCTGCAGGATTTTATCCTTAAGTTAGATTTATGGTAAGAAGAACATGACACTTTTATCCAGTGTAAGTACACAGTACTGGGTAGGCATACCTAAACCAAATCGGGAACCCACATTTAGGCGGACAATGTCCCGTTCGCAAATAGTCCCTTCGACAAAAATTGTTCCGTTCTCAAATTGTCCCCTTCTCAAAACGTCTCTTTCTCATAACGTCCCTTTCTCAAAACGTCCCTTTCTCAAAACTTCCCTTACTCAAAACGTGAGACTATAGGTTAATTATATTAAGTGCCAACTATATAATTAAATATTCGTTCAGATAGCAGCTGGTTAAGGAAAGGTTTACTTACTTTAAGTTAAATTTTAAATGCCACTTTAGGTTTATAAGTCAATATCAGTTGTTGTGTTTATTATAAGCGAACCTATGGCTGTATTTTTAATGGAACGACATTTTGACCTATCAAACAGCGACATCAAGTCCTGAAAGGGTCGGTTGGCGAAGGGAACTATTTGCGAAAGGGACATTTTGCGATAGGGACTTTTTGCGAAAGGGACATTTTGCGAACGGAACATTGTCCGCCTAAATTATATAAAAGATAAAAGATAAAAATCATTTATTCAAGTAGGATTTAGATAATGACTTTTGCGTCTTCACAAACTCACAAATAGTTACAATGGATATAATAGGTAATGATTATGATTAAAATAATTAATTATTCCAATTTAATTCTACGCTAGGCCACGCATTTTCGTCATTAAGGTTATGTAACAGATTATTATTCAGGTACTTTTTTCATCTGGGATATGCGCAAACCCAACGCTTGCTTAGGTAACTTATTGTGTATACATTGGCCCATAAATGACTTAATCACTTTTCGAACACGAAATTTCGGAATTGCATTATATATATATATATATATATATATACAATATAATACTTTTCCCGGCATGCGTTGAAAAGCACTTTTGTTTTTGTTTGTCTAAACCTTTCCAGACCGGCGCACAACTCACCGAACTTTCATCTTTATCGTATGAATGGTATAGAAACGCTTTGGAGATGAACAAATATAAACAAACATTTAGATACTAAATAAATAAAGGGGTTTAAATGCATAATTTCAGTGGTTTAGGGATTTTATTACTATTTTCCTATACTAACTTCAACCCCCTTTTTTACCCTCTTCCAGTTTTATTTGCAAAAGTTTATATAGGTCCTGCCTGAAATTGCCCTTAATATAGAAAATTGCAGTGATCCGTCCGGTAGTTTAAAAGTTAATACGCGCACACATAATCAGACAAACAGACATGAAATAAAAAACCAATCGGATTTGTTGTGTTGCTTATTCTGAAACCCTTTATCCCGAAAGCTTTTTATCCCGGAAAACTTAAAAGTTCCCGTGGAAATTACCATAACCACGCAAACGATGTTGCGGGCAGAAGCTAGTGTATTATATAAAACCGGCCAAGTGCGAGTCGGACTCGCGCACGAAGGATTCCGTACCATTATCTATAAAAACGGCAAAAAAATTATGTCTGTTCTATTAGAGTCCCCCTTAATAATAATTAAGGGGGACATTTTATTTTAATTTATTCATATATTTATTTTTAAAGCGAATATATAACTAAATATTCTGTGAATATTTCAAGCGTCTACCTGTTGCCGTCATCAATATCGAGCAAAAACTAGCAAAATAATCACGTTTGTTGTATGGGAGCCCAGTTTTTTTCTTTTTCTTTTAGTATTTGTTGTTATAGTTGCAACAGAAATACATCATCTGTGAAAATTTCAACTGTCTAACTATCACGGTTCATGAGATCCAGCATGGTGACAGACGGACAAACAGACGGACGGACGGACAGCGGAGTCTTAGTAATAGGGTCCCGTTTTACCCTTTAGGTACGGAACCCTAAAATACAGGGACAGAAGTATTAATATACTTATTGTCTGAATAAAGTTTTAGTAAATTACTAGATAATCTAGACACGGCACGGCAGTGTGTCAGTCAGCCAAAGTTCGCGACAAACCGGCCGTAGGTTATTGTTACACGAACCATTTCGGGGCCATTTTCGACCCCCCCATAACTTAAAATCTATCTAACTTACTATAACTTCATTTACCATCATCATCTCTTTTACTGGTTTCTGATAAATACACTATTGTTTATCAAAATGGTTCCTTTCCTGTCGTAGCAATAAGTGGCAAAACGTAGTTAAATGCCACCGTAGAAGCGTATCACGGTACACCCTGCGCATGCGAGGCCGGAGGTGATCAAGCCAGCACTCGTTATTAAGGTGGCCCTCGAGAAAAGGGCCCTCACCGTCCTCGGCAAACAGGAGACAGGCCCTCGAACCTCTCCAGCCCTTCTCGTTTACCCACACAAAGCCAAGTAAATTGATATTTCTATGAAAGCTTCTACGAAGTTTACAGATAACCGGCCGTAGAGATATTGTAAATTAAATAAATACTTCCTCGAGTTGTTTATCTTATCTAGCCCGTTCATTCTTATTATAAACTATTTTCCTGGAGCACCAACCGAGTCTTTAATCTATCTAGATACAATACTTGTGGACTCTAGAGTTGCAAATACGTAGCACGAGTGATTTTTGAGTGAGTGAATTTATTCCTAGGCTTGGTTATCTCTTTATTTATTGCACTGCAACAGTTACAACTTAGAAAGGTATTGGTGAGGTAAGTGCCATGTAAGTGAACTCTCCAGAAGTGAACGTTATCAAAATAAATATCCTTGCTAGCGAATGTGAAAGGATATTTTATATGTTTCAATGCGGCGGCGAGTTGGTGGCCGTGGTGGTAACATAGAAGATAGAATAGAATAGCACAGAATAAATAGATAGCATAATCTAATTTTTTATTGTCTCCGGAATAGATCGAAATAAATTATTTAGAAAAGTAACCCACGACTACAAGATATGATCAGTTATTTTCCGTTTCGGATGCTTAGCTTATTGTAGCTGGTAACACTTTTTCGAACGCCAATTCAATTCGGATGCGTGAACTGAAACGTTTTTCACCGTTTCCCGCCATCCATTCCCACCAAGCCAATCGTGTTGACATTGCCACTTGTCGCTTGTCAAGTTTTCACTGTCCGTATAGTAGTAGAAACAGAATTTGAAATTCTGTAAATACAGTTCATTTGATTACTTTACATTTTTTTACAGTCAAAATTTGTGTATAATAATTAGTTCAATTTGGAAAGAAAAAAGTATTCAAAACTCATTATACCTAAATTATCTGCTATGGATAAAAAATAACTGTATTTCTCAATTTCTTGTTTTAGTGTTCATATCCTTTGGCGTTTTTTGGTGGGACTTGGCAACACTGGTATTCTTCATTCCAAACGCTAAAATCCGTTAAGCCATTTCAGCGTCAAGAAGTAACAAACATACACACTGACTCTCCCATAAAGTTAAGCATTTATAATATATAGTGTTTAAAAACAAACTTAACTATTATTTTTAAATTTACGTAACTATATTAATCATCAGAAATATAAACTAAGGCTTAATTAATATATTTGGATTTTGCATCAAACAAAAAAAAACCGGCCAATTATCGGGGCTAAACCTAGAGGCTAGAGGTGACTAAATATATTACAGCAGGCCAATTATCGGGGCTAAACCTAGAGGCTAGAGGTGACTAAATATATTACGGCAGGCCAATTATCGGGGCTAAACCTAGAGGCTAGAGGTGACTAAATATATTACGGCAGGCCAATTATCGGGGCTAAACCTAGAGGCTAGAGGTGACTAAATATATTACAGCAGGCCAATTATCGGGGCTAAACCTAGAGGCTAGAGGTGACTAAATATATTACGGCAGGCCAATTATCGGGGCTAAACCTAGAGGCTAGAGGTGACTAAATATATTACGGCTGGCCAATTATCGGGGCTAAACCTAGAGGCTAGAGGTGACTAAATATATTACGGCAGGCCAATTATCGGGGCTAAACCTAGAGGCTAGAGGTGACTAAATATATTACGGCAGGCCAATTATCGGGGCTAAACCTAGAGGCTAGAGGTGACTAAATATATTACGGCAGGCCAATTATCGGGGCTAAACCTAGAGGCTAGAGGTGACTAAATATATTACGGCTGGCCAATTATCGGGGCTAGAACCTACAGGCTAGAGTGACTCAATATATTTCGATTTTACAACAAACAAAATAGCAGGCCAATTATCGGGGCCAGAACCTAGAGGTGTAACAAGCGCGATATTTCCATTTTCCAACTGGACAGATTCGGCCCCGAGCCGCATCCAGTGATAACGCTTCTGGCGCCCGGCTCACATTGTCAGTCGTACACTGACATTTAATACTATTTACCTACGTAACACACGCTAAGCCTTGAATCCAGTAGGAAGCTAGAGTTCAAGTCAGGACGTTGTACTATTATCAGGTCAAGAACATGTTACGCGAAGCTGGTAGTTACCTACGTAAATACACGAGGTTAATGGGACCTTGATAATATTTTATACAATTTATTGAGATATTCTTTCCAGTCCGTGCTTAACTATTAAGGTAATTTCGCAAAAAGATAAATGAAAATGCCAAATATAAAATCTTTTTTTTTCAGGAATTGTGATGAATAAATAATTTGTAATAGCGATATAATTTCCAAATTGTTACAGCTATGAAATTCCAGCCAAATTCAGGATTAATCTGATAACCGTCCGACGTCCGCCACCGCCCGCCGGCCCGCGGGGGAGCTGCCGACGGCGGCGCTGAAGCGACTCACTGACAAATGGCTTTCACAATATAATATTTATTGAGCGCGGTGGAAATAAAGCGTACGAGATATTATTGTAAACATTTTCACATCGCCTACTTCGAATACCTTTCATGACATTTTAAATAGAAATACAATAATAGTAGTTTATGCAACGGTTGCATAATGATAGGCCTTAAAACACTAGCGCGGATTTCATGAAACGAGCTTTAGCGAGTTTCATAATAAGATCGCACGTGTGTTTTAAGGCCAAATTATGCAGAGTTCCATACATAACTTTATCTACACACATATTATAAATCCTCCATGATGTGTTCGCGCGTGGTGCATTTTCACATCACACACATTCCGAGAAGACTACTTACTATTCATATTTTCAACTAAAATGTAAATTACAAACAACTTTTTCTATTCAATTCAACAAGAATTCTACTTTCGTTCAGCAAAACGTCAACATGGCGGCAATTCGGTCCTTCGTCAAGACCATTTTTTTTTTTTTAATAATAGACAAACGGATGAAGTCTCTGTTCTCACGTCACTCGAGATCAAATATTGTGCAGTTTATATTAAAAAAACATACTGAATTGACGTTTCGTATCAATAACTTTTTAATATCTATGGATACTAGAATAGAGACCCACTTGAGTTTTGACAGCTGTTCC
Organism: Tortricodes alternella; assembly: GCA_947859335.1. Lineage (NCBI taxonomy): Eukaryota > Metazoa > Arthropoda > Insecta > Lepidoptera > Tortricidae > Tortricodes > Tortricodes alternella. The sequence goes on along the minus strand of OX401970.1, from coordinate 21,930,297 downwards.
AAATTTAATCTCATTTCTTTACTAAAAACGATAAAGAAGTCATGTTATTTCTTTATCGCAGCACTAGTTTTTCCTAATTGGTTGTCAAAATGGTGGTCATTTCATACGGTTTTTGATTAACCAATGGAGGTTTTATGATATGGGTGTAGATAAAGATACATTACAGCATCATAAGAATTGCAGTAGTGCCGGCCAATCGTCGATTATTATTTTATGTACAGTGGATTCATCCATACTTGTCTTATTTGGTAAACAAATTTCTAACCTCAAAATGTGTAAATCCATCATACCATATTAGGACTAATTAATCAAACGTGGCCACAAGTAGTCTTGTGGCTCTGCCCACCCCATTAGGGATTTCGGGCGTGATAATATGTATGTATGTAAAATGTGTAATTTTTGGGTGAAACAGCTGTTTATCCAGAATAAAGCAAACCTAGGCTAAAAATTGACAAAGTGACGTCTAAAATATTGACCGGTTCCTTACTTGCAAAATAAACAGCTGTTTTACCCAAAAAAGGTTAGAAAATTGTTTACCAAATAAGACAAGAATGGATGAATCGACTGTAGTCATTTGATTAGTGGGCTACTCTGAGGACTGTAATCTCTAATTGCAGTATAAAAATAAATGAAGAAACCACATATTTTACCCACCTTGCCTTGTGTGCGCGGCGCGAGCGCGAGGATAGGTCCAGCTCGCTCGCGGCGGAGCACGCGCCCGGCTGCAGCGAGCCGCGCGAGCCGCCCAGCCGCCGCGAGCCTGTCCGGCATGTCATCATTTCTGCACAAACAATCAAGGGTTGTTATGTGTGCTGGTTAACTAGACGTCGAATCATATATTTAAGTAGTTATCTTATGCCGGCTTTGAAGACGACTTTGAAGACGTTGTGCAAAACCAATGTGACCACGGCCAATTAACGCAATAACTCCAACGTTATAAAATTTCGGATCTAGGTGTAGGTAATTTTCTTTGTATTATAAGTAAAAAAAAATACAAAAGTTCCTTAGTATATTGTCTCCCTACAACCAGTAGGTAGTTCATTGTCATACTAGCTAAGATAACCAATGTCATCTGTTAAAGTTAATAAATTGCAAATGAGTGAATTTAAAAAAAAATTACGTAATTAAGGCGTAAACACTAAAGATGTATTATAATGTTGCGATGAAATCTGTAAAGAGAAGCCTGTAAGTACTGCATCCTAGAGATATAAAGAAGTCTCCAGTAAATCGAATCAATTTGAATTTGGAATCAATAAGTGTCGAGTAAAATCTTATGAATATTCGTTACAATACATACCATAATATGGATTACTAGCGGACCCAGCAGACGTCGTCCTGCCCGGTGAGTCACCCTTATCATTTAGGGGTATGAAAAATAGATGTTGGCCGATTCTCAGACCTACTCAATATGCTCACAAAATTTCATGAGAATCGGTCAAGCCGTTTCGGAGGAGTACAGGAACGAACATTGTGACACGAGAATTTTATATATAAGATGTTTTTTTTTAAATGATACGTAAAGTTGCCATTACATCTTTAAAAAGTGACGCTTTTAGTCATCTTTGTGTCCTTAAAAAGGTTTACACAATAAACTAATAATCGACCGAGCGAGCGAAGCGAGCGAAGCGTCTCCGTTTCAGCTTGGGCAAAAATGCTTTCGTATGTCCAGCGGATATCCGTCTATCCATTTGTTCTCGTCTACAGGTCGCAGTTCTCAACTGATTATCGTGAAATTTTGTGAGCAGGTTTGATAATTATATAGATTTTATTTGTTAATTCAGTTTTTCGAAATTTTTCAAAGAGGCGGAGATATGGGGCTTTTGCAATTACAAACTTATTTGCGGTGTTGGTAAACTGACCCAACGTATGTCGATGTATGACGATATCCAGTTTTCCAACGGCAAAGTTAAGTTTGTCGCGAGGTATAGCTCGCGGTTCGTGAATAATTTTTTCGTTTTCTTTAATATTTGATATCTTCTGAAGTATTTATTTAAATCATATAGTGTAAAGGACAATTTTAATCTACATTAAATGCCCAAGGTAGAAAATGTATTTGTATGGATAAGGATTAATACTGAATAGAAGAAAATAGCTTCGCAAATAATCTAATAATGTTTAATAAATTTTTTAAACATAAAATTGGTCACTGTGAGTCAATCTCAGGAGATAGACATATGCCATCGCGATCTTTTCTCTAGGCTTTTTAAAGAACTACAATTATTAAGTACATTCATTTGATATATTTCTTAAGGTTTAAACAGACGTCAGCTATTTAAGCGCCATACAATGGAATTTTTTGACGACTTGATTAAAAAAACATTGGATTTTCTCTACTATGTTAAAACTTATTTAGAATGCTATGTACATATAATCCTTCCCAATGAACCAGGTCGTCCATTGGTGAAAACCGCATCTAAATGAGTTGCGTGGTTTAGGAGGAGTAAGCGGATATACAGTTTTCCAACGTCAAAGTTTGTCGCGAGGTCTACAGCTCACGGAGCCACAGTTTATTTTCATTCATATGTTATTATAGGTACCTTTAAATATGATTTTATAATGATTTCTATTGTTTGAAACATAAATATAAATAGATTAGTTGCAAATTCATTCAATTTATAAATATTTAGACCAACTCTAAGACGTAAATAGTATAAGGAGCGCTTTTATTAAAAAAAAAACAGCGGCGTTCGTGCAACGAGGTCGCATGCTTTATTAAAAGAGCGGGGAAATTTTAACATTTTGGAAATATTTCGTTGTCATGTAATTTATTATATATTTTAATTTAATTTAACTATTATAATTAATTAATTATCGTTTTTTTAATAATATCAATTTATTTTAAGATTATGAGTGTTGATTAGCACAGCATTTTTATTACGTTGGTGTAATGATTGTACTTCTTGCAAAATTAAAAAGACAAAAAAAATTGAGCGGGAATTTCGTTCATTTACGTTCGTTTTGTTAAATAGTTTTTGAGAAAAGCACTATACAAGCTTCGACCAATAAGTGCCATACTGGACTCGTACATAGAAATCCTCGCCTACGGCTCAGATTTCAAATTGTACTCGTCCAGTATGGCTTACTTACTGGTCTCTTCAGTAATGTACTATTAAACTATATGTGACAATATTTAAGTGACTAAAGAGCTCGGCTCTATATTGGTCAAGTTTTTAGTTAAAGAGGTTGGCATTTCAATAACAAAATGTTAGCACAATAAGAAAGTACGACATTTTTTTCTTTTCTTGCCATAGATTTGTTCAAAGAGTGAATTTTATTTTAAACCTAAAGGTTTATTTATTATCTCGATCACAAGATAACAAGTAATTGAGGTCAAAGTAATATTTTTCTCCAGCTTATAATCATGACCATATCAAAAATAAAGATTTGAATTGTACCATGCATTTTTATATTAAACTTCGGATTTGTTGTTACTTTATTAAACATATTTTTTTTTTGAGAAAAGCCTTTTCCTCCTGCCTCCTGATATTTTCTTCATTTCTTCAAAAAATCGATTTAGTAAGTATCCATGTCGGAAAATTAGTAAAAAAATCATGGAGTTTTCCCCTCGATTTCTTATTAAGCCATTACCACTTGTCTTGTTAAGCCGGTTTGACATTTAGCTGTAGATTTTTTATTTTTTATGTTCTCTAGTGAGGACCGGGGGTCCCAGGAGGACATACATACATCGACTGCAATTAACCATCCTGACCTCGTATTATGCATATAAGTTCTCGCTCTACGAGCTCAGACTTCTAAATGACTCGACCAGGATGGCCCACTTTCTAATGTCTGCAGTAATGGACGACCCCCTTCTGCCTGAAATAATCTGCCTAACAATTAAAAATAAAAACAATTTCAGACTAAACTTGTCTGCTAAGCATTTAGGTACAAAAGAAAATCAGCGAGCTTAGTTTTCGGTATTTTTAAAATGAAAAATGTGATATTCGTGTAATTATATCGTTACGTATCGGAGTAAAAATGACATCGAATAAATGAAAAAAAAAACCGACTTTCTAAATATCATTCTTCGAACAATTAAAAATCTGTGAAAAGTGGTCAGAGGTCATGTTACTGAACTGCCTGGAAAATTCGTATTATGAGCGCACTAAAGAGGCCGGGTTTAGCGCCCTCATAATACAATTTTTCCAAACAGGTCAGTTTACGGCGGAAATTGCCTAGAATTAAGAGCTTATAATAAGACTCCTGGGCATTGAAATTCGCAGCCTTGATTTTCTACGAAACAATAGGTATCCCATTTCATGCAATTGTTGGATTAGTGCGCCATTCATTACTCGACTTAATGTAAAATTCAAAGAAACTAAGCTACAGCCACATCATAGAACCTTAAAGTCATCTAATACTTTTGTGTAAATTAATTGGTGTCGACGCCACCCTCCGGCTCCGAGTCGAGCGGTTCCGCGGCGCGCCGGGCAGCGAGCGAGCGTGCCGCACTGCGACGCACCACATCATTTAAATTAAGTGGCTTTTGAAACGAGTATAAACCGCCTTTATATTATCCGTAAATATCGGGTTTCGGTTCGAACGTAAAATTATTATTAACAAGAATATGTAATATCAACCATAATGCATTGGTTCTATATATGCATGCGTCCTTAAGGGGCTACTAGATCCAACGGACCCTCACTGCAATAGCATCACTTAGTAATTAAATTGCCACATAGACATTTAAAAAGAAATAAAAATATTCTAAATAACGATTAACTAACAATGAATAGGTAGCGTATTTCCATAGCAATATTGTGTACGGAGCTTTCAACATTTTCGGCATATCATGAGGACCACCAATTTTAAAAAAATCTGGCTCGTACGTATAGGGGCTTATTTGGTCTTCTACTTTGAATTGTTACTTATATGTAGATAAATGACTTAATATAGAAGTGGATACGGAATATGTATTATTTTATACCTTTTGTTACGCGGTTTAAAAATAAAATAATAAATGATATCAAAATTCTGCCACTTACGAATGGCAAGGAAAGATCGAAGAATCAAATGAAATCAAATCAAATGAATTAGTAACCAGCAGACTAGATACGAGCTGAAGGTCATTTATTGAAATTCGATAATTTTGGCAGGTAGCCTCTTAAGAGGATCGACTACTTTTTTCAAAACAAAAAAGAAAAAAAAATCTGCCTAAATTTTAACCGACTTTGATCAGTTATTAACATGTTATCAACATATATTTTTTATTATTTATTTATGTCATAAATAAAAAGTATGGTGTTTTTAATGTTTTTATACATGTACAAATTAATATTATATTTAAAACTTAGTCTTAGATTTCGATCTATTTATCGGGTAAAATTTAAAAGGGATGAATCTTTTTTTCCCTTTGTATGAACAGTATTCTGCCGTTGGTAATTTATGTCCTTTATTTCAAAGACGTGGATAGGTATTAACTCCACGTATTTACTGAGATAATATGAAGATATTATATTTTAAGCATGTACCAAAACGCTTTGAATCAGTACTCGAACTGTTACTTAAGCGGCACGGATACGTAGCTTGGGGTGACGCCACCTGCATCTTGATAAAAAGCGAAGTTATGTCTATAAGCGTAAAGTGATGAAATCACCCAAAACTACGCCTCCGCGCACAGCGTGCGCCGCAGTCGGCTTCCGTCCATAAACCAGAGAAAGCAGTGAATAATATTCAGTTAGTACACAATTTACTTGACCGACACTGTAATATAGTTAGCTAAACGCGTTGTTAGGTGGGTAAAGGATAATTTATGTCGGTGTCCGCTGCTTCCACTAATTACTTGAACGTGACGTCGGGGTAAGATTGCACTGCGAAAATATCACCACCGGAATTATTATGTACTAGCTTCGACTAGCGACTTCGTTCGCGTGGAATTTGGCTATAGTTATTCCCTCGGAAACTTTTAACTTAGCCGGGATAAAAAATTGCCTATTTCATAATCCAGGAGCTAAGATCTAACTATATACCAAGTTTCATAAAAATCCGTTCAACCGTTTGGAGCTGAGTGCTAACAAACAAACACACACACACATAAACTTTTGCATTTATAATACTAGTGGCTCCGTGAGCTGTAGACCTCGCGACAAAAGACTTCAAAAAACTCTATCTAAAACAAAAACCCTTTGAAAAAGTAAGAAATAATGATTGGCTTTGCGACAAACTTAACTTTGCCGTTGAAAAACTGATATCTCGATACATCGAGTGAGTTTATCAACACCGCCAGTAAGTTTGTAATTGCAAAAACCTCCATATCTCCGCCATTTTCAAATATTTCGAAAAACTGAATCGACAAAAAAAAAATATACGTTTACTGAACCTCCTCACAAAATTTCACGAGAATCGGTTGAGAACTGCGAGCTGTAGACGAGAACAAATGGACATACGCTGGACATTGGACATACGAAAGCATTTTTGCCCTAAGCTGAAACGGAGACGCTTCGCTCGCTCGGTCGATTAGCAGGGTTAGTAGCAAGAAGGCCTGTTTACTTCGAAGATTATTTGTCTACAATAGGGAGCTTGCATGATTTTAATTTAATTTTTTATTGGAAAGTACTGAGTAATAGAAACCAAACTGTCTTCGCAAAACATTACTGTGTTTTTTATTTGAGATACGACGCTTTGGAAATCATATTTCATACCACTTACAAAAACGCTCCATACAAAATGGCCCTGAACTATGACGTCACAGTGCAGTGCAGTTAGAGTGTATACCAGGGCGTCTATTCGGGAACGTCTAAGTGATACTGCAGCAAGCTGCGAGTGAGACTCCCATCTCGCTCTTACGCATTACGCGTCGTGCGGAAGAGTGGGATGAGAAATCTCGCTCGCGAATCGCTACTTCATTTCGAGTTCCCGAATAGAGGCGCAGTTCTTTTTTTTCGTATAAGCTTTAACACCCCTAGGAGCCCCTTTTTAGGAGTTTTACCGTTTGTTTCTCTAACACCAACCTATTGTTTGTTTTGAAGAGTATAACAAGTTTCAGGCTGTAAATTCTTTTAATTTTTAATTTTTTTTTTGCTTAAATTTATTTACCCTTGCCTATTGTTTGCGGTTTTAAGTACTTCAAGTTAAAAATGCCGTCAAGTGATGAAATAATATAGCTTGATTGAATAAAACGCGACAAATATTATTCAACATATACTTCAAGGGCGAATATATTTTAACCTTGGAAAATTATATTCATTTGGGAAACGAAAAACAAGTGACTACTTTGTGAGAAAGTTGACATTATGCCTAAAAAGATAATAACATATTAAATCATTTAATTACATAACATTTTTTTTAAATCGAAGGTCTGTTCGCCGAGAGTTGATATAAAAAGTAAAAAGTCAGGGCTTCTTAACTTATTACAAATAGCGGCCTGCTAATTATTTGTACCGATGATTATAAAAAATTAAACGGAAAAAATATATTTGTTTCATAGAATATTATTCTTGAACAGCCTAACTGTATACACAGAAAGCAACACGCGAACACCCAAACGACACACTCGAAGCGAATGACATATTATAGAAAGACAAAAGACACGTCATATCCATACTCAACGCGTTTTAAACATGTCTCATAGATATATTATTTCTTTTTCTTTTCTTTTCGGCCACTGCAGATTTGTGACATTTGACGCGCACATAATATAAGACATTAATTTGCAATATGGTGTTTGTGTACGTAATATGAACAAAACAAATATATTTTTTCGCCGCCGTCAACCCGGAGCGATACCGCACTTGACAACATCTGCATTGTTCGTACCATGAAACTCAGTGCGCGCGGCGATAAGCGACGCCCGTCATACAGTTTGCGATAGTTAAGCGACAGTCGCTATTTCGAAACAATATCATAATATTTATCAACTCTCGACGAACAGACCTTATAGTTTTCATATCACTGTTTTATTTACTTGCCACCGAAGTGAAAAGCAAATTGTTTATCGATATTCAACGATTTGTTTTCATTGTGTTGTTGTAGATTTGAGCTTAAAATCCAGTTAATAGTGAGCATTCAGCTTCTAATAAAGCAAACCACTTCAAAAGTACTCGTACATAGTTTACGAGCCAGTCTACGTTATAGTGCAGAAGTAGCATATATGAATTCGTGTACAAACTTTCAGAAGTTACTTCAAAGTACATAATGCTCCCTGGACGAACATACGCTACAGTTTATGAGGAGTAAATTAAGGAGATTCCCGCATGAGGAAAATCAGCGGTCGGCTAGTGAAGTCTTCCGAAAGAACCTGAGGACTTGTACACCAACGAATGTTATAGCTAAGCATAACTAGCTAGCTAAACATCATCAGACCAGGCGCCTTATTCGGGAACGCTAAGTGATTCTGTAGCGACTCGTAAGCCAGATTTCTCATTCCACTCTTCCGCACGATGCGAATCCGCACGATGCGAAGAATCACTTAGCGTTCCCGAATGAGGCGCCAGGTATTTAAATTAATATCATATTTATCAATGATATTAAAAAACCAAAGATGCGTCTTTCAAGCTCAAATTTAAACCCAGAAAGCAACCCAATTATGATCAGTTCAATTAGTCATGCGCGAACTTTTGGCCGAGTGACAAATGTCGTGCTCCATTGAAAATGTTCTCAAAAAAGCCATTCTTGAGACAAATGTCGGTTCGTAATACTACAAAAAAATAAAGGGAAGAACTGATGATTTTTACTTCACTTGTAGATACATTCAAAGTAAATAGAAGTACTAAAATACAATAATTGTTTTGTTCATATAATATGATCGCCATATTCCAAATTAATTTGTAATATCCGCACGTCAAATGTCACCTAAAGCTGTACTGGTCGAAAAGAAACGATAAAAGAAGAAATTTATCTAAGTCACGTTTTTAAAACGTGACTTAGATAAATAAAATATAATAAAATAAAAGATAAAAACGTTGTCTTTCTATAATATGTCATTGATAATAAGCTTTATCTCACGAAAAATCACTACGCCGATTATCACATTTCACGTGCACTCGTAACTGCCTCTCTTCTACTCATTTAAATCTTTGATCCCAAAAAACGTATTAGTATTAGCAAAGCATCAAAATGTTTAGTCGCAGCGTAGCTTTAAATAATCCTAGTTATCAATTATAAAGAACATCGATAATTTGGACTATAGATCAATCTATTGAATGATTGATTGCTTGATTACGGTTCGGCTTAGCTATTAATGTAGCGTCCCTTTCATCTAAACTGAAACGTAAATCTTTGCGATATCCTACCCACTCATTAGGCGTTTAAATTAACAAATAGAAGCCGCTTAACTCGTACATAGATTACAACTTAATCGAGTGAAGGATTAAAAAGGAAATGTGTCAGTAGAACCTAGTTAGTAAGGATATAGTTATTTGTTCAATTCAACGTAACGCCATCGATTCGGTTCTTGACCTTTATTTAAAAAATATTTTTGACTAATGAATTTGTCACATGTTCAAGAAAAAATCACTAATAATAATTTTGCATTTTACAATTTGCCGCTCAAACGCTATTTTACTGTACTCAATAACTATACTCCACCATTGAGTAAGTCTAAGTTGTCTAAGTCTTTCAGTTTCTCATAATAAGAACGCCAAAATTGCTAATTAAAGGAAAAATCGTAATAGGACTCTTAATAGTCACCGAGAAAATTGGAATATACTGAATGGAATCGAATATACTAAAAATTAAAAAATGCTCCAGGGAAACCTATACACATTCTATAGTTCTACCAGCTACTCTGTGGACTACGATGTTCTCTCGTATCTTTATCACATATTGTTTTATTTGGTTAAGAAGTTCCCACTTGTAAAGTTTTGATTTGACATTTCAATTAAGTCTACAGACAAGTTGGTAGGCCCATTAGTCTCCGATTTTTGTCTATAATGATCACTGTAGCCAAGTGTTTCAATCGGCTATCGAACCCATTTTTATCTCGACTTTACCTCTGTCGCCGAGGTTCTTTCACCGCCCGGTAAAAATAGATCCTTTTATAAACTTTGTACAATCTACTTTTGAGAGCTTAGCATTTTGCAAAGCAGTATTAAAATACTCTACCAATATTTCGAAGTCTACACTTTAACGAACACTAATCTTCCATGAAGGTTGAAAGGAAAAAATAACATTGATCCCACTACTAAGCACATTGTCTACATTTTTAACCGACTTCAAAAAACCGAAGGAGGAGGTTCTCAATTCGACGCGTATATTTGCTTTTTTTATTAAATCCTTTTACTTCAAAGCACCCGATCGAGAAATCAACATTGCCACAAAGACTTCCAATGTTTTGACTTTTGAATTAAACCCATATAGAGAATAAGGAAAACAAACGGTCCCCTTGCCGAGATAAGTGTATTCGTATACAATTTTTTTTTAATGGCGTTCTTGCCAACGTTTTACTTCGCTTAATATAAAATGTAATACGGACTTCGTAGAAACAAATTAAATTTTACCAGTCGTAGTATGCAAATATCTCAGTGTCTATCTTTTTTATTTAGTATCGTATAAATATGAATTTACAAGATAAAGCACTTAAAAGCCACTAAGGCTTATGATAAATTACTACCAACGTATGACAAATAGAAATATGGAACAAAGTAAGTACCCAGTTATACTTAAACGTAAATGAAATAAATAAATAAATACGTATATGTATTTACTTTACGTAATAGTTTTATTATGTATCAATACTGTTACTATTTAAAACATATTCATCTGATTTGTCATAATCTCACTCAAAAACAAGAGGCAAACGAATAATTTTGTTTAATACGTATGTCATAATTTTACTTTAACAATGTTTTTTTGTTTTCCTTTGTCGTAACTTCTTTGAAATATTACAAAATACCTACATCTTCATAATACTATTTTTTTGGATGTACTGCATTTTTTATTATTCCATAACTCGGAAGTTACACAGGGCTTATATATGTTTTTAGGATTCCGTACCTAAAAGGTAAAAAAGGTACCCTTATGGTGAGACTTCAGACTGTCTATCTGTATGTCTATGTCACAGCCGTTTATCTCAGCAACTACTTAATGCTATGAACTTGAAATTGGGATAATTATAAAATGCTCCGTGCTCCCATATATCTCAAGAATAAAATGTTTAAATATATTTATCTACACCCATATCATAAAACCTCCATTGTTTAATCAAAAACCGTAGGAAATGACCACCATTTTGACAACCAATTAGGAAAAACCAGTGCTGCAATGTTATTTCTTTATCGTTTTTAGTAAAGAAATGAGATTAAATTTGGAACAGCTGTCAAAACTCAAGTGGATCTCTATTCTAGTATCCATAGATATTAAATAGTTATTTATACGAAACGTCAATTCATGTGTTTTTTTAATATAAACTGCACAACATTTGATCTCGAGTGACATGAGAATAGAGACTTCATTCGTTTGTCTATGATTTAAAAAAAAATGGTCTTGACAGAGGATCGAATTGGCGCCATTATGTTGGTGTTTTGCTGAACGAAAGTAGAATTGTTGTTGAACTGAATAGAAAATGTTGTTTGTAATTTACATTTTAGTTGAAAATATGAATAGTAGTCTTCTCGGAATGTGTGTGATGTGAAAATGCGCCGGATATCGGAAATATGCAGCCACGATTGCAACAAATAACTTGTTGCCAGAAAATATTGTTTCTGAACCCATCATGGAGGATTTATAATATGTGTGTAGATAAAGTTATGTATGCAACTCTGCATAATTTGGCCTTAAAACACTCGTGCGATCTTATTATGAAACTCGCCTATCGGCTCGTTTCATGAAAACCGCACTAGTGTTTTAAGGCCTATCATTATGCAACCGTTGCATAAACTACTATTATAATTTTACTGAATAAGAGGGCCAAGGAAGTGGGTAGAATTTTGAAAGTCAAGCAATAGGATCAAAAGGGGTGTCACTGTCTGTGTTTCATAGGTAAGTACAGGCCCCCAATTCTCGCTGCATTCGAGATAATCTCACAATCGAGATTAAACGTCAGTGCATACAATCGTTTGACACAACTGTATGAATCTGACGTTTAATCTCGAAATCGACGTTATCTCTAATGCAGCGAGAATTGGGGGCCAGGACCCTAGGCGTCCGAATCAGATTCGCACATGACCAATTTTTTCACTTTTGCTTACTATTAAAGTACTATTTAGATACTGTCCGTTGGATGAAATCCCGTAATTCTGGCTGGACTAGCAACTGGGGGCGGTGTCCAATTGGGGCGAAGCCAACCTTGTTAAATTCAACGCCAACAAAATGCAGGCATGTCTGTTTTCTGCAAAAAGAAGTAGCTTCAGCAAGTCTCCCACTTTCCCGAATATACCTCGTTGATCGACCACCTCGAGCTCCTAGGTATGTATCTCTCATCTAACCTAAACTTCAACCGGTCTATTGAGTCAAAAGCAAAAACCGCTGCCAAAAAGCTTGGCATCCTTTTCAAGGTTCGGCGGTCTTCACACCGGAACAGCTGCTCGACTTATATCAAGCACAAATTCGTTCGTGTATGGAGTACTGTTGCCGTCTGTGGGATGGCTCTGCCAAATATCAGCTTGACGCGATGAACTCGGTGGACCGAAGAGCTAGAAGACTGATTGGCGACGACTCGCTCGTCAAAACCAACCTTCAAAATTTGGAACATCTGCGTAGGTCGCTTATCTTTCTTATTTTACAAGTTGTATTATGGAGAGTGTGCCCACGACCTCATGACACCCTTCACTTACCGGTCTTCCTGACGCCTGCAGGGTTTCCATCCACATGTGGTTCAATTTTCATTGGTTTGCACGAAGCGGTTTGCTGCATCATTTATTATTCGTACAGCCAGTTCCACTACGCTCACCCTACGTCTGTATTCCCGTAATACCTTGTATAACCTTGGGTGTTTTCAAGGAAAGAGTGAATAAGCATTTTCTGGGTAAGCGTGCTTCGACGTCGTCGTCACTTAACATCAGATTAGACTGAATTTAAACGCAAAACCATTTTTGATTTAAAAAAAACATGCAATTAATGCGCGTACGCCACTGTGACGCTCAGTTTATCACTGTAGCCTCGGAATAAAAAACGTTCCGCACAAAAAATACAGATAGACAGGACAGACACATAAAGATTTGATTTTGACTTTATAACCCAAACAACGCTCAAGGAACAGTGGAGTAGTAAAGTAATCAGATTTCCTACAAGTTGTGAAAGTTCCCAGATTCAATTAGCAGAACCGGGCGGCGCCGCGTCCGTCTCCGCCCGCCCGCGACCAGTCTCCACAGGCACTAATTCCGCCAGCCACAAACACAATTAAAAAAACGTCTTCTGGAGCGCAAAACTTCACTGAAACTTCTCATGACTTGAGGGACGATATTTTTTAGATTATGCTAAGATTCCTATGAAACAATATTAGGTAGGTACTTACCATTAGAACCCATTTCAAAACGATTAAATTGTGCTTCGCGTACTGATCTATTTCGAACTACCCCGGCTTTGTTCTTACACTCTACATTAGTTGTTTCGTTTATCCACTGAGCAGCCGCTGGCTACATAAGAGAATCGCACCATCGAACCAAGGGAAGGGTGCGGAGGTCTTATAACCATAGAACACTGTTTTGTTTGCCTTTCATTGTCATCGCTTTCAAACGTTTACCTACCAACTTAATCTACACTAATAAATGGGTCCAATTCGAAAAGATTTCGCCCAAATTTAAAATTCCCTAAACATTTCTTATTTGAAGTTTAAGACTTTTAAATTTAGCGAACACACTTTCAAATTGGCCCCAATATAATAATAATATTCGTTTATAGTTGCTGTCTTACCGGCCACACATTGCCGTAAAAAAGTTGCTCATGTAACTGCACTTTTATATCATGTTAGAGCCACCGTCTGAATCATGTTAGGAAAACCAAACATACACGTAGAAGATCCCTTCAGGCGATTATATCTATTTAAATAGTAGTTTATGCAACGGTTGCATAATGATAGGCCTTAAAACACTAGTGCGGTTTTATGAAACGAGCTTTTAGCGAGTTTCATAATAAGATCGCACGTGTGTTTTAAGGCCAAATTATGCAGAGTTGCATACATAACTTTATCTACACACATATTATAAATCCTCCATGATGGGTTCAAAAACAATATTTTCTGCCAACAAGTTATTTGTTGCAATCGTGGCTGCATATTTCCGATATCCGGCGCATTTTCACATCACACACACTGCGAGAAGACTACTTACTATTCATATTTTCAACTAAAATGTAAATTACAAACAACTTTTTCTATTCAATTCAACAACAATTCTACTTTCGTTCAGCAAAACACCAACATGGCGGCGTCCTCCGTCAAGACCATTTTATTTTTAAATCATAGACAAACGGATGAAGTCTCTATTCTCACGTCACTCGAGATCAAATATTGTACAGTTTATATTAAAAAAAACATACTGAATTGACGTTTCGTATCAATAACTGTTTTAATATCTATGGATACTAGAATAGAGACCACTTTTGTTTTGACAGCTGTTCAAAATTTAATCTCTTTTCTTTACTAAAAACGATAAAGAAGTCATGTTATTTCTTTATCGCAGCACTGGTTTTTCCTAATTGGTTGTCAAAATGGTGGTCATTTCCTAAGGTTTTTGATTAACCAATGGAGGTTTTATGATATGGGTGTAGATAAAGGCATATTGCGGCAGCATTTCTCTTCTTTGTTGCAATAATTCGCATTACGCACCGCCGGCGGCCAATTGTTCGGTTGCCTCAGTAACATTGTCTAGGCTTCACTAGGCTATATTATCCGGTACAAAGTAAGGATTCTATCCATAGCACACATCGATATCCGTTCGGGGTTTAGGCAGTTATGGTGGAATAAAGAAATTATTAGATTATCGTTATTCCCTCGGTAATTTTTCAATTTTCCGGGATAAAAAGTAGCCTATGTGTTAATCCAGGGTATAGGGTAACTCCATTCCAAAATCATTAAAAATCTGTCCAGCCGTTTTAACGGGAAGAGGTAACAAACATACACACACACAAACTTTCGCATTTATAATATTAGTAGGATTTATGTTGACCGATTACTCGGTGCATGATTATTTTTTGACTCGATATGGTATTGCTCCAAGTTGGTCCCGTTGTGATCAAAGTTGCGGTCTGGTGAGAGGATCTATGAGGAATCGAAGGAACTCCTCAAATATTATAGGCGTGCATGTTGAATTTTTTATGTTAATCAGATTAAAACTTTCTCAACTTACTCACGATTTATTGTCAGAAATAGTCCGACATGTTCTTATGTTATTTTTTATGTTTTCTGTAATAGTTAACAACTCAAGCAGTTGTGTTTGAAAAGCATTATTTTTCAGTTTTTCTAAGGCCATTGTGTAAAATCACGAGCATCATTCGTTTGTAATAGGTACACCGTCATAAATATGAAGGCTACCGTAATAATTAAAAAATGCAACCGTACTTAAATTAGTTAATCAATATTTTGGTCGGGACGAGTAAAGGACAACTCGTGAGTGGAAGATGTGCCTCGGGGGACACATTACCGCTCCTGACACGTGCGCTTAATCAAGCACTTGAACTTTGCTAATTTTTTATATAAATTCTTTGTTGCTCCCCGCGGTGTGATTCTCTAACGTGCGCAGCGGCTGATCAGCGGATAAACGGAACTATTAATTAAGAAGACTGTACGGAGACAGTTTATGTGCCCTCATCGCTGATCAGTCGCTGCGCGCGTTAGAGAATCACATGGCTAGGCACCGGCAATTTTCGGCCTTTCGACAGGTTTAAATAAGACTCATTATAATTGTTACCCGACTGTGTGAAGCCAAAAAGTAGGGTTGAGTTGAACAGTCTATCTATGTATTTATGTGATCAGAAATCAGATATTCCACTTGAGCTTCTAAACTACTCGACTGATTGGTATCATAATGGTTTGTGGAAAATGTGCGAGTCTCATAGAGTTTATAATAATTCTAAGGGTTCGTCATACTACGAGCAAAAATGCTTTTACGTCGCCAGTGTAGGGTACTTTATTTCTTCCCAGCAAGCCAGTACGGGCTTCTTAGTTTGGTATCCAGCTGCTTTCGTTTGTGAGCGTCAAGTCGGCGTATGTGGCGTCGCACGTGGTTGACGGGTCCGCCAACTTGACGCTCACTTTCGTAAATATTAAGTACAAGACGGGTCGAAGTAAACAACCCTGTGGGACTCCAGATTTAATATTATGGAGACTTGACTTCACATTATTTGTGCTTGACTTCCTTACATCTGTTAGTTAAATAGGATGTCAGGATCGGGAAAAACGCATTAGGAAGCATTTTTTTGATTTTATAAAGTAATCCATCATGCCAAACTCTGTCAAATACTTGTCCAATGTCAAGAAACACAGCACAGCAATATTTTTTTGTTTTCAAGTGACCGGCTAATAATGTCTGTTATACACAATTACATGCCTCATCATGACAAAATAGAACGTTACACACATACGAAAGATTTTTGAATTTCAGTCTATTTGACTTAAATAACCGAAACAAACGCGAAAGATGCGACGTTGCCAGCTCGGCTTTGTAATAGGCCTCTTAAGATGCGGCTACATTGACTAGTAAAATTTATAAAGCTCCTTGATACTTATTAAACTTTTTGTGCGATACAATCTTCTGGAGATATTAAGTCTTCTGGAAATGGAATATCTTACAGTGTTTTGGTTGGAAAGCTCTTTAATGATAGCGAAAGACTTAAGAACGGGCAGGTAACTTTAGCGGAGGTCGGTACAAACCTTTGGATAGATATGTAGGCGGTATAAAGGAGTTGGCTTTGTGGAAAGTTCTGTTTCAAGAATCTTATACCTTACAAAACTTTGTGAAAGGAAAATTATTTTGTCCGATTATTAACGTACAATATTGGTATACCTATATGGAAAGGTAGCGCAATCAGCGAGGTCGCTAGTACGTTTGTCAGCCCCCACACCGGCTGATTTTTCAAAAAAGCCGCAAGCGTTTCCTGTTGTCATGTATGAAAACAATAAAAAAGAAGTACGCCGCTTGCTTACCGCAGAAGAAGTTTTCCCCTGAATTTGGATGTTATACAAAGCCTAATAGGAAAAAAAACCGGACAAATGCGAGTTAAACCCGCGTGGAGAGGGTTTCGTTCCGTACATAATTACCTGAAATTTCCTGTTACTTTAAATATCATAGACTTCGTAAAGGTTTTCCTGTAGTCTATAGGTAAAAAAGTATTTTCTGCATTTATTTTCAAAACTTTAGGCCCAGTAGTTTCCGAGATAAGGGGGGGGGGGGGGGGCAATAGTAAATTTATCTTAAGATTAAAAAGTAATAATATTTAAGATTCTTACAATGAGCCCTTTTATTTGATATGTCACACGATATACTTTGCAAAACTTTACTTTTTTATTTTCTAATTTACCGCCTTAAGGTGTCCCAAATGTTTAAAATTCATTTATTTACGTTATGCGTCCGTGTGGCGGTCACCATCTTGCGTATGTGTATCAAATGTCAACTCAATCGATCCAGTAGCTTCGGAGCAAATTGGCTGTGACAGACGGACATACAGATAGATAGATAGACAGGCAAACACACGAGAGATCCTATAAGGGTTCTGTTTTTTTCTTTTTGAGGTACCGAACCCTAAAAACACGAAGATACTCTACGACATACATGTAATGAACACTTTCAACTGTGTTAACCACTTTTGACGGGTGTCGTGGAGAAAATTCCAAGTAAATAGAATGTCAAAGTGAGAAAAAACCGCGGAGGATAAAGTAACTCCGTTTCACTATGCAAGTAGGCCATACGGGCTCTTTCACATATCTGAATCAACCAACGCTTTTGAAAGGTGACATGTACTGAGAAGAAACCCGGCATGAAACTCAGCGTAAGTCTTTGTTCAACTTAATCATTACTGTAACAATGATACAAAATACTAAAACTACGACATAAAGTGCAACAAACAAACCTAATGGGCACAAATTAATTGTAATTAATAAGTTTGAAAGGAGATGTATTTATTGTCTCCGCGTTAGTAAAAATGGGTCATACACACGTTTCGGTTCAGAGCTGTCCCCTCCTGTTCCCGAAAGTTAAGGACCCTGAGGCCTGATATTTTTATTTGGACTTTACCCGCATGTAGGATCAGGTATAGTTTTGGCCTGCATTAAGAAAACGTACAATTAACCAGTCGTTTTCGTTCACTTTTGGTCACAGGAGAGACAATTTTTGTTTCTAGAAGTATGTATTACCCAAATACTTGATCTGTAAGGGTGTAAAGGGGACGAACACTACAGGGTCTCTGGACAAGTAATCATCAATATTAAATGAGATGTATTGCTAGGCCTACAGATCGATCGGGCGAGGAGCGAGCACTTCTACTTCTACTATGGCCGTTCCCAATATTCAATCATTAATATTACTTATTAAAAAAAAAAATCTGGTGATTCTAGGTATTAACGAAAATAAGTTGCTTAGCAATAGTGACTAGGAAATGTCATCATTATCCGCTAACTGTCTATCATTGAAGAGTTCGATATATCAATCCGTGGACTCCATCATCACCTCGCTTGACTGAATAATGCTGCTCAAGTGCTAAAAAATATAAACTAATAGATATACACCTCCATTTTTGAAGTGGGTAATAAATCAATAGGTACCTAAGAACGAAATCGAGATCGGTAAAACAATATCAGCAATTGAGTCAACACTACACAGCGAGGGACCGTCACCGCAATAACGCCGGAGGGCGAGGAGAGTGCCCGCTAGGGGCCGCGTGATGGCCTCTCTACACGATGGCCCATCGTGTAGAGAGGCCATGAGACATGGGTGGCGGTGGCGGCACGTCCGCACACGTCGGCTATCCGACGCGCCATTATGCTGATTCAAGACGCAATATCAAAGACACGTTCCGCTAAGACGTGTTGCGTTTTACAAGCACACTTCGCTCTCAACAAGATTTAGAATCTTAGCTATGCAATGCATTCACTCAAGTGGACGCATAGTGTGTTCGACACTCAAGTGACGTTTGTGAATAGGTTTGGGTGACCCGGTGCGTCCATGAGCACTGTGAGACCTCATAGTAACGTTTGTGAATACGGGTGTTAGATAGCTATCGCATTTGGAAACGATCTCGTATGCAGAACAATTTTAGCACCTTCTATACTTAACAAAACAGAACCTCTCAACAATAGTAACCGTCCCAAACAATCAATAGAAATACTCTAAAAAATTATATCAAATATACATATAAGTAGCTTTTACTCGCAAATTCGTCTGCGTGGATATTATCTTTAATATATAACGAATCTTCATGTTACTCAACATAAAATCGTTTTTGTATATGATTAAGTTACAAACAAGCTATTTTAAGTTTGTGTCTGGAAAATTATTTTCTTGGTGATGTAAAATTAACTTGCAACTAAACCAAAACTTACGCAACGTCTCTCGACTAACAGACTTTCATTTTCGTGTGCCAGGAACGCTCTGGAACCATAAAAGTCATTAGTACCTCAAAATTATTATTTTCAATGCCTTCTCAAATACTTCAGGGTGCTCCAGTTACGACTAATCAATATTGACAGTCGAGTGACTAAAACTCAACTTGACCTCAATAAAAACACTGCCGTTTTCTAGTGATAATAGGACGTTTCCCTACCCAAATCAACGAACCTTTAGAAAACGTTGACACGAGGATAAGCTATCCCCCGTGATATCTTTCAGTGCATTTCTTTCTTTGATATTAGTATGAGAGAGACGCACTGAGGGATAGATTGGAATAGCTTATCCTCGTGTAAACATTGCTAGAGCCGCAGGGCGCCTCATAGACGTGTTAATTTATAATCAGAATTCAAAGGGCACGATAATGGCACGATAATATTTCGCTTGTCAAAGTATTTAATCACGCACGACGGTTAGACGTAAGAATGCATTATAATATTATTCACAAATTATTGTATGTACTTAATAGCTATAGGACCACATTTCTAATGAATAATCGTTCATATTTCAAAGGATGTTCAAAACACTCCCAGAATATTCGCTGATAATAATTATTTACCAGAAAGTTCTCTATTATTATTATTAAACGTACTTATTTACTCGCATGAGGAGTTGAAACGTGACAAGGTCATCTCATTTAGTATACTTAGGTAGTGGTGGTGGGAAACCTGGATAGTTCATTACGCAATGATATCAGGAATTCGTTGGTTATATCGAATTATGGTACCTATTATTGTGGTTAATTACAATGCCTGGTAATTATAATGAACCTAATTATTTTTCGAAATATTAGCCATTCTCAATTGCCCAACCGTCATATAATTTATGTATCGTATCATATAACGTATCATATAATTTATAAAATAAAAAAGCGACTTCAAATAGCCTTTGAAAAGTTTTTTTTTTTTTCACATTTTATTTATTATCCTGTGATTTAACGACACACTTTTTTTACATCAAGTAACAATAGCATAATGCCAATTGCTCATCACCATTTACAAACTGTTGCTATCCACGGTGCAAGGATGTCAATCGTTGAGGAGTTCTCCTGGTTCTTCAATTTTACTACATGAATTTTCATGGACATAATTTGCTTCAGAACTTTATACAGCAATTTAATCGCTAACCGTAAAATACTCAACATTTAGGAGTTCCGGTGATCATCTATGGTCTTCATCAACAGTTCCACTTCACCAAATAATGCTTTTGGAACGTAACTGCTTGAGTTATTACAGAAAACACTAAAATTGCTATATACGTGCCTATAATATTTAAAGAGTTCCATCGATTCCTCGTAGATCCTCTCATCACAACTCGACTTTGACTACAACGGGACTAAACTGGAGGTATACCCTGCCGATTAAAAATATATATTTCCAAATCGGTTTATAAATGACGGAGTTCTGAAGTAACAAACAAAAAAAATATACAACCGTATTGAGAACCTCCTCCTAATTTTTTTTTGAAGTCGGTTAAAAATAGTAGGTACCTACTCTTCATTACGTTTTGCTCAAACATTTTGACTTTACCAGCGCTGCCAATTAGTTATCTTTTCAGCTGATTTAGCAAATAAAATTTATATTTAGCATTAGCACATTTTCTTCTATTTTTTGTTGTTCGCGCCTACTAAGCGGAAGTACGACATGTAATAAACTACTTTTATTCAGCTATAACTGTTTTTCCACAACTTACAACAACTATTTCAGTCAGACTTCAATAGGAACAAATTATGGTCCTAAAAAGAGCTTTTCAATGACATATGCCTGGTTATTATCGGTCGGTTAATTACAATGCAAACTTCTCCTCTGCTGCACTGGGAGTGATGAAATAGCATAGAATGCGTGCAGAAGCTTATCATCCTGGCATGTCGTAAAAGTCGACTAAGGAACGGGGTCCTCTCCAACATGGTGGACTATCTGTATGGGCGATGGGCCGATCACCTGTCACCATACGGTTCATTATACCATCTTAGGACTAATTAATCAAACGTGGCCACAAGTAGTTTTGTGGCTCTGCCCACCCCATTAGGGATTTCGGGCGTGATAATATGTATGTATGTATGTATTATCGGTCGGTGGAAACAGATTGACGCATCGTCTTTTTACAACATATTTAACCGACTTCAAAAAAAAGGACTCATTTCGGTTGTATTTTCATGTAGGTATAAAGTCCATATAAAAAACGATTGTTATCGTTCAATATAAACTTTTAACCTAAAACACGTTTTAAAGTAGAATTTAACATTAATCCCGGTTTTAAATCCAGTTAAATGGACAATCCTTA
The DNA here is from genome assembly GCA_947859335.1 of Tortricodes alternella. NCBI lineage: Eukaryota > Metazoa > Arthropoda > Insecta > Lepidoptera > Tortricidae > Tortricodes > Tortricodes alternella. The sequence continues at coordinate 21,908,542 of OX401970.1, read as the reverse complement.
CCGTCGTGTCAATTCTATCTAACAGCGTTCAGTAAAATACCGTCACTACTATGCAAAAATCTCTTATCTCGAAAATCAGTTTATAGTAACGTAAACTTTACAAGCTTGTAGCAAGGTCGAATTTCCTACAGGTTGATTTCCAGATTACGACGTTTTTCAAAGTCTGACGATATGTGAGAAGTACTTAGTTTTGATAGCAAGTCGACGCCCTGAGTTACTAGGTTAGCGACACTCTTTTTGTCTCTTTCGACAAAACTTTTGCTAGCTAAAAGTAAATTTAATAGTGTCACGTTGTCGCCTAGTGCATTGACAGTAGTAATATTATTAAATTTGCTGTCACGTGCTACCGCATATACCATGTATGTGGTGAATGGAATGAGACACATGCTATATTATTTGTGCCGATACTCTTTTGGTGACAAACTTAACAATAAGAAAAGCCCGGGGGAAAAGTTTTTGTATTATTTATTTAATAACCGGTCTAGTGCGAGTCTGACTCACTAAGTAGGTAGGTAAGCACACCTATGAAAAAAGACAGCACCTCTTGGGCACCCCAAGAATGAAAAGAAACCATTCTCGTTCCGTTCCACCTGTATAATACAGAGAAATATGTTCCCGAATAAATAATAATTCAGGTACTTAATTTTGTCGGAGGTTGTTTTCTGCTGAAGCAAGTCGTTTTTCGATATAAGTATCTTAAATGAATAGTTTGTCTAAAGAGAAGTAGAGTCTTGCTTAAATAAAGTTTACGTAACGATAGATCACAAGTTTATCCTATCCTAACATACTCCTAACTTTCGACAATATGGAAAATTGTTATTACGAGATTTTCACAAAAAAGTTTCTCGTATAAAGAGGCCAATCCTAAAGCTCATAGGTGAGTGGTAGAACACCCCTTAATTCACCGAAGTACGAAGTAGTTTCGCTCGTTACGAACGAAGTAATTTCCGGTCTGATTAATTTGGACGAACCCATTAGCCTACGAGTTCCTGCTGCGCTGTCTGAGCGAGAGTCCCCGTTAGCTTGTATTTTTAGGCAGAACCTAGTTCGTTTCGTCGACATACGTGTCGTCGGTGACGCTTTGCATAAGTATAAGAGGATGACGCTAATCGAGGTTGGAAATTAGTTTTCGTAAAAAAGTAAAACAGCAGCAAATCTAAATAAAATATATTATTACTGTTGGCTAGTTCCCACGAACGTAAATCTGCTTCATTTGCTTCAATGTTTCCAAGAATTTTTGGAATAACTATAAAAAAGTATAAGTAAATTAAGCTTACTTACTTATTAAAATGTGTTTCCTTAGTTAGCTAAGGAAACACATTTTAATATGGTATTGCGCTTCATACTACACACGAACATTCGCTTGCATGGCTTTGGCCCATCTCCCACTTAATGTTCTAACGGAACTCCATTTTAGTCTGGTCTAAAAAGGCGCGCCCGCGCCTGCCTATAGCCCTGCCGCCTATGGCTTTTAGCCTCTAATGCTGATAGCGGGGGTCGCACGGCTATGCGAAGTCTATTGGATATATGGTCTATAATTTCGAACAATAAAATGGACGGTAACTCGGGAATCGGGATTGTATGTAGTGCCGACTGACACTATTCCTCCGTTCGTGAAATTTTGCAATATGATTAAGTAGAATGTATAGATGTGCCAACTACGCTTCCTAGTCATACTGGAAAATTTCACGGACGGAGGAATTAGATTTACAAAATAAATCCCTATTGACTAGCCTATACATACGCCCCGCCAAACGATCACAACCGCTGCATTAAGTCGATCATGACATGATTATAGCATGCATTAAGAATTACCCTTGGATGAGTTTCGGTTCACGGTATCAGCTATGAATGAAGCACTTAAGAGTAGGGTATAAAAGTTAACGTCTGTAACACAATGGTCGGAGAGAGATGAAAGTGTTACGTCATATAAAATTATGACAGATTGTTCGTGAGGGCGTGAAGCAAGATTAGAATATATGGAAACTGTGAATAACAATTAACACGAATAAATAATCTAGAGTAGTACTTATAAAGAAATTCTTAACGCGGGTTACTTATCAGATTAGAGCCAGAACCATTGAAGCTAGGGACAAGAAGTTTTAACAATAGGTTTATTTGTGACGTAGATAATCAATAAGAACGGCCTTTTCAAAATTTAAAGTACTTTCTCATAATTTTTTTATCATGTAAGTTTGAAAAGCGCCTCTATTTGGGAACGCTAAGTGATTCTGTAGCGACTCGTGAGCGAGATTTCTCATCCCACTCTGAGAAATCACGACTCGCTACAGAATCACTTAGCGTTCCCGAATAGAGGCGCTGGAGTCCTGTCTTTTTTGAAGCATGCAAAAACATTGGACCTGCAGTATAAGCTTTTAGTTGTAATCAAATTAACTATACCTACAGCCCGGAAAAGGGCACAGGGTATTTTCAGTGTCAATAGTTGCAGCTCCTAAGGAAATAACCATAAACGAATTTTATGCGGACAAAAATGGAGACATTAATGGGTCCATTATGATTGACCTTAACTTTGATCCTATTGGATCTTCACCGCAATGATATTAGTTAGTTATTGAAGTGCCACTTAAAAATTAAAAACAAATATTTTTGTTAAGAAAACCATTATTTTCCTAACAAAATCGAATAATTTGTATAGAGAATTCAATATTGTAGGCATATCATGCCGACCAAGCAATTAAAAAAATATGTTCTTTCTCTTATTTATAGATTTATTTGCCTTCTTATAAGAATTGTTATTTTTATTTTCATAAATTATAGTTAAGTTAGTTATATATCCTCTTACAAATGTTAAGGAAAGATCGCAGAATCAGATATATTTTTTGTAAATTATACCTTGAGATCCAACAGACTAGACAGGATCTGCAATCTATAAAAATTCGTCAATTTGCGCAGGGATCCCCCCTTAAAGCTATATTTTAGAAAGTTTTTCCACACGGCAGTATCATGACAATTGTAACTAAACGATACAAACAAAAACCTACTACGCTAATTTGGCATGGTCTTAACCAATCAATAATAGACTTTATGGTTCGCACGACTAATGTCTAAATAGAAGAATGACGAAAAAGACGAATGTCCAAAGGCATGCCCAATTAGATATTTGGCCAGTAAGGTTATGTTAATTAAATAAAAACTTTGACAGATGCAACTAAGTTGGCAGATTGTTAAGCTGCAGCGGTCATTTTCTGGTTTGATTTCAATATATTTTACACATTCCTATAAACGAAACCCCATTGAATTGGTATTTGCTGTTAGACTATGGAATCAGGCCTGATAGTTTAAGGCGTTATGGAAATACAGCTGGAACAAAATTGGTCTGAAATCACTATATTTTTACGGTATCAATGCACTTATGGGGAGCTTCACAGGCTTAAAACTTTTTGATATTTTTATAATTAGCTAGTATTCATTTCATAACAACACATATTCTGTGAAAATTGCAACCTTTTAGGTCTTACCGTTGCCAAGCTAGAGGCCTCTGACAGACGGACGGACGCACGTTGCAGGCCCAGTAATAGGATCCCGTTATCCCTTCGGGTACGGAACCCTAAAAATGGAATGTACTTAATTTTGAATGAAGAAAATGCTGGACCGGAATCATTTGAGAGGCAGTTCAACAAATGCTGTAATAAGATTGGCTAACCAAATATTAATGAGAACTGATGCGAGGAAGCGATTGACAAGGGTTACACAATCAGGCCTGTGTAACGGTTTGCGGATGAGGAACACAAATTGTATAAAAGTAGATTAATCAAGCGCTAGGCCCACACACGCAGCGCAGATTTACGAGTCCTCAGCCGCCCTCCCCGTCCGCCTCTGCGCGAATCGCGACTTTCCCACGCTACACAGCTCATCAATTTACCTTAGGACACGAGACTTGGAATCTTGTTAATTAAACTATGCCGCCAAATTAAACCAGTATTGTCGGCAGTGCTGCTGAGGCGGTTCGGATAAGTGGTGTGGGTAAAAGCGGTACCAGGGCCTGTATTCGACATTGCCTAAACGAAGTCGCAAATTATTTTGCTACGATTTGGTAGCTCTTATTAACTTGACAGCAAAGGCGGCCGCATTATATAACCATCGCATTATCCGCTTTTCACAGCTGCGTCTGATATATCAGAATCAAAATATCACTTGTTGTATGTGATATACTAGCTGTGCCCGCGACTTCGTCCGCGTAGAGTTTGATTATCGTTATTCCCTCGGGAACTTTTCAATTTTCTGGAATTAAAAGTAGCCTATGTGTTAATCCAGGGTAAAAGCTATATCTATTCCAAATTTCATCAAAGTCCGTCCAGCCGTTTTAACGAGAATAGGTAACAAACATACACACAAACTTTCGCAATTTATAATATTTGTAGGATCTGCTCCAATTTTGTCGAACTCGAATCCTTGTAGCACACAAACGCCCTAAAACTAGTCCAACAGAAAACATTAATGTTTACGTGAAGATAAAAATGTGTAAAGTACCGCAAATATCACCATCGATCCTTCTACTATCGAAATACTCATAAAGTGGCTCAGTTAATCGGTTCTGCACGTCTAGCACGACCTGCCCGCGAGTCATTTCGAGCTCAGTGCGTCCCTTACATATTTGAAAATTTGGACAGAGACGCACTGAGCGACAAACGACTCGCGGGTTGCATTATAACTTGCTTATCCAATTATCCATGCACAATTTACTTACGCTCAACAGTCGCCAGCTGAATAATCTTCTGCCAAGTTTCCTCCAGCAGAAACTTTTGCGCGGGTAGGAATGATACCTACTACAAAAACTACTTTTCTTACAAACTATCGGGAAATTTAATAAATAGTTTAAGAAGCTAAATTAACTTGCTTCAGGAACACCTTATTAATCCTTACGATCAGATTTATTAAGGTTTTAAAACTGTGCTGTACAGCATACACATTTTACAAATCAACGCCACAATCTTAGACTTTTTGAAGACCATGGGGGTTACCACGATTTTTAAATGCGATTCACTTTAATTCCTAAACAGAACTATGTCGCTTTTTCATTTCAAGCCATTTTAGATATGTAAAAACACTGTCGTGGAATATAATAGCGACGCAGTTCAGTTTAGAGCCCAAAGATAATCGCATTAAGAGATCGTGATAACTCCCTATGAAATAGTAGTGCTCGCAATCCAGTCGCGCGTTCGTATACACCGCAACAAAAAGACGCCGTGTTTGAGGGCAGATTACCTGGTTTATGTTTCTTTCTCGATTGATTTTTCTACTCCATATCCTCTACTAACGCTCGTCCCGATTCTCTTCCGGGAGCTTTGACTATTATTCCACAATTTCCAGGTAGCCAGGATATAACAGTATAACAAAACTAGTTGAGCCAATAGTGTTCAAAATATTGTGATAGGTACCTGTTAAGCGAGTCCCTATATGTGCATCTTAACTCTGTCAAGAGCCAGTATTGAACAGCGTCGTGGTCTCACTAAGACAAGTGTTGGAGCGATTGTTGGCACTGACCTATGAGACTGTGCCGGCTGGCGCCGAGGCAGAGCGCGGGCGGCGAGCCGGAAGCACGCAGCGCGCCGAGCGCGCCGCCGCCGCCGCCGCCGCCCAGCGCGCCTTCCTCCAGCGCACCTGTACAGGACATATATCATACTTACTACGATGTAACTACTAACAACGGTTGCAACTTTCCACTCTTCAGTCATTTAGAAAATACGAGCACAGCCCTTATCATACCAACAAGGCCCTTGACACCTGAAACTTGCAACGAAAATGCTACCGCAAGAGCACTCGTGACCGCTGCTCAATTGTGTAACACCAATTGGTATCGCTTTGGCGAAAAGTAAACCAATTGGACCCTTATTTATATCGAGTGATGACTAAATTGGTTTACTCTTCGAGCCAAACCGATACCAATATTGTCGCGTAATTGAGCTGCTGGTAAAGTTTAATTTGCAATTGCTGTCATTTTATCTTCGAGGTTCATTTTAGTTGGTATAAATATGGTTCAGTATAAAAACGACTAAGGTAATAGTCGATATAAACATGCGGCCCGAATTTATGCCGACGGTTATGTTATGATTTTAGCACTGACTATACCTATTCTATACGTTTAGTTAGTCAAAAAAATGTAAACAAATTAACCCACGTGACTCAGCTAACAACAATTAAATACCGTAGATAAAAAAGTTTGATTTAATTGAGGCTAGTTAGATGAGTCACGTTGTTTAGTTTGTTACCATTTATTTAACTAACACTTAAACGAATAGATTTATAGGGTTCTGTCTATGTTATGTCACTCCCGTTACTACTAAACAACTCATTATATTTTGACACATGACAGTCGTCAGTTATTTATTATGATGTGTTAAATATGCGGATATGACTTACAAAATTTCCGTTTTGATCTATACTTATAATAAAAGGCTAACGAAGTCGACTTTGTGCATGAAAGATATTTAAAAAATAATGATAGATTTGGCAATTAGGCGTTTAGGAGATGCCGAAACACCTTTTAAAAAAAAAATTGTCTGTCTGTCTGCCTGTCTGTCTGTCTGTCTGTCTGTCGGTTAATTTGAACGCCAATCACGCTAAAACTACACGACAGATTTTCATGAAATTCGGTGTGTTTATAGGTTATGACCTGGAGTCACATATAGGATAATATTTATTTCGAAATTCATCCCCTAAGGTGGATATATTGGGGATAAAAGTTTGTATGGAGATACGTCATTTTTGAAGTTAGTACCATGAAAATTGGTATAATGATAGCTGGTTATAAATGAAGAATTATTATTTAAGGATTTTGAAGAATCAGCCCTTAAGTGTATAAAATAGGGGATGACAGTTTGTATGGGAGCACTGTAATTTTTGAAGACAGAAACTTGAGTATCGGTATAATGACTGCTGGTTACGAATAAAGAAATGTAATTTAACGATTTGGCAAAGTCAACCCTTAAAGGTATAAATTAGGGGTTGAAAATATTTATGGGAGCACTGTAATTTTTGAAGATAAAATCTAGAAAAAACATATATAAGCTGTTGGTTTCAAATTATGAATGACGTATTTGTGTGTTTTTGGACAATCGACCTATAAAAAAGTAATCTAAAGGTTGGAAATTGTCTACACCATATCGCACCTTCGGTGGGACAAGGGCACAATTGTCGAAAAACCCATTTTTTTTTAATGTATACAGAAATGTTCCAAATAATATTTGGAACATTTCTGTATACGTAACAAATTTTTGGGTTTTTCAACAATTGTGCCCTAGTCCCACCGAAAAGATGCGATATAATAAATCTATATAAAAGTCGTGTCTTTAATTACACCAGTTTTGGAAAAAAGCAGTTTGACGGACTATTTGAATGATACTGAATCCAAATCAATCATTTTTAGAATTTTTGGCTGTCTGTCTGTCTCACTTTACCCACTTTTGTATGTATGCATAAAACTTAAGATCTACTAAACCTATTTCCATGAAATTCGGTATGTAGATAGCTTATGAGTTTAATTTTTATCTAGGGTACTCCTTTTACACCCGCAATGAGGGTAAAAACCCGACTTCGCGGGCGTAAAAAGGAAGGTTATGGTTTATCATTTGATTCTTATTTTTCACAGTATTTCTTACAGTTTAATATGTTATTCAATGAAGCATATTGGTAGGTATGAAAATAGTTTATGAGTATGATATCCAAAATAGATTTTCCCCGACTCCGCAACGAATTACGAAATTAGGTTTGGTTTAGATGCACTAGGTAAATAGGTTAGGTTAGGTAAGTGTTGCGTCAGGGCCGAAGGCGCAAACTAGTCAGAAATAGGAGCTCCGCGAAGCGGTGCTCCGTCGACCCTGTCACTATGTAACAAACTAACCTATGATTTGGTTATTTGTGATTCGTGGTAACGTAATTTTGTGGAACTGATATGCACGGTTACGATATTGTTTGTTTCGGAGATAAGTATGAGAACGGTGGTTTGTATAGAAAAGTGAAAATATTACGCTGATTGTTACGTGCTGAATGAATGGGCACCGTGTGTTTGTTTTAACTTGTTCTGTACAGACAGATTTATAATTTAGATACGGTGATGTGTGTTTATAGAATACTAAAAGAAAAGAATACTTACTCAAATAAAACAATTACGCTCTCGCAACTTAACTGTAGTTTACGTAGCGAAATTTCCGCGCGTATGATAAAATGCGATTACGTTTGTTGACTCAAACATGAATATACTTAAGATACGAAGTCGTCTAACGTCTAATCATTTGGATCAGGAGGCTTGCAAAACCAAATGCCCTCAATTGTAAAAACAATCGTATTGTACTTAATATTCGACATGGCAGCAAGCCATTCGCAACTTAAAAGGTACTTAGTGTGTTTACAAATCAATTATATCGTCCCTATTGGATAGTTTCAATCAATCACTAATTACTTGAGCGAAGGGAAATCTCCATAGCGCCGTATACAATATATTTGGTGAAGTGAATTAAAAAATCCTTACCTACACATAGTGATTTTTAGGTGTTCATGTAGATAATGTATGAAACTTTCAAGTTAAAGTGATAAGGTAATTATTTTTATTCACTTCACCCATTATAAGGATTAAGTGCACATTCTGTCCGGAGACCACCTGACCGGGATGTTGTGTGCGTTTAATGGTAAATAAAAAATAAATAAATGTTTTTATTTTAAAATCATTCATTTAAAATCTTGAAGGTTTAAAAGCTTACCTGGGAATTAAACTTATTCTACGCGAACGGAGTCGCGGGCACAGCTAGTAACCAATAAAAGGTTCCATTATAACATGTCAATTTCTAATATTTTTTATTTTGTCTTTTAAAGATTTAATATATCTTGACACTAATTAACTTGCCCAGGGACCTTGTGCCTGTGTAAGTTCCTTACGCGAATTCACAAACGGCACTTAAATCATTTGATCAGAGATCAATAGTTAAGTCTTCCTCAACCAGTTATCAACCTATAAACGTCACATTGATAACACTTTATCTTGTTAACGCTGGCCGTTAACGTAACGGCATCTGTTAACTTAACTTTCCAACATATTCGTTTCTCTTTGTTTTTGACTGTACCAAATGAGCTTGTATGTAGAAGTAAGCTTAATCGTTTTCATTGTTCTCTTCGTTTATGATTTTATCGTAAAGGTGGTAATTTTAGGTACCTACTGTTTTTGTTTAAGTAGCTCGTTTAGGAATTCAATGGTTTTCTGTATACCTACTATTCTTTACTGGGTACTCCAGCTTGACGGTCGGTGCACGATATTTTACCCGGGTAAGTTGTAAAATTATCTCCGTTTATATAACTAAGCTACAAAGATGAGATTTCACGATCGCGAGCCAGGGGTACTAAATACTAAGTATTGTAAGCATATCTATTTTTAGGTTATATAGCATTTCTGGCAGCAGCACCGTGTTGTACATCTAGGCTAGGTACGCCACTTTAACGTCAAGTTAACGGACGTGTTAAAAAGGGCGCGTATCTCCGAAATTACAAAGGATCTTTTTATTGTACTACGTACCTACTAATATATTACACACGTAATTTTGTGTGCCACAACAGACTGATAGAAACCTGAAAAGTATATTGATTGCTCCTTTCAGTTTCCTATAACGGACGGTGATAACTGATAAGGACTTAGTATAGGTACTTATATTTAGCGAACGCCTCGAATGTGTCCGAACGACGCGCCAGGGACTCGTCTACGTATTTTATGCTCTATAATAACACCTACCTACTCCACAAATATATATGTATCTACACCCACGCAACCTACGCTTACTATGAAAGTAAAAAATACAAACTATGATTTTCAATTGATAATTAATAACATATTAATACAAGATAAAGTTGAATACTAATACCCGACTACAACTTTTACAACTACTTATATGAAAATGCCCTCTTTATAAATAGTACCAACCAATTATAAGTTTCAGTATGGGGGGGGGCATTTTCATTATTATAAATCATCGGTTTTCGTTTATTTATAGTAAAACAGCAGTGGTTAATGTTAATGAACGTAATTTATATAAATATTTTCGAAATCTCCACAATTCAAGCCTTCATTTTATACAAAATTTAACATAAGCATAATTTCCACCAAACGTCTCGATCGCATCGGATCGGAACGGATTTTACAATCTCTAACTCAACTGAATAAAACTTTAACACTAACTGACAAACAACGCACACCCTATACTGTGGGCCTAGAAGCACGACATTTTGCACGGGAGTTCCAAGGGCGTACCCTACGCCGATGACCTTGAGCGTTCCAACTAGGTTAAAATAAAAATAAAACTTGAAAACTAACTCGTCGCATGTGCGCGGCGTGGAGCGGCACAAGCTTCACGTCAGACGGCTTAGCAGCGTATGCCACCCGTCGCCCGCGCAGAGCGCCGCGAGCCTCTTAGTTCACGCGCCGCAGTGAAAAGTATAATTTACTCAAAAACTACAAAATAAATTGAAAAACCGGTAGATGAAATTATAGTGTACATTATTGTCTTCTGATTAGTAAAAGTTTCATGTATAAACATCGCATAATAAAGGAGCCTTTACAGATTTTAGTTTGAAAAAAGGGTTTACGGTTTTTTTTTTGCTCTTGATTTATCACTATTTTCAAGATTCCGGTAGACAAAAATAAGGAATAGATTCCATACTACAATATATATTTTTCAAGATTCTTGTACAACGCTAAGTATACTTTATAGGATTTGAAAACAAGCAGATTCAAGGCCATTGGCGTGGGATACGCCCTTAACGTATGCAGGCGAACACTATGCAAGGATTATGAAAATTCATCCCCTATAGGCGTTAAACACCTAGGTGGTGGAAGTTTTTATAGAGGTTCATCTCTTTTTTTTTTAAGTTTTGAGGTGTTGCCTATGAGATATCCACACCACACAGCTAGTTATAATTAATTTTCCATTATTTACTTTAAGAATTCTAAACACACATCACGCCGACCCCGGCCCGCGAGGAAGTTTATTAGAGAAGTTTCAGTAGATTTCTAGTCCGGTTTTTATACAGTTTGGCCCTCCGTTACGTGATCTCTTTGCCTGTTAACTTCGACGCGTCGCTATTTCCTTCAATCCTACCAATTTATAAATTTTCGTCTATCTAATATATAAGGAGAAGTACTGAACGAAGCAGAGCCAAAACTACCGAACACCAAGACAGTAGGATAGTGTATTTTTGTGAAGTAGACAAGTAACAGATTTAAACCAGACTGTAAAGTGTGCTGGCTTCGCGGCCGAAAATGCCACGAAGTTAAAGCACTCTAAATACTCAGGCTTGGAATCGACGTATGACTTCATGCCGGTCACGGTCGAGACGGCGGGTCCTTGGTGCGAAGAGGCTCGTGAGCGCTTCAGGGAATTAGGTCGCCGGTTGAGGGACAGGGGCTGCGATCCCCGTGCTGGGGCTTATTTGGTGCAGCAGGTCTCTGTTGCGATTCAGCGGGGCAACGCTGCTGGTATAATGGGAACCTTTGAGCCGGGTACGATCCAGGGTGGGTTGTTTTAAGACGTGTTGTTTGGACGAAGCATGTTGCGGATAACATTATGTCTTAGACTAATCTTTTTGGAGAGGCCTGATGCCGATACTTATTTTGTGAAACCTTATTATACTGACGAAGCCTGCTGCGGATATTTTAACTTTTTTAAGTACTTTGGAATGAATAAATATTGGTTAATATTAACTTTTAAGTTAACTTTAATAATAAAAAACCAAACAAGTGGGAGTTAAACTCGCATGGAGAGGGTTTCGTACCTGATTATCTGAAATTTCCTTTGTTACTTTAAATACCATAGACCTCTTATAGATTTTCCTGTAATATATAGCTAAAGAACAATATTCTGTATTTTGATCAAAATTTTAGGCCCTGTCATTTCGGAGGTATAGTAAATTTTTGCCTTTTTTCCTAAATAACATCAATGGCTTTTTAATATTACCCGTCATCGAGACAAGACTCGTGGACAAGGTGAATTATGACTTTTATAATCTTATAATTTATCGAATAAAGAAACCGACTTCAAATGAAAAGTAAATTCTTTTGAAAAAGTTTTTGATTTTAATTTTTTACTTACTATCATGTGATTTAACGACACACATTTACTATATAAAGTAACAGCATAATGCCAATTGCTCATCACCATTTGAAAACAGTTGCTATCCAAGGTGCAAGTATGTCAATGGTTGAGGAGAACTCCTGGTTCTTCACCATTGATTATATTTTACCACATGGATTGTCATGAACATAAGTTGCTTCTAAACCTTATACAAAAATTAAATCGCCACCCGTGAAATACTTATCATTTAGGAGTTCCGGTGAGCATCCATGGTCTTCATCAACAGTTTCACTTCACCAAATAATGCTTTCGGAATGTAACTGTTTGAGTTATTACAGAAAATACTAAAATTGCTATATGCGTGCCCATAATATTTGAGGAGTTCCATCGATTCCTCATAGGTCACACACCACACCCCGACTTTGAGTACTACTAGACCAAACTGTAGGTATACCCTACCGGTTAAAAAATAGTAGTTTATGCAACGGTTGCATAATGATAGGCCTTAAAACACTAGGCGAGTTTCATAATAAGATCGCACATGTGTTTTAAGGCCAAATTATGCAGAGTTGCATACATAACTTTATCTACACACATATTATAAATCCTCCATGATGCGTTCAGAAACAATATTTTCTGGCAACAAGTTATTTGTTGCAATCGTGGCTGCATATTTCCGATATCCGGCGCATTTTCACATCACACACACACTTCATATTTTCAACTAAAATGTAAATTACAAACAACTTTTTCTATTCAATTCAACAACAATTCTACTTTCGTTCAGCAAAACACCAACATAATGGCGTCAATTCGATCCTCCGTCAAGACCATTTTTTTAAAATCTAAGACAAACGAATGAAGTCTCTATTCTCATGTCACTCGAGATCAAATGTTGTGCAGTTTATATTAAAAAAACATACTGAATTGACGTTTCGTATCAATAACTGTTTTAATATCTATGGATACTAGAATAGAGACCCACTTGAGTTTTGACAGCTGTTCCAAATTTAATCTCATTTCTATACTAAAATCGATACGGGAATAACACTGCAGCACTGGTTTTTCCTAATTGGTTGTCAAAATGGTGGTCATTTCCTACGGTTTTTGATTACACTATGGAGGTTTTATGATATGGGTGTAGCTAAAAAAAAAAACAAATCGGTTCATAAATGACGGAGTTGTGAAGTCGACACTTAACAAACCCTAATATTTTACAGTAGTGTGTTTATAAAGCTGCTTTTAATCATCAGGTAACTATTTTACATTATTTTATCTCTTACAAGAGAGAGCTTTCGTGTCTACACTAAACATTGTAATGGAGCATTTGATTGAGAGATGCCGACGGACGGGTATAAGCAACAGAGAGTCAATCCATTTACCTTCGCCTCAAAGGCGGAGCTCTGTCGCGATCCCCAGAGAGCACGGTCCCGAAATTGGATACTTCACAATTTTTATAAAAATACGGTTTTTTATGCATTACCTTTGTAGGGTTCCGCACAAGTACCTTAATAGTTTCGTCATGTCCGTCTGTATCTCAAACCCGAAGACTATTAGAGCTATAGGTAAAAAAATAAGAGAGAGTATTGGATACTCCCATCGGATTTATTTCGAGAAAACGTCTGCGTGGAGTACTTGGAATTTTACTTTTTATTTTATTGTATTACTCTTTTAGGGTTCCGTGGTCAAAGTTGGAACCCTTAGTTACCCTTATAGTTTCGCCATGTCCGGCTGTCCGTCCGTATGTCACCACCACGCCACTTTTTCTCGATGACTATTAAAGTAACAAAGCCGTGTGTATACCTCGCCACATGTAAAAAGAGCGCTAACGGCCTTTCTTTGTTTTTTACATGTGGCGAGGTATGCAATTATAGATGACCCCGCGACGCACACAAACGAAGTATAAAATTACGGAAAATATATAGATTAATGGGTTTTTTCGCATCGCCGGTTATGTTGATATTTATTTGCTTACAAGAGTTACAAGTAAAATTAAGGATTTAATACCTCCTACCTACTTACGCCCCACTTGCAAGACTGGATGGAATTCCTACAAGGTGAAATGTTCTGTAGACCTGTGCTCAACGCAGTTTAAATAAAGACTAATAAGACGACTAAGAACGTTTAGCCTAGCCGACGGCAAAAAAAAAGACATCAACGGAGTCTCATCGGCACGCACGAATTTCCCGTAAAGCAATTCCAGCCCCTATGATTAAGATATGATATACCTAAAAAAGTAACCTATGTCCTTCCCCAACGCTCAAACTATTTCCATACCAAATTCCATCAAAATCGGTTCAGCCGTTTAGCCCTGAAAATGAAACAGACAGACCGACAGTAAGTACGTATGAATAACTAGCAAAATACGACTTAGTTCTGCGTATTTTTTAGAAATAAGTCATAAATATTTTTTAACTCTGCCTACAACTGTCAATGTTCTCCAGGTAATTAAATACCGACTCTATGTACCTACTAGCATGCCTAGATTGCAACAAAACTATGGTTTGTTAAAAACTAGTATTCAATTGATCACATTTTTTTAAGTTTTAAAGTATCGTTAAAATTTTAGCACATTTATTACCAAAGTAATATTATGAAGCAATATTGTCGTAAAATATTTATAACTTTATCAGGCTTCCTTCATCGCAGCCATACAAACACTTCGGCAAAACTTTCATAAAATCAGAACAGTCTCTTGTTTTTTTTTAAAAAAGCTTTTACAATTATATAATTGGCCAACCTCGAACATTATACCTAATCTGGTCTGGACCCAAGTTCATTAGAATATGTTGGCATGTTGAAAAGGTAACGTTGTCAATGACATGTCTGTCGGTCTGTTACGCTATCACGACGAAACCGCTACACCGATTTTTGTGAAAGGTATATAAATAGTTGAGCCCTGGGAAGGACACAGGTTACTTATTTTTAGAGAAAATCAACCCCTTAAAGGGTGAAATAGGGGCTGGAAAGTTGATTAACGGCAAGTTCGCACGTGCCCAATGAGAGCCCGTTGATGTCTTTTTATATATCTACGCGAACGATGGATAAACCATTGATCTAATTTTGATGAAATTTTGTGTAGAGGTAGTATGAGCCCTGGGAAAAGACGTGCGTGGCGCATACTCACGGCGCAAGGGAAATCTAACTTTAAATAGTCAGTATGTAATAAGAAAGTTCGTTACATTTTAAAGATACATATCCACGCAAACAAAGTTGCGAGTAAAAGCTAGCGGACAACTGAAACAAGAGAAATGATAATTGCTTTATGTTAATTTAAATAAAAAGGGTCTGTGATATCTATCTATATATATAAAAATGAATTGCTGTTCGTTAGTCTCACTAAAACTCGAGAACGGCTGAACGGATTTATCTTATCTTAGTCTTGAAATGTTCGTGTAGGTCTAGGGAAGGTTTAAAAGTACATAGGTTATAATACAATCTATCAGCTTTTTGTAAAAATCCAAGCATTGGCAGGACTTTTGATTTATTTTTCATGGATACTAATTGTATTGTATTTAGTACCTTCAACGTACAAAATAGCATCCCTATTTTATCATTTACGATATATATTCAGTATCATATTTGACTAAAATAGAAAATTTAAGTACTTTAATTTTTAAAACGTGGATTATGTAAAAGGTTTTTGGTATTGATTAGGTAATTTGAATATTGAAGTGTTTTATTTTATTACTCGTTAAATTTTTTAGCCTGATAAAGTTATCAGTTAAGCGTTCGGGTAGTAAGTTTCGTGAGTATAATTTGATATCGGGTACCATTATAACCCGGTTTGTGAATTACTCCAATCTGTCAGGCGTCAGGAGCACCAACTGGTCACTGTTTTGAGATCATAAATATTCGTCAAGTAATCAAAGGCCTTGAGCAGACGTTAATTATGGAAATCAATTACCTGCTCAGAGTTTGACGATCCTCCGAATTGACAGGGTGGCATTGAGTTTGTCAATGATTTCACAACTCAACTGAACCGATCATATAATATATTAAAGGCAATGTGAAAAAATTGAAGAAATTATTAAGACACACTTACACCGGCACTGACAAAAACGAGTACGACCACCATGCTAAATGCATCTAATGGGGAAGATACATTGAAATAAAACCGGCCAAGTGCGAGTCGGACTCGCGCATGAAGGGTTCCGTGCCATTATCTATAATCAAGCTTAAATAAGGTTTATGTTTATCAAATTAAATGTTTTTTTTTAAATATCTATATTTGAGTTGATTGAATGAAAGGTAAATTGCGGTTTACGATTTATGACGTATTAAAAAAAACTACTTACTAGATCTCGTTCAAACCAATTTTCGGTGGAAGTTTACATGGTTTACATTACATCACATATTTTTTTTAGTTTTATCATTCTCTTATTTTAGAAGTAACATTTTACCACTTTGGAAGTGTCACCCGCGCAAACTATTCAGTTTAGTTTTTTTTTTATTAGAAACCTCAATATAATTTTTGAAGACCTATCCATAGATACCCCAAACGTTTAGCTTGATGAAAAAAATGTTTGAGTTTCAGTTCTAAGTATGGGGAACCCCAAAATTTTATTGTTTTTTTTTTCTATTTTTGTGTAAATATATTAATGCGGTTCACAGAATACATCTACTTACCAAGTTTCAACAGCATAGTTCTTATAGTTTCGGAAAAAAGTGGCTGTGACATACGGACAGACAGACGGACAGACAGACAGACAGACATGACGAATCTATAAGGGTTCCGTTTTTTGCCATTTGGTTACTGAATACTAAGAGTAAATCATTTTGACTATTCATTTTTTTTTTATTTGAGGTCAAAATTAGTGAAAAATTATATACCTATGGATTTTTAGTTCTGATTTAAGTTTCTTCCTCCATCCTCATCAATTTGATGTCGTGTTTTATTTCTAGGATGTTGGTCTAACTAAACACAGTTTTTTCGAAAATAATGGCATATTTCGTTTAAACGCCATACATTTTGTACAGTCTGTCTAACGACCGCTGTGACGTCATAGCTGTTGTCCATTTTGTATGGAGTGTTTTTGCGAGTGGTATGAACAACGACTTTTCAAAGCATCATAACTAATAAAAAAATCAACATAAAAATGCACTATTACTCAGCACTTTCCAATACGAGATAAAATAATAATATGCATCTTCCCTATTAAACTAATCTTTTTTTTAAATCTTTATTTATTTACGGGCTTTGATCACTGCTGAACACGTCAACCTCGTTAGGTCAATCTCTAAATTAACATAAACGATTGCAAGGGGTAACAGAGCTCACTTGCGCAAAAAACCAAATACCACTTTCGCTGCATCAGGCAAGGGCTCTGCTAAAATCGATTGAAAGACACAGATGTTCGAATCAACGAGACCTAATTGCGCAAGCAAACTCTCCCTCCCGGTTCGAGTTCGGGCACACTCCTGTAACAAATGATATACATCCCCAATGGTTCCACGCGTGTCACAATTTGGTGAGGTTACCTTCATCATTAAATATGCAAATAAACTAAATTAAAAATAAATTAAATATGCTGAAGCATATGCACCTGCCATCATACAGTTATATACTAGTACGAAGGTTTGCTTTCTGCTGCTTTCGTAACAGTTTAACTACAAATAATGTTTTGTTAAATGTATGTAGGTACCGTTCTGATGTTATCGAGTCTCTTAATCTTAATTCATAAATAAACTAATTGAGTCGATCCTCTTTTGAAATACAAAAGCGGCAGGTTTGTACCTAGGTATTGTAAGAATTTATTCGACAATAAATCACGAGCCAATGATTTCCACTTCATTGTTTTTTTTTTTGGAATATAAAATAATGAAATCAGCCTTAACTAGTCTTTTGTGCAAATATGCTAACTTAAAGTAAATAAGAGCCGGTTACACAGATATTACAATATAATTAATTTAATCTTAATGTAATGTATTTGTTAAATTCTGTTATATATTTCATAAATCACCTCTCTATAAAAGCAGGCATACCTTGTGCCCAGGACGAAAGCCGCATTTCCCCGCGACACCGCTAGGCTCACGACGACGAATAACTTGTTGGAAACTTTCCTTGACAAACATTTTAGTGTCGGACGACTACCTAACCCATGGCATCCAAAAGATTCAACAGGGTGACCATGACCACAGCGGCAACACGTGTGTTGTTCGTAAAACTTTAGGCCAAGTCAGAGGCAAAACAAGTTACCACCTCTTTAAGAAGTCAGTTACAAATAATAATCTTTTATTCAGAAATTAAATTCCCAATAGTTCAACCAACCAGACATGCCCACGAGGCCACGACAAAGTTGGAAACTCGTGCGCTGTTTTTTATTCGCTTTAACTATTGACGTTAGTTTAGTCGCCCGCATTCAGCCTCTTTGTCTTACACTAGTTACAATGAAAATACTTTAAAGTTCTCTTATAGAGAGTAAAATTGTAAAGCAAGCTAGATTTAAAAATAAATTAGATTTTAAGAATTTATGTTTTATTTTACGCAAACGACTCTTGACGATTTCGAAAGAACGAATAAATAAAAAGACGACCAGACCCTAGGAAAACTCGTTTTTAGTTACAATATAACGTTCCTAACATTATTTGTTCAGCAGCCAAAAGGGGTTGGCCTACGATACGGGCGTTTCGAGATCAAATTCCGCTTGGGGACTAAAATAACTACGAGTATTTAGAAGCTTTTATTTAACTCCACTTTGTACGTCTGTATTTCTGTTCAGTTCAAATATTGCAGGCAAGATTTGAACCACTTTCCAGTGTCCGATTGAGCTGAAATTTGGTATACCTGCGTAACTTCGGTGACAATGCACTAATTATGGTACCACGGAGTTGCTCTGATGGTGCAGTCTGCAGGTGGCCATAGGAATTCCTCAACTAGACAACATAGATAACCCCGTCGTGCTTGAGCTCGATGGATCCTTGACAAGTACTATAGCCCGATGAAAATGCAATATTATACCTAGAACATAATATGGCAAAAAGTCTTTTTAACAAAAGGTTATTTTTATAGAAAAATTAAAGGCGGTACCGATCTTAGGACGGTCAGTCAAACAACTAGCTTGTGACGAGTATTTACCCGTGAACGTGGCGGTCGTGGTGTGTCCGGCTAGGTCGGGGCGAGCGCGCGCGCCGCCCGCATGTTATCAGCTGACCGGCGCTGGACCGGCCATCCCGCCCGCGAGCCCCCGCTCACCGCTCTGCGCCTGCCGATATCACAAACATAATACAGATACTTCAACCCATCTTTGCGCGCGGCGCTGTGTGTGCGTGAGCTTGTGTTGCACATACGGATGCCTGCCACGTCACACCACACTCATCAAAGCTGCATAATTACAAGCGCACGCAAACATAGCGCCACGCGCAAAGATGAGTTGAAGTGTCGATAATAACAAAATCTTCCACTCAACTCTATTCGCTGCATTCGCTTGGCTTTTCCAAGTTTGAACTCGAACGATTCCGCTATTGGAAATGTTATAAATAAGGAGAATAACGTTATTATAATAAATGTAACGTAATATAGATATAAAAAATGTTTTATCTACACCCATATCATAAAACCTCCATTGTTTAATCAAAAACCATAGGAAATGACCACCATTTTGACAACCAATTAGGAAAAACCAGTGCTGCAATGTTATTTCTTTATCGTTTTTAGTAAAGAAATGAGATTAAATTTGGAACAGCTGTCAAAACTCAAGTGGGTCTCTATTCTAGTATCCATAGATATTAAAACATTTATTGATACGAAACGTCAATTCAGTATGTTTTTTTAATATAAACTGCACAACATTTGATCTCGAGTGACATGAGAATAGAGACTTCATTCGTTTGTCTATGATTTTAAAAATAAATGGTCTTGACGGAGGATCGAATTGCCGCCATTATGTTGACGTTTTGCTGAACGAAAGTAGAATTGTTGTTGAATTGAATAGAAAAAGTTGTTTGTAATTTACATTTTAGTTGAAAATATGAATAGTAGTCTTCTTGGAGTGTGTGTGATGTGAAAATGCGCCGGATATCGGAAATATGCAACCACGATTGCAACAAATAACTTGTTGCCAGAAAATATTGTTTCTGAACCCATCATGGAGGATTTATAATATGTGTGTAGATAAAGTTATGTATGCAACTCTGCATAATTTGGCCTTAAAACACTCGTGCGATCTTATTATGAAACTCGCCTATCGGCTCGTTTCATGAAAACCGCACTAGTGTTTTAAGGCCTATCATTATGCAACCGTTGCATAAACTACTATAACTTATCACTGCTTTAGTAAATCCCAATTCGAAGTAAAGTAAAATTTGGAATGCACAACGCCCCATCTATAAATATAATGTAATGCACCTTTATGAAATGCCTTTGATGTATAATAGGATATAAAGGTATATTTAACATTATAAATACCTAGTGGTAATGCTTTTATAAAGCGTCGATGTTACTGTAAATTACTGTAAAGACATTATAAATATTTAGACGTCGTTTATGTAATCAAGTAGTCGTTACAAATTACAACTTATAAACTTATACAGGTGAGCAATCCAAAAGGGTCGGTTAGAGGAAGTCTGAATTTATAAGTAGGTACACTTTATAGATTTTTGTTCCAAGGATCCGGGATAATGCAAACCACGGTATCTTACTTAATCGGTAAAGGTTTATGAATTCGTTAAAAGTAACAATGACAAATGGAAATTACACAAAAAAAATGTTTATCCCGTGATAATGGATTGCGGCTCGTATCAGCGTTTTCGTTTTGTCGGCTCAGCCTCGCTTTGAGAACGAAAACATTTGGAGAATGAATGTCCGTCACAAGCAGAACCGGCAGCAGTCGAAATAAATGGCGTGTGTAGCGAACGTGAACCTGCAAAGGCCCTATGTCTGGAATTTCAATCGCCACAACAATAATAATGTGTGGGCCAGTGGGCCTTACAGGTATGTACCAACATTATGCAAGCTGTCCTGAAGCGCCGGAACCCGACACCCTTCGGCCAGAAGTCCAGACAAAAGCGCACCACGTACGAGCTGAAGTGCACGTAGTGGCGTATCATATTAGAACAATTTTGTCTGAGCTGAGGCTAGACTATGCCTACGCTAATAATTAACGAGATATTCGGCACATAATTGGTTAAGCATTCTCACAGTATACGGCCTATGGGACACAAACCTTCAACCTTTTGACCGCCACAGTCGGCTGCAGCCGTCAGTGGCTACTGGGTAAAAAAAATTCGGCATTACCTTGACTTAAAGTTGAAATTCGTGTTACTTCTCAGACATGCTTGGCGGTCAAAAGGTCAATTAGCTGAACCATGTAGAGAGCATGATAGGAACCTTTATCTATATCCAGCGGTTGTCGGGATCGAAAGTTATTATGGACTTTTGCTGTGTACTTACGACTTAAAATAGTTCCTTATTTATGAAAGCACTTACCTACCCATACATTTTTGGCCGTATCGTCTATTGAACCGACTTCAAAAAGGATGAGGTTCTCAATTCATCTGTTATTTTTATTTTGATGTTTGATATCGTAGATCGGCATTTCCTGCAAAGGGCGACATCATCGAGGGACATTAACTAGCGACCCGCTCCGACCTTGCACGGATATCTATTCCTTCCTTGGGAAATTATGGTTAAAACTGCATCAAAACCCGTCAAGTTACAGTCTTAAGCGAATACCGAATAGTGAATAGTGGATAAAGTATTGATATTATCAAATTATAATGATATGTTAAGATTCACGGTCCCGTCGTTGTGTTGGACAACGCGCCAACGGATAATAAGGGAAACATTCGGTTTAACCTTTTGACCGCCCCAGTCGGCTGCAGCCGTCAGCGTATGCAGGGTAAAAATGTCCTTCATTACCTTCACTTGATGTTGAAATTCGTGTTACTTCTCAAACATGCTTGACGGTCAAAAGGTTAAGCATACACTATTTGCGCAAAAATATAAGCATGTTAAATGAAGCAACTTCCATCAACTTTTGATCAAAATAGGTTAGGTCGAATATGCACTTCTCTCCTTGACAGATTTGGACTCCTGTTTCGAGAATTTGCACCTGGCACGTGTCATTGGTATTTTTAGAAAAAAAACCCGTATAACAACCGAATATCCTTACGATCCATCCCAAGTGATGACATAACGATTTCTTTATAAAATAAATTATATGCTCTATTAGATTTTTGAACGTACTTATATTTTAAAAGAAACGTGAGACAAGCTGAATTATTATTACACTTAGAATACCTATTACCAAAACCAAGCTCTTTCTTTTTCAGATAATGGCATTTTTTTATGTTATTGAAAAGTATTAAATATTTTAAAACGGTTATTTAGGTAGATATGTTATTTACAAAAGTGTTCTGTTAACACACATTAATTATCTTTTGAAAATGTATGAGTAACCAAAATCTGATTGCCTTTCATTTAAAAGAACAGCATATTGGCAACTGAAACGATATAAAGCCTTTTTTCCCTATCTTTTTAATTTTTTTTACTTTTATGATATGATTAAGAATGTAGTACTGTTACACAATAGACTGTTAGTTAAAATCAATTGTGGTTCGGTTTAAAAAATCTGAATTTTGTATGAGGTCAATTGAGGTGACATTTTCAGTTGCCTATATTTGACGTCAACCTGAGAAGGCAATTTTTATATTTAAGAGGAGTGTGAACCCACGGCTTTTCATACAAAAGGCGATAACGATTAGCACCCCTAAAATGTTAACCGATGTTCACCAATTTTTGATAGGTTGTCAGTCAGAATAAAATAGGTCTATACGTTTTGATTTTTTCACTACGATCAATAAATTCAGTTTTATTGTGGTTTTAGTATTGTCATACAAAACTAAGTTCGGCATTATTTGACTTTCTTTATCTTTAATCAAAATTCAATAACGTGCACCTACACCTAGATTGTGTTCTGATTGACAGCGTATCAAAAGTTGGCCAAAATCGGTTAAAACTGAAGAGGTGAAAATCGTTATCGCCTTTTGTGTGAAAAGGGTGATTTTTGCCTTTGGTTCACAGTCCTCTTAACAAATTGGCACACCTGTTACACTAGCATTAAAGGGTTAACAAAGTGGTAGTCCCCCCTACTGCGAGCAGATTTAATAAACCCTAATATTTAAAGGTTTTTGAGGATAGAATAATAATTTCTGCCAAGACGTGTTACTCGTATTTGATCTACTCCCAGTAAAGGTTCAAACACAACCGCAGCTCCCCAGGGGCGGGTAGCTTCGTAATTCATTCATTTTTATTCCGAATTCCACTCGCTTGAGCTGTTTGCTTGCGGAAAATCGTTACCGACGAACGACAATCGCTATGCGGGGAATCGTCATACGCAACGCACCCACTTACACATGGATTCACGGTCGTGGCTTCTTTAACGCGCCAGTATCGTCGATCCCGGGGAGCGTGGGCACAGAGCTTAGGACTACAAGAGCACATGCACTGCGCGGATACACCGCACCGGGTACCTAAGTTCCTGATTGGCGCGTTGTTCGCTGAGGAATAGTAGGCACTCTGCCTAGAAACCCGTGTCGAACTCGTGAGTGTGCTAACGCAGCGGCGGTGGCGGCTCTAGCGCGCGGCTCGTGGTTCGCGGTCGCGCGTGAAGGTAGACGCACGGACGCAGCGCGGGGCGCAACGGCGCGGCACGGGACGAGCGCTCGCACGGACCAGCGCCGACACACGACAGCCGCCTCCGCAATGACGAAGCGCGGCCGGGTTCGCGCGCGCGCCCTATGACGCAGCCTCCCGAATCTGTCCGATCATCTGCGAAATCTTACGAAATGAGGGTGAACAAACCCGCCAAACTCCTCCTTTTCTAACACAGAGAGAGGTTTATAAGATTTGGACTTTCTCCGAACATTACACTGCTCGATTGTCCTTACGAAACCTAAAACATCGTAGATGTGAACTTTTCTAAGAAGGTATTTAAGTATTAATTAAGTTTTCCGGTCTCTAGTCGCATCCGCACAATAATCAAAGCCCTAAAAAGTAGGGCTAAAGCCCGGTCAAATAGCGGCGTGATGGAGGCGCGGCAGCAGCGCAATGCCAGTTATCCCGCTCACACCAACGCAATACAACTTAGAGGCGCCACACGACGTTCTCGCCACGCTGCTGCCGCGCCAGCATCACGCCACAATGTGACAAGCCTTAAGTTAGCTATATATTTTTACATCTGCCTGCACCCGCACACTAGGAATTTTTAAGTCTATGAATCCATTAATTCAGTTAAATTAGTATGAGTACTCCGAACGTACGAATTACCCGAATATCTGGAAATTCAAATAAAACGATAATATGAATATCCAGATATGGGTTAATTTTAGAATCCGGATATTCCTATTACCCGGATAGTCGAATTACCCGGATAGGTGAGTTATCCAGATAATCGAATATCAGAATATCTGGATATCCGGATAATTTTAAAATATTAAAGTCGAATTATCCGGATAGATGAATTATCCAGATAGAAGAATTATCTGGATTCACGAATTATCCGGATAGAGAAATTATCTGGATATCCGGATGTTATAGTGATCCGAATAATTCAAAAATTGATATGAAATATACTTTACGACCTATTCTCATACCTACCAAATATAAATAAAAACAGATAAAATCGGTCCAGCCGTTTCGGAGGAGTGCGACCACAAACACCGTGACACGAGGCTTAAAAAGGCTGTTATTCTTATTTTTCTTATTTCAAGCTAAAATAAACATGAACACAATTTGAAGGGGCTATATAAGATGATAGTGTGGCGTACATTAATTATTGGATATAAATTCACATTAAGACAAAATACCAAATATAATAGTCACCCAGAGAACTAAGTACTTAATGCTATACTTGCCTTCGAGTGATATACGTATACTGCGCCTCTATTCGGGAACGCTAATTTTCTTTTTCTCACCCACTCTTCCGCACGACGCGTAATGCGTAAGAGCGAGATGAGAAATCTCGCTCACGAATCGCTGCAGAATCACTTAGCGTTCCTGAATAGAGGCGCTGGTACACTCGCGAGGAAATATATATATATTTATATATATACTACCTTCCGCCCGCAACTTCTGCGTGGACACCTAGCGGTATGAAATATAATTTACGACCTATTCTCATACATACATAATATACGTAAAAAATTCATAAAATATAGTTTAAAAAGTCTAAAACACGCTTTAATAGCAAACAGAACTAAAAAGTAAAAATACTTTTTAAGTATAAAAAGTTTGTGTTACAGTAATAGAATCTCCAACAATCAATTATGACTAATCAATTCGGGATAAGATTAGAGTAAAAATTAGGTTGTTAACAAAATATGGGGTGCTTGGTATTAAATGTTACAATTATTTCATTGGTAGCTATTTATAAAATTAGAGTCATTATAAAAATATAGTAAATTGCACCTCACGCTTTTTTACTATAATTGAATTATTTGTTAATAACTTAATTTTTATTATAATCTTATCCCAAATTGATTAGTCATAATTTATTGTTGGAATTTCTATTACTGTAGCACAAACTCTTCATACTTATAAAATATTTTCTACTTTTTAGTTTGGTTTGCTATTAAAGCGTGTGTTTTTAGTTTTTTTGAACTATAATCTACAAAAAGGCTTAAAAAACACGCTCTTGTCAATAACCCACTAAATAGTACAAAAACCCTCATCACCCAATATATTGGACTCGTCAAACCTAACCAAATGAGCCCAAACTCGAGGGGTTTATTAGTTGCCATTGAAGAGTTCCACTATCCACCTCCTGGCTCCATTGTCAGATCAGCTCGATGGTACCTAATAATTGTATTGTCATCCGTATTGCAAGCCAAATCAGCCCAAACTCGAGGGGTTTACTAGTAGTCATCGAAGAGTTCCACTATCCACCTCTAGGCGCGATGTTCAGACCAGCTCGATGATACCAAATTATTGTATTGTCATCCGAATTGCATACTCTTGCAAAGTTTCGAATATTTACGACAATTAAAAGTAGGTTAAAATTACGCTGAAAGATTCCATTACAGACATACCTACATACATACCTACATACATACATACATACATACATACATACATACATACAGGTCAAGCTAATAAAAGCGTGTTAAAAATCGGTCGAGCCGTTTCGTAGCAGTGCGACCACAAACACCGTGACACGAGATTTTTATATATATATTGATATATACTTCCTCATAGCCTTATAGACTACTGCTGGGCTCGTATTTAGTTTGGCTTTCATTAAAACATGAAAGGAAAACAGTTTCTAAGCATGAAGCTGCTCTTCTTTTCACTTTTTCACTTCATTAACATATTTCGTATTCCTTTACATATGTATTTGTTTTTGAGTTTTTCTCAGGAAGGGGATAATAAATATTGCCTTGGGCATCTGTAAATCTTTAGGACTGTCTATAAAATAAGACCACTATCACTTTAACTAGTTTTTTTGTGAGGGTCAAGTTGACGTACCCTTCGAAGATATCCAGGATCTGATGATTCCAAAAAATAGTGCCTAAATAGTACCCAATTAGTACAGAGTTAGAAAAAATAGTACCTTTGTAATTTCGGAGATAAGAGCCTTGTTTAACGGGTACGCTAATTTGACGTCAAGCTGGCGTACCCGTTTTGGATCTCGAGAACGGTGCTGTACCCAAATATGCTCTATATCCCAAAAAATAGTGCACAAATAGTACCCCTGGCTCCCGAAGTCACAACTTCGTAGCTCTTATAGAAACTGAGATATTTCATACCAAATACGGGTAAAATATTTTGCACCGTCAAGCTGGCGTACCCGACCGAGATCACACAGAAAGCCATTGAATTTCTAAGCCAGCTATATACCAAAAAATAGTCCCTGAAATAGTACCCCTTTTGAGGATTCCGATTCTTCCTTTTGAGGTACGGACCCTAAAAATGGATAGAAATCTTCTAAAACTAATTGAGGCAGATTTCAAAAAGTTAAACGCATAACACGACAGTGCAAATAGGAATATTCAGCGAATTCATGGATTTTTCGACAAGCCGAGGCAGGAATTTGAGGATAGAAGAAATAGCAACTGCATTTAATCCGTAATGTCAGTGTAATTTGTAGATGCCTTACCCAACTCGGAAAGCGTAAAACCACGGTACACTATTCATGATACCTACTCACAGGTAATCCTGACCTGCAAAGATAGCGGCTTGCCTTGTTTGTTACTCACTTTTAAGAAAAACTAATTAAGGAATGGTGGTAAAAGCGTATGAGTAAAGCATAAATATTTATTTCTACATTCTTCAGGAACGGACATCAGGAATACTTAAATAACAAGTTTTATCACACACATAAAATACTTGTCCACTCATATTTTAATAATCGAGAGATAGTTCGAAAGCATCTCGGTCTTCGGTCAATATATCGAAGAAGTAGCTCGTGTTTACTTCACAATTCAAATTACTAAAATTGTCATAATTTAAAGTTACACTTGGTTTCCTTAAAGGACTTTCTCGAGGTGTCGAGCAATTATAATGTGAATCCATCAGTGCACTTTTCCTCGTAACTGATTTCCGAGGTGTCGAATGCTTATCGAAAACCAGTTTGACTAAGTTGCGATTTAACCTGGCAGTTTTGATGAGGGGTGCTCCCGCCACAATACCATCGACAATGTCAGATAAGTCGCTGTCGTTATTGTCGTCGAGATGATTATTGCTTGATCTGATGATGCTAAGTAAATGTTTCGATGCCTCAGTGCCCACGGCGCGTCTGTGGTCGTAATCCATTAACTGAGCTGTGTCGTATTCATCATTTCCTATTGACATATTATCAAAGCTTCTTTCTAGCGATTGTAATTCTTTACACGATTTTCTCTTCTTATTTGCAATGAAACTATGGATCGTCTTTTGCCTTTTACTAGTAGAATGTTTCACTAATTTTCTTTTCAGTTTCACAACCTTTACACCAATTTTGCTAGAATTTAGCTCTCTATTTTGCACAGAAACGTTTAAATTGGCAACTTTTTGAGTTGATTTATTCACTTTCCTTTTATATAATCGCTTAGGTTTTTCATTGCAACCATTAGGGTCTTTTTTCCTGCGCTCTCTTTTTTTCTTTTCTGGCCTCTTAATAGATTCCTCGTAGGCTTCAACTAAATCTGGATAATATTGCAATAATAAATCTTGTCGTTCTGTTGATGTCCACACTACTGTTTTGTCTTCGCCATCTATTTAAGAAAAGTAAGATAATTAAATAAAGACAAATACGGTGTCTACAATGAGTTGTTGACAACTACCAGAAGTGGCACATTAACTTGAATCAATTCTTGTTTTGGAGCTCGAGCTAGCGGTAAAGCAATAGTTATTTATGCAACTGATACATAATAAGAGTTATTACATCGCAACTGGGTCTTTAATAAAAGGAACCCACGAGTGTTTGAATAACTAATTATGCACAAAAATTTATCTACACTCATACAATTTAAAAAAGAAACAACTAAAAATATAATGAAATCCAGCGGCAAAGCATCCACCATGTTGAAGAGGCGGGGCCGGGGGCCTCGCGCTTTTGTGAGCACACTACGCGTGCGGGGGCCTGCGCGCTTTTTCGGGTTAATTTTTTAGGGTTCCGTACCCTAAAAAATTTAAAGGGTAAAAACAGGACCCTATTACTAAGGCTCCGCTGTCCGTCTGTCCGTCCGTCCGTCTGTCACAAGGCTGTATCTCATGAACCGTGCTAGTTAGACAGTTGAAATGTTCACAGATGATGTATTTCTGTCACCGCTATATCATCAAATACTAAAAAACAGAATAAAATAAATATTTAAGGGGGCTTCCATACAACAAACGTGATTTATTTGCTTGTTTTTGCTCGATATTGATAATGGCAATAGGTAGACGCTTGAAATATTCACAGAATATTTATATATATATTCACTTTAAAAATAAATAATTAAATTAAAATAAAATAAATATTCAAGGGGGGCTCCCATACAACATACGTGATTTTGTTTTTGCTTGATTATAGATAATGGTACGGAACCCTTCGTGCGCGAGTCCGACTCGCACTTGGCCGGTTTTATTCATAGATAAACTAAATTTAAGGCATCCCCTTTTCAAATCATATTAATTCGAACAACATGTCGTTCGAGATCAAATAACGTGCGAGATATGTCAAAGAAATATAGGTAAGCAATTGGCATTTCATTTCGAATGAAGTTTAATTTCGACTGACGTAATAGAAACCGATCCGTATACGCAAAACCTTTTATGTTGATTATTTTATGACTTATGAAGCTTTGAAAAGTCAGTGTTCATACCACTCGCAAAACCACTCCATACAAAATGGACAACAGCTATGACGTCACAGGTGTCGTTAGACAGTACAAAATGTATGGCGTGTAAACGAAATCTTCAATTGTTTAATTATTCGAATACTGTTTTTAGACCAACATCGTAGAAATAAAACATGACATAAATTTGATGAGGTTGTCCAAAAAACTAAAATGAGATCTAAAAAACAATATATATTTTTCACTTATTTTGACCCTTAATCAAATAAAAATGAATAGTCAAAATGATCCGTTTTTTTTCTGTAATATGCTTTTGTTTACATTTACTTACATAATTATATCATTTAAACCTCATTTTGATTTTCATGCAACTTCCCCATTGAGGCCAAATCAAATTGCATTGTTACAAGCTTTTATTTTTCGAATGTATTCGAAATTTGAAAGTCTTTAGAGTATCGATTTTGATATTTTAATGAAACCATTATGATTCTACCACAGATTTTTTTTTTTATAATAACCCTAGTTTTCATAATGCTGATCATTTGACCAAATTCAGAAAGGCCAGTCAATTAGATCTTTACTTAAAGTTAAGTTTCAGTGACGTTTTTGTATAGGATGACAACTAGTTGAGGGACATTTCACTATTTAATCCCTAATCAAATGCTTAAGTGGCATTTGTGAATTCGGCCAATTATCAACGGTTTATAAACACATTATAAAGGTTTTATGATATGGATGGGTGTAGATAATGTTTTTAAGAAATAGTCTAGGTAGATGATCCCTTGACTGGCTCACCTACTAGAGCTTGAGTACCAGTTACATCACTAAAACACGAGAACAACAGACTAATAAAATTATATGTAGGGAGACAGTGCAGGCCCAGTATCTACCTTGAAACTGATCATCTGAAATCAAAGCTTCATATTGCCCGTCAATGTCGGCCCACTTAACCTCGTAGCTAGGTACACCTGCAAAAGATCGTATTAAAACTGGTAGTGGGAGACCCCATGACACTGAACCTAGTTCGATAAGACTACCAGATGATATATTTATAATTAGTCACGTCATTAATGGGGGAACACGAAATGGCGATGCTGCAATGCAAAAAATTTGGCAACGCTATAAAAAAAAGGTTTCTAGTATAATAAGACTCCTAAGTTTCTTTTGTTTCTCGAAACAGGGGAGGGGTAGGAGTATACGATAATGCAGAGCTGCAAGCCCCCTGATTGGACTTATCAGTGTCAGCAGCATGATAAGCGACGCCTTGTACCTACGAGTAGGTATCTAGTATGATCGACCTCCTCAAAAAACCAAAGCTCATATGAAAGATCATCAATTTCTGTGTAAGAAAAACCACTGTTGCATTTTCCAAATAGTGGAGAAAGTGGTCATTCATACTAGAAACCTAGGTACGAGGCATCGCTTATCATGCTGCTGCCACTGATAAGGCCAATCAGGGGGGCTTGCAGCACTCCATTATCGACTAGTCCTACCCCTCCCCTGTTTCGAGGAACAAATGAAACTTGGGAATCTTATCATACTAGATTTTTTTTTAATTATTATTTTTTAAATAATTTAATATCATTGATAGATTTTTTGCATTGCAGCATAGCCATTTCGTGTTCCCCAGTAATGACGTGACTAATCATATATATATATCATCTGCGACCCTAACATGGATGACACAAAGGTAAGACAGACCGTCTTATCTCTAAGTGCGTCTTTCTCACACTAGTGCCAATGAAAGTGATAGTAATAGAGATAAACGGGTTTAATTTATCTCTGTTTCATTCATGTAAGAGCCGCTGGTAGTGTTATCGAGCTAGGTTTAGTGTCCTGGGCTCTTATAATAATAATAATCACATCTTGGCATTGCGTGAGTTAGTTTCACACAAAACCTGATATACCTAAGTAAATTATCCTGTTCACTGTAATGTAAATAAACTCTTCATTAGATGGCATTCCTTTTTCACCCTTGTATCGTGAACCATTTATCCCACTTAACCAACTTTTAGATCTCTTTAAATAAAAATAATTCCTATTTAGTGCGCAAACTGCGCAATCAATAAGCTCGAGCAATACTAAGGGCGGCCTTCACACGGCGATATCTTCACGCGCGTCTTCTGCGTGTGCAGTTTCGATGTGAGATATCCTCCCTCCACTGCCCCTTTCCCATGATGCGGCCAGTGTTGCCAATTTAGCCACTTTGTAGCTAAATTTTGCATATTTTCATCTGATTTAACAACTAAAATTTCCATTTAGTACCTATCTAGTACATTTTGTCGTTCGGGCTTTTTGTTAAAGTATTTTTTAGCGAGTCGCATATTACATTTCACTATTATTATTATTTTGAGACACTAAAATGACCGTACATATCGTGTGTCATCAATTCTTTCCCGGCAATCGCGTTCATATAAATATGCATTAAAATGAGCTGGAGATCCAGCTTAACTTCATAATTGTAAGATAACAATAACATTTAAGTGTTTTTTTTTTAAATTATAACTGATTATGAAAGCTGCTTATTTTTTTTTAGCTTGGTTATTTTTGTAATCTTCTGGGCGTAGATCTAGCAACGTTTTAATTTAAGAGTTAGCAACACTGGCGGGCACCACACATCATGCCGCGTAGCCACCTAAGGCGCGGTACATCGCTTGTAGTCAAACTATAACAACGATTTGAAACGACTCACCCTAAGAAGCGAAATAGTTTAGAGCAACTACAACATTTACACTTACCTTTGGGGTTTCGTTTCTTCTTAATTTGAACGGGCTTGATTGTTCTGCAAGGCACATTGTCCTGCAGATGCCATTTCGTAAGGAGAGGCAAGAACTTCTGAACACTGTATCTTTCTGACCAATCAAGCTTTGAAGACATGAGCCTCTAAAAAAGTACAAAAAGCTTTAGCAGTTAAAAACTCACTCTTTTAACCTTTTGAACGCCACCGCTGAATGCGAGAAAGCGTTCCTCGGACGCCAAGTGACGGCTGTAGCCGACAAAATGTATGGAAAACAGCATGACGTAGCATCAGGGGCACGGAAATCTGCTGTCGGCTCCAACCGACTGTGGCGTTCAAAAGGTTAATAAAATCAAATTCTTTTTTATATTTATTTGATACATTTTAATTTCATGTTTCAACCCGAACTAATAACTGGCAGGGATATAATATTATAGGTATATAGATATCAATTTCGCTTCGTTTTCTTAAGTTGTTATTTCAGACCCGTTCAAACAATACCACACTGGGCCTGAAAGTCGATTTGATTTTTTTACCCCTTCGTGTTCGTGGACATATTTCAACAACCGCGCGATCAATTCAGCTCACAGTCACATACAAATTTGATAAAATGATCTACCTACCTTAGGTACCAAATTTCAACAAGATCAGGTCAAGTTTTTGAAAGTCTTCTTCGAAGATATAAATGTACGCGCCAAATCGTAGTATGCGTGGCGCGCTTCGCTCAATCAACAATACATGGGTCTATAATGACTCCCATAAAATTAAAGTTCCGATTTTCACAATCCATAACGTTGTTGGTCTTAATTATTACTAGTCATAATGTTGTTAGTCATATATTAATAGGAATAATTTCTGAGTTCCGATTTTCGCTGGTCATATTTGTCGAAAGTCATAATAGTAGTTTATGCAACGGTTGCATAATGATAGGCCTTAAAACACTAGTGCAGTTTTATGAAACGAGCTTTTAGCGAGTTTCATAATAAGATCGCACGTGTGTTTTAAGGCCAAATTATGCAGAGTTGCATACATAACTTTATCTACACACATATTATAAATCCTCCATGATGGGTTCAGAAACAATATTTTCTGGCAACAAGTTATTTGTTGCAATCGTGGCTGCATATTTCCGATATCCGGCGCATTTTCACATCACACACACTCCGAGAAGACTACTTACTATTCATATTTTCAACTAAAATGTAAATTACAAACAACTTTTTCTATTCAATTCAACAACAATTCTACTTTCGTTCAGCAAAACACCAACATGGCGGCGTCCTCCGTCAAGACCATTTTTTTTTAAATCATAGACAAACGGATGAAGTCTCTATTCTATCTATCTAGATATTGTGCAGGTTATATTAAAAAACCATACTGAATTGACGTTTCGTATCAATAACTGTTTTAATATCTATGGATACTAGAATAGAGACCCACTTGAGTTTTGACAGCTGTTCCAAATTTAATCTCATTTCTTTACTAAAAACGATAAAGAAGTCATGTTATTTCTTTATCGCAGCACTGGTTTTTCCTAATTGGTTGTCAAAATGGTGGTCATTTCCTACGGTTTTTGATTAACCAATGGAGGTTTTATGATATGGGTGTAGATAAAAACTATATTCATAACTGTTTATGTCATAATGTATTATACTTCATAATGTTACAGGTAATAATATTACTTCTAAAAATGATTATTACGTCTAAACTTGTTGACCATAACAATAATATACATAAAATTTAAATACCTAACTTGTGCAAGGGCGAAAATTGCGGAGCATAAATTTAACTTAATTTAATTTTACTAAATATGGTTAGGTAATCATCAAATTCATAATGTATAACATTAAAAGACTAGAATCAAGCATAACATCTTACAACCAAGTAAGATTTTCTGCGCTGTTACAAAAATAAGACCTAACATCGAAGGCTAAGGCGGGAGCTACGCTTCGCTTCGCTCCTGCCTTAGCGCCTTAGCGCTTCTGAACCTAACCAATCCAAATCGCTTCTGCTCCGACCCATTTTGCTCGCTCGCTTCGCTCGCTCGCTCACTGATGATTACCATTCGTAGTCATAATATGTCAACTTCTTCAACATAACATTTTTCAAACAAGCACGATACTTTCGAAATATTGAAAAATACCATTATTAATTTTAGACAATGAAACAGTATGGGTAAAAATAATTAACACTTTAAAATATATAGCTTACAATATTTCTGAATAATAATCGTTATGCCTTTGTATGTTATAGATAACAATTTTATGACTTTTGAAAATTATAATCTGTAACAATATGGATTATTAACGTTACAATTATTAACGGTTATGCTTTACAACTTTTATGACTTTCGATAATTATGAGTATAAATAATATGGGAATCAATTTCACTTTCAAAATTCGAAACAATAAGTTTATGGGTTACAAGGGGATCCCACAATACATACCACTCTACTAAAAACCATTACCTACCACAAACTGTACAAGACTCGGTGCAGGTTTGCGTAAACTGACAACATCTAGGTTTTCAGGAGCTACATTTAAAAACTCCTTCATAACTTTCGGTTCAGGAAACGGCATTCCGCATGATAACGCTTTCTTGCGAAGCGACAGTTCTCGTTTTACTGTAGAAACTTTCAACCTGTTGACAATTTTGCTACCCGTGAATATTATTTTAGATTTTTCATCCGACCGACGGCTTTCTTCGAAATACAGTAGGTACCATGAGAAATTCTCCAAATACCTGCGTGATAATTTACGAATAAAAAACTCGAGGCTACTTTTTTTCCTTTATAGTTTCGCCATGTCCGTCGAGGTCTGTCCATCTGTATGTCACAACCACTTTTTCTCGAAGACTAATAAGGTTACAAAGCTGAGGAGCGCACACAGTGCAAATATAAAATTATATAAAAATAATTTAGAGATCCCATTACACTACTATTAAAATAATTTCACCATTCTGCCATCATCGGTTATTGCCGGTATCCCTCGTTTTTCACATAGGGTATATCAAATGACAGATAAGACCTTTAAATATATTAGCCGTTTATTTATTTATTTATTTAACACAATACAAGAGAAGGATATGATCAACAAAACCTCCTAAAGCTCTAAAGTAACACAACCTTTATATTGAAATAAGAAAAATGATTAGAGACTATTTTTTGACAGTATGACACGCATGACAAATATCGTACTGTTACCTTACGTAAAACAGTAACTATTGATTATTAAAGAATCATGTTTTTTATATATTTTAGGTACATTTATATACATCAATAAATAAATGCATGTCCATATCGCTTCTGTAAACTTCTTAGGTCTACTCGTAAGTAATGTCATTATGGCAGGTGATATACATTGTGTTTACAATCCTATAAGTTGAATGCTACCCAAAAGAAATCGCAGCTATGTAACTTGTGTCATTTTCATCTCCGGCTTTAGTCGATAATAGCTGAGAAAAGTCGAACCATGAATTATTAACTGATTTTATTCGTACTGTAGTCTGTAACTACCCACACTGTCGATAAAAAAAATCATGATGGTTGAATTTTGGGAGGAAACAGCGGCCCTAACAGGGGCGTAGCTACCGCCGTATCTGCCGTATCAATTATACGGGGCCCCCGGGCCACGAGGGCCCCCAACGTGCGTGAACAAAAAATCTTTACCCTTCCTAAGGGCCCCCAAACAAATTTTTATACGGGGCCCCGCCAAGGCACGCTACGCTTCTGGGCCCTAACATGCATGACACAAAGATAAGATAGACCGTCTTATCTCTACGTGCGTCTCTCTCACACTAGTGCCGACGAAAGAAATAGTCATAGAGATAAACGGGTTTAATTTATCTTAGTGGCATGCATGTTAGGGCCGCAGAGGGTGTTTTTAATCAAAGTCAAGGTTATTGGGAACCCTACTATTCAGTAATATACCTACTACTGCTAAGTAAATGTGTTTCCTCCCAGAAATCAACCATCATGGGAATTTATAAACAAATATAATGATAAACTAAAAAAAAAAAAACAAAAGCGAATTAAATAGCGTTAAATCATCCAAAAATTAGTATGGAGATTCCAATAGGTAGGTAATTTAGGCTTATAACGCCGTCAAAAATTTTAAAAGTATCTGGTACTTACGTTTATAAGTTTAGTGATCTTCTATTTAGAATTGTTACTATCTAAATAGAAGATCTCTTAATCGTATCTGATTCTTCTAATTCGATACGAAATGTTTATTAACTTTATACATTTTGTCCCGCAGTTTGAAAAAACGCGATCAAGTGCGAAGTGCGAGTGTGACTCGTGCGCCGGTCGGGAAGAGTTGCGAGATGGGGAAACGGTCCTTCTTTACACATTTTTATTAATAAATACTTCCTTTTCAGTAAAATTTATAATATATAGGTATGTATGTATATATATATATATATATATAATATGAATATTTTATTCCCGCAATATAATATAAGAGTACTCAAGTTCTATACCTAATTATTCAAAATTTCATAATATTAGTTAGTTGCTGAGATAAACGGGTGTGAAATACAGATAGACAGACAGATAGACACACAATGAAGTCCCACCATAAGAGTTCTTTCATCTTGTAGGTACGAAACCCTACAAACTAAAAATTATATCAAACATCTGCCTCTCACGAATTTTAAGGAAAGCTCGAAGAATCTCGATATATTATTGTTGACAATGATATCTTGAGAACAAATAGACTACATGGGACCTGAAATCGATGAAAATTCGTCAATTTACTTACTTGTGTCCATTGTCCGCGCAGCCGCGATGTGTCACACACACAGGGCATCCGTTCTTTGCATGCGTCCTCCCGACGTGCCCGCAGCGATCGCACCGCCCGGGGGCAGACGACCAGCGGACTTTTTCCTCATAATTTTCGGGATCACTTACCCACGATACCAGTCTAATAAATACGTAAACAAAAAAATATGTTTAGCTACACCACACTATAGATGGTTAGATATCAAACGTTTGCGCATTATTTGTCGCAACGGTTAGGCCGGTGCGACAAATAATGCGCATATATTGCAGATGCTTTACCAAAAATCGGGCTAGCCGCAACACAGCGCACGCCCTGCCTTTCCATAATTGATGTGGTATTTAAAGGTGCTTGTAAACAAGCAATTTTTTTGGCAATATATTGCTGCAATTCGGGCTCCACTACAGTTTACTCTTAAACTTGTTGTTCCCAATAGTGATGTAATATCTAATCCTTTTAGGAATACTTAGCTCAAATTGCAGTAATAAATTGCCGCCGCTTATATGGCATGCAGCACGATAAGTAGTTTGTTAGTTGTGTCGTTCCTGTGGTCACGTAGAGGCCACTGACTGAAAATCAGCGCTGAGGCTCGCCGCGGCATAACGCTCATGCGGCATAAGGTCATGCAGTCGGGCTTTTTGGTTTTTTAATTAATAATTTTTATTTTCAGGTTTTTAGTTGTGTTATACTTTATTTTTCACGTTAGTAAGACCTTATTCTGCGATCATAAAAGAACTTTATCACACCTTTATTATAGGTAAGTATTGAAAATGTAAATGATAATGGTTATTAAAACTTTATAGTTTAAAACTTTAAATAGTTATATACCTATCCTAAATGGTCATTTGAAATGAAAAATTATAACAGACACCTAAAGATGATTTTCAAATACCTATTCAATGATACCCCACTTAACATAATTCGTCAACTTTATTTTTTTTCTTTTTTTAAAATAATGGCGTGCGGTTGTCGCCATATTAGATTTTGATTACTATCATGTCTTTAGTGACACTCGCAAGATTAAGACAAATCGATTGACGTAAGAAACATCAAAATCGGCCCACGCGTTTGAGATCTAGAGCATACATACATAGGCTGATAAACAGATTACCCTCTTTTGCCTTGCGCAGTCGGGTAACAAAATGGAGATATATTAATGGCATATTACCTGCTCTATTTTTTGCCTTGCAATGGACACAATGCATATTCCTCGGCATTCAATAAATATTAATTATTACAAGTCATTGTTTCGGTTTTAACTACTCTATCTTACCACAGCGCCGGAAATTTAGGCAAATAGGCACTACCTATGTATTCTGGGCACTGGTAATAATACTAACGTTGTTTGGGGTAAACATGGCCAGATTTGATGGAATTAGGTACCTGGATATTATATCATTGTCGGGTATTGTGTGCAGAAATGATAGCACTGTGTTTATTGAAGTACCGCACGCACCAACACCATAGTCACATCCACAGAGCAGAGCCAGGGCTACCATCTTGTTCCGGCCAAAACCTAGAGCAAATTGAAGATGACAAAGTATCTGAAGTCATAATTCAATGTGGTTACCTATGCACTTTTAATGGACAAAAACAGTACACACAGATCAACTTCAGAATAAGTAGTGCCATTCAACTTAAACTTTTATTGTGTTAATTTATTGATTATTAAGAGACTCACCATTATTTTGAAACATTTTTTCAGCATCATAGCAGTCAATGGAACCCTGCATAGCACCACCTCCTGCAGCACTAGACACACTGAAGTTTCGGTATACGCGTCGGGCGCCATAAGCAAAGCAATCAGAATCCTGAGACACTACTGCATCCACTAGCTGGAGGTGGGATATATCGTTGAAAAGGTTGGTAAATTTTTATTAAACAACTATAACAACTTATGTCAACATATATTTTTTCAAAAACAATATTCATAATAAATACCAACACCTTGAGCATTTAACTGAGCACATGTGGCCTCTGCTTCACTTTTTCCTTTTATACATCTTACTCCCATTGATTTAAGTAGCGTCTCACACTAAAAATTTACACCATATGCATTAATTACCGGATATTAAGCAGGAATTAAAAGGTTCCTAACTTAACTAACACTGAGACCGCAGTGGGCCATATATTAGGTCCTTACATATGAAATTAGCGTTTTGTCGTACTGACCACTTTGATCTGAAATATCTCCTCTTTGGTTAAGAATTCCAAATTCAAATTTATAAATTCATTTAGCTGGTACATTTGAGTTTTGAAAACAGGCATTTATTTGTTTTTTCCCCATAATTTTTTTCTTTGGCGTCGCTTATTACCGCACAATGGAAAACATGAAATATCGGTATATTTACGAGTACGAGTTCTACCGTGGCACCAGTGCTGCAGAAACAGGTCGAGGGATTAATGATGTGTACGGCGCTAGTGTCGCAAAAGAAAGCACGGTACGTTTTTGGTTGCAACGTTTTCGTTCTGGAAATTTCGACCTTCAGAACCAACCCGTGGGCGGCCGGAGACCAAAGTGGAAAATAAAGAATTAAAGGCTATTGTGGAAGCGGATCCATCACAAAGCACTTCAGAGATAGCTGCAGGCTTCGGGGTAAGTGATAAAAAAACTTGAACGATGGGTACCTCATGAATTGAGTGAATCGAACTTGCAAACACGCGTCGACTGCTGTGATACTTTGCTCAACCGACACAATAATGAAGGGATTTTAAATCGAATCATTACTTGTGATGAAAAGTGGATACTGTACGATAATCGGAAGTACTCGTCGCAATAGCTGAACCCTGGAGACCCAGCCAAATCCTGCCCTAAACGAAAATTGACTCAGAAAAACTTACTTGTGAGTGTTTGGTAAACTAGCGCCGGTGTCGTTCACTACAGCTTTCTAAAATCTGGCCAAACGATTACGGCAGATATCTATTGTCAGCAACTGCAAACCATGAAGGAAGAACTAGCTGCTAAACAACCAAGATTGGTCAATCGCTCTGGGCCACTGCTGCTTCACGACAACACAAGACCACACACTGCACAAAAAACAACCACTAAGTTAGCTGATCTACAATTAAAATGTCTGCGACATCCACCGTACTCCCCGGACCTTGCTCCAACAGATTACCATTTTTCCGGAATTTGGACAACTTCTTACAAGGAAAAAAATTCAACTCTGATGCGGTAGTCCAAACCGCCTTCAAAGAGTTTATTGATTCTCACACGCATGGTTTTTTTAGTAAATGGATCAATGAACTACCTATGAGATGGCAAAAGTGCATAGATAACAACGGTGCATACTTTGATTAATTAAATACATTATACAAAAAAATAAAAAATAAAAACTTTATATTCCTCCCATACAAAACGCCAATTTCATATGTAAGGACCTAATATAAGTATATTATGTAGGTATACAATAAATATATAAGATATATCTCAATGATAATAAAAACAGTAAGATTTAGTCATTGCTTAAGTCTGAAACCCATGAGATGGACAAGTAACATAATGTGAAGGATCACAAAAATACTATAATGACGAAGTCTATGGGGGATTTTATCCTTATTATTATGAGACAAAGCATGTTGTGGATTCAATTTTTGTAGGATATTAATAAAGAACTTATTTTGATTTGTTAAAAAATAAAACTATTGTCAAGCTTAATACATTCATATAATGAATGCATAAAACAAGAGGACTGACAATTGCCTAAAATTGTACGAAAATAAGCCAAAGCTGCTAAAATACAGTTAAACTAGATGGCGCCACAGTCGTAGCCCGAGAAGTGTTCAATAAAATACAACAAAATGAAATAATTTACTGAACAAAATGGCAAGTCTAGTGTGTCTTTATACATCATTTGCGAAAATGACCAGCTTTCTGAAGCAAACCATTATTCTTTGAAGGAATTGCACACACATTTAAGCAATTCAGTAATAGATGGCATCACAACGTCTGAGGAACTCTTGATTGTATGTCGACTAACAGTCTTCTTGCTTTATTCGCGCATTTGTATGTAGTAGATAACTAGACTTTTTAAGTATAAAAAGACATAATACCTCCCTGAGAACATTTCTAAACCGTTTTCTTCCAACATCTGGACATCTATTGGTAGCTGCCTCTTTCCTTGGTGCAGCTCCTCTAAATTGTATGGCATTTCGAGCAGCCATTACATCTCGCTTAAGATCTGGAGCATCACCTTCCAATACAAATATTGGATCAACATCAGCTAGTATCAGATAAATGGTTCTAAAAAACAAATTCCTGCAAAAATTAAACCCAAATGTATGCATCAAAATGGTGACCAGGAAGAATAGTCTTTTATAAAACTAATGAAGAAGCATCTACCTCAAATATAATTTAGGTTGAACATGGTAATCTGTGACATTTTGACTGTCACAAACCCATCCAGCTAAGTCCACAGCAATTGTCTCTCCTCTGATCTATAATCACAATTAGGAAAACATAACATTTCCTTACATTAATAAAGTTAATGCAAAAGAAGGTCATAAATAGTACAAACCTCATACAGAGATTTCTTTTCACTAAATGGAGTTAAAACTGTCCATAGTCCCTTTATGCCCATTTTTCTTCCTTTTATTTATTTTGTCTGATTTTATCACAATCATTTGTATAATCTGGGGAAACGATACTTTCTAAACCTGTATATTTCGTCCCGCCGTAAAGTTAATTACATTATTAATATGCCATAATTGTTTTAAAGATACTTTATAAGTTCAAAGGGCAGTAAAGCCAAGTCAAGCCAAACAAGTGTATAATATCATATTGAACTTTTGAATATCATTGACAATCCTGACACTGTGCTCCAAATAAGTCACATACCCGCGATCGATGCAGTTAATTAAATTGGACTGAACATATTTGATATTATTCTGTACAAACAAACACTTCGAAAGTTCATTTCTTTCTTTCTTTCATTAAAACTTTAAACTACCAACTGATTTTTAAACACAGGTTACTGACATTGACAATTGACATTTAATTTTTCATGGGCTCTACACGATGGACCATCGTCAGCCATCGCACAGGATGCATTTATACGTAAGAATGAGACAGAGATATCTTTATCTCATTCTTACTTATAACTGCATCATGTGCGATGGCCGACGATGGCCCATCGTGTAGCGGGGCCATCCAGTTTAAGTTTAAAGCTGGATATAAATGTTCATTATATTAAAGTTTTGTTATATTTATGTATTATATATATAGTTTTGTATAATGTTTGATTGTTGGGTCAACGCACGGTCAACGTCCGCTAATTTTTACGTGAGAATGAGAAGAAATATATGTCTCATTCTTGCTCATATTGGTCTCCGCAGCTCCGCCTCAAGGATTGCACTGCCTGGTGGCCCCGACATGGTTGCTGGCAACACGGCAAATGAGCATATGAGGGCTTAGCACACTATTTTTTATCGCGCACATAAAGCATTCATCCCTTTCGCACACGCGTATAAGTTAAAAAGTGACAGATGCTTTATGTGCGCGATAAAAATTAGTGTGCTAAGCCCTGAGTTAGTTGCTTATTAGTTGACTGGCTCAAAGGTATCTGAAACTAGGCCGTAAACTCCACAAAAAAAAACACATCGTCGACCTCACAGGTTGACCTATGAAACTAGGCCATAACATCCAAAAAAAAAAAACAGTTGACAGTTGACAACTCATACATGTTTGTTTTCCAGCCCGATAACAAACAATGATAACGTAATAAGATGATAATTTTAACATATGACGCTCGAATTTTAATTAATTTTATTTATCTCTTTCTCTCATATTTGTGGGCATGGCAACACGCTGATATTGTTATCAGACCGGACTATTACGCCAAGTATCCACGATGTCTTATTTAAGACAACTGAAAAGAATTAGGTGAGATTTTTTATTTATTATTTGGTTTGCGATTTGAATGGCACTAAAATTATTCTTTTGTTTTTTGTAGCGACTTCACTTTAAGGCATTCCAGAAAAATAAGCCATGCTCAGGCATCAAAGCCTGATGTCAGACACCGACAAATAGACAAGGTTCTCATCGCAAATCGCGGCGAGATAGCATGTCGAGTCATGCGCACCGCAAGAAAATTAGGCATTAGGACTGTAGCTGTGTATTCCGATCCAGATAAAAATGCTGTTCATGTAGAAATGGTAATAAAAACACCTTTTTAAATTACTGTTCAAGACTCAAGAGTCAAAATGTTTAAAAATATATTCCTTCTCTGTAATAGTTTGCTTAGAATGCAATGTTTTCAGTTAATTAACTTTTGGTCAAATTCACAAAGCTTACTCAAACAGATTTTTAATCAGTGACATTTACATACAGGTGATGGCATGTTAAGGGAAGCATAACTAATTAATCTGGAATCAAATGCTTAAGTCGGTTTACGAATTCGTCTATTTAAGTGTCAGGCACTGGATGCCTGTCCCGAATAATCAAAACAAACCACTTTTTGGTTGCTTACTATTAATTAAAAATAGACTACTAGAAACTTTAACCCATAGTAACCATATCCATTGTGGATATTGGGAACGGCCATAAATCAACATAGGAACAAGTATTTGCCTATGAATGTTGGATTAACATGCAAACTAAACTTATAAGCTACTTCCAAGTCTACAAATGTATTAAAAGCTGCTTAAGTAGTCAGAAAAGGTTTAATGACAATATAAAAAACAGATCCCTAAAAACTGTCCTGACAAATAGAATAATATTGGGATTTTTGATTCACACCCGTACTCATAGTCAGATAATAAACAATTAACTTGTTCCTTTTTCAAAATTTCTATTCAAAATCGTCACTAAGAAACATGTTAATCATTCATTAACTGACTCTGAGTACTGCCATTAGTGTTACTGTGCATTCTATTACAGAACAGCAT
Source organism: Tortricodes alternella (assembly GCA_947859335.1). Classification (NCBI taxonomy): domain Eukaryota; kingdom Metazoa; phylum Arthropoda; class Insecta; order Lepidoptera; family Tortricidae; genus Tortricodes; species Tortricodes alternella. Next base: position 21,864,814 of record OX401970.1, on the reverse strand, counting down.
AAGTAAATTTGTTTAAAGGGAAAAAATTAAGTACTGCATTACTATTCCAGGCTGATGAAGCTTATCACATTGGGCCAGCTCCAGCTACACTTAGCTATTTAAACAAATCAAAAATACTAGAGATAGCTAAAAAATCAAACAGCAAGGCAATTCATCCTGGATATGGATTTCTCTCTGAAAATGTTGAGTTTTGTGAAGAGTGCGCCTCTGCAGATGTTATTTTCATTGGGCCACCTACATCAGCTATTAGAGATATGGGTATCAAAAGGTGATAAAGATAACTCAAGTTTGTTTAATCAACTAATTTATTCACGTGACTTGTAATAACAAATAACTGTTTCACATTTTAGTACATCAAAAGCAATAATGTCAAGTGCAGGAGTACCTATAGTAAAAGGTTACCACGGTGAGGAACAGAGCATTGAAAGACTTCGGGCTGAGGCGCAAAAAATTGGGTTCCCCATTATGATCAAAGCTGTTCGTGGTGGAGGCGGGAAAGTAAGATTTTTGACAATACAAAAACAAATTACTGCCACCCCAAAAATAACGTTCCATCCCAGGGGCCACAGGATTTCCTAAATACAAAATAAGTATAGCAAGCACCAAACTAGCAGGTTGTCCGGGGTGTCATCAAAGTCGTAGAGAACCTAATATCGTGTTCTTGGCTCTGAATGTGTTAATTTTATTGACTTTACCTCATTATTGATAACCAAAATTATAACTGGGTTTCTACACATTGCTAAAATAAATCCCTACTCTGAAAGCGTAATTTTTAAATTGTTATTTTTTATTTATAGGGAATGAGAATTGCTATGTCAGAGTCTGAATTTCTGCAACAGTTAGAATCAGCGAAAAGAGAATCTCTGAAGTCGTTTGGTGATGACAATATGCTTCTGGAACAATACATTACAGATCCTAGACATGTTGAAGTGCAGGTATGAATATTTAATTGTTGAAACTTTAATATGTAGGATATGTGCAGTTGCGGAATGAAAAGGTTTGTCACTTTCAATCTAATTTCAAGGAAATGGAGTGCAAAGATCACGAATCTTTTCATTCCGTGCCTATACTTCGCCGCATTCGATACTATGAATACGTTAATGAACAGTAAGAAATCGAAAAGATGGTTATAAGAACTTTTAAAAAATGTTCTAATTTTTCTAATAATACATTTCTAGGTGTTCGCTGACATGCATGGCAATGTGGTTCATCTCTTTGAAAGAGACTGTTCAGTGCAGAGACGTCATCAGAAAATAATAGAAGAAGCACCAGCGGTACATATACATATATTTAATATAATCTTGGCTGCAAAAGAAATTTCTTAGTCAATACTTATAGCAGCTCTTTTATCACCGTATAAGCTCTTTATAAAATAAATAACTGAGTTGGTTAAAACTGTATACAATTGGAAATAATAGGGAACCTTCTCAATAGTCACAAATGAAAATAGCCCTATTTGTTCTTGCTGTATAATGAAAATAGTAGATTGTGTCACAAATAAATAAATAAATCAGGGGACATTCTTTACACAAATCAATCTAGGCCCAAAGTAAGCTCTAAAGGCTTGTGTTATGGGTACTAGACGACGATATAAATACTTATATAGAGAAATAAATACTTAAATACATAGGAAACATTCAAGACCGAGGAACAAACAAAGGAGGCAAAATTATATATTTACGCCGAGGGCGGTTTATTGGATCTTGAGCGTAGAGAGAGACTTAAGCATCGCCCAAGGCGAAAATAATTTAGCTTCAATTAATAAATTGGTTCGAATTTTGCTAAAATTCATTATTTTTAATTATTTATTTAGCGTCAAATTATTAGATACAACTTTAGGTGTAGTTAAAATTAAGTATTAAAATTCTTAGAAAAGTTTAATTATTAAGTATTATGTTTTAATAATTAATAATGTAAACGTGTAATTATATACAGGGCTCGAACCCAAAAACGATGTCGCTTAAATTAGAAACGTCGAATTTGAAAATAAATATATGTAATAGCTAGTGTATCAATTGTAATGGTATAGTACAGATCTTTAATGCCGTTATGTGCTCAAGACTGCTTTTGTGCTCAAGTATACATTTTCCCATACCAAAATCTTTACTTGACTAAATATCAGAATGTAACGCAGTTTATTAATATTAATAAGGTAAATCAACTTTGAAAAGAACTGGAGACCTTAAAACTGTTAAACAGAAATCGAAGGAACATGATAATATTTTCTGAATAGGTGAACAAAAGTTTAAGAAGCTTAAGGCGCTGACAAGACATAAATCGGCTTTACATAAGTGACCGATCACTAAAGGTCATTGGCAGTTGTCAACGTCTTAATGGTTTCTTACGATATCTCGATATTGTTACCGCGGTTGAGTGTTCTTAAACACAAAGTGGGTTCCGATCAGCCTGGTCTATCGGAGGAGACGCGGCGGGCGCTCGGCGACGCGGCGGTGCGAGCGGCGCGCGCGGTGGGCTACGTGGGCGCGGGCACCGTCGAGTTCATCCTACACCGCGCCACCCACGACTTCCACTTCATGGAGATGAACACGCGCCTGCAGGTCGAGCATCCCATCACAGAAATGATCACTGGTAAGCCCGGCTAGTTTTGTCTCGACTTGTATTTTATGATCACACTCACCAAGGTGTTCCCAAAGAAAGATACACTAACACAACACAGCATGCCGGGCCCAGACAAGTAAAGCCATGATCGGAGCGTTTCAAAAATTGCAAGGCCGTGGTTATACCCAGCTGTTCACAAGATGTGCTCCACAGCCTAGTCGAGGCTGGACATGCCTCTCTTTGTGAAGCGAGGTACGGGCAGGGTGGGGCCTCTTGTTTAAGAAGATTTATATAGCAGAATTATAAAGTGAAATTATCATCTTTAGACAACTAAAACTGAAGGTGTGTAACTATTTCAGGTACAGATCTCGTGGAGTGGCAACTGCGGGTCGCGGCCGGCGAGCCGCTGCCTCTTAGTCAAGAGGAGATCATTCGGCGAGGGCACGCAGTGGAGTGTCGCATATACGCCGAGGAACCGGGCGCAGGCTTCCTGCCACGCGCCGGCACGCTGGACCGCCTTATTCAGCCTCTCCCTGAAGAAAACGTGCGAGTAAGTGGACATGTTTGACATTCTAGAGAAATCTTCCCAATAAACTGTGAGAGCTCAAACGCACAGGCAGGTGGTTTGCTTAGCGCCTAGAGCCTAGCGAGTCAGGTGACTATGGAAGCGCGCAGTGCGGCCGGTGCCGAGAAATCTAGAACGTATGTTTATAGCTAGGCTCTAGGTGCTAAACAAGCCACCTGCCTTAGCCACAATACCGCGTTGAACAAATCCCTTAGTTCGATTTGGTAACACCAAGTGAGCATCTCAGAAATCGTGTTGGGCAGTTCCTTACTATATATTTCCATGTTCCCAATACGATAAATATCCACGCATACCTAAGTAATTCCTGGAAAAATAGCATGATTTAAAAATGTTTTTATTATTATTACTTATATCGAAAACTACTCGGGTAAGATGTCTTTAAAAATCGTGTGTAATAATTTTCGACTTTTATCGAATGTTATATAATCGACCAGTAAAACTCACCTTATTATGCCCTGAATGTTTCAGGTAGAAACGGGAGTGCGTGAAGGGCAGGAGGTGTCAGTACATTACGACCCTATGATCGCAAAGCTTGTTGTTTGGGGTCGGGACCGCAATGAAGCTTTAGCAAAAACGAGAGCCAAGCTTTCAGAGTACCAAGTAAGTGAAAAACCCTATACAAAACCGTTAACAAATAGGTTAATGATACATTAAACATATATCTGAGTGGGGGATACAATATTCGAATGCAGAATGTGGCAACGCGCTATACTCTATCCATCGAAGCAAATTAGTACCAGAAAAGTGAGAAAGCAAGTGGGTTGTGTTTACATGGATGGTGGCGAAAGTTCATTTAACGACTGTTTCTTGTACGGGGCGGATGTATTTTTATAACTAACTTGCTAACAAAACCTTTTGCCATTAAAAATAGGAGAAATGAACTAACTCATTTTTCCACGTGGATCACACTTATAGATACATAATAAAGTTAAAAGTAATAAGCGTGTTTTACATTCAGATGAACATGTTTACGCCCACTCACTTTCTAGTGCAATCATGTGTTCTTTTCATTTGAATACGAAAGTACAAAAGAGAGAACGTTATATTAACGTGTCTCCCTGAATATTAAATAATCTGTTATGCGCTCATATCATAATCAATTCATATCGATTTGTTGTGTCTTTATTTTCTTTGCGAAGTTTACTGTCAAAGAAAAGTAACAAAACGAAAGTGGTCCAGAGTACCTAGCACACTAGCTTTTATCGTTCACGTTAAGCATCTGTCACTTTTCAACTAATTAGCGGGTGCGAATGGGACGATTGCTTTATGCGTTTAGTGTTTTACGGGGGCAGTGATCCAGATACACCCAAAAAAAGGTTTTTTTCTTTTTATCGCTATCCATAGTCTCAGCATCATTCCATCTTCTCGCACTTATGGAATTTTAATTTGAAAAATTCCCATACCCCTATATTATGAAGAATCGTAGAACATACATGGGGGTAGTGATACCGTTCCCGAGAATGTTCCCAATGAACGAAAATATAGGGGAATCTTCCCGGGAACATTGTGCATATTCCCAGGAACATTGGGCATATTCCCGGGAACATTGGGCATTTACGTTTTCAGTGGAGTTCAGTATTTTTATTACATTGTAAAGTATTCAGCTGATTAACATTAAACGAATTAAATTATTGAAGTCTTCAATCATATTAAATTTAGGTTAAGGCTCTAGTAGGTTCATTTCTGTGTGGTGCGTGCAGGTGGCCGGTCTGGAGACAAACGTGAACTTCCTGCTGCGCCTGAGCGGCGCGCCGGCGTTCGCGGCGGGCGACGTGCACACCGCCTTCATCCCGCAGCACGAGGATACGCTGTTCCTGAAACCAGCAGCCGCGAGCCAGCGCCGTCGCGCGCTCAGCGCCGCGATGGGACACGTGAGTCTTTCACACAGGTGCAGTGTCAAAGATCTAAAAAGAAGGACATGCCTATCAGTACAATTTCGTATAACAAGTATCATAGGTTGTAAAACGCCACAGCCTTGGCTTAGCCACACCCTGTTGCTGATGTCTTAGTTCTTACGACATACACACAAAAGTCTAATATTGCTTGATTCACACGCATCATATCATTGTGGACGGTGTGGTCGGTGGTGCTGCGGTCGCACATCGCTCGAGGCGGGAGGGCGTTTTTTCAATTATATAACAGTGTCACTTAAACGGGTGTCATGGATGGTGGTTGACATGCGACTGAACCTGCGATAGTAGCATTTTTTTTATAATTATAAACGGATTTTCTATAAGTTAGGTACAATTTCAGAACAATTGCCCCTCTCCTCTCTAATGAAAATCCTGTATCTGCGTTTGTGTTATAGATTTAAATCGTTAGATTACACTTTACAGCGATAACCTGTCGACAAACTGAAATGGGTGCATGAACCGAGAGAATAGTGCGATCTCCTCTCTCCTACTGTTAAAGTGCAATTATTGTGTGGCCGGCAACTAAAGGCGTCGTCCTCTAACGTACGAAGCTAGAGTAAGACAGCTATAGTCGCCAGCTATAAGTTGCCGTTAAGAGTTGCTCGTGTAACTACACCTCTAGCAACACCTGCATTCTCTTTCACGCATCGGCCATTTCTTGCTTTGTGTTTTTAAATAAAAAAATGTATTTACGTATAAAATATTACGCCTTACGTGTTTGAATTTATAATGTAATATTTTTTTTAACAGTGAACATCTTAGGGACCAGGAATCTAAAGGTAATTTGTTTTTTTCTTTGATATCGTTTCTTCCGGAGTTTTTAGGGTTCCGTACCTCAAAAGGAAAAAAGGAACCCTTATAGGATCACTCGTGTGTCTGTCTGTCTGTCTGTCTGTCTGTCTGTCTGTCCGTCTGTCACAGCCAATTTGCTCCGAAACTACTGGACTGATTGATTTGAAATTTGGTATACATATGTAAGTCAGAGACCGCAACACGGATTCGTAACGGGGGGGTAAATTAGAAAATTTTTAAAAAAAGTTACGCTACCTATATCATGTGACATATCAGATAAAAGGGCTTATTGTGAGGATCTTAAATATGTTTTTTTTTTGGAATTTTAAGATAAATGGTTTGGAAGTTATTTAGGAAAATAGGCGAAAATTGACCATCCCCCCCCCCATATCTCCGAAACTACAGGGCCTAAAATTTTGAAAAAAATACAGAAAATAGTTCTTTACCTATAGATTACAGGAAAACCTATGAGAAGTCTATGGTATTTAAAGTAACATAGGAAATTTCGGATAATCATGTATGGAACGCAACCCTCTCCACGCGGGTTTAACTCTCACTTGCCCGGTTTTTTTTTAAATGACCGCGATTACCTTGGTGCCGTTTGCTTGGCTGTTTATTTCTTTGCCATAAGCTAAAAAAAAAGATGGCAGTTCCTCTATTATGTAGTCTGTGGCTGAGTTGACTGACAGCTCTTTGTTGTCAAACACTTGTCACACAACCACAGAATACATAATACAGGAAATGTCACAACATTTTTTCGTTTAGCTTAAGGCAAAGAAATAATCAACAGCCAACCAAACAGCTGAAATGTCATCGCAGTCATTAAAAAAAACCGACGAAACTATATAGTAAATTAAAAATAAATTATCTTTAGATTCTTGGTACCTGAGACGCCCACTCTCAAAAACAAATATATTATGCCCCTCTTCAAAAAACTTTACCTACCCAATTGTCCCTGCATCTTTTAAACGACCAACACAGCATAATAAGACACTTTTCTCAGAAGAAGTTAATACGCTGGTTATCACATTTCACGTGCACTCGTTACCGGTAGTGCTCATCCGAAAGCACTAATACGTTGCGAAGGATGATGGGCAGTTTTGGCCTAAAAACCAATAATGACAAGCCATATGTCATTTGAAAGCTTTTTCATATTCTACAACTTTTTGTATGGCGGGAAATCGCAAACCGCTGTGTGAAACAAGTTGGGTAATAATCACATTTAGGTTCAGAACTGTCCCCTCCTGTTCCCGACAGTTAAGGACCCTGAGGCCAGATTTTTGTTTTGACTATATCCGCATATAGAGCGTCTGGCATAGTTTTGGCCTGAATTAACAAAACATTAATGTAATCCTTGGTTTTCGTTAACTTTTGACCACAGTAGCGACAAATTTTGTTTCTTAGCGTGATTATTACCCAGTTATGGCAAAATAAAAACATTCCATCAATAAGTATTTTTTACTGTTATAGGGTTTTAGTTCTGTACAACGATTTTTAAACCTGTTGTCATATAAATACATAGGAGAAAACAACTAAATATCGATATACCATCAAACAATGACTACTATTTATTTTTCTACTACTACTACTACTTTCTTCACAAAGATTTGGGATTACCTGCCATATTTAAAGTTTTAGAACTTAGAATAAGCTATCCAGTGACATATCGCTTGTCCTTATTGGTCAATAGGCCAATCTGCCCATCATCCTTTCGCCACATCCACGATTGACGTATTCCGGTGCGGTCACCGTATAGCATGTCTTAGTGTAACGCTTATATGATTATATCTATGGGAGCAGTGCCGTAGCGTGGACTACTAGTCCATCTATCTATCCATCTAAGTATTAGTAAATAAATAATTATTAGCATGTAGTGTATTTATATGTATAGCGCTCCGTGAGTCACAGACGGTGCTGGCTGAAAATCAGTGTTGCAGGTGTCTTACACCTCAGCATTATGCTGAGCCAGTATCCCATTTACAGCCGCGAGGACACACACACTTATTATTGTTTAAATTTTTATTTATGTTACTCTGTGTGTCTTCTGTGTTAGTGAATAAATGTTTCTTTCTTTTTTCTTTCTTTCTTAGTCGTGGGTGAAGTCGCATCAGCGAGGCCCTTTTCTTTCAGTACCTATTCCCAAGGCCATTCCAGAGAAACTACCGTTATTTGTATTTGTGTGTATACAACAGCTTTTTGCGAATGGTAGTATGTACAATCAATCAAATAATTATGTTGTGGAAAATTATAGTAGGATACTAATCGTACTAAGTATTAAGCGTAGTTCATTGCCTTCGGCCGCAGGTCACCACTCAAGGGGGCCTCCCGCGAGGCTTCATGCTTACACACCATTCAGGCTATCTGGTCTAATGCTCGTATTAAATAATATGCGCTCAATACTGGTATCGTACTCAAGTAATGTTCTAAACAACTTTCTGTAATTTGGTTTCAGCTGCTTGTTTTGCAGAAAGAAAACTCCGCAAAGAAATCATCAAAAGGAATTGATGTTGGACCGAGCGCCTGGCGATCGAACTACCAGTTAAAGAAAACTGTTTATTTAAAGTTAGGAGACGAAGGTAACATCTATTAACTAATTTAATTTTACATGTTTAGTACACAGTATCGATATAATTTATTTTCTTAATCAAACTTACAGACTCAAATTACAGTAATATTACCGGATCCCCGATATCCGTGAGTTTAAAAAAGTTTCTGAACCATTAACTATATTCGATTTCCGCGCGAACGAATTTGCGGGCAGAAGCTCGTAGTTCATATATTTGTGTAGGTTAATCAGGTATTATTATTAAGCCTTTGACCGCCACAGTCGGCTGTGGCCGTTGGCAGTTTTCCGTGCCCCTGACGCCACGATATGCCGTTTTCTATACATTGGCGACGGCTACAGCCGTCGTCGAGCGCTCGTGGCACGCTTTTTCGACGTTAGCCATGGCGTTCAAATGGTTAATTTGATGTCACATTAACATCGTGACATTAGAGCTCCAGGAATTGGAACAGAATAGAATGCAAGTAAAATCAATTTAATCAAAAGCGTTTAACTTTTTTATCAAAGCGGCCTTTATATCACTCGGTATTAAGTATATTGTAAATCTTTGGGCCACTTGTAAGCATTATTTTTGCTTTATCGAGCTGCGTTTAAGGTATTCCGAGTTATTTTCCATTCGGAGGCATAAATAACTCCCGACTCCCGAATCACGAATATATGAGCAGTATGAATGGTGACCAGTGTTTTATACGATTCGTTCGTTCTAGATATAAAGGTGTCGGTTGAGTACAGCAAGCCGGGCGTGTACAGAGCGCAAGTAGACCAGGGCGAATGGCAGCGCGTGGAGGCGAGTCTACAGGAGACTGAGCGCGGCCTGCGCCTCACGACCACCGTGGACGGCCAGAGGACCACCGTAGGCCTGCTGCTGCATCAAAACCAGATTCATATTTACGACGAGGTTCAGTAAACTTCAATTCATATTTGCGTGCGGCGGTGTGTGTGAGCTTGTGTTGCTCGCACGGACGCCTTCCGCGTTTCTGTCACACAGCAAAGAATATTTGTAGTTGAAGTATGTATAACAATGACATAGACATGGCTTCGTGTTCATAGCAAAATACTGGGACATTCAACATTGGTTAAGCTATCATGCATTTCATTTCTTTTCTTATACATTTTGCTTTCTTAGTTTACATTGAAATGACTAAATAATGGGGACGTGCAATAGTGACGTCTGGGCTTGGGGGGGGCCTTCGCAGTTTTAATCGTATTCACATCACTAGAAAATATCAACACGAAGAGCAATTGAATTGAAGAAGCTCTAGGTCTGTCAATTTCGTACCACAGATTGTGCAATTTAACAGCGCCAAAACTAAAAAGACTCTTAATTCCAGGCATATTTCATCGTAAACTCACCTGTCTCGAAAATTCGTATTATGAGCGCACTAAAGAGGCCGGCTTTAGCACGCTCATAATAAGAATCTGCCAGGCAGTCCAGTCGACGGCGGAAAGAGCTCATAATATGACCCCTTGTTATTAATTTTCAAACTGTGCATTTCGCAAATTCGAATATTTCGTTTTCGTATTTATTTACCCTAATATTATTTCTGACTTCCTTTCACATGTCCAGCTGAACCTTTGAAAAGTTAAATGGAAATAAATACTGCATTTTACACAGGAGGGTCAAACAGTAGCCGAGCTCCCTCAAGCGAGCTACCAGGTCGGCAGCGGCGCTGAAGCGGCTTCCACGGACAGCGCCTGCTCACCTACTGCCGGCGTGCTCGAAAGGATTATGGTCAATGCAGGAGACAAGGTATTTCGTCGTTGAAATCTGCGTGATTCTTTCATGCCTACTTCGTTGCGTCTTAAGCCGGCCACTCACACACCTGCGGCAGGGGTGTAAAGGAGCGGATGGCCTAAATCGCTTCCTGAATAATAATGATATTTCTTGATAGAAATATTATAAAAACCTAACTTAAGAATCAAAATAATCAAAGAGAATAATAATAATTAGGTTCCTCTCTCTGTTAGCCCTAGCCACCGATCCTTTGGACCTTGCTCCACAATCGCCGATAAAAAATGAGATCTGAAGGAGTGCCAAGTTCCTTTGAAATTTCTTAAATGATACCTTTAAAAAGGTACTACAATGTTCTTAAATTATTTCAAAGAAAAGTGGTTATTTTCACTTATATGAAATGTATAACTTGACACTTTTTTTTAAAGGTGTAATTCAAGAAAGTTTAAAGGAACTTGGCACTCGTTCAGATCTCAACTCTTTTATCAGCGATCGATAGCGTCAACCCCTGACGTTTTTGTACCGAACCTGGCCCTTTTTTTCAGATTTATGTTTTTGATCTGATACATAACATTAACAACCGATTTAAATTACTAACTTCTTCAAATGTAATGTGACACTGCAATTACCGTTTACAGAATATCGAATGATACAGGTATGTTTCTACTTCAACAGGTGGTAAAAGGGCAGCCCCTGTTTGTGGTAATAGCTATGAAAATGGAGTATGTGGTGCGTTCAAGCAGAGACGGCGAGGTGGAGTCGCTGGCCCCGGTCAAGCCCGGTGACGCAGTTGGCAAGGGCGCCGAGGTTGTTCTCCTCAAACCTGAAAACTAATTTAGCCGTAAGAAAAGTTGAAAGCATTCTTCTATTGTTATTTTTGATACATGTAATATATGTTTGTTGAATTATACTATTTTCTAAAATAAATGTTTCAGTTTTATTCATACGAACTACATAATTACGCTTAACGTTTATATATTTATCTTTAATCAAATATTATACAGGTTGACTGAAGACAAAATGCAACAACCATTTATTTTGTTGTAGATACATTTCACCAAGGTTATCGACGAGTGCACGTTCCTACAATGCTGAAATTAAGGCATCCACTTTTACTGGTTTTACTTTTCTCTTTATTTATTTCCCTAAAAATGGCCATCCTTGCTCCGACTGAATTGAATTTGACATCTAAAATTATTAACTTTGACAGATGACACTTGTTAAACGTAGCAAGCGTGCATGCTTCATGAGTTTGTGATGAGTCCGTTATTTGAGGGATAAAGCGAATTTAAAATGTCAGTAACATGGAAATGTCATATTTTAAAGATACATTTCCACGCAGACGAAATGCGGGTAAAAGTTAGTTAAAAATATTTTTTTATAAAAATATTAATATGTTAATGAGGCAAAAATCTTTTGAATTTCACGTCTCAAGTAAAATGAAATGTTGTCCATGCATTACTTATCTGAAATTACCTATGCAATGCATTCATTATGGCTGACAACTTTAAAGTTCAAAGTCGTTGACATTCATAAATAAAACCGGAAAACCTTCGTGGTCGAACACTGGACATTGACAACCCCACCACAATTTTGTTATCGATAATAATCGCGGTTTGTCTCACCCGTAGCAGCACCTTATCGCGGTAGTTATGCGGCTTCCTAAAGATAGCTACACGCTCCTCGTAGTGAGTGCTATTTCCACCAAGGTTCTTCATTCGTTACCGGTGTGATCTAGCTACCTCCGTATAGAAATTTGGCAAATAGCACCTATAGCGTTTTGTGAATTTTTAAACTTTGTGTTGTCATTATTTAGCATTGCCAATTGTAAATTAGGAAGGAACAAAATATATTCAACTTTTAAGTACGTTTTAAAAGACTATAGTGCATATCTACACTTATAAAGAGGGAAAAAATTATAAGTGCGTTTGTACGTATATATCTTTGGAACTTCTGAACCAATACTATAAATTATTCACTATTTTTCACTAATAGAAAATTGCACTATTCCAGAGCAATATTTTAATATGATTAAAATAAGTTTACAGTTCCAAATAACCGCTGAAAAACCGCTGCTTAGCTGCTTTATCGGCGGACACTGACCAAATGGTTATTTATTAGTCAACTGAACATGTAAAAAGAAATTATTTATAGCTTATATATTTATACCACATTTGGCGTTACCTATAGCCGAATTCAGAAACGCCACTTAAGCATTTGATTAGAAATAAAATATGTAGTTAAATTTCCTTCAACTAGTTGTCAACCTATACAGAAACTTCACTTTAATTAAATATACATTTGAGTGGCCTTTCTGAAATCGGCCACTAGAGTCGAACGATTAACATGTTCCTTAGTGACCTTTTTCTATAAGAAAATTTGAAAAAGGAACAATATAATTGTTCATTATTCAAATTGAGAGTGGCCGATTAGCGGTATTAAATTGAAAATTAAGTAGAAGGAGATTTTTAAGTACACTTTTTGGGTATAATATATGTACATATTATCTTTTTAAAAATAAAATTTATAGTTAAACTAAACATAAAGATTTAACTAAATGAAATTCAGCTAAACTAATCTAATTAGGTATCTTTTTAAAAATAATCATTTTGTCATCTGGGAAATTTAATAAAGATAAAATTAGCCCTGTGCAGCATGTTATTTGGTTTCATAGTAGTTTAGGAGACACTAAAAAACCGGACAAGTGCGAGTTAAAATCGCGTGATTATATGAAATATGAAATTTCCTATGTTACTTTAAATACCTTATTTCATTTGATATGTCACACGCCATGAGGTACGGGTCCCTAAAAATAAGATCAAGCTCACCCGTCTAATTCCCATCATTAACAATAAAGGTTATAGTACATCAACAACGCGAATGAAGTAATTAATAATTAAGTTTCAATACGTACCAAGCAGAAACTACACTCGCACAAAACTTGCTCTCGGGTCCTTCCGAATATCCGCTGGGAGTTACAGGCTATTATTATTTACGAACAATTGTTACCTGGCAAGGCTTCGACCAGGTTAGCCGGTTTATTGTCGTTTTTTTCGACATTCCGAGAACAGCTGATCGGCACAACAATCTCGTCTCCCTTGCGCTCTCATTGGCTGCGGCGCGCCCCTTACTCGAATCGAAGGGAATCTACACAGCAGATATCTACGGTTTGAATACCTTTTCACTTGTCTATTTACACGAACGGTAAGGTTGCCTTTATGAATGAATAGCTGAAAGTCAGCGATAAGAAAGATATAGGAAGAATAATTTAGAGCACGCTTTAGGATTCGTTTCGGTACCTAAGTAGATGTGCCCTATCGCATCCTGCAATGCATCGAAAATCGCGTAAACGCCCCAACTACATTCGAGATGGTATATCGGTATTAGTAGGTATATAGCAAATCTTCATTTCAATTTCAATGCTAACGAATGCTTTCCCAAAACCATATCATGAACTAGGGACATCTCTTTAAAAAGAAAGTCGCGACGCTTTTTGGACGTCCGGGTGGTGGTTCATCTTGGACGCTTGTATTGTACGCCCACGTATAAACTCACTTATTTAGGTAGGTACCTAATTTTAGACTTTTACGTTTCTGTAAGATTAATTATTAATGTTTGTCACACAACGATACAGAATGAATATGTTTTTTTAGCTCCCATACACGTAAAGTATACCTACGTAAGTTCAATTTAAAAAACTGGCTCGTAACTTTACGGGCTTAGTAGAAGAATATCTATCTACTCAGGCATCTAGGCAGGTAGACTCTTAAGAAGCATTAGGTATCTACTTTTACCCAGCAAAAAACACAAATCAAAGTGTGTGAATGTTTGATATTTTGTGTGCGGGCTTAAAGTTGATCAAGCGCAACACAAGAGGGATGGGATGCAGGGAACAGGTTGGAGGTCGGCGGCGTGACAAAAAACAAACAAGCTCCCACCGTACCTGGCGGGGATAAGTTAGCCCGTCTTATCCCTCAACGCGTCTCTCTCATACTAGTATCGAAGAAAGAGATCCACTGACTGTTAAGATGGGGATTATTTATCCTCGTGTCAATCTTGCTAGGGCCTCACATCGCCCCTTCAATAGCGACGAACAAACCGTATGAGACTGCCATTTAATACCAGAATCAGAAATCAGCAGGGTTAATTTCGGGTGGCATTTTACATGTACCTATTTGGTTGGTGTCTGAATTAAATACGCGTCATGCTCTTGAACAGGTCTGTCTGTAGGGTCCAGACTGTTCATGTTTGCAAGGACCATGTTTTTTTATTAATTTACAAGCTTTTGCCCGTGACTTCGTCCGCAAATAATTGGTTTATCGCGTTTACCTCTGAAACTGAGCAATTTTCCAGGATATTAGGTAAGTATGTTATGTCCCTGTCCAAACACCAAAGTAGATTCTTGCCAGTTTTTATCTACATCAATTCAGCGGTTTAGCCGTGAAAACGTAATGGACAGACAGGCAGACCGCGTTACTTTCGCATTTATAATATTAGTATGGATTAGTTTTGTGTAAAATCATAGAAAGACTTCATAGTGTTGTCTATACTATATTTTATATAACTTAATTATATTTTTATTGAGACTATTATATAACCTACTTTATGTTTATTAGTCTTCATTATTATTAATATTGGTTTGTTACTTTTAGGGTTCCGTACCGGGAAAAGGAAAAACGAAACCCTTATAGGATCACTCGTGTGTCTATCTGTCCGTCTGTCACAGCCAATTTGCATCGAAACTACTGGACCCAGGGCCGGATTTAAAGGTCTGGAGGCCCTGGGGCAACAAAAGGAGTGGAAGCCCCCTAGAATATAATATGACGTAGATGATATTGATGGTCTCTTTTGTGGGAGCCCCTCTTTTGTGGAGGCCCAGGGCAGTGGCCCCGGATGCCCTCCCCTAAATCCGGCCCTGACTGGACCGATTGAGTACCTACCTATAGCCTGTTTCCCTTTTCGTCTGTATATACGCGATCGATACCTATTTCATTATTAGGTCTCAGATTAGGTCAGAATTCCGTGTTCAGCAAGCGCCGTTATCTGTCTACCACTACTATCACCTGTGGCCCTAACATGCATGGCACAAAGATAAATTAGAACCGACTCTATGACTATCTCTTTCGTCGGCACTAGTGTGAGAGAGACGCACTTAGAGATAAACGGTTCTAATTTATCTTTGTGCCATGCATGTTAGGGCCGCTGTAGAGATGTCGAATTCGTTTTGAAAGTCGAAACAGATAATGTAACGAAGACAGACGTGCTCAAACGTTGTTTTCCGATGATTAAGAAACGTGATTAGTTTAAAAACGTGATCATTGATGGTCATAATTATTGCACTACTAGACATAATGTTGCGAAATCATCGAAACAGTTAGATTAAATGCCCAATATTACAAAGTCGTCGTCATCAACCTATATACCTACGTCCCAACCCTGCGCGCAGGCCTCCCCTTATAGTGTGAGGGACTAGGCAGAACATGTTTAATTTACTTAACACTGAGAGTTTCGGATCGCATGTGCACAATTTTACCACGAGCATTTCAGTGAAGGAAAGCATTGTTAGAAAAACTGCATACATCTGCGCTAGTTACTTTATCATTTATGACAACAATTATATACTTCTTGCATCTACTTGAAGCAAAAACAAGAGTAATTAACCCATTCAAACGCTCTAACCATAGCTGCCCTCCGCTGCCTTGTTCGCGACAATATATCACAGGATTGCTTGCTGACCAATTTTCAATTGCTAATTGAATGTCCCGGTGTAATGTCTTGCGCACATATAGGTATAACAACAATTGCATCTAAACTCAATTCAGTCGCCTAACATTTTCATATGGACCGACTATAAGACCTTAGTAATACTTAAATTCGTAATATTCGTTTCCATACTTATATTAATATTATTATTATAAACTAGCTGTGCCCGCGGCTTTGTTCGCTGTTTTTGTTTTTTTTTTATCTGCCAGTGAAAGTTTAGCCAGAACAAACACACAGACAAAAACTTTATAATATGTTTTGTTTTAAATACCGTATAAGCTTTCATATATATTAAGTGAAAAGCTGTTATTTTAATATTTACAAACAGACACTTTATTTATTTATTTGTTATAATTTTATTTATTTGTATAGATGCGAAAGTAACTCTTTCTATCTAGACAGACAGACAGACAGCCAGAAAGAGTATGTTACGCTTTTACGGGTTAATCGCTGAACCGATTTTGATGAAATTTCGTTAGATATAGTTGGGTATAACCTTGGGTTAAGTCATAGGATACTTTTTAAAATGGGTGAAATAGGGGCTGGATGATTCATTTACGGCAAGTTCGTGCGTGCCCGCTGAGAGCCCGTTAATATTTTTACGATTTTCCATTATGGTTGGTTTTGCGGCCAATCGGTTCTACGGCCTTTATGCATTTGGCCCTTCAATGACTTTCAGTTGGACATGCCTGCCTTAAAGTGTGAATTAGGGGCTGGAAAAATAAGTAATTTCAATTTTCATTTTACTTAACATACCTACTACTATTTTGTACTAGATACCTACTTGAAAGCATCATCAACGATCTCCATCAATGAGAATGAACCCCGGAGGTCAGGGTGTCTCTTCGACTCCGTGCATTAGCCCGGTTTATTTTCCGCTCTGCGTAGGCTTTCCATGAAAAGCGGTTGTCCTATTGCTTCATCGGTCGGTCAAAAGTACATTGCTCCAACCTTTAGACAATGTCACCTTTAATTTAAAAAAATGTGTAATAGTTACTCAATGACGTACCCGTTTTTACGTTCAGCGCAGGTATAACGATTAGATATCTCAGTGGGTTCCTAAAAACTATTAAGAGGAATAAGGTATAGGCAAGAACCGGCAGCATCATAAGGATAAAATTCGCACTTAAGTATGTTCTCGCTTCAAACTTCAACACGACCTGTAAGCTGACTTGCAAACATCTTAAGGCACTCCTACACGGTCAGGACGACAGCTCGACAGAGTCCACTTGATCAGATCGCGTATGGTTCTTTGGTTCTACACGGTAGGGAGATTGGCGATTGGCTTCTACACGGTCAGTTTTGAACTCCTACCCAATCAAAACGACCTCTGTCGTCCGATAAAAGCTTGATTCACATTGATCCAGGGCCAGTATTCGACATTGCCTGAACAATATCACAAATTATTTCTGGTAGCCCTTATCAACTAGACAGCAAAGGCAACCGCCTTGTAAACCATCGCGATAACTATCGCTTACGCAATATCGAATAGAGGCCCATTATGCTGGATTGTTATTAACCAATGTAAACACATTTCAATACAGTCCAGCATCCAGTATCCAGCGCTGGATTAGAATAGAGCGTAATCAAAACGATCCAGCGTCACTGGATTCTGGCGCTGGATTGAGATACTGCGTCAATGTAAAACAGCCTTAATTCTACAAAGTACTAAGTGTGCACATATTTTATCATTATGAGTTGGCGGAATAAGTTACTCCTACGTAAGTACAGTTAAGGGTGCACGGCTCGCCCACGGCGACTTTTTGTAGCGATCAAATCGGACGCGCTGCTCATAAGTACTATGGAGATTCCTTGTCGCAGCAAGTCTACGAATTCTACGATTTACGAGGTACTTTGATAGTTTCAAAAAATTGTGTTTGGTCTGAGTTCTATGTAAGGGTTACTTTATTTATTTGTTTATTTTAATTTCGGAGCTGACTGCAACGATGTTTACATTTATTAACTTTACAAGTTTAAGCTAATGTAAGTACTTAATACACGTCCCAAGTGTACATTCCTTATTATATTTAGTTGCTTACCCGCAGTTAAAGCATTTCTAGTTTTTAAATTAGTAACCTACGTGTCACGTTGCTGGTTTTCGTTTTAAATGCAATTATCCGGGCTATTGCTTACGATCATTAAGTTAATGACGCATTTTATAATTAGTGCGGTTTCCCGATATTACATTAATCGATCAATAATGATTAAGAATAGGACGAAAATCGCAGATGTCAAATTAAGCCACAGGCGAATTTCACTTCAGTTGCAAAGTCTCACACTAGTATCGAGATAGATGTACTGACTGACAGATCAGCGGCCCTTACATGCATGCCACAAAGATATATTAAACCCGTTTATCTCTACGACTATCTCTTTCGTCGGCACTAGTGTGAGAGAGATGCACTTAGAGATAAGACGGTCTATCTTATCTTTGTGTCATTCATGTTAGGGCCGCAGATGGGGATAACTTGTCTTCGTCCTCTCAATCTTGCTAGGGCCGCTAAGGTAGAGAATACACTAATTTTCAGAAAACCTAATAATAGGTCTGTATTTATTTATGGACAAACGCCATTTAAGCATTTGATCCAAGCTCAAATAGGAAAATAAATGGCATTCCTGTGTCTTTATTAACACATGCTGTGCCCGTGACTTTCGCGTTGAATTTGAATGATTTTTCATACAATATGTCATATCACCGAAACCCTTTGAGATGTAAACATAAAATAAATGCCGTTATCTAAATTAAAATAACGACTAACCCTGAAAGTTTCATTTAAATCCATTCAGCCATTTAGGAGCTTATTTGGAACATACATTCAGACAGAAAGACAGATACATTTGTAAATAGTTACCGTAGGTATCTAATTATTGCCGGCTTATGCATCATGTATAGCATTTTCCACTTAGATATCTTTTGAAATCACAGACAGCCACTTCAATTGTATTGATGTGTACCTATAGATTCTCATATATGTTTAATGTATTAAATATGAAAATCAGCCAAGTACAAAAGTCTTCAAGACTTTATTCTTTTAAATACAGAGATAGGAGTATTTGTGACTACTATACCAAGTCTTAGGATTTAATATACATAATAGTGTTTTCAAACTTGGCATCGATCTGGATTTCAACTCTTCTTCAGGCCCGACACTTATAAAAGAAGAACCAGGATCTTTTCTTAATTTTCTTTCTGGGGGTTCATTACTTTATGTTGGTTGTAGCAAACTGATTTAAATGACCTTATGTTAAAGTTGCGCATTCATTTTTAATATTTTTTTTATTTTAATTTGAAGTCTTTAATATTTAAAAAGCATAATTAAGCCGCATGCAAATGCTAGGCGTACATGTTCATTGTACAATAGGTATATGTACATAAATGATTCCAGAAGTATGAACATTTCGTTTTCAAAAGCGTCACACAAATCAATGCTTAAGTTTTTGTGAATATCGCACAGATACACACAAAGACATCAACGGGTTCTCACCGTGCACGACACGGGGTTGACATTAGGTAATTCAATAATGATTCACCATATATTTCGAGTTCGCTGCTAGTAAAAATATACGAACGATACGGACCCCTGGTACGGAGCTCTCTGTGCGCGAATCCTACTTGCACATTCAGTTGCACTAGATTTAAAATTGATTTGTGTCAAGTTTGTGTCATTACGTCCTAATACTCCGTCTATTTGTTAAATTTTATCTTGTACGATACTGTAAAATTGTGCATAGCCTGACTATTTTCATGCCACAAAGGTAGGTATTAAGTTCCTAGGCCATTTAGATGTGGCACCTTATATTTTTGATTTCATGTCAGTGAATCATTCCCACAACTGCAATTTTCAGAAACCTATCAATCGGGATCCAATGAAGGCACATGAATGCCTGTATGAAAATAGGTTTATTTTTATACTTAGTTAAAGATTTATCAGTATTGCTCCAACAGATTGGCTGGAAACAGATCGTGTAATGCTCGGTCGGTTAATTCGAACTTGGCCTTTGCGCAACGCCGTGCTCTTCGATTTTCTACAGAACTCAATTTAAGTATCGACAGCTATTAGCCGCTTTTTAGAAAAGAAAACTTTCCTTCCGCAAATATTCTATCTACCTACTACTAAATGTATGTGGTACATTTAGTTGCGAGTCAAGTGTGGTGGCAGGGTCAGAGTGTTGCATAAGTTGGTGCATCTGCTTGACATTTGAATCGACCCCGAATCCGAATAGAAACTGTGTCACGCATTAGCCGGCAAGCGTACCCGCGTACCGGCCGGCGCGGCTCGGGCTCTGTGCAATCCCGTTAGCGGCTCCGCTCCACGTGCGAACGAGCCGGCGCGCCTCAATGTGCCCGTGGGCGTGAGGGCCGCTCAAAATAGCGAGCTTGCCCGAACACGCACCGCGCTGCCCTCGAACATACCCGAGCGCATCTCTCTCGCTCGCGCTCAACCGGCCTCCGTTCCCTCTCACGCTCGCACAAACAGCTGAGTATCAAAACAAAGAAGAGAGACGGGCTGTCGCCGCTCCCGCTCGCCGGCCGGCCGGTGAGCACGCCGGCCGCTCCGCACGCCAGTTCTCGTTGGGACCGTGATAGTAGAGGTTGTCCGCTACGAACTTGCGTACGAAGTTTTACTACCGCGAAAGGATTTTCCTTTGTCCCGACTTCGAGGACTTGCCCGCGTATTATGTTTCCGCGCGAGTGCCGCAAACAACCCCGGCCTGTCGACGTGCCGGATCGCGTGCTACGTGCTCTATCGTATCGAAATTATAGTTTTGAGAAAAATTGTGTTGACTGCCGCATGAGTAGCGTAAGCCAGGCGATTTAAATCGTTGTGTTCTCTGTGAGGTAGAACGAGACTCTAGTCGTCAGTAGGGTGGACTGTTACGATGTCGACAGGTAAGAGGCTCGCGAAGCGCTCGATCATCGGCACGCGCGTGGCAGCGCTAGACGAGGACGGGCTGTACTGCTCGGGCATGATCCAAGCGGTGAAGACGCCGGCGCCGTTCCCAGAGAACGTGAACAGCAACTGCATCAACCTGACGCCCAACACGCGCTACACGGTGCGCTTCGACGGCGGGCGCAGCAGCCGCGAGTACCGCGACGCCGAGCTGATCGGGCCCGGCTTCCGCGGCATGGCGGGCGTGCGCCTGCGCGCCGGCCAGCGCGCGTTCCTCACTTACAACGGGCGCGAGGTGCGCGCCGAGGTGCTGCACCACGACCACGACTCCGATGACCTTCTCGTGCGCGTGCACGCGCCTGGCGTCGAGGTTAGTATCCAAGCACTACCCGTTTTACCCACTACAGTTCCGCCCTAAGGGGACATAATGTATTATTGAGGTAAGCAGGCTGCACCACCGAGGCCATAATACCTACTCGGATCATTTTTGAGAACAATAACTGTGTGTGCGTAACCGCAACTAATGCCTCTCGTTAGGCCTGCACCATAGGGGGTCTAAATGGTCTAATTTCGGAAGATCCGTCGTCGCTTATTTGCCAGCTGAGACTCCTCAGTGCCTGTGCTTGCGCATGCAGTTAAGTGCGTACGTAGGCAACTAGGTAGTCACACTTGTGACTAGGTCTAATTGGGCAGTTCACTTATCCCGGTTCCCGGTTGACCGACACCGTTTCGGTACGAGTTGCGTTACCCAATACGTAGGTACTCTGCTAATGACTTTAACTATTAGGTAACTGGCATAGATTTTTTTAATTGCAAGTTAATTGCTTGATGAAATTAACTATTTCTGTTTCGTACCTGCCATCAATAGGTGTTTGTTAAATATACTTATAATTACTAAATTGTTATTAGTGCCGCAAACAATCAGCGAGCGTTGTCGTACAACGAATCTACATCACATACCTACCTACCTAAATCGTCAAATATGTGTATTTGTTGTGTACCTATACCACAGTATATTCAAGTATACAGTATTCCATCTTAATACAAACGGCCGAAACGACGCACTTCGAAATCTCGGTAAACTTCGGTACACCTCAGTCGCGAGTGCGCCGCGTTTGGGTACGGGTACGGACGTGGATAGTGTGAGATATTCCCATGAATTTATTTAGGTATGTAAGGTATGACTTTTTGATGTTTTTGATACTTTAAAAGCAAAATACATTAAATGCATTTTTTTTACTCCATACTGACTTTTGAAACTAGAAATATGAACCAAGTAGAAATAATTAAAACTAAAAATTAAAAGATTTGAAGTAGGTAATATTTCATGAAAAGATAGGTACTACGACAATTTAATATACATACATACATACATATTATCACGCCCGAATCCCTAATGGGGTGGGCAGAGCCACAAGACTACTTGTGGCCACGTTCGATTTATTAGTCCTAAGATGGTATGATGAACCGTATGGTGACAGGTGATCAGCCCATCGCCCATACAGATAGTCCACCATGTTGGAGAGGACCCGTCCCTTAGTCGACTTTTACGACATGCCAGGATGATAAGCATCTGCACGCATTCTATGCAATGTCTTCACTCCCAGTGCAGCAGAGGAGGCAATTTAATATAGCATTATCAAATACGTAACCGAAGGAAGACAGTCAGCGGGCAGCCCTACTGCGTGTTTACATACCGAGCGGCCGTAGGTAATTATGTTGAGGACATTGCCGAGACAAAATACTGTTAGTTTATTATACTGTGGTTATACCAGACGTTAATGACAGGGCAGCAAAAAAAAAATGCATCTTATTCCTAAGTACCGTTAAAGTACTTGCGATAAAATAAAAATTGCTATGTTTATCTAAAAGTAGCCTAGTAAAAATAGTTTCGCGTGGCAGTAGCAGTAACATACCTACCTACAAAGGTGTCCCGCTAGCGGCGCAGGCGCTGCTGCACGCTGGCTGTCCAGTTGTCCGTATTCATGCTAGAGAAATGTCGCGCGATACACTATCGCTCTCGGTAACCGCACTTTGCAACGGTCGGTAGGTGTTTAAAGCGTATCGTTGTCACTTTGTTTGGTTTCGGTTATCGAACGCACAGTGTCTGGGAACTAAAACCAAGTTTTATCTCGTTAATTAGTAGGTTAAACAGACAGCTAAATAGTTTTGCAACGCGACCTTCGCTGTGATCGACGCCAAGGTTCCGCTTGCGTGTGCTGTGGCTGTTTATATGCACCTACCTAATCTAGTAGGTAACTACCTAACTTCTCATTTATTGATAATTATTATAATTCGATTGTATTGCAATCAAATATACTTGACTTATCTTTGATCAGCTCAGTAGGTAGGTACCTAACATCATGTTACATCGGTATCGTTTGCAAGGTGACATTTTATAATTTAAAGGACATTCCCAAATAGGTGCTTACATATAAATTAGTAGATTAGATAAAGAAACAAGTAGACAATCCGTTGGTGAGCAAACACGTGAGGCAAAATCTTAGCCGCCCTGGGTTCAATGTGGTGGAGTTTCCTGTATAGGTACCTACAATACCGTGGATTTGCCTTTGAGAGAAAAGACGTGATACGCGAATCTGACATTTAAGGCGTTCTCAATTCATTCGAAATGTTGTCACCTGAAATGTGTACAATTCCCGTGATGGCGACGCTGGCGCAGGTCAGGCGGCCAGTAATTCGGGCGGCCCGTTATGTTGTTAGGTGCGCGCTCGGTGCGAGTGTCCGCGCGGCGCTGCGCCGACTCCGCAGCCACGACGCGGCCTCGGTACGCGCACCAGCCCGCGGTCCGCTAGCCCTCTTTCACATCCTACATGCAGGATGTGCTGCACATAACCAATAAATTGCCCTTACAAGTCAAATTAAAAAAATATATGTCAGATCAGCCAAAATTATGGTACCATGAATTTGGAAAAATGAGTTTGGTACGGTCCTGTGAATTATGGTACGTGTACGAGAATTATTGTACTTATAACATCCTTGCCCGTCGTTGCCACGAGGAGTGCCCACCTCCCTGCCTAACGTTTTTTTATAAGAGGTCGTTCATAATCTACTTACATACCTATATGTACGCTAATCGGTCGGTACCCATAACAATAAGAGTGCGAATAATGGATGACGATCGGTTTTTGATGAAATCAAACTATGCCCGTTTATATACTCGTTTAAACCACCTTTTCAAGTTTCCTTGTTGTTTTAGGCCCATTTTTCGGTAGGTACTCGTACGTGCATGAAGTAAAGTGCTGCACGTTTTATAGCAAGCTTTTCTCCGTGACACGTTGCCCGATATACCAATTTTCACCTTCTAGTACCTACATACATAGATCTCAAAGGACCTTTATGTCCTAACTAGCGATCCCCCGTGGTTTCACCCGCGTAGATCAAAATTTGTTCACAATTTCATTGTTTTTTTGTTGCGTGGTACCCTAATTCTGTTTATAAAATAAAAGTAGCCTAATTTACTCCTTATAACATCAGCTATCTGCCAGTGAAAGTACCGTCAATCGGTCCAGCCGTTTCGAAGCTTAGCCGAAACAAACAGACAGACGGACACCCAAATAAAAAATTTAAAAATAGGTTTTTGTTGTAAGTACCCTATATACTTCCATATGTATTTAGTAAATGGCTGTTATTTTGACAAACAGACACTCCAATTTTATTTAAGTCGTTGCTGACGATTTGGTAATCGGTTAGAAATCTGTAATGGTTAATTAAATGTCTATAACAAGTGGATACCGTGTGTTGTAGTAATAAATGCCACAATGAGGAAGCCGAGCCGCGCGTGCGCAGGCCTCGCGCCTCGTAAACAATGACAACACTAGCTACTGAGCCGAACGCGTCACGTTTGAGCATGCGCTCGTCGAGCGGCCACCGGCCGGCCTGCCGGCCAGCTCGAGCGATGCGCAGAACGGCTGGGGTGTGCGGTGCGCCCTTATAATGATTTACATATTATGAACTCATTTCAAGACCGAATGATAGCGTAGCATAGTTAACGTGGCTACACTTTATATGTTTGCATGTTTCTTGCAAAAACATGTATAAAAATAAGAGCATTGATACCTATTTGCACAAACGATGTTGATAATAACTGCGTAGGTATTATTTACACTTGGTTTTGCTTCATTATATGTAGATATTTACGTCACGCCGAACGTTAGGTACGTTCCATCAAAACATGTTGATAATGAACGCTACGCCGCGGGTACGCCTAAAATACGTACGATTGAACTGTTTGTAAACTAAGATTTTAATAATAAAAATGGCAAAAAACCTTGTAAACAAATCACAACAATAACCATGACACGGACTACAATACAAACTACTTAAAATCACCGTGATCTTAATCATGTTAATAACAACATTTGAACTGTATTTACGACTATAGTTGATTTATTAAAGGTCCTTTTGTAGGACGTACGGGCTGAGCCATAAGTAGTTCTCCTCCGGCGGACAGGGTAAATCGCGGACATGTTAGTTATCCCCGAGATTCGATTCACCGAAAAACGTGGAGTTAATTTCAAATTAAATATGAACAGGAAAATACTGTATATTGTCTTGCGTCACTACCGGTAGACATACATATATCCGGCAGTGACGCAGTTTTCCCCAAGCGAGCGCGGACTTATCGCCGGCGGACCGTCGAGCCCGCTGCTTACACGACATATGTATACGTCGAATCCTCCTACATCAATCCGCGATCACTCGCCACTCACACATGTAAACATCTTTTACTGTGACTTCCTATAAACATGACGCGATACGTTATCGCAAATAAACAGGACGATACCTTAGATTGCCCAATCATGTACATATCAAGCCCTAATGAAACTGCTAACCAAATGATACTTGTTTGTGATCATTTCGAAGTGTAATAGGTAAATGGCTTTATTCATTGGGGTTAACAGTGGGGTAAGAATTAAGGCCAACGGCAAGCCCGGAACCGAGCAACGGTATTGGTTACAAAATCTCGGCAAGAATTATTTTCACGTGCGCGCTGCGCCGGCGCCGGCCTCTTACCGTTATTCGCGGTAGCGATGCCGACCTCAACACCAGCCAGTCATGCCGGCTCGTTCACTGCTAAGTAGAACGACGGCATCTACCTGTCCGATGTCCTCTCCAAAATCTCTTACTTAAATCCTCTTATTGCTTGTTAGTAAGTAGCTCGATAATAAAAAAAAGGTCTCGATGTAAAACTTTTACAGTAAAAAGGTACCCACCTTTTTTTGTTATGAAATTTGCACGTCTTGCCGAGCATAACGTCGCGACCGTAACGGCCAGCGACGCAGTGATCGCGCAGTGTGCAGCCATGTGATTCTCTAACGTGTGCAGCGGCTGATCAGCGATGAGAAACATTAAAATATAGACCTAATGGCTTTGAGTTTACATTCTAAATTAACAGTTTCATTTATCCGCTGATCAGCCACTGTGCATGTAAGAGAATCACACCGCTGAACGTGAAAGTCTTGCGCCTGGCTTGCGCATTTTCAAACCTAAGTAATGCGGCGTCAATAAGTGCAAGTGAAAATTGCCTTCCGCCAAAACAAGTAATTGGCCGAAGTTTACAAAAACAATGGTGCTCAAGAAACAGTAGGGTTATTAGCCATCTACTTACATATTTCCTAAATAGAAATTTTGTAACTATTAAGCTTTATTGACAGTGGACAGCACCTCGCATGCGAGTAATTCCCTGGCACTGAATTGATGAAAAAAAAAACATTTGCGAGTGTCGACATGAACACGTAGAACACGCGGGCAGACTATCGCTCGTCATCGTTATTGTAATTGGGTATATCGCTGAACTCGCTTGCATACATAGCAGGCGAAAGCAATCTTGATTCATAAGCGAAATTATACATATATTTTACAACCTAATTGACATTAGAATTTCATTTGAAGTCTTGTATTATGACTTCTTTAACATTTTATAATTTTTTGGCACCTAAATATTGATACATATACAAATAATTGTCGCCTTGCGGACTTCAATCTTCGGTAGGTATATTAATAATCTAGTTGACAAGTTTCTCTCGCGATGTTTGTACGTGATCTTTTTATTATTATGAATGTGTAAACGGAACTGGCGAGCAGTAATCACCGTCAAAGAAACCATGGGAAGAGAAAACAGCCACCGCGCGCGCTCGCACTCCAGTTCACCGCTCGCAATCGTTACATATTGGAAGTACATGTCCCGGCTGAGCAAAAAGAATAGCTTTGTAAGAAACAGGTCAAACCTCAATAATTTCTGTGATCTGAGTCAATATTCATATCATTATTTGTTTCATTCTCATCACCGGTAGCTAAGAGTAGGAGGTTTAATACTGAAAAGGTAAAGGGAGGCGGGGTCGCTGTTGGTCTACTCCGCAGTCGGGCACATATCTATGTTTCAAGCCGGACCCTTGGGCCTGGCCACATGACCACGGTGCCCTGAAACATTTCGTTGCACATCACCTTTACATGTGATGTGGCGTGACGTGCACCGGAATTTTTCACGGCACGGCGCCGTACCGTGTGGGCATGTGGCAAGGCCCTTACGCGTAAATTATCTATGCGTACCTTTCGATCGCACTGGATAATGGACTGAACAGACTTAATATATCGGTTCCGTTCATTTTACTTTATATAGACCTACTTAAACTGTTTACAAAGTAATCAGGCCCCTAATCGATAGCCCGTTCACTTTCAGAAGAGTCTATTATTTTAACATTACTCGAAATATTTTATAATCAAAGTACAGTTGAACGACGGATCGACGTACAAGATTCAACGCAAAGGAAACTTCACCGCCTCGTGTACTTAGAGTGAAGTGGAGGCGTTCTCACCGCATACGTATTAGTCCAAGCTCCGTCGTCTAACGGTACCTCGACGGCTCCGAGCCGCCTCAACCTGTTCATCGCAATTATTTGCGCACGAGCATACTCGCTACCTTTAATGCAAACTCTCTTCCGAGCTATTTAAAGTCTCGTTTACATTCCTATCGCATTGACAACTCTGATAACCTATGCGTGCGACTT
The DNA here is from genome assembly GCA_947859335.1 of Tortricodes alternella. Lineage (NCBI taxonomy): Eukaryota > Metazoa > Arthropoda > Insecta > Lepidoptera > Tortricidae > Tortricodes > Tortricodes alternella. The sequence continues at coordinate 21,836,986 of OX401970.1, read as the reverse complement.
ATACGCTAATATTTCTGTGTCATCTGTGTCCAACTGTGCTGTCTTAAACAGGACCACATTTCTAGCACCTTCGACATGATTCGTTTGAATTTTTCATGCACATCCATATCTCATAACAAAAGTAAGGCAACGAGGTGCGAGGTGCGTCATAAAAATAATGCGCGAACTGACTATTAAATATTGATTTAAATATAAATATACTCCATATTCGACACCCGTGAATTTAATAATCACATTATCTGGTTTCAACGAATGCCATGGAGGCAGTCTTGATTCTTGTTCTATGAATTTGACTCAAATTTAATTATAATACGAACACTAACATCATTAACGAACCCCTCATATATGGCTTGTATCATAGTTATGATGCACGCCTACACTTCGCACCACAGTTGCTTTTTTCTTTGATAATCACAAGTAAAGCCTCCCGTTTATTTTACAGGCTCTTTGTGACCTATAAACCGCTCTTTGTCAGTGCATTGTTGAACTGATTTCAACACAAGATAGTACATCATTTATATCAATACATTGTACGACTAATGCAATAATGACCTACATTCGTCTCCAAAAACTGAGACGATTGACCATTTAATGATGCCAAAAGACCGTTGCGAATTTAAAAACACAGGATTTGTCATCGAAGGCGCGGGCGGCCGGCGCGGCCATACCGTGCGCTGCGCATGACCTCAACTGCGTTTAGAACAAGCGTCTTCCAATAAACCTTGCTGCAAACTGCTGTGTAATTTCGATTATGTTATCCTTCTTTTTGTTACCCGTTAAAGCCGTTAGCTTTATTATAAAAACAAAAACAAAAAAACAATGAATGTCAAAGTGGATAACTGAATGGACCTTGGAGTTTGGTTTATTTACGTCAGGATTATTATGGTTCCCTCCCACAAGCTATCGGAGACGGCAAGGCCTCAGTGGGTTACCTCACTAGTTTTACCTTGAAATAGTTACATTGTTTTAACTGCCTTCCATTTTCTATTTACTATGATGCCAATTTATTTAAACCTAATATGCATTCAGTTTTATCTTAAGTTTACCCAAGTAATTTATCTCTAATATCTTGGGAATCTTTCATGTGTTAAAATAAATATACGAGTAATAAAGTTTTGTGTGTACAAATCTGAAACCGGATAACCGGCTTAAACGGAGTCATCCGTCACGCGCGCCGGTGACACCGGCTGACTCAGAGACGCAAAATAACTCGTTTTCAGTTATATCTTTAACAGTGTTATCCACACAACCGTTGGTGCGTGGGCGGTTGACTGACACGATCATTGCCAACAACGACGCCGGCGCATTCACATACAGTTGTACGGTTTATCCTAACTAAATTATTGTTTCACTGAAACGGATTCGCCCTGACGTCAGAATCAATCGTTAAATGGCAGAAACGTTGACGTCGTTGCACACCTAGCATCGGGGCTACGTAGGACTGCGTGGTATTTAAAATAGTGAAGTGAGGAAAGAGCAAATTATAATCCGAAGCGGTGTGCGGGGCGCGGCGCTGCCGCTGTGACACGCTGACCCACTGACCCAGAAACGTTGGTACTGATATTGAACCAGCGACGCACCGCTTTACTCGCCGCCCGACCTCTACTTCGCGAACATGAACCATTTAAAATACACTCAATAACAACCATACTTTTGGCCCGAATTCTGAAGTCGTTTAAGGCTTTACAACGTTAATAATTAATCAATATTAAGCGATTACTTAATTTCATAAGTTATATGTATGTATACGAAGGCAAATACGGTAGACGTTTAAAAATGGACGTTGCTAAGAAAATAGCAGAAAGTTGCTTCTGAATCTTTAGGCTGAGAACCGTATAATATAGGTGAGCCGTCTGAGTGTGCTGTGCTGGTGCCATCATAGGCGTATTAACAACTAACGTCAGTGAAAAGTATTTGAGACTCTGCCGCCATTACGATGAAAGAACTTTCGGCGATTGAGATTAGTATCTTCATTTCTGTCATTTAAATCAGCGCGTGATATTTTTTTTTAATTATAAATGAGAAAAAAACGAGCTTCCTTAGTCACTGTGTTTTTTTCAGTTTGTTCCCCTATTATATCCGTTATCAACTGGTAAGTCTGGGCGCGGTGGTGGGTCACAATCCGTTTTTGGGTCAGGCTGGGTCATGGCGCCTGCGTGTTGCGTTCGCTTCCTCGAATATATTTAGCTTTGTTTCGATACCCAAGAATAGAGAGGCGACTACGATTTCAAGCGTCTCAAGGCGATGCGCTCACTTTTCTAAGCTTTGCACGTAAACGATGCGATTATGGCACTGACTCCGAGTGATGTGTCAAAACAACGAATTCGTGTCCTTGCGCAGATTTCACGTTCAATTACGTAATATTTATAACGTGACGTACTCACGATGACCAACTAGTCGACGACAACTATGATTGCGGCCGATTACCTAATATTTTGATTTTTTGAAAATTACTGCGGAACAATAACTTAAGGCCCGGGCACACCAAACGCGGTTGCGGCCGGATTTTATTATTTGTTGTTTTACTTTAGGGTTTGGCGCTTGTATGCTTTTCTGTTTTTACGACAGAGTAAAAATATAATAAAAATGTTTGAATAACGACCCCCCTTAATTTCTTACTTTCTGGTTTTTTTATGATTTATTATTTCAAACGGCTACCTACTCGTATTACGGATCAAAAGATACAGCCCTTTAAAGGTAGGACAAAAAGACAGGACGGGGCTTAGTACCCAATCAATCATTAGTCACAATCATAATGAATTTATGTATAATGACAATTTACAAGTCAGTCAGTAATAAAAACAAAATAGCTACTTATGTAACAGAACACAAAAGTTATGTAAAAATACCAAATTTCTATATTTCTAATAGTGCTCCATTATCCCTAGGTTACGGTATCCTAAAAAGGAGACTAAATCAGCGATATATTTATTTGAAGTAATTTATTCTCCTCAGATATTTACTTTCTTTATGGTGATACTATAAAGCTATATTTTTAAATTCACGTAACTTCACAACGTACAACGTAGGCAGTCGATCCATTCTGACAAGCGAAAGGCCACCGCGAGTAGGCGGCCGACATTTTATCCATGACGTCATCGCGACTCAGCGTTGCCTACGCACTACCGACGCCGGTACCGTGACGTCGTCGTACCCACAATTATTATCGCAACCTGAAACCCGAGTTACTGTAACCTATTACTCAGCTCAGCGTGCGTACAAACTCTATTATTTTAGTATAGTTACTTGGTTACCTACTTTTCTTTGCTTCGTAAGTGTAGAAGTAGTTTAGGATAGGCAATGCCGTTTTTTGTCAGCTACAACAGTCGCTGACCTACATGAGTGAATACGTCTATTGTGCTTCGTTTAGTAAAATTATTTGTTTGTTGCGGCCCAGTGGCACAGCCATAACCATACCGCAGCCCAGCGAAACGAACTTATCAGTTTTTACAGGCGCATAACGAAGGCCTCTTGACAGAGCAATTGGGATGTTTCCTGGGTAAAAATATAAGAATTCTAATAAGTCCGTCAGGTAGATTATCAAAAAATATTGAACACGTATTTTTTGCTTTATCAAATCGATCAAAATTGACAATGATAACGCGCATCAAAGTTCGGGAGTTGGGGCTCATGACGTCACTTAATGGTAAAAAGTGTGCAAAGTCGTGTCGTCACGCGGAACTTCAACGCACTATATATTCGTCATTTTTTGTTTAATTGACAAAAGAAAAAAATATGTGTTCAATATTTTTTTTTAAATGTTAATGACGATCTTATTACAATTTTTCAGGAAATACGTCCATTGTAGGGGCGGCAAGGTCGCTCCCCTAAGCGGAAACTATACAAAAAATTTGAAAAATATCTTAAATGGAAGCAGCTTATAATATCGCACTGTCAATGCTAGGCCGCATCACTGACGTCATCTGTAACGGCAGCGGCAAACATAAGCAAATGAAAGTACTAAAACGCATTATTTATATATTAAAGCTTATCTGATATGTGTTGCTCTACCTCTCGACTTCCACTTGACACAATTTCCCGGGGCACCTATATACTAATCATCCAATTATCGTGAACGGTATAAAAAAACTGCTGGGGAGTGTGTACACAAAATGAATAACGTGATCATTGCGAGAAATTGCCAATTTCGTGCAACGTTTAGTTATGTACAAACTTATTCGAGTCTAGTTTAAAAAGCATTGTCGCCTTAAGATAACGCTATTTGATGACCGAAATAGATGATTGTTGCTATCCGGGCCACGGCTAAAGTAAAGCGGGACGCCGGGCTGGGATGCCGCGCCGAGTCGCCGAGCCGCGAGCAGTCGTGTGATTCTGTAACGCGCACAGCGGCTATCAACGATGAGGGACACTTTCAATTCAGACCGAATGACTTTATCCTTACAGTCTAAATTAATAATTTCGTTTATCCGCTGATCAGCCGCTGCGCGTAAGGGAATCACATCACAGGCTTGCCGCCCCTCCAGTGCGCCACGCCAACTAGGCCGCCTGGCTTCCTGCGCTTGCAATCGATCAAAATGACCTAAAACGCTCCCATATATTATACCACTTACAATTAAATTGCACCCTTAACTAACGTAAATTGCGCGGGGAATATTAAGCGATGAGCAATACGAGTATCTAATAAAACAGAATTTTCCCTATACATATTTCAATAACATGTTGACGAAAATAAATGCCTCGATGATTCCTAAACGCTAAGCATATTTGAAACGTTTTACAATAGCACTAACAGGAAAGCTGCGATGCAATAGATGTTTCAAGGTAGATTGTGATTATAATAAAAACGCTTGATTCGTTTTGCTGTACATTGAAAGTAGGTCACAAATTTGGGGGCAAGGTTGGCGCTTGCAGCAGCGCGCAGCGGCCGCAGCGCCGGCGCCGGCTCGCGTGCCCTGCTTCGCTCGCATCCGCTTTGCAACTCGGCTTGTTTGTATTCACTAATCGTGCAAGGTCGCTGTTCTAATTCATTAGTCTTCCATATACGTTTTAGACGACGTTGCTATCAAATAAAAACCCGTTCAAAAAACCAAACTACTCAAATATTTTAAGCCGTTCCTTCGGCCGGCAGAAGACGCGGCCGGAGCCGTACGTTTTTATCTATACGTAACGATAAGTTTGCTTCGAAATCTATATGTATAAAAGAAGAAATAAGTTATAACAATATTTAAAAACTATATATATTTCACTCACATCTTTAACCTTTTTTACCCGACTGTAGCGAAGCAAAACAGGGTTGTTTTTGGTGAGTGGGTATATTATGAATGGCATCAGTCTGCCGACTAGTTACCACCTAGAGCCTAAACTACGAAACCGTTTAAAAAAATGGAAGATTCATCATTAGTACAAAAAACTTAGTTACTTATATCTGCTGCGGTACAATATACGGATGGTCAGAGAGTCTGGATTTTCCGTGCGGGAACTTGTAAATATGCAGTGTTGATTTGTGCGGCGGTGACGCGGCGCCGCGCGCAGATGACTTGAAGGATCTGTACAGCACCATACCATAGAGGCGATGAATTGACCTGTTAACTAGTGCACGAGCGCACTCAGCTATCCAAATTGCTTATGCATGCTTGGCGATCGTGGCCGAAGCCGCAGCCTGCCTCTCAGCCTCTCTGAATATCTAATAGGGACCACTGGCCAGTAAAAGTAGCTTTTATTTATTTACTATATTTTAGTAGCTTATATTACCATATAACCATTTATCCTTTGAAATATGCTGGCGCAGTTTTTTGCTACACTAAAAAGTAAAATGGCCTAATACCCGAAGAAAACTTTATTTATATATTCATATAAATTTTATTTATTCATCTATTTCAGACCAGTGCAGTCCATAATTGATAATTACATTGAGTATAATTACAATACAATTTACAAATTCTAAATAACAAATTAATATTGCAAAAAATTAAAATATATAAAAAAAAAAAATTATGAACAGACTTACCTGTTGTATATTTTTCATCCCTTAGGCGGGCGTTAGTGTAGTGTAGTGTAGTTTAGTAGTGTGTTAGTGTAGATGTGACGAAAACGCAAGCGTACGCGTGTGATGAAGCATCGTATTCTTTTAGGATTTCAGAGTTGCAATAGTTTTGATTAAACCACTCGTTGCCCGCCCTCCTCCGTTGTTTAAGTAGCGCTCATGATGCCTATATTTATCGGTCGCTGTAGTCTATTGTTTTTCAACTACGAAGTAGATGTAATATATTCCGATCAAAGTGCATTGTCCTGCCGTAGCGCGATATCCCGTCCGGCCAGGCTGGCCGTCGATAAGCTTTTATCTGTTTTCCTAACTATTTATAGGTAACATTTCACTTTTAGCTTTATTCTTAATTCCAATCTAAAAAAAAAACGCCTCGTGGAGCCAGTTTTCCGAAATCACTCTGTTGTTATGGAGATACAATAGATCGATGTATCTCCATATCTGACATAATGATAAGACGGTTGATGTCGCAGGCTCACGGATTTTAAAGTGCTTCCTCCTGTCTGTCTTTTGCTCAAAGCAGCATTGATAGTATTACAAAGAAACTCCTTTATTAAAGGGCAGTTTAGCCAGAAAATCGTTATTTAAAATTTAAGAAAGTGCGACTAGCGGCGCGGCGCGGGCGCAAGGTGCGGACGAGTCGTTCGAGAGGGAATCAAACGCTGCCAAAAACAGTCACCACCGCCATCAAATCGTTTAGTTGTTAATAACTTAATCCAAACGTGATATTATGAATACGAGTTTCTATCCTTATGGACATCTTATAGCGCTCGACGTGGCCACGTCGTTATTTAATCGCTTCTACGATTTAAACTAGCTTTTCATTAGAATTTATTGGCTCAACCGTGTTACGTAATAAAGACGAGAAAAAAGATTATATGGTTTAAAGAAATATGGTTCAATACAGAATTTCGGAATGCATAATCTGTTTTGCGCTGCGCAAACGCCAGCATGGATAGGCAGTAGAGCGCGCCGAACTTTCGCAACCCGAGATACCAAGTAACGGCTCGGCAACATTGTTCCACGAGTCACCACGCCGCATAACGCACTTCTGCCGATAACCGATTAATGTCTGTGCTTGCCCGCCCCGAACTACGCACCCACTGCATTACGTCAGCCTTCACTACCTACGGCTGCAGGATGGCATTCGCCCATTTCCATTTCACTAATAAAGTAATAAATAATAATAAATATTACTGACTGAAACACTGATCTCGTCCAATCGAGTGCAGAGTGTCAGGCAAACATCGTACTTAGGTACAATAATACCGCAGTTCAGTGTTATCGTGTCAAAGTCACTCTGTGACTTTCACTGGCATTTAACAGCGTCTAAGTTTCGCCATCAAATAGCAATTGTGCAACCGCTGTCACTTTTACATAACACGACGGGCGATGGCAGCAACGGCCAGCCGGCTTCGAAGAACCACGATAGTTTTGGAAGACTACTTTCGTCTTCATCGGTAACACATACTCTCGCCGAATTTAGAATTGTATTTAAAACATAGTGAGGCTAGTTTGATATTCCTAAAGTGGTGGAAAGAGTGTATGCTGAGGCTCAGCTAGAGGCAAATCCGCAGTCCACACTCGCACGAAATCGCGTAAAAGTGAAAGTATGATGTGAACAACGGCCGCTCGCAAGTTGCGGCCTACGTCCGTTGCCGTCACCCGCGCCGCTGGAGAAACCAACCACGGCTAATAGCAACCGTTTTTTTCATGCTTAACACATGCGTACACAACCCAATCAAATTGCTTGTGTATGCAACAGATACAAGAAAGACGCTGGTTTTATAGGGTTCCGTAGTCATACTAATTTGCACGCAAAATGTAAATCCGCTCAAGCGCATGTCGGGCCATGCTCAGTGTTCGGTTGCCGTTATGACTGAAAACCGTAACTATCAGCTAGTTGTCTATTTAAAGTTATCTGTTGCTTCTATCGATGATTTTAAGAAGTTATAAACAAGTTAGTCGCCTATGAACACTCGTGATAGTTTTCCTTTTATCTTTGTTGCTTTCATTTAAAATACATTTCAGATTTTTGAATTCACGATTTGGTCTGTAGGGGCTAGCCCGATACTTATTTCCTAAATGATACTCCAAATTGGTAATAATATCTCATAATAGGTTTCAAAGAGCTATCCAGCGCTTGTTCGATTTCGATGTATTTAATTTATCACTAAATTAACGATATTTTGGATTTTCGCTTTAATTTACTAATTAATGCCAGTCATTATTTCTTACTTTTCAAAGAGCTTTTGGAGTCGGTTTTGTTAGTATTATGAGACAAAAACAATATAGTCCGAATTATTACTCAAATATCGAAATATTTGATGTGACTAGTCTACTTACTAAAGAAGGCCGTCAATACTTCTTGCGTTTCAAAGGGTTGTTAGAGTATCATCGGATCATCACTATTCACTGCTGAACAAAAGCTATTCTATTTTATTTGATCTTCTCATCTAGTCTGTATACTGACAATAATTAAAAAGTCAAGTTTACTACACTTCCCACTTGGAGACAGTATACGTAACTTATACGTCACAATGTACAATCAAACCTGTCTTCGACGGTTGCGCCTCGCGCGACTATCGCGTCAGGCGCTCACGAATGCGCAGAAGGAAACGAAGCCCGCGTAATCAACACTCAAGTGCCCAGTGCTTAATCCAGGGCTGCCGACTCCTAAAAGCAAATCGAAATATCCCTGAAAACCCCTAAATCAATACCATTCGTTTTATACCATGGACCAATAACCCATACCATATCATACTCTTGACCTTAATCAAGTCTGTGACCACGATTGCAACTCTTTATTTGCTAGCAGCGTAGCAACATATATGGTCAGTAGCTACAGAATAGATACAAGTACAGCTATATGTAATGTATACTTCCTCATATCAATCATTCCAACACCTTCCATGTCAGGCACTCGCTAGTGATTAAAACAACTTTAGAAAAGTAGGTTTTCTGACCTTTGTAAGCTTTATACTTGTTAATACTTAGGATGAACTAGTGCTTAAATGTCATGCGTGTTGAGAGTACACTACAGTATAAAGTTAATACTAGCCCGCGGTAAGTTTTTATACAAACTTAAACCCTCGCATCAGGAAGTGTCTTTCGAAAATTCGTTGCAAAATTTCTAAGTTATACATATATACTTTTGGAGATTCGTTGATACGCGAGTCAGTCTGTGGTAATTCGCGTCCATATATGTATTATTTAGAAAGTTATTATCACAATTTACGAGTACGGGAAATGATGGAGCGTTGTTTTAAAATAAATGTGAGCTATAGAGACGTCGCTAATGTGTAATACCGCGAGTGCATTCTACGTAGCTTGTCGGTGCCAAGATCGTGACCCGGTCGGTCCCGCTCTACTTCTGGCAAACCCGGTCATGACGTCACTCCCACCCAACCACGGGCCGAACGAAGGTCGGCAGTATTGATCTCTCGCCCACACCTACTGCTGCTGTATTGCTCCTCGTAGCTACAACTCTATATTTTATGCCAGAGATTAAACTCTGGACCTTGTACAATCCATAATTAAATATACTTTTTTTTTGTCTCCAGGCACCAATCGAGCTAAAGAAGAGACTTGATGAAATAAGACTGCTTGAGTCTCGCAAATCCGCAAGACTAGCTGACGTGGACACAGATTTCGCTAGACTTGCAGACATGGCAAGTGGCGATCGCCGCCGTGCCTCCGCCACCATCGAAGTGCCTGCTCACCCTATGCAAGGGTAAGTATTCAAACGTCACTCATTGATGTATCAACATGCTTACAAAAATATGTAATATACTTATGTAGCTAGGTCGTTTTGCCAATGGTCAAAAACCCAGATGGCTTAGTTAACAAAATTATATCGGTAGCTATTTCACCTTGGGCTAGTGGCTTACCTCGCCATAAACTAGGAAGGTCGTAACATTTCTAATGCATTCACCGGCATGCAAAACTATTTTAAACTGGCGCTTTTTGAAACAAAATATATTTTGGTCAATAAATTGCCATACTGCCTGCTACACATGTAACTATCAAAGAGTTAAAATATAGTTCTGGTATCAGTCTAATAAAATCCCTTCTCTTTTAGGAATCGCAGCTTTGTAAACCTATTAAAAGCTTGCCAGCATTTATTATGCCGTATTTACTTGTTGGTAAGTGCGCTCACGAATATGCATCTACGAAGTAAGGACAGGCGCGAGCGAAGTTGCGAAATCTTCACCGAGCACGTTAGAAACTGGATGGAAGTGTTAGCGCGGAGTACGGGCGTGTCCTTGTCACACTTGCCTACATTCTGCGGCTGACTGCCGCCTCCCGCGCCTCACTCTCCCCCTGCTGTAGCCTCAGAGAGAGACAGACAATGCAACTTTGTTAATAACCACGAACAAACCATAACAGAAAACTTATAAAATCTTGACGTTCACACATTTCCATCGTGTATGTTAATTTGTTTTAGATGAAGACCATACTATAAAATGATACGCGTAAAATTCGTCTGAATCTTCATTGTATCCACACTTTCTCACGAGAAATTTAGAAGTGAGTCGCAAATTACGATTCGTAAGAAACCGGAACAAACGGCATCAAATGGTGTTGCAGCCGCCTCGACGTGACAGTCGCTACATCGCAGTTTCACTTTTTATCGTGAGCACAGTGAGAGGCAAGACCTCCAGCCGCGGTTCGAATTTCGCAACGAGCACCGTAACAAACGGGTACGGACTTAATCTACACAGAATCAACGCCGGCACAAGTCTAGCTCACTCACTGTCCATGTAAAAATCACTAACTTCTGGTAATTTACGTCACATCCATTGTAAGTTGAAGAAGGTCACTACAGCACAGCGCGTCCGAAGGTACAGCACTTCCACATGCTATCACCATAAAAGCCAGTGGTTGATATTTAGTGTGAAGGCAGTGATTACAGTAAAACCTGTTCGAATGACCTCTCAAAAAGTTCATGACAGTTCCTTGAAAAGGATGGAATTAAATGGTATCGTCATTTCCCATTTAGATTTTTGAACCTGAATACGATTAATTTTTTAAATTATGCTAAAGAGAAAGGTACAAAAGTGGTCATCCTTTTCCTTTATTCTTTTGTCCCACCGCCCTTACAGCTAGAGCCTTTTGCTTTACTTTTAGAATAAGAGAATTATCTGTGTCATAATCAGTGACTGACGAAATTTTTTTTGAACGATACGAATTAATGTAATTCAAAGATGGCGGCAGTTTCGGCTGGCAATTGGCGCGACCGTCATGTGACACAGTGACCTAGTTTCGATATGGAACGCCACACTAGCGCAATTATAGTGTGTGCTGCCTATGCGCACTGTAAAAAATGGTATGTGCCTCTCGAACCACGCAGTGTCCCTGTCTATACCAACTTATCTGGATTTGATAAGACCAATATAAGCGTTATATAAAATAAAATTATAGAATCGCAAGTATGGTATGCATCTGGGATTGTGGGTCTAAATATTAGCTGACTTAATGCCTTCCACGAACCAACCTTCGAAGTAACGCATGCCATAAAGATGTCAGATAGAACAAAAATAGAGTAGCGATAGAAATTGGACCATGAAGAGGAGTGAAGTTATACATACGTCCAGGAGTCGGCAATTTAATCAGCCTGAAGCAAAATAAAATATTATATTATGGACATGGATGGATAAAATGCGTTTCATAAAATTCACGTCGATCAAAACTGTAATATACACAATACAGATTAGAATACGATTGTAAGTCGGGTAATAAACACGTAACGAAACGAGATTTGTCTTTCCTGTGGCTAAAAGTTAACGAAAACTTACTTCAATTCACGTTTTCTTTATACAGGTCTGAACTATGCGTAATGCCGTACAAGCGGATATAGTCCGAACAATAAAATTGGGCCTCAGGGTTCTTATCTTTCAGGAACACGAGGGACATTTCTGAACCTAAATGTGTTTATGACCCTAACGCCGAAACAATGATCGGATAGTGTTATCATGTCAAATATGTCAATGTATAAACCAAGGGCATAATAATAAATCAAACCATAGAAACGAATGCCGATATCAAATATAAGAAATCGCTCAATCGAAATCGAAGTAGTAGGTACGCATTACCTATGTATGGCATCAACTTCATCTGTAATGGAGAAAATTAATGCTTCGACTAAGTATGGAATATCTAGGACATGATTAAAACATTTTACGTAAACATGGATAATTCTGAACTGGCAAATTCAGGAGATGACCAGAAAATGTAATAAAAAAATCTTGTTATGGAAGGTCCAAACTTATTTCACACTATATTTCAATTGGAGTATGTTATTATGAAGGGTTGTTGGGTAAATCGTCGACAACTCAGCTTGTCGTAAAAAGATGACTATTTATGATTGCCTATCAATCTCACTAGGAGGTAGTAAAAGTGAACTGAAGAAATAGTAGTATTGTACAAAAACTACAATATTGCGTAAATAACGAACAATGTTCTCTACATTCAGGTCACACAGAATTTTTTAACATACTTTCATTGACAAAAATGGTAGGTAGTTCGGCACCGACTGCTTGCGGTATAGTGTATGCTAATGAAGGATTCGAGTGTCACGGGCGGCAGGCGTCGCGGCGCGGCGCGGGCGCGGGGCGCCGCATTCCGCGTGCGTTTGCGCAACGACCAAAGAGAAGGCGCTCGCCCGGAGGTGGGGCGCACTTTCTCGATCAGTACACGTTTACTTTCGTTGGTGCTATGGAGCCCCGTTATCCCATTTGGCAGGTGCAGTTAAAGGTATGTGTATGCTACCACACCATAGTGTCAATAAAATGTTACCTAAGTATTGCACTTGCCTTTCCCAAGAACAAGATCATGGGTATTCGTAAAACACATAATTTTTAACGATGATGTGATCGAAGTAGATTAGGTTTTTTTGCCGTTTTTAAACGATATTGGCATGAAAGTCGAATAATCCTTTTCGTTATACCTTGTACCTTCAGGTTGAGTCTTGCGTGTCACTTCAAGTCAAAATGACGACGTAAGACTACCGCCAATCGAAGCGTACAGCAGTGCGCTAGGGCCAAGTTCGAAGAGACCAGCCGCACACATGCCAAACATTCCTTACGCGAACTGTGGCGTGAATCTCTTACGTGCGCAGCGGCTGATCAGCGGATAAAGTTTCATTTATTTTCACTTGCACTTATTGACGCCGCATTACTTAGGTTTGAAAATGCGCAAGCCAGGCGCAAGACTTTCACGTTCAGCGGTGTGATTCTCTAACGCGCGCAGCGGCTGATCAGCGGGTAAATGAAACTCTTAATTTAGACTGTGAGGACAAAGTCGTTCGATCTAAATTTAAATGTGACCCTCATCGCTGATCAGCCGCTGCGCACGTTTGAGTATCACTTGGCTGTTCCACCCTTAGACCACTCTTGTGATCTTAGTACATATTGCAGCAATACGGATATAGGTAATAGCCTCACGAACACATTATTTTCACGCTGAATACTAAATTATTGCATTCATTTAATCGTTTCCGATTTATAGGTCCCACAAAACCGCAGTTTTGTCATTGGCTTACTGATGTGAGTCACACAGTTCCTGAGGTCACCTTTGATCCCACGAAAATAAATGTTAAAAAGAAAGCCAAGTGCTTCTTACTTATTATTGATTCAGAAAAATAATTGAAAACCAGATATAAAAAAACGCTATTCTGAACATTTTAAAACATAAAAGATAATATAAGGAGACGTACTTCATTTTAATCTCGTAAGAAGTACCTAGGTACTATGCCTTCCGTTTAGCATTTATGCTCTGGATGGGATTCCATTATTATCGTAGAAGGCTTACCTACAAAAGACCTAAGAATTAATTGTCTATTAGGTACTCTACAGCCAAATCGTGTACGTATTTACTTTTCCCTAGAAAAAAGTTAATTTACTACATTTACCAAAAAATCAAACTATTTGACGGGCTGAAGCGTAAAGTGTAACTAACAACTTACTTAGTGAATCTGACACGAACTAGCAAATTTAATTTTAAAAACATAATATTATTTAAATTAAAGTACCTAATGTGCCCTAAATTAATTCACCGTAGTAACAATGTCACGAAAACGCTAAAGAAGCTAAACTAAGACCGTCCATCAGTGATTGTTAGAACGTCAAAATGTACCTACATTCGATCGAACGTGCCGCGGCAGCGCAAGCAATTTGCAGCCAGCTTCGGCGATGACCTCATCACCACGAACGCTCGCTCGTTCGCTGCGGACATGACTTTTTGTATCGTCAAAAAAAACGCGCCCCGACCTACATCAACCGCTCCGCAAAAAATGGCGGACTTTTGAAATTAAATTGACTTGCTGTTGCTGTGCCACTAACTGTGGGTGTGCTGCGTGTTTCTCACACCTTTTGTTTGGCGCCCCTGCAATACAAACTTCAAAACACTGCTAATACTGTAGTACTTCTAAAACGTATTGACAATTTATACCTGCATTCCTTTGAACTGCTTTGACTAACAGGAAAATTGTTAATATAACGAATACCTATCAGCCGGAGTGTAGTCGAAGTGAAATCGTCGTTCGGAAAGCCGACGCCTGCGCCGACGAAGCTACGTCGATCGTCCGACGCGCTCGTTCCTCACGCTGTCACGCTACCAACGTGACTATAGCACCGCTGTCGGCCATTGGTAGTAATTTGTATATAATCTGTGCCATTATTGCCTAGCTCGTCATCACTCTATCACAACTCCACGTTTAAAAAAAGTAATACGTAGATATACTACCTATCTATTAAAACCTACAACTCTACAAGTTGATATGGTTTTGTTTTTGTAGGTTTATCCTGATCAAAGAATACCAACTATTACTACCACTACACACTACAACAACTATATTGATTTGTGTTTCGATTACCATCAATGAGTGCATATAAAAAGACGTCCTTTCTACGGTGACGTTTTGAAAATCATCCTCAAATGTGAATGATTGTGACAAATTGTCATGGGAAAAAACAAATATACGTGTCGAATTGACCTTCGGTTTTTTTTAAGTCCATTAAAAAAGGCGCATCTCTCTGGCTGATCAGCGATTTGCGAACGAATTTGAATGCGTCCCTCGCATTCAAATTTAGACCGAATGACTATCCTTAGTCTCAATTAACTTTCGTTTATCCGCTGATTAGCTGCTGCGCACGTTAGAGAATCAAATCACTGAACTGTGTTCTCTAATAAAAAATATAATTAGAACGTATTTTACTGATTGTCAAATTTCAACTCCTAAGGGGATGAAATGGGCGTTCAGAAATTGTTGAAAAATCCGTCCGTCTCCTTAGATGGACTCGCATGGACTAGAATTTATGAGTCAACAAAAAGTAATAACGTGACGTGTTCACTTCTTTCTACATTATAAAAACGTAAACTTGCCCCGCGTCTTCGCACTCATTGACGCACGGCACGTGTCCATGAGAAACAGCTTTACATTTTTAACGAAATCATATTACGCTATTGTTTTGAGTTTACGTAAGAGACCGGTATAGTGTATTCGTGTTCGAAAAATGTGTTTTCGCTATTAGTGTAGCTCCTATTAGCGCGGCAACAGGCGGCAAGGTCGTTTTCAATGTTACGTGTGTAGTACGCAGCTATATACATAGTAGTAGCGGTGTGGACCCAGCTGCCGGCACCGGCCGGTGACCGTGGCGGATTATCGAAACGATTTCGTATTGAACATGGCCACGCACTCGATCACTCACTGGCGATTGAAGATGAAATCTTGATGTAGTTTGCATAGACGATATCTTATATTAAACGATAATGGTGAAACTAGCCATCACGGACGAGAGAAACGTCTAGCGTGATTGATTTGGAAGCGCACTTTAAACGATTACCCCTCCGTTTACGTAGTTACGTCTCTGTGCAATTTTTGTAGGTTACATGGATACATAATATGATATTTCAATACAGACGGGTATGGGAATGTCACCTCGGCAAGCACCGACGACGGCGGTCGACGCCCGCTGCTCGATAACGACCGCCAGTCACCTACACCTAGAGCAATGATGTTAACTACGCTCAAGTCGTTTACCTCTTCAAATAAAAACTTATTAAAAGTTATATTTATTGAAACGTGAAGGATTTATGGCCGCTATAAGGCCCAGTACTTTACTTTAACATGCAAATATCGTTTTAAATCGCTCAATGTAAGGTTAATGCCCTACAAACAAAGCCTATTTAAGTTGGAATTCGAATGAGCGGTTTGTCACCGTTTACGTTGTTGTTGGTTGACGCGTGAATAAGGAATTACCTAGGAAATTCCATCGTGCAGTTAGTTATTACATTCATTACACCTTTTCAATAAATACCCTATTAAAAGTCCACCAAATTCAAAAGGCGAAATATGGGCAACGGGTGTGAAGTGTGTAGTCGAGGTCGAGGCAGGGTGGGTGAAGCACCTCGGGCCGCGTGCGTTGATCGCCTGCGCCTTGGCCGGCACCTCGCAGGAGCCGGTGCCCGACATGCCGCTCACAAGTCAACGGCCGTCCAACTTCGTCAACCTTATCAACAACACTATACCTATAATAAAGAAAACAATGACTACTTACAAATGACGTAGATACATGCACTCACCTGATGGTATGATTATTATTAAGTTTGACATTGTTTCTTCAGTATTATAATGGGTACCAATATAGTACCCTGACACAACGACATTCTATGAACGTTCAAGTAGGTATACATTCTAATCGAAAAGCAGCCTTGTTGTAACAAGATTTGCTGACAAAATATACCGAAATCATCTTCGTTTTGATTGTAAATTTATACGATTATTTATTTAGTATCTATATTTTGTTTTCATTGATAATATTGGCATCGGTTGTCGCAATTTTTCAAGTGACTGGCGCTCTACCGCGATATCATTCGCTGCTGTGACTCAGATTTGATACGTTTGTGACGCACATAATGTACGTCTCCAATATGATGCAAATAGGTAGGCTAAGCTTATCCAAATTGATAATCTGTTATTCAGCAGCATTTTCGCAATTATTTGTATACCTTTGTCGGTGTAAATCGGTTATTCTAGTAAGTCAAAGTTGAACGGTCGATCTTTTTGTAAATGGTGCGGGGTGACCGACCAGACGCAGACGGGAGCAGAGTACTCGACCTTACACAATTCGCCCAAATATCTGGGCATGCGTCCGTCGAGCGCCGTCGATTGCGCAACAGCTCCCGCCCAGCACCCCGAATCCAGACGGAGTGCCCGCCCCGGCCCGCACCCCCCGATCTAATAAACTTGAGTTGATCAACTGGTCTAGACTATTCATTCGTCAATCACAACTCAATATCCCTTCATTCTTTTTACATAGACGGTCCCCTCAATTCGATACCGTACCTATGCACACATTTTTTGGTAACAATAGGCTAGTATCATAGTCGTCACAGAGATAGTGGGTTATTAGAAATGTATTGATTTTTCATGGAATACTAAACATAACGTTATAATTGTGACCTATTTGTGCGAAATCGTAATTAGTTTAGTTTTAAAGTTAGCATGCAAGGGACATGAATAACTTATCATTACGCAGCGGCGCAGGCGGTCGTAATTGACAACATTTCATATTTACGAGTATAACACTATAATTTGATTAGTTCACTGTATTCTGCGTGAATGGAGGAAGTCACCAAAATCTTTTTACTTCAAACTCGCACACTTTCTATAAACTGACTTCAATTGTACGACACAACACAGCAATTTATATGGATTGCACGTCTAGCACGACCTGCCCGCGAGTCATTTGTCGCTCAGTGCATCCCTTAGATACATATTTGACAAGTTTGACAGAGGCGCACTGGGCGACAAACGACTCGCGGGCATGTCGTGCTAGCCCCCCTTGGTCTCTATTCAAAAAGTCAAAGTCATATTTAAGACAGTTTTTTTTCTCTTCGAAACTGTAAAGAATTGTCTATCCTGCTATGAGAGTGGGAAAATAGGGTTCTTATTTTAATTTCATGTCTTTTAAAAACAGGCAAAACACTTTTGATTGTTAAGGTTCCGTACCCAAAGCGTAAAACGGGACCCTATTACTAAGAATCCTCTGTCCGTCTGTCACCAGGCTGTATCTCATGAACCGTGATAGTTAGACAGTTGAAATTTTCACAGATGATGTATTTCTGTTGCCGCTATAACAACAAATACTAAAAAACAGAATAAAATAAATATTTAAGGGGGCTCCCATACAACAACCGTGATATTTTTGCGCGATATCGGTAACGACAACAGGTATATAGATGCTTGAAATATTCACGGAATATTTAGTTAGGTATATATTCACTTCTAACTAACTAAATCTAAATAAAACAAATATTTAAATATTTACAACAAACGTGTTTTTTTTTTTGCTTGATTATAGATAATGGTGCGCTTCGTGCGCGAGTCCGACTTGCACTTGGCCGGTTTTTATAGTAATTTTCACGTCTCAAGAAAAATGAAATGTCTATTGTATCCTACAATACTACGAAATGGATAGGTTGTTAGTTTCCATTCCATTCACATGTTATTACATTAATCATTAGGCAATGATGCGCTGTAAATGTGGCCTTTCTAATGCACTACACACTGTATCCTATCATAAATATATCAGACATAGGTCTGCCCCTGATTGAATGGGCGGTGAGTACTAACTGTGTTTTTGTTTGTTGCAGATCGCGCAAGCGCCGACCCAGCAGCTCGTGCGACCTGGGCTACGGCGAGCGCGACGACCAGATGAACGAGTGCAACGCTGCGCTGGTGCTCATGTCGCTCAGCTGCTCACCCAACTCCCCGCGCCCCAGTGAGTTGCTAAAATAAGACCACACAAGCTACCCTGCCGTGTATCGAGCTTTAGCGAGGACAACTCCGAACCTCGCCGTTCACGTTACGCGGTAGCTACCCTACAGGTACTTCGGTGACCTTGTGTTGCTGGTACGGACCGAACCTGCATATTCTAATCTGAACCTCTGCCGTCAAGTTACGCGCTCCAGAAACCGAACTAATACAGACAGCAACTAGAAAAGGTCGTCGCGATTATTATTAAAAGCTCAAACTATTAGCTGCAAAAGTTCACGCAAATTTAGTTTATTTCCAGACACACGTAATTTTCAAGAATTTCAATGCTCGGGAACTGATTTCAGATATAATTCCTTAATTACGGCTGATTTGAATACGCGTTCCTCCTGTCATATTCTTCTATAGTCCATTTCGGATAGCGTAAGAAAGTCAAATGAATGAGTTATGTTAGACTTTAAGTGCTGCGCCAGGGAACCTGATAAAAATGTTTTTGAACTTTTCTAAAAATTCTGTCTAAAAATTGTACAGTCGAAAAATATTTATATCGACCGAATTTGAGAAATAACAATATAGTATTAGATTTTAATTATGTTTTCATAATTTTTAAGAGGGAAATAAGCCTCAATAAAAAAAGCCTTGTCAAAGTGCTATGTATATTTTCTGTAGTATAAATAAATAAAAACAAAATAAATAACTGCGACAGCTATTCAAAAGGGAACAAGGTTTACCGTATTTTAAATGTTGGAAAATGTTGATAACGTCTAGACAGCAGAGCGGTCTAGACATTGTCTAGACAGGTATTTGATGAAACTTTGCTCTCGTTTAAGAACAGTCTAATTCATTGCATAAAAAGCCACTCGAAAATTAAAATAATAATATATAACCGCCCACATATTTATGTTTAAAGTTAATTATTATGATAAATTATTAAAACAATCGCAATAATCTTTTAAGGAACAAGATTAGCGCTTTGTAGACCATCATTAAATGCATACTTAGGCAACAAGTGTATAGATAAAAAAAATGTTATGAATCGTAAGGTCTCTTACTATTGCTTTTAATAATTTGAACATGATTTCGAATTGAACAAAAGGTGTTTGCGACA
This sequence comes from Tortricodes alternella, assembly GCA_947859335.1. NCBI lineage: Eukaryota > Metazoa > Arthropoda > Insecta > Lepidoptera > Tortricidae > Tortricodes > Tortricodes alternella. The sequence continues at coordinate 21,817,096 of OX401970.1, read as the reverse complement.
ATACAACCATATAGTCCTCGCTCTAAGACTTTGTGTGTTTGTTGTACATTCAGCAACTGTATGTGTGTAAGTGTGGTTTGTTATCAAATTATCACACTAAAAGACGAGAAAAGAAATTAGGTGTGAAAGGTGTATAGTATACATAACATCCCACAAGTACGAGTACAGTAATTATATGTGTACGAATGGACACAATTTCAATATTGATACTAATTAATTTGTTTTCTAACTCTTAGATGCTAACGGTGCACATTTAAATCGTTATCTAACTCCCGCAGGTGGTCGTCGCTGGGCTGCCCTTCAGTGGGTAACCTTCACTGAAGGGGCAGGGCACAAAAAAAGTACACGATAAACCTATGTCGCGAAGATAAATAGGCTAATAGGGCTTTATAAATTTAACTATAAGCACATAACTACATACGTTGTATAAAGTTTCGATGTAGTTAGGTATACTCGTATTTTCCCGTCTTCCATCTAAAATGTAAATGTTGATATTTGTTACTTTGCCCAGTTATTTAATAGTACGCATTGTAAGTTAATTATGCAATCGTAAAGCGAGTCGAGTCATCTTCGACGCTTGTTCGCGCACCGGCGCAGGCGCATGTGTGCCGCGAGAAAAGAACGGTTCTTGCTAGTGAAAGTTGATGGCCACAGTTCCGTTTCGTAATTACATTAATTTGTTGTGGCACGGTGATTGTGATGTTTCTAAGTAGAAAACCTAGAAAGAACACAATCGCATCATTAATAACTGGTATTGAGTGGAATTATAGTTTAAAAGCAAAGTACCTAACCTTCCTGCTTTGGAAATGTTATTTGTTAGTAAATCGTATGATGACAGTAATGTAATTAAGATATACAGGTGACTTTGAACACGTAATGCAAAACCAATGTATCCGGCTCAGTTACAAACGACCAATATAACGCAATAACTTAAAAAATAAAAAAATAAAAACATCTTTAGCTGTTACCTAAATTACTTAATAAAAAACAAAAAACCCGACTTCATAACCTCAAAAAGGAAGAAACAAGAAATTCTTCCGTGCTCGTGGGGTCGATAATGGAAATAACAGACTCTAAGCTAAATTAATCCTTTTTTTTATTTAAGGAATATATTAGGATAAAATAAAATCAATAAAAAATTGATTTCTGGGTTCTAGAACTGCAGGAACGTGCTAGGGTTGTTAACCTAGGTAAGATGTATCTGAACCAATGGTTTTGCATTACGTCTTAAAAGTCATCCTGTAGAATATTTACTCTTGTATTGTAATTATTCTAAAGCTACGTGGTCATTATGTGGGATGTGTTCTGTTGGAGTGACTCTGACGAAGACTGTGTGTATGCGCAGACGGCTGGGGCGGGCGCTCCTCGGTGTCGCCGGGCAGCAGCAGCAGCTCGGGCTCCTCATGGCGTTCCGGCACGCCCTCGCCACCGCCTGCCTGCTCCTCCTTCAGCGACGAAGGCATCGCCATGGACTATGAAGACACTCACTCGCGCAAAAAACGGGTAAGCTCTCCAACAGCGTACTTAGGTATTTTGTACCAGCTCAGACGACTCCGAGTGAACGATTGGCCTTCCCATCAATATAGGGAGCGCCTCAATTAAATTGTGACACAGTTTCTAATATTCGAGATTGGTCTAACTGATACTGAAAACGATCGTTGCTATGGAAACGAAATGTTGCTGTGTTTTGTCACTTTCTTTTTAAAGTAATCTTCGCAAAATACGATAAACATAAAAGAAAGCGATATGATATACCATATCGCTTAGCCAGTGCCGAATAGAAGCACTGCTCGATTAAATTGTGTTTGCGCTTTGCTTTTTTCTGCGAATCAAAATCTTATACGTGTTCTGTAATTGAATCGATCATTTTGAAAACCAGGTCACTAACAGACCAATCAAATTTGGTTGTTTTTCAGAATGATTGATTCAATGAATGCTGTGCTTAACCTCTTACTATCACAATGATTTGAGAAATTGCATGAAAATTATCGATTCATCTAACCATCACTACTTACAATGTAAAAACAAATAGTGGGTAATCAGCTAGGAACGCGCGAGAACCCGATGCGCGGTGGCACTATGACGGCCGCTGCCGGTTATTACCTCAGCGCGATATGTTGAGGTACCGCTCCGCAGGTAGAGCGGGCAGCGGGGCGCGAGCCCCTCACCCCGCACGCCCCGCACAGTTGACCTGTCGTGACTAACACGGGATACCACTATATGTTTTTTACATACCTATTCAGCTTTACCAGTTAGAACAAAGTCAACACAAATTATTATTTAACATTATAATTATTAATAATTTTAAAGAAGACAGGGACGTGGTTGTTACTGCAGAAGTCATAGATTAAATCTTTGTGACACATAACTTTTGGTTCATTGTTATTTTAATAGATGTTGGGAACACACTAAAGGTCGAAACTGTGTCAGTTTACGACACGTATTTATAACCGTAGCGTTTGCTAAAGGACAGTACTTAAATGTTATTTTCAAATTATTTGACCTAATATCCCGTGCATCCGACTTTTAGTGTATGTTACCCTGACTGTCATGCCTGCGCTGCGAAATGTTTTCCCTCTAGGTTGCAAGTGCGATTCGACTGCTTCAAACTGCCTGGCGACGTCGTCTTCTGCATTGCGATTGTATTCCAGTTAACTCACAAGGAGAAGTATCATTTAAACCGGCAAATAGGACTATGGCACAAACAGTCCAATTAGGCCGAGTTTTATAAAGAACCTTTCGATCTTTCTGTCACGAATGACAAAAAATCTAGTTTTGGTATAATGGACCTTTATAAGACCCGATCTTAATGGGTATCTGAAAACACAGGTAAGTAAGTTACAGAATGTTTAATTTCCAGTGATTTGTTGCAGCGTTTGAGTAATCATTATCCCTCTTTACATAATTTTAGCAAGGTTTAGGATATGCTTCAACAAAGTAATTTGGAAAAAATATAATAATTTTAAATTATTATTAACTAACGTAAAATGGGGCTGAACTGAGTCTTCTGCTTGCGCCTGCGGTTGCCCAGAGCAAACCATCAACCACATCGTTTTTGAACGTCCTCTCACTAAATGGAGGATTTCTTAAACCTCACAGAAAAAGCGGATGCATTCCTTAAAGACGCGAAATATTAAGTATTTTTAAGTTGTATAATTCTAATGTTAATATATCCAGTGGTATGTAAATCGCCATACGATAAATAAATAGATAATAAATAAACAAAAATTTAATAAATAACCAACGTAAACGTACTTCATTAGAAAAGGGATGGTTAATAAGGAAATAGAGACCTCAGTTATCCGATAATATTAATAATATCTTGTACACTAACACACATTGATCTAGTCCCAACGCACAAGGATTCCCTGTGCTGTGGCAACAGGACAAAGATATGAATGCCTATGTAGATAAATAAATACATATATAAGTAACTAGCGACCCGCCCCGGTTTCGCACGCGTGTACCTTAGGCAGATAAAAGGGTAAAAACGTGAAGTTACTGCCTTTGATTATAGAATTTCTTTATATAAACAATGTTTGCAGCTGTCTTTTCGTTACACAATTCGAATAAATTTTAGGGCCACGTATAGCTTGTCCATGGGAAAAGCACTCGACGCTAAGGCCCCCAATTCTCGGTACATTCGAGATAATCTCACAATCGAGATTAAACGTCAGTGCATAAAGTCGTTTGACATAACTGAATGAATCTGACGTTTAATCTCGAAATTGACATTATCTCGAATGCAGTGAGAATTGGCGGCCAGATTCTGACTGATCCGTCTGTGGCGGCCGAGCGACTCCGGTCCATGAATTATTGTTTCGGTCTTTAACTTTTGATATCTTCTAAAGTATTTATTAAAATTATAAAGTGTAAACGACAATTTAAATCTACATCGAATGCCCAAGGTAAATAACGTATTTGTTTGCATAAGGATTAATAGTGCATACGAGAAAATACAGATATAGTGAATAATATGTTTCCATCGGTAAAACTCGGATCTCAATCGGAAAACGACGGGACCCGAAGTGTCAATTAATTATTGTATTAAATGAGTGACATGTTTATATTCATTAATATGTAACTTTATTATTTACTGTCAAATGTCAAGATGAAAAATGACAGCATGGTATGATGGCTACTGGCCCCCAATTCTCGGTGTTTTCGAGATAATGTCGATTGCAAGATTAAACGTCAGGTTCATACAGTTGTGTCAAATGACTGTATGCACTGACGTTTAATCTCGATTGTCAGATTATCTCGAATGCGCCGAGAATTGGGGGCATGCTGAAGCTAACTGAGAGAGCACGATAAATACGAACTTTTCCGATAAAACATGCATTCCGATGGATACTAATTATGCACTACATCTGTAGCTTCCCAATTAACTTAATATTTTCAAAGATATAAATGGTTACTGTGAGTCAACCTTAAGAGTTAGACATATGCCGTCACGGACTTTTCTCTAGGCTTTTTCAAGAACTACAATTCTTTAGTATATTACTTTTATATATTTCTTAAGGTTTAGCCAGCGTAAGCCATGTAAGCACCCGAAATCAAATTTTTTGTCGACTTGATTGAAAAAACATTGAATTTTCTCTACTATATTAAAACTTATTTAGAATGTTATGTACATATAAACCTTACTCATGAACCACTTCGTCCATTGGTGAAAACCGCATCAAAATCCGTTGCGTGGTTTAGGAGGAGCTAGCGGAGATACCGAGAGACAGACGCGAGAAGCGAGTTTGTTTTATACTATGTAGAGATAGAGAAGAGAAGCAATAAACATCCAAGACTTGGGTACAAACATTTGTACTTGCAAAGATTGCCCCTCCCGGGACTCGTGTGACCACTGCGCCATCGAGTGAACGATATCGATTTGAATATCGACAAGTTATTACCTGTTAAGGACACTTGAAAGTAATGTCAACACGTTTTCTACATTAAAGTCTTCCTTACCACTTCTTGCCAAGGTCTTGAAGTAAGTAATTGATATCCGTCTAGATGCATCGCTGCAGCGCTTGTGGAGTTTCGCATTGTTTCGCGTGCAGGCATTATGTATGATTTACGATACACGTGCCGAGTTCACTGTAGTGCATACAACTACTTGTCTAACGTGCAATGTCAAGGCTCGTGTCGCAGCGCAATTATGCAACTTCGCTACATATAGGTGCATATATTGCCAACACTGGTTCGTGTTATGTCACTTTTGGACGTAACATTGTAGATTTCTTTTAAAACTATCCAAATGATACATATGTGTATATATATATATTAGTTGATTATTTATTCATGAATAATTATTAAAAAAGAACAGTACCAGCTAACACTACAAAAAATAGATAAAAACTAAAACTAGGCTAAAATTACTTAAAACTAATTTAAAAAATCTGGTCCCCGCGGCAGGGTGCCCATCACGCAAGCTGCATTTCCACGCTGAATGGCTATGCTGGTACTTCTTACATTTACATATATATATAAACAATTGATATATATCAATTTTTCCCCTCTTTTAATCTTAAAATCATATCAGTTCCGACTATCACTAGGTATATCAGTTTATCATTTAGTTCACTGTATCAGTCTCTTGCTCGAACTGAACGAAAACAAACCGGTCTTAGCCGATCTTGTCTTATCTTATCTCTGGAGCCGAATGATCCGGCGAAACCGAACGTGCGTCTGCGCTCGGGTCTCTCATCGGGTTCTATTCGGGCCGACGTATTCACTTCATAGTAAAGAAAGAGTGAGCGAGCGAGAGAAAATAAGTTATCAACGATCATTCGTACCCGATCACCCGACCATTTTGATTTGATGTATCAACCCTGATCTTCTGATAATACTGATAAATATGTGAACTAAATGATTGATATCTATCTCAGTGAGCAAGAGATATACTTATATATATATATTTTCTTTCAAGTGACACATTTCGCATACCTCTAAATCCTCTTCCGCAAGTTGTTACATTTATAATCATGACCTTCGATCGTTTCCGTAACAACTAGGTCAAATTGAGGATTAATATCACCCGTACAACTAAAGATTGCGCGGTGCATCTCAATTATCTTGCCTGTTCATACAAATGAATGTAATTGTATAAATACTTTTTGGCATATATGTATGTATGTTCTCTATTTAAAAACCTTGTAATCGTATTCAAAAATCACTTGTTATGGTTCTGTACCAAAAGGGATCAACGGGGCCCTATTACCGAGCCTGCGGCGTGCGTCGTCCATCCGTCCGTCTATCAGAGGCCTCTAGCTCGGCAACAGTGAGTGGTAGAAAGTTAGAATTTTCGTAGATTATGTTAGAATAGAAGTTCATATATTGTCACAAAACAAAAGCCATAAAATTTATATGGCCGTCAAGGCTCTTTTTACGTAATGCGAACTACTTAGGTATATAATTTCCAGAACGGTGTTACTCCAAAAAAATTATGTATACCCCAAAAATTAAAGAACGAGGAGCGCCTGGGCGGGTGATAAGTACGGTACCATTTACCCGCGAGTCGGACTCGTAGGTACTTGATCAGTTTATATTTTATTCACCGCGTAAGCTTCAAGCCGGGCTGCGTCCGGACTCTGCGGACTCCGTGTGACTCTAACCTGCACAGCGGCTGATCAACGATGCGGAGTATTCAGATTTAGACCGAATAACTTTGTCCTTACGGTCTAAATTAATAGTTCCGTTTATCGGCTGATCAGCCGATCGTAAGAGAATCACACCGCGGCGGAACGTAGTCTCTCATATTTTAAACAAATACAAGCTCAGATCATCGCTTCATAGTTCACCAGAATGTGACATTTAAGGACACATTTTTGTAAGCATAGTAGGTAATATAACATTTATTTCTATGATAATCATATTAATTAGAATACCTACAAGTGTGAATGAATGCAAACTCATTAAAATAGGTCTAAAAGAACCTACGACAATACATTAAATTATAATTAAGTATAAATACCAGTTTTTTTTTTGGTAAATCGTGTTTGGAAATTATATTTAGATGCAATAGTTATTCTCACAAAAGAAGGAAAATTGAAAAAAAGGGAAATCGTTCCATTTAACAAAATTGCTATTTATCAGTCGCAAAGAAAAGTTCCCTCGAGGCACCTTGTATTTATTTTTAACGAAATGCTTCGCTTACGTAAAGTCAACAATTATTGTAACACGTAGAGAGACGCCTACGCAAATTGTAGAAACATACCGGCTATTATTGGTGCAGTGTAAGTGTACAATGGCATGTCGCAGACGCGGCGTCGCCGTGCTAAATTACCGCATAACATTGACCAGTTACAGTCGTACGCAAAGCACTATGATGAGATTTTTTTACCGTGACGTCACAATGACGCTCTGGCTACCCTTTAACGGTAAAACGCTTATATGAGCGCGGATAATTTCTTTCACAACTTTGTCAGCAAAACCGGCCAACGACTCCCCGTCCCGGGTTATCGTGTCCGAGGTCGGCGACCTGCCCACATGTGATCCGTGAGGAACCTGTTCCAGCGCTCTACTGACGTGCCACCGCGCACTGCCTACCCGCATGAGCCTCACGCTCACAATTTGATCGCCCTTACACGTGCCCGGCAGTTCCTTACTTACCTATTGCATTGCCTAAATCCAAGTCATCATATGATACAACAAATATGCGACAGACCTACTTTACCTTACCTTTGTAAACGAGCACTTTACGTACTTACCTATTACTCAGATGATAATGCGGATATGAAGCTAGATGCTAAATATCATGTTTCTCTATGTAACTACCTAAGTAGCCGACGTCAGAATCGCGCGCAGACCTTGGATAGGAGGAGCCAGACAAGGTCTATAAGATTACTGCATGCATTGCATACACTCGAGTATCTACAGAGTTTTATGCAAATCGCTCGGTAGCAATAACTACAAAAGAGTTTAAATGCATTATTGCTATCGATATAGTCCTATAATAAATACTAAATGTAATATTCGCTACTCGTATGGACTTGTTGCAATACTGATTATACCTACATGCATAATTCTCTCGAGGCTTTATTCTTCCTAAAAGCAAAACGTAGTAATTGGTAAGGCCGGTTACACACTCGCTGTCTCTTTTACTATTTAACGTGTAGAAGTGACAGGGATACGAAACGCGCAACTGCATCGCTGCAAAAGTCGTCGTGGGGAAACCGTCGTGAGTGCAGTGTGTAGCGCGTAATGGCCGCGGGTCCGCGGCGACCAAGTCGCCGCTCCTTCGCTCGCCGGTCGCTCTGTCATTATGACTCCTTTCCGAGAACTAAATACCACTCTTTGTTGCAAATAGCGCAGCTATGATACATACATACATAGTCATTGGATTTATTACTGGTACCTCTTGTCCGCAAGCCCCAACGTGCATGTTGTTGTGCCAAACTGCCACTGCGTGCTCTCTACGATCATATTCTAGTCCGGAAATAAACAGAATAGTAACGTTTTTACCACTTAGAAATTTTCAAGGATTAAGTAAAGTACATTACATATTAACTTGTATAGTAATTTGCCGATGGTGCCTGCATTTTCACGGTTAGTTCTTTAACAAAACCGATTTGGGTGAAATTTGGGTCTATTTTTATTTCGGAAAAAAGTCATAGGATACTTTTTATCCAGGAAAATTGCGCAGTTCCCGAGGGAATTGAGATAAACGAGTTGACGAAATGTACCGAAGTTATCTGAAATTAAATAAGGATGAAGGGGGTATGCTCTGACTTTGATAGATGTTGGCTCATAATCTGGCAATTCGGCAGATTATGTACCAGGCGCGCGCTTGCGCGTGAGGCGATGTAGTGCCAGCACCGCCTACTGCGCGCTGACGTCGCCGGCTCCTATCGTAACAACAGGCAGCGTTACATCACACAATCGGCGGCGCGGGCGCACCGGCCGGTGGCGGCCCTTGCGTAACAGACACCGCAACCGTACCGGCACCTCTATCACAACCATGAAGGAAATTCCGCATCATAATTAACTGTTTAATGCATTTCGAAACAAAATCAACTTAAATACAGAGCGACCACTTTTGTTACTTTTAGGGTTCCACAGTCAAACTAATGGAATTGGAACCCTTGTTTCGCTAACGGGCCTCTATTCGACATTGCCTAAACTACCTAGGTATATCGCACTTATTAACTAACCAAAAAATAGTATCGTAAAAAGCGCATCGTAAAAACCAAAACGCAATGTCGAATAGAGACCCAGGACCTTATAGTCCGACATTCTCTTGGTCATAAACTATTGAATTTAATTATCTAAAGGATTTTTAAGGGGTTTAATTTTCCACATTTATTGGCTTCATGGATGCACGAGTAACATTATCGCGCAGCGCAATAGCCACTGCACGTGTGACCTCGGTCGCGTAATAAATTGCCGTATAGTAACAAATAAAACGAGTAGAATTCAGCCGCGCATACAAGATTTCGTTTAGGAGGTAGGCAGTTTTTGTTTAATGCTATCTTCCAGAAAATTTGGTCCCCCCCTCCTTTATCAGCACCTGGTAGAAATATATGTTCCTATTTTTAACCGACTTCAATCAAACCAAAGGAGGAGGTTCTCAGTTCACCGCCTATTTTTCTTTTTTTTTTAGAGCCCATAAAGCAAGCGCTGGCTATCTCGCAGCGGCAGCAGCTTTGTCTGCCTCACGATAGCTCCCAAGATTAAGGAACAGTACAATCTTTATAGAAAACTATCGCTCGGTCCCTTTTACTTGTATCGGCAACTAGCAGTATTTTCGATATATTTCGATAACGAGAACGGTTTGCATTACCTCATGGTAAAGGTAGTGGTCGAGGTCGTGTTGCAGACTCTTGACTGCGTAGCCACCGCCGAGTCCGGCCCATCAGCGACTGGGCTTCGGTTTATGCACGGCGGCTGCTCCTCAACGTTCCACTACTATTCTTCGCAATCTAATAGATCATTGTTTTATGATCCGAACAATAGTGTTGTTACTTGGATACTAAAGTAAACACACAGATTGTTTGAACATGCTGCAACCGCCACTCGGGCTCGCTCAATCACTTGCACCTCCACACAGATAACCACTAAATTAATATTACGAATACATTATGTTTAACTTTTCTGTTATGTAATACACGACCCGAGTATTATTTAATTCTCAAGTCACCGGGAAAATGCATACTGTCGTAAATACGACACGATGCTGAAAATAATTCACTTTGCACGTGCCAAACGGAAAATAAATAGTAAGTATATATATGTATCTGTAGGTATCGGGTAATTTTATTCTATAGATATCAGTAGGTACTACGGCTTATTGCCTTCCGGTCAACATGTTACGGCTTAGAATCGCGTGACGTCTGATTATTTTATCAGTAAGATTAAATAATGAAGAAAACGTAGGAATAATACACGCGCGTCACGCTGCGTGCTCGTTGCTCAGTTGTTCGGTTGTTTGGCCGAAGGCCGCTCTTACATTGTCTCGCGCTGCTGATAAAGTACGCCAATTGTTGTTTACCGAAGCACCCAGGCACTTCCGCATGCGCGCCCTAAGCGGCCTTCGTTAGTATTGTTCTATTGCTGGCCTAATCAGAGCCGATTTTCATTCCCGCTTACGCCGTATGCGTACTAGATTACTTAAACGGTCACGTTTATTCAGCGGCACTCACAAATATGAATATGATTTTAAAGTGTTTATCATAAGTTTAGTGTGACATCGTAAAACTTAGTTAACCCTTCGCCGGCTACTTAGTTAACATCGTAATAGTGCCGTCGTTTATTTGGTGTGTGCCTGTAGCAATCTTATCTCCGAGTGAGGGACGCTGGCAGCGGTTAAATGTCAAAAAATTACGTCTTAACTGCTATAAAAAATGCCTAGTTAAATTTTTAGCCGCTTCCCAGATAAGATGGTAGACTATAAATGATTAAATTTCATACTAATGCATGCATAACGAGTGGCACGTGTTAGTCGTTCCTACGTCGTCATATGTTAGTTTCGTACGTACATAAATGTACGATTGTGTCGAGAGCCGGTCTCTATTGAGATGCATTTTTGTCCTATTCATTGTTTGGATACCAACTCTTGTCATAACAACGTCTCGCATAACAATTAATACGCATAAATTGATAGTCCTAATGTCTTTGCGTATAGATAATCTGATTTTGTCGTTCTAATGAACTATTGTAATCGTTCGGTCTGTGATGGAGTCGACGGAGAACCGCGCGGGGCTTCTTTTCTTCTCTCAGGGGCACAATGTAACTAACGAACCTACTTTAGTTGTATTATAGGCCTTGTCAGTGTTCTTATGCAATGTGAAAATAATATGACAAATCATATTATGCGATACAAGGCGCCGAGAGCATAGAAAACAGAGTAGCTGTGTGCCGCGGCGACGACGATGCCTCACGTGAGTGCGGAGGCGGAGGCGCGCGTGGCATGACCAACGTGACCGCTACGCTTCCTATACGACACGTACGCGACCGCTTTGCAATCATTTTGCAACAGCTAGAGGGCCTTGCACACTAACATTTATTGATAAAATAATAGAAGCTGTAACACTCATTCATTATACAGTGCCAAAGAGTAATGCTATAGCGCAATAAACACTATTGTGCTAGAGCAGCTACGGTTAACTATTTTTTCACCTAACGTTTCCAGTACAAAGTTATTTCAAAGACTTTAAAGCGAGCGAGAGATTAAATCCCCTGCCACTTTAATGTGAAACGAGAACTGCGTCCAATTATATATTGGTTGTGTGTTAGTTACTCATTTATTATGCCGATATTAGTTAGCGATAACCGTAACGAGAAGCTAATGTTTTGTTGACAGAGCATTGTCAAATGTGCGAGTCGTGTGGGTCTGCCGTCAATAATAAGCGCGGCCTTCGCATGCGCGTTCTATATTTAAAACGCGGAAGATATTGCGGTATAGTGGAGGCGCGCTGATCATTCCCCGCTCGGTAAACAGTTAGGAGCGTAAATGGCACTCGTAGAACGAGTCGCACGCACGCGCAGCCGCGTCACGCTCCGCGCGCATGAACGTCGCTGCTTCTGTTGGTCTCCCTGCCTCACCTAGCTGTTCTTTTGCATGTTACTATATTTACTTAAAACAGTTTTGAATATTCTAAAGGTTTTGTACTGACTATCATCAAATGTGTTTTAGCGTTTAGTTTAGTTTTAACGCTTTATAGATTCAGTTATTTATTCATTTATTACATCCTACACTAGCCATATATAGGTTAATTTCTTGCTATCTCTGTGATTCCGAAATTTTAACTTGGTACCTATCTGTTTATCTATTCAGTGTAATATCTAAATCAAATTGTTCTAACGACATGATGTTTACCGTTCTTTAAAAGTATGTATAACGGTAGGCGAAGAAGTTACGTGCAATCTACACGAACGGAGAAATTTATATTGTTTATGCTTCTTTTTTTTTATTAGAAATGAGTAATCAATCTTGATAAGCCTTTTTGTAGAAAAGTACTTTTATAAAATAGACAGGTTGTCTCGAGGAATAGTGTGAAGCGGGTCCAGAGGTAGAGCTCCTCAGGGGTATCAGATTCCTCGGGACCTCCGTTTGACACAATTTCTTAGGACACTCTATATAATGGCATATGCATAGCATACCTACATTGCACTTTATTATATTGTCATATCTGTGTTAGCGGCTCTTATTTATTTTAAAATAGCATATTGTCACAAAAAGACTTGTCTATGTTTACATTAAGTATGTCTAATTCTAAAAAAACGAAGTATGAACTGGGTTGAACTATCGTGATCGCTAATTTATGGGGTACGAAGTAGATTTCCGGCGCGGTACGCCGTCCCGGGGCATGCGCGCGCCACGGTCATTAGCTGCGCCCGCGCCCCCGCCGCGGTGCCCGCCACACGCTTTTGTCAAACAATTACCGGTCAATTTACAAAGCATCGCATTACCATACCGTGATAAAAATCTAGTAACGAGAGCGGTAACACACTGTGTTATCACTTTAACCTTAGTGTTTTCACTTATTGTTATTCCCTTGAGTATAAAAGTAGAAGTAAACAATCTTCAAAAGTCTTTAATGTAAACAACGATCTCTTAGTAATTGGAAAGTATAGTTCGCGATACACTAAGAAAAGGTGTCATCCATAAAATACGTCACACTCATATCGTGATGTTTTGACCCTCCCCCCTCTTTGTCACATTAGTGAGACCCCCCTCCCTAGTGTGACGTCACATATTTTGCAATTTTACATCTACAAAAAATAAAATTAAAACTTTTCTTTTTTATAGTATGATATAATATAGTAGGTATAATCAACATCAAATCAAACATTTGAAAAAACGCGACCTGCACGTGACTAGTTGAGAGAGTGTGAACTTGCCAACAAAACAATTTAAATCTTATATCGATACCGATAGAGCGGGAAATATTTTAAAGTTTTTCTTTTCGACGTCACAAAACTTAGGACCCCTCCCACACAATGTCACGCTTCGTCGACCCCCTCCCCCCTCCCCCTTTAACCTGTGACGTACTTTATGGATGACCCCAAAACTATAAGTAGTTGCGATCAAGAGAACCCTTTCGGCGCAGCCGCAGCCAAGTAGATATTACTCGAGCAATGGACGCACGCACCTTTTACTACCACAAACCATTTTAAATCAGTGTAAAACTACTAGTTTTCTTTAAGCTATTATTGTAGATACTACATCAGTTTTTTTTTTTGTTTTTACTCCCCCTCGTTCGCAGTCGCGTTTACCTCCATGCTGTTATTTTTGAGGTGTAATAGCTTACACCTTAATTATAGGTATATGTTTGTATGTTAATGACACGGTTTTATTGTGATCACATGTTAAAAAAATAAAATAAATATTTATGAGTTGACATTTAGCGTATCGTTTTTTTAGGGTTCCGTACCTCAAAAGAAACCCTTATAGGATCACTTTGTCCGTCGGTCTGTGTGTCAAGACCTTTTTCTCAAGGACACATGGAGTTATCTAGTTGAAATTAATATCAAATACTCAGGTTTGCAATCCCTTGGAACTGTGAAAAAATCAACGTTCTAAGTGACCGCAATCAAAAGATACGGCCGTTTATGCCACATATTTTGATACTCGCAAGGGAATCAAAACCTATAGGGTACTTCCCGTTGACCTAGAATCATGAAATTTGGCAAGAAGCAATGTCTTATAGCACAAGTAACGGAAAAAATCCTGTAGTAACATCACAAAAAAATAGTTCGACGGAATAACCTTTGCAAGGCCGTATCACACTCGACGGTTGCACAGAGATGGGAGCTCGGGAATATTATTATTTGTCTTATTTCATAGGTAGATTGTAAATAGGTAACCGGTTGACAGAAGCCTTTTTTTTTTCTTTTTTAGGGTCCGTACCTACCAGGTACTGTCTGTCTTTAATAGGTAAGTAAGGGAACCTCGCCGCGCGAGTCAGACTCGTACTAGACCGGCTTTTTAAAATTCCGTACCTTAGGTGAGACTTCATTGTATGTCTCTCTGTTTGTCCGTCGGTATGTCACACCCGTTTATCTCAGCAACTACTAATGTAATGAACTTGAAAGGAACTTTAATAGAACTAACGTGTACGCATCTATTGCGATACGAGATGTTATCTTTTTTAAATCACGTATCACAATATAACAGTCAACCAATTTCAATAAACAACGAACCTACATATACTTCAAGCGCACAAGAGCTCACCTTGACGTGCCTATATCTGATTAATAAAATTGCATAAATGGGACAAGGGCCGGACACTATTAAGGCCCGGTCACATTGCGGGCGCAGCAACGCGGCACCATCTATTCCGCTTACACCAATGCAACTGCGTGAGCGTATTGTATTGTATCGCATTGGTGTGAGCGGGATAGACCACGCCTCTACGCGCGCGCAATGTGAACGGGCCCTAACAGTATTTAAGAGTACGATCGCATTGGGCAATCTATGAAATAGGTTACATCCAACGCGCAGCGCGTGTGAGCGTCGCGCCGCGGGATTGCTCCCTCCAGGAATATCCCATTGTAGGCACAAAGGGGTTATGTTTCCGAAACAAAGGAACATTCATGAATCATGACGATTGAAACTTATAAAAGTTAACTAGTTAGTTGATTGCAATACAGTATGTTGAAATGAAACAAATTATTACTAAAACGTATAATTTTTTAAAGTAATATCAAATAAACAAGAATCGCTGGCACTTTATTAGGTATTCTTGGACGTTTTTTTCCTACTTAATAAAAATCTTTGATCGTCATGCTAACTCTAGACGACTATACCATAGATTGTTTGGATGTTTTCTTTTAAAATTCTCCAAATGTCAGTAAAATGGCCCATAACACTTTGTTGTTTCCTAAAAGTGCAATTACACGAGCAATATTTCCGCGGCAATGTGGCCGGCAACTATAGGCGTCTTCCTCCAATGTACAAAGTTAGAATAAGACAGCTAGAGTTGCTGAATATAAATTGCCGTACAAAGTTGCTCGTATAACCAGGCCTTAACGTGCGTAGCAGGTGATCAGCGATGAGGGACATATTCAAATTTAGACATAATGATTTGGTTCTTACAGACTAAATTTAATAGTTTCGTAGCTGATCCGCGCGTAAAGATGCTTGTAAACGGGCTCGGGTTTTAACAAATTATTGCTCCAATATGGGCTATTCCCAAAATAATAACCCATTTCATCACTACTGGGAAAAAAAAATAAGTGTACACTTTTGGGGATAGCCCGTATTGCAGCAATAAATTGCCAAAAAAGTTGTGACCACACAGCGGGTGCGCGGCGGCGCTTCACCCGTGGCCCGGGGACGCGGTGCAGCCTAGGAGTCCCCTCCGGGGTACGCGCCAACTTCATTTCTGTTGTCGCTCCGTCTCGCTCTACGGGTCATCGCCCGAACATCACGATGCTCCCTCCTTGTAAACCCTAACAACCTACGCACATATAATATTTACCACAATACGATCGTCTATCTGCGCAATTATTTAATATAAGCTTGTATTACTAATCATTAAAACTAATTCGCATGCGGTTGCCCAAAGTTCACGCACCCTATCCTGACGGCCTTGACGCGGTTAAAGCTCTTTCCAAGAAGACATTGACCAGTCTCGCATAGCAGAATGCGTACCAATTACCGATGGCTTTGTTATGGTCAAAACTAATTTAATTCAACGGTAAATTATGCCACATATTTAAAAGTACACCTATATAACATCGTTACATAATTAAATATTAAACAATGAAAAAATACGATGGCAGGCTCGATTGCTTATTTTTGACATTTATGTGGAAATAGGTACGATGAAAAACTCGGTGTCGTTGGATTGTTTGTCTCATTGTTTGATTGTGTATTTTAGGGATACAGAAGCTTCTAGACGTGATTTAAACGCCAGTGGTTTATGATCGATTTTTGGAATTTACTATTGAATTAAATTTAATGAAGAAGATGGAACAAAGTAACAAAGTTTCGAGTTTTGAGAAATTACTTTTAGTATCATTGATTTGATATAGAATCAAAATAATTTATTTAAAGAATTAACTGAAATTATCTGTATACGTGTTTAAACGATATTAATTTCTTTGTTACGATAAAAAATATCCTATAAATGCATTCCTCGAAAGCATAGCTAATTGCAAAGCGCACAGGCTTTTATAAACAGACCTGTAAATAACCTAGGCATAAACGTTTTTTTAAGTGAAATGCACGCCTTGTGGAAGTGACTATCCGCGCTGGCGGTTACACGATGGCAATGCTTTTTTTTAAACAGCATCGACAGGGCAATGACACCGCGTCCCGGGCACTGCCCGTTCTTGACAGTTCAAATGTTTACTCTTTCCGCGGCCGGCGAAGGACCACAGATCGTGTGTGCCTAACTTCACTGCGTGTGCGTGCGGGCGGGCATACTTCGCTCAAAACTTTTGAAAGACAACCCGGGAATCATTCAAGCATATTACTCTAAATTATTTACAATTTATTGAACATTTTTACATAGCCACATAGGTAAAACTATTTAAAAAAATGTACTCGAGCAATTCAGTTATGCAACTGAGCCAAATTAGTTACGTTATTATTTGATCATACACGTTTATGCTGTGGTCCTATTTCAATAATGTGCGAAAATTTATGAAAGCGAGTAATTTTGTTACATTTAATAACGCTGGATAATTGTATAGTTAGGTAGGTGCGCAAGTGACCCTAGCGAAGCGACAAATATGCAGCGGTACCACCGGCGCGGGCGCAGCGCTGGCGTGGCGACGTCGGCGCAGCACGCGATATCTAATGAGTAGTCCCGCGGGTTCAACAAACCCTCCAATACAATACCTACCAAACTCCAAGGTAAATGTTGATAAACAACAAAACAAAACTGTTATTTATTTACTTGACATATAACTTTATCCTGCTTACAGACTCGCTAATAATATTCCTAAATTCTATTTAACGATCGCCCTACTGAAAGGGCGAGGTTAATGGTATCAGTGACGTCTAGACGGGGGCATCCACGGGCGAAGCACGGTGGAGGCTTTCAAGCTAAATTTTAACAGTGTACATTTACTTAAGTAACCTTGGAAGATGGAATTATTTAGGTTTAGTCTGTACTTACTTACCAAACCAATGCAGTTAGATAGGTTTTTTCTTGCCAAACCAATACTATCTAACGCAAGCGCGGATCCACCGTTGTGGGCACGATGGGCATGCCGGCAACCCTAATAGATTGTGACGTGCTTTGTAGGAATGCCCTATATCGATCATGAGCGAGTTTATACTCCGACTCGCACTTGGCCGATTTTCGAGTGGCTGTGCCCACTCCTTTTTTGAGGGCTGGATCCGCGCCTGATCTAACGTGACTTACTAATATCTATTTAATCTAGATAAGGCCGCAGACCGAATGTCAGATCTATCAGTCAATCAGTGCAATTTTCGACAGTCGTCTCCCAAATTTTATCGATCGACACAGCTTTACACAGTGTGCAGCCTGTTGCCAGTTTTATATCCACTTAACAATCCTTAATACTTTGTCAAACGTTGAACAGAGAGCAAACTGTTATGAGATGGAGGATTCCTGCAAGTCCTTAGATACCCTAAAGAAAGAAAAAAAGTAAAATTCACGTGAAATTGTAGCAAGTCAGAACCTGTCGGGGTCAGCGACCAAAGCCAGAAGCGGCGCGCCGCGCCGGCCTCCGCAGCGTGCGCTCGCGCCGCCGGGGAGGCCTCGCGGCCTGCCGTGCATCCACTCGCATTCATTTAACGACTACCTTCTTAATTCAATGACAATTATTTTTATTATTTTACAACAACAGATCCACACATTGTGTTAGTTACTCTTGTCCTACGTTAGTAATTTAGTTCATTTCATAGGGCTCACTTTTTAGGGCGGTTCTTCAGAATGCTTTTATTTTGGATTACTAGCAAAAATATAAGGCCAATAGATTTATAATTAACATTTATTTGTCGGTCAGTGTTTACGAAATAGCCAGGAAACGGTAAAATTAATCATTCGACTTGGTATCAATACTAAGTGTTATTAATTTTTTTATCAGTTAGATACATTAGATGATTAGGTACGTCAAGGATCCATTAATCGATTGCCTATTATACAATTCTGATCTTGAGAAAAAACCCGTAGCAAATCTTCAATAACCACCCTTTAACTATTTCAAGTTAGCGTCAAAGATTTTCTTTGCTCAATTAACACATTAATACATAAGTGCCGAATAAGCAATTTAAGATCGATCGCATTAATTGCCACACTGTTTGGGTTCAAAGAATTCACTAGCGGCAGTAACCTACTTATTTATGTGTAGTAAATGATGCACGCCCCGGCGATGCACACACACAAAAGCGCATCTGATGTCACACTCAGTCACCTTTGTTCGGTTCGAAAGTCTATGACGAGTACTCAACTCTTGGAAAAATATGACGTAGATTTCAATTCGTTTTCTTTGTGTGTGCTGCTGTCATCTAATCACTTCAGCGACTTACTTAACTCTAACCGTGGGGCCTTTCGTATTGGGAGCGATGTATCCAAAATCGCGAGGACGTTCTGAGGGGCGGCGTGCGGGGCGCGGGGTTCGGAGTGCGGGGGCTCAGTGGGCGAGGGGATTGTTTTGCTCCGAGTTCAATGCATTCACGAGCTCTTTTCTTGTGCTGTGGTTCTTTAACGTGCACGGCGCTGCGTCACCTCGCAGAATCACACAACTGTAGCCGACATTACACCCTGCCTTTTAAAATATGGTGCATTACATACAATGATAGCTCGCCGACTTAGCTCTTGTTTCGTCGTAGAGAATAAAGATATTTAGAATATTAACTTGATATGAACCACAGCGACAGTTGAAAATTTTGATAAGATAGTTTTACGGGTTGTGGCCTATGTATCCGATACATAAATTAATATAAACGTTATTAATATTGCTCAGATAATATAAGGTTTCGAAGCAATACGCAATAATGGACCTAATGCATGCTCTATAAAATGAAATGTTAACAAAAAGAGGCGAAATGTGTGAATATGAGAAATGTAGGTTTTACGTCATTGAGATTATTCCTAAAATTGTATGAATGAAAGAATATCCGGCTGATGTCGGTGTATGGGTACGAGGTCGCTGACCCCGCACCTCCTCCCTTGTGCAGGGCGCAGGGTGCACGCGGCGGGCGCCGTCTGCTGTCCCGCTCGGTGCAGTGCCAACCGCAAGAGACGACTGTCTAACTAAACAAACTCCTTTGTGTTTCATATCAAGCCAACGGGTATCTTTTGATTGAAACCTACGTCAAGCTGTGCTCCAACATCTTAAAAGATTACGAATGAACAAGACAAGCAATTTACAAATATATAACTACCCAACATTTTGCTGAAAGGTTGCTACCGGATATTTTACTTGCTTTTCACACTCCCATCGTGCATTTCGTGGTTTTGTTTGTAAACACGGGCGGCAAGAAAAGCTTGTTTTGGTAATCAAAACCGCTGACCTGGGGAAGTGAGCCCGGCCCCCTCGCCACTTCACTCTGTCGACATCACCGACCTAATTATTGTACTATAAATATCATACTAAAATAAAGTTTGGTTAAATCTTAGGCTGAATCCCACTTGAGATTATAGTAGTCATTTACCAGAGCCAAGTAACCTAAGTGCTTGCTATGAAATGAGAATTCATCGTCAAACACCTCCTATCCAAGGGGCGTCTAGCAGGTCATCTTCAAGAGAAAGCATAAGGGTTATTTGTTGACACTCCAAACAAAAAACAGCACTTTATGTATAATTTCTTATCGTTTTCTCTTTTATTTAAACCTAAAACGCTGTAACCATTAATTATTCTGTGTGTTCAGAATAATTAATGATTACAGCGTTCACAATATTAAGGATATATGTATGACCAATTCATATAAGTTATAGTAAATAGATAATTATTGGTATGCGGTATGTTTGTACAGCGCTCCGTGAGTTACAGACGGTGCTGGCTGAAAATCAGCGCTGCAGGTGTCTGTCTCACACCTCAGCACGGTGTTGATAACAGTTTGTGGTTAGCAGAAAAATAAACTACATGAAATTTTCACATTACACACAGGATATTTATTTATTTTTATTTGAGACATCAGCATATAATATTTAATTTAATATTAAACTACTAAAACTTAATAATTTAACTTTCATATTTTCGGGTCGTAGTATGTTGGTTCCAACAAAATTATTTATATTCTTCGATCTTTACATAACATTCGTATGAGGCGGAATCTGATATAATTATTAGGTTTTTTATTATCTAGATATCTAGAGACCAATAAACCTATAAATATAATAGTCAGATTTTTTTTATTGACTGGTTGTCATGGTATACACAAAGATTATAAACGGCAGTAAAAATCGAAACCGGACTGCATAACCTCTAAAAGGAGAGAAACAAGAAATGTATTCTGTCGTACCCATTGGGTCGGCTATGGAAATAAAGGTTGGTAACTTCGAATAGCCAATATTATTATAGAATTTTATTATAGATATTTTGGTGATTCCGACTGCTATGTTCATATCAACTGCAATAGGTACGGGAGTATAAACCTTTTCTTTCTCTATTTTTACTTTACAGGCTTTTTTGTATCATCGTTATAAATATTTTGATGTTCTTTTTAGTTAAATAGTACCCGGTGTCACTCCGACAAATAAGATGAATCTAAAAGACGCCTCATTTGTTATAATCTAATCAAGCCGTTTTGGTTACACAGTGTGCCAAAGAAATAGACAAAACATAAATATACATACACTCAAAAAACATTACCCTCCTTCTGTAGCAGTCGGGTAAAAACATTCCTCATACTTGGGCACCGGTGTTTGATTGAAGAAGTATCTACCTATATCGGAGGCAGGCAGAGCAGTGATCGTAACAACAGGAGCCATTAACGCACACAGGCGCGCGCGCGCCGCCGTCCGGCCCTACGCACTTGTTACGCACAAAGCACAATCTTCCTCGTTTCTAGTTCTAGAACGAGATACCACACTACCACGACAACAACCTATCCGCGTATCAAGTAAATAACCAGAAGGTCACACGGGTGAAACCAACTTATGCGCGGCTTTAGGCAAAAAAGAGAAGCAATGAAAACAAATCAATAATTATCATCTCCGTGTTCGCGGTGGAGTGAGAGAGACGGCGAAATAACAAACCGGCGTTTTGTGTGTGTACGTAACTGGTTTACATAAAGCGTAAACTTAAAATGAACCTTAAATGACATATGCCAAGGCATGTATTCCAAAATGTATAGTTGTTTACATACTTTTGACTAAGTATATTCTATAAGTTTCCGTAATGTACCGACTTGAAATCTTTCACGGGTTACTTCAGACGAGCTTTTTTCATGCTTTCTAAAATGTTTAATGTAGTTACTTACTTCTTTTCTCTTGCATTCAATTTTAGGGATATACTTATTGATCAAAAGATAATATACCTGCATCCTGGTTCAAGATTTCATTATATTCAACTTTAATTCGGTTAACCGAAGTCCTTCTCCTGTACCACTGGCTTTGGATGGGTCAACTTTTCATTACATTAACATATGGATTAGGCTTTGCAAATGCGAATCAGGACAATAATCTTATAAAAGTAAATGGTGTAGTTTCGCTCGGTCGCGATAGTGCCGTTAAAAAGTTAGAATAAACAAAGAACGGACATAAGTTTCTTTTTTCCAAAGTTATAAAGGCCGCATCTCCCTCTGCCGACCTCTCTTCGGTGTTAGGGTTTTCCCCGATGCGGCGCGAATACACGTGCATCACCTCCGCCCGCGCTCCCGCCTTCCTGCACACACACACTCTTACCACTTCAAATGAATATTGTTGCACTCACGCACACGACCGCAATGCGCAGCTGCACACATTCAAAACGGAAAACACGTGTAAGCCGTGCATACAGCACACTAAGCCATCTAATATCGGGACCAGTGCATGCTACAACTACACATCCGAGCTACAGAAATTAGTTCATTTTATCGAACAAAGGAAACTTTGCAGATATACGAGTATTTTGGTCATCGGCTTAGATCCATGTTCTTTTTTATTTTCTGTTTTGTAATAATTTATTTCGTTGTTGTAATTTGAATGATAGTCATGTATATCAAATAGTCAAAATCATAAATGTGCATATTACCTTAATATCAGCTTGAAATATAGTAGAAATTATCGGATAAAACATAGTGTAATATTGAACCAGTAAGCCAAAATCAGGTCGGATTTGGTCACCCTGCTCGATGGAAGTAGGTCAGTGGTGCACCTAGGGAGACCCCTCCCGGAGCGTGTTCGTCCCGCGCCGCCCGCGCCCTGACCCGTGTGCCCCATTTACTCTAAAAAGGGAAGGTGAGCCGGCTTGCAATCTACCAGTAGAGTACAGTAGTGCCGCTGTGCAGTACTGCTGCTACCACCATCACGACACTTCTCGTCTCCAAGAAAATAATGGCTTTTAAAAAAAGAAACTATTTGATTATGTGCCTTATGTACATAAACATTGTACAAAAAGTATTTCACGTTACTGATATATGGTTTGCATATATATGCATTATCGATAATTGTAGAATGATATATGAAAATTAAATGACCCGATTTTTTATGTCATCAATTTATTACTCCTGTATATTACCTTACTGGGTATTCCCAGGAACAAACACTCGTTAACAATGGACTACCGTATGACGTCACAGTATTATGCATGACAGTGTTGTATAGTACATGTCTATAACTTAATTACTATAAAAATGTTGTTCTATTCAAAATAAATAAACTAGGAAGGGATACGGCGCTGCAAGGTTTTCATAGATTAATGAAAAGGAACATAAAATATTTTCTTTATATTGCAATCAACTGAATCGCGTTGCTAATAAAGGCTTCCAGTCCCTGGAATAGCCTTTACACATTTAATGCCAAGAACCCGACTATCGGGTTCTCTATTACTTTTTCGCCATGCCAGTCGACCCGCTAGTTGGGTTCTTGCTACTATAATTTATATGGAGGAAATTCCTTGGCCCCTAGGATGGAACTTGATTTTTAAGGGGGTCACTTATTTGTTTGATAATACATACGACCATAATGAATTATGAACATACAAGTCTCTGTTAATAAAACATTAGCTGCACGTTTTAAGAAATTGTACTTTCACACTAATAAATCGTGAATGGAGCTACATCATACTATTATTATAAATGCGAAAGTTTTTGTGTGTTTGTGTGCGTGTGTCTGTATGTCTGTTACCTCTCATCTCCGTAACGGCTAAACGGGTATTTCTGACACTTGATATATATAATATACCTAGTTTTCCTTACGTCCTGGGATAGTAAATGGTACCTACTTCTTATCCCGGAAAATTTAGAAGTTCCCCAGGGAATAACAATAACCGAATTCTGAAATCGCGGGCATAATAATAAGCTAGTGGTTACATAAATTTGGCTTCCTCCTCATGTAGGTCTAT
Source organism: Tortricodes alternella (assembly GCA_947859335.1). Taxonomy (NCBI): domain Eukaryota; kingdom Metazoa; phylum Arthropoda; class Insecta; order Lepidoptera; family Tortricidae; genus Tortricodes; species Tortricodes alternella. The sequence continues at coordinate 21,793,192 of OX401970.1, read as the reverse complement.
GAGTGACCGTGCCTTGAAGTATGGGTATACGTACTACTAGGTGGAGAATATCAAGTGCACTCAGAAGTAGGTCGGGTCAGGGGTGGGTTGCGGCAGCGGGGGGAATGAGGTCGCGTGCTAGACCGTGGCACCACGGCCAAGGGTGGGCCACGAAGGTTGCAAAGCCTTTGTCCTGCACAAAATCGACCACTGTAATTTTATTACATAAACATGAATTTATTTTTCATCATTGTGCGTCAGAGAAATCTTAACAAAGCCATTGTTCCATGTTTGGGTTTTACGTTGAAACAAAGTCTTTATTTCTCCCCTCGGTTGGAACTGATTTCGTTATTCCATACATTTTACTATACCATTATACTTGTTTTAATAATTCATTAACTTGTTGACGATATTGCTATTACCTCAGCTGTCGATTATAGGAAACACGTCATAAAAGACTCGCCTTCAATTTATTAATACTAACCTAAGTTTAGTATAATAATTAAAAAGTGATTTTCTTAAAAATGCATTGAACATTTGCGATTACATCCGTAAAGAGAAGCCCGAAAGTACTGCATCCGGAGTGCTATCTGAAGTCTCCGGGAAATCAAATTTTAATTTGGATTCAATAAGTGTCCAAGAATTTTGTATCAAACTTCATATAAAACCTTTTCTCTTTAACTATAGCTGTGACAATATTTATAAGTGACAAGGTTAGTATTAATAAGGTTAAATATCAAATATTATCTACCAACGCTAAGGAGGTTGGAATTATAATACTATGCGCTGCGTGTACGTAGTCAAAAAAACGCATAGATAAAGAACTAAGAAGTTAAAATAGAAAAGCGGAAAAATTATAAAAACAACTGTAGATGTGTTACTTTTTAAGTATTGTATTTTTTTCAATCTCAAGATATTTGTGCAAAGTACGAGTTCTTAAGGTTTATTTATGCACTCGATCACACACAATATAACAAGTAACTGAGGACCAAAAATAATTGTATTTAATTCATTCTTTACGGCCAAATAAAAAACATTACTTTTAATAAATTCTTTCATTAGAATGGGCTGTTTCACATTGACCATAGCCATTATATAATAGATTTGTTCTTTTAAATTAAAACTCAAAATGTCAAACGTGCCGTGCATTTTAGATTAGGTATGTTTGGCTTCGGATTTGTTTTTACTTTATTAAATATACATAAATTTTCTTGAGAAAAGCACTACATGCTTCGACCGTAATTAAGCATTACCATTAATCTGGCTTCGTACCTAATCGAACATGAACATAAGTACCACACCCAGCCAGGAGCGAAGCCGGATAAACCAGGGGGCACAGATTTTTTAGGAGTGACACGCTCTGGGACTGGGGAGGACGGCCGACTAGCCGCAACCGGTCGACCACAATCACCCGGCTATGCAGCCTTATTATATAATTCCTCGCTCTGCAAGCTCGGACTTCTAAATTACTCGTCCGGGGAAGCCTACTTTGGTATCTGCAATAAATTAAGACTTTGACCATAAGTCCAAAAAATAGTAGTAGTAAATAATATTGTAGGTAATGGACAATTATTTCTATTAAATTTCAAATCTTTCCTAAGACTTGTTATGTCTCAATTTAAATTATAGTAAAATCAGGAGTCATAAAAGTTGGGAGTCCTATAAACAGTTATGACATTTACGTCTTTTTATGATTAATGTATATCAACTCCGATATTATATCAGAAGCAAAACTCTGAACAAGAATGTTTTCATCGAAGCAGTTCCAAACTACCTGCCTGCTTCCTTTATCGCAAGCAACTAGGGCGACGAAAGGAATGCAAAACAAATTTACATCCATTTTCTGTAACTTATACCTACTCGAGAAAGGCGTTTCAGATTCGTAAAATATGTTTAATCGAACAATGTCAGCTAGCTCTGCGAGAAAGCAATGGCATTGTCTCAGCTCAGCCCGGGTAGCCGGAATAATATGGCATTGAGCGGAAGGTCGCCGCGGAATCTTTGGCAAGCAACACTTACCGCGCACTGCCCGCTTCCCACCACCTTTATCTCGGCTCCACAGATTACGAAAGCCCATCCTCTGTAAAGTTTCACAACACATTTACATTTCAGTATGTTCTACTAATACTCTTACTCTACTTAGATTTGTATAAAACTGTAGACATCATTGTTAACTTATGTGTATTGTTTTGAAAAAACGATACCTCACAGAGTTTCTTGCCGGCTCTTCTCTGTAGAGGACTTTTTTCCAAACCATTAGAGCTTGTAAAAGCCTAAATTGAATAAAGATAGTTTGACTTTGACTCTCTTCTTGCCAGCATCGCGGTAGGTTGTTGCTGCACGAACACAGACTTCGTGATAATGATAAACCTTTAAAATACGCCAGAAAGTAATATAGATATTGTGTTATTTGGATAGAAGTTCAAGTATTAAAAGATTTACAAGGATGCAGGTTGATTTCTCGAAGTATATAGGGAGGAACGGCGAGTTTTGCGGGGTGTACGCGCGGCGCAGCATTGCGGCATTTAGCGGACAAGGCCGCGACCTAGAACGCTTCCGCCGTTGCTATGTAGCTATACTGCGAGTGCATGCATCGTATGCTCCTCGTGCTATCTTGCATATACATACATACACACGACACAATGCGCCACTTGATATACCGATAAAAACAACTAGTATTCAGTTTCATGGATAATTGCAATTGTGCATTTTATTATTGTTGCAGATCAACAGTGTAGTATTCGAGTGCACCTGGAGGGGATGCGGATACATCACCAACACCTGCACATCGATTGAAGCTCATATCAGACTCACACATTTAGGGTAAGTTCAGACTCTTCTCCAGCCGATTGCTCTATTATGTCACTGAAATATTTCAAAGATTCTCATCTGCCCGTCTCCGCTTCAGTGGGAACTGGGAACGCACCGTAATGGTCGCACTCATAATCAGTTTATGATCCATTAAAGTGCACCTTTTTCAAAAATTTCATACAACATCTACTCTAAGCAACAAAATAATTAATCATTAACAACTGAGTATGAGTTGCGCCCTAAAAATACGCATTATTCCTTATATTGGGGTGGAATTCCCTGCCTGCAGACTTGTTCCAAGAACGCTACAACTTGGGTCTTTTCAAGGAGAGAGTGCATTGGCATTATCTAGTAGTAGTTGTGCATGCTCCATCGTCGACCTCATCATCACTTTCCATCAGGTGAGATAGAGGTTAAATGCACATCTACCTTCTATAAAAAAAAATATATATATATATATATATATATTTCAAATTCGCCTTTTATTTAAAAAAAATGTTTAGTTTAGTTTTTATATATTGCCATAGTAATCGTGAAGCACGTCAAAAGAGCGTATTAAGCTGGAATACAATTGTGTCGCCTTGATGTTTACCACTTATTTAATATAATGTGTAAGGTTTTAGTGTTTGTTAGTTAAATATAATGAGTGATAAGGTGCGAGTAGCGGGGCACGTGAGTCGATCACGCGCGCGCGGCCGCACGTGTGCGGTGCACCGGAGGCGTTGCGCAATCGGCCAGCTGCCCAGTGCCCACTGCTGCCGCTGCGCACGACGCATGCTCGCAGTCGCCTACGTCATCACATCGCACTTCACAATGCTCACCTGCACCTACAACTAAACCGAATGCAATTGAACCTACTTTGATTATGTATACTCGTGCAATCATTTTCCAATTAGTGATGAAACCTGTAACTCTTGTAAATTCTGGGAAATATATTATTACGACTCGATTGATAAGTCTAAACAAATAATCAAATGTATGATATAAACGGGTCACTTGTCATAGTATGCTTGAAATTCTTCTAAAATTGTTCTGTTGTCAACTACCTATCCATGACGCCGAGGCGGAGAAATTGACACTTAGCATTCACAAAACTAACTGTGTTCCATATAGGCTAACAACTGGCCAATCGCTCTGGAATATCTTAAGACGTTTTCGAAACATGTACTATGGAAAGATATTTAGTAACGTAGTTAGTACTCATTCACGCGTATATAAAAGGAAGTAGAGGTACTACCAGTAGAAAATGGGATCGACCTTTACAGAATTAGATTCTGTTAATATGAATGCGTCGGTAAGTGTAGAGTGCTGAAGGGCCGGCCCTGGGCCGACCCGGAAGCGACAAGGCTTCGCGACAAGGTTGCCTGCCATAGCTCCCTGCCGCCCGCGCTCCCGCACCGAGCCCGCGCGCAAGGTCGACTCGCCAGAGTCTTACGTAACCGACGACACGGCCCTACACTAAACGCTGTATGTAAACCATACCTACACACGATAATTCACGACAATTGACACTTTTTATCTCCGTCCCGTTATAGTAGGATCCGCAGCGTACAAATCATGATGGTGTTTCTTGTTTTTAGTCCAAAGAAAGAAGGGGAAAGCGACCACGAGGAAGAGTTCTACTATACGGAGCGCGAAGTGCCGGCCGCCACGGCGCCGCCCACGCTGTCGCACCGCGACATGTGCCGCCCGCCGCACGAGGACCCGGACTACCAGAGGCAGCTCGTGGGTTCCTACAGGTAACACGACCTGCCAATATACAATCCCATCTCATTCATACATACCCCCGATTATAATATCCTGACTAATATTATAAATGTGAAAGTAAATCTGTCTGTCCGTCTATCTGACTGTCCGTTACGTTTTCACGGCAAAACCGCTGAATCGATTTTGATAATATTTGGTATGGAGATAGTGTGAGGCTTGGGGAAGGACCTTTTATTTAAAGAAGATAGACGCCTAATGGGATAAAATAGGGGCTGGAAAGTTGATTTACGTACGGGAGTTCGTGCGTGCCCGATGAGAGCCCGTTGATGTCTGTTTGATGTTTCTGCCCGATTTACGGCTAAACTGCTGAACCGATTTTGATGAGATTTGGTTTGAAGATAGTTTGCGCCCTGGGCAAGGAAATTGGCAATTTTATTTTAAGACAACCTATCCCTAAAACTTAATACGTGAAATAGGGCTTGGAAAACGAATTAACGGCAGCGAGCCCGTAATTCTAAATTTAAAGGTTCAGTAGCATGAAAATTCGTTATACCTTAAAGATACATTTCAATGCCGACAAAGTTGCGGATATAAGCTACTCGTAGTTCTCGATATTTGCTGATTTGATACTAGAGGAATAAATCCCGATTACAGCTAAACTAAAAATATGTAAAACTAACAAAAGTCTCATATGTTATGTATGAACCTGAACCAGTATTTATTTATTTTAAAAGTATTATTTTTACAGGCAGGGATTATTATCCACTCTTCAGAATGGAAACGCGAGGCCGATAAGTATTCCCGTCTCTCATTCCTGGTCCAGTTCTCACTCTCCGGTACGTTATATTATTATTACGAGTATATTTACCGTTACCGTTATATACTAGATAGATTTAGTAGACGATGTTATGTTTATGTTTTATTGTTTAGAAACACATGCGGCTGTCCGCGGCAAGCAGTTCCCCGAACAGCCCCGGGCGGCGCGCGCGCTCCGACAACAAGAAATGCCGCAAGGTGTACGGCATGGACCAGCGCGAGCTGTGGTGCACCCAGTGCAAGTGGAAGAAGGCTTGCACCCGCTTCGGCGACTAGCGCTCGCGCCGCCGCCCGCTCGCCTGCGCGCGCGCCGCGAGACCCCCCGTGCATCTCAAATAGTACGCCCGCGCACCGCATTGACTCCGGCACCGACCGGGTCCGAGTGGCGCAGGAGGCTTTTGGACAATTCCGTACGCAACTCGTGATAGGATTAGTTCATAAACAACAACTTTAACATAAGGTAAATTAGCAGAGGATTAAGCATATATGCAATAGATTTAAACATATTGAAATATTTATTGAGTATATAAATTAAAGGGAGACATATTTTTGGTCTAAATTTGTGACGTTATAAATGCAATATCCATGGACATTGCCCACGTATTTTTGTAGAACAGTAACAATTGCCTTTATTGCTAGAAGTACTGAGCTGCCCACCGCGCCTGCGCCGCGCGAGCTCGGCCCGACGTCGGCCGCGGCGACGCCGCAGACTGTCACTTTACTTAATCATAAGTTCTAGATGTAACATTAGACTGACATTTCAGTGTGAAAGTAATTGTTTTATTGCACTACACGAAATCCTATGTTCATTTTCATAGATAACAGCGTCACAAAATCTACGAAAAAGTTTAAATTTGCAGTTCGTGTGAAACAATATTCTTTCCAAATCAGACATACCTAAAGTAAAAATTTGGTTCGTACGAACAAAATTTTTATTTTTTTATTAAGACAAAATTCCGTCCACATTTTGAACCTGCTTTTTGATACAAAAGGCAATATTTTCACACTGTTTACAAATGGAAGGGCAAGTAGCATACCGTAAAAAATACGTGAATAATTTAGTGATATTATTAATCACTTAATATAAATGATGTATATTGACTGAATTTTTAGATAAAAATAAGAAAATCATAATGTCGTAAATAGTCTTAATATATAAATTAGAGTTAAGTAATAACTAATAAGTTATCGCTGATTCGACGAAAGACTATAAAACTTGGTAAGAGTAAATGTTTATGAACATATCGGTGTCGTATACATTATACCGCCAGAACAAGGAGACAATACTCAGTGTCGCTCGTGCAGTGAGCCACAACCCAGGGCATGTAGCCAGAGCCAAGAACGAAGCGTACCGCGCGCGTCCCGCCGCCGCCGAGCTGCGTGCGCGCACCTAGGCGCAGACACAAGAAACGACGCAGCGGTATTATTACTCGGCTAGACAAAGGTTCGCCTATTAACAAAGATCAGAGAGTGATACGGCAATGCTGACAATAACAGGCAACACTGGATCGTTGGAAAATCGCTTGTATAAAACAGCGAAGAATGGAAAAAAAAAGGTTGACCTCCGTGAACATGTAAGCAATTGTGATTGACAAAAATGATTATAATAAGACATTCGTGGCAAGTAAATGTAGTGGCGATTGCAACATGCAATATTATATTTAAAGATAGGTATAATATATTTTGAAAAATAAATTTGTAAATATGGAATACTAACGTTCATTTAACGTTTAAACAAAGGAATGTTTATATTTGTAAATATTATAAAGTTATCTTATAACAATTTTTACTGTTACGTTATAAGATCGTCGAGTCGAATATTTTGTAATGGCGCCTCGAAACATATTTCTATTGCAGAGATTGTTATAAATTATTGATGTCACTGTAGACCACGTTGCACTAACTATAGGAACTCGATCCAGACCGAAGCGTTGGACAGCAGTAGCGCCGGCGCCGGGCCCAGGGCGCCGCGGCCGGCCGGCACCGGCGCAGCCCGTGCTACGATCCTGTTACAATTCCATTTGGGAACCTAGTCGTGCCCGGTTTATTCATAATGAATTAATGTTATTTGTATGTGCCAATTGTTAAAAACCGTCTTAACTTTTGGGTCGCCACGTATTCGAGTAACAATGGCAGCACGAGAATAAAGATGTTAGTACATATTTATATAAAATAGAAACAGAATATATAAAAAGTAATACAGGAGATATTACATTAAGAAGTATCAAAATGTCGTTCACGACGAATGGTAAAAAATGCACTCACAAATGTACTCTTAATGTATTGACCCCCCGACTCATGATCGAAGCACCTTATTTCTACCAATTTATTGGATAAAATTGAATTTTATGGAAGATGACACAAAAAAACACCCGGGTTCCCGCGAGCGTAAATTACACGGGGCGGGCTGTCAACACAGCGCCAGTAAAAGTAGAAAACTTCCAATGACTCACACTCTGTTCTCATTGCTTTGTAAGCCTTTATTATATGAAACCTGTCAAGTCCAATTTAAACCGCAATAACCGCATAAGTAAAAAAGTTTTATTTCGGTTTTTATTTTCGTATTGGCTGAACCTTGCGCTGCAATTTTTGGGTCAAATACCTTCCCGAGCGTGCCCACAATTCACCAAAGTTTCATTGTAATCGGATGAACGGTATAATAACGCGTAGGACCCGAAATAAACAAACAAACACTCATTTTTTATATTAACTAGATAAGTATGTACCAAAGAAATTATCAGAGGTGAATCCGACACCACTAGTGATCATTTTCATGCAATGAGGTGTAGACCTCATTGTTGTTTGTGGTTCGGGGTTTTATTTAACTTGCAGTTTACTATACTAGTAGTTAAGGCAGTGGAAACACTTAGTGGGCATTATCGCTCTCCACGAGCAAGGAGAAAGGCTGATGTTAAAGCGAGCCTGACCTACCTTTTAATTTCGTTAATTTTCTAACCGAATTTCAGTGTTGCAGAGAAAATCTGTAGTAATCACTTGCCCGTATGTTAATATATTTTGTCAAAAATGCATCAATTGGCATTTTGCGGTTACATTCGTAAAGAGAATTTGAAGTGTCCAGGAAATCGAAATAATTGGAACTTTGAATCGATAAGTCATCAGGAAAGTTGTATGAAGTGATGGAATGATAGATCAAATATTATCAACGCTATGACGGTTGGCATTATAATACTACTGCCTAATTATTATAGTTACAAACAAAACACATCAATAAACAACTAAAATGAAAAATTAATCATAATGAATAAGGAAGTATATTTGAACAGAGAAATCTTTGTTTGTCCGTTTTTTAAAGAGTATTGTCAATAGATGTGTTCAAAGAAAGAGTTTTATTTTTAAAGTTGTGAGTTGCGATCACAAGATAACAAGCAATTTAAGGCAAAGAAATAATTAATTAAGCTCATATTTTCTTTCTAAAATACTATTATGACCAATTCAAAGATGAAATCATTGCTATTAAAATACATTTATTAGAATTGCCTGTTTGGTACTAACCGTGCGTGACAAATCGTGCCGTGCATTTAAGGTTATGTTTTGAGATTGTTTTTACTTATAGATGGCTTACTTACTGGTCTATATAGTAATATTAATATACTATTACAACAATAAAAAACAAATAAATAAAAATAAACTTAATAGAATATAAAAATATAGGTTTTAGACTTTTGTCTGGTTTGAACACGTATCACATGAAAACTAGTAGATATAGGGATTTTAAGAAGTGAATTTTGGAAGGTCCATCGTATCAATTTGTTTCATTGCAATAGACGAAGTACAAAAAAAGAAACAGCAATTTTAAATTTAAAGTGACTGTAAAGATAAGTGGCGCTTTGCGCGTCCATAGTCGCAGGCACGGCTAGTATTTAATGTGCAATGACGAACACATCCGTGCGTTTAGTTCATATTTCTCATTAAAACGTTTACCGTGTACAAAAGCAAATGTTCGGTAATAAGTATTACTTGTTATACGATTTCTATCAAAAAAATCATAACAGATCTCAGTATAAAATAATAGGCTCGTAGACATAGACCAAATTAATCTCTCCTAACAACCCTCGCTAGTTTATAATTTATTGTCATTCAACTTCGCATATTTTCATATACCTAGGTATTAGTTTTAAAAAAAGTCTTGAATTTACAATTAACATTAACAATGTGAAGATACCCAAGTCATTTCTTTCTTGTTTCGCTTGTTTTCGTTCTCTATTTAGGGTTCCGCATCCGAAGGGATCAACGAGCCTACGACGTCCGTCTGTCCTCCGTTCGACCGTCGTCGACCGTCAGTCTGTCAGAGGCCTCTATCTCAGCGACAGTAAGTTGCAGAAACTTTCACAGATTGTGTTGTGGCATGAATACTAGCAAATAATAAAAATATAAAAAAAAATTAAAACCAGCAAGGCAATACGTTGATCTCCTTTAAACAGCTAGCTGATTTTAGATCATTTTTGTTTTAGCTGTATTTACAGAACGGTTAAAAAATTGCAGCTTTTAAGCTTTGCCAGATTATAGTTTATAGTTCGTACTTCGTTAAACACTAAAATATCAATTTAATGGCATTGTGAAAATATTTGAAAAAAGCATTAAATCAATACTAGTAATAGCGCTTCCACCTTAGCAATCAGCACCAAATTATTTGCAAATGTCAAAGCTCTTATTTATTTAACATAAACTCCATTATCCCATGGTTGATACTACAGATGGCTGTCATGACTGAGACCATGGAGGACCTCAATACAATGCTCAATGATATTTGGAATTTTGGAGATTATAAGCTCCGTTAAATGGGTACGCTATAACGAATAGGTAGCGCGCTACCATGACGTCAAGGTGGCGCACACAGTCCGGATCTCCAGAATGGTGCTATTCCCCAAAAATGCATTATATCCCAAAATATAGATCCCCTCTGGCAAGCAAAGCTTCAACTTCAGCACTCTTATAGAAGCTGAGATATTTTGATAACTAACACGAGTAAAATATTGCGCACCGTCAAATGACATTGACTAGACAGACCTAGTTCGTAGTTATGATTATCAGAATGACTACAGGACTCTGGCCCGAGACGCTCTTACCGGTTTCTTTACTATGAAGACCTTAATACTGCAAAGTATTTGATTGTGTTAATTGAGTAGTCCGGCCTCTTTAGGTATGCTTAACACATTCAGTGCAAAAAACCCGACTGTTGGGATCTCTATTACTTTGTCGTACGCCGGACAACCCGCTTGTCGGGTTCGTAATAGGTACTGTAGCTATAGATGACTCAAACGCACTCCAAAGGACTCAACTATCGGGTCGTGTTTTACAACGGGCGAGGTATAAACAGGGTTGTCACTTAAAGCTGTAAAGTAAAACTTTTAAATCATGTAATTGCAAAGGGCAGGTCACGTAAAGAGAGCGCTGAAGGTCATATAAATTGTATGGCCGCCAGTGCTTTTTTTACGTGACGTGACCTATACGTGAACGCGATTATTCATTTGTTAGTTGGTGAATTTAACGGAAAGTCATTTTAATTTAATGGCAAACATTATTGATCTTTTTTATTTAATCTTTTTATAAGCAAATTAATAAATTAGAACATCGAGTATATAAGAATTTACTTCATTAACTAACTAATTTTCGGGGCGATAAATCATTACCGAAGTAAAGAAATTTTAGCGCAGTCCTCCACCTTTATAAGTGAACCCAACTGTCGGGTCCTATAGAGAAATTTGCCGCTACGCTGGTCTGAGGATTGGAACTTGCTTTTTGGATTGAGAGTGAATGTGTTAAGCGGAACTACTAATTGAAAAACTTGTGTGCCTATTCATAATTAAATCTATTTACCTAATGTTATTCAAGAATTAAGTTATATTTTTTCGCCTAATCGGTGCTTAGTCACCTTCGTATTTGGCATATTATTTTTTATTTACGTCAATTATGTGCTATCATTTGTTAAAGTTACGTACCTGCAATAATTACCAAATATGAATTTCATTGCAATAATGGTTGTGATAGAAACATCATTAACTTGTCATGTCATGTTCATTATATCCACTTGAGGTCGACGGTTTTTTGTGAGGCAACGAAGCTCTGCGTTCTTAAACCCATCTTTAGATATAGGATGGTAGGTGACAACTAAAAACTGACAACTCAGCTAGCGAATTGATTATACTGCCATATTGTAAGGACCTAGATATAAATGCGGTTCACATAACATAAGCATAGTTGTAAGATATAATGTTAAGTTGAAGTCATAATAATAGTATTGAGTACTGCTAGCTTAGCTACAATATTGTATTACACGACACACGACATAGATTAATTAGTTATTCTGCTAAATTGTCATCCATGTACGTTTTAAAAGTTTCACATGTTCTCTTCTTTCGCCAGTATCAGCATAGTTATCATGATCAAGATAAGTTAGGAGACTGCAGTACAAAGTTATTTTTATTTCGTTTAATATTAGCAACTTGGCAGAATAGTAAGTAACCGAGTTTGTACATTTCAGCAATGTTACCCGGTTCGTCAAGAATTGATGCTGACGTAAATCATAATATAAACATTCATGATATATCAATCATCAAAAAACTACAATCAAATTATACTTACCTACGCGTAGTTTTGTTCATGTAATGGCTATGTTTTTTATGATTCGCTGTGATTCGGCGCTGGCGCAGCAGCGCAGCCACAGCTCGGCGCCGTGTGCGCATGCTTGTTTTGTTCTTCTAAAATTAGTTTTGTAGTTTAATGGTATACCGATCTCAATAATATACCTGTGTGAAGCTACTAGACTTATTAATGAATCATTATAAATAGGAAATTGTTTTATCTTGTTTACAGTAGATTAAAATTATTTTTGGATAAAGACAAGTTTATTTTTATTACTTACGCTATTCTGTAAATATTGCCTATTGACTAGTTTATTTAGCTAAATTTTGCTCAATTTATTGCTCTCAACACCAAAGTCATATTAATAAAATATAACTTAAACATATCAGTACAAAAAAGCATAATCTGTCATTGAAAAGTACCTAATAAAATTCACATAAATCCGTAGGCCCCAGCAGGCCGCGCGGAACTCTGAGAGGAGAGGCCATCTGACGAAATTTCCATCGGACTCTTAGATAATATACCAATGATTGGCGTCGATGTAATTAGTGTTGTGTACCGAATATCAAAAAGCAAATGGTTGCTTTCTAAACTACTGTGTCGTCCCAGCAGTGCAGCAGGCACGAGTAGCATTCTGATACTCGTGCATTACACTGATCACAACAACACCACTCATGCACTCGGCGTATATTAGGCACTTAAGAATCCTATTAAATTCAATTTTAATCTAGTTTCTTCTAATTGGCCTCTCTACGTAAACTTGATTGTTTTTCCTTCAAACTTGCAGAAGCAATAATGCATGTAATTATTTTCACACGTTTATATTAAATATCTTGTTGTACCTATCTGAAATACGCGCCTAATATTATTGGACTTAAATTCATCTAAGTATTGGACGTTTTACTTTACATTCTAAAAAACCGTATTGTAATTTTCAAATGTTTGTTTATGTATTCGAGTACGGTTATAAATATATATAATTAAGGTAAGGTACCTTTGTTCAGTCGAAGGTTTAACGTACCGAGCATGCCTTCAAATATACAAATTGTCTCGTCTGAATGTTGGTATCTTTTTTCCGTCACGATACCTACATACATGCATCTGTCATAAACTTCTATAGTGCTTCTGTTGTTGGTAGACGTTACAAACTGACATTCTTCATTAAATTTATAGTATTTATTTCGTTCGTACAGTTGATGTTCCAGTTCCAGCGGCCCTAGCAAAAGTTCACACTATCTTATCTCTACGTGCGTCTCTCTCACACTAGTGCCGATGAAAGAGATAGAGAGATAAGACGGGGTTAACTTATCCCCTTGTCAACCATGCGAGGGCCGCAGCACACTATTAATTTTGGGTGCATTTAGCATTCTTCCCTTTTGCGCCAACTAAATAGTTATAATTATAAAGAGACAGATGCAATAAGTATGTGCGCGATTAATGCTAGTGCGTTGGGCCCTCACATAAGTCATTAATTTAAACTGCTAAAGATTCAACGTCGTCACATCAAGGCTTACTTAAGGCGAACGCTACACACTCGATACTCACTATTTGGATCGTGATCCGAATACTATAGGTACTGTCCTGACGTCAGAACACTACATATACACGCTCAATATGGATCACTATCTATGATAATACCTGTACCATTACCATGAGTTTCCGCAAACCATTCTCCCTTACTTGTATCGTCAACAAGCAGTACTTCCGATAGATTTCGATAGCGAGAACGGTTTGGATAAACTCATGGCAATGGTACCGGTAACTACTAAGTGTGTGACGTTCCTCTAAAAGTGCGCTTTCGGACGCTCACAATATGGAGCCGAAATATATATACTTACAGCGAACATCGAATTAAGCAGGAACTTTTTTCAATTATTTTTTTCAGTTTTTTTTAATATATGGCCAATGTACTAGTTATATATGCGTAGCATATTTACTTAACATTATGTATATATTTTAAATAAGTTAAAGGTATCATTTTAAGTGTATTTAAAATTGAATAAAACGGAGTTATGTTTAAAGTTATCTAAATAGCATTATATTTGCCTTGTATCTTCATAGATTTAAAATTACATATAATTTCATAATAAATTATACCTTACGATATGTACTGTTTTTAATTGTATAAATTACATTTATAAAATAATTTTGTTACTTGTAAATAAATATGTTTTGCTGTTCCCGACAAACTAGATGTCGTGTATACTATATGTGGGCAATTATAATTTTTGAAAATATGTCTCCTGTGTAGCTGTAGGACCGTACAATAACAATAGGGGAGCGTCGAGGCCGAGCAGCTTGGGACGAGCGCTTCCGTACTCTGTCCTTATTTTGGAAACGGGATTTGTGTCTGAAAACCGTTATATTTTGTCACCCATAAATATTTTGTATTCTCGAACGTTCACAAATAACAGAACCGGACAGAATTCCAAGAAAAAGCTGCCTCGAGCACACATATATATATATATATATATATATATATATATAGGTACTACAACATAATTGCACCGTTATAATGGGTAAAATGGAAAGCAATTTGATTGAATAATAATCAAGTTCTGGATTAAAGTTTGCCAAATAAACTAATATGTACTTGATTATGTACAACGTTGAAGCCGCCGAAGCGTTGATATGAATGGTTACCAGTAGTTGTAAGGTTTCAAAGTACGATCAAAGGTATTCTGCTTGGCGTGAGACGATGCGCCACACATTGTCAACATCACAGCAGGTATGCCGACCCTGCTGTCAGCTCGAATTCATTTATACTATTGTAGAAGTACATTCGTTCGTATTGTCCGGTTCAAATCTTGCAAGTCGATTTTGGGCCATTTTAGTGAACAGATCGGCTGAAAATTTGGCACGCACGTGTTTCTGTTGTTTCTTAAGATCCGACTTTCCCATCTTTTCATTGTCATCTGAATAAAATATACTTACTTATCAGAAAACATGGCTCGAAAATCGGCTACAAAAGTGTAGGTATGATGATCAGGCTATAGTTTTTGCCACTGTCTATATATGCTTGTTTTCTGTCCAAAAGGGCATTATCGGAATCCACTAGCTGGCAGTTATTCTATTGTGATATTTATTATTTTATTTATTATTTTTCTAGATTATTACTTATTTATATGTTTAATGTTGAACGAGCGTGTTTGTTATATTATTTACTGAAATCATATTAGTTTAGATAAAAGTTATTTTATATTTGTAACGAGAAAAGGTCCAGAATGTGTTCCAAATAAATTGATTTTGACATGTATAGATATGAAATTAAACAAAAAGGTTTTTTTGAAAATATAATAGCAATATGGCCATTTAGAAGGACATATTGTATTAACAAAAATATATTTCAACATTGCCTTTACAAGCAGTAAAGCAACATCATTAGAATTGAAAAACTAGCCTGCTGCGAAATGCAATTCTGAGCTCTCTATAATATATTAAAATTAAAAGTTACTATGTACTTTACTAATTGTGCAATTCAGAGCAAATGAAATTAAAGATAAAACAAGAATTAAAGATGTTTCTACAAACTGTGACAAAAAAATGTTACGCGGTGAATAAATTATATCAGACAATGTTATATGTACTTTAAAATATCCCCACTTGCTAGTGCTACTTCTGGTAGACTATTTGCCTGAAATTATTATACCTCAATACGTTTAGAATGAATTTTGTGCGTCTTGAAAATATATATTTTAATTATTAGAACTAATTCGGCCTTTATTATTATTACCAACCAACTTAACGAAGTCCTTTTTTTCTTCCATCCAAATGAACTTCGCGCACCTTCACGGGCGTCTATTCGGGAACGTCTAAGTGATACTGCAGCGATCCTCGAGCAAGACTCGCATACCGTTCTTACGCTTTACGCGACGTGCGGAAGAGTGGGATGAGAAATGTCGCTCGCGAGTCGCTACAATATCACTTAGCGTTCACGAATAAAGGCGCAGGTAAGGATACAAACATCATATCATCATTTAAAGGGCCACAGCCCTAGCATGCCAGACACGGGGATAAGTTAACCCGTTTATCTCTTTCGTCGGCACTAGTGTGAGGGACACGCACTTAGAGATAAGACGGTTTAACTTATCCTTATGTCAATCTTGCTAGGGACACAAACGGCCGAACGTTTAACCTTTTGATCGCCAAGTTGCGAAACAAAACGCTGCATACCTGACGCCACAGCAATAAAACAAAGGTTTACATCTGAAATCATAGAGATTGGAAAACGAGAGATATCGATGTTCAAATTTTCCTCGTAGAATAACGTAATAAGGTAACGAATTTTTTTACAGATTACTTGCTTACAATATAATGTAATTGAATTTCCATATTTTAATATCATATCATTATTTGTGACGACGCGGATAGCCTAGTTGGGAGTGACCCTGCCTCCGAAGCTAGCGTCCCGGTTTCGATCCCCGGTACGGGCAAATATTTGTGTGATGAGCACGAATGTTTGTTCCTGAGTCTTGGATGTTTCCTATATATTTAAGTATTTATTTCTCTATATAAGTATTTAGATCATCGTCTAGTAAGTACCCATAACACAAGCCTTTAGAGGTTACTTTGGGACTAGATCGATTTATGTAAAGATTGTCCCCTGATTTATTATTATTCCGCTTTATTTTTTCAATTTTCTCATTTTTTACATTCTTTCATATTATAAAAATAACATTATAAAATAAAAGAATAGAAAATCGGTGAACCACCGACCGCGGAGCAGGGCCCAGGCGATCGGTGGCTAGGGCTGCAGAGAGAAGAACCTCCTGACGATGTGTGCAGAGTCCAGGAGTACCGCCTTCTGTATCCGGCCCTTGATCCAACCATCTAGCGAGAGCCTCTTGAGGTGTTGGTCGAGGCTCTTCGCTATTAGCCCGTTCACTGAAACCATTATTATTATTATTATTATATATATTAACATTCGTTTTACTGTCCTATTTGTGGCACAACGCACCGCGCTTTTTTGAGAGGTGATGACGTCATCCGCTTGCGGCCACAGCCGACAGGGGCGCCAAGAACAACGGAATATCCAATATCTTTAGTGTTGAGAATCTGTGTTAGGCATTTACTTTTCATGTCGATATTTTTGAGTAGGAACCGTTATAAAATTTTGATATTAATAAAAATTCGTATTCTCTTTGCTTAAGTGTATACCTAATTATAAAATAAACATTGAACAATCATTTTAACATTGCCTTATTTCATTTATTATTCGAATAAAAAGTATCTAAAAACAAAACAAATATTTAGATAATAATATTATCTTAACAGTAGTAAAAAAAGAAATAATTTAGTAAATATTAGATACTAATGTTAAAAAACACAATTAGTCTCTTTCTGTTTATCAGATACCATTGTAATACAATAATATGGTAATTTAGCATCATGCATTTAAATGTATCATTGATCAAAGACCCCGAAATAGTAGTTTATGCAACGGTTGCATAATGATAGGCCTTAAAACACAAGTGCGGTTTTCATATCATATACATCATATACATCTCTAAGACATTAAAATTAACTTGTCCAGACGCGGAGACTATACATCTCCCTTATTAGCTATTTATTATAATTATTTTGTTCCCATTAGGCCTGTTTGTCACACTTTTCATGTGTTAGTTTTAGTTATGTATAATTGTGTAAGATTATTGTATATGTACCTATATCGCACATGCAAATTTTTTATCATATGAGCCCACTGTGACATCTCTCGTCGGACGGCTACTCGTATCTGCCTTGATTTATTTCGTTCTTGTCCGGCAGCTTGAGCTTGTCATGCTCGCTCAAAGGTCTTTGCTTACGGCGGCGTCGTTGATCGGGTCGCCACCTTCCCTAAAACATGGTTGAGGGAGACGATGGCTGAGATACGCGTCATACTCGTGAACGGGTGCTGTCTGTGGGGTTCGGACGGTTCATACTCGCAAGGACCTTTTAAAATTTTAAATTTTAAAATTGTTACCTTTTAATTTATTCGTTTGTGCGTTATCTGAACCTGACTAGAGAGACTTCATAGTGTTCTCTATACTATATTCTATAGGGTTTCATATTCGATATTTAAATTATTAGGACATGATTTTTTTTATTTCTAATTATTATTATTATTTTGATATTTGGAGACCTTACATCTCCTTCTTTATACTTGACCGTGGAGACTGTCTACATCTCCATTTAACCTAGATTAGGTAATCAATTTAGATGTTTCTTTATTTCTTTATTTTAATTATTATTATGATGACCCTTAAAGGCTTACATCTCTAAGTAGCTTAACTTGTCCATACGCGGAGACTATACACCTCCCTTATTAGTTATTTATTATAATGAATTTTTACCTATTAGGATTTTGCTGCCCTTTTCATGTGTTAGTTTTAGTTAAAACTCTAATATAAAGGTTGAAAGAAAAAAAACGATTTACTGCTGAGTTTCTTGCGGCGTTTCTTCTCAGCAGATGTCACCTTTCAAAGCGCTGGTAGCTTCAGACATGTAAAAGAGCCCATGTGGCCTACTTGCAAAATAAATATTTTCATATTCATTTTCATTTTCATGAAACGAGCCGATAGGTGAGTTTCATAATAAGATCGCACGAGTGTTTTAAGGCCAAATTATGCAGAGGTGCATACATAACTTTATCTACACACATATTATAAATCCTCCATGATGGGTTCGGAAACAAAATTTTCTGGCAACAAGTTATTTGTTGCAATCGTGGCTGCATATTTCCGATATCCGGCGCATTTTCACATCACACACACTCCAAGAAGACTACTATTCATATTTTCAACTAAAATGTAAATTACAAACAACTTTTTCTATTCAATTCAACAACAATTCTACTTTCGTTCAGCAAAACACCAATATAATGGCGGCAATTCGATCCTCCGTCAAGACCATTTTTTTATATCATAGACAAACGAATGAAGTCTCTATTCTCATGTCACTCGAGATCAAATGTTGTGCAGTTTATATTAAAAAAACATACTGAATTGACGTTTCGTATCAATAACTGTTTTAATATCTATGGATACTAGAATAGAGACCCACTTGAGTTTTGACAGCTGTTCCAAATTTAATCTCATTTCTATACTAAAAACGATACGGGAATAACATTGCAGCACTCGTTTTACCTAATTGGTTGTCAAAATGGTGGTCATTTGCTACGATTTTTGATTACACTTTGGAGGTTTTATGATATGGGTGTAGATAAAAGTTATTCTTACATTATTTCAAAGATAAAACACAACTGCCGGTCACATCACTATGTGGCGGCCTGAGCCGACTGGGGCGTAGGTAGTAAGCAGGGACTTTTACTCCATTCAAATACAACATGTTTTAAACTAGATTTTCTCAAGTTTCTGAGATTATATCTTATTTATATTAGGTTTAAGATAAGGTATACTTGCAAAGGAAATAAAAGTCAAAAAAATACTTGTATAGTTTTATATTACACATGGTTAAAAGCGAGCAATTTGGGACGGCTGTAGCCGTCCTGGCGTGTGGGGCACGGAAATCCGCAGACGGCTGCGGCCGACTGTGGCGGTCAAAAGGTTAAAAGCGGATATCTTCTCAAAGAATTTGTATTTACAAGTTAAGTACCTACTAAAACACCTCGACTTAACAAAACAGTTATTTAAAAAGTATAACTTCATAGAAATTTTCCTTGCCCCTACAGGTAAAGCTACGCTATTTGGATACCATCCAATCCAACCTGACAACAAAAATAAAACGGTCAAGGGCATGTCGGGCAATGAACAGTGAAGGGTTCCGTATCCATAATAACTCCGAAAACCGTAACTAAGTTATATTCTATGTTACTTTGTACTTTTGTTGATGATTTTCAGTTGGTAAACGACAATCGCGTATAAGCTTCTAACTTATGAACTAATGGAGCCTACTTAGTGCCCTACAGAACCCTAAAAACTGCCATGTTTGCTGAGGTCTGAGGGTTACAGTAAGGAATTCATTCAGGGCTAGTAGTCACCAAAACACCGCTAGACGCCGGTAGTTCGGATTTAGCAACATGCATGAGGTATTATACCTTTTAAGAGTGCGTCATGCGTCCAGTGACGTCCCCTCATCACTGTAGGTAATTGTGTTTTCTATTAAACAAGCTGTGAAGCCTCACAACTTAATACACAATGTATACATAATTTAGTTAAAACGGGGAAACGAGCTCGCTATTACCCGTTAAAATGAATAAGTACATGACGGTCAATATTTTTTAAAGCTTAGATAAACAGCCTATAAGTTGCGTATCAATTGTGCAACAACTTAAGATTATGTGTCTTCAATCACAGAATAAAAGACTGTAGAAGGATCCTATAATGATACGACAAACAAATATTTAGTTTGACAATATAATTACACCGATGGATGAGGGCGCCACCGGAGGCACGATAGCGGCTTTCAACGCAGGGGGCTGACAGCTTTAGTTCCATTTCAACAGTTTTGGCGCTGTGATCGCAGCTACTTTTTTCGCTGTCAAGTCAATTTCAATTCGACCTTAGAGTATACAATAATAATAGAGTAAACGTCATAGAGGTATTATACATAGAGGAGGTGAGCCAGCCAGAAACGCGTTATAATGGTAGAAAGAGAAAGAGCATAGGAATAGTATTCGCTTCCTTGTCTGTCCTAGAACATTTCGTATTGCGTCGTCAACGGACGGCGCGCAGCATGTTGCCATTGCGCATGCGGCAAGACAAGGACAGTGCCACTATTTCTAGTTTCTGTCTCTCTTTACCGTGATACGCTTCCACTTACAGGCAGTCCTATGGCTCACCTCCTCTAGTTATAATACCTCTATGGTAAACGTTGATACCATCAAGCCATGCCGCCTGAAACGTCAACTACAGGCCACACGGATTTGGCCTGTAAGGTTATGATACTAAATAATAGTGGCAATTTAGTGTTTATTTGTGACAGCATTTTTACAATCTTATTAATCTATAATCTAAGAATTCGACAAATTATGATAAGGTTATGTGAATTAAAATTAAAAAGTTGTTTTGTAGTCTTCAAATTGAGTGCTCCTGATATCATGTTCTCGCCTCGCGTCTTCGTTGAATTGAGTTACTTGAGACGGCACCCTCCTGTGTTTAACATTACAATTTATCGTTTCATATCGCGTTTGATCTGTATAGTGATTGTCGAACTTAGAATCGCTAAAGTGTTCTGTTGTCGGTTATGATTCAGCGAGTGACACCCAAAAACGATTATGCATGCCCATGAACAATAATTTATGACAATTTTAGGATATCGATGTTGACTCCGGCAAATAGGTTATTAGTTTAAGGGGAAAATCCACAAAAAGTGGATTTAGATTACGTTGTATTAGTTTAGTATGTTGGTTTTATGAATAAACACAACAAAAAGTTATTAATAAATGACCGAAGTACATGTGCAGTTTTCTTTCCTTATTTATTTATAAGAAATATAAAAGCTTCAGCTACTGTACACGTTTATCGTAGTTTTATCGTAGTCACATCACTAGAGAATATCGATATAAATGAGAGCAATTGAATTGAAATCCCTAGTGCTGTCAATTACGTACCACAGAGTGTGTAATTTAACAGCGCCAAAACTGTAAGAATTGGAACTAACCAAAAGTAACAAAAAACGACTGTCTCATCTGTAGCTAGCTTCATATAGTAATCTGTGTTTCAATGTAAGAGCCTGTCGCTTCACTTACCTTATTATACAAAAAAAAATGTTTCGCGGGGCTTCGCGTCGTGAATATGTAAACCGTCCATAAGTATCATGATAAGATGACAAGGTAAACACTGCGATAAACGAGTCATCTTTAACGCTGGGTAAACTATAATTGCAATACAATAAATATCACTGTTTGCACAATTATATTGTCAGTGTATATCATCTACTGACGATCAATATAATTTTGCAACCAGTTATATATTAGGCAGTACCTGCCCTGTCAAATTCAATGATCGAATCACAGACGATAATGTAGGGCCGCCAGTGTTGCGTAGCTTTCTTGATACGCGTAGATGAATAAAACTTAAGATTCCAGTAAACAAATTTATATAGGAGGTTTTCCTATGACACAATACAATGCAAGACAATTAGTAAACAGGCGTTTCTAAGGACACGGATTGCCTGTCCTACTTTTCTTTTTGCTTTAAAATTGGAAGTGCACATTATTACTACAAAGTATCAATAGCTTAATAGCCAGTACAGTTAGTCTGGATCGCAATCCGGATTGATTGTGTACTAGTGGCCTAGGTCTACAAACTATCCACGGAAAAATTACCACCACCAATGACGTATACAACCCAATAAATATTACCAGAGGGCTTAGCACACTATTTTTTATTGCGTACATATAGCATTCGTCCTTTCCGCACTCGCCCATTAGTTAAAAAGTGACAGATGCTTTATGTGCGCGATAAAAGCTAGTGTGTTAGGCACTCTGACCGTATTAGGCTAGCCACTGACCTACAATGACTGTGCAATATCACTGGTTGCAGATTTATATTGATCGTCAGTATATGATATTGACCGTCAATACAATCTACTGACGATCAATATAATTGTGCAACCAGTGATATTGCACTGTTATATTGTAGGTCAGTGGCTAGCCTTACTCATGCACTCATACATTATTTTGGGTCGTAGCTAGGTCGTACCTTATCGGACATGCATTTACCGAAACGTACCAATTTTTTTCTGGCAACCCTACATGAATTATCAATCAACTTATTATTCATCCCTTATTAGTGTGTGTATTATTCTATCGTGTTTCGATCCAATCATAGTGAAAGTACGTAAACGCTTAGTTAAGGTTTAATTTGATTATATTTTTACTATTACCACAGTTCAGATTAAATTATTCAGCTGTAGTCAATCATAAGTCATAGGATAGTTATTGGTCACTCTATCATAAAATTGGCATAATGGGAGCTGTATTAGGTCTTTGTTCAGCAGCACAGGTAAGCACTTTTGCCTTTATTTACCTTTTCTTTCTCAGTTAGTCCTTTCAAACAGAGCACTCGTTTACTAAAAACAATCGTCATAATGTCCTCTGATTCAATAAAGGAAGATTCTTATAATTAACATTAAATATTAATCGCCCGAATAAAGGTCTGGAATTAAGGTCTTATAAGTCACATCTGTGCCTCGTCTTTTGTTAAATTACTTTGTTTTTGCCTCATCTATAATAAAAATCTTTCATTAATAGGCACTTCATAACTATCACAGATAACAATGTTAAGATGTTGATGTTCATCAATGTCTAATTTTGTTTACCATTGTTCTTCTATTGCTATATACTTGGGAATATAATTTAGCTGGCCTGCTGCTGTGGCAGTGCAGCATGCTCGTTATGCTGCTCAGCCTGCCCATCATGCGCCAACTCCACATCTACTCGGATCATGTACACGGTCATGCTGCTACTGGCTATGATTGCTGCTTGTGTTACTCTGGCACCCGGATTACATGATCAATTGAAAAAGGTATGCATTACAGGCTTATCTCTGCAAGACTATGGATGGATCTTACAAATTTAAGAGGTGACTTTGAAAAATAAAAAATATCTGAATATACAAATATCTGTCTCATTTATAGAGGGTTCCATTAATAGAGGTCAGAATACAGGTTATTTCAGTTATAGAGCTGCAATTATTAAATGAAATAACGTATTATGTTAGCAAACACTGTTCAAGTTCAGGATATTCTAATAAACATACTGATAAAGAATTGAGCCTGCGGTTTAGCATTTTTGAAATAAACATCCGTATGATAGTGAAGCAAAACTTTACATCTACAATCATTTGTCGCCTGAACTATTTTAAAGTTTCTTCCTTGATTATTTCCTTTCACACATTTAATTGATTTGCTGCATACGTCAAGCACATAATGCCTATGCTATCCTTTTCGTTCACATGTGGGAGTAAATATAATCCATCACTATCCAATGCACCCCAAATTGGGACTTAGGGCGTGGCTTGCGAATTGCGTTTAGGGGCCTTAACCTTTTGAACGCCACGGCCCACGGAGGGCAAGCAATTCTTATATAATATATATGAAATTGGTTTCTTGGAAATAGCTCTTAATGATTTGGTTGAAATATTATTATTTATTACTTATAATGGATTATTGCCCATTAGGTTTGTCTGTTGCACTTATGTCTAAAATTTTGTGTTTTTGTATCTTTGAGATTGTTATGATTTGGTTGAAAGTCTTTAGTTACTGCTGAGTTTCTTGCTATGCTTCTTCTCAGCAGATGTTGCACCCTTTGAAGCGCTCTCATACATGTGAAAGAGCCCGTGTGGCCTACATTCATAATATTTTTATTTTTGCCAACTTCAAATAAAGCAGGAGTTTCTCTATTTGTCTGTATTTTTTAAATAAGTATATTTTGTATAAAAGTGTTTAGCGTGACCTATACAACAGCTTGCTTGTACATATACAGGTTCCATTTTGTCAAAACTCAACAGGGCTGATACCGGGAAGTTTCAAAGTGGATTGTGATCAAGCAGTTGGCTATCTTGCTGTTTACAGGTACCTATGTTATTACGGTATAATTGGTTTCCGTCTGTCATATCATATGCGTTAAGTACTAGTTCCAAGAACTTTCCCCTTGGTGCTTATACAGATGTTCAAGTGCCGCGCGCAGCATCGCCTTCTATTTACCAGCCCCTTTTTTTGTAGTATCTTCAAATAAGTTGATGAAGTTCAAAATAATTGAAGTTCTCATACTTGAGCTTCGATCATATAAATGGGGAGATAAGGGGCGCTCAAACATTCTGGCTAGAATAATGTAGGACATATACACAACGATGACATACAATAATGTCACCACTACACTCATAATTACGTCGCCCAGTACCTTATCTTCTACTTTGTATGATCGAATAGCTAGGGAGCTGGGTGCCAAAATTTCTATATCATTTGTTCACTTGGCAGACCTGAATTGTTTGATTAATGACAATGTAAAGAATCACAGAAAAATAGTCTGCCACCACTGCGTTTTCAATTGACAGCGTTTCAAAGATATAAAAAAATCTGTGTGCTAAATCATTTGTTCGTGTCTGTCTCTTGGACTGATGGTCAGAATCATCCTCAAAACGATGAACATCGAAGAGGCAGACGTGCAGGGCTTTGTTTTATAACGCAACGTAGTTGCAAAAATGTAAATAAATAAAGCTGTACTAAATCATTTGTTCGTCGTTCTCGTTGCGTCCATTCGATTCATTAGGACTCCCAGAATAGAAAAAAAAGTTGGCAGACGTCTAGGTCGCTGATATTTTTATGTACGATTTTTTAAAGTTGTAATTCAAAAATGCAGGGACATACGACTTTCATTTACTGGGTCAAATCGATTTGTATTGACATAAACTTTCATCCCTATCAATATGAAAGACTAACAAATCATATACCAAAATGGCACCCAGCTCGCTAACTAGAAGTATCTGAGTCTATACGAACTGATTTTCAATGTCATTGCCAATTCTAAGTTTATGTTTAAGTACAGACTAGAGAGAAAATAAACAAAACATCTGACGTTACAATTGGTTTCATTAAATAATTTGCAAACTGACACATCTGTTTTTTTTTTTTTCAGAATTTGCTTTGCATTATGCATGTTCTTTGTTTTAATGGCGTTAATAATGATTGGTGTGAGGTCGTCGAAGGATCCCCGGGCTGGCATACAGAACGGGTGAGTAAAAAAATTAGAAATTAAGTATATAAAATGTGTCTCGCCTTTTCAAATATTGTATCTACATTAATATCATTAATATGTTATAACGTATTCAAAAGCCGGGGGACATGTATAAATGACACGGGGACATGATAGGTACATCACCTCAACCCGTGAGTTAAGATTTTTATAAGAAGAGTTTTATTTTTATTTTGCCTTGGCCATCGTCGCCACTGGCGCCGCCTCTTGAACATGGTGGATGCTTCCCGCCAAATTTAGAATTTTGTATGAATGTAGATAAAGTTTGGTATGTAATTTTGCATAATTACTTAAAACACTCGTCGGATAAAATAATGAAACTCACCTGCGGTTCGTGTCATAAACCCCCACTCCGTTTTACATTTCAGATTCTGGGGTATAAAATTTTTGGTCGTAATCGGTGGTATAATTGGCGCGTTCTTCATCCCTGAGGGTTCATTTGCTTCGACGTGGATGGTTTTCGGCATGATCGGCGGATTCTGCTACATAATTATTCAACTAGTATTGATTATCGACTTCGCACACTCCTGGGCAGAAAAGTGGGTTTGTAAGTATCCTAATATCAACAAAGCTGGCGAATTACAACCTTTGCGTGACGTTTTTAAAAGATTTATTATTCTAGTCCAGGGGGTAAAATCGGAAATCAAAGTCTGTATGGGAAATACGGTGCGATATGACTATCGATTCTGACAAAAAAATTGTAAAAGCGAAAAATATTAACGCTTAAAGTTTTATGCGTGTTGCAATTATCACAAAAGATTTTAACTACATTAGAAACAAAGAGCACCCAAGTGTCTTACGAAGTACTACGATAACCAGGCCTTCATAAAGTATCAAAACGGTATGTTTTGATTGCGTTTTTATTTTCGTTCCCAATATATCGATCGTTCATAACGTTATATAACACTGGTCAACAGTGGTTTTGTTGCCCTGGATATTAAACTAATTTCTAATAATTTGATGCAAACAATTAATGAAACAGTGAATGATTTAGGAATATTGGCTCTGATTTTCTTTTAATCAAAAGTTCTTTCTCTATGGAACAATAGTAGATTGTTGCAACAAGCAGAAAGTGATTCATTATTGCGCCGAGTGTTGATTTGGAGCCCGAACGCTAGTGAGGGCTCTAAAAACACGAGCGCAATTACAAATCACTTGATGCGAGTTGCATAATCTGCTTTTCTTTCTACTACTGCTAAAAGTTGGTAAAAAACGTAAAGGTACAGTTAAACCCAACTAGCGAAGTAAAAAGGATATTGGCACCTGTTATGACGCACCCTTAGAATTTTTATATAGTCTATGACACTCGCACGTTCTCCCCCAATCTTAAGATACCCTATTTATTAAAATCGGTTTATTGGTTCTGAAGCTAAAGTCGAAAATCCGAAAATTTTCACAGAAATCTTGTATCTAGTCTATTAATTGTCATATTATGCTATTTTTTTTTAAATATTTTTGTAACCCATACTATCTTATCAGCCAGTACTTTGAGCATAACATTTTAGACGAGACAATCACAGTTCGATATGGCCGCCGATATGTGGCCTGTTTTTTTTTTTGCTAACAGTAAGTCCACAGAAGAGTGGTCGGCTGTCTCGTCGGACTGTGAATGGGCGGATTGGGTAGCTGTTGGTGTAAACTTCTTGATCAACCAACCAAATTAAATAAAAATACAAAACAGTGCAATAATGAAATTTGTATGCAACTTTATTTGCTCTAGAGCAAATAAGGGCTGCTTTGTGCTGAGTATTTAAGGCCATTATGATGAAATTAAAGCGTAGTAGGAAGAAAAAATAGTTACACCAAAATCAATTCAGTACTTTCATGAATATATCCGTAAACTGTATACAGATGTAGTGCATAATTAGTTTCCATCGTGTTTTATCGGAAACGTTCGTATTTATCGTGCTCTCTCAATTAGCTTCAGCTGGCCCCCAATTCTCGGTGCATTCGAGATTATACGACAGTGCATACATTAGTTTGACACAACTGTATGATTGTGTATATATATATATATATATATATATATATATATATATATATATATATATATATATATATATATGCTCCTCTGCTGCACTGGGAGTGAAGAAATAGCATAGAATGCGTGCAGATGCTTATCATCCTGGCATTTCGTACAAGTCGACTAAGGGACGGGTCCTCTCCAACATGGTGGACTATCTGTATGGGCGATGGGCTGATCACCTGTCACCATACGGTTCATCATACCATCTTAGGACTAATTAATCGAACGTGGCCACAAGTAGTCTTGTGGCTCTGCCCACCCCATTAGGGATTTCGGGCGTGATGCTATGTATGTATATATATATACATTCATATATATATAATGTCATTTTTTTTTTTTTTTCAATTTAGCTTACTATGAAGAATCAGAGTCGCGAGGCTGGTACGCTGCACTCCTCCTTGCGATGCTCACCTGTTTCACGCTCACCCTCACTGGCATTGTGCTGTTGTATGTCAACTTCACTCAAGTAAGTGGTGTAAAATACGCGACTAACTGTTGATTTGTCATCAAACCTGCTCGTTATTAGTTGTATTACGGAAAAAACCGTATACCGTGTGAAATACGGACCAAGGGTGTTATGGGTTACTGTAGATAATAATGCCCGCTTGTCCTACATGTTGCAATACTTACAACCGCTTCCTAGCCCACCCCTCCAAACGTTACTTGCCATTAACTGTGTGTGTCTGTCAGGCTGACACTTGCAACCTGTCGAAGTTCTTCATCTCGATCAACCTGATCCTGGTGGTGGGGGCGAGCGTGGTGTCCATCCTGCCGGCGGTGCAGGAGCACAACCCGCACTCGGGGCTGCTGCAGTCGTCGGTCGTATCGCTCTACGTGATGTACCTCACCTGGTCTGCGCTCTCCAACTCGCCTATGCCCTGCAATGCCATGGTTGACCCCAATAACGTAAGCACCCTTATTATATTCCAAACTAGCGTGCCCGGGACTTTGTTCTCGTAGGATTAGGTTGATTTTTCATACAAACAACAATATGTCATATCTCGGAAATCCTTGGAGATATCAAAATAAAATAAACGCCATTATCTAATTTTGAAATCACAGATAGACACTCCAATTTTATTTATTTCTATGTATATGATAACATACAAACGGAGTATTAGTACGACACAAGTTGAAGCGACAAAATAGAAAAACAGGAACGCTTCTGAACTTAGGGAACTGACAGTAATGGGGAGACTTCTTGATTGAAACACCGAGCCCCGAGTTGTATATATTATCACCAGGTCGTACTATAGTTTGGCCACAAGTGCTGTATCGGGCCTTGGGTGGCGACGGACGTGCGGGGGAAGGGAAATGTAGAAGAATATCCCCTTCACCTCCGCCTCTTTCCCGCGCTTCGGGTACCCCGCGTCTTGCCCCACAGCTACCTAAGGCGCGGTACCGCGCTTGTGGTAGCACTGTATAGTTCACTGCTGGGCCTGGCCTCTTCCAAACCTACCCTTAAAGTGTCATCATATTTTATATGGCAGATACCTTCTCCAGTTCATATAATGTGTGTGTCATGGTATGCTAGCGACCTAGGGCGCAGCTTTCCCCGCGGAATTTCAATAATCCCATGTAAACTATGACCCCTGTATGTGAAGTGATTCCTGAAAAATGTTTATAGTATTAAACGTATTTTGTTTGTAAATTAAACGATATCGAAGAGTCTGAAGATACAGACAACACTTTCAAAGCGCGGATAGGTCGCTAGTTAGTTATGAAAATATGTATTTATTATTACCATCGGTATCACTAAGACCAATTATTATATTCAAATACGCATTACCAGGATCGTAAAGCTGACGTTTATTGGGTATGTACTTTAAAGCCTTCAAATACAGGCTAGTTGTGTATGAGTAAGTCACTCCGTTATTTTTAATTTCCTGATGAGTTATCTTCTGTGTTCCTTCTCTGACTGTTGTTATTTCACGTCTGACCAGCTCACCAGCATGTTTTCACTAGCCTAGTGTACTACTGCTAGGGCCTGTTCACGCAAGATAAAACCGGTCAAGTGCGAGTCTTACTCGCGCGCCGAGAGTCCCATACCTACCTATGAAAAATCCAAGGGACTGCAGGCCCGATAATTCGATATTAATTTCAACTTGATACCTCCACGCGTTCCTGCATGTCTAGCACGACCTGCCTGCGAGTCGTTTGTCGCGCAGTGCATCCCTTACATATTAGACTAGTTTGACAGAGACGCACTGAGCGACAAAAGACTCGCGGGCATGTCGGACAGACGGACAAAAAGTTATCCTCGATTTTAAGTAAATTCCTATGATTAGCAGAAGCATTATTGGCTAGCTACTTGTTTTCGTGAACAGGCTTCAGGCAAACGCATCTCGTTTGAATTTCCTAGTTCCCCTACCCTTAGCAGTTTCTGACCAGTCTCTAAGAAATACTTCCAAATCACCGCTATCTTCACCTGTGTCTTTCTCGCCCATTTATTTTAATTATTTAGGCTCACATCATTTATTGTACCTTGAATATAAGATCCATTTGTGAATGTTTGTCATTCGGAAAAGGATAATACTGTAAGAGCTATCCGTTCCGAATGACCTTGACTTTGATCCGACGGACCCTCACCGCAATGACATGACTTATTTATAAAAGGGACATTTAATATCTAATATTGAATTTTAAAATAATCCCTTTAAGAATAATATAGCGTTACAAAATCCAAGAATTTGTATGGAGATTTCAATATTTTGGCATATCTTGACTCTGCCTCTTACGAATGTTAAGAGAACTGTGAACCAAAGGCAAAAATCACCCTCCTCATACAAAAGGCGAGAACGATTTCACCCCCGGCCCGATGTTGACCAATATTTGATAGGTTGTCAGTCAACAAAATCTAGAACTACGTTTTTTGAATATTAATGAAAGATCGACAAAGTCCAATAATTGCCGAAATTAGTTTTGTATGAGAATTGGAGATGCAACGGATATCCGGCTACTATCCGGTATCCGGCCATGTTTTACTATCCGGCCGGATACCGGATAGTGAGTCAGTATCCGGCCGGATACCGGATAGTAAAAACTTGGATCAGAAATACGATAAAACAAATAAAAGCCGTCAGAAATAAACAATATCAACGTCAATTATTAAATTAAAACCCTGTTTCTTTTTATTTAAGTATAAAACTAATATGTAACATCACGTCGTGCACGTTCGAATATTCCCAATTAAGGTAATAAGGCGCGTATTTAACCTCAAAGGGTCTCCTCGGCACTTACAATTCGTAACAAGTTTAAACTTGCTCGCCGCGCAAAGGCCGCGCAAGCTAACACAGCTTTAGAGATAGCTCGTGTGCGGCCGGATATCCGGCTATCCGGCCAATGGCCATGCCGGATATCCGGTATCCGGCCAAACCACTATCCGTTGCATCTCTAATGAGAATACTGAAACAACAATAAACCTGAATGTATTGATTATAGTGAAAAAACCAAAACTAAAAGACCTAGATTTTGTTCTGACTGACAACCTATGAAAAATTGATCAACATCGGTTAACATTTAAACGGTTATCGCCTTTTGTATGAAAAGCCGTAGGTTCACACTCCTCTAAAGGAACCAACACACAGGACCTGAAATCTACGAAAATTCGCCAATTTACACAGGAGACCCTTACTAGATGTGTATTACTTTAACGGGCGTGTGTGTGCGCAGCCCTCGTCGTTCGACAACCAAGCCATCATTGGCATGGTGATCTGGGGGTGCAGCGTGCTCTACTCATGCGTGCGCACCGCCTCCAACTCCTCCAAGATCACCATGTCCGAGCACATCCTCGCCAAGGAGGGCAACGCAGGTGAACAAACTTAATGTTATCTGTTTTATCACCCAATTCGCTCATTAAAATGTGGATTCACAATGCAAAGAGACGGGCGTTTAAATTGCTGCTAATTGTCGTAGCTTTTTTAACGCAAGTAGGCATCTAACTTCACAATCACAGCGTTATGACGCGTCGCGTTTGGCATTCCGGAAAAATATCAATTTGTATTTTGTTAAATTGCTAGTAAATAGACTTAGTTAAAATACGAAAATCGTTGCGAACACGCAAGGAATCGCCACATTTCCTCGCTAGAACTTCTTATTGTGATTCCACCTCAACATAGACGAATATATAATAGCAAGAGGAGTGCCAATCGCCACATAGTGTACGTACGACGACGACGACGCGGTTAGCCTAGTTGGGAGTGACCCTGCCGCCGATGCTAGCGTCCCGGGTTCGATCCCCGACAAGGGCAAATATTTGTGTGATAAGCACGAATGTCTGTTCCTGAGTCTTGGATGTCTCCTATGTATTTAAGTATTTATGTCTCTATATAAGTATGCATATCGTCGTCTAGTACCCATAACACAAGCCTTAGAGTTTACTTTTGGACTAGATCGATTTGTGAAAAGATTGTCCACTGATTTATTATTATTTTTATTATTATAGTGAAGCATACCTCGGATGTTGCAATGCCATACATCGGAGAATTTATTCAATAGTGACTGCAATTCGTTCAAACAATTGTGATTTCCTCTAAATAGCTGATATTTCTTTCCAAATTACTTCATAAAAAAATATTATCTACGCCATTTTGCAGAATAAATTATTTAGTTGCCAGATTTGATTGAATACCTCGCAGGTTATGGTTGTATATAAATAGTTTAACTCAGTTTTAGCACCTTCGGGTTATTTCTAAGCTCTTATCGCCATAAGGTGATTATAGGCGATTATCAGTCCTCTTGTTTTATTCGTTTTTTTGCAGTTTCATTTCTATTTCCAAAATACACCGTGCCTTCGTTACCGAGTACTTTTTGTAACTTTTGTTTTGTTTGTAAAACACTAAAGTTTTCATCTTTCTAAAACGGACATTTCATTTTTGAGAATATTTAGCTTCGAAATTCACCTTTGTTCCAACTTTACATTTTTTTATATACACTGTTTATGCTTGCATGTATATAATTATGTTATCTGTGATGTGGATTTCAAATGGCTTTGGCACTGGCGGTATATAACTTGATAAATTGGTTTTCATGCGAGTATATTATGTAAGTCTTACCGTTGTTAAAATTAATAAATACTAATAACACTAATTCATTTCATTTGCATTACTAACGCACGATTGTAATTCCTTGCGAACATAACGCGTTGTCGGCGATACGGCGCAAGGGCAAGGAGGGCTCATTGCTAATGAAGGTATATTAAGTCCAAGTCATCTCAGCGCGCGACGCGATGTGCGCGTGAGCGTGGGTTGCTCGGACGACGCCTGCCGCGTCACTGTCACACAAACCAAAGCTGCTTATATACAATAACATACAAGCTCACGCACACAGCGCGTCGGGCAAAGATGACTTGAAGTATTTATAACAAACTCGTATGCCACTGCCCGTATTAGAAGCCTACGCAGGAGGCTTGGTTGGATTGTGTAATAAGTATAGCTTAATGTGCTCCCTTTTTAATCGACTTCGAAAAAAGGAATTGTTCCTGATTCGTCGTATTCCTATTTCGTCGGATTCCTGATTCGTCGGATTCCTATTTCGTCGGATTCCTGATTCGTCGTATTTTCAATATCAAATGAAACTATGGAATTACTGTGACTCCACTTCTGTATTTAATATTTAAATATTTAGTATTTACAATAACAACAAATTGAATTAAATTGAGTCGGTAAAAATATATTATATATACGATATTTACACTTGACTGTATTACTGGGAATACTTAAACATTGACACAACACACAACTTATTGACATTTTGCAATAAGGTTCTACTACGCCCCAATAATAAACATGCGTTATCGCACATAGCTCTACCTAAAAACATTAATGTTTATTTCTGGTAAATACTGGTTTACTGCATGATAGATTTAATTATATAATTGATAAATCCGACGAAACAAGAATACGACGAATCAGGAATCCGACGAAACGGGAATCCGACAAAACGGGAATCCGAAGAGACAGGAATATGACGAATCAGGAACAATTCGAAAAAAGGCGGTTCCGTGCTTTACCCGTATGTATGCATGGATGTATGTTCACTAAACCGAATTGAAGGGTTCTTTCGAATATATAATCTTCATTCTTCTAGGAAGATTTTAGTAGTGAGTTGCTGTTACTGCTGAGTTTCTTTTCAACAGATGTCACCTTTCGAAGCTCTGGTAGATTCAGACATGTAAAAGAGCCCGTGTGGCCTACTTGCAAAATAATCTGCATTTTCATTATTTATATAATACAAGCACATGTCTGTGTATTTTCCCGACTATCTCAAAAAGGGCTGGACCGATTTGAATGATTATTTCTAAAAAGTAACCTTCTTTCTTTGGGCGTGTATTAAATATATAATACACTAACACTTTCCCGCTGCTTTGCTTGAAAGGTGATTAATTGTAACCATAAAAATCCATAACGCCGACGGGAATTATTCGAGAATGTAAAGAATATCTTTTTCTGGGACGGTTTTACAAACTGTTAATTGTGGCCCGTTTCACGAAACTAAAAGTTACAATTTTAGAAGCAAAACTTGGCAACACCGATGTCAGTTCCCATATTTGTAACTTCTTCAAACTGGCCACTCATTTATAACGCTGATCCACGTGGGAGCGCATCTGGGGGGCTAGCACGACATGCCCGCGAGTCGTTTGTCGCTCAGTGCGTCCCTTACATTTTTGACTAGTTTGACAGAAACGCACTGAGCGACAAACGACTCGCGGGCATGTCGTGCTAGACGTGCTGGTAAATCGGAACCGATAGTGGGGTTCGCAAACTCTTTAACGGATGAGTGTCATGTTAGCGTACCTGTCGAAGATACCCGGATGATGAAAAAATTGCACGCAATTACTACCTAGTACAAGAAAAAGTACCTATGTAATTTCAGAGATATGAGCCCTGTTTACCGGGTACGCTAACTTGACGTCCAAATACAGCATTTTTGGGAGTAGCACCATTCTGGAGATCCAGCCTAAGTACTCCAGCTTGATGTAAAGTTAGCTAGTGCTCACCCTCAATGCGATTGGTACCTACCAAGCGAATGGTGCTAGCTCCAAAAATTTAATTTAACCTAAGAGTCGGTCCAATTCGCAACGGTCTCGCCTAAATTATTTTAAAGTTCCCTAAACTTAAAAACTCGATTTTGTATAGTGCCAAGCTGTCAAAATCGAGTTTGAAGTTTCTTATTTCAAGTTTGGCCACTTTCGAATTGGCCCCAAACAAACCGCGATATAAAGTTCCGATTAGGCTGTCAAAACATGCAGATGCTCGAGTGAAATTTATATTATCCTGAATATTTTGACAAGTTGATGGCACAAAGCTAATCGATGCGTGTGTTGTTCGCTCACTGAGCGCAGGGTATGATTCCATAGAGGGCGCGGGCGCCGACGGCGGCGAGCGCGGCGCCGAGACGAAGGTGTTCGACAACGAGGGCGACGGCATCGCGTACTCCTGGAGCTTCTTCCACGTTGTCTTCGCGCTGGCTACTCTGTACTCCATGATGACGTTGACTAACTGGTACAAGTAAGTATGTTTCACTATTCATGCGAGGACCAGCTTAGTTGTAGCTATATTGAACAATCCTCATTGTATCATTGGCAAAACGGAGTACCACATATATACACAGTGTCCCAGGAAATATTGTCAAGTGGAGGTCCAGAGAAAGATTCACCCCCATGTATGTTCTCTTTTTTATATGCCTAGGTCAGGAGCTATGGACTTTTTTCAAATTTATATTCTAATAGTACGTACAGATGAATAAAAATGCGGTTTAGATATTGGATAGCGATTTAAAAGAAATACATTTCTATTTTTGTAATGAATCTGATAGCCCTTGAGGTGTTCTACCTCCGGAGCTCCGCTTGACACAATTTGCGTTTATAGCGTTTCCTTTGGAAACTGCATTTTTCGGGATAAAAATCGACTGTCCAAATATCTCTGTGCAAAAGTCACGTTGGTCCCCTTGGTCGCTCGTAGCCCCGCCGGTTACAGTTATTTGACTGTAATATTGGCAGCGGGGTTCGCGCGCTATGCAGAGTCTAAAAAGGTCTGTGCTTAATTTATACATTTTTTATACTGCAAAGGTATATTTTCCTTTTACAGCCCAAGCTCAACGCTTTCGAAACAAAATATTGCATCAATGTGGATCAAGATCTCATCATCATGGCTCTGTATCGGCATTTACATTTGGACAATGGCCGCTCCCGCGCTCTTCCCCGATCGAGACTTCAGTTAAGAGATCAAATATAACACAAGATAATTGAAAAAATAAATGTTAATCAGTTAATATATTGTTTAAGAGCATAGATTAAAGAAACGGGAGATATGCCATCACCGCTAGAGCAGGTCGTGTACCGCTGTCGCCACTTTTAAGAAAGTGTGCATTTCACCAATTACGTTATTTTTATCCACTACCTATATAAACGTATTGGTATTGGTTAGGGTTCACAATGTGAAAGCGACGTAACACTATTGTAATAAAATCAAACGGACAAGCAGTTGCGTAAGGGTTATATTGCAAAATGAAAAATAAACATACTGGTTCAGCCACTAGACGGCAAATAACGCTAGTGAAGTCTTATAGATTTTGCCTTTCAACACTAGATGACGCTTAA
This sequence comes from Tortricodes alternella, assembly GCA_947859335.1. NCBI lineage: Eukaryota > Metazoa > Arthropoda > Insecta > Lepidoptera > Tortricidae > Tortricodes > Tortricodes alternella. The sequence goes on along the minus strand of OX401970.1, from coordinate 21,756,955 downwards.
ATTATACGTTTGGATCTAGAAGCATCTATGTTAGCAAAATGTAAAAATCTAATAGAAATAAAAGTATTCATTGAAATTGAAACTAAAGCCGTACGCATTTTTAGTCTCAATTCTTTTTTACGAACTTTCTTACTACAAACTCATTTTTATGTTTTACGTGTGTATAACGAACGCCGCGCGTCTATGGCAGTTTTTGGAGGCGTGGCACGTAATTATGATAATTTTGCTCATATCGAGGCGACACGAAATGCACCCCATACATCTTCCTTGTCTCTTCTATCTATTTATAAGACGGAGTCCCAGTAGAGCTTGTCTGTCTATTATTATATAAGTTAGAAATAATCTTGGGAGCCACTGAACGAATTTTGATGCGGTTTTCACTTAACATTTTCCTTTTATTTATAGGACCACCGAAAATATTGAAAATAGTTGAACCAGTCGCTAGTGACTTATAATAATAAATAAAATTGAAATGGCAAAATCATCATTGGTTACAAATCTAAAAGTGATCAAGGTAAATCTGAATTTAAGTGTAGCAAGCAATAGTAGTTAATCGACATTCATGGGTATTGTTATGATGAGAATAAATATTGTAAAACTTACGTCGTATTAAACAGAGCCCAGGACGGATTTGAGCCTGAAGGTATAGGAACGCTGTATTTTCAGATCGAATTAGCAGCCATAGTGCATAATTTTCCCGCATTCTTAGAACCAAACCCTTAACCCTTAGTGATTTAATTTTTTTACAGCGTTCACAAAATAACTATAAAATCAGCTCGCGGCCTAACCATATAGGAATGCCAGGAATGAAGAACCATCGTGGAACGAAAGAACACACTACCCGTCATGGAGATCCCAGTTTGACGAGGCGAATCGGTCACGTGAATTTCTCACAGCGTTTAGGCAATCATGAAAAAAATGGTGTCAGACTGGGTTTTCCGTAGCCAGTGAAGCGTATTCTATCGATCCATGTTGATTTCGCGATTCCTATATGTTTAAACTTTTGAACGCCACGGCTGTATGCGAGAAAGCGCGCCACACACCCCGAGTGACGGCTGTAGCCGACAAAATGTATGGAAAATGGCATGCGGTGGCGTCAGTCAGGAGCACGATAATCTGCTGGCGTTCAAAAGGTTAAACCCAATATTTTATTATTGTCTGAACGCTGTTAAAAATTTCCGAGACCAATTTAGGAATGAAGGTTTGTAAGATTGCGGTGAAATTACGCATGATTGAGTGTTTGTTAGAAACAATTCAGCCTGCCTTAACCGTCACTTCAGGCAAAAATCCGTCCTTGGCTCTCTGTATATTTATATATCGTATGTTGGTATAAGTAGCCACAGATTATTTACAATTTACTACGCAAAGTGGTATAGCCCTTTTTATCTTCTATTTTAGGCTTGTAGAATATGTGAATCTATTAACTACTAACTTTAAATGATTTCAAAATATGCAATTTTTAATCTATGTGTAGTTTCCTTATAGTCCTAAAAAATTACGCGATTATTTAAATAAATTCCTGCATTATTTATTTAGATTTGTTTTATTGACTCTTATCCACATAATTTGATTCATAAATGTCATCTTGTTTAATATCATTAGCTAATTTTTATCAGTTCTTCATCCACCACAATATCATATGTCAACAACTTGGCATATTTCTTCAACAATTGTCGCCAGTAACATTTCACATCCTTTTCAGTGAGATTTTCCCAAATCATTTTGTATCCCCGATCGGCAATTTCTTGAGCTAATAAATCGTTTTCATTGAAGAATACGATATATTTTGCAATTTGTGACTGTGAAGCTGTTGGATCTAAAGGAATGTAGTGCACCCATGGCCTGAGAGCTGGATAAAAATACTCCTGCCAGTCATTGCCCACGTGAAAGATCAGCGACTTGCAAAGGAACAAGTGCTTGAGACGGAAACTTGCTGCAACGCCTCTGTAGTTAAAAAGATACTTGAATTTGCAATGTTCTTCAAATGACACTTCAGCTGCTGGCTTTGCATGAAGTGTGTCCTGTAAACATGATGAAACTAATTAGATTGCTACATTTTAAAGGCTAAATTCACGCCGCGATGCCCCGTGAAGCGTATACTTTTCTCTTTTATACATACGGTAAGTGAAACAGACAGGTATGCGTTCACGTGCAGTGCCGGATTAGTAATTTTAAATTATCTTTGTAATTTTGATACCGAAATATTTCCATTCGCCTCTTGCATCACGGCCTTAACCTTTTGAACGACCCAGTCGGCTGTGGCTGACAGCAGATTTCCGTGACCCTGACGCCACGATATGCAGTTTTGGATACATTTTGTCGGCTACAGCTGTCACTCGGCGTCCGGGGTACGCTTTCGTGCACTCAGCCGTGGCGTTCAAAAGTTAATGGCGCTCATTAGGGTGCGTTCTCACTAAAGTGAAGCGAATCATAAAAACAAAGCTCTAAAATAGAAACATTCAGTCAGTTCGGCTCATCTCTGCTCGAGTGAGAAACGACATGTAACGTTGCAGGCGACGCGTGTTTTGTATCGCTGTCAGTTATACACTGGCCTATATATATTTATACGTGGATATTCGAAAACGGCACTTCAAAATATATAAAAAATCACGGACTCATGACAGGGGGATATTTTGAGACAATTTATAGGCGGTCCCATATCTTAAGGGATCATTTTAACAGTTTTAGACAACTGATGCAGGTGTCCTTATCGAAACGAATTTAGTAAGAGTGTTTCGAGTGCGAATCTTTTTTTAAGTTTTTGAACGTCACAGTCGTAGTCGGCTATACACGGCAACATATTTTCGTGCCCTTGACGCCACGACATGCCGTTTTCCATACATTTTCACTCGTGGCACGCTTTCTCGCATTCAGCCGTGGCGTTCAAAAAGTTTAATCAAAAAAAATGCCAGGTAGCCTGATCAAACTAGGTAGTAAAAATAAATTGTTTCAGCAATACAAAATGCGCGACGACCGCGCGTAAATATCGACGTGTTCAAGGGCCCTTATTAGATTTGAGCATTAAAAGATATATACATGTAGCGGTGAAAAGATATAGAATACATTGCACTGGCTACGTTTAAAGTGTTAGCGAAATTGTACTTTAATCTGCTTAAAACAAGCCTATGTTTTGGAATCACGTCGTAAAACGAAACAGAAGCCTATTATTAATATTGGCAGCAATTTATCGTTTCCGCATTACAGATAAAATAAAGAAGAATAAGAAAATAGTAAAATAAGAAATGATGATTTACAACTAACCGCTTCAGATTTCCACGCTTGATTTTTTGTATATTGAGCGTCAACTAAATTAGGCTGTGCTCGAGACAACAGAATCAGTGCGTCTCGCTCCTCACTTGTTCTCGAGCCTCTAAAAAAAGCTTTCTGTTCCTTTTTATTCCATGGCCATCTAAAAAATAAGTATTAGAGAAATTAAATTAACAGTTCCTGCTTCTATGACTTTAAAACCCATTTTGGTCTTTATTTCCAAAACGGCTAAGGCGGAGACTACAGTGGTAAGGCGACTGCTACGTGACAGTGATTTTATAGGTTGGTCGCCACATTATACATTACACCATATATTTATTATTATCACACAGATACATACAAAGAAGACATCGACGGGTTCGCACAGGGCACGACACGGCTCGGCAATAGTTCATTAATGAATCACCTTTTGTAGATATATTTCTAATTCGCTGGATGGAAAATTATTCGTAGGAGACTTTACGGAACCCTCTTTGCGTGAGGCCGCCTCCCGCTTAGCCAGATTTTAAAAGATCAGAGGAGGCATACTGTAAACTGACACAATTACCTATCAGCAGCAGAAGAGATAGACAATCTGTGTTTATCCCATCTACCAATGCCAGTGGGATACAATGATATAGCTGGACCTCCTTCCCAAAAACTCCACGCAGGATACATTATGTCATAGTAGTCTTTTGTCTGAAAGGAAATATTCAATTAAATAATGGCGCTATTTTTATTCTTTTCATTTATATGAATAAAGGTAGGGACAAACAGCCCACGTGCGTACGTCACTTATGCAACGCATTATGACGTTTGTCCCTACCTTAAGCGTTATAGTGCAGGCTGGATTGATGTTGTCTATTCATATTTTGATTCTGTTGAATACTTAACATATCATATTCCAGCACAGCGTTATGAATACTTTAAATAATATTATTGATGTAAGAAATATTTAACCTTACTAAATGAAAATACGGGTGCCTTCATATGACCCCAAGCACGATTCACTTGAGGCCAATCTCTTGTATTTATAGCTATTTCCATATTAGGTAATTTTGGTGCTAGAGCACTCAAATAATGTTCAATTCCTGCGCATCTTGCTGGAAAGTGACAATCCTTCTGGCGATACAAATTACCATTAAAAATCTGTAAATGTAAAAATTTTATCATTACGTAACACGTAAACATTTTATAGTATTTAAAACACTTAGCACATTTAAGCTTAAATAAGATTCCCATACCTTTGTCTGATCCATGAAAACTTATTTTGTCACCCAGCGGCCCTAACATAAATGACACAAAGATAAATTAAACCCCTTTATCTCTATGGCTATTTCTTTCGTCGGCACTAGTGTGATAAGACTTATCTTTGTGTCTTTCATGTTAGGACCGCTGCAGTGAAAACATTCAAAAGCACAACAAAACCAGTCAGCTTTAACGAGGGTTTCACTGCAGGGCAACGATATGTACTGTTTATTTATGTTATTCATAGCACTAGTACAATATTTATTAAACAGGGAATAAAATCAGATAGATAGTCAAGTTAAAACTCATACAGATAGGATTAGTACATAGTGACTACAAAGTGGTAACTTACAAAGTGTTAACCAGTGCTGTATGAATTTGGTTGCCTACGAGGCAGGCTAAGCCTAGTGTAGGAACCAGTATACTCTGGATGGCAAGTTCACAACTCCCCTAAAAACTACACAAAATACTGGTATTTATGATACCAGTATTTTGTGTAGTTCTTCTTATTCTTGTAAATTTAATGATGTAGTTTCAAATAAATAAACATTTTTATAATTTTAAAAGTAAATTTACCAACTTCTAAGCAACAAACCTAGTGTGAAAACCGGATTTACACACATGAGCAAATGCTGCCTGTCTAATAGTACTAATGATAGAATCTTGAAGGCATTATCAGTGATATTCACAATATTATTCAAAATAAAGGCATTTCTTTAACCTTTTGAAAGCCACGGCTAATGGCGAAAAAGCGTGCCATGAGCACTTGACGACGGCTGTAGCCTAAGCAAATGAATTAAAAACAGCATATCGTGGAAATTTGCTGTTGGGTGCAGCCCACTGGGGCATTTAAAAGGTTAAATTATTCATTTTCCCTAAAGTTGTTTATGTTCACCTAAGGGGAGCTTGTTATGCATAGAAGACCCAACTCCAGGTGCATTGTTTTTTTTTTCTGTAACTCGTCTATTAGCATTTACCTTAGTAATTGATGGATTTTAAATGTGGGAAACTATAATCTTACCTGATACTTAGTCGCCTTAGCATTAGCTAATAAAAACATTTCCCTTGTTATGCCATCCTTGAATGGGCTTATATCTTGTTCAACCACATCCCTGTGACAACTACAGTTTTTATGTTCACAGGGTTTATATTCTGCGATGGCTAACCTTATATTTTCCATGATTCTTGAAGACCAGTGATTACTTTCTAGGAATGTTCAAAAGAAAATAATTCAGTAATTATAAGAAGTAAATTAAATTAATACTTTAAGAAAATAGTTAATCAATCTTTTCAATAGTTAATAATTGGAACTTATAGAACATATTGCGTGCCGAGGACTGGGCCTTATTTCAATTAGCAATATTTCTTTGTGCAATATATGTGTGTGTAAAGGTCTCATTATTCGTTCTTCATCGTTGTTAATTACCTTTATCATATTTGCTGTGTGTCTCTTTACAAGAATTATGACTTGAACATGTGTTGTCGTACTCAGATAAAGCCACAGTAAGAAAACAATGTATTAAGAGAATGGAATAGCGTATGTTCAACATAATGCAGGATTTGTGGAGACAATAAATATATACTTGCACCAATTTATATATTTTACTTCAATTACATGAAATGAAAACGCAAAGTAGCGAACATAAGACATAAATACAAAATATGAATCTGTTGTCGTCTGACAGAACCTCACAGACATGCCTGTGACAGGAGGTCCCTGCGTTCCAAGACGCGCTCACAGACTACTATACTATAATTTAGCTAGACGTGCTTAAAGTCACAGGCGTTGTCCTAATAGAACGCGATTGCGCTTTCATCGCTAGTTCGCGCGAATTTTGTTCGCTCGAATCCGCGTCAAACAAACTGATGTCCTAATTGACATTCGCGCGAGCAATAAGTACATCTGCCCCCATAGCACACTAATTTTTATCGCGCACATAAAGCATTTGTCCCTTTCGCACCCGCATATTAGTTAAACAGTGACGAATGCTTTATGTGCGCGATAAAAACTAGTGTGAAAGGCCCTCTGAGGGCTTAGCACACTAATTTTTATCGCGCACATAAAGCATTCGTCCCTTTCGCACCCGCATATTAGTTAAAAAGTAACAGATGCTTTACGTGCGCGATAAAAGCTAGTGTGCTAGGCACTCTGTTCGACATCAGTATGTTTGATCGCGCGAACTAGCGATGATAGCGCAATCACGTTCTATTAGGACGACGCCACACACAGCACCCATAGCGCGCTCTGCCTACCGGTCCATTCGGAACGAAAGAGCGCACTCTCGGCTTCGGTTGTGAGGCCAATATTACATAGGGTACGTTCCACTTAACGCCCGCAACGTACCCGTACTGTATATATATTTTATTTTTAAATTATAGTTTGGCCAGGTTTTCTTTAGGCAACCCATTCGCAATATATTTTTTAACATACTAATGGCCAAATTCAGAAAAGCTACCCAATTGATCTTTAATTAAAGTGACGTTTGGTTGACGTTTTTGTATAGGATGACAACTATAGTTAGAGAGCTGGGTGCCATTTAGGTATATGATTTGTTCGTCTTTCATATTGATAGGGATGAAAGTTTATGTCAATACAAATCGATTTGGTCCAGTAAATGAAAGTCGTATGTCCTTGCGTTTTTGCCAACAACTTTAAAAAATCGTACGTAAAAGAATCAGAGACCTAGAGGTGTGCCAACTTAATTTTTCTATTCTGGGAGTCCTAATGAATTGAATGGACGCAACGAGAACGACGTACAAATGATTTAGTATAGCTTTTTTCATTTACACGTTTGCAACTACGTCCCGTTATAAAAACAGAGGCCTGCACGTCTGCCTCTTCGATGTTCATCGTTTTGAGGATTATTCTAACCATCAGTCCAAGAGGCAGACCAGACACGAACAAATGATTTAGAACACCGCTTTTTAAAAAAAAAATTGAATCGCTTCCAATTGAAAACGCATCGCCACCATAGTGGCCGACTATTTTTCTGTGGTTCTTTACATTGTCATTAATCGAACAATTCAGGCCCCCAATTCTCGGTGCATTCGAGATAATGTCGATTGCGAGATTAAACGTCAGATTCATACAGTTGTCAAACGACTGTATGCACTGCCGTTTAATGTCGATTGTGAGATTATCTCGAATGCACCGAAAATTGGGGTCCAAGGCCCCAATTCTCGTTGCTTTCGAGATAATGTCGATTACGAGATTAAACGTCAGATTCATACAGTTGTGTCAAACGGCTGTATGCACTGACGTTTAATCTCGATTGTGAGATTATCTCGAATGCACGGAGAATTGGCGGCCTGGCCCCTAATTCTTGCTGCATTCGAGATAATGTCGACTGCGAGATTAAACGTCAGATTCATACAGTTGTGTCAAACGACTGTAGGCACTGACGTTTAATCTCGATTGTAAGATTATCTCGAATGCACCGAGAATTGGGGGCCTGGTCTGCCAAGCGAACAAATCATATAGAATTTTTGGCACCCAGCTCCCTAGCTACTAGTTGAGGAACATTCAAATATTTCATCTCTAATCAAATACTTAAATGGCGTTTCTGAATTCGGCCATTTCCGCAGAACGCATAAAGTCCTACCATCGCGCTGCGATAAGTCAAAAGCACGTACCTAGCGGGATTTCGATATTAACCCTTTGACCGCCACAGTCGGCTGTGGCCGTCGGCAGATTTCTGTGCCCCTGACGCCACGATATGCCGTTTTCCATACATTTGAGTCGGCTACAGTCGTCGTCGAGCGCTCGTGGCACGCTTTTTCGCCGTTAGCCGTGGCGTTCAAAAGGTTAATCATCACCAAAATAATAACTATGTAGTATTTATGTTAATATGATTTATTTGGTATTAAAAGTACATGACAATAGATCCGCATATTGGCAATTAATTATTATTGAGCTTTTAAACAAATGAATTGAACATTTAATTCATATTTATCCCAAAAAGCTGAACCGTATTTCATTAATAACTTTAAAAAAAGGCACTGGGATCTATATAAATTAAACGTAATAAGTACATAAGTAAGTAATATTTCTACATCAAAAAGCGTGTTCCAACAAATTTGGGTTCCATGTGATGATAACTTGATAAATGATAAGATTATAAAAAACGTATAAATTGTTATATCACATTCATGATCCCAATACACAATTGAATTGAAGCTATACTTAAGATTAGGCTACTGACATAAGGGAAAATATATTTAAAAAAGTAATACAAAGAACTGATGTGAAACCGTTGTATAAACTGGTATATAAGACGCTTACATCTACATTACTGGGTGTGGACGAACCACCTTTTTGTACTGAACCCAGTTTGTTGTCAGTTTTGGTTGTTTTGTTAAAAGAGTGAAATAAAAAAGTCATTTGGCTCAAAATAATTAATTTTATTATAATTAAGATAAGTCAGCCAAACTGGGGTATCTCCTGACAAATCTCATCGATAAATGTAAGCAGCACATGTACAAAAATATTAAATTTCCATCTTAACACCTACCAGTACAATAGTATACCAGTCTTGTTCTCGTGTTAATTGTAATAATCATAGTCTATCTATATTGTGCTAAGGTTATCTCAGGTGTCCACAGTCCTGCATAGACAGCCTAAGACATGCAAATTTCCTTTTTCATTTATTTTGAAAGTTTATGCTCCAGTTGGTCTGCAACAGCCAAGAGGAAGTCTTCGGTGTGTAAGAACATGCCCTCTTTAGTGTTTTCCATCCCATTAATGCAAATGGCTAGGTCTTTGGTCATCTTGCCACTGTCAATGCACTCCACACAAGCCTGTCAAAGGAATTATATACATAAGCTACATAAGTAATTATTAATTAGATATACTGCTGGCACGAATGGATCGAATGAGCGAATGAAAGTATCTATGTGTATACATAGTGCTTTGGACAAAGCTGCCTTTTAACTAATGATTTAACTACAACAGAAACGAAATTTTGTAAAAAAATTGTTTTAATGTAGGTAGGTATCATGTCTTATCTAGTATGAATCTTCTTAATAACTAAACTAACCTGTATTGTGCATTTTGCGAACAGAAAACAGTCTCCTACATAAATATAATAAATAATGAAATCCCCATGACAGGGAATGGCGACAAACGAATTCGACGAACATGAAGTCATGGGCAAAAGCTAGTATTGCATAAGAGGAGCAAAATGACGTAGTTACCTGCTCAAGGTCATGTGCGAATTTAGCCAACTCAGGTGTCCCGTCCAACTTGGCGCGGTGGACGAGGCCGCGAGTCCAGGCGTAGATAGAGGCGACGGAGTTGGTGGAGGTGGGCTTGCCCTGCTGGTGCATGCGGTAGTGGCGTGTGACGGTGCCGTGGGCAGCCTCTGACTCCACCGTCTTACCGTCCGGACACATCAGCACCGATGTCATCATGCCCAATGATCCGTAACCCTGAGTAACATAAATGAAAGAAGATGGTACTGGAACGGTTGATTACAGGACGCTCATCAAACAAAAGAGTATTCTGAAGAAAGGATAACACGCGGATGGAATTGCAAGGCTGCAAGGAAAAAAGCGGCATCGTTCGATTGTGACTACTCAAACTAGACAAGAGACTAATTTTGAACTATAATATGCATTTTGACTATATAATCAACAATCTGGTAGACACGACAAGATTAGATCAACTTCGCTCGATACTTTTTGTTTTCAAAGTCACCTCTTACTTCTCACATTTTACTTTTGCGCCGCTAAACGACAGCGTGGTGATTTAATTTTGGAAAATAATAATTAATCATTTAAATTACAGTGTCAATGTCTGCAGAGAAGTAACCAAGGCAGCAATTCTAAAAGTAGGTTACCGTTAACCTACTTTTAGAATTGCTGCCTTGGTTACTTCTCTGCAGACATTTGATTGATTCGGCGGTTACGTCACGCAACGAATGCCTACGCTATCTCTTTCTTTCGCGGGAGTAATAAAATCCATCACTATCGGACACATGGGAATAAGGACTGTGGTCGTTGGCGAATCATGAATCCAGGGCCACGTCCAAGACGCCGAGCAATCATGTAACTTTCAAGTGCAAACCTGTGCGACGATGTCGGACTGCACGTCCCCGTCGTAGTTCTTGCAGGCCCACACGAAGCCGCCGCTGCTCTTCATGCTCTGCGCTACCATGTCGTCGATCAGCCGATGCTCGTACCAGATCTTGGCGTCCTCAAACTGCTTCTTGTAGTCGCTGGCAATGTACAATACTAATAAGAAACCAAGTTATTCTTATTTAAGACAGACCAATCTTAATTAGATTGGTCAGTTAATTTTTTTTAGTCTACCATTGACAAAGAAAGTGCTCTAATCCAGTGTTAGACTTTAAATTTGTGTGACTACTTCTCACTAGTATTATAGAGGTTAAATTTGTTTGTTGGTTTGTGTGTTCGTATGAAGGGGGTAATCTGTAATATAATGGATTCTCAACAAATCACTAATAGAAAGCTACACTATCCCTGAGTGACAGGCAACTTTTTATCACGGAAAAAGTCACGATTCCCGAGGGAAAACTCGCGTCGCGGGCAAAAAGCTAGTTCATAATAATACCTCTGGTAAATTTCTTCGAATATATCCTTAAACCGGCCATCGTAACGCTTTAGAATAGTGTTCTTTGTGGACAAATAGAGCGGCCATTTCTTTTGCAGTGCCACCTGTACAAATAATAACAAAGTGAAAAGACGTTCAAGAAACAATAGTACATTATTATATTGTGTCGTGCATGTAAATAATTAAGCACGTTATTTGGGTGAGAGTTTACCTGGAAACTTGCATGTGCGAACCCGCGAATGGACTCGTCTAGATTGTACATCCCCATCGCTACGCCAGGTTCCTTGAAGTTGAATAGGAGCCGCCTGTCCACCGTCCCATCTTCGGTCGTGTAAACCATTTCCACCTGGAACAAAAAACATAATTGTGATTACCTGGCACAGGGGGCGTCCATTAATAACGTGACCTCAAGACGGGGAGGGGGGGTTTCGGCAAAATCCCACCAAATCTCATTTAAAGGAAGTGTCAGTCAAAATGTCATGTCTACTTTTAAATTCACATAATATGCATTATTATATCAGACTAGTGGACCCGCCACAGCTTCGACCGCGGTATTTTCCATTATCGCCCCTTTTCACCCCTTTAGGGATGAAACTACAAAAAATCCCTCCTTAGTGTAACTCTAGGGTACTCGAGGAATGTCTCTTCCAAATTTCAAACCTCTCGGACCACCCGTTTAGGCTGAGCGTTGTCTATAAGTGAGTCACGGTACTGTTTTTATTACATCAGATAACATCAGAGCAAAAATGTAGTGCAGAGAAAACATTAGTATTAACGCTTAGATATTTAGTGGGGTGAAACAAAATATAAATTATAGGGTAAATCTCACCAGCGGGATACGTAGGTAACTCGGCGTCCGGGCACGCTTTTTCGCATTCAGCCGTGGCGTTCAAACACCGCATAATGTCTACGAGGGGTTAATTTATGACTGTCAGGCGAAATGAGAGTTGAAAGATTTGCATCGTTTTTGATCTGCGATACTCGATAAAATTGTATTTAGTATTTTCAAGGTTTTCTTATCTCTTAAATGAATCGAGTCGGGGAAAAGTTGGCGGTATCTTATCAAAAGATACTTTGACGAAATTTATAAAATTATATCAAACTATGAAATGCACCCAGAAATGCATGCAGATAGAAATGGCAGGACACCACCAGTTCAAATTAAACATAACCGATTTTGAATTAACTTATGTGTATTTAAATAACGAGTACATTTCTCACGTGTTACGATGCTAGTATTCGGGTTCGATCAATCCTTTCCGCACCTCACCCTAACTGCAAACGCCCTCTATACTCCCAACCTGTAACCTCAGGCTCCCAGGGTCTCGAGCAGGAGAGGCAGTTCAATAGGACTAGGATGGAGGGAGGATCGTACTCAACCGTCTACGCGTCCTTGCAGCAGAAGTGCTAACTGGGTGTAATCATCGGAACGGAACCGATGTGTTTGCTGAAGTTACCCCTCATGTAATTACATAGATTAGGTACGGGGACCCTTCGAAACGTTCAGAATATTTATTCTTAAAAAATTAAGAAACTTTCCGAAGAAGGCACATCTCTTCTTTCAATCTATCAGCTGTGGGGTTGTAAAGGTGTTGGTTACCTTCCCGGGTTTAGGCACTACGAAGTCCTGAGCCTTGTACTGATCGCCGTGCGCGTGACGGCCGATGACGATGGGCTTGGTCCAGCCGGGCACGAGGCGCGGGATGCTCTGGCACAGGATGGGCTCCCGGAACACGGTGCCGCCGAGAATGTTGCGGATCGTGCCGTTCGGACTCAGCCACATCTTTTTCAACTTGAACTCTGTAAAGCATTACGTTCGTCTAGAGATGAAGAAACTTTCGGAATGTTTCCTCATTTTAGAATATTACTGATACCTGATACAAAATGAAGAAGTTTTTCAAGGAGGGCACACATCTAGGTTGGATTTAGTTCTATACAATGTAAAATTTCATTTGAATTGTTAAGGAAATGGTAAGGCGCCAAGAACGTATAAATTTTACTATATATTAAGAAATTATATTTTTTAATAATCTCCTTTCCTCCTAGCGCTTGATAACCTATTTCATTAAAAATATAAAATTTGGAGCAAGCTTTGATCGTAATTCCAGATTTGGCAGGTTGAGGTTTTGCAGTGGAGCGACTGCCATCTGACTTCCATAACCTTTGAGAGCTTGGAACCAGACCAATTCAGTCATGGTTACACATTTAGTTATCTAAAAGCGCAGGATTCCTCACGATGTCTTAGCTCACCTTAAGAGCATCAGTTACCGCAGCTCGCATGTAATATATGTACACAGAAGAAAACTCAATAGTAATCCCATCAGAATATTCACCCACCCACCGCCCCTTTACCGCGCCGCGGATGTCCCGCATTGCAATGCTGACTACAGTAGATGATGGTTCTACTGGGAAGAATATTAAAATCAAAAATTCCCAGTAGTACCATTAATGGTACTAGAGGGACTAAAGTTCCCAGTAGTACCATTAACCCTTTCGGCGCGCATGATGCACATGTGCATCATGGGATTGCAGCCTCGCGCACGCGCATGATGCACATGTGCATCATGGGATTGCAGCCCCACGCACGCGCATGATGCACATGTGCTTCATGGGATTGCAGCCCCTTGGGCGCGCATGATGCACATGTGCTTCATGACAAAGATTGATGACAACATAGTATTTTGTCCAAATTGGAACAGTTTTTAGGTTGATTGAGATTATTAAGACTATAAATAATTGAGTGTCATATATATATTTTTTTCTTCCTTTGTATTTTCAGAGAAAAATTACTTTGAACTTTAACAATCGATATTACTTGTATTAAGTAAGAAATTTTTCTTATTTATTTGATAAACCGTTAGCGTAGTCATCATTGTACATTTTAATTTAATTTAATCATCTATATATTTAGATTTTCACTCCAAAATGTCATGATAACCACGGTGCATCATTGCGCCAGAGCGTACCGCATTTATTACCATGCAATTTTAAAATGCAACAAGTACCGTATTTGTTGTATAATATTAGACTTTATTGCGCATGAATGAAAGTACATTTTTCTTAAGTACGCAACAAAAAATCACATTGGACGGTGTCATGCGGCGTTGACGTTAGTCATTCATTTGTAATTTTTTAAAGTAATGTATATAAACATGCAATATTTCGGCGATAAATACAATAGTAGATACAGATATTACTCAGCGAATAAATTTAGCAAATAGTCGTTTTTGTATAGTCTAGAAAGTGGCGGTACACTTGACTTGACTAAGAAATGGTTTATCACGCTACTTATCTCGTTCAGCTACCTGGCGGCGGCCTGTCATGTCCCGTGACCTTGCATTCCTTAGAGTCATACGCTAATTATTATCTTCTTATCTTTTCCATTGTTAAGAAAACTTTCACGGAATGCAGGCGACCAATCACGAATGTCGCCGTGCTGAGCTGGGACGACAAAGGGTGGGTAATTCATATTAAATACGTACAGTCTTAATTTAGGCCTGTTACTGTGCGTTTGTCTCCTTGCGTCTTGTGAGTGATAATCGGTTGTGATTGTGAATCTTTGACCACTGACCCGGCTATCTTTATGGACCCGAATACTGCACGTAGAACGATGGACCCGGCCTTCTCTATGTACTCGAACTCTGCTAACTCTACGATTGACCCGTCTTTCATAATGGAGTCCGATTATACGCCTTCCACCACGAATGACCCTGCTCACCTCATGGACCCGATAGTTGCCGTTTTATCAAATGGTCAACTGCCGACCGATATCAGCGATATGCCAATGCCGCTAGGTAACTACTTGGATTAATTAATTAAATTTTCCAATGTTATTGTCAAATTAATTCAATTAGACTGTTTACCCATTGTTTTTTATTTCATCCAAAATAAACATTTTGTACCTAACTGGTTATTATAAATTGCGCATGACACCATTCATTCTCTTGTTGCTCGCGGCGGCGAAATGCGTGCGGTACCGTAGCGCGCAATGATGCGCAGGGTGCATCATGGCTTTTAGAACAGAAAATTATGTATGTGCGCGCGGGCACGTTGCACCGCGCTGGAAGTCGTTCGCGCAGGTGCATTGCAGCGCGCTTTGAGGCGGTCGCGCGGGTGGATTGCAGCGCGCTATCACATGCTCGCACCGAAAGGGTTAATGGTACTGGTGGGACAAAAGTTCCCGGTAGTACCATTAATGGTACTAATCAATGGTACAGCTGGTAAAGAGCCCCCGTAAGCATAAGTGAACGTTAAATATATATATATATACATATACATATATATATATATATATATATATATATATATATATATATATATTTTTACTTAAGATAGATGTGATGGAAAGTGATGATGGGGTCGAAGATGGAGCATGCACACCTAGATAATGCCTATTCACTATCTCCTTGAAAAGACCCAGTTGTAGTTCTGGGAACAAGTCTGCAGGCAGTGAATTCCACTCCTTAGCCGTTCGCCAAATGAATGTTGAAGCGTACCGCTTAGTGCGAATTCCTGGAACATCCACAACATAGGGATGGAACCCCAGCCCACGCCTAGTCTCCCGATGAAGGAATGGGGTAATTCCATCGCACACTCTCAGTGATATAAACTTACCCTCGACCCTCTGCTCGTCGGGCGTGATAGTAGCGCACTTGATGCCGACATTGTGCTTCAGGATAGCGTGCGCGGCGTCCACCGTCACTTGGTCGTCTGTGGCGTCGCGATGAGGCAGCCCGAGATCATAATACAGGCAGTCCACCTGCACACAACACAGATGACAATTACCCTATTGGCTGGAATGACTACCCAATAGCGATTCGCGTTGAAAATTAATCAACGCTATTGGCTAGTTTTGCTTTGCTTTTCACATTGCAGGCTTTAGCTAAGTCTGGTTTTTAGCACACTCGCAGACCAAATAATATCCTTAAACATAAGCCACCGCTTTGCCAAACTTTTGCCTGCCAATATTTTGCGCTGTTGCAGGTGTGTTCAAGGTTATGCGCTCCCCGCGCCTGGCTGAAGGCCCGCCGCTTATGGTTTTTTGCCTCTAATGGCCGCAGCGGGGGTCGCCCGGCATGCGGAGTCTATTGGATATATGGTCTGTGGTTTAACTAAGTGAAAAACTGCATTAGGCTTAATTATCTTGGGCCTGCTGCTCAAATATTACCGTTTGTTACATCAGGCTTTTATAAATATCCGATAGTAAAGTTATCAGGCCACTGTTTCTGACCTTACTCATCTGACATTTGATCTGACGGACATTTATGAAACCCGCTATAAGGAGCCCTAGATTACCTATTGTGTAACCGACACGCGCGGCTGACTTTTTTTTAATTCAAATAATAACTTTAACACCAAAGAGAAGAGCGTGTCGGAAAATATGAACTCAGAATATTCATGCCAATATTATAAACGCGAATGCGAAGTATTTACCCCTTTAAGTAAATACCTAAAATAAATAATTTTATCACTAAGTTTGTCGATATCAGTATCGGTGTCGCCGATTATCTACTACAAAAATCGTAATCGGTATCGTATCGGCAAAATTATGTGCATCTCATCCCGTGGGTATCGTAAAAGGCGACTAAGGGATTAGCTGAGGACCGCGACCACCGACCCACCTGCCAAGCGTGGCGATTATGGCAAAAATCCCCCAAAACGATACGGAAAACCTAAACCAAGAACAGCACAGAATCGCTCGTTCGTGCGTGCGTTGCGTGTGTGTGGGTTTCTTACCACTCAGCTAATATGGCGAATGGAAGCGTCGTTTTTCATGAAGCGTCGTATAGATCCCAGGTAGCATTTTTACGACCCAGTAACGTCATTACCGCACGTTACGACCCTAAAATGACTTAAAAATTACGGCCCATTGTACGTCGCGGACGTCATTTGCTACCTGGGATATAGTTAGACCTTTGCTCCTGGAATTGGAAATAGCGTAATTTTATCCGGGATAAGTCATAAGTTCCCAAGGGAATAATTATAATCGAATTCCACGCGGACGAAGTCGCGGGCGTCAGCTATTGTTATAATAACTAAATTTGGTAATCATGATAGTACCGAATAAAACACGAAATTAACGAAAATCGGTAGGTATATCAAAATTCTTTTGAATAACTAAACGTCCCGAGGGTAAGTTTTGTATACTAACCTATTTGAAAAACTATGGGCAATCCTACCATACTAACTTCGTGTGTGTGTGTGTGTGTGTGTGTGTGTGTGTGTGTGTGTGTGTGTGTGTGCGTGTGCATGTGCGTGTGCGTGTGTGTGTGTGTGTGTGTATGTTTGTTACAGCTCCGTATTAATGTATATGAGACCTTATCAGTATATAGTTACCCTAGGTCCTGGAATACGAATAGGATACTTTCAATAGCGGAAAAACAAAGTTTCCCATGGTATAACTATAACCGAATTCCACACGAACGAAGTCGCGAGCAGAAGCTAGTTTGGAACTAAATCTTATTTCGTTTAGATTTATATAAAAGAAGGTGGATAATTATTGGAACAAATAGTGTTAACATTGCTCCAGTAATAATGATAAACAAGTCACACACATTAGATAACCTGCAATCATAAGTACATTACTGACGTTCGTCACACATATTTGCATCTAGCTTATGGAAATATGAGATAAATGATAATTTATCCTGCTTGTTTTTAAAACACGTGATAATTCACTTGAAGGTTAGCGTCAAGTTGGCGTACCCGTCAAAGATATCCAGGAATTGATTATTCCAAAAAAGATTACCTAAATAGTACCCGATTAGTAAAAACAAAATAATTTATAATTACGGAGATATGAGCCCTGTTTAATAGGAACGCTAACTAAACGTCAAGCTAGCAAATCTAGTCTGGATTTCCAGAATGGTGTCACATCCAAAAATGCCGTAACGTATATCTCAAAAAATTGGAGCTAAATAGTACCCGTTGCGAAGTCTCAACTATGTATACCTCGGCCAACGTAAATAGAGCGCTGACAACCATATAAAAATATATGACCGTCAGCGCTCTTTTTATATTGTTTTTATAGCTCTAATAGAAATTGCAAACTTTCATAACAAACACGGGTAAAATATTGTGCACCGTCAAGCCGGTGTACCCGGCTATCTCGATACGTGAAGCATTTCCTGAGAAAGAGTGTTGACACGCACGATTTTTTTGGAATTATCAAATCCTCGATATTTTGGACGGGTACGCTAACTTGACGCTCACACTAGAGCGCATAGTAGCAATATCAGTTGATGACTCAGGTCCAGTGCAAATAATAAAAACAAAAAACACCAGAACATTGACTTTATAGATATTTTGCAGGTGATTAACACCATTATAACTGATAAAGGGTTTGGATCGGACGAAAAACGCATATTTAATCCAAAATAACTTTTATCGGTTTAATTAACAACTTTACATGCCATTTCACTAGTCTTTTCTTTACATGTATTTTTACCTAACTGCAGCAAAGCAAAAACGAGGATTAGGTTTATATGTAGTATCCATATGTTTGCGACTGTACCAAAATGAGTTTGTATGTAGAAATTGGCGTCCATTATTTTCAATGTTCCATTTTTCCGGTACTATTTTTTGGTATATAGCTGGCTTAGGAATTTAATGGCTTTCTGTGTGATCTCGGCCGGGTACGCCATCTTGTTAACGGTGGAAAATATTTTACCCGTGTTTGGTATGAAATATCTGTTTCTATTAGAGCTACGAAGTTGAGACTTTGGGGTACTATTTGGGTACCATTTTTTGGGATATACAGCATTTATGGGAACAGCACCGTTCTCAAGATCTAAACTTGTTACGCCAGTTTGACGTCAAGTTAGTGTACCCGTTAAACAGGGCTCATATTTCCAAAATTACAAAGATACTATTTTTTTGAACTCGATACTAATTGGGTACTATTTTTGGAATCATCAGATCCTGGATATCTTCGACGGGTACGCCAACTTGACACACACAACTTCGAGCTATTAAAGGTACTAAAATAAACGTATTGACGGGTTATTATTTCACACACATTTTTTCGAGGATCGTAAAGGCCCGGGCAAACCAAACGCGTTTGCGGCGCGTTGGGACCGCGGCGGGCCTGCGCTACTTTGGTGTGCCATGTTAAATCCGCCCCGCAACACCACAGATCGAACGGGCCCGCGTTAGAATCGAGACGCGCCGCAAACGCGTTTGGTTTGCCCGGGCCTTTATAATTGATTTGTGACAAAAACCAAAAATCGTTATAATTTCGACCATGTCACATAATCGTGTATATCTCGGAAAGAAGAACCCCGAAAGTTGTACTTTTTACTAAACACAGTCACCTGTATTGAAAGTAGTGTTCTCATTTATTGTTAAACTAATTAAGTCACCCTAGTGTCTCTGTAAGCAGCCTGTGTGGAGGAATTGAAATAGTTTCTACTTTATTATCTTTTAATCAAAGAGTTTGGAGTCAAAACTCATTATTGAACTTGTAGGAATGAATGTAGAAATTTTAAGAATGATACGAGTGCCACTTCGGTTTTGCTTATTTTACATTCTTTCAAAACCAGCCAAATGTTTTTGAAACCAAGATAAAACAAATAGTTATAATTTGATGGGTGACTTCCAGTGCTAGAAACTAATTTCTGAATTTATGACATACTTTTTGGTTCCCATACATGAATAAAAAGAGAAATATTAAAAAGCATCAGAATCACCTGAATACAGAATAGCTGGATACAGGCATTTATCAGTTGCTACAACTGCTTGCCTGATAATAAATAACAGTAATAATAATAAACTGTTTAACTTAATAATATTTACCTTCACATATGGGAATATAAGTTTTTCTTTGATCATTTCCCAAATTATTCTGGTCATCTCATCTCCATCCATCTCCACGACAGGTTTTGAAGCCACCACTCTTTGATGAGTTCCATCTTTAAAATGAATTATTTGATTATTACTTTACAAGAAAGCAGTTGCATTCCAAATTCAATATCCTCAAACCGATATCAAATTTACTGTACAGCCATATTAAAAAGTTGTTTAGTTTTTCCTAACTGTCAACTTGTAATAGATAATTAATTAATAATGTACGTTTACAAAGAAAGTATTAAAATTAAAGATACTTATTAATTTTCTCTTATTATCTAATCAAAAATCATTACAAAGGTTATTCATACTCACAGCTTCTTGAAGGATGGGTTATGTGGTCAGTTACAAATTTAAATAAACGTTTAGTATTGTTACTGGCCATTTCTTTTATCTTGTTTAACAAATGCGGTGTTTACGTGGCGGCAGCGAGCAGGTAAAGAATTAATGTCTGTCGTGCACGTCGCAGGGCGACCAAACTGTGAATATAAAAAAATATACGATCAGACCGGATTGCTCCTACGGTTCACTACTATTACCGACGACTGGAGTTTTTCATGTTTCAACTTTAAAGTTAAAATAAGATAAAGAAGGACTTTAACCCGCAATATTCAAAATGTTCTTTCTACATTTAAACTGATAAACATGTTGACTATATCTTTACTTAGTCAAAGACTTTAGTTCTCCTTGCCGATTTGAAATGGCGCTAAACGGTACCTAAGCGGAGAATTCAGAATGAAGAGCGACACGAGCTCATTTATTTAATTGTTACAACAGAACTAACCGACAACTGAGTATATAAAGTACTAAAAGTACCTAGTAAACTAGTAACTGAAGCCACAGAGAACATTTAATTTAAAATTGAGTTGCCTGATTAATAGTGATGTGCGCATGCATTTTCTTGATGTGTAAGGAAAATATCGACAGATAGCCGAGATAGATAAGCCGTTTTGTATTTCCTTTCATCCTGCTTAAGATGTAGTATCCAGAAATCTTTTTGTTATGACATTTAGTCATAATTTCAAGTTTCTATTTGTACTGGTTGGTTAAGGCTATGTCTAGTGTGTCAGTGAATCACTTTGTCATTTAAAGATTTTAATTTGATATGTGTAAATATACGAAAAAAATAGTTTTAATCCAGAAATTATGAATAACTCTCATTAAAATATGAGAAAAATCCTCACCCAAGCCTTTGCTACATCTAATACCTGCACTTGACGCGCGCCGAGTGGAGGCGAGTGCAGGCGAGTGCTATCGTGAAGTAGGCCCGCTCGGCTCGACTCGTGTGCGCTCGCCTCGCCTGGTCTCCGTTCGCTATAGTTGTCGGTTTTTTGTGCAAGATCAAAGTGACGAGTGAAATTGCGAGCGGCCCGACCTCACGCGCGCGTACATTAGTGTGCCACAGGTTATAAAATACTTCACGTACGATTTTCCTTTAATATAATAAAACAAAATTAAAATGAAATAACCCTCTTCGGAATAGGACATAGGGTACTATGTATCCCGGAAAAATCAAAAGTTCCCGAGGGAATAACTATAACCGAATTCCGCTCAGACAATGTCCCAGGCAAATGGTAGTTTTAGATATAGGTAATATTAATTTAATGAAACTCTTTTTTATTTTTATTATTTAGGCTCTGCTAACATCTAACAAAAGAATAAACAAAAAAGCATGTTCGCGCACGTACCTCCATTAGGTACTTAATAAAGTAAAGAATCTTGATACGTATTTATATAAAAATATAAATTGCATAGGGTAGATATGTTCTAACACAGTTCTATATCTGTGTATAGTAAGCTAAGCATCCACCATCTCTTTTTCCTGCAAGGTTTTCGAATCTTTATGTACAATATGTACGTAAAAAAGCATAATGAGCAAACGCGGACAAAGCTGTCGCGGCACGTCCATCGTCTTCTACGATTCAGCGGCAACTGAGCTATGCGCGCATGAAGTGAGTGCCATTCGCCTCGGTACCACTCGCCGAGCGCCTCGCCCGAGCGCCTCGTATGAGCGTCAAGTGCAGCTATAAGATTGAAAAATAATTCAAGGGCACATGTCGAGCCGGGCTCAATGTAGTGTTCCGTAGGTAGTTCCTACAAACGATGAAATCGATTCAACATAAGCTTACCCTCCTTGCCGTATAGAAGCAACACCTCAAACCTTAGGGTCAAAGAGGGTCCTTAATTGGACATATCATTAAAACCGATTCCATAAAATACAACGATAGCCGAAAAGCACTCACGCTTCACAACACAAGTGAAATTTGAAAAATAATAATAATTAACAACTAGTAGTAAGATTTATATTCAAAGTGGTTTGGTGCTATTTTCGATGAATTTAATTAGGTCTCAACAATTTAGTCGCCTATAACTCATAAATCAATGAAGCATACTTCGTCATGATAGTTTTCCTTTTAACTTCGTTTTAACTTTTATTAATATTTTTATAATTTACTTTTTTGGCAGTAGGGGTTGGAGCCACGTAACTCTAACAGAAATGAAACATTTAAAATAAGTGATAATATACCACTCATAAAAGTTTTAGAAACCACATATTTTTACCTTTGCTTTACATGTACTGGGCTGACGTAAGGCAAACCAATTATTTTTTTTATCTTAATCTTCGGCGGCCGGCACTAGCCAAATCGAAACAATATTATCGGACATGCGCATGGTTAGTGATGGGCATTCTATATTCACGCCAAGATACCTCACGAAGCGTATACTTTTCTCTTTTACACATAGGGTAAGTGACACAGACACCCAGGCGCCCAGCACGTCTAGCACGACCTGCCCGCGAGTCATTCGTCGCTCAGTGCATCTCTTATATATTTGACTAAATCGACAGAGACGCAATGACAAACGATTCGCGGGCAGGTCGTGCTAGACGTGCTGGGCGCCTACGTTACTAGTTTGACTACAGAACCCTAAAAAAACAGAAATGCACCACTTTTTGTGAACTAACCTTAGGACAGGCCTCAACATAACAATTTTGTGTGAACGTAACGTAGCATAATAAAGAAATAACTCATGAGCTCCTGCCATAATTATGCTTTATTCACACACGTTGGGGTCAGGCGGATATTTGTATTATAATCCAGTCATTTAAGCAATAAAAATGATCCAATCTCGGAATAAGAGATAATAAGCTGGAAACTTGTATACACCTTTATTTTGGCGTTCTAAAGGTTGTCTCAAAAGTCTCATAAAATCTCGTATCTGCGTCGTAAGTTATTCAAGATCAAAGGCCACAAAAATAGTTTCTTTACGATTATCTAGGTTCCCATAGCTCCAATGACGTTACTATCTTTATAAAATTGTAGAGCATAATTATTTGCAACTTTGGTAGCAAAACTTCTTTTTCATGCGCTCAACTGTTTATGAGGTAGAGGGCGGAGAGCGCAGCGCTCATACTGTAATGCAAAGTCAACCGTGAATCTCGGCGAATAACACTTTGTATAAAGTTATTAAATCATTACCATATCATTAACAATGAATCTTTTGTATTATTTATTAGTTAATACATTGTATGGTCAATATGGGTAGTACTATATCGCTATCAACCAAATAAGCTAAACGTGCACAATTTTGATAACTTTAAGATTTTATAATCCAATTAAGCTTTAAAATAATATAAAAGAAAACACTAATAATTTTTCCTAAAATATATTCATTCAAATTCTTATAAAAAATATATTAAAACCATTGATAAAAGCTATGATCAGCAAAATAACCGTAATCTCATTTTTACACGTTTACATTTTTTAAGTTCTATACAATTGATTGACGTCATGTAAGTGTACTTACTGTTAAAATGCAGTTACATGAGCAACTTTTTTACGGCAATGTGTGTCAGGCAACTATTTGCATCTTCCTCTAAGGTACTTAATTAGATGTCGTAAAAAAAAAAATATGGGGCGTTTTTACGAAGCTCGCTTTGAAAAACCGCAGGTTGTTTGCATTCACACCGCGAACCGTATGCTTTTCTCCTTTACACATAGGGTATGTGAAGCAGACAGGTATGCGTTCACGGGGTTTCGGGGCGCGAATGTAACGCTTATAAATCTTTAAAAAAATAAAATGGTTGCAGGAAAGTTTAAAAACACACTTTTCTTTCTCTTCATTTAACGAGTTCTTTTGATATGACGAAAGCTTTAGATATTTTGGAAAATTGCGTATCGGGCTATGAGGATGGGAATTTACAGAAGGATGGACGGTTGCAGTGTTCGTGATGAGTCAATGTCGATAAAATGCTCCGCACATCACTAGTAGTGTAGTGTGAGTGATCAACTTTTCTGTCGGTCGCGATCGCAACGCATCGCATTCACGATTTCACATCACATCATATCACACGCAGCAGATACGCAAGTAAGAGAATTGAAGCGGGAATTCAGCAATCTGCCGGCTAGCAGCCGTTAGCTTGACTTGGTTTTCTGGTGTTTGCGTAGCGACGTGGACGGACCCGTAGAATTATTTTTTGCCATTATTGTCAGCTGTATCCAGTTTTATGTTTTCAGTAAGGTAAGTAATTTTTTGCCACGATTATCGAGACGTTTATTTTTATCATTTTACATTGGCTGTTAAGTTACGCTCCAGCTACTACAAAACTGTGTTTTTTATTAATTCTAACCGTAATCAGCTATGCTTATTTTTAGCTTATATTTTAAGTGGACCTCTGCGCTAGCGTCTTTTTTTTAATTTCGCGGCGCCCTGAACAAAGGGAACGCTTATTTTCTACAACCGCCGTTTTAATTATTATATTTTAAATCTTTTTCGTGTGTGCTTCCTTTTAATTGTTTTATCTGTAATACCTAATTCATTAATTACAGAAAATTGTTGTCCAAAGATGAAGAATGCTTACTAATTTTAAACAGTCAGTCAAAAATTAATTAAAATACCAACTATGGACCTTTTGTAAATCCCACATGGCTCTTTTTAGATTGTTTTGAATTATAAATAAAATAACCAATTCCACCTTGGTTATTTTATTAATTTAATTTCTAAAATCATATGAAACTTTATAAATAATTTATTTGGCTCTCAATCATTAAATAACCTGCATTAATTAGTTTTCTATTATAGAACATCTCCTGTGTACAAGATTAATAAGTCTAAAATTTTAGTTACTTAGTTGAGAATGACATTAGGATATTTAAATTTACATTGAACTAATTGTTGTGTGCAGTCTAATATAGTTTTGTGAACTACATTCTGCAATTATTAATAAAGTTCTTAAGATGCATTTCACTTTAACCTTACTTATCCTACCTATAGTTAATTATTGTAGCAATTAGAACCCCACACTTTCCATTTTAAGCAAATTAAGTATTTGAGGAGGGTAATAAACTCATCTGTTGGTTTTCAGTTGGTAAGATGTGTGGGTGCACAAGGATTCTACGAGCATGCAAGCAGAGGCAGCCTCCGTCATGGCATTTGCGACTCTTCAGCTCCTCTTCGAATCAACCTGCAGTACCAGGAGTGCCCTACAAGAAACTGACTGTTGGTATACCAAAAGAAGTCTGGCATGAGGAAAGAAGGTATATTACCAAATACATTCCAGTAATGTACTTACCTATATCATCACTGCTTTGAAAAAAGCTTGTATCCTTAAATCAACTTGTATAGAAGTCAACCTACAGGCAGGGCTGACTTGAATTAGGCCGGGGCCCTTGGGCACACAAGAATTTGGGGCCCTTTTGGAAAGTAAATAAAGTTAATTAAATAAATGCGTGAGAGAAATTGTCAGTCCTTCGGGGCCCCCTGAGAATGGGGGCCCTGGGCACGGGCCCCGTGTGCCCTTATGGTGAAGACAGTGCCTACAGGCATGCAAAGTTTATTTCTCAATTCCCCTATTTTGAGATACAAGGTTATTAGGGGTCTGTAGTCAAATAAGGCACCCTTATAGTTTCATAATGTCTGTCTGTATGTTACATCCATTTTTTTGAAAGACTATCTAAGCTAAAAAGTTAAAAGTTTGTACAATTATTAATGGTTGTTATTCACACACAGACATAAAATTAAAGTAGCCCGAAAACATCTTCCTTGCATAACTAACTCAATTAGCAAAAGAAAAAAAAGACTTATTTTTCATCATTGCTTTTGTTATTGGATAGCTCTTTGAAATATATTAGAAGTTTATTTTTATCCATTTTTAGATTTTTGGTCAAGTTTAGGAAATGACTGAGCACCTAATGTGTATTTTTGTAGGAGTTACGTGTCCCCACCCCCTACAGACAAAACTGTAAATCCTAAAAATATGGAAAATTCTTAAAAGAAAGCATATTATAAAGAATTTATAAGGAA
The DNA here is from genome assembly GCA_947859335.1 of Tortricodes alternella. Lineage (NCBI taxonomy): Eukaryota > Metazoa > Arthropoda > Insecta > Lepidoptera > Tortricidae > Tortricodes > Tortricodes alternella. Next base: position 21,730,743 of record OX401970.1, on the reverse strand, counting down.
AGCTATCAAGAATAAGTAAGTAGGCTTCATTTATTCATGAGCTATCATCACATAGGTGACTAACTTGTTGCTATTCTTCAAAAACCAATACAAAAGCATCAGTGGAAGAGCAGATGTGACTACGGAGTATGGATCCGTACATTATGCAAGGTCCTATGTGCAATTGGCCAGGTTTTTTCAAAAGTGGTGATGATATTTAATTTTAGATTTATCTTCAAATGATGTTACTTACATGTGAGAAAATATGTCACTAGAATTGTATGAATACAATCTTTGTTACTTGTAGATATTTGTGCTGCCGTGAAACTTTCAATATGACCTGCATTGTTTGAAAATGTAAAATTCAACGTTTCTAGGGTGGCTGCAGTTCCAGCAGTAGTTAGCAAATTAGTAAAAAAAGGCTTCAGTGTTAAAGTGGAGGATAATGCGGGATCTTTAGCAAATTTCAATAATAAGTTGTATGAGGAGGCAGGGGCCCAAATAACCACAACAAAGGATACATTCCAATCTGGTAAATAATACACATAATTGTCTACCATTTTATTGTGAAATTACTGCTACTTATTTTATCTTGTTCCATTGCTTACAATGTCTCTTGCCATTTTGGGTTCCTTTAAGGGTGTTGGGTGGAGGGAATTTTTGTGTGCTCCTCCGAAAAAATCATTGACTCAAAATCTTTGGTAGAAGGTGCTTTGGTCATGAGTCAGGGGGAGATTGCCCCCATCGCCCCCTCCATATCCCAGCCTGCTTCTGGCTTATGCTCCATGCATTCAGATTGTTTTGAATGCCCATTTCTGTATATAGTAATAACAGTTTATACTTTCAGATATTGTTCTCAAAGTGCGTCCACTCCTGGACAATGAGGTTGCAAATGTGAGAGAGGAAAGCACATTGATATCATTTTTATATCCTGCACAAAACCAAAACTTAATCAAACAGCTCGCTAGCAAAAAGATCAACGCTTTTGGTAATTAAAATCAATGTTCATATTAAATAGTAATATTACTGAATATGAATTACTTGATTGTTAAAAGATGTCAGTTATTTCTTGTTTCTGTATTTTAACACGCTTTTATTAGCTTCACTTGTAACAAACTAACAATGTAATAAAATTTTAGAAGTCAATTTTAACTTACTTCTAATTGTCGTAACGATTTGAAACTTTGCAAGTGAATGCAATACTGAGCACAATACAATAATTTGGTACCATCGAGTTTTTCTGACCATGGAGCCAGGAGGTGCATAGTGGAACTCTTCAATGACTACTAGTAAGCCCCTCGAGTTTGAGCTCATTTAGTTTGTTTCGACGAGTCCAATACTTTACCTCGGTGATGAAGGTCTTTTGTACTTAGTAGTGCGTTACTGATAAAAGCGTGTTTTTTTAGTTTCTGTGAACAATTTTTTTTTTATTACTTATTATTGTTGACTTATATTACGAAAACTATACTGTATATCTGTAATTTAGGACTTGGGATTTAACCTTCTAACCGCCGATACATTTTCATCGGCCATGTCCGCTATACCTACTTATACAAAGTCGCACAAAGAAAATGTATAAGACGTTTGTCTTAATTATAAGACTGCGGCGAATTGCGCTGGATATTTTGTCATAAAATTCAGACCAAAGACCGTTAAAAGGTTAAAGAACAATGCCAATGCCTATATTTATCATTTGAGCGTATTGATTTAACTTTTTATATCAACTTTAGTGTTTGTTTGATTTTTATCAGCCATGGACTGCGTTCCGCGCATCAGCCGTGCGCAGGCGTTCGACGCGCTCAGCTCGATGGCGAACGTCGCCGGCTATCGCGCGGTCATCGAAGCCGCTGCTAATTTCCCACGATTCTTCTCTGGTACGGAACAAATGTCATTGTAATAAAATATTATGTTTCTTAGATACAAATTATCGCTACTTTGTATTCAGCTGCATTCAATATGTCCATCTTTACTATACGGGTTCAATGAACTGAGCGTGAATCTAAAATGTCTACCTACCATACCAGTCAAACCGGTGCGAATTGTACCGAAAAAGAAACATATTATCCATATCTTGAGCGATTTCAACCTTGAGTTGCAACCATAAAAACAGACATCTACAACGTGGCATGCGTTATTGATTTTTTGGCTATTTTTTTAGTATATGTGCATTCAATTTATCTTTGAATTTTATAATTTAAAAAGAAACATATAACCGAATTTAGAATCTCCTCTTTTTTTTAAGTCGGTTAAAAAAGGAAAAAACTTCCGGTCTGAAATTCGGTTGAATTATTGTAAATACAATATTAACCTTTTGACCGCCAGAGTCGGCTGCAGCCGTCAGCCGAAACAGGGTAAAAAAGTCCTTCATTACCTTGACTTAAAGTTGAGATTCGTGTTACTTCTCAGACATGCTTGGCGGTCAAAAGGTTAAATACATGTTTTAGAAATATATACCAAAGTACAGCCGATTAATAATTAATGTTTTTCAAAATCTTTCGTTTCCTGGATTAGTAGTTGAGAAACGCAGGTTAGATAATCGTAGTTTGGTGAATGTGACATATTGCGTGTCGGTTTAGGACAGATGACGGCGGCGGGCCGCGTGCCGCCGTGCCGCGTGCTGGTGGTGGGCGGCGGCGTGGCGGGGCTGGCGGCGGCGGCGCAGGCGCGCTGCATGGGCGCCGCCGTGCGCGCCTTCGACACGCGCCCCGCCGTACGCGAGCAGATCGAAAGTCTCGGCGCACAGTTCATCACCATGGAGGCTAAGGTACACAAACACTCGGCTTAATAATAACTTTAAAAAAAAACTAAATTTTTTATGGATGTATTCTACAAATTAAGCTGGGATCATTGGCGGAGCTACCAAAGTCTTAAACGGTGCCGTGCACCGGGGCCCCTAAGTTCAGGGCGCCCTCTGACCCTGACCAGCAAACCTCTTATTGAACTAGCTAAAAATTCTCGCCCCTACGGAATGTAAATAAAATAGGAGGCGACACGACTTTAACCCATTTGAAAGAATAATAGTTAGGGCCCCAGTTTGTTTTTGCACCAGGACCTTTGGTTACCTAGCTACGCCTATGGCTGGGATATGTTACACTTTTTATCCTGAATAACTGTAAAGTTCCCGAGTGAATAACGATAACCGAATAAACGGCTGAATGGATTGGGATAAATTGTGTTATTATTTCAACTTAACACAAAATATGTTGTTAATACAGGTGCTTGGTGAATTACATTATGGACGGTAACCAATTCGATATCAACACGACTTCTATAGTCTACAAATTACGATCTCTTTGTATAACTCAACTGCAACAATAACTGTCTAGACGGCCTCTATTGATACGCCTATTAAAATATATTCAAACTAGCTTTTACCCGCAACTTGTACTTGTAATGTACCTTCAAAATATAATGAATTTTCACGTCACTTACTTTAAGGTTTCCGTAGCCAAGTGGCAAGAACGGAACCATTATAGAATAATCATGCCCGTCTGTATGTCTTACTGTCTGTCCCTATGTCACAGCCATTTTACTAGGATACTATTGGGGACACAAGGTTGAATTTTAACTCATATGTGTCTTCTGTGTACCGCTAGGCCTCCAAAAATGAATTATTAAGATTTGGCGACATATGCGCTCCCAAAGTTGTCAATAATGTGTGTGCCCCCCTCCCTCGAACTTACTAAACGTGGCATTAATATAATCAGAAAAAAAACTAGCTTCTAACAGATAATAACTACTATAAACGACAATTTATTCCATCGAGATCTGTGAACAAGCTTTTGAGATATACATAGATAGGCTATTTTATATGTACAATATATTTGGTCTCTGGTTCCATATAACCTCTACGAGTCATGGGGTCAAATTTTGTTGGTTGTTTTGAATACGTTACACTGACTGATGGAATACGACGGTGTTATATAAAGAAGTACCTAATTAAATCAGGGTCAATGAAGGTGAAATATTAAGTTAAACAATCCTACAAGCTTGCAAGCGCACTTGGCCGGTTTTTGGGGTTCCGTAGTCCAACAAGGAATCGTTATAGTTTTGCCATGACTGTCTGTATGTCACGGTCACTTTTTCTGGAAGACTATTTAAGTTACAAGGCCCTTTCATATGAATCCCCTTTTGACCCTTTAGCTTGACTATCAAAATTGTCGACCTACATCCGTGGCCGCCGTTTTCAGTAAAATTTTAAAATGTATTTGAACATGTTAGTATTACTGCAATATATGGAGGCACGCAAGTTCTATAACTTCAAATTCAAAATTTCAAGGTCATAACAAGTAGTTATTGAGACAAATGTCTGTGCCATAAAGAGAGACAGACAATGAAGTCTCACCATAAGCGTTTCCTTCTTTATCTTTTTTATATATTATACACCTAAGCCTCATCTGCCATTTAACGCGCAATGCTCTACTCGCCGACTAATACACGTGGATAACTGGTTTGTGTCAGTTTGGGAGTCTTCGTAGAGCGGGAATGAAGCTGTCGTTTGTTTTAAAACGAATTACAATCGTTTCATAAGATAGCGCGCACACACAGACAGACGCGGAAACACTTCACCTTTAGACCGAAAAGAGATGCAAGTCACTCACAAAAAACATAAGTCCCCCTATATATATATATATAATGAAGTTATTTGTAGCGCCCTTCGATCAAAAGGCGAATTCTTTATTTGCCTCTTATGTATTTCTGCTAAAGGAGACAACATATTTGTTTCTAATTTTATAGTTATCATGTTATTATAGTTTTTTCGACATTTGACCTCTACTGCCCTAGCATGAACGACACGGATAAGCTATCTCGATTATATCTCTCAATGCATCCTTTTCGTCGATACTAGTATGAGAGAGACGCACTGGGAGATCATTTATCGTTGCCACTCATGCTAGCGCAGCTGTTCGTATTATTTACAGCCAACGCTTTTATTATTTATCTAAGTATCTACTTACTAACTACTAATGGAACTGTAGCGTAAAACATACAAACAATATCGTAACCAGTGTTATATCTGATGATCTAGATTCATCCGTCACGCGCATTAGTGTGGTCTGCTTATTCACACAATTAAATATAACAGCGATTTGATTCTCTAACGTGCACAGCGGCTGATCAGCGAAGAGGGACACATTGAAATTAAGACCTAATGACTTTGTGCTTACAGACTATAATAGTTCCGTCTATCCGCTGATCAGCCGCTGCACACGTAAGATAATCATTCCACTGTTCTACAAACAAATGGTTTTGCATTATCATACTAAATGTATAAATAAATTGACCGTGTGCCCTATGGGATATCCCATCGGCAGCACTTCATAACTTTAGATGACGAACGTCCGTACAAAATTCCATCTCCTATTTAAATAAAGGGATGAATGTTTAATGGTCACCTACTTTATGTAGGGAAATCCTGTCCATAATTTCATGCCCCTAGACCCATCGTTTCAGGCTGTGCGTTGTCTGTCAGCCAGTGTTAAGAATTTTAAATAAAATGAAAAGATTCGACCACGCCTTGTTCAACCTATTTTCTATATGTAATCATTTCATTTTATTTGAACATATTTACACGTCATCTTTTAACTTTTTAATTTAATGCCTGCCTTAATTTTATCTCTTAGGGGTTTTTTTCTATCCTCCAAAATAGAGAGATTCGACCGGTTCGACCACAGAACGGCCCCAGCATTCAATCCGTTGATAGATTTGAGACTTAGCAGTTAAAAACTGGCATAATTTGTATGATGCAAATGTCGAATTATAGCCCGTAGTAACCAAATCCGCAGATTGAATATTGGGAACGGGCGTAAGACTGTACAAAATATTTACTTCGTGAAATGTACCCATTATCGAGCAAAGATAAGGCGCAAAGTTATTTGAACAATGTTGTATATCATATCATACACAACCTCAATGTTGTTGATTTGCAAGGTCGCCGATAGCGCAAAAAACAATATTGCGCTGACTGAAACTTAAAATATTAATCAGTATCTATACAAGAACAATTTAAAACAGTTGAAGTCAAAATTAATACAAATATCTTAAGGGAAAATGCTCTTTACATGCTGCCTAGCCCAAATTACGGCTTTTAGAATTTTTGTCTGTCAGTCTGTCTGAATGTTTGTACCTAATAGAATTTAAATGAAACTCGGGGATAGTTACAGAGGTTAAGATAGGTAACCACAGGCCCTGGTGCAAAATAAACTGGGGCCCGACTATATTTTTTAAAATGAGTTGCCATGAGTCCTATTTTAATAGTAGTTTATGCAACGGTTTCATAATGATAGGCCTTAAAACACTAGTGCGGTTTTCATGAAACGAGCCGTAGGCGAGTTTCATAATAAGATCGCACGTGTGTTTTAAGGCCAAATTATGCAGAGTTGCATACATAACTTTATCTACACACATATTATAAATCCTCCATTATGGGTTCAGAAACAATATTTTCTGGCAACAAGTTATTTGTTGCAATCGTGGCTGCATATTTCCGATATCCGGCGCATTTTCACATCACACACACTCCGAGAAGACTACTTACTATTCATATTTTCAACTAAAATGTAAATTACAAACGACTTTTTCTATTCAATTCAACAAAATTCTACTTTCGTTCAGCAAAACGTCAACATAATGGCGGATTTAATAAAAAAAAATTAAATCATAGACAAACGGATGAAGTCTCTATTCTCACGTCACTCGAGATCAAATATTGTGCAGTTTATATTAAAAAAACATACTGAATTGACGTTTCGTATCAATAACTGTTTTATTATCTATGGATACTAGAATAGAGACCCACTTGAGTTTTGCAGGTGTTCCAAATTTAATCTCATTTCTTTACTAAAAACGATAAAGAAGTCATGTTATTTCTTTATCGCAGCACTGGTTTTTCCTAATTGGTTGTCAAAATGGTGGTCATTTCCTACGGTTTTTGATTAACCAATGGAGGTTTTATGATATGGGTGTAGATAAACTATTTTATTTACCTTGCGAAGGTGGGAGAATTTTTAGCTAGTAAAGCATTTATGCTCCTAGTGTGGCGCACCCTTAGAATTCTTGTATAGCCTATGCCACTCGCACATTCTCCACGAATCATATGATGCCTCATTTATTAAAATGGTACCAGATTGTTGGTCACATACATAAATAACTGCATACATACAACTTTTTTTCATATAGGAAGACGGAGCAGGGGAAGGCGGTTACGCGAAAGAAATGAGTGAAGAGTTCCTTAATGCTGAAAGAGCTCTTTTAGGAAAAGAAACAAGAACCTCTGATGTTGTAATTAGCACCGCCCTTATTCCAGGGAAACCAGCGCCATTGCTCATTTTAGAGGTAACATCTGAAAATAAATTATGTATGAACGTCAAGTTAGCTTACCCGATATTTAGGTCCTCATGATTACAATAACTAGTACTTATCTAAATAGTATCTAGTACAGGTATCTGGTTTAGAAATTTAATGTTTTTCTGTGTGATCTCGGCTGGGTACGCCAGCTTGACGGTGCACAATATTTTACCAGTGTTTGTTATGAAATATCTATCTAAAGTAGAGACTTCACGAGCCAGGGTTACTATTAAGGTTTTTTTTTGGGATATAGGGATATCCAGACTGTACGCCAGCTTGACTTCAAGTTAGCGTGCCCGTAAAACAGGACTCATATAACCGAAATTTCAAAAGGCACTATTTCTCTGTACTATATACTATTTCGTGGCTATGCGATGTGTGCGCTAACTTAACAATCATCTTTTGCCACATATAGTTCGATAAGTTTATTTTTTGCACTATACATGTTGTTAGGTATAACAGTTTTGTATCATTTCCAGGATGCAGTTCGTGATATGGCGCCAGGCAGCGTTATTGTGGATTTAGCGGCGGAGATGGGAGGCAACGTGCAGACGACCGTTAAAGGTGTTATCACAAAAGTTCACGGAGTGACGCACATTGGCCTCACCGACCTGCCGAGCCGCATGCCGGCGCACGCTTCTACCCTATATGCTAACAATATTTCTGGACTACTTTTGAGCATGGGTAAGTTGATACAACAAACCGGACTTTTTTGTTCCTGTTATTATATTTATGTTTGCATGGTTCTTAATTATCCAGATAATTATTTGATTTGATAATTATACCGATAATTTTATCCATGCTGATTCTTAGGTTTGTCTCTTTTGTTCTATTTTTTACCTAAATTTGTAAATACTTACTATAATTTTGTATAAAACATTATTATAATTATTAATTGTTTTTTTACTAGAGTGTAGCTTCTTTATTTCTGGCATTTTTAGACATAGACATAGATAAACTTTATTTAACATCACAATCAGTGAGTACAATTTTATGACGAAAGTATATGGTACATTTTATAACTTACTTACCTACTTTTGTGTTCGGTTTGTTTGTTTAGGAGTATATAACTACTAATTATCAATGAATTGAATCAGGGTTGGATGTGATAATTATCATTGATAATTATGTTGATAATTATCATGATAATTATTGAAAACTAAAGACGCTTCATTCTAGTTAATATAACAATAAGTATATATATATTGTATATATATATTAAAGTTAAATAGACCTACCTTAGAATCAACGTGGATAATTATCGGATAGTTATGATATAATTATCGTTATGATTATCAAAGAACATAATTATTTCGACAACTTCAACAAAAAAAAAAACTTCGAACCCTGAATTGAATATTTTGTGTGTAAGGTACAAATGACCACTTCTACATCGACCTTGAGGACGAAGTGACGCGCGGCGCGATAGTGCTGAAGGCGGGCGAGCTTCTTTGGCCCGCGCCGGCGCCGCCCAGCATGGCGCCTGCGCACTCGGCGCCGGCCGCACAACCAGTCAAAGTAGAACCGCCTAATCCTTTCAATGAGACACTCAAGGACTCGTTCATGTATTCTACAGGTACTACTCTATAGAGTTTATGCTCTGCATATTACCCGGCTTATATTGTTTAAATAGTGCTGTCGAATTTAAGACATGTACCGTGCTTAACTATAAAATATTTTCGTGAAGTTATTTTTTATCTTTTGTGATACTATTTTAAACGACCTTTTAGGATTAGCATCTTTAATAAGCTTGGGGATTGCATCACCGAACCCGGCGTTTACTACTATGACGACGACGCTAGCCCTCTCAGGTAATATTACCATTTAATTTCTTTTGAGTTTAGAGTTTTTATTCCGTAGCATAATGATATTAATTTGTGTTTTGAACGTTAAGTTAGCGTACCCATTGAATATATGCAGGATCTGATGATTCCAAAAGTATACATAGTGATTTATAGAGTATAAAAAATACTACCTTTGTTATTTCGGAGATATGAGCCCTATTTAACGGGTACGTTAACTTGACGTCAAGCTGGGGTACCTAGTCTGTACCTTCAAAATGGTGCTGCTACAAAAAATGCTGTATATCCCAACATAATTCCCCTGGCTCGCTAATGTATGACTTCGTAGCTCTACTAAAAACGAAGCTAATATTCACACCAAACAAGGGTGAAATATCGTGCTCCGTCGAGCTTCCGTACCCGGCCGAGATCATACAGAAAACCATTGAATGTCTAAACATGGTAGTACCCCCTTTACGACGGAAACAAAAGAAAAACTGAACATATTTAGGTACTATTTAATTGGAATCGTTAGATCCTGGATATGTTGAACGGATTCGCTAACTTGACGCTCACACTGTCGCGTTTGTCAGGCGTGGTTGGCTACCACACGGTGTGGGGCGTGGTGCCCGCGCTGCACTCCCCGCTCATGTCCGTCACCAACGCGGTGTCGGGCATCACCGCCGTCGGGGGCCTGCTCCTCATGGGCGGCGGGTACGTGCCCGAAACTCCTGTGCAGGTAAATGGGCATTCGCTACGTACTTCTTGCCGAACAAATGAAGCGTGTGTGCATGCTGCTGCCTTCAGAAAATTTCAAGCTTTTAGGGTTCTGTAGTCAAACTAGAAACCCTTATAGTTTCGCCATGTCCGTCTGTCCGCTCGTATGACATAGCCAATTTTTCTCTAAGACCTAACCTTTAGCCACTGATAAATTTTCATCGGGCATGTTCGACCATGCCCCACCTATAAAAATGCCCGAATTCAGAAACGCCACTTAAGCATTTGATTAGATATTAAATAGTTGAATGTCCCTCAACTCGTTGTCAACCTATACAGAAACGTCACAAACGTCACTTTAATTAAGGATCAATTTGAGTGGCCTTTCTGAATTCGGCCAAAAGTGACAGAAACAAAATGTATAAGAAATCATATTATAAGAAGATGAGCTGGATATTATGTCTTATAATTTAGGCAACGGCGGTTAAAAGGTTAAAATTACATAGCTGCAATTTTGTACAAGTATAGACGTGATCTATCCCCCACAAAAAAGATTTCCAAAAGCAAAGGTGAAAATAATATTTTCTTATGCGACCTCTAATGAGGTGTCGTTAGATAGCTCTTTAAAACCGAGATTGAGTATGTTATAACCAATTTTACGGCTAACGTTATGGTTTTCAGAGTAACAATGGCTAAAGAAAGCTACACTGAGCATGGCCTGACAATTCTGACATGCTCTTGACCGGTTTTTATCTGTGAGCTTAATTTACATGTGATTGTTCACTGTTTTTTATGTGTTGATTTGTTATTTATGAAGTCTTAAGTTTATTTTCATCACACATGCTCGTAATTATTAACATTATATGCTAGAAAAACAAATCGTATGGCTAAAATACGATCCGCGGCCGTAATGGATTTTTTATAGGATGCTTACAGTCCGTCGCACTACAAGAGCGCGCAGCCCCCGGCGCCGTCGAAGCCGAGTCCATTTAGAAACTTTGCTATTAAAATAGAAAGCTTTTTTTTTCTCGCGGGTGTGATGAATAACATTGTGTGTAACACGGGCGGTACGGCAATTATGAACTTCGTGCCATTAAAGCCCGAGCGAATTGTTCTTGTGTTCATGATTGGTTCTTTACCGCCCTTAATACCCAATGTACTATTTTATTAGTAGTTAAAATTGCATGATAACAAAAAAAAAGGTCTATAATTTTCACTTTTGTTACATGCTGTTTTTCTTTTGTTTTGTAGTGGTTAGCGAGCACGGCAGCTCTCATCTCGTTTGTGAACGTATTTGGTGGATTCATGGTCACTCAGCGCATGCTTGACATGTTTAAAAGGTATATTTTTAATCCATCTTACTCAAAGGTAATAGAAGTTTATGATACAAGTGTGTTAAATAGCTCTCGCTGCGCTCGTGTATTCAATCTTCACCTCGTTAGGAATTACCTTTGCACACGTATATCCTACAACGTTTTACTATGCATTGTGTGAAGAATATAAAGGGTAACCTTGTCCACTTGAATAAGTTATTTTTCCTTTGATTTTGCTAGTAAAAGGCCATAATTGGCCATTTGGGCTTCTTGCACAATATAAACTAGCGTTAAATCCATTTGTTCGTTACTTGTCGGTCATTTTCGCACCTGCGCGCGCATCGTAAAATATTAGTGCATGTGCAAAGCTATATAGCCCTGTTGTCTAGGGTTGCCAACTATTTATGGCGCAAATAAAGTATTTTCCAGGCAAAGGTATAAATAAAATAGTACACTGAAAGAAAATATAGTACTTTAAAGAAAAAACTTTTAAAAAGAGTGTAAGGTATTAAGTGAATAAATATAATACACAATATTCGTCTTACTAACATTCCGATAGCGCATCTTGTGGCTATCCGAGCTGCGAAAATACCTATTGCATTGGCCAACTCAAAGCCAATTTTTAGGACTGACCAAAATATAGTATTTTTGCGTACTATATATTTCTTCAACAGTATATAGAACACAGAGCCAAAATACTTATGGTACAATACTATATATTATAGTACCGTTGGCAACCCTACTGTTGTCTTTGAATCAGGCGTAGGTAAAAAACACGAACAACCAACTGTGTTCATGGCTTAAGGCTTTCATATAATATTATTAATAAACTAGCTTCCGCCCGCGATTTGGTCCGCGTGGACACCCTAGTCACATAGCGGTATGAAATATAATGTACGACCTATTCTCATACCTACCAAATATACATAAAAAAATCATAAAAAGCGTTTCGGAGGATTGCAATCACAAACACCGCGACACGGTTTTATATATATATATCCTCGTGCCGCCAATGTACATAACATTGTACAAAGTGACACTTAGCATAACCGCCAAGACTTAACCTATAAAATTTAGAACTAAACGCCCGGTGTAAATTACACTGTACATAAACATTTATCGGATGTCACTTTTTAAGTTTCGCGCTAAAGTGAAATTAGTGGAGAGGTCGTGAATGGTTGGTTCTTCGGCAGCCATTTTGGCAGCTGACGTTTGACAGATGTTCACAGACAAAGTTTTTACCTCCGCCATTTTGCCACCATGCCGCCAACACGCACGACATGTAAGTATAAAATCCGAATTTATTAAATGAATCTAGGCTTTTGTTAATTTAAAAGTTGCATAAAAATGATCCTAAATGTGTGATTTATTAAAATTTCATGCTATTTTTAGTCGAGGCTTTAATAATATTTTTTTATTTTGCAAACGAAACATTATGTACTATTAGGTCACTGTGGGTAAGACCGGCATACTTTTTTCATAGTTAACTTTGGTGTGATCTTACTACGTAAATTATTCAAACTAGATTAGCGACTGTGATGGCATATGATAAAGAATTCTGTACTTTACCATTTAACTAAACTGCCACAGCATTTTAACCCGAATTAAGCGAAAAAGCGGAGTCTTTTTAAAACTTCGTCTAGTCCGTCTAGCAATGATTTCACACACAACTAGGTAGCATGTACGTTCGAGAACAAGTACATCCATAGAATGATGCACGCCATTGAAATGTGTACTTAAAACTCACCTAAACTCACTCAAATTCGGAGTAAATGTTATTTTTAAAATTTTAAGGCAAGTCACAGAGATGGGGTTGAGAACCTTTTTTGGAAGGTATTTAGGAAACACAAATAGTTTATTTATTATTTATGTGGGTAGGTACATTATCCAACCTTCGTAATTGTATTGTAATATAGAAAGAGTTGCGGTAATAGTAGCTGCAGTTTTAAACCATTCATCGAACACAATAAAAAAGGAAAATTCACATTATGTATCGACATTCATAAGTCGTACGAACCTCTTCAATATAGGTATAGATAGTTAGAAAGAATTTCGCATACTTCAGTCAGCGACTGGACGGTGAAATAGAAAGTTTTCAGTTTCTAAAAAATCTTATCTCGTTATCGATGATATTGTTCCTCAGAACATTTTTCTTTTTATACCTTTTAGTGATGGATTTTAAAATTAGTAACTTTTTGAAAACACGATCAATTAAACACTACTAGTTACTAATAGTTCAATTTCATAAAGCTAAAACATTATATAAGTAGTATTGGAAGGATGATTGATTGATTATCTATTACTTACAAATTAGCAGTACGATATTAGAATAATATTGAGGCCGTAAAATCAGTCGGCAACCTCTGCCCCAAGGCAAGTCGCATATGACGGGCTTGCCTTGGTGCATAGTAGATGGACTTTCCAATCCAACCAACAAAATTTTAAAGATAAAACTGGGAAATAACGTAATTACGAAAGTAAAGCGTTATTCGTTAGTTTAAAAATAGAATTGAGATAGTTTATTCGTTAATTAGTATAAAATCTATATTTTTGTTGCACGACCGTTGCACTTAGTTGTTGAGTTCAAAACATGAAATGACTTGTCCGGTGAACCGCTCTGTAGTTAGCCGTCACAGCGACATCTTTTTAGTGAGTTGGAATTAGAATGAAAAACTGCTTTATCGACCGGACGCTAAAGCGGGAGACGTATTCAAATTCAAAAGTTATGACGTGTAGACGGACTTACCCACAGTGACCTTACCCTGAACATTGGGCGTTACAGTTACAAAAATTATAATTACTTACAACTAATGATTTTAAGTGTACTTTACGTGATAAACAAATCGAAGATTTGTTTGCTGATTCCGAGCTGGAGGACTTTTTACCCTCCGATGACGAGATTTTTGTACGTCCTTTGATGGTTATTTCTATAAGATTATAAAAAGTTTTATATTTTGTAGTGTTATATTTTCTATTTGTCAAGACTTGTGATTAAGTGTTATCAAAGTTTTTAAGCAGTTTATAATGAACGTTAATTATTACCCAAAGAATTTTATTATGTATGTTATTCAAGTTCAATAATATTTGTTAGAAGGCTTGTTATCAAGCATTTTGGAGTGTCAATTTAGGCATAATTTGCAAAAAAAAAATGTTTAATTGTTAATTTTCTGATTTTAATACAATTATGTAACTATTAATAAAGATGTGATTTTATGCCTTAATTTTTAATAAAAACTGATCTGAAGAGTAAATATGTTCATATTATTTTTGCCATAACCCTCAAACCCAATGTGCATCCAAATTAACTAAAAATATGGAGTTGAATTTGGGCTTACTCTATTTACGCTGTCTTATATATACTTTTTTCTAGGTATATATAAGACAGCGTAAATAGAGTAAGCCCAAATTCACCTCCATATTTTTAGTTGATTTGGATGCACATTGGGTTTTAGGGTTAGATATAAAAAATCCTGGTTGACTTTTTCATTAAAAGAAAAAGATTAATACTCATGGGCGTTTAGCTGATAACGCGTTTTTTTTCTTGTGCGGCACGAGGATTTGTATGTATATATATATATATATATGTATATAGATTAACTGATGAAAACTTAAATGTGAATTTTAACTGTAACTTTTACTTAGTGTTTATGTATATCCGTAAAAGAAAAAATCTTTGACAGAATATTTTGTTGACCTTTTTAAATTCATAAAAAACTATTTACATTTGGCATTCGATAAAGACAAAAAATAAAAATAAACCGTAATTTAAAAAGCATTAGCATTAGTGGGATAAAACCGATTTCCTACACAGTTTTGTGCCTTGGTAAGAGCTCTTTTCGAGCATTGTAATACATTATTATTTACTTTTACGTTTTGACCGTATTGCAACAGCCGTGATCACGAGCAGACTACAAGATAAATAATAATTTACTATCGCGGTCGTGTCCCGTTTTTAGGCAATTTAAATTATTTTTAATTTTAAACAATTTTAATAATTATTTAAATCGCGAAAGTTTAAAACTAACAATCTCAGTCGATGCCTGAAGCGATGTCCCCACAAAAACAATTATTATATTATTTGTTACAGACCTACTGACCCACCGGAATATGGGTACCTTTATGGTATCCCAGCCGCGGCTCTGCTTGGTGGCTACTTTGTCACGGCTATGCAGGTACGTTTTATATTATTACATCTACATCCATATCATAAAACTAATATAGTACTACCATTACCATACCATACCAGTTTTATTATAAAAAATGCCCCCGAGAGCGCGCAGCCCCCGGCACCGCCTCTTGATTATAGGCTATATTTCATTATATTTTTCGTAGTTTATTTAAAAATTCGGATGTGTTGATTAAAGTTTTGTATGCAACTGTACATAATTAACTATAAAATGATTTAGTTCTGTAAACAACTGTTATAATTCTTGACTGTTTCTTTTTAACTAAATTTAACCTTTAATTTTTACTGGAAGGGTTACCCTGAAGTGCACCAAATGGCGTATTTGGCATCTTCGCTGTGCTGCGTAGGAGCGCTCGCTGGGCTGAGCTCCCAGAGTACGGCGCGAAAAGGCAACTATCTCGGAATGGTAAACATTGTTTATATTCATTTGCAAACTTGAAAAGAGTTAATACGTAGCAACCGATGATTAGAAAAGGCATGCGTAATTCTATTCCATAACCCAGTGATCGTGGCTCAAAGACTCAGCCCGAGACCCGCTCATTGTAATCTTGATGGCGTTAGTTTTGATCTAATGACCATTGTAAAACCAATGAGACATCGACGGTGTATGCCAAAACTATTACACCACTAACTTATATTACTCGCAATATAAGTCACTTGTTTTAAATGTTACTTAAGATACTAGTTTATTAACCGCGGCTTCGCGATCTTGACGAAGGTTCGTGTAATATTTTTGTAATAACCTAGTAATTATTATTGATATAACGAATTTGCAAGCCAAAATTTGTGTTGATAAATAATTATACATTGCAAGTTTAACGTGGCAACCCGGGTTCGGCTCGTCACTGGTAATGGGTATTTGACGATTCTTTAGTAATATGAGGTTGCTAAACTGTTGTGCAATCAACATCCGGAGACGCGGGGCCAGTGGTTACAGCATTGTGTTGGGTCGGTCAGATCGGCGTGGCGGGCGGGATCGCGGCCACGCTGGGCGCGCTGACACCCGGCGCGGAGGTGCTGGCGCAGATGCTCGGCGTCGCCGGCGTCGGCGGCTTGATCGGGAGCACTATAGCCAAGAAAATAGAGATCACAGACTTACCCCAGCTCGTTGCTGGCTTCCACAGGTAAGTCAAACGAAAAGTCACTAACGTCGACCAATATATTATTACTACCGCGGAATTCTTTAATCGCTGCTCCCTCGGGAACTGAATAATCCGTGATGAAAAGTAGCCTATGTCACTCCGGCCCACAAACTATCCCTATGCAAAAGATCATTTCGATCCGTTGCTCCTTTGTTGCGTGAAAGGTCAAACAAACAAACATTATTTTGCATTTATAATATTAGTACAATTCACATAGGTTTTTTACTATACCTACTCTACCATCAGTAGTGCGATTGGCAGGTCGTGTTCCAGCTGATTGACATGAAAGCTGACACGAAGTCGTTAGAGAGCTATTGACCAAGTAAGTAGTTTATGTGGGTAACTCAGTAATAATACGATACTTTCGTATTAGTAGAGCCAAGTAGCCGGTCAGGTTAGGTTAGATTTCTGCATTTTTTTGCTGAGGCGATACATCGTGGCAGTAGCGTATAAAGCTTGGTAGATATGATATTGGAAAAATTAGGGTGCCACTATCGCATTTAGGCCACTCTAAATCAGAAATTAGCAATAGAATTAGACCCAATCATTAAAATAAATGAAAAGCAATAAACGCTGCCTGTTAACATCCTCCGCGCAAGTCAAATTTCACTATCATGAATTTGTATATGCAAATACAAATATGGTAGGATCTCTGAACTGGAACTAGGTCCTGAAGGCAAAGGGCCTCGCTGATGCGACTTCGCTCACGACTAGATTAGCCCACGCTACGCCACTGCATTTTGGCAAAAGTCAGCATCTGCCCGATTGTCAGATCAACAAACCCGTGTCAATCGGGTATCGAGCTGAGATGTATGTATTTCTAGTTTGGTGGGCATGGCCGCGGTGCTTACGTGCCTCGCCACCTACATGCACGACTTCCCTGCCATGGCGCTCGACCCGACCGCCGCCACACTCAAGACGTCGCTCTTCCTCGGGACCTATATTGGTGGAATTACTTGCACGTAAGTTTCAGTAATTTGATGATTTTGCCTGAAACGCTGGTAAATTCTATTATAGTTTATTCATCACACTAGTAAAAGAGCCGGAGGTGGCCATTTTGAAAAATATACTCTTTTTAACTTTCAATTACTACACGAATGGATTATTGCTTTTGATCAATACACCTGACTTGGCTGTTAAACATGCAAATGGTATCAGACTTGGACGCAATGTAAATATCTGCAGCAACAATTTGGTATAATCATACTAATATAAATTAGCTAGCGAGATCTTCGAAGATCAAAATCATTATGGTCCGATTTATGACAATAATTGTAGTAAAAAAAAAATTGTTGAGTGCAATTCCGCAATATGGCCTTTATAGCTTCGATAGAGCATATAAGTACAAAGGTATAATTTGCAGGGGATCGTTGGTAGCCTACGGCAAGCTGCAGGGGTCGCTGTCGTCGGCGGCGCTGCTGCTGCCGGGGCGCCACGCGCTGAACGCGGGGCTGCTGGCGGGCGCGCTGGGCTGCGGCGGCGCGCTGCTGGCGCTGCCCGACGCGCCCGGCCTGCCGCTGCTCTCCGCCGCCGCGCTGCTCAGCGGCATCCAGGGGCTTACGCTCACCGCCGCCATCGGAGGTCCACAACCCACAACCACTTTTAACTTTGCACTCTTAATTCATCGTCGCCACCGCCTCTGATTTCGTCACGATTTTATCAGATACTAGCTTCTGTCCGCGTCAAATTCTTTGGGAGCTTTTGAGTTTTCGGGATAAATTGAGTCTCACAATCGTCAAGTACAAGTACAATCTTGACAATGAAAATTTCGCGACGAAATAATGAGGTCCAAAGGCAATTCAGTGCAATTTATTCTTATCCGACGCTGATTTTGTGCATTTTTACGAAATTTGGTATACGTAATCATTAATTTATATCCTAAAGACACCGCTTAGACTAACTGGCAAATAAAGCTGAAAGATTTACGGGGCGCGTGTTTTTAGAACGGGGTCACCCGACTATGCGAAGTCTATAATGCACTGTTATATTGTGTTACCAGGAGCCGACATGCCGGTAGTGATCACGGTACTGAACAGTTACTCCGGCTGGGCGCTCTGTGCTGAAGGCTTCATGCTCAACAACTCTCTCATGACAATCGTGGGCGCCCTCATCGGCAGCTCTGGTGCCATCCTCTCGTACATTATGTGCAAGGTAAGAATACTTGTCTCCTTCATCTACATTCAGTCATGACATAAATTCCTTATAAGTAAACGTAAGAATACCCCGACCCGTGTGTATTATACAGGTCTCAGGAAATAGTGTCAAGCAGCAGCAAGCAGCAAGATGTACAGCAACCCAAGGAGTATCAGCTTCACCCAAAAAAAGTTGTCATTTATTTTAATCGTTCTCCAGATTCTTAAGGCATTTCATGTTCTCGCAATGTACGGAATATGAATTTGAAAAATCTCAAAATCCTAAACTATGAAAAATCGTGCAACATACATGGGGATAAATCTGTCTGTATATATGCAAATATGTATGAAACTCCATAACCCGCATGTTCTATTATGTTATTTGACGGTTAGGTTTTAAAAAAATAATAGGATGACGGCGCGCACTTTTTGCTATATTTTTTGTCGTATTTAAATTATTGTATGAGTGATGATAAAAATGATGTATGCTACTCTACAATTTAGTTAGTAAAACACTTGTGTGACCGTTTTGTGAAATTCAAAGTAATAGAGCTACTGTATGTAATTATGGTAATATGTATTAAGCGCTTTTAATATTTTAGGCCATGAATCGTTCGCTGCCGAATGTTATTCTTGGTGGATACGGTGTGACCAGCAGTGGTACAGCGCGACCCTCCGGTGCCACGCACACTGAGCTCAATATAGACTCGGTGGCGGACCTAATTCACCGAGCTGGCAACATTATTATAACACCCGGTAATTCAATTGTTTAAATACACTAAACTAGGATCCATAACTCGGCGAACTAAATTGACAGATGAAAGTGCTGCCAGGTATCGATGAATGTTAATAGTAACGTGGTTAATATCGATGTTTCAATATCGAATCTATCTGCGTGGTCTGTCGAATCTGAGTATATTACTCATGTATTATAATCAAATAAATTTTAAATATAACTGGTATCCAAAGCCGCAAACTTTTCTTAATATCGACACGAACAGCACTGTGGCAACATTTGTGCATTTTGAACTGTCTATTTAGTTCGCCGAATTATGGATTCTAGTTTACTTATAACTTTTGTGTTTAACATATTGGCAGCTATATAACATTGTTTTTTTTTTTAGGATATGGCTTGTGCGTTGCCAAAGCCCAATACCCAATAGCGGAGTTGGTGGCCATGCTCAAAGCGCAAGGCAAAAAAGTGAGATTTGCCATCCATCCTGTTGCAGGTAACATTTATTTCTAATTAGTAACATAATTTGTTAGTTACGCGTTTCTACTTTTATCTTTTCCAGTAACCAAAGTTCTAAAGCAAGGAGATGTGTGCCATTCCGCATAACATATTATTAATAATATTATCAGACCTCGACATTTCTATGGTAAAATCAGAAGTAAAGTATTGAGTTCGTATATCGATAAACTCACTTATCGCGATACCTGTCTCCTAAACTAGTGTTCGCTCACTGTTTTGTTTGTAAAATATATATTTACTTACGGCCACTTGCCGTCCACCAGTTTTCAACTGCACTCTTAAGGCAAGCGACAAGCAAGCATGCATGTGTGGAAAACTGCATGCCCAATCGAATGATTCTGCTTTTTTTTTCTGTAGTCGCTTAATTAAACTGTAATAACCCGACCTGCCGAATCTGGGTGGCTAGCACGACACGCCCGCGAGTCGTTTGTCGCTCGGTGCGTCTCTCTCAAACTAGTCAAATATGTAATGCACTGAGCGACAAATGACTCGTGGGCAGTTCGTGCTAGCCGTACGATCATGGTCAAAGCGCTAAGTTCAAAATCAAAATCATTTATTTGCTGAACATGGGTACATATTGGTGACATTTGATTTGCAAGACCAAGCTAAGTTCTGCCGTTAGGCATGCGAATATAGGTAGTTAAGTAGTAATGCAATTACTTATACAAATACGGCTAGTTATAATAACCATAATTTAGTAAGGTTCCCAGTTTTCTATTAAAAATTCAGTGATTGAGTAACTATACAAATACTATTTTCATGACTCAGGTCGTATGCCTGGACAACTAAACGTGTTGCTAGCCGAGGCCGGTGTGCCGTACGATGATGTGCTAGAGATGGAAGAAATCAACGAAGACTTTCCTGACACGGACCTTGTGCTGGTTATTGGTAAGTTTAACTGTTACTTCATTATATCCTCTCCTTAAGGGGCTGCCCGTTCCGAATGCGCTTGACTTTGATTCAACTGACCCTCACCGCAATGACAGTAATTTATTAAAGTGCCACTTGGACGTTTAAAAACGAATGTTAAACTTAAAAAACAACCATTAACTTAAGAATAAAATAGCGTTACAAAATCCAATAATTTGTATGGAGATTTCAATATTTTTGGCATATCATGAGGACCAATAAATAAATAAAAACGGGCGCTTTTGTTTATAAGTTTATTGGTTTTCTACTTAGAATTGATTATTTTATATAGATAAATTACTAAATGAAGAATATTAATTAATATACGAAACAAAATTATTAATAGAACATCCCTATTAATAATTTTGTTTCGTATATTAATGTCCTGTACTATAAAAAATAATAATTCTATTTAGTCCGTCAGTTAGATCATCAAAAAATATTCAACACGTATTTTTTGCTTTATCAAATCAATCAAAATTGACAAAGATAACGCGCATCAAAGTTTGGGAGTGGGGGCGATAAATGACGGGCTAATTTGATTTTTTCAGGAACACGCCTATTTTATACCTTGTGTCACGCAGTTTAAGAAATAATCTATAAAATGATAAAAAAAATCTGCCTCTTACGAATTTCAAGGAAAGATCGATGAATGAGATATTTTTTTTTGAAAATTATGTCTTTAGAACCAACAGACTAGATAGGACCTGAATCTATGAAATTTCGTCAATTTTCGTAATGGAGCCCTTACGTTAAATGTATTCTAATTTATAGGTGCCAACGATACCGTGAACAGTGCTGCCGAATCCGATCCCGACTCGCCAATTGCTGGCATGCCCGTCCTCAAAGTGTGGAAAGCACATCAGGTAAAACATATTATTATAATAAATATCGTAAGTTTGATAATTACAATAGACAAGATTGCATATTTCTAACACTATAATTTGATTAGTTCACTGTATTCTGCGTAAAAAGGGGAAGACACCAAACCTTTTTTATTCTCGCTAGGGGTTTTATTTCTATTTAAAACATACTCTTTTTAATAGGGCGCAACTCAAATTGTTCGACACAATAAAGGAAGTCTACGGACTGGCCTGTATTTAGAAATTAGACCAATGACTAGAGTTTACGTGTCAAAATCTTGTTTTAGATGTGGAAACAGCGAAGTTATTTATCTATTCTGCCATACAAATGGGAAAATTGGGATAGCAATTGAAAATTTCCGTTCCGAACGTAAAAATCTTTTGATTTCTATAGTAATTTTCGCGCCTTGACGGACCTGCGTTTGACCTGCTCATATTATTCTACCAACGACCTAATAGTATAAATATGAATTACCTATATTAAAAACGAATCTTTTCAAAGGTGGTAGTGATGAAACGATCCATGGGAGTGGGATATGCAGCCGTTGATAATCCAGTATTTTACAATCCGAACACGGCGATGCTGCTCGGTGACGCCAAGAAGACTTGCGACGCGCTGCTCGAGAGAGTCAAACACCTCGCGGCTTGAAGCCCACCACACTATACAATTCATTTGCGAAACCACACACGCGAAGCGGAGCTGGTCGGAAGCGAGCCCGCGTAAGCAGTGTCTCAGGAACTAATATGGAAGCTGAATCAACAGCGACCGCGCGGATTATGTGAAAGGTTCGCTGTGCAGACCCGCTTCTGACCCGCTCCGCTTCCGTTCCGCGTTTCGATGTGTGGAACACCTAACTGGATAAGTTATCCAATTAGTTACGCAAACAAATCGGCTACGTACTTCGGACTGATGTAATTAAAGCATACGTAAATATGTTGCCCGATTAGCCATACTTACGATATGCAAATGATAAAGACATAATTTTTTCCATTTACAGTAATTGCGGAGATTTTAAAGACATTATTTTTCCATGTACAGTAATCGTGCTTCTAAAAAAGCCGTTATTAGTTGTGTTCCTATTGGTTCAACAACCCACGTAATGTCGTCATTATGCTCCTCTACACGATGGGCCATCGTCGGCCATCGCACGGGACGCAGTCATAAGAAAGAGATACAGATATCTACACCTCATTCTTACGTTTGGAGATCATGATGGCCGACGATGGCTCGTCCTGTGGGCTGGGCGTTAAAGTTGTTACTTAAGATATTTTTCTGTTAATAGTTTCCTTGCCAAATTTTTCGGCAAGCATTCATAATTTGTAAGTGGCTGAATGAATTCGACTGAATTAATGTAAAGACACTAAATATTTAAATATTAAGATTTATGGATCATGCAATGCAACCGTCCATTACTTGTTTTGAGTAAATGTGTAACATTCGTTCGTAAACGCACGGATGGCGACGAAACGTTCTTCCACGGCGATATACAAAGTGTAACATCGAGAAGGGTCAATATGGGGGTTTTAGAGATAAGAAAACCTACATTCATAGATTTTCAAAAAACTTTATACGACTAGGAAATGAACCCAGTCATTATCCAAAAAACCTTGTGTTATTTTATTACGGAAATCTACAACGCAAAGTGCATTTTATTACTCATATGTTAAAATTATATCATATAATAATCAAATTAAAAGATATGCATAATAATTATCACAATAAATTAAATTATAGAAAACTAAACTACTTATTAAAGTCCATACATTATTAACATCATTAAATAATAAATACAATTAATTTTTGATATAGCAGTTTTTCAATTAATTTTAGTGATAGCGACATGATTCCTTAGAAGTAATTACCCTATCTCTTATGGATTTGGAAGTCCCCACACTGACTCTTATCGATGTTACAACCTGAATTATATTTGACAGCTTATTAGTCAGATTGTAACTCGCGAATGGCGGAACTGATTGACGTTTACACGAGCGTAGATACTATTAGTCAAATTAGAAGGTAGCAAAACCGAACTACTTCACATTTAATAATAGTAAAATTGTTACGATATTTTTGTGTGAAGTTGAAAAGCTGAATCGATTCTAAGGACTTATTACACGCTATATGCGAGCGTGTTTCCAGCGAGGCGATGATGGACCTTGCAGCGAGCTCGCTCCGCTATAGTCACGTTGGCAAATCGCTAATGTGATAAGGCCCTTGTACTCAAACTTTACAGCTAATAGGTACTATATATAAAACAGTTTAACTGAAAACAATATACATCAGTGGCGCAGCCTACCTGCAAGCCGATTCCTGACGGCTTTACCAAGCTAGAAAGCTACGGATAGCTGTCGGTGAAGTCCATGTTACTCTAACTAAATGTCAGACATGCACGTAGTTCTAATTCTTCCGGCTTCCCTTAGGAAATATTTGACGCTTCGCCACTGATATACATAAGGCTAAATGTGTTTTCCAGGGTTCGAAATTATCAAGATAAATGCTTTCTGGTCTTTTTCCGCTAGGTGTATGTATTTCATTCCTAATAGTTGTAGAATTTAAATCCTTTAATGAAGTCTTTTATTTAGATACATTTTATTTAATAAACGTGTGAGATTCTTAATTTTTATGACATACAATACTAAATTACAATTATGAAGTACCATATGAGATCAAAACATGAAAATATGTCTGTATAGATATTGTAATCTGCGAGGACGCGCCCCACCCCAAATTTTGTGATGCACCTTTGTATTGTACGTTTGTACGTTAAATTGAGTGATGGGGCGCGTCTTCGTGGATCGAAATATCTATAACACTATTCTGTTTAAATGGTTCCTCTTACTAGTGCAATCTCCTCTCCACATTCCATTTACTTTAAAAGTGATTGGCATGGTAATGTGTTGTGATTCTGTCACGTGCGCAGCGACTAGTGAGCCACGTGATTCTCTAACGAACGCAACGGCTAATCAGCGATGACAATACTTCCAAATATGTACCTAATGACTATGCCCGGGCTAAGGCCCGGGCACACCAAACGCGGTTGCGGCGCGTTTGCGGCGCGCCTGGTTTTTTTTGGCGCGTTTGGTATGCCCCGGCCTTTACAGTCTTAATTATTAGTTTCATTTATGCGCTGATCAGCCGCTGTGCTGTTTAGAAAAACAACACGGCGTTTATCACTTTCTTTCGTCGGCACTAGTGTGAGAGACGCACGTAGACAAGACGGTTTGACGTATCCTCGTGTCAACCTTGCTAGGGCCGCTGCAGATAAACGAAACTAACTGCGCACGTTAGAGGATCACACGGCCGTTGTATGAAAACCGTTTGTTCTTGTATAATAGTTAAGCTTTAAAGGCCCGCCCGATCAAACTGCGGGCGCGGCGTGACGCGGCGCGATCTATCCCGCTTACACCAATGCAATACAACATAATGGCATCGCATTCGCGCAGGCGCGCGTCTTGCGCGCGTGAGTGCGGTGCGAAGCCACTATGTTGTGTTTTATTGGTGTAAGCGGGATAGATCGCGCGCGCTGCTGACGCTTCATGTCAGTTTTTAAATCAATTTACGACAAGCAATCCTGCGGTTCAAGTTCGATCTATTTTCTGCTTTTATATTTTCATCATGTAATTTTACTTGCGCAAACTCTAAAATAAATAAATAGATTTCGCGAATTAAGTATTTGCGTAAGTTAATGGTGAATTAATGAAATGTGAATATATAATGTAAGATGAATGTGTATTTCAAGTAATAAATGAATTATGAATAACTGATATTATTTTTTCACCTGATTGGGGTCAGAATATACAAATAAACAAAATAAAAAATAAAAGCGTGGTATTGTAACAGAGGGGGCGAGCCAATGACAGATCATAAGTCTAGCCTGGGCAATCTTGGGCGGAACCCCTTTCCTAGACCAATAATAATATATTTTTTATAATATTTTATATTTCTATTGTTATTTATATGTATAATGTAATCAAAATTAAAAACAGAGATAAAAGAAAATATATTTCGATTTTAAGATTTAGTAATTGCCGTTTTTAGGGATCCATACCTCAAAAAGAAAAAAGGAACCCTTATAGGATCACTATGTTTTCCGTCTGTCTGTCTGCCTGTGTGTCAACCCCATTTTCTCAGGAACGCGTGAAGGCATCAAGTTGAAATTAAAAGCAAGTACTCAGGTCTGCAATCTCTTGGATGCGTGAAAAAATCAACCTTCTAAGTCAACACAATCAAAATATTCAACCAGTTTATGCCACATATTTTGATAATCGCAAAGGAAACCAAAACCTATAACCCGTTGACCTAAAATAATCAAATTTGGCAAGAAGCCGTGTCTTGCAGCAGCAGGAAAAAGTCCGAAAACTGTTAATTAGTAAATACATCACAAAAAAATATTTAGTTTAACGGAATAACTTTTGCAAAGTCGTATCACAATCGACTGTTGCACGCAGATAGGAGCTTGCCAAAGTAATGTTTTGTATTATTTCATAGGTAGGTTGTAAATGGTTACCCGGTTGTTAAAAGCTATTTTTGAATTTTTAGGGTTCCGTGCTTACAAGGTACTGTGTGTTTTTAACGTGAAGATGGGTCCCACGGGCTGGGCACAATAGGAGAGTCTGTCCTGTCTGCGATGACCGCGTTAAGAAGAGTCTTGGGGAAGGCGCGCACGCAACTGGGCATGGAAGCATGGCGCTTGCGCATACTGGCGTGTAAGCCGCTGACGTGCGCCTCCGCAAACATGTGCGATGCGCTTTAGCGGCGTAATATAGCTTTACCATTGCCTGAGTGCCTAGCACACTATTTTTTTATAATACGCGCACATATAAAGCATGTCACTTTTTAACTAATGGCACTATGCGGGTGCGAAAGGGATGACTGCTTTATGTGCGCCATAAAAATGTGTGTGCGAAGCCCTCTGGAACGCGTCGTTGTACTGCACACGCAGCCATGGGATCCTCTACCGTGCGCAGCGGCTGATCAGTCATGAGGGATACATTCAAACTTAGACCTAAATTAATTATGCTTATAGTGTAAATTAATTATACCTACCTAAGAAATTTAAGCTTTTATTATACATTTTCACAATATGTTAATTTTTTATGTTTTATTATTATTAATAAACGCTATTAACACTTCATGAATTTTGTTTTCATTCTATACCTTGTCCAACCGTTTCTTCTCTCGCTAACAGCGGGCCTAGCACATTACGTTTTTAGCGCACACATAATAAAGCATCCGTCGCTTTCGCACCCTTAGCTAAACTACCACAGTATACAAAATTAAGTATCTTCTACACGTCTCGACTTACAACGTGGTGCCCGAACCTCCCGACTGTCCAATGATCCCCTACCTTCCTGCCTAAGGCCCAATTTCCATTGAGCGGCCGCCATACCCATTAAGCCAAACCCTAAAAGGGTGAAATAGGGGCCGAAAAATTTAAAACGGCAGGTTATTGCGTGCTCGGTGAGGGCCCGTTTTTCAAGGGATTAAAAAGTCAGTAAGATGGTGGAGCTAGTATGGAATTAATACAAAGACCTGTCTACTAGCCATGCTACTACTACAATCATTAATAAAAGACAGCCTCACCGTTATTATGACTATAGGTACAGATGATAATTGACGAATAAGTTATCATAATAAAAACAAACCGATTAATCGGCATGGACTTAATTACGATTGTGTTACATACTTGACAGTGTTCTAACTAAAACAAAACATGGTATAAATGAGACTTCTTTATTATTAGTTTCCCATAACATAAGTAAAGTTGAGATGAAAACCAGTTCTTCATGGCTACTGCTCGCGCCATCTGTGATGCTATTTTTAACTTGAGCAACCACAAATAGATAATTATTTTTGGAGTTTACTCCTTAAAAATCGATTTTCATATATTGTAAAATGTGGTATGAAAAATTATGGGGAGTAAAATCACAGAATAGATAATGTCACACTGTCACACCGTACGGTGTCACACGAAGTCACACGATGTTAGCCGAAGATGCGTCGGTCGCTTCGCATTGCATACAGATATAGTGAATAATATGTTTCCATCGGTAAAACTCGGATCTCAATCGGGAGACGACGGGACCCGAAGTGTCAACTAATTATTGTATTCAATGAGTGACATGTTTATATTCATTAATATCAAACTTTATTATTTACTGTCAAATGTCAAAATGAAAAATGACAGCATGGTATGATGGGTTCTGGTTTATTTTATAATTGTTGTAATGAATAAACTCCTGTCCTGCGTCGGACACACACTTTTTTTAAAACGGGTTTATTATTTTCACCTAAACCATAAAATCTGTGAGTATTTTTCCAATCATATAAGTAGATTTGTAATGATTCTATTTTATTTTTTAGATTTACTTATTGTTTCTAACATAACTACCGTCAAATCTGTATATCTGGCAGCACTGTTAGGCGCGTTTGGGCTCTTTCTCAAGGCGCTCAAATCGGTTACGCTGAATCATCTTTATAATCTGTGTTGTGCAATAAAAAAATATTATTAATTTCCAATTTCATTTTTATTCTTGTTGGCGGGATAACTGTAATTGAAACTTAATTATGAAACAAAACAATGTAACGTTTTTTTCAGTTCTTAAAATTCGAACTTTGATAGTTCTTTGCACATTGTCGTCGATATATATTTGCAACAACATTTGCCAGATGGCGCGCCAATCGAAATATTTGACTGATATGACAACTTTCTCAGTTAGTTCTAATTGTATTCTATCTACTATCTATGGTATAGTCTTTTGCCTGTTTTTTCTCATTATTTTACCGTCAGTGCAGTGCAGTGCGTAAGAATGTTAAACTTTTTACATTTAACTAAAAGTTAGATACGTTAGAGTTCGAAGCAAATACGATTACAACCAACGTAATAAGCGATGACTTACACTGCCGCTTCTCGACGATAGATATATTTATTCGGCAGCGGCACGTATTCGGTTAGTTTAGATCTACTTTGCGTTTCGTATTGCGACTTGCGTTCAATTATTTTTTTACCAAATAGCACACCCGCAGCACATTATCCTGCAGCATGGTATGTCTCGAAAATATTAATTTGCATTTTTTGTTTGGTGCTTTTTTGCTTAAACTGGGAGTAAAGGCTATTAAAATGATAGATGTTCTTGCTGAATCTCGATCTATTTTTAATTGTGAGTCAAATAAATGTATTATTCATCCTTTGATTACATGTTTTATATTGTTAGTGTTTGTTTTTCTTTTGATATTTATACATACGCTTTAGATGTTCTATATTCTACAGTATTCTGTAGTGTTGTGTTTCATACATGCTATTTTACGTATTTTTAGGCAGGTGAAAACAAAATGGTATCAGCAAGTAAGCCAGCAGTGCCTTTGAACAGTGATGACAGTATCAGTGTGCTGTCAATGATTTACAGATTTTTCAAAAAGGTGAGATTGATTAGTTCAATCAATTTTTTTCAATGCTTGTATATTCATCAACCAATGCTTGACTAAATCAAAAATGGAAAGTCGTTGTATCTTGAAATCCCTTTACTAAATGCTCTTGCGTTTTTACAAGCATATAGTATTATACCACTGGCAATATAATGACAACATCAATGAGTCAGAGCAACACTATAACTGGTCCTAACAATGATTGAATCATTGGATGAGTATTTGACCTTGCTACTGTACAATTTTAAAACATGATATGTTTTAATTTACTTACTTCCTTAAACTTTAGCTTCAAATAAATCTGTCTCTTTCTGGATCACTTGTGTGTGGTTGTCCAGTGATAGACCAAAGCTACTGTTTCACATTCAAACATCACACTCACTGTAAACATACTAAATATGTCAAGAACATCAACAGCTCTCATGCAAACTTTTCGATTTAAGGGGCAAATGGCCGAATTCAGAAACGCCGCTTCAGCATTTGATTAGATATTAAATAGTTAAATATCCCTCAACTAGCTGTCAACCTATGCAGAAACATCACTGAAACGTCACTTTAATTAAAGATCAATTTAAGTGGCCTTTCTGAATTTGGCCATAAGTTTCAAATGACTATGACCTTGACTGTGATCCAACAGACCCACACTGCAATGACATAAGTTAATTATCAAAGTGCCACTTGGACATTTACAAACAAATAACAAACTTGAAAAAAATAATACTTAATAATAAATAGCAATGATTTGCATGGCTATTTATATTTATATTCAATAATTCGGAAATTTTTTAAAAAAATTGGCATGTTCAGGCTTATTTTATGTGTTATAGAGATGTCTTGACTGCAATGCCCATTGCATATTTTGATGAAATACCAAAAAAACAGGCCTATTTTTCAAGATGGCTGCTTTAGCTCAACTGTAACTGATCAGGACTTTGTCTTTACCTTTTCTGAAGGTGTATGTGCACTTGTGCACCAAGTTTCCAAGCTACATATTTCACATGAAAAAGTTATATGCATGGGGCTGGGTAGGATCAGTAATGGTTCAGATTGTTTATTGTCTACCTTTCTTTGTTTATTACTTTCTTTTCTGAGTGACTAAAACCTCAGAAAAGATCAATTATGTACTTTTATAAATTTAGTATACTTTGTCAAATTTGTTTATCGCAAATCCCATGGGAATTTATCAATCTTTCGGGATTCAAGGTATCCTACTGATGGACAGACAGCCAAATGTATAAGTTCTCTTTAATTGTTGAGGTCCATTTTTTATTATTTGGTATGGAACCCTTAATAGATATGATAGAATGTAGATAGTTGAAAAAAAATGTTATGAAATTATCAACTCATGTAGTTCTTAAAAAAATGCTTTTAATGAATAACCTTGACTCTTACTAGCAGATTATAAAGGGAGTAAAGCTATTATAATTATGGTATTTTTAATTTTCCTGTTTAACATGACATCATTATTGGCTGAGAAAATGAGGTTTATCATTATCATTAACGCATTCCTAAATTTGCCTTGAGTGCTGTGCCGTAATAAACAAAATTATTAGACAGGGATAGATAGCAACATTACATGACTGCGTATATTCATATTCAATTGATAGACTCGTAGACTTAACGTGACATATTCGTAAAACAGAAAATACTGTCACAACTAAAACTGTCGGTTTTTCATAGGTCACCCTTGGTGCGCGAGTCAGACTCGCACTTGACCGGTTTTTTGTCTACTAAGTATGACTATATTCTACGCTTGTTTGTTTATATCACGCACATTGTGGTGGATGCTGGCGCAGGTGTCGATAGTTGGCGCGGTGTACCTGGTGGGCTATATGCAATGGAGCTCCGCGTGGCTGCTCGGGCCCGTGGTGCTGTCGGTGCTGCGCGACCAGTGGCGCAAGGAGAGCGAGTACCGGCGCAACATGGCTAAGGCTGCTGCCGTCTCTTCAGAGAAGGACTTCGTGCTGGCGAGGCTTGCCGACTTGCCGGCCTGGGTAATGTATTGTTGATTCGCCTTGAACTAAGCCCTCGCGAGCAGTATCTACACAATAAAGTTCATTTTAACGATCGCTAAATTAGGTTTGTTTGTATCTTGTTTTTACTGATATCTCTTTGTTACAAAAATTGTTTTATTGTTGCTGTAATAAATATCAAACTGTCAATAGTAGAAATTAATGCAAACTTCGGAGATTAGAATTGAAGAACAGTCTGAAAAGGAATAAAGCTTAAATTAATATTATAATATCGAATCCTTGAAGCTGCCTCTTTCATATGATACTCTATCATGTTATTTTAACCCCTTTCGGCTTCCATAATCTCAACAACCATATCTAATTTTGACCATTTTTAAATAAAATAGTTTTGGCTGCTTATTAGCTCATTTTAGATTATGTAAAAATATTTTCGTAATGAATTTTTCACATTTTCAAGGAAAAAGCACTAATAATATACTAATAATATTTTTAAATTGTAAATTTGCCGCTAAAACGCTGTCTCGATGTCAGCTGTCGCGTGTGACGTCAACTTACCTAAACCGGTTGTAAACCTCCTGATTTTGGAGGTTTACAGTATGACGTTTCCGACCTGGGACCGGACGGGGCGGGGGGACGGGGTATTGGCCCGCAGTATTTAAGGTCACTTAGAAGTAAAAATTGAAGATTTAGTTTTTAAATTCTTAATAATCTTGGTTGAGGGTTAAGCTACCGTTCCACAGAAATATATTAATATTTATTACTATAGTCAAGTAGCCAATTATTAAGTGAGTATTACCTGCCTACCTATCAATTAATCAAGATCGGAAAAACGGTTCGAATGTTTTCCTCGGACAACCATTAAACGTCCACGAGCAGAATTTTCTAGTATGCGCCGCTACAGAAATTTCGCTTCGCTCAATCATTTGTTCAGTCATCGCCGAAACAATAGGCCCAAAAAGTGCTATAAACCATTCATAGGAATGCGAAGACTTGAAGCTACAATAATTTCCATACTTTTTCTTTTCTAATATCAAATGAATTAAGGTAGGTAGAAAAGACGAGTTTCTGCACAGAATAGTGTGACCTGTCGATAATGGTTCATCATTATCATCGTCAGCCTATATACGTCTACTCCTGGGCACAGGCTTCGAGAGGCACTGGGCAGTAGTCCCCACGCGGGCCCAGTGCGGATTGGGGGCTTAACCATAATGGTTATATACCTAATAATGCAGACATTTGCTTTCAGGTTTTCTTTCCCGATGTCGAACGTGCTGAATGGTTAAACAGGGTAAGTTCTAGGCAGTTTAATGTATAACTTTACATAGTTTACAAACTCCCTTTACGACTCATTGTCGAAAAAATTATAGGTGCCTCACTTTTAATCTATTTGCATAACGGATATCACTTGGAATGTATGATTGTAGAGTAGTTGAAATAGATTTAGAAATGTGCGCGAATGATGACGCGATGTATCATTGTGTGTGTTACATTCACGTATAGTAACAATGTACACTTCACAACGAGCCAATGAAGCACTTGTACGGTGCTTCGTCTACATTGGCTCGCAATCTACTACTTAATAAAATTCTTAACACTGACCGACGGATAACGCACAGCCTAAACCGATGGTGTCTGGACGCATGGAATAAGGAATATTTCTGAAAAAATGTAATTAGTCCGTCAGTTAGATTATCAAAAACTATTGAACACGTATTTTTTGCTTTATCAAAAATTGACAAAGATAACTCGCATCAAAGTTCGGGTGTGTGGACTTATGACGTCATAAGTCCCCACTGATTGGTACAAGTTGTGACGTAGCGCGAAACTTCAACGCACTATATCTTCGTCATTTTTTGTTTAATCGATAAAAGAAATAATATGTGTTCAATACTTTTTTATAATGTAAATGTCGGACTAATTAGAATTTTTCAGAAAACTTTCTTATTGTGCACAGTTGTTCCCTATATAACGAAGGTGAGGTTAGTATGAAAGGTCGTCGTTTTTGAAGTTATGAGGTGATAAGAAAACCCATGGGGCACACAGCTGAGCCTACTATTCATATAAGACCACTAGAGTGCCCCGCGGGGTCACCCGCGTCGAATGACATTCATGAATGTTGTGTTCTTGAATTTGTTGTTCACTCATTTAGGTGCAATAATTATTGTAATGTATATGTAAGTACTAGTTTCTGTCCGCGACTTCGTACGCGTGAAATTCGGTTATACTTATTCCCTCGGGAACTTTTCAATTTTCCTGGATAAATAGTAGTAGCCTATGTGTTATTCCAGGGAATTTATCTATCTCCATTCCAAATTTCATCCAAATCCGCCCATCCATAGAAGCGTGAAAGAGTAACAAATTATTAAATCACACACAAAAACTTTTGCATTATTAGTATTAAGTGTAGGTATATGTGTAAACATATATGTATGTATGTATGTTTGTCTAAGGTCGTCTAACCCCGAAACGTAAAATTATCTATCACATAACACTAATATTATAAAGGTGTAAGTATGGGTGTGAAGTTGTATATTTGTTCGCAATAATCACTGAAACTACTGAACGGATTGTGATGACACTTTGCCAATACGCATAAAAAAAAACTGGAATAAAGCAGGCTTACGTTAAGGTACAACATGTACATTGATGCGAAGCCGCTACCTGAAGCAAAGTCCTAAAGTATGCGATAAAATAACATGCTGTAAAGGGAAATTGTTACCCAACTGCGAAGCTAAAAGAAGCGTATCGAGTTTAACAGTCTATGTATGTATGTGACCAAGAATTGAATGTTCCACTTTAACTCCTGAACTACTGGACCGATTTTAATAAATAAGGTTTCATATGATTCGTAGATAACGTGCGAGTGTCATAGAATATAAGAATTGTAATAGTGCGTCACACTGCACTTTTAGCTCGTCCCAAATGATAGCCTTGGGGTTGGAAAAGTTTCCTAAAGAATGAAAGTGTGGTGCACAAATAGTACCCCTCGGTCGGGTACGCCAGCTTGACGGTGCAAAATATTTTACCCGTGTTTGGTATGAAATATCTCAGTTTCTATAAGAGCTACGAAGTTGAGACTTCGGGAGCCAGGGGTACTATTTGTGCACTATTTTTTGGGATATAGAGCATTTTTGTGAACAGCACCGTTCTCGAGATCCAAAACGAGTACGCCAGCTTGACGTCAAGTTAGCGTACCCGTAAAACAAGGCTCATATCTCCGAAATTACAAAGGTACTATTTTTTCTAACTCGGTACTAATTGGGTACTATTTAGGCACTATTTTTTGGAATCATCAGTTCCTGGATATCTTCGAAGGGTACGTCAACTTGACGCTCACATGTTTGCGGCTACAACCGGTAACGCAATAAGGCTTGTTTACTCTTGATATGATCTGGTGGCTTAAGTTGATGACGCACTTTCCAGATACTGCTGCAAGTGTGGCCAAACGTGAATCATTATGCGAGGAACTTGTTAAAAGATAAGATAGAACCCGCCGTTGCAGAAAGCTTGGCCAATTTCAAAATGAACGGGTTCAAATTCGAACGCATGATCTTGGGCACTATTGTAAGTACAAACAGTTGGTGACCAACGACGCAAGAATTAATATGATTCCGAGTGAGTTATTTGTAGTAGGTACCTATTTGTTTACTGTACCTACCAGGTGCGAATACAGGATATAATTTTTCGTTTCGTTAAAATAGGGAATATGCAATTTTTTTTCCGGCTGTTATAGGAAAGTACTGAGTATAATAGAATCCAAACTGTGTACGCAAAACATTATTCTGTTGTTTATTTTTTGAGATACGAAGCTTTGAAAAGTTATAGTTCATACCACTCGCAAAAACTCTGCATACAAAATGGACCTGGGGCTCGCTTCTCGAAGCATATTAGTCTAATAATATTAGTGTTTTGTTTCATTTTTTCTTTTAATTATCGAGACAAAACACTAATATTATTAGACTAATATGCTTCGAGAAACGGGCCCCTGAACTATGCCGTCACAGCGCAGTTATAGTGTATACCCCTACCAATGTAAAGAAAGCGCTGACGGTCATACATTTTATATGGCCGTCAGCGGTCTTTTCAGTGGGCGAAGTATACAAAATATATGGCGTTTTAACGAAAGCATTTTTTTCGAAAATACTTATTTAGGCCAATATCGTACAAATAATAAATGGCATAAATTTGATAAAGCTGTCAAAAACTAGTAATAAAGAACTAAAAAAAAAATTTTTTCATTTTTTTGTACCCTAAATTAAAAATAAGGGAACAGTGCGAATAATCAATTTTTTCTTTTACATGCATATATTTGCATTTTCTTTCGTAATATATATTTTAAACATTATTTTAATTTTCATGCATATTCCCTATTGGTAAAAATAAGATGCTTCGGTGGTCACGTTGGGGGGTGAAGGGCAATTGCACCTTCCCCCCACGTATCCGCACCTGAGTACAAAATAACAAGTATACCTCCCCTCTTACTATAAAAAACAGTATAACTTTAGAATAGAATGCAGTTGGTTACAATATGCTTTCAATTAATTAGGATTATGTATGATAAAACTATAATTAATGGTCGCAGGCTCCTCGCATCGGTGGCGTGAAAGTTTATGATAAAAATCTATCCAGGGATGAAATTATAATGGACATCGACCTTTTGTAAGTTCTATTCATGGCCTATTAGACTTTGGACTCGCCTCGTATGACTAGTTGCTCAGATTCTTTCTTTTTTTTTTTCAGTTACGCTGGTGATTGTGATATTTCATTCGTCCTTCAGCGAATTCCAGGAGGTATAAAAGATCTTCAGGTAAATGAAGGCTATTTATTGTGCTACCAGCTTTTGCCCGCGAATTCATCCACGTAGAATTTCGTACGTTTATGTATTTGATACCTCGGTCATCAAGATCCACCCATGCGTTTAGACCCTAGGAGGGAAGAACGATAAAGGTATAATGTACAGACATTAGTTTAACCCTAGGGCATGCATTTAGGAATTCCGGAATTATCACGTGTATCGTATAATTCTGACAGCCATATACTTTTAAAGCGCTATATAGATACCACTTTGAAAATTATATAAGCGTGTTTGAACACTTTAGCTAGGCAATTAAAAGTAATGTGACAGTTTATGGACCTGGCCCTCGTGGCACGGCAAGCTGCAAAAAGACTATGGCGGGAAAGTTTAACGCCGCATTTTTTATGAAGGTAACCTCATCGACTTGTAAACTCTTTCAACATACTCGTATTTATTTATTCAAACAGACACTGTGTCAGGTCTGTGATACGAGTAAGTTACTCCGGCAAATTGCGAGCTGTTTTCCCAGTGAGGCGATCTATTCTCTCCATAACATTATGAAGAGAGCGAGAGAGAGAGAGAGAGTCGTGACGTGAAAGCCACACAAAATCACAAAAATTTATCATCAATACATACAAAACAGTACCGTGACTCACTTATAAACAACGCACAGCCTAAACGGGGTGTCCTAGAGTTTTGAAATTTGGAGGACACATTCCTCGAGTACCATAGAGGTGCACTAAGGAAGGATTTTTTGAAATTTCATCCCTACAGGGGGGAAAAGAGGTGATAAAGTTTGTATGGAAAATATCGCGGGCGAAGCTGTCCACTAGTTAGTTATATTAAGCGTTTTTAGAGCAGGGGTATAACATTTCTGCCAAATAAATCTTATAGGTATAAAATACGCAAAAGTAACATATTTTTTGTAAAAATAAATCTTATCTAAACTTACATTTCCTGGCTGTTAGATTGTCATATCCTCTGTGGTCGAGAAACGCACATACAGCGTACATGTTTTAGTTGGTATTATATACGAATTTATTAAAACTGTTTAACACCATTTTTCAATTTTGGATCTATTGCTAAATCTTTTCGCAACGTCTGATTGAGGGTGTCTTTAGCCAAATTGAAGCCGATAATTTAAGGTCCGAGTCCCTATATCTATACTTATAATAAAAAGCTAACGAAGTCGATTTTGTACATGAAAGATATTTAAAAAATAATGATAGATTTGGCAATTACACGTTCAGGAGATGTCTAGATGCTTCATGCGTAAATTTCAATATCATTTTAGTAGAATGTTTTATAAAATGTACGTATGTGAACAATCAAGTGATCGGTTATCCAGATCCACGGCATGTTGCGCGTGGTGATGAAGCCGCTGATCACCAAGATACCATTAGTGGGGGGGCTGCAGGTGTTCTTCCTCAACAACCCGTCCATCGACTTCAACCTGGTCGGCGCCGCGGATTTGCTGGACAT
This sequence comes from Tortricodes alternella, assembly GCA_947859335.1. Classification (NCBI taxonomy): domain Eukaryota; kingdom Metazoa; phylum Arthropoda; class Insecta; order Lepidoptera; family Tortricidae; genus Tortricodes; species Tortricodes alternella. The sequence goes on along the minus strand of OX401970.1, from coordinate 21,693,446 downwards.
GCCCGGCTGCAGGTTACCACGCTTTTGATATCTGACTTCTCATGCCTGTACGTAAAGTTACCATGATATCGACCGATAAAAACCTATTTTTCACAACACTGCTCGGAAATGTTGTCATAGATGCGGGGACAGGTATCTTTAAAATATAACGAATAATGTACTGATTACTCTCATCGGGTACGCACAAACTTGCCGTTAATTCGTTTTCAGACCCCATTTCACCCTTTTAGAGGGTGAACTTCTTAAAAACAAGTAGCCTATTTCGTTTCTCGGGGCTCAACCTATCTCCAGCGGTTCAGCGGTTTAGCCGTGAAAACGTAACAGACAGACAGAGTTACTTTCGCATCTATAATATTTGTAGGTATGCATATTTCCTGATACCTATATCTGTCGTTTGAGTTCTGTTTGATGATTATTTAATTTATTTAAGTTTTGTCAGAACGTTCATAAATAATAATCAAGTAGCTTTTGCCCGCGACTTCGTCTGCGTAGAATTCGTTCTCAGGGGAAGCTCTAAGCCCCAAAGTAGATCCTTGCCAAAGTTCATCGAAATCGGTATAGCGGTTTAGTCGTGAAAACAGATAGACACACAGAGTTAATCGCTTTTATAATAGTATGCTATCGATTAAGTCATTAATAGTCCTTTAGATCATGTACTATTCGAACATTACCAAATACTTTCGGTAGCGAATATTAAGTTTACCTGTTATTGTGGTTTTTAAACCAAACATCTTACTTTAAATTCATTTTCCTTTTCTTCATCAATGGAATACTTTCACCGAATATCATCAAATTATTTAACCGACGTCAGTAAAAGAGGAAGTTCTCAATGTGTCTGTTTTATTTTTATACCTTGATAGCTTGCAAGTTGATAAAAAGTATTGGAACTATTTCAGTGATATACTGCGTCGTTGCATCGTTGAACAAATAGCCAACATGATGGTGTTACCGAACAAACTGCCGATAAAACTGAGTGACGAGATCCCCACCGTCGATCTGAGGATGCCAGAACCCGAGGTACGCTCATAATATAGATTGCAAAATTTGTAGCGAACTGACATCCAGACAGAAAAGAAAGCGGGTTAGCAAAAACGTGATAAAATATATGTTCTCCTCCACCTTTGTAACGGTGTCTTATTTGTACGAAGACGACCTAATGTTAGTAAAGAATACATAATAGTACCTACTACGTAATATTAGTTCGTCGTCCTAGAGGTAAAAAAGGATTCGGATAAAGACCTTATTATATGTACATATAGAGGTGTGGCACAACGCTGACAGTGCTCGAATACTTATTTCTTTCGCGGAGGCTAGGACGCTCTTAGAAGATAGGGGATACAGGGGTCTGGAATACCAAACAAAATGCAAAATTCTTGAAGTTCGTAATACTGCTATTGAACGTTTAGCTTGGCCCTAAAAATTTCAATAAAAAGCATAACGCCTATTTTAGAGTATTAAATTTTGAGTTCGCACATGCTTCCTAACAAATTCGTAAGAAATATGTTTTGTGGTGTTTCGGGCTCCCTATGACGCCCAGTAGCAATTATACGGATTTCAGATACTAGTTTGTGTTTGCATTATTTTTTGTATTCCGGACCCCTCTATCTTACAAGATCGTCGTAGCCGGCGCGTAAGAAATAGGTATTCGAGTTCTTACCGTGGCCGTGGGTGTCTAGTGCTACACTCCTATATAGGTTTCCATCCGAATTCTTATACTCCATCGATTATATAGACCGTGTCGTGAAAAAGTATAAAATGTACGGAATGAGTTTTACAAACTTTAACACAATTACATTTTTCAGGGAGTGCTCCGTATACATCTGGTGCAGGCGGAAAATCTTATGAAAAAAGACATTTCTATGCTAGGTGAGTTGAACCAAATTAAAAGTTTTAATACATTATTAGCACCCTCAATCTTAATAAATATTTTTAATGGGTATTTAATAATTAAGTGTTTAGCCATGTACAATGTTGGTCGTTAAAAGTGAAAGGGCTAATGTTTAATTGTTAATAGTCTGTTTCATGGGGTGTTTATGGATTTCTTAGTTCAAAAACATCATAAATGAAATAGTTTCTCGGATTTAAGTCCCTTAAGTACTTAATAGTCCCCTACGCGAAGCCTGACATACGAGCTTGGGAAGTTAAAAACGAAACAAGTTTAATGTAGCTCCAGTGTCTAGTTGTGCCTGTTATAGTTTGAGCCCGAGCGTTGTTGTCCCGCGCCTTGGGTGGCGACGGTCATGGGGAAGGGAAACTTCCAACCTAAAACATTATCTTTATACAAAATTTCATCTAAATCGTTAGTCGTTTCCGAGAAACCAGTTGTCCTTAATCCTTAATCCTAATCCTAATCCTTACTAATATTATAAATGTGAATGTAAGTTTGTTTGTTACGCTTTCACGTAAAAACTACTGAACCGATCATCATGACACTTTGTACACATATTCTTGGAGGTATAAGAAGTAACATAGGATACTTTTTATCCCGGAAAATTTAAAACTTCCCGAGGGAATAACTATAACCGAATTCCACGCGAACGAAGTCGCGGGAAAAAACTACATACATCCATACATACATCACGCCCGAAATCCCTAATGGGGTGGGCAGAGCGACAAGTGACCGTCAAGGTGGCGTACACCAATAAGATATCCAGGATTTGATGATGCCAATAAATAGTACCCAAATAGTACCGAATTAGTACCTATTTAAAAAAATTAGTACCCTTGTAGTTTTCGAGATATAAGGGGCAGTAGGTAGGTACGCCACCTTGACGTCAAGGTGGCGTACACCGAGTGAATCTCTGGATTAGCAGTGTTCCCGGAAATTCTGTATGAGCCAAAAATTAGTACCCAAATAGTACCCCTGGCCCTTAAAATCTCATCAGCGTAGCTATTGTAGAAGCTGAGATATTTGACTATTTAACTGAGTAAAAATTTGCGCACCGTCAAGGTGGCGTACACATCTTTTACAGCAAGATTTCACTCAGAAGGCCTTCGAATTTTTCAATCGGCTATATCCCAAAAAATACTACCCGAAATAGTACCCCTTTTACGATCAAAACAATACTGATAATATATGTGGAACTTAGAAACAAATTCAACCAAACTTCTACATACAAATCCATTTTAGTACAGTCGCAAATAAAGATCAAATATGTGTTGCAAACTACTTGCCATGACTGACATCAACGATTTAGAATGGTGGTATGTTGTACTAAGCTTTCAGGCAAAGTGATTCTTACACAGCTGCTTGAAGGTGCACAATTGCTTAACTTAAAACATTTTAAGCGTAATTAGACAAAATATTTTTTTTGCTGTTTACCTGTTTTGCGGGCCGGGTGCCGGCGGTGCGCGTTCGTGTTATTATTATTGTCAAGATGACCATCGAAGTAGACGGATCTACTAAAGAAAATATTTAAATATTTGATGTGATTTGTTACGTGCGGTGAAAAGTTGAATTACAGTTTTTCTACGATTGTTCGTTTGATTAACGATGCACAGCAAAAAATGTAAGTACCTACAAGCTGTTTCTTTTTGTGATTTTAATATTCTTATAAAGATCAATAAGTACTTACTTATACTCAAATTATTATGAAGGATGATAATATTTTTTTTATTTTTTGTGTATAAAACAGCTACAAGATGGTAGATCAATTTCTAGCAGATAGTTACATTATCACCTCGATTTTTAGCATTTGAATTTAAAGATCAAATTTGAACATAATTTCCATTAAAACACAGTATACCTATATTGGATTATATTTGTTGCACATTGTTCAATACTGTTTTTGTTGTTGTGTTATTGATAAATACAAAATGCGTTAAAATTCAAATGCCAGAAAAGAAGTATACATATTTTATATAAAAGTTGCTAATAGAGTTGACAAAACTTATGAACTTGCGATAATTCTGACAAAAAAAAATCGACACGCAATTGACTAATTTCTTATGAATTTTGACATGCAATACAAGTAATGTAAGTAGACATTACTTAGCTAGATTCTTAATTGAAATAAAAAAAAAAACATACATTTTTCCAGGTGACGAGATCAAACGACTGGTGTTGACGAAGGGGATTTCTTCCGTTAAGGAAAGCTGAAAATACTGAAATGAGATTCAAGTAGGTGAGTATCAATAATTATTTATTACATCCACTCTAATATTATAAATGCAAAAGTAACCGTATATCTGTGTATCCGCCTATTACGCTTTCCCAAAGTAATCGCGATAAAAGAATTTCACGCAGACGAAGTCGCTGGAACAAGCTACGTAGGTACTCGTAAAAACCCGGCCTTTGCGCCGTCGGTCGGCGAGTTAAAAGATAGATAAGGATTTTAAGACAAAAGATTTTGCTTCGGCAAAAAGGAGAATTCCACGTAGAGGAGAGAGCTAATTTCACTAAATGTGTACTTACTTTTATGTGTTTATTTGTTAGGTTTAGCAATTATTAGCATCGATATGATAGGTAGTTTATTAAAACTTTAGAAAATACTCATGTATGGCTTTTGGACATGGAAGTGGTAAATATTTACCATAATCGCGCTAACCATAAAATATAATTTAAAATACTCATTAGAATCATCGTTACCATTTATCATAGTATTCATGTATTGTTCTAAACACTGTTTTTGACTTATAACTTCCATGTCCAAAAACCAAACATGAGTATTTTCAAACATTTTGGATAAATAAAAAAATTAAAAAAACAAATTAGAATACAATAAAATCAAAATTTAAATCAATATCAAAGTATAAATAATAATTAATATTATACATTAAAATAATAACTACAACTTGATTGAAGAATAAAATTATAATTAGAAACACGGACTCTACCGAGAGCTCTAGTTTTGATGCGATTTAATGTTCGATGTTTCGACATCTACATATCTATCTAGTAATATACCTACTATTGATTTTGACCCTTATCTCTGATTCTTAACATATTGTATATAAAAATATTTCCTTTTCACATCAGGAATGCAATCTTCCATATGTAACAGCGCTAACATATATTTTTCAGAGATGCACATAAAAACGAAAACGCTGCAAGTGCTGCAAGAGAATGACCGACAGCCCAACACAAGCTACACCATCAAGTTCTGACTGCAATTTTTTTACTTGCGAAAGAACGACAGCCCATCACAAGTTTCACTATCAAGTTCTCACTACAATTTATTTACTTGATAAAGTAAGTTTAAAATTATAGTATACGTTTAGTTAGAACGGTATAAATAGTTTAGTTATATACGTATTAAATATTATACCCAAATAGTACAATGTATAGAAAAAATATACGGTGTTGATTTTATATAACATTATGTATATTATAGTGGTCTTTAACTGTTACTTGTTGATATATGCCAAAATATTTTTAATGTTATATTTTTGTATTGTGATTGCGATTAGTAATAAGAATCTTTCTTATTTGTATATTATATCCATGATGATATTCACGTGAAGTTTGTCTCAACAAACTCGGACTACCATAAGTTCATATTTTGTTGTTTAATTGTTGATACGCTTATTTAGTAAGTCCATGACTGTATATCTGATCTCAATTGTAAGTGTTAATTGTAAATTAAACTTGGGCACAATCGTAATCGCTTAACTTTTAAAATATTTTTTACAAAGGTCAGTGAATTATTTTGCCATTTAATAGATAGTCTAAAACGTTATGTAGTAAATGTTAAAGATAATTATATTATTTACTGTTGCTTGGTGATTATTATGCCATATTGTTTTAAATATTATTCGTATTGATTCGTCATTAGAAAGACACACATACTTATTTATATTTGTATGGCATATCCGTGATGATATTCACATAAAGCCTGTGTCGGTCTCGGCAAACTCATAGATGACGGACTCTACCTAGGTGACTGATGATAGCTATAATTTAATAAGTTCTTTTGTAAACCTGTTTTATGGTTGGTACGCTTGTTTTACTCAAAATACATATTCTTTAAAATAGGTACCATTATCATGTAAAAGAAGTATTATGAAACAAGACTATTAAAAAAACAAAAAAGTACTTTCCTTAGTTTGTTCTATTTTGTACAACAGCCTTGATAACCACTTAACACACACACACACACACACACGAACACCCTAATATTCTGAAAAACTTTTGATTGAATAATCATAATTCAGAATTACCAAAATTCTGAAATTCATTCTATTTCTGAAGCCGGTCACTCATTACAATAATTTGAACTAGTAATGCTGAAGTTAGATTTAGCGTAGGATACATTTTATATTTTAGGTTATATTTTTAAACTAAAAAATGTTAACGGCAGAAGACAAATCAGAAATTAGATGATTGGGAATTAGAAACAAAGAATTAAAGAAACTATTTAGATATTTATTAGCTATTCCTAACTGTTACCACTGGTAATATTTATATTTTTGTTCCCACTTTCATTGAATTCTTAATGTTCAGCAAATATGTAAAATGTTAAGAATACATAAATAATAATATAAAAAACTAAATAAGTAAATCTGACCCACGTCCCTTATAAATATAATTTATCTAATTTCGACATAGGTGACAGTTGGTTGACTGTTACTTTTTCATATGTGACTGTTGTAGCAGCTAAAAAGGAATGTTCGGAAGGGGTGAAACTAAAATTACTACGTTTAATACAATCGGTCAGTCCGCCCCACCAAACATTCATCCCTTTTTACCTGCTCCAGCGTTATGAGCTATTTGCAAGTACATAGTTACGTATAGTGAATCAATTATTTTGTGGTTACTACTAGGAATAAACAATCCTAGACCAGAATGTATTCAACTGTAACAAAGTCCTGGGAACAATCCAATATTTTATGGTGTGTGAGTGCTCGCCTAAACACACGCGCCCACTAAAACCTACTCTTCTGAACCCACTATGAGGAAGCTGGATCATATTTAGTTAAATTTAAACAAGGACAACTAGCTTATCCAATGATATTGAAGTTTTAATGATATTCAACCAACAATATTAAAAATGAAATTGGTTTATTGCTTTTCGACGCGTCTGTACTTTTACTACGTAGAAGTTTGGTTGATTTTTTTTCTAAGTTCCACATATATTATCAGTATTGTTTTGATCGTAAAAGGGGTACTATTTCGGGTAGTATTTTTTGGGATATAGCCGATTGAAAAATTCGAAGGCCTTCTGGGTTAAATCTTGCTGTAAAAGATGTGTACGCCACCTTGACGGTGCGCAAATTTTTACTCAGTTAAATAGTCAAATATCTCAGCTTCTACAATAGCTACGCTGATGAGATTTTAAGGGCCAGGGGTACTATTTGGGTACTAATTTTTGGCTCATACAGAATTTCCGGGAACACTGCCAATCCAGAGATTCACTCGGTGTACGCCACCTTGACGTCAAGGTGGCGTACCTACCTACTGCCCCTTATATCTCGAAAACTATAAGGGTACTAATTTTTTTAAATAGGTACTAATTCGGTACTATTTGGGTACTATTTATTGGCATCATCAAATCCTGGATATCTTATTGGTGTACGCTACCTTGACGGTCACAGCGACAAGACTACTTGTGGCCACGTTCGATTAATTAGTCCTAAGATGGTATGATGAGCCGTATGATGACAGGTGATCAGCCCATCGCCCGAAAAAAAACTAGTATATATAAATATGTACAAAATTTGTTCGTTCAAAGTAATAAGATTATAGTTAAATCTCCCTCAACTAGTTGTCAACCTATACAGAAACGTCACTGAAACGTCACTTTAAATAAAGCTCAATTTGAGTCGCCTTTCTGAATTCGGCCATCAGACATGTGAAAGAGCCTGTGTGGCCTAACTTGAAAAATTAATATTTTGAATGTTGAATATAACGTGTTATGTTTTAGGTAAGGGTAAGTCGGACCCGTACGCCATCATCACGGTGGGCGCGCAAAAGTGGAAGACCAAGCACATCGACAACAACGTCAACCCTCGCTGGGACTACTGGTGTGAGGTGAGCCACTTATACGTAACGCTTGTAACACGCACCGGTTAAGGGAAATACCACATTTATCTGTACTAAATGAATGAGTAGTTCTTTTTATATTAACACTATTTTACAATGTATTTAGCTTTGGATAATTCTAGTTCAACATTTTATTTCGGTGCTATTAGAACCAGAGTAAGTACAAAACAAAATGATTTCACGATCAGTCACCGGCCATTCTAAACTAGGATCTATAATTCGGCGAACTAAATTGACAGTTCGAATGAACAAATGTTGCCTCAGTAAAGGTCTACTTTTCGTGTCGTTTTATCGATATATTATAATTCAAAAGTAGGAAGCCAACTCAGACTTGATAGACCATGTAAATCGATTTGAATCTGAAGCATCGACATTAACCACATAACTATTAAATTTTGTCCATACCTGGCAACGCTTTTATCTGTCACTTTAGTTCGCCGAATGGATTCTTATTAAGATTTTTAAACATTAGAGCCAAACCCAATGCCAAAGAAAAATATAGCTCGGAAGATGACCCCTTGTGAAATCAACTTGAATATTTGAGTTCAAAAACTTATATCCGAATATTATTTCGAAATTTTTAATTTAAAGCCTCTCATGCGTGCGCTCAAGTCAGACCATAACACCACATGCAAACTGCTTCTCAAATTCTCTTTGCTGCGAGAATCGTAAACAACACTTTCAACATACTTTAGGTTGAAGTAACAAGTTATGTATTAGCATGTACCAAAAGCCGGGTATCCACTGAGTCAGCGCCTCTACCCGCGGCTGCCTCTCGTGGATACCCAGCTTGAGATTCCAGGATCTGGAAGTTACACTTTATTCCATTTATAGTAAGGGGCGTGTCATGTCACTTGTTAATTCATTCTAGCATATACCGTACCTCAAGGTACGGAAGTCAATGCTCACTCAAGACAGATTGCAATAATATTAAAAGTATTCTTACTAGAAATGGGCATGTGTTCACTAACATTAAGTTCAGTCACAAGCAATAAAAGTATCCTTTTAGAGTTACAATTAACTTATTCTCGACATTAATAATAATGAAAAGGGATACGCCACAAAGTACTTATATTTCAGATGGACGCAGGTATGCCTTATTCAGGTTGACCTGTTATTGCTTGTGACACAGAACTAGTTAACCAATACGATGAAAGATGTGTTACATCATAACATTAGTTTGAAAACGATATTACCTCTTTCATCCTGCAAGTCTTCTTAATTATTTATAAGTACCTTATGAAGTGGTTAAAATACAAAACACACGAGGGTGATTAATGATTGATTAACATTTTGTTTGCGCCTCGCTAATATCTATTTGATGTTCGCTTCGCGATGTTATTTTGGCCACTTTGTAACAATAAAAACTTAGTTAAAACTTCTTGTGCATATGATTTTGTTTTCCCTACTATGTTTACGTGGGACTTTGCGCGTTTGGCGTAAAGGCGCGTATTATGCAAACTCTCGGTCAAGCTTTGGAAATAGAGGTGTTTGACAAGGACGAGGGCAACGACGACGACGCGCTCGGCAGGTGAGTGCGGCGGGGCCGGGGCGGGGCGGGGCGGGGCGGGGGCGGTGGGGGCCAGCACTGGTAGTCGTACGCGCTGCGCATGAGTGTTGCCGACGAGGTTTGGTGCGCTAATCCGGTCACTCTAAATATAGCCTTCGAGCTGCACGACGGAAACGGTTCTTTCTCAACTAATTAATAAAAGTCAACAAACCTATATCCAGCTTGAAGGTGAACACTTACATAACGCTTTCTCATAAACATGCTTTTTAATGATTTTGAGTTAACTCACACTCATTTCATTTTGCATGCGTGAAAAACTTTCAATAGAACGATTGTCTAAAATGCTGCAGTGAAACGAGTGTGTCGTCCTCGCTTAAGGCTTCAGTATGTTAGTAGCACCTGCTTATATGTGATTGTTACAAATAGATCCACAATATTTTGGTAAGTTTTGAAGTGTTTAGATGTACATACCAGTAAATTGATTTTTTTACTTCTGATCCCGATTCAATCATAATGTCCTTGCTCATATCAATACACATTCATATTATACATTTTTGGTCCATTTGAATTATCCTTTCGAACGAAGTAGCACCCGAGGTCAACGCGAAAATTTGGAACTAATATGATTGTGATTTGTCCCAAGGCTGTTATAAGTTCAAGGAAGAGCCAGGCGCTGCAGTGCGAGCTGTGGGACTGGGACCCGGGCATGGGCATCCAGAACGATGACCCTCTCGGCAGGTCCGTGTCGCGCCAACGCGGCGCTTGCGCAGTGCCATATTCGCGTGTTTGAGTGACTTTATGTTTGACTCTTAATATTGCCTAGTTGACGTAGATGCGAAACTGCTGCAAACCGCCAACGTTTTTGTTTTCGACCCATAACATCGTTTTATTAACTTTGCTCTCTGCGTTGGTAATATTTAGAGTCATTTTGTGTCAGTTTTAACTATAAACCGTGGTCGTTTTTATGGTTCACTTTATTTTGCAATAAGCTTATTGTGTGTGACTATTATATCGGTGTAAAGGAAGGTCATCAGATCAGTTAGACAGATGCAGCGGAATACACTCCTACGGTATCAGTCAACCAATCATCCAACGAACAGCATATTGACGATTTTCGCCATCTCATATTAACAGTACCTGCATACCTAACTATTAATTCCCCCAAATGTACAATATGAACACAATATATGATGTAATTAGCTTACATATGTACAGAGTAATATATTGTTATTAAGCTTTATATGTGTGTATTTATAATGTGGTGGGTTGCAACAGTCGGTGCTTCTTAGCAGTGCGACGCAGGCGGTCATCAAAGTTTACGACTGGGACCGCACAGGGCGAGACGATAAACTCGGCAGGTCGGCTCAATATCACTACCGCTAGCACTATACTCTTGTAACGGCAATTGTACAAAATGTCTAGCACGACACGGTACTAACTGTTAGATGTGCCTGCAGGAATACGGGCGTCTACGTCACTGCTGTGAGCTTGCGATCAACACTCGACGCCCTCTGTTATGTTCATAATGTACATACAACCATACATTTCAATCGTTAGATAACAGCTATACAGTCACCGCGCCGGAATACGTCACGCGTGAGGTTAGCGAAATTCGCAAAGCTGCAATTGGTGCTCATCCGAAAGCGGTAATGAGGGCACGTGAAATGTCATAATCAAACAATTAACTATTCCTAAGAAAATATGCCTAATTATGCCGTGTTGCTCGTTTAAAGATGCAGGAATAATTCAAAGAGCACTCATAAAGCGAAAGGCGTAACATTTCATTCGTTAGTACTAGTTTTTAGCAAAATAATTGTTTTTTTTTCTCCCGTTGTTAAAATTATCGAACTTAAAATGGTAACAGTAGGAGAAAATGAGATGACACTATTTCTCTCGGTTAACGCACACATTCATGAATATGGCTACAAGTTATTGCTGTAAAGTTTAATCTAACGATTTAAATATATGCACACGACACTAACAACACGCATAGAGTTCTTGCTTAGCTCACTCATTCAAACTCAAAATTAAGATTAATGTATATTTTTATAAAATACGCGGTGATCGACCAATATACTAATCTAACAATTTTAATGAAACATTGTACTAAATTAATTAAATCTATTTGATGATAGCATGTGTTGTCATCATTGCTTCCATAACTACGGTTCGGAACGCTTTCAGCCTAATGATTATTTTGTGATGTAGTTCAATCGGTTCTTATTACTTACGTAGGAGTGAGTACACTGATAAATAGGTATGTCTTCGCTACTATACCCTATTCATCTCGGTAGCTACTAAATGTAAACTAACTAACCCACTTGAGTCAGCTAACCAGCCAATCGAGAAATAGCAGATCAAAAAGAGCCAATCAATGCATACCATAGATAAATAAGATTCGCTAGATTAGCCGAGCCACGTGGGTTAGTTTGTTTTGGTAAACGAATAACGTATAATTGTGCACCAACTATAAAATTTATCGTTCGGTAAAAACAAATCAATAATATAAAACTCTTAAAGAAATTCTCTCACGCAAATTTTGCAGTAAGCAATTGTATATTGCACTTGCTTGATACGTATTTAGGAAATTCTTTTTTGGCTGTTTGATCAATACTAAAAAAAGATGCTATGCAGACTAGTTTTACTGTTCCGTTATGTATTAAGTAGTTAAACATTGCACTTACTATACCACAATGTGTAATTAAACTCGTTCCCACCGACATCAAAAGACACTTACCATGCGATAGATAGTTAGTTATCAGTGGCCCATTTCAAAGAGCTACAAATTACTATTTTAAAAGCAAAAACTGGCAACACGTCGATGTCAGACCCCATGCTACTTTGCAGTGTTGCCAGATTTTGCCTGTAAAATTATAAAATTATATACATGCTATAAGTAATTCACTTTATGAAACGGGCCACACATCGTTCGCCCATCATCGGATAACAGTTGTATGTAGTTGGAATCATTTGAAATGATAGCAATGCAAGCTTGGCACTTGTGTATGGCAAAATTGACAGCTTAAATATATTGTGTAGTTCAATTGTAATGTATTAAAACAAAAACAATTACTAGGTTCTTTTTAATGTTGTATGTTGTGCTATCTGTGTCCCTAATGCTGCTAACGGGGGCTACCTTGCTTACTGGAATAATCTAAGTGGTCACCGCGCCCAATGATATCATACAAACGCGTTGCAACAATTAAGAGATTCTACGAATATTTTTTGTCGCTTTTCACTAATCAGTACTGAAGAAAGTCTAAAGCTTACATGCATATTTACAATGTCGAAAAGTAGAAGTGTGCGGTTGCTTGTTTTAAGTCATAGTTCTATATCTGACTCAACTTTTTCACGCAACAATCCGTACATGGAAAGTCAACTAATATTGAACGTCAATCAAAGTAATCAATCAAATTGTTGTAACAAATTTGCATGAAAACAATTGAGCGGGCGTTAACAATTTATAGCCGGGAATCAATAATTCGAAATATGATTTTATTGTCGTTTATTATTTTTTATATTTTAATTGTGAAATTTCAGATGCTCTATCGATATATCTCAAGTGTTGCGCTCGGGCCGCTATGACGAGGTACGTTTGGTAAATTGGATTATTGTTTAAGACTTATTTTTACATGTCTCATATTTATTTTATTTGTGATTTATCTTAACATAATGTGTTTTACCGCAGTGGCAAACTCTTCAGCAAGCGAAACACGGCAAAGTGAAATTGCGCCTTTCATGGCACCGTCTATCCACAGACTTGAGTGAATTATCACGTGTAAGTTTGAACATAATTTACAAGTTTGACAACATTTCATATTTTCTAACACTAATCTGATTAGAGAAATTTATGTCTCGTTAGGATCAATATGTTTTTATTATTAATTTAATAAAACGTACTCATTCCAAACGGACTTTACTCTAACAGGGATGTTTCCTGGGTAAAAAAAATCTAATTAGTCCGTCAGTTAGATTATCAAAAAATATTGCACATGTATTTTTTGCTTTATCAAATCAATCAAAATTTAAATGATAGCGCGCATCAAAGTTCGGGAGTGGGGGCTCATGACGTCACTTAATGGTAAAAAGTGTGCAAAGTCAACTTCAACGCACTATATCTTCGTCATTTTTTGTTTATGTACAAAAGGAAAAATATGTGTTCAATACTATACGACGATTATGCTAGCGACGCGGTAAGCCTAGTTGGGAGTTCCCCTGCCTCCGAAGCTAGCGTCCCGGGTTCGATCCCCGGTAAGGGCAAATATTTGTGTGATGAGCACGAATGTTTGTTCCTGAGTCTTGGATGTTTCCTATGTATTTAAGTATTTATTTCTCTATATAAGTATGTATATCGTCGTCTAGTACCCATAACACAAGCCTTTAGAGCTCACTTTGGGACTAGATCGATTTGTATAAAAGATTGTCTCCTGATTTATTTATTATTATAATATTTTTTATAATCTAAAAGACCAACTAATTGGTATTTTTCAGGAAACACGCCTGTTGTATGACACAAAGCAATATACCTATATGGACTGATCTATTAGAAAATAAAATCAAAGTCTAATTCTTGACAGTTTTTTTCTCTTGGGGAAACAGCAATATTTATCTGACTGCCATACAAATGGGAAAAATGATTCAGATATTTTATTTCCTTCTCTTTTTTAAATTAGGAAAAATAAAGTTCAATAATCTTTTGATTTCTATATTAATTTACACGTCTCGAGAAATAATATAATATAATAGTAGATAATGGACATTTCATTGATCCTTATATTTTTTTACAGGCTGTGGCTGAAACTTATCTTGTAAAGAACGGGGAATTGAGCTCTGCTGTGCTTTTAGTCTACATCGACTCGTGTAAAAAACTGCCGGTATGTTAAAATGTATTAACGCTTTGTCCGTGACCAACGAGATCCCGTAATTTTAAGGAAAAAAAAAATTGAAAAATTTGTGTAGCACGAAAATTCGTTATATTTAACTACTAATTTGTTATATTTACATAGTAATATGGCTAGTGCACAATTGTATATGAATCCAAAAGGACGCACGCGCAGCGTCGAGGCCCGACCCGTACCTGACGGTGACCGTCGGCAAGAAGACCGAGAACAGCGCGGTCCAGATGCGCACCGGGGATCCTGTCTACGAGATTGGATACACTTTCCTTGTCCAAAATCCCGAAATCAACACGCTCGATATTAAGGTACATTCACCATCAAAATGCATACGTTGCAAAAATTAAATGCATATTTTTTTTATTTATAGGCGATGGCTGAGATTCGCGTCATACTGTGAACAGAACAGCTCGCAAAAACCAATGTTATTTATCTGAACCTGACTTCATAGTGTTTTCTCTATTCTATAGTTTGTACTGTTTCATTTTTTCTTGATTATTCTGTAACTTATATTTTTTCATTGACCTTATGCCAAGTTTCTTGCGACGCTTCTCAGTAATCATGGTTCTGTCCGAAAAGCCGGTAGATTAGTTTTATTTTATTTATTTGACGAGTAAAAGAGCCAACAGGCCGTCAACTTGCTAAGTATACATTTGTTTTTTTTAGGTGTTGGATCAGAAGACAGGCGGCACATTGGGCCAGCTCACCTACGCGATCTCCTTGCTGTTGAAGCAGAGAGATTTGAGCATGCTGACGCAACCAATGATGTTGTTGAAGTCGGGCCCCGAGTCGAAGATCCTTTTGTCTCTACAGTTGAAGGTGAGTCCAAGCAAACAGCAGGACCTACGCTTTAAAAGCCAAGCAATATGATTCATAAGGGGTGTTTTATGCAAGGGCTTTGCTTAAACATTTCATAATTATTATGCATTGTCAAAAATCTCCAATTATGTATGCAGAGGGAAAGTTAGGTATTTTCTACGGGAAAAATAAAACTAAGATCCTAATATTTATGCTTTTCGAGAAAACAAAATAAATCGGATTAACCTTTGCAAGGTCGTATCAGACTCGACAGTTGCATAGCGTGGTTTTATTTCATAGATGCATAGGTTTTCAATGTTTACCCGGTTATTTAGAGCATTTTATTTTTAACTGTGTTTAAATTGATGTTTGTATAGTTCCCACTAAAGGACGCTGTACCGAGTAAAAAGAGAGAGGCGAGCTTCCGAGTGCTATGTGACTGTGTGAGTTGAGGGCTATGTTCGTACGCGTCACACTGTGATACTGTCTCGGAAAGTACAGTCGCTTGAGAATTTTCGTGGATTTGTTTGTTGTTGTGAAAATTTATAAATTTTTGTTATTTAGTTGATAATCACTGTTGATTTAGTATTGTTATTTAGTCCTATTAATTAGATGGTTTTGTTTAGTATAGTATTAAGTGGTACTGTGATAATGCCATATGGACGATATTACGTTTTACGTAGGCAACCGAGAAAGATGGTGTATATAATATGATAGTGTATACCAATTTATAAAACATTAAACATAATATAAAGGCAGTATACGAACGGACTGCAACAACTGCAGGTATTTCACAGTCAACAGTAAAACGAATAATACACAGTTAAAATTCCATCGGCGCTAACAGTGTGTCCAACATTTACTTACGGGGTCAGTAATAAATATTACAGTTTAATCCTTAATTAACAGTAAAAACCTTTTGCTACCGAAATATGTCGATGGACATGGTTTAAACAAAAGGTTTACGCGTTGCAATTATATTACGCCTAGTTATATCTACCCGACTGTACCGGCGCTCAGACGGGTCATAAAGTTTGCTTATCTTTGTTATTAATTAGATCCTGAGAGAAGCGTCGAAAGAGGAAGATGAAGAAGAGGCCCCGAGCACGCCGGCCGCGCCCTCGTCGCCGCCCCCGAGCCCCGACGCCGTCGACGCGGCGCCGCCACCACTCACCCCTTTAGCACCAGGTATTGTCAGTTTTGCGTCAGCGCGATGAATCCCGATGATATTTCAATTCGTTTCTTTGTCTAGAACGTATATGCGAGTACCTTCGAAATTTAAATATCATGCTGTTTTAACATTAATATATTATTATGGTTTACCCTTCGTAGAGCCTGCTACCCCGGAGTTGGTTAATTTGGAAAATGATGGACCTGACAGTGTGTCTCAAAAATCGATTCCAGTCGAACAGATTATAAAAGAAATTGGTAAGTATTTTCTTCTGCTTATAAGATACTAGTTTTAAATTTGCCCGCCCGTTTGTCCGCGGTGAATTTGTTTATTGGTATTCCCTCGAGAGTTTTTGAGATGATCGCACTCCGCAGATACATAAAAAGACACCAACAGGCCCTGCTCGGGCACGCACGAACTTCCCGTACTAATTTACAGCCCCTATTTCAAAGGGATAGGGGTAGATTGTCTTAAAAAAATTGTCTATGTCCTTCCTTACCAAATTTCTACAAAATCGACTCAGCGGTTTAGCCGTCAAATCATGACAGATAGACAGACGGAATTACTTTCGCAATTATAATAGTAGTAGGGATTTTATTAAATGTTGTATTAATTACTTAAATTTGTTTGATTTAAATGATTATAGACGTTCCTCAAGAATCGCAAGCACCGTCGGGTCGTGATTCACCGAAACTTATTCACAGAACGTCTTCATTGACCACGTAAGAAGTCTTATGCTCAATATGGTTTAGTTTTGTTTTATTATTAATTCTACTCAAGCTACGGATGACTAGAGGCCACGCCTAGCGAATTCTATTTGTTTGCGCGACAGGCAGTGTTGACGATAATAGAAAAGATTCAATGAATACATGATACTTTTCCTGGTTCATAGAAACGTGGGTAATAGAAACAAAACTGTGTGCGCCGAACTGAATAGTGTGGTTTATTTTTTGAAACAAGAAGCTTCGAAAAGACATTAAATAAAACAATAAGTTTTGCATACATAGTTTAGTTTTTTATTACTCAAAGCCTTGTCGACCCAGGCTCAGGGTAGCGTTCCGTAGCCGTCACCAGAGGCGTAGCTAGGTAACCAAAGGTCCTGGTGCAAAAATTACTGGGGCCCTAACTGCATTTTTTCAAATGAGTGGCCATGATTAAAGTCGTGTTCCAACTTATGTTATTTACATTCCGAAGGTGGGAGAATTTTTAGCTATTTCAATACGAGGTTTGCTGGTCAGGGTCCGAGGGTCCCCTGAGTTGGGGGCCCCTGTGCACGGCTCCGTCTAGCACTTTGTTAGCTACGCCACTGGCCGTAACTACAGACAATAAACACTCATTTCTCAACCATAACTATTAGCTAGTTTTCTATTCAACGTTATTTGGTGCTATTTTTGATGATTTTCTGTCGTCGTGGCGATGGAAAACTATCAATGCCGGTACTCCAAGTGGTCTAGCGCATTGAGATTGTTTCCAGAGTTATAGATGTGTCTGCGCAGGTCGGCAGGCGAGGCCGGGCTGGGCCGCATCCTGCTCACGCTGCGCTACAGCGTGCCCAACCAGACGCTCATAGTCGTCGTGCACAAGATCATGTGCGTATCTACGTGCTACCCTTGCACTACTTCACTAATATAAATATACACGGTCAGGCCGTAAAGCCTTAAAGCCTACCCCCAATTAGGATACATGTGTCTCGAGACAAAAATTGGGTCGCATGATGTTTCTCTGTATCCGTCGGCTGTTGGTTTTTGCCGATACATCAAACGCGACACTTGTCCTTGTGTGTGGACGTGTTTGAGACATGGCTAATACTACAACTTCCTCAGACATCACGACGGATGATATGGACAGTTATTTCGGAAGATACATGGTTTCGAAACAAAGACGGTGCCATGTCTGGAGATAAATTGCGATATAAGTCTAAAACATGTTTCCTAGTGCGTAAAAGACTGTTAAGTGCCTCTGTAACATGTCATTACGATTTACAATTAATGTTATAAATAAATTATAATCATTTAATTATTGTTAATGTTTATTACATTTTTTATCTGTGAGATTAATTAATTGTATCACAAAGAAAATCATTTAGATTAGAAAGCTTTCTCAGTTAAAAGCCTTTTTAAAGACTTCTTAAACTATTACATTTTCATTATTTCTGATAACACTTGGGAGGTTATTATATATTCTAGGGGCCATCCCTAAGATGCTTTTTGTAGTGTTTTGATGTTGTGCAATGCTTCCCACTTTTTTCTAATTCTCATCATCTACTTATCAAATCTAGTCATTTGCCTTCTAAAGTCATTGTAGGTACTCCAGCCTTTTTAAAGACTTCTTAAACTATTACATTTTCATTATTTCTGATAACACTTGGGAGGTTATTATATATTCTAGGGGCCATCCCTAAGATGCTTTTTGTAGTGTTTTGATGTTGTGCAATGCTTCCCACTTTTTTCTAATTCTCATCATCTACTTATCAAATCTAGTCATTTGCCTTCTAAAGTCATTGTAGGTACTCCAGCCTGCAGCTGCGTTCCTAACAACGAGTGTCTCAATTTATTCAACAGGAACATACCGCTGAAGGATCCGACTAATGTTCCCGACCCTTACGTGAAGCTCTACTTGCTGCCTGGCCGCTCAAAAGACTCCAAGCGTAAAACGCCAGTAAGTTTTCAGACCAAACATTTTTTTCGCTCGTTTCCAACGTACCAGAATTTTAAGTTTACTGATTTACCAGATATCGGCAAAACCAAATGCTCAAAATAATATTTCCAATACACCTGGTTCGTGATAATACCAAAACACCAGATCTGTTAAAGAATCTGGGATATTATCAGGTATTTTGGCAAACTGGTTTCTAATCTGGCGTTTCTAAAAGCATATAGTCTAACTAATAAAAAAGTAATACTTGTGTTTTTCTCGTAAATTAAAAGAGAAAATGAAACAAAACACTAGTATTATTCATAGACTAGTATGCTTTAAGAAACGGGCCCCGGGATAATTGGGAATCATTTATTTCAGGAATCTGGTGTATCAGCTATTTTGAGAACACACGCTTTTTTTGAACGACTCGAGTGGTAGTGTAAAGGATACAGGCCCCCAATTCTCGGTGCATTGGAGATAATGTCGATTGCGAGATTAAACGTCAGGCCCTCGATTCTCGGTGCATTTGAGATAATGTCGATTGCGAGATTAGACGTGAGATTCATACAGTTGTGTCAAACGACTGTATGAACTGACGTTTAATCTCGATTGTCATATTATCTCGAATGCACCGAGAATTGGGGGCCTGGAGGCGCGGATACAGGGAGAGAAATTGTTCCACTGACTCACGACCGAAGCACCTTATTCCTGGCATGTTTTTTTATTATAACGAAACGAATTTTCCGAAAGGATCACACCGTAATCGCCCCGACTGCATACTCGTAAAATGCTTCAGAGTTGTATTATTAAGCCTGGTGAACGTCAGCTGCGGTTCTGTGGGTGGGATGAGCAGAGACTTCAAAAGGGCGTATAAAAAAATAGTCACTGGTCAACCCACTCACGGAACCGCAGCAGACGTTCAACAGGCTTCATGATACAACTCTGAAGCATTTACGAGTTAACACCCGGGAGGAAATGATTGAAGAAATTTGTACCTAACGAGCCAGCTACAAATTTCTTCAACGCGATATATTAACCATTTGACCGCCACAGTCGGCTGTGCCTCTGGACACCACGATATGCCGTGTTCCACAAATTTGCGTCGGCTACGGCCGTCGTCTAGCGCTCGTGGCTAGCTTTTTTACCGTTAGCCGTGGCGTTCAGAAGGTTAAAAAGATGGACCGGATTGGCTGAGTCACGTGGTTCACTTAGTCTACATTTAGTAAACTACCTAGACGAATAGATCAATGTGCTTTAGTGTTCAAGATGATTATTATTACTTTATGTAGGTGGTGAAAGATAGCTGCATGCCAGAGTTCGATCAACAATTCGAGTGGGTAATACCACACGCGGAGTTGCACTCGCGGCAGGTGGAAGTGACGGTGGCGACGCACAAGGGCTTCCTGGGGGGCAGCCCAGTTATAGGCCAGGTAAAGATGCACGAGACATACGCCGGCGCCACATCTGCGGCATTCGGCGAAGGTTCGCGCTCGGTTGATCTCTTTTCCCTTATCTGAACGACGTGATCCGCGCGAACCTTAATCGAATCCCGCATTTGTGGCCTCGGCATTACTTCATGTACATTTTTAGGAATGAGATCTGCGCAAAAATATAATATATATACATACATACATATTATCACGCCCGAAATCCCTATTGGGGTGGGCAGAGCCACAAGAGTACTTGTGGCCACGTTCGATTAATTAGTCCTAAGATGGTATGATGAACCGTATGGTGACAGGTGATCAGCCCATCGCCCATACAGATAGTCCACCATGTTGGAGAGGACCCGTCCCTTAGTCGACTTTTACGACATGCCAGGATGATAAGCATCTGCACGCATTCTATGCTATTTCTTCACTCCCAGTGCAGCAGAGGAGTATAATAATAATATATATAACATAATAATAAATTACTATTATATTGAAAACGTAGATGTCGCGCCCCTCCACATCAAAAATAGTACAGGTCGCGTCAATCTTTATGACCTGTCAGACGTTCGCGCGAGTGGCGGCGTAGTAGATAATATCATAAGTGGGACGGAAGAGAAGAGAACGGGGGGAGTGGAGGTGGGGTTCCTTCCGAGCGCTAAAAGCGAGTTGAGTGCTATGTTCGTATGCGTCACGTCACACTGTCAGGCAGTCGCTTGAGTGATTTCGTGAATTTGTTGTTGTTGAATTACTTATATTACGCCTAATTATATCTACCCGACTGTACCAGCTTGCCTCTATGCTCAACCGGGTCACAAACATTGACGCGAGCTGTACGAGTAAAGCTTGCTTGTACAAGATGAAATGTGTAGGGGCGCGACTTCGGGAGTGAACATCTCTGTAATCATAACTATTAGATGTTAGGGTAATCGTTGTTTTGGACTTCGGTGTACAAAACACCGAATTTTTTTAATTTTTAAGTGGAACCTCTGCGCTTAGCCATATTATGAGTCTGCAAGGAGATCACTAAATATTAATTCACTCGGTAGTTTTACCTCTTTGCATGGCAGTCAAAAAATTACAAGGACTATATTCTAAAGTGACAGCACATGTTGGCAACGTTGGAAATACATTTAAAATATATATATATTTACGAACTCGCGAAGTAAATACCTCGATTTGTCTTATATATATATATATCCATGCAAAGTTTCAATGCGATCCGGCGAAACATATCAAAATCACAACTGAACTACGTTTCTATCGAGCGCTACTCAGGGACGGGGCTCTTAATTTTTCGGTTACCTTCCGAATGGCAATTGAAACGTTATTCTATATTAGACAATTTTTCATAGAATAAGGTCAATAAAGATTTTCCTTGGCAATGATTTTCTTTTCCATTTGGCGTGAACTTTTAACTAATTTTCAAGCTAAACGTTTACGCCTAATACGATAACTTTCACATAAATTCACTAAGGGCCTGTTTGTCAATGTCCAAGTAATAAATTTAAACTCATACAAAATTCGCTATTATCTTCAGAGTAACGCCTTACTTCGAGATTGTGAAACAAGCACTAATTAATGTATTCTATGAATTGAAATTCACATGATCATTTCTACAATCATTCAGAATTATTGCGAAGCACTAAAGTAATCTAGTAATTTAATAGATATTTCCAAGATTATGCTGTCACTTTGTATATACAGAAGAGGTTAGTGAAAGTTATAACGTGCGATAAATAAATAATCAAGATCAAATATTGATCATTGCAGTGTGTTTGTTCTAAGGGCGCTCGCCCACGGCGACTTTTTGTAGCGATACAGATGCTGCATCGCTTCTGTAGGGATCCTGCATACGACTGCATTGCGTTACTAGCGCAGCCGTTTTGCGACTGTATCGCGACTGCCTCGCTTGCCAAAAGTCGCCGTGGGCGAGCGCCCTATAAGCTAACCATAAATATATGAGGTATGTCATGAGGGAGCTATTTTACATAATATAGCAACATTTAATATAGTAGCAACAATTTGAATTGGCGGCTGTTTCGTTTGTCATTGTCGCTGTGTCATTTTAACTTTTGTTTATCAAAGCTTTTTAAATGTACGTATGTAAATGTATTACCAATCTTAGCAATTAGTTTAATTGGAATTCCGCCCTGGCTGTACCTTATAAATTCCTGGTTAGGGTTTTTTAACGTTTTAACAGCCGTAGAATTTTCATCAGACACGTCTGAGTTGCCACCTATACAACAAAATGTATAAGTCATTTCTATTATAAGACAGCGGCGAAATGAGCAGGAAATAAAAAAAAAACTTAAAATTCAGGCAACGGCGGTTAAAACGTCAAATGAGATTTGCGCGATACGTGTGTAAAAAAAAACATCAATTTGCGAAAGCATCAAACATTTTATATTTTAAAATTTTGTTAATTTTGCAGGTCGTAGTGTTTCTCAACCAATACGATTTTCTAGACGCGAAATCATTATGGTTTGATCTTCTGCCCGAGTCTCCAAGAGAATAGTTGTATTATATTATAATTCTATTCAACCATGGCCATTTATAATACAATCTCAATATGGTTTGCATTTAAAATTGAATTACAATACTGCCATAACATCATGATCTGTCTTTTTATGCTACCGAGCAAATATGAATATAATTTTGAATTATCAAACAAATCATTAAAAAAATACTGGATCGATTTCAATGCGGTTTGGGCAGCGTTGCCGCCAATGCTGAGCGCAGCTAAGCGGTGCGCGATGAATAAATCCACCAATAGGAATACTTCAATTTAAAATGACCGCAATACTATTGGTGTAGGTGGCAGTGTTCCTTGGAGAAAGCTACGCCATTTACAAAAGTAAACCTTAGTTCGTCAACTAAACCGCATTGAAATCTACAAAGCACAGAATATTTGGAAAGTCATTATTTGTCAGAAATTATACGGATAAAATCGTAAGTGAACCTAATTATATGCTTGGTAGTGTAAATCTAATTATTACTAACAGAATTATATTGGATAAGTGTTTGCTTGTTAGGCTTGAAGGAGCAACTTGAAGTTTATCTAGAATTTAACAATAAGATCATAACTATCTTAATAACTGAATTTGATACCTGCACTCAGAGAATCTAATATGAAGTATAGAAAATAAGTGGAGGATTATATAAGTGTAACTTATCTATCGTCAATATTATTATTCAGCCGATTTCATAAAAAAAAACATTCGCTTGCTTGAAAAATGGCTATTGCTTACAAAATAATCAATGTCGCTCAGCATTTAGCAGGTACATAAATAGTTACATTTAATTATTAACAGATCATACCTATTAAAAAAACAAATATACGCGTCAAATCGAGAACCTCCTCCTTCGGTATTTTAAAAACCTATACTGAATCAAACATATTGTTATTTTTTACTAAGATTCACGTCTTTAGCTTCTTCTTAGATGTCACGAGCATGATATATTTTGTATGAACCGCTTAAAAAGGATAAATATATAAATATTTTCTATTTGCATTGTAAATTAAAGTCGAGTTTGTGTCTATTTGTTTATTGTATGTTGTTGAGGTTCAACTTTAAAAGTGAATATATTTATACTTATACATGTTTTTCAATTTATACACCTGTTATATTGTTATAAAAACTCGCTTCGTTTTCTAAGATTAATTATTGATAATCTTATTTCCTAACTTATTCAACACAAACATGAAACACAATTTTTACAGTATATCTAGTAAGTTCATTAATCCATTGTTATGAATTCATTTTGTTACTCCTTGTTTAAATAGCCATTAATTTGTAATGTATTGTATTCTGTGTCTTATTTTTTCTCTTATGAAGTGTCTACCCAAGTGTTACTATGATTTTTATAACAGATTTGAATAAATATTTGTGAAAAACTTGATTTTTTACTTAATGACTATTTATTTAATTTATATACCATTACAGTCTTTTTCAAGTTACTTTCACACTTAAAAACTCATGTTTGAATACACCATCACATGTTTTCCTGAAGTCATTATCAGCGTTCCATAGTGTTAGGAGTAATCTTCTGAGCAATAATCTTCCCATAGCCGCCGCGTCCACCAT
Organism: Tortricodes alternella; assembly: GCA_947859335.1. Taxonomy (NCBI): domain Eukaryota; kingdom Metazoa; phylum Arthropoda; class Insecta; order Lepidoptera; family Tortricidae; genus Tortricodes; species Tortricodes alternella. The sequence goes on along the minus strand of OX401970.1, from coordinate 21,668,936 downwards.
CGTAGTCAGTTCGATACTCGTCACGCACCTGTAATATGGCCAATACTTTATTGGATGTTCAGAATGATTCTTGTGCTTCCTGTGAAATTACTGTGGACTTGACAAACAGAACAATAGTAGTTAAATGGCACCATTACATCTTGTCGCCATTCTCGATTGGGTAATCATACGGTCTAGACAGACATGTGTAAATGCGACACCTGTCAGTCAGATCCGTTTGAGACTGACGCGATATCAGACTGACGGACTAGTGCAAATAAGCTATTATTATTAAAAAACGATACTAGGAAGAATTCGGGACTTCTCAAATATTTCAACGTTTATCAAAGAAATAGGAGACATGTATGTGGTATGGTAGTTAGGTGACTTAACCTTTTTGGCCGCCAAGCATGTCTGAGAAGTAACAGTCTGGGTAATGAAAGACTTTTTTACCCTGTATACGCTGTCACGCGTAGTCGACAACGGCGGCCAAAAGGTAACAAAAGTTGTAGGTAAGAAGTCACTTTTTATGAGAAGTGTATTCTCTAGTTTATTTATTAAACTTCCCTATCTGATGGGCGATTGTCCAGACAGTGGGCAGGCGTCTCCAGAGATAATTAAGTCTCCATCAACCAGCTGTCAACCTATACATAATATGTAAATGTCAATTTAATCAAAGATTAATTTGTGTCGCCTCTGTGAATTCAGTCAGCCATAAGAGTATCAGTTGAAACAAAGTTTCTCATCAAAATGCTAAGGCTTAATTTCCACTAAGCGGCTAGCCACGCGCGCAACTCCTATTTCCTTCAGAATCGCGGCTGCGTCAATAGTCCCATACCCGGTATAGGACTTATCTGAATAAATACGAATCACAGGCGACTAGCCGCTTAGTCGAAATTAGGCTTAATAGTGTTGTTAGTCACGTTGTGCTCGGTCTTCAAGCAATTTTCGACTTTTTGACTCTGGCAAATACCAACAGCATGAAAGTGTCCTACTTACACACTCATGTGAGTAGTGTAAAGGAGCCATAGGATTTTTATGTGTGTGTATTGTAAACGGGCTAGTTTTTCAGCAATTTATTGCTGCAATTCGGGCTATCCCCAAAAGCTTACTTTCATATATTGTTGTTGTATTCACGTATTGTTCCCATTAGTGATGTAATATGTAATGTAATATGTAATATTTTTGGGAATAACACGAATAGCAGCAATACATTTCCGAAAACTAGCCTGTTTACGACCCCCTTAAATAAACTAGATACAGGTTTGGGCAAGTAAATCTAAATCATAAAATCTAAAAATGAAAACAAAGCAATACATGGATGAACAATGGGTATACAACGTATTGATTAGCGCGGCGCGTAAGGTTCGCACCCTTTAGGTATATTGAATATTGGTGAAGCAAAACTCCACTCTCAATAGAAGCGCAAATGAAAAAAGCTAAGTTACTGTGTTAAAAACCATTGGAATGGATTCTTCTCTCGATTCTGAACAGATTAATTTCTAGTTTGGCGTTTATTATAAAACACATTGTATAATGGATATGGGTACCAGTGAAAAAAAAAAACTTGTTTATACCAGTCATTTTCATTCCCAGTGGGAACAGCATGTGTTATAAACAGAAATAGCTCAAAAATTTGTTGCACTGGTAATACTTATTGCATTCTCTTTTAACCCTTTCAAGATCAGTGACATATATATATTTAAATAGTGATGTTCCTTCGGTAAAAAAATAATTCGAATAAGTCCCACAGTTACATATTCAAAAAATATGGTACAAATATTTTTTGCTTTATCAAGTCAATCAAAATTGACAAAGATAACGCGCCTCAAAGTTCGGGAGTGGGGGCTCATGACGTCACTTAATGGTAAAAAGTGTACAAAGCCGTGACGTCACGTGGAACTTCAACGCACTATATCTTTGTATTTTTTTGTTTTATTGACAAAAGAAAAAAATATGTCTTCAATATTTTTTTTATAATGTAAATGACGGACTTATTCGAATTTTTCAAGAAACCATTGTGCCTACTTGTAGGTACCATGCCAATGACACATTGATGGCGATGTATGAAGTGAAGATCTCCTGTCCACAAAATAGCGATTTTACAGGAGGATTTATTCAACCAGGCTATGTGAAATTGAATTTTAAGTCTAACAGTATAAGAAACGAAATTTTGAAAAAATAAAAAGATACAAATTAAGGTTGAAATTCATGTTACTTTGTAAGCAGACATGACTTTTGCATTTGATCTGGATACATCAAGATCAACATAAAATGTGTAATTGTCACACAGGTCTTCAACAAGATATGATGCAGAGATTTTGGACTGATGATATATTTTGATAATTATATGTAGTTTCATATTAACCTCTCAAATGCAGATGGTGATAAAAACTGGCAATCGTCTCTCATTGGATTTATGGATTATGAAAAAAGTACTTGAAAAGAAATGAAAAATTTGCACAAAAAAAAAGCATGGATCCATGCTTAAGCATATGAGGGGTTGAAAATGAAAATATTTATTTTGCAAGTAGGCCACATGGGCTCTTTTACATGTCTGAAGCTACCAGCGCTTTGAAAGGTGACATCTGCTGAGAAGAAACGCCGTTAATTATAATAAATAACGAATAAGCGAGATGTATAGTCTCCACGTCTGGACAAGTTAAGCGACTTAGAGATGTATAAAGCCTCTAAGGGTCATCATAATAATAATTAAAATAAAGAAACATCCAAATTGATTACCTAATCTAGGTTAAATGGAGATGTAGACAGTCTCCACGGTCAAGTATAAAGAAGGAGATGTAAGGTCTCCAAATATCAAAATAATAATAACTATAGCACCCGGGGATAGTGTAGCTTCCTAATGGAGAAAGAATTTTTCAATAGGTCCAGTAGTTTCGGAGCCTATTCAATGCAAACAAACAAACAAACAATCAAATCTTTCCTCTTCATAATATTAATAATAATAATAATTTGAAATAAAAATATTTCATGTCCTAATAATTCAAATATCGAATATGAAACACTATAGAATATAGTATAGAGAACACTATGAAGTCTCTCTAGTCAGGTTCAGATAATGCACAAACGAATAAATTAAAAGGTAACAATTTTAAAAGGTCCTTGTGAGCATGAACTGTCCGGACCCCACAGACAGCACCCGTTCATGAGTATGACGCGTATCGCAGCCTTCGTCTCCCTCAACCATGTTTTAGGGAAGGTGGCGACCCCATCAACAACGCCGCCGTAAGCAAAGACCATTGAGCGAGCATGACAAGCTCAAGCTGCCGGACAAGGTTAGTCAGGGTTTTATTATTATTTTGTGTAGGCAGATTTTAGTTATTAAAAAAATACCCACCTGCCCACCAGTCTTTCCACGACCATACTGTCTTCCCTCAATAAAACCAGCATCCCAGTCACATCTGATTATTCTGTCATCTAATCTAGTTCCATTTATATACCTGGAATAAAGAGACCTTTACAGACACATCACAAACCCAATATATCAGTCATCCTACAGAAATCAAATTCAATACCTACCTCATGCAGTTTTCAGAATCTTCTCTGGAATAATACTCAACAAAGCAAAATCCACATGGAGTCTTCTTGTACTTGTCTAATCCCATAATTACCCTTCTTATATCACCACAACGAGAAAACAACTCGTATATTTGCTCTTCAGTTGTATAAAAGGATAGATTTCCTATATAAAGGGTTGCAGAACCTCTTAACAACTTCTCTTGTTCACTTCTAGATCCCTGAAACAAATAGCATTGTATACAGTATGAAAAAGAAAGTTACTACTATTCTTCAAAATTATTGGAAGCTACAGGATCTTGTTGCCTGAATACAACGAACCACCAGCGTTGCATACCTTGAAGTGTTGGTCACGGTAGGAACTAATTTCAATGGACGAGCTCATCGAGTCATAACCTCGTTTCATTTTCAATTCAATTTGTTATTTCAAATCTAGAATGAATAGGATCAAATTATAAATCTGTAAATGCACTCTATTGTCACTTAAATTTAACAGCACGTTCGCACGCAAAACTCCTATTTACGATTTGACACGCATGAAGCAAGCTGTATCGTATAGGTATAGATCTATTCTATTCAAGTGACATTTATGATTAAAATCAGTGATGCCAACACTGAAATTAAAAAGTTGCTAGATGTTTGCCCAGAAGATACCGAAAAGTAGCTAAATATTTTTAAACGGTGCTGATATAATAGAGCAAAAATAGAAATTAATTAAGCTGCCTTAATAATCAGTTATTATTAAAAAATACCTACCTACTCATCTGTTATGTCTTACAATTATGAAGTTAAACTGGGTCTCCAGAGTGCCTAGCACACTAGCTTTTATCGCGCACATAAAGCATCTGTCACTTTTTAACTAATATGCGGGTGCGAAAGGGACGAATGCTTTATGTGCACGATAAAAGCTAGTGTGCTAAGCAATCATCTCATTTATATAAAGGCATGGCAGGGAAAGAATTGATGACACACGATGCGGTTACTTTACTCAAACAACAGAAGATTGAAATATTGAACTTCTACATTATACAAAATATACCTACTTTAACAAAAGTTGTTAGATAATGTGCTAGATTCCAAATGGATATTTTAATGGCTAAATCTTCTGGAAAGATGCTATTTAGCTACACTACAAAGTTTGCTAAATTGGCAACTATGAATTTATAATTTGCTTCGTATAACGCACAGACTACGTACGTATAAAGCACAGAGGAAAACGGTCATACTTCAATATTTTAATAAAGGCGGTGGCGCTCTCTGAAATCCATTCAGGAGAAACTATTTTAATGCATTGTTTGAAACAAAATACAATCGAGCACCCAGTACCTATCCCAAGCTTTAAGTGAATGTAACTCATTTCTATGAAACAGCTCTAATAATTTGGATATAATTTTGTATTGATATAATGTTAAAGGAACAGAAATGTCGATGCAACGTGAAATGACAAAACTTGGCTAATTTATCTCAAGGTGATGTTGATTTTTAACCGACTACAAAAAACCGAAGGTTCTCAATACCACGCGTATATTTGGTTTTATATATGATTATTATTCTCAGTGTGCAATGTAACAATTACTGCTAAGTAAATAGATATTTGGATCAAAAATATTATACTTTTAGAGGGACACCAGCTTTTATGGCGCAGTTAAAGCATTTGTCACTTTTTAACTAATTTGCGGATGCGAAAGGGACGAATGCTTTATATATACGCGATAAAATAAGGTGTGTACGGGGGCTGGGATCGGAATAGGTATAGTTTTAAGTATCTACTAAAGGCGATGAATTCTGATATGGATTCACCCTATAATTTCGGAATCTCAGGATCTGTGTTCTTCGTAACTGAAGGAATATTGAAATTATGAAGTTTTCGAATTACAAGCAAGTTAACCCGAAAATATGTTTATTTATTTATTTATTTACCAGCTATGTGCGTGGCAGACCCGCCCCTGTCGCTCCTAGCCGATTGAATTTTGTTTTGGTTTTGGCGCCATTCAACCAAGTTTTACTTCTCACCATGTTGTCACCTTTTTTATTTTTTCTTGAATTGTATTCGCTCACGGATTTGTGAAGAATGTTTAAATAGTTTAGTGATTCTCAAAACTGAAGCCGATTTAACACAACAACTAAGTAACAAAATCATCATTAATTAATGACTTTGTAAATAAATTTCTACACCGCAAAAAAAATTAGACGTTATTAAAAAATAATATAATAATAAATATTTAAATCGTTTTTTTTCCTTGACTTCTGGGGCGGCGAAACTTAAGTATTGGCCCGGGGCGCCGAATTTCAAAATACGCAACTGATGCAGTGGACGTCGGACGGTTTGGTATACATACATGCAAAGATCTCAAAAGAAGGATATGCCTATCAGTACAATTTCGTGTAACAAGTCTCATAGAAGGTTGTCAAACGCCAGCGCCATGGCATAACCACGCACACTATTGCTGATGTCTTAGTAGTTACGACATACATACTAAAGTTTAATATTGCTTGATTCATACGCTTTCATATCATTGTCGGCGGTGGCTTCGGATGTGCGGTCTCACAGGTTGCTTGTGGTATCACTTAAACGGGTGTCCATGACCATGGTTGCCATGCGACTGAACGTGGGATGGTGTCATATTCGCAATATGACACCTCAAAAGTAAGCATCGCGAGAATTGCTTTGAGCAGTTCCTTACTATTTATTTCAATGCATACATGTTTTACAGAATAGTAGGTAGGTATAAACAAGCTAGTCGCCTGTAACTCATGAACCAATAAAGCCTACTTTGTCTTGGTAGGTTTTTTTTTAACTTCGTTATATAAGGTTTCATTTAAGATATTTGCAGATTTTTAGAACTTCCAGTTTTGGCTGTAGGCGGTGGGGACACGTAACTCTAACAGAAATGACACCTTCAGAGCTCAATATTTCCTAAACGATTATATTTTTCAAAGAGCTATCCAACGACATCCCATTTGAGGTTGAAGAATAAACTAATGTTTTTACCCCACCTTGAATTTTATGACAGTTAGCGTAAAACATTTTTTTTATTAAGTATTTATCTTTCTGCATGGGACCAGCTACTTCAGCTATGTAGCTTAATAGTCTTTTAGAAATAGTGACTGTGACACACGGACATGGCGGAACTTTAAGGGTTCCTAGTTGGACTATTCGACTCTAAAAATGGTCCAAACCTAGAACTAAAAAAAGTCTGCGTTGGGATATTTTAATCAAACCGGGTTTAGAATTTTGATAAGAGTATCCATATACATAAAAGAGGTAAGAATATCGTACCTAAGAGACGCAGCTTGGGCCGGCCCGCCACAAGATGGACCGACGACCTTGTCAAGGTCGCTGGAAGCCTTTAGACACAGAAGGCATGCGATCGTTCGTTGTGGAATTCTTTGGGGGAGACCTATGTCCAGCAGTGGACGTCCCCGGGTTGTAATAAAAATGTCGATCCATGTACGAAATCGGTCGATAAATTAAAACTCTTAAAACAAAGATTGTCCCTAACAGCGGCCCTAACATGCATGCCACAAAGATAAATAAAACCCGTTTATCTCTATGACTATCCCTTTCGTCGGCACTAGTGTGAGAGAGACGCACTTAGAGATAAGACCGTCTATCTTATCTTCGTGTCATGCATGTTAGGGCCGCATAATTAAAACCAATTCATACTGGCGGGCGCCCCATCTACAGAACTATAACAATACATATTTTTATTCAAAATTGCTGTTATAAAATATATAATAGCAATAAACAAAATTTCTTACTAAGATTCATAAATTGTATTGTAATATATGTTTGTTAGCAGCTCTTGCAATCATTTTCCTCGCGCTTTTTGTTCGTTAACCGCTCTTAATATAATCCTTTCCCATTATTTTAGAATACCCTACCACATTTACATAAGACTATATAAACATTTCTAATTTTAAAAAAAACTCGACCGTAGGGCATATTAAAATGTCGGTGCCATAGCCAAATTAAAATTCTAAAACTGATGCGAGTCAAAGCCATTCACTAAATAAGAACCATACTCTACAAACTGTACTGCCTATACCTATACTGGCAGACTTTATTTAGATGACATAACCGATCAAGGAAGGAAGGAATTACTAAGTGTTAGTAAAAGGAAAGATTATCATGAAGGTCATATTATTTATTAATCCTTTTGTACAATACACATACAATTCTGAATTAAATAAAGTACCTTACCACCAAGATAACTTGACAAAAAACATCTTTTGTTGAAACCACATGCCTGGTGCATAAAATAAGTTAAGGCTAGTTACTTTAAGGGTCTTGTAAACGGGCTAGTTTTTGTGCAATTTATAATAATTTTATATATTCCTTCCTCACACATTTGTTCCAAGTGAGAACGACTCAAGTCAAAACAACTGGGAATAGCCCGAATTATTGTTGTCTCAAAAACCTAGCACTGACTATCACGTTTACCCGACCCTTCATTTGGAGCTCTTTGCCACGGGGAAACTTGGCCCTAGCATTTTGTGTACACCACCAAGTTTTGTCGTGGAGACAGTGCGGTAGATGAGATGTGTTCCTATCGCCACGGTGGCAACCGACAGCGACACTAAAGCCCGTACTACACGGTCGGGACGACAGTCCGTAAAAGGTCGTTTTGATGACGTCAGGTTACAAACCTGGCCCCCAATTTGACAATCAGTCGGCTCCCAATGACCTTGATCGGGACAGCAGCCAATCTCCAATCGCCCGACCGCATGTAGATTTAACGCGATTTCGTTTGAACTGATCAATTGACCTTTGATGATGGCGATTGGCTGCCATCCCGATGAAGGTCGTTGGAAGCCAACCGATTTTCAATGCCCGATCGACTTCGACACGGTCAGGTTTGTACCTCGACGTGAGAAAAACGACTTCTGCCGGGCAGTCGTCCCGACCGTGTAGCACGGGCTGAAATAAAACATATCAGCGCCTCTATACGGGAACGTCCAGTCGATATTGTATCGACGCGCTAGCGAGATTCCCATCCTGCTCTTCCGCACGATGCGTAATGCGTAAGAGTGGGATGCGAGTCTCGCTCGCGAGCCGCAACTATACCGCATTGACGTTCCCGAAAAGAGGCCCTGATGACGCCAAACTTGGTCTCGTGGCACTGTATTCAAGGCGACAAAATTTGGTGTTTAAGAGTGAGTGAAAGACGCAGGTAACTACACGCGTGTCATACTTAATAAAGCATACTAATTTTACATTACCACTTGACACCTACGTGTTTGTACCTTTTCATATAATACCGATATAATATATAACTTCTTTAATATCTAAATAAATTGATATATTAAAATCTCTTTTAAATATAATTTTAATAGTTGGGTAAATCGGTCATTAAAATCTTTCCTTATTGTTATATTAAGAGCGAAGTCACTCAAAATGGGTTTCATTCCAACAAACGATATATTAATTAATAGTTTACGCGGCAGAAATAAGACATTAAACATATTTTTTTTATGTTATCTAAAAGCAACCGGTTACTAAAGTACATTCCTAATTTAAAAAAAAGTTGTAATGTAAGTGACCATTTAATGAATAAAAGGTTTATTTAAATTAAATTTAGCCTCTAATTAAATAATTCATGTATCATCTGATGAACTGAATGTATTATTTGAGTGAATTCCCCCTTACAGAATATTAAGAAACGATTAAAACTTCGCCTAAAATGGCCATGTAAGCGACTATGGAATTACCCAATTACTAGTGCAGTATCTGTAAAAACGACATTAAATTAATAATATTTCATTGTATCTTTAAAGCTAAGTACATATTTTTCCGTATTTTGTTAGGTCAATTGAGTCATGCGTAAGGTCCGACCGAGACTGCTTTTTAAATCCCGGCCGAGACCGAGACCGAGAACGAGAATAAAATAAATTCTCGGCCGAGACCGAGACCGAGACCGAGACACGGAAAAATTGTATATTTTTTCTACATTTGCGTTTTTTATGGTTCCTTACCTCAAAAGGAAAAAACGGAACCCTTATAGGATTACTAGTGTGTCCGTCTGTCTGGCTGTCTGTCTGTCTGTCTGTCTGTCTGTCTGTCTGTCTGTCTGTCTCTCTGTCCATCTGTCCATCTGGCACAGCCAATTTGCTCCGAAACAGTAAGTCGGTGACCACAACACGGACGCGTAACGTAAATAAATGAATTTTAAATATGTGGACCACATTTTGCCGGTAGGTAAATTAGAAATTTTAAAAAAAAGTTATGCAAGCTATATCTTGTGACATATGAAATGAAAGGGCTTATTGTGAGTATTTTAAATACATACTTATATATTTTTGGAATTTTAAAATGAATAGTTTGGAAGTTATTTAGGATAATAATCGAAATAGGCAAAAATTTACAATCCCCCCCGCCCCCTGTTTCCGAAAATATTTAAAAAAACAGGACTTATTTAACCATAGATTACAAGAAAACTTATAAGAAGTCTGTGGTATTTAAAGGAAAGGTTCCAGATAAACATATACGGAACGGAACCCTGTTCACGCGAGTTTAACTCGCACTTGTCCTGTTTTATAACTAAAAAAAATACATCCGTTATGAAAAAAAGGGTTTATTATGGTTTAAACGTTCTGCCGTGTACTACAAACAATCTTAATAGTCAAAAATGGAAATTAGCAATATTATACGACCGAAAAGCATTTTTAAATTGATTGCCGCGGAGTCTCGGCCGCGGCCGAGAATCTCGGCCATATTGGGCCGAGACCGAGACCGAGATCTCGGCCCGATTTTTGGCCGAGATTTGCCGAGACCGAGACCGAGACCGAGATCTCGGTCGGACCTTAGTCATGCGTTGTTACGTTATGAACTTAATGCTGGTAATACACGATCGTCCAACACTCAATGTCCGAAATGTTGTCGAAACGAGGGCAAACTCGATCGATCTTCAAACCGGTCCACTAGGCAATCATCCAACACCTGAACTCTGATCTTTCCTCCGAACCAGCCCCCGTAGCAAAGCGTTCGTCTCTTTCGCGCCCGTATATTCGTTAAAAAGTGACAGATGCTTTATGTGCGTGATAAAAGCTAGTGTGCCTCTGGATAATCTGTGGAGGGACGGTTTGTATGAGTTCGCGAACCCCTCCGAACTCCTTTGATTCAGAGTCGGTTTACCGCCCCGGGAGCGATCTCAAGCCAACCCAGCCGAACTCGCGCCAACGTGACCGAACCACCTGTGTAGACATCGATTGTTGGACAATAAGTTTGGGTGTTCGACGATCGTGTGGTACCAGCATAAACTCTGCAAATATTATTATTATTCATCTAAGTACTTACAATCTGTCAGGTTTTCAAAGTTAACATATTAATAAATGGAATTAGTTTCCAAAAAGCTATTTTAACGTAATTTAGGCACAATTGACTGATGCAATATGAATAAAATATAATTTCGCATGCCGGGCACAGCCAGTTTAATAACCAGCCGTAAAATAATTCAATGGGCCCAATTCAAAACAGTCGCTTAAATTTATAATTCCCTAAACTTAAAATAAGAAACGAGAAACTCGGTTTTGTCAAAATCTAGTCTTGCCAAGCTGTCAAAATCTAGTTTTTCATTCCTTATTTCATGTTTAGCAACTTTTATAATTTAAAAGTCACTAAACTTGAACGCAACGCTAACACACTTTTCAATTGGCCGCTATTTTATTTTAAACTAGCTGTGCCCGGCAAGCATTGTAATGCTTTGTTTTTTTTTCAAGTCGTATACCATCCCGACCGCGCACACAACCCCTCACCAAAGTTTTATCGTAATCGAATGAATGGAACGCATGGAGACGAACAAATAAACAAACATTTATATAGTAGATGCATAATTTCAAGGGTTTAAGGATGTTATTTTTCCCATACTAAATACAATCCCTTCTTTTACCCCGTTCCGATTTTATTTCCAAAAGTTTATGCCTATATCCTGCCTGCAGATGCCCTTTATATTATATCGAAAACCGCTTGAAATCCGTCCAGAAGTTAAAACTTCAATACGCACATACAATCAGACAAACAGACAAAGCGACAAACAGCGACATGAAATTCAAAATCCATTAGGATGTATTGTGTTGCTTATTCTGAAGCCCCCCTAGCATTTTTCATTGTTATCTTCAATGTACAGACCTTTCGACTCTTCGTATTTTATTATGTGGACGATTACGTGTCGGTGTTTTCAATGGTAGGTTATAAATGGAATTAGCGTCTCCAAAAAACTATTGTAACATAATTTAGACGCAATTGACTGATATAATAGATATATAAGTATATATTTTTTAATGAACTGTAGTATTTTAAATAAATGCCATCTCTTTCGTGGTTGCCCGGTAATTTTCCTTTACTTACGATACGGGTTACAGATACAGCCTGTTGTTATGCTTTGCTGTCTGAACATTGTTTTAAGACGCTGATGGCTGAAACGTAACGTTATAAAAACAACTCTGCAAGATGCGTGCTTGGTAACATAGTTTTGTAAATATTACAGCGGAGCGGGTCCGGCTTAAGCAATGGTGATATGGGTATTTGTGGCGTAGTGTGCGTCGGCGGTGGTCAGAGGTAGTTGCAGGTGCGCTTCCGCACGGGCTTGGAGCGCAGCGCCGCGCGCACCGCCTCCTCGAACACCAGGTCCATGTTCTCGCGCTCAAGCGCCGAGCACTCCACCAGCTGCACGGCCCTGCAAACGAAATATTCCACTCAGTCAATGACATTATAGAAAGACACGTTATCCATACTCAACGCGTTTTAAAAACGTGACTTAGGTAAATTTCTTCCTTTTTCGTTCCTTTTCGGCCAGTGCAGCTTTAGCAACATTTGACGTGCGGATATTACACATTAATTTGGAATATGGCGATCATGTATGAACAAAATGAATGTATTTTAGTACTTCTATTTGCATTGAATGTATCCACAAATGAAATCAAGCATCAGTTCTTCCTTTGAATTTATATGTAGCAAGAAGAAGTTTGCATTTGGCTCAAGAATGGCTTTATTGAGAACATTTTCAATAGAGCACGACATGTGTCACTCGGCCAAAAGTCCGCGCATGACTAAATTAACTGATCACAATTGGGTTGCTTTTTGGGTTTAAATTTTGAGCTTGAAAGACGCATCTTTGGTTGTTTAATATCATTCCACTCAGTGGTATTCCACGCGTGGCTCACCCCAACAACGGCTTTTACAAGTCTTATAAACTCCGCGGTTTTCCTGAACCGCCATGATGTCATATACACCGTGGCACTATTTGTCGATGTACTTCATGTACTGCCTTAGATTGAATAAATTTTCATGGGTTTTAACTTTACACACCCGAAACACTTTTTGAATCATCAATCAACCGCCAGTGACCGTTCGTGACTACTGCCGACTCTAGTATTTTCCGTTATTAATTGAACACTCGAGACTTTTCCTTCGTCGGCTTCTAATATTTTGCAACAGAATAAATGAACAATTGCAGCTTCTAATTTAGAGATGAGCCGTCCTCGCAAAGTTTCTTCATTTTTTTAATGAAATAAGTATTCTCGACCGAAAACATTTCCCGTACAAAATTAGGAAAGGTTTCAAAAGTTTTCAAGACCGGAACATCTAAGTATGTTCCAGACTCAAGCAAGTGGAGAAATTTAAAGTTCGAAGATGTGTTAGTTATATACCTTTCACTACTTAGTCATAACAAAATGGAGAGAAGAGAGACTGGACCGAACTAGCATCCAACTATGACATGTGGAGTAAGGTCCGACGGGTGGGGTTTACCAAAGAGAGTTTATTATTTATGGCTAAACGATATATATCTAATCAGTAAATGGTAACACCCAGCACTCTTCCGTCAAATATTTTGATAGCAGTTTTATTATTTCACAAAATGGTGCATGTCGTCATATCAGAGTTGGCGGTCTTATCAGACGGAGATAAGCGCGATAGCATAGCTGTCGGCGCGCGCGCATGATAACCTCCGTCACTTTCCACTAACAATTGTTTAATGTTTAATTACTTAATTACGACAATATGTATTTCAATAAACATTAGTAATGATTATACAAATAATGTGTTTTTTTAGTGGTACCTACCTTATCTTTTTCTTTAACTTTTTTCCTTCTTGTGTAGTGATGAGTCCTTGCTCTTTAGCTCGTAGATCAGTTTTCGTAGCTGAAAAAGTTATTAGTAAATTATTAGTCAAATCAATACGTACCTATTTAGTTTTGTATGGACAAACTGACAATAATTCTCCGCTTTTGATATTTCACTGTAGGTACCTTTTTTAATTAACCCTATTACACCTCGCCCGTTGTAAAAGGAGTGCTGACGGCCATACATTTTACAGGGCCGTGAGCGCTCTTTTTACAATGGGCGAGGTATACTGGCAGGCCAGTTGCAGCGTACAGTGCCCTGAGTAAGAGGCATCACTCACGTCGAACAACTTCATTCCCTTCACTTTGTACTCCAAATGACGCTATTCTTCGCTTAAAATTAATGATTTAATATTTTTTGGATTTTATCATGTATGTAAAGATGAGCGTGTTGCCCATGGCACTTACTGGATATTTATTGCGATGTAGGCGCGAAAGTAAAAATAATAAGTTTACTATAGATAAGTGTAGTTCCATTGTCTGTCAAATCTACGGACAGATACTTTGGACACTAATAATGCACACGAGGATAAGTTTTCCCTATTTTATCTCTTAGTGCATCTCTTTCTTCGATACAAGTATGAGAGAGATGCACTGACGGATAAGATGGGGATAACTTATCTGCTAGGGCAGCTGGAGGCTCTACAGAAAAGAAAGCTAAGTCAATTATTTAAAGCTTTTCAAAAATGTTACACCATTATTAGACCTTGGCATTGACTCTGCATGCAGCTATGTGTAGCTCGCTTTAGAAAGAGACGCGGGCATTAACGAGAGTCAGATGCTCGTATCCGGCAAAGTTAAGTTGGTCGCGAGGTCTATACATTATATCACGGAGCCACTAGTAACGTTCCTATTATCAACTATTCGGAATGTTACGTACTTTAAAAAAAAATCGGTCCAGCCATTCTTAAGTGATGCTCTTACCGACGAACAGCATGTATTTTTATTAATTCTGTGCTTGTGGACCCATTATAATTATTTCGCGGCTTTTATATTCGCATTTTAGTTTCCATGTAAAACTAAATCATGTTCATATTATTTACTTCAACAACAGAACAGGAAATTACTATTAAAAATAGTCATACTATATATCTGTATATACAAGCATTCAACAGAACTCCGCATCGGACGTTTTACGATAAATTTGACTAAGTAGGTACTTTTTCTAAAAATGCTTGTAAACCAGCAAATTTCTTGGCAAATTATTGCTGCAATTCAAATTATTGTTGCAATTGAAATTATTTCTGCAATGCAAATTATTCCGGCTATCCCCAAAAGTTTACATTTAAACTTTTTGTTCTCAGCAGAGATTTATCTCAATTTTGACTTACCGCAAAGTACCTACTCTATATCCCATTCCAGGCCCTAAAACTATAGGTACTATAATATGCGAATTTTATGAAAATCCGTTCAGGAGCTGAGTGGTAACAAACGTAATGACACACAGAAACATTTGCCTTTATAATATTTTTGAACTAGTAGGACTTAGAATTGTTTGTTTTGAAGAATATTTGTACCAAATTTTAAGGAGAGAGCATGGGTTCAGTTTTTCCCGTACAAACTTTCAATACACCAAAGGCATCCCTTTTTAGGGGTAGTTTCATTTCTTCGTCGAACGGTTACCTAATTGTTTGTTTGAAGTACTTTTATAGCAAGTTTAACGTTGATTAGCAAATGAATTCACTTTTTCTCAGACAAAGTTCAACACCCAAGCAACCCTTTCAAGGGGTAGTTTTATTTTTTTCTGGAATGTTAACTATTTGTCATGAGGTGCATTTATACAAAGTTTCACGTTGATAAACAAATGGAATAAATTTTTCCCATATGAAGTTCAACGCCCCAAGGCACCTCTTTTTAGGGATTGTTTCGGTTTTTTGTCTAACGCCTATCTAATTGTTTGTTTTGAAAAGTATGTCTACCAAGTTTCAGGTTAATATACCTACTCATAAACTTAGTTTTCCCCATACTAAATAAAAGCCCTTCATTTACCCCCTTCCAGATTTATTTCCAAAAATTTCGATAGCTTATGTCCTGCCTCAAGTTAACCTTACTTTAATATATAAAAAAATCGCATTGAAATTCTTGCAGCGGCCTGCGACCTGCAAGGTTGGCACGGGGATAACTTAACCCCGTCTTATCTCTATGACTATCTCTTTCGTCGGCACTAGCGTGAGAGAGACGCATTTAGAGATAAGAAGGTGTTAACTTATCCTCATGTCAACCTTGCTAGGGCCGCAGTAGTTTTATAGTTTATCGCGCACATACAATCAGATAAACAAACATGAAATTCAAAAACCATTATGTGCTGTGTTGCTTATTCTGAAGGACGCCGTACACATTATAAATTTTTATCTGCTATGTACAGGCTTATTTCTATAGATTATGGTGCCAGCCGCCCTAAGTAAAAAAAGTTTAGGTGGATGTACAATTGATAATTTAAGTTACAACATAGCGTCCTGTATAAGGACGGCCATTATAATAAAGCTTTTTCCTGGTCTGGATTTGTTTCTTGTGTGTGCGTTCACACTTGTAACATTTAACCGGGCTGGAGTGCGTGGCATCTCACGACTTGTTACGCTAAAATGTGGATGGACAAGTCGTCGCTGACGCAGTCACGAACCATGTCACGATGAAATATCGCGTCCACGCATGTGACATTGCGCTGGACCGAACATCGCGCAATATTCACCCGTTATTCCATTTTCGGCCGTTCCTACGGGCTGTTCCCACGGGTACCTACGGGCGCTCGGGATGGGCCTCATCGCGTAGGTCGTGAAATTTGTTCGCGTGACAAATACCGTCAAATACCCAGTACAAACATGCGGTACTGACATTGTCGCAGAGTCTTGTTACGATGAAATGACTCGCCTTTAAATGGTTTACCCGTCCGTGGAAACATAATTCAACAATTACTTTCTTCCTCATTAGGCTCCTACCTCCATTAGGCTAAATTATAACATATTACAGTCGATTTGCAAGCAAATACCTATTTAGACGACCAATTTATATTTGTTTCGGGAAATGCTGCTTGCTACCCATACATACATACATACACACTTGAACTATTACTACGTACCTACCTACGTTTTTATTGAAGTACAGAAATATTTAATTTATTCATTTAATACACATTACCAGACATGATTACGCAACACAAGACATGCCTAGGCTCAAATCCATACCTACTGCTAGCAGTTGTAATAGGTTAGACCTGTGCTATAAGTACTAGCACCTAGGAGAGTCTAAAGTGGCTTGAAACAGTTCGCGTACTGAACGCACGGCGTGTGTGCAAACGGTCTTTTCGAATTTGGCTTTGGCGCACTGCCATTTGCTTTAACTTACTTCAGTTATTATTTTAATTACCTCAGAACTACTTTTTCAAACTGTTATCGATACGTACAATTATAATATCAGTTGTGATAAGAAAACAGTCAGCAGTTGAATTTATCATGATTAAAGTAATAGTACCTATGTACATGTAGTACAAATCTGTATAGGTAGGTACGTAAAGATTGGTACCAAAAAAGAACAATATCGTAAATGAGAGGCATACCGTTCCGTTTAAAAAAAATGTTAGCGATATGGAAATAATAGTATCTCGAATCCAACCACCACTTAAAAAGGAACTTATAGACTCAACCATACTATCTCACATCATCATACATCTCTTCTACAGCTAATGCTGTCAGATTTTGATAATAACAAAGGCTACTTATTATACGTAAAGTATAGGCCCTATACTATAGGGGCTACCGAGCGCAACACACTGGGACTTACGGTCTGACAGGGTGAGGGCGAAAAAATCAGAGCCGCAACGAAAATAACAGATGCCGTCAAAATACTATTAAAATTAAAATGGGCAGGGCATGTATCAAGAATTAAAGACGGACGCTGGAAGACTACTGCACTGGTACCCGAGAGATATGAAGAGACTGAGGGAAGAGCACTGATGCGACGGCAACACGAAGTGGTATAGTTAGCATGACATCGAGCGGGAGGGCAGGGCGTTGTCGGTGGGGGGAGGGATGCTGGCGCACAGGTTTGCACGCTGTAGTGCCCAAGTGAAGCTGACCTTATTTAGAGCTCACTGCCAAAGTTTCTATACGTGCGGTCTGTGAGCTAGTTTCAGGCTGAAGCCCTATAATGCCGTGCGAATCCAATATAATAACATTTTCAGGGCTCTGTTTGGCCTTCCTAGATTCTGTAGCGCCTCTGGGATGTTTGCCAATGCTAGCGTATACGACTTTTATGCAAAAGTATGAAAGAAGACGGCCTCTGCGGCCTTAGAAAGGTTGACACAAGGATAAGTTAAACCGTCTTATCTCTAAGTGCGTCTCTCTCACAATAGTGCCGACGAAAGACAGTCATAGAGATAAATGGGTTTAACTTATGTTAGTGTGTTGCATGTTAGAGCCGCTGTGGTAATGCAGTTGAGGGGGGGCACAAATAGAATCCTGAAAATGATAGCAGGGAGGTGGGATTCGGATATTTTCCGCCGATACACCGAACTTCATGTCCTGCGACCTTGTATGTCTTAATGTAACCTTTTCATATTTGTGTACTAAAGTAGTCGTATAAATATTTTGTAACTAACAATCTATGGATCTGAGAAATCTGAAAATAAATTATTTTTATTTATTTTTTCTTTTATAGCGACCGCAGGAACTAATTGGACGAGACTGGCACAAGATCGCAAAAAGTGTAAACAGATGCAGTAACTTCGTATATTTCTATTAGGTATGTATTATTATTGAAATGCTTATATTATGTAAATGTCACATAAGCTTAATTAAATTCGAAGGAAAATTATAAAAATAATAGTTGCAGCATGTTTAATAAGTTTATATCTAATTTAAGATTGAATTGGGAGCAAAGGCTCTTTAATTTTTATTTATTTATGGAAACAATTACTATTAAATGCAGTAGCAAATTAGTAGTTTATGCAACGGTTGCATAATGATAGGCCTTAAAACACTAGCGCGGTTTTCATGAAACGAGCCGATAGGCGAGTTTCATAATAAGATCGCACGTGTGTTTTAAGGCCAAATTATGCAGAGTTGCATACATAACTTTATCTACACACATATTATAAATCCTCCATGATGGGTTCAGAAACAATATTTTCTGGCAACAAGTTATTTGTTGCAATCGTGGCTGCATATTTCCGATATGCGGCGCATTTTCACATCACACACTCCGAGAAGACTACTTACTATTCATATTTTCAACTAAAATGTAAATTACAAACAACTTTTTCTATTCAATTAATTCTACTTTCGTTCAGCAAAACACCAACATGGCGCCGATTAGATCCTCCGTCAAGACCATTTTTTTTAAATCATAGACAAATGGATGAAGTCTCTATTCTCACGTCACTCGAGATCAAATATTGTGCAGTTTATATTAAAAAAAACATACTGAATTGACGTTTCGTATCAATAACTGTTTTAATATCTATGGATACTAGAATAGAGACCCACTTGAGTTTTGAAAGCTGTTCCAAATTTAATCTCATTTCTTTACTAAAAACGATAAAGAAGTCATGTTATTTCTTTATCGCAGCACTGGTTTTTCCTAATTGGTTGTCAAAATGGTGGTCATTTCCTACGGTTTTTGATTAACCAATGGAGGTTTTATGATATGGGTTTAGATAAAAAATATTTCAATATTTTGGTTCCACAAAGCGATTAGAACTCTAGGTCTTTTTACTCTATGGCCTTACCTACTAAAACTATTGGTACCGGTTCACTGTAGTGCTTCAGCTCGGGGTACCACTTGTGGACCACGTTCTCGTACGAGGGACGACTTCCAACCGAGTAACACACGAGGAAGCAATGAGTCTGTAAAAATACAAATGGATGTTCAATTTGCAAGAGTTACGATCGGAAAAGGAATCTGAGCATTATTTCGCAATTCAAAAGTAAAAGCCTAAAGTGTTGTGGCGACACCCTTAGTTCATGTTAACTCAGAACCACTGCGCACAACATTCTAGTTTAATATCACGTCTCCGCCCGCCTGGTTAGCTTACACTATTTACAACAATATTTGTACGTGTTAGTTCCGTGTGTGAATAAATGTACACACAGTACACACTAAACTAAAACGTCTTTTCTTTAACTTTTGAATTTGAATGCAATCAGCTTTCGAATGATAAATCGCACGACCCAATATTAACCCAATATACTTAGTTACCGAAGTTGGAATAAAGTTCACCTTCGAGCTGATCTGATGATAGAGCCAGGAAGTGGTCAGTGGAACTCTTCAATGGCTACTAGTAAACCCCTTGTTTGGGCTGTTTTGTTTGTTTTGACAAGTCCTTACACTTGGTGACAGTGGTCACTTACATTTTGTACCTTTTATAGTCGGCGTCAACCAAAGTGAAGGCTGCGGCCCTAACATGAATGACACAAAGATAAGATAGACCGTCTTATCTCTAATTGCGTCTCTCTCACACTAGTGCCGACGAAAGAGATAGTCATAGAGATAAACGGGCTTAATTTATCTTTGTGTCATTCATGTAATGTCATTGCTGGGGCAATAAAACATCCCTTTCTTTCCTGCACTATGCGACCCTGCAGATATGAGTCACGCTCTGCCCCCGAAGCACACTAATTTTTATCGTACAAATAAAACATTCGTCCCTGTCGCACCCGCATTTTAGTTAAAAAATGACAGTTGGTTTATGTGTGCGATAAAAGCTAGTGTGATGGCCCTTTGTAAGACAGCAAGTGCAAAAGAGATAGCACGATTCTAATGGTTTTATGGCCCCAGTCGTCACTTTGGTTGACGGACACTATATTACTTTATGACAAAAGCGTGTTTTTAAGTTTTTATTAAACTATATTTTCTATTCATAGTTAACTACGGGACGGGACACTCAGCGTGCGAGCCAGACTTGGACTCTACCGGTTTTTTTATATAGTTATTCGCTTTGCTTAAGAATCATTTTTTATTCGTCAAGTACAACATTCGCTAAGGAACATGTTGATCAGTCATTAACTCACTATGAGTAGCGCCATAAATGAGCTTAATTTATTGTGGAGCTGTTAAGATATTGGAGTCCAGCGGCCCTAGCAAGGTTGACACGGTGATAAGTTGACACCGTCTTGTCTCTAAGTGCGTGTCTCACACACACTAGTGCCGACTCAAAGAGATAGTCAGAGAGATAAGACGGGGATGCGGTTATGTTATCCCCGTGTCAACCCCGCCTTATCCCTTAGTGCGTCTCTCTCAGACTAGTGCCGACGAAAGAGATAAATGAAGAGAGATAAGATATGGTTGATTTATCCTTGTGCCAACCTTGCTAGGGCCACAGGAGGGGTAAAATAATAATAATTTTACAGTCAGGCCAAATGGGATATCGTATGAAAGGCAAATATTTTTTAATTCAATTTCAAGCTTGTTTTTGTCTCATTTACAATAAACCGGTCAAGCGCGAGTCTGACTCGCGGGCCGAGCGTTCCGTATTTACCTATGAAAAAGAGACACTATCTTGTAGATACGCACCCATAAAAATGAATAAATAGCTTTTAACAATGAGTGTAACCATTTACAACCTACCTATGATATAAGACAAAAAATTACTTTCGCAAGCTACTATCTCCGTGCAATAGTCGAGTGTGATACGGCTTTGCAAAGGTTATTTACTCCGTTAAACTATTTTTTTTTGTGATTTAGTTACTAATTTAAGGTTTTCGGTGTTTTCCTTTACATGTGCCATAAGCCCTTGCTTCTTGCCAAATTTCATGATTCTAGATCAACGGGAAGTAGGTTTTGTTTGATTCCCTTGCAAATGGCAAAATATGCGGCATAAACGGCCGTATCTTTTGATTGCGTTGACTGAAGTCTGATTTTATCACAGTATTTGATATTAATTTCAACTTGATACTTCCACGCGTTCCTGAGAAAAAGGGTCTTGACAGATAGGCGGACAACAAAGTGATCCTATAAAGGAACTTTTCCTTCTGAGGTACGGAACCCTAAAAATGATCGAAAAATCTGTTCTCCAAAGTTTTTGAGCAAACACATGTAAAATGATTCGCACGTAAAGAAGATTCGATATTTATTACAGCAGTAATAAAACGATATTTCTTGTAATTATCTGTAATTTAATGCGTAGGCACTTAGGCGAACCGCTTGCTAACTTTGCATTCGGGTAAAAACCTGTCAACATGCCGGGTTTTCTAAAAGGTCCATCAGAACAAGTGTCAGATAAAATTTTAGTAAATCAGTAGGTAGGTACAATTGTTGACATTCGTGAGCGAAAATTGATCGAGCGGATCTTTATAAAACCCAGCCTAAATATTAAACTATCATTCGCTAAAGCCGGAAGCGGACCTGTCAATTAGTAAACACGGCACACGCAGTAACAATAGCAAACAATTTAGGTATCCACATAACAAGCGGTGTTCGCAAATCAGCCATTCTTAAATGATAACATATGTAGACGACTTAAACAAGAGGACTGACAATCGTCCTAACATAGTATAAACAGAACAATAGTTCAACTCCGGCCCTTTACGCTAGGAATAGGGTCGTTCTCAAAAAAGTGGCACCGCGGAATTATTTTTGTATTTTTTCAAAAAGTTTGCGTTTACAATTTTTTTTTGTATGAAAGCCGCTACAACTGTCATGTAATAATCGATACCCCGTGGAGGGAAGTGATTTTTTTTAATACTTTATTAAATACAGGCGTTTGAAGTTATTTGGTGGGCAGGTGAACGATATCGATGTCAGGTTAACGACTACTTGGAACCAGGTTATCGACAATGAGCACAGGTTAATGACAAATAAGTACAAATTACAATGAACCCATTAGCAGGTTAACGACACTGGGTGCAGGTTAGTAAATTGTCAAATAAAAAACGAATTTAAACAAACAATACATCTTTTGTTTGAGTTATTTTTATTCGCCTTTACGTGAGCTAAGTAACATATATAATCCAAAAAAAAAAAACAAATTAAATTCTAATGTTACAATAACTGTAATAACTGTATATGAAGTTCAAATAGACATTAGCGGCATGCAAATTAATGGTTAGAGTGTAAGATTTTAAATAATTTGTTCCCCTGAATTTTTATGGACAAGTGAACGACGTGCAGTTGACTGTCAAAATGACCGTTTTATCATCGTTACCAGAAAAGCGTTTTGTTTATGTATTGCATATTTACACATATAAAAATAAACTCTTGTTTACATATGATAACTTAATATCAGTGCAATAGTTTAGACAATAACCAAGATATGTAAGACAGAATAACGACTGCTTACCCATTACAAACTCCCGCTCGCATTATACTTTGATCTTTATTTTCCTCATCGACCCAGTTGAGATGTGCTGCTTCTAACAAGCATTAGCAGGTAACTGAATATGTCGATTCATGTGGGTTGAGGCGGGGAAGGTGAATGAATACTCGCACAGTGATCGTGTTCACCTCTTGATAGGAGAACGACAAAAACTGCCGTGGACAAATTTTAATAGCAAATAACTTGCAATTTAAGTATAATATTCGACACTGTAGTTTTAAATCTTGTGGATATATGTAAAAGAAATGAGGTACTCAATTTTAGTTCTGTTGATAATAAATATATTTATTTTAACTTGATACTTGAGTGTCTCTCATTGGGACACTGCAGGGAAACGACAAAACTTAGTTACAAATTGACATGAAAGATAATATAATAAACATTTAATTAACTTAAAAGTATTTGGCCTCCATTCAAAAAGTGTCTTTTTACATGTATTGATAACTTAAGTATAAGGATGACGCAACGTAAAAAAAAAGTTGATTCATAAACCTATTGACAGGTTGCGGTGGCACTTTTTTGAGAACGACCCAATAGTGTTACCGGCACACTCGGCACCGTACGGTCACGCTCGGGTACGAAGTCGCTACGGCGCATTTCAGGCATCCCCGACATTTTTTTCGGGGCGTGGCGCGGAGGCTTGCGTACAACGCGCGCACACATTCAAGCGCGCGATGTACCTTTTTTTGAAGAAAAACTACTGTTCTATTTATATATATATTTATTTTTATTGGAGCACGACATGTGACTTCTCTTCCACCTGTCGGTAATCGGCAAGTGGAGTTCATGAGTGCGGGGGACAAGCGCTTAACCAAAATTAAGTACGGCGTCTGTCGCCATCACTATGCCGGATTAGGAGATGCTTCTTCACGCTTTTTTGCCATAGGGCCATAATAAATTTTTTTGTCCCCCCCCCCTTTTTGAGATTTGGTAAATGTGGTGAGACACCTCTCCTCTTCACGTGAGATTTAATCTATGTTTTCTAAAATAATTACCACTAATACCTAAAAGGTTTATACTGACGTCTTCTCAGTACTACATTTGTATGTCAAATAAGAGGAGAAAAGATATACCTAGTAAAGTAAGGTGCACTATAACGAATTGAATATCCCCCATCCCTATCCCTTTAAATGAGATTTGGTGAGATTTTACTGGGCCCCGTACTCTATTTTGAGTTCACCAAATTAATGAAGGCCCCCTTATTGAAATCATAGCTCGTAAATAAGCCGAAGCTGTTAAAACCCAGTGTAACTAGATGGCGCCACAACCGTAACCTGCGGCCCAAACATCTTATCTTATCTTAGAGGGTGGGGTCCTTGCGGATACACTTCGACCCTATGGGATCTTTTGTGTAATTACCCCGTTTTCCTAAGCACTATCCATAGCATTCTCCACCACTTCAATGAAGTGACTTGTGGAGCGCAGTGGTAGTGCCTTGAATTCCCCTGGTTCTGGATAACCATTGCCAAGTATTTTCATTCTTAGTCTGGCGAGGGCCTCGCATTCGCACATGATGTGTTTCATTGTTTCTTCCTCTTCGCCGCACATTCTACAGCTTGTGTTGTCAGACAGTCCCATCTTGGCTAAGATATACTTGAACCCGAAGTGACCCGTAAATACTCCGATTATGTATCTGAGCTGTTTACGGCTGAGTTTCCAAAGTTTATTGGTCCAGCTTGAGTCTACGCTCCCTGTAAAGAGCTTTGAATGCCTTAGGCCAGCCAAGGAATTCCACTCTAGGTGGTGGATGTCCCTGGTATGGTTGGTTAGGGCTGTTTTTATGGTTCCCTGTGAGAGTCCCACGAAGGGTTCCGGTCCAATGTGTTCGTTCATTGACCCTTCCCTTGCAAGCTCGTCCGCTGTCTCATTACCGGTGAAGCCTTCATGTCCTGGGATCCATACCAGTGTCACCTTGTTCTGTCTACCAAGTTCGTTTAATGCTTGGACACCGTTATAGACCAGTCTTGAGTCCACTCTCGGCGACTTGAGCGCTTTGAGTGCTGCTTGGCTGTCACTGAGTATATAGAGATTTTCCTCTCGTGTTCTCCTGTTTATATTCTCCTGTGCACAGGCAATTATTGCATACATCTCTGCTTGAAAGACGGTGGCATAGTTGCCCATGCTTACGCTACTGTTGTAGTTTTGGGTGTGGATGCCTGCTCCAGTACCGGAGTTCATTTTTGATCCATCCGTATACCATGTGATGCCGTCCCCATTTGGTGGTTTCAGCCCTTCATTCCATTCGACCCTAGTCGGAATGTGAACATTAAAATTTTTGCTGAAAACAAACCTAGACTGCATTTTATCGCAGCCCATAGTAAGTAGTCCGTCCAGAACTCTATTCGGTTCTATGTTGGTATGCCTGCTCCTCGGCGCCAAGTCACTCCATATGCCCATCACCTTCATCCTATGTAGTGACTTGCGCGCCTCGGACTGTATGGCAATATGCAGTGGTTGTAGGTCTAGGAGAACTTCCAACGCTGCCGTCGGCGTTGTCCTGAACGCCCCAGTTATGGCCATGCATGCCGTCCTCTGTACTTTCGATAGAGAGTCCTTGCATGTGCTCAATTTTGTTCTCGGCCACCAGGCCAAGCAGCCGTACAGGATAAAGGGCCTTACCATCATAGTGTAGATCCATTTTAGTACCTTAGGGTTTAAGCCCCATGTTTTTCCGTAGGCAGATCTACACATGCCAAATACTCTGAGAGCTTTGGTTGTGACACTGTCTACATGTTTCTTCCAGGTCAGTTCTTTATCTAGTGTGACTCCTAAGTATTTCACATCACTGGACAGTGCTATAACCTTACCATACAGTTTGAGTTGCTGCATGTTTCGAAGGTCTCTTTTCCTGGTAAACGGTATTACCACTGTTTTGTTTGGATTAATAGATAGCTGGTGTCTATTGCACCAGTTTTCCACCTTTACCAAGGCCCCATTCATGATCTCTGATACTGTGTATGGGAACCTGCCGTTGACAAGCATCACTAGGTCATCTGCGTACCCTACTGTGTACATGGGGCCAGTGTTGAGTTCCTCCAGGAGGGAGTCTATCACCAGACTCCATAGAATTGGTGACAAGACCCCTCCCTGTGGGCATCCTTTGGTTGTTGTAGCCATTAATTCATCACCCAGTAGGGTTGACTTTATTAGCCTGCTGCTTAGCATGCTGTCTATCCATTTGCATATGGTAGGCTCGATGCCATGATTCGCAGCAGCTATATTGATGGCACAGAACGTTGTTCTGTCAACGGCCCAAACATGCATGCCACAAAGATAAATTAGAACCGTTTATCCACAGTTATCTCTAAGTGCGTCTCTCTCACACTAGTGCTGATGAAAGACATAGTCATAGAGATAAACGGTTCTAATTTATCTTTGTAGCATGCATGTTAGGGGCGCTACGGGGTATTCAATCAATTAGGATGAAATAAAATCGTTTATTGAGCGAAATTTCGTGGATAAATAGTGCGTTTTTACACGTCCTATGTTCACAAAGTGCCAGTTTTTTTTAAAGGAAACCATTATTTTACGAATTGTAGCCGCAATTTAAGAAATTTACCGATAGATGGCGTATACAGTGCTCTTGCTTTATTCGTCCATGTTGATACGTACGCTTCTGTAGGATAGGGGCCTCAGTCTCTCGTAGTCCTCCTGGCCGGCGGTGTCCCACAGCGCCATCTCCACTTCTTCCCCGTCCACAGTGATGTGGCCCACGTAGTTATCGAACCTGGACAGTAATATTTCCAATATTTTAAATGAACAGGCTCAAGCAGCAGATTAGACAGTAGATACGACAAACATACTTTTTGTATCGTTTAGCATGCAAAATGTTGAACGAAGATATTGGGGGCCTTGAGCTGTATAAGAGGATCATCATCATCGGACTATATACGTCCACTGCTGGGCAGATGCCTCCTCTCATATTGAGAGGGACTGGACAGTGTAGTCCCCGCGCGGGCCCAGTGCAGATTGACTTCACACACCATCTTTGAGCTACTTCTCAGATGTAGGAGGTTCCCCGCGATGCTTTCCTCCGCCAAAATACTCGTCATTATTAATTTTATTTCCTACTTGATCTTAAGGGTCCATCCAATTCGAAAAATAGGAAACGGTAAATCGATTTTGCATAGCTCAAGCTATTTCTTGTTTCAGCTTTAGCCACTTTTGAATTTAGCGAACTCTCTTTCGAATTGGCCCCAATGTATGGACATATGTAGTGATATGTTCTAAAGATCAATAAGGTAAAAGGTTGGAAGGGGGCTCAAAAAAAAATGGACGTTCAAGTTTGTATCTACTGGGATCATCAGTTTTATTTAGCTCATTGCACTGTAAGCGCGTGGGACTCCTTTGTTGGGTTTGAATCTCAAGGAAGTCGGCGTACAAGTGTTTCTAAATGAGGAAGCAACAGTCGTGCACAATACAACAATACAACGACGTGCATCGCACATTTGACTTTATAAATAGTGCAGCCTAAATAGTGAACACGATGAATGTATAATAGTCAGTCGTCCCAGAGGTAAAAGACTGTAGTACCTATATGAATCCGATAGAGACCTAAAATAGGAGTGTGGCATCTATTATTCCTAATAGCATTTAGTGTTGACATTTGGTCGGGCCTCATGGGTCTCGTTTGTTGGACAACGGTTAGACATGGCCGTCGTTTTAAAATAAGGCCCATTGTAGAATTTCCAACTGAAACAATATAATGTCACGTACGCTGAAATCGTGGCATCAACTTCCATCAGCGGTGTTCCCGGACGGTTTCGACATTGGGGCCTTCAAGAGAAGAGTTATTTTTTTCCTAAAATCGGCAACGGCTCAATGCCTCCTTCGGGGTTAGTGATGTTCATGGGCGGCGATGATCACTTACCATCAGGTGACTCGCAAGCTCGCTTGCCTTCCCTTATATATAAAAAAAAAACAGAAGAGGTAGCAGTAGTCGCATTGGCCCAATGTTGGTAAGTGGATGGGCGTGATGATAATATTTTAGTGCATTTGGCCAACGTTGCTTAATATCTAATAGGGCCTTCATTGTATACAATGCAGGAATGTCAACCGTTTTTAAACAACGATACGTAGCGGTATTCGCAATAGCCCAACGTTGGTAATTGGTTGGGCGTAATGATAATAATTTTGTTAATTTGGTCCAATGTTAATTTTATGTGGGCAAACTACTAACTATATCCGTACGGATTCCGTACTGCTGGCCAATGCGACTAGTAGGGTTAGGTCTCTACCTGTGGGTCGAGCCACAGTGCTCGAATACCTATTTCTTACGCGCCGGCTAGGACGCAAGAAATGCAAAATAATTTAAATTCGTAAAATTGCTATGGACGTAATGGTTGGACACAAATGTTACCATAAACAAATCAAAAGGCAATCTCTAACGAAGGTTATAGGAAGCATTTTGAGTCGTGATTTTGCACATGCTTCCTTAAAACTTTTGATAGGAAATGGTTCTATGTGATGTTTTAGGACCCAGCCCAGCAGTTTAGCAGTTTTTGTATTTCAGACCTCTATGTTCCAAGAGCGTCCTACTTAGTCGGCGCGTAAGAAATAGATATCCAAGCACTGTGGGTCTAGTGTAGTGCCACCACTGCCACACCCCATATAGGTCTCTAATTCATATACCTACCTACTACAGTTATTTTCCTCTGGGACGATGGACTATAAGTATCCTGTATGCGCCGCTCATTACGGCACGTCGGTAGCTGTCGTCATGTATGAATGGTCGGTATGATTATCTACACATTATTAATATTTTACAGGTAGGTCTTAGGTTTTACAATTTCCGAGTAAAATATATTAGTCATGCGAGATGTTTAAGTAATGACACGATGGGCATTGAGTAAGTTCCTGTATCTATAAAGATGACGTCACTGATAGGTAATAAATATACCACTGGTTAGTAGATGATTTAACTCCATGACATTTATTCATACTACTGATTTTTAAATATGACCTTAATTTAGATACCTACCTAATGCTACAGTTTGGATGTGGCTCTTCGGTCGGCATTTAACTTTGATTAAAATAAGAATTACCTTCACTTGAACGATAGGGTTCAGCGAACTGCAGAGAAACTGGGAAGACAGTTACTAAACGTGACGACGAATTAGAGGATTCGTAAATAAATAAGAGGTAGATTAATTATTCAAAATAAATCGCTACATTTGTTTAAATATAGGTACACCTTATTTTATTTCTTATTTTATTACTTCTGTTAACACAAAGCTATAAGGTTACTTAGGTACTTATATATGTGTACCTACAGTACTCCGTCATTCGCTGACCATATCCATACTTCCATACTAATATGCGAAAGTAGCTGTACCTATATCTGTCCGTCTGTTCCGTTACACGCCTAATAAACCGCTGATCCGATTTTAATTAATTTTGGTATGGAGATAGATTGAGCCCTGGGGAAAGACATAAGCTAACATATTTAAAAACAACCAAACCCTAAAAGGATGAAATAGGGTCTGTAAAATAATAATAATAATAATTAAAGGCGTTCGTGCGTGCCCGATGAGCCCGTAATTTGAGGGAAACTCTAAATTAAAAAAGTCGGAAACTTAACTTGTTACATTTTTAAAGACACATTTCACGCAGACAAAGTCGCAGCCATAAGCTAGTAGAATACAACAACAACGTCCAACATAAAACGTCCTAAGGTAGAATGAGTGACGATAACATGGCGCGCTCGCGGCAAAAGTAACACCACGTTAACTCGCTAATTTAATGGTTCGACCTCACGTCGCAGTACGTCGGCCTACACCATAATCACCACATCCATCGCACTGCCGTCTGCTGGTCCAGTCACGACGCACGACTTACTTCAGCTACCTGCGAACCTCCAAGAGATGAAACAAAAAAATATTAAAATGTTTAGGTACTTACACTGTTGGCACATATTCTTTGGGAAACTCATTTTTGGTATACACGTATAGTAAGCAGGTTTTGCCAACCATACCATCACCGACCACTGTTATCTTCAACCTTTTCGCCGTCCCCATGGTGCGTACTGCGACATTCGATAAACCGTCCGGCACAATAGTACTTCCGACAATACCTATCTATTGTATGAACACTTAATTCAAGTTAACGTAGCATTTCCATGAACTGTCCGCCCAAGAGACGTATCAGGCCTTAACGATTCTTATCACAAAATGATGTAACAATCTTATCAATTTTTTAAAAACGCTATCATAAAGCAATTTGAACGCAAAGACGCGCGCGCGCACTTTCGCGGTCGAATGCGGAGTGATTTGCCGAGCCGGTGAGGCTGCGGCCGCGCGGCCGCTGGCGCGGTCGGCGCGAGGCGCTGCCAGCGCTTGCGCAGATGCAAATTTCCTCCAGCCATCTTTATTTTTTATTTATTCTACAAGCGTGTCCTCACATTGCTATCGTCATAACAACATACGAGTACATAAGCAGAACGTCAATTTCATTTGTTGTTTCAAGTACCTACCTACAACGATCGTTAAGTAAATACTAACTTCATTTATGATACTAGGAATACTAATTTGAACTTAACGACTTCTGATCTAATGAAGTTTCCAAATTCTATAAAACATGTTGATGAAATGATAATAAAAAATCCATGGCTGAGCTTGACCTGAAGGCCTTTGTTTCTTAATCTTAAAAACCGGCCAAGTTACCGGAATCGGACCAAGCGCAGGGGGTTACCACGATCTCTTAATGCGATTCTCTGTAGGCTCTAAACTGAACGGTGTCGCTATTTCGTACTACGACATTGTATTTACATAAGTATAATATACATACATACATACATAGCATCACGCCTGAAATCCCTATTGGGGTGGGCAGAGCCACAAGACTACTTGTGGCCACGTTCGATTAATTAGTTCTCAGATGGTATGATGAACCGTATGGTGACAGGTGATCAGCCCATCACCCATACAGATAGTCCACCATGTTGGAGAGGACCCGTCCCTTAGTCGAATTTTACATGCCAGGATGATAAGCATCTGCACGCATTTTATGCTATATCTTCACTCCCAGTGCAGCAGAGGAGAAGTATAATATATGATGAGGTAATAGGAATTATTTTTAGGGCCTAATAAGAATCGCATTTAGAGATCGTGGTAAACCCCCAGCGGCCCTAGCATGCCAGACACGGGGATAAGTGAAATCCGTTTATCCCTCTGACCATGTCTTTCGTCGGCACTAGTGTGAGAGAGACGCACTTAGAGATAAACGGGTTTAATTATCCCCGTGTCCGGCGTGTTAGGGCCGCTGGTTTCCGTAACACGAATAGTCATGTGTGCCCTCTACTATTTTATGTACAAAGTTATAATCCGTCTACAGGAAAAAGAGCGCTGGCGGTGGGGGTATGAGGTGTGGCGCGACGGAGGGGATAACGCGCGGTGTCTGTGCCGTTGCGCTATTGGTTCGTTCAGCCCGCCGTTCGATCCCGCACAGAGACTATGTTTCGTTCGCTCGCAAAGTACAGTCACGCACGTTTCTTTGCACGATGGTTTTGCATAAAAAGGAAAGAAAAATTATTTACAATGTTTATTGTTTTATGAAGAGAGAAGCTGATAGTAGTGTAGTAAATAAGTTAAAATAATGTATAAAACGAACTGCAGAGGCAACGAAAACGTCCGAGAATACAGGATGTAACTCGAAAAAAGAGCGCTGATGGCCATACAATACGTATGGCCACCGGCGCCTTTTTAACCGACTTAAAAAAGGAGTTTTTCAATTCACCTGTATTATTTAGTATGTATATATTTCTTAATGTTTATTACTTCATAACTCCGACATTTGTGAACAGATTTGTTTTTTTTTTAATTGTACGACTATGCCTCCGGATTGGTCCCGTTAAAGGTAAAAGTTGGAGTCTGATGATGGGGTCTATGATCTATCCAAACATACCGCTTTTGCCATCCTCTAAGATAACTGATGTATTTGCATATATACATATTGGCCCGTGCGTCAATTGCAGACGATTTATGGTGCAATGCTGGGGAGGCACCGCTTGGGTGGCTGAATAGCCCAAGGCGATTATTTGCATTAGAGCAGCATTATTTTAGTCAAGCGGGCTGAATCTGACTTTCCAGTGTTTT
The DNA here is from genome assembly GCA_947859335.1 of Tortricodes alternella. Taxonomy (NCBI): domain Eukaryota; kingdom Metazoa; phylum Arthropoda; class Insecta; order Lepidoptera; family Tortricidae; genus Tortricodes; species Tortricodes alternella. The sequence continues at coordinate 21,636,899 of OX401970.1, read as the reverse complement.
CTCGATACTACATTTTATAGTTTTTATTTTGTTGTCATAAATCTACAACTAAGTTGTTATTCAACAACCTATTGTATTTTTAATAGTCTTAATAATTATAAAAAATATAGAGGAAGAGTACAGAAAAAATGATTGTGTGGTGGACTTGATGACAGAAACGTTTGTCATTCGCGTTAATGACGATGATTCTGATACTGACTTAAATGATAGTGGCTCAAGTGATGACGACAATGACGATGAAGTTATCTCTGCTAGCACCAACACCGCGTCGTCATCTGCATTCCATGTGACCCCGACGATTTGATGGAAGGCGTTTCACCATTAGCTTAAGTTTTTTTTATTTTTATATTGTGATTTCGAAAAAAAAACATTTTTTTCTGAAGTAACTATTTTTTTATCCCAAGGTAGCTATTGAAGTGCATCTATTATTCTACAAAATATAACACTTCTAATATTAAACAATAGACAAGCACTTTCGCGCGCGACTGTACACATGCGCAGACACATCTCCTCCACTGCCACCCAGCGCTCTTTTTCCTGTAGACGAGGTATATTTTTATGCATTAACAGGTTGATCATACCTACCCTACCTCCTTATAACTTATGATTTAACTGAGGATTGAATCTAAACAACCGTTTACCAATACATCTGACAGCCTCTAATTAGATGGTAGGTATAGTTTTCCTTTTAAATTAGTTATACAAGGCTATAAGAGCCGAAGTAGACGTCCGTTTTTTCCACAAGACAACGGACCGGAAAAAAACAATGCATATAAATAATCGCCGGACCGGTAACCGGTGCGAGTACACACATTCATTATAGCCTACAACACTGCAAGTCTTTTGTTGTTTGCGCGGCGCGCCGCGCGCGAGCATTTCGCGAACGGCGCGCGAGCGGCGCGTTCGTCAGATGTGGACTCACCATTAGTTGGATTTCAAATTGGTGTGTTAAATAAAAATCGCTTCTTGTGTTAAACGATTTATTTCAGCATCATGCATACAAAGTTTATCATTTTTATCAAAACTCGTAAATAGGGTATTATTCAATTAGGTAAACAATTTTAAGTTCCGTTAAAATGAAACGTCCTCAGAGCGAAATACACGTCAGTGTATCTATGTAAATTTTTGAGGTAAGATTTTTTGAAGCGCCTTTTAAAATAAATAATCTTCTAACAAGTTATTGAGGGAAACTTGAAATATTACAAAATTATCTTATCAAACATGTTAATATTATTTGTGTAGGTACGATTTTATGCATTATTAAATACTTAAACTTATTTAGCTTGCGTTACGAAAAAAGTATGAAACCAGTGAATGGTGAAATTAGTAACTCATCCTACGAAATACGATAGTTTTTTTTTAAAAGGGCTTCTTTTGTCATCGACACAACCGCTAATTTAATGTAGAATAAATATCCTAACGCTTCTTCTGACATTTATTGATTATATAGTTTTTTTATGCGTAGTAACTATGGCGTACCTAGCTAACCATGGATTTCCTACGCTTTTTGTAGAAAATATAGGAATCTTCCATTTTCCATTTTTTTATATAAAACAGACGCCTGTCTACCCGTCATATACTACAAAATGGTAAATACTTAAATGTTTGTTGCCCCTTGCTTAGGCAGTAGTCACCGACCTTTTTTTATTGCCAAATAATATCGAATATTCTATTCGGATCTTAGAGTCACCAGTACAGTACAGACAAGTTTCATTTCGTTGCCGTTTTACCAAGAGCAAAACGGAGCCCCTCAAGAGGGAGAGTGCGAAGCGGAAGATGGGCCGAAACCATGCGCGCTAGTGTCCGTACGCTATATGAAGCGTTAGAGTATTTTATTTATGTACTTATTTTGGTTGTAATTCGCTGTCATTTCTAAAATTTTATTGTACTCCTCACCCCAGACTCTCTCTTGTAACTTTATCCTTACAAGTTTGACACAAAATAAAGCATGTAATTTTTGTATTACCTATTTCGGCTGTTTTTAAACTGTAACCAATTTACAACCTTGATTTACTTAATCAATTACTTTTAAAAGTTGGCATAGTTTTGTCTAATGTCGTTTGCAAATTAAAACGAAACTACGTTTTGTATGAAAACACGAGCCCAACGGGGACAGGACGGTAATTCGGTTAAAATACTAATCAGTTTGATTACAATACAATACGAGACTTTAAATATAAGGGAGTGAATTTAATTTATTCCATTTAAAATTATCTTTTCCTTCATGGCCAGCACCTCTTTCAACAGCTCCTGAGTATTACGCTGTAGGTTAGTAATAATGGAATTCTGTTTCTTCTCTCGTTCCTTTAACTGCAATATTGTGGAGTCACAAGTCTGTGTGCAAGGCGTGAAGCTAGCTGTAACAACAGACAAAATAATGTTCAGCCAATAACACCTTACTTTGCCTACTAAATATTTTTCTATTCGTAACATACGCTGTTCCGAAACACGTGTACAACGCTTGCGATTCACATACCTAATCGTACCGAATTAATTTGAGTGCTATTGGTTCTTATGTACGCTTTAGAGCAGTGTTTTTAAACCGGTGGGTCGTTACCCCACGGGGGGTCGCAAGCCCTTGCTCAGGGTTTCTGAAAAGATTGTTCGGGGGTCGCGGGCGCAAGCCAGGTTTTTCAATACCTCGTAGTTGAAACCACTGATGTACAGGGTGGGCCATAAGTTTTTACACTTTTAGAAACATGATACATGCAAAACTACAAATGCTCTTTTATAAGGTATTTATTATAAGTAATTAGTATAAAATAAAATTTTATATTGTAAGATCACTTTCGTCTAAATGAGCTCCGTCTGGTTGCTGACGCTCCGACTACACAATTGTATGAAAATATGCTGACAATCATCACTTCTGGTACGTAACCGTTTGGTTAATATTCGTTGTTGAACCAGTAGTTTTAAACTTATTGACCACAACTTTGATTAAATGAATGCTGGGACACTAACACATAAGTATTCAATCCTAAAAAGGCATCGCTTAGTAACGTAAGACTGTTTTTTTTTTAAAAAGTGTTTAGCTCAATAACCACGTTTCTTTCTTGTGAAATGGTCCATCGTAGTCAAAATGTACAAAATGGCGTTTAATTTCCCGTCATCCTTTGTACCGTAGTTAGTTTAGAAAAAATCTGTGTTGCGACTTTCAAAAACGTATGGTCCACCCTGTAGTATTAATACGGTCATGGGGAGTCGCCAGATTATTTTTACTTGTCAAAAAGTGGTCGCGTACTCAAATAAGGTTGGAAAACCCTGCTTTAGTGAAACGCCATGTAGCAAATCTCGGTGTCAAATTTGAAAGCGCTTACTATACTCGTACTCTGCCAGTTTCTCTGAAGCACCGCGAGCACGAAACGTTGACGTCATTGATGACGTCAGATGGTTTACACGTGCTTGCGGTCAATTCGAAACGGAAGATAGCGCGCTCGCGGCGCTTTTAGGTGTGGTGGAACGTAGAGATATTCGTATTGTTTAAGCATATAAGAAACAAAATCATGTTTAGATCCCGCTTTATTTATAAACTAGCTTCCGCCCGCGACTTCGTCCGCGTGGAATTCGGTTATAATTATTAGAGATGCAACGGATATCCGGTTACTATCCGGTATCCGGCCTATCCGGCCATGATTTTACTATCCGGCCGGATACCGGATAGTGAGTCAGTATCCGGCCGGATACCGGATAGTAAAAACTTGGGTCAGAAATACGATAAAAAAAAGAAAAGTCATCAGAAATAAACAAAATCAACGTCAGTTATTAAATTAAAACAGTTTTCTTTTTATTTAAGTATAAAACTAACATGTGACATCACGTCGTGCACGTTCGAATATTCCCAACTGACGTAATAAAGCGCGTATCGAACCTCAAAGTGACTCCCCGCGCTCTTACGATTCGGAACAAGTTGGAACATGCTCGCCGCGCGAAAGCCGCGCAAGCTAACACAGCTTTAGACATAGCTTGTGTGCGGCCGGATATCCGGTTGCCGGATATCCGGCTATCCGGCCAGTGGTCATGCCGGATATCCGGTATCCGGTATCCGGCCAAACCACTATCCGTTGCATCTCTAATAATTATACTCTCGACATCTTTTGAGTTATTTGGGACATAAATGACCCTATTTTCTATTCCAGAAGCTAAGGTCTAACTATATACGACGTTTCATGAAAATACGTTCAGCCATATGAAGCTAAGTTGTACCAAACATACACAAACACACACACACAATATTTTATTTTAGAAACGGTTACCTACCTAATTGTTTGTTTTGAACTGCATATATACCAAGTTTCAAGTCGATAAACAAATGGAATCGGTTTTTCCAATACAAAGTTTAACGCCCCAAGGCCTCCATTTTAGGGGTAGTTTCATATTGTCTTATACCGCATACCTATATCTATATCTATTTTGAAGAGTATTTATACCAAGTTTTAAGTTAATAAACTCATCCAAACAGTTTTTCGCATACTAACTTCCACCCCCTCTTTTACCCCCTTCCACTTTTATTTCCAAAAGTTTCTATAACCTATGTCCTGCCTGAAGTGTTCCTGGATATATTATCGAAAACCGCATTGAAATCCATCCAGTAGTTTTCAAGTTTATCGCGAACATACAATCAGACAAACAGACAAACAACTATGAAATTCAAAAACCATTGGGATTTGTTCTGCTGCTCATTCCGAAGGCCCCCATAGCATTTTTTCATTGTTATCTTCAATGTACAGACTTTTTCCACTTTACGATTTTATTATATGTATAGATACCGAATACCATATCTATCTTCAACATGACAAACGCTCTTGAAATGTTGGTACCTAATCAAATTTCTTTTATTTCTGCTCGATAATAAAGATTTTGCTTTTAAATTCTACTGTTTTGGGAGTGAAGCGGCCGTTCCGTTATTTCATATCAACGTGGGCACTACAGCTGTAGTAAATACTATAATAAAACTTTGAATTCGTCGTATTTATATTGAATTTAATATGGAAAATATATATGGGGGGAACCAGTGGATATTATATATATTTTTTAATCCTTATCTGTTTGTTAGTCTGTGCAGTCATCACGATTGAGTCTCGGTACCTATCAAGACGACTGACTAAATAGAATGACAAATACAAACCTTTCCGAGAAAATACGATGGGAAAGGATTATTCACTACATCTGTACATGAAATGTACGAAAAATTAGACAATTTTCGGATGTAGCCTCTTAAATTGTTATTTCCACCATCGAGCGGACGGGAGCGGTAGTCCTATTACTGTGATAATTAGAATTATGATTAAAAACGTTATTCGCCGCTAGACGCTGGAAAATCGGTAATAAGAGTCTGATAGCGGTGGATGAAAATCTGGAGTTTTAGATTTCTCCCATATATCTGTCACCCTTACCTTCGTGTGTGTGGCAAAAATGTGTTATTGATGATATAGATTAAAGGCGTAGCAATTTTTTTCTGGGAAGGCCGGAAAAAAATGCAGTTGATATGTCATATTATATTAATTAAGCTTTCATTGAATTTTAATTAAATAATGAGTTTAAATTCCACTTGCCCCTAAATGGGTGGTTCTAGAGGTTTGAAATTTAGAGGAGACATTCCTTGAGCACCCTAGAGGTGCACTAAGGAAGGATTTATCGAAATTACAACCCTAACGGGATGAAAAGGGGTGATGAAGTTTGTATAGAAAATACCACAGGCGAAGCTGTGGCGGATCCACTAGTACCATACATAGTGCATTGGTAGGTTAGTGGTCTAAAGCATGGTGTCTCATGCAGAGGGTAGCAGTTTCAAATGTCAGCTTGAATCTTTAGAATTTTCAGATCTCTTGTGCAGGATTGAATTTTACCAGATGCATAAAAATATATTTATTCCTAATACCAGAAATCCTGGGAGGTCGGTACACGACTGTGTCCAAAGGACTTCGTTATACTCTAAGTACTGTTACATGATGTGCATGAGACTTTTTAACCAGTTACCGCTGGATGTGCAACAGTTGCCTTTAAACATGTTCCGAAACAGCCTGTCAAAACTGTTACACCAAAAGCTATATAATAATGTACAAATGTCTTTATTGGATAAGTTTTAATTTTTGCATGCTATATAAATAGCTGAATAAGTTATTTTATATTACTGTAATTTACCATCTTTTTGACTATTCTATGCAAATAAAGAAGTTTGAAGTTTGAAGGAAACTTATATACATACATGTTCAAAGTACTTCAAAGCTGTTGGTGGAGTCTCCAATCCATACTGAGCCCACGCGGCCCACTGCCTAGTATTTGTCACTTTGAGGGGAGGCCAGTGCCCAGTAGTGGCATTAGGCTGATGATGATGATCATATCAGTAAGGCAGACTTTTAGGATTGTATTACCATAAAGTAGTATGAATGTACGTTGGCAGGGGAACCTCTGGTCACGAGTCCTACCCTGCAAACTTCATGCTACATTGCTCAGATATAACTGACCTAGTCTGCTGTGGGTTGTTGCCTTAATATTAGAGATGCAAAAGATATCTTACTTACTATCCGGGATCTGGCCTATCCGGCCATGGTTTTACTATTCTGCTTTAGAGATAGCTTATGTGCTGTGAGATAACTGGCAACCAGCTATTGGGACGATGGCAATGCTGGATATCTGGTATCCAGTATCTGGCCAATAAACTATCCATTACATCACTAATTAATACAGTTATAACAGTTCTCTATACTGAACATGTGAGTTACGAAGAAAAAATAACATACCACTTTTATTCCTCAGTCTATCTCTTAGCTGCTCATTTTCAAATTTCAGCCTGGTGATTTCATTATGTAAGCTTTTCTCTTTTGTATCTTTTTGCTTGCTCAACCGTATAAGCCTTGCCTTGCTTTCAGACAAACTTTGAACAATTTCATCGGAATGATCTGATATTCTTCGAGCTGATGCTATGCATGCCCTAGCCTCATTTTTTTCTGTATTCACTTTCTCTTTTAATTTACCAACAATACCCTGCAAAACAATTTCAAACTTCAGAAATAAAAGCCTGCACCTCTATTCGGGAACGCTAAGTGATTCTGTAGCGACTCGTAGGCGAGATTTCGCATCCCACTCTTCCACACGACGCGTCATGCGTAAGAGCGAGATGAGAAATCTCGCTCGCGAATCGCTGCAGAATAACTTAGCGTTCCCGAATAGAGGCGCTGCTGGAATAGTATAAAGATTTTAAAGATCAAGTTAAGTTTTGAGAGGGAATATTATAAAATGTACTCATTTACAAAAAATATACTAATTCATAAATAATACCGAGCTCGAGCAGTTTTTATCAGACTTACTGCATTAACTTACTTTGCTAAATTATAAACGAGGATTACCTCCGTAAAAAACTTACGTTTAGCTGCTTGTTGATATGTTCAAGGACACGGTTTTCCTCTTCCAAATTTTTGGCTTTTTCGGCGGTACTTTTATAATAATGTAATAATGTCCAAATGGAATTTATAAGCTTTACGAGTGCCTCGGGTCGCAATGTTTGTCCCACCAAGTCGCAATAGGGGTTGAATATATAGCTTATATTTAAAAGTCCAAACTCCTGAAAAACGTTAGTTTTAATTTTATGTTAATGTAGAAATTAAAACAAAGAATTTAGAGAATGTATCATACTTCGTGAAGTCCAATTAAACATTCCTTGAAGTTTTCATGTGTGCATGGTTCGTAAACGGTCGCTTTTTTGAACTTGTAATTTCGTAGCAGTTCCACAATATCTTCATCTAGAGATTCAACCTCACTTCCTGAAGCCATGTTACAGTCTCGTTTCAGTTGTATTTTATTTAAGCGTATTATCTAATAAGACAAAATGATAATTATAAATATATCCTGGCAAAACTTTGCAAGTTAATCGTAAAGTTAACAAAAGTAAACATATTTTGTGGATGCTAAACACTAAACATGTAATGATAGTAGCCGATACGCTATTGGCTAAATGAAAATCAATGAGCCAATGGTAAGCAATAATTCTTTCACAATATTTCATTTTCGCCAATAGCGTGCTGCAATATTTTACATTTACATTGCCGAAGGTTTTGCGTACTAGCTTTTATTGCGCACATAAAGCATCCGTCACTTTTTAACCAATACGCGCGTGAGAAAGAGATGAATGCTTTATGTGCGCGATAAAAATTAGTGTGCTACAGAGTGCATAGGACACTAGCACGTCCAGCACGACCTGGCCCCCAATTCTCGCTGACTTCGAGATAATGTCGATTACGAGATTAAACATCAGATTCATGCAGTTGTGTCAAACGACTGTATGCACTGACGTTTAATCTCGATTGTGAGATTATCTCGAATGTACCGAGAATTGGGGCCTGCCTGCGAGTCGTTTGTCGCTCAGGGCATCCCTTACATATTTAACTAGTTTGACAGAGACGCACTGAGCGACAAACGACTCGCGGGCATGTCGTGCTAGCCCCCCAGTTTTTATTGCGCACATAAAGGATCCGTCACTTTTTAACTAATAAGCGGGTGTGAAAGGGGCGAATGCTTTATGAGCGCGATAAAAATTAGTGTGCTAAGCCCTCAGAGGTAGAGGTAAGGAGGAAGTTTACACTACCGCATTAATATACGGGTATATTAGTTAAAAGAACAGACGTTTTATGTGCGCGATAAAAGTTAGTGTGCTAGGCCCTCTGTGTTCGTACACGATCAAAACCTACCTTGTTGAATGTTGTATTGATGATCCGTTCGTTTGACAGTTCCTAGGCTTCCTTCCGTCCGTCAGTAATTTTAGCTGATTGGATGGAATGGGTTGTAGCGATTCATGTTTTGGTGTACGGATGTTCGATTAAATTATTGTAATTGTATAATATAGACTTTTAATTTTGGACACTTAAAGTGCAGCAAGATGAGTTATTCTAGCGACGAAGTAAACTTTCTGGTGTATCGTTATCTACAGGAATCAGGTACAGTTCATTGAACTTGCACAAGTTACTTATGCTTAAATTGCACATATACGCTTTAAATTTACCCGTTCGATTCTCTAATTACTGAACAATTTTCAGGTTTCCATCACTCTGCTTACACATTTGGTATTGAATCACACATTTCCCAAAGTAATATCAATGGAGCTCTCGTGCCCCCAGCGGCTTTATTGAGCATCCTTCAAAAAGGATTGGAATACACTACAGCAGAAATCACTTACGGCGAAGATGGTGAGTACAAGTTTATCAACATCACATGCTTAACCGCGGCATTGTCATAAGTTTAAATTAACTGTTCCAGGCACTGAAACTCGCTTAACTGAGAGTTTGAGTTTAATTGACGCTGTTACGCCGGATATCGTTGCCGCTCGTCAAAATGCGCATAATGCGCAAAAACAAGCAATTCGAGCAGAACAGGGCTCTGGAAATGAACAAAATGGTGTTGAAGTAAGTAACACACTCAAGTGCATTAACCCATCACACATCCTTGATTTCTCAGTGAACTCTGTTGTCAATTTGATACATATCATTTTTCTATTACCTATGGAGACATGTTTTATTTAGGAAACTACACAGCTATTAATTTTATGCACAGGCAGCTTATAGCTGATACATGCATAATCAGTGTCCACTTGTTTTTTAATTTAAATTTTTAAAAGAGTTAACTGAGGGTGCAGTAATCACTGTCTTGCGCAAACTGTTCCACACTTTTACTATGCGGTTTGAGAGGGCACTCTCAGGGTTTTATTTCTATTTTTTATGAATAGTTCATTCAATGCTGGTACATCATAGCATCCTTGCAGTATCTTGTAAGTTTCGATCAGATCACCATGCTGCCTGCATTGTTCTTAAGTTGTTAAGTCTAGTTCTTTCAGCCTTTTTTCATAATCCTTGTCTCGAAGACAAGGCACTATTTTTGTACCTCTCCTTTGAACGTTTTCTAAAAGATTTATTTCTTTTCGGAAATATGGACTCCAAATTTGAAAAGCATATTCCAATAATGGCCTGACATAAGTCTTGTAGACTTATTTTTTATTTACTTCACCAATTGTTTTGCCATAGTGGATTTTATATTATAAAGAGTATAATCAATGTATAGGTAATCAGAAAAACTAACAAAAGTTAAGTGATCTTTAAATTTTAGAGAGTTTTTTATATGTATTTGTTTAGTACCTTATGAACATTTCCTTGCAAATCTTGCTTCCTTGTATATCTTTGCTATGATAGCTCTCTGATGAGGCCCCCAGTTCTCGGTGCATTCGAGAGAATGTCGATTGCGAGATTAAATATCAGATTCATACAGTTGTGTCAAACAATTGTACGCACTGACGTTTAATGTTGATTGTGAGATTATCTCGAATACACTGACAATTGGGAGCGTGGTCCCATTCTACTTTAGGGGTCGTCCACAAATTACGTAACGCAAAAATCTCAAATTTTTGACGCCTTCTCCCCCCATGTAACGGGACCGTAACGCTTAGCCGGGACCCCCCCCCTCCCTCCCCATTCCTTTACGTAACAGGTCCTCTGTAAAAAGTTTTTGCTAATATTCAGGTAGAAAGATTTATATTTTTAAATAAAATACGAAAGTGTAGTTTCAAGGACGACATAAGAATTATTCTAAGAATTCTATAGTACACCCAATTTCAAAAGAGCGCTGACGGCCATACATTTTATATAGCCATCAGCGCTCTTTTTACATTGGGCGAGGTATAATCATCTATGAACGTATTTCGGTTCCATTTCTTAATAATATAATTATAATTTCATGAGTTTACATTAATTGTACAATATTATAAAATCGTGACGTAACGCCAACCTTGAAGCCCCTCCCTCCCCCAACGTAACAGCACCGTAACGCTTGGCCAGACCCCCCTCCCCCTCCCTCCAAATTGCGTTACGTAATTTTTGGACGACCCCTTAGCACTCTTGATACCCACAATGTTCATGGCAGTTGAGTATGTCTGATTCAATCAGTTAGATGGACACAAAGTTTGTTTTGATTCATTAACATCATTAAAATTATGATAAGATAAACCTCCTTAGTATATTTTTGTAAAATGGTAAGTACATATTAAGTTGTAGTATTTTTTTTATTGAATGGTGTGTCCAATTTTTTGCTGTTGGGTTTTTAAAACTCGTTTTATTACATATTTTGCTATCCTCTAAATTTTGGTGAATAGATCACAAGATGCTCAAACTGAATTAATTATTATTATAGTAATTTCCCATTTGGTTCTGCCGAGCTTGTACTGTTAAAATCCTCTAAGCCCTATGTAAAACACAAACTTTGTTTCACAATTGCAGATCTTTAGCCAGTATTAATAGGAGGTGCCAAAGACATATATGTACGAAGTTTAGTAAGAATTTTTCAATACTCAAGACCTGAATCCAGCACAGCAAAATGGGCATTAAATAATGAGCACAGTATCAAATTCCGATTATATGCGATTATCTGGGAATAGATTATATGCTATTAATGATAATAATTGTCCTAGGAAATAGTGTCAAGGGAAGGTCCCGAGGTATGCACCATAAGGGGTATCAGATTCATCCAAAAAAGTTATGTAGTTTATTTTTTATTGGTACCCCAAGTCTCTACCGCATTTCATCTACTCGCATTATAAGGAATATGAATTTGTTAACCTAATTACTCCTAAACTACGAAAAAATCATAGAGCATTATAGGGGTAAATCTAATAGTCCTTGAGGTGTTCTACTTCTGGACCTCTGCTTGACACTACTTCCTGGTGTGAAAAAAAACCTGTACGGGAAAAAATGTGATGAATCTTATGTATTTTAATTAAACTAACCAATAAATTTGTGTCACAAGGGCACAACATGCAATCCACCAGCAGCACCAGGAGTAACAGCCACTCCGAGTGCTCCTGAGAATATGGAAGTTGACCAGTCGATAGAAATACCAGCTAGCAAGGCTACAGTTCTAAGAGGCCATGAATCTGAAGTATTCATTTGTGCTTGGAACCCGAGCACTGACCTATTGGCTAGTGGCTCAGGAGATAGCACAGCAAGGTTTGTTCTTTTTACTGACTGTTATAGAGAGGTTCTTTCCTAATACACTAGTCTTCAATGTGCCTTTCTTATATCGTAGCATTTCCTACTATTTATACAATGAGGAGTATTCTACTGTTTAGAATGGCACCTGTGGCATCCCTGTGCCATCGCATCCCGTCATTGACTCGTTCAATTAGGATGTGGGATGAACCTCCTGCTGATTATTGCTCACTGCACTAGAATATGAGGTTTTTTAAAAAGGTGTCTTTAAATAGGTTTGAGGCTGGTGGTACGCAAGGCCGTCTGCCTATTTGCCAGTCTAGAGCAAGGAAAACAATAGAACACAGAAATAATGCATAAATTTATTGCTTAATTCATTTTCATTATTTCAGAATTTGGGATATGTCAGACAACCCTGCTTCTACACCTAACCAGTTAGTACTAAGGCATTGCATCCAAAAAGGAGGAGCAGAAGTCCCCAGCAACAAAGATGTCACTTCCCTGGACTGGAATGTAAGCGAAAACAAAATAAGTAGAATAACATTTAGATACCAGCGACCAGTGGCGGGTGGACACAAGAGGCCATACCCTATTCGTCTAGAATAGTCTAGATAGTTAACTAAATGTAATTAAACTAACACACGTGACTCAGCTAACCAACCACTCAAGACATATCATAGATGAAAATGAGCCAATCAATACATACCATAGATTAAAAAGATTGTGTGGATTGGCGGGATTAGCTTTCACGTGGGTTAGTAAAAAAATCTCACAGATATTATCGAACAGGGAATCTTTGGATATGTCCTCAAAAATTACATGAAGGTTTTTTTAACTACTGTTTAGCATAGGTTGTAGGTTTAGAGTTCATTCAAACAACACTTAACACATTTAACATGTAATTGCAATTGTTTTAGATACTCTGCCTTTCAGTACGTATAGTTAGTATGAGCAGGCGGGACGCGGTAATAACTTTTCTCAATAAGACTAGTATATCAGTATTCAATCATTTATTGCCATATAGAATTATCCATGCAACATCGTATAACAATTATTATCTCAAATCTTAAATTAAAAAAGACATGAAATTGCAAAACAATAAAAAAAAACACATTATTATATCATAAGTAATTCCTCCATAATTACATCTAATCAAATAAGATAAGAAGATCATCAAAAGTACCTAAGTCACAATCGTTACTCTGGAGTGCCTATATCGTCCCGCCGCCAGCGTCGTTGGGTGTATTGACCCAACGACGCTGGTGGACGTCGAAACGAAATTGGTGTCGCCACAGTTTTTAATTTCGCGAATGTTTGACAAGATTTATGAGCTTATAAGGTAGAGAGGGAGGCCCTCTAACTTTTCAAGCGTGTAATTAATCAATCTGGAAAAGTTTAGCTTCTATCAGGTAATAAATACTATCAAGAAAAATTGATTTTAACGAGATCCAGGAACAGGCTTCTGAGTATAGGCTGTTTTAGTGCCCAGTAATTACAGAACAGGTTCTATTTGTTTGTATTTTTAAAGGCCGGGGCAAACCAAACGCGGTTGCGGCGCGTTTGCGGCGCGAACGCGGGTCCGCGCCGTTGTCGAACGGCGCGGGCGAATATACCATGCCACACTGCGGCGGCGCGGGACCGCCGCGGTCCCGCGGCTACTTTGGTGTGGCATGGTAAATTCGCTCGCGCTGTTCGACAACGGCGCGGACCCGCGTTCGCGCCGCAAACGCGCCGCAACCGCGTTTGGTTTGCCCCGGCCTTTAAATTACCATTATCTACGTCATAATTTAAAACACACCTTATAACCTATTTTCGGTTATTATGAATATGACCACGGCTGCTCGAATTAAATATGGGTCGTGAGAAACTCTTATGTACAATATGCGTTACTTATGCAAAAAAAAATTGAATAAGCAACAAGATGTTATTTGGACGCCACATAGTTTTAACTTAAAACTATGAAAAGTAAAGAGTAGGTATTTAGTCTATATACACATTTATTTACAACAGCTCACCACTTTCACCATGTCCTCGTAAAGGTATACACGCCGAACTTCTATTTACAGATGATACAATATATGTACAGGCAGCTTATTAGCATCAAAGCTAGCTTAAGACAATATGAAGAAGCCAAATTTATAGATTATACTTAAAACCCGCAACTCATACGGGATTTGAAACAAATTTACACCAATAGGTATTTTACATTTAATATATATATATGTTCGTTTCAGATGAAAGACATTAATTAGGACATTTAATTAATCTGAACTAGTCCTTTATTTGTCTAAAATAAATTATAAACGATAGAGAAACTCTTATTCTGTTTCCTCTCAGAAAGAAAAATCAATAATTTCCACAACTTATTTCTTTTTCGAACGACCTTATTTTGTGCCAGCTAGTGACATTAAGCTGCCAACTAAGTTTGATTTGAAACCTCTTTGCATTAAAACAACGATTAAAACATAGCGTTACAACCTAAAACCGGGCGCGTTGTAATTAATAATCTCAGATCTGGCCCTCCTCGGGACGCTCCGCGCTCGCTATCGCTTACTCAATATAAAGGAAATAATAAGCGATGAGGTTTTAGGATATAAAATAGGTCCATAAAAATGTATACGAGGAAGGCCTTTTTCCTACTTATTTAGCTCCAGAGAGGTAATTTATTTAGAATATACATACAACATATAACTTGCATTGTCAGTATGTTTCCGTTTTTTTTTTATCATAGAATAGAACTCATTTATTTCAGGTTATTACCCATATCGTTACACAGCACACAATATAATAATAAGATTTCAAAGATAATTGGGAAACAGGAAATTAGTATAAAATTAAGACTAGAATATTTTGACAAAATTCACATTAAAACCGAAATTATTGATAACTTATTACCCGACTGCGCGAAGCCAGAAGGAAGGTTTAGTCTCAGTTTTACCGAGGAGAGATTAACATTTCGGATGTTCCACTTTAGCTCCTGAACTACGGGACCGATTTTAATAAATGGGATATCATATGAGTCGTGGAGAATTAGCGAGTGTCGAAGGCCATATAATAATTCGCTGCGTCATACTAGGAGCAAAAATGCTCTGACGTCGCCAGTCGGGATTCAGGTTTAAGTTTTACCTTTTATGTTCCAGTGTGATGGAAACTTGCTAGCTACAGGATCATATGACGGCTATGCTCGTATTTGGACGACGGACGGCACGCTGGCATCTACGTTAGGACAGCACAAGGGACCTATTTTCGCTTTAAAATGGAATAAACGTGGAAACTACATTCTCAGTGCTGGGGTAAGTAACTGGGTAAATCAATATTCTTTGTTGTTAGGAAGAGCTGTATTTTTAAACTGACATGGTTGATTTTAGGTGGACAAGACCACTATTATTTGGGATGCTGCGTCAGGGCAGTGCACTCAACAGTTCTCCTTCCACTCTGCGCCCGCCCTCGATGTCGATTGGCAGACTAACACATCTTTTGCATCGTGTTCTACAGATCAGTGCATTCATGTTTGCAGACTGCATGTTGATAAACCAATCAAAAGTTTTCAAGGACACACGGTGAGTATTTAGGAGACTTTTGTTTTCATTACCATTATCATACTCTGAAAATAGGCATAGGTGCTGATAGGGGGTGTAAAATTAGGTCATGAGGCTATACCCTAACAAACTATCCCACTTGACTTAGCTTATCCAGCCTTAAATGGGTCTGTTTTATATTTTTACCCGACTGCCCGAACGAGGGTTATGTTATTCAAGCGTATGTATGTCTATTTCTTTGTCGCCCTCTGTAGCCTAAACGGCGGGACGGATTTCAACATTTGAGGTATCATTGGATTCTTTTCAACTGAAATATTTTTTTATTGTAACAATATGGGTATCCAATGAAAGCTAATAAAATAAATAGCCAATACCAAATATTTTAATACTTATAAGCTACCATTTTCACAGGAACATAAAAAAATACTAATAAAGTATGAAATAAAATTAAAAAACACAACTGCTTTTAAAAATATCATTTGTAAAAGCTAAAAACAAGCCCTATTTTCAAAGTAATGTATAACTTAACTAAATGTTGGAAAAGTTGTTGCAGAAGAGGACAAGCTAATAGTCCAAACGGTGGTCTTAACCTTTTGGATGCCGTTGTCGACTCTGCGTGACAGCGTATACATACAGGGTAAAAAAGTCCTTCATCACCTTGACTTAAAGTTGAAATTCGTGTTACTTCTCAGACATGCTTGGCGGCCAAAAGGTAGTGAAAGTGCTCGCCCCGCCTCCAACACCTTTCCCAACGTTGTTGTTTCTATGTCCAAAAATAATAAATAAGCTTCTTTTAACAAAAAAAATAACAGTGTCCGCGGGGGAGCTGGTAATGTAGAACTGGGAGGAGAGGATAGTGCTGCTGGCCTAGTGTGTAGGCAATGCCCTGAAACTTGAGTCCTAAGGGTAGTCAAAGAATAACATTATTAGCACTAAATCAAAGGATAAGGTAAAGATAGGTATATAAAACATTGCTTTTATAAAATGTTGACGGGGTGTAGCGACCTCTAAAACGTAACTAAATATAAATAAAAATGTAAGATATTTTTATTTAAAGGTAGAAAAGTACTTGAAAGGTTTCAGTTCTCTATTGAAATTCGAAAAATAAGGATTACCGTTCTATGAACAACGAGATCTTATGGTTAATACTTATATCTAATCGAAATATCATTTCATCAGAAAAATCTTCAAAATATTATAGGCAGGTTGCACAGTTAAATCTACTTGTGCTAATTTTGCCCTCGAATCATTAAGGCCTCGTTTAACCCTGACACTCGTGAGCCTAAACATTTCGCGTGCAATGGGTTGCAAACCCCTCTAACTATCTAGTAATACTTAACTTTCTACAGAATTCTTACCTTTTATGACTGCCTTCAGAACGAAGTCAATGCCATCAAGTGGGACCCCCAAGGACAGTTGCTGGCGTCGTGCTCAGACGACATGACCCTCAAGATTTGGTCTATGAAACAAGACACCTGCGTTCACGATCTGCAAGCTCATTCGAAAGAAATCTACACCATCAAATGGTCTCCGACTGGGCCTGGCACGCAGAATCCGAATATGAATCTCATATTGGCAAGTGCTTCTTTCGATTCTACTGTACGCTTATGGGATGTCGAAAGAGGAGTCTGTATACATACCTTGACAAAGCACACGGAGCCGGTTTACAGTGTAGCCTTCTCCCCTGATGGTAAGTTTCTTGCCAGCGGATCGTTTGATAAATGTGTGCATATTTGGTCAACGCAAACGGGTGGACTTGTACACTCCTACAAGGGTACTGGTGGTATATTCGAGGTCTGTTGGAATTCCCGCGGTACCAAAGTAGGCGCTAGCGCTAGTGACGGCAGTGTTTTCGTGTTAGACTTACGCAAACTATAAGGAACAAGTGTAAGGGCTCGTTCCACTTGACGATCGCGCCACACGCGTAGACATAGGCGGCATTAGTTTGCACCAAGTGTATATTATATAAGCAATTAAAAAAAGTGCATTCAATTAGTGCACCACACGCAAAACGACCAGGAAATAGCAACCTTTTTAGATCTTTTGGCCGTATTAACTACCCACGGCTGTGCAACACGGAGGGCAAAGTACTTTAAATATTGTAGGTAGGGTTTTTATACTTTATGGAGGCTTTATTTTATTTTTAATCATAGATAGTAAGACTTTTTATACCGACTAAACGTCAAACTAAACCTGTATTTTTATGATACCGATCGAAAACATCAATTATAAGGATTAATACCTTCTAAATAACATAATATCTTAAATTAAACGGGCACCGTATAACTTCAATTTTCTCATTGGGTGGATTCGATTCCCAGATGAGGCAAGCATCTTTTTAAAAATCTATTAATGGAGTATTACTTACTTTTAAAAATTACAAAGCGTCCACTACTTTCCCTCCGTGTGGCATAGCCGTGAGACACCCTGTATATCTTTAACTAAAAATAGGCAGGGTCAAGACTGCGCGTCCAGCTATGGTATTCTTAAACAAACCTCGTCTCTCATATCGTCCGACTATTATAAATTAACGAGCGCTTGTAGGCATCATGCGGAGTTAGGTATCTAAGTCCGAGGGCGGCTGCGTCGAAATGCGACAAAGGTTGAACGACACGCACGACACGAACATGTAGTTTATACGCACCGTGTCAAGTTAGGCTTGCCGACGAGTTTCTGAACGAAGTTTTATTTAAGACACCCCAGGCGAAAGTGGGCAAGGCGTGACCGACAGTTCGCATACTGTATTAATAGGAAAGAAGAATAATTTATTAGATAAGAGTGCACTTTTTTTAAATGCTCTTCGTGCAGACTGTTGAAGATGCAAACGTTAACATT
Organism: Tortricodes alternella; assembly: GCA_947859335.1. Lineage (NCBI taxonomy): Eukaryota > Metazoa > Arthropoda > Insecta > Lepidoptera > Tortricidae > Tortricodes > Tortricodes alternella. Next base: position 21,618,562 of record OX401970.1, on the reverse strand, counting down.
GTTTTAAAAATGGCCGACAAACCGTGAAAAACAGTTACGCGTGTATCTTCACCCCCTAGACAGCTGTATGGTTCAGGTCATGCCATTTTTGTCTTATATAAGATTAGTTGACCGTCAAGGTTGCCTGACCAGCGAAGATATCTAGGATTTGATGATCCCAAAAATTTTCCTTTTTTTTTGTATTTTATTTAGTTACCAAATAATCACTACATAATTATAAATTAAAGGCCTTCGCCACGTTTTCCTGCCGTCCTATCTGTAAGGTATCTCAGAAACGACTGCAGAGATTTTGATACAGGTTTCACTATAAGATAGACTGATTCAAGAGGAAGATGTGTGTATAAAAATCTACAAACTTTTCCTGGGCATTGCCTGCACTGTGATGATGTTGGTCAATCAAGTGCCTCTTGAGATCTTTCCGGGGCGAAACTGGTAGTTAGTAACGAAAAATAGAAATAGGACTGGCGATCAAAACCTGACACTTGAAGCCGAATTAACAAAGGCCAGTTAAATTGATATTTAATTAAGAGGCCTATTACAAAGCTTAATCTTTTTCTGCATTAATAAATACACAATTACATGCCTCACCATAACATAGTATGGCATTACACAGATATAAATACACCAGATGGACAATGTTAATTTTACTCAATTCCACTTTAATAATGAAGAAAATTACGACGTTGCCAGCTGAGCATTGTAATACGCCTCTTGGGTAGAGCTTATATTAAGTGATAAATCGGCTGTCAGTCAGCGATCAGCAACTGGTTGCAACATCGTTGAAAAGTCATTTTACTTGAAATTTAATGGTTATTGACTAACCGTAGTATTTATTCATTTTAAAATTGTCGTTCTGTTCCGTTAATTGGTGTACGATTGTACACTTTACGTTCTCTGTATTATTATTTAAATAAGAAACGACGTGTCTGTACATTAAATATATACAAAAAAGAATAACAAGAGGGAATCTAACAGGTTACATTAAATGAAGGTCCAAGATAGCATCATTGTGCTAGGCTCTTTGTTGCGTTGCAATTAACTTACTAGGAAAAAAAAGTACGGCAGGTTAGCTCTTACGGCCCATGACAATAACCCGCTTTGCGCGTATCGCAAGCTCAACTATATTTCTATATGGCGTAACGTGGTATTGATCCACTATAGTAAATGTATTTTATCATGTTTTATATTTATTTCGTTAACCTTTGAACGCCAAGCTGCAAAACAAAACGCTGTCTACCTGCGGCCCTAACATGCATGCCACAAAGATAAATTAGAACCGTTTATCTCTATGACTATGTCTTTCGTCGGCACTAGTGTGAGAGAGACGCACTTAGAGATAAACGGTTCTAATTTATCTTTGTGCCAGGCTTTGTGACGCCGCAACAATAAAACAACGGTTTACACCTGAAAACAGAGATTGCAAAACGAAATATCGATGTAAAAGTTTTGACCTCGTGTAATAACGTCTAGGTATCGAAAAATTTTACAGATTACTTACAATATAATGTAATAGAATTTCCATATTTTAATAAAATTATAGGTACATCCACAATAAACTATGAAAACATCAAAATGTTCGCATAATATTCGTTTTACTTAACTATTGGAGTCACAACGCTACACGTTTTTTTGCAAGGCGATGACGTCATGCGTTGGCGGCCCCAGCCAACGGGGGCAACGGAAATTTTTAGCGTTTTAACACAGATTGTTAGGCATTTACTTTTCATGTCGATATTTTAATCGTTATAAAATTTTGTTGATAATAAAAATGCGTTCTTTTTGCTTCAGTGTATATTTATAAAATAAACATTGCACAATCATTTTTATCATTACTCGAAAATTATTCGAAAAAAAAGTATCTAAAAACAAATCAAATGTTTAGATAATAATATTATTTTAACAGAAGTAAAAAAAATACCGGTCAAGTGCGAGTCAGACTCGCGCGCCGAGGGTTCCGTACTTACCTATGAAAAAGAAAGTAGTACCTTGTAGTTAAGGAAACCGCAAAATTTAAAAAAAATAGTTTTTAAGCCGCCAAAAGCCAAAAGAGCCGACTTGCTTTCTGACTAGGGAGGGGGACATTGGTTCCTTCTTGCCGTACCATCCTTCCTCATACAACCCATCTCATCATAATCTATTCTATATGTATGATAGAAGATTAAACAGAAAAAAAACAAAAGTGCAAAATGTTTATGGGATACCATTGTAATACAATAATATGGTAATATAGCATCATGCATTTTAATTTATCATTGATAAAAGACCCCGAAAAAGTTATTCTTACATTATTTTAAAGATAAAACACAACTGCCGGTCACCACTATGCGACGGCCTGTGCCGACAGGGGCGTAGTAAGCAGGGACTTTTACAGCATTCAATTACAATATGTTTTAAAGTGGATTTTGTCAAGTTTCTGAGATTATCAAATCAAATCAATTTATTTGCATGAATAAAGTTTTATAAATTTATGTCTCATTTATATTAGGTTTAGGCTAAGATACCTATAATGCAAAGGAATAATAATAATAAAGTTTAATTTTTAGGCAGTACACCCATAAATTAAGGATTACATATTAAAAGATTATAAAAGTAAACTATAGTTAAAATTAATCAGTAACACAACATATTAAAATGAATATGCCATCGTCTTATAAACTACTCCTCTGCTGCACTGGGAGTGAAGAAACAGCATAGAATGCGTGCAGATGCTGATCATCCTGGCATGTCGTAAAAGTCGACTAAGGGACGGGTCCTCTCCAACATGGTGGACTATCTGTATGGGCGATGGGCTGATCACCTCTCACCATACGGTTCATCATACCATCTTAGGACTAATTAATCGAACGTGGCCACAAGTAGTCTTATGTCTCTGCCCACCCCATTAGGGATTTCGGGCGTGATGTTATATGTATATATATATATATAAACTACTTGCGGTTCTCGCTCTGATGCACAGATAGCCAATATCTGAAGGTCGGACTTCCCATGTCACTATACACGGCTCTCAAAATGCCGTGTGAGAGCAACGTAACCTCTCCCAGAACGATGCGATGCCCGCGCGATAATAAGAGTAAAAAAATACTTGAAGAGTTTAATACTACACATGATTTAGAGCGAGCAATTTATGACGGCCGCCCTGGCGTGAGGGGCACGGAAATACGCTGACGGCTGCAGCCGACTGTGGCGGTCAAAAGTTTAAGTCATCATTCATCAATAACTGATGTTAAACTTCAAAGCCTCTGGTAGAGCAACATGAAAATAAAAATAATAAGTAGTAACTATGTCAACAATCTTGATTAAAAGGAATAAAAGTAAAAACAAAAAACGATTTCTGAAATTTAAGTTTAATATTATAGCAATATTGGTCACATGTGCATAATGCGCACACGAGAAGCGCTAGCTGAAATAAGTGCGCAAAAGGTAACGTATTAGCAAATGAAACGTTGGAGACTAGAATCATACAAACTGTTCGGAATGGGGCAGCAGGTGTCGTTTAAACATTACGTCGTTCATTACGGTGTGTCTGGAATCACACCTTCACCGTTGTCAAGTGAAACAAGCCCTACTTTTTGTCGTGAATGTTAGCAGCATTCTATCTACTTATTCAGAAAAAAGAATATAATATAAGGTAGCTATTAATTATAGTCAATCAAGTAAATAATTATTGAACAGGCTTTAAATAGTTAATTTGATTCACTAAAATTCATTATATACAGCGCCAACTCCTCGCTAATAGGTCGTCACCTGGGAAGGTAGCAGGTTGGATAAAACTGATATTAGTCGTATAGATAACGACCATGTTGTAATTTCCTCCGGCGCACTGTGGGTTGACTCGAAACCCATATCTATAATATCGATTCCCAACAGACCTACGGATTTCAGTTTTTAAGTGTATTCGTTTTGGCTTGGAGTGGGTTTGTTTCTCGAAGCTATGGCTTCGAGGAAATGAATTAAATGGGTAATAATCACGTTAAGAAACAAAATGTGTCCTTCCTGTGGTCAAAAGTTAACGAAAACGAAGGATTACATTAACGTTTTGTTCATTCAGGCAAAACTAGGCCTGACGCCCTATATGAGGATGTGGCCAAAACAAACAAAAAAAACCGGTCTCAGGGTCCTTAACTGTCGGGAACTGGAGGGGACAGTTCTAAACCTAAATGTAATTATTACCCAAATATAGTCAGTCAGTAATATTCAGTTAAATAATTATTTATTTGATGACTAAAATTCATTCAGTAAAGCGTCATCGTTACTTATCTGGGAAGGTAACTGATGGGATAAAATTGATAATAGTCAATTCCCATACATGGCGCTAATGATTATGTCAAAGGAATGTACAAAAAGCAACAGAAAAGTTAGACGCCTGGAATGGGTCCCCTGGTGGGCTGGTGGATAAGATGGTAAGAGCATTTCCTCCGGTGAAGGAAAGTGCCGTGAGCGAGAGCGAGCGCGGCCTAAGCGTTTTTAATTTTTCTGCGTTGGTTGGTACTTTTCATTATTATAAGATAGTTATAGCTTGACAAAGGCCTAAATTATGGTCATAAATTGTTGTAGAAGTAGTAGAGTTTAATGGCAATTAATATGTCCCATTTTCTTGTTGGCACACCTACATTACTCAAGACAATTACCCAGAAGCGTTAATCTACCGACCGATATTGTTTATTAGTATACATCGATAGGTATACACTATACCTATCGATAATGTCACCAATGAAACGTCATACCTACTAATTAACCAGCGGAATCTGCCTACATATTTTATATCATGCTATTTATTTACCAAAAACAGCAGTCTTCCGCCATCTTGCATGTAATGGATCAGTTAAGAGTGTGAACCTACGGCTGTTCATACAAAAGGCGATAGCGATTTCCACCCCTTAAATGTTAACCGATGTTGACAAATTTTTGATAGGTTGTCAATCAGGGCAAAATCTAGGTCTATACGTTTTGGGTTTTTTCACTATAAACAATAAATTATTTTATTGCTGTTTCAGTATTCTCATACAAAACAAATTTCGGCGATTATTTGACTAATAAAAACGAATAGACCTAGGTTTTGTCCTAACTACAATCTAGCAAAAATTGGTCAAAATCGGTTAACATTTAAGGGGTGGAAATCGTTACAGCCTTGTGTATGAAAAGGGTGATGTTTGCCGTTGGTTCACAGTCCTCTTAATTCGATAATTTGATTGTCTGACCGTTGTCTAGCGTCATACCCATTTCCGTGAATGTTCTTCGTCCAAGGCAGACTCTATTATCCTAAAAATATTTAAAATGAGAAATGTACTACATACCAGAAATATAGTACCTATTGTAGAGTACATTAGTTTCAAGATTGTAAGGAAATATAATGATACAATCGATATAAGTACCTTCTAATTTGTAAAGACTTTGTTGTGGCGCAAGTAATTGCGTTGATATTATTTAATGTGAATATAATTAATTGAATGCGATGATTATTAAATAAATATAATGTTCTAGAAGTTAATAGGCGTATTAACTACAAAGCTGAGCTGGCAACTACACATATTTAGCGTTTTTCTCGATTATTTAAGTAAAAATGTAGTGTGTTAAAATTCTCCGTATTGTGTGTACCTAATGCAATTTTTTGTCAAGATGAGGCATGTAAGTGTGTATTTATAAAAAACTATATGAGTAAATACACGATTACATGCCTCATAATGACAAAATATTGCATTACACGCATATAAACACACGGACAATGTTAACAGACTAAATTTTTGATTTTCACTCAAAATTCACCCACATAATCGACAAAATGCGTCGTTACCAGCTCAGCTTGGTAATACGCCTCTTAACCCCTTCGACTCCTTGCGCATGAACAAAAGCCCATAAACTATGACGCATACAGTGCGTCTGCGGAGTCGAATGGGTTAAGCGGCTCTTAAACGGGCTAGTTTTTCGGCAATTTATTGCTGCAATTCAGGCTATCCTCAAAAGTTTACATTCAAACATTTTGTCCCCATTATTGATGTAATCATTATATATAATAAAATGTGCGTGCCGATAAAACTTAAAAAGGAGTCCCGGCACGATAAACGGACTTATATAGTGTGATAGTCCTTTATCTCCCCTCGAACAAGAAAGTTCCCGTTTTAACCTAAAGGGCGTGTTTTTAAAGATATAAGGGCTTTTCTAACCCTGCAACTTGGAAATTAAGTGTAGTGGCGCCATCTGTTGTCGAGTATTTGAACTTTATTCAGAACAACAACGATTATTTGGGTTGCATTTCGAAAGGCGCTGCGAGCAATTGCAGCATGTGTAGTAATGGCGCGAAATTTCAAATTCCAATTTCAATAAAGTCTTACGAGTAAATTACATTTGTTCTATTGTCGAGTATTTGAACTTGGAAATTAAGTGTAGTGGCGCCATCTGTTGTCGAGTATTTGAACTTCATTCAAAACAACGATTATTTGGGTTGCATTTCGAAAGTATGCTACAGCTGCAGAACCTATTGTTATTCTCAAACTTTCTCGAATATCCTAGAGCCTAGCTCTCTGAATATATATAAGAGCCCGGTGTCGCCCGCCAGTCAGATAATGAATGGTATTCTTTGCCGCAACTTTTTATTTACACTATATATATTATTATACAAAGTGGTAAAATTTGTTTGTTTGTATGTAGGGGTTAATCTCTGGAACTACTGAACCGATTCTAAAAATTCTTTCTTAAATAGAAAACTACGCTATCCCAAGTGACAATGACTACTTTTTATTCCGGAAATGTATACGTTTCCCAGTGAAAACCGAATTCCGCGTGGACGAAGCCGCGGGAAAAAAGCTAGTATGTAATATTTTTTGGAATAGCCCGAATTGCAGCCGTAAACTGACGAAAAACTAGCTCGTTTACGAGCCCTTTTAAAGCACATGATGTGGATGAAATCATGAAATACGTTATAGTTAATTCAATCTGTTGATCACGTCTTGATCTGACCTATATTATATACGATAGCAGAGAGGCGTAGAGTTGTGTTGTATTTTGTATTTGCCTTATAAGTATTGCCGTGTAAGAGATGTCCTTTCAATTTAATTTTATTTTTTATTTCAATATAATGTACCTAATGACATGTAATATAATTTTTATCAAATAAATTTATTTGCTTTTACTTATATTTATTATTACGAACAAAACAACAAATTGTTATTATAAATAAATTTTAAACCATAAATCAATCTTAATTTCAAATTAAAACCATATCGATATGGCGTACCGAGATCTCCTTATAGAGATCTCGAACACCCGGGATCCACGGCCGAAGGGTTTCTACTCCAACAGGCACAAGCATGTAGCCCTCGCCGAGGCAACATATTGGCGCCGTAGTTCCGCCGAGGCGGCCGCCGCTCCCGGCCTGGCGGAGGTGGTCGTGGTCGTATGGGACGTTTGATGATACCAGCGTATATCCACGCACGTAGCGTCCTCCCCAGTTATTCCGTCGGGTCGTTTGCCATCGTCACGCACGATACCGTTCGGCTCTAAAATGGTTGGAACATTGATAGTGGCAATGGCAAAGGCTCTTTGGATCACATCGTTCAGGTTGGCATGGCGGGAGATGCGGCAGGCGCTCCTCTGGCAAGACAGGCCGTGGTGGCCTAAAAAAATATCTACATTAGAACCGCAACGACAGCGATGTGGTTCGTTTGTTTGGGCTACCTACTCCCAGTAGTTCGCACTCGCGGCAAGTGGTGCGGACTAATTACACTTTATTTTCCCATCTGTTCGCACTGCGGACTACTGGGAATAATAGTCTATGCAGTTCGTACAGTTTACAAAACATAAATTGCACAAAAGTATAAAGAAATGAACATAAGCATTTTTTACTATACAGCGTGTATATTTCATACGAACATACATTTTAACCAAACAGGTTTTAGGGGTGCGAACCGTTTTAGCAAGAACTTTTAAAAACTTGTTTTAATTAACAAAGCGTAATTAAGTTTTGTAAATTTTTCGACCAGCTCGTACAGGTTTTATTGATGAAAAGTAGAGAAACAAATGAGAACAATTGTCATACAATTATAGGACGTCGCGTCAGGAAGGGCAACTCATAATCAAATTTGTAGTGATACTTTGCGTGCTGAATTATTTTGTAAGGAAAAATGTCATACATTTTTAACAAAAAAATATCAAAGTACCTATGTTCATTAGGGCATATACTAACTACTCTTAAAATGTAATTTCGTATAACATATACAGGCTGTATATTAAGTCATATGATATAGGTCTGTATAAAAAGTACAAAGCTAAAAATAAATCAACAATAATTGGTTAGTAATATTATTTTCAAATAAAACAGTACGAACTACTGAGACTATTTTTTCCCAGTTGTCCGCAGTGCGAACAGATGGGAAAATAAAGTACCTATCATTAGTCCGCACCACTTGCCGCGAGTGCGAACTACTGGGAATTTATTTTCCCATTTGTACGCACTGCCTATAGGTTTTGATTCCCTTGAATGTTTCAAAATATGTGGCATAAACCGCCGTATCTTTTGATTGCATTGACTTAGAGGGTTGATTTTTTCACAGCTCCAGGACATTGCAGACTTAGTTTTTATTTTCAACTTGACATCTCCACCCGTTCTTGAGAAAAAGGCTTCCTTTTTTTCTTTTTGAAGTACGGAACCCTAAAAATTACTATTTCCAAAACACGATTTCATGAAATCAATACGATAGAAAAAATCGTGAAGTTACGCCTGGAAGCCTCATTAACCTTTTGACCGCCAACCATGTCTGAGAAGTAACACGAATTTCAACTTTAAGTCAAGGTAATGATGACGACACGTTTGGCCTAGTTGGTAGTGACTCTGCTTCCGAAGCCAGCGGTCCCGGGTTCGATTCCCGGTAAGGGCAAATATTTGTGTGATGAGCACGAATGTTTGTTCCTGAGTCTTGGATGTTTCTTATGTATTTAAGTATTTATTTATCTATATAAGTATGTATATCTTCGTCTAGTACCCATAACACAAGCCTTTAGAGCTTACTTTGAGGCTAGATTGATTTGTATAAAGCTTGTCCCCTGATTTATAAAATGAAGGACTTTTTTATCCTGTATCCGCTGACGGCTGCAGCCGACTGGGGCGGTCAAAAAGTTAAACAATTATATATCTTATTTTTTTTTAACTTATGGATCTATAATTAATCACACTATTAAGTCACGCCCATACAAAAAAAATACTATTTTATATTTTATGTGATTCATCTGTTTTTGATTTTCCCCATACAAAAAATCGCAGTGTTTCTCGTTCACTCCGGTGCAAACAGACGGTGACCGATCACTCAAGGTCATGGCTCTCGTCAGCGTCATGGGTGGAGGATAATAACGCCGGGAGTGCCACACTTACGATCTGACGGATACCCAGGCCTATGTGGCGGATCGGGAGAGAAGTTTGGGTCCATGCGGATATCGAGATGTAAGTATATAAGAATCATAGTGAGGGTGGTTTTTAGTTGAGTCCAATAATTTGACTAATGACCGACGCCATTTAAGCATTTGATTAGAGATTAAATAGTTCAATTTCCCTCAACTAGTTGTCATCCTATACAAAAACGTCACCCAAACGTCACTTTAATTAAAGATCAATTTGAGTAGGTAGTCTTTCTGAATTTGGCTATAAGCGTCATAATAATAAAAATAATAATTAAATAAAATAAACATTAATGGATTAATCTAGGTTAGCTGGTAATTGTGCGGAGAGTGCCACTTTTTCACTCTAGTGCTTTTACTTTTCAGTTTTTTTTTTTACTTGAGCTTTTATTACTAATTTGAGAAAAGTTTTACAAATTAGTCAAGTACAGATTATCATTCATATATAAGGTACAATAAAACGCTCGTGCCCAAAATACCTGAGTGCCTAGCACACTAGTTTTTATCGCGCACATAAAGCATCTGTCACTTTTTAACATGCGTAAGACTATTTCAGACTCGTGTCATACTGTATATATATATGTATATAAAAAATGCCACACACACGCACGCACACAGCGCCACACGCTAATATGCGTTGAAATAATATTATGTGAACCATGGAACGGAAGGTCCCTTTTTAGTGTCACCAGGGTAATTTTTCTTTATACATTTTTAGGGTTCCGTATCTCAAATTGAAAAAAAAAAAAACGAACCCTCGTAGGATCACTTCTTTGTCCGTCTGTCTGTCTGTCTGTGTGTCATGACTTTCTCCGGAAGCGTGGCGTGGAGGGAGCAAGTTGAAATTAATAACAAATACTCAGGTCTGCAATCTCTTTGGAGCTGTGAAAAAATCAACCTTCTAAGTGACCGCAATCAAAAGATACGGCCGTTTATATCTCATATTTTGATACTTTCAAGGGAATCAAAACCTATATATAGGGCACTTCCCGTCAGACTCGCACTTGATCGGTATTTTTTACTTAGAGGAATCGTGAGACATATTTTAACCTTCTTAAGAGGTGAATCCCAAAATTGGCAAATATGTAGCCTGTTACATGAAGATGAACATAGGATATCAGATTCTTGGTAGATGGTGAGTTTTTTCCTACCTGTTCCACCTGAATGGGTGGGAAATAGCCTCTCAAGACTGATATCTACTCAAGTATAGTTTCCAGTATGAGAAAATGCCTAGAATTCCACGAGTCGAGTTCATGGTAATGGAAGAGAGAGAAGAGAAATCAAAATAAATACGATGTTCAATAAAATAATTTATTACATTACTACGTCATTGGTCTTTTGTATGCTAGTAAATCATCATGTTTATACAAAGTATGTAATTTTTCATACATATACTTAAAGAAATATAATAAGTTATCATATTGCCCTTCATAAGGTTTACATTGAGTATGATTATGTTGTGCACTATGTTTAGGGAAATCTTGTGTAAGATTACATTTATAATGCTCACTACAACCCCAAGCACATATGTGAAGCTCTAACAAGAGTTGATGAAGGGCCTCTATGGTGGACAGGTACCATCGCGGACTACCCCGTTGGTGGCGCCAAAACTCTGATGCTCTATTCTGAAGGACAATCTTAGGTATCCTTTGCAATCTCTCATCTGCATATATGCCTCGACTTTGATTCCAAGTACTATCAATGAGAACTACTCTGTCTATAGGCAGTTCTTCAACATGAAATATATTCATAGGAGCTGCACTGTCACTTGGAATTAGTTTTGTCCTTAGTGTTCCCACATTATAACCAGGCGGTAGAAGTGAGAGTAGATATTCAGAGTATGTAATAGAGTTTTGTTTATCCAAGAACAGTTCTCGTACTGATCTGGCTTCTGTACCAGGGTATAACAGAACAGTCCGTCCATCATTCACATACTCCGGTACCTCAGGGTAGGTGTATATGTTAACATCCTCAGGAGCTAAGACTGCTGCATGGGCTGCAGTACTTTTACCATCTATTTCCCTTTTATGCTTTATAATGTCAACCTTGATTGGCAGCTGGAAAGAAATATAATACACCATTATTAAAATTAAAAAAACAAATGAATATCATCTTTAAACTACTGCAACACAACCAAATTGAAAACCATGTGAATCTGAAAAATGAAGGCCCTAGCATAAAGTGATGTAATTTACAGCTAAAACATATCATGCTTGTTGCATGAGCATGCGCTGATGTGCAATAAATGTGGTTATTTATTTAAGAGGTAGCACTCAAGACAGCACTTACAAAGACAAGAATAGAATAATGCTGTAGTAGGTATTATTTGTCCCAATTTTTTTTTTAACATAATAAATAATAAAACCTCTGAGGAGGGAAGTGGACTGTATGTAGGCTCTGTATATTTCAAATAACAATGACAATCGCAACATGTCCACCTAAAGTTAGGACCTTAAAATTGTTAATCTAAGTGAATAAAATAGTGGCATACACTAACTCATTCAACTACATAGTATCAGTCATTTTTCTGGCTGGCCAAATCAACTATTGAGCTTATCTTTTAAACAAACCAGTTTATTGTATTTATGAATTAAGTCCAACTGCTAATATCCAGTTTAATAAGGACGCAAACATTACACCGATTTCTTTAAAATCGCGGCATTACTGTCTATGCCCGAAAGTAAGCGCAACCCTCCAGGCGCAAAGGCTACCTGGCCTGGCAGAGGCTCAATAGAACAAGCTGAACAATAGCGGTTGGGCTGAACAATTAAACAAAATAGCTTGATTTAAAGGAAAATGGACTCTGTCAGCCAGAAGCATTCCTACTATAAACACGTCCAAATCTTTTCAGTCGACTAGATGCATACCGTTTTTGAACCAGATACAAGAAATTTTACTTACTTTACAAAGCGGCACTTTGCCTTTCAGTTGTGATACTAGAACAAAACAGGTGTAGCAGAAATACATTCGCGATTTACCACACACAGGACATGGACTTCTGCAATCTAAAGAATTAAGAGCATTAGGGCTTGATATGACCATGTCTTCAAAGGGTTTCTCGTCGCGGTTTCGGGCTTCATAACTTTTCGGGTTCATTTTTTGCATAGCCTAATAAGACCGGCCAACGTACGTAATAAATATAAATAATTTATATATATGTATATTATATCCCTCTTTAGTTCTTCTCTTTATAACAATGGCGGCATGGCGGCTCCGCTCGGGCATGTCATGTATGTCAATTTTCAATGTCAGTTTCGTTCCACATAGGTAGGTAGTCTATAAATTATGCCTTATTATGCATGTTTTCTCGGTTTCCTTAAACTCCACTGCACGATAAACCAGACACGATATATCTATCTATCGGGTGTGACGGGTATTAGTATGGGCGCCTCACTCCCTTACTCTTATTACACTACTAGGAACAGGACTAAGACCCTATTTCCACTGAGCGTCTAGCCGCGCGCGACTAGCCGCGTGCGACTGTCATTTCCATCGGAATCGCGGCCTCCATACCCATTGACGCGACCGCGACTCCATAGAAAATGGCAGTCGCGTGCGGCTAGTCGCGCGCGGCTAGACGCTCAGTGGAAATAGGGCCTAAGGGATCAGAGAAAACGTGCTGTGTAATACGCGCTTATTTATGTAAGCCCACCAGAGGGCTTAGCACACTAATTTTTACCGCGCACATAAAGCATCTGTCACTTTTTAACTAATATGCGGGTGCGAAAGGGACGAATGCTTTATGTGCGCGATAAAAATTAGTGTGCTAAGCCCTCTGAGGCACACCAAATTTTATCGCGCACATAAAGCACCCGCAAATTAGTTAAATAGTGACAGATGCTTTATGTGTGCCATAAAAGCTAGTGTGCTAGGCACTCAGACCCGTTAGCACACTAGTTTTTATCGCACACATGAAGTATTCGTCCCTTTCGCACCCACTTATTAGTTAATAAGTGACAAATGCTTTATGTGCGCGATAAAAGCTAGTGTGCTAGGCCCCCTGTATACAGTCAATCTGGATCGCGATCGTGATTCATCGTACGAAAAGGATTGACAGTCAATGGACGCTTTCAAAATTGACCGTCGCATGACACGATTTTTTCGTCACTAAAAAGTAGGAGATCTAATTGTACTTGTGGAATTGTATGCAGACGATTTTAACTTATCGGCCACAGGTAATGCTGTTAGTAAAATTTTAAAAGCGTTCGATCTGCTTCTTACTTAAGGTAAGATACACATAACCAGTGCATCGTGTAAAACCAAGTTCATAAAATAAAAAATTGATTGTGAGTGTCAAATCTAAAATGCAAATTTTGGCGTGATGCCAACTCACGGATTTTCAGTGCCCGCCGTAATTTACAGCGTTTTGGAATAACTCCATTTGATCGTATATTATGTGTGATGGCGCCTTCATATTCGGCCAACATGGGCGAATATAGGCACACACAACTGTGTATATAATATATGAATTCGTCCGTGTGTGGCTAACATGGCCTATATTCGTGAGTAATCGGTAATTTGTCGGACATCAAAGGAATTCATGCCGATTATGCTACGCATGTCCACACAATCGCCCAACATTAATTCATTAATTTATTCGCCCATGTTGGCCCAATGTAAAGTGCAGCCATGAAATCTGTGCGCCATGGCAATACGATGATCAATATCATCTACTGACGATCAATATAATTGGCATCCAGTTATATTGCACAATTATATTGTAGGTCACTACCCAGCGTTACATTGGCAAAATGCTTCACGCTTGGATGCTATTTCTATATGAAAAAAAAAAACGATCGTGTATTCAAAAAATAGCGGGTAATGCGCAGCCAGCAGTTAAAATTATCGACGAACTGCTTAACTCTTAGGATTAACTACTTTGTCATAAAGTAAAAGTTTATACATGTGACCTGTACAATTTGACATGTAAAGTAAGTATAGAAAAGTGGAGATTTTAAATATTTAGCATTAAAAGTAAGTAATAAAATTAACGGTATAGGTTTTTTTTTCAAGTGTGTGTCTAAGCATAACATTTATTGCTATGTAACGTAATTAAACAGATAAGTTATATACATATAAACTTGTCTCTGTAACTTAAAATGTACTTGACTTTCTTTTCTATACTCAAAATTGCGAAGAATCTCTCAAGAGTAGTACCTACATACTTGTTTCAAATTTGTAAAAGATTTGTAAGACAGTAAAGCACTTAAGCAGTAATTAATGAATGTTGTAACTACATACACACACATATGAGCTCTTAATGCAATGAATAGGTTTCAATACGGCCTTTTTAGTAGAAGAGCCGAATATTTGCTGCCAGGACATTTCCAGAGCGCAGTAGGTACTTCATTCTTACGTATGAATGCATCCCGTCCTGTGCGATATGTGGAATATCACTAGTTGCATAATTATTATATTGATCGTCAGTGGTCGATATTGAGCGTCAATATCATCTACCGACGATTAATATAATTGTGAAACCAGTGATATTGCACAGTTATATTGTAGGTCAGTGGCTAGCCTTAGGCTCGCTGGTCACCGGTGAGTTCGAAATGAAATTTTATTTGAGAGAATAAATAAAATACCAAGGGCAGTCTATGTAGGTATATATGACCAACCTACCTACTGGACCGATTTTAATAATATCCTATGACTCGTGGTGGTATAATACTTACTTAAGTCGCCAGTCGCTTTTTAGGTTTAAACCGACTTCAAAATTCGATATTTAGGTATAACTGCAATAGGTAGACGCTTGAAATATTCACAGAATATTTAGTTATATATTTACATTACAAATAAATAATTAAATTTAAATAGAACAAATATTTAAGGGGGGCTCCCATACAACAAACGTGTATATTTTACAGGACAAGCCAACGGTGCTTTAACTGATAGTAAGATGAATTTGGAAGATGCTTTAGTCACAATGCAAACAACTAACAACTTGGAATAAAAAGTTAAGATGTTATCAGTTTTAGGCGCAACCTTACCTTCTCAACAAGTAAGTCATAAATAATAATATAGTACAGTGTAGGTACCTTACCTACCTACGTGTCAAAGAATGTTGTACAATAACATTTTTTACACCGTTTTTCTACCTACAAAATGGTGTAAAAAAAGGTTATTTTATAATAATAGTAACTGATAGGTATCAATTAAAGAACAGTGGCCCGTTTCACGAAGCTAGAAGTTACAATTTAAAAGCAAAAACTGGCAACACTGATAACAGATCCCATGATCCCATATATCTGACTTGCAGTGTTGCCAGGTTTTATTTATAAAATTGAAACTCTTAGTTACGTGAAACGGGCTTCTGGTGGAAATTGGTACCAAAGTGTAGACCTCAAAAAGTTATATATCATAATATGCTTTGGTGCCTTATCAAATTGTGAAGGGACTGGCATTTTTTTAATCAATTTATGGGCATCCCACCCCCTCCCAAACTCCCTTTATCTACTCATTTTTTGTGCAATCTTTCTTAACTTTTTGAACGCTGCAGTCGACTGTGGCCGACAGCAGATTTCCGTACCCCTGATGCCTCGGCATGCCGTTTTCCATACATTTTCTCGGTACAGCCGTCACTCGGCATCCGGGGCACGCTTTTTCGCATTCAGCCGTGGCGTTCAAAAGGTTAAGGTTTATTTTCAAAAACCCTTCCGTAGTAGGCAAACATAAAAAAACTTACTCAAAAAATATATGGTTCTATCGTCAGCGGCCCTAGCAAGGCTAACACAAGGGTAAGTTAATTGTTAGTAACACATCCGACGAAACCCCATTCGAGGTTCTACAAGATAAACTTATTTTTTTTACACATTGTGCAGCGATTTGATTGAACCAATGAAACAACAGTAGTACGAAATTTCAACTTTGTTACTTGAATCGTTTTCGAGAAAGTGTCTGTCACATACAGACAAACAGACGGATGGATTTGGCAAAATTATTATTGACTATTGAACCCTAATATTTTTTGCACCTTTGTGCAGATCGACAATACTCAATGCAACCCCGTTTACGAGACGGCGAACAGTATTCTGACTCAGGGTCAACCGAACACCAGCAAAAGGGTTTTGGGTTTACTGACGTCCATGTTACGCGCGGCACCACAGAGCGAGGCACGGCGGGCGCGCGACCTTATCAGGACTAGCGGGTGCCTGAATACTATGTCTTACATGTTCCTCAGTACAAAAACGATGGTGAGTAGGTATATCCGTTTTGGAACTGCGGCCCTGGCAAAGATGACACGAGGGTAAGTGATCGCAGTCTTATCTCTAAGTGCGTCTCTCACACTAGTGCCGACAAAAGAGGTGGTCAGAGAGTTAAGACGGGGTTAATTTATTCCCGTGTCAACATTGCTAGGGCCGCTGCTGCTACAACATTATATACTTATCCGAAAACTTAATCGGACATTAATAATGTTTCTATTACTTATATATAGTCTGAAGAGTGGTGGAGCACGCTGTGCGATTGCCTTGCCGAGTTGTTCAGACATTCCGAGGAAAATCAAAATTATTGCTCTCATCTGATTCCTAAGGTAAGCGGTTTTCTGTTGGGAAGAAACTGCATTATGTTAGGCGCTTGCATCCTACATATATTCGTAGGTGTAGATCTGTTTATTCTTAGACTAGAACTAATTGTAATAATTTTCAGTGTATACAATTAACTGAAGGCCGGAATCCTTCCTTGCTCAAGGTCCTTCACAATCTATTGTTGCATAATAACCGCAATGTCAAGCTATTCGTTAAAAATAAAGGACTGTCAATATTTACAAGGTGAAGTGAAGTTCAAATAAATTAACAATTGCAATGGTCATAAAGTGGAGTTAGTTATACGAAGCAGAATATTTTATTTTTACAGTTCGTCAATTCAAGAAAGTTATATAATGCAGATTTTAACAATTGCTACCCAAGATGAGAAAGCAACCAATTTACTTAAGCGCAATGAAGATTTGATACAGTTCCTTTTACATGTGGAAGATAAACACGATCGGTCTTCGAAGGTATCAGAGAAATAAGTAGTAGTTATAAAACTATTACTTATAGATATTCTCTATACTTCGCCCAATGTAAAAAGAGCGCTGACTGCGATACATTTTATATGGCCGTCAGCGCTCTTTTTACATTGAACGAGGTATGCGTATATTTTGATTCATTTTTCACCGCGTGGTGTGCGTGCGACGATCAGACAAATATACATGTACCTTGTGTTTCTAGCAACAACTCCTTTTATTGCTGTTTTGTTAATATTTCAGATGGTTGAATGGACATCCATTATATTATTTAATATGGCTTCACATACAGCAGGTAAGTCGAAATATTTTTCAATCAAGCTTAAGGAAACTCATTATAAACTTTTCAACATTTCTGTGTTTTTTCACATTTCATATTTTATATATATATCCAAAAGTATTTATAGCATACATATGTTATCCCATACTAACGGGGACCCGCTCTTTTATCCACTTCCAGTTTTATTTCCAAAAGTATTTATAGCATATATATGTTATCTCATACTAACTGGATCCCCCTCTTTTATCCATTTCCAGTTTTATTTCCAAAAGTATTTATAGCACATATGTTCTGCCTGAAGTTGCCCTTAATATAATATCGAAAACATCATTGGAATCCGTCCAGTAGTTTAAAAGTTTATCGAGCACATACAATCAGACAAACAGACATGAAATTCAAAAATCATTGGGATGTGGTGTTTGTTCATTTCGAGCCCCTTATAAGACTATTTTATTGTTAATTTTAATGTACCTACAGACATTTTCCACTTTAGAATTTTATTATATGTATCTATGTATAGATAAAGTGAATTCATCCTTAGATACAGTCCGCGCGCGAGTTGAGTGCCGTCGGGGGGCCTGAAATAAAAGCGGGTGCAGCTCCCCCGCCGCCCGCACGCGTCACCTATCATGCCCATATTGTAGTGCTGTGACAGCCAGACAATGTGGGCATGATAGGTGAGGTTTGCGGGCGGTGGGGGGAGCGGCACCCGCCTTTTACCTCAGGCCCCGACTGCACTCAACTCGCGCGCGGACAGTAGGTACTCGTCTCATTTGGTAAACAAGTATCTAACCTCAAAATGCACCTTTTTTGCTTAAAACAGCTGTTTATTCGTAAATTAAGCAACCGGAGATAATATTTTAGACAGCACTTTGCCAATTTTTCGCCTAGGATTGCTAGTTAATAGCTGTTTCACCCAAACTCGCATTTGCATTTTCAGTTTAGAAACTTGTTTACCAAATAAATAAGACAAGTAAGGATGAATTCACTTTACATATGTGTAGATTAGTATACACCCCGACTTCAGCCCGTTTTATTCCATTAGGTTATGAAAAAATAAGCAAAAGAGACAAAATGTACACATTCGAAAACCTGAATAAGATCCAAAGTAACATGGACATTTCGCAAGACTTGTCCGTATCCTTTTTATTTAAATCGAATTGGGATAATAAGGTCCATACCGTCTTCAGGGACTTCATGACAGAAAATGATAAACGAGAATCATTTTTCTTAAAATGCGCTAACGATGCAAGAAAGAGTAACCTAAATTCTTCAGCTTCAAGCGGTAGTAGAACATCTTTCGATTTTCCATCAGAAAATAAATTTAAACCTAGATTCATGTCAACACCAAAACATAAGCATATACTATCGAAAGAAAGAAATACCGGAGAATTATCTAGTTTGCAACAAAGTAGCAGAGTAAGAAAAGCTGCAAATGTTAACAAACCAAAGGTAAAAGTTTCTTCACAAGGTAAAAAACACAAACTATCCTTGAGTGCATGTGTGTTTCATTCAATGACCGATTCTTGTGCATCAATTTTTAAAACTCTCGGAAATATACTCTTTAAAAACAAAATCGGCTCGCAGAAAGATATTATAGGAACCAATATCAAATTTAGGGAAAAAGCACCATCATACAGTTGTACTAAAAACATGGCACTTCGAGATGTTTTCAATAGTAATCCAAGGGAAAGAAAACTCTGCGGTTGTAATGAGGCTGTTCACCGAAAAGATTTTGACGACCAGCAGAAGCAAATAGTTAAAACACTGAAGACTGGAATATATTTATATGGTTGCGATTTCAAGGTAAGATTTTGTCATAAAATATAAATGATTAGCAGAGCTCGCGACATAAGTTATCCCATCTTATCTCTAAGTGCATCTATTTCTTCGATACTATTATAAGGGATAAGATGGGGATAGCTCATCCTCTTGACAACCTTGCTAGGGCCGCAGGAAGTTCCGTTACCTACTTATCTATCATATCATCCATCTGATTCGAATGACTCCGTTCTTACAGTCGAAGTTCATAATTTCGTTTATCCGCTGATCAGCCGCTGCGCACACCACTGTTCATATTAATTTGTCATACAGTTATAAACAGTTGATGCGTGGTTAAACTCTGAACTCATAGTTTCCTCATTTCCTTATGTCTGCTGTCTGTATTTTACAGCCACTTTCTCTAAAGACTATTTTTTAACCGATTTTTTACCTACCTACCCTCGGGCCGAAAAATCACAACTTTTCTTAAAAACGTAATTTTGGTTACAGAAAATATCCAAAGTTATGTGGCCGCATGATAAACAAATGACACCAAAAGTGCTCTACGATATTTACAGGAAATGTATTGCGAAATAGTGTCCTTCGCATAATATAATATATGATATGTCTGACACCCTTTCATTGAAACTACAATATTTAATGCTTCTTATGTGATTCTCTTTATTAATTAAATTAGCAAAATAAATACATGTAAATAAATTAAATGTTGTTATTACAGTGACGGTTTGATTTAACAGTGTCCGTGTCCAGGTCCGTTGATAGTATTAAAACGATATTCCATGCCAATTACAATTTACTGTAAGTTGACTGATGCCGCACCATGTCCTTGTTTATATCAGCAATGGTCGGCGTGCCTGCAGTGCAAAACATACAATTACATAAGTGCAGACCATAGAGATTAAGGTCATGCGAGTTATCATGCACTGAGAGTAACAAAGTGAGTTTTCGGTATATACTTAAAATTATCAATTTTAAATTGTTTACGAGTAATTCCAAATTTAGGCAGATCTTGACAAGATACACAATTAAAAGGCAAAATGAATTGAACCTTATCATTTATTCGCACATTATATTATCTAAAGGTTACTGGGAAACTTACTAAATAAAATAAGAAGAATATATCACTGATAATAAAAACGAACCTGCAATTTGTACTGCGAACTGCAGCTCAGTTTTTAAAATATTAAGCACCCGCTGCACTCCCGCTTGACCACCAACAGTAAGTCCCCACAAGGCAGGACGACCCACAAATACCTAGAAATAGAATTATTAATTGTCAGTATGTAATAAGGTAAAGTGAGCGTCAAGTAAGCGTCCCCATAGAAGACATTCAGGATCTGATGATGATTTCAAAAAATAGTACGTCATGTATTTCATGTAGTAGTGTCATGTATTTTCCTATTGTTATAACATACCATCCTTGCACCAAGAGCTAACGCTTTATAAACGTCAGTGCCATTCGTAATGCCGCCATCCAAATAAACTTCAACGTCGTAACCCTTCACAGCTTCTATTATTTCGGGTAGCACTTCAATCTATGAAAAATAAAGTAAGTATTTTTAAAGAGAAGACACAAAATGGATGTTTGAAATGTTATTTATCCTATACATATACAGGATATCCCAGGAAATTGTGTCGAGCAGAGGTCCAGAGGTAGAGCGCCTCAAGGGGTATCAGATTCACCCTAAAGAAGTATCATGTACTTAGGGCTTTTAACCCTGTATGCCTGACGGATATATCCGTCGTTGGTGTTGAACCAGTGGTGCGGATACATCCGTCATTGGCGTTAAAAAGGTCAACTGGTTTGGCAGTTACTTGCCCCACCGGGAGCGGTCGATCGCGTTACACAAGATGGTAGGACAGAAAGATCGTAAGATAATGCTGGATTACCAACCGCGAAAGAGCCAAACCTTACCGTTGCTGGTACTCCATCAAGTTGCCTTGCGCCATGATTGGATACTAATATCCCAGAACATCCAGCTTGCACCGCTTTAACGGCATCATCCCCACGGAGTATTCCTTTTGCCACAATCGGTAAATCAGTGATACTAAAATAAAATAAATGTGGGTTTGAGAAGAAGTAACAAAAAGGATAATCATACGTTTTGAAAATATTATACAGAAATTAAAAGGAGATTTGGCATAATAAAAGATTCGCTTGTTGCGTGACTAAGACATGAAGTTGTCCGATTATTTGGCTTGGACGCATTCTTTTGGTTGTAAATCACGTGCTGGACCCCAATTATCAGTGGATGAGTATGTATTCAGTACATGTGAGATTAAATGTCAGTTGCATACAGTTTGACACAACTGAATGAATCTGACATCGCATTTAACTTCATCTCATATGAACGAAAATTGGGGCACTGGTCACCTTCATAACTCTACTTTTTTAAATTCAGTGTTAGGGGATGCATATGCAATAATGTGCATGATTTTGGCAACAACCACACTGCCAAAGCTTGTGTAAAAATAGGCTAACCAATGAGGAGTTTGTCCCTGACACTAATTCCTCCGTTCGTGAAATTTTGCAGTATGATATAGAGTGTATAATATGAGTTTGTTACATTTTGAATATTATATAAACATACTGTGTATTATATATTATGTCTAGTCATACTGCGAAATTATACGGACGGAGGAATCAGTGTCACGGTCTTCATATAAATTGAATTCCTATTACCTAGCCTAAATAGGCATTGCAAGTGTTATGTTCTTTGGCTTACTTTTAGAAGAAGTTAGAAATTACTTTGGACTCAATTTGTATATGACAAACCATTTAAATGGGTAATATAGAATGAAAAGGTTTTACAGTACCTTTTCAACCACTTAATATCATCCCAAGTTAGGTCCTTGTCAAATAAGTTCTCAACGTATTCGTTAAGTCCGCTTCCTCCTCCCTTAGCATTATGGATCTTATTAGATAAGTGTCCATCGAAATTCGCCAACCTAAAATTAAAACAAGCCTATTAATCTAATGATGAGCTGAAATATGTAGGTTTGTTTTTAAGCCACAAACCTCCAACCATACTCGCCTAAATTTTACCGTAATCGGATGAATGGTATAGGCACACACAGGAGATGAACAAAGATTTTTTAATCAAGATATTATACCTCAGATGGCTGGGTAGTGTAAACTTATTCCGGACGTCGGCTCGACGAAGACCAAATAGTGGGGTGTCAACAGTTAGTACAATTGCTTTGAAACCAGCTTTTTCAGCACGACACACCAAATTTTTTGTTACATTACTGAAACAAAATATTCAATTAATTCGCATATTACCCTAGTATTCTGTAGGCAAACAAGCAACAACTATCTTATAGGTCCACCACAGATAGACCGCCGTCAGCTCGGCCCTCCGTAGACCTTCTCATAATCAAGTGATGTATTGGATCATTAACGACTTAAGTGCGTCAGTCTACTGTGACAAGGTTCCACGGGGATAGGAGGAGGAAGAGATAGTCAGAGAGGTAAAGGGGTTTAACTTATCCCCGTGTTTGGCATGCTATGCCCGCTATGGGTGGTATATTGGGCGCCGGTAAGGCGGTACACAACAACACAGGATTTTTTTTGTTTGGTACTAGATAGTATCCAAGATTGGGTGTTATTAGGTATTATAACTAGTTTTCCTGCATGCGGACAACCGTTCCTGCAGCAAAGGGCTAAACACTACACTGCTACTGAACCTGTAGCCTATTTCACACACGTGACAGGTGGTGACAATCGGACGTATGTGTCGACTTAGTATGTAACACGGGACAAGTGCCAGTTCAACTCGCGTGGAGAGGGTTTTTGATCATATGAAATGTCCTGTTACTTTAAAATACCATAGACTTCTTACTGGTTTTCCTGTAATCTATAGGTAAAGATCTTTTTTTTTCCGTATTTTACTTTTTCAAAATATTAGCCGGTCATTTCAGCAATAAGGTGGGAAGGGTCAATTTTCGCCTATTTTCCTTAATAACTTCAAAACCATTTATATTAAAATAATACGCAAACATTTTTTTAAGGTTTTCACAACAAGCCCTTTCATTTGATATGTCACACAATATAGTTTGCAAAACTTTCGATTTTTATTTTCTATTTTACTTTCATTTATTTACATTACTCGTCCGAGTAACAGTCACCGACTTAGATATGTGTACCAAATTTTAACTCAAGCGGCTGTGACAGACCCATAGATAAACACAAGAGCATACGAGTGATCCTATATAAAAGGGTACGGTTTTTTTATGAGGTACAGAATCCTAAAAAATAATATTATGTCAGCTTATCAGTACATGTCGCCCGTGTGAAATAACCCCAGAACATCCGAAATAATTCGTTGTATTTAAATCATAGCTCAATGGAATGGCGTAATAAAGCTATTCATTTCAACATACCGATCCTTGTAAATATAGAGTTGAAACCACTTGACAGCATCAGGTGCAGCCTGGGCAACTTCTTCAATAGAGCTTGTTGAGATGGTGCTTAATATGTACACAGTACCTTCTGCTTGAGCCGCTGTAATTTAAATATTTATCATTAAGTATAGGTACCTGATATAATGTTCGGGTGGACTGATACAGACTATATGCAGATATCTAAGCTGTCGAAAACTACTTCTAACGCCACTGGCAAATACTTAAGTTCAAAATAGTTTCGGAACGTATGTTACTTATTAGGTAATAGCTTTGTGCTGGATGGGATTTTAGCAACACTTCATAACTTCAAATTGACGCATTCCATACAATCTTTCATCCCCAATTTAAAAGGTTGAACTTTCAAAAATCCTTTCTTAGTGCTCACCTGCGTTATACAAGGGACTCGGTGCAACATGCATCCACCGGCTTAGGCTGAGTAAAGAATTTCATTAAATAGATAAATTTGTAAGCAATCAGGCAGGGAGCCGTTGCATAATAAACTACAAGCTAATAGATTTTTACTAACACTTTAAACGTAATATTACAATAGAACTATCTGTCAAAATTCAGTCACAAGATTATGAAGTCATAGCAATTTACCGTAGTACTATAACATTATGATGTTTGTTTATTCATCAATCACACGCAAAAGGCTGAACGGATTTGGATGAAATTTGGCGCCAGATAGACCATATTTTGGCATAAAATATATGATAATTTTCACCCCAATCCCCAGCGAACAAATTCATGGGCACAACTAATTCTTTATAAAACAAGTGATTCACATGTTGATTGATTGATTATTGATTTTTGCAGCATGGATTTTCTTGGCGAATAGCAGGTACTTCAATAAAAGATTACTTTAATATACTTAGTTTCATTAAATATTAGAATTTAAGGAAGGGTTAACTACGCTATAAAATTGTTAAAAGTATGCTGTCATTTATGTACCTTTTACATTAGCGAGTTCCCCATCCGGATGAGCCATGCGCTGCATAGCAGAAGGAGATATGCCAAAAGGTATAGTCACTTTTTGCCCAAGAACAGTGGTGCAGAGGTGGCTTCGACCTACCCCAACTAAACACTTAGGGAGAATTCGCAATCTATAATAATAAAACAAACTTTTAGATTTAAGAGGACTGTGCACCAAGCAACGGTAAAAATAGCCCTTTTCATACAAAAGGCGATAACGATTTCCACCCATTAAATGTTAACCGATTTTGACCATTTTTTATAGGTTGTCAGTCAGAACAAAATCTAGGTCTATACGTTTTTGAATATTGATTAAAGATCTTAAAGTCAAATAATCGCCGAAATTAGTTTTTTATGAGAATACTGAAACAACAATAAAACTGAATTTATTGATTATAGTGAAAAATCCAAAACGTATAGACCTAGATTTTGTTCTAACTGACAACCTATCAAAAATTGGTCAAAATCGGTTAACATTTAAGGGGTGGAAATCGTTATCGCCTTTTGTATGAAAAGCCAAATAGGTTCACACTGCTCTAAAGCATTTTATTTAAGCAATAATACGACACATCCCGCGACGTATAGCAGCTCTATATTTTGGCGGTTTTAACCCTTTCAACGTCAAGGACAGTTAAAAGGTCATGAGCTGTCGTGCCTACCAGGCCACCGACGCTTATAGTTGTCGGAGGTAAAACTCAAAAAAGAGCTTCTTTCATATGAGTTAAGTTGATTTTGACGTAGCTTTTGAAACTTAATAAAATAAAATCAAAATATACAGCATTTTTTTATTTATGTGATAGTTCCAAAGTATTAAAAATAATATTGAGAAATAAACGTTTAAAAAACGCGTTTGACCTGCGTCTGAGGAGATTAAAGTTTCAACATAAAGGGACTCGTAAACGAGCTAGTTTTTCGGCAATTTATTGCTACAATTCGAGCTATCCCCAAAAAGATTACATATTACATCACTAATGGGAACAAAAAGTTTGAATGTAAACTTTTGAGGATAGCCCGAATTGCAGCAATAAAGTGCCAAGAAAGTTGCTGGTTTACAAGCACCTTTACATTTTTCCAGTTCATTGCCCTACTTAATAGGAAAAAGTTAATTACGCATTTAAAACTTTAAAAAAAAAATTCTTACTTTTAAGGTTTAAATGCGTAATTAACTTTTTAAAAGTAAGAAAACGGAAAAACATGGCAGTTACCTTTTAAAAGCATCTCTGTTTTCAGATAGAGTTTGTTCATCAGTTGCACCACTTTTGTAATAATCCCTGGTGGCTTTCGGTAGAAGCGCCAAAGCAGCCTCTTCAAAATCCTTGACACTTATATAATTTTCCATGGCTATAAAACCGAGTGAAGTTTACTCTAGAAATAAAGGTACTAAATAAGCGTGTGTTGCCAGCAGTTGTGGCAAGTGTAATAAAGCAATCCAAATACTCCAAAGATAATTCAAAATATTATACTGGTCACAGGTCAAAACCGCGAAGCCTCGCCATCATTGGTCGTAACTGTCATTACTCTAAGATAAACGATCGTTATCTTAGAGTTATCTCGAAGTAAACCAAAACAAATAGTAGGCGTCGTATTGTCATCTATATTATTTGTCGTGCTAAGAACAAATAAGATTCGAAAAAAAACTGGTATAAGGACTTATACACAGTCTTACACCAGTGGCGTAAGATTCATAGAAATTTGGTATTAAATCTAGACGCAAGTCCCTATACTACCATACCGGGTCGAAGCGGGCCTAAGAATTAACTTTCTTTTGAAAGTTCAAAAATAATTTCCTTAAATTAAAACTAAAATGTAAATAAAGATAATAAATAAAACAGCCAAAAAAATTTTACTTGTTTTTATTCTTGATTTTAATATTATAATATCTGTGAGAATGCTATTCTTAAACATTCTTTATTATTTCAAACGCTATTCGTTACATATTCGCCATAGAAATGTTATATAAAACTCAACTGTTCTTATAATATGCCTATTAGTAAAGTCATTTTACACTGTTCAGACGACACTAGCTTTGCGGTCTATAAGTACATAGAAAAATAAAGAAACTAGAAATATTTTAATGCCAAATAAAATTCCCCTGGGTGCTACAGTGAATAACGCTGATAACTAGCACCCACCGAATCCTAGCTTGGGCGAAATCATTTACGAGTCTCAAATACGGTTAGTTGAAAATGTATTCTTTGTAATGACTAATTATAACTTACATGTGGTAATATTTTATGTACACAGTTTTTGAAACTCGCAAAAACAAGGCTTAAAGTAAAATTTTTAAAATGATTATACATCGGTTCGATTTTTCAGACCGTGTACTTTTTCACCTAACTAAGCTAACAATCACATTTTATTTCATTCAACATAACATCGTTAACGTCCACATTTTATAAAAAAATACAAAACATTTCAACGTTTAAGCTATTAAAAAGGTTCACCAAATCTACGTAATTATTCGATCTTTGGTAATAACGTTTAAACAATATCAGCTATTATGACCAGGTTCAAATTAGATTAGTCACATTGCCGTCAAAAATATTAACTTCTAATGCATTACTGCCAAAATAATTTTTTGTCAAGGCGGCAATAGAAGCAAACTTACTAAAATCGGATGATTTAAATACTATACTAGGTTTAGTATTAAAGTTTTTCCCCTCTATGTTAAATATATTTTGTTACCTACTCTGCCGTGAACAGATTGAACGAGTTATCTCGCGACCTGACTACCAGCCACGTTTTCTTTGAGTACATGACTGACGGAAATCGAAAATTACTTACACATCCCAAGTCCAATGACAACAGTATGTAAACGCATTTACAAGGGAGTAAAAATTTCACTCCTCCAATTCGAAAATAATTAATATCTACCCTGCGTAGCGGGAGCAAAGTTGCGTTTCGCTCCCTGCTCTGTTATTTAAATGTATTACAGGTTGACCATATTATTTTAGTAAGTATATTAACCTTCTGAACGCCACGGCAGGCGGCGAAAAAGCGTGCCACGAGCGCTCGATGACGGCTGTACGGCTACAGCCGTCCATCGAGCGCTCGTGGCACGCTTTTGCGTCGGCACGCAAATGTATGGAAAACGGCATATCGTGGCGTCAGGGGCACGGAAAACTGCTGACGGCCACAGCCGAATGTGGCGGTCAAAGGGTTAATAGCATGGTTTTAATTATTACAATTAGAAGTACTAAAATAAATATTCATATGTTGTTTCGTTTTATTTCTCACAGGAGAAGTGAAAAGATGTTTCACTTGAGAGCAAAAATATTTATAGCTCGAGCTGTATAGCTTAAATCCCTCGCCACACTCAGAAATCTACGTAAGAATCCCTCGCTTCGCTCGTGATTCTAATCTAAAATCCTTCTTTTCTGGATTCAATATTTTGCCCTGGACTTAAATATACCACTTTCCTCCCAAGTGATATAATCTACTATTATAGCCGACTGTAGCGAAGCAAAAAGTAGGGTGTGTATGTGATTATGTGTGTATATATATATAATTAAGTGTGTATTTATATAAACACTCGATTAGTTACCACATAGAGCCAAAACTACTGGACCGATTTTAACAACTGAGGTGTCAAACGATTCCGGCAATCCTTTCTTTGTGCGTGCTTAAACTAAATTTCACGTTTCTAATCTATATACACTGAAAAAACACTACACGTTAATTTAACAAAATAGTCTCGGTTGACTATTTTTTCGGTTGAATTTACGACAAATTGGTTAATTGAACAAAAATGTTTTGATCCGGTTTAGTTAAATTAACCAATTTGTAGTAAATTCAACCGAAAAAAAAGTCAACCGAGACGATTTTGTTAAATCAACGTGTAGTGTTTTTTCAGTGTAGTTTTAGATTCGTTGATACGTCTGCCAGCTGTATTTCGCTTTTTTACACAGGATTAGGATACAGGGGTCGTATTATGAACTCTTAATTCCTTTAGCGCGCTCATAATACGAACTTTCCAGGCAGTTCAGATTACGGCGGAAACTGCCTGGAATTAAAAGCTCATAACACAACCCCAGGTGAGCAATCAAAATGGGGGAACATTTACTAAAATTAAAATCTCTTACGATTATTTTAAGCAAAATTACCGGGTTTAATAGCCTTTTGTGTATTAAGGTTATTGAAAGTATTTCAATGCAGTTTATCTTAAATCCGTAAACGAAGACCCCTAATGTTTGCTGCTACTGCACACGACATATATGTGCAGCTACGAATCATGATATGGGACGCGACTTATACAAGGGTAGTAAGTAAAAAGAAATTTCAATAAATAAATAACCCTACCAATTAACCATTTCGGTACTATACTGATTAAAAATCTGTTAAAATAGATTATATAATTTATAACCTATGCGAAAGGAAAGCAATTCGTTTCCTTTTTAAGACATCTTAACGCAAGTACAAAGTTAGGGGTCAGTTGCTTCTATCGGGGCCTTAAAATCACAGGCAACGATTAAAAAAATATATTAAACCTAATTTTGAAGACCAAAAAAGAAATTATGACCAGTATTCAAGCCTGGTTTAATTAAAGTAAAAAAATCCTATAAATAGTTAAATTTACAGGCCATCAGGTAGGGGCAAATTGAGCAACAGAAGGTGACAAATAAGGCACACAGTCAATAGGTAAATAATGACCAAAATTTAATTTAAATATGGTTTACGGGCGTTGTCCGAAAAAAGTGTACCCTTTACTTTTATTTTCAAAATTTGTTAATTCTATGTTATTTCTACCAAGAATAATTAACACTACTGATTCAAATTGGTAAAAAAATGTGCCTAATTTTACATAGTAGGTACATCATATTTCCGTTTTTTGATATTCATATATGACTATATGAAAAACTCATAAAATGGAATGGAAAAAAATTGGGAAATTATTTTTTTAATAAGAATCAATAGTATTAATGATTCTGAGTATGAATAACATAAAATTTCCAAATTCAGAATACAAAAGTAAAAGTTACACTCTTTTTCAGAAAACGCCTTAACATGTGGTTGTAATATTTATAAAATATCTACTTACACAGTATATGAGGATGCGTGCTCGACCAAAGTTGAACGTGTATTGACAACCTTTTTGCTTATCCTGGTTTATATATTGCCTCTTAGCCAATCAAACCCACTGAATCATGAGGAATTTTCACAAACTAATAGAATGACAAATTGTTTTCCCTCATATTACAAAGTAGTTACTTAGCATATTGGCAAAACTTTCCTGTACGACTAGCAATTTAAAGCAGGTACTTAACACCTACTATGTTTGCGTTAAATCCTATTATTTAAAGATATATTAAAAAAGCCATTTAATGCAATAAGAACGTATAGAACGTAATATTAAATCGGTAAAAATATGGTCTAGATTTTTAAAGTATGAATTAAGACTGGGTCATATTATTGCCGTGGAGTTTAGTTGGAGTTTAACATGTATCACCTGACAGTATCCTAACAGACAGACCAGTGCTACCATTTCATTGTGAACATTATGCCTTACCTGATCTGATCTGTCGGCTACATATTATAGGTACTACATGTGATGTGATGAAATAAAATTACCCGTGGAGCCACCAGGGGGACGTGTTGGTGGGACCACGGGTAATAGGGGTACTCGGCACTTTCCAATACAAGATGAAAAAAAAATGCATCTTCCCTATTATGATGACAGTTTTATGGACCGCAGAAACAGATCGTTGTTGGTCTTCAAAATGCCTTGTATCCAGATTTGAGACGGCTTTGTTTCATTATATCTAGTTAGTTTCTGAATGTTATGCGGAAATTTGGAGAGGTTTACTAACTCTGATCAAGACTAGATATTGTATTGGCAATTTAACTATACCGGACTATTTTTAGCTATATCACTAGTATCCAGTTTATTAAAATCACTAGCTTCTGCCCGCGACTTCATCCGCGTGAAATTCGGTTACAGTTATTCCCTTGAGAACTTTTGATTTTTCCGGGATTAAATAGAATATAATAGATATTTTTATTTCGGACCTTGATCCATATCGGGTTAAAAGTAGCCTGTGTTAATCCAGGGAATAATGTATCTTCCTGGTTCCCTGGTGCATCATACCATCTTAGGACTAAGTAATCGAACGTGGCCACAAATAGTCTTGTGGCCCTGCCCACCCCATTAGGGATTTCGGGCGTGATGCTATGTATGTATGTATGTATGTATGTATGTATGTATGTATGTATGTAATAATGTATCTCGATTCCAAATTTTATCCAAATCCGTCCAGCTGTTGAAGCGTGAAGGAGAAACAAACATCCAACCATTCTCAAAAACGTTCGCGTTTACAATACTATATAGTAGGATTATCAACCTGTGTTCTTCCCACTGCGTGCCACTGCCAGGCACGGGCCTTCTTGCATAATAAGAGATAAATATGAAAATCTCAACATCAATGCCTCATTTATTTAGTTTTTTTGTGAGGGGACCATTTATTTATTGTATTCATAATTATTACAATGTGATTTATTATTTTCTGTCAAAAAAGGATTCCAAATCTGTGACCAATAATCGGATGTTCTAAATTTAGCTCCTGAACTACTGGACCGATTTTGATAAATGGTATATCATATGATTCTTGGAGAACGTGCGTGTGTCATAGGCTATATACGTATGAGAATTCTAAGGATGCGTCACACTGGAGCAAAAAGGGCTATTCCCAGTTGGATGCTGATAAGCAATAACGTGTCAACCCACAATTAAAGTCGTAGTGGGTTGACACGTTGTTGCTTGTCACCATTCAGTTGTCCGCACCCCGAACTCAATCAAAGGGTTTTTTTATTTGTTAATGATTCATTTCATACATTGCCTAAGTATTGTACACAATACCTCGAGTACCTCGAGTACGAGGCACTATATAAAATAGACATTTACTCATTGATTAAGTATCAAAATTATATAATTACTAAAAATGGTAAATGGCAGCGAGCGAGCAAGATGGGTCTGAGCAGAAGCGATTTTGATAGGTTTGGCACAGAGGGCCTTCGATTTTAGATCTTTTTTTCGTAACAGTCCGGAAAATCTTGCCTGCTTGTACGTTGTTATGCTGAATAGGTTTAAGCTGTAATATTATTCTGCTTAGTATTATTATGCCAAAGAAAGGGGAATCACAATTTATAATTTACCTGACCTCTTTCGGGCATTTAGAATACCTAGGTCCAGTATGTAATAAGTATAGAAAGAAACACATGGCCTAAACGGATTCGGCTATAGAGTGCCTAGGGATTCTATAGAACGCCTGCATTACAGTGCCGGGACCATTATATATTATTCATCTGCGCAAATAACATGATGGCTTAGATTAACCTTTTAACCGCATACATTTTCTTCAGTCATGTCCGTGTCATCGCCTATACAAAGTGACGCAAACCAATGTTAAGGGAATTTTCCTTCATTAAAGACTGCAGCGAAATGATAATAAGAAGAGATGTTTTTTTATATACCATTTTATCAAGCAAGTTATTTTACTAGCGCAAAATGAGGTTAATGAAAAATTCGATTTCAGACATTTTCTTAATTGAGAAATCCTTTTTAATTCAGCAAACATAAGTATTTACTGAAGTTTTCACTTCATTCTTCATTCCATACGTGCGTGTACCATTTCGCCTTTTTTTATTTTTCATACAATACAACAAAAACATATTCATCTTATTATTAAGTATTTTATGTTATTATATTTACATAGCGCAATAAATTTTACCTTATTGACCGAGGTGTATTTGACGTAAGTATCTGTGTTTATTACGGGAAAATTATCTGCCGCCTAATAAACAGGTTTTACCAATCATAGGCAGCAGAGCTACAATAACTTTTGTCAATTATGCCTCAGGAAATAAACAAATTCATTATTAATATTAAATGAAACAATAAAAACACATAAATGCCTATGTATAATTTTTGAGTCTCGAATCTCATGTAATTGTATGAAAATAAGAACAAAACCATTAGTTTTAACTCCTATCCAATAACAAGTCACACGAGCATCGGAACTTGATCTATCGAATTTTCAGAGAAAATACACAAATTACGGATAAATTAAGTGACTAGGTAATTATGAAAATGACTACAGAACCTTACATTAAGCGTAGCCGGAAATTGACCGACTTTTAAAAATGTATGCAATCTAGCTTCCTAGCGCGGGTCCATCTCTTAATTCGGGGAACAATGGCAATGTGACGTCATTGGAAAGAAGTTGCTGTCGTCACTGCCACAATCATGAAGAATTATTCATGATTGTATGTATTCATCTTTGTTTGTCCTGTATTGGTTTAACTTGTTTTAATCCCAATTTGTCATATTCGCGTGAGTTCCCTCGTGTGTCATTAACGACACCGGTGCAGTTGATCTCTCACCCCCTTGATTAACAATCTACGGTTACCTACCTCAAGTCCTAATAACGTTTGACCGAATGTTGACACTGCCATTCGAAAATAGTATTTGCTTTTTTTCCTGTCTGAAACATCAGTTCGATCATTTTCATTTGGCCAAATATTGGGGCCATTCGAAGGCGTGTTCGCTAAATTTAAAAGTAGCTTAACTTCAAGTTAAGCTACTTTTAAATTTACAAGACAAACTTTACAAGAAACGTCAAACTCGATTTTGACAGCTTGGTGCCATACTAAATCGGATTTGATGTTTCTTATTTAAGTTTAGGAAGTTTTAAATTTAGACCCGTTTCGAAGTGGGCCGATTGGTTAGTCGTTTTAATCATTCGACAATTTATTTGCTCTCCTTTACTGGTTTAACCACAATATTTTTCCACTAATATAGTGACTCATTTAATTAACTTTTGTTGATCGTTATCATAAGGTCCACGATGCTAAATAATGGAATTATGTATTGATTTTAACTTCTGTTTTCTTTTCGGTCTGTGACAAAGTCGACGAAGCGGGGCTCCTATTTAGGGTTCCGTACCCAAAGGGTAAAACGGGACCCTATTACTTAGACTCCGCTGTCCGTCCGTCTGTATGTCTGTCTGTCAGTCTGTCACCAGGCTGTATTCCATGAACCGTGATAGTTACAGTTAAAAGTTTCACAGATGATGTATTTCTGTTGCCGCTATAACAACAAATACTAAAAATTAGAATAAAATAAATATTTAAGGGGGCTCCCATACAACAAACGTCATTTTTTTGCTGTTTTTATAGATAATGGTAAGGAACCCTTCGTGCGCGAGTCCGACTCGCACTTGGCCGGTTTTTCTGCTAGTATGGATTAGCTCATGGACTTTCTGTTATGAAGGGGGGCCCTCGTCATCCGCGCCCCACTCCGCGTTGTGCCCTCTGCTACAGAAGTCAGAGAAGTGAAATTCGCAGTAAGTACTGGTTTTCTGTCCATTGCTATATAAAATAATAAATATAACGTAAACAGAAAATTTATCATACCATACGAAAAATCAAAGGTACCGCTGTATAACTAAAAATTTGAGTATGACTTAAAATCAAACGTTCGATTAGGCAAATAATTTAACAGAGAAAAGATTTTCGGGCAAATGATAATGCGGGATACCTATTAGGTAAATTGAAATCTGTGAAAGATGTCATCGGCCAAACGGCAAAAAGACGAGGTTTTCAGACAAAATAACAAACAGTATAATACAGAGAAAATAAAATCGAGTTTGTTATAGCCGTTATAGGTTACTATAATCTACTACTACCCAAGCAAACGCAATTCTTCGTGCGTTGTATCAAGAAAAAGTTGCAGTACTGTAAAAGTATTTCCTTTAAATTTCATCTTTATGACAAGTTTTTTGGCGCAGTGTACTTATTTATCTATTTAAATTTTCAGTTATTTCATTATCATCAGTATTACATAATGGTTAATATGTGGGTTCAAAACGTCTGCCGTTCCTATAAAGGTAGCTGATTCAAAATTAACTTCCAAAATTTAAAATGCCAAGAACTCAAGAGAGACCAAGTCGGGGATCACCCTGTTGGATCATCCTTCGTACGGCCCGGACCTTACGCGTCTATGCTTTTATTACAAAATATAAATCGTCGCCCTGCAGCGGAAACCTCGTTAACGGTGCTTTCCGAGGTTTTCACTGCAGGGCACCTCAAGAGGTGTTTATTTAGTACTTAGCTGGTTTATTCGCATGCAAAAGGGTATTACGCCTGATCACATTTATTATGTATTTAATACTACATGTTGAAAAACGTATGATGCAGCCTAACATGAACGCATTTAGTACATTAAAATCGTTCTTTCATGTTGTATTACGAGAGAAGAGAATTCACTCAGATATACATTCATTCCATCAGATGATATAGGAATTGTTCAGAAAAGAAGCAAAATTTTTTTTTTTTTTTATCTAAACGAAGACGATCACTTACATTACGAAATATGCAATTATTTGTAATTTAAAAGACCGCCTGTTAAGGTAAAGTGAAAAATAATTGGTATGTTTAACGTTATTTTTGCCGCTTAAACTATTAATCCCCCCTCTCTGCTGCACTGGGAGTGAAGACCCTCCTCTGCCGCACTGGGAGTGAAGAAATAGCATAGGATGCGTGCAGATGCTTATCATCCTGGCATGTCGTAAAAGTCGACTAAGGGACGGGTCCTCTCCAACATGGTGGAATATCTGTATGGGCGATGGGCTGATCACCTGTCACCATATGGTTCATCATACCATCTTAGGACTAATTAATTAATCGAACGTGGCCAAAAGTAGTCTTGTGGCTCTGCCCCCCCATTAGGGATTTCGGGCGTGATAATATGTATGTATGTAAACTATTAATTTATATATCATTTGATGGGGGACTTCTATGGACTTCTCCCTAAATATAATATGAAGGAACGGTTTTAATTTACTAACTTCACCTAAAATGTAAAGTAGGCATCCGTGGAATTTTTTCATGTACTAACCCAAATGTTATTAGAATATTACTAGCTCTTCGGCAGACAAGGAAAACTGTAAACTTTTGCGGATTCACGTCAGAATAAGTAATGTTTCACGAAATATTTTATAAAGAGTTAAAAAGAATAAAACGTGATGTTGAAATGAATCTGTATATGATGTAAGAACGTGCCCGTCCTATTTAATTATGGAATAGTATGGGAAATGACTGTGCTAACTTATTTTACTTATTTGCTCAATATTCCTGACATGCGAAAATCTGTTGCTTTTTGTTTTGAAAAGTTAAATAAGTATCCCGGTAATTTTGTTTAGTAGAAGCACGGTAAGAAATCAATCCCATAAAAAACGGCCAAGTGCGAGTCGGACTCGCGCACGAATGGTTCCGTACCATTATCTATAATCAAGCAAAAAATAAAATCACGTTTGTTGTATGGGAGCCCCCTTAAATCCGTTTTTTAGTATTTGTTGTTATAGCGGCAACAGACATACATTACATAATCTGTGAAAATGCCTGGTGACAGACGGACAACGGATTCTTAGTAATAGGGTCCCGTTTTACCATATGGGTACGGAACCCTAAAAAGAAGGCTAAAGTGTCATTGCATACTCGTTGGGGGCGACGCAATAGTGACATAAGCACGGACGTACAGTGCCCTGCAGTAAATAATGCGCATCGACCTTTGGAAAGAGAGAATCGGCTAATTTCGCCTCGTAGAGCGTTATCTCTGTCGCACACTACTTTAATAACGTTTGCTAGTCGTGGTTCAGATGCGATAGAGTGCGTTCGCGTCCAGTCGAAAATATATATAGAGTTGTTAAAACCCCAAACTTTAAATCACTTAAAGTATTACGATGGCATAAAAGTGAAGCCTTTACGAGGCCAGTCACACGAAATTATCTACAATGTTTATAAATATTTTGTAACCGAAGCAGACAGATAAAAAAAATAGGGATAATTTAAGTACCTAATTATTTTAAACAGGTTCAAGAGAGAGTTGCACGTGCCACTGGAATTTCAAGAAGAACTTTGAACAATATATTAAACGAAGTCAGTACTGAAACATCCAGCTCTCCGAAAAAAGGGAGACCAAAAAAACAATTTCGTTTAGATATGGACGATTTTGATTATGATGTTGTTCGAAGAATGGTGTACGATTTTCACTTACGTTTTAAAGAACTGCCGACGATAAAATCATTAAAAGCTAAATTACGTTGAGAAAAATACTTCATGACATGAGATATAAGTTCACTAAAATGGAAAATAAACGAAAAATTCTCCTCGAATCTTCGTATTTCCTCATTATGGAAAAGCACGATGTAAGGCTCAAACGAATTGAATACCTAGATAAAATACGCAAAATTCGCGAAGAATGAAAAACTATAATCTATATGGATGAGTCCTACATACATACATCCCACACTAGAGTGATGATAAGAAAAAAGGAGTAAAAAATCAGATTTCAAAAGGTTAACGTTAGATAATTGTTCATGCATGAAACGTAAAAGGCTTTGTATCCGGAGCCTTTTTAACGTATAAATATACAGACACTACAGACGATTATCACAAGGAAATGAATTGCGATAACTACGAGTAATGGCTGGTTAATCAATTAATCCCAAATATACACAGTGATTCTGTTCCGGTTATCGACAACACACCCTATCACAATAAATATGTTGAAAAACACCCTATTCAAACACCATTGAACAGGATCAACTGGTTAGAAAGACACGAAATTCCATTTGATCCAAAATTGACGAAACCCCGGATGTACAATATTATATGTCAGCCCAAGGAGAGGTTTACAGAGCATTCCGTGGACAAGGTACTTGCCGAACATGGGAACACTGTGTTGCGATTGCCACCATACCATCCGAATTTTAATCCAATTGAAAGTATGTGGTCTCGACTGAAAGACTAGGAACGTGGACATGAATTTAACTTCAATAAAAAATTATTGACTAAAAAAGTAAACATGATTGGGGCGGAAGAGCGGAAAAAGGTCATGCAATAAAATGTGAGAATGAATATCGAAGAATTGAACACGGTGTAGACGATTACATTGATATACTAGTGATAAATACGGCTGATAGTGACAGTGATATTGACCTCAATGAGGTCATATCCTTCTGATTAAAACATAATATAAACATATATTTTATTCTTTTTGCATATTTTATTATTCTCCAACGTATACATGTTGAAAAGGAGGAAATTATATTTAAAAAGGGAGTAGTTTTACACTTCGATATAGTTCACAAGGGAATCAAAACAAAAAAAGAATAAAGAGTACTTAGTTCTGAATTCAAATACTGATAAACGATAAATCTAATCATCGATGGACATGGAAATTTGCGTGCGTTTGTATTCGGAAATGCGATGATTGGCGATGTGCAATATTTACCGCTGGGCACTGTAGCTATATAGCTTTGGCATAGGGAGGGGGGGGGGGGTCATGGAAGCTCTTGCAACTTTTGCGGATCGGACACAAAATATGGATATGAATGGTCCCGGCCTCCTAAACCCCCTCCCCCTTATATACGTCCGTGTAAGTACCTGCCCGTACCAAAATATATCGCATGAAGGTTCCGCGCCTTAAAAATATTGTCTATAAGATGCAGAACCATAGACGGAATTGGGCCTGAAGTTATAGGAACGCTGAATGTTTATAACTAGAAAAAGCACTTCATAGTGCATACATTTTTCCGTGTTCTTATAACCCAAATCGGTCACTGAAACTATTTACAGCGTTCAGACTAACATGGGAAAATCGGGTTTGGGCCCCGCATGGCTCAACAGATCAGACTTGCCATAACTTTTTAAATTGAATGTTTAATTCATGGATCGAATGGATATCAATATAATGTAATCATATTTTATAAATTCAGCAACTTACGAACAAATCTGTCAAAACTTTATAAAGATTCGTTACGAATTCAATGACAACTATTCCCCCTCATTAGAAAACTAATAAATGAATGTGGGACTGGCTCAATACTTAAACGACACCAAGAATATGTCCAAAGAATCAAATCGGCATGACAGATATAATATAATAATAAGAAAATAAAATTGTGTATTTCAAAGCGTAATTTTAAGATATTATTAAGTAGATGTGTTCTTTGTTGGTTTTTTAATTAAAATGTATTGCCGAGTTTACCGTGTTTACCGTGACTGCTGTTTGGGCGATAAGCTGTTAATCGGGCATTTGCTTGTATGAAACAAATAAAACAATGATTCAGTTATATTGCTTCAACACTAATCGGGGTAATAAAACAGATTTAGAAATTGCTCTTATATAAAAATTAGTTCGAAAATTGTCTCACGAAGGTTCGAATATTTACTTACACAATAAGACATTAAATACGGTATACATAGGTAGCTAAGAAAACAAACAATAATTATATATATATCTTAATTAGAAAGTAATAAATACTATAGTACTTTTTAAGCGCGAAGTTGATTTACGTAAAATTAAATGGTACTTCGACGAACACTTGAACACTAAATGCGTAATCAATCACTTCGTGAATAACTCGAGCAATCGCCGAAGCAACAGAGGCTGTACAACACAGGGCGACACAATTTTTTTGACAAAACACTTAATTATAAATGCCCTCGTGAACGAAACTTTACAAATATCGTTAACATCACAGAACAAAGCTACGGCTAAGCATATATCCTGGGCCCCGAGACCGCTACGAACGCGTTGGGCGTGAGCACATTCCCGCGGTTATGTACAAAATCTTTAAAAGTAGAATAAATACTTGGAGTTCGCGAGCAGCGGGCGAGGCCCAACGGCGGGGGACCGGAGGAGGCGGTCGGGCACACGAGCGCGGCCGCCGGGGCGGCAGCGGCGGGGGCGACGGAGCTCAGAGACCCGTGTGCGGGTCGCGGGCGGGCGGCGCGGCCGTGCCGGCGGGGGCCGTCGGCGCCGCCGGCGGGACGGTCGCGGCCGGCACGGCGGGGCCGACCAGCGAAGTGGGCGTTCCCGACGAAGCCGGGGACACGGGAGACACGGGTGCAGCCGAGGGCGCGGGCGGCGCGGTGGGCGCCGACGGCGACGCCGCGTCTGTGGCGGCGGTGGGCTCCTCGGTGCCGCTCTCCGCCCCCGCCTCCACCTCCACCTCGCCCTCCACAATTTCGTGTGTCTCTTCCTCCTCGTCCTCGTCTTCTGGGTACAATTGGTAAGCCCTGTAACACACAAGACTTAATAACTTAGGATCCACTCAAATTAATGGAACATTTCTGAAGCATGTGAAGATAGAGTTTAGAGATTTACATTCACTAAAATTATAATTCGTCTGGAGTTGGTATTTGAAGAGTCCACGGAAAAAAGGTGATAGTTTATAGATTTTTCAGTACCATAATACATTTTGTAACAGGGGATTATGATTCATTTTTGTTCCGACCAATAATTAACTCTAACCGTTTTTTCTGCTTCCACAATTGTTGATCTATTTGGAAAGCACAGTTAACTCTGCGAGTAACCCAGCTTACAATCCCGAAGGTGGAACGAGATTACCCAGGAAATTCCTATTTACTCTCCTCTTGAAAGTGCCCACATCATAACTAAATAAAAAACTAAATAATGGAATGGATTGGATCGTAACAAACTTTACACTGTCTGGCTACTTGCGATTTGCAGTGTTATTGAAAAATAGTTTTCTCTCTCAGTGGTCTCACTCAGCTCAAGTCTCACCAGTGAACTTGGGTACAGATATAGTGAAGAATATGTTTCCATCGGTAAAAGTCGGATCTCAATCGGAAGACGATGGGACCCGAAGTGTCAATTAATTATTGTAATAAATAAGTGACAGGATTATATTCATTAACATGAAACTTTATTATTTAGTGCCAAATGTCAAAATGAAAAATGACAGCATGGTATGATGGGTACTGGCCCCCAATTCTCGATGCATTCGAGATAATGTCAATTGCGAGATTAAACGTCAGATTCATACAGTTGTGTCGAATGACTGTATAAACTGACGTTTAATCTCGATCGTGACATTATCTCGAAAGAACCGAGAATTGGGGGCCTGCTGTAGCTAATTGAGAGAGCACGATAAATACGAACTTTTCCGATAAAACACGATGGAAACTAATTATGCACTACATCTGTAGACACTTTTGTAAATACCGGGTAGATAGGTATTTACCCGATATTTACCTGAGTGGGTAAATGGGGCCCGCTGCCCATTTCTATGTCCAAGTACGTAGTACGTTACGTTATTATTTCAAGATTAACTATGCAGGAGTATAATACGAGTCCTCTACTTAGGGTTCTAGTATCCAAAGCTTTTTCCCTAGCCTACCTGATGGAAAGCGAAGACAGGATCTGGGTAAAACACGCTTCCCCAGAAAATGCCTGCCTATTCACTCTTTGCCTTGAATACACCAAGATTGTATTATTCAGGAAATGCAGATGCTGGGAGTTTTCCAAACCTTAGCGATGCGAACTAAAAATGAATTCGCGCACCGCTTAGTACGGGTGATAGGAAATTCAATGACATGTGGATGAAAACCCTCTTGACGTCTGGTAGTCCGGTGGCAGAATGTAGATGGTGGGATTAGGTCATGTAGGTCCTGTTCACACTCTCGGCGCTTTAAAGCTTCTCGGTGGTTTGAAGTTATACAGTGATACATTCTTTCGAGATACACGTCAACCTTACATGGATTATATGCGATTCCATTAATGCCGCGGTTATTTACTATGGTAAAACTTTTAAGGAGTCAACACAACAGGATTGAAGCAAGCATGGGGTTCTATCTTACTTTTCGAGTGTTTTTCGAGCAGAGTTGCTTCTTTCTAGAAAATATCCACTGGAGGTTTCGTTTGAAGTACCCGGCGGCGACCACGTGCCATATGATCCGTAACCTCCAGGTCCATATTTCTGCAAAAAATATTGATACATACACATAATTTATAGCAACTAACACTGTTTCGAAACCGAGTCTGTCTGTCGGTTTTGTTTTTGTGGCTAAAGTACTGAGCGATGAAAAGGTATACCAGGAGCCCTTTCTCAAAGCATACTCATTTTTTAAAGTGGGGTGTGTTAGAATTATTTTTTGTAATTTTTTTAACAATTTTTAAACGAAACCAAATACAATCAAGTGAACCGTTAACTATCACTGTAATTTAATATTAAAGAATCATTTTATTTATTTTACACTTCTTAAGCGAATTCAAATACAATCAACGACTGAAATAGAGCTGTAGGTAGTAGTAGGTAGTGGTCACTGACTCGGTCGAGTTCGTCCTGCAGCCAGGCGAGCAGCTGGCGCCAGCGGCGGCGCGCGTCCGGCTGCGCGTGCACGGCGCGCACGGCGCTGGGCGCGCGGCACATCACGCCCACCACCAGCTTCACGCACGCGTACGCACGCTTCTGGTAGTGCCCGCGCGCGCGCGACGCCGTCTCCAGCAGGCCGGGACGCTCCTCCGACACGCCCTGAACCAACACACGGGATTTTTTATTGAAACATCCCCGTTTGTGAACGCCCGTCGAGAGCTTGATGGTAGGATTAACTTAGAATTGCTAGTTTAAAGTATTTAAGATATAAAATAAGATATATGTTATCATCTGATCAAATGAAGTATTTAAAGCGTTTGTGCGTAAGTGGCGTTTGTGTGGTGTCAGTTGATTGGAGAGTACCTTGATGACGTTGTGTATGCGGTGTTGCTGCCAGCTGTCCTCCATGAGCAGCAGCGCGGTGAGCGCGTCGGCGTGCCGGCGCAGCTCGTGGCAGTACGCGTACGCCATCTGCCACAGCAGCTCGGCGAGCGCCATGCGCGACCAGCCCGCCTGCTCCCAGCACAGGAACTGGAGCAGCCGTATGCTGTCCTCGCACACGCAACATTCCTCCGTCAGTTTCTTCATGTACGTACTGTAACAACAATATAAATATCCATGCAAATTAAAAATAAAATATGATAAAGAAATGTAACTTAGAAAAATTGTTTATTATAATAGATCCCGACATATCCCCAAAAAAAGAGAAACAAGAAACTTGTTCTGGTGCTCATTCCAAATGTAGGTACCTATTTCCCAATTTTTTATGTAGAAAGAACTAAAGAATACTAACATATTAAATATCTTCTATAAGCCCTTTCATTTGATACCAATAATGAATAGGTGAAAAAATATCAAGAAACGAAATGTCTTAGCATCTGCCATCCTTGAGTTCAGGTTACGTCTTATGCCCAGTGTCAGTGTGCTTATTGCCCGAACAGTTTTGGCTGTAGGGGGTAACTAATGGAGTGACTTCATACATACATACATAACTCTCCTTTCTGCTTCGCTGTAGTCGGGTAAAAATAACACAATTATGTGTAGATGTATGGTTGTAGTGAGATAGAATTGTTTTTTGTAGTGGTAGAGCCAAACAGTACTCCTCACTAGATGATTACTACGAATGAACTTACGTTCGAATGGGCCGGCTCGACCGGGGTAGTACCACACTCTCACAGAATATCGGCGTAAAGTAATAGCTTGCTATTGCGTTTCGTACGGTGAGTGACGAGATCCGGAGGCCTATTCCCTCATCCCCATCCCATCCCCATTCCCCATCCTCCCGAGACTGGCAACGCATTGGCAGCACCTCTGGTTTTGCAGATGTCCATGGGCGGCAGTGACCACTTTCCATCAGGTGGGCCGTCAGCTCGTTTGTCAGACAATTGACATAAAAAAAAGTGTGGTACCCGGTCCTGTTGTAGAGGACGTCAGCGGCGGCGGCGGAGATCAAAGGGCGTGGCACGGCACAGGTTGCGGGCGGGGGGTCGGCGAAGGGGTTAGGCAGCGGCGGCGCGCCGTCCGCCACGTGCGCCGACTGGCAGCGCGCGCTCACGTCGCAGCACCGCACCAGCAGTGACACCAGCTGCCAGCAACCAATACACAGGTTTACAGATATTTATTTCTCTAACATATTGATTACATGAGAAATCAAAATTACCTATGCAAGACAAAGTTGAATTCGATTGACCGACTACAGCTTTTATTGATGAAAATGGGCTACTGCCAATCGTCCGCAGCCCGTAGTTCGCATATTTTTCCCCGTTTGGCCGCAGTACGACCAAATGGGAAAATAAATTCTAAAATAAATAGCTAGGTATACGTTTGAAGACAACATGAAACTACCCCTCAAAAGGGGTGCCTAGGAAACTTTGTATGGGAAAAACCGATTCCATTTGTTTATCAGCTTGAAACTTGGTATAACTACAGTTCAAAACAATTAGGTAGGCGATCGAGAAAACGGTGACGCGGAATGAACGGCGGCCTCGGAGCAGTCGTGTGGCACACAACTGCAAAGGGACTGCTTGTAGCAGTTGTGTTGCAGTGACTCCGTCCGCAACATGACTGGTGTCGTGCAGCTGGTCTAGACTGCTCCAAGCGGTCCGTCTATGGAGGCCCTTACCGAGCATACGCGTTGAAAAATAAACTTACCTGATGAATTTTAGCTGATTCTGGATATTGATACTTCCCGAGGGACGAAGATGAGTCGTCCATGCATACCGATAAGACAATGTCCAGAATTCTTAACTGCAAAGAAAAAAACACATATTCACACACACACATTTTTCAAAATCTCATGAATCATTATAGTATGATGGGTGGGACTCTTGGTGGGAGTAGTATCCTTCAAAACTATTTAACGGATGCGCTTTTTTCACTCATATCAGGAATGATTGTTGGAAAGAGCGATTGGACATCATAGAATCGTAGTTAATAGAATAGCCGATACAAGTTCACACTGATATTTCTATATGTTCTATGTTAAGCCATTCTTGAATCACGCCGCGGCTTGTTGTAAGCTCACACCTTCATAATACAAGTAAAGAGTAAGCGCGCGGT
The DNA here is from genome assembly GCA_947859335.1 of Tortricodes alternella. Classification (NCBI taxonomy): domain Eukaryota; kingdom Metazoa; phylum Arthropoda; class Insecta; order Lepidoptera; family Tortricidae; genus Tortricodes; species Tortricodes alternella. Next base: position 21,573,999 of record OX401970.1, on the reverse strand, counting down.
CTCTGAACAAGATTTACAAAGAGGATGACATCTCCTTGCACTTATTGTTAAAGAAGTAGCGATCTTTTAGAAAGTAGTTCCTTATTTTATCATTGCCCTAACAATATTTCTAACAGACCTCTCTCTCTCTTTCTTACGTATTTTTTATATATTTACTAGCGGACCCAGCAGACGTCGTCCTTCCCGGTGAGTCACCCTTATCATTTAGGAATATGAAAAATAGATGTTGGCCGATTCTCAGACCTACTCAATATGCTCACAAAATTTCATGAGAATCGGTCAAGCCGTTTCGGAGGAGTACGGGAACGAACATTGTGACACGAGAATTTTATATATAAGATTAACCATTCCTCTGCTGCACTGGGAGTGAAGAAATAGCATAGAATGCGTGCAGATACTTATCATCCTGGCATGTCGTAAAAGTCGACTGGTCCTCTCCAACATGGTGGACTATCTGTATCTGTATGGGCGATGGGCTGATCACATGTCACCATACGGTTCATCATACCATCTTAGGACTATTTAATCGAACGCAGCCACAAGTAGTCTTGTGGCTCTGCCCACCCCATTAGGGATTTCGGGCGTGAACGAATATTTAAATATAAACAGCCGAGTCTAATATGCATTTGATATGAATAATACAGATTGAGTCATGATTGACTAGTGTTGCCGAGTGCGATAGAGGCTCCATTATTATTGTACGAGTTATTAAAGCAATGCCTCTAATAGACTTAGTTGTCTGATGTCAAATTGTTCTTTTATTAAACATTTCTTCATGTAATTTATTGTTATTACGCAAATTTATATGTCAACTGAAAATCTTTATTTTTCGATGATATTTTGATCAATGTTGACTTCTAGACTTCACTAAACTTCGTCTAATGTGAGCTCATCTTACCTCTATAATGGTTTGCGTAAAAACAGGGTTTACAAAAACCCTTTTTCCGAAGCGTTAAGTGAGAGCGTACAATTAAAATGAACATGTAATATCTAATATCACATAATGCGTATAATGCAAGTTACTGGCTGTCATACATCTGGTTATTGAAATGTCGGCCCGTATATCTAAGAAGTAAGACGTTATCATGTCACGTCGAATGGCCCTCGTTACATAAACTTCTGAGTGTGAGACGGGCCGTAACGGAGGGCCTAGCTAGCACCTGGACACAGGAGTAAGTCTCAATTCCGGTGTTTGAAGAGAAATGAGAACGGTTTAACAAAGTGCACGTACCCGCAGCAGCTGGTGGCGCTCGACGAGGCCGAGCACGGCGTACGCGTGGAACAGGTTAAAGAGCAGCGGCAGGTGGCGGTGCGCCTGCGCGTCGGCCAGCTGCGGCGCCGCCAGCGCGCGCGCCGCGCACAGCACTTGGTCCGACAACGACGTCGCCTCGTCGCGCGACGTCCACGTTCCGTAGCCGCTGTTCACTGATAATTCCGCATTGTACACTATTAAAAAATCAAGTAAAAGGGTTCATACATATAATATATATATTTTTATACATATTATGGAATGACAAATTGTCTATGACAACACCAAACCGCCCCCACATGGAGACGTTGGAACTTTTAATGTACAATTTTGGTATTGTGTGCGTGCGTGGGTAAATCAGTCTGAGTGTGACATAAGATGCGACCTTGTGAAAATTTTCGATTATTTGAATTAACTAGAGGGACTTAATCACAGTGCAAAATATCAAGAAGAAGAATTTGTGTCAAACTCCTTGTCGATTAGCATAGGGAGCGTTCAAGTATTACGTAACGAATTCGGGGGGGTGAACTAACATTTTTTTAACCCTTCAGAACGATCGCGTTCTCTCACTCATTTTTGGAATGACCTCTTAAAAATATACTAGCGGGAAGGGAGGTACAGAAAAACGTTACGGCGCGTTACATGGGGGGGGGGGGGGGGGGTCAAAAACTCCAAATACATCATAAGTTTTTTTGTGTCACTGTGCCCATTTGATTTTGATTTAACTTTTCTATAAGTTCATGCAGAAACTAGGTGAAAAAAGTGCTCATTCCAGAGCTCCTGATAGGAATTTACAAAAAAGTACGCATTTCGCACTAAAGTCAATAGGTATAATGTTTTTTAGATTCCATACCTAAGGAGTATGAAAGAAGTTTGAAAATTGGAACGGTTTATTTTTTTATACACATTCATAATTTTCCTTGAAATGGTGGCCAAGGAGGAAAGGTGGTAAGTTTTACTTAAACTGGTGCGGTAGGTGGGGTATGGGGAAGAATCGAATGTTGCAAGCCAAGCGATATATATGGCTAAAAGGAATATCACTTGAGAACATAGTTTAAGCGTTTTAAATCTACTTCTTTTTATTCAGCATTTTTTAAATAATTATTACCGAAAATTCGCAAACAAACGATCTTTCCAGCAGTGGCGAAGGGTCAAATATTTCCTAGGGGAAGCCGGAAGAATTAGAACCGTACGTGCGATTCTAACATTTAGTTTGAGTAACATGAACGTCACGGACAGCTAGCCGTAGCTTTCTAGCTTGGTAAAGTCGTTAGGAATCGGCTTGTAGGCAGGCTGCGCCACTGATATACAGAGACATTGAATTCTCGGAGGGCTTAATCGAAAACAGGCTGAGGTAATTGAGTGTTTTCTGCTGATGACTTAGGTGGCCAGGCAAAGAAATAGTTTACTATTCCAAAATGCTATCACTGTCATTGTCATCAATGTTCCAGTTTATTCTGATCATGCTGAAAACGTGAACACCACTACCATTGCGAATTATCGGGACCTTCAGAGTTCAAGTAAAAAACAAAAAAGATTTGGGCGAAGTCTATTTGACATCTTTAGGACGGTACATATTTTGTTCATATATTAGACAAAGTCCGAACCAGAAATAATGCTCGAGACTTAGAGATACTGCAACTCATATTTGCGCGCGGCGCTGTGCGCGTGAGCTCATGTTGCTGGACGACGCCTGCCGCGTGGCGCCACACAAATCAAAGCTGCATATATGCCAGCTCACGCACACAGCGCCGCGCGCGAACATCAGGAAGTATCTACAACTTATTGGCTAGCTTCTTGATCTTTCATAGTTTAGTTTTGCAAAATTGACTTCTTGTACCTAATAATGATAAGTATAATGCGGCCAGCTTGCGTATTATCTGAAATAATGCCTTCAACTGGCTTCGTAGTTTAGAAGCCCTCGTCGACGGTTCGTGCTTTTCAACTAGCCAACGTGCCATTAAAACACGTATTCTTACCGGGTGGGTCTTGAATTGAGAAGTGCGCCAAGAAAACAATGATTTTCATAAAAACTACTCGAACTTCAGCCGAAGGACAGGATAGGAGATAATCACAAAACCTGCAAGATTGAAAGGATCATACTCAAAAATTATATTTATGGAATTCAAACTTAGGATAAATTCACTTAATATACCGCCAACCCAAAAAACAAGTCCCAATCTTCTGGCCGGCTTAGCGACAATCTCGAACGACTCGCTGGTCGGGTTCTTGCTATATCAATTTTGTATGGAGGCAATTCTGCGGCGCCTGGGATGGGACTTGATTTTTGGGCTGGCACTGAAAGTGTTAAGACCCCGAAACCTGGGTACATATACACTCTGATCGCACGATTCGACGCTACACGCCAAGATCCCGACAGTCGGGTTCATTTATGCAGGTGCAGGGCTGCGCTACAAACAACGATTGTTTAGTTGGGAATGTGTGCTATGTATTTACTTTTCATAGCTTTAGCGGTTTTCATTTATTTATTCATTAGCGGTAAAAAAGGGTGCAATAGATGAAATAACAAAACTATAATTTAGATCACATGTTGTTCAGAGAATGGCATGCATAAAACACAAAGTATTAAATTAAAATGCCCTTCCATTAAATTCACCAACTGATCAATTAATTAATCGCTTTCACGTAGCCATTTCATCACCAGTATTTTCATTATAAGTATTATAACTTTAAGCAACAACCCTGCTTGCCCGCTCGTCAAAAAATGACCCGGTAATCGGGTTCCTTGGCGTGAGCTTTAGTCATCTATAGCGATAGTATTAAGAACCCAACTAGCGAGCCGTCTGACGTGGCGACAAAGTAATAGAGAATCCGATAGATGGGTTCTTATAAAATAATTTTCTTAAGTCTATATGTATATCGTAACGCGAAATACTACTACTTTCTTATTACGATATTTGAATAACTATAGAGTTAAATATGTGAAACGGGGTTGCAAACTCTGATTCTAATATCTTCAGTCTACAGTCAATCTGTATTTCCTTCCGCTGTCAGATTTTAAGTAACGTTTAGATTTATGGTGTATTAGTGATAATTACAGATCACTAAAATCAAGTTATAAATTCATCCTAGTATTATAGGTTGGCCGCTTAAATGAGTCTTCGCCCGCGCGGCACAGGGGCGCGGGGGCAGGCGACAAAGGGGACCGAGAGAGGTGCGAGCGGCAGGCGCATTTTTGTTTTCATTCATTTCACGCCGCCCGCACATCTCTCAGTCCCCTTTGTCGTCCTGCCCCCGCGCCCCTGTGCCGCGCCGGCGAAGACTCATTTGTCAGATTCGGGTAGGCCGAAAATGTCCCGGTTTTGCATACGGCAACAATCGATTAAAAATCCGAATATAAAGTACAAACATTTAAAAATCTACCATTGTCTCAGTTTGCTTCAGAAAATAGGTGTGTCCACGCTAGTAAATCTCGCGAGTGATAAGTATTGTTGTTGTATTGGACCCGATGTATTCTTACCGCAAGCAAAATAATAATAATGTTTTATTGCTGATATTGGTAGTAGACCATAATTTAAAAACCGGCCAAGTGCGAGTCGGACTCGCGCACGAATGGTTCCGTACCCTTATCTATAAAAACGGCAAATAAAATCACGTTTGTTGTATGGGAGCCCCCTTATATATTTATTTTATTCTGATTTTTAGTATTTGTTGTTATAGCAGCAACAGAAATACATCATCTGTGAAAATTTCAACTGTCTAACTATCACGGTTCATAAGATACAGCCTGGTGACAGACGGACAGATGGACGGACGGAGGGACAGCGGAGTCTTAGTAATAGGGTCCCGTTTTACCCTTTGGGTACGGAACCCTAAAAAAGTAACTTTACTAACGCGAAATAATAAAACCCAGTGTTACAGTTAGATACCGTGGCTCAATGTAGAGCCAAGCATTAAAAGATGAATTATATAATAATTAAACGGCGATGATGTCAAGTTTATATTTTACTTAAAACGGCATAAATTCGAATACCGAAGTGGTTCAAAAAGGGTTTAGGGGGCTTAATACTGGCTTTCCACCAGACCTGTGCGAAGAAATTCCACCAATCAGTGTTCAAGGGGGCGTTCAATTGTCTCTAGAGCCCACCAATCCCATTGGCGGACATTTTCCTCACTCACCGCTCATTTTTCTCGCACAGCCCTGCTTGATAACCAGCCTACAGTGGGCAACCGACTGCAGCGCACGCTGTGCACGGACGGACACATAGGTTTGGGTTATGTTACCTACACTTTGATACAAAGCGAAGCTCAGTCTATAAGCGTAAAGCGATGGAAACACCCAAATCACATCTCCGTGCAAAGTCTACGCCGCAGTCGGCTTTCGGCTTAATAAAACTTTAATCCAAATAACCAATCTCACCGATGTGGATGTCTAAAGAGATCTGTTGCAAACCATGATCTCACTAACTGGGAACACCGCAAGTGTTGACATAGGATGTCATGCCTGAAAAACAGACAAAATATTTCAATAAAACCCTGCAATAATAGACAAAATGTTCCCTTGTCCCTGCCCTCCCCTTCATAGCAGACAACAGGTTAACCTTTTGAACGCCACAGTTGGCTGTAGCCGACAGCAGTTTTCCGTGCCCCTGACGCCACGACATGCCGTTTTCCATACATTTAGTCGGCTACAGCCGTCAATCGGCGTCCGGGGCACCCTTCTCGCATACAGCCGTGGGGTTCAAAAGGTTAAGGCTTCATACGACCTCAGGGCTAATCAAATTTTGGAGTTTTGCTGTTTCTGTCACTCATAGTAACGAACGAGCGAGAGCGAACAGGCGTAGAGAGTAAGGTAGGTCTGAGATGAAAAGTTTCAACGAGCGAATCTTTATATATTTTTCAAATTACGTCGAACGGCGTACCTTAAGGTATCTTAACCCCAAAAAATCTTACATACGTTATATTAATAAAATCGTATAGTTTACCAATCAGACGCCGGCCCGCGTAAAGTCTTCTTCGTGTGAAATCCGACTTGGAATAAGAACTTGGTTGCTAATTGAACTGTCAGCATCGACATCTCTTCATGTTCGGGGCCCTGAGATATTTATACATTTTCATGAAACTTTCTTAGGAATGGTTATATATAAAGAAAAATAAAAAAGATACCATCAACTATTCCCTTACCCAAATAGCATTTGTGGTGCCAGGTGGTACTTGCAGCCGCAAGAAACACAGCTTCTTCATAAAATTAAAATGCTCCAGACTAAATTGATCTTGATTGTGAGAAAAGGCGATATTGCTGCGTCGTACAGACATCCAAATAGGCCTAGGGATTGAACTTTCTCTGGAAAATTAAAAAAAAAAAAAACATTATCCTCTTAGTGCGAATAGTGCAGATGACACGCGTAATGAGTTCATTGTAATAACGACTGTAGACTTGAAATAGTTATCTAAAATGAGAGTCAAGTAAAGGCCCGGGCAAACCAAACGCGGTTGCGTCGCGGTCCCGCGCTACATTGGTGTGGCATGGTAAATCCGCCCGCGCTGTTCGACAACGGCTCGGGCCCGCGTTCGCGCCGCAAACGCGACGCAACCGCGTTTGGTTTGCCCGGGACTTAAGCGTACCCGTCGAATATAATCAGGATCTGGTGATTCCGAAAACGACTACCTAAACCGTACCCAATGAGTACTTACTAATTCAGAACTATGAGCTTTGTTTAACGGGTACGCTAACTTTTATGGGATGTCCTCTCTTGACCCACTCTTGCCACTGGGAGGGACTATTTATACAAAACCAGCGGCCCTGGCAAGTTTGACACAATGATAAGTTAATCCGTCTTATCTCTAAGTGCATCTCTCTGACACTAGTGCCGACGAAAAAGATAGAGAGATAAACGGGTTTAACTTATCCCCATCTGGCCGTGCTAGGGCCGCTGTGATAGTTAATTGTAATCAGCACAGGTTATTTTATACAGGAAGAAGCCACTTGAGTAGTGAAACGTACAGGATATATTAAATAAAAGTTCTTTTCGTAATTATTTTACATAGTTACATTATTTTTTTACATAGTTGATTGGTTAGCCAATTCGCAATTGTATATTCGTTAAATTGAAAAGTCGCTAAACTTAAAATAAGAAACGTCGTATTTGATTTTGACAGCTCTGTGCTATACAAAATCGGGTTTGACGTTTCTTGTTTTAAGTTTAGGAAATTTTTAAATTAAGAAGACACCGCTTCGAATTGGACCCAAATGAATTAAGTACTAAACTTACTTAAAATTAAAATTCATGTTTCTCATTGACTGTACAAGACTTGTATTTTGTATCGTGTCCTTCCTCGTATAGAACAGTATGTATGCATTCCACCATCTCTTTTGACGTTTGTATGAAACCCTCTTTAACATCGGATCAAAAATCTGGAACAATGTAAGAAATTACCACTTCAAGCGTAGGGGGCCCTGTCAGCACGTGTCTTGTTAGCACAATTGGCAGTACTCATTAATTGTTTTTTGAGTCTAATAATAAAAGAAGGACTGGTTCAAGACATTACGAAACTGATCACATAATTATAAGTCACCTCAGTAGTGACAAAAATGTTTTGAAAGTATAAATGCAGCCAGCGACATTGCCCGCTTTCTTAGGGGTACTGTATTCGATCGAACTTTATAGAATCCTCATAGTTACACCATTTCTGTCGACCTCTTTGACTGTCTGTATGTCACATACATTTTTCTTTAATCTTTTGAACGCCACGACTGATTGCGAGAAAGCGTGCCGCGGACGCCGAGTGACAGCTGTAGCCGACAAAATGTATGGAAAACGGCATGCCATGGTGCCGCCGACTGCGGCGTTCAAAAGGTTAAGCTTGCTTCCTCAAACAAATAGCTCAACTTTATGCTCGTCATTAAATATACCATGATTCAGGAGCTACTTCAACCTAATGACCTTGAATTTGATCGAACGGACCACTCCTCAATAACAACGGGTAGTTATTAACCTTTTGACTGACACAGTCGGCTGTAGCCGTCAGTGAATACAGGATAAAAAAAGTCCTTCACTACCTTGACTAAAAGTTGAAATTCGTGTTACTTCTCAGACATGTTTGGCGGTCAAAAGGTTTAATTGCCACTTGGACATTTAAAAATTAAAACCAAAATTTAAAAATAACGTATTTCCGTAGCAATAACTTGTATGGAGATTTCAATATGCTTATCATAAAGACCAATAAAGTTTTAACAATTCCGCGTCTTACTTGTATAGGCTTATTAATCTTCTAGGTAGAATTATTACTTATATGTAGAGACATTACTTAATATAAAAGTAGATACGAAAAGATTACATATTGTATACCTTATATAATGCAGTTTAAAAAAATAAAATAAGAAATATATCAAAATTCTGCATCTTACGAATGTTAAGGAAAGATCGAAAAATCTATTTTTTTTTCGGAAATCATATCTTAAGGACCAACAGAACCTGAAATCTATGATTCATCAATTTTGGCATTTTGGTTATAGTGCTATTTAGGAAAATGTTTTTGTCAAACCGCATTATTCCGGAATAACATTGATTGCATAGGTGGCAGTTTGACAAATCTAACTTGTTTTACTTGCCGGACACGTTTTGTTAAAGTGCAGTTACACGAGCAACATTTTCACGGCAATGTGTGGCCGGCAACTATTTTCAAATTCGCCAAACTTTCTCCTCTACTTCGTACCTAAAATTCGCTATAATCCCTTTGTTGCTTAACCACTCTCACCCCCACCCTGAACAGCTGCCGGGTGTCCGGATCAATGGTAGTATGGCACACTAACTAGCGGGATTTTGATGGGCTGGGCTATAACGTAACGTACGAAGGCTCTGCGCCCTCTTAACGATACAAATCTTCGTTCATTTAAGCTATTTTTGTGACTATTTTATACTTTATTACGCAATTATACATTTTCGAGGTTATTTAATTTTGGCTATAAACTTGTTTATCGTCAAACCTAGTATGTTTATAGTATTTACTAGCTTCTACCCGCGACTACTTCCGCGTGGAATTCGGTTGTAGTTATTCCCTCGGGAACTTTAAAATTTTCTGGGATAAAAGGTATCTTATATCCTTCCCAATACCTTAGAGAATATGTGTACAAAGTTTCATGATGATCGATTAAGTAGTTTTTACGTGAAAGCGTAACAAACTTACATTCACATTTATAATATTACTAGCTTTAGCCCGCGACTTCGTTCGCGTGGAATTCGGTTATTGTTATTCCCTCGGGAAAATTGTAATTTTCCGGGATAAAAAGTATCCTATGTTACTTCTAATACCTCCCCTCCAACAATATGTGTACAAAGTTTCATGATGATCGGTTGAGTAGTTTTCGCGTGAAAGCGTAACAAACAAGCTTACATTCACATTTATAATAATAATATATATATAGTAAGGATGAAGAAGAATGCAAAGCCCCGTGTTATGTACTAATAGAATATTGTGAATAGAATAATGTCTTAGCAAACACATGCTTTTTGTTTATGTTCCAAAGAGCGAGTGAAACAGGCCTAAATGGATTATCATAGGTTCAGAACAATTCCCTCCTGTCCTCGAAAGTTAAGGCCCTGAGGCCCGACTTATTTATTTAGACTTTGTAAGCATGTACAACGGGCAAGTATGGCCTGCATGAAGAAAACGTAAGTTTAACCCAACAGAAAAGAAAAATTTAGTTTCTTAACGTACGTGTGACTCACATGTCAGTTGACCCCTTCGCAACTTACAATCACGAAGTGTAAGAGTGGTCAATCTACAAAGATAGGCTAGAAAAATGGTTCCTAGCAAACGATCTCGAGGATGGAGACAAGTCCGGAATCAAACCTTGCCAGTTTATTAAGCAGTTTCTCAGAAAATACATACAAATTGGTGTGCGACCTTACGTACCGAAATTAGTTGAATCGCGATGCAGGGCCTTAAGCCGTTCGTGAATTAAAAAGTCTTGTCAGACAGGCAACAAAGCGGTTTGGTGCGAAAAGATAAAAACCGGCCAAGTGCGAGTCGGACTCGCGGACAAAGGTTTCCGTACCATTATCTATAATTAAGCAGTAAAAAAACACGTTTGTTGTATGGGAGCCCCCCTTAAATATTTGTTTTATTTTAATTAAATTATTTATTTTTAAAGTGAATATATAACTAAATAATCTGTGAATATTTCAAGCGTCTACCTGTTGCCGTTATCAATATCGAGCAAAAAAATCATGTTTGTTGTTTGGGAGCCCCCTTAAATATTTATTTTATTCTGTTTTTTAGTATTTGTTGTTATAGCGGCAACAGAAGTACATAATCTGTGAAAATTTCAACTGTCTAACTATCACGGTTCATGAGATACAGCCTGGTGACAGACGGACAGCGGAGTCTTAGTAATAGGGTCCCGTTTTACCCTTTAGGTACGGAACCCTTAAAAGAGTCGGTATTAAGTCTGCTAACTGTTTTAGGAATTCGATGGTTTTCTGTGTACTTCTGTCGTATGCTAGTTAGACGCTGCACAATATGTTATCCGTGCTCGTTACAATATGTCCAGTTCATTTCTATTAGAGCTACGAACATAAACACGGCATATATCTCCGAAATTACAGTTACTATTTATTTGTAATAAATAAATTTTGGAATCAACATATCTGAATCTTCGACGGGTACACTAACTTGATGTTCGCGTTGTATCTTTTCTAATATTCGCATTGGCCCCTGAAATAATCTGTCGACATCTGTTTCCACGACAGATATTGCAACGGTTTAGCGGTAGCTATACCAGAAAGGAGTAACGAAACATTAATTTATAACTACAAGTTGCAGCAACTAAACTGGCAAAACCATAATGAAATGGCAAAGATTAACTTGACACGTTGACATTACCGTTTTATTATAAGGCGACTGGCGCACTAACAGGCGACGATATAACTGTGTATAGGTAAATCAGATGAGGGAGTCGGTTTTGCATGTGCGCGTATTAAGTATAAGTGTATGCGTATGCGCGTTTTATTTCTGTGTCAATGCTAATCACAGCAGCACTTCATTCACAAACGACTCCCTCATCTGATTTACCTATACGTGGCGCGCAACCAGTGTTCTTACTTCTAGGGAAGGATTTTATTTCAATTTGATCTTTAGCTATGTACATATACTTGATTTAACTTCGATGTACCCGTTTCTGTTATCAGATAAAATAGGCTGCTGTAAAAATACAGCGGTAGAATTAAAAGTAAAAAAAGAAATGTCTTATTTTTCCAAAGCTCTACTTTCGCATAGCGGCAACGTGAAAAACGTGTCGTCAATACTAGGCCCTTTTACATGATTTCTAACAGAAAAGCCGGTCAAGTGCGTGTCGACTCGCCACCGAGGGTCCCGTAAGCTATGAAGAAAGGACAGTACCTCGTAGGTACGACGGAACCCTAAAAATGACAAAAATTGCTTTTAACAACCGGGTAACCAGTTAAAATCAACCTATGAAATAAGACAAAGAATTACTTTCGCAAGCTCCTATATCCGTGCAACCGTCGAGTGTGATACCACCTTGTAAAGATTATTCTGTGAAACTATTTTTTTTTGTGATGTAACTACAAATTTACAGTTTCGGCCATTTTCCTTTATTTGTGCTATAATAAGACATGCTTCTTGCCAAATTTCATGATTCTAAGGCAACGGGAAGTACCCTATAGGTTTTGATTCCCTTGCAAGTATCAAAATATGTGGCATAAACGGCCGTATCTTCTGATTGCGCTGACGTAGAAAGTTGATTTTGTCACAGCTCCAGGAGACTTGAGTATTTGATATTAATTTCAACTAGATACCTCCACGCGTTCTTGAGAAAAAGGTCTTGACACACAAATAGACGGACAGACAGACAGACAGACAGACAAAGAAGTGATCCTATAATGGTTCCTTTTTTCTTTTGCGGTACGGAATCCCAAAAATGGTTATGAAGTCAAGAACATGACAAAGCAGTCGAATCGGCTCCTTCGGAAAAAAATCCGCACATTTTAATCCGGACTGGATTCAGTCGACGCCTCTACTTGCGGCCTGGGTGCGATTTTGTCAATAGTGGAGGCTGGGGGACGCTCCCTTTCCCTTAAGAATGGGTCATATAATCCATTTTTATCATTTTTTTATCCCCATACTAAAAATATCTGCGCATAGACTACAGCGTTACGCGATATTCTTAACAGCGTATAATTACGTAATTGAATACGTAAGCTGCTCCCGTAACGAAGCTGATTGCTCGAGTTGCGCGTCCTGTAAGGAGTCACCTGTCAGTCAGACTTAGACGTTACGTTTATGAACGTAGCGGCGTATTTGTTTGCGTGGGTAAGCGTTTCCGATTGTTGATATATTTAAAGGCGGGAGCTGGGACTCGTACGGAGAACATTCTCACGCCAAGTTAGACCAACAGAATACCTGTTTCGTTGATAAAACCTCTTTAAGAAAACCGCAGCGAGTTAGCCGTAAACAGCGATCTTCTAACTTGTACCTAATATATTTAGTTAATATTTTGAACGCAACGCCGAGTGCGAATAAACGTGGCCTGGACGCAGAGTGACGGCTGAAGCCGACAAAATGTATGGAAAACAGCATGCCGTGGCGTCAGGGTCACGGAAATCTGCTGTCGGCTACAGCCGACTGTGGCGTTCAAACGGTTAAAGAACATTAAGGGACATCAGGGACTCAGAAGATGAAAGCTGGTGGGCGAAGGTTCTGATGGCCCCAGATATCAGCTGATATCGAGCGATTTATAGCCACGCCACGTGCAGTGTGTACGCCGCAGCTGTCAGCTGGCGTCGTGTGCACATAGATTTAGCACGAACGATCTATATAAAACATCTGTAGCGGTCGCTGACGCGATTTCTAAATGGGTTCAGTGTTTTGATGTGTTTAGCGGATAAAGTGCTTGTCTAATGAATTCACTGAAAAGCTATGAGAAGCAAGGTCGAGATTCGGGATATTTCATACAATTTGTTGTAATTGGGTAGTTGACTATAGTTACGAAATATTAAAATATTTCTGTTGAATGATAGCTTAACCCCCAACAATACATATAGAACAGGAGTCATGTAAAAATATATCAAGATTAATCTATATTTTTATAATTTAAAACGTTCATTTTTACTTCTAATTCACGTGACTTAAAACACTAATCACGACGCCATAAAATTATAGCAATAGAGTGCGTCCCGAATCGCGCTCACAGTGCCAGACCGCGCTCGCGGTCGTGCCGATTTATCGGGTCGTGCATTCCCTGGTCGTACATTATTGGCTCCCGCTTCTTTACATTTATGACAACCTTTGTTTTTTCCTGCCAGTGGAATGACGTCAAATGCGAGAGCTAACAGTCGATAACGTTTTGGCGGCAAATTAAAAAAAAACAAATATTTTTAGCGCCTTGAAAATGATCACGAAAATATTTTTATCTAAACCCATATCATAAAACGCAGCCGGAGAGGCCCCATCGTCGCCGCAGCCGGAGGGGCCCCATCGTCGCCGTGTCGCCGTTTATAATATGTGTGTAGATAAAGTTATGTATGCAACTCTGCATAATTGCAACGGTTGCATAATGATACGTGCACGTGCGATCTTATTATGAAACTCGCTTAAAAGCTCGTTTTATATAACCGCACTAGTGTTTTAAGGCCAAATTATGTAGAGTTGCATACATAACTTTATCTACACACATAGTATAAATCCTCCATGATGAGTTCAGAAACAATATTTTCTGGTAACAAGTTATTTGTTGCAATCGTGGCTGCATTTACGATATCCGGCGCATTTTCACATCACACAGTCACTCCGAGAAGACGACTATTCATATTTTCAACTAAAATGAAAATTACAAACAACTTTTTACAATTCTACTTTCGTTCAGCAAAAAACCAACATGAATGATGGAAGCTGTAATAGCTGCAATTCGATCCTCCGTCAAGACCACTTTTTTTAAATCATAGACAAACGAATGAATTCTCTATTTTCATTTCACTCGAGATCAAACACGACAGTGCGGTTTATATTAAAAAAAACATACTGAATTGATGTTTCGTATCAATAAGTGTTTTGATATCTATGGATACTAGAATAGAGACCCACTTGAGTTTTGACAGCTGTTCCAAATTTAATCTCAATACGATACTATAATCGATACTGTAATAACATTACAGTACTGGTTTTACCTATGCTGGTCATTTCCTACGGTTTTTGATTACATTATGGATTATTTTATGATATGGTTTTATATACTACTATTTCACAATCAAATAGAGTTAACAAGCAGCCTGAAATATTGTTTCAAAAGCAGTCAAGAACCGAATTATGGTATTATTAATCAACAAAGTTTAGCGAATTTATAAAAAACCAACGAGTAACTGATAAGCCGAAAGTCACGTCAATTACAAACAAATTTCACTTACATGAGAAACATTTTACAAATTATACTTAAGTTTAAAAACAATAGTTAATGCCCTGTGAGCAAACCAAGAGAAAGTCGAGACACCGAGCCCGGAACTTATCACCGCCTACCTCACAACATTAATAGTAAAATAGTGAGATTGTTTCAACTATGCATTATCAAGAGTCAGGTGCGGCACAGTGCACACGTCGTATTATCTATGCCAATCATTTATTATTTTGCCATTGATTGTATGAATAATGTACATATATTAATTCGATTTATTTATATTGCTACCACCCATTTGCACCAATATATTATTATAGGTAAGGTAGATTTTGACAAACATTTTCTCATCATATCTGTCAGTGAGACAGAGAAAGTGTTAAAATTAGTGGTTTCTATTCCATTACCGGAACTCACAGCAAAATACTACAGACAGTATTATTTGGGCTAAAATAGGGATGTTTCCTGGGTAAAAAAAATTGTTATTCTAATTAGTCCGTCAATTAGATTATCAAAAAAGAATGAACATGTATTTTCTGCTTTATATCGTAATACAAGCTGAAGCCTCTTTTCAGTTTATTTTACCAGAAAGAGACTTCCGCTTGTATTACAAGTTACAAGTAGTTATGCAATGGGCCCCGGGATAACACGGCCCCACATAGTTCGTCATCATCCGACGTTTTTGCCAATGAACATGAAAAACCTAAGGTGTCTCACAGAGTAAAAATTCCGCAGTAATCGCTAGGTCAATGATTTTGAATAAGGTTCGGGGAAGCCCCGTATGTCGTCAATAAAATCTATTAATTTCACTAGTGCTTTTCTAGTTATTAAGAAAAATGGGTGTGAAATACAGACATGACGATAGTGCAACAACAAGGGGTCCTTCTTGGATTTCAGAACCTATTTAGAATTATTTCGCTATTAGAAAAGGTAAGCACACCAGTACAATCGGTTCAGTAGATAAGCATAATCATGTATATCTAAATGAAAGCACAATGTCAGTTGCAACGCATTAAGGTAGAATTTCTTAGCAAGCGTAATTGATGATGCGTCAGTGACGCCGCCACATAGAGGCAGATTAATGGCAACTACGCAAATATATCGAATGACGTTCCATATATTTGCGTAGTACATTAAGATGGATTTTCGAAGCTAGCATCAGTGGCGCCGCGACAGTGACGCCCTGACAGAGCGGCAGATTAATGTACTAGCTTCAAAACTCCACCATTAACAAATCGATTAGAATTTTCTTAGTATAATGCTCAGCAATTGCTGCTTTTTTTTACAATGGACGGACAATGCGTCACTCCGCATGCCGACCACTGTAGTTATACATTTTGCGACGGTTAATTCCGTGGTGGCCACCGTGGCACGCATTATCGCATTTGGCCTTGGCGTTTAAAAGTAATATTATAAATGAGAAATTTCGATTTTAGTTTTCACTTGAACATGGGCAACCAATACACGTATCATGTGTCAAGGGCATGTAGAATGAATACACGGCCAAATCGCAAGCAAGGACAACCAAGAAATACAATCAGACTGCAAGATATAAAACTAGTAACCCATGCTAACTTAACACTTTTCTTTTCAATAATATCTAGTAGTTTTAAATAACAATTCAATTGTTTTAATTAAAATCCGCAACGCAAGCTTCATCAATATATCGTCGTTTGGCTGTTTAATTATATAAAAAATTGTGTTCGTAATTCAATTCAGTCGAGAGACCATCCATTTGAGTTTAAAATCTCGTTAATAGCGTGTGAAAACATGCACTCGGACAAATTCGTAGTTCAATAAAAAATTTGCATATCAATTCTACAAAAAGCAAAAATGATTTCGCGCACAGAGTATAAATTTAATCGCATTGCAGTGTTTCATTATAGTTAATTTAAAGAGCCCAAAACATAATAAAATATTTAATTATTACACGAATTGAAAATAACAAAAATTATGAAGTCCAACTCATTCCACATATATTTTATTGGGATTCGAAAGCAAAGCATAAACTTAGGAAGGGCTTTATATTGTATTGGCATATAAACACTGAAATTTGCGTGGCACCAAGTGTAAAAAAAGAAACCAGCATTGTAAAGTAATCAAAACTATTTTTTTCAACAATACAGGCTTCCACACACCGGAATCTTTCAAATCAATGAGCGCGGGCCCGCGCATTAACTGAACTGAAGGCTTCCATTGCAGTTCCTGTGGCACTGCTTACGCGGGCCCGCTTCAGACCCGCATTTCCGTGTGCGAAAGCATTATGCGCGATATCTTTATCGGCAATCGATAGTCTCACCTCGCCCGTGTACTCTCCGCCGAAGCACTGCGCCTTCATTTCCTCCTCATCGTGCATCGCGCACTCCGTAACATCCCCGTCGTCCAGTTTCACCCATCGCCCGGTCTCGCTACCGTTGTCTCTTTATTTTCAAATAATATAAAAATAGTTAGTTTTTAACAGACTTCAATTGATGGACACGATAAAGCGCCGAGACATACATGGAGCTATTCATTTGTCTATTAAAAATTGCGCGTCTGACAGCAACTATGTTGGCACCAGATAGCTGCAGCAGCAATTCTGCTAGGAGCGCTGGACACCCGAGCGGCCTCGCACCCAAGCTGTGATTGCTCGGAGCGGCACCGAATACATTAAAAAAAGCTTGTAACCAGACACCGCATTCTCGTTGCCATGACGTCACGATTAGACAGGTAGGGGAGTAAATGGAACACCTAGTTTGAATAGGAAAGTGTTTAAAATTAGGTGTTCCATACTACACCCCACCCCCCACTACCCCAGCCTACCTAATCGTGACGTCATGACGACAAGAATGCGGCGTCTGCTTGGAACAAATTAAATTCAATGATCAATATAATACCTTAACAGCACATAAGAATAATAATGACCCCCGGAGGCTTGTCCCGAGTGTACGACGATGCCGCTCAACTGATAGTGGGTCTCAGGCGAAATATCTTCGCTTCCCTCCCAGAGCGAAGCGTCACCCTCGGCTCGTGCTAATCCCCGAGCTGTCAACAAATTATCAAATCCATCTAAACATAATAAGGCAAAGGCGTGGAACTAAAATGGAAGATTTCAAAACAATGACCGCGGGTGCTGTACAATGTATACTGTAACTTTTACTTTTTTTACCAACTTTTTGCAGTAGTTGAAAGAAAAGCAGATTATGCACCTCGCATCATGTGATGTGTTTTTAGAGCCCTCACTTGCGTTCAGGCTCCAAACTAACGCTCGGCGCAGTAATGAATCACTTTTTGCTTAACATCTCTATTAATGCGTTTATGTTAAAATTTACTTTGTAGGAGATCTAACTTTACCTGTGTATGGTTCGACGTCCAAATCTCTTGGAAACTCAAAATAGTCATTAAATTTGATGGCGCATACTTTTTCGAAGTCGTATTCAAATCTTTTTAGTTGTATGACTAGTACTGGTGGGAGTTTGTTCAGGCATAATCTCTTCACAGTAACAACCTGAACAAAACATAAAGACAGTAAATAATAGCCTTATTCGTTATAGCTAAATAAACGTTTTCGTAAAATATGCTTTTCCACTTTCTTTCAAATTCATAGTCAAAAAAAAAAAACAACCGAATTGAGAACCTCCTCCTTTTTTGTCGGTTAATAAAAGGACAAGAACGCACAAGAAAAACCAAATTTTAAGACAATTATTTCACGTTTATTAATAAGGGTCTTGGTGAATTTTAATTTAAATCGATACAAAATTTTACTATACTTAACGCCATAATCAGAGAGATGACTTTAATTCATAGGGTGTTGTTACACACGGCTAAAAAATATAGCACACTGTCGACAAGTAATGCATTAGTATACAAATACACTACACATGCATAGAAATAAAGTAATTTCATCCTTACATTCATTTATCACACTAATATTATAAATGAAAAGTTTGTGCGTGTGTATGTTTGTTACTTGTTCACGCTGAAACGGCGCGACGGATTTGAGTGAAATTTGGAATTGGCTACTTTACTATAGTAACAAGTTTAGCTTATACCCTGCATTAACACAGGCTACTTTTTGTACTGGAACATGAACCTTTTGAACGCCGCAGTCGGCTGTGGCCGACAACAGATTTCGGTGCCCCTGACGCCACGCCATGCCGTTTTCCACACATTTTGTCATTTTGTCGGCTACAACCGTCACTCGGCGTCTGTGGCACGCTTTCTCGCATACAGCCATAGCGTTCAAAAGGCTAAAAGTTCCCGAGGGAATAACTATAATCGAATTCCACGCGAACAAAGTCGCGGGCAGAAGCTAGTTACATATAAACATTTATGCTAAGTACACAGTACCTTTTTGTTACACTTATCACAGTGATAAGCATCGGCGCCCTCAAGCAGTTCACCCCTGACATAAGCTTCTAAAGATTCCTGAAGGCGGGACATATTCCTAATGTCTAGAGACACTACACTGAACGGCTCCTCTTTACAATATCTGAAATAATTTTAAATTAATAATTAATAAAAACACCTGCGCTGAAATTACTTGTATTTGTGAACTTTAAGAAGACATACCTGTGAGGACACCCCTTGCAGATTTTCTGGTCAGAATATGTGCCTCCCAATGTTTTCGCCATCAACTGTTCTTGGCCCAAAGATTTTAAAGCTTCGTCTAATGATTCAACCAGTGACATGAAAAATTCTACGGCATCCTGTTGTTCTCGCAAATTAACAGGCTCACCTTGAAGTCTGTAATATGAAACTTGTTGAAACATTCATTGTCATAATAATTAGGGCTAGGACATTTGGTAGCACGCCGTGGTTCTAAAGTACTATAGAGTCGCTATTGTTTACATATATGATGTATTTGCATTGTATTGTATTTGCCTACTATTAGTTATGCATATTTCGCAATATTTATAAATTGCAAAATATGCGCTCTTTATGTGCGCAATGAAAACATTTGAATATTTGTACAACCAAAACCCTTTATTTACATACGAAAACAGACAGTGTCTTTAGTCTTCTATCACATATTGTAGATTATGTCTACTAAAAGCCTGAAAAGCCACTTGCTTTAGGAATAAGTATGCCATAATTATCATTAAGTAATATTTAATTTTCGTCATTAAAATGATAAAAAGAATGATCGTTATAATTTTTGTTAGATTACTGCATAAATCATGATAATTAACAAATGTTTTATATAAAAAAAAACACTCACAAAAAGAGACTCCATGCTATATTAGAACCACGACGTGCTACCAATATCCTTGCCATAATAACAATAATAATGAGCATTAGTATTTTGGTAAAACCTACCTAAAATGAGCCCACAATCCTCTCGGTACGTAATATTGAAGTTTACTAAAATGCAAATGCGCGAATATAGCTTGCACTTGTTTAAGAATCGTTAAATTATAGTCACCAGTGTTCTGAAAATAAGCATAGGAGTGTCAAGTTTTAAGTTATTGAAGGCGTAATACAATCCATAATGATAACACATCTGTAACTTGACATCTGACAAACTCTTCATAAAAAAAAAACAAAAGATGGTTTAAAATATTGTGATTACATTCGTATTAAAGACATCTGTAAGTTCTGCATCCCGGAGAGATATTTCAAGTCCCCAAAAAATCAAATGACTTTGAATTTGGAATCTGAGGCGGTAGTGTCCAGGAAGGTAAGTTCTATGAAAATTCATTTCAAACCATATTTTTTGTGATCGTCAAGGTAGTAGCGTACACCAACAACATATCGAGGATTTGATGATGCCAAAAAATAGTACCGAATTAATACCTATTTAAAAATGAATACCCTTGTAGTTTTCGAAATATAAGGGACAGTCGGTACCGTTAGGTACACTACCTTGACGTCAAGGTAGCATACACCGAGTGGATCTCTGGATTGGCAGTGTTCCCGGAAATTTTTAATGAGCCGAAAAATAGTACCCAAATAGTAATAATACCCTGGCCCTTTAAATCTCATCCGCGTAGCTGTTGTATAAGCTGAGATATTTGACTATTCAACTGTGTAAACACTAGCGCACCGTCAAGGTGAAGTACACATCTTTTACATCGAGATTGCAGCCAGAAAGCCTCGCCAATTTTTCAATCAGTTTTATTTATTCACTTGACCACAAGATAACACGTAATTAAGGACAAAGAAAAAATACAATAATGACCGTTTTTAAATTGAAAACATTACTTTCAAAAATTGTGCGTGCACTTTGGGTTTTTATGTGGGTTTGTTTTAACTTTATTAAATGTAGTTTTTAATTTATTCTCTTTGAGAAAAAGATTAATTAACCATCCTCCTGGCGTCGTATTGTAAGTCTTGCCCTGCGGCCTCGGACGGATGGCTTACTTACCGGTCTCTGAAGTGTACTCATGTTCTATTCTTATTTTATATGTAACAGTGGTTTAAAAAGGTCCGTTGGATCAAATTTCTGTCAGCAATGTCAACATTTTTATTGATTTACTAAAACTTGACCATCCATTTACCAACGGACTTTTAGATGAACCTGAGCATGCCAACTGACAGGCAGATACAATAGGCAAACTAGACGAGTGTCGACTTAATATTTACGCACAAACAATCAACACTTAAAGCTGATGACTAAGTTCAAAGGTTAAACTATATTTTTAAAGCAAAATAAGATAAAATGGTTTTGAAACCCTATTTCTTGAAATGTAAAAATATGAAGAAAACTAAGTACGTACTTCTGGATTTTCCACAATTGGCTGATGATTTTCACCAGAAAAGTCTTCGTTAGGGTCTGTTGCCGCACCTAAAATCAAATTTTTGTAATCAGGGTAAGGTGGGTCCAAGAGAAGGGCAAGCAAAACTTCATTGATAATAGACCCGAGTCGATCTTGCTTGATTCCATCTCCCATCAAATCATTACATGGGCAGTGACGAACTTTTGCGACCTTCAATTAGCCAATCACGTCGCCGCTATTAATCACCCTTGTGCTTTCCTCCAAATTTGGTGAACTTAACGCTGTAACGAGGTATCTATTGGGGGTGGTCGTCACTGACAAGCATCATGATCCCTATTTTGGACATTGATCATGAGATACGGTTTTGGTTGTATTTCACATAGTAAAATGTGCATATCCCCTTAGAGGCGCAATGAAGTGTTTTAGAATGCTCTCATCGAATTAAATATTTTTATTAGTAAAATTTAACAATGATGCGTGAACTGAACATGCGTCGACGCCAGTTTATTTTTAAATAACGAACAAGTAAGAAATATTGGACAAAATGATGACAACTTGTTTAAAAATTTGCGTACATGACGTCATTATGGGATCTTTCGCTGTGTGCAAATTAACGGTAATGTAAAATCACGGTATATAATTTAGTAAAAGCGGTCTAAAAAGTATGGTAATCGGACTGAACTAGAATCTATAATTCGGCGAACAAAATTGAATGCTGAAATGTTGTTAAGTTGTCATAGTAAAGGTAGTGCTGATCATGTCGATATTAAGAAAAGCTTAACACATTCAGTGCCAAAAACTCGATATCCGGTTCTCTATTACTTTGTCGCTACGCCGGACGACCCGCTTCTTCTTAGTCGGGTTCTTGCTATAATAATTTTGTATGAAGGCAATTCTGTGGCCCCTGGAATGGACATCGATTTTTGGGCCGGCACTGAAAGTGGGCTTTGAATAGCAGTTTTAGTTACCTTAACTTACACTCAGTATCATACCATGTGCCATAATTTTATGACATCCACCTTTACCTATTTTATTTGATTTGATACTGAAACATAGAAATTTAGCTGTTATCGTTTCAGTATCAAATCATACTATTAAATTTCATCCATACCTGGCAACACTTTCATTTGTAAATTTAGTTCGCCGAATTATGGATTCCAGTTTAGAAGGGTTTCGTGAAGGTGTTGTCGTTGGTATACCTTGCACGGTGAGCAGAGCGTCGCGCACGTCGGCCACGCAGTACAGCTGCTGCAGCACGGAGTTCATGTAGCACGTGGCGCCGGCGTTCTTCAGCCCCACCAGCCCCGCCGGCGGCCGCGGCCCCACGCACGGCATGTACTCCCACTCCGTCACCGGTATGCTTTTATCTGTATTAACGTACATTTATACAATTGATTTTTTTAATAAATGTTAGTACACAATAACTACACGAGCCCATATATTTTTACAATGCATGAGCCAGTAAATGGCTCATAACAAGTCACAAAACTGTGTAGGAAACCGGTTTTAATTCGCTATTGCCTTTTTAACCGACTTCAAAATAAAGGAGGAGGTTCTCAATTCGGTTGTATGTTTTTTTGCCACCGACTTCGATATATTTAATTTATAACTTCACATAACCAATAATATATCTGCCGTTTCTAGGTAAATGACTTACGAAACCAATTATTATTTCTTACTTTTCAGAGGGGTTTTGGAGTCAGTTTTTTTATTTGTTAAATTATATATAACGTTTTTCTTTTAACTTTGTGACTTCATTGTATGCTGTATTGTAAGCAAAGAGTTTTTCGACTTTTGACGTGGGAGTTAGTTTGACTTTGACTTTGAATAAAATATACGGGTCGAATAGATAACCTCCTCCTTTTTTTGAAGTCGGTTAAAAATAGAAACCTTTATTTATATTAATTACCCAGATTTTTTAACAGATCAGGCATTATGGGAGTGTTAGTATAAGGAACCAGGTGTATTGGAAATCTGGTATTTCAGATATATGGTAAATCATCTATCTAGTATTTTTAAATAGGATAAGTATTTGGGGAACTTGCGAGCGAGCGAGTACTGACCGCTGTAGAACATGAGCTCGAGCAGATGCGCGAGCTCCGCCATGTTAGGCACGCAGCCCTGCACGAGCGCGAGCAGCAGCTCGGCGGCGGCGGCGGCGGCGCCCGGCGAGCGGCACAGCGGCGCCGCCGGCTCCACCGCGCCCTCCTCGCCGCCGCCGGCCACCTCCTTGTCCATGCGGCACCACGCCCAAGAGTACGGCCACAACATCTCTGTTGCTACGTCCTGTACATTACAGAAAACTTCACTAATCACTACCAAATATTAATGACGGTTTAACCGAGTTATTGACATCCAGCAACCCGCAGGCTCCTTTTCCCCATTCGATTTGTTATTATACAATAGCTTTTTCTTCCAACTACGCTTTAATTTCATCATTATGGCCTTAAATACTCAGCAGAAAGCAGCCCTTATTTGCTCTAGAGCAAATAAAGTTGCATACAAAGTTCATTATTGCATTTTGTATTTTTTTAATTTAGTTACTTGATCAAGATGTTTACACTCAAGGGTCAATGTAGAGTCAATGTGGAATCAATGTGAAATTAATGTGGAGTCAATGTGAAGTCAATGTGGAGTCAATCTGGAGTCAATCTGGAGTAAATGTGGAGTCAATGTGGAGACAATGTGGAGTAAATGTGGAGTCAATGTAGAGCCATACCAGGAGCGAAACTGCTTTTTACGTCGCTAATCGGGTTTTAGTTTTTATCTTTACTTTGACTTTTCTTTTACCAACTTTGTGCAGTAGTTGAAAGAAAAGCAGATTATGCACCTCGCATTCAGTGATTTATAGCGCTCGTGTTTTTCTCAAACTAACACTCGGCGCAATAATTAATCACTTTCTGCTTGGTGCAACAATCTACTATTTACCGCAACTTCGTCAGCATGGAAATGTATCTTTTAAGTATAACGAATTTTTGTTACAGACTTTTTAAATTTAGATCGGACACGCACGAACTTGCCGTAAATTAATTCTCCACCGCCTATTACATCCTATTAGGTTTTGATTGTACTTAAAGAAACAGCATTATGCCCTTCCCCAAGACTCAAACTATCTCCATACCAAATTTCACCACAATCGGATCAGTGGTTTAGCCGTGACGACAGACGACATATTAGTATGGAAAACTTCTCAATCGATAATGTATATAAATAGGTTTGATTATCTGAGGTAATCGAACTCACCTTTATGAGCCCTCTGTCCTTGTGTTCAGGATGCGCCCCATACTGATACTTGATTTGTGCCGGCACGTGTGTCAACAATTCTTTGGTTAGATTTAGGTGTCCTTCCAAAAGCGTATCGTCATAGATTTCTGGATTCAAGCGCACCGCCCTTAACCACGCCACCTGAATAAAAAGAAAAGTAATTGCTCTAAGTAAAGAGGATAGGAGTTTTCCGTTTCAATCCAGGGTAAGCCAGCAACGTACAGACCGCCCGCGAGCTCTGAGGAATCGGGGGCTGGGGAAGCGAGCGGCCGTGCGCCTTGGCCGACCGTCGCTTCATACCCCTCACTCTCCCAGTGCGAGTGTGGTCTTAACGCAATAGCACGCTTATCGATGCCACGTTAGTCCTTATCCGACTACTGTTAACTATTACTATTCAAGTTATTTTGTGTGTACAAATAGCTATTTAATATGGACGAACAAGAAACTGCAATCACGAGCAATAAAAGGCAGAAAAAAAAACGTAGGCAAGCCCACGAAATGGCAAATCGCGTTATTTATGATTAAAAATAGTTTTTCTTATTAAACACCTACTGTCCTTATAGGAATAATACTTATTATCGATAACATAATATCGACTACATCACTGCACTCGTTACATCAACGTTCCTAAAGATTCGTCGGAGCCCGCGTGCGGTCTGTAGTTGTGATAAATCAATGGAAATGTGAGTAACCTCAACGGCGAGATCGTCAAGCGTTCTCGAGGTAGGGCCGGCCAGAGCGACGAGCCGGCAGAGCAGCTGTAAGAACTGCTGAGCGTGGCGCGCGTGCCGCTGCAGCCGCAGGCCGCCGGCGCCGGCCGCGCCGCGCGCGCCCGCCACGCCGCTCAGCGCCTCGAGCGCCACGCGCGCGCCCCCGCCGCCGCCCCACGCGCACATCGACAGCAGCTGCTCGGCGCACGATACTCGCACCTGCATCATCACATCATACGTGATACCATATTCGAGCGAACTCCTTGCACGGATCACACGTTACACAAGATTAAACTATTTGGTCAAGTGAATAAGCGTTTATTTAGAAAATGTGAAACTTTCAAGTAAAATTGACACTTATGGCCTGTTTCACAATGTCCGAGTAACATGTATCTGTCGAGTAAATCATACAAAATTCGCCGTTATCTGCCAAATAACGCCTTACTTGGACAATGTGAAACTGGCCCTTATTATTTTTATTTACTTAATCTATTGTGTGGATGTTTTGTTCGGTTTAGCAAATACGGCGTGTACATTCCGTCAGTTTATTTTTCGACCGAGCGAGCGAAGCGAGCGAAGCGTCTCCGTTTCAGCTTGGGCAAAAATGCTTTCGTATGTCCAGCGGATGTCCGGCTGTCCATTTGTTCTCGTCTACAGGGCACAGTTCTCAACCGATTCTCGTGAAATTTTGTGAGCTGGTGCGATAATTACTTATATAGATTTTTTTTGTCGATTCGGTTCTTCAGAATTTTTCAAAATGGCGGAGATATAGGGGTTTTTGCAATTAGTATTGGTAAACTGAACCGACCTAAGTCGATGTATGGGGATATCAGTTTTCCAACGGCAGAGTTAAGTTTGTCGTGAGGTACAGCTCGCGGTCCGTGAATTATTGTTTCGTTTCTTTTATCTTTGATATCTTTTAAAGTATTTATTTAAATGGTATAGTGTTAGGAACAATTTTAATCTACATTAAATGCCCAAGTTAAAGAAGGTATTTGTCTCGATAAGGATTAATACTGAATAGGAGAAAATAGCTTTGCAAATAACCTAATATTTTTTATTAATATTTTAAAGATAAAAATGGTTACTGTGAGTCAATCTTAGGAGATAGACATATGCCATCGCGGACTTTTCGCTAGGCTTTTTAATGAACTACAATTCTTTAGTACATTATTTTGATATATTTCTTAAGGATAAGCCAGGCGTCAGCTATTTTAGCTCCTAATTATTGAATTTTTTGACGACTTGATTCAAAAAACATTGGATTTTCTCTAAAATATTAAAACTTATTTAGAATGCTATGTACATATAAACCTTCCTAATGAACCAAGTCGTCCATTGGTGAAAACTGCATCTAAATGAGTTGCGTGGTTTAGGAGTTAGCGGATATACAGTTTTCCAACGGCAAAGTTAAGTTTGTCGCGAGGTCTACAGCTCACGGAGCCACTAGTATTTATATGACACTTGTAACGTTAAGACGAATCGAGCAAAATCACATTTATTGCAATTCTAGTCATGCACAATGAACGTATTACGCATTATCCTCGTCGCTTAAGCAAGCAGTGAAGTTAAAATACTTAATATCCATCCCTAAAAATAATGGAATGATTATACTAGCCTGGGGGTTTGGACAGTCAATCATTAAGTATAAGGCGGTATCCTGCCACCAAGTTTCATTTAGCAGCGCTTCCAACCTCCCCCCTCCGAGAGCTAGGCAAATCGTCACCACTTCCATGCATTCTCGGACCACTAGAAAAAAACGGGATGCGTAAAAAGTTATTTAGGTCTGGTGTAATATTAGAATGGGTAACTTAAGAACCGGCCAAGTGCGTGTCGGACCACGCACAGAGGAGGGTTCCGTAGTCAGGGTGAACTGAACTTTCACTGTTAACATATTTACGCATGCACAATATTCATTGTATCGGCAGCAAAAATATGCTTCTATCACAGTATTTCTCATAGACACTGTTTGAAACATAGTTATTTCTACAGTCGCTAAATTCAAAGTAGCGTGTAACCGATAATATCCCTTATCTTTAAACCTACACACAATTATGTTATTCAAACCAATTTGCCTTAAGTTTTTTTTTTAAGTTCTACTAGCTTACATTATTTCTGAATTTTCCTCCCCATAGTTGAAAAGTTAGAAGGGGAACACTTTTAGAGACTTTCGAAGCGCATATCTTACTAACTATTCAATTAAATTAAAAAGTCATTTCGAACTTACACATGAGGTATGAAGACATATCTAAAGATAATAGATAATTACCCACACGCTTATGTGCACTGGATTTTTTATTCATCTCTCAGTTACATGCATGGAGTGCCACCCCCTTTTTTTTCCTAAATTTACCCCACAACTGTATAGCGGTTCATAGAAAACACCCACATTCTAAATTTTATCTTTATAGAGCCCATAGTAGCTGAGTAAAATGGCTGCGACGTACGGATCGGACGAAAGTACAAGGGTTCTGATTTTTACTATTTGGCTACGGAACCCTAAAAAATAAACATTAAGAACATACAAGTAACGTTGTCAGGATGAACGTTGATGTTGTTTTCTGCTGGCTGCGCAACTGAAAAGGCCAGCCCGTACAGCGCGCGCACCGTAGCAGTCGTTGGCACGCACCACCACACCAGGGACGAGACCGCATCACTGTCTTCATTACTGTTCACAACCTATGAGATAACATTCCAATTAGAAATCTTAAATAGTAGTTTATGCAACGGTTGCATAATGATAAACCTTAAAACACTAGTGCGGTTTTCATGAAACGAGCTTTAGTGAGTTTCATAATAAGATCGCACGTGTGTTTTAAGGCCAAATTATGCAGAGTTGCATACATAACTTTATCTACACATATATTATAAATCCTCCATGATGTGTTCAGAAACAATATTTTCTGGCAACAAGTTATTTGTTGCAATCGTGGCTGCATATTTCCGATATCCGGCGCATTTTCACATCACACAGTCACTCCGAGAATACTACTAATCATAATTTCAACTAAAATGTAAATTACAAACAACGTTTTCTATTCAATTCAACAACAATTCTACTTTCGTTCAGCAAAAAACCAACATAATGGCGGCAATTCGATCCTCCGTCAAGACCATTTTATTTTTAAATCATAGACGATAACGAATGAAGTCTCTATTCTCACGTCACTCGAGATCAAATGTCGTTCGGTTTATATTAAAAAAACATACTGAATTGATGTTTCGTATCAATAACTGTTTAATATCTATGGATACTAGAATAGAGACCCACTTGAGTTTTGACAGCTGTTCCAAATTTAATCTCATTTCTATACTAAAATCAATACGGGAATAACATTGCAGCACTGGTTTTACCTAATTGGTTGTCACAATGGTGGTCATTTCCTACGGTTTTTGATTACACTATGGAGGTTTTATGATATGGGTGTAGATAAAATAATATTATAACGTTTAATACGCGCTATCCATACTTCCATTCAACATATTAATTGCGAAAGTAACTCTGTCTGCCTGTTAAACTTGAATGGCTAAACTGCTGAACCGACTTTGAAAATCCTTTATATTCACCTTCGAAATAGGCGTTAGGAATACGTCTAGGAAAAAACTACAGATATTTGGACATGGGAATTCTGGTCGTAGTTTACAAATGTCTAAGGCCGGATTTGCTAAAGATCCGTTCGATCAAATTTCGGTCATGATTTACTGAAATTTGTGAGCGTCAAGTTGGCGTACCCGTCGAAGATCTCCCGGATCTGATGATTCCAAAAAATAGTACCCAAATAATACCCAATTAGTACAGAGTTCCAAAAAATAGTACCTTTGTAATTTCGGAGATATGAGCCCTGTTTAACGGGTACGCTAACTTGACGTCAACATGGCGTACCAAGTTTGGATCTCGAGAACGGTGCTGTTCCCATAAATGCTGTTTATCCGTTAAACCGATTTGAATGATTTTTATTGTGTAGATAGTTAATACCCCAATCTAACATGCAGGATACTTTCTATGCGGGAAACTTTAAAAGTTCTTAAAGGAACGTGCGAGTTAAGTCGCAGACACTAGCTAAAATATTATAAGTATGGAAATAAGGACAGCCCGATCAAGTAATGTATATAGTCAGTCTTCCTGTTCTAATTTTGGTCGATTATTACCTGCTCGCCAAGTGTGTTCGCTAACTTTTCGGCAATCGCTTTTACCATTAATTCGCAATTATGACTAGGTACAGTTTGAAGAGCTTCTCGTAAAATTGTTACATCCATCCTAAAACAAATACGTCAATAAATAATACATTAATATTCTGCTTGTTCCCAGCTTTCAATCTTTACTTGTTAACAGTTTTTATTTAAGTATGCTTGTTGCCAATCAAGGTAAAATAGGTAGGCATTGTTCAAAACAAAATGAATTAGGTTTTTTATCATACAAGTTTTTATCAAAGTTAACTGCGACCTTTTAAGGCTGCAGACGTCTCGCCCTCTCAGTTCCATTATCGAAAATTAAAAACAGTTCTATTCTAATTTAATAAGAAAATAACTTAGACTTGTATAACAAAACTTTTGTATGCTGTTGATAATTTTCTTATGTCTTATCACGAAGAAAATAAAATGAAATAATCTAGTTTCTAGGTAAAAAATGATACAGTGCCTACGCAAAGTTATAATGACACGCTTTTAAAGCTGAGAAGTGAAAATAAACCAACTATAGCTAATATGACTTTTACTTGCCTGAACTCTTTGTCGACTGAAGTATCCGAGCCATCGGGAGCCAGTATTTCAAAAAGGTGACCCAATGTGTACAAAACTAATTTACCCAATCTGACTAAGGATAAATAGCCGACTCTAGAATAAAACATTGCGTATTAAAAACATTAACAAATACAAAAATTCATAAAAATAAATGCGCGTTTTCAGTACCTCCGAGTATGGGGTGACGCGCCTTGAAGGAAGTCTTTGTCAGACAAACACTGAATCAACAATGGTGCTTTTTTAACACAAGCTAGTTGGAAACTTCGACATCGATCCAGTCTCGTATCCGACGAAGGCATTACCATGCTGTAGAGTACCTAGATAAACAAACCAATTCAATGGGGCCGATTCGAAAGTGTGTTCGCTAAATTTAAAAGCCACTTAACTTGAAATAAGAAACGTCAAACTCGATTTAGACAGCTTGGTGCCGTACATGTATTTTGACATTTCATATTTGAAGGTTGGCGAGTTTTAAATTTACGCAGCACCGTTTGGAATTGGGCCCAATAGGTATTGTAACAAACTAAAAATAATCACTCTGTTTCAATCCAATGACACGAGTTCACGAACATTACTTAAATTGATACACATGTAGTGCATAATTAGTTTCCATCGTGTTTTATCGATCAGTTAGTTTCCATCATACCATGCTGTCATTTTTCATTATGACATTTGCCACTAAATAATAAAGTTTCATATTAATGAATATAAACATGTCACTCATTTAATACAATAATTAATTGACACTTGGGGCCCCGTCGTCTTCCGATGAGATCCGAGTTTTACTGATGGAAACATATTATTCACTATATCTGTACGTGATTATACCTTGTTCATTATATCAGTACTTTCAGTACAATTAATGATAACAATAAATGCAGGAGTGAAAACCGTTTCTATTCAGTCATTGGTTTTGAATTCAGGATGTACAAGTCCAATACGTTATCTTAAGAATATGTGTTAGCTGGCTCACCCATTAACCAATAGTTATATCAACAAACCGTCCTTATTAACGTAATAAAAATGTAGAAAATTACAAATCCGCATCTATAATGGTGACTGTTAAATGTCACATGTATGTGTGGACATGGCTAAATTACAGTTCTACTGAGAGGCTGCATATTAACGAAACTTCTTAATCTGGTCATAACAAAAAAGTTACCATTTGTTGCAGACTTCTGACTTTTAAGGTATTTTATAATTATAATAACGGTAATAATTATTAGGTTAAGGTAGGTGAACAGTCGGTAAAAGTTTAAGAATTCGGTCATAAGAGAATTATAAATATCCACTATAAATAACTTAAAATCCAATAAGGATGGATATAGTCACAATACCTCAACATTATATGCTACTGCAGGAGGTGCAGGGCCGTACAACATATCCCTCAACTTCGTGTCTTCCCGACTGAGTAAGGCCTCTGTCAGTTTGTCCACCTGAAGGAAAATGGGTCGCCATTACAATATCTTCTAATGAAACAAACTGCCAAACGTTTTTGGTAAACTTATACGTACGGTTTGTTTATGTGCCGGGCAAATTTGTGAGAGCAGATGTGCAGCTTCTGTGAGCTGATGGTGTTTCTTCTCCACGCCCACATGTTCAAGATCCAGAATGAAAGGAATATACCAAGTACCCTGCGCGAAAATCTGGAAACAATAATACGAATAAGAAAAATATGAAACACGAAAATATGAAGCCTCTAGGGACAGAATGATACATAGTCCGTCTACGTAAAACTAAGGGCTGTTCGGCGAGAGTTGATAAAAAAAGTGAAGAGTCAGGGCTTCTTAACTCATTACAAATAGCTGCCCGCTAATTATTATTACCGATGATAATATAAACCTAAAGGGTTTTTTTTTTAATAATATATATATATATATATATAATATATTATTGAATAGCCTAACTGTATAAACAGAAAGCAACACGCAAACACCCAAACGACACTCAAAGCCAATGACATAATACATGACATAGTATTAATATAGAAAGACATCCATACTCAACGTGCTTTAAACATGTTTCATAGATAAAAAAAATTATTTTTCTTTTCAGCCAGTGCAGATTTATGTGACATTTGACGCGCACATATATAAGACATTAATTTGCAATATGGTGATTGTGTATATGAGGAAAACAAATATATTTTTTTCGCCGCCATCCGCGCGACATCGCACTTGACAACATCTGCGTCCCTCGTACTACAAAACTCAGTGAGCGCGGCGATAAGCGAAGCCCGTCATACAGTTTGCGATAATTAATCGACAGTCGCTATTTCAAAACGTTCTCATAATATTTATCAACTCTCGCCGAACAGACTTTATAATGGGGCCAATCCTTAAACAGTCTTCTTAATTTAAAACTTCTTAAAACTT
Organism: Tortricodes alternella; assembly: GCA_947859335.1. NCBI lineage: Eukaryota > Metazoa > Arthropoda > Insecta > Lepidoptera > Tortricidae > Tortricodes > Tortricodes alternella. Next base: position 21,541,594 of record OX401970.1, on the reverse strand, counting down.
AAAATAAGCAACGTCAATCTTTGATTTGATAGCTTTTTGCTATACAAAAACGGATTTGACGTTTCTTATTTATAGTTTAAGAAAAAATTCAATTAAGAAAACGCCGTTTCGAATTGGACCGAATGACACACTTTTAGAGCATCAGAAGTGAAAAAATGTACGTTATATGAATGTAATGCTTACAACGCCAGGCAGGGCGTGTTCCGGCGTGGGCGGCGCGGGCGGCGAGGACGCGCTGGAGTCGCTGCTGGAGTCGCTGGCGCACGTGGGCAGGTGCCCGTCGTACACCTTGGCGACGATCACGCTCTTGTCCCGGATAGGTATTTGTGTTAAGATTTTTCGATCGTGAGACGAATCTAACAGCTCCCCATTCAAATACAATTCTACCTTATTTACAAACAATTCTAATTTTATACTACTATCTGAAACACATTTAAGCCTGCAAAAAGAATCATAAAGACTGTATTATTAAAATATTCAACGCTTAAACTATTAAACATTTAAATGAAGCGTTTCATTACCTTCTTTGGATCGCCGCTCTCAATGAATATAAAGCCTCGTTGTAGTGCGAAAACAGTTCAATATCATCAAGTTGTCTTTGGCCAGTTTGAAAATTAAATCTGATTATTATGGTGCATTGCCTGCCCCTGCCCGATCTATAAATAGGCAATATTTGCCTTTCGGCTGAAAATCTTCTATCACATTCATTTATGTATTCCTGTATGGCACGAATGACTCTGCACATTCTTGTACAACTTTCTGTAGCGTCTGCAAAATTTAGGAATTATTGTAAAAAAATTGATAAACGCATTAAATTTTGTTTCCAACGACAGCGCCTAAAATGTTAGGTGTGTCAGTGTGTAGGGTATAGTGTAGGTTCACCTTCGTGCAGGTCCATGTCTTTTTGCAGGCGCTGCGTGCGCGCGCAGCAGTGCGTGAGGAAGGCTTCGTGGTGCGGCGCGGGCGCAACTGCGGGGCCCACGCACGTGCACACCTCGCGCAGCAGCTCGATGCCGCGCGCCGATATCTCGTCATCGCATTCCGTTATCACCTGCACATATATATAATATACATACATATATCATTTATACTCTCCTCTACACACTACTCATCCAACATCAACTAAACGACAAAACTCACCCTCCATAAATAATCTAACCCTATGAGATCAGCGTCGTTCAGTAAAAAGCTTCTCCGTTTCACTCGAAGTTTACCTTCCTTAGAATTCACAGCTTTAAAGAATCTGTATCGGAAAGGAAACATTATTTTATGAACCTTTATATGAACACAGTGATAGCTTAAAACAATTGTTTTTACACAATATTCCAAAAGATTATATATTACCTTTCAAAACATTTGATACCGGCGTGTGTTAACAAATTTGGCGGCAACGTCATAATGTTACGACGAAAAAAATGCAAATTAATATTTGGATCTAGATCGGGTTCCTCGCCCATCAGTTTACTAAACCATCGAAAGCAAGCTTCGCGATCTCCCAGGTGCGCCGGCCGCTCCGCAAGGCACGACCATATTTGCTTGGCCTAAAAAAAAATAAGACTGCATATTGTTTTGCCGACAGAAACTAATTTGTGATAGAATTATCAATGATATGATTACTTGTTCCGCGCAGAGCCACAACTGTCCATCTTTGAGTAGAAACCTCAGAAAACTTAATCGTTCCTGCACCTGTGCCGCGTGCGGATACCGCCCGTCGGGCAGCCAGCTTTCCCAATCGATTACTCCTTCCCCTGAACATTACAACCATTAAAATTCATTTTCGCTTTCGTATGTATACATTATATTACGTACTAACTTATGCCCGCGAATTCGTCCGCGTGGAATTTTGTATTTAATTTTAAACAAAGGGTGGCTGGGGACCTGTGAATGCAATTAGAACTCAAAGGCAAATGCCTAAATTAAATTCCTCCAAACTACAAAGAAATCAGAAAACATGACGTTTTCACGTAAAATCCTACGGCTCGGACACGACTGAGCTCATTGTGTACAAGCAAATAATTAGGTTCAAGGACATGGGATGAGGTAGAGTGAGTGCATGTACATACCGGCCAGTTTCGTGCGCACCCCGTCCATGTAGTGCGTGAGCGAGTCAGTGACAAGGATCACCAGCGAGTGCTGCGTCTGCAGCCGGTCGATGAGCTCCTGCCGCGTCACTTGCGGCCGCACGCCGCTGCCCGCGCCCGCCTCGTACAAACAACAAATCTCACGCATCATCTTCAGAGCTGGCAACACCCATCTTTCGTTCGTTTTTAATTCTTCAACGCACCTACCAAATAAAAGTTAAGTTGGACCGCGTTCTTGTTACAAACAAGTACATAAAAATAGTAGAGATACCAACTCATCTTTGCGCCTTTTTGCTGTTGCTCTGGCGGACACGTGCCATGTCACGCCACACAAATCTGAACTTCATATTATTAAGCTCAACACATAGCGTCGCACGCAAAGATCAGTTGACGTATCTATATACACTTACTTGTCGAGCCAAAGAGTTTTCTGAGCATCACGATCTTGACTACAACTGTAGTCTAGTATTTTAATAAGATTTGCCAAGGCGACATCCATGATTTCTGTGCAAACTTCGTTAGAATGTGCCAAATTCCAAAACAGGACTAGAACCTATGAAGATGATATCAAATATATCAGTAAAACACAGCAGACAATCCTATAAAGTATTATATATTAATTAGATAATTTGTCAGCGATGCCGGCAATAAATTCTCTACAGCGCCTCACCCCCCGCTTTACCCCTCCTTCGCCTAAGACATTTAGGGTTTCCACAAGTTTACAATACCAGTTTTTTCAGCGACCTATCTATGAATAACTTGAAATGATATTAGAAACCTCAATATCATTTTTGAAGACCTATCCATAGATACCCCACACGTATGGGTTCAGTGAAAAAAAAAGTCGAGTTTTCAGTTCTAAGTATGGGGAATCCCCCAATATTTATTGTTTTTTTCTTTTTTCTATTTTTGTGTGAAAATCTTAATGTAGTTCACAGAATACATCTACTTACCAAGTTTCAACAGCATAGTTCTTATAGTTTCGGAAAAAAGTGGCTGTGACATACGGACGAACAGACAGACAGACATTTCGAATCCATAAGGGTTCCGTTTTTTGCCATTTGGCTACGGCCAACCGTAAAAAGTCTGGGGGGGTGCAAAACTCAAATGTTACGAGGGACGCTAGGATTTATATTAGTAAAAGTATTATACTTTTACCTTGTTGGCCATAACACCATCTTTGTCATCTTCAGCAAGACGCCGAATCACTTCCAACAATTTGTCGCTTTGCTTCTTGCTAGAAGTTGCCCAACTCGCCTATAAACATGACAGATACGTAAATCGAAGATATAAACACTGAAGCGACGTTAGCCGTTTTAAAAGTTATCAATTACCTTGAAACAGTCGAAAAGATGGTCTAGTTGATCAGGTGTAAAGTCCCATGCGAGTTTAGCAAGAAGGTCGTGCAAATTCTTGACAATCGCTTCGTGTTTCCCGTGCTGTGCTTTCCATATGGCATCCAAGTCCTCTCTAGTTAAGGAGTTCTCTTTGATCATAAACCTAAGCATTTTCTCTAGTCTTTCAACATACTGAGGTTGGTGGAGGGAGTCTCTTAAAACAATGTAAACAACTTTGTTTTCCCGGATCCAAGTCTAAAAAAAATTAAAGTTTAGTAAAACGTAATGAACGTTATAAGTAGATAAAACAATACTGAATGTCCAAGAAAATTGTGTCAACCGGAGGGCCAGGGGTAGAAAAGGGGTATCAAATTCACCCAAAAAGAGACATGTAATTTTTTTAATCGCTATTCAAAGTCTTAGAGGCGTTTCATCTTCTCACACATTATGGAATTTGAAGTTGATAACATCCTATAACTTCTAAACTATAAAAAATAGTAGAACATATGTACATGGGGTTGGATCTGATACCCCTTTGAGGTGGTGTACCGCTGGACCTCCGCTAGACACTATTTCCTGGGACACCCTGGGTACAATACAAATAGCTAACAAAATGTTGAATTTTACTTACTGTAATAACGGCCGGGGTCAACCACTCTGGTTTGGGTTGCTGCGACATGGTGCTGATTAGTTGGTTGATTTCATTAAGGGCAGACATTTTACCATTGAAAGATGACATTTGTAACAAACGAAGAATCATTTTCAAGCGAAACATTTCAAGAGCTGCAAATTAAAAAAATTAAGATCAGTGCAAAATTTCTAAGTTGTATTTTATTATGCAATAGGTCCCAGGAGTACCTATTGCATAATAAAATACAACTTCATAATATATGTAAAAATAAATCGCAAATGGCGAATACTGGTTTGTCAAACATCTATAAATAATAATAAAGTTCTAAGTGAAAAATTCTGGACATGAAGATAACAATAAAAAAATAGTAAGAGAATTTATTAAATGAATTTTACAAAACAACGGTTCTTTGTATGTTGATCTGTTAGTTTGCTATTATTTTGCTAGTTTATAAACACTCAACGGAATTGAATCGAGCTATCAATGCGATAATAAGGGCAAATCCAGATCAAAACCATACAATCAAAACAAAAAAATGGGCAAGTTGTGTTCGGAAAACATGTCTATTACACTCAATTTAATTAATTAATCGTTTTACGAAGTCGTAGGCGACGTCGGTGTCAGAATATTTCGATGGGATGATTGGAAGTCCATTGAAAACGATGTAGCAACTCAGGGGCGGATGATCCAGCGCATACGCAGCGCCCCTAAGCAGCTACAGGGTAACCAACAGACTCACGATGTCTGCGTCTTCGCTGACAAACAACGCCGCTAAACCAACAAAGTTATTACACGCGAAAAACACACACAAATCTATCTAATCCCAATGTAAGCTCTAAAGGCTTGTGTTATGGGGACTAGATGACGGTATACATACTTAAATATATGCATAAATACTTAAGTAGTTACATAGGAAACATCCAAGACTCCGGAACAAACACTCGTGCTCATCACACAAATAATTGCCCTTACCGGTGATCGAACTCGGGACCGCTAGCTTCATGGGCAAGGTACAGACCAACTAGCCTAACCGTGTCACAATGAAATAATTTACTCGTATTGAATATTAAGGGTTCCGCTAGGGCCGCTAAACTTTTGAATAACAAATATAAGACATTTCTGTAGATACATAGTGTATACCGAAACTCAATATCAATGAATCAATCTATTTGAAATCACTATTTAAAGAAAAAAAACCGGCCAAGTGCGAGTTAAACTCGCGTGGAGAGGGTTCCGTTCCTTACATGATTATCTGAAGTTTACTAGGTTACTTCTTATAGGTGTTCCTGTAAACTATAGGTAAAGAACTATTTTCTGTATTTTATTCAAAATTTTAGCCCTGGTAGTTTCGGAAATAAGGGGGGGGGGGGAATGGTAAATTTTCGCCTATCTTCCTAAATAACTTCCAAACTGTTTTACTTAAAATTCAAAAAAATATATATTTAAGATCCTTACAATAAGTTATTTCATTTGATATGTCACACGATATAGGTTGCATAACTTTTTTTTAATGTTCTAATATACCTCCCAAAATTGGCCCCCTTGTTTAAAATTTATATATTGACGTTACGCGTCCGTGTTGCGGTCACCGACTTACATATGTATACCAAATTTCAACTCAATCGGTCCAGTAGTTTCGGAGTAAATTGGCTGTGACAGACGGACAGACAGACAGACACACGAGTGATCCTATAAGGGTTTCGTTTTTGCCTTTTGAGGTACGAAACCCTAAAAACGTTCAATTGACAACAGCAACTTTCATCCACATGCAAATTTTTGTGCTAGTTATGGCCGAATTCAGAAACGCCACTTAAGCATTTAATTACATATTAAATAGTTAAATGTCCCTCAACTAGTTGTCAACCTATACAGAAACGTCACTTTAATTAAAGATTAATTTGAGTGGCCTTTCTGAATTCGGCCATTTACATTTTAAATAATTTTAAGAAACCCCTAAATCTCCTGTTCTCATATAGAAAAATCATTTTAAATGGTTAATTCACGTTGCAGTAACGTCATTCAGACCATCGCCATACAAGCTAACCGGCGCTATGTGTGCGTGAAAATTGAATACATACAACATACATACAAGGTCACGCACACCAAGCGCCGCACGTAAAATGAGTTGAAGTATCTATATCACAATCTCTATGTCATTATACAGACTTTCATAAAAACTTATAAGGATATAAGATGAAAATGCGCTATAACTCACATTTAAGAAGGCTGTGATGATGAGGGGTCTTCACAGAGACACATTTGCACGCTCGTATTAAACACGTTACAGTGTCAGTCTTGTTCTCACTGCCGCGCGCTTCTTTTTTCAATTCCTCATCTGTCAGACTATTCAGGAGTGTGGGGATACATTCCTTAAAACATTTTTTTATATTGTAAAAAACAATGTAAACTGGCATCATACATCATTTAAGAAGATAATGTAATCATTTACAAACCAGGACAGGCAACAGATATGTTGTGACTGTATGCGGAGTTAAGAGGTCGTGACAAAGACCGAGCGGTCGCAGGAGTTGCCATACGGCGGCCACGCGGGTTTCCCCACTAGTGGACTGTTCTAAGGACGACGGTTGCTCATTCCGCAGTGCCGACGATATCTGTAAGGCATTCCAAACCGTCTATAACAAAATGACCTTTATATAAAAAAAGGTTTAAAGTTTCATTTACTTTGGTTCAGACACTAACTCCCGCAGCTCTGTCTGCGGTAAATCAAATTTCCCAAATTAATTTTGAACCCCTGTTCCACCCGATTACAAGACGTGTGAGGTTGTACTCACATTGCTTCAGATGATCCTATATCATATCAATAAAAATGCAGCATAAAGCATAAACTTTGTAATTCCGTCCTTGATTGGGTGAAATGGGGGTTCAAAGTTCGTATGCAAAATACCGCGAGCGAAGCTGTGGCGGGGCTCATATTCCACACTAGTTCATCAACTAAAACAAACTTAATATTCCACGGACAACGTCTTTATATTGAGTTTCCGTCAAATTACCTTCTGCATGCTCTTACCTCACTATTATCGGGCATCGTAAAGGAATTCACAGATTGATTGATTTCATTGTTTATCTTTTCATCATTATCTTTTTCTGTCGTTTCTGTTACAATTTTCTCTTCTGAATTAACAGATAAAGTTAGATCCTGCTTCTGAAAACCCATAATTTCCTCAAACCGTTCTCGAAGTTTAACGAAACCGCCAGCATGGCCAAATCTAAAATATTAAATGATTATGAAACCTAGTGAATCAACATACGTGTATACAAAGGTAGCCTCAGGGGGCCGGTAAACGGGCTATTAATTTGGCAATTCATTGCTGCAATATGGGCTATTCCCAAAAATATTACATATGAAATTACTGGGAACTAAAAGTTTAAGTGTAAACTTTTGGGGAAAGCCCGAATTGCAGCAATAGACTGTCAAAATATTTGCTGGTTTACAAGCACCTTTAGAAGTGTGACTCGCGTCACATATGTCAATGATTATGGCTCTGGCAATACATACACATTAATAAGATGGACCAGCCATCCTCTAGGTGGTGATCGATGGTCCTGAGATTTACCAAACACCTCGGGCTCCTGCGTCGACCCTTGTCCAGCCGACGTTGTGTTTGTCGGTACTGACAGACCCTCACACGTACGTGATGCGTTAAAAGTATGAAATCTGTAAATGTATTTATTCATGTATCAAAGGGTATTGTGTTTATTCAAGAATTCGTTTTTCAGCAAAAACAAAGGTAACTAAATAGTGCAAACTTACTTGTTGTTAGGATTAAAGACCATAGACAATAAATGCAAAAATCTTGGATCATCTAATTTGACTGCACACAATTTGACCAATTTCTCACAGTTCGATCGCACACACTGTTGAATGTTGTTCTTCCATGATGAAACAGCATCATCCGTTAATATCTTTGTAAATGACACTGTGAGGGCATCGTTATAGAACCGCTGGCATGCTGCATTATTCTCATCTTCACCTGAGTAATAAATGTTGTAATAGTAATATAATATAATATTAAATATGACACACTGACTCACATTGATCTAGTACACGCTAAAAGGATACCCTGTACTATGGTTAATAGACAACATATATAAATACTAAATACATATTAACATCAATTCCTACAAGGCACCCAACTTCACAATATAAATACACCATATTATTAAGATTAAAATAGCAACAATAAACCAAATATTTAATTAAATGATAAGAAATTTATACTATACTAAAAGTTATGAATGGTCGTGTTGGTCTGTCTGTCTGTGCACGGATTACATGCAAACTACTGAACGGATTTTGATGAAACTGAGCATAAATAATCAATATACTCTGGGGTGAAATTTTTTCCCGTCATTTCAATAATCCACACAATATACAATAAAACACAGAGGAAAAACCTTATTTCGTAAGTAATAAATAAATACTAATTTAATTTGAATAGCTATTTCATCCATCTAAGGGGCAGCAAATAGTACTTTACTACTTTGAAAATTAGAATTGTACTTTAAAACGCTATTCGCCGCTAGATGGCCGGAAAATCTTAGTAAAGGAAATTTAATTTCTGCCTTTTTTTATTGAACTAATAATCTATAAATCTGGAATATCATATTGTATTGGTTGTGTTAATCAGTTCCGCTTCAATAGGATTATTAAAGTAATCTAGGAATGAAACAAAGGATACTTTTCATGCCAATCCCACGTGAGCAAAATTGCTGCACAGCTAGTTTAAAATAAATATATACCCTTCGCCGCCAACTCTGTTGCAGCAATAAGAAGCACTTCTAACTCTTGGTCTGGCAACACCGGTACCACCCATCGCGGATGTGAAATTTTCTCTTCTATTGCTTTTAATTTGGCCTCGGGGAATGCAATCTGTAACAAAATATTACTGTTAATGTAAATGTAAATGTTACTCCGAACTTCACCACAATGATAATTCTAATTAGAACTGAGAATGGAATACTAAGAGTGGCCTGTATCTGGGTGAATCAACTTTTTTGTGTTGTTTACTTTGTCCCCGGTTGTCCAAGTGACACTTATATACTGTTTCATAGAAAAATGCTTAGGTTGTCCTAGGGACAAAATTTGTGTAACCATAGCAACGGGTGGCACTAAAAAGTTGATTCGCCCATCTCCAAAGTTGGACTATATCCGAAATCATCAACAGTCTCAAGAGTCAAGCAAGATACAAGCCTTGATAAAGGGAGAAACCGACGACAAAAGAGAAGAACGTGGAGAATCTATCAGAGAAAAACATAGAGGGGGAGACAACAATGAATGTTACGTTGTAGGCTGAAGGGTAGGGCATATCTGAACCATATGTCCTACCGCAAAACATTATAGAGATGATCCAAAAGATAAGGAACACAAAGGAAAACAAAAAGATTCAGGCATTGTTATAAAGAAAACGAAGAGTAAGTTATCATACTTGCGTACTGTCGAAGACGTTTGCGAATCCTAGACAAAAATAAAGAAAATAAACAATTCTTACTCACTTACCTAACATATGAAGTGGAAAGTGCAGACGACACAACTGACTTACAAAATGCACAAGTGGAGTCCAATAGAGTTGAAAGATTTAAAAAAGAAATTATAAAGGATATCTGGGAGAACACAAGAAAGACTCAAAATAACAGTAAATGTACACTTTCGACGACCTTCGTTTTGTAAAGAATTAAGTTCTTTGTCATCATTTTAGTTAAAAAAGGCTATCTTAGGACTATGACTGTGAACCAAAGGCAAAAAAACACCCTTTTCATACAAAATGCGATAACGATTTCCACCCGTTAAATGTTAATCGATTTTGTTTTGACCTATTTTTATAGGTTGTCTATCAGTCAGAACAAAATCTAGGTCTATACTTTTTTGAATATTGATTAAAGATCAACATAGTCTACACACTGTAGAAGTTTAAATGACTAAAATAATTAAGAAATGGTCAGAAGCATAGTGTAAAGAGGGAGGAAGTAGGTTATCTTCGCACTCACACTTCACAACGCACCGCGCGCGGCTTGTATGTGTGCACCAAAGTATCTGTGCATCGCCGCACGCACACTTAAACAAAATCTCGACCCGTTTCTCAGTGCGAACGGTCGAAATTTTGTTTAAGTGTGCGTGCGGCGACGCATAGATACTTTGGCGCAGACATACGAGGGGCGGCTGAAAAGTTATCTACCTAACTATGAAACAAAAGACGATCATGGCTAGTTTTTTTTTATTTTTCAATATAGTCTCCTGACAGGGAAATGCACTTATTACATTTATCAATTAAAGACATTAACCCGTTAAAAAAAATACTTTAGGTTTATCATCGAAAGTCATTAACAGCAGCCTTCATGTCGTTATCGGTTACGAATCTTCGTCCCCTCAGTTCTTTCTTCAAAAGTCTGAACAGGAAGTAGTCGGATGGGGCCAAATCTGGACTATATGGAGGGTGGTTGATTATTTCGTACCCATTTCCATTAATTGCTAGCTTCGTTAAGCGAGCAGTATGCACAGGTGCGTTATCATGCAAAAGCAGAATCCCTTTACTGAGTTTGCCCCTTCTTTTTTCTTTTATGGCTTCTCTGAGCTGGTCAAGTAAATCTGCGTAATATTCAGCATTCATTGTAGTTTTTTTTGGCAAGTTATCTACAAGCAGAATTCCTTCCGCATCCCAAAAAAATGTTGCCATTACTTTGCCTGCTGACGAGCGAACCTTAAATTTCCGAGGAGGCTTTTCATCCTTGAATTTCCATTGTAATGACTCCTGTTTACTTTCGGGATCCCACTGCCGAATCCAAGTCTCATCACAGGTTACTATTCTAGAAATAATTTCCTCCTCTTTTCCACGGCTCATGTCTAAAAACTCCTCGCAACATTGAACACGTCTGTCCTTGTCAAACGGAGTCAACATTCTAGGGACCCAGCGTGCACTAACCTTAGACATGTGCAAATGTTCATAAATTATTTCATTGACCCGTTCTTTAATAATGCCCACATCCCTGACTAACTCCCACTGCTTCATTCGCCGGTCTTCTAAAATAAAATTTCTCACTTTGGCTACATTTTCATCGGTGACAGCGGAAACTGGTCGCCCACTACGAGGATTATCTTCAAAGCTCTCACGGCCAAGCTTAAACTGTTTCGACCAGAACTTTATTCTAAATTCAGAAGGGCACGAACCACCAAAAACAGGTAACGTACGCAGTCTAATCTGCGAGGGCGTATTTCCTTCTTTAGTGAGAAATTTTATCACTGCACGCTGCTCAATTTTAATCAGATTATTTATTTCTTGCGACATTTTGAAAACAATCCAGTCCCAAAAAAAGCGGGAAGCAAGAAACAAATGAATGTTGGTGATTTTGAAAAAAAGAATAACCAGTGAACACGACCTCATAGTGGCCAGTATTATTTTCGCATAACATATAGGCTAGGTAGATAACTTTTCAGCCGCCCCTCGTACAAGCCGCGCGCGGTACTTTGTATGAAGATAACCTACTTCCTCCCTCTTTATACTATGTCAGAAGCCTTTTTCCTACAAAACACGGGTTAATATTGCAAACATGGTTTGATCTTAATGAAACTCTCCCAGTATAAGTAGAGAAAATGAAACAAAACAATTATAACATATACAGTCGAGGTCAAATATATATATTTATGACCTCGACTGTTCACGGTATAAAATAATTTAACATTACTTAATATAATTAAAGTATGTTTTGTGAGAAATGGTGTCAATACAACATCTACACCATGTCCAATAAGTTCGGATAGGTACACTTAATCTCACACTGGCAAAATCATATTTATTTGTTTATTTTGGCAAATCAAACAATCAATTGCAGAATAAAGTTTATGTTTACATTAACAAAATAAAATGGTTTCGAAAGTCTGTCATTTATTTATTTATTACGAGGACAATTTGTTTCATTTATTTACAATCCATGACGAAGCTATTCCGAGAAGTAGGGAGAGGGGTTCAGTGGACAGCGGGTTCGAGCGGATCTTTTGCTATTGTTGTGTTTGTACTGCGCACACGCACGCTCGCGCGATTAACGCTCTTCCATTGCCCTCTCGGCTGCCAAAGCAATCGCCACCGAATTTTGTAAGTGAGATGTGCTGCGGCGCATAGAAGCCAGTTTCTCAAAGCATACTATTCTAATTAACAATACTAGTGTTTTATTTCATTTTCTCTTTTAATTTACGAGGCAAATCACCAGAATGTATTATTAGAGCGCTTACGCACTACGTCCGTTCCGTGTCCGTGAAAATACGGTCCGGAGTGGTCGTACAACTATTTCTATGGTAGCTTACGCACTACGTCCGGCTTCCGTCACCCGTCATTCGGTCCGAGATGTCAACATTCGTATTTTCACGGGTTCCGATCAGATACGGATCGGATATCTGATACGGAACGGACGTTGTGCGTAAGCGCTCTTAGACGAGTAAGCTTTGAAAAACGGGGCCCAGGCAATAAAATGTTTTAAAAAAAATATTTTACATAACCTTGTGTGTACATTTTGTAAGTTTGATTTAATTTTCACGTTTATTAATATGAAACAATATGCAATACCCTAGTGTAGTAGTTTATATCAGAAGAGGTTAGGGTTTCTTTATGCAAGTAAAATGGGACCCTATTACTAAAACTCCGCTGTCCGTCCGTCTGTATATTTGTCTGTCTGTCTGTCTGTGGTTCCGTCTATCACCAGGCTGTATCTCATGAACCGTGATAGTTAGACAGTTGAAATTTTCACAGATTATGTATTTCTGTTGCTGCTATAACAACAAATACTAAAAAACAGAATAAAATAAATATTTAAGGGGGGCTTCCATACAACAAACGTGATTTTTTTTGCTCGATATTGATAACGGCTACAGGTAGATGCTTGAAATATTCACAGAATATTAAGTTATATATATTCACTTAAAAAATAAATAATAAAAAACAAAATAAAACAAATATTTAAGGGGGGCTCCCATACAACAAACATGATTTTTTTGCCGTTTTTACAGATAATGGTACAGAACCCTTCGTGCGCGAGTCCAACTCGCACTTGACCGGTTTCTTTATATAGTAACCACTTGGTCACCCTGAATCGTGATCCAATGTTACCCATGAACCTTTATTTTAAATTGGAAATAACGTTCAGGGTCAAACAAGAAGACTGAATTTGCATCCAAATAGATGACTTAGAAAAGCACTTATCATATGCAATGCTGTCACACATTGCATGCATAGGTATGATAAGTGTGTTTCTAAGTCATCTGTTTTCATGCAAATTCAAGAGTCTAGATGTCACAATGCATTGTATATATGGCGCATTTGGGCTCAGTTCATCTTTACCTTTAGAGTAGTGCATAGTGAAAATAGTGATACCTAGTAACAATTAAATAACAATACATGCACATATTGTCTTCCCCTTAACAGATACTAATTAAGATGCCATTAGACACATTTAAAGATTTAGTTTGATTATAAGTTTATGCTAAATACTATTTGCTATGTTACTTATTAGTCTGTAATTTAGAAGTTCAATAATTATTTCATTATATCAAAAAAAAAATGGTTTTAATTATCTCTCACCTAGAACAAATTTCATTGGGAGTGTCATCTAGATTAACCATGTTTGCAATATTTAACCATCACAGTATGAAAATATGAGGCTTCTAGCTTCCCTTTAACTATCTGAGTCATATAACAGTGTGTGACTAAGCCTATCTTGGTTACCACTAGGTAGGTATTAATAATAATCAATTATAATGAAGTATGGATGGTAAGATGACTCAATAGATCTGGATTTTAATCAGGGTCTTTACAACTGATATCTCAAATTTACCATATAAGACATGCACATCTCAAAAATAGAATGATAATCAACATACACACAGATGAGAGGCAAAGGCAACAGCTGGTTTTGACTATGATGACAATGAAATTAATTCTTTAAACACAAAGTTGTATGTTAGATTGGAAATTTTAAGACCATGTACTAAGATTTCACTGAAAAAAATAATATAAACAAATAAGGGTTTCAGGTAATCTTCAGAAACTTATGCTTATTTGTTTAAATGGCACTGTCCTCACCTCCCCTGGCATCTGGTCCTGTTCTTTCATAGATATTGTCATTATTTTATTATAAATTTATTCATTGCCTGTCCTGAAACAATAAAAATGTTATTTCACCTCTACAAAGAAAAGGTAAATAATTCAATAACCAACTAACAGTTTAAGTTCACTCAGTTATAAGCAGATTATGATTACTAGACAAACAAATACTGTAATCTAAAACTATAAGATATAAAAATATATATATACCTGCTACTACGTTGGTGGGTAAGTGCTGAACAGCACTGCTGTAAATAATTATACACTTCTACATTAATAATCATTAGACTGTACCTTTCCTAGTGCACAGCTCTGTATATAGTCTTGCGTGATAATTGCATACTACAAAATTTAGTAAGGTACGACAAATATAGCGAGGATAAAAACATAAATACACATATTCATCCGGTAAATTTATGACATAAGGTACCTATTGACTTTGAAGTACTTTTATTAACTTATGTAATATTGTGTACGATCCATTTCAATAATGATATCAACCTACCATTCAGTTATATTACAAATAAAATCTTTTCACAGTCAGTCTCCATGAAACTGATTCGAGGAAAAATAATAAATCCTAAGTATGGATCAGCCGGCGCGACAAAATGGCGTCATTACCTTAGCTAAACAAGAAGCAGTAAAAACACAATAGTTTACACAGCTTCGGGCATAAATTCATGGTGTGAAAATAAGAAGTATACAAATTGTCTCACCTTCGACATATATTGTATTCCAAAATATTAATCAATTGTTCACAGCTAAAATTCCGCACTACCGACACTTTTTTGACGTTGAATAGGAAAAAATTAATATAATTTAAATATATATCTCAACATATAACTGACTACATAAACTATACCTCACTAGGTCCAAATTGTAGTTCCTATTTAATCTTTTATTCTGCGTCGTGTGTGGCTTATAAGTTCTATCGGTAGTGTAGCAGCGACACGCGTTTTTCTATTTTCGTCAGCTTAATTCGGACCATAAATGAAGTCATCAAGATGGATCACAGTTCGAGAAGACGACAATTTGTTGTCTGACTTGGCTGTTTATTGATTAGTATCTAGTCCTTGAAGTGCGGCTTAGATGAAAACCAACAACTTATTCCACATTCAAAAAGGTTGTGTGTTTACGTGTTCATTTAGTATTTACAATGTGATCTAAAAAATTATTTTAAATGCGCATGAATCTTATGGAACCTTGGTAAAACACCTTTATCAGAATAAGCCTTGTCTACGCGGTGGGGACGACGGAGGTCATTTTGCTCAGCCCCCGAACACAAATTTTTATCACGCACATAAAGCACTCGTCCCTTTTGCACCCGCATATTAGTTAAAAAGTGACAGATTCTTTATGTGCACGATAAAAGCTAGTGTGCTAGGCAACAGACCCCTTAGCATACTAGTTTTTATCGCGCACATAAAGCATTTGTCCCTTTTCCACCTACATATTTGTTAAAAAGTGACAGATGCTTTATGTGCGCGATAAAAATTTGTGTGCTAAGCCCTCAGAGGGCACCTTATCGTGGACATACAAAACTCACCGTGTTCTATGACCACACTAGATTTTATCGCGCACATAAAGCATCTCTCACTTTTTAACTAATATGCGGGTGTGAAAGGGCCGAATGCTTTATGTGCGCGATTAAAACTAGTGTGCTAAGGGGTCAGAGTGCCCAGCACACTAGCTTTTATCGCGCACATAAAGCAACTGTCACTTTTTAACAAATATGCCCCCACTTCTCGCTGCATTCGAGATAATGTCGATTGCGAGATTAAACGTCAGAATCATACAGTTGTGTCAAACGACTGTATGCACTGACGAGATTATCTCGAATGTACCGAGAATCGCTCAGTACGCCCCTTACATATTTGACTAGTTAGACAGAGACGCTCTGAGCGACAAACGACTCGCGGGCATGTCGTGCTGGCCCCCCAGGTGCGAAAGGGACGAATGCTTTATGTGCGCGATAAAATTAGTGTGCTAAGCCCTTCATTACTGAATTAATTGTTTACACGCATTAAGTGACTTAAAATTAAGTTAAAATTTAGTTAATTACTTAAGAATTTAATACAGTAGTAAACCAGCCACTATTTCTTTATTAGTAGTTAATTAAATGTTAACTTAATTTTAAGCCACTTAATGCGTGTAAACAATTACATATTAGTTAAGTTTTAGTTAAATGCATACGTTTGGCAGAGCCTAACTAATATTAAGTGCGTTTAACGTGTAAACACTTACTTAAAATTAAGTCGCTTAAAATGAAGTTATTTAGTTAACTTCATGACAACTTAATAGGTGTAAACCAGTCATTAGAAACGAGACATTAGTAATCTGTGGGAAAGACTGCTCTTTGGGGTTAACATCAAAACTTAACTTCGTTTGGTTGGTGCTGGATTGGAATTTTGGTTTGACACAATCATACAATGCTTCTACACAGCATTCGTCCAAATCCTATTTCTATGTGAAAACCTATTCTATTAGTTGAGTGTTAAATACTGATTAAGAATTTTAAATACTGCATATGTAAACAAAGGCAGGCAAAAACAAACTTGAAATGGATGTTGGCGAATTACTTTCGTTTAAAGTAAGTAGTTCTCAGTATTTTTCTTTTAATTTTAATGACCATTGATCTTAACCAAAATATTACGTTTATATAATAACAGCCAACTCCAACGCCAAAGAGGCCCAATGAAGATGACAGCGATTATTCTGACGAAGACAGTTCGAGAGCGCCGAAAATGCGTCGCATCAGGCATTCGAAGACAGATCACCCATTTTTAGCTGCCAGCACAGTCTTGCCGAAGGAGCCTGCTATTACTGACAAAGAAAGGGAAGACATCCTTCGTTTTGTAGAATCTGAAGCTACTGAGGTTGGTTCAGTTCTACAGATTTCTGCTCATTTTGTTTGTTGCATTTGTATAAGGATTGAAGAAATTGAGAATGAAAAAATCCTTTTGGCCATTTAGTCGCCTGAAAGCTGTAAATAAAAATAATCCTTACTAATCACACTAATCTAATATCATGAATGCGAAAGTTTGTGAGTGTATGCTTGTGTATAAATCAGAATTAGAATTCATTTATGTATGTTCTTTAAAAACATGAAATATCTGTGCAAATCATCATATATTATTTCTAAAAGGTTGTTTTTTGTGATAACGCTGAAACTCCATTAATTCTTTATCAAAATTAATGATTTAAACATCTAAAGTTTATGTTCTCCACTTTGGAAATCTGCAAATTATCATATTCGTTAAATAAAACCTCAAGGCGTTCTTTGTTGGTGTGCCATATCTCAATTAATACTGCATAACTCCATCAAATATGAATTGATTTAGATGATTCTTTTTTGATTGAAAGGATATACCTGATATTTAGCCCCGTTAAAGTCAAAACCAAGGTCTGATGTGAACCATTTGGCTGGATGGATCCACATAGTGGCAAAATGATGTAGAAGCAGGCTGCACATGTTCATAATTTTGATAATAGATAATCTATATAGGTATTATAATACCTATTTAGACTCATTAAACAGTCTGAAGTTGGGGGCAGAATCTAGTATAATATTATAAATGTGAAAGTATGTTTGGTTGTTCCTCTTTCACATCAAAACAGAGCTAAAGGCTAACTAGATGTTTTGCATAGCAATAGTTGGAAGGCAAAAGGCTACTTGAGACAAAGGCTACTTTTTAACCCAGAAAAATGCAAGGAATACCAATAAACCAATTCCATGCAAAGTTGAGGGAAAAATCTATTAATAAGTGCTAGATTTTATATTTAAATTTTAACTTATACTAATAGTTTTTCTATATGCTCATATTCTAATTTTATATTACGTTTTCTTTATCTGAATCAGAATAGCTAAACAGAAACTACTAATAAAAAAATAACAAGTTTGGGTCTTTGTCTTATTAGGTGTTTGTTGCATTCAAAAATCTCCATTTATAAATAAAACAGTTAAGAAGGATAAATTAAAGCATTAAGTTTAAGAAATTTGTAATATTTCAATGTGAAAGAAAATAAAAGTTATTATTATTATTTATTAACTGAAAATGAATTTTTTTATATTTTAAATATACATTTCCACACAAACGAAGTTGCAGGTGAAAGTTAGTTATGTTATATGTTTAAGAAAAAACCTCAGAAATATATTCCACAAGTTTCCAAAACTCCTGATAGACAGTAGTGCAGTAATTGTGTCCCATTGCCATCATATCACATGTGCTCATGGTGCTCCATGTTGGAAGTAGCTTGCGTTTTGTAGTAGCTTGAGTTTAGGATTTGTTGATCAATGTTGAGTAAGTATGCATTGTTTGCAGGGTGAAATACTGGATGAAAATGGTGTTAAAAAACTGGTTCTTAACTTTGAAAAGAAAGCTTTAAAGAACAGAGAAATGAGAATAAAGTTTCCTGATCAACCTGAAAAGTTTATGGAAAGTGAAATAGATTTGCATGAGGCTTTGCAGGTCAGATACAAGAAAAATAACTTATAGGTTTGGTCTCTTGGATTGCAATAATATTAAAGGTTTTTTTCCCTCAGGATCTTAGTGCTGTGGCTACGGTGCCGGACCAGTATTCTCTGCTGGTGGAATTGAAATGTGTAAATTCTTTATTAGAACTACTTTCACATGATAACACGGATATTTCTACTAAAGTAGTGAATCTTTTGCAAGTAAGTAGTGTTAAACTACATGCTAATAGCTACTAGCTAGCTAGTCTCTTCATCTCAGTTCGTAAAACAAATAATAAAAATATTATTTTTTCCAGGAACTAACCGATGTAGATATTCTGCATGAGAGTGAGGAAGGTGCGGAAGAGCTAATCAATGCATTGGTGGAAGCTGAGGCTCCCGCCCTGCTTCTGCATAACCTCTCTCGCCTTGATGAACAAGTACCAGATGAGAGAGATGCTGTCCATAACACACTGGGTATAAATTAAAATGTATTTATTATAAGGACATCAACAACACATTACAATGTATACATACATATAAAAGTACAATTAATTTTAATTCTTATCATTCCTTTATGTAATTTAAGTTTTTTTTATTGGAGTCAGTATATGACATATTTATGTGCCAAGAGTTAGTGTAAGGCTGCTTCCTCATTGGTCGACAGCGATGCAACACGCGCTCAGCATACCGAGGAGATGCCGAGTGCATGTAAACTATGGGGACTTCTGCATTGGGCGACGCGACAGCGTACCGCTATATTATATATATGCATGCGCGGTCCCAGAGGGGAGGGGGGGGGGGGGTCACAGGGGACATGACAACACGACAAATCAAGAGCCATAGGCGGTGTGAACATTGTTAAGACGTCGACAATACTTAAGTTGCATCGCTGTCGTGCCGACCAATGAGGAAGAGGCTTAACATTTCGAAGTTTTATTGTATTAAATTAAAATACTTCAAAATTGTTGTATAATTTGATAGATCTACATATCTTTTCAGCCCTGCACTATTTAAGTTAGGAAACCTTTTTTGCCCTATATCAAGATACCCTGAAATGTAAATTGACTACCAATAAAAGTCAAGGTATACTTATTATTTGTGTTTTAAGTAATGAATATACATTTCTAGCTATAATAGAAAACATGGCAGAATTCCGCCCAGCAATTTGTGGTGATGTCGGAAAACAAGGCTTCCTGTTATGGATACTAAAAAGATTGAAGGTAAAATTTTAATATTTTATAATCAATAACAAATACCAGAGATCCGCCGATCATTCGGTAATTGTTGGGCATATTTGGCATAATTTTATATGTACGTATTCGAATTCGACCGAATTGTTAGGTTTAATTGCTGAATATTTAGTGACCAATGTTTTTTTTTGTGCGGTATTCCCATGTTATGTCATAATCAATTGCGGGATCGAACATTCGGGCGAATGTTCGTATTCGGTGTTATTTAAATTGAAATTAATAAGATATAGTATGGTTATAACTTGTTTATTTTATGTTTGAATGTTTACAGATGAAGGTGCCTTTTGATGCAAATAAATTATATGCAACAGAGATTTTATCAATATTGTTGCACATTGTTCCCTCGAACCGTAAACTGTTGGGTGAACTAGATGGGATTGATGTGCTCCTGCAGCAATTGGCGGTAATAAATTGAATCAAATGTATCATTAATTAATTGTATTATATATACCTACTGGTCCTTTGAACGCACATGCTTGAGCATTGATTCGTTCCGCGGTCGCCACAATATATTATGCGTCGGCTTAAGTATTTATTTAAGTATTTAACTGGCATTCGACGGGCTTGGTCTGCCCGTGACTACGAACGCGCAGTACACATATATTATATACGATAATATTTTTATTAGCTATCTATTTTGTCATTAAAGATTATTAATGACTTTTTATTAAACTTGTTCAGTTTTGCTTTTTTTGGTAAATAATACAAAATATCCTATTGTGTGGGGACCAAATACCAGAAAACTCTCGGGCCTCAGCTGGCATTCCCAGCGGTCCTAACAAGCAAGACACAAAGATAAGTTAAACCCGTTTATGTCTATGACTATCTCCTTCGCCGGCACTAGTGTGAGAGAGACGCACTTAGAGATTAGACGGTTTAACTTATCCTCGTGTCGTGCCGCTGTACAAGACAAATTTTTGAACTAGAAGAGTGTAACAAAGTATTTGAAATAAAACCACTGGTGTTGATTATTAATAATAAGGATTTCGTTTGGTTGGGGTAGTTTTACAAGCGGCACGACCCCAGCGGCGCGGAGGAGCAGGAGGCCATGGAGAACATGTTCGACTCGCTGTGCTGCGCGCTCATGGAGCCCTCCAACCGGGACCGATTCCTGCGCGGCGAGGGCCTGCAGCTCATGAACCTGATGCTCAGGTACTGTTCATAAAAAAAATCCATAGTTGGATTGCAAGATTGCAGTGGCGAAGCGTCAAATATTTCCTAAGGGAAGCTGGAAAAATTAGAACTGTAAGTGCAAGTCTGACATTTTGTTAGAGTAATATGGACTTTACTGACAGCTAGCCGTAGCTTTCTAGCATGGTAAAGCCGTCAGGAATCGGCTTGTAGGCAGGCTGCGCCACTGCAAGATTGTCACATAGACTTTTCCTAAAACGTTTTCTATATTTTTCTCTTCTGTCATCATCCTCTGAAGTTAATTGATTCGTCCGCAATAAAACTATACTAAATTTACTTAATCATTTGATTTCACAATCAAATTGGTGCCGAAACCAGAGAATGAACCAGAGACCTTTAGATAGTACCAATCAGGTACCGCAAACTAAACGTAGTCAGTCGGGTTAGTTATGATTAGAAAAAAGCAATTTGGAACATTATTATTATGTGTTATAATTCTCTCTTGATAAAGTAATTAACAGCAAAAAGAGCTCCGAGAATGGCACTGCACAGCACTGCCAGCGGCTTCGTCCGTGTAAAATTCGATTATAGTTATTCCCTCGGGATATTTTGAACTTTCCTGAATAAAAAGTACCCTATGTCTTATTGTTGTCTTAAGTGGGTAACAAACATATAGACGAAATCACATACGCATACAAACTTTCTCGTTTATAATATTAGTATGAAGTACGATTTATAAAATACCGCGTAAATGCAGGGGGGACATGTAGTCCCGGCCGCCCTATACTCTATTCGTTTAGATAGTTCATTAAATGTAAACCAACTCACCTGCGTGACTCGGGTAACCAGTCCATCAAAACATGTACCATAGATAAAAAAGTCAATCGAACTTTATCACAGATACGTCAACTTCTTGAGATTTGGAGGATTTGCCACGACCCTCTGGCAAGGTCAATAGGCAGAGATATATATTCACATGTATTAAACATTATTTTCAGAGAAAAGAAGATGTCCCGCAATGGGTCGTTGAAGGTGCTCAGCCACGCATTGACTGGCCCAGATGGCCGTGATAACTGCAATAAGTTTGTGGACATTTTGGGTCTTCGGACAGTTTTTCCGTTGTTCATGAAAACACCCAAAAAGAAGCGCCTTCTGACTATAGATCAACACGAAGGTAAAATTTTTAAATTAAATTTGTGCAGCTAGAATTCGTTCGCTCAAATAGTGTGCCCGCTTTGATATGCCGCCACAAAAAAAGCGTCGCCTCGAACCGAAAGGGGCGTCGGCTATTTGAAATACTTGTACGCCCGTAGTATACATTGGTGCGTCGCGATGAATGGTTATTTTGCTAGGAATTTAAGGTGCATTCAGTAGAACTAAATAATCTATTAAAGATAATAAATGCACACCAAGACATTGATCTTAGAACAGCGAAACTATTGTAACGAACATAAAAAGTCATTCGGCGGATTCAGATCTCTAATATAAGTATTTTTATTTTCCTTAGTTTGATTATTGTAATTTATTTAAAAAAGGGATACTTAATTTTTAACTAAAGTACTTACATACTTATTTACTTTTAGACATGTAGTTTCAATAATAGTGTGTCGCACATTATTTCAGCGGACGAACAAACTTTTCAGGAACAGTGTGCCAACGTAATTGGCATAATAGTGTCTTATCTAACCTCCTTCTTACAGAACACGTGGTTTCCATAATCTCGTCTATGCTACGGAATTGCTTAGGCGGTCAAAGACAACGACTCCTTGCAAAATTTACTGAAAATGATTACGAAAAAGTAGACAGGCTTTTGGAATTACATTTTAAGTACATGGACAAGGTGGATCGCACTGAAAAAGAAATGGAGGTAAAGTTATCTACATAGTATACTAACCGCAGCACCAAGTCAGGTCAGGTCATAAATCATCCGCATGTATTCACTGTTAATTATGTTTGTGTTATACAATAGTTCTTTTGGTAACGAAACGGCAAAGCCACTTATTTTCACTCAGGTGTAGAGTTTGTGAAGTTAGAGCTTGTAGAGTTCGGGCGTGTAGAGTTAGAAGCTTGTCTCTACATGAGATCTGATAACTTTTTGACAGTGCGAGCCATTATGGTCTCGTATTGGCAACATTTTACATGAAAATGTTTTTGGTGGGATATTTATTTTAGAGGATCAAATTCGAAACGGTGTCGTGTAATTTTATAAGACCCTAAAATTAAAATAGGAAAAGCCAAATTAAATGTAGTTTTGCACCAATCTGAAAATTCGAATTTAACGTTTCTTATTTCAAGTATAGCTACTTTTAACCTTTTGAACGCCACGACTATATGCGAGAATGCGTGCGACAGACGCCGAGTGACGGCTGTAGCCGACACAAATGTATGGAAAAGACTTGCCGTGGTGTCAGGGACACGGAAATCTGCTGGCGGCTCCAGCCGACTGTGGCGTTCAAAACGTTAAATTGATCGAACACACTTTAGTATTGCTCCCAAAATGGAATTAACCTTTTGAACGCCACGGCGCAATGCGAGAAAGCGTGCCCCAGGCGCCGAGTGACTACTGTAGCCGAGAAAATGTATAGAAAACGGCATACCGTGGCGTCAGGGGCACGGAAATCTGGGGCATCCAAAAGGTTAAATAATATACTTAAAGACAATGCTTAAGCTGTACTAAACTTAAATAAAACAGAGCAGGAAGCAAAATGCGACTTTAGCAGGGTAAGGGTAGAAATGAATTCTTTTCAAATAGAAAGAATGAGAAATGATGTATGCAACTGTTACATAAATAGCTATTATCTTTCGATCTTCACCACAGGTTCGCCAACGACGCTTCGATATTAAAAAGTTGAAAGTTGGTAGTATTGGAGATTGTGATGATCGAGTCGTATTTCGCGTTTCTATCTAATTTATGGGGTCTTGCTAACGTTATAATTAACTCTTACAGCAAGCCGGCGAAGAAATGGCAGACGATGCTCAGTACTTTAAAAGACTCACTGGTGGCCTGTTCACTTTACAACTTGTGGACAGGATTATACTAGAGGTAAGTAGCAGATTTTTCACCCGGCTACGTAAAACCACAGACATTTGTTTATGAGTTTATATGTATATGATTTTCACCCGACTATATCCGAATTCAGAAACGCCACTTAAGCATTTGACTAGATTTATTAAGTAGTTAAATGTCCCTCAACTAGTTGTCAACCTATATAGAAACGTCACTTTAATTGAATCTCAATTTGAGTGGCCTTTCTGAATTCGACCATTAGCGACGCCAGAAGGCTATACAGTATAACAGTCAATGTATGTATGTATGCGACCAAAAACAGGATGTTCCACTTGAGCTCTTGAACTCTTGGACCGATCTTAATAAATAGGGTATCATATGATTCGGGGAGAGCCTGTGAGTGTCATAGGCTACATAAGAATTCTGAGGGTGAGTCGTACTAGGAGCAAAAACGCTTTTACGTTGCCAGTCGCGTTTTAGTTTTTAACTTATACTTTTTTTGATATGGGTGTATGGGCTCAAAATGTATTCATATACACCTCTATACTTTAGAACCTTTTTTTTACTCGTTTAAGAGTGTTATTGTTTTCGGCATCATAAAAAAAATGGACTCATTTCACCAGGTTTGTACCGCGGGGCCATCCACGGTCAAACAGCGCGTCCAAAGAGTTCTGTCACTGCGCGGAGGGTCTTTGAAGATTATCCGACATGTCATGAGAGGTAATATTTCTGTCACGCAAATTTTATGCTTAAACATTAACCTCGCAAGATACAAGTTTGTATGGATTCAGTGGTGCACGAAGCATCCTGAAAATGATATATAAGTTCGCGTTTATACTTCAGACTACAACCAATCATATGCTTGGATACTGATATAATATCCCCAAGGGCGTAGTAATGACTTTTTCTAATAATTTAATAAAATAGTAGATGTACCTAGTTTTCACCTTTTTAACGCCACGGCTGAATACGAGAAAGTGTGTGCCCCGGGCGCCGAGAGACGGCTGTAGCCGACCAAATGTATGTATGGATAACGGCATGCCGCGGCTTCAGGGTCACGATAATCTGCGGTCGGCTCCAGCCGACTGTGGCGTTCAAAAGGTTTATCAAATTATCCGGTTAAATTCAGGGGTGGGTTTGAGGGGTTTTGGGGTGGGCCAGGCCCACCTGATCCCCTCCTCTGCTACGCCCTTGAATATCATATCAAAACGTAAAGCCAAATATGGCATTCGATTGTTCTCACCTTCTCACTCTGTCACTATGCGGCTAATTTAGGTACATTACATATATTTTGTAACTTTGTTTCAAACATTTTTAATTATTAATTATTGAATTCGAGTTGGTCATCATAAATCATGGGCAAAGAATGCATAATAAATAAGCAGTAGTTAAAAAAAAATATTTCCGGGACAAGCTTTTTGACCATACCTATGTACTTATATTGCATTTTTATCGGGGTTTAGTAGTTGTCAAGTCAAATCTAACGAGGTTAAAGACGACTGGGCAATCTTTTTTAGTTGAGGATTTGCTATGGCCACCTTCCGGCTCCATCACCAGACCAGTCCACAGTTCCATATAAAAGCATTGTCACCAAAGTTACATAGACATGCCAAATTTTAGCGCAATCGGATGTCAGCAAGTGGTTGAAAATGGATTACAAAATTTGTACCAGAAAGACAAACAGACAGACATACGAACGAAGCAAGTTAAAGGTACCAGGTAAAAACCCAAATACCGCGGCGCAAGGCTCAAGCTACGGGTGGTTAAGGCTGCAGAGAGACGAACTTCCGGACGAACTTGAGTGCAGTGTTCAAAGGAACCGCCTTCGAGTGAGACCTTTAATCCAGCCACCCAGCGTTAGCCTCTTCAGATGGTGGTCGAAGCAGGCCATTGCGGTTGGCGAGCAGGGCAACCGTCCGGGCCCTCACTCTTGCAGGGGCCTCGCGCAACTACCCAAGTAGAAAAATATTAGGTACTACTAATAGTACTAATGCTTATTTGAATTTCGCGCCTTACGCCGGCGCATTATGAAAACCACGTCATGCCACTCGCGCTCTCTTGCGTGGTAGTTATCGCGCTGATATGTCTCGTTCACCTTAATGAATGTTTCTTTCTTTCTTTTTCCCCTTGACGAAATTTCCGTATCAGTAAACAGTATTTATAACTTTAAATTTCTCGTCAAGCATCATCATTAAAATGAATTCCACAAAGACTAGGACCGCGCAAAGATCTAACCGCCCGGAGCCTCGCAATGGCTAAGGCCGCCGGGTCGAAGCACTTCCCTATCAGTCCGTTCGACCACATGACTTTCGGGACTTTTTGAATCTAAATCCCGTTATTATTATTAACTAACTTTGGCCTGCTGCTTCATATACGTAGAAGATGGTGAATACAGTCTTGGCAAAGGCACTGCCGTGCCTCCATTCATAGGGATAGTACCTATAGGTAGGGGTCAGCTATTGTGAATTGACCTATACTGTATAGGTCAATTCACAAGCGTTGGCACCAATGGAATGACCGCAACAAATATCACCTATCATTGTGAGAGTGCACTTGGTTTGGTTAGTAAGAAGATTAAAGATAAGACATGATACGTTCATTAAAACAAGGTTGTTACCAAACACCGTTATCTTTGTATTTAAGCAATTTAAAACGTTTGTCTGAAACTACACTATGATTACTCATTCAGTCAACCTGTATGTAACCATTTTCATTCGCTGGTTCAATCCATTCGTGCCAGCTCTTGTTAATCAGCCAACATAGTCACAAACCGTAGCAATGGCAGTTTTGTAAAACAAACAGTTATTAGTAATAAGATTATAGAATATTTGTTGTTTGAAACATTAACACGTTGCTCACCGACGCTACTGACTATATTTTATGCGTATTACAACATAAACTAGAATCCATGGTTTGGTGAACTAATTTGACAGAAATAATACTTGTAAATCATCTTTAAATGTATTTATCTGGTATCCAAAGCCGTAAACTTTTCTTAAAAGGAGTCTGAACCTACGGTTTGTCATACAAAAGGCGATTACGATTTACACCCCTTAAATTATTAACAGATTTTGACAACAACATTTTTGTTAGGTTGTTAGAACAAAATCTAGGTGGTTTTGGTTTTTTTCAGTAAATTCAGTTTTATTGTTGTTTCAGTATTCTCATACAAAACGAAGTTCGGCGGTTATTTGACATTGTTGGTATTTAATCAAAATTCAAAAAAATAACTAAACCTAGATTTGGTTCTGACTGATAACCTATCAAAAATTGGTCAAAAGTGGAAATTGTTATCGCCTTTTGTATGAAAAGGGTGATTTTTGCCTTTGGTTCACAGTCCTCTTAATATCGACACGAACAGCACTAGCTTTACTGTGGCAACATTCGTACATTTTGAGTCGTCAAGAAGGTTTGCTCAAAGCTGTTTTGTCAACAGAGTACGCGGGTAACTTGGGAGACTCGGGCGCCAGCGAGGAGGAGGCCGAATATTTGCGACAAGAGCAACAGCATGTTCTACAATTAGTCGATAAGTTCTGATGTGTATATGGACTTTATTATCATTATGATACAATAAATATTGAATCCCACAATGGTAACTTTCCTGTTTTCGTTAATTAAAAGAAACCCTTTGATTTCAACGAATAACTACAAACCCCGACCCACGTACAACCTTTTGAACGCCCCAGTCGGCTATTGCCAACAGCAGCTTTCCGTGCCCCTGACGCTACGATATGCCGTTTTCCATACAATTGCGTCGGCTACAGCCGTCGTCGAGCGCTTGTAGCACGCTTTGTCGGCGTTAGCCGTGGCGTTCAAAAGGTTCTGGTTCTGTGATTAACTGATTTATCACCCCTATGCCAGTGAACTGTCGAAGCGCTTTGTATATATATATATATATATATATATATATATCCACCCGCCACGACTTTTTGCAGCGATGCAAGCCCCCAATTCTTGGTGCATTCGAGATAATGTCGATTGCGAGATTAAACGTCGACACCACAGTAGCGCCATAGCGCGACGACCCCTTCCGTCTCCATGACACCACTGTAGCGCCATGACATTTTTACGTATAAATCTAGATGTAGTCAAGTTATCCAGCTTTTTTTATGGATAATATATTTAAGCGATAAATTAAGAACATGCTTTCATCAAAAATCAAAAATACGAGGGGTGATCCAAAAGTGATGATAATCAGTATGAAAGATACATAAAATGTTTAATAAAATAATTTATTTTTCTACGTAATCTCCTTCCAAGTCTACACACTTAGACCATCGTTTCTCCAGACCACGAATTCCTTTTAAAAAAAAATCTTTTTCTTGACCCTCCAAAAATGCTTCCACAGCGGCCATTACCTCGCCATTATTCAAAAATTTGTTGCCTCTAAGATCTTCCTTCAGCCGTGGAAAGAGATAAAAGTCGCTGGGGGCTAGGTCTGGCGAATATGGGGGGTGTTCCAGCAATTCGAACCCTGAATCACGAATGGCAGCCATCGCAACGCCGGCCTTGTGGGGCGGTGCGTTGTCCTGGTGAAACAGGATGCCAGCTCGAAGTTTACCCCGCCGCTTCTCTTTGATTGCCTGTCTCAATCTGCGTATTTGGTCAGCGTAGTAGGAGCCCGTAATAGTGGTACCCTTTTCCAGGTATTCAATCATTATGACTCCCTCAGCATCCCAAAACACTGAAGCCATGACCTTACCAGCGGAGCTTGCTACCTTGAATTTCTTCGGTGTAGGGGAAGACGCTCGCTTCCAGGTCATGGATTGCTGTTTGGTCTCAGGATCGAAATGGTGGATCCAAGACTCGTCCATGGTTACAAACCGACGCAAAAATGTTTCGGGATCAGTTTGATATTTGTCAAGATTGGACTTCAAAATCTCACATCGTATTTTCTTTTGTTCAGCCGTTAACATTCTAGGCACCCAACGAGCGGAGACTTTTTTCATGTGTAGTTCATCAGTTAAGATTCTTCGAATGCTGCCATACGAGATGCCTGTGAGCTCAACTAGATGCCTGATAGTCATCCTTCTATCTGTTAAAACGAGATCATGAATTTTTTTGACGTTTTCTCCAGTAATGGCGACAGATGGACGGCCTTCGCGATGTTCATCTTGAGTGGATGTCCTTCCCAAGTTAAACTCCTTTGACCACCGTGCCACTGTGGAATACGGCGGAGCGGACTCGCCCAGTGTGCCCACTAATTCAGCGTATATATCTTTAGTACACATTTTTTTCAAACAGAAGTATTTAATAACCGCTCTCACCTCAGTTTTCTCCATTTTTGCGTTATTGTTCCGACTGCTCGTGAAGAAACAACTGCAACTCTCTGACAGATACATATTTTTTAATTTTTATTTTTTTTATTTAATAAGGAGTCTTTATGGCCAGTAACTGCATACCTATTTATTTTAATCCGATTCAATAAGTATTCAGTTATCATTACTTTTGGATCACCCCTCGTACTTTATAATTAGATCAATATTGATCGCTGAACTTTCAATTCACATTTTCGCCCCATATTTATTAACTTAAAAATCTGGAAAAAATTGCATCATATAGAAAATTTATTGATCTCGCCGAATCATATATTATCATAAACATAAATATGGAATAACTACCTAGGTAAAAAACGTATGCGCAGGGTATGCGCCACGTCGGCTTGCTGGTACCGTGCGGATTCGACCCAAATCAAAAAGGCTCTATGTGCTGCAATAGGTTTTGGATATTATGCTTTATTTACTCATTCCTAAAGTTCATTTTAAGTTGTTACCATGCAAGGAGCGGCATGGATCTGTGTATGCCGCTAGTTTTTAAAACCACGTTTTACGTACATAAACTTTTTGTACATTAGATATTTTAGTACTGCGTAAAAGAGTAAATAATTATTTTATCTACACCCATATCATAAAACCTCCATTGGTTAATCAAAAACCGTAGAAAATGACCACCATTTTGACAACCAATTAGGAAAAACCAGTGCTGCGATAAAGAAATAACATGACTTCTTAATCGTTTTTAGTAAAGAAATGAGATTAAATTTGGAACAGTTGTCAAAACTCAAGTGGGTCTATATTCTTGTATCCATAGATATTAAAACAGTTATTGATACGAAACCTCAATTCAGTATGTTTTTTTTAATATAAACTGCACAATATTTGATCTCGAGTGACGTGAGAATAGAGACTTCATCCGTTTGTCTATGATTTAAAAAAGAATGGTCTTAACGGACGATCGAATCGGCGCCATGTTGGTTTTTTGCTGAACGAAAGTAGAATTAATTGAATAGAAAAAGTTGTTTGTAATTTACATTTTAGTTGAAAATATGAATAGTAAGTAGTCTTCTCGGAGTGTGTGTGATGTGAAAATGCGCCGGATATCGGAAATATGCAGCCACGATTGCAACAAATAACTTATTGCCAGAAAATATTGTTTCTGAACCCATCATGGCGGATTTATAATATGTGTGTAGATAAAGTTATGTATGCAACTCCGCATAATTTGGCCTTAAAACACACGTGCGATCTTATTATGAAACTCGCCTATCGGCTCGTTTCATGAAAACCGCACTAGTGTTTTAAGGCCTATCATTATGCAACCGTTGCATAAACTACTATTGTGTGATAGTGTGTTCTGTTTCCATTAACTTTAATCGTAAAAAAAAAATATCAATTTTATTAAATTTTGTAAAATATAATTGATAATATAATATTACGATTTTAGTAGTATTATATTTTCAACTTTTCAAGAATTTTTCAAAATCGTACTTTTCAAGTTTAGTATGCTTACATTTTTAAATTGTCACGCCTTTTTATTTTTGACCAACCTTAAAATTATTTTAATTTAATTGTCTCTTTTTATTTTAACTACCTGCCTATGTAAAATTTAATTCTAATTTCAAACAATATATACGGAAGAAATAAAAATGGTTGGGGAAAAATTGGCATAACAACATCAATGGAAACGAAACATCCCGTTCCGTCTCCATGACACCACATATGCGCGCGCGCTCAGGCGTGTTTTTTGTTTGTATGGCGGCGTAGCGAAGTGTACGGCGCTGACGGGTGTGGAATGAAAGGGGTATGCACTGACGTTTATTCAAGCAAGTCTCTGTAAATCATGGGCCCGCGTATCTACAACAAGATACCTGAATCTATCAGAGGTTTAAAAACTGAGTGTCGTTTTCTACATAAACTTAAAATATTCTGTACCAATAAAGCATTTTATTCTGTTAGCGAATTCCTAGATGAATGAGTAAATATGTCAACACACTTAGATAATAGACAAAATATAATAAATCATATAAATTAAAGTAATCCAATGTAATGTAAT
This sequence comes from Tortricodes alternella, assembly GCA_947859335.1. NCBI lineage: Eukaryota > Metazoa > Arthropoda > Insecta > Lepidoptera > Tortricidae > Tortricodes > Tortricodes alternella. The sequence goes on along the minus strand of OX401970.1, from coordinate 21,510,263 downwards.
GACAATGTGTAATTAATTCTTAATGATGATAAAAATGCTACTATGTTAATTTTAATTGTACTTAATAACTATTGACAATGTATGTTTAATACAAAATAAATAAATATCAAATATCAAATATTCTCGATTGTGAGATTATCTCAAATGCACCGAGAATAGGGGGCCAGTTCCCGCATTTCATATCGCCGCAGTGACGGAGATATGAAACGTACGACTGCATCGCTGCAAAAAGTTGTGGAACCGCCCATAGATTGATAATGTTACAGCTGTACGGCGTAGGAAACCCTAAGTCACATACCATTTATATGTTACTTATACACTCGGCATAGCAGAGCGACCCCCGCCACCAGCATTAGAGGCAAAACGCCGTAAGCGCGGGGCCACAGGCAGGCGAGGGGGGCGCATAACCTTGAACGCACCAATCACAGCCCTGTAAAAAACCCCGCGCCCCGCAGGTTAAGCAACTTTATTTGCTAGCAAGTTAGGCTCAGCGGTGTCTTTAGGATATATAGTCTGGGTTATAACGTTTTTTTATTATTAACAGGATACGTGAGCTAAAAATACCTCCATTTAATATTCCACTTACAATATGCCACTATTTCCTCCATGGATTTTTTAAGAGAACAATAAATCACAAATATCAAAATATGCCGATACCACCTTGAGTATTTTAAATGATACAATACAATAAACCGGCCAACTGCGAGTCGGACTCGCGCACAAAGGGTTCCGTACCATTATCTATAAAAAGGGCATAAAATCACGTTTGTTGTATGGGAGCCCCCATATATATTTATGTTATTCTGTTTTTTAGTATTTGTTGTTATAGCGGCAACAGAAATTCATCGATGAAAATTTCAACTGTCTATCACGGTTCATGAGATACAGCCTGGTGACGGTGACAGACAGACGGACAGACGGACAGCGGAGCCTTAGTAATAGGGTCCCGTTTTTACCCTTTGGATATGTTACCCTAAAAATGAACCAAAAGCTAGCAAGGATATAGGGCAATACGTTAAAGAAAAAAAATATGAAGAATTCGCAAACAGTATTTCGCTCGCATGTAGTTTAAGAATGCATAAAAAAAACTATATCGCAACTAGAGAAATTGTGAATGTAATTTATATAAGTCTATTTAACGGTAACAATTAAATTATAGAATTAAATTATATATATAGAAACATTATTATGTAACATTAGATATTTAGTCTGGAGTAGCCCTTTAATTAAAGGAAGGCAAAATTATAAACAAGCCTACACTCTATTCGTTAAGGCAGTTAAATAAATGTAAACAAACTATTCCATGCGACTTAACTAACCAGCCAATAAAAACATATCTATCTAAACTATATTTTATAGGTTTACATTTTTGTTGATTATCCAACAGTCTATTAACTATATTTTTATTACTCAGTCCTAATAATTGTAATTTAATTGCTTTATTACTAAGTAATGTTTTCACTTCATCTTATTTAACTTTTATATGATACTAGCTTCCGCCCGCGACTTCTTCCGCGTGGACATTCTAATCACCTAGCGGTATGAAATATACTTAAGACTTACCTACAAAATATACATTAAAAAATTCATAAATTTTGGTCGAGATGTTTCGGTGGAGTGCGACCATAAAAACCATGGTACGAGATTTTTATATATAGATAAAACCAATCAATGATTTGAAAATATGACTCTGCTGTTTCTTGCCGCGCTTCTCAGTCACGATGCTCTAGCCCAAAGCCCTGGTAGGATCATTTTGTTTTATTAATGTGACGAGTAAAAGAGCCCTCAGGTGGCCAACTTGCGAAATAAACGTTTTGAGTTTTAGCATAGATAAAATGTTGCTATCCTAGGTGCAAGGACGTCAATCGTTGAGGAGTTCTCCTGGTTCTCTATCACCGGTTCTATTTTACCACATGAATTTTTATGAGCATAAGTTGCTTTCCAACCTTACACAGAAATCTAATCGCCACCCGTGAAATACTTATCATTGAGGAGTTCCGGTGGTCACCCGTGGTCTTCATCATCAGTTCCACTTCACAAAATGATGTTTTTGAAACGCAACTGCTTGAGTTAGGAAAGAAAATACCAAAATTTATATATGGGTGCCTATAATATTTGAGGAGTTCCTTCGATTCCTCATAGATCCTCTCATCAGATCTCGACTTCGATCACAACTTGACCAACTTTGAGAAATACCCTATCGTTTAAAAAAAGAATTAGGCAAATCACTTTAGCCATCTCCGAGTAATCGGTGAACATACATATAAAAAAAGCAAATATACTCGTCGAATTGAGAACCTCCTCCTTCGGTTTTTTTGAAGTCGGTTAAAAAAGAGCCATCAAGACATTAGTACCATAGACTAATAATAAGTTCAAAAACTGAAACCACACAACCGAAAAATTACGCTCTAAAAAGTATCAAACAGCAAACAATATATATATATATATATATATATATATATATGAACTGTGCCAATTAATGCCTTTCATTTGATACCCAACACATCAATAAAAAATTATATTTAAGACTTTGGCCCCTAGAGGTCGCCATATTTAATTTAATGTGACGTCACATCCTATAAACAGCGGACGATCAAGACTCTTCCAACGATAACTCACTTGTCAAATTATGATGAGTATTTTAGAAGTTATGAGGGAATAAATCCCCGTTTTGCTTCGCCGTCGTCGGGTAATAAAAAATAATGACTGGATTGGCTGATAGCAGAGTCACGTGGGTTAATTTTTTTACATTAAGTAATTACCTAACCAAATAGAAAATGGTAAATTTTGTCAACGAAGGTGAATCGGCTAACAAGTTTAATTATAAAAAATAGACACTTTTGTTAATATATTTGTAATTATGATTCCGTTTACGAAAAAGATATCATCATCAATATAAATTTATTCGTGTAAATAATTATAGGATACTTTAATATGTTATCATCGATTGCATGAAATTATAATATAAGAAGTGTAACACTATGTAAGGCAAGTGTATTATTCTAATGGTAGTTTCACCCCATACGACGCGAATCAGAGCCACGTGCAAGGCACTATCGCTCGGCGACCGGCTTGGTGGCCCTCGGTTAAGGGCAGTCTTTGTGCATCATTTTGGTGAACGCTTTTGGAATGTCTTCATTGGTTTTGGAAACGCTACTGCTGCCCAGTAGAGTGGGCGCCGGAAGTCTCCCTGTTTGGATGCCATGCATCATTTTCAGAAGATCATAGTTTATCTTCTCAGTAACAACTGAATCTTTTCTGTAAGAGAAAAATATATTACAAGTTTCAATATGTGTAAGCATTTATTTTTCAGCATCGAATACTAAGCAACAAACAGGAAGCGCACTGACAATGTACCTATCACTTTTACTAAGTATTTCATAATGAAGAAAAGGATACATCTCAATGATCGTCTTTAATAGGCTAGTTTCCTGACAAATTCTAATTTGTTCGTTATTTACATTATAAAAAATATTAAACACATTTTTTTTTGTTTTGTCGATTAAACAAAGCATGACGAAGATATAGTGCGTTGAAGTACCGCGTGACGTCACGACTTTGTACACTTTTTATCATTAAGTGACGTCATTAGCCCCCAGTCTCGAACTTTGATGCGCGTTATCTGTGTCAATTTTGATTGATTTGATAAAGCAAAATATATAGGTATCGCCACGAGAGTTGAGGTGAATGAGACCGCAAGTACACAATGCCATACAAAATAAACACAAAATTTGAAAATTCGAACAAAATTGTCTTCTAATTGTGTCCAAACATGACATGCCGTGGTGTGCGTGACCTCAACTCTCGTGGCGATACCTATACGTGTTCAATATTGTTTTGACAATCTAACTGACGGACTAATTAGAATTACTATTTCTTTAACCAGGAAACATTTTTATCTTATCATTCGTAAATAATTATGAATGAATCTAAGGTTTAATATGAAAGCTTAATTTCAAATAAAATTAATAGAATGTGAACTTCTAATCCTATCTTATTTAAGAGGCGTATTACAAAGCTGAGCTGGCTGGCTTTCCTGTGTTATCACTTATCAGTTAATATTGTCCATCAGCCGCCCTAGCATGCCAGACACGGGGATAAGTTAAACCCGTTTATCTCTCTGACTATCTTTCGTCGGCACTAGTGTGAGAGAGACACACTATGAGATAACACGATTTAACTTATCATTGTGTCTTGGATGTTAGGGCCGTTGGTGAACATACAGAGTAATTTTTTAATGTCACCCATATTCACTTAAATTATCGAAGAAATGTGCCGTGCCGTGTGGTGCCGGCTAAGAATAGCATCACCCCATCTCCTCCCGTGGGTGTCGTAAAAGGCGACAGAGGGACCAACCGAAGGATGGGCAGCAGCGTCATTCGAGCACTATCACGACCAACTGCGATCGCCAACCCGCCTGCCAAGCGTGGCGACTATGGCAAATCCCTCCATTTTTGGGGGAGGCTTATGTCCTGCAGTGGATGTTTTATGGCTGATGATGATGGTGATGATCGAAGAAAACGCGAAACATGCGACGTTGCTAGCCCAGCTTTGTAATACGGCTTTTAAATGAGCAGCGTCCGCGAGGCAGAATGCTTCCTATGTCGATAGCGTGTTGCGGTGTACTGTTGAATGGTGAACTGACTTGTATTGCGCGTGCGAGGTGACGAAATCGCGCATCCAGGTGGCCATAGTTGAGATCTCTCCGGCGGCGCGGCGCTGGATCAGCTTGAGGTACTGCTGCACGGAGCAGTGCGTGTCGGCGTCCACGTCCATGCCCGACAGGTACGACTCGATCAGCGGCACCAGCCCCGGGAACACGCCCGTCTACACGACGCGCGTGTAACACCTCTCTCATTATACACGTTTCAAAAGGACAGTGGGTGGGATTTAAGATAAGTTAAAGTAGCATTCCGAACACAGCGACAGCGACAGACGACAGAGACAGGCGAGGGTGAGAGATGTCGCCCGGCAACAGCAACACTTGTATCTTTTTAAATGTGAGCCCGTAGGTCGCGACAAGTGTCGTCCTGAAAATTTTTACCTGTTGTGCAAATCGATTTGACTAGATTTCTTTTCTTGAAATATTGGTACATAAGCAGATCATCATCTTCTGTCCTCCTCTATAAGTACACGCAAAATGTTGGTATACGAATTTTCTTCATAGACGACCATCTTCTCTGTATTTAAACGAAACACTCCAAAAGAGAGTGTCGCTGGTTACGGGAACTACGTGTTGCTGTTTCCATCGGCTGTCGCTGATGCTGATTTCGGAATTATACCTTTACGATTTTAAATATTCTGTAGACTACATCATTACTCTTATGTGAAGTAATCCTAGCTAAAGCACGGTAAATACATGGACCAGTCAACCTAGAATTATGTAAATGTGGAAATCGTGAAAGTGTGTAAAATATCTATTTCACCACACTTGCTCGGAAAGGGTGTTATTATACGCAGGCGCAGATTTACCTCCCACGGGAGTTATGGATTTTGTATGGTTTATAACTCCTGCTGACGGCGGGGTGCGCGCGCCAGGTCCGGTGGGGATCGTTTTCTTATAGAAGTAATGCGCAACCGATGCGACATACAGTTTATTCTACCCACCTGATGGTAATTCACGGTGTACAATGTTTTTTTTTGTCAAATGTGATGAAAAACATTGTATCACGGGCAGTAAGGGGATAACAAATTCGAGTCATCAAAAGCCCTCGCCTTCGGCGTCGGGCTTCTAACAGACTCGTTAGTTATCCTCTTCTTACGGCCCTAGATTCACAATGTACTATGACTATATATTAACGTAACGTCCGCATTTTATACACATACTTTCCCGTTGACGATTTCGTCCACAGTCATCTCGGCGTAAAGGTCGCCGTCGGCGAGCGGCGCGGCGGGAGCGGCGTCGGCGCCGGCGCCGGCGCGCGAGGCGGCGGGTGCGGCGGGCGGCGCGGGTGCAGCGCCGGCGTCGCGCGGCGCGCCCACGTCGCGCCGCCACCAGAACTTGCTGCTGCGGCAAGCGTCGCGCCGCTGCGCGCGCTGCATGTTCTCGTCCACCTGCACAATGCCACAGGATAGACGATAGTACCAGTACAGCAGGCTCTTTAATGAAAGCCGCCTTTACTTTACTTTAAGCTACGCGCCTAAAGTGCCGAGTGCACACACAGCATACTGACTACAGAATCAAGTAGCTGGTATTACTTTGGATTACCGAGTTTTAATAGCACTCGTATTTGCCTTTGTACGCGTGGCGTGGAAACAAAACAATTTGGATTGTATTGTCTGTCTTCCATCCTTGCAGCTCTGTGAAACCATGCTACAGTTTTCTCAACAGTTACCTAATTATCCTTGAAATGAAAACCTAACTAGGAGATGGAGGTCTGAAATAATAAACAGCGTAATTTTTTAATAGTAGTTTATGCAACGGTTGCATAATGATAGGCCTTAAAACACTAGTGCGGTTTTCATGAAACGAGCCGATAGGCGAGTTTCATAATAAGATCGCACGTGTGTTTTAAGGCCAAATTATGCAGAGTTGCATACATAACTTTATCTACACACATATTATAAATCCTCCATGATGGGTTCAGAAACAATATTTTCTGGCAACAAGTTATTTGTTGCAATCGTGGCTGCATATTTCCGATATCCGGCGCATTTTCACATCACACACACTCCGAGAAGACTACTTACTATTCATATTTTCAACTAAAATGTAAATTACAAACAACTTTTTCTATTCAATTCAAAAACAATTCTACTTTCGTTCAGCAAAACGCCAACATGGCGATCCTCCGTCAAGACCATTTTTTTTTTTAAATCATAGACAAACGGATGAAGTCTCTATTCTCACGTCACTCGAGATCAAATATTGTGCAGTTTATATTAAAAAAAAACATACTGAATTGACGTTTCGTATCAATAACTGTTTTAATATCTATGGATACTAGAATAGAGACCACTTGAGTTTTGACAGCTGTTCCAAATTTAATCTCTTTTCTTTACTAAAAACGATAAAGAAGTCATGTTATTTCTTTATCGCAGCACTGGTTTTTCCTAATTGGTTGTCAAAATGGTGGTCATTTCCTAAGGTTTTTGATTAACCAATGGAGGTTTTATGATATGGGTGTAGATAAATTATATTAAACGATTCGCTGGTATTTCTGATGCGTCCATGATATAATTGGCATGAAACTTTTCTTGACGTTTGAAAATTCGTGTGGAAATCAAAAGATTTTCGCCTTCTAAAAACGTCAATATATTAATTAAACTTTATTTCTCATTATTAAAAAAAATACTAGAAAATAAAGAACTTACCCATATATCCAACTTGTCTGGCAGAATATATATATCTTCGCTGTTCCCACATCCACAACATTTTGATAACGTCAACTTCGAGTGATTCAACTTTTTTTTAAAGAGACCAGAGATTGCTTTATTGTGTCGCACAATTAGAGTAACGTCCTTTTAGAACTAGTATTTTTTAATAAATAAATAATAAAATACATATTAATCCTAGCGAGACCTAAAACATACTGGTATCTTCCACTTTTCATGCAGAATACAGCGAACCTATCAAATTACAGTGTTAGAAATATGAAATCATTCCATTGATTCGTAATTACCTTGCTGATAGGCATGACGAAGTTAAGATTGTAAGAAAGTATGACGCGCGTGAGGAGCACGACGAAGCAGACGTAGGCGGCGTTCTCGAAGTCCGTGAGCTGCGCCTCGCACGGGCGGAACTCGACGCGCCAGCCGATCGGCGAGTTGGGCGGCGGCGGCTTGAACCGCATCGTCTGCCAGTTCGTCGATTGAATGTTCTGCCGAAACACACTAATATTATAAATGAATGAATTTCAAAAGAAAATTACGTAATTAAGGCGTAGTCAAGAAAAAGTTTAAAAAGTAGTAAGAGGATTGTTTTTAACGTATTTTTTTTTTAATTCACCCAATTGCGAATGTTTGTGAGTGAGTGAGTGAATGTCTATTTGTTACGTCTTCACCTGTATCAGCTTCACCGATTTTAGTGAAATCTCTTTTGGAGATAGAAGATTAAACACAGGATACAATTTAACCCAATACCATGCGAAAATGTTGCGGGCAGTCTCTAATACTAAGCATTGTCGTTGTTTGTCGTCGCAAAGGGAATTTTTATCTGTTTTGTCTAAATGTATTCATGTGTTTAGTTACGTATGAACAATTTTTACATGTTCGTTTTGAATTCACGAAACTAATGTATTACAGATGGGTTGGGATTGAATGAATAAATGATAATATATTGAATAATAGCTGTGGCCGGCGCATGCGTTGCAATTTTTGGTCACAAACCTTCCCGAGCGTGCCCACAACAACCCACCAGTTACATTTTAATCGGATGAATGTTATAGGCACGAACAAACAAACATTCATTTATATGGTTCCGAACATCCCATGAAAAAACAGAACCCTTATAGGATTAGTCGCGTGTCTGTCTATCTGTATGTCAGACACATAAGTTGTCAATGATTTATATTTAGAAACCCTCTCCACGTGAGGTCGACTCGCACTTGACCGGATTTATATACTAGATAAGTTTTTTTTTTTTTTTTTTTAATGAGTCATGTTAGACACTCGTTGACAGTCATTTCGTTTTGCTGTATATAAGCGTTTAATCTGAGTCAGGGGGGCTAACACGACATGCCCGCGAGTCGTTTGTCGCTCAGTGCGTCTCTGTCAAACTAGTCAAATATGTGAGGGATGCACTGAGTGACAGCCGACTCGCGGGCAGGTCGTGCTAGGCGTGCAGGCGCTGCTCACCTCAAAGTGGTCGGTGTCGTTCTTGTCGTCCTGGTTGACCTTTTCGGTGAAGAGCGAGACGGTGTCGCGGATGAAGAGATGCGCGACATGCAGCGCCAGCGGGTGGTCGATGCCTCCCTCGCGCAGGCGCCGGTAGATCGCCTCGTCGTGCACTATCGCTATGTCGTTGTACCTGTGCCCACGAACATCGGTAACCCTTTGAACGCCAAAGACGGCTATAGACGACAGCAGATTTACGTGCCGTTTTCCATACATTTGTTTCGGCTAATGACGTCGTTGGCTTCCGTAGCACACTTTTTCGCATTTGGCCATTGCGTTCAAAGGGTTGACCTTTTCGCCGCAGGCTAAAGCGCTGTGCCACCAGCGCCAAGCCACGAAATGACATCCTTTTTTGAATCGATTAGACAGCTATAGATGACTGTGGCTCTTTAGGTTGTCTTCCTATCATGACTATGGCGGCGAAAAGGTCAAATCAACAACGGCTTGATCATCACCTACAGATACTTCAACTCATCTATACGCGCGGTGCCATGTGTGCGTGAGCTTGTATGTATACTACTGTACGTGTGGTACGGTGAGTTGAAGTATCTTTACGCGCGTGATTTAACTTCATGTAAATACCACTAGTCTTTTACCCAAGGTGGCAAATCTTTAGCATATAAAACTAAATACTATAAATGGCAACAGATATAACAATTTCACCATATCTAATCTTTTGACATTTGCACCACCAATGAATATATATCTATTTATTTTTAACGAGATGAGATGAAACTTTCTTATAAATTCGACATAGAATTTCGATATGTCGTTAACTGAACTCTTAAGACCAGCATACATTTTAAACCCATGAACCGCATTCCAGCCAGTGGAAAAATTAATAGAACAAAGTAGTTCAACTCCGGCCCTGTAGAAGTATTGTTACCTACTATCGCTCGGGCACGCTCGGTAGCGTTCGGCCACGCTCGGGTATGCTGTCGCTACTGGCGCATTCTTAGGCATTCTCCAAGAATTGATTATGGCGCGTACGTATTTACAAGTCGCGCTATGAACTGTTGTTCTGTTTCTACAATACCAACGGCGAGAGGTGGAGTGTGACTTGTTTACGGAGTTATAGTTAGTATTCCGTGTCGGGCACTCACTTCTCGTGTTCCGGCGACAGGTAGGAGTCGATGGAGTCGTAGCGAGACTTGTTGATGCGGAACTTGTTGTTGGCGAGCGGCTCGAGGCCGCGCTCCTCGCGCGTGCGGCAGTCCACCGACGCGGCGATCACGTTCCAGCGGCAGTCGACGTCGGTCAGGAAGCCGCGGTAGATAGGGGATGCCGCCGACAATGCCAGCTTTAATAACCGACAATTCAAAAATAACTGTCACAACATTCTTCATCTGTGTTTTTAGGGTTCCGTACCTCGATAAGGAAAAACGGAACTCAGACGACGCCTGTCGCTTATGGACTTTCTTCTCAAGAACTGAGTGACGATGACGTGGGAATTTGAAATTTAGCACATATTTCTTGTTAACGCGGAATGAATTCGATAATCAAATGTTATGAAATGTTACATAACGAACAAACAATCAGTTTGCACAAAAAAAATACCACGTTTTTATTAACTCGTTTATTCGGTTCAAGTTTTGCAATAGTCACTTGAAACTTTAAAATAACCATAGCTCAGAACTGGACGACAATACAATGTTACCCCGCTTTCTTGTCTGTATGTTTATCTGCTCGGCACACATTTTGCAATCTGTTTTGAAACGTGGTATATAAAAACATCTCTTTTTATTTAAATATTGTGTACTTTTAACCGCCCCATGGTAGTTACATAGCACAGTGCTAGAACTCTAAAAATTAACACAAAATGACAAACCATGATAGGACATGCAGATTAGGCGAGCTAGGAGACGTTCGAGTGCACGAGGTGGCATACCATGATAGGGCAGAGCGGCGCGAGCTGGTCGTAGAGCGTGCGCGCCTCCACGATGCAGCACGCCTGGAAGGTGAGCTGCAGGCAGCAGCAGCCCATACCGAACCCCATGGCGTCCATATACACGCAGTCCGGTTTTGCGGCGCCAGGCTCCAACTCCACCGAATTGTCCACCGGGATTTTCGTTTCAGTGTCTCGGAATACTGACATCATAACACACAATACATCAACATTTGTTAAACTCATTAAAACCACCGCTATATGATCGATTATGTATGAGCAAACCACACTCATTAAAATACTCATAAATAAGCAACCGCTCGCTTCTGTTTCTATGAATACGACATCCATCTCCATTTGAAAATGCATAATTGTCAGTTCTGAGCGACGACGCATTGAAGAATTTGCTTATGTAATTGGACACGCATTTGGGCATGACTTACTCGGTATGTTGATAGCGACTTTTTCTCCTCTTCTATTTCTTATATTTGCTGTTAGGGTTTTGAATCGTGGATGTTCACCAAATATGGCTTCGTCGGGGAAGAAGTGGGACTTCGTGACTGTTCCGTCTGAATTCGGAGGGAACGGTGGACTGGTAAAACCTGGACAACCTAACCTGCAGAGTTTAAGAATGCGAAATCACCATGAAATAAGTAAATATTATGTATGACACTCAACTAGCTTTAGGGGACGTCCATATATTACGGGAGGCGATTTAAAAAAAATTGTACCCCCACCTCTCATGCGATAAAACCCTATAATTTAAAAATAATTATGTATTTATTTTGTTCATGTAATTTGGCGTTAATACTGATGTCTTCTATGTTTTTAATTTTTTCTGTGAAAAAAAAGTGTTATATTAATGCACCTATATTCACTGAATTTAAAAGTTAACGTGAGATTTTTATTGACCTTTTAAATGAGATTTGGTGAGATTTTGCCAGATCCCTCCCCATAATTATGAGTTTACGTAATTAATGGATGCCCCCTTTCAAGAAGCACCCAGGTTAACCTTGGAAAGTTAGTGATGCTCATTATAACTTCTCCATCTTTAAGTAATTTGCCGGCCTCCGCTCTTCGGTACTGCATGTTGGCCTCAACAATGTTAAAGTGAGCTAGCAACCCGCCGTACGGTTTCCCTGGGGTCCCTTCCACCATGTAGGCGCCGTATTCGGGTCGCCATAAAGATTTCACATCTGAAACGAATGTTTTATTATTATTCCACCTCATTTATTTTCGATCCCTCATTAACTATCAAAATAACGTTATAAAATAAATAATTAAAAATTGGGCAGGGCAAGCGGTCGGTGGCGAGGGCTGCAGAGAGAGGAACCTCCTGACGATGCGTGCAGAGTCCAGGAGTACAGTACCGCCTTCTGTATCCGACCCTTGATCCAACCATCTAGCGGGAGCCTCTTCAGATGGTCGTCGAGGCTCTTCGCTCTCAGTCCGTACACGTTATTATTATTAATTCGCTTTATTTTTTAATAAATACATACCGGCCAAGTGCGAGTCGGAATCGCGCACGAAGGGTTCCGTCTATATAAACATACATATATATATATATATATATCTATCTATAAAAACGGCAAAAAAATCTCGCTTGTTGTATGGAAGCCCCCCTTAAATATTTGTTTTATTTTAATTTAATTATTTATTTTTAAAGTTAATATAACTTATATTACTTATCATTTATTAAACATCGTATGGTACTCTTCAATAAAACATACACTGCTTGATACATACAGCTTCAACCTGATGAACGCCACAGTCGGCTATATGCAACAACGAATTTTCGTGCCATTGACGCCACGATATGCAATTTTCCATGTATTTGCGTCGGCTAATACCGTCGTTGACGTCCGTGGCACGATTTTCGCATTTGGCCGTCGCGTTCAAACGGTTAATCTACTTAGACAATCGATATATCTATAGTGCAAGTAGATAAAAGGTATATGTATCAAGAAGTCTAATTTTACACAAATTAAACCCCAAGGCCACTATCTCCTCTCCTAGCATCCGATCCCCACATCTTTAAATAAACGTTCCTTTCTAATAACCAATCGACGTATCTTTGCTAAACAACAAACGAACCAAATTTTCTTAAAATTGCTGTGTTCCTCCTGAAAGCATTCAAACAGTATACTGTAACTAGGTGTTATGGCACACCCACTATTGTTTCGGTGAAGTTTACGTTTTAGACCAGGACCCCAATTCTAGGCTCATGTGAGATGAAGTCACATGTGAGATTCATGTCAGCTTCATACAGTTGTATCAAAGAACTTTATGCACTCATTCACATGTTAAATCATATATGTAAACTGATCTCGCATGCACCCAGCATGCATCGAGTCCAGGCAAGAAATATGTTAAATCAAAATCACTAGGCGTCGATAAGGAAAAACCGGACAAGAACGAGTTAAACTCGCGTGGAGAGGGTTCCGTTCAGTACATGATTATCTGAAATTTCCTATGATACTTTAAATACCATAGATTTCTAATAGGTTTTCCTATAATCTATAGGTAAAGGACAATATTTTGTACTTTTTTCAAAATTGTAGGCCCATTAGTTTCAGAAATAAGGGCGGGGGGGCATGATCAGTTTTTGCCTATCTTCCTAAATAACTTCCAAACTATTTATTTTAAAATTCAAAAAAATATATAGTTACAATCCTCAGAATAAGCAAACTATACTGTGTGACATATCAAGTGAATGGGTTCACTTGATATGACACACGATATAGTTTGCATAACGATTTTATTTTATTTTCTAATTTACCCCCCAAAAGTGGCCCCCATGTTTAAAAATCATTAATTTACGTTAAGCGTCCGTGTTGCGGTCACCGACTTACATATGTATACCAAATTTCAACTCAATCGGTCCAATAGTTTCGAAGCAAATTGGCTGTGACAGACGGACAGACAGACAGACAGACACACGAGTGATCCTATAAAGGTTCGTTTTTCCTTTTGAGGTCCGAAACCCTAAAAAGGACCTCGTTAAAACTTAATTATTTTAGTTAGTGAAACGTTAACGAAACGCCCGGTCGACTCTACGCGTGACCAAACGCCTGGTAGGTTCCTCGCTCAACGTATCAATCAGCATTGTGATACACCGAGGAAATAATGCCGCCAGTATCTTCCGAACGAATTTCGACATGTGGCCAATTTCTAAAAAGATTTACTTAGAATATTTTTTTTTTGTTTAGGTTTAAGTAATTTAATATTTAATTGGTCGTAATTTTTACATAACATAGTTAAGTTTTGAATGGTTTTTGAATGAGTGATTTTCCAAATAGTATTTGAGGTATGGTGTATGTACAACTATGTAAAATATATCCCTCAGACAATTTCAATTCTCAGTTTTGCTCGTATGTAGAAATTCGCGACTCATTTACCTATTGCTCTCAATGCGTCCTTTTCGTATCAGAAAAGTCGGAGAACGAAAAACTGTGCGACCGAGAGTCGCGGGAGTCGTGGTAGCCGACATGAAAATAACAATTGTTATTGACATAAGTAATGGTCGGTTTGCCCGGATGCTTTCGCATTATGGAGAAACACGGAATTGCAGAATGGGCCCAACGGTTGAGCATATAATAATGTGTTTGTGAGAGGTGCTCTGTTAGTTCCAAAATAGCTCTGATTAAATAGAAAAACAAACTGCTCGTCAAATGTTTACATTTAAAACCTGAAACGGCACTTTTACGATTTAAGTAAAACCAATAAAGAAAATCTATATGGAACTCTCATACAGAAGAAAGCTAACTCCTACATCTATGCTTCTATTCACCATATAAACTCATTATTTATTTGTGCAGTCAATCAGTAACAGTTAGTGATCTGTCTTAGTAGGTACTCGAACATTTCAGTTTCTATAAGAGCTACGAAGTTAAATAGGAAACTTAAGGTTTTATTCCTTGGAATCATCAACTCATGGATATATTTGACGAATTGGTACCTCTAAATTTGTTGCCAAGACGCTCACGTTCCAACCTTTGCAGCTATAAAACGTTTTCTTTCATTTGGACGTTACAGAAGTGGATTTGTTTTGTTTTGTTATATAAGTTGATCGTTTACTATGTTATTAAATTGAAATCATTTTTAGCAACACGCTCGTTTGTATAAAGTTTAAGTTACGCCTAAGGTCAAGGTTTGAATGATAAAACTGATCGTCAAGTCACGATAAATAAATAACGTCACGCTCAAACGCCCAAAAGCCCAAAAAAAGAACAACCGTATCTTGACCGGAACTGCAAATGTATCATATCTATACTTTTAATAAACGGCTAAAGAAGTCAATTTTGTACATGAAAGATATTTAAAAAATAATGATAGATTTGGCATTTAATTTTTTCTTGTCTGTCTGTCGGCTAATTTGTGCTTCAATCACGCTAAAACTACGGGGCTGATTTTCATGAAATTTGGTGTGGGTATAATGATAGCTGGTTACAAATTAATAAATGTCATGACAACGGTTAAGTACCTACTTCATCGATCGATAATCAGAGATACATTATTAGTACTTATAGCAGTGGAAACCCGTGGTTAGCATACTGATAGCGTAGATAAAGCAAATACTCAAGGATATGAATACACAGACATTTTGAATACATTAAACATTCACAGTAGGAATCTTATGTACAGTGTGGTTCCTTCCATACTGACTTGAGGGCTCCTTATTATACCCAGTTACAATAATTGCAAACTACCTAACTAAATCAACGAGGTACCTATTGCGCAACGATTCCTTTTTTCATAAGCTTCGTCACGCTCTTATCAATAATGGTAGTGACTGGCAGTAACTGAGGAGTGACTTTCAATGGCATTGTTTGTCCGACTTATTTAGGGTTCCCACCTTTTTAATGGAATAAAATATATATTCATTTGAGGTACCGAAAATAAAATACACACAAAAATC
Source organism: Tortricodes alternella (assembly GCA_947859335.1). NCBI lineage: Eukaryota > Metazoa > Arthropoda > Insecta > Lepidoptera > Tortricidae > Tortricodes > Tortricodes alternella. The sequence continues at coordinate 21,494,625 of OX401970.1, read as the reverse complement.
GCATATTTGAAATTAAAATGAACCAATTGAAACACGTTATCGTAAAAAACCGGACGAGTGCGAGTTAGACTCGCGTGGAGAGGGTTCCGTTCCGTACATAATTATCTGAAATTTACTAGGTTACTTTAAATACCATAGACTTCTTATAGATTTTTCTTTAATCTATAGGTAAAGGACTATTTTCTGTATTTTTTTCAACATATTGGTTTTGGAAATAAGGGGCGAATGGTCAATTTTTGCCTAATTTCCTAAATAATTTCCAAACTATTTTACTTGAAATTCAAAAGAAAACATATTTACGATCTTCACAGTAAGCCCTTTCATTTCATATGTCACACGATATAGTTTGCATAACTTTTATTTTGAATTTTCTAATTTACCCCCCAAAAGTGGCCCCCATGTTTAAAATTCATATATTTCCGTCACGCGTCCATGTTGCGGTCACCGACTTACATCTGTATACCAAATTTAAACTCAATCGGTCCAGTAGTTTCGGAGCAAATTGGCTGTGACAGACGGACAGACAGACAGACACACGAGTGATCCTATAAGGGTTTAATTTTTTCTTTTTGAGGTACGGAACCCTAAAAAAGTATTAAAGCATACTTTGTGTGCTTCAAAAATATAAACAGTCAAGAACACGTACATTACTTTATAAGTACTAAAGTACGGGTGGGAACCCTAGACTTATTCATCTAGACATAAAAATATTGCGTCATTCTCCTCTAATAATAGAGGATAAAACAAAGTCGCTTTTTCGTGTGTCGGTGTATTCTATCATAAATACTTTATCATAGACTAGCCTTGTGCCCCATGGGATTTCTTCACAACTTGAAAAATGATGTATTTCCATACAAACTCTCATCCCCTATTTAATCCCCTTGGGGAATGAATTCTCAAAAATCCTTAGTGCTCATATATATAAGGAACTAAGGAAGGAAGTAATAAAAATACAAATAAATTATAATCGGAGTGCGTGTTACAATTCTGTGATAACGCAACTGCAGCGGCCCCAGCATGCCAGACACGGGGATAAGTTAAACCCGTTTATCTCTCTGACTATCTCTTTAGTCGGCACTAGTGTGAGAGACGCACTTAGAGATAAGACGGGTTACTTTATCCTTGTGTCAACTATGCTAGGGCCGCTGGATGACTGCTTATATTGGGTATTTTACCCTGTGCTTTTAACAACGAAATCAGCGCCAAGCAAATTCGAACTTTCTGCGCGGGTGATGGAGCGTGAGGGGCCTCGATGCCCAAGGTCATTGCGGTATCTAGCCGCCTTAAAATACAGAAGGTATATTACTATCAATACCATGCTACACTGCCGCCAGTCGCCCAAATTTATAGGGCGCGTTGTTATTTAAACTTTTTCTCAAAATTTACACTGAAATTGAAAAATTTAATGAAGCGATTGTAGATCGTCAAGTTGGCGTACCCGTCAAAGATATCCAGGATCTGATAATTCCAAAAAATAGTACCCAAATAGTACCCAATTAGTACCGAGTTCAAAAAAGTAGTACCTTTGTAATTTCGGAGATATGAGCTCTCTTTAACGGGTACGCTAACTTGACGTCAAGCTGGCGTACCAGGTTTGGATCTAGAAAACGGTGTTGTTCCCAAAAATGCTGTATAGTCCAAAAAATAGTATCAAATAGTACCGCTGGCTCACGGAGTCTTAACTTTGTAGCTCTAATAGAAACTGAGATATTTCATACCAAACACGGGTAAAATATTGTGCACCGTCGAGCTGGCGTACCCGGCCGAGATCACACAGATAGCCATTGAATTTCTAAGCCAGCTATATACCAAAAAATAGTACCGGAAATAGTACCCCTTTCACGACAAAAGCATAAAAGAAAAGCTATGAATACCATAAGTTAAATCAAATTGCAGAGCTATCTATTGGCTCTATGCAGAAACAAATGCCCATAACTCTAATGACAATACACTATTTACCTTGAATTGAATGAATCTACAGGAAAACCATATCTATTTGAAAGTGAATAATGTAGAAGTGTTAAGGAAATAAATTAACAAATCACTAGTCTTTATTCACTTTTACAGAAATATTTAAAAATACATTGATGTATTTTTTTCTTTTAGCTACAATATCAATAACTACTTAACACTGATGTAGATAATTCTTTCAAAAATGTAAATTGTCATTGCTTATGGGGGACTTACAATGTATGAGAGGTCAAATCGAAAGGTAGATAATAGTAGATTGTTGCACCAAGCAGAAAGTGATTCAAAAACACGAGCGCAATAACACATCACTTGATGCGAGGTGCATAATCTGCTTTTCTTTCTACTACTGCAAAAGTTGGTAAAAAAAAGTTAAAGTATTGTTAAACCCGACTAGCGGCGTTAAAAGGATTTTTGCACCTGGTATGATGCACCCTTAGATCTTTTATATAGCCTATAACACTCGCACGTTCTCCCCGAATCCCAGAATCCCATAGACATAATAGTGTTTAAACCGTTTTAACATTTTACGATCGTCGTTACATTATCCCAGCCGCCCCATGACGAACCCGGAGCGTCATGGGTTTATTAAAGTTTCTTTATACATTTTCGAAACAAATGTAAATGTATGTTACAGAAAATGATTGAAACTAATGGATAACATTAAAAAACAAAGTCATTTGGAACAAATTCCATAATTAAACTTAACTTAAACCTTATAACAACGTGACATGCCCGATTTATTGTTTTTTTTTTTTAAATATATGTTAATTTAAATTAATTAATGTGTTAGCTATCAGCTTCCATTAAAAATATGTCCAAATTATGTAAGGTTTGTAAATTATAGCCGAAAATATCTTGACGCACTTGAGCGTCATGGGCAGCTGAGTGATGCATTAAAATGACGCACAGTGCGTCATCGGTGGTGAAAGAGTTAAGATACCCTATTTATTAAAATCGGTCCAGTGGTTCAGAAGCTAAAGTAGAACATCTGAAAATGTTCACAGAAAACTTGCACCTGTCAATTCATTTTCGTATTAGGTATGCCAATTTTTTTTTAATCTTTTAGTAACTCCTACCATCTTTTCAGCCATTACTTTGAGCAGAACATTTTAGACGAGGCAATCACAGTTCGATATGGCCGCCGACATGTGGACTGTCTTGCTAACAGCAAGTCCACAGAAAAGTGGTCAGCTGTCCAGTCGGACTGTGAATGGGCGGATTGGGTGGCTGTTGGTGTAAACTTCTTGATCAACTAACCAAATTAAAAAAAAATAGAAAACAGTGCAATAATGAATTTTGTATGCAACTTTATTGCTCTAGAGCAAATAAGGGCTGCTTTGTGCTGAGTATTTAAGGCCATAATGATGAAATTAAAATATATTATATTATTTATTGGTTTATTCTTCACTCAGTTTTAATCCTATTTCAGACAACCGAGTTGCATTCAGCTGATTTTGTAGCCAAATTAAAATTGAAATATATAGTAAGGAACTGCTCAAAGCAATGCGATGCTTACTTTTGAGGTGTCAGAACACGAATCTGACACCATCGCAGGTTCAGTCGCATAATGTCAATCATCATCCATGACACCCATTTTAGTGACACTGTTATAATTGAAAAATGCCCTCCCATATTGTGTGGTGTGTGACCGCAGCATCACCGACCCCACCATCCACAATGATATGATAGCATGTGAATCAAGCAATATTAGACTTTTGTGTGTATGTCGTAAGAACTAAGACATCAGCAATAGGGTGTGGTTAAGCCATGGCGCTGGCGTTTGACAACCTTCTAAGAGACTTGTTACACGAAATTGTACTGATAGGCACATCCTTCTTTTGAGAATAAATATTTTCATTTAGGTATTAGCAAACTCAAAGGATCCGTTGTCCAGTAAAGATGAAGGCAATTGGCAATATTAGGTAAGTTTTACCAAACTTCCTTGCACTTATAACCTATAATTTATTTATGTTTTAGAAAAAAAAGAGGTAATAATTACTTTGTGGATCTGCAAATTCTTTTTCCTGCAGTTGAGGTAGTAATTCTTCAGCTCTGAGGCTGACTGTGGCACGTTGATTTGCATCATCAAATTTAACTATTATGTACTCCACCTAGAATTTAAATAAACTCAATGTAACACAAACTGCTCTTCATTACAGTGTTTGTCCAGAACATACAAAATAGCTAAAAGTACAAATGTTAATAAGTTTGTTGTGTACTGCTTGTAGGTAGCTTTTATTGCTCCATTCCTCTTACCTCATCTCCCCACTTGAGCACGTCGCCCGTCCTGTCCCGCAGCTTGCTGTACAGATTGATGAACTGCTCAATGCCGTGCTGCCGGACGTGCTCCGCGAGCGCTTTGGTCTCCTCCCACGAGAGTGGATGTCCTTCAGTAAGCAAACCCATGCTGATCACTTGCGTATACCGGTAATTTACAGGTAACGGGCACAACTTTTTTAATACTTTATAATGGAAACCTAACTTTCGTAGTTTATAAACTGTGCTCATTGAACACCATTACAAATTCGTCAAGTCAGTTACCAATTTCAGTAAATAATAAATAAAATAAAAACGCTCATATAAAGTTTACGGATACCCGGAATTAAACAAGTTTAAGTTAAACGAAACCAGATTCACTTTGATTTATAATTAGTATGTGTCCATTATTTATTTAACAGAGTTCTGTTTATCATTTAAATTTAAATATATTTATATATATATATATATATATATATAGCAAGACATTCACATCACAACTCTCCGCAAAGAAAAATAATGAAGAAGAATGAACGACAAAGTGGACAGACTACACATATATGTTATAATCCATGTCATGTCAACATAATATATACATGCATAGACCACAGAGTAGAAGACTATGTCCAAGGGCATGCCATATACCTACCATGCATTTGACTCACTCGAAAACCTCAGACTTTTCCACAGATATCAAAACAGTGTGCACTTTTAAGCTGTTGACGTCACGAAACTGTGTTTAGAGATACGAAGAAGTAATAACCGAGGATGCATGTCTCCTGAATGGTCTCGGCTCCCGTACGCAACGCAATTGCTGGTTTTACTTACTCGGGCGCGCGCGCGCACGCAGGTATCATAACATTTTTGGTAACGATGACAGAAATTGCCGACACTGGGAGCGTAGTGTATGGACGATGCTCTATCACGCTCATAAAGCATTCGTCCCTTTCGCACCCGCATTTGAGTTAAAAAGTGACAAATGCTTTATGTGCGCCATAAAAGCTATTGTGCTATAAAAGCAAGGGCTTAGCCCTCAGGCCCCCAATTCTCGGTGCATTCGATATAATGTCGATTGCGAGATTAAACGTCAGATTCGTACAGTTGTGTCAAATGACTGTATGCACTGACGTTTAATCTCGATTGTGAGATTATCTCGAATGCACTGAGAATTGGGGGCCTGGGCTCTTTCACATTTCTGAATCCCCTAAATCTACCAGCGCTACCAAGTGTAACATAAGAGTCTACTGATTAGAACTGATTGGGTATCTGACTGAATAATTATAAATAAATAACCTAATGAGTTAGAAAGAAATAATGGACTATTCACAAAGTTTTGTTACTTGTGGAAACTATTCCTATGTGTTGTTGTCCCCCATGAAATTTCCCAGTAGATATGACTATTATAAAAGCAGTGCGCAAAGACCGAAATCCAAGGAACCGGTTGCACGACCGCCGAGCATACTTGTTCCATGTATAACGTCGCCGAGTGTAAAAAAAGCCCTGACGACCCTATAAAATGTAAGGCCGTTAGCGCTCTTTTTTAACTGGGCGTGTTATACATCTTTAGCTGCTTGGCTTTATGGGCTAAGTTTCCTTAGCCCAGACCCAGTAAGAGCAGCAAAATGAAATAAAAAAGTCTGTGGTTGCAGCAGCGCGTTTGACATGTGGCAGCACTGGCGAGGCGCGTAGTGTGTAGTGTTGTTTCTTTTCTGTGATTAGATAGTTTTTACAAAATACTAACATAAGGCTAGCGTGTACGGTAGTAATGAATAAGATAAAGATGTTTCTGTTATCTTTAGGTATATGATAGGATTTGTGTGTATTTATTTCTTCGATAACAGTATTTATGTTGAGACAAATTGGCAGTGTGGTATGGTGTAGCAGTTTGATTCACGAGTGCATCAAACAAGATATAAATGATCATGGTACCAGTAGCCATAGAGGGGTGCAACCAAGGCGCAGAGGGTGGTGGAGCCAGAGGCGGCTCTATATCGTTGGCTTTATTAATAGACTTCATTGTTCAAAGAACGTATGATGAGCTTACTGTTTTGGCAGAACTGTAAGTTCCCCCTCTGATTTCATGAACATGAATCCAAAGCATCTTAGCTGAATTTGGTGTTACTTGATATTTTTATGTTTCTAGGTTGCCCCGGAAAACTGATATGGAGCGAAAAATTGAGATATATAAATTTAGTGCTCGGACTAGGCAGTTATTTGTACGTTTACTGGCACTCGTCAAATGGGCGAGCAGTGCAACCAAGGTGGACCGCTCCGCTCACATCATGGCCTTTCTGGACAAACAAGCACTGCTCTTTGTGGAGACAGCTGATGTTCTAGCCAGAGTTGCACGGGAAACTCTTGTACATGCACGGTATACCAGTTTCTATACAGTCAGCATTAGATTTATACTCTACTAAGACTGCTTGTGATAAAATTAATTGTAATTATGATAAATTTAAATCGTAAAAATAGGAATAAGTAGGAAGCTGTAGAAAGTGAACCTAAACTAGTACAACTGTCAATGAGGTCTTGTTTTGTAGGTAAATATACCAGGATTCTTTATACCACGCATCATTTTGTTCCACATTCAGCCAATTCCTTACAAATATAGCATAAATAAGGAAATATCATGAAGTTTGGGAAGGTAATGGTCAAAAAGTATAAGCCCTATAAAAAATAAATACCGCATTGTAGAGAAATTTATGAAGATCATTTTTGTCACTGAGATCTAATAGTTTTTTGTTTAAAATGGAAAAAAACAGTGGTGAGAAACATGTTTTCAATAAAAAAAGGGGGGGGGATTGGTGTGAAACTGTGCAAAATCGTGCTCAGCAGGGTCAAATTAGTCTACAAAAACCCAGTAAAAATTGTTACATTCCATGCTGTTCAACATCGGGAGGAGAAGGCTTTTGAGATTATTTCCCCCTTCTAATATTTTCATTCCCGTTAGAGCCTGTTGGTGTCTTTGCATGTATTGCATGATTATCTCAAAAACATTAGCATTGATTTAGATGATTCTTTTGAAAATGTATTCTTCATTTTTCAGGGCTTGTTTTAGTATATAATAAACAAGCATTTCCATGTGGCTTTTGTAACTAGATCACTTCAAACATAAATAGTCAAAAATCATCCAAATGTTAGGGTGTCCTTGTATGGGAAGCTTCCTACGCTAGCTTATGAACTTTTAGAGGATTTCATTATTTTATTAAGGCCATTAAGAACTATATATTAGTATATATAATCTGTGCAGATTTCAGCTTGCTAGGCCTTACAGCCAAATGGACAAACATCCTAGGTTCCGTAATTGGTTCCCGTTGTTATCTTTTAGGTACAGAACTTTAAAAATAGCCCAAAACTATATTGACCAAAACCTTATCTGGGTAGAGGCATTTCATCGACCATGTACTTGTATCGGGTATATCCCTGGCGTTCCATATGGAACAATGGGCACTTATGTTAACGGCACATATGGAACTACATACTAAGTTTTAGACCTGATTTTGGCTTGAAACTATGATTTTGGCCAAAAGTTCTATAAAGTTAATGAATATTACATATTAATATGTACCAGTAGTTCCACATGGTACTACTGGGATAAAAAGAATATCCCATTCGTTCCATATGGGACTGAAAAATATGGAACTGCGACTCTAACATGCAAGACACAAAGATAAGTTAAACCCGTTTATCTCTATGACTATCTCTTTCGTCAGGACTAGTAGTGAGAGGTCGCACTTAGAGATATGACGGTTTAAGTTATCCTTGTTTCTAGCATGTCAGGGCTGCTGGGATATACCCCTTGTAATTAGAATTCAAATCTTAGTATTTATGTAAAAAAAGTAAGTGCCAAACATTAAACAGTATTTGAATTTTACAAAGCATATCTGTATGTCATGTGTATCTGTGTGTCTGTAGGTCTGCTTAAGGATTAAATAAATAAAACTAAATACCCCATAGCTTCCGTTTCCTGAAGACACCCCTTGAGGCTGACATAGTGGAGGGAAAAGAAATGTATTTTGTGAAGAGAAACGAAATGTATTATGTATGGAGACCTAATCTAACCAAAACGTTACCCATTGATAAATAAGGGTATTAAAGGTGCATTTTGCTAACAATGTACAGTTAAAATTTCCATGAGTGCAATGGAGGATTAATGTATGCATTGCAGGCTGCCAACGTTTCACATGGCTGCAGCGGTGGAGGTCCTGACGATCGGCACGTACAGCCGGCTGCCCGCCGTCATCCGCGAGCGGCTCGTGCCGCCGCCCGCGCTCACGCCCGCCGAGCGCCGGTCCACACTGCGTGCACTCGCGCACGTCGTGCGGCAACGACTCACGACCGCCTTGTTGCCCAGTGACGTTAGAAATTTGAAGGTGAGTGCGCGTCCACTGCCGCCTTCACCGAGCCGTCACCGAGAATGGGATGACGTTGCTGAAGTAATAATACATACATTACCATGGCCGATTGTCCCCCGCGCGTCCTTCATTTCGGCGTCTGACATTGTGATGCCTCTGTAGAGAGGCAAAATAAGGGTATTTCGGCGAGAGTAGACTGAATCCCCGAGAACGGTCCCGGTGGACGCACGATCGCCGTCACGTAACTGGATTGACATAATTTAGTTTCTATTGAAAGCGGCGGTAGACAAACGCTTTAACACATACCAAATGTTTAAACTGGATATGCCTGTGGCCCGTTTCACGAAGTTACAACTGGCAACACTGCAAGTTAGATGTATGGGATCTGACATTGGTGCTGCCAGTTTTTGCTTGTTAAATTGTCTTGTAGCTTCGTGGCCCGGCCACTGGTGTTGCAGGCGCCCATAGGGTACGGTAACTGCTTACCATCAGGCGGGCCGTAGGTACTATACAAACTTTAACGCTTAATTTTTTTGTACTAAGCATGTGGTGGTCAGTCTACTTTAACAACAGCAACAATGAATCTTACCAGCGATAAACTGGATCAAATTGTTTGTTACCAGGTGGAAAATGGCCGGGCAACATTCACAGTTGGTCAAGAATTTAGTGTCTCTCTCACAGTAATGGGTGATGCGCCCAATCTACCATGGCGGTTGCTAGACATCGCGATTCTTATTCAGGATAACGAAACCAGTGGTGAGTTGTGTTTTTTGATGTTCGTGAAAAAGACGTAACTATAGCTGTATACTGATGTAGCTGTAGACTTCCTTTTTTTAGCACTAGAAAGAACTCCACAGATTTATATACATATTGTTAAAAGTTGTTATTGAAAAGTACTTTTATAAAATATACAGGAAATTGTGTTAAGCGGAAGTAAAGAACCTCAAGGGGTATCAAATTGACACAAAAATAAGTTTTTTTTAAAGACTAAGCAAAATCTCAACTGCATTTCATCTCCTAGCACAATATGGAATTAATATTTAAAGAAATACCATGACTCTGAAATGACAACAATCGTGGAACATACGGAGGTGAATCTGATACTTCCTGGGGTGCTCTACCTCTGGACCTCCACTTGGCATTATTTCTTCGGTCATCTGTTTATTAACATTTAACAAAAACATTATACTGACGATGCCTTTTTTAGTGGATCTTATACGTATTTATTTAAAAATAGCACATTTGCACAAAAAGACTTTTCTAGACATTATTTGTAATGCTAAAATAAATGAAGTATAGTAATGGTTGGTTGTGTGTCAGAGGGCAAGGCGCTGGTGCACACTTCTCAGCTGGCGTGGCTGCGCGGCGTGGCGCAGGCGCGGCTGGCGGCGGCCGGGCTCAGCGGGGCGCTGACGGCGCTGCGGTACTTCTGCCGCTCGCTCTCGCTGGAGCTGCTCTACACGCAGACCCTCAGGCTGTGCCGTGATCGGCTCTCCAAACACCTTCAAGTCGATCGATACATTCCGGGACAGAAGCTTCAAATCTCATACTGGAAGTAAGTTTCAGCTTTCATAATATTGTATTGCTTTAAAATGTATACCTTTCGTGTGATTGAAGCTGTATCGTTATTAACGTCTTAACCGTCGCTGTCTGAATTAAATAAATATAAATCCTAGCGGGAATTATAAAACAACGGTGAGCTCCTCTTTTCACGCAGAACACAGTGAACAAAATGACTTATGAATAGGTTGTCCATTAGTCTGAGCTGTGTACGTAGTGTTTATGTATGTGTGTGTGCCAGGGAGCTCGGGTGCGAGCTGGGGTACCGGCTGATCGTGGGCGCGGAGGGCGAGGCGCTGTGCGTGTGGCACGTGCCGGCGCTGGCCGGCGCCGAGCGCGTGGCGGCCGCGCTCACGGCGCACGCGCCCTCCATGGAGCGCCTGCTCGCGCACACCGTGCACGTGCGCTCGCGCCAACGGCTCAACGACCTCAAAGTGCTGCTCAACGATCTCGGGGTAACACACCACACTACACACTTCAACTCACCTATGCGCGCGGAGCGTATTTGTGTGGCTTTACGCGGCAAGATGAGTTGGAAGTATCTGAACCTCCGATTATATTACGCGCTAAATAATGAGCATTTGCACACGATAACGTTATTGTATCGCTGTCGCTTTTACATTCGATAAACAAATAAAGACAAAATTAAAAAACTCGCGAAAAGCGCACGATTATAATAGTAATAAGGTAGTCACACTGCACATTACCTTAGAACTTTCAACTGGACACTAACATTCTACCAAGGTGTGTACCGTAAAATTAATTGTCTTATGTTTTTTTGTTAAATCATCTTACTGATAGGATGTTGGTTGATGATTAACATTGTTGATGTAAATATATGTGGCGGTGTGTCAGGTGGAGTGCACGGTGGGCGGGTGGCCGTGCGTGCTGGCGTGCTCGGTGCTGTGGCCGTGCCTGCGCGCCGAGCAGCTGCTGGTGTCGGTGGGCGCGCACGGCGGGCGACTGCGCGCGCGCGTGCCCGCCTACCCCGCCACGCCGCGCATGCCCGAGCTGGCCGCCGCGCTCGCCACCACCAACCTGCCGCAGATCAAGGCCATGCTCACGCACCTCAGGTCTCTTGGCTCACTCACGCGTTGACCGCGACACTCACTTTATTATATATACCTAATAACAGAGATCCGTTGACTGAAAAGATCTCTCGAAACACGACATAAACACCGCGGGGTGGTCTTTATGTCGTGTTTATGTTGTTTCTTGCATAAACGCACAGTTGTCTATTATTTCAAAAATTATACAAATATCTTAGGTGAAATGTGGTTTTTAGAATTTTTGTTTATCTGTCTGAATGTTTGTTCTGAATAGGTTCCGAAATGGCTGAAAGAAATAATTTTCCATGCGGTTGGTCTTAAAAAATAAGGGGTCCCATGTTCCTCCCCAATCTTCAAACGAAATTTCATCAAAATCGCTTCAGTGGTGTAGCCTTTAAAACGTTACAGACAGTCTTTCGCATTTATAATATTATTGTATGGTTTGATATTTTTATGAAAAATGATTTCAATCCCATCCGAACAAAGCCGCTACAGCTAGTCATGAATATAAACCATCGAGGTATAAGACAATGCCCAGCTCCAGATGACAACACCCCTTCCGATTTCTTCACTAAAAATCAGTTGTATGTCGTTTCGAGATCCACATATTAGAATAGCGTGTTATTTGAAGGTTCTGGCTAGTGGCGCGGCGCTGCGAGAAGACGCTGCAGCACCTGCCGGCGAGCGTGTGCGAGCACCTGCCCTTCCTGCACGGCCCGGAGCACCCGCTCGCGCGCCTCGCGCCCGATCGCCTCTACGTCACGCTGCACCGCCACACCGACCATATCCTCGTAAGTCGATGGTCCGCACAGACCAGCTCTTTCACAGGACCATTTAATAAATAATAGTACAAGTAAAGAAGGCTCTCGCTTATTAATAACAAACTAACCGCGCCTTCTATGTTGAACACTATTGCTGGGTGCGAAGGTCGTTATTACTTCGCACCTACGCCATAGATTTTAAAATAGGAATGCGGCAACCCACTAACAAGACCCGACAAGACCGGCCCTCTGGTGTACTTGTACCTTCACGCCTACGATGGCAGATTTTAAAAGTTTGTTTCAGACCCATGGAAATAATAACATGAAGATAAATATGTCATATTTAGTATGAAAGGTCTTCACGAGTATATTTTGATGATTACCTATGTAAATACATTTAAACTGTTAATTTGTAAGAAACCTCCCCCCTACTAAAATTTCTTCCGTTTCACTGGCCGCTAATAAAAATAAACGTTGTGTAGATAGTGGAGTTGAAGGAGATCGCGGCGGGCAGCGGTGCGACGACCAGCAACAGTTCGAACACGGGCAGCGCGTGCACGGTGGGGCTGTCGTTCCACCTGGCGGGCGCGCGCCGCAGCTCGCCCGACGACAACGACGACGGGCCGCTCACCACGCGCTGCTTCCTCAAGCTGCACTCGCTCGTCGAGCTCGACACGTTCACGCTCACGCACGGCCCGTTCACGCCGCTCGACACCGCCGGTAACTACGCTCTCATTACATTGTCTAACACTGCTGTGCTCATACCATTTCTTATTATTATATATGTTAGTTTGTGCTGCGCTGCGATTTATCAGGGATTATTAATCGTGAAAATATTAAATTTGAGTCGAAAAGCAATCAAGTCAAATTGCTACAGTAATGGCCGAATTCAGAAACGCCACTTAAGCATTTGTCTAGATATTAAGGAGCTAAATGTCCCTCAACTAGTTGTCGACCTAAACAGAAACATCACCGAAAAGTCACTTTAATTAAAGCTCAATTTGAGTGGCCTTTCTGAATTCGGCCATAAGTGTACTGCTGTAAAGTTTACGGCTTCGGGTAACAGTTACATTTAAATCTATTAATTATGGGGTAGAACAGGCTAAATATAACTCGCATTCCCAATTGTAATTAAAAAGTAGGAAGCGAACTCAGACTTGACACGATTCGATACTGAAATATCGACATTACCTCCATCAATATTAACTCTCGTTCATACCTGGGAACACTTTCAGATGTAGTTCATCGAATTATGGATTCTAGTTTAGGCATTAACCCACGCAAGTATTTTGCTTATTGGGTATTTTAACGCGATCTTTTCCTTCATCGAGCATCATAAATATGCGGAATATCATATGAAAGGGACTTGACTTTAATAACAACTGATTGCATTTCTTTCCAATCGTTTCTGTGGATATGAGAAGTGATCCGTAGTGTTTGTAGAGGTCGATATAGGTACGTTTCCCCCGTGCCAGGTATGCATCCGGGCAAGCGCAAGCTGTCGGCGCAGAGCGCGCGCAACGTGCGCGTCCGACAGCCCGCCTACTTCCTGCCCGAGCTGGCGCACGTGGTGGCCGCCGCCGACGAGCGCGTGCCCTTCGTCAACCTCGCGCAAGAGGTACCTTACCTACACGCCACGAACCCCCTCAACTCGTTTCATTTTTACCCAACCGCGCGAAGACAAAAGTGTATAGAGTTTAACAGTCTATGTATGTTGGTATCTATGTGACGAAAAATCGGATGTTCCACTGTAACTCCAGAGAGATTATGACTTTTGAGGAAAATGTATGCCTAAGAGTTTAAAATGTATCCTCATTATTTGACACGGAAAGAACATGTCTAGTCACTTTTTTTTACAATGAGATTTTAATGCTAAAATGTAGAGCAAGTAATAAACTATTTATTACTTACATCGTCTGTTACAACTGTATTATTATATAATATTATACTGGGTAAATGTATTGAAGGAAAAATACATCACTAAATGTTTATAATCTATTAGGAAAACCAAATAAAATAAAAGTGAAAGATTACACACATTGCTGTCTTGTTAATTAAGTAGACGTTTTGTCTTCTAAGAAGGTAAGCGTTTAATTAGTAGAAGATAATTTTTATAGACCTTTTCTAGCGAAAACTTTCCAGATGTGAAGAACTTCTTAGATGCTTAGTATTTGTAGGCAGAATATATCCGTTTCTACCAAATAGAATTCTGTTATATGTTTTCTTTGTCTGATTGACGTATGTTGATTAGCTTCAACCCACTGCCATGTCAAAAATTAAAATAAATAATGTTTTCTCGATTGGTCCAGTGGATACGAGGAAGAAGTGGAGGTTTCTATTTGCGCCAGACTGATAAGCTGGTGGTATCGCATGATTAAAGCAAAGGCCCCACGCCCTAAATGGTTAATATCTTATACTCGCTAAACATTGTCTTATCCTTTCAAAATCAACTGTCACATGAAATATTAATGTGAGAGCACATTTTATTGTTTGAATGTTATATAATGTATGTGTGGTGTCAGCTGGCGGCGCGCGGCGTGACGCACGGGGGCGTGCAGCCGGAGTGGAGCGGGTCGGCGCTGGGCATGCGCATCGTGGCGCTGCCGCTGCCCGAGGGCGCGTGCGCGCGCGCCACGGCTGCGCTGCGCTCGCGCCTGCTTGCCACCACGCTTCGCCTTACCACCAAGAACCAGGCGCGCGTCTGGACCGCCGAGATTGTGTTCCACGGCTCGCCGGCGCGCACGCCCACACAGAAGGAACAAGGTCGCTCATAATACTATAATATGCTCATGTCCCAGGAAATAATGTCAAGCGTAGGTCCAGACGTAGAGCACCTCAAGAGGTATCAGATTCACCCAAAAAGTTTCAACCGCATTTCATCTTCTCGCACTGTATAGAATTTCAATTTGAAGAAATTTCCGTAACTCCCAAATTATGGAAGCTCGTGATATATGCATAGAGGTGAATCTGATACTCCTTGAGGTGCTCTACCACTGAATGTCAGCTTAACGCTATCTCCTGGGACACCCTGTGTATATTACTAGACATATCAAGTTCATGACGAAGTGTAAAATGACTCAAAGGGCTATCATTACCCAGGATCACGTAAACGTCACTATCAGTAATTTAAATGAATAGATATACTTCGTCTATAGTAAAAAGAGCGCTGACTGCCATATAAAATGTATGGCCGTCAGCGCTCTTTTTACTGTAGACGAGGTATATCTATCAATCACTAGTTTTAATCTCAAAATATTATTACCACAGTCACATTTCTTTACCACTAAGTATTATTCCATCAAAAATCTACAAAAATCAATACTGCCCTCAGTATTTCTTGAGGAAATTATGATCATTATTATTGTAAACAAGCTTTTCTCCGCGATTTCACGTGGAATTTTATTTCGTATATCGATGTTCCCTTGAGAACTGTGCATTTTTCCAGGATTTCAGCTTATAACAGTACAGCCCATAAATTATCTCTATGCAAACAATCAAGACGATCCGTTGTTCTGCTTCTGCGTGAAAGGAAGACAAACAAACACACTTGATAGATGACATATTTGGTGATTGCCTTAATATATATGTGACGCTAACTGTACTTTAGAACCGTAGACTTTATAATAAGTATATTTTCTTTCTTCCTCTTCTATGTATGATTATATATATAAATGAAGGCACAAACTCTGGAAAGACAAAGCTTCGATGGAACGTTTTGAGAATGCGTTTTTGTGAGCGGAGTGTGATTGTCGCGCAGGCGAGCGCCGCTGCGTGTACCTGCAGTACGAGCTGGGCACGGACGCGGGCCGCACGGCCGACGCCTTCCTCGCCGACTGGGCTGCCATCGTGCATCTGCACACGCTGCTGCACGACTTCATGCTGCGCCCGCCGCAGGGTCAGTCTCACCATTCTCTTTATACAGGGTGTAACATCGGGACGTCCGAAACTATAAGATAGATAGCAAAACTTCCGGAATTGGCTACTCGCATGATTTTTATTTCATCTTGTTTTGGAAAATACTGAGTCATACAAACCCAACCGTGTTCGCAAAACATTATTGTGTTGTTTTTTTTTCGAGATACGACGTTTTGAAAAGTCCTAGTTCATACCACTCACAAAAACGCTCCATACAAAATGGCCCTGAAATATGACGTCACAGTTCAGTTAGAGTGTATACCAGACCAATGTAAAAAGAGCTCAGACGGTCATATATTTTATATGGCCGTCAGGGCTCTTTTTTACATTGGTTTTGGTATTCAAAATATATGAAATTCGCAATTATTTCCGAAAATACTGTTTTTAGGCCAATATCGTGGAATTAAAATATGACGGAAATTTGATGAGGATGTCTAAAACTAGTAATTCAGAACTAAAAAGCAATATTTGTTTTTCATCCATTTCTTAATTTTTGACCCTTAATAGAAAAAAAAGTAACAGTCTAAATGATCTTTTTGTTTATTTGACATGCATTTATGTATGTTTAGCTACCGTTCCACAGAAATATATTAATATTTGTTACTATAGTCAAGTAGCCAATTGTGTAAAGCCATATAATCTTTACTATCCGGTAAAACAAGGACAGTTTGACGAGACGTATTCTACATTCAATTTGCGGTCGTGTCGCAGATTCACCCGGCTTTTTTTAAGAGGAGTGTGAAGTTACGGTTTTTCTTACAAAAGGCGATAACGATTTCCACTCCTTAAATGTTAACCGATTTTGACCAATTTTTAATAGGTTGTCTGTCAGGACAGTATCTAGGCCTATACAATTTGGTCTTTTCACTGTAATCAATAAATTCAGTTTTATTCTTGTTTCAGTATTCTCATACAAAACTAATTTTAGCGATTATTTGACTTTGTTAATCTTAACCAATATTCAAAAAACGTATAGGTAAACTTAGATTTTGTTCTGACTGACAACATATCAAAAATTGGTCAAAATCGGTTAACATTTAAGGGGAGGAAAGCGTTATCGCCTTTGTATGAAAAGGGTGATTTTTGCCTTTGATTCACAGTTCTCTTAATGTAATAATGATGGTATAGAGCGCGAGGCGTTGTGGCAGGGCGTGTGCATCCGGTCGTACACGTACCGGTCGCTGGTGCTGGGCTGGGGCGCGGGCGCGCGCGCCACGGCCGTGCTGCAGTGGAGCGCGCCGGCGCAGCGCTACACGGTGGCCACGCCGGCGCACCAGCCCGCCGCCAACGCGCACCACCTGCTGCACCACCACCTCGACCACTACATCAACTGGTACACGACACAAACATGTTAATATATCATATCACTAACATGATAAGGTCACTGTATTCTGCGTGAAAAGAGGAACGACACCAATATTTTTCGAGGCAGCTCGGCAGAGACACCTCAAATCATAAACACCCTCGCGCAAATGGGTGCAAATGATCTCTTACAGGTAAACAATGGATCCAGTTCGAAACTGTGTCGCCTAAATTTAAAATTCCCTAAACCTACATTTAAATAAGAAACGTGAGACTCAATTTTGTATAGCATCAAGCTTTCAAAATTGAGTTTGACATTTCTTATTTTAAATTCAGCTACTTATTAATTAGCGAACATACTTTCTAATTGGTCCCAATCTCTTATTAACTACCTAGAGTAATCGTGTATAAAGCGAATGTTGAACCGAAGCTGTGTTATAGCGTGAATGTTGGCAGGCACAAGGACCTGATGTCCCTCGGCGTGGTGCTGCGCGAGACGTACGCGCCGCTGCTGGCGCTCAGCCGGCTGCCCACGCTGCCGCAGCTCGGGCTGCACCACGTGCGCACGCAGATGCCCACCCCTACCTTCACACTGCTGGCGCACTCCTGGCGTAAGGTTAGTACTGTATTTAGTACAGAACAATAGTTCATGTTCAAGTGTGCATCGCGCCACAAGCGGGGAATGCCTAGAAATGCGCCAGTCGCGTAAGCGTTAGCTAGCGTACCCGCCGAAAATATTCACTGGCGTGGACTGTTTTTTTTAAATTAGATGACCGTGGCACTAACTGGAACAAAGGATAGGTCGTTAAAATGTATTCTTCAAAAAAAACTTTTTATTTACTTAAGTGACCAAAGATAGACAATCGATGTGTTATAATGTTACATGTTAAATTGATTGTTTTAGATTCGTATTATCTACGCGGGCGCTTACTCCCTGGAGGTGAACATCCGCGGCGGCGGCATGGTGACCATCCGCGACGGCGCCTATTCCAAATTCGACCGCACTCCCGTCGTCGACGAGTTCGCCCCCGCTCAGGGGCTGAAGGTACTGCCCCGTCTTGAAAGTATTGTTCCTTCAATTTATTATGGAAAGTGTGCACAGGAACTACATGACCTAATCCCACCATCCACATTCTGCCACTGGACTGGATATATAGGAGGATTGTCTTCCACATATCATTGAATTTCCTATCAGCCGTACTAAAGGGTGCGCGAAATCTTTTTTGGTTCGCCCCACTAAGGTTTGCAATGTTGAATCTTGTTCCACCATAGACCCTGTCTTCGCTTTGCACCAAGTGAGACTAATAAGGTCAAACGCATGCCCAGTCCTTCATAAAAAAGTCAATGTTTTCTACGTTTTATCTGTTGGTTTTCTTTAGGCTTTCCTGTCACGATACGTCGACGACAACGTGAGCGCTCGCCTGCTGGCCGAAGACGATAACCCGCCTTCACCGATGTCTCCCATGCCACCAGGTACGATCATAACACTCGTCATTCATGGATGAAGGAGCCACTTCACTTGGGCCGTAATTGCCATACATTTTTATTGCATCACTTTTCTTCTTATGACAAAAGAAAGGGATGCAGCACAAATATTAAGCCAATACAGCCAAACGAAGTCTTATTGTTAGACTTTAAGCTGTGGACTGGTATACCGAGGCGGATTCTTAAAATGTCGGTTGTGCGTCACGTTAGAATTTTTCAAACTTTAATTATATTTTTTTCTCTTGAGCCGTGTAATTTACTATAGAAAACAAAAGACTTGGCCACCTGAACACGTCAATACATTAATTTTCTTTTTATTAATTAAAAAACAAAACAACAATTTTCCCCTTTGTAGAACGTTGTGAAATAAAAATAAAATTAAAAATAAAACAAACAAGCGTTGTGCTTGGTGCGTTCGAGTGTTTAGAGAGGAGAGTTTAGAGTAAAACAATCAATGTCCCAAGCAGCACACTAGCCGTATAAGAAGCTTATACAGCCAATATAACCCTGGTTTGAGCTGTATAAGCTCTTATTGCTGTATAACTTGTATGCTGCCTGGGGTGTGTATTTATGTATGTATCTGTCCAAAAATCGGATATTTCACTTTCGGTTCTGAACCACACTGGACCAACTTTTAATAAATGGGGTATCATAAGATTTGTTGAGGGCGTGCACGCTTTCTCATACTCGAGGTAAATGACATGCTCTCTATTGTTAAAGCTTTTGCTCCGGGCTCACAGACATGATAGCAAATTGGACACTCGAGAGATTTAAATTTTAGTTAAATTGGGTCGGAACCCAAATGTAGCTCCCATGTTCAAAATTCATTTATTTACGTTACTCGTCCGTGTTGCGGTCACCGACTTACATATGTGTACCGAATTTCAACTCAATCGGTTCAGTTGTTTCGGAGCAAATTGGCTGTGACAGGCGATTGGACAAACCGACACACGAGTGATGCTATGAGGGTTTCGTTTTTCATTTTGCAATTACACGCCAACGCCACAAAAGAAGTAACACGACTTTCAACGTAACTTTGAACTCGAGAAGGGCTCTTTTACCCTCTCGGATATATCCATCCAATGTTAACCGTTGCGTTGCAGGCGGGCTGCGGTTCCCGGCGCCGCTGACGCCGCCGCAGCCACACACGCCGCACTCGGCGCCCGTCACCCCGCACCCTGCCTCCCCCGCACAGCACCAGGTAACCGACTATAGGAAAAAAATATGAATAGCTGTGCCCGCGACTTCGTCTGCGTAGAGTTTGGTTATCGTTATACCCTCGGGAGCTTTTCAATATTCCGGGATAAAAAGTAGCCTATGTGTTAATCCAGGGTATAAGCTATCTCGATTCCAAATTTCATCAACATCCGTCCAGCCGTTTTAACGAGAAGAGGTAACAAACATACACACACACACACACACACACACACACACACACACACACACACACACACACACACACAAACTTTCGCATTTATAATATTAAGTAGGATGTAAAAGAAAAATCCAGATTGCAAGAGAATCCAGAACTCAAAAAAAAATAGTCGAAATCCATTCTGCCGTGCTTGCGAGGTCGACTCTCTATGAAATCCTATAATAGCCATTTGAAGTCACCGACTGCTATTTCCACATCGATCTCACGAGCTCGGCAGAATCGATTTCTTGTTTCCTTTTTTTAAGGTTACTCAGTTTTTTTATTAATAATTTTTAGCACAACCGATCCGTCCGCTGGTAAGTATGTGGTAAAGTTAGTTTTTCACAGACTGGTTTTCGCATAGCGCAAATGCATCCCGAACGCGCAGCTTCAGACAGAAGTGCTTGCTTTTATTGTAGGGCCGTTATTATCTAATCGAACCTTCCACTCGCACTTGGAGTACTTGGAGTATATGGAGTGCCGCCTCATGAGCCTCCTATGTGAAGATTTATGGCCCTAAACCTCTGATGGTAACGGCCCGACATTAGTGTATTTTTTAATTAAGGGTTTTAAACCCCATGTATAACTTAGAAATACAACTTTATGCTGAGTTTCTTGCGGCACTTCTCTGTAAAGGTGGTCCTGCCCGAAGCGCCGGTAGATTCATTTTATTTTATTAATGTGACAAGTAAAAGATCCCACAGGTGGTGAACTTGGTGAATAAACGATTTGAATGAATGAACGGTTACGGTACGATCGCAGATGAACAACAACTCGTTCAACCTGACGTCTCCGCCGAGCGGCGGCGGCAGCGGCGGCGGCGCGCCGGGCAGCGTGTCGGCGTCGCCCGCGTCGCCGATGGCGCCGTCGCCGCTGGCCGCGCCGGTGGCCTCGCCGCACCCGCCGCCCACCTCGCCCTTCACGGCCTGGCCCGCCTCGCCCAGCCTGCCCAGGCCCTCGCCCGGACACCACCCCTCGCCTAGGCACCATCTCGAACACAAAGGTATTAAACTCTTTCATCTCTCTCAACAGCATTGGTGACACAGATTGATCACGTCGTGAAAATAAGCGATAGGAATTGGAAGTAGTTGAACAACGTTTTATAACGTTTTTGAGTTTGGCATCCATGTATTATATCAATCGCACCCAATTATTGCCGCGTCCACTAATACGTTAATAAAGGCGTGAACCATGACATTACACAGATGTGGCCAACAGTTTAATGCCCTTTAAGGGATGCGGCATTGTTAGTGACGTTAGACATTAGGCGATAGCTCGGGTGGCGGTTTTTTCGACACATCAAAGGGTTTTTAGCGCGTCGTTTCTCGCGCTAGCGATGTTGGCTACATTAACGGCCTCTGATTCTGGGCGGCGCACGCGCGGACTGACGACGTGTATGATTGTTTTCTTATTTAAATTGTATAAATGCATATAATAGTTTAGCACGGTTTTTGCTGCCACCGATGCAGCTGCTTCGACCTCCATCGTGTTCGTGCGCTCGTCCGGATGTATAGTTAACGCGTTATCTCAGCAGAAATAGCCTGTAACGGCGCAGTTTCCCTAGTGTAGGGTTTTTTTTTGTCCATTAAATAACGTGTAGTTTGCCACATTACATTACTTTAACATTAACGTTGACACAGGTGGAGCAAAAATTAAATTCACCTGTTTGGCTTATTAATCCTATGCGAAAAATAGATACAAAAATGGATTATAATTCCAAACTAAAAGGAAGACTGTAAAAACCCAATACTGTACGTAATTCGTTTGCAATATTCTTCAATTAGTGTGTATGTGACTAGGCGGCGGCGGGGGCGGCTCGTGCGGGGCGCGCGGCGCGACGGGGTGCCGCGCGTGGGCGGGCGCGCCGGCGGCGCCGCTGCCCGTGAGCAAGCTGGAGGTGCTGTGCGCGCCGAGCGAGCCGCCCGCGGGCGCGCCGCCCGGGCCCGCGCTCGCGCCGTTGCAGCGCTTCCTCGCCTGCGTCTACATGAAGCGCACGCTGCAGCGGTTCGTGCAGCAGGAGGAATACGTGAGTACAACCTTACATACCGCACTAAAAACGCGCGCACACACATAACATAGTAACCAGTGCCAGTTGAAAAGCCATCTTAGGAACTTTAAAGATCATTTCAGTACAACCTTGCTATTAGTATTATGCTCTTAATTTATTCGCATCGTATCGCATTCGCATATGTAATAAAAAATAGTCGTTTATGCAACGGTTGCATAATGCTATCATTATGCAACCGAGCTTTTAGCCAGTTTCATAATAAGATCGCACGTGTGTTTTAAGGCCAAATAATGCAGAGTTGCATACATAACTTTATCTACACACATATTATAAATCCTCCATGATGGGTTCAGAAACAATATTTTCTGGCAACAAGTTATTTGTTGCAATCGTGGCTGCATATTTCCGATATCCGGCGTATTTTCACATCACACACACTCCGAGAAGACTACTATTCATATTTTCAACTAAAATGTAAATTACAAACAACTTTTTCTATTCAATTCAACAACAATTCTACTTTCATTCAGCAAAACACCAACATAATGGCGGCAATTCGATCCTCCGTCAAACGTTTAAGACAAACGAATGAAGTCTCTATTCTCATGTCACTCGAGATCAAATGTTGTGCAGTTTATATTTAAAAAAAACATACTGAATTGACGTTTCGTATCAATAACTGTTTTAATATCTATGGATACTAGAATAGAGACTCACTTGAGTTTTGACAACTGTTCCAAATTTAATCTCATTTCTATACTAAAAACGATACGGGATTAACATTGCAGCACTGGTTTTTCCTAATTGGTTGTCAAAATGGTGGTCATTTCCTATGGTTTTTGATTACACTATGGAGGTTTTATGATATGGGTGTAGTTAAACTATATTAGTTGTTGATTGAGAGATTGTTCAGCTCGCGGTTGAGGAGGGTTTTAGCACTTAAAAAGCCCCGGCGGCCCGCTCTCTTCCGTAGGACGCGCGTTCTTATTACCGATGATCGCGGGTGCCGTATGCACCCGTCAGCGTGGAACCTGCGAACTGCAAACTGGCGAGGTGCGCCGCGCACGCCTAGCCTTTCATACCTGCACTCCACCAGTGTGCGTGTTGCCTTAAAGGCATGCAAATACTTATCGATGCTGTTGCCTTATTAGTCATTTACTGCACTCAATCTTTAACGTGCGTTAAGATGCGCGCGCACAGTAGGTCTGAGACCATCTTAGTATACCCAAGGTGTATACGAGAAGGCATAACCCAACTATTGAAGGCGTGCACCTTGTTAACTGCTGACAGCACTACTTCAGTCCGGCATAAAATAGCGACTTGTTGTGTACCACTTCTGAGCAAAGGCCTCCGCCAGGATTGATAGGATTTAGGATGATGAAGTTGTTGCAGTGAGAATAAAGCTGATATGAAGTGATGTTGTCAGTTGACGATGGTGAGCGCGGATGCGACGAGCCTGACCTTCCGGTGCGAGGGCGCGGGGCTGGCGGCACGCGTGGCGCTGCACCCGCAGCACATGCAGTCGCTGCACCTGCACCTCACGCCGTTGCCCGACCTCAAAGACCAGTGGCCCGAGGACGATCTTAAGGTCGGTTATCAAATTTTAAAACTGGTATCAATCAATAAAATAAGCGCTAGGTGGGGGCAGACTTGGGAATTTTGTAATCCATTACTGTATGAGGTATCTACACCTACCTACAACATCATTGTGTAATCGTGTGCTGATTCCACGTGCGACGGTGATTACGATTACATACTAAGTAATCATGATATTACAAGTAATAAAGAATAGATGAGTGAGTGATGTGTGTGTGTGTGTGTGTGTAGGTGATGTCGAAGTTCTTCGAGTCGCGCGTGGCGATAGCGCCGTACCGCGCGACGGCGCTGCAGGGGTGGGGGCGCACGTGGGGCGCGCCCGCGGCGGCGCTGCCGTCGCTGGTGGCACTGATGCGCGCCGAGCTGGAGCCGGCCGCGCCCGCCGCCTGGCAGCTGCAGTGGGCGCTGCGCATCCCGCCCGCCGCGCCGCAGATCGTGCCCGCCGGGCAGCCCGCCGTGCTGCTCGCCAAACACAAAATACTCTTCTTCGTAAGTAACACTTTGCTGCATCCAAACAACAACGCACAGCCTACACCGTCGCGTCTACTAGCATGACATTTTACACACAAGTTCCTCATATAACGTAGGTGAGTACTAAGAAAGTATTATTGAAAATTCTTCCCCTAAGACCTCTTGGCAAATAGAGGATGAAAGTTTGCATGGAAGTTAGCCATTTTTGAAGTTATGAATGGTTGCCCATGGATAATCGCATATTACCTTATATTATGTACATTTATCATTTCACTTCAACAATTAATAAGAATATGAACCCCATTAGGTAGCCAGCATGTATGTAAATATTGCAGGTTAGAATGTGTTTGTATGCGCAGATCTGCCTGACGCGCGGCGAGACGCAGCTGGTGCTGCCGCTCGTGTACGACATGCAGTCCAACGTGACGCAGCTGGCGGACAAGCGCGACTCCCAGCCCCACCTCATCGCCGTCAACCTGCACCTCAAACGGTAACCACCGCATCCACTGCCTCCACGGCTAAACACTATTTTTCTAACTCGGATACTCGCTCCCAACTTTACTATTAATCTTGTAATTATACATTTCATGTTTATACGTATTATGCTATGCATAAAATATTATTACTTAACGATTCCTTTCAATTGGCCATCTGAAGCTGGTCACATTATTTTTAAGTTTGTCATTTTTAATGACAGTTATAAATAGTAGTCATCTCCGGGTAAGAGAAATAGACTACTTTATATTTTCGAAACACAAAATACGCTTAAATATAATCACAACCGTCCGACCTTCTCATAACAAAACGGGAGATCGAATTTTATCAAAACTTGTTTTTATCATCATCAATTCTGTTTACCTTTTAACCGCCCTAGTCTGAATATGAGACACAAAAAATCTAGCTCATTTCGCCGCAGTCTTATAATTAAGACTAGTGACATTTTTTTTTTGTGTCACTTTGTATAATAGGTGGCGACACGAACACGTCCGATGTTTAAAGGTTAACAGAATAGAGAGCGGATAAAACGTAGAATGACAAAAGGTCACGATGAACAGCCAAGTGAGCTCACTTGCTTGTTCCTTATGATCATCATGAAGTACCCTTAGGAGCGGCATGAATTGACAACATTTCAAATTTCTAACACTATATTTTGATAAGTTACTGTATTCCACCAAAATTTTTCTAATTTCTCGCTAGTATTCATATTTATCTTAATATTCATTGATTAAAACGTACTCATTCTAAACGGACGTAACTCCAGTTGTACGAAACAATATCTATGGACTGGTCAGAAAGTCTTTATGACAGTTTTTGTTTTCTCATAAAAACAGCAAAGATTTATATAATCTCTCATACAAATTGGAACATTGGGGTTATTATTTTATTCTTCTGCCTTTTTTGTTTAATGAAAAATGTTTTTTTATATACTTATATTAAAAATTATATTGACGTCTCCAGGAGGCAAAAATATTTTGATTAAGTACTTTAGTAACTTTGCACGTGTCAAGAAAAATGAAATGTTGCCCATTGCGGGCCGCTTCCAGGACTAGGTACTTGATCGGATCGTCAGTCCATCTCGCTATACCGCATTGAGTTGAATATGTAGAGGCAGTCGTATACGTGGTACGGTGACAGTTTCAGCGAGTTCAACCAGACGCACGGCGAGTGCACGCTGTGGCCGGCGGTGCGCGACCTGCTGACCAACTTCACGCTGCCGCAAGACCCGCCGCAGGCGCCCGCGCCGCCGCCGCCGTAGCGGCTGTCGCTGCACGGCCGGGCCGCGGCGGCCGGGTAGCGCGCTCGCCCGCCCCCCCTACTGCACTCGCAAAAACTTACAACTGGGCTAATCTACCGCCCCTTCCAACCTGGCCCAATCGGAGCGAAATGTTAGCCAATGGAATCAGCAGTAAGCCTAATAATACGCATATTTATTTTTAATCACGCTTTCTCGTTGTTATTGAAATAAAATGCACTAACCATACATCTTAAATGAAATGTTAAGACGCAACTAAAATCTAGTATTACGTTAGAAATCTAGATATTGGCAAATTAAAACGTTTGCAGCCATATAACAATTATTTAAAATAGGATTTTCACGAAACTGCTTGGAAATGTCGTAGATGATCTCAATAAAGCCCACAAAACTGCATAAACAGGTAAACACAGGTGAGCAAAGTATACTTTATTATTTATTCATTTTTTTTCGTATTTCTTAACCATCATTAATTTCTGCGTGCAACGCCAGTAATAACGAGCAAGTGTGATTATTTCACAAAAAGTGTGTGATGGAACAAAACTTTAATTCGAGTTGATCAGAGAGCTAGAGATCTGACATGTCGATTTGCGTAATTCATCATTACCTGGTAGTTAATACGTTCGTTGCATATAATGTGTTTACTTAAAGCCTTCACTGCCGTTTCTGTGTTTTCTAATCTATTCGTTTAAGCAGTTAACTAAATGTAAACAAACTGGCACGTGACTCAACTAACCAGACAATCTTTTTTATCTATGGTATGTCTTGATTGGTTCTGTTTTTATCTATGGTATGTCTTGATTGGCTGGTTAGCTGAGTTACGTGGCTTAGTTTTTTTACATTTAGTTAACTACCTAACATAAGAACTGGTTTAAAGACCAAGGTTTGCTTAATGTAGACTGAGAAAGATTGGGTACACAAACTACTTCAGTCCTTGTTCCATCAACATTGTGCTTCAAATCTGGCACAGCGCTTGATAAATTGTGAAGCTATGATTTTCTGGTGGGAATGTCCTTTCAGCGGCCCTGGCAAGTTTGACACGAGGATAAGTTAAACCGTCTTATCTCTAAATGCGTCTCTCTCACACTAGTGCCGACGAAAAAGATAGAGAGATAAACGGGTTTAACTTATCCCCGTGTCTGGCGTGCTAGGGCTGCAGGCTACAACTGAATATAATCAATATGTAATGTTAATATACGGTAAATGTAACCATAGTGAAAAAATAAATAGTGAGTAATCAGCTATGAACGCGCGCGAACCCGACGCGCGGCGGCAACATGGCGGCTGCTGCCGGTTGTTACCTCAGCGCGATATGTTGAGGTACCGCTCCGCAGGCAGCGCGGGCGGTGGGGCGCGTGCCCCTCGCCCCGCATGCCCCGCGTGGTTCACCTGTCGCGACTGGCACGTGAGACACATTTTTTTTAACTATGATATTACTGAACTGTAAAGCAATAAAAAACCTCGAACACTTTTTTATTATAAATAACATAAGGTTTTTTTATTATAAATGACATAAGGTTTTTTATTAAAAATAACATAAGAGATAAAAATAATTTTTGATAATTGCCTTTTGCCTGTGTTTAGTTATATATAAGCTGCATGTGTTTTATTGTTAACGGGATTTTCCTATTTCATTAGGGATCATAAGTGAAGACCTTTTTACCATTCGGAACAATTTATTGGAAACACCTATAGGTTCTGCTGGAAACTCTGAAGGTACTGAGCTTAGTAACATCATTGTTTTCGGCCTGCAGTATCGATATCATATACGGTATACGCATTAACAAAAAGCGATAATATTATAACACAGTAATTACCAAAATCAAAAAAGAAAGAATAAAAATTGAATCGTAGGTATACGGTAAAACTTATCATTAGAACTAGAATATATAATGTCGAACTAAATTGACAGGTCTAATGCACAAATGTTACCACAGTGAGGGTAATGCTGTTCGTGTCGATATTAACAGGTTCCTTGTCCCATGAGGCACATGTGCCTCATTCGTGACTTTCCTGGTACGTCCATTAGGCACATGTGCCTCATGGCCAGTGATGTAGATAGTGCAGTTGTTCTTTCGATAAATAAGAAATTTTGGTAAGTATTATATTATATTATTTTTATTTATGAAAAAATATGTATTTTCGATCAATCACTAAAGAAGTAAAAAAAAGTAGTAGAGGGAAAAGAAACGTATAATTTCGCAGTCCTGTGTTAAACATATTCAACAAAACATAAATTCAAGTAATACGATGCAAGTAATTGTTAATGTTGTTTCTTGAAAACATACCTTTTTAGGGTTCCGTACCTCAAAAGGAAAAAACGAAACCCTTATGGGATCACTCGTGTGTCTGTCTGTCTGTCTGTCCGTCTGTCACAGCCAATTTCCTCCGAAACTACTGGACCGATTGAGTTGAAATTTGGTATACATATGTAAGTCGGTGACCGCAACACGGACGCGTGACGTAAATATATGAATTTTAAACATGGGGGCCACTTTTGGGGAGTAAATTAGAAAATTTAAAAAAAAAAGTTATGCCACCTATATCGTGTGACATATCAAATGAAAGAGTGAGGATCTTAAATATATTTTCTTTCGAATTTTAAGAAATGTAGTTTAGAAGTTATTTAGGAAAATAGGCGAAAATTGACCATTCCCCCCCCCCCCCTTATTTCCGAAACTCGGGGGCTAAATTTTGAAAAAATATAGAATATAGTTCTTTACCAATAGATTACAGGAAAACCTATAAGAAGAAGTCTATGGTATTTAAAGTAACGTAGTAAATTTCAGATAATCATGTAAGGAACGGAACCCTCTCCACGCGAGTTTAACTCGCACTGGTCCGGTTTTTTCGTTTAAAGTAAATATTTCATTTCCTTACTTTAAAAGTTATCGATATACCCAATATACCTATCTAACAATAACTATGACACATCAATTAACATTAATTACTTGAAGGAAAATGACGTATCTTATACGAAACTTCATGAGCATTTAATGTCATTATTACTATGGGGACGTGTCGAAAGAACGCTGCACATTGCTTCGGGACAGGGAACCTGTTAAGAACAATTAAAGCTCTGGATACCAGGGGGGCTAGCACGACCTGCCCGCGAGTCGTTTGTCGCTCAGTGCGTCTCTGTCAAACTAGTCAAGTATGTAAGGGATGCAGTGAGCGACAAACGACTCGCGGGCAGGTCGTGCTAGACGTGCAGTTATATTTCAAGCTAAGTATTTAATTATGGGGTAAAACGAGCAAAATATAATTCATATTCCCAATTTTAATTTAAAAATAGGAAGCCAACTCAAATTTGACAGACCATGTAGATAGATTCGGTACTGAATCATCGAATTTAAGCACATCACTATTAAAATTCATGCATGCCTGGCAACACTTCAATCTGTCAATTTAGTTCGCCGAATTATGGATTCTAGTTTAGGATACTTAACTTTAGTAATATATATCTATACCCTATCCACGATAACAAGCTAATATAGCTTTGTCTCTTTTGCACTTTTGTATCCAAGTGAAGGGGACAGACGACTGCCATCGAAGTTCAATGGACTAAAACAAGGCACGGCTAAATGCCTTCCGCAATATTTATTTTATTACTTTTTTCCGTGTGCTGATTTGACAAATAATGAAATGAATTTTACTTAACTTAACCACTTATAATGACAAATAATTATTTATTTTGTATACTAGTTAATTAGTTATAATAGGATGCATAACTTTTTATAAACACAACATATTTAATTTAAAAATGAAGGGAAATTGTATAATATGATATATAGACTCTTAGTAAAATATGAAGTTTAGTTCGTCTGAGTGAACAGAACATTTAAATAAAACAATGGGTTTGTGTTAAGCATTTATTATTTCATGTTCAGATTCACTTGACTCACTTCTTACATTTATTACAGCCGCGCGGACAGAACATGTTCAAATATGTACAACAAAATGATTCCTACAACATTAAAGCAATAAATTAAATTAAAGGTGTGACCGGGCTCATAAACGGATTATATAGGTGCAAATAAGTTGCTGCAATGGTATCGCTGTAAAGGTTACTTATAGCCGGCAACTATAGCAATTTTACTGTAAAGGTGCTGGTAAACTAAAAATGATTGGCAATTTGGGCTATCCTCAAAAGTTTACACATAAACTTTTTGTTCCCAGTAGTGATGAAATAAGTAATATTTTTGGGAATAGCCTAAATTGCAGTTATAATTGCCAAATAACTAGCCCGTTTACAACCCACTTAACTTTCGTACGTTACAGAAGAGGAAGACTCTTATAAATAGTTGCCGGTTATGGCAACACATTGCCGTAAAAATTTAGCTCGTTTACAAGCATCTTGTAAATATAGCTGAGCTGTTGTTTCCAACAAGATTGCGAGAAAGCTGCAATTTATTATAGCCCGTTTAAGAGACTTATTATTGTATAAGTGAGCAGAAAATATGTTAATGTTATTTTACCAAATGTTACAATTGATGGTTTGAATTAACCCTGTACTGCCAGTCATTTTATATTAGGATGACCAACTTATCTGAAACCTCTTCGTTTAGATAATGAACTAAATGAAAACAAACTAACCCACGTGACTCCGCTAATCGTGTCAATCTTTTTGATGTGTACCATCTTTCCTCTCGCTTTCCTGCAATCTGTGGGAGTGGTTTCGTGAAAAGGGACGGAAGTGTGTAACAGGAAGCCGGGCAAGCGTACACTTATTTAATTTGAGCAATGACACGCGCTATTTGATTTGACCAATGAGCGCGCGAGGTGTTAGAGTTGAAGCCGGGGAAGCGCGCGCTTATTTTAATTTGACCAATGATTTTACAATGTAAAATAATCGTACTAGGAGCAATGATGCATTGTTTTTCTTAAATATCTACACATACATACATATATCACGCCTGTTTCCCAAAAGGGTAGCTCCATTCACCTGATTTCCAGTATTCGCTCTCTTTTCAATATCACTATCACACTTTCCATCTCTTGTAAATAGCGACCCCAAATATACAAATTCTGGAACAAGCTCCATTTTTTCCCCTCCAATCACAATTTCGCATTTTGTTAAAATTTCGTCCCTTTCAAAAATCATTACCTTTGTTTTACTCACATTGACTTTCATTCCTTTCCTCTCTAAGGACCCGTGCACAATCGTCACCATCTTTAAATATCTGCCTTCATAAATGACGAAGTTATGATAGTTTTACTTCCGCTAGTTTGATAGTCGCCGCCGCCGCTCTGAAGCGGTCGCCACGCTGACAAAACAAAACAGTGCCACCTTTTGTATATGTATATGTCAACTTGTGCAGACATACTTGTTCTATAGGTACCTACCTAAACAATATGTATGATTTATACGAAACTTAAAAATGTACATAACTTAGAAAAAGTCTAGTTGTTTTGACTTTTTACTAGCTGTATCAAGCAAGAAGAAAGAGAGCAGATTACCTAGTTTCAGGATATAATGTTGATGTTGATGATTACCAAGGTGAGATGTCAGTTTTACACATGATTTGCGACATGCGCTGATGCATATACTGTAAGGCTCGCTCGTTGTTTTTTCATGTTATGTTTTTATTGGTTCTTTTTTATCTATACTATGTTGAATGGCTGGTTAGGTGAGTCACGTGAGTTAGTTTGTTTACATTGAGTAAACTAACTAGACCAGCGGCCGTACCAAGGTTGACACGAGCATAAGTTAACACTGTCTTATCTCTAAGTGCGTCTCTCTTACATTGGTCAGATAGTCAAGGGACCAGACGGGGTTGAGTAAACCCAGTGTCAACCTTGCTAGCGCCGCAGGGATACTCAACCTGTGGTCCGTTAACTTTTTCTTCGCGGCCCACTGCCTAGCTGCAATATTTTTAGATAAATAAATGATTACACCTAAGTGTCCAGTTTTATCGCAATATAGCTTTTTGCGGCCCGTCTGATGTAGCAGTAGCAGTCATACATGGGGCACTTGAAAAAAAAGGTTGAGCACCCCTAACCTAGACAATTTTTTTGGGTCTAGCGCTCATGAGTCTGCACGGTTCAAATGGCCAGGCGGTGGCCAAATTGCTATCATTAATGTAATCATAGTTAGTAGCACGTAGTTTTTTAATTTTTACCTTCACTAAAGCAATAAACTATTGGTTTAAAGCGGGTCTTCACTATTGTATTTTTCTCTAATACAACACAATAATGTGTTCAAACGTAAAGACGGGGACTTGTTAAACCATACACTGGTGAAGAGCCGGCTTATGATCTGCACACATGTGACTGTGAACATGTAGTATTCAAAACACGACACGCGGTTACGAGGAGCAAACCAAAATGATGGGAATATAAATATATTACATAATGCAACTAAATTGACTTTTATTGTTTTTCTAACTATTCTTCCTTACAATGAATTCACTTTTGCATAGGCTCGGACCAATTATTAACACATTCAGTGCCGGAAACCCGATATCGGGTTTTCTATAACTTTTTCGCCACGCCGAACGACTCGCTGGTCGGGTTCTTGCTATAGCAATTTTGTATCGAGGCAATTCTGTGTTAAAGCAGTTATTCGAGTATGAAGTCGACATTGACAAAATGGCTGATTTTATGCTTAACAGCTGCTTGTGTGTGTCCAAACCGCCGACTACATAGGGGACGAGAGTTGAAGTCACGCACACTGAATAATTTAAAAATTAGTCTTATTTTTTCGTACCTATAGCAAATGTGACTGCTTGATCGACATCAAATAATAAGTTTCTTTTGATCTATGTTGTACGTCTTTATTGTTCGCTTTAAATCTATTCAAATACTTTGTATGTAGGTATTAGGAATAATTTGAATATAGGCATAAGTAAAGCACTTTTGATCGGTCAAAGACACCAAGAAAATAAATATCTCGCAACACGAACACGAACGAAAATAGAAGCTACTGGATCGTAGGTTCCGGTAGCTTTCACAGAACCATATCCTACAGAAATGTAGGTGAATCATACGAAGATGTTTCTGATGGATCAACTGGGTTTCAATTGGGTTTTTGCAATGCACATTTTTATGTATCCGCTGTTCGTATTACCAACTTTTCGAAAATGTACGCTATAAAGTTATATTCATTCATTCACTATCTTTTTAGGGCTCCGTACCCAAAGGGTAAAACGGGACCCTATTACTAAGACTCCGCTATCCGTCTGTCCGTCTGTCAACAGGCTGTATCTCATGAACCGTGATAGTTAGACAGTTATTTTTGATAGATAATGTATTTCCGTTGTCGCTACAACAACAAATACAAAAAACAGAAGCTATCTATCTTTATACATATACAGTCAAACCTGGATAAGCGAGAGTTCAAGGGAGCACAATCTCATTCTCGCTTATAGAGGTTTCTCACTAACCCGAGTTCTCGCTAACGCAGGTACATGGGTAGCGTTTCTCTCTTATAGAGGTACGCAGCGGTACACAGGCACACGTGTCCATTCGAAAAGAATTCGATAAAATAACAACGTTATTTAGTTCCACGAAATAGAATAGGTAAAATATTGACGAGAAAACAATACAAAAACAGTTAAAAATGAGTCATAAAATAGCAAATGTTAAATTTGTAATTTGTTTTGTCATTTGTTACTTACTGTATGTGTGTATCTTTTATGTATGTATGTACTTTTATTGTAGCTATAGTTCCTCCTAAATAATATAAATAAATAAAGCTCGACTGTCGCCATTAGAGGTATAGATAAGTAGCAGTCTCACTTACGGAGGTCCATGAGGGAAAAACGACTCTCTCTTACAGAGGTTTCTGTTTCTCCCTAATAGAGGTTTTGGGAGCTTAAAATGACGGGTACTGGCTATTACTCTCACTTATAGTTTTCTCACTTACCCAGGTTTGACTGTATATAATTCTACTGTACGTGTGTATGTCACTGAACTCCTAAACGGCTGGACCGATTTGAATAAATTTTTTGTATGCGTTTGTGTGGCGCCCTGGATGGTTTAGATTCACAAATCAGCCCGGTAGATGGCGCTGCAGGACAACGTCTGACGGGTCCGCTAGTATATATATAAATAAAAATAAATCGCAGAAATGTATGTAAGCGCATAACTTCCGAACGACTACACCAAATTGGATAATTCTTTTTTGTGTGTTCGTTATTGTCAGAACAAGGTTTGTAAAAAAGAAAATTAAAAAATTGCACATCTCTACGTGGACGAAATCGCGAGTAAAAGCTATGTTTACTTAATATACTACTAATATTATAAATGCGAAAGTTTGCGCGTGTGTGTGTGTGTGTGTCTGTCTGTTTGTTAGCTCCGTAACTGCTGAACAGATTTTCATGAAACATAATACATATATACCTTGGACCTTAGGTCCTGGAAACGTCTGTGAAACTGGTGATTTTTGCCGTTGCTTCACAGTCCTCTGAATAAAAACCTTTAAAACTAAAAATAATATTAACAAAAGAGGTTCTTTACGTTTTATCATGATCATTTTGAAATTTATGACAAATTGGGTGTCACAACTTAGCATCTTGACATGACAATGGTAGTCTAAGGAGACACTTGTAAAAAATAAATTCCTGTGTGTGTAGTTGGATATTGTTTCGCGCTAAATTAGATGTAAAATAAGAAGCCATGTCGTCAAAAGGAGTTCGAACTGTAAATTCGATTGAAAAAATTCTCACATTCAACAACCGAGACAATGTAAGTTATCTGAACACATTGAAAAACAAAATAATAATTATAGTTCACAAAAACTAAATAAAAACGCTTTTATCAGTAACGCACACTACTAAGTACAAAAGTAAGGTATTGGACTCGTCAAAACAAACCAAATGAGCCCAAGCTCGAGGGGTTTACTAGTACTCATTGAAGAGCTTCACTATCCACCTCCTGGCCATAGAGCCAGAAAAACTCAAGTGTACCAAAATATTGTATTGTGCTCAGTATTGCAAACACTTGCAAAGTTTCAAATCGTTACGACAAATTAGAAGTAGGTTAAAATTGACTTCTAAGATTTTATTATTTTTATTTATTTTCTAAGATGTTAGTGTTACAAGTGAAGCTAATAAAAGCGTGTTAATAATATGACTCTGCCACAGTATGACAATGTCATTGAACGGTGAAACACGTTTTTCTGGTATGGTTATTCGTGTTTTACTTGGTTGTTTCAATTCATTTCGGACTTTCTATCCTATTATGAATTAAATTATATCATATTAAATAACCGGACCCTATTGCTAAGACTCCGCTGTCTCGGATTCTTGGCAATGAAAGTGTTAACTTTAATAATTGTAATAATTTGGTAATTGAACCTTTCCATAACCTATACAATTTTTACTCGCCTAAATAATGAATAGTTTTACACACAGAGCATATATCCTAAAGAAGCTTAGACTAACTTTCACTATCAAAAAACCGACAAAACTTGCGGAGCGCGGGGGGGGGGGGGGGGGGGGGGTTTAGGAGCGTTGTGATTGGTGCCTTCGGGTTATGCGTTCCCCTTGCCTGCCTGTTGCCCAGTCGCCTTTAGTTTGTTTTAACTTTAATTTTAGCAGCGGGGGTCCCCTGCTATTTATTGTCTATAGGATATATGTATCCAGTTAATTAGACGTTCAAGTAAAGTGTGATTAGCAAAGCGAATGGTCGGTGGAATGGTCGACGTCGTACGTGCCGGGCATGGACAGCGCGGCGCGCAACGGGCCGCGCCGGCGCACGGCGGGCCGGCGGCGCCTGCGGCTGGGCGCGCTCGCGCTCGGCTCCGCGCTCGTCATGCACTGCCGAGTCACGGCCTCTGCCCTCACTGGTGGATTTAGTTAGTATTCCTTCTTTCTAATCTGTATTGTTTTTGATGAACGTGGGGGTGGGATGTGCAGGGCACCAAGCAGAAGTTCAAAATAACATGTATAGAAATAAAGTTCGACGCGGTTAGCCTACTTGGTTAGTGACCCTGCCTCCAAAGCTAGCGTCCCTGGTTCGATCCCCGGTAATGGCAAATATTTGTGTGATAAGCACGAATGTTTTGTTCCTGAGTCTTGGATGTTTCCTTTGTATTTAAGTATTTATATCTCTATATAAGTATGTATATCGTCGTCTAGTACCCATAACACAAGCCTTTAGAGCTTACTAGGGGATAGATTTATTTATTATTTATTTATTTTAACTTACAAGCTTAACCCTGACTGGCGACATAAAAGTAGTATTTTCTGTTTTTGCTCCTATGTATGATGCACCCTTAGAATTATTATATAGCCTCTACCATTCGCACGTTATCCGCAAATAAACGATAAGTACCCCATTTATTAAAATCGATCCTGTAGTTCAGTAACTACAGCGGAACATCTGATCTTTGCATGCTATGCATGGTATGTTGCACATACATACATACATACATAGGCTGTTGGACCCCTTAAAGTGGGGCTTTGCGCAGTCTGTTAAACAAAAGAAATAAAAATTGGTAGCCAGTGCCCTTGGCTTAAGCCTATCGTAAAGTCCTAAACGGTTTCGTTAATTTTCTCATTGAAGAGTTTATTTTGCGAGGTATGTAAGTATGTGGAGGCGATTGTATGATTTGTAGATAGTGGCGGAAGTGATGAATGGGGAGTATGAAATTGTTTGTACTAGT
Organism: Tortricodes alternella; assembly: GCA_947859335.1. NCBI lineage: Eukaryota > Metazoa > Arthropoda > Insecta > Lepidoptera > Tortricidae > Tortricodes > Tortricodes alternella. The sequence goes on along the minus strand of OX401970.1, from coordinate 21,458,120 downwards.
TGTGTTCTACTTGTCGCTGGTGCTGTCGGTGGCGCTGCTCGCCAACCCGCTGCGCCACTTCGAGGTGTACCTCGGGCAGTGGAGCATGAGTGGGCCCGGACGCGCCTTCCGCATTGTGCCAATGTTTGACGGTAAGAGTTCCAATACCTATGCCACTTCTAGGTCGAAGTTTATTAAGTCGAGTTTATTTCAATTATAGCACAGAATAAATGAGTATGAGTACATGCAATGGTATCTACTACAGTTCGCGCGTGAGCTCCGAGGATTGGGGGTTGGGGCAAATGGGCGTGGTGCAGGGTATGAACGGACAGTCGCTTCACTCTATCAGCGGCCCTAGCAAGGATGACACAAGGATAAGTTAAACCGTTTTATCTCTAAGTGCGTCTTTCACACTAGTTGCCGTCGAAAGAGATAGTCAGAGCGATAAACGGATTTAACCTATCCCTGTGTCTGGCATGCTAGAGCCGCTGTAGTAACGAGTGGTGTTCTAAAGGCATGCTCATACTTATCGATGTTGCGGCCCTAGCAAGGTTTACACGAGGATAAGCTATCCCCATCTTATCCCGCAGTGCGTCTCTCTCATACTAGTATCGCAGAAAAAGATGCACTCAGACATACGATGGAGATAACTTGTCCTCTTGTCAACCTTACTAGGGCCAACTGTTGCCGTATACTCATTTACTGCGCTAAATGTTTTCTTTAAGACGCTGGCTACTGCCAATAACCTTTAGTGATCGGTCACTGTCTGTTTGCACCGGAGTGAACGAGAAGCTCTGTAGCGGTTATTTATATCGAGGGGTTCTGACTCAACCTCGTATATGAAAATGTATGAAATTGGAATATCTAGTTTAGGACGTGTGGATATTCGGATTTCGTAAAATTTCATATACGAGGTTGAGTCAGAGACCCGTCGATATACAGAAAATCAGAATACTGATGAATACATCAATTATGTTTTGTGTTTCATAGTCCAATGTTTCTCTGGTGTTTCTTTGCAGGTATCGGCATTGCAATATGCATAAACTCAATTGTTCGCGCAATCTATTGCTGCATCATAGCTAGTATAGCAATGATGTATGTGTTGCGTTCGGTTTCCGATTCCCGGCTTCCATTTACTTATTGCAGGTGCGTTCATAATATACGATAACGGGTATGAATGCAAATCGCTTTAATTCATTTGGACTTGTTACCTTTTATTTTTAAACGTGCGATATATTAAAATGCATTTGCCCACGTATTCGCCCGCGTAGAATTTATTTCCCTTCGGGTACGGCACCCATAAAACGAAACTATGTTATACGTACGAAAATGTAAGCTTATTGATTTCTCCGATGGGGAAGTCCATACACACGTTTCAACCCAATTTCGCAGCCTAGCGATCGAATTTTGAAAAAGTCTGTGAAACTGGCAACATTTCTTGTTCTAATTTCTGTAGTTTTGGCTTCAGCGTCAATGAGCGACCCGCCGTGTTCAAAACTCTTCTTTATATAATAGTAACTAGTAGTAGTGGGTTCTAGGCATTATCTCTAGGTAGGCAGGAATGTACTGTTATGTAGTACCCATAGGTAGGTAGGCTAGGCTGGTACTATAGTACTTATAGATTGTACATTGACTGAATTATGGTTACAGAGATTGGGATTTGAAGGCGTACGAGCCAGTAATAAAAGACGTCTCATCTGTTGCACTGCAGCAGGTATCTATCACAATATTATAACTTATATTTTTAACTTACCTACAGAAATATATGCATTATTGAAAGTTGGTCGACATTCACAGGGGAGATTTTCTTTAGCAACTGCATTATTATATGAGAACAATTCTGAGGTTCAGACAGTGAGGACGCAGCACAAATCATGCACACCACTCTTTAGTCGGAGGTGACAAACAAACAATAGTTATTTGATCAACAAGAGAGCAAAGTTGGTTTTTGCTGTGAGTGTTGATTTTGAATCCCGAGTAAGCGAAGAATTCTATAATTGAATCACGAGCGTAGCGAGTGATTTTAGTTTAGAATCCTGATCGTAGCGAGGGATTCCAAGACACGAGATGCAATAACTTTGGTCTCGGGTAGCACGTATAACTTTTCACCTCAGCAGCACCTTAACAGATGATTTGGCAGTTTTACGGTTATGTGTGCTTCCGAACATTTTATTGTGTATCTTTTTTGGACCTACTAGGTACGGAATTTGAAAATCGGACTTCGAATCGACTGTTTCTGTCTCGCTTTTTTCGTATCGAAGTGAGAGTGATTGAACAAAATGAAGTTAAAATCTTTCTTTTGTGAGTAGACTCAGCACTTTTATCGGCATTTTGAAAAATAAATTAAAAAATTTGTTTGTCTCAGGTTCGCAGCAAAATCGAATTTTGCTCGCTGTTTAAAACAGCAAAACATGCTTGTTTGAGGTGCTGAGGTGAAAAGATAATTATAATATAATATTAGAGATACTAAATCATCTTTGCGCGCGGCGCTGTGTGCGTGAGCTCGTGTTGCTCACGCACACAAATTAAAGCTGCATATTTAGAAGCTCACGCACACATTGCGCCACTCGTGAAGATGGGGAAGTATCAATAACATATTATGTTGATGTATATTATATGGTATGTATCATCACACGAAATAAATGTTTTAGGGAAAAAGAACAAAAGCAGGCCGCTTCTATAAAAATAGAAATGTGCGAAGAGTATTACCACGGAGGATATCCCTCGTTGTATAGTTCTCCTGCATACAACTACTTTTAGTAAGGTTTCTTTTATTTAAATAATTAAAGTTACACTCAACGGCCCAAATTAGAATAACAACTTGTATTTTGGGTCGACGAAGACGCACAAACGACAAGACCCTATGACATTTACAAGTACATCGAATGTTATCTTCTACGCTTCTAACAAAATCGTAGTGGAAAAAGTCTGTAGATTGAAGAGGACAACGAAAAAATGCTATGGAGGGCTTCAGAATGAGCAACACAACATATCTCAATGGTTCTTGAATTTCATGTCTGTTTGTCGGTTTCTATGTTTGCCTGTTGGTGTGATTGCATGTGCGCGATAAACTTTTAAACTTCTGGACGGATTACGCTATATAAACTTTTGGAAATAAAACTGGAGGGGTGTGTAGGGGAGGGTTGAAGTCAGTATGGGAAACAAGTAACAAATTTCCCTAAACTTTTGAAATTAAAATCCTGTAACTAATAAATGTATAAATGTTTATTTGTATGTTCGTCTCCTATGCGTTCCTATATCATTCATCTGATTAAGATTTGGTGAGTTGTCGTGCGCGCGTCCGGGAAGGTTAAGACCAACAAAACAGCATTGCGACTCAAGCCGGGCAAAGATGTGGTTAATGAAAACCTAACTTAATGAAATGTCCGAGGGCAGTTTTGAGCTTATCTTCGCCGCCATCTATGCCTGACCGCAACCGAACCGCTAAGGAAATAAATAGCAAAATAATTCATTCGGATCCCGACCTTACCTTAGGCTCAAACTCAGCGGCCCTAGCAAGTTTCACACGAGGATAAGGTAACACCGCCTTAACTCGTAAGTGCGTCTCTCTCACACTAGTGCCGAGGAAAGGGACAGGTAGTCAGAGAGATAAGACGTGGTTAATTTATCCCCGTGTGAATGTTGCTAGGGCCGCAGGCAGGAGATAAGACTTTGAATTGAGAATGGTAACTCAGTGTTATGATTTATATTACTTGTTCATTGGTAAGGTCTGTTCGTCGAGAGTTGATAAATATTATGATATCGTTTCGAAATAGCGACTGTCGCTTAACTATCGCAAACTGTACACGTTTATGTTGCCAATGTTGCCAAGTGCGGTGTCGCGCCAGGCGGATGACGGCGAGAAAAATATATTTGTTTTGTTCATATACACAATCGCCATATTGCAAATAAATGTCTTATATGTGCGCGTCGAATGTCACATAAATCTGCACTGGCCGAAAAGAAACGATTTTATTTTTTTATCTTTGACATGTCGTGTTTCAAACGCGTTAAGTATGGATATGACGTATCTTGTGTCTTTATATAATATGTCATTAGCTTCGAGTTTGTCATTTGTAGTTTGTGTTGTTGTATTATCATCGGTAAAAATAATTAGCGGGCCGATATTTGTAACGAGTTAAGAAGCCCTGACTTTTAACTTTTTTTATCAACTCTCGGTGATCAGACCTCAGTAAATATGTGTTTTATTTATATCCATAGTGTGGAAGTGGCTCGGCTTCGGAATAATATCAACTACACCGTGTTCAACTTGCCGTTGTTGATATGCGTTATGGTGATTTGGTTGTTCATGTGGGCACTTATGGTTGTCGAACGTCTTTCGCACGGTAGGGTATGTTGTTGATCTATACAGTTTACAAAATTCTACTCTGGTTATTCCCTTTTGGATTTTCTAATTTGAAACATTCCCTCTCCCGTACAAACTGGTTCGAGTACATCGTTAGTTTGCATGCACAATTCTTTCATCAGCCACAACTTTAAAAAAAGGATAGATTTTGGGTTATATATGTATTTATCTAAACTGATCTTTTTGATATTTATATTGTTTGTCAGTATTCATGCGATACAACATAAGTAAACTGTCAAAATTCTAACTTTCCATCCATTAAGATTTGCTGAGATAGAAGCCTCTGACAGGTGGACGGACGGACGTCGTAAGCTCGGTATAGGGTCCCTTTGATGAATAAACACATTACCCTCCTTGGCGTCGCACAGTCGAGTAAAAATTAAGGATTTGACCAACAATGAGGCTCAACATAACCTTAATTAAAAAATAAAAAGGCATCTGTCCACGATCTATACGCATTCGATTCCATTTAAAAAAAAATCTAGCGTTCACCTTGAATGTCAATCTCTCTGCAAATTATTGAATTTGGCCCTAAAGGCCCGGGCACACCAAAGGCGGTTGCGGCGCGTTTGCGGCGCGAACGCGGGCACGCGAAGTTGTATTTAATACCGCCGCCATGTCCAGAGGCACACCGAACGCGTCGCGAAAGCGGCGCGGGACGTACGCGAAGCGGCGGCGGCGCGGGGCGTCCGCAAAGCGGCGGCGGCGCGGTGCGTGCGCGAAGCGGCGGCGGCGCGGAGCGTGCGCGAAGCGGCGGCGGCGCGGGGCGTGCGCGAAGCGGCGGCGGCGCGTGCGCGAGCACGCGAAGTTGTATTACCTGGCGCGAGGCGGGGCGAACGCGGCGCGAAAGCGGTGCGAAAGCGGCGCGAAAGCGGCCCGGGGCGTGAGCAACGCGGGCCCGCGTTCGAAACGCGTTGAAACCGCCGCCCGCGTTCGCGCCGCAAACGCGCCGCAACCGCGTTTGGTGTGCCCGGGCCTTAAAACTGTAATGTTTTTTACACTCACACGTATATATTGTATAAAGGCACACAAACGCTATATGAAACTATGGAAGTATATATATGGATTAGCTATTAGGTATTATCTGTTAACGTGCGTCGACCCAGTAAGTAAGTATTAAATACCTACATACGGAAATTTCAAAGACGAAGGCATTCACTGCTTTGCATTGGGCCCAATTGCTACTGAGCAGAAAATGGCAGTCGCGTGCCGTGCGGCTAGTCGCGCGCGGCTAGCCGTTCAGTGGGAATTGGGCCTTACATTAGACGCCACTCCTACAAATCGCAGGTACTCCTACCTAAAACAACCCGCAGAAATGTATTATAGTTAGTTTATCTACACCCATATCATAAAACCTCCATAATGTAATCAAAAACCGTAGGAAATGACCACCATTATGAAAACCTGTTCTGTAATGTAATTACAGTATCTATTTTAGTATCGTAATGGTCATAACGAAAAAGATATGAGCCTCACGCCGGCGCGCCGCCATCGCCGTAGCCGGCGGGGCCCCATCGTCGCCGTGTCGCCGTTTAATATGTGTGCAACTCTGCATAATTTCGCCTTAAAACACACATGCGATCTTATTATAGGAAACTCGCAAAGCTCGTTTCATAAAAACGCACTAGTGTTTTAAGGCCTATCATTATGCAACCGTTGCATAAACTACTATATTTATTAATCCTTTAGAGGCTTTTTATTACCTTACCTTACCCTTACCTTAACCTTATAGCATCCAAATAGATATATTTGGATGGCTATAATTTGCTTGTCCATAGCGAATAGATCTTTAGATTTTTCCGAATAAAACGAAATGAGAATTGCTTTTAAAATTTTCTTTTATAAAAATCATGAAGTGTTGATCTAATATTGTTCGACTTATATTTTAGTTAATCTGGAATAACGCGTACCCATGGTTTGCGTCAGTACCTTGGATTTGGTCGTTGTGTTTGGCGGTTACGGCTGCCTGTCACGTGACTGCGACGCGAAAAATGTTATTCCAAATCCTCAAAGTAGGCGGGAAAGAAATTATTGACGTATGTACTGTATTGGTCCGATCAGCGGCCCTAGCAAGGTTGACAAAATGATAAGTTATCCCCATCTCACATCTCAGTGCATCTCTTTCGTCGACACTAAGATGAGAGAGACGGGCGGGAGGGATAAGATGGGAATAAATTATCCTCGTGTGAACTTTGCTGGGGCCACAGCTTACAAGCCAGTTTTAAGGCCATTTTCCATTTCACAACTGTACTCCTGATTTTAGGGTTTTACAGATGCTCTTGAAGTAGCTATCTACATCCACTCGGCCAGTACTGGTACAGAAGTAATACATGGGAAAGGGTTGCATTACTATGGTGGGTATCTACTGTTCTTTGACTTTATAAGATGTTGTTTGGTTCGAAGAAGTCGTAAGGTATTTAATGTTTGTTATTAGCGTCGGGGCACATCGATCCTAATCTGAACAGCGACAATGTATGGCACTCAGGGTTACTGCTGCTGCTGGCGGGGCTGCACTGCTGCAGCGCCGCCATTTGTGCGCTCGTTGACCTCGTCCAGCCCGGTATCAAGAATGTCATCACCGAAATGGGCGAGAGTAAGCCAAGAAACATAATATGTCTTATAAGCAGTGTAGATATATAAAACCCAGCGTCTTCAGCGTAGGGTGTCATAAACGCTCTTGGCAACATTTGAATTTTGCGCCGTCCTATACTTATTGTCTAGGAAGACACAAACAAGACACAAGAACAATTACCAGTGTCTGCAAAGTGCGCCTCCATGCGGCCCTAACATGCAACACACCAGAGATAAGTTAAACCTGTTTATCTCTCTGACTATCTCTTTCGTCGGCACTAGTGTGAGAGAGACAAATTGAGACAAGACGGCAAATTGATCTAGTCCCAAAGTCAGCTCTAAAGGCTTGTGTTATGGGTACTAGACGACGATATACATACTTATATAGAGAAATAAATACTTAAATACATTGGAAACATCCAAGACTCAGGAACAAACATTCGTGCTCATCACACAAATATTTGCCCTTACCGGGTATCGAACCCGGGACGCTGGCTTCGGAGACAGGGTCACTACCAAAGTGATTTAGACCGTAGCTCTTTTTTTATCTAACCATGTACCGAATTAAATTGCAAGACCGTATCTGGAACACGTGTTACGCTCTAATACTAATATCGCTCTAAAATAAGTTAGGGCGCAGAGCAGCCAAGCTGCGGGCAGCGGCACTGGCAAGGTTGACACAAGGATAAGTTAAACCGTCTTATCTCTAAGTGCGTCTCTCTCACACTAGTGCCGAGGAAAGAGATAGTCATAGAGATAAACTGGTTTAACTTCTCCCCGTGTCTGGCGTGCTAGGGCCGCTGAAATGAGATTGGACTGGTCATGCCTGCCGCATGCCGAGTGAGGTTTGCTCCAGAATTGCTACTTAATGGAATTGAAACCAAGTCACAAACTGAGACGAGGCAGATCATCAGACGAGCTGGAGAGGTTCAGCGATAATGACGCTCGAGTCTTAAGTGAATCAAGGAGAATTTAGAGGGAGACCCTTGCACGCAGTAAAAGTAGGCTTTTATAAGGTAACCATATTGTACAGTCCTGAAACCATAAGACCAGACGCCTCGAAACATTGGAATTTTTTTCGAACTCGCGAGTTACCTAATCAGATTGCGCAAACCCTAAAACTGAATATAATGTGTCGAATAATGTTCTTATTGCTTACTAGCTGTGCCCAGTATGTGATTGGAATAAAATTTTTTGATCGCAAAACCTTCCTCAAATTCAAAAGTTTCATCGTAATCGGATGAATGGTTATGAAATGCATAGGAGATGAACAAACAGATAAACATTCATTTGCATGGTTCCGTAAGTCAAAAAAAAGGAACCCCTATAGGGTCACTTGTTTGTCCGTCTGTCTGTCTGTCAAGACCTTTTTCCTAGAAACACGTGGAGGTATCAAGTTAAAATTAATATTAAATACTCAGATCTGCAATCTCTTGAAGCCGTGAAAAAATTTATCTTCTAAGTCACCGTAATCAAAAGATACGGCTGTTTATGGCACATATTTTGATACTTTCAAGGGAATCCAAAGGTAATCAAAAACTATAGGATATTTCCCGTTGACCTAGAATCATGCAATTTGGCAAGAAGCAGTGTCTTAAGTAAAGGAAAAAGTCCGAAACCCGTAAATTTGGTATTGCATGACATAAAAAAATAGTTAATAGGAATCACCTTTGCAAAGTCGTATCACACTCTACGATTGCACGGATATAGGAGCTTGCGAAAGTTATTTATTGTCTTATTTCATAGATAGGTTGAAATGGTTACCCCATTGTTAAAAGCATTTTTTTTCTTTTTTAGGGTTCAGTACAAGGTACTGTTTCTTTTTCTTAGGTAATTACGGAAACCTCGACGCGTGAGTCAGACTCGTACTTGACCGGTTTTTTTATATATTTTAAATTTAATTGCCATACCACGCCGCATTCTACAAAATACCTATTATGAAAAGCTGCATAATTATGTGCAGAAAGCTCTTAAAACGTCCTATAAACCGCTAATATTTCCGGATCCTCCGTAGGTAAGGTAGGTATTGTACCCCCCGAGTACAGTATTCAAATAATAACTATTCAGCGGTGGCCTTAAGAAGTGAAACTATGAGTTCATTTCGAGCCACCTAGGTATGTCCAAAAAACTCAACGCTTGGCGACACGATTTAGTATTTAAATAATTATCTGTTTTATTTTTATCTATTCCAGGTACGCTGTGGGTAATGCCAATGTATTCAAAATGCACTTCGACGGGTAACTTTTCTCATTTGAAGTACGTTAAACAAATACAGTCAATTAAACAGAAGTTATTATGTAATGTTGTTTAGTGAGGTGTTTTCTTTTCTTTTAGTTCGACAATAATATTTGGTGGTTTAACTTTCTCGTATATATTAGTGGCATATATACTTCTCAAGACTGCTTTACACACAATATTTGAGTACAGGGTCAAACTTGTGTAAGTGCATATAATTCCTTTAAAACGTATTAGATATAGGTACTTATTGTATGATTTTGTATAAATGTAAGGTCGTTAACCGGATTTTCATCACACTTGCTCGTAATAGTAGGATTAGGTATATGCTAGGTGGATTATATATAGGCTTTGTAAAAGTTTAGTTTATATAAACGCTCGCTCAACCTTCATAATGCGTGATATCCTGGCAAGCCACACGCTCATTTAAAACTTGCGGTTAAAAAAAGTAAGCTTTTACCTTATTGTTCTTTTTTTCGTCACAAGTGTATTGGAACATTGTATGTAACAAGGGTGGTATGGTTCGGCAATCATAAATGTAGGATTGGTTTCCCGCCTTTAGTATAAACATAAAGTAGTTTTTATACTCTATTCGTTTACGTAGTAACTAAATGTAAACACAAACTAACCCACGAGACTCAGCTAACCAGCCAACCAAGACGTACCATAGATAAAATAGTTTGTCTGGATTAGCTGGTCTAAACAAATAGAGTATAGTATTGCATAATTGTGTGAGTTACCCGTGTCTGATACTTATGAATTATTATAAAACTAGTGGCTCCGTAAGCTGTAGACCTCGCGCCTAACTTAACTTTGCCTTGGAAAACTACATCGATATAGGTCGGGTCAGTTTACCAACACCGCAAATAAGTTTGTAATTGCAAAATCCATCTCCCCGCATAATCACCCATATGTCCGCCTTTTTGAAAAATGTCGAAAAACTTAATCGACAAAAAAAACTATATAATTATCGAACCTGTTCAAAAAATTTCACGAGAATCGGTTGAGAGAACTGCGACCTGTACCTAGACGAGAACAAATGGACAGCCGACGGACATCTGCTGGACATACGAAAGCATTTTTGCCCAAGCTGAAATGTAGACGCTTCGCTCGCTCGGTCGATGAAGCACTGAAGTAATGTGCAAGCGTTTGGGCAATTAACACCAGAGGCCCGAGCATGGCTGACACGGGGACAAGTTAATCCCATCTTATCTCTCTATCTCTTTCGTCGTCACTAGTGTGAGAGAGACGCACTGAAGGATATGACGGGGTTAACTTACCCTCGTGTCAACCTTGCTAGGGCCGCTGGCGGTTGTCATACTCGAGTGATGTAGCTATTCCCAAGTGACATAATAAAAGTCCAGATTTTTGTTCTGTACTGAATACTAATTTTTTCACTCAATTTCCTTTTTTTTTTCACTTTAAATTATATTTATTAGAATTCTGATAAAATATAAAAGTTTAAATTGTGGAAGTAGATTTGATCGTATCAACTTGGTTCGTAATTGTAATCAAAAATAGTTATACGCATATTTTCTGATAATTAATTATTATAGTTTCTTCGAGCAACTGGTGGTTGGAATGTTGATCGTGTCTTGCATGGTACTAAGCCTGCCGTTTCTTACCTCTGTGAGTTAATATTTATTTATTCATTTATTTGTGTGTTGTCTTAGTAGCTCGGCTACAATCAGACAAAACCACATTTTTTTTTCCGTTAACTTCATTTATCTCACTAAACACTATAATAATAATATGCACTGATTTGTACATTTTCATGTTGATAGCCGACACGCGAAATCGCGTTCATTCCATGGCTGGATTTTAATTAAGTAATAAAACTTCTGTTTTGTGCGAAGTCTATTGATTCCAATTTATTTTGGATGATGCATTTGATTCCAACACCTAGATTTATCTAGATTTAATTAGACCTACACTAGATTTAAAGGTAATCGCGCACATTAAGCATTCGTCCCTTTCGCACGCGCGTATTAGTCAAAAAGTGACAGACGCTTTATGTGCACAATAAAATCTAGTGCTAGGCCCTCAGGTGACGATGTGTCACAGTGTAGATACTGAACAATCGATGACGGTTGAATGTACAGGGCGGGCTGGCGCTAGTGGAGAGCGTAGACGCGATGATGTCCGGCCTGACGATGCCGCTGGTGTGCCTGATGGAGCTCGTGGCGCTGCTGATGGTCTACCGCAGTCACGACTTCGTCTCCGACATGAACGTCGCCACCGAGGACAACACCTGCGCCACACGCATCGGATCGCAGTGGCAGATCATCCCGTTCATTGTTATCGTGTGTACACTCCACCAGTTTGATTCCTTGGCTCCCGTAGGACTATGTCGTAGTGACGTTATAGAGTAAGAAGGAAGCAGTGAAAAAGTCATGTCGATTTGGGTATGAAACTAATGACTTATTATGTGCCACATCGCTCTGAGAACACGGCAAGGAAGTGGTAGTCGAGTGCATCATCTGATGCATAAAAAAACATGTTAAGGCAAAGAGTAGGACCAACCTTTTTTGCACTGGGAAATAATATATTTCTTGTCTACTTACGGTTACAAAGAGCACGGAGTTTCTTTTAAAAAAAATGTTAGGTACCGTACATATTTAAACATGGGGCACTGCCTTTAGTAAAAAATAAATATACTAAAAAGAAAAACGCGTCTCTATTGCAAAACTCCGAGCTAGCGATAAAGACTGTAGGTAAGTGCATATTTTTACGAAATTGAGTTAAGCATTGATTCAGAATCGACGTATTATGCTGATCCCAAATCAATACTTACTACTGTCTTAATTGCTAGCACCACAAAAGACCAGGCAGAAAAAATTACAATTTTTTTATGGATAGTACCTTGCCCTACTCTTCGTCTTAACAGCTCGTATGCGGGAGCTAAAAAAAAACCGGCATTCCGTCTCATTGGACACATGGAGTAACAAAAAAATTATGGTAAAAAAAAAGGTGAAAAAAAATCACTTCAGATCCACCGTACCCCTGGCCGTACCCCCGGTGGTACGGTGGGACTTTTAAAGTTAAACGGTACCACCGTGTGACGTGACCCTAGTGATGACTCGCATGATCTCTCGCATGATAATCTACATAAGCAAGTAATAGAAAATGCATATTCCAGTATGTAATGCGATGTTAAATAATAATATCTTTGCGATTAAAACCTTTTCCGTTTAATTTTTAAATCATTAAACCGCTTCCTTTTTCGTAAGGATTTATATTTTTTATTCTTTTAAATGTCAGTAAAATAAATATCCATTTTCAAAGCATAGTATGTGAGTTGAATTAGTTTTACGAATAATAATTAGAGTCGTTGGAAAGAGTTATGATGAGAGGATCTATGAGGAATCGATGGAACTCTTCAAATATTATAGGCAAGCATAGATCAATTATAGTATTTTCTGTAATAACTCAAGCAGTTACGTTCCAAAAGCATTATTTGGTGAAGTGGAACTGTTAATGAAGACCATAGATGATCACCGGAACTCCGAAATGTTGAGTATTTCACGGTTGGCGATTAAATTGCTGTATAAAGTTCTGAAGCAACTTATGTCCATGAAAGTTCATGTAGTAAAATTGAAGAACCAGGAGAACTCTTCAACGATTGACATCTTTGCACCGTGGATAGCAACAGTTTGTAAATGGTGATGAGGAATTGGCATTATGCTATTGTTACTTATATAGTAAATGTGTGTCGTTAAATCACAGGATAATAAATTAAATGTGAACAAAAAACTTAGGTACTTTTCAAAGGCTATTTGAAGTCGGTTTTTTTATTTTATAAATTATTAAGAACTAGTTTTGTGTGTTTTGTTTTATTTTTCACCAAAGGGTGCTTATATTATTATGAATTTCGCAAAACTATGTGCAACGAACTTAGAAGAAAAAATATAGCTATAGATGTCGACATCACATCACGGCCAGGGGTGCGGTGGGTCTGAAGTGAAAAAAAATTGTCGTAGTGGTAGAGCCAAACAGTTATCCTCGCTAGATGATTACTGTTCGAATGGGCCGGCTCGACCGCGGTAGTACCACTCTCACAGAATATCGGCGTAAAGTAATAGCTTGCTATTGCGTTTCGTACGGTGAGTGATGAGATCCGGAGGCCTATTCCCTCATCCCTATCCCATCCACATTCCCCATCCACCCTGGACTGGCAACGCTTTGGCAGCACCTCTGGTGTTGCAGATGTCCATGGGCGGCAGTGACCACTTTCCATCAGGTGGGCTGTCAGCTCGTTTTCCAGTCAATTGACATAAAAAAATATATGCAAAAAGTGTATGTAAGAAAAAGCACGGATCCATGTCTTAAGTTAAGTCCCGATGGGTTAAGTTTGACCCGTTTCCTTATGAACCAAAAGTTCATTAGATACGTATGCAGAGGTTCGTCCTGTGAACTCCGTTTGATTAAACCGGTTTTATATGTACTGCATATGAATAAGTCATTGATTACACTAATTTATCATTCTTTCCCAATTTAAAAAGTTTAAAATCTGAATTTCAAATCTGAAAACAATAAATACTACGCGAATGAAAAGCGGGGCGGTTCCAAATACTTTTTAACTATTTAAATAATTATTATTTGTACACCCTTGTCGGCAGGCATTGATAATAGGCAAGATAATAGGACTGACACATTCTGAACTGCCGGCGCAATCGATGTGTGCGAGCGTGGCGCCGCTGCTGGCCGCCGCGCTGGCCATGCCGCTGCGCGCCGTCCACAACGCGTACGTGTTCCTGCGCCCCGCGCCGCGCCACGGCGTCTAGTTCCGCGCGCCACCCCGACACTACCCCCCTGCGCCGGTGGTCAAATACATCTAATTTGTTTTAATGTTACAATAATCAATACTATTATAGACAACTATTATTTATTACTACAGTGGAGTTACGAGTTTCAGATGGTAATGAAAGTAGCGGTGAATAAAATAACCATTTCACTGAAAATAAATGTATTTATTTTATCAATCATTTAAATATAGTCATAAATATAGATCTTTGTACAATCAATTACGTGTACACCCAATGATTACTGATAAGATAGCCCTAGTGAGACTCGCCATAAAACTTAAGAGATAGTAGGTACTTAGATGAAATTGAGAAGGAGCGCAGAGGGGCCGAGGGGCGGAGGGGCGGAGGTGCTACAGTGCGCACGCGACGCGCCGACCGCGCCTCGCCCGCCCTCTCCGCTCGGCGCTCGCGCTGCACGTGACGAGGGAACCGCTAGGAACGCTGTTAAACTATTAGCAGCCGGATATCAAATTATATATTACTACTTAAAAACCAAATGCCTATCTTGACAATAACATTAAAAAATATCACGATATGTACAAAATTCTCAAAGACTAAATCTCCAAATCACCGATGCGTTTGGTTGCATAAAATATTCGATTAATTTTCTCCAGGTCTTAATCGGACACAATCAATCAGTTATAATGTAAATAAATAAAAGCATTCGATTACACTACAGTATTCGATGTCCACACATTAGCCCATACATTGTGACATTGTATGCGATAATTAATACTACCAAATACTCTTTCTTTTAGATAAACCCGCGCCGTCAATTCAATTCGTTCTATTTAAAAGGCACTCGGAGCACGCTTCAAATTCGTCTCGCCGTTTCATAAATATTGTAAACAATTTAATTGCCACATCCCTGTGTCCTTATCATTATTTCAAATAGCACTGGATCGTTACATGTAAAATTTAATGATTAAGCTTAAAAAGGAGTAGTTTTAATTCAAAATAATACGGTGGCGAATTACAAAGAGGCCTTGTGGGCCACTGGGCCTCTGGGCCCCGCTGCGGCGGCCCCCCAGGCCCACCGGGCCCGGCCCTGCACTCTGAATACTTTCAGTCGCGATATGCCACTAATTTTCATTCGCGTGTCTATTCCTTGTTGATGGCGTGAGGCATCGCGCGACTAGAAGCTCATAACGACGACCCCTAACGAGCCTTACCAATATCACTTGTGACAAAAACGTATACACTATCTTCGATGAAACATTTATACCACAGATATTGCTTCAGTGGAAAAGAGATGATCTAAATGAAAAATGTATGCATGCCTCTTACATATTTTTCGTGTTCACTGAAGCTAAAAAGCTGTAGCACAAATTAACAACACAACCATTTATTGCTATAATCCAAATGTAACAATATCGAACATCACTTAACTGCAATAAATCTCTTGAACCTTATACATTTAATAATTCGAAAATTCAGCACAAGACGCAAGGCGACGATCGGCACAATTCTACTAAAGCTTTAGCGTAATGTTCACTTCACTCGATAGTTTAAAAGTGTCATGTCATATTTGATATTGCTAATATGCATAGCTGCACGTAGCGTGCGTATTTTGCTAATATGGCGGAGCAATATTGCAAATATTTTGATATCGCGTAAAGTGAGAGCCCCTCCCCCGCAGGGTCGGTGCGGGCGGCGCGACTCAATGCGCGAGTGTCGCGGGGGCGGGTCAGGCGCGGCGCGCAGTGCGGCGTCAGAAGCGGCGCAGCGCGGCGGCGGCGCCCGCCTTGCGCGTGGGCTGCACCGACAGCGGCGCCACCAGCACCTCGCCGCCGCCCTCCGCGCCGCCGCCGCTGCTCGTGCCCATCTCCTGCACCACAACTTGCATTAGTTACACCACACACTATTTCAATAACTATATTGGTCCAGGCAGTTTACTCAATGGAAACAAACTAACCCACGTGACTCAACTAACCGGCCAATCAAGACATACAATAGATAAAAAACCGACCAAGTGTATAATAAATAAATAAATAAATCAGGGGACAATCTTTACACAAATCGATCTAGTCCCAAAGTAAGCTCTAAAAGCTTGTGTTACAAGTACTAGACGACGATATAAATACTTATATAGAGAAATAAATACTTAAATACATAGGAAACATCCAAGACTCAGGAACAAACATTCGTGCTCATCACACAAATATTTGCCCTTACCGGGGATCGAACCCGGGACGCTTGCGTCGGAGGCAGGGTCACTACCAACTAGGCTATCCGCGTCGTCATATGTTGGACGATGCACGGTTCCGTACTCCGTAGTCATGCCTGCGTCTGGCCTCCAAGCACCCAACGCTATTTCTTTGAACAGAGTATATTATATGCTGTGGATGTGGGACAGTTCGATATAGATATTACAGAATAGAAGGTATTAGCTAGATATAAAGTTGCCTAGATATAACTAATGAACCAGTGAAGCTTTCTTAGTCGTAATAGTTTTCTTTCTAATTTCATGACATAAGTTTTCATATAAGATTTATTCAATTTTTATAATTTATAGACTTGGCTGTAGGGGGTGTGGACACGTATGTCCAACAAAAATGACAGCTTTAGAGTTCAGTAATGTTTATAACATATAGTTTTAAAGAAGCTATCCAACGACACTTCATTTGAGGTTGTAGACTAAAAATTATTTTTTGCCCTTGCTTTACATGTATGGGTGCAAATTTCTTCTCATTTTATTCTTTATCTTGTATATATGTGTATAGTGCGCCGGATCATCATTAATAATAAAACAAAATTTTAGCTTTGTAACTTAGTCTCCGAGAAAAACTGTCTGTGACATAAAATAAGACAGACGGACATAGTAAAATTGTAAGGGATCTTAGTTGGACTACGGACCCTAAAAAGACTTAGTCAATTAACTGGTTAGCTGAGTCACGTGAAAGGAAGGAGCAATCTATATACAAAAGTACATCGCGCGGCTCTAATGTGTGCGCGTCGGTACGCTCGCACCTACGCACTCATCTCTACTAATAATTTAAAAAAAACATAGATTTGGCAATAAGGCATTTCAAAGATGCCGAAACTTTTTTTTGTTGTCTGTCTGTCTGTCAATTTGTTACGCTTAAACTACTGGACAGAATTTGACCAAATTTGGTGTGGGGTAATACAGGAGATGAGTGTTTGTATCGAGATACGTTATTTTTGAAGATAGGACCATGAAAATTGGTATAATGACTGCAGCGGCCCTAACATGCAAGCCACAAAGATAAATTAAACCCGTTTATCTCAATGACTATATCTTTCGTCGGCACTAGTGTGAGAGAGACGCACTTAGAGATAAGACGATCTATCTTATCTGTGTCATGCATGTTGGGGCCGCTGCTTACAAATAAAGACACATAATTTAAGGATTTTGAAAAAATCAACGCTTAATGGTATAAAATACGAATTCGTATGGGAGTTTTGAAGTTTGAAGTTTTGAAGTTAGAAAATATTAATTGGCAATGACAATGAATTTGGAAAATCAAGCCTTAAAGATATAAAATAGGGAATGAAATTTTTTATGGGAACACTGTCATTTTTGAAGATATAAACTTGAAAAAATATAATTAAGATGTTGGTTTCAAATTATGAATGATTCAGTTTTCCGAATTATGGATTCTAGTTTGGGCCGAATTTTATAAAGGTTCGCTGATTAAATTATCGGATCAAATATTAGTTAATCAACAACAATTTTTGACATTGCTGATCTGACATTCGGTCTGACGGACTTCTTTATAGACCCGGCTTTACGCTAAGCGCGCATTACAAATGTCGACTGTCACTGCGACAAAAAAACCTTCGTGCGCGTTATGGGAGCTTGTGAACGAGCTAGGCTTGGCAATTTATTGCTGCAATTTGGGCTATTTCCAAGAAAAAGATAAATAAGTGTAAACTTTTGGGGATAGCCCGAATTGCAGCAATGAATTGCCAAAAAAAATAAAAATGGTTTACAAGCACGTTTAGAGTGCTCACGTTTATGTTGTTGCAGCTGGCGAGGCGCATCTGCGCGAGCTGCGAGGCGGGCGTGAGGTTGGCCTGCGAGCCGAACGGCGATATCATCGACGACATGGCGCGCTTCAGCTTCGACGGCGTCTTGTTGAACGACAGCGCGCGCCCCACCTGTGTCGCAGCACCGCACATTGAACACGCCTGCTAGCTCCATAAGAGTGCTCACGCGCGGTGTTCACAAACGTTTGTCCACATTTAGAAACAGCAGTTTGCTCCCACCCCGGATGGATGCGAGAGCACCATAAGTTACAAACAGATCCCGCTGCCCTTAGCCAGTAATGATACCAACCACATTCACGGTGCGCGTATGATTTAGTTGTTAGGAAATGAAGAGTTTCACTAGAACCACGATAACACATGGAACATATCCGTGGAACATATATCTGCGATAAGCGAAAGTAACTCTGTCTGTCGCTAGTTACGTTTTCACGGCTAAACCGAACCGATTTTGATGGAATTTGGCAAGGATCTACTTTAGGGTCTAAGGAAGGACATTTCATCCCGGAAAAGTGCACAGTCCCGAGGAAATAGCGTTAAACGAATTCTTCAAAGTTCAGTATCGCACGCTTAAAAATAAAAGGAAATAAGTCCAAATGAAATTAACTTTTGTTTTAAACTTTACTCAACAGCGTTAGAATTGAATTTGGAATGGATTTGTATTTCACATTATTTCTTTTTAATTTTAAACGTGCGAATATTCGTTTCTCATTAAATTCATAGGTCAATACGCTAAAATTATTTTGAATAGAAAAACACCCGCGTCTTTATAAAGACGAATGCTGTAGCTACATTTTTAATTCGAGTTAGTAAATTATCATTTGCTGTATGCATTTACATTTTGTAGTGTTCTCTACGTAAATATTGAAATAAGTTGCATTGACAGTGAATATTCCAGTTCTGTAGTATTTAACTAAGTGACCCTTTTTCACCACAATCACAGACCCTTATATCAGTTTTCTAACTGCAATAAAAACTAAGGCTTGTTGTTCACTTGGGCGACAGAACGTCAATACGACACGACGCACCCAGCTAATTATGTTATTTGATTGGTGGATTCACGTCGCTTGCGGGTCGTGTTGCCGTTCTGTCGCCCAAGTGTACAATGATAAGTGGCAGTTACGCCTTGCAAACATAACATGAAGTTTGCAGGGTGCAATACTACCAGATATGCAAGTACATTCATTTAATATCTCTTATATTCATAAAATCGTATTAAATCAATCAAAGTAGGAATGGTAATTGCATATGTCTCGATCACTTTAAAAATTACTAATACTAAAAAAGAAAGTATTTATATTAATAGTAACATACAAAACAGGAAAGTTTAGTTAAGGTGATAAGATTTATGGACCAACACGTGACAGGTATAGCACGCTCACTTATGGGCTCATGGCCATTCCCGATATTCAAACCGCGGATAAAATTGGTTACTACGCGTTAAAATTTGACGTTTGCCGCATACGAAATATATGTCAAATTTTAATCGGTAGTAAGCAAATCTTTCCACGGATTGAATATTGGAAACGGGCGATGTTTTAGTAACGAATGATCAAAAGCGAAGCGTTAAATCCAAACATTCACTCTTCCAGCCCCGATAGAGGAAAGGAAGACAACTAAGGGCCTGCCCACATGACCACGGTATGGCTGCGTGCCATGAAAAATTCGTTGCGCATCGCCCTTATTTCTATACGTATAAAGGTGATGTGCAACGGAATTTTTCACGGCACGGCGCCGTATCGTGCTCATGTGGTCAGGCCCTAACTATTATAGTTATGTCCAAGCTCAATCCTGACCATCACAAGACAAGTCCAGAACCATGGATGACAAGACACTTGAAGATGAGTATGAAATCATGGGAATCAACATTAGGCGACCTTCAAAAACTGATTCTTAAGTCGAAGTAAACCGTTCATTTTCGCGTTTATGCTAAGTTAGCTTTTGAATCTCTGCACGGCGTTCTTTTAATTGAAAGGTAGTGAACAGAGAGCTCGACACAGGTCTACAACACAAATATGTTTATCGGTTGTTTATTATATATTATTTTTTACTTGTTAGTCCCCTTGCTTCTTTGCACATTTAACTAAAAATATGCTCATATAAAAAAAAAGCTCGAAAAACATCCTGATCTATTTATTTAATATAAGCAGTGTATTAAGTTTAGTAAATGTATGGTTTGAGCTTGCACTACGCCCTTAATAAGCCCGTTTGAATTAGTTTTAAATGAAAAGTATTCTCAAATTCATTCGTTACGATTTCGTGATCATATTCCGGTTGGAATCTAACATATATACTCATAAAAAAACCGACTTCAAAAACCCTTTAAGAAATAATGCCCTTAGTAAGTAAATTACCTAGAAACTTCAGATATATTGTTGATTAAGTGATAAATTAAATACATCGAAATCGGTGTCAAGTAAATGTATGAGGGTTGGATTACCTAATTTTCTTGCCACCGACATCGATATATTTAATGTATCATTCAATCAACAATACATCTGAAGTTTCTAGGTAATTTACTTACGAAGGGCATTATTTCTTACTTTTTAAAGGGTTTTTGAAGTTTTTTTATTTGTTACATTTTAATTGTTTCACTTTTTTTAGTGATTATCATATGTGATTTAACGACACACATTTACTACATCAAGTATCAATAGCATAATACCAATTGCATACCACCCTTTATAAAATGTTGCTATCCAAGATGCAAGGACGTCAATCGTTGAGGAGTTCTCCTGGTTCTTCATCACCGGTTCTATTTTACCACTTGAATTTTTACGAGCATAAGTTGCTTCCCGACCTTATACAGAAATCTAATCGCCACCCGTGAAATACTTATAATTGAAGAGTTCCGGTGGTCACCCGTGGTCTTCATCATCAGTTCCACTTCACCAAATAATGTTTTTAATACGTAACTGCTTGAGTCATGAAAGAAAATATCAAAATTTCTATATGCGTGCCTATAATATTTGAGGAGTTCCTTCGATTCCTCATAGATCCTCTCATCAGACCTCGACTTGGATCACAACGGGACCAACTTGGAGAAATACCCTATCGATCAAAAAAAAGAATCATCCAAATCGGTCCAGCCATCTCCGAGTAATCGGTGTATATACATATAAAAAAAACAAATATACGCGTCGAATTGAGAACCTCCTCCTTCGGATTTTTTGAAGTCGGTTAAAAATTGTTGTTTACTTTCGCAAAACAAAGCAAATACACATATAATGAAAAGAAGATTTATATCCATAAAAGTGGGGGATGATTGTGAATTTATGTATTTATCATATTTTACATTCTCACCCAAAGTGTATTAAATTCAACCTAATCTATACAAATAAAATTATATTTACGAATCGAATTATTGACGAATCAAAAACCAACCCTACTACCGTGGCTCCCATCATGGCTATGACAACATTATCGAAAAAATGTATTATCTCCATAGATGTGAGCACGAATGTTGTTATTATTCCAAATTCCAATTTGTTAGTAGGTGCGATAAACAACTGTGACATACAGACGGGCGGACAAACAAATAATGAAGTCTCACCATTAGTATGAAACCCTAAAAAGGTCGACCTCATCCAAACTAATTATAAATGCGAAAGTACTCTGTCTATCTGTTACTTTTTCAGGGCTAAACCGCTGAACCGATTTTGATTAAATTTGGTATGGAGGTAGTTTGACCCCTGGCGAAGGACATAGGCTACTTATTTTAAGACAACTAGGGGCTAGAAAATCAATTAACGGAAAGTACGTGCCCGATAAGTATCTGTTATTTGAGGGTAAAAGATCTAAATTTAAAAGAGTGAATAATGTGACAATTCGTTATATTCTAAAACTGCACTTCGACGCAGACAAAATTGCGGGTAAAGGCTAGTGGTTCACAGTTTTAATAATAATAATACACGACCTACGAATCAGTTTCATCAAAGCACATGTTAATAGGTAGCTTGAGACGGAATGATTGTGTGGTAGTTGGGGTTGTTGGGAGGTGTGCGGCAGATGCGCGTCAGACCTGTGCGAGTAAGTGAGCGCGCAATACCCATGTGTCTAGCAGGCCTCCCGGCCCGCCCGGCCCGCCCGGCTCGGCGCGCAGCCAGCCGCCCAGCCCGGCCAGCGCCTCCAGCTACAACACAACCAGCCCTCCGCTACACCGCTAACTCACCTCAACTCTCCGCTCTACTTCACTTCACTCACTCACACTAACACTTAAGGCCCGGTCGTGAGTGATGGCGGCGCTCACATCAATGCCATAGAGTAAAAAGCATATAGTCAGTAATCAGCTATGAACGCGCGCAACTTCGACGCGCGTTAGCAACATGGCGGCTGCTGCCCGTTATTACCTCAGCGGGGATACGTTGAGGTACCGCTCCGCAGGCAGAGCGGGCAGTGGGGCGCGGCCCTCACCCCGCACGCCCCGCATGTTTGACCTGTCGCGACTGGCACGTGAGACTACTATATGGTTTTTCCACTATGCCAATGCAATACAACATAAGGGCGTCGCCGCGCCGGCGTCACGCCGCAATGCGACCGGGCCTTCAACGTCAAGTCAACAACTGCTACATCACCCAAGTAACTCCCTATTCTAACAGTAACACACATGCAATTTCCCGAGGCTAACACAAGATTTATAGCAAGGCAGTGAGTACCTAACTGCGATCTACAATCGCCTCACTTATTGACACATTCGTCCACTTGTAGAATACTTAATTTTGATGCCACGATAAATATTGGAACCTACATTTTTTATAATTTCACCTGCATTTTTTCATTTTTACGGGCGTTGCGGTGCTGTGGAAGCCCCTAATGTTAACTCCTATGAAGTAATTATTCTAATAAGCGAAATAAATTAAGGGTTCCACACACCGAAACTGTCCGCGGAGCGGGTCAGTAGCGGGCCCACTTAAGCAGTGTCACAGCAACTAAAATGAAAGTCTTCATTGACCGCGCGGACCCGCGCTCATTGACTTAACTTTCCAATTTAGTTCCTGTGGCACTGCTTACGCGGGCCCGCTTCCGATCCGCTCCGCGCACGACCGGCGTTTCGATATGTGGAAGCCTTTATGCCTGTCAATGATTCAGGTTTATCAATTGAACATTAATTTTCTCGTTTCGTACGCTTTCATGCCTTAGTTACGCAAAGCCGTTGAAATTGATATCGATCGGAGTCACATACGCATTCATACATAGTAATTAATTATCTTATTGAAATACAAAAAATACCATCTCAGTTAAATGTTATTCATTGCCTTATATACAAGCCAAGCTATATACATACATAGAATCTCGATGAATTATGGTATTGCAACAGGAAGTGATTTTATCTTGTTCTACTCAAAGGGATTGATTTCCAATTAATACCTAAGTATTGTTTATTGGAAATTAACCGATTTTCTGTGTGTACGCCAGCTTGACAAACTTTAACCTCGTTTGTTTTGAAATGCCGCATATCTGATTATCTTTGATTACACCTAGACGTTCACTTTGCTATTGTATTTTTAACAGGACTGTGAACCTACGGATTTTTATACAAAAGGCCATAACGATTTCCACTCCTTAAATGTTAACCGATTTTGATAACCTTTTAATAGGCTGTCGGTTTTATTTTTACACTATAAACAATAAATTCAGTTTTATTGTAGTTTCAGTATTCTCATATAAAACTAATTTCGGCCATCAATTGAGGTAGTTTATCTTTAATCAATATTCAAAAACCATACATGCATACGTACCTAGTTTTTGTTCTGACTGACAACCTATCAAAATGGTCAAAATCGGTTAACATTTAAGGGGTGGGAATCGTTATCACCTTTTGTATGAAAAGCCACACACACTCCTCTCAATTTGTGTTTTGAATCCCTAAACTATGTTTATTAGCAAAATGTGAGCTATATGTATGGAAAACTTAAGAAAGGAAAATCTTAGTTGTAGTTGTGTACGTCCATGTCATTGAAGCCTTTCACACATCAAAAAGTGTGGGCATTGAAGTGCAGTGCTTTCAAATTTCTGTCACGCCACAAAACTAGGGCGGGCCTGCTGGTGACCCGCGCCGTCCATGACCAGCATTTAGTGTGTGAAGGGCTTTCAATTCATCAATGTCATATACGTATGTACACAACCCTATACCCTCAGTTTTACGCATATAGTTGTGATTGCGTACCTTGATGCGCGTGCGCGCGGCGAACTTGGTCACCTTGGAGAGAGTGCTGAGCGCCAGGTCGCTCGTGTCGATGTCCAGCTGGTGCGACTCCAGCGCCGCTAGGAACTTGTCCTGCGGACAATCCGGACAATGCCGGTTTCAGTTTCCCGATCGATTGCACGATGAATCTTAACTAAACCCTTATAGGCCCTATACACGATGGGTTATTATTTTTGTATCGTGTATCACAAATCAGGCAAGCGATCGAACCACCGGGACATAACATGTCTAAATTCCTGCACTTCATAAAATCTATACTAAAAACGATCACAGAATCGGTCGATCTGTTACTGCATCATTTCAAATAAAGTAATTCTATCCTATTTTCCTAACTCAGCTTCCGCGCAAAATTCTGGTCGAAAGCCAGCCTAAAAGCGGTCCAGCGAAGTTTCGAAGACCTCTTAAAAAAAAGGACAAGTGCGAGTTAAACTCGCGTGGAGAGGGTTCCGTTCCGTACATGATTATCTGCAATTTACTAGGTTACTTTAAATACCATAGACTTCTTATAGGTTTTCCTGTAATCTATAGGTGAAGAACTATTTTCTGTATTTTTTTCAAAATTTTAGCCCCAGTAGTTTCGGAAATAAAGGGGGGGGAATGGTCAATTTTCGCCTATTTTCCTAAATAACTTCGAAACTATTTTACTTAAAATTCAGAAAAATATATATTTAAAGTCCTCACAACAAGCCCTTTCATTTGATATGTCACACAATATAGATTGCATAACATTTTTTTTTAATTTTCTGATTTACCCCCCAAAAGTGGCCCCCATATTTAAAATTCATATATTTACGTCACGCGTCCGTGTTGCGGTCACCGACTTACATATGTATACCAAATTTCAGCTCAATCGGTCCAGTAGTTTCGGAGCAAATTGGCTGTGACAGACGGACAGACGGACAGACGGACAGACAGACAGACAGACAGACGCACGAGTGATCCTATAAGGGTTTTGTTTTTTCCTGTTGAGGTACGGAACCCTAAAAATGAATCTCGTACGTGCGGCACGGAAATTTGAAACGTCGTGCCATTTAACCTCTTCAACGCCAACCATGTTTGAGAAGTAACACGCATTTCAACTTTACGTCAAACTAATGAAGGGCTTTTTTACCCTGTATAACCTGACGGATATATCCGTCTTTGGCTTTGAAAAGGTTAAGTCCTCGCTAAAGGTAAGCTTTGAAATGTACCTTTATTTGAAATTGCGTTTCTACCGCGATAGTAACACTAAGACACAGAACATTTATATCCTATAGACTTCGCATATCCGGGCAACCCCCGCTGGCAACATTAGAGGCAAAAAACCATAGGCGGCGGGGCTACACGCAGGTAAGGGATGCGCATAAGCTTAACGCACCAATCACAGCGCTCTAAAAATTCCGCGCCTCCCGCAAGTTAGGCTCTCTTTAGGATATATTTTCTGTGTGCAAAGATATTTGCACGTTTAAAAATAAAAGGGAACAAGTTCGAATGAATTTCACTTTTGTTTTAAAATTTACTCAACCGCGTTAAAATTGAATTTGGAATGGCAAAGTATTTTTTTTTTTTTTTTTTTTAATTTCAAACGAGCAAATGTTGGACAGGGACATTTGCAATGAACGCAGGCCGGTACTCACGGCATCGGCCTTGCAGACGGTGTTCGCCATCTGGCGGCACAGCTGGCGCAGGAAGTGGGACTTGTCGACGGCGTCGTCGGTGATCATGAACGAGTACAGCTTCTCCTTCAGCTCCTGGTTGCTGCGGCACATCAGCGCGAACACGTTGTGGCAATCTGTCGGCGCAACATAACACGTCCGGTCACCGTGTTCACACAACAATCGTGAATACTGTGTTTGCTAGCGAGTTGCGAAATCGTTCCCAGTCCCTCTCATTATGAGGCCTAGGCCCAGAAGTATACATATATATAGGGCGATTATAATGAAGATTCGAAATATTTATTTTATGTTTAGTATAGAAACCTCAAACCACGCGCTGGGCGTTTTCAGAAAAGTGTACCTCTACTTTTTGTTCAGAAATCGGAAATTGTACGTTATTCCTACTCAGAATAATGAATACTATTGATTCTGTGTCCCTGAATTTTGAATTTTCAACTGTTTTCATAGTCACAAAACGGAAACTCGAAATTACTATGTAAAATTAGGGACGCTTTATTCCATTTGGAATCACCAGGTCTCTTTATCGAGCAAATCGTTTTAAGCATATATTTCTCGTGCCTATTTGTATACAGGTGATTTTGTATTTTTTGGTCAATTTTTGCTTAAAAAAAATTAAGAATTATTACATTTTGTTGTAAATGCACCAATTTCTTGTTTTGTAAGAAAAACTAAATTTAAAAATACTCCCAAGTTTGAACTCAAACCCACTATTTAATATAATTTCAAGGAAGTATGTAGTGAAAGTGAAGTAGTGTGGTGAGGTACCGTCTGCCTCCCGGATGTCGACGACGCGCTTCACCGTGCTGAGCGGCATCAGCGAGATGTGGCGGTACGGCTTGCTCGATCCGAGCCGCATCGTACTCGTCCCGTTTGTGGGACTTTTGCTGTTGAATGCCTGCGCGTAACAACATTTATGAAAAACCATACACATATATTTGCTTCATAAAATTCAGCACTGAGTCATCTAAATGCAATACTCTGCTGTCCCACAGCTAAAAGGTATAGTTAATATTCAAATTAGAAACTCACTTTCGATCTTTTCTTGCACACCTCCATTGTGTCAGTAAAAAGGAAAAGTACGAGATGATCCCCTCTGCCAGAGAGTTCCTTCGATAGCTCAACGACCTCGCACCGAGCTATGAACGAGCGATGCGAAGAAACTAGATGAGCCTGTAACAAAAACAAATACTTACTAATACTGTTTACATAATTTCTAAGTGTTTATTGTATTCTTAAGAGGACTGTGAACGAACGGCAAAATCACCCGTTTCATACAAAAGGCGATAACGATTTCCATCTCTTCATATTAAACTATTTTGGCCAATTTTTAATAGGTTATCAGTCAGAACAAAATCTGGATTTATACGGTTTGTTTATTTTGATTAAAGAATAACCTTTTGACCGCCACAGTCGGCTGCAGCCGTCAGCGGATACAGGGTAAAAAAAGTCCTTCAATACCTTGACTTAAATTTGAAATTCGTGTTGCTTCTCAGACATGCTTGGTGGTCAAAAGGTTTACAAAGTGAAATGACCGCCGAAATTAGTTTTGTATGAGAATACTGAAACTACAATAAAGCAGAATTTACTTATTATAGTGAAAAAACCAAAAAGGAAAGACCTAGATATTGTTCTGACTCTGTTTACATTTAAGGGGTGAAAGCCGTAGGTTCACACTCCTCTTAACCTGTCCTCTACCACTGACGCAAATTTGCGTCAGCGGTAGAGGACGGGTTAATCGAAAATTGCTAAAATGCCTTTACTTCGTAATATTTTTAGTAGTGATTATCTTATTGTGGCAAATGTTTTTAATAAAGATGCGCGGCATCAATCAAGGGGTTTGGCTTAGCTAGAACCTTATTCCGTTGACGGACTGTTTGGATCCGTAAGAGCCGACAACCTAAAGCTGTCGCTGTTGGGCGGTCAGGAGTTTTAATATAAAATTAACGTTCGCAACACACGGACTGCTCAAGCAGTTCGCTTGCGGTTAAGAAATGCAGTCCACGTGCAATTGAGTTTCGGATCGGTTCAAGCAGTTCGCTCCGACTGCTCTCTACTGCTTCTCACCCCCGCCCCGCGTACACCCGGTGCCCGCCAATCCCGCAACAACACTGCTCCAAGCAGTCCGTCTACGGAAGCCTACATCCCAGCAGGTGGCTGTGCCATCGCCGACCTTTGCGAAAGGAGACTTGTAGCGTGAATGAAAGTTAAGTATGTGAGGCTGACCGGGCACTGGTCGATGTCGTTGTATATGTCGAACATCTGCAGCTGGCCCTCGGTCTTGCGCTTGTCCTCGTTGATGTGCGACATCACCTCGCGCAGCCCCGCCAGCGCCGCCACCAGCGCGCCGTGGTCCGGGTTGTTCTTGTGCGTGTGCTTTAGTATATCTGCCGCACACAGACAACGTTACACTCGTCAATGTGTCACTAGATATAAAAAAGTATAAATGTGTGCGTGCTTTACGTTGTCTGACTGCGCGAAGCCAAAAAGGCGGTATGTAAGTATGTGAGCAAAAATCGGATGTTCCTCTGTAGCTCCTGAACTGCTGGGCCGATTTTTATTAATATGATTCGTGGGCAAAGTGAGTGTCATAGGCTATACATATAAGAATTCTAAGGGTGCGTCATACTAAGAACAAAAATGCGCTTACGTCGCCACTTAAATGTTAGTTTTTAACTTTACTAGCTTTTGGTCTTGACTTTGTCCACGTGGAATTTGTTTATATCGTAACAGCGCCATCTACCGAGGAGCAGCATTTCTTATATGTATTGTATTTATAAAGATTCTTGAAATGTCCCTGTCATAACACATGGAACACTAATACGAAGCCAATGACACCCCATTTGTCAAAACATAATGAGTATTTTAGGAGCAACGAAGGAACAGATGAACATACATAGACGCTGTGGTCGGGTAAAAAGCGTACCATTTATGCCAAGACATTTAAGAGCAATTTATTCGGTCCAAATATAATATATGTATAGATAAATGTCGTGCAAGTACTCACCGTCGAGTAATAATCTAATACTGGGTAATCGCTGCACTGGTCTGATTAAAAGTTCTTGTAAACTTTGCCTGCCACACTCTGGTTTGGTCTGGCAGATTTTCAAGAACGCATGAAATCTATAAGGAAACACAGCATTATACAAGCGTTTCAGAAATTATCTTGAAGAAACAATTGAATTCGTGAAGTTCCGTAAAGGTTTATCAGAAGAAATAGGCGTTTTACCTGGGGTTCTCACGGTCGCACTGTTGCAGCATTTCCTTGGTATTCTCGAAGAAATTAACGAAAGGCGGGTAGGCCTTGACCATGTCCGGCGTGTACTTGAGCATGAGCCGGCCGATGCTCACTTCTTCGCTCCAGTGCGCTTGCGCATAGCGCAGCTCTTCAAGCATGCCCCTATTACAAATACATCTTCAACCATCATCCGAAATATATTCATGCTTTTCTTTTTTTGTACCTCGGGGTTGGATATTACAACATACATACATGTAGAACTAGTGAACCGTCCCGGACGGCCTTCGCACGGGTGTATATTACGTTTCCTAAAACCGTCCCCAAGTTTTGTAAATGAAGGTGAAAACTACACCAAATACGTTGAATATTTATTTACAAAGTTTTATCAAATACGCCGACAACGTTTGTTGAAAATTAAGAGGCGTATTGCAAAGCTGAGGTGGCAACGTCCCTTTTTCGCGTTTCGATTATTTGAGAGAAATTGAGTCAAACTCGAAGATGTGGTGTATTATTTATAATGTGTTTAATGCAATGCAATGCAATATTTTGTCATGATGAGGCCATATACTTGTGTTTTTACGCAAAACATACATTTGTGAATAAATACACTATAACATGCCTAGTCATAACAGAATGTTGCTTTACACACATATAAATACACCAGAACGACAATAGACTACATTGGCTGACGAATGGTTATCACCGAAACACAAGGTTTGGTAAAAATAATACACAGGATAGTGTGTAAAAACCTAAATATTCACTCGTATTTACTACAAAAGAACTTCCCTCATGGCCGAATTCAGAAACGCCATTTAAGCATTTGACTAGATATCAAGTAGTAAATGTCCCTCAACTAGTTGTCAACCTATACAGAAACGTCACTGAAACGTCACTTTAATTAAATCTCAATTTGAGTGGCCTATCTGAATTCGGTCATAAGTCTACTTTTTAGGCAACTGGAATCGTTGCGGATGTGTCGTACATGTGACGTAGTTGGCAGAATCTGTCAAACGATTTGCGAAGGCCTGTCTTCTTAGGCCATGGTAAATTCCATGTTTTGAAGTTTGCTGTATCGGTGACCTATTTTCTGGTTTACACATTTTCCTCAATATCTCAGAACTTCTTAGTTTAAACTTTTGACCGCCAAGCATGCGCTGAGAAGTAACACGAATTTCAACTTTAAGTCAAGGTAATGAAGGACTTTTTTACCCGACTGTGGCGGTCAAAAGGTTAAACACCGCTTACCGCATTTCGATTTTAAATGTTGTCATTTAATCTAGGGAGTAAAGTATAGTTTAAAGGGCATATATTCTGGAAACATTGACTAACACATTCAAGTGTTTCACAACAAGAATGACCGTCCACTTACTGGTGCAGCTCGTAGATCGGCGGTAAGTTTCCAAAGATTATCTTTAGTTCCGTATTGTTGAGCAATGCCTGATTTTTCCCGTTACTGCTGTCCTCTTCCGCCATTTCCTCCAAAGGTTGTTTGAACATCTAAAATAATAAAGTCAGTTGTTCAATAACATGTGGTCCTTGTGTGGTGTAATTTCAAGTGTATTATTTAAAACTGGGAACTGGCCGGAGACGGCTAAACATCGCGAACACTGGAAGGAGAGGGGGGAGGCCTTTGCCCAGCAGTGGGACACAACAGGCTCATAATAATAATAATTATTATTATTATTTTTATTATTATTATTATTATTTAAAACGTAATTTGCATGATTGTGAATGTATTTGGGGTTTGCACACAGATCATATATCCTAAAGACTCTGTTTACCACCAAATTAAGCTGCGCGCTGTTCCTTTCTTGTAACCTATTTCTGTTTATGTTTTTTTAGGCTTACATTATAAATACTGTAAATGTTCGTTTTTACTTAAAGAAAACAATTATTATAAAGATGTGGGTGGTCAGCGGCGCGGTGCAATAAGCAATAATTGTTAGCCAGGTACACCTTCAAATGTCTGGCTCCAACCTGAATGATACATACATAGATGCTTTCATTCAATCTATAACTAAGTTAACCGGAAAATCACGAGAATCAACTAAGGAATAGAAATACTTGGTTAAGTGAATAAAAGTGAGTATGTACTCATACATACAGATTTGTTAAGTGTTTACTTACCAATTGTAAGTGAAATTTCAACTAAAAGCGTTTACTTACGTTTTGTTCACTTTACTGATGGTATAAACTATTTGAAATCGAATTTAAACTATACTTACTGTAACAATTGTATTTAAAATTCCAACATAATTCGATTCCGTCTGCAACAATTCCATAAACACTTGCTGCCTGGGAGACATCAATTTTCGAACTACATTGTCGGGCACTTCCGATTCTGAACAAATACAAAATCAAATCAGTACAAATGCTATGTGTTATCGTAACAATGCAATATCGTGTTGGCGTGAGACACGGTACCTTCGAGCAGCTGCTTGCTGTCGGGCGAGGGCGTGTAGTCGAGCAGCAGGTTCCCGGAGAGCGACAGAAGGACGGTGTCGCTGAGGGAGGAGCGGCGCTTCTGCAGCGCCGCGTCGCCGCCGCGCAGCTTGCGCTTGCGCTGCCGCTGCAGGTGCGCCGGCGTGCCGCCGCCCGCGCCCGCGCCCGCGCCCTCCTCCGCGCCGCCGCCGCCGCCGCCCAGCGACTCCCGCCTCGGCGCCTCCTCCAAATACTACACCGACACAACTAAACTTAGGTACCGTCACGACATACGCCAACAAAAGTCACCGCATGATATCCTTACATCTTTGAAGAGGTAGTCCCTTTCATCCTGCGCCTCCTCGTTCTGCACGGAGGCCCAGAACCACTCCGCCTTGACGACGTGCACTCGCGGGGAACACTCAGGCGCGACGGCTGTGTTGTGTTCGTCGACCACCTGAATTGGTAAAGCACGTTACTAAATAACAATATATCATTACATTAGGTAACACCTTCACCGTGAGTGAATCCTATGTTTCTCTATTGCTATCATTTTATAATCATTCATAGCTTTTCTTCGTGCAAGCCTAGACATGAGTCCCACAGTAATGCCTATGTACGCGTTACTATTACGCAGAATGCATGCATCCGAGCGAAGGCCCCGTTCGAGGATAAAGGCGTCTCGAAAGAGTTTGACTATTTTCTATATAGGAACCTTGTAACGTTCAACTGCATGATAAGCATGTCTAATATTTAGTAATACTAAATTAAATGGTGTTAGTACCGGCAACGATATTCCATGGCATTGCGATATGGCGCGGGCGTCGCGGATGGGAGGCGTCGAGGCGAGCGGCAGCTGGTCGCGGGGGGGCCAGGGGGCGGGGAGGACGTGGCAGGCGTGTGGGGCGTGCGGGGCGAGCGGACTGGGGGAGGGGAGGAGGCTCGCGGCGCGCAGCTCCGGCGCACCGCAGATGGAGTGCCTGTGCGCGCGCCGACCCACGCTCCGCGGAGTCTTAAAGGTCGCCGAGTCGTCCAGCTCGTCAACGTCTGCCTCTACTTTCACGAGGTCCACCATATCTGTACTATCTATAGTATCCACTTGCACGGGCGATATGTCCAAATTCATAACGTCGATCTCTCTGGTGGGCGTGGACACATATTTCATATCGCTGGGAAGGTGGCAAGCGTTAACTTCGACAGTGTTTCGTTCGGGCCTCTTTTCATATTTCTTTTTCCTCTCGCTCCTAAACGAGGCTGTGAATGATTTAACGCTTCTTCGCAGTTTAGACGCAGACTTAACGGTCTTAGAGCTCCGTATTGAAGCAAATGAAATATCAAAGAACCCCGACTGCTTGCTGGTGTTTATCGAACAGATTGACGTATTATCATCTTCTCTGATGGGGGATGACGTCGATGCAACGTATTCGCCTGCAGGATCAGTTGGCTTAACGCTGTCCGGACTGACAGGTTCGATAGTGATGTCCCCTGTTGGTTTAGATACAGAATCTTTCTTGGTTCTCTTGAAAATAGTAGGCCGATTTTTAAATTTAAAAGAGTCTTTTATTTTGAGCCTTTTGATAGACTTCCAATTGCTATCCTCACATTTGTCTGGAGAGAGATTGGAGTCAATCGGGCTTACTTGAAAGCTGGAATCGGTCGAGTTGCGACTTCTTTTTTTTCCAGAACTGATAGTGGTTGTGGAGTGCTGCAATTCTTTGCTCCCTGTAGAAATGGGTAACAGAAATTCGGGTTCACCTTTACAATCTAAATCGCATAAGCTCTTTGTTAAAGAGGAGTGTAGGGATCCAGCCTCGGTCAGGCAATCAACTAAGTTAAACATATTGATTGACTTTTTTCCAAAGACTTCTCTCTTTTCTTTGACGTTCATTCTGATATCACCGTGGTTCATTTGAGCTATGTCTTTGTTTTCTTTGTTATCTTGTTTATATTTGGATGCTTCGACATGTTCAAGTTTCGGGCTAGCGGGGTAGTCGTTGGAAGCCGGTTGGCTAGCCAAAGTCTTGGTTAGATATGCGAGGGTGAGCGAGTCGGGGCAGTCCCTGGACCCGCGCACGTGCGCGCGCGCGAGCCGCAGGCGGCGCTCCTGCTCGCCGTCGGTCTCGTCGAAGAGGTCCGCGTGCTCGGCGAGCGTGGCGCTCGAGCGCCGCCCCGAGAGCCGCGCCGAAAGTCTACGATAAATGGAGCTCTTCGGAGTGCTCTGGGAGCGATTGGGTGACGCACGAGAGAGCTTCAGGGACACGCTAGGAGTACTGGGGTGGGGCGAAAGGATAAGCGAACGACCGAAAGTCTCCCCATTGGCCATTACCTGAAACATGTGTGAAACACACCACGCAATGATGTAATGAAGCCATTCCAATACAAACATGCACAAAGATAGGAGCATTATTGTTGAGATAGAGCAGTTAGACACAGGGAAGCAGACACCTTTTTAAATACAAAACTTTTTGAAGTTATTTGAACGTTTTAAAATTTTAACATATTCCCGTTAAAGTGCATAATAAACAGTGGTAACTAATATGGATATAATACAAAAAAATATACAATAAAAACGAATTCTACTGGGGTGATTTTGTTAAAGTAAATGTCCGCTCTACATGATGATTATTTGGCCAATTGCTATGCCTATCGCCTTTAGAACTAAAAAGAATAGGTTTTCTTTTTAAAGGTGGGTTGAGTTACTGAGATAGGTACTAGCCGTGCGCCCGATGGGATTTCCATACAAACTTTCATCGCCTATTTAATTTAGGGTATTAATTTTCAAAAATCCTTCCTTGCTACTCATCTACGTTATATAGGGATCTCCTCTGCAAAATTCCATGCTTCCAGACCCACTGGTTTAGGCTGTGCGTTGTCCGTCCGTCAGTGTTAAGAATTTTAATAAGTGGTTTCACAATTTATTGTCACTAGCTTTGTGAAGAAAAATTACACCAGAATAAGATTATAATTGCATTTTTTTTGTGATGTAACTATAATTTTACGGTATTTGGATTTTGTCCTTTACTTGTGCTATAAGACATTGCTTCTTCCCAAATTTCATGATTCTAGGTGAACGGGAAGTACCCTATAGGTTTTGATTCCCTTGCGAATGTCAAAATATGCGGCATAAACTGCCGTATCGTTTGATTGCGTTGACTTAGAAGTTTTATATTTTCACAGCTCCAAGGGATTGCAGACCTGAGTACTTAATTGATATTAATATGAACTTGATACTTCGACGCAGTACTGAGAAAAAGGGTCCTGAAAGACAGATAGACGGACAACCATGTGATCCTATATGGGTTATTTTTTTCCTTTGGGTTCCGTCTAACCCTAAAAATAAACTCATTTTACAAATAATTCTGTTTTCATTTAATTTTCAAGGTTTGTTAACATTTAAAAGTGGCCTAGTGCATGACACGTACCATGCGCTGTAGGGTATCGCATACTGCGCAGTCATCTCTAACCCATCACACTGATTTTTTATACACAGATATTATATTTTTCGACGGTATCGGATGATCGTTTATACAACATAGTAGGTATTAAAAAGTGGTCTCCTCAAAAACTAATGATAGCCGATCCAGTTGTGATAATAGTGTCCTTTAAAATTCGTTTTTACTTTTAAATATTTTCTTTGTTTATTCGTCCATTATTGTGAAATCCTAAATAATTTTTAGTCCTTCAGGAAGGTCGCACAATGGCCACAAAATAAGATTGCAGAAGCATTACAATACAATACAATACAAATACAAGGTGGTGAACATAAACCAGGTGGTGTGTAAACAAGGTGGTATACATTAAAAGCAATGAATGGGTTGACTTCGCGCCGTGCGGAATGGTCTGTGACGGGTTGAAGAACCAAAACAACACTAACGCTAGTATGGTCACCAGCGCTGTGCCACGCCTTGGGCGGCGACGGACGTGTGGGGGGAGGAATATCCCCTCCCACCGCCGCGCCGCGGGCACCCGGCGTCTTGCCGCGCGGCTTTAGGCGCGGTACAGCGCTCGTGCCCAAACTATAGTACTAACATGCGGACCGTTTACGTGAGCGTACCGGGAATGAGGTTATTGCGCAAGGGGCAGGGGAAAATTCAATCAGATATTAACTGAACCACAATAAAAATATTTTATCATGACACGCGCGCGTAGAGATCACGCCATTGTTCTTTTTTACGAAAGTCTGTATAATGCTGTAGGATCGACTCAGCGGTCTAATCTTGTTTGCTTGCAAAATTAGTATAGTACCAGGACTTGGCCTCACATTGAGTTCGCAAACATAGTCGTAATAATAACAACAATAAAACAATATATCAGCTAGCCACAGGAGGTGATGTGGTGGACCCATAGACTACGTGCATGCTAACCATCGACGAATAGAGCAAGAGCCAAACGCTTATAATTAAGCGTTTCTCGGATGGTGTAACGCTATCTATCTTGAATGAATGCATTGAATTTCTTAAAATGCGACTCCAATTCCTTCTAAATAATAGTTTTCTTCTTCTTTCAAATTCTTCGAAAAGGTGGTAGTTTTCAAAGTGAAAAGACATACACCCATGCCATTATGCTTAATACACTATTTAATTATATTGCTTGCTACGATTGTGCCGTCATCTAATTGCGCTGTATTTTAGCAGCATAGGCGTATTCCCGAGGTACGGTCGCCGTGAGGCGATTGTAAGTTCACTTGTTTTATTCGTCCATGATGCTAACATAACTAAAACACTAACTATGATTTCATTGTGCTATAGATATAAATATCTCGCTTTGTTTACTACGAAATCAACTCTTATTTCACTGTTTTAAAGTACACCGCCAGAAAATACGCATCCAAAAGCGGCGGTTTCCCGTGAATACGCTTTCATTATTTTGATTCAATTTAGTAATTTATTAATAAGATCCTTACTTTTACACGTCCGTTTCATGACAAAATTATCAGTGGAGTTGAACGCGTATACAAATGGTAACAGAATAGAGTAGAGAGGTAGTGTGGGGCGGTACTCACGACGTGGGTGCAGTCGGGGTCGCCGAGCGCGCACGCGGCACCGCCGTTGCTGGCGAGCACGTCGGCCATGTGCTGCGTCTCATCCTCGGGGAAGCCCACGAAGCAGACGCGCGCTCCAGCGAATACCCGCAATTTGTGCTCCTTCTGCAATTACAATGGTCACTAAAATACTTTGCAAGTCAGAGTAATTGAAAGAGTATATAGCTAAAAAGAAATGGGTTTGGGATACAAAGAACACAAAACAAAACATCTCCCATGCGGGCATCAGGCCGAATTTCATAACCGTATACTATACGCTCGGAATGCCCTAGATCAAATTGCTCGACACCAAAGGCTTGTTCACAAAAAAACAGGCCAAGTGCGAGTCGGACTCACGCGTCAATGTCCCGTAGCTACCCATGAAATGAGGTATACTTCCCGCAAGCTCGTTTCTTTAATGCAACGTCGACTGTGATACAAGCTTGTAATGGTTATCTCGGTTTACTTGACATTTTCAAATACCATAAATATCTGGAACTTCCAGTTATTTTTCATGCAAAATATACCGAACTTCATTTCAGCACTAACAATTTAACAATCATAATATTGTCGGGTAAAGGTGTGTCTTATTTTTGTTTCTATTTAAAGAACGTACGCTTATAACAAAATCTACAAAATGTATAGTGCAGTTTCAAATTTACTTGTCCAAGCAAAACAATACTTAATTTTCGCGGGAAGCTGCCAAATCTTTGGGGAAAGTGCTGTGGGCGGCGAAAAATGTAGGAGAATTGAGTGGTACTGACGATGAGGGTGTCGTGCGTGGCGATGCAGAGCGGGTCGTCGCGGCGGCGCCAGCACTCGTCCACCCAGGAGCGCGCCAGCACGGGCAGCCCGAAGCCCGAGGCGTACCGGTACTTGTCGCCCGTGGCGGCCGCTGCGATCAAGTGCGTCACCTTGCTCGACATGTCCTTGCGGATCGACCCTCCCATGTAGTGGATTAGCGTTATCAGGTACGTCTGCCGGCAACAAAACAAACAAACAATCACTTTCACTCCACCTATTCAGAAAATAAGGTTTTGACCCGCAAAAGCGGAATCAATAATCTTAATCAATTTCTGTTTAACAATTTCAATGTCTCCAGTTCTTTTCACAGTTGATTTACGTATTAATATTAGTAGACAGCGTCTCAAGCCTGATATTGTACGCAAGTAAGGTTTTTAGTATGGGAAAACACCTACTTGAGCAATATAGCAGTCTTGAACACAGACAATTGATACACTGGCTATTATATTTCACTTTCTTTCGTTCGATTAACATTGAATACACAATTAAAAGTAAATATAATTAATTGTAAAAACATAAATTCTTATACATATAAAAAAATCAATTGCCGTGCGTTAGTCACGCTCAAACCCAAAAAAGGCTTGACTGATTTGAATTTTTTGGTTTTGTTCGCTTTAATACAGGCAGGGGTGGTTTATAAACAAAAAAACATAGGGGAATGAATTCGCGGGCAGAAGCTATTTTATAATAAAACTCATCTTGCATCTCTCATCTCATTTTAAAAGGCGCTAATGCTTGAATCCTTCGCTTCGCTCTGGTTCCAATATACCGCAGTTGCCGTACATATGTCATTCTGCACCCTTGTGACACATTGTGACACCTTGTGACACAATCTACTATTGTTCAAGCAAGGTTCAAGCTCGCAATGGACGCAATGTTCAATCTTACGACCGAGCATTTCGAACTACCTCGTATCCCTTATCTTCCAGGAGCCTCGTACTCTACAAGAAATAGGTAATCGAGCACAGGTCTGGTGCCACATCCCTAACTATATAGGTCTCTATCCGAATGCATATACTACAACCGCAGTATAATCAAGTACTGTGCTACAGCTTTGTATCTCTGCGGACTACACGTACCTCACAAAAGCTTAGAAATCATATCCGAAAAAATACATTACACATAACATACGATGACCAGAGATCATTTGGCCAGTGAGCTCGCGCACGCAAACAAGAATGCTAGGGAGTAGCCATCGCCGTGCATAATGATACTTCAATGTATAAACAGTCGCCTTGCGTCAGGTGCTCTGATGATAACATTTCTAATTATGGAATTTACTATTTAATTAGAACTCTCATCTTTTTACCCGACTAAAGCTAAAGGAAGCGATTCGTGTCGATCAGAATGTGTCCTAATAAGAAGTCCCAAACAAACCAGTGTTAGGAGTTTTTGAAAGATTACCGACCGTTATTTCCATATCGACCCCATGGGCACAACAGAATAAATTTCTTGTCTTTTATAACAGGCGGGTTTTTTATCTTTGAAATTAATAGTTTATATTTTTATATTTTTACAGTCCGCGCCCGATGTCCGAGGGATGGCTAGGGAAGGGCATGGTATGCCGCGCCCGTCCATTTATACCCGGCACTCCACGAGTAGGTAGGTACGAACGAGTGTTGTCCAAAAGCCATCATACATATCGATGTTGTTGCCTCGACCGTTCCCAATATTCATTCCGCGGATAGAATTGATTATTACGGGTTACATTTTGACGTCAGTTAGTTAGTCATTTACTGGACGATGTTTTTACTTTAACGTGCGTAACATAACTCGGCGCACGTGCACGGACTATAATTTGAGTTGGGTTATGCTTTATATGGACAGTTCGGGTAGCGAGAAATGATTCCAAATGTAGGTATTTCGCTATATGTATTTTACAAACTTTAAGAAAGTACCTCTAAATTCCCTTTCATTCGATGCCAATAATGCATGAGTGGAAAAATATCAAGAAACAAAAGGTTTCTTGCATCCGCCATATGAAATTTCAGATAAGGTCAGATGCCCTGTGAGTCGGGTAAAACAAAACACCTAGAATAACCACTTCGCAGTGCAGAGACAAAATGAAAATACTGTAATAACAATTATTTGGCCACTTACACATTGAAGTATGTATTATAACTAGCTGGTGCCCGCGACTTCGTCTGCGTAGAATAATTATTTAAGTAGCCTATGTCCTTATCCAAGGTCCAATCTAGCTCTACATCAAAACTCATCAAAATTGGTTCAGCAGTTTAGGCGTGAAAACGTAACAAACAGAGTTACTTTCGCATTTGAAATATAAGTTAGGATATATTAGTACAAATAATTATACGTACTCCATTTATACAAACACATATTTAAATAGTAGGTACATGTTTTGCATAAAACTTCAGTTTATATTATGAACAAAAATATTAATATTTGAAGTATAATAATAATGCTATAACGTAAGAACGAAGTATTTTTAATAAAAAAAAATGTGTGTGTTATGTCGGCAATTATTATCATTTGCAATAATTCTAAATGAAAGCACATGAAACAAATATAGAGGAGGGTACTCACGAGTTCATCTTTCTTGCGGAAGCCCGAGAAGCATATGACGGCCCCGCGCATCGCGAGCGAGTACAGAGGGCGCGCGTTCGCCGGCGGGGGCTCCTCGCGCTCCGCAAGTTGCAGCACCGCCGTAGGTCCGAGGACCCTGCGCAAACAATACTTCGCTGTTAACTCTAATGCATCCATCAAAGTATATTTAGTTTTATCTACACCCATATCATAAAACCTCCATAATGTATTCAAAAACCGTAGGAAATGACCAGCATTATTACAACCAATTTTACTATGAGAATTTTCTTGTGTGTGGTAGTAGGTAAAATCTGTACTGTAATTTTATTACAGTATCAATTTTAGTAACGTTATGAGTTTAAATTCTAGTATCCATAGATATTAAAACAGTTATTGATATGACGCATCAATTCACTATGTTTTTTTTAATATAAATCGCACGACATTTGATCTCGAGAGACATGAGAATAGGGACTTTAGGGACTTCATGCGTTTGTCTATGATTTTAAAAAAAACATTCGTCTTGACGGAGGATCGAATTGCCGCCATCACTGTTGTCATTTCAACATTCATGTTGGGTTTTTGCTGTTTGTAAAAAGTTGTTTGCAATTTACATATAAGTTGAAAATATGAATAGTAGTGACTCTGAGAAGGATGTGAAAACTCCGCCGGATATTGTAAATGCAGCCACGATTGCAACAAATAACATGTTGATAGAAAATATTGTTTGTGACCAATTCATGGAGGATTTATAATATGTGTGTAGATAAAGTTATGCATGCAACTGTACATAATTTCGCCATAAAACACTCGTGCGATCTTATTATGAAACTCGCCTGTCGGCTCGTTTCATAACCCGCACTCGTATTTTAAGGCCTATCATTATGCAACCGTTGCATAAACTACTATTAAAGAATTCGTTTCTGGTCGTCCACGGTTTCAATCCAATGTAAACAAATCAGTAATGGCACAGACGATCTTTTGGTTGACTGTTTCCACTAGTGCTGTGCGAGGCAGATATGCGGTGCGCTATTAAAGTTCCACAAATAATGGTAAGCTGTAGACAAATGGCGCTGCCTTGTACACTGATGGGTGGGTTTGCTGCTCACTCACCGCTTAGCTACCTCGCACACCTCCGGTCGAAACGCAGCCTTAAGGCGCTGACAACACCTAAATCGACTTTACTTAAACAGTTTTTAAACAAAAACTATTTGATTTGGCAAAGCGAAAAAAAAATCTGTTCATATTCATTAGATTATTGAAAAAAACGGCCACCTGCAAGTCGGACTCGCACACGAAGGGTTCCGTATTGTTGTATGGGAGCCCCTTAAATATTTATTTTATTCACGGTTCATGAGATACAGCCCGGTGACAAACGGACAGCGGAGTCTTAGTAATAGGGTTTCGTTTTACCCTTTGGGTACGAAACCCTAAAAAACTATTTCCAAAATATGATTTGATGAAATCGGTACGATAGAAAAAGATCGTGAAGTTACGTTTGAAATCCTCTTTCAACAGTTCTATGTCTAAATTGTTTTTAACTTAAGGGCCTATAATTAATAACGCGTAATAGTTCCCATCATGCCCATATGATAAAAAATTTACTAATTTATATTTTAAGTGTAGTGTGTTTGTTTACTTGTATAATTTCGTTTTTGATTTTCCCAATACAGAGAACCGCACAGTGTCTCTCGTTCACTCCGGTGCAAACAGACAGTGACCGATCACTCAAGGTTATTGGTTCATGTCGCGTCTTAACTCCCGATGAAAAAAAGGGGTGTATAACACTCTATTTTGACATTTTCTTGTCCGTCTGTATGTATGTCTATAGCATGGTCTTTCTTCTCTTTTCTTTGGGCCCTTACTCACGTTGACATTTTAACGCGCCGTCAATGCGCGCTTCTCTGTCACTTTTACCCTAACTAACATGTAATAAGGTTGAATCAAGGACCGGATACGGAGAAGTCGTTGGTACTCCTGGATCGTTAGGTTCCTCTCTGTGCAGGCCTAGCCATCGATCGTTTTAGCCCTGCTCCCGCGGTCGGTTTTCCTCCGTTTTTTACATATATGAGTAAAAGTGTTGATGTGACACTAGTTAAAAGGTGGGCGTCGTGGGTGCCAATGACGTGGTCATGCGGTGACGCCGGCCCGCGACGGCCGCCCGGGCGCTTCCACGCCGCCACAGAAACCCGCATACACCGTCACTACGTGTCACTATTGAAATAGTTCATGACTTACTCGCGCATTCCACTCAAAATGTAAACAATTATCAAGAATCGCGACACATACGCGTTTATAGCGTTTTATTATAACATGGAATGGAATCATCTAGTTAATTTCGGATGCATTCTGCGGTGGATTGAGGACAGATGGGAGTTTTAGCAGGTTACGACCCGTAAACTAAGTCAGTCATGTATATGTTCAAAAATAATAAAGTTTGCGGATTGCGAACTGCTACTTTTGAAATTTGTTCTTAGCCAACGTGTTTATACGAGACGTATTTAACTGCGCCTTTAAAAATGTTTGGATACCTAAGAAATAAAACTTACTGTTCGCATTTCGCGTAACACGGTCCTTTAGAGTCTACAGCAATATGCAATTGTTGATGAGGCTCTTCCTCCTCGGGTGTCGAAGGCAGCCGCGTCGGTCCCATGGTCAATGCTTACTAAGCTACACTCATTCAAGTCCGATCAACTTCTGATCCTTCTGCTTTTTGACATCGGCTCCGTTTACAAGCCCTATGTAACATTTTTATGGCAATCACCGTATCCACTATAAACACCCAACACACGACACAATTATTTCGATACGATATTCCATGTTTATTTATATTTAACTCTTTAGAAAAGGAAACAATGTTTATTCGTTGATGGCGATCAGCGCACAAACAAAGGCGTAAAGCGGCATGCGCCTTGTGCGTTTCACATTAGATTGAAAAGCAGTCGCGAGGAATGCGGGGCTGAAAATAGCGAGGAGCGTCGCGGCGCCGGCGCAAGGGCGACCATCGCTCTACGGCGACCGGCGAGCGCCGAGCGAGCGGCGCACTGTGGATCCGTTCCCGAAACAGGTTCACTTAAGACCCAAAGTGGGATTTAAACCCTTTTTTTTATAGAACACCTTATCTATCAACTTTTGTTATTATAAAAAAACCTATAGGTGCATAGTTTTTTTAAAATAAACAAGTTAAGTTTTTGTTATATATGGAGAAAAACGCGTTTTATTTTTCTCCAACTGCATCGATAAGGAATGGGAGTTACTTTTATAACATTACTAGCGGCTAGCTTTTCCCG
The DNA here is from genome assembly GCA_947859335.1 of Tortricodes alternella. NCBI lineage: Eukaryota > Metazoa > Arthropoda > Insecta > Lepidoptera > Tortricidae > Tortricodes > Tortricodes alternella. The sequence goes on along the minus strand of OX401970.1, from coordinate 21,414,979 downwards.
GGACAGCTCTCAAAACGCACGTTTTTTTTCGGGGTGATCGATAAAGATCATCATAGTTCAGCCAATATGCATAACATGTTTATAAATTATATATATATATACACAAACTTTTCTCCTGAATCAGTCTATCTAATAGTGGATGCCGTGTCAAAATCCTTTCAGTTTCTCAGTTTAGCCTATACAGACAGGCAGGACGGCAGAAAAACGCGGCGGCGGAATTTAATGTATAATATGTTATTTTTTTCTAATTCCCGGGTCGATTTTTGAATCAAGAAACAACAAAAACTTGCAGCCACGGGAATTAGTTGAAAAAATACCTTTTTAAAAGCTTTTATCTACACCCATATCATAAAACCTCCATAATGTAATCAAAAACCGTAGGAAATGACCAGCATTATGACAACCAATTAGGTAAAACCAGTTCTGTAATGTTATTACAGTATCGATTGTAGTATCGTAATGAGATTAAATTTGGAACAGCTGTCAAAACTCAAGTGGGTCTCTATTGTAGTATCCATAGATATTAAATCAGTTATTGATACGAAACATCAATTCAGTATGTTTTTTTAATATAAACCGCACAACATTTGATCTCGAGTGTCATGAGAATAGAGACTTCATTCGTTTGTCTATGTTTTTTTTTTTTAAATAGTCTCGACGGAGGATCGTATTGCCGCCATTACTGCTTTCATCATTTATGTTGGTTTTTTGCTGAACGAAAGTAGAATCGTAAAAAGTTGTTTGTAATTTACATTTTAGTTGAAAATATGAATAGTAGTCTTCTCGGAGTGACTGTGTGATGTGAAAATGCGCCGGATATAGTAAATGCAGCCACAATTGCAACAAATAACTTGTTGCCAGAAAATATTGTTTCTGAACACATCATGGAGGATTTATAATATGTGTGTAGATAAAGTTATGTATGCAATTCTGCATAATTTCGCCTTAAAACACACGTGCGATCTTATTATGAAACTCGCTAAAAGCTCGTTTCATAAAACCGCACTAGTGTTTTAAGGCCTATCATTATGCAACCTTTGCATAAACTACTATTATTTAACTCAATTGTCAATTGACATAAAAAATAAATAAAAAAAACTTGCAATGTTTGTATGTACGGGTCAAATCTTGCAAGCTGAATTAGAACCACTTCCTGTTATCTTACGGACGGAGCTGAATTTTTACATATTGGTTTAGTTCCGATGACAATGCATTTTAATGGTAAGCATGACCTGAATGGACATCCAGGGTTTACTCCAGATGAAGGAACTCTTCAACGGTCAACAGCACAGACACGAGATTTTGTGTACGCACTTTATTGCAATATTAAGGTGCAATGGGCAAGAAAGCTTGCAATAAAAATGCAGTTTTAAAATAGCTTATTCTTGATTGGGTAATAAAAAAATAATACAAAAGTAAGTAAATATTTTTGAACTGATTATTTTTCACAGTATACATACTGACTATACCGATGGCCTTTGACATTATACTAAAATGGATAGTAAGCACAGTTTTCGAGAACAAATTACATTTCATTTACTCTCAACTCCGCTCTTTTTCTTTTTTTCTGCAACCTAATACTACGGATGTACTGAATAATCCTTTCCCATCGTGAAAACTCGGAACACAACTACTTCCGAATGCTTTCAACGTGTCTATGAATTATTGTATTAAAAAGTGACATGTTTGTATTAAATAAATAGGGTACTTTATTTATCAGTGACAAATGTCAAACCACGAGTTTGAAGTATATAAATCATACTGAGATGTTATAACCACCACCATCAAATTATATAGAAAATGTAGTGTGAACAAAAATCGAACTACCAAGAATTGTTCGTCGAGAAATCCGAAACTCGTTATTGGACTTTACAGAAATAATCAGCATTGTTGCTATTTTTCAATTTATTATTTTCAGTTAAGAAATATAAATGAATGTTGAAAAGAGTTTGACAGGCTTTTCAATCTAAACGTTTCCCAGGCCTTAATGCTTTCGGCATGACTATTATCAAGAACTGAAAACAAACTTAAAATAATAAAAATCTTAACTTCGGTATTGACTACTCTATATCGATTATTAATCTCGCAATGCAAGCGCTGTCTTCTTCTACGCTGTCTTGATGGGTACTGAGACTGACTGAAGTAGCATGACAAATACGTACGTTTCCGAGAAAATACGATGGGAAAGGATTATTCACTACATCTGTACTTATCTCGAATTATGTCAAAATATATTGGGATCTATATAATTACATCAAAGCTGAGATCAGACATGATCAAACCGATGCCGCCACCTGCCGCCGAAACTTTGAAAATATCAATTATTCATCTGGACTGATTTTTATTTATTTAAAACGTTTACATATATAATGTTTAAAAAAAACAAGTCTTTCTTATCCCATTAACGTGGATGGGATCGGCTCACGTTTTGTCATTGCCTAATGAAGAGTTTACTATAGAAATGATCCTATGAAGTAGAACTAAGAATGAAGGAATTCCGATCTCATTATTGGTGCCCCCTTCACTGGGAACAAATGGGGAAAAAACCAATGTGTTTCCAATGGGAACGATTAAGAAAAAATATTGCCATTTATACCATCCACAGTTACAATGCTGCAATGCAAGTAACAAAGCTGGTACTAACAATAATGTTATTAAGATAAAAAAATTGCTGTGATTTAATATAATTCAAACAATTTATGCTAACTAGCTGCAAGATTTTTATATCACTATATACATAACAATATTTATTTTTGCGTGATGTAGATGTAAAGCTTGTTCAAGGTAAAAAGTAGCCAGCAAAAAATGTCATAGCTATAGCTACTGGGAAGGAATTAACTATAAGGGGGTTGGTCCTCCATATTCGAAGCATAAATCAAGTTCAGTAAATGGCACAGGGCTCCGCTCTTATAAGGGTAAGGAGTTTGTTAAGCGGTTGCTAGCCGGTGGGTTCCCTGGGCACGGCCGGCCGAAGGCTCGTATCATTCGGTTCGGATGCCAATAGCAGGTATTGTGTACAAAGTGCGATAATTCGCCTAATCATAATTATCGTTGAAGATAATTGGTACATATTTAATTTATTACATTTTCTTCCTTTTCATCTTGAACAAGCCCTATGTATGTATGTATGTTTACCGGCAAGCTATGGCTAGGCGGAATTTGTCACCGACGAGTCCTCGAGATATTTGTCTATTATTTTTTCCTGCGCAACCTTTTCTTAAATTAAAATACCCTATAGGACGAACAGAGTAATCAAAGTCGCAATCAGAACAGCAGTGTCTAAAAACAAACACAGTAGAAAGAAAACACCCTACCAACTTTTCTATGGCCCACCTTTTTACTACCAGTCCTCCTACCTTGTAGTTGCAGCAAGTTCCATATCCAGTAATTTTTAGAGTTTATTTTTCTATTTGCAACGGGTTAAGGAGAACACTCCATGGAACCATTATTGAGATAAAACAGCGTCAGTTTTAACTAGCAATAAAACATTGGTCGCACTAGCAGCAGCTGTCAGAAACAGCAGCACGAGCCGAAATAAACCCAATAACAATCTAGCTCATACGAGAGCTACGAGTACAGAAATGAACGTTAAGGCAGCGTACCCGTTGAAAGATGCAGTTAAACGACGCGTACTAGCACCAGCCAAGCCATAGACGATACTTGACAAATGACCTTGACTGTAAAGTTTATGGCCGTCTGTGGCTCGGCCCGTGCTACGCGTCGTTTACTTAACTGCACCTGAAGATATCCAGGATATTATTTTTACCAAAATAGTACCTAGTTAACATCCAGTAGAAAAAATTGTACCTCTTACTTGTTAAGCAGTCTACATATATAAATATGTAGACTGCTTAACAAGTAAGAGGGCATTGACGTCAACGTGACATGGTGGGTGCACGCTCTGTATCCACGGAACGGTGCTCTTCCCTAAAAAGTTGCATGTCCCTAAAATAGCACCTAAATAATACCCCTACCACACAGCCTTAACATCGCAGCTCTTATAGAAACTGAGATATTCCATAACAAATACCTACGGGTAATTTAGCACTGTCAAGCTAACAAACAGTAAGTGATAGACTTTCACCATGTAGAAGTGTCTTACATTTTTGTTTTCAATACAACAGGGGGCTAAATCAATTTGGGACAGCATTTGGGTCATACACACGTTTAGGTTCAGAAATGTCCATTACTTTTCCGATTTTTTTGCTCGGACTATAACCGCATATAGGACATTAGGCATAGTCTTGGACTGTATGAAAAAACCGTAAAATTAGGCAGTCCTTTTCGCTAACTTTTGGTCACATGTGGGAGGGACAATTTTTATTTCTTGAAGTGTGAATTACCCATTTGCATATGTGTGAGTAGATAATTATGGAAAGGTATAAATAAATATTTCAAATATGGAACACTACACCACTACAGTCTAAATGATTCCCCAAACTGATTCAGCAATACCATTTCATTTGCTATTTATTTGGTATATTAAATAGCTGGTTTAGGACTTCAATAATTGTATGTGTGATCTCGGGCAAGGGGGGTAACCCAACTTGACGGTGCACAAAATTTTACACGTGTTTGTTATGAACTACGAAGTTGAGATTGCTTGCCAGGGTTACTAAACACCGTGCTTTTTTTATTTACGATGACTATAAGGACAGATACTCCTCTGCTGCATTGGGAGTGAAGAAATAGCATAGAATGCGTGCAGATGCTTATCATCCTGGCATGTCGTAAAAGTCGACTAAGGGACGGGTCCTCTTCAACATGGTGGACTATCTGTATGGGTGAAAGGCTGATCACCTGTCACCATAGGGTTCATCATACCATCGTAGGACTAATTAATCGAACGTGGCCACAAGTAGTCTTGTGGCTCTGCCCACCCCATTAGGGATTTCGGGCCTGATGCTATATATGTATGTATAAGGACATATGCCTCAGGTCAAATAAAGTTAATTTGTCTTGTATTCTACTTCGAATTATTTTGCTGATATTCAATAGTTTGTTTTAATGGATTACCAATGCTTTTTACAATAGTCTAAAAGGTCCTCAATGTGTGATCAACAGGCTGATATTGCTTTATAACTGACGCTCACTTTTGATTAACTCAAAACGCCCTTTTACACACCTCGATGATATATTTTATTATTATCTACTGAAAAGAAAAAAAATAGAGCTAAATTTTTTAGGATACACAGGTTTTTTGAGCACCATTCCGGAGATCCAGAACGTGTATGTCACCTTATAGTACTATTTAGGTACTATTTTTTGGAATCATCAGAACCTGTATATTTTCGACAGGTACGCTACCTTGACGCTCGTACATAACGTCATCCAACGCGTCACTCAAATCATCAATTTCCTCATAAAACAAGCCGTATTTCTGATCAAGTACTGGTGAAAAATTCCTAAATAAAATTAAACAAATTGGCATAAAGCTACTAAATTTAATTTTATTTCGTTATAAACGCATGGGAATGGTAATGGTGGATATTATTAACAATTTATCGATGCATTAATTCCCATTATAACCCTACGGCAGCAAACATTAAATATTTCATAGAAACGGCACGTTTAACTGGTCGGTGAACAAGGACTACTTTTAATGCTTTATTTTCTAGCAGTGTGCCAGGTGGGATCCCCCACCAGCAACATCTCTGGACCCCAATTCAGCCTAGGACCCATCCGATTTTTCTCAACTTTTAGAATTTTCGGGTAACCTATTCTTTCTATGCGTTTCGTACCTTCATTTTCAGGTCGACCGTGCCCTTTACCAGTTACCTTTTGATAAATTGACCCTTAAATAACTTAATATTGTATGAGTTGCTTACTAAATAACAACCTACCCGTTTCTAACTTCAACAATAACGCACTTCCCACACAAACTTTCGTCCCTTATTTTACCCCCTTAGGAGATTAGTTTCCAATAACGCATCAACAGAAGCCTAAACAATTCACTTCTAACTTCAAAAATGACGCACTTCGATACAAACCAATTTTCAAAAATCCTTTCTTAGTGCTCACCTATGGTATAAGGAAATCCTGTGCAAAAATAAGTAGAGTTTTATTAAGTAGATTGAACGGACATAAATTAAGAAGTGTCAAAACCTAAACTATAATATTCACACATCACAGCCATTCGCCGGAACATCAAAACAACGGAAATAAAAATAAAACAGGACAAGTGCGAGTCGGACTCGCGCACTGAGGGTCCCTTATCTGCTTATGAAATAAAGCGAGGGATAAACTCCTCAAGCAGAACTCGACGTTGCTTAAAAATAGGAATCTCTTTATGCATTCGGCAAGTCGGAACGAGCTTGTAAATGTTATTCAATTTTATTTTGTTTAATATTACTAAATATTTGGAACCTCATTTTATTTTCCTGTAATATTACAGGAAAATAAAATGAGGTTCCAAATATTTAGTAATATTAAACATATCTAACTTCCCTGAATGAATATTTCAGGGAGGGTGGACAATCCTTTTCGCAAAATTATGGTAATAATTTTTAGACTATGTACGCACTGTTCGGCTAGCCGCACTGCGGCTGGCAGTCCGGCTAACCGTAACCCCAAAATGTATGTACCGCATTAATCTATTAGCACTGCGATGCGGCTGCCGCCTAACCGCTCCAGTCGCTCGGAGCGCAGCGGCCCGCCTGACGGCTAACCGGACAGTCGCTATGCGCACTACGGGGATGCACTGCGTTTGCTAGTTTGCGGCTGCCCGCCATTGAAGGCGCACGTGTACACGCTCGTACAAGCAAAGAAGGATGCACCCAGAATCTGTCTCTGTTTCTTTTTCTAACGCGCGTAAAAATAATAATACACCAAAACTTCTTCGATACCCATCTAGGTAAAGGCTCGACTCGACCGCAAACCACGACGGTTCCTATACGCACGTTCCGGTTGTGGTTGCGGCTAGCCGCAATTGCAACCGCAGCCTGCGGCCAGCCGCAGTGCGGCAAACTGAACAGTGCGTACATACCCTAAGCCCTTTTATATGACACCCCTCTTGACCTTATTGTCTGGTTTTCAAAACTCGACGCTTTTTTTGGGCCCCCAGTATCAGAAAAAGTTAAAACATATTACCTACAGTAGAATTATGTCAATTTGTTTAATCAGGGCACGCAAGCTCTGAAATTATCTTAATTTCAAGTTGCTGAGATATATTGCCGTGACATACTGACACGGACAGACCGACAAACAATGAAGTCTTACCATAAAGGTTCCTATTTTTTTATTTTTAGGCACGGAACCCATTAGGGTTTATTGTTTAATTTATTGCAATAGATTGCTGAGGTATTTATTAAATTTGAGTGTATTGATACTGACCTGTATTTGGCTTTATGTGCGGCATCGAAGAGTTCGCCTTCGAAGGGTTTAGTGATTAAGTAGGAAAGCGGCGCCGGTGGGTGGTGCGGCGGCGGCAGCGCGTCGTGCGCCGGCGCCGCCGCCACCGGGCCCAGACGCTCGCAAGCCGCGCGCACGCGCTCGCACTCCAGGCAGGACTCGCTCACGTACACCACCGGCCACGCCGAGCCTGACAACATCACGTTACTCGTTATTGCCTACGCGAACATACACGGAACACTCAATTGTGGGACATCAATGACGCCACCCATCTCATTGCATAAAATATGAGAGTGTAACACTTAGAACTATAACTACACACATAATTAATACAACGTGTCAAGTATAAGGTGACATTATAATACTTAAGAGAATCGACTACGAAATACGTTCCACACAAAATGAAAACATTTTTTCTACCCCACCAAATTACAACCGATTTTGATACATTGAATCAGTTTTTTATAAATGCGATTGATGCCAGAATGAACATTATTCATTTAAAACATTTGAAATTTCGGCGAGCGAGTTGGTCTCGCACTTGTTAGAATATTTTTATTGTAGTTTAGTAGAACTCGATATAAACAAATGCACTGAGACGGATTAACGAACTTGGAAAGAATGCGAACACGCTTTTAGTAAACGTTTAACTCCACTGAAACTTCCACAAAGTTGTCATTAATTGACTCCTATTCCTACACATGAACCGACAGCAAGGTGTAGATGGGCGTGACCTCTCAGCCCACTTTAATGGTTCAGGGTCACCGTGCCGCGCTCGCGACGCACACAGGGAACACCCGGCTCTCTTGGAATACCTACTTGACATAGCCTTTAACACAAGTTCTGTGGAGTTACGATACTTCTACAAATAAACTACATAACAGACTACAGCACAAATAACTAATTAAATAACAGAAGCGAAGCACTTTTAACTTAATGATGATCATAAATACATTGGCTTGCTTTAAGGGTTGCTTCCCTAATCCATCCGTTTTTCAATTAGTCTGTCGTTCCAATTGTAAAGGAATTGCTAAACTACAGACTAAAGGCCCGGTTATATTGCAGCAGTGCGGCACGATCTATCCCGCTCACACCAATGCAATACAACATAAGGTGCTGCGCGCCCGCAGTATGACCCGGCCTTAAACGCAATCAAAGCGCAGGGAAGATATCACTTTGTACCAAGGCTGATTTAATGATTTAAAGACATTTAAAAGATCTGTCATAGCTATAGGATTCTTGTGCTGAAGAGGCACTCAGTTATAGTTACCGCTGCTTATTTCGGGTCCAGAGTGTATGTAAAATTTAGCGCCCAGTCGGCTTGTAAACTCAACGGTTAGATGGTCGCAACTTGTCTGAACCAGGTGTTGATCTTGCCACTTGATCACCTACTACTACTGCCTTTATGTACAAAGTAACGATGAGAAATTGAAATTGAGAGTCTTAAATTTAAAACACTACTTTAATTTAAACTACGTTTTTAATTCATCAATGTACATGACAGCAGTCTCAGAGATAAAGCAATCGGACTTGTGGACGACCGCCTACTAGATGGCAGTCCTTAACGAGGGAAGCAATAGGAAGCACAGAGCATTCTGAAACTCACGTTGTGCTCACGTGGAGGGCATTCGCGAATAAAGCTACCTAGATAACAAAATATGAGTAATTGCCATCAATACGTTTTTTTACACGCGAATGAAAATGAACTTAATTTTTAGCAAAAATCAAACGACTTAAATTGATGAAATTATTATGTACATTTGCTAATTAATTTAGAATCACGCAAAACTGGTTTGTTAAATGAATAAAATGGAAAAAAATCGGTGATTGAAGTGGAGCACACGACATGCGACAGACGCATGCGCACTCACATCCTCCACCAAAGTATGACCGCAGTTGTTCTACCAACGCTAGCATAGTTGGCATGCGTACCGCAAGCCACGCTTTACGCCATCTGCAAAGGCAGGGCTCGTCAACGACCTCCTCATAGCACACGCTGCACATCACAGTGACCTCTTTTTATAATTGCTGATCATTGTTAAATAAGTCTGGCAAACAAGCTAGTTTTTTGGCAATTTATTGTTGCAATTCAGGGTATCCGTAAAAGATTTCACCTTCAACCGAAATATTTTCAGTTAATACTCCTTATTTTTACTCACAACAATGTTAACATTTGTCCCCAGTGGGAATTGATGGGAAAAATTACTGGGAACTGTCTAAATTGCAGCACCAAACTGCTGAAAAACCAGATGCTTTAATCCAGTACAGTCCCGTCGCTTCAGTCAAGAGGTTTTAAGTCATCTTAAAATATCTTTGGAATATTTTTGTTACTTGCATAAGGTGTGCTGATTTAAACATGTCGTTTAGATTGGTCTTAGCTGTCAAATGTTATTTTTCTACCTATAACACAGCACAGCACAGGTATAAAAAAATGCTTATGGAAACAATTGTCATAGCATTATTAAATAACATGGATGGCAATGATTGTTAAGTCGAAAACAGTGTTAAAATAATGTTAACGCTTTTGAACTCAATTTTTGAGTTTTTTAGGGTTCCGTACCTCAAAAGGAAAAAACGAAACCCTCATAGTATCACTTGTGTGTTTGTCTGTCAGTCTGTCACAGCCAATTAGCACCGAAACTACTGGACCGATTGAGTTGAAATTTGGTATACATATGTAAGTCGGTAACCGCAACACGGACGTGTGACGTAAATATATGAATATTAAACATGGGGGCAAAATTCAAAAAAAGGTTATGCAAGCTACATCGTGTCGTGTGACATATCAAATGAAAGGACTTATTGTGAGGATCTTAAATGTATTTTTTGTTAATTTTAATTAAAACAGTTTAGAAGTTAAGTTAAGTTAAGTTATTTAGGAAAATTGGCGAAAATTGACCATTCCCCCCCACCCTTATCTCCGAAACTACTGGGCCTAAAATTTTGAAAAAAATACAGAAAATAGCTCTTTACCTATAGATTACAGGAAAACCTATACGAAGGTATTTAAAATAACATAGGAAATTTCAGATAATCATGTACGGAACGGAACCCTCTCCACGCGAGTTTAACTCGCACTTGTCCGGTTTTTTTAACCGAATTCAAAAAAGGAGGAGTCTCTCAATTCGTTGGAATCTTTTATTTTTATAGGTAACTGAGTAGCTCGTATACATTATTATGTACTAGCCTCAGCCCGTGACTCAGTCCGCGTGGAATTCGGTTATAATTTCCATCTGTAACGTTTGCATTTTCCGGAATAATAGTAGTGTAAGTGTTAATGTAGGGTATAAACTATCTCCATTCCGACTTTCATTCAAATCCGTTCAGCCGTTGAAGCGTGAAGAAGTAAGAAACATACTAAATCACACACACACAAACTTTCGCATTTATAATAGTAGTGTGATTAACACAATTTACCTTCTGAATGTTTTCAGTTGGGGAATGAGCGGAGATCATCAAATGAGACGTATTGCGTAGGTACTAGTGCTCAAGGCTCAGGCCTTCCGATCTTTCCCCAACTTTAGAGCGAAAATGTATCTAAAATTAAAAAATAACACTCATCAATTTTCTTTATGGATTTTTGTCATATTTTATAAGTGAGATGATCCTTACTAATAATAAAAATTCAAAAGTATGTTTGCTTTTTTGGATCGGATTCGGATGGATCAGTGTGATAGAGAAGAGAAGATAGTTGTCAGAGTGCCATAACCAATTTTTTTATGTGTGTTGATTTATAAACAAATTCCACGCGATGGAAGCCGCAAGCAAATGATGGTCAACAATTTGACAATGCTAAAATTGCATTTTGCAACAGATAAAAGTTAGCAAATAAAGTGCTTGTACAAGGTGTTGCTACTTATTTTGCAATAAATCTAAGGAAAAGACTTCTTTAAAGCTTCCATTCCCTGGTACTTGACCACTAAATAACCTCATTATTTCATACATATCGTAGTTGCATTTTTATTTGCAACATCCAAATTTGGGATTTTTCGTGATAAGGTGAGGCATTTTCGTGAGTCATTTTCTACGGAACATGTTATTGTTGAAAAAAGAGCATAAACAATGTAACTTTCACAAATTATACACTGAATACTCATCTAGTACCCAGGCACATATTACATCTTTCACTTTATCGTGAAGAACCTGTATCATGAGTTTCTGTAAACCATTCTCATTATCAAAAACTATTGCTCGGTCCCTTTTACTTGTATCAGCATTAAGCAGTATTTCTGATAGATTTTGATAGCGACAACGGTTCGTGTAAGGGTAAGCTCACGAGTATTCAGAGAATTTGCTCACATGCTGAACAACCTGTGAGAGGGATTCTTGCTATAGTAATTTTGTACAGAGGGGCTAGCACGACATACCCGCAAGTTGATTGTCGCTCAGTGCGTGTCTGTCAAACTTATCAAATATGTAAGGGAAGCACTGAGTGACAAATTACGCATGGGCAGGTCGTGCTAGACGTGCAGGGGAGATTCTGTGGTTTCCTGGGGTGGACCTTAATTATTGAACTGGCAATTTATGCTGGCTGAGTTAATTTGTGTTGAAAACATTACGTTATAGGCTGTAATGAATTACAAAATTAAATATAAGATAAAAACCATAAACAAATTGGTGACACACTATTGGTTATGATGAAAACCAGCCAATACCATCATTAACTATCTATGACAGCTGGATAGTTCACATTTTAGCCAATAGCGAGTTGTTTATTTCTTGTTATTAAATTCCATTTTCAGGTATAGTAATTTAGTTTCAATATGACATTTTTTTTAAATGGTATATATTTGAGAAATATCGGCTTTTCTGCTAAAATAATGTTTTATATGGTTAAAACAATATAATACTAAAATATCGGAACCCCGTATTTAAAGAAAATTGTGAAAAAGATGATTTGCATTAAGACACATTTCAATAATCAAGTTAAAGTCACTAAATAAGGGTCAAGAGTTATGCAATAATAGAGCATTGAAATCTGTTATGTACAATGCTGAAGTTCTAAAGACCAAATTTCATAAGGCGTATGATTGGAAGGCTGAATATTAAAACATCCAATGTTTATTGCATGGGATGTTTAAAATTTTTGACTGAAAACCTGAAATTGAGAAGACTAATCCCAAAGATTGTTTAAGTATTATAACGCCAAAGTTTAAAATACCGAATTTCATAATGAGGTATGTTTGTTTGACCTAAGTTTAAAATCCCAAAAGCACATTTAAATGAAATACCTACTGGTCACCTCCAGCGCTGCGGGTAGTGCAACCCCTCTGCCCTTGCTTAAGAAAGGGCGGCACCTTTGTTCACCTCTCAGCTTTGGCTTTTCGGGGATTGCCCTCAGGAAGGAGGCGCACACACACACCTCTGGCTTTTTATGAACACTAGGGGTAGGGCAGAGATGACGTAGAGCTCAGTCAATTAGGCATATGTTATTTATTAAAGGTAAAAGTAAGTATTGACATTTTAGCTTTCGGGAATTTGAACTTTCGGTCATTGGAAAATAAGATATTTCATTATTTGGTATAGTGAGTATTGGCATTTTATACTTACAGGATTTTTTATTTCGATGTGTTGAACATCAACCTTTTTGTTATTGGTACCCTTGAAATCAGTTCAGTTATTCTTGAATTGAGAGTACTTAGTTTCAATCTACTTAGGGATACAGATGGATTTCAAGATATTAATGAATATGGTAAATCAGAGCAACATAACTTATTGGCTAAGTTTGTGATAAAGAGAGTTATCAACTTGCCTATGCAAAAAGGTTGCTGATTCTACTATAAAAATAATAATGTACAATGCATTCATACTACATGAAAATGTTCTGCACTTCTGTGTATATTCCAGCAATGTTGGAAATGAATGTTGTTAATAGTTCATTATAAAGTTCCGTCAGACTAAATGCATTTCATGCTAGAAGAAAACACAAACAGCACCATTTGTTGTATGTAAAACGACTATGCTTATCAAGTTTTAAAAGAATATAAAAAATAATTTACGTCAGTGTCAGCAGCTTTGTTATATCCACCTTTTCACCTTATAGAGCTAGTAATGAATGTCGTAGTTTTACTTTCACTGAATGGTCATAGTATTTCTAAACATTCAGCTAATAATGAATAACGATTTAGTGGATTGTATAAGTTAAAAGAAAAATATATCAACATAACTACATAAATCTTGCCAGTTTGCCTATGGATCATTTAATTCAACAAATTTGCTACAAGGATCTAACTCTGAATACAAATTCGTGTATACTTATATATCGTATATGCAGCATACTCAAAATAAATTAATATAAAAGTGAATTATAAAAAGAACGTTGAGAGATGAAAAGGACTGTTGATGTTTACATGTAAATAAATGCGTACTTAGATCAAAAAGCAAATGATTAAGGACATAACTATTTGGTATATAAATTATAAACACGTAGTAGTTTTAAAAAAAAACAAATTATTAACCATTATTATGTTCAATTTCGTCAGTGGTTGCGGCGCTTCCTGTTTGTGTCATGCCCTTAGACAATTCGTCCATCTTGCTGAACACTGGTTTGTTACATCAATCATCTACAACACCAATTATAATAACCTAATGACACATGTTATATCACTATGTACATTACGTGAAAATCAGTCTTTTTCGAATAGAACTAGTTTTATCCATTTCAAACACATTTCTCAAATTCCAGCGAATAAACTATGAGAGTAAAATTGAACTTGATAAAACAGATAGGATAAGCACCAGACAGACAAGACAGCAAGCCATAAACAAAATGAATGAAGTTTGTAGCAGCTGCCCTACCATAACCTCATTGACCAATGGGGAGCGATGACATGTTTGCGCTTGGCTTGGAATAAGGCGAGTCCATTTCAAAATAAGTCGTTAAATGCGTTAAGACTTTAAGAGCATCTGTCAAATCACGTCAAAATGTATAAAACCGTCATATCATAAGTTAAACACTTAACAACGCCATAAAGTGTCCGTCCAGACCAAAGAGTATAGTAATATTACCAAAACTCCAGACAATATATAACCATTACGTTACCATTGTTAAACTGTGACGTTACGCTGCGTTTTTTTTTTTGACGGCTTTATAATACAAATTAATGAGAGTCGGAGCGACATATCTTCCTGCAGGATTGACAGATAGGGAAAGTAAGCGATAAGTTAAATTGTGCTGATTTGATTCCGACACATCTTACGACCGCCAACATTTATTTTCTGCGCCACTATTTTGGTGGTGGTGGTATTATGCAATCACGTCTGGCGCAGTCCTTTCCTTGGAGCGTAGTTTTGGCCGCCCAACCGCTCTATCTATTCCCGTACTGCCCCCTACATGACACAACGCGGCATCGGTAGGCGGAAAGGCTATGTCCGATGCACGTGCACATGCCAATTGTTTGAGGAGCGATGTCGGAGTATTCTCTTGGCAGCTGTGCAGACCCCTCGGGAGTCCGGTTGGTGACTATTTCCCAGCTTATTTATACCCAATATGTTCCGCAAATGGATAGTGCCATCGAGTGATATCGCTGGTGTTTCTGCACTATCTTGTTTTATAATAAGACCCGATTCGTTAAAGACTTATTAAGATTAAATACTAAATTACAATGGACCTCAGTACAAATAATAAATCAAACACACCGGCCGCAGATTACTATATCGACTGTGGAATTTTTGAAATTTCCAGTCGATATGTAGCTTGCGCTCATGGGCGGTGTTCTACAAGTCAGTTATTTAATACTATAATATTACGTTAATCTGTGAATTTTACAGATTAATTCTGGCAACACTAATGATAGAACCCTCAGAATAAAAAATCCTTCTGAATTTCACAAAATTATAATGATCCGTATTCATACTAATATTATAAATGGGAAAGTATTTAAAGGCTTAACAGAACTCCATCAAAATTAGCACAAGTGTAGCCTGGCCCCCAATTCTCGTTGCATTCGAGATAATCTCACAATCGAGATTAAACGTCAGTGCATACAGTCGTTTGACACAACTGTATGAATCTGACGTTTAATCTTGCAATCGATATTATGTCGAATTAATAATAATAATAATAATAAATCAGGGGACAATCTTTACACAAATCGATCTAGTCCCAAAGTAAGCTCTAAAGGCTTGTGTTATGGGTACTAGACGACGATATACATACTTATATAGAGAAATAAATACTTAAATACATAGAAACAACCACGACTCAGTGTTGGAAAAGGTGACTAAAAGGGAAACTAAGATAAATCACAGTAATTTTATTACGTTCGTATTCGCAAGGATTACATCAGAGATTTTATTTTCCAAGTGACATTGTCATACAATAACAAAACAAGGCTTGCATAAATGAGAGACGTGTGGCGTTACCAAACTCTTTCAACACCCCCACTGGAGACCCATACGTCTCAAACAGAACTCATGCTTTGGTCGTGGAAGACCCTTAGTAAGAGCATCTGCTGGCATTGAACCAGTTTCCAAATAAATAATTACAATTTCCTTAGACTCCACCAGTTCTCTCACAAAGTGATATCGAATGTTTATGTGTTTAGACCTCCTACCAACAACATTCGAACAAATCAACTTCGCAGCACTTTGACTGTCACTAAACAATTCTACTAACACATTAACACCGGTTAGTTCCTCATATAAACCCTTCAAACAAATAATATCTTTTGAAGCTTCACAAGCAGCAATGTATTCAGCCTCGGCTGAACTCAATGCAACACATCGTTGCTTGCGCGCTTGCCATGTTATCACTGCACCACCTAAAATGACCATAAACCCGGTAAACGAGTGACCGTCAGAGTTCCTACCCCAATCTGCATCACAAAAAGCATGGAGTGGTACCCCTGTTTTCTTATATTTCAAAACAGTATCAATTGTGCCTTTGATATAACGCAAGACACGTTTCAGAGCTGCCATGTGAGTTTCATTCCAATAAATATTGAACTGACTGAGATAACTCACGGCAAACATAATATCAGGCCTTGTCCCCAAAGCGAGATACATCAAAGACCCAATTAGCTCCTGATAGCGAGGATCATGATTTACATCTCCTTTCTCCAAATTCAAATTAGCTTCTAAAGGGGTCGCGGCAGGTTTGCAATCCTCCAGCCCATATTTGTTCAGGATCTTTTTGGCAAAACATTTTTGATTCAGATGAATCTCATTGGTTTTCATCAATTGAGTGACTTGAATGCCCAAACACTCTTTCGCCTCGCCCAAGTCCTTAATTTTGAAACCCTTAGCAACATGTGTCTTGAAATCTTGGATTTCTTTCTCCGAATTGCCAAAACAATAAAAGTCATCGACATACAGTGCAATAACTAAAATATTATCTCCACTTTTCTTGATATATACACAAGGGTCATATTTGGACCTCTTGAATCCAAACTTTATAATATGTGCATCTACTTTCACATTCCAGCATCGAGCTGCTTGCTTTAAGCCATAAATAGCTTTATTGAGCTTGCACACCTTTTTCTCATTGCCTTTCTTGATAAAGGATTCCGGCTGCTCCATATAAAGATCCTCTTGTAGGTCTCCGTTTAAGAACGCCGTAGTGACATCAATGTGATGTACCTTCAAATTCTTTTCCACCGATAAAGCAAAAAGTAACCTAATTGACGACAGCTTCACGACGGGTGCGAATGTTTCGAAATAATCTTCCCCCCACTGCTGTGAGTAACCCTTGGCAACCAGTCTGGCTTTATGCTTTTGGACAGCACCATCTGCTCCAATCTTCAGCTTAAATAGCCATTTGCACTTGACTATATTGGTATCACGAGGACGATCAACTAACTCCCAAGTTCCATTTTGTATAAGGGAATTATATTCCTCTTCCATAGCTTTGCGCCAAAGTGCCTTATCTGAACGCTCCATGGCATCCTTGACTGAAACAGGATCTGGACCGCTTTACACCAAGAAGTTATACTCCATGTCGTCATATCTAAGTGGAACTCTACTCCGAACTGGATACCTCCTATCTAAAGTTTCATTAACTTCTATTCTCTCTGCACCAGCCACTTCTTCCTGGCAAGAGCTATTCGGAAGTTCCGCGTTATTTGCTTCTACTTCAGCTTGAAGTTCATGGCGAGAGCTACATGGAAGCTCTGCCTCTTCTACTTCTCTTTCAACATGAGAACTCTCTGGAAGCCCATTTTCGCCATCTGATCCTGTTACAAACTCTTCTTCATCGTCAACACCATCTTCGATGCTAGGATTAGAGGAAACCAACTCCCCTTGAAATAAATCCCAATAAAGATCTTGAGGCGCAACAACTTTCTTCGATTTAGGATTAGGACCCTTCCTCACATCCTTCTTAGACTTGAGTTCTTGTGTAACCTCCTTCTTTGGATCACTTCCAGATTTTTCAGTATAATTTTCACTGAAAACTGCATCTCGAGCGACAATACCCCTCCTTGGGTTCTTCAAATCATCAACGAACCGGTAACCCTTCTGGTCTTCACTGTACCCAACAAATCGTAGCTCACGAGTCTTGGAGTCAAACTTCTTTGTACTCCCATCCTTCACAAGAACCTGTGCGACAGACCCAAACATCTTCAGGTGGGAAAGATCGACTTCTTGACCTGACCAGACTTCCTCAGGAACCTTGTCCTTCAGAGCCATCGTAGGTGATCGGTTTTTTAAATAAATGGCCGTACGTACAGCTTCGCCCCAATATTTTTTGTTGAGACCACTATCTCGAAGCATGCAGCGTGCCTTCTCGGTCACCGTCCTTATGCTCCTTTCGGCAACTCCGTTCTGAGCTGGAGTATGAGGAACGCTCGTTTGATGATGAATCCCACATCTCTTCAATAAAAGTTGGAATTCCTTGTTGGTATACTCCGTACCATTATCGCTTCTGAATTTCTTTATCTTCTTTCCGGTTTGATTTTCTACAAACGCTTTGAACTCCCGGAATTTGTCTAGAACCTCAGTCTTCGACTTTAACATATAGCCGAATATTTTTCTGCTATAGTCGTCCACGAACAGCAGAAAATATCGTGCTCCACCCCAGGACTCTGTTTCCACTGGACCTGCAAGATCGCTATGTATTAGTTCTAATAGATCGTTAGCCCGTTTACATGTCTTTCGTCGAGGAAACTTCTTCGCACACAATTTGCCTTGGCTACAAGCCACACAGGGATCTGCTTTATCCCTCTTACCAAAACTAAGACCCTTGACGATGTTCTTTAACTTAATCATCTGAGGTTCGGATAAATGCCCCAACCTCCGATGCCACAACTCGTAATCACTCTGACTACTTTCGCTTAAAAGAACCGACGCCTTGTTATTGGCTGGACCTAAAACGTAAAGTCCATTTTTACGTGGTGCTGTGAACAACGGGTTTCCACATATATCGACATTTTCAAAGACTCTACAACAATCTTTATCAAAAACAATGACTTTACCATCTTCTGTAATCTTGCCAACAGAAATTAAATTCGTCAGAAGCTCAGGTATAAGTAATACATTATTCATTGTTATACCTGTTGTACGTCCCTCATGGCTCACCTTCAAATCAACAGTACCCTGCGTTTTTGAAACAATTTTGTCCTTATTAGCACAAGTAATAAACTTTTGACAAGATTTTTCAGGTTTCAAAATTTTTACGTTGGTGGTCATGTGAGACGTAGCCCCTGAGTCTATAACCCAGCTATCTTCTGACCTAGAATTTCTTGCTATACAAGTTAAAAATTCTACTTCTTCATTAGCAACACAAGATTTAGGCTTACCGTCATTATCTCGTTTAAACTTTTTACATTGCCACTTAAAATGACCTTTCTTTTTACAATAATGACAAACTACAGCCTTTTTACCACTTTTACTATTATCACTTGTACTAGAATTAGACACAAGAACAGAGTCATCCTTGGCATCACCACTGGTTTGCTGACTTTGTCGCTGACCTTCCTTTAATAGTGCAGACAACACTGCCTCAGTAGTAATCTTCGTGCCCGAATGCTCCAAGGCCATCACCAAAGGATTATAGGAATCAGTTAAACCAGCCAACATGATGATTCCGACGAACTCATCATCTAATCCAGCTTTAATAGACTGTAGTGCTTGATGCGTACCTTGAATCTCAGTTACATATGCCTCTAAATTTGGAAAGGACTCTAACTTAAGACTGAACAGCTTTCTCAACAAAGTAAGTCGACGCATCAATCCTGAATCTGCATACGCCTTTCTTAACGAGTTCCAAGTCTCCCTAGCTGTCTTTGCTTCAGCTACTAGAGGGTAAACGTGCTCGGCAACAGCAAGGCATATCTTCGCCCGTGCATTAGCATCTCGTTTCTTAGCAGTATCCGTTTCAAAAGAAAAATCTCCTTGCTCTATGCAATCCCACAAATCATGCTCTATGAGGATCATCTGCATAGCAAAAGACCATGTTCCATAGTTGGATTGGCCCGTTAGCTTTGAAATACTCACTGAATCTCGTGATGACATCTTAACATTTATTACGCGATCCGATAAAACTTAGTAAATTTCCCTACAAATTTAGCCAAACAAGTCACGGGCTGGGCCCATAACCTGTTGGAAAAGGTAACTAAAAGGGAAACTAAGATAAATCACAGTAATTTTATTACGTTCGTATTCGCAAGGATTACATCAGAGATTTTATTTTCCAAGTGACATTGTCATACAATAACAAAACAAGGCTTGCATAAATGAAAGACGTGTGGCGTTACCAAACTCTTTCAACACTCAGGAACAAACATTCATGCTCATCACACAAATATTTGACCTTACCGGGGATCGAACCCGGGACGCTAGCTTCGGAGGCAGGGTCACTACTAACTAGGCTAACCGCGTCGTCTGAATTAACCGAGAATTGAGGGCCTGTTATATGGAGATGGACATAGCATAGTTTTAACCCGACATTCTGAAAGCATTTTCAGGAATCGTTATACATACAGGAAATATGAGATAATGATTCTCCTCGGTAGATGGCGCTGCTTGCGATAAAAGAATTTCACGCAGATGAGGTCGCAGGCAAAAGCTAGTATAATATTATAAATGTGAAAGTGTATGTGTGTGTGTGTTAGTATGTGTATTACTCCTTCACGCTTCAACGGCTTGGATACCATTTGGCATGAAGATAGCTTATTCCCTGAATAGGCTACTTTTTATTCCGGCAAAGTTTAATAATAACTAATGCCGATTTCCACGCGAACGATGTCGCGGGGAGAAGCTAGTAATATATATAGCAACTTCTAATTTAAAGTATTTGCAAACGATCAATTTTGTTGGTAATTGCAATAATTTGGCTATCCCCGAAAATAACACAATTTTTTAAATTCCCAATTATAATAGCTAATAATTTTGGGAATAGCCGAATTGCAGCCAGAAAGCTAACCCGTGTACAAGCCCCTTTATATTATTATATATTTTAGCTATGTGTGTGACGAGCTGTACGGCTCACTAATGACATCTAGGTTAAAATTACTTAATAATTACCTAATTTTTACCCTATTTACAATTGCAAACTGAATAAAATATAAGTACTTATCGTAATGTGCGTGTTTGTGTAGTCTTATTTATTTGTCGTTGGTATAAAGATATTGTTTCTTTTCCTAAGCATTCTTGTAACTCGTAATGTTAATACTGGGAATAAATTATCCACTCCATTCAGACTTTACAGATTCACAAAGAGTATGAATAACAGACTCATAAGTTTATAGACAGCCGAGTCAGACGGGCAACAAATTGGGATCTCGCTCGACTAGTTAATACTCTTGATAAGATAAAATTGGTACCTAGCTAGGTACAGAAATATTTACTTGGTGATAAAACGCAACAATGAGATTGGAAATTAGGTAGTAAATAAAACATCGTTCAAACGTAATTCTGACTTGATAAAGCATTGTAGGATGGAACGCTTCGGTCTTTCACATATATTGCTAGAGCCAGATAAATATAATCCGGACACTTTGGACTTGTTAGTCGACGATGAAGCGAGAGAATATTGGCTCAACACCTGTGAAAGACTTGTGGAAAGAAATGTTAATTACGCACTTGCCAACACCGACGATCCGACTGTAGAAATACGAGCCCTAAAATATAAGACATGTTACTTAGAGGCGCTCAAACAGCTTAGAATCAATCCTCAGTAAGTTATATCTTTATATCTTATTATTTGTGAGTTCACTTTTTTCTGTTAGCAGTTAAGAATATTTAAAAACAGTAAGGGCTGATTGATTACACTTCTACTCAGGTTGTTGTAAATATTGAAGTAAAACTCTTTGTTGTCTGAATTATTCAAAATTATTTATATCATTTGTATTATATTCATTAATTTTATTATCATATCATATTAAACTTACTGTTTATACTTTTAGTGCTCATGGGCAGTTGACTATACGATTACTTCTTGACATCAACGAAACATGCCTTCGTTCCCAGGGATTCTTTGACTTGTGGAAGTTGCAGAAGAAGTATGATAATCAGAAAGCACTTACAATACTTAGTTCAAGATTGGCTGAAATAGATGCCCTGCCTAATGACAGACAACGATGGACAGAACTCTGTAGAGGGGTTTTAGCAGGTGAGGGTGCCAGCATCACATAGTTACCTGGTTCATTTATGTTTTTCTTATTTGAAGTGTACTTTCATCTCCATAATAGGTAACATGTTTGATAGCGGAGCTGAGGCTGTTGCTGATATATTAGATGGTGGCCTCTATGGAGCTCTACAAAAAATACAAAACAGGCCATGGCTCTATGACGGTCTTGACAAGTGGTTGAATAAATTAGAGGTAATTTCTAGGTTTAAAAATATTTGCAATCTATTTTAACTTTCGAGGGTGCATCTCACACTATATACTTAACAATGTTTGATATAATTTCATATTATTAATGTTCATTTCATACAAAATACATTCAGTAGTAATATCAATTATATATTGGGTATATAATAACATTTGAATTAATGATCTTATGATATAACAATATTGTATGACATATTCTATATCTAAAATAGCTCACAGAGAAAATAAAGTTCAGTACCTACTCACAAGGGTGAAACTTGACAATATTTAGCAGTAAATAATTTAATCCAAAACCTGGACATTCTGTTTAATTTTCCCCATATGAATTTGCCATCTAATTGAGGATGATCGGTGTACAAAAAAAGATTAAAGGTACCATTAGATCATTTTATGTAAACAAAATTAACAATTAAAATATATGTGATATATGTATTATATATTTTCCTGTTATATGTTCACTTAGTTACCCATCTCCAAGACTAAGCAAAGCCATCAGGATATTTGTGAACCAGGCATGACATTGTTACTGAGTGGTTTTACACATTTTGATTCTCTATCTCAGACTAAAAATGTGGTAGGCTTATCTAAATTACTTTCTGTTCATTGATCTGCTTTTAAGAACCATTTTTCTATTTTCAGACAACTGTGCACCGATGTGCAGCAATATTTGTGGACAATAGTGGAGTAGACATTGTTTTAGGGATATTGCCCTTTGTAAGGGCACTATTACTTCGAGGCACATCTGTTATCCTCTGTGCTAATGAGTGGCCAGCTCTGAATGACGTCACCAATGTTGAATTGGAAGAGATTTTGCAGCAGGCTTCCTTAATTTGTCCTATATTATCAGCTGCTCTGACTACGGGAGATTTAATTATAAGGTCAAGTGACCAACGAGGTCCTTGTCTCGATCTCAGGACTATTAGTGTAGGTAATAATAACTAAATATATATATATATATTTGTCACTTCTGCAGCCAAATGTGAGTTAAATTAATATTTTCTTCGTACAGGCCCAATGCCTTTTGCTCTATATTTAAACGGGCCTCTAGGTCCTTAACTTTCTGAAACCGAAGGGGCAATTCTGAACCTGAACTGAATTCCGATGTGCATGTCAGTAAGAAGTACTACAAGTATCAGATCAGGGTTTATAGAGATAATTATCTTGATGATAATAAAATGAGAAGAAGAGGTGATATGCACTCCTTCACAAACCAAACAAAAGCAATTTTATTTTTTCTCACTATTTGCTGTTCTTTTTCTTTGATATTTGACTTGTGTTATTGATTGACAAACGAAAATGCCAAAAACTAAAGACGCTGCACTCTAGTTAATAAAACAATGAATAATTATAGTAGATATCTTTTTACAATCATTTTAGTAGTTAAGTATTTTCATATTAGTCAAAAATCAGAGACAAAGCTAAGTAAAGCATGGATTTTCGGATAATTATCATAATAATTATTTCGAACCCTGACAAGTACCTATCTATAGAGCGTATTAGAGAGACTTATAACGAAAGTTGTTGGTATGCTATGTTAACAGGTCTCTGTGCTGAACTGAAGAGGCGTGCAGTGGATTTGATTATTTTGGAAGGAATGGGGAGAGCCGTACATACTAATTTTAAGAAGATTAACACAAGATTTGCTGTTGATTCCCTCAAGTTGGCTGTAGTAAAAAATGCTTGGTTAGCCCAACGCCTTGGTGGACCCCTTTTCTCTGTGATTTTTATTTATGAAGATAAACCAATACAAACAAAGCCTTAAAAGATGTATTGATACAATTATGGCCATCTACCCTGATATATGTATGTATGTAACTATCTCAGAATTCATTTACAATGTATAGTACACAATTAGCATTTCTCATACACACTACTTGCATACAGGCTACTTGACTATAGTAACAAATATTAATATATTTCTGTGGAACGGTAGCTAATCATAAATAAATGCATGTCAAAGAAACAAAAATATCATTTTGACTGTTACTTTTTTTTCTATTAAGGGTCAAAAAATTGTCAAAATAAGTGAAAAATAAATACTGCTTTTTAGTTCTGAATTACTAGCTTTTGACATCCTCATCAAATTTTTGTCAATTTTTTAATTTTACGATATTGGCCTAAAAACAGTAAATAATTGCGAATTTCATATATTTTGTATACCAAGACCAATGTAAAAAGAGCCCTGACAGTCATACATTTTATATGGCCGTGAGGGCTTTTAACATTGGTCTGGTATACACTAACTGAACTGTGACGTCATATTTCAGGGCCATTTTGTATGGAGCGTTTTTGTGAGTGGTATGAACTAGGACTTTTCAAAACGTCGTATCTCGAAAAAAAAAACAACATAATAATGTTTTGCGAACACGGTTGGGTTTCTATGACTCAGTATTTTCCAAAATAAGATGAAATAAAAATCATGCAAGTAGCCAATTGTATGAGGGATGTTAATTTGAATTAACATTCATAAGTTTTATCGAAATATATTGAGTGTTATGCAGGTCTGAAGTTTTTATTTTAAAGGAAAGGATATCGTTAATAATGACTAAATGAAAAAAGCCCCTTATTTGAAGGTTGGAAGGTATAAATATAAATAAGCAAAATAAACTCTAAATCACGAATGATATTTCGTAAGTAAGTACATTGCGTGCAAGTAACGCATAAGGAACTAACGGAACCCTTATAGGATCAGAGGATCACTCGTGTATCTGTGTGTCTCTCCGTCTGTCACAGCCAATTTGCTCCGAAACAACTGGACCGATTGAGTTGAAATTTCACTGTAAATAGGTGACCGCGACACGAACAAGTAACGTAAATAAATGAATTTTAAACATGGACCACTTTTGAAAGTAACATAGTAAATTTCAGATAATCATGTACGGAAAGGAGCCATCTCCACGCGAGTTTAACTCGCACTTGTCCGGTTGGTTAGTTAGCCTAGCCTCTAGTTTCCACCGTTACATGAGTTGTCATTTGATAGCTCGTGGATCTATGAAAACTTTTATCAGATCAAAAACGTAAGCGTGAAAAAACCGGTCAAGTGCGAGTCTGACTCACGTGCCGAGGGTTCCGTACTTACGTATCGAAAGAAACAATACCTTGTAGGTATGGAACCCTAAAAATAAAAAATGAAAGGTTAAATTGCGGTTTACGATTTATGTGAGTAGGTATATAAAATAATTACTTACTAGATCTCGTTCAAACCAATTTGCGGTGAAAGTTTACATGGTAATGTACATCATATATTTTTTTTAGTTTTATCATTCTGTTATTTTAGAAGTTACAGGATCGGGGGGGGGGGGGGGGGGACATTTTACCACTTTGGGAGTGTCTCTCGCCTATTCAGTTCAGATTTTTTTTATTAGAAACTTCAATATCATTTTTGAAGACCTATCCATAGATACCCCACAGGTATGGGTTTGATGAAAAAAAAAAAAATGATTTTCTTTTCTAAGTATGGGGAACCCCCAAAATTGTTTTTTTTTTTTTTTGTGAAAGTCTTAGTGCGGTTCACAGAATACATGCTTACCAAGTTTCAACAGCATAGCATAGTTTTTATAGTTTCGGAAAAAAGTGGCTGTGACATACGGACGGACGGACAGACAGACAGACATGGCGAATCCATAAGGGTTCCGTTTTTTGCCATTTGCCTACGGAACTCTAAAAAGGGCCAACTTCAGTACAAAAACCTTAACAGTTGCTTTTATCGCCGATAAAAGAGTCGAGATCTGAACGCGTGCCAAGTTCCTTAGAATTTTCTTAAATGATACCTTGTTAGGTAACTACAAAGTTCTTATATTATTTAAAAGAAAATTGGTTATTTTGAATATTATTTAGTTTAATAAAAATGAATACATTAAACTTTATGCCATAAAAAGCTTTCGAAGTATTCGAAGTCAGATTAAAACTTGCCAAGTTATTAATAAAATTGTGTATCCCCCGTTATTTTCACCTTCATTGAATTTATAACTTGGCAAGTTTAATCTGACTTCGAATACTTCGGAAAGTATCTGCATTTTATGGCACATAGAACAATTATACTTAGTACGAGCGTGGAATAATTTTGTTAATGGTTACAATTTGCAAGTTTGGATGGATATAAAACTTGCCAAGTTATAAATTCAATATCAGTAAAATAACCAATTTTCTTACTTCTAAAGAAATGATAAAAAACCGGTCAAGTGCGAGTCTGACTCGCGCGCCGAGGATCCGTACTTACGTATGGAAAGTAACAGTACCTTGTAGGTATGGAACCCTAAAAATAAAATATAAAAGGTAAATTGTGGTTTACGATTTATGACGTATTAAAAAAAACCGGCCAAGTGCGAGTCGGACTCGCGCACGAAGGGTTCGGTTATATTTCCGGGAACCATTATATAGATAATAGTATCTATATAATGGTTCACGGTTTATGCATAAGGTTTATGTTTATCAAATTAAATGTTTTTTTTCTTAACACGCTTTTTATATTTGGGTTGATTGAATGAAAGGTAAATTGCGGTTTACGATTACGACGTATTAAAAAAAACTACTTACTAGATCTCGTTCAAACCAATTTTCGGTGGAAGTTTACATGGTAACGTACATCATATATATTTTTTAGCTTTATCATTCTCTTATTTTAGAAGTTACAGGGGGGGGGGACACATTTTACCACTTTGGAAGTGTGTCTCGCGCTAGCTATTCAGTTTAGAAAAAAATGATATTACAAACCTCAATATCATTATTGAAGACCCATCCATAGATATAGCCCGCACGTATGGGTATGATGAAAAAAAAATTGAGTTTCCGTTCTAAGTATGGGGAACCCCCAAAATTTATTGTTTTTTTTTTTGTGTGAAAATCTTAATGCGCATCACAGAATATATCTACTTACCAAGTTTCAACAGCATAGTTTTTATAGTTTCGGAAAAAAGTGGCTGTGACATACGGGCGGACAGACATGACGAATCCATTAGGGTTCCGTTTTTTGCCATTTGGCTATGGAACCGTGAAAAACATATATTGGCGCGAATATGAAATTAATCGAACAAATAGATTTGTTTTGTGTAGAAGATTTCCGTGAAAGTGTTGCTTTTTATCATTTGGGGATATCTGATGGAGAAGTTTTTTGAGTGTTATAGGCTATATAAGAATTCTAAGGGTGCGTCATACAAAAATGCTTTTTATGTCGCTAGTCTGGTTTTAGTTTTTATCTTAACTTATTTTTAGAAACTTTTTGCAGTAGGTGCTTGAAAGAAAAGCAGCGTGATTTATTATTGCGAACATGTTTTTAAACGAGAGAAGCGATAAATGGATTCTGCCGTAACTAACTACCCATTGGGGTCGATAAGCAACTACTCAGCTACTAGCGGTCGGTGATTTCGAATAGCTGTTAAGTATAAGATTTTATAATGATTCATTATTTTCTACTGGATCCATACTGATTTTGTTTTTGCACCTGATAATGCGACACGCAAATCAAAATCGGCATCAGAATCGTCCTCTGAAGACCATTGATTGAGTGTAATATTACTATTACTTTTAATCAAAGGTTACCGGCGCATAAGTTGAAAAAAAAGGCGGCCATCCGCGCAGGTACAAGAATGGGATAACAGCGTCGCACCTCATAGGGAACGTACCCATACTACGCATAGGGAACATACCCATACTACGTGACGCCTTTCATAGCTGGGTTTGGTACTGGTACTCCACTTTTGTTAGTTAAGATGTTTATTAGGTCAAATCATAGTGATTAAAAATTAGCCATTTATTTCTAATGTTTATTTGGATAAAATGTAACTCAATGCATATCGCTACAATAACTGGACAATAACCTGATTTCATTCAATGTAAGTAGATTGGAATATGTACATCTAAAATTTGTCAGACCACTGTACAAGAAATCATATTGTTTAGTTAGGTGACCACAGATGTTATAGTTTACCTTATAACATAATTTTATTGCTTAAGATATTGTTTACCTTGTGGCCAACTTTGCTGCAATGGTATTTAAAAAATCTTACCTGGCTAAATATAACAAAATATGCTACAATAGTCCAACTTCCATAATGAAGGAACAGTTAACATGCAGAACTGCATTTGAAATAATATTATTATATTATAAAAACAATATAGATTGTTACATTTGACACTTTCATTGCCAGACATTAAATCAAACAGTATCCCAGGTACCAAAGAGTCCCCGCTAGGTGAGTTCATACAGCGATATAACGAGCATCCCAATGGTACACGCCAAAGCGCCCATCGGGCGGTTAACGTAACTGCCGTAACTGTCAAGCCGTCGCCATGAACGGCGCCCTTTAGGCGAGTTGTTCAGCATACTGTAGTCAAGTAGGTATAGCTTCTATAGCGACAGTCGACCTAGTTGGACCTCAGAGCGCACGCTAAGCGGGTTCATGGAAATCAAAGTGTTAAGAATCAACTTCATAGTCCATTTTAAATAGTATTAAACAATACTGTTACTGTGAGAAGCATTTCATACCAACATAATATTACATTTCTAGATACAGTGTGTGACATAAAAATAAAGGTTTCAGTAAATTTCATTATAAGACAACACTACATTGGATTCTTCATCTTACATTGGAGAACAACTTGCTACAAGTTTCTTAGGATCTATTGAGCCACGCAATAACTTTGAACAACAAGTAAGCGATGCCGATAGCATAAGCTATTTTCTCCTTTTGTTGTCTTTGTAATTGCTCAGCTTCAATCGACATCACACGCCTGTTTAGCTTCACAATTTGCCGCCGCAAGTGCACCATCTCTTCAGCAGTGGACAGTCCTTCGCCAGATCCCATCGGAGGTGTGGGGTCTCTGTGGAATAACCTCTTTAATGCAATTGCCACTTAAGAGAATAACAATTTTAAAGTTATATAGTTACCTTAGAATCAGTCTTGATTCAGACATAGTAGATTCATTAAAATTATCAGGATGGGAGTTGGACAATGCACCATCCGCTTGTGATCTAAACATTCTCACATTTTTAGGTGGAGAGTTGGAAATTGATCTATTGAAGTCATCAGCTGACGGAAAATAGTGCTGGTCAAGAGTAATCACACGGGGTGGAGTATTTACTCGAATCATTCCAGGGTCAGTAGGGAGCACAGCATTATCTAACTGAATTTCTCTTGGAGGAGCTTTAGTACCTGCAAATTCAAATATATCGTATAACTCTGACTGTCTTGTTTACTCAATCATAAAAATTTACATTCCGTTTATTAAATTCAATCCATATTTAATTAATTCTTAATTGGAACCTGTGTATTGAGAGAATCTAATATTCCAGGTCCAGGTCCAAAATGTATCTTATGAGCTATGTTTTACCACTGGCAATTTAAACTTTTACCTAGATGCTGGTCCTGTCCTACTACCAGTATCCTTTCTGGGACTTTCATGTCAAATTTTTCGTTAGCATAGTCCCATCCTGTCCCCAGACCATTTGCAGCTCCTTCATCTTCAATAATGTCTCCAGTTGCCTGAAATCAATTAGCGTTGTGAAGTCGTGCGCGAGTTTAACAAAGATAGGCACTACAGGCTATTGTGTGATAATTATACCTTTATACGCTGAGGCACTGTCATCTGGTGGCTGATGAGGCGAGCGTAAGCTTCATCAGACGTGAACTGCATCTTATTTGTCTGCCCCTTCACTTGTATAAAACGACTTTAATTGAATATGCTTCAATTCAAAACATGGAGCCATACAATATAATTTATAGGAACAACCTAAAATATTACAGATAGCAAATCAGTACAATCGATGTCTCTTCGTTTATAAATTTAAAGTCAGAACTTAACAAATACACAGATCCTCGCTTACAGATACTTGCCTAACTTAAGCAGGCTTACTTCATTTCAAACGTATAAAAATACTGCTTTGATAATGATAGCAGCGAAAAAATTCAATGACCCAAAAACGAACAACTGTAATGTGAATTTGCTGGATGGTCGGGATTTAGCTGGCAGGGTGAATTGGATTGGCGGAACTCGATAATTTTATCCATCTGCAGGGTTGCCAGCTCTTGAAAGAGGTATACTCCTAAAAGTTAGTCGAAAAATCCCTAAAACCCCCTAAATCACTAACAGTTTTATTTTGTAAGCTCACTTTACTACAGTCTGATAACCAATACCATACTATACTCTTGTCAGTGTGATCAGTATGTAAAAGGCCAAGGACGGATGACAAATATTCTGACAAATAGCAAAGTTTTCTCCGCGATCGCACGAAATGTGCAATTAATGCTGTCATCTTTCAAGTTTATAATAAATTTTGCACTAATTTTCAGTTGGGTTTTTGTAGCCCCAAAAATCCCCTAAGAATGTTCTGTCTCTAAAAAATCCCAAGCTTTATTTTGCCCCTAAATTTAGCGGTTAACCCCTGAGGTTGGCAATCCTGTCAAACTGTCACAAACCGAATCTTTTTTTTTTACGAACGTTTCTTAAAACCGGGTCCACATTGCCTTCAATCAATATGTCTAAAGCAGTGCAAAAAAAAGCTGACTGGTCCAGCTAGATGGTGGCAATGGGTTGATAGGGCAGGTTGTGCTAGACTAGAAATGTAGCGACCACAGTACACAAAGGTATCAAACTCAAACTCATTCACCTACTCTGCCCCAGTCGGGTACCGAGGAATGCGTGTCTGTAACAGGGCGCGGCCTGCCTGCCTTTAGGCCCATCTCGTAACCAGGTAGCCAGCTTCAAAATGGGAAATGTGTTTTTCCATATCGTAGTCAGTTATTAAATGGGAACAGCTTTCCCATCTCAGTATTTACTTGTTGTTAAATGCTGCCCTCCCTTGCCCCCCCTGAGTACGCCGTCGGGTGAACATGTGGCACACGTAACATACGATCAACTAACTGCATGCTTGTGTGTGTGAAAAACCGACCGCTGTCCAATTATTGACATGCGTGACTATGTACCAGAGTGCCTAGCACATCAGCTTTTATCGCGTACAAAAAGTAATCATCGCTTTCGCACCCGCATATTAGTTAAAAAGTGACAGATGCTTTATGTGCGCGACAAAAACTAGAATGCTGGGCACTCAGTAGTTCCATGAGGAACTACTGAGGTATTTCTTCATTTTTTTTCATTTCTTTGTTCCATATGGCACTCAAAAATATGGAATTCGCCTAGCACACTAGCTTTTATCACTTTTAGCAAGCATTTGTCACTTTTTAACTAGTTAGCCGGTGCGAAAGGAACGATTGGTTTATGTGCGCGATAAAAATTTGTGTGCTAAGCTCTCTGGGATATACCCGCTGGGTGCACAGTTATATTGTAGGTCAGTACCTAGCCTAAAGCGAAGTGATATTCGTCATCAGTGGGAATAATAGAAACAAAGGGAATTATATTTCCTACTTTGGTTCCAGTTTTTCTCTATTATGTTGTGTTTTAAATGACGTGTTGTACATTTTTACATTAGTTATTTTATGTGATGTAGCTTTAGACAGAATGTATGATGTTTCCAAAACCTCATCAAGCACCCATAAATTATGTTATATTTTATGGTTTTGAAAAACTAACAACTTTGGCTGAATGGTTTAAAAGCCCTTTGCCCCTCTAATGGTAGACGAAACAAACAAAAAATGTCTGTGGGTTTTGTCATGTCATGTGTATTTCTGATTGGTCCATGATAAACGCTTTAAACGCTGCTTTGAAAGGAGCAATAAATCCAAGATTACCACGTTTATAAGTCTAATTAAAATGCGTTGTGTGTTATAGTTAATATAAACTAAATAATTGCACTAGGGTAAAGTGGTGACAGTAATCCAGTAGCAATTTATTTAATTCTTTAATGCAATGTCAGGTTCCGGTTTTAGAGTTTTAGTAGTAATTTTAGGCTTTGTTATTGTTACTTCGGCACATATAAATCCCAAACGGGATGAAAAGAAAGCAAAATCAGTCACTAGTTTCGTAAGTGCTAAATGGGAAGCTACTCCAATAGTTCTGGAGCTGGCAGAATATCTTTCTACTGATAGCTCGGACTTGTTCTGGTCTTTTGTGGATGGAATAAATTCATTGAAAACCAGCCTTGAAGACACAAGTAAGTTACTCAAATTATTTAAGGTCTACGCCTACTATAAAATGTCATAATCCAAAAAAAATGTTTCTCTGTGTTTCCAAAGAAAGGTCTCAAGCTGGTAGTTTGTGTATGTCCTCTAAGGCCGGGCGGCGTCGCGCGTCCTTCTTTATAACTCCGACTATACGTATTAAACTATGCCGGAGATATGTCTGTGTCGCGTCCAGCATCCCACATCCTCTCTGTATATACCAGGCTTAACATCCAATAATGAACCTTATTGCCACCAGGGGCCCGTTTCTCGAAGCATATTAGTCTAATAATATTACTGTTTTGTCTCGATAATTAAAAGAAAAAATGAAACAAAACACTAATCTTATTAGACTAATATGCTTCGAGAAACGGGCCCCAGCTTCAATTGAACTTTGTGTTAAATGTACCTTTTACGTTGTTATCCCATCATGGTGGTGAAAGGGCTAATTAGAATAATGTTTGCCGAACTTATTATTAAAGCATGCAATTGTAAATATATTTTTTACTGAGAGTCGTTTATTGTAAGCCAGCGTGTGACAGCACCACATCCATCGTGGTATTCTGTGTCGAGGCCAGAGTTAACAGCGTCTAATGGCTGAATTCACAGGCCACTTAGGCATTTAGTCCCAGATTAAATATTTAGTTTTCACCAACCAGTTGTCACTATACATAAATGTTAATTCAATCAAAGATCAATTTGGACAGCTTTTGTGAATTCAATTATGTATTAATTCTTTATTGATCTAGTAATAGGAATTGAAATTGACTGAACGATTGGCCAAGTGGTTGGAACCACTTTCATATAAAATACTTCTATTTGACTTGTGGTCTGGTTGTTTAAAAAATGGTATAACCAATTTTAATCAGCAAATTAATTAAGGCAAAATGGACTAACCAAAAATTATAATCTTTGGTTGACTGGAAGAAATCATAACCAACATGATAACAAGTCACTGATGTTAGGTAAAATGGCCTTAATCAGCATTACCTATGACTAAAATACACTATTTGCTAGGATAGTCTGTTACCATAATGTTAAATGATTTATTATCTGACATGTTTTTACAAATTACTTGACAATTTTTATATTGAATTAATTTTTATTGGCCATAATGGTTACTTTCTACTATACTCATAACTTATAATCATTGTTTGCTATAATGCTCAATGTCCATAACAATTATTTGGGATATTATTTGTCATCCATAAAATTAACTCCCTTTTTATAGGTTGCAGACACTGAACCTAAAGTGTGATGGCAACCATGTGGGGAGCATCTTGTGGCCACAAGCAAAGTGTTTACACTGCAGCAGTGAATTGTGTAGAAGCAGATACTATTATTTATAAAATTCTTGTATTACAGTTAACTTAAGTAGAAAACTTGCCAATTGCCTCAAATTCTATTAAGTAGTTAAGATCTTGTAAGCAAATAAAGACACACAGAAAACCCAGAGACAGATTACAATTATTTTATGCAATTTAATAATAACTAAGAATAACATAGCAAACAATTGTTATGGATAAGGTACATTGTAGACAATGTTTTATTCAAATTAAGTATTATGGCAGAAAAATGTTATGCTGTATGAAAATACTTAATGGTTATTGTTGCGTTAGCCTTATGATGATGATGATGATGATGGTGGGTGGGGACGCCCGGCCGTCGACAGGCGGGCGGTCGATCTGCGTGCGCTGATCATTCAGCCCAGTTCCCCAAGGTTTGGAGCCGAGGGTTACTATCGCGGCGGCACTCCCATCCAGCACTGATCCCATCTTCTTGTTCCCATGTGTCCCATCTGTGTTAGCCTTAAAGCATGTAAACATTTTAGCTACTAACTTAATGTAAGGAGGAGGTCATAAATATATATGCATTAAAAGGGCAAAAATATCTGAGCACTCTTACACCCTTGACAATAAAGTGGTGTTCCCTTTTTTTTGACCAGTTTGTCTGCATAATATTTGCGACCTCAGCTGTAAATTAACTAGTACAACTAATCAAACATTATGGCACATTATGACACTTGTAATATAAAAATATGTCACATGAAGTTATATTTTTATATCCAACAAAGATATGTCTAAAATTATACAAAAACAGGATAATCTCTATCTAGAACCATACTATCCTACTTCCTACTAATACTATAAATGCGAATCTTTGTGTATGTGTGTGTGTCTGTATGTTTGTTACCATTCAGCTCAGTAATCGCTGAATGGATATTCATGAAACTTAGTATATAGTTAGTTACCTTATGTCCTGGAATGGGACATAGAGTACTCTAAATCCCAGAAAATTTGGCTTCTGCAGGAATAACTATAACCGAATTGCACGCAAACAATATCAAAAAAATTTGTAAAATATATATAGATAGGTATATATAATTGGTGGCTTTAAGTTTGGATTTTTAACCTTGTGGCATTCTGGAACTAAACTGATAATGTTCTTTACAGAGACTGATAAAGATGTTTATGATGCATGTATTGGAGTTGCAAGTTCGTTACTGGCACCAGCACAGTTACGCATGGCAAAGCTGGCATTGTCTATGCACATAACCTCACCAACAGTCCACATGTTTGTGGACATAGCCTCACTTAACGGGGCTAAGGATGCTGGTTGCCCCACGTTTGTTGCAATTGCATCCAAAAAAGTTTGTGATAACGATGTATTACATGACTTACTCAAATCCTATAGCCAGTATGATCCTGTAAGTAAAATTTAAACAAAGTGTATGAAAATGTGTATGACTTTTTTCGTTTTTAGTAATGCTGTATTTTGCTAATGAAAAAATATTACAGGAAAAGCACAAGTTGGATACATATTTGTTGGACCATACCTATCCAGGGAGTGATAATAAGACTCTTACTGCTATATTGTATGGAGAGCTTGGGTCAAAAGACTTTACTGCCAAACATAATATTCTATCAGCTTACGCCGACAAGGGTGTTATCAACTATGTGGTCAGATGGAATGTCAAGGTTTGTGATGTTATTATGCTTATCTCAACACTCAACATAAACAGTAGCATGAAAATATGACACTAAATCATAATGTACATAATTAAATAGTATTAATATTTTCCAATAGCTCAGTGCTTTACTGACAAGACCATTAATTCATATCTTCCTTTCAGTCCAGAGGCAAGCCTAAACTGCGTCTCTCTGGTTACGGAGTTGAGCTACAACTGAAGAGTACTGAATACAAAAGTCAGGATGACTCGATGCCTAAAGAATCTGATAGCGGTGACGCACCGCCTTCTGAGGAGGAGGATGAGAATGATCCACAAAATCAGATTGATGGGTTCAATTTTGGAAGACTTAAGTATGTAATAGCATAGTCTTGTGTAACTTTAAATGGCTAGAACTGGTTTCTTAATACTAATTGAAGAAACAGATCTTACCATTACATCTTCCTATAGCTAAGAAATTATATATAAATTAAATTAAATTATGTTGTCTGTTATTTCAATATTAATTCAAATATCTAAGTGAAAATGTTATGTACCTTGCCTGAGCTGAAATTAGTTTTTAGAGTTTTTCACTGTCTGTTTGTTCCGAATAGTCTGTGAAACGGCTGAATGGATTAAAATGAAACTTTTAGACATAGTTATCTTAAACTATTTTGGTATCTCCAAGGGTTTGGGAGATATGAATGTATTCAATATAATTAAACCTAATGCCCGGGATTTTTCTTTGAATGTGGTTTTATTAATAAATTATTTTAGGAATATTTTCCCGGCCTTGCGTACACCTCTGGAACGTTTTCGGCGGCACTTATCAGAGTCGAGTGAAGAACTGGCGCCTCTGAAAGTGTGGCAAATGCAGGCTTTGAGCATGCAGGCCGCGGCGGCCGTGGTGGACGCGGCCGATGCGGGGGGCGATGAGCCGCTCAGGGTCCTCACTTCTATTGCGCAAAACTTTCCAATGCAGGTGAAGCAAAACTGAATGATTATTGGGGTTTTCACAAAAAAAAAATACCGTTTACTTCTTTTTTCAGAATTTGGAAATTTAATGTATTTCTACTCAGAATAATTAATACTATTGATTTTAACAGAAATTTTTATATAACTAGTAGTTTCCTGTTTCCTTTTTGTGACTGTATGAAAAGTAAAAAATATACTGGAATTTTTGAATTCTGGGTATCCATTAT
Source organism: Tortricodes alternella (assembly GCA_947859335.1). Lineage (NCBI taxonomy): Eukaryota > Metazoa > Arthropoda > Insecta > Lepidoptera > Tortricidae > Tortricodes > Tortricodes alternella. Next base: position 21,378,658 of record OX401970.1, on the reverse strand, counting down.
TCTGAGTAGGAATAACATAAAATTTTCAATTTCTGGAAAATAAAGTAAAATATACACTTTTTTGTGAAAACGTCCTCGTGTTAAAAGCAATTTTCTGTATGCAAATATACGAATATTCGGCCGAATTATTCGCTTCAACTTAACGCCTAGTACCATTACCATGAGTTTACGCAAACCGTTCTAGTTAATGAAAACTATCATCCGGTCCCTTTTACTTGTATCGGCAACAAGCAGAGTATTTCCGATAGATTTCGATAACGAGAACCGATTGCATAAACTCATGGTAATGGTACTGATCAGCCGTTCCAGAACAGGGTATTAAGTATATAATTTTTACAATGCAATGGTTATTTAATATATAATATAATATACCATATCATAGAATACCATAGAAACATTTTTAAGATAAGTTCATTGTTTAGTAAATTCAGCAATCGAACCGAATAATTCAACCGAATTCGAACATATATAATTATGCCGAATGTGTGTTATAAATAAGCTTTTTTTTCCGTCCAGACTAAGTCTTTGATACATGTGAATGTACCTCGCTCGTTCCGTGACGAAGTGCTCTATAACCAAGATATATGGGCAAGTTCAATCGGGCTGCGACCGGCGGAACCGTTGCTGCTGATCTCTGGCGCTCAGTATGACGCCGAGGACGTCGACGTGTTGGCTCTCCTCGCTGCCCTGAGAGAAGATATCGGTCCTATGAATACCTTGCACGCATTAGGTACTAAATCAATATTCAAGATAAAATCAATAGTCTAATCGTTTAATTTGCAAATTGGCCACCTGTAGCCACCTGTTTTTTAATCATGACATGAATAAATTAAAATAGGTTGAATCTACTTGCGCTGCCGACAGGACCATATTTTTCTATATGTCTCTGGTTGTATCGCTTGGTTTTCTTGCTACACTCATAATTAATTTAATATTTGTCTTACTTTGCTCCTGACACTGACTGTGTGTATGTATGTGACATACTACTATTTTGCACTGCACTCATAGATACAAAATACTGTTGAAAAACATTTACTTTATTTATTTCTCAACTTGTTAGCGTGTAGTTATCATTTATGTGACATGTTCTAGGTTTGTCAAGGAAACTAATTAACACGCTGATGTCCCTCGAAGTGGGCGAACAATTGACGTGGGAGGAATACGGGCTGGACATTCGCGACACGTCCGTGACTTGGCTGAACGATTTGGAGACCGACGAGCGCTACCGCCGTTGGCCTTCGTCGTACATGGAGCTGTTGAGGCCTACCTACCCCGGCATGCTTCGGAATCTTAGGAGGAATATATACAATTATGTGAGTTTTGATACCTACGGATGTATGGAGACATCCATTAATTACGTGAGGTTGTTATTCAATTCTATAACCCCCTCTGACCCACGTGAGATTAACCCTATAATTTTTAATAATTAAATTTATTTGTTACTAGCTGTGCCCGCGATTTCGTCCGCGTAGAGTTTGATTATCGTTATTCCCTCGGGAAACTTTCAATTTTCCGGGATAAAAAGTAGCCTATGTGTTAATTCAGGGTATAAGCTATCTCCATTTCAAATTTCATCAAAATCCGTCCAGCCGTTTTAACGGGAAGAGGTAACAAACACACACACAACCTTTCACATTCATAATATTAGTAGGATGTTCGTATAATTTGCTTCATACAACTAAGTCCTTAAGAGTTATTATGTCTTCTATGTAAAAAAATTCTGGTGAGATAAAAGTTGGTTTTGTTATAGTAATGTTTATTCTTTGAATTAAAATGTTGACGTGAGATTTTTATTGCTGAGATTTGGTGAGATATTTCCGGACCCCTCCCCCGTTTTGAGCTCCGTAATTAATCAACGTCTCCTAGGTGCCGTTTGCTTGTTGTTGTGCAGGTGATCGTGGTGGAGCCGCAGTCGCTGTCGTCGGGGCCGCCGCTGAAGCTCGGCGAGACGCTGCTGAAGCACGCGACGCCGGTGCGCGTGGGGCTGGTGCTGGCGCCGGGCGGCGCGCCCGCCCTGGACGCCGCCATCCGCTCCGCTTTCAACTACGTCGCGCAGGAGAAGAATTCCAACAAGGAAGCCTTTTATTTCCTCACTCAGGTAAACATGATCGTTCAAAAACCGCATATGCGTTAGGGTACAAATGGCCGTATGGCAGAATACATAAATCGTTTCCACGAGGAAAAAGAAATTGTTCATAGAATTAGCTTTATTGTGTCATACAATTGGATTAACGTGCTATTAGAACAAGTACTTTTTAATAAAGTAAATATGTATCCTCCTAGCAAGAATTAATAAATATTGGCATCTTCCTCTTTCCACGCAGAATACAGTAAACTAATCAAATTATACTTTTAGTAATATGAAATGTCAATTTTAATTTCTTGGGAATTATAAACTATTAATATTATATTTTTTCACAGCTGGTTCATTCTACTGAAGGTGCAGCGATTAACATTGATCATGTTAAGACAAACTTGAAAAAGTATGTTAGCTCGAATGCTAATATAGATGAGATTATTGCCGAAGATTCCGAGTATAATTTTGGTACTCAGTTAGCACAGGAATTCATATCGAAAATTGGCAGCACTAAGTACCCACAGGTAAGCAGCGCCGGATTACGTGGGTCAATCAACTTTTAATTTTCTCCTTTACTTATGTCAATTAACCTTTTGACCGCCAAGCATGTCTGAGAAGTAACACGAATTTCAACTTTAAGTCAAGGTAATGATGGACTTTTTTACCCCGTATCCGCTGACGGCTGCAGCCGACTGTGGGGGTCAAAAGGTTTAAATAATATAGAGTTCCCTTAGATATGTAAAACCTGCGTAACATATTAGTTCTCTATAATGCCAGTAAAGCAGGGGGAAATCAAGTTACCCAAACAAAATATGGCGGCATCGATGTCTACTGCGTTACCTAATTTATAAAGATTTACAAGTAGTGATTATTTTTGTATTTATTCTATAACTATGATGTACTGACAGTCTAGTTTATCTAAGGGCTACATGGCAGAACAACCCGCAGTTTGACTAATATTAGACGTTAAAGAGATGTCATCGAATAATTGAGAGTACCTTAACCTTTTGACCGCCAAGCATGTCAGAGAAGTAACACGAATCTCAACTTTAAGTCAAGGTAATGAAGGACTTATTTACCGTGTATCCCGTGACGGCTGCAGCCGACTGTGGCGGTCAAAAGGTTAAAAGTTGCTCCCACGTGTTCTTTATGTCTCATAAACCTTCCAAGTGTTAAACTTGTAACTGGGCATTGTAGGTGTTGATAAACGGAGTACCATTGTGGGATGAAGGGCCGGCACCGGTGACGTCATCAGTCGAGCTGTTAGAGGAGGCGCTGGTGTCTGCGCTGTCGCGGCACACCGCCCGGTTCCAGCGAGCGGTCTTCAGGGGCGAAATGTCCGATGCCGACGACGCCGTTGACTTCCTCATGAAGCAATCGCATATAATGCCTCGGTGAGATTACACATCTATAGGCGGGTGCGGTTCGATAAAACAACCTATCATAATAATTCCCTGATATACATTAATCACGTAACAACTTGGTACTGGAAAACATATAAATAATTGAAAATTCCGAATATTTGGCATTTTGGTGCAAAGTTGTTTTAAGATTGAGACAAATCAGGGAATACGTTTTTATGATATTTAGATGTAACGAACTGCACCCGCTCAGTTGGTACTCGACTTTCCGCTCTAAACTAGAATCCAAAATTCGGCGGACTAAATTGACAGTTCAAAATGCACAAATTTTGCCACAGTAAGAGTAGTGCTATTCGTGTCGATATTAAAAAACTTATCGGCTTTGGATACCAGCTATATTAACCTGTAATGTTAATAAAATATAATAATCCTACTTATATTATAAACGCGAAAGTTTGAGAGGATAGATGGATGTTTGTTACTCCTTCACGCTTCAATGGCTGGACGGATTTCGATGTAATTTGTATTAACACGTAGGCTATTTTTTATGCCGGAACATACAAAGTTTCCCGAGCGAATAACTATAACTGAATTCTAAGCGGACGAAGTCGCAGGTAGACGCTAGTAATTGATAATATTTTAATTATAATCATTACTTTTTGTTAATCTCGACCAATGAGAGTGAGTGTCAAGTTGACGTACCCTTCGAAGATATCCTGGATCTGATGATTCCAAAAAATAGTGCCTAAATAGTACCCAATTAGTACCGAGTTAGAAAAATAGTACCTTTGTAATTTCGGAGATATGAGCCTTGTTTAACGGGTACGCTAACTTGACGTCAAGCTGGCGTACCTGTTTTGGATCTCGAGAACAGTGCTGTTCCCAAATATGCTCTATATCCCAAAAAATTGTGCACAAATAGTAGCCCTGGCTCCCGAAGTCACAACTTCGTAGCTCTTATAGAAACTGAGATATTTCATACCAAACACGGGTAAAATATTGTGCACCGTCAAGCTGGCGTACCCGACCGAGATCACACAGAAAGCCATTGAATTCCTAAGCCAGCTATATACCAAAAAATAGTGCCTGAAATAGTACCTGAAATAGTACCCCTTTTACGACAAAAACATAAAAGAAAAGCTAAGTGGAACATTGAAAAAAATGAATGCCAACTTCTACATACAAACTAATTTTGGTACAGACGCAAACAGAGAGGAACTTTATAACGGTTAGTAAACGATTATACTGAAAACTTAAGTAAACAGATGCCGTTACTGTTATGTTTTAACCATGTTTAACGTGATGAGTAAATGTACGAAGATGTAGCTATAGGACCGAAAAACTCCTAATACCAAGGTACCGCAAAAGGATAAAACCTAGTTTGCTATAATCCTGATTTTGTTTATAAACTAGGCAGCCAACTCAGACTTGGCATACCATGTAGATCGATTCGATTCTGAAACATCGCCATTAACCACATCACTATTAACCCTTTGAACGTCTCGGCCAAATGCGTACAAGCGTGCCACGGACGCCAACGACGTCATTAGCCGAAGCAAATATCGTTGCGTTAGTGGCACGAAAATCCGCTGGCCTATAAAGTACACTGTGGCGTTAGGTTTAATTTCATTGATACCTGGCAACACGCATCTGTCAATTTAGTTCGCCGAATATTGCATTCTAGTAGCAATGCACTCGCTGGATAACTGGATAAGTGTACAATGTGCCGGCTCTCCGATAGGCTCAACCGGCGCGTTCTCAGCTCGGATCCCTCGCAGTACCTCGACTTGTCAGGAGTGCCTACCTCCAGCGAATACTTCACTGAAGATAAAGTGCACAAACTGCTACATCTGACAGGTATGTACTAGTGAGGTGTTAGATACTATAGATATAGATAAACTAGCGGATCGCCCGGGCGGCAAGAGGTAGTGGGGGGCATTAGATAAATCCCGAGACAATGTCCACATGACACAATATGACATAATGTACATTTATCTTTCTCACTAGGTACATCAGTTTGTAGCGAATTCATTTCATGTTAACGTAATTTAAATAATTACGTTACGATTTGTTCAGGTTGACTTCTTGTAGATAATCCGTAGAACGCTGATCTTGTTTTAGAATATACGTTGTACGTCACTTGTTTCGCTCGCTTGCCTAAAATCTTTTTGCCCGTGTGCGTTTTTTTACAAGCGTTTGTAAAAAATACGCCGACCGCGCTCTGTCGCACAGTTCTGGCCGCGCGGGCGATCCGCCATTTATGTGGTTAATCTAATCTTGGATTTCATTAGCATGACACGATTTGATGTTTTAATTTTTGTATAAAATAATATGTGCTTGTAATGTTACAGGCCGCGACGCCCTAGCCACCGCTTTGCCACTATTTAAATACTTCACGAAAGGCGGAAAATCCGAAAAGATTTCACAGACTATTTGGATCACTGGGGACCTTAATCACAAGCTTTCTAGGGAGCTTCTGAGGAATGCGATAACTTTTATGGTGTGCCAAATTGATTTTATATAAAATTATATTTCTTAGATTTAAAATAGATGAACTGCTGCATTCAGTGTTATACCATTTAATTTGTAATCTAAGGAATATGTTAATTATTTATTAACTAATCGTTGAGTAGAGCAGTTCGTCCAAAAATTGTAAATTGTGCATGAAATACAATGTATGCCATAAGTAATTTATTTGTGAAGCCAATTAAGACTTAATTGCATTAAATTAGAGTCTAAAATAGAATGATGAGTATTGACATATATTCTGTACACGGACCATATATCCAAGACACCGCTTAGCCTAACTTTTATTACCAAATAAAGCTGCCAAGCTTGCGGGGCGCGCGGGTTATTTTATAGCGCTGTGATTGGTGCGTTCAAGGTTATTAATTCCCCTTGCCTCTTGTGCCCCGCCGCTTATAGCTTTTGACTAATGTTGGCAGCGGGGGTCGCCCTGCTATGCGGAGCCTATAGATGTATGGTCTGGGATTCAGTATTATGTTGGATGCATTCTTGCAGAGGGAATCCCGCGGAGTGCGGGTAGCTTTTATCCCTAACGTGGACGGCGCCGCGGCGCAGGACCAGTCCCTCAACAAGGTGGTGCTGGCCGCGCTCACGGCGCTCGAGCCTGCCCGGGCCACCACTTACGTCGCGCAGCTTTTGGAAAACGAAGGCTGTCACGAGAGGCAGGACTGCGATATCTTAGTAAGCTTCATTCTCTTAAATAGTACATTTCACAATACTGTTTGGTAATGTGCTCATGGATGCGTCAAATTGCTACCACAAAACTGCAAATTTCTGGATAGTTGAATACAGGCCAAGGAAGTATAGTTTGTTGGCCGGTCTCCAGGCCAGCAAACGGCAAACTCGATAATAATGTACTATTGTTCGTAATGTAAGCTATAGATAGACAAGTAGCTTAGAAGGAACAAGCTGTGGTTGTCAACTTATTTTGCCGTGCAGGTGTATCTATAGCCTTTATTCAACTGTACAAAGATAAGCAGTTTTGTGGCTGCAATTGAGAGCATCTATAACAATATTTCCGACCAGTGTTGTGACATATTAATTTATCAATAGTTTTTGCGGGCCCCCCTTACTCTTTTAACGCCAACCTTGTGCTCATGTTAACAGACAGACATAGCACTCAACTAGGCATTTGATACTTCAAATCTCACTTACGTTTGATATTAATCTTGAGTGTGTATCTACCACTGTCAGTCTACATGGCTTTTATATAACATTATATGTGTGTGTGTGTGGTCAGTACAGTGGCTTGTGTTCGGACGCACGCCGCATGGAGTTGCTCACGCGTTTGATTCCCGGATCGCACAACTTGAGTTTTTTTGTAATCCCGATCCACACTGGGTTAACGTATGTATGATGATGGAATGTGTAGCCGGAGTTGGTCCCCGCCCTGAACAAGTACGAGTGGGTGCTGAAGGCGGCCCGCGTGCTGTGCGCGCGCAGCATGCGGCTGCGGGGAGGCGCGCGCGCCGTCGTGCACAACGCGCGCCGCGTCGGCCCGCTGAACGACGACGAGCGGTTCACGCTCGACGACTTTCAGCTCCTCGAGAGGTATCTCCATCTGCTCATTGCAATAAACCTTCATTGTATGCCTTTAACTCCCCGTAGCATTACAATGTATCTTGTAACTAACACACATAAGAGGCTAAACCCATAACGCATAGATATGAAAATGGCTAAAGATTAAGTTGGATGATTTTTGGGCAGCTCTACATAGTAAAATCCAACGCTCAGCAGTGGCACGGCGCGGCATGGCACGGCAGTGTATGAAGGCCTGGTTACAGCAGCAACCTTTTACGGCTTTTTATAGCCGGCAACTCTAGCTGTCTTACTCTAACCTGGTACGTTAGAAGAAGACGCCTATAGTTATATGGCCGACCTCCATATAACCGTGTCCTAATAAGTGATATGTTGGATCATATAACACCTATTGCGTCACTTTATTATGATTAGGTTCTATGGAGGTCGGCTATACAATTGATACAGCTTTATTTTTTCGTCACCAACAGGTACAGCAGTCACATGTATGGTGATAAGTTGTCAGAAATGTTTGATAAGAAGAAACGCGCGAGAAACGAAGTAACCGAAGAAAATGAAAATGAGAATGGTTAGTTTTGGTATAGGGAAAAATATATAGTAATCAGCCATGAACGCGCGCAACCCCGACGCGGCGGCAACATTGCGGCCGCTGCCGGTTATTATGTTGAGTGCCGCTCCGATGGCAGAGAGGTAATTCAAATGAGAGCACACCTTAAATTGATTGGTCTTAGTTGTGAGAAATGTGGATTTAATCACAAAATATTTAATCAAAATCGGTCTTTTCGATTTTGTGTGATGCTCAAAGAAATAAACAAAAGACACAGACTAAATATTTAGTTGGAGAATTTGGAGTCAAGAACACCTTACGTGATATCATAACTTTTTTTGTAAATATATACAGTGTAAAGAAACGCTTTTGTTACAGTTTTATAAAAGTATAGATAAATTGGACGATATATATATAAACATAATAAAAGTTAAGGGTGTGTCTGAGAATGAAAATTAATACAAATATCTAAGAGGAAAATGACATGTAGGTAAATGATGTTGAATGTTACGTATTGTTGTAACTTATTTTATTTTGTTATCTCAAAGGGTTTCGGAGATATAACTTATTGCTGTTTGTATGAATAATCACACCTATCCCACGCGATTTAGAGCTGTTTCACACTACGTGCGATCCGAATCCGAGAAATGCAGGAGCAGCAGTAGCAGTAGTACTATTTGTATGAGAGGTTGCGCATTGGATCCGAATTCCGTCATCCGAATCTAGTGCTCGACCTCTCATACAAATAGTACTACCGCTACTTCGGATCGACATTTCTCGGCGTGAGACCGCAGCACCGACGACCAACCACACCGTCCACAATAATATGATAGCGTGCGAGTCAAGCAATATTAGTCTTTTGTATGTCGTAAGAACTAAGACATCAGCAATAGGGTGTGGTTAAGGCATGGCGCTGGCGTTTGACAACCTTCTATGAGACTTGTTACACGAAATTGTACTGATAGGCATATCCTTCTTTTGAGATCTTAGCTTAGCTTTAAGTCTTGGGCACAGCCAGTTATAAATAACTAGTGGACCCGCCACAGCTTTGCCCGTGGTATTTTCCTTACTAACTTTATCAGCCCTTCACCCCTTTGCTTTAGGGATCGAATTTCAAAAAATCCCTCCTTAGTGCCCCTCTAGGGTACTTGAGGAATGTGTCCTCCAAATTTCAAACCTCTAGGATCACCCGTTTAGGCTGTGCGTTGTCTATAAGTGAGTCACGGTACGATGTTTGATACGGTGTTGTTCAGAGGGCGCCGAGCTGTGGAAGCTGTCGGCGGACGAGGCGCTGAAGGCGACGGCGGTGCTGGCGGCGCGCAGCCCGCGCGCGCGCACGCCGCTGCCCGCGGGGCTGCGCGGCGACCACTCGCTCGTCGATCTGCCGCCGCTGCACGCGGACGAGGCCGCCATCGAGGTAACGGAAACAAAAATACATTCGGGATAAAGTTTTACGAATGTACCTAATAGCGCCGATTCGAAAGTGTGTTCGCTAATTAAAAAGTCACCTTTACAAAAAAAAATCCTCATTTCAAATTTCCTCATTCTATCAAAGCTGACCTGCCTGGAAAATTCATATTTTGGGCGCGCTAAAGCCGGCCTCTTTAGCGCGCTTATAATGCGAAATTTTCAGGCAGCCCAGCTTACAACGAAAACTGGAATTAAGATCCCAAGTCGCATTTGTCAATCGATTCTCATGAAATTTTGTGTCCTGGTTCGATATTTATATGGAATTTCTATGGAGATTCAGTTTTTCGAGATAAAATAAAAAAATAGTTCTACTCGCGAGTTCTTCAGCTCACAGAACCACTAATTTAAAATAGTTGTCTATTTATGAATTCACTTGTGAAAAGTAATTTGTGGCATCAGATAGTGGCGGTGCTGGACCCGGCGTCGACCGCGGCGCAGCGCGTGGCGCCGCTGCTGCTGGTGCTGCGGCGCGTCGTCAACTGCCACCTGAAGCTGTTCCTCAACCCGCAGGACAAGAACTCCGACATGCCACTCAAGAGGTAACCCCCAATTCGGTTCTTGACATTTTTAATAAATATTAAGGGTTGCCTGATAGCTCATTTTAGATTAATAAAAATATTTTCGTAATTAAAACAAATATACGCGTCGAATTGAGTATCTGCTCCATCGCTTTTTTTGAAGTCGGTTAAAAATCTTGCGACTTGATTTATTTGTTTGTGTCTACTTCATTGCATATAGTTTATCCACAAAAGCTGGACCGCGGCAAGACGCGGGGTGCCTGCGGTGCGGGAAAGGGGTGGCGGTGGGAATATACATTTCCATTTCGCTTCCCCCCGCATGTCCATTGCCACCCAAGGCGTAGTAGAGAGATTGCGATCAAACTATAGTATGGAACCGCTTTCATACTCATCCTATTCCTGGCAACGCATCGCTTTTCTTTAAGTCATCGCGGTTTTGTGTCGACCCCAAATGCTAGGCTGTGTAACTCAATGGTGGACTCGCTAACACTCGACTGACCCTTTCGGGTACGACCTTAGCATATCAGCAGCCCTAACATGCAAGACACAAAGATAAGTTAAACCCGTTTATCTCTATGACTATCTCTTTCGTCGGCACTAGTGTGAGAGAGACGCACTTAGAGATAAGACGGTTTAACTTATCCTTGTGTCTTGCATGTTAGGGCCGCTGAGGGGAATTGGCAGGTCACTCGGGTCTAAGTTATGTGGGAAGCGCCACTATTCGGCGCGGTCCCTTGATTAGAAACACCGTCGTATATCAGACGCGTACATTGTACGAGTATGCCAATTAATTAATTAATTGCACTATATCAAGGATCGATTTCTGATTAATGTCTTAGATCGATGTGAAATATAGGTACTGTTTAATTACATATGTTTCAAAACGTACACAAGTACCTTCATAAGTTTAAAGGGGCTCGTTAACGGGTTCGTTTTTCTGCAATTTATTGCTGCCATTCGGGCTATCCCCAAAAAGATTACATATGACATCTCTAATGGGAATATAAAGATTGAATGTAAACCTTTGGGGATAGCCCGAATTGCAGCGATAAATTGCCGAAAAAGTAGCCCGTTTACGATCCCCTTAATAATATCGTTTCGGTAATCCTGCATAGCGTGCGCGAATGTGTATATTGTGTATCAGATAATGCTTTGCGTATGCCACTGCACTTAACCTTTTCGCCAGGTCAATTCTAGTGCCACCAGCACCAGGCTCTTTTTAATCGACTAGTGCATCGCATATAGCTTAAATTATTTTGATTTGTATTGGGTTGTCTATGGACTGTGGCACTCGCGAATGGTTTTACATTCTCATCTAAACCTAACCGAAGGGTTAGTCTTTAAATTCTCCTATCTAGACCCATGTCTAGTCATGTATCAGCCAAGTTCGCAAAGCAAAAATCACTATTTTAAACCCCTGATGCAAACAGAGGGTTCTAAGTTTAACGTGTTTATCTGTGTATCTGTCTGTGGCATTGTAGCTCCCAGACGGATGAACAGATTTTGATTAATTTTTGTTTGAAAGGTGACTTAATCGAGAGTGTTCTTAGCCACGATTCAAGAAAATCTGTTCTGCCGTCTGAAAATCATCAGCTCTTTTCTAGTGGATGTGAGCAACTTCCACAGGTGTGATTAATTCGGAATTTCGTATCCCTTTACTTTAATGATATTGCAAGAACATGTTAACCTTGGTTCCCGAATTCCTCTCCAGTCGGGGGTTTTTTAATATTTTTATTTATTATCACTGACTGACTGACATATATATAGAACAAAAGATTAGACTACTGCCAGGTGATCTAGCAAGTTAAACCTTTGTGTGGAGGTAGGTTATTGGACTAGATAGAAAAAAGTCAGAAATAAACACATTAAGGGTTGGTATAGAAGCCAGAGTTATGAATGCGGCCAGTTTCAAATATTGTATTTAGAACTGGTGAATTAGATAATTTTGTTTTGTTACTGTTGAACGATTTTAAATGAAATAAGTTAGGCATCCTGTAAAGTGTATGTGAGTAATAAATAAAGAGAAGAGACAAGTATAACTTGACAAAAAATGTGATATCCAGGGGCGTGCATAGGAATTCCAGTCAGGTTAGGCAGTAAACATTTAAAGTTTAAAATATCGACAAAGTTGCGGGCAAAAGGTAGTTCGAATTGCGGTTAATTAAGGATTTGTCATTAAAAAAAACAATTATCTTTGTTAATAAGAAATATATCGCGTTTTTTTGCTGTTATGCCGTATGTAATAACTACCTTCTTACCTATCAAGTCTAAACTCGGCCTGGCCTTTTACCTTACCGAAATAATATCAAACAAAGTTACAGTTAAAAACCATAATACTTGAAGCGAATTGACGAGTTGCTCATATTACCTTTCGTTTGAGATGAAGAGAACTGCGACTTTGGTACATTTTTCTTCTTTTTTACAACTGTCTTTTGATTTTGTGATTGAAACTTTCAACTTTGGAAACTCCCGCCCTATTCACATATTGATCACTAATTCACAACATACAAACACTTTAAACATAATCATTCTGTTCATCCAATCCAAGAAAGCAATAAAAATTAATAACATAAAATGCTTTATGCTTAGCTAAATACACGTAAATAAATAAGTTTTGACAGCGAAGAGTTTGAAGTCATGTCATGACGAATGTCTTTGCAGGGTTGCCAAGTCTTCAAAGACGTATACCTATAAAAGTAATGGAAAAAATCCTAAAAACCATTAACTAACCACCGTATTTTTTTTGTAGGCTCCCTTTATCACAAACTAACCCATATCATAATCTTGTCAGTGTGATAAGTTTGTACGTAAGAGGCCAAGTACAGATGACAAATATTCTGAAAAAGCACGGTTTTCTTCGCGAACGCACGAAAGCTCCAATTGGTGCTGTAATTTTCAAGCTTATCAATCAATTTTGTACTGATTTTCTGTTAGTTTTTTTATTTCCCAAAAAGCCCCTAAGAACGTCCTGCCTCCAAAAAATTCCCTTTAGGGGGATTTATTAATTTACCCATAACTTTGGAAGCATCAAGCTTACCAACTTACTAATAAATAAAAAGGCAGTGCCTAACTTATGTAAAACTTGTGAAAGAGCCCTACCGGCAATAAAAAATGTATGGCCGTCAGGGCTCTTGATATTGTATAGAGGAAATGTATTTGTGTGCGTGTCTTGTTAATTTGTGGTGATTCTTGTATTTGTATTGAGTTCATAAATAGTAATTCGCACACAAATGTCTTTATATGTGTTGCAAAAAAGAAGGCAGCTGGGAGCTTTGCCTATTTTGCGTGACGCGAAGTATCAGAACGAGGAACTACGTTCCGTTCGACATCATTTTTTTAATTGTCTGGCAACTAAGCTCCATTGATCTCATAACTATTATGGAATTGATACCTTATTAAGTGTAACGTAAGATTGAATTTTGTCTGTTTGTAAGATTTTTGGTAGCAAGGAATAAAAAGATATAGGTATTTTTGAAATGTAACAATAAGTAAATACGAGTTATGAATTACATATAAATCGGAAATTTTGCCAGGGTAGGCACTGCCTAAATGCCTATATGGACCGCACGCCCCTGGTGATATCCCATCAGAAACATAAATGTGATAAAAGGGCTAAGTTCGGTACAAAAACGTCAGGGTTTGACTGTATCGCCGATAAGAGTTGTGATCTGAACGGGTGCCAAGTTCCTTAGAACTTTCTTAAATTATAGCTTTAAAAAGGTACTACAACGTTTCAAACAACTTGGCAAGTTTTAATCTGACTTCAAATACTTTGAATGTATCTGCATTTTATGGCATAGAGAAGATACTCGTATTTAATATGAGCGTTGAATTTATTTGTCGAATAGTTGTAATTTTTAACTCCAAGGTTAGATGGATATAAATCTGGGGCCCGTTTCTCTAAGCAAATATTAGTCTTATGGCCAAATTCAGAAAGGCAACTATTTAATCTCTAATCAAAGTGGCGTTTCTGAATTCGGCAATTAGTCTATTTAAAAAGTGTTTTGTAAATAAAAGGAGGAAATGAAACAAAACACGTATATTATGTGAGACGGGCTCTGTGACACAAGTGTCAAGTATTAAGATATCGTTTGTTTCAGAGTATTGAATGTGAGTGTGATTTTCAGCTTTTTCCGGTACGTGTTGGAACCGGAGCTGCAGTTCGGGGCGAGCGGGGCGGCGGCGGGCGGCGCGCTGGCGCGGTTCGCGCGGCTACCGCACGCGCCGCTGCTCTCGCTGGAGCTGCGCACGCCCACCAACTGGCTCGTCGAGTGCGTCAAGTCCGTCTACGACCTCGACAACATACGCCTCGCCGACGTCGACACCGTTGTTCATAGGTGAGTACCTCATACCAGGACCGGAGAATGCAGGACGTTGCCAAAGCGAACAATTACCGTAAGCAATGGATAAGATTTCATATAACACTATGACGACGCGGTTAGCTTAGTAGGTAGTGACCCTGCCTCCGAAGCTAGCATCTCGGGTTCGATCCCCGGTAAGGGAAAATATTTGTGTGATCAGCATAAATGTTTGTTCCTGAGTCTTGGATATTTCCTATGTATTTAATTATTTATTTATCTATATAAGTATGTATGTCATCGTTTAGTTCACCATAACGCAAGCCCATAGAGCTTTGGGAATAAGATAAATTTGCAAAAAGATTGTCTCCTGATTATTATTATATTATGATTTGATTAGTTTACTGTATTCTGCGTGAAAAGAGGAAGACATCAACATTTTACAATTCTCGCTTTTATTAACATTTATTATACTATAATTTACTATACTAGGGTAAATAATCTTCATGCGCACGCGACTAACCTTCGCCCCCCTGGTAATTGTTGAACAATAGATACGGACCACTCCAACAATCATTGTCAACAGCTCGAGAAGTCGAGATCAATCAGTGTATGTCCGCAACCGCTCGACTGCACGCCATGCTGCTCAAGCAGTCGCGTGTATGTCAATGAATGAAGTTCGCTATGCACTCGCAGCTTGAAGCGGTCATGACTGCTTCAAACTGCCCGTGTACGGTCGGCTTAAGGGGACATCCGTCGAACGTGAGATGGTTACTTAAAAGTTGTTGAACGAACGCGTCGGTTGTAGCGAGTTCGAGTTGGAATACCTACTGGTGGAGGGCCACGCGTGGGATCCGGCGCTGGGCACGCCGCCGCGCGGGCTGCAGCTGGAACTGGGCGCGGCGTCGCGGCCCGCCACCGTCGACACCATCGTCATGGCCAACCTCGGCTACTTCCAGCTCAAAGCCAAGCCCGGCGCCTGGTCACTGCGCCTGCGCCCCGGACGCTCCGAGGATATCTACCAAATTATTGGGTAAGCTACTTTCACTAGAGATGTGTAAGTAACGCGAGTAATATCATAACTACGGACTCGCGTGGAGAGGGTTCCGTACTATAAAACAATCGACAGCCTATTTTCTCCAAATATACTGATCACAAAAAAGCTGAAACTTGGTACGAATACAGTGTTAAGTGACCCAATCACGGACGTATAGCGTAAATAAAAGAACTCACCAACCGCTTTTTTGAATCGTCCAGTTGATTCGGAGAAAATGGGCTACGACAGATGTACAGATAGGCAGACAGATAAACAGACAGACAGAAAGACTGACAGACACGAGAGTGATCCCTTAAGGATTCCGTATTTGCATCAAATGTTCGGAATCCTTAAAATGTATATTAAAATGTTGAACAATTAGCTGTCCGAACCACCAAGTCCGTTGAAAGTTGTACGTCCTGTTTTATGAGTCTGGCGCTTGTGGCAGCAACATCACGCTTCAGAAGGGCATGCCCCCAATTCTCGCTGCGTTCGAGATAATGTCGATTGCGAGATTAAACGTCAGTGCATACAGTCGTTTGACACAACTGTATGAATCTGACGTTTAATCTTGTAATCGACATTATCTCGAATGCAACGAGAATTGGGGGCCTGGCGGTGGAGAACATAATTTAATAAGTGGTGGTTGTCAGGCACGAGAACACGGACACGCCGGCGGGCGCGGACGACATCCAGGTGCTGGTGAGCTCGTTCCGCAGCCACGTCATCAAGCTGCGCTGCACCAAGAAGCCCGACAAACAGAAGTACGACCTTCTCGTGGAGAACGATGACAAAAACTCGGGAGGCATTTGGAACTCTATTGCCAGGTATGGACCAGTCATTTTCGAGTGTGGAATTTGAAATAATAAGCTTGGGTTTAGGTTATTCTGTAACTTAAGTAAATAGAAGACGTTTTCGTAGTGATTGCTTTGGGCCTAGCACACAAGCGTTTATCGCGCACCTCTGTCACTTTTCAACTAAAGATGTAATAGCGAGTTTGTGGAATCGTTATAACTAGCTGGTTCGAAATGCTTATGTGGGCGGTAGAAATAGTGTATGACTATAGATAAATTTACAATAGATGAATCGGGTTTGAAAAAATGAATAAATAAAAGAGAAATAAATTGTTCTTATGACTACTAAAAATACTCAGGGATAAGGAAATGAAGAAAAAACGGTTGAAAAGATCGGTGGGATGAAAAATTACAAATACAAAGGACAATAGAGACACGAAGAAATCTAGCTCTTTACCACATGAGGATGACAGCATAATTTGTAATTGATACTTTTTCATAAAATATTAAAGCATATTAAGTAACAAATAACAATAAGTATTATGTTTTTGCTTTGCAGTGAATTATTAGTTAAGATTTGTTGTTGTTTACTTTCTCATATTTGTACCACTTGCTACCTTTTTTTATCAGTTACATTTGTTTATTTTCGTTTAGTTCCTTCGGCGGTGGCGAGGAACCGGAAGCGCAGGACGAGACAATCAACGTATTTTCCGTCGCGTCGGGGCATCTCTACGAGCGGTTCTTGCGCATAATGATGCTGTCCGTGCTGAAGCACACCAAGTCACCGGTCAAGTTTTGGTTCCTAAAGAACTATCTCAGCCCCTCTCTCAAGGTGGGTGCTTCTTTATAATATTAATAATATTTTGGGTAAATCAACTTTAAAAGTACTCCCAGTTTGATGACATCTCTTTAACTTAGAATATTAGTCAAACTGCCAGTTATTTTGGATTACATAAAGTCAACTGTCAAATTGTTTTGACAGTCATTCAAAATTGACACAAAACATCACGACTTCTAAATCTTAATAAATTAGGTAACGCAGTAGACATCGAGGTCCCACAATTTACCCGTATTTCCCCCTACGTAAATGGGATTTTAAATTAATATTAGTATTTGTGGGTCCAAGGAATCTAAATATACTATTTTTTACCAATCAAAAGATCCCAGATATTGTTTTATTTTACTTAAATAAAGCAGTACATTAAAGTTGATACACCCATTCATATCTAATCCTTAGGAAACGAAAAATTAATCCAGCAATGGTTTACCAGCACTTAAGCATTTGAACAGTTACTTAAGAGTTTCAGTTACATTGAATGCCAAGAGCCCGCTAGTCGGGTTCACCGGTCGTAGCGGATTTTCGCTACAAAGCGGAAAAACGCTGCTACGCGCTTAGCGCATGGCGATTGTTGGCGCTAAATGTGTTAATTATTTTTTATTGCGTATCTTAAGCTAATTTGCTGAAGTTGCCGGTGATTAAGTTACTTTGTCGACTGAGAGCTGGTGTTGTTTTGCAGGACATCCTCCCGTACATGGCGCAAGAGTACGGTTTCCAGTATGAGCTGGTCCAGTACCAGTGGCCGCGCTGGCTGCAGAGGCAGCGCGACCGCCAGCGCACTATCTGGGGCTACAAAATACTCTTCCTAGACGTCCTGTTTCCGCTCCATGTCAAGAAGATAATTTTCGTCGATGCCGACCAGGTCAGTGCCTTGATAAAGTACCAACTAACTTCGATTTAAGCTCATTAATAATATACCTGTTTGTTTTAACAGATCGTTCGCGCAGATTTGAAAGAATTAGTAGACTTAGATTTGGGCGGTGCGCCCTACGGGTACACGCCGTTCTGTGAAAGCAGAAAGGAAATGGAGGGATTCAGGTATCAATTTCACCTTGACTTTGACTGTATTTCATTATTATATGGAGCTGTTACCGGTAATTTATGAAATGCAGGCATTATATAATTATTACATATTATTACTAGATATTCTATAAAATGCCCGAAGGTGGTCAGGTAAAGTATAAAATGTGGTTACCCTTTATTTGGCATAATAATAGTAAGCAAAATTATATTACAATATAAACTATTCAACATAAAATCTTACAAGCAAGTAACATTTTCCGGCTTGCATTTTACAACAAAAAAAGACATAACATCGATGGCTAAGGCGGGAGCTTCGTTGCACTTTGCTACCGCCTTAGCCTTTTGAACCTGACATATCCGTGTCGCTTCTGCTACGACCCATCTTGCTCGCTCGCTGCCAGTTAGCATTTTTAGTACTTTTGTAATTTTGCTACGCAAACCATGAGTAAATGACTATTATATACATTGCCAGCATTTTATAGAATACCTAGGCAATATAGGTAAAAGTAAAAAGTTACGTTTTTAATTTCTTTGCACAAATCTTGCTCTGTATGTTTTGCTTAGGGTAAAGCTACCGAGATATATTAATATTTGTTTTTATAGTCAAATACCGTATCATATTTCATACGTTTTGGAGATTCTATAGAATGCCAGATTTCATACGTTGCCGGTGACAGAACGATTTCTTCTAAAGTTTGGATCCTAAACCAACCAGCCTTTAAACGTTCCACTGCCAGCGAATAGCATTCCACCTTTGAGTTATATTATAAGTGCTTCAACTATGCGAATCTATACGTTGTCTGTTAGTCGCATGTTTATAGAGACAACATGCGACTAACAAACAACGTTTAGATTCATCTCTATAGCAATAATTGTTCAGGGTTACCAATACAAGATTATTTATGCAATAACACCCCTATGCAACTCTATAAAAAAGCAATTTTCTTCCGTTCATCCAATCGAAATCCGTTTACTTCGAGATATAAACATTATATTTACGCATTGATATTGTAAGTGAGTATAAATGCGAGTGCGTGTGCGTGGTCAGGTTCTGGAAGCAGGGCTACTGGCGCAACCACCTGCAGGGGCGCAGCTACCACATCAGCGCGCTGTACGTCGTGGACCTGAAGCGGTTCCGCCGCATCGCCGCCGGCGACCGCCTGCGCGGCCAGTACCAGGCCCTCAGCCAGGACCCCAACAGCCTCTCCAATCTAGGTCAGTCACGTCACCTCACCTCCAATAATGCTGAGAATACGGTCGATTCGTTTTATCATATGCCGTTGTTAATTGATTTGTAACTTGATACGGTAGGTTCACTCGGACACCCTGGATGCTAAGGTTGCATGCTCTAAGTATAGTCTGTCGCTATTGGTGCTTAAAATAACCTTTTCATGAAGAAATAGATCAGCTTATTAGATACCGTAGATGCCCACGATAAAGTAGAAAAACCCACAAGGAAAGTTAAATAAAAAGCAGTTACTAAAATGAGATGGTGAGCAGAAAAATGTGTTGCGCTTTTTAAAGTAAAGTCATAATCTTATTACTTGCTTTAAAGATCAATTATTCTTGTACATATAGAGATATGCCGTCCTCTTCATTTTATATAGGGAATATTCTCGACCGAAAAAAATGAGGAAAGATTTCGGATGTTTCCAAGTTCCGATGAAATTTTGTATTTTGTTAATGTCTTACTTACCAAACTTATCTAAATAGGTGTGATCCCTGAAATAGAAGGCACTGCACAAAGCTCGGTCGCTCAGGTACCGAGTGTTATTAGAAACATATTTACGTAGCGGTAGTAAGTTATTATTAATTATTTAATAACAAGTGCGATGTTTTTCAACAGATCAAGATTTACCGAACAACATGATCCATCAAGTAGCCATCAAGTCGCTTCCGCAGGAGTGGCTCTGGTGCGAGACTTGGTGTGATGAGGCTTCCAAAGTTCAAGCAAAAACCATTGATTTGGTAACTAACAATATTAATAATAATGTATCCAACATTTAGGTCGATAATTAGGTTATTTTTACTTAACATAATTATTCATCGATCACGCTGAACGTTCTTTTCTTTCCTGCACTATGCGACCTGCGGATGTGAGTCAGGTTCCGTAAGACCATGCAAGCGAAAGAGATATCAAGATTCTAATGGTTTTATGGCCCCAGCCGCCACTAAAGTAAAAAAGCTGTCGGTGGTGGCTTTAGAAAGGTTGAAGTTCGTTTGCTATAAACTGTTCGCGTTGTTGATATAAAATTGACAAATTGGTCCAGGTGAGCTCGACAATAATGAACAGATCTGACATGTCTACAAAAAAGTTCTAACGTAATTAACGCGAAATTTGTGCCTCGACGGCTTTTAAAATAAATATGTACGCAAACTTAGACCGTAACAATATGGTATTGCGTGCGCAGTGCAACAACCCGATGACGAAGGAGGCGAAGTTGTCGGCGGCGATGCGCATCGTGCCCGAGTGGAGCGCGTACGACGCCGAGATCAAGGCGCTGCAGGCGCGCGTGCGCCGCGGCCTCTATCAGGCTGCCGACCACGAACAGGTAACATAAAAATAAAAAATAAAAATTTTGCAAGAAGGCTTCTTTACATGTTTGAATCTGCTAAGAAAGAGCGCCGCAAAAAAATCAGCAGTTATGCTTTTTTATTATAATCAACTAAAAGAAAACTATGCGACAATGCAACAGAAAAACACAATGTGCAAAAATTAAGTATAAGACAATAATTAAAAGGTAGATGTGTAAAGTCTCCAGGTCAGTTATGATGCTTAATCTAAAAATCGCAGACGTTTACAGAGTCCCTGAGGTAGTAATTATTAATAACCAAGGAGATGTGTAGTGTCTCCAGGTCACAGAGATGTATCTGGTCCCTGGACAAGTTAATCTAAGTGTCTTAGAAATCTATAAATTCAAAATAATTTAAATATGGATTTACGGATGGATTTTTTGGATCTATCTATTGTACCTCGTCTCATTCAGACGATCTCTGAGCAGCGAGTACTTATGCCCTAGATGCGCAATGGTGGGTTTTCAAATGCTGCTATAAAATTAGATACCTTTCGGTACTAAAGTAAAGAACAATTTGACACGTTACGTTGTAAATTTTCTCCATAACATCTCCGTCCAAGTATTGGACGGAATTTAATGACATTTACAGACTTTGTAAATTTTCTCCATAACATCTCAAGTATTGGTCGTAATTTAATGACATTTACAGACTTTCTATAATGATACTGAAAAAAAAAATGTTTATGTTACAGGAAATCGAAAGCGTTATAAATGATCCAACTTCTACAGGAAGTGAGTCAGGTAATATTTTCAATATGAGCGCATCTTATTGAAATCGATAATTATGAACGCTTATCTAACGGCTTTTTTTTAAACTGTCTCATGTTTTTTGTACTTTTACAGGTAGCCATCTCGATGTGCACACGGAGTTATGATGAGGTGAATTTATGATATTACAATTGATCAGCCGATGTCGGTTGCTGTGATATGCGTCTTTATAAGTTTTAGTTAATTGCCCCGACTAAATAGAGGGGTTCGTCTCCGTTTCATATGCTCTAAAATAGATTTCACAGATACTGCATGTAATCATCTCTACTTCAATAATACGCATCTGTGAATTTCATTTCTGTAATTTAATCGAGAATATTTTCCTTGACAATAATTCTTACCTTTCTCAATTTCTAGCATTTAAATGTAATATATACAATATTAACTTTGACCCGTATCTTCGTCTGCGTGCAAATGTATCTTTAAACTATCCAAATCGATGCAGACGTTCTTGAGATAATCGCGCAGCGCAGAAACATAAAAATATATCAACGGGCTCTTTTGGGGCATGTACGAAGCTGCCGTCAATTAAAATTTTCAGCCCCTATATAATCCTTTTAAGGGTTGATTTTCTGAACAAAAATTAGCCCATAACCTTTCCGAGGCTCAAACTATCTCCAGGTTTAGCCATGAAAGCGTAACAGACAGATAGTCAGACAGACAGCCAGAGTTACGTTCGCGTTTAGTTATAACATTAGAATAGGATGGAAGTATGGATGAGTATGGATGATTATCGAACTCTGTCTGTTTGTCTGTTACATTTTCGTGCCCAAATCTCTACTCAGATTTGGATGAAATTAGGCCCGGATCTACGATCTTTTCGGACCGGGGCAGAAACTGATAGTGGCGCCCCCTCTCCAGCGTTTGACAAATCGTTTAAAAAAAAGCTCACAAAGCTCGCGCTGTATGCTAGGTGGTTTGTGAAACAAGTATGTTTGCCTGGGGAAAGCTATAGGATGTTTTTTATAACAACGTCGGGGGCAAAACCAGTACTCCATAAGATAAAATAAGCTTGGTTTACCGTTGAATAATTGTCCAGGCGCCTCATTCGGGAACGCTAAGTGATTCTGTAGCGACTCGTAAGCCAGATTTCTCATTCCACTCTTCCGCACGACGCCAAATGCGTACGAGCGAGATGAGAGATCTGGCTTACGAGTCGCTAAAGAATCACTTAGCGTTCCCGAATGAGGCGCCAGGTCTACATGACTAATATCACAAATGCCAATGTGATTTTGTCTCCATGGCTTTCAAAGCAGCTTTTAACTGCACCGCTTCTATGAAATTTGAGATCCGCGGACGAACTTAGGATAAAGATAGTTGCTACCCAGAAACATTGCTCAGTTTCCAAGGAGATATTTTACAGATTATACGCGGACGAAGGCGTTGGAAAAATCTATTACAATTATAATACCTTATTGTTTGGACAACAGTTTCACCGAACTGCTTAGTACAATGTTTCTTGACAACTCGATGTAAGTATTTAGCTAATCAAACATTTCATTAGGTGCAAATAGAAAAATATTTGTATTCTGCTGTAGCAAATTGTTAAGAACTTAAAGAGAAGCTTCGGTTTCTGTATATATTAACATACAGTTGTCCAATTGTACATTTTATGTTTACGATGTACAGATGTAGTGCATAATTAGTTTCCATCGTGTTTTATCGGAAAAGTTCGTATTTATCGTGCTCTCTCAATTAGCTTCAGCAGGCCCCCAATTCTCGGTGCATTCGAGATAATGTCACAATCGAGATTAAACGTCAGTGCATACAGTCATTTGACACAACTGTATGAATCTGATGTTTAATCTCGCAATCGACATTATCTCGAATGCATCGAGAATTGGGGGCCAGTACCCATCATACCATGCTGTCATTTTTCATTTTGACATTTGACACTAAATAATAAAGTTTCATATTAATGAATATAAACATGTCACTCATTGAATACAATAATTAATTGACACTTCGGGTCCCGTCGTCTTCCGATTGAGATCCGAGTTTTACCGATGGAAACATATTATTCACTATATCTGTAAATGACTTTGATCTACACGCAGGACCGTAGCTCGGGGGGGTATTGTGGGGCAATGTACCATAAAATACCTTAAATTCATACCTGGTCTAAGCGCTTATTTTCGCTATTAACCCGTCGTATGACCTTGTTATACTTCGTGAACTCTAGTGTTTTAAATTGATTTATTTATTTTAGGGTTATCAACAATTGTCACATTATTTCTTATGCTAAACACATTTTATTGGTTAAGGTATAAATAAATGCGCAATCTTTTAAAGGTAACCCCTCATGCAATTTACAGGCATTGTTCATAAAAAGGGCTTAGTGTTAATAATAGATAAATGTTTCTCTTACTATTATGTGATTTAGTGAACATTAGTACAACTCAATCATTACCGTTTTTTTTCTAGAGACATACTATGTAAATCTATCGTATTACTATAGTCATTAATCGCCGCGCATTTCAAAGCTATCTTCTAATGTTGATTGAACAGTTTCATCATAAGCGCTTAGACGAGGTTTCACAGGGGCTTGGTTCATGTGGTGTACGCACCTATCTTTAAAGGTGGACTTTCGTAGCAAGCATTCGTGACGCTGCGAAGGCGGCAGATTATTGTACTACGCAAATGTATGGCACGTAAGGACGTGGTGTCCTAATTGATAGCGCGAATGTCAATTAGGACAACTGTTCGACATCAGTATGTTTGAACGCGCGTTCGTGCAAACAAAGTTCGTGCGAACTAGCGATGATCGCGCAATCGCGCTATTAGGACGACGACTCATTCGAACGCTGGCGTCCGACGATATCGATGCTACAATGACGCGGCGTCAGAGTCGCTGCACTCGGATGACGTTCCATAGATTTGCTCAGGACACCTGACACCTCACTGACACCACTGACGCTTGCCTCGAAAGTCTACATTAATAACGCTTCACAGTAACTGACATGGGTTTGTAGTCTTAAGTAAAGGTTGTAATGTGTTTAAAGGGATTTTGTTTGTTATGAATGCACCTTCGAGATGTGGATTATAGGAAAAACTTAGGCAGGCTTTTATAAAGGACCGAGACCCAGAGAAGTATAAGATACCCTATACAAAGTATCTGGAATACAACATACTATTAAAATTAGTAGGTAGGTATTTGAGATACCATGTACAAAATACTTTTGGAAATGGTATCTGAAAATAAATAAAATACGTATCTTCTAAATACTTTTTAAGGATAAAATACTTTTTGAAAGAAAACCCCAATTTTATTATTTAGCTTAATTTTATTAAATGAATTATGATTATGAATAGATCAGCGCAGATCGCGCAAATGTGACATTTTATATTTTTAAGGTTTTTTATTGAGACTTAACTAAAACCAGACATTCAAACATTTTATCACAAATTTTTGATATTTTGGTTCTGTTTTATCTATTAGGTGGCATAGTAAATGGGAAAAGATGCATAGGTAATTATGACTAAAAGTATTTTAGCAAACATACTATTTACGAAATACGAAATGAATGGTATCTAAATACAAGATACAAAGTAAATTTTTAAAAAAGTATTTTAGATATAGGATTAAGATACGTATTTTGTATCTTGTATCTGTATTTATTTTCTTGTATCTTAAATAAGTCACATCTCTGGCAGACCAAATGTGAGAACTAAATCAGTAAAATTTTTGGCATTATCGACCGAAATTTGATAAAACAGGCCTTTATAAAAGTCAGCCTTAATTTCGGTGTGATTATTATGAGAGTAGTGGTTCTGTGGTGTGATTCTCGACGTGCGCAGGGCTGGTCAATGGATAAACTAAACTTAATTTTGAAATGAAAAAGTTGTCGAGTCTAAAGTCTGTTCGCCGAGAGTTGATAAATATTATGATATCGTCTCGAAATAGCGACTGTCGCTGACCTATCGCAAACTGTATGACGGGCGTCGCTTATTGCCGCGCGCACTGTGTTTCGTGGTACGAGGGAGACAGTTCTTGTCAAGCGCGGCGCCGCGCTTCGAGTGTCATTTGGGTGTTCGTGTGTTGTTTTAGACGAAGCAATAGAACGTTTCATAATAAACGTCATCGACTCTGATTCTGCCTCCGACTCTGAGACTTCGTCATGGTCGTCTTCCGATGATATGGCAGGCTATTCAATAATATTATCCATGAAAAAAATAGAGATTTTCCCTTTCATTTTTTATTATCATCGGTAAAAATAATTAGCGCGCCGCTATTTGTAATGAGTTAGGAAGCCCCGATTTTGAATTTTTATTTGCAACTACGGCGGACAGACTTTAAATTTGAATGTAGCCGATCGGCTGCTGCGCACGTTAGAGTATCAAATGTTTGGACATACCTCACTGCTGCAACCGTGTCCTTGTCTTATAATAGTCGAACCGTACATTGCTACGAGCCATACACGTAGACGGCTTAACATTCGACAGCTTACGAGAATGAAGACTAAGCTAGCCCAAAAATCAAGTTCCATTCCAAGGGGCACAGAATTGACTCCATACAAAATGACTATAGCAATAACCCGACTAGCGGGTCGTCCGGCGTGGCAATAAAGTAATAGGGAACCCGATTGTTCGGTCCTTGGCACTGAATGTGTTAAGAGGGTATGTCACAGATATCCAGTACTTTATAAGGATGATTTCATAAAATATTAACCGTACCCAATTAGTTTGTTCATGTTTCCCAATTCAACACGATGGTAAAATGACGCTGCTTACCCATTCTCGCCCAGTGCCGAACATATGAGGCGAACTCACGAATGTAAAAGCGCCCTAATGTGTAAAGCCATTTTACTTTAAGGCCCGGTCACATTACGTGTGCGGCAGCAGCGCGTGTGATCTATCCCGCTGACACTAATGCAATACAGTATAATGGCGTCGCACCGCGCTCGCGCCGCGCTCCTGCCGCGCCGGCATCACGCCGCAATGTGAGCGGACCCTTAGATTAGACTATAACGCCGAATCTTTATGAGAAAACTGATGACCATAGATTATATTACAAAATGTTCAATTACATTACAATGTTTTATCAATACCTTGACTTGTATAACCAATTATTACTCCGTAAGACACTGCATTTTTATTAATGACATAAGTAAGGCTTGCAAACACCGGAACGCGGAACGGAAGCGGAGCAGGTCGGAAACGCGGTATCCGCGCGGATTAGATGTGAAGGCTTTCATTTTAGTTCCTGTAACACTGCTTACGCAGGCCCGTTTCCGACCCGCACCGCTTCCGTGCCGCGTTTCCGTGTGTAGAAAGAAGCTTTAAATGATGTACATTTCTGTGCTCTTGTTTTTTATACAACTTATGTCATTCCAATGTTATCCATTTGATGTGCTATATATGGTTACTTATAATAAATTTAGGCATAGCACTAGATCTCAAACCTATGTTAATTTACTACATAGTCGTTGCAACATGTTACAACAAAAATGCTTATTTTCGAACTAATAAAACGTGTCTTACATATTTAGGTTTATTATTGATCGGTTTACTGGCTAACATTATAAATAGCGATATTCACTGAGGGTCAGAATTCATACAAAACCTCCTCTATCCTAATGGTCCGTTTATTTTCTTTTTCGGTCAATATCATAATTAAATTAGATGTTACTACGTTTATTAATTTGTAACCAACACAACCTTTTTTACTCGCACTTTTTGTTCCCATTTTGTTTAATTTGCGGAAGAAAAAAATCATGTTTGATTTGATAAAAAAATAAAATTAACAAACACTTGATAATGTTTGAGTTTTCTCTGTCGATCTTGTGTGGAAACTGAATCACGGCTCTTCGTCCGAATGGTGCTTCACCTATTTTTATTTCCAAATTAATAAAAGTTTTTTTTTCCGTACAGTTGTCCTACTAATTCTGTCAGCAAAAATAGTCCAGTAAACGAGCATTCTCTAGTATTAGTTAGGGAGCTGGGTGCCTGTGCTGTTGACCTTTGAAGAGTTCCCTCGTTAGAAGCCAACCCTGAGTGAGTGCAGCAACCATTTCATGGTAAAACTTTAAACCGGCTATCATAACAAAATGCGTACATAGAATTTCTTGACTGTGCTGTTGACTGTTGAAGAGTTCCCTAGATAGAAGCCAACCCTGAGTGCAGCAACTATGCCATGGTAAAATTTAAAACCGGCTATCATAATCAAATGCGTACACAAAATTTCGTGACTGTGCTGTTGACCGTTGAAGAGTTCCCTAGTTAGGAGCCAACCCTGAGTGCAGCAACCATGGCATGGTAAAACATATAACCGGCTATCATAATAAAATGCGTACAAAAAATTTCGTGACCGTGCTGTTGACCGTTGAAGAGTTCCCTAGTTAGGAGCCAACCCTTAGTGCAGCAACCATGACATGGCAAAGCTTAAAGCCGGCTATCATAATAAAATGCGTACACAATATTTCGTGTCTGTGCTGTCGATCGTTGAAGAGTTACTTTGCCTGGAGCTCATCCTGGATGTCGATTTAGGGCATGCTAACCATAAAAATACATTGTCATCGGAACTGAACCAACATGTAAAAATTCAGCTCCGAAGAATAAGAAGAGGAAGTGGTTCTAATTCAGCTTGCAAGATTTGTCGCGTACATATAAAAGCTTTTAATAACATTGAAAGCAAAACCAACCGCTTAACTCAGATATTGATTATGCTGTGTTAGTGGTCGATATGGAAAAAGCAGTATGTAACTATAAAATTCTATAGTAGCTATTCGAAGTCGCTGACTGACTTTTCGATTCCGACATGGGCATACCTTTTTTTTAGAGTTTATGCGGTCGGGTTTTTCGCTTTATATAATTAATAATTTTCTGAAGGTATGGATAATCGTCCTTCCTTCCCATGCCGTGGTTAACCTTTTGTCTCGTTGTTTTTCATTCGCCTCCAACACCATATTTCACATAATGTCCACTTTTCGCTGCCATACCTACAATGTAATATTGAGACGTTCACTTTAATTAAGTGTTGAGAAAGTGCCTTAAAATTCGCTTTTTGTTGTTGAAAGCACTCTGCTATGCCTAATTATTTCTCAAGGTACCTATTGACAAACGTCATACAAGCGCTTTGAAGCTTCTGCTAACTAATCAGCGGCCCTAACATGCATGCATTGTGCCATGCATGTTAGGGCCGAAGGTTCGGGAGGTTTGAAATTTAATTTTTTCATACGTACTCGTACCTATACACTATTCATCGAGCTAGTAGTAGCTAGTGTTAAATAAATGTAAACAAACTTACCCACCTGACTTCACCACCACCCTACCACCATAGATAAAAACCGGACAAGTGCGAGTTAAACTCGCGTGGAGAGGGTTCCGTTCCGTACATGATTATCTGAAATTTACTACGTTACTTTAAATACCATAGACTTCTTATAGGTTTTCCTGTAATCTATAGGTAAAGAACTATTTTCGGTATTTTTTTCAAAATTGTAGCCCCAGTAGTTTCAGAAATAAGGGGGGGGGGGGAATGGTCAATTTTCGCCTATTTTCCTAAATAACTTCTAAACTATTTTACTTAAAAATCAAAAGAAAATATATTTAAGATCCATACAATAAGCCCTTTCATTTAATATGTCACACAATATGTGATGCAGAACTTTTTTTTTAAATTTTCTCATTTACCCCCCAAAAGTGGCCCGCGTGTTTAAAATTCATATATTTACGACATGCGTCCGTGTTGCGGTCACCGACTTACATATATATACCAAATTGTAACTCAATTTCATCCAGTAGTTTCGGAGCAAATTGGCTGTGACAGACGGACAGACAGACAGACAGACAGACACATGAGTGATCCTATAAGGGTTTCGTTTTTTCCTTTTGAGGTACGGAACCCTAAAAAGGAGCCATTTAAGACATAGGTTAAAAATATTGACTGGATTGGCTGGTTAGCTGAGTGACGTGGATTAGTTTGTTTACATAATTAACTACCTAGGAGAATAGGGTATAATCACTTCGAAAATATCGATGTTATTGATATGAATTCTTATTGAACCAAACGATGAAACCAAGAAGCGGGTGATTAATGAAACAAGGATTTCTAAGCACGAACTTTATTTACAACGTATGTTTATTTAAAACACAGTTATATAAAAGACTAAACTTGTAGTTTTCCTCATTAAACTGGGACACATTGAGTTTAACTTCTACATATGTATATTATATATTCTACCAATGATCGAAAATATGCTTATACAGGTTGTATAATCCGCACGGGCATGGAGAGAAGTAGGATTAATATCGAAAATCGATTTGAGTGATTATATTATAATTAAAATTAAAATTATAACAATAATTTTATTTTGTTATCGTTGTTTTTTTTTTATTTACAAAGAAGGTATCGCGCTGAAAACATAACGGATGTACTTAATATGTTTACAGGAAAAAACCTTCTAGAACTTGAACCGTGAGAAACTGATTGCATAATTGTCTTAAGAATCAAACATTTTTTATGTTTCAATGCATTAGTTTAAAACAAAGGAATGTGTACTTTACGTATGGTTAACCATAAACAATATGAATGGTACATTTTCCCCTCAGTGATTCGCTCGTATTTCCATCCTGTATAAGCAAAGGTAAAAATTCTTACATTATCTATGTTTTCATTAAAACTTTTTTGAAGCCTTATCTAGGTACATCTAGAATATTTGAGCGGTTAAGAGCTAGGCAAACGAGTATTATAGTAGTATCAATCCACTAAGACAAGCTCCACGACTCAATTTTACGTATATTTACGCAATCGTGCGACGCGAAATTATGTGCATGGCCCAAAGATAAATTAGAACCGATTATCTCTAAAGTGCGTCTCTCTGACACTAGTGCCGACGAAAGAGATAGTCATAGAGATAAACGGTTCTAATTTATCTTTGTGGCATGCACGTAGGGCCGCTGGGGCACGTCCTGGCGGATTGATCTATTTTTATGTTATTCTTATTATTTGTGAGTGGCGTAGTATGCGTCGCATTCAGTGTCATCTCTACAATGTTTGCGGTTTAAAGGCTGCTTTACACATTATTAAGTACCATTGTCAAGTGACAAGTGATTAGTTAACATGTTTTTATGGTGAAAAGTGTAAAGTAAACGTCCACAAAGTTTTAAGTCATTTCCCCAGGTCCAAAGTGAGTTCATTTCGGTACAAAATGGAGGACGAGCAGCGGTTAGAATAACGAAAAAATTTAAATATTATATATGCATCCGTATTTTATATATTCTCATACTAAATTCAATGTTTGAACTTCGGTCCACATCATGATTCCGTACGCCGTATGACCGTACTATGAACTTGTCAAACTACTGCGGCGCTAACATGCATGGCACAAAGATAAATTAGAACCGTTTATCTCTATGACTATCTCTTTCGTCGGCACTAGTGTGAGAGAGACGCGCTTACTGTCACTTAACAGCACGAATGTTTACACGTTAATTTTACTAATCACTTGTCACTTGCACTTGCTAAGGGGTCGTCCACAAATTACGTAACGCAAAATTCTCAAATTTTTGACACCTCCCTCCCCCCATGTAACAGGACCGTAACGCTTAGCCGGGACCCCCCCCATCCCTCCCCATTCCGTTACGTAACAGGCCCCCAATTCTCACTGCATTCGAGATAATCTCACAGTCGAGATTAAACGTCAGTGCATACAGTCGTTTGACACAACTGTATGAATCTGACGTTTAATCTCGGAATCGACATTATCTCGAATGCAGCGAGAATTTGAGACCTGGTCCTTTGTAAAAAGTTTTTGCCTAATATTCAGGTAGAAAGATTTCTATTTTTAAATAAAATACGAAAATTAGTTTCAAGGACGACAAGAATTATTCTGAGAATTGTATAGCACGCCCAATTTCAAAAGAGCGCTGACGGCCATACATTTTATATAGCCATCAGCGCTCTTTTTACATTGGGCGAGGTATAATCATCTATGAACGTAATTCGGTTCCATTTCTTAATAATATAATTATAATTTCATGAGTTTAAATTAATTGTACAATATTATAAAATCGTGACGTAACGCCAACCTTGAACCCCCCCCCCCCTCCCCCAACGTAACAGGACCATAACGCTTGGCCAGACCCCCCCCCTCCCTCCAAATTGCGTTACGTAATTTGTGGGCGACCCCTAATTGACAATGTGTAAATCAGCCGTAAGTCATGACGCCCATTATTATTTAGTTGTAGCCCTTATAATTATGAAACCGAAATCGTGCGACTCAAAAACGCATCACGCAACTCAACATTGATGCACGTTGCGCCCAGCACTTCGTTCCGCTTCTTTTTAATAAAAGCTATATTTATAGCGGTTATCGTACATAACTACACTACCTACGGCACATGAACAACACTTTATTGTCGAGATATACAGTTTAAATTAAACCTACAGAAGTTTTCAAGTGAATTACAAAAACGATTTGCCCTGTAACGTCATTCTACAACATTCTCAGCGCTGCGTCAGCGACGAGCGCCATTTTTTACACGACTACGGAAAATCCAAAGGAGGGTTATGATTTTAGCAGTGTATGTATGTGGGTATGTTCATCTGCTCCCTCATAGCTCTTCCTCTACTTATTTTAGTAAGTAACGTGTTATTCGATGCGTCTCGACACTCAGCGTGTCGTGCGTAGACTACAATGACAACTCATCTAATATGGCGCATTTTATAAGTTAATTTCTCAGCCCGAAAATAATAAAATGAAGTTAAACATGTTATATATATTTGATATGAAATGAAAGGTATTAACGAGCAAATTCCAATAAACGTAATTAAATGTTTGCTCGGGTATTAGTTTTGCAGTTTACTTATCTTGTAATGTAGACTTTAAGTACAAAGCCGTTCTTAATTAAAAGGGGACGCGTCGTGGACGTAGCGCTGTGCACGTTGAAGATTCACACCACTGAATTCATTCTTAATTCTAAGTACAGCAAATAAATCATATATACTTTGGTGGCACTACGTCATCGTCTACCTTAGGTACTTTATAGCTACATCCTACCTCACATTCTACAATTTTAAATGTATGTTTTAATATTAAGCGGTTTTTTTACGTCGAGTAATAAATTATGACATAAAAACATGACTAGTGTAGCATAATATATGAAATAAAAATCTATTAATTTGTATTGTTCTTTGGTAAATTAAATTCATATTGGGGAAGAAGGATGCCGAAATAAAGTTTATCTACACCCATATCTCAAACCAATCAAACCTCCATAATGTAATCAAAAACCGTAGGAAATGACCAGCATATGAAAACCTGAACCTGATTACAGTATCGATTTTAGTATCCTAATGGTCATAACGATACAGATATGAGCTACAGGACGGGGCACCATCGTCGCCGTGTCACCGTTTATAATATGTGTGTAGATAAAGTTATGTATGCAACTCTGCATAATTTCGCCTTAAAACACACGTGCGATCTTATTATGAAACTCGCTTAAGCTCGTTTCATAAATCCGCACTAGTGTTTTAAGGCCTATCATTATGCAACCGTTGCATAAACTACTTTCAAACTATTTTCAAACTCCTACTAGCTTGCTCGGTCACCTGAGACATAGTGTAAATAGTGTAGATTGGTGCATCAAGCAGTGATGAATTATATTGCGTCGAGTGTTTGTTTGGAGCCCTAAAACGAGCACAATAATACATCGCTTGATACGAGGCGCATAACCTGCTTTTCGTTCAAATAAATACTGCAAAAAGTAGGTAAACCTTTCTTTTTCTCAAAACACTTTAATCTCTTCGATTCTTGTTTTATTTTTTAAACGTTAAGTAACATAAAGCTATAGGACCTATACTATCTTTTCAGCCAGTACTTCGAGCATAACATTTTAAACAGCCCAATCACAGTTCGACGTGGCCGCTATGGTGGGTAAAGTTCTTGAACAACTAAACAAATAAAAAAAGTCAAATAATTAATTTTTTATGCAACTTTATTGCTTTAGAGCCAAATCCTGCTTTGTGCTGTGTATTTAAGGACATAATGATGAAATTAAGAGTAGCTAGAAGTAAAAAGATAGCGGTCGCACGTACTTGTCGCGATAAGGCAATTGTGCGGGACGCGTGCGTGGGGCGATGGGTCACGCTCCACTGCCCGCTCTGCCTGCGGAGCGGTACCTCAACAAATCCTTCCTGAGGTAATAACCGGCGGCAGCCGCCATGTTGCAGCCGCGCATCGGAATCGGCCATTCATAGAGATTACTCAGTCTATATTATATTTTTAGTGATCCTTTGGAACAGAAAACATTCGCGGCACGAAATAAACGTTTCGTGGTTTGCGTGAAAACGTTTAATTGCAGTAGTGTTCCTCTGTGGTGTAGCGGCATAGCTGGCAGTCGACGCGGCAGCACCAGTGGTAGCGGCAGTGGCAGCGCTCGAGGCGGCTGGAGCGCAAGGCGCGCCGCCCGCGCCCGCAGCACAGCCGCCCGCACCCCCCGGCCGCGTTGCCCACGCTCGCGTTGCATCGTCTGCGTTACCAACATAATACTTTACCACTGTTTAACTCGTCTATATATGATATACTAGGAATTGCCCGTGACTTCGTCCGCGTGGAATTCGGTTATCGCTATTCCACATAGTTGTATATTATCGTGTTTCTTCTTAAAATAATAGAAAGAAATCTTAATTCTGAATACATTGCTTAGTATATTACCTTCCGTGCGTGCCGAGTGATCCGGCGGCCGGGTCAAGCTCGCAGTAGTCGGGGCTGGGCGTGACGTAGCGCAGGCGAGGGCGGGCGCGATGCGCGCGGCGGCGCGGGCGCAGCGGCCCGGCGCGCGCTGCCTCGCCCGCCAGCGCCGCCGCCACGCGCGCCAGCGGTGGCAGCGCCCGCCAGCACGTGCGCACGGAGCACGACCCCGACACGCCGTGGCACGTGCACTTTGTGCGCATCGCCAAAGACACGGCCTGAACACGCCAACACTTAGGTCGCGTTTCCACTGAAGCGGAGATGAGCTAAGCTGACTAAACAGATTGCTCCATCTTAAGTTATTTAAATATTTCAAGCATTCTGATTGGACAGTTCAGCTCAACTTCGCTTCGCTCCGCGTCCGTGGAAACCCACCCTTACATTGAATATCCAAAACACGTCCCCGCCGTTATTTCCCCATCTGGGACAACTGGGAAAAAATAGCATTAGTCCCCTCCTGCTTGCCTGACAATATAAAATGTTAATAATCCTTACCAATAAAACTACCGTGTACCATGACTAACTGATAGACAATGCAAAGCCTAAACCGGTGGTCCTAGGGATTTGAAATTTGGAGGAAATATTCCTTGAGTATCCCTTGTTCGGAACTGTGGAAGGTGCACTAATACTTTATGTAGTGACTGTTTACCTAAATTGGCGGGATCAAATGGGATTTTTTCCCAGTTGTCCCCGTTTTTATGGAAGATGGGAATACCCCAATAAAACTATAATTGGTTCGCCCTAAAATATACCTAACTCATGTTTTACCAGTTATTAGAAGTACTTAATGTAAACGATCATGACAAGTCTTTCAGTGCAAACGTGCTACTTATTTTTAATAAATAATAATAATATAATACTATTCCTCGTGTTTGTGAGGATGACAGACATAGGTACATATTTAACTGTAGGTAGGTATACAATTTCAGTCCTGTACTTAAATAATCTTCGAGAAAAGTGCCTGTGTCATACCTACAGACAGACAGACATGGTACGGAATTTTCAAAAGTAAGAGAATCAACTTCTCTAGCTTTCAAAAATTTAACCGTTCCCGTCTTATTTCTGTAAGAAAACAAAAGTTAAAACGCAATAAAATCCATTCAATGTCTATAAGTCTATACCCCATTCGTCTAGTTAGTTAACTAAATGTAAACAAACTAACCCACGTGACTGAGCTAATCCACCAATCTGCTGATCAATTTTTTTAACTGGTGCAACTATGTCTTGCTTGATTGGTTAGCTGAGTCACGTGGGTTAGTTTGTTTACATTTTAGTTAACTCCCTAGACGAATGGAGTATAGCTTTTTCACAGCTTTTCAATCAACTTATAAAACTCTAACGGGAAAGTAAAACACGTTGTAATGTACGCACTTATCACCCAATATTACACACACACACACACACACACATCGCACTCGTATAATGTTACAATATTATTTCTATAGAATACCTATAGGTACTCAAGTGTGGGGAGAGCACGTAGATACATATCAGAGAACAGGTCAAACCTGTCTTGGGAAGCGGGGTGTTTACCCTTCTACTATGGAATTATTATGTAGGTAAGTATGTACACATTTTCAAACAAGGAACTTGATTGACCTTTCTTCCGAAACGAGAATTGATAAGGTTGGCAGACGCGATGAGCGGGCGCAGCCGCAGTAGACGCGTGCGCAAGTCCACTTGCGGGTCGAAGCGAGGGTCGTCGGCAGCCATGCGGTATTCTAAGTTGCGGTATCTTGAACTCCTTTCTTCGAAGTCGTACCTGGGAATGACAAAAGATTTGATTTACTAACCATTGACTCTACCATTCAATACTTAGGTAAATTAAAACCACCACACTTCACGTAATATTAAAAAAAGCTAAATTTAATGAGTGAGTGAGTATGTTTGTTGCTTTTTCACGCTGAAACGGCTCAATGGTTTGAGTGAAATTTGGAATGGGGATAGCTGTACCATGGATTAACATATAGGCTAGGCTACTTTTTAGCCCGGAAAAATGGACAGCTCCCCAGAACACAGCGATAAACGTACTCCACGCAGATGCAATCGCGAGCACAAGCTAGTTAGTGGACGAATAAAACAAGAGGTCTGACAATCGCCAGAACTATCAAGCGTTCGTCGAAAGTTCAAACGCCATCTTTCGCTGAATTCGGTTCTTACCCATTTTTTTATCAATATTTTTGGCTGCTTGTTAGCGCATATTAGTTTTTCTTTAAGTATTTTTAAATTTGCCGCTAAAACGCTTTCTAACTGTCAGCAGTCGTGTGTGACGACAACATACTGAAACCGGTCGTAAACGTCAAAAAAGCAGTCTGTATGAGGGTGCGGTTCGAATAACACTTACGGTAGGTAATCGCAACGATTAAGGCGGGTAGCGTGATTCGGAACGCAACCGACCTATGCAAACGTCATACGGTTTGTGGTCATACGTCGTGCCTGGAGTTTAAAGTCACGTGATTTGTTACTACAGTCCAGTAGCCAATTGCATAAAATGCGGCTTCAATTCGGCCAGACAATAATACCTAGTTATTCCTTAGACAAGCTGGTAGTTTTCACAAAAGACGCTACACGTGCCATTCCGCTCTAAAAATATTTATTTTCATTATAAATATCATTAACTGAGTTCTTCAACTTATTTCCGAGTTACGTTCGCCATGAGACGATTGCCAGTTCTCCTGTAGATATTATTCGTCCATGATTAAACCGAATGCGAATTATTTCTTTACCAAAGGATTTTCATCAACAACTCAAAAAATTTAAACAATCAAAAACAATCTTAGTATTTTTAAATAATGGAACTCTCCCTAGTCACACTTAGTGCCAAATAAAATACCTAGGTCTGAATCGCTTTCTAGTGGGTCGGCCGCGGCGCGGGGAGCGCGGGAGGCGCTTGCGGCCGCGGCGGCCCTTCTTCTTCGGGCGGGACGTGACGCTGGCGTTCTCCGGCGCCGGCGCAGGCTGGTCGTCCACCAGGATCACCACTGGTGGCGCTGTGCCCGGCTTAAAAGTTGTCGTCGGCTTTTCAGTGGTCGTTGTCGGTTCAACCTCGAAAAACTCCTCCACCTTGCCGTCTCGCACGTCTATCTCGTGCATGTCTAAGAACTGTTTTGCAAATCTAAAAGGGAGATACCAGTTGAGACTTAAGTATGCAGCTTAAATCTGGACACACGGCAGTGTTAAGTCAAGTTCGGATAAAAGGCGATGCAACTGACGTACGAGTATGTCTCAAAATCTATTAGATCCGTCTCAATTATTTTATCGGCGAAGCTGACAATCCTGTACTTTTCTTGTTCCGAACTTGGCCCCTTTTTCACATTTGTGATTTTGGTGATTATATTCAGGTACTTTTATTTCATTTATAGAAAGTTAGAAAAATTTACTACGGTATTCGGGTTTCTATGAAATAACGTTTTTACTTGAATTATGAAGGAACTTCAGTAAAAGTTGTAGGTAATCTCTCTAACTGTAGGATCGATCTTTATTTTGAACAGCAAAAATATCGCTTATGTGTATGACACTAATTATAATTAAAAAATCATGTAATGCCACCATGTAGGCAATACTCACATAAATTAGCTTTAGAGGGGGCCACTCACCGAGACCCGCGCTCATTGATTTGAAAACTCGTGACACTGCTTACGCGGGCACGACCCGCGTTTCGGTGAGTGGACACCTTTAAAGCTAATTTATGTGAATATTGCCTACATGGTGGTATTACATGATTTTTTAATTATAATTAGTGTCTTACGCCAAAATACCGCTTATGGTTAGTGTGTTCGAGAAGATTATACCTTTCCGCCCACTGGAAGTTATCCCCGCAGCCGCCCCACTTGAAGCGGGTGTGGGGCTCGGTGGGCGAGCCGTGCGCCTGGCGCGGCGGGCGCGGCGCCGCACGCGGCGGGGCGGCGCACGAGCAGGCCGGCAGCGCGCCCGCGGCGCACGCGCGCGCCACCGACCACGCCAGCGCCGCCGCTGACATCGCGTACACGTACGCTTGCTCGCGAGTGCCTGCACCAACGACACGAATGTATCCTCATCATGGGTCTTAGCGTCTGTTACACAATTTAACCCTTTCAACGCCAAGGACGCCTTATTGCTGAGTGACACTTTTGCATTTGACATAAGGCGTTGAAAAGTTTAAGCGGTGTACCAAATACGGAAGCGGCAGGATTAGCGGCCCTAGAAAAGTTGGATCGGGGATAACTTAACCGCGCCTTATCTCTCTGACTATCGGCACTAGCGAGAGAGAGACACACCTAGACATAGGACGGTGTTAACTAGTCCTCGTTTCAATCTTGCTAGGGCAGGAAACATTTTAATGACACCTTTTGATATCTGTTTTAACTGTCATCACAGAAACCTTAGACAAGAACAAAGAAGATTGTATGTATTTGTAAGGAGCTGTCCATTAGGTACTGTCCAAGTGCCGTCATAATAATTAAACATTAATACTTATTCTTAAAGAAAACTACCTAGTTGTTGGGAAGACTGTGTCTATACAATATTGTCCCAAACGATATTTCACGCCCCTATCAACTTTTAATCTCTTCTCTGTGTTTCGCAAGCTTCCCTTGCTGTCAGCCTAATGAAGTATATTCAAATTCATGGTATCAATCTTCAGGAACTGTTAAACCATGTCGTTTTTAAAACTTTCTCATCGTGAGGTCGATGTAAAAGTTTATTCTAACTACTACGCCACGGCTGAATGCGAGAAAGCGTGCCCCGGACGCCGTGTGACGGCTGTAGCCGACAAAATGTATGGAAAACGGTATACTTACCGTGGCGTCAGGGGCACGAATATCAACTGTCGGCTACAGCCGACTAAGGCGTTCAAAAGGTTAACTTTGTCTATACTATATTTCGCAAACGTTTGGTAAAACGCTTACAGATAGATGTAGGTATAAGTATGTAGTGGGACTTTCTAGGAGTGATGACATACA
This sequence comes from Tortricodes alternella, assembly GCA_947859335.1. Lineage (NCBI taxonomy): Eukaryota > Metazoa > Arthropoda > Insecta > Lepidoptera > Tortricidae > Tortricodes > Tortricodes alternella. Next base: position 21,339,652 of record OX401970.1, on the reverse strand, counting down.
AACTCGGAATACCTAGTGGGGAACAGCTATCTGCGGCCGCGCCTCCCCAGGGTAAATGGACGAAAAAAAAACTAGCCAAGTGCGTGTTGAAAAACGCACAGTATAAGGCTCCGTAGCTTGTAGGATTTTATACTTGTTTCACCTTCAATGATCCTGATTTAATTAAGTATTATTTATATAACATCGTCATATTCCGTCAAAGTCAGTATAACTTATTCAAAATATCCAACAAACGTTGACCCCCGAATCGTAGAGATTGTATGGAAACAGAGAACAAAATATACTGGACAAATAAAATAGCCGTTATCTCAGAAGCTTGTTCACGGATCTCGTTCAAACCAATTTTCGTTGATAGTATTAATTACCTGCAGCTAGTTTTTTTTCCAAATTATTTAATGTTGCGGTTGGAAGTTAGAGGGGGACACGTTATTGACAACTTTAGGAGCTCACGTCGCCAAATCGTCATCAAATCAAAAAAGAATTAGAAACCTGCATGTTATTTGCGAGGACCTATCCAACGATACCACATTCGATAATATCCGTGATATATTTTTTTTCATCTCCTAGTTTCATGTATGCATGTAGTGCCGACCCTAAACATTTGTTTTCATAATTTCGCTAGGTATACATATTACTTTGTACTTTGTACGCTGGGTTTCTTGCGGCGTTTCTTCTCAGCAGATGTCACCTTTCGAAGCGCTGGTAGCTTCAGACATGTAAAAAAGCCCATGTGGCCTACTTGCAAAATAAATATTTTAATTTTTATTTTTATTTGAAGCCCCAATTGTGGCTAAGTAAAATGGCTGTGTCATAGGTACGGACAGTCAGACAGACTATATGTTTACAGTACCCTAAAAATCAAACAGCATAAAAGCGAAAATGCTGCAAAGTAGGCATAGTTTTACGCTGGCTGGGTTTTCACACATCAAAACTATCACGCCTATTTGCGTGATGTAAGGCTGGAAGGTAAAGATAGGTAGGTACACACATTGCGGCGTGATGGCGGCGCGGCAGCAGCGTGGTGCGATCTATCCCGCAGCTCAATTATGCAGCACAATTGGTATCGGTTTGGCTCGAAATGCAAACCAATTTAATCTTAACTCTGTGTAAATAAGGGCACAATTGGTTTACTTTTTGCGAAAGCGATACCACTTGGTGTTGCGTAATTGAGCGGCCGCTCACACCAATGCAATATAACATAATGGCGTCGCACGTCGCTCACGCCGCGCTTCCGCCGCGCCAGCATCATGCCACAATATGAACGGGCCGTAACTTAAAGGTCCTGTCGCATGCAATGTACAAAATGTTATTATTTTACATTACATTACATAATATTAATACCTCTATACAAATCTATACATTAAATATAGTAGAATCGTGGAAAAAGTCCGTACATTGAAGATAACAATGAAAAAATATCAACACAATGCATCCCAATGGTTTTTGAATTTCATGTCTGTACGTCTGATTGTATGTGCGCGACAAACTTTAAAACTACTAGGTGGATTTCAATGCCGTTTTAGATATTATATATTATATTAAGGAAAACTTCAGGCAGAACATATGCTATAGAAATTTGGGTATAAGAGGGGACTGAAGCAACCTACGTTATACGTTAGAGAAAAATATGAAACTACACCTAAAATGGGATGCCTTGGTGTTTTGAACGTCTGTATGAAAAGAACTGATTCCATGCTGAAATCTTAAAATTGGATACACATACTCTTCGAAGCAAACTTCCTACTAATCCTACTAATATTATAAATGCAAAATTTGTGCTCAACTCCATATGGCTGAACGGACTTTCATGAAATGTCGTAATTATATAGAATAGGAAATAGGGTAATTTTTACCCAGATAAGTCAGAAGATCCCGAGGGAAAAATTATAACCGAATTCCACGCGGACAAGCCGCGGGCGGAAGCTAGTATGTAAATAAAACTGAAGTGCCTGTCAGTGATTACAAAATTAATACAAATGTCTAAGTGGAAAATGCTATTGACATGATGCCTAAGCCTAAATAACGGTTTTTAGATTTTTTTTGGTGTTTCTGTTGAATGGTCAGAATAGGCACCGAAACGGATTTAAATGAAACTTTCAAGAATAGTTAAGGGTATTTTAACGTACATAGTGCATTTTAACGTACTTTGTTTTAATATCTCAAAAGGTTTCGGAATCATCCTAATCCCAAAAAAGTCGCGGGCGCAGTTAGTTATTAAAATAAACGTAACTCTGTTACTTTTCACGGATACCGATTTTAATAATACGCTGGTCTTGTAAAACTATAAATGAACACGACATTTTTAAATACACTTGATATGTTTCTGTATAAATGTCGGGGTAGGTTCCAGTGATTGAAAGGATAGATCAGGTTAGTGCGAGTACAATGACTATTCAGTACTGTAAAATGCTTGACTCAATTACAAGCAATCGAATCAAGATAGAGCCCGCACGCGCTCGGCCCGGAGCACAATGGCCGCGCGCCTCTATCGCGCGCATCGGCAGCGCGCGTGAGTGCGCCGCGCCGCTCACGCTTATCGCGCGCCCGCGCCCCGCCCCGCACCCCCGCAGCCTCTGCGCTTGATTCATGCGTGTAATTAAATCTTTTGTCCGACTCGCTGTACCTCCACCCTCGCCACTGATCGCTTTGTAAGGCGAACCTTTTTTAGATAGCTTTCTTAATTCAACAGGCCAAAGATAACTCACAATATCGTTTTCAGTGGAAAAATCTCCTACGTACAGAAGGATTTGCAGTTTGATTAATGCCATGTCGTGAGTTAGAAGCGTACTTACTTCTAATGCGGAGCCGGATTGCAATAGGTCTATTAGTTTGTTATATGGAGCTCACAATACTACGTGTATGTGTCATTGAATTTGAGAAAACTAATGGCTAATTAAACCGTCTTTAGTATTTGTAATTAACAGCTCTAACGCTACGACTTTATTGAGATCGTAAAACTATTAATTAATAAAATATATTGAACGCCGGTTACAGTGTAAATTCTAAGGCCTCTAGCAAACAGGCGAGCTTAAGTCTAATGTCAATTAAGGGGCTGCTTCGTTTGATTATGGCTACGCGAGCTATAGAAGACAAAGGAGGCCAATTTTGAAGTATATGTTTGTGTAATATGTTTTTTGAATATATATAAGTGTATATACAAATATAATCAATAATCTGGCAGTACGAAAATATGATTAGAACCGCTTCGTTCTATACTTTTTTCCAAGTAACGTCTTACTTTCATATTTTGGCACCGCTAAACGACAGCGTCATTACTGGTGATTTTTGTTTTGCAAAATAATAATTTATCATTTGAATGTTCTGTAGCCCACTTTTAGAATTCTTGCCTTCGTTACTTCCTTTCAGACAGTTAATTGATTTGGCGTTTACGCACACCAAATAATGCCTACACTATAATGAGCGGCTGGAATATAATCTATCACTATCCAAGCACCCTACTCGGGAAATAGGGCGTGGTTTGCGAATTGCGATGCAGGGCCTTAATTCCGGTAAGTACCCGGCGCTGAAGTGGCAACCAGGAACAATGCTCCGTATTTCGCGCGACATCCGGCGGCGGCTGCCTGCCAACTCCTCCATGTCGCCGACTGGCTAAAACTAGAAAAAACTTCGCCATTGTTTGCCTTCCTTTCTTAAGTTTCAGTTGTTTTTGATACTGAAACTGATTGTTAGTACAAGTAGACAGAAACTGGTTACTTACTATGTACATATGGGTAGAAAATAAAGTTCAATTGAAAGTTTGTATGCAACATTTAAGGTTATGTGTCAGGTTGGTAATAAAAAAGGAGTTCCGTACGATTATCTATAATGAAGCAAAAAAATCACGTTTGTTGTATGGGAGCCCCAATTAAATATTATTGTATTTTAATTTAATTATTTATTTTTAAAGTGTATATATATATCTACTTAAATATTCTGTGAATATTTCAATCGGCTACCTTGTGCCGTTATCAATATCGAACAAAAAGGAGCAAAAAATCACGTTTGTCCCCTTAAATTATTATTTTATTCTGTTTTCTAGTATTTGTTGTTATAGCGGCAACAGAAATACATCATCTGAGAAAATTTCAACTGTCTGTCACGGTTCATGACATACATGCTGGTGACAGACGGATGGACGGACAGACGGAAAGCGGAGCCTTAGTAATAGGGTCCCGTTTTTAACCCTAATAATTACGAAATCTGTTTGCGGTAGCATCTGTAACAGCAAATTATAAATCCTAATTCTCTGTCAATAGCGATGCACAAATCCCTACAATTATTTATGTATCAACTTTACCTCTTACTATACATGTATTCAGAATGAAAATGAATTGATTTAGGTTACAAATGGGCATTTTTCGCATACAATAATATGTCAAATTATTAACCATTTGTCACCAAAACGATTATTTTAAATATAGGATCCGGGCATTAGTCAATCGATTTTATCATTTGTAGTAACGGGAACCCTATACTGTTGTGTAAGGTCAACGTCATTAGGGTCTGAATTTGAATGTGTCTGTCAACGCATCGCTGATCAGCCGCTGCGCACGTTAGAGAATCACACGGCTGAGCAGAGCCCGCCATGGCCTAACCACTTTTTGAATTTCTAGGGGCGAAATCCTAAGATCATTCTCGGCGAGGTGCCTTAGCGGAGTCATATTTGTGTCTGTTATCGTCACGTCTTCAAAATACTGTGTTGTCATCGGACCCAAACTTTCGCCACCCATCACTTTAATCATATTGAAGTTAATCGAACGTAACTGAATGGACGGGAAGGATACGGTCAATAAGCATCTAGGGTATCGTCGTGACGGAATATTATCTAGTACTCTTTCTAGAACAGGGGTAACAAAAATAAATTCATATTTAATTATTATAGTTTCCAAAAACGAAATAACACGATTTTGTCAGTAACACGCCCTCGTCACCAAGTGGAATGAATTGGACTCGTCAAACAAACCCAATGGACCCCAACTCGAGGGGTTTACCAAAGCCATTCAAGATTTCCACTATCCATCTCCTGGCTCCATGGTTAGATCAGCTTGACTGTACAAAATTATTGTATTGTTATCCGAATTACACACACTTTACTTGCAAATATTTAAATCGATACACATACATACATACATAGCATCACGCCCGAAATCCCTATTGGGGTGGGCAGAGCCACAAGACTACTTGTGGCCACGTTCGATTAAAATCGATATGACAGTTAGAAATATGTTATATTCGACTTACATGGTTTATTTACATGCAAGTGAAGCTAATATAAAGCATGTTATGTTTTTTGGTAATAATAACTCACCAACTTATACATTAGAGATTTACTTATTTGTAATGATACGGTGCCGGACTGCGAGGCACTAGTAAGTGCGGCCTATACGACGTCGGTTTCGTGCTTGCCTGGAATAAGGAAACGGTCGCGTGACGTCTTCATTTATTCTAAGGTTCCTCTTTCAGTCGACATTCATAACGACGTCAAGCGGGTATCCGATCACTTCACATTTGACCAAATTTTCATTTCGCATAGTTCTTATTTTCGACTGAAAATTGTCACTTTTCAGGATATTATTATACCCCAAAAGGTAGGTAGAGTTAGTTTAGATTTATGGCAATCCAAAAAAGTTAGGCTTTAGCAAGAAATAAGAAGGTTGCCAAAAAAAATTGTAAAAATGATACATTTGCGAAACGTTGAATTACCAATACAGTAGAGTTGTTTCTCAAATCTAACCAAGTATTGTTCATATTTATGAGTTTACAATAATTATTTGCTGTTCATCTATATTTTTACCCAACTGCGAGAAGCCAAAATGAAGGTATTAAGTTTAACAGTCTATGCATGCATGTACATATGTTCTACTGACTCTTCTTCATGGCTGCTCTTCACATTGGGCCAATATGGGCGAATAAATGGCTGAATGTTGGGCGATTGTGTGGGCACGCGTTCCATCATCGGTATGAATTCCTTTGATGTACCGACAACTAACCGATTACTCACGAATACAGGCCATGTTGGCCACACACGGACGAATATACTCTCCACACAATCGTGCGTGCTTATATATTTGGCCATGTTAGCCGAATATGAAGAGGAGTCATCACATTGGGCCAACATGTTAGTTTTGAACTTCTGTCGGGCTGTCGTCACTCGTCCCGACCGAGTAGCAGGGCCTTGTTGAGTAGGTAGAATTCGCGCCTTTATTTTACATTAATTACAAAGAATAACAATTATAAAGTTAACTACCCACAAAGTTGTAAATTATCATAGATGTGACGGGTAAATAAAGAGTGCTCGGTGCGGAACGGAGCCGCGCGTCGCATCGCCTGAAAGAAGGGGCGCCGTCGTTCCGCCCGCCGCGCTCGCACAATGCCTCGCCGCTCATTTAAAATACTTTACAAACTTTTCTTCCCTTATCTCTAATTATTCCCGAAACAAATAAAAAATACGAATCGCAAGCGCCGATTTGAATTCAACATTATCGTACGCGCAAAGTACATCCAGCTTTACTGCCACCTTAAAATTAAAATGGCTATATTTTTTCTTGTCGATTACAATGAGAAGAACATTCGACGCTATCTTGGACCTTCCTTATCTACTTCTTAAAATCTCATCAAAATCCCATTAGAAGTTCTCGTATAGTACTTACCTGTTCAAACAAACAGATAAATGGACGTTTTTGAATTCAATTTTGCCACCCTGCGGCCCTAACCTGAATGACACAAAGATAAATTAAACCCGTTTATCTCTATGACTATCTCTTTCGTCAGCACTAGTGTGAGAGAGACGCACTTAGAGATAAGACGGTCTATCGTATCTTTGTGTCATTCATTAGGGCCGCTGTGTCAAAATTATTTCATGTACAAGTTTGTCTACATTTAGAGCTTCAATATTGTTTGTGATCGCCACAATATACGCTAGCTTGACGGTGTAGTCTGCCACGGTATTTTTTGCCAAATATATAGAAATGACTGTATTATCGAAAACAGTGCCAGTCTGGAGAACCAGAACAAAAGGATAATATCCAGATGTCAAGGTAGCCGCATATAATAATACTTTTTAAATTATATGGTACTTTATCTATTAGGTATTACGTTCCACCGCCGTCGTCACGCTACCTTGACGCTCACGCCAATAGTTACGACACGCGCTACGAATGCTACGACAACCTGCTACGAAAAAATAACTTCTACTCGCTGAAGCGACTGGCGCGGATTATTTGTTTTGTCTTATCCATTCAAAATAAAGGTCAATTCGGTAGAAGAAAAAGAAATGAAAATACTTTTATCTACACCCATATCATAAAAACTCCATTGGTTAATCAAAAACCGTATGAAATGACCACCATTTTGACAACCAATTAGGAAAAACCAGTGCTGCGATACAGAAATAACATGACTTCTTTATCGTTTTTAGTAAAGAAATGAGATTAAATTTGGAACAGCTGTCAAAACTCAAGTGGGTCTCTATTCTAGTATCCATAGATATTAAAACAGTTATTGATACGAAACGTCAATTCAGTATGTTTTTTAAATATAAACTGCACAATATTTGATCTCGAGTGACGTGAGAATAGAGACTTCATCCGTTTGTCTATGATTTAAAAAAAAATGGTCTTGACGGAGGATGGAATCGGCGCCATGTTGGTGTTTTGCTGAACGAAAGTAGAATTAATTGAATAGAAAAAGTTGTTTGTAATTTACATTTTAGTTGAAAATATGAATAGTAAGTAGTCTTCTCGGAGTGTGTGTGATGTGAAAATGCGCCGGATATCGGAAATATGCAGCCACGATTGCAACAAATAACTTGTTGCCAGAAAATATTGTTTCTGAACCCATCATGGAGGATTTATAATATGTGTGTAGATAAAGTTATGTATGCAACTCTGCATAATTTGGCCTTAAAACACACGTGCGATCTTATTATGAAACTCGCCTATCGGCTCGTTTCATGAAAACCGCACTAGTGTTTTAAGGCCTATCATTATGCAACCGTTGCATAAACTACTATTATTTAACCGTTAAATGCATGGCGTAGGATGCATCCTATACAACAAATATTTTTCAAAAAGTGTTCAAGATTGGTGTTACGTCACGATTTTATAATATTGCACAATTAATGTAAACTCAAGAAATTACCTCGCCCAATGTAAAAAGAGCGCCGAATTACCTGAATATTAGGTAAAAACTTTTTACAAAGCACCTGTTACGTACGGAGTGGAGAGGGAGGGGGGGGGGGTGGGCGGCTAAGCGTTACGGTCCTGTTACATGGGGGGACGGGGACGGGGACGGGGGGGTTTGAAAATTTTGCGTTAGGTTAGACAACTAGTGTACCTAGTATAGTGAATTAATAAAGCTGAGCAAGGTCCGAAGCGTTGTGAGGTATTATCGACTCATTATACTAGTCAAGTCAGGGGCGGAAACTGTGTATTCCTCTTACAGTAAATCATTACTTAGCCCATTCATGAATGTATGGGGTAATTATAATAGGTATCGCACCTGTGAGTAGGTCCGGTGGGTAGACGGGCGCGAGGTGGACGGAGGAGCAGTTCCAGCGGTCGCCGGCGTGCGCGGTGAGACAGGCGGCGCGGGCGAGGCGCGCGGCCGCGGCCACGTGCGCCATAGCGGCCGGCTGCCGGCGGCACGCGCGCGCCTGCGCGCCCCACAGCGCGCCCCCACGACGCGCCTCCGCGCACTCAGCCTCCGTCCAGTTGCCCTCGCTTCCATGCAACGCTCTGTGACAACCAAACAGACCGATATTAAGGCACATCCTAGAAGCGGATAAGGACCAGCAAGGTTGACTAGAGGATAAGCTATCCCCATCTTATCCCTCAGTGAGTCTATCTCATACTGGTATCGAGGAAAGAAATACATTGAGAGATAAGAAAACGTATTTATCCTCGTGACAACCTTGCTAGGGCCGCTGCCCAAGGTACTTGGGTAACGGAAGTTCATCATCATCGATAGCCTATAGACTTCCCCCTGCTGGCAGTAGTCCTCCCATGGAGAGGTTGGGCTTGTATTTTCGTTATAAGCATTTGTATAGGTACTGTAGAGCAACCTCTTTTTGCTCTAGTATTTTATTGTAACTGGACAGGCGCATCACCGATGTACTTGTTATTCATATTTTTAAATTCAAATATTATTAGAACATCGGATGCGATTGTCCAGATGCTCATTCCAATTCGTGCCGTCGAAGTGGCTACTCCCTTGTACTTGTGATAGAAAATATAATAAGTTTGCCACGAGAGTGTTTTAATTCTGAAGATCATCAGTAATCCCCGTCTTCTCTGCTTACCGTCGAGCTACATAGCTCGACAGTACCAAGGCTTGGAACTTTTTCGGTCGTTTCATTAATTAATTTTCCTGGGCTGGGGCTGAGGTTCAGGTGACGGTTATTTATTTATTTATTTATATCAGATAACAATTGATCCATAAATGTGTTAGTAAACTTATTAACTATATTAGCACATGATACACGGTATACAAAAAAATTCTAAGATTACTGATTACAAATAATTAATTAAAGTTAATAATAATACAATACAAATTTAAAATACAATACAATTTCAATTACATAAAATTAAATTAAATTAAAATTTCTCAAATTAAAAGTGATTCAATAATAATTCAAAATAAAATGTCAAACAAAGAAATAATTAAAATAATCATGCATAAAACCTACATGTGGAGCCTTATTGCATGAAGCATTATAGGACAGTCGAGGCGGCTCGTAATAACACTCAGGATGCCATTGGCACTGCCACGGACACGGCTCAGCATGGATGCAGCTCTCTTCCTAAGAATGGCCTGGAAGCCATCCACGCGAGCTTCGGCAAACATACCCGAAGCACTGCAGTGTCTCGGCAGCCCCATCAACATCCTGAACGCGTTATTGTATTGCACGCGCAGGGCGCTGAGTGCCCTCTGCGTGTAGTTGACCCACAGATTGCAAGTATAAAAAGATGTACAGAACGCCTTGAAGAGGGTAACTTTCACTGCCACCGTACACCGCGAAAATCTGCGGGCCAACATATTGCTTCCGACAGCCAACGCCCTGCGCTCCCTCTCTATGTCCTCGCCGTCCGAGAGTTCCTCTGACACCCAATGGCCCAAGTACTTGAAACGCTCGACTCTTTGAAGAGCAGCGCCGTACAAAAAGACTGGCGGTACTGACGCGATCAGGTGATCACGCGACTGGAAAACCAAGAGCTCGCTCTTCTTAATATTGTACCTGAGCCCGTGAGCCCCAGCGTACTCCTCACAAATCCCGAGGAGCTTCCTAATGGCACAGATTGATGGCGCCAACAGCACCATATCGTCGGCATAACTGATATTATTGACGAACTTTCCATCAATGGAACAGCCCACACCAGCACTGCTGAGCCTTTCAATAAGCCCATTTACATACAGGTTGAAGAGCCGCGGCGAGGTGAGACCACCTTGTCGCACCCCACACCTCAACCCATATGCATCGGAAACAGATCCCGCCCATCTCACAACATTACTTTGGTTGTTGTACCAATAGTCAAACAGCGCCGTTACCTCCTCCGGGATGTTAGTTTCCTGTCTCATTTTTTGCCAAAGTAGCTCATAGGACACCATATCAAAGGCTTTTGATAGGTCCAAGAAGCAAGCAAAGACCGGAGTCTTTCTGTCGGTGTAATACCGGACAGTGTGCTTGAGGCAAAGTATAGCCGCATCGGTAGATAACCCCGGTCTAAACCCAAATTGAGCATCATTCAGTGTTAGATGCCTAGCAACAATACCATCAAGCAGGCCGTCCAGCACTTTTGCAACAATCGTAGCCAATCGGTTATAACAAACCTAAATCATTAAAGTGTGATTTTCCGTTTATTAACCGACTTCAAAAAAAGGATATATATAGGAAAGGATTTATATTTGTTACTTCACAAATCCGTCATTTATTAACCGATTTGGAAAAATCTTTTTTTGAATCGGTAGGGTATACCTCCAGTTTGGTTCCGTTGTAGTCAAAGTCGAGGTGTGATGAGAGGATCTATGAGGAGTCGATGGAACTTTTCAAATATTATTTAGTATTTTCTGTAATAACTCAAGCAGTTACGTTCTAACATCATTATTTGGTGAAGTGGAACTGTTGATGAAGACCATAGATGATCACCGGAACTCCCAATTGATAAGTATTTCCGGGTGGCGATAAGCTCGCTGTATATGGTTCGTGAGCAATCTATGTTCATGAAAATCCATGTGGTAAAATAGAACCGGTTGTGAAGAACCAGGAGAACTCCTCGACGATGGATATCCTTGCACCTTGGATAGCAACAGTTTGTAAATGGTGTTGAACAATTGGCATTATGCTATTGTAACTTTATCTAGTAAATGTGTGTCGTTAAATAACATGATCTAAAATGTAAAAAAAAAAACTTTTCGAAGGCTATTTAAAGTCGGTTTATTTAATTTTTTTAATTTTAGGCCTCAATTTCAAAAACAATGCAGACCAAAATACAAAAACATGAGAAAATAAAACAACATTTTCATATGAATATGTATTTATTTTGAGCTTTTTTGCTGTAGCGGTTGAATATTAAATAATTTACCTAAGTGCACAAAATACTCAAGTAGATATGTGTTTGCTACGGTAATCACCTAGATCGTAACTAGTGCATATTAATATTGTTGGTAAGATACAAATGATCCATTAATTTAATTTCTATGATGCTTTTTCAGCAGATTTCGCAGAAAGCGAGGCGTCCTGGCGACGCGCTGACTCCGGTCTATGCCCGCGCTGGAACGCCTCGCACATTTCGTATAAGTAATTCGGAAGGAAGTTCGCAGCTTCGCCCTCCCTGCGTCGCAGCATCCGGTAAGCTTCTCGTAAGGTTGGCTTCGGAGACAAGCGTAACTCCAGCTCCACGGCAGAAGGGAAGTGAGCTGCCAACGAGTAAACGACCTCCAGATCAGATGGTGGTGGGTTCAGGTGTCTATAATTTGAAACTTTGTGCAAAAAATATTCTGACATAGACATTTGGTTTGCCTCATCGTATTTTCCTAACTTCATGTCGTACAGCGCTGCCTTTTGTCTATCGGGCCCCCAAAATTCTTCTTCGAACGCTTTAAAGAAAGTCCCTGTGTTTTTAAATTCACTTTTGAAACAGCGAGCCCACATAAGAGGTATCCCTTCAAAACAAGATACGATGAAAGAAATTTGTTTTTCTTCAGGTATCTTCAACTCGGAAATATAGTATTTTACATGTTCTACAAAGTCCATAGGATGTGTATCTCCATTATCATCAAAGTGAGGTCGTTTGTGGATGGAAGCTAGGATCCAGTCGTTGATATTGTCGGTTAAGGATTGAATTGGATTTTTAACGGCGTTTTCAGTTTCTTTAGCGTTCAATTCAAAGATTTTAGGTCCGTTGTCCTGAGACATGTTATATTTGTCAAACACCCCACCAGATTTACCCAAATTCGGTAGCGACATATGGCTACGAAGTCTTGACGAAGGCATATTTTTGTAAACATCCTCTTGACTTTGAGAAAAACGTACCCCGAAACCCAAAGTCGTTGGTTTGTAAGGGGCACGTTCATCGTAAAGCACGGAATCTTCATTTTTCGGCCGATCGTCCCGGCTCTTTTCTTTACTGACTGATGTGGATATTTTGTCTACCATCTCAGAGAGGTTCGTAACTGAAGACTTGATCTGACGTAAATCCACAAACAGGCTCATGTTTAGACAGGTATGTAATAGTTGATTTTAAGTCACTTTCATTAGCATTATTCAGTTCCGCAGTACATCTGTAAAAAATGTTGAATGATATTTGAGTTTTGTTTTTAATTTAGTAGGTTAACATGTAGGGTATTTTGATGAACCTATTGCGTGCGTGTTATTATTATTATTTGCTTTCAATTCCTTAGCACTAAACGTATATGTCCTAGGCATTACACTGGACCTATCTTTAATAAGACTCTAATAATACAATGTTTGTGTACCTGAGTAAAGATAATCTGGGCTGTGCTGATCATTACTGCGGTGGTGCGTGGTAAGACAAGAGTAACGCGTGCTTAATGACGAACAGGGATCGCGTGCACTGTGTTAAGTATACGCACTTTATAAGTGAATTCATATTTTGTTTCATATGATATTATTTTTAAAGCATTGATATTAATTCAAAAGAATATGTAAATAGTGCAAGTAATTGCGTGCAGCTAAGTGCTGATATAAAATTGGCTTACGTGCGACGAGGACGGGCTGAGCAACGGTACTACCCGCGGCCGCCGAGGGATGCCGTACTTGCCGCTTTTTATACACGGCTTAAGTTACGGTAACCGGGTTATCGCAGGCAGAATATTAAATTTCATTGATGTTTCGTTGTGCCGCCAAGGACATGCGTTACCGATTGTTATTTCCAATAATCGGAGGGCGCGCCTGGTTTGAACTTAGATGCCGGTTTTTTTCGTGTAAGCCTGAACTAAATTTATAGACACCTCTCGAACCTTGTCACAATTAAAAGGCAGGTTGATTTTAATACGTCATTTATTGGACTAAATAACTACAAATAATAATAAATAACTAATAAATTAGGAGTTAATTCTCTTTAAAAAAGTATAGTTGACGACGCTGTTAGCCTATTTGGTAGTGACCCTGCCTCCGAAGCTAGGTCCCGGGTTCGATCCCCGGTAAGGGCTAATATTTGTGTGATAAGCACGAATGTTCGTTCCTGAGTCTTGGATGTTTCTTACGTATTTAAGTATTTATTTCTCTATATATAAGTATGTATATCGTCGTCTAGTACCCATAACAAGCCTTTAGAGCTTACTTTGGGAATAGATAGATTTGTGTTAAGATTGCCCCCTGATTTATTATTATTATTATATAACCTATGTCCTTGCCCAGTGCTAAAGCTATCGGTATTCCAAATTTCGTAATAATCAGTACAGCAGTTTAGCCGTGAAAACATAACCTACAGAGAAACAGATTTATTTTCGCATTTATGATACGAGTATGGACATTTAGTACAACCGCTAAAGAATACGACTACTTTCCCGGTAAAACAGATAACACATCGCTTTATGTAAAAAAAATATACGTGTCGAATTGAGAACCTCCTTTTTTTTAAATCAGTTAAAAAGTTCATTGAAATAGGGCCCAATTCAAAACGGTGTCGCCTAAATTTAAAACTCCTTAAACTTAAAATAAGAAACGGCCAAATCAATTTAGTATGGCACCAAGCTGTTAAAATCGAGTTTAACGTTTCTTATTTCAGGTATGGCGACTTTTATATTTAAAGGATACACAACTTAAGATTATAACATAGTACAACGCCGCAATAATGTACGGTCTAGATAACACAATTACGAAGTAGCTAGGAGAAATCAGGGCGCATGCAGGTGCGTGGGCGTCATGTAACTAATTGGAACGGGATATTGCTGCAACCTCCATTCATTAATAATTGCTTTGTTTCGCTTCGAAAACCGATATTCGTGAAATGCGATGGGGGTGAGGTACAAGCGTGCACGCGACGTCACTTGCTACAACTAAGCTTGGCAGAGCCTCCATGCGCTTGGGCAATATCATGAAGCTATCCACGATGCTTTACGAAAGTATGTTGGTTATTTTTCTTCTATTTGCTCTACCAAAAGTACAGTTACACGAGCAACATTTTCACGGCAATATGTGGCCGGCAACTATAGGCGTCTCCCTCTAACGTACGAAGTTAGCTGTCTTGCTATAGTTGCCGGCTATAAATTGCCGTGAAAAATTGCTCGTGTAACTGCACTTTTTTGGTATGATAGAGCAAATTGGACTTCTTTTCTTCCTTAAGATGAGGGTGAACCGTTATCGCCTTTTGTAGGAAAAGCCGTAGTTTTCCTACAAAAGGCGATAACGATTTCCACCCCTTTAATGTCAACCAATGTTCACCAGTTTTGGATAGGTTGTCAGTCAGAACAAAATCTAGGTCTATACGTTTTGATTTTTCAGTATAATCTTTAAATTCAGTTTTATTGTGGTTTCAGTATTCTCATACAAAACTCATTTTGGCATTATTTGAATTTCTTGATATCTAATCAAAATTCAAAAAAACGTATACATCTAGATTTTTTTCTGACTGACAACCTATCAAAAATTGGTCAAAATCGGTTAACATTTAAGGGGTGAAAATCGGTATCGCCTTTAGTATGAAAAGGGTGATTTTTGCCTTTGGTTCACAATTATTTTAATCTTGCCACAGGGCCGACGTAGCTCCGCTTGGCTTGGCCCTTCGGGCCTAGGTAGGTATTATAAAAATAACCTAAACCAAACCTTTTATATATTCCAACCTGTTTGAATATGTCCAGATAGGTTTTTAGACGATTAGCTACACAGAATTTATTAGAGAAAATATTTCAAATTTGCTATACCGCACGTTACTTACTAACAAGTAAAGCAAATAGGAGAAAGAATGTACATTTTGCTCTATCAGTATATAATTTCGCAAACTGGATAGTACGCAATGGCATCGCGAGCTTCATTAGCTGGGTCCGTTACAGAACGGCGGGTGCACGAGTGCACGGGCGGGATACCCAGAAGCGTTACAAATGCGCATTCACAGACAAAAGAGTATCCATCACAAAGCACATTAGCATTAAGTAGGTTAGGCTACCCTTAAAAATGTTTAGAGCCAAAAACGACGCAATAGCCGTTGACTCGGAACACCGGGTCACGGTGCCGCGAGCACAAAGCTTCCGTAGCCGCGTCCATTATGGGTAATTCATGCGGAATGTAATTGTTCCGTCGTCCGATTCGGCACCGGGAACATTATCGCGTTCGTCACGCTGCGCACGTGTACGAGCGATCCATGGATCTAATATAATAATTCCCGTATCTAATTGTACCCGCTTATCTCGATCTAGGAGACAAAGAGCCGCCGAGGGGCAGCGATTCGCTCTGTCATAACTGCTCCTACAATGCCAGGACCATCGACCTTTTCAAAGTTTCTACAACGCATTGGTTTGTGCCTTTGTGCTATTAAGTTTAGTTCTAGAAAAGAGATTTGTCATCGAAATTACAGAATGTGTAATTTTAAATCAACTTAGTGTATTTCAGAATTGAAACTGATAGAAAATTCGAATAAGATCGTAATTTTCAAAGGAACCCGAATCTTCCCGCAGTGGCGTATTTACCAAAAGGCTAGGCGGTGCTGTATACGGGGCCCCCAAGCTCGCGGGGCCCTAGACCCTGACCAGCAAACCTCGTATTGAACTAGCTAAAATACTCCCACTACCGAAATGTAAATAAAATAGATTGTTTTTTTTTTGCACAGAGCCTTTGGTTACCTAGCTATGCCTTCTGTGTGCCCGAGGCATTTTAAAATCCCCTGGATACGGACAAATCAACTAGTAAGAACATCAATTTCTTTTATAATCGCCACAAAGCGCACGTTAGGCATCAAGCGTTAAAGTTAAAAGCTCGTTAAAATCTAAATGACAGTAAAAACTTTGTAAATTGTTTTAGAATAGAAGCATTAGGGCTGACGCGGCTGCAGCGGTGCGGTGCTGATTCCGTTTTAATGATGATTAAATGCTGTATGATTGTGTCGGCGTGCGTGCCGGCTGTCCGGGCGTCGTCGCCGCCGCCGCCCGGCGCCAGGCGCAACCAGTCCTTAAATCTGTCCGATAAAGTATAACTGTCCAGTTTGTTAGTTGGTTCCCTTTTCCATGTGCTAATATACTTAAATCTATACATTATTGCAACATCCCCGCCGCATTTCTCAGCAAGACAATTTTCTTTTTTTTTTAGTTAGCGGAATTTGGATAAAATATCATAAGGTAGTAAAAGCTACAAAAGCACCTAGGATAAACTCCTTTATTGATCATGAAATTATACGCAAATTAGTTAAGTCGCTGTGGCGACTTCCGCCATGTATACACCATCAGCATGTTTAGCACGACCTGCCCGCGAGTCGTTTGTCGCTCAGTGCATCCCTTACATACTTGACTAGTTAGACAGAGACGCACTGTGCGACAAACGACTCGCGGGCATGTCGTGCTAGCCCCCCTGAGGTAAAGCTGTCGAGAACTATGGTTCTTTCTTCATTAAAACAATAACTTTACATTTGTAATATACCTAATGTGTACAGGAATGTATTTATAATGTATGTATGTTTAGGAACAAGTACACAAATTACCAGCTCTGAAGCCTGGTTAAGACTGTTACAAAACTCCACTGCCTGGAATTCTGTTTTCATTTTAAATGTACTTAAATGTTATACTTATTAATTATATTTTTATAAAATGAATAGACATCCAGATACTAGTTCCTATTGAACTTCTTGTATTAAAGTATATAGTCGTCACATCGTTATTGTATCGTCGTATCGATCGTTACTGTAGTCGCAAACTCTAAACGACGTCACTTCATTTACTGAGGATGCAACAAAAAACGCAGCGTCATACCAAAGCCCACATCCTCTGTGCGCGATCCCTTCGCCGTTAACTAAGTATAGGTATAAACAGCCGAAAGAAATTTCAATTTGTTACAATCAGTCGCAACAAGCAAGAGGCTGAATCCCGTTCGTGTCGCATTGAACTACCGCGCATCATTACACACCGAAGAATGATACTGTAATCATGGGCCATTCGACGCACTCACCCGGACTGCCCGGTGTAATGACGGTTATAATCAAGATCTGAGACTTCCATTCGACTAATGAATTAATGAATAGCCCAGAGTAAAACACATCTGCACGAATCCAAGAGCTAAGAAATTACGTAACGGCCATTAAATAAGACATTTAATACTTTAAAAAGAAAGCAAACGGTAAATAGTGAACCTGTTCACTTAGTTTTCTAGTAAAAATAGGTATTAACCATGACATCATAATAGATTAAAGAGGTATAAAATTAGGTTATCCAACATAATGCCGATTTTTCATAACCCTGAAAATATTTTTTCATCACACTTGCTCGGAAAGGGTATTATTATACGCAAGCGTATAGAGCAACTATAGCCGATTTAACTCCTCTATGGGCCCCGCCGTCAGCGGGAGTTATAAACTACATACCAAATCTATAACTCCCTAGGGAGTTATAGATTTTGTATGGTTTCGAACTCCCGCGGGCAGTTAAGTGCGCCAGGTCGGCGGAGCTACTCGGGAGCCGCAGCCGGCGGCGCGCGCGACCGCAAGCCGGCGGAGCTGCCCCGCGCTGATCGCAACGTACGCTCAGTTTATGAACACCCACCTGATGGTAATTCACGATGTAAAATGGAAATAAAATTAATATATATATATATATATATATATATATTAGTAGTTTATGCAACGGTTGCATAATGATAGGCCTTAAAACACTAGTGCGGTTTTCATGAAACGAGCCGACAGGCGAGTTTCATAATAAGATCGCACGTGTGTTTTAAGGCCAAATTATGCAGAGTTGCATACATAACTTTATCTACACACATATTATAAATCCTCCATGATGGGTTCAGAAACAATATTTTCTGGCAACAAGTTATTTGTTGCAATCGTGGCTGCATATTTCCGATATCCGGCGCATTTTCACATCACACACACTCCGAGAAGACTACTTACTATTCATATTTTCAACTAAAATGTAAATTACAAATATATTTTCAGGTCAGGTTAGAGAGAGGTTGTGTAAAGTACCTTACAAGGAGCTATTTAAAACCCACCCGCGGCGAGTCATGACAGGCAGGTAAACCTCATAAAATGTAAATCTTGTAAAATGGAACTCGGCGTCAGTATTTCTAATTCGGCTAGCATTATACAAAATGTCCTGTGCATTCAGAACACGCGTCCACATTAATTTATATCAGGGCTTGGCAAATCCCGTTCCAATTTAAATGTAAATGCTATTAAGTAGGAAGCCCGAATAATTGAAACAAATGCTAGGATTGGTAAACAAATTGTCCAATACAAGAGCGATTTATCTGAGTCGTGAGCATATCGTTCGTTATAAAGAACTAGCATTTACCAGCAACTTCGTCTGCGTTGAAATTTTTGTTTAAAATATGACGAATTTTCATTTTACTTTTTTGTTATACAGGGCGTCCCACGGCTATGCCACATGGAGGGAAAGTATCTTTAATATTGTAGATAGAAAATTTTACTGAAAGAACACTTCATTTTGATTTTTAAAACAAATTAGGTACACAGATAGTATAGAGAAAGGACATAGGCTACTTTTTAATGCGAAAAAAGGATTGAAAGGGGGGTATGAAAAGTTGTATGGAAGTATCGTAATTTTTAGAGCTTGAAGCTTGAAACCTCATTTTTTAGGCTGTTGATTCGATAGTAATAAATAAAACATTCAAAGTTTGTAAAAGTTTTACCCTCTAGGGTGTAAAATAACAATAAGGAATAGGGGATGAAAGTTCGTATGGAAATATGCTACTAAACCGATTTGAATGAAATTTGGTACACAGATAGTCTAGAGCCTGAGAAAGAACATAGGCTACTTTTTAATGCGAAAAAAGGGTTGTAAGGGGTTGAAAGGAGGGAGATGAAATGTTGTATGGAAGTATCGTAATTTTTAGAGCTAGAAGCTTTTAACTTATTTTTTAGGCTGTTAATTCGATATAAATAAATATAACATTCAAAGTTTGTAAAAGGTTTACCCTCAAGGGTGTAAAATAACAACAGGGAATAGGGGATGAAAGTTTGTATGGAAATATGTAAGATTTATGTGAATATTTTATAGGTTTGCGACAAGAGACCGGTACATATAGTACTCTAACTATCTATCGCTTCTTCTTCTGACGCAATCGAGTTAAAAACAGTACCTAATCAATAATTTACGAACATTTCATATCATACGTGCAATTTTTTACGTTACTTTTAAGAGCATATACAAAACTATAAATTTGAAATGTAAGAACAAAATTCGATCCACATTTGAATGTGTCCCTCGCCGATCAGCCGCAGACGAGGTCTCCGACACGGTTCAGCTGCCCGCTTGCTAAATCAAGCCGGTTACGAAAACTGTCAAAACGTCCCGTCAAGTAAAAAATATAAATTCGCATCAAGCACATAGATGCTTGAGTCAAGCATCAAGGGAAAACATTGTAAACGATCAAACATGCTTGGCTCACGCAAAAATATTCGTGCTTGTTTCAAGCAGCTTGACCGTCTCGGAACCCTCAGCGGCCCTAACATGCATGCCACAAAGATAAATTAAACCCGTTTATCTCTATGACTATCTCTTTCGTCGGAACTAGTGTGAGAGAGACGTACTTAGAGATAAGACGGTCTATCTTATCATTGTGTCATGCATGTTAGGGCCGGGAGCCAACTGGTTGAACGCATGATTTATCGCAGTAGCTCTTGCGGTTGTTTCAGTAACGTCTTGTTTATTTGCATCTTTGTCTGCGAACACTAATGCACCAATAAATAACGGCTACTAATTCGATGCATACTAAAATGCTGATATCTATTTTTGCTGTAAGTACGACATTGATTTTTAATACTTTTTGCCGGCTTGTCACGCGGGGCAAGAGGCGACTTACGGGCTGCAGCCGTGCCTTATCTTTAAGTTTGAGTACTTACTGAAAGGTGGTAGCCGCATCGAAGACCTGTACTTATGGATTATTTAGTAAATTTTATGTTACATATGGTTTTTAATTTGCACCCTATTAGGTAATCAATGTATGTATTGGAATAGTGCGAGATAGGAGAGCGAGCCATCAAACAATTTAGACGCTAAAAATAACATAACATTTTGACAAAAAAAGTTATTCAAGAATGTCGGGCTATGCTCTATGTTAGGTATTAAGGTGTTCAGTTAAAAAAGAAACAAAGAATCATTTATTCACTAACACAGAAGACACACAGAGTAACATAAATATAAATTAAAACAATACAAAACAAAATGGTAGCGTGTGTGTCTTCGCAGCAGTGAATGGGACACTGGCTCAGCTTAATGCTGAGGTGTAAGACACCTGCAGCGCTGATTTTCAGCCAGCACCGTCTGTGTCTCACGGAGCGCTATACAATAAATACTACTTATTGACTACTACTTAGATAGATGGGTCATACATATATAGGTACTTAATATTGTGATAATTACAGTCAGTGTCACTTTCTAGTGGGTGAATACCCAGCATCCTAGACCCGTGTGACATTTTCTCGTTTCCTGCTGTAAAGAAATTGATGCGTGGCCGGATTTTTAGGGACTGACGAGGCAGTAGAAGTATTCAGACGGCCTTCGACTCCCGCAGGAAGCATTTATAAAATGTTTTGAAGACTGGTTTTTAATAATTAATCGCTGTAAACACCTTGAAGGAGTGTATATAGAAACATATAAAAGTTTTCTTTACAAAAATATATTAGTTATTATACAGCCAAAACCTTTCGTAACAAACCTCGTTATTTAGATCTCATAGAAATAAAAGTGCTGCCCTGATGTTCTGCCATGCAGACTCATTGCTAAATGTCATTACCGAGTCCAAAACTATCCCGTTAATAATAAATTATAATGCGTATCGGTTCTCCTATGTTTACTTTAAATGGAGGAATGGCTACCTGTCATGCACTTGACTCGGGGAAGGGCGGGTGGAAAATCCCTGTGAGTCAACGGGTCGGCGGTGGCAGACTGCCTGCCCCCGACCTCACCCTAACGCTGGTTGACCGCGCCACTATAAGGCGATTCCAATTGAGATATCCAGCGTAGCTACCGAAGGGCTAGACGATGCCGTGCACCGTGGGGGCCGTCGGACCCTGACCAGCAAACCTCATATTGAAAAGGCTAAAAATAGGGAAGAGGCACAACTTTTTTTTTCACCTCAGCGGCTCAAACAAACAGGTTTTGCTGTTTAAAAACATTGAGCAAATTTGAGTTTGCTCGGGGCTTAAATACCGAGGACAGTGCTGAGTCTGTTCACAAAATTCGAAAGATTTTAACTTCATTTTGTTCTGTTACTTTCACTTCGATACGAAAAAAGTGAGAGATAGTTAGAAGCAGTCGATTTGATGTTCGATTTTCAAATTCCGTACCTAGGTACGGAATCGAATACCTACTACTAGGTGCAAAAAGATACACAATAAAGCGTTCGGAAGCACACATAACCGCAAAACTGCAAACATCTGTTAAGGTTTTAAATTTCTATATAATCGAATTGTATTTATTATAACAAAATAAAGAGAATGTTGAAGAATACAAAGTTTATCATGCATCTACATATTTATTTATAGTTTTGACAATCTTTAATATTGCGACAGAATACCGCAGGTGCAGTTTCAGAACGCATCTTTAAAAAATAGCGGGATTCAAAGAGTTAAGTAAGCTAGCTACAAAATTGGATACACGTGGAATATCATACAAATAATAATAAATCTTGCAAATATGAGTGAGTCCAGTAACGAAACCTGCTATTTAACACCGAAAGAATTGAACCGGCATGTAAACAATTCAGACTTAAGCTTTCTGCCTAAAAAGTCTCACGAACAATATCTAAAAACTTATGATATTTTTAAGCAATGGAAGTACGATAACAGTGCAGTCTCTAAAAAAGTATTTGCACCCTTTGTAAGTCTCAAATATTTTTTTAGAGACTGCACTGTTATCGTACTTCCATAATTAATAGAATTAACACAAACAAGACAACCATCTACAACGTGTAGTATCAAGACAAAAGATGACGTGCACATTTGAAACCTATCCCAAACTTATTGCATTTTACTTTTTTTTTGACAAGTATTTGTTTCACAAATAAGGTTACATGTGGTTTAATTTTTACCATGTTCTATTTTTTGACTTTATCCAATATGCAGTCGCGGCTGAGGTGAAAAGTTGTATGTGCTACACGAGACCAAACTTATTGCAACTCGTGTCTTTGAATCCCACGCTACGCTCAGGATTCTAAATTAGAATCACTCGCTACACTCGTGCTTCAATTATAGAATCCTTCGCTTACTCTGGATTTAAAATCAACACTCGCAGCAAATAACCAACTTTGCCCTCTTGTGCATTTTGTATTGGAAAGTGCTGAGTAATAGAAACCGATCTGTGTACGCAAAACATTTGTATGTTGACTATTTTATGAGTTATGAAGCTTTGAAAAGTCATTCGACACCAAAAACACTTCATACAAAATGAACAACAGTTATGACGTCACAGCTGTCGTTTGACTGTACAAAATGTATGGCGTTTAAACGACTTCAGCAATTATTTCAGAAAATACTGTTTTTAGACCAACATTCTAAAAATAAAACATGACATAACATGACATAAATTTGATGAGGATGTCCAAAAAAATAAAATCAGAACTAAAAAGCGATTTATAATTATTTTTCACTAATTTTGACCCCGAATAAAATAAAAATGAATAGTCAAAATGATCTGCTTTTTTCTGTAATATGCTTTTGTTACATTTACTTTCATAATATATCATTTAATTTCATATAGGTATCATTCATTTAATGGGTTACCTAGCAACGCCTCTGAATGGAGATTGGAGACATACGTTAATAAACTATTTTGCTGCAAAATTAAAAACGCTGTTTTGAGTATGTGTCGATGTACTGTATGTGTGTATCCTTTTATTCAAAATTAAGCAAACCAATTAATCATAATTAAAAAGATACTTCAGCATTGCTTCTTTAAACGTGCAGCCGTCGATACGGATGAGCAATTCATGGACTAAAATAAGATGGAACAGATTCGAGTTCGCGGTGAGGATGTGGGTAATTTATTGAATTTGTCAGGACAAAGTGAATAGCCGTCGTGTAAATAAAGATCATCGCGGCGTGGATAAATTCGTGTCAGATCAAATGAATCGTGCGCACCTCTTGTTGCGCTTGTTGTGCAAGCTGGAGTGCAATTCTCTTAAATAACACTTCGTCACTGAACTACCCGGCGAGCCTAACTTGACCCGTCAGTGCGTATAAACTACATGTCCGTGAGTATCCTTCAACCTTGGCCGTATTCGACGTGGCTCTGCCAAGGACGTAGGTACCTAACACTGCATAATGTTTACCAGCCCGCGGGTCAATTTATGACTGTCGGGCGAAATGAGAGACGGAATTTGTTAAAAGAATAACATTCTTAGCAGCAGCACTCCGCGCAGCGCAGCGCAAGAGTCCTTCCATACATGCTCACATGCCAACTGCTGCGTACCACCGCAACCTGCACACCATTCATGCGAACTTTCTTAATATTTCAACCGACTTCAAAAAGGAGGAGGTTCTCTTTTCGGTTTGTTACCTTGCCATTTCTAAACCGATTTGTAAAACTGTTTTTTTTAATCAGTTTGGTATATCCCGTCCCGCTGCTCAATTACGTAACACCAAGTGTATCGCTTTCGCGAAAAGTAAACCAATTGTGCCCTTATTTACACAGAGTTAAGGCTAAATCGGTTTGCATTTCGAGCCAAACCGATACCAATGATGCTGCGTAATTGAGCTGCAAGTCCCGTTGTAGTCAAAGTCGAGGTGTGATGAGAGGATAAAAAGAACCCTAGACATCACGTAGAGTAGATTTTTAGAGTTCTGTAGATTTTAAATCATAAGCGGAAAAATAGACCGATGGAGAAACTGAAAATATTCAAAATACCTACGGCTGATTTGGAGTCAGTACTTATCACTCGTACCTATAGTCCCTAACAAATTAATTTCCAAAATAATTTTATTATAGATAAGAGATAAACACTTTTAACAAACTAAAAACATATTATTTTTGTACGTATCTATTGATAATGATTATGTTCAAGCGCTTATTTAGAAAGAGAAACAATTAAGTCTAAAGTTACATTGATACCTATCAAACGAAGTGTTAAGTAAGCAGTGGCATATAATTTCTTATACCTACTCAATGTTTACGTCAAAAGTAATGTACCGCACTTAAATGTCAAAGAAATCTGTGCCCGAAACAATGCCATAAATAAATCCACTAAAGTGGCTCGTATTTCAACTTCGCTCGCAGCGCACAGGCGCACCGCGAGCACGTAATCCGGATGAAAGAATTCAATAAAAATCACTATCGTAAAACTAAGACGGCATATAAAAATACCCAAGAAAGCATTAAGAGCAGTCCCCTAATAATAGGCCCCGCCAGATGCACGGGACGGCCGCCTGGAAAAGTCACGATGGGAACTCGAGCGAGGGAAATCTTTTTTTTCGGTCTACCACACACGGCCCTTGCTAACTCGGCGAAAACTGAGACCGCCTCTCTCACGGGAATTACCTACTTACACAAAGGATATTATATTACTACTTCGTGCAGGAAAAATTGTCTACGTATGAATATATATTATTAGTAAACGGATCCCGATGAATAGAACGTTTTACTGACGAAAGTTTGAAATGAATTTTAGTTTATTAACTGAATTTTTAGGGCTACATACCAAATATAAAAATGTAAACGGATTTTATATAAAAACTTCCGTCCGTCTGTTTGTACAGTCAAAGACTCTTTTTCTCACAAACAAACGTTTAACACAAAGGTACTACCTAACCTAGTTGTAGTAAGAATTAAACCGACCGCAGCAGAATGTTTATTGTTAACAAAAGATTTAAAAAACCAGAAAGTTTCAGTCAACCAAATACAATGATATTAATTATAAAATAAATAAAAACCGACTTCAAATAGCCTTTGAAAAGTACCTAAGTTTTTTTATTCACATTTTATTTATTATCCTGTGATTTAACGACACACATTTACTACATAAGTAACAATAGCATAATGCCAATTGCTCATCAGCATTTACAAACTGTTGCTATCCACGGTGCAAAAATGTCAATCGTTGAGTTCTCCTGGTTCTTCAATTTTACTACGTGAACTTTCATGGACATAAGTTGCTTCAGAACTTTATACAGCAATTTAATCGCCAACCGTGAAATACTCAACATTTAGGAGTTCCGGTGATCATCTATGGTCTTCATCAACAGTTCCACTTCACCAAATAATGCTTTTGGAACGTAACTGCTTGAGTTATTACAGAAAATACTAAAATTGATCTATGCTTGCCTATAATATTTGAAGAGTCCCATCGATTCCTCATAGATCTTCTGATCATAACTCAACTTTGACGACAACGGGACCAAACTGATTAAAAAAAGAATTTTCAAAATCGGTTTATAAATGACGGAGTTGTGAAGTAACAAACATATAAAAAAATAAATAAAAAGAATACTACCGAATTGAGAACCTCCTCCTTTTTTTTGAAGTCGGTTAAAAAACCAAAAATGCGTCTTTCAAGCTCAAAATTTAAACCCAGAAAGCAACCCAGTTGGGTTGCTTTCAATTAGTAATGCGCGGACTTTTAGCCGAGTAACACATGTCGTGCTCTATTGAAAATGTTCTCAAAAAAGCCATTTTTGAGCCAAATGTCGGTTCCTAAGTAATACTACAAAAAAAGTAAAAGGAAGAACTGATGCTTTATTTCATTTGTAGTTTCATTCAACGTAAATAGAAGTTCTAAAATGAAATTATTTTGTTCATAACATGATCGCCATATTCCAAAGTGTGTAATATCCGCACGTGAAATGTCACCTAAAGCTGCACTGGCCGAAAAGAAACGAAAAAAAAAGAAGAAAATTATCGAAGACACGTTTTTAAAACGCGTTGAGTTTGGATATAACGTGTCTTTCTATAATATGTCATTGACCAAATATATATTTGTTTACGCCGACATGCGGTATGTCATGTGAAAGATCTGAAATTATGTGGCATAAAAGCTTTTGTTCTGATTTTAATATTGTATCGCTTGAGAAATATTCATTCATTATCGTTTGAGAAACGTTAAGAAAATTCACCTTAATTTACTCAGTAACTCAGATTTTAACAACAAACAATGGCTGTAAATAGAATATAATTATTTTATCGTTAGACTATGTTCAAGATGAGAAGATAAATATACTTACTTACGTATTTCTTATCCGGTGTTTATTAATATTGCATTCCAAAAAAATTTTTTCTATTATGATTGGAGTATGTGCCAGTTGCGGGAACGATATTACGTCCCGGGCATTATTATTGATGAGTTCCGAAGCTCACATTTCCCGGAACGGTTCCGGGTGTAATCTGGGGGCGGATAATTGCGGGATGCAACGGAACAACGCCGCTCATTAGTGCAATGTTCAATTAGGACGCGCCGGGCCGCGGGCGCCGCTCGTGTTACGGCTTATAACCTCACCTCACCATTTACCGACTCCGGCTGAGCTTGTCAATTGGGAGAATTACATTGCTACACATGCCATTTTGTCGGGACGACTCATTTATACAATTACGTGAGAGCTTAGGGAACTGTCACTAATTATTTATGGAAAAGCGTAAAACACTTCTTTTTAGCTTTATAGGTGCTTTTGAACATTTATTTTAGGACTAGCTGACCCGGCGAACTTTGTTCCGCCTTAGACGCCATAAATGAGCAGATTTTTGATTTTATTAAGTTAATTGTCTGAATTAATAATTTTATATGGTGGTTAAGTAATTTTAAATTTTCTAATTTTCCGCGCAATTTCCTTATTTTTTTCTTTCATAAGAACCTTCTCCTGATAATAACGAACAGAACAAAAAAAGAATTAGCGAAATCGGTCCAGCCGTTCAGGCGTGATGCCGTGACCAAGGGAAATAGGGATTCATTTTTATATATATAGATTAGGTACTGCTCGTCTTTTCAGCCGAAAATCGTCCCCTCGGACATCAGCCCACCGTATGATTTAATATTGAGAGATATTCTATTTAATAAACACATACTTAAAATATCCTAGTCATGTACCTACGTTCAATAGTTGATGAAGACCGTTTAAAAACCATTTATAACGATAAGTGTCGTTTGACTTTTCATTAACATTTTATATGAATGTTGGCAGGTAACTACACTTAAACTTCCCTTTTTAAGTAAGAATAACAAAATTAAAATACGTTGTTCAAGTCTTGAATTGAAAGGTTAAATTTAATCTTAATCCAAGAAAATGGTTATAAGTATGTATATTCAACGTAAGTATAAAAGACAGGCAAAACCATAGAGCCTCTACCGTTAGACATACAGTTTGGAATCAAGGGTTAAAATTTGTTTATAAAAAACCGGTTAAGAGCACTGTCGGGCCATGCTCACTGTAGGGTTCCGTAGCCGTTAATACAAACGATAAAATAGTTTTTTCTTTTTCAAAGCTGGTAAGGTAAGCTTACCGTCTTTGACGCATACAAGCAATACCTTGACGTATATACTTCTATCTCAAGTTCAAAGAGGGTCCTAAATTATGGTCGGCATTAAAACAAACCTATAAAATACGGTAATAGCTAAGAGCGAGATGTAAGGTTCAGCTTTTCAAGAGAAATAAAAAAAAATGTCTTTTGTGTCCCACCGCGAGTGGCGGTACTATTGGTTGCAATGTTAATGTTCGTGTGTGATTCAATAGTGAAAGTCGGTTTATTCCATCCGTAGTCGCAACGTCCCCACAGCCAGAGATGGGTGAAATTTATTCGAATAACGAAAAAGAATAACCAAACTATTCGCGAATAACAAATAAAAATATCGAATTATTATTCTTATTCGCATAAATGGAGAACAATTCATAAGCGAATAATTTATTCGTCGAATCAATTGACACAAATAATTATTTATTTCAATAATTAACTTTTCTCGAATAGTTATATTTACAAATAACTGAAAGATTGTTTTTTTGTAGTAACGGACTAAGCTTACCTACTTATCATCGTATATAAACATTCTTCTAATGAAATTCTAATAAATGTTATTCTTGTTATTTATTAGAATAAAATCATCAATTATTCGTGGATTTATTCGAATAAAACATTCTTCATTCGAAAAAGCGAACGGATAATTTATTCGCGAATAATAAGATCGTGAATTATTATTCTTTGTTCGAATAATGCCCATAGAGGTGGGCAGAGGCCCACACCAGCCCAAACCCTGTCCATCACACTTTTCAACTTTGTATTCAAAGTTATTTGGTGCTATTTTTAAAGTATAAACAAGTTTGTCGCCTACAATTCGTGAAACAATGAAGCTTACTTAGTCGTGACAGTTTTCCTTTTAACGTTGTATATTTTTTTAGATTTTTAGTATTTACAGTTTTGGTTGGAAGGGGTAGAGACACGTAACTCCAACAAAAATGAAACCTTTAGAGCTCAATAGTTCCTAAATTCATAATAGTTTTTAAAGAGCTTTCCAACGACAACCCTCATTCGAGGTTGTGGAAGAAAGAAAATGGAATAGAAAATATTTTTACCTTTGCCTTAAAAAAGCATGGTAAAATAAAAATTACTAGACGTGTGCTGATGGGATTTCGCGTCGGCAACACGTCATTACCTCAAAAATGACGACCTTCCATACAAATTGTCATCCCCTATTTAATTTAAGGGAATGAATTGTCAAAAATACTACTAAAGAAGTATTTTTGAAAATTCATCGTATCACGTACGTTATATAATATAAGAAATAGTGCAATATTTAACGCTTCTGGACCCACCATCTAATGCTGTGCGTTGTTTGTCGGTCAGTCAGTATAGTTTTATTAAGTAGATCTTCGTGCGCCGGACAAACAATAATAATTAAATTGAGAATCTCCGAAAAAAGTGACCGTGACATAAAGACGAGACATGGCGGTTCCTAGATTGACTACGTAACCTTAAAAACGGTCTGGCGTAAAAACCATAACGTATCTATCCCATGCCTCGGAATTTTCTTTCCAGCCTCGACCAACATAATTATGCAAATTACCACTCTATGTCTATGGAAAATTAAAAACGACCTAGAAAACATGTTCCTGGTGAAATATTACTTAAGTATACCTATACATACATGCAAAATTAATTTACATAGGTACATATAATATTACATCACATCACACTAAAGACGGATTTTTAATTAGCTGAAGTAAACTGACAGTCGTGGAATTACAAATCTCCGATTATTTCGTATTGGCATGAATAATAGGACTAATAATAACCAGCAAAATAGGACTGATTTCTAAGTAGTTTGCTATAAGTAAATCAGCAGCCCTAACATACAGGCACAAAGATAAGTTAAACCCGTTTATCTCTCCGACTATCTCTTTCGTCGGCACTGGTGTGAGAGAGACGCACTTAGAGATAAGGCGGTTTAACTTATCCTTGTGTCTTGCATGTTAAGGCCGCATTTTGATGGTAATCAAAACAAGCGGAGATTTGTAACTCGTCTGTCAGTTTACTCCATAATTTAAAACCCGACTTTAGCTATATAAATATACAAACAACAAAAATGTATATAAACGCTCTATCTCAATGACGAAAATAATTTGATATAGGTACCCGAGTACCAGGTGGAGAACACAAATACTTACCTAGACCTAAATGTGTAAGGACCACAAAACACCTCACGTGTTCTGTGGTAACAAAAATAAAACTTATTCATCGCTAAGGCAATACAAAGGTACGCGTAGATTCCACCTGCTTCGAAAAATTGTACACGCATTTTGAGCAAATGTTCGCTTGGCAGGCAGACTATATTATGAGGCGATACCCCAGCGGCCCTAACATGCATGGCACAAAGATAAATTAGAACCGTTTATCTCTGACTGTCTCTTTCGTCGGCACTAGTGTGAAAGAGACGCACTTAGAGATAAACGGTTCCAATTTATCTTTGTGCCATGCATGTTTGGGCCGCAGATAGGTAACTTCTGAATTCCAAACACTGAAAGTTGCCCGACGGAATACCTTCAATAATGAACTAGAATTCAAGCATCTATAAAACACACCGGCGCTGTTAATAACACAAGCTCACTAATATTATGTAGCAGTAACGTTATTAGATACTGTTTAGTCCTTTAATTTTCTCTTTTTCCCTCTTTTTCCATGTTAATTGAGTCCTTTGTCGTGGCCTCTTGTGTCTGTTGCGCTGCGATCAGCGATAGGACGAAAAACAAAAGGTTCGACTCACTCAATTTTAATAACGTATCGCTCGAATTACAAAAATACGATTTTAACACGGTTTAGTATCAGTTTCGAGCCAGACTTTCGAGCTCTATAAAATCTTAAAAATCTGGCCTTATGTACTGAAAAGAACTACTTAAATTAAATTAAAGTATTGTTTTAACTAACGCATGAATATTTAACAATATTCCAGAGCTCATATGCCTGTATTAATAGCCTGTGCTCAAAGCTTGCTCAAAGGTGATATCGTGCGCAAGTACATTTTCTCATTCTAAATTTCTTACTTTAGTATGACGTCCGTCTTAATTACAAATAGGCAATAAATTGCAAGCAATAGTCTTGCGAAATGTCACGAGTTTCGAAAGCACGAAATTTATGTATTTTTTATTTTTTTTTATTTGGCTGAAAGAAAATTTAAGTCCGTCCGTCCGTACCACTATTAAGGTATATTTATTATCGTTCAGATTCAAAAAAATATGGTTTTGATCACTTTTATAGGCAACTTTACAACCGCGCGGAACTTAAAAATCGGTCCCCAGGCGCTCCGTGACCGAGTACCTATTCGTGGGGGCGGTTTGAGGGTCTCCGCTGCCAACATTGTCCTTGGTTCTTAGGCAGAATTGTACGTAATTATTTCTATTTAACGAATTTTTAAAACACTTTTGTGAGTAGGTCGTAGTATTGAAAATGAAAACAGACACCGATATTTATCTCATCAATACTGACTGGGAATTAGGTAGGCCAAAATATAACGTGTGGCCTACGTTTTGGATGATTGGGTTTAATTAAGGTATTTAATCTTAATCAATTACTTAAAAAAAAAAAAAATGTAACCAATAAACTTTCCACTTACATGGAGCCAGATACTGGTTCCATAAAATAACATGATATTACATTATTAGAAAAAGTTGTACTTACAGCCATCGAATTGCCTCTGAAGACTTCGGTAGAAACATAAACAAAAGAATCAAGAACACATTGAAACAACGCATTACAAAACTAAAATTTCGCTTAAAAATTAAGAAACGTGAAGAAAGTATTGAAACCGAGTGAATAAAGTTGGCGGGAAAACG
Organism: Tortricodes alternella; assembly: GCA_947859335.1. Lineage (NCBI taxonomy): Eukaryota > Metazoa > Arthropoda > Insecta > Lepidoptera > Tortricidae > Tortricodes > Tortricodes alternella. The sequence continues at coordinate 21,307,727 of OX401970.1, read as the reverse complement.
TAAAGTAGCGATAAAAGCGCGGACACGCGAGTCGTGAGGGGCAGCGCGCCCTAGCTACGTCCGCGACAGAATGCAGCCGTGTCCCGCCGAGCGGCCGAGCGCCCGGCCGGCCGTCCGCCGGTCGCGCGCCGCCGTCCAGCGTCGCCGGTCAGCCGCTACGCGCCTCTCCCCCAACCGACACCGCCGACCACAGATTATAATGCTCGATACAGATCGAACACTATTTCTCATCAATTATGCAGTTTTCAATTAATAGATACCGCAAGCACTCTCAATATGTATGGAAACCAAGCATGCCAGTTTCTTCATACCCACTATGACGTCACAAGAGCAATTTAGTAATAGGAAACACTACCGCCGCGTTCAACCGATTCCGTTGGCTATAAGTTAAAAACATTCTACGCCAGATTTTAACATGTTATTCACCTAAACAATATCTAGGTTTATTCCTAAGTTTTTCCTTTTGATTAAGACAATACATTTAAAAATAAGTAGGTAGGTATGTAGATTTTCAATGTTTTCATACTTTTCATACAATACATATTTTTGCCATAATGTCCTTATCTATGTAGGGGAGACCGGGGACAATTGAACCGCGGGGCAAGTGCTCCACACGCGATTTCTCAGAAACCATATAAGTTATCAATGTGCGTGTACCTTCAGCACATTCCTATAAAACGCGGCAAGTAACTGACAGTCAGCCGCGGGCGCAGACCAGCGTGGATGCGTACTAGAGGGCAACGAAGTTTCAGGACACTCAAGGAAAATATTAGGCCCGTATTATATGGTCATTTTTATGCAAAATAACCGTGTATTTGGATTGTTTTGTGTTTTGTTGATTTCTTTTGACTTTTAGGCCTACGTTGTTATAAAAGTGATGGTCGCAACGCTGCCTAAATCCGAGTAAATAATTATTTTTGCTAAAAGGTCTGTCGAGACGATTGGTCCACTAACCGCGGGGTCAATTGAACCGGTTCAATCGCCCCGGTGGTTCAACTGACCCTTATACTTGTAATTTTTGTAATGTGTAGGTAATTAAACAATATCGCATGAAGGGAAATAAAGTTATTAATATTATTTTATTTGTAATGAAAAACTTACTTCGATTTGTTAACTTCAAAGGGACTTTGGTCCAGGAAACGAAAGATTTAAAAAAATAAAGATTAGGGTGTTTTTTATATTCTTATTGTTTCTAAATAATTACTTAAAACTGTATGTATGCACACTTGAATTTTTTTAGCTCGCCATTTGTAATTTGCTAATTACTGTGTGAAATGGAGAGTTAATGACATGCCATCCTTTAAGGATCATAACAAGGCGACTGTTTCCTGATAAATTGTTTAAACAAAGTAATAATAGGTATATTAATTTATAAAATATTTTAATGAGTATTCAGAAATGGTTAAGATAGCATGAACGTTCGGTACCTGGTCTAGTAGTATGTACACTTGCTTAGTACAATGTAATTGAAGGTTTTTTTTTATCTTATTAACAGTACTTAAAAGTTTCTTTAGTAAAGTAATTTTAATACTTTTTCTTGCAGATGCCTCGTAATCGAAAAAAAAAGTTCGACTAGACATGTAAAAGCTCCCTAATCTGTTTCTGCAACTCAGTGTTAAACTGGTTGTCAATTAAATTCTATTAAAAAATAAAAGTTATTATTTTCCATGTTTATAATTGGCTACTTGACTATAGTAACAAATATTAATATATTTCTGTGGAACGGTAGCTAAACATAAATAAATGCATGTCAAAGAAACAAAAAGATCATTATGACTGTTACTTTTTTTTCTATTAAGGGTCAAAAATTGTCAAAATAAGTGAAAAATAAATGTTGCTTTTTAGTTCTGAATTACTAGTTTTTTATATCCTCATCAAATTTCTGTAATTTTTTAATTCTACGGTATTGGCCTAAAAACAGTATTTACGGAAATAATTGCGAATTTCATATATTTTGTATACCAAAACCAATGTAAAAAGAGCCCTGACGGCCATATAAAATGTATCACCGACAGGGCTCTTTTTACATTGGTCTTTTATACACTCTAACGTCTGTGACGTCATATTTCAGGGCCATTTTGTATGGAGCGTTTTTGTGAGTGGTATGAACTAGGACTTTTCAAAGCATCGTATCTCGAAAAAAAAACAACACAATAATGTTTTGCGAACACGGTTGGGTTTCTATGACTCAGTATTTTCCAAAATAAGATGAAATAAAAATCATGCAAGTAGCCAATTTTAATACATACCTCTTGGAATTGTGACTGGGGCAATTGAACCACTGGGGCAAATGAACCAAGCTTGTTTTCATATAAAGTCATTACTTCTAATAACATTACAATTTCTAATAGAAATAACTTAAATTGTATTTTATTCTATGTACAATTTTAAATTACAACGTTTGCTTGTTTTAAAATAAGAATATAACCGGGCGTTAAAAAGATAAAAGCAATCTTTTTAATCGATCCTTTTTGATACTTATTTCAAGAATATTGTAGTTTTTATCATGAATGCAGGTAAACTGAACTATAACCTTTTTTATGTGTAAATATGTAGTTGTAAGATATACTACAAGTACTAGTTAGGTGACGTTAAATATTTGAGTCAACTGACCCCGTAACGGGGTCAATTGAACCACTTTCCCCTGGCGTGTTTAATTGACTATATCTCGTTACTTTCTTAATAAAAAGGAATGTTGCACATTGCATTTCCTAGCTGATTAAATTTTCTATGCAACGGTATATGACACTAATGCGTTACGCGTTTAGTTACGGCGCAAAAAGCTGTCAAACAAAAAATGGACCGATTGTCCCCGGTCTACCCTAAATATAAATAGGGCAAAAAACATTTTTGCCATTTACTTATATGAAGTGCCATTGGTAGTATCGTCGAACTCGTAGAGGCTACGCCAGAATAGGCAGCGGCGTCCCGAAGCAACCGGGCGGGCGCGGCTGCCGGCCCCCGCACCCGCGCGGCCACCGGCGCTCGGCGTTGGGCGCCGCGTCGCGCCGCGCGGCACCACTACAACCCACTTACCAATTCACTCGAGTGGGTATTCATTCATTGTAGATCATTTTAGCTATTATGTGCGGATCTGGGGGGCTAGCACGACACGCCCGCGAGTCGTTTGTCGCTCAGTGCGTCTCTGTCCAACTTGTCAAGTATGTAAGGGACGCACTGAGCGACAAACGACTCGCGGGCAGGTCGTGCTAGACGTGCTGGTGCGTATTAACCCGTTCACGTGCTTCTACCACATGTAACGAGCCGCTCTCTATAAGCTTCTTCAACACTTAAGAATTATTTTTACATCGAAATAGCGGCATTATCGGGTATCGCTTTCTAGATACCAACCCTTAAGCCGACAGCGGCAACAATATATTAATTGCCGTCATACATTTTGAAATACCTAAATATTAATAAAGTCTTTATTCGCATTTTTATTTGTTCGTGACAGAACATAAACATTCTCTACACTTAGAATATTAACACATATTCTAAGACTTTTACCACAAAAAACACAGCGGCCCTAGCATGCCAGACATAGGGATAAGTTAAACCCCTTTATCTCTATATCTCTTTCGTCGGCACTAGTGTGAGAGACGCACTTAGAGATAGACAGTTTAACTTATCCTTGAGTCAACCTTGCCAGGGCCGCAGCTTGTAAAACTTGCTCGTTCTAAGATAAACGGTAAAATTTCGTCGAGAATTGAAGTATTTTGCTATCTAATGTAAATTATTACAAAATATCTGTAGGTAAGCAATATAAAATATTGCTATTGAAGAATTATAGACCTGTATTTCAGAGATAAAGTTGTTGGCAGAAACTATTCAAAACCATTTTAGTTCTGTATTTAGAAATTTAGTTCAGTCATGACGGCAATATATTATTTGCCGCTTTCCATGGAGCATCTGACAATGATTGGGATGAAGAGTAGGTAGTTATTAGGAGAAACTGGTTCATCGAGAATGATGGATATAACATCGATCTTATACTATTTATTATACAAGCAACATGTATGCTACTAACAGATCTTATATCCAACTCTGCATAGCCGGCCGACCCCCGCTGCCAGCATTATAAATGCGAATGTTTGCGCGCGCGCGCGTTGCGTGTTTTCACGTTCGCTCCGTAACGGCTGAACGAATTTTCATGCAATTTGGTATACTTATAGTTACTTTACGCCCTCGAATAGGATACTTTTTATAGGATAGCCGAATTCTACACCGACGAAACCGCGGGCAAAAGCTAGTAAAATGAATTCAATCGCGTTCTCGAAAACAGCTCGAACCACTTCGAAAAAGATACAGCCTACTTACTATTTTATTATTATGCAATTTAATACAAATCCATACTAATATTACAAATGCGAAAATAACTCTGTCTGTCTGTTACGTTTTTTTGGAATCATCAGATCCTGGATATCTTCCAAGGGCACGCCAACTTGACGCTCACCATTTGTGCTGTATCGATTCAGCATATAGCTACTGTATCGATATAAACGCGCGACTGTAGCGATGTAATCGCGCTGTTTCGATTCAGCATCTCTATTAACCTTTTGAACGCCACGGCTAACGAAACAGCGTGCCACGGACGCCGAATGACGGCTGTAGCCGTCAAAATGTATGGAAAACGACATGTCGTGGAGTCAGGGGCACGGAAATCTGTTGTATGCCACAGTCGACTGTGGCGTTCAAAGGGTTAATGCGAGACTATATCAGGGCACTCGGGGAGAGAATAGCGAAGCCGGGACGCGAGCGTCTGTATCGATGCCGCATCGCGTTAGTAGCGATGCAGAATTGCATCTATAGCGATGCAGGATCGTGTCTACGTGGGCTATGGTACATACACGGCCAGCGACAGCAACGTACAAAAATTTGCAAAGAGCACACTAATGGGCAAATTACACCTTCCTAAATTTAGTCACTTACGAGAGGGACGCTGTGATACATTGGAATGTGATTGAGATATCTCTATATGTATCTAACGTATTACGGCGTCCCTCTCGTAAGTAACTAAATTTAGGAAGGTGTAATAAGTCCATAAGGGTTAAATACAGATGGAAGAGTTCTTCAATGAAAAACAGATGTGTGGATTTACAATCGTATATTCAGACTAACACCGATAACATTCAAGTAGAAAGTGCTGACACCACAGTCAAGTATGTTACTTATACATTAAATTACTTAAACCTACTCATTTTATAAGAAAATGTTTGACTTATAATACCTTAGCACAAACATCTCTAAATTCTGATGAAACTGTTATCTCTTCACAAAATAACAAGCTAGCCAGTTTCGTAATAATTAAATGATAGAGTGACAATACAACATATTGAAAGTGCGATTTTTCATCGGCAACACTTTATAACCTACGACTTCCGTGGTAGAAGGGAACACAACACATAAAAAAAAGATGCATAATCAGCCCTGGATATCCAGAAAACGTTTTAGAAATGTAGGTTCTATTCTACGGCAGATAACTGCACATATTGCGTCCGACGTGCAGTCCATCAACTGAACGAATTCGAAAAACAAAATGGATAATAATTTAAAAATAAGCGAAAAAAAACGATAACAATATTACACGTACGTGTGCAGGGGTGCAAGAACAAAAACCTTTTTTACAAGTAATATAATTAAAACGTTTTTAACCATAATATTCTGAAATATACCTTAAAAATGATATTCTATGTATAATAAATGTAGGTGGATTCTTTGTCAAAATATGAATTTAAGTTATAATGATAACCCAAAGTGAAAAAGAAACAGCTAGGTATTATAAATTATTTATATTTCACTTGATTTCTCCATGAGATTGTCCACTAGAAAATATTCGTTTCCCGGACTAAAGGCGGTCGCCCACGAGGACGTTCTGCAGCGATGCCGTCGCGCGTTTCATATCGCTACACTTTTATTCTTTAAAGTGCAAAGGTAGGGACAAACTGAACCCATTCATGCCCAGTCCATACGTGGTGTACGTGGGCTCAGTTTGCCCCTAACTTAAAACGACTGCAACGCCGCAAAAAGTTATTCCCAAACCTAGTTTAACTAGATGGCGCTACAGACACAGATTGTTTGTAGCGCCATCTAGTTCACCATGGTACAACTTTACCAGGGTAACTTGGAACAAACAATGCATATGGTCAAACTATAACTTTTAGCTCCGGGCATTAAGGTTCCTTCTTTGACCCTGCAATTAAACGAGCCGTAGATCATATATGCCTTGTATATGCGTCAATGGTGCCCGAATAGAAGCTGTGCATCGAACACGCTTCGTCGGCTTCACGTTTGATGATGGTCTGCAGTGGGGTGCACACATTGACGTGCTATGTGCAAAACTCAACTCTGCTTGTTACGCCTCATCCCGTCTAAAGCGTACTATATCGCCACAAAACATGCTGGTTGCATATGACGCTTATTTCCAGTCCCATCTAGTGTACGGGATCGACCTTTGGGGGCTGTCTGCTGATAGGGACCGACCTTTCATATTGCAGAAAAAAGCCATTCGCCTGATTAGTTGTGTCCTCCCAGACGAGCCAGCTCGGCACCTGTTCGTAGCCCTTAAGATCATGCCCTTGCCTTGTCTCTCTATATTTTAGACGGATAAATATGTGAGGAAGAACCTAAAAGAGTTCCACTATTGTAAAAACTGCTCAGCGAGGAGGAAGCCCGGTTAGGCTATCCCCATATGCAGACTGAAGAAGACAAGCAAGTCTCTGCAAATCATGGGCCTGCGTATCTACAACAAGATACCTGAATCTATCAGAGGTTTAAAAACTGAGTGTCGTTTTCTACATAAACTTAAAATATTCTGTACCAATAAAGCCTTTTATTCTGTTAGCGAATTCCTAGATGAGTGAGTAAATATGTCAACACACTTAGATAATAGACATAAAATATAATAAATCATATAAATTAAAGTAATCCAATGTAATGTAATGTGAATGTGTAATTAATTATTAATGATGATAAAAATGCTAATATGTTAATTTTAATTGTACTTAATAACTATTGACGATGTATGTTTAATACAAAATAAATAAATATCAAATATCAAATATATAAGATGTATATATACAAAAGTATAGTACCTATATTATGTTGTTCTTTTTTTTGCTCTTAAGCTTTGTTTATGTCAGTTTTGAAGATTATGTCCATGTCCAATTAATACATTAATGTAAATTCAAATGAACTTCGCTTCACGGTTCACCCGTCCACCGTTCAAGTGTCATTGTCATCTCATCTCTCTCGCTCGCATTATTGCAGTTCTCTTCACACCAAATTTTCCATTTCTTTTTGTTATTTTTCTATGAGTCTGCCGTTAGTTCACCGGATGGTCCCTACAAAACATTAGCGCTGGCCGCCAAGCCAGCTTTATGCTGAATTGGGACTTTTTCGTTACAGTTGGCACTATGTGTATTCTATGTAATTACTTCTTTGTTATCAATAATGTATTTTGCGCCGAATAAAAGAATAAATGTTTTTCTTTCTTTCTCTCTTTAAGAACGAAGTATGAAGGATATACAATACAACTCATACGAATATAAAATTAAATACGCAGCGTCTGTCTTACGTTTCCCATTCAAAGAAACGAACAACTAATTAGGATATTTTCGTATTTTCCTTTTTATTTATCTAAACGTAATGACTATCTTTTACAGTTCAAACGAAACAAACATTAAACTGCTCATAAAATTTATAAAGGTTCGATATTGGTCGTGGCGATACAGAATATTAAGAATATTTCATCGTCAACAATATCACGTGATATAGGTAAGTAACGATCTGAGCGTTTTTTCCTGTGGAGATCACTTTGGTCATATTCCAGAATTTTAAACGTTTTCTTTGAAACTAACGATTTTGTAAGCGATTTCCGATAAATATAGTTTACGTAGCTTTTTATGCTACAGGCAACATATTTCGTCCCCTAAATGCAAAAACCAGCTATCTTGGTTTTTGCACTAATGGGACGATTTATTTAATTGTTTATTCAACCTATGAAGTTTTTACAATGCATAGTGATGACAAAATTGGTTATATTATGGCAATATGTATATTTTTATGCAAATGACATCCATTCTGACAAAATAACTTGTACAGAAAAATATGCCCATCTACGATAGCCCACTTCACTTCCACTATTTAGTATTTCTAAGTGCATTTATTTTATAAAATCATATATCTATTTCTGTAATATATATATATATATATTTAAAATAATACAATACTAATGTACTGTAATAATTTTAAAATAGTACATTATGTCACACAGGAGCAAAGTGGTATATTAAGACAGAGAGAAACCAGAGCGCAAGGAAGGATTCTAGAATAGAATTACAAGCGTAGCGAGGGATTCTAACTTAGAATTCTGAGTATAGTGAGGTAAGCGAGGCAAGCATTACAGCTCCAGACAAAAATATTTAAGCTCCCAATTGAAACATTCTGCTTTTCATTTTTTCCTATACGAAAAACAACTGGAACACGATCAATTGCAACATTTAATATTTATTTGACTATAAAATATAATTTACGAGCACCATGTCAAAATATATGGTTAATTTTGTATAAAAAAAACTTAAAAGCAGTTGTGCCAAATGCGACTTTGCTCCCGCTACGCAGGCAGAAATGAATTATTTTCGAAATGGAGGAGTACAGAATAATTGTACCTATTAATTGTCACTACTTTCAAAAAGTCTCATGTCTGAACATAAACTTTCAGCAATCTCGACCGTGTTACAAGGGTGCTACGTTTATTATTCTATTATCCGATTTTGAAACACGAGCTATTCAAAGTAGTGACAATGTTATTTGCGTCAACGTTGCACAAGGTACTAGGTCATACACACATTCAGGTTCAGAACTGTCTCTCCTGTTCCCGAAAGTTAATGACTCTCAGACAAGACATTTGGCATGGTGTTGGCCTGTATGAACAAAACGTTAAATTAACCCACCGTTTTTGTTAACTTTTGGCCACAGGAAAGATATATCTAGTTTCTTAACGTGTTTATTACCAATTAGAGTGTTTTCTTCTTAGAGTATTGTTTGAGGGTGGTGCTGGAGCGGCGTCAGGCGAGGTGCGAGAGGTCGTCCAGCTCGGGCGGTGGCTGCGGCGGCTGCGGCTGCGCGCCGCGCGAGAACACCGGCTTCGCCACCACCGACACCGGCGCCTGCGTACATTACATATGTACATTTATCAGTATTGCCGCAAAATTGACCATACTCAGTACAAGTACAGAAGACTATCCCTTTTGATCTTGATCAAAACCGCCTTTTTACACGCCTAGATAATTATTAATAACAAACGAATGCGCGCGAGCAGGCAACATCGAACACTATTGCTGCGCGCGAAGGTCGTTATTACTCCCCCCTACGCTACGCCACGGATTTTAAAATAGGAACACTGCAAAGGCCCGGTAAGACGGGCCCGCTGATATCCTTGTAGCTTCGCGCCTAAAGTACAGAGTGCGCCGGGCCTGGTGCTAGCTTTTTAGAAAAAAAAATATTACTCGGGAAAATTAGTTCAAGTTGTACGTTATTGCAAGTCAGTACGGGCTGGATAGATATTTAATAGTAGTTTATGCAACGGTTGCATAATGATAGGCCTTAAAACACTAGTGCGGTTTTCATGAAACGAGCCGATAGGCGAGTTTCATAATAAGATCGCACGTGTGTTTTAAGGCCAAATTATGCAGAGTTGCATACATAACTTTATCTACACACATATTATAAATCCTCCATGATGGGTTCAGAAACAATATTTTCTGGCAACAAGTTATTTGTTGCAATCGTGGCTGCATATTTCCGATATCCGGCGCATTTTCACATCACACACACTCCGAGAAGACTACTTACTATTCATATTTTCAACTAAAATGTAAATTACAAACAACTTTTTCTATTCAATTCAACAACAATTCTACTTTCGTTCAGCAAAACGTCAACATAATAACGCCGATTCATTTTTTTTTAAATCATAGACAAACGGATGAAGTCTCTATTCTCACATCACTCGAGATCAAATATTGTTCAGTTTATATTAAAAAAACATACTGAATTGACGTTTCGTATCAATAACTGTTTTATTATCTATAGATACTAGAATAGAGACCCACTTGAGTTTTGACAGCTGTTCCAAATTTAATCTCATTTCTTTACTAAAAACGATAAAGAAGTCATGTTATTTCTTTATCGCAGCACTGGTTTTTCCTAATTGGTTGTCAAAATGGTGGTCATTCCCTACGGTTTTCTGATTAACCAATGGAGGTTTTATGATATGGGTGTAGATAAATATATATTAGATACTTTGCCTGCAAACAGACCAGGATGATGTTAGTCATAATTTATAAATAAGCAAAGAGGGAAATTAAAACACTAATCATTGTTCAGTGAAATAATCATATCATTATTTTGGACATAGCACACATTGATTTGGCCCCGGAAACCAGGATTCCATGTGCTATGCGTACCAGACAATGATACGAATACTAATATATAGTAAATAAAAACATATAACATATGTATAGATACTAAACATGCATGACTCCACTACAAACATTCATGCTTATCATACAAAGTTGTTTGCCTCAAGCGGGGCTGGAACCCATAGTGCACCATTAGCTGAGGGATTCCAAGGAATAAATCGTGGGTGCAAGGCAAAATTCAAGAAGTGACATTTTTTGACGTATTTGGTTTCTTAACTTGACTTGGTTGAACGAGATTGCGATTCTTTAGATTTAATAAAGAGAAATTATGCGCCAAAAATGTCACTTGATGGGTTTTACTTTTACATACACGAAATAAAGTGGGTACCTAATAATCCGCAAGGTCAACAAGACCGTGCAGAGGAGTGCACTAAATTAAAAGCACGAATCCGTGTTTAAGCATACCAATGAGCTGAGAATGGTACGTTTATTAATACGAACCTGGCTAACCTGGTTAGCGGAGGCGCCGGGGAGCGCGAGGGCGGGCGCGGGCGCGGGCGCTGGCGCGGCCTGCGGGCCCGGCGGCACGCCCACCACCAGCAGCTTCTGCGGCGGCGGCGGCTGCGGTCCGCCCGCCGGCCCACTAGTCACCACCACCGACTACGCAAACCACAATACATGCACCACACACTATTGACTACAACACGTGACACCTCTCACAGACCATATATCCAGTAGACAGCCGGGCCCCGCTGCCAGCATTACACACAAAACCCAATCACAGCGCTATAAAACAACGCGCCCCAGTGTGGCAGCTTTATTTGATAGTAAAGTTAGGCTTAGCGGTGTCTTAAGGATATTTGGTATGTACCTCCTCTTGCTTTATCACTATCTACTACTACTACTGCATATTTAAAAAGAATACACACGTCCCACGAACGAACTATAAAAGCCAAATCACGCGTTCTAAGTCATGTACTCCTGTCATTTGTTTGTACCCGCAGTGAAGGTTTAATATGATCGGAATAATATTATTTTTGTAAAACATTCTAACAAATACATCATTGTACAAGCATACATTCTTTTCATGCTTTACAACGTGAAAGACAAAACTTAAAATCAAGATGTGTGTGTGCGTGAGTTTATTTACTTTGGATTCTTACGAGACAGATTTAAGATGTACCTACAATGGTCTATACTCTGGGTAGCTGCAGAAACTCAATGACGGATGATATTCCCACGTGGGTGACACTTCATATAAAAACGCCATTCTCGATATAATCCCCGAAACATATGTTGACGACTTGGTCCGCGCAGGTCCAAGTATGGAAAAAAAAGCGTCGATCCTGATACCGCACCTCGATCGAGACCCGAAAATGCGTTTTGCGCATTCAAGGTCTAAGGTCATGTTACCTACGTGCCGCGAATTGAAAGTTCTTGTTTGCGCGGCGAGCACACATTCGTAAATTGCCTGAGGATTGCCAACTCGACATAACTGCAATGCTTGAAAAAGTCAGTAATATATATCACGGAAACAACGCTATGCAGAAGGTCAAATTTGAGAACATGCTTCGGAACTTTCGGGTTTCCATGAAATGTCGTTCTTCAGTAAATTAAGAAAGTTTCAATGTCATGTAACCTTTTGACGTCGAGTCCCATACAAGTACAATCAGGTGAAAAAAAAACGGCAGCGTCGGAAGTACTTTGCACATTCAAAAATACACAACGCACGTACGCAACGTCTGTACGCAATGACGTGATACCGGCGGCCGGCGTGGATGTTTAATTTTGGCCGATTTTATTTTCAGCAATTTCAAGTTATTCTTTATATTTATGATTAAAAATCTATAGACCATAGCACACACACGGCAGACACTCGAACCATTTTTAACCGACTTCAAAAAGGGGGGAGGTTCTGAATTCGTTGGAACCTTTTATATTTTTTTTACTATTAATATAAACAGCAACAGAAATAACAATTTCACCATTTTTAATCTTTTGACATTTGCGCTTACAATTTTTACTTATTTTTAAACACGAGAGATAAAACCCTCTTCTTAAATTGGATATAGAATTTTGATACGCCGTCTTCAACTGCACTCGTAAGGCAAGCGACAAGAACGGTATTCGAACCCGTAAACCGCACTCCCCACGCTACTGTACCATTACCATGAGTTGCGCAAACCGGTCTCGCTAGCGTAAGGTATCGCTCGCTCCCATTACTTGTATCGGCAACAATCAGCATTTCCGATAAATTTCGATAGCGAGAATGGTTTGCGCAAACCCATGGTAAGGGCTCTGGTCGCTTATTTACGACTAATAGAGTATTCTTTGGTATTACTGTGTGATCATCGATCACCAGCTCTTCTTGTCACCGGCGGGGGTGGTATCGTTATCTTGCACCGAGCATTTTCCTCATTTATCTTTGGGAACAGTAACAAACTGCAAAGGCTTTAAAACCGGTTAAGGAGAACTTCGTAGTCTATTTCCGGCAGCAATCTTTAAACTTCAAGATAACGTACCCGTGCGGAAACAAAGTTGGATAAAACGCAGTATATATGTAGTGCATAATTCGTTTCCATCGTGTTTTATCGGAAAAGTTCGTATTATTCGTGCTCTCTCAATTAGCTTTAGCAGGCCCCCAATTCTCGGTGCATTCGAGATAATCTCACAATCGAGATTAAACCTCAGTGCATACAGTCATTTGACACAACGGTATGAATCTGGCGTTTAATCTCGCAATCGATATTATCTCGAATGCATCGAGAATTGGGGGCCATCATACCATGCTGTCATTTTTCATTTTGACATTAGACAGGAAATAATAAAGTTTCATATTAATGAATATAAACATGTCACAGTTTAACAATCATTCATAAACTGTGAACATGTCACTCATTTAATACAATAATTAATTGACACTTCGGGTCCCGTCGTCTTCCGATTGAGATCCGAATGTTTTAACTTAAATTTTTGCACCATCTGCCAAAGTTAAACTTTTTGCTCATTATTTTCTCTGTTGTGGTTGTCTGGAAGAGATCGCTATCTAGCGATAAGACCGCCTATTTTTCCCTAACTTTATTTTGTTAGTGTATGCTTTTTTTGTTCTTTTTGTGGTGTTCAATAAAGAGTATTGTATTGTATTGTATTGTATTGTATTGTATTGTATCCGAGTTTACCGATGGAAACATATTATTCACTATATCTATCTGTAAGTTGTATTATTGCGGAAGCAAACGAGGTTAACACACGATGTGTTTTGTAATACACGCAGAACCAGAAATTAGTTTGTTCAGAATCGAGAGTAGTTCCACTTAATTTACCGCAGGTCTATTTATATATTTAATTTCGAAAAATATATATAGTCTTCACGTGTGGTCAAACGTATGCGTAAAGTTACACGTCTAATCAATAATAAAGTGTCAGTAATAGCAAATTGAAGCCAACATGCACGCATTTGTACGGAAGAGGCCGGATTTTAATTAATAAATATTATTCGTGACAGAACTTGCATTTTTTTGACAATGGAGCCAATTCTAAAGTGTTTTCGCTAAATTTAAAAGCGGCTAAACTTGAAATAAGAGTTTGACGTTGTTTTTTTTAATGGGAATTATATATTATTTTCAGGGAATTTTAGATTAAGGCGACATCTTTCGAATTAGACTAGGGAATGCAAACCGGTTTTAGCCGAAATGGTGTGGACAGTATTGCTAACTGTAAGAAAAGTGGTCAGCTGTCCCGTCGGACTGTGAATGGGCGGATTGGGTAGCTGGTGGTGTAAACATCCTGATCAACTAACCAAATTTAAAAAAAAGACAGTGCAATAATGAATTTTGTATGCAACTTTATTGCTCTAGAGCAAATAAGGGCTGCTTTGTGCTGAGTATTTAAGGTCATAATGGCCATAATGAACGTTTTGCGTTTGAATTAACCATGTTGAAAGGAGGCCTAGTCGGCCTTGGCCATATTATAACAAAATAAAACCTTCCGGGGTTAACAAAACCAAGTGCACGAACACAAATGGATCGAAGCAACATAACATCTATAAAATTAAAAAACAAATCCCGACTGGCGACATAAAATTTGTAAATCCAGATTTGCTCCTACTAAGACGCACCCTTATAACCTTTTTTATGCCTATGACACCTGCACGTTCTCTAAGAATCACATGATACTTCATTAAAATCTGTCCAGTAGTTCAGGAGGTACAGTGGAACATTCGAGTTTTGCTCACACACATACATAGACTCTTAGAGCATCGGTGGCCTAATGGCTATAAGGATGTTGACCCGTGATCGTGATTCCGGGTGCGAATCCAAGCGGTTGCCTTGTACCAATGAGTTTAACTAACTTATGGACATTATCTGCCTGCGAATTGCGGTAACCGATGCTCATACGGTGCGGGAAAACATCGTGAGAAAACCTGCACATTTGGGTAACTAAATGTGTAACCATGATCCAATTGGTCGGGTTCCTCTGTCGCACGGGTTACGGAGGTCAAACGGCAGTCGCTCCACTGTAATAACCCGACCTGCCGAACCCGGGATCATGGTCAAAGCGTACCCCGTAGCGTAGACGTAGACGGAAAAAAGCGCTAGGCAGAGAAAGATATACATATACTCTTAAATTTAATGCCGCCCGTTTGGTTTCGCGCAATCGGGTAAAATACCTGAACATTTTGGCTGCGAGCGGGCTGCGAGCTCTGCACTACGACGTGGCCCGCGCTACCGACCGGCTGTGTCTAGTAATAAAACAAAATGGTGGTTTGTGGGTACTCTGTCAGTGCGTGACAAGTTCAAATATAACCGGCGTCACCATCCACGCAAGTTATTTACAAACGAATTGTTAGTTGCATTTAAACTACGAATAATCTAACTTCTCGCGCACTGTATATACTCTTACCACAGATATATCCTAAAGACTTCGCATAGCCGGGCGAGCCGCGCTGCCAACATTAGAATCAAACAACGATGTGCGGTGGTGCTACGTGTAGGCAACGGTTCCGCATATCCTCGAAGGCACCAATCACAGCGCTCCAAAAACTCCACGGGTGACGCAAATTTAGCAGCTTTATTTGCTATTAAAAGGTGAGCCAAGCGGTGTCTTTAGGATATATGTTATGTGACTCATACTCATGCAAACAGAACGCAAATAAAAGACTGACACCAAGAAAGGTTTGTTTAACTGTTTTGACAGTGACATTGTTCAGTATGATATAATTTTAACATAACATCTTTTGAAAGTATGTATTTATTGCTAAAGTCGACAAAGTCGACATTACAAAGCTCAGAGTTGACTTACAGAACGCGCGCGAGCTCCAAGCAATCTTAACCCACGTTAAAGTAAAATATTAATGGCCCAATTCAGAAAGGTCACTCAAATTGAGCTTTAATTAAAGTTACGTTTCAGTGACGTTTCTGTATAGGTTGACAACTAGTTG
The DNA here is from genome assembly GCA_947859335.1 of Tortricodes alternella. NCBI lineage: Eukaryota > Metazoa > Arthropoda > Insecta > Lepidoptera > Tortricidae > Tortricodes > Tortricodes alternella. Next base: position 21,291,866 of record OX401970.1, on the reverse strand, counting down.
AGGGACATTTAACTACTTAATATCTAGTCAAATGCTTAAGTGGCGTTTCTGAATTCGGCGATAAGTGCAATAAATGACTAATACGGCAACACGGTACTGGTGGAGTGCTGGGTATGGAAGTTTCCTGTTTCCCGTTTCCCCAGGCCCCGATTCCTTGGTGTTCGCGCGCGGACTGAAGAAACTGGGAGTTGCACGGTATTCTTAATCGGCGGTTTTAGTTTGAACCAATATTTACGGGACACCCTGCATAAATATAAACGCGAAAACCTACTCCCTCGATGAAGTGAGGGCCATAAAATCGCCAATACGATAAAGCCTACCGACTTGAATAGCAAGCATCCGCTTCGCTTTCAGATACTCATAACGAAAGAAATTTCCACAGTTTAGGGGATAAAAGGGATGTTAGGGACACGAATGTTGCAAGGGAATTTCTAAATTCCTAAGTTGCGACTTCGGAGTACTAGTTCTTTATAGTGCCTCCCAACAAGTTTGTGCCTTACTTTGGCACTTTTTATTTTTAAATTAACTGCTCAGGTGACCGACTACACTCACAATCACAATGCACAAATGCTCGTGTATTACTAATTTCTAAGTAATATCATAAGCCATCGCCTACAAGGGCTTTAATTCCAAGTCTATGGCCACACCGGATGTAGCTAACAGGCAAGATTACTAACTAGGACTGACTAGGAGTGAGCGCAGCATGCCACTAAGCGCGCGGTGTGGTCAGTGCCACAGATCATCGTGACTCTGTTCACAACGTCCAGTGTGACCAGAGCCTAACTAATTCCACATGCAATCACGCAAACAATGGTAATTTTAATAAAGCTTCGTGCATTGACACGGTGCACTGCTTCATTCACTTATTATTGACAATCAATGCAAAAACTCGTGCATAGACTTGTGACATCTTACCAATAAATTAGTCGCGCTCGTACGACGGGTTTGCTATCACAGCGGGGCCTTAAAGTGTTGAGTGGTGGCATAGTGTTAAAAACATATAGTGGTCTCCCGTGCCTGTCGCAACAGGTCAATCGTGCGGGGCATGCGGTGTGAGGGGCTCGCACCCCACCGCCCGCGCTGCCTGCGGAGCGGTACCTCAACATACCGCGCTGAGCTAAAAACCGGCAGCAGCCGCCATAAATGCCGCGTTTTAGCTGATTAATCACTATATGTTTTTTACACTCTGGTGGTTTGCGAGGGGTGCCTCACCTGTGGGGGCTTCTGCTGGGAGACGATGACGAACTTGTGCGGCGGCGGCGTGGTCGGCGCGGGTGACTGCGGCGCGGGCCCGGCGCCGATCATCACGTTACGCGTGCCCATGCACTCTGCCGACAGAAGGTCAGTTACCTCTCGACGCCCACTACTTTACGATTCATTAAATATCTAATAATAATAATAATAACGTATAACCTTTTGAAGCCACATATTCCATTTCGCATTTAAGGCTGCATCGTTTTTTTTTTACGTGTCAGGTAAAGGCCGCTTGCTGACCAAATCGCACCTGGCCGAGTCGACAACGCGGTGCGCGTGATTAAACTCGACCCGTGTAAACACACCATAATGAAGGAAAGCGTTCCTTTACAAACTTATTTTAAAGATTAGATTTTAAGATGTTGTTATACTAGGATACAATTTGATTAGTACTCCTGTTAAACAATTTGCACACAGCGGGTTGATACTATCAGGCCTAAGTGAAGTGTTGTGATTAGAGATGCACCAAGCATTCGCTATTCGGCACATTCGGCATAATTTTATATGTTTGTACTCGGCTGCATTGTTCGGTTCGATAGCTGAATATTTACCGAATTTCTCATCTTAGAAATGTTTGTATGGTATTCACATATAATGTTCAATAGTAATTGCATTGTAAAATTAATATACCTAATGAAAAACAAACGTACAAGCTATTCAAAAAAAACGAGCGAGCCTTACAGTAGTCGCATATGTGTAACATCTGACATCTCACCTAAAATAAGCAATATTAACCCTGAAACTAGGTAATCGCTCTTTCGTCTTGCTTGATACGGCTATAGTCTGGCCATCGAATGAACAAATTGAAAACGGACGGTTTTTTTTTTAAAGTTGAGGTGTAGCAACATCATCGTAGGAAAAAAAGTCTTGATAATCGTTTACATATTTAAATCATATTGGTAAATCATATCGTAATCGTTCTCGTTGCGTTCATTCGATTCATTAGGACTCCCAGAATAGAAAAAGAATGTTGGCAGACGTCTAGGTCGCTGATTTTTTTTTATTTACGGGTTTTAAAAGTTGTAATTCAAGCATTCAGGGACATACGACTTTCATTTACTGGACCAAATCGATTTGTATCGTCATAAACTTTCATCCCTATCAATATTAAAGAGGAACAAAACATATACCAAAATGGCACCCAGCTCCCTAACTACCTGTTTGGGAACGGTTGATGAGTGCATTAAGTTGAACCGACAAATTCGGCTGAATATTGGGTTCGGCAAGCGCGGCGCGGAACATTCGGCGCATCTCTAGTTGTGCTCTTGTTAGTTGAGAGTGCACTGACCGACAGTCTTGGAGGTGAGCGGGGCGTGCGGCAGGTGGTGCGGCGGCACCAGCGGCGGCGTGCACGCCACCAGCGCCACCGCGCCGCCGCCCGCGCCGCTCGCCGGCGACGCGCGCTGCTTGCTCACCATCTGCTGCAAGCTCGGCCCCAGGTACCCGTAGTCGCGTCTGCGCATTCATTAAAATTTAGACATTTGTAGAGGATCCGAACCAGAAACGACCTTCACCCATCTGTTTAATGGATGACAAGAATTTTGAATGAAATTTAGTATTTAAGAAAAATACATCGCGAGTGGATTGGCTAAAAAGTTCTGGCCAAACTATGAATTTTACCGTTTTCGGATCAACCCTAATTGCAACGTTGCGAATTTCGCCACCTTCACGAGAGACCTATTGCGGTGCGGTCACTGTATAGCATGTTTTATTATTATTTAAGTGTATGCGCTGTAGTATATTCGAGGACTAACTTGTATTCGTCAGAGTGGTCGGGGGGCTGGCGCATCTGTCGCACGACGGGCGCCAGCACCTTCAGCAGCTGGTGCTTCAGGTTGCCGGCGGCGAGCCGGTCGGCGCCGCCCAGCCCGCTCAGCGCGCCCTCCACGCGCTCGCCGAGCCACCGCACCCGCGGCAACACCAGAACCTTCACGACACGTTCACATTCATGTATTAACCCACACTTTCATCGGCTTTGGCGTTAACGAAAATGATACCGGTTGTTATGTCTTTGGTTTCCGTAAAATCGGGTTTCCATTTGATAATTTTCTACAAGTTTTAACAACGCGTCAAAGTACGGTTTTACACGCTCTATATTAGCATGTATACAAATCTAGGAAGGCCTTACTACTAAGACCAATTCCACACTGCACTTAGAATAGGTTTATTGAATGTGTTGTTTTTGTGGACCGTATATTTTAAAAAGTATTCATTTTGCGACTAAGGTATTTTACGATGTAGTCTTAATACAAAGTAGTTGTTATGGGTAGTGGGTCTCTTTCGCCGTTTGCTTTCTGCTGTATAGATATTTTTCTACATAGACATTTTGCGTTGTAGTTATTTTTACCCTATAGTCATTTTGCGAGGTAAGTATTGACGACTGGACCCATTCTCGGTAACCGTGTACATCGGCGTAGAGCGAGAACTCCAATAGTATGTAAAAGGTTTATCAATCAACTGGTCAAAATAACGGTTATCGACCAACACCGGTATGATAAATTGACTGGTTTCTGGGCCCTGATTTTGCTGTTTAATTCAATCAAGTGCTTACTTTAACAACTTCTGGGCCAAGCTCAGCTAGTCCTTGTATAGCGCCATACAGTGAGGCAAGCGGAGTTTTCTCAGATTCTTTCATACTAGCCATTGAGGGGCCCACGCCAGATTCGTTGTTAGTCTGCGATGGACATTGGAGTGCTTTGGCGAATAGTCTGTAAAAGAAATACATGATTAATATTACACATGTTTCAACTCATGTTCGCGCGCGGCGCTGTGTGCGTGAGCTTGTAAATATGCAGCTTTGATTTGTGAGACAGGTGTCCGAGCTACACGAGCGCGCATACATGACTTTGAAGTATCTGTACTAAAATGTAAGGAATAAACATTATTTACTTTACGTAAAGCTTCTTCAGATTTGTCACAAGAGTTAGTGACAAAATTCTCACTAAGGTCTGTTCGCCGAGAGTTGATAAATATTATGATATCGTTTCGAAATAGCGACTGTCGCTTAACTATCGCAAACTGTATGGCGGGCGTCGCTTATCGCCACGCGCACTGCGTTTATGAAACATGTATAGAAATATCTATGAAACATATTTAAAACGCGTTGAGTATAGATGGATATGACGTGTCTTGTGTCTTTCTACAAATATAATAATGTCATTGGCTTCGAGTGTGTCGATGGGGTGTTCTGTTCGCGTGTTGCTTTCTGTTTATACAGTTAGGCCATCGAATAATAATATTCTATGAAAAAATTATAATTTTCCCTTTAATTTTTTATTATCATCGGTCAGAATAATTAGCGGGCCGCTATTTGTAATGAGGTAAGAAGCCCTGACTTTTTACTTTTTGTATCAACTCTCGCCGAACAGACCTAGCTAGATCTATTTGTACTTCTTAAAAATAAAAAAGCACCCGTTCACAATTCAAGAAAGCAACGAATAATTTTGTCAATTGCTTACTATAATATTATTAATGCGTTTATATGCTCGCATCTAACCCGAGCAACGAACTGACATAATTTCTTGCATAACAATAGTAAGAAGGCCGAGGAAGGCAAAACCTAGTACTTTTCTTTTTCGTAACATCTTTGAAACATTACAATCTTTATTTATTTGCTAACGGTACAAAGAAAATATTACTTCAAATTTGAAATTCCTGTAAACCAAGAATACCAATACATATACAATTCTGCGGACTCACTAATACATCTACGCACATTCTCTTACAATTAGCTTACCGAGTGACTCTGGTCTGTAAATTATTGGTAGACGTGTTAAAGGTTTTGCATATCTGCGACATTAATCGTGCTGCGAAGTCGCGCAAAGCCCAGTGGTTGTCCATTTCGGGCCGCAGACAAAGTTGCCGGGACACAATGCACGTTGACACCGAAGGAATTAATTCGTGTAGCTGTATCAAATAAAAAAAATATATTAAATGCTAATAAAGTTAACTCCCTAATCTGGGTTTGAGCGCTCACCCTCGACTTTTTGTAGTGAGACTGGCGATGCAGAGTCGTGTCTACGTGGGCTCTTGAACACAGCCAGCGACACCATCCCGGCCGTTTCGCGACAATATCACAACCGCATCGAAGAAAAAGTCGCCATGGGCGAGCGGGGTTAGTCCCATTTGTTCTATTCCATGCAACAACATGTATCAGCTCTCAGAAAATAATTCCCATTTGTCCCATTATTAGTTCCATAGGACAAATGGGAATAACCCGGCGAGCGCCCTTAGCTATACATTAAAGAGTTGTTCCAACTTACATATTTCTCCAAATAAAGGGACTGATTGTCCAGCAAAGCCTTGACCATTCGCATCAAGTAAATGAGCAGAGCCAAGTTGTTCTGAACCACATTCACTTTGACGCCTTCCGAGATGAAGGTGCACATCCTTGGCAACATCTCGTGCAGGCCAGGGTCGCAGGCGAGCGACTGTAGCGCTTCCTGCCGAAATGTCAAATAGAAACAAATTAAGCTTTGAACACTTTTTCGAACTGATTGTTATTTTCATCAAAATTGAAGCTTGATAGTATGATATTTCATACTAAAAATATTTATAATTGAATTATATACACAGTATAAAATGAAGTTCCTTATTCTGTTCATAGGTATGTTCGTTTGAAACTTCTAAACTACTTAAAATATTTTAATCCGGTTTACAATAATTTAGAGTATTTTTGAGAAAGGATTTTTAATACACACTTGGAGTCGTGCTAACCTGCGCTATAAATGCTAAAATGTGTATGTTAGTTACTCAGGTCTTTATAAAGCCTTAACACCTTCGAATAACTGATCAATAGACAGTATTCATCCCGGAATAATATGTACCCATGGTTCAGGTATGTATTTGGAAAATTTGAACTGTTGTCAGGCTAGACCTAATAGTTCTTGTGTAGATCGTATATTAACCCTTAACCGGGCCCCATATCTAGTTATTTATTATTATTTTAATATATATGTGAGTCCCCAGTTATTTTAATATGTATGTTAGTCTGTAAGGTATTCGTATATGGGCCAATGGTGCCTGAAATAAATGGGTTTATTATTATTATTATTTTATATAAAGATTTGCTACGTCTGGAGAATAACTTAAAAGAAAGTAATTTTTCACGTAACTACAATCATACTATAATAATAATAATAAATCAGGGGACATTTACACAAATCGATCTAGTCCCAAAGTAAGCTCTAAAGGCTTGTGTTATGAGTACTAGACGACGATATAAATACTTATGTAGAGAAATAAATACTTAAATACATAGGAAATATCCAAGACTCAGGAACAAACATTCGTGCTCATCACACAAATATTTGCCCTTACCGGGGATCGAACCCGGGACGCTTGCGTCGAAGGCAGGGTCACTACCAACTAGGCTATCCGCGTCGTCAAAGCTATGTAATTACGATTAGGGTTGGAGTTTTGAATGCATGTATGTGGAGGTTAAAACGCCCAGAGCACGGTTATTGAGTGGGTACAAACCGCACGGCGGCCCTCGTCGCTGCCGACGCAGGCCTCCGTTATCTCCTTGTAGTAGAGCTGCTGCTCCACGCTCAGCTCGTGCGTCGCCAGCTGCTTCACGTGAACGGACTCCGATGCCTTCAGCCTTGCCGCTTTCCCACAGATCGGTTTACCTGCGTTATTAGAAACTAGTAAATATACTATTATTTCATATTACTTTCAGAATAAGACACTAAGTCACTAAAAAATGCCAACAAACCCTACTAACATAATATTATATATAGTTGTAATCATTTTCCTAGTCCCGATCCCATTAGCTACTTGTCTGGCAAACAAAGCCATTGTCTTTCATTGTAAAGTGTAACCACAAATCTTTACTTTGAAATGGCAGGTAGTATCTGCAAACACTATTTCACACAAAGGGCGTCTTTATGTTTAAGGTAAGAAGGTTCACATTAAAACACAGAGCATGTCAGGTGTTGAACATTTTGTATTCAAAACAGAAGTAAAGTACACATGGAAGCGTTTTAAATGAAAAATGTTCAACACCTGACATGCTCTGTGTTTAAATGTGAACCTTCTTACCTTAAACATAAAGAAGCCCATTGTGTGAAGTAGTGTTTGCAGTTACTACCTGCCATTTCAAAGTAAAGATTTGCGGTTACACTTTACAATGAAAGACAATGGCTTTGTTTGCCAGACAAGTAGCTGATGGGATCGGGACTAGGAAAAGGATTACAACTTATACAGTGAAACCTTAAGTGAGACATCAAGGGACCTACAAATTTGTCTCACTTATAGAGGTATTCCACTTACCCAGTGTCTCAGATATCCAGGTATAAATAAATATCTATCTCATTTACAGAGGGTTCCATTAATAGAGGTCAGAATACAGGTTATTTCAGTTACAGAGGTGCGATTATTAAATAAAATAACGTATTATGTAAACATTATACGTGATTATTAATCTTTATTGGGAATAAAAAAATATATAATAGAGGTAATAATAATTGTGATTTAATTTTATGTTTATTCTGAATTATTTTAAAAAGAATAGATAGCTTTTGGCACATTAAATTCGACACAGACTTCATAGCGTATCTTCCTACTTTCATAAGCGGATATTAACTTCAGTTTTTCACGTACTGATAATGATTTGAGCCTTCGTTTCGGCATTTTTTCAAATAAACTTCCGTATGATAGTAAAGCAAAACTAAAACTGAAGGTCATTGAGGCTCAAAATTAGTTAAGTGCGGGAATTTGAGGGTACAATAAGAATAAGTAGGTAAACTAACAAAACTATGTTATCTCAGTTACAGAGGTTAATGCATGTAAAATTCACTCGCTGTCTCAGTTATAGAGGTAACTATGACGATAAAATCGAAAGAACGAATCCCAGATATAGAGGTTTGCTTCATCCCACTAACAGAGCTAATTCAGTGCCAAAGTGTTGGGACCTCAGCATGAGTTCCAGTTATGGAGGTTTCTCACTTATCCAGGTCCCACTTAACCAAGTTTCACTGTACTATACTCTATTTGTAGGTAATTAACTAAATGTAAACAAAATAACCCACGTGAATCAGCTAATCCAGTAAACATTTTTTATCTATGGTAAGTCTTTAATGGGTCTTTTTTATATTTAGATGGTATGTCTTGATTGAAATTTGAATTTTACATTAATTTTGATGTTTTGATATGATTTCAAGTCAAAAGAAAAAGTTTCTGTCTGTCCGTTTTTATTATCTGAATAAAGAAATTGTAAAATACCCAACTGGTACAACAAATAGTTTTCGCTCACTGCATTCCGTCAGGGATAGTGCACATCCAAAGTAGGGAAATACCCCTTAATAGGGTATTTCCCTACTAGGTCCTTTGGGCACGCAATACGCACCTTTTATGAATGCTTCATCCATGGATATGCAGATATGACTCTTTATTCCCAATTAACTCAGGTTATAGTCAAGTTACTATGGCACAGGTACACTACTCGCATTTGCCTAACGCTATATTTACCGATAGGCCGGCGCTTCCTCGAGGGAACTAGTATCGGTCGCGTCAACTGCGTAACCTTTCCCACGCTACTTTGTGAACACATTGAACCGGGTAGATTAATTTCTTTAAAATGTCTCAAATCAAAGGGCTTATTAAGACGTTGATGGTTTTATTATTATATTGTATAAGTAGGAAACACAGCAATAATACCTAGTTTTTTTTTTTTTAAGTAGCGACCGAACGATCTATATGTCTTATTTTGTATGTGTATTTTATGAATTATAATTCCTGTAAAGTGTTATTTGAATAAATAATACTACGCGACTAAGATCCTGATTGTAATTATATAATATTTCGTACATACATGCTCGTCGAACGCTACCTACCCAGGCGGCATTCAGGATTAGGTAGCGGTCGGCCATCGACGAAACTAAGCCAACGCTTATGTATACTTAGGTCTATTTATGCTCTCATACTCAAACATATTTCGTGCCAGCCCTTGCGTAGAAACGAATTGAATGCCCTCGGGCGCTGGTCGGGCAACGTCAGAGAAATAAATATCTTCGCTCCCGCGAGTAGGTACATTTTGGCGCTTAGCGCGCGAGCAACAGTTCTGGTGGGGGTAGTAGTAAGTAGGGACGCGTAGGTAACGATTACGGTGGATATCTACTGTTGGAGTAATGGAGCCCTAGGTATTAGGTCCTTTTCAGATGCTACATCCGAGGATTTACATTATCCCTAATGGTTTACAAAACTGAAAACAAATGTGACAATAATAAGCTTGGGTGTACCTGCAGCATCCTTGCTAGCAGGTTTGCTAAGCTTGCTGATGGGATCCACTGACTCCAGTTTTTGTGATTCTTTAGACAGAGGAGGTGGGTTTTCAGGAACAGTGGGTTGTACACCATCCACGCTCAACCAATGAGCCCGTAAAGACACATCAAGAGGAATCTTTGGTGGTGGTGCAGATAATATTTCATTGAGATCAATTTCTTTTTCTTCTATGAAGTTCAATTCTCTTCCACCCCCAGATGCAAATCTAAACGGCAGTGAATCTGGCTGTATAAATCCATATTGTGGCTGAAACATAGAATTCAAATCAATACTAATTGATTGATTATGGGACAAATAGTTTCCTCATGCTTGTGACTTGACTGCATGGAAGCTACTGCCACTGCCACTGAAAATCAATGCCGAGACTTGCAGTGGCCTAACAACGAGTGGCACCTTTTCTGACATCATTTGGCGCAGCTTACGTTATATAAATTTTTCCTTACTTTTCTTTTTGGCTGTCTGAGTCAAATCTGTGCTAAATAAATGTCATACAAACGGCTTTACTCACAAATTATTGTCAGAAATAGTCCGACATGTTTGGAGTCCTTCTACTTTCTATACCTAAGGTCGCACCACAGGAACGAAGGTCAGGAAGGTCACAGGAACGCACTCAAACCCTGAAGAAGGACTCCATACGGGCCCAAAACATGTCGGACTATTTCTGACAATAATTCCTGAGTAAAGCCGTTTGTATTTATAGTGTTAATAATGTCTCACGAAATTTTTAATTTATATATTGAATAAATGTCCATTATTATTATTATTTCTTTCTATATATGTAATACTGTCATCTTTTCTTATTCTATAAAAAGAAAATTATTATTATTATGTGAAACTTTGTTTAGGAGAAGCCTGTATTTGTGGACATGTGACATACAAATACTTTTATCTTTGTCTTGTTGTATTTTAAGAATTCTATTAATGTAATTCTACAACCTATACTCAAGGATGAAAGCAATTGATAAGTGAAAATATCAATGTACTGGTGTCTTAAGAGATAGAGTCAAGCCAAAGTTCGGTGGTAGAGAGCACTCTCAGGAGTACCAGGGTAACCGCCATAGGGTATGTTAAATTTTGCCTCATTTAAAAAATAAATATTATTTTAAAATAATAAACTAAATACGAAGACCATCACACAGCCCTTTGCCATGTGAAGTGGCATGACAATGAAGTTCTGCATCTGTTCCCAAATCCTATAAAAATAGAACAGGTTAATGAAATTCAATCTATTTTTGAGGTGATGTGATGCCCCGTCAGTAATATAAATGTAATTTTTAGAAGTTATGTTGTTTTAGTAGGCATAGAAAGTAGCAGTGGCGTGTTTTAAATCTTTGACATCAAGGATACTTACTTCCTTGTTTTTAATTCATTGGTGTATATTAAATATTATAATCAAATATAATTGATACCATAACGGCTACGCAAAATATGATTTAGCATTCAATAACACCATAAATTGCACAGTACCATCAGTGTCGCTATATAGAGTTTACACTGTATCTTAATTAGAAATATCATAACAATATTAAGTATATTTGTGTTTAAGTAATTGTAACTTGATACATTATTGAAGACAAATCATAGTCAGTATAAAAGAATAATGTCCTCAACACTAATCAATTAAATTATTATCTTCTACACTATGCTTATTTTTTTCCTCTTCAGCTTATCCTAGAACATATGCCTCCTCTATCCTCTCGCTACCGCTCTTTCCAAGCCCAAGAGTAATAACACTTCACTATACAAGTTTGGCAACCCTCTTTTATTTTTTAATGTTAATTTTTATTCAAATTTAGAGAATGATGCATTCTTTTGTTTTACAAGCAAAAGGTTTTTCATATAATAGTAACAGACCTATCCATTAGGTACATTGCAAGAAGAATCAGACAAATTGAAATGTGGAACAAAGCAGAGCAGATCAAAAGCCAACCCTGTGTAAGCAGTAGCACAGGAACGGCAGGGAAGCTTTAACATCAATCCACACTGCCGTGGTCACTGGTGCAAAGGCGTCCATTTTAGTTCCTGTGACACTGCTTGTGGGCTCACTTCTGATCCGCTCTGCTTCTGGTCCAAATTCCAGTATGTAGAAAAATGTGTTACATACATTGTGGTACAAATAAAGAAAAACGGCCATAACTTGATATAAACAACACAATAAAAATCTAGGAACATACATGGGGGTGATTGCAGTACCCCTGAGAGTAGTCACCTCAGGAATCAGGCTCGATACTATTTCTTGTGACATGTATTTAGCAGACACCAATGATTTGCCTGTAACACTCAGAACTTGGCTAAATGACTAAGAGTTCTTACAACAATAAGAAATGTAAACAACATACCTCTAAGTTTTTAATTTTAAGAGCATGATCAATATCACTGATAGAGAGCTTTTGCCTCTTAGAGTGATGCATAAACTTCATAGCATCTTGTACTATCACCTTCAGTCGATAAGATACATCATCACTTAATTCCTTAGCAGCATCTTCACCTAAGGTTGCAATGCCTACGCTCTCTGCTATGACTTTCACTGAATCCATTGGCATAGTTGACCCAGAAGCAAATTCTGAATCTCCCATGATTGAGCTGTTATATTTATTTCGATGGGAGCAACAACTAATACATGATTACTATTTTAAATACTGTAAAATGTACATCAATATATATGTTACGACGTTTGATACGTGATTCTTTGATTTTCTTTGACCTCACACTTTTCTTCTTGGAATTATAATATATTTTGCTGTCGACCGTTAATTAATAATAAAAACACGGACAAATAAAATAAACATAAAACATTACTTAATTTTACGTGTGCCACCACAGATACTTTAAAGAAAGAGAATATCGATGTGTTGTGTGGTGCGATGCAATGCGAACGAAACCACAGTGCCACAGATTACTACATGTTATGTAGCTAGCTCACAGCTAGCTACACAATGCACAGATTACTATACGTAGGTAGCCCACAGTGCGAGCGAAACAAAAAGCATCCCATCCATAGTTACACTCTTAATAGCTGTACTTCACGCTCGTACGAGGCGCTCGGGCGAGGCGCTCGGCGAGTGGTGCCGAGCCGAGTGGCACTTAGTTCATGCGCGCATAGCTCATTTGCCGCTAAATCGTAGAAGACGATGGACGTGCCGCGACAGCTTTGTCCGCGTTTGCTCATTATGCTTTTTTACGTACATATTGTAAAAAAAGATTCGAAAACCTTGAAGGAAAAGGAGATAGTGGATGCTTAGCTTACTATACACAAAAATAGAACAGTGTTAGAACATATCTACCCTATGAAATTTATATTTTTATATAAATACGTATCAATAAAGTAAAGATGCTTTATTAAGTACCTAATGGAGGAACGTGCGTGAACATGCCTTTTTTGTTTATTCTTTTGTTAGATGTTAGCAGAGCCTAAATAATAAAAGAACAGAATTTCATTAAATTAATATTACCTATATCTAAAACTACCATTTGCTTGCGACATTGTGCGAGCGGAATTCGGTTATAGTCGGGAACTTTTGAATTTTCCGGGATAAAAAGGACCCTATGTCTTATTCCGAAGAGGGTTATTTCATTTTAATTTTGTTTTATTATATTAAAGGAAAATCGTACGTGAAGTATTTTATAACCTGTGGCACACTAATGTACGCGCGCGTGAGGTCGGGCCGCTCGCAATTTCACTCGTCACTTTGATCTTGCACAAAAAGCTGATACCTGCACTGCGTGAAGTAGACCCACTCGGCTTCACTCGTGTGCGCTCGCCTCGCCTCTACTGCGCTCGCTATTGTTGTCGGTTTTTCGTGCAAGATCAAAGTGATGAGTGAAATTGCGAGCGGCCCGACCTCATACCTGCACTTCATGCGCGCCGAGTGGAGGCGAGTGCAGGCGAGTGGCTACGTGAAGTGGGCCCGCTCGGCTCGACTCGTGTGCGCTCGCCTCGCCTCGTCTCCGCTCGCTATAGTTGTCGGTTTTTCGTGCAAGATCAAAGTGACGAGTGAAATTGCGAGCGGCCCGACCTCACGCGCGCGTACATTAGTGTGCCACAGGTTATAAAATACTTCACGTACGATTTTCCTTTAATATAATAAAACAAAATTAAAATGAAATAACCCTCTTCGGAATAGGACATAGGGTACTATTTATCCCGGAAAAATCAAAAGTTCTCGAGGGAATAACTATAACCGAATTCCGCCCGGAAAAAGCCACAGGCAAATGGTCGTTTTAGATATAGGTAATATTAATTTAATGAAACTCTTTTCTTTTATTATTTAGGTTCTGCTAACATCTAACAAAAGAATAAACAAAAAAGCATGTTCACGCACGTACCTCCATTAGGTACTTAATAAAGCATCTTTACTTTATTGATACGTATTTATATAAAAATATAAATTTCATAGGGTAGATATGTTCTAACACTGTTCTATTTTTGTGTATAGTAAGCTAAGCATCCACCATCTCCTTTTCCTGCAAGGTTTTCGAATCTTTTTGTACAATATGTACGTAAAAAAGCATAATGCGCAAACGCGGACAAAGCTGTCGCGGCACGTCCATCGTCTTCTACGATTCAGCGGCAACTGAGCTATGCGCGCATGAAGTGCAGTGCCACTCGCTACCACTCGCCTCGGCACCACTCGCCGAGCGCCTCGCCCGAGCGCCTCGTACGAGCGTGAAGTGCAGCTATCACGCGCGCGTACATTAGTGTGCCACAGGTTATAAAATACTTCACGTACGATTTTCCTTTAATATAATAAAACAAAATTAAAATGAAATAACCCTCTTCGGAATAGGACATAGGGTACTATTTATCCCGGAAAAATCAAAAGTTCCCGAGGGAATAACTATAACCGAAATGGTAGTTTTAGATATAGGTAATATTAATTTAATGAAACTCTGTTCTTTTATTATTTAGGCTCTGCTAACATCTAACAAAAGAATAATTAAAAAAGGCATGTTCACGCACGTACTTCCATTAGGTACTTAATAAAGCATCTTTACTTTATTGATACGTATTTATATAAAAATATAAATTTCATAGGGTAGATATGTTCTAACACTGTTCTATTTTTGTGTATAGTAAGCTAAGCATCCACCATCTCATTTTCCTGCAAGGTTTTCGAATCTTTTTGTACAATATGTACATAAAAAAGCATAATGAGCAAATGCGGACAAAGCTGTCGCGGCACGTCCATCATCTTCTACGATTCAGCGGCAACTGAGCTATGCGCGCATGAAGTGAGTGCCACTCGCCTCGGCACCACTCGCCGAGCGCCTCGCCCGAGCGCCTCGTACGAGCGTGAAGTGCAGCTAGACAACAATAGCGAGCGGAGACGAGGCGAGGCGAGCGCACACGAGTCAAGCCGAGCGGGCCTACTTCACGCTAGCACTCGCCTCGAAGTGCAGGTATTAGAGAGCCCGTACACATTAGGCGTTTTGAAGCGCGCGCTTCGGTAACGCGCGTTTTAAGAACTACCTATGAGGTTAGTGGAAGGTGTACTGCACTGCAAGTGCACGCTTCTGGCCAAGCCCGCATTAAACGCGTGCTGTCAGATTTTGGTTTGAACGCGCATTGCTCGGGCGTAATCCGCGCGGTCTAAGATTATATATATGTGCCGCCATATGGTTGTACATTTGATCGCACGTTTGTGTAGGTGAACGCATATTTCACCAAAATGGAGACCGATCACTTTGATACAAATATATTTATCGATGAAATCCAAAAGCAACCAGTTATACTATGTGACATGGAAAGTCTTGATTATAAAAATAGAGTAATAAAGAAACGTAATTGGGAGGAAATGGTTGTAACATTCACAATGTGCATTTCCGAATTGAGCCATGGACGCCATAGTAACGGCTGTCGGACGCCGCGCTAAGCGCGCTGTATATACGCAGGGCCGGATTTAGAGGTCTGAGTGCCTAGCACACTAGCTTTTATCGCGCACATAAAGCATCTGTCACTTTTTAACTAATATGCGGGTGCGAAAGGGATGAATGCTTCATGTGCGCGATAAAAATTAGTGTGCTAAGCACAGGTGCTAAGACCTCTGGAGGCCCTGAGAATCTAGCACACTAGCTTTTATCGCGCACATAAAGCATCTGTCACTTTTTAAATAATATGCGGGTGCGAAAGATATGAATGCTTTATGTGCGCGATTAAAATCAGTGTGCTAAGCCCTCTGGAGCAACAAAGAATTGGAGGCCCTCTAGACTACAATATATATAACGTAGATGATATTGACCGTCAAAATCATCTACTGACGATCAGTATAATTGTGCAAGATTTTTTTTCGGATTAGTTTGTGGGGGCCTCTCTTTTGTGGAGGCCCGGGGCAGTTGCCCCGCCCCAATGTTTGATTTTGAATTCTTTCGATGATATATAATAAAATAATTATTTAAAATAAGTCTTTTTGCCATTATAATTGTTACCTTTTGCGTTGCCGAAGTATGATCACTGAACGCGACTAAACGCATTTTATTTGAAAATCAATACCCATATAAGGCTAGCCAACATTCTACATTAAATAAAAATGCTGCCACATTTAATAATATAAATGTGATCGGTGGGAATACATTTTGGAAAACTGGCATTTCATGAATAGTTTTATCTATTTTTTCGTTATTGCATTTTAATTCCTATCTAAATTGTGCAAAAATGTAGCTGCTGAAGAACGACCATGTTTGCATGCCAAAGCTGTAAATGTAAATAAATGCGTTAATATCAATCAGTTGTATGCTATACTACTACTACCGTGTTGCCTATTTCTTTGTCTTTTTCCAAAATGTTTTATGTGGTGTTCAATAAAGAGTATTTGTATTGTATTGTATTGTACTATAGCTTCTGTTTGCGATTTCGTCCTCGTGGAATTCGGTTATAGTTATTACATCTGGAACTTTCGATTTTTTCCGGATAAAACTTATGTCCTATTCCAGTACTTAAGGTATATACTTACTACAAAGGTATATAGGACTATATACCAATATTCATGAAAATCCGTTCGGCTGTTGCGGACCTGAGTGTTAATAAAAATACACACACACACACTCTTTGATTTTTTTATGTTTCTCTTTGATCTGTCTCATTTGATGATGCGGAAAACATGTGTTTTATCGACGTCAATGTGCATAATTGTGCCAATATTTACGCTATAATATTACAATGCTTGTTTTTAACAATTTTTGCCATTGATCAAATACAAGACCAATGATTTTAGCCTACGAAGCCCCTTAGGGAGTTTGCTCATGTGGTAGGTGATATAAGGTAAATTTTCAGATAGATCTGGCAACTCAAGTAACGACTCTACCCTACCCTTTTACTTAGGATACCGGAATGACGAAGACGCATGTCGTACTTTTGATCCATGCGTTTCTCTCTGTATTTGTTTGATTCGCGGATTCATCATACAACATAATCGGCGTTAGCTTCTAAAAATGTATAGAAATAAAAGGGATGTTGATCAACACGTGGAAAGTTTAATATCCAGATTGTCGTCGAAAGAGGTAAGAAGGTTTCCTGTAAGGGGATTATGATTTATGACGTGTATTTTTCACAAGGATTTTCTTGTTTTCAGTTCGTTTCTCGAGGTTATTTCATTGGACGGTTGTATTATGAAGTGGGAGACTACAGTAATTGTCGCAGATATCTTGAACAATACGTACTTCAAAATAGGAACAACGCAGCGGCCCATTTACTCCTCGGGCAGTCATTGCAGAAGCTAGGTGAAAAAGAAAAGGCACTAGAAGTGTACAAAACTTCTTATGGAATCTGCCCATCTCAAAACAGTATCATTTTGAACAGTAAGTACCTATATTATTATTATTATTGTGCAATGGAGCAAAGCAAAATTGGAAGGTTTCAGTTTCTTGTGTAACAAAAGCGGGGTATCCACCAATTTTTAATATTATGTTAATATTTAAGCGCCTTTTCATAGTAAACGTAGTTTAATTTTAATTTAAAAAAAACACGATTGATTGAGATGTTTTTTTTTTAATATAATGAGATGATGCAAATCATGATTGAATATTGAGAAAAGGTAGCAGAAGATAATTAAAGCAGGTCAAGTTTGAACAAAAATACAGTATTACTTTCGGCTTTTTCCCACATCCCTAATTCTGGTTCATTTGTAGTGTTAACATATTTTTGATGTTCGCTATATAATCTTGTTTTAAAATGACAAGTATATTTATAACAATTATAAAAATTGACAGAGTAACTATGAAGAAAATATAGGTCTTGCATTTTTTACCATGCACAAACACTTTCGCACATGCCTTTAGCTCATACCTGCTTGCACTCTCTCACTAGAGAGGATCCTATTTAGTCTAGGTAACACAGCAATATAATGTATTATGTCATGTGAATTTCAATTCTGAGTGCAATGCTTAGTACTGGCTATTCTTAAAGTTAGCCAATATTATGTTGGAGTATATTGGCTAGAAGGAAAACTTGCCTCATTTACTGATAACAAATAAAGACCATTGGCTCATTTTCTTTGTAGCCAATAGTGTGGTTTATTGTTGCCTTAACATTTACAATGTAATAACAATTTTAGACTGCACACTATTTGCTTAACATAAGCTAGCAAATAGCATTCAAGCCATTTGCTGGCAGTAACAAATTGTTATTATCATTGCAAGAGATATAGCTTAACTTTTTAAGAACCAATTACGGATATATATCTGTCAGGGCATACAGTGCAAAAGAGATCCACTTAGGTCTTACATAAACTTGAAATTGGTGTTACTTCCTAGAAATGTCTGTCATGTAAGTGATGACTTTTGTATTTGACATGGCATTAAAAAGGTTAGCAGGTTAAAAGGTTTGAGAGTTTGGTTATTAATTAATTCAGCTCTCATAATTTACACTTTATTCCATTCTATACTCTATTTGTTTAGGTAATTATCTAAATTTAAACCAACTAACCACTCAACAAATCCAGACAATTCAGTCGATCTCTTTTATGTATAGTATAACTTGATTAGCTGTTTCGTTTATTTATTTTTATATAATTATCTAAACAAATAGAGTATGGTTGTGCCCTGCATGTGTTGCAATGCCACTTTTTTAAATTTTATCGTTATTTATTTGTTTGGTCACAAACTTTCCCAGGCACAAACAACAATTCGCGAATGTTTCATTGTAATCTGATGAATGGTATAAGATTGCATAGGAGAAGAATAAACAAACAAACAATTATTATTAGTAGATGATGATGCCTTGAGAAATATAACACCAAAAAGCTGTTGTTTTTAAAGGGCTTATTAGTTGAAATCCACTTATATTATTCTAATGGATTGTACTGTAAGAAACTTTGAGTACTAAACACAAATAAATATATTTGCAACTGGGTTTAAAGTATTTAGGGTTGATAAAAAACAACATTTTTTCATTGAAATGCACCCATACAGCTTCTATTTCTGTTCCAGGGGCCAAAAATTGAAATTTGTGAACTTTTGAGATTACTTTTATCCATTTATGAATGATTGGTGAAAGTGTCAATACAACAAGATGTCTGGGACCCGTTTCTCAAAGCATGCTAGTCTAGTACTATAGTGATTATTTTATTTTTCTTTTTAAATTAAAAAGAGGACATAAAACAAAACACTAATATTATTAGACTAATATGCGGTTGAGAAACAGGTCCCAGAGACAGATGGGTGTTGTATTCACACTTTCACCAATCATTCACAAATGGATGAAGGGAATCTTGAAAACTCACTAGTTTGAATTTCAGGGAATTCCCAGACCCCCACCAAGCAAGGTGTTGGTAAACATTGCTGTGTGTGTGGTTTAGTTTATATCTGGGACATTCCCTTAAAATGTTTAGCTGGTTTCTGTTCTCTTTACACTAAAAAAAAACAAAATTGAAAAGATATATCTGGATATGTATCGTGATTTAAATCAACTCAACCCTGAACGTATAGTCAGAAATTTTATTATTTTAAAAGTTATTTTAATCTCCTGTTATCCCAGGGGGCCTTGAACACTAGGTTAGCTATTGTTGCGCACATAAAATAATGTTATATCATTACTGTATCTTACTTTTTAAACCAGCTGGTGTGGAGTCACAAATGATTTGTTTGATATCCAATTTCAAAAAGGTTTCTCAAAATAGTGTTGGTATTGCTTAGTTTTGCCCATTATAGTATTAACCTTGACCTGGGCAAAATCTTGCTTACACAAACATTAATTTTCTTTTGACCAAGGAATAAACTGCAGTACTTACTTACCATACATGAGTATTTCAGATTTAGGACCTATTTGCCTAAACTAGCCTTGCTATCACATCTCACAATGAGTTGAGTATGTGGTGGCTGATAGGTAGTCATAAGCACCAATTCTAAAATCGGCAATTACAGGACTGGCCGCCGTATGCGATTGGGTGATCGCGTACGGTTAGGACGGTATGTGTAAAGGCAGTCGGCCCAACACAATTAGGTTGCCGTACGACCAGATCGTACTAGGCCGTATGCGTCGGCCTCGCTAATATAAAGACGACACACGACCGGATCCGATTGAAACTGATAGGTTCGCCGTATACCAATATCGAAATATACCCCCATTTTCAATAAATAAATCTTTCATGAAGCCAACATTGTGTACACTTGATCAATTATTAAAATATTTTTACCTGACTACAAAAGCCAAGAAGCGTTAAATGTTTCTCGCGTATGTAGTCATAGTCACAGTATTTATTGCGTTTATATATGTAACCTAATCACTATTACATAGTTTACATAATAATACATATAGGTTACACATGAAACTCGCAGGGGCGCAGCAATGGATAGAGGCAGACTGAAGTTTAAATGTCCGTAGCTTTTTTTGATTAAGGTTTCTTTAAGGCATCTATTAAATTCCTTTTCCGTCTTTTCATTTTTGATGTTGTCGCTGATTTTATTGTACATTTTTATTGACATTGCATTTGGACTTGAGCTATGTAATTTTAGTTTGGAATTTAGGCGTGCTAAGTTATTTTTAAACCTTGCACCAAAACGCCGTTGTTCATCAATTAATCTAGTAAAA
Source organism: Tortricodes alternella (assembly GCA_947859335.1). Lineage (NCBI taxonomy): Eukaryota > Metazoa > Arthropoda > Insecta > Lepidoptera > Tortricidae > Tortricodes > Tortricodes alternella. Next base: position 21,271,306 of record OX401970.1, on the reverse strand, counting down.
AGGTGTGGGTATTTTCGTACGAATTTGCATATTTCAATGATGTATATTGACGTCAATGTTAGGATTGAACATTTTATGAAGTAAGGTTTGCAACTATCTGGGCTTTTTACGTTGGCCAGTGCTATTTCCCCAAAGTATAATTAATACCATACTTAAGCCACAAGTACGCGTACGCGTGGTAAACACTAAGGGCAGAGTTTAGGTCGGTAGATTTATTAAGTTCTCTTAGCGCAAAGATGAATTTAGATAGTTTATTTCTCATTTCTTTAATATCTGTTCTCCAATATAGTTATGTGTGTCGATATTTATTCTGAGGTATGTGTTTTGTTAAGTTTTGTGTTTATATTAGTCTTGTATCTGTGTGTATTTTGTTTACTTAACCTAACCTAAATTAGTAGGAACAATAGTGTACTTGTATAACTGTTTTCTTTTAAGATTTTTTCTTACCAAGTCTGACCTGTAAGGGCTTCGTTGAGGCTAAAAATTGAAGGCAGCGTAACAAAGTTTGGAAAAACAAATAAGAACCTTTATACAATCACTTTGTTGTTCGTTTGCCCATCTGTCTGTCTGGCAACACTCTTTTTCTCAGGAACGGCTTAACAAATCCATTTGAAATTGGGCATAGTTCGAGTATTTACTTATATGTATAGAGACAAGAAAACAATTTAAAAAGTATCTTATTTGTAAGCTTATATTTATTTATGTAAGGAGAGCCAACAGCTATAATTAAGAGTAGAAATCTTAGGTGGTAATGCAACCTTTGGTGGAATAACGAATTCAAACAAGTGCTAGTCGGACTCGAGCACGATGGGTTCCGTACCATTGTCTTTAAAAACGGCAAAAAAATCACGTTTCTTGTATGGGAACTCCCTTAAATATTTATTTTATTCTGTTTTTTAGTATTTGTTGTTGTAGCGGCAACAGAAATACATCATCTGTGAAAATTTCAACTGTCTAACTATCACGGTTCTTGAGATACAGCCTGGAGACCTTAGTAATAGGGTCCCGTTTTTACCCTTAAGGTACGCAACCCTAAAAACTTCATGAGTATATGCGACAAACTTGTTATATATTGACTACTATTCTGTAAAACGCTAACGCTAATCTATACGCTGGAAAACCGGGAAAAGGCAGGGAAAATCGATTGCAGTTTAATAGTGCCTCCCAAGGGTTAGTAATTTTAAATAAAATAAAAAAAATATCTTTAAACAAGAAGTATGTATTTACATGCCGAAGAGAAATCTAAAAGTCGGTTTTAAGCTACTTGTAATTGTTGTGTTGATTTGTAACTTTGTAAGTACATTATATGTATTTTGGATGACAGAACAAGCACTTTGTGTGTGATGGAGCCAGGAGGTGGACAGTGGAACTCTTCAATGGCTACTAGTAAACCCCTCGAGTTTGGGCTGTTTTGTTTGTTTTGACGAGTCCTTACATTTGGTGACTATGGTCAATTACATTTTGTACCTCTTAGTGCATTACTGAGAAATACACGTACCGTATTTTTCTTTAATTTTCTTTTTTATTCATAGGCGAGTGCGAGGCAGACTCGCACTTGACCGGTTTTTTTAGGATTCCATAGTCAAACTTATGTGAGCGTCAAGGTGGCGTACCCGTGGAAGATATCCAGGATCTGATGATTCCAAAAAATAGTGCCTAAGTAGTACCGAATTAGTACATATACATACATAGCATCACGCCCGAACTCCCTAATGGGGTGGGCAGAGCCACAAGATTACTTGTGGCCACGTTTGATTAATTACTCCTAAGATGGTATGAATTAGTACCGAGTTCAAAAAATAGTACCTTCGTAATTTCGGAGATATGAGCCCTGTTTAACGGGTACGCTAACTTGACGTCAAGCTGGCGTACCAAGTTTGGATGTCGAGAATGGTGCTGCTCCCAAAAATGATGTATATCTCAAAAAATAGTGCCCAAATAGTACCCCTGGCTCCCGAAGTCTCAACTTCGTAGCTCTTATAGAAACTGACATATTTCATACCAAACACGGGTAAAATATTTTGCACCGTCAAGCTGGCGTACCCGACCGAGATCACACAGAAAGCCATTGAGTTCCTAAGCCAGCTATATACCAAAAAATAGTACCCCTTTTACGACAAAAACATAAAAGAAAAGCTAATTTGCCATGCCATGACTTTTTTTTTATTTCATACGTTTGGTACATCCATAAAAGAAACACAATTAACATTTAGAAAATGAAATTAAAATTAAAATTCAGGTACAGTAACTATATCTCGGTCCGTTTCACTTGTATCGGCAACAAGCAGTGTTTCCGATAGATTTCGATGACGAGAACGGTTTGCATAAACTCATGGTAATGGTACAGGTAGCCCCTTAAATGTAACGAAGTTAAAATTGAAATCTGACGACTGAGTAGGCTTCATTGGTTCATGAGTTATAGGCGACTAAGTTTTGTTAATACCTGCTTACCTTTAAAACATCTATATAAAACCGTCCTACATCCACAGCATAGATTATGACATATACTTTTATGAGTACGGAACCAGACATTGCGTATCGTCCTACATGCAATTGGCCGGTTTTTTTGCTTAATCTTTAGTTTTTTTTTAAATTTATCTCTGTAACCATTATAGTGAGGTGTTTTCATTGTTTCAGTCTGTGAAATCCTTGCTGATGATCAAGTAGATATTGAACCTGGTCGTGCGAAATACTGGTGTGACAAAGCAGAAACTTTTTTTCCCAAACATCCGGTCACCTTCCAACTGCGCGAGAAGCTAATGATCATTGCTAATCCAGACCCTCAAGCACTTACCATTTTGTTGACAGAAGAATTGGCGCTAAGACCCAAGGATGTACAACTACACATTCGCTTGCTGAAATTCTACTTAACAAACCAAAATATTGAAGCAGCATATACTCATTGCTGCAATGTAGAATTTAGTGAAACTAACTTTATTCACAACTTTGACTGGTATAAGACCCTCGCACAAATTGTTAAATGCAACCCTCGCAGCACCAATGATTGGCTTTTCCAGCTGCTTTTGTTAACCGTCTCAGAACGTATGTGTTCCTTAAGTTTGACAGAAACTCATAGCAACAGCGGAACAAGTATTTTTGAAGCCACTGAGCTCCTTCATGTTTATGACCAGGCCCTTGAAAAAGTTGCGAACGCTGGATTTGACCATGACCATTGTGAATTTCATAAAAGTCTCCTTCAACATCACCGAAGCCAATTTGCCTTTCTTGCAGCAACCTTTTTGTTAAAAAGAGCTGTGGATAATAATTGGAGCGATGCAAATAGAGATGCTGAGCCACTAATGTTAATCGCATGGCAATCTCCACCTTTTAATCCTGCACTTAACTGGGTTAATTCTGCTCCTAAAATTCAACAGAACGCCGCTCGCCGCTGGTATCGCGAAGGTTCCTATAGGTGTTCGCAGTCGGGACATTATCTTTTATACAATATCAATGATAAGAATGAGGCATTTTTAGATCGCATTTCTCAAAATGTTGCTGGCACCCTTTGGCAAGGCAATTTATACGGAAGGATATTTTCTAGCAGGTACCATTTAGAAAAGACTAAATCGTCTCACTTGCTCTCGAGTTTATTTAAAGCACCGACACTGAGCTTACCAAAAAGGAATGAAGTCGAAGTTTATGACGCAGAAGCTCAACGAGCTAACGGCAACTCGCTGCATCATTTCGTGTGGGTGTTATTAAATTACAAAGACTACTCACAATTTAAATGCACTACTTTTGACATGCTTCCGCTTACGATTCAAAACGCTGCGAATTGCGGTCCCGAAAGCTTATGTCAATTAGATGTTTATGCATTTCTTTATTGTGCAGCGCTAAGTTCTCGTCAAAGTCGCTCCAGCCAAGAACAACACTGGCCTTTACATAAGCCAAAGTTACTTCCAGCTAGTATAACTGAATTGCTGTGTACTTTAGCACAAATGAAATGGTGGGACTGTGCTTATAAATTTAGCCGTGACGAGCTGGGTTCAGAAATGACAGATATTCGTGCAACACTCAGCCGTGGCATAGAATGTGTCCGCTGCATTGACAGCCACGGGTTAGACCCAGAGCTGCTTTGTGAACTCGGTCGTATATTTAGTAACCGAGCGAAGCAAATTACAGATATTGACGAAAAACAAAGCTGGGAAATGCGGGCCGTTTTGTATTATTCTTCGGCAATACCACTACTGGAAAAAACAAGTAGCGATATGACTCTAAAATCAGACAAACGTATGTTTGATTATGTCAATAAAAACTTACTTCCAAATGAGAGTTGTTTGCTGGAAGAGTGTAAATTATATGTGGCACTGTATCAGTTGAAAGATGGTGAACACGAAAAGGCAATAAAATTGCTTCTCAATTTAAAAAGCCCGCAGGCATTGTATTATCTGAGCCTGACATATAAGAAAATGGCACTGGATGAAAATAATTACGGCGACGGCAACCTTACTCGCGATACTGATGCCTTAAAAATATCACTATTATCCAAAGCCCAAATGTATGGTTACGAAGCACTATACGCATTAAATGACCCTGAAAGTAAATCAAACCATTTACTACACACGGAAATTGAAGAATTACTACGTGAAATAGATAGCCTATTAAAAACAAATAATTCAGTAAGGAGAACGAGTGATAAACAAGACAAAAGCTCCTCTGATGAGTATGTTTCTATGCATTGCTGTGAAGATATTCCTTTAAAACCTCATTCTCTTTTCTCGAAAAACTTTAGTTCTACGCCTAAAAGGTCACCCAATTTAAGCAATTATCGTACATCTTTGCAATCTCAAATACATGATAATCACACTGATCAGCACCTTCTGACACGGAACGAAACTCAATCATCAAACCAGAAAATAAATACAACGATGAACGACCTCACGGTGCTTATAAAGAGTTTGTTCAGTGAAATGATTGATGAACATCGCACACTAGGAACTCAAATGAAAAATACTATGAACTCAAATTTGATGAATGTTGTTGATCAATTTGCGCAGCTTAAAATGTCATTTGATAAACTTAAAGAACAAATAGATGAAACCCAAAAGGAATGTAGAGATGTTGGAGAACTGAAAAAACAATTGGCAGAGCTGAGAAGGGACATCGCCAAATTGAGAAAAACCTCCTCTGAACAGGCAGTAGTTGATAACGAGTTATTTAATTTAGATGAAGAGTACAGGGCAAACGATACTGGGTCCACATTTGCATCTCAGCTGCCTTTTGCTACGCAACAAGTAATGCCTCCATTCAATCAACGACTCCTACCTCCATTTTCGGTGCCTCCAAATCCGTTTCAACTGTATGGACAAAACTGGTTCAATTTATACAACCAATATTCACAATTTCCCCAACCGCCAACAGTACCGGGAGCAGCACCTATATTTGATGCAGCTAGATCTCAAGTCAACTTTTCAGGTGTGTTCCCAACTACTGATCAAATGTATTTAGATGTTGCAAATTTAGTTCAGCAAACAATACCAGCTACACCTGCCGCGCCAGTGATTCCGTCGCCGGCTTCTGTTTCAGCCCAAATGGTGGCACCTTCTGTACCTGTCGTTTCCAAACCTCATTCTACTGCCTCAACAACAATTACAAGTTCAACTCGAAATTTGGATGCCAAAGATATTCCTCGTACTTTACCAGCTAACGTAGTGATTACTTCTTCGGATCCCTTACCAACTTGTATAACGGCTCCAGCACCAATTCTTAGTGTAACAATACCATCTAAGCATATTAAAGGCATTCCGCATAATTATCAAATACAAATGCCTGAAACAGAAACTGTTCCAACGTTTGGTTTTCCTTTACTCGGTAATAATATAAACACCGGTGCAGCTGCTCCAAACTGGAGTCAAAATACTGTGTTCAAAAACGTGTTTTCTCCTACTAATGCCGCTGCTGCAGACGGAATATCATTTTCGCCAAAAGTAAACAGTCAAGGTGCGGCCAATGTCAGTCACAACAAATCAAGAACATTATCAGAAAAAAGTAACACATCTGTTGATAATTACGATCCATGCCCTGATTTCAAACCTATTATACCTTTGCCAGCAGAAGTTGTAGTGACGACCGGTGAAGAAGACGAGTCAGTAATTTTTACTGCCAGAGCTAAACTTTATCGCTACGTTGAAAATCAGTGGAAAGAAAGAGGAATTGGTGACATGAAGTTGCTTAAACATAAGGGAACCGGAAAAGTAAGAGTGTTAATGAGACGTGAACAAATACATAAAATATGTGCTAATCATCACATTACACCTGATATGGCAATAATACCAATGAAAAACGAGTCTAAAGCATATATGTGGGTAGCTAATGATTTTGCCGATGAAACACTTATCCTAGAGAAATTATGTATTCGATTCAGGACAGCTGAAATAGCACGCCAATTTTATGAAACATTTGAAAAAGCTAGACAAGAAGCTACTGTAACAAATAAAGTTTCCCAAGTACCAGACAATTCTAAAATGAGCCCAGCCTTAAGTAAAAAACTAGATACTTTAAAAACTATAGACGCAACTAATTCAACCCCCGGCAATGATTTACAATCTGCTAAAACAACGTTCGGTGGTTTTACTTTCGTAAATAAACCAACAATTAAGGCTGTTGACGATAACAACTCTATCGTTAAACCGGTAGAAGTTCCTCCTGCAAAAGCTAACGTATTTAGTAGCTTAAACTTTAAATCGGACTCTGCTTCTTCCCTGTTCAAAAATTTGGCTACTGTATCGACCTCCCATAACAATAACATGAGCAAAGTAAGAGATGACATGCCGAATCAATCAAGTACTTCCGATTCGGTTGAAGAATACGAGCCAACAACAGAATTCAAACCAATCGTACCATTGCCAGCGCTGGTAGACGCAAAAACTGGGGAAGAGAATGAAAAGGTTTTGTTTGAACATCGAGCGAAATTGTTCCGATTTGTTTCAAAAGAATGGAAGGAACGTGGTCTTGGTAATATAAAACTTCTCGTTGATAAAGAAAACAATCAAAAACTGAGACTCTTGATGAGAAGAGAACAAGTAATGAAAGTATGTTGCAATCACGCTATTACAAAAGCGATGATATTTCAGAAAATGACAAACTCTGATAAAGCAGTCACTTGGTGTGCTCAAGATTTTTCTGATGGTGAACTGACACCAGAAACATTTTGTTTGCGATTCAAAACAATACAAGCCTGTAACGATTTTATTGATGCTGTAAAAGTTGCACAATCGAACTTGAAAGATGAATCAAAAGCGGCCAAAGAAGAACAAAACGCAGCTAAACAGAATTATCAAATTGAAGATACAAATAATACCAGCATTCCAATTGTTTCTAATTGGGGCGACAAATTTAAACCAAAGCAAGGTTCTTGGGAGTGTAAGGAATGCTTTGTCAGGAATGAAGCAAGTGTTGAAAATTGCAGCGCTTGTAATCAACCAAGAAATCCTAATATTAAGGACGCTAAATCATGTTCACTTAATAATGAAATAAAATTTAGCTTTGGGATTCCATCTCAGGTATCAACGAAAGAACCTTCTAATTCAAATAAGCCAACCATAACAGGTTGGGGTGACAAATTCAAACCAAAACAAGGTTGCTGGGAATGTGGAGCATGTTTTGTTAGAAACGATCCAAACGTCGAGATCTGCGTCGCTTGTAATACTTCAAAGGATCCAAGTGGCCCGAAATCAGAAGTTAAAGGGATATTCAATATAAATAGTGAAAACAAATTTAAATTTGGCATTCCCAATCAATCAACCGAGAAAAAAATGCCTACGGTGGGCATTTCGACACGAGAAGATATGATTACCAAAAATCCTAGTGCAGTAACCAAGCCAGCTGCGGCCGTGTGGTCCGGTTCTTTTAATTTTGGCATTACACCCCCTAGTGATCAACAGAAAAATGAGACGACATCTATATTTGATGGCACTGGTGTGCATAAATTCAATTTTGGAACGCCCTCCAATGTTCAAAGGCAATCATCTTATGTGTTCTCCAATGATGATAAAGCTCCCAATGTAAAATTAGGCAATGGAGCAATAACCAACAATATACAAAGGGAAGAAAGCAAACCAGCGTTATTGCCAACACCCCAAAAACCGTCTAATGCTGGGAAATTTGACTTTGTATTTAAGCCTAAGACTCTTATTCAATCGCCTAAAAGTGAGAAAGGTGATGAATGTGACGACAATGAATATGCTTCTGAAGATGAAGGACATCATATAGAAATAGCTCCGATCATACCTATGCCTGACAAGGTAAATGTTTTTGTTTCTTCTGTAAACTGATTAGGACTATTGTGAACCTATGACTTTCATACATAAGGCGATAACGATTTCCACCCCTTAAATGTTAACCGATTTTGATAAATTTTTGATAGGTTGTCAGTAAGAACAAAATCTAGGTCCATACGTTTCGGTTTTTGCACTATAATCAATAAGTTCAGTTTTATTCCTGTTTGAGTATTGTCATACAAAACAAATTTCGGCGATTATTTGACTTTGTTGATCTTTAATCAATATTCAAAAAACGTATAGACCTAGATTTTGTTCTGACTGACAACCTATGAAAAATTGGTCAAAGGAGCTGAAATCGTTATCGCCTTTTGTATGAAAAGGGTGATTTTTGCCGTTGGTTCACAGTCCTCTTACTTATACCAAACTTCTTGTTAGCATAGCTGGAAAGCTTTAATTAACATTTGTTTTAGGTTAAGGTAGTAACGGGCGAAGAAGATGAGGATGAAATGTTTGCACACAGAGCAAAGTTGTTTATATTCGTTTCCGGAGAATGGAAAGAAAGAGGTATTGGCGTTGTTAAAATCTTGAAGCACAAACAGACTGCAAAATTAAGGTATTTTTTTTGTTTTTTTTTTTGTTTAGTTGCACTAATTAATCGTGAATGACTAAGATAGATATATTAACTCTTATAATATTCATTACATAGGTTCTTAACTGGGCATTAAAAGCCTCTTAAAAATAAGGTCAACTTGTTCCAGTCATTTTAACGGTATTTATAAAATATTATGTAATAAAAACCAATTAATAAAAAAAGCATATGTGATAGACACGATCAAGGATATAATGTAAATTAGTAATATTTTTAGGGTTCCGCACCTCAAAATGAAAAAAACGGAACCCTTATAGGAACACTTGTGTCTGTCACAGCCGATTTGCTCCGAAATTACTGGACCGATTGAGTTGAAATTTGGTACACATATGTAAGTCGGTTGCGGTCACCGACTTACACGGACGTGTAACGGGCGGGGTTAGTGATGTTTATGGGCGGCGATGATCACTTACCATCAGGTGACTCGCAAGCTCGTTTGCCTTCCATTATATAAAAAAAAAAGAATTTAAAACATGAGGGCCACTTTTGGCGGGCAAGTTTGCAATCTATATCGTGTGGCATATCATATGAAAGGGCTCATTGTTAGAATCTTAAATATATATTTTTTAGAATATTAAAATTATTTAGGAAAATTGGCGAAAATTGACCATTCGCCCCCTTATCTCCGAAACTACTGAGCCTAAAATTTTGAAATAAATACAGATAATAGTTCTTTAGCTAACAGGAAAAGCTATACGAAGTATATGGTATGTAAAGTAACATAGGAAATTTCATCATTTTCATGTACGGCACGGAACCCTTTCCACGCGAGTTTAACTCGAACTTGTCCGGTTTTTTTACATTTCTTAGTCAAGATTGTAATTTTTTGGCATGTTCAATTTAAGCTTTTATTTCAACGTTATTGACGTAGTATTTTCAGTAGTAAATTAAAACTTCGTTTAATCTTTATCATATTTCGTAGCATCGAACTTAGACTATAACGTGTAGAGTTGTCGGGTATTCACGTGTAATATTCAAAAGTCAATTGCGCCCCCCCTGACTCACGACCGAAGCACTTTATTCTGGCCAATTTTTATTGATTATGTAACGAATTTCTGACGTAGCCGAGTATGAATGTATATAATGATATAAATCTGCTTGAACCCACTACAAAGTTTCATTTGAGTTATTTTTCAGGGTGGTAATGCGACGCGAGCAAGTTCATAAAATATGTTTGAATCATGCTTTGACTAAGGATATCATTTACAGTCCCAAAGATGATAATAAATGGACTTTTGCTGCTATCGACTTTAGTGAAGGCGAATTAAGTCTCATGAGTTTCTGTCTAAAATTCAAATCTAAAGAGGTTGCCATACAATTCAAAGACGCCATTGATAAGGCCAGGACTGGAAAAAAACCCAATTCTCAGAGTAAACCAAATGTAAACGATAAAGATAGTGATGTGGTATTTATTACTGAAATACAGTCAAATGCTGAAGAAAAGAAAAAGGCGATAGACCTTATGTTGCCAGAGAATTTTTACTTGTATAAAAATAAAGATCCATGCCCTGGATGTCGTGGCTGCAAGGACGACCAGACCTCAAAACCCAGCGACTCAAAAATGAATATGACACCAAATGTTTTTCAAGAAGCTAGTTATTCATCTCCATTTAAAATATCTGCAACATCTACAAATGAGTCTATTTACTTTACACCGCATGTTAAATGTTTAAATAAATCAAACGAAATTGCAACCCCTGAATCAATTGGTTCTAATGGGTCTACTCCACAATCAGAAAACGTGGTCAGTTCAACAAATGATATATGTCAAAATGAAAAAAACGTTACACAACAACCTACACTTTTTTCGTTTGACAATCGGAGTTCAATAATAAAGCAACCGATCTTTAGTGCTCCAATAACCACAATGTTTTCCTCTGCATCGCAAACAACAACAAAAAGTGAAGTTCAGAGTGCAGACCCTAAATCCATATTTGCATCCGCAAATTCAGCAAACTCATTATTTTTCGGGTCCCAACCAAACGACAAAAGCAATCAAGCACCAAAAACATTTGGTTCATTTGGTGTGGTTGGAAAGGATGCTAAATCAATTTTCGATGCTGCGTCAGCATCAAATCCTAAGATCAGCAGTCCGCTTCAAGGGAGCATATTTAACACGGGTGTTTTAGGCAACGCTTCTAAATCCACTCAAGGCAGCATATTCAATATGGGTGGTCCAATCAGCTCATCTGATTCCAATCAAACAATGAATACGTCAAAATATTTTGGGACTAAGAATTCAATATTAAGTTTCAACTCGAACACTGATACAGAGACATCAGCAACTGAAGAAACAAAACACAAGATAGATCTCTTAGCTAAAGAACCGATCCTTGGATCAGGAGATGTATTAACTTTTGATGCATATTCTAAACAACCGGAGATCAAATTGGAGAGTAAGTACCTACAGTTGGAATTTTCTTATAATTGTCTTTTGACACATAACAGCATTCAAAGAACGTAACCGGTAAAATAAAAATAAATAAAAATAAAACTAACATCTAACTCTTTTTGACATTCACTACATAACATAGGTCTCAACATTTTATTCTAAGTTAAAATGCTGATCGCGATTCTATGCTTAATTTATTATGATAATTTACTATACTAATGTTGTGATGGATTGTTTCCTTTTTTTTCCAGAAAATCCCAATTTTAAGTGGGAAGGTGCCGGTCAGCAGTTGTTTAGTCAACAGAAGGAAAAACTGGGTAACGATGGCGATCACGAAGGCGATGGGGGTAACGGAGGGGATGACGAATATGACCCGCATTATGAGCCCATTGTTCCTCTACCCGACAAGATAGTTGTAACTACAGGAGAAGAAGACGAGGTACGTAACATGAAACTTACATAAAGTTAGTGAATGCTATATATCATGTTCATTAAATCAGTACAATTCGTGTGAACATGACAAAATTGAGTATTTTTATGTTGCTCCTTCAAGTGGACATTAGAAACAAAAACATTTAGAATAGAAATAATACTTGTTGCTTTAAAATTCAAAGTCCTACATTATAAATCCAAGAAAACAAAATTCGGTCATACTTTTTATTAGTAATATTTTAATTTTATTTTATAAGTTTTTATATTTATTTAAATAAATAAACAAATTACCATTACTTTCATTATAAAATACCTCCTGAATCAGAGGTCTGCAACAAATCGAACGTTTTTTGTCACGAACAGATAAAAAGTTTCTTTAATGTGCAAACTCTTAGTAAAATTTGAATTTAGCTATGTTCGCATAAACATACACGTTACATTTAGCTGTCACCACTGTTGTTGCAGATCTGTAAATTGGTACAGATTTTATTGCGTTTATCATTAAGAAGCACGGTTTGTTGATACCATACCCACGTACTGTTGAAAAATGTTTAAGTCAGCCAGCTAACACATTTTCTTAAGATAACATATTGTACCTATAACTACATTCTGTATTTAAAACCATTGACCGAATGAAAACGATTCTAAGGCCTCTGCATTTATTGTTTACATAAATCGTAGTGATATAATGAACAAGGTTTAATGAAAATGCAGATTAATACTATTCATATAACATTGCAGGAGAAGCTTTTTGGCAAACGCTGCAAGCTCTATCGATACAACGAAGACACGCGCGAGTGGAAGGAGCGAGGCGTCGGTGAACTGAAAATATTGTACCACCCGGTGAAAAAGACTTACCGAATGCTGTTTCGACGAGAACAGGTATGCATTCCACCAATCGTTACCATTATCATCATCGCCATTTCAGCATAGACGTCCACGGCTGGACATAGGCTTCCTCCAATGGTCGCCACAACGACCTATCCTTTGCTGCTCGTAAGTCTACCGTGTGGGTGGTCTGCCGAGGCTGCGCCTTCCAGTACGCGGTCGTCACGCAAAAACTCTTCGACCCCATCGATCATCTGTTCTACGAGCAATGCAATATGCCTACTGCTACTTAATTTTAGCAATTCTTTGGGCTATGTCGGTTACTCTAGTTCTTTTGCGGACCTTTTCTCGGATCAATGCAATTGGCTAGTTTGCAAAAAAATCTAATCAGTCCGTCATTTACATTGTAAAAAAATATTGAACACATATTTTTTCTTTTGTCTATTAAACAAAAAATTACGAAGATATTAGTGCGTTGAAGTTCCCCGTAACATCACGACTTTGTACACTTTTTACCATTAAGTGACGTCATTAGCCCCCTCTCCCGAACTTTGATGCGCGTTATCTTCGTCAATTTTGATTGATTTGATAAAGCAAAAAATACGTGTTCAATATTTTTTGATAATCTAACTGACGGACTAATTAGAATTACTTTTTTTTTACCCAGGAAACATCCCTATTCGGGCTAATCTGAAAAGTTTACATTCAAACTTTTTGTCCAGATTAGTATGTGTGTAAGAGCGCTGACGGCCACATAAAATGTATGGCCGTCAGCGTTCTTTTTACAACGGGCGAGGTATACCACACTTTGACAAAAGTGCATAAACGCGAAATATCACTGACTGACGTATCACCGAATCTTGTAACTCACTTCACTATGTAATTTAGAAACGCGAAATTTAAGGTCGATTTTAGGGTGTAGGTTCGCACTTAAAACGGGTTATTTTGTATGGAAATTACCGCGGGCGAAGTTTCAGCGTGACCGCTAGTTGTCCTATAAAACGACACACAGATAAATATATATACAAATAGAATACCAAATGCATCACTTACTACAAATATCTATATTGGATTTGATTTTGGAGTATTTCTTGTATGAAGAAGCAAATCTCTGTAGAGAGCACATATTAGGTAAAATGAACATCCATGCCAAAAAACGCAGACGCTTTTACCAGAACGTCTACCAGTGGCGCAGCCTGCCAACAAGCCGATTCCTGATGATTTTACCAAGCTAGAAAGCTACGGCTAGCTGTCAGTGACGTCCATGTTACTCTAACTAAATGTCAGACTTGCACGTACTGTTCTAAATCTTCCGGCTTCCCTTAGGAAATATTTGACGCTTCGCCACTGACGTCTACTGCCACGATATGGGATATATATGTATGGGCGACCGATGCCTGAAATAAATGGTTTATTATTATTATTATAAGTTGTTATATGTTCTGAATTTAATTTGGTCAGGTGTACAAAGCTGTGCTGAATATGCTCCTCTTCCCTGACTTTGAGCTGCGCCCGATGCACAAGACGGACCGCGCCTGGACGTGGCTAGGACTCAACTACGCAGAGAGCAGCGCCGGCGCACAAGAGACACTCGCTGTGCGATTTAAAACTCTAGAATTGTCTAACGAATTCAAGAACTCTGTCACGAATTGCGTACGGGTAAGCGCCATTTACCTAATTACCTGGTGTTTGGGTAAGGCTCACGACCGTTTTAACCGTTGTTCCTGTGTGCTATGAATATTGAAGCATACGATAACCGTCTGCATCCGATTTTGTAATGGTAAAAAACTATGCTTGGGGGAGAAACTCCGTGCGCTAGGAGTTGACGCGAATAGGCATTATATGCATCAATATTCATAGCAATGTGTAGACGTTTCAAGTCCATTTAAATTTGCCTTTAAGTTCTTAGGGTTCCATAAATCGGTAGTAGAGCAGTTAAACTGTGAAGAAGTAGAGTCTTTTACAAGAAATTATAAGTCTATATTTTATACAAGTTCCTAGTTGTAGCTTAAATTTCGTATAACTTTTTATGTCTATATATTTTCAGAAATTGCAAGCTGCAGCGGCAGAAGCAATTAGAGAGGAAAAGGAAGCTGAAGAGAAACCAAAGGTCTTAGCTCACTTAAGATTGCCGAAACACTTGGAAGATAGCGCACGAGCGGATAAAGAGATGGCGATGAGCCCTAGCCAGTACGAGCAGGCGGCGGGGCTAGCCGCCGCGCGCGTTGAGCATTTTGAACCGGTGCCCGCCGCGGGCGCCGCGGTTGAGGAGGACGAGGCAGCCGATGAAGACGCCCAAAACTATGAAGATTATTATCAAGGCGACGATTACGACCAATATTATAATGAGGTAAAATAACTCCTCACTCAGTCTCAGTAGAGGTATTATATTATTATATACTAATACTAACTTCAACTCGTCGGTGTGCGCGGCGCTGTGTGCGTGAGGTTGTAATAATATGTAGCTTTGATTTGTGTGGCGTGACGATGCAGGCGTCGTAAAGTATCTGTATCAGTGGTGAGTTATGTTTGTGAATTTCTTTATTCCACCATAACTTCCTAATGCCTTAACGGATTTCGATGTATCGCATCATAAGTCGTAGTTTATTTATAAAACCAATTTAAATTTCAGTTGGTAGCAAAAATAAGATAGAGGACACAATACAATTTGAAATAACAAGCGTTTCTATACTTATGTAGAAACATTAATGCAAAAATTGTATAAATATTAATTAATATTATAAATGCTTAAGTTTGTAAGTTTGTGTAAGTTTTTTGTCGGACAGATTTAGATGAAATTTGGAATGAAGATAGTCTATATCCTGGATTCACACATAAGATATTTCATCCCAGTCCCACGCGAATAAAGTCGGGCGCACAGCTAGTTATCCATATTTTTAAATTATATAGTAGAGGTATCACTAAAGTTTTTACCCGCGTAAGATAGGCCAGTTGGCATTAAAAAAAATCAATAAGTATATAAGTAAAACAACAAATTTGTATACCTACGGGTAAAAAATAGTGATCCATCCTGTAATTTCCATCTTTATCTACCTATGTTTAAACAAATAAATTTATTTCTATTTCTATTTCTTATTTCTAATAGTGTAGACATTGTGTACCAATGAATACCAAGATGAAAAAAATTGTATCAATGTTTATTATGTTTATCATCAACTAGCTTTTGCCCACGACTTCGTTTGCGTCGAATTCGGTTATAATTATTCCGTCGGGAAGTTTTAAATTTTTCTCGATACATATGCCTACGCCTGCTGCTGCCGAGTCCGTTGAGACATTTCAACGTGAAGAGATAACAAACATATTTACTCACAGTACACACACGCACATACTCACGAATTTTCGCATTTATAATATTACTGTGATGATCATACATACATATTTCGATTTCGGGCGTGATGATATGTATGTATGTATATCATCACGCCCGAAATCCCTAATGGGGTAGGCAGAGCCACAAGACTACTTGTGGCTACGTTCGATTAATTAGTCCTAAGATGGTATGATGAATATATTCAATCGTTTATTAAAAATAACTGGAAAAATGGTAAATACATATAAAAAAAACGCACCGACCTAAACAAGTTTTTTAAAAAGAAAAAGCAGCTGTAATCGAACTAGGAACCATTATACTTTCGTCGTGTCCGTCTGTCTGTCTGTATATCCCAGCCAAATGAAATTTTATACGATTATTAATTTTTGTCTCACGCACTCAGCACACGCTTATCCATTACAATGTTTATATATCGAACTAGCGGACCCAACAGACGTTGATCTGTCGGGCTTATTTGTGAATTTAAACCATCCAGGGCGCCACCTAAACGCATACAAAAAAAAACATTCAAATCGGTCCAGCCGTTTAGGAGGAGTTGAGTGACATACACACGTACAGTAGAATTATATATATAAAGATAAGCTATGTTGTGCAGGAGGAGGAGGCGTACTTCTCGTGCGACTGCGAGGCCACGGTGGCGGCAGGCGGCGCGGAGTCGAGCTGCGCGCAGGCGCACGTGCAGCTGCTGCTGGACGGCGCGCCGCGCGTGCAGCTCAACGACGCCATCACCGGCGAGCTGCTCGCCGACATGCTGCTGCACCACCACACTCGCTTTGAGGTGACGCGATAACCTCTACTAACTACTAAACATAGCTGGGCACCGTTGATCAAATAGTTAACTTCGTTAAGCGCTAATCCGTCACTAAAAAAGTAAACTTCGTTAAACGTTAAAGCGTTAAATCTCGGAAGATTTAACGGAAGTTAACGTTAATAGTTAACTCGTGATAGAAATTGAATTTTATGTCGTTGCGTTGGAGAGTTAAATATAAAAAAAATGTTGGTATGGACTATGGAAGTTTAGTGAGGACATGAAAAATTCATATAATAAATGTTTTACATTAGTTTGTAATAACTTAATAATACTTACTTAATTATTTAGAGATCAAATTCAAAAAGCTACCTAACATACACGCCGCGCGGTGTCCTTTTAGCAAATAATAGATACTTATTAACGTTTAACGGACTTTAATTGTTTTAACGGAAGTTAATGAGTCCGTCAACAATCTGTACAGTTAACTTAAAAGTTAATCCGCTACTCGAAATGTTAACTTCGTTAATTAACGCTATACGGAGTATATTGGATATATGGTCTGTAGTCGAGGTCGAGCACCTGAGGGTATCAGATCTACCCAAAAATAGGTTGTTCTTTTTTTAATCGTTTTTAAAACTCTGTTGCATTTCATTTTATCGAATTTGAATTTGAAAAATTCTGATTATTCCTAAACTCCAACAAATCGTTGAAATAAACGGGGGTGCATCTGGTACCCCTTGAGGTGCTCTACCAAAGATAAGATTATATCAACAAATCGCTATTCCACTGACGTTTGCCACAATATAGTTGGTTTAACATTTATCGCAAATTGGATTGAAATGAGCGTTAAATATGAGAGGTGCGCGGGAATAGACTCCGGTACAGGTGATTGATTAGGGGCGGCCGCTGCTCGCCAGATGCGCCTCTTGCCTGAGCAATTCGCTATTATAGTAATTAGTAGTCTACCTATACTATTCCAATCCGACTACACCTTACTGAATTTTATTAACTTTAAGAGAAAAACGCTCAAAACTCTAAAACTTTTTGTCACAAAAAAAGAAGCGAAATTAATCTAACTCAAATCGATCTAAAGACTCTTCAAAGAGGCATCGTTTGCAGGTAGGTACTACAACTCTTCTAGCCTTATTGTAGACTTAGATGATCAATTATATTATTAACATTTTACAAAATGTTCTTAAAAACCGGCACGACATTTTTACAATATTATTTAGGTATTGTATAAATCTCGTATATAGAACTCAAGGAAATTAAAGATGCGCTATTACATTGGGTTAATTAACTTAAATGTGGCTTGTGTTGGTTTCCAGCTGTCAGAGCGCTCGTGCACGTGGTCGGGCGCGGACAACACAAGCGAAGACGACGAGGACACCACCATAACTGTTACCTTCCCCGACATCGACACTGCCGTGCAGTTCTACGACAGCTGCGAGGTGAGTTTAACTCTGACCAAACGATTAACCTATAATATGGCCACATGCGCTGTACCGCGCCTTGGGTGGTGTCCGACGTGCAGAGGGAAGGGAAATGCCCCACTGCCCCTTTCCCGCACCGCGGGCTGCCCGTCTTGCCGCGCAGCTACCTACCGCGCGGTACAGCGCTCGTGCCCATAGTATACCTAAAGCATCTTTAAATCCAATTAGGCATAAGCGTAAACCAATGAACCGGTTGAGTGCGAGTTGGACTCGCAAGAAAGGGTTTTGTACTATAAACCACTCTGTTTAGGGTGCCGTACCAAATAATAAAACAAGGACCCTTATTTCGCTCGTTTAAAATTAAAAAGAAATAATGTGAAATACAAATCCATTCCAAATTCAATTCTAACGCGGTTGGGTAAAGTTTAAAGCAAAATTGAATTTCATTTGGACTTATTTCCTTTTATTTTTAAATGTGCGATTTGTTGCTCATTGGTCCATGTGTCTGCGTCAAAACTATTTTCTCAGGTACTGTTAAAGTTATCATGCTCAAATTTGTTTTAAATATCTTCCTATATCGTGTAAGGTGGTACGGAACCCTTGAGGCGCGAGTCCTCTCGCACTTAACCAGCTTTTTAGGGTTCCATACCTCAAAAGGAAAAAACGAAACCCTTATAGGATCACTCGTGTGTTTGTCTGTCTGTCCGTCTGTCACAACCAATTTGCTCCGAAACTACTGGACCGATTGAGTATAAATTTGGTATACACATGTAAATTGGTGACCGCAACACGGACGCGTGACGTAATTATATGAATTTTAAACATAGGGGACACTTTGGGGGTAAATTAGAAAATTAAAAAAAAAAGTTAACAACCTATATCGTGTGACATATCAAATGAAAGGGCTTGGGTGAGGATCTTAAATATATTTTCTTCTGAATTTCAAGTAAAATAGATTAGAAGTTATGTAGGAGAATAGGCGAAAATTTACCTTTCCCCCCTCTTATATCCGAAACTACTGGGGCAAAAATTTTGAAAAAAAAAAAACAGAAAATAGTTCGTTATCTATAGATTACAGGAAAACCTATAAGAAGTCTATGGTATTTAAAGTAACGTAGTAAATTTCAGATAATCATGTACGGAATGGAACCCTCTCCATGCAAGTTTAACTCGCACTTGCCCAGTTTTTATTATCTATCATATCTAGTTAATATACTACACATTAGCTAAATAAACGTGCCAGATATCAGATATCGGGTCAAACCACTATCCGTTACATCTCAATTCAAGACCCTCTTGTCATTTTATTACATTACTCGCTTGTGACTTGTGTTTAACATTGAAGGTTATATGTAACAATTGCATATATTAATATTGTTTAGTATATGACTATTATTTTGTCACTTTTCAGTCGACGAAGGGCCAAGACCTGAGTGCGGGTGCAGAATCGTAGTTTTCCTAAATTAGTCTTACCTAGATAAATAAGAAGTTCTTTTATTAGATATTGTAACGCCAGAAAGTATCAAAATAGGAGGATTCCTTTAAATATTATAGGGTCAAATATGTCTCCGTGAAACCATTGTAGTTGATTGTCAGTTTTCCTTTAATTTTTTATAAATATGATAGCAATCATTGTCGATAATATACTTAGGGTTTATTTTAAGGTGTATCAACGTGCTGTTTTGACGGATCGTGTTATATTGTGACAATCGATCTTGTAGTGTTAACTCTTGCTAAATCGTGTAAACATTTTAATTGTGACAAATAAAACTTGTATTCGATCTGCTGCATGTCTATTCATATCAACTCTTAATTTGTCTTAATGACATGGCCATACAAGACACGTAATACAAGGAGTATTATAAAGCGGCACTTTGATTTTATGACAAACCAGACGGACTGCTATTCCTTGTTTTACCACTGTCTCAAGTTATAGGAATTATCTTTCATACTTAGCGACGGGGAACCGCTAAGAAAAAAGAAGTTCAACTGAATCTGATTTTCCCGACTGATTATATTCTATTTCTGGGGGCGATTATTGAGTCTAGAGCCGTAATTCGCATTCTAAAAAAAAGACCAGGCCAAAAACTGTTTTATTGAAATTTGAACCATAGAAATTTAAATTGAGCTCTTAATTTGGATTTTGTACCAAAATCCCTATGCATAATTAATCAATCATAAAAAGAACTCTCAGCTTAAAAAGCGAAATAAATGGATTGAAACAGGACTATGTAAATATCAGTAAATATTTCGCATAGAAAATTATTTGCTTCGACTGGAAGAAAAGGGAGTGTCTTAACCTTTTTACCGCCACAGTCGGCTGCAGCCGTCAGTGGATACAGGTTAAAAAAAGTCCTTGATAACCTTGACTTAAAGTTGAAATTCGTGTTACGTCTCAGACATGCTTGGCGGCCAAAAGGTTAATTATGTAAAGTGAAATTTAACATGCAGTTAAAGACTTATGTGTATGAGTAAAGGTTAGTGCCGCGTTCCTATATTCAGAAAAGGAACCTTTATTAGTTAGGAATCGTTATATTTGACGTCAAATTATAACCATTCCTCACCATAATGAATCGCTTTCGAATATAGGCACCAATGACATGAATGAATGTATGAACCTCTAGTAAGTACCTCACGTTCGCGCGACTCGAGACGCGCGAATCGACTCGCGTCTAAATCGCTTCATGTGGACCAGCTCTAATGAAAGGGCCGGTCACACGAACAGTACGGCATGGCAAAAGGTACTCCGACAGTTTTTGGTCAAGTTGACTGGAAAGCTTGACGTAAAGTCGATTGGCATGCCGACTCTTCGCCCTGCCCCGCTTTAATACCGAGGCGTGCGGCACGCCGCGTGCCCACCCTGACAGTATGAAACGGCATGACACACGCTGCCGAGATGTGTATAAGTGGCATCATATAACATCCCGAAGCCTCCGTTCGATACCTACTACTGAAGCATTTCAGTCCTATACTTACACTATTAAGTTATGTACACATTTGTCAATAGAAAAATATTTCGATGTGCCACTGGTGGTGTGCGCCGGCTCTAATGAACACTTGTCACGAACTTCGGCCCTTTTTACTTATTATGACATTCACGGAGAACTAGTGCCATTACAATATTACAAATTTCACATGTGAGCGTAGCGCAGCGTTAACGCCTAAGGAATTCTCATTAAGTGAATGACATATTACTCAAGGTTCTAGTTGTTAAATATTACGTTTTTTTTTTGTATTCGTTCAGGAGAGTTTTCATCTTTTTGTTTATTGTGTCATTCGTAACTAATCATAAGTTTATGAAGGTCGAGCAGGGCTATTCAGTCCGGGGGGTGTATTATATGCGCGCCCGTTTTTGAGTACTTTATTAAAGTGATAAACACTTTTCCCTACCTTTCTATTAATTATAACTGAATAAAAAAGTGATAGCCCTTCTCAGCCTCAGTTCGGTTTTTATTTTATTAAGCGTCTAATGTTAATGTTGCTAATTAATAGTATTATTGAGCGAATGCTTGTAAACATGACTTCGTATTGGTAGGATTAAGTGACAGCGCATGCTCCCAGTGCATTAAATTATTGTACTCTTTTTCTGAAAATGTATGTTTATCTTGGAAAATTTACGACGTTAATTACTTACTTAAACAAATCAGATCCAAATAATGGTGTTTTATTTGAAGCAATAATAAAGAGGCGATTGCGTTTTTATATTCTGTTCGTATTATATAAGCACTTCAATGTCCGGTTCAGGAACCTACAAGTTATAATTTTACAGGCAAAAACTAGCAACACTGCAAGTTAGATGTATGGGATCTGACATCGGTGTTGCTAGTTTTTGCTTGTAAAATTACAACTTGTAGCTTCGTGAAACGGGCCACTGGTAGCGGTGTTATTCGTCGATTCATAGTTTTACGATTTCTACTGTTGTTGAAAGCATTTAGGCGGACAATGTCCCTTTCGCAAAAAGTCCCTATCGCAAAATGTCCCTTTCGCAAAAGGTCCCTATCGTAAAATGTCAATGTCAATATCATTCAATTCGAATTCAAATTCGAACAATACGCATTTACTTTTTAGTGCATTCACTGCCGCCCACGCTTATATCACAACTGTGCTTATACACTTTTTCTGTAGATGCTTACACATGTCTTGTACGCGTTTGTGCATTTAGCACATAATTTAAGTGCTTTGACACGGCACCTTGTACCATTACCATGAGTGTATGCAAACCGTTCTCTTAATAGAAAACACTTGGTACCTTTTACTTGTATCGGCAGCAAACAGTACTTTGTGATAGATTTCAATAACGAGAACGGTTTTCCATAAACTCGTGGTAATGGTACTAGGAAAGTCTTGAGGCATGGTGGTAGCGTTCGCGTTAAAACATCATTTTTTATTTGTTATATGCATCATCGGCAAGTTTTGGTCTCTTTCTTTTGACCTTGTAACTAGCCTGATCTGATATTTTTCTGGTAAAAGTACATGAACATTAACCAATTTGATTTATAGGGCCACAATAGAACTTTATCATAGCAACACGACTTTATTATTTTACACTGCGCGGAGCGAAATCTCATTTTGCTATCTGTAGCTTCGTGAAACACGCCACTGCAGTTTCTTTTTTTAGGTTATAATAATGTTACAAATCTGTTTGGTTATACTTACTAAAATAAATATTCAGTGTTGTAATTAAACTTGTTTTAGTTATTTTCGTCATAGATAGGCTCTCCTATGAGGAAAACGAATAGTTTACATGAAAGCAAAATATTTGTCTCTACCTGTATAGTTTGAATTCGTCGGTACTCTCGGGATTCTACGTTAGTCTGGAAAATTCTGGATTATTTTATCTCACATGCCACTAATAATTTCTTGTCATTTGATAATTACACATGGCCGACTTTACAAATGCCGATTAAGGTTCAAAGTCAAAGTCAAACTATCTCTATTCAATTTAGGCTTTTAGAAGCTCTTATGAAGGTCAAGGAATGAATCTACCACTGGTTCGGAAAAAATCCTCCACTGAGAAGAGCCAGCAAGAAGATAAGATAAATTGATCCGACATTAAATGGTAAATGCCCGAATTTACAGAGGCCACTCAAATTGATCATTGATCAATCGGACGTGTCTCGGCTAAGTGTCCGAAAACCTGCTGTGACCCTATATATAAACGTCACTGTAATTCAAACCCTTCATCCCACTACGTAACCAAGTTTTGTAACCAGCTAGCCAACCGGCCGGCACTACGTAGCCGGTTACAAATCTTGGTTAGGTAGTGGGACGAAGCCAATCGAAAGATCAATTTCGAGTCTCCTTTGTATACTTATAGATTCGGCCATAGTCAGTTATGAGCGATGAGCATGACTTCATGACATCCTATAATAGCTGTATAATAGAGGTCACCAACTGCTGTTTCCATATCGACCCCACGAGCACGGAAAAATCAATTTCTTGCTTCTTTCTTTTTAGAGGTTGTGCAGTTTGGCGATTGAATTTATTATAGGTACTAACTGATCATTTTCATTTTTTTTTTAATTTTATTATGCTTTATATGGACAGTTCAGATAGCGAGAAATGGTTACAAATTTCACAAATTTTTCAAAAAGTTAGGTATTTCACTTTCTCTGTAGAAAGTACTAACATGTTATGTTTTTGGAATGCTCTCATCAAGGCCTTTCGTTTGATACGCCGTGGCGGATTTATCAGCAGGCTAAGTAGGTTTGAGCCTAGGGCGGCAGGTTTTAGGAGCGGCAAATTTGGGAACCGATTAAATAAACATTGGATTGTATAAATTATGTAGGAACTGACAATAATAAAAGTAAGGGCGGCAAAAATGGAACAACCTACACTTGGGAAATGTGTACATCCGCGACTGTTGATACCAATAATGCATGGGTGGCAGGAAATATATCAGGAAACCAAATGTCTTCAAGCATCCGCCATAGGGGACTTCAGATTTCAGATTTTACCCTTGTAAATAGGCATTTCCTTTCGGCTGCTTCATCACTTTCCATCATGTCAGACTGTAATGAAGTGAAAGCCCTTCAAGAAGAAAATAAAATAAAAATAGGCTAACTTGAAGAACAGGAAGATGATATCGTCGCGATACACTCACTCGTGGAGGTGGCGCCTTCAGAGTAGTTTAACAGGAGGAGGCACGAAGATGATATCGGCGCGAAACACTGGCTCGTAGAGTGACCTCTAAAATATTTATTGTCTCTGGCTCCTTTATTTGCAAGGAAACAGCTATTTTAGCCAAAAAAGGTGCATTTTGAGGTTAGAAACTTTTTTACCAAATAGACAAGTATGGATGATTCCATTGTACAGATATAGTGAATAATATGTTTCCATCGGTAAAACTCGGATCTCGATCGGAAGACGACGGGACCCGAAGTGTCAATTAATTATTGTATTAAATGAGTGACATGTTTATATTCACTCATATGAAACTTTATTATTTATTGTCAAATGTCAAAATGAAAAATGACAGTATGGTATGATGGATACTGGCCTCCAATTCTCGATGCATTCGAGATAATGTCAATTGCGAGATTAAATGTCAGATTCATACAGTTGTGTCAAATGACTGTATGCACTGACGTTTAATCTCGATTGTGAGATTATCTCAATTGCACCGAGAATTGGGGGCCTGCTGAAACTAATTGAGAGAGCACGATAATACGAACTTTTAACGAAACGATAAAACACGATAGAAACTAATTGTGCACTACATCTGTACACTATTTCTACTTCTAAAAAGATGAAGTATGTGAAGATTTCATTCACAGACTACTTTTATAACAAAAGTACTCTGTGACTTTTTCCACATCGCCGGATATCGGCCGACACGCCAGGGGATTGTGCGGGCAGGTTTATATACTGTGATAAGCAGATCTCTTTGGTTCTTTTAAGGTTGTAGGTAGTATAAAAGTCTTTGACATAATGTTTAAAAAATCCATGTCATGTCAGGAAGGAACTAGACGTTCCAGACCCGATGTTGTGATAGTTATGCAGCAGTCTATTTAGTGTATAATATATGCTCTTTAACATAATTGTAATAATAAACGTTGCAAAGAAGAGTTAGTATGATATGGACACTTCGAAAACGATCTGTTAAACATGGTAAGAAATGATGAAGTAAATTGTATCCTACAAACCAATTTGCTTTCTATGTACTCATAGGAATACTCATCATCTATATACGCGTTATCTACATATGTCTTTAAATGGTATTGTTGCGCGATTAGTATAGAACATCGTAGAATGACGTAGATGCATTATCCAGAACGGTACTCGCTTTGAACCTTTTCAACACCACCGCAATTGACTTATCAAACTGGGGCCCTAGCAAGGGTTACACGAGAATAAGTTAACTTTATCCCTCAGTGCGTCTCTTTCACACTAGTTTCAATGAAAGAGATAGGTATGCTTTTGTGATAGGTACGGCGCCTTCTTTTTATGGCGGCGTATCAAAGCGAGCAGTACTATTTGAGTGGAAAAACTGTATTTCTAAACAAACGAATTAGTAAAATATTCAGTCAAGGTACCAATGAATGAATTTGCAACTCTCAAAACATTAAGTAATCTCGCAAGTTATTATCAATTGTTATAGCATTGATTATCGCGACATTACTGCATCAGTGCATTGTTTGCGAATGCAAAGCTTTGGATGATTATACGAAAAATTTGTCAACGGACAACGCGACGGTGGAAGTAGCAGCAGTTTTCATAAATTGTGAGCTTGAAGTAAGTATGGTTCTTTAAATAATAGACACATAATATTTAATACGGACGAGTCTATTATACAGGATGACTTTGCAGACGAAATGCAAAACCATTGTTTTAGATACATCTCACCTACAGTAGACATGTAATGCTTTTAAAAATAGCTATCATATATCTCAACCGCATTTCATTCATTTTCACACTATGGAATTTAAAAAAAACCGAGACTATTTCCTGGGGCAGCCTGTATACCGATTATATCGGCGCTGAAATCAATCAATCATTTCTTAAGCAAACATTTTTCCTGTAGAATAGAAAGAATACTGATTAAAGAGATTGTATTTGTTGTTTAGGATAACAAAAAAAATTCTGATAGCGAAGCAACTCGGTTTGAACGTGAAGAGTTATTCAAACATAACGCTTTACGTGACTGCAATAAAAAATTAGCCCTTACTGTCAAAATGTCAAGCCAACCAACCGTAAGTATAAACTTCAACGTATTTTAATAAGTTTTCAATTGATAAAAACGGCAAAAAAATTCCACATGTCTATTTGGAAACGGATTAACAAAAAACGTAGGAGGTTTTCAAATTGAAGCGTATATTTTTTTCTTTTTAACTACTTAGTTAATATGTTTAAATAATTTCAAGAAACTGGTACTTTTTAGTGTCTCCAAAGCTCTCATTTATCTCTATTGGAAAAAAGGTTCTGTTCTAAATTCAAAACAGAAACTGACATTTACTTATCATAACAGCACTAATTGAATTGTATGGGAATTGAAAGCTAATCTTCAAATGCATCGGCTTCTGTGAGGAGGACACTATTTTGAGCGAATTCATCGGATGCTCTTAAATATATGAGCTATGTTATTCTCTAACAAATCCCGTCGCTCATTTCGTCCGACAATCATAAATTGACCCGTGCGCTCCCATTCCTAGCGTTTTTCGAGCATGGCGTCTCGTCAGCGCGTCTTTTGACCGTTTTTTACCGTTGGATAAGGCGCTGACGCTCGAAAGGCTAGTGTGGGCCATACCTTATGTGGAGCGAGAGTGGCCGGTTGCGTGGAAATATACTTAGCTCTTCCGCTGTAAAAAGAGCGCTGGGCGGCAGTGGAGGGGATGTGTCTGTGCATAGGTACAGTCACGCGCGAAAGTGCTCGGCTATTATTTAATAATATAAGTGTAATGCTTATTGTAGAATAATATATGAACTTCAATAGCTGCTTTGGGAATAGCCCTGGGATTATAAATTGGTTACTTCAGAAAAAATATGGAATTAATTAAAAAAACCTAAACTAAGGGTGACACGCCTTCCATTACATCATCAGGGGTCTTTCGGACCGCGCCTGCGAACATGTAGTTTATACGCACTGACGCGACGGGTCAGGTTAGGCTCGCCGATGAGTTCATGAACGAAGTTTTATTTTAGAGAATCACACCTAAGCACGCTCCAACAAGAGTGTAGCCCACCCCAAAACCCTTCTGGCCTACCCCAGAATTTCAACGGATAAATTGATTAAAATTAGGTATATCTATACTTTAATTTAAAGTACGTGCCTGTAAGAACTTTGAGTGAGTTTACAATATAAACTAGTGAACCGGCCACAGCTTCGCCCGCAGTATTTTCCATGCAAACTTTATCACCCCTTTTCACCTCTATAGGGATGAAATTTAAAAAATCCCTCCTTTGTGCACGTTCTTTCGTTCCAGAGATTACTTAACCCCTACGTACAAACAAACAAATTTTACCTCTTTATAATTTAGTGTAGATGTAGATTATATTCATTAACATTAAGTCAGTAAGTCAAGTGTTTTGTAAGCTGCGGCCCTGGCAAGGTTGACACAAGGATAAGTTAAACCGTCTTATCTCTAAGTGCGTCTCTCACACTAGTGCCGACGAAGGATATAGAGAGATAAACGGGTTTAACTTATCCCCGTGTCTGGCATGCTAGGACCGCTGTAATAGTTTTAGTGTGACATTTAACAGAGCTCGGGCGATGAGTACGTGCCTATCGACCATGTCCTGGAAGGGTCCGTCAAGAAGCGCGTGCGCCTGTTGGACCCGTACGTGCTGCGCCTGCGCCGCGACCTGCCACTGCAGGCGTACAAATTGCGACTTGTCGATGTAAAAGAATCATGATATTCACTCTCCACTCTCCAAGCCAGGCTGTTCGAGACCGACTTTATCGATTAGTCGAGAGAAGCCCCATTATTAAACGACTCTTTTTCCATATCGCCGCCGTTGGCATAGTAGAATCTATTTCTTGTTTGTCTTATTTTAAAAGTGAAGGTTTTTTTTCTATATATTACTTAATATTTTTCAATCCGAGTACACGAGCTTCCTCGTTAAGCTGTTTATCAAATTATCACAGTTTGCTGATAAGTATACAAGATTTTTCTGAAATAACAAATTCCCGGAATACTAGTTTCCCAATACACAAGTTTCCTGATAATTCCAGTTTGCCCAAAGACAATAAAAATATTCATGTTTCTTTAGTTTTGGAGTGTGGTATTTTCAGGAGCCAGGTGTATTGATTATCTGATGTTTTGGGAATCTGGTATTTCCGATTTCTAGTAAATTACCTAATTAGGTACTTACTTTACTGTCTTACGAGTACTGGAAATTCGTCTGTTTGGTGGTACTTTTATTTGCAATATTATATGATATTTGTACTTACAGACCGTACGGGGTATTTTGACCACGTCCCACGAATCCAAACATGGAAAATTTGAAGAATTTGGCAATCCATTTAAAAGGGTAAACGGTTTTATCAATAGGTACGTAAGCTTTATTAACTATCTGAACGACACAGTCGGCAAATCACCGCATTGTTATTTGCCGCGGACGCCAGAATATACCGTTATCCATAAATTTTGCATCGGCTAATGCCGTCGTGGCGTCTGCGGCACGCCACTGGGCCACCTATGCGATAACTATCCAGTATTTGTGGCCCTAGCAAACTTAAGAGGAGGAGTAGAGATGAACTGAGAGATAAGATTGAGGCAACTTATCCTCGGGTCAACCTTGCTTGGGCCGCCGAGTGTCATCAAAAATACCATAAATCTAATAAAACTTCAAGCATTTTTTAAACCCCCCCTCCCCCTTGGTGATACATGGTGAGGTTTAAGACTACCCCCTATCTCCCACCCAACATCACGTGTATTTTTAGTATCTACAAAAAATCTTAATTTTTTTAGAATATTTTAGAATATTATCTTTAATACAGGTATAAAGTATAATCTTATTTTATTCTGAAATTAAGGACCATTATAAAAATGTCTAGACAGAAAGGTTGCAGGTTGTTTTTGATTGGCATAAAAATAATAATATATTTCTTTCTTTTCGATTTAAAAATCGCGCGTTTGAAAAAATTAATACACGTGATATCTTACTACACCCCCTTCCCATGTGACATTTCGTGATTTTTGTCAAACCCCTCCCCCCCCTTTCAAGCCTCACGTGATTAATGGACGGCCCCCTAGATCTAGTCCCAAAGTAAGCTCTAAAGGCTTGTGTTATGGGTACTAGACGACGATATACATACTTATATAGAGAAATAAATACTTAAATACATAGGACACATCCAAGACTCAGAAACAAACATTCGTGCTTATCACACAAATATTTGCCCTTACCGGGGATCGAACCCGGGACGCTAGCTTCGGAGGCAGGGTCACTCCCAACTAGGCTAACCGCGTCGTCGAAACTTTGTATTTGACATTTATCCTAAGCCGAAGCTATGGCGCCCTACTGTGCAGTAAATTAGTTTACTGCACCCAGGGGGGTTAGCACGACTTGTCCGCGAGACGTTTGTCGCTCAGTGCGTCTCTGTCAAACTAGTCAAAATATGTTAGGGATGCACTGAGCGACAAATGACTCGCGGGCAGGTCGTGCTAGACGTGCAGCAGGCCTGACTTTTCATCGGTTGATGCTGAACACCTGGACAGCGTCGTCGTCGAAGCTCTTAGCGCCTACTAGGAGGGAAAAGGACATTTGAGTTTTAGAATTGACACGAGTTTACCTTTTCCGTTACCCTTTTAACGCCAGTGTTTGAAGAATCCATATAATTCCGCGTTGATACAAATTATATGTAAGTAGTGCGAGTATAATAAAGGAGGAATCAGACGGTTCACTCGGGTGCATGCATGCTCATTGGAGTGAATGTATATTGTAGTATTCATTCCACGTCACACTTGTGATTCACGTTGTGTTCAGATGTTTAATTTCGAATGGAAGATGCCGAATGAAGAGATAAATGAACAAAAAGTGACCCGTCGGATTCCTCTGTCGGAGTCTCGTTATGGACACATGGCTGATATGCGTGATACATCGTCATGCTCGAGAACGGGTGTCTGTGGGGCCCGGGCTGTTCATGCTCGCAAGGAACAATATTATTAATTTATTAAGGCTTTCACACACCGAAACGCGGGTCGGAAGTTTGAAAACATGACTTTCTGCTGTGTTTCTTGCAGCGCTTTCTCTCAGTTATGATGGTCGTCCAATTTGCTTAATAACTTTGTAATTTTTGAACATAAATAGGTAAAGCTCTCATTATATCCGGACAAACGTTATTTATATTTATATCAAACGTTGGTTGGCGAAATGTAATAAGTTCTTTAAGATATTAGGGTAACAAGTATAAAAAACTATGTTAATGTGTTAAAGAATCGGCGTGACGCAGAATATTCTCATAATGAGGAAGAGTGGCAGTCTGAGTGGGGCACGGAGCCGCGGCCAGCGGGCGCGGCAGCGGCGCGGCGCGGCTGCCTGCTGCAGGCAGCGCTTCGTGCTCGCGGCTCAGAGGTTGATGCCACACTCAATTGCGGTATGTATACAACCTTTAAGATTTAAACACACCAGAACAGAACGCAGGACGTGCGCGGAAGCGGAGTCGCGTAAGCGGTGTCACTGGACCAAAAACCCTATGAAAGCCTTGACTTTAATGACCGCGCGGCTGCCGGGCGGGCTCGCGTTCATTGCTGCGAGAGCTTCCAATTTATTTATTTATATTTTCGCACGGGTGAAACCTTGAGCACGACAGTGTGGTATCCCACCGGGTAGCAATGTGGCTGCGATACCGGAACAGCCATATAGAATAACGAGTGTCAAGTAAGCTTACCTACCTATCGAAGATATTCAGTATCTGATGTTTCCAAAAAATTGTTAATAAATGAAATATAAGACCTCATCGTGAGGCTCATTGTGTTAACTTCTTGGCTAACTAAACACATTAAAAAAAATGCAATAATGATTTTTTCTTCCAATTACGCTTTAATTTCATCATTATGTCCTTAAATACTCAGCACAAAGCAGCACTTATTTGGTCTAGAGCAATAAAGTTTCTTTCAAAATTAATTATTGCGCTGTTTTGTTTTTGTTTTAATTTTGTTAGTTGATCATGAAGTTTACATCACCAGCCACCTATTCCGCCCATTCACAGTCCGACGAGACAGCTGACCAATATTCTGTGGACTGTCAAAGTATTATTAGCAAGAATGTCTACATGTCGGCGGCCATATTGAACTGTGATTGCCCTGTCTGAAATCTTATGCTCAAAGTACTGGCTGAAATGATAGTAACTATAAGATTTAAAAAATAATTACGTAATATGAAAATGAATTGAGCATACGTTTCCTGTGAAAATTTTCTGATGTTCTACTTTTGCTTCTAAGCCACTGCACTCCATGTCCTAGCGTTTTTTCCCGTTTCTAATGCGGGGTACGCTTTGGCTATGATCCCAGATTCGACAGGTCAGGTTATTTCAGTGGAGCGACTGCCGTCTGACCTCCGTAACCCTTGTGACAGGGGAACCAGACCGATTGGATCATGGTTACACATTTAGTTACCCAAATGTGCAGGTTTCCTTACGATGTTTTCCCTCAACGTAAAAGTATCGGTTACCGCAATTTGCATGCAAATAATGTACATAAGTTAGAAAAACTCATTGGAACATGACAAACGCTTGGATTCGAACCTGGACCTCACGATCACGAGTCGACATCCTTAGCCATTAGGCCACCGACGCTCTTTCTAAGCCACTGCACTGATTTTAATAAATAGGCTATCTTAGGATTCGGGTTTTTTTTGCTTCCAATGTAAAAAGCTGTATAAAAATTCTAAGGATGCGTCCCACCAGGAGCAAAAATGCTATTTACGTCGCTAGTCGGGTTTTATTTTTTAACTTTACTTTTATTTATTTTTACCATCCTTTTGCAGTAGTTGAAAAAAAGCAGATTATGCACCTCGCATCAAGTGATGTATTATTGCGCTCAAGTTTTCAGAGCCCTCAACTACGTTCGGGCTCCTAACTATCACTCGGCGCAACAATGAATCACTTTCTGCTTGGTGCAACAATCTACTATTATATGCAACTTTATTGCTCTAGAGCAAATAAGTACTGCTTTGTGCTGAGTATTTAAGGCCTTAATGATGAAATTAAAGCGTAGTTGGAAGAAAAGTTGTTTTCCTGCACAATAAAGAAGCATACCTATCAACTATATTCTTGGATTGTCTGTACGGGTTGAACGCCCCAGTCGGCAAATACGACAGCATTGTTTTGTGCCGCAGATGCTACGATATACCGTCATCATCATCATCATTTTAGTCGAAAGACGTCCACTGCTGGACATAGGCCTCCCCCAATGATCTCCACAACGACCGATTCTGTGCAGCTCGCATCCAGCGGAGACCCGCAATACCGATATACCGTTATCCAGACAATGCCGTCGTGACGTCTGTGGCGCGCGTTTTTGTATTTTGCCGTGGCTTTCAAAGGGTTATGATATTTTGAAAAGAAAATATACAGGGGATAAAATAAACAAAATAGAATCCAAAAATTTCAATTTATAATTTTAGTCTGTTTACAGGTATCACAGTATAACTAAGTACTAGAGGGAATTTGATGGGATATGTACAATGTGATTTTGGAAAGTCTAAGCAGGTAGCATCAAATCTTCATCCATATCCATCCTCATATTTATTATAAATGCGAATTTAGGTAACTCTGTCGGTCTAGCTGTTAAGTTTTCACGGCTAAACCGCTGAATCGATTTTGATGAAGTTTGGTATGGAAATAGTTTTAGCCCTGGGGCTGGACATAGTCTATAATCGACCAACTACAAAAAATTGCAATGTTAAACTTAAGTTTATGGTCAGCACGGGCGGCTCCAGCTCCAACACTCTGTATGAATTTACTCGCTCTATGTCTCCTAGATAACACAGCTGTTTTTATTAAGTAGGTATCTATTCAGTGACACATCTCAGATACATCTTACTTTTAATTGATTTTGTGAATGATATAGATTTAAGATTTAAGGCTAAACGGTGGCTAGAGCAGTGACATCCGTTCGGTGCTGGTTCGGACAGCTACCGGCTCGCTCGGCGCCGCACGCGCCGTCGGCGCTCCACACGCTTAATTTGAAGCGGAATAATCCACACGACTACGTCCTAGCGAGCGTACGTGCCTTCAGTAATCATCCTCTATTTCACATTTTATTTTAGTCTCTATAGGAACGTCTTCACAATATTGATCTACTGAAAACTTTTTCTCCATAGAGGACAGTCGTTCCTCCGCTTCTATAATTACCGCGAAGATATTTTTTTTAACTTGAGTTTGCATCCACTGGGGCATCTCTCGAGTGGTCTTAAGGATACAGTTGAAAAATGATTCTAAGGCGTCGGGGTCTTTGTGAGGAGTGGTAGCGGCATCCGCAGGGCGATCGGGGCGGTCGGCGCGGTCGGGGCAGCGGCGCTTGGCCGGCGGCGCCCCGGGCTCGCCGGCGCCGGCGCCCGGCGCGGCGCGCCCCTCCTGCTCGCGCGCGCCGCACTCGCTGAGCGGCTCCATCTCAATGTGCTCTGTTATCCGATATTTCATGTGCGGTTCAAGAAACTGCATTTGTTTAGCGTACTTCCACGTCGTTATTTGCGCTGGAAGTAATTTATTCTTGCCCAGTTTAGCTCTTTTCAATGCATCACGGTGATTGTCACGCAATTTTTTCCATTCTGATTTTGCGATCTGAACTGAAATAAGAAAAAAATGCTTTATTAACTTTGCGTCGTTTATGCTCGTCGATGCTCGATTTTCGTCTGTTTCTTTTATATTTAACCGACTTCAAAAATTCCGAAGGAGGAGGTTCTCAATTCGACGCGTATATTTGTTTTTTTTTTATATATATATGTGTGTATGTATGTTCACCGATTACTCGGAGATGGCTGGACCGATTTGCATTATTCTTTTTGTAATCGATAGGGTATTTTTCAAATTTGGTCCCGTTGTTATCAAAGTCAAGGTCTGATGAGAGGATCTATGAGGAATCGAAGGAACTCCTCAAATGTTATAGGCTTGCATATAGAAATTTTGATATTTTCTTTAATAACTCAAGCAGTTGCGTTTCAAAAACATAATTTGGGGACTTGGATCTCATGATGAAGACCATGGATGACCACCGGAACTCCTCAATGGTAAGTATTTCACGGGTGACGATTAGATTTCTGTATAAGGTTGGGAAGTAACTTATACTCATGAAAATTCATTTGGTAAAATAGAACCGGTGGTGAAGAATCAGGAGAACTCCTCAACGATTGACTTCCTTGCAACTTGGATAGCAAAATTTTGTATAGGGTGATGAGCAATTGGCATTATGCGATTGTTACTTGATGTATTACATGTGTCGTTAAATCACATATGATAATAACAAAAAAAAGTGAAATAATAATAAAAATTTAACAAATAAAAAAACTGAATTCAAAAACCCTTTGAAAAGTATAAAAAATAATTGGCCTTTATAAGTAAATTACCTAGAATGTTGATTAAGTGATACATTAAATATATCGAAGTCGGTGGCAAGTAAATTAGGTAATCCATCCCTCATACTGTGTTCATTTACTTGACACCGATTTCGATGTATTTAATGTATCACTTAATCAACATTCTAGGTAATTTACTTATAAAGGCCAATTATTATTTCTTACTTTTCAAAGGGTTTTTTAAAAACTATGCATCTTAAAATAAAAATAGAATACCAACCTACTTGTTTTTTCTCATTACAAGTGATCTATGCTGATATAGCATGTGATGCACTTGAAAAAAGTTGTTTTATATTTTATTTTCTGATTTGCGCCCCAAAATCTTACGTCCGTGTTTGGGTAAACTAACTCAATTTTGGAGACTAGTCGTCGACTAACTAATACAGACTAGAAAAATTGGTGCCGCAAAATATTCGATTTTCCCGGACAGTTGGTTAATTGTCGGCTTTCGTAACATTTTGATTTTTTCAACACAAACTCCGGGCGTACCTCTACTGTCGTACTGAAACTTTGTTTTCGAATATCTCTAAAACTACCCTATTCAATAAAAAAAATATAGGTAACATTTTTAGTTTCATACTATCATATATCTGTAATAATATAATAATAAAATCTTTATTGAAAAACTTATTTGACAATACAACTAAAGACTAAACATACTTACTGATAGACAAAAATAACACACGTGCCTGAACTAGGAAGTTCCTGTGTTTCCGGCGAAAAAGGACTTACATAACTATCTTAAACATCTATCTATAAATTATACCTACATCCGAGTTGTTATAAACCACAAAATAAGTCCGGACTATAACTGTACCAAATACATATCTGCGGCCCTAACATGCATGACACAAATATAAGATAGACCGTCTTATCTCTAAGTGCGTCTCTCTCACACTAGTGCCGACGAAAGGGATAGTCATAGAGATAAACGGGTTTAATTTATCTTTGTGGCATGCACGTTAGGCCCGCAGCTCGGGATCTTGACAGACAGAAGGACAGACATACAGCAAAATAATCGCATTAAGGGTTTTTCATTATTTGATACGAAAGAAATCTTAAAAACCCAACACATTACGTATTCCGATGCATTTGATGTTTTCCATAGAAAAGTATTTATAAAAAAATAAAATTTGTTAATCTTATTAAGTACTTAAGTATAAAAACAAAAAAACTCAATTGCATAACCTCTAAAAAGTGAAAAAACAAGAAATTGGTTCTGCCGTACCCACTGCGGCCCTATCATGCAAGACACAAAGATAAGTTAAACCCGTTGGTTGGTCTATGACTATCTCTTTCATCGGCACTAGTGTGAGAGAGACGCACTTAGAGATAAGACGGTCTATCTTATCTTTGTGTCATTCATGTTAGGGCCGCTGGGGTCGATATGGAAATAGCAGTTAGTGACCATAGGATATATATTATAGGATTTTATGGTGAGTGAGGGTACGGCAACTTCTTGTTTCTCTTTTTAAGAGATTTCTTTTTATTCATATGGTATCATATATTAAATATACTCATATCTCCATATTATGTTGAAATACATCAAGCTGTCTAGGCTACAGACAGCGCGTGCCAAAGAAATAGACATACATACATAAACTCGAAAATCTTTCCCCGTCTTCAGGCACAGTCGGGTATAAAGTAGTTCCAAATTAATATTAGTATTCGAAATAAACGACGCCGGCAAAGTCCCAGAGCCCAAGCTAGTATTTACCTAAGTAATCCGAATAAATATTTGGTACGATTCGAGAAAACTGTTCTACAATGAAGCAATGAAATACAAATACCTACCTACCATATCTACATTAATTATTTTCATTCACAACCATTTTTAATTGCCATTAGGTACCTATTAGAACCACCTATTAAGTATCTGTTTCTTTAAACGTTACATCTGCGACATCAAATTCTCCAATATTACACCTAAAAATTGAAAATTTTGTTAAAATATTCCTTAGCTAGCTAATAAAGAGTTTCTTCAAATTGTCAACGGATAAAAACGGCGGTTCACAGTTTGTAACGCTGCGGCGGGAGCGGGGGTTGCTAGTAGTTTAAATATTTCGTAAACAATGAAAATACTTACTGTTAGGTATAGACTGGTCATTGTTTTGATCCACAACGCGTTGCCACGCGACGTCCTTTACGTGCATTTCGCGGTAGTCGGGGTGCAATGGATTCCAAAGACAAGGCTGTGCACGGACGCTTTCTATAAAAGCTTCCATCGGGCCGGAGCGGCGAGCGAGCGCGTCAGCGCGCACGAGGACGAGGCAACGGGGCCGGTGAGCGGGCGTGCGCGACTGGCGCGGCCTCGTGCCGCCTCGCGCGGGTTCGTTCCCCGCCCCGCTGACGCCGCGTCGACTAGTTCTCGGTCTCACCTCACCGCCGCTTTATTTTTTGTTATGCTGAGTGTAAACCGGTTCCACAATTCACTATTCCGTGCCGTTGATTTCGCTCTGAACGAGCAACACCATTTTGTAGCTTAAATTAAGTACAATTCACTTATGATCTTCAAACATTTAGTGTTGTCGTGAGTTCGAATCTCACAAGCTAGATTTTCGTTTCTTTGTGCTACTTACTTATGTGTTCGTCCTTTTTATTACCATTATACTTAGTCATTGCCAAAGACCCAGTAGCCGGGTTCTCTGTTAGTGCGTAGCGAGTTTTCTCTACAGAGCGGAAAAACGCTGCTACTTGGACTCGTTAGTCGTTACACGCGGAGCTCGAAGCGCTACGTGGCTATAAGAGTTAAAAGGTTTAATAAGTAAATAACGTAACTAGCCTGCAATGTATTTGTTGAAAAAGTTACGCAATGAGTAAGCTGTTACAAATTCATTTGTTTTAGCTGAAACCATGAACAATTGCCAGCATAATCCGAAGCGTTTGAAACGACAAGAGCATAAGCAAAATGTCATTATCGAGGAAGATATGGACGATAAAAATATGCCACAGAATTTAAATGATATCTTGTATCAAAAAAGCAAGCGAGATCATTTTACTGAAAGGTCGTCCGAACGGAGCGGGCCGGACGGTATTTTTCAAGAATCACAGTTGCGTTCTCATGTTGAAGATACGCAACCAAGTTATCATACACGTGGGATCTCTGTAGACGAAAGTGCCAATGACCTTGACAATGATCAGGAAAACGCCGAAATCCAAGTAGAAAACTTGAAAGAGAATAGAAAGCAGACAAGCCATAGTCCTGAATTAGACCACAGATCTAACAACGACAAATTTCACGATAATGCGGTCGAAGCATCAGAAAAGGATTTTGCTTTGTACGAAATCGGCAGCCCTGACTTGTGGTTCAAGGTACATCTTCAGATGTTTGAAAAATTAAGTACAAATGAAGGAAACACTCTTTGGAACGACATAAGTAAAGGTGAATTAGCAAGGTAATTTGACTGAAACAACATTTTGTTAGTAATATCATGGAGGAATTAAACAATAGGACTGACAATTGCCTTATGGCGATCGTAGCTTTAAAACAGCCGAAGCTGCTGAATCCTAGTTACAACCACAATCATAGCCAGCGGCCTAGGTGTTCAATCAAATACAATTAAGTTCAGTAATTTATTGAGCAAAATGGCACGTGTAGTGCATAGTGCATGCATCTTTACACGTCGTTTGTGAAAACTACCATCTAATAACCATTATTGTTTGACCGAATTGCAAACGCAATTGAAAGTGTTCACTGATAAATGGCGTTACAACTTCCGAGGAACGCTTGATTCTAAGGCAATTGACAGCCCTTCGTCAATGGCTAATACTTATAAGTAGGTACGAAAGTGGACGGCGAGTAGGTAGATACACTAACGGTAAAACGATTGCAGCGTCAGTTCCTTGTCCCCGGAATGGAACGGTCAGGACATGAGCGTCCAGTACAGACCAGCTGACTACGTGTCACGGGAGGAATTCACTTTGCCAATGACAAGTTTGTGTCTATTAGTACCTCTGCCAGGAGAGGACGCCAACAGAATATCGAGTAATAATAATTCTCCTGCTGGTAAGAGGTTACAAACAAATTTCTCTCTTAATGGCCTCAATCATTTCAGTATACATTTTGTAACGTATTTTTCAGAAGGTATAGACAATGACGAACATTTTATCGTAGTACCATCTCAAGACGTTGTCAGTGCCGACAAAAATGGTAATTTTAAAAGCCGTCATGCTAACTTTTCTTCTGACGAGGACACTAAGGGGGTAATATATATAAATATATATATTTTTTAAATTATTTATTAAATAACTTATGCAAGCATATGTTTTAGAATGACTATATAATCTGCAGGTACCTAGTGTGAAAATGCTACATTTTAGGCAACATCTTAAAAATATCCAAAACAATAGAAAGAAAGGTTTTAGTTTTTATATAAATAGTATAAATACCTACATACATAATATAAAAACTTTACGTCCAGGACTCTGGACACTCTGGTACAAAAATTCGTGCTCACCACACAAAGTTTGCTCGTAGTTAGTGGGAATGCCAAAGGCAAGCAAGAGGGCATGGGATTCGAACCGACGACCTCTGGCCCGGAGAAGTTTTTTGCCGACTGTACTTAACTGTATTATCATCAGAATTTCATCAGCATTGGATCTAGTGTTGCCCAGAATCCAGAATAAACGCATAGTTCCTTAGGCTAACACTAGTCTGTAAACAAAAGCACCTTAAGATCTATCCTACGAAAAAAGGCTTCTTTTGTTGAGATCAATTTATTGGCAAAAAATGGACTTAAGTAATAATCGAATACAATTTCTTTAAAGTCTCAATTAAAGTCTTAATATAATTTATTTATTACTTGATAAAAGTATATTTTGAATAAGTACTTACTAATAAATATAAAGTATACAAGGAAGTCGTTGGAGGTACTTTCACTTCTGGGCGACATTTGGTCCAAACTCTGTCAATCTCCTTTCAAGATTTCAAGATTTCAAGGAGTATAGGTAATAACGCCCTATTGCATTTTAGACTTCTAGTATTTAAGACGAATTGATAATACAACAGTGGACAAAAATATTGTGAGACGAGTTTCTTTATAGCCCGATTACTTGTTACATTATTTAGCTGCAAAATTGTCCAGATGTTTTGTTTTTAAACTAATTGATGCCATAGATCATTTGCATTATCTACGAGTACTAACCCAATTTTGCCGGGTCATAGGAAGATACAAAATATAATAAAATATATTATTTGTAAGTAGGCTAAGGGCTTTTTCACACGTCTGAATGTACCAGCGATTTGAAAGATGAAATCTGCTGACAAACCTAATGGGCACAAATTAATTATAATTAATAAGTAATAAGGAAGGTGTAACAGTCTCCTTGTCACTAAAGGTGATCTAAAAGTTGTAAACTGTAGATACAGAGTCCCTTAACCAAAGTAACTATCAATAATAAATGAGATGTATAGGATCTCCAGGTAAGTTCTCCAGTCTCCAGTTTACTCTGAAAAAGTTCCGAAATAAAAGAATCTTCTCGTAATAAACTCTACAAAATTAATAAAAAATACTTTTTTGTAGCGCCGTAAAAGAGTAGTGGTTCGAGTTGCAAGAGCATTATGGAATGTCATGGAAGACAACCTAAATATTGCAACCCATGGCTCTGAAAAATATCTTACTATGATTCATCGGAAGCCGCATCATGCTCAAGTTGAATTGGAGGTGCGAGCAGACGAGAATCAGCTGGTGCGAGTGGGGTACGTGTCGAATATCTTCTCGATCGACATCCCAGCGCCCCTAACATGCATGGCACAAAGATAAATTTGAACCGTTTATCTCTAAGTGCGTCTCTCTCACACTAGTGCCGACGAAAGAGATAGTCATAGAGAGATCGCAGCATTATCTAAGCCAGTGTTCCATTCGTAGCCGCGAGGACACTAACACCACCGTTTTGTTTTGTATTGTTTTTGTTAATTTATATTCCGCTGTGTGTCTTCTGTATTAGTGAGTAAATGTTACTCTTCTTCTTAGATTTATATCACAATTAGTTAATCGTATGATTACCCATTTTTTTATTTACGGTCCCATACATACGAAAGCTGTAAGGGACCGTCCATTAATTACGTGAGGCTCGAAAGCGGGGAGGGGGTTCGGAAAAAATCACGAAATATCACAAGGGTGGAGGGGGGTTGTAGTGAGATATCACGTGTAAGTATTTATTTTTCCGTTGAACGCGCCAGTCAGAAACGACATGGAACCTTAATGTCAGTGTGGACATTTTTATCATGGTGCTTAATTTCCCAGAATTAAGTTAGATTAGTATACCTGTATTTAAAGATAATATTAGGTATATTCTGATTTTTTTTCAAATACTTTGTACCAGAAAAATGCATGTGATTTTGGATGGAGGTGGGGTTAGTCTGTACCACGTACCTATCACCAGCGGCCCTAGCAAGGTTGACACAAGGATAAGTCAAACCATCTTCTCTCTAAGAATTAAAAAAGAAACTCCACCGATTTGGATGATTCTCTGACATTATGCTGATTATGCTGAAAGACTGTTCTTCAGATTTACATTTGAAGTCGGTTCATTTTGCTAAAAGTTACTTTACAGGAAGTCTGAATTGCAACTACCTATTTTCGAAGAAGCGTTCACAAAAAGCAGTTATAATGGTTATGACTGCTTTATTTCACCCGACTGCGAGAAGCCAAAAGGAGTTTAACAGTATATGTATGCAACTATGTATGTATGTATGTATGTGACCAAAAATCGGATGTTACACTTAAGCGCTTAATCTCCTAAAGTACTGGACCGATTTTAATCAATAGAGTATCATATGATTCGTGTAGATCGCGCAAGTGTCATAAAGGTACTAGTTATTAAGAATTCTAAGGATGCCTCATAATAGGAGAAAAAAGAACTTTCACATTGCAAGACGGATTTTAGTTTATATTATTTATTTTATTTTCGTTACCTACAATGTTAAGGCATGCATTACATTTTTTGTAAGTGAAAT
This sequence comes from Tortricodes alternella, assembly GCA_947859335.1. Taxonomy (NCBI): domain Eukaryota; kingdom Metazoa; phylum Arthropoda; class Insecta; order Lepidoptera; family Tortricidae; genus Tortricodes; species Tortricodes alternella. The sequence continues at coordinate 21,229,771 of OX401970.1, read as the reverse complement.
AATCTATTATCACTTTAAAACTCTTTAATTTCCTAGATTATCTGGTCGAGTCGGTATAGTCGTTGCGGACAGCACGAGGCCAGCACGGTCGATAATAACAGTTCAAGCGACGAACATGGGCCTAGCCGCGGCCCGATTCAGGTGCTATATCGCTTGCCGCTGCGTTCATCGCCATGTGCTTCAGAGCCCTTACCATGAGTTTGCGCAAACCGTTCTCGCTATTGAAATCTATCGGAAATACTGTTGTTGCCGATAAAAGGGACCGAGCTATAGTTTACGCTAACGAGAACGGTATACGCAACTCATGGTAATGGTACCTACAGGTTTTTAAATCGCTTGCAGCTAACGTTATCATTATGTGATTTGCTGACGCAGCGCCACGATTTCCGAAGTAGACTCGACTTCTGATTTTAGAACCAGAATGTGCCAGTGCGGAAACTCTTCGACAAGATTTCTTTCACTCCGCAAGTTAGAAAATCAAGCCTCGTCTCTCACGAGGCAGAGACTAGTCCTTGAGGTTGGCAAATGTTAAACTCGGCGATAAACGTTAGCAATGCGCTCGTGTCATTTCGTCATCGGTAATCATCAGGCCCTGGATTTCTTTGGTGCAAAATCTAATGTAATGAATTCGTATATCGATAACTCAACTAGTGATCGCTCCCAGTTTTGCTTGTCCGAGTTCTGATCGTTATTTATTTTTAATTAGCTTCATATTATGACGATGGATGGATGAAATTAGTTCAAAAATAAGTTTTTCTTCTATAAAGAGCTCAAATACGAGACTGCGATTCGGGACTGTTGGATTTGGCGAAAGCGGGTGGCGGCGCAGTGGAGGCGGGCCCCGTGCTGATCCCGCCGCGCCACGTGCGTCGCTTGCGGCTGGAGATGCCCGTCCAACTGCCCCCGGAGCCCCAACATTGTTCAGGTTACGTACCTACCTATAATAACTACCTACCTTTCTTCTATACTTATAAATAAGAAAAATGTAAAAGACAAAAAAGCCGTGTGCATAGCCACGAAAGAAAGACACGAGAAATTGATTCTGCCGTACCGATTGGGGTTGATATAGAAATAGTGTTCGATGACTTCGAATAGCTATTATAAGATTTTATTATTTCATTATTTTATGATGGGTCACGGCTATATCCATTTCGACACCACGGGTACGGCAGAATCAATTTCTTCTCATCATCTCATGTGAAAATGGATCAAACCGTTTAGGCTACAGAGCATGCCAAAGCAATAGACATACATACGTCCACTCGAAAAATATTGTTTCTGGCGCAGTCGGGTAAAGAGGCTAAGTAACAAAAAGTATTTTTAAAACAGTTCAAAAAAAAGGAGGAGCGTTCTCAATTAGTCGCTTGTGTTTTTTTTTATGTACCTATTAGCCCTAGACAACACGATTTGGTCGAGCGAGCCCCTATTACCCGTGGTCCCACCCGTGGACTCTGGTGGGTTAACGGGTAATGTTTTTTCCCCGTGATGAAATAAAATTACCCGTGGACCGACCAGGGGGACATGTTGGTGGGACCACGGGTAATAGGGGCGAGCGTGAGTGATGATGGAGTCCACGAATGGCTAAGATACTCTTCAATGATTGGCAGTTAATGTTAAAAATGTCAAAAATTGCGTTACGTAATACTTGAACGCTCCCTATATACTCACTCCATTAGATACCACCTAGAGCTAAAACTACACAATTTTAACTAAGCAAACGATTCGAGCAGAATGCCCGGATGATATCACCTGAAATCCAATATGGCCGATGCTGGAAGACATTGTTTCTTAATATTTTTACACCCAATACAAGGGTGTGTTGATTGGTATATAAAACAGGGCTTGACGAGAACATTTCGAAATATATAACATGTTGGTATTTATGACTATTTTCTATATACTTACATATAAATATGTGTGATTAAATTTTGAATCTTTTCTCGTTACTTAAAGCATAACATAACACAACCTAAAATGAAAAGATTATCTTAACGATTAATAATATTATATTATTCTTTTTTTTTCTTAATTTGAATTTTGTATGCGGCTCGGCAAGCAGAAGTTGTGTATTTAACTCACAGATTGGTTTCCATACAAAATATATTAAGTCCTTACTATAATCCCAGCAATTAAAGTTGTCTTTCTTTTTATGGTTTCATTTGGTTCAATCACATGACGCTTCCCTGGTTATGATAAATATTGAGTATAATAAATATATTAATTGCTTTTTTCATTTCTAGTTTCGCTAATAAATGATAAGGATGAGTCTGTGGCGTGGCGGGAAGTAGTCATGAAGAGGGGAGATCGTTGTTTTTGCGTGTGGCACTGTGACTGCGTGTGTTATGGTGAATTACTATTATACTACTAATCATTGAAATAAATAGTAAGGAACGGCTCAAAGCAATTCTCGCGATGCTTACTTTTGAGGTGTCATATCGCGAATATGACACCATCGCACGTTCAGTCGCACGGCAACCACGGTCATAGATACCCGTTTAAGTGACACTGTATCTAGTACAATTCCACAACCTGAGAGACCGCAGCACCGAAGCCACCGCCGCCAATGATATGAATGCGTGTGTGAATCAAGCAATATTAGACTTTAGTATGTATGTCGTAAGTACTAAGACATCAGCAATAGGGTGCGTGGTTAAGCCATACCGCTGGCGTTTGACAACCTTCTATGAGATTGTTACACGAAATTGTACTGATAGGCATATCGTTCTTTTGAGATCTTTGCTACTAATATACTTACCTACCTACTTTTATTTTCATGTAACCTACTTGAGTAATACCTGATAAGTTTGTACCTACATCTGCATTACATAGAGGAATGATTTGCACTCTCAGAATTGTCAATCATCACATCTGATGAAAAACCCGATTGTGATGCTATTGCATGACAATTGCAATAGCAGTTTATGATACATGTGAGTTAAATAGGTAATTCCTAACGAAGTCTGCGACACGTGTTAGGAATTAACCTTGCACACGTGCATCATAAACGTTTTACAATGCATTGGGCAAGCCAAATAAAATAAAACTATAGGTAGCCTGTTTTCAGTTCAAGAAGTTGTCGTAAATGTTTAAGTAAGTAGATATTTTTTCTTTGATTTAGCTGGTAAAAGGCTATCATTGGCCATCTGGGCTTCTTGAACAATATAAACTGGCGTAAAATCCATTTCTTCTTCACTTGAAGTACACATTGCTCGCGAGACAAACTATAACTAACTCAACAAGAAATAACATCTACTTAAATGGCGGGCATTTTCACAAATGCGCGCGCATCGCAATATATTTACCTATTTTCGTCACACTTGCTCGGAAAGGGTGTTATTATACGCAAGCGTATAGAGCAACTATAGCCGATTTAACTCCTCTATGGGCCCCGCCGTCAGCGGGAGTTATAAACCATACAAACTCCCGCGGGCAGTTAAGTGCGCCAGGTCGGCGGAGCTGCTCGGCGAGCCGCAGCCGGCGGCGCGCGCGACCCGCAAGCCGGCGGAGCTGCCCCGCGCTGATCGCAACGTACTTACAGGTTATGAACACCCACCTGATGGTAATTCACGATGTAAAATGGGAATAAAATTAATATATATACTTTTATTTTTGTCTAATTTTTATTCCATTTCCTCGCAAATGTGATGAAAAACATTGTGTGTATCACGGGCAGTAAGGGGATAACAAACTCGAGTCATAAAAGCCCTCGCCTATCGGCGTCGGGCTTCTATCAGACTCTCATTAGTTATCCCCTTCTTACGGCCCTAGATGCACAATGTACTATAGTGCGCATAGCATGTGCTATCCAGCCATGTCCATGTGCCAAAAAAACCGGCCAAGTGCGAGTCGGACTCGCGCACGGTGGGTTCCCTACCATTATCTATAAGCAAGCAAAATAAATCACGTTTTGTATTGGAGCCCCCCTGAAATATATATTTTATTTTAATTTAATTATTTATTTTTAAAGTGAATACATAACTAAATATTCTGTGAGTATTTTAAGTGTCTACCTGTTGCCGTTATCAATATCAAGCAAAAACGAGCACAAAAATCTCGTTTGCCCCCTTAAATATTTATTTTATTCTGTTTTTTAGTATTTGTTATTATAGCGGCAACAGAAACACATCATCTGTGAAAATTTCAACTATCTAACTATCACGGTTCATGAGATACAGCCTGGTGACAGACGGACAGACGGACAGCGGAGTCTTAGTAATAGGGTCCCGTTTTACCCTTTGGGTACGGAACCCTAAAAAGCACAATCAGCCATAAGTGTGACGGCGTATTTTGTTTATGCCGTCACACTTTTGGCTGATCGTGCTTTTTACCTTCATTAAAGATAGAAAAAAACTCGCGAAATGACAAAACGAAAATGAAAACCAAGTTATTGGATTTTTATGAAAAATGTCTTTTGCCCGAGATAATTGATCCCAGAAAGAGCAGTTCAATGTCAATAGGACTATGTGTTTTTGAAATGAAATATGTTCTCATTCAACCTTTTAATTATTTTTTATTTAAAAATATCCAGGTCCAAACACTACCCGCTGACCCAATAGGGATGTTTCCTGGGTAAAAAAAATATAATTCTAATTTTTCCGTCAGTAAGATTATCAAAAATATTGAACACTTATTTTTTGCTTTATCAAACAATGAAAATTGACAAAGATAACGCGCATCAAAGTTCGGGAGTAGGGGCTCATGACGTCACTTAATGGTAAAAAGTGTGCAAACTCGTGACGTCACGCGGTACTTCAACCACAGTATAATCAAGATTATATTGTGCTTCAACGCACTATATCTTCGTCATTTTTCGTTTAATTGACAAAAGAAAAAAATATGTTCAAAGTTTTTTATAATGTAAATGACGGACTAATTATAATTTTTCAGGAAACACACCTATTTTTTATTTTATAGCATATAGAAAAATCTGAAGCTTCCCTTATAATGTATCAAGATTAGTTGAGCCAGTGGTTCAGCGCTCACGTTCTTACACACACAGAGAAGTCAAGAAGTAGCTTCAGTAGCGTTCGTGCGCATTTTGACATGCGCTTAATGGTATTAATTTTTGTACAAATTAAGTAAATTATGAAAACTTCAATGTGAATTTAGCCGTAACTTTTACTTAGTATTTATCATGCATTGTAAAATCTTTACATACTTACACTGTGTTAGACCCCTTATAGACGTACCTTCATTTGGCATCGGTAAGTAATTTAATCAGAAAGACTTATCACGAGATGACTCTATAAAGATGACTACGTTGCCTAAAGAATGGTCGAATTCAACATTTATTCAGTCGAACGATTTACTATTGTTGTTCCATACGGAAGGACCCTAAATTGGTCCTCTCTACTCTTTACTTAATTGGGCATTTGGGTATTTAGTGAGTTATTTGAACCCATTTTTAGTTCACATATTTTGCAGGTGAGAATGCAAAGCTGCCCTGCCAGGAGATGTCGGAGGCGCGGCAGGCCGCGGCAGGCCTGGCCCCGCGGCGCTACGCTCGCTACGCTCGCTCGGCTTGCTATGCTGATGAGATGCCTCTTGACATTTTTGTCATCGTTATAGGTGTCATATTGGCGTTATTGAGTTTTGGTTAGTCATAAAATCTAACTTAACAAGAATGACCTCCGCACGCACTGACTCATTCAAAACAATAGAATAAAATTGTTAATTTATCGTTGATAGGGATCGAATAATTTTGTACCTATTTACTTGCCAACGTCCTACTCGACAGTCAGTTTTCAAATGCATTACTAAAACCGGACAAGTGCGAGTTAAACTCGCATGGAGAGGGCGTAATTATATCAAATTTCCTATGGTACTGTAAATACCATAGACTTCTTATAAGTTTTCCTGTATTCTATAGGTAAAGAACTATTTTCTGTATTTTTTGTTCAAAATTTTAGGCCCAATAGTTTTGAAGATAAGGGGCGGAAATGGTTAATTTTCGCCTATTTTCCTAAATAACTTCAAAACCATTTATGTTAAAATTACAACAAAAAAAAAACAATATTTAACATCCTCACAACGAACCCTTTCATTTGATACGTCACACGTCATAGTTTGCAAAATTTTATTTTAATTTTCTAATTTACTCCCAAAAGTGGCCCCTATGTTTAAGATTCATTTATTTACGTTACCGTCACCTTACCTGTATATTACCTTACCTTATATGTATACCAAATTTCAACTCAATCGGCCCAGTAGTTTCGGAGCAGATTGGCTGGTGACAAACCGACAGACGACATACAGACCCACGAGTGATCCTATAAGGGCTCCGTTTTTCCTTTCGAGGTACAGAACCCTAAAAAGTAAAGCACGTAAACAGAATAAATATACTTTAATTCGAATAACATCGTCTTTAAAAACACGTAATCGTGATTTATTATGTGATCCAGTGTAACCCATACCGATTCCGTTAAAGCCATATACCGAGATCCACTGTGCCCCAAGGCTATAAGAGCACCTCTTTCGATCTCAATAAATAGTTTAGTCATTCGACAAGAAACTTCTGTGATGCATTATCTTGGATAAAAGTAAACCACTGTACCCCACTTTCCCCTACTCGTAGGCTGTAGTAAAAGGTGCCGGCGTATGGTATTGGTTAATGTTGCAGGTTTGGTGAAGGGGGTGATCGGGCTGTGCGTGCCGGCGGTGGGCGCCTGGGGCCTCGACCGCGTGCTGCGCGCGCCGCGCCAGATGCCGCACTACTACGAGAGCGCGCTGCGCGGACGCAAGGTGCGCTACGACGCGCAGGGCTGGCCCGTGCACCCCGACACCTGCCAGAGGACGGTCCAAGTTCTAACCAAGTAATTAACATTATACTTATGTTAGATTTGTACGCGTTGATGGCGGTGAATGTTAAAACCAAGAGAGGGTTGTTATTACTGTTTATGGCCTCTCTCTAAAAGTTCTAACTAGTATAAAAGTCTCTACAAACTATGTTAGTGAGAAATTTTAAATAAACTTTTAAAATGTTATAAATTTTATCATCGATTGCACCGGGTCACGTGGGAACCGAAATGCGCTAATTTATAATGAATTACTGTATAACGGCGAGCGATGCGCCTATAGACTGCTGACTGCGATTTAACTTAATACACGTGTAAGGTGCATTATTACACCGAACATGAATACTCTGGCTTTTCTTGGAACGGTAACTCAAAACAGTTATGACCTGAAAAGAAAATGATCCGTACCAAAAGAAGTGATAGTAGGAAATTGCCATAACTGCTAATCTTTGAACAATTCAAATCCAGGCCAGCAATAGTAGTTTATGCAACGGTTGCATAATGATAGGGCTTAAAACACTAGCGCGGTTTTCATGAAACGAGCTTTAGCGAGTTTCATAATAAGATCGCACGTGTGTTTTAAGGCCAAATTATGCAGAGTTGCATACATAACTTTATCTACACACATAATTATAAATCCTCCATGATGTGTTCAGAAACAATATTTTCTGGCAACAAGTTATTTGTTGCAATCGTGGCTGCATATTTCCGATATCCGGCGCATTTTCACATCACACAGTCACTCCGAGAAGACTACTATTCATATTTTCAACTAAAATGTAAATTACAAACAACTTTTTCTATTCAATTCAACAACAATTCTACTTTCGTTCAGCAAAAAACCAACATAATGGCGGCAATTCGATCCTCCCTCCCTTTTTAAATCATAGACAAACGAATGAAGTCTCTATTCTCACGTCACTCGAGATCAAATGTCGTTCGGTTTATATTAAAAAAAACATACTGAATTTATGTTTCGTATCAATAACTGTTTAATATCTATGGATACTAGAATAGAGACCCACTTGAGTTTTGACAGCTGTTCCAAATTTAATCTCATTTCGATACTAAAATCGATACTGTAATAACATTGCAGCACTGGTTTTACCTAATTGGTTGTCACAATGGTGGTCATGGTTTGCGGTTTTTGATTACACTATGGAGGTTTTATGATATGGGTGTAGATAAAGTAATTTACCAATCAAAGCTTGGTATAGTGCAGGGCGGCTCGAACGGACGCGACGTGTGTCCGCACTGCGGCACTGGCGCGGCGGCTATCTGATGCCGATATATTTGGTGTCGGCCGCGCTAGCCTTAGCAGACAAACGATAATATTTGCTCGTATTAGTGTGAAAAGCATTATGTATGTCTCGGCGCGTGAAGTGCAATAGGTGGACCCGTATCTTGGAGGACCTCGTTTCGGTCCTGTAACATAGTTGTCCATCTATTGCTTACTTCCCGCCCCCGACAACAATGTTCTATTATTGACCAGAAAGAGTAAAGCAGATAACGCTCGGGCTTTAAATGTCCCTCCTTTCGTAATTGCATATTTACCACCCTCAAGTCACTGTACTATTGCAGACCTATGGAGTTGATATTGAACATTCTGTTCTTTATCATTGCGCCCGGTTTGATAATTGTGGAGTCATTGAAGCGAGCATTGCTGCGCGGCAACGGCGCCGCGGGCCACGCCGCCAAGAATAACTCGCCTAATATGCAGGTACCCCGTCACACACACACGCACACACACACACACACACACACACACACACACACACACACGCACGCACGCACGCACGTACGCACGCACGCACGCACGGACGCACGCACGCACGCACGCACGCACGCACGCACGCACGCACACACGCGCGCGCAAGATATAACCATAGCAGTGTTCTCATTATTACTTCAATCACATCAATAAAACAGCAAGGAATTGCACTTTAATAAGTGAAAACCGCTGTTCCATGGACACGCTGTTAACAGTTCTTAAGTTATTTGGCAGTAAAGTGCAATTCCTGGCTGTCCGTAGAGGGGAGCGTCACGCGCGCGGCGCAGGCGCAACGCACTGAGCACGTGGATGACGCCGCAAGCCGAGGAGCTCTCCGCTAACATTTGGCACCAGGAGTCGGCGCTGGAAATGTGTCATTGGAAATATGATGTAAGCGTTAAGTCTTAAAGTCAATTCATCTTCAGCTGCACAGATTTAGGTTTGTAAGGAAAGGTGATGTCAGACTGATTTAAAGACTAATATAGAACCGTGTAAAACGCTCACAACACGTTAAGGAAATACTTCTTGTCGATCACCAAGACGAAGTTTATGGAAAAATTGCTAAATATCATATATTATAGGTTGACAGTACGTACTTTACTCGAGTTTCAGTTTGTATAGGTACATAGATTAGATTGGATTTAGATAAGATTTATTTATTTCTCAATATTAAGTATTACATTATAAATTGCACACATGTCTAGATAGGTATATGAATTAAGATTGGGATCGTCAGTAGGTAATTAAATACAAAAAAAAAGTTATAATCCAAATTTAAATTAACTAAGGTCTGTTCGCCGAGAGTTGATAAATATTATGACATCGTTTCGAAATAGCGCCTGTCGCTTAACCATCGCAAACTGTATGACGGACGTCGCTTATCGCCGCGCGCACTGAGTTTCGTGGTACGAGGGACGCAGATGTTGTTGTTGTTGCGGTTTCGCGCCGGGTGGACGGCGGCGAAATAAATATGTGTGTTTTGTTCATATACACAATCGCCATATTGCAAATTAATGTCTTATATGTCCGCGCGTATTCGAGATAATGTCGATTGTGAGATTATCTCGAATGCACCGAGAATTGGGGGCCAGGTTTATACAGGTAATGCCGACTGTACATGGTAGGGTATGCATGATGGTTTTGACCTTACAACCATAAGCGACAGGCAAAATCTAGCATGTATTGCGACAAAACTGTGCAGTTATATGTTATATGAAACGCGGTTATACCTAGCGTGTACGGAGCGTGTAGCTGGGTACATAGATAGTTCTTACTTTGTTCCCACTTTGACATTGCCGCAATTGGTTGACGTGATTGTTGTCCCCGCAGACACGGCCGCTGCTGTACGCCGGTGCCGGCGTGATCGCCCGCTCGCCCGCGGGCAGCGACTCTGATCAGGATGACACGGCTTTCGTTCTCATGCACATGCGGAATAGCACCGAATCACTTGCAGTAAGATCAACGATGGAATTATGAACCGATGATGATGTGACTTCTGCGGCCCTATCAAGGTTGGCCAGAGGATAAGTTATCCCTATGTTATCTCTCAGTGCATCTCTTTCTTCGATACTATAGTATGAGAGAGACACACTGAGGGATAAGATGGGGATAACTTATTCTCGTGTCATCCTTGCTAAGCCCGCTGATATTTGTAGGTTTACTGTTTTGGAGACTTAGTAATGAGACAGTGGTATTTCGCTATTTATATATTGTACTAGCTTCCACCCGCGACTTAGTCCGCATGGACTCTAATCACCTAGCGGTATGAAATATACTTAACGACCTATTCTCATATTTACCAAATATATATAAAACAATTCATAAGAATCGGTCGAGCCGTTTCGGAGGAGTATGACTACAACACCGTGACACGAGATTTTTATATATCTAGATTATAAATTAGAATGAACGTTTTAAATGTTTAAATATTAACATTTCGTCATTATTTAAAAAGGTCGCAAATAAAAACAGAGCGGAAACAGCAAATCCGGGCAATAATTTGGGTTTCTCAACCAATATTAACCGAAGTCTTTTATATTTTGTAGAGAAGTCAGAAGAAAAACAATGCTTCTAGTCCGTCCACTGCTAAAGATCCAAATAAGTATCAAAGACTGGGCCAACCTGATTCGGAAATACAACATTAGTTTACTTACTCATGATTTTATGAAGGATTTTAATATCTAATTGAATAAAAATACGTGTTCAATTTGTAATAGTGTTTTAATTCCTTTAAAAAGGACAGTTTGAAAGATGCTTCTGGGATGAAATTTTTGTAACTACTTAAAATGATTATCAGTCCCAGGAAGAGTGTGACAGGGTGTTTTAATAGCCAAGCAATTGTGTGCACTTGCAAACATAACTTTATCCACACTCTTACTTAATATACACTCATACTTAAAAAGTAATTACGGATGATTGTAATGATTCGTTGTATATACTGAGTATAATTTCCGGCACATAAGTTGAACCAAAATGGCGGTCGTCCGCGCAGGTATAACTATGGTTACCGCGGCCCCTCGCGTCGCACTTCATACCGCACTTCGATTGAGACCCGAAAATGTGTTCTGCGCAATCAAGGTCATAGTTCAACTTACGTGCCGCAAAGTAACCATAGTTGTACCTGCGCGAACGATTGCCGTTTTGGTTCAACTTAGTTGCCGGAGATTATACTTTAAGACGTTAAGACTGGTTTTTCACTACTGCCCATTGTGACTATATTTGGCAATTTCCTGCTTTATTGCCAGGATTGGATCCTGATTTTAACTTTTAGCAGATCAATTGACGTTTTTTTAATGTTGGCAGTATTCGGCAGATTTTCGGTTTGAAGTCTTGAATAGGCATTTGTAGATATTTATGAAGAGCTCCAACATAGCTCCAACCAACCTTGAAACTTGTAACTTTTTTTGAAATGCTTCAATCCTGGCCCCCAATTCTCGGTGCATTCGATATAATGTCGATTGCGAGATTAAACGTCAGATTCATACAAATCTCGCAATCGACATTATCTCTAATGTATCGAGACTGGGGTACTGGCCTGAATCCTGGCTGGTTACCCACGGCACCAAACCTTAAGAGGAATGTGAACCTTCGGCTTTTCATACAAAAGCCGATAACGATTTCCACCCCTTAAATGATAACCAATGTTGACCAATTTTTGATAGGTTGTCAGTCAGAACAATACCTTATAGTAGAAGATCCGAATTAGAGACGATTTTCACTCATCTGTTTAATGGATGCAAATTCGGTAAATAGGGATACCCTGCTATCAGAAATGAAATTACATGTACCTGAAATTTACAATTACCTTTTGCATTGCTACGCAGATCCGACCAAATTGTTGTACCGTTCGAACGAATTATCTTCCGAACTTGGATGTCAGCAGGGTGATCCCCTGGGACCAGCAATTTTTAGCCTAGCAGTAAACCCAATAATACAAAATTTGAGATCAAAATTTAACATATGGTATTTAGATGATGGCACCCTAGGAGGTGATGTAGATACTGTACCTTTCAACGATTAAAAATAAATTAAATTCTATCGGTTTGGAGCTAAATTTTAGCAAATATGAATTATTTATTGAAAACTTTAGTCCCAATTTAAATGAAATAATAGACAAGTTTAATACCCTCACACCAAACATTCGAATAGTTAACCGAAATTCTCTTTACCTCCTAGGTTCGCCCATCTATGAAGATTCATTTTCGGATTACATTCACATCTGCATTTCCAAATTTCAAAATAACGCTCATCGACTTCTTGAAATAAGTCCACATTTCACTCTTATGATTACTAAATTCTGCCTTTTTGTTCCAAAATTAACATACGTGCTCCGCTGCTGCCCCTTTTGGAACCATCAAAATCTGTTGATTGACATGGATAATTTGATCAAAACTAATTTGGAATCTATCCTAAACATTCAGCTTAGCGAGCATTCCTGGTCTCAAGCATCCCTCCCCATTCGACATGGCGGTTTAGGGATCCGCAAAATTTCAAGTGTAGCTTTACCAGCCTTCCTTTCGTCTGCCCATAGCTCCGCTAGTCTCATAGGTAAAACCCTAAGGGCTTTTCCTTCTAACTATGAGACAGCGGGCTTGGAAGAAGCTAGGAATGCCTGGTTAATTAATTGCCTGCCCCGGTCAAAATTTCCCAAACAATCCGAAATTGCAAAGGAGCTGGGATGACATTGCCATTGTAAATTGACCTCTGATACTCTTCTAAACCAAAGCTCCGGCTCTGAGCGCGCCAGACTCTTGGCAGCTGGCACAAGGGAGGCCGGCAGCTGGCTTCACGCCTGTCCCTCGCCTATGACTGGCACGTTCTTAGAACCGGACACTCTCCGAATTGCTGTATGTCTCCGCCTCGGGGTCCCGGTCTGTGCTCCACATAGGTGTCCCTGTGGCAATAACGTCGACCAGCTGGGACACCATGGACTGTCATGTCAAAAAAGTGCGGGCCGCTTCTCCAGGCACGCTGCACTAAATGACGTCATCCGCCGCTCTCTTGCCACCGTCAACGTGCCGACCCGACAAGAACCACCCGGCATTGCCCGGGACGATGGGAAGAGACCGGACGGGATGACGTTAGTTCCATGGAAAATGGGTCGGGTGCTGGTGTGGGACGCAACCTGTATAGACACGCTGGCCCCGACATATCTCCATGGAACGTCCAAGAGACCCGGTGTGGCGGCTGAAGCGGCCGAACAGAACAAAAAGAACAAGTATAGGGGTCTCGGCTCCGAATATAACTTTGTACCTTTCGGAGTCGAGACCCTCGGTCCGTGGGGTCCTAGCGCACTACGCCTCTTCGGGGAAATCTCGAAGAGGCTGGTTGAGACAACCGGGGACCGAAGCGAGGAAACGCTGCCAGCATCTTCGGCACAATGCCACGGGGACCTATTTTAGATTTAATTTAGCTTTTACTCAGATTTAATTCATTTTATTTAGTATTATTATTTAGTTTTTATTTAGATTTAATTAATTTTATGTGATATTTTGTTGTTAAGTTGTTGATTATGTTGTTGTTTCAATAAATCATATGTATTCTTTTTTGTAATTTATTATATATTTATCGTTGTTTTCTCCCGATTGTGAGATTAAAAGTCAGTGCATACAGTCGTTTGACACAACCGTTTGAATCTGACGTTTAATCTCGCAATCGACATTATCTCGAATGCGCCGAGAATTGGGGGCCAGATCCGTTAAAAGTCAAAAAAGTCAAACCATCTTTATTCAATTTAGGCTTTTACAAGCTCTTATGAAGGTCAAGGAATGAATCTACCACCAGTTCGGAAAGAGAAGACCTCTACTGAGAAGAGCCGGCAAGAAATTCGGTGAGGTATAATTTTTTCAAATCAGTACACATATAAATCAACAATGATGTCTACAGTTTTATACAAATCTAAGTATATCCACAGCAGGTACGCTCATCGAGAGCCAGGGATCACCGGTGCAGGTCACGATTTAAGCCAAACGTCATTGTTCATTCAGTCAATTCAGCTGTTGTGGAGTTTAGTGCGGTGATTGTTTATATAAATAATTTAGTTATACACGGAAGGATTTTTAAATAAGGCATGAAGATTTGAATGGATTTTCGTCATTTTTGAACTTATGAGGTGTTGCTGATGGGCAATCCCACCGGGCCCATACCTTGTTGTATACAAATAATATAAAGCAACGAAAATACGAATAAAAAAGTAGTGGCATTTTATTGCAGTTCTTATTGTACGTTTTGGCAGGATTTGACAGTTAACGCATGGCAGATTCATTTATTTTGATTTGGTCACACTGCTACTGTCACTCGTTGAATATCAGTGTGACCATTTATGGCAGTTTTCTGCCATTCTGGCAGATTCTGCTACCAAATTTTCACTTGGCAGGAATTTTAAGAATCGGGAATATTCACCTAAATGACCTTTTACACGGTCTGCCGTTTGCGGCCTGCACACCGCTTGCACCAATGATTGGTGACCTATTTTTATTATCTATGTTACCAGTTTAGACTTGTAAAATTGTAAATTATAACTTCGTGACATGGGACCAGCTTGTAAGACAACCAGAAGTCTCTTTCTTGTAAAAGAAATTGAAAAGGGGCTTCCGCTTGAATTACAAGTAATAATTAGTTATGCAATAGACCCCAATTCATTCAATTCATAGAGGGTATTAAAATTATGTGGCATATTTGTTCGTGGTTCGGCAGATTTTAGCAGATTGGCAATAAGTGTATGGCAGATTCCCTATTTTCCCAATGGTCACACTGTTGGATATAGTCTTCTACTCTAATCTGTGCTGTGCTGTCACTAAGAAAGTGTTAAGAAATTACACGCTGCAGCAACGTGCAGCACAATTTCTTGTTAGAAATATACTATTTACGGGCAGGTGACTTCTTTTATAGATACCGATCAACGTTATCTTATCGCAGTTCAAAAGTTGCCCAGCTGGTTGCGTAACATAAATATCAGGCAATGTGAGTTATGCGCATTCTACTCAAACCACTTATTGCGTCTAGACAAGTAATACACCAGCACGTAAATAAAGGTGTTATAGTAAAGCTAAGGCATCCGTTTACAACAGGTGAGTGAGTATTCGCGGCCTCGCTTAGTGCCGCGCGACTGTAGCACGGATCGAGCTCGATGCGCAACGCTTGGCAATGTGCCAGGCTGTATTACAGATCAGTTCCGTATTTACAGCTTTAGTTTGGAGAGCAATGGAGGATAAAGAGGCCCTCAAAAAACGCTTAACGCCGCTGCAATACCATGTTACTCAGGAAGCTGGCACAGAAAGACCCTATACTGGTGAATAAATACTTATATATATATATATATATATATATATATATATATATATATATATATATACTTGAGTAGGCAAACGTTTAGAAGGTGTGGTATCATGAATCTAATGCTTTATTTCAGGATGTTATAATAAATGTTATGATGAAGGCATGTATGTGTGCATAGTCTGCAGGCAAGACTTATTTAGTTCCAAAAACAAATTTGACTCTGGTTGTGGCTGGCCAGCATTCAATGATGTACTGGCCAAGGAGAAGGTCACTCTGCACCAGGACACTAGTGCAGGTATGTGAGGCGAAACTGCACTATATCTTGCATTTCATCTCTTCATACTCACTCATTTATCCCAGTTCCATTGAATCATGCCATAAGGCCATATCATTAGCTTGATCATTCAAAGTGAAATGGGTACCTGTTTTCATTGCATATATTAGATTTTATGCATAATTTGTCTTTAGTTATTATATTATATGTCTCTGCACAAAACCCTTTGACTGTCACAACTATTACTTGATTGATTATTATTTCATCCCCACAACTGACTGGACGGCGCAGTGGTAGTACAACTACCATCTGTGATGGAGGTCACAGGTTCGAGTCCTGCTACGGGCAAAGTTTGGGTGATGAATGTTTGTACCCAAGTCATGGATGTTTAGTATCTGTATTCAGGGTCTCTTAAACTGACATCCATGGCTACATGGTTTATTATTGCCTAATAAGTTTTGTGAAATCTATTCGAAAATGGGTATGTGAAACATGTTATGATACCCTGCTATATATGTGTGTTTTCATCTATATAAGTTTTTTTTTACATAAAATATCTATAGCAGCATGCATGTCCAAATTTATCAAAAACATGAACACAAGTTTTAATATTATAATTAAAAAAAGGTATCTATAAAAGTGTACCTTGTTCTTATTTTTACTAACTTTAACATTTACGTGAAACGGAGTTCAAATTCAATTACCTACATTTTAAAGTTATTTTGATATTTTGTGTTTTGCTTTGCAATTTAAAATATAATAAGGTTTTTGTCGGAGATATTTCAATAATTGCATTAAAATAATACGAACAAATGAAAGGAAATTAAATCTATTTGTAGATTAAAAAATATGACTCAAATTGTATAAGAAATGACTAGTCAAATATATATTGTTGCACCAACAATTTTATTCTTAAGAAGCATTATTTACATCAATGGTTGCTGGCCTTCGCTTTTTCCGCCGGGACAAATGGACAAAAAATATACATATGTATTTACATTTCTGAAACCTAATCCACTTTTAATTGTTTTTACTTTAAAAATTAAAATAATAACTAAATTTTAATATTATGTTCAGTTTTTCTGTACAAGAATAGTTCAATGACTACTCCCGTAGAGTAAATGGTTTGCATCAGCACATCTAGCACGACCTGCCCACAATTCATTTCTCGCTCAGAGCGTCCCTTACATATTTTACTAGTTTAAGATTATTAGCGTTAATAGACGATCGAACATGTTTCGGCCGTGCCAACACACCATACGTTGCGCTCGTCACACCACACCAACGCTCCGTACCACAGACCGTCCAGTCAGCGTCCGTCACGTTCGATGTGCAAACTATCTAACCAAGCGTACCAATAATAACAATAACGGAACGCACCAAGGTCGCGGTGCGGAGCGCACCATGTTCGGTCATCTATTAACGCTCTAACAGAAACGCACTGAGCGACAAACGACTTGCGAGCATGTCGTGCTAACTCCCCTGGAAAAATTTGCGACAAAAACGGTTTAGAAGTAAATGTAGTTTTAGACTTTGTACGCAGTATTATTACGAAAACGAAAGTTAATAAATAAGTTTGGGTGGTTTGCGTGAGTTCAGCATTCACAAAATGATTGCTAGAACTTGTAACGGCGATTTTTTTTTATTCGAAGTCTTTGTAGGGTTTCATTTTAAGTTAGTCGAGTTTAACCAACGTTTTACAGATAGACTTAATAGATCAATTAGTTGAATAACGTTTGACACAATTTATCTTTTTTACTTGCGTCCGCCAACTATTCTTACAATACCTACATACATAGGTATTGTAGTCGTACATTAAGTTGAATGGTTTTATGTATAGGTAAACGTTTGTTTATTATTTCTTAGCTTAGATTTTATATTTTTTGGATTTTAGATGTTTGCTGTACTTTAATTTTTATTTATTTATTATAATTATTATGCATTAAGATTGAATACTTGATGTCGGGAATGTAGATTTTTGGTGCTAATATATTTTTATCTTTTTTTTCTGTCTGTCTTTCCCGTACCTTTGACCACCTTCCGAAACATCCCTGGCTCTCCACGGCAAACGTAAGTCGTCCTTAATCGGTAAATGAATATATCCTACTTGCTTTTTAAATGTAACGTAATATAAACATTACATCATAACGTGTCAACATAACCCATGAGCCATGCGTTACCCCCAACTCAACTCTTTACCAAATCTGTTGCTTTATTACTTTTGTTTCAACATCACCATAACTTGCCATGTCTCATTCATTGCTTAAATATAATTTATTATGTATGTAAATTCCCTCGCTAACCTCATCATGCATATCATATTAACCATTCTGGAATACGCACGACTGACACCGCATTGCCATGCCCCCATGCGCCCGCCCCGCCCCGCCCCCGCCCGCACCCGCGTCCCGCCTGCTACCTGGATGGCCGCCGCCGGTTGGATGTCAACGCTGCCGCCGCGACGACGCGCCTGCCAACAACCCCACACGACACCAACTGCGGATATATCATTTCGGATATTGTGCTCATGACATCACCCGACGGTTTTATTGTATATATATATATATATGTATATAAATGGTATGCGGGTGAACGGACTGTGTATGTGTCGTTTAAAGTTGGAGCAAATATATTACTGGTTTTAACACGGCCAGGTTTGGTGCGAACTGAGGTGCGATGCTCCAAGTGCTCTGCTCACCTGGGACACGTGTTCGATGATGGGCCGGCGCCCACCAAGAAACGATTTTGCATTAATTCCGCCTCGATGGACTTCATACCAGCTGAACACAGGAAAGATTAACTCACACGAAGTTATTGTACCTATATGAAAAGATATATATTTACTGTAACTTGAAATATACAAACACTGAACGGAGTTCCATTGATCAAATACCATTCTTTACCATTACGTTCTTGTTTGTCGCGTTTATATAATATAGTTAATTAAATGTCTGTCTGGATATGAATACTTTTTTAAAAACCCTAAACGGAAGCATAATACGCGTCTATGGTTATCGGCAGCTATTCATGTTTGTGTCATAAAGAAAAGGCTGTTATAGTTTTTAGATTTATGAAATGACTTGAGAGTTGATATGTCAGTCTTGCGTCTTCTCAGCCCTTTGAATCGCTGCTGGTAGATTCAGACATGTGAAGGCGCCCGTGTGGCCTACTTGCAAAATAATAATTTTAATATTTTTTTTGCCTGCTTTGTACCGACATGTGGCCGGACGCTAAATGACTAAGTACTTAAATTTTGTGGCCCTTTGAACGCCACGCCAAATACGAAAAAGCGTGCCAACGACGGCATTAGCCGCAAATGTATGGAATACTGTATATCGTGGCGTCAGTGGCATGAAAATCCGCTGCCGACTAGCCGACTGTGGCGTTTACAAGGTATGAGTTTCGCATTGTGTAGATCGGCTCGCTTGCAAATCCAAGAAATAGATAATAATATACCCTCGTACGTTATTACACTCCACCCGAGTGAAGCCGATACACTCGCACAAGTTATTAAAATGTTGGGAGTTCCGTTTCGTGCCATAAAATGATGTCTCCTAAGCATCAATTGATGTGTTACACGAACATTGTTTTCTCACAAACCATTCGCTTTTCACGATTCCTATATTATCTTTCTATTTACGTTATGTTACATTAAATAAGATTTCTTTATAAACAAGCCTGTAAAGTTTAAAGGTTTTGCCGAGAATACTGTTGCTGTCCGTCACTGTCACTGTCCGTGAATGCTTTAGGACAAATTTTATGTGTCCCGATAGACACCATGACAGGATTTGGAAAGCGCACTCGGCAGCTTTTTCTTAATTTGAATTTTTCGGGTTGACCTACACTGGTAGCTTCTGAGGGCTTCCCCAGCTTCACCTGGATACGAATACCTGCAGGGCCATCAGCAAGCCCTCTGCAGCGGGTAAAACATCCATTTTAAATGCACTTCTAACAAATACTATTTGTGTAATTGTACTTTTTGGCATGCACTTAGGTAGGTGGGTTCATCAACTCGTTTAGGTTCAGAACTGTCTCCTGGGTGGCTAGCACGACGTGCCCGAGAGTCGTTTGTCGCTCAGTGCGTCTCTGTCATACTAGTCAAATATGTAAGGGACGAACTGAGCGACAAATGACTCGCGGGCTGGTCGTGCTAGCCGTGCTGTTCCTGAAAGTTAAGAACTTTGAGGTCTGATTTTTTGTGTGGTCTATATGCGCATGTAGAGCATCAGGCTTGTTTTAATCTGTATGAAGAAAACTTGAATTTAATCCATCGTTTTCGTTAACTTTTGGCCGAAGGAGGGACACATTTTGTATCTTGACGTGTGTACGTGACGTGACGTACCTATTTGGATTGTGAGATGAATTCAGCTTTTCTTTAAATATCCATTGTTGATGTATTGATTTAAAGCAGCTATCTTAATTTATATCTACCTACATTGAATATTGAAAAAGGGCGTAAGTAAATAGTTCATCTTGCGACCAAAAAATATCTCGTTTGCATACGAGCCTTTAGCATGGACCAGCAATCGGTGATGTAAAGGTTGTAAGAAGTGTTAAAAAATTAATAATGTAATTATTCAAGGCCGCCGATTGTCCAAGTCCCATATAAATTAATGTTCCAGACAGCAAGCTTTAATTTATTTGGTGAAAAGGGCCAAACGAGAGAATAAACTAGATTGTATGCTTAGGCTGGGCTTCATAAAGATCCTCTTGATAAAATTCCGGTAAGAAGTGTTAATCATTGTACTTTTATAAAACCCAGCCTAAGTGACGCCTTGTCTTCCAGTATGGAAATCTCAGTTCTACCATAGGTTCTAATTTGTGTCATACACTAAAGTCACAGTCAAAGAGTTACCATAAAAAGTCAGTCAGTTGTACCTCTGCAATTGATGTTTTTGATTATTTATAAGTGTAATTTTATCAATAATATTTTTTTGTTAACTAATTCTTGTCTCAACAAATTACAAATTTAAATAGCTTGAATTTTTAGGTATAATGCGTTGATTTAATATAATATGGTATAATGACCGGTAATAAATATTTTTTGTAACAGATACTTTTTTTTATTCACCTCACAAAAAATCACCAAGTTTTCAATTTATATTTTTATTTTAACGGGGGTTTCTATTTCGGCGCTATTTTTGGTTTAAAGCCGATTTAGTAATTCAATAACCACATTTACATGCAGGCACTGCCACTGCTGCTGGCGCTGCCAGAATAATTCCCGCATACTGCTTTTGAAGGCAATGGGTGTTTACGTGCTGCTTCCTGACTCGCAACAACGCGAGTAGCAGCGGCAGGAGCAGGAAAAGTGACCCATTTACATATTCGCGCTGCACACTTCTCTGCTCGCTTCGGCTGCAAGAGCAGGAGCAGGGGCGGCCATATCCATTGCGAGGCTCCGGGCAGGTAGATCTTTGCGAGGCCCTTGTCTTTACGAAACTTGTTAGTACCTACTATTACTACTTAGTATTTGTCTACTTGGGTTGCTGCGCTAGTGCGCGAGACCCTGGGCGATTTCCCTGCTCTTCACCCCTGAGTAGAAGAAGTGACCCATTTACATACTCGCCCTGCCCACTTCCATGCTCACCGCCCTGCTCACTTCGTCTGCATGTAAATGAGGCAATAGATTTGTTTTCAGGGTAGGGTACACCGAGTGTGGCCCATAATTTCCGAAATCATATTTTTTTTGTGTCATTTGTTCCATTCTCATATTTTCCTAGTGGCATCTTTTTCCCAATGCTTTATTTTTGTCAGTTCTTAATTTTATTATTCGTTTCATTGCTATTCTCTTACTTATCTAGGAGAATATTTGGCTATTATTATAGTTTAATGGTATTGTTTAATCCTGTTGTTTTTTTCCTATTTGCATATTTTATTAGTAGTTTTATTTTCTCGTTGGTTAATTTCATAAAGGTTTACGGTTTAACTTATCCCCGTGTCTGGCATGCTAGGGCCGCACGAGACATTCTTGCAAAAATTTATCTAATCTAAACTAAGCTCTATTTGATTTGCTATAGGTAGAAGACATCCAAGACTCGTGCTCATCACATAAGTACCGTCGTTACAAGGACCCGCGACCACTAGCTTCATAGGTAGGTTCAAATCACTACTAACCAAGCTGAGTGTCGTCACAACATTTCGAATTAATCATATTCATTAATGTCCAGTACATCTCTCGTTAGATTGCCAGCGACATCGTCTTATGACAGAATGATTTAACTAAGAGGAAGTATTTAAGGCAATGCTTGTGGAAATCTTTGGATGAGGCCAGCAGGAGCAGTGGACGTATATACAATCCTCTGCCATCAACTCGATTCTATCATCGGCTTTACCATGGAATACCTCGGCAGACTCCTTCGGATGCAGTCTATATCAATGAAGATGATAAATTGGAATAACGATAACTGAATTATACGCGAATGAAATCGCGGGTAACAGCTAGCATGAATATTTAATTAATATAGTTTTTAGAAATTTTATACACCGCAATATATATGAATATTGTACAAATATGGGAATAAGGAATATAATTTTTCTGAAAAAAAAGTTTCTAGAGATTTTATCCACCGAGATTAAAAAAGATTGAGCAAATATGCAAATGGAAAAGAATAATTCTACGAAAAATTGCCAAAGGAAAATTAAGCAATGGGAAAAATGCCACTAGGAAAATATGGGAATGGAACAAACGACACCAAAAAAGATTTTCAGACCACACTCGGTACGCCAGCTTGACGGTACACAAAACTTACCTTTTTTTATGAAATGTCTCACTTTGTACAAGAGCTTCTAGTTTCAGATCCAGGGACCTATTTCTGAAAATATACTAGTCTAATAATAGTAATGCTTTCTTTGATTAGGTTTCATCAATGAAGATTTGACCCTGACACTGAACCCCGTTCGTAAAATTTTTCAGTATGATTAAGTCTAGTTAATCACCACCCCTCCTCCTCATCCCTTTTATACTCATGTATAGATGATATAATTTTCAAATAATCCCAAATGTGTGCATTAGATTGACTCTTTTTGATCTGCGGTATGTCTTGGCTTGTTAGTTGAGTCACGTATTTTAGTTTGTTTACATTTATTTAAATACCTAGACGAATAGATTATAAGGTACCTGCACCATGTAAGGCCCAGTGCCTAATAAAGCCCACATTTAAAAAAACCTGCTAAAAATAGTGGCAGCGATTTGAAGTTTAGACAGTTCATACAATAGACAAAATGGCCGCCATCGCCAAAGCGTCAACACTCGGCCGCGAGTCTGTTCAAACCTGCCTCACAAAATAGTTGCACTCGTGACCGCACGTGACGTTTTGCTAAAACTGGCCTTCAAATATCGTACGTGACTTTGGGTTTTGCCTAAAATTGTTGATTCTTTTTGCTTTCAGGTATCTCTTTGATGTAAATGAATCTTTTTACATTGTTTTTATGAAAGAAATCCCTATGTTATTTTTTGGCGAGGGTAGTTAGAGTACCTACCGTTTTTAAAAAGGCCGGGCCTTTTTATGGGATAGGGTGCCAAATAAAGCCCAAACGATAGTTTATTTTTAAAAAATGTTAATAAATAGATGTTGATTCTAAAGATTATTTTTCTTCTTTTTAAGTAAAGTAATAAACGACTGATTTTATTTTTTTTGCTTAAAATAATATTTTTTTTTGCTATTTATGTGTTAGGTGGTGCGGGTACCTTACTATTATTAGACTATCGCCCATCTGTTTACCTACCGATAAAAGTATTTTTATCAATTATAATAAAATAATCAAATACTAAGAGTAAGAAGTATAAGGGACAAGAAAAACTTCCCTATTAGCAGTTGCCTATTCCTTACACTTATAGGGAAGATAGACAACTGAAAGATGTTAATTTTTTACATAGGTAGCTATTATACAAAGATAAAAATAAGGATTTTTTTTCACCATGGTTACCAATCAACCGTGGGGATTTGGATGAAATACGAAATTGTGACGCATTTGATACGAAAAAAACAAACTTTTACATGGTGAGTCTTTTATTATAAGTACGGTTGTAGTTTATACGCACAAGTTGCTCATACATGGCACTGGTGATTTACAACTGTCAAAAACCATGAAAAATGTCTAATCGATTTCAATGTCTTGTACAATATCCTATTACATTACATATATTAATATAATAGTAACTTAGATTACATACATAATTATAATTACATATTGAACTCAACTAAATTTTAATCTGCAAATTTATGTTCAAGCTATGATCATATCTATGCGTTTTTTTCACTAGAACTTTACAAGCTATTAGCGATACTGAATAACTGCTCTCGTGGAAGTTATATTTTTATATTCCTACACATTATTGCACAAAGATTTTTGTAGTGGATGGTGCAGTATGTATGTAGGCCATCATGCCAGCGGCCCTAGCAAGGTTGCCACGAGGATAAGTTAACACCGTCTTGTCTCTAAGTGCGTCTCTCTCACACTAGTGCCGACGAAAGAGATAAGAGATAACACGGGGTTAAGGTATCGCCGTGTCAACCTTACTAAGGCTGCAGTATTTCATAAATAAAATAATTAAAGTTACAAATAATACTTAGGCCGCGTCGCTCATTTGGTACAGAGTTCACATATCGTCCCTTGCAAATTGGGTATGAGCACGACAGTTACGACCGCCAATGACGTTACAGGTAAGGCAAGCTTGTGACTATTGTTTTATATATCCACGTGGCTGAATAACTTTTCCGAATGAGATTAAATTAAATCGGATGCATATACGAACAGAGGAATATCATAATCATTAGTCCAGAAAACGAACGATTTAGAAAAACAAATATGAAGCTTATTTATTAAGTATATTTATTTTTTAAACCATTTATTTAAGATAATTCAAGAAGCAGACAGAAATTAGCTCCAAAAGTTTATCTGTTTTGAATATGTATAATCAATTAATCACATGAATAATAAATAATATTTTAAAAATAATAAACAACAATAAAATAGAATAGAGTAATACCTATTCTAAAGAATGTTAATAGACACATAACAAACTATAAAACTGCTTTAAAATCACTTATACTCACTTAAAAAATAGTTATATATAAAATAATGTCTGCAATTGATTTCTCCACAATATAGATAAAGTTCGTCTCCTGGACTGGACATGCTTACGTTTTCATCTACATACTTAAAAAGGCTGCGATAAATTACAGACATCTTGTATTTATAGTTATCGCTCTTGTTTATTATAGTTATAATATAATTTTTCGTAATATTTTTCTAGTTTGTACGTTACGTCAGCATAATGTGTTTTAAAAAGACATAACGGGATGCTAATCCAATACTTAAAATTGAAATCTAAATCTAATGACATTTTTCGACGATAATGCCAAAATATATATGAAAGAATTTCCGTTTTATTATTAATTAAAACGATTCTTGTCTTTGATGTCTCTTTAAGATAGCCTCTACGTACGTGCTTACCATACCTTTATTATAAGTCAGTTATACTCATAACATAATTGCCAATGTCTATCCAACTAAGCATAATTAAAATAAATAGTGTTGAGTGCATCAACAAAGGCACTGTTTATCAAATCGGTAAGTCCTCTGGTATAATATTTTAATGCAAAAGGTTGAATGGTAGTTCAGCGGCCCTAACAAGGATGTTAAACCGCCTTATCTCTAAGTGCGTCTCTCTCACACTAGTGCCGACGAAAGAGATTGTCAGAGAGATAAACGGGTTTGACTTATCCCCGTGTCTGGCGTGCCACGGCCGCTGATTGTTTTATTATATCGTTAAGGATGGCCCTTACGTGTTCATAGTTTATTGTGGATTTATAATGTTATTAAAAAATCGGAATTCAATACGAGAAATATATGGTAATATATCTGTAACAGTTTTGCGATACTTAAGATACACAAGGTATAACATTGAGTCAGCGTTTGCTTCGCAGTTTGGCATTTAAAAGGTTAAGAGAACCAAGGATCTAGTAGACCTCAGAGCCCAACCTAGCAGCGGGACCTAAAGGTTGAAGACATGGGATGCTACCCTTTAGGAAATATTGTGCTCTAAAAGAGTTATTTCTGTTACGTACAATTTTAATTTAGTTCAACTATTAAAATAGGAAA
Organism: Tortricodes alternella; assembly: GCA_947859335.1. Lineage (NCBI taxonomy): Eukaryota > Metazoa > Arthropoda > Insecta > Lepidoptera > Tortricidae > Tortricodes > Tortricodes alternella. The sequence continues at coordinate 21,204,048 of OX401970.1, read as the reverse complement.
TATGACAAAATGGAGGAAAACTGCAGATCCACCATCGCGTTCCAAATACTAGAGAAAAAAAAGGTAATTTTGGGTCAATATGGAATTAGCACTCGTTGACTTCGAATAGCTGTTATAGGATTTTATGGTGAGCCTCCGACTGCTCATTCCATATCGACCGAATTACCGAATATATTTCATGTTTCCCTTTTTTTAGAGGTTATGCAGACGGGTATATTTCGTGTATTTTTAACCGACTTCAAAATAGGAGAAAGTTCTCAATTCGTCGGTTTTTTTTAATTAATAGCTTTCATTTTCAAATTTTTAGTGTATAGAATATGTGTTGTTTAAACATCTATTAAACGTGAATCCGCGTTTGAGTTGTGTAATGCAGGGCTCGGAAACCAACGTCTGTCGACCCTTAAGGTTACCATTATTTTAACCGGTTTTTTACAAATTACGTTTCTGTTGAACAAAACTGGTTCATTTAATTTTCACAGACAGACAGACGGACATGACGAAACTATAAGGGTGCCTAGTTTGACCACGAAACTCTAAAAACCTTTTGCAAAGAATACTAGTACCATAATACCCGAGGAGTGGTTGGCAACAGTACAAACCTTAAAGCTAATAAAAGGCTTGTACTCAATTCGATAAACTTAGCCTGAACTAATTATAATTGCAAGTTTTTACGTAACGTATTTAATTGGTCACATCGTATTGTCAAAGAGTAATTTACTCGATTCTAACGAGTGTCTCTACAGCAAGTTGGGCCTTTAACCTTTGAACCGCCCAAGTTGTATGAATCGAATTTTATTTTAAAACAAAACGTCCAGCTCATTTCGCCTCAGTCTTATAATTAAGACAAATATTTTGTTCGTGTAAGTTTGTAGGTATAGGTGGCAATACGGATGTGTCTGATGAAAATTTTTCGGCGGTTAAAAGGTCAAGGAGGCCCACCCCTTTTTTTGTAAATATACATCTTACTTTCTCCCATAGATACCATTACACCGACACAAATGTAGAATAACTGTAAATACTTATAAAAAAAACTTAAATCAAGTTGAAACAATAGCATCGTTCGGCAAAACGTAAAATAGAAAAAGCAGAGAGTCATTGTTACTAATGCGGTATATTGAAGCTGGCTCAGTAAAAAATTTCATGGATGCTGAAAACAGTGCCATAAAACAAGGAAAATTTCATAATACATTCCATTTACAAATATAATGTTCCAATAGACTTTGTAAACTTAATACTAGGTAAATGCTTCACTTCTACACTAATATTAAATGACTTAAAGTATTATCCCACGATGCGTTACGTTCAGCGTAGCTTCCGAGCACAGGACAGGCCATCCGCGCCACGAGCTGCTCGACACAGCTCTATGGAAACATACCCCCTAAATAAATCACGTCTTATTTAGCATTAAGACAATAAATGTTAAAAATAATCCTCATTATATCAATAATACGTATGCGCAATAGAAAGCAATAAAACGAATTATAATATTATTAACAAATTTAAATACTACGAAATAATCATAAATTTTTAAATATCAGAAAGCAAGCTTTTTTAAACAAGGGCCGTGCCACTGTCAAATATAATAATATATTTCATATAATGAGAAACTTAAAAAAAAAATGCATCTAGACGCGAATCTGAGTAAAAAACCACTTTTCCCTTTGGAATTTAAGCGAACTGGCGCGATCCAACGTCCCTGTCGTTACGATTCGTCTCCATCGGCCGTGGAAAATAGAGAACGAAAGAAATTAGCGCACAACTAAGACACGAATACATTAGGTGCAGGCGCGGATACAGGATTTCGTTACCGCGGGGAGGGATTTTTTGTTCTAATTCGTTAAAAATGGTCAACATAAGGTGCTTCGGTCGTGAGGCAGCGGGGCCCCATTTGCCCCCTTTGCTCGCGCCTTAACACCGAGTCGACGTGACGCTGCAAAGTTGCCTAAGTGTCTCGCAACGTCCCGCGGGACATTGAGGCATGTTGCTGCTCCGACCGAGTGAACGTGCCGTCACGTAGTTGTCGGGCGACATGTTCAGGGGTTCCATTTGTCCCCTAATGTATTCGTGGAACATAATAAATAATGTTTCTTATTTCGCATAGGTATGCTGCAGCTCTGACTTACAGAGATGCTATTGTAGAGTTACTCCTATTGCTTGCCACAAAGTGTCACGACAAGAATCAAACGAAGAAATGATTCTGTCTCACTTGTTCACCACCACCAGGTATGAAATAAAATACTGGTAGGAAGAGGTATCATGCGTGAGCAAGTTATCGACTCGTGTACAGCCATACCCTATTCCTAAAATGTACAAAGAAACTAACGCACGTGACTCAGCCGACCAGCCAATAAGACATACCATAGATAAAAAAAGTGACAATCAAGACATACCACACATTAAAAATATTGACTGGATTAGCTGAGTCACGTTGGTTTCGTTTGTTTACATTTACTTAACTACCTAAACGAATAGGGTATAGTCGCGATTCACGTCTAAAGGCTTCCACACACCGGAATGCGGAACAGACGCGGAGCGGGTCCGAAGCGGGCCCGCATAAGCAAACAGTGTCAAAGGAACTAAAATGGAAGCATTCACACCAGCTCCGCTTCCGTTCCGTGTTTTGATGTGTCGAAGCCTTAAGATGGCATATTTCGTATAATTAGGAGTTGGTGGCTACTCGAAATTCTTTTGTTCGCTATTGGCTGACCCATTTTTACATTGTAAAATTTCACGGCCCGGCATTGATGTGTTTCCGCCCAACTGTTATTAATAGCTACCATAACAGTAAAGAAGCTGAACTGGCAATGATGTAACAGACCTAATGTATTCTACAATTTACATTTTACAAGATTATCGCCTGAACTTCGACTGCCAGTCTTCGTTTGCAGCTATATTGTTTATGTCAAAATATCTAAGAGATCTATCTACACCTATCGGTCCTAGAGTCAATCTCTACGACGGTACAGTCGAAAGAAACACGCCAATAAGAGATATCGTCGCTAATTAATAAATAACACCACTACATGTTACATAGGACTCCTTAAAATATTTTTAATTACTGGACTGCACTCCTAATTAATCTCTTTATGTAAAAATATGATCACTTTGTTATAATCGGCAGCCATTTTACAGATAAAATATTGCTCTATAATTTCGTTATTTTAAAAATAATTATGTATCGGTAAGTACCTACACGGCGTACTACTTCAACACATAAGACACGACTCATTTACTTTGAATCCAACCTGCTCCTGCTGTTACCAGTGATACAACTCACCATTGTGCAGTATTCATACAAATTCACGACCATCACGATAAACAAAAATTTCGGTGTATTAAAAACGGTAATCCTCTATTAAAATGTATGTAACCAGAGCCGCCTGACTTTTGATTTAATCTTCAACGGTCATGTTTAATGTCGAGTAAGCATCCAAGGCTGACTACGATATAATATGGTTTTTTATCCGGCATAGTATGTTTATAATATCTGTATTCTTTAAAACTGCCATGAAAAAAGAAAATTGGGATCGAAAAATTGCAAATTGCATGAAAACTATGTGCCTGTACTACTATATATCTGAATTTCTAATCCATTTCATTGAATAAAGATAATAATGTATTCGTAAAGGCGGCTTCGCACGATCAGTTTTCACTGAAAAGTTTAAAATGTCAGTTAAAATTGATCATCAGCAGAATAAAAACTGACATCTCTTTACTATTACATCCTACGCACGGTCAGTTTTAACTGACAGCTTATTATTGGTTGAAAAAAGACTTGCTGCTGAGTTTTTTTGCGGCATTTCTTCTCAGCAGTTATCACCTTTCCATGCGGTGCTAGATTCAGACATGTGCAAGAGCATTGCAATAATTTTTTTCCTCGTGAATCTGACCGTTGAAACTAACCGTAAGTAGCCGTCAGCCTGGCAGCTTCAGTAAAGGTAAATTTGTTAATGTTTAAATAACTTTTGGTCAATCAATGTAAATGAGTCGAAAGAGCTTAAAGTATGAGGGAAGTGTTGGTGGTACGTGAGTCGTGGTCGTGGTCGCGCCAAGGGGCGCGGGCGGGAGGCACTGAGGGCGCTAGGGGCGCGCGTGCGCGGCGGCGGCCGCCGGCGCCCTGCGCTAATGCCCCTTGGCCGCCTCCTTGGCCGCCATGATCACGGGCGTCAGAGACGCGAGTGGTCGCGCCAACTTCAGAAACGGGTGCTGCAACAGTTACACTAGTGTCATAATTAAAGATATCTTACCTTTCGTCGTACTTTGTAGGTGTATTTGTACTACCTTTTACTCGCGACTTTGTCTGCGTGGAGATGTATCTTTAAGATATAGCTAATTTTCATGGTATTGACTTTCTTTCCAAAACGTATTTCACCGTTTTAAAAAAGAAGCCTAAACTTCCCCAGGGCTCAAACTATGTCCATACCAAATTTCATCTCAATCGGTTTAGCGGTTAGGACGTGAATCGCGCAGATACTAAAAGGACGTCAACGGCTTCTCATCGGACACGCACGAATGGTCCGTAAATAAAATTACCATCCCTTCTTAAAAAATTAGCCTATGTCCTTCCCCAGGACTACACCCATACCAAAATTCATCAAAATCGATTCTGCGATTTAGCAGTAAAAGCGTAACAGACAGACAAGAGTCACTACAATACTAGTATGGATTTAACTAAGCTTTGAAAAATATAACAGTCATGTAACGGAAAAAGGTAGCCACTTTTCCGCGTTTTAAGTAAATGGGGAAAAGTTTAAATTTAAAACTTTAGTTTAATAGAAAATAGAATAACACTAGATGAGGGCGCCACTGGACGTTCAACGCACCCTCTATGTTCAATCGAGACAATAGCTTTTGTAAATTATACAATGTCCCTAGCTGTTGGACATTCCATAACACTAGATACTTAGTATTGCATATCTAACCAATGTGCAAATTATGAATACAATCATTATAATATTTACCAAAAAATTACTCTTTTGCACTTTGTTACGATGGAGCAACCTGTATTTACATTTATTGACACTGAGACATGGGTTGCATAGGTCCTGTCACTTTATTCTTGTTGGCATTATCAGTGATTGATACAGTGGGTCCAATTCGAAACGGTGTCCGCTAAATTAAAGATTGCCTAAATTTAAAATAAGAAACGTCAAACTCGATTTTGTATAGCTCCAAGGTTCAAAATCGAGTCAAACGTTTCTTATTTCAAATTTAGCGGCTTCTAAATTTAAAGAAAACATTTTCGAATTGGCCCCAGTATGTTACTTACTATTTGTTTTAAGTTTATTTTGTTGTTCTGAATTGATTCTTGTTTTGCCAGGGACACTTTCTAAAATAAGTACCATGCCACATTAAATGGGATATAGATCCACATCTGCGTCTATAATAAATAGTATAAAATCAAATTATTTATGCTGTTTGTATCGGATAGTTAGCACAAAAGTATTAAACTACTTAACAGATTTTAATGCGGTTTTCACCCACATTTAGAGAATTTCTCGAGGAAGATGTTAATTTGTATAAAACACAACCGCACGAATCCGAGACGTCAGTTTTGCCGCCTTTAGATCTATTTTTGGTTTCACTATATGTGTAAATTCGTTTATTAGAGTATCAAATTATTATTGAAATAATCTTTCAGTGACAAGAGCGGTATCCCTACCGCCACGCTATACCAAGGAAGAAACATTCGAAACCTGACCCAATGGCTACATATTTTTATAACATACTGGATACTTAAATAGGTTGCATAACTTTTTTTTTTAATTTACGGCAAAAGTGGCCCCTATGTTTAAAATTCATATATTTACGTAACGCGTCTGTGTTGCGGTCACTGACTTACATATTTATACCAAATTTCAACTCAATCGGTCCAGTAGTTTCGGAGCAAATTGGCTGTGACAGACGGACAGACAGACAGACACCAGTGATCCTATAAGGGTTTCGTTTTTTCCTTTTGAGGTACGGAACCTTAAAAACGTATAGAATTTATATTTAACAGATAGTACTATATTTAAATAAATAGGTACACATACACACAGGTTTTGGAAAAGAAGAAAGATTCTTATTAAATTTGAGCCAAGGTTATTATCCCAACTTCGTGTTTTAGTTTAACATTAGAAATTCAAGAGTTAAGTAATTACATCGGGAAATATAATCGATTTGGTAAATTAAATCACAGCTTTGTAATTGTATCTCAGAGCTGAGTTTATGGTGGGTGCTGGTGGAAAGGAAATTTAAAGGAATACTCCCCCCACCGACCGCTTTCCCCGCGGGCACCCCGCGTCTTGCCACGCAGCTACCTAAGACGCGGTACAGCGCTTGTGCCCAAACTATACGTATCGAATAAGGAGTCAAGTACCTTTAACAGATCGAGCGCGGTGGCGCGCCGGTCGACGTCCACCTCGAGGCACTGGTCGAGGAAGTCCTGGAACACGGCGCTCAGCTTGTCCTTGTCCTTGATGTCGGGCTTCCCGTTCGTCGCGATCAAGTACAACGCTCGGAGAGGGTTCTCGTTAAGATAAGGCGGTTCTCCTTCGATCATCTCTATGGCCATGATGCCTAACGACCATACGTCTACCTGTGAAACGCCAAACCCATTACTGCTTGTATGCATATGTCTGTAACGAGCTTTTACCCGCGACTAAGGTCTGTTCGCCGAGAGTTAATAAAAAAAGTAAAAAGTCAGGGCTTCATAACTCATTACAAATAGCGGCCCGCTAATTATTTTTATCGCTGATAATAAAAAAATAAAGGGAAATTTTATATATCTTTCAAAGAATATTATTATTGAATAGCCTAACTGTATAAACAGCAAAAGCAACACGCGAACACCTAAACGACACACTCGAAGCCAATGACGTATTATAGAAAGACACAAGACACGTCATATCCATACTCAACGCGTTTTAAAAATGACATGTGTCATAGATAATGTTTTATTTTCGTTTCTCTTAGGCCAATGCAGATTTATGTGACATTTGACGCGGACATATAAGACATTAATTTGCAATATGGGGATTGTGTAGGTATATGAACAAAACAAATATATTTTTTTGGCCGCCATTTGCCCGGCGCGACGCCGCGGTGACAACATCTGCGTCCCTCGTACCACGAATCTCAGTGCGCGCCGCGATAAGCGCCGCCCGTCATACAGTTTGCGATAGTTAAGCGATAATCGCTATTTCGAAACGATATCATAATATTTATCAACTATTGGCGAACAGAACTTAAGTCTGCATGTTATTTTCATGTTAGTGATGTTTCTTAATTAAATTTCCAGCGCTCTTTCGCAATCTTAGGATTTGATTTACTTTCAAATAAAGTAGCCTATGTTATTTTCCAGGACTTAAACTATCTTCGTACCAAATTTCATCAAAATCTGTTCACCGGTTTAGCCGTGAAAGCCTAACAGACAGCCAGAGTTACTTTCGTATTTATGGATTAAATATAAACAAATTCCCAATGTTCGAGGCGGCAATATTAAGAGACGTATTTCAAAGTTGAGCTGGCAACGTAGCATTTTTCGCGTTTTCCGATTATTTAATGTAATATGTATTTAGACAATTTTTTTTTTTTCATAAATACTCTACAATATGCCTGATCATGACAAAATATTGCATTACATACATATAAATGCACCAGGTGGACAATGTTAACAGACTACAGTTTTGAACTCAATTTCACTTAAATAATCGAAATAATGCAAAAAAACCGGCCAAGTGCGAGTCGGACTAGCGCACGAAGGGTTCCATACCATTATAATTAAGCAAAAAAAAAAAAAAACACGTTTGTTGTATGGGATGGGGCCCCCCTTCAATATTTATTTTATTTTAATTTAATTATTTTATTTTTGAAGTTAATATATATCTAAATATTCTCTGAATATTTCACGCGTCTACCTCTTGCCGTTATCAATATCGAGCAAAAACGAGTAAAAAAATCACGTTTGTTGTATGGGAGCCCCCCCCCCCTAAAATTTATTTTATTCTGTTTTTTAGTATTTGTTGTTAAAGCGGCAACAGAAATACATCATCTGTGAAAATTTCAACTGTCTAACTATTACGGTTCATGAGATACAGCCTGGAGACAGACGGACAGCTGAGCCTTAGTAATAGGGTCCCGTTTTTACCCTTTGGGTACGGAACCCTAAAAAGCGAACGTAGCCAGTTCAGCTTATTAACACGCCTCCTAACCCTTTCAACGCCAAGGACAAGGCTTTTGAAACGCGCTTGGCGTTTGAGTGACACAGCTTTGACGTAAGGCGTTGAAAAGGGTAAGAAAACAGTAAGCCGTCTTGCTTCACTAATGGACTTTACTTACCTTTGGGCCGTATTGCTTTCTGGTAACGACCTCTGGGGCCATCCAGTAGGGAGTCCCAACCATGGTAGTTCTTTTATTTTGTTCAGGGGATATTTGCGCACAGAAACCGAAGTCAGCTGCAATCAATTATTTTATTGTTTAATCCCATATCGTGTATAGTTGGTATATCAATTGACGTTATAAATATTTACATTAACCACACTAGTATTGTTATTTTTTGCGCATTGTAATAATAATAATATCATATTTATTTCGTTGCTATATATATCAATTTTTATTTATCAAAAATGCATTTTATTGCCTTCATTCATTTAAGTATTTTTGTAAATCGCGCTATCGATTGGAGTACTAAGAATTAAGACTTTAAATTACATAACTATAACTGTTAGTCAGTAAACAATATGCAAATACAAATTTATGACGACTTTCATTCTACTTGGATAAGCACAACATAGTTGAATTCGCTCTAAAAAGAGAATATAAACTTTTAATAATCATTTTTATTTACAGAATTTATTGGGTATATCAATTATTATTTCTGATATATCTCATATTTTGATTTTTCTAACCCTGCATCAAGTGTGGCAACATTTGAAGAGTCGGCGAAATACTCACTCAATTTGACTTGTCCATCGAGGCCGAGCAAAATGTTATCAGACTTAATGTCTCTGTGTATGACGTGGTTGGTGTGGAGGAAGTGCAGCGCCTGCAGCACCTCGCGGCAGACGGCGGCGATCTGCCCCTCGTCCATACACGTCTCCGTCACCACGTCCGTCAGCGACCCGCCCGCCAGGTACTCCATCACCACCCACAGCTCCTACACGCACAACACACCATATAACACCGGACGTTACGTTACCCGCTCGGTATCCACCGATCTTCGAAGCAAGGAAGGTCATATACTTTGATGCCTTATGCCTGGTTCCATATTCAGCAAACTGACTGTTTTGTTAGTATAATTATCACCCTCCCGCCCATAATTATATTATTCTCTGGGAGAACATGGAGCCCCTCCATGCACCCAGGTTTAGGTTTTAAATTATTAACCTTTTGACCGCCAAGCATGTCTGAGAAGTAACACGAATTTCAACTTTAAGTCAAGGTAATGAAGGACTTTTTTACCCTGTATCCGCTGACGGCTGCAGCCGACTGTGGCGGTCAAAAGTTTAATTGTTTCTGTAACTGACAAACAATGTCACCAAAGCAATATTGTTTCCATTGGACCGTCCGGGTACATCGAAAATATACTTAACTAGAGGCCCCCAGTATAACCCCAACTGCACCCCGTTGGGGTTGAATTTTGATAATTGGTAAAATACATGTCTAATTACATTTTTTATTCGATTATATTATACTATAATTCAGGTTAATATGCGCGTTAGTATAATCCCATACAAACTTTGCATCACCTTTTTACCCACGTAGGGGTAGATTATCGAAAAATCCCTACATAGCGAGTGTCTACATAGAAGAATAAAAAGAAAATCATTTATTTGGACACAAGGTTACACAAATCTACAGCAGTGAACAGAAAAAATACCCTAGATCAATCAATCAAGACAGGCCATATTACATAAATTAAAGCATATTCCGTTCAAATCGCCGTTCAGTCACAGATATTACAAATCATCTTGCGCGGGGCTATGTGCGCGTGCTCCTGTCGCTCGGACGCCGCCGGCCGCGTCACGCCATACAAATCAAAGCTGCATAGATAAGCTCACGCACACACAGCGCCACGCGCAAACATCAGTTGTACTATCTGTAAATGTTTGTTGTGTGTTGTGTTGCAAGCTCGCATGCCTTACCTCGTTGACCAAGTAGCTGTCTAGATAGTTGACGACATTATTGTGTTTATTCTCCCGCATGACGAGAATCTCATTGATAATGAGTTCCTTCTTGGGCTGCTGGCTGAGGTTCATCTGCTTGATAGCCACTTCCATGCCGGTCGACGTCTCTATAGCCGTGTACACAGTGCCAGAAGCTCTGTAATAACATCATACATTTATTATTTGGTAGAAAGCATTTGTGTTAGGAAAGATAATAATTAAGGCGAAGGCTAGGGCAATAGGGTGTTCCATACAAGTTAAGTGCAAGTCTCTTTTCTGAGTTTTTGCCCTAGAGATTCTTTTTGTCTACTTTTTCGTAAAATCACGGTTTTTTTACGTTAAATGTTTTACATAATATAATAAAAATTTCACCGTGGGTATACCAAAAAGAAACATTTATTCAGTGCAAATGCCAAGGCAGAAAAAATTGCAACTACAGTTTGTATGGAAAGGGTTCTTGCACTACCGTTCGCCTTAAGAAACATAATTTACCCTTGGCCAATTTTTTCCATTTTAGTATATTTCCTGTTCGGATCACCAACACTAACAATCGTTCTAAGTTTTTCTAAAATCTCTTCGTCGCTCATTTTCTTTTTCCTCTGCTGCTGTCCAGTTGCTCTTCTGTACAAACAATAATAAATTATGTAAGTTTCATTCAGCGTTAGGAAATACACATGAATATTCAAAATTTTTAATACATTATTTTACGTGTTTGCACAGCATAATATAAAAATCAGTACAATCAGTGAATGGGGTCAATTCGAAAGAATGTTCGCTAATTAAAAAGTCGAGAAATGTCAAACTCGATTTTAACAGCTTGGTGCTATACAAAATCGAGTTTGATGTTTCTTATTTTAAGATTAGAGAATTTTAAATTTAGGCGACACCGTTTGAAACGTTCGGATTATATCGTAGCATTAAATATAAAATTACATTTAATATTTAATATGCTGTATGTATTTTTTTACCCCCTTATATTTAAGTTCGAGAAACAATAAAAGTAAACATCTTAGTAACTACTTTAAGCGAGCAATTCTTGTATATTATGTATAATTTGGTTTCTCGGCAACGGCTCTATGATTTGGATGAAATTTTGTACTTAGATATTGTTTTACTTCCAAGTATATTTAGATAGGTGTCGCCCTTGATATATATACATGTATAAAACACTAATTATATATATAATTAGTGTGTATAAACACTAATTATATATATATGTATAATTAGTGTTTTATATGAGGGATGCATCTGAATGGCCTAAATAAACCAAACTAACCCAGTTTCTGTATTAGTTTGGGCGCCGTTAGAGGGCGGCGGGTGCGGCGCGTGCGCGGGCGGCGTCTGCGGCGCGGGCGCCGCGGTGGGGTTCTTGTTGCGGTCCAGCGGCGCCGGCGCCACGCTCACCTCCACCCGGCTCGGCAATATCTGTACACAATACAAATACAATCAACCCACACTGGCATTTCTAACGCAAACGTTACCTACTACTGATTTAAACTCTGGACAGTTGAATACATTCTTGGCTTGTTTTCAGGCCAGCAAAGTAACCGACCAATCAAAGTTTGGTACAGTGCTGTCGTTTGGCAGCGGCTCGGGCGGACACGCGCTACCTAATTCCGACATACTTGCTGTCAGATGTACTAGTTGAGTAGAAAATCACTATATAACGTCTCTGCGTAAAGTGCAATAGATGTATTCGCATCTTAGAGTCTGTTACTTACTTTACAGGCTCTACAACAATGTACTATTAGCTCATAACAACTATTTCTGTTAAAGATAAAAGAGCGCTAACCGGATGTGCGGTGATTACAGGATGCGGCACGTGCGGCGGCGACGCCGGGGAGAGCACCGGCCGCGGTGGTGGAGCCTCTTCTTCTTCTATTGGCTTCGTGTACTGTTAACAATTTATGTATGTATGAAAAATAATGTAATATAATTAATTGTTGAAATATTTAAGATATTTTTTAACTTCATCAGCATAGTGAGCTGTAATGGTGCGTCTACATCTGACGAATGCGCTGCGAATGCGAAGCAACAATAAATATACGTGTGCAGCGCACGAGCGGCGCATTTGCGGCGCGTTTGTCAGATGTGGACGCTCCTTAAATTAAAAACAAAATACATACAATACTCTTTGTGCGATCAGGTCGAGATGGAGGCGGCGGCGGAGGCTCTGGGTGCTCCGTGTCCGTCGGAGTAGATGACGATGGACTACTGGAAGACACTCGTGAGACTGATGACCCTGTGTGAAAAGCAAGATGTTTTAAAATTGTCTATTTGGGCGAATCAACTTTTTAGTGCCACCCGTTGCTATGGTTACACAAATTTTGTCCCTTGGACAACCTAAGCATTTTCTATGAAACAGTATGTAAGTGTCACTTGGACAACCGGGGACAAAATAACAACACAAAAAAGTTGATTGACCCATTTAACAACCCGGGGCCGTATTATGAGCTCAATTCCAGACAGTTTCCGTCGTAAACTGAACTGCCTGGAAAATTCGTATTATGAGCGCGCTACAGAGGCCGACTTTAGCGCGCTCATAATTACTAATATGCCAGGCAGTTCAGTTTACGGCGGAAACTGGCTTTAATTAAGACCCCCTGGTCTGCATTACAAAAGTGATAAAGTGTTACCTGAATGCGTAGTGTGCATCTGGGCCGAAGTCATGTATTTGGAGGGCGGTGGTTGCGTGGCGGAGGCGTCGTACCACTTGAGCACGTCCAGCACGGCCTGCGGGTTGCTCTTCTGCTCCTGCTTGCTGATGTTCGACGCCATAAGTAACCGCGCCCATGCTTCCGGCATTCCCTGTGCCAATATTAAAAATAATTTCATGTTTATTACCTATTGAATACTTAATTATGGTTATCTTGATCACTGGTTCCAAGACTTCTACGTTATTAAAAACGCAACAATTATATCGATGGTGATTTTTGATTCTTGGAGAATTTACGAGGAGCTCTAAATTGTGCATAATAATTTATTATAAGTTTAAATGACAGATTTTAATTTAGATACATTCAATCTATATAACATTTAATTACTAATTTAAATAACATTGAACTCGTTATATTTTTATGTTTCATAATAATGAGGACGTGGATAATCATGCTAAGCTAAGGGAAGAAAATTGAGATGAAAGCAGTGTCATAAATAAAAGACCTAAACGAGGAACCCTATATTAATGTAGTATACAAGACAGACCATATATCCTATAGACTTCGTATAGCTGGGTGACCCCAGTCGACAATAGAGTCAAAAAACTATTAGTGGTGGGGCTACACGCAGACACGCAACGGCACCAATCACAGCGCTCTATAAACCCACCGCGCCCCGCAAGTTTAGCGGCAGTCTTTAGGATAGGTAGTCAATACAAGATTATCAGCACCGTCATGTTTACTAAGTGCAAATGTATTTGTACCGACTTTATCAACGAAAACATCGTTTTTTATGGTGTTGTTTTATTTATCGCTCCTAATTAATTAATAAAAAGATGTCGTCACTGTGATCGCCAATTTACTTTTTACTCTCTTTTATATTATTATTTTTTGCATTAACCCCATGAGATTACCCTAACGCCATCTGTTTGCGGCCGTTAAAACCGCGTTTACTGTGTTTTACCGATAGATTAGCTGTGCCCGCGAATTTGATCGCGTGGGATTGGGCTGCAAAGTAGCCTGTGTTAATCCAAGATATAACCATCAGCTATCTCCATTCCAAAATTCATCCAAATCTGTCCAGCCGCTGAAGCGTAAAGTAGTAACAAACACACACTCAAATTTATAATATTAGTGTGATTGGATCAAAATACCCAGATATAGTTTGAGACTAAAAGTGAGAGTTTTTTTATGTTTTTTTTAATGTCAATCGACTGACAAACGAGTGCTTTTTAGGTTTCCATACGTAAAAAATAAAAAATAACCATTATGGTGAGACTTCGTTGTCTGTCCGTGAGTAGTTTTGTTAATAAATAACAAAAACGTTTATTTTTATTACGGCTGCATCGATTTCATGCTTCTATTTTTTGAGAGGTTATGGGGAGTCAGGTTTTGCTGGCGGGTGGCATGTTAGCGAAATATATATTTTAGGTTAAATATGCTTCTACATTTCGAACATGTTATAATAGTGGTATATTTTATTAGAATTTAATCATTACATTCATATTAAACAGTATCACTTTTATTTGTAGACAACAAAAAACATACTTTGAAGGATTTTATTTCCGGGATACATCGCAACCACAGACCATATATCCAATAGAAAGAGAAGAAAAAGCAGTTTAACAAATTCCTCAATAATGAAAATGCGACAAAGACGCACCCCGCCATTCAATCTAAGTACGTTTAAGGGTTCCACATACAGAAACGCGGAGCTTCAATTTTAGTTGCTATGTCACTGCTTATGCAGGCCTGCTGCCGACCCGCTTCGCTTCCGTTCCGCGTCCCGGTGTGTGGACCTTTATTCAATCGTGGGACGTTAAATTAAGTGGTGGAGCGCGTCCTCGTGGATTGGCATTCGTGACACGTTGCTGCGCAGGTGCATGTAGCAATTTCACCAGTTATAAAAGATAACAGAGAGTTGAGCAATGTTATTTGTAATTAATATTAATTGACTTTATATTTACCCAAAATAAAAGGAATGCCATGTTTTTGAAATCGCTATACAAAGTCTTAACCGCATTTCATCTTCTCGCAAAATATGGAATTTTAATTTGAAAAAATCTATAACCCCTTACTTACAAAAAATCATAGACACATAGTTAGATGGGGGTGAACCTAATACCCCTTGAGGTGCTCTACCTCTCGGCCTCCGCTTGACACTTTGTCCCGCGACACCCAATATAAGAATATAATATACATAATATTTAGTAGATAAGACTTCTGCCCGGGACTTCGTCCGCGTGGAAATCAGCCATCACTTTTCCACTCCATGGAAACTATCACATGTCCTCCATGACCTAAAATGTTATCGTGTCCTTGCCAAATAGTGTCAAAAACGGATTTCAAAAATCGGGAGCTCAAAACCAAACAAACTTCCGTATGTTATACTTATTTAATATTAGTAAGGATTAACATTTCGAGTAGCATGTTAGGCCGTCCTAATTATTTCTCGCTGTTTTTTTACATATAAAATGTGTTCAAAATGTACCCGTTAGTTTACTATATAGGTCTATAATACAAACAACATTATTTATGCATGCCAAATATTACATCTGCACAACTTGTATTAAACGAATAAAAAAACATTGTATAACATGAAAAAATGCAAGGTACCCTTGATTTAATAACACTTAGATTCACCACGGCCATGCAACATGTGTATACACTGAGCCCCCCTTCACATAGCAGTACACCGCAGGATAAATGTTTTAGTGCCGCATACATTGAGTATAGAACCGTTCACACATCGTTCGTTTTTTGCAGTACAACCGATGTAAGAAAGTCTTACAAAATAACGTGCGGTGTATTGCCGTGTGAACTGGAGCTGACGCGAAGCTTGGTCTGCTTAATATCGTCTGATTTTGATAGACGCTGTACAATTTAGCATGAGCGTTCGCGAGTTAGCGTACCCGTGGAAGATGTCCAGAATCGGAATATTTAATAAATAGTAACTCAATAGTTCCCACCTAGTAAAAAAAATTGTAGGACGTTCGTAATTTCGGAGATATCAGCCCTTTTTAACCCTTATACGGGTAGAGGCGTTTTATTGACCACATAATTTTATTTAAACATTTCAACCTTGGTAACTACATAGTATGCTGCAAATTTGATTGTATTTATATAAAAAAATGGATTTTAAAATATTCCCTACTAAGTGACAAACAAACTCTTTTTGAATTTTACTTAGCATATCTGTATGTATGGGGCCCGGTTAAGGTTTAACGAGTACGCCAACTTGACGTCAAGGTTGTGAGTCATATCTCAGAATTTTCAAGGGTATTCTTTTGTACTATGTACTATTTCGGTAGGCCATATTTTTTGGAATCATGAAACTCTGGATATCTTCAACGGGTGCGCTAAATTAACGCTCATAATTCAATTGATCAAAATATTTTCTTAAAACGCAAACGAAACGCACGGAAATTAAAACGGATTCCTCTACATTAAAGACGCATTTTGGTATTTTTTTTTTCTCCCGTTTCTAACGTAGGTATTCCTAGATTTGGCATGCTGTTTAAGCAACTATGGGAAAGGTTTCGGGCATATCGGGAACGGCGTGGTTAATCTAGGTGCTACATGATAAATGCAAGGCGTACTCTACGTAGCTAATACAATAATATGCTATATATTACTTACTGTCATAGGCAGCTTGAAACAAAAGCGGTAATCATGGAACTCAATCCGGCAGATGATTCAAAACAGGGAAATAGGCATTTCTATAGTGTATTTTATTTACTGTACAGTTTAATTAGATTACATTACCTATTACTAACATTCCGAACCAGTTTTTATACCTAATATAACGGTAAGTCATACAGACATGCTTGTCATCTCTTATGATTGTGGTTTCCATTGTGCAAAGTTTACTTTTTATAAATTCATCGCCACATTATGCCACGGACGAGCCTTTTCACTAATACTACTACAAATAAATGTATGTTGTAATTATTTTTTGCAGATATGTCTTCGATTTTGATTTTCAGTATGGCCAAGTTAAGTTTTGATTTATTCATCCCCGCATAACCCAAATAAGAGCAGACTCAATTTTTTTATTTCGTTTAATTATTTGCGGACGAAGTTGCGGGTAAAAGCTAGTCAAGTAATAAATGCAATTGTAGAATAAGCTCAGACATTCAACAATTTCTTTGTGCCGCGTATTTCAAAGCTAACTTTCTAATAATTCAGTTTGATCCATAGATTTAAATCGTTAGATTAGACTTTATAGCGATAATCTGTCGCCAAATTCATGAATGTTCGCTTGAACCGAGAGAATAGTGTCATCTATATTTCTCCTTAGCGTGACCACTTTCATTTTAGCAGTTCTACTAAAAGCGCAGTTGAAAACTACCATAATCTATCAAAAATGTTTTAAAATCTACAATGTCATACACGAATAATAACACACGTTCGTGAACAGGCAAACGGGCATTTAAGTAAACAAGCGATGTATGTGTATAGTTATTATTAGTAGTATTATACACAGGTAAAAAATCAAAATAAAATGTACCGTAAATAAATGTTATTTTAATTATTACCACGTTTTTAGTGAGTATCTACCTCGCTTTCTTGTTTATCTGTTCGGTACAAATTTTGCTATCGATTTTGAACTAACTTTCCGATGAGGTAGAAACTTAAACTTTAAACAGCTTAGAACTGAGTGCCTAGCATAACGAATGGTTAAAGTGCGCAATAAAAATTAGTGCAATAAATACTAACTCGCTTTCTTGTATGTCAGCTCATGCCGATTAGACAATAAACTTGAACATGTTTGGCACCCATTATCTTCTTGTTTGGTTGTTTGTAATTTCAGTTGAAAAAAAAACTTATTGCTTTATCTTATAAACTACTAAATAATACCTTATTTTAACATACCAAATGCTTATCCATTTTGCTTCAAATCTACGAAAAGTGGTCAGGCTATTTCTATTTCACTTGCGTTCTTTTTCAAACATCCGCCATTTGATCAATCATTTGAAGAAAGGGAAAACAATAAAATCAATTATTTTAAATAAAATGACTTACGAATAAAATGAGAAGCCTGTCGCCTTATTAGTGCTCCTGCATCTTATAAACGAGCAACGCGGCATAATGAGTCACGTGCAGTCGGACGGCTTTCCGACGAGCACTAATTGCAACGTTGCGAATTTCGCCACCTTTACGAGTGACGTATTAGCGCGCACTCATTACATAACATGTCTTATCTAACGATTTGAATCCATGGTTTCATCACGAACATAAGCAGGAGGAAGTACCTACTCTAAATTAATAAAGCGGGACATATCTTCAACAGTTTCGGAAATGTCTACTTAAAAATATGTCTCGTACCAAGGTAATGCGGAAAAGGCACGAATCTGCCTAGAAATTAACCGCGTTTTGGGATCCCGACGGTTTTGCATGAAATTTTGAAGCTTCTAGCGTCGCCGAACAGGTACCTCTAACACTTCATCCTACCTACGTCTTTTCAGTGTTGTGTAAACGGTGCAACCGTGTAAAGGTGTTACAGGCTAAAAGGTGTTTTATTTATTTATTTATTTATTAAATACTATCAAACTTCGTTTCATAATCTCCTAACTATTCCACTAAATATTTTCTCTATAAGAGTATATTGAACTATAAAGGTTAGAACCGCCACGCGGAGTGGACCTACCCTGACTATTGATAATAGAGTATTTGCTATGCCCAAAGAAGACTTTCATGAAAATGGCTTTCATGGAATTTTGAAAATTCACCTTCCTTAATCGGGAATCGAAAAATGAAATTTAAAAAAAAGCAAGTTTTGTATTAGGGGCTAATAACAATAAGGTACAAAATTGGGTATTTTTCTATGATCATTAAGTTTTTTTGTATCATTCTGCCGACCGGCATTATTAGACCAAGCAACGGTGATAAGATCTCGCGTATTCTTTTTCTTTTCTTTGAAAATCTTGTCAGTTCAAACAAGTACATTTACGTCTACAATTATCTGTACATGTACAGGTAAATGCACGGGCACACAGCACCGGGGGTGACGAGGGCACGCTCGGCATCGTTCGGGCACGCTCGGGTACGCAGCCGCTACTGGGGCATTCCTAGGCATCCCCCGACTTTATTATTATTACTTTAAGCGAGCAATTCTTGTACATACTGGTTTCACGGAAACGGCTCTAACGATTTGGATGATTTTTTGTATTTAGATAATGTAAATAATAATAGATAATGGAAAGAAAGAAAGACGTCGAGTGAAGCTCGGTCGCCCAGGCACTAATATTTATTTTGAATTCATAATAGTTATATCTTATCATGGACTACGGGTTTATGTGCCTACGTAACAATTTCATTTGTCATTGAGCATTTGTTGAATAATTCAAATAACGTTTCTAAATCTTTTATGTATTGAGTATACGTTCGTCAACAAATATAGTTCTGAGCTCTGTCTCCACGACCCATTTTCGTGTTCTCGCATAATGTAGGTAACAACATACTTAGTCCGTAAACGTCAGTAAACTTTATATGCTAAAAAATACTTACCGTGAATTCTCCAGTAACAGCATCAAATCCAACATGGACCGTGTGTTCAAAATTGGTTGGATAGCTAATGTTTGGTTTGTTATCATTATGTGCAGTGCTTTTAGATCCTTTGATTTTGGCCTTCAACGTTTTCTTCTTCCTGTCACCACCGTCATCAGGTTCTATAACAATAACGATTACGTCAATGAGCGTCATAAATAAGCCTGACACCATCAGACATGATTCATTGGTAGGTACAGATAATAACTCATATTTGCGCGGGAGCTTGTGTCGCTCGTCGCCTGTCGCGTCACTACCACAAACATTAACGCTGCGTACATGCAATATGCAGCTCACGCACACAGCGCCGACGCAGAGATGAGTTACGGGAACTGGTTCCAATTTTGACCCAAACATACTAACTAACATGTTAAGTTAAATATAAGCTAATTAAAGTCCTTGATTAAAGGAGTAGCAATTTGTTTGGAGGATAAGTTTAAGATCCAGTATAAGTTCTTTAGAATACTATACAAATAAATAAAATTGAAGTGTCGTCCGTCTGTGATTTTAAAATTAATACGAATATCTACGTGAAAATATGCTATTTACATGGTGAAGTGACTAAACCTAAATTATGGTATTAAAAATTTGAGTTTAAATGAAACTTTCAGGGGTATTCTATTTTAAATAATGACATTTATTTTATTTCGATATCTGAAAAGATTTCGAAAATATAAATAAATCAAGGGGACAATCTTTACACAAATCGATCTAGCCGCAAAGTAAGTTATTAAGTCTTGTGTTATGGGTACTAGACGATGATATACTATACATATATCGATAAATAATATATATACATATATAGATAAATAAATACTTAAATACATAGGAAAGCAACACTCAGGAACAAACATTCGTGCTCATCACACAAATATTTGCCCTTATCGGGGATCGAACCCTGGACCGTTAGCTTCAGAGGCAGGGCCACTGCCAACAACGCTAACCACATCGTCAAGACTGAAAGAGAGTATAAAAAGTTTATATGAAATATCATCCCAAACCCACACAGCCCAACGCTCTAGTAATTAATAACAAAGTAATAGTAGTTTATGCAACGGTTGCATAATGATAGGCCTTAAAACACTAGTGCGGTTTTCGCACGTGTGTTTTAAGGCGAAATTATGCAGAGTTGCATTCATAACTTTATCTACACACATATTATACCTGTATACCTACGGTTTTTGATTACATTATGGAGGTTTTACGATATGGGTGTAGATAAACTAATATTTCGACATTAAATCTAATAAATAATATCAAGTGTAATTCATAATTTCCCCTAACAGTATGTGCTAAGATTACACTCGGCCCAAATGCGCACATCTCGTTTGGCGACAGCGTGATTTATTTATTCGATATAAACTGAGCCGACATATCCCAGTCGCCGCAGCAACTTCTACGCCCGCCATTGCTTCGAAATGAACCAGATAAAGCATGAAGGCTGAATGTGAACACTCCCTCGCGTCGCAGCAGCGGCAGGAGTAGTGGAAAGTGCGGAGTGTAAACGAGGTACAGATATAGTGAATAATATGTTTCCATCGGTAAAACTCGGATCTCAATCGGAAGACGACGGGACCCGAAGTGTCAATTAATTATTGTATTAAATGAGTGACATGTTTATATTCATTCATATGAAACTTTATTATTTACTGTCAAATGTCAAAATGAAAAATGACAGCATGGTATGATGGATACTGGCCCCCAATTCTCGCTGCATTCGAGATAATGTGGATTGCGAGATTAAACATCAGATTTATACAGTTGTGTCAAATGACTGTATGCACTGACGTTTAATCTCGATTGTGAGATTATCTGGAATGCACCGAGAATTGGGGGCCTGCTGAAGCTGATTAAGAGAGCATGATAAAACGAACTTTTCCGATAAAACACGATGGAAACTAATTATGCACTACATCTGTATCTAGAACGTCATTTAAGGAAAAGGATCCAATCTACAATAAAACCTATTAGGATTTTAGACATTATGTCGATGACATAGAACTTAATTATTAATGGCATTTATTTTGGTTTGGATCCTTTTTGCTAAAATTCGTCCTTTTAAATACAAAGCACTGGTAGCCCTGCCGGTGAAGGAACGATACCTTATTTAGTATGAAGAACTCAAGTGAAATGGAAAATAAGATATCACGGACAATATTAATTTATAATAGCAGTTTTACTTTTATAAGGCTTTATTTTATCGCTTCAATTAACATTTGTACACGCAAAACTATTGTAGGTATTTTAAGTGCCAATTATATTTCAGAACATTGATACAATATTTTAAATTTTATGATGTGCGTCTAACATAGGTACTCAACCAAGAAATAGTTATTGTTCTTATAAAATATTACTTATTAGATATATATAAATAACTGGTCACATGCGAGTCTGACTCGCCCGCAAAGGCTCCCGTACCTACCATGGCACTTTCGTGCTTCGCTTCATTTGTATTGTAATATGTATCACGCGCCCAGGCGCTTATTTCCTTTATATTAGAAACGATTTTAAAAATCTACGCATCTTTAAAAAAATACAATGACTACAAACCAAGTAGAGATCTTATAACTTTTTGGTAGACTGTCAAATTACTAATCCAAGCAAAAATCGGGAAATATCCATGCTGATTCATAGTTTTGTCTCTTTGATTTTTAACCAAATATTAAAATTCTTATTTTAATGTTGTGTAAAAAAGATATTTATCATTGTTAACTAAACAGTACCATCATACATTTTTGGCAATTTCGTTTTGTAACGCAATTAATAGCACAAGTCAAATATCCAAGAAAAAAGCAGTGAGGAAACAAAATAAAGTTTTGTGTTTGGTTTTTGTTTGGTTGGTTTGTTATTTTCTCTGACATTGACAAGGCCAGTACCTATTTGTCCTAATAGAATGCGACTATGTGATCATCGCTAGTTCGCGCGAATGTCGTCGCGCGATTAATCAGGACACGTGTTCGACATCAGAATGTTTGATCGCGCGTTCGGGCGAATTATGATCTCACAAGCGCGTTCTATTAGGACGACGCCTTACGCATTTGGATATTCGCGACATTGATTGTTGTTGAATTATTTAAACTTATTCTATTTCTAAAAAAACTTTCAAACTGATATTGCCACAACAAGTCAGTCGCGACGCAAAGTGGATTGTCATGTAAGTAACAAACCTTTGGGCAGGGGTCTCATGTCGACGGAGGCCGCGGAGTCCCCGCGGTCTGCGGCGCGGTTGCTGGTGAGGCGCACGGGGGGCGCCGGTGGCTTGTCCTCATCACTCGACATTTTACTCCACTTTGCCGTTCTGAAGGGTACGATACTTTAATAATTAATTATTCACCATAGCCATCATAAAAAAACAGATAATTAATATCCATTAGTGTCCGACCGAAGTTTCGGTTTCGGATTCGGCAAGTTTCGGCAAAAAAAAAAACATGTTTCCGCCAAAGGTTTGCCGTAAAAAAACAAAACAGTGCCGAACATTACGGTCGCGCCAAAGCCGAAACTTACCTATTTTCGGATCTCAATTCGGCTCAGTCGGCAATGGGGTCCCAAAACCGAACCTTCGGGTTGGGTAAAAAAAAACATGTTACGGTAGGACTCTAAGATCCATAGCATTGTTACTAATATTTAGCTTACAGGTAAACTTTGTTAGAAATAATATTTATTACAAAATTCTCTATATAAATAAATACCAAAATTGTACCAAACCACAAACTCTTAACAGTTCGCTGCAGGGCTGGAGTATTGTTTTAAACATTTAAATTAAGAGTTGCATATCTCAATAAAAAGATAAAATGGAGCCCCTATAAGACCAATTTAAGACTCAGTATGACACTGAATATACAAGAGCAGCAGCTGCAAATTGTTCGAACAATTACTCTTCTGAAAAGGTAATTTTCACAAAGTAACTGCTCAGACAGTTTGGAAGGAAATAAAAACGATCAGTGAATTGGAATAAAATAATATTATTATGTTACATGTTATTTAAATTTGTAAAAATACTCAAGTTGCAAAAACATTTTATGATACATTTTTGAGAAAAATATATAGTCATGTAGATATTGCTTCCATAGAAAAATGTATAAAAAATATGTAAAAAGCGTGATTAGAAAGAAAAAAAAAAATATTCCTTAAACCATTTAATTTCTAACCTTTTTCGCTATTTAGATAAGAAATCATTATACATGGAAAGTTCTTGGCTTTTCCTGGTTTCTTTTTATTAATCAGTCAAAGATTGTGAATTTCATATATTTTATAACTTGCCTGATTGTTAACATAAATGCAACAAATTCAAATAAAATTAATTGCTCTCACAGTCCTCTTTATTTATTGGTAACTGTAGCCACATTCACCGATAATTCTGTAGTTTTATCAAGCGACAAAGATTCCAACAGGAGGTCAAACTTGGAAATAATATGCTACCTGACACTAAAACTATAAAATACCAGGGAGAACACATTGACTGTAGGCGAATGCAAACCAATAGTAAAAGAAGTGACTACAATATGTCAAAACTACCTACTACAGGAGGCAGGATGACACTTCAATGAACTAGCACAAAAATTATCAAAAGACACATGCTTAAGTCACATCAGGAGATGACCCGTGTTTTCAAAAGATGTCTCATTACACTTTCATTATATTGCATGAAGATTCTGCAGTTTCTGGATTCCAGATATATAATACACACACACAGAAAATTTGCTTATAGCCAATGGACTGATTGCAAATAGTAGTAATAGTAATAATTTAAAAACACAATAATTTGATATACACCACTGAATGACTAGCCTCTAAACAAATTTCCAAAACTATATAACTAGGAAACATGAAAGTTTGCAAGTAGGTTCCTTTAGAGTCGTAAGCATGCACTAAGGAAGGATTTTTCAATAAAAGGGAATTAATATATTGTTCAACCTGAGATAATTCCAAACAAAACATTTCACAATTGATTTGTTTGGTGGCATTTACTATAAACTATGACAAATGCACGAGGTATATCTGAGCACTATGGACTTACATTATGGCAGTAGGCAGAGGGTAGTTCAAAGAATTTCAAGTCAAATTCTATGTATATTTGAAATGTATCACAGGCAGATAGATATTTGCTTGGCTGAAGTATGTAACACAGTTGTATTGAAGTGTGATTGTGCATTATAACTTAATTTACTTATGGCCAAATTCAGAAATGCCACTTAAGCATTTGATTAGAGATTAAATTGGCAAATGTCCGTCAACTAGTTGTCATCCTATACATAAATGTCACTCAAACATCACTTTAATTACAGATCAATTTGAGTGGCCTTTCTGAATTTGGCCATTAGTTTAAATTGTACTTATTTCCTATAATAATTATACATGACACAAGTTATTATTTACAAACAAATAGGTGGAGACAATGAATAAAAAGATGTCAAGATATTGTATAAGCAATAGCAGCAGTATGTTAACATTATTAAACAGCAAAAGAACATATATATATATATAACTTGCAATGGCAGTACCTAAGGCTAAACAAAATAGTTAAAGTTGAACCATAAATAAACTGAATGTCAATTTTGTTACTTGCATTTGAAACCCTATCAAATTAAAATAAAGACCAAAATAGTTGCTATAATTGACCAAAAGAACGTGAGTAGTAGGGAAGATAAGTAAAACTTAACTTAAAAAGGTATGCTTGTCAAATAAGAAATAAAAAACACTGACATTGCAGATGGCAAGTTTTAATTTTTACTTAATGAAGTTATTTGTAGTCTGGTAGATATAGATATAGGTAAGTAATTAATTATAATACCTAGCAAGCATGATTTTGAAAGGATTTCTCGTGTCTTTTGGCATTAATTGGTACTATACATAGATCATTCAATCAAAATCCATTATAAATTCTTACTTGCTATAATAAGCAGCAATTTTAAATATTCAATCAAGCTACTATTTGCAAGAGATTACTTGTTATAATGTAAAAAAAACCTCGATATTACTCATGGGCGCGCCCTAAGAGATTTACGGCAAAACGATACAATGCTTGGAAGACATTTATTTTACCTACCTGGAAAAGTATGCAGCTGGAAAAATAAAGAGTCAGAGAAATAACGAAGTCACATTTCAAGTAATCACCACACTCAAATAAAATTAGAAAGATACTCTTAAATACACTTAACCACTTATATTATGATCGTTGGCTTATTTCAATAGTTAAAACTATGGCAGCAATGACTAGAGAAGCCGCCATTACTTTCAATTCCAAGACTTGTACATTTTCATTCTTCTGTTGTGTCTGTGTAATAGTGATGTGCCATTGCAATTAAATCTTCACGCTTTCATGTACGAGCATCATTGAAATAGAGGGAGATGTGATAATATAATAATAATTAACTTATCGTAATAAAACCGGTTGTATTAAATTATTTATAATAATAATAAATAAGTATTCAGGGTTCTGTAGAAAGTTCAGTACTTATTAACCCCTCGTATGCGTATGATTAAAAAGACCGGCATTCGCGCGCGTCTCATTGGCTACATGAAGTACCAAAAAAAATCCGTACCTAAGAATACGATGGTTGAGTTTTATTAAAATTTATATTTTCAGTAGCAGTAGTCAAGTCTAATACATTGCGACCTTCGCGATAATTAGTAGACTCTTATTTAAGCGACGATAGTTTGCTTGTGCACTGCGCTGGTCGTTACGATACGACGAAACAATAATAAGCACTAACTACGGTTTTGGATACGATATGAACGTAAATATTCTAAACACTAATAATAATAATAATAATGCGAAGGTAACTGTCTATCTGTTACGTTGTCATAGCTAAACCGCTAATCAGATTTCCGCAATAACCTTTTTTGTGTTTAAAGGGCCTAGCACACTCGCGCACATATAGCATTAATTCCTTTCGCACCCGTTCATTAGTTAAGAAGTGACAGCTGCTTTAGGCGGGATAAAAGCTAGTGGCCTAGCGCACTAGGGCTTAGCACTGTATACCGATTTGGCTTGTTTAAACGCTAGACACCCTGGTAATGACGCCCTGTGAACTGCCAATCGGGACTTGTCTAGTTTGCTTATGCTACACTTTGTGCTACACTATCAACCAATCTACATAAAAGTGCAGTACCTAAGGCTAGCCACTCACCTACAATATAACTAACTGTGCAATATCACTGGTTGCACAATTATATTGATCGTCAGTAGATGATATTGACGGTCAATATCGACTACTGACGATCAATATAATTGTGCAACCAGTGATACTGCACAGTTATATTGTAGGTCAGTGGCTAGCCTTACACGAGCAACTTTTCACGGCATTTTACAGCTGGAAACTATAGCCATCTTACTCTAACTTCGTACGTTAGAGGCAGACGTCTATAGTTGCCGACCACACATTGCCGTGAAAATTTTGCTCATGTAACTAACTGCACTTTAAGTACCAATGAGTATACCTCGTCCAATTTAATAAAGAGCGCTTACGGAAATACATTTTATATGGCCGTCAGCGCTTTTTTACATTAGGCGGTGTATGCCTACAATATAACTGTGCAATATCACTGGTTGCACAATTATATTGACCGTCTATATCATCTACTGACGATCAATATAATTGTGCAACCAGTAATATTGCACAGTTAGTTATATTGTATGTGAGTGGCTAGCCTTACTTCAGGTTAGGGCCTCGATTCTCGAATCATGCGAAATGAAGTAACTTGTGAGATTAATGTCAGTCCGATTAATAAATACACTTATGTCAAATAACTAACTGTATGCACTGACATTTAATCCCACTGAACTAATATCGCATGCACCGAGAATTGGGGTCCATACTTCAGTCACTCGCTGTGATTTTTTTAGTTTTCATGTCATTCAATCTTGGATTATTCTTTCTTTATTTCGTTCTTTAGGTATAGGTAATATTATGAATTTTAAGTGATTTTACAAAAGATTGAATTCCTTTGTAGACCTAATATTAAGATTTCTCCGTACACATTGTTTAATCCTTTACGAACGACTTCCTGTTATAACATATTATATCGTGAACAATATTTTTTCTTTTTTCTTGGGTTTTACGGTACAGACGATACAAGTATCTCTTAAAGTATGAAATGAAATGTACAATTCAGTTTTATTATTATAATCATGGATGACACCGCCGTAACGCAAAATAAGGTATGTACAAAAGATAATTTATCTAACAAGAACTGTCAACCCGACTTGCTATCGCCATGAATGAACCTTATTTAGGATTTCATTACATTAGGAGATTTGAAAAAGAAATGCATTGACTCTACGACTAGAATATGGGTTCGCAATATTTATATTATAGACCTTCTTTACCAATAGGTCCTTTCCATACTTCCATATTATTAATATTTTAAAAGCGTAAGAAACTGTTTATCTATCTGTTTTGTTTTAACGGGCAATTGCTGAACCGATTTAGATGAAATTTGGCAGGGTCTACTTTGGTGTGTGGTGTAGAGATGCAACGGTTACTATCCGGTATCCTGCTATGATTTTACTATCCAGACAGATACTGGATAGTGACACAGTATCCAGATGGATACCTGATAGTAACAGCTTGGATTTGAAATAGGATAAAATAAATAAAAAGCCATTAAAAATAAACGAAATCAGTATCAGTTATTAAATTAAAGCTTAGACATCATGCATATTGGAATATTCCCAACTGTGGATATTGAATCTCAAAGGGCCTCCCTTTGCACTTACAATTCATACCAAGTTGAAACTTGCTTGTAACGCCAAGCAAGGTAACATGACTTTAGAGATAGCACATGTAGCTCATGCCAGATATATGGCTTTCTGGCCAATGTCCATACAAGATATATGTAGTTATGTATTATCCAACAAACTGCACAGTTCCCGAGGGAATCTCGATTAATTGAGCTTAGAAGTCAGTCATAATAATTTTATTATAAGTTCAAACTCAACCTAGTCGCGTATTTTTGCAAGTGTCATATAGTGACAGTAAATAACATATAAATCGAAATACAAATATTCAAAAGAACAAAAACTAAAAATATAACGGGCAATTGGTCCCAAACCCAATAAAAAACAAAACAACATATCCATTTAGGTCTTTGGAAGTCATATTTTTTTGTAATAGTGACATTGTTTTTGAATGTCCCTTTACTGAGCCTATTAGATTTAGTTATTCTCTTTGAAAACATATGGCCGATTGATTTTTGAGCTAAAAAATACTTATAAAACTTAACTTTACCAATATGAATGGGGATGGTGCTCATACATTTTGCCCATTGTCTATAGCTGCCAGACTTACAGATCTGAATTCTAGGAACACTGGAACCCAATGAAAGTCATCAGTTTCATAATGTCATTTTGTTTTGTTGTCTCCTCAACTAATAACTGTACTGATAATAAACTTTACAGAATCAAGAAAAAAGTAAGAAGCTTCCACTTGAAGAACTATCCAGGGATGAATTGATAAGTAAATGTAAAGGCTTACTTGCTATAGCCCAAAAAGCCAGACATTCCAAGCAAGGTTCGTAATACTGATGGTTACTGGTTTTTAAATGTTGAATAAGTGCAGACCGCAGCATACAGAAAGTACCAAAAAAATTGTTCTACAAAATACCTAAAAAGATTGTACTTACATCATATCATATGTTCATCATGGTTCATTTGAAATTACATTTGGTTGCATACGAATATGTGTAATAGCAGTTTCAACAATTTAGAGTGCAGTGCTCTGTAGTTGATCTTAAGCGCCTTTTCATTAAACATATATTTATCATTTTTTTACAGAATTGCAAAATGAAATAGATTGTTATAAAATTAAACAAGATGAATATGAAAAGGAGAAAAAAATCACTGATGTGAACCTCCGCACATTACAAGAATTAGCAGACTCCCTGACTGAACAAAAGCTTATTTATATAACTGACCTGGAGTCTGCACAAAGTAATATAAAAACTTTAAACCAAAAATGTTTAAGTTTTGAAAATGAAATCAAGAAATATAATGATGAATTCAACCAAAAAGATAAAGACAAGGTGGACTTACTTCGAAATATATCCAATCTAGATAATGAAAATATCTCCCTGAAAAGACAAAATAACCGTCTGCTGGAAGAAAATGAACAACTCCTTACTCAACTGTCTGAATTAGAATCAAGAATTGAAGAGTTTAACAACATAGGGCTCCAGCAAAGAGACCAATTGAAAGTACTGGAAGAGAAGCTTCAGTCAGGTACTATACCACCTGTGTAAATACTTTTAAGGAACTCTTACTTGAACAGGAAACCTCGTAATTTTGCATTGTATGTTTGTCTGTATGCCAGTCTATATAGGGTTGCCTGGAAAGTGATCTTAGACAAGGGGAAAACTAGCTATTTCTATCTACCTGAGTGTCTTGTTGACGATTTTTTGTAGTTTAAAATGTATGATTGTTTTGGCTAAGGATTTCGCGTCGTACTTATAGCACTTGTAATGGCAATCTATAATCATATTACAAATTTGTTCCGCACAACACTATTATAGATATTGTTAATGGCAGAATGACGAAGATATTTTTATTAGGTGAAGTATTGTATTACTCTCGTTCTTAAATCCTTGAGGAGGAATATCAGTATTATATACATGTTCATTTGACGAACTTTGTTTCTGCGCACTTTTATCAATAGAACAAATGGTAATTAATATGTGCATACCCAATTGCAGTTACTTCATGAAAAATACGATTGAAAAATAATTCATTATGTCACGAGTTATTGCAACAGTGAAGTGAACCTAAACTCGGCCTCATACTCCCTAGTATTAGGGCTATGTACCCATCCATAGATGGGTGATGGCTGCAAATGAGGGATGAGACTAAAGCTACCGATTACACGTGTACACACCTACACCTGTGTTGTTAGTCCGTGTTTCGACCTGTACACGGGTAAGCAGGTATTAAATACCCGCTGATATTACCCATTACCATCACCCTTTTTACTCATCTATCTTTTGTAAATATGACTATTATAATAAACAAACACTGTAATTAGGAATTTGCCGTAATTTTTAGCATATGCAGAATAGGCAGCCTATTTAACAATTTTTTTACAATTCTTTAGAAACAAGGCATGAAGACGGTTTTTGTCCCTTAATTTAATGTTATATTACAGAGGGTAAATTCAAGGTGATAATTGAAGAGCTTAACAATAAAATTGCTAAATTGGAAAATGAACTTCAGAACTCTGAAGTCAATATCAATTATCATCATCAGTTAGTTCAATATGAAAATAAAATTCAAGAATTAACACAACTGTACGAAAATGAAAAAGTTAATCAAGAAAAATCCAACATTAAGTTGAGAAGTTATAGGGATAAAATATCAAAATGTGCGACTTGTATAAATCAACTCAAGAATTCTAGGTTTATATTATCAAAAACTGTGAAAGAATATTCAGAAAACATTCCCAAATGGCAGAGTGATATACTTGCGGCTTCTGTTGTTTTAGATGATCAGATTAAAAAGTTAAGTCAAGAAAATAGCAGTCTCAGAGAAAAATTGGCTATTTTAGAAGAACAAATAAAACAAGGCGTAATAAAAGATTATGAAATGAATGAAGCTAAGTTAGAAGCTGAGATTAAGTTATTAAAAAAGCAAATACTAGACTTGCAAACACGTGATGATTCAACTCAAAGTATCAGTGGATTACGAGAATGTATCAAATTGCAAAGAGCTAATGATCAGCAAAGCAACTCTAAAGAAGTGGAAAATTCAATAAATCCATTAAAACTTCAATTGGAGGAGGTTTCAAGTAAACATGAGGTTTTATTGGAAAAAAATGCTAAGCTGCAAGATGAATTGGAAAACTTACAAACCAAAAACGAACAGCTATTAAAAAAAAATAGTACAGAAAAAGGAGCAATTGAATGTTTACAGTTGCAGATAAGGGCTTTGGAAAGCGAAAAGTCAATATTGGTCAAAGAAAAGCTCAATGCACGGGACAATGCCTTAGAATTAGAAGGCAAAAATAATGTTTTAAAAGGTCAAGTGGCTAAAATGCAATCAGATATTAAGAACATGAAAGTAAGATATGATGAGTTACTAAAAGAAAATACAATTCTTCAAAGCAATATTAAAACAGAAAATGATGGGCAAATCAGTAATCTAGAATGTCAAGTGGCAGCATTACAAGAGCAAAATGATTTAATGAAAAAAGATTATGAAAGTATGGGAGTTATGAATGGGTTATTAAAAGAAGAAGTGGAAACTTTAAAGCTTTCATTGGAACAGCCCAAAGATGAATCCGAAAATATGTCAGAATTAAATTCATCATTGCAAGCAGATATAGTCAAATTAGAAACAAAGTTATCTGCTTATAAACAGGAAAACTCATCCCTTTTCGCTGAATTAAAAGAGTCTCGCTCTAAAATTAAAGAATTTGATGCGTTACTTAGTGAAAATGAAGATATTAAATTGAAACTTTCTGGATATAAGACAGAAAACTCTGAGTTACTTAATGAGATGAAGGAAATAAATCAAGCACTCAAGGAACGCGGGGAGAGTATATCTAAATTACAAAAAGCAGTTTGTGAAATGGAGAGGTTAATTGACACCTTGGAAAAAGATAGAGTTGTTTCTAACCAAGAAAAAGAAGGGCTGCTTAAATCAATAGGGAATTTAGAATATGAGTTGAACAATGTAAAACTAAAAACGACTTTAGAAACTGACTCTACACAGAAGATGATGGCTGAGAGAGAAAACGCAACTAAAAGCTTATTAGAAAAAGAAAAACTTATACTGTCCTTGAAGGATGAAATAGAGAAGCTGAAACAACAACAATCCTGCTCAGGTAGTTAATATTTAAAAAAAAAAAATTGCTAATTCTTGTTATACATATTACACTATTAAAACTTATGTATTTTCAGCTGATATAACTAATGAGGATATGTCAACTTCAACAATTTCGAAGGCCGAGGAACATGCACGCATGAGAGATTTAGATGAAACATTCGAGGAAAAGTAAGACTTACGTAGTATTTTTAGGAACCCGTACCAAATTATAAAAAATCTGTACCCATATACCACAATCACGTTGTTGTCTGTTTGATCTTCTGTCTGTCAAGACTCTTTTTCCCACGAATGGCGGAACGTCTTGAACACCAATTTGGCACCAATGTAGTATAAGAATGATCGCAATTTAATATTAAAAAGGAACAAAAATCACAATATAAAGAAATCTTTTACGCAAACATGCGGTAAGTATGTCATGTAAAAGATCTAAATTATGAAGCGTAAAAGATTTTTTTAGATTTTTTATTGATATTCCTCATGATTATCTCAGATACTATACTTATATTGAAATTATTTCAATAAATAGGAATACTACTAAATAACCTACTTATACATGATCGGAAAAATACAACTCTCTATAGATTATAAAAACCGTTTAAAATAAGGTGATAACCGTCCAGTTCAATTTTTTTTAAATGTTAATCCATTTTATTATTGTTATTAAACCATTTTTAATGGAAATCAACGGGACTTAATGAGCTTCCGTGTATCTATCTGAGGTCTTTACCTAACCTACACACAACAAGAGTTAGAGCTGGTTAGAGTATTAGTAGTATGAAAGTACGGTGGTACGGAACCCTTTGGGCGCGAGTCTGACTAGGACTTGACTTGCCTTGCTCACAGGACTCTTTCCATGTGGTATTTTTTAAGTTTTGTGGTATCTTTTAATCGCAGGTACACCAAGCTACGTATTTTTGCTTTGAAACTTAAGAAAAAGTTAAATGAAACGACCATTCAGTTACAAAACACAGAAAAAGATAAGGAAAGATTAGCCAAACTGATTGGACAAGACAATAGAACATCAGTGGCGACGAATGAGGAAGTTCATCACAGTCAAAAGGAGACTGAATCAGCTAACCAGATAGCCATATCTGAACTTGAAGCAAAAGTGAAAACTTTATCTACCACTATTGAATCCACTGCTGACGTTGTAACCGAATTGGAGGCGATTAAAGGTAATCATCATCACCAGAACTTATTCAAACATAATAACAATAAGCAAGCTAGTTTTAAGAAAATAAATTGAAGATATTTATTTTGCTAGTAAGGCCACATGGGCTCTACCAGCGTTTTAAAAGTGACATCTGCTGTGAAGAAGCGCTGTAGGTAAGGAACTCAGCAGTAAGTCCTTTTTAAACCAAATGATAACAACTGCAATGATACAAAAACACTAAAACTAAGAATATGAATATATAAGAAATAATGGGCCAAAGACAAACCTAATGGGCACAAATTATTTATGATAATAATGAAGATGTATAGGTAGCTGAGCCAGTAAAACTGCTTAATTAATGTCAGAGATGTAACGGGTTCCTGGACTGGTAATTATTAATGATAAAGGAGATGTATAGGATCTGTAAGTCAATTAGTTTAATATGAAAGCCACACACATGAATAGGGTCCCTGGATGATTGATAATCCTACTAAAATTATAAATGCGAAATTTTGGATGGATGTATGTTTTTTACTCAATCACGCCAAAACGGCTGAACGGATCTAGATGAAATTTGGCACAGAGATAGATTACAGTTTGGAATAGCACATAGATTACTTTATATCCCCGAAAATTTTAAACTTCCCGGGGGAATAACTATAACCTAATTCCACGCGAACGAAGTCGCGGGCGAAAGCTTGTTAACAATAAAGGAGAAGTATTTGGAAATTCACGTGAAATAACTAAGATAAAAGTGACAAAAATATACTCAGTTTGGGGGTCCGTAGCCGTTATTATAATCGATAAAATAGATTTTCTCAAAGAAGGTAAGCTAATGTTTTGAATAACATTAGCATACTTAATTGGTCTCAGCATTAAAATCAAAACCATAAAATAGATGAAAATTTTAAAATAAATTGTCTATTTGCGTTCCACTGCGAATGGCGGTACGCCACTGCAATGTCAAGTTCGTGCAAGTAATGAGTGATTCAGTAATGAAAGTTTCTTTGTTCCGTCCGTATTTGCAACTTCCCCACAACCCAAATTTCTGCCATCATTATTTGAGATACCTCAACTCATATTTGCGCGGCTCTATGTGCGTTATCTTGTGTTGCTCTTACGATCGTCTGCGACGTCACTGCTACTCAAATCATAACTGCATATTTAAATTTATAGCCACGCGCTAAGATAAGTTGAAGTATTTATAGCTAGTTTTCTATCTAAAGTTATTATATAGTACCTAGCTAGATGGATAGATCGCTTCCGAAACCCCTTGCATACTAAATGTCATGAAAATTGTTGGAGCCGTTTCCGAGATTCAGATTATATAACCAGAATTGCTCGTTTAAAAGTATCACATACTACTTCAAATTCTTAAAGCGGTATCTGAAAAACTTACACTATTGTAAAATTTCGTTCAATCATGCCATTTTGAACATAGTTGTTTATTGACAGTACAAATTGAATAACTTTTCCTTTTAGCTGAAGTAACAAATGTAAATCAGCGGTTGTCGGCCGAAATAGAGGCCCACAAATTAACTAAAGAGAGTTTGGAAAAAGCTCGTCGCGATGTTAAGAAGAAGAACGTGTTAAGTCTTGAAATGGAGGACTATGAGAGATCCATGAAAGAACTCACTTCCAAAATGGAGGAAAACAAAAAGAAGATAGTGCAGGTAAATATTTCACCTTGCAATGTACTCGTATGGCTTTTTTTTCTCCTATAAGTATAAATGTGTTTTGTAAACTTCCAGATGGAATCGACTATTGATACACAGGAAGGAACAATAGCCTCAATGAAAGTACAAATTCATTTGTTAGAAGAACAAATCAGAACGGAAGAAACTCAAAACAGATTGGTTAAGGAAGAATTGCAAAATGCCCTCGATGAACTGAAAGAAAAGGATAATGTAGTTCAAGTTAAAAATGGTGTCATATCAAAGTTGGAACAAGACCTGGAAGACGAGAAGAGGAAAAATGAGGAATGCATTATGGAGATGACGTCATTGTTAAGTGATAAAGAAAAGATTATCATCAGTCTCGGACAAGACAAAGCAGAATTAAATAATAAGACTAAAAGAATAGAGTTCAAGTGTGCAGAGCTTTCCGATCAATTAAACTTCACAAAAATTGAATTAGAAGATCTGAAGACTGAACACACTAGTTATAAGGTCGAACGATGTTTTGAAATTAGTGTATGTAAAAATACTTATTAAGTAAATGATTCGATTTTCAA
This sequence comes from Tortricodes alternella, assembly GCA_947859335.1. Lineage (NCBI taxonomy): Eukaryota > Metazoa > Arthropoda > Insecta > Lepidoptera > Tortricidae > Tortricodes > Tortricodes alternella. The sequence continues at coordinate 21,168,494 of OX401970.1, read as the reverse complement.
AATATTTACTCGATTATAGGTGAGAGCGCAAGCAGTGTTGCGTCAAAATAAAACGGTCGACCATAGCCAGGAGGAGCACTTGAAAGAAGAAGCCGCCGCTTTTAAGGCGCACATAGACACTCTGACGGCGAAGCTGACGAGCGTCCAGTGAGTATTCGGTCCGTCGCGACGTTTTAATACATAATATAATATAAACAGGTGGTTCGATTCTGCCCTCAGCTGAAACGAACGAATTACGGTCATAAGGTCTTTAATGGAAATAATTTACTATAGCCAGGTTTTTTAATAGATGGTTTGTTTATCGTTATAATTAATATGTGAACCAAGAATCTACCAATTTTTATATTTCGTGTTTAAATTAATATTTTTTAATATATGGTTAAAAATGTTATCATTATCATACACAAGATAGAGATGTTACCATAATCGGTTTTCTTTCTTTTTTTAATTTTAAATAGAAAAACCTTCCAGTGACAAATTCTGCTGGCTTGTTGTAAATAATTCATTAAATAGATGTTTTAAGGGGCTCTTAAATGGGCTAGTTTTTCGGCAATTTATTGCTGCATTGAGCTTGGGAAATATAAAAAAAAAGTAAATTTTTATTCATGAAGAATGAATGATAGACCTATTTACTATAAAAATACTTGTTTTTATTTCACTTCGATACGATGTGTATTGACAAAGTTATAGGACTTATAAGTTTGCTTAAAAACTGAACCTCGCTTAAATCTGAGAAGTTCGCTGGCGTTGAGCTCGCTATGTCATCGGGCACGATTCTCACACCAGTTGTATGGATAAATGTTCGGGTCAAATCTTGCAAGCTGAATTAGAACCACTTCCTCTTATCCTACGGAGCTGATTTTTTACATATTAATTCAGTTCTGACGACCATGCATTTTTATGGTTGACCTGAATCGACTTCCAGGATAAGCTCCAGACAAAGGAAATCTTCAACGGTCAACAGCGCAGGCACGAAGTTTTGTGTAGGCATTTCATTATGGTAGCCGGTTTTAATTTTTACGTTGACATGGTTGCTGCACTCAGGGTTGGCTCCTAACTAGGGAACTCTTCAACGGTCTACAGCACAGTCAGGAAATTGTGTGTACGCATTTTATTATGATAGTCGGTTTTATGTGTTATCATGACATGGTTGCTGCACTCCGGGTTGACTCCTAACTAGGGAACTCTTTAACGGTCGTGCTGTTGACCGTTTAAGAGTCAGTTTTTTATTAATCGTTCTGGAACATAAAATAATATTCTTGAAAGCTTGAGAACATTTTGGACGATGGCTATTCTGCGACATTTCAAAATTTTTGGATTATTTTAGACCATTCTGGAACTTTAAAGATCCTTCTAGACTATTTGAGCAAAATCTGAAATGTTTTAGAAAAATCCTGTTGCAATAAAATAGGACAGAAATATATTATTTTAAACTTTTACCAGCCACATCCACCCACTTCAACCTACAGCAACCAAACTCCCTTACTTGCAAGTGCACACGTAGGGCCTTCTACCACTGCAACCACAAGTGGGTAGCAGTGGGTGGTCATGGAGAAAAGGCTGGACGTACAGACGAACACTCTCCTTTTATATATATATATATATATATATTATGATTATGATGATATGTAACCTTTTTGGGGATAGCCCGAATTGCAACAATAAATTGCCGAAAAACTAGCCCGCTTACGAGCCCCTTTAGAAATATATACCAAAATAGAGCCAATTATGAATGAATGTTTTTCAAAATTGTTCGTTTCCTGGATTACATTGGCGACTTTAAAAAATGCTCTTTATGTATAATACAGTCGTTTAAAGATTTGATCCGACATTTAGAAGTTATTACTTTCAACCAGCTTCAACTTATAAATAAACGTCACTTCATTCGAGTCGCTAATAGCGTTAGCAATTTGACAAGATACCATGCATTCGTTCTATGGTACCTAATTGCCTAAATGATGCAAATTATTTTGCTATGATAGTAGCTCTTATTTTATTAATTTGACAGCAAAAGTGGCCGCATTGTAAAACCATTTCGATATCTATCGTTCAGTCATGGACGTATAGAGGCCCGGCGGGCCCAGCTCTCCACTTTCAACGTTCCGTTTCACACTGCGCACATTTAAGGTTATTGAAATTAACCATTTTAATTTCACCATTTACGTACTTTCCCTAATGTCATTTATAGGTATAATTTTATTAGCAATAAATGCTATTTTTTTACATAACCGTTTATATTTTTATTCAGTTTAATGGCTTGACTCGTTGAAGCGTTTCATGCATGAAGTGGAAAAATAACACCTGTCAGCGTCACCATCTTATTTTGAACCCAGTATATTTGTTTGTGTGTGTGCAGGAGCGAGTGCGCGGAGGCAGTGGAGGAGGTGGCGGCGGCGCGGCGCCGCGCGGCTGAGGCGGCGGCGGAGCAGGCGCGCGCGCAGCAGCGCGCGGCGCGCCTGCACATCGACCTCTCTCGGCTCACGCACCAGCTTGACTCTGAGAGAGCCCACCATAATTTACAAGTGCTATATCCATTCGACTTTATTCTTTACAAAGCAAATTGCAACTGCATTTGACAATAAACAGGGACTTATTTTGTTAGACAACGCGACAGTATTCGCGTCGCGTAATGAAGAAGTCCCCGCGTTTACATGCGCTCGACATCACCATAAGTATAAATACTATTGGAAGGGCAACTTCATCCTCAAGACGGGCGCTCCCGCTGTGGCCTTCAGCAGTCCGCGGATGGCTTATCTAAGCTAAAGCGCGCGGGTTGACTTGCATAAGCTGGGCACAAGACTGTTAATCTGTTAATCATTGATTAACGAAGTTAACATTTCGAGTAACGGATTAACTTTTAAGTAAACTTTAAAAATTGTTAACGGACTCATGCACTTCCGTTAAAGCAAGGATAGTCCGTTAATCGTTAATTTAGTACCTACTGTTTGCCAAAAAGACACCGCGCGGACCTTATATAGGTATTGATGTTTATAAAAGGGAATAGTAAGCGTAACCCATGTAAGCGCCCAAAAATTTTTTTTTTTGACGACTTGATTGAAAAACATTTTTAAAAATCTACTATATCATTTTTTTCTTATTTTTGACAATCTTTACATAAATCGATCTAGTCCCAAAGAAAACTCTAAAGGCTTGTGTTATGAGTACTAGACGACGATATACATACTTATATAGAGAAATAAATACTTAAATACATAGGAAACATCCAAGACTCAGGAACAAACATTCGTGCTCATCACACAAATATTTGCTCTTACCGGGGATCGAACCCGGGACGCTTGCGTCGGAGGCAGGGTCACTACCAACTAGGCTATCCGCGTCGTCATTTAAACTTATTTAGATATTTATGTACATATAAACCTTCCTCATAAATGACGTCGTCCATTGCTGAAAACTGCATCAAAATCCTTTGTGTGGTTTAGGAGCAGTTAGCGGATATGCAGACAGACGCGGAAAGCGACTTCGTTTTATACTATGTAGAGATGATGGCCCTAAATATTCCGATAGCCGGATAAGGCGGAGCGTGAGGCACTGTCGGCAATTATTTGTCGGCTTCGATGTCAAATCCATACGACGCCGCCGAAGTTGTCCTTATAGTATTTATTCTTATGATATCGCCTCGTTCTAACGAGCGTTTATTGCATCGCTGTCGTACCAACCAATGGGGAAGCGGGCTACACAACCGAATTATCTGAAAGATCACTTTTTATGTACAGGTATCAACATTAACACAATGTTATAAAACACAAATTACTGAAATGGAGGAGCGGTTTCACAAGGAGCTAGATGATTTGAAAAATCAGCTGACGCTCGCACAAGCGAAGGGAGCTAGCCAACCGGGCAGTTCCTCACTGGACCACGAGAACCGCAATCAGTATGTCATTCCCGTTGTACCCAAAGAGGACAGCGACAGCGAAATGGATATCAACGTGTCCCTGATACCCAGGGAGGAAGGAGAGGTTTGTTGTTATAACTCACATCCTCAGTGTCACTGTTGAAAAGATTAGCTCTAAGCTGGACTACGATTTATACATTGCTAGGGGGCTGGTAAAATATGACCATTAAGACAGGGACTCACTTAGACGGTCAGTATAGGCGAATTGTTTGGTGGAGACAGGCCCGGCACACTCCGCACTTTAGACGCGAGGCTACAAGTACATCGGCGAGCCCATCTTGCCGGGCCTCTGCAGTGGGTTGCCGCGTTCCTGTTTTAAAATCCGTGGCGCGAAGTAATATCAATCTTCGCGCGCTGCAATAGGGTTCAATGTTGTATGCTCGCGTGCGGTTAGTTTGTTATTAATAATTAAGTAGTCTTATTAAAAAGTGGCTTTCATCAAGATCAAAAGTGAGAGCCTTCTGTACTGCTCGTCTAAGAAGAAAAATGAAACAAAAAACAATGAAAAAATGAACAATGAAATTCAAATTGACTTTTCTTCAGCGTAGGTACTTCTACACTGTTATGTATTCTGTGGTAGGGATCGGAGTCGGCTCCGTCGCCGCCGCCCCCGAAGTGTGCGGCGGCGGGTGGCCGCTCGCCGGTGCCGCTGGAGACGCTGCTGGAACGCGGTGTGCCCGAAGACGAGCCCGAGGACGCCGCGCTGTCGCTCTCCACCGACCAGGAGATACTCGAACTCAGGCGGAAGCTTATCTCGCAGCAGCAGAGGTATATTATTAATATTTATTTTTAACCGGGAAAACAGGTTTCTTCTTTGATTCCTTGTTCTTTAAAATCCTTCTAATAATACTAACGTATAAATGCATAGGTTTGTGTGTACGTATCAGTGACGCAGCCTGCCTACAAGCCGTCGTGTAAGTGTGTTCGTAAGTGTCAGACTCGCACGTACGGTTCTAATTCTTCCGGCTTCCCTCAGGAAATATTTCACGCTTCGCCACTGGTGTGTATGTTCATTACCACTCAGCAGTAGAATTTGACAGACATTATAATGCCAAGATTTGAGTGTAATTTATAACATACTAGCTGTGCCCGCGACTTCGCCCGCGTAGAGTTTGATTATCGTTATTCCCTCGGGAACTTTGCAATTTTCCGGGAAAAAAGTAGCCTATCCAGGGTATAAGCTATTTCCATTCCAAATTTCATCAAAATCCGTCGAGCCGTTTTATCGGGAAGAGGTAACAAACATACACACACACACACACAAACTTTCGCATTTATAATATTAGTAGGATGTCAGTATATTTGTGTGATGCGGTGATGCGGCAGGGTGAAGCACGTGACGTTGCTGCTGGCGGAGTCGGAGCGCGAGTGCGCGCGCATGGCGCAGCTCAGCGAGCTGCTGAAGGGCGAGCTGCGCCGGGGCCGCGCCGCGCCCGCTGGCGCGCACAACACGGAGTACATGAAAAACGTCACTTTCAAGGTAAGCCTCTAAGGGCGCGTCCTTTCATTACGAGAGGTGTTTTTTCTTAAGGGCGTACCCCACGCCGACGACCTTGAGCGTTCCTACTCGGTCCTTTCCCTTGCCTTAGTTCACGCGCTGCAGTGAATAGCATAATTTACTCAAAAACTACAAAATAAATTGAAAAAATGGCGGATGAAATTATAGTGTACATTATTGTCTTCTGATTAGTAAAAGTCTCATGTATAAGCGACGCATAATAACGGAGCCTTTACGGATTTTAGTTTGAAAGGGTTTACGGTTTTTTGTTTGCTCTTGATTTATCTCTTTTTTCAAGATTCCAGTGGACGAAAATAAAGAATAGATTCCATACTACAATACATATTTTTATCAAGATTCATGCACAACGCTAAGTATACTTTATAGAATTTTAAAACAGCGAACTTCGCCGGGTAGGACCTTAAATGTGTAAACAATCGCGTTGATTCGTTGCTCCGTTTTAACGTTAAAATAGAACAAACAAACGAATACTTTCGCATTTATAATAATGAAGTTAAGATTTGAAAAACATATTATACAATAATAACTTCGCCCGGCGTGCGTTGTAATGCCTGTTTCTTTCTATTTAGGTGCAACACATTTTTTGGTCTCCAACCTCCCCGGCATTACTCACAACAACTAGTTAAAGTTTCATCGTAATCGGATGAGTGGTATAAGAACTCATAGGAAACGAACAAACAAACATTCGTGTTTAAGGTTCCAAACATCCGACGAAAAATGAATCCCTTAAACGATCACGTGTCTGTCTGTCTGCCACAGCCTTTTTTTCTAGATCTACCCAAAGAAAATTAACAAAAAACAAAAACCGACTCCAAAACCCTTTGAAAACTAAAAAATAAAGACTGGCCGTTACACTGAGAAAAAATTACTGTACCGACCGACATACGTAATTCTGGATGCCACGTACGTAATTCTGGAGAAAAACGTACCTAACGTAAGTAAAGACTCGGCTACATAAATAATGTTGCGGGCTACATAGATAATGTTGCGGACTACAAACTCCACGTAACAATCAACATTATTTCGAATGCTTCGACATTATTTGGACTTGGCTGCGAATACATTACGGTAATGCAGGTATAGCATCAAAATTTTTCTCAGTGTAGTAATTACTTAGAAATATCAGATATATTTGTTAATTCAGTAATAAATTAAATATATCGAAGTCGGTGGCAAGTAAACGAACACAGTAGGAGAGATGTATACTTGTATGCCTTATTAACTTACTTGCCACCGACTTCTATATATTTAATTTATTACTGAAATAACTAATTACTACTTGGAACTCTTCAGTGATAGATAGTATCACTGAAGAGTTCCAAGTAGTAATCTGTGGACTCCATCATCACTCCGCTTTACCAAATGAAGCTGTTCTTGTGCAAATTCATCAGTTATCTTAGAAAATGGCAAAAACGGTATACGCTTGCTTACAAAATTCGAGGAGTTCTGTTGATTCCTCATGGATCCCATCATCAGATCCCGCAAATTTTTCTATGGGACCATTTCTGAACTATGACGATCCCAACAAAAAAGAATTATCGAAATCCGTTCACGGGCTAAAAAGTTGTGTGGGAACATACATAAAAAAAAACGGGTCGAATAGATAACCTCCTCCTTTTTTGAAGTCGGTTAATAATCGCTTATTTTATTTTACTAGCTGACCTGTGCGAATTTTCGCACAGTATCGTGATCAAAAACCGGATAATAATAATAATAATATAATAAAGTGAGAATAAGTAAATGCAAGTATTATTAGTACTCTATTTGTCTATTTTTCGTTAATAGCAGATAATTTTGACAAAGATAATAATTAACGGAGTACTTGCGTGCGGGTGTTTCATCTATTGGACATTTGGTCTACAAATAGCCAAGACACATTTTAGTTAAACAGACTGTCAATAGATGGCGCTTGCAATGCGGGTGATTTTTATTTACGTACGCGGCTGTGGGCCACACACTTATTAATAATACGTATTAAGTCTTTTATAATTAAAAGACTTAATACGTATTATTATAATACCTATATACACTGAAAAAACACTACATGTGGATTTAACAAAAATGTCTCGGTTGACTTTTTTTTCGGTTGAATTTACTACGAATTGGTTAATTTAACAAAACCGGTACAAAACGATTTTGTTAAATTAACCAATTTGTTGTTAATTCAACCGAAAAAAAAGTCAACCGAGACATTTTTGTTAAATCAACATGTAGTGTTTTTTCAGTGTAGTGACGGATAATTTTGACAAACTAATAATTAACGCAGTACCCTCCAGCGGCCCTAACATGAATGATACAAAGATAGTAGCGCCACCTGTTCACATTAGTCTGCATGTGCAAATAGCCAACACACATGTTAGTTAAACAGACTCAATAGATGGCGCTTGCAAATCGCATGTTTTTTTTATTATTTTTTAACGGAAACGTTAACTTTAATCTATTTTTGTGACAAAGCGACAAACATAAGCTTTAAAATGACGTTTAAATCATTACTTTTGGTATAGAATTAACGGAGATATGGAGCGTCTTCAAAAAAATACCTTTTAGAAATAATATATATGATAATTATTTAATTAATTGTTATGTAAGTAAGATTATGGTAAATAATAAAACATTGAGAATTAAACTAGGTGACCCAAACACGAACGTATAGCGTTAATACACGAATTCTAATTATGAGAGTCAATTTTGGGGTGCAAATTAAGAAAACTTAAAATAACTTGTCAAGTGTACCACATGACATATCAAATAAAATGGTTCGTTACAGGAAATACAAATTTCATTTTTATCATATTAAAATGCATCGTTTAAAAGATATTCAAAATAATATACAAAAACCGAGGAGATATTGAAGAGTAAAACATTTATGTTCGTTTACATTTCCCCATCTCCCCGGACGTCCGTCGCCACCCGAGGCGCGGCGTAAGACTGCCGTGTTATGTATCTACAGATAGAGTGTTTTCTCATAACACGGCAGCGCAGCGCTTGTGGCTAAACTATGAGAATGGAGGCTTCTGGAGGTCTGAGTACGACCCAAGTGCTTGCCAAATATGATATTAACATTATTATGTTTATTATCATCAGTTCCTGACACTACCACCGGGAGACGAACGAAGCCGGTTGGTGCCTGTCCTTCAGAAGATATTATCTCTTACACACGACGAGACAAGCAAAGTTCAGGCCGTCGCTAAAGGTAACGAATAATTTACAGATACTTTAATAGTAGTTTATGCAACGGTTGCATAATGATAGGCCTTGTAATACAAGTGTGGGTTTATGAAACGAGCCGACAGGCGAGTTTCATACTAAGATCACACGAGTGTTTTAAGACCAAATTATGCACAGTTGCATACATAATTTTATCTACACACATTATAAATCCTCCATGATGTGTTCAGAAACAATATTTTCTGGCAACAAGTTATTTGTTGCAATCGTGGCTACATTTACGATATCCGATATCGCTTCTATTCATATTTTCAACTAAAATGTAAATTACATATAACTTTTTACAATTCTACTTACGTAACAGCAAAAAACCAACAAATAAACGAATGACAACAGTAATGGCGGCAATTCGATCCTCCGTCAAAATGAATGTTTTTTTTTTAAATCACAGAATCACGTTATGGAATCCCTATTCTCATGTCACTCGAGATCAAATGTCGTGCGGTTTATACTAAAAAAAACTTACTAAATTGATGTTTCGTATCAATAACTGTTTTAATATCTCTATGGATACTAGAATAGAGATTAGAGACCCACTTGAGTTTTGACAGCAGTTCCAAATTTAAACTCATAACGTTACAAAAATTTATACTGTAATAACATAACAGTACAGATTTTATATACTACCACAGCTCATAGTAAAATTTGTTGTAATAATGCTGGAATTTCCTACGGTTTTTGAATACATTATGGAGGTTTTATGATATGGGTGTAGATAAACATTTTTGCGCGCGACGCTGTGCGAGTAAGCTTGTGTCGCTCGGACGACGCTGCTGCGTCAATGCCACACAAACGAAAACCAAAGCTGCAGCGATGCAAGGTGTATATATGAAATATCGATATATCGAATTAAGTTGATATCAATATATCGATACATGCGTCTAGAACGCCGTTAAATCTATATTTTTTAGTCGTTTCTTTTAAGCTTTTAAAAAATCCTTTTAGTTGTATCAAACATTCATCGATTATGTAACTTCGAGATTTCTTTCTTTAGTGACAGAACATTAAACAGATCTTTGTCCTCAGGAATGGATCCTAATTCTAAGGGATGGGGCAGCTACTTACCTTGGCCAGGAGGGAAATAGCAACGAGGCAATAAATTGTATATTAAATTGTATTTTTAATAAATCCAACGCAATAAAAATAATGTGTGATTTACATTACATGACAAAACATGTCATAAAATGTCATTTTTTATGTAAATGTTAACGGAGATGTATGGAAAGGTACAGGTGTTGCCTTTATTGTTCTACTTCGCCTTTAATTGTACCTTAAATAATTATAATATACTTTGTACTACGGTCGGTAATTAAAGCATTATTTACAAGTATCATGGTTCACATAAGGTTTAAGCGATAAATTCATCAGGTACATTTTTTAAACTGGTTTTATTATATAAAAGATAATGATTATTGAAGCGTTGACGACATTTTTCTATATATGGAAAGATATGTTAATGGTTATCATCAATTTGAATTTTAAATGCAAGCTTGTTCTGAACCGGATATCAAACTAATCTATTAGGCATTTGAAAAAGTCAAGCACGAAAAAATAACATTTGCATTTCCATGCATTCAAATGATTACATACTAAGTGCTGTTTTAGTATTTTCAAATAGTTTTAGTTTCATACCTACACTGGTGTTTTGTTTGAAATAATTATTGAGCACTAATCCTGCGGTCGTTTTTCTTGTATTAATATAGGTATTAAACTTATAAATTAAATAAATTTATTATCAAAAACTTAGTTTATTTCTCACGCTTATAAGGCTAATAAAACCGTGATATAGTCATGGTTCAGTAATGATTGGTAGCGCAGCAACGTTTCGCAAATGTGTAATTTATTCATTTGGCAAACTTCTGATTTACGGCTTAGGCCTAATTTTCACTAAGCGGCTAGCCGCGCGCAATTCCTATTTACTCATATAACTAATTCATATATAGGTACTATATAGGGATATCTACTAAGTCTATACTCATTGCCGCGGCCGCGACCCTGAAGGAAATAGGAGTCGCGCGCGACTAGCCGCTTAGTGGAAATTATGTGTCAAGTCTAAGTTTTAGGGTATAATATGACCTGAAAAGTGAACAGATTCATTTGAAAAAAAAAAGAAGTTTGAGAAATGAAAAATATTAAAACTTTTTTAGATTAAGTGATACCATAGTGATACTTAGAATAAGAAGAAAAGCATGGTTCTATAAAAACAAGGAATTGGAATACACCTTTTATTATTTTATATTTTGATGTTTTCATTTACATATCGCATACATGTAGTATTCAAGTACTGTTAGTAGTATTATTTTGTATTTTAAAAATGTATTTTGCAAACTACATACAACGATATATCCTATAATAAAATTTACCTATATTGTATATTATCGTTTCATTCGTTCATTCCAGACAGCATTTGATTGTTAATAAAGATAGCTATGTAATGTTTTTTATCGGACACGTCAGGACCTGTCTGGATTGAAGCACAACTGAGATACAATGTATTTCGAAAAAACTTTATTTTGTTTATTTTGTAGGCGTTAAGTAAACACACCCTCCTGCAGTGGTAGAGCCTGGCTACAAGCCGATTCCTGACGGCTTTACCAAGCTACAAAGCTACGGCTAGCTGTCAGTGAAGTCCATGTTACTGTAACTAAATGTCAGACACGCATGAACGGTTCTAATTCTTCCGACGTCCCTTAGGATATGCTTCGCCACTGCCCTCCTGTGTATTATTTTTTACCAAACTGTACATAATATGTTTCGGTGAATTTCCATGGCAAAGGAATTTGTTTGAAGACGTAGTGATGACGCACTTCCGAGACTATTTTTGGAAGTAGTTAAGTCTCTCATTTGCGCAGGCCTGTCTTCTTAAACCATGTTTTTAGCTAGGTCTCCTGCAGGTTGATCTTAACTTGTACCTATACAAATTCAAATGTCTTATCACAGGCTCTGGGCCCACTTGGTTAGTATATACGAGTACATGATAGATAAGTTATTTTATTGTTAGTAGAGTCCAATTACATTAATATTTAAAATGTTAAAAAATTTAATAAATTACTTACACGTACATACGTTATCATGACAATCATAAAAGTAAATATGGAATTAAATTGTATTTGTTGACTGACCAGCTTTGAGCAGCACCTATATGCATACGTTTTGTGTTTACTCAGGTAAAAATGATATTATACTTGGGGTCGAGCCCATTTAAATAAAGTAGTTAAGCATTTGTTAAATGATAAATTGACTGTCGGTCGATCTATTAACATGGATAACTACTACAGTTCCATTGGACTCTCAAAGTTCTTTGTGAGTAGAAACACACATGTAATGAGAACTTTAAGAGCCAATAGAAAAGGCAATCCAGCCGCAGTATTAAAAAAAATCCTAATAAAAGGTGTAGAATTCACGCTATACAATCTGATGGAATCTCCGTCACTAAACGGATTGACCGACGTGAAGTTGTTATGATCCCTCTGATCTGAGCATACTTACTGGAAAGAGAGAAACCAATGAACCTTTTGAACGCCACGGCTACGGCGAAAAAGCGTGCCACGAGCGCTCGACGACGGCTGTAGCCGACGCAAATTTATGGAAAACGGCATATCGTGGCGTCTGGGGCACGGAAGACTGCCGACTGTGACGGTCAAAGGGTTAATTCAAAAGCCAGCATGTTTACAGCGGCCCTAACATGCAAGACACAAAGATAAGTTAAACCCGTTTATCTCTATGACTATCTCTTTCGTCGGCACTAGTGTGAGAGAGACGCACTTGAGATAAAACGGTTTAACATATCCTTGTGTCTGGCATGTTAGTGCCGCTGGAGTATAACAAGTTAAACAAGTACGCAGGAGGGGGTGTAGACAGACATGATATCTTAAACTCTGAACACGTCATGCTGAACACTTGGACACCATGTCCGTTCCGAAGCACACCTTTTTGACCAGAGGGCCAACTACGCCCATTTAAAATGACGTTTAGGTATAGTAGTATCAGTTCACGACGGCCCGCTCTACCACCCAATGTTACGTATATTTACGCAATCGTGCGACGCAAGAATAAGGTGACGAGGCGCGTCTTCGTTGATTGATACTACTAAACGTGTTGATGCAAAGGCAGAGACTGTATACCCGATAGAGTCCGCATAGCCGGGCGAACCCCTGCCAATAATTAGCAGGCAACAGCACGCATAACATTGAACGCACCAATCACAGCGCTCTAAAACCCCGCGCGCCCCGCAAGTTTGGCAGCTTTATTTGCGCGTAACCGTTAGCCTAAGCGCTGTCCTTAGGATATATGTTCTGTGTGCAAACGTTATGCGAAGGAGTTGACGTATACGCAAGTTCAAATCGACACTTCACATACTATAGGTAGGTACTTCTAGTTATTGCGCGCGGCGCTATGTGTGTGCGAGCTTGTATGTATAAAGCTTTGGTTTCTGTGTGTGGCAGTGACGTGGGAGGTGTCGTACGAGCAACACAAGCTCACGCACATAGCGCCACGCGTAAAGATGAGTTGAACTTAGTATCTGCACGAGATGTACCTGGACGCTGGCTTCCACCAGAGCTGTGTGAAGAAAATGAGCGCTGTGCTAGAAACAAATCCACCGATCTGTGTACACGGTCATTTGTTAAGATCCGACCAATCCTATTGGTAGATATCTTCCCAGCGGCCCTAACATGCATGGCACAAAGATAAATGAGAACCGGTTATCTCTATGACTATCTCTTTCGTCGTCTTAATGTGAGAGAGACGCACTTAGAGATAAACGGTTCTAATTTATCTTTATGCCATGCATGTTAGGGCCGCAGCGGCCTTAGCATGCCAGTCACGGGGATAAGTTAAAACCGTTTATCTCTCTGACCATCTCTTTCGTCGTGAGAGACGCACTTAGAGATAAGACAGTTTAACTTATTGTTGTGTCAACCTTGCTAGGGCTGCAGCTCAACGCGGAAAGCCGGTCTTAATAGGGATGGTCTTCATTCGATGTTCAATTCTTTTAAGTATATGGGGTTAAATATATTGTCGAAAATGTTATTTAGAGACAAGGTAGGTATCTACCTACTGTTAACGACCATTCTAAAATGCTTAAACAATCATTCACAAGTTTTGTTTGTACAAATGTCTACATGGACAACTCAAAGTGACATGAATATATTTATAGAAATAATTGTTTAAATAATGTAAGAAACTAAGCCATCAATATGGCATGTTTTTAAATAATAAAGTACTTATGTATTTCAGAAACCTGTTTTATTGTATTCTATTACTATTTAACCAGGAAAGTAGGGTTATGTGTTTCTCGGAGTATAGGAGGGGGAGGGGAGGGGGGGGGGGCAGTATTAGTGTAGATTTTACTTATCTTCCAGAAAATTTGTTCCAATCAACAAAATTTGCCATGCCCCCCCCTTGTATCCGCGGACATGTCTCGGCCATACTTTTATATGTGGCATAAACGGCCGTATCTTTTGATTGCGTTGACTTGGAAGGTTGATTTTTTCAGAGCTCCAAGGGATGCACGCGCTAGTATTTGACATTAATTTCAACTTGATACCTCCACGCGTTCCTAAGAAAAAAGGGTTTTGAAATACAGACGAACAGACAGATGGACAACGAAGTGATCCTATAAGGGTTCATTTTTTCCTTTTGAGGCACGGAACCCTAAAAAACCAAAAACCCGCCTTATGCAGGCTACTATATATTTTTGGGATTCTCTCATCAAGCCCTTTCATTTATACTCATAATACATGGGTGGAAAAATACCAAAAAATAGAATGTCTTATAGTCATCAGCCTATTTAGATTTCAGGTGACGTCGTAAGTCCAGTGTCACCCGGGCTTTTCGCCCAAATAGTCAGTTATTTTGGCTCCAGCTGGTAAGTATCGAGTGATCATACATACATACATAAAAATACGTATGTACATATACATCATACATACATACATACATACATACATACACTGGCGAAAAATATAACCTTCCTATTTGTTTCGCTGCAGTCGGGTAAAAAAAGAAATCCGATGGATTTCAGACAATCAATATTGTAGTATACTAGGAAGGTACAAGTAGGTGGTAGGTACCAGTAGGCACGCAAGTTCTTAAACTAACCAAACTGCACGTTCGTAATATGAGTAGTGGCTGAGATAAATGGCCGTGACATGCAAATATACAATGAAGTACCTAAGTATTACCATAAGGGTTCATTTTAACCTTTTAGCTACGGCAACCTAAATATTTTTTACAATATAAAACTGTATACTAGTCGACATCCATGCATACGAATTTAAGGGCAAAATATAGTGTAATATAAAAGAGTAGCCACAGTAAGAAGGTTAGCAACTTACGTAGGTTACCTAATTATATACTGTCTGGAAATTTAAACATGTAAGCAGTATTCAATATTTTTCGAACATTGAAAACATCACTAAAAAGAAAATGCTAACATCCGGCAACTTTTGGCATCTTGAACTATTTATAGATAGGCAGTGATAGATTTTTTTAAAATAAATTACTAAAAATTAATTAAATTTAAAAACCTTTATATTTTTGCTCTAGCTTGAAATAATTTAAATGTTAACTTTAATTTAATTTAAGTTAAAAGTTTATAGCTTGATTTTATTGATTACAGTTCCCGGGCGACGTTGCAACGGCGCATGCTCGTAAAGCGCTCCGATCGGAAAATTCGCTACTACGGTTGCGGAGGTGAGCATTCTTATACTTTCTTATAATTATCTGATTAATTTCTTCATATTTCTTGTATTTAAGGTAAGGTATATTCTTGTTATCTTTTTGTGTGAGTATTTTGTATGAAAGTTAAATATCGTACGTAAGTTAAATATCTTAAAGACTATACTTTAGTGCACATTGATTTTGCCGGTAGGGTTTTTAGAATTGCGCAATTCAATACTTCCATTCTTTAGTAAATTGGTGTCGTTTTCTTTACTATTTGTAAAAATAGATGGTCCTTTTATTCTTAGCTACGCTTCTTTTATGTAGCGCCAGTAATAAATACTTCCTCCACCTTATAATATTACTCTCAATTATTAGGCATCGTGCGTACCTACTAGGTAATTCTGAAGATAAACCTTTTTTCGTTTAGTTGAATCATCTGATAACCTAAGAAAGATAGATTTTCAACTGAAATGTATGACATTGAAGTAGCTTGTGACAATTGATAATGCGATATTCGCGATGCAAATTTTCATCTTTGAAACGTTCCACCAGCCAAATTTTAGAAATTAATTAAGATCAATAAATATTGTTTAACGATTCAATCTAAAACACTATTAGCGTTCATATTGGTAGTTCACAGATAAAAAGATGGACAAAATGGAGGCAAGCATTGCAATTGCAGCGTGGCCGATAACATGTGCCGCTCGCGATTATTCTATTTCGAAACACGCCATCGCAAATGCATCTTACGCTTATAGCATAGATCACGTCCACTAAAATTAGACAATGCATCAGACTTATTGCGGAGGCAATCTTAATGTTAGCAAAATTTCATTTAAATTTGGTTTTCAAGACTAATCCAATTTGAGAGCAACGTTTTAATCATAGTTTTGCAAACAGTACCTATTTACATACATTCTTAAACTCAGTGTCTACCTAGTAAATGAACATGAAAAAAATATTTATTATCTCGTACCTATTGTCTCTAGATCCTGGTTGATTTTGAATAGTTGACTCGAATCATTCATTATGGGTAAGGAGAAGACACATATTAACATCGTGGTAATTGGTCACGTCGATTCCGGAAAATCAACAACCACAGGACATCTTATTTATAAATGCGGAGGAATCGATAAACGCACCATCGAGAAGTTCGAAAAGGAGGCCCAGGAAATGGGCAAAGGTTCCTTCAAGTATGCTTGGGTACGTCATTTGAAACTTCATATTTATTCTAGTTCTCTAAGGTAACCAGCTCCCGAAACCGCGCGCCTCGGGCGCTTCTCAAGGCGCTGTTGTTTCGTGCTTTATAGTTTTGGATGCATGTGATAAATTATTTAACTAAATTCGAACCCCTGACAACTAACTACATCAGCATGGTATCTCGAGACAGCTGCGTTATTTAACCTTGATTATTGATTATTTTAAAATATTTCAAGGTTAATTATTGTCGTTGTAGGTATTGGACAAGTTAAAAGCTGAGCGTGAGCGTGGTATCACCATCGATATTGCGCTGTGGAAGTTCGAGACCGCAAAGTACTACGTAACGATCATCGACGCGCCGGGACACAGGGACTTCATTAAGAACATGATCACTGGAACCTCGCAGGTAACCATTGTTCGTACCGCTAGAGGCAAACTGGTCTTGATTTCCCTAGGCAGCTAACTATCAGCCCCCTCTGCTTAGGGGGCGTCCATTAATTACGTGAGGCATTTTTTGACCCTCCGTTCCCCCCAGTGAGGTGTTGTTAGATTTTTCTCGACTCCCTCCCCCAGCCCCAATCTCACGTGAGATTTTTCAAAATTTGTATTTTTGGTATTAAAGCGATGAATTTATTATTTTAAAAAATCCCCCCCCCCCCCCTGAGCACCTCACGTAATTTATGGACGCCCCCTTACTAATATAATACGGTAAAATTGTCAAGTTGTAATATCAAGAATATCCGCCATTATGCACTTTCATACATAAATTGCAATTCTGTTTCCCTACAGCTTTAAGTCCGCCGTTTATGATGCCTGTATTATTTTTGTTTCCATCTTCCAACCTGTCAACAATGAAGTACAACAGTCGCACTTTTTTATATCTGTGAGGTACAACTACATACAATCTATCACAATAATTTATTTATTTGGCTAATTGGTAAGCTTTTCATTAGCTAACAGTAACGGAACGAAAATCAACAAATTCTAACATAATATACTAAGTATTTTGAAATGTAATTAGTAGAATTTAAAATGTGAAATACAATACAATACAATGTGACTTACAATGTCTATTTATGTGATATTGATTAATAAGTAGATTTTTAGGTATTGTTACATATTTTTATATACTTAACACTAGCTTCCGCACACAACTTTGTCCGCGTCGATACCCTAATCACTTCGCGCTATGAAATAAAAAATGTCATAAGCATCGGTCGAGCCGTTTCGGAGGAGTACGACCACAAACACCGTGACACGGTTTTTTTATATATATAGATAATTGCTATTTTAGTTTCTTTCTTAAACTTAACACGACCATTAATAGGTTATTTAATTAGAAGATAATAAAAATCCCACTAAAAACATTTTCATGTAAAATGTTGCCAAGACGAGACCATATGGCTCGCACTGTTAACAAGTTATCAGATCTGATGAAGAGCCAAGCTTATAACTCTACAACGCTCTAACTCTACAAGCCCTAACTTCACAAACTCCACACCTTAGTCAAAATATGTGGCTTGGCCGTTTCGCAGCAGTCACATGGGCGTAAGGTGAAAAAAATATTCTCTGCTGATTACTTTTCTGTTATATTTAAGTACAATAGTTCTTGTAGTAACGAAACAGCCAAGCCGTATATTTTTGACTAAGGTGTAGAGTTTATGAAGTTAGGGCTTGTAGAGTTAGGGCGTGTAGAGTTAGAAGCTTGGCTCTTCATGAGATCTGGTAACTTCTTAACAGTGCGAGCCATATGGTCTCATCTTGGCAACATTTTACATGAAAATGTGTTTTGGGTGTGATTTCACTTCTTTTTGTAAGTATCTTATGGCAAAAAGAATTTAATAAGAAATATGTTTAGTTGTATAAAGGTGGTGGGTGACTTACTGAAAATCTTACTCTTAATCTTAGGGACAAGGAGTCCCTATATACATTTTCAGACCTCGAGCATCAAAATTTGCGGATGTCTTATACATACTTCCATCCCATGGTTTAAGGGGTTGGGGGTAAAAGTTCCAAGTTTAAGATTTTTTTGTTGTTTGTGTACTAATACTAACTTACATACTAAATTTCAGCTCTCTAGGCCTTCAGGAAGTACCCTAACAATTTTGATGATCAATAGTGAATCAGTGACGAATTTGGGGGTTTTTAGATATCAATAAAATCTAAACTAAACTACTTATAAGAGCTATGTAATTGAAACTTTATATGTTTAATAAGTCCACTATTAACATCAATATCTCGAGAATTTTGTTTATTTGGTATAATCCAAACCCAAGTTATGAGGGTTCAAAAAAAACGACGAAACGCTTCGAGAAAAAGTAGGTAGTGCGCTTTGCTTGGCTCGTCTTGGATGTGAGTAGGCTATCTTATTCTCGTTTTTTTTTTGCTGGTGACATGTATACAAGATATAATTATATTCCCATATTTCCCATTATCCAACCCTAGGGCAGTTGGAAGATGGCACTATAATTCCCAATATCCAACTGAAGTGGATGGCTGGCTAGGTTGGAAGATGGCAATGGCAATGGTTGGTTGGATGGTTGTCCTGTATGTTTGCAATAAAACAAATAAAAAATTAATCGATATAAAAAATAAGCGCAATAACAATAGGTTATCAAACTATCTTATACTTATAAAACTCAACCTCCCGTTGCACACTCCATACCATAGAAAGTTTTGAAGAAATCAAATTGAAATCCAAAAATCAATTCAAATTCAAATTATTAGCTTAGTAGTATCTCAGTTGGAAATTCCACAATGGCCCTTGGTTGGAAATTCTAGAATAGCCCTCAGTTGGAAATTCTGCAATGGCCTTTGGTAGGCCTTACCTCAAACTGTCCAACTAACTAGATCCATGTGGTCCGACCAAATGCCAACACTAAGGCCACCTACGCACTGCCAGGTGGCTTGCTTAGCGTCTAGAGCCTCGCAAGCCACCTGCCTATGCGGCCTTAAGCTAAATGTTAGACTAAGGCCGCACAGGCAGGTGGCTTGCTTAGCGCCTAGAGCCAAACATCTAGGGTAATGCTGCACAGGCAGGTGGCTTGCTTAGCGCCTAGAACCTAACATTTAGGCTAAGGCCGCACAGGCAGGTGGCTTGCTTTGCGCCTAGAGCCTAACATTTAGGCTAAGGTCGCACAGGCATGTGGCTTGTTTAGCGCCTAGAGCCTGCATATCAGGTGAATATTGAAGGCGTCAAGCGCGCAGTGCGGCCGGTGCTGAGAAATCTAGAACGTTTGTTTATAGCCAACGGTCTAGGCGTTAAGCAAGCCACTTGCCAGTGCGTAAGTGGCCTTAGGGATAATGCTATGTTCTATGATATTAGCTGTATATTCCATGATCCTCACCATACGTGCAAATATTTAAATATTAATTGATTCTAATTACAAAATAACAATAAATATATCAGGTTACAAGTAACACTCAGAAACGTATAAATTATAAATTGTATTCTTTTAAACATGGTAATTTTTAGAGTACTTACCTATAAAACCTACCTACATACCTACCCTATGTAGGGTAGTAGGGACCCTACCTATAAACCTACTTTATGTGTATTTAGACAACGCAGCAAATCATATTTTCTACATGAATAATATGATAACGTACTCTAGAGAAATGCCTTAAGAGGAGTGTGTAGTGAACCTACGGCTTTTCTTACAAACGGCGATAACGATTTCCAACCCTTAAATGTTAACAGATGTTGACCAATTTCTGATAGATTGCCAGTCAGACAAAAATCTAGGTGTATACGTTTTGGTTTTTTCACTATGTACATAATTAAAAATTCAGTTTTATTATTGTTTTAGTATATTCATACAAAACTGATTTCGGAGATTATTTGACTTTGTTGATCTGTAATCAATATTCAAAAAACGTATACCTAGACCTAGATTTTGGTCTGACTAACAACCTATCAAAAATTGGTCAAAATCGGTTAAAATTTAAGGGGTGGAAATCGTTATCGCCTTTTGTATGAAGAGTGATTTTTGCCATTAATTCACTATCGCAAACTGTATGACGGGCGTCGTTATCGCCGCGCGCACTGAGTTTCATGGTACGAGCTACGCAGTTGTTGTCAAGTGCGGTGCCGTGCCGGGCAGGCGAGCGCTATATATTGCCATTCCGTTCTGGAATACGCTTCGAGTGTGTCGTTTGGTTGTTCGTGTTTGTTTTAGACGAAGAAATTGAACGTTTTATAATAAACGTCATCGACTCTGATTCTTCCTCCGACTCTGAGACTTCGTCATGTTCGTCGTCTGATGATATGTCAGCAATGGGACATATGTCGGCTATTCAATAATAATATACTATGAAAAAAAAAAATAGTTTTCCCTTTAATTTTTTATTATCATCGGTAAAAATAATTAGCGGTCCGCTATTTGTAATTAGTTAAGCAGCCCTGTTCTTTTTATCCACTCTTGGCGGACAGACTTTAGTACGTATTTATACGAGTTTTAAGATAGGTAAGCAGTTTTTCATACACAAACTTTGAAACCTTAAGGCGCGTGCCTCTTTTTAAGCGAGGTTTCGTATTTTTTCGATCTGTTACCTAACGGCTTGCTTGGAGGACATTTATCCCAAGTTTCAATTTGTTAAACTGATGGAATTAGCTTTTCCCCTTCAACATCCCAAAGACCCCTTATAGGGGGTATTTTTGTTCTTTACTCTTATGTACTTTTCGTGTCAAAAAGTATATTTATACCAAGTTTGTTTTATACGCGGAGAGAACGAGTTTTCCAAACAACCTTTGTTACATTTTGACAATCAGTAGACAATACGTGTGTAAGTAATTATTTTTTAAATAGATTATATTGTACCTACTACATTATATGTTATTATGCGCGTCATTTTTTCCCATCCAAATTCAAATATCTATCCTTATCGGCTTGGGCTGGGGGATATGATGAGTCAGTGAATAAATCAGTCAGTCACTCAGGACTTTGCCTTTTATACTTAAATAGTTTGAAAGTCGCCAGTTTGTAATTGGAGCTCTAATTTTGCAGGCTGATTGTGCGGTATTGATAGTGGCTGCCGGCACCGGCGAATTCGAAGCTGGCATTAGCAAGAACGGACAGACCCGCGAGCACGCGCTGCTTGCGTTCACCCTCGGCGTGAAGCAGCTGGTCGTTGGCGTCAACAAGATGGACTCCACGGAGCCGCCCTACCTCGAGGCGCGCTACGAGGAGATCAAGAAGGAAGTGTCCTCCTATATCAAGAAAATCGGTTAGTAAATCATCACAAACAACTTTATCCTGTGCAGAGCCAGCATGGAGGTAGAAGAGACAGACACCCACGTCTTCTTGGAAATCTTGGAATGTCACGGCTTGGCCAACTACCGGGCAACACCTCGAGAACCCGGTGTCGCTTCAGGAAGTCGTCGCAACATCAAGGGTGCTAGGCTTCCTTCAAGAGTTGGATTGGTATGGGTGCCGCCAACCCACACCACGCAGAAATGGTACGAAATTCAGCCCATGTGAAACTGTTACTATAACTACTTAAGTATTCTGTAAAATAACAGAATAACATACAGATGAAACTGCAACACAAGGCAATTTTGCCGGACACTGAACACGCCGAAGCTGTTGGAGTTGAGTTGACTGCTGAATAAGTGAGAAAAGAAATAATACTTATTCTTTCTATTTTAACTGCAAACATTATCATAAGAAGTTATTTTCCTATTTCGAAGGCATTGCGCCGGTGATAGGCGTAAGTTGTGTAGAATTTGGGTCAGGTTACCTTTATCAAATACCTTTGTATTATTATTTTTAATCCTCTTCGTAATTAAGAAAATTAATATTTAATGTGATTTCTTAAGTATGCCTTTGTAACAACAAGTTAACGCATTGTTAAAAGAAAGGTCTTTGCGAGGATAGCGAGTACGTACCTACTTATTGCGGATAACATTCGAATGGACAAATATAGCACAGTCAATGTCAACATGCTGCTCTTGCGTTCACTTTAACGATTTAATTTAACATTTTGAATTGGCCTATTATAAAAGTAAATTGCTATGAATACTACAAAGTGTGTGTTATCTATTTGTTTTGTTTAGTTTGAGACATTTTTTTATAATAAGCACTATAGGTAAACATTGAATCTCGGTAACCGATATACTTACCTACCAAGTGGGTTTTTTTGTTCACGCATCAAAAAATAACCAAGTTCTCTTTCTGAATGAGTAAAACACGAATCTTAGTAAAAAACGTTGGTTAGGTGCAAAAGTATTTATTATGTTGAATGCGTGTTTGTCGTAGGCTACAACCCGGCGACCGTGGCGTTCGTGCCGATCTCGGGCTGGCACGGCGACAACATGCTGGAGCCGTCCGAAAAAATGCCCTGGTTCAAGGGGTGGACCATTGATCGCAAGGAGGGCAAAGTCGAGGGAAAGTGTCTCATCGAGGTACGATTGTATTATACTTATCACTTATGGAAAGCTCGTCCACTACCTGCACTTTCAAATTACAACAGACATCAAATTATTTACGAATCTATTTAAAAACCCGAACAAGTGGAAATCAGGCTCGGGCGCCGGATTCACACCGACCTTGACTTATGCATAAAATTATGTTTAAATTTCAAGCAAACTAAAACGTAGAAATGTGATACAAGCTTGGAAAGGTTACCCCTCGTTTTATTGATTTTTTTTATAATCAAGTTATACAATTCCGTTATATATTTTTGTACTTTAGATACACATATATGAGTAGTGTCTAGAAACGGAAACGGTAAGTCGGTGTCACCTTTAGGATTTTTAAATCTTTTCGGACCTCTTAGGTACGGAAATCGTAGAGCGACATGATTCAATACAATTCACTTAAGAGAGCTAAACGTTATCGGTAATTTAAAGAAGTCTTTCTTACAGGAATGTATTAAATTGTTGAACAGCGAAGGCCGTCCACTCGGCAGCCCATGTAGCCATCAAGTTACACAAAGGCCTGCATAGTTGACGCATTTACTTTCTAAAATGTATTGACGTTAACGTCATGGGCATTGCATTTGAATATTTTTTTAAACGTATGTACGGTAATGACTTTAGTAATGTGCTTTACATCAGGTAATTGGGGTAATTCCGTCCGTCAGTGGGGTAATCTGTGCGGGGGTGTCCAAACTACTGAAAATGAAAATGAAATTATTTATTTTGCAAGTAGGCCACACGGGCTCTTTCACATGTCTGAATCTACCAGCGCTTCGAAAGGTGACATGTGCTGAGAAGAAACGCCGCAAGAAACTCAGCTGAACAACCTACTCTTTCCGCTACCCAAAATTGTGCATCAGCTTGGGATTGCGCTCCCTTTTGGATTTCGCCGCGGTCAGGAAATAAGTGTGAACCGAAATGACTGAATTGTTCCAATTCATGCACCCTACTTTTACATTTTGTTTCAATTGTCACAACAGTTAAAAGAGAGAACCATACCAGAACAAGTACATCGAAAGATGTAGGTACTCACCTTCTATATTTAAGTTCAATTCAAATCGGTTGCCTGTTTCAATAATAGATATATAACAATTATATAACATCGCTGCTAGTTTGAATTTGCACACCGCAAATTGAAGGTCACCATTAAAAGTCAAATCCGCGGACCGTTCTCCTATGACCTTTTATTTTCAACTTTAGTAGAGACATCGGAGCCTTATGACTTATGACATTTAATACCTATTTCGCGAATATTTTAAAGTCCTCGTCTGCCTAGAAACCATTTACGTATTTTTCCAGATTAAAATTAAATCTCATTCATAATCATCATTAGATGTCAAGTTACCCGACCGCAGTGAAGCAAATAGGAAAGTTAAGTATTGTTTTGCGAGTGTGTATGTGTGTATGATTGGGATTATGTATGTAATGGAGTCACCCCTCTAGTTACCATCTAAAGCCAATACCACTGAACTGCTGTTAACAAATTGAGTGTCCAACGATTCGAACAAAAGGTGACACTGCGCATATGACTTCCTTTGAAATCCAATATGGCGGATGCTAGAAGACCTTTTATTTCTTTATATTTTTCCACCCATACATTATTTGATAGAAATGCGCTATAGGTACTTGTTCAGCGATCAGAATTCCGTTTCGTCCAGCCGTTGTGCTGGAAACGGAATTCTGATCGCATTTATGATCGGGGTGAACCCACCTTGTCCAGTTTAACGCTAAAAAAACTCGGGCTTGTGCTTTTTCCACTATTCGGTGCTTTTGTGCAATAGTCCCCATATCTCCGGTATGGAGATCCGCAGTGACCTAAATCACAGGGACAACATCGCGGGAGCGATACCTACTGATAGCTTCCCGCAAACTTGGGTCCTAAACTAGGTGCGACGGTTCTTTCCTCCGGCTCAGCGCTTGCTGAGGAGAGGAGAGCCATCCGCGGGCGCGCCGTGTTCCAGCCGTGGCCGCAATATGACTTGACAGTGTTAATATTTTCAGTTGTAGTTTTGACCTGTCTGCTTAAAGAAAATACTGTGTTGCGATTTCTGTTTTTGAAATGTCTGGGCAAATTAGGTAATGGTTTTAATAATATTATAATCAGGCACTGGACGCGATTCAGCCGCCTTCGCGGCCGACGGAGAAGCCGCTGCGGCTGCCGCTGCAGGACGTGTACAAGATTGGTGGCATCGGCACCGTGCCCGTGGGCCGCGTCGAAACCGGCATTCTCAAGCCCGGTTAGAGACCTACCACCGCTCCCGAACCATAGTGTAAAAAACAGAGTGTTCTCACGTGCCAGCCGCGACAGGTCAATCGTGCGGGGCATGCAGGGTTGCGCCCCACTGCCTGTTCTGCGCCTGTGGAGCGGTACCTCAACATATTCGCGCTGAGGTTAAAATCGGCAGGTGCTATATTGCCGCCGCGCGTCGGGTTCATAGCTGATTATCCACTTTGTGTTTTTTACACTATGCCCGTACAGATCGATACCTCACGCCTCAAACCTCACACATTTGCAATGGACAAGATTTCATATTTCTAAGACTATTATAAATAATAATCCTCATTCATTCTGAATGTTGTTGAATGAGGATTATTATTTATTTTATTATTTAAGTATTTATTAAGACTGCAAATGTTAAGGCCGGGGCAAACCAAACGCGGTTGCGGCGCGTTTGCGGCGCGAACGCGGGTCCGCGCCGTTGTCGAACGGCGCGGGCGGATATACCATGCCACACCGCGGCGGCGCGGGACCGCCGCGGTCCCGCGGCTACTTTGGTGTGCCATAGTAAATACGCCCGCGCCGTTCGACAACGGCGCGGACCCGCGTTCGCACCGCAAACGCGCCGCAACCGCGTTTGGTATGCCTGGGCCTTTAACGTACGAAACGCACGTGCGCGCTAAGAAAAGTCAGCGCGCCCGCCACCGCGCCCGCGCCCGCGCCCGCTAGTTGTACGTGAAAGACTCCTTACTCATTATAAGTCTAGGTACTTACCTATAATAGCATAACGTTTATAAGACCCGACGCATTTTTACAAGGTTTTTATTAACTCTCATGTTTGTATGTTAGTTGATTTGTTTAGAGCCCGTCCTCTTATCCTACGGTGTTGAATTTTTACATGTTGGTTCAGTTCCAATGAAAATTCATTTTTATGGTAAGCATAACCTGAATCGAGATCCAGGATTAGCTCCAGATAAAGGAACTCTTCAACGGTCAACAGCACATAATACGAAATTTTGCGTACAAATTTTATTGCAATATGACAGTGCATTGGGCAAAAAAGCTTGTTATAAAAATGGAATAACTTAACTCCGCATTATATCTGACTATCTCTTACATCGGCTCTAGTCTGAGAGAGACGCACTCAGATATCTCTAAGTGCGTCTCTCTCACGCCGGACGGAGACGGTGTTAACCTATCCTCGTGTCTAGCTTGCTAGCCGCTGGCAGCTTATATTTGTTTCAAATTTAATATACTTAATATTTTATTTCTTTTTGTTTAGTCACAACAAAAGTTAGGGTGTTCCGCTTTTTTTCTTGGGTGCTGTCCATACTAATAAAAAAATGCTTTTTCGTAAACCGCGTCGAGACTTGTCAACGTCACATTTATAATGCTCCATCAAGTCCGGAGTCCGACCTATATGGTAATAATAGTGTTAAGTTAGAGTACCCGTGGCAAGAGGCATGTATTTGCACCCGCAGGTATGGTGGTTGTGTTCGCGCCGGCGGCCATCACCACCGAGGTGAAGTCCGTTGAGATGCACCACGAGGCGCTGCAGGAGGCCATGCCCGGCGACAACGTTGGCTTCAACGTGAAGGTACGATAGAATCCGCATAGCCGGGCGACCCCCTGTGGCCACGTGGTCCGACTGCTTTGTCCGACTGGTCGGACGACGTGGATTTATTTTTCCCGTTTGTTCGTCTATCGGACTGCATGGAATCACAATTCCATTTTGTCCGAGTGATCGGTCTACCTGGCTTTTTTATTCCTGTTAGATCGACTAATCGGACTGCATGGATTCGCAATTCCGCTTCGTCCGAGTGATCGGTCTACCTGGATTTTTTTTAGTCCCGTTAGATCGATTAATTGGACTATATGTTATCAAATTTTGAATTCACGGCGCCCATGATGTATTTTGTAAAAATTGACATGGGTATTGAGGAGAAAAGCTAAGGAGTACAAAATAACAAGTTTTGACAAGGGATGGGTGGGCATACATATTGAACGACCTGCCAGACGATGATGTAGGGCTGGAAAAATTTGAACGTTGTATGTAGCGGCAATGGTTGAAAAGTGATGACTTCATTGCAGACTGGTGTATCTTTGGAGAACTCATCCGAACTACATATTCCCTCGAAGGATGGCACTCTAAATTGAACGCATTGGTAGGGCGTAGGGTACCAAACCTAGTAACTCTTTTGAAGAAGGATTCGGGATATAATTTAGTCAAGATGAAAGGTTTGAAGGATGAAAGTTTATTTTAGATACAAATGAAATGCTTAAAGATTTTGATATGGATGTCGGTTTCTTTTTAGAACGATTGGCTTGGAAAGGCTCGCTCTTTAAATGTTGATAGTCCTAATTTTAGTACGGAAAGGGAATGTTTTATTTTAAAACAGAAAAGTTGTTTTGTTATGTTAAATTATTCGGTTAGATATGGACAAGAAAAAAGAAACGTGTTCTAATTGTTTTTTATTATTTCAACATGGTGAGAGTTTCTAGTCCGATTAATCGATCTAACAGGACTAAAAAAAGCCAGGTAGACCGATCACTCGGACGAAGCGGAATTGCGAATCCATATAGTCCGATTAGTCGATCTAACAGGAATAAAAATGGCCAGGTAGACCGATCATTCGGACAAAATGTAATTGCGATTCCATGCAGTCCGATAGACGAACCAACGGGAAAATAAATCCACGTCGTCCGACCAGTCGGACAAAGCAGTCGGACCACGTGACCACAGGGGGGCGACCGTTGCTGCCAACATTAAGCAAAAAACTATAACGGGCGAGGCTGCAGGCAAGCAAGGGTACCGATACCTTACCTTGATGAAACACAGCGCTCTGAACACTCTTTATTTGCTAGTAAGAGTTAGGGTTAGCGGAGTCATTAGAATATGTAGTGAGCTGTGAAGTTCGGTTATCGCAGTTTGGCGATAATCGGGAACTCGCTTGGCGTCTTTTTCTTTTCAGGGATGGTACCTATCTAGCTAAACTTGGAAAAAAAGACAGATAAATACAAAATTTCAGCCAAATCGTTATAGCCGTTTCCGAGAAACCAATATACAAGAATTGCTCGTTTGAAGTAATAAGAATTAGCCCGGGGTTTTCTTAAATGGGCACGAGCGTGACTTGCATATCCAAATTTAGTTTTGTTATACAATAGGTAGTTACTGTACTGCCATTTCAAGGTACATTCACTGCACTATTGTGTCGATTTCGTAATGAATAGATCAAGGTTATACAGTGAGAAATAGCAAATTGCGCGAGTGTAGATAGGGAAAGTGAATGTGCAGCGGTGTGTATATTTCAGAACGTGTCGGTGAAGGAGCTGCGACGCGGCTACGTGGCGGGCGACTCCAAGAACGCGCCCCCGAAGGGCGCCGCCGACTTCACCGCGCAGGTTAATGCTCCCACCCACTCCCACGATCCGTAGTCACAGATGTACAGAATTGTAACATATCAATTCGGATTCGGGTGCGGCACTTAGAGATGTGCCGTCCTAGGAAAGTTTCTTTATTTTGTTTGTCAAGTTTCAAAGTCCGGCACAATTCTAGTGGCGATAGACCCACAGTTCTCGAATAGGTACATGTTTCTCTCGGAAGATAGAGAAATGGGTACAGAATACGAAACAGTTACAAAATACTTGAAATTCTTAAATTTGCTATTGCACGTACCTAATATAAAATAAAATTTCCATTGAAACCAAAATGCCTATTATCCGATTTCACTATGCTTCCTAAACAATTCCTAAGGCATATCTTTTATGATGTTTTAGAGTCCAATGACCCTATGAGGTCCAATATCAATATTACGATTTTCAGATACTACACTTTTTAGCGTTTTTTGCATTTCAGCCCCCCTTTCTTCCAAGAGCATCGTAGCCGTAGCATAAAAAGTGAGCACTATGGGTCTTGTGCCACACACATACCCCTATATGGGTCTCTAGCTAGATTCATATATATACTAACGTTATTAGGGTTCCGTATCTAAAAAGAAAAAACGGAACCCTTATAGGATCACTCGTGTGTCTGTCTGTTTGTCTGTGTCTGTCCGTCTGTCACACCCCATTTGGTCCGAAACTACTGGACCGATTGAGTTGAAATGTAAGTCGGTGACCGCAATACGGATGCTTAACGTAAATTAATTAATTTTAATCATGGGGGTCACTTGGGGGGTAAACTAGAAAATTAAATAAGTTATGCAACCTATACTTATCGTGTGACATATTAAATGAAAGGGCTTATTGTGAGGATCTTAAATATATATTTTTTGGAATCTGAAGATAAATAGTTTTATAGTTATTTAGGAAAATAGGCGAAAATTTACCATCCCCCCCCCCCTTATCTCCAAAATGGGCCTAAAAATTTGAAAAAATAACGAAAATAGTTCTTTACCTATAGACTTCAGGAAAACCTATAAGAAGTCAATGGTATTTAAAGTACTTAACATAGGAAATTTCATATAATCACGGAACCCTCTCCACGAGAGTTTAAGTTGAACTTGTCCAGTTTTTACTTCTGGGACGACCGGTTATTGACGCCTCCCGATCGACTTGTTTCACTCACTTAAGCCGTTGTACAATCCCCTTTATCTTATAACTAAAGGCCTTCACATAGCGACATTCTCGCGTTTCGTTTTGCTGTCACTTTTACGCTAGCAACAACAAAATGCGCATCGACTAGCTATATGCGTGTAAATGTCGCCGTGTGCACTCTCTCACTTATATCTAAAATTTACGATAAGGATCTGTATCCTAAGGCTTCCACACACCGAAATGCGGGTCGTGCGCAGAGCGGGTGGGAAAAGGGTCTGCGTAAGCATTGCCACAAACTGAATTGAAAGCTTTCAAATTAACGAGCGCGGCCCGCTCGGCAGCCGCTTGGTCACTGAAATAGGCTTCCATTTTATTTCCTGTGACACTGCTTGCGGGGCCGCTTCCGACCCGCTACGGGAACGACCCGCGTTTCGGTGTGTGGAAGCCTAAAGGCTTCCACAAAGCATTGGTATCGAATGTAAACACAACTGTGGCTTTGAATGATCAGTGCAATATATTGTATATAATGTACAGGTTAAAGTGAAAATTAAAACTACAATGGGCAACACAAGAAAATATTCTTTCGCAATCTGGATTTTTACATTTATTGCGTAAATTGCTTTTAAATTACATGGCAATTCCCAAAACGAATAGTTTGGCATAATGCGAAAACACTAATTAACCCAAAGTAACCATCCGAAAGGACTAAGGCTGTGTTTCCATCTGAAATATGCTAAGCAAAAAATCCAATAATAGGATCACTTCATTTTCCTAGTCTCGCTCAGCGTAGCTCTCGTGGAAAAGGGCATATCTAGCGGTGCCAGGTCTTTGATGTGCATAAAAAAGTAAAGATATAAAACTAAAACCCGATTGACCATGTAAAAGCATTTTTGCTCCTAGTATACGCACCTTTAGAATTCATTATTATTTGACACTCTCACGTTCACCACGAATCATTTGATACCCCGTTTATTAAAATAGGTCCAGTCGGGCTAAAGTGGAACATCCGATTTTTGGTCACATACATACAAAGACTGTTAAACTCTTTACCCTCCTTTTGGCTTCGTGCAGTCGGGTAAAGACAAGCGAGAAGAGATAATAATATACGCGAGGCACGCGAGCGAACGAGGCGTGCGAGAGGGTGTGGCTAATTGATGAAAAGAGTCTGCTACGCGTCCTCGTACCGCTCAGCTCCTACAAGCTTGATACGGGGATAACTTAACCCCGTTTAATCTCTTAATATCTCTTTCATCGGCAATAGTGTGAGAGAGACGCACTTAGAAATAAGACGGTGTTAACGTATCCCCATATCAACCTTGTTAGAGCCGATGCTTGGTGGAACGAGTCACACCGCTTCAAATCGCTACGCCTCCTCGCACCCTCCTCCTCCTCCTAGCCACCTCACAAAGCTCTGGTGCAAACACAGCCTAAGGATCATTACCGTTGAAACCAGAAACGTTAATAATTTGCAACTTGCCCAATCTCGAGTGGTACCGTGATTGCTTAGACTTAATTGAGTAACCTAAACTCGTTTTCGAGCAAATAATTATATTCAAGTAAGTTCGCTGTCTGGTATTACGACATTATTTAATGACATCAACAAAGAAATAATTAGACGTACGCGTTTACGTAATTTATCTACGATTAATTTTTTTGTCAGCTAACAAGTGATAGAACAATGAATAATGTATCACAAAGCTTTTAGAAATCATAAATTACATCTTGTATCGCAATAATCGACCTCGAAAAAATGTGTTTCATTAAGCTTAATGTAAAATTAAGTCTTCAAAATGAAAATAATTCATCGCTAAGATTTGTTAAAAGTTGGCAAATAGTAGTTTATGCAACGGTTGCATAATGATAGGCCTTAAAACACTAGTGCGGTTTTCATGAAACGAGCTTTAACGAGTTTCATAATAAGATCGCACGTGTGTTTTAAGGCCAAATTATGCAGTGTTGCATACATTACTTTATCTACACACATATTATAAATCCTCCATGATGTGTTCAGAAACAATATTTTCTGGCAACAAGTTATTTGTTGCAATCGTGGCTGCATATTTCCGATATCCGGCGCATTTTCACATCACACAATCACAATGTAAATTACAAACAACTTTATATACAATTCAACAACAATCTTACTTTCGTTCAGCAATAAACCAACATAATGGCGGCAATTCGATCCTCCGTCAAGACCATTTTTTTTAAATCATAGACAAACGAATGAAGTCTCTATTCTCACGTCACTCGAGATCAAATGTCGTTCGGTTTATATTAAAAAAACATACTGAATTGATGTTTCGTATCAATAACTGTTTAATATCTATGGATACTAGAATAGAGACCCACTTGAGTTTTGACAGCTGTTCCAAATTTAATCTCATTTCGATACTAAAATCGATACTGTAATAACATTGCAGCACTGGTTTTACCTAATTGGTTGTCACAATGGTGGTCATTTCCTACTGTTTT
This sequence comes from Tortricodes alternella, assembly GCA_947859335.1. NCBI lineage: Eukaryota > Metazoa > Arthropoda > Insecta > Lepidoptera > Tortricidae > Tortricodes > Tortricodes alternella. The sequence continues at coordinate 21,136,321 of OX401970.1, read as the reverse complement.
GATTACACTATGGAGGTTTTATGATATGGTTGTAGATAAAATACATTCCAGATTCAGCCAGTAACATCGATCGGTAGATCGGGCTATTACAGTGGAGCGAGTGCCATCTGACCTCCGTAACCCTTAGCCGGGGTAGCCAGACCATTGGAAAAAATCGTTAGTACATGGCAACCGCTCGGATTCGAACCCGTTACCCCACAATCACGAACCTACATCCTTAGCCACTACGCCACGGACACTAAATATTCCAAAGTTACTTAAAAATGTTTTAATTTTATGACGGTGAGCGTAGAGTTATAGTTTAGCAACAAGCGCCGTACAACGCCTTGGGTGGCGACGGACGTGCAGGGGAAGGGAAATATTAAGAGGCGTCTAACAAAACCGAGTCGCATTTACAGTTTCTGGATTATTTAAGTAAAAGTGAGTGAAAATCAAAAATGTACTTAGTCCGTTCTGTCCTAAATAATCGAGAAAAACCTGAAAAATGCAATGTTGACAGCTCGGCGTTATGAATTACCTCTTAAGGAATATGAAGTCCTTTTCGCGTGCCGCGGGCAGCCCGCGTCTTGCCGCGCAGCACGGCGCTTGTGGTAGCACTTATAGTAAAAAGTAACCAATCAAGCAGCGACATGACTACATCGCACAATTTATTGAAAGTGTAAATTGATCAGTAATGGTGATAAACAGGTGATAGTGCTGAACCACCCGGGGCAGATCAGCAACGGCTACACGCCGGTGCTCGACTGCCACACCGCCCACATCGCCTGCAAGTTCGCCGAGATCAAAGAGAAGTGCGACCGCCGTACCGGTGAGCCCTACCACCACTGCAGCCAAAAAATATTGAACCTTTATTTTTTTCTTTTGTCAATTAAACCAAAAATTACTAAGATATAGTGAGTTGAAGTTCCGCGTGACATCACGACTTTGCACACTTTTTACCATTAAGTGACGTCATGAGCTCCCACTCCCAGACTTTGATGCCCGTTATCTTTGTCAATTTAGATTGATTTAGTAAAGCAAAAAATACGTGTTCAATATTTTTTGATAATCTAACTGACGGATTAATTGGAATTATATTTTTTTTCCCAGTAAACATCCCTATTGCTCCCAAAATCATGAATAAATATTTATTTCTTTTTCCAGCTGTACTTTTGGGATTCTTTAGAACGCCTAGGAAATGTGAAATTTATTAAATATTTATTATATTGCCTTAACGTTGTAGGCATTCTATAGAATGACGGATTATACTCATTATCGGTAACATATAATCAAAACATTGTTCATTTAATATTATAGTATAGGATTAGTACATTACTGAAGAAACCAGTAAATAAGCTGCTATACTCGACGAGTACGATTTGAAATCCGAGCCGTAGGCGAGGATTTCTATGTACAAGTCCACGGGGGCTAGCACGACATGTCCGCGAGTCGTTTGTCGCTCAGTGCGTCTCTGTCAAACTAGTCAAATATGTAAGGGATGCCCTGAGTGACAAATGACTCGCGGGCAGGTCGTGCTAGACGTGCAGTATGGCACTTAATGGTCGAAGATTGTATTACCACCATCCATTACCATCAGGTGGGTAGAATAAACTGTAGGTCGCGATCAGCGCGGGAGCCGGCGCCGCGCGCCCCGCCACTCGGGGCACGCGTGCCGTGCATGTTATGAGCGTTGTATCGTACTTACTGGACAATTTTTCATTCCCAATTCAAAACCTCTCTACTTACTGGACACTTTTGATAAGTGTCCGGTATTATTAACTTTCTGGTGACTTCGACTTTATGTATCATTTTTGAGAAAAAATATATAAATCTAATTCATTAGTCATTTGGTACTTATATAAATTTATCAGTAATGTGCGAATGCCAATAAATAAAGATTAGTGGTTCAGTAGGGAAAGTACCTGAGCCGGATAGCGGTCTATACAATATTTTCAGTGTTTTTATTGTGTTATTTTTAGCGTTATTCAAGCACATTCCATGATCAAAATATGATAACAGTGAGTGAAACGTGCTAATAGCGGCCCTAGCAAGGTTGACACGGGGATAAGCTATCTCCATCTTATCCCTCAGTGTGTCTCTCAGTATCTAAGAAAGAGATGCTCTGAGATGGGAATCGATGGATAGATGAGAACCAACGAACTACCTATATACATAGGATCTCAAATCTATGAAAATTTGGCAATTTACTCAGAGTATAACATAGCATAATCCAAAAGTGCTCAACTTTTACGTTGGCTTAGTATACAAGTGTACAGTCAATTAATTTGATACAAAGGCCACTGCAGAACCTTGTCATATCATTTAGATACCTACAAATCACGTCAAACTTTCATCAAAATAAACTATGACTCGCTGTGGCAAGGTTTTAGCGGTCCCAATACTCAATCATATTAAATGGGGAAGTTGCATGAAAATCAAAATGAGGTTTAAATGATATATTATCAACGTAAATTTAAACAGAAGCATAATAGAGAAAAAAGCAGATCATTTAGACTTTTCATTTTTATTTGATTAAGGGTCAAAATTTGTGAAAAATATATATGGTTTTTTTAGTTCTGTTTTTAATTTTTTGGACATCCTCGTCAAATTTGTCATGTACCGTTAACCGCTATTTTCGGAAATAATTGCAGATTTCGTTTAAACGCTATACATTTTGTGCAGTCTAAAGACAGCTGTGACGTCATAGCTGTTGTCCATTTTGTATGGAGTGTTTTTGCGAGTGTTATGAACAATGACTTTTCAAAGCTTCATAACTCATAAAATAATCAACATAATAATGTTTTGCGTACACAGATAAGCTTTTATTAATCCGCACTTTCCAATAAAAGATGAAAAAAAATGCTACTTCCCTAAAGAATACCAGTTGTGCCCGGCATGCGTTGCAATGCCGTTATTATTAATCACAGACCTTCCCGGGCGTGCCCAAATCAACTTACCAAATTTTCATCGTAATAGAATGAACGGTATATCATATGGATGCATAGGTCCCGAACAAACAAACATACCTAATTTCTATGTACCTACCTTACCTACTAGATACGAGCGATATCTTAGTGTTAATTATATCCGTACAGGCAAAACCACCGAGGTGAACCCGAAGTCGATAAAGTCCGGAGACGCGGCGATCGTGATGCTGGTGCCGACCAAGCCGCTGTGCGTGGAGTCGTTCCAAGAGTTCCCGCCGCTCGGCCGCTTCGCCGTGCGCGACATGCGCCAGACCGTCGCCGTCGGCGTCATCAAGGTAGGGCTGCTAGTTGCCACTACAGTTTATAATATAATTGGGTAATACAGGCATTTAGGTTTTGAAGTGTACCTTCCTGGTACCGAAAGTTAAGGAACCTGAGGCCTGATTTTTTGTTTGGACTATATCCGTATGTAAGTAGGGCGCCGTTTTTTATTATTCGGGAGCCCAGTAACGGATTTTGGGATTTAATCAAGCGCGGCAGATTAACATAAGGGGTGATACTCTAAGGAAGTAACTCGGCGGTAGCACGAGGAGTCGGGGATTTGCTTCTTCTGCTCTTCAAGCTAAATAGTAGGATGGCTTCAAGACTAGTTTTAGCAGCGTAATTGAGGAAAGTAAATTATTTAAATTAAAAACTCAAGCATAGATTTTTGACTATATTTTCCATTAAAAGATTACACGTGGTGCCCTTTCAACGGCGCAAGATGGAATGGAGATCTGGACATGCGTGTTGGACGTTCTAATAATATTTAAATTCGTATTTAAAAATACGAAAGACAGATACATCGGCAATACGCCTGTCCAGTTACAACAAAGTATTAGAGCAACCTGTTTGCTCTACAATACCTTGCACCCATTTGAGTAACTACAGCATACATAAGGCCTTCATATAGGATCGGAGGCCGATCAGAATAGTTTCAAACCATCAGATTCCCTCCAAATAATCGTCAGACACGACTACACGACAAGGACATCAAACTGAACCGTCTGTATAATAATCTGACGCGCTCGAAAATTTCAATATGACGTTTTTATTAAATTTTCAAAAAGCTTCCACGAGCTTGCGTGGCGTTTGAATTGTCAGTCTTTTAAAAGGGAGCTTCTTTCGGGTGCACTTAACATTCTCTCTGAATATCTGACGCGCTCGAATATTTCTATGTGAATGTGTTTATTTTTTTTATTTCTAGCAGCTAATCTTCAAAATCCAATAAGTGGTCCCACGACACGACGCTCGAGTAAATCCCCATTTAGCTCCGTGGGCTCCCCTACAATATGTTTTGGCCTGTTTGAAACGTGAATTTAACCTGTCGTTTCGTTAACTTTTTGTCACAAAAAACTTTTTGGTCTTTTCGTGTGTATCCTAATGATTCAGCCATGTTTCAAAGGAAACGACATTACACACACACTTGATACAAACGGGTTAAAAAATCGGAAACATTGATTAAGCTCTTAATTTTTTTTATTATAATTTGTTTATTTTTCTTTGTATCCAATTATATATGAGAGTCCATGATAAAAAGAGTGATCGCCACTCAATTACACAGTATTTGTATCCATACAATCTGGCAGCCCTAAGTGTGCGCCGCCGCCGCTCGCCGTCACATACCGGTACCACACGCCGAGCCCACCACCAGTGTCGTAGCTATGGTCGTGTGCGCCCTTGGCAAGATTTGAATTTTGCGCCCCCCAAGACTTATTTCCTAGGAAGAGAAACAACACTGTGGGTCTGCAAAATGGGCCGCCTGGCCAGCCCCTAGCTACGACGCTGCACACCACGCATTGCATTGACCGTTTCCATCTGTTACAGAGTGTCAACTTTAAAGAAGTGACAACTGGGAAAGTCACCAAGGCTGCCGAAAAGGCCCAGAAGAAGAAATAACTATGGAGCACGGTAAATACAGTATTGCAGCTGGTTACAACGGTCCGCTGCGTAGCGCCTCTTTCTGTCGTGCTCTCGCTTTTGGTTCAGGTTACTCCTCCGCACCACGTTATTTCGCCCCCCGTAGGACCCCTCTCGGCTCGGAGCTTCTTCACTGGTGACACCACGCTCATCCCCGACCTATGCATTTATCATAGCACGATATTCTTAAAGTTAATTCGTTTTAGTTACGCTTACATGTTAAGTTTATGTATTTGTGATTATTTTAGTCGTAAGTTACTCACAAAGTTTGTGTTTCCATATTTAAAAGCTCGTTACGTTTTGTTTTTCCATCGCAAGGAGTTCAGGAGGAAAGGCAATGGAATTGTGGTTGGATCTTTAAACCACGTCACAACCCAAAGTTCGTTAACTGGTATCTTTAAGTGCAAACTTTCTTTAATTGTATACACTTTTTCACTTATAATTTATTGCACTGACCCTTCAAGAATTCATTTAAGCTCTAAGCTTAAGCTGTATGAAAAATCTTAGCGTTTCCTCTGTCCAATGGCTAGACGTCGTAGAAGATAATATTGTATTAAGTATTCAAATTTTTATTAAATATGAAATGGCTGTTTGAATTTATGGTCTACCTCATCATGATTTTCGCTTTCTAAACAGTGAGATATTTCAATTATTAAGTGCTTAACTGCTAAATGTTAGATTTTGAGTAAATTCTACTTTTGTTCATGAAATGGAAAATATAGGTGACAGACATCACGATTAGGAATATTAAGGGGGTTATTTGATTGAAAATCTGTTCCCTGCACGTCTAGCACGACCTGCCCGCGAGTCGTTTGTCGCTCAGTCCGCGTCCCTTACGTATTTGACTAGTTTGACAGGGACGCACTGAGCGACAAACGACTCGCGGGCGTGTCGTGCTAGCCCCCCTGTAGTCAACTGTTGGGTTAAATAGCACACGCCCGAGACGTTAAACGTTTCGCTAGCAATCGGAAACTGTAATAGGTACGTAGATAATGGTGAATGTTATCTTTATCTCTGTTGTTAGTTATATAAAGGGGTGATCAGATTTATCTGTTTATAAAATTAAGTTTGGACCTGTGTAGGGTTGAAATATTCAAAGCAATAAATCCATGATGATGTTAATCCTTTTAAAATTTTAAGATAGCAGTTTAAGAACTTCTTAGATACAAACTACACATCTCATTTTAAGCCAATGTAACTTTATGATGTTTTCGATATTTTGTAAAGAACTTAGATCCCGACAACCAATAAAGAAGCTACTGGTATAAGAGCGTTTTATTTAGTATTTTAACACGTTCCCTTTCCATTTTTGTATCTATTTGGACCATGGTCCTTACCCTAACACAAAGCGGAAAAGTTCATAGGTGTTCTTCGACTCTATCGTGGAGTACATACAGGTGTCCCTAAAACCAACGATAAAACGAAAGGAGCTGATAGGGCGGCCCAAGAGCTACAGATGTAGTGCATTAGTAGTTTATGCAACGGTTGCATAATGATAGGCCTTAAAACAGTAGTGCGGTTTTCATGAAACGAGCCGATAGGCGAGTTTCATAATAAGATCGCACGAGTGTTTTAAGGCCAAATTATGCAGAGTTGCATACATAACTTTATCTACACACATATTATAAATCCTCCATGATGGGTTCAGAAACAATATTTTCTGGCAACAAGTTATTTGTTGCAATCGTGGCTGCATATTTCCGATATCCGGCGCATTTTCACATCACACACACTCCGAGAAGACTACTATTCATATTTTCAACTAAAATGTAAATTACAAACAACTTTTTCTATTCAATTCAACAACAATTCTACTTTCGTTCAGCAAAACACCAACATAATAGCGGCAATTCGATGCTCCGTCAAGACCATTTTTTTTTAAATCATAGACAAACGAATGAAGTCTCTATTCTCATGTCACTCGAGAGCAAATGTTGTGCAGTTTATATTAAAAAAAAACATACTGAATTGACGTTTCGTATCAATAACTGTTTTAATATCTATGGATACTAGAATAGAGACCCACTTGAGTTTTGACAGCTGGTCCAATAACATTGCAGCACTCGTTTTACCTAATTGGTTGTCAAAATGGTGGTCATTTCCTACGATTTTTGATTACACTTTGGAGGTTTTATGATATGGGTGTAGATAAAATTAGTTTCCGTCGTGTTTTATCGCAAAAGTTCGTATCATCGTGCTCCCTCAATTAGCTTCAGCAGGCCCCTAATTCTCGGTGCACTCGAGGTAAACTCACAATCGAGATTAAACGTCAGTGCATACAGTCATCTGACACAACTGTATGAATCTGACGTTTAATCTCGCAATCGACATTATCTCGAATGCATCGAGAATTGGGGGCCAGTATCCATCATACCATGCTGTCATTTTTCATGTTGACATTTGACAGTAAATAATAAAGTTTCATATGAATGAATATAAACATGTCACTCATTTAATACAATAATTAATTGACACTTCGGGTCCCGTCTTCTTCCGACTTCGATCCGAGTTTTACCGATGGAAACATTATTCAGTATATCTATACTTACTCGATTAAGTAATTTTGACTTTATTAAAAACTAGCTGTGCCCTGCGACTTCGTCCGCGTGGAAAAGTGTGCGCCCATTGTGTACGGTGCGGTGTTGGCAAGTTTCTTACTCGCCTTAACTTCAGTTTCACATTTTGTAATTACTCCACATCACATGTTACATCAGCATAGCTCTAATATTTTGTCTCTTGTCGCAAACTTCTCTTCTTCAAAATCTTGTATAAAACAATCACATAAATCTTACATATTTCCATACAAACTTTCATCCCCTATTCCCTATTGTTATTTTACACCCTTGAGGGTAAAACTTTTACAAACTTTGAATTTTACATTTATTTATATCGAATTAACGTCATTTAAAAAATAAGTTTAAAGCTTCTAGCTCTAAAAATAACGATACTTCCATACAACTTTTCATCCCCCCCCCCCCCCTTTCAACCCCTTACAATCCTTTTTTTGCATTAAAAAGTAGCCTATATCCTTTCTCAGGCTCTAGTCTAGACTATCTGTGTACCAAATTTCATTCAAATCAGTTCAGTAGCATATTTCCATACAAACTTTCATCCCCTATTCCCTATTGTTATTTTACACCCTTGAGGGTAAAACTTTTGTAAACTTTGAATGTTATATTTATTTATATCGAATCAACAGCCTAAAAAATTAGATTCAAGCTTCTAGCTCTAAAAATTACGATACTTCCATACAACTTTTCACCCCCCCCCCTTTCAACCCCTTACAACCCTTTTTTCGCCTAAAGTAGCCTTTGTCCTTTCTCAGGCTCTAGACTATCTGTGTACCAAATTTAATTTAAATTGGTTCAGTAGTTTTGGCGTGAAAGCGTAACAGACAGACAGACAGACAGAGTTACTTTCGCATTTATAAATATATCTATATATATATATATATATATATATATATATATATATATATATATATATATGTATATATAATTGTATAATATATATAAATTATAATATACTATTATAATATTATAATTATATAGTAAAATATAGTATGGATATCATAGTTTTCGAGATAATGGCACTTTTATAAAACTCGTGGTTTTTATTTTGAGCCCTTCTTCCTCGTCGTACCCCAAATCGTTCCACCAGTGGCACGAGAAGGAATTGTCGTTCCTCGTCGTACCACTGAATGCAGATACATGCAGTGAAGATAGCTCTACTTAATTTCCCTTTAGATATCACTCTATAGATAATTGTGGTCTTTCACAATTTTCCTGTGACTGCTACTTTAGTATTATGTACTCGTATTTTATGTTATTCAAACTTGTTGGTGCCATTAGCATCGGTCATTTAATGGAAAAATTAAGATAACTCTACTAGTTGCTATAGAAGTTGTGATTTTTTTGTTTGTTATGCTATTAGGTATGTAGGACCGGGATTGATTAAAACTAAATTTTATTTTATCGCTTACTGTTTAATAACTACTCTCTTTATTAACACTTTTACAGCGGAGAAAACTTAGACGTGTCACACCCATCCAAATCGCCATTCGTTCTCTATATGTCCTCACATTCTTCTGTCCTTCCGTCCGTCTGTTCATACATCTCTACGTTCCATTTCACTTACCAATTTCATCATATCCCACAGGTATCTGAAGTAAAAATTGTCTTTAGATTTTCTTTATTACTAGTAGAGCAACAATAATTCAGTGGTACGACGAAGAATAACAATTCCTTCTCGTGCCACTGGTGGAACGAGTTGGTGGTACGACGAGGAAGAAAGGATTTTGAGTACTACGACTGCAAATTTTATTATTTTCTAAATCTGTTTTTTGCTTGATGTTCCTCACAAACTATGCTATTGAATGTAAAGAACCATTTATTATATCATGAATAATGCAGTAGTGGTAAAAGAAAGAAATGAAACGATTTTTGGAATTTCCAAAAATTGGACACGAGTTTTATAAAAAAAGAATGTAGTACATTAACCTAGGACATAACATACAAAAATTAGAAATTTAGTGTTGTTCTTAAAATGGTACAACATGCACTAATTTACGCAGCAGTTTTAGAGATACCCCTTGAGTACCCTTGATCCAGCCATCAAGCGAGAGTCTCTTGAGGTGTAAGTCGAGACTCTTCGCTATGAGACTGTTCGCAGAAACGACTATCGGCAAAATGGTCGTCGAATCAGCATCCCACATGGTGGTTACCTCGTGAGCCATGTCAAGATACTTGCTGAGTTTGTCCTTCTTGGCCTTCACGAGGTTCCCGTCGTGGGCGATGTTGATATCGACGAGCATTGCCCGGCGTTGCAATCGATCTGTCAGCACGATATCAGGCTTATTGGCAATAATAGTCCTGTCCGTGACGACAGATCAATCCCAATAGACTATTGAATAGAGCATGCCACGATTTAAGAGAAGTGCTGAGTGGATTCTGATCTAAGCAGAACCACAAAGGAATCAAACTGTCACCCTGAATTATTATTAGGTATTATTCCTATTGGTTTTCGTAAATATGTTCGTTATATGATAAAAAATTAAATTATGTTTAGTACGTAACCAATATACCTACTAGTTATCATTGGTTCGCTTATACACATCTAAGTGTTAGTTTTTCCACTTGTTTCTTCACAAATCCATTGTTAGCAATTGGAACAAAGGTAGAGCGACAATTTTGTCTTAAAAAATTACAGTCTTTCTAACATTGATCATATAAGGTGCGACCACAACTGACGAACGCGCCGCGGCCGGATGCGCCGCTCGCGCGCTGCACGCGCGCCGCACACGCATTTATTATAACTGTTCGCGCAGAGCGCCGCGCGTGCGCTGCGCTTGTGCGGCGCATTCGTGGCACGTTCGTCAGATATTGACGCCCCATGAGGTCAATGGTTCTTAAACAAGAATGCCATGAAATCTATAACTAGCAAATAATAGTTGTGTTCAAACCTGACGCCATCACAATATTAAATTACCTACTTGTAACACACACAACAATATAATAATAATAATCACCGGTAGCTTGAACCCTGCCCCGCTGCCGGCGTCACCCTAGGTTAGGTTTTTATAATGTTTGTACCTATTTATTGTAGAGATTTTTCTTTTAAAAGAAATATTGTAAAATCCTAAACCTAAGATAGATATGAAATAAAGAAAATAATAATCAGATCCAGAAGGCGATACTCCTAGACACGGCGCGCATCACCAGGAGTTTCCTCTGCCTTTGCGGCCCTAACCACTGGTAGCTAGAGCCCAGGCCCCCAATTCTCGGTGCATTCGAGATAATCTCACAATCAAGATTAAACGTCAGTGTATACAGTTGTTTGAAACACCTGTATGAATCTGACGTTTAATTTCTTAATCGAGATTATCTCGAATGTACCGAGAATTGGGGGCCTGCCCCGCTGCCAGCAGTTTTTTTCTTTTTTTTTCGGTTTGACCTAAGCTGGTAGTCTCAGACGACTGCTCCAGCATCACCAGGATTCATGCGAAGGCCGGATGGGCCTTGATGGTCCTTCGCATGTTGGGTTTATACACTTAGCATGCCTAAGGGTCTCCTAATGAGCACCTCGGAGTTAGGACGCTAAGCAGAGTTTCAATTCAATCGGTTTTAGTGCTACCAGCGCTTCGGAAAATTACGTTTTCGCTGCCAGCGGCACCCTAGGTTAGGTATTTATAGTGTTTGTTTTTTTTGTACAGATTATTGTATTTTACTTTAGATAGAAATATTGTAAAACCCTTATCTAAGATAGATATGAAATAAAGTAATAAATTTTACGTAAAACATCAGACTAAAGGCAAATTTTTTATTTTACTTATTTATTAATACAGGCAGTATTGTTTCCAAATTGTTGCTAATAAAAACCGGCATTATCGGAACGTTTGACTTTGACGGATAAAACGTCAAATCTGACAACCACACGTAAGATCCTGCTACATGGACAGAAAAGTTTGCCGCGATAAAATACCAGTACCTCGTATCTGTGATAACGAAACATGATGACGTGGGCTACGCCGCAAGTGAAAGTAACTCATTAGTGGTAGGAGCAATACACGTAGGCCTTCAATATCAGTTTTATGTTTTGTTGCTCGCAGTCTGTCGCGAGTCGTCGTTTCGTTCAGTCGAGTCCCTCTACGTTCCATTCAGTGCTATAACAATGTGCGGAATTTTCGCATACATCAATCACTTAACTCCAAAGACCAGACGAGAAATATTAGAACTGTTGGTCAATGGCTTGAAACGATTGGAATATCGTGGCTATGATAGTGCAGGAGTCGCGATCGATGCTGCAGACTTGAAAGATATAGCAGTAATAAAGAATAGCGGCAAGGTAGCAGCACTCGAGGAGGTGCTGCAGGAGCGCAGCTTGGAGCTATGCGTAGAAGACTGCGTAGAGTCACACTGTGGCATCGCGCATACGCGCTGGGCCACGCACGGCGAGCCTAGCTCCATTAACTCGCATCCGCAGCGGTCTGGGGACGACAACGCCTTCGTCGTCATCCACAATGGCATCATCACCAACTACAAGGCTGTCAAGACCTTCCTTGAGAACAAAGGGTATGTCTTTGAGTCCCAGACTGACACTGAAGCCATTGCTAAGCTGGTTCATCATATTTACAGCCAGCACAAGGACTATAACTTTCAAGAACTTGTTGAACAGGTAACCCAACAATTGGAGGGTGCATTTGCTTTGTGTTTCAAATCTCGTTATTTTCCCAATGAGTGTGTAGCTACACGTCGTGGAAGCCCATTGCTTGTGGGTATCAAGATGCGTCATCGCTTGTCGAGTGACCATGTGCCAATCATGTACACTAATAACAAGGCTACTAGGGGTGTTGTGCCCACAGTGCCACGAGTTGACAGCCATGCTCACTTTCAACCTGAAGAAGAGCGAACTGTAGAATACTTTTTTGCATCTGATGCTTCTGCAGTAATTGAGCACACTAACAGGGTATTGTACTTTGAAGATGAGGATGTTGCACATATTAAAGATGGAGTCCTCAGCATCCATCGCTTATCAGGCAGCAGTGCTGATCCCCATCAGAGAGAAATTTTGACCTTAAAACTGGAATTACAACAAATAATGAAGGGTAACTATGACTATTTCATGCAAAAAGAAATTTTTGAGCAGCCAGAATCCATAGTAAACACTATGAGGGGTCGTCTAAACTTTGCTAATGGTACTGTCACATTAGGAGGCATCAAAGACTACATTCCTGAGATTAAACGCTGTCGCAGATTAATGTTGATCGCCTGCGGAACCAGTTACCACAGTGCTGTAGCCACACGTCAGCTGTTGGAAGAATTAACCGAGCTTCCTGTTATGGTTGAACTGGCATCTGATTTCTTAGATAGGAACACGCCTGTTTTCCGTGATGATGTTTGTTTTTTTATTTCGCAATCTGGAGAAACTGCTGATACCCTAATGGCTTTGCGATACTGCAAGCGCCATGGGGCTCTGATTGTGGGTATCACCAACACTGTGGGTAGCTCCATCTGTCGTGAGTCACACTGTGGTGTGCATGTCAATGCGGGGCCTGAAATTGGTGTAGCCTCCACCAAAGCTTACACCTCACAGTTTGTGTCCCTAGTCATGTTTGCCTTGGTCATCAGTGAAGATCGCATATCACTGCAGAAACGTCGTGCCGATATTATTGAAGGACTACATGAACTGGATGTCAAGATTAGGGAAGTGTTAGCCTTGGATTCAGAAGTGAAAGCTTTAGCTCAAGACCTATATCGCCAGCGCTCACTACTCATTATGGGTCGCGGGTACAATTTTGCAACTTGTCTCGAGGGAGCCCTCAAGGTAAAAGAGCTGACATACATGCATAGCGAAGGCATAATGGCTGGGGAATTAAAACATGGGCCTCTAGCATTAATCGATGACTCAATGCCGGTGGTGATGATCGTGATGCGCGACCCCGTGCACACCAAGTGCATGAACGCGCTGCAGCAGGTGACAGCGCGCCAGGGCCGCCCCATCGTCGTGTGCGAGCATGGCGACGACGAGACCATGGCACTCGCTTCACGCTGCTTGCAGGTGCCAAAGACTGTTGATTGTTTACAGGGAATTCTAACTGTTATCCCTATGCAGCTGCTGGCGTACCATATTGCTGTGTTGCGTAACTGCAATGTTGATTGCCCGCGAAATCTGGCAAAATCCGTAACGGTCGAATAATTAATTCAACATGCCTAATACATGCAATCATTTGAATTTTCCGAAAATGACTGATAATCAATCCATCTGAAACAATGTTGATTGTTGTAAAATTACCAATGTAAAATGGTTTTAGGTAATGTTTTATTGTTGTAAAACATTATGCACGCTGGAAAATGATTACACTTGTAGTAAAACGTTAGTGTAGCGCAGTTTATTGCTAGCCAGGCAATGTTTAAAAATATGATTACATTCCTGACTATTATTTTTCAAGTTTATGTTTCTCTCTGTTTTGCAGTGGATGTTATCCCTGTCATCGCTGAAAGTAATAATCTGCGTCGTATATTACAATTTAAAAAAAAAAGATCGGCGCCTATCTTCCTATAATAATTCATAGTAGGCAGGCAAGGTAAAAAGTCAATTCTGACGCGAGTCTTAAATGTTACGACACATTGAAAAAAAAAATGTTTGTTCTGAAAGTAATCGATAAATTTCGGCGAAATTTTAATTTCTTCGAAAGGCATTTCCTGCTAAAACGTCTACTTTTAAGGATATCTATTCTAGGTCTATATCACACAGGTCACATCTATTACAATCGGATGTAGTGTTGGAAATTAGTATGGAAATGTCAACAACTTTTAGATTTCTGCTCTTATTCGATAAAAGCAATGCAGGTATACCTACAATATTTTTCCACCGAACGTAACTATTCGCTACGACGTAGTCTACTTTTATCCTTAAATATGGGTTATCAATATTAAAATCTGAATATAACTATTAATTGTGTTAGAAGGGCAGTTACAGTATTTAAATAATACGTCTCTTTCGCACCGAACACTCCATACTAATATTATAAATGCAAATGTGAGTTTGTCTGTTTGTTCAGTCTCAAGGCCTAACTACGGCACCGATTGTCCTGAAATTTGACATGGACGTAGCATAGGATACCTGTCCCTGTCCTGTGCATTCTCGAGGGAATTGCAATAAACAAATTATACGCGGACGGAATCGCAGGCAAAAGCTAATTAGTTACGAACAGGGCCGTCTTTTAGGCCATGCAGGGGCCCTTGGGCACACAGAGTTCGAGGACACAAAATATTGAGCTCTACTTTTTCCATGCAAAACAACAACGTTGGTTTTTGAGGGCACCATCAAGCCGAATCCCTCGGCCTGGGTCGGATTAGCTATGTATTAGGCAGTGTAGGCAACTGCTTAAAAGCCCCGCATAGGCTAGGGGCCCCGCGAACCGAAAAAAATAATTGAAAATGTTTCATCGAGTGAGAATTTAATTTGAAGACTTGTATCCTCAATGACAATATTATAATAGCGTAATTATGAATGTAATTGCATTGTTGTAGAAAACATTTATTTTTGGAAGTTAGAAAAGGGCCCTGATAATTGCATTGCCTAGGGCCCCCGACATTGTTAATCCGGCCCTGCCCGCGGCGCGTGCCCCATGTGCCTTTATGGAAAAGACCGAACTAGTAATAAAGTGAGAGCTACTACTACATAATCATGTACTCGATAAAAAGTTAGTGTGCTAGGCCCTTTGGCGTCGACTAATGGATCCATAATAGGTCTAAATTTCACGTCACATAAAAAGAGCGGTGATGGCCATATAAAAGGTATGGCGCCGTTAGCGCTCTTTTTACGTGACGCAACCTGTACCATTCTGTGGACTCTATTGGACTGTCAAGTCAAATCTATTATATAATAAAGTTTTGCTTGGATAAGGACTAAAAGGATCCGTTTACTTTAACATCATGCTATAATAAGGCCCGGAACTCTCGGCGCGCGAGTCAGACTCGCACTTATCGGAATTGTGTATTTTATATTATAATCTAATCATTTCTATGTAATCAATTCAAATAGTGTAGTGCGTAATTATGTTAGGTTAAGTTGGTTAAAGCCAGTTAAAGCTTAACTTGCATTTTGCTACTTTTTATTGGCGCGTCTTATACAAGCTAAGTGAAGTCTTCCACTGACAGTTAACACAAGTTGGCATGTTAAAGCTATTGTACTTGCTGCTACGCATGTCTAATGGGGCATTCCAGGAATCGGTTTCCATACAAAAGACTGGAGTTCGAAATTCGTTTCATATTTCCTGGTTGGTTGTTGATGACGGTATTTTATTCGCGAAATTAAGTAGTAAGAACATTTTTATTATCCAATAGTATTATTACAAATACATACATTGATTTAATTTGGAACTTGGAACTTCCAAGTTGGAAGTATATGTATGATATAACTACGTTATGTTTATTTTTATTACATGAAACATTCAAATGTACAATTGTTAACTAGACGATAGGGCTTGTGCAGACATTTAGGCACCTGTGGTGTGTGATTCTCTAACGTGCACAGCTGATCAGCGACAGTCAAATTTGGACCCAACGACTTGGTTCTAACAGTCTAAATAAGTCGTTTCGTTCATCCGCTAATCAACCACTTAGAACATCCTACAATTGGTCGCGTCACGTAAGAGTGTTATGTACCTACATGAAGTTTACATTTATTATTATTATTTCATTACATTCCTTTGCGTGTTTAAATAACTTACATTATTTAAGGATTTTGCTTTGCGTTGTAAGTTTTTTGTGTGATTTGATTCCTGAAGAAATAAAGCTTAGCTTTTTTTATCTTGAAATTTAACCGTTTACGGTTTGAACTTCACCATCAATAAATATAATAAATGCGGCTAATTCGAAAGTGAATTTGCTAATTTAAAAGTTGCTAAAGTTAAAATAAGAAATGTCAAACTCAATTTTGACAGCTTGTTACTATACCAAATCTAGTTTGACGTTTCTTATTTTAAATTAAGGTAATTTAAATTCTAGGCGACATCGTTTATAATTGGCCCCAATGTCTTGATTAAGCTAAGCATAATATATATTGTTATTGATTTGGCGAATAGATAACTTCAGATGCCACAGGACACGCCGCGAGATAATGTCCCACCTGCGGCCCGTTTCTCTAAGCATACCTACTTGTCTAAGAATATCAATATTTTGTCTGGTAAAATTAAAGAGGAAATTAACCAAAACACTAGAATTATTAAATTAGTTTGCTTTGAGAACCGGGCCCCAGGTGATATCACTAATTGTAATATGCATTGCACTGCACGTCATGATAAAATGATTTTTCTTGATTTCCATTAACGAATCCTGTAATCCAGATTATTCTGGAGGTCGCACTTACTAGATGCTTTTGTTCTTATGATGTTGCTAAGTATTATCGCTATGGCCTTCACATCACAAAACTAGAATAAACAGACTGCGGCCCTAGCATGCCAGATACGGGCATAAGTTAAACCTGTTTATCTCTCTGACCATCTCTTTCGTCGGCACTAGTGTGAGAGAGACGCACTTAGAGATAAGACGGTTTAACTTATCCCCGTATCTGGCATGCTAGGGCTGCTGAGATACAAAGTCGTGGCATCGCGAGAACGAAAGTATTGCCGGCCTTTAATAATATAGTTAGGTACTTCTCTTAGCTTATTTGGTCTTAGTAATTACATTCTCAGCGGTAATTTTGAAAAGGTGTCAAATTAGATTATAGATAAGAATTTAATGTAAAGTAGTTTACTGTTTAGCGTGTCAAATCAGCCAGAGTAGCAGTTACCTGAGAAACGGGCGCTCGAAAAAATAGATAGTTATATTGTGGTTATGTTCTGCCGTTTAAATTTACCGCTTTCAAGAAAATCCGCAATATTTTACGCCTTATTCCCATTTTGAGCAAAAACTGTCTCAGTGGTTATTTGTTTTGTTACTTTGAAAACTTCCAAGGTAAAATATTTTATTAAAAAAACAACGGTGAACGTCTGCAGCTCTGAACGCGTGTAAAGCAACGCTAAAATATTATGTTTAAGGTAATGTCTATGAGCGTTGGATAAGAGATATGTACGAAGGTAGTTAAGTTTAGTACCTACATGGTTTGCTCGGAATTTGATGCCGACTGTACCATTTATAATTCATATGTACTTACCTATACTCTTCAACTATTATCATGATCCTGTTCTTGTTAATCAAAATAGTTTAATTTGATATTGCTGCTTTTACTAGGATTTAATATTAAGTCAATAATGAATTGTAAAAAAGCATTTTGATAAATTTAATGTGTAATAATGTAAATCTACTTGTATAAGAAATTTATAATATTGGAAATTTTATGATATACCTCTTCTTCCTTTGCTATATGCTAGTCAAAAATGATGTACTTCAAATAATGGTGCGCTGTGCTTTTATTCAAATAATTACTCTAGTGTTAAAAATGCTAATATATTGTGTTTGTTACAATCGCGCCTAGGAAACGCAAATTGCTGGGCTTTCTCCGACACAATTGAGTGAACTTGACTAGCGCAGTCGGACTGCGACTCGGTCGACGAGAGCGATATTTTAAAACAACACGTCTTTTTTATGTATTCGAAAACAACTCCGTTACTTTATGTAAGCTTTTTACCTATCACATTTCAATTATCTGAGTAAGGTGTAATATTGATCTTGTATTCATTTAATGTATAAAACTGCAGTTAATCTGCGTTAGTGTAGTAGTTTGATTGCATTACTAAAGGTCCAACGACGACTGTTACGCATCCTGATATCGGCGGATCGTCTTCGTCTCGTCGCAAATTGTCGCAAACACAAATCTACTTACTTTTAATAACGAATCTGTACGGTTTTAGCAATAGGTACCGGTTACTTTTTATATTTTATGCACGTGCCTATAAATTAAAATACAACTTTATTTTGTGGTATATTTGCTTGTTTTATTTTATGTATTGCACCTTTCTTGATTAAGGATATTTAGCCCGTATCGTGCGTCCAGTGATATTAAATTTTCTATTAAACTAAAGTATTTTATTAAAATCGAAGCCATACAAGTTCTCGCACAATTGAATATACAATTTATAGGTTATTTAATTAAGCTTTATAAAATATAACTACCATGTAATCATTTTAACGGAAAATAACATTTTGTTCCAAGTTTTAACTAAACGGAGAAAAGAATATAAAGCTTTATTGCATCTTATTACCTTAAGCGAGCAAACCGGTTTGATTATACATAATGAAACCGGTTTCTCGGCAATGGCTCTAACGATTTGAATGAAATGTTATGTTAAGATGATATTTTAATTTCCAAGTTTAACAAGGTAGGTGTCATCCCTGAGAAAGAAAGAAAGACTCCGTGCGACGCTGTATCGCCGGTCTAGCACCTTGTTGTTTAATTTAATTAATTTGTGCGACAACTTGTGTGGTTTTGATCTGAATAAAATACTTGAGTTTGATGGAAAATACAATAACACCGATGTGGGCGGCACTGTATGCACGACGCACCCTTAATTTGTTGAGCAGCGAGTCACCTTATGATGGTTACCCTTAATTTGTTGAGCAGCAGGTCACCTTATGATGGTTAAGTTACAATGCGCTGCGTACACTACTTACCTGATAATGGCTTCGGCACTTCAAAATATTTTGATTCCAGGCTAGAGCAGTGCGAGGGTGCAAGTCGCATGTTTCGGCCAAATGATTGAACTGGATTTTCACTACTAAGTATAAAAATAAACCGGACAAGTGCGAGTTAAACTCGCGTGGAGATAGCTCCGGAAATTGCCCATTTTACTTAAAATACCATAGACTTCTTATAGGTTTCCTGTAATCTATAGGTAAAGAACTATTTTCTGTATTTTTTTTCGAAAATGTAGATCCAGTACTTTCGGAGATAAGGGGGGGGGGGGCTATTCGCCTATTTTCCTATCAAATCAAAAAATATAATTTAAAAAACCATTTATCTTAAACTTATAAAAAAAAATATAATTAACATCCTCAAAATAAGCCCTTTCATTTGATATGTCACACGCTAAGGTTCGTAAAACTTTTTTTTTAATTTTATAATTTGTATTTTGAGGATCTTAATTATATATATTTTTATAACTTGTTTTAAATTCATTTATCTACGTTACACGTCCATGTTGTGGTCACCGACTTACCTACAGTAAGTAGGTAATTGAAATTTGTTATGTGTAACAAATTTCTAACTCAATCGGTCCAGTAGTCTCGGAGCAAATTGGCTGTGACAGACGGGACAGACACACGAGTGATCCTATAAGGGGTTCCATTTTTTCCTTTTGAGTTACGGAACCCTAAAAACTATCGGGATGTATTGTTTCCATTCCAAAGCCATAGCTAATTTTCATTGTTTTCTTCAATGTAAAGACTTTCCAATTTACCATTTCATTGTATGTATAGATTATATTTTAACAATTTATTAATTTATTATATTAACTTGTAGTTATATATAATTATATTAATATACTTATAGTAAAAACGTCTCATCGAATAATGAAAATGAATATCTCCAGTTCTTTTCACTGTTGATTTACGCCCTTATAAATATTAATAGACTGCGTTCAAGACTGATATTGTACTCAAGTAAGGTTTTTAGTATGGGAAAACGCCTACTTGAGCAAGATACCATCTTAAGCACAGACTATTAATACGGACACACAGATCTACTATACAATTGGTAATATATTTCAAGTATAGTCAGTGTAATGACTGTATTTCATTATTTCTTGACTGCCAAACTGTCATACTCGTACCTGTATTCTAGGAACGCATTGGAACCCAATAAAGGTTATAAGTGTCATAACAAACTCATGTTGTTCGGCCTCCTAATATACATTATATTGCATAATCGCTCTAAATTAAATCGCCATGACATTCATGTCAGCGAGGACAACACACAAAACAAAGATAAGTTATCTCCATCTTTTCTTTGATACTATTATGAGCGAGACGCATTTCGGGATGATTTATCCTAGTGTCATCCTTACTACGTATAATATGATGATAATAATAATATCCCGGAAAATTTAAAAGTTCCCGAGGGAATAACTATAACTTGATTCCACGCGAACAAAGTCGCGGTCAGAAGCTAGTTGTGTCATAAACTATACTAGTCGGCCCAACAGATTTCTGTATACATGTAATACATTTTATCCCGGTATCCTGGAAGGATTTTCAGGAATCTTTGTAAATATGTAATTGCTTACTTACAGAAAATATGTGAAACATGCATCTCCTCGGTAGACGGCGCGGGCTACCGTAATAAATTCACGTTAAATCCTTACTTAGGTACCTAAATGCGAACGTTTTTGTGTTCGTTGCCACTCAGCTCAGGAACAGCTCAACGGATTTTAATGAAACTTTTGATATACGATATGTATTTTGCATTAGGTACGTAACAATAGTTGGAAGGGCCGGAGATGGAACGTAGGCAGGCAGTTTTTCCCTGAAAATCGCAGAGTTCCTGAAACAATAGCGATAAGAGAATGCCACGCAGGTCGCAGCCGAGGACGCTCGTACCTATTCACCCATTATACGAATAGGAGCTGTCGTTAGACTGTACAAAATGTATGGCGTTTAAGCGAAATCTGCAATTACTTCCGAAAATACTGTTTTTAGACCAACACCGTAGAAATAAAACATGACATAGGTATATTTGATGTGGATGTCCAAAAAACTAAAATGAGAACAAAAAACAATATATAAATTTCACTAATATTGACCCTTAATCAAATAAAAATTAATAGTCAAAGTTATCTGTTTTTTTCTGTAATATGCTTTTGTTTACATTTACTTTCATAATATATCATTTAAACCTCATTTTGATTTTCATGCAACTTGCCCATTGAGTAACGAAGGCAAATCATTATATTTCTTAATTTTCAAAGGGTTTTTGAAGTCGGCTGTTTTATTTGCTTTTTTTTAAATACATCACTGAGGAGTTTCGCTGCTGATCTGTGGTCTTCATCATCAGTTCCGTTTCACCAATTAATGCTTTAGGAACATAACTGCTTGAGTTATTACAGAAAATACTAAAAATGCTATATGTGTGCTAATAATTGAAGAGTTCCATCGATTGCTCATCGATTCTTGGTGTTGATGGGACCGCATGGCATGTTTACCCATTCAATCAAAAATAAATCATCCAAATCGGTTTACATTTGACGGAAATATGCGTGAACAAGCATTAAAAAGACAAGAAATATTTACAAAAACGCGACGAATTGAGAACCTGCTCCTTTTAAAAAACAGAGCATTTTAACGCATACCGGGCCCGTAGCACCGCGCCAGTACAATATAAAACTCACTAACTAAAATGATGTAACTAATTAATTAGTGATTTCTAGCAGTAAGCCGACAGAATATTCGGTTACCATTCGGTATTCGGCGGCGTTATGTTTTGACAAAAACGATTTGAATAATTACATAGGCAAGCCTAAAATGTAGGTACTTATGCCCTATTTGTGTAAAAGATCGTAGATTTTTTCGCTACATTGGTTGCTCAAATGTATGGAGCGTGAACATAAAAAAGCGATTATTTCAGTGATTGCAGTGTCGAAAATAAAACTTCGCCAATAAAATATTAAGTATTTTAACATGGTTATAACAAATATAACACCAGGAAAACAACTAAGAGCTCTATATTATTTTGGAATCCTTTTAACAATATAAAACGTAAAATAATGGGTTTTTATTAAATTTGTTTAGATTTAATTTAAATAAAGTGTAATTTAAACTTGTTAGTTTTTAATTTATTAGTTTTGTGCGATATCTGAACCTAACTAGAGAGACTTCATAGTGTTATCTATACTATATTTCGTAGTTTTTCATTTACGTTATTTGTATTATTAGGACATGAAATGTTATATTTCAAATAGTTTTTTTGATA
Source organism: Tortricodes alternella (assembly GCA_947859335.1). Classification (NCBI taxonomy): domain Eukaryota; kingdom Metazoa; phylum Arthropoda; class Insecta; order Lepidoptera; family Tortricidae; genus Tortricodes; species Tortricodes alternella. The sequence goes on along the minus strand of OX401970.1, from coordinate 21,114,050 downwards.
TTTGGAGACCTTACGTCTTCATCTTTATACTTGACCATGGAGACTGTCCACATCTCCATTTAACCAAAATTAATCAATTTAGATGTTTCTTTGTTTTCATTATTATTTTTATTATTATTATGACCCTTAGAGGCTTTATAGATCTCTAAGTCACTTAACTGGTTCAGACGCGGAGTCTATAGGTACATCTTCCTTATTAGATATTTACTAGAATTAATTTGTACCCATTTGGTTTGTTTGTTGCACTTTTATAAAACTCTAATGTCAAAGTTGAATAAAAACCGGCCAATTGCGAGTCGGACTCGCGCACGAAGGGTTCCGTACCATTATTTATAAAAACGGCAAAAAAATCACGTTTGCTGTATGGGAGCCCCCCTTAAATATTTGTTTTATTTTAATTTAATTATTCATTTCTTAACTTACTTATCCTTGTATCAAGCTCGATGGGTAAAGTAAATTTTACATGTACTTACGTAATTTTTAGATCTATATCTTAAAATTATGTACTTGGAAGGTACGAAGTTCACCTAATCCGTAAATTAGTATATCTACCCTTTAGTAGTTAACGAAAATATTTACTTTTTATGGTATTTGATTACTTGAAGTGACAGTGGCGGTGCTGGACAGCATCACGTAAATAAACACCGTTCGCTTGTTATCTCCAAAATTTGCCAACTCAAAAATCTCAAATTATTTATGTCGAGGGGAATTTAGATATATTTTACAGGAAAAATAAAACAGAAATCGAAATATTGATGGTGTTTGCGAAAACAAAATAAATAAATAAGAGTTCCCGAGGGAACAACGGTAGGTAATCGAATGAACCGCTGACCTGGTTGGTTTTAATGAAAATTGGCTATATCCCAACTTAACATTAAGTAAGTATATGAAACATTTCATCCCCGAAAGTTGAAGTTTCCGAATAACCATTCCCGAATAAACGGCTGAACGGATGTGGGTGAAAATTGGCGAGTAGATAACTAATCTATATCCCACTTTAACATACTTGTAGGTATAGGATTCTTATCTTCCTGGAAATTTTACCGAATTAAACGGGTGAATCCGCTGACGGCAAAACCGCGAATGTGTCGTTGTTTTGTATGTGTTTGACGTTCACATTCGCGGTTTTATCATTTTTATCGCGATATAGTAAATCACTTAGCAGTCCCGAATAGAGGCCCTGAGTATTTTATAATAATTTCAAAATGATACCTCCCCGCGTTCCTGAGAAAAAGGGTCTTGACAAAGAGACAGACAGTCAGACAGACGGACAGACAGACAGATAGACAGAGGGACAACGAGTGATCCGATAAGGGTTCCTTTTTTTCTTTTGAAGTACGAAACCCTTAAAAACTGGTGAATTTTATTTCAAAATTTAAATGTTACATGTTTTGATGAATATACGAGTATTATATTTAAATACTTAGGGGTATCAAATTCCTAGGTTCAATAAAAAAAAAACATTTAGATCTCGGTTCTATATGTTTGTTTCCATCTTAACGTGCATACTATGTTTGTAGCGCTAATAGGTAAGCTTGCTTCTGTTTGATTATCGGATAAGGATTTTACTTATTACGTCGTCAAGAAAGATTCACAGTAAAAAAAGGTAAGTACCTAAATCATTGATACGAACTCACCTGCAGCATCATCAAGGGCCAATAAGTGTCGTTTCTTATGGCTTGAAACAGCTTCCTTTCCTCGTTTTTAGTTTTAGTTAGAAATCATACTATAAATTAGCTGTCTCACAGCACTTCTAATAAGTTTTAGCATTATAACACGCAAAAAATTAAATTATAACCACCGAATCACACGTCTGGACAACTGATGTACTGACGTTTGACAGTAATCGTGTATTGCAATAAAGATCGCTAGTTCAAGGCCAATATCAACATTCGCTGGCCAGTCTCTATAGATGGATATTATACGGTAAACTATGTAAAGGAGCGTGTTTTTACTAGTTACTAGCTTTTTATTAACTCGCAATGTTTGTATGTAACTATGTATGTTTGGGTCAAATCTTGCAAGCTGAATTAGACGAATCCCTGGTCTCCTACGGAGCTGAATTTTTGCATATTGGTTCAGTTCCCATGACAAGGCCTTTTAATGATAAGCATGACTTGAATCGACATCCAGGATTCGCTACAGACAAAGGAACTCTTCAATGGCATCAGCACAGATACGAAATGTGTGTTCCCATTTTATTGCAATGTGAAAGGGCAATGGGCAAAAAAGCTTGTTATAAAAATACAAATTTTAATAAAAACTTATTAAAATCCAGGTTCGGAATATGCTTATTCCTGTTTCACATCTATCTTGTTTTTAAGGACATTAGGTATTCTTACGTAGACGAAAATGACTCCGTAGCTAGCAAATCATACCTATCCTTAAAAAGAAAAACGACACTTACCGCGTGATTCTATCAAAAACATACTTAAATAATCTCTTACTTATCTCATAATAGATAAGCGCAAATCTGATCAAAGCAGTGCTGCGCACTAGCGACGTTTCCGGCTGATATAACACTTCAGTTAACAAATACCCAGATAGATTTTATAAATGATATCATTTCTCTGAGTAGCAATCACTTGGCGAAGCATTTTATTATAAACTAGCTTTTATCTGCTCCTCTCCTCTCTCATCTCTCTCGTGCGGCGTTACTTCTCACCGGAACAGTTGCCCCAGCTTTATCAAGCATAACTTCAGTCTGTATGGATTGCTGACACCTGTAGGAGGGTCATTCCAATAAAAGTGGCACTGACAGGTTGAAGTTATTAAAAAAAAGAAATGTGTTTTGTAAAATATTTTTAAAAGGGAACGGAATATTCATGAAAATATAAGGATTATGGCTTGTTGAAATATTGGAGATGCAGGTGAAAGTTTCATTAGACAGGATAGTACGGAAAAGTTAGAAGGTTAAAGTTTCGGTATACTTTGGTTGACTTGAATTTGACTTGACCTCATCATTTCAACCGAAAGACGTCCACTGCTGGACATAGGCCTCTCCCAATGATCTCCACAACGACCTATTCTGTGCAGCTCGCATCCAGCGGAGACCCGAAGGTGGGTGATGTACTCGCCGTTTATGTTGAAACCGAGCCTTTTTCAGTCCAGCACCTTGAAAACATCCTCCAGCGCAGCGGTGAACAGTTTTGGAGATATCACATATCCCTGTCTGAGTGCCCGCTGCAACAGGATAGGATTCATGTTCTGGTCCTGTAGTCCGGACTGACATAACGGCGTTTTCATACAAACACTTTAACACTTCGATGTACCTGTAGTCAACTTGTCACCGCTGGAGAGACTGCAGTGCAGCCCAGGTCTCAATCGTATCAAAGGCTTTCTCGTTGTCCACAAACGCTAAACAAAGAGGTAGATTGTACTCATCATCATACCATCTTAGGACTAATTAATCGAACGTGGCCACAAGTAGTCTTGTGGCTCTGCCCACCCCATTAGGGATTTCGGGCGTGATGCTATGTATGTATGTGTGTAGATTGTACTCTTCGGTCTTCTGTATAACCTGACGTAGCGTATGTATGTGGTCTACGGTGCTGAAGCCTTTTCGGAAACCGGCTTGTTCAGGAAGTTGGAAGTACTCAAACCTGCGTGCGAGACGTTTCATAATGAGTCTCGAAAACAGCTTGTAAACATAGCTCAGAAGTGAGATGGGTCTATAATTCCCGGGCATTAGCCCCGCTGAAGAATTATGGTTAGAGGACTACCTCTTCTTCAAAAAGGGCGATAATGCCACACTTATGTTCTGGGACAAACACCACAAGCGTGCGGTATTTGTCGCTCATGTATGATGGAATCGAATAACTTCTGAAGGGCTTTAAGGACCAGTTTTCCACCCGCTTTCAGAAGTTCGGCTGTGATTCCGTCCTCACCTGGCACTTTGTTGTTTTTGAGCTGTTTGATGTCCGGGATATCTTCGTGTAGTGTCGGGTCAATCTAGCTATCGGGTTGTTAGATAGATTTCGGACAGGTTTCTGCGTTGACGTGTATAACTGTCCATAGAACTTCTCTACCTCTCTCAAAAGTTCAGGTTTGGATGTCACGATTCTGCCATCCTCAGTTTTCAGCTTCAGGGGGTGCTAAGAATATCCGGCAGAGGCCCGGCTACCACAAACAACGACAATTGGCCCTGACAACCAATAAAACGCGACCTTGAGGACCTGTGGAACTTGAGGACAAATTCAGTAAGTTACGGTGCGATATCGTAGGTTTATCTGAAGTCCGAAGAGTGGAGGAGGACATGATAATCCTAAAATTCGGTATCTTGCTCTATTTCTGGGAGGAGGAGGGATATTTCTCTTTAACCTGCCAAGAGTCACATTAACCTGTGCTTTAGATACAGGTTAAAGTTACACAGGTTAAAGTTAAAAGTAGATTTATAAGTCATTTACTCTAAAACAGTTGAAATTATGAAGGTTCCACTCTTAGTATCATAAGTAGATACGCCAGAATAACACGTCCAAATGATTAGTAAATAACTTCCCATACCAATAACATTAAATAATCGAGACCAGATAAAGTTAACATACCCGTTACAAACTCCAGGTTACCACCTTTGATAATTTATCTCCACAAAAGTATGACAGATCGGCTCCAACCGTTACGTACGATGGTTAGCCAGACCCTGGCCCAATGTTTACCGAGGTCTGCCTATTATTCTCTGTTTTTATGTGAGATGCAATATCACGAACACACAGGTTACAGTAAAAAAATCGCTGGACAAACTTCGTGTGTGAATATTGTTGTATACATTTTTTTTATTTAAGACCGTATAATTATTAATTGAATATCATGATATTATTGTTGCCAATATATTATCAAATACATTTTATAAAATAGTACACACAGTTAAAAGACCTATAAACTGGAAGCATGTCGCATTTGGACAAGACAGGTTACAGTAAAAACTGGTACTTACATAATTTAAAAAAAAGTAATAATGTTGGATAAATAAAATGGCTTGGCCTCGATGGAAAAAAACCTGTGTTTATCTATTAACGTATTAACTTTTTCTAAAAAAGGCAAATTTAACATACTTTGTATTCAAAAACTAATTGACAGGTTACCGTGCCACTTTTTTTGGAATTACTCAGGATGGCTCTGCCAAGTATCAGCTGGATGCGATTGACTCTGTGGATGGTGGGCTAGGAGGTTGGATGGTAACAACACGCTCGTTGAAACCAAATACCAAAGTTTGGAGCATCGGCGTAAAGTTGCCAGTCTTTCGGTTTTCTACAAGGTTTTGCATAGAAACTACATAAAATCTTTCATAAAAAAAAGTCGACGTCTGCGAGGAAACTTATCTTTAAATCATCCAAATCGATGCATAAGTTGTTGAAATAATCTGGCGCACAGACTCATAAAAAGACATACGCGTTCTTATCGGGCATTTTCCATCAATTAATTTTCCAGTGCCTATTTCACCCTTATAGGTTGATTGTCTTAAAAAGTAGCCAATGTCTTGCCCCAGGGCTCAAACTATCTCCATATCAAATTTCATCTAAATCAGTTCAGTACCCATATCGCGCAGATATATAGGAAGAAATCAACGGCTTCTCATCGAGCATGCACGAAGTTGCCGTAAAATTAATTTTCCAGCCTCTGTTTTCACCCTTCAGGGGCTTGTTTTCCTAAAATAAAGTAGCCTATGATTTTTCCCAGAGAGATAGTTTACCCCATACCATATTTCATCAAAACTGGTTCAGTGGTTTAAAAAGCGTAACAGACAGAGTTACTTTCGCATTTACCTTACCTAATATTAGTATGATGATAAATTTGTTTTCCATATTATTGATATAATAATCTGCTTGGTGCTGGTGCAGTTGTGTTCCCACTTTAAAAGTCGTAAAAATATAATTAAAAGAAAGCGTAGAATAACGAAATATCGTTTAATCCGACTCGGCTGGCCAGCGTTCGAAAAGCTGCAACACATCTTATCGTCCAATATACCGCAGGGTCTCAAGACGAAAGTCCCTTGCAGTGTGCGTGTTGCCATTGTAATGACTTATACGGCCCAGAGTTGTCGTCGCTCACTATGGGCCTCATAAGAAGGCTCACCACGGTCGCCCAAAGGGCAATTGAGAAGGCTAAGTATATGCCCGGAGTTTCATTGCGAATTAGAATTAGAAATGAAAAGGTCCTCAAAAATCTAGAATAACCGACATAGCCCATTGAATTGCTCGACTTAAGTGCAAGGCACATTACTCTGCCCAGGCTGCGTCTTCCAGTACGCGGTCACCACTAAAGAACTCTTCGGCCTGTAATAAGGAATCTGTTATACGAGCAATGTGCCTGCCACTTAAATTTAGTAATTCTTTGGGGTATTTCGGTTACCCTATTTCTTCTGCGGTTTCGAATTCGATCTCGCAGTGAAACTCCCAACATAGCCCTCTCCATTTCCCTTTAGCCTTCTTATGAGGACCACAGAGGGTAGAATATTATAGAATTAATAAAAGGCGTTTTGATAGGTACCACATTATTCAACGAAGGTCACTTAATGTCACGACGTTCATAATTGCCGTGTTGCCCATGTTTACGAGGAGCATTCAATGTTTTTTATCACGCTTGCCAGTCTCTTTACGACAGTTGCTTTGCTTGTAATAAATATCTCATACAAAATCCATAACGCCCGCGGATATTTATTATTCATGACCTACGGTCCGTTATAAATACATTCCAGCATGTAATTCTTCTAGTTTGCGATGCATGGCAAAACGTAGCTGTGCGCATAACGGCGATACGGTAATGATTATTATGTACTGTCTTTAATGTCCAAGGTTTCTTTTTTAATTGAAGTTCGAAAGAGACATCCTTTTTTATGGAAATTGGAATGCAGGCAGAATGTTACCGATGTCCTTCTCGTCTCGACTATAACTGTGTACCAGTGGCGAAGCGTCGATGATTTCCTAATATCCGGGAAGCTGAAAGAATTAGAACCGTACGTGCGTGTCTGACATTTAGTTAGAATAACATGAACTTCACTGACAGCTAGCCGTAGCTTTCTAGCTTAGTAAAGCCGTCAGGAATCGGCTTGTAGGCAGGCTTCGCCACTGCTGTGTACAGTCAACCAATTTGATTCGTAGCCAGCTGAAAATCTTGCCACAGCACGATATATTTTGACATGATTTCGTGATTATATCATTATATTATATCTGGCTTATGTATCTATTTGGCCGGCGGTATACTTATTACGTGACATCTGATAGGCGGCGGCATTCTGGGGACTCCGCAAAACCTCTAGGGTAACCAACATAGCTCAAAACATTACTAAACTTAAATAGCAGTGGGCGGGGAAACATTGCTCGTTATATCCGAAGAGTTCTTGAGTGGTGACCGCGTACTGCAAGGCGCAGCGTGGGCAGACCACCCACAGTGAACTGACGACCTGATAAAGATTGCAGGACTCCGCTGGATGCGTGCAACACAGAATCGGTCGTTGGTTGTAGCAATAATTGGGGAGGCCTGTGGCCAGCAGTGGTAGTCCTTCGACAGAAATGGTGATGATGATGAACCCGGTGGCTAGGTTCGTACTATTTAATATGCATCTTTTAACTGCACCCTAACCTGTGGTGGTGTATTGGCGGAGCCCGCGCTCGACGCTCCCACAGCCGGCTGCGCGGGCGGCGGCGCACGACAGCCGCCTCTCTCTGTTTCACAACACGACCTACTTGGGGGCCGACGCCACAGATACCTAACAGCGCATTTGCCCGTCGAGGCAGCAACCACTACTCGCCACCTACTGCAGACAACATCAAACATTAAATAAAACCGGTCAAATACAAGTCTGACTCGCGCGCCGAGGATTGTCACACTTACCTATGAAAAACACATTGTTAGTTGACCAAGAAGGAACCCTTAAAATGACAATAAGTACGTATAACAAACAGTGTAGGTAAGTTTTAGGTAATTATACATCAAATTTCACCAAAATAATTAACATTATTGCGGGCCTAGTAAGAATAACTTAACCCCGTATCTCTCTGATTACCTTGTCGGCACTAGTGTGAGAGAGAAACACTTGAGATAAGACGGTGTTAAGTTATCCTCGTGCCAAACCTTGCTAGGACTGCTGAAGTTCATATACTTTGAAAGCACCAAACATTGCTCTAACGAAATGATAAATCGGATTAAAGAACCAAATTAACTTTATAGTTGAAAACCTCTTCTCCCATACATTGATATACATCACGGTCAATTCTCCAACTACAAATGATGTAGGTTTGTAATCACGAAAATGTATTTATAATGTGATATAACTAAAAATATCGATTTTCCATTGGTTTACTTTACTTGTGCTTTGAAACCTTACTTCTTGCCTTTCATGACTGTAGGTCAACGGGAAGCACCCTAAAGATTTTGAATTATTTGCGAGTGTCAAAATACACGGCGTAAATCGCCGTATTTTTTTATTGCGTGTTCCATTGGACCGAAGACGTAAGTATTTGATATTAAATTCAACTAGATAGTATAGTTCCTAAGAAAAAGGGTCTTGACAGACAGACAGACCGACAACGAAGTGATCCTAAGGGTTCCTTTTTTTCCTTTTGAGGTACGTACCCTAAAAATTATATACTTATCTGAAATAAGTTGGTCAAATCGAATTCTAAACCAGAAAATGGAATGCGAAATCAACATATTTACTAAGTACTTATTGGCTAGAATGTGGACTGGCCAGTAGCCTTCGTTGTATGATGAATTGATGACAAAAGGTATTGGCTGATTTTAATGATAGCTAAACTGGCGTTTTGCGAATTTGTTTGATATTGTTTTTTTTTTCTAGTTAGATTTTACTATAATATGTATACTTTTAAATCCCCACTGCTGGAACGAGTTTTGATTTAGGTGCTCATGCTTTGGTAACTAGGTGTAGAAAATAATAGCGATCAATTACCGCTTACTTTAACGAGTTTCATTGTTTTCTTTTATAATAATTTAATAATTAAAACAGAATTATGATTAATTAAATTACCATTACATTTTAGTTCAGCGTAAGCGCGGCTCGAACGTCTCACCGGAACGTGTCTGGTTACAATTACGGAATAGGGATGTTTCCTAGGTAAAAACAAAATAATTCTTTAGTCCGCCAGTTAGATGAAAAAAAATATTAAACACTTATTTTTTGCATTATCAAATCTATCAAAATTGACAAAGATAACGGGCATCAAAGTTCGGGAGTGGGGGCTAATGACGTCACTTAATGGTAAAAAGTGTGCAACGTCGTGACGTCACGCGGAACTTCATTGCACTATATCTTCGTCATTCTTTTGTTTAATTGACAAAAGAAAAAATATGTGTTCAATATTTCTTACAGACAGCATTATGATTAAATAAATTAGCATTACATTTTAGTTCTGCGTAAGTGCGGAGCGAACGTCACATCGGAACGTGTCTGGTCACAATTTCGGAATAGGAATGTTTGCTGGGTAAAAAATAATAATTACTTAATTTTAATTAGTCCGTCAGTTAGATCATCAAAAATATTGAACATATATTTTTTGCTTTATAAAATCGGTTTTTTTTAATATTGGAAACTTTTTGATGACTTAAAATTCGGTATACTTAGCGATAATTAATCATATTATTTAATTTAGACAATTGCTAAATTCCGAAGTAGGTACGCAAATGGAATTTATAAGCCGCGTTATTCTTATTATTTCAATCAGTCCTAACTATCTGTTACTTTATTTGTCAGACTGCCTATTTAATTCAATTAAACTCAGATAAGCGGCCATTTACTATTGATATCAAGTGCTAATTGCTTGATTCTGCAATCTGTGTCCGAACACCGTTTCCGTTTCTCAGAAAATGTTTACTTACTGAGCAAATGGATTGATAGTAAGATTAAGTAGCAAATCTTATCTGATTTAAAGTATTATATTATTACATGTTTATTCTTGCATTGACTTTCTCAATGACAACTGCACTTCAACGCACACACCTCTCAGGTTAGCTTTGAAATGGGTTTATTGCGTAAAATTGGGGAGTTGATAAATAAGAATAACGTATGACACACGTTACCAGTCTAATAGTCTGAAATTCATTAGGTATATAGTTCTGAAGATCTCAAATGGTTATGCTAATGAAAACATAAATACAGATCGAATTGATACAAACCCAAAAAAAAAACATAGAACCGAATTGAGAACCTCCTCCTTTTCTTTTTGAAATCGGTTAAAAAGTCTATTAAAAGTTATTTAAGGCTTTCAAAAATGGCCTAGGTACTCGTATTATGACTGACATGGGGATAATTACAAAAGGCGCCGACGCCATTATGAATAGGGTCTTCATTCGTTTGTCTATGATTTAAAAAAAAACCTGACGGAGGATCGAATTGCCGCTATTTAGAGATGTGCCAACCCGTAAATATCACTAACCGAGTTGAACGGTTCGACTTTCTATGTAAACCGGTTTCAACCCGGGTTGATCAAACCGAGTTGCTATGACGGTCCTAAACGTATTAATGTAGTATTACGTTGTCACGCCACCGTACCATTGAACGAATTTAAGTAAACTTTGTTGCAACGAGATAAGGTCTACTTATGGTCGTCGTCGTAACCCGGCCACCTGTTCGGGAGAAATCGGGTTTATTCGGCTTCCCATTCGGTTCGCCTGCTCCGGCCCAGGCCGCTCGCGCGAGTCGGCATCGCGCGCTGTCGGTTCGGTTCCGTTCGCCCGACCCACTCGCGCTGTCGACGAGCGGGTTCGAATGTTGCGTCGAATGTTGTTGCGGTCCGCTGCTCTTTATAGAATCGAGTTAGTGGACTAACAAACCGGGTCGGTTCGACTTTAGCTTGACTCGGTTTGGACCGGTTTGGCAAACCGAGTTGACACATCTCTACCGCTATTACTGTTGTCATTTGTTTGATTGTTGGTTTTTTGCGCTGGTTTTTTGCTGTTACGAAAGAAGAATTGTAAAAATTTGTTTGTAATGTACATTTTAGTTGAAAATATGAATAGTAGTGACTCCGAGAACGATGTGAAAACTCCGCCGTATATCGTAAATGCATATTGTTTCTGAACACATAATGAAGGATTTATAATGTGTGTAGATAAAGTTATGTACGCAACTGTACATAATTTGGCTCGCCTGTTGGCTCATTTCATAAACCCACAATCGTATTTTAAGGCCTATCATTATGCAACCGTTGCATAAACTACTATTAACATAGTACCAAAAATACTCTATAAATTATAAAATAAAAAACTGACTTCAAATAGTCTCTGAAAAGTATTATTTTTTTCACATTTTATTTATTATCCTGCGATTTAACGCCACTCATTTATTACATCAAGTAACAATAGCATAATGCTTATTGCTCATCACCATTTACAAACTGTTGCTATCTACGGTGCAAGGATGTCAATCGTTGAGGAGTTCTCCTGGGTTTTTCAATTTTACTACATGGATTTTTATGGACATAAGTTGCTTCAGAACTTTATACAGCAATTTAATCGCCAACCGTGAAATACTCAACATTTAGGAGTTCCTGTGATCATCTATGGTCTTCGTCAACAGTTCCACTTCACCAAATAATGCTTTTGGAACGTAACTGCTTGAGTTATTATAGAAAATACTAAAATTGCTATATGCTTGCCTATAATATTTGAAGAGTTCCATCGATTCCTCATACAACTCATACTCGACTTTGACTACAACGGAACCAAACTGGAAGTATACCCTACCGATTAAAAAAAGAATGCTCAAAATCGGTTTATAAATGACGAAGTTCTGAAGTAACAAAAAAAAACCGTATTGAGAACCTCCTCCTTTTTTTTTGAAGTCGTTTAACAAAACAATTCATGGTCTAATTCAACTTCAGAGCCCGGTCCCTGAGTAGCGCGTCATACAAACGTAGTTCAGTTGTGGTTTGGGTATTTTTAGCTGAATCGCATTGATACTTTGCATGGATACAGATATATCTAAGGCAAAAACAGGTTTGCGTGAAAATTCAAAATCATTTATTATATTTCTACCTACACCTGTTAAATTTTATCTCAAAGCTGGTAATGTACAAACATATTTGTCTTTTATCTATATTCTTGAAAAGTTACCATGCGTGCCAACTAAAAATTTCCAAACCACCACTGTCCCTACTGTAAGCGCTACTCAGGGACGGGGCTCTTAAACACATCTATCACAACCGTTTCCGTCATGAAGCGCGTCACTACACTACACGCTGGAATTCTGAACTCAGTATACGAATTGTATATCCATTGTACGAAATCGAAAACAAAGAAAACATATGTCGGTTAATGGGCAATTAGAACTAAGTATCCATATACAAAGATAATATGTACCTACTGTTTATACAATTTTGCTATGCAAACATTGTTTTTCGAAATATGGAATAAATACGAACGAAGACATCTGCTATAGTTTGGCCACAAGCGCTGAGTAGCTGCGCAGCAAAGGTGTAGCGGGTATATTCCTTTACATTTCCCTTAACCCTCACCCCGCACGTCCGTTGTATAGTTTGGGTACAGCCTTGTGCCTATATATGATCTATGGAACCATTGCTGAACTATAACCTTCCCAACAAAAAACAATCATCGAAATTGGTTCATGAGGTATAGAAAGTTTTTTTTTTAAATGTTATGTATAAAAAGTTATAGAGCGTCGGTGGCCTAATGGTTAAGGATGTTGATTCGTGATCGTGAGGTCCGGGTTCGAATCCAAGCGATTGCCTTGTACCGATGAGTTTTTTTAACTTATGTACATTGCTTGCGAATTTCGGTAACCGGTGCTCTTGCGGTGAGGGAAAACATCGTGAGGAAACCTGCACATTTGGGTAACTAAATGGTCAGGTTCACCTGTCACAAGGGTTACGGAGGTCAGACGGCAGTCGCTCCACTGTAATAACCCGACCTGCCGAACCCGGGATCATGGTCAAAGCGTACCACGTAGCGTAAGCAAAGCGCTAGGAAGAGAGATGTATAAAAAGTTATGCGAGAACATCATAATAATACTTACATATACGGGTCGAATAGATAACTAGAACTAACTAACTAAAAACTTTTTGAAATATGTTAAAAATCTATATAAAAGCGTTGACAATCGCAGTAGGAACTTTGTGTCTTGGTCTTAAATACGCCATCGTAGACGACGCTAGCGTATCCACACAACCTATTTCTTTCATAGGTCCAAATTCTTCCCACTTTCTATAAACCCAGTGTCACAGTACCGCTCGGCTCTAATTTATTGCCACTACGTTAACGGAGGCAAAAGCCCCCCGTGCTAAATAAAGACACAGGCCCGGAGGTCACCTGTGCAATGAACCTTAGGGCGTCAATGCACGCAATAATTCGTATACCTATACGTTATACTAAATAAAAAAATTACAAATAAAAAAACCGACTACAAGAACCCTTTGAAAAGTAAGAAATAATGATTGGCCTTCGTAAGTAAATTACCTAGAAACGTCAGATATAATTGTTGATTAACGTCATATACATTTACTAGGTACCTATATCGAAATCAGTGTCAAGTAAATGAACACAGTTGAGGGATGGATTACCTAAATTACTTGCCACCGACTTCGATATATTTAATATATCACTTAATCAACAATATATCTGACATTTGTAGGTAATTTACTTAAGAAGGCCAATCATTATTTCTTACTAATCACAGGGTTTTTGAAGTCGTTTTTTTATTTGTTTTTTTTTTAGTGATTAACTTTTGTGATTTAATGACACACATTTACTACATCAAGTAACAATAGCATAATGCCAATAGGTGTGTTTCCTGAAAAATTATAATTAGTCCGTCATTTACATTATAAAAAAATATTGAACACATATTTTTTCTTTTATCAATTAAACAAAAAATGACGAAGATATAGTGCGTTGAAGTTTCGCGTGACGTCACGAATTTGCACAATTTTAATCATTAATTGACGTCACGAGCCCCCACTCCCGAACTTTGATTCGCATTTTCTTTGTCTATTTTGATTGATTTGATAAAGAAAAAAATACGTGTTCAATATTTTTTGTTAATGAACTGGATGGACTAATTATATTCACTATTATTTTTACCCAGGAAACATGCTATCCAAGGTGCAAGGACGTCAATCGTTGAGGAGTTCTCCTGGTTCTTCACCACCGATTCTGTTTGCCACATGAATTGTCATGAGCATACGTTGCTTCCCATCCTGATACAGAAATGTACCTAATCGCCACCCGTGAAATACTTACCTATCATTGAGGAGTTCCGGTAGTCATCCGTGGTCTTCATCATCAGTTCCAATTCACCAAATAATAACTGCTTGAGTTATTACAGAAAATATCAAAATTTCTATATGCGTACCTATAATATTTGAGGCGTTGGAGAAAAACCCTATTGATTACAAAAGGAATCATGCAAATTGGTCAACCCAACTCCGAGCAATCGGTGAACATACATTAAAAAAATATAAAAATATACGCGTCGAATTGAGAACCTCCTCCTTCGGTTTGTATGAAGTCGGTTAAAAAGGGCCGTTCATAGTTTGGATACCGCTTGTGATGTCAGGGCCACATTGAGGCATAGGCTCCGGCATGCACCATACAGAAACTGATTATTTTCAAAACGGCCTGTCAATACAGCCCCTGTGAGCAATATTCAGGGCCTAGTTTGCGCTTAAGGGCCGGTACAGACGGACAGCATTTGAACAGCAAAATGGCAGTACGAGTGCAGTTCTGATGCAGCTGACGTAACTGCATAAAACTGACTGCGCAGTTCGCTTGCAGTTGCCATGCAGAACTGCACTCGAACTCTTAGACTGATGTCGAGTAAATTCAAGTAAACATTTCCTAATATTAAACAGAAACCTTACCATTAATTACCGGTAGCCACTTCGAATGGTATAAATACTAGATAGATTGTTTAACAAGTAATTAAAACGAGCCATTTCACACCAGATATTTAACTGTGTGTGAATTGGTTTTACTCCAAGTTAAACACTTTTGACTTTGACTTCAATGTACCAAAAAGAAACACAATCATACAATTAATATTCTACTAAGTACTTTGCAGCTTTCAATCTTGTTAATAGTTTTTGCCTGCTGTCAAAAGGGAAATTAGGTTTTTAATCATGTAGACGTTGATTAAAACAAAATGTAGGTATGATGTAGAGACGATTTCTCAGGCTTTAGGATTATTCGAAGCAAGCTTCACTTGACGCCGCAGGAAACAGACAAGGCCACTACGCAAACTGCACTGCAGTCAAACTAACAACAATATTGCCATCAACAAGAATTCCTGAATCTTGGCAGGACCAACCCAGGTTATGGTTTATGAACCTAGGGTATGAAGTATCAATATAGAAGGATTCAGACCGCTAGAGAGCAAAGCCAAGCCATCATAGAATATCCCAAACCAGAAACAGTAGATCGTTTAAGAATTTTTACAGGCCACATTTGCCAAAAGCAGTTAAATAATATAGTATTTTGCTTAACTTTATTCATAAAGCCAGGCGAAACGACAAAACACCCACAGTATGGACGCAAGAAGCTGACGAGGCATTCCGGCAATGCAAGTTAAGCTTTCAGAGGCGGTCGCGATAGTTTATCCGCCTCTCGATGTATCTACCTATAGCTATAGCTATTATAAAGATTGTTATGCCCTATAAAGGCTGCGTCCATTAAAGTCGAAACGCGTCGAATCGAGCCACGTTGAATCGAGTCGCATTTTTTCCGTGTGCGTTCATCACAGATGAATCGAAGCGAGTCGAAGTCAGTAGTCAATGGCAGCCTGTGCTGAGGTCTCACTCTCTCACGGCAGCCTTCTCACTTTCTCACGGCAGCCCGTGCTAAGCACTCATCCGCTACCCCGCGTCCACTGAGGCGCGCCGAGTCGAGTCGAAACGCGTAGCCGCAAAAATTCGCCTGACGAGCAATGCGCGCGGTAGATTGGAATCGGCGAGCCACGGCTCTTCGTCAATGGACGCAGTTGCATAGAAAATATAGGAGGCGAATTATTGCGATTCGATTCGCCTCGGCGAGTCTAGTGGACGCCAGCCTTAGCAATCTTTGCCGAAGCATCAAATATATGCCAAAGCGCAGTACTTACATCAACAGTTGGTAGACGGTAGGTAATTGGAAACCGCTAGATTATTTTTTACGATGCTTACCGCCGCGCTACAAATGTGGAGTACCTATCATTGATCGGGAACTATTAGCCATTTCTTCTGCATAACATTTCAGATTGTTGCGTGAAGGCAGGGAACTCATTATTTATACAGATCGTACCTACGTATTTACCAACCAACATCTTTATTGCCAAAAGTGTGGTCTCTAGGCAAGTGTAACCAAATCTGAATTACGTGTCGATTGACCTTATTGTAATCGATGTGCTACTGATTGTTACGTGGTGCAAAGGGTGGCGAATAAATAGCTAAGGGTTGGCTGAAAAACGCCGTGACCGATTTTCCACCTACTGCTGTTAGAGTTCACAGCCACCTCTACAGCAAGCAGTGATTTAAAGTGAAGAATAGTTTTATAAGTTCATTTTGTTTTATTTCAGTGTCAGTTTCAACTCTACATTGCCGTTTAATTTTTAAGAATTCGGACATATAGTTATAAGCATAGTTCGATGCATGCTATCACAGGTGGGCGAGATATGAAATTCAACACCCCAACACTGTAGCAGCGCGCGAAGTAATTTATTAACCTATTCGTGATGTGATGAACTCACTAACCGCAGACATCTTTAGATACTTACGTATATTATTAACTTGATCAGTAAAGTTTCGTCTACCGGATTCCAACTTTTTGTAAATATTGTAGGGACACATTATAACATGCTGATTTGGCTCATATGCAAATGCGCCTGCACTAGAATATGAGCTGATGTAGCCAGCCCTGGATTTAAAATAGGGGCAGTCGGGGCTAGTGCCCAGGGCGGCAAAATTTCGAAGTAAGTTTGAGTAAAATTTCAGTAATGGGGCGGCATTTTTCCGTTGCCCAGGGGCGGGGCAGGGGCTAAATCCGGCCCTGGATGTAGTCACGCCACTGGCCGGAAACTCGGGACCCGTGTTGGGGAATCGTCTCTAGTCATCCCAGGACAGGTGTAACTAGTAATAAATCAGTAGGTATCCCGTATTTTCTTGTGTGAGATTCATCTCCCAGTAGGTCTCAAAGATCAACCTGTTTACAAGTTAAATGCGACTCCAGCATTTCAGTTCCATTTTTGTAAATTGAAAAAATAATGTTTTCTTCATAAGACCCAGGCCGCAGCTGCGGTTAACCACGTAAGGCTTTTTTGTGACTCAAGGCAATCAATACAACTTAAAGGTTTGTTACACCTTCCTAAATTAGTCACTTACGAGAGGGACGCCGCAATACGTTGGATTGAGATGGAGATATCTCCATACGTATCTAACGTATTGCGGCGTCCCTCTCGTAAGTCACTAATTTAGGATGGTGTAATAAGCCTTTTACAGTTGGTTTTGTAGGTAATAAGTAAGTGACAGCCGCCCGCGGCAAAATCCGTCGGAGTGGCCTTGACCTAAATCGAAATTATTAAAAAAATTGAATACCAAAAGTAGACGTCTGCAATTTAATTATGAATCTCATTGATTTTGTAGGCTGTTGATACTTTTCTTATTAGACTTTTCACGAAGAAAAAAGAAATAGTTACTTGAGTCCCTATAGGAACAAAGGAGATTCTGCACTGTATGCACAGTCATAACAATTGTTCTGTGACAATATCAGATCGATATTCGGAATAAAGAATCTGAATTTTTATAGCGAGTGCACAAACGACCTTATCTGCAACGCCGGCACCGACAGCGTCAATGTGCCGGAAAAATTCCGCATAACCGCACGACATATCTCGAATAGTAATCAAGTGCAGGCTACCTCAAATAAGAGGCTCCACTACTCTATAAGAAGAACCCTATTGAGTCAAATCCGAGTAACAATCTTGTTAAACAGACCGTCACCAACAAAATTAGCCGGAAGGTTTATTACCCAAAAATGTAGGTACCTAGGTACTTACCCGCTTGCAAGACAAGTTAACATTTTGAACGCCACAGTCCGCTGTAGCAGACAGCAGATTATCGTGCCCCTGACGCCACGGCATGCCGTTTTTCCATACATTTTGTTGGCTAGTCGTCACTCAGAGTCTGTGGCACGCTTTCTCGCATATAGCCGTGGCACTAAAAAGGTTAATAAAAGCTTGTAAAATGTATTGCTAGCTCACAGCTAACGCGCTAGGTAAACAGATATACGTTACGTGTCGCACATTCAGACTCGCGTCAATAATGTTGTAATAGTTAGCTAGCGCTTGTGTAAGCTTCGAAATGTCACGATTAACTTTCAATCTCGACAGCGACGGAGCTCACCGATAACCGGTTGGGCCGGTCACCAAATCATTTGCTAATTTGTTTAGGCAGATATAGGTATGCATATATCTACCTTTAAGAGGACTGTGAACCAACGACAAAAATTACCCTTCTCATACAAAAGGCGATAACGATTTCCACCCATAAAATGTTAACCGATTTTGACCAATTTTTAATAGGTTGTCAGTCAGAATAAAATCTAGGTCTATAACTTTTAAGGGGTGGAAATCGTTATCGCCTTTTGTATGAAAAGCCGTAGGTTCACTTCACACTCCTCTTAATCCAGGAAATGAGCGATTTTGAAGAACATTAATTCATGATAGGTTTTATTTTGGCATAGTAACTATCTGAAACAAGTAGGTATTTAACTTAACTTTTTATATTACGTGTGTCTCTAGACTATAGACGCACATAAGTATCTAATTGTTAAAAGTCGAAGTTAGAAACTAAAACCCGACTGGCGACGTAAAAGCATGTTAACTCCTATATGGCGCACCTTTAGAATTCTTATATAGCCTATGGACTCGCTCTCGCACGTTCTCAACGAATCATTATGATACCCCCTTTATTAAAATCGAACCAGTACCTAGTTCAGGAACTAAAGTGGGACCTCTGATTTTTGGTCACATATACATACTGTTAAACTCTATACCTACCCTACTTTTAGCTTTGCGCATTCCGGTAGAATGAAAACATTTTTAAGCATATCTTTAAATATAATACTTTGAACTGGTAACTGCGATAATGTAGGGTTTACAAATTGTTGGTGGATTCTTGGTCCAAATATTATTTGAACGCCGCGACTAAAGGCAAAATAGCGTGGCTAGTTACGTTGCGTATTCGTGGCTGCGGCCAACGCAAATGTATGGAAAACGGCATATCGTGGCGTCAGGAGCACGGAAATCTCGTGTCGGCTACTGCCGACTGTCGCTTTTAAAAGTTATAATAAGCGACTAGCTTCTGCCCGCGACTTCGTCCGCGAGGAAGTGTGTTAAAGTAATTCCCTGAAACCTTTGAATTTTCCGGGATAAAAAGTACCCTATGATCTAATTCAGGCAGGACCTAAGGTAACGAACTATATTACCTAAGTTTCATCCTAAGGTAACTGAATATATACATAGTAGGATATTAAGTAAGGATAGCTTTTGCTCGTGACTTCATCTACGTAGAATTGTGCAATTTTTGGTCATAAAATACTTAAAATATTATGCCAGTCATAGAGACAGCGTTAGCAAGTCGACACTCTGTGGTGCAGATGTAAAGACGGGTGCAACCGCTCAAACTCGAATACGCAACGTAAAGTTGGCCATGGGAGAAGCATTTCACGCGCAGATCAACACCGACAGTCTGCAATGTCTGACCTTGGAACTTATAATATTAATTGTCATGACGAAAAAAATTAGAGACTCAAAGCTGCAAGTGCTTTTTTAGGGTTCCGTACCCAAAGTGTAAAACAGGACCCTATTTCTAAGACTCCGCCGTCCGTCCGCCTGTATGTCCGTCTGTCACCAGGCTGTATCTCAAGAACCGTGATAGTTAGACAGTTGAAATTTTCACTGATGATGCTGTTGTCGCTATAACAACAAATACTAAAAAACAGAATAAAATAAATATTTAAGGGTGCTCCCATACAACAAACGTTTGCTGTTTTTATAGATAATGGTACGGAACCCTTCGTGCGCGAGTCCGACTTGCACTTGGCCGGTTTTTCTTTTTATATCCCGATGGTGGCAATATACTACTAAGTGAGTGTGTCTGTCTGTATGTTAGCTTCAAAACCGCTAACGAATTTTCATGAAACTTGGTATACATACCTTATAGGTCTTGGGACATATGTTAGATTATGGGTACTTTTTAGCCCGGAAAATTCAACAGTTCCCAAGGGAAAAACTATAACCAAATTCTACACACGCTCTTCTCAAAATAATCTAATCGTCGTAACATTTAAACTATTCGCCCAAAATACTTATTGTAAAAGACAAAGATTATCTAAGATACAAACCAAAAGCGATTAAATTATTTATTTGTATAAGGGTTAATTTATAATACCATAAATGTGCATTATAAATACAGTATTCAATTTAAATGTTTTGCTATGACACAATTTTGATTATCCTGGCTTCCACATAAAAGATAGTTATATGCTATTGCGGCCTTTTTTTTAACTTTATAAGACAAACAATTCCGCCATACATGGTTTTCGTATAACTCTAACAGTTTATCTATCTAAATTATCGCTCGGTCCCTTTTACTTGTATCGACAACAAGCAGCATTTCCGACAGTTTACGCTAGCGAGTACGTTTTGCGCAACTCATGGTAATGGTACAGAAGACCCGGCCGCTCAATTACGCAACACCAAGTGGTATCGCTTTCGCGAAAAGTAAACCAATTGTACCCTTATTTACAAAGAGTTAAGACTAAATTGGTTTGCATTTCGAGCCAAACAGATACCAATTGTGCTGCGTAATTGAGCTGCCGGTTCGAGTCCAGACGATTTTTTTTTTCAAGTTGTCCCTGTTATTGGGACCCTTTTATCAACGCATAAAAGTCGTATCCAAATATAATTTCCAAAAAACACGATTTACCAACAAATCGGTAATCCAGGTAAATATAAGCGCTATCTAGTGTGACGACTGTAAACAAAAAATCTAAATGTAATATTTGTTATTTTTAAATACGTGCTGGTTTTAGTTTCTAATTACCAGAATTATATTTAATATGCCGTATTTGCGAAGTTAATAATTCAAATAAGTCAATCGTTGCGCCATCTATGTTACGTTTACTGTACAAAAGATAATTTGTTTGAGTTGGGACCCCATGGTTATACATAACTCTGAAAACCGTCTAAGTTAAACGAGGGTGAATTGATAAGTTTTGAGCCTGAGGTCGATAATGAAATTAAAATGAAAAAATTATACTGGCACGTAAGACAACAGAGATATATATTTTATTATCATAATGCACTATCTTTTGTTTTTCTTCTGTAACAATTTCAAATTTTCTAATCGAATAACTAAACGAGGTTCACGGTTTTCTTTAAAATGGATAAAATTGAGCACCGTTCTGTCATAAAGTACTTTCAAAAAAAGTCTTAATGCCAAAGCAAATTTTTGAAGATATGTGCCAGACTTTAGGAGAATCCGCTCCATCATATGCCACTGTTAAATGATGGGTAGCAGATTTTAAACGGGGCAGAGAAGCAGTTGAAGATGAACCTAGGTGTGGTAGACCAATAACGGCTTCTATAGACGAAAATGTCAAAAAAATACTAGATATGGTTATGAATGACAGGTGGTTGAAAGTTTCAGAGATAGCGGTGTAACTTGGCATTTCCTATGAGGGAGTATAAAACATAATCACCAAGGATCTTGGATTTTCTAAGGTCTCTGCAAGTTGGGTAGCTAGACTGCTTTCAGCTAAAAATAAACGCACCTGCCATACAGTGTCACAGGATTGTTTGGATCTGTTTCAATGCGACCCACAAGATTTTCTTGATCGTTTCATAACTATTGACGAGACTTGGGTCCACCACAATACACCGGAGTCAAAAATTAAATCCAAATAATGGAAAAGGTTAGTCTCCACCTCCTAAAAGAGCTAAGGCCATTTTATCAGCGAAGAAGGTAATGGCTTCAGTTTTTTGGGATTGCAAAGGGGTCATCATTGTTGATTATCTCGAAAAAGGTAAAACCATAAATGCTGATTACTATTGCACCCTCTTACAACGTCTGCCCGAAGAAATTAAAACAAAAGGACCTGATATGATATCTAAAAAAGTGTTGTTCCACCAAGACAATGCTCCTGTCAATACTGCAGCGAAATCTATCGCACAAATACATAACTGTGGGTTTGAACTGTTGCCGCAACCAGCCTATTCGCCGGACCTGGCCCCCTCTGATTATTATCTTTTCCCAAACCTAAAAAAACACTTGGCAGGACGGAAATTTTCGACGGATATTGAGGTACAAGAAGCTGTGACTGAATTTTTCGATCACCTTGAAGATTCATTTTTTTTACAATGAATAATGAAGTTAGAAGCAAGGTGGTAAACGTGTATAGATCGTTTTGGAGACAATGTAGAGAAATAAAATTGTTATACAAACTCAAGTCTTTATTTTATAGGTTAGGCTCATAACTTTTCAATTCATCCTCGTAGCTTGTTTTCTATTACTATTTTGTTATAAATTGTAGTTGTGCTACTCCCACGGTGCCCGAAAAGCTGGAACTTGTTCTGTTTTTTCGATACATACATTAATATTCCTTTTTCAGGTATGGTTGCTATAACAGGAAAACAAAGACTAAATCTTCCACAATTTGACCGCAACCCGAGCAATCTAGGTCATTGGTTACAGAGATACAGCTAGTCAAAGATGACCGGAGTGCTCGGGATGCGATCAAATTGTAGCTAATTGCGTTGTCTTAACCTGCTTTGTAGCAACAATATCTACCTGAAAAACCCTTTGTTAAGGTAGTTTTATCGAAAAACTGAAACAAGTGCCAATTTTTCAGATTTTGGACCCAGCTCCATCATCAGGCTCTTGTCACCAAGTATACTGGATATTGCTCCAACAAGTATATTGGACTCGTCAAAACAAACGAAATAGACTAAACTAGACTTCTTTACTAGTTGCCATTGAAGAGTTTGACTGTCCACCTCCCGGCTGCATCATCAGACCCTCGTCACCAAGTCTAATTGTATTAAACACGTCAAAACATACAAAACAGCCCTAACTCGAGGGGTTTACACTAAGCTTCAATAGCTTATACCTCGCCCAATGTAAAAAAAGAGCTGACAGCCATACACTTAAGAAGCTATTGAAGAGTTCCACTCGGAGGCGGCTTTACCTATGGTGCAGGGGTTGCGGGGCACCCGGGCGCAGCGGTCTAGGGGGCGCCAAGCCGCCATCCCATTTTGACCGCGCGTTTACTAGAGGGCGCTAGGGTAATGATTGCACCCGGGCGCTACATGGGCTAGAGACGCCTCTGGTTCCACTGTCCGCCTTGTGGCTTCATCAGCTCCGCTTAATAGTACCAAAGTATTACCAATGAACAAACCTAGATCTTTTATCTATATTCTTGCAAAGTTTCCTTGCGATCCATCTAAAAAGTGTACTACGTTTGTATGAAGCGCTGCTCGGGGACGGGGCTCTTAAGATTGCAAGAGGCCAGTATTCAATTTCCAAAAAAGGTTTTATTGTAACTCAATCCGAAATGTTCTATGCAAAAACAAAAAAAAAGTACCCTTGTATTTACATTGAATTCCTGTCTTTCACTCCAGCGGAAGGTTGACACGGGGATAACGTCGTCTTATCTCTCTATCTCTTTCGTTGGCACTAGTGTGACAGACGCACTTAGAGATAAGACGGTGTTAACTTATCCTGGTATGGAAGCCCATACCAGGATAAGTTAAGACCGTCACACTGCAAACGGGCTGACGATTGAAGCCTGAGCCGCAGACGAGGGCTTGAATGGCACTAAGTTTGCAATCGCCTTACCGCCGCTGTAATATATTTAGGTAGGTACAATTATTTTAGTCGAAATTATTCGAATAAAACGAAGTTATTCGAATAATACAAGTCTCAATTTGTTATTCAGTTCTTTTACTTGAATTTGTTCCAACTTCATGGGACAAATTAAACAAATATGGATCATAGGTATTTTTTGAGTTAAAAATAACGTTTAGGTTGAAAAAAATAAAGATTATACACCAGGTGTCTAATTTTGATCTTTAATAGAATAAAATAGTTTATATGTTTTGACAATATATACATATGACATGCTGAGTGCGGCGACATGAAATCACTTTCAAGCTAATATAGCGCTTAGCTTATTTATTATACCCTATCAATGTGAGTACCAACTGAAAGCAAACAATCGAATAATTTCATAAACAAACACGGTTCGTGAAATTAAGGCGTTACAAAAAAAGTACGCTTAATGCTCCGCGAGCCAGCAACAGATTTTCATGACCAATCGCCTCCCGGCTGATAACTGGTACAATGACTAAGAGAGTTGTATCATGAAGCCTAGTGATCGTCAGCTGCGGCTTGGTGGGTGGGTTGAGCAGCAGTAACGTCCCAAAATAGGAGAAAAAAAAATGTTTTGCCGTCGCCTCCCGAGTGGTACTTTGTCAGATGCTAGTTTATATGCTATTATGAACAAATCAAATCGTCAGCTAGCTCTATCGCGGTGGAAAGACCGTCAGCTGGTCACCTGAACATGATAACATTTTTTTTTTTTCCATCGCCTCCCGAGTGATACTTTGTCAGATGATAGTTTATATGCTATTATGAACAAATCAAATCGTCAGCTGGCTCTATTGCGGTGGAAAGATCGTCAGCTGGTCACCTGAAAGGTGTAACGGAGGAGCAACTATTGCCTATTTAAATGCACCAGCTGACGAGTTTTCCCTCGGCATACTGCTAGCTGATTTATTTCATTACTTACAGGATCATATTAATCATCCGGGAGGAAATGACGTATCTAAAGTTATTCGACATTATGCTCCATACACTAACTGAACGACACAACTTTATTGTAACGTTACGATTAAATCGTATAATATCATTTAAGTATTATTTATAGTTGCGTTATAATAGATAAAAATTGAAATAAACTAGCTGTCTCCCGCGGTTTCACTCGCGTAGATCGAATTTTGTTCACAATTTAATTATTTTGCGTGGAACCCTTATTCTTTTTCTTAAATAAATATAGCCCAAACTACTCCTTATAACATCAGCTATCTGTTAGTGAAAGTCCCGTCTAAATCGGTCTACCCGTTTCGGAGTTTAGCCGGAATTTACTTATCACAGCTTTTCTTCATTTATCTATAGAAATATTTATTTATTTATTGAATAAATATAGTATAATAAATTAAGTGTATGTTTGTAATGTCAATATAACAGCTTTTTACTAAATACATATGAAAGCACATATACGGTAGGTGCTTATAACAAAAACCGGACAAGTGCAAGGTTAAACTCGCGTGGAGAGGGTTCCGTTCCGTACATGATTATCTGAAATTTCCTTCGTTACTTTAGATACAATAGACTTCTTATAGGTTTTCCGGTAATCTATAGCTAAAGAACTGTCTTTTGCTTATTTATTCAAAGTTTTAGGCCCAGTAGTTTCGGAGGTAAGTGGTGATGGTCAATTTTTATCAAATGAGGCCCTCATGTTTTAAACTCATTTATTTACGTTACACGGCCGTGTTGCTGTCACCGACTTACATATGTGTACCAAATTTCAACTCAATTGGTCCAGTAGTTTCACAGAAAATTGGCTGTGACAGACGGACAGACAGACATACAGACAGACAGACACACGAGTGATCGTATAAGGGTTCCGTTTCTTCCTTTTGAGGTGCGGAACCCTAAAAATCAACTTTGCTAATGTTTGTCCATCTGTCTGTCTGCGGCCCTAACATTTTAAGCATTTTATGCATGCATGCCACAAAGATAAATTAGAACCGTTTATCTCTATGACTATCTCTTTCGTCGGCACTAGTGTGAGAGAGACGCACTTAGAGATAAACGGTTCTAATTTACCTTTGTGCCATGCATGTTAGGGCCGCTGTCTGTTTGTTCCGGCTAAGCTCCGAAACGGCTAGACCAATTTAAAAGGGACTTGCACTAGCAGATAGCTGATGTTATAAGAAGTAATTTGGGCTATATTTATTTAAGAACAATAATAAGGGTTCCACGTAAAATAATTAAATTGTAAACAAAATTCGATCTACGCGAGTGAAATCACGGGAGACAGCTAGTTTATTTCTAATTTCATCTATTTCAATGCAACTATAAATAATATTAATTTAGTCGAAACATTATAATAAAGTTGTATCTTTCAGTTGCATAATCTCGAATAACTTTAGATACGTCATTTCCTCCCGGATGAAAATTCGTAAGCTGATTGTTAATATGATCCTGTAAGTAATAAAAATAATCAGCTAGCAGTATGCCGAGGGAAAACTCGTCAGCTGGTGCATTTAAATAGACAATAGTTGGTCCTCCGTTACACCTTTCAGGTGACCAGCTGACGATCTTTCCACCGCGATAGAGCCAGCTGACGATTTGATTTGTTCATAATAGCATATAAACTAGCATCTGACAAAGTACCACTCGGGAGGCGACGGCAAAACATTTTTTTTTCTCCTATTTTGGGACGTTACTGCTGCTCAACCCACCCACCAAGCCGCAGCTGACGATCACTAGGCTTCATGATACAACTCTCTTAGTCATTGTACCAGTTATCAGCCGGGAGGAAATGATAAACCAAATTTGTCCCTGGCTCGGGTACTATAAGAAGGGTCCCGATATGATAAAAGGGCTGGTAAAGGCCAAATGTGTGTCGCAGCTGAAGTAGTAGCACCACGCAAGTAGGAGTGCGGCCGTGTGATATTTTGCTCCCCTCCAGCCACTTGGCTCCCATGCTAATAATCCCATGGGATTTCAGCGTAATTTTTTGGTCACTTTGCTCACATGGTATCAAAGGATAATATTTTTGCCTTCTGACTCCAATAAGATACACAGATATCAAAGCATTTTCCTTTTGGCTCCCACTTTACTGCCTAATGGGATCCAGAGATAATAATTTTCATTTTGGCTCCCAAGTAGCATCTCAACTTCAGCTGCTTCGCTGTACCACGATTGTTCCAGCGGTTCGGCGACGCTGCACTTCCGAGGAGACGACTGCTTTAACCCTTTGACCGCCACAGTCGGCTGTCGCCGACAGCAGTTTTCCGTGCCCCTGACGCCACGATATGCCGTTTTTCATACATTTGCGTCGGCTACAGCCGTCGTCGAGCGCTCGCGGCACGCTTTTTCGCCGTTAGCCGTGGCGTTCGAAAGGTTAACGTCCTTAAGGAATCGATTCGCCAATACTATTGAGGTACAACAGCAGCTCCGATCAGCTCTCAGTCAGTTAGCGTCCCTACGATTAGAAGATTAAGAAACAATAAGTTTTCGGCCCACAGACCCGCTACATGCCCCCAATTGTACCGAATTACCAAAAAGGTGCGATTTTTGAGGCCGAGTCTATGTGGCATCGTTAAAGCAAAATCACTCTCAATGATGGTATATATTTTGGTAACTATAGTATAGTAGTGGCAGGTCAATGGCAGGCCTTAGATGATGAGCGGCAATGTAGCGTACCTGTCGAAAATATTCAGGATCTAATGATTTCAAAGAGAGAGAAAGAGAGTCCCTATATAGTACTCAATTATTACCTAAGAGAAAAATAGTACCTACCCTTGTAATTTATGTTTGCATGCCAGGCATACTGTCCATCTTGACTTCAATGTCGTGTACCAGTTAAACACGAGCTTAATATATCCCCGTTTTTACTAGTAACAGGGTGTCCAAAAACATGTACAAAAAAACCCTGACATGCCCTGACTTTTATTTCAAAATTCCCTGACCCAAATTGCTGTTTTAAGCAAGTCATACAAAAGTCAAATGTAACTCTTGAATTCGATTGTTTTTTATACATGCATGCATTACATTCAGTTGAGATAAAATAAAAAACGGTCCGGTAGCGTGTATAGCTCACAAAACAACTATCTAAAATCACAAGAAATCTGTTATATTAAGATGGTTTTAGGTTTTACTTCAAAAGAAAAAAGGAACCCTTATATGATCACTTCGTTGTCCGTCTGTCGGTCTGTCTGTCTGTCAGTCCATCCGTCCGTCTGTCTGTCTATGTTTCAAGACCTTTTTTCTCAGGAACGCTTCGCGGGGCGTCGCGGCGTGAATGGAGCGAGCCCATATATAAGGAACATTGCGGTGGGGCATTTAAAATCAACTTTCTGTGGACTTAAGTTATCTGTCAGTTCTTAATACATTGAAATAAAGTATTGTTTAGCTTGAATAAAGATGCTTCAATTCAGTTCAAGTTGATAAATTTCCAAATTAAAGATTCCCTGACATTTCCCTGAGTTTCCCTGATTTTCCAGAAAGTGGACACCCAGTTAGTAGGTACTCATGTAATAGGGATGTTTCCTGGGTAGAAAAAATGCAATTCTAATTACTCCGTCAGTTAGATTATCAAAAAATATTGAACACTTATTGCTTTATCAAATCAATCAAAATTGACAGAGATACCGCGCATCAAAGTTCGGGAGTGGGGGCTAATGACGTCACTTAATGGTAAAAAGTGTAAAGTCGTGACGTCACGCGGAACTTCAACGCCCTATATCTTCGTAATTATTTGTTTAATTGACAAAAGAAAAAATGTGTTCAATCTTATTTTATAATATAAATGACGGACTAATTTGAATTTTTCAGGAAACCAGCCTATTTCGTAGATTTAAGCTCGTGTATAGGTAATCAACTAAATGTAAACAAACTAACTGACTTGACTCAGAAAAAAAACCGGACAAGAGCGAGTTAAACTCGCGTGGCGATTTATATATCATAGACTTACCTATAGGTTTTCTGTTTTTTTTTTTTCATAGTTGTAGGCCCATTATTTCCCTAAAAATAACCAACTTTTCTATAGCTATGAGAGTTAAACAATAAAAAAACACAAATTGTATACTTTGTCCATATATGCAGGGCCATATTCTTTACACAGCAGCACAGCACAGCAGTATACCTAGTTGTACAAAATTTCACCTTAACATTTCAACTTAAATAGTATGAGAAAAAGCGGCTATGAAATACAGACAGACAAACAAACGCTATGGAACCCTAAAAAGGAACTCTTATATTCGCGCCATGTCCCTTTTTAGGGTTCCATACCTCAAAAGTAAAAAAGGAACCCTTATAGGCTCACTTGTGTGTCCGTGTGTCTGTCTGTCAAGATCTTTTTCTCAGGAACGCGTGGAGGTATCAAGTTGAAATTAATATCAAATACTCAGGTCTGCAATCTCTTGGAGCTGTGAAAAAATCAACCTTCTAAGTCAACGCAATCAAAAGATAGGACCGTTTATGCCGCATTTTTTGATATTTTCAAGGAAATCCAAACGGAATCAAAACCTATAGGGTACTTCCCGTTGACCAAGAATCATGAAATTTGGGAAGAAGCAGTGTCTTACAGCACAAGTAAAGGAAAAAGTCCGAAAACCGTAAATTTGTAATTACATCACACAAAAAAAATGGTTAAACGGAATAACCTTTGCAAAGTTTGCAGAGTCAACGATTTACCAGAGATAGGAGCTTGCAAAAGTTATTTTTTGTTTTATTTCATAGTTAGGTTGTAAATGGTTACCCGGTTGTCAAATGCCATTTTTTTATTTTTAGGGTTCTGTACCTACAATGTACTGGTTGTTTTTCATAGGTAAGTACGGGACCCTCGGCGCGCGAGTCAGACTCGCACGTGACCGGCTTTGTTTACTATGGAACTCTTAAGAGCCGATGAAGACATACTATAGATAAAACATATAACTTAGTGAATGGGTACTGGGGACTGGGTAGATATTGCTAGCCCAAGTATGGACAGTGAACCCTAACAAAAATATTGTGCTATGCCAACCAACGTACTGTAAATGAAATCTGTTGGTAAAGGGGATATGATGGTGTGGCTATGGAACCTGCTTTACCTTGTATCAAACAGCACACATGCAGCAAGGGGAGCATGTTAACTTCTACATGCTAGCTTAGTGTATATATAATACATTAACACTAAGGTAGCATTCATCTTTCTTCAAAGTAACTCAATCCAGGTGTTAACATCACAGTTCTGGAAAATCATAAGAAAATATAATATTATATAATGCTTATTCTTTAACACAAGCTACATACATTATGAAATATCTTTTAACCAAAATAGTCTTTTCAACTTGATTCAAAAAATATAGATAATCATCCACATATCACAGCTAAACATCACTGAACATACTATAGCCCACTCACCATTATCCAGCTAGTTGCACCTGGTTCAGTTACTTCACTCCTCGAAGCTCTGTAGCACAGCCAAATCTTGCAAGACACACATACCTGTGCACAACACGCTAACAGCATCCTGCTTTTCTTTTATTTAAAAAGGTTTAAATCTCATCCACAATCAAAGGTGAAACATTCATTCCTATCCAATTCGCAAAAACAATTCCAACAGAATTTCTTAAAGACAATGGCATGTTTCAAATTAACTATCATACTTTAAGAAATAGAATTAAGAATAAATCCAAATATATGTGAAACACACACAATCTTGTCAAAATTAAAACATCCATCTCAGAATACATACTTGTTTATTAATAGAACTCCCATAGCACTCCACAGCACAAAATACACACTATTCTAACTCTAGCTTAAATTAATAAATGTATGTATATATATATGTATATATATTTAAAATGTCACTAAGATAATTAAAAAAAACACTCTTCTACTTTTTACTGGAATAAAATTTGTAAAAGAACACCCTTAACATATGCTAATTATGACAAAACATCCCAATATACATTTGCAGTGGCTGCTCACCTCATGTTTGGGGTTTGTTGTTCCAGCTACTGCCAGATGCTGGGGGGCCTGAGCCATTGTTGCCGTTGCCACTCCAGCCTCCTTGGCCATTTGGCCAATTTCCCTGGTTCCAATTGCCACTCTTGTTGCCATTCCAGCCTTGATTGCCACCACCTTGATTCCATGAAGGGGGTGGGCCACTCTGGCCCCAATTTTGATTGCTATTCCAATTTTTTCCTGAATTGCCCTGAGGAGGGCCACCCTGCCAATTAGGCCCTGTGTTACCAGGGTTACCAAGGAATCCACCCCACCCTGCTTGATTAAGCGCAGCAGCTACAAGACTAATAGGTAAATTGAAATTAGCTGGTGGTCCACCATTGGGATTTATGCCCAAATTTTGCATGTTGAGTGAATCTATGTTACTACTTCCACCAGAATTATTTGATCCCCCAGAGGGACCAGACCTATTTCCATCCCAGTTGTTTGGTCCATAACCATCATCTTTCCAGTTTTGGTTAGACTTAGCTTTAATCTTTGGTGCTGCACTGGAAACAGATACTGATGCTCCTTTAATGACATGATCTTCTCCACATAGGCTTTGAGCTACTTCAGGATCCAGAAAAGTAACAAATCCGAAAGCGCGGAATGGTCTTGGTACAAATACATCTGTTACCTCTCCAAATCTAGAAAAATAATTGCGTAAATCGTCTGCTGTCATATCTTCCGTACACCTTCCAACAAAGACTTTACATGGCATTTGAGGCACTACTCCTTCTTTAGAGTTAGGAATTCTCACATCAACCCAGCGGCCTTCAATGTTGTGCCTTTGAGCCAAAGCCCTCATTTGAGATACATATGTTGCAAAACGTATGAAGCCGAAGCCTTTAAATGTACCGTTTTTATCCCGTTTAAGTTGAACCATAACAACTTCACCAAATTGCTCAAAATATTGCTTTATTGATTCCTCTGTAGATTTCCACGGTAATCCAAGGCAAATTAAATCGGAACATGTAAGTTTTTTCTCCAGTCGTTTAGTTTTAGCTGCTGAGTTCTCCGGCGAAACATCTTCCATTTTACGCTTATTTTCTTTGGGAAACACGCAAACAAAGAGGTGCTTACCCCATCCGGCATCGGACGGCGGGTGGAGCTTACCATCGCTCAAGCGAATTCCACGTACAGATTTACTTTCAGGATGACGGTACTTTAAACCACACGCACCTGGAAACTGCGCAACTAACGTCGACAAGAGTAAGGTACCATCAAGTTCGCAGGGAATTTCTACAGCATTTGCGTCATCTTCATCTTCACTAACTCGTAAGTACTCAAATAGATCTTCATTATAATTCTCAGATTTAGAGTTCATTTTGATTCTGCTCCAGTTATATTTACGTCTCGATGATTATAGATAGATCTACGTTAAAGTAAAAACTAGAATTCTGAAAGAACCTGAGCCTAAGCAAGTCAGAGATCGATATTCAATCAATTTCATAAATATAATGGCAAATGGCGGCTCTACCACAGACTAGTTAGAAGATGGCCCCACATACAGACTCTCAGACTCTACCGTATTGTATATAGTATTGGTATTGCCAGTTGCTAGTTGCTAGCAAGCCTTCGTTGTTCACAGATTATATAGATATAGGCATAAACCGTGAAACTTTCCAAGCCCCGAGCGAGACGGTCAAAAAGTGTTTGGACCACAGAACTATATCTAGATAAAAGGATAGAGTATATGTTCCTGCGTGCCAAAAATATGTCGTGAGATCATCTTTGTGTCTAAGGCTAGCCACTGACCTACCATATAACTGTGCAATATCACTGGTTGCACAATTATATTGATCTTCAGTAGTCGATATTGACCGTCAATACCATCTACTGACGATCAATATAATTGTGCAACCAGTGACATTGCACAGTTATATTGTAGGTCAGTAGCTAGCCTAACAACGGCGGTGGCAAGGCGAGGAACGGTGGGAGTGGCGGTGCCTAGGCTCGGTTTGCCGCGTGCTAATACGATAAAAGCACCTGTCACTTATTAACTAATACGTGGGTGCGAAAGGGACGACTGCTAAATGTCCGATAAATGTGTTTTTACCTAAAGGCAGGTATTGACCTACAATATAACTGTGCAATATCACTGGTTGCACTATTATATTTATTGTCAGTAGACGATAAGGATCGAATATCATCAACTGACAATCAATATAATTGCGCAACTAGTGATATTGCATAGTTATATTGTAGGTTAGTACCTAGCCTTAGAGCACTTGGGCGCAGGAATTTTTCTTGCCGTGTTGCCATCCATTAAAAATTTAAACTTTTACTCTTAGGCTCTATTTCCACTGAGCGTCTAGCCGCGCGCGACTAGCCGCACGCAACTGCCATTTTCTATGGAGTCGCGGCGGGTATGGAGGCCGCGACTCCGATGGAAATGACAGTCGCACGCGGCTAGCCGCGCGCGTCTCTATTTCTACAGGTATGTCATATACCATACCCACTGACGCGACCGCGACTCCGAAGTCGCCGCGACTGCAAAAGAGCACGCGACTATGACGCGACTCGAGCAGCCGCGCGCGATTCGAAATCAATGTAAAATCAATGCGCAATACCCACTGCGCGGCTAGCCGCGCGCGACTAGCTGCCGCCGCGGTGCCATTTATTGGGTTCCGTACCTCAAAACCTGTCTGTCTGTCTATCCGTCCGTCTGTCTATCTGTCTGTCCGTCTGTCTCTCTGTCTGTCTGTCTGTCCGTCTGCCTGTCTGTCTGTCTGTCTGTCTGTCCGTCTGTCTGTCGGTCCGTCTGTCTGTCTGTCTGTCCGTCTGTCTGTCTGTCTGTTTGACTATTGTAAAGTAAAAGAAAAAGGCCGTAAACTGTAAATAAGTAGTTACATCAGAAAAAATATCAGTTTAACGGAATAACCTTGGCAAGTTTGGTAGAATACCTACAGTCGCGCGCGACCAGTCGCGCATGCAGTCGCTACATTTCGCCGCATTTGAAGTCGCCGCGACTGCAAAAGAGCACGCGACTCGGGCAGCCGCGCGCGACTCGAAATCAACGTAAAATCAATGCGCAATACCCACGGCGCGGCTAGCCGCGCGCGACTAGCGGCCGCCGGTGCCATTTTATTTGTCAGTACGCAGCGTGGCGAGATTGAAAGTCTCAAAAGAATTATCCGACATTCGTGTGTAGGTAATTGAAAATGTTTGTGACGTATTCCCATAACTCATTACAAAACAAATAAAATGCTCCTTTTCTATTAAATTCTCTTAACAATGAGTACCTAACCTATACAAAATGTAAGGTTATCATGTTCTTTTTGTTAACAAGTAAAGACATGTTAATTCACCGACGTCAATTTTTAGGGTTCCGTATCTCAAAAGGAAAATAGGAAACCTTATAGGATCACTTGTTTGTCCGTCCGTCTGTCTGTCTGTCTGCCTGTCTGTCTGTCTGTCTGTCTGTCTGTCTGTCTGTCTGTCTATCTGTCTATCTGTCTGTCAAGACCTTTTTTTCAGGAACACGATGAGGTATCAAGTTGAAATTAATATCAAATACTCAGGTCTGCAATCAGGTCAAAAATCAACCTTCTAAGTCACCGCAATCACAAGGATTGCGGTGAATTAGAAGGTTGATTTTTTCACAGCTTCAAGAGATCCGGCCGAGATATACGGCCGTTTATGCCACATATTTTGATACTTTCAAGGGAATCCAAAGGGAATCGAAACCTAAAGGGTACTTCTCGTTGACCTAGAATCATGACATTTGGCAAGAAGCAGTGTCTTACAGCACAAGTAAAGGAAACAGTCCGAAAACAGTAAATTTGTAATTTCATCACATAATAGGCCCAGACGTGCGACTGTCACGTCCATCGGAGTCGCGGCCGCCATACCCATCGACGCGGCCGCGACTCCATAGAAAATGGCAGTCGCGTGCGGCTAGTCGCACGCGGCTGGACGCTCAGTGGAAATTGGGCCTATAAGATCATGCAATTTTACTTCTCTGGCATAGAATGGATAATAGTAGGTACTAACGTACAGAAGGATCAGTGTCTAACAAAACCGGCGTTTAGACACAAAAATATTTCTAATCATGCCTACTCTCTCTGTCGAATGGCGACACTCGTCCAAGGCAAAAAGAGCGCTGGGCGGCAGTGGAGGGGATGGGTACGCGCATCTGTACAGTCACGCATTAAAGTGCTTGGGTTTTGTTTAATATTAGAAGTGTAATGTTTTGTAGAATAGTAAACCAGTAAGTTTGGATGGATCATAAATCCCCATCATCAGACTCCGACTTTACCTTAACGGGACCAATCCGGATATATATTCTACCGATTAAAAAAAATAGCAAAAGAGAAGCCAGGTGGCCCTGCTTTCGAGGGAGGCAAAACATAACCTACATTTCTCGAGTTTATTATTTATTAGCTTCCACCCACGACTTCGTCCGCGTGGATATAGTTATAGTTATTCCCTCGGCAACTTAAAAAAATTTGAGGATGAAAAGTATCCTATATCCTTTCCAATACCTTAGAGAATATGTATGTGTACAAAGTTTCATGATGATCGGTTAAGCAGTTTTTACGTGAAAGCGTAACAAACAAACTTACATTCACATTTATAATATTAGTAAGGAAGTAATGATTACGTTGGTTTTGTTTACTATATATTATATGTATATAAACGATATTTTTGGGTTAGGGTTCAATGCACGTGTTTCAGGCAAGCGTGACCAGTCTTTTTTGTCGCACCTTGTATCTATCCCTCAATCGCAGCGACGCATGCGGCTTGGAACGTTAAGAGGCCCACGTTGACTGTAAGTATGTAAGACCGAGCCCAGCACCCATTGGCCTGCGGCCGAGACGAGAACGATATTGAGGTCGTAGTGCCAAACCATTACCAAGGCACTACTAAGGATCAGATTCAGAACACAAAAGGAAACAATATTATTCGTTTTCATGTTTGTAACAAGTTTCGTTTTTTTATTACTTTTAGCGTATGTGGTTAAATATTAAACCTTAAATGAAATTCACAGCACTAAACAGTTAGAAATGACTGTTACAAATTTAAAAAAATAATATCAACTTCGCTGCTATTGGTGCAGCTCTTAATAATCACTACGCAATATGTAATAGATAATTTTGCTAGAAACTAGCTCTCCAAAACCAATCTTGTTAAATTAAAAATAATTTAAATTAAATGTCATTTCCATACTCCCGATCCCGACATAGATTTGAAAACATAAATTAGATTAGTGATTTTTTAATTAGTGCCAGCTTGTGGTTATTTATTAGGTCCTAAGGATTTCGTGAAAATCATAGTTGAAAAGGAACGAAAAACTTTTTGTAATAATGGCACCAGCTTGTGAAGGGATCAATCTCATGGTATAATATGCCCCAGGACTTACCAGGTGGAAAGTAATACACGCCGGATAATTTCAGAGTTGCAATTGCAAGTCTTGCAACGAACGCATTGCTTGTGGTTTAAGCCCGTATCGTGCGTCCGGTGACGCCCTCATGAGTGTTATTATATTTACTATTAAACTAAAGTATTTTATTTCAAATCGAAACCACACAAGTTGTCGCACAATTGAATACACAATGTATATGCTATTTAATTAAACTTTATAAAATAAAGCTGTCATGTAATCATTTTAATGCTAAATAGCGGCCCCATTTCCCTGTTTTAAGTAAACGGGGAAAAGTAAGCTTTATTACATAGCCTATAAATTGTGTATAAGTGGTGAGACAAACTTGACTTCGATTTTACTAAATATCTATTTTACTTTCACAGATATTAAAATAACACTGATGAGGGCATCACTTGAGTTATGGCGCACTGTGGGCCGACAAGCGCCTCTAGTGGACATAGGGTCTTTTTTTAACTGTCCTTTTTTCCCTTAAAATCTCATTCACCATTGCCACGCTTTATAAGGAAAACCGTGATATCCTCACACACGGTTATAGTACTCATTTTTTTTTAGCATACTCCAAATATCGCAATCTAAATAATAACATAAATAAATAAATAAGTTTACATAAAAACATTATTTTATTATTTTCCACTTGAGTCTTCGACAAAATTGCTTGAGGATATCATTGTCTTCTTCAGAAAGGTTTATATCTAGTTTAGCAACCACTATTTCGTCATTAACCCTTTCAACGCCAAGGACGCTTTAAAGCGTCGTGAGCTGTCGTGCCTACCACGCCACCGACGCCTATATTGTTAGAGGTACAACTAAAAAGACACCTTCTTTCGTATGAATTAAGTTGATTTTTGCATAGCTTTTGAAACGCGCTTGGCGTGTGAGTCAGGGTGTGAAGATTTTTTTTTGCATTTCCTTAACGCAAGACCTCTTAAAATTTACTTTATTAATCGTAGATTACCAAAATAATTTTAAAACTAAATAAAAAACTATATATTTAAGGGTTCTACAGATCTTCAGTTTTGAAAATTATTCATTATCATGGCAAAAGCTTCGATATTGTTGACTTTCCTTGTCACTCAAAATCTTTGCAAAGATGTGTTAAACTGGTAACAGAGGCCTAACAAAGTGTTAATGACGCTACGCTCTAGAGATGGCTTTATTAGAAACAGGTTGTTGTCGTTTCGAACGAAAATGCCTAATTTAGGACACAAAAATAAATTTCTATTCTAAAGTTTTTGTCATTGATTATAATCTCTTTTTTTGGTGTAATTTGTATTCTTGTAGTTTGTTTCATTAATTCCACTATAATAATAATTTTTAAACTTGATTTTTGTATTATTTTAGCCATATGGTTTAAGTCAGTAAGAAACTAAAATTTACAAAACTTCAAAGTTCGGTAAAGCCCTTAAGATAACACGTATTTCTAGTTTTTTTTTTACCTTTTTCATAATCTGTGTAAAATTACGCAAAGGATGCTGGAAATCTCATACATTGACGGGACACCCTAGTGTGAGTGACACATGTAA
This sequence comes from Tortricodes alternella, assembly GCA_947859335.1. Taxonomy (NCBI): domain Eukaryota; kingdom Metazoa; phylum Arthropoda; class Insecta; order Lepidoptera; family Tortricidae; genus Tortricodes; species Tortricodes alternella. Next base: position 21,076,362 of record OX401970.1, on the reverse strand, counting down.
GGCCTTGAAAAGGTTAAATTAAGGCTCCTGACTTTTCAGAATAACCGACAAATCCAAGTTGGAAGTTAAACTCTCCATCGTTTGCCTGTCAATTGCATGTTTCTAATGAAAAGTCATTAAAAATCAGCAATACCCTTATTGATTACTATTAAGATTTATTAGTAATCATAATAAATATTTTTTTTGATCTTCTGACTTTCTAAGATACTGATTCCAATTTTTCATTTACGCTCTTTAAACTTTTCGAATGAAATTTATTACTCCTCAGTTTTCAAACCAAATTGTCTCAAGATAATATTTTACCGTGACACTGACAACAGATTTCAAGGAAAAAGGACAATCAAAAAAATAAAATCCCTAAGTCCGCTAGAGTCGATTTTCAGCCCACAGTGCGACGCACCTTTGCTGTTTAAAACGAACATTATCAAAGTGTATTACTTTTTAAAGGCACTGTTCGCTAGATGCATCCTTTTGAGTACAAGCATATTAATTTAATACATTCGCTGCCACCCTTTTGCACTGCACCTTCTCAGGTGCCATGTCGAAGCATTAGGCGAGACTTGAAATAAGTTCTGCACGTCTAGCACGAGCTGCCCGCAAGTCGTTTGTCGCTCAGTGCATCCCTTACATACTTGACTATTTGACAGAGACGCACTGAGCGACAAACGACTCGCGGGCGTGTCGTGCTAGCCCCCCTGAACGCACAAATGTCTCCAAAGCAATGGTGAAAGTACCGAAAACGCATATATGCAACGGCGGCAGTGAATGCGTTAAAAGAAATTTAATACATACGTTCCTTGGAAGTAGCATTGCGGTTGTGTACCTAATCTTAAAAAATACACACGAATTACAATTTTATAACTTTAAAGTTACAATATATCACAAGTCATTTAATATACTTAATATTTATGTTTAAGACGCGTATTACAAAGCTGAGCTGGTAACGTCACATTTTTCTCAATTATTTAAGTGAAATTCTCCAATGTAGTCATCGTGTATCTGGTGTTATGTGTGTCATTATTTTATTATGATGAGATTGATGAGGCATGTAACAGTTTTTTTTTTGCGCTAATTATATAATCGAGAAGATCGTGCGAAATGCGACGTCGCCAGCTCATATTTGTAATACGCCTCTTAACCTTAGAAAGAAAAGTGACATTGAAACTAACTAGATACATATTTTAGATGTAATACAGAGCTCAACATTTATTCTATGACCGTCACCCGTACCCTGGTTGTTCTCCGACTTTAGTTTGATAATCAAATCATCATCACTGTTCATGAAAGTTAGCAATATTAAAAATTTCGTGAGGTGATTCCTATGTGGTACCTTAAACCATCCTTCACCGTGTTCAAACTAGGTTATAAATCAAAGACTTTGAAAGCCTAGGATTCGAGAAGTAACGCGTATGGTAATGATTTGATAAACCAAGTTTGGTGAACGACCGTCGAACATATCCAGAATCAGACATTTCGAAAAAAATATACCTTAATTGTACCCAATTGCAATTAGTTCCTAAGTTGAATAGGATATAAGCCCTATTTAACGGGCACGCTACCTTCACGTCAAGGTAGCATACACGTTCTCCGGAATGGTGCCGTTTCCAAATATGCTGTATCTCCCAAAAAATTGTACCTAACTAGAACCCTTGGTACGCAATCTCAACTTCGTGGCTCTAATAAAAACTAGGACATTTCATACCCAATATGGGTACAATATTATAGTATAGATTTTAATGTCATTACCGGAAAGTCTATCAAGGCTCGTAGTTTTAATAGTAGTCTGGCTAATGGTAGTACAGATCGAGATAGATTACAAATCATAAAATATGAGAATTAAAGGCATACTTATCAATAATAATACTTAAATATCCTCGTATACGTATACAAAGCGTTGCCAAAATAAGGCTTCTTTTAAATTGCTGCCCGTTTTCAGTATATTTATATATATTTATGATTATATATATATATATATATATATTTAATTGAAATGTCAAGTTGAAATAATCAGAAAGTCGAACTTAAGATGAGCGTCATGGTGGCGTATCCGTCGAAGATAGTAAAGTGAATTCATCATTACTTGTCTTATTGGGTTTAAACAAGTTTCTAACCTCAAAATGCACCTTTCTTGGCTAAAAAGCAATTTCTTCGTAAATTAAGCAACTGGAGATAATATGTTAGACAACTTTTCACCTACGATTGCCTTACTTAGGATAAAATAGCTGTTTCACCCAAAAAAAAGTACATTTTGAGGTAAGAAACTTGTTTACAAAATAAGACAAGTAAGGATGAATTCACTTTAAGTGATGCACCCCTTAATAGTAGGTACCTATACTTCGTTTTTTAGCATTATAAAGAACTTTACAGAACTATAACAATCTAATAATATTTTTTATTGAAAAGTGCTTTTATAAAATATGTATATAATAGCATTTAAACAAATACATAACACAAAAAAATCCATAAATTATATTGTAATATTTTTGTTGACCGCTATTATTTATTTTGAAAATAACAACAAATTTGCATAAAAACACTTGTCAAAATTATTTACATTATTTCGAATGCAAAAAAAAAACATATAAATAGTATTCAGTTAGTACCATAACAGTAGTTTATGCAACGGTTGCATAATGATAGGTCTTAAAACACTATTGGAATATCCACTTTAGGTACACGTCCTAAAGTGGATATTCGGATTTCGTAAAATTTCACATACGAGGTTGAGTCAAAGACCCGTCGACATCTATAAAATCGAGGTTTCCAAAAAAAAAAAAAAAAGTTTCCCAACATAAAGCTATTGGCATGTGAAACAAGGACTGCAATCCATATACCACATGTGTCGGTATAATTATTACCTTTATCTTACGGGGCAAAAACTAAATATGGGATTAACATTTTTATATAGGATATTTGCTATTTTCCACTTTCTAATGAACTAACAAATGACTTATGATTGTCCTAAACATAATAATGTAACCAAAGATAATAGAAGGCCAGTAGCAACTGCGCTATGAGATGAGGATCCCATTTTAGGAAGGTACAGTCGTTACAGAATTTGTTGTTATTTTATTACATATACTGCAGTAGAATATGTATATATATATATTTTTTAATTTAAGCTTTAAGCTTTTTAGCTGGTCGCAGAGTAGAGGTAAGTGGCGCGTGGCGCTTGACCGCCGGGCGCCGTAATTGCATACGTCCATTTAATTCAGCGTCCACCTTGAGGGCTACTTCAAAGTCACTTTTTTCCTGCTCCATCTGATTAACAATTCGCAGTTGTTCTTCAAATATTTTCTTAACATCACAATGCTGCAATGGACTAGACAAATTCTTTACGGCTAAATTGATCTTATTATTATTCACAGTGTCTGGATTTAACGGTGGGCTGTCCAGTACTTTTTTGGCATACTTTTTTTTGGATTCACTTCTCAAGAATGGTTTTCGTTCTGATGATACTTGTCTGAGTTTCGCTTTTGCCTTTTTGGGAGTCGTTTCATTTTCATATTTTGTTATGCTACCCATCGACCGTGTGCGTCGCAAAGTGCTTTCCGTGTTTAATGTATTTATACCATCAACTTGATTGGAATGTTTAGTTTTAGTCAAGGTACGTCTTGTTAAAATGGCAGCTGGATGGCTCCTACAATTTGTTATTGCGCTTTGCTTTACCTTATATTTTGTATTTGATCGGTTGCTGGATGGTAGTTCCTGGAAATTTAAAATATAAACGTCAATTGCCAAGATTTAAAAATTTTCAGTGTACGGATGTTTTTAGCTTATAAGTATGAAAGGTTTGAAAAAATGGATCCCGTGATTTTTTATTTTCAATAGACCTCGATATCACAAAAAGTTGTTTAAAAGGGCTCAAGTGAAAATTGACGTCAGAGGCATGGTAAAAAAATAAACGTTCACAACAGCTGATCAGCGCGGGTCCCGACTGGTCAGACTAAGTTTATTTAAAATTATAATTGCATTTTTGTAAAACAAACGATTACACTATACCAAGCTTTAAAAAACAAAATTGGCGTATTATGAAAATGAATTGAACAGATACAAGTTTACTGTGAATTTTCGGATGATCTTTACTTTAACTTCTGAACCACTGGACCGATTTTAATAAATAGGGTATCTTAAGACTATCGGGGAGAACGTGCAAGGCTATAATTATATAATATAAAAATTCTAATCGTGTCTCATACCAGGAGTAAAAAATTTTACGTAGCTAATGGGGTTTTAGTTTTTAATTTTACTTTTCTTTTACACATTTCGCAGTAGTTGAAAGAAAAGCAGCTTAGGGAGCGTTCAAGTATTATGTAACGCAATATTGGAGTTTTTTGCCCCCCCCCCCCCCCCCCCCACCCTAACGCGCCGTAACGTTTTTCTGTACCCCCCTTCCCGCTAGTAAAATTTCAAGAGGTCATTCCAAAAATGAGTGAGAGAACGCTATCGTTCTGAAGGGTTAAAAAAATGTTAAGTAACGCGTAGTTCAAACCCCCCTCTCGCCTCTGGAATGCATCGTAACGTTTTACAAGCCCCCCCAAATTCGTTACGTAATACTTGAACGCTTCCTTATGCACCTCGAATCCAGGAATGTACATCGGCTTACGCTCAGGCTCCGCGCAAAATGAATCACTTTTAAAGCTTGATATTAATAGTCCTAATCAGCAACGTAAAAAAGGTGCGTTAGTCGTGAGTCAGGGGGGTGGCAATTGCCTACATTGCACCCCCCTGTATTGGCGCCTCGTCACATTTGTTAGTGCTGGTTCCACACAAAAGGAGATTGGCGACATACCAACGCCGAGACACCTGCTCGGCTTGGTTGATAAACGTCGTAATGTCAACTATGGTACAGTTACATACCTTTTTAAGTGCTATCACGAAAGCAGAGGGCAAGTTCTGTGCAAGCGACAGGTTGCGGAGCAGACACAAGCCTTCGACATATTGCATGCGCGCGGGGGGCTCTCGATTGACGAGAGTCGGTGGCTTCTCCAAACGGATAACAGGCACTCGAAGTGGGAGTCCTCGTTTCGCATTATAACTGAAATACAAGATCAAAACAAGCATATTAAACAAACCAATTAAGTGACTACTCAATGGGTTTGGTCGGTAGCAGGTTATCTCAGACGGCGCTAGGCTAGCAAGTTCCCTTGACACTTAATCGTAGCGCAAAGGGGAAGTTCAAAGACACCCGCCGCACGCCGCACGCACGGCACGCAGACCATTATTTCTAAACGAACTGTTTTGATCCGCTGTCGCGATACCGATTGCAGCATTACTGATATAGGTAACTTTAACTTATTCCAAATAGTATATTCCCGGCCAGTGTGGTAATAGGTGAGTAGGGTAGCTAAAGTCTATTTTTATGTCTATAAAGTACTGAATACGACACGCTCATTGGTTCATTTAAATTAAGTAAAGTTCCAACTTCATTTATGGCGATGTTCATTATTTGATTGAAACAGGCTTAACAAAAGAATCGACACCAAAATGTAATAAAAAGTACCTTGTAGCAGTAGTACCATGCACTGGCTTAAAGTAGCACAACTCTTGCCGCATAGAGTCAACGCTGCCGCTTCCGACGCTTCTTTTATCCAATGCGTTTATCTTGTGTTGCAGAATACCAGTATACGGCAGCGAGACGGGTAACGATTGTGTTGCAGTTTGGATTTTATCCAGATCATTTCCATCAGTGGGAAGCAAACTATTCAAGTGAGGTAGTAAATCGGTTTTCTGGAAAATGTATATATACTAAGTAGAAATATCATTCTCATCACGCTTGCCCGTGATTATTAGAAAAAGGATCGTACGACTAAAATACGATCCACAGGTGTAATGGATTTTGTATAGGATAGGTACGTCGCACGCCGCCCCGACACCATTTAGAAACTTTGCTCTTAAAATTGTAAGTAACCTTTTGACAGAAAGGACGAAAAATATTTTTATGAGGGTATCTATAAATTAATTGAGCGATCTTCCAAATGCATTGAAAAGAATGGGGATTATGTCGAAAAATAAAATAATATCATATTCATAGCTTTTTGTTTTATATCCATACCGAGAATTTATTGAACGGCCGTCGTAAATATCCTCATTTTAGCGATAAGGTCGCGACCTGGCAATACTTTATTGGGCATGTGCTTCTTACGTCACGAAGGGCTTTAACCAATAGGGTTACGTCACAGTATAATCAAGTACAGTATTCTATCTTCATACAAACGGCCGAAACTACGCGCTTCGAAATCTCGGTGAACTTCGGTATACCGTACACAATTATGGCATTTTTTGATATTTTGGATATGTTAAAAGCAAAATACATACAATATATATATATTCATACAGTACAGTCTCACTTTTGAAACTAGAAATAAGAACGAAGTAGAAATAATTAATATTATTACCGAGCGGCCGTAGGTAATTATTTCGAGGACACTGCCGAGACAACATACTGCTTACTTGTTTATACTGTGGTTACGTTTTGATCTTATTGATTTTTCCGCGTGATTTTGGTGTTTTAGATTTTTAAGTTATAGTAAATAAAGAAAAATTAAGCGTCAAGCAATGCTTAAGCACCAATGGAGATTAAGGAAAAAAATAACTGGACTTCCATGCATATTCACTATTAAATCCGACGGAAGGGACAATATTAGGGTGTCAGCGCCGCCCGGTATTTAGTAGGTACACGTCAAGGGCGTAGCGAGCGGAGGGGGGCTGGCCCATACCAGAATGTAAACGGATCACTTAATTAAAACTAGGTCCATCTATTATTATCGACTTTTTTTGCCTGGCGCCCAAAATAAAATCATTGCTACGCCCTTTGGTATAACTACATAATGAGATATGACCTACGACGACAACACGTGAAATCGGCGTAGCAGTGTAGACTAATATCTTTTATTATTATTTACCTTAGTTATACAGTTATCGCCGTTTTCTTTATTCCAGAATCCGGTAAAGTTCCGACCCTTCTTATCTAGTTTATTTTTAAGAAATTTGTTGAAACTGGGTACCATTTCAGGGGATCCACAATCCTCTGATTTTGCTTGTGGCAATATGGAATCGGATCTGTTAGTGCTATTGGTACTGTCGTCTATTCCAATCGGAGTGCTGAAAAATTAAAAGACATGCTAAAATAGCTTCTATTTTGGGTAAACTATGAGCATTGGATAATTAGTTGCGGGCAAATCAGGGCCCTGTTGTGTAATGCTACAAGTTATAATTTTACAGGCCAAAAATGCCAACATTGCTTGGCAAACAATGGGCCCTGTCGCCGACATTGCCAGTTTATACCCGTGTTGTAAATGCCAACAATACTGGGCATCCGTACGGGACCTGTCATCGGCGTTGCCAGTTGTTACCTGTGTTGTAAATACCAACACTGCTGGGCAAACTGGACGGGACCTGTCATCGGCGTTGCCAGTTTTTACCCGTGTTGTAAATGCCAACACTGCAGGGCAAACGTACGGGCCCTCTGTCATTAACGATACCAGTTGTTATCCGTGTTATAAGTTGTATCTTTATAAAACAATGACCATTGGGAAAGAAAGGGTTTAAGCGGTAACTTACGGCTGGTAAAAGGTTGCAAAAGGGTGGCCACAAGCTTAAAATGTCGAATAACTAATAACCACACTCTTTTAAATAAAGAATGGATTCTGTTTGCCAGAAAGTCAAGTCGATCAGCACACAACGTGTCTAGTTCTATTAACTGACTCGATGGTACAGTGGAAGTGCAACTGCCACCTGTACCAGAGGTCACGGATTCTAATCCGGCAAAGTGCAATCTTTGTGTGACAAATGTTTGTAACTGAGTCATGGACCTTTAGTATTTATATGACGTATCAAGCATTCAAACATCTAATTACATGTTTAATTGTAATGACAAGCAACTGGTATTGTCATATGCCGTGGCTATGGTGAGCCACAGGTCACAGGACACTTCATTTTTCCGCTACTCAGTTGCCACTACTTGAGGACATAATATGACTGATATTTCCATTGTTTGATTAAAAGGTTATTACCTGGAAGTAAGCACGTGACGCAGATACTTCGCTTTCACTATGTAGAATTATTTACACAGCTTGCTGAAAATGTAGTATAATATTCTTGTATTAATTAGTTCTAATAACACTTACCTTTTGGTGTTACAAGGGTTTTTTGTCAAGAAAGCATCTATCTTCGCTGATTTTAATTTTGGTTTGTTAAGAGATGCAGGTTGATGTAGTATTTTCATAGACGTAGAACACTTGTTGTGTTCATGTTGGACCTTCTGCGCTAAAATTTCATCTTGCTTTAGCCTGCTTAAATACTTCTTATGAGTTACATCCTCTTCTTCCCGAATTTTTCTAAAATCGAATAAAAAGTAAATTCTTATTGTTTACCTATATAAAAAATACACCTACTGTCAAAATTACGTGTAACTAGATTCATTAGTTTTGTCTCTGCATTGACAAGTGACCCGGGTACAGAACTGCTCTTCATATTCTATAACTATTTACTACAGAAAATTAAAGATTTTGTACAGAATATATTCATAATAGGCTGAATTTAAATATGGATATATTTATAAAACACGTATTGAATATAATATTGACAACAGTGCACCGGTTGCGTGGTGGTGTAACGTGCGACCTCTCGTGTACCTCTCTTGGGCCGCAGATTCGCACCTTTGATATTTTCGGGTCTCATGTGCGGAAATATTATTTTAGAATCAAGAATTATCTTTATTTAGAAAACAAGATACTAAATTAAATGCACTATATTACAAATTAAATTATATAATATAATTAAATTAAAACTGCCGCTGCGCATTGTGCCGAAGTTTCTGGCATCGGTTCTTCACTGGATTGTTAAGAGGAGTATGAACCTACGGCTTTTCATACAAAATGCGATAACGATTTCCACCCCTTCAATGTTAACCGACGCTCACCGATTTTTGATAACTTGTCATTCAGTTTAAAACAGCAATAAAACTGAATTTAATGATTATAGAGAGAATTTACCCTAGGGCCAACCGGGCCACGGCCCGGGGCGGCAATCCGCCAGGGAGTGCAGTTTTGAAGTTATTTAGGTAAATAGGCGAAAATTTACCATTCTCCCCCCTCCCCCCCTATCTCCGAAACTACTGGGCCTTTTTCCTTGACTTCTGGGGCGGTGAAACATATAGGCCCGGGGCGCCAAATTTCAAAATACGTCCCTGGTTGGGGCCCCATAAACCAAGGATCTTGACGCCGATAGGAACAGAATTATAATAGGGAAGATGCATATTATTTTTTTCATCTTGTATTGGAAAGTGCTGAGTAATAGAAACCGATCTGCGTATGCGAACCATTTTTATGTTGATATGTTATGAGTTATGAAGCATTGTAAAGTCAGTGGTCATACCACTCGCAAAAACACTCCATACAAAATGGATGACAAACGATTTTGCAAAATCAACCCTTATGATAGAAGATGAAAATATGTATCCTGTGATTTTTAAACTAAGAAACTTGAAAATGTATATTTAGGCTGTAGATAGATAATAAAATGTAGGGTAAAAATCCTATCTTATACCTAGGATACAAAGGTATCTTCAAGAAAAATAAAATAAAAAATACTTTGCAGATGAAGTCAAGGGCAAAAGCTAGTCTCTTATATTTATTTCTTAAGATATTGATGTCCTAATATCACTGACTGAATATCTCACTGATCAAAAAGATAGACAATGTGCAGTTGACATTGCAACTTGAAATTTGGCATAACGGTAGGACTTATATCTGAATACAAGTCCTAGGTGCCAAACCTCAAAACAGAAGGTAATAGTCATGTAGCTGCTGGGTCCGGTTAATGTACAACCAGATAATTCGCGACCACCAATACATTTGGTGTGACTAGTAGTATGGGTGGTCACCAATTATCTGGCCGTACATTAACCAGACCCTAGCTTCTTTTTAAAACCGGACCCTAGCTGCTTTTTAAAACCGTACTTGTTTGTTCTAAATAATGGACTCACTCAATCAACAGTGTAGTTTCTTGGAGTTGCTTTTGCTCCAGTTGTAGACGCTCTGCTTGAAGCCTCTTCAGCTCAGCTTCATATTCAGCCCTGATCTCTCCAGGCTCACTAAGACAGATTTTTAATTGCTCTGCAAAAAAATATCATATTTAGTTGCAAGTGTCAAACAAGTATGGTGCCAGTACAGTCCCGGGTTCATACAAGCCAGTGACCAGTGCCTCTATTCAGGAATGCTAAGTGATGTTGTAGCGACTTGTAAGCGATATTTCTCATCCCACTCTTCCACACGACGTGTAATGCGTAAGAGCGAGATGAGAAATCTCGCTCGCGAATCGCTACAGAATCACTTAGCGTTCCCGAATAGAAGCACAGGAAAAAACACTGTTTTGCGAATGTTACGTGTGCAAAATAAAAATAAATGAATATAAACCTAAAACATTTTACAAACAAACAGAAAAAAGGGATGTTATTGATATTTTTACTCCTATTTCTTTACATCTTTCATTTTGAGGTTTGAGGTTGACTGATTTTCATGATTTAATATGAAATCGAAAATAAATACTAGATACCAAAAACTATCTGCCATCCTTCTAATTCAAAATAGATGGAACAGCAGCCTAACTATGCAGAGAAAACTATCACAAGGAGGACAAACAATTACATGACATAAAATTGTGCTTTTGCATAATTCCTGTAGCCTGTGGGTCTTTATTACTTCATTAAGGGTATGATTTTATCAATTACCTAATAAATGCATTTTTAGTGACCTAATAAATAATAGTTGTTCCTAAAATAGGAGATCTGTCACCTAAATTGAATCACCAAATAATATTAAAACGATTACCTAAATATTAATTAAGAATTACTTGGAAATAATATCAGTAATCAAATAATTATATTGGGTTTCAAAATAATAAAAGTGTCACTAAAATTGAATCACCAAACAATATAAAAATAATTACCTAAACATTTATTTTTAATCACTGGAAAATTATATTAATTATCAATTAATTCAACTGAAATTAGAAAATCCCGTTACCACGAATGACGACTAACCAAATCATATGTTAATTCATTACATAGTGATTGCCTAGTTTGGGCCTTCGGCCCTGACGCAACTCTGACCTAACCTAACCTAGTTACCTAGCTCATCTAAACCTAACCTAATAGTGGTAATGTATGATTCGGGCATTCGTGATTTTGACTCCACCCCTATAGCTGCTTGTCACTTACTTTTTAGAGGACTGATCTTATATTCAGGCTATAGAAAGAAGTGATCAAACTATAATTTAAAATACATATTTACATTAATCCAAAGATTCATATTTAGAGACATTTTTTATTAGTATGGTGACTAATATATTTCATGGGGATAGATATTATCATTAGGGTATTGCAGATTAGTGACACATCTAAACTTAGGTGACAGAAAATATTGTACCCCTTCATGAACAAGCAGTGCCATCAGCACATGAGGCCTCCATGACCTCGTCACTATTACTGCAGGGTACTTCAGCAGTGTTAATTCAGTACAGAACAGGACCAGGAACCAAACCCTGAGACGGATGCTACAATGGCAATCTTCATCCATCTCCATAATGATTCTAGTGTTGTAAACATTAGAGGTTTTGAAACTCATAGAACCCTGTGTGCAAACCTTCTTGAAGGCTTCCTGGACGTCCAGGAACACCATAGTACAGTATTCATTTGCTCCTAAAGAGTGTCTTATTTTTTGTACTACCCTGTGAATCTGTTCCACAGTTGAGTGTCGTTTTGAATATCAATAGAAATTGAAAATGAAAGCAAAATTATAGATAAGTATTAAAGAATACTATATAGTCTTTTTATATAATTTTGAAAAATACTACTCTTTTTCAATCCCCTATGGAATAATGTAAACAAAATTAATAGTGACAAACGTCAGTGCCATACTGATTTGTTTACTTATTGCTATATTGGAATGAAGGATACTTTACAGCTTAACATTCACCTTACCTTGGCTAAGATTCAAATCTTCTCCTTGTAATTTTGTATTGACTTCACATGCAAATTTAGACTTAATAAATTCCCACAACTTAATATCAACTATTTTATTTTGTTTTGTAGCTGTTCGAAGCCAAGAACCTATTCGCAAACGACATAGAGGACAACACAAAGCATTGTTTTCTATACTGCTTTTGAAGCAGCACTGACAAAAGTTATGATAACATGGCAATGTCACAGGTTCTAAAAGAATAGACTGACATATTGAACAAATTACATCCCTCAATTGAATTTTATCAAATTCCAATAATTTATTTTCGGTTTTGAGGAGTCGTTTTCTTGTCTTGGCCGCCATTTTTCGCAAACTTTTATTTTCTGACAGACAACACAACAGCTGTCAGGCTGTCACTATCAGTTACATTTTTATTATATTTATGGCATGGAATTAAAGCCAGTCTAAATAGCCTACATTATTATATATAATATGGCGTAGCGTACTGAACTGACCTATAATATAACTTTGCAATATCACTGGTAGCACAATTATATTGATCCTCAGTAGTAGATATTGAGCGTCAATATCATGTGTCGGAATTGGGACTCGATATATCTCAAAAACTATAACGGATTTCGATAGCAAACAATTTTTTGTATTCCCGTTATCACTACCTATCACTATCAAGATGTGTCTACTTCTAGCATTCGACATGCAACAGTTGTCGTAAGTAATCAAGTGCAGCTCATGTTATGTCCATCGGCGCCATCGCACAGGACGCAGTCATACGTAAGAATGAGATAAAGATCTCTCTGTCTCATTCTTACGTATAAATGCGTCGCGTGTGATGGCCCACGATGGCCCATTGTGAAGTGGAGCCATTACAATCTGTCATGGCGGCGTTACTTTTCTCCATTCCGTCTACGCTTTTTTGGTGCGGGAAAGGTGCCAATGTTGTTGTGGAATACTGACATTGGACATTTATATTGATCGTCACTAGATCGTATTGACGATTGCGGAATGGTTTGGTAAGGCTAGCCACTGACCTACAATATAACTGCGCAATGTTACTGGTTGCACAGTTATATTGATCGTCAGTAGATGATATTGACGGTCAATATCGACTACTGACGATCAATATAATTGTGCAACCAGTGATATTGCACAGTTATATTGCAGGTCAGTGGCTAGCCTTAGAGAAAGAAAGCAAGGCTAGGTACTGACCTATAACGTTATATCTATTGACAAAAAGAAATATACAAGCATGGTTAGTTCGTCGTTGTAATTATACTGATAATTAATCTCATACTTGCCACAATAAGGTTAAATGACCTACAACGTAGCTGTGCAATATCGGTGGTTGCACAATTATATTGATCAATATCATCCACTGACGATCAATATAATTGTGCAACCGGTGATATTATAATCTAGCTACTGACCTACCATATAACTGCGATACTTTTGCGGTTGCACAATTATATTGATAATCTGTAGATGATATTGATGATCAATATCGACTACTGACGATCAGTATCATTGTACAATATCATTGCACAGTTATATTGTTGGTCAGTACGTAATAACTTAAAGCTAGCCAAAGGTAACCATTACAAAGTACGCCGGTTTAAGCAAAATCATACAACTGTAATTCTTTCCTTTTATAACTGAGTGTACGTATTAGAATTATGGAGACAGATATACGTATTACGTTTTTATTTTTAGCTTCCGTCTATGATATAATTAGGCAAAATATACGCAAAATAGGCGCGATTAAGACGTCGAGTTGCGGAAACCCAGCCCGCGTGAACTATGCTATAATTATTTTTGTTATTCTTAGTGTATAGTGTGATATATATATGCGCAAAATGGACGAATAATTTATGTGCGTGATAAAAAATTGTGTGCTACGGGGGCAGATTGAGCTTACTAAACTACTTTTTAAGAAAAGTTACTTGTTTATTAATGCATAGGCCTGATATCAAAATGTTCGCTACTCGATTAAATTACTAACATAGTCTGAACCGGCCTTTATCTAATACCAACCTACACATAATTGTGCTTTAGTTGCCATGTTGATATTTTCTTTCTTTTTCCGTCACACACCGCCTCACATGTATTTGAGACGAGAACGACAACGAGAAACGATCACGAAGGAAACCACGAGAACAATGGTGGCTTCTAAAGTATTTTAGATAGTGGTGTTCTCAGAGGTATGGCAGAATCGTGTAATTTCAATGAATTTTAACAAATTTTAAAGTGTAGGTGTAGAAATCAATTACAAAAACAGAACGGGATCCTTGGAAATGTCGACAATGCATTTTATGGTCCATCCTTTGCCTGGCACGGAGGATCAATTGATAGACAGGTAAGCATATTTCAATTATACCTATGTTATTTTACACGACTCCATTATGATCAACAAAAGTACTTCAACAATGTTAACGGATGCCAATATCTCAAATCTTACTAAGATGGTTGCAAAATCTATGGAGGCCACGTTTTTGTTCTTTCGTAAATATTGTCACTTTATAGTGTCCGCTTTTAAAATCTGATTGTAGTTATTCATTCAATCGAAAGTTTTGAAGTTTGCTAAGTACTGAAGCGATGGCGTAATGCAGTTGGGCGATGTTGCTATAACTAGTGAATTCTTTATTTGTCAGTAAATACATAACGAGACGCTGAGATTTATCGAACCAATAATCTACCTTACCTTCCTTTTACCAGTATAATTTATTTTTAATAAGTTCATTCATAATCGACAGATATATATATATATATATCTAATTGCAAAATATTGCTTACAGATATAAACTGTACATGTCTTGTCTTTGTCGAAAATTTTAAATTTGTTTAAATTATTGAGAGCTATAAAATTTTTTGTTTATTCATTTTTCTGGATGATAATTTATAATACTCAGGCTGCCAAACAATGCAATAAATTCTGTTATGTTAATTTATGAATGACAATATACTTACTTACAAAATATTGAAATGAAAATATTTATGTTCCTCTAATTATATACATATTATTATGTGTATCTGAACATTCTGAACTAATGGTGCAACTTCTGTACTTTTAATAATTTATCATAGAAAATAAATATAAATATGCTGGTGATGTGAGACTTTATATGATGGGTATTTTTTTTAGCAAAACTAGGAGTGGCTTAAAGTAAATCTCTTAACCATTCAACAAAAGAAGACCATGACTAGTTCTTATATTTAAAAGCTTTTATTTAACTTGCAATGTTTGTATGTACGGGTCAAATCTTGCAACCTGAATTAGAACCACTTCCTCTTATCCTACGGAGCTGAATTTTTACATATTGGTTTAGTTCCAATGACAATGCATTTTTATGGTAAGCATGACCTGAATGGACATCCAGGGTTTGCTCCAGATGAAGGAATTCTTCAACGGTCAACAGCACAGACACAAAATGTTGTGTGCGCACTTTATTGTAATATTACAGTGCAATGGGCAAAAAAGCTTGCAATAAAAATGCAGTTTTAAAAATGCTTATTATTTTTTGGTATAGTCCCCTGATAGGGAATGCACTTGTTGCATGTGTCAAACAAAGACTACTAAAAAAAAAAGTTTCTCATTAATAAAGTTAAGTAAGCAGACTTAATTCATCATCATGAACAAATCTTTCTCTCCTCAGGTTTTTCTTTAAAAGTTTATTATATATTTATTTATTCATTTGATTATTGGAAAGAGCAATCTTATACATGGTACTTATGAATTATTTGAAGATGCAATTGACAAACAGTGTTCACAGATGATATTACAAAAAATTTATAAACAGTCCTAACCAACAATGGTTGCTTTTACAATAAAGACATCTAAACAGAGAAATTAAAATTAAAGCTAAATCCAGACACACAGCATGTCAACCAAGCTCGCAAAGCAAAAGGCGACACACCAGCTGTAGGTTATATTACATGAACCATTACGGGGCATTTTAGACCACCCCATAACTTAAAATCTAATTGTGCAACACACATGCAATTTTGCATGTCTAGTGAGACCCTCTTCTAAATGCAAAATCCCAAATTTCAATAAAAAAAGCTGTCCGAAAAACGCTTTATTTTTCTTTGGATATTTTCATTGATATTGAATTTATGGCTTGGGAGTGTTTTAAGCTGACTTCAAATACTTTGAATGTATCTGCCTTTTATAGTATAGAGAACATATTTTAATACAACCCTTGAATATATTTGGCTAATAGTTGTAATTTTATACTACAAGTTTAGATGGATATAAAAAACTTGCCAAGTTATAAAATCAATATCAATGAAATTAACCAATTTTCTTTGAAATAATTTAAGAACGTTATAGTACCTTCTTAAAGCTTAGCTTGGCAACCTTTCAGATCTCAACTCTTTTTATCGGCGACACCGTCAACCCTTGACGTTTTGTACCAAACTTGGCCTTTTTTGAATATTTTTGATGGGTTTTTTTTTTACTTCATTAAAGCTATTTTAAATATTCCTTTTGAATTGTAAATAGTGTCAGGGGGCTAAATCTGGGCTATATGTTGGTTGGATGGTTATTTCAAATAAAGAAAGTTTAAATTATATACATGGGTATTTAATACCCGCGGGTAGTACCCAAGTGTAACAACAAGATAATAATATGAAGCTGTCACAAAAGGGTATTTAAAAGTCATCCTTCTGTGTACATGGCATGGGCATGGGTTCGAAACACGGATATACAACACGGTTTACACATGTACAGTATACACATACAGAATGGACAAGAAATAGGCAGACATGGATCCGGCACGCTCCCTGAACCCTGACTGACACGACCAGGAGCTCTAGTGTGAAACCATTTCACCACCGAACTGAAACATGACCTTTTGTCCGCCAAGTATGTCTGAGAAGTAACACGAATTTCAACCTTGAGTCAAGGTAATGAAGGACGTTTTTACCCTGTATACGCAGTCACGCATAGTCGACAACGGCGGCCAAAAGGTTAACGTGTCACAAATGCACGGATATACAAGACGGTTACACATGTAAAATGGACCAGAAACAAGCACAGACATGGATCAGGCAATGCTCTCGGAACCCTGAGTGACACGACCGGGAGGCCTAGTGTGGAACCATTTCACCACCAAACTGAAAACATGTTAACGTCTTAGCTAGAAGAATCTAGCTCTTAGCTATTTTACAATAAGGGGGAAAAAGTAATGTAAAAATTTGTATAGCAATTTCGTAAAAGCGCGAGTAAAGTTCTTATCTAGGAGGCAGTGAAAACAACATTATTTTATTATGAGTTATGTACATACATATATTAGCTTCCATAGTTTTCCTAAAGAATTAATATTAATTAAACTGTGGCAGCAGAGAGTGTTGAATTTAGATCAAATGTGAACATAAACTTGTTTTGTATGAACACCATGTTAAATTTCGCATAAAATTGACCCAAGTAGATGAAATGACATTTACCAATGCATATAGACTATTCTGCTAACAGTATTTTCCGTGTCCATTCTAACTACAGACTTACTATAAATAGATGGATATATTTGAGGATGAATTTGCATATGCGAGTAGATATGGATAAGTATAAATGTGTGAGTGTTTTAATTATGGACTACTAATTAACGCAAAACCACTACAGTCATAAATGAATTCGCAAAGGGATTCAGCTGTACTTTGGTTTAGCTTACTTTCACATATGCTGAAAATTCTATTTTTTTACAGACTTAAAGAGGTAGCAGAGCGTTGGAATCGCTATGGGACTGGCGCCGGGTCATCGGCGCTCAGCTCGTTGCGTGGGGTGCGCGCGGTGGCGGCGGGCCCAGCTCACATCGCATGTTTACTTGAAGATGGTACCATATGCCGAGCCGCTTTTTCTATCATACCGGACCGATTGGACTTAAGCAAAACTGACGCAAGCAAGAGTGGCGGCAATGGGGGAGGAGGAGGAGGAGGAGGCAGCGGGGGAGGGGGGACAGGTGGGAGCAAGCAGAGTGGCAGCGGTGGTGGTTGCGGCTCAAGGCAACAGCCTCGCACTAGAGCACGAATCATGAGGAATTCCATTCGCACAGCCACGAGCTCACAAGGTACCTAACATTCACCCTAAGAATAGATACCAATAGACATTATACTATTTGATGGCAAAGGTGACAAGTAATGATCTGCAGCGCCCCACAACTTACTAGCTTTAACAGCGACCTTGTCTATTTGAATTCTTTCAAAGTCAAACCATTTATTTAGCAAATTATCATCACTTATTTCTATTTACATGTACTTACTTATAGTACTGTACTGTAATAACAGTTACATATTACACATTAAGTACTTACTGATAGGTAAATAGGTAGGATTTTCATAGTCCTATTTGACTCTGTTGGGGAATGATTTTGAAAAACTGTGACACACGTGATTGAAGATTAAGGAACACATTTCCTGTTTTCGCGTCAAACGACCCAGAGAATAAAATTTCATAGAATATTCTACCCCCCATTTCGCCCTCTTAGGGGTGGAATTTCGAAAAACCCTTTTTTAGTGGATACCTACACTTCACAAAGACCAGCCCCCTCATCTCTCTAGGATCAGCGCAGCGGTTTAGGTTTAGTTTGTGCGTTGATATATCAGTCAGTGAGTCAGTCAGGATTTTGAATTGTATATGTATACAGGGTGGGCCATAAGTTTTTGCACTTTTAGAAACATGATAGGGCAAAACTACAAATGCTATTTTATTTGTATTTATTATAAGTAATAAGCATAAAGTATTTTTTTTATCTATATCAACATCGTCGCCTAAATGAGCTCCGTCTTGTTGCTGGCACTCCTGCAACCTACTATGCAATTGTATGGAAAGATACTGACAATCATCGTAGGTACGGTAGGTACGTTTTGCAAAATATGGCGTGTGACATATCAAATGATAGGGCTCGTTATGAGGATCTTAAAAGTTTTTTTACAATTTTAAAATAAACGGTTTTGAAGTTATTTAGGAAAATAGGCAAAAATTTACCATTCCCCCCTCCCCCTCCTTATCGCCGGAACTACTGGACCTAAATTTTTGAAAAATATACAAAAAATAGTTCATAACCTAAAGATTACAGGAACACCTTCAAAAAGTGTATGGTATTTAAAGTAACATAGTAAATTTCATATAATCACGGAACCCTCTCCACGGGAGTTACACTCCCGTTTTTTTTTTTTTTTTGAAAAGTGTTTATCACATTAACCACGTTGCTTTCCTGTGAAACGGTCCACCGTAGTCAAAAATATACAAAATGGCGTTTAATTTCCCGTCATCCTTTGTACCGCACAATTAATAGTTTAAAAAAAATCTGTGTTGCTATTTGCAAAAACTTATGGCCCAACCTGTATATGGATGGAAAAATACTGCTTGTTGTTGCGGCCATGATAACTTCCCAATATAATTACTACGGTAGGTAATATAATTACTTATTTCTAACACAAATATAAAATGTCTAGATCACTAGTCTTATGAAGCATATTCTAATTTTTAAAGACATCCGTAACGCAATCATGGTTTCTTTTCCTATTTGAAAATTAATAGTGTTATTACTTAGGTTAAGGTTTTATTATTATTTAATTTTAATTTTGACTCCTTCGATACTTAGAAATTGATTGTTATACTTACACTGCAGAAATACACATGCTATAAGTATGTATTTTCATCATTAATATTGCATTCCAATGTATGTAATGTCTAGGATTTTATGTTCTCTATGTGAGAAACGAGTTTTGCCGACTAAGACCGAGAAATGCCGAAACCCAAACTTAAAGTTATGGAATTGTAACTTGCTCCACTTCTTAGTGCCTAATCGTTTTTCAGATAACCAATAAGATTATTTATTTACTAAAAAGATTAGTTATGTCTACTCATGTCAAAGTTATTATAATAGCCAATCATTGCAAAAAAACGATTTTTAACTTTTATTATCCAGTAAAATGTATGAACCTGCATAGAAACATGACAATTCCATCGTGTACGTGACATGAAGTTGAATCAAGTCATGAATCACCTCAGGAATACTATAAACTAAACACTAAATTCATATCAGCGGCGAGCGGCCCTAGCGAGGATGACACGAGAATAAGCTATCCCTATCTTATTCCGCTGTGTCTCACTCATACTAATATCGAAGAATGAAATGCACTGAGAGATAGGACGGGGACAACTTATCCTCTTGGCAAACTTGCTAGGGCCATAGTGAAGGTTGTTTTAGTAGTAGCATTTTATTGATACAAAGTAATTTGCAGGGTCTACAAGTCGTGCAGCGGGTGTTATAATTGGAGCATCGGGCTCAGGACGCGTTGTATCGGTGCCGGCACCTTTCGTGCCAGAAGACCTTGTCAGTCAAGCGCAAGTGGTACTGCAAGGGAAGAGCCGAAGCCTTATCGTTAGGGAGTTGCAAGTAAGTTTTTCTACAGGAATGACATACTGACATATAGGATAAAATTTAAAAATTATATAAGATTTGTGAAAAGTAATATTTCATGTTGAAAACGTTTAATATGACTGACTCGAAGGCGCGGCGGTCGTTCGATTCCCGCTAGGTGCAAACTGTGTGATGAGCACGAATGTGTGTACCTGAGTCATGGATATTTACTATCTATATATGTTTGTATTTATCTATGTATTTGTATCGTTGCTAGCTCCCAAGCACAGTGGTCTTAATAGAAATCGTAACGTTATGCAGCGTACAAATCTGGACGTGAACTTGGCGGTGAATAACCTGTTGTCTCGCGACGACGAGGAAGGCGAGGAGCCGGAGAGCGGCGAGGGCGGCGACGGGTACGTGCCCGAAGACCTCATCTCGCTGCTGGACGGCGGGTTCCACGCCGCGCAGCAGGACAACTCCGTCATCATCGACGCTGACGCCATGTTCTCAGAGGACCTCTTCGGGTACGCGGCTATCAGAAGGTACACCCGCACCGCGCTCTGCTCTCCTCTCTCCGTCACTTCCCCGACCTGCTTCACTATTAGAGGGCTAACTGGGCCGTCGTTGGCCATCGCATGGGACGCATATGTATTATCCCATGCTTACGTATGAATGCGTCCTGTGCCATGGCCAGCGTTGGCCGATCGTGTAAAGCCCAGCACACGCAGCTTAACCCAGTCTAAAGGCACGCTCTCTTGCTTACGCCGGTCTCTTTTAGATTGATTGGTTGGTCCTGACTAGAGATGCAATGGATATCCGGTTAATATCCGGTACCCGGCCTATCCGGCCATGATTTTTACTAATCGGCTGGATACCGGATAGTGAGTCAGTATCCAGCCGAATACTGGATAGTAAAAGCTAGGAATAGAAATAGGATAAAACATATAAAAGCTATCAGAAATAAACAAAATCAGCGTCAGTTATTAAATTTTAACTTAGTTTATTTTTATTTAAATATTCTCTAATAAAAATCCCCACGTAACATCATGTTGTGCACGTTCGAGAATTCCCAACCGACATAATAAAGCGCATATTTAACCTCAATGTGTTTCTCGCGCACTTACAATTCGTAACCACTTGACACTTTAAAACGACTTTAGAGATAGCTCGTGTGCGGCTGGTTCTCCGGCCAATGGCCATGCCGGATATCCGGTATCCGGCCAAACCACTATCCTTTGCATCTCCAGTCCTGACGTTTTGTTATAATTTTGCACTAAGTTTCACTTTTGAGTTGTTTTTCTTAGATATAGGGATTTTGGGATAAATTAAATAAATTTGTATATTTAGCCGCAGCGGTGGCAATAACAGCGGGCGCGGTGGCGCGAACCGGGACAGCAGCAGCTCGGCGCAGGAGCGTCCATCCGAGTTCAGCCGGTGGCGCGACCGCCAGTACTTCGGGCCGCGCAGGTGGCTCGAGTCTGCGCTCCGTGACACGTCTTGGGAAAAAGACAATAGTAAGATAATAGTAACGCGCATAGTATTCTCATACTAAGTTTAAAATGTATATCTATACATAAAATAAAAAATAAAGTGTGTCTGTGATTACAACATTAACGAGTACCTACATATATATCTCAAAAGGTTAACATGTTTACGTAGTTAGCAACTTTTAATTTTACCATTTCGTTACGATTTTAGTAACAAATTTTGTATAAATTCTGTTTACATGATGCCTAAGCCTAAATTACAGTTTTTAGAATGTTTGTCTCTCTGCCTGTCTGATTGTTTGTTCCGAATAGGCTCCGAAACTGCCGAATGGATTTAAATGAAACTTTCAGAGATAGTTAAGGGTATTTTAACTTAGATACTGGCATTTATTTTATTTTTATAGCTCAGAGGGCTTCGGAGATATGAAATATTGCTGTTTGTATGAAAAATCATGCCAATCCCACGCGACCAAAGTCGTGAGCACAGCAACATTGTTTAAATTAGACCACAAAAAATACATAACCTACTGTTTGAATAGAAATTTACTATTCTGCAATTTTTTTTTTAAAGTCCTGCTTGTTCTAAGTTTTTAGTTTAATTCACACTAGTAAAACAGACTTGTATACATTTATGTATTTTTAGCCGAGAGCAAGAAAAAAGATTCAGCTATGGCGGCTTCTCCACTTTGGGTGTCGGAAGAATTGGAATACTGGGATAGCAACATTCGATTTACTCACATCGCAGCTACATACAGTGAGCTCGTCGCCATTTCCACCCAGGGGCAGCTGCACCAGTGGCGCTGGGCTGACGCTCATCCTTATCAGCGTACAGATGTAAGTAAAACATATTCGTGTTTTATCTCCAGCGCCTATAGATTGGATTTTCGAATGATTCAGCTTCTTAGTTTAGTTATTAAACGAGTTAAGTTATCCTCGCGAACGAATGCTTTAAGCTGCGAATGTTTTGAGAGAATGTTAACAATAGGATGCTTTCAATAGAGACATGACTTTACACATTTACCTTTGAATATTACCTCGCATCTGTGAATTGAAACACTGTCATATCAGTTCACTGGACAACTAAATATCTAAATAAATCTGAAATATTTGAATGTATTTTTATTCTCATGTAGTTAAATCAATTGAGTGAAAGTAAATATATATAATATGTTGCACTTGTACGGTATGAAAATCACTATGCACAGATTTAAATACACATACATTTGGGCAAGCGCGAGGGCAGCTATACTTAAGTAAGAAATGATTATTTTTATGTGACTGTGACATATTACATATATAGCTGTGTCCCAGTGCTCGCTATAGATTGGCAAGCGTGTAAATAAGCTATAAACAACGTTGAAAGAAAAATACGTTATTGATAAATTTTTATAGAGGGTTTTTATTGATACTATATACAGATAGGAATTCATTCTTCGCCAATGTTGACACATACGCAAGTCGTTGTCTTTCCGGCAAATAAACCCTGATTGTTAAATATACATTAAAAAAACCAGTCTTTTCAAAACAATAATATGATGTTAATTAGAAACTCCCGTATTTCGTCCAGCGAATGGTTAAATGATGTATAATGAAAGAGTATAACCGACGCACAAATATTGTGTTATGTTTGTATCTCGGTATGTCTTAATTAACAACCGTGCTCTTTTCGGTGAAGCTCAAAAAATATTGAACGGATTTCAACAAATATAATTTGATTTGCCTTCATCGCCAAAGTATTCGACTTCTCGCTTTAATATTTTTTTGTTGCCCTGCGAACAATGTAGAGGTTCTTTCGCTCGTTTTTGTGCGCGTCGCTGTGTGCGCGTATGTATGTGTATTGAACGTATGCAGCTTTGATTTGTGTGGTAGCAACACGAGCCCACGCACAGCGCCTTGCGCAAAGATGAGTTGAAGTATCATGTACCTTGTAAATAATTTATCGATTCTTTTACATGAGATTACCTTTTCTGTGTTTCTAAATGTATTGTATAAAATATCATTTTTTTTTCTAAGTTCACAAGCTTTTTCACCAGATCTGATAGGATGTAGTGTTCTTTATTCCCTTGTTTTGAACGTTGAGATCGGTAACTTATAACTGGATAATTGTTTTTCTTTAGACTTCTGTAGATAACTAGAGTATTAAAGTTAAAGTGTCCAACCACATAACACTAGAATTTATTTTTCTATTGTTATAAAGCCTATTGTATACACATTTATAACGTTATCCACGTGCAAACGCATTTTAAAAACCCATCGGTGAAGGTTTGTTCATTTGTGATATTTTATTGCAGATAAAAGTGCATTTAATAAAAGAGTATTTTATATGCTGTTTAAATTTAGAAATATATGTTGATATTTCATAGTCAGGCACTTAAAATATATTTTATTATCAGAAACAATCTTTAGAATCAAATTTTTTAATAAGAGCCGCTGGTAAAGATATCACAGTATAATGAATGACGATATAATTTAACGTATATAATTTTTTATTACACAAAATAAATTAAATACAGTTTAAAAATGATTTAAGATGTAGGCCTATCGTTCATCAGAGATGATATAAAGATAAGACGATGGACCTAATTCATTAAATTTAGCGCGTGTGCACGATAAACAGGACTTATGTCTCAGAAATTACAAACGTATTTTTTTTCTACATGTTACTATTGGGTACTATTTTCGTACCATTTTTTGGAACTATCAGCTCTTTTTTATCCTCAACGGGTACGCTATCTTGATGCTCATGAAGGTGTATACATCTTGACAAAGCGTAACAAGGGCGGATCCAAGGAGGGGGATATCCCCTCTCCCCCAAGGTAGGTTTGCGTAGTCATAAAAATCAGTGCGAGTGCCAAAAGTATAGGGTTTTTGCCTTCTGGACAATCTGGAGTCTTGTCACGCATCAGAACCACTATTTAGTTAGGTATGAAAATAAAAGTATAAAAACCATTAATATTGGAGTTGAAAATGATTGCAAGATTTAATATCGGGCACTATGAAAATAATTCATACTATTATATCTGTTGTCATGTCATGGTCTAGGATTTTTTTATATGAGTCTATGAAACAATTATGTCTAAATTAACGCAGTAGTGGCATAGTGAATAAAACATAATATAGTGGTCTCACGTGCGCCAGTCACGACCCTGCCCGCGCTGCCTGCGGAGCGGTAACTCGTTATAGGTATTCGCGCTGAGCTAACAATCGGCAGAAGCCGCCATATTGCCGCCGCGCCGGGATCGCGCGCTGATTCATAGCTGATTACTCACTCTTATGTTTTTTTCACTATGACAGTAGTGCATGAGTAGATTATGCTTGTACGTCATAATGCGAAGCAAAATACTGCCAGATGCGAAATAGCAAAATATTTGCCGAGCTTTTATACCGATTGATACCAGAAGTTTATGCTTAGTTAATTGCAGTGTTATTTGAAGCTTACAGTTGTGCCACCAAGTCAGCGTACCAAGCCAACTAGTCATTGTGGGAGGCTGCCACTAATTAATCCATACATAACTAATATTTAAAATGCGAATGTAGCTGCCTGCCTGTTGCGTTTGCCCAATGAGAGCCCGTTGAAGTATTTTTACGTATCTGCGCGATTTACGGCTAAACTGCTGAACCGATTTTGATGGCATTTGGTACGGAGATATTTTGAGCCAGGACAGACTGGAGAAGGACAAGGGCTACTTTTTTTAAGGGTGAAGTAGGTGGATCTTCCTGCTAGTTCGTGCGCGCCCTCTGAGAGAGGGAAAGGACTTGAGGGAAAAGATATATATTTAAAAAGTCAGTAACATGAAAATTCGTTATATTTTAAAGATACATTTCCACGCGGACGAAGTTGCGGGTAAAAGCTAGTTTACTATACTTGCCATTAAGATGAACGTTAGAGCATGCCCCAATGTCCTGTAGCGTCATTACTTACATAGTCCCATAAGCCCTCATAAAAATGGTGTGTTGTATGGTTTGGTCGAGAAGGCTACGGGCTTGGGCTGCGCTTATCACCCGCGCTCCAACTGGCTGGGACTGACTCTCGGAGAACGCATCGTGAACATCGGAGCCGCCGGCATTCGCGTTTCTGTGCTCACCGACACCGGAAGAATTGCAACCTTCCTTGACGAGTCGATCGGTAAGTACCACCAACACTGCCCACATCTGTACTAGGCCGAATGTTACTAGAACGGACGTTCACATGTTACTTGTCATCTAAGGTATGGCGTCAAATTTAAAGAAAATAGCAATAATTATAGATGAACCTCATAATTGGCGGATCGCCCGCGGGGCAGGAAGCTCATGTAACACTCGGCAGTGATCACGCGGATCTCGCAGTGCGCTGTCGGCTAATTTGTTACGGGTTACGGACGCTTCTAACAAAACGCACATGAGCAGAAACTTCCCAGGATGGACCCTCTAAGATTTTTGCCAAGTAAATTAGCAAGCAAGCGACACAAATGGAGTTCGGCACATATTATTTCTTTGAAGCTAGAAAACAAGAAAGCTAGAAACTCATATACCTAGTGAGATAAAATAAATTTCATAACCTTATATTGTGTCTAGTCAACATTATCGCGGGATTTATCTTGAAATTGTTAACTCCGTGTGTGCTAGCTAATTCCTGCCCGCCACTTACCTCTTGCCGCGCGGACGATCCGCCAATGTGTGCTTTATCTATAAATTCTTGTTCATTGGTTAAAAGTTCGAGGCAATTTGTAGAAATCCTAACATCAAAAAATCTTTTATATTTAGCAATTTATTTATTTTTATTTTGCAGCGCATGCTTTGGGCGCGTCGCGATTAGAACACCCTTTACAAACTTTCACGGAGTTTGGCTCCGACAGGGCTGTATCACTGCACGTGTGCTCACTGTACACTGTCGCTAGACTGGAATCTGGTGCACTCTATTGGTGGTGAGTATTAGCCTTTCCCGCAAACCAATAGATCCTACGGACACAGCTTAGCCTAACTATAACCTTTTGACCGCCAAGCAAGTCTGAGAAGTAACACGAATTTCAACTTTAAATCAAGGTAATGAAGGACTTTTTTACCCTGTATCTGCTGACGGCTGCAGCCGACTGTGGTGCTCAAAAGGTTAAGTAGCAAATAAAGCTGCCGAACTTGTGGGGAGCGGCGGTTTTTAGGGCACAGTGATTGGCACCTTCGAGGTAATGCGGGCTCTTGCCTGCTTTGTAGCCCCACCTCTTATATATATATTTTTACTCTTACGTTGGCTGCGGGGGTGGCTTGGCTAAGCGGAGTCTAAAGGATAATATATCTGTGGCCTTTCTGTTTTCTGTCGTTGTGAGAAAAAATATGTAATTTGTATGAAAGAAATGGCGGAATCAAAATGTAAGTACGTGTACGTGTGTTTGTGTGTGTAATGGGGGCTACCGAGACCGTGGCTTTTCCATGGTTTTGTGTAATTTAATTTGTCATAAAATGATATGATGATTACGACCGCGCCGGAGTACCTCACTTGTGAGGTTCGCGAAATTCGCAAACCTTCAATGACTGCTCATTCGAAAGCGGTAATGAGTGCACATGAAACGTCTTAATCAGCGTATTAACTTTTCCCGTGAAAATGTCTCTTTATGCCGAGTTGCTCGTTAAAAGATACAGGAACAATTCAAAGAGCACTTTGGATTTAATATTATTTTATAATAAAAGATGATATTTGCTAACCGTTATGTTTTTGTGTGTAGGGGAGTGTTACCTTTGGGGCAGCGTGCGCGCCTATGGGAGAAGCACCGCGCGCGCTCGCGCAAGCAGCGCGGGCACTCGTCTGCCGCGCCGCAGGACCTGCAGGCCGGGCAGAGCGTCACCATGAAGAACGCGCCCATGTACCAGCCCGGCGCCGTCGGTCAGTTTTACACCGTAGTTTGACCACAAGCGCTGCACTTGCAGCACTCGTATCAGACAGAATTTTTATATATTTATTCATTTAATTGCTTGCCAATGGGTATAGAAGAATATAATATCCGTATCTAGTTATGAAGTAATTTATGTAACAATTGTTTTTAATTTATTGGTCGTCATGATATGCCGAAAATGTTGATCTCCAGATTTTCTGTCGCTATTTTATTCTTAATTCACAACTTTAAAAGTTTTATATTTTTATTTTTAAATGTCTAAAGTGGTCATAATAATATGAAGAAAAAATCTCCCCTCTCACTCTCAACTCTCGCTTGCCAGGCGGTCCGTGCTTCTAAGTTATACATCCTGTAGTGCTTTGCTCACTTTCTCGGTTTCGACAATAATGTTCTTTTTATTGCATTTAGGTTTTAACATGTCAACGGGAGTGCCCAAAGTAGGCATATTACAGAATGCGGCATGGAATCTATCGGACACATGTCGATTCAAGCTGCTACCGCCACCGCAGCCAGATCGCTCGCTTTCGGACAAGGACAAGCGAGATTTACAGGTGGGTTAATCTAATTGCTTTCCTATTGTCACTTTTAGAGAAAGAAGTTATCAGTTACAATATGATACCTGACTGATGCTTGTCTCAAGTTCCGGAAATAATAGTTTAAACGATAAAACCAAATTCACTATCATTATTCATGCGCATCTATTTAAGTTTTTGTCAAGGGCGTGTTTCGTGTTTTTAAGTACGCGAGGACCTGACAGACAACGTGTTATGAGATAGAGACAGAGACGTGTTCACGAACGTGTAATCAATTCATAAAAGACAACGTTATTTGAATTATTGAATAAATGCTCTGTGAGAAATGGAATAGCGTTTAAATTTTTTAAATCATGTAGCCTTATAAACCCGTGGTATATGTATAGATAGATAGATAAAGTTTATCAACTCAACTCCCAAACTGTAATGTTCTGAATCAATACAGATATAACAGTACCGTGACTCACTTATAGACAACGCACAACCTAAACAGGTGTCCTATACGTTTGAAATTTGGCGGACGCATTTCTCGAGTACCATAGAGAGGTGCACTGCCTCCTAAGTGCACCTCTCTATGGTACTCGAGAAATCTTAAATCTTAAAATTCCATCCCTAAAGGGGTGAAAGAAATAAAGTTTGTACGAATAATACCGCGGACGAAGCTGGGGCGGGTCCACTAGTTTAAAATAAATGTGTCACTACTAAAAGGTTAAAAAGATATCATCATGGCATATGTTAACAGTCCGTTTAAGCAACCTGTTCACTTTAATTAAAATAGAGACCAGGGGGGCTAGCACGACATGCCCGCGAGTCGTTTATCGCTCAGTGCGTCTCTGTCGAACAATTCAAGTGTGTAAGGGACGCACTGAGCGAGAAACGACTCGCGGGCATGTCGTGCTAGACGTGCAGAGTATAGAGAGAGATAGATTAATATTGTATAAAATTTACTAAAATTGCGATCTACTTCCCTTGAAAACTGAAATTACAGCACTGATAAAGATCACGTTTTAGGAAACCGTGTTTAAGTAATGCTTTTCGTTAGCAATTTTACGTTTCCTTGACCGTGTTAGTGCATTGCTTCGCATTGAAATAAATAGTAAGGAACTGCTCAAAGCAATTCTCGCGATGCTGACTTTTGAGGTGTCAGAACGCGAATCTGACACCATCACACGTTCAATCGCATGGCGACCATGGTCCTTGGCACCCGTTTAAGTGACACTGTTATTTATAATTAAGTATCTAGAACAATTCCACAACCTGTGAGACCGCACCACCGAATCCACCGCCCACAATGATATGATAGCGTGTGAATCAAGCAATATTAGACTTTTGTATGTATGTCGTAAGAACTAAGACATCAGCAATAGGGTGTGGTTAAGCCATGGCGCTGGCGTTTGACAACCTTCTATGAGACTTGTTACACGAAATTGTACTGATAAGCATATCCTTCTTTTGAGATCTTTGGTGCTTCGTGATTGACTTACAAATTATTAGGAATACTCTTTGCTATCCTAACCTAACGTATTAAACCTATTCTTTTTGTTGGTGTGGGAGCTTTTTTTTATTACGCCCCCCCAATGCAAGTTGAATTCAAAATTTCTAGTTGTACATTATGCTAGAGGAAGTGTAAGGATCCCATATTACTTCATGTCTGCTACTTTTGGTAAATATACTCTGCCTATTCCGACCTCTGCACGTCTAGCACGACCTGCCCGCGAGTCCTTTCTCGCTCAGTGCGTCCCTTACATATTTGACAAGTTGGACAGAGACGCACTGAGCGACAAACGACTCGCGGGCATGTCGTGCTAGCCCCCCTGGTTATAATAGGAAAGTGTCGTCAATATTATTATTGAATATAAAAAATAAAGAATTATATTTAAAAAGAAACGAAGTTACGGATGGGACTTCATAATCACCTTTGGAAAAAATCATTTTTTAAATTTACGTTACAGCGACAAGACATATTTTTTTTTGTAAATATAGTTAGCATGCAATTAATAATTTTCATATTTCAACTGTCCACACAGAACCAGTCGCCACTGACAGTGTCTTCAGTGAAAGCATCTTCATCCAGTAGTGCCAGTAAGGACACTGGCAAGGACAGTAACAAGGATATGGCGGACCGCCTCGACATGCCACCCCCGCCGAGTCCCGCCTCGTCCACCTGTAGTGATACTAGCACCTCGCACAGTAAGTGTTCTCTTTTTATTCAGACAAATTCAACTTAATTTTGAACCAGACATAAAGAAAAAACTAACAATTGAAGTAAAATAAAAGCAAGAAAAAGCTATTAACTTTTTATTTTATTTTCTAATACACTAAAATGTTTCACCATTAGTAGGGGCGGACTTGCGCTGTCGGCCGCCTATAGCCGTTTTGTACCAGTTGCCTTTGCCTTTTTGATAATTGTGCAAAATAAACTTATGAAGCAGGGCAGAATTTTGTTTTTCCCGTAGTGTTTTGTACCAAAAATACAACGTTGATGTCAGGTAGCTCCGGAAACTTACTTATTTAGTATGGTGATAAGAGGTGTAAATTAATAGTACCTGGGCGTTCGAGATTTGCTCGTCGTCTTTCTTCAGGGATGACACCTATCTAGATAAACTTGGAAAGTAAAACATTATCTAAATACAAAATTCCATCCTAATCGTTAGAGCCGTTTCCAAGGAACCAATTACATGTATATATTCATTGTGTCCCGGGAATTAGTGGCAAGTGGAAGTCCAGATGTAGAGCACCTCAAGGGGTGTGCTTGTATGTTTATTTAATTGCAATCATGATCATTACATAATGTTGTCAGTTTAATGGTTAGTAGGTACATGAAGCCATGTAAGGGCACTGCAATGTTTACAACAATTAATATTTACTGTTTTCATAATTAATTATTATGGCTTTGTATTTAAAAAGAGAGTAGACAGATTAAATATTTTCTGTAATATATTACACATTATTTTGACCTAAAATTTAATGATAGTGATGGTATGATTCAATTTATTAAAATTTTACATTCAGATATATTTATATATAGAAAGTTTGTATGTGAGTGAATCTTCTTCAATGATGGCTCAAAGGATTTGAGTGAAATTTTGAATGGAAATAGCACACACCCTGGGTTGACACATAGGAGACTTTTATCCCAATCCCACGAGAGCAAAGTCGCGGGCACAGCCAGTTTTAAATGTTTACTAACCTCCCCATGCACCCTACTATTTTTCTGCTCCTACGTCAATAAAATAAACTCGTTTTCTTTAGAGCGAGCTAAACGCGTGACCGTTCGCGGAGAAGAAGGTTCATCGAATGATGGCTCCAAACGTGACGAGGAGGAATGGCCCCTCAAAGAAGTCGTATTCCTTGAGGACGTCAAAAGCGTGCCGCTTGGACGCGTCCTAAAGGTAGACGGCGCCTATGCTGCCGTGCGATTCCCCACCGTTGGCAAAGATGGCAAAGTAAGTTGAATTTAGTCTACACTTTCATCTAGTTATTCTCTTTTCCGTTTTGTCTACGTCTATTTTCTATGAAATATATAAAAGTTAATGTTAATTTGTTCGGGACCTATGCGTGCCTACACTATTCATCGGACTACGATGAAACTTGTAAGTTGTTGCGCGGGCGCACGGGACGGTCTGTGATTTAAAAAACCGGACAAGTGCGAGTTAAACTCGCGTGGAGAGGGTTCCGTTCAGCACATGATTATCTGAAACTTCCTACGTTACTTTAGATACCATAGACTTCTTATAGGTTTTCCTGTCATCTAAAGCTAAAGAACTATTTTCCTTTTTTGTTTCTGGTATGTGCGTTAAATGAATAAATTCTGATCTCATCTTATCTTAATTAATAAAGATCTGGTTTATGATAGGAGGTCGTTCCATCGGCGCCAGAAGACTGGACAGCGTTGCTACAAGACTGTCGTTTGGTGCGCAAAGACGACTTAATTTCCGTGAAGTGGGGGTCGGGTGGTACAGCTTGCCCTCGCGGCCCGGATTGTTTGCAGCGGTCGCCCCGGAAGATTGCCTTACCAGCTGACGTACA
Organism: Tortricodes alternella; assembly: GCA_947859335.1. Taxonomy (NCBI): domain Eukaryota; kingdom Metazoa; phylum Arthropoda; class Insecta; order Lepidoptera; family Tortricidae; genus Tortricodes; species Tortricodes alternella. The sequence goes on along the minus strand of OX401970.1, from coordinate 21,044,105 downwards.
AGTTATTTCGATTGCGGTAAGTATCCTTAATCGACGATTGTCTGTGAGCAAGGGACTGCCCATCTTACACCGTACCATACCATGACCGTATCCATATCGACGCATGCAAAAAATATGCTTTGTATGTTTTACTCTCAGGCAACGCTGACTAGGTCGTTCCTTTACGGGCCAACACGGGCTATACGCTCCGTGGTGTATGACACGCGAGGTTGCAGGTGTGTGCGGGCGGCCCACCGCGTTGTTGCCGTGTATGCTCTGCGTTGATATCCCTGTCGGAAATGAGGCATTAGTACGTTGATAGACAAACGTAAAAGAGCTCAGGTGGCCTACTTGCAAAATAAATATTTTCATTTTCATTTTCAAAAACGAATACACTAGCATGCGTAATAATATGGAAGTCGAAAAGCGAATCGAATGTGTTCGTAAATACGGTTCTTTCATACAATCAGCATCCAAAATATAGGATATACTTTTAAAAAAGCACGGGCATGATAGACGTTGCATACGGGAATAGAAAGCTCTTAATCCGTTGCAGTGGGCATAGGGCATTCGGAACGCTTGTTTTCGTATCCGACACGTTCCTATTACGGTCATAGCATGGAAACACTAGGGATGTTTAAATTAATAAGAAATGGTGTTTGTGTAAGGTGGACGGTCGCGGCGTGCACGCAGTGGTCCGCCGGCCGGGCGGCGCGCTCGCCTACGCCGTGTACGCGGTGGGCGCCGCGCGCGCGCTCACCGACAGCGCCTTCCCCACCGACCATGGGGCACTGCTGGGCCACTCCAACGGACAGGCCATACAGCTCATCACCGCTGCCGAGGTATCATTACTAATGCTTATACACTACAGGTCAATTCACAAGAGCTGGCACGACTAGTTCTTATATTTTGTAAACAACTGTACTAGTCGATAGTTCAAGAAAAGAAAATACTCGTAAAGTGCATAATTATTATGACTACACATGTGAGTGGTCAATGTCAGGAATGAAATCTGTAAGATAAATAAGTTAAACTACTTAAATTCAGACGACAGATTTAACAAGCATGGAGTTTTAAATCATTATATTTATTTATATCTTTTTTTGACGCTTGATATTAACTTGATATTGGTACTTAGGTGAATTAATTTTCTGAATAATTAAGATGGTCTGTAATTTTGATTATGTTCCTTTGAAACGAGTTCGCATTTTCCTTTCATCGTTTTAAATGATATAATAAAATATGTTAAATGTTTGACACTTTTGAAATACAATAAAAAATACTGCCCATCACGAGAAAATGTTAAAAGAAAACTAGGATACTAAATCTGCCCCACCCTGTACATACGGTTAGAAACAATCCACCTTTAAAAATGTTGATGGTACCCACAGGGTAGCGAGCCCGTGGTGATGATGCTGGACGGTAACGGAGCGCTGTACCCGATCGGGCGCGACTGCGTGGGCATGGTGCGCGAGCCGCCGCCGCTGAACCTGCCGCCGGCGCGCGCGCTCGCCGCGCACGCGCTGCCGCTCTACCCGCACGGCACGCACCACACGCACCACACGGCGCTCAAGTCGCAGGTCTCACCATTATATTCAGTCTTCATTCATTTGACGGAAAAGTATGTAAAGTACGCGTGCAAGGCGCGAGCTTCGATGAATGCTGCGGCGTGGATCAATATTCTCGCGTTTATACGTTTGTGCAAAAAATTAGACATCGGCAAAATCGTAATGTACTTAATAAAATTCTTAACAAGTACTGACAGGCAACGCATAGGACTTTCTTATATAATGTGAGCACTAAGAAAGGATTTTAGAAAATTCAACCCCTAATAAGGTTCAATAGGGAATGAAAGTTTGTATGGAAGTTCGTTCTTATTAAAGTTCTGAGCAGGGACCGGAAACCTCTTGATTTAAAGAGCCTATCGTTTGAGAAACCCTATCATTTAGTTACCCAATCGTTATGGTTTTCTCATCCATTGTGTTACCGTATACTACCACAACAAGGTTAATCCGTTCCTTTGCGCTTAACAAGTCCAATAGGGTTACCCTATCGATCGCCTCTCTCTTGTCCGCACACCTTTTTGACGTAGTGTGGAAGGTGCGGCTCTATGATAACGCTGGTTCTGAGGTGTCTCCCATGGGATATTCCATCGGGCACACGGCTAGGGCGACTTACTTGTTAATACCTACTATTCTGTAAAATATCTGTACGAAACCGTATTGTGTATATCCAAAGCATAGACTGTGGCATATTTCAAATAATTAGCGTTGGAAGCTTGGGGGCCAGACGCAGACATGACTATGGAGTACGGAACCCCATTGTGCATAGCCCGACACGCACTTAACCTGTGTTTTTAATAGTGTAAATAGTATAGTAACATTTGTTTGTAGGTGGCGCTTATTATTTTAGTACCCGAGCCACAGTTAATGATGCCGCGCGTATTACGGTGCGATCTTGATGGAGTTCGCCAACTACTGCACCAGTTGGAATCCGATATCTCCAGTAAGTAACATATGACATTTTGTTTTTGGGACATCTCATTTCAGCCGCAAGACGTCCAATGCTGAACATAGGCCTAAGACCTATCCTGTGCGGCTCGCATTCAGCAGAGTCCCGCAACCTTCAACAGGTTGTCAGTCCACCGTGTGGGTGGTCTGCCCACGCTGCACCCTCCAGTATGGGACTTAAATCAGTTTATAGCCATTCCCTAGAGAACGGCACCATTTCCCAGGATAAAATTATTCTATGTTCAACTTCGAATGTCAAGTACCTTCCGCCATATTTCACCAAAAACGGAACATTAGTTTAGCTTTGAAAACAAAACAACTAGACAGATATTCACTTTCGCATATATAATATTAGTAAAGATTATTTAATCGTGCTTTTTTTTCAGAACACCAAGTTTTATCCATATTGCAAGAGCGTTGCGATGGCAACAGGAATATACTACACGCTTGCGTACATATGTGTGCGCCAACATCGAATAAGGAACCTGATATAGGTAAAGGATTAAAAATTATTAAGCTATTATACATATCATAAACAACTTGAAACAAGAAGTTATATAATTGAGGAAAAAATGTTTTTTGTAATAGATTGAAACGTTGGCCTTGCCATAATTAAATCCAAAATAGATGAACTTCATACGTAGCATCATCTTTTTCGTGTTTTTAGTGGAAAATGCTACCACGTTACCGAACCTAGCTGGGACCCCCGGTGGAAATAGCTCTAGTGTCGAAGAAACAGTACCGGCACTTTCCTGGCCCCCTGAGACTTTCGAAGCCTCGGGCGACGAGGACAGCCTAATGGGGCTGACCAGCAACGGGTGAGTGACACTTGTAACTAAGTTGTTCAAGTAAACGTTTCATTTATTGTACTACAGGTAAAATTAATGTGATAGGAATGTTTACAGAAAGATGCAAGGCGGTGGCAATAACGGGGGAGGCATAGTGAGTGCCGACCCGGCCGAGCGGCGCGGCAACGCCCTCTCAGCGCTGCGGGCCCTGTGCGAGAGCCCGGTCCTACAGCCGTACCTCATGCAACTGCTGTCTGCCACGTAAGTGCTAAATGTTGCAAATTATTATTACTTGTCACTGATTCTTAAAGATTCATAAAACCTCTATAATGCGTTCAGAAACCGTTGATAATGACCAGCATTATGACAAGCAGCTTTATTATAACAATTTTCTCATTTGTCGTAGTTTGATAATGATTTCATTAAAGTGTCAATATTGATACACTAATGTCATAGTATAAAGAGAAGGGAAGTAGGTTATCTTCATACAAACGCACCGCGCGCGGCTTGTATGTGTGCGCTAAAGTATCTGTGCATCGCCGCACGCACACTTAAACAAAATCTCGACCTGTTTCCCCTTACTAAGCGGGTCGAGATTTGTCTAAGTGTGCGTGCGGCGACGCATAGATACTTTGGCGCACACATACAAGCCGCGCGCGGTGCGTATGTATGAAGATAACTTACTTCCCCCTCTTTATACTATGCTAATGTCTATCAATATTGGTCATGTCAAATTTCAGCAACAGTTTCATAAATAACTACGTATATTTCGTACAGAGATGGGATGGGGCAAACGCCTCTGATGGCGGCGGTAGCGGAGCGCGCGTACCGGGCCGCGGTGGTGCTCCTGGACGCGATCCGGACGTGCGGCGAAGCGGACACGGACGATGCGCAACGCGCGGCCGCCATCTTCCCGCCCAACGCGCACCCGGACCACTCCCCGCTGCTCGTGCTCTGCTGCAACGACACCTGCAGCTTCACCTGGACGGGACAGGAACACATCAACCAGGTAACGGCCAACCTTCAAAACGTTCGTCGTTTGAAGGGTTCCTTACCTGAAAAGGTAAACGGAACCCTTCGGTGAGCCCTCGTAAAACTACCTTCTAGTGCTGGTACGTGATATGTGCTATTGACGTAAAACTATTTTATTTTCTTCTCAGGACATTTTTGAATGTAAAACATGTGGACTGACTGGATCTCTATGCTGCTGCACGGAGTGCGCCAAGGTAATATTTATCCGCAACGTCTTTCGACGCTGCAACGCTTTACATTTGGTTATAGGTCTCCGTTACCGTAATCTGGTGATAGTGGGCACGGCTTTGCGAGTAGAATCAACTAATATCGCTGTAGTAGAACCAGCAAGTCGACGATCACAAATACAAAAAAAGTAATACTTAAATGCAGACATGTTAAAGAAACTAAAATTGAACCGCAAAATATTAAAAAAAGTATTATTTATTAGTTTGAGCGGATTGTCGATAACCCTACGTTATCTGTCAGGTACCAAGATAAAAGTAAAACATTTTAATAAACTTCAGTATAACCTATATCTCGACTCGATACACACCTGACCCAAAAAGTTCTTTAAATTAAATAGTATAATACCATATTATTATATCAGTACAAATCATGTATACAATAAATACAGGGGTTGGAAACGTTTTCATTTGGTTATTCGTTTTAAATTCAGACTAGGTACAATATTTGACGACACGGTTAGCCTAGTTGGTAGTGACCCTGCCTTCGAAGCTAGCGGTTTCCGGTTCGATCCCTGGTAAGGGCAAATATTTGTGTGATGAGCACGATTGTTTGTTCCTGAGTCTTGGATGTCTCCTATGTATTTAAGTATTTATTTCTATATAAGTATGTATATCGTCGTCTAGTACCCAAAACACAAGCCTTTAGATTGGGACTAGATCAATTTGCGTAAAGATTGTCCCTAGATTATTATTATTATTAATAAGTAATTTTAAGAAAATGTGTTACTTGACTCATCCCTTATTCAATAGTACCAACTTATTAGTCCTTATAAACGCAATAAAGTCTGTACATAATTACTAATCCGCAACAACAATAGGTGACGGCTTAATGTCACATGTATGTGTGAACATGTCACAATTACCATCCGACTAAGAGATTGCACATTAACGAAACTTCTTAATTTAGTCTTGACAAAAAAGGTACCATTTGTTGCAGACCTCCGACTTGTAAGGTATTTTATAATGACAATACCGTTATAACGGTAATAATCAAGTGATTTATTTTAATATATATAGTAAGTTTAATACTTATTATATAGAAAAAAAAATACATTACTAGAATCAAAGATTGAATTTTGCTTTTCTTGAAGTTTATTTTAAAGCATATCGTTACTAAATGTTTTGTTTCTGATCACCACTTAAAGTAACAACAATAAAATGCTCAATTTTGGCATGCTTACAAGAAGTGTATTGATATAATGAATATGGCATAGCGGCCTTACTCCACTGTATTGCTAAGGTTATTTTTTGGGTCAGGTATAGATCGGACCGGGGGGCTCCGCCCCTATATTTTAATTATCAACCCACGTTCCTTATAAAGTTTATCGCCTCTACACATTGGTATCAAATGAAAGGGTTTGACGAGAGCATACCAAAAATATATAAATTTTGTTTCCATTTATTCCACTTTCGGCTGAGACATTACATAGTGCTCTTCACAACTACTACGAGGAAATAAAATACATAAATATCCTCAGGCGCCTCCCTAAGGAATGCCTAGAAGATTTCAGCAGTCAAAACTTAAACTTTTTGGATTTGCATCCATTCGAAAGCCCTTTCAACAAAGTCGCTAATTTATGTAATTTTTAATATTCAAGTTATTTTGCAAATTTGTTGCTTTTAACATAACATAAACATAAATACCCCTTAAAAAGACGATTTTTAAGTTTCCGGAAGTTCGTCAAAATATTATGCCAACAGAACACTTTCAGAGAACAATTTCGTTTTATTGTTGTTTGTCCACGAGATAAAGTTTCATACACGATAAATACTTCTCCCGGGATTTCACGGGTAACAAATTATTAACGACCGACTTTGCAGTTTGTTGAATTACTAAAAGGGTATGGACCATCACAATCGTCATTTTTTTTTACAGTTTACTCGTTTGATCACACAATATCGACACAATAATTTGTCGCGTCAATTCTTTTTATATATATTTTTAAACGAGTCCTTTTTCAGTGGCCAGTATCATTCATATTATGGAAAATTTAAAGCTAGCCCGTTTTAATGTGAAAGCCCTAATTATTACAAATCACGCATTCTCATTGGTCGATTTAATGTCATATAGCATAGCAACAGATGAAACATTGAGTATTTTTCACATGCATACCCTAAACACTCATGAATTTTGCTTATTTCTATTCTGCACTTTTTTGAATGATTTGCACGTTTATTTGCAAGTAAGTTGCTTTTAAGAGGAGTGTGAACCTACTTTACATACAAAAGGACGCTACGGCTTTTCATACAAAAGGAGGCCTTTTGTATGAAAAAGCTGATGTTTGCCGTTGGTTCACAGTCCTCTTAATGCTTTTTCATATTAACGTTTTTTCATACGGTACATCAACATTTTTGAGAGTAATTCGGTCTGAAAAAGAATTGTTGGCAATAAGGTTTTTGTATGGGTTCGTTTTGTCATTGGATTGATTTTATTTTTGGTGATGGTAACTATGACCGGTCTCCAGCGAGCTGCAAACGTTTGCGTCGCAGCATGTTCGATGACGACGCATCATGCCTCAAAGTAATGTTGAGCATGTTTATTACTATATGTTTTAGTGTTCCGTATATATATAAATAATTAAATTAATCTGGATAAAGATTACCATATTACCCACATTCTCCGTGCTAATAATTTTATTTAATAGGGAATATGCTTGGAAATCAAAATGAGGTTTAAAGTATATTTTATGAGTATGAAAGAAAATGTAAATTGATTGTTAATGCATGTCAAAGAAAAAATACCGGTTAAGTGCAAGTCTGACTCGCGCGCCGAGGATCTTGTACTTCCCTATGAAAAACAGACAGTACCTTGAAAGTCCGGTACCCTAAAAATTAAAAAAATTGCTTTAACAACCGGGTAACTATTTACAACCTACCTATGAAATAAAACAAAAATTACTTGCGCAAGCTCCTATCTCCGTGCAACCGCCGAGTGTGGTACGACTTTGCAAATTTTATTCCTTTAAACTATTTTTTTGTGTGATGTACCTAACTAGTAATTTACACTTTTCGGACTTTTTCCTTTACTTGTGCTGTAAGGTCAACGGGAAGTACCCTATAGGTTTTGATTCCCTTGCCGATACCCTTGCAAAATATGAGGCATCAACGGCTGTATCTTTTGATTGCGTTGACTTAGAAGGTTGATTTTGCACAGCTCCAAGAGATTGCAGACCTGGGTACCTGATATTAATTTCAACTTGATACATTCACGCGTTCCTGAGAAAAAGGGTTGACACACAGACAGAGAGACAGACAGACAGACAGACGAACAAACAAGTGATCGTATAAGGATTCCTTTTTTCCTGTTCAGGTACGGAACCCTAAAAAGATCATTTTGGCCGTACCTTTTTTATTAAGAGTCAAAATAAATGAAAATAAATATGGTTTACTGAATTACTAGTTTTTGACATCCTCATCAAATTTGTCATTTTTCTTTTGTACTTTTAAATTATGTTTCAACGCCATATATTTTGTATAATACACATACACACACTCTAACTGCGCTGTGACTACATAGTTCAGTTCCATTTTGTATGGAGCGTTTTTGCGAGTGGTATGTATGAACTATGACTTTTCAAACCTTCGTATCTCGTAAAATAAACAAATTAATAATGTTTTGCGTACACAGTTGGGTTTCTATTACTCAGTAATTTCCACTAATAGATGGAAAAAATCATGCACATTCCCTATTGCCTGATGTCAATCAGTTTATCTTTGCAATGTGTCATCGGAAAACTAGCTTTTCCTGGCATGTAGGTTTAGGATTTAATACAATGAGGTATTTTTTATGAAAAGCATTAGTATTATTTACCAATGCTTAGCAATTGAAAGCATTAGTTTTATGTACCATGGTGATGAATTTGATTCATTGCCATGGTGATTGATTAAAATGTGATTGTTTTCAGGTGTGCCACAAGGGCCACGATTGCAAGCTAAAGCGCACGTCGCCGACGGCGTATTGCGACTGTTGGGAGAAGTGTCGCTGCAAGGCGCTAGTTGGTGGCAACTGGGCTGCTCGTTGCGATTTACTTATTCGGCTTGCCAAGGACACACAGCTCGCTACTCATTTCAATTCAAGGTTAGAATAAGAGCTCTTACAGACAGCGTGAAGCGCGTCGACGGCGCGTTCAAATATCACCATATGCAACGGCCGTCCCTCTTTGTTTTGGATTTATAATTAAATTTAAGTAACTCTTGGGGTAAAAATTGCGTTTACAATACGAGCTCCTTTGGTTTTCCTACCATTTGTTGATTAATCAAAATTAAGTTGGTTTGACGTTAAAGAACATAAATAAGTTTTTTTCTTACAACTTCGCTTTAACTTCATCATCATAGCCTTAAATACTCAGCACAAAGCAGATATTTTTTGGTTTAGAGCAATAAAGTTGCATATAAAATTCATTATTGCACTGTATTGTATTATTTTTTTATTTGGTTAGATGTCAAAAAGTTTATATCACCAGCCACCCAATCCGCGCATTCACAGTCCGACGGGACAGCAGACCACTTTTCTGTGGACTTGCTGTTATCAAAACAGTCCACATGTCTATCGAACTGTGATTACCCCGTCTAAAATGTTAGGCTTAAAGTACTGGCGGAAGAGATAGTATAGGTTTAAAAAAAAGGTTTCTTTTTTTAAATATGGCGTAATATGAAATTGAATTGACCAGTAAGTACAAGTTTTCTGTGAAAATTTTCGGATGTTCTACTTTGGCTTCTGAACCACTGGACCGATTTTAATAAATAGGGTATCTTAAGATTCGGGGAGAACGTGCGAGTGTCATAGGTTATATACAAATTCTAAGGGTGCGTCGAACCAGGTGCAAAAATCCTTTTTACGTCGCTAGTCGGGTTTAACTATACTTTTTTTTTTACCTACTTTTTTCTGTAGTTGAAAGAAACGCAGATTATGCACCTTGCATTCGAGCTCTAAACAAACACTCGGCGCAATAATGAATCACTTTCTGCTTGGTGCAACAATCTACTATTGATGTCATCGGAATCGCACGTGCATTTCAATTTCAATTTAGATACATTGCTAAATTTATTAAACAATTGATATAAAAAAAATATATCAATTTTATACATATTGTCACGCGCTTTAAAAAAATAAAATAAAAATGCGGTCAAAAGTCTTCGTCTTTTGAATATTAGGGAAGTTAAAGAATCAGCTATATGTTTTTGGAAATTGTATCTTGAGATTGGATCTGAAATCTATGAAAATTCGTCAACTTACGCAGGGAGCCTCGTAAATCGTATCTCAATGGCGGACATTAAGCGCGTGGAGACACTTAATTTACTTACATCTTGATTTAGCCAATCTTTTAAGTTTAATGTACACGTTTTATAGGAATGTGACTGTAGTAATGTTATGCTACTTTCAGGGGCGAATCAGTCCTACTATTCCTGGTGCAAACTGTAGGCCGTCAAGCGGTTGAGCAGCGCCAGTTCAGGGCTGGCGGCGGCCGCGGCCGCGGGCCCCGCAAGCAGCCCGGCTCCGACGCGGAGGTGGATGCTCCGGATCACGACTTGGAGCCGCCGCGGTTTGCACGCCGGGCTCTGCTATTCTTACTCAGTATGTTATCTACACTCCTTATGAAAATTTGTCATTAACAGGTTCCCTGTCCCGAAACAATGTGCAGCGTTCTTTCGACACGTCCCCATAGTAATAATGACATTAAATGCTCATAAAGTTTCGTATAAGATACGTCATTTGCCTTCAAGTATTTTATTATACTTTGTGTCATAGTAATTGTTAGATAGGTATATTGGTTATATCGATAACTTTTAAAGTAAGGAAATGAAATATTTACTTTAAACGAAAAAAGGTATGTTTACTTACAATAAACATACTCAGAGTCATACAAAGATATTAATAAAACTAATTCTGGAAATTAAATACTGTCTGGATCTGTTTTTATCTAGCATTTCAGATTTAGCTTGCTATCGCAGCACTGTGTAATTTCATCGGTTATCTAAATGTGGTTCATAAATATAAATAATATAATATAATACGTACCAAAATTAATTATTTATCGAAGAACAACTGCATTATCTACATCACTGGCCATGAGGCACATGTGCCTCATGGACATACCAGGAAAATCACGCATGAGGCACATGTGCCTCATGGGACAGGAAACCTGTTAAGATTGAGATAATAAAAAAATACTGGTATCTCGGTAAAAAAAATAGCCTTAAGAGCCTTAAATGGTACTCCATACCATGTGAAATTCCTTCTACCTTTTTGCTTATTTTAATTAAAAGCAGCGGATACCCTAACAGTGTACCGAAACGAAGGCGTAACAAGTAGCTTTACACCGTAACATAAAGCCTAACGTAAGTTTGTAACTTGCGGGCTGGCAACGGTATTTATTGCGAAGCGCGGATCCATTGATTGTCGAAAAAAAAATTGTTACGTTACGAAACAACTCAATATCTATACCCGTTGTCCACGAACTCGCTATGGACGGTGATACATTCTGGAAGTTTTATGTTCCGCCTGCCCTCTCAAGGAGTCTGGTATGCTTCATGGAATGGACAACATATTTCTAAACTTATAGTTTGATTCGTTCACTGTATTCTGCGTGAGTAGAGGAAGACGCCGGACACAACAAAGCAATTTCTATGAACAGTCGTATTAAAAAGAAGTCAAAGGCAAATTTATGACAGCTTTTTCTTGTGGAATCAGCAAAGATTTATGTATTCTGCCATACAAATGGAGTTCGATGTTATTTTATTTTCTTTTTAAAATTATAAAATAAAATATGAATACGTTTTATTAAATACATTGACGTGTTCAGCTGGTTTTGATTTTTATAGTAATTTTCATGTCTCAAGAAAAACATTATGAAAGCAACCAAGAGCCAATATTGACTTTGGTGGTATTCATTTTAATTATTTGCCAGGCGATTGGGCGGCAGTAGAAGCTGCTGTCTCCTGCGGTGCCAGCGGTTCCGTGGGCGAGGATGAGAGCCGCCCCGGCAGCCCCGCGCCGCACCAGTCCGGCACCACGCTGCTTGACAAGTTCACGCATGCGCTTATTGTCAAGTGCACCAATGAGGTTAGGGCTGCAACGTCAAACTGACAGCGGTTTTATTATTAATATCATCAAATATTTAAATCAGTAGATTAGACTTTAAAGCGATGATCTGTCGCCATATGAATGAATATGTCCTTGAACCGACAGAATAGTGTCATCTCCTTTTGTCCTGCCGTAACACTTCATAAATACAATTATTTTGTTAATTAATTGTTCTTACGAATGAAATTTTAGGATTTCCACTTTATTAGTTTTCTTTTCAATTGTTCCTTCATTTTCTAAACGAGCAAAACGCCATAATGAGACATTTTTTCAGGAGAAGTTAATACGCTGATTATCACATTACACGTACACTCGTCACCACGACTGCGCTCATTTCAAGAGCGCTTTATTCCAGCGCGGTCACTGATCTACTGATTTAAATCTTCGTTTTTCATATAATATTTCATGGTGCTATAAAAACTAAAAAGATTGTTATTTTAAAAATTCCCGTTTTTTTTTAGATGTTAGACACTCTTCTTAATACGTTAATAAGAGAGCAGCAGAACGATACCATCCCGGGACGCTCAGAAAGAGCGCGCGACGTTGCACGCAGATTCGTACGATCCGTAGCTCGGATATTCGTTATATTCAGTGTTGAGATGGCACCTGGTGCAGCCAAAAAGAAAGGGTAAGCATGACAGACAACTGTTCTATTCAAACGCCAAAGAGAAATTTTAACGGCTTGACATTTTTTCAGTCGAATTATTCTCCGGAAGCAGATAGAAAATACAATTTTAGCCTTGTTCACAGGCCTCTTTCGATAACCTCATCATTGGTGCGGTGCCGACGCGTGTTCGCCGCTCTAGTGGCTCTGGCTGTGGAGGAGCTCGTGGAGGCGGCGGACGCGCTGCTCGCGCCGGTGCGCCTGGGCGTCGTGCGCCCCACGGCCCCGTTCCCGTTGGCAACCACATTCGTAGACCTCGTCAACGGTAGCGAGGACCTGTTCGGAGTCGAACCGCTCTCCACTGCTGCGACACGACTCGCGCACTCGCGAAGGTGCGTTTATTTAAAAATCTTAACCTGACTTGAATACAGTTCGTCTGTTCAAATAATGCTCGCTTTGATTCGCCGAAAGCGGCGTCGGCAACTTCAAAGACTTATTTAGAGACCACATCCAAGAAAATAAATGTTATATTATATGATGTCAAAAGTGACACTATTTTAATAAACACGCAATAATTCAGAGGATTCAGATGACTAGTATTTTTTTTTTCACTATTGTAATTTATTAAAAACATACAAAATTATTAAATAATGGACTTTTTTACTAGTGTTAGCGTGTGGGTATTTGAGCGGACGAACTGTAAGTTTTTAGCAGTATCATAGTTCCCAGAGGCTACCTGGTAGACTTGAGACTTGTGTTGTATTCCATTACGCCTCGTTCCCACTTGTCGGGTTAAAACATTTTATGAAGCCGTTCACATGTATCCGACACCGTTTTTAATAGAGGCGGCGACAAGTGGGAACATCAGCATCGCCCATTGCCGCTAGACAGGTAGCTCATTCGTTAGATAACTTTGTCGCCTTACTAGTACAAAGGTCCGGAGGTTTGGCACACAATACGAAATATAGAGGGTTTTTTTTTTTGGTCGTTTTAGGCGTAATACAAGTCAACAATTTTACATAATTGCAGATTCGTGGAATGTAGATAATGGTAGGCTTTAGCATTTGTGCCCAGTTAGTCGGCCTGAATTGCACTGTATATGTATTACAGATCCAACTACGGCTTTTGCTGCCAAGCCGACTAATCGGTTTTGAAAAGGGCGACTAGTCGGCATTGCCGATTGTTTAAAATTCACTCAATTTTGCTGTCATTTGCATTGGCGCTTTTGGACTCGTGCAAAACGGGGGGTTGCTATATGTTACCGATAGTGATTCGCATAATTTTGTTAGGAATAATATTTTTAACCGTTCGACCGCCACAGTCGGCTGTGGCCGTCAGCAGTGTTCCATGGCCCTGATATAGCGTGTTCCATACATTTGCGTCGGCTACAGCCGTCGACGAGCGCTCGTGGCACGCTTTTTCGCCGTTAGCCGTGGAAAGGGGACGAAAAATTTAAAATTATAAAATTGTTAAGCATAGAGTATTTTGAGTCCAAAGGGCCAGGTCACAAGGGTTGGGAGGACTTAGATACCTTTATCCCTGGGAACGATAAGTAGGAGCCCCGGATTTAGTGGCGTAACTATTTATGATGTCATGCTTCTGTAACGCACATGACATTGTTTAGAGAGTCGAATGCAGCGGCCGGTCGTGGCACGACCGCGGGTGGTACTTCAATGGGCAGTTCTACTCTGGTTGCGGACAGATCGTCGACACCGGTGGCGACAGAGTATGCGGACGAGGTGGCCGGCGAGGCGCTGGGCGGCGACGACGACGCGTCCGAGACGGACGAGCCCGGCGCGCCCGCGCCGCCGCCGCCCTCCGACAACCAGCACCACGACGACCCCATGGGGGACAGGTAACAGTAGATAACATAGCCACGTTTCTAACTTTAAAAATGATGCACTTTCCGTATAAACTTTCGGTGCTATTTTTACTGCCTTAGGATATGAATTTGTCCAAAAACGCTGATAAAATTGACTTATTTAGAAACAACACAAGGTGTTTAACTTATTTCCACATATCTACTCGTAACTTCCAAAATAACGAACTTGTATACAAACTTTCATCCCCTATTTCACTTCTTTAGGGGATGAATTGTCAGAAGTTATTCCTTAGTGCTTACCCACGTTATATAAAAAAACCATTTGCCAAATTTCATGCTGTCATGCTTCTAGACCAACCGGTTGATTTGAGACTGCGTTATCCGTCAGTGTTAAGAATTTTATTAAGTAAATTATTCATATTTGCCTTCTCAATTAGTTCTAAGTGATTAATAAATCCAATTAATGTTTTCTGTTACCTAGCTAGACAGAAACTAATCAATATTCTTTCAGAAGTCAGGATCAGCATGTGGTAGTAGAAAATGGGACTGAACGCGTGGAAGGCGGGGAAAGTGAAAGTGAACTGGACTTGCTGGCCGAGGCGGAAACGGAGAGCGATTCCGACGACCAAGACAACGCAGACACGGCTCAAAGAAGCGTCCAGGCTGGCGCGGCTCAAGGATCTGATGCTGGTAACTAATCTAATTAGTTTCCGTCAATTATCGAATCGAACTGTTATGGTTTAATAATATACGAAATCATTTTCGAGTTGAGCTGCTAGCTGTGGCTGTAGCGGCCCGCAGGCCTTTTAGAACAGTACATTTTGTTGTACAGGAATCGCATCTCTTCTTCTATACCCAGAAGACGAGAGCGGCGACTCGACGCAGCCCGAGGACGAGGACTCGGAGGCAGGCGAGACGGACGAGCAGGACGCGGAGACCGAGCCGCCGCTGCACGACGGCGAGGCGCTGGAGCGACGCGCCGCGCCCCCCGCTCGCCCCAACCTCGCGCCGCACTCCATGCAGTGGGCCATACGGTAACCAACATAATTATGCGAAATTGCAGCACTAAATTGCCAAAAAAACTGGCCTGTTAATTGTTCCCAATAATACGCGTTTACCTTGTAGCCTTGCCATTATCGTATTTATTGCAGTGTGCGCCGACGACAACACATAACTTTTAATTTATTATCAGTTCTGATTTTGTTTTGGATTTTCATCTTGTTCACAAGTGTTGGACATAATTATTACTCACAAATAATAACTAATCAATCATACTAAACACTAATACAGTCATTAATCCATAGAATAACTTAATTACTATTAGTGACACTAATGTTACTTAAAATAAATTAGTTTCTCAATAAACTAACACTAATTTAGTCAAGATAAGTCCAGCTTAAAAAACATGCTTGTTTATTTTACTGCAAACCAATGGAAAAAATACATTAGATTTTGTATCTAGTAAGGCAAAACAAAAATATTTAAATTAAAGCTAGCGAAAGTCACTTGTATATCAATCAATTACTCAACCAACCGATCATAAATCGTTTTTAGGGGAAATTTAGTTTGGGATTTGGTATTTTATGCTAAAATAAATTCCATGAACATTTGATTATTACGTTTATCCAAAATTGAGCTCTGTTGTGTTCAGAAACTTCAGATGTTGAATAATCAATGTCTTCAGAGATCGAAAATTAGTTACAAACCCAAATTTTTTGTCCCTATTTTATCCTTTCAGTTTTTAGGGGTTGGTTTTCTTTTAAAAATGTAGTCTATGTCCTTCCCCAGGCTTCAAACTAACCAGGGCTAGTACTATCCATACCAAATTTCATCAAAATCGGTTCAGCGGTTGAAAATGTAAGAGACAGGCAGAAAAAGTAATTTTTGCATTTATAATATTAGTATGGATTTATTTGATGAAGTAACTAAATTAATGTAGATGTGTGTGACGCGACAGTGCGCGTATTTTTTTAAACCGATTGCGGCTAAGCTTAGCTTAAGGGTACAGATGTAGTGCATAATTTCCATCGTGTTTTATCGGAACAGTTGGTATTTATCGTGCTCTCTCAATTAGCTTCAGCAGGCCCCCAATTCTCGGTGCAATTGAGATAATCTCACAATCGCGAGTAAACGTCAGTGCATACAGTCATTTGACACAACTGTATTAATCTGACGTTTAATCACGCAACGACATTATCTCGAATGCATCGATAATTGAAGGCCAGTACCCATCATACCATGCTGTCATTTTTCATTTTGACATTTGACGCTAAATAATAAAGTTTCATATTAATGAATATAAATAAACACATGTCAATCATTTAATACAATAATTAATTGACACTTCGGGTCCCGTCGTCTTCCGATTGAGATCCGAGTTTTACCGATGGAAACATATTATTCACTATATCTGTAATGGTTTTGTACGAATGGTATGTTCTGTGTATATTAGAGCGTCGGTGGCCTAATGGCTAAGGATGTTGACTCGTGATCGTGAGGGCCGGGTTCGAATCCAAGCGGTTGCCATATACCAATGAGTTTTTCTAACTTATGTACATTATCTGCCTGCGAATTGCGGGAACCGATGTTCCTACAGCGAGGGAAAACATCGTGAGGAAACCTGCACACTTGGGTAACTAAATGTGTAACCATGATCCAATTGGTCTGGTTCCCCTGTCACGGGTTACGGAGGTCAGACGGCAGTCGCTCCACTGTAATAACCCGACCTGCGACCCGTAGCGTAAGCGTAGATGGGAAAAAGCGCTAGGAAGAAGGTATGTACGTTCTGTTTATAATTTTGGAGTGAAATTGGTGTCAGGTCGCGGGAGAGCACGCGCGGCACAGGCAACAGCACGGGCGGCGTGCGGCTGGCGGGCGGCTCCTCGCTCGTGTTCATCGACCCCGCGTCGCTGCGCCGCTCGGCCGCCGCCGCCGCCGCCGGCGCGCACGACCCACACTCCACTTCCACCACCGCTTCCTACCTGGCGAGAGCTTTCGGTTTGTAATATAACTTAAATTATAACACTTGTTCACATAGGCGAATGGCGAATGCTACTCTAATCCGGGATGACGATATACAGTGTAAATTCAATATAGCGACTAATATCCTTATCTTTTCCCTCAGGTATAGTGATTCGGCAAATTGCCGATCTGCTCTGGGAATACGAGCGCGTCACGCTGCCGATACCGCGCATGTTGCCCCTTTCCTATCGCGAAGCATTACGCCTGCAGTCTTATCTAGAGAGACAACTTAAACCGACTTGGGATTGGCTAGTGACCGTCATGGACGCTACTGAGGCACAACTGAGGTAAACCTTTTTACTTTCGTCCTGGATGTCAGAATTAGTGTACCCATAAGGCTCGGACTACAAGCATCCGGAATCTCACAGACACGCTAAAAAACGACCTAGGCTTAATCCGTTGGTCAAGCAATTATACGATTTGTTCCTGCGTCGACAACATACGATACGGGGCCTTCTGATGCCGATTTTCACCCGGAAGTAGCCGGATCATACTCGTGTCGCTCCAGCCTCTTGGTCCGTTATTTTTCGGCACAAGTGGGTGGTCCCACTGTAACGTATGTACATCGTAAACAACTTTGTTCCAAGATTCAAACGGACCGCGTGTAGTCAATAGCATGTTTAACTCGGACTTTTCTCGGACCGGGGAGATTCCGGATGTTAGTAGTCCGAAACTGAGACCGGAAGCTCATTTTACTGACGTGTCGCAGGTTCGGAGCCTCATTGACATCCAACAACGTTAACCCTACGACGGCGGAGACCGGAAGACCCAACGTGCCTACTGTTAGACGCACCACTTCGATAACCTCGCCCGCAACGCGTATTATAGGTTTCACAGAAGGACCAAGGACAAGAGACCGTGAACAAGGTAATAATATATTTTCAAAGCACTGCTCTGAAATGTTGTCATAGATGCTCCCAATGGGGAAGATGCATGAAAATCAAAATGAGGTTTTAATGATATTATATTATGTAAGTAAATGTAAACAAAAGCATATTACAGAAAAAAGCAGATCATTTTGACTATTCATTTTTATTTTATTACTAGCTGACCCGGCGAACTTTGTTCCGCCTTAGACGCCATCCTCTTCGACTATATTTGCAGCACGCATTCAGTCAATTCTATGTCAAATGGCTTAAGGTTACATTAAAAAAGTTTAATAATTTTATATGGTGGTTAAGTAATTTTAAATTTTCTAATTTTCCGCGCAATTTCCTTAATTTTTTCTTTCATAAGAACCTTCTCCTGATAATAACGAACAGAGCAAAAAAAGAATTAGCGAAATCGGTCCATCCGTTCAGGCGTGATGCCGTGACCAAGGGAAATAGGGATTCATTTTTATATATATAGATGGGTCAAAATTGGTGAAAAATATATATTGGTTTATAGTTCTGATTTTAGTTTTTTGGACATCCTCATCTAATTTATGTCATGTTTTATTTCTACGATGTTGATCTAAAAACAGTATTTTCGGAAATAATTGTAGATTTCGTATAAGCGCCATACATTTTGTACAGTCCAACGAATGCTGTGACGTCATAGTTGTCGTCCATTTTGTATGGAGTGTTTTTGCGAGTGGTATGAACAATGACTTTTCAAAGCTTCATAACTTATAAAATAAACAACATAATACTGTGTTGCGTACATAGATCGGTTTCAATTACTAAGCACCCAATACAAGATGAAAAAAAAGTGTATCTTCCCTATTGCGGCCACAAAACTGTTCATTTCTGGACAGTTGAATACCGCCCTAAGAAAGTATACTTTGCTGGCTTATCTCCACGCCACCAATCCGCGTGACCTACAGTGATCCTGCGGTGTGATTCTCGAATATGCGCAGCGGCTGATCAGCGGATAAACGAAACTATTAATTTAGACTGTAAGGACAGAGTTATTCGGTGTAAATTTGAACGCTGTGCACGTTCGAGAATCACAAGGCTGGCATAAAACTCCTGCAACTTTCAAATGATAATAGTACACATGACATCCCAACAAGCAAAATCGTCGTATAATTCCAGTCTTATACGACTTCAAGTTGCGTAACAGTCTTATAGTGGTCTATAATGACTGTTACACACGTTGATGTTGTAAAGACAGGAATTATACGTCGATTTTGCTTGCCGGGATTTATTTGAGATGGTTAGCAATTCCGGTTAGATGTAAGGATGTTAACTGGATCGCGGCGCGCCGTTGCAGGCGTGGAGGCGGGCAGCGCGCGGCGCGAGTTCCTGGCGTACTGCCTGTCGCTGCTGCGCGCGCACAGCGCCGAGCACGCCGAGCAGCTGCCCGTGCTGGACGTGGCGGCGCTCAAGCACGTGGCGTACGTCCTGGACGCGCTCGTGTACTACATGCGCGCCGCGCAGCCGCAGGCGCACCACCACCACCACCTGTGCTCATCGGTACGTATACACCTACACTACACACCACTTTATCTAATCATTGCGCGCTATTCATTCTGAACATAGGAGGAGTATAGAAGCGATCATTTCATTCCCTTTTGCAGTGGAAAACATTTCGTATTCGTAACACTATAATTTGATTAACCTGTGGCCGACAGCAGATTTTCGTCCCTCTGACATGACGCCACGGCATGCCGTTTTCCATAATTTTGAGTTTCTTGCGGCGTTTCTTCTCATCAGATGTCACCTTTCGATCAGATCCCAGCCCAGGTAGAATTTGCACTAAGTTTGTAAAATATTGCCCTCCTTTCGCCTTAACCTTTTAACCACCAAGCATGTCAGAGAAGTAACACGAATTTTAACTTTAAGTCAAGGTAATGAAGGACTTTTTTACCCTGTATCCGCTGACGGCTGCAGCCGACTGTAACGGTCAAAAGGTTAATATGAAAATGCATAAGAAATTGATATTTCCTTTCAAAATGATCATATGCCTAGGATGAAAACGAGAACGAGGAAGGTGACGAGGAGATGGTGGTCGGAAATGCCGCGGCCGCCGAGTCGGACGGAGAGGGCGAGGGCGCCCGGGGCCGGGCGCACAACTTCTTCCAGAGGTCGGATTCCACCCTGTGCCTGGGATGTCCGCCACCCGACCCGTTCAATAGTAAGTTAACGCCGATTTAATAAAATCATTTCATTATGCTTATTTTTTGTTCCTTGCAATAATAGTTGACATACGCAAAACAGTCCTTCATAACGTGCTAAAGTAATGCAATATCACATCACATCCCAGAAAAAGTGATGTTATATTGTGACAGTGATTCAGTTGTTCACATAGACTAAAAGTTAAATGCGTACATCACACGCGTTTCGCCCGCACCGCGCTCTGCTACTAAGTATAAATATCGCAGTATTCACAGCGGTAGCATGTGATTCAATGAGATTCTTTTTTCTCTTTTCAACACGTAGAGGGTGAAACGCGAGTGAACAAGAGTTAAAACGACCATTGACGTTGGTGCTCGGTCGGGTGATGTTATATGAGTGATGCTCGTTCCTTCCAAGTGATGTGTGATGTAATATTACACCGCCGCTCCGAGTGATAGAACACTTGTGATATTACTCGCATTACTTTGACGTTCTTAAATAATAACTATCTAGATGATACTGCTAAAGTATTAGTATAGGTACTAATACTTTAGCAGAGACACGTGGTGGATCGACCGTCTAGGTGCATACATGATTGTTTGTTCGCAGTGACGATGCAAGAGGCGCTGCCGCTGGCGGACCAGCCGCAGCTGCTGCAGCCGAACGCGCGCCGCGAGGAGCTGTTCGGCATGCCGCGCCAGCCCGTCACCGTGCCCGCTGCCGGGGACGCGCCGCCCGGCCTCAACAACCCGCTCGAAGGTGCTATACGCGCCCCACACCAGGGTTTCTTAAACTATTTATAACCGCGGAGCATGTTATTAGGCTCTTAATAATGAGGCCTATGGCCATGGACCCCCAGGTTAAGAACCCCTCGCCAACCTTCATCCAAACGGCACATACATCTGATATGAACCTGATATAAAAATGTTGACGAAGGATTATTTTGTTTCACAAACAGGCATAGTGT
This sequence comes from Tortricodes alternella, assembly GCA_947859335.1. Taxonomy (NCBI): domain Eukaryota; kingdom Metazoa; phylum Arthropoda; class Insecta; order Lepidoptera; family Tortricidae; genus Tortricodes; species Tortricodes alternella. Next base: position 21,023,030 of record OX401970.1, on the reverse strand, counting down.
GTACTTTATGTTCGCTAAACATTATTATAATATAGTTCGTTGCACAGCAATAATGTAGTGTCTGTGTACAGTGGTGCCACGTCGGCTGGGGTTGTCAACGCGCGGCGCCGAGCGCAGCTGGTGGCCGCCCGCGCGCCCCGCCTCCGCCCCGCCGACGCATTCGCATTCAATGGGCAGGGACGAACCTCAGGTAACCACCACGTGGCTCCACATCCTTTTAACATTTACATTTCCTATTATATAGCCATATTTTACCGTAGTTTCATGCTACGAAGCGCTGATTGGTCAAAATTTTAAACCTCTTGTTTTTGCTTCTTATTTTCCTTTATGATCATGCTGCCTAAAAATCAAAACGTCGGGAAATTTAGCCTAAAGCTAATATTGACTAAGCAAAATGCCTACCAGGCAATATGACTATGCAGCACTTGAACTTCATTGTATATTGACTAAGAAGCAAAATGCCTACAAGGCAATATGACTAACGACAACCTTTACAATCTTTATCCTTATCCGTATCTTTATCTTTATCCATAGACAATCTTTAGACAATTTGCTGCTTAGGTATTATTGCAATTTAGGCATTTTGCCTGGCAGTCATTTTGATCTTTAGACGATTTAATGCTTAGGTATTTTGCCACATAGACATTATTTTAAGTCATTTTGCTTCGTAGACGAATTGCAAGTTAGACATTCTGATCAGGAAGCCTTATTTTTCGAAATTTGTTAGTTTTCTTCTACGTCATGAACGTCACGTTAGCATATTGGTAAATTCTCAAGAGCTAGCACGAATGGAATGACTGAAACTAATTTCACGTATCGTTGTGGGAGTGCCGTTCTCATACAGGGGCTTCCTTATATTTTCTTAACAATTGTACTTTACTACTCAAACTCGATAGCCTTAATTACTATTAATAATAGACTCAATTATCATGGGTCTTTTATTTTATTTGTTTTATATATGCAGGATACATTTTTTGTTCATAAACTGCACAAGGCAGCTTGGTTTAGTTAGTAAGAACATTCATTGATAAAGGCTTCCACACACCGAAACGCAACGGGTGAAGCGGGCCCGCCGTGTAAGCAGCGTAACGAATTAAAATGGAAGGCTTCCGACTCCAACCCGCTTCGCTTACGGTCCACGATCCAGCGTGTGGAAGCCACAGACCTTATATCCAATAGACTCGGCATAGCCGGGCGACACCCGTTGCCAGCAGTAAAGGGAGCGTTCAAGTATTACGTAACGCAATATTTGGGGTTTTTTGTAATGTAACGCGCCGTAACGTTTTTCTGTACCTCCCTTCCCGCTAGTAAAATTTCAAGAGGTCATTCCAAAAATGAGTGAGAGAACGCGATCGTTCTGAAGGGTTAAAAAAATGTTAGTTCAAACCCCCCTCCCGCCTCTGGAATGCATCGTAACGTTTTACAAGACCCCCCCTCCCCCAAATTCGTTACATAATACTTGAACGCTCCCAAAGTCAAAAAACCGTTAGCAGCGGCGCGACAGGCAGCTGAGGGTGCGCATAAAAGCGCAGCCCTCTACAAACCCTGCGGGCCCCGCAAGTTTGGCAGCTTTATTTACTAGTAAATGTTACGCAAAGTGATGTCTTTAGAATATTTGGTCTGTGGTGTGGTGTTAATACCTACATTTTTAAACCATAATTAAAAGGGCGGTTTGTCTAAAAACACAATTTTTACTTATATAACCATTTTGTAATACACACATAGATACTTTCATTCACTCATTAAAGGTCCGGGCAAACCAAACGCGGTTTGTGGCGCGTTTGCGGCGCGAGCGCGGGCCCGCGCCGTTGCAGAACGGCGCGGGCGGATTTACCATGCCACACCAAAGTAGCGCGGGACCGCCACAAACGCGCCGCAACCGTGTTTCGTTTGCCGGGCCTTCAATCCATTCGTGCCAGCTCTTGGAAGTCATCCTATACCCATTCAGAGGCTACATCCCAAAATTGTCGAATTTTAATAGATTTCAGGTCGTATCTAGTCTTTTATTTTCTTAATATATAATTAAAAAAATATATATCTGATTGTTCGACCTTTCCTTAACATTCTAGGGTGGGATTTTGATCTCATTTATAGTTATTTCTTTTACTTTTGTTACGCAAAAGGTATAAAATTAATACATTTTCGTATCTACATGTACTGTACCATCCTTACTACCTATGTTTCACAAATCAAAATTGATTGATTGATACTTATAAGTAACAATTCTAAGTAGAAGCCCAATAAAGCTACAAACTTAAAGAGTCGGTTTTTTTAATTGATTGGTCGTTGATATGCACAAAATGTTGATATCTCCATCCAAATTTTTTATATGGAAATACGGTGTATAATCTTAAGGTTATGGATTTTTTTAGGTTTTTGTTTTTAAATGTCCAAGTAGCACTTTAGTAACTGTCCATTAGATCAAAGTCAAGGTCATCCGGATATGGTAGCGCCTTAAATAGGGATCATATCTCCGAAATTACAAAGGTTAATTACAAATTTTTGTACTAGGTAATTTTAGGTATCTTCGACGGAAACATTAACTTAGCGCTCATTCAAAGTCTCTTTTCATTAAAGCACGAGTATAAATCGCTCGTTTAAAATTAAAAAGAAATAAAGTGAAATACAAATCCATTCCAAATTCAATTCCGCGGTTGAGTAAAGTTTAAAACAAAAGTTAATTTCATTTGGACTTATTTCCTTTTATTTTTAAGCGTGCGAAATGTTCCTTGTTAAAGTGATCCGATCTCCACAAACCACGATGTACTTAGTTTACGTGTTAAATGATGAAATCTTTTTCCACCAGGACTTATCTTGCGCAAAGGACGCTTTGAATAAAATGGACGTTGACACAGACGGTGAATACTTGTCTGACTCGGACTCGAATGAAGCTCGCCACATCTCCAGGAAGAAACACCACAGGTAAAACACAGTTTTTATGACTTCAATACTTAAGTTCTCTGAAATGAGAAAACACTTCTGAATTAGAAAGCAGTGTTGACAGGCGTAAAGCTGAGCTGTCATTGTCGCGTTCGCGTTCTGTCGATTATTTAGGTGAAATTGAGTGACATTCTCATCCTGTATCCTATGAACTTTTTCCATCTGGTATATTTATGTGCGTAACGCAATAAATTCATTTATCTACACCCATATCATAAAACCTCCATTGGTTAATCAAAAACCGTAGGAAATGACCACCATTTTGACAACCAATTAGGAAAAACCAGTGCTGCGATAAAGAAATAACATGACTTCTTTATCGTTTTTAGTAAAGAAATGAGATTAAATTTGGAACAGCTGTCAAAACTCAAGTGGGTCTTTATTCTAGTATCCATAGATATTAAAACAGTTATTGATACGAAACGTCAATTCAGTATGTTTTTTTAATATAAACTGCACAATATTTGATCTCGAGTGACGTGAGAATAGAGACTTCATCCGTTTGTCGACGATTTAAAAAAAAAATGGTCTTGACGGAGGATCGCCATGTTGGTGTTTTGCTGAACGAAAGTAGAATTGTTTTTGAATTGAATAGAAAAAGTTGTTTGTAATTTACATTTTAGTTGAAAATATGAATAGTAAATAGTCTTCTCGGAGTGTGTGTGATGTGAAAATGCGCCGGATATCGGAAATATGCAGCCACGATTACAACAAATAACTCGTTGCCAGAAAATATTGTTTCTGAACCCATCATGGAGGATTTATAATATGTGTGTAGATAAAGTTATGTATGCAACTCTGCATAATTTGGCCTTAAAACACACGTGCGATCTTATTATGAAACTCGCCTATCGGCTCGTTTCATGAAAACCGCACTAGTGTTTTAAGGCCTATCATTATGCAACCGTTGCATAAACACACAGTTACAAGTCTCATCATGCAAACATTTCATTACACACATATATGCAGCAAATGGACAATATTAAAAGTCTACATTTTTGTATATAACTTAATTTCACTTGAATAATGTCTCACTTTGTAATACGCCTCTTAAACTTTGTATTTGCTGTGCGAAGTGTTTTCTGACTTGGATGAAAAATGTGACATGTTAGCCGAATGCTAATGAAAGATTGTAGTGACGTAAAGCATTAGCTTTCTGTTCTCGTTCAGACACCCGCACTCCGCGCTGGGTTCGCTGCCCGAGCCGAGCGCGCCGCCCTCCGAGTTCCACACGCTCGTCAACACCGTCTGCTCCATCATCGAGGCGCCGCATCGGCAGGGCCTGGCCACCTTAGCTTCACCGGGTAGGTACACCGGGCATCTTCGCCCAGAAGCGCTATGGCTGCACCTCGTGTACCCGACACCAACCATATTGTTTCCATTCGTCCGTTTCGAAAATAATCTGTTTCTACCCTGCGTAGCGGGAGCAATGTCGCAGTTTCCTGCCTGCTATTTTATATATATTTAATTACATTTTAAAGTACTAAAACTAATAGTCATATGTTTTTATTGAGCGTGTTTCAACTGTAAACAAAATTAGTTAGCTCGGATTTTATAGCTTGAATCCCTCACTTTGCTCGTGATTATAGCCTGCTCCTATGTGACAATATGTATTGGTTGCAGGGCCGAGCGGTTCCGGCGTCGGCATCGCCATCACGGAGCCCCGCGCCTCGTCCTCCCGCAGTCCGATCAAGACTGTCATTGTACGTGCTGTAAGTCACTCCACTCTTATGGGGGACTTTACTTATCAAAATTAAGCCCTGAATCTCCTTTGGAATACTTTTAAAACAGTGGCATTGAGCTCAATGCTATACGATAAATAAAAATACCCCCAGTAGTGAAGTGTCACTTTGTATGTTAGATTTGTTTGCAGATTTGTTTGTTTGCTTTTTTATGATTGATTGGAATATTGTTTAGAACCCATCGAATGGGTTATTGAGAGCAAAATCTAATGAAACTGTGTACAGGGCGAGTTGTTGAGCGCAGCTGACCCTCTCGAATCCCAGGAGATATCGGCGCACGTCACCGTGGAAACAACCGGACTGCCGCCGCCGCCGCTGCTGCCGCCGATGAGCGCGCCGCAACCACCGTAAGTATTGTAACTAGAGATGGTACGCATAGCTGTTTAGCCGGATATCCGGCCGATGGCCAGGCCCGATATCTGGCCACACGCGGGCCATAATTAAAGCAGTGTGAGGTTGCGCGAGCAAGTTCAACTTGTTACGAATTGTACGCGTTACGCGAAGTTTTATGATAGTGCCTTCATTACAACTTGCCTTTATAAAAAAAAAAATAGATTTTTCGTTTGGATGTAGCTTTTGTAAAAAAATCAACTGACTGATTTATTTTATTTGTTTTTTTTTCCTATTTCTCATCCAAGCTTTTAATGTCCAGTATCCGGCCGGTTACTGAGTCACTATCTGGTATCCAGCCGGATAGTAAAATCGTGGCCGAATAGGCTGGACACTCGACAGCAACTGGATATCTTTAGATTGATTGTGGTGTGTGTGTGTGTCAGTCGTGCGTGTCCGTCGCTGGGCGCGTCGGTGTCGCACGACCTGCTGCTGGGGCGCTGGCGGCTGTCGCTGGACCTGTTCGGGCGCGTGTTCACCGAGGACGTGGGCCTGGAACCCGGCTCTGTCGTGGCCGAGCTCGGCGGCTTCCCCGTCAAGGAGGTCAAGTTCCGCCGCGACATGGAGAAACTGAGGAACTCGCAGCAGAGAGATCTCACTTTACATAAGGTTCACGATTTTATATTACTTTTCTTCCATCTACGCAGTAGTTTCATCATTTTGTCCTTAAATACTCAGCACAAAGGAGCACTTACGCTCGGGCTCCAAACCAACACTTGGCTGAATAATAAATCACTTCCTGCTTGGTGCATCAATCTACTATTTCCTAACATTGTGCAACATTATTTTGTCGAGATAATTCATAAAAATAATGTTTTGATTTTCTTGCAAGTTATGTTTTAAATGTATTATAATTGTTCAATATTATGACGCTGTTTTTGTTGCGATCTAGATGGAACGCGACCGCGCCAAGCTTCTCCAACAAACGTTTGCGGAACTGAACAGCGCGTTCACGGGGCAGAACCGGCGCGTGCACAGCGCCCAGCCCCCACTGGCGGTGAACCGTGTGAAGGTGACGTTCCGCGACGAGCCCGGCGAGGGCAGCGGCGTCGCGCGCTCCTTCTACACGAGCGTCGCCGAGGCGCTGCTCGCGAACGAGAAGCTGCCGCCGCTCGAGCCCACCGCCGGCAGTGTGGCTGCGCCCGCCGGCGCCAACGGCACCTCCGCTGGCGCCGCTGGGGGACCTGCTGCTGGTGGCACCACTGGGACACGGTAAAATACTATTAATTCATGCCACCCTTCACACTTTGATTGCCATACCAAAACCCAAGACAATCCCTGTATGCCGGTGAACTTAAAGCTCGGGAGTCGTCCAGCCAAAGTTATTGAGAACTCCCGAGGGGAGTTCCCGGCACTGTACGTGTTAAACCGCTGGTACTCGGAAGCGGCAGCGGTGCAGCATAGCGCGGTTCGGTTTGGAACTATCTCTATGTGCTCTCATTCATACAAATCTAAAGAACGCAGACGTTGGCTTTTTTTAAAGTTTAAGACCGGTTTTAGAAAGATAACATCACACGCCACAGCTGACAGTCAGATAGCGTTAGCGGCAAATTTTAAAATATTATTAGTGCTTTTTCTTTGAAAATGTGAAAAATTCGTAACGAAAATATTTTTCAATAATCTAAAATGAGGCTAACAAGCAGCCTGAATATTTTTTAACAAATGTCAAGAACAGAATTACTCATATTTTGTGACATGTAGTACTGAAACTGATTCATACAATTGTGTGCCAGGAGTGTAACTGGTCCTCGTATGAAGAATCTAGCTCGTCGGTCGCCGACGACGGACGGCACGTCGGGCTCGGCCGGCGCGGCCGCCGGCGGCGGCAACAGCAACAGCGGTGCACGGTAATTCACGGAATTAACTGATCGATTTTATAAACTGTTTCAATGAACAAATGCCTGTGGTTATACAATACTAGCAAATTCCAATTACAAACCGTGACTACGCCGCGGACGAGTCGACTGTTTCGCTCGAGGAATTAATACCGTTAGCCCGCTGGCTCGTCAATGGATCACCCGCTTTGCTCTATATTGTTGATACTCAGACTTAAACGAGAAGTTAACGCAAATAGGAAATTGTGAGTTATTGCTTTTTTTTACGAAGGTGATCCTGCTGAGATTCGCTTCACAAGGGCCACTTTGATCTTTGATCAACCTTTTGAACCCCGCAGTCGACTGTGGCCGACAGTAGATTTCCGTGCCCCTGATGCGACGGCATGCCGTTTTCCATACATTTATTGGCTAGAGCCTTCACTCGGCGTCCGGGGCACACTTTCTCGCACTCAGCCGTGGCGTTCAAAAGGTTAAAGCAACATCTACGCATTGGTTGATATCTTGGTTAAACAACTATTTAATTTGGCATCAACTGCTTATCCTTTCGTATGCAGTAAGTACCATTACCACGCATTTATGCAAACCGTTTTCGTTGTCGAAATCTATCGGAAATACTGCTAGTTGCCGATACAGGTAAAAGGGACCGAGCAATAGTTTTCCATTACGAGAACGGTTTGCATAAACTCATGGTGATGGTACTGGATAGGATCGCACACTCGTAACTGTCGTCTGTCGCAAAATGGCGCGGGTGTTATCATTTTGATATCAAAATTCGCGCTGATCAGTGCCATGGCAGATAAAGGGGGGAGGAGTGATCAGTAATACGAAAGGTTAAGTTTGCCTTTGTGAATTCAGCAATTGGTGTTTTACTGCCTACGTATTACAGAATTGTGAAGAATTGCACTTTCATAGAAATTTGGGAATATTGACTTTGCACGTAGGCCACACGGGCTCTTTCGCTTGTCTGAATCTACCAGCTCTATATTAGAATTCGTGTGCGTCAAGTAAGCAGTATTTTGTCTCGGCAGTGTCGTCGAAATAATTACCTACGGCCGCTCAACATGTAAACACGCAGTAGGACTGCCCGCTGACTGTCTTTCTTGGGTTACATATTTGAAAATGCTATATTAAATTGTCGTAGTATTTTTCATGAAAATCAAACTGCAAATCTTGTAAGTCTTAAAATTCATTATTTCTACTTAGTTCTTATTTCTAGTTTCAAAAGTGACTAAGTCAGTACAGAATAAAGACATGCCTTTTATGTATTTTGCCATAATTTTCGTAAATAGTGGCGCGGGAGCGCCTGACACTGTTTGCGCCCGTACATAACCCCGGCGCACTCGCAACTGTTGTGTACGAAGTTTACCGAGATGTCGTAGCGCGTCGTTTCGCCCGTTTGTATGAGGATGTAATACTGCTTACTTAATTATACTGTGTCCATGGTATGTGTTGTTAAAATAATTGCTTGTAATTTAACTTACATACACTTACTTACGTATGGTAGGAGTGGACCGGGGCCGCGCATGAAGAACTTAGCACGACGTTCGCCCAGCGGACCTGCGCCCAGGCCGCCCGGGTCCCGCGAGCCGCGGCGCGCGCTCAGCGTCGACGCCAGGCCCTACTCGCCGCAGGTTTGCTCTTCGCTTTAACCCAATATTAGTGTCAAGTTAGCCTACCCGGTGATTATATCCAAGATCGAATGATTCCAAAAAAATATAACCCAATCAGTACATACAGAAAAAATTGTACCCTTGCCATTTTATAGATATAGACCTTGAGATCACACAGAAAACCTTTCAAACCAAAGCTTTCTGGCTGAAGTAGTATCCATTTTACGATAAAAAATCATGCCCCGTATCCATCATCATCAAGCCCCTAATAGGGAATATGCATGAAAATCAAATGTCGTTTTTTATTTGTATTATATTGGCCTAAAGACAGTATTTTCGAAATTCGTTGCAATTTTCTTTTTAACGCCATATACTTTGCATACCTCGCCCAATGTACAAAGGGGTCTGCCGGCCATTATAACGTTGTATTTTACGTAACTTATGGGCGAATTCACAAACGCTACTTAAGCATTTCATTAGAGATTAAACAGTTAAATGTCCCTCAACTAATTTAACCTATACATAAACGTCACTTTAATTAAAAATCAATTTGAGTTGCCCTTGTGAATTTGGCCATTAATTATGTCGATCAGGCTGCGCCAGGAAACGAAGGAGCCGGATATAGCGGCGACAGACAAGGACACAACGAGCATCTCACGTTACACCAAGCTCAGCTAGGCGAGAGACTTTATCCAAAAGTAAGTGAAGTTCTGTCAGTTGGGAATTTTTATGAATATCAATGTGCACTTACCAACAAAAATTTACAATTCAACCCATAACTAGTGCAAATGTACAATGTACAAGTTATGCACTACCTATAATATCTGAAATAATCCACAAATAACCAATTTGGAGATGGATATTGCACAGACATATAGATAAATAATACTTTTTGATTCTAATATATACAGTGGATCCATGCTTGTCTTATTTGGTAAACACCTTACACCTTTATTTAACCGTGTCTTATTTGATTTGTTTTCTTTGCAGTTTCTAACCTCAAAATACACCTTTTTTGGCTAATCCAGCTGCTTTCTTGCAAATAAAGGTCCGAAGACAATATTTTAGACGCCACTTTGCCAATTTTTAGCCTAGGAATGCTTTATTTAGGATAGAACAGTTGTTACACCCAAAAATTGCACATTTGGAGGTTAGAAACTTGTTTACCAAATAAGAAAAGTATGGATGAATCCACTGTACCTCTGTCATCTGTCTCCCAAATCAGAAAGTATGTGTCACGACGTTTTATGGTTTATTTAACACGAGAAAATAAAATAAAGTACCTACGATATAATAGTACAATGCATTATATTAATACATTTAAAATATTAACCCATTCATTGCTAAGCGTCAGATACGCAATTTCGCTGTGAGGCCGACATTTCCATAACAAGGACGCCGATCGGCGTCAGCGCCATCCGAGACGGAAGCTTAGCTTAAAACGTGTGTTTTTCTTAAACTGGCTACACCCGGATGATCTGAAGGCTCAATAAAGATTACGTTCAAAACGAGATTAATTTGCCATTAGGGGCCGTCCATTAATCACGTGATCTTTTTTTAAGCATTTTTTAACTGATGAGGTTTAAGACTACGCCCCCACCTCCAACCCAACATCACGTGTATTTTTAGTGCCTAGCACCGGTGAGTCAAGGTCACATTACACGCCGCTTTTCGATTTAAAAATCGCGCGTTTGAAAAAATAATGATAAATAAATACACGTGATATCTTACTACACCCCCTTGTGAAACCCCTCCTCCCCCCTTTCAGGCCTCACGTGATTAATGGACGGCCCCTTAGATCATCAGCATTCACGGCATTGGCATTGTATTCAGGTTCAATAATGATGCTCATCGGTGTCGGCGTCAATGAATGGGTTAAGTATGTTTATCTACACCCATATCATAAAACCTCCATTGGTTAATCAAAAACCGTAGGAAATGACCACCATTTTGACAACCAATTAGGAAAAACCAGTGCTGCGATAAAGAAGTAACATGACTTCTTTATCGTTTTTAGTAAAGAAATGAGATTAAATTTGGAACAGCTGTCAAAACTCAAGTGGGTCTCTATTCTAGTATCCATAGATATTAAAACAGTTATTGATACGAAACGTCAATTCAGTATGTTTTTTTAATATAAACTGCACAATATTTGATCTCGAGTGACGTCAGAAAAGAGACTTCATCCGTTTGTCTATGATTTAAAAAAAAAATGGACTTGGCCGCCATGTTGGTGTTTTGCTGAACGAAAGTAGAATTGTTATTGAATTGAATAGAAAAAGTTGTTTGTAATTTACATTTTAGTTGAAAATATGAATAGTAAGTAGTCTTCTCGGAGTGTGTGTGATGTGAAAATGCGCCGGATATCGGAAATATGCAGCCACGATTGCAACAAATAACTTGTTGCCAGAAAATATTGTTTCTGAACCCATCATGGAGGATTTATAATATGTGTGTAGATAAAGTTATGTATGCAACTCTGCATAATTTGGCCTTAAAACACACGTGCGATCTTATTATTAAACCGCACTAGTGTTTTAAGGCCTATCATTATGCAACCGTTGCATAAACTACTATTGTTTATAAGTAATTACAACTTGGAATCACTGGATGCGCAATTATACTGATTGTCCGTAGATGATATTAAAACATCAATAGAATATAGACTACTGACGATCAATATAATTTTGCAACTGGTGATACTGCACAGTTATATTGTAGGCTAGCCTCATATATGCAATGCAACAACCGGTAAAATTATACACATTTAAAAACCTTTTGAACGCCGCAGTCGGCTGTAGCCGACAGCAGATTTTTCGCTTTTAGCCGTGGCGTTCAAAAGGTTAACAGAAGAAAGACGCTCAAAATGAAAAATAGTAAAAACCGGACAAGTGAGAGTTAAACTCGCGTGGAGAGGGTTCCGTTCCGTACGTCCGTCTGAAATTTCCATGTTACTTTAAATACCATAGACTTATTATAGGTTTTCCTGTAATCTATAGGTAAAGAACTATTTTCTGCGCGGTGAAAGGGTTAAAAGGAAAACTATCACGACTAAGTAGGTAGGCTTCATTGTTTCGTGAGCTATAGGCGACTATATTTTTTAAACCGACTCAAAGTTCTAGTTCCACTCCTGTCAAACGAAGTGAGATTGAGGCAAAAGGCATTGGAAAGGATTGCTTGCAGGACGTCAAGTCAAAATTACGTCGTCTCGTTTGCTCCCGCACAATTGCATATGCATGTTTAGTTCACGCACAAGAGCTGTCCGTTTCCTTGCCTCTTGCTATCGAACTCGGACAGAGCCAATTTGGAGCCGTTCGGTCGGTCAGTCGGTGCTTCGCTGTCACTGCTCGCTCCGCGTATTGTACTAAGTGTACTACCAGCAGAAACGTCACGGAATAGTTCGTTCCAGTACACTGTACAGTGTCGGGAATTAGTTATTTTAGTTCATTAGTACATGTACTACACAAGCCTACTACTAGTTAAATTCCCAGGTGAGCTTTTAAACCTTCAAGTCCAGATTTAATTACATTATTTTTTTATTTACCGTTAATGCACACCACACCCAATTCGGATCAGGTGTTCTCCAGATAAATGTGTTTTAAGTTTGAGGCATTTAATCCTTTTAATGGGTTAAGGGATGGATTGGAGATAAATCATTGTCAGTAAAAAGAAGAACTTTTTTTTATAGAAGATAGATGTGCATTTCACCCCTATCTCACCTGATGGAAAGTGATGATGAGGCCGACGATGGAGCATGCACACCTAGATAATGCCTATTCACTCTCTGCTTGAAAAGACCCAAGTTGTAGCGTTCTGGGAACAAGTCTGCAGGCAAGGAATTCCACTCCTTAGCCGTTCGCCAAATAAATGTTGAAGCGTACCGCTTACACACAACATAGGGATGGAACCCCATCCCACGTCTAGTCCCCCGATGAAGGAATGGGGATGGTGGAATTAGTTCCCAGTTACTTGCCAGTGATTCGCCGTATGTGATGCAAGTGATGTCTAATATTAACTTAATCACGTTAAAGGTGCACTCGCTTCACCCGTCTTTCGCGGGTAAGATAACGGGCATGCTGCTGGAGTTGACGCCGGCGCAGCTGCTGGTGCTGCTGGGCAGCGAGGACGCGCTGCAGCAGAAGGTGCGCGAGGCGATGGACCTCATCGTTATGCACCCCTCTGAGGCGATATTAGGTACTACACCCTAACACTACCGCTGGACAAACGATATAAACTATATCTATACCATATATCCAGGCCTTGATATTTTTGTGGCAAATTAACTGTCAAGTAGTGATTTCGTATGTCGATAAACACACTTATCGATACTTGCTACCTAAACTAGTGATCGCTCCCAGCTTTGTTTGTAAAACATGTTTATTGTAATAGCTAAAATGTAAAAAATGTAGTTTAATATGCCACGTCTTTATATTTATATCTGTGTATCAAAAAGTATGTTACTTTAATCGGCTGTCAAGATAATGATTTTGAAGATTATTTTGTGTTACCTGCTTTATTCTTTAAAAATATTATTTTATTGCTACAAAAATCTCGAGGTCTACATGTATCTTATCTTTAAATGAGCTGGTTATTTTGTCTTAAAATTGAGACAACGGCAGTTATAAGGTTAACGTTTTCAAAATAATTACTTTAAACAATAATTGTAACCGAAATAAGATGGTAAGATAAAATAAAAACAAGTATTTATTACTCCATTGGCCTTTTGGTCTAGCGTATTATATTGTGCAGATTAAAATGTGACTTGACATAGTCGTACTGGGCGCAGATCTGGACGTGTTCTCGCTCTCGGAGCGCAGCGCGGCGGCGGCTGGGTCAGCGGGCGGTGCGGGCAGCGCGGGCGGCGCGGGGGGAGCGGGCGGCGGGGGCGGCGGCGCGGGCGCGGGCCCGCCCGGCCCCACTCCGCCGCAACCCGACGACGCCGCGCCCCTATTCTACTCACCCGGCAAACGAGGGTACTACTCGCCTAGGCAAGGGCGGGCGACAGCCGAACGAATCAACGCCTTCAGGAATGTTGGCAGGTCAGGAACACTTAACATAATTAACTAAACTAGAATCCATAATTCGGCGAACTAATTTGACAGCTGAAAGTGTTGCCACAGATGAAATTGAATAGTGATGCGGGTAATGTCAGTATTTCAGCACTGAATCGATATACGTGGTCCGTCTAAGTGAGCTTCCTATTTTTGATTGGAATTAAGAATGTAAAATATGTTGTTAGCTTTAAATATAACTGATATCCAACGCCATAAGATTTCTTAATATCGACACGAATCTCACTACCCTTACTGTATAGTATAAAGAGGGGAAGTAGGTTATCTTCATACAAACGCACCGCGCGCGGCTTGTATGGGTGCGCCAAACTATCTATGCGTCACCGCACGCACACTTAAAGAAAATCTCCACCCGTTTCCCCTTACTAAACGGGTGGAGATTTTGTTTTAAGTGTGCGTGCGGCGACGCATAGATACTTTGGCGCACAAATACAAGCCGCGCGTGGTGCGTTTGTATGAAGATAACCTACTTCTCGCCTCTTTATACTATGCTTACTGTGGCAAGATTGTGCATTGTGAGCTGTCAATTTAGTTCGCCGAATTCAGAATTCTAGTTTCCGATTGGATTGCTTGCATAAATTGCTCCTTTTTATCAAGTTATCTATTAACGTTGACTTCTTTTGTTACAGAATTATCGGCCTGTGTCTGCTGCAAAACGAACTATGTCCAATGTTTTTGAACCGACATGTACTGAAATATATCCTGGGCCGGCCAATTCGCTTCCATGATATGGCGTTTTTCGACCCCGTCGTGTACGAAAGCCTCAGGCAACTAGTAGTCGATGCTGAAACGGGCGATTCTCATTCATTGTTTGCTGCTCTAGATCTCAACTTTAGGTAAATATAATTCGGTGAATAACCTACTTGTTTATAACGGTCGCGAAGCAATATACCTGAGTCGATCTTGCTTGATCCCTGTGACATTTGAAATAACGTTTCTGGTAGTAATAATGTGAGATTGTCGATATTTCTTTGTAGCAAAATGTTATCTCGTATTCTGCCACGTCATTTAATACATTTTAATCTTTTGAACGAAACAGTCGGCTATAGCCGATAGCAGATTTCCGTGCCCCTGACGCCACGGAATGCCGTTTCTCATAGATTTGGTCGGCTACAGCCGTCACTCGCACTCGCTTTTGGCGTTCAAAAGGGTAACGTAGATTTGGGCCGCTTCCTCATTGGTCGGGACGACAACTATACAACGCGCTCGGCGCACCAAGCCAATTCGAGTGCATGTAAACATACGAGGGGCGGCTGAAAAGTTATCTACCTAGCCTATATGTTATGCGAAAATAATACTGGCCACTATGAGGTCGTGTTCACTGGTTATTCTTTTTTCAAAATCACCAACATTCATTTGTTTCTTGCTTCCCGCTTTTTTTGGGACTGGATTGTTTTCAAAATGTCGCAAGAAAAAAATAATCTGATTAAAATTGAGCAGCGTGCAGTGATAAAATTTCTCACTAAAGAAGGAAATACACCCTCGCAGATTAGACTGCGTATGTTACCTGTTTTTGGTGGTTCGTGCCCTTCTGAATTTACAATAAAGTTCTGGTCGAAACAGTTTAAGCTTGGCCGTGAGAGCCTTGAAGATGATCCTCGTAGTGGGCGACCAGTTTCCGCTGTCACCGATGAAAATGTGGCCAAAGTGAGAAATTTTATTTTAGAAGACTGGCGAATTAAGCAGTGGGAGTTAGCCAGGGATGTGGGCATTAGTAAAGAATGGGTCAATGAAATAATTCATGAACATTTGCACATGTCTAAGGTTAGTGCACGCTGGGTCCCTAGAATGTTGACTCCGTTTGACAAGGACAGACGTGTTCAATGTTGCGAGGAATTTTTAGACATGAGCCGTGGGAAAGAGGAGGAAATTATTTCTAGAATAGTAACCTGTGATGAGACTTGGATTCGGCAGTGGCATCCCGAAAGTAAACAGGAGTCATTACAATGGAAATTCAAGGATGAAAAGCCTCCTCGGAAATTTAAGGTTCGCCCGTCAGCAGGCAAAGTAATGGCAACATTTTTTTGGGATGCGGAAGGAATTCTGCGTGTAGATTACTTGCCAAAAAAAACTACAATGAATGCTGAATATTACGCAGATTTACTTGACCAGCTCAGAGAAGCCATAAAAGAAAAAAGAAGGGGCAAACTCAGTAAAGGGATTCTGCTTTTGCATGATAACGCACCTGTGCATACTGCTCGCTTAACGAAGCTAGCAATTAATGGAAATGGGTACGAAGTAATCAACCACCCTCCATATAGTCCAGATTTGGCCCCATCCGACTACTTCCTGTTCAGACTTTTGAAGAAAGAACTGAGGGGACGAAGATTCGTAACCGATAACGACATGAAGGCTGCTGTTAATGACTTTTTCGATGATAAACCTAAAGTTTTTTTTTTTAACGGGTTAGTGTCTTTAATTGATAAATGTAATAAGTGCATTTCCCTGTCAGGAAGGAGACTATATTGAAAAATAAAAAAAAACTAGCCATGATCGTCTTTTGTTTCATAGTTAGGTAGATAACTTTTCAGCCGCCCCTCGTCTCGTACGAGGACTTCTTCATTAGGCGCCGCGACGCAACAGCGGTACGACGCGTCCTTAGCATATCACTTGCAGATTTTTTTGTGTCGCATTTACATTTTGCACGTAACATTGTTTAAAGAGTGGCGTATTTTAGCATGAAAAATAACTCGACGTGAAGGCAAATGTAGTTTATCTTCTGATAGTTCTCTTGCAGCAATAAATAAACGCCTGCAGTATTGTTATTCTAAATATGGATGCTTCAGAAACCTCATTTTTTCGTACCTAATTGCAAATATAGGTAAGCACACACAGCGTCTTCTTCATTAGACGACGAAATTGATCAAAATGAATGTCAGATGCCGCACCGTATCTTGCCGACCTATCGACAAATCAAGAGACAGGCAGTGTGAACAAAGGTGAGACGTCTACAAGACATTGCATCGCTGTTGTGCCGACCAATGGGCAAGCAGCCTTACTGTGCCACAATTGTCCGAATTATATACGACACAGTCTGTATAATTTTAAATAGTTACCAGTATACTCTTAGCGTAATATCTCAATAATATCTTTTAGTTGTTTGATTTAGTACAGTTCCGTTTTCTACGCCATTTGCATAAAATTCATAAAGTATCAAAAATAAAAAAAGCGTCTAATGTTTTTAATCAGTACGAGTGGTGAGTAGATACAAAAAACATGGGGCCTCTCGTTCATTTAAATTATCGAAATCTTTACGATACAGACTAGCGAAGTAACTTTGCAAGACGTCGCCATATAATAACCCGACCTGCCGAACCCGGGATCATGGTTAAAGCGTACCCCGTAGCGTAAGCGTAGACGGGAAAAAGCGCTAGGAAGAAGAAGAAATGTTATTGTTTTAACACAACATGTGCTATACTTGCAAGCGAGGCGTATAAACCTATTTATGTGACAGCGACGTCATGACTAGGTTATACCAGGACGGAATTCATGAAAGTGTCACAGGGATCAAGCAAGACCGAACCGGGTAGGTATAGTTATCCAGATGTTTGAGTATATTTTGTCAATTCCAGTTTGGAAATGTGCGAGGAGGAGGGGGGAGGGTGTCTGGAGCTGGTGGCGGGCGGGCGAGAGCTGGAGGTCACTGCCCTCAACGTGTACGATTACGTGCGCAAGTACGCGCAGCACCGCATGCTGCTCTCGCAGGAGAAGGCGCTCGAGGTACCCGCTCACTCACCGTTATCGTGTAACCACGATCATTTCCATTAACCTTTTGACTGCCACAGTTGGCTGCAGCCGTCAGCGGTAAAAAAGTCCTTCATTACCTCGACTTAAAGTTGAAATTCGTGTTACTTCTCAGACATGCTTGGCCGCCAAGAGGTTAACAGCCTCATCATTACATGTTGTCAAGATTAAAATCCACAGGAAATGCTACTTGTTTCTTCTTTTAGGAATAACCCAATTACGAGCGAGTGGAATCATAATAATGTGACCTCGTAAAAGTATTTTTAGGGTTCCAAACAAACATCCGATGAAATAAAATAGATTTGTTACTTGGGTACAGGGGGAGTGAGACTCTATATTGTCTCTTTTTTCACAATTTTAGTGTGAGTAGTTTCGGAGATAATGGAGGGAATGCTCGATTTTCGAATATATTGTTTAATATCTTTTAACAACGCATTTAATTTATTTTTTATTTTTTATCTTATATTATTTAATATGTTTGACAAAACTGTTTATTTTTTCTAATTTGCCCTCCAAAACTAAACCCCAAAGTCAGAATTTGTTTAAATACACTACACTTGTGCTTGGGTCAGCTATCTATAACGTAACGTATCAAATTTCATTTCCATCCAGTAGTACGGAATCCTGTCGACGCGACACAGACTTCTTGGCGGGTTTTTCAGTTAAGATTGTCCTTTTGGTTTGAACGGCAGGCAATGCGTGTGGGCGTGGTGGACGTGTTGCCCGAGAGCGCATTGGAAGGGTTGACGGCGGAGGACCTGCGGCTGCTGCTGAACGGGGTCGGCGACATCAACGTAGCCGCACTGGTGTCCTACACCAGCTTTAACGACGAGAGCGGCGAACCGCCCGAGCGGCTCGCGCGCTTCAAGCGATGGCTCTGGGCGATTGTAGACAAAATGACGCATCTTGAACGACAAGATTTGGTGAGTTCCTGTACATCTCCTTCATTATCCACTTATAACTTTCTTCATTTGTGTGTGTTCCGCGTGACACTTAGTATGGACTTCGGGTTTCGAGATAAAAAAGGTCACAACATCTTCTAATTTTCGGTTGATAATACGGCCGTGTTTTGGCGCGGGGTGGTGGAGCGCGAGGGCCCCCTTAATTAAGTTCCTCTCGCACCACATAAACACGACTCGATTCAAATTAAAGCGTTGAAATGTGAACTTTAAATCGTGACACGTACATTGTATTTTCAAATGGTTTTATACGAGGAGTGGACTACACATTGCCCACTCGTATACTAGTGTATATGAAAATCGACTTTACAAATCGCGATATAAAGCTCTCATTGCAATGCTTCGGGTTGGGCTTATGTGATGACCATAATACAACCCGCTGTAGGTGCAATGATGATAGCATTAATCGTGTGTTGTGGTGTTCGGTGCAGGTGTACTTCTGGACGGGCTCGCCCGCGCTGCCGGCGAGCGAGGAGGGGTTCCAGCCGATGCCGTCGGTGACGATCCGGCCGGCCGATGACGCGCACCTGCCCACCGCCAACACCTGCATCTCCCGGCTCTACATACCTCTCTATTCCTCCCGACACGTGCTCAAGCACAAACTTCTACTTGCTATCAAAACGAAAAACTTTGGTTTCGTCTAAATCAATATTCACTCGTATTTTACTACTACATGATATAATTCCTTTAGTCGTAAGCCCAGTCGCATGACTTGTAATTGTGTACCGCGTTTTATTTTCTATGCAAGTATGGTGGTGGACCCGTACGGAAGATTAGTCCTTACAATGCGGATGGTATCATTACAAATCGGTGTTCAACCGACGTTGACACATAGTAGTACATAGTCGGGAGTAATAGTAACCATTCAATCCTATTGTATTTATATATAAATATTTACCTATCTATATTTAAATGCGTGTTCAATTGGTCCACATTAATATTTTTAAAGGGGAAAGAAGTCAAAGAAAGCCTGCTGCCTAGAAACTTCAATACATAATTTTGTTTTCATTTTAATGTTCTATTATTTCATTAAATCTGTGCTGTGTGTTAATATCAGTTTATGTTTTACAATTATCAAACCTAACATGAATAAATACAATAGAAATGTTTATCTGAGATTTTATAATTCTTGAAATTAGTTTCCAAATCTATACAAAATTCAATGTAAATAATTAAGCCTGACTTTATTTTGCACACAGTGACGAACCTAAATGTATTACCGCTACTGACCTTAAATTAACACTGGATGGAGATAAACTTCAGTACAAAAGACTTGAGGCCCATTGCACAACAAATTACAAGCTAAATGTTGATTGTGAAAATCAGTACAAAATCATTTAACCTTGTAGTTCATTATGCAAATGGGTAAAACTAGTAAAGGGACCTAAGTTCATATTAAGTTCCAAAATACTATGGACTAATCTCAGTATAAATAATACACTAGTTTGGTAAAATTCAGCCTTTGTGGGGAATTAGTACCCGCGGTGAGGTGAAAAAAATACTAGAAGCCAATTCATAGATTACATAATGTAACCTTCCAATTTGGACTTTATATTTTTTTCATCCCAATCTTTGAGAAACTGCTGCCATAGTATTTAACCCATCGGATGCTTAGGCACGGATCTGTGCTCTTTCTTAGGTGCACTTATTGCATTTTTTTTGGTCATTATTTTTTTGGTACTCATTGGATTTGGCGTCTCATTGGATCCATTCCAATGAGACGCCAATGCCGGTATTTTTTTACCTCCCCCATCCGCGGGGTTAATGTAGTATATACATACTGTTGAAATGTTTTTTAACAATTTTAAAACTGATCAGCAGCAAAAGCTTATGTTTTTATTTCAACAAAAGAAAATTGATGAAGTATAGTTTGAACAAAATTAAATATTTGTCAGTACTCACTTAAAAAATCGTAAAGTGTGCACGACTAAAAACGTTTTTATTCAATGACAGAATTAAAGGCTGCGGTTAATATTTTTTTACATAAACTCGTCGCAAACAAAACACGTTTGGTCATGACTTCAGTATTTCAAGGTATTGTTTGATAACTTTTATATCTAGATAAACATTAGTATATGTATTTATGAATATAATTCATTCATTTTTTATTAAAGCATTCGAAACGATTCGAGTTGGATCAAAAGGATTAAGTTTTAAGCTGGGTCTCAATTAGCAATGTTTAACTGCACGCTGTTGGCTAGAACTAAAATAGCCAGAAGCGTTCATTTGTTATCCATGGAACCTATTGTCTAGTTTTCATTAAAGCCGACTGCGTCATTAAGTGGCTGACTTAAATGATGGCCAAACCACGCCCACTTTAACTCTATATGTAAATAATGACACTGCTGGAGACCAAATGCACGCGCGCGCGCATCATTCAATTGGGTGTATCGGTATATATTTATTCGTAAGAATAACAAGGACATCTAGCCACACCCATCTCTTTAAATACAGACACGTGGTCTGATCAAATTAAGAGACCAAAAATAAAATCTATTTACAGTAATAAATCGTTATACGACTGTGAAACTTATAAATAGCATTTAAATCTTGGAATTTTCGTTATAAACGAGCGAATTGTTTCAAAGTGACTTCTCTATTAATAATGATTATTATGGACTTGCTATTATTACGTACATTTTTCTATGCAAAAATACACTTGACATTTTAGTTAAGTTAGTACTATTTTACATTGTCGCCTAAGCGTTAGAAATGGCTTAAATGCCTTCAATGAACCTACCTTAACAGTAGTAATGGGAATTTTCTCATTATTTATATTATTATTATATTTTAATAGCTTAAAATGATTTCTTTGTTAATGCTTTTTTATTTATTATTTGGCACATAGAAAGCCATATGAAAAAGAATTAAGATGTACTTGAAACTGTTTATGTATAGCTTTGTTATATAGGTGGAAATACAAGATACTAGAGAGAGAGAGTGATGGAAATACTTGGTATATGATCGAAAAGACAAGTCAATCCAACATTAAGGTGTTTTACCCCTCTATTAATCTTAGATTTTCTTTTAGTTGTAGTATGTATGATTCATAATAAACAATCTCAAATTGCAAACCCGTGTATCAATAGGCATTGTTTATGTATTTATTAACCCAGTCATAACAAAGCACTTCGCAAATCTTGAATACTTCTTTTTGCCATGTAAAATTGCAGTTTGCCAGGAAATAGTGATTACCATTGACTTAAATTTCACGTAATGATGTTCACCATCCGCCATTTTGAGCTAGCTACCTGTAACGTTCCAATAGCTCAAATAATATTCCGGAACGTCGGGAACACTTGTTTTTTCTGATACGATTGCCTATAAATGTGAGTTTTTCCATTTTTTAGGCCAAAAAGGCCCATTTTTTATATACTATACCACCAGTGTTGCCGGAATAGTCAGGAGACGGGAACATTAAAAATCAGTAGTTTTTCTTAATTCATAGTACAAACCTTATAATAAGTCCTTATTACTTTATTATTATCGTCTATTATACACTAATTTTGCCCGCAAAAAATGTAAATTTATCAAATGTAATTCAAATTCTGTTTCTATGTATACCGTATTGTACGGACTATACGATTGGCATGGCAGGTACGGTCTTAGGCTAGCCACTGACCTACAATATAACAGTGCAATATCACTGGTTGCACAATTATATTGATCGTCAGTAGATGATATTGACGGTCAAGGGATACCCGGTGCGACAAAGATGACAAAAGGCTAGTTTCCTGAAAAATCCAAATTAGTCCGTTGTTTACATTTAAAAAAAATATTGAACACCTATTTTTTTCTTTTGAGAATTAAACAAAAAATGACGAATATATAGTGCGTTGAAGTTCCGCGGGACGTCACGACTTTGTACACTTTTTACCATTAAGTGACGTCATTAGCCCCCACTCTAGAACTTTGATGCGCGTTATCATTGTCAATTTTGATTGATTGAATAAAGCAAAAAATACGTGTTCAATATTTTATGATAATCTAACTGACGGACTAATTAAAGTTACTATTTATTTTACCCAAGAAATATCCCTACGCGCATGTGTAAAAAAAGCGCATTGAACGTGATTGAACCCTAACCCAACAATCTCGTTTATTTATGATTTTTATTAAGAACATCGAAGATTCGAAAATATCGTATATGCCTAAGTATTGACTAAAAAATATAGGTTATGTTTTGCATCCCTCGATCGCAGCGCCACCTGGATTTTATTTTTTTATCCGAAAAATTTAAAAGTTCCCGATGGAATAACTATAACCGAATTCCGCTCGGACAATGTCGCAGGCAAATTGTAGTTTTAGATATAATATGAATTTAATGAAACTCTTTTCTTTTATTATTTAGACTCTGCTAACAGCTAACAAAATAATAAACAAAAAAAAAAATATGTTCACGCACGTCCCACTATTAGGTACTTAATAAAGTAAAGAATCTTGATACGTATTTGTATAAAAATATAAATTTCATGGGGTAGATATGTTCTTACACTGTTCTATTTTTGTGTATAGTATGCTAAGCATCCACAATCTCCTTTTCCTGCAAGGTTTTCGAATCATTTTGTACAATATGTACGTAATACAGCATAATGAGCAAACGCGAACAAACCTGTCGCGGCACGTCCATCGTCTTCTACGTTTCGGCGGCAAACCTGGCCCCCAATTCTCGGTGCATTCGAGATAATCTACTAATATAATCTAGAGAGTGTATACAGTCGTTTGACACAACTGTATGAATCTGACGTTTAATCTCGCAATCTACATTATCTCGTATACACCGAGAATTGGGGGCCTGAAGTGGAGTGCCACTCGCCTCGGCACCACTTGCCGAGCGCCTCGTACGAGCGTGAAGTACCGCCATCACAGTTCACCAGTATACCGCCACCACAGAATAGATAATAGTACTAATGCCGTCACGTGGCCGCCACTCTGTTGGCACTAACTACCAGAGTCAGAAGTCATGACAGAGGGCTTAGCACCCTAATTTGTATCGCGCACATAAAG
The DNA here is from genome assembly GCA_947859335.1 of Tortricodes alternella. NCBI lineage: Eukaryota > Metazoa > Arthropoda > Insecta > Lepidoptera > Tortricidae > Tortricodes > Tortricodes alternella. The sequence continues at coordinate 20,999,731 of OX401970.1, read as the reverse complement.
CATTCATCCCTTTCACACCCGCGCATTAGTTAAAAAGTGACAGATGCTTTATGTGCGCGATAAAAACTAGTGTGCTAGGCACTCATTACATTGCATTGAACGTGTTATTAACGCCACGCCATCTATACAATAACTAAATTAAAATCAAAGTAAATAAATAATTTAGAAGCTATAGATGTTTTTTAACAATCAGACAATTAGTTAAAAAATCTGTAACAGCGGCCCTAACATGCATGCCACAAAGATAAATTAGAACCGTTTATCTCTATGACTATCTCTTTCGTTCTTTTCGATACGCACTAAGAGATAAACGGTTCTAATTTATCTTTGTGCCATGCATGTTAGGGCCGCTGTTAAGAGAAGAGGAGAGGTGCGAAGAGGCGCAAGCAGAGGAGAGTGCTCTTTGGGAGAGTGTATACATTATTCTAGTTTTTATTATTTTTGCGAGGTGTGGCAACACTGATATAAAACATGATGTCGGTGCGCTACCGCGATTGTGAAAAAAAAGGAACTATAAGTCGTAGTTGAGTTTTGAAAATAAAGGAAGATAAAAAAGGATACGTTTTTATTCGAAAATCCTGACAAAACGATACATAAAAAATATGAAAATATAAGTGAGTACAGTACTATTAAAATAAGTTCACCATTCGGCCATCCTCGGTTATTGTCGGTGTCCCTCGTTTTTCACATAGAGTATGTCAAACTACAGATATGACCTTTAAATATATTATCCGTTATCTTATTAAACACAATACGACAGAAGGATATGAGCAACAAAACCTCCTAATAGCTCTAAAGTAACACAACCTTTCAAAAAATAGTCGCTAATTATTTTTCTTATTTCAATTTTTTGACCGTATAACACGCATGACGAAAAACATTAATTAATAAGGAATCATGAATATTTTTTATATTGTAGGTACATCAATAAATAATGCATGTCCAATGGCCACATTGCTTCTGTAAACTTCTTAGGTCTACAGCGGCCCTAACCTGAATGCCACAAAGATAAATTAGAACCGTTTATCTCTATGACCATCTCTTTCGTCGGCACTAGTATGAGAGAGACGCACTTAGAGATAAACGGTTCTAATTTATTTTTGTGCCATGCATGTTAGGGCCGCTGGTAAGTAATGTCATTATATGGCAGGTAATATACATTGCGTTTACAATACTTTAAGTTGAATGCTACATAAAAGAAATGGTAGCAATGTAACTTGTGTAATTTTCGTCTCCGGCTTTAGCCGATAATAGCCGAGAAAAGTCGAATCGTTAACTGCTTTTATTCGTACTGTACAAGAATTCGCACGCTTAAAAATAAAAGGAAATAAGCCCAAATGTAATTAACTTTTGTTTTAAACCTTACTCAATCGCGTTAGAATTGAATTTGGAATGGATTTGTATTTCACATTATTTCTTTTTAATTTTAAACGAGCGAATTTTTAGAGTTATTAACCTTTTCAACGACACGTTAAATACAAAAGTCGTTACTCACATACTAGGCATGTCCATATAACACGAATTTCAACCTTAAATTTAATAGAAAGAATATTACACTGTATACTCTGATGGATATAACCGCCAATGGCGGCGGTCTACGTATATATCCGTCATACAGTACAATAATGTAAAAATCTCAAATATTCTCAATTCAGAAATTCCATAGTTTTCCATAATGCATATGAAAGAAGTGCTTTCTTCACATTATAAACAAATTCAAATTTGTGTATGTTTATTCTATAAGGAAGGCATAAACAAAATAACAAAAACGTTTTTATTTTTATTTGTTGAAATAAACTTATATATAACTGAAATAAACTAAATGAAACTGACCAAAGTTAATTAAACATATCGCACCTTCAGTGGGACAAGGGCACAATTGTCAAAAAACGCATTTTTTTTTAAATATACAGAAATGTTCCAAATAATATTTGGAACATTGATTTGAAAAACTTGGCCCCCAGTGTAAGGTGCCCATCACAATTGAATTCCCACGCTATGTTATAGAAAAGTCGCGTAGCCTTTCGTCACCTTTAGGCGCTTGCTGAAGAACCTGTGCACGCCCAAGTCCCACGAACCTAGTGTCGCGACCCCAATAGGCACATAATCCTATTGGGAGCCGATATAACTGTATTTTAGTCAATTTAAATCGTTCGTGGGCCTCTGTCGCCGCATCCACTCGCGTGCTTAGTGGTAACTGGCCGCATCCAGTGTTTCAGCGCAAGTGGCATGCTAGACGCGAACACGGCCCATCTACCAGGGCATGAGGGACATCCCGTCAGGCCGCTTGCTTGATACGCGGCTCGAGTACCACGGGAATATTGCCGCCACTGCTGCTTCCTTTTTATGTCATTGAGAGTGGTGTGGCCAGACAAGCAGCCAGCATCTGAACAGCACGCAAGTATGTGGCGACTACACCGACTTCGCAAAAAGCACAGCAATGGCCTACACAAAGGTTTCTTAAACTTTTTGTAGCTGTGAATCATTTCAAACTCCCACTCCAACACTAAATTAATCTTAATAAATGATGTAGGTAAGATACTTAATAATTCATTGTATAGCCATGGACCCAGGTTAAGAAACCCAGGTCTACACAGACCCCAGCTCTAAGACAGAGACCAATTTAAATGCGGAGAGTAGTGTAGTAGTGTTCCCAGTGTTGTGAGACACACAGGCTTGGAGCCATGGTTAATAAAGATATTTGGTGAAGTAATTAACATAAGTATTTATGTACACATACAGACTTTCAACCTCTTCAATGCCAGGCATGTCTGAGAAGTAACACGAATTTCAACTTTACGTCAAGTAATGAAGGGTTTTTTACCCTGTATAACTACCCGGACGGATATATCCGTCGTTGGCATTAAAAAGGTTAAATGTTTACTTGAAAAATATATGAAAACTTCCAAGTAAATAAGTTTAGTTATTCTTATTCGTTTCACCTAGGTAGGTTGACATGTCCAAAGGAAAAGAAATTTAGCAGGGTTGCAAATTATCAAGATAATAATGGTTACTGATATTTATCTGATAATCATCTGGTTATTATCAAATCATGTGTATGTTAATTACTGCTAAAACAAAACATTCTAGAAAACCATCAAAATTGTGTTTCTTACAATCAACAACAAATCAATAGTATTTATAGCCACAATCAACATTTCGGTATTCCGATACACACTATAAATGTTACACATAATATCATATGCAGGCATAAATGTTAGCATAAATTAATTCATTGATAATCATTATCCTTTGCAACCCTGGAATTTATATTGTTACTTACTTAAAATTATGAATAAAAAAGCTCTAACTAAAAAATATATATATTACTCAACTTTGGCAGCAACTTTTAATTCAGCTGATACTTTTTTATACACTCCATATAGTATACTTAAATGGCATAAATGTAACAACATACTTGATAAATCAGTACTTGGGTAAGTATTCCATGAAAACTCAATCAAAGCTAAAATTAAAAATTTCACAATTACTGAAAAGTTAGTCGACCATAAAAGATATGGTAAACTGTGAAAGTACCAGGAATAAAACTGATAGTGCAGACTGCGGGCACACACTATACCAATGAAGTTTACTAGAAACATAGGCAGTATGAACAATTGAGAAAGGATATCAAAATTGATTTGATATTTTATTTTCTCCTTTGCCTCAATAGGCTTTTTTACACTTTTCTTTCCTCCCTTTTGAGAGGATTTTTGTAACATGTTTTCGAAGGAGTTCAAAAAGTCTTCTTGGTCTTTAGTAAATTTTTCATCATCCTGGGCAACAATTTTGTCACTTTTATGTTTTTGGACTTTTTTTATATTAGCTTTTCTAATATTGGCCCGGTTTTCTGCATCAATTTGTGGTTGCACTTGTTTTTGTACATATTTTAAGCGACAATAGGTTTGGAAATATTTGATACATAATGGCAGAAATATAAGTAGAAGCAACACATGTATGGCTAATAAGGTCAAATGAAAGCATTGGCTTTCAAATATGTCTACTGCCAAGAATCTGTAGTTAACCGTCCATGTGTGGTTAAATACCCTACCGATATCAAAGCTTGCCTTAAGATATGCTAAAGGATTACTCAATATAAATGGTATTGCTAAAAGTAATTGAATCATTCCACAGACAAAGAGTTGTTTAATCATTTCTTTCCAGCCCAAATTCATTAAGTAAAAGAAGAACAAGGCTGGAGCATAAAGCAGAATATTCATTTTTACAGAAACCCCCAAGCTATAAAATACACTTCCTAAGTACCAGTAATTATCCAAAAACAAGTTTAATGATGCATAAAGAAAGAGTACAGCAATAGGATCATTAAACAGCCTTAATACATAAATTGAATGGATTCTATATGATGTGAGAATTGTAAATACCAGAACATATGGTGGAACTTTCTTTGTTTTCATATAAATCCTAAGAACCAGCAGAAGTTGTAACAGATAGATCATGATGAATAAATATTGTGCGGTTATAATGCTTTTGCCATGGCCAGTAACATAATAAAATAGAGAATAGATGTAAACAAATCCTGCTGGATATACCAAAGGTCCGGTGTCGCCTCGAAGCTTGGCATAGTCGAAGGTTCCATTTAGAAAGCCTTCACATTCCTGCATGTATGCCTTCCAATCTATTTCAGTGTAGGGTACGCGTTCCACCACTACAAAATTGATGATCAGCTCCGTGACGATTATTAGAAAGGCCGCAAACCATAGATGCGCTGGGTTCAAAACTAAGCATTTCATATAGTTCCACGAGAATATTTTCCTCAAATCCAGCTCCAGAAGCATCTCTTGCAGTCTGTGTCGTTTGCTCATCTTGCTTTTCAAAATTAATTACAAAAGTAAAACAAGTATTCACCAGCCCACTAGTTAGTATATGTAGCTCAATAAGTTTTCTATTTTTGGAATAGGTCGCCGCTGAAAAGTTATTTACGATCAAGCTATAAACTATCCAGTCGCCGGTCACTATCGTATCACATCGCATTCGCATGCGCTTGACATAAATAAACTGTCAGTCATGTCATTGTCAATTTCACGCTGTTGCGTGCAGAGGGCACACTAGCTTTACTCTCGCACATAAAGCATCTGTCACTTTTTAACTAATTCGTGGGTGCGAAAGGGCCGAGTGCTTTATGTGCGCGATAAATAATAGTGCGCTACGGGGGTAGGGATGTTATACGTACCATAATTATTGAACACATACCATATAATAGAGAATATAGAATAGAATAGAATAGAAAAACATTTATTCTGGAAAATATCAACACAACAACATAATGAAAGATAGATATGCATGATAGAAGAATATATGCATGATTTTTTGTTATAATTTTTATTATTTAATGTAGTCAAATTTTGGATAGGTACTGACCTACAATGTAACTGCAATATCACAGCGGCCCTAGCATGCCTGATACGGGGATAGGTTAAACCCGTTTATCTCTCTGACTATCTTTTGTCGGCACTAGTGTGAGAGAAACGCACTTAGAGATAAGACGGTTTAACTAATCCTTGTGTCAACCTTGCGCTGGTTGCACAATTATATTGATCGTCAGTAAGGACTTAATTTTGATCATCAATATAATCTACGGACGAGCAATATAATTGTGCAACCAGTTATATTGTAGGTGAGTACCTAGCCTTAAATATTCATATAGCCGAAAAAAATACATGAGTCCCGAAAGAATCAATAGGTATTGAAACATATAATAAAATTGTAATAGGCCGATGTCTGTATAATATAAATATTGAACATAAAGTAATATGGGTTGGCTATGGGCCTTTATTAGAGCAACGGAAACCAAAACTAGCAAGCAAGCGAATGTGGCAGGGGGATTTGCCGTCATTTGCCAAACTTTGCCGAGATTTGCCGTGCCGGTGCCGGCGCTTGCTGCCGATTCGCGATCTCGGTACTTTAAAGGGCCCTTGTGATGTGATGCGATTGCGCCAAAAATTCGTGAGCGATCTACATACCTATTTGAAAGTTGTCGAGACGTACGTGTGACTGAAGAAACTATGTGATGCATGGGCAAATAATACGATGTTGCGTACAGGCAACCTGCGACAGCAACTATAATATCTGATCTGAGTTGAATAATTTATCATTAAATAACAATGCAGTAACTGATGGCCGTTCTGCATATTCAATTCGCCGCGGATAGGTTTCGTACTACGGGGTACGGGCACAAAATAAATACTTAATAGTACTATGGATTAAAATTTGACAATTTCCGCATAGAAAATGTAATTTTTTACTGGTAGTTGGTAGTCAATAGCCGGTCTTGATAGCCATGGAGGTACCGGCCTAAGAATGTACCCCCCCCCCCCCTAACTCTTCCCGTGGGTGCCGTAGAAGTCGGCTAAGGGACATTAACCAGAAGATGGGCAGCAGCGTCCTCTGAGTAAAGTAAGATCTAACTGCGATCGCCAACCCGTCTGCCAAGCGTGGCGATTATGGCAAAACCCCCCCAAAAATGATAGTACAACCAAAACCAAGGCCCCTAGTCCCCGGCGGCCCCGCTATTCCTGGCCACGGTAGCGGTCACGGTAACGGCGGGGCAAGGGGTGCTAAGAATCTCCGGCAGACGCCCGGCTACCGCCCCCAACTACGACGACTGGCCCTGGTAACACACAACATACGCACAATGAGGACTGATGAGAAGATTGTTGAGCTGAAAGAAGAAATGGGTAAGGTACACTGGGATATCTTGGGGCTATCCGAAGTCCGTAGAGAGGATGAGGACACGATAACCCTGAAATCCGGTAACCTACTCTACTACCGAGAGGGCGATCAAAAGTCCCAAGGTGGTGTCGGCTTTCTCGTCCACAAATCCCTCACTAACAACATTATTACCATCGACAGTGTTTCGAGCAGGGTCGTATACCTAATACTCAGAATATCTGAGAGATATTCGTTGAAGGTTATTCTAGTGTACGCACCGACCTTGTCGCACCCAGATGATGAAGTGGAGGTTATGTATGAGGACATTAGTAGAGCCATACATACGTCCAAGACCCACTTCACTGTTGTTATGGGGGACTTTAACGCGAAGTTGGGCAAGAGATGCGATGATGAAGGCAATTTGGCTGTGGGCAACGGAACCCTCGGGGACAGAGGCTGGCCGACTTTCTGGAAAAAGAGGGACTTTTTATGATGAACTCTTTCTTTCAGAAGCCGCCTCATAGGAAATGGACCTAGATGAGCCCCGATGGTTTTACGACAAATGAGATAGATTTCATTATGACAACCAAGAAATAAATATTCATTGATGTCTCTGTGATTCACAGGGTGAAAACCGGTAGTGATCACCGAATGGTAAGAGGCACACTGAATATTAACGTTAAACTTGAGAGATCCCGTCTAATGAAGTCTACGCTCCGACCTAATCGTGCCCATATCCAAAACCCCGAGAGCTTTCAACTAGAGCTGTCCAATCGCTTCGATTGCCTGGAGAACTTCGCTTCGGTGGATGAGCTTAACAACAGGTAAGTGGAAACTGTCCAGACGGTAGGTTCTAAGTTTTTTAGACCTGGCCGTGCTGGTAGATTCAGCCATGTAAAAGAGCCCAGGCCCCCAATTCTCGCTGCATTCAAGATAATCTCACAATCGAGATTAAACGTCAGTTCATACAGCCGTTTGACACAACTGTATGAATCTGACGTTTAATCTCGCAATCGACATTATCTCGAATGCACCGAGAATTGGGGGCCAGGTGGCCTACTTGCAATATAAATATTTTCATTTTCATTTTTTCAGTTTCTTAAATAACATTTCGTCATCGAACTCTCCGGCGAACCTAACTTGATCTGTTAGTGCGTATAAACCACATGTCCATGCGTGTCTTCGATGTTGGTAGTGTTTCGACGCTGCTCTGCCAAGGTACCTAACTTCGATTAACGCTGAGCCTACGATCGCGCGGGTCCATTTAACATTGGCAAGTGAAATGAGAGGCGTTTGTGCAGAACAGACCTATTAAACCCCATGCGAGCAGATTAATATCGCCTTAAGAATATTATGTTGATTGCAATCAAATCAAAATCCACGTTCAATCGTTTCTTTATTATCTTATCGTGATTTTGATTGATGACCATTCAAACATATTATAAGGAAGCTTCGATGGTTAATTTGTTCAAATTACATCAGGTGCTCTATCACGTAAATAAATATTTTAATAAATAACTCCTAAAATATATACCCACTTAATTGATTGTTATTTTGAATTTTCAGTTTCAAAATGAATTTAATACATTTATTTCCTTTGCTTCTCTGCACATGTGCACAAGCGGCGCACGTCTTCCGTCATGGGATGGACCAGAGTGGTAAGTGCTCGCCACCGCGCCATCGCCAGGGCATTTGCCGCACGCAGTGCCACCAGTACCAACACCTTTTGAATGCCACAGGTCGGCTGTAGCCGACAGCAGATTTCCGTGCCCCTGACGCCATGGCATGCCGTTTTCCATACATTTTGTCGGGTACAGCTGTCACTCGGTGTCAGAGGCACGCTTTTTCGCGCTCAGCCGTGGCGTTCAAAAGGTTAATAATGACGCCCTTCTCTTAACCGACTAGGGTGTACGCTTGATTGGTTGAGTAGGTAAGTCATATTTTAAAGCATTTACAAGAGAAAAACGCAAGTGTGACCGCAACTGACCAATAGCTGGCCAAGTTACAAAACAAAACTCAACCAAAAAGGAACGAAAACGTTCAGCATCCGCAATATTGAAAATTGTAGAAGATCCTAAAGCTACATGACTACACATACACATATTCATTATGGCATGTCGCAACATACAAGATTCGATCTGCCCTATTAAACATGTCTCATATATGCATATCGATATGTTAGATTTATAGCATTTTTGATTTTATCGTTGTTGAGAAAAAATAAATAATCATTCCTCACTTAATATGTTTTATTTAATTTATAGACTCAGTTACCACATCATTCAAAGTCAAGGATGGACACCTGACAATGCTAGCAACTAACGGTGATTTCACAAAGGACGACCAGGTGTTGGCAGATACAGTCGCAGCTTCTGATGCAGTCGTGTTCAATGCTCTCGAGGATATGATCCGCGACATGCTCGAGGGATACAGGGACGTCGTCATCAATGGAAATGAAAACTTCCCGCCCTTGGATCCATTGGAAATAGAATCCGCGGGCCCTTTCCAGGTGGACCTACTTCCAGGGTACGTTTGTAAATTTTACTTTTTATATTGTACTGTACCGTGGTTAACAATTAATTGCTTCTAATGATTGAAGAACAAGTCAAAGTGAAAACAGATGTAAAAAAACAGACAGCGCCACCTAGCAAGAAAGCCAGTCATTATTTCTTACTTTTCAAGGGGATTTTGGAGTCGGTTTTGTTTTACAGCGGCCCTAGCAAGGTTGACACGAGGATAAATTAACACCGTCTTATCTCTAAGAGCGTCTCTCTCACACTAGTGTCGACGAAAGAGATGGTTAAGATAAGACAGGGTTAAGTTATCCCCGTGTCAACTTTGCTAGGGCCGCTGTAAAACAAAACAGTCTCCAAAAACCCTTTGAAAAGTAAGAAATAATGACTGGCTTTCTTTAGTAAATGAACTAGAAACAACTAATAAATCCTGTCGTCAATTAAATGTATCACAATTGGCGTCATCTCTACCCCGAACGGAGTGTGCACGTAGAGAGACAAGCAATGAACTCCAATAGCACGAAGTTACATAATTGTTCATGAAAAAACGTATCATGTCACATCCTAATAAAAAAAAAAAAAACCACTTGTTTAATTCCTGGCCCCCAATTCTCGCTGCATTCGAGATAATCTCACAATCAAGATTAAACGTCAGTGCATACAGTCGTTTGGCACAACTGTATGAATCTGACGTTTAATCTCGACATCGACATTATCTCGAATGTAGCGAGAATTGGGGGCCTGAGACCTTGAAGAAGTGGTTAGGGCGGCCGGTCACGACGATATTTTGCAGCGATGCAGTCGCGCGTTTCTAAACTTCGAATACGAAACGCGCGACTGTGCCTATTGCTCTGAATTGAAAAATATGTTATTTATGTTAATATTGTAATGCAGAACCCAGGTTCACATGGTCGTCCGCCAGTTGAACATGGACGGGCTGCGCTGGTACGTGGTGGATGACGTCTCTTTTAACCCACTCCGCCTGACGTTCGGAATGCACATGACTCTGCCCTGGCTGACCGTTACTGGTTCGTGAAATGTTTTTAATTCGTCGAACTTTCAATATTAGTTTTTTTTTTTAACCGAAAATCAGAATTATTTTTCTTTTAAATTAAGTATATCTTGTGAACCAACACACACAATACGACCTGGGTAATCTATGAAAACTTTAAATTTATTATTACAAGTATGTATAGGTGGGGATTTTGCATAGATTTTCTATCTTTTATTGGAAATTACTAAGGAGAGTAGAAACCAAACATGCTAAATAAACATTATTGTGTTGTTTATTTTTGAGATACGAAAGCTTTGAATAGTTCATACCACTCGCAAAAACGCTCCATACTAACTGTTTTTAGGGCAATATCGTACCCACAAGTAATAAATGTCATAAATTTGATGAGGATGTCAAAAACTAAGTAGTAATTCAGAAAATTAAACATTATTTTTTTTTCACGTCTTTTGACCCTTATAAAAAAGGGAACAGTCAAAATTATCTTTTTTAGGGTTCCGTACCTCAAAAGGAAAAAAGGAACCCTTATAGGATCACTCGTGTGTCTGTCCGTCTGTCACAGTCAAGTTGCTCCGAAACTACTGGACCGATTGATTTGAAATTTGGTATACATATGTAAATTGGTGACCGCAACAGGGATGCGTAACGTAAATTAATTAATTTTGAACATGGGGCCCACTTTTGGGGGATAAATTAGAAAATTAAAAAAAAAGTTGTGCATCTGAAATCGTGTGACATATCAAATGAAAAGGCTTATTGTGAGGATCTTAAATATATTTGTTGAATTTTAAGTAAAATTGTTTAGAAGTTATTTAGGAAAATAGGTGAAAATTGACCATTCCCCCTCCCCCCCCTTATCTCCGAAACTACCGGAACGGAACCCTCTCCACGCGGGTTTCACTCGCATTTGACCGGTTTTTTTCTTTTACATGCATTTATTTAAGTACGTTTTCTTTCACAATATATAACTTAAACTTCGTTTTGATATTCCCTATTACTTGGAGCGCATTCAAATATATAGTAAGGAACTGCTCAAAGCAATTCTCGCGAGTCGCAATGCATACTTTTGAGGCGTCAGAACGCGAATCTGACCCCATCGCACGTTCAGTCGCATGGCAACCACGATCGTTGACACCCGTTTAAGTGACACTATTATAATTAAGTCTCTATTACAATTCCACCGACCCCACCGTCCACAATGATATGATAGCGTGTGAATCAAGCAATAATAAATAAATAATGTAGGTTTTAAGTCGTTTATTAAAGTGAACACAGTACAGTACATGACTTGTATCGATGAAGGTGGCGGGCGGACTGACAAACGCGGCGCGTGAGTGAGCGAGCGCGCGGCGAATGAATGGAGTGAGACAACATGCGTTTGCAACGTTCGTATTAGAATAACCGTCTCACGCGCTGTAGGCGCGTAGTTTGATGCGCGTTTGGCGTGGCGTTTAAATTAACGGCCGTGCATTCCTACAATAATAAATAAATAAATCTTTACACAAATCGATCTAGTCCCAAAGTAAGCTCTAAAGGCTTGTGTTATGAGTACTAGACGACGATATAAATACTTGTATAGAGAAATAAATACTTAAATACATAGGAAACATCCAAGACTCAGGAACAAACATTCGTGCTCATCACACAAATATTTGCCCTTACCGGGGATCGAACCTGGGACGCTTGCTTCGGAGGCAGGGTCACTCCCAACTAGGCTAACCGCGTCGACATTACTATAAATAATCGACTTCTGTATGTATGTCGTAAGAACTAACACATCAGCAGTAGGGAGTGGTTAAGCCATGGAGCTGCCGTTTGACAACCTTCTTTGAGAATTGTTACACGAAATGGTACTGACAGGTAGGTACTGATAGGCATATCCTTCTTTTGAGATTTTTTAGTTTTTATTTGGCTGCATAAAAAATACAAATTTACAATGGAATATTAAAATAGATTTCAGTTTATTTGTTTTGCTTTTGCCATCGTAAGTACCTACTTACTATCGTTGTGAATAAATGTCCGCCTCAATAACATCAGCTCAATACGTTTTACTTGATTATTTTTTTACAGGCAACTACTTAGCTGAAGCCAAACTAGGACCTTTAGTTCTACACACAGCCGGCGGTGATTTCAGGTATTTAAGGAGTTAATCGTTCGCTAAATTTTCTTAATAAGTTCTAGTTGTACCTACCTACTTGATATACTTACCTACACAAAGTAAGTTGATGGACTGATTCCAATCAGCCATCTCTAACGTGCGCAACGGCTCATCAGCGATGAGGAACACATTCAAAACTAGACCGAATGGCTTTTATTCTTAGAGTCTAAATTAACAATTTAGTTTAACTACTGATCATTCGCTGCGGACTTGAAGAGAATTACACCACAGTAAACCACGATAGTATTTTGCTTCAACTATTACTGTCGAAGACATAAATGTAAGGTCAGACAGAGCTGGTTCCGGTTTGATTTCTATTTTATCGTTACAGAGTGTTTATCAACCGTTTTGAGTTGGGCATGGACATAAGGCTCGGTACCAACGTCTTCGGCGGACACCTGCTGCTTCGAACACTTGACATCAAAGTCGACATTCAAGACGTCAATGTAAGTTCCGCTTTTCTGGGTTCCGTAGCCGTTATGACTCAAAAAACTATAACTAATAACTAGGTTTCTATTCAAAGTTATTTGGTGTTATATTCATTGAGTTTCAGCGGCCCTAGCAAGGTTGACACAAAGATAAGTTAAACCGTCTTATCTCTAAGTGCGTCTCTCTCACACTAGTGCCGACGAAAGAGATAGTCAGAGAGATAACCGGGTTTAACTTATTCCCGTGTCTGGCATGCTAGGGCCGCAGTATGTATGAACACGATAGTCGCCTATAACACATGAACCAATCAAGCTTCTTTAGTCCTGATAGTTTTGCATTTAACTTCGTTATATAAGCTTTCATTTAAGAAGAAGAAGATTTAAGCAATTTAAGTTTAATAGTCTTCGTGCAAGTGGCCGTGACATGCGGACGGACAGACGGACAGACAGATGGACTAGTTTGACCACGGAACCCTAAAAAGCCACGTATCTCGAAAACAGCAGCTCAATTACGTAGCACAATTGATATCGGTTTGGCTCAAAATGCAAACCAATTTAGTCTTCACTCCATGTAAATAAGGGTACAATTGGTTTACTTTTCGCGAAAGCGATACCAATTGGTGTTACGTAATTGCGCAGCAGCTTGTATCAAGCTCAACCTTGCTACAAGAGCGTAAAGTTTTTCATGAACCGGTTTTTAGTGACGAGCTTATTTCAAAAAGGTCCCGATTTGAATTGTTTAAAACCTTTTTCAATTTGATTCCGTTGAATGACAAATGAAATAACCGTTTTATTCGGTAGATTCGGGTGGACGGCATGGTGGGTTCTTCCCTGCTCAACGCCGCAATCAACAACTTGGTGCAGAGCATCACCCAGGAGCTGGTACAGAACCAAATGGAAAATCTCAGCCAGTTGCTGAGTGAAGAACTATTCGATGTTATCAACGAAGTGCTCTCGGAATATACTTTGGGAGATCTCCTCAGCTAAAATGAACAACAGTGAATTAAAAGATAATAAAAACACACCAACAAGCATTCAGTTTTAGTTTGATCTTTACGGCTAAAGCTAGCCGGTTAACCGAGGAACGCACGATACTGTTTTATTTGTTAAGATACAATAATTTGTGGTTGACGAAATTACCTATTATTCTCTGATAGCTACTACCTTAAACAGACCTCTAGTAGTAGCAAATCAAGTGTCAAGTAGTGAGTACGTATATCGATCACACTTATCGATACTTGTCACATAATCTAGTGATCGCACCCAGTTTTGTTTGTAAAATATATATTTACTAGTGGACCCGCCACAGCTTCGCCCGCGGTATTTTCCATACAATCTTTATCACCTCTTTTCACCCCTTTAGGGATAGAATTTCTAAAAATCCCTCATTGGTGCACTTCTAGGGTACTCGAGGAATGTCTCCTCAAAATTACAAACCTCTAGGACCACCCGTTTAGGCTGTGCGTTGTTTATAAGTGAGTCACGGTACTGTTTTATATCTATTGATAATAGTAGGAACTAATATTTTAAAAAGTAGTTTAATTAACTTAAGATTCTGCCTCTTGCTTGGGTTGCAAATATTTAATTATATTTGTATATCCAGAAGTAAGTAACTTTGATCTCAGCTGTCAAGATTTGTGGCGTGTATTGTCTCACCTACTGAGTTGGTTAAAAAAACATGCAACAAATGTATATCTTACAAACAAAACTGGGACCGATCACTAGTTTAAGAGACAAATATCGATAAGTGTGTTTATCGATATAGAAACTCACTACTTGACGGTTGATTTTGCCACATGAATATCGAAGGAGTATTTTAACATATACGGTAATGTTAAAATAATTCCTGAAATCGGATTTTTCGCTGGGACCCCAATAGCCTTGGTGTCGCAAAATAGACCCTGATTTTTATCGTATTCCTTCGTGAATCCAAACTTAAATCCTATATTTACCTACTTCCTATCCTAATATTATAAATGAAAAAGTTTGTGTGTGTGTTACCACTCAGCTGCGTAACGGCTGAACCAGTGGCGAAGCCTGCCTACAAGCCGATTCCTGACGGCTTTACTAAGCTAGAAAGCTACAGCTAGCTGTCAGTGAAGTCCATGTTAATCTAACAGAATATCAGACTCGCACGTACGGTTATAATTCTTCCGGCTTCCCTTAGGAAATATTTCACGCTTCGCCACTGGGCTGAACCATCCGAAAATGTTCCCGAGAGTATAACTATAACGCGAATTCCACGCAGAAGAAGTTGCTGGTAGAAGCTACTAGTAAAAGAACATAAGTTGTTTCCGAACCATACACAGCAATCTTATCGCCACCCGTGAAATATCTACTTATCATTTAGAAGTTCCGGTGATCATCTATGGTGTTCACCAAATAATGCTTTTAGAACGTAACTGCCTGAGTTATTACAGAAAATACTAAAATTGCTATATGTGATGCGTGCCTATAATATTTGAAGAGTTCCATCGATTCCTCATAGATCCTCTCATCACACCTCGACTTTGACTACAACGGAACCAAACTAATATACCCTACCGATTAAAAAAAGATTTTTCCAAATCGGTTAATAAATGACGAAGTAGGAAAGTAACAAACAAAAAAAAATACCACCGAATTGAGAGCCTCCTAATTTTTTTGAAATCGCATTCAAATTAAATCAATCAAAAATTAGCGCATTACTATGATTGTTTGCTATCTTATCGAATGATTGTAATCTTTGAGTTTTAATGTGATAAACACAATGATAGGTTCCCTTGTTATTCATGTGATTAAGTGTTTATTAAAATAAGTACCTAGATATAAATGGGGATGTATTTTACTGTCACTTTTTCGCAAATTTTCCGGATTAAATCATGGCAAATACCAGAATATCTTTATTTTGTGCTTACAACATTTTGATGAATTTTGTATTCAGATAATGCTTTGCTTGCAAAGTTTATCTGGTTAGGTGTCATAGTCATAGTTAGGGAAAGAAAGAAAGAAAGATGCCGTGCGACTCTCTGGCCGTTAGTGCTATTTTTCGTGACGCGGATTCTACTTATAGGTACTATAAGTGTACGAATATGATAAACAAGCTTCTGCCCATCACTTCGTCCGCGTGGAATTCCGTTATAGGTAGTTATTCCCACGGGAACATTTAAATTTTCCGGTATAAAAAGTAGCCATGTGCTGTTCCGTATGCTATAATCTATCTCTGTGCCAAATTTCATCCAGACCAGATCCGTTCAACCGTTCTGGCGGGGTTCAGTAACAAACAGGTATCCATCAAAACTTTGGCATTTATCACTAGCATGTGCCCGCGACTTCGTTCGCGTGGAATTCGGTTATAGTATTCTCTCGGGAACATTTAAATTTTCCGGGGTATAAAGAAGCCTATGTGCTATTCCAGACTATAATCTATCTCTATGTCAAATTTCATCCAGATCCGTTCAGTCGTGATTGAGTAATTAACATACATCCATCCAACTTTTCGCATTAATGAAGACATTCATAAAGGAGGATAGTAGGAAATGTTCACTGATGCTCATGGGTTCTGTCGCCTGTGTGTGAACACAGTCCTGCTAGCAGACTAGACGGTAGGTACTAGCCATCTTAACTACAACGAGGTTGATTAATAAATAGTCTTATTTTTTTTATTATTTTTTAGTTCGTAATTATAGGATTACATGCTAGAAAAACGGATCGTATAGCTAAAATACGATTCCAGAAGTAATTAATTTTATATAGGATACTAGCTTCCAACCGCGACTTTGTCCGCGTGGAATTCGGTTGTAGTTATTGTCTCAGGAACTTTTAATGTTTGGGATAAAAAGTACCCTATGCCCTGCCCTGCCCAGGACCTATAAGGTCTAACTTTCATGAATTTCCGTTCAACTGTATGGAGCTGAGTGGTCACAAACGTACGGACAAGTTTGAATTAACCCTTTGAACGCCACGGCTGAGTGCGAGAAAGCGTGCCCCGGACCGTCCGGGACGCCAAGTGACGTAGCCGACAAAATGTATGGAAAACGGCATGCCGCACGAAAATCTGCTGTCTGCTACAGCGGACTATGGCGTTCAAAAGGTTAAGAAGTCAGAGACATTTTAAGAAAATATCAGCATGGCCTCCCTTTTAAGGAGTAATTTCATGTTTGAACCTAATTGTTTTTTTGGAAGTGCATTAATACAAAAATTCAAGTTGATAAACAAATAGAATCAGTTTTTCCCATACAAAGTAGATAGTTAATGGTTGTTTTTTTTTTAGAAGAGTTTATACCAAGTTTCAGGTTGATAAACACATGGAATAAGCTTTTCTCATACCAACGTTAACCCTCTCTTTTACACCATTCCTATAGGAGCCTGTAGTTGCCCTCAATATCGAAAACCGCATTGAAATCCGTCCAGAGGGCTTGGCACACTAATTTTTATCGCGCACATACAGCATTCGTCCCTTTCGCACCCGCATATTAGTTAAAAAGTGACAGATGCTTTATGTGCGCAATGAAAACTAGTGTGCTAGGCACTCAGTACTTTTAAAGTTTATCGCGCACGTGTTTTGCTCATTCTGACGCCGCCCATGGCTTTTTTATTACATAGTTATCTTCAATGTACAGACTTTTTCCACATAACGATTTTATTATATGTATAGCCCTAGGGTAAATACGCCCCTGGATAACGGGTGCTGTCTGTGCGGCCCGGATTCTAGGTGCATTCGAGATAATGTCGATTGCGAGATTAAACCTCAGATTCACACAGTTGTGTCACAGTATAAACAAGTAAGCAGTATGTTGTCTCGGCAGTGTCCTCGAAATAATTCCCCTACGGCCGCTCAGTAATAATATTAATTATTTCTACTTCGTTCTTATTTCTAGGGACACATTCGTTTCGTTTCAAAAGTGACACTATCAAAATCAAATCAAATCATATTTATTTCGGACTGTATCCATAGGTGCTAGTAACATTAATACTTATAAGATATTGTTAGTGCTTACTCTAGGACACTGTACTGTATGTATATATATATATATATATATATATATATATATATATATATATATATTGTATCTATTTTGCTTTTAACATATCCAAAATATCAAAAATTCTCGTGCCATAATTGTGTACGGAATACCGAACTTCACCGAAATTTTGAAGCGCGTAGTTTCGGCCGTTTATATGAAGATGGAATACTGTATACTTGATTATACTGTGGTTGTGTCAAACGACTATTATGAACGTAACGTATAATTTATTACTGAATTAAAAAATATATCTGAGTGCCTAACACACTAGCTTTTTTATCGCGCACATAAAGCAACTGTCACTTTTTAACTAATGTGCGGGTGCGAAAGAGACTAATGCTTTATGTGCGCGATAAAAATTAGTGTGCTAAGCCCTCTGATGTTTGTAGGTAATTTACTAACAACGACCAGTCTTTATTTCTTAGTTTTCGAAGGGTTTTTGGAGTCGGTTTTATTTTATTTTTAAATTATATTTAGTTCAACTTATATTCTGACGATTATAGGGGTACAAAAATCTACCGGTGAACGAAATGTGGTGGGGATACTGCTCATGGCTACGACTGCTCCCGCTCCCGTCACCGTCCCGCTCACTCCTCCACGATACCCAATTGTCGTCTTCTGCGCAATAACGGTCACCGATACACTTTCGTGCCGCTGCCTGTGCCGTTCAAAATATTTGACTAAAAAAAACGCCAACAGTGTAAAGGCCGTCACACACTTAGCTATAATATTTATAACCGTGTGTGGTCTCTTCTGAATAGTGTGTAAAATATATTTTATTAGACAGAGCTATACGTTTACAGCTAGGTATATATATTAATATATGTATTATGGCTGTCTGACGAGCTAAAATCTTTTTTGAAGAAAATGGAACAATCAGACGTGGCTTAAAGGTCCTTGAAACCAAGCCATAAAAAAATACAATGACAGACAATTGACATTGAATGAGACACAAGTGCACAAGCAAGACAAATCATGTGGGCAAATGGGAGGAAGCAAAGCAAACGGGAGCTTGGTGTTTGGCGCATGTGATCAGTTCAGGTGTCTTGGTTAATTTAGACTGGTATCTAGCGGAGTGAAGTAAATAAATTTACAATTATTAGCAACGTATTCAGTATTGAACTACACTAAACCAATCGCTGTTATTGTAGATGCCACGTTATTGCGCACGAATAATTTTTGTGCCTTGAAATGGCAGGTAATTTCTGGCAAAGTTCACACCATCAACAATGGATTTTGGATAAACAAGACCTGGTGAGAGATCGTCAACATGACCTTAACATATTGACGGAGGATGAATACCAAAAAATATTTAATTTTTTTGCTAGCATTATTCAGATTCTAGGAGAGCAATTAAAGCTTCGTCAACAAGTGATAGCCACGGCAACAGTCTATTTTAAGAGATTCTATTCCAAAAACTCTCTTAAATGCATTGATCCATTGCTCTTAGCCCCAACATGTGTGTTCCTCGCTTCCAAAGTAGAAGAATTTGGGGTCATCTCTAATTCCCGCCTCATTACTACTTGTCAGACCGTGATCAAAAACAAGTTTAATTATGCATATGGCCAGCAAGAATTTCCTTATCGGACAAATCATATTTTAGAGTGTGAATTTTACTTACTTGAGAACTTGGATTGTTGTTTAATAGTCTACCAACCATACAGACCTCTCCTGCTTTTTGTGCAAGATATTGGGCAAGATGATCAACTACTTACATATGCCTGGCGAGTTGTAAATGACTCTCTACGGACTGATGTCAGTTTACTCTATCCACCATACCAAGTAAGTTATGCTTATTCAATCTAGCTCTAATGACCTACCCCAGCATCACACTCTTGGGTATATACACTAAAACCTTCAGGTTGGGTTTAGTATCCTCCCTTCCCTGCCCCCCTTCTCCCTCACCCACTCCCTCCCCTAAATATGTGCTGCTGGTAGGATAGGTACTAAACTTTTACCAAACCTTTGAGAGATACTCGAGAAACCATATAAAAGTCTGTTAGATTTTTATAAATTTTAAGTGAGTATTTTACTTAAAACAGATGGATAGAGTAGACAGATTTATACTCTTTATAAATCCTGTTTCAATACAATTTGGCACAAACAACAATGCTTGGTGACCAAAAGTCGATGCCATCAGTGTTGTTTTTTCTAAACATACAAGATTACGAACACATCAACAACATTAAGAGACACACATAAATAAACCATATAAACTATGTGGGATTTTTGAATTTCACTCAATTTCACTTAAATAATTGAAAACAAAATGAAAACTGGGATGATGCCAGCTCAGTTTTGTAATACACATCTTAACACCATACTAGATAACATTTAGTTCCTGGGCTACT
The DNA here is from genome assembly GCA_947859335.1 of Tortricodes alternella. Classification (NCBI taxonomy): domain Eukaryota; kingdom Metazoa; phylum Arthropoda; class Insecta; order Lepidoptera; family Tortricidae; genus Tortricodes; species Tortricodes alternella. The sequence continues at coordinate 20,979,594 of OX401970.1, read as the reverse complement.
AGTTCAATAGTTTAGGAGGCAATTGATGAGAATCCATAGATTTCTCAACACAATGTACCTTGCTCAAATATCAATTGATTTTTCTGATTATTTTCTCCCAGACTCTTCAGTTATCCTTTAAACAGCTTCAGTTGACACAACTTGAAAGTTGATCACTTACAGTCAAATCTTCCTGTTCAAGCGTTCACTATGTCAATAAACACATTACCCTCTTTTGTGTTCTGCAGTCGGGTAAAAAGAGCTAACAGTGTCAATGCCTCATGTAAAGTATGACATTAGACAATGGCTGTTGGTTGTTTGACCAGGCAGGCATATTAATGAAACCTCTAAGTATGACACAACTTTTGTATTATTTTCAGATTGCAATTGCAGCACTTCATATTGCATGTGTGATGCTTGGAAAAGAAAATCTAAAGCCATGGTTTGCTGAGCTCAATGTAGATTTGGATAAGGTAATATCTTGGACCCTAACACTCATCAATCTAGTTCCAAAAGCTTATACACTACTTTTCAATATCATGTGAACAAAGTCATGGGCACAGTTGTATGTGTAGATAGATCATGCATACATATATGGATACGAAATATTCAGGCTCATCACATAAAGTTTGCCCCTAATGTGACTTGAACCTGCTACACACAATATCTCACAGAATATTGGCATAAAGTAATAGCAGACTGGCAACGCATTGGCAGCACCTCTGGTGTTGCAGATGTTCATGGGTGGCGGTGATCACTTTCCATCAGGTGGGCCGTCAGCTCGTTTGTCAGTCAATTGACATTTAAAAAAAAAACCTCTGGTATACACAGCCGGTGCGCTACCACAGCGCTATGGAGTCAATGACCAATATACCAATTATTATTCTATTGCATTAAAGTCAATTGGCTGTAGGCAGCCTGCATGTCTGTCCCTACTATTCTTATGCGATTGTAAATTAGCCTTGTCAAACCTTCATTTCCCTTGTCTCTTTTGAGGGGTTAAAATAATCTTTTTTAGATAGGTGGAATAAAAATTTGATTGATTGAAATGCTTGTATATTTCATTATGTATGATTTGCTTTTGGAACCCCAGGACTAAGTCCATTCATGCCTAATGAATCCTTTAAACAATCAGAATATCTAGCTTTGGGAAGGATCTTAGAGAAGCCTTTATGTGTTTTAGGTATTATTTTTATCATATTTTTCTGTTTTGATATACATTATATGGGTAAAATAAGACTAACTGATCATCATAACAACTTTCTGGTACTTAACTTTAATGTCTCTAAACTTATATGTCCTACTTTTTGGAGAATGTTCTCTCTTTTTGCCTCTTGAAAGTTAGACTTGTCATTGTTGTGTAATGGAAATGTGTTAAAAGTCTAGTATGACACAAATAAATATGTACATTTGTTTTGTTGGTGATTCAGTGTTTCTTACCTTGTTGCTACATTCTCGGCCTTTTTATCTTTAGGTTTATAATAATCTCTCCTAATTATTGTAATGTTATTGAAAAATGTGTTTAATTTGATTTTACCAATTTTATTTCTAGATTCAAGAGATTGTAAGATCCATTATCAACTTGTACGAAATGTGGAAGAGCTATGATGAAAAAAAGGAAATCCAGGGTTTACTGGGCAAGATGCCCAAGCCAAAGCCTGCTCCACAAAGATAATATCCGAGATAATATCTACAGTAGATATTTTGAAAAACAATTGAAAACTGTAGATATAGTGACCAGATTAATGAAGTGAGTGATTTTTGTGACTTGAACAATTAACTAGAGTGAAATGAAGAAGCAAATGTCAGTATCATAAACCTCTTCTTGTAAATAGTCACCTCTGGTTCAATAACGCTTCGACTTTACCATCCGTTAATTAAATGATAATTTCAATATCTTCATCGAAATTGGTGTCAAGTAGATGAACACAGTCTGAGAGATGTAGTTATATCTAATTAACTTGCCACTGACTTCGATATATTTTAATTTATAATTTGATTAACGATATATCTGATGCTTCTTGGTAATGTACATAGCATGTCATTCGCTCTAACATCATACTAACCTAACCAAATTTATTGAACATAGGCCTACACCAAAATCGACCTATTCCTCGTGTGTACACTAACCTTGCTCTTATATTTTTTATCGAGTCACTTATTCATGTAAAGCAAAGCTTCCACTCTGTGGGATGAAAGGTAACTAAGACAATCTACCCGTGTACAAGGGGACGGATGACATGTCAGTGTTTTATTTGCGGGGGCTTGGCACCCGAGCCTCCTTCTATTCAGCGCTTCGCCCCCTGTCACCCTCTCTGTCAAGTCCCCTAGTGTCCCACGAAAGTTGTTACCGACCAACCCTATCTATTCCACCAACTCTCCTTAACGTTGAATAGATCTCTTCAAAATAAGGCTACATTATTATTAGGTCTAATGGCATAAGATTAAATAAACATAAGGAAATAAAAATCATCCATCATTATTTCAAATGTTATTATTATTATACATTTTAATCATTATACTTAGGAGGACAGAGCCAACGGCAAAAATCACCATTTTCATACAAAAGGCGATAACGATTTCCACCCCTAAAATGTTAACCGATTTTGACCAATTTTTGAACCAAATATTGTTTAAACGTTATGCTTAATAAGGTCATGTATTTTTTTTGTGATAAGTTTATTTTGCTTTTCGAAAGTACTTGAATGAAATTATGCTAAAATTCTTTATACCGATTGAACGGCACCCGTTGCATACTGTTAAATTATATACAGTTACATTAGCATGTAATCCTTAATAGTAGTGCTTATTGTACATGTTACAATTTGTCTGTCTGCTTATTTTGTTCTGGCGGCTCAACTACAGTGGTGTGATGCTCTAACTTGCGTAGCGGCTGGTCAGTGGATAAACGAAACTATTAATTAAGACTGTACAGACAAAGTAATTCGGTCCAAATTTGAATGTGTCCCTCGTCGCTTCAGAGCACAACGCACGTTTACAGAAAATCACATGGCTGGACAGATTATAATGAAATATGGTTAAGAATTAGTTTGACATCCAAGCATGAACATACGCGATACTTTTCATCACGAAAATTGCACTATTCCTAGAATAGCGATAAACTGATTCTACGCCGCCGAAGTCGCGGAAAAAAGTCAATTTTTTACAACTATATTATTATATGAATCATAATACTCTTATCTACAATAATGTAATGTCATCATAATGTAATTATAATGATCTAATTGTGCTCAAAGTGTCTACAATTTACACTCCAAATTAAGCGAAGGCTAGGGCAAGACCGCTCCATACAAACTTAGTGCAAGGTTTTATCCCTGAGTTTTTGCAATCGAGATTTTCTCGTCTACTTATTATTTTCAACGCCAGTGTCCTAACATTATTGTTTTCAACATTATGTCTTTAAAAAAGCTCGTTGATGCACTTTCCTTAAGTATGCTAAAAATAAGAACACTTCTCTAGTGCGAAAGTCCAGACAGAACGTTTTGCGCAAGGTTTGTATTGAGAGGGTCTGCGCCTTAAGTCCGTATCGTGCGTCCAGTGGCGCCCTCATAAGAGTTTTTGTATTTTCTTTTAAACTTAAGTATTTATAATAATATCAAAGCCAGAGAAGTTCTCGTACAATTGGGTAGGTAAAGTTTTTTGAAGAGGGGCAAAAAAAAGAAAATCAACGTGAGGCTATTATGCATTCTGTGGTTGAGTTGAGTGACAGCTCTTAGTTGTCAAACCACTGTCAAACACAACCACAATATCATCATATATAATACTTCTAAAACTTATTTTTTTGAAGACGCTCCATATCTCCGTTAATTTTTTACCAGAATTAATGATTTAAACGTTATTTTAAAGCTTATGTTCGTCGCTTTGTCACAAAAATACATAAATAGATTAAAATTAACGTTTTCGTTAAAAAATAAATAAAAAACCACGCGATTTGCAAGCGCCATCTATTGACAGTCTGTTTAACTAACATGTGTGATGGCCACAGACTACTTAGAAGATACTACGTATTGTGATGGCTATTTGCACATGCCGACTAATGTCAACAGATGGCGCTGCGCGTCGGGTAGGCTAGGTACTGACCTACAATGTGTATTATCTCTCAAAAATAAAATATCTTTTACTAATAATACTTGCCTTTACTTATTCTCACTTTATTATATTGTTATTATTACTATCCGGTGTTTGATAACGATACTGTGTGAAAATTCGCACGGGTCAGCTAGTACTTACATAAAAGAGAAAATGTCACTTATTTTATCTTAATGCAAAGAAATAATCAAACAGCCGCAAACGGCTGAAATATCATCGCAGTTATTTAATAAAAGCTCCTCAAGAAACGATATAAAATAAACATTAATTACCATTTATTTACTCTTGATCCCTGAGACGTCCACTATAAAAACAAATATTATATGCCCCTCTTCAAAAAACTTTACCTACCGAATTGAATATACAATTTACAGGTTATTCAACTAAGCTTTATATAATATAACTGTTATGTAATAATCTTAATAATAAATGATGTTTAGTTATTGTAATAGTTAAACAGATATGGAGGGTATTTCTCGCCGCTAATTTTGTGTCCTATATATAATTAAGATGAAGTCACGCTTTTTGAGTTACAACGTTGATGCACTCCTAATCCCCAAGCGTTCATAAGAATAATCACCGAGTTCAATAGTGTCTGATGTGATGACCTATGTGATAAGTGATAAGAATTGTCGGTGTCGCTATAAACCTGTCAACCGGGTAAACATAAGTGGTGAGAAACTCCTGTTAAACATTAAGTGTAGTTTTTGATTTTGTTGTTATTATGTGGAATGGTAAGAAATAAAAAAAGGTAAGTTATGAAATAAAAAAAAGATTACGTACATTACCCTTTTTAGGGTTCCGTACGACAAAAACTGAATTATAGATCACTCTATCACAGGCTAACAGCCAATTTTTTTCCTCTTCTAATGGATGATCAAAATTAAAAATTGTTTCATATACTGAGTTAGGTGACCCAATCACGGTCGTATAGCGTTAATAAACGAATTCATATACATGTATTTATAATTTCAAATATAATCTAATAATAATAATGATAAATTAATAATATTATTGAAAATATTAGTAAATCGATCATCCCGCTCCGTACCTAAATGAAAATAATGTCTTAAAATTCCTACGTAAAATCGAAAATATCCGTGAAGATATAATGCGTATAAAATCTGTTGCTTTATCAGTATCACCAAAGACTAATAATAATAAGTTCAATGGGTCTAGCTTACGAAGGTGTCTCGTTCAAATTCTAGCCTACGATAACTTTTCCTTTTTTTATATTGTAAAAGTTTTTTTATACATTTTAACTATTAAATACCCGAAGAAACATTTTTTCTAATTGGATTCGTTGTTTTTGTCAAATTAACCCAAAAAATGTAATTTTTGATTTATAGTACGGAGTCCTCGCCACTCAAATCCGACTCGCGCTTAACCGGTTTTTATCGTCAAATGCGTATCGTGTTTAGTGTGATAGCATTTTGTACATGGATAACACCATATTATGGGCACGTACGATTGAGGCAATTTATTAAAAAAAACTTTGTAGTTAGTTCCTGATAGGTAGTGCTTTTACTAACTAAAGTTCTATACTCTTATATCTACATCTTGTAGTCGTCTATCTGTCGGCCAGCAAAAATGTGTATTGGGAGATAACTCATGTTTAATATAAGGTGTTTAGAATACCACAATCAAATGAATGTGCCTAGAAAAAGCGCGCGGGCCAAACGCCATTCTAGTTTTTTGAAACGGTATTACTGACGAAAGAATTCTTGATTATTTCTTTGGTTTTAACCACAGATAGATAAACGCAGTGGGTGAAGCATTTGTACAAATCAACTTTTTTCCTGTTTAAATAAACATCTTATACGACAGGTGAAGCTATAACCGATAGTAGTTGTAGTATTAAAGCAAATATTATAATTATGAAATTAATCTAAAAATTAAGCATGTGGAATAAACAAACGTAAGTAATTGTTGTAGTCGTTTGTTTTTTTTCTCAACCCTTTTACCCTTTCACCGTCACATTCTCAGGCATAGGGTGACAACATAAACACAGAATAGATAGTACAAGTACATAGGTCTCTCTATTTCGATCTCGATGAAAGGCGCATTTTACACGCCTATAAAATGATTAACCTTTTGAACGCCACGGCTGAATGCGAGAGAGCGTGCCCCGGACGCCGAGTCACGGCTGTAGCCGACAAAATGTGGAAAACGGCATGCCGTGGCGTCAGGGGCACGGAAATCTGCTGACGGCTTCAGCGTTTAACAGGTCATTAACAAAATAAACTACCCGCGCGTGGCCAAGCTACATCGATCACTTACTGCGCGCGAAGCACAGACCATGGTCAGTGGCGCGAAGGTATTAACTTCCCACCTACGCCACGGATTTCAAAATGGGAATGCGACAACCCACTGAAAAGACCTTGAAAGACGGGCCCGCTGACGAAAGTTCCTGCAGCTTCACACCCCAAGTGCGGCCGGCCCTGACGTAAAATAAAAAGTACGGCCAAAATTGGCATGTGATGAACTTTGGAAATTATACAAGTGAATTTATATTGCATAGGTAGGGTAAGAGTATAATTAGGTCCGTCCATTACTCCATAAAAAAATGTGCACGGACGCACAGCGGCCCTAACATGCAAGACACGATAAGTTAAACCGTCTTATCTCTAAGTGCGTATCTCTCACACTAGTGCCGGCGAAAGAGATAGTCAAAGAGATAAATGGGTTCAACTTATCTTTGTGTCTTGCATGTTAGGGCAGGTTGCTTTGGGTATAATAAAATAGGTTTTTGTTCTACTCTCGCAAAAGAATGCAGGTTGCACAAGTTACATTTATGTACGGGTTTGTTTGTATTGTATGAAAAATCATCCCAATCCCACGCGAACAAAGTCGAAGGCACAGAAAGTTATTCATAAGGCCCAATTTCTACTGAGCGGCTCGCCGCGCGAGCGATTGCTTTTTATACAGATAAGTCATACCCATTAACGCAGCCGCGACTCTGAAGGAAATAGGAGTCGCGCGCGGTACAAGAAATTGGACCTAAGATTAAACAAGTAACGTGGCTGTTGGAATGCGTGGAAAACTACTACAGAAGACGATAGTTTTCTTCATCGCTGGGCTACAAGACCGTTAATTAACGAAGTTAACATTTCGGGTAGTACTTAGGTAACGGATGAACTTTTAAGTTAACTTTAAAATCGTTAACGGACTCATTAACGACTTTTTAAACAATTAAAGACCGTTAATCGATAATTAAACTTTAATATATTGATGTCTATAAAGGGTGAATATGCACCTTAGGTGTGTCAGATAGCTTTTGACCTGAATTTGATAATTAGGTATTATTACAAACTCTAATATTACACCCTTCTCTTATTAATTTTTCATGTCCTGCCTAAACTCCCATAGCCCATACCAACATTTTTCAAATCACTAACGCAACGACATAGTAAATGCTATTTCTATCACGAGTTGATTAACGATTTATCTTAATTTTCGTTAAGTACCTATTCCGAAATGTAACGCTTTGGCGTTTAACGAAGTAAACTTTTTATTAACGGATTAGCGATTAACGAAGTTAACTATTTGATTAACGGTGCCCAGCTATGGTACTGCCTAAAGTTGCCGTTCAGTAGTTTTAAAATCTATCGCACGCAAGCAGACAAACAGACATGGAATTCATAAAGCGTTGGGATGTGTTATGTTACCTACTCATTCTGAAGCCCCCCGTAGCATTTTTTCATTGTTATCTTCAATTTAAATACTTTTCCACATTACCGATTTATTCTATGTAGGTATATAGATAACCCAACCCCTGTCTATGAGCGTGTCAATGTCCAAACCTCTTAACTTAGTCAAACAATCGGTCAATTGCAAGCGGAAATAGCGCGCAAAAGTACCTTACATACTAGAATAGATCCCTTAAAATTGACAAACATTTTTTTTTACTGTTCTATACTTAGTCCCAAGACGAGAACGATGGGCCAGTGAGAGGACAGGGGTCTCATGTCATGCATCAACTATGGGCCTTAAAGAGGAAACAGTTGAGACATGGAATTCCTTCTACCCTCTAAGAGGACAGGTACCAAGACATGCATTTTTTTAAAGTGGGCATATGCTTAGCTGGCCATTCTCATGATAAAGTGATCAGTGATCACCACCACTAGTGCCGACGAAAGAGATTGTCATAGAGATAAAATAAACGGTTCTAATTTATCTTTGTGCCATGCATGTTAGGGCCGCAGTACGTCTGTGAAAATAATCTATAATTAATAAAATAAAATAAAACCGACTTCAAATGGCCTTTGAAAAGTAAGTTTTTTTTCTCACATTTTATTTATTATCCTGTGATTTAACTACCCACATTTACTACATCAAGTAACAATAGCATAATGCCAATTGCTCATCACCATTTACAAACTGTTGCTATCCACGGTGCAAGGATGTCAATCGTTGAGTTCTCCTGGTTCTTCAATTTTACTACATGAATTTTCATGGATATAAGTTGCTTCAGAACTTTATACAGCAATTTAATCGCCAACCGTGAAATACTGAACATTTAGGAGTTCCGGTGATCATCTATGATCTTCATCAACAGTTCCACTTCACCAAATAATTGGAACGTAACTGCTTGAGTTATGACAGAAAATACTAAAATTGCTATATGATTGCCTATAATATTTGAAGAGTTCCATCGATTCCTCATAGATCCTCTCATCATAACTCGACTTTGACTGAAACGGGACCAAACTGGAGGTATACCCTACCGATTTAAAAAAGAATTTTCAAAATCGGTTTATAAATGACGGAGTTCTGAAGCAACAACCATAAAAAAAAACAACCGAATTGAGAACCTCCTTTTTTTTGAAGTCGGTTAAAAAGCCAGTCTCATAAAGCGAACGGTATTTGCACGTAAATACCTAGGTGTCATCGGTGAGCAATGTGATGATTTCCGAACATGCTATCAGTTATATCAAGTGACCGTATGTAGTTAGTGGTCTAATTACTCATACAAAAAGACGGCAATCGTGTATTGTATAGTCTTGTAAAATCACAACAACGCGCTCTCCGACTCCAGTGGAAATGAAAACACCGCACAAGCCATCGTGTGTTAGCCAAACTTTCGGAAAATTGCAGAAAAAATGCATTAAACCCTCCATAATTTACTTTGAGGTACAGAGACATGATACTAAAACATGCCTATGAGCATGCTTAAAACGAGCATGCTCTTTAACCGTGCACATTTGCGCGTTTAGCGCAACTCGTTTGTCTTTGTCTAAATAGTACGAAAGAGACGCACTGAGCGACAAACAACTCGCGGTCATGTTGTGCTAGCCCTTCAGCGGCCCTAACATGCATGCCAAAATGATAAATTAGAACCGTTTATCTCTATGACTATCTCTTTCGTCGGCGCTAGTGTGAGAGAGACGCACTTAGAGATAAACGGTTCTAATTTATCTTGGTGCCATGCATGTTAGGGCCGCAGCTTGAGATAAGTGTGCTCGTTGCCGCGAACGACTAATTGCTCCTAGCAAGCTCAGTATCAAACACGTTTAGACATTCCATTAGCACCCCCCTCCACCATAATAGCATGCTTTCGTGCTACTATTGACCAAGTCTATCTGTACCTTTAGGAATGTTAGGCGCGAATTATACAGAGCCGGCGTAAGATGAAGGCGCGGCGATTTTGTATGAAAACGTTTTGAAGCGGCATCATGCCTGCGTTGCGCCTGCGCTTTGCCTTCACGTTACGCCATCTCAGTATAATTCGCGCCTTAGGTAAATTAAATATTGGGCATGCTAAGAACCTCGTCACTGTAGAGTCAGTAATGCACATTTCAAATCCTAAACTGGAATATAGCGTCTGAAATATCATTATCATCATCCACATCTGACGAACGCGCCGCGAACCACTCCGCAAACAGTTACAATAACAACACGTGTGCTGCGCGCGAGTGGTTCGCGATCGGTGCGCGAGCGACGCATTCGCGGCGCTTTCGTCAGATGTGGACGCACCTTTATAGTTTATCATGACAATGTCAAATAAATAGTGATGTAGGCCGTGCGCGCCCAAAAACTGGACTGTTCAATCCCCCTTAGGTAATCAGTGCCTTTTCTTTAACAGGAACTGCAATTTTAAGTGTAATTTTTAAATACCGGACAAATGCGAGTCGAACTTGTGCGCCGATCGAGGGTATCGCTCCTACATAATACAACCAATGAAATAAGCAAATGGATAACTTTCGCTAGCTCTTTATACAACTTTAAATATGATTTGAGCCTGCAGAGGTACGGAATAAACTCTGCAGGCTCAGATACATTTCCTTCAAAATATACCTACTTGTTGCATGATCTTTTGTGGAGAAATAAAAATAAAGTTCTCAAAACTATAGTATTGTTTTACATGATTATGATTAATTGGAAATTGTGACTTATTCCCTTGTAATGTCCTCCGTAAATGAGGATGTGTGCACATCCTACATCATCGTTTGGTGTTGCGGGTATAAATCCGGCGAGTGTCGGCTGGTCGTCGCCAGTGAAGCGACACCTGCCGCCGCAGTCATGTCTTCCCTCAAACCGTTCCTGTGCAACATTATTATCATAGTACTGTTCGGGCTCAGCATTGCCATAACAGAAGACAAATCTGGCAAGAACAGGTAAAACTCCTTCAGAACTAAGATGAAAAAAAAAATACCAGCCAAGTGCGTGTCGGACTCGCGCACGAAGCATTATCTATAATCAAGCAAAAAAAAAACACGATTTTTGGATGGGAGCCCCCCTTAGATATTTGTTTTATTTTAATTTTATTATTTATTTTTAAAGTGAATATCATATCTAAATATTTTGTGAATATTTCAAGCGTCTACATGTTGCCGTTGCCTAACATGCATGGCACAAAGATAAATTAGAACCGTTTGTCTCTAAGTGCGTCTCTCTCACACTAGTGCCGACGAAAGAGATAGTCATAGAGATAAACGGTTCTAATTTATCTTTGTGGCATGCATGTTAGGGCCGCTGCGGCCGTCACGCGGCAAGCGTTCGTACGAGCAACACAAGCGCACGTGCACGTAGCGCCGCGCAAAGATGAGTTGAAGTACCTGTAACTAAATATTTTACCCTAGCCCGTCGCTCGCTCAAGATTTTAAATATAGCTACAGTAAGACCTCGCCTGTATCGATCTGTTGCAGCACGAAGGTACCAGTGGACGTGGGGCCTAAAGGCAACTGCTCGTGCGGCGGGTTTGCCACGACCACGCCAGACGCCACGCAGCAGCCCCTGCTGTCCCAGACGCCGGGCCTCGTGGTCGAATGTGGCGACGAAGGCAACAACACCTGCAAAGAGCTTTGCACAGCTCTCGCTACGGCTACGAAGGCCAAGGGTCCAGAGATTCTGTGCAACAGGCTTCGGAACTGTAACGAACTGCAGGTATTTTTAGACTATTTATATACTCTACTGGCTTGGTGCATTCGGGTAGAAAGCAAAAAGCCCCGACATATACGTGAGTTGTGATGCTGAATATGGACAATTCATTCAGAAATCATACCCTATGCACGTAACAACACATCATACGTTTTTCCCTTTCATTTAATACAAACTAGCTTCTGCCCGCGACTTCCTCCGCGTTGAACTCGGTTATGGTTATTCACACAGGAACTTTTAAATTTTCCGGGATTAAAAGTAACCCTTTTCCTATTCCAAGACCTAAGATAACTATCACGTTCATGAAAACCTGTTCAGCGGTTACGGAATTGCGTGGTAACAATGTGACATTAGCTCTGCCTGTCTGTCTGTTATGCTTCCACACCTAAATCACTGAACCGATTTTGATAAAATTAGGTGTCGCGATATTTTGAGCACTGGGGAAGGACATAAGCTACTTTAAGACAATCATTCCCTAAAAGGATGAAATAGGGGCTGGAAAATTAATTAATGGCAAGTTCGTGCTTGTCAGTAGACATCCCGTCGATGTCTTTGTGGTATACCTACACTCTGCGCGACTATCTCACAAACGTCTACTAGCTTACTTACTCTCTTAATTCCACGCAAAAATAGTAAAATAATACCTATTTCAGAAATCTTTTCTCAAGGGTGTGAAATGGCAGTGGAGTATTGTATGGGAAATGCAAAGTACCTATAGACATCACACTTCGTATTTAGGCTTCTGATAAATAATACATTTTTTTTTATTGAACTCGGATATAAAAGTATTGAATTTGAGGGAAAACATTCTAATATATCTTATTTAAAAAAGTTACTAACAAGAGAATCCATACTATCCATGTCCAATTGTCCATACTAATATTATATTTAATACGAAAGTAACTCTGTCTGTCTATTAGTAGGAGAGCCCATGACACTAAACCTAGTATGATAAGATTCCCAGATGCCATATATATAATTAGTCACGTCAACGGGGGAACACGAAATGGAGATGCTGCTTTGTTGTTATAGCGGCAACAAAAATACATCATCTGTGAACATTTCAACTGTCTAACTATCACGGTTCATGAGATACAGCCTGCTGACAGACGGACAGACAGACGGACGGACAGCGGAGTATTAGTTTTAGGGTCCCGTTTTACCCTTTGGGCACGGAACCCTTAAAATTGAAAACAACACAATGAAAACGGCTGAAAAATCTCGAACAATATCACATGCAATATGGCGACTTAATTTGTTTAAACAATCAACGATACGTGAAATTATTCGCACGTGACCGTGGCACGCGTATTCAATCCGTACAATCGAAGGAACGGGGTGATTGGTGATAAAACTGAATTGAAACGCCGAAAGCAACTGCGCGGAGGGCGACCTTCAATCGCTGCAGCAACCACTTTCTCCACTGTTTTGAAAAAGCAGCAGTGGTTATTCTTACAGAAAAATTGATGCTCTTTCGGATGAGCTTTGGTTTTTTTAGGAAATCGATCATACTAGATACCTTGGTACGAGGCGTCACTTATCAGGCTGCCGCCACTGATAAGGCCAATCAGGGGCGCCTACAGCACTGCATTATCGTATACTCCTACCCCTCCCCTATTTCGAGGAACAAACGAAACTTGGGAATATTATTATACTAGAAATCGTACTTTTTTTTTTTTTTTAAGTATCGCTGCCAGTATTTTTGCATTGCAACATCTCCATTTCGCGTTGCCCCGTTAATGACGTGACTAATTATATATATAGCATCTGGGAATCTTATCATACTAGGTCTAGTGTCATGCACTCTTACACTATATTACGTTTTCACGGCTTAACAACTGAATCTATTTTGGTGCAATTTGGTATAGGGATAGTTTGAGTCTGGGAAAGGACATGGGCTCCTTTTTTAACACAACCAACTCAAAACGGGGAAATAGGCGCTGAAAAACTAATTAACGGCATGTTTACATTTTCATTTTCATTTTGCTGATGACCAGGTTTTACTTGCGTCTTCGCAAAAGGAATGAAAGTCAATGTGAGTAAAACAAAGGTAATGATTTTTGAAAGGGACGAAATTTTGCCAGAATGCGAAGTTTTGATTGGAGGGGAAAAAGTGGAGCAAGTTCAAGAATTAGTATATTTGGGGGTAGCTATTTACAAGAGATGGAAGTGTGATAGTGATATTGAAAAGAGGGCGAATGCTGGAAACCAGGTGAATGGAGTTTTGCATGCGTTTATGAAGAGCCAGAAAATGTCCAAAAAGGCTCGTCTGGCTGTTCATAGAGGTGTGCTGGTTCCAACACTGATGTATGGAAGTGAATGTTGGGTATGGCAAAAGAAAAATGAAAGTAGAATTAATGCAGTGGAGATGCGAGCTTTGAGAAGTATGTGTGGTGTTTCTAAGAGTGACAGGATAAGGAATAGCGTGATATGAGAACGATGTGGTGTGGAAGATGTAGTCGTGAGAATTGAGAAAGGTAGGTATGCTTAGATGGTTAGGACATGTGGAGAGGATGAACGAAAGAAGACTAACGAAACAGATTTATAAGGCAAGCGTGCATGGTAGGATTGGTAGGGGAAGATCTAGGCGAACGTCCCAAAACCAGATCGAGGACGTTCTTAAGAAAGGCCAGGTCAAGATTACCCTAACCCGGCGAGCGTGCATGAAGAACTTAATGAGAGTGGACGAAGCGAAAGGTGTGTGTCAGGATCGTGGCAGGTGGAAATCCGTGGTTTCTGCCTACCCCTTTGGGAAACAGGCGTGATATATGTATGTGTATGAATGTTACATTTTCACGCAGACGAAGTCGCGGTTAAAAGCTAGTTAAGAAGTCGATCTGGAGTATTTATACGTGTAATGAAACTTTGTCATTTGTCATGGTGAGACATGTGATTGTGATCTATGCAAAAAATATATTTTGTGTTAACAAAAATGGAAAAATGTTAACAGACTACATGTTTTGAAATTGCACTTAAATTATTCGAGAAAAACGCGAAATATGTCACGTTGCCGGCTCAGCTTTGTAATACGTCTCTTAAGTAGGTACCTAAATCAGCTGATTTACAGAAACTGAGGATACGGAAGTAATGAGTCAATTATGGTATGTGTATTGAGAATGCGCTACCGTAACATGTTTCATTGTTCTGTGCAGCTGTCGGCGTTTTACAAGATATGCGATGGGCCGTGGGTGTACGCCAACATGACGGCAGAGGAGCCGCTGTGCTGCGCTGAGTCGGGTGTGCGGCAGTGCGAGTCCGCCGCCGCCGCCGCCGCCGCGGGCAACGCGACCGCGACTGCCGCCACCGCTACCAACGCCACCACCACGCAGATGCCGCACATCGACGCCAGAACTCCCATGTAAAGCCCCCGCCACACATGCCCAATGTATAATACCATTCATATCAATCAATAAATCTTACCACGAAACCTGTTCAATAAAAGATGACCCTTATTTTATTTCAAAGGGACACTAAACAAATCAATAATTAAGACCGTGTGAGATACGATTAGTTTATTTAAAAATGTAACTTGTCTTAAAAAATATAAATTGTATTGTTTTGTATATAAATTGATAAATATGACAATAAAAGTCACAATAGACAATGAATTTAAGTACGTCACGTTATTGTTTAAAAAAGTAATAAAGGCTTCCACACACCGAAACGAGGGTCGTGCGCGGAGCGGGTGGGAAGCGGCAGCTCAATCACGTAGCACAATTGGTATCGGTTTGGCTCAAAATGCAAACCAATTTAGTCTTCACTCTATGTAAATAAGGGTACAATTGGTTTACTTTCCGCGAAAGCGATACCAATTGGTGTTACGTAATTGAGCGGCGGGTCCGCGTAAGCAGTGTGACAGGAAATTGAAAGCTGTCAAATCCGCCGCTCGGTCACTGAAGTCAACGCTTCCATTTTAGTTGCCATGACGCATGACGCTCCGCGCACGCCCCGTTTCGGTGTGTGGAAACCTTTAGATAACTCGTAAAAATGATAAAAGATACATAGGTACTCTACCTACCTATACATTACTGTAAAATATTTAACGATGTACGAATCATAGCAATTATTGTTATTATTATGTCAAATGTGCCCATGCTATAAATGGTGCGTTCACATACAAAATGAACAATTATTAAGAATCTTACAAATACTTTGCTTCACCGCGGGAGAATCTGTTGTCCAATTCTTGTGCTTTCTTGATGACGGACTTCTTCTGCGCCTCGTCGAAGCGGTTCACCTGCAGGTCGACGTCGCGGCTGAAGGGTCTTCGCTCCGTCTTCTCGTCTTTATCAGCTTTCTACAATCCAAATAAATTTCATACCATATTACCGTACCAATGTACCATAGACGACGCGGATAGCCTAGTTGGTAGTGACCATGCCTCCGACGCAAGCGTCTCGGGTTCAATCCCCGGTAAGGGTAAATATTTGTGTGATGAGCACGAATGTTTGTTCCTGAGTCTTGGATGTTTCCTATGTATTTAAGTATTTATTTCTCTATATAAGTATTTATATCGTCGTCTAGTACTCATAACACAAGCCTTTAGAGCTTACTTTGGGACTAGATCGATTTGTGTAAAGATTGTCCCCTGTTTTTTTTTATTTATTTATGTATAGTACTATACCTACACTACAATGGTACAAAGATATTAGTGCCCAACAAAATATACATACCTTTTTCTTCTTCTTCAATTTCTTTTCGTGCAGTTCCAGTAAGGATTCCTCTCGTTTATGCTTCTTCTTATGTTTCCTACAACACAATTTCCATATTAATAAATTTAAAAACCTGTCTCTGTACTTATCATATCTTACTTATATACTACGACATGGGGTCCAATTCGAAACGGTGTCTACCAAATTTAAAATTCCCTAAACTTAAAATAAAACGATCTCTCAAAATTGAGTTTGATGTTTCTTATTTCGAATTAGAGATTTTTAAATTTAGCGAACACACTTTCGAGTTGGCCCCATTATACGAGTAATGTTTGTAATATCATATCTATAGGTACTTATAATAGAAGCCCAATAAAAAGTATTCTTTTACATGAAAGATAGTTCTAGGTATTAGATCTTTACTAAGAAACGAAATTATTGTGTGCAAGAAAATGGCTGTCATTTCGAATATTTACTAAAATAAAGTTAATTATTTGGAATTTCGGATTTTATTTACTTTTTTGGTACTGAGTTTAATAGTAAAATTTATTCTTTAGAACCCACTCTATCGATTAGCGTAATAAAATCTCGTACGATTTTTTAAATGACGTTTATATTAACTCTTAAATCGATGACATGGTTCCTTGGATGGAACACCCCACTTGAGGCTTCCTCTGACTAACCCATTTGGATTGCTCACCCTGTACACAATGGATTTAGATTATAACAACGCTGAAGGGGCCACTACAATTTCGTCGCTATATCCGGTACAAGCGACTAGGTAATTCAACATTTCATTCAAAGTTGCTTTGTAACGAAATCCTTAAATTTACCTATTCTACGTATAAACGTGCCAACCCTAGTCTACCTAGATACCTAGATACCTACTCCCTACAAACAAAAACTAAAAGGTCGCACCAATTGCTGACCATCTGTGGAGGTAAACAAGAGATAAGAAAACTAAACTTATTAAAACCAGTCGCTATAACCGAAGTTGATAGCCAAATGAAGCCGCTAAACTTGTTTTTAGCAATGTTGGTAACTTCTAATTGATAGATTCTTCTCTGCTTGCTTTAGCTGTCATGAGTTGTTACGCCTTTTTTCGCCTTTTATCAAAGAGAGATATGATAATTGCATGGGCGTGTATATTATCAGAGTTGGCCATAGGCGTAGTATACTATCGTGGTGGACTCGCGTGCGCAAGTTTGGACGAACCCGGCGAGTTATTAGAATTTAAACAGTACCCCGTTAAGAAAGGGTCAGAACACTCAAATAACAAAGAGCACTTTGGTGTTATGGCTTCAGTAGATACTGCTGTTTTCAATACCGTGTTAAAACAATAACTAGTTGATATTCAAACTTGATTGTTAGACCGCTTTGTTATTTAGATAACAATGATTAAGCTAAGGTAGATACGCTAACAATGAACTTGGTGCTAGTTAGTTATTAAAGAAAATACCCTTTTGAGGAAGTCACCAAGGTAAAACCTACGGGTTAGTTATGAGGTGAATCAAAAAGTAATTTAGAACCACATGTTGGTAAAACCTATTTTTAATTTTCATTTGATTTGGTCATGCCGGCCGTTTAAAAGTAGTTGGTAATTTTGTCAAACGATTTATATAATGGATCATTATCAATATTCAAAAAACGTATAGACATAGATCTGGTTCTTACTGACAACCGATCAAAAATTGCTCAAAATCGGTTAACATTTAAGGGGTGTAAATCGTTATCGCCTTTTGTATGAAAAGGGTGATTTTTGCCGTTGGTTCACAGTCCTCTTAACAACCGGGTAACCGGGTAACCTTACCTATGAAATAACAAAAAAATTTTTTTCGCCGCAAACTCCTATCTCCGTGCAACCGTCGATTGTGATACGACTTTTCTAAGGTTATTCTGTTAAACTATTTTTTTTATATAACTAAAAATGTCGTACTTTTTCCTTTACTGCTATAAGACATTGCTTCTTGCCAAATTTCATGATTATAGGTCAACAGAGAGTACCTTATAGGTTTTGATTCCCTTGCGAGTATCAAAATATGTGGCATAAACGGCTGTATCTTTTGATTGCGTTGACTTCGAAGGTTGATTTATTTACGGCTCCAAGGGATTGCAGACCTGAGTAGGTACTTGATATTCATTTCAACTTGATACCTTCACGCGTTCCTAAGGGGTTGACACACGGACAGACAGACGGACAACGAAGTGATCCTATAAGGATTCCTTTTTTCCTTTGAGGTACGGAAGTGATTCTAAAGTACCGTCACAGTATAATCAAATTATACTGTGGTACCGTGGAGTCGCTATTATGTGCATTATACTTGTTTGTACTTCCTAAATGTAACAATGCATATGGCAAGAGAATGTATCATTATATATTACCTAAGTTGATAAATAGCCTTCCTAAAGACAAACAAGACATACATATCTGTGTAACATTAAAACAATAAAAAAACATCAAGAAACATTTCTTGACCTGTAAAGCCATAGAATATATATTGTAAATCCGTACCTCATTATGTATAACGTTAACTTATTAATTTAATTAAAGTACAAACTGTAACAACTTTGAACTCTCTGGCTGCGTTTAATGCAAATAATGTAAAATGAATCTTTAAATAAAAAAATATACATATAGTACATTACTGAAGAGACCAGTAAGCAAGCCATACTGGAAGAGTACGATTTGAAATCTGATCCGTAGGCGCGGATTTCCATGTGTGAGTCCAGTATGGCACTTATTGGTCGAAGCTTGTATAGTGCTTTTCTCAAAAATTATTAAACAATACGAACGTAAATGAACAGAATTTCCGCTCAATTTTACTTATCTATACGTTTTTTTTTTTTACTTTTTAATTATGCAAGTAATACAATCATAACACCAACCTAATAAAAATACTGTGCTAATAGACCCAATCTTAAATTGAATTGAAAGTTTAAAAAAATATATGTCGATAAGGATTTAATTATAATAGTCACATTAAAATTTATAATAAATTACATGATACCGAAATATTTACAAAATGTTAAAATTTTCCCGCTCTTTTAATAAAGTATGCGACCTCGTTGCACGTACGCCGCTGCTCTTGTTTTTTTTTTAATAAAAGCGTTCCTTACACTGTGTTCCTGTTAGAGTTGAAAATAGTAGTTTATGCAACGGTTGCATAATGATAGGCCTTAAAACACTAGTGCGGTTTTCATGAAACGAGCCGATAGGCGAGTTTCATAATAAGATCGCACGTGTGTTTTAAGGCCAAATTATGCAGAGTTGCATACATAACTTTATCTACACACATATTATAAATCCTCCATGATGGGTTGAGAAACAATATTTTCTGGCAACAAGTTATTTGTTGCAATCGTGGCTGCATATTTCCGATATCCGGCGCATTTTCACATCACACACACTCCGAGAAGACTACTTACTATTCATATTTTCAACTAAAATGTAAATTACAAACAACTTTTTCTATTCAATTCAACAACAATTCTACTTTCGTTCAGCAAAACGCCAACATGGCGATCCTCCGTCAAGACCATTTTTTTTTTTTACTCATAGACAAATGGATGAAGTCTCTATTCTCACGTCACTCGAGATCAAATATTGTGCAGTTTATATTAAAAAAACATACTGAATTGACGTTTCGTATCAATAACTGTTTTAATATCTATGGATACTAAAATAGAGACCACTTGAGTTTTGACAGCTGTTCCAAATTTAATCTCTTTTCTTTACTAAAAACGATAAAGAAGTCATGTTATTTCTTTATCGCAGCACTGGTTTTTCCTAATTGGTTGTCAAAATGGAGGTCATTTCCTAAGGTTTTTGATTAACCAATGGAGGTTTTATGATATGGGTGTAGATAAAAATATTTGTTAAATTGAATGAATTTGCAACTTATCTATTTATATTTATATTTCAAACATTAGAAATCCTCTTAAAATCATATTTAAAGATATAATAACATTTATAATAAATTATACGTTTATTGTACAACCCTTTTAAGGACCCAAAGATGACGCTTTTATGACCTATAAAAAAATATGACATCTTTTACAAGGAGTTCTAAGTTCAAATTACAATGCATGTTATGAGATTTGTATCGTACTTACTGGACACTTTTTCATTCAGAATTCAAAACCTCTCTATTTACCGGAGACTTTTGATCATTGTCTGGTATTCTTAACTTTATGGTGACTTTTTAAAGATGTAATGGCGACTTTACGTATCATTTTTAAAGAAAAAGTTTATTTTTGTATTGTATCCGCCTACGATTTATCCATTTATCGCTGGATAAATAATAAAATATCCTTACATATAATCAAATGCTTTAATTTTAATAAACGCCATTTTAATAAAAAAAAAAACTAAAATATCAGGGTTAGAACACAAATAATCTAATCTTAAAAATTAAAATAAATTTCTTAGGAATATATATAGAAATCAACCATTATTTACATACCAAAGCATATAAAGTATAAACGTGAAACAGCTTTAACGAATTGGATAAAAATTACGGTTTATGGGAATATTTAACAAAAGACGATTCTTAGGCGGTCCCTATCCTAGGAAGCTTCGTTTTCAAGGATCATAAATATAATACCTTACCCAGCTTAGCTCGATCAACTAACTAACTAAGCCTGCTATTTGTTCTTTTTATATAAATACCACTTACTTAATTGCTTTTTCTTGGTCCTCATCTTTACTAGCCAGCTGACGAGCTCTTGCTTCTTTTTGTAATGTCGCATCCGGATCTTCATCATGCAGTCCAGCTTCTTTACGCGCTTTCTCTTCTGGAGTGTCAGTCCAACTTGACCTGAAAAGCGCTCAGAGATAAATAGGTAATTTTTTACAAACATTTTGCAAAGACGATAAACAAACACTTTTTATTTTACCTGTTAGACATATCAGGCCCTTCTTTAGCCCTAAAACTTCTAGCTTCAACACCTATATATTTCGCTTTTCCTTCGGGCAACTCTAGCATCCACTGTTCTCGGGATTTAACCTTAGAGCTATGCATAGAATGCCCATCTAAAGTCCTTATTTTTATATCTAAGGCCCGTTCCTCCAGTTTCCGATGCGCATCGGACCATTTGCTTTCGGCCCCCACTGGCAACGGTCCGATGCCATCGTCATCTGAGCTCTCACATTTAATAATTTCAAATTCACCTTCAGCTAATTCTTTGCGCAACTGGTCGGGTATAGACGGCCCTGTAAATATAATATGATAAGACAAAATAACAAAAAGCAAAGGAAAACTAATACGTTATGATAGTAAGGTGTAAGGAAATTTAGATGACATAATGAAAAAAACAAAATCAAACCAACTCTACCCAGGCAAAAGACTAACATGGAGACTCCAACAGTCAAACATACAAGAATATACATTACATATACATTATACATTGCTACCCATGGGGTAGAGTGGCAATAGAAAGGCCAGAATGGAGAAGATTGGAGGAGGCCTTTGCCACCTGGCAAACGGACACAAAAAAAGAATACTATATGAATAACAAAGAAATAAAATCGTGTCGGAATGAAGGCTTATAATAGTAATAAGGAAATTTAGAATGAATCTTCCTGGAGTGTCTCAAATAAATATGATCAAAGTTACCTAGTGCTCGGTTCGATTTACGTAGATGAGGCGGTAAGGCAGGCCCTTCGGTGTCAGCAATTCTGCATTTACTTGATTGATTTTCTAAACGTGGTGGTAATGCTGGTCCACACACATCAGATTTGGACTTCATTTTTGCTCTCAAATCTATTGATTCGACAGATTCGGCCTTAACCATAGAGCGTTTCAGTTTATGTCGTAAATCAGTTGGATCAATATTTGGGCTCGTTTGGGATTCCTCGTCACTTACGATTTCTCCTTCTTCATTACTTTCAATTTGGTTATTTTTTTGCGTTGATGTTACTTCAGTGGTGTCAAGTTGGGTACCAGAAGGATCTGGATTAACTTTTTCCTGGATGTCAGTTGTACTACTGACTTCAACAGAAGTTAGAGTTTCAATGTCTTTTTCATCACTAACTGGTTTTTCCTTTTTTCTATGCCTTTTCTTATGCTTTTTCTTTTTGGCTTGATGAAGCTCTTTTTCTAAGTTTAATAATTTTGCTCGGAGCTTTTCATCATCTGAAGAATCTATTTCGCTTGAATCTTCTGGTTTCTCTTTGACTACAGTAGGCATCATATTGTAGTAAGACCCTGGCTGCACTTCTTCTGATATATTACTATCACTACCTCTATCTTCAACTACTATAGGACTCTCACTTTTCTTCCTTTTATCCGTAGGGGATGGTTTATAAATTTCGGACTTTTTAACCTTAATATCAGGAGATGATGATTGTTTATCCCGAGATAATCTATCAAATCTATCTGAACTCTTTTGCTTTGTAGTAGACTCAGAAGTTTTCTTCTCTCTTGGAGCAACATTGCGCTTAAGTTCTTCTTTGATATCTCTTTTTTGCTCAACAAGTTTGTTCAATTTAGATCTTGATGAATGTTGCCTGTCCCTACTATTACTTCTTGCATCTTTTGTTCTAGATCTTTCATTTGATGCTCTTATATGCCTTTCTCGAGACCTTTTTCTATTGGGACTCCTTTCATTTGAGCGTCCTCTTCTTATAGGTGAATTTCTTGAGTACCTATGTCTTTCTCGGGGCAGTCTATCAAATTTTTCTTTTTCTTTCCATTTCCTGTCAACCCTATGAAATCTATTATTCTCTGTTTGTCGATCTCTTCCAGTTGATCTTAAACTTTTATCTCGGTGATTGGTACCTTTACTTGGTTGATCTTGTTTTTCAGATCTACCTTTGAACCTACCAGTCTCAGAATCACTGCTTGATTCATCAGATAGCATTTTGGAACCTAGAATCAAAAAGGCTTTATTAATGTAAGGGAAAAATAGACTAGATAGATTTCAAACACTAACTTTATTGCATAATAGATTATATGTACTGTAATTAATTCACTACCACATAACAAGACACTTATACTACAAACATTTTTGCAATTTTTTTTGCACTGTATCGAACAGACTTCAAGAAGCCTGCAGTAAGGATTCCTTTTAATGACTGCCTCACACTAGATTGCCATACTAAATCCTTTAGGATTTGTCTTAATATTATTGCACAATCTATGTCATATGCAACAGCACGGAGAACATCTTCCATGTCTTGTTGAAGACCCCCATGATTCCAAAACTTGACTATCCGTTGTTGTGGGACCATGGGCAGCTGCATCAAGTGATGTAGCTTGGTTTCTGGATGCAGATCCTGATGGCACTGTGCTTCTCCAGTAGGGAAATCTACATAGGAATGGAATTGTTGCAAGATTGGTCTGTATAGCTCACGGAAATTTGCTAGTTGAGGCTGAACAATATTTCTGACTTTATTCTTATTTTCTCCAAAAGTCATTCTAAAGTCACCTGCATAACTCAGGTTTGAAATAGCAAAATAAAAGTCATACTCTGAAAATGTTTCTGGTAAGATAAGTAAGGTGGTGTGAACAGCAGAACGTAAGTTAGACTGCAAAGCATTTTGTAACTGTGAGCTGTTTGTTTCTTTTATGATTTCCACTGGTTTGTGAAGCCGACCGGCTAGATAAAGATTGTTCCAGTCAAGTAGGTCAGAAATCAGATCTTTTTGTGAAACAACTCCATACTTTATTGTAACATTTTCTTCCTTTAGCTCCACAAGAGTGTTGAAATAAACTTTAGCTCCCCAGTTTTCTTGAAATCTCGCAACAAATCCTTTTCCTAAGAATCGCAGAGCAGAATAATGAGAAGGGTTTTGCTCAATGTTCGTTCCATGCCATCGGTGGGAGTTATCAACACAGTATATGAGGTCAATCATGTTGTGTTTTCTCACATTGCCTATTTGAGGTTTCACAGCAGATCCATACGCAAAACAGAACGTAAAATTTTGTGGAAATTTTGACAAAATTCTATAGTACAGAGGACACACATCTCTGGCTATCCCTCCTAGTTTTATCGCAGTGGATGTCATTTTAAAATGTAAGATATATTATATTTCAAATTATGAAGATATCAGCTGACCTGTAAAATGGTTAATTAATACGTGATCAGATGAAGGGTTAACCACTGATTTCGATTGATTTCTTGTTGAATAAAGTGCCCGTAGTCTGCTTATCCGTCTAAAGGTCGGCGGAGATGTTTGTTCCTATGTTAGTTGAAGGAAGATGCTTCTGTTTTGTCTAATTATGTATTTCCTTAACAATCACTTGTTACACGTTTACTAAAACCGTCGCATAAAATAATCCAAAGAATCACATCAATCTTGCTTTCAGCTAGTTCTGCCTGCTTTCCACAGATTAGATAAAAGACTATCTCTGCGTGCGTCTGCTTGCCACAGATAATAAAGCCGATTACTCACAAGCCTGCGGCAGTGGCGATTTAGATAAGCCGGGGCTTCGGAAATTTCCTCTAATTATAGGTCGCGTCACGTAAAAAAAGCGCTGGCAGCTGCTTTACATTTATATGGCACTCCGTGCCCTTTTTAGGTGACGCGGACTATAACTATATACACCTCCCATCCCTCCCTAGTCACACTAAATCGGCCCTGCCGCAGGTATGTAAGTAGCTGGCTTTAGCTATTCAGGCTGTCTGCTTGCTTTACAACAGCAGCGCAACAGCCAAGCAAGAACAAACACCTGACGCGTGGTATAGGTGAGTGCCTAACACACTAGTTTTTATCGCGCACAGGGGATGAGGGGACGAAAGGGATGAATGCTTTATGTACGCGATAAAAATTAGTGTGCTAAGCCCTCTAAACCTGTTAATATTGCGATCCTTCATAATAGCCATAATAAAGTGACGAATTAAGAGGTATAATATATACAACATATTACATATTATGTTATGACATGGTTCTATTGCGACCTTCCGGTCGCAATACAACTGGTTCTGGTACACCTAATTATTTCGTATTAGATTTTGGCCGCGACTTTGTCCACTACATCTACCTGTAGATTTCATGGTGTAATGTCGTTGTATTTTAATATATTACCATCAAATAAAAAATAAAAATAAAAACTCAACTACCCTATTCACAGCAGTGAGTCCACCTAGTTCAAAAAATATAACTTTATTAACTGCCAGTTTTTTGAAGGAGTGTACTTATGGGCTGTTATTGTTATATTCATGCCGCTAAGCCATGAAGGTCATATATATCTGTCTGCTTCACTCACTCCATGTGTAAAAGAGAAAAATATACGTCGATGGGGCTTCACGGCGGCCGTGAATGTGACGCGTCCATTACAGGTGTATAACTTACACGATTATTCATTCTTTGAAGTTGCCACCGGCCTATAATATAAATCTATTCACGGTCTTATTTCGGGTTAATTCATTAGAGTCATCGTCATCACATTACATTATGTACCTACTCTACTTGAAGGCCAACTGAAGTACAGGCAACTTTGCGCGCAGTGAATTGAAGGCTTAACAGAATAAAAAAAAAGGTCTATGTTAGATAGAAGTCAATTTTTGACATTAAAACCTAAGGTAGGGTAATGCGTTCATTTTCCGTTTTCCTTGTTTTTCTAAAAAAACAAAACAAAGAGGAGACCAATTTCATACTCACGTGTTCTAATCCTACAGTTTTCTATAACGTACCTATATCCTATTGGCTTTCATGCTAAGGTAAATTGAAAGAATATTTAAACTGATCTCGCATTATGTCAAGTGCGGACCGAATTGATTTCGAAATGGAAGTTGAGGTAGAAAGTGCTTCCTCGGGTCCGGCGGCGGAGCCCCCAAACCCTACGTCTCCAGCGGTCCCCGTGGCGGCCGGCAATAAGAGCGTGGTGGTCACCACGGCTAGCTCTGGTTCTGTCACGGTCTCTTTGCATCCTCTAGTCATTATGAATGTCTCTGAACATTGGACTCGTCTTCGGGCACAAGAAGGATCTCCACAAACTGGTAAGCTATGCGAGAGCATAACAATATATAACAAACAACCTTTATTCTTAACCTTAAATTAAACAAAAGGTTGTTCTGGTGTGTATGTTAATTCTATCTCTTTTTGTCTTTTTATTTGTCAGACATACACACATATACGAACTTTATATATACTAACTATATAAAACCATTGGCCCATTGCATAACTACTTGTAACTTGTAATGCAAGTTGAAGCCGCTTTTCAACGTCTTTTACTAGAAAGAGACTTCGGCTAGTATTGCAAGTTATAAGTAGTTATGCAATGGGCCCCTGGTATTATAAGTCTTGTCTGTTCTAAAATCTTGTGTTTTAACTGACTTGTAAAGAAGGATTCTTAATTTGTCTGTATTTTTCAGTAATTGGAGCCCTCATAGGAAAACAGAAAGGGCGTAACATTGAAGTTATGAACTCCTTTGAATTGGTTTTCAGTGTAATTGATAATGACATTATTATAGAGAGAGAATATTATAGTTTAAAAGAAGAACAATGTAAGTACATATATTTTCAATATTTACTGCTTGAGATCATGGTTATAGATATTTTTACTGGAAAATTTTGCTTTGCGAATCAGGTTGTGCAGTCCAGATTGAAATTATGAAAATACAAATTACCATTGTTGTATGATCTTCAAGTGTTTTATAACATGCTCATAACTGGGTTCCATTGCAGCTGTATGGCATATTAACTAAATTTTTGTAGGCATTTTAAAGTCACACTTTTGAAGTCACAAAACAACCAGCACCCGAATCGCGCGCTCTGGGCGCTATATTTGAGGCGGTGATTTCAGAAACAATTATGGAATAGTTTAGAACAAAACATAGCAATGGCGGATCATTGCATACAATTTCATACTAAGTAATCAAACACCTCGAATACAGCATGCGTTTCGGGTGCTAGTAATGTTTCATACCTAAAGTAATGGTATGCATGCATAGCCTTAGCCAGAGAACAGTTTTGTTTGATTTTCTTATATATTAATTACATCATCATCATAATCTTGCTGTAATCGCTCTGCATGCTCTTAGCAAATCATTTCATTTGGAACTATCTTCTGTAGCATTCTCCAGATCCGTCCAGCCCAGTTCAGTTTGAGATATATATGAATATATAACGAAAAATTAGTTTACTAAAGTATATTTAAGTTTAAGTTAAAGCTGTAAGTGGCTTTAAAAAATTAGGGCAGTGTTTAATAATTTTTGATATTTTTGCCCCAATTGTGTACAAAAAAGTTGTTTGATACATTAACAAACTGGTCAATCCTACTTGCGCTTGCCCGAACTGGCTAACCCTTGTAATTGGCTTAGGTCAACATCAATTGACATTGGTAAAGAATCTGTGTTATTATTCTGGTGCGAAAGTATTACTACTGCTATTTTAGTGAATTAAACTTATTTCAGTTAAAACAATTTTGAATCCACCAAACAATAAAAGATATTCAAATGAAAATAGGTTTATAACCCTGTTTTACTTAATTCATTAAATTGTGTTGCTCCATAGTAAGAAATGTGTATAAATGAAATAGAATTGGGCATAAACCCAATACAACAATAGGCTTAAGATAATGATAATCACTGTGATGATGTTGATGATGATGATGATGAGATAGTGATGCTAATGAAAAGATCAGCAGCAAACGCGTTGAGGGCTGTTCATCAAGACACACGAGAATTTGTAAAATTCTAGGAAAAAATGTAGATTCAAATGTAGATACATATACTTAAACTGTTGACATATTATTCGTCTAAACGTGGGTAAGTGCGAGCCAGCCTCGCGCACCATGGGCATGTACCACCTGATAATGCTAGGTAAATATTTAAATAAACCAAAACTCGTTTACCTAACGCCACCTACCTAACTTTTTGCTTAACACACATTTTTTAACAATGGCAAATAAAAGTTTAATTTTGAATGGTTTTTCATGTTCTCTAAAACCATGCCTGAGCTAAATACAGCGATTTTTGTATATTTCTATAACGCGACCACACAATTGGAAGATCGCCCAAGCGGCGAGAGGTGAGGGGGGGCGGGCATCAGCACAGCACACACGGAGTTAACTGTTCCGAGAGACGATGTAATACATTTATCTTTGTCGCTAGAGGTGTATGAGTTTATAACGTATTAATTTTATTTTAATGTAATTATTTAATAGGTATATGCTTTGAATACTTATGTAAACATGCATGCATATTGTTATGAATAAGAGCAATGACAATAACAAATAAGCCGACTGCGCATTGCGAGTGTACTGCTCAACGAGATATGAGCTGCCTGCCCCGCGTCCCCTCGCCCAGCCCAGAAACACCCGTATCTCCCTCCGCTCCCGCATACCTCTTCCTGCGCTTGCGATCTTCCAATTGTGTGTCGCCAGGACCCTCTTTCCCACTGTGCACTCTGGGCAAGTGCCTAAAGCCCCGCGATCGATAGGGGCCCCCTAGTTCCTGCCAGATCGCCAAACGATAACCGAAGTTTAACACCGAAAAACTTACATAATTCGAATAAATCAAACCTAAATGTCTAACTACAATACAAACTTGCTTATTAGCTTTTGCATGCCATGGGTCAGTCATAGGGGCCCCATTATCTTAATGTGCCCAGGGCCTCCGATAGGTTAAAAACGGCATGTCGTGGCGTTAGGGACACGAAAATCTTCTGTCAGCTACAGCCGACTGTGGCGTTCAAAAGGTTAAGGAAAATAATTGACCGATCTTGAAAGTGTGCATCGAAACAAAAGGCGAATATATTATATATTGAAAAATATCTTGTTCTTTACATCCATATGTTTTTTCATACATATGCCGAGAACATATTAAACTGACCTTCCTATATACTTATTTATTGCTAGCTGGTGCCCGCGACTTTGTCTGCGTAGAATAATTAATTAAGTAGCTTATGTCCTTCTTGAAGGTCCAATCTATCTCTATACTAAAACTCATTAAAATTGGTTCAGCTACTTTCGCATTTATTATATTAGTTAGGTTATTTACCTATATCTCTCAAACGATTCAATATTCAAATCGGAATATTTTTTTCATGCTACACAATATCAGAGCTTTCTAATGGCATACCGCATGACGAGCTATCAAGCCGTTATTTTTTTTAAATATATATTAATACAAGACTTGTGCCAAAGAGTTTGATACGTTAAGGTGTTTCTGAGAAAAATAGTTTTAACAAATAGACAGGCGGACAGATATGGACATACGGCTAGCAAAGTGATTGTGTAGGGGTTACGTTTTTTGAAAACTTTTCACGGAATTTACATTTTATAGGAAGTTTACCTGAGATATTATTGCTTTTCAGTTAAACAAGTGTTTTCTGACATGGACTTTCTCGGTTGGTACACCACCGGGGACACGCCCTCTGAGCGGGACATAGCCGTGCATAGACAAATTTGTGATATCAACGAGTGTCCTGTCATGCTGATGTTAAATCCCGCGGGGCTAAATGGTGATGTGAGTGATCTGTCAATTAATTTTGTCAAAGTACTGTAAAAAAGTAACAATATTTATATGGATCGGTATTCTCTGGTTCCAGCAACTTCCTGTAGTATTGTATGAATCTGTGATTGATGTTGTAAATGGAAGAGCCACAATGCTCCTGGCTCCGCTCACGTATACACTGGCAGCAGAGGAGGCGGAGAGGATCGGTGTGGACCATGTGGCAAGGGTGTCGTCAGGAGAAGCCGCTTTAAATAGTTTAGGCAAGTGAAGTATACGACATCTTCATTAAGTACAGGCAATCGTTTTGCTTCCATTTCTACCCAACATGCATAGGCTTGTCCACTTTAAACTTTGACAGTGGCGTAGAGTGGGTGTCAGCCGCCTGCAGTGGAGGATTTCGCCGCTCCCTTTTTTTGGTAGGTCTATTTAAAAGACTAAAATATACAGTCATTCTAAAGAACAATCATCATAGTGAAAAATTCCGTGCTTGTTTCAATCGGTCTGAATCGTAGGTGCGCAAAAATATGAAATAAAATAGTTCCAATTTTTACAAGTTCTTTTTTTCGAGAATTGCTTTGATAACTGTTAGCCAATTACACTACAAGATATTATTATTATTTATTGTAAAATTTTGTCGCCTCCTAAAAGTGCCGCCCGGGGCGGGTTGCCCCTGCCGCCCCCACTCTACGCCACTGAGTTCTCTTGACCATATTGAATACACGCAATTTTGGCATTCTGATTTGTACCACAGGATGACTGTGAATGTGTGCATAGGGACGAATCTGTTTGGATGCGTATGTATTTGTACGAAAATTGAGGTAATGAGTGATATATACAGGGTGTAACATCGAAGGGTCAGTATGGGAAGCTCCGAAACTATAAGAGCTGGGAAAGTTACTTCTAAGAAACCATGTTGTTGTTTTTAAATATAAGAAAAACTGCATCCATCAAAATATATTAATATGAACTAATAAATAGATAGATAACCAAACTTCTGGAATTGTGTAAAGTGATAAAATGCAGTACTTTCTTTTAGCAGGGTCACAGAGCAAAATGTATTTTTAACAACCTACACTAAACATTTCCATAATAAAATAACATAAGTGCAACAACAACATTATTGTTTTGACCGAGTTCGATTCGTGAGTGTATTCGGAGTTTTTTGAATATCTATGAATGCAGTTTTTCTCATCTCTATAGTCGACGATATGGTTCTTTAAAACAAATGTATCTCTGTTATAGTTTTGGAGGTCCGTTGTTGATGTTACACGTTGTGTAGCAACACAGTTGAGTAGCCGGTTAGTGTTATAAGCAGTGTGTGGTGTGCAGTGGCGGAGCACCTGACGGCGCAGCGGTCTGCGATCAAGATGCTGGTGTCGCGCGTGCGCGCGGTGCTGGCGACGGTGCGCGCCATGCGCGACGGCGCGCTGCCGCCGCGGCCCGCGCTGCTGCGCGAGGCGCGCGCGCTCGCCAACCGCCTGCCCCTCCTCACCTCGCAGCAGTTCCGCACACACTTTTATCACGTACTTATCTTTTTATAGCCCTTATTATATCTTACTAGCTGGTGCCCGCGACTTCGTCTGCTTAGAAAAAATATTTAAGCACCCTATGTCCTTCTCCAAAGTCCAATCTATATCTATACCAAAATTCATCAAAATTGGTTCAGCAGTTTAAGCGTGAAAGCGTAACAAACAAACAAACTTACATTCACATTTATAATATTAGTAAGGATATAATGTTTAGGTTCGTACATTAAATAGATTATATATTTTTAAACGGTCGAGTGATTTGTGGGTGCAAGTTATTTCAAATAAAAAGGTAACAAAATATTTATTTTGCGAGTAGGCCACTCGGACATGTCTTAATCTGCCACCACTTGGAAAGATAACATCTGCTGAGAAAAAGCGCCGCAAGAAACTCACCAGTAAACGATTTCAATGAAAAATAATAAATAATGAATTTCAAAGATTGTGAAACCCTGCAGGATAAAGCCAATGCTTAAGTATTATTTTCTGGAGTAGGTAAAGTACCTAAATGATAAAAAACAAGTGAATGTGATTGCCAGTCAGGCTCGCGCACCAAAGGTTCCGTAGTCTGTACCACTTCACATTATTTACTTAGATATTGATACAACCTAAACTGGTACAAATATGTCCCATTTTTCTTATGCAGAAAATGTGAAGACAGCTAACGCCATCTATGATTAATTGCTAATTGCTTGCTTGACAAATTGCCAAACTAGAATCCTTAATTCGGTGACCTAAATTGACAGATGAAAGGTATTTATATCCAGGCATAAATAAAATTTAATACCGATGTGGTTAATGTCAATGTTTCAGTATCGAATCGATATAAGTAGTCTGGACCCTAATTGTGGCAGTCTGACTCGCTCTTAACCAGTTTTTTAAATGAGCAAGGACAGTTTAGAAGTAATGTAATAATCTGGTTTTCTAATCTGTATGCACCGAGAGAGTATGTGTGCTTTGGCTTGTCGTTCCTTTTCAGATGTCAATGAAATTTATTTATTATCCTTTCAAATACTTATAAATGCGAAAGTGCGTTTGCTTCGTTGTACCGCTTTTATGTCAAAACAGAGTAATGAATGATTTTTTGCATAGCGATAGTTGGAAAGCTGGAGGCTACTTTTTATCTCGCTACTTTTTTATAATTTACTATTACTAAGGGATTAGCTATAAATGAATTCGACTCGGACGAAGTCCCGGGCAAATCCAACATAGTGTGTAAAGTCTACGTTCTAATCTCACATTTTCTTCGTTCCAGCAATGCAACGATGTGGCTCTCATGACTTACCTCGGTACCATAACTAAGGGGTGCAACGGAATCAACCAATTAGTGAATCGTTTCAATATTCTATACGACAGACAAGGCTTAGGTCGACGCATGAGAGGTCTCTTTTTTTAAGTAAATCAGCACACCAAGTTACCAGCGGCTCAAATCAAAAGTAATCATAACAAGGCCCGATTCCCCTCGCTCGAGCAGTATTAAACTGAATAAATAAAATGGCCACATAACTTGTAGGTGATTCCAACGGGGCGTTGAAACAGCCCGCCACTGTCCTCGGCGTCACCCCATTCTCATCTTAAAAGTTAATGGGGCCAATTCGAAAATGTGTTCGCTAAACTTGAAATAAGAAACGTCAAACTCGATTTTGACAGCTTGGTGCTATACCAAATTGAGTTTGAAGTTTAGGGAATTTTAAATTTAAGCGTTACCGTTTCTAATTAGACCCGATATTTTACTAAAATTCAATCCGTACTGGGCCGAGTATTTATTTCATTTAAATAAGACAATAATTGTCGTTCCTTTTGTCCCCTGTGAGTTGACGGTGACGGCAGCGGTTTGGTTATTCAAGCCCGTATCGTGCGTCCAGTGGCGCCCTCATTAGCGCCGATTTTCTATTTAACTAAAGTATTTTATTAAAATCGAAGCAACACAAGTTGTCGCACAATTGAATACACTATTTATAGGCTAAAATAATAACATTTTTATAAAATATAATTGTCATGCAATCATTTTAATGGATAATAGTGGCCAGTTTTAACTAAAGTACCTAAAGTAACTAAAGTAATGAATTGAAAGCTTTATTACATAGCATATACACTGTGTATTCAGTTGTGCGACCACTTGTGTGGCTTCGATTTTAATAAAATACTTTAGTTTGATAGAAAATACAATAACACTGGTGAGGGTGCCACTGGGCGTACGACGCATCCTTTATAAGGCTTTTGTATTGAGCTATGGAGCTAAATGAGAGCATGGTGGAGAAGCTATATTCTTGAAGATAATTTAAGCATACAAGATAGAATGAAATTGACTATGGAAACATGTGGATGTACAGATACAATGTATGTGCTATAAATTTCGTTTTTAACTCTACGTTTAAAGTGAACCATCTTAAAATGACTATAGATAAAACCACAGAGTTTACGGATCGCCTGCGCGGCAAGAGGTAAGTGGGGGCGGGTATCTTCACACACGGAGTTAACTATTTCAAGATAAATCCGGAGATAATGTAGATTACACACAATATGAGATAATATACATTTATCTTAATCTCACTAGGTATTATGACTTTTAGCGTATCAATTTTATTTTAATGTAGTTTTTTAATATATGCATGAATATTCAAAAAAAGAAGGTTCTTCAGGTTTACATCTTATAGTTACTCCGTAGAAAATGATCTTGTTTTTTAGCTTTAAATAAAAAATGAACATACGTTGTACGCCATTTGTTTCGCAAACTTACCAATTTTCTTGACAAAGATCTTGGGAAGATTGTTTAAGTGTTCGTTACAAGCGCCCCTAACAAGTAAACCGCCTTCGCACTGCGAGATTCGCGAGTGCACTGCCGAGTGTGACATGAGCTGCATGCCCCGCGCTCCCCCACCACCGCCTCAAAACATCCGTACCACCCTCCGCTCCCGCATACTTCCTGCCCCGCGGGCGATCCGCGTATTATGTGTATTATCTATATAATTATATTATTTTGGTTATAATCTAGCAAAATATACTGAAGCAGCAGTGTCCATCGACTAGGTCCAACTTTGACAAATAATAAGTGTTTGCTTGCACGTGTTTTGAATGACGTTGGGGCTCGTTTTCGTCAGAACAGCAACTAACGTCATTTGTCGTGTTACAGGGCGGCCTGCTATGATATAAACAGAAGTATGTAATTATAATTATAGCAGGATGTCGCGTGCCGACAATAACATAATCACTGAGGCAAGACTGGATCACGCATTTTTCCCGGCGTAAGCAGGTCTAACTCTTACACCGGCAGAGACATGATAGGACGACGACGTAAATAATGCCACGAACGCCACAGTCATGTTGATGATAACATTTATTTTCTAGTTTACCTGACTATTATTTAATTAAATATACAATGTACTGTTTTATACATTGCCTAAAAAAAGTCGTTAGTGTATAGTGTAACATGGTATTCTAAAGAAGCTTCTATTAAATACTTTACCTGTAACACAAATATTATTCATAACACTGTGAAGCGGGCCCGGGGCTCAAAAATACCAACACCATAGATAACAGAAACAAGGGAGATGTGGTATAAGGGCGTGGTTCGTCTCGCCCCGATATGATCAAAATGATCTTTTTAACGTGGAACGCTTCCAAACACCACTATAGGGGCGCGCCGATCGTTATACGCACAAGAGCTCGCGTAAAACGTAAAAAATGAGTTCGTAAAAATACAAGTCAAACAAAAAATTCCAATCAAGTGGGATAACATAGATACCATGTTCTCTCTGTCTCGAAATTCATTTGCTATAAATTTACATGCTATGGTAATTATCTATAATGCTTACTTAACATTAGTATTAAATACTATAAACTTTCTATACTTTCAAAATCTATATAACATTAATTTCCTCTAATACTAATTTGCTATATAACAATTAGATAGGATAAGACTTCTGTATCATACCTATCAAAAGCTTAACACTTCACTAGCTATAACCGCAGCTATAAAAAAGGGGGAGTGAGGGATAGAGCCGGCTATAAAAGGGTTCGGAGGCATCCCCTTCATAAAAATTTACTAAGATTTTGCTTACAATATAGAGGTTTGTTTGTTACCTTTTGTCCCTAAGAACAGAACATGTGAGCTTGAATATGTATTTGAACATCGGCAAAACCCCTCTCCCCTCTCCTCTATGAACAATTTTAAAATAGATGGAGCGTGTCTGTGTGTGTTGAACAAAGGCAACACACCCTCCCCCTCCACCCTGCCTCATGACCAACTGACTAATGAGAAAAATGAGACGGAGCATACCACTCTCCACGTGGTCTTGTCTGCCCCATCCCTAGAGTGTATATAAAAAAGCGTGTATCCAGGTGAGCGTCAAGTTGGCGCATCCGTCGAAGATATCCTGGATCTGATGATTCCAAAAAATAGTATCTAATCAGTACCTAATACAAATAAATAGTACCTTTGTAATTTCGGAGATATAAGCCCTGTTTAACGGGTACGCCAACTTCAAGTCAAGCTGGCGTACCAAGTCTGGATCTCCAGAAATTGTACCCAAATAGTACCTCTCTGGCTCGCGACGTCTCGATTTTGTAGCTCTTATAGTAACTGAGATATTTTATACCAAAACGGGTAAAAATATTGTGCACCGTCAAGCTGGTGTACCTACCCGGCCGGGATCACACAAATGTATGTACAAGTTGGTGTTAATTTTTTTCTATGTTCCACTTGGCTTTTCTTTGATGTTTTGCTTTGTGTTTGACGAGAACAACATCAAAGAAAAACCAAGTGGAACATTCAGGTATTTTTTTTTGGTATATAGTTAGATTAGCAATTCAATGGTTTTCTGTGTGATCTCGGCCGGGTACGCCAGCTTGACGGTGCACAATATTTTACCCGTGTTTGGTATGAAATATGTTAGTTTCTATTAGAACTAAAAAGTGACGACTTCGCGAGCCCGGGTACTATTTTTTCGGACAACAAATTTTCAGAGTAGCTGAGTACTTGAGCCAGACTTGGTACGCCAGCTTGACGATACGTTAGCGTAGCCGATAAACAGGACTCTTATATCCGAAATCACAAACGTACTTTTTTTTTGTACCTGGTACTAATAGGGTACTATTTTTTGGAATCTTCGATATTTCGATATTTTCGACGGATACGCCAACTTGACGCTCACGCAGCCAGAAGCTCGCGTAAGTGGTCCTGTGTGGAGCAGGCACACCAGGGCGAGTGAAGCGAAGACGAGAGGTGCAGAGTGAAGCGAGCCGCTGACCTCTGTAGTGAAGCGAAAGTCGAGATGGTGAAGCGATACGCAGGGTCGAGGGGCGAAAGTTCTGGCGGGGGACCGTATTATATGACTTTACCGTGGAGCGCGAACGATGACGCCAGAAAAACTTTGTCCGAAGTTCAGGACCCCGACTATTTTTTTATAGATTATAAATATTATAATTTATAATGTTTATATATTTGTTCTATATTTTGGATATTCGGTCAAATAATCAAAACAGAAAATTAATTTACTAGATAAACTATTTTATACATTCTAACAGTCTTATACCACGACTATTTGGTAATTTGGAATTATAGATTTTAAATGTTATAGAAAGTGGCTTTTATAGCATTTGGATTAATAAGTATATTTTAAGTTTATAGCTTTTAATTTTATAGGAAAGAAGGTAGTCCCGGGATAACATATCCACCAGTAAGTTACATTTTAAATTAATCTTTCTATTTTTATTCGATTTTTATAGTTTGTAATAGTATAGAAATTTGTAGATTCAAACATAATTAATTTAAGCGTCATCTAGTGTTGAAAGGCAACTTCTTCTTTTCTGAACCATTGCAATGGAAATCTTACGCAACGGACTGTCAATTTCATTTAGTTAAAATAGTAAATTAC
Organism: Tortricodes alternella; assembly: GCA_947859335.1. Classification (NCBI taxonomy): domain Eukaryota; kingdom Metazoa; phylum Arthropoda; class Insecta; order Lepidoptera; family Tortricidae; genus Tortricodes; species Tortricodes alternella. The sequence goes on along the minus strand of OX401970.1, from coordinate 20,942,670 downwards.
GTTACGTTATTTACACATAGTAAACCCTAATCAATCAAGATACGTATATTTTATAGTGTATAAAAAAAGCGTTAGTGTTGAAATGCAGATTTTCTTAAAAGTGTCGAAAACGGTACGTGACCTGTTCTAGCGGTCATGGCACATCTCCCTTGTTTATTTTATTTATGACCAACACACTCGAATGTCGTCATTAAAATGGTGTGTTGTACAGGCCGCGCCAAACATCTATAGCGCTCCGAAATTGCTACGTAAAGTATTTTGAACTTTTATTTGCGTAACTGCGATTTGTAAGCGTATTTAGAGCGAACTATAGTACTTCCAACAGCTTGCAACAGAGGGTTGCATACTTGATTTTATCGCGCACATTATAGCGTCTTGTCACTTTTTATCACATAAGCGGGTGCGAATGAGACGAATACTTTATGTGTGCATTAAGTACTATTGTGCTGGGGGTAGATGCATTAAGTGTCTGTGTCCTGCCTGAAGATGCCCTTAATGTAATATCGAAAACCACATTTAAATCCGTCCGGTAGTTTAAAAGTTTATCGCGCGCATACAATCAGACAAACAGACATACAATTCAAAAACAATTGGGATGTGTTGTGTTGCTCATTCTGAAGCCTTCCATAGCATTTTTTCATTGTTATCATGTACGGACCTTATCCACCTTATGATTAAATGTTTTTTTAGTACTATAGAAAATGGTTGTCAATTTTAAGTTAAATTATGATTTTATAATAACAAAATAAATAAATATCTTCTATTCGTTTCCCTCTTCCTTTTTTGAAGGCGGATAATAATAACTTAAATGTAAGATTTTTAAATGACTAAATAAATAATAGATAGATGCGATACTTGAATAAGTTGGACCGTTTACAATTTATTTTTGCGGCACAATTCAAAAGTTGGTTTTGCTTATGTAGCACAGTTTTACCATGAAAGTGCCATATCATCGCCAACGTAGCTGTTAGAAGTACTGCTGTTAGTAGTAGTTTGGCGGCCTGTAGCAAGGTAAGCACTTCCGAGCCGCTCCAGAACATGAGACGCTGATTGTTCTCACCACGTGGTGAGAACAATCAGTCAGTCTCAGGAGTTAGAGAGAGACAAGATTAATACTGGGCTTAGGATCTTAACGCATATAGGTAAATCTCCTCGCTGTGGTTTTGGCTATTTTTATGAAATGCGAATACGACCGATATTCAATATTTCGAATCAGATGGTTTAAGACTACTAAGGGTAAAGCTGCGTTTCCCTCACAGGTGCAGCTAAGCGGTGCGCGAGGAAAAAATGGACCAATGGGATTGCAGTCATTTCAAAATGAAGTCATCCTATTGGTTGATTTTTTCTCGCGCATCACCTTGCTGCCTTGCACAGCTGTGAGGGAAACGCAGCCTTAGAGCTACCTTAGCTCCATAAATTTTTAGTGTAGATATTCCTCTTTTTGCGCCCTGCATTCACGTTTAGCCTCGTTTTGCATTCGCAAATTAGTTAAATAGTGATGCGAGCTTCAAGTAATCGTACCGGTCGAAGATATCGAGGAGCTGATGATTCCAAAAATCAGTACCCAGTAGAAAATAATATCACCTTTGTAATTTCGGAGATATGAGCCCTGGTTAACGGGAACACTAACTTGACATCAAGCTGGCGTAGGGATGTCCGAAATGGTGCCACTCTCAAAAATGCTGTACATCCCAAAAAATTGTACCTGAATAGTACTTTTACCTAGTAGTTTTTCAATGTTTTATTGAGGTTTATTTTTGTATTTTTTTATCGGCTATGCTAGTTTGACCTTTACCCGTGTTTGTTATGAAATTAAATATCCCAGTTTACACTAGAGCTACGAAGTTGAGTCTTCTCGAGCCAGGGGTACTATTTAGGTACTATTTTTGGGATATACAGCATTATTGGGAGCAACACTATTCTGGAGATCCAGACAAGGTACCTACGCCAGATAGATGTCAAATTAGCGTAAACGTTAAACAAGGCTCATATCTCCGAAATTACAAAGGTACTATTTTTTAGGTACAAACTGGAACTACTTAGGTATTATTTTGTGGAATCATCAATTTTTGGTTATCTTCGACGGGTAGGCCAACTTGACGCTCACAAAGAGACAGGTGCTATATGCACAAGAAGAAAGAAAACAAGTACTTATGCAAGGACCGTTGAGGCGGTAAAATAATTACACAGGAAAACAGTCATAATCAAGGGCCTAAAATGAGGTTTAGATGTATAAGCCGTCTTTGCCCGCTTTTGATATGCCGAGGCCACATCTGCGGGATTCGGCAAACCGTCGCATTTGGCCGAATTCCCGATATGGCCCCGACGTTAGTTATCCTGACTTAACTCTTTAACCTTTTGACCGCCATGCATGTCTGAGAAGTAACACGAATTTCAACTTTAAGTCAAGGTAATGAAGGACTTTTTTACCCTGTATACGCTGTCACGCATAGTCGACAACGGCGTCCAAAAGGTTAACGGTTACCTTGAATCAGTATCTATGGAGTAAGTGTCTTATTACTGAAGTAGCAAAGGTGAAATTGACAATCGTATTATGGCAAATATGTGCCGCTACCGGCGTACCAGTTAACGGGTTAAGGAGCGTCATGATTACAACACAAGCATAATTTAAAAATCTGTATGTTTAAATTGCGGTGGTACCCCTTCACCTCCACTAATTCCTTGACAAATAAACATCTAGGTATTTTAGTTTACTACTGTGTGTGAACTGTGCACCAGCATTAGAATAAATACTATTAGAAGGGCATCTTCGGCGGCGTTCCATGAATTTGACAGCAAAGGCGACAAATAATTGCGTACAGCGCCCCACGCTCCACCTTACCCCTCTCTCGCCTATGACCACAATTATGGTTATTACAAGTATATAGCAATAACAGAAGCCCATTTCATAACTACTTGTAACTTTTAATACAAACGGAAGCTTCTTTGCAACTTCTTTTACTAGAAAGAGACTTCCGCGTGTATTACAAGTTACAAGTAGTAATGCAGGCCCCTGGTCGTAAAGCACGTGGTGAAAAAATAGAACTATCATTTTCGTATTGAAAGAACAGTTTGCGTAGACAGTGGCAGTGGCGCCTTTCATAGCTTCATTTGAATTCTTGTCGCATGATTATTCCTCATGCCGATAGATAGTGGCAACCCTAGCTCTTTCGCCTGCTCGGACTGCTCAAGGCCACAGCGGGAGGGCGCGTGGTGGGGATGAAGATGCCCTGCTATTAGTATTTATTCTTATGGCTCCCTCCATCCTTTAATCGGTGACAGTGACCAAAAACATCATTGAAGTGTTTGAAGACTGTACAGAAAGAGGTTTTTGTAAATATATATCAGGCTGGCAAAGTCGCATTTTCTCGATTATTTAAGTGAAATGGAGTGCCATTCAAAAATGGAGCCTGTTAACATTATCCATCAGGTGTATTCATGTGTATAATGCGATATTTTGTCATGAGGCATGGAATTGTGGATTTAATCAAAAACAGCAGTTACATGCCTGATCCTGACAAAAAATGCGACGTTGCCAGCTTAGCTTTGTAATACGTCTATTAACCTTTTGAACGCCACGGCTAACGGCGAAAAAGTGTACCACGAGCGCTCGACGACGGCTGTAGCCGACTCAAATGTATGGACTGAAAACTGGTGACGGCCACAGCCGACTTTGGCGGTCAAAGGGTTAATCATAGTATCAATGATATGTAGCGTGACGTTCAGTGAGACTCGATGACATAGTCAGGGTGTCAGTTTCTTTGTAAGTTTTGCGAAATCAATGGTTATTTTCAAACCAGGCCCCCAATTCTCGGTGCATTCGAGATAATCTCACAATCGAGATTAAATGTCAGTGCATACAATCGTTTGACATAACTGTATGAATCTGACGTTTAATCTCGTAATCGACATTATCTCGAATGCACCGAGAATTGAGCCCAGGCTGTTTTTACTAGTTTTCAAACTTCACTTGATAGTATAATAATATGTGTGGGTCAAACCTTGGAAGACAATTCTGAACCAGATTCCGTAATGGAATGAGCTGAAATTTGGTACATGTAAATTAGATTAGGTAGCCGTTTGTGAATGTAGTGGTGCTGTGTTCGTTTAGTTTTCTTTATTTACTTAAACTCAATCTTTTCCATATCACTCACACATTCAAAAACGACTCCCTTGTTGTGTCCCATGTAAACCCAATCATATTCCAATATATGAAGAGTTCTGGGCAAAAAAAGTTTGTTAAATCATGCAATTTTTAAGAAAAAACTTATTTGCATTATCAGTGAGGGCACATTGCAAGCTTAGATATCTGGGTTATACACACATTTGGGTTCAGAAATGACTTTCCTGTTCCCGAAAGTTAAGGACCTTGAGGTTGATTCTTTGGTTTGGGCTATATCCGCATGCAGGGCATCAGGCGCCTCATTCGGGAACGCTAAAGGCCCGGGCACACCAAACGCGGTTGCGGCGCGTTTGCGGCGCGAACGCGGGTCCGCGCCGTTGTCGAACAGCGCGAGCGAATTTACCATGCCACACCAAAGTAGCCGCGGGACCGCGGCGGTCCCGCGCCGCCGCGGTGTGGCATGGTAAATTTGCCCGCCCCGTTCGACAACGGCGCGGACCCGCGTTCGCGTTATTACGCGTCGTGCGGAAGTGTGGGATGAGAAATCTGGCTTATGAGTCGCTACAGAATCACTTAGCGTTCCCGAATAGAGGCGCAGGCATAGTTTTGGTCTTGTATAAAGAGAACGAGAATTGACCCCTTCGTTCTCGTTAACTTTTGGCCGCAGGAAAGACAAATTTAGATCAGAACGTGTTTATAAACCTTACAAAATATGGTTGTTAATAGCCATATAAATGAGTTTATTTGTCAACGAGCGCCGATCCAGAGGGAGAGGATCTTATTTTGTTTTGGATTTGTTGGATCATGGACCCCCTCTGCCTCTGTTCAGCGGCCCTAGGTTACTAATAGTGTCGTAGAAAGAGATGCACTGAGAGATAAGATGGGGATAACTTATCCTCGTTTCAACTTTGATATGCCCTTTGAACAGAAGCGAGGGTCCACCCTTGTTTGTGAAAATCATTGCGCCGATATTAAATTTTAGGCGAAGATATAATTGTCGAATAGATCATTGAAAGTTTCCTGTTATTTATTGAGTAAACGCTTATCAGGGATTGAAAAATAGACTCGTGTTGGCCACCTCATGTCTTGGAACGGTGGATTTCACCTGTAGCGCTGATGTACATGTATTTTTTTAATAACAAATAAATAATGACGTTTGTAAGTTCATTTATTGTTTTTTTTTTTCGTGATTATATAGGTATGTCACGTTATTTACAATATAGTCTAGCGGCCCTAGCAAGCAAGGTTGACACGGGGATAACTTAACCTCGTCTTATCTGTCTGACTATCTCTTTCGTCGGCACTAGGATGAGAGAGACACATTTAGAGAAAAGATGGTGTAAACTTATCCTCGTGTCAACCTTGCTAGGGCCGCTGGGATAAAGACACAGTTATTTTTATTTTTGTTAAAATAAAAATGGATTTGGTGCCTTTGTAAGAACGTGTTATTATTGTACTAAAAATCTGAAATATTGTCTTTTTTTCAGTGGCCCCTTATTTTTAACAAACTTCAAAACAAGGAGGAAGTCCTCAATACGTCATTTATAACACTCGTGCCCAAACTACCATAGTTCCAAAATACCTGGTTGCTCATAATACCACACTATCACTCCCAAAACACCAGATTAAGTAATAAAATTAAAATAACATCCGATATTCTTTAACAGAATTGGTATTTAGGGAGTGTGGTATTATGAGGAACCATGTATTTTGGAATTCTGGTATTTTAGGCACGAGCGATTGATAAACCGATTTCGCAAATTCTTTTTTTAATCGGTAGGGCATACCTCCAAGTTGTCCCGTTGTAGTCAAAGTTGAGGTGTGGTGGGAGGATCTTTGAGGAATCGATGGAACTCCTCAAATATTATAGGTACGCATATGGCATTTTCTATCACAACACTACTAAACCATTTGCTTTCCAAAGGAATGACTTGGTGAAGTGGAACTGATGATGAAGACCACAGATGACCACCGGAACTCCTGAATGATAACTATTTCACGTTCTTACTTTAAAAAAGGGTTTTTGAAGTCGGTTTTTTATTTGTTAAGTTATATAATAAGTTCATTAATTGATTTTTTCGTGATTGGAATTCGTCCTTTAGAATATGGTCCAGCGGCCTTAGCAAGGTTGACTCGAGTATAAGTTAAGCCCGCCTTATCTCTCAGTGCGTCTTCCTCACATTAGTGCCGACGAAAGAGATGGAGATATTAGACGGGATTACCTTATCCCCGATCAGCCATGCTAGGGCCGCTGTCAAATTTGTGAAAGATGCCAGAATCTCGCTGTTAAAACTTGGGGCACGCAGTAGCCACGCAAACGCGATGTTGATTCATTAGGTATTAACCTTTTGAAAGCCCCGGCTAACGGTGAAAAAGCGTGCCACGAGCGCTCGAAGACGGCTGTAGCCGACGCAAATGTATGGAAAACGGCATATAGTGGCGTCGGGGCGGGGGTACGGAAAACTGCTGACGGTCACAGCCGACTGTGGCGGTCAAAGGGTTAAGGCCCGGCCACATTACGGGCGCGGCAGCAGCGCGCGTGATCTATCCTGCTCATACCAATTCAATACATCATAATGGCGTCCCACCGGACACACGCGAGACGAGGCGTAAATTCGTCTGCCATGAGAGTTGGAATGAAAGTACCATTAGCGAAATAATTTGTTTACAAGTATGCGTGCGTAAACGATAGGTATCTCACTGGATTCAGTTTTTGACGTGACAGTTTTGCGCCGTTTCAAGTCTATAATGTACCTTTATTATGTTTTGTGTGTAATCGCTGACGAGTAATATTACTACTTTAGCAGTGTTCTATCTGATGACCGAAATAGGTTTGGTCGAATTTCATTTCGCACTCAACGGTTCCCAGAAATATTATTTGTACGAGTACAATCTTGCGTAAAGGAGCGAGGAGCCGAATTCGCTTAACCCTGATTCCACGTGGTACTGCGGCCCTAACAGCCAAGACACAAGGATAAGTTAAACCGTCTTATCTCTAAGGGCGTCTCTCACACACTACTGCTATATACTTAGATTTGTATTAAACTGTAGGTAGACATTGGGTCCAATTTGAAACGGTGTACGCTAAATTTAAGATTGCCTAAACTTAAAATAAGAAACGTCAAACTCGATTTTGTATAGCTCCAAGGTTCAAAAGCGAGTGTAACGTTTCTTATTTCAAGTTTAGCGACTTCTAAATTTAGCGAAAACACGTTCGAATTGGCCCCATTGTTAACTTATATGTGTACCTACTATTTTGAAAAAATGATACCTCACCAAGTTTCTTGCCGGTTCTTCTCAGTAGAGGTTTTTTTTCCGAACCAGTGGTAGATTCATTCCTTGACCTTCATAAGAGCTTGTAAAAGCCTAAATTGAATAAAGATAGTTTGACTTTGACTTTGACTAGTGCCGACGAAAGAGATAGTCATAGAGATAAACGGGTTTAACTTATCTTTGTGTCTATCATGTTAGGGCCGCGGGTCGTATTATGAGCTCTTAATTCCAGGCAGTTTCCGCCATAAAATGTAATGACTAGAACGCGCTACAGAGGCCGGCTTTTGCGCCCTCATGATACCATTTTTCAGGCAGTTCAGTTTATGGCAGAAACTGCCTAGAATTAAAACCTCATAATACGACACCAGCGGCCCTAACATGCATGCCACAAAGATAAATTAAACCCGTTTACGACTATCTCTTTCGTCGACACTAGTGTGAGAGAGAGGCACTTAGAGATAAGATGGTCTATCTTATCTTTGTGTCATGCATGTTAGGGCCGTAGGTCTGTTTTACCCCTAGAGTGTATATAAAAAGCCGGAGGCGCGGAGGGAGGGCGGCCCACGCCCGCCGTCACAGAGCGCTGCGCTTTGTGACACAAGGACGAAGGGGCTGCACTTCTCTCTCGCAGCGCCAGAGTAAAGCGTAACTTTAGGTCGTTAATACACGAAGAAAATGGGTTTTATAACAATCTAGTGGACCCGCCACAGCTTCGCCCACGGTATTTTCCATACAAACTTTATAACCCCTTTTCACCCCGTTAGGGATGGAATTTCAAAAAGTCCCTCCTTAGTGCACCTCTACACTGAGAAAATTTTTGATGCTATACCTGCATTACCGTAATGTATTCGCAGCCAAGTCCAAATAATGTTGAAGCATCCGAAATAATGTTGATTGTTACGTGGCGTTTGTAGTCCGCAACATTATCTATGTAGCCCGCAACATTATCTATGTAGCCGAGTCTCTACTTACGTTAGGCACGTTTTTCTCCAGAATTACGTATGTGGCATCCAGAATTACGTATGTCGGTACAGTAATTTTTTCTCAGTGTAGGGTACTCGAGGAATATCTCCTCCAAATTTCAAACCTCTAGGACGTTTAGGCTGTGCGTTGTCTATAATTGAGTCATGGTACTGTTTATATTTAATTTAAATCGTAATACTTAGTAAATAATTAATCATAATATTTATTAGGTAAGCGAAACGTTGAAAAACCATTCGCTTTTTGGCAATGTGCATTAGGTATATGGGAAACAATACCTAAATCGGCTAAATGTAAACTATCGAATAGTGCCTCTATTAACTAAAACAGTGGCCAAATCAATCTTCTGCGTTGATATAAGTAATCAAGCAAAAATAGGGTATGTGAAAGTTTGCATCAAATAATTCGGCCATGTAAAAATCGGCGAAATGTTTTCGGCGTTATGAAAATAGGTAACTTTTTTTCGATATTTCATTATAGAACCTACTTTAGCAGATGCCGCGAAAGTTTCCTTCGCTGACTCAGGGCATTATAGGTATACATATACAGGGCGTCCCACGGCTATGCCACATGGAGGGAAAGTATCTTTAATATTGTAGATAGAACATTTTACTGAAAGAACACTTCATTATGATTTTAAAAACAAATTAAACTGCATTCAAAGATTTTTGAATAATCGCCTGTCTGAACCGGGAATCGAACCCGCCAAATGGTAAAAAAAAAACACCAGTAATTTTACGATACCGATCAAAAGGCTTAATCGTAAGGATTATTTTTTTCCAAATAACATAGCATCTTAAATAAAAGGAAGACCATGAAATTTTACATTTATAATTTTAGGATAATTAATACTTTTTCCCTTAAAATTAATGCCTTTTCTTTGACTTTGCCGTGCTTCTAACAACTGATTTTATCACTTTAAAGTATTACTAATAAGTACCCACTTGAGAAATACACATCATTTCACAACTAAAAACGTGATAAATAAATAATTTAAATAAATTGTAGTACCTACCTAGTTGCATGCAACTCTTTGGTGTGCTCACAACCACAATAAGATGGCCGATAAAAAAAAAAAGGTGCAAGAGTTACAAACTGAACTGAGACGTATTATTTTAAACATTCACCATGAAAAGATAAATCAAAACAGTGAGCGAAATTGTTTAAAGAGTGAGAATTTGTACCTATGCTACAGAATAGGACACATTTTGAGCATTTGCTAAATTAAATTAATTTTAAGCAAAACGTAATTATTTTAAATAAATGTAAAATTTCATGGTTTTCTTTTTATTTAAGATGGTATGTTATCTGGAAAAAAAATCCTTACGATTGAGCCTTTTGATCGGTATCGTAAAATTACGGGTGTTTTTTTTTACCATTTGGCGGGTTCGATTCCCGGTTCAGACAGGCGATTAGTCAAAAATCTTTGAATGCAGTTTTAATTGTTTTTCAAATCAAAATGAAGTCTTCTTTCAGTAAAATGTTCTATTTACAATATTTAAGATACTTTCCTTCCATGTGGCATAGCCGTGGGACGCCCTGCGGCCCTAACATGCATGGCTCAAAGATAAATTAGAACTGTTTATCTCTATGATTATCTCTTTCGTCGGCACTAGTGTGAGAGAGACGCACTTAGAGATAAACGGTTCTAATTTATCTTTGTGCCATGCATGTTAGGGCCGCTGTATTGTATATCGAAAACTGTCAGCTTAGGGTAGTATCTCAGGTTTAAAGAAAACAATTATCTTTTTTAATTTAAGGCAATTATTTTATTTTCCATTTAGGGTTTAAGGGACCTTATTTGGACACATTGCGGTGCGAGCGACGGAAGACTGATTCTTATGGTTTGTCTTTAGTGGAAATAATGATAATTGCGTTTAGCCGTGGTACATAAAAACATAAAGGGAACAATATTTATTCCTGCTTTTCTGAGCACTATAGTTAGTTGTATTGCCCATATAGCGTTGCATTTTCAGGGCTTATTATCATGAAACATTACAACAAAACATTACTTTTGTATTTTTTTTTTATCAGTTTATTTTCTATTAGCTCGTCAAATTATACTTAAATTATCTTTGTGTTATACGTATCATACTAAGTGCACTGAAAAATTATACACCTACTGTGTCCATAAGATAATGGTTTAAAAAAATATAAAGACGATTTCGTTCTACTTTTAGATAATTAGTTATTTATCTATAGTTACTATTAGTTGCATGAGACGCGTTGAGGTTGCGAACAGATGAGCGATTAACATTTTACCTATATGTTGGTTCGTGAGTTATCCCTATCTTATCTCTCGTTGCCTCTATAGTCAATACTAGTGTGAGTGAGGTAGACGCACTGAGGGATAAGATGAGGATAACTTATCCTTGTGTCAACCTAGCTAGAGCCACTGGTGGCAATCGCATTCTTGTACCTACTTTATCCGTCGCGCCGTCCGTCCTACCGACGTCACTTCCGATTTAAGTATACAATATTAGTACATAGATATAGGTTCTAACGCACCACTGATTGCACTCGTTTAATTAGCACTTTGGCAGTTTATATACACTTACACTTACACTATTCAACTGTTAACGTCAGTGGCTTTAACAAGGATGACATGAGAATAAGCTATCACCATCTCATACTCTTATCAACCTAGCTACGGCCGCTGTTATTGCTCAAACGTTCATTGATTAATTATAGGTACATAACAATTTGTATAGGTGATTATGATTTGACTTGACTTGAAGACCTTGTTAAACCTAGAGACATTGCTTTTAATGTACTTGTACTTTCATTGATATTACTTAAATATTATTAATTTGTAGGTGGAAAATACATTATTGCTGTCATGAAAGTACCTACGTGTTTTTATTTAATAACAGAGTCCGTAAATATGTTAGACGAGGATTAGATACCTAAGTATATAAAATAGTTGCTTATATTAATAAAATAAGTATATATAAATCAAATGGTTTAATAAAACGTGAAGACTGTACCCTGTACACCTAACATGATAACGATAACAAAACCCGCTAAGGTTGTTAGTGACTGTAAGTTGTAAATGCAAAAACCAGATATCAAATTGTTTGTACTTACAACAATAAGTAATAACTACCTATCGTTAAAAAGCATTAGGAATTCAGGTGTAAAGTACCAGTCACATTGAGGGCGCGGAAGAAGCGCGGCCCGGACGTCACATTGGAACGCGTCCGGTCAGATTGCGGGCGTAATGTCGGCGCACGCGGTGTGACCGCAGACTTCCCAATGCAACTTTGAAGTTCTCAATTCTGGAACATAGTTTTACTTAAATGAACTTGGAACGTAGCCAGGTGCAGGTAAGGGTGGATGGTAGGAAGTAAGAACACTGGATACGGTATCGGTTATTTATTTTATAAAATACGAGGCACTAATTAAGTGCCTCACTGGTCGGTACATCCTTTGTTTATAACAGGATAACGGGTACGTAATTATGATCAGGTTATTTTATAGATAGCACTGCACTTTTAAACTGATTCTTTCTGTAGCTTTCTAAAGTCAATTTTGAATTTTGTATTTGGAATTGGAAAAGAAATTGAAGGAAGAAGAAGAAGATGAAGAAGAAGTTGTCAGTCGAAGGAGTTTTGTACGAGTCGCGATAGCGCCTCGTTACAAACTGTCGCTATTTACACTCATATATGACACCCTTTGGCTCTAAGATTTTTGTATTCTCTTGGACTGAGATTGTATAACATACCGAGGTTTTTCAAAAAATCAATGACCATGTCTAAGATTATGTCATAGGTCATGTAAAAATAATGTTTAAAAATAACGTCAACCTTTGAACGCGCCGCGCTAACGTCTCACGTGCAATCTGACGTCCATCATTCATTACATTACAACCCCCAATCATGGCATGCGCGCGCGTCATCGATACGTGTGATGTCTCTTCATTTTCCAATACAAGACAGATGATGGCGTCATGCCGCGCTATTGCCTCGCCCGCAATGTGACCGGGCCTTTACTTACTGTAAAGTCTGTTCCAATCCAATATACTTACCAGTAATATAAACAGATCAGTAAGGCACTGACGTTGTTAACATTTATGTTTATATTATTGCCGTACTGGTTTGAACCAGACTCTACAAGGCGACTTCTGTGTAGGTTTTAACTTCAATTAGGTATTTTTATCTTTGGATTTCACACATTAATATTTGTATCGTAGTTCTAAGTCTATACAATACACAATAAGCAACCTGCATCCAAGTGGCAGATATATCGAAACAGATGTAGCGCTCTCTAGTAGCGCTGTGTGATGTGTCCTTTGTAAAATCGTGCTGGATAGTTTGAGCTGGCTGTCAGGATCGAGTGAATCATTCCTTGTACTTTTCGCCGAACAGCTTGAGGTACTGGCGCTAGAGTTCGTCGGGGACCTTGTCGAGGCCAATGAGGTCATCGAAGAGAGAGTGTGCGTCGTCGGCCGCGCGGGGGTCACGCAGCGCCTGTCGCGCGTGCGCGAGCGTCGCGCGCGTCAGCTGCCCGACCGACCACTTGCGGTCCACCAGCACTCGCGCCACTGTATCTAGCTGTAACACAATACAACGCGACTCGCCTTCATATACATACCATAATAATATATCGTCCGTTAGCTCCATATAGACTCCGCATACGCGGGCGAACCGGATACAAATATATAAAAAAAAACGATGGGCGGCGGGATTACAGACAGGCTAGGACGCAGAACTTAAAAAAATGTAACAAATAAGAAGTAGGTGTCAAGTTAATAAACACAGATGAGGGACAGATTACCTAATTTACTTGCCACCGACTTTGATGTATTTAATATATCACTTAATCAACAATATCATTTGCACACACTCCTGATACTACCACACAGAAATTAATTGTGGCTGTGAGTACTATCTCCCGGCGGTAAAAGATAATGTTTAGGGTTCCGTACCTCAAAAGGAAAAAAAAAACAGACTCCTCATAGGATCACTCGTGTGTCTGTCTGTCCGTCTGTCACAGCCAATTTGCTCTGAAACTACTGAACCGATTGAATTGAAATTTAGTACACATACGAGTATGTAAGTCGGTGGCCGCAACACAGACGCATAACGTAAATAAATTTCGCCGACGGAATGTCACTGAAATTTCGCTTTAATTAAAGATCAATTTGAGTAGCCTTTCTGAATTCAGCCATAGGAGTTTCACATGCGCGTAGCTGACACTTTAATAACCTATTGACTAGCTTCTTGAATAACCCCGTACTATTCCCTGGGATAATCTAAAACACAGGTTAAACTTTTAGTTAAAACAAAATTATTTGATAACTGCTCATTATCCCCATGATAGTTTTGTAACATTAGTTAGTTCAAGTATGTGTTATATGTTTATATAAGTTTAATTTAGGGATTGTTACCAATCTTTACACTAAAAAAACATACTTAGATACACTGTAACTACACTGTAACATACAAAATGATGTAAATGAAATAAATTATCACAATTGATTAAACACTCTTCTGCTGCACTGGGAGTGAAGAAATAGCATAGAATGCGTGCAGATGCTTATCATCCTGGCATGTCGTAAAAGTCGACTAAGGGACGGGTCCTCTCCAACATGGTGGACTATCTGTATGGGCGATGGGCTGATCACCTGTCACCATACGGTTCATCATACCATCTTAGGACTAATTAATCGAACGTGGCCACAAATAGTCTTGTGGCTCTGCCCACCCCATTAGGGATTTCGGGCGTGATAATATGTATGTATGTGTGTGATTAAACGATAATGTTTGGAGCATGACGATCAATACTTTAGATAGAGGTATGTTTCCCACTGGACCAGTTAAAGAGGGACCGAAGCTTTTTAATGAAAAATGCGCAAAATATCTTGATCTGAGTGCATCTCGTTCTTATTAATTTTGCGCAAATGGGACGCATTCCCAAACACTAAAGTTACGTTAATGAGAACGAGATACTCATAATGAAATACTTTTTAATGGTATAGATATAATAAAACAACGATAAAAACGAAGGTCGAAGGTCACATGTAACAACTTAGACAAATAAATGATCAAACAACAAATTAAGAACCAGTTTGTATCATTAGGTAGAGCACATGTTTTTGGAAAAAATCCTACCATTTGGTAAACAAAAAACGTTGGCGGTGACAAAAAATATAATTAAACTAAAAATACCTATATCACTTAATAACTTTTCTATCTCTTGGTAACTTTTTACCTCTTCTATTCAGTAAACGTACAAATTCTTCAACCAGAGGTTCAAAACTAGTAAGCAAAATTAATAGATAAGATATACGAAATGAATTCCACTTGAAGCGCCGGTTTGCAAAAATTTGCAACACAAGATTCCTACCGAACTGCGTAGCGCGTTCCGTTGCTTAGCAACGCATTCTTGTCCTAGCAAGATGGCGCTCATGACGTCAGTGCCCACGGAGGGAGGAAGGAGGGGGGGCAAGGTCTCAGGGCCGAACGACGACCGCGTCACTTCCCAGCGAGAGTCTTCAGATCCGAACCGTCCTTGACTCTGGTGAAATGAGAAATGTCATTCGGGAAATTCGAGAAAACCTCCGCAAAATCAGTACCCGCGCATAAACGCGTGAAGAAAGACCTCCTCGTGGTTAGCCATGTTTCAAGTTCAATGAAAACAAAAGTGGACAAAGCCATTCCAACGACAGCACGTTGCTTTTCAAGTTGTGCGAAGAAACTGAACAAATAACTTATTGCCTGTGAAATAATGACTAGTATAGTATACTTGTTTTATTAAACCATTATATTAAAATTAATGACAAATAAAACCAAAAGCACTTTGCGGAGAATGGAATCAACGTTCGGTGACCGAGTGCCGCCTGTTAGCCGTGACAGAGTTGACAATTGCGCATGACGTCACCCAGCCACGGCCCAACGCTGATAATGAAAACCGCAAATGTGTGCGTCTGTCAACACAAACAAAGCTTACATGTGTTGAGGCCACATTTGCAATGTTCGCAACATCGTACGATTGTAATAACTAAGGTTGATTTGCTTACACTGTCATTAGGTACTATTATATCATTTAATGAGTTTAGCGATAAACATGATACTGCGAACGATAAAAAATATTATTGAAGTTAATATTTAATTGAAGGTATTAATATATTCAAGCAGCGATAAGCGGATTTTCTGAAGGAAATTGAAAAGCTGAGAGTAATCTTCATCATTAGCAGATATAGACGAGAAGATTTTTTCCCGAACGAAAATACCCGAAGATTTCTTTTTTTAAACCGTTAGGTAAAATGTATTATTACTACAATTCATTAAAACCGGATCAAGAATATTTAGCAATATTTTTTCGTTTAAATCATCAATGTTTTATTCGTCCATAAGAATGTTACATTTGAAATCAAGACTGACCCATTTAAGTCAGTTCTGTGGTTAGTTTACAAGAACATTTCTAATACAGAGAAAAATGTACGTATTAATTGAGACTTTACCTTAAGTTTTGATTGAATCTTATTTATTATTATTTATGTAGGTAGTAAGTTTAAGACTATATAATCATAAACTGTGTGCTAAGATGCAAGTGTAGTCAGAATTGTAGAGACGCAACCGAATTTGAGACAGATCAGAGTACTGAATGTTAAGATCAATTAACCAAAGTTAGTGATTATCATATGTGATTTAACGACACACATTAAAAACATCATGTAACAATAGCATAATGCCAATTGCTCATCACCCTTTACAAAATGTTGCTATCTAAGATGCAAGGACGTCAATCGTTGAGGAGTTCTCCTGGTTCTTCATCACCGGTTCTATTTTACCGCATGATTTTTTATGAACATAAGTTCCTTCCCAACCTTATATAGAAATCTAATCGCCACCCGTGATATACTTTTCATTGAAGAGTTCCGGTGGTCACCCTTGGTCTTCATCCTCAGTTCCACTTCACCAAATAATGTTTCTGAATCGTAGCTGCTCGAGATATGAAAGAAAATATCAAAATTTCTGCGTGCCTATAATATTTGAGGAGTTCCTTCGATTCCTCATAGATCCTCTCATCACACCTCGACTTTGATCACAACGGGGACCAATTTGGGGAAATACCCTATGGACTAAAAAAAGAATCATCCAAATCGGTGCAGCCATCTCCGAGTAATCGGTGTACATACATATAAAAAAAACAAATATACGCGTCGAATTGAGAACCTCCTCCTCCGGTTTTTTTTTGAAGTCGGTTAAAAAGCACTAATCAAAGCGCTCTAAAAACCCCCCTTTATTTGCTAGTAATGGTCTGTGGTTGCGCTAGTCGCAGCTGCAAGGGATACGTTTCATTGACGAGGTGTGCGCGTCTGTGATTCAATACTTAATTCTAACTTGGAATGTTTCCGGTTTTCGATTTTTTGGGAAATGTATGTATCCAATCGAAGGAAGGTGCGCATGATTATTACCTTATAAAGTTTCTCATTTCCGTATGTGTAGTAAATGAGCGCAGGTACCCCGGCGACGCTGGCCGCGAGCCACTGCAGAATCATTTTCAGCTGCGGGTGCCCGCGCTGCCGCCGCCCGCAGCCCCAGTTGCCCGTCGCGACGGGACGGCAAGAGCTGCCAGACACTATTTTGTGAGCAAGTTGACTCAGCTGTGGACAATAACATCTATCGTTAATTTCCTTTGGTACCGTTTCGTAGCCAATTTTCGTAGCTGGCGACTAAATGGGAATCTAAAATTCGCTGTTTGTAACTGGCTACGTAATGGGCCTGCGTAGTGCCGTTTCGTAGCCTGCTACAAACAGGGAAATTTAGATTTCCTGTTCGTAGCTGGCTACGTAATGGGCCTGCGTAGTGGCGTTTCGTAGCTGGCGACATAATGGGAATCTACAATTCCCTGTTTGTAGCTGGCTACGTAATGGGTCAGATATAAAACGGGATTTTTTTCCCATTTCGAAGCAGATTACCAATCGCGGTTACGAATCGGTAATGGATAAGTCCTGTTTAGTAGCCAGTTACAAAACGGCATTTTTTCCCGTTTCGAAGTTGGTTACGGACTTTTAGCTACGAAACGGTACCAAAGGGTTTATTTGATTCATTTGTTGGTAAACGAAACAAACTTAGTTCCTTAAATAATATTTATATGAATTAAATTAAATAGAACAAATGTTTTTTACCGCTTTCATTTGTGAATGAACATAAATATGTAATGGGAAAAGAACACCACACTAGGAGTGTTTTAATTTAAGTTATTATAAAGGATGAACTTACTTACTAATGTAAATTTAGGTTATTATAAAATATGAATTTATTTACTAAGGTAAATAGTACACTCACAGCGGACCTAGCGTGCCAGACATGGGGGTAAGGTAAACCCGTTTAAACCTCTCACTATAAGTATATTTCGTCGGCACTAGTGTGAGAGAGACGCACTTAGAGATAAGACGGTTTAACTTGTCCTTGTGTCAACCCGCTGGTGTATATAAAATGACTTCGATTGTGAAATTTATTTGTATGTAGAGCATATTATGTTTGATAAATTATGGTAAATGTATTAGTTAAAAACAGGTCAAGAGCGTGTTAAGCGTATTGGCGGTATATCAAATAAACTCTAAATACGCGACGGATGGATACACAAGACAAGTGATCTTAATAATAGTTCCATTTTCCTTTTTGAGGTAAGGAACCCTAAAAAAGCTAAATTTGTTATTTCAAACATATCAGTAGTAAATAAGGACATTTTTTTTTTAGATAAAGTTTTATGAGGTGTTATTTAAGTAGGTCGGGTGATTTCGTCGCTGGTTTTCGTCGAATTAGTGGAATCCAATGTACATACATAATATTTCTATAGAATGCTTATATGATCTTAAGTTCCGATTGAGTGGTAACTTATTACATTAACTGTTTTTATATAAAAATTGTTAAAGGCAAAAGAAAGGGTTTTTCTAGTTTTCGTCCGAAAATTTTGGTTTTTGCCCAGATGTGAATTAGGTTTCGGTCACTTTATAGCAAGGACGTCTTGGAGTTGAAATCATAATAAGGGTGATGACAGAATATTTTTAAATTGTTGGACTATTGATTTTATTAAAAATATAGGAAATTCCATGCGTGGAATAAGTCACACACCCACCAGTACGAGGAGAAAGTATGGACGAAAACTAGTATAATGCTAAGGTTAGTTTTTAGTTTTCATGCACTCAAATGATTCATGGACGAAAACGTATGGTTTTTAAGGCAGTTTAAGTTTTCATCCACATTATTGACATATTTTTTATGCAGATAACACTGACAATTGACCGGACGACGTATAAGTTGAGAGACTGATACAAATTTCCTTTGTCGTTTTTACTTTTGATAACTACTACTACTACTATTATAGGTATTCTAGTATTAGTCCACTCAATTTTGTAAGTAATCTATAAAATAAATATAAGGAGTAAATTTGAATACGATCATTATATTTTTAATAACTCATAGGTACGTGGCAAAATCTATTCAAGATACCGAGAATTAAAAAAACGTCAGACAGTATAACGGAAAATTTGCAGTAGATCTGTATGTATAACTGAATTTCGTAATTTTGGCTGTTACGCTAATTCATATTACAATATATCTAAGTACTTAAATAAAATAAGGGTAAGTATTCGCGTCGTTTTATTTAGTAAGTACCTATAGCACAGGGAAATCCTAGTTTGGGGCTAGATCTATGTGTGTTAGTTTACAATATATTATTTATTTATATTTAGTTATTTATTTTCTATTCAAAGATATTTTGTCCGATCTTTGATTATTTTCAGTAGGTATAATCAAGTTAGTCACCTTTAACCCCATGAACCAATGAAAGCCTGATAGTTTTCCTTATAACTTCGTTATATAAGTATACTTAACTAAGCTGTCATTTAGAATATTTTTCAGATTTTTTGAATTTCCAAAAAAAAACTTTATCTTTGTACACGGGAGGAACATTAATAACGTACAGAATTGTAGCTTTATAACTTAAATATTCTTCGAGGAAAAGTGGCTGTGACATATAGATAGACAGACAGATATAGCGACACCATAAGGATTGGTTTGACTACGTAACCCTAAAGAATAAAGCCTTCTGTGAAAAGTTATTAATGACGACGGTGTTTTTGAATTATGTTCACGTTAAAGTGTCGATGATACGATAGTAGGATTAAGATTGAGCTAATGGATTGATATTGATAGTGGTTCATTATAATTTTGATTGAAAATTAGTGACAGATGCGAGTATTGCCTGACCTTTGGGTTTTTTTTTAGCTTAATTGTAACTGGTTCACATTCTAGGTTTTCTTCGATTGTTTCTACTATCATATTTATCATCCAATTCAACTTTTTCTTTTTAACGGTCGTGTCCAACGCTTGTACGGGTGTTTCTGTGGGATTACTAAATGACTCCAAATTCTGATCTGCTCCAAAACCGTCATCTGACCTTCTAGTCTGCTCATTTTCTGGGATCTTCTTCGGTACAGATTCATTAATTTTGCGTTTCTGTCAAAACACATTAAGTATCAATTGGAAAATACAGGTCTAGTTGCGTGTTAACGCGATGCCACGGTGAACCGTCTCAAGGATGCGTTATTAAATTATGCTACCATTGTTAACGAAACATACTTAATTGGACTGTAAGGGTTGTTTGTTGTTGCGTGTTTTTCATGGCGATGGGTCCATTTTCGGTCATAGTACGGGACGCATCGAGGTGTTAGAATGAGATAGAGCTATCTTTATGTCATTCTTACATATAAAAGTAGCCCGTGCGGTGGCCCATTGTGTACAACGGCCATCAGAAGGTATGCGGTCTCACCAGTTGTGCGGCGAGGCGATGGCGATGCCGGGCCAGTGAAAGCGAGAGCGAGCGCGCGGTGAGAGCGAGGCGGCGCGGCGTGGTGCGCTCGCGCGCGTCGCGCGGGTACAGCTCCGCCGCCTCGGCCTCGCCGGTCGCGCCCATAGCGCCTCCGCCAGCCATCGACTCACTCAGAGTACGCTTCAAAAGCGAACCCGCGAATCTGCAACAATGTTTTAATTCTTAGAACAGCAGGTCTTAGAACAACAACCTTTTTAGGGTTCAGTACCTGAAAGGGTCCGACGGAACCCTATTGGTTTCACTCAGTGGCTGTCCGTCAGTCCACGTGAGCGCGATGAGACGTCATTATATTGTATTGCATTGGCGTGATGTGATAATTACGGCTGGGTACTGACCTACAATATAATTGTGCAATAGCACTGGTTGCAAGTTATATTGTAGGATAGTACCCAGTCTTAGTTCGGGACGAACCACTAACTATTGTGGGTACCTTATGACGGCTAAGTCTCGGGAATCCATCTCACGTGGTTTGTTTTCACCAGATTCACTGTTTACTATAGGGTCGTTTAGCCAGTGGTTAAACTGTTCATAGACTTCTTCCAGTTCCGACCTGAAACCATTACATACTAAGTTTTTTTCGATGCTGATAACTAACAAACAACACAGAAAAAGTAAACGCCTGCGCGCCGTTAGTACCTTTCACCAGAAGAAGACACCTTTAGTTCGTTAACTGAGTCTGTCAAGGGCGGATCTAGGATTAAGGCCTGCGGCCCTAGCAACTTGTGTCAACAAGGACAAATTATACCGTCTTACCTCTAAGTGCGTCTCTCTTAAACTAACGCTGACGAAAGATGTCAGAGAGATAAACGGGTTTAACTTATCCCTGTGTTTGGCATGCTAGGGGATCAATGGCTCAAAAAAAGTCCGACATAAAACGAACCGTAATCATCCATATTTTGATTTATTGGTTTGTACACTGTGCCTACCTCGCTAGCTGGCCCTGGATTCGCCCTTGGTCTCTGCATCAATTAAATAAACCTAATACAAGTCGGATACTAACGTGTATTCTGTGCTGAAACTATATTTTGAACTGTTTCCGGTTTCCTTTCGTCCCAGCGGGCGGTGTCTGGGAGATGGATTTCCATTACTTACATTTTCCTTTTCCGTCAATACAAACCCAACAGAACCGCCTCGTTTAACTCTGTAACAAAAAATAGGATCGTTGATAGGTTTAACTTAAAAATTGTGTATGCGCTGGAATCAACCGGGCGTATTTAAGTTCCGACCTAATGTCATTATCGTTAAGTTCAGCGCCCGATATGCTTATTCCTACTGCGTAGCTGGAGCTGTCGCTAGACCAGTCGCCCGTGGTGTCGCTGGTGCAGGAGTGGTCTTCTTCCCGCTGCAGGGCCTCGCGTAGTCGTCCAGCGAAACTAAGACGTCTTTCCTCTGTAGATAACTCTTTAGAATATTGGAATGAATTTGGACGAGCGCTTTCGCCCTTTCCTTCGTCTTCGCTACCATCTGTAACAAGTTTTTTTTATACAGTTATCAATAAAGCTTCGTGCGTACACTCTCTTCATATCTCGAGACAAAAATTGGGTCTCGAGACATCTTTCTCTGTATATGTTGGATGTCGGTTTTTGCCGAAACATCAGAGGTCAGAGACAGTATCGCTAGAATTGTCCTTGCATGTGGACGTGCTCGGAGACATGACTACCACTAAATCTAGTTAAACATCACAACGAATAATGTGGACGGTTGTCTCTAAAGATACATTGTCTGGAGATAAGTTGCGATATATGTCTCTAGACATGTCTCGTAGTGCGTAAAAGGCTTAATGGACATAAATGGACATAGTAGAAAACTATTTGCTAGGTATCTATATCATGATTTCTTGAGACTGCAGTGAACGTTATTCCCCAGCTAGTCACCGGTCTATAAGTACAATGTTACATGACAATAAACATTACATTTTCCGTAGTCGAAGCTATCGTTGGCACTGTGGAATTCTTCGTCGCTAGAGTTGCAGCTCGAGTAAAGGCTGTCTTCTTGGCCGTCGAGATCATGGGCTGGATTCCTGGTGACTGGAAGACATTCGCCCGAAGATCCAAGAACTATGAATCTTCCTCTACGATTATTTAAAGTGGCTCCATCGGGTGATAACCAACATTTCCGTTTTAATATCTCCACGCCTAGAAGAGTAAAATCATGTTTGAAATTATTAGGTCGGTGAATCCGGCCTTACACTGATAAGTAAGTAATAGAAGAAAGCAGTAAAAATGCCATCAAAGTAGTACTTCTTAGATTCGCAGAATCCGTGGAGTTGACAGGTTGGGAGCTTAGGCAAATCATAGAATTCCTAACTTTAAGTTAAATTCGCGTTATCTAGGTTTAATTTGCATTTATCAGTGTTTTAAATTGCTATAGTTAATCAATTTCGCATCTCGCTCCAACCTGTTTGCTAGCCTCATTGATGTAATACTGTTGATGGTCCTAATAAATGAATACATAAAAACTAAAGACGTATGGAAGGAAACAAGCTGGCTGAAGTGGCGATACTTACTAGGGTCGTTCAGGTTGATGGTGTTAGCGCAGTAGTTCTGAGGCGACGGGCTCCTGCTGTTGCAGCTGTTGAGCGTGCTGCACGACGACGTTTGTTTTATGACTACACTAGTTTCTACTTCGGGTGGGGTGTGACTAAACGATTCACCTGAAATAAGAACCAATTAGTGAATTGATTGGATAATTATTTGCGACACTTATCAAATGAAGAAAATTAGCTAACCTATTGGAGAAAGTCTTCGTTCATGCCTCTGCGTATCGCGCGATTGCATTGGAGTTTGTTGAAAAGCGAGGAGACATTTATTGAGTTCGCGTAGTACATTGTCTTCTTCCCATTGACTTAACGGTAGAGCGCTGTAATCCTCGGGATCCATCATACACACGGTTACCTGTCGATTTGGAAAATCCTAACTTTGCATTAATCTATCGAAATTAATGACACAAACTAATTAAAAAAAAATACAGTGTGAATAAATAAACCTAAGTAAAATATGGCTTTTAGAGTTTTTGTATAGTAGCTATCACAGAGAAACTACTAAAGGGATTTTGATAGGAGGTTAATATAGGGAACGTCTCAGATAGAATCAAATTATTGTTTAATTGTAATCGACTTTCTAACCAAGACACAGAATTAGAAACATTTATTTTCATACTCTCGAAGAAGAAGAAAATCATGAACGCTCAAAGATTAAAACTTATAGTAAGTAGTAGTAGTTAAACATTCAAGATTTTCTTAAAATCTGATAGTGCTCTGCGCGTACGACAGTCGTATGAACGTATTTTTCACTTTTTATTCTCATTTCAACATATGTGGCGACCGGTAGAAAATGCATGCGGTTTGAAGTATTTAATAAGCTCGCCAATTGCACTGCTTTTATATTGTGCAATTAAGTTTTTAAAAAAGTAGGATATATTTACCGTTTTAGGTTCTTCCAACAATTCTACGTTCGTTTTGTGTTTTTTATCGGGAATTCTGCTAAACAGTCTGACGTTCTCGACTTTTAACACTTCATTATCTTCTAACGCTTCTACTGACAGCAGGACCGCCAGTAGTTCAGGCATCATGAATATGGATAGAGATTCCTGTAAAAGAAGTCTTTCAATTAGTGCTTTCCACTTTCCCCGTTTTTTATGGATATATTGATTGAGGTTTCGTAAAGTTCCAACAGTTTTACGAAAATGGGAATGCCCCGTTCAACAAAAGTAGTTGACAATGGTTTAATATGGCATAGTGTGATTAGTAACCTGCGAGTCCCCATCGACGAGCACGTCTCCGCCGACGCGGCTGGAGGCGAAGCAGACCCGGAGCGCGTCCTCGCTCTCGCAACGCTCGGGCCGGCCCTCATGCCGCACCAGCAGCTTACACAGTGGCAACGTGCACTCCAGCCAGTCCTCAATCGTCAACCACTGCTTCGATGACATTACCTAAAATATACAAATATAAAATGTACCTCTATGGTCTCATTGTGTGGGGAGGGGAAGGGGAATGTGTCCAGCAGCCAAGCAGTGAGAAGCATGTACCTACAGGTCAATGATGTTGTGAACTTGCAGATTAATTGTAGGTATACGATTGAAAGGAATAACGCAAATTACCTGCCGACTTATCTTTATTGATCCCTCGGTGGTATTTTTATCTAACCACTCAAAATAGTGGAGTAAACTTTTTAGTTTATTTACTTGCGATTTCCTGAAACCAAGTAAATAGGCACTAAGCGTAAAAAAATTAATCTCAGAAATTTCACAAAAATCAGTTTCATACAAATTACCTGTGTAAATTCTTAAAAAAATGAGTAAAGTTGAAATCTTGTAAGGTCGGATGCGTCTTGAGCGTCCTCTTAGGTAGAGTCGAGAAGAAAGCATGAGCTATTAGAGAAGATACGAAACTGTAGTCTAGTTCAGTCACGTCACCTGTTAACATAAAGAAGAAAATTTTATTGTGCGCACATTGTGTAAATATGTCACGGTTTTGGGTACCGTAGTCAACCTACTGAAGATCGCTTTTTTAACTATTCCGTAAGTAACCGGAAGAAGCCAATGAAAGGTACTTACATTGTTGCTGCAAACTGAACATAAGTCCTTTGGGTGGCCGCCATCTTTTTAAGTGCAATGCTCGGTTCACCATTATTCTAATGGTATTATCTAAGAAGTGTCTGCGCTCCTCCTCGACCATTTCTTCAGTCAGGAACCGTTCTAGTCCTTTCATTAATTCCGAATCTTTAATGTCATCTTCAGGGTCAATGCCGATACTATAACATGATATAAGTATTGGTATTTACGCTGTTATTTGAATCATAATTAGGTTTTGTTTTTGTTTATGATAAAATTAAACTTAAACTTTTTAGTGGATATGATGTAATAATATTTGTATTATATCCACTACGATCTACGGCCCTAGCAAGGTTGACACGAGGATAAGTTAAACCGTCTTATCTCCAAGTGCGTCTCTCTCACACTAGTGCCGACGAAAGAGATAGAGAGATTAACGAGTTTAACTTATCCCCATGTCCGGCATGCTAGGACAGATGCTGAAATCTTTGTAATATACAAATTGCTATCAGCATGCAATGCAAGAACTGTTAAGGACTTTTTTGCAAACCCCACGATTAATTCCGGTTTACCATATACGTTCTAACGAATGACAAAGAAATATCATAATTATCGTGTATGTAACTGGCAATCAGTGAAGAGTTCCATGTAGCCATCCGTAGATTCCATCATTAAATTGGTCTATTTTTGCTTACAACATTTGAGGAGAGGATAAATCAATGGAACCAACCGATCGAACAGTCTGGCCCCCAATTCTCGCTGCATTCGAGATAATGTCGATTGCGAGATTAAACGTCAGATTCATACAGTCGTGTCAAACGACTGTATGCACTGAGTTTAATCTCGATTGTGAGATTATCTCGAATGCACCGAGAATTGGGGCCCTGAACGGGAGGTATAATCTATCGTATAAAAAAAGCCTCTAAATCGGTTTACACATGTAGAACCCTCTTCCTTGTTTGAAGTCGGTTAAAAACAAGAGTGATTGTTGCAGAGAGAGTAATAAAAGGATACCTACTTGCACATGTCATGAATTTTTAACATGCTAGCGGCAAGCTTAGCGGGTGACGAAGCCAGGAGAAGGTGCTTCAGATGGCGCTGCACTGAAGTCCACCAGGGCAGGTCGCATGGCAGCATAACGAGTGCCATCCTGTAATCAAGAGTGGCTTTCATTTAACATTATTATTCCTATATGTTACCTATGTATTTGGTAGGAACCTATTCAAAATAAAACGGTTAAAGTGTTTTATCTACACCCATATCATAAAACCTCCAAAATGTAATCAAAAACCGTAGGAAATGACCACCATTATGACAACCAATTAGGTAAAACCAGTGCTGCAATGTTATTACACTATCGATTTTAGTATTGAAATGAGATTAAATTTGGAACAGCTGTCAAAACTCAAGTTGGTCTATATTCTAGCATCCATAGATATTAAACAGTTATTGATACGAACACCAATTCAGTATGTTTTTTTAATATAAACTGCACGACATTTGATCTCGCGTGACATGAGAATAGAGACTTCATTCGTTTGCCAATGATTTTTAAAAAAATGGTCTTGACGGAGGATCGAGTTGCCGTCATTAGTGCTTACATAATTCGTATTGGGTTTTTGCTGAACGAAAGTAGAATTGTAAAAAGTTGTTTGTAATTTACATTTTAGTTGAAAATATGAAAAGAAGTCTTCTCGGAGTTACTGTGTGATGTGAAAATGCGCCGGATATCGTAAATGCAGCCACGATTGCAACAAATAACTTGTTGCCAGAAAATATTGTTTCTGAACACATCATGGAGGATTTATAATATGTGTGTAGATAAAGTTATGTATGCAACTCTGCATAATTTGGCCTTAAAACACACGTGCGATCTTATTATGAAACTCGCTAAAGCTAGTTTCATGAAAACCGCACTAGTGTTGTAAGGCCTATCATTATGCAACCGTTGCATAAACTACTATTATCTATGTATTTTTTGCTGACCTTAGAAAATAAGATTCCGATTCCTACTTTTGGTCCTATCCACAGACCTTAAGTATATCTAATGGACTCCGCATAGCCTGGCATCCCCGCTGCCAGCATTAGAGGCTTAAAATCATAAGCGGCGAGGCTATAAGCAGTCGAGGGGTGCGCATAACCTTGAACACACCAATCACAGCGCAAACCCCTCGCGCCTCGCACGAATGGCAGCTTTATTTGCTAGTAAAAGTTAGGCTAAGCGGTGTTTTAGATATTTGAGCTGCGGCTCTAACATGAATGACACAAAGATAAATTAAACCCGTTTATCTCTATGACTATCTCTTTTGGTCGGCACTAGTGTGACAGAGACACACTTAGTAATAAGACGGTCTATCTTATCTTTGTGTCATTCATGTTAGGGCTGCTGTGGTCTTATCTAAAATCCCCACTGTTTCTGAAGCAGTTTGTTGAGTTTCAAATTCAAATTAAAATTCAAATCCGTGGGGTCCCGGCGCTCTTAACCTCGTGAAAGAGCTAACGACGTACCTACGACCCTAGCATTTCAGACACGGGGATAAGTTAAACCGTCTTATCTCTAAGTGCGTCTCTTTCACACTAGTGCCGGAGAAAGAGATAGTCATAGAGATAAACGGGTTTAACTTATCCCCGTCTCTGGCGTGCTAGGGCCGCTGGCGTGCGAGGTTGACTCCACGATTGATCAAAGAGCTAGCACATTCCTCGTTCAACGTATCAGCATTGCGAATAAGTATTTCGATACAGCGAGAAAATGCGGCCAGTAAGTAAGTATCTTAGGAATTATGCCATTAATTAGATTTTAAGTTTTTTTTAGATTTAGATACATATATATACTAGCGGACCCAGCAGACTTCGTCCTGCCCGGTAAAGCAGCGCCAAATTAAATAAACCAAATTTGGTGTCGTACCGGCAGCAGCGCCACCTATCGGGTCTAATTGTGTGTAAGGTGCGTGCCGGGCACCGGAGCACTCTTTCTCTCTCTCTCTCTCTCTTTCTCTCCCTCTCCTCTTCCGGTGAGTCAGCTTGTACGGAATGACGCCGGTCGCCGGGCAGCCGATTACTATGACTTAATTGTGACTGTCAAATAATAGACAAATAATTTGCAATAAAATAATATTGCGACTATAAATTGGGATGTAAGCTATCCTATCTTTCAAGTTGGATCAAATTGCACACGGTGTGCAAATCAAATTTAAAATCGGTTCAGTAGTTTAGGAGTCCATCGCGGACAAACAACGTGACACGTAATTTTATAGGATAAGGATAAGGATATATTCCGCCCGCGACTTCGTCTGCGTGGACACCCTAATCTGCACCTAGCGATATGAAAACATTACGACCTATACTCATACGCACCAAATATACATTGAAAAATTCATAAAAAAGCGGTCGAGCCGTTTCGGAGAAGTGCGACCACAAACACCGTGACACGAGATTTTTATGTATATATTTAGATTTAATCAGTTTAATTATATTTAACTTCGTTTATTTACCTACATTATTATGTAGTTATTAAGTAAAATTAAAGAAGAATCAAAAGGTTTAGTTACGTATTTTATCATCATACCCACACATCCGCTAGGATGCTAGGAAGCGATGATTTTACGAAAATTCATCTCCATGGGGTTGAAGTAGACCTGGATTTAAACTTTGTATAGAAAAGGCCTGTGCGGTTAAGGTTGACACGGGGATAACTTGACCCCTTCTTATATCTTTGACTTTCTCTTTCGTCGGCACTAGAGTGAAAGAGACGCACTTAGAGAAAATACAATGTTAACTTATCCTCGTGTCAATGTTGCGAGGGCCGCTGGGGGGCCGTAATAGTACATTTTCTGTGGACTTAAGTAGATGTGGACTGTCAAAGCTCTTATTGCATTGGAATAAAATTTGTTTTATTTATTGAAAACAAAATTCTTTTTGGACATGACTAGGTACCTAGGTCTCAGAATTGCTAAACTTAGGTGGCAGGAGGCCGATATTTAAGATTCGCTCGAAAGTTAGATACGTTCAAGAGTAGTACTAAGAACTTCTTGAAATTCGAGCCCGGTCTACTCGTTGCTATTTGCTACTGGTCGAAATCTAAATTATAGTTTAACATCATTTCGTGCGCTATTTTAGAGTGCTCGAATCTCAAACAAAATTAGGTCGGCGGTCCCCAGCTAGCTTCAGACGCGTTTCGCTATAGTAGGTATACTGGGAGACGACTACTCGGACGGGCTTCGTTTTGCTCGCGCGACAGTCAGACTCACTCAAATCTACTTGTCAAAAGTCTCGCTGCATCTGCATTCTGAGTTGCCAGACGTACGAGAATTCACATATCTACTTGTACGCGTATTAGCCTAGTGTACGATTTACAAGGCAAAATGTATCTTATTCTCGTACGCAATTTAACACACAGTATTTTACTACCTATACGAGGACTGAGTTGCAATAATTGCAACACTTTAATTCTCAATTACATACATACATACATAGCATCATGCCCGAAATCCCTAATCGGGTGGGCAGAGCCACATGACTACTTGTGGCCACGTTCGATTAATTAGTCCTAAGATGGTATGATGAACCGTATGGTGACAGGTGATCAGCCCATCGCCCATACAGATAGCCCACCATGTTGGAGAGGACCCGTCCCTTAGTCGACTTTTACGACTTGCCAGGATGATAAGCATCTGCACGCATTCTATGCTATTTCTTCACTCCCAGTGCAGCAGAGGAGCTGAACTCTCAAATGAACAATTATAATAATTGAGCAATCCGGTAGGTAGGTACCTATCTATAGTATAATAATCGTAATAGAGCTAGCAGGTCAATGAGCGGGCGGCTTAAGTATACAACAAGTAGCAACTGCAACACTGGCGCGGCGATTGATTCACATCAGCACAATCCACTAGTACACGTAGTCACGATACTACAAGTTACAATTTTAGAAGCAAAAACTAGCAACACCAATGTCAGTTCCTATATATCTGACTTGTAGTGCTGCCAGATTTTGCTTGTAATACTGTAACTTGTAACTTCTTGAGACGGGCCACTGGTTTGTTTGTACCTATAGTGATCTCACATTAAGTAAATTAACTAATAACATTAATTTATTTATTGATTTTCCGATAACAACTAAATGTACGAAAATTTTCAAACTGGTATCTACGAGAATTTTACCACCTTTACGCGCACATAAAGCATTCGTCATTTACGCACTCGCGTATTTAAAAAGTGAAAAATGTTTTATGTGCGCGATAAAAGCCAATGTGCTAGGCACTCTGGACCCCAATTCTCGGTGCATTCGAGATAATGTCACATGTGAGATTAAACGTCAGATTCATACAGTCGTGTCAAATGTGACATTATCTCGAATGCACCGAGAATTGAGGTCTGCGAGATTTGTTAGGAAGGAGAATCCGATTGACGTTTGTAATCATCTGCCAACCGTGACTGCGTTTGACATCAGTGTTGCCAATTTATCAATTTAGCGTCTTAGTCGCTAGAAAAGGCGCCCTTTGTTTAAGTATAAGAGAGAAAAAAAGATTTGGCGACAATAATGGTTTAGCAACTTATCTGGCGACTTTTGAAGTATAAATCCAAACAGATTTAGCACAGAGTAGATATTGTATACACAGGTCCGACGAAGCCGTCTAGACAGAGCAATCGTCAGGGTATGCGGGGCGAGGGGGCGACCCATACTGGCCTCAGTAGCATGGGACCTGTATTTAAGGGCTGTCGTGTCTCGCTCGCGTGTCATATTAATATTATTAATAACTCAATATAGCACAGATCGACATAAAAACTTTACAGAACATTCTGGAAACTTATTAGAAAATTCTAAAATCCTCAATGAACCTTCTAAATACTTTATGGAGCCTTATAGAGACCTCACATAATCTTCTACAAAGTTCATGGAACCTTCTAAAAATCTCATAGACATACATACATACATAGCATCACGCCCGAAATCCCCAATGGGGTGGGCAGAGCCACAAGACTACTTGTGGCCACGTTCGATTAATTAGTCCTAAGATGATATGATGAACCGTATGGTGACAAATCTCATAGAACTCTTTAAAAACTTCATAAAACCTTCTAGCAACTTCATAGAAAATTCTAGAAATTTCTAGAAACCTCAAAGATTCTTTTAGGAGCCTCATAGAACCTTCTATGAACCTAATGGAAACTTCTAGAAATTTTATAGAACCTTCTAGAATCTTCTTCTTCTGCAGACTTCATAGAAATTTCCGGAAACTTCATAGAACCTTCCAGAAACTTCATGGAACCTTTAAGAAACCATATAAAATCTTCTAGAAACTTTATGGAGTCTTCAAGAAACTTCATATAAATTGCTAGAAACCTCATAGAACCTTCTAGAAGCTTTATAGAACCTTATAGAAACATCATAGAACACTCAAGAAACATCATATTACCTTCTAAAAACATAGAACCTTCAAGAAAACCCATTGAAAACCCTAGAAACCTTATAGAACCTGCTGGAAACTTTTAGAAAAGTAGTAGGTAGTGAGAAGAAATAAGTACCTACACCAACTTTTGTCCACGATTTCGTCCGGGTGGAATTTGGTTATCCCTCTTTTTTACACAGCGACAGTTGGAAAGAGAGAGAGAGCGATATAAAGGCTAACTTTTAGTCCCGAAAAAAAAAGTATTTCGGAGGGAACAGCAATAAAAGATTCTACGCGGACGAACTCACGTGCAAAAACTTGTTATTAATAATAATATTGATGGACACGTGGGTTTGAAAAAAAAGTAATTAATATATATTGTTGACTTGTGACAGCCCTTGCGTAAATACGGCATTTCAATACTGTTTAGACGTTGTCGGCATTTACCATGAGATAAAAGGCGTCGGACTACTGTATCTCTTTATACTGTGGTTTTAGGGCCAGTAATAGATCTTTTTTTTGTTAACTTGACACAGAGTTATAAAGTGCCAAGAGATAGGTATAAATGGAAAACTCAAACGGCGCTGGCGTTTAATTAAAGTTGCATTCGTACATAGTCTAGCTTTAGTTATTAAAAAAAATATTCAAATCATAATATACAAACAATATCCTGTGCTCCATGGTTTACACGAAATACTGAGATACATGAATATACAAACATTCCAACAGTAAAGCAGGAAGTGACTGAATATTGTATAAAGTATAAAAGTAGACTTCAAAAACACTCCAACCGACTGGTTAGGGACCTGTTAAATGATACTGAAGAAATAACGATAATGAAAAAATTTAGCGACTTTCTAGCGACTTTTGGTATTGAGTCTAGGAAATCGAATTTATAGGAGTTGGCAACACTGTTTGACATTAGTTCTATTTAAAGTTTGTACTTTGAACATTGGAACTTGTACATAAAATTTAAATTGCACACTATTTGCTTTGATTTGTGTATAGAATGACTGAAAGTAATGAATTGTCTTAAATAATATTGAAGGCTGTGTAATTCGTATGTACGAAAATATTTTGGCGCTTTCCCAAGTTTCGAAATATTCGTTGATACCGCAACTTTAAGGTACTTTATTTAATTTATTAAATCTGATTAACTGATAAGTCACTTGATATTGATCTTATTCTTATCAATACCCCTTGCTTCATCGTTTTCATTAAATCGCCACATTGTTATCTGGCTCGCGTAGGTTACGAGCTAGTACAATATCACTGGTACTAAATAGATAAGCAATATTAACGAAACGTAAGGTCACTTTATCATCATGATACTGAAGAATAAACTGTTCAAGGCGCTAATTTTGGGTGCTCCTGCTTCTGGAAAGGGCACAATTTCTTCTCGGATTGTGAAAAAGTACAACGTTGAACATGTGTCCAGTGGAGACAAATTAAGAGATCATATCCAGAAGCAGACCGACCTGGGAAAGGAGGTGAAGAAGTATTTGGATGACGGGAGACTTGTTCCAGATGATTTAATGATCAAGTTTATGACAACTGAACTAAATAAAGTTAAGGATAAACCATGGTTATTGGATGGTTTTCCCAGGACTGTTGGTCAAGCTAATGCTTTATGGAAAACTCAGCCTGTGAATGTAGTGCTCAATCTTGTGGTGCCATTTGATGTCATTATTGATAGAGTGAAAAGTCGCTGGGTTCATCTAGCTTCTGGTAGAGTATATAATATTGGTTTCAATACTCCAAAAGCCGCTGGTAAAGATGATATTACTAATGAAGACTTGATTCAACGCCCTGATGATAGACCTGAGGCAGTGAGCAAACGACTCCAAATATATGATGAAATGACTCGTCCAGTCATAGAATTTTATAAGGAAAAGGGTATACTTAAACAGTTTGAAGGAAGCACATCAGATGAGATTTGGCCACAGATTATTGCTTATTTAGATCCCATTTTTAAGAAAAAATAATGTACATATTATTATCATTAATATATGACAACATATTTGGAACATTAACGATTTGGTGCTAGAACTAGAATATTATTCTAACCATGTAGGTACAAGTCTGCCTCTCAGTGTATTCTACTAAAAATGTGCAGCTTTAAACAGATAAAGGTGTAATCTATAAAGAACTACTCTACAACTACTGCTCTAAACTTATAAGTTAGTCACTGCTGGTTTGACTTCATTGTATCAGAGGAGAATGTTTTTGAAGTCCTTACTAATTAGAAGTTATGTTATATCAACTTGACAAAATACTTAGATAGACTGTTTAATATTATGAAATAATATTATCATATTTATTTTGTATGTAACAATATCGCATGAAATAAGAGTAGTTAATTAGTTTTGTATGTAAAACCATGAATGGAGATTTAAAAACCTCTTGGGGTTTATTCCTGTATGTTTACAGGAACAGGCAATATACCAAAGTGTTCCAAAGTCGAAAAGCACAGTGTCGCACAACAACATAATAATTTCTAAGTAGTTAACACAAATTATATTAGTTAGAAGCCAAACTAAACAATTGTAATTAAGAGAGTAAATTCTTATATTTTTCTATATAATGTAAATATAAGGAGAACTATTTATATGTATATAATATAAATTGGCTGATCTTGAATCCTATTTCAATTTTCCATGTTTGAACCTAAGCTATCCTTCTGTGTACCTAATTTTAAATGGGTGTGTATAATAATAATAATAATAATTTATTAGACCAATAATAAATTACACAATTATTCTTAAGTATAACACACAACGTGTTTACAATCATCATTAAGTCCGGGTTTTATAAAGGTCCATCCAAATGTAAGATCAAATTATAGTAATCAGTACAATTTTGCACATTCATGATCCTTACTTTATAAAACCTAACCTATATGTGGTGTCTAGTATGATATCATGCATATTGTATACTATTACATATTACTATGTGCACTTGTATGGGTATGCTTATTAGTGCTACAATACATACTGACTGATAAATGTCATAAATCAATATTGAAACTAGATAGATGAGTTGTCAATTGAATCAAATGTTGATATGAAAATTCATTTCATGTCTGTCAGCTCGGATATCCATTAAGTTGTGTTTAGTTTATATTTACCAGTCATTGTTACCAAGTTACCTAAGACTTTTTAAAAATATACATTGTTAGTTAAAGATAGATTGTTTTAATTTATGTGTTTTTAAGTACCAAATGTGGACTAATTGGCAACAAAATCTTCTTAGTATGAATACCTTACCCTTATACTTTACTTTTTTATGATTATTTGGTAAATTTACTAGACCGTTTTATGTCTTGGTGGTTGAGCTGAAATTATATTGAAACAATATAATTTTCAAATTTATTCGCTGAGTAAATCCGAAAAAGAAATTTTATTTAATAATCCAGTTTTTTAATGTTGGCACACATTACCAGATATTAAGATGTGAATACTTTAAAAAATGTATCCATCGCACTTAAGTACATCACCAATAATATATGTACCTAAATAATTAATCTAGACAACTAGAACTATACAGGCTATAAAAGAAGAATAATATGTGTCTATGGACCTTAACATGGCCACCCACCTTCCAGTTCCCACTGGGTATTACTGGAAAAACCCTGCGGTCTTTATTTATTTACAATCTTGAGTTACGTAAACGTGAAATAGCTCTTTAGCATTAAACATATTTTTTAGGGTTCCGTAGCCAAATGGCAAAAAACGGAACCCTTATGGATTTCTCATGTCTGTCTGTCTGTCTGTCTGTCCGTCCGTCCGTCCGTCCGTCCGTCCGTCCGTCCGTCCGTCCGTCCGTCCGTCCGTCCGTCCGTATGTCACACCCACTTTTTTCCGAAACTATAAAAACTGTGCTATTGAAACTTGGTAAGTAGATGTATTCTGTGAACGGCATTAAGATTTTCACACAAAAATAGAAAATATAAATAAATTTGTGGGGTTCCCCATACTTAGAACAGAAACTCAACTTTTTTTTTCATCAAACCCATACGTGTGGGGCATCTGTGGTTTTTTTTTAAAATATAATTAATACGTTTAAAGAACTAGATATAAGAACAAAGGTACAGTTTACATTTTACAACAGGATGTCTAGTCAAATAGTCCGCCCTGTGTCATTCCGGGCGCAAAGGTGCCCAACACGCTCGCCGCGTTCCCTCGTTGAATCGCAATAGCCAACCTTTGCACCAGGAATGACCCGGACCGGGGGTCGAGACCCCTCTCTCGTAAACGGCGCCCAACTTCCCTGACAAAATTTTTGGCATCTAAGCCCCAACAACCGGACGTCTCCACCGCAAGCGGGACAAATAAATAATTCCCGAGGCACGAATACCTATCCCGCTTCCTAAGTGCAATAGGTCTTCAAAAACTAAAAAAAATATATAATGTACATTACCATGTAAACTAACACCGAAAATTGGTTTGAACGAGATCTAGTAAGTAGTTTTTTTTAATACGTCATAAATCACGGAACCCTTCATGGGCGAGTCCGACTCGCACTTGGCCGCTTTTTTTATTATAAGTAATCTTATAATTTTTAAATCCATCATAAGGGGCCTAGGCGTGGGTGCTGTTGGGAGTAGCCCGAAATTGTTAAGAGTATAACTTTTTTTATAAACTCTTGGAACCGACAACACTACCGG
Source organism: Tortricodes alternella (assembly GCA_947859335.1). Taxonomy (NCBI): domain Eukaryota; kingdom Metazoa; phylum Arthropoda; class Insecta; order Lepidoptera; family Tortricidae; genus Tortricodes; species Tortricodes alternella. Next base: position 20,906,843 of record OX401970.1, on the reverse strand, counting down.
CTTCTTGGCAGTGAAAGTTTTCTTTATCTCAAAACTACGAGAATACAAATAAGTAGCCATTAATACTTATAAGAGACATATTTTATACCGGTCGCAAGTGAGGCATCAGGTGCGTTTCATTTATAAGGGTAGGTATTAAAGCATTCGACTCCGCAGATGCAACGTATGCGTCAACTTACGTTCATGCGCAAGGCACCAAAGTCGAATCCTCGGCTGAACGACGGATATGTTGCGGTGGAACAAATCCGCTGGTTGCAACAGACAACCGCACCTGCGTAATTATTGTCTGAAGACACTACGCGAACAGATTTGGTCAGGAGGAGCAAACCACTTAACTCATCAACCACGTGATTATCTGATGGGCGCGCTACATTCACACCGCGACGCCCAGCGAAGCGCATGCTTTTCACATAGGGCAAGTGAAGCAGACAGGTACATGCGTTCACGGGGCGTCGCGGCGTAAATGTAGAGCGCCTATAACGTGTAAATGTGAAGTGCTTTACTCGCTGCTGCATTTGCTGACGAGCTGTGACATGACTCGAGATAATCAGACCGCAGCAACTACCCGCTACCGCTACCGGTTGCACTACGAGTACAGAGTGCCTAGCACACTAGTTTAAATGGTTCCTTAGAATATATTTTTCTATCAGTTATACTTTCAGAGGTCCCCCATACTGACTGTTAGTAACTTTAACGTACCTGCCCGGCGCAATGACGCGATGACCGCGTCATAGGCTTTTTGGAAAATTTATTACGAAAATAATAATAAAACTAATGTTAAACAGTAGTAAACCATATAATCTAACAGGCTTTGAAAAAAAACTAGACCTTTTGGTGGAGATGTTCTGAAATATCGTAATTCGAAGTTTGACGGTGTAAATGAGTTATTTAAAATATATTATGAGGAAAGTTTTAATGTAACATTGTTCTTTTAAGTGTTAAGATTCAGGTCATTTTAAAAAAAGTGTAAAATAAGTGAAATTCTCAGTATAACAACTAAAAATGTCATGACGCGATATAGCGTCATGCGCATATGAGTATTGTTTCGAAATGACGCGATATCGCGTCATGCGCACAGAAAGGGTTAATGTTACATCCTGTGGCGTACCGTCATCATCAAATTTGGTTTCAGGCCAAGAAAAAGGCTGGTAATGTGCGAGTCAGGATCGCGCTCCAAGGCTTACACTATATAGATTGTTAGGGTAGGGATGTATTAAAATAAACCCGAACTGGTACAAATATGTTTAATTTGCTGGGAGGCTTTTGAAAAGCTTAACTTAATTTCCAATTGGCTTCTCTAAACCCCCCCCACACACACACACAATATCCAAAAATCAGCTTTCTCGGTTCACTTGCATTTCCAAATATAGGTATATAATGACTGGACTAATAAATTCATAGACCTTATAGGTATGTGATCTGTAAAGTAAGTAAAGTCAATATTAAATTCAGGAATGCTATTAATTTTCAAATAGTTCGAGAAATTCTAATTCTCAAGGGCTAATAGCGTCCATACAAATTACATCGCGCTTGCAAAGTCGCGAGTAAAGAGGGATAAAGATAGCTAGTGTCTCAATTCAATACTAAGAACCTCTCTGACTATCTCTTTCGTCGGCACTAGTGTGAGAGAGACGCACTTAAGAGATACGAAGGTGTTAACTTATCCTCGTGTCAACCTTGCTAGGGCCGCAGCTTGCTCGATATTTAAATTCAAATTAAATTTAATGTGTGGGCCAAACTTTAGAATTATGAACCGGTTCAGAGTTGGCTGAAATTTGATACCTACACATACCCAATGACATTGCAAAACTAAAGTGCAACGGGCAAAGGAAACGTAAAATAAAGATATTTTTAGAAAAACTTACTTCGCAATATTGTACCTACTTAAGGTTTTTATCACGGAAAATTGAAACCTATTTGCACTTGCTATGAAATTGAATCCCTCAAAATGCTAAGTTTTCAAGTTGGAACTATCCGTCATAATACGACCATTGATTCCCCCAGTAAATAGTCCAGATAAGAAACGTTCTCAAATAAGTATGGAAAATTCAAGTAAAATATAAATTATTTATAGAAGCCGTTTTTCATCTTATTAGATTTAAACTTTTTACATGAGCGGCAAGTATTGAATATCTTCCAAGGGTACGCACCCTTGTAAGATATTCAAACACTGATGATTCAAAAAAATATTACCTACCTAAATTGTACTTAATTAGTACCTACCTACCACAAAAAATAGTACCATTGTAATTTCGTAGATTACGTTAAAAGGATACGCTAACTTAACGAAAAGCTGGCGTACCTAGTCTGGATCTCCAACACCAACCTGGAGATCTGCCAAAAATGCGGTACCTATATCCCAAAACCTAGTACCTAAATAGCAACCCTAGCACGCGAAGTCTCAACTTCGTAGCTCTTATAGAAACTGAGAATTTCATAGCAAACACGAGTAAAATATTGTGCATCGTAAGGCAGGAGTACCCGGTCGAGATCACACGGAAAACCATTGAACACACCAAAAAAAAAATAGTACCCCGATACGTTATGATCTAACGAATAAAAGAAAAAGTAAGTGGGACATAGGTATTACCAATATATCAAAGTAATAAAAAAGTACTTCACCAGTACCATTACCAAGAGTTTACCGTTCTCGTAATAGAAAAGTATCGCTCGGTCTCTTTAACTTGCATCGGCAACAAACAGTTTGTCCGATAGATTTCGATAACGAAAACTGCTCCCGTAAACTCATGGTAATGATACTGTGTATTATCCTACTTACTATTATTATAAATGTTAATGTTTGGATGTTTGTTCCTCAATCACGCGCAGACGGCTTGACGCGTTTGGATAAAATTTGGCAGGCAGGTAGGCCATATCTTGGAATTAAACATAGGATACTTTTGAGCCCAATCTCACGCGAATAAAGTCGCGGGCACAGCTAGTATGTAATAAGCACGATTAGTGAAGAGTAAACGAAAATATTGTCTGGATACTCGCGTCTGATAAGTTGTGAATAGGGAAGTATTTACAAGAGAAATAATAAAGTGTCAAGAACTCTATTTGCCCTGCGTTCACTTGAGACGTTAACAATGGCTTGACTTATATAGATAAGTCATAAACATAAAATATGTATGTAAATGGGTGAATTTAAAAAAAACGTAGTTAAGCATAATTAAGAAAAAGTTAAAAACGTTTCTGTGTGTAAAGAAAATAAACCACACAATTAGTACAATTATTTTGAAATTCACCGATATTTTAAGTCCATAAAGCTATATATTTTACCTACTCTTAGTTTCCAGTATCTCAATAGCCCTACAATCAATTAGCTCGTTAACCTTTTGAACGCCACGGCTAACGGCGAAAAAGCGTGCCATGAGCGCTTGACGACGGCTGTAGCCGACGCAAATGTATGGAAAACGGCATAACGTGTCGTCAGGGGCACGGAAAACTGCCGACGGCCACAGCCGACTGTGGCGGTAAAAGGGTTAATGGCCGAATGCACAAACGCAACTTAAGGATTTGACCCGAGCTCAAGTCTCCGTCAACCAGCCGTCAAATTATACATAAACGTTACTTTAATCGAAGATCAATCTGAGTGCCCTGAATTGGCCATAAATCCATACTAATATTATAAATGAGAAAGTGTGTTTGTTGGTTTGTTTGCTTCTTCCGTATTCACGGCCAAATGGCTTAACAGAATTCCATAAAGATCGGCATAAATGTAGCTTGTTATATGGAGATGGACATAGGATATTTTTTATCCCTATATTCTGGAATGATTTTCACGAATCGTTATAAACACAGAAATGCTACTCCTCTATAGATTGCGCTGGGCGCGATAAACGAATTCCACGCGGTTCAAGTCGCAGGCAAAAGCTAGTCAGCTATAAATTTTACTAAATTTTATAAATATTGGATCAACGGTTCGAAATTTATCAAAGTCATAAGTCAAAATATCTTATTAAATTTAGGCTTTTACAAGCTCTTATAGAGGTCAAGATTTTCTCGGACAAACATAATATACAGCCTCAAGCCAAGTCGTCTATATAGTATGCGTCGCCCCAGAGATTTCGCTTCGCTCAATCAATAACGACAACCTGACTAAACGAGGTAATTTTCTAGAAGTTTCTGAGGGTGAACGCTTCGAGGACAGATTATCTCCTGAAAGTGTTCACATGTTTCTTATGGGATACCGTACTTAGCTCTGCAAAAGTACCTACATACCTAGCTATAGAAAAGTTATTAGTTTTCTATTACGAATTTACGCAAGCAAATACAATCGCCGGCAAATGTTATAAATATTATTTATATTTACGTAATCCCTATCACGGTTCTTAAAAAAGCATAGGCAGTGCGGCTTACGAAGTGAACAGATCTAGTTGCATCTCTTTATCGGAATATAAATAGTGGCTATAGCTACTCACCTGTCGAGTCTCACTCCGTAGGAGCCGTAAACATTAACCACGGATACACTATGTATTCAAAAGCCGCTTTGCGACAATGTCCTTTTTGCGCACTTTTTTCATTATCCATAAGAGACTCGTTCACAGGTCTTACTTTGCAAATACAGCATCTTTGCTTTCTTATAGACAGAAATAGTGTAGTGAGTGAAAACGCGGCCGGCCGCGGACGAGACGCGAGCGCGCGAACCCCAGTTATTTATAACTCGTTTCATGCATCGATGCTGAAATTAGATGGTAAATAAAAATTTTGGGTTACAGGAGTCGAAGTCCCCATTTTCCACGCGCTAGGAGGTGTAGTCCTCTTCTTGTAGGTACTTGTAAACTCTAAAGCACGTTTCAATATAAATTGATGGTCATGATTTGATTTGTAGGCAAGTAGAATTAAGCATTAAAATTGTGAAGCGTTGGGTAGTTCTGATGTTTTGATATGTTTGGACCAGCTTGCTGCGTAGTTACGTGAAAAATCAGCAGTTTTTTAGTTGTCTTATAACTCCTCAACTGCGCTATTTGGACATTAGCTTTATTAGTAGGTAATTAACTTTTTTAAAGTACTTTAAATTTGAAATTTGATTACGTGATTCGCCATTTTTCAATCAAAAAAAAAAATAATTTAACTTTATTTTTATTTCGTTGTAACTGTTCAACCGGAATAGTTATGCAAAATCAAGTTGTATTAGCAAAGACTGAACACGAGATAAACCCCCTTCTCTCTCTTTTAAATCCATCCGTTCATAAGTGTTTTTTTCCATTTCGCCATGGAAATTGAAACTTACGAAGTAACAGACTTTAAAGTACGTTGGTACTATGGTTATCTAAGTATATATTTATGTATTAATATGGTTTATTATTTGAATTGGATACCTGCTTATAAATAATCTATACATATAAAATGCTTTTCGCTTATAAAGTTCTCCCCGTAGGTAACAAACTTTTAGTCATGAACGGTTAAATTGAATGAACTTGCATCAATTTGTTTATTTGGTTCATTCGCTCTCACGGTTATGTAACACCAGTTTAATCCATTCTTATCCTAATATCCTGTCTACTTAAATATGCGAAATACTTATAAATGCGAAATAATATTACAAATGTGTGTGTGTATTTGTAACCACTCAGCTCCGTAAAGGCTATTTTTTTGAGGTAGAATTTTCATGAAACTTTGTATGTGTTAACGTAACTTAATAGATAACTTAGAACTTCTCCTTGAACTTGAATATGAAATAGGGGACATACTTTTTATCCCGGATAGAAGTTTCCGAGGGAATGTTTAATTAAAACCGAATTACACGCGGACGAAGTAGTAGTAGAAGTAGAAGCTAGTAATAAACGCAAAAGTGAGTTTGGTTGTTTGTTACACCTTCACGGCCTAACAACCAATTGCCGGATTTGACATGGGTTTTTTTAAGCCCGGGAAATACAATGTTCCCGAGAGAATCGCGAATAAACGAATTCTACGCGGACGGAGTCGCGGGCAAAAGTTATACTTCTATAAATATAATTAAATAAAGTCACTGACAAACATAACAGGTGTGTTTGCTTTAAACTTCTAAACTAGTTAACAGATTTAGGGAATTTCTCGAAGGTTTTTAAGTAATGTTAAAGACCACTACGAAGCCCGGGCAAGACGTAGTTTATCTAAAAAGTTTTTTTCACCATCACATGATTAAATATAGTATAGTAAGGCAGGAAGACTATGATAACAGTTTGACAATCGTACCTACCTACTTGAGAAAAAAATGAAATAAATAGTTATTTAAATGAATTACGCTCACATGAAGTGTAATCACGAAGAATACTGTTCTGAATAAAAAAATTCAATAATTTGTAATTGATATGATAACAAGACACGGAAATTTAAGGTTATTTTGCTCGTAGCACATAGTGGTATCGATGCAAGATGCGCGATTCGGCCGGCGGGTCGGGCTGTACTGACGTCGGTGTGCCGACTTTCACTAGGGGAAGCCTACAACTACCCTTGCCCTGGCGGTGGCCGGGCACCCTCCACCCGCTCGTGACGTCACTTCAGCGCCGCGTCACGACCTACGATGCCGACGACGCGAACGCCCGACCCACTGAATAGTACCCACTCCACGTGAAATACACTTGTTATACTTATGTTGGTATAATACAATCTCTGACGTGCTGGCAGCCTCGCTCGACGCAGCTTGCCGCTGTCCCGCCAGCCACGTGTACTCCAACGCGCAGAACGCTTGATTTTAGCTAAATTTACTGTATTTTATCTATAATTTTCAAAAAACTATCCAATGACAATCCAGTTTATCGATAAAAGTTATTCACACTGTTTTTACAACAACATTTCTAATTTTATTATCCTTTATTTTTCTGAGCATGACGAACTAAATAATTTGACAATATTTAAGCTTTGTAGCTTTAAATAGTCTCCGAGTTCTGTGACATAAGTACAGATAGACAGACGCATATGAACAAACTATAAGGTTAAGTTAGGTTAAATTTGACTACGGTATAAAAATTAGCACCATTTTATTCGATGTCACATGCCCCGGACACAGGGAAGCCGCTCTATAATTAAACTTCCAGAGGGTATTTAGGGTTTTCGTTGCTATGAAGCCTTATTAACTTTAAGTAAAACACGTGACGCTGAGGAAGCGGTTCGCCTTTTACCGGCCTTCGGGCGGGTATTTAGTGAGAATCGGCACTGTGCAATCAATGTATCGTGAATAATGTGTCGTGATGTCCCATTGTTGTTATTTATTCTGGGGAAATTATTATCATTTCAGCTGAAAGATGTCGACTGCTGGACTAGGCCCTCCCGCAAACGTCGCCCGCCACAAGGACAGCGGCCCTAGCATGCCAGACACGGGGATAACTTAAACCCGTTTATCTCTCTGAATATCTTTCGTGGCACTAGTGTAAGAGAGACGCACTTAGAGATAAGACCGCCTTTACTTAGCCTTGTGGCCATCTTAATCGGATGAATGTTAGGAACGCATAGGAAACGAACAAACAAATAAACAAACATTTTAATGTAGTAGATAAAGCCTTTAAATGCATAATTTCAATAGTTTAGGAACATATTTCTGTTTCTGTCTTATGTCTGTGCTATTAAATATTCATCTGCAAACTGGTTTTTAGTTTTACTAGTTATACTTAGGTTGAATTGTAAGTCTTGTTGGTACTTGCACATTGTCAGTAAAAAAGAAGAGCGTCCCATTTATCTGTTCCCATAAACTGTTTGGTTTTCGATATTATTTCCTAAATTGGTATCTAATTAAATGCTTTAAAACACTTTTATCCAGGTAAGCCGACCTGCAAAGCAGGCAACTTGCTTTGCCTTTTCGGCATTACCAATTGGCTTCATGCCGCTCAAAGGTCATGCGAAATGCCAAAAGTGCCTCACGTTTTGGCTGTTTCATATTGGAAACATCCTATGAATTTTCAAGTAGGTGCTTACGTTAATTAACCAGCTAAATGCCTATCCTTCGAGTCATACCAGGATATGGGTATAGGCACAGATTATATAATACTTAATTAGATAAAACTTTAATAACAGGTAACATGTTCAATAAAGTAGAGCTAGGTTCTCGGATCATGGTTTCAAAACTCTGTATATTTTTCAGGAACATTTTCAGTTTTGATAATAAAAATCGGTAATAAATCAATACTACAACAATAACAAATGCGCTTCAGCAATTTGCGGTTACCGTAATACCCACTAAATCACTGTGTCAACATACAAAATAAGTCGGTCAATCTGTTTGAAACTAACTTTTCGTCTGATATAATATAACTATTTTCACCGGTTACGTATTTCATTTGTATAATTATATAATGGTATGCGATCATGACATTATTACTGCGAATGAGTGCACGTGTCTATAGCTATATTACGTATTACCCTATGGCCTGACACATGCCGTGGGAATGGGGCCTCCCCGCGTGTGGCGATGCGACGGCATTGCTGGTGACTTCAATACTCGAGCGTTATGAATAAAAGGAATTTGAAGAATTTAACCATTCAAGTACCTAAGTATAAATGCGGAGATCCACTCGATCTTTACGGAAATATAACATAAACTTTAAAGTCATGGGTGTTCGCTCCCGCATATCTTCTACATATTAACGAATACTAACGACACGAATTTGTAACGAGGCGCTATCACTGACTCGTAAAATACTTTTAATATGAAATAGAAAGAAGCTCTATAAATTCTAGAGCATGGCGAGGCCACGGCCAAGATCTCTTATGGAATGATCTACATCTGGATCGATCCATAACGATCTAAATTTGAATTTCAAAACACGAAAAAGAAATTGAAAATGAAAAAATGACAGGATTGAAAACATTATTATTTAAGTACGTATCTAGAAAGTGTGGAAATTTCTTATAAGCAAGACATCTGTGTGCTGTGAATGAAACACAAATACTTACTTATAATAATAATAATAATAATCAGGGGACAATCTTTACGCAAATCGATCTATTTAGTTCCAAATTAAGCTCAAGGCTTGTGTTATATATAGATAAATAAATACTTAGGAACAAACATTCGTGCTCATCAAACAAATTTTTGCCGTTACCGGGGTTCGAACCCGGGACCGCTAGCTTCGGAGGCAGGGTCACTACCAACTAGGCTAACCGCGTCGTCAACGTATTACTTTATTGTGGATATCAAGGATTTTTGATCGAGCCACTTACATGTAAGTAAAGTTTCATACAGAGCCTACCCAAACGTCCCATTCACATCACTACTATAGTAGGTACCGATATTTATTTATAAGTGTTTTTTTATAATATTGTTACAGAGTTCCTCTTATTTTAAAATATAAACTACCAATACTCCATTACTCGTTGTTTCCTTGTTCCTGCTGCCTCCAACCACCCTCACCGAATAGAGTTTCTACTTTCCAAATTGGTGGATAGTAAGTTAAATTGGGTAAACTATTCACACATTCTCGGTTTTCTGCTACCCTATTTCGGTACACTAGCTTACGCGGGGCGTTGCGTGAAGGCAGATTTAGACAGGGTAAGTGACTGACTTCGAATTCGAGACAAGTCAGCGCTGACCCGAGAAAAACTAAATGTAAATTGATTTGAAGTCAGTACAGTGGTGGGAGGTCAGCGCTGACTTGTATATTCGCATACGAATATTTTGAGGTCAGTCGGTTCGGCGCCGATACTGACTCGTGCACTGAACCTGTCTAAATCTCTGGCTTAACGTTCGAGTTGCACCGACGCCGCCGTCCACATAGTGTTCAGCCATATGATTCTCGAACGTGCGCAGCGGCTGAGGGCCACATTCCATGGACCGAATAACTTTATCCTTACACTCTAACTAAATTAATTCTTTTGTTTATCCGCTGGTGGTGAGATTGATTGTGTCCGGTCATTCGAAAGAGTACTTAGTTTGTCGATACACAGTTCACTTGCACGCGTAGATACGAACGACGAAGGACCGATCTCCTACGGCTACGAGTCGGCTACACACGGAGGATACCCTGCACTGTACCCAGGTTGCTTGCATTCGATGTTTCTCGAATTATACAATATACTTCAGCTGTGAGTCAGAGTTCTTTACCATTAACATTACAAATTATTGCTAAAAAGTTCCGCTCCTGCAGAAATTATACTTACAGAGCAGCAAAATAATAAAGAACACGATGCTATTTGTTTTATTATCCGTTTCAAAGGATATTGAAAAATGGTAAGATTTTAAGTTACAAAGACTTAATACATTTAATAGCCTTTACTTACAAATGACCTAGTGGTGTGATTATCTGAGAGAAGTGGAATTTAATGATCCTCGTGGTTCGAGGAGCGAACCAAGTGGAATTTAAAAAATCTTCGTTGTTCGCGGATCGTAACAAGTGGAATTTTTAATATCCTCTTGGTCCGATGTTCGAACTAAGTGGAATAAAAAAATCCTGATAGTCCAACATGTCGGACAACAAGGAATCAAAATTCCTCGTCATCCGACATGTAGGACAACATGGTCGAACCACGTGGCCGGAGGGATTTTAACTACAATGATAATAATCAAAGTAAATAGCACTACCGCCCGCTAAATGGCGATAATAACCATTCGAATTGACTTAGTATCTATTACTTACTAAATGTTTTTCTTTACATCCATCTGTATTCCCTCGGGAACATTTAATCTTTTTGGGATAAAAAGTCAAATTCGTCCAGTAGTTTTGGTGTGACGCGTGCACTAGATAGAAGGAACACAATTTTGTTTAAATGTGGTTTCTGGTTCCACGTAGTTCCCCAAATATAAATCCTTCAAAATAGATTCAGTTTACGGACACGACCACTCTAGAGGGACTCTATTCGGGAACGACCAAGGGATATTGTAGTGACGCGTTAGCGAGATTCTCATTCCAATCTTCCGCACGATGCGTAATGCGTAGCAGTGGGATGGGAATCACGCTCGCGGGTCGCAACAATATCGCGTGGACGTTCCCGAATAGAGGCGCAGTTTTATTATAGTATAGATTGGGGCCAATTCGAAAGTGTGTTTGCTTAATTTAAAAGCCGTTAAACTGGAAATAAGAAACGTCAAATTGATTTTGAAAGCTTGGCTCTATACAAAATTTAGTTTCAGGTTTCTTATTTTATGTTTAGGGATTTTTAAACTTAGGCGCCGTTTCGAATTGGACCCATTGATTACCTAATGATAACCTAAAGTTATGTGTGGCAAAAGTTTACATCACGCTCTGGCCCACCGGCACCGTGGATAGGTATTCCGGCTCCAATGCCTGTCGGTTCTTAGCAGTCGGTACTGTGGATAAACGTTAACTTCGCGAACACGCGAAAACAATTCAATACACATCCGATCTGACATAGGTCAGACTGTAACTACAACTGACTGTGTCAATAACAACACTAACAACAATTTTGTATTCTTACTTCTTTGCTGCTGTTTGGAACAAAATAAACTTTAATATAAGTATAGTATATTTTAGTGAATGACCGATGTTAACAATCACATTTTCTGTAGTAGGTAAGTACGTATCGCAAGTTTAAAAGCACGCATCGTTACTCCGCGGCTTTGGTTCAATAAATTTAACGCACGTACTTGGTGATCGATGCTACCCAGAGTGACGTCATAGGGCATGGATATTGATTTTCGGCGGCTTACTTTTTCGCTATCCTACTGTCCTGGTACATCCAGCCAGACGTAAAGGAAAGCGAGTAGTCGTGGAAAACTTGAATAATCGCAGAAAAACCGCAATTCAAACCGACAGGGAAACACATGAATGCCTTATTTAGTATTGCCGAACAACCAAATGTTGCACTTAAATAGTCCAGAAAAATCTTGAACTAAGATTATGTTATATTATATGGGGCTAATTCGAAATGTGTCACATAAATATAAAATTCCTTAACCTTTTGAACGCCAAGCTGCGAAACAAAACTCTGCCTACCTGAAATTATGAAGTTTGGGTAGATAGTACTCAAAAACTATAAAATCTATAAAAAAATAGTAGTTATATCGTTCGATAGGGAATTTAATGTGACTTATTTTTGTAAGTAACAGTTTTCTCCTAAATCTAATAGTTTTTGTTTAAAACGTGGCAAGGGACATATTTTCAAAAAAAAGGGGGGGAGGGGGTGGAAATTGGTCTGACACTGGGCAAAAAAGAAAAAAAGAAAATGAAAATGAAAATATCTGGGCTGGGCTCTTTTACATGTCTGAATCTACCAGCGCTTCGAAAGGTGACATCTGCTGAGAAGAAACGCCGCAAGAAACTCAGCAGTAGGCCTTTTTTCAACTTTGGCAGTACAGTTTTATCTAGAAACTAACACAAAATGTGCAACATTAAAACCTAATGGGTACAAATTAATTCTAATAAATAACTAATAAGGGAGATGTATAGTCTCCGCGTCTGGACAAGTTAAGTGACTTAGAGATGTAAAAAGTCTCTAAGGGTCATAATAATAAAAATAAAAATTGAAACAAAGAAACATCTTAATCGATTAATCTAGGTTAAATGGAGGTGTAGACAGTCTCCACGGTCAAGTATAAAGATGGAGATGTAAGGTCTCCAAATATCAAAAGAAACAATTTGAAATATAACATTTCATGTCCTAATAATACAAATATACGAATATGAAAAACTATCAAATATAGTATAGAGAACACTATGAAGTGTGAACACAGAATCGTGCTCAGCAGGGTCGAACTAGTAAAAATAAACCCGGTGTCAAATTGGTACATTCCATGCCATTCAAAGCCGTTAAATTCAAAAATTTGTCTGGTCTAAAAGGCGATAACGATTTCCACCTCTCAAATGTTAACCGATTTTGACCAATTTTTGATACGTTGTCAGTCATAACAAAAACTAGGTCATAATTTTTTTCAATATTGATTAAAGATTAACAAAGTTAAATAATCGCCGTAATTGTTTTGTATGAGAATATTGAAACAGCAATAATACTGAATTTATTGATTATAATGAAAAAACCAAAACGTATAGACATAGATTTTGTTTTGACTGACGGCCTATCAAAACTTAGTCAAAATCGGTTAACATTTAAGGGGAGCAAATCGTTATCGCCTTTTGTATGAAAAGCCGTAGCTTCACTTCACACTCCTCTAAAGTTTGGCGACTTTTAAATTAGCGAACACACTTTCGAATTGGCCCCCGTGTAAATTACCTTTAACTTCTGCGACTTTGCGTTAATGAATTTTAGCTAAAATGACGATCTCTCTCTTACTATTAATATGATATGTATTTTGTAATGTAACGTAAAAGCCGCTCATTGAACAGCACAAAAATGAAGGCTTTTTTATGAAAATTCATTATTACCCAGTTTTCTTTTGCTTAAATTAAGATGACGTCGTGTATAGCAATGTCAAACTAATCAATAATACAAAATTGTAACAAAGTTTGCAGGTTCCCCGTCCCATGAGGCACATGTGCCTAAAAAAGCGGACAAGTGTGAGTTACACTCGCGTGGAGAGGGTTCCGTTCCGGACATGATCATTTGAAATTTTCTTTACTTTAGATACCATAGACTTCTTATAGGTTTTCCTGTAATCTTTAGCTAAAGAACTATTTTCTGTATATTTTTCAAAATTGTAGGCACAGTAATTTCTGAGATAAGGCAGGGGGAGGGGAATAATCAATCAATCAATAAACCAACTCACCAAATAAAAAATACAAAACAGTGTAATAATGAATTTGTATGCAACTTTATTGCTCTAGAGCAAATAAGTGCTGCTTTGTACTGATTATTTAAGGACATAATAATGAAATTAAAACCTAGTTGGAAGAAAAGGTAATTCTTTAAATTAAATTATTTGTAGAATAGCCGAGCAGGTACTGAGCACAGGCCTAGCTGTAACGTGTAGAGCTTAAGTATTGTCCAGACATGTAGAGCTAAAGTATCGTATCCAGAGGGGGAATAGGTACGTTTACGTAAGTGAAACACAAAACTCGTAATACAAATCCGTTTCAACCTGAATCTGTCAATCAGGTCTAAGTACACAAGAAGCCAACTCCACATTTTTTCAATTTCTTCCAGCCCCATCAGGGGGCGTCGCCAATTGAGAGTAAGGCAGCCCGCCCACGGGACTGAGTCGGCTTGCCCGGTCTGTAAATGTCCTCGTTAATCAGTACTTTACCATCGCTCGCGCCTGGTCGCCTGGTAGTCTCGGTTCAGTTTAACCAAAAACTACATTCGCTATTACCTGGAACGTTCCGGGCACCTACTCCAAGATGGGTTACATACTATATTTTGTGTTACCCTTATATATAGGCTACGTCGTATGTTACAACTACAATCCAAATAGTTATACTTATCAAAATCATCAGTACTGCAACGATCTTTCACCTTATTATGGCAATATAAGTTTGGATCAAATTTCCGGCGTTTGGTATGGCGTTGAGAAAATACCGCACAGCAAAGGCGAATATAAAATCGAGCGGACTAAGGAATGCTTCTATATAGATATTAAGGAGCAAAACATTCAGGTCAGTATGAAAGCTTATATTTTTGAAAACTTTTATTTTCTTACTAGCAGTCGCACCTGATATTATTCTCTTAAGCTGCCTAAGAAGAATACTGTCTTGAACGTATCTGGCATGTTGTTCATAATTACCCAAAGTCAACTGCAAAACTAAGTTAACTATTTCGATTCTTAAAATTTTTGACTTTTGTCATCCAATTTTCAATTGAAATTAGTAAAATTATATTTAAATACAATGGAGTTTTCATGTGAAAGTTAATTCTTTATGACGTTACCTGGTTAATCACATTTTGCCATCTACTAAATCTAAGGAAAAATATTTAAAAGTTTAGGAAGTTCATGTCACAATACTTATACTTTTTTGGAGTAGTTGGAAGAAAGTCCCTTCAGGCACTCCTGGCTCCATATTCGGTCAGCAAAAACAATGCTAATTGCTAAAACAACAAGGCTATAGGAAGATATTTATTGCACTCGTATTTTGAGGCCAATTTGCAACAATCTACTAATAATTGTACAACGTGTCTAGGGCATGCAGAATATTCCGCGTAAGTACTGCCATACAAACCAGTACGGTACGGTGCCCAAAATAGTCTCTGTTTGTTGGAAATTCCTTATCACAGGGTGCTCAGTAGTGCATATCTGACAAATGTGCAAATTATGAACACAATCACTCTATTATTTACAATTAAAAAAAACTGTTTTACACTTTATCACGTTGGTGCACTCTGTATTTACCCTCATGTGTTGCATAGGTCCTGTCACTTAATTTTTGTTGGCATTTTATGAATGATTGATACGGTATGTTTGTTTTAGTTTAATTAGGATTAAATTTGTTGGATTGTGTTAAATTTGTAGTTATTATTACTATGTAGAAATGATTTTTTTATTGCTGTTGGCTTGTCGACCCAAATTTCTTAACGTAATTGCATGATTTTACAATGTGTGCCGACCCGAATAAATGTGTTAATAATACATTACTTAAATGCTTTTTAATGAATGGCGATGCGCTTGTATCAATTGTCGACTTCGCATTAAACTAACCAAATGCTTCAGCGAAGTTTTGTATATCCCAGGCATATTCACTACTAATGAAACCAAATTTTATTGTCATCACTATTGGTTTCACTTAACCGTTTTAAACGGTCTTAAACGAGAAAAATTTGCTTAGCAAAATTGACTTAATAATATGTGAACGCCAATCATTTACGTCAAATTACTTCAGTTTGAACCTTAAAATTTACCTCAGAGAGATCAGGCTGGTCCGTTCGTTTAAAGATGTCTAAAGTCTGAAAGGTACCCAATAATATTATAGGATATTTTTCAATTGATTCTTATCACAACTAGGTACCTCCCTATTATTTGCAGTATGTTGCAGTGTTTTATGCCTAATCATAAATGTACCCGAAGTTGCGGAAGCACGTTCAGCTGAAGCTGAAGTCTGTTTTTGTAGACATTTTTTTTATATCTGCAATATCCACACAGATTCAGACGATATTTTTATGGTGTAGTTATTGCTTAATTGCCAAAAGGCTAACAGGAAGAGGTCCATACAGGAATATATTATATATAATCGACCATATATATTGACTATATTAGTTAATTGAAAGATAATTTATACACTTGACTGATTTAACGCCTACTTACTCAAATATGAGAGCGGGTCACTGAACAGATCACATCCTGACTGTTAATCAGGATATCATGACCTGGTCGGAGGCATAGGTCCACCCTGTTAATCCGTGGGTCAAAGCATGCAATTAACAGTCATAGTCATAGGGGCAATCATAACTCGTTCGTGCCAACACGTGGCCGCTAATTTATTCTATCACTCTTGCGCATTCAAGCATACATCTAATTAACCCACACCGTTCAAATTACGCGAATTTTCTGATTGAGTTAAAAATGATTAGTGTCATTATAATAGCGTTTATACACTTTCATGTTTGCATCGCGAATGTAAAGTATTGTCGGGATTTAAATCCAATGCATGACTTTGACGAGGATGCTAATTTAGGAATATGGTTTATCCGTGAATATATTTTTCATAATGATAATTGGATAGGAACTGAGGTCAACCCGTATTGTCCTACCGTTCAAATTCGGACATTGGAAGACTACGTGGCTAGCGGGCTTATTAATCGGAACTTAGTAAGCGGACGTGATCTTAAAGTCTGTGTGTTCACTCCTGAGCGAAGCAACCGGGTCTCTGTACGTGTGCACTATGCGGCGTGCCCCGGTTCCTTGGCCGACTGTTAGTTGTTGTTGTTGTTGTAATAAAAGTGTTGTTTGTGCGCAGCCGACACCGCGCACGCCGTACCCGCCGATCTCGAACGCGTACGTGAACGCTGCCTACGGCTACGGTGTGCCGGAGCAGTACCGCATCAGGTACTTCGTGCTGGAGTGGCACGAGGGCCTATGGCGAGATGACTTCCATTTCAAAGTGAATACGTCGCACAAAGGCTTCTGGCAGACGGACGTCCCCAGCACGGGTAGGTATATTTAAATTGTTTTCAAGTTCTTGTGTCTAAGTATAAACAAGTTTTTTAAGGTAAAACGTACTATTTTTTTGTATGTATTGTATCGATGTGCTGCCACTGCAGTTATTTATTACATGAGCGTTTTATATATTATAAAAAGATGAAAATAAAATTGAATAGTTTTGTAGTTTTCTTGGTGCTTGTATGGGTGTTTCTCTTTATTCTACTTTAAAGTTTACTAGATAGGTAATTTAATATCGTGTTACTAATCAACTCATATTTTTTGACCTTTTTAGCTGTGGAAAACATGTATCGGTTCTTCGGCGGTGTAATTCAGGTGCTTAAGGCGGCCGACAACCACTTAGTGTTGAACTTCTGTATGCGCCTGCCGCACCCGCAGTTCTTCAGCGTCGTGCTCTCCAGGAACGAGAACCAGCTGTCGCCCGAGGACCTGTCCAGCATCCACAGCATATTCACCACCAAGCATCTCTCTACTTCAGCTTTGAAAAGAGTATGTGATAATGCCGGGGTAGCGCTTAACTTTTCCTGGATCATGTTTATATTAACTTGTATTCTAATTTGGAAGTCCAGTGTTTAAAATAATAGTCAAAAAGGTTGCTATGTTACTTTCTCTATAGCATTACACAAAATAATGTCACCAAGTCAACTATGGATTATTAAAAATAGGATAAGGTATATGCGAATATTGCGGTGTGCATTAAATACCTAATTATATATGTGTACTAATGGCCCTGGGGGTTCGAATCCTGCGAATGGAACTCTTTGCATCATCAGCTCTATACTCATATCATCATAAGTACTTGAGCCTTGATATCTTTTAGTTCGTGTCGCCCCCGTCACAACCTTAAATACAAGTAAATATTTAAATGCGTATTTATTATTTCACCCTTCTGGAAATTGCAGAAAGTGTTCAATGTAAATATCTCTATAATTATTTATAATATTTTTAAACGTTGATGCCTCTGCTTTAGATATAAACAATAATTATTTACGACAATTACTTATATATATTTATATTTAAGAAGCCGGGAGTATTTATTTGGGCTGGTAACTATGTATGTCAGACAATTTTAGCTGACTCAAGCCGACTGATATTTGTTTACATTATGTTTCAAAGTAATGTTATTTTTAATGATATTAACGATTTAACGATTTTATAAGATTACGATTTCATTGATCTTAATTTTTTTATTTTATTTAAATAAAATTATTTTGCAAGATTCGTGTTGTTGTTTTCATACCTATTAGGAAACCTGCCCAATCTGACAGTGATTGCGCTTTTTTAAGGTTCCGTAGTCAAACTATATTACATAGCGAAACTATAAGCCCTTATAGATTTGCCATGTCCGTCTGTCCTTCCGTATGTCACAGTCATGTTTTGTCAAAGGCTTAAAGTTAGGTATAACTGTAACACAGCTGAAAGTACTTACAAGTATATAGAGGATGGTCCCGCGCTCTTAGACTCATAAAATTTGTAAGAAAATTAATAAGTATTTATTAATTTCTTAACCTCGAATGAGGTGTCGTGAATAGTTCATTAAAAATATTATAGGTATGTTACAAGCAATTGTTACTTGGGGCTCGGGCTATCGCTTAGGAAGGTGTCAGTTCTGTTGGAGTAAGGTACTTACTTGTCCCTTTTAACTTTGAATAGAACACTAGCTAATGCTATGGTTTTGTAGTGGTAATGACTTTAGAACCCTCCATTGAGCATGGTCTTAACATTTTCAACGCCACAGTCGGCTATATACGACAACAGATTTTCGTGCCACTGACTCCACGATATGCCGCTTTCCATACAATTGCTTCGGCCAGTGCCGTCCATGGCGTGCATTGCATTTGGCCGTCGCGTTCAAAGGTTTAACCAGTTTGATTTGAAACGTTTACTACTGTAGAACATACGGATTAATCAATATGGAAATAGTTAAATTGTGTTGCATTTATTTACTTAATTCCGTTTAGAAACGAATCATCCTGACATGAAACTTCTTAATTATGAGTGCCGGCAGACTTACAATTTCAAGTTGGTCAACTAGGTAAATTGCAGAGTACACGAATAGACATAGTGACTTTGATAGCCCGCACAACTTATCCAACTAAATCGCTATGTCTATGGTATACTCTGCGACTTAGTAGGCCAACTTGAAATAATTGTAAGTCTGCGGGCACTCTATAAGTTTGCCATAAGTAAAGTTGCCCCCAGCGGTCCTAACATACTAGACACAAGGATAAGTTAAACCGTCTTATCTACTAAATGCGTCTCTCTCACACTAGTGCCGACGAAAGAGATAGTCATAGAGATTAACGGGTTTAACATATCTTTGCACCTTGCATGTTAGGGCCTCAGAGGCGTAGTTAGGTAACCAAAACCAGGTGCCCTAACTAACCTGTTTAAGGTGTGAGAATTTTTAGCTAGTTCAATACGAGGTTTGCTGGTCAGGGTCCGAGGGCCTCCTGAGCTTGGGGCCACCGTCTAGCACTTCGGTACAATCCGCACCGGGTCCGCGAGGGACTACTGCCCAGTTCCTCTCACTACTTATTCCAATTTTGAACACTTAATGGATCGCGCATTGTGATAAACGCAAAGACAAACATTTTAAGTTTTATTTTCTCTTAAACTTTATAAAGCCATAGAGACAATAATTAGTATAAGTAGATTTGTAGTATTCCTATTTTCGTAGTAGATAAAAGGGGGGATAGGGTATATTTTCTTGCTGTTTCTCAAACGATAACGAATAGGTATCTCCTAAAATATGCAATATAAAGGAAAAAACTTTAATGCTTCATAATGTTAAATCTTTACACGACATACCGCATGTTGCCGTAAAAGAATAGGTTATTTTGTTTCATTGGTTGAATTTTTCTTTATTGTGAATTTATCTTTAGTTATTGAAAAGAAAAATCGGCCAAATGCATGTCAAACATTGTATATGCCACTATCTATGCTGTGAACATGGGTGGTTTGGTATAGACGTTTTACAGAATAGTAGGTATTAACAAGTAAGTTGCCTTTAAGTCATGAACCAAGAAGCCTACTAGTCGTGATAGTTTTCAACTTAACTTTGTTGTATAAGTTTGAATTTAGGTTATTTTTAGGGTTCCGTACCTCAAAAGGAAAAAAGGAACCCTTATAGGATCACTTCGTTGTCCGTCTGTCTATCTGTTTGTCTGTGTGTCTTTGGAACGTGTGAAGGTATCAAGTTGAAATTAATATCAAGTACCTACTTAGGTCTGCAACTTCTTGGAGCCGTGAAAAAATCAACCTTATAAGTCAACACAATCATAGGATATAGCCGCAAGGGAATCGAAACCTATAGGGTACCGCCCGTTGACCTAGAATCATGAAATTTTGCAAGAAGCCGTGTTTTACAGCACAATTAAGGAATAATTCTGAAAGCTGTAAATTAGTAGTGTAGATTCAGACATGTAAAAGAGCCCGTGAGGCCTACTTGCAAAATAAATATTTTCATTTTCATTTTCATATCACATAAAAAAAAATCGCTTAACGGTATAACCATTGCAAAGTCGTATCACACTCGACGGTTGCACGAAGATAGGAGCTTGCGAAAGTTATATTTTGTATTATTTCATAGGTAGGTTGTAAATAGTTACCCGGTTGTTTAAAAGCTATTACTGGTAAGGTACTGTCTGTTTTTTATAAGAAAGTACGGGACCCACGGCGCGCGAGTCAGACTCGCACTTGACCGGCTTTTTTTAGTATTAACAGTGTTAGCTGTAGGGGGCGGGGCAACGTAACTCCAACATAATTGAGACAATTAGAGCTCAATATTTCCTTTTTAGTTTTCAAACATCTATCAAACGACAGCCTGTTTGAGGTTGTTGAATAAAATTCTTCTATTTTACCCTTGGTTTACATATGTATGTGAGGTAGCTTTTTTTTTAAATTACCAATTTTGTTCTTTATGGTGAGCGACGGAGTAACAATAATAATCGTACAAAATGTTAGCTTTACCTCTGTAACTTCGTGAAGT
This sequence comes from Tortricodes alternella, assembly GCA_947859335.1. Taxonomy (NCBI): domain Eukaryota; kingdom Metazoa; phylum Arthropoda; class Insecta; order Lepidoptera; family Tortricidae; genus Tortricodes; species Tortricodes alternella. The sequence goes on along the minus strand of OX401970.1, from coordinate 20,885,934 downwards.
CTTCGAGAAAAAGTGACATACAGAAAGACAGATGGACATGGCGAAACTATAAGGGTACCTACTTATAGTTGGACTACAGAACCATAAAAAGAAATCAATCTGTGCCATCATTTTAATACAGCAACCGTGTCAAATTTGAGCCCGATACCTAAAGGCTGCTCTTCATAATGGGCCATCATGGGCCATCGCACGGCACGCATTTATACGTAAGAATGAGACAGAGATATGTTTTATCTCGTTCTTACGTATGTCTGCGTCCTGCCGCTCAATTACGCAACACCAAGTGGTATCGCTTTCGCGAAAAGTAAACCAATTGTGCCCTTATTTATACAGAGTTAAGAGTAAATTGGTTTGCATTTCGAGCCTAACCGATACCAATTGTGCAGCGTAATTGAGCTGCTGTGCGATGGCCCATGATGGCACATTGTGAAGAGCAGCCTTAAAGCCGAGAAAGACTTACTTCGCAGGCAGACAGTGTTCCTTTTGGAGTCGAAACCCTCGGTCCATGAAGTTCTGGCGCACTACGCCTCTTTGAGGAAATCTCAACGAGGCTGATAGAGGTAGCCGGAGCGCAGACTGAAGAGCTGGCGGTTTTCAGGCACGCAATGGCATTGCAATACAGCCGATAAATACTTACGTTAAATTAATATAATAATTCATTATTTATTTCATATAATTTGTAAGCTTTTTATATAATATTCCACATTTATACTTTTTTAATATTATGAAAATGAAAATATTTATTTTGCCACATGGGCTCTTTTACATGTCTGAAGTTACATCTGCTGAGAAGAAACGCCGCAAGAAACTCAGCCTATGTTTATTGATCAGCATAAAGTGAATAAAGTGTATAGAGCTTTCAATAACTTGTTATATAATGTACAACGCATTAAGACCCGCCAACGCAGTAGCTGCATACAATGTCAGTTAGGTTACGACATGCACTGATGTCTTGCTACCTGCGCTGATTCGCTACTAGGTCAGGAAGCGGCAGGGTCCTGCGCACACTTCTTTGGTGGCCCCGTCCGAGATCATGTTTAATTTGTTGCTTTATTTCGCCATTTTAACGGCCGTAAATTGTTTTTGTGGTGATAATGTGCGGTGGTCGCATTACTTAAATATCGAGGATGCGTACGGGATGTGGTTCGGGGTAGGCTACGTTCAGCACACCCCCGACATGACGAACAAGCCTGTCGAGGTGGGGTGCGTCACCCTCTACATCAGCGATGCGACCAATGATCTCCGCGAAGATTGGCTGGACTGGTCTGTAAGTTGCTTTACAATCAATCGATTGATTATTCGATAGATGCAGTAGCGCCTTTTGATTAAAAAGCGGCCAAGTGCGAGTCGGACTTGGCCATGAAGGTTTCCGTGATTTAGGACGTATTAAAAAAAAACCTTACTAGATCTCGTTCAAACCAATTTTTGGTGGAAGTTTACATGGTAATGTACATCATATTTTTTTTTAGTTATATCATTCTCTTATTTTAGAAGTTACAGGGAGGGGGGGGGCACACATTTTATCACTTTGGAAGTGTCTCTCGCGCAAACTATTCAGTTTAGAAAAAATATATATTAGAAACCTCAATATTATTTTTGAAGACCAATCCATAGATACCCCACAAGTATGGGTTTGATGAAAAAAAAAAATGTTGAGTTTCAATTCTAAGTATGGGGAGCCCCCAAAATTTATTGTTTTTGATTTTATTTTTGTGTGAAAATCTTAATGCGGTTCACAGAATACATCTACTTACCAAGTTTCAACAGCTTAGTTCTTATAGTTTCTGAAAAAAGTGGCTGTGTCATACGGACGGACAGACGGACAGACAGATAGACATGACGAATCTATAAAGTTTCCGTTTTTTGCCATTTGGCTACGGAACCCTAAAAATGTGACATCTGACATAGTTTTGAATGCATCTTTTACCGGCGCGGCAGCAGTATGCATGAGTATGCTATAATTTCCATTTACAATTTTATTTTTATTGGTATAAAATACACATATTATACGCGAATACCTTCATGCTTATTTAATAGATTATAAAGTCATCTTATTAGACAAAACTAGTATACACGCAAAAGATTAAGTTATTTTACAATGATTGTGCTCGTAAAGAGCTCATACTTATTAAATCTGACTTCATGGTACGTCAGATGCAGAGTTTGTATAGCTGTGAAAATATTCAATTATAGATTTTTCCTATACATAAATAACAAGTAAAACTTACAGTTAAAATTCAAATTTAAGTATTTGTGGTTTTTGCCTACGCTTGATTCACAGCGCACTGGCAAAATACGATGAGCCGGGATCTGATAAAAATACCCGCCATTTATGTTATTCTTGTTGAGTTTAGAGTTTATTGCGCGGACAATGTAGAGTTCAAGTGACGAACAAATGGATTTAACGCCGGTAAAGCGTTAACAAGCTAAATCAAAGGGAAATACTTAAATATTTACGACAACATCCACCATATCTTGAAGTGGGAAAGTTTAGTTACATAATTATTGTATACTAGCTGGTGCCCGCGACTGCTTCTCCAAAGTACAATCTATCTCTATACCAAAACTCATCAAAATTGGCTAAGCGGTTTAGGCGTGAAAACGTAACAAACAGATATATCTCTATAACAAAACTCATCAAAATTGGTATTCGCTTATAATTATTCCCTTGGGAAATTTTGACTTAGCCGGTATAAAAAATACCATATTTCTTATTCCAGCAGCTAAGGTCTAACTATATACGACGTTTCACGAAGATCCGTTCGGCCATATGAAGCTGAGTGGTAGCAAACATACAGACACACGCACACACTCACGCACACACACACGCACGCACGCACGCACGCACGCACGCACGCACGCACGCACACACGCACACACGCACACACACACACACACACACACACACAAACACACACACATATATGCATATAAACATAAACATATTACGCATACACACAAACTTTTACATATATAATATTAGTAGAATCTTTAGGAAGTACGATTGTTTAATTCAACGCGTTTTTTGTACCATATTTTAAGTATATATCAACATGGAATCTGTTCTTCCCATTCAAACATTCAATATACACCAAAGCAACTTATTTTAGGGGGAAAGTTACATTTTAGGACTGAGTAGTTTTCTCGCTCGCCTACCTAATTGTTTGTTCTGAAGTGCATTTATATAAAGTTGCAACTTGATAAACAAGAATCAGTTTTTCCAATACAGAGTTCAATACCCTAAGACATCCCTTTTTAGGTTTAATTTCGTTTTGTTTTCTCGATCGCCTACCTAATTGCTTGTTTTGAACTGCTTGTATACAAAGTTTCAAGTTCATAAACATATGGAATCGGTTGTTTTCATACAAATTTTAACGCCCTAAGGCATCCCATTTTAGGGGTAGTTTAATTTTTTTCTCTAACGTATAACTAATTTTTTGTTGTGAAGAGTATTTATACTAAGTTTCAAGTTTATAAAATCAACGAATTAGTATTTTCCATAGGTGCTAATTTCAACCCTCTTTTTTGCCCCCTTCCAGTTTCATTTCCAGAAGTTTCTATAGCCTATGTCCTGCCTGAAGTTTCCCTTAATACGTTATCGAAAACCGCATCGAAATCCACCCAGTAGTTTTAAAGTTTATCGTGCACATACAATCAGACAAACAGAGAAACAGAAAAACAGACAGGAAATTCAAAAACCATCGGGATTTGTTCTATTGCTCATTCTAAAGCCAAAGCATAGCATTTTTTTATTGTTATCTTCAATGTACAGACTTTTTCCCCTTTACGATTTTATTATATGTATAGATATAGATTGATTGTACACGTGAGCAAAGGTAAATCCTACTCGTACCGAAGACAACACACGTAGCGCTCGTGTTTTGAACAGTCACCTTGCTAGTTAAAGGTATACGTCTTTATTACACTTCACAGCAATACTAGTCAGAATACTTAGCTATTTCATTAGACCCAATGACTGCTTCCTCTGATTATATCCGACGTGACCAATTCCAGTAGGTGCATAATATTTAAGACGTATAAAGTAATGTAGGTATACTAGGTATCATTTTTTTAACCTGTTAGTTGAGACCTTTCATTTGAACCATAGAATATTATGCTCGAAGTCAGAGCTTCGCAAGTAAAAGCTTGATATGCCAAAAAGAATAGGATATGTAAACACAAACTACAGAATATTCAAAATTTACAGTTGAGGAAAAGAAATAATTCTGACACAAATTGGCGGTCTGACAAAAGCAACCCGTGGTCCGGAAACGCTTTGTCGGGATCGTGGCTGGACGTGCGTCTCAGACGGGACAAGCGCGACATGTACCAGGACCGACGCATCCGCGTGCTGTGGGATGAGGACGGGCAGACCATGGAGCAGACATATGTGTACTCTCCAGACGAGCCGGGTCTTTGGACCGCCGAGCAGTGGAGGCCTGGGGAAAGGGAGTTGCGCTCCAGAGGAGTAGGTTTGTAGCAATCATTAACAACCTAATCCATATATATGTCACGGTTATTTTTTGCAGCAACTAAGATTCGAAATATGGAACTTTATGAAACTCATGCATGTGTCATCTATAGCGGTAATAAATAACTGAAAAAGGGACCTACAAAGTAGGGGCTCGAATCTGAAAGCCAAGCATGGACAAGTGCAGTGTCATATGAAAGAGCTTTGGTTTTTAAGCGTTTCTTAACTATTGCTTTAAAATTCATCTTATTTTTATACTTAGTGCTAAAAATGTGCAAAAGGATCATTCCCAAAAATCTAAAGTTATTCGTGGAAATTAAACTAGTTTATTTCACAGGAAAAATACAACCAAGTTACAATTATTTGTAGAGTCGTTTTAAATTTAAATTTTATTAATAATTTAAGGTTAATCAATATTTTTATATTTAATTAGTGTTATTAGATAAATATTAAATAAAATAATAAATAATAATAAAGACATTTATTTAACACACATTAATACTACATTAACATTGATAACGTAACAAAATCTGCAGTTTAAATAAAAAGTATTATATTGTTTTTAGATCTGTGGTACCCGGACGATCCACCGAGGCACCCTGAGGTCATTCGAGTATTGAATCTTACGCCTGAAAAGATGATTATCAATCACTGCACGGAACTGGGAGATGGCGGCATTTTCTCGCTGATCCTGCGCAGGTCTCCGGTTAAGGTCGACCGCTGGGAGAAGCACGAGTGGCAGAAACTCCTGCTGAGTTTTGGACTTTCCAACCCGTATCGGTATTTAGCTGTCTGCGCGGGTTGCGTGCCACTTTCGTCTCTAGTCTATTTACTAGCAAGCATAGTTTTATTGAGATTTCTTTAGAGTTCCGTATTCCAAACACAGCCACTTTATGTGAAAGACTTTTTAGGGAAATTTTTCAAGACTGGCTATAAATGGAGAGTTTTTTTTATATACCTTATAATCATTGCGTGAGATTTGTGCAGTAAACTATAGTCGGAGAGCAGAAATTATTGTTCTCCCATCTCAAAAAAGGTTTCGTTGGATAGCTTTTTGTAATAAAAATCAATATATTATGAACTTTTTCTTTTAAATTCCACTGGGTGTAACTTTTTATGAAATATTGGGCTCTAAAGGAATCATTTATGTACTGAGCGTGTCCCTACCCCCTGCGCTAAACTTTGAAGTTGGAAAACGTTTTAAAAGGAAGCACTATACAACGAAGTTAAAAGAAAACTAAGACGACTTAGTAGGATTCTTCGGTTCATAAATTATAGGTGACTAAATAATTAAAACCAACAATTCTGTAAAATATCTATTATAAGCCTCAACAATCCGCAGAATACAAGTAGATACAATGTAAGTACAGAAATATTGCGTACACAGGGATATGTAGTAGACCGGTTTCTTTATTTTATTATGATAAATAAGTTCGTACAAACGTAAAATATTGATTGACCTATCAACTTTCCATAGGTGGGTTTATAGAGGTGTTTTGCGTTAAGATAGTTAATCTTAAAAGTTCTTAGATACATTATACTGATTTTATGTATTCTAATTAAGAATCAAGCATCGAAATGAATTACCTTTCTGAAATTACAATAAAGATAAACAAACTTATGTATTTGTTTTTATTATTTTATCCTCGAATACGAGTACCTATCTAATGAGCCACGTAGTTAGTGGATAGTCTTGCCCTGATTAACGGGCGAGCTTTACAACGGTCTTGGATGGCTCGCCGTTAACCTTTTGACCGCCACAGTCGGCTGCAGCCGTCAGCGGATACAGGGTAAAAAAGTCCTTTATTACGTTGACTTAAAGTTCAAATTCGTGTTACCTACTTCTCAGACATGCTTGGCGGTCAAAAGGTTAAAGGTCGCCCGTCGATCACCAAAAAACCGCGGTCTTTCGTTACGACGTGTTACCAATTTCACGGACATAAGACAAATTCAAACTTTTTTAATGTGGCACAGAAAAATCCTATACGAAATAGTATCACACCTGCATGTGGGTTGTCATTATTTTACAGTTTACGGGAGCTGTGTTGTGACAGTAATGGCCACAGGCGGACTGTCGCACCAAGCGGGTTTCGTATGTAAAGCTGCCGGTCACAGACGTAGTGTCATATCACGTGGATTTTAATGTGCAGATGTCGGCGTACTATCCGTGAACGCGTTAAAAACGCAGTATAAATCTTTACCGCAAGATAGCTCGCCCGTCGATCAGGGCCTCAAGACTGCTATCGTACTTTGTATACTAAGATTACCCTCCTTTTGGTTTGCTACGCTGCAGTAAGGTAAAAATCTTACTTGAATCCGATAACAGACTATAAATAAACATAAGTCCATAAATAAATACGAGCATCTAGGGTCACCTTATAACTACCCTTAATCATAATAAACATCTCTAACGCGTTAGCTATAAAGTCTCTATCTCATCTTAACAGACTTCAAAAAATCTGAAGGAGGAGGATGTTCTCAATTAGACGCGTTTATATACTTATGTATGTTACCGATTATTATATTTTGAGCAAATGCTTTCGAAAAACTCATTATGATAAGAACATACACTGAAGGAATATTTATTGTTTTTGTTCGTCGGGTGGGTTTCAATGAACGAGATGTCATTGGATTCGTCTTAAAATGTCGGGTCGAGTTAAAAAAAGACCGAAGTCCGATTAAAAAAACATAATGGCGGAATTTACACGACACCAATAGGGATACCGAAAAAACCTTCAAAACCGTTGTGTCAATGAAGGGTATTGAATGACAAATACAAATATATATATATAAGGTATACATATGCATAGGATATTTATTTATAACGTACCTACACAAAGGTATGGTAACTAAAATAACGCGTTTTAAAACTGCTTTATGAACTTGTTCCTTTAGAAACCTGTACAACACTCTGCCATCGACGTAGTTTTATTTTTAATCTTTCTTTTGAGCTCAGATGATTTAAAACCGTATATAAAGGGAAAAATCTCGTGGCCTAAGCTCGTGCCGTTTAAACCTTTGAAGTTCACTTTGCCGTTTGACCTTTTAAATACCGTTTTCCTCTTAATATTGCACATGTCATCAGCATTAAAGTGTCTATTTTTTTATTTTTAGTACCTACCCTTACGGTTAAAATTTGAATTACCTGAAAACAATTTATTACAATAAATGTTTCGATTTTGATTAAAATGTTATCTCTCACCTTATTTGATAAAAAAACAAGTTTAATGGAATTTACTTAAGTGACGTAACTCTCATACAAACTTTAATCAGGTTAAATACATGATTAAAGTTTGTATGAGAGTTGTTTTTAAAGAATAATACCGAATATGCCTTGGGTTCAATAACATTGTTTTCTTCCAACTACGCTTTAATTTCATCATAATGGCATTAAATACTCAGCACAAAGCAGCTCTTATTTGCTCTAGAGCAATAAAGTTGCATAAAATAGTAGATTGTACTACAAGAGCATAAAATGAGCCATTTTACCCGAGACGTGTATATAACCACACGAGCCGGTACGGCGACGGTGGATAGTCACGTGGTCACGTCGAAGGTAAAATGGGTTTTATGCTCGAGTTTTACACTCAGCTTTTCAATTCGATTGTAAGGAAATAAAATAATGATAAGCATTTGCTATGAATTACATTTTTCGCACTTCTATCCATTAAAGTCTTAGGCGAAATCATTATTTGATCCTCACTATCACTACTCAAAGACATTGTTTTATTACTTACGAATAACTTATTGAATTTTCAACCGCAACACAACAAAAGCTAGTTTCTAGTTTTGTTTGACGAATAAGAAGCTTCCTGTCACAGAATTTTTCTTATTTTTTTAAATTTATACCTATGTGACGTTCGACTATGGTCTGAGGCTTAATGCCAAGTTATTAGAAATATTGGCGTTATATATTTTTTTTACGTAAATGCACGCCTGTATTAATCGTTTTGTATTTAGGATAGTAATACATATGTCGTAATTAAATTAAGATATAACCTAAATCTCATAAAAATATATCAATTAAATGAAGGTGTATTGTGTATGTGTCTGTAAGGCCTAATTGCCTTAGTCTTAAAAGAAGAAATTACTTCATGCACAAGAGCATAGAAACCCATTTTATGCAGCCTTCTCTCGGCATAAAGAACAACTTTATGAGCATGAGAAGTGAAAAGAACATAATTGCACTGTTTTAGTATTGTTTTTTATTTGGTTAGTTTATCAAGAAGTTTACACCACCAGCTACCCAATCCGCCCATTCACAGTACGACGGGACAGCTGACCACTTTTCTGTGGACTTCCTGTTAGCAAGACAGTCCACATGTCGGCGACCATATCGAACTTTGATTGCCCCGTTGAAAATGTTATGCTCAAAGCACTGGCTGATAAAATAGTATAGGTTACTGAAAGATTGAAAAAAAAAATTGGCGTAATATGAATATGAATTGAACCTAAGAATTGAACAGATACAAGTTTTTCTGTGAAATTTTACGGATATTCTACTTTAGCTTCTGAACCACTGCGGCCCTAACATGCATGCCACAAAGATAAATTAGAACCGTTTATCTCTAAGTGCGTCACTCTCACACTAGTGCAGACGAAAGAGATAATAATAGAGATAAACGGTGCTAATTTATCTTTGTGGCATGCATGTTAGGGCCGCTGGACCCATTTTTAATAAATAGGGTAGGTATCTTAAGATTCGGGGAGAACACGCGTGTCATAGGCTATATAAAAATTCTATGGGTACGTCATACAAAGTGCAAAAATCCTTTTTACGTCGCTAGTCGGGTTTAACTATACTTTTACTTTCATTTACCAATTTTTTGCAGTGGTTGAAAGAAAAGCAGGTGATGACCTCGCATCAAGTGATATATTATTGCACTCGTGTTTTTAGAGCCCTCACTTGCATTCGGGCTCCAAACTAACACTCGGCGCAATAATGAATCACTTTTTGATTGGTGCAACAATCTACTATTGTAGCTTTAGGAATGGGTAATGGCGTACTTCCGAACAAACATTTACTTCAGACCCTAATATTCTCTTCACAAAATCCGTTCTTATTGCCTGCATTTAATAAAATTTCGTTATCCTTACTTTACAAATTTTGACTCTATGTTAAGAAGTGACCCGCGTTCAGAACTTCTTTTTATAATAAAAGTATAGAAGAATTATTAACCCTAAAAATAATAAAAAGTAAAAGTGGAAATTGTCACACAGAGATACCTAGCACTTAAAATAAGGTTTATTAAGGACATGGCATGATTGAAACAATATCACCATTCAAGTGATTCATCGAGGCAATTTAGGACGCCTTGTTACATATCTATGTAGGTAATTGCTATGTCATAGCTTTAATGAGGATTATAGGACATATAGGAATTGCTGCAACTGGGTGACTGTCTATGTAGACCTATATACAATCCTCATAGTTCTGCAGAGCGGAATATAGGAGGTCTCATAAGCGTTAATAACTCTGTTTGTGACAATGGACGCGTGACCTTTGGCTGCGAGTGGACATACCCGGGTCACGACTCGCCAGACCCGACAGAATCATAGCTTGCCAACTAATTAAATTCAATTATACCATTTAACGTCTTATTATTAATGAGGAGGTCGTTGCGGGTACAATTACCTAATTCCTTACATCCTGCATGACGGTGACGTGCCCTCTGGCCTGGTTCTCATAACTTTTTTGTTTACGAACCGCGATAATCTATGTATATATACACGTCAAATACCACTGACTGACTCATGTATCAACGAATCTCCAAGAATATTATTATAACATAGAAACTTGAAATTTTCAAATAGGTGTTTTTTAGGTTGCAGGCGCGCACTACAAAAGGATAATCTAAATTTAAATCCTGATGAGGTGAAAAGGGCTTTCAAAGGTTATATGGAGATTACCGCGGGCTAAGTATAATATAATGAAGTAGATATTTTAACAATATTACCTACTTGATATTATAATATACGAAGCGTAAATAATCTTTCTTGCAAGCTTTGTGACTAAGGTCAATCCAGTGATGTCTAATATAATAAAGTGGTAATTGAAATGAACAATATAAATACTGAAGTGGATACAGACCACGGCTCTGCAGAGTTGTTCTTATTGTTTATTATATTATCAAAACATAATTGGGGCAAGTACTGTCTCTTTCTATTCTTCCCCAATTCACCACTTGTCTTTATCACAAAACCATGTCTCACAAGTAAGTCATCGTTGCAGCCGCATTTCCAAAGTGGCCAATCGGATAGAACTTAAGAAATACTGTGTTAGGTACTAATTGCATTCTAAATGCCCGCCCCCGCTTCGCGTGTGTGTACTGTAACATTATACAAGATTCCGACGAATCGAGAACCTCCTCCTTTTTTGAAGTCGGTTACAAACCGCATCAAAATCTGTAAAGAGAATCTACACAAATACACCAACAAACAGAAGAAGCGACTTCGTTTTATACTATTGATAGACAGATTACTAAATGACATGTAACCGTCATCTTCAATTCTTTATACAATATAGCCTTGGTTCAGTGGTCCCTGTTTTAGTCCATCTATATACCTATAGCTAGCTAGCTCGTCGTGCATAACCAAAGTTATTAAACAGAAGTTGTTGATGACGTCTTAGAGGTGTAAGATATAGGTGAGCGGACAATTCTTGCCCTCTTTGATTTCACACGCGACTTTCACACAATTAATATTATTGTTACCCTCGAAACATACTTATTTATTACGATTTTCAACCCGGCGCTGTGAAGTGGTTGGATTCTTACCTGAGCGTGTAAAAGTGCATAATGCTGATGAGCCAATTTCAGTCTCCAGTGCGTGTAGTTACGGGAATCCCTCAGGGATCGATCCTTGGACCAATACTTTTCATACTTATCAGCGCGCATATGTTAAATTGCGTTGAAAATTGCAAATGCCACCTTCACGCAGACGATCTGACTCTATATCCCTTTCTAACCCGATAATACGCAATAAGCTGTTTTCAAATTAAACCAGCATTTTGACAGGGTAGTCTTGACAGATACTAATTTCTAGTTCTGAATCCGCTTACGTCTATATTTTTGGTATCGGCTAAGCGGTAATAATAGCTAAAATAACATCTCAAAATCCACAGGTAACCATTCTGAGTGATAAGTAGCTTGGAAGTACTCATATTAACTTGGAAGTACTTCGTATTCTAATTTTATATCTTAGTTTTCTACTAGTTCTCGGTTTCCCTTTATTGTTAAAATTAATTTTTATTTTGACTTTGTAGTAAATATTATGCAATAATTTAGTTTCATTATATCTACTATGACCAATCCAATTTCAATGACAATAGTATTTTAACAACTGCTCTTCGACATTTGTAAAACATTGCTACAGCATGCATGCAACAATTGTTAACCATTAAGGATTTATTTTACAAACCCTACTATCCGTTCCGATTTACAAGATGCTTTATAATTATAACACGAATAAGTTGCCTGGCAACAGTAACAAAAAATTGTTATCATTATCCGATAACCTGCCAATCATTGAAGAGTTCCATGTAGCCATCCGTGGACTCCACTATCAATCCCGTTTGACCTAATGATGCTGCTCATGTACAAATACATGCGTTACAAGTATCTTAAAACTCGGCAAAACCGCATTATGTTTGATACAAAATTTGAGGAGTTCTGTTGATTCCTCACGGGTCTCATTATAAGACGCCAACCTTTACCGTAGTAATCTGGAGGTATACCTCCAGATTACTACGGTAAAGGTTTGGACCCAATTTGGACGACTATTTTTTTAAGCGATAGTATACTATCGCTTAAAAAAATAGTCGTCCAAATTGGTTCATAAATATCACAAACATAAAAAAACGATCAAGTGTGAGTTGGAATCGCGCACCGAGGGTTCCGTACTACGCCAGTTTGACATAGTCTCAACCAATCAAACTTGATATGAATGGTATAAATAAGAACTATGACAGCTGCAAATAAGTTGACAGATTGTTAAGCTGCAGCCGTAATTTTCTGGTTTGATTTCAATATATTTTTTACATATCTATAACAGAACACCATTGAATTGATATTTGTTGTTTAACTATGAGCATAAACTAAAATCAGGCGTTACAGAAATACAGCTGGAACAAACTTGGTCTTAAATAAGCCAATTTTTAGGGTATCAATGTATGGGGAGCTTCTCAGGCTGTTTTTATTTGATATTTGTTATTTGCGGGGTAATGCCACAACAATACATAGTTATTCTGTGAACATTCTAACGTTCTACCTGTTACCGTTGGTGAGCTAGACGCCTCTAACAGATGGACGGACGGACGTTGTAGGCTCGGTAACAGGGTCCCGTTGATCCCTTCGGGTAAAGAACCCTAAAAACGGTCAAGTGCGTGTCGCTCCACACACAGAGTAGGGTTCCATAGCATGTAGGATTGTAACTTACTAACTTCAGTGTAACTTATTCAAAACACGAACAAACGTCCAGGGCCGTCTTAAACTAGGCTGGGGCCCTTGGGCACACAAGAATTTGGGACCCTTTTGGAAAGTAAAAAATGCGAATTAAATAAATGTGTGAATGAAATTGTCGGTTGCCCCCTGAGAATGGGGGCCCTGGGCACGGGCCCCGTGTGCCCTTATGGTGAAGACGGTATTGCAAACGTTGACCCTTTGACTCGTAGAGGTTGTATGGAAACAGAGACCAAAATATACTGCGCATTTAAAATAGGAGCTCAGAAGCTTATTCACGGATCTCGTTGAAACCAGATTTTTTAATGTCGCGGTTAGAAAGTTAGAGGGAGGACATACATTATTGATGACTTTAGGAGCTCATATCTTTCCTAATATCCACCGAAACAAAAAAACTAAATAAAACTCTTTGTAATTTTTGAGGACCTATCTGACTCTTATTTGTAATCCCCAGCTTCATATGGAGTGCCACCCCGTAAGGTGCTAAAAAGTAAAATGTTAAGGGGTGGCACTCCATATATGAAGTTTGGGGTAAGTACACAGAAGACATATACAAGTTAAATTTACACTTTGTAGTCCCAATAGGCTTTAACATACGGACACATAGACAGACAGACGGACCTAACGAATCTATAAGGGTTCCGTTCTTGCCACGGAACCCTAAAAAGCAATGAATTAACAACTCCTGTATTGAAGTCGGTCAAAAAAGTGGCGGCCATTGGAGATATTTCATTCGATTTTAGGCCTAATTCTAGTTTTAAAAGAGCCCACATCTATTAATTGAATGAATGTTGTATCATCGTCATATACATTCTACCCACGTGTAATTACGTCCATCTTAGTTAATTTACATCCTACTATGAGAGCGCCCCCAAGCAGTCACACACTATATTGACCACTAAGTATCACGCGACGTCGGCAACATACCGAATATTTACGAATTATTTCAAACAATTATGTACAGAATATTGATAATAATTATTGTATTTTGTAGCACGGCTCAATGTGCAAACTATCAGCGCTACGATGAGAGTGCTAGTCGCTTTCCGACCGACACGACTTCTTCAAATATGTATAATCAGTTTCCACAGAAAAACAATTACGGAGATAATCTACCTATGATGCCTGAAGGTACGAGATACTCCAATTATAACGGAGAGTCTTCGACTTCCGGGTACGATGGCATGGTACACACACCGGCATCGAACAGCCCTTACTACCAAAATGGTGTCGGCAACCCGCGGTACGCGACCGGCTATGGGCAGGGCTACGGGCAGGGCTACGGTGAAGGCTTCAGCTCCTACGAACTACCATTTGTGAGAAACAACAGAGACTATTGCATCAATCGGGTGCCCCAAACTGGCATTTGGGTGGAACACCTGATGGGCATGTGGTACGGCGTAGAACTGGTGCAGCATCTGGCTGGCGATTCCCGGGTGGACTACGGGAGGACTTGCATCGTCATACACATTTCTGAGCCAAGGGATAGGGTAAGTTATGTTTTATTTACATTGTTATAAACAGACTTCATTCAAGGCCCTGTTCAAACGGAGTCAGTGCGGCGCCTGCGTCTGACTGGCTCGTTAAAATTTCATATAATAATGTATTGTTTCGGGTTAGACCTAATTGCTTTATGTTTCTTGGTGATTTTGATCGTAGACGATAAGCATGTGGGTACGTGCGTTGTGCGTACTTGCAGTGTGGTGCAATATCCAACAACGACAATTAGGATTCATTCACAATGTTGATCATGCGGCCACTCTGTGATTCGTTTATTGCTTTCACTCTTTCAGTAAATATAAGAAAGCAAACTACCAAAGTATGTTTCGTTTTCGGTCTAAATATGACGCATAAATTCAGCAATTTTGCCTTTTGTTTAATTGATATTATAGACTCGGGAAATTAAGACGAACATGCTTGCGAATTTATTATACGAGCATGCTTAGGTACTTACGCAGTTGGATAATAAACAACTAAAAATTTGGAAGCAATGAGCGCCGAAATATCTTTAAAAAAAGTAAGTACTGTAAAAGTGCAAAATACAGTATAGAAACTACTAGTTTTATTATAGATCTTTGGTAAGTATAGGTACTTTTTCTAATTGTTTTTTTCTGACTAATTTTGGCGATAGGTACCTACGTTTTAATAGAAAAAGCGAATCAAAAAATCATTTTTCTTTGTACTATCAACAATAAAGCTTTATTTGCTGATAGTATAAGGAAAATGAAATTGAATATTTGGAATAGGTCCATCTAAGGTTGAGTTTTATAAAGAACTTTTCAGTCACGAACGTCAAAAATAGTATTGGTCTGACGGACCTTCATATAACTCCGCGTAAGTCTATTAGTCGGGATCAAACGATAACATCAAATTCTAAGAGGCAGGCGCGCGCGCTGCCGCTGCTGTCAGTGGACATACCTGAAAGTAAAGAAAAGAAATAGGGATTAAAAAATGAAGCTCTATAGTTTTCTTCAGCTACTTTTTGTATTGCTTCAAGTTGTGTTAATATTATGTACAACAGTGCGCGATCGTGATTCAAACTACAATGTATCTTGTCATAACGAACACATTTATGATAACTTAAATATCGATGAAGTGTTAGGGAGATGGAAAGTGGTAGAGGTGTACCCGCATTTATCCAGAAAGGGGATTATCGTACTCTACAGGTGTCCTGTTGTCACCATACGGGTAGGTTGGTGTGTAATCTGAATTCCCAGTAATGCTTGTATTATCAAATAATATTTAACACATTTTATGTGTGGGTTACTTTTTAAAATTAAATACACTCAAGAAGGATCGCTGCGATATTGTTTAAGTAAGTAAATTAATAAGCCATATAATGAAGCATTTAATTTGTTTTTTAGATTTTTATTTATTTACTTATACTTTTAGGTCTTTCCACTCTTGTACATGTTGTCAATAAAGTTTACTATAAAAAGTGTATATAAAATAATACTTAAACTAAATGGACAGGATTTCATATTTCTAACACTATAATTTGATTAATTTATTATACTTATTCTGCGTGTAAAAGGAAGACACCAATATTTTTAATTCTCGCTAGGATTAATATTTATTTTATCATTAATTTATTAAAAAGCACTCCTTCTAAAAGAACGTAGCACCAATTATACGACACAATACAGCAATTTCCATGGACTGGTTTCTATTTAAAAAAATGACTCCAGGTTTACGTTGCTAAAATCTTGGTCGTTGATATGAAAACAGCAAAGATATTTTTCTATTCTGCCAAACGAATAGGAAAATTGGGGTGATTATTTAATTTTATTGTATTTTTTTTAATAATGAAAAAAGAAAGAATTGATTTCTTGTAATTTACATACCTCAGGAATAATTTAAAGTTGTTAATTCAAAATTTCAAAATGTAGGTAATAATTGACATTTCAATGGGGCCAGCTGTCTATAGTAAATTTGTTTAGTAATATTAAACAATTTGAAAGTATTTCTTAATTTTCTCGGGATCTATCTTTTTTATTAATAAAAACCATTTCATGCTTAATTTAAGATGACGTCATTTATTTGTCTGTCATTCCGGCCGTATTCTTGATGATTAGGCTTATTTTCAATTTTATCCAAATACAGAAAATAAAAATCAAATGTTTTTGAGAAACTTAGAGAAAATTACTGAAAAGGTTTTTGAGATACGCGTCTACGTGAAATTTTGAAAAGTAAGGCTTTAAAAATACTTGGTATTTTTTTATTTGTATTTTTTTTGCAGACTATAATATTAAAACGGAAATATTCGATAAAAATGACATTATCTACTACTGCTAGGTAATTCTGTTGCTTGTGAGTTCCCGTAATTGAAACTTAGCTATCTAATTTTTTGTATTATTTACCTTTATAGTCTGTTGTCAGTGGCTTAATTAGTTGCCAAATATAATTTTCTATGTGGCGTCTGATATCGGCAGTTAATAATATAATATAGTATACTATAAGTACATATACCCCCATGGGACCGCGGGGTTAGGTTGCGGAGTTACAGCGGCACGTACGTACAAACCACGCTTTCAATTATTCTAAATACCTATTGATTGATATTGATTTTGTGACGTTGGCAAGCATTAAGAACGGATTTTCTAGAATTCAATTCCTGAGGGTATTAAATAATGAAGAAACGGTTGTATGGACGCAATTTGGTCGTAATTTTACACGAAGAGACGGATAAAATCTAGTAATTGACAATGGAAGGTACTGATCCGTGAGCCAGCAACAGATTTTCATGACCAATTCCCTCTCGGGTGATAACTCGTAAAATGCTACAGAGAGTTGTATCAAGAAGCCACCAGAACATGAAAGCTGACGTAGAATCCACCATTTTATAGTCAGCTAACTTTGTTTTTCTTTAAGACATTGGGTTAGCTATAATCTGATAAATTCACATAAGGGAGCGAACGATTAAAAAAATGTTTTTCTACGGGCTCGGGAGGTTACCGCTGCTCAACCCACCCATGAAACCACAGCTGTCGTTCACGAGGCTTCATAATACAACTCCCTGAAGCATTTTACGAGTTATCACCCGAGAGGAAATGATTGACGAAATTTCTGGCTCTTGGACTTAAAATTTTACCGCAGGATAATTGCATGCACAAGTGTGACACGAATCGCGGCCGACCCGAATGCGTCATCCGGCTGATTTGGCATCAACTTCCTGCTTCCGACCCCACTGCCACTGGCGCTGGCTCGTATGATTTCGATCTCTCCACGTCCCCAATCCTAAAGTGAACACTTACCACGTATCTTTTGAAATTAACGGGTGAAATATCCTGGAGTATTTAACTCTGAGTATAAGATTACACCTGAAATCAAAAACAGGAGATGCCAGCGGACATTGCCATTGTTTATATAATATATTTATTTTCTATAAAACGCTTGCATAAAATATCAAATTTACTCGTAGATTTTTTGACATGAAAACTTCTTTAGGCGCGTTGAGGACTTTTTGGGTGAACAAAAATCAGGGTACTCGCGTCATCGTGACCAAACGCTTTACGAGTTGGGTTTTCACTTTTATCGGCAGTCCCTAAAGCTGCCCCGCTTTTTTTTATAATTTGGCTGTGTTAAATGTTACGAGATCGACTAATAAGTCAAATCCCATGCTCTGCTTTATAAGAAATAACATCATGTTAGCCACGCCCCCTCCCTCAAAGTTTCGCCTCTTCAACGCTTATTAGAATAAGTTCGCAGACCAATCAACTTTAATAACGAAACATTTTTATAAAGGGGGAGATCCATATGCGAGTCAAAGCGTCCGTCAACGAGCTTTCGAGCCAGTCGACCTTTGGGTCTAAACCGCAAATGCGGCACCTAAAGGTCCGCGGTCTTAAAAACCGGCAGTTTGGCTCGCTGGCTCTTTGTGCATACTTGAAATCCTAAGTCCGCGGTCGACAGCCGGCTGTTTGGCTCCAATGAATCACCAACGAGAGACAACGAGCCAACGAGTAAAGTGTTGGATCATTGGCGAGCCAATGGATCACCCATTTAAGAGATAGATGTAAGCAGATTCTTATTAATTAATGTGAGTAAAGACAGGATTCGTTCCTCCTCCTTGAATTTAATTCTGTCCACAAAAATATAATAAGTTTTACAAGTAGATAATTATCCGCTTCTAAATATAATTGACTTATGAAAGGAGAAGCTAACAGAATTTGACCATCCATTTTTCTCCACCGCAAAAGGTCTTCAGCCCTTCATTTATCTATACATATAATAAAATAGTAAATCTATACATATAATAATCTATACATATAATAAAATCGTAAAGTGGAAAAAGTCTGTACATTGAAGATAACAATGAAAAATGCTATGGGGGGCTTCAGAATGAGCAGCAGAACAAATCCCAATGGTTTTTGAATTTCATGTCTGTTTGTCTGTTTGTCTGATTATATGTTCGCGATAAACTTGAAAACTACTGGATGGATTTCAATGCGGTTTTCGATAATATATCCAAGAACACTTCAGGCAGGACATAGGCTATAGAAACTTTTGGAAATAAAAGTGGAAGGGGGTAAAAGAGGGGGTGGAAGTTAGTATGCGAAAAACTGTTTGGATGAGTTTATTAACTTAAAACTTGTTATAAATACTCTTCAAAATAGAAAAATAGGTATGCGGTATAAGACAATATGAAACTACGCCTAAAAAGGGGGCCTTGGGGCGTTAAACTTTGTATTGGAAAAACCGATTTCATTTGTTTATCGACTTGAAACTTGGTATATATGCAGTTCAAAACAAACAATTAGGTAGGTAACCGTTTCTAAAATAAATTATTGTGTGTGTGTGTTTGTGTATGTTTGTTACAACTTAGCTCCATATGGCTGAACGTATTTTCATGAAACGTCGTATATAGTTAGACCTTAGCTTTGGGAATAGAAAATAAGGTCATTTTTGTCCCAAATAGCTCATAAGTTGTCGAGAGTATAATTACAACCGAATTCCACGCGGACGAAGTCGCGGGCGGAAGCTAGTATTATATAAACTGAAGAAATGGAACCGGCATAAATATGTTTGCAGAAATCAAAACAAAAACCATTGAAGGGCATAAAGCATAACACGAAATATTTGTTTTATTGCAATCGATCGCCTGCAAAAGAAGTTATTTCAATTTTTAGAGTTCCCTAGTCAAACAACCCTTTTGTCGTGTACCACCTTATACCTTATACTCGTATGCTACCCTTGTCGCCATGTCCTTATGTCCGTCCGGACAAAAATGCGGAACCCTATATGCAATTAACTGTTTTTCGGCTTTGGTTTGCACGTACGAGTACAAAGTCGCAGGCACAGCCAGTGCCAACCTTTATCCTAAAGTAACTCCTACACAATGACGCAATGATCTGACTCAGTCGGCACGGCGGTGGCATTGAAAAGGTTAAACTGGCTAACCTAACCCACTTTATCTCCGTCTAATGATCCAGTGCTGTTAGCACTCATGTCCTTAACGACTTTGATTACACCATAATTTGTTTGAAAAGCGTAGTGGCTGTACTAAGACTTTGTATCAAGAAAGATCGTAGCTGCCTCTTTCCCAGACTATGAGGTCTAATAATATACTTTACTTTTGCCAAGCTAACATGTCGGAATTGCTAAATTTTCTGTAAAAATTTGAAAAGAACACCTTTTGTTTGTTTTCTTGAGTCATATTTTTATCCGTTGCGCGAAGCCAAAAGGACGGTGTAGGGTTTAACATTCTATGTATATGTATGTGACAATTGGATGTCCCATTTTAGCTCCTGAACTACTGGACCGATTTTAATAAATCGGGTATCATATGATTGGTGAAGAACGTGCGAGTGTCGAAGGCTATATAATAGTAATAATTCTAAGAGTGCGTCACTCTAGGAGCAAAAATGCTTTTACGTCGCTTATGTTTTGGCTTTTAACAGTGTTACGTCTTTTATCAATAAATAAACGCGTAACTTAATACAGTTTCATTTTCAGCACAGTCTTTACGATTTGACGATATTCTATAGGTGATCTGTGTTGATTCCAGCTCCCGATGCATACGCAGTTGCACCACGTGGAGGCGCTGAACGCGAGGTTCCGTCAGATGTACCGGCATCTGCGCCTGCTGTGGGACGAAGAGGGGCAGACCCTCGAATATGCCCTCTACTTCGCCAACGACTCTGCCGGTTACTGGCAGGCCTTTGATGGACAGAATGGTGAGCAACCTATACTATAGTTGTGCTTACTAACTTAAACCTACCTCTTAGCAATTTCACCAATTGGCTTGGCAGTAGGCCACACGGGCTCTATCATATGTCCACATCGACCAGCGCTTCGAAGGGTTACTTACGTTATCAGCTGAGAATAAGCCAGTAAGTCTTCTTTTCAACTTGTTATCATTTGAAATTCAAATCATTTGATAAAAACTAAGACATAAAATGCAACAAAGAAACCTGATGGGCTTAAATAAATTATAATTATAATGAATTAATTGTAGTGTTCTCTATACTATATTCTATAGTGTTTCATATTCGATATTTAAATTATTAGGACATTAAATATTTTATTTCAAATTATTATTATTATTTTGATATTTGGAGACTTTACATCTCCTTCGTTATACTTGACCGTGGAGACTGTCTACATCTCCATTTAACCTAGATAAGGTAATCAATTTAGAC
This sequence comes from Tortricodes alternella, assembly GCA_947859335.1. Classification (NCBI taxonomy): domain Eukaryota; kingdom Metazoa; phylum Arthropoda; class Insecta; order Lepidoptera; family Tortricidae; genus Tortricodes; species Tortricodes alternella. The sequence continues at coordinate 20,864,863 of OX401970.1, read as the reverse complement.
GTTTCCTTAAAAAAAATTATTTTAATTATTAATATGATGACCCTTAGAGGCTGAATACATCTCTAAGTCGCTTAACTTGTCCAGACGCGGAGACTATACATCTCCTGTATTAGTTATTTATTATAATTAATTTTTACCCATTAGGATTGTTTGCTGCCCTTTTCATGTGTTAGTTTTAGTTAAAACTTACATTAGAGTTTTCGTTTCTTCTCAGCAGATGTCACCTTTCGAAGCGCTGGTAGCTTCAGACATGTAAAAGAGCCCATGTGGCCTACTTGCAAAATAATTATTTTCATTTTTATTTTCATTTTCATTTTCATTTTCATTTCATTTTCATTTTCATTATAAGTTAATAATAATATGCAGGCGACGTGAGCGCTGTGCGATGCCATTATGTTATGTTGCATGTGTGTGAGCGAGCAGTATAGATCGCGCCTCGCTGCTGCGAACCCGCAATGTGACCGGGCCTTTATTGTATAATTTTTGATTATTGCACATTTGAAACACCCATTCCCATAGCAAAAATCATGTCAATTACGCTTAGAATAGCACAAAGTGGTTAACAATTGTCTTCTATTTAGACCTGCCTTAAATCAAAACTCATGCCCTAATTGCGTCGATTAAAGGATCGATAATCAGCATAGCATTCCCTCGTATCGATTTTAATGCATTTTTAATATAGACAATGCAGCAGAATTACCGTAAAAGTCATGGAAAGCGCTTTCACCCCTTTTTTGCAAAATAATAGTAATAGATAGAAAACCAACTAACAAATTTTATGTGACAGTACTTACTGAAATGCAGCGCGAACCATGAAACCAATGAACTAATTTCATCTTGCACCTACATGACTATGATAAGCATTGGCTCAGCGAAATGCTTTAAAAAATAATTTGTTGTTTAAAACTGAACTTATAATTTCTGTCTGACTTTGAATAACAAAATAAAACGAAGAATAAAAATAATTATAAAGCAATACAAACATCCTGGGATAATAAATGTTATCCAACACATTTGGCTGGAGTTGGGTTGGCTGGATCTTCTATTACCCATTTTAATCTATAGCACAGCGAAACGTGCTCAAATTCAAGCAATCAACCTGTTGTTGTATCTCAATAGTGGCCGAATTCAGAAAGGCCACTCAAATTGAGCATTGATTAAAGTGACGTTTCAGTGACGTTTCTGTATAGGTTGACAAGTAGTGGAGGGACATTTAATAACCTAATATCTGGTCAAATGCTTAAATGGCGTTTCTGAATTCGGCCATAGGTCTCGCAAATGCTTTGCGAATGCAATACTTAATGTACCGCGCAGTGAAATACAACCGTAATTTAAATTGTTAATGAATATAAAACCTTGGGACACATAATGCAGGTATATTTACGGCTTTTTTCTTTCACAAGGTACACTGGCCCAGCGCTCCACTTATCAGCAATTTACTGGAACAGTGCAAGTGTTGAAGGCTGTGAACGACCACCTGGTGCTGAACTTTTGCCAAGAAGCCGCCGGCGGCAGGCCTGCTGAGCTCTACTCCGTGCTGTTCTCGCGCGAGCCGCGCAGCATGACGCGCTGGGAGGTGGAATCCGTCCACAGCCTCTTGCAGAACAAGAACCTGTCCGTGGCTTCGCGAAGGATGGTGTGCGGGAACGGAGTCGACAAGCCGTATCGCAGCTTTATACTCTCATTTCTGACGTGCCTTTTCGCATACATTATTTGTTCCTCGTAATTTACTTGTGTACTACCAACACAGATGTTATTATAATCCGTTTGACGTATGTTTGGCCGAAAGTTACATTTGGCCTATTTTCAGTTGCGCGAAATCTACATTCTACATTTATTTATATATATCAAGCTTAACCTAACGTAAATACTACAAAGATAAGGGCATCTATTCGGGCACGGCCATGCGATATTGCTGCAGCGAGCGAGCGAGACTCGCATCCCACTCATACGCATTACGCATCGTGCAGAAGAGTGGGATGAGAATCTCGCTAGCGCGTCGCTTCAATATCGCATGGGCGCTCCCGAATAGAGGCGCAGGGTGGTTGCGATTATTTTTACGCCCTAAACTTAACTGCGACGCTATTTCGTACCACGCCATTGTTCTTACATATGTAAAATACTTATATGGTGAGGTATGAAATAGCGGCATAGTTCAGTTAAGGGCCTAATAAGAATCGCATTTAGAGATCGTGGTTATCCCCCAGATATCCTGAAAAGTTAACGCTTACAGCAAAAACAGTGATAAGTCAAATTAGAATTAACTAGGTCAAATGCAGTATTCAGCCAAACTAAGTAATTTCGGCAGGCTTATTTTAATAATAACTACGTTCTACTTAATTGGTTATAAATAACGAATGTATTATTTTATTTCATATTTTAACATATTTTTTGCCTTCGAATATTTATGTAGAAATAAAGCGTGTTCAAAATATACCTGACCATGAAGAGATACTTTGATTAACATGTTTAAATAATAATAAAAATATGGAAATAGAAAAATATTTAACAGAAGAATTTAATTGATTGGAACTATGAATATACCTTTTTTATTCAAAAAACTAACGATGAGAGCTATTAAGCTAGCGGGGTCCAATTCGAAACGGCGCCTAAACTGAAAATAAGAAACGTCAAACTCAACTTTTTATAGCACCACGCTGTCAACATCGAGTTTGACGCATCTTATTTTAAATTTATCGACTTCTTAATTTAGCGAACACACTTTCGCATTCCCCTTGCTGTATAAAAATATTAAGCATTTGTTTGTATTCTTTTGTTTCTTAATTAATTCAGATGTTATGGTAGGTAGGCTAGAACATATATAATAATTTTAAATCATGATATAAGATTTTGAACAGGTATATAGCTGATTATGTCTTTGAAAAAGAAAAGACGTTTTAATTTACAAACTGCGGCGGCCCTAACATGAATGACACAAATATAAATTAAACCCGTTTATCTCTATGACTATCTCTTTCGTCGGAACTTAGAGAGACGCACTTAGAGATAAGACGGTCTATCTTATCTTTGTGTCATTCATGTAAAATCCGCAGAACCGTTTATGGATTACAACGCGAATTAGATATGTGCCACGATCTTAACAGAATTGGGCGTTTCATGAAATAACAGCTTAAATTAAGTAATATGTAAAGTTGATTTTGTTTAGTTATAATTTATAATATCCGTGCCTAAAGACGAAGCCAAATGTCAGTTCAGTGGCCCGTCGTGGCTGACGTCATTGCTCCCCTTACGGCGGGGGCGGAAGGCACTAGGCCGTCACAGGGCGCGCGCAGGGTGTGGGTTTAGCCAGTCAATAGGGATTTATTTTGTACCGAGACCCTGACACTAATTCCTCTGTCCGTGAAATTTTGCAGTGTGGCTAGGCGGCCAATTAGCACACTTTGGAAACTATCATCTACACTCTACTTTATCATACGGCAAAATGTTACGAAGGAAAACTTCTCGTTGCCTTGCCTATAGTTCAAGTTTTATTTTAAATATGTATTTAGATATACAATGGGTAAAATTCGAAATGGTGTTCGCTAAATTTAAAATTGGCTAAATTTAAAATAAGAAACGTCAACCTCGATTTTGTATAGCTCCAAGGTTCAAAATCGAGTCTGACGGTTCTTATTTCAAATTTAGCGACTTCTAAATTTAGCGAAAACACGTGCGAATTGGCCCCAATGCGTCTAATTCGAAACGGCGTCGTCTAAATTTAAAATTCCCTAAACTTGAAATAAGAAACGTCAAACTTAGTTTTGTATAGAACCAAGCTATCAAAATCAACGTTGACGTTTCTTATTTCAAGTTTAGCGCCTTAAAAATTTAAAATTAATTTAATGTCAACTAACCGCACGTTTAAAAAAATAAAAAGAAACAAGTCCAAATGAAATGCACATTTGTTTTAAAGTTTACTCTACTGCGTTAAAATTGAATTTGGAATGGATTTGTATATTACGTTATTTCTTTTTAATTTTAAACGAGCGTAACTGCGATCTTAATATTCAATAGGCTGTTAAATAGTAAATTACATTACATAGGAGTTGATATTAAGTCGCATAGTTATTAAGAACGGTGACGGCAGAATAAGGAATCAGAGTATAGAATAAAATATATTCTATAATAGTTCTAGATAGAATAAAATGACACGAGTAGCGTAGCGAGAGATTCTAACGAATGCCGATGGCGTAGCGAGGCGTTCAAGTTATACAGCCGGCCAGAAACGTAAACATTTATCTTATCTTTAGATTCCAATCGCAACACTTTTCACTTTTTCTACAAGAAAAACTGAAACACGTTCAATTACAATTACGTCAAACAGGAATAAAAAAACTGCAGCCCGAAAAAATTTACTATGTTCCCACTACGCAGAGTAGAAATGATTGTTTCTAAAAATATTCAGCATTATAACTTAATTATTTTTCTCGCCGCACCGCACGAGATGCATAGCCCGTTAAATTGAGTGGGGAAGCCGACATGAATGTAAAGTAAGGCATCGACGTCACCCGGCGCGGCGGGGCGAGCGGGGCGGTGAGGTCTCCGCCACCTGCCTCCACACTCCGCCACCCTGACCTTGCCGAGCCAGCCAGCATCAGATACATCGTCATTGGACCCACTGGGCTAGTGTCATATAATATGCGAACACAAAGGGACGTGTTTAGAGCTTGCAAATCCGTTACTCATTGTATGGGGCGGTCCCGGGATTTTCGTGATTTTTCATACAATACCAGTCACGAAATTCCCGGGATTGCAATTGTTACAGTCGCTGCTCCTTTACACCCCATGCAACAGACATTACATCTTCCTCTTTCCGCTCTATTTGTGAGAGTTTGAAGCAATAAGTAATCAAAAAATTAGTAACATTCACATAACAAGATGCGTTCTTTCGAGGCTCTTAGGTTTAATGAAGTACAACTTTTATATTAATTCAACACATGCTGTTAAGTTAATTTCGGATTAGAACCGTAAATTGTTTCTGTAATCGATGGACAATGCGAAAAAAAGTAAATGTTTTTTTGGTATTTTGATAACCGTCTTTAAAAATATATGTAAATGTGAAATATTTGAATGTAAGTACTTAAACATTTTATTTTTTACTAGCTTTCGCCCGAGGCCTCGTCCGCGTGAAATTTGGTTATAATTATTCGCTCGGGAACTTTTGACTTATCCGGCATAAAACTTACACGCACGCACGCACGCACGCACGCACGCAGGCAGGCACGCACACACGCACGCACGCACGCACGCACTTACGCACGTACGCACACACACTCACACACACAAACACACACAGCCACACACACACACACACACACACACACACACACACACACACACACACACACACACACACACACACTTTTGCATGTATAATATTAGTAGCATTAGTAGGAAGTAGGATTGTCGAAGAGTATTTGTATCAAGTTTTAAGTAGGTAACAGCATGGAATCAGTTCTTCCCATACAAACTTTCAATACATCAAGGCATCTTATTCTAGGGGGAGGTTACGTTTACTTCTTGAACAGTTACCTAATTGTTTGTTTGTGCATTTATATAAAGTTTCAAGTTGATAAACAAATGGAATCAGTTTTTCCAATGCAAAGTTCAATACCCTAAGGCACTCCTTTTTAGGGGTAGTTTAATATTTTTCTCCAACGTATGCCTAAGCCTAATTGTTTGTTTTAAAGAGTATTACCAAGTTTCAAGTTGATAAACTTAACTAAATGACTCATGATGTGAAATGAAGCCGAAACAAATGAATGATACTAACTTGATAGCATCAAGCGATTTTCAACATATCGGTGTGAGGAACGCGCTTAATTTATTGTCACGCGCGTTAATTTTTTGCGATAACTCCTAAGATATTCGTTTAAATTATATAGTGTAAAAGATAAAAATTCTGTGCATGAAACGCTTAGGGTAACTAACATATTTAAGTTGATAAGTATTAATACTGTGTCTGTCTAAATAACTTTCCAATTACCACATTCTACATGACCATTTTTTTAGAAGATAGTGTGGGTATAGTAGTCTATCGTTAAAAGATAGATATATGCCAACGCGGACTTTTTTGTAGATCTATAAAAGAGAAATATCCCACATCGCATTGTTTTGTTATATCTCAACAGGATTAGGCAGCGTTTTCGATGAAAGCTACGAGGCGCCTTGAATTTTTCCGACGCTTTACAAAAAACCTTGACATATTATATATCTAAACCTTCCTTATGAATCACCTTATGTATTGGAGAAAACCGCATGAAAATCCGTTCAGTAGTTTTTGAGTTTATCGGTAACAGGCAGACAGACGCGGCGGGCAAGTTTGTTTTATAATATGTAAGGATTACTTACATCGGTTACTTTTAATTTGAATCTTTTCGACCAAAAGATGGTAAATTCAAACAGGTTAAAAGAAAAAATAATAACAAATTGTCAATTAAAGATAATAATCATTTATTAAAATTTTAAAATAGTACATTAACTTACAACACTGTCCATGTATCTATCTATATAATTCCACTAAATTGGATAATTCTTTTTTGTGTGTTCGTTATTCTCAGGACAAAGTTTTAATTATAGAAATTAAAAATAAAATATAATATTAAAAGTGAGTGAGTGAATGAGATAGAAGACTATGAGAGACCTTCAATATATTGACAAATCACTGCCATTCGTCCATGTTGCATGAAAATCCGTTCAGCGGTTACGGAGTTAGCATACATACAGACATACACACACACACACACACACACAAACTTTCACATTTATAATATTAGTAGTATATTAAGTAAGGATATATAAAGGATATGAAAGTAATAATGTAATAATAATAAATAACGTAAAGTTGTCCATGCCCCCAAGCATTTCTTGCCGCAGATCAACACCAGCCGTCTGCAGTGTCTGACCTCGGGACTTAAGTAGGGAGTTCTTTAATTCGGTAAATTAGTACATCTGGTCTTCCTGCGCATTGGACCAGATTGCGCTTTACAATCCTACCGGGTAATGTCATCGAAGCTGTCATTTTGACTGGATGCGAACGTGAAGAAGAGGTGCTTATTCCACGCATTACACTTATACCATCAAATTTCCCGTTTCAGTTAAAAAGGGTATCATGCACAGTGCAGTTTTAGAGGACTGTCCTCGCGCGAGCGATCCCGAAGTGGAATGAACTGATACTGAGCTTTTTCAGGGGACTACAGTATGTGGTTCTTCAAGGAATCAATAGGTTTTGAAAGGGTCGGCAACACGAAACTTTACGATACTTTTTGTGTTGCAGGCGTCCATATGCTACGGTAACCGCTTACTATCAGGCGGGGCGTACGCTGTTTGCCACCATCGTGGTATAAAAACGAAGAACGCACTTGCAGTTTTTAGTCCCTCTTTGTTTCGCCATGACCATTAATATTATAAGTACCAAGGTCAGACACTGCAGACTGTCCGTGTCGATCTGCGCACGGAATGCTTCTCCCATGGCTACCTTTACGTTGCGTGTTCGAGTATGAACGGTTGCACCCGACTACACGACACTGCACCCCAGAGTGTCGAGCTGATAACGCCGTCTCTATAACGAAGCACTGGCATAATATTTTAAGTAATTTATCACTGAAAATTGCACAGCTCTACGTGGGCAAATCGCGGGTAAAAGCTATCTTTACTTAATATACTACTAATATTATAAATGCGAAAGTTTGCGTGTGTGTATGTCGGTCTGTATGTAAGCTCCGTAAGTGTTGAACTGATTTTTATGAAACATGGCATATACGTTGGACCTTAGGTTCTGGAACATTTGTTAGGATATGGGTACGTTTTAGTCCGCAAAATTCAACAGTTCCCAAGGGAATAACTATAACTGAATTCCACGCGGACGAAGTCGCGGGCAGAAGCTAGTATTTTTATAAGTTTAAATGAGCTTTTTTTTTCTTTTTTGATTTTTATTTGCAATTTCCTGGTTTTAATTTGAAAATGTGGTTTGGATCAGAATAAATAATATTGTCTTCACCATCAAAGGTTATCCCAAATATATTACGCACACTAGCTATTTCCTCTAAACTATGTGTTTTTTTATTCGTTTCATATATAGAATGATTTCCGCAAAAATAAACGTGACCATTATTATTTAAAGCTACTCCGCGAAAGAGTTTAATTTTAGAATAGTGCGTGCGTTCTTTCGACCCATCTTTGATTCTATACAGACCGTTTTCAGTCGTTATAAACTCATCGTTGTCTTTGTCAATAACGAATTGATAAATCTTCTCCGTAATATGTTCTTGATGTTTAGGTCCTTCTTCAGTATTACTGGTATTATATTTGTATAGTTTCTGAGAAGGAAAATCGATAAAGTACAAATGTTTTTTAAAAAACATACTCCAAATGTTATGTTTGCTGATTATTTTCTCAGGGACCTCATGTTTTTTCTTGTTGAGGTGGTATTTAAAAATACCGGTGCTTCCGCCCAGGTAGGCGACATGGTTGTCTTCGTCTACTGCCGAAGCGAATCCATTTGGCACCGCCGGTATCACTGTGACATTCTGCTTACCATTTTCAATGTATGCGATTTCAAATGTGTCTTCTTCGTTTTTTCCGACATTGTAACTGAAGAAGATTTTATGTTGGCGTTTATAAATAGATAACTGGTAGGGTCGATTCAGTCCACTGGCTAACAACTCTTTTATATGAAGTTTACCGTGGACAGTGACAGTGTCACATTCTGCATTTGTCTGGTCTGCACCTGCTAGTACTATGGCAGCAGTAGCTAGTAGAAGAATCATTTTCATTGTAAGGTCGAAACACTTGCGCGGTTGAATGAGAAGTGTGCGCCTGCGGCGCTAAACTTGATATCGAAGCTGATTCACGTCTGGGTACAGATTGTTTGCTTCAATTACCTAATGTGTTACAAATTCACATGTGTCATATTACGGGGGCGTATATCCATCGTGCACACGACTATTACAATTCATAGTTGACTAATGTTATTTTTTTAAACACACATTTTAGTCATCTCACGCGGAAAAATATTTTATTTATGATCTAAGTTGTAAATCATTGCAATAATCTCATTTAAATACATAATAAGGAACTGCTCATAGCAATTTTTGCGATGCTTACTTTTGAGGTGTCAGAACGCGAATCTGACACCATCAAAGGTTCAGTCGCATGGCAACCACCGTCCACGACACCCGTTTAAGTGATACTGTTATAATTTAAAAAAATGCCCTCCCACATCGTGCGGTGTGAGACCGCAGCACCAGCGACCCCATATTAGACTTTTGTATGTATGTCGTAAGAATTAGACATCAGCAATTGGGTGTGGTTAAGCAATGGCGCTGGCGTTTGATAACCTACTATGAGACTTGTTACACGAAATTGTACTGATAAGCATATCCTGCTTTTGAGATGTTTTAATAAACTGTTAAAAATTCTAACACTGACCTACAGTATATGCTACAACTAGTGGCTCCGTGAGCTGTAGACCTGGCGACAAAAGACTTCTAAAATTGAATCTAAAACAAAAACCCTTTGAAAAGTAAGAAATAATGATTGGCCTTGCGACAAACTTATCTTTGCTGTTGAAAAACTCATATCTCCATACATCAACATAGGTCGATTCAGTTTACCAACTCCGCCGTAAGTTTGTAATTGTAAGTGTAATAAAAAAATATACACTTACCGAACCTCCTCACAAAATTTTACGAGAATCGGTTGAGAACTGCGAGCTGTAGACGAGAACAAATGGACATCCGCTGGACATACGAAAGCATTTTTGCTCAAGTTGAAACGGAGACGCGTCGCTCGCTTCGCTCGCTCGGTCGATTAAAAATAGTATATTGCAACACATAGATATAGAATTACTTTTTATATCGATGGTGCAACAGGTGCATGCAATCTGAGAGCCATACGAGAAATAATAATAATAGTCTCACAATGGAAAAAGACATGGGCGATGGGCTGATCACCTGTCACCATACAGTTCATCATACCATCTTAGGACTAATTAATCGAACGTGGCCACAAGTAGTCTTGTGGCTCTGCCCACCCCATTAGGGATTTCGAGCGTGATGCTATGTATGTATGTAAGTAAGTATGGATGAATCCATCTTATATGCGGCTATTTTGGGGGACCCATTACATTGAGTGAGCGAGTCACAGTCTGCCATTTCATCCGTTTGTAAAGACGATGACTAGGCAGATGTCATAGTCTCCTCCATAGCCAGTTCACAGCATAAATTAACTGGATTATGTGGATGAACATAATCTAGTTAGTTTCGCATCCATTTCGTTACTATAGTCCTACCCTAACCGGTGGTTGTCCGTGCGTGCACACTTCTATAGTAAGAAAGCAGCAGCCCTGGCACGCCAGACACGGGGATAAGTTAAACCCGTTTATCTCTCCGACTATCTCTTTCGTCGGCACTAGTGTGAGAGAGACGCACTTAGAGATAAGATGGTTTAACTTATCCTTGTGTCAAGTGTGCTAGGGCCGCTGGGATCGCCGGTTGGTGTCACACACATCACTCAAATTAAAATTTGTCTTAAGGGCCTCTGCCTGTTGGCTTCGGCCCCATGTACGCCTGTCAAAGGTCCGGGACTCCCATGGTCTCGTGATGGTAAAAGGCATAATAATAATACCATTTTAATTTAGACAGAGTCCATATTGGTTTGTAATACAGTGGTAATTAAAACTATGTTATGCTGGCAACAGCTTGGAGCACGTTGTTACCTACTCTATCACAAAACTGAAGTACCAGGATCGCATATTCGCGGGAGCATAGATGGATGAAATAGAAAGAAACATCACATCCCTCTCGTTCTAACTAGAAGAGAAATTGACTGCGATGTTTGAAATTTCTCCACCCTCGCCACCTCCACCCCCCAAAATGAAACATTTGTGAGACGCGAGTTGCTGTCTTTCTCTAACCACACACTCGACATATATAAGCTTTATACATAGATATAAAGGTACATAGCTTTACACGCATGTTAAAAAACTTAATAATTGGGTATAAATACAACACAAATTCTTTTCAAGATTTAACGTTCAATGAAATGGAGGCTCTGTAGCAAAATGCCTAATGGCAGGCGGAATCAAAATATTCATTCTCCAGCCACCTTGCCAAGCAAACACCGGTCAAGATTTGAGATGTTTGTGTTACTTAATTGTTTTTTATAAATATTAAATACATGCGAAAATCATACAATATCTCTCACGAGTAAGTACCTATTTGGCTTTAGTATAAATATCAAGATTTTCCAGTCCACAGGAATGGATATTAGGAGGCATGCATCAGAAGGGGACGTGTCGTCATGACATTGTCGACTTAGGTCGATTTTACTAGGAGAACATAAAAAAAAGGTATCAACTCCCTCATTCGCTCGAATACGGGAAAACACACCCGTTAGATAAGTGACGTAAGGGCTCCTGCATGGCATCTTTGCACTCCTGTACTCCCAGTATTCTTCGCAGTTATTTTTATATTTTTGCTATTCAGAAACAAAAGGGGCAGTTGCATCAATCAAAGAGAGGATAAAGGAAAAAATACAATATAAAATAAAAGTTATATAACTTATATTCGACACTTACAAAAACGTTTATAATTTATTTAGTTTTTCAAGATTCATACTTCACAAGCCCCTGTTGAAGATACAGCTATGGTTCCTCTCACATACGTGAATCCATCTTTACATTCGCAAGCGTTCTGGAAATAAAGTAAAACGATAATTTAATTTGAAAACAGTTATATAATATTTATCTCTTTTGCAAAATAAATAATTGTAAAAATCCACTCAAAAACATTTTTCTTCTACAACCGCATTGGGTTATCGTTTTATATAGGTAGCTCTTTAAAAAATATTATGAGTTTTATGCGTATCTTATAACCTTATAGATTTGGTTAACTGTTGAGGAAATATTGAGCTCTATCGTTGTTATTGTTTCTTATAAATAAATAAATAGAATTTCTGTTGGAGTTACGTGTCCCCTATGCCCCCCAGCTCTAAATTCTAATAATCTGGAAGTTAAAAGGAAAGCTATTCCGACTTAATAAGTATCATTTGTTCATAAGTGTAAAGGCGACTAACTTCTTTAAACTTACTGAAACTCATGGAAAATAGCAATATAACTTTTTAATAGAAAACTAGGTAATAGTTTTACCGGAGTTATAACGGGTACAGAACCCTTTAATAAGCACAGTGGCGGAATTGCCCTAAAGCACAGTAGGCCCGGGCGATGAGCGGCCAGATATTAGGGGCGGTCAAACGTGGCAAAAAAAACCTAAGAAACGACCCATAGTAAACAAAACATTTTGTGCAAGAAAGTAAATTCATATGTAGTACAGTCAGCGTCAGAGATAGATATCCCACTTAGTTTTAAAACATTAACTTGCGCAGGCAGACAACTTGAGATTCAATACGTAGCCAAACCACTTGCCAAGGACCACCTAAGCTATCAAAAAGTTCGGTATACATAAATCTATTCAAACTACAATTCTGTCGATACCGTATCTCGGAAGTAGTATATGCGGCGAAGACTGCAAATCCCCCACTGACTGCATGGCCCGAAATGATCTTGATCGGTTTTTTAAAGAATGTGTATAACTTACTAACACCCCGAGTTCCAAATTTTATACATAATATTAGTGGCGAAGCGTGGTATTTCCTAAGGGAGGCCGGAAGAATAAGAAGCGTTTCTGCTTATTATAGGCAGGCTGCGGCACTGCATAATAGGTATCTAAATTTGGGACAAATGTCTATGTTGTCTAAAACTTGAATATTTGGTTATGCGGGGTATTTCATTACTTAGACATTTTAATACATTCATACTTATAATATTTATAAATTATCATACTTACAAAAATATTTTCGAAGGAGCATGCCTGATTTTTCTCATGGAAATTTATTTTTTCGAGATTGTGCCTGATAATGTCTTCCGAGGGCATTTTGTCATCATTGTAATTAGGCATTTTAGACACTAGGCCTCCATGATTTTTTTTGACTAGTAAATTGTCCAAGTTGTCCATTACAGCAGGGCTACCAAAGATGGCGTTCTCAAGGTACGAGCAGTACCTATCGCCTTTGTCTTTAAATCTGTTATTGTTTTCGTGGATATAACTGTTGGAGGGTTCTTTTCTTTGACTATGTTTAACTTCTCCCGGGCCCAGGTAGTCCTGATACAGATCGCAGCATGGCGCAGTCGAGTTCGCTTGAGGCTTGTGAGTGGATCTCTTGCGCATTCCCACAATAGTATTCGTTATAAATTGAAATTTGAGAAAGTTTACTACAACATCAGCAATACTGGCCGAGCCACTTTTATTTAGACTTTTATGTTTAACACAAATGCGTATCGGTGTCGATGTATCATAAGAATGATGACCTGAAATAAAAATGAGCGTAGAATTTAAGTAAAGTAAAGCAAGCCATTTAAAATATGTGGCAAAGTGTGATAATATTGTTACATAAGGAACTAGCATGATAAACTAATCGACGACAAACTGTCGAGGTGGCTGAGGGGCGCTGTGAGCGGGTAAGTCATAGGTGTAAAAACATATAGTGGTCACCCGTGCCAGTCGCGTCAGGTCAATTGTGCGGGGCATGCGGGGTGAGGGGCTCGCACCCCACCGCCCGCTCTGCCTGCGGAGCAGTACCTCAACATAACCAGCAGCAGCCGGCATATGCCGCCGCGCGTCGGGATCGCATGCGTTCCTAGCTGATTACTCACTATATATTTTTTACACAATGGGGAAGTGTCCGCAGTCCGTTTAGGTTGAGAGGCGAGCACAGCCAGCAACTTACAGCGCGAACACGGTGTGAGCAGTGGCGAAGTCTCAAGGTGGCTCCCGGGCGCACTGCACGTGCCGCAGAAGTGGCTACTGGTCCAAGTCGAGTCGGAACTGGGGATAGAGCTCGAGCTTGACTCTGTCGATGCCCATTTCGATGATTCACGCAAGGAGAAAAAGGTTAGAGCCACCACTGCCTGTAAATATATCAATAAGATATAAGTTTCGTAATTTTTTAACAGCAATAAGGTACTTTAGAATCTTTTATGCACTCATTAAAAAGGGTTTTGGATATGAAAGGTATGGATATACACATATGCATATGTACAATTGAGTGAGACTATTGGTCGAAAGTATAGGAGTAATTATCAATTTCGATGGCTCAATTACCCGCATTCTGGTTGCTGATACGGCGGCGGTATCATTACATTAACAAATATGTATACGCCGGTTGACAGATGACGTATCTATTGGATTGCGTTCGCTTTGTTCCAGCTTGAGCATACGATTGCTGTCTATTTGAAGCATGCTTACATACCATAGTGAAACACGCGCCAGCGCAGATGGTGGCGCCGAGGGGGAATCCGTAACGCTCTACTAGGGCGCCGCCCAGCGCCGGGCCCGTCACCTCCCCCAGCGAGTAGCAGCATGACCAAACGCCGGCCACCGCGCTGTACGTCGCCAGCGCCTCGGGACAACCGCCCTCGTAGCTGCCAACATAGCTTTCATTTACAACCAGACTAGAGGCAAACAATGTGGCTTCGGGTTTACCGCGTTGCAGCGTCTTGGTTGTATAAAAATATTCTTCCCATAGTAATGCAAATTATCGTCAACCGTAACAATAAAGAAATTGAAAATAGCTAGAGCATATTATGTGGCACTGTAGATTAGGATTTATTGAGGAATTTTACTTACATTGAGCTTGTCAAAACTCCTTGAAATGTTGGCAAAAGTGTTAGTGCTACCGATACACTTAAGATCGACAGAGCCACCAAATCAAGCCAGAGGTCCCTGAAAAATAAATACTAGTAGGTCGTTGTGATGTTGTTGTCTAGGCCGGGCGCTAAGCAATGGATGGCCAAGTAAGTTAGAGGGCTGAGACGAAGTCGAGATCCTCTAAGATACGAGCCCATCTATTTATTGCACTTTGTGCGCACAGATATACATGGTGCTTTCCATAACTAATAAGAGTAAGAAATATTTATCATTTTTCTACTACAACTAGCGCAGCAAATATGTTGGCATCAGATAGCTGAGCAGCATTTTTGCCAGGAGCGCTGTAGCGGAGTGCGCTGAAAGCCGGTGCCGTGGAGTGGATACGCGGTCGGTTTTAAGTTTTTAACTTTGACATTTACTTTATTTTTGCCAAGTTTTTGCATTAGTTGAAAGAAAAGCAGTTTGTGCACCTCGCATCAAGTGATTTATTACTGCGCTCGTGTTTTTGGAGCCAAAGCCTGGCCCTTACGCTCAGACTCCAAACTAACACTCGGCGCAATAATGAATCACTTTCTGCTTGGTGCAAAAATCTACTAAGTATTAAAGATGCGTCAAACTAGGAATAAAAATGCTTTTACGTCGCAAGTCGGGTTCTAGGTTAAATCCATTTTCATATTAGGCATTGTTACTTTGGTTACTAAATTGGACTTTATAAAATGTCATTATAGAAACTCACGTTGGAACACCAGGGATGAAGGGACAAGGGCCGAGAAGCAGCAATCCCAGCGTGGTCAGGAACAGCCCCCACACCATCATGCACCAGTGATTGTGTACGCTGTATAAAATTAAATATATTTCGTGCAATATGTTCCTATACATTTAAAGCAAAGGCAATTTTTATTTCTGGTATAACCATTAAAGGGGTTTGGTTAGATAGCCCTTTTAGATTAAGGCAGGCAGGCGCGAATACACGGGCACGACCGAAGTGCCCTATTTCTAGACGTGTCATTTTAGTTGGAGTTACGTGACGTGTCCCGTAAATACTAAAATCAGGAAAATATTTTAAATAATAGCACACATAAAAAGGTAAAAACAAAACCATCACGACTTAGCTTAGGCTTGATTGCGCTATGAGCTATAGACGATTAACTTGG
Organism: Tortricodes alternella; assembly: GCA_947859335.1. NCBI lineage: Eukaryota > Metazoa > Arthropoda > Insecta > Lepidoptera > Tortricidae > Tortricodes > Tortricodes alternella. Next base: position 20,849,004 of record OX401970.1, on the reverse strand, counting down.
TAAAACCTACTCTTCTACAAGTCAAAATTCCACAGTACAAATTAATTTCCTTCCATAGACTGTACAGAAAATTAACGAGGGGGGCAATCGTACATTGTGAAGGGAACATGCACTTGGCGGGTATTTTTAGGTAAAATGTGTATTTAAGTAATAAATTATTACTTACCGATCCGCCACCCACCCCCAAATAGGACTAAATATCCCATAAAGGCTGGAAAACAACAGAAACACGAGGCCGATTTGCTGGGTAGACAGACCAAACTGTCGCAGGTGGGGCTCCAGAGTGGGGTCGAGGAAGGCCCAAGTGTTGGACACCACAACGATCACCAGACCCGTGATTATTATAGAAGGGATCCTGAACAAGCTGATAATTGAAGCAGACTTCGTGCCCGATACGTATTCTGCAAAAAAAAACATGTTTTTTACCGAACCGTTCTAAAGCATTATAAGCGCTAAGCTTTATTGTATGCCGGTTTTTTTTTTCGTCATATTTTTACCTTCACAATCTGTAAGCAGGAAGAAATTGATGGGCACTGTGAAAACCATTATAATACCAAGAGTATAGAATGGAAGACCGAAGCCTCCGATCTACCTGAAACAAATTATGTTTTTTTTTTAAGATATGTTAATTTATTAAGTTCGAAAGGAGTCCCGTTACATTATGCGATTAGTTAGGTTTCAAACTAAACTGACTCTCAATTTTTATTCTACGACATACTCGTATATGAATTTTATGTTGTACACACCGAAACGCGGAACGGGTCGGAAGCGGGCCCGCTTAAGCTGTGTGCACAGGAACTAATAATGGAAGCGCTCACATCAGTGACCGCACGGCCACTGCGGGTTGATGTGACAGCTTCCAGTTTAGTTCCTGTGTCAGCTTACGCGGGCCCGCTTCCGACCCACTCCGCTTCCATTCCGCGTTTTGGTGTTGGAAGCCTTAACATCGCTTGTCAAACTGAAATGATTATTGTGCATATGGATAGTTTCGATCGCGATAGTCCTTCAGCTCCTAGCTCCCGTGCAAATAAAGCATTTGTTCCTTTCCCTCCAGCGTATTAATTAGAAACTCCTTGATGCTTTATGTTCCCGATAAAAGCTAGTGTGCTAAGTCCTCTGTGACGCTGTCTTAATGCCTCGATAAGCTTTTATTTTCAAAAACCTCCCATAGTTCAGAAATGGTTCCATAGAAAAAAATTATGGGATCTGATAATGGGAATCAACGGAAGCAAGCAAGCAAAGCAAGCAAACATATACCGCTTTGCCATTTTTTTAGATGACTGATTAATTTTTGCAAGAGCGGCATTATTTTGTCAAGCGGGGTGATGATGGAGTCCACGGATTGCTTCATGGAACTCTTCAATGATAGATAAATTAACGGATAATGATGACATTTCTTTGTCTCCGTTACTAAGCAACTTATTCTCGTTAAAGCGCCTTGTACATCAAAAGTGATAATAGGGTTCCAAAAGAAAACTCCTCAACGGTCGATAGTCCTTAATATCCTGATAGCAATATTAGACTTAGGCTTAAGGCCTTTGGTTTAAGTAGTGCTCCAGAAATCTTGCCACCGATTTCAATATATTTAATTTAGTACTGCATTTAGGCCAAACACAAAAAGATTAACAAATTTGGGGTCTCGGTTCTGAATTTAACTTTGTTCCTTTCGGAGTCGATACCCTCTCGGTCCGTGGGGTCCTGACGCATTATGCTTCTTCGGAGAAATTTCGAAGAGGCTGGTAAATGAAACTGGGGATGGGAGAGCAGGCAGCTTCCTCGCACAACGCATTAGCTGCCAGCATCTTCGGCACAATGCAACGAGGACCTTTTTTATTTTATTTAGTTTTTATTTAGGTTTAAATTTATTTTATGTAGTATTATTATTATGTTGTATGTTTATTATGTTGTTATATGGAAGAGGCTGGTGAAAGAAACTGAGGACGGAAGAACTGTCAGCTACCTCGCATATTGCATTAGCATTGCGATACAGCAAGGAAACGCTGCCAGCAGCTTCGGCACAATGCAACAAGGACTTTTTTTAGATTGAATCTAATTTTTATTTAGGTTGAATTAATTTTATTTAGTAATATTATTATGTTGTTATTCAATAAATATTTGGATACATTTACTAACGGCCAGTCTTTATTTCTTAGTTTAATGGGGTCTTGGAGTGGGTTTTGTTTTTTGTTAAAACTAATTTTAATTGTGACCTTCAAAGTATCCGATTGACCTAAGAGGACTGTGAACCAACGTGAAAAATCACTCTTTTCATACAAACGGTGATAACGATTCCTACCCCTTAAATTTTAACCGATTTTAACCAGGTTTTTAAAAGATTGTCAGTCAGAACAAAATCTATAGACTTTTTTTAATTTGTACTTTTTTTGCAGACTTTAATTTGACGTGTACGATTTTGGGGGGGTCATGTTCCCTGTGACACATTATCTTAGTGATGGAACATTATGCTCTTGCTCACACCTTAGACAAAGACTAGGTATACCGAGTTGTATAAAAAAAACTTCTGGTAGGTCATTGTACAATAAATAAATACGTCGGTTAAACCAGTGACCTTTCCCGATGGCGATCAAAATGAAAACCCCTATTGCAAAGCTGCAACTTTTTGGTATCATAATATATTTTTTTATGTGAGATCCTTTACGCTTAATTTTAAGAGTGTTAAACTTCGACTATTCATACAAAAGGTGATAACGAAAGGTTAACCGATGTTGACTAATTTTTGATAAGTTGTCAGTCACAACAAAATCTAGGTCTATACGTTTTTAAGAATTTTGATAAACTATCAACAAAGTCAAATAATCATCAAAATTGGTTTTATATGAGAATACTAGAACAACATTAAACTGAATTTATTGATTATAGTGAAAAAAAAAAAAAAAAAACGTATAGACCTAGATTTTGTTCTGACTGACAACTTATCAAAAATTAATCAACATCGGTTAACCTTTCGTTATCGCCTTTTGTATGAATAGTCGAAGTTTAACACTCTTAAAATTAAGCGTAAAGGATCTCACATAAAAAAATATATTATGATACCAAAAAGTTGCAGCTTTGCAATAGGGGTTTTCATTTTGATCGCCATCGGGAAAGGTCACTGGTTTAACCGACGTATTTATTTATTGTACAATGACCTACCAGAAGTTTTTTTTATACAACTCGGTATACCTTGTCTTTGTCTAAGGTGTGAGCAAGAGCATAATGTTCCATCACTAAGATAATGTGTCACAGGGAACATGACCCCCCCCCAAAATCGTACACGTCAAATTAAAGTCTGCAAAAAAAGTACAAATTAAAAAAAGTCTAGTCTAAAAGTAGAGTCTACTTTACTGAACATTTTTTATTATTAGCGACCCCCCCCCCCCAACTTTCAGGCAGCGACCGCGCCTGTGTGTTATAATATTAAGATAAAGAAAATTGTCACGTGTTTTAAACCAGGGGCAGGAACGAAGTACCATAATGATGATTTCAATTTTAGATCCGAATAACTAATTCAATAAGAACGTTTAATTAAATTGACCTACTTATCGGTAAATATTTACATATTGATTGATTTTGTGAGTTTTAATACATAGAATTATGTAGTATGCTATTAGCTAATATGGAAGCTGGAACCCATACCGAATACAGCAGGCCGCCGATAGCAGGCCCCACGGACATCCCGAGGCCGACGAAGGTCTCCAGGATGCCGAGCACGGAACCGATGGAGTCCGGGAAGGCATGCACCACGAACACGTAGCTGGCTGTCGAATACGCGCTGGCTCCCAGTGCTTCTAGGCCGCGAACCAGGAAGCACATCACAGTGAACATTACTGTATCTTCTATCAAAACTAGGCTTCTGTAATGCATGGTACAATTATATAAGACGCCGATATCTAATCCTAATTTTATAATTTTATAGTTTTGCCCGCGACTTCGTACGCGTGGAATTCTATTATCGTTGTTCCCTCGGGAATCGTGAACCTTTCTATGGGATAGTGTAGCATTCTATAAGTGAAAGAATTTTTAGAATCGGTTCAGTAGTTCCAGAGATGATCCCCCCATATACGAACACACAAACTTTTAACTCTTTATAATATTAGTGTAGTTGTAGATAAAAGCGAAAGTGTGTTAGTTTGCTCCTTTTTCACGTCGAAACGGAGCATCCGATTGACGTGACTTTTTGCACAGCGATAGTTGTAGGTCGGAGAGCGACAATACGCTACTTTTCATACCGGGTAAATGCAGAGTTCCCGACGGTTAAACGATACTCGAATTCATGGGGACGAAGTCGCGGGGTAGTGTCGAAATAAAGTAGGCAAGTCTCAGTTTCAGAGAAGATAACACCATGTTTTATTAGTTTACGCTGTAATCTACGTTACGTACACTGTTTCGGTAAAGTTTGTTTTGCCTTTATTACAGGCTCTCGTAATTCAAAATGGTAATAATTATGCATTAGGGTTTTACACACACTTATGAAAATCAATGTATCTATCAAAAAATTGGAAATAAAGCCTCCATTATTTCTAGCAGACAAACTTATTATTTCAAATACATATAGCGAAAGCAGCACCTAGTTACATTTTGGCGATAAGATAAACGCTTACAGATGTATTTCTTCTCCTTTAAATAATGACACTTAAAGCCCTGAATGCTCTTTGATAAATAATTTAAAAAGCTGAGATTAGATGCAGAACTAGCTGGTTAACTTATAGCTAACACGTTAGCAATCAATGATTCACTTACCCAAATAATACATTACAGAATCCCGCAACGAACATGCCGGCGGTAAACATAAATTTTGCACCCACTATCGGAAGCTGTAATTAAAACAAATACAAATAAAATTAAGCTTAATCTTTCCAATTAGTATGTAATTAGCATGGTATTCAAAATCTGACAAACTCTTTTCCGGAAGTCTGGGTATTCTGGTTTCGCAAATTTCGAAGTTAAGGGGGGACGATGTTTTTAGCACAAATTGAAAATATTAATAAAAATATGCCGAAAAAAATATAAAATTATGTTTTGAAATGCTTAAAGCCCTTTCATATGACTAAAATTCGCATATTATTCATGCTGAGAGGAAGTTCGGTAGGAGGAAGAATTCAATGAAGTTCAAAATATTGAATGAAAGCTGTATGCGTGGTTACACCCCTGCGTGCGTGGGAGTGGGTTATCGGTCTATACCTTTGTAACGTTAACGAAAAAATAGCAATAATAACAAAATACCTACACATTTTCCTAATACTGGTGACGTGATGAACATCACTATAGCATAGAAGCTGAAGACTAGGCCGCACATGGTATCCGTGAGCCCCTTGGCTGTGGCCTCACCGGGGAAGAAGGGGGCCATGACACTCATGGAGCAGAAGCTCATGAAATCCACGAGGGCCAATGACGCTAGCGTCAGCCGCTGACGCCGCGTCAGCCGCCGCATGGCCCCCGGCCGGGGCCTCGTCTGCGTACGGACTAACCTAGGAAAAAAAAAGGAGATTACTCCTTACGAACGATTATAAAATAAACCAGTACCCAACCATGCTGTCATTTTTCATTTTGACATTTGACAGTAAATAATAAAGTTTCATATTAATGAATATAAACAGGTCAACATTGAATACAATAATTAATTGACACTTCGGGTCCCGTCGTCTTCCGATTGAGATCCGAGTTTTACCGATGGAAACATAATTTTCACTATATCTGTATGCAATGCGAAGCGACCGACGCATCTTCGGCTAACATCGTGTGACTTCCTGTGACTCCGTACCGTGTGACAGTGTGACATCGTAGTTTGATTTTACTCCCCATCAGTAAACTCCAAAACCTCAAGTAAAGTTTACAGTCCGTACTTGCATTATTTCAATGAGGTGTAGTATGTACACGGGTTCAATAGAAGTTATGTAAAAACCTATAATATTAATCTTTTCGTAAATAGACCATTGCGAGAGGACATCGTGCGTCCAGTGGCGCCCTCTTCAATGAATTGTGTTTTCTATTAAACTAAATTATTATTGCGCAACTAATACACAATATATATGCTATGTAATAAAGCTTTGTATTCATACTTGCCCCCGTTTCGTTAAATAAAAGTGGCCACTTTTTTCCGTTAAAATTATTACATGACGGTTATATTTTATAAAGGTTTTAATTAAGGCTAAAATTTGTGTATTCAATTGCGCAACAACTTGTTCGACTTCGACTTTAATGAAACACTTTGGTTTAATAGAAATTTATAATAACAGTGATGAGGGCGCCACTGGACGCACGACACGCCCTCTCGGTAGAAGACTGTAATTGGTTACAGTCCCCAACCCTTAAAATCACACAGTGGTTTAGTCGCTAAAGTAATCAGCTATGATTATATCTTTAAATTAATATTTTTTTGATTTGTATTTTCCATACAGTTATATGATATGACTGAGAGCGCTGTTTCCACTGTCATCCTATCATGATTCTTTCGGCGACAGGGTAAAACCTAATTACCTATATTATACTGGTAGAATGGGTTCGGTATTCATGACGATTACGATATCGTTGACTTGTCTGCAATTTCCTATACATATTGAAGTCTACTACGACATATTTAGTCGATTTTATACTGGTCCATATGTTAACTGTTTACGTATCCTTCATCCTTAAAATGAAATATATAATGGTTGAAGATTAAGGGTTTAGCTAAGGAATTGAAAGGCGTTACGAGTATACAATCTACTAGGTTTTAAGTCAGGGCTACGCAATTAACGGACACGAGAGAAATAAGACACTTAGGAAGTAATTACACCTTTTACGCAACTGTACAAGCAACAGTTTTCTTTTATGTTTATTCTAGGAACTGAGTGCCATTCGAAAAAACCTCTCCTTTTATCTTAAGTTATCGTTGGTATTTTAAGCCGAACCTCAGTTTACATTGGTCATACGGATTCGCACATTTTACAAAACGCCGACGTTATATAAATAGGAATAGGTGTATTTGTTGTATGATGCAAATGCTAACGTTAAAGACCTTCTACTATTCTGCTGTGTTTATCTGTTATCTGATAATCAGGTTGTACTAGACACGTGTGATAATAACAGTTATCTTAGTATTTTATTTTATTACTTACACAATACGTCAGTATGTAGTAGGTATACGTACCTACGGTTATACGGGTCTACGGGTTATACGTACGTAACGTGCATTATAATAATATGAACTGAACAGTAATTGTATCTTCATGTCTAGTTTAGTTTAAAATTTTGACAATGGTTAAAATTGAGACTGCCATTTGAATAATGTTAAAAAAATTAAGTCGAACAGTCGTACACCGACATCAGGGTTGATACACTTACCTTCTTATAAATATAAGAGAAGCCAACGGGAGGGTATAGAGTTTAACAGTCTACTATTTATGTATGTATATATGTACGTATGTATGAATTTGACCAAAAATAAAATGTTCCACTTTAGCTCCTGAACTACTGGACCGATGTTAATGAATGGGGTATCATATGATGCGTGGAGGACGTGCGAGTGTCACAGACTATATAAGAATTGTAAGGGCGCGTCATACTAGGAGTCAAAATGATTTATCGTCGTCAGATGGATTTTAGTTTTTAACGTTTATTATTATAAATCTAGTAATAAAGAGTACGGCACCATTGGCAGCTACACACAATTCCCACAAAACATATTACAGTAGGTAGTTGATTTATTTTAGGATATTTATGACACTTGTGAGCAGGTAAATAGATGAGCTCCTGAAAACTGACTAAGTTAAATAAATATTTTAAAAGTAATATGAAAAGCAAAACTGAAGCTCTTCTCTTCTCTTATATGCGTAGAGGAAATCACGCTAACATTTAACAGATAACAGCTCACACACACAAATTATAGTTCTTTTTTAGGGTTCCGTACCCAAAAGGTAAAACGGGACCCTATTACTAAGACTTTGCTGTCCGTCCGTCTGTCGGTCTGTCCCTCTGTCACCAGCAGTTCAATTATGCAGCACAATTGGTATTGGTTTGGCTCGAAATGCAAACCAATTTAGTCTTAACTCTGTGTAAATAAGGGCACAATTGGTTTACTTTTCGCGAAAGCGATACCACTTGGTGTTGCGTAATTGAGCGGCAGGCTGTATCTCATGAACCGTCATAGTTAGACAGTTGAAATCTTCACAGTTGATGTATTTCTGTTGCCGCTATAACAATAAATACTAAATAACAGACTAAAATAAATATTTAAGTGGGCTCCCATACAACCAACGTGATTTTTTGCTCTTTTTGCTCGATATTGATAATGGCAACAGGTAAACGCTTGAAATACTCACAGAATATTTAGTTAGGTATATATGCACTTTATAAAAAATAATTTAAAACAAATATTTAAGGGCGGCTCCCATACATCAAACGTGTTTTTTTTTTGCTGTTTTTATAGATAATGGAACCGAACCCTTTGTGCGCGAGTCCGACACACAATAGACCGGTTGAAAAAAAAAATAGAATACCTCAGTGTTACAATATAAAAAAGAGCTTTTATTTTATGAATATTAATTAGTACCTACCTAACTAATAACACAAATTATAATTGAATTATTTCATTATTTAAGTAATATACTTATTTGTTATCACTACTATGATTGTACAAGAAGACTTTTCCACTAAACGACGTATAAAGATTGTTTAAACTTTATCCATTTCTAAAAAAACGAGGTACCTACCAACTTAAAGCTTTGGCTAACCTATATACCTATTATATAACGAAATATAAAATACATATTTCTTTCCATAGAGAAAGCGTAGGTTCGACCTAAAAACCTAAAGGGGCTCATAAACGGGCTAGTTTTTAGCCCATTTATAACTGTAATTCGGGCTATCCTCAAAAGTTTACGTACAAACTTTTTGTTCTCAGTAGTGATGTAATATGGTATATTTTTGGGAATAGCCCAAATTCCAGCATTATATCGCCGAAAAATCTAGCCCGATTACGAGCCCCTTAACATGTTCTCAAATTGCAATATGAAAATATGCACTGTTATAATAACGATTACTGCTATAGTTTTGCGAGATGTGAATTTCCGTTATTACCTGTAGGTACAGGTAATAACGGAAATTCACATCTCGCAAAACGATTTTAGTGAATTAATTTTTAATATTCTACTACCCCGCTGCAAATTATCGATATATTAGTCTGTGACTGAGAATAAGCTAAAAGGGTCAAAAACAAACCATTTAATTTTTAGGGTTGTTTTTTTGTGACGTATTTTGATTTGCATAATATGTTAGGTTGAGGTTAAAAAAATATCTCAGGCAACTTAAAAAAGTGACTGTCAACTTTATGGCCTGGCCATAATAAAGGGCTACAGGGCATGGGATAGTGCCAATTTTGCTAAGTTAATTTCCCAGCCACATCGTTCTTACACTGTGGTACTTACCGTTCTCGTAATAGTCTGATTTCAGAGCTGAGATCGTCAGGTGACCCCCCTGACCAGGATTGCGCTCTGCGCCGCGCCCGGCTCGGCGACGACGGCCGCGGGTCGTACTGCGCGCCGGCCATCACGCCCCACGACGCCTTCATCGAGTCAGGGTTACACACCACCGTGTTAGTGGAACACCTTCCAACACTACTTGCAGCACCATTGTTCTTATCAGTATCACATCGAGTCCGTACTTCAAAAGGCGACATCTCATCCGGCTGTTCAGCCATATTTAGAACACGTTAGTCCTGATTCGAGAATCACCACAAAGTACCTACCGAAAAAGCAATTCTCGAAGCGTAAGTAATGTAATAATAGTCCGATCGTAAACAAATCACGTTATCAGTGTCAATACACCGAGCCCGGCGGCGCACACGCAGGACGGGGCCTTACCAACTCCCGTCGCATATCAATGTATATATCGATATCTTATCACGTGTAAATATAAGTTTCCTAATGAAATAGAACACTAGTTAAATTCCAGCCATGTGGAAGTGCTTCAGGAAGAGTTTGAATTGAAAATACGAAGATTCTAAAGTTTTCTATAGTTTATACTTATTATGGCAGCAGATATATAAAGTACTCTGTGTAGTGTCTACCCACAAAACAGCTAAGTACTACGAGTGCAATTTTTTGTAACTTGTGGGTAGCAACATAGGAAAATTAATTGAATATAAAAGAACATAGCACCACAGATAATACTTGACAATACTCATTTAACCATATAAATATTAGCAAGCTATATGTAATTATCTATCAACCATACACCTGCGAAGCCTACAAACTTTTGATGTGTTTACTGTCCACTAATTAGGGCCACCGTCCACACACAACTTTTGTCTCTGGTGATAGTCTATTTATTTATTTATAAGGACCATCAACAGTATTACTTCAATGAGGCACAAAATCAAGCATACAAGTTGGAGCGAGATGCAACACTAATTACCGGCCACAGAATGCACGATAAATTATACAATGAACTGATTAATTATAGGGATTTAATACACTGATAAATGCAATTTAAAACGAGATTAGTCCGATCTTTCTTTCGCAGTTTGTCCGTAAGATCAAGACATCCAACTGTCCAAGTCCAAAAGTTGCCCGTGGGCGCCAGCCTTTAAGTACTTAGATATATAGATAAACCTAAACTGGTAGGTACAAATAAATATGTGCCATGCAAGGATAGCTAAAGCCATCTATGTTGCGTTTTTAACTAATTTCTACACCGAAAGCCTACGGCGCAATAGTAGTTTATGCAACGGTTGCATAATGATAGGCCTTAAAACACTAGTGCGGTTTTCATGAAACGAGCCGATAGGCGAGTTTCATAATAAGATCGCACGTGTGTTTTAAGGCCAAATTATGCAGAGTTGCATACATAACTTTATCTACACACATATTATAAATCCTCCATGATGGGTTCAGAAACAATATTTTCTGGCAGCAAGTTATTTGTTGCGGCTGCATATTTCCGATATCCGGCGCATTTTCACATCACACACACTCCGAGAAGACTACTTACTATTCATATTTTCAACTAAAATATAAATTACAAACAACTTTTTCTATTCAATTCAACAACAATTCTACTTTCGTTCAGCAAAACGTCAACATGGCGGCAATACGATCCTCCGTCAAGACCATTTTTTTTTTAAATCATAGACAAACGGATGAAGTCTATATTCTCACGTCACTCGAGATCAAATATTGTGCAGTTTATATTAAAAAAAAACATACTGAATTGACGTTTCGTATCAATAACTGTTTTAATATCTATGGATACTAGAATAGAGACCCACTTGAGTTTTGACAGCTGTTCCAAATTTAATCTCATTTCTTTACTAAACTCTTTTTTTCATTAAACCACTAGCGACCCGCACCGGCTTCGCACGGGTGTAATTTTGAAAATAAACAGCTGAAAAGCGTGAAGTTACTGCCTTTTATTACAGAACTTCTTTATAAACAATGATTGCAGCTGACTTTTTGCTACACAATACGAACAAATTTTAGGGCCAGGTATAGTTTATCCGTGGGAAAAGCACTCAACGCTCAGGTCTAAGCCCGCAACGTTGAATATCAGGACCCCAATTTGCTCGGTGCATTCGACATAATGTCATATGGGAGATTAAACGTCAGATTCATACACTTGTGTTAAAGACCTGTATGCACTGACGTTTAATCTCTCATGTGACAATATCTCGAATGCACCGAGAATTGGGGTCCTGCTTTCTGTTGCGGCCGAGCGATTCCAGTCCGTGAATTATTGTTTCGGTTCCTATAACTTTTGATATCTTCTAAAGTATTACTTAAATGATAAAGTGTCCACGGCAATTTTAATCTGCATTAAATGCCCAAGGTAAAGAACGTTTTTGTTTGGATAAGGATTAATAATGAATAGGAGAAAATAGCTTCAGAAATAACTTAATATTTTTAAAGGTAAAAACGGTTACTGTGAGTCCACCTTAGGAGATAGAAATAATACCAGACGCGGAGAGTGACTTTGTTTTGTAGAGATAAACCATAAAAGTTAGGGAGACAGTGGGGCCAATTCGAAAGTGTGCTCGCTAAATTTAAAAGTTACTAAAATTGACACGTCTAACTTGACTTTGACGGCAATGCGCTGTACAAAATTGACTTTGACGTTTCTTATTTTCACGTTAGGGACTTTTAAATTTAGTCAACACCATTTCGAATTGGACCCAGTTTATTTTTTAAACCTAATGTTTAAACAGATTTCTAGTATTAGTAATTATTCAATATTAAAATCAGAAGACATACGTTCATAATATACAATCTTAGAGCTTTCAAATGGCATACCTACAGCATGGTAATAGTAGTTTATGCAACGGTTGTATAATGATAGGCCTTAAAATACTAGTGCGGTTTTCGTGAAACGAGCCGACAGGCGAGTTTCATAATAAGATCGCACGAGTGTTTTAAGGCCAAATTATGCAGAGTTGCATACATAACTTTATCTACACACATATTATAAATCCTCCATGATGGGTTCAGAAACAATATTTTCTAGCAACAAGTTATTTGTTGCAATCGTGGCTGCATATTTCCGATATCCGGCGCATTTTCACATCACACACATTCCGAGAAGACTACTATTCATATTTTCAACTAAAATGTAAATTACAAACAATTCTACTTTCGTTCAGCAAAACACCAACGTAATGGCGCCAATTCGATCCTCCGTCAATACCATTTTTTTTTAAATCATAGACAAACGAATGAAGTCTCTATTCTCATGTCACTCGAGATCAAATATTGTGCAGTTTATATTAAAAAAACATACTTAATTGACGTTTCGTATCAATAACTGTTTAATATCTATGGATACTAGAATAGAGACCCACTTGAGTTTTGACAGCTGTTCCAAATTTAATCTCATTTCTTTACTATAAACGATAAAGAAATAACATTGCAGCACTGGTTTTTCCTAATTGGTTGTCAAAATGGTGGTCATTTCCTACGGTTTTTGATTAAACAATGGAGGTTTTATGATATGGGTGTAGATAAACATATTTTTTGTATGAAGTTCATATTTTTTGCGTTGCGACTAATTAAATGTTGCTGCTGTAGCAGTGGAGTAAAGGTGTGTTTGCTTTTTACCTTATGCTACTTCTCCAACGTCAATAACTAGGTCGACTGCTACTTTGTTATCTATATAGTCAAACCGAGATGGTAGTGATAAAATGTGTAATACTTAGGTGTGACCGATATAGGTACAGTTACCAAGAGATAAGAATTTTTGGCACCCTCATTGTATTGCAAGTGTGCTAAGCTAATGCTATAGTCCAATTAGTCATTCCGTTTCATTAGGCGAAGACCGACGAAGACGGTTTACTTATTCAACCACTGGCCATTGCCCTCTAGTCCAGGAAACGAACGATATCTAGTATGCATAACAACTGAAATAAAAGTAATTAATATTTTAGCGTTTTTTTTTTCACATGACGTTAGTTTTATAACTTATATTAATATTTGGACCAATGATCCACCAACGTTTTACCTATAGATACTGAGAATAAATTATTGTATTACATTATTATATTTTGAAATATGGTTAAAAATGGGGTCTAGATATCGGGTGGTCTAAAATTTTTTGGCCGATTTTTTTTCGCAACAGATTTTTTTGCTTACCAGCGTTTCGTCGAATGATTAAAATGTCGAAAATTGTTTGATCGAAATTGTTTTGCATAATATTCTTCGGTCAAAGACTTGTTTAATATAACATTTGTATGGAATAACGTTCTTTTGTCGAATGTGTGTCTGGTATAACGTTGTTATTCCAAATATTGTTTAGTATAACATTTGTATGGAATGTTACTTTGACCTTTTTAGCATAACATCTTACAAACATGCAAAATTTTCTGGACTGTTACAAAAAAAAGACCTAACATCGAAGGCTAAGGATAAGGCTTAGCCTTCTGAACCTAACCTGCAGCTCAATTACGCAGCACAATTGGTATCGGTTTGGCTCGAAATTCAAACCAATTTAGTCTTAACTCTGTGTAAATAAGGGCACAGTTGGTTTACTTTTCGCAAAAGCGATACCACTTGGTGTTGCGTAATTGAGCGGCTGTCCAAGTCCAAGTCGCTTTTGCTCCGACCCATTTTGCTCGCTCGCTTCGCTCGCTCTCTCATCGTGAGTCTTATGCCCCCTTGTGGATAGCTCCGCCCCTCCTCGCCCCTATACTATTCCGCCTATCCATGTATCAAACATTCATTCATCTACCTTCACAAACTTTGGTAGAACTAAAATGTTTCCTACTTCACGCCCACCTACCTGCTAACCTTAATATAATAGAATCTTGACATATATACCTACTTTTATAAATACCTATCTTTTGTTTACATTTCGCAAAACACATAAAAATAGTACACATTGTATTTTATTTTTTCCTTATTCATAAGAAAAGAGAATAAAAACTAATTAGAATAAAAATACTCTCGGTATTTTAATTTTAGGACATTGAAGGTATGTTAGCCTTAATCTGGGGTCCTAGTGAAAAATGGGTTAAGTCGAAAACGTGTGACATTTAGTTATACAGATTGTTCTGATTTCAACAAAGTATATAATTAAATGTCACACTTTTTCGACTTAACCCCTTTTTCACTAGGACCCCAGAAATAACATTTAGACCTATGTATATTATGGATTCAGCCTTTTAGTAATTAAAATTTTAGACTATACATTTTCGACCAAAAGTGCTTTAGGACAAAAAATATGTTCGCAAAAAATCATTTTGCTACAAAAGAAGTATGCTATTAAATATTATACCAAACATTCTCGACCAAAAAATTTTGCGTGCCTGCCTCAACATATCCGTGCTGAGGTATAACCGGCAGCAGCCAGCATATAACCGCCGCGCGTCGGGATCGCGCGCGTTCCTAGCAGCGGCCCTAACATGCATGGCACAAAGATAAATTAGAACCGTTTATCTCTAAGTGCGTCTCTCTCACACTAGTGCCGACGAAATAGATAGTCATAGAAATAAACGGTTCTAATCTATCTTTGTGCCATGCATGTTAGGGCCGCTGATTGATTACTCACTATAGTATTGTTGAACACGGGCTGGGCTGTTTGTTTTTGTTTTGGCCTTAGGTCCATAACCACGTTTCGACAAAGGAAAAAATTGCGGTTCAAAATCAGTTTTTTATTATGATGCTTTGTTATCTATAGTATTATTATATAAGTAAATATATTTTAAGAAATAAATCCATTTTACTTTCAAAAACATTTATTTATAACTCGCAATATAATTAATTACACTTATATAATTAAACTAACAACAGTGTAAAAGTAGAAGGCAGATTTTTTAATATAGGAATAGTCATTGAACTCCATATGTTCGTTTTGAAAGTGAACTTAATGATAATGAACGAACTATATATGTAACTGAATTCAAATAGACACTTAGATATATATTTTTTCAGTTTGCTAAGCTATAAAAAAACGATTATATCATATTACTCCGATCAATGTAATTGTACAATATTGTGTTAAATTTGCGCACACTTAGAACATTTATTTGATTATAATGTAGCAACACCCAGTTATATTTTTATTTTAACATTACATCTGAACGTACCTATCGCCACTAAAAAAGATTAAGCCTTCGTATTAGGCTGAGTGACCCTAGCAAGGTTGACATAGCGATAACTTAACCCCGTATTATCTCTTTATCTCTTTCACCGGCACTAATGTGAAAGAGAGGCACTCAGAGAAACGACGGTGTTAACTTATGCTCGTGTCAACCTTGCTAGGGCCGCAGAGCTGTGCGAGTAATAACCCACCAATGAGTGTACAATGTTTCGTTCATTTGTCTGAAACCAAACACTCCTATTGGTGGATCTTTTTCTCGCGCACTGCTAAGCTCCCTCGCACAGCTCGTGGAAACGGAGCCTTACTACAGATTATATAGTACGGCATTACCTGGAACTTTTCACCTTTACGAATAGTGAGACCTTACTCTTGACAAGATTTTATTGTCCCATTCACTTTATTTATTACGTTGTAATCCATAAATAAGCTAAACATACCGACTTGATATGTTTTATCACAGCAGCAGGCTCGGAATTATCCACATAAAGAAAAAAAAAACCGGTCATGTGCGAGGCTGGCTCGCGCGCCGATGGTCCCGTACTTTCGCGCAAACTCATCTCTTCGAACGTGCACGCCCGTACTAACGATAAGGTAAGTCGAATTGAAGGAAAAACTTAACTTTGCAGTGGAAAATAATGCTTTCCCATACATTTTGCAAATGTAATTTAGTTACCTATTGCATTTTTTTTCTACAAATTTACGATTTTTGGATTTTTTTCAAGTTGCTGCCTCAAGAAGCAAGTTGAGACCTTGCTTCTTGCCAAATTTCATGATTTTAGGTCAACGGGAAGTATCCTATAAGTTTTGATAAGTGAGTTTGGGAGTATCCAAATATGTGACATACATAAATGGCCGTATCTTTTAATTGCGTTGACTTAGTAGTTTGAATCTTTTACACCGCCAAGGGACCGTAGACCTTAAAATTTGATATTAATTTCAACTTGATATCTCTACCCATTGCCCAGAAAAAGGGTCTTGACAGAAGGACAGACGGACGGGCAACAAAGAGAAAATATCCGTTTGTTTTCTTTTTAAGGTACGGAACGATAAAAAGAACGTTTTAACACGTAACCTGTCACATGCCTACGTAATTTTCTCCTCAAATTTAATTCAAAATAAGTACTTAATGAAAAAGTGGAACACAATCGATCAGATTTTCAAATATGAGTTAGTGACTTTGATTTAGGTCAGCGTGGTTCGAGTCTGATCATAACCGCAATTGTTCAAGCTCCTTTAGTAATGCGGCTTCGCCTTCTATCTTGGCTTTCTGGTTGATCTCCAGCACCTTGCCCGCCGCTTTTAGCTGTTTTAACTTTTCAATGTCACTCAGTTTCTGGAAAAAACATGTACAATTTAGGGTCTAGTACTGGTATACCTCGTCTACAGTAAAAAGAGCGCTGACAGCCATATAAAATGTATAGCCGTCAGCGCTCTTTTTTACTGTAGACGAGGTATATCGGAATGCTCAACATGTATGGTTGAAATACCCAAAATTTAACAATATCGAGCACAACAGTACCCGGTCAAATAATGATTTATAATGAGTAATTACATCAGTGTAAGTGGCACTGGCTAAATCCATTGGGTATAGGTATATAAAGGGTGTAAAATCTAGAAGGGTCAGTATGGGGATCCGAAACTATAGCGGACAGGGAAATTACTTCTAAGGAACCATATATATTCTTTAAATTAAAAAATAATGTATTCGGAAAATTATTTATGTTTGTATAATAACTGATATGTTAGATAACAAAACTTCCGGAATTGTGTAAAACATATAATACAATGTAGAACTTTCTTTTAGTTGTACATGCAGGGTCCATGTCAGTCAAATGCATTTCAGTCTTAATCTCACTGGTAGTCCTAATGCGTGTAAGTCATAACGCGATATAGCTTAACAGCCTTTTAGTGTTAATACCGATTAGTTGAACAGAGATGAACGCATGTTGATAATTAGGAAGTTAGCATTTTATACTATGTACGACTTAGACTTTGTAGCGAAATAGGCACAATCCGTTTAACCCTTTCGGCGCGCATGATGCACATGTGCATCATGGGATTGCAGCCTCGCGCACGCGCATGATGCACATGTGCATCATGGGATTGCAGCCCCGCGCACGCGCATGATGCACATGTGCTTCATGGGATTGCAGCCCCTTGGGCGCGCATGATGCACATGTGCTTCATGACAAAGATTGATGACAACATAGTATTTTGTCCAAATTGGAACAGTTTTTAGGTTGATTAAGATTATTGAGACTATAAATAATTGAGTGTCATATATATATTTTTTTCTTCCTTTGTATTTTCAGAGAAAAATTACTTTGAACTTTAACAATCGATATTACTCGTATTAAGTAAGAAATTTTTCTTATTTATTTGATAAACCGTTAGCGTAGTCATCATTGTACATTTTAATTTAATTTAATCATCTATATATTTAGATTTTCACTTAAAAATGTCATGATAACCACGGTGCATCATTGCGCCAGAGCGTACCGCATTTATTACCATGCAATTTTAAAATGCAACAAGTACCGTATTTGTCGTATAATATTAGACTTTATTGCGCATGAACGAAAGTACATTTTTCTTAAGTAAGCAACAGTGAATCACATTGGACGGTGTCATGCGGCGTTGACGTTAGTCATTCATTTGTAATTTTTTAAAGTAATGTATATAAACATTCAATATTTCGGCGATAAATACAATAGTAGATACAAATATTACTCAGCGAATAAATTTAGCAAATAGTCGTTTTTGTATAGTCTAGAAAGTGGCGGTACACTTGACTTGACTAAGAAATGGTTTATCACGCTACTTATCTCGTTCAGCTACCTGGCGGCGACCTGTCATGTCCCGTGACCTTGCATTCCTTAGAGACATACGCTAATTATTATTTTCTTATCTTTTCTATTGTTAAGAAAACTTTCACGAAATGCAGGCGACCAATCACGAATGTCGCCGTGCTGAGCTGGGAAGACAAAGGGTGGGTAATTCATATTAAATACGTACAGTCTTAGTTTATGCCTGTGACTGTGCGTTTGTCTCCTTGCGTCTTGTGAGTGATAATCGATTGTGATTGTGAATCTTTAACCACTGACCCGGCTATCTTTATGGACCCGAATACTGTACGTAGAACGATGGACCCGGCTTTCTCTATGTACTCGAACTCTGCTAACTCTACGATTGACCCGGCTTTCATAATGGAGTCCGATTATGCGCCTTCCACCACGGATGACCCTGCTCACCTCATGGACCTGATAGTTGCCGTTTTATCAAATGGTCAACTGCCGACCGATATCAGCGATATACCAATGCCGCTAGGTAACTACTTGGATTAATTAATTAAATTTTCCAATGTTATTGTCAAATTAATTCAATTAGACTGTTTACCCATTGTTTTTTATTTCATCCAAAATAAACATTTTGTACCTAACTGGTTATTATAAATTGCGCATGACACCATTCATTCTCTTGTTGCTCGCGGCAGCGAAATGCGTGCGGTACCGTAGCGCGCAATGATGCACAGGGTGCATCATGGCTTTTAGAACAGAAAATTATGTATGTGCGCGCGGGCACGTTGCACCGCGCTGGAAGTCGTTCGCGCAGAGGCATTGCAGCGCGCTATGAGGCGGTCGCGCGGGTGGATTGCAGCGCGCTATCACATGCTCGCGCCGAAAGGGTTAAGGCAGGTGGAGAACAATAGTTGTTTATGCAACGGTTGCATAATGATAGGCCTTAAAACACTAGTGCGGTTTTCTTGAAACGAGCCGATAGGCGAGTTTCATAACAAGATCGCACGTGTGTTTTAAGGCCAAATTATGCAGAGTTGCATACATAACTTTATCTACACACATATTATAAATCCTCCATGATGGGTTCAGAAACAATATTTTCTGGCAACAAGTTATTTGTTGCAATCGTGGCTGCATATTTCCGATATCCGGCGCATTTTCACATCAGACACACTCCGAGAAGACTACTTACTATTCATATTTTCAACTAAAATGTAAATTACAAACAACTTTATCTATTCAATTCAACAACAATTCTACTTTCGTTCAGCAAAACGTCAACATGGCGGCAATTCAATCCTCCGTCAAGACCATTTTTTTTTAAATCATAGACAAACGGATGAAGTCTCTATTCTCACGTCACTCGAGATCAAATATTGTGCAGTTTATATTAAAAAAACATACTGAATTGACGTTTCGTACCAATAACTGTTTTAATATCTATGGATACTAGAATAGAGACCCACTTGAGTTTTGACAGCTGTTCCAAATTTAATCTCATTTCTTTACTAAAACGATAAAGAAGTCATGTTATTTCTTTATCGCAGCACTGGTTTTTCTTAATTGGTTGTCAAAATGGTGGTCATTTCATACGGTTTTTGATTAACCAATGGAGGTTTTATGATATGGGTGTAGATAAAGGTTCTTTATAACATACACTATTAATTTCCGTAAAAAAAATACCCGGTTTTGTTTTTTTTTTGAAAATTACCGTGTTCGATTCCCGAGTCGTGTATGTGTTTTTCAAAAGTCTATGAATGCAGGCTTCTTATTTCTAAAATCAACAACATGGTTCCTTAGAACATGTTTTTCTATCTCTTATAGTTTTGGGGATTTACCCAGTGCCACTTACGCAAATTTAAATGCTTGTTATAACTCATTAGTTGGTCCAACTTGAAGATTGGTCGAAACGACTTTTTTTAAATGTTATCTTTAGACTGACCTTATTGATGTTTTTAATCTTTTTATCTTTCTCCGGGTCGCCGCTGGAGACGAAGGCGGGGCGCGGCGCGGCGGGCGCGGCGTGCGCGGGCGCCGGCTGCGCGTCGCCTCCCACTCGCTCCTCGTTTTTGCGAGCTTTGCGTGCCTCCCGTTTCTCCTTTTGCTTTATAGCTTGCTTCGATGGCGCCGCTGTCAAATTGAGATTATATAATTTAGTACAGAGTAAATATTTTCACTGTACAGTCACAGAGCCCTTTATAATACAATATCTTGGATGCTAACGGACGCATTGACTTAGCCTTAAACTAAGTTTCTTTGTGCTATAGGTACTAGACAACGATACGAATACTTATATAGATACAAACATATATAAATACTAAACATCTATGACTGTCTGGTACAAACCTACGTGCTCATGACAGTTTGCCCTTGGCGCCTTTTGCCCAGTAGCAAGTCGGACTATACCACTACGCCATCGATTCGGTCGCGCTCACGAACGAGTCGTATTAAATACTAGATTTTTCCCACGACTTCACCTTTTTTTTCTAGTTCATTTGATAAATTTTGAACATAAAAGGTAATTGTAAAGGATTGGTGTAGGTACGTACGGTACGTTTCCTATTTCATCAAAGTCAATTTAACGCGCAAACCTAGTATAACCCTCTTTTTTACATTGGCGCAGTTGAAAAAAAAAGTATCTTCTATGCATCTTCAGACCACACCAAAATCGTTTAAATCTGTTCAAATAACAAATTTACAATCCGAGTCTTTTTGAAATATATTTCATCTACAGCCTTTTATTATATATATATATGTCTGTGCCATACTGTTTTATTAATATTTTCTTAGTATACTGGGCCGAAAACAACTATATATGTATGGAACAGTATGGCAGAGACGTAAACGTGTGCCACCAAATTTTTTTTGTTTAAATCCTAGTGATTTCGATTGAAACAGACCAACAAGCGTGCTCTACCGCACCGTGCTTACCGGAAACGTTCTCGCCGGGCCGGTGCGGCTTCTCGTGCTCGTGGAAGGTGAACGTGGACGGCTTGTTGCGCGCGCCGGGCGGGCGGTACGCCGCCGCCGGCGCAGCGCTGACCTCCTCGATCCCCTTAGGCGCGACGCGCGACAGATCGCTTTTCGGAAACGCGCCCGGCTGCCAATTTATCGCCAGGAGCACTTCCTTCTCTACACATTCGCGTTTATGCATGAGAGCTCCGGTGTAATGCCAGATCTTGTATCTGAAATATAAAATACTTGTCACAAGGGAGCAAAATGATATATTTACGGCAAGGGCGGTATATTTGGTCCAGGGCGAAGCGAATGATTCGCAGTACATTACCGCCCAAGAATAATATAATTTTGGTACCGAGTGGCACATACTGCTTTTCTCTCCACATATGAGACAAAACGTAAATTCAAAACATATTTAACAATTAATTATGTTAACATGTAAATATGTATTGACTGTCAATACATACCTACATAATAAAAAGTATCATCTAATGATGAATATGAAATATAAAAGCCTGTGTATCAATTGTCTAGTAATCTCTAGACGCCCATATTAATAGTCTTGTGCTCAAAATGGATTCGTGCCGAAGTAGGCGTACTCCCATATTAAAAACCTTTAATGTTCCTACAAGAGTGATATTATACTTACTATAATATCAGTCTTGACCGTAGTATATTACTATAAGGGCGTAAAACAACTGTGAAAAGAAAGGGCGACATTGAAACGTTGAAACAATAATTGATTACTTTGACCCCTCTTTTAAGGGATCAAAATAATGCTTTCTTAATAGGTGGAAAAAAAGGTAATGTTATAGTTCTACACGTCTGTTCTAGAACAACGCGTCCGCAGTGCGTCCCTAATGTGTTTAAACAGTTCGACAGTGACAACAGCGGGGAAAAAATCGCGGGCGGGATGTGCTAGCTTCCCCTTACGTGATAAAATGTCTCATTGAGAACCTTTGCTTCTTAATTTAGAACTGGGTACTAGGCCGCACATTTAATAAGAATATACAGTGCTACGATTAAAGTTATGCGCCTCGGCAATTTTCGTGTTTCCGAAATAGTACGAGCATGCAACCAATGCATGTCCACCGTCCCGCGCCTCGTCAGTCACTAACTAGCTTCCAAGCTACCTTCCTTTGGCTACCCAAAGGATTTGAAAGGGTATAGAGATGTAAACACCTCTAGTTGCCCCATTTCAAAGATTTCACCATAGCATATTTTTTAATATAGAATACGCACATCTTTGTTTTCGTCACAATAGAAATACATTTCATATACCGGGTGTAACGTCAGCACGAAGTGGCGCATTTTATGATGGAAACGGTTGAAATGTTTTTAAGTTTCATTTGATAATTAATTGTTTACGTTTTTTATGGTTGAACTATGTTATATTTAATTTTGTAATTTAAATGTAACTTAATTAAAAATAAGTAGATAATGTTGTAACAGCTCTAGATGAATACCATTATCACGCCTTCGTATCTCCGAAAAGGGACGAAATTTGCCAAGACGCTAAGCTTTAATCGTGGTACTACTGGTAATAAGTCCACTTACCATAATATCAGGTGGATTTTGATAAGTATTTCGTAAAAAAAAAAAAACCTTTTGGGAACAATCCCAAAATTTTATTGGACGACGTATACCAGGGGCGGGGTTTGGTCAGTCTGTGGTGCATACAATGTGTACGCTTAAGGTGGAAAGGATTCACCTTCGCTGATAGTACGCACCCATTGCCGACGGTCAGCCTCGGGTAGGTAGTGGCGGTGACGAAGGTCTCCCCGCGCGGGTCCCACTGCAGGCTGGTGGTGTCAGGCGCCGCGCACTTTCCGATCCGGTTGTACCCGCGGATGTCCCACACTTCGATGTGTCCCGTGGCTATGTTGCCGAACCCGCCGAGCAACACATGTATGCGCGAGTCAAGGCAACAGAACGTCAAAACTGAACACCGCTCCATACAAATTTAGTACAAGATTTTTTTCCTTAGTTTTCGCACTGGATACATAATATTTTTTGTATGCTTGTTTTTATCAAAAGCAGTGGAAAATATATTGCATTTAAAAAGATATGATAACAAGATTCAAGTGGAGGCACTTAGTAAAAATTAGTATACTAAAAATATAAATAAACTCTACTAGTGAATGCCCAGGCAGAAAAAATGCGTAATGTTTGTATGGGGAGGGCCTGGGGGACCCTTCGCCTTAAGCCTCATTATCAGACTATACACATTCTACTGGTGGGCAGAAGCTTGGGAACTTTACATTTACACAGATCTTTGAATAACCTCGTGGATGTGCAGGTTTCCTCATTATGTTTTCCTTTCTCTTGGTAAATACTCAGGGACATGGTAAATACGCGGGGATTTGAACCCATGACTATGCTAAAGAGGCGCTTGTACCAATAGCCAATCACTTGCAATTTTGGATAAAATCGCAATAGTAGCGAAACCAACGGTGGAAACGAAGATGTGACACTCGACAGACAAGCTTAGTCGAGAATTACAACTGGCAACATTTCATATTTTTAACACCACAATTTGATTAGACTACTGTATTCTGCGTCTAAAAGATGAAAACGCCAATATTTTTCCATTGTCGCTAGGATTAATGTTTATTTTATTGTAAATTTCAGTTTTACCATAAACTAGTCTCTATTAAAAAAGACTAAGTCAAATTTTATGACAGGTTTTTTCATCGCGTGGAAACAGCTAAGATTTATCTGTTCTGCCATACAAATAGGAAAATTGGGTCAGTTATTTTATTCCCTTGTCCTTTTTTTAAATAAGTTTTAATAAATATATTGACGTGTTCAGGATGCAAAAATCTTTTAATTTTTATGGTGATTAAGATAGAATTTTAAGAAAAATTATATGTTGTCCATTTTATACTTAATTTTCAGAGATATTATTGTTAATAATAGCTTCTGAACAATGATCAGAGCATGATACGTATTTAATATTTAAAGGATATGAGTTCCATCTGGAGGATAATAGATGGTGTTCCACGATCCTGTTCCGAATTCAAACAGGGGGTCGCATTTGGCGTTGAAGAGCGTCGCCTTAGCTGGAGCATGGCCGTACACCGCGATCCACTCGTTCCAGTTACCAGGGTTCCAGGATATGGCGTGTACCGGGCCTTCTTTATCTTCAGACAAAAACAATACCAATAAGCGAAATAACCGATAAAATCACTCGTGCAATCGGTTTATTTTGTTATGAATACATATAAAACAGTACCGTGGCTCACTTATAGACAACGCACAGCTTAAACGGGTGGTCCTAGAGGTTTGAAATTTGGAGGAGACATTCCTCGAGTCCCCTGGAGGTGCACTAAGGAGGGATTTTTTGAAATTCCATCCTTAAAGGGGTGATAAAGTTCGTATGGAAAATATCGCGGGCGAAGCTGTGGCGGGTTGTATATAAAACCACTAGTTGTATATAAAAGCAATCTGCATCTGCAGAACTGCACTGCACTATTAGCCCTTTCACTGCCCCAAAAAATCAAGTGGTCCAGGAGCCGCAGAATTGCTTCCATACAAGATTACTATAGCAAGAACCCGAGCGAGTCGTCCGATGCGGTGACAAAAGTAATAGAGAACCCGATATCGGGTTCTTTGCACTGAATGTGTTAGCTATACGTGAAATTGAGAATTTCAGTCGTATGCGAGGGTCTACAGCTAAGACTACTCCAGACGTGCGTCGCTTAGCGGCAAGCGCTTTGCTGAGTGCTTAGATGACATACCCTAGCGAACAAACTTACGATAATCTGTGGCGCTGGCCACACTGCGCGCTTATTAACATGCACATGCTACGCGCGCTCCTATACATAATCGTGCTTCTGAGCGTGCCACTTTCGGTGTGGCTTTGGTCTAAGGTTTACGGGTAAATATAAAGTTCCAGTAAAATAAATGTTAAACTCATATTTTATCTACAATTCCTAATTTTTATGTCACAAAAATAGTTATTTGAAGAATACCAATTTTACTTTTAAATTACCACTGCTTATAAACTATATATCATCACTATTCTTGCAGGAAAAGATTTCTAAAACATTAATCTACCTAATCAAATCGCTAAATTAAAAATAAAAATAATAATTGTACGTTTTAAAGAAATCAAGACTTACTAAAAACCATGTTCCCGGCGTTCCCTTTAACATCGCCGTAGGACAATGATTGTTTTCCATAGTAAGAGCCACCAGTTTTATCAACCTGCAATGGATCATTTTATATTATCATTAATAACATATATATTTTGTAACGAAAGTAGGATTTTATTGTTTGTTTTAACTTACATCGGTTTGAGTTAGAGTGAAAATATTAGTGCCTCGGCGATTCCAGTAGAAAGTAGCCTTGTCAGCTTGGAAACAGGTTCGGCTCACTAAGGCCTGTTCTAGATGCAGGTTGGGGAATTGAAGTACTCGCCATACGGAGGGCTGGCCAGATGTTCCTGCAATTATATACACCTATTACTGAGGCATTTTTTTGTACTTTTTAAAATTACTTTGCATACTAAAAATGAGAAACTGGGCTTACATCTTAGAACATGTATTAAGTGTAAATTTAAAATAGACTTACCCAAGGTGAAGATTGAGAAATAGTAAGCAGGAGGAGTGCTTGGTGCAATGCTAAAACATTTCAGCTTTTCTGCATTTATGGTTTGCGTAAATCTTTCAAAGTTGCCATCTTCATATATAAGAACTCGATTACCAGCTTGAATGGCAAACAACTTTTCATCTGATGACCACTTTGGCTCCCTAATAGTAAAAAAATAAATAAAATTAGTTTAGATAATATCCATACATACTAATATTATAAGTTCGAAAGTGAGTTTGTGTTTTGTTAAGCCTTCACAACCTAACTACGGCACGGCATTTGGCATGGAGATAGCTTAGAATCTAAGCTATGTCAATGCCAAATTTTAGAATGTATCCATGCCAGATCTAAGCCTTAGATCAGTTGTGGAGATGAACATAGGATACTTTTTATTCCGGTAATCGCAATAGACGGATTCTACGTGGAAGAAGTCGCGAGCAAAAGCATGTAGACAATAAAGTAAAAATAAATACCAATATATTTAAATAATAATCAACTATAATTCTTTGTATAAGATGTTGAGCATGTAGAAGTAAAAACAATGGTCTTCCTTGTATTAATAGCATTCGTCAGTGACTCATGCCTAATTCCTATACTCAGAAAATGAATCGTTTTGGTAACAAATGATTATAATTTGACTCATTTAGTATATAGCAAATGCGAGACCATTTCCATTTATAATTGAAATTATATTTTCTGAATACAGAAACTGACGGTAAGTGGATTAGGATTTCAACCCCATAGGGGTGATCATCATCACCCCACTGCTAAGCACAAGCCTCTACTCATAATGAGAGACTCTGGGCGAGTACCCAAGAAGAAAAGTCCTGGTATAATTTCACTCTTATACAATTTCAAGGTATGTAACAATCCCATTGAAATAAATAGTAAGGAACTGCTCAAAGCAATTCTTGCGATGCTTACTTTTGAGGTGTCATAACGCGCATATGACACCATCGCACGTTCAGTCGCATGGCAACCACGGTCATGGACACACGTTTAACACACAAACAACCTGTGAGACCGCACATCCGAAGCCACCGCCGATAATGATATGAAAGCGTGTGAATCAAGCAATATTCGACTTTAGCATGTATGACGTAAGTACTAAGACATCAGCAATAGGGTGCGTGGTTATGCCATGGCGCTGGCGTTTCACAACCTTCTAGCAGACATGTTACACGAAATTGTACTGATAGGCATATCCTTCTTTTGAGATCTTTGCCAGTACCGGATTAGCCACGTAGCAAGAGTAGCAAATGCTACGGGCCCCGCGCACGCGGAACGTAGATTTTTTTTTAAGATACGGGAGACCAATGGATTGTGTCGGTATCAAAATATAATATATACAAAGATAATTTCAAATTACTAAAGCAAACCAAGGGCCTCTTGATATAATTTGCTACGGGCCCCGCACTGGCTCAATCCGGCATTGTAACATATATTGGTTGGTAATGACTGTTACATAACTTGAACTCATCTAACTGAAATTATATAACGATTGTTCTTGTTACTGACCACCCGGTCAGTAGTTCATACAGAGGCACAGTACCAAATAGCAGGGTATAATTTAAAAAAAAAAAAAAACTTTATTACAAATGTTAAAAAAATTACAGCAGGCCTGTTAACACCCTAAGGCATATTATATTCTGAATTTCAGTTTGAGCTATGTATTAAACTGCCAGTCAAAACTTTCTTATTTTATTTAATAGTTACTTCAGTTATGGAAATCACTTACCAACCAGTTTGATTCTTCTGAGAGAATGATGCAGCAATTTCTCTCTTAGCCATGTTGTACACATGTAAGTTTGGTTTGCCCTGGGATGTTAAAAATATTATTTAAGTCAGTATAAAAATTCCATATATAATATTAATAATTTTTAACACAAAAAGTATATAAATAATTCAGAGATTATTAGATTATTTAGTTGAGTTTAGAAAGACAATTACCTGGGGGTTTTGTTTTGTAGAGACAAACATTTCCCAAACCATGAAGTAGTTGTCCAAAGGGGAAAACAACATGTCCTTAATGTTTCCATCTACAACAGCAGCAACAGACCAGTCTGCACACTTAATGACTTCAGCTCTATAACAGAATTATCGAATTTAGTGTCAGCATCAAAATTCACAATGATTTCAAGTCAAATCAAGTCAAGTCAAATATTTATTGCACTTCATGTTGTACATAAAAGATCTTAAATATAATGTATAGCTGCAACATGAACCCTGTGAGGGCACAGCAAATTAAAACTAATATATAATATTAATTTTATTTAAACTATAGTCTATCCGCGTTAACAAAATAGTAAGTCATCGCTGTTCTTTGGCCTAGCCATGCCCATCGACCATCGAAGATTACAAAGCGATGTTCACATAGATCAGTTCAAGGCAGACTTTCGTACGAAACGGTTGTTTCCTTGGTGTGTTACATCTAATTTAAAAAAAAAAACGGACATGTGCGCGTTAAACTCCCATGGAGAGGGTTCCGTGATTAGCTGAAATTTCCTGTTATTTTAAAAATACCATAGACTTCTTATATGTTTTCCTGTAATCTATAGGCAAAGAACTTCTTTCTGTATTTTTTTCAAAATTGTATGCCCCGTAGTTTTGGAGATACCCCCAAGTATTTTGAAAAAAAGTAGAGAAAATGGTCAATTTTCGCCTATTTTCCTAAATAACTTCAAGACTCATTATCTTACAATTATGAAATAGTAATATTTAGGATCCCCATGGCAAGCCCTTTCATTTGATATGTCACACGCCATAGTATGCAATTTTTTTTTATTTTGTTTTATTGGTACCCAAAAGGTACCCCATGTTTAAAATTAATTTATCTACGTTACACATCCATGTTGCGGTCACCGACTTACATATGTGTACCAAAGTTTAACTCAATAGGTCCAGTAGTTTTGGAGCAAATTGGCTGTGAAAGACGGACAGACAGACAGACAGACAGACAGACACATTAGTGATCCTATAAGAGTTCCGTTTTTTCTTTTTGAGGTACAGAATCCTTAAAATTAATACCTGTCTGATTGTTAAAAATAAAAGTGAATTGCTAATTTAGAGATGAGTTATAAACTATGTTTCTAAGTATTTTTACCAATATGAATGTGGAGAGTACAGTAATAAAAACGGCAAGCGCATGTGGTGTGTTCGAAAATACAGTTTATAAAATAGAAATTATTATAATTATCTTCAATGACTTATCAATAAAACTTTGTTTTTTAAAAATTGCATAAAATATAAATTGACTTTTTACTCCACTGTGAATACACCTTTACCCTGCAACTGCACTGGTGAGTCACTATTTTCTTGATGCGTTTGGACTTTTGAAGTATGAATTATGGTCCCTGAGCCAGCAACAAATTTTCATGACCAATTCCCTCTAAGACGATAACTCGCAAAACGCTTCACAGAGTTGTTTCATGAAGCCTCATGAACGTCAGCTGTGGTTCCGTGGGTGGCTTGTGCAGCGGTAACCTCCCAAGCATGAAGAAAAAAAATCTTGACACAACTCTGAAGCATTTTACAAGCTAAAGCCTGACGGGAAATGATTGACCAAATTTGTACCTAGCTCATGGACTAGTATACTGGTATAACCACCACTGACCACAGCAGCCAGATATAATTCCTTACTACTGCGATTTAGGGACATTTTTTAAATATCATTGATATTCAATACATTTATCTCTATTTCTAGTTTATTGGTACTGTATTTTTTACTATAGGAAACTTTATATACATTCAAAGTGTATACTTTAAAAGTATATAGCAGATTTCAAAGTTAAAATTTTAATTAGTTATGCCACAAGATCAGACCTTTATAAGTATAGGAATGGATCTTGACAAAAATTGCTTATGATTTTCTATCGCTTACAGCAGTCCAAAATTTAACAGCCACTACAAGAGAGCCATGAATAAAAAAAATACAGTTATGTATTAAAACCATCCAGTTCTGACTCTGAGTCCAGAGGCCTGTTGCATAAATACTTGTAACTTGTAATACAAGCAGATCTTTCTAATAAAAGAAGTTAAAGACGCTTCCGCCTGTATTACAAGTTACAAGTATTTGTCCAACAGGCCCCAGTAGTGGATAATTTATATTATTGCACTAGTCAACAATGAAACAAGGTAAAAGAATATTCAGTAAACCTTTTATCAGTGCGATAAGCTAGGTATCCACCCTTTGTACTGAAGACAATGCTGCGAATATTTGTTGTAGTTTCATCACGGAGATTCCTTTCAGCATATGGTTCTTTAAATTCTACTAAGAAAATGTTCTTGTTCGTCAGACCTGAAAATAAAATTACAAAATTTGTAAAACTGCACAAATCTAATCAATTTTTTTTGTATGAATTTTACTTATTAATATAGATATTATATACGCCTGAATAAATAAATCTCTTAAAAGCTTTAAACCTGTATTGCTAGACGATGCAGAATTACATACAAGGGCAAGGCCAAGATTAATAAGCAAACGAAGAAAATATATGAAATTTACCAGCGATATGTGGTGAAGTTCCCATTTTATAAAACAGAAATATATATATTATATCTAGTAAAATACGATATTATTATAAAATTATTTAACACAACTTTTATAGGTTATGTCGCCGTAACATATTGCCTGCTCGCTTTTCTAATTTTGACAACACTCATTTTTGACACGGAAAGTAAAGTAAATATGCCTCCTCACTCTCGTCCTGTCAAGGCGATATAGCGCGAGTGACATAGAGGTATTATAACTAGAGGAGGTGAGCCATAGGACTGCCTGTAAGTGGAAGCGTATCACGGTAAAGAGAGACAGAAACTAGAAATAGTGGCACTGTCCTTGTCTTGCCGCATGCGCAATGGCAACATGCTGCGCGCCGTCCGTTGACGACGCAATACGAAATGTTCTAGGACAGACAAGGAAGCGAATACTATTCCTATGCTCTTTCTCTTTCTACCATTATAACGCATTTCTGGCTGGCTCACCTCCTCTATGTATAATACCTCTATGGCGAGTGATGTCTCGTTTTATTTGAAACTGATTCGCAGCAAAATTCTTTATCCCAAAGTAACATTAGATAGAGCCACAATCTTTGCAAAATGTTTGAAGTATGACATTTTCTGTGCTTATGTTTAGTCTGTCACGACGGGAAAAATCGGAACCATATGCATAAACAAAACATTAAAGCAAAATGGCGCCGGTCGTCAACTTCCTTACGTTCATACGTCCAGTTTATCGATTTTAACACGCGATGATATATTTGACTGTGGTTTAAATAATTAATAAATTAATATCTTCATTCATTTCAATGTTCTCTAGCAAACAACAACTTCGAAAACGTACTCCCGAAAATGGCACCGACCGCGAAAGCTTTTTGACCTTGCTAGTGGATGAGTATTTAAACACCAACTCAAACGGTAATTGCAGAAGCTCTTATTTATTTAATTTTTTACATATTTACGCTACATTAAGGTTACTGGTTTTTTCCAGAGGCAAAGTACCAAGTATTGGCAAATTTGGCGAATTTTGGATACGACCCCGTGAACTTTGATTACATAAGACGAGTTGGAGTTCTGGACATATTCTTGTATGTTTTGAAGAATGAAACGAATACTACATTGCTGCATTTCGCTTGTGCAGGAATTTGTAACCTGTGTATAGGTAAGGTCGGTTGATTCCCAAGCATCCCAGTCACCAAGAAAAGAGGTCCATAATTTTATTAACAAAGCTATTTGCTTTTTTAACAAACTGGTTATTAGTGCAACATATTGAACATATTTAAAACACGAGCTCTTGCATTGATTTTTAAAGAGCGACTTAATAATACCTTATTACAGTAAGTTTAGCAAGTTATTAACTAGCAAGTACTTATTAAAGAGAATTTAATTTTACTATACCATAATTAATAAAAATAAAGCAAAGCAATTGAAAAAAAAATAACGTTTTCAAAATCTTGCAACCATACCACAACAACTTCTAGTGACCTTATAGTCTTCATCATATTAATAAGTTATTGAATGTACTGCTAGTGCGAATCTCTTATAGGTGCTACTTAAATAGCATGCAGCGATTTTATGTTTTAACACTTATACATTACCTACAGCATTGGGTATTAAGACTTCCATTTTGATGCCATACATGCAAATTTGCATTAACTGGTTGCGAGTTTAATAAATGGATGGTTCTGCATGATCGCTTTATTCACATACCCCTCTTCTATTTGTGTTTCGGTTCATTTATAATTTAGTACAATATTGCACTACAGCAAGCATTTTAATTAAATATTTTGTTAATAAAGTTTAAATAAATAAATAAATATACAAGGTTATCATTTAACAAATAAAAAATTTACTTAATGTAGCCTTTGAAAAGTAAGATTTTCATCATTTTTAGGGTTCCATACCCAAAGGGTAAAAACGGGACCCTATTACTAAGGCTCCGCTGTCCATCTGTCCATCCGTCTGTCACCAGGCTGTATCTCATGGACCGTGATAGACAGTTGAAATTTTCACAGATGATGTATTTCTGTTGCCGCTATAACAACTTATACTAAAAAATAGAATAAGATAAATATTTAAGGGGGCTCCCATACAACAAACGTGTTTTTTTTGCCGTTTTATAGATAATGGTAGAGAACGCTTCGTGCGCAAGTCCGACTCGCACTTGGTCGTTTTTTTAGTTACTACCATGTGATTTAATGACACATTTATTTCTTACACACTTTATTTCATAACAATAGCGAAATGCCAATTGCTCATCACCATGTACAAGCTGTTGCTATCCAAGGTGCAAGGATGTCAGTCGTTTAGGAGTTAACCTGGTTCCTCACCTCCAGTTCTGTTTTACCACATGGACTTTTATGAACATAAGTTGCTTCCAAACCTTATACAGAAATATAATTGCCACCCATGAAATACTTATCATTTAGGAGTTCCAGTGATCATCTGTGGTCTTCATCAACAGTTCTACTGAAAATACTAAAATTGCTATATGCATGCCTATTATGTTTGAGAAGTTCCATCAACTCCTCATAGATCCATCGTCACACACGTCGCACATCAAAACACTTTGACTGCAACGGGACCAAATTGGACCCTACAAATTAAAAAAGTGTTCATATCGGTTGATAAATGACCGAGCTCTGAGGCAACAAACATTTAAAAAAAAAAAACAACCAAATAGAGAACCTCCTTTTTTGAAGTCGGTTGAAAATAATTTCATTTCATCATCTATTTTTCAATAACTGCTCGTCACAAGTCTTTTGGGTACGATAATATTTCGCCTTGCAATTCAAATCAGGTTGTTTTGGAAATTAATTCACCACTTAACACTGGAACTTAGATGATGGATCGATTTTTGGTAGCCCAAAAGTGAGTACTGGATGATTTAACCTTTTGAGGGGCGGGCAGTGTCGTAAAAAGACGTCTCCTCCAGTGGCGTAACTATACAATCTGGGGCCCGTGGCAAATTCTTTTGATGGGGCCCTATCAGTAAAAATCG
Source organism: Tortricodes alternella (assembly GCA_947859335.1). Lineage (NCBI taxonomy): Eukaryota > Metazoa > Arthropoda > Insecta > Lepidoptera > Tortricidae > Tortricodes > Tortricodes alternella. The sequence goes on along the minus strand of OX401970.1, from coordinate 20,815,599 downwards.
TCACGTTGTACTATATTTTTGAGCTCGCGGCCTTTTAGGTCGGGGGCCCGTGGCATTTTGCCAGCCCTGCCACCGTATTGTCACGCCACTGGTCTCCTCACGACCGTGGACTGTTTAGTGGTTGTCACGCATAGTCGACAACGGCGTCCAAAAGGCTTTTGCAACGTTTTACAGCAATTGGCTTAGAAATTAATCTGATAAATCTCATGTGGCACTGCCGACGATGGTTTGTTTGCAGAATTTTGAAGCTATGTTGCCGGGTGTCCGGTGTCGTCTTTTACCCTACTGGGTGCTATTATTTCCCCGACGAAATTGAGTTCTGCTTTGGAAGGTTAGAGTTTGAGTTTGGTTAACGCATGTCAACTTCTGGATAATTTGTCAGGGCATGTTTCACTTATCTTGCTCCGAAACTGTTTTGCGATACCTCGAATGACGTTTGTTCTAAAGCTAAGTTTAGACTACGACACAATACACCACACATAGACACTTAGTGTATACACCGAGTGTCTATGTGTGCGCACGGGTGTCTCTAATTGTGACATTTATTGTGACACGATAATTAGTGTCGAATCAGCGGCTGTGTGATGTGAACAAATTGTGTCCAAGTGTCTCTTGTGGTTAACGCGTTTTCCAACGTTCGACACTTTTCGATAAACTCCTAGAACATGGAAGAAGGCTAACAAAAGTAATATAGTGTTTGTAGAAAGACTATCAGAGCTTTGGAATGTTTTTTCCAGTGATTATATGTGTACCTATATGAAAATAGCAGCGCCGGATCTAGAATTTTTTCGAGGCGGGGCAAAAACTGTAAAATGCCGCACACGCCTGCATATAATCGAATTACCCGGCTCATTTGTTTTGTGTGAGACACATCTGGAGTGCAGTCGAACATTATAGTATAGTATTGGCTTCTTGATGTCATTTAAGATGCTATTTTTAACTGGTCTTTGCGATTAGGGCAATAATTTCATTCTGTATAGTCTTTGATAAATACGATACGTCCCTTTATTTAAGTGTTCAAATTGAAACTTAAGAGTTAAATTATGTTTGGCGAGCAGGGAAATTAAATTCAAGAAGTTTCCTTGACAAGACTGAGGACACTGTGTAATGAGGTTGCTTGGGGTTGTTTGGGGTTTCGTGGGATCTCGAAAAGAAAGTAGAACACAATGCAAATGTAGCGGCAGAACGGTTGCTGGTGGAACAAATTGCAGCACACAATAACTTGCATTTTTTGCTTTGGAATACACAAGCCAAGATCTTTTAAGCCTTTCGTGATTAGCCAACGTTCTGTACCGCATTAATGATGTTAAATGTCTGCCAGCGCGTTCACTTAATCTGAATTAAATGTTTTCAGGGTGATTTTCTTCTTATAACACAACCTGACTGCTAAAGAAAGCGTTTGCTATTCCCGCGGGTGAGACGAGCGTGCGTGTTGAACTATGTCTTCGCTCCCCGCTAATTTATGTGCTTAAAGTACAGCTGTACATTTGTCTCAGTGGTCAATTTGCTTTGATGATGAGTGCTCGCCTGCCAAGAAGTTCGAATTTGCCGCTTTTTTGCGAATTTGGGCTTGCCCCCCCTAGATCGGCATTGGAATATAGATATGATCTTTGCGCAACTATTAAGCAAACGTTGATAAACACCTAGTTCTTGTCTTTTTGAATCCACTGGTGAACCCAAATACTTCTTTTGAGTTTGTGTCGTTGGATAATTACAATATAAGCAGCAATAGCGGCCGCACGACGCTCATTCATGGTGACTGAGCTCTAACTGTTTCGTTCTAACTTATTTTGCGTGTGACACTATCCAGACACAAAAAAACAGTTAAATTTTTATCATTGTTAGTTGTGAAATAGAAAAATACACCGTCCTCTCTTTCTTTATACGAGTGCAGTGGACAATTTATTTGTCGATTTTATAACTAGGTTTATGTCTCGCGGCGTTTAAAGTTTGTTTTATTAGTTTCTTCCTATCTGCTTTTGCAAATGTCAAAAATATAATAATAGTGAAATTGTTATTTCTCTGTTGCTGTTCATATTAATATTAAAATTGTTGAACTGTGCGCCGTATACAGAAGTCTCGATACCAGCCGGAGATTTTTGGTTTTCTTCCACATGAACTATGTAAGGCCATGTTATTTTTAAAACGTGCAAAGCGCTACTGACGCTGCCGCGTTGAGAACCTGTTTTGGGACTCGACGTGCAAAAGGACTGTCAGTCAGTAAACAGCACTCCCTTTTGTTTCTATGAATTTATTTTCTTAATTTACTAAAGAGCAACATTTCATGGAAACCCGAATGCTTCCGAAGAATATTCTTAAATACGATTTTTTCAAGAGGGCAAATGCCCAAGGTGACATTTATAGCGTAGTCGACGCGCGTTGTGTATCGCTATCGCTTTTATAAAAATAAACAAAAACAAAGATACAAAACGCGTATCGACTGCGCGCGAAAATTTCGTCGATTGCAAAGACGAAATAATCTATCTTTTTTGCGGCCCTAACATGCAAGACACAAACATAAGTTAAACCCGATTATCTCTATGACTTTCTCTTTCGTCGGTACTAGTGTGAGAGAGACGCACTTAGAGATAAGACGGTTTAACTTATCCTTGTGTCTTGCATGTTAGGGCCGCTGGGGAACCTTCTTTTGGTAAAGGTACATTCGTATTTCGTCGATGTTCGTCGAAATGTAAGACCAAAATATTGCCTAAAATGGCAATTGGGAAAATTTTTGTGCAGCAACAATATCAGGTAAGAAATAAAAATATCGCGAAAAATAACAGTTGGGTATGGTTGAGAAAAGTAATGTAAGCGAATGATAAAAAAATGGACGGGTCGAAACTAGAGTGGGCCAAAATGCGATTGGAAAGTTTGCTACGCGGAATTAACGAGGTTCGGGAAACTATCTAAGTACTCCCTATTTGATTACGTACCAGTGGGTTATTTGGTTACTTACCGTGCAGACTGTTTTTTGTTTATGATTGATTTGTCTGTTTTATTAATGGGGGCTTTTATTAAGAACGTATCATTCAAAAGCTGAGCTTAGTTAGCTTATGTTAAATTGTATGTTTGATTTGTGTAGCAGTGACGCGGCAGGCGAGCAACACAAGCTTTCGCACACAGCGCGCGTCACGCGCAAACATGAGTTGAAGTAACTGTAACAGTCGGCAGTAATTGCTATTTCTCTTGACTTGTTCAGTATGTATCACCCGCTCAGGCGCCATTGCAATCCCTATTTCCCTTTATATTTGGTTTCGATTTTAAAACATACGCATATATGAAAATTTTACATTCACTATAAGCGAAGTATATAAATACCGACTTTTTGGAGGACTGTCCAATTACTTATCAAATGCGCGCGGCGCAAACAGTTACAATGTGTACACGTGTGCAGCGCCCGTGCTGCGCGCGAGCGGTTCGCGATCCGCGCGCGAGCGGCGCATTCGCGGCGCGTTCGTCAGATAAGGGCGCACCTAAAGCAAAACAATACTTTATTAAAATCCAATAATTGATCAAAAGACTATCAAATCAGTTCACTTGATTTCTCAGAAAGTTGGTAGAAGTCTTCACTACTTATTATGTGCCTTGTGTCGGGAGCGCCCTTAAAAGTGAACAGAAATTTGAGTTATGCTCATTAAAAAAGTACCAATATGTTCAGTAAAATATGAATACTAATAAGGAATAGCTTTCTCCGTTCTACAAAGGCAATCCAATTTAAAAAAAAGCGGCCATGTGCGAGTCGGACTCGCCCATGAAGGGTTCCGTGCTTTATGACGTATTAAAAAAAACTACTTACTAGATCTCGTTTAAACCAATTTTCGGTGGAAGTTTACATGGTAATTTTACATGTATTTTTTTTAGTTTTATAAATCCATTATTTTAGAAGTTACAGGACACACATTTTACCACTTTGGAAGTGTCTCTCGCGCAAACTATGCAGTTTAGAAAAAAATTATATTAGAGACCTCAATATCATTTTTGAAGACCTATACCATAGATACACCCCACACGTATGGGATTGATGAAAAAAAAATTGAGTTTCCGTTCTAAGTATGGGGAATCCTAAAAAAATGTATTGTTTTTTTTTTTTTAATTTTTGTGTGAAAATGTTAATGCGGTTCACAGAATACAAATTTATTTACCAAGTTTCAATAGCATAGTTCTTATAGCTTCGGAAAAAAGTGGCTGTGACATACGGTCGGACAGACAGACAGACGGACAGACAGACAGATAGACAGACAGACATGACGAATCTATAAGGGTTCCGTTTTTTGCCATTTGGCTACGGAACCCTAAAAAGCTTTCGTCAACAATTTTTCAGAAAATATTGCTTTAAGCTTGCAATTGCGCGCTCTACATGAAATTTGCGGATATAATTTTTTCGATTTGAATACCAGTAATGTGTCCCTTAATGCTTCCACAAGCTGAAACGCGGGTCGAAAGCAGAGTGGGTTGGATGGAAGCCTTCACTTCAGTGACCGCGCGGCTGGCGCGCGGGCGCGCTCTCGTTGATGTGAAAGCTTCCAATTAAGTTCCTGTGACACTGCTTACGCGTGCCCCGCTCACGCGACACGCTCCTCGAAGGACCCACGTTTAGGTGTGTGGAAGCCTTTAAAGTAAATTAAGAGAAAAAAAAACTATTAAATTTAAACCAGCCAATCTCGATTTCATTTCATTCAGTTTTAGTAAGTACATACTTTTTTGAAACGTGAGAACGTACGATGGGCACACAGAAATGATCGGGAATAAAATATTTCGGATTGATTTACAATAAAACCTTTTCTTTCAAATGTCAATACTGCCCTCTTGGAATCTTAATGACATTCACAAAAATAAAATTAAAACAAAAGACTATGCTGGTTTAAAGTTGACACAGCGTTAATAGAAATGAAGCTCACGCGTGAAAATCTCCGTTCCATAATTCATCACAATTTTCCTCGCGGCTTATCTCAAGATGAATGTCTCAGCGAACTTGTTTCGATTTATGATGTTGAAGCACCAAGCCACAAGCCAAACGACAATATACCGCTGGTATGCCGAGTTCCGACGCGTTCCTTCTGCAGGTCGACCAAGAACAGCGGTCACGCCTGAAGACATCGCTGCTGTGCGATATTAGATGACCGCCATGTGACATTCGAGCAGATTCGGGCTGTTATCGGTATTGGAATGACTGCAATTGAGTCGATTTTGCATAATGAGCTGGGTGTAAGAAAGTTAGTTTTTCGCGGGGTTCCCCACAATTTTTCCGAAGAGCAACTAGCGGCTTGTGTAGATTGGTGCCGGGATACTCTGCAACGCTTCAATGGAGGCTAGTCAAATGCCGTTTATAATATCGTCTCAGGTGACGAATCATGAATATATTCATATGAACCTAAAACAAAACATCGGTCGGCAGTCGCAGTTCGAAGACTAGGTCAAACTACCGAAAGTGGTTCGCTCCCGCAGCTTGGCAAAGAAAATGGTTGCTACGTTTGTCTAAAAAAAGGGGCATGTTGCCACAATTCTATTACAAGAATGCAAAACGGCTACCGCTGATTGGTATGTCACGGTTTATTTGTCAGAAATGATAACAGAACTCCGAAAAAATAACCCGCAACGTCGCATCATCTTACATCACGATAATGTGAGCTCCCATACGGACACCCGTTTCACCCTTTAACGATGAAATTTCCAAAAACCGGTTCTTAGCAAGCTATTTAGTGGCTAAAAGGAAGATTGTTTTGAATTGAATTTGAACATTTCGTGATGAGTCTGTTGGTGTCCCGTTCATATCTGCTAGTTACCCAATATGTCCAAAAAAAAGCAATATGAATTTACCATTAGATTGTAGGATTCATGTCGCTTGCTGTTATTTCGCCCAAGCGAACGACGGGCCCTCTTGTTTTGGTCTCTATTAAAACAAACTGGATTTCCGGATACTTCGCGCTCCCAAAATATGGATTAGGGCGTTCATTTTTCATCATCTTATTGGATACGATAAGACGCAGTTTCTGTTCATTTTGTACCAAACAAAGTTTTAAAGTTTAATTTTGGTCGTCATTACCGACCTTTTTTCGCAATTTTTTGCTGCCAAACACATCAAACATACTTGGTCCATACACCGATATTTATGTCATTTTGAAATAGCCCGCAACGGTCTCGCGCTACTTTGGTGCGCCATGTTAAATCCGCCCCGCCGTTCTACAGACCGCGCGGGCCCGCGTTCGAAACGCGACGCGCCGCAAACGGGGAAAACGTTGGTTTGCCCGGGCTTTAAAAGTAACAGTGGGGTAATAAACGAGCTACTTCATCACTGCAAACAGTCATCGTGGGCGTTCGCCCAAACAGCCAGTTCTAACAATAGTAGATTGTTAAACAAGAGCATAAAACGAGCCATTTTACCTATACCCATACCTAAGATGTGCAAATTTCCCGAGTTTTACACTCTGCTTTTCACTTCGATTGCAAGGAAATAAAAAAAGGATTAGGCATATACAAGAAAAATGTATTGATTTTTATAATGTAATTAAAATGTTACGTTCACGCATAAAAATGTAAAATTAATTGAAATTAAAAGTAAAGTTCGACCACTTTTGAATGTGTAATGTAATGTTCTTTCCTGGCATTTTTACAGTATTCGTTTGTGACGACGAAATCGTAAACGGGTTATTATCAGATGGAGATGGTGGTCGCTCTGAAGTTACACTATCTTCATCTATCGGCCGAATATTTGATATTATCTTGCAGTCCCTGGATGTGGAAGGAACTGCCTCGTTCGGGGCCAAATGTATGGCTTTTGTAATATAGTCTGATCCTACAACAAAAATATTGATGATAAATAAAATGTTCATGTTTTCAAACAATCAAATAATATGTGCTAAAGCATTTTAATGCAAAAAAGGAATACCTACCTTTGTGGCCAAATATTTTTCGTCGGAAGCGTTATTTAAAAATGTTTCCACCTGGATTGCTGAGAGAACTTTAGATTTTTTAGCTTTGTATCCGCTGGAAAGTCTCTTTAAAAAAGCTGTTAGCTTAGAATCGGTTTTTAAGCTTTACGTCAAGTTTCAACTGCACGGTAGATTTTAGCATTGAATAAATGGTCCAGAGGGTTGCAGGCTGTAGTTTCTTCGACAGTTCGTCAAAAAAGCTTAAAAAAACACACTCCGCAAACGTGTTTACGTTTTTTTGGTTCTCCCAAATCACAAAACTTTCATATGTGCTGAGATCTTCTTAATTACATTTTTCGCACTTCTCTCCATTAAAGTCTCAGGTGAAATAATTATTTGATCATCACTATGACTAGGTAGGTACTCGAAGACATTGTTTAATTTCTTACGAATAACTTATTGAATTTTCAACCGCAACGCAACAAATTTAGCTAGTTTCTAGTTTTGTTTGACAAATAATTAGCTTCCCGCCACACAATTTTTCTTATTTTTTTTTTAATTTTCATTTATGTGACGTTCGACTATGGTCTGAGTCTTAACCCTTTCGGCGCGAGCATGTGATAGCGCGCTGCAATCCACCCGCGCGACCGCCTCATAGCGCGCTGCAATGCACCTACGCGAACGACTTACAGCGCGGTGCAACGTGCCCGCGCGCACATACATAATTTTCTGTTCTAAAAGCCATGATGCACCGTGTGCATCATTGCGCGCTACGGTACCGCACGCATTTCGCTGCCCCGAGCAACAAGAGAATGAATGGTGTCATGTGCAATTTATAATAACCAGTTAGGTACAAAATGTTTATTTTGGATGAAATAAAAAACAATGGGTAAACAGTCTAATTGAATTAATTTGACAATAACATTGGAAAATTTTATTAATTAATCCAAGTAGTTACCTAGCGGCATTGGCATATTGCTGATATCGGTCGGCAGTTGACCATTTGATAAAACGTTTCAAAACATTTCAAATTATGAAAGCCGGGTCAATCGTAGAGTTAGCAGAGTTCGAGTACATAGAGAAAGCTGGGTCCATCGTTCTACGTACAGTATTCGGGTCGATAAAGATAGCCGGGTCAGTGGTTAAAGATTCACAATCACAACCGATTATCACTCACAAAACGCACAGTCACAGGCATAAACTAAGACTGTACGTATTTAATATGAATTACCCACCCTTTACCTACCCTTTGTCTTCCCACCTCAGCACGGCGAAATTCGTGATTGGTCGCCTGCATTCCGTGAAAGTTTTCTTAACAATAGAAAAGATAAGAAAATAATAATTAGCGTATGTCTCCAAGGAATGCAAGGTCACGGGACATGACAGGCCGCCGCCAGGTAGCTGAACGAGATAAGTAGCGTGATAAACCATTTCTTAGTCAAGTGTACCGCCACTTTCTAGAATTTACAAAAACGACTATTTGCTAAATTTATTCGCTGAGTAATATCTGTATCTACTATTGTATTTATCGCCGAAATATTGAATGTTTGTATACATTACTTTAAAAAATTACAAATGAATGACTAACGTCAACGCCGCATGACACCGTCCAATGTGATTTTCTGTTGCTTACTTAAGAAAAATGTACTTTCATTCATGCGCAATAAAGTCTAATATTATACGAAAAATACGGTACTTGTTGCATTTTAAAATTGCATGGTAATAAATGCGGTACGCTCTGGCGCAATGATGCACCGTGGTTATCATGACATTTTTAAGTGAAAATCTAAATATATAGATGATTAAATTAAATTAAAATGTACAATGATGACTACGCTAACGGTTTATCAAATAAATAAGAAAAAATTCTAACTTAATACAGGTAATATCGATTGTTAAAGTTCAAAGTAATTTTTCTCTGAAAATACAAAGGAAGAAAAGAATATATATATGACACTCAATTATTTATAGTCTCAATAATCTCAATCAACCTAAAAACTGTTCCAATTTGGACAAAATACTATGTTGTCATCAATTTTTGTCATGAAGCACATGTGCATCATGCGCGCCCAAGGGGCTGCAATCCCATGAAGCACATGTGCATCATGCGCGTGCGCGGGGCTGCAATCCCATGATGCACATGTGCATCATGCGCGTGCGCGAGGCTGCAATCCCATGATGCCCATGTGCATCATGCGCGCCGAAAGGGTTAATGCCAAGTTATTATAAATATTTGCGTTATATTTTTGTTACGTAAATGCACGCTCGTTAGATAGTAATACATATGTCTTAATTAAATTAAGATTTACCTAAATCTCATAAAAATATATCAATTAAATGGAGGTGTATTGTGTATGTGGCTGTAAGGCCTAATTGCCTTAGTCTTAAAAGAAGAAATTACTTTATGCACAGCATAAAAATCCATTTTATGCAGCCTTCTTTCGGCATAAAGAACAACTTTACGAGCATGAGAAGTGAAAAAGTTTCTTTTTTTGAATAATGTTATAATTCAAAAATGTTTCATATAAAAAGATAAAATGTGAATAGTATCGTGCATTTTAAGTTATGTGATGCAATTGCTTATCCTTATTAAATTTTTTTTTTTTTTAGGTAAGCATACATGCTTCGACCATAATAAATCAGCTATAATGTACTATTATATGTTTGAATTCGTTTTGTTTCGTATAATGTTTATTTTAGTTTTGTCTTTCAGTTTAATGCTCAAAACAGTTCGCTAAACTATTTTGGCAGACTTAAAGTTCCTTGAAGTATTTCATGTTTTGGAATTCGACTAAATAATCGTTAATTCGTTTCGTTTTTCACTAGACATCCATTTATGTGTACCAAAAGAACGTTCAAATTCACTCTACGCTAGGGGAGCAAATTTATAAAACTCCTAACTAGTTAGTGGTCACGTTCCGTCCTTCGTGATTAAGAACTGGTTTTTTTTCTATAGTTACTTACATCTATTAGCAGTATTGTGCCAAGTTTAATTTAAAAAAATCCCAGTGGTTCAGCTGGGAAAAAATAAAATCCGATTTCATGAAATATGACTTTTCTCTAAAACTATAAAAATTTAATATACTTACCACTATTTTATCATTTTGTTAGGCTTAATAAAATATATGTTTTAAGAGAAAATGGACTCTCCATCTTAAACATTTATGTAAAAAGCAGGAAAGTAATTTTTTTTTTCTTTTGCTTTTGAAAGAGGTATTGTTATTTGTTAATTGTTATTTATAAATAAATAAGCCTTACTTAACGTTCTGTTAAACATATTAATTTGATGGATTAAATCGGAAAGCAACTGTGTCAATATTAAATAAATAATTGAGTTGGATTTCATTACATTTTATTAGTAAGCTATTCTGACACCGCCAAATAACCAAAGCATAAATCCTCTTTACAAATAAATAACATCAAAACAAGTTTTGACAGTTACAGTGACATCTGCCTTTTCTGATTACTAAAAATGTCACCATTTTAGCTAATGAAATAAAAACTATGCTTATTCTAATGAAAAAACTATACATTATATTGTAATTATATTAGACTTAATCAAATAAAGGGTTAATGATCGAGGATGGGCATACCACATCCATCTTCGCGTCCATATCTTCTTATTATTTAGAATTTCGTGTACGTGATTTTGGTTGTCGTCTATGTTAATTTCATCACCGGATCGAATTGCTTCTATAAGGAATTTGTTTGCGTTTGACGATATTTCGTAGGAGGATTTGGCTTGTTTTGTGGGGTCCTTAATTCCAAGGCGGGGGGGGGGGGGGCTTACTGGCAGTCTTGCTGGAAGTGCATAAACATCGTGTTCTAAGGTTATTACTTATCTGCCCAATATGGATGGAGTTAAATGAGTTTTCATTGCATTTTTAACTTCGTTATAGGCTTCTTCTGAACCGCAAGTCACTCTTTGTAGATATTGCCATTCGAATGCGCATTGTAGTGATTTAGTGAATGCGGCGTGTACAGACTGAATATTTTTCGCTGGCTTTTGATATTTTGAGGACACATTCGGTCCAATTTTTTACTTTCTTTCGAATATAATCCGATTTCTCGTTTAAGTCTCCAATGAAACCTCCTAAGAATCTTTGTGATGTTACAATTTTTATTCCTTGGTTGGCAAATTTTTGTTTAGCAATTTCTTTTTTGCTTTCTTTGACTATTAAGTAGCTCTTTGAGGGTTCCGTAAAGTAGCCGTATCTTGGCCCTTCTTTCGTTAGCAGGTTGAACCATTCTAGTATATTGTCAATGCTTATGCTTATTCTAATCCTCATCGCTATTTTCATTGACAGTAACGTGAATTTCATGATTCAAAAAAAGTCCGCTCAAAGTTTCAGCAGGCCGAATGATTTTGGACAAATATCTTATACATTATACAATGAGTTGGGTTGTTTTGCAAATATTTTTTTGGTAGTATTCGCTTTAGAATTCATTATTGAAGCTAAGAATTATCGTTTTACATGCTTAAAATGACATATTTCCATCGCTATTAATGTCAAAATATGTTTTTATTTTAATTTCGTTAGAAAGAGGATTTATGCGTGGCGGAGTACGAATAGTTTTTAAATAAAATTTCATGATCATAAAATTTAACATTTACTGACCGATTTTAACCTTGAAAATTGTTATACACAAATAGCAACAATGATTATAATAAACATTGTTTTTATTTCATAACCTAAAATAGTGACATTTTTAGTAATCAGAAAAGGCTGATGTCACTGTAACTGTCAAAACTTGTTTTGATGTTATTTATTTGTAAAGAGGATTTATGCTTTGGTTCTTTGGCGGTGTCAGAATAGCTTACTAATAAAATGTAATGAAATACAAACCTAATTATTTATTTAATTTTGACACAGTTGCTTTCCGATTTAACCCATCAAATTTATATGTGTGACAGAACGTCAAGTAAGGCTTATTTAGAAACAACAATTAGAAAGGAAGATCTTAATTTTTTTTTTTTAATTTTGGCTTACCTGTTTTTTACTTAAATGTTAAAAGATAGAGAATCCATTTTCTCTTAAAATATATTTTTTATTAAGCCTAGCAAAATGATAAAATTATTGTATATTAACGTGTTATAGTTTTAGAGAAAAGTCATATTTAATTATTTCGGTTTTTTTTCGGCAGAACCACTGGGAATTTTTCAACAAAACGGCACACTAGTACTAATAGATGTAAGTAACTATAGAAAAATAAACCAGCCCATTATTATGAAAGGGCATTTGCCTTTCCCTTATCCTGCTACGGCTTTATTATAATCAGGATTTCGTTCCAGTACTGGTTCAAGTTTATGTATCACCGGTAATAGACTGAGAGCTGGCAGTGTAGGTCGCACGTCATTTTATAGCAAATAAGATTAGTAAAGTTTTGTTCTGGCTTGTTTCTGGACTATCTTATGATGAAATCTAGTTAAAGTTCCCTTCAATCTCACTAGATCCACTGACCAGATCCATTATGGATCTAGTGAGATACTTTTTTCTGGGTAGATCTATTTGTTACGAAACTGGATCTGATGAGATTTTATTATCGCCACAAGATCTATTTTCAAAAATATGATATAGTAATTGGATCTAATGATTAGGTCTAGTGTCACTAGATAGAATGTTAAAAAAATTTGCAAAATATATTTAAAAAACATATTCACAGGAAATAAAACTTAACTATAAAACGTATTTTTTCTAAAAATGGGCCAATGCTAACTAATTTCGCCATTTACGTGTTGCATTTGTGCGAATAAAATGCAGTTGTCATTTTGAATGCTTGTTTTGCGGTGTTTAGGTGATGACCTTTTCTTATACTATCTATCCCAACGATCACAATTGAGTGAAGCCAGTGATGTTTTTATTGATGTTGTGGTTCCAGCCTTCTATGCTGTTATTTGTGCGGTTGCGTAGGCCGTACACACCAGATTCTATAGTGGTTGTCATTCATCCAGTATTTTTCAAAGTACTCTACAAATTTAGTTAGATTGAACCTGATTTTGTGCAATTTCTTTTTTAATGGAATCCCAGCCATCTTCAATATTATTTTCAAGGAAGCAAAGCAAGCTTACATAGAAATTATCCTCATGTTGTCTTTAGTTCGCTTTATGCCCAAAGCTTTCGCTTTACGAAACAGGGCATTACAGGAATGATAGTGACAACCAGGGCTCGAACAAATCATGTGGATGACGTGAAAATGACGACATATTCCCTTTAAGCCGCTTTACGACACGACACGAAAGATTCGCTTTACGGAAGATTCGCTTTACGGAAGATTCGCGTTCGCTTTAGGACAGATTTGCTTTAGGACAGATTTGCTTTAAGACATTCGCTTTACGACAGATTCGCTTTACGGAAGGTTCGCTTTACGGAAGGTTCGCTTTACGGCAGAAGTACAGTAAAATCGATATTACTTATTGACCGAGCGAGCGAAGCGTCCCCGTTTCAGTTTGGCCAAATGCTTTCGTATGTCCAGCGGCTGTCCGTCGGCTATCCGGTGTCTATCCATTTCCTTCTACAGGTCGCAATTCTCAACCGATTTTTGTGAAATTTCGTGTGTAGGTTCGATAATTATATAGTTTTTTTTGGCTATTTAGTTTTTCGAAATTGTTCAAAATGAATGGGTATTTTTGCGATTACGAACTAATTTCCTGTGTTGGTAAACTGACTTATGTCGATGTATGGAGATAAGTTTTCGAACGGCAAAGTTAAGTTTGTCGCGAGGTCTACAGCTCACGGAGCTACTAGTGAAGTGGATACAAATGAATAGATGCCCAAATGGACTGCAAAAATTAATGTTTAATTTATACATTGGCAGTAGGTAATACGAAGCCGTGGACGAAACCAAATATAGAGAGCTATTCTTTTTCACGTCAGTACATAGATAAAACTAGAAATTTGAAAAAGAAATGGTAACGAAGGACTTCGCGACACCTATATGTATATCAAGGAATACTACGTGGAGACCATTTCAACATGACTACAATTTCTGTCATAAAGTGAACAAGGGAAAATGACGTAGTTTTGCACAGAGGATGATGTTTTGTAATAAAGAAATATCGTGAATAAAATAAATGTTACGTAATTTGCTATCATAAGTACGATTTTTTATAATAAAAGTAAATATATATCATAAAAAAATCAAAAAAGACAGTTTCATGTTATTATTTAACGAAATTATGCACACTTATAACTATTTCTCTAACAAGTCTATTATTGTTGTCACAGACTTAAAATATGCCTTAATAAATTTTTCTTCCTCAATTGATTGACCGGGAAAAATTATTTGGCCAATAATTTCGCTGTATCCATGACAATCATAGTACTCGATTGCTCGGTTTGTGAAGAGATATCATGTCCTTTAGTTTGGGTGCCCGCGGATATAAAAATGTCAGGTGTACCGTCGGTACTCCTGAGTTGACTCTGACCCTCCGGTAGTTTTACAAAATACTCTTGAGTACAGGGTATATCAATTTCATCAATAGACGCATATTCGTATTCATGTGAATTTAAAATTGATTGGCTTTCCATATCTGCATATAAATAAACAAATTATAACTTACAAACGTATATATTTTAATCAATCACACTTACTTTTGGATGTCATTACAAAGGAAATAAGATCTTTCTTTCTTAAATTCATATTTTTGTAATGTAAAATCAAACTTCCAAATACGTAGCGACTTCGACCCAAAAATACAGTCATTTGTTTTCTTCTGTACGTCAAATCTTTATCTTTATATGGCGCTTATTTTAAGTACTTACTTATTAAAAAGTGGAATACAGTGAAAAAAAGATTGCGACCTTCATACGCTATAAAGAAATTGCAATACATATTTAACGGAATGCTTGGCATATGCATTTGAACATCTAATAAAAAGTCATCACATCAGTTTATAATAAATAAGCGAGAAAATACGATGGAAAACAATTAAGCACTACATCTGTACTTACTTTCAAAATTAATGATTAATATCTGTACTAAATTTTTAGGAGTCATACTGGAACGCGTGCTTCTAAAAATCCATTTCAAAATAGAAAAAGACCTTTCAACTTCCACCTATGTGATTGGGGCATATTTGAAAAAAAGGCCATAAGTCCACTTTTCCTATGGTTCCATCATTTCTATCGGCGCATATTTCTTTTTTGTCATTTAAGTCAGCAAGCTTTTGCATTGTTTGTAGTTCCTTATTTTTCCGTAAGATTATTTTTTGCTTTTGATATATATATATTTCCCTTATGCATGGAGACTAATTTTTGATAATTTTGTTGTGACTGTTTTAACGACTTGTAACGATTCATTTACACCCGAGTGAATCGAACACCAAAATGTTGCTGTGTTCATTTATAAAACACAAGTTGCTTTTTAGCTGAGGTTTACCAATTGCTCTTTTGCACGTCTTACTTTAGCGGCATTTTGATCATTCAAAGCATTCAACACATTTGTGATCTCGTCCAAGTATGTCGCGTAGTATTTGCAAGCCTCAAGCCACGTGTTCCATCTAGTTATAACCGGCCGAGGAGGCTGCTGTATATTAGGGTATAGCTGGTTTAAAACTCTTATTCTTGAAGGTGATTTTAGAAATACCGATTTTACGCATTGGATCAATGACGTCGTCATATAATCCTCGAACTGTCCCTGCGACTCGGTTCGGCCCATGAACCAAATATGTGACGTGTATCATATTTCCAAATAAGTTTTTTAGTTTGACTTGCTTTCATCATATAGGGAGCCCCATCAGTCAAAAATAATACCACTCTTTCATGATAGTTCTCGTTTTCAAAAAGATTGTTAACGTTATTTGTACAGTCGAGAACTTTAGAAGCAATTATATGTGGTCTGCTTGCATTATTTTCTCTAAGAGCACCAACGAGGACATTAGCAACATTTTGTTGTAAATGGTCTTTTGTCTCGTCCACATTGACATAAATATAGGATTGTCCAATATCTTTACGTATAGAAGTAAATACATTTTTGAACATCTTTGGTAAATAGCGTAATCTTAGGTTTTCTTCCGTCGGTAAACTCACTGTTTTTGCATATTTACCATCAATGCACTTTTCAATGAAATAGCGGAAATCTTCATTTTGTAGTTGCACCCACGGTATGTTTGCTGCTAGCATAAAATTTGTGAGGTCCATATTAAATTCACTTTGCGTTTTTTTTTGTTTCTTTTTTGTTGACATGTTTGGTTGCCTGTCTGAAATGTATTTTAATATTGCTTATCTTCGGTGCTATATTTTGATTACAACAAGAGCAATATACGTTTTTGTCACGTATCTCCAAAAACGGAAAATTACAACAATATTCTAGTGAAGATGATATTCTATTGCGTCTTTTTAAATATTAGTAAAAATAAATCCAAGGTACATATAATTGTGAAGGTACAAAACAACTCATCTGAATGACAATGTAAGGCAAAGACATTGATTGTCATTACTCGACTCATTTTAAACGACGATATCGTTTAGGTACTTAAAGAGGTTGATTAATGATAAATGATAAGTGATAATTGTTTATGAAAATAATATTTGAAATCATCCTATGAGTGGTTTGCCGTCATCCGCATGATTTATTCGAGCCCTGGTGACAACCATGAATCTCTACATCAATTTCAGTCAGTGCAATCATAGCTGCTTTTTCGAAATCAATGGTCACTTTCTGGGGCTGCCAGTCCGGAACCTCAGCTTTAATTAAGTTAAACAGGCCACCTCTATTTCTTGATGGCTCATAAAAGCAAACACTAATGGGAATATGTTGGTACTATTTAGGTCGCTACCTATATCTGCTTGGATAACATAGATCTGACGAAAAGGTTTTGGACAAGATTGATGCGTCCCATCCATAAAGTAATTTGTTAATAGTTTCAAACGCATTCGAGCGTCTTTTGAACAAAATACAACAATTCACATAACGTTATGCAAATAATCGGCAAGTAAAAAGTCTTCATACTGCTTAGGTATTTGTACCTCTTCTGGTTTATTTGCTTTGTTTTTTTAACATTAGCCAATTTGTTTTTTTTGGCGATATATCCCTGTGTTCTTTTTATCGAAAGTAGGAACTGGTTTATTACATGCCAAATGCCATTTTTTGTTTTCTATTTGAGCTAGTGCCTTTTTGTATATACGAGGAGTAGCTGTTCATTGCCTTGTGCAGCCTCATCACAGTTATCGCTTATTGTACTTTCAATGCAATTATGTGCTAAATCGGGTTCACAAGCTTCGCAATGTGCTCTCCGTCTTATGGCATGTTGGTTCTATAACAATAAATGTATGTAAAAGGACGTGGGTCTTTTTTATTTATTTGTTTAATGGACATATCAACAAACAAACAAATGAAAATATTTTTTCAGGACAGAATATCCGTAAGACGAAAATAAAATCACTCACCGAGTTTAAAACACTGATCCAGTACAATTTAATTTTGACTTTTTGCAGTGTTCTCAACGCCAGATGCTATTGCCATTTTTATTATGAACATGTTTATGAACAAATAAACAATAAGAATAAACAAATATCTGCTAATAGCTAAAGAGCTTAAACATAATTTGGGCCGTCGCAAGCACGCCGAAGTATTCCATTAAACTCCATCATTTTCTGTTATACGTATTAGAAAATCTCTATTATGACAATTTGGTTAAAAACGACATTACGTAATTAAATTAGGTAAATAGGTAATTTGGGTAACCATAATAATAATAATAATGCATTATGCTGCATTATCTGCTGCACCAGCATAATGTTAACATTAACAAACAAGGTTTAACTGAATAGTTATTAAATTTTTAATTCCAGTTTATTGCTCCTATTTCTCCAGTTGTCCCGTCGGTAATATAAAAAAAAATAATGTATGTGATCAACCAGTTGGTTCGATACGAGGGGCGGCTGAAAAGTTATCTACCTAACTATGAAACAAAAGACGATCATGGCTAGTTTATTTTTATTTTTCAATATAGTCTCCTGACAGGGAAATGCACTTATTACATTTATCAATTAAAGACATTAACCCGTTAAAAAAAAACTTTAGGTTTATCATCGAACAAGTCATTAACAGCAGCCTTCATGTCGTTATCGGTTACGAATCTTCGTCCCCTCAGTTCTTTCTTCAAAGTCTGAACAGGAAGTAGTCGGATGGGGCCAAATCTGGACTATATGGAGGGTGGTTGATTACTTCGTACCCATTTCCATTAATTGCTAGCTTCGTTAAGCGAGCAGTATGCACAGGTGCGTTATCATGCAAAAGCAGAATCCCTTTACTGAGTTTGCCCCTTCTTTTTTCTTTCATGGCTTGTCTGAGCTGGTTAAGTAAATCTGCGTAATATTCAGCATTGATTGTAGTTTTTTTTGGCAAGTAATCTACAAGCAGAATTCCTTCCGCATCCCAAAAAAATGTTGCCATTACTTTGCCTGCTGACGGGCGAACCTTAAATTTCCGAGGAGGCTTTTCATCCTTGAATTTCCATTGTAATGACTCCTGATTACTTTCGGGATCCCACTGCCGAATCCAAGTCTCATCACAGGTTACTATTCTAGAAATAATTTCCTCCTCTTTTCCACGGCTCATGTCTAAAAATTCCTCGCAACATTGAACACGTCTGTCCTTGTCAAACGGAGTCAACATTCTAGGGACCCAGCGTGCACTAACCTTAGACATGTGCAAATGTTCATGAATTATTTCATTGACCCGTTCTTTACTAATGCCCACATCCCTGGCTAACTCCCAAAGCTTAATTCTCCGGTCTTCTAAAATAAAATTTCTCACTTTGGCCACATTTTCATCGGTGACAGCGGAAACTGGTCGCCCACTACGAGGATCATCTTCAAGGCTCTCACGGCCAAGCTTAAACTGTTTCGACCAGAACTTTATTGTAAATTCAGAAGGGCACGAACCACCAAAAACAGGTATCATACGCAGTCTAATCTGCGAGGGTGTATTTCCTTCTTTAGTGAGAAATTTTATCACTGCACGCTGCTCAATTTTAATCAGATTATTTTTTTCTTGCGACATTTTTAAAACAATCCAGTCCCAAAAAAGCGGGAAGCAAGAAACAAATGAATGTTGGTGATTTTGAAAAAAGAATAACCAGTGAACACGACCTCATAGTGGCCAGTATTATTTTCGCATAACATATAGGCTAGGTAGATAACTTTTCAGCCGCCCCTCGTAGCAATAAGCGGCTAAAAGAGTTGCATTCTCTACAACTGGTTGATCGTTTAGTTGATCGGAGTGGAAGAACAGAAGAAACTAACCGTGCAAAATATTTATCTTTATTGTTTTTTTATATATACATTTTTTACTGTTATTTATACATCGTATCGCCAATAACTAGAAAATGCCAAGCTTTGCCAAGTTTCCGGACTTTACTTTTAATGTGTCGCATAAGGTTTTGGATAATACTTTTACCAAAGCCTTTGGCTGCTTGATTCCAATCTCTTTTGTTTTTTATTAAGAATTGGCTGAATTATCCTTAAATAGTAAACCGCCCTCTTCATTAGGGCCCAAAATCTCTCGATGGGACGTATTTGTTGACAGTTTGGTGAATTGTGTTGTTTGCTTACCAACTGCACGTTTTCTTTGGCATACCACTGTAGCACAGATGATGCATAGTGAGAGCTAGCCAAGTCAGGTCAAAATAATGTTGGACCTTTGTGCCTCCTCAAAAGTGGCAGTAATTTTTTTTCGACACATTCGTTTCGATAGGTTTCGGCATATATATATAGGCTTTTAGTTCTGATTTTAGTTTTTTGGACATCCTCATCAAATTTATGGCATGTTTTATTTCTACGATGTTTGTCTAAAAACAGTATAACAGTATATCTATTTTCTCTTTTTTGTCTTGGTCTAAGCGTCGCTGGTATTCTATGTACTCTGTAGAAGTAGCAATCGTTGGAATCAATGACTTTTTGTCATTTTTCTTTGTTTTTTTTTTATTGATGTCTGTTTCAGGCCATGGTAAAGAGTTTTTGAAAGGGGTTGGGAACTGTGATATCTTTGGGTTACTAGGGGCGCGATCATCATGAAGTTCTGTTATATTAATGCCTTCATCATTTGACTCTGTTACTGACTGCTTTGCTTGTGAGCTTGTATTTAAACACGACACATTACCTAAAGTATATTCTCGTTTGTTTCACAGGAATGTTGCGCTGGAGGAGTGGTACAATTTGACGGAAATGATTTGACCGGAGATTGTATAGACAAAGTTTCCTGTGTTGGAGTCAAATTTTCATGCTGAGAGGGTTGTAATCTCTGGTGCTTTTTTAGATTTTGTAGTTGGTGTGGAAGTATTATTCAAAACAGGGTTAAGATTATTAAAACGTAAATTATCTTTATCACTCTCAACTGACTCGCTTCTTTTTGACGGTGATCTGGAAGACCTTTCAAAGTAGTTTGCAGTATGTTCAGTTACTAGAGTTAGTGGACTCATGGTTAAGTGGGGTGTTAGTGTCACAGTTCCATCATCCTCAACAACATCTTCTAATATATTATAGTTATCAAAATTCAAAATATTGTCTTCTATATTGTTTAGCATGCAGTCGTTTGCTTGCAAAGTAGAGTCGCCGATTTCAACGTCGTCGTCATTGCAATCATTTGCCTTTTTCCAAAAATAAAATTATTTCGTATCTTTATTGTCTCCTTGCCAAACTCCATCGCAGTCTTTAAATAGCTTCAGCTTTTCTGTGCCTAGCAGCTTTTCAAATTCAGCAACAAATTGTTCAGAATTGGCTGGACATAACGTTTATTCCAGTTGTTTTGCAGATCGTTCATGGACTAGGTTTTCATCATCACAAGGGGTGCTGGTGCTCATAGCAGAGCCAGAATCACTTGAAGATCCTGCATCACTGAAACTACTTGATTTGAGGAGTTTATCATAGTTAACGGCATTTTGATCAAAAGGGAATAACCCAGCATGTCGGAATCCATTTTTCAAAATGTCAGGCTTGAGAGTCTTTTGAATGCACTCTTCTAAAATTGGGCCGAAATCTTCTCTTGCCAACTTTTTTGCGTTATTAGCCATCTTCAAAGCATGAAACACTGCTACGTCTATGGGTTGGAGTGCGTGAGTTGAGTAGGGTAGGAGTGCCACGAGAATGATGCAATTTTCTTTACAGAACGTCGTTAACGGAAGAGAGAGGTGTGAAACATGTCCATCAAGAAAGAGCAACACGGGTTTTTTAATATTCTCTTTCAATAAGAAACCATTGAACGAATTTGCGATGTACTCATCAAATGTCTGGCAAGTCATCCACCCATTATCAGACTTGCCAATTACCCACGTTTTGGGATATTTTTGAATATATTCATTGGGATCCGCTTATAAGGAAAGAGAGCCAGTATTGGCATTAGTTTTCCATCAGCTGAAGCCCCAAGGGAAAGTGTTAAATTTTCTTTTTCATTATTATCGGATCGACAGTAGATACTTTTTTGGCCTCTCCTAGCCAACACAGCTGCTTTAGGGCACAAGAAAAAAGCCGACTCGTCACAATTGAAAATTCGAGATGGATCTTGCAAAATTTCCAGGCAGATTGTCAAACCAGTGTCGTATTTTTTCTTCTGTTGCACCGACTCGTGCTGTAGTTAATGCTAGACATACCCTTGAAGTCACATCTGGGTTTATTTTCAAAAATGCTTGGTACCAGTGTCTTCCTGGAATTCCATCCTTAAATGGATTGGGCCTATTCAGCTCTGTAACTAATTTACCAACAGAATGCAGTAACTGCTCCTTTGTGACGGGAAATCCAATCGCTGCCATGTGGTGAATCCATATGACTATTAAATCTTCTTCCTCCTTCGTGAGAACTGTCACATGCCCACAAGGACTTGAATGTACATTTTTCAATTTGTCCAATAACGTTTGGTAAGGCACTTTATACAATTTTGAAGCCATGTAAGCCGTCATTCCGCCATGCCTAACTGACACCAAAGCATGGTCTAAATTTTCGGAACTATATCTTTTGTACGGCATTTTGTACGTTTCATGTCAAAATAATCGATCCTTAAGTGAATTCTTAACAAGCTAAGATTTCTACCTACTTGATGATCACAGGGAAATACATGTACCTACTGAGTTCACGTCTATCGCGTGTGGTCTGTACCTTGGGTGGGTAAAAACTAATGATATAATTTATTTGGATCTAACAACTATTGATATAATTGCAAAAGATATAACGTTCCTTTGATATAATGATTAGATAATATAACAACAAAATATATCAAGTTCATTTGATGTTATAAACGGTTGATAAAACACTCGCGTGATATAACCATTATATGCTATAACCATTATTTGTGTTATATTCACAAAAAAATGAGCAACTTTAGCTGAGTATTTAAGGCCATAATGATGAAATTAAAGCGTAGTCGGAAGAAAAAAAATTGGTCATTTATTTAACTTAAATGAATTCTATGTAATCCAAATTGTTTACTCCCGTGGATATTTGTGTTTTATTATGTATTTCAACCTTCATTTACAAGTTTTGACAACGAAATAACGACCTTTTTCTTTGTATATTTTCAGATCCTTTGGTTGCTGAATATATTTTAGCGAATGCTGGATTAAAACCAATTGTAAATCAGCTAGGCAGTCAACATAGTGAAACTGTGGCTGACACAATTACTATCCTGATCAATTTGTGCAACGAACAAACAGAATCTGCGATGAAAACCCCTGAAGTGATCAAGCTCATAGAAAATATTATGGAATCTGAAAATAAAATACTTATCAATCTTGCTTCTTTGTTCCTGAAGAATGTTTGTGAAAAAAACTGATACATAGTTGCGTACACGAAAACAAAGAAGAACTAAAATTAACAATGCATAAAATGCTATTAAACCGATTCCCATTTTTAGTGGTCATGAATAGTAGGTATCATACTGCCTTTAAAGCTGGAGATAAAATTCGGATACAGAAAACGCTGACACAAAAAGATTTAGATGCGTTTTCGAATCTCACGAGTGACCACAACACTCTGCACAAAAACAATGGCGACAAGAGGCCGATTGTTCATGGAGCTTTGCTGAACGGCTTGGTGGCTGGGATCATAGGCACGCATTTGCCTGGGCCAGGAACTGTTCTTGTGTCTCAAACTATGAAATTTCCGAACAAATGCTTTGTTGGAGAGAAACTAACTATAAGCGTGGAACTGATAGACGTAAGAAAAATTCTCAAAGTAATGTTCTTCTGCATAGTTGAGGAGGAAAAAAAGGTTGTGTTTGAAGGGGAGGCTAAACTCGTTTTAGCTAAAGACTGTTAAGTTTAAGTTGATAGTTTTCTAATGAAACAGTTTCCCGATTTATTAAATCTTTAATAAATTCTATAAATATAAAATCTCAGTACTAATTGATTTATAACTATTTGAACGGGCAAAAAGGGAAGTGGAAAACGCGTACCTGGTTCTCCTACGCGCTGGCTGCAAGTTGTTTTGGCTGCCGGTCTTACGCACTTCTTTCGTAGTTCACCTTGCGTTGAGTTGGTATAGGCGCACTCGCGACGGCGCGTTTTGGGTTGTAATGAAGTGTTCGAAGCTTTGGGCAAATGGCGGAATGGAGATAGGCACTCGACATTGACCGACTCGAACCCTGTCTATAGCTGAACTGAACGACTTTCAGTTGCTGTCAGTCGTAGTCCGGTATCTACCCGCGTTTTCCGTGGATAGGGATATGATAAGGTTTGTGGGTAGGTGACATGAAGCCTGTCATTTGAACATAGAACATCTATGCTAAGTATGTACTGAACATACCGCCCCCCAAAGAGTAACCAAGCTCTTTAGATGAACTCGCAACAGGTTGATTTTCCTAACGCTAAAAATGATTTTGCTGATTTTCCTATATTATTATTTAAGCTAAGTCTAAAACTAAGTTGAGTTATTAGTTAGCTAATTGTCAGGTTTCGGTAAGAGACAGACTTTAGCGATTGATCTGAGGCAAGTACCGGAGCTCGTTTTGAGCTCTACCACGCGAACTACGCCATCTGCGCCTGGATGGAGCTTGGATACTCGCGCCTTGCGCCATTGAAGTGGCGGCAAGTTGTCCTCCTTTATAAGGACGAGATCTCCCGTTCGAAGATTGGGCACTTCCTTGCACCACTTAGCGCGCTGCTGAAGATTGTGCAAGTATTCAAGCTGCCACCGGCGCCAGAAATGCTGTGAAACTTGTTGAACGAGCTGCCAACGGTTAAGTCGCGAGATTGGAGTATGGTCGAAATCGTATTCAGGCAAGCTCACTAATGGATGTCCGATGATGAAATGCCCAGGCGTCAGTGTTTCAAGGTCATTCGGGTCGTCTGACATTGGACACAGAGGCCTGGAGTTGAGTACTGCCTCGACCTTGGCGAAGATTGTACTCAATTCTTCGAAGGTGAGTACTTGTTCCCCAATTGTACGTTTAAGAAGTTGTTTAGAAGACTTGATCGAAGCCTCCCAAAGTCCTCCCATATGAGGTGCATAAGGGGGGTTCATGTGCCAGTTGACGCTGACCTTTGCAAGAGCGTCCGTTAATCCTAACTGGTTCTGATGTAAAAAAGCGTCTACCTCGCTTAAGTGGCGTTTAGCGCCTTGGAAATTCTTCCCGCAGTCCGTGTAGACGTCTGACACCATACCACGTCTTGAGACAAATCTGTCGAAGCAGGCCATGAACGAGTTCGTGGACAAATCGGAAGCCACCTCCAAGTGTACTGCTTTCACGGAAAAGCACACAAAAAGGCAGAGGTAGGCCTTGATTATCTTGGCCTTGCGAATGTTGGACGTCCTTATGCTGAATGGGCCGGCAAAATCGATCCCAACCTTGATGAAGGGGCGTGCCTCTCGAACGCGACTTGGCGGGAGATTTCCCATGAACGGCTCTAAGGGTTTAGCCTTCAAACGATGGCAACGATGGCAAAGATAGACTCGGTGTCGAACGACACGCCGAGCTGACAGTATCCAATACCGTTGGTGAAGGATGTTGATGAGGTCGTTAGGTCCTATATGAAGGTAGACCTGATGATAATAATCTACAATGAGATCAGTCAAGTGATGACGCTTCGGTAAGAGAAGTGGATGCTTAGCAGAGTTGGGCAAGTTAGAATGCTTGAGCCGTCCGCCGACGCGTAAGAGTCCAGATGCATCTTCAAAGGGATGAAGACGCGCGAGTGGAAGTCTTAAAGCGCGCTTGTTGCGAATGAGCTTCAGCTGCTCGGCGAAAGCCTCTCCCTGCGCCATCTTGACTGCCCTGAGCGATGCAGCGTTAAATTCTCGTGCGCTAAGAGGTCCTGTATGTTTATCTGTGGGATGGCGAGCATTATGCACGAACCGCATAGACCACGCTAATACGCGTTGAAGCTTTGAAAAGGAACTGTAGCGGCTGATGATGCACGGGTCCGATGACTCTGCACCCGCATCAGTGACCTTAAACGATAAAGAAGTTGTTGATTTGAGTCCAGGTAAATCGTTGCATGCAGGTTGAGGGTGAGATGGCCAGAATGAAGGATCCTCCTGTAGCCACGGCGGCGACCACCATAGCTCATGAACCACGAGATCCTGCGGTAACAATCCCCTGCTAGCACAATCCGCGGGATTGAGTGCCGAGGGAACGTAGCGCCAGATGGCAGAAGGAACAAGCCCTTGAACCTGAGAGACTCTGTTTGCCTCGAAAGTCTGCAACCTGTGAGGCGGAGTTTGGAGCCATGATAAGACGATGCTAGAATCGCACCAAGCTATCATGTCCGTGATGATGATCTTGCTCTCCAATACCTGCGCAGCGTGACTTAGTAGGCGAGCGAGGAGCACAGCTCCTGACAGCTCGAGCTTAGGAATGGTGAGTTTTTGTTTTATTGGTGCGACTCTAGATTTGGCTAGAAGTAAATGAACTCTTACCTCTCCAGTAGAGTCGAGCACACGAAGATACACGACGGCAGCATAGCCAGTCTCTGCAGCGTCGCTGAAGCCCACGAGCTCACAGCGGATAGCTAGACTGCTCAAAATGTATCTGGGTATTCTAGGAATGTTAAGGAGATGGAATCCATCCAGGAAGGCATCCCATGCCTTGGCTGCTTCATCAGGAAGTGGATCATCCCATGAAAGATCGAGCGTCCATAGACGCTGCATGATTACCTTTGCATAGAAGGTGATTGGGGCGAGATAGCCACACGGGTCGTAAATCCGGGCTATATTCGAGAGAATGTCACGTTTCGTATTGCATTTCTCAAGCTTTGAAACACGGTACACGAAGCTGTCCGTGCTAGAGCTCCATTCAACACCTAAAATCTTGAAGATGTTATCCCCTTCTTCGAACCGAAACGGCGTTTCGAGGTGATCAGAGGGATAAACATCCAGCACATCCTTGTTATTGCTGGCCCACTTCCGCAGTTGGAAGCCGCCTTGGGCCAACACATCCACTACTTGCCGTTGCAGGGCCTTTGTAGACTCCACGTCATGACTACCGCTGATAAAATCATCTACGAACATGTCTTCTTGCAAAACGCGGGCAGCTTCAGGGTGTGCGTCTTTGTTAATGATAGCTAGTTCGTGTACGGCGCGCATGGCAAGATACGCTGCGCTTGACACACCGTAAGTGACAGTCGTAAGCTCAAACTGCTGAAGTGGCTTTTCGGGTGAATCACGCCAGAATATAGTCTGGAATTTGCAATCCTCGTCGTGCATTCGGACCTGGCGATACATTTGCTTAATATCGCAGGTGAAAACGACTGCATGTGTTCGGAACCGCAAGATGATGTCTTCTATGTTCTGCTGCAGCTTAGGTCCCGGCATTAGAACTTGGTTCAATGAAATCCCGGAGCTACTGGCCGCCGAGGCGTCGAACACAGCGCGAAGTTTTGTGGTGCTGCTGCTCTCCTTAAGAACCCCGTGATGAGGGATGAAATATCTGTTCTTAGACAGATTGACCGTTGTGGGCCGCATGTGACCTGTCTCGAGATAGTCCGCCATAAACGCTATGTACATCTGCTGAAGCTTTGAGTCTTTGTGTAACTTCCGCTCTAGGTTGTACAACCGTTTCAGAGCAGTGTTATACGTCTCGCCTAAAGGCTTACACTCCGTTTTAAAGGGCAGCCTCACGATGTACCTCCCTGTCTCATCGCGCGTGTGGGTCTCTATAAAATGCCTTTCGCACTGAACGTTCTCTGGATCCTGAATAATTTTTGAAGGAGCCTCCTCCACTTCCCAAAATTTATTAAGGGTAGAGTTCAAATCGGTTGTGCAATGTAGAGCCACAATATGACTGGATACAGGAGAGTCCATGGGAGCTGCGCCCATCAAGACCCACCCGAACATGGATGCATATGCGGTAGGGAAACCATTGCCCAGTTGGAATCGTCTCCCATCAAAAACCTTGTCATAAAGGTCAACACCTATAAGCAGGTCAATGGGACCCGAAATGGAACATTTAGAGTCCGCTAAAGAAATATCCTTACACATCTCCACAACCTCCGGAGACACTTGTATGCTTGGAAGGTTCCCCGTGATGCGTTTAAGAATAACCGCAGTTGTCACCAAGGCAGGCTTGGTAATGTCAACTAAAGAACTAATTGAACACTCCATGCTGCCGCTGGTGTGCTGAGCATTTGAACCTCCCAGTCCAAATAACACACCAGAAGTAGAAGACGCAACTTCTGGGCTAGATTCTCTGTGATGATTGAAACCTGTGACCCACAATCCAATAGGGCTCTGGCAGTGTGCAGATGCCCGTTGATATCTCGCAGACCAACCAAAGCAGTTCCCAACATCATGGTGGATTCATTATGAATACCATGACAATGATGAGGTTGAACAGCAGTACTGATGGTAGTAAGTGTAGCCTCTGAAGATGACTGCTTTAGTGCTAGACCGCGATCCGGAGCCTGTGCTGATGAAGATGCCTGTGTAGCATCATCCTTACGCTGATTTGCAAACTGATCCATGTGAAGTTTGGAGTGGTGACGCCCATTACATATTTGACACCTGCTTTTAGACAGACACTTACTTACCGAGTGTGTCCGTAAGCAGTTGAAACAGAGGCGCTGTTGAATGACAAACTCCCTGCGTTGAGTTGGTGACATATTATTAAATTTGTCACAGGCATATAGAACATGCTCACTGTTGCAGCAAATGCATCTCAGCGAGTTGATGTTGAATGTCAACTTAGGTGCACTGTTTTGAGTGACAGTCGCTGGTCCCTTTGATCCACTGATAGTATCCAACACTCGAAGATGAGTTTCCAAGAAATTTATAAGGTTTTCAAAAGTTGGAATGCTATCGGGACAGCTACTGTGATTCATTTCGAATTTGCTGCGCAACTCAACAGGAAGCTTTCGTAGAATAATGTGAAGCAGTATAAAACTCCATGACTTGACATTAAATCCTAGTGCTTGCAAGGCCTGAGAATTTTCCTTTAATATGTTTAGAAATTTACGTAGATTATTTTGATTTTGTTGATTTGTTAATGACAAGATAGCCTCTAAATGTTTGTCTGCTATAAGCCTTTTGTTTTCATACCTGTCTTGCAAAAGCTTATATGCAATGAAATAATTATCATTCGAGAGTTCTAAATGCTTGACCAAACTTAAAGGCTCCTTCTCTAAAACACTAAATAAATAGTGCATTTTCTGAGTGGGTGATAGTTCAAAATTGTTATGAATCAAGCTATCATACATAGCCTTGAAATTTGGCCATTCCGTGTAAACACCAGAAAAATGTGCTAATGTTATTTTTGGTAAACAAACCTGATTTGATTTAGTGTTACATACCACTGATAAGATTGATTCTTGCAAAACTTGAACGGAATAATACATCTCATAAAATTTGTTAAACAATGCATTGACGTTGGATTGTGCATTTGCATCATCACATCTCGCCATGTAGGCATTATAAGCCTCCTGAAAACGATCTCGTATGTTATCAACGTCCCGATATCTTGCTTTAAAACTAGCTACACTGATCGGATCCTTGTCAGACGAACCACTAATTCCTGTCGCTAAGTTATACAACGAAGTCATGAAATTACCTTGTGCATTCATTGAAACAATATGAACTCTCTGTTGCGAATCATCTGAAGAACCTGTGAAAGCATCGTGCGCATCGCATTTATCCCCTGGATTGTTATTAGGCATTATATTTAACCGTAAACAACAACTTTAACTCGTAAATAATGGATGGATATGACACTATGACACCTGACGTGAAAAGGCCAGTGTTGCAAGCGTAATTAAAAATAAGATCGGCTACACACTAACTAATATATGGAAGTTGGACAACTTGTCACTCTGCAAGTTGGATGACTAGAGACGTACCAAATATCGGTTTTGTCTTATGGTTACATGGACAAGGAATCTACCTGCGAAATTGAGAAAAGTGATTAAAAAATGAAATGATTTGCAAAAGTTAATAATTTGTAGGATGATTTAAAAGAGATGATGTCACCTTGAAATATGAATTTGGGACGAAGGACCAAGAAGATGAACGGGCAAAAAGGGAAGTGGAAAACGCGTACCTGGTTCTCCTACGCGCTGGCTGCAAGTTGTTTTGGCTGCCGGTCTTACGCACTTCTTTCGTAGTTCACCTTGCGTTGAGTTGGTATAGGCGCACTCGCGACGGCGCGTTTTGGGTTGTAATGAAGTGTTCGAAGCTTTGGGCAAATGGCGGAATGGAGATAGGCACTCGACATTGACCGACTCGAACCCTGTCTATAGCTGAACTGAACGACTTTCAGTTGCTGTCAGTCGTAGTCCGGTATCTACCCGCGTTTTCCGTGGATAGGGATATGATAAGGTTTATGGGTAGGTGACATGAAGCCTGTCATTTGGACATAGAACATCTATGCTAAGTATGTACTGAACACTATTATAGTACCTATACAAGTAATAATATATAATTAATATCATTCTAATCATTATAAACGAACTCGCTAGACAATAGGGGTATTTCATCTTACCCATTTTTATTATTCTACAAGGGTTCATTTAATATTAGGTCCTTACATATGAAATTGGCGTTTTGTACGGGAGGAATATAAAGTCATTTTTTTTGTAAAATATATTTAATTAATCAAAGTATGCACCGTTGTTATCTATGCACTTTTGCCATCTCATAGGTAGTTCATTGATCCCTTTACTAAAAAAACCATGGGTGTGAGAATGAATAAACTCTTTGAAGGCGGTTTGGACTACCGCATCAGAGTTGAATATTTTCCCTTGTATGAAGTTGTCCAAATTCCGGAAAAAATGGTAATCTGTTGGAGCAAGGTCCGGGGAGTACGGTGGATGTCGCAGACATTCCAATTGTAGATCATCTAACTTAGTGGTTGTTTTTTGTGCAGTATGTGGTCTTGCGTTGTCGTGAAGCAGCAGTGGCCCAGAGCGATTGACCAATCTTGGTTGTTTAGCAGCTAGTTCTTCCTTCATGGTTTGCAGTTGCTGACAATAGATATCTGCCGTAATCATTTCGCCAGATTTTAGAAAGCTGTAGTGAACGACACCGGCGCTAGTTTACCAAACACTCACAAGTAACTTTTTCTGAGTAAATTTTCGTTTAGGGCAGGATTTGGCTGGGTCTCCAGGGTTCAGCCATTGCGACGAGTACTTCCGATTATCGTACAGTATCCACTTTTCATCACAAGTAATGATTTGATTTAAAATCCCTTCATTATTGTGTCGGTTGAGCAAAGTAACACAGTAGTCGACGCGTGTTTGCAAGTTCGATTCACTCAATTCATGAGGTACCCATCGTTCAAGTTTTTTTACTTTCCAGATTTGCTTCAAGTGGATTAATTCAGTTTTATCACTTACCCCGAAGCCTGCAGCTATCTCTGAAGTGCTTTGTGATGGATCCGCTTCCACAATAGCCTTTAATTCTTTATTTTCCACTTTGGTCTCCGGCCGCCCACGGGTTGTTTCTGAAGGTCGAAATTTCCAGAACGAAAACGTTGCAACCAAAAACGTACCGTGCTTTCTTTTGCGACACCAGCGCCGTACACATCATTAATCCTTCGAGCTGTTTCTGCAGCACTGGTGCCACGGTAGAACTCGAACTCGTAAATGTACCGATATTTCATGTTTTCCATTGTGCGGTAAAAAGCGACGCCAAAGAAAAAAAATATGAGGAAAAAACAAATGAATGACTGTTTTCAAAACTCAAATGTACCAGCTAAATGAATTTATGAATTTGAATTTGGAATTCTTAACCAAAGAGGAGATATTTCAGATCAAAGTGGTCAGTACGACAAAACGCTAATTTCATATGTAAGAACCTAATATTATTGGCAGAATAAAGTTAATTTTGATAGTTATATATAAAAAAAATACATTAGTAAAGAAAAATATTATTTTACAAAAAATATTAAATTTACAAAACTTACACTGAAATAATCGAATCAACCTTTTGACCGCCATAGTCGGTTGCAGCCGTCAGCGAATTTCCGTGCCCAACACGCCAGGACGGCTACCGCCGTCACAATTGGCTCGCTCTAGGTCAATTTCTGAATAGGTCAGATTCTTAGTAGGTCACGGTCATGATAGTATTACGTCAAATTAGTAATAAGTTGGATTCGAAAAATTGCATATCTTATCGCACCAGATTTGTAAATTGCATATCTTATCGCACCAGATTTGTATTGAGTCGATATGAAAATATGTCGTATTCTTATATACTTACTTAAAGTTATTCTGAAAAATACTTTCTTAGTAGGTCAGTTTCTAGATACGTTATATTCTGAAAAAAAAAAGGTATAATCGGCAAGTAAAAACACTTGGTATTACGAATTACAATTCATTTAAAATACATATCAGAAGTACAGGCCACTTGAAGATAAACCACGATAAACAATATTATAAGTAGTGTTGCATAAGAAGCTGGATACCTCAATAAATCTCGGTTAGGATTAAAATAAAACTGATATCTTGGATGTCCAACCTCCCATACCACAATTTGTGTTGCAGTATAGCAACACTGCACGTGACTAACTTGGGTGGGTAAAGCCGAAACTCAGAACACTTAAGAAAACAAAACATCAGAGACAACGACAAGATATATTTTAACCTTTATTCGGTTAGGAACAGTCATATCAGCCTAACGTAGTATAAAAAAGTACGATCAGCTAGCCTAGGGTCCCACGAAGTCCCCTATACTAAAAACGGTATTAGAGTTATACGTCTCATTAGTTTTTCGTTAAATTCTTATTTCGTCTCATTCTGTATTCGTCACTCATTCTTAATTCGTCATGTTGATTGTTTTTCGGCACATTCCTTCTTGGACATATTCCGTTTTCGGCATATTCTTGTTTCGGCACATTCCGTTTTGGCATAAATCATTATATTTTTATTTATTTATTTATTAGCCTTGTGCTGCTTGTGCTGAATTATTAAATGTACATGAATTGTTGCATAATTTTTTTTCGTTCCTTTCTGGAATCCGTCATTTATTATTATCTATTGTAGTTCCTTTCTGGAATTCGTCTTTTATAATTATCCATTGTAATGACTTATCTAATAAATCCTTGTATTATTTATAATATTCTTATTACATAAATTTGGTCAACTCAGCACGCCCGTTGGACGAAGGCCTCCTCCAGTCGTCTCCACTCTTTCCTATCTTGTGTCGTCCTACTCCATGTACGTCCCAACATTTCTTCTAGGTCTTTGCACCATCTTATCTTTGGTCTCCCTTTTGCTCTTTTACTGTCCCGTGGGTACCAATCAGCGACCTTTTTGGACCATCTTTCATCCGTCCTACGGTGAAGATGGCCAGCCCATTTCCATTTTAGCTTACGTGTTGTACTAGTTACATCTCTTACTCTTGT
Source organism: Tortricodes alternella (assembly GCA_947859335.1). Lineage (NCBI taxonomy): Eukaryota > Metazoa > Arthropoda > Insecta > Lepidoptera > Tortricidae > Tortricodes > Tortricodes alternella. Next base: position 20,782,969 of record OX401970.1, on the reverse strand, counting down.
CTTTTTCCTGATGTCAGTGTTTTTGATCTTGTCTATTCGTTTTTTACCCAGCATACTCCTCTCCATATTATGTTGGCATGTTTCTAGCTTTTTTCATAATTTTTTGTTAGAGCCCAGGCTTGCGACCCATATGTTAGACATGGGAGAATACATGTATTGAAAACAATTTTCTTGCAGTTGGTTGGTAAGCTTTTTCTCTTCATGATCTCGTTTAATGCCCAGTATTTACTCCATGAGTTCTGTATTCTTCTTTGAACTCTTTTGGACATTTCATTTTCTGTTGATATAAGCTCTCCTAGGTACACATATTCTTCTACATATTCTATGATGTTATTGTTAACTTTTATAGTATGTTTTTCATTGTTTGTCATAATTTTTGTTTTCGAAAGGTTCATCTCCAAGCCGGCTTTTCTTATCATTATATACAACAAATGAAATCAATCAATGAGGTATAGTTATTTTTATTTTCAAGACATCAGTATATATAAATACCATGCAAGAAAGAAACACAAAAAAATATTGTCCATCATCATTTCACGAAAAATGCAGATTCATTGCTCAGATGAAATTTCGTTTACGTCGAAAAAAAGATATGGAATTTTTTTATCAGGAGCAGGGGGTAGTCGTAGATGCCTTTGTAAATAAAAAATAAGTGTAATGGAATGTTTAAATAGGCTTTGCCAACTTTTATAAAAGACGGGTCCATGAAGCATATGAATTTAGATACCTAGTTGGTTATCATTAGTTAGTTGCCCAATTATTTTAAGTAATCAGTGTAGGTACTGTTTAATTTTTGTCTTTTATTTTTATTGATTAAAATATAATATTTGACTAATAAATATTATTTGATTTTATTACGCAAGCAAAGTCATAAGTACTTCATAGTATAATTTATTTACTAAAATGTGCCGAAACAATAAATATCGTGCTTCGTGAGCAGGGTCACTACCTCTAGCTTTAGGCTGTGGGAACTATATATAACTAAGTAAACTATGAATGAAAAAGGCGTTCTAAAAAAGATTATTTTTTCTTAATTGCTGGTTTTTCTAAACTTAGACAATAAAACACATATTTATTTCAGATAGAAAAAAAACTTTATTATAACTTAAATTGCATATAACAGGGAAATATGCATACTAACTAAAATAAAATTGTAGTACCTACTTCCTGAAAGTAAAATATTATTGGAATTATATTGTGTACTGTAGTACCTACACATTTTTAAATTTAACTTGATCTCCGAAATGTTTTGGAGAAATTGGAAACAAATTATGTCTCCTTCATTAAGCGAGTTGAGCTCATTTTTGTATTTCCGGTCAAAAATAATATCTTTTTTTTGCGGTTTGTCGTATTTAGTATAGATTTCCGTAACCTGAGGGATTGGTACTCGGCTTCCCTTTTTTGAGTCAACATAAACAGGATGAGCGTGGGTTTATGCTGGAACCTTACATTGACGCGTCTGTGCCATGACTCTAAGGCATTGGTTGTTCTATGCCGTTCATTGCAGCAAGATACCAAGGCTAGTACTTTCATCCAGAACTTCTCAAAATATTATTGGAATTTTTCATTTTCTGCAGAATTTTGAGCATTTGCTACAATTTCTTGCTAGCCATTCCGAATCAAAGTAGCCGGTAGGAGAGGCAGATTTGCTGACATTCTCACAATATTTTTTTGCTCTGAAGTAACTGTCATACCACAGTTTTCAGCATTCTTCCAGATGTTTCTATTAAAGTGATAATAGCACCCTGTAACCCTTGATTGCTCAAAAATTGTTCTAAACGCATTTACTTCTCCTAACTCGTAATCGCATTTGTAAATTCTTATTTTTATACCAAGCACATCACGTATCATGATAAATAATGCTTCATATGTTCTTGCGGATTTGAATGGCAACAATGCAAACAAAACTGGAACAATGTTTGTTGCGGTTTCCGAACTCCCTGCATCAACGTGTACAGTGAATAACTGGAAGAATGGTTGAGGTACACGTTTAAAAGATCCGTCGCCGAAGACGTGTTTGTTCTGACCAGCACAATACTGTATAAGCTTTTGTTTTTTTTTTACAACAAAACAAAAATATCTTGGTTTCATCGTCCAGTTCATACTCCGCGGCTAAAAAGTCATTGGCTATAATACGAGGTATTACGACACTGCCAGACTTTGTAAATTCAGTAGTATCGACGCCCAGGGAATTCCGTCTTGCTCTATGCAAAGTGTCTTTAACCGATCTAAAACACGGAAATGAGACTTGTTCAGAAGCGTCACTTTCATTCATGTGTGAAAAACAGGCTCTTTCATAGTTTTGTTTCACGGATTTCATATTTTTACAAACATTGTCCTTCGCTTTGTCAATAATTACATCCCTCATAATTTTGTCAGGATCTGCTCCGCATACATGTTGACTTTCTCGAATTACTGCATCGTTTTCTTGTTTCAATGTTATGGATGCGCTGCACTCCTCCCGTTTATTACATCTCCAAAATATGGTTCCGTTTTTGTTGTTGGATACATGGTTGTACTTGTACTCGCCGTATATGCAGGCTTCTTTATTTTTGTTGCTTTTAATATATATAATTTTTTTTCGTTCCATATTTTGCTTTTAATAAAATAACCGTAGGAAATAATTTTACAATGGTGATAGCATGAAAGCAAATTATAACATTTACCTATCTGTCACTAAGTGTCATAGGCACTCGTAATGATAAAATTATAAGTGGCCAGTACTAACACCTATTGTTTCCTCTTCTTATTAGCCTTCATGTACTTTATATAGGTACTTGGATCATTAGGTAGTTTTTGCAGGAAGAGAAAAGAGGGAAAGGGAACATTTTTAAAGTTTCAGAAATGTTGGTAAACAGCAGTCACTTTCATAGAACTAGTGTAGAAGTAAAATCTTGGGATAAGGTGCCAAGCGGATTCCAGGCTCTTTTATAATGTTGAAACACGAGACGTACCTATTTATTACGATGGTATGATGCCGATGGAATGATTTCATGCTATTTTACTAACATGACTAATTGCTACCATGCCATTCTGAGATTAAGTTCATTTGCGATCTAGTTATTTTGCTATTAGGGCATTTTAAGATGTATACCTTCTGCGCGGTGGTCTTTTTGCGAACAAGTAATTTTAATAGTAAGCCGTTCTGATATTCAGACTTTATGCTATGTGGTCGTTTTACTAGAAAGTCATTACGAGATAAAGGCTTTTTGCAGATGTGGTTCTGGTTGTTTTGAGAATCCAGTCGTTTTGATACCGACCCCCAAAAAGGAATGTGCCGAAAAAGGAATCAATCGTCATGTTCGCTATTTCCCCATCTTCCTAAGTCCAACTCAGTAACTTGTCTCATTCTTAATAAGTCTTATTAGTTTTTCGTCACGGTCTTCCTAGGGCTATGTTTTTGTGTGTCTGTCTCGTTTTTAGTATCATTCGCACTTTGTCTTTAGTCACATTCGTTATTAGTGTCTTTCTATTTTTGGCGTTATTGGCAACTCGTCTCGTTCTTTTTTGGGTACTTTCGCTACTCGTCTCGTTCGTTGTACGTCTTTTCGCTACGAGTATTCATATCTTTTTTGACCGAATCGGCTATTCATATTCATAGTTAATAAACAATTAGAAATTTTGGATTTTACCGCATTTCATTATTTTTGAATTCGCCTATTTATGAAGCGACGTTTCCTGGTGCAACTTGCGGGACATGTGGACATATACATGTTGGAATAAAATGGGAAAGTGTGAAGATACTTGAGATAGCTAATTTTACTCAAATCAAACATTCTTTTATTTTTCGAAATAATAATAACTGCATTCATAGAACATTAACGGCGTTTTAAGTTGAAATAGGTTTATGAAAAAGGGGGATTGTGTCTAAAATTTGAGAAAGTCCATGAACTCCAATTTCTTGCAATATCATTTTGCTCACAGACGCGAAAAATGAGAAAATCACAGCGTAAACCAGCCGTGCTTCTTTGTCCACTCACCAAAAGCGTTTACACTGGGTCACACATCTCCCGCCTTCCAACGAACACTAAGTTTGACGGCCAGAATCCTCGACGCGTAGAACACGCGGTACAGTAGTGAGTGAAAAAAGTGGCTGCGACCACCACGTTACCGCACTAAAAGATTCACAGGTGGCGTGAAGTAGAGCGAGTGCAGAGCGTAGTCATGCGGCAGAGAGCGCACAAACGTTTTACGGGCACACCTGTCCGATTTCGCCGTTGTAGTTGTGAGTGAAAAATAGGGCGCGTTTTTCCAGCACGCTAGTCCGATCGTGCAATAGCAGCCGTGGGTCTACAGCAATAGCGTACCTACTCACGCGAGTGATCTGTTCTCACGCCGATGTGGAGGAGCGCTCATGAGCGTATGCTGGTCAGGGATTGGTCGGCCCAGGATAAAAATACCATATAGAACTCGCCGCGTGGTAAAATATTTGTTTGTTACCTTCGAAGTCTTCTCTTCCAATTTGATTATAACAGAGATGATAAAGCAGAAAGTGTAGGTAACTAATACTATAAATGGCTTTGTCGATGTCCAACGGGGAAGCAAATCAAATAAAAGAAATTCCTCGTTTTAGGTCTTGCTCGGTCATTTCTTGACACTAGAGTGGCAGCGCGGAGCTATTTTCAGACTCGACAGGAAAAAAAATAATTCAAACAAAGAACGTGTTCGGGATTTATTGACAACCACACCGGCCGGTAACATTCGACTTGCAGGGCCGGCACGCTTAGTGGAATGTAATAAAACCTGTGGCTCACGCCACAACATTCCTCTTCTAGAAAAATTTGAAAGAGCTCATACCCGAGGAACCCTAGTACCAATCCATGCTATAATGGAGAAACAAGGGCACTACAATACTAAAGAAAGCTAAATTAACATTAGAACACCATAACGTTCCACGTCGTCACTTGACTACAAGTCCTAACCCTAAGCATTAGCTAATGGATAAATAGCGAAGATATGTAGAAACACAATAGTCAATAACACGCCTGTCCCTCGAAGAAGTGACAAGCGAAGCACCAAAAATCAAAGTCACATACGAGCATGGACCCAACAATAAGTATCCTAAGAACTAACTGTATTCATGCTAAACTATAGAATTGAGACTCGTCGGGAACACCACAATCGATTCCGAAATACAAGTATACATATTCGGCTGTCAAAGCTAACAGAGGACGTGTCTGGTTGAGAACACTAACCTAAACACGCAATAAACAAAGAACAAGTAGACCAGACATAACATACTCCGACGAAACGATCCCATAAACCACCCAGAGTTGCAATCTTTACAGAATATAGGCACCACGCGAGCTAACCCATAGTCGTTAAAGAAGCGAACCTACCAACATGAAGCCGACTGACACCACACAAGATCATTAACCTAAGAATCTTGAAGTTTAAACACAATGTCTAATCACCTAAACCTAATCTTAATCTACTCGACGTATAAAGGCGGACCAAAGCTCGATACAAGCCTGTATTATATCTTGCACATAATCAGGAAAGACGACAGAAGTCGTACTCCAACGTAACCACTCCTAGAACAAACTCTAAGCAGTGCGGAGGCACCCTCCGTATACAATCCTGAAACCAGAAAAAAAAACCTAAACAACCAAAGAAGACGACAGGAGTCCCCCACTAACACAATCATTTCTGGACTAACCTCTACAGTGCGAAAACACACTCCAAATATCAAACCTACTACTTGCATACGCGAAGGCGTTCTCATGCGCAAGATGGCGGTAGATAGCCCCCTTAGGCCTAACCCCTGGTGTATAGTGTTGCCTTCCGACAAAATTAGGGGGGAGGCTATACTCGAAATACACAATGATTTCCCTAACATACATCCTGGGGTAACGTAACGTACTTGAAGGCAAGAGATATTTATTAAGTACTGGCCGAATATGTTCGCCTCAATTACGTCTGTTCTTGCGGAATGCCAATTGTGTAAGGCGTACAAAATTGCTAACACTGAATGAGGCTTTATCCGAGGCCTGTGTCTGCTCCTCTCGATCTCCTTTCTAACGATCTGGTCGGTCCCCTAACTGTCGCTTATTACTAGTTTCGATGCATTTTGACCATGGTGGACGTCTTTTCGAAATTCGTTTGGCTGGTAGCTCTTAACCGCCAAGCATGTCTGTGAAGTAACACGAATTTCAACTTTAAGTCAAGGTTATGAAGGACGTTTTTTACCCTTTATCCGCTGACGGCTGCAGCCGACTGTGGCGGTCAAAAGTTTAAGGTCGTTAATGCTGGTACTATTTCACAGGCTCATGAACCAGAGGTTTTCCATCGTTACAGTACGCCTTGCCACATTTTATGCGACAATGCCTCTGTATTTTGCAGTGCTCAATTTGTTAACTTTCTTTCTTCATACCAGATACCGCCGTGCTACGTTTCGTTCTACAGTCCCCAGGCTAACATCGTCGAGCGATACAACCAGACTGTCATTATAGCATTGAGCATCCTGGTGGGCGACAACCAGCGTGGCTGGGCAAAGATGTAACCAAAAGTTTCTCTTTATCACAACTCCTGTGTTAATCTTGCCACTTCATTTACTCCCAATTTCCTCATGTATGGACGCGATGTTCTTTCGGTTTGCGAACGTCGTGTAATTCAGACTCCTGATCCAGGATTGATCAATAGTCGGAACGAACGCGCTGCTAACTTAGAAACGCTCCGTCTCAGACGCTCTTGTTACTGCTTTTCCATCCGTGCATCCTGAAATCTTATCATACTAGGTTTAGTGTCATGGGCTCTTAGACTATTAGGTAAAATACCGGTACAAATATAGCGGTGGGCCAAAATGCCCAACACCAGACCTAGCAGCTATAAAAGTTGTCTGTTTAAGATCAGACGGTTCGCACACGTGTGTCGCCTTGTGAGCGTTTAAGGATGTATAATTGACACCAATACAACAATTTCGATTATAAGGGGTCTAAATGTACAAAAGGAGCGGGTACGCAATTCCGCGCAAAACGAGACCTAAGCGTTATACAAAATTGTTCTAGATCAAACTGCTCTTACACGGATGTCGCCTATCGCGACCAAGCATTTAAGGGTATTAATAGTTATACTATATCATCATCATTAGTTGATACTTTTTACAATAATTTTGACTGTATGGGCTTTCCTTACCCGGGGTCCACCTGACAAGTTCACCTGGGTGGACTATGGGCACTTGTTCTGACCCTTGGTACACCTCAGAGTTGGGGCACAGGGGCACGAGACCTGAAAATAAAATTCCTGAATCCGACCTTGCTCCTGAGACTTCTTCTTGCACTCACTGGCAACTACTCCTCGTACTTTATATCTAATCTAATGTAGTTAGTCACTTCTTCGTATATTTTTAGTTCGAAGCCCTTCCCAATTGTTTCTATCATGTGTAGTAAGTCTTATTCTCTTTCTCCGAACATTAACCCGTCATCCACCATACACTGCAAGAATTATTCTTCTATCATAACAAAAATACATCGGTCTAATTTCATTTGTTTGAAGCCCATCTTCTTTAAGAAATCTGTAAATTTGATATTCCACATGAGAGGAGCTTGTTTTAAACCATATAGGTTTTGTTTAATTTGCATACTTTGCCTTCTTTGTTGCTGTAACCCTCTGGAGTTTTCATGTAGATGCATTATTTCAAGTCTCCGTGTAAAAAGGCAGTCTTGATTTCAAATTGTGTACCTTAGAGGCTCCAACACATGGTCGCTTTTTAAAAAGGCTCGCGACCTATCACGTCATAATTTTCTTTAAATGAAAAATCCTTTTTACCGAAACTTTGTATTAAACGTTAAAATAATAATAAACTGCCAGGCGGAATCACATTAAACACACACGTTAAACATAACCCACGTTGACGGGTACGGGTACGGGTGCTAAAATTCAGTGGTAAGTAATAATAGGATGATAAGGACAACTGGGTTGATTGGGTCGACTTTCTCGACCAGATCTCTAGGTCTGCGCAGATCACTCACCCTAAAGCTAGCCGTAGTTTAAGGTCGTCGCGAACGGTAACTGGTGCAACACCAGTTGTACAAAAAATAATATGACATAACAATATAATTAACTTAAAGTAAAGGTTAAATTTGGCCAAATGATGATCGAAAGTTGGTAAATAAGACGTTGCGGAATAAATCGCCTTTTGAATTTGGGGGATTAAATAATACTTAAAAATAATCACAAACAGTCACACACAAAAAGGAAAAATCCTACAATTCCAGACGATTGGTTTAACGTATTACGAACGAGAATGAGAATTCAAATTATAATTTAGTAGACGTAGCTGGCGGGTGTTGTTCTGGAGTACCACGCCGTCTCGTGTATGGCACCAACGATCGCCGTCGGGTAGCGGCTGCCGAGACGATCAGCACGATGGTAGGTTTGGCGCGTGGATGGCAATTAAAAAGGCTCTTCCTAGGACTGAAAAAATACAAGGTGTTTAGCACCCAAACCTAGCAAGGCGAGGTACTAAAAACCCACATACAATACACATTTTTTAAAAGAGCTTACATCCGATTGTAGTGAGATTTATGTTAATAAAGTTTTCCCATGAATGACGAGATTATAATAGATGTCACGACGTTCCACAAATCCGTCTTAAACTGTTTTGGTAGCCGTAGTGTGGTTGAAATATTTTTAAGCTAAAGGCAGATCGCGAGTATCGCAGCAGACACTACAAATTCGCACAATTTCACAGGAAAAGATTCCATTTTTTCTAGAGATTGGATTTTTAAAGCATCTTTCCACGTCAAAATTCGGGAGAAAAATGAGCCGAGACCGTAAAACAAACGGATTGACAGAATTTTTTTGAATTATAAAAGGAACTTCCAAAAGAAGATAATTTGAAAGCAATTTGAAAGGAGGCCATATTAAAAGAAACACATACTTTGTAGCGCGTAACGCTGCAATTGCCTTATTTTTAGGTCCTTTGCTTGCTACAATTGATATTAGTACTCTTAGCGATGTACTATTGACTACGGGACTGTATGTTTCATCATAATCTATTTTATATTTTTGTTGAAAACCCCTCGCAACTAATCTGGCTTTGTATCTGCCATCTGACTTGACTGTAAAAATCCACTTGCTTGTTACTAATTTCCTTCCTTTCGCTTCTTTTTCATCTACAAATGACCACGTATTATTTTCTTCTAGCGATTAATTTCCTCTTCTATGGCTTTCTTCCATTTATCATTTTCTTTTGATTCTAATGTCTCCTCATAGGTCAGCATCAATGCTTCGGTGTCATAGTCCATCAGCTAGTCTTTATATCTTTCAGGTAGTTTTCGTTCTCTTGCTCGTTGGATTTATCTATTCTCAATATTATTCATAACACTATTTTCATTTCCCTCTACTAGATTTTCAACTTGTTCACTATCAAAAAAATTCTTCATTTCCATCAGAATTAATATCATTACCAAAATTTAAGGATGTATACCCAATATTTCGATTTGTATATTTTTCGCTGAAATTGAATAGTATGTGTGGCATTTCAGCGTGTCCCGAATTAAATAAAAAGATATTATATGAACACACTGTTTACCACTTACCCTAGAGGCAGGTCCAAGGCTTCAACGTCTAATTTCTTATAAATAAAACACCTGGAGGTAACTTTCAATAATATATTAAGTTTAAATCATTAATGGGGCAGACTCCAAGGTACATTTGTTTCGCTCACGATTAACCAAACAAGGTAGTGTACCTAATTGTACAATACAATCCTCATCGTATAAAACATTATTCTGACACGGGTGTCGTATCGAAACGACCGAACGTTTAAATGATACAAAAGTCTGATATAAGCACATAAATTCCGATTGTAAGGTGCCTAATCATTCAACCACAATCTGATATAAAGAGATCCTTCGTATAAAATATTACTCTGATGCAGGCGTCGTGTCAAAACGACTAAACGTTCAAATGATACAAAAGTCTGATGTAAGTACATACATTTCGATTGTAAGGTGCCTAATCATTCAACCACGACCTGGTAAAAGGAAATCCATGAATATGTCAAAAATTGGGGTCTGGCCGACAACTGGACCTGATTAGAATTTGGAAAAATCAACATAGGGTTATCAATACCACTAAGTATGCAGCTATTATGTTCAGCCAATGGCTGTGCACGCTATAAAGTGAAGAGAGGGGTGGAAATACCTGTAGTTTGATCAAACTGCTAAGAATAATCCTCACTCAATGACCTTTAGTATTCGCTATCGACGTACATACTGAGTGTTCACACGGACATAATAAATAGCAGTTACGGCTTTTCTAAGCTCAAGGAGCCAAACTAAATATCGTTCTAGGTCACAATTTTAAGACTAATTAAAACTATTGCGTTATCCGTTTGGCGTTGAATTTATCTGGTGATCCTGCCGTTCGATGATCTGCCGTCTAAGCAAAAAATCAGGCGACTCGCGGCTGAGAAGACAGGATGTAGGAAGGTGAGTCTTAAATTACGCAAGTAAAACGACTGTACTATAGCGGCAGCGTCTTGAGCCCTTATCCCGAGGGTTAGACTGAAACGGTAAGATTAGGGTCAGTGCCGGAACAACACCAATCTTGATACTACGTTAGAAACGTAATACGGCCCCCGACTTACCCGACAATGTCGGTGTCCAAAATCCGCAATAATAAATACCTTTTATTAACACTTCTTTAGATCACTTCTTTTTTAGAGACTTATTTAGATAGACGGCGGCTATATCAAATCGATGGATAATAACATGGAACACGTCAAATTAAATAGCGCTTCTCGCCGTATGGATCGGAGTGATTTTCGAGCAAAATTATTCTCCCTTAAGAGTGTGTTCAGCAGGGATGTTTCCAACTAGGACTTCAAGGATCGAATGAAAAGCGATTCGCGAAAACAAGACAATTCAAGTCGAATAGTCAAATTTTAAATTCAAACAAAGGGATAGAGGTGACATTAGTATGTATGCGGCCAACAGAAAACTACAAAAAGGTTTAACATGCCAATTTTTTTTATTGTAAACTGCTAGTAAATTTGCAGGATTAAGCCTGTAATGCTGCACTATATACAGTTGTGGTCATATAATTAAGAACGATTCCAAGTTCGAGATTTTCTTTATCTAAATCATGTCATGTGTTATATTTTCCTCCTCAGAAGTAACTAGTCATGAAATAGCCACATGAATAGAGTAACCGGGATTAGGAATAAAGAATAAAATCGCTAACTATTATTTGTACAAATTTGATTTATTCTGTGGTAGCAAATTGAAATAGTAATGAAGCTGGACAAATAATTATGAACGATTTATTGAAACTGCTCGAGAGTTAACCAAAATTAATACTAAGTAGTATGTCTTCGGCTTTTAATTACTGCTTTATACCGGCGAGGCGTTGAGTATTGTCGAGCTGTGTATCTCGATGGTAAGCAGAGAAGACTGGGATTACTGATGATCTTCAGAATTAAAACACTCGTGGCAAACTTATTATATTTGCTATCACAAATACAAGGGAGTAGCCACTTCGACGGCACGAATTGGAATGAGCATCTGGACAATCGCATCCGATGTTCTAATAATATTTGAATTTAAAAATATGAATAACAAGTACATCGGTGATGCGCGCCTGTCCAGTTACAATAAAATACTAGAGCAAAAAGAGGTTGCTCTACATCCCACCTCTCAGGGATAGGATGGACCTACCTCTGTTCTAGCTAATAGATCCCTATCTTGGTTGGGCACTACACAGGAACCATTCTTTACTACAGAATAGCATGTATCAGTCCAAATGCTAATCGAGGACAATTTCATCCTGCACTGGGACATAATATATGCCCCAGCCTACCAAAATCCAACGAAAAGGTCGTGCTGTGGTCCCTAATTAAACATTATTGGTTGAAAGATCTCTAGCTATAGCGGCTACCCGAGAACCAAATATTCCGGTAATATGGCAACCCAGCCAGTTTAACCATTAAATATTCGTCCTTAACAAAATTTATACCTTTCTTTAAATATAAGACTAAGGCTATACAATGCAGTAACCTTGACACAATATATCGAGTGTGACCTTGCCTTATATTAGGCCATACCACACTACCCGACATATCGCCTCACACCCGACACGACACATCAAATGTATATAGCCCTTAACATCCATGCGTAGTATCGCGTGATAATAGGCTTCTACCCCGCACCTCCACCATGTCGAGCTGTGTAGCTCGACGGTAAGCAGAGAAGACGGGGATGACTGATGATCTTCAGAATTAAAACACTCTCGTGGCAAACTTATTATATTTGCTATCACAAATACAAAGGAGTAGCCACTTCGACGGCACGAATTGGAATGAGCATCTGGACAATCGCATCCGATGTTCTAATAATATTAGAATTTAAAAATATGAATAACAAGTACATCGGTGATGCGCCTGTCCAGTTACAATAAAATACTAGAGCAAAAAGAGGTTGCTCTACAGTATATACATTTTTGACATTTCACAAGTGAGATAGTTCCATTCTTCTAAGAAAACGTTGTACAGTCCTTTTAAATTACCATACTGTCGATTTCAAACCTTTCTCTTGAACGAAAAATTCTTTATTGAGTTTAGATCTGGGCTGATAGCTGGCCAATCTAAGACAGCAACTGATTGCGATGTGAGAAATTCCTTAACGGTGCGTGCAGTACGATTTGGTTCGTTGTCATGCTAGAATGTCCAAATAACCGGAACCACGTCTTAAGCATAAGGTAACATTGTTTCTTGCAGTATAAGTATTTTAGTATTGGAACTGATCCGATTCCTTCTATCAGCTTAACAGGTCCAACACCATGTCCAGAAAAGCACCCCCAAATTTACACATTTCCCCCACCACGATTTAATGTTACTTTTGTGTACTTAGGGTCGAATGCTTTACAATATATATATAAATTAAAAATTATTAAAATTTAAATATAGTCCATTTCTTGTGTGTCCTTTACAAAAGTTTTAAACAAGTGTTTAATTAAGGCTTTCTATACATATCAGCATTCCTTTAAAACCTGTATTACTTTGAACACTTAAGACTGACTCAAAACTCATAAGGTTTAATCTTGTAGCGGCTTCATTTTCTTGGTGTGTACGCTTTTTAGTAGTTTTAATATTTAAATTTAAGATATATTTTTGGCTTGTTCAAGGAAATCGTATATGTCTTGTTTATTATGTTTAGACAGAGGCCGACAAAAACCGTATTGTGATAATCTTCTTGAATTAAAAATGTCAAAAAGGTCGTCAAAAAGCATGGCAAAAATTTCTGTGCCTTCACATTTCTGAAATTCGTCCAGTATTAGGGTTTTGCGGCAAAATTAGAGACTAATAGAAACACTTCTGCTAAGAAGTTGCATGGCCAGTTTAACTTTCATAATAGTGTTTCTTGTTCTTGTTTGCAATGTTCAGTCCTTCTTTATCTTGCAAATCGTTTAAAAGAACCAAATACTTCCAACACATTTCTTTCCACAACATTTTTGTGTATATCTAAGAGCTGCATTTTATCCTCCCAATAATTGCAAATGAGCTTAATCGTGTGGCATGAATCCAAAAATACCGCTAATTCGTGGTCTGATGTTGGGTGTTTAAAGGTAGTGTTCATATTCTTTGAATTTTTAATGCGACAACCTAACAATTCCATTGCTGAAGTATTTGTAGAATGACCATCAAAGGTTAAAGAAACAACTTTAACCCCAGCATCATGAAATTTAGTTCAGCATATGTTTATTAATTATTTTTTATGTTTGCCAGCTAAGCTGTGAATTAAGAAATAGCCCAAAGGGACTTTCCAGCGTTCATTTAGGCAGACAAGCATAAAAACATATGCCTGTGACGCTTTTATATCACTAGATGTGCCTATGCCAACTCTTGAAGCAGCAAATTGCGCGGCTAGCTTGCAGCAAGGCTTTAAGGATGTCGTTGAAATAAAAGATTGACTCAAGATGATGTACACTGATATAATCTTCAAGATATACAGTAGTACATGCATGGATTACTTTAATACACTTTAATATAAAAAGATTAATCAAAATAAGCACTGACGGCCACAAATGTTGAGAAAGGAAGGAAGTTACACACGCTTGACAGATAGAGCGAGTAGAGACAAAAATAGTGTTGCCAACTATATCATACCATAGAGTATATTTTAACACTTCCCCTTATGATATATGTTGCAACTCTACATACAAAAAATATACCTATCTTATAAGACTATCTAGTAAATACAAAACTCTACATTCAATAGTAAAGGACTTTACATTCATAATCTTATCGACTCTATATTTAGTAGAGACAACACTTTAAGTTTCAAAAAAAAACCAGCGCAAGATGCAAACGTTACATGTAACAGAGACATATAAAACTTACATGTTTAACATACGATGCCTATAAGTAATTATAGAGTATCATACACGTTTGACATACCATGCCTACAAGTAATAATAGAGTATCATCATCACACAAACATAACACATACATGCCTATATTTGATGCAAAAACCATATAATAAAATAAAAATAACAGGCTATTGCAATAGTTAATGACATCACACATTAATAAGTTCTAACACACAAGTCATGTATAAAATTATAATGCTTTACTTTCGATAAAGGTTTAGTTAGAATATCTGCTATCATACAATCAGTAGGTTTATATTCAATGCTAACAAACTTTTTATGCACTAAATCTTTAATGAAATGGTACCTTAGGTCGATGTGTTTTGTCCTTTTATGACAATATTCTTTATGTGACAAAAGTTTTTGAGCACTTTGATTGTCATTATAAACTGTGTAAGTTATATCTTTACATATGATTTCAGACAAAAAATTCTTTAAGAACAAAATATCTTTACATACGTCACTTATTGCCAGATACTCACTTTCACAAGTTGAGAGGGCTACGCATTTTTGTTTTCTTGCTTCCCAATTTATTACATTACTACCTAACTTTATTACAAAACCTGTGTAAGATTTTCTATCATTGGGATCGTTCGCCCAATCAGCATCTGCATAAGCAGTTACATTCAAATTTTTACTTTTACAGATATGTAGACCATAATTTATGGTACCAGCTAGATATCTTAGTATTCTTTTAGCTGCTAGCCAGTGACTTTTATTGTAACTATTATTAAACTGTGATAACTGGCTACATGCAAATGCTATATCAGGCCTTGTACATACTGATAAATACATCAGGCAGCCCATGAGTTGCCTATACTGATATTCAGTTTCATTAACATCACAGTCCTCAGACTTTAACAATTTACAATTTAACATCATAGGTGTAGAAATGGTTTTACATTGTAACATACCAAAACGAGATAGTAATTTCTTAATATACACAGACTGTTCCAAGATTATAGAGTCCTTGTTACGAATGACATTGATACCTAAACAACTCTTCAAAGGACCAAGATTTTTAACATTAAAAGCGTTCTCTAATAAATTCAATAATTTATCAGTAGAACCACTAGAAAAAATATAAAAATCATCTACGTAGAGAGCGATGACAGTGATATCCTTGTCATTCTTTTTGACATACACACAGGGCTCACACTTACTTTGAACATAGTTGTGGCTCAATAGTAGTTCATGTACCTTTATGTTCCACTGCCTACTGGCCTGTTTTAGACCATAAATGCTCTTTTTGAGCAAACATACCTTTCTTTCATCTCTCACAAAACCTTCTGGTTGCTCCATGAAAATCCTTTCATGCAGGTCACCATTGAGAAATGCTGTGGCGACATCGACATGCTCAATTGACATATCGAGTTCATTGGCTAGTGAAAACAAAATGCGCATAGTGCTATGACGCACAACTGGCGCGAAAGTTTCAGTGTAGTCTATTCCTTCACGCTGAGTAAATCCGCGAGCAACTATGCGAGCTTTACAGCGATCAAAATTGCCTGATGCATCGTGTTTTGTTTTATAAACCCACTTACATTTAATCACATTTGCATCATTTGGCCTATCAACTAATTCCCACACATTATTATCTATAAACGACTTGTACTCACATTTCATTGCAGTTTTCCACTCATTATTATGAGATGAAGACATGGCTTCCTCATATGATTGTGGATCTTCGAAGACAGACGAGTAAGTGTGCATAGCGAGATCATAATCATTATACCTGATAGGGATTTTACCACGAGTAGCCCTCGCAGGCCTGCCCTTTGGACTGGAAGTTGGTGCACTGTCAGGTAGCGGGCTAGGCGCAGTCTGCAAATCCAAACCAGCGCCCACTCGCTCCTGCTCTGGTGATGACTCCGTCTCAGTGCCAGTGTAATACTCGCCACAGTCGTCATCCTCGCATCCTGTGATTACAGAAATTTCTGAATTATTAGGAGTACAAATGTCATTATTAAATACATTTTCATCATTGACTTGGGGAATGTCATTCTGGTTAAAATTATTATCATTCATTATTAATTCATTTTCATTAAATGATAATTCATTATTTAAATTATTGTCTTTAGATATAATGTTATCATAAAATAACATATTATTATTCTGGCATGTGTCAATTGATTTAAAATTATTATAAAATTTATTTTCTAAAAATTGCACATTCCTAGCTTTTATGACTTTATTTGGTTTGGATGGTAAAATCAGCCTGTAGCCTTTAGAGGTTTCACAGTATCCAACAAAAATGCACATTTCAGACTTTGCATCCAATTTAGTACGCTTACAGGCTGGTAAAAGACAGTATGCAAGACACCCGAAGACTTTAAGGTGACCAAGATCAATTTCTTGTCCGGTCCAAACCTGCTCAGGTAACTGACCAGTCAATGCAGATGTAGGACTTCTATTTTTAAGATATACGGCAGCCATCACTGCCTCGCCCCAAAATTGCTGACTCAGTCCAGATTCTCTCAACATACATCTAGCCTTTTCTAATAAGGTACGGTTTAAACGCTCGCTAACACCAGTCTGTTGCGGCGTATAACAAATTGTAGTCTGATGAACAATACCTTGCTTTTCAAGATAATTTGCAAATTTAACATTACAATACTCGCCTCCATTATCGGACCTTAGGCATTTAATTTTTAACCCTGTTTGTTTTTCAACTAAGGTTTGAAATTTAATAAAATAGGACATTACCTGTGATTTATGTTTCAGAAGATAGGCAAATGATTTTCTTGAGAAATCATCTGTGAAGTTAAGTATGTAGCGTGCGTTACCCCAGCTGCATTCACTCATGGGCCCGCATACATCCGAGTGCACGATCTCCAGCTTCTGCTTTGCCCGTGTAGCTTCACCTTTAGGGAAAGGCTCTGCAGACTGCTTCCCCTCAAAGCAAGCTGTGCAGTTCTTAATGTCAACATCCTGCAACAATAGATTTGGCATTGCATGCTGCCGCAGACCGTACATACCAGAGAGACTAAGGTGCCCCAAACGTTTGTGTAGGAGTGCTGAAGAATGCTCCTCCTGCTGTGCTACATACCCACTTAACCTATAAATGCCCTTCTGTAAAACAGCACAACATACAGGACTACCTACTATTTTACATTTTTCATAAATATTACAACCATCCATATTGAAAACCACAGTCATACCTTTCTCAGTCATTTTGCTTACAGACAAAAGATTAGTGGACAGTTGGGGAACATACATCACATCAGTAATCTTTCTTTCATCTCCATTAAAAGCAATACTTACATTGCCAATGCCATGGCTCTCAATGGTAGAACTATTTGCTATTGTGACAATATTGTTAGAATTCTTGTTGTTATCAAATATTTGTTTATCTTTACACATATGAGACTAGCACCCACTGTCAACAATCCAATCTACTGCACTGTTCGTTGCGATAAATGTAGAAGCCGAAAAAGTTTGAACTTCTGCTTGATTTTTCTTCTTTAGGTTTTTGAGCTTAAAGCATTTTGCTTTAATGTGTCCTTTCTTCTTACAAAAACTGCAAACTACTGGCCTCTTCATAGTCGAACTAAATGCTGAATTGGTAGTTGATGAGGCGGTCATCATCTTGCGATGCTCCTCTTGTATAAGTCTAGTTCTAACAAGTTCACTGGAAAGACTACTTGTGACACATGCTGTCTCCAGGCTGGTAACAAGAGTATCATACTCTGCAGGTAGGCCACTGAGTAAAAGCTCTGCAATTTCTTCATCTTCAATCCTCTTGCCCATATCGGCCAACTGCTGTACCAGAGTGGTTACATGATTGACATAGTCTGACATGTTAGCGAAATTGTTAAAATCACTCTTGTGAAGCTGTCTTAGCAAAGCCACTCGCCTGTAAAGACTTTTATCCTCAAATATCTTTTGTAGCTTGTCCCATGCTTCCATAGCTGTTGTGCAATTTAAAACATGCTGGAAGCAGGATGACTTCAATGATAAGCATATGCGTCCCAGTGCTCTTTGCTGCTTATAAGCATCCATGTCTGTGCCGCTTACCGTTTCCCATAAGCCTTCTATGGTAAGCGCCATCTTGACTGCAAATTTCCACGTAACGTAATTTGACACACCGTTTAGTTTATCAATACTAAATCCTCCAACGAGCATCGTTGATCTGTTTTCATCTTGCTGCGTGTTTGCCATTGCCGGTGCGCCTTCATCCGGCATTGTCTGGGCCAAATAACCTCTTGAAGCAGCAAATTGCGCGGCTAGCTTGCAGCAAGGCTTTAAGGATGTCGTTGAAATAAAAGATTGACTCAAGATGATGTACACTGATATAATCTTCAAGATATACAGTAGTACATGCATGGATTACTTTAATACACTTTAATATAAAAAGATTAATCAAAATAAGCACTGACGGCCACAAATGTTGAGAAAGGAAGGAAGTTACACACGCTTGACAGATAGAGCGAGTAGAGACAAAAATAGTGTTGCCAACTATATCATACCATAGAGTATATTTTAACACCAACATCTACATTACCCAGACCTCCTTTGATATTTTGTGGTCTAATCGCCATTAAGTCCATATATTAACTTTTTGTCCGAACTTTGGGACTTGTATTTCAAAAGTTTAAAAGCTTCTTCTGTAAAACCAGGTGAGCCATCGATGCTGCGATACCAGTTATACAATGTTTTTGTGTGTAGAAGACACATATTAAGTGTTACGAACGTATGTATATGCTCGAGGTAGGTTTACTTTTCGCGAATGCAATATCAATTGGTGTTACGTAATTGAGCAGCTGGTCCAGCAAGGTTTTATATATATCGCTTCAAGATCGCACTCACTCCATCTGATCTTAAGCACTCTATTTACACGAACACTATTTTTTTAATGCCAGTGGCTGTTAACCCTTTATTCGGCAAAAATCGAATTTTCGCCTGTTTTTCTAATTTATGGGGTCTTTTGAATGTAAATTGACTCAGGAAAAATTGAAAAAAAAAATAATCTATGGTTTTCAGTTTTCATGGAAAACCATGTTCATTAGGATGAACGTTGCCAAAGAAGCGAACTATTATGGGTAAATTTTGTTGTTAATGGTGGTGAACAATGCCAAATTAGGGGTACGTAGGACAAAAATGGAAAAAAATGCACAATCGGTGAAAAGTGACTTTATTTAAGTAAAATAATATTATTCAGTGGAATGAAAGGATAAAAACAGTTCCGGGGGTTTTTTTCCCGTTACAAAACAAAGTCTGATGTTGCATATTATGCAATAGACCGTAGTATTTTTCTGGCAGTACTTACACCGCCCCATATCTTCTTTTGTAGATATGAAATGCCCAACATTATCATATCTGATGGGGCTTTTAGGCCTGGTTGAACGAGGTTTTTGTACTACACAATTGTCTTCCTGAATTTTTCTATTACACCTGCCTTGTTTGATCAAACCTTCATAAATTTCAAATCGGAAAGTTTTCAGCGATTTCACGGTAATTCCTTTCTGTGTCTGTCTTTTAGCGCATAGTCGTCTGTGAAATATCCATGCATTGTTCGCACAAATATCTATAAGCTGAGCAAATATCCCCATGTACCATCTTGTTTTAAGAGGAGTTCTATACAGAGATATCAACATATCAGCCAGGTCGACACTCCTTATATGTTTGTTGTATTCCTTGACTATCTGGGGGCACTCAATATCTATTCTTTAGAGAACCTGTTCATTTTATGTATGGGTTCGGCTCCCACGGAATTGCTTATCAAAGTGACGGGTTTGTTGTCATTTCAAAGAACAACAGCAAGTTTATTTTGATTGCAGCAATCTTGAGCGTAGCTTCCCCTTTTTCTTTTTTTCATCACTTTTTCTGTAGGCAATATTTTTTCAGCACCTCTAATTCTGTTATTTCGAATGGTACCAAGACCAAAGATGCCATAATTTTCCCTGAGCAGATAGGAAGACTCGGGAGATGAAAAGAAATTATCGCAGAATACTGTTGCTGGTTTATTTTTGATACTATGGCACAAAGCAATGACTATTTGAGCCAAAAAACCAAAACCAATCAAGGCGGCCTCCTGATCCGCAAACGAGTGGAACCGAAATGTGTCATCTCCGCCATATATATACGAGCTGACCCGTGCGAATTTTCGCACGTTATCAAACACCGGATAGTAATAATAACAATATTATAAAGTGAGAATAAGTAAATGCAAGTATTTTTAGTAAAAGATATTTTATTTTTAAGAGATAATTGTACTAAGACATTGCCTATTTATACAATAGTACCTGGATGACCGAGCCTTGCTCGGCATTTTTTTGGTAAAACGTGTTTTTTTGGAAAAAGATATGCGTGACGAAACAATATAATACCGCTAATAATTTCTTGAACAATTCTACATTTTTAGAGAAGCATAGCATGAAAGCATACATACCAGCAACACAAATAGAAAAAACTGGCATAATACGATTTTGTTTCAGCAAACATGTCTAATACGGAACTATATTCAAAGTTAGCTTCTATCTTTGAAATTATTTCAATACGACGATTCACCAAGAAAGTAGGCCAGGAGAGAGTCCCTTTTTATCTAATGTGTTACCAGACAATGTACAATATGACCTATTCTCATATAGGGTATTTGAGTATATTCCTCCACTGCAACAATGCTTTAAATTTTTTACATTCAATCACTCAGCAAAAATTTGTAACGGCAAACAGAGGTGTTCAATTTGTTCAGGTGAACATATATGCACAGAATGCGACAAGCCCAATGAGTTCTGCTGCGCTAATTGCAGCGGCCCTCATCCTCATTTCCAAAATGTGCCCAATAAAGCTGAAGAAAGTATTAGAAAAGAAAAGTATAATTACATATGCAAGTGTTGCACAAACAAAGAAACCTGAAGCCGAATTTCCACCATCGCCTTTGCCACAGAACCACCAAAACCATGTTGTTAATAATAAGCATGTACATCCTGTTAATAAAACTTTAATATCTGTAAATAAAATTGTAAACACTGTAAATAAATCTTCTGTAAATAAGATTGTAAGTAACAAGTCTGCTTTCCAGTCTACAAACGCTGATGTCCAATCCATGGACGTCCAACCCATGGAAATCAAAGCAGAGATTATCTGTAATTGCGAAGTACTAATGGCTCTAGTGCAAACGCTTATAGAATTGGGTAATAAATCTGATTCTACCCCAATCACTACGGAATCTATTAAAGATATGTTGGTCAAAAATCTGTCTTCATAATGAATCCGAGTCCCCCTAGAGCGACCCTGCTACGCATTGCGCAGTTTGACATTCAAAGTGCCCCTAATAAAAAGCTCTTATTAATTCAATTTATGCAAAAACAGAATATCCGACGATAGATGTCGGTCTACTTAATGAAACTTGGTTTAAGGAACCCCACAATTTTAGAATCCCTGATTATAATCTACATTTAAAAAAATCCAATAATAGTCATAAAAAATTGATGTTCACATCAATAACATACAATGTACGCTAGATTGGGACCCCGGATGAGTATACTCAATTATTAGTGTACCAGATTCTGGAAGCGTGTCGGAGCTCCCCCCCTGACAAAAGCGCCAGGACTACGCGCCAGGACTACGCGCCTACGGTAACATTAAACTCAAACCGAAGGGTTTGGTAGATGTAACAGTGAAAATCGAAGGAGAGGACAAAATATTACCAGTCGGGTCATTAAATCAGCTGACCCAATGCTGTTCGGTTTGCAGTGGAGTGAAATATTTCAAATGGACTTTCCAAAACCAGTTTACTCCATTAAAAATATGCTATTAGACTATGAAAAAATGTTGCTCTTGAAAATAAAACCGTTAAGGCTGAGTATTTCCAAGTGTTGCAATATTTTAATTCAACCACAAAACTTTCTTGAAAAATTTATTCACCCGACGTTTTCTATTCACCCCATTTTACGGAACTTTATTTCCACTCCTATTATAATCATGACATAAGCAGCATTACATAATATGGTTGTTCAAAGGATTCCTGTGGTGTTATTGCTGACAAGTGGATAAAAAATATTAGGCTTAGTCGCGGAGAAGTATATTGGAAACCAACCAAAAATACACGACACAGGCATATAAATCATTTTTTTAATAATGAAGATAAATACATGACACAGGGCGGATTGTGTAGATTGCGTCAAAATGCTGTGCCTGTTAAGGTACAACTATTGAAATATTATTTAAACTAAAATTAATATTTTTACCCGACTGTTTAGATTTTTTTTAACAAGATATTGACCAAAAATAAATAAAACAATAAAATTGAGGATAAAATTACCCATTTCAGGACTTACATGTGTCATGCGCATCTGATAGTATGAAGATAATTTAAAAGTGAATGAGGTTTCACCTCCTGGCCTATCAGTGAGTGCAATTAAGACACCGTTAATCAAAAAAAAAATTGTTGCTGCGGCTTATTTACCGACTTATTTCTTTTTAACCGACTTTTACTCGGAAATGGCTGGACCGATTTGCATAATTCTTGTTTAAAACGATAGGGTATTTCTCCAAGTTGGTCCCGTTGTGATCAAAGTCGAGATCTGATGAGAGGATCTATGAGGAATCGAAGGAACTCCTCAAATATCATAGGCACGCATATAGAAATTTTGATATTTTCTATCATAACTCAAGCAGTCAGTTTCAAAAACATTATTTGGTGAATTGGAACTGATGATGAAGACCACGGGTGACCACCGGAACTCTTCAATGATAAGTATTTCATGGATGGCGATTAGATTTCTGTATAAGGTTGGGAAGCAACTTATGCTCATAAAAATTAAAGTGAGAGAAGAACCGATGATGAAGAACCAGGAGAACTCCTCAACGATTGACGTCCTTGCATCTTGGATAGCAACTTTTGGTAAAGGATGATGAGCAATTGGCATTATGCTATTGATACTTGCTGTAGTAAGTGTGTGTCGTTAAATCTCATATGGAAAACACTAAAAAGGGTTCTTTTCGCAAGGGTCGGTCGACAGTTACTGCGTTACTCGATGTAGTCGATAACATTTTACAGGCTCGGGATGCCGGTAAAAGTACTATTATAGTTCTTAGCATTAGCATGCCTTTGCTGTTATCTAAGATGTCCTATTTGATGTCACTGCGGTGAAATGGTTTGTCAGTTACTGATCTGGTCGGGCGCAATCGGTCGCGTTACGCAAGATGGGCGGTTGTACTCTGCGTTTCTTTCTTAGTCCAGTGACGAGGGGAGTCCCGCTGGGTTCGAACCTGGGCCCCTGCTCTTTATACTGTACAGCGCTAACATAGTCACCAGTATAAGGAGCAGCAAGTACCATCTTTACGCCGACGACTTGCAACTGTACGCTTCTAGTGCTCCGTTAGATACAGTCGCCACCGTGGAGAACATCAAAGCTGATCTCGATCTTATTGCCGCCTGGTCGGAGAAGAACTGTTTGGTCCGCAATCCCAGTAAATTGAAATATTTAGTTTTCGGATCAAAACATCAAATCCGTAATACCCTGGAGACCCTGGTTACGGACAATACTGTCACTATTCACAACACACATAAAACGTGTTTTTTTGGAAAAAAAATATGCGTGGCCATATTATGTAATGTCATGATTATAATAGGAGTGGAAATAAAGTTCCGTAAAATGGGGTGAATAGAAAACGTCGGGTGAATAAATTTTTCAAGAAAGTTTTGAAGTTGAATTAAAATATTGCATCACTTGGAAATACTCAGCCTTAACGGTTTTATTTTCAAAAGCAACATTTTTTCATAGTCTAATAGCATATTTTTAATGGAGTAAACTGGTTTTGGAAAGTCCATTTGAAATATTTCACTCCACTGCAAACCGAACAGCATTGGGTCAGCTGATTTAATGACCACGACTGGTAATATTTTGTCCTCTCCTTCGATTTTCACTGTTACATCTACCAAACCCTTCGGTTTGAGTTTAATGTTACCGTAGGCGCGTAGTCCTGGCGCGTAGTCCTGGCGCTTTTGTCAGGGGGGGAGCTCCGACACGCTTCCAGAATCTGGTACACTAATAATTGAGTATACTCATCCGGGGTCCCAATCTAGCGTACATTGTATGTTATTGATGTGAACATCAATTTTTTATGACTATTATTGGATTTTTTTAAATGTAGATTATAATCAGGGATTCTAAAATTGTGGGGTTCCTTAAACCAAGTTTCATTAAGTAGACGGACATCTATCGTCGGATATTCTGTTTTTGCATAAATTGAATTAATAAGGGCTTTTTATTAGGGGCACTTTGAATGTCAAACTGCGCAATGCGTAGCAGGGTCGTTCTAGGGGGACTCGGATTCATTATGAAGACAGATTTTTGACCAACATATCTTTAATAGATTCCGTAGTGATTGGGGTAGAATCAGATTTATTACCCAATTCTATAAGCGTTTGCACTAGGGCCATTAGTACTTCGCAATTACAAATAATCTCTGCTTTGATTTCCATGGGTTGGACGTCCATGGATTGGACATCAGCGTTTGTAGACTGGAAAGCAGACTTGTTACTTACAATCTTATTTACAGAAGATTTATTTACAGTGTTTACAATTTTATTTACAGATATTAAAGTTTTATTAACAGGATGTACATGCTTATTATTAACAACATGGTTTTGGTGGTTCTGTGGCAAAGGCGATGGTGGAAATTCGG
The DNA here is from genome assembly GCA_947859335.1 of Tortricodes alternella. Lineage (NCBI taxonomy): Eukaryota > Metazoa > Arthropoda > Insecta > Lepidoptera > Tortricidae > Tortricodes > Tortricodes alternella. The sequence goes on along the minus strand of OX401970.1, from coordinate 20,757,961 downwards.
CTTCAGGTTTCTTTGTTTGTGCAACACTTGCATATGTAATTATACTTTTCTTTTCTAATACTTTCTTCAGCTTTATTGGGCACATTTTGGAAATGAGGATGAGGGCCGCTGCAATTAGCGCAGCAGAACTCATTGGGCTTGTCGCATTCTGTGCATATATGTTCACCTGAACAAATTGAACACCTTTGTTTGCCGTTACAAATTTTTGCTGAGTGATTGAATGTAAAAAATTTAAAGCATTGTTGCAGTGGAGGAATATACTCAAATACCCTATATGAGAATAGGTCATATTGTACATTGTCTGGTAACACATTAGATAAAAAGGGACTCTCTCCTGGCCTACTTTCTTGGTGAATCGTCGTATTGAAATAATTTCAAAGATAGAAGCTAACTTTGAATATAGTTCCGTATTAGATATGTTTGATGAAACAAATCGTATTATGACAGTTTTTTCTATTTGTGTTGCTGGTATGTATGCTTTCATGCTATGCTTCTCTAAAAATGTAGAATTGTTCAAGAAATTATTAGCCGTATTATATTGTATAAAAAGTACTGCTATTTTATTGGCATTCAGCCTTTGAATTGCTACCACACCTTTAACATCTGTCGTAAATATATGATCATGGTAAATGGGATTTTTGTTCCCAAGTCTGTCTCTGTAATTAAAATGTTCAACGAATACTTTGAACTCAGTTTTTGTGGAGTTTTCGGGGTAAAGTCTCTTATAAATACGGTAAGTATAGTTCACGCTCACCGCCGCCGCTATCGCAGACCTCACTAGCACCGCCGCTCTCAACCCGAGAGCGTTTGCTTAAGTTGGGCGGTTTATCCCCGCCCCCCTCGTTCCCATCCATTTTATTTGTAGTCCGTATCACTATTTGTTATTTTAACTCTTTGATTACAATAAAAAGAGAATTTAAAGACTTTTTGAAAAAACTGGAAAAACTTGGCCCCAATTTTTCAAGATCCCGCCAAACAATCTACTTGCTTTGATATTGCAGTGTTGCCAACTCATAAATTTGAAAGTTACTACATGGACGGCTAGTAGATGCAAAAAAGTAACTAAATATTTTTGTACGTTGTTAAAAAGGGTAAAAGAGAAATGAGCAAAAGGACAAATAATTAAGCTGCTTTAATAATTGATTGTTATAAAAAAACTCAATTTTTATCTTACAATTATGAAGTTAAGCTAGGTCTCCAGGTGATTGCCGGGAAAGCATTGATGACACACGATACGGTTATTTTAGTGTCTCATACAACAAATTATTGTTGAAATGTTATATGCGACTTCTATAATATCTAAACTATACTTTACAATAAAGCCCAAATAACAAAAATTGTTAAAAATGTGATAGATAGATGCTAAAAGAGATTTATATACCACCATAACAAAACATGTAGACTTTGTCAATGTCAAAAATTAGGCTCAGCTTGGCGATATTATGTAGCGAGGATAACCGAGAGTTCCCAAAAATGGTCGAGCGTAGGAAAATGACGAATTTTTTCTTTAGCTTTTTGTTGATAAAATACGTAACGAAAGTGGTAATTTTTATGCTTAGATTATATTACCATATCTACAAAATAGATTTCTATAGTTTTTCCCTATGAAACGTGCGTTGTATTCGAGAAACGTAATCCCAAAGTTCTTGATATTTTGTAAGGCACCCGTCTCGTTTCTTCCTTCGTTTTTATCGCGTTCTGGTTTTTCGATTTTATTATACAGATTTTCGATATTGTATAAAAGTAAGTTGACATAATGTTATGGCACTACATACATTTCTTTATGTACCTGAATATTTATGTACTTTACCATACATTTTTCAGCTCTTTTGATGCGAACTTTTCGAATAAAGCCGTTTTGTTGTAGCCTTTAGAGAAATAAACCTTTATCTACACCCATATCATAAAACCTCCATTGGTTAATCAAAAACCGTAGGAAATGACCACCATTTTGACAACCAATTAGGAAAAACCAGTGCTGCGATAAAGAAATAACATGACTTCTTTATCGTTTTTAGTAAAGAAATGAGATTAAATTTGGAACAGCTGTCAAAACTCAAGTGGGTCTCTATTCTAGTATATTAAAACAGTTATTGATACGAAACGTCAATTCAGTATGTTTTTTTAATATAAACTGCACAATATTTGATCTCGAGTGACGTGAGAATAGAGACTCTTTTTTTTCCTTCAATGCTAGGAGAACATGGAGTCAAATTTCTATTTGAAAAATCAATACCACAAGCCAAAGAGTCAAGAAGAGTCAACATACCTCTGTAAATTAGATGTCCAAGGCGACGGTGCCATACTGCCATAGTTCTAAATAATCAAGTTTGGACATAAAAGCTTTACCTGCAGTGCTTATACTAGGCTCTTGTCAACAATCCCCGTTTTTGATCAATTTTGTAAATTCCATCCACATTAGTAGCTGTCAGATCACAGGAACCAGTCACGAACACATTATTCTTCCTGTAAACATGACATTTATTAATATCAAATATTAACACATAGCCTTTTTCTGCGACCTTGCTAACAGACAAAAGATTAGCTGCTACATTTGGGACATATAAAGCATCTTTAATAGATTTCTCAACATTGTTATCTAATGTCAAATTAACATCACCTACGCCTACACTATACAATATTTCATTGTTGGCAGAAAGCTAGGAGAATAATCAATCATCCAATTCTTCCGATTAGTCATATGACTAAAGCAACCTGAATCTAAGATCTAGCTGTAGTGATCACTTACACTACTTACTAAGGCAGTCTCAGTAGAAAACAGACAGTCATTTGTACTTCCTTTCTTTGAAGATGTGGCATCTAACTTCTTGGAATTCTTCTTTAACTTATATTGTATTTTTAAGTTTTTTTCTATTATTTTATCGTGTATAAGTTAACAAACATTTAACTATTAATATAATTTAAGTAACACTAACAACTAACGCCAAACAAAAACATCAAATGTATTCACGCTGTACACACATAGTTTAGAGTTGTAGTCTAGATCTTTATACTTACTTAATCATGTTATCTGTGTTTTACTGACTGTAACTTGTTTTGTGAGCAATTAAATAAATAAATAAAAAATATCAAAATTTCTATATGCATGCCTATAATATATATTTGAGGAGTTCCTTCGTTTCATCATAGATCCTCTCAGCAGACCTCGACTTTGATCACAACGGGACCAACTTGGAAAATACCATATAGTTTAAAAAAATAATTATGCAAATCGGTCAAGCCGGTGAACATACATATAAAAAATATATATATACGCGCCGAATTGAAAACCTCCTTCGGTTATTTTGAAGTCGGTTAAAAAAACAAATATACGCGTCGAAATGAGAACCTCTTCCATCGGTTTTTTGAAGTAGCACTCAAAATAATAATTCAGGGTATCAAAAACCACGAGTTTTATAAAATTGGCATTATCTCGAAAACTATGATATTTTTATTAAGGTCAAAATTACTTTTTCTAGTAGCCCTTAAGCCGCCCTACCAGCTCCTTTCGTTGTATGGTGGTTTTAGGGACATCCTGTATACTGTTCTCAATAAGACTCAATTTCAAATGGACTGAATGACCGATTTTCAAAATGTCCCATTCCCAAAATACACTAAATTGTAGTAGCGGGCGATTATCATAATGACCGATTCTCAAAACGTCCTAGTCCACATACCCTACAATATCAGTTATACCTGCAGAAATAAGACAAGCGAAAGAACTATAGAAAAGTTATTCGGTTACCGGTAGATTCAAGGAAACCGCTCGTAATAAATAACTTGTATGTACGCGCACGTCCATCTTTAATTTGTCGAACAAATCATAACAAATAGTAAAAAAAAGTTAGTCTACATTATACTTACGTACCACGTTTTTAACCTTTTGAACGCCACGGCTGCATGCGCGACAGCGTGCTCCGGACGCCGAATGACGGCTGTAGCCGACAAAATGTATGGAAAACGGCATGCCGTGGCGTCAGGGGCATGGCAATCTGCTGTCGGGTACAGCCGAGTGTGGCGTTCAAAAGATTAAAGGTTTAATTTTATTGAATACATTTTGCTGGCAGCTTCGCTAGCGCGTGTTAAGAGTAGGTATCTTGTAATTGAATAGATTTTGCTGGCAGCTTCGCTAGCGCGTGTTAAGAGTAGGTATCTTGTATTCCTCGGAAACTGCATTTTCCGGAATAAGAAGTAGGCTACATATTTCTTCAGGTATCACTACAACTGATATTCTAGGGTATTTTGTGACTAGGACATTTTGAAAATCGGTCATTACGAGAATCACCGGATACTACAATTTTGTGTATTTTGGGAATGGGACGTTTTGTGAATCAGTTTTTATGAGATTCAGTCCATTTGAAATTGAGTCTTATTGAGTATATATCGAGAAGAGCTTTTTTTGGTAATAATTCAATTCGGGTTTCATTCTTTAAGAGAAAAGGTCTTTTTGAAATACCGTTCTGAATGGTTCTGAATGTACTGGAAGGATATATTTATTAGCGGCATATGAGGGAGAAAAAGGGCCTAATACGTCAATCTATTATATCACTATAGGTCATTGCATTCCGTACAAAAAGATGGAAGTCCCAACTGTCAATTCTGTATGTTAAATTTATTTATTTATAAGTAATTGAACATAATGATAATGAGTCGAGGATCACACAGTATTTTATTTTTAAAAGTCAACGCTTAATTCATCTATATATATATTATATATATATATATATATAGATATCATTCAATCAATTGTCGTGCGTTAGTGTCACTTAAACTCAAAAATGACTTGACCTATTTCAATAGTTTTGTTTTGTTTCCTTTATTCCAGTGGTTTAAATACACAAAAAAAATGAGGGTATATAACCGAATTCCACGCGAACGAACTCGCAGCCAGAAGCTAGTCATCGATACAAATTACCTTAATTGAAATTTGCTGACGATTATATTTCTATATCACATGGTAAAGTTATTATGCATAGCTGATTATCGTTGAATCACGTATTTACGTGAATTCTATGTCGGGCTAACGCACGTTTCGCATTACACCAGGAAACTGAGCTAGCAATTGTATCGTATCTAATCAACAGATATGACCCTTATGTGAAGCTTATATACACCTAGGTGGTCTACAAGCAGTGTTGCAGTCGTGAGCGGACAATGAAAGTAATGTAACATTGAAATCTACGGAATAGTTTAAATTCTGAAGAAAAGTGTTCCCTGTGTCTGAGGTAGCTATGCAGATTCTTACTATCAAGTTATTAATTTACCAATTCAGTTTCCTGGTGTCACCACTTAGTTTCGTGCAGTATAAAGCAGGCGTAGAAACAGGATTTCATTGGGGCGGCGATTATTTTGTGATTTTAACCATACTCCAGAAAATTCGTCGTTAAAGTCACTCGTACATGTTAATCCGAAAGTTCCTATGTTACTTTAAATACCATAGACTTCTTACAGGTTTTTCTGTAATCTATAGGTAAAGAATTATTTTCAGTGTTTTCTTTTTTAACTTTAGTCCCCAGTACTTTAAGTGGGGAATGGTCAATTTGCGTCAATTTTCCTCAATAACTTCAAAACTATTTAATTTAAAAATAAAAAGGAAAATATTTATTTAGGATTTTCATAACGAGCTCTTTCATTGCATATATTACACGATATAGTTTGCAAAACTTTCTTTTAAAATTTTCTACCTTTCCCCTCAAATGGGTTCCATGTTTTAAATTCATTTATTTACGTTATACGTCCCTATTGCGGTCACCGACTTACATATCTGTACCAAATTTCAACCCAATCGGTTTAGTAGTTTCGAAGCAAATCGGCTGTGACAGACACAGACACACAAGTGATCCTATAAGGGTTCCGTTTTTTTCCTATATAATAGTCAAAATTAAGTACTTCGGTTTGGACTGAAGGGGGGGGGGGGGATTTGCACTCATTGCCGCTGCCCCCCTCCTTGGACCCGCGCGTGGTTTGTCGGTTCGTTGATAAAACCTCATCTCTAGGTGAAACATACTGTGTGGACTGCATGATGCGCGGTACCTGGCGTTGGGCTGTGCTGGCCGCGTGTCTTTGGCTGGCGACGGTCGCGGAAGCGCGCCGCAAGATCAAACGGGACGACTTCGAGACCCTCAAGTCCGTCGAAGACGTGGAATACGATGACATCGACGGGGTAAGTGAACATTTGTAAATACAATAACAAACAGGCGGGTTTTTATGCAGGCATGTTTGTTAATTTACCTAACTTCCAGAAAATACGTTCTGTTTGTTATAAACACATTAACCGTTTCCGTATTTTATCGTCCATAGTATAAAAGAAAGTTTCTAGTATGTGTCTGTCCGGCTATCACTCTGTGTAATAAAACGAATAAAGCACTTATCTTGAGAATCACCCGATTTGTGAGCAATTTTCTACCTTGAAACACTCTGGTAACATATTAAACGTCTTTAAAAATAATATGAAACATTAAAATACTTGTAATTTTCCGGAAATGTCAAATACAGAATGAGATTAATGACAGTATTAATGCAAATATATTGTGGTAAAACTATTTTGCAAAACATATTTTTGAGGCCGTTCAGTTCTGAATCTGTTCATCAGTTATCAGTAGGTAATGTGAGGGGTACGTAGTTTTAATTGATACAAAGAATTCTATCCTTTTAAACGACCCCTCACCAAAACATTGTTTCAGATGTTTACAGGGGAGGACGCAGGGCCTCGGCATATACTTCCAAAATGGCAATTCGATTAGATATTTCATTAGCGTTGGGCACTAAAATATGATTTAATATTTTATACTTGCTTAAACCTCTTAATACGACGTAAGACTTACCTATAATGTATAAGATTACTGGTTAAACAGCCATTAAAAGGTTTTTTTCCTGCATTTTACCTCTTATTATGTATGGCTTGAATGCCGGTCCGTTTGTAAAAGCGTTAGTTTTCTTGCCGTCCTTATAACATGACGTCATATAAATGATCAGGTGGAGCCATGCCAGTGCGGCGTATTCATGTCGCAGCAGGTTGGCATTAAGGAGGGGCGGCGCAGTAGACCGCGTGGCCCGCCGCAGGGCGAGCCCGTCGTCACCTACGATACCGACGCCCCTAGCCTGCCCTGCGGCTCTTCTGGGTTCAAGCACTGCATCAGCAAGTGCCTCGACGTGGTAAGTTGCCAAATTCAACCGCCTCGACCAGAGATATATGTAAGTAATACGAGTACCATCCCGAGTGTGATAACCGCGGTGGTGCTATATTACAAATCACGCATCACTCGGAAGGAACGAGCAGCACTTTAAGATCATAATAACGCTCGACGAGCACCAGCGACACCGATCGTTTAGGTTCTTCCTCGCGCGCTTTTCACCTCAACGTATTGAAAAGAGAAAATAAGAGCTTCATTAATACGATGGCGACACTGATAGTTTTTAGAACTGGCCCCTTATAAGAGAATGGCCCCTTAAAAGAATATAATAAAAAATAAGTTTAAATTTTGAAAATAGAACTCTATGCTAATATTATTGAGTACTAATTTCATTCATTTGTCATTTGTATTACGATTCGGCGGCAAATTTAAATTTGTGTGTCACGCCAGTATGAATTTAACGCGAGAAAATTTACGTACTATTTTTTTATGACTTTCGGTGTCATTTAAGTCAACAAGAATGTTATGACAGACTTCGATTGGCCACTGGCCATCGGGCCACTGTTTATAACTAGTTTAATGAGTTTAAACGTGGTCGCACCAATCTCAACGATGCTCTGCGTGAGCAGCATTCAGCAGTCAGCAGATTCGGACAAGTTTAGGCATCGGTATGAGTCAAGTGCACAAAATCCTCCGCAAACATTTAGCCGTTAGGAAGCTTTGTGCCCGGTGGGGCGGCCTTTGTAGCACAGAGCGTGGTGCGGGCGAAATGAGTGTGATATTTGTTACGTATTTAATTTTTAGTGTATGTAATGGGTGATGTGATTCATGGTGATATCACACTGTGATATACCTTTTCTGGAATCACTGTTTTGCGCATATCTACCCTCGTCTAAGCATCAGCGATCAGCCATGTGTTCGGCGACGAGTAACGTAAGCTAATTTACTTCGTAGAATGAGAGGCGGTGTCCCCTGAATGTTAACCCATTCGACTAATGGATGATTCCGTTATGTAGGCACAGGTGAATAATATATGTAAGTAGATACCAATACGGCCGGTTGTACGGTCCCAAACCCGGTGGCATAGGCAGGCGATTTTTTAACCTATCAAAGTAAAGGAGCGTAGGAAGGTAATATAATTAAATGAATTGCCACCCATTTTTGTTTTTATTGCTTGTTGCAAATTACAGCCGGATTTTTAATTAACTGGAGTAAACTGACGGTTGTTGAGTTACAAATCTCCGCTTTTTTTGTAAGCCTCAAAATATGACAGATAACTAGCGAAATTTGATAGTTTTACGAATTTTGCTAGAAATCAGACACATTTTTTAAAGATAATACTAAAGAAAAGGAGATTGGTAATTCAACAACTGTCAGTTTAATCCGACTGTAGTTGGCGTTCAAATATTTTTGCTCGTCGAATTTAGTCAGGCGTTCTATTTGTGTATCTTTTAGGTCGGTTAGCAGCTTCCATCAGGATATAACTCAGCAAATCACTTCTATTTCCTAACACTTCTCGAATGCTATAGGATTGTGCATAGTTTCATTAATTAGCTACATTATATTATTCAATATAGACAAAACACTTACTATTTTAAGGCCCTTCAACTATCGCTTTGCAAACAACTCAAGTCAATTTGTTACTCCGTTTTGACGTAAAATAAGAACAAATATCAATCAAGAAAGCGAAAAACATGGGGGGTTGCTAGGTATTTAGCAATTATAGGTCATGAACAGTCAAAGCCACATTATATTTCTATACCGTTTCAAAATCTTTGTTTCGAAAGTAACTTCGTAAGGCCATTTTATAAGATTGATAATTCTTAATTAATCTGCAGATTCTCAAGTACCTCCCCCGAGCGGGCCCCGTTATCTGCGGCGCAGTGGAGCGTGACGTGCACCGTGAGAAAGCGTTTCTTTTCATCAAAAACTGCGGCGGTGATTGGACTCCCACCAATTTCTCAGCTGGCAAGGAGTTCTGTTGCACAGACGGCCAGCACCACAAGTGCTGATCGCGGCGAGACGCAGCAACGAGCTTAAAAAGCCAGCACAAAAATACCACTGATTGATATTGCTCCTCGATTTACTTCCGTAGGATAACATTTTGATCACTATCTACTAAACTTTAAAGTATAAGTTTGAAGCTTTTTATATTTTTATACAATAACATCACAGTAATTCGAGCTATTTATAATTTTTATAATATTACAATTCCCATACACGTATTGTGATAAACTATTTGTATTAATAAAAGTGTACACATAAAGGGCGAATTTCACTGATCCATACCATAGATGAGAATCTATCCAGATGAGAATCTATCCAGCTGAGAATCTATCCAAATGAGAATCTATCCAGCTGAGAATCTGTCTAAATGAGCATCTGTCCACATGAGAATCTGTTTAGCTAAGAATTTGTCCAGCTGAGAATCTGCCCAGCTGCTCTGGCTGGAGGCGTTGTTACATCAAACTCCACTAGGAGAAATCGGTCCGATTCATGTTTCATTAAATTTTTTAATGTTTTTATTTTAAAAGGAATGGGTACTAGGTACTTATATTAGGTAAGTACCCTCTTTTTAAATACAGAATGAGCAATCCAAGTTAGTCAGTATGGGGAAGTCACCGAATATAATCAATTGATTTTTCGTATGCTAGTAGCTAATAACTATAAGCAATTTGTTTTTTTTTCATACTTGTACTTTCATAAAAACTTGTTGGATCTGAGCAGGCAAAAATAAATTGACATTTATTTCTTTTAATTTTACTTATAAATATTAATAAAATTATAGGGTATACTCCCAAACACAGTCAAACTACGTAGCTGTGATTTTATTTCGATGTTTTAGTTTGTTTTTTTTTTTAAGAAAATACATTTTTGACATTATCTCTGTGGCAGTTCAAGATAGAGGGCTGAAAGTTGGAGTGATCACTAGTTATGAGGCGACAAACAATTGACATTTACCAATTCAACTATTCCTCACAGGGGCCACAAGTCCTTCCTTAGCCTGCTAAAACTTTTGTTCTAGGAAACAATGTCTTCGATTTTAGAGATTTCGGTGATTTTCCAAAAAAAAAACACTTGTTTTGTCCTGCATCTGCAACCAACAGAAAGAGCTACATTGTATTTTTTATACAATTCCAGAAGTTTGTTTACTATCTATCATATCAGGTCATATTATTATTCATAAATATACAGTTAATTTTGTGAATGATTCTATCCATAAAATCAACGATATGTTTCCTTAGAAGTAATTTCCCCATATCTACAATTTTCAGACTTCCCCATACTGACCCATATAGATTGCTGACCCTGTGTAGCTGGTGTACGAGTTCAATGGTTTTCTATCTGTTTTCGCCGGGTACGCTAGCTTGACGGTCGGTGCACAAAAATGTATCCATGTGTATTGTAATAAAATATGTCAGTTTCTGCTAGAGCTATAAAGATGATAATTCGTGCTAGGGGTAAACTATTAAGGTTTTTTTGGGTTATATAGCATTTTTAGGAATAACAGCGTTTCGGAGATCCAGAAGTTGCAGACCACCTCGACGTCAAGGTAGCGTAACCGTTAAACAAGGCTTAAATCTTCGAAATTACGTGGGTACTAATTGGGTACTCTTTAGGTAGGTACTATTGTTGGTAATCCCGGATATCTGCGACTGGTACGCTACCTTGACGCTCATAATGTCCATAACTCATACAAAGAAATGCCTGAAATGAACAGATATCCCCTATATCCAAAATTGTATTAATAAATTAATCGATAAGAAACATATAGCAATCAGGTCTGTTCAGGTTAAATTACAATAATCATTTTAAGTATGTTATTTGATTGTCATGTAGACTGGTGTCAACATTTATTCTGTTTGTTAACACAAACCTCACAAATAGTGTAATTAGAAATATCACGCACGCGTTTAATCTATCTCATTCGGCCACGGCATCTCGACAACGTCCAGGATTATTATTTCGTACAATAATGAATTAATTTATAGTAGTTTATGCAACGGTTGCATAATGATAGGCCTTAAAACACTAGTGCGGTTTTCATGAAACGAGCTTTAGCGAGTTTCATAATAAGATCGCACTTGTGTTTTAAGGCCAAATTATGCAGAGTTGCATACATAACTTTATCTACACACATATTATAAATCCTCCATGATGGGTTTAGAAACAATATTTTCTGGCAACAAGTTATTTGTTGCAATCGTGGCTACATATTTCCGATATCCGGCGCATTTTCACATCACACACACTCCGAGAAGACAATTATTCATATTTTCAACAAAAATGTAAATTACAAACAACTTTTTCTATTCAATTCAACAACAGTTCTACTTTCGTTCAGCAAAACACTAACATAATGGCGGCAATTCGATCCTCCGTCAAGACCATTTTTTTTTAAATCATAGACAAACGAATGAAGTCTCTATTTTCATGTCACTCGAGATCAAATGTTGTGCAGTTTATATTAAAAAAACATACTGAATTGACGTTTCGTATCAATAACTGTTTTAATATCTATGGATACTAGAATAGAGACCCACTTGAGTTTTGACAGCTGTTCCAAATTTAATCTCATTTCTATACTAAAAACGATACGGGAATAACATTGCAGCAATCGTTTTACCTAATTGGTTGTCAAAATGGTGGTCATTTCCTATGGTTTTTGATTACACTATGGAGGTTTTATGATATTGGTGTAGATAAAAATATTTATTTATTCAAATGGAATACTGTTTCGATTCAGTTTATAACATTTAGCTATAGTTAAACCGACTTGATAATTGCTGATTAATAAATGTTTTATTATTTATTCTAGGGCTATAATTGATATGTGTTAATTTCCGTCATTTTATGTGCGTTCCTCTTGAATTAATGAACTATACAGTGATTTGTTTTAAATGAACACTATAATAATATATAAACCTCATATGCCTGGCACCGGTATAAACTGTGACGTCCTGTATTCCGTGTGCGGCAAGGAGTGCCTTATCCGTTGACCTGGTTATGTTATGGTGTCAACAGAATTCTCTTATCAAGGGCTAGTGGTAACTATTACGCACATGATGTGAAGTGGCTAGAAGAGCGGGCGGAGGGGAGGGCACGTCGCGGGGCGCGGGACGGCGCCTGACGCCTGACCCGGATCGCGTAGGGTGAACAACCCCGACACGTGCCACTTTCTAAAAAGAAACGTGCGCCTGCGCATCCTTGCGTGGATAGCTGGATCACTGCTTCTCTGAAACAAGATCCATCTGACTCGTACCTGATCACAAAATAAGAAGGTAAAGTAACATCTAAACATAAAGCACAGATAAAAAATAAATTAACTCACTTTAAAGTAATGAGATTTGATTCAATTATATCTTCTTCTAATGTCCTTAACCGTACGTATCCTATATTTTTTCTGAAAGCTCATATTAGTAGGTATAGTTTTGTCTACAAATTATCATTTAAATTGAATTTAAGAACATGTCTATGTTACGAGTAGTTATTACCTATTCTTTTGCGATGTACCCCATGACTCAAATCAAATAAACACAAAATCTTGTGTTTTTGGGAACTCAAAATTACGTCTAATAAAGCAATGTGACAACATAGAATCATACATTCTTCACCCTATTGTATTTTAAGGTTTCCTGAGAGATATATACCTATAAAATATACTATCGGTACTATAAGTGGTCAGTTAAGGCGTATGCATCTAACCTTTTGGCTATTACCAGAGCGCAGCGCCACCAGCGCCTGGCCCTTATTCTATGTCACCCTTTTTTAATCGATCAGGATTAGGGTATTCAGACAAAAAATCATGTAATGATTCTGATTTGAATTGAGGCGCTCACAGTACTTGTATGATTATGACATTTTCGATTGTCATCCTATAATGGCTCTGGCAGTGAATGGGCTAATGACTGAACGCGGAAACATCAAATACACTACTACTTCTAGCAATAGGAAAACTGATTGATGTTCTGTGATGATTTAGTCTCCAGTAGTATAGGGGTAAAGCGATGGTTCAGTTTGTTGAAGGCGTTCCAGAATACAGGATTAGAACTGATGTTAGCTCGATTAAACTATACCATTTTCATACGAATTGTTGTCCTGAACGTAGTTAACTAGGAAAACCGGGGGCCTGCCTCGACCCTGTGTCATCCTCAATGTCGGGGTCAAGTATCTGGATCAAAGTCTGGAGGGTTCATATACACTCGCATAATTTCGTTTATCATATTCTAACCTTGTATAATCAGTATAGTGCATAATTATAATTTCGCATAACGATCATTGGGCGGGATACCACCTTTGGCATAATGACGTTTGGCATAATTTCTATACGCAGACTTATACTATGGCATAAACCATTTATTGAAATGCATGACAAACTTCACTCCGCTTCTTCCTGTGGACCTTGCCAAGAAATGAACATTATAAGCGAATCGGTGGTTCTTGCGGAGCACCTACTTTTGAGTAGTTAAGCTTCGGGCCTGATAACCTATTTACCAACCATCTACAATGGTTTGTGAAATATATAATCATCACACTATGACAGCTAAACGTTATGCATTCCGACTTTAATGGTTATGCGAAAAGTAAATAAAGAGTTTAAAATACGACAAATGATATGATTGTTTCAACTTTTAGGACCAATAAAAAACGCGCTACATATATATGCCAAAAATATTTATGCAGTTCAAGATTATAAGGCTCAAAATTACAAAAAATAATAGGTAGGTCAAAATTAGCATTATACTAAAATTATATTATATCAAATTTTGTTTATGCGTAAAAAGATAAAATGTTTAAATATAATATACAACATAATACATATCAATTAAAAACTAAACTTAAAAATAGCTATAAATAAAAAATTTGCCCCAAATCGCTGCCAGTTGGTAGCGTGCCCAAAAGGCTGGCAGCGTTGCCGCGTTGGATGGCAACGCTGATCCGCTGCGCCAGATATGAGCCAGCCCTTTGGTCACGCGTCAACTCCACCAGTCGTTTTGAGCATTCCCTAAAGACCCTGTGAGCGCTCTCCCCCCAAGGTCCCAGGGTCTCAACCCCAAACGGCTCAAATATACAGCCACTGTTTAGGGCTGTGTATTTGCGCCGTTTGAGGAGCTCGGCCGAATTTGCAGCAGAGCCAGCCTTTACAGAGGTGCCACGAAGATGAGACGGCGCCAGTGTATCGGCACACGTCGCATCCCAAACAAGGGGCCGTCCCATCTTCCATGGCACAAGGGTCATTCCGTCAGGCCTCCTGCCATCGTCGCGCACAAGGCCGGGCGGTTCGAACACTGCCGGGGCTCCCGCGCTGGCTAGCGCCCGACGGATGATGTCGTTAAGGCTGGCATGGCGAGGGAGACGTCCCGCGCTCCTGTTGCATGAAAGACCATGGTGGCCGAGCTGGTCGACTGGCTCCCCACAGCAACAGCGATCTGGGGCAACGCAAGTCACTCCCAGGCGTAGAGCTACAGAAAGGCGGAAAGTCGAGTTATCGAGAAGTGTTCCGATTTGGGATGACGGCAGAGCTTGAAGCCACTGCCCGGATTCCCATTCAGCAACGGCAAGGAGTCGAGCACGCTCTGAAAGGCTGATGGCCGTTTGATACAGGTTGTTCCGTACCAGCCTACAGAGCGGCTCATCCCATCGCCGCTGAGAACCGGAGTTTCCGGGCAGGTCAGCGCTCGGACAAGCTTGGGTCCACGCATTTATGGCCTCAGATAAAAAAGGTACGTCTAACTGTTGGACGGGGAAATTTAAAATCTTTGAAATTAGTTCCTGTGAACTATATGCAGAGGACAGAAATGCGGGGAGCGAAACACTGGAAATTTTTCTGATACCCAGGCCACCATGCCTTATAGGTAGGGAAGCCTGAGTCCATGAACGGTCGTCCAAATTAATGTTGATTACTGAGACTAAAAGATTTTGTATAATTTGGTCAGCTTTTTCTAAAAGGTCGGGGAATTTCCAGAAGTGGCTGCACCTTAAGACGTAAGTAAATTGAGGTACAAAAAGGCAGTATCGGATGATTGTGTAAGCCACGTGAGCATTGACTTTTAACAATCGGTCCGAAACTTCATTGAGGTTTTTAATTTTGTTATCTAAAAAACCCGGAAATGATTCGCTTAAAACAGGTGCTCCTAGGAGGTGAAGTGAACTCTTCTCTATAATTTTAATATTTGGGGCAAGAAGACGGAATTTGGATAAAATGGCTTCTTTGTCCTTACACGAATCGGAAAAGAAAAGTTCGCATTTTGAAAAATTCAGTTCTAATCCGATATCGCGGAAACCCTCAACTAAAACGCGGAGGTCCTCCAGAACTTCGCTTACGTCACCTCCAAGGGTGCCGTCGTCCAAATACCATACGTTGAATTTGGAATTTAACTTAGTGATGATAGGGTGAATTGCTAGGCTGAAAAGCGCTGGCCCGAGCGGATCGCCCTGCTGACAGCCTACGGCCGAGGAAAGATGGTTCTTTTTGAAAAGTAATTTTGAAGCGTTGCTGTAACATTGCCAAATAAAGTTGTAGATTTGGGGTAATTTATCACAGGTTTGTGTCAGGAGGGCAGCTCTGTCGACACTATTAAATGCATTTTTGACATCCACCTTTAGCAATACCTCCCCGGGGGTTTGTAAAATATGAGTCCTAAGTGCGTGAACCGCTGCCTCGCAGCCTCCCTTGGACCCAAAGCCCAATTGGGTTGGCTGGAAGTATTGGCTCAGGGAGCCGGATGCAGAAGCGCAGCAAATTTTGGCCACAAGGCGGCGGTATGTTGTACCGACGGCTATTGGTCTTATACCACCGTCTTTTTTCACAAGTGCACACAGGTTTGCGCCGTAAAGTGTGCCGGTAATTTCGTTATGCACTTCCCCCGCAAGCATGAGGTTACTTAGGTCTGTCAGAGCCTTCAAGAGCAGCTCGCCGGCGTCGCCTGAGGTATGGCCTAGAAGGTCTTTGATGTGCTGGGGCGTTAACCCGTCAAGTCCTCCAGCTGATCCACTCCGAAAGGACATGACAGCTCTAAAAACCCCTTCAGGGGAGGTTGTGAGATGAGGTTTTGATAAGTCGGGGGGTGATGGGAGGTTTTGGCTGGTGGATGGCAATGGGTGCTTGTTTTGTAAAGCCACAAGAGTGTCCTGGTTATTAGGAGCAATAGTGTCGGTTGAAAAAAGGAGACGGGCAGCTCCTCTAATGTCACCTTCCCCCACTTTGTTCTCTATGTTTTTATATATTGTGTTATGTTTAAAGGCTGTTCTCTGAAGGTTTTCGATGCTATGCGGGTGTTGGCAATTATGTTTTACTTTGGATGTCAGAGAAGCAGTTTTGCTTTGATCGGCTATGTGCAGAATTCGGTAGGGGAAGGTAAGTAGTAGTTCCCAAGCCTGGTATGTGTTTTTAGATAATACATTTTGGATATCACTTGCGTAAAAATGTTTTGCGTAAATAGTTATGCGATACTCAATGATTACAATCAACTTTATGTGACAAAAAGGGCACCGCATCTGGAGGCTGGGGTGGTAGGGTCTCCCCTCGGGTCTATAGGCTGAGGTATAAGTAGGATTCGGTCGCTGTTCTGGGTTAAAGTTACCTGAATAATGGTTAGACTCGGAAAACAAAGTGTAGGGAAAACAATACTTTTTTTGGTGTGAGATTTTCGGTGAAAACAGAGTTTTAACGAAATATCACATACCTACAAGAAATCGGGTTTTATTCCCTAATTGTGGCACACCTTGGAGCCCGATGTCTATTTGAGGGTTGCGCAACTGTTTGCAGAATTTTTTAAGTGCTATTATTGGAAGTCCGAAAAAGTTTCTCATATAATTTTACATAATACTATAGGTAAGTAATCACTATTCATAATAAGTCTCTATTAATAAAGATCGTAACTCCGAATTATCCAAATTCATCATGTCAGTAAACCTAAACTTTCTGATACTACTACTACTTATTTCTTTTCATATTCTTTCTCGACATAACTGTTACTTACACTATTATTTATTATCATATACTTTTTTATCAGACTCTGCTGAACAAATACACATAGTAACTACAAATTGTAAACGGCAGTGAGGGAGCGAGCGAAGCGAGCAAGCAAAATGGGTCGAAGCAGAAACGACTCGGATAGGTTAGGTTCAGAAGGTTAAGGTGGGAGCGAAGCGAAGATCCAGCCTTAACCTTGGATGTTAGGTATTTTTTTTGTAACAGCCAAGAAAATCTTTCTTGTTTGTAAGATTTTATGATAAATGCTGTTTGTTTAAATCTAAAGGGAAGCCATTTTGAGTGAAGTGAAGTGCAGTTTTGGGTTCTATTGGATAGCCCTACCTTCAATTTCACTTTTGTTGGCGACCGATGTAATGTTCGATCAGTGCAAAGCTGGCCGAAGCGTTTTATAGTACATACCCTCACTTAAACATAAATAATATTTGTATCGAAGTATTAACGATATGAGTAACTTTACGTTATTATTAAAAGTTATGTTTATGAATGAAAACGTTATTAAAAACAGCAGTATGACTTCAAGTATATTCTCTGTAGTGAAATTATGTATCACAAATTTCTGAAATTTGTCTGTTATGAACTCCGTTGGTAGTAATACAAATAAATGAACAAAAAAATTATGAGGTAAAAAATTCGGAAGAGTGATGATTATGAATACAAATCGGTAGTAGAAGGCAAAATTGGGTAACCAATTTTCTGCGAGCCAATATGGACCCCTATTTGAGACCGTCAATGCTCATTCATACATTAGTCTCACTGTTATGTGGGTTAGGTTCAAGAGCAAATTTAATGCAAATGAATAAATATATATGGTAAATTTAGTGCAAGAACTGGACGTCTTCGACTTATTGAGGAGAATCCTTTCAGGTGGTAGCCATGACGGCATGGACTCCCCCGGTCTAGAGGGTCGTTCGTTGTGGATGAATAAATATTCCTTCGTGTGGTGTCACATTTGCAGCAGTACATAGTAAATCGTATTCAGCGAAGCGATGACAGTCTCCCACATGGTCTGTTTGGATCGTCGCAGGCATTCCAAATATTGAAAATTTTGAATAATGAAGAAAAAACGAGATATGAAGTAATAGTAATACAAAACAGAGCCATATGCAAAAGGATCGTAAATAATATAGGTAGTAGAATAGAGACTCCAGTGCCTTTATTTGGGAAGTCCAAGCGATATTGTAGCGACGCGCTAGCGGGGTGCTCTCCCCACTCTTCCGCACGATGTGTAATGCGTAAGAGCTGGATGCGAGTCTCGCTCGCGAGCCGCAACAATATCGCTTGGACGTTCCCGAATTGAGGCCCTGGTAGGGGTTAAATATTAAATCATTTTCACGTAAAAATATTGACGAAATATGCTTTTATATGTTTTAATATATATACTAATTGGGTTTTTTTCTTAACGATAAAATATTTATTTAACAAGTTATGCTTATAATAAAAGTTACACAAATAGATAATTAAATTGCAGTTAACGTAAATTAAAAATATGCTTAGGGTCTCTAAAAATCTTAAATCATTGTTCTGGTCGATGAAACGTACTATGCCTGGAAAAGGATTAACGAGCAAACCAAATCTAACCTTGATTTTAGCGTTTATTAGACATACTTACCTATATTCAGATATTTGTTTTCACATCGTTGTGTGAAGCCGGGGTGGCAGAGCAGAAATCTCGGGTTTGTTGTTATACTTATATCACCCTCAACACTATCAATATTATTTTTGAAGAACAAGTCCATGTTGAATGCGAGTCCAATTTCAAATTATGACAGTTGTTAGCGGTTATAATGATTTACTTACTAATAATTTGTCGTAGAATTTGTCCAGGTTATGGACAAACAGCGGTGTAGAATTAGCGTTGACATGCATAAAGGTAAACCCAGTAGATACAGCGATAAGTAATAATGTTTTTAATTCACAGATGCTTTTCTTTCATACATAAGTCAGTCATACAAGTGAAGTTCGTAAAGAAGACGTCAGTTTCAAATTACTGTATGAGAAAATCAACCAGCCTGAAACTCTGTTTTTGATACAAACCGCAACATAATTGACTCGTAGCATGCGTGGTATTTATGATAAGATGCTTCTAACCTTAAAATCTGCGAATTGAAGGTTTAACGTTGTAGCTGGACAGATTCAAGAGCACGAGCTTGGTTGGGCTCGGGCTTTGACCTCGTCTAAAGTAAGGGTCATATTCTCTAGCAACTTCTGTCGAATTGTTGATGAAGCAGAGCCTGCGATAAAAGTATCTAATGCATTCTTCGTCATCCTGATTAGCATCAACACGTTCAAAACTGCATTTTTTGATAATAGTTTCAGCGATTGAAAGAACTGGTCAATACTCTCGCCGACTTTCATAAAGTTATGACTAGCGAATATTTCGCTTTTTGGCTTAATGAATAAGATTTCTATCGCAGATGTCGCATTTTCATAGTATTCGGCGTGAGTGATATTTGAAAAGATCTTATGATATGAGGTTTATGAGTTACTTCTGGTTTACCTCGTTTTTTGTTTCTATTGTCACCATTGCGAAGGCTTTGGATCCATTTTCAATCATTCATTCTTTAATGTTTCAATGCATGTTCCACTCAAATTTGCAGAAAAAATTGTAAAACCGTAGAGACACAAATGACGTAATGACGTGTCCATAAATCCCGTATTGGCCATGAACATGTCGAAGTCTTTTTATTTGCATAAAAGGAATTCTCGGCGGTATCAATCTTTCCAACACTAAATCTAATGGACAATTCAGCAAATTATCAGGAATGGCAGGTTATTTAAAACCGTTGTGCACAGCCATGTTAGGTATATATTGTATCTGAATGCTGGCTCGGTTACCGTAGCCTATAGACGCCTGTAACACAAAGAGTTTCATATGCGTGTTGCCGACCATTTAAAAACCTATTGACCCCCTTCTTGAAGAACCCCATAGGTACTGTATTGTCCCCTTGGAAAGACCTTGGCATCAGCTCATTTCACTTTCGGATCGTTCGCGGGAGGAAATTCCTCTGAAACCGCACTGTGTGGGACCGCGTGCTTGTTGAAACCTACCTTGATGCGAAATAATGTTTTCACACGCAGACAAAATTGATAATCAAAGCCTCGTCAGTCCATGGCATGACATTGCGATTAATTGTCATTCAACATAAAACAATTTTCGGTACGGGCCTTATGTTAGGTTTTGTTGAAGTATAATATTTTCATACGAATTGTAATAATAATAATAAATCAGGGGACAATCTTTACACAAACCAATCTAGCCCCAAAGTAAGCTCTAAAGACTTGTGTTATGGGTACTAGACGACGATATACATACTTATATAGTTAAATAAATACTTAAATACATAGAAAATATCCAAGACTCAGGAACAAACATTCGTGCTCTTCACACAAATATTTGCCCTTACCGGGAATCGAACCCGGGACCGCTGGCTTCGGAAGCAGAGTCACTACCAACTAGGCCAAACGTGTCGTCAAATTATAGAAAGACAATGACAAGTATTTAGGTAGGTAGTTTTAATTCATGCCAAGAGGGACAAATATTTATCTGTAGAGTTAACCCTTTAACTGATAGCATGGGTGTCACGTCACCGTTCCCTGAATCGGTGCACGCGGCGCATGACCCCGGGCCGGGCGGCGCGGGCGCAGCGGCCGCGGCACGTAATGTCGCGTTATTGTAATGCGTTGCGCAATGCACTGCCACCGCCACCGCCCTCCCGATTCCCCATGCCGTACCCCGCTCCATCTTGTACCGTCAGCGACAAACAGTGCAGTAGACCATGAGCTTGCAAGTTAAATCTTTACTGATACTAAGTAATTATATATTCGGCTCAGCTAGCCTTTGGTCTGGTCACAGCAGCGCACCCGCTACTCTTAATCAGGCGACAATTCACCGTGGAGCCACTGGTGGTCACTGTCGTCGGTAGCTCCTAGCAAGGAAACCAACTCTTCTGCACGAAGAATTTATTGACACTACACAATATATACAAAACCAAAATCATCTATCAAATAAATTCTAAATAGAAAAACCTGCTGCCAGCATTGCCGACAGTCACGGTTTTGAATTGAATCGCCTTATAAGTAGGGTACAGTAGACAGTAACTTTTTTTGAGTTTTTGTACAATAAAGGGGCTCGTAAGCGGGCTAGTTTCTCGGCAATTTATTGCTGCAATTCGGGCTATCCCCAAAAATTGCATCAATAATGGGGACAAAACGGTTTAATGTAAACTTTTGTGGATAGCCTAAATTGCCGAAAAACTAGCCCGTGTACGACCCCCTTTATATACTCATATATCATGGAACCATCTAAGGAGCTAAGTAATATAAATTGGTGTATGACGATTTTTTGAAGGTCTTAGCTTCATCAATAACGTCAGGGTCATGATAGGATCACGACCTAAAAATGCCACGAGCGCACAGTCATCTTTAAATAATTGTCATCTATGTATCTATCAGTGGCGAAGCGTCAAATATTTCCTAAGGGAAGCCGGAAGAATTAGAACCGTACGTGCGAGTCTGACAATGAGTTATAGTAACATGACTTCACTGACAGCTAGCCGTAGCTTTCAAGCTTGGTAAAGCCGCCAGGAATCGGCTTGTAGGCAGGCTTCGCCACTGGTATCTATGCATCTATGTATACTAAATATAAGCGTGACTGAAAATTTTACCGATTTAAAAAGAGTGTCATTTTTAGAACGCCCTGGCAGCATAAAGTCTATTTAAAATTTTAACAGGTGCATTCCAAAATCCTGTGCTTGAACTAAATAAAACATGAGTACCTACATATTAAAAATAATACCACTCACTCGCTAATCAGTAAACTCGAAATCTCAAAAAAAAAAAAAACTAAAAGTTCGAAATTTCCCAGGTAGCTTCCTATTAGGAAAGTATTTACGACAATCTAACCCTGGAGGGGTGAAGTGGGGATATATAGTTTGTATAGGAAATACTGCGGGGGAAGCTGTAGCGGAGCCCTACTGTACAACATAATGTAAGGGGTAAGCTGACCTTTTTAAATTGTGAAGATGTGCAATTTTCATTTTACTTGCGTCATGCTTCACCTGTGCGTTATTTATGCTAAAATTATAAAATTTCATTCACGACTCACGCGTTCGCGTCTCGATTATACTAACAAAACGCAGAGCGTGCAACAACTTAGTCAACAATAGGTACAACCCACGACCGCCGCTTTGTTTAAGTCTTCCAAGTGTTCTGTGCATACTTGTGCTTAGATATGACGTCCTTAGTTCGACGGAAAACTATAAAATGCATACATGGATGTTTTCCAACGGAGAACGGGCGAGAGAGCGGCGCGGGGCGCGGGGCGCGCGGGCCGTCGACACACTTTCTGAAGGGCTCTAAAACTCCGGCTTTTGTGGCCATCTTTATGAGCAAGCTATTCGTGAAACTTTTGATTTATCACTAACAGTAACAGCTAGCTATATCTGTGAATTGACAAAACTTGTCATAATATTAAAGCGATACAGGCATAGCAAGTAGTTGTTCTTTTTGAAATCCCTTTCTGGATCTTGCTTTAAACATAAGTACTTATAGTTATCTACTTTAAAAGCAAGATTTCTAACCTCAAAATCTTGTCATTATCAATGGATTGCATTAAAATTATGTCGAATGTGTTGGTAAGGCCCATTCAAGAAAAGTACCTACTAATAACAATACTAAAGATGTCTCTTATACTTTCTGTCAATAGTCAGACTTACAATCAAAACTCCTATGACATTGTCCCGGGTAACTAACTACCTATGCTAGCTGAAGTTTTTAAAAATGAACGGTTAGATTTGTGATTAAGCATAGATGATTTTTCTATGGACATGGATTATATCTGATATAATTGTGTAAAAAAAGAAGAAGTAGATTATAAATAGAGTAGATGTTAATGCTATATAAGGGTCATTATCCTATTTGTGTGCTAGAAATACGCAGCTAAAAAAACAGGCAAAGTGCCTGTAGTATGCATGCACAATAAAGGTTTCCTTTACTCCGTCGTCATCTGCGTCTGTTCTCGAAGCACCCAATGCTAATATCTACACAAATGACCGAATTCAGAAAGGCCACTCAAATTGACCTTTAATTAAAGTGACGTTTCTGTGACGTTTCTGTATAGGTTGACAACTAGTTGAGGAGATTTAACTATTCAATATCTAGTCAAATGCTTAAGTGGCGTTTCTGAATTCGGCCAAAAGTCTGCTAAAGTTAATGCTATGGATGTTAAGCGATTTTTTATAGGTTTTACAAATTAATAGACATTAATAATCAGTCGCACTCATGAACCAATGAGGCCTACTTACTTAGTAGTTGGTAGTTTTCTTTTTAACTTCATAACATGTACTTTAATTTAAGACATCTTTCTTAGTTTTGTCATTTATGGTTTCACCAATGGGAACACGTTAACTACAATAAAAATGACACCTTTAGACCTCGCTATTTCCTAAAGTACTCAATCTACTTTTTCTTGGGGCAAGCATTGTGTGGCTGTTACATGAGGCGGGTCGCAAAAGTCTATGTTACAATAAAACTCGACATTTAAACCTAATCATCTAGTTATTTATCTCAACAATACTGTGGCTAGGCTTCAGGGACCCAATTCTCGCGGTTTCGAGAAAGGTTCAAAACCGAGATATCTCGAAAAAAATGGCGGATCTTGACAGTTTTTCGTATTCTCGTCAACTGTCGAGATTTGTCTACTCCTAGCACTCCACATGCAACGGGTAGTCTTTGATACTAAAGTCGAGAGTGCATCTCATGATACAATCTGTCATGGCAGTGGTGGCGGCAATTTTCATTCAATTATCTATGTTATTCCGTCTGTAGTATCTATATCTATACATAGGTATTATAATAAAATCGTAAATTAGAAAAAGTCTGTACACACTGTTTTTGAATTTCATGTCTGTTTGTCTCTTTGCCTGTTTGTCTGATTATATGTGCACGATAAACTTTAAAACTACTGGATGGATTTCAATGCGATTTTCGATAATATATTCAGGAATACTTCAAGCAGGACATAGGCTATAGAAACTTTTGGAAATAAAACTGGAAGGGGGTAATAGAGGGGGTAGAAGCTATTATGGGAAAATCAATTACGATGAATTTATCAACTTAAAACTTGGTATAAATACTTTTCAAAATAGAAAATTAGGTATACGGTATAAGACAATATGAAACAATCCCTAAAAAGGGGTGCCTTCGGGCGTTAAACTTTGTATGGGAAAAGCCGATTCCATTTATTATCGACTTGAAATTTTTTATAAATGCAGAAGAAACAAACAATAAACTACTCCTACTTTGAAACTACTCCTAAAAGGTATGCCCTAGAGGTGTTGATCCTTGTATTGGCAAAACTGATTTTCATGAAACGGTGAACGGATTTTCATGAAACGTCGTATAAAGTTAGACCTTAGCTCCAGGAATAGAAAATAGGCCATTTTTAACCCAGCTAAGTCAACAATTCCCAAAGGAAAAATTACAACCGAATTCCACGCCGACGAAGTCGCGGGCGGAAGCTATATATAATATACCTTAACCTATACCTATTATAAATAAATGCGAAAGTAACTCTGTGTGTTACATTTTCACGCCTAAACCGCTGAACCGATTTTGATGTGTTTTGGTACAGAGATAGATTGGACCTTGGAGAAGGGCATAGACTACTTAAATAATTATTCTATGCAGATGAAGTCGCGGGCACCAACATGTTATTTATAAACCTATTCGGTCAGTCGGTACTTATTCCTGACTTCATTTTTGTTGGCTGAAGTATGAAGTCAAAAAATAGCTGAATATTTAGCAGACTTTTTAATCAATATGCGGAGGCAAATTCTGAGGTGCCACAGCGACGTTTGCTTTGTCAAGAGGACGCCTTCGAACTTAGTGATACCGCCTTTATTAAGAATTTTAGACTTACCAAGGATTTAACCGCGGCATTAATGACAGTTGGAGCCCCTCGTACGTCCTGCCACAAAATAAGTATGATATAAAAGCGGAAGTAAGTACTTGCTTATACAATACTCAATATATATCTTTTTGCTTATTAACAACTTAATTCTGCAATTAAATATTACTGATATACTAAAATAATTAAATTTATAGGTTTTATGTGCATTGCACTTTTCTTTGGCCATGGGTTGCACCAAACCCTCCGGTGGAGCAACACTTAACGCGGGTAACCATGTCTCCCAGCCCTGAGTTTCCCGATATCTTGAGGAAGTTATAGAGGCGCTGAACCACCCTTCAGTTTTCGGCCGTTGGGTTAAATTCCCAAATACGTTTTCGGAGCTAAATCACACAAACTTGCATCGGTTTGAGGCGACGCAAAACTTCGAGGTCCGCTATGAGATCACGTTTCCTGTTGCGTCCGTCCAAGCCCGGGCACTTGTGGGCGCGCATGAGGTTCTGCGTCGGGAAGCTCGACTAGCAGCCCTCGCACTCCACGTCCGGGACCTCGTCGGAGGGCGCACATAGACCCTTGTCGATGCGTAAACCCGGAGGCATCGAAAAGCGATTTCAATTTTGCCCAAACACATTTAACGGTTTTTTCATTCTTTATATGCACGTACAAAGATGACTCGATGGTCATTATTAATTTCGCTTTTGCCTTCGTAGATGGGGTCATCGTTGTCCACTTTGTCTTCTTTCTTAGTTATATCAACGCCTTCCAAAATTAAGAAATTTTCGGCCGCCGACGCCCACTCGTCGTAATTATCACGTCACTTGAGTTTAGGTACGTTTACAATAAAGTTTCCAGCCATATTAACGCGATTAACTAATTATTACAACAAATTAAAAGGGTCTGTGCCCATAACATATTAAAACACCACAATGAGTTACCACAGACAAAAACTTTATTTCAAATGTTAGACATCGTTATTAGGTAACTTTACATGGGATTATAAAAATGGCAGCACTGGGCGGTCCCTAAATAAATGCGTTTGTTACAAATTTAACAGTTTTGTTTTTCTACTAAAATGATGCATGATCGAGTACAAAACATTAAGGGGCTCGTAAACGAGCTAGTTTTTCGGCAATTTATTGCTGCAATTCGGGCTATCTTCGAAAGTTTACATTCAAAGCTTTTGTCACCATTAGTGATTTAATATGTAATATTTTTGGGCATAGCCCGAATTGCAGCAATAAATTGCCGAAAAACTAGCCTGTTTAGAAGCTCCTTTAGTATAGGTGACCACTTTCCATCAAGTGGGCCGTCAGCTCGTTTGCCAGTCAATTGACATAAAAAAGACATTAATAAAAAAATAGATACTACGAATTACCGTAAAACTCGCAGTAATATACATATTTAAAGACATACATATTACCTGACACTGTCGGAAGCAAACGACATGATCATGAAGGAGTGAGGAAATGGGATAACGGTTTGGCTGTGCTTCGAGTAGCGCAAGAAGTTGTCAATATCTCGAACGGTTCCCGTGTTTGCCAGCAACAATGTGTCATTATAGTGGCACCGGTGCGCAAGGCCTGTCCCCGCCCCGCGCCGCGCCCGGTCCTCCCGCCTCAGCGAACGTTGCTTCGGCACGGCACCACTCAAAGCCGTCACCCGCCCGTTGTTCCACCGTCAGCATTTTTTGCGTCTGCAAATGGAAACTAAAGTAGTATAAAATAATAGTTATTTCCTTTCATTTACTGCCTCAACATTTTTGTATAATTTGGCTATAATCCCCTTTCTCGAAGATTTCGGGGAGTGGTGAAGCTGTACACTCAGCCCTCGCTCTAAATACCTAATAGTGTACAACTATCGTTTCGCGCGGCCCCTCGCGTTGCACCTCATACCGCACTTCGATTGAGACGCGAAAATGTGTTCTGCGGTTCTGCGCATTCAAGGTCAACTTACGTGCCGAGAAGTAACCATAGTTGTACCTGCGCGGACGGCAGCCATGGTTCAACTTATGTGCCGGGGATTATACCTACTAAGTAGCTTGTGTTGTTTAGTTTTTAGATTTTTACTTTTTTGTTTTACGCCGTTCAATTTATAATTCCTGAAACTTAATAATTAAATAATTCATGCCGTCATGTTGAAAAAGACACGAGTCACATTTTTTCAAATATCATCACGTTTTCGTGCCATTTTATTCGTTGAAGGGGTTTACATACCTATTCCCTGTGACAAGGGCACATGTTCATGTACCACAAAAAGCTTATAATGCAATCGAAAATTATACTCGTATCATAATGAAATTTCATGGTTTTTACAAATTATATCATGATGAAATTTCATGGGTTTTACATATTCCCAGTGAAAAGGGCACATCTTTAAGTACTACAAACCAACTTAATACTTATACCGAGCAATCAAAACATCTATCATGTTGCAACTTGACGATTTCTCTACGGAGTTTGTTGCATGGCCAACAACGTCAGCCAACAAAGAATATCAAGAAAATCAAGATGATTAACAATTACTTCTTCTGAAAATCTTAGGATTTGTATGTATATCTAAGAGGTCATTTCGAAAAAGGAATAACTAAGTGTAAAAAATTCAATTAAAAATGTTTACGGTATTTATTTATCTATACATATAATAAAATCGTAAAGGGGAAAAAGTCTGTGCATTGAAGATAACAATTAAAAAATGCCATGGCGGGCTTCAGAATAAGAAACGTGCGTTGACACCCCCAATGGTTTTTAATTTCATGTGTGTTTGTCTGTTTGTCTGATTGTACGAGGGGCGGCTGAAAAGTTATCTACCTAGCCTATATGTTATGCAAAAATAATACTGGCCACTATGAGGTCGTGTTCACTGGTTATTCTTTTTTCAAAATCACCTTAAGGTGATTTTTCAATTTAAGGTTCGCCCGTCAGCAGGCAAAGTAATGGCAACATTTTTTTGGGATGCGGAAGGAATTCTGCTTGTAGATTACTTGCCAATAAAAACTACAATGAATACTGAATATTACGCAGATTTACTTGACCAGCTCAGAGAAGCCATAAAAGAAAAAATAAGGGGCAAACTCAGTAAAGGGATTCTGCTTTTGCATGATAACGCACCTGTGCATACTGCTCGCTTAACGAAGCTAGCAATTAATGGAAATGGGTAAGAAGTCATCAACCACCCTCCATATAGTCCAGATTTGGCCCCATCCGACTACTTCCTGTTCAGACTTTTGAAGAAAGAAGTGAGGGGACGAAGATTCGTAACCGATAACGACATGAAGGCTGCTGTTAATGACTTTTTCGATGATAAACCTAAAGTTTTTTTTTAACGGGTTGATGTCTTTAATTGATAAATGTAATAAGTGCATTTCCCTGTCAGGAGACTATATTGAAAACTAAAGCAAAAACTAGCCATGATCGTCTTTTGTTTCATAGTTAGGTAGATAACTTTTCAGCCGCCCCTCGTATGTGCGCGATAAACTTTAAATCTTCTGTGTGGATTTCAATGCAATTTTCGATATTATATAAAGGGAAATTTCAGGCAGGATACTGGAAGGGGGTAAAAAGAGGGTTGAATGTATGGAAAAAACTAATCCGGTGAGTTTTAAACTTGAAACTTGGTATAAATACTCTTCACAACAAATAATTAGGTTTACGTTAGAGAAAAAAATTAAACTACCCCTAAAAAGGGATGCCTTGGTGCATTAAACTTTGTATGGGAAAAACCAATTCCATTTGTTTATCGACTTGAAACTTTGTATAAATACAGTTAAAAACAAACAATTATCACAGTAAAATTAAGTAAGCAGTATTCCATCTTCATTACAAACGGCCGAAGCGACACGCTTTGAAATCTTGGTAAACTTCGGTACACCCCAGTTTCGAGTGCGCTGGGGTTGTTTACGGGCGCGAACAGTGTGACGCGCTTCCGCGCTATTATTTACGTAAATTATAGCACGTGAATTTATGATGCTTTTGATATATTAAAAGCAAAATACATAAAATGCATTTTTTTATTCTATACTGACTTCCAGTGTGTTTTGAAATAAAAACTAAGTAGAAATATCTAATATTAAAACTTACAAGATTTGCAGTAATATTTCATGAAAAGATACTACGACAATTTAATATAGCATTATCAAATACATAACCCAAGAAAGACAGTCAGTGGGCAGCCCTACTGCGTGTTTACATGTTGAGCGGCCGTAGGTAATTATTTCGACGACACTGCCGAGACAAAATACTGCTTACTTGATTATACTGTGCAATTATTTATGTAGGCGATCGAGCAAAAAACCAAACTACTCCTAAAAGGCAAAACTGATTTTCATCAAACGTCTTATAAAGTTAGACCTTAGCTCCTGGAATAGGAAATAGAGTAATTTGTATCCCGGCTAAGTCAAAAGTTCCCTAGGGAATAATCATAACCAAATTTCACGTGGGCGAGGTCGCAGGCGGAAGCTAGTAATAAATAAATCTGAAAAATATGTATATTTTTATTTATTATCTTCTATGTTTACTTTATTTAGCACCATAGAGTTTTGTATAAGAAATATATTTTTGTTAATCCTGAAAAGTTTTAATTAATGGACTTGTGCCATTTTTGAAATGACGGGTTGGGCCCAGTGCGTTTATAAGCGTTCCTCTGCTATCCCTTTAAGGTGGACTTTGCGCACGGCGACATTTTCGCTTTCTTGGCAATGAAACTCCATGGTATGTTGATAGTTTGCCTTACTTGGTGGACGTTGTGGGATGTTCAGTCTTTGTTTTTGGGTTCGATAGTCAAACTTATAGTTTTGACCATGTCTGTCTGTCTGTCCGTATGTCACAGCCACATTTTTCCCGAAGACCATTAACCCTGCGGCTGCGTGGTTCGACAATGTTGTCCGACATGTCGAACGACGAGCAATTTTATTTCCTTGCTGTCCGACATGTCGGACTATTAGGAATTAGATTTTCCACTTAGTTCGACGCATCGGACCAAGAAGATTTTTAAAATTCCACTTGGGTCGACCCTCCCGAAACCACGAGGATTGTTAAATTCAAGATTGAACATTACATTGATCTAACTGTGCCAACGCTTCTCCTTAAAACTTGGTGGTGAAGTTAAATGTTTCATCCTGATCAGGATCTTTGCACATATTTAAATATTTATTAAGTTCTGTTGCAGAGTGCGATATACCTGATTTTAGCTTAGCTGTTTCCATGATGTCATTGTTCACAATCTTGGACAAACGGTTTAAAAGTTATATATTCCACTGTTTCGTAAGAAATATCTAGAACAATTTTACTGCATAAAGACATGCAAATATTGAAAAAGCCAAAGGAAGATTTGGCTTTCTACTTGGTTTTATGATTTATGAAGACTGTTTGGATCATACGAATAGGGTACATTTTATAAATATAAAATCAAATACTTACATATTCGGGTATGAGAAAAAAAAGAAAAAAATGACAATGTCATATAGAATAATAAATCTTAAAATTTACAAACATCGTCAGCTAGGATTAAACAACTGGTATGGTTTCAAATAAAACCTCCAACACACCTTCTTAATCTTGCTTGGATGACCAGCTCTAGCAACTCATGAGCAAAAAAACTGTTTATAAAGCCTTGGTCAATATATCAACTATCATAGATTCAGAAGGAACCTTATTATAACAGGCTTACGAACATATTTAGTAATGTTATCTAATATCGACATGCTTTGTACGCTTGTGGAAAACGGTTGGTTGTGCAGAATTGGGTATGAAAACTAGAGAAAAAAATTGGAGTCACAATGTCATATAGAATACTAAACCTTAAGAAAAATGAAAATGAAAATGAAAATGAAAATGAAAATGAAAATGAAAATATTTATTTTGCAAGTAGGCCTCACGGGCTCTTTTACATGTCTGAATCTACCAGCGCTTCGAAAGGTGACATTTGCTGAGAAGAGCTAAGAGGAGTGTGAACCTACGGCTTTTCATACAAAAGGTGATAACGATTTCCCCCCTTTAAATGTTAACCGATGATGACCAATTTTTGATAGATTGTCAGTTAGAACCAAATCTAGGTCTATACGTTTTGTTTTTTACACTGTAATCGATACATTCAGTTTTATTGTTGTTTTAGTATTCTCATACAAAACCAATTTCGGCGATTCTGTGACTTTTTTGATCCTTAATCGATATTCAAAAAACGAATAGACCTAGATTTTGTTCTGACTGACAACCTATTAAAACATTGGTCAAAATCGGTTAACTGTTCGACATTTCATTTGCAGTCGATTTAAGGGGTGGAAATCGTTATCGCCTTTTAGACGAAAAGGGTGATTTTCGCCATTGATTGGCACAGTCCTCTTAAAATCTATTAACATTGTTAACCATGATTAAAAAACTATCGCTTAAAATAAAACCTCCGACAGTAAACAACACTTGTAATTTTTATACTATTTAGTAAGAACTTGTATCCGACTACCACCTCGATCCATTCGCACATTGAACCGGCCACATTATGGGTATGACCCCTATGAAGATGCAATGCACATCGATAGGGCTAAGGTTAAGGGATCGTAGATAATCGGGAGTTCAAAACTCATAATCACAACAATCATATAATATTATCTACAATAGCATAAAAACATGTATTCAATTGTTTGCCTTATACCTCTAGAAGGCAATGCATTTTTTTTGAAAAATTCCTTTTTCCCTAAATAAAAGGTTTCATAAACTACCTGTTGCGATAAGCTGAGGGAAACCCTCATAACTGCTAATCACTCTTCGAGCATATAATTTTGGACGTTCCCTACGTCACAAATCAAACACTTTTATCATCTGCCATGAATTTTTTTCTATTACGAGTTCGTAGGAATGTCGAATTTCCTAAGCCCTTCGATTCAAACGTTCAAGCA
The DNA here is from genome assembly GCA_947859335.1 of Tortricodes alternella. Taxonomy (NCBI): domain Eukaryota; kingdom Metazoa; phylum Arthropoda; class Insecta; order Lepidoptera; family Tortricidae; genus Tortricodes; species Tortricodes alternella. The sequence continues at coordinate 20,726,039 of OX401970.1, read as the reverse complement.
ATCATGCCGGTGGCGATCGCGTGGACCGCCCGTATAACACGGAATGCATCGCTTGCGCAACCAAAGCTGGGCTCTCAAACTCGTTGTTACACGGGGGAGACGTAAAAAGAAATATTTTATTGCTGTGCCATGGCGGTACCGCTAAATGTTCGGCAGCAGTGCTTAGAGGCGTGGGAGTTCCGATTTAAAGGTGGAACACTGCTAACACAAACGAGATGGCGAGCTGCAACTGAGCATGGTTGGTGATGGGACTAGCTATGCTCATACAATGAATCTTAATACGGTCTGCGTTGACGTGACGAGATACATCAAAATTAGGCGTCCAGCTGCAATTTCATCTGCGTTGAAGGATACTGCAGAAAACTTCCAATATCTTTTACATAAGCGCTGCAAACTAAAGCTGACAGCTATTATTTTATATAGTGATCCTAAATCAAAACGGAATCGAGAGATTTCAAAAAAACTACGCTCTTCTTAATTGCAGATGCCTTGAACCTTGGCCCTTTCAATCGTTTACTGAAATTTCTAGATATTGTTATTTATTGTTATTTAATTAGGTACATAACATTTGCATTGACTTCAATATACTAAAATAAAGGTGACTTTACCAATGACCAATATGAATGACAATGAATAGAAGGCATGGCGTGTTGATTGGAATAGGTGACCTCGCAGGAAAGGGCAGGGCCGCGTGACGCTGCGTCTTTGTGATAATTGAGCCGGCCGGTAGACCTACGAACTAGACAAACCCGTCTAAGCCGGCCGACCAAAGGAATCGACATATCTCACAGCACGGATGCATGACAGATAAATTCGGCAGTGTCACATCACCCGTAAACGTTCCTTTTAGAGCCCTTTATATCTGGATCTGGATCCAAACTTTACTAAATAATTCAAGTGGCTGCATGGCCTAGTTACGATTGAAATACGCATTGCTCATTCTCTCGAGCAAACTTGACAAGTTTAGAAGGCACTGAATAAAATTACATAATGGATGAAGTAATAATATCTAAGTAAACGCTTTAACTATAACGTTTTCATAAATTTTTTGAGTAAACACTTAAAAAAAACAATATATGTAAGTAGGTAAATACAGTTTCTTATTCGCTTCACCGACTTTTGTCTTCAGTATTGAATTATGTAAAAGAAAAATATGTTTAAAATTAGTTCCGATCAAATTAATGATTTTATATTCTACGCAGATGTAATTGCCGTGTCTATGACTGAACTCGTTGAGATGGAGCGTAGCCGATGGTAGGCGTATTCTTGGTGAGGACACAGGCTTACCGTGCCGGCGAATTTACGATTCAGAATCTGCCCTTTTATTAGATTAACTTGTAACTTGTTTTAAGAACTTGAATAGTGATGTTTTTGGTTAGTACCTAACCATTTTTTATATAACTAAACTATCTAACCAGCGGTTAGGTCAGGCATTTTAAACAATAATCAGAGAAAATGTGTAGGTGCAGAGGAACGATCCCCTGATGGTGGTGAATTGTGCAGCTCTGTGTCGCAGCGGGAAATGCGGCGCGCCGCAGCCCGCGGTGAAGGTCGACGGCGCCCACGCCACGTCAGGCGAATGAGCCCCGCGCTGCTAACACAATGCCACGAGTGGCAAAAAACACTCACCGCACTCGAGCGTTTGCCCTACGCCTTCGAACATAGGAACAGCAAGGCAAATATCTATGACGACGTATTATATTTAAAAATGACTTCACAGATGTTCCCGAGGAGTGCCGTTAATAACCTAAAATATTATAAAGAGCAATGTTGTATATATTTAATGATATTAAAAAATATATATATATATATTATATTTATGGCTTGGTTTCTCGGAAACGGCACTGACGAAATGGATAAAAATCATAGGCGTTAACCCGCTGATGGTGCCTTACGTGTGGAGGCGTAAGTCACCATCAGCGGCCCTAACATGAATGACACAAAGATAAATTAAACCCGTTTATCTCTATGACTATCTCTTTCGTCGGCACTAGTGTGAGAGAGACGCACTTAGAGATAAGACGGTCTATCTTATCTTTGTGTCATCCATGTTAGGGCCACAGAGGGTTAACGCCTAGTCTATGATTTACACATCAATACATACCTTTTTGTCGCTCTGCGACCCTAGCAAGGTTGACCCGAGGATAAGTTATCCCCATGTTATCCCTCAGTGGGTCTCTCTCATACTAGTATCGAAGAAAGAGATGCACTGAGAGATAAGATGGGGATAATATTTATCCTCGTGTCAACCTTGCTAGGGCCGTTGGCCCTGGGAGGGAGCTCATGGCTGTTTGGGTACTATGTAATTTGCTGAGTGTTTATGCGCCAGTTCTTGGATATTTTACAAGAATTGGTTGGGCTGATCTTTAGATGAGAAATGCAAGGTTTCATCCTTGGGTAGATGTTTAACAATTTTGTTTATAAGTACATGTTCCTGATACAAAAAGTCATATTCTATGTCCGTCTAATAAAGAGGGATACCTATGTGTATGGAAAATCGTATTTATTCCGCATGCAAAGGGGGGTAATGTATTCTTCGGGTGTCTAAAAATTTACTTTGACTTACCTATTGCCTTTTTCCTGTGAGGCAGTGAAGGTTTTATGGTTACGTAGGAAAACTAGTAACCCCTTTAATGTCACCTTAAGTATAACTGTCTGACAGCAGATATATATCCGAGCCATTTTTACTTTATTCACTAAATTTTGTATCCAACTACCTCGCGCACTATATAATAAGCAAGAACAAATAGAAGTGTTAGCTCCCATAAATATAAACCTAGGGAAATTTTTACCCTCTATAAATTGACATGTTTGTAATATATATTGTGAATATGTTTGTATTAATATTAAAATTTAGGGTATCCTGAGGCGAAATCTAAATCTGCCGCCCTCAAATTTTTGCAATGTATCGTAAAAAAGAAAAATTAACAAAGCCTGATATGTTGCATGTTGTTGTATATACTTATATGTGACATGCCCTGAAAGTCTTAGATCTTTTTTAAAAGCTACTTTTAAGTAATCGATATGGCATTAGATGAAATTCAGCGAGAATCGCTTATTTGTCGAGACAATTCTATGTAGCACCTATAAAGAAAATATATAGTGGAATTTAACAGCATTTCATTGTGAATAAAAATGGGTTTACATTGCAGGAGTGTTACTACAAATCTTCTTAAGATACCTAAGTAAATTTTTAGTTCATGTGATTCGAATCGAATGAGGTTGCAGCTGCCAAGGCCATGAAATAATAAAACATAGTCGCAGATGGACAAAGCACGACTGTCTTGTACAGAGAGCCCGAGCGCCGCGCGCCGCGCCACCCCCAAGGATGCTCATTTCCTTGTAGCTGATTACGGCTCACTAAAAAAGTACAATCATAGTGCTCTCCGGCGCGGAACGCACTGTCCTCATTTGAATACAAACGTAATGCGCGTGCGCACACACCCTTAACTGTATACTGGCTCGCCATCACAAGCAAATAGTTACTCTCAGCGACAAAGCTATAAGGTGCAAATTACGCACCTCAATCTCGAAATACGTGCCCTCTTTCAAAGTCGCAAGAAGAGGGACTCTGCGTGTGCTAGAATAGGAGGGAACTACACGCGAGGAGGACAGAGGACGTTAAGGGCATTCACCCCGTACCCCGTGGGTTGCGACTAGCGGCTCTACAAATGATGTACAAGCACATAGATGCCTTTCTCTATTTAGATGCGCACGAGTTTCGAAATAGTGGCCGTGGAACTTTTTTGTTAGGAGGTGGATCCTGTTTGGGTTGCGTCAGAGCATGGCGATAAGTTTGTCTATTGCTGCGCTAAGAATGCCTTAGTTGCAGGTGTGTTTGAGAACCTTCGAAATGACCATTGCACGCACATGGCGCTATAAGTCCGAATAATTCATTATTTAAAAGCTTTAATGTCTCACCATCACAATAATTTTTTTAAGAAAGCCTGAATCGGTAGCGCCCCCTTTATTTTGCTTTGAATATTTGCCTCCTATAATAATAGGGGAAATTTCATAAAATCTATTTAAACATTATACCTCGACCTTTATATGACATTCGACTAATTATTATGCTACTATATCGTTGCTTTTATTAACCTGACAGCAAAGGCAGGTGCATCATAAAAAAGCCATATGCGATATTACTTAGGTGATACCTAAATGATATTTCTGACCGACAACAGGGGGCGGTTCGTTACACTTGGTCCTCCGTTTCATTTCATATAATCAAAAATATGAAATGCTGCAAAATGATGTCAACCCTAATCTTCAAAGTCGCACGATAAGATGCCAGTCGTACCACACGACGAGGCAGCTTATACGATGTCGATATTCGATAGTCGTGTTTAGTGATAAAGTGATAAAGAATACTTTATGTATGACTTACACGTCGAATGTACCTATCATCTCTTAATAATTAAGCACAATAATGCAAATAATTCTATCACCGATATATTGTTTACCTACAAGAAATCTTAATAAAAGAACAGCCAATGTTCTTCTTCTTATATATAAAAATCAACTGTCGTCCGTTAGTCTCGCTAAACCTCTAAAATGGCTAGACCGATTTGAATACTTCTTTTTCGTTGTTTTGTTCGCTTTAATACAGGGGTGGTTTAAACACAAATAGGAAATAACTATAACCGAATTCAACGAGAACGAAGTCGCGGGCAGAAGCTAGTAGTTTTTCATTCAGTTGTTAAATTATTTGTAATGCTTCTTCCCTCGAGTTGCATTATCTGGGTGCATGAAGCATCGGTAATGCAACGCTCAGTCTGAATCAGCTCTCAGAAAACTGCGCAGTGCGCCTATTACACGAACTCATTCAAGGCTTTGGCAGTTATAATATAATTCGTTTACTTATACTCTTACGTATATTTTTTATTGACAATAGGCAAGCATTTGACAAAAATCTCACCTGATGGTCAGAGACAAGAAGGCTGCAGATGTAACATGCTTTTTTTTCTAAATGAACTTGACTTTGGAGACTGTCTACCTAACACCTCCATTTAACCTAGATTCATCAATTTAGATGTTTCTTTGTTTCAATTATTATTTTTATTATTATGACCCGTAGAGGCTTTATAATATCTCTATAATATCTCTAAGTCACTTAACTTGTCCAGAATCGGAGACTATACATCTCCCTTATTAGTTATTTTGACGACGCGGTTAGCCTAGTTGAGAGTGACCCTGCCTCCGAAGCTAGCGTCCCGGGTTCGATCCCCGGTAAGGGCAAATATTTATGTGATGAGCATGAATGTTTGTTCCTGAGTCTTGGATGTTTCCTATGTATTTAAGTATTTATTTATCTATGTAAGTATGTATATCATCGTCTAGTACCCACAACACAAGCCTTTAGAGCTTACTTTAGGACAAGATCGATTTGTGTAAAAGATTGTCCCCTGATTTATTTATTAGAATTAATTTTTAATCATTAGGTTTGTTTGTTGCACTTTTATGTGTTAGTTTTAGATAAAACTCGAATGTCAAAGTTGAAAAGAGACTTACTGCTGAGTTTCTTGCGGCGTTTCTTCTCAGCAAATGTCACCTTTCGAAGCGCTAGTAGATTCAGACATGTGAAAGAGCTCATGTGGCCGACGTGCAAAATAAATATTTTCATTTTCAAATAACTTGTATACATATGGAGAAAAGGTCAGCAGAAAGAGAGTTCCACTCCTTATCTGTGAATAGGTATTATAAAACTAGAGGCAAAGCGTTTCGTGCGAATCAAATGTACATTATGTTTATAATATAAGAATGGAATTAAATCATGCACCACCAACGCACACTCTCCGAAATTTATCATATACAATATCAATAACTATTCAACGTTATTCAGGACTGCAGCTTTGCCTCTAGCAGTTTTGAGTCACCAGTGAGCGTCAGGGCCGTCATTTCCACCAGCACCACTTAACAGTACCTCCGGTCATAAATGTTTACTAGTGGGAAATTTCATTCTCTTTAGTAACTACCACTATTGAAATTAACTAGTCATGATGATACTAGTGAGGTCAATCCCTTTGTTTCCAATAGTACCACTATTAAACATCAGAAATGTGTGTGTGAGACTAGGCAACAAACCTGTTAAAATGTAAATAAATCAAATCATTATTACAGTTAATAACTTAAAAACAATAATTGAACCAAACAACTAGGACTAGGGCGTAAATAGTTACTAGCGAAATGTTTTCAAAAAGTGACGAATACAATTTTCTCCTGATGGTTAATCGATTAAGTATCGAGTATCTATCATCGGAATCAATGTAATGTTTCGATCGATTCGATCGTTTGCAATTTATGGCTTCCAAAATTTGTAATATGAGAACCTTGCGGCAATAGGTATATGCAACACTTGTAAAACAAAAAAATTATTTCTACTTATGTACAAATTTAAACTGATTAACTAAGTTAACTTAAAGTTTGGTAAAAATACTCTGCGAAACAAGTCGTATGTACTAGCCTTATTCATATCTAGATTGCACATGGATTTGAGGAAGTTCTTTTTGGTGTATGTGGACCACATCCATGGAACAGTCCACTTATGCAAGGACATATGGATGTTTTCCTGTGGTGTCCAGACGAGAATTCTCCGCAAATAGATTAGCAAACAGTTTGTTTTCTCGTGCGATATGGGCGAGCGATCTGTCAGGTTTCGCCAAAGGTGGCATTGAGGGGCGACAGAAGTTAGCCTCGACTGCTTTGGTCAGGGACCAACATGATTTAAAACCCACCGGCCAGCGCTGGGTAAGGCGCAAGTTTGGCTTCTAAATATATGGCTTACGTGGTTGAAGCGTGTCTTGCGTAATTGCTTTTTGTTGGACTTGGCGGCTTAGTTAAATGCCTTCTTAAGTTTCTGAGTATTCAGGGCTCTGCGAGTATCAGCCCAAGCCGTTTCTGCGCGTCAGCACGGTCAAAGTCAGCGTTAAACCAAGGACGACCATTATAGCATTATATTCATTCAGTTTGAAAAGACTGTGTAAGTGAATACTGAGGCGAATTTGAAAGTGTGGTTTGCTAAATTTAAAAATCAAGCTTTATTTTAAGAAACTTGACTACTACTACAACTTGTAAATCAGTACATATTTTGGAATTTTCATTCAAAACCTTCCGTTTACTTATGGCGCACATTCGACATTATTATAATTTTTTCCTCTCACAGACGTTCAGTCTTAATTCCACCATATATTTTTTTAAATCTGGTACGTCTTTTGACCTTCGCGACGTCAAAAAGGTCACCAGTAAGTAAGCAGCATTGAAATCTGTAACCATACGCGCTCATTTTGTTGGTGATTCACCTAGAGTAAGACGGAGTGCCATTAAAGTGAGAGTGTTCGTGGACTGCACGAAGCGCAATACCATTTTATAATCTATTTTCGTGTATATCTACTATCATTTCCAAAGTATCATAATTATTTAAAATCATCTTTATAGACGTAATGGCCAATGTAGGTAATTTATTAAAATGATCAATGAAGTAGTATACTACAACTTCCACTAAGCGGCTAGCCGCGTGCGATTCCTATTTGTTCAATTAAGGCGCTGATAAGACCTAAATCGGCGTGAAATAAACAGTTTTTTAACAAAAACTGTTTGATTGAGCTAAGCGAATAAAATATATGTTCATATTCCTTATATTATTGAAAACCTTCCTATTACAAAAACACGATTTGATGAAATCGATACGATAGAAAAAATCGTGAGGTTACGTCTGAAATCCTCTTTAAACAGTTCTATGTCTTCATTTTTTTAACTTATGGGTCTATAATTAATAACATTATTACATCACGTCCATACTAAAAACTTGACTAATTTATATTTTACGTGTCGTGTGTTTACTTATATAATAATTCATCCGTTTTAGATTTTCCCCATTCTAAAATCGCACAGTGCTTCTCGTTCACTCCGGTTCAATATAAAAGAATATTTATTGAAATCACCCCATACAACCGATCGCTTCTAGGCTAGGCGCGCATTAAGAAAGAGATATACACACGGCCATATAAATATTGGTATTGCGGCAGTGCAGCTGCCTACTGTGCCAGAGGTCGCCGATTCAAATCCCGCTTGTGAGAAGAGCACGAATGTGTACCCGAGTCATGGATGTTTATTATTTTATACATGTACATACATACATAGCATCACGCCCGAAATCCCTAATGGGGTGGGCAGAGCCACAAGACTACTTGTGGCCACGTTCGATTAATTAGTCCTAAGATGGTATGATGAACCGTATGGTGACAGGTGATCAGCCCATCGCCCATACAGATAGTCCACCATGTTGGAGAGGACCCGTCCCTTAGTCGACTTTTACGACATGCCAGGATGATAAGCATCTGCACGCATTCTATGCTATTTCTTCACTCCCAGTGCAGCATAGGAGCATATATATGTAGGTATGTATTTATCTACATAAGTATTCGTATCGTTGTATAGTACCCATAGAACAGGGAATTCTATTTTAGGCCCAGATCAATGTGTGTTAGTGTCAAAAATATTATTATTATTGACCTATTTATTGCTATTCTTAGAATGAAATTTTTACAATAATTGTATAAAAAGTAAAATAACTGAATATGTATACAAAATATGAAAACATGAAATCCCAACCTAGGTTACCGCCGTCAGGGGGGCAGGGCTCAAGCTACCGGTGGTTAGGGCCGCAGAGAGAAATTTCCTGACGATGCGCGCCTTGTCCAAAAGTAAAAATATATAAAATGGTGAACCACCGTTATGTATTATTATTATTATGAGTTTGTTCTGTTTATTCTCATTCTTTATATTATTATCTAAGTTGCGCGCGAAAAGCATTGCGCTTTATTTCTTGTGCAGTCGAGTAAAAATAAAGATAAATACTAAATGACAAGGGAACGATTACAGATGTTCTATATGCGCATACTCACGTCCCGAACGAAGCGGTGTCTAGTTGACATAGTTTCAGTCTGACGTCATAGCGGCGAATTGGAAATCATTTATAGTTTAGGTTTAAGTTTTGTGTTAAGATATAGGAATCTATAGCATATAAAAATGCTTTTTTTTTGTGAAGTAGGTTTTATAATAACCATAGAACAATTAGGAAAGAACATCACAGCTCAAAATGTTGTTTAAAGTTTTCGTAAAATTAGAGAAATACTCTTAAAATTATCGATAATTATAAAAAATAAAAAGGTGCATTTCATAGCCGTGACGCATATACTCAGGATAAGCTTGCATTTTGATGTAGCGATTAATGGTGGGGCAGTATGTTGTATGCAAACTTCTCTTACCTGTTTTAGCAAATGCAGTAATCAGTCCTGTCCTGCAGAGTTCAAGTGTGGCTGTGGAAAGGATATTAGGATTGGTAGTTTCATTAGCGTTTATTGATCGGCGCAGATAAGTAACTGGCATGCCGGTGTCCTTGTCACGGGGGTGAGGGGCGCCACCCGCGCCCTGCGATGCGCCGGCGATAGTGCCCGCATGCCGTGCTGCTTCCTCCTACCGAGGGTAACATGCACGTGATTGCCTAACTGTACGAAACAAACAGAACAGGGTCGGAGCCAATGTGTTTCGTCTCGGGCCGATGAAAACAAGCACAAACTATAACGTGCATCCATCTTCAAAAACGAACAAATCTTCGTTGCTTATCAGTTCGTTATCACATATCTGTCCCGTTTAGCCTAATCTTCGCACCAAACCCCAATTTTGAAAATCTGAAGATAAGTAAAAGTTTAGTTAGTAAGGCGTCATACTTCAATTTCGATTTCCCAAGAGGGAAACATAATTAAAGGGTTTTTAATTCATTGACGGGAAGCTTCGGACCGAAAAAAAAAAATCTGATGTACAGCACGCCGACCAGGCACTGAGCGATTGAAACAAAAATAATAAAACATGGACAAAAATAACAAAACGTACCCGGTCAACCCCCTCGGTTGAGAGCAAAAAGTACAAAACAGCCTCCCGCGCCGTCCCCAAGAATGCGTTATAGGTACCTACGCCCCTTCCCTCTGAGGGACGCTTGCTTTCGTTTCGTGGGAGATTTTCAGATATATATTCATTATGTTTGTCATCACTGACCGGGCAGGTAGGTATTCATTACAAAGTAAAAGAAGGTACTTCTAATTCCGGTTCATCTTTACTTATTTCTTCAAGCTCGCATGTTTAGCAACTGGCTAGAGGCCGCCGAAAATATGAGATGAAGAAGCTTTACAAAATATTAGCGGCACACTACTATTCTCACCATTATTTTACCTTTGAGCAAATAGCATATTTGATATAAATTACCTCAAAAATTATGTGGTCCGTATTTACTAACCGATAATAACTGTAATATTTTGAAACCCAATGGATGAGTTCTAAGTAAGGGAAAACCTTATTTTATAATTCTATTTTTTACGTTATTCTAGTTTCATAATCTTTAAAAATTACGAACTTCGGTACAAAATACGCCTGTTGTCATAATTACGTCGTAGTAGCTTCAGCAGTTTTACTCTGCTTTCCGGGTGGAGTTATCTCGCGGACCTGCGTGACAGTGTGAGTGACTACGCCGGCGGTTGCCGTTATTGCACTGGAAGTGCCACTAAGACCGGACACATACATTCGTTTCCCTGATTCGATTTCCGAATTCGTTTTTCGAATCGGGCTCTCCGAACGCAGCAAATCCATGTAACAATCTGGGCTTGTCACACTCGTATTTTTTTTTACGTACCTAACTTTTCCGTCCATTCGTTCCGAATGCAAGCTCTTGCGTTCGGAAATCCGAAGCAAAATAATAAAATGAAAAGGCCTACATACATTTACTAGGGTTCGTCATACACATTCGAAAATGATCATCAAGTGATCCAGCTCACGCAATTTCTTAGAATCGAATGTGTTTGGTGTTTGTACGTAATTACAAATACGGATTTCGAATCAGGAAAGTTTTCCTAACAGCTACCTCACTCAACATGTTTTATCAGTTAAAAGGTTAATTATGGAGTTTCTAGAATTAAATGGCTTTAAGGATACCAATTAAAGGATATTATTATATATATTTTTTGACGGCGTCATACTATTATTATTGAGATGGACCCAGTCACAAACTATATTTAATCACATGTACAATTATAGAAGCTAATTAAGCACTTCAAACAAAACACATCGTGCGAAAAGAACTAACCGCCTGTAAGTCGCAAGCAACTCCTATATAAACATAGCGATCCCTGACACTTAGTCCGTACCAATTCAAATTTCCATGCCATCATTCAAATTATCCTTCCTGAGATAAAGAGAAATGACTTTATAGATATAATTTGTAGAGTACACCAATACAGGTTGACATCGAAGACGTGATCAGAAACCATTTTTTCAGACTCGGTAATTGATGGCCATTTTCAAGCAATATTAAGTTACAAGAAACAAAAACTATATTTTTTTGTTAATTTACTCCTTCGAAGTGTGAACTATGAATAGTCAGTAGGAGGAATAATTTTAGAGAGTTCGTGATAGTGAAGGCGAGGCGTAGGTACTGCGAGTATATACTGCAACCTACCTCTAAATTTGAATGATCTTTGAACTGTAGGTACTTAATTATTAAATTTTAAGCCATATAACATCTATTAGACAAACTCTCTTGGTTGTATTTTCATATCCTATCCCCGATAAATTCGATGTAGAGATCATTTCAACCATGCGACAAGGGTATATTTAGCACGTGACTCATCTAGTAAGTGACGATCCTCTACACAACGGAGGAACCCACGAGCACTTGTCGCGTAGCACCATGCCAGCACACGCTGACAGCCGGAGTTACACCATCGACCAATTCACGCACGGTAATTTCGCCCTTAGGAACTTGCTTTACGTTAGTAAAAGGACGGTACAATCGGGTGTACCCGTGACTAATGCAGATATTTGACCCCACGATAAGTGGTGAGGGGCGCCTCGCTGTCATTAATGGCCCCACGAGGGGGAGTATTCGCTCTGTTTTAATATAAATAGCGATAACCACATCATGTGTATATTATAAATAAAGTTACGCCGTTATTAAAAGGTACAAATATTACAAAATTTAATAAAATTACGATTGCATGAAGAAGTTTCCAGCCATTTAATCTATCAATAAAGACTAAATTTGTATAGTTACGAGTAGGTAAGTCAAGATATTCAGATGTAAAACATTCTCAAAAGTATCAAAAAAAATCTCGAATGTTGAGCTGGGCCAAAAACATATTCATTACATTGAGAGTTGAACACCGTTAATTCATGAAGAATTTCATTAATACCTTATATGTACAGGAAATATAAATGACCCTGACCGGACAAAATGATAAAAAGAAGTGATTCAATTTTAATAGCGTACTGGACCTGTTACTTTTAAATGGATTTGTTTTCAATTTGTCGACATGACTTCTCTAAATAATTTCCACAATTCCTTCACTATTGTCAAGTACCTATCATATTCCTTACAAGTGTGGGAGACGGAGAGGTCTCTCGTCTCACTGCAACCTGTTTCCGCCCGGACATTTCCAGCGCGCTGTGACAGGTGACACCAGAACCGTAAAATATCACCCTTTTTAATGGACTTATATCTATTCAGACACAGCGTATAATTAATTAATTTATTATCAGCCTATATACGTCCTACTGTTGGGCGATCAAATAAAATCCGAATTATTGTTTCCTGGTAGTATTTTAATGATAATAACTATTATAAGACATAATGACTGATAACCTTTGCAACTTAGAGCTTTTGCATAAAATACTCATCTAATATTCATAATATACGGTGAAGCGACCAAACTATAATATTCTTTTAATTCCAGAAAAAATATTACTATTTAATTTTAATTTACATATCTCACAATAGGCCAGTCAACTACTAGTTTGACGACCCTGAATCTAATTCCTCCTTTCGTGAAATTTTGCAATAATCTATACATCTATACATTTATACATATAATATATACATCTATATCTATACATATAATAAAATCGTAAAGTGGAAAAAGTCTGTACATTGAAGATAACAATGAAAAAATTGCTATGGGGGGCTTCAGAATGAGCAGCAGAACAAATCCCAATGGTTTTTGAATTTCATGTCTGTTTGTCTGATTGTATGTTCGCGATAAACTTTAAAACTACTGGGTGGATTTCAATGCGGTTTTCGATAATATATCCAGGAACACTTCAGGCAGGACGTGGGCTATAGAAACTTTTGGAAATAAAAGTGGAAGGGGGTAAAAGAGGGGGTGGAAGTTAGTATGCGAAAAACTGTTTGGTTTTTCCATGATGAGTTTATTAACTTAAAACTTGGTATAATAATAGTAAAAACTCTTCAAAATAGAAATGAAATTACGCCTAAAAAGGGGGCCTAGGGGCGTTAAACTTTGTATTGGAAAAACCGATTCCATTTGTTTATAGACTTGAAACTTGGTATATATGCAGTACAAAACAAAAAATTAGGTAGGTCACCGTTTCTAAAATAAATTATTGTGGTGTGTGTTTGTGTATGTTTGTTACAACTTAGCTCCATATGGCTGAACGTATTTACATGAAACGTCGTATATAGTTAGACCTTAGCTTCTGGAATAGAAAATAGGGTCATTTTTGTCCCAAATAACTCAAAAGTTGTCGACAGTATAATTACAACCGAATTCCACGCGGACGAAGTCGCGGGCGGAAGCTAGTATTAAGTAAAGCATAATAATCCAAAATATGCCAATGAGCACATTTGAATTTTTTTAAAACATACTGCTTATATGTATACCCCATACTGCAAAATTTCACGGACGGAGGAATTAGTGTCAGGGTGTCCATACAAAATAAATCCCTATAGATTAACCTACAAATGTTGATTGTAAATCGAGCAAATTGGGATGAGAACCCCACGTAATGTACATATTTGATTGATCACAGGTTGTGATCCTTATTTGTTGTTTTAACTTCTCATTTATATAGGTATTTCGATAACGAATATATTAATTCAAATCTTTATACCAGTCAATGAGTTCTCTCGAAAGAAACCACACCAAAATGAGTAGGAGTAGAAAATACAATCTCTTTATTAGTTTGTCAGTCACTAGCCGCACTCATAGTCAGATAATGCACAATTATCTGGTTGTTTTTTTAAATTTCCATTTAAAGTCTTCACTTAAGAGTGTAAACGGTTTAGTTTTTTTGGAAATTTATTGCTGGCCTTTGGGCTTTTTCTCAAAAAGATAACAAATTACATCAAATTGCAGCAATAAACTGCCAAACTAATTGCTGATTTATAAACACCTAGGAACATGTTAATCGTTTATTAACGGCCTCTGAGTAGGTATTGCACCAAAATTGTGTATCCGATGTTCTCGTAAACGACATGCATTTCTTTCAAAAAATTGGCTAAACACATAAACAAAACATTAAAAGTAATTGATTAAAACCATTTGTTTCATTTTATATAAGGGTTCCGTTCTCAGGTTTTGAACCATGTCAGTAACCCTGGAGTTACAGTGCAGTTTCAAAAAAGAGTCGTATTGAAATGTTACGAAGTTAAAATTCCTTTGGCAACAACGTTACCCGCGCCTCACACAAGTACAATTGTTCTCTAATGCACTAAGTTCATTCCGATTTGATACGACCGAGTTCTTACAATGAATATGCGGGTAGGGTGTTTCGCTTTTTACCCCTATAGGTGGTATCTGAGCGAGCACCAATTATGGAGTAGGGTGCGGAGAAGAAAATGAAATAAATTATATTTTAAACAATGAGTATATCACATTATTCATACAACACGCTACTGTACGTAACTACTGTACTATGGTACGCCCCTTTTAGAAATTATTGTGCATAGTCCAAAATTTAATGACGGCGAATTTTCTCCCATGCCAAACATCCAGCGGGTTGAGCTCTTACTATAGGTGAAAAGTTCTCGGCCTGACAATAAAAGACTGCCATATTCATTAAAACAAAAAAATGTTTATAATAACCTTTGACTTCAACACACTTGGTGCAGCGTTTCTCCAACATCAGTATTCCTTCCCGAAAGTGAGAGTCTGGCAGGCCGTAAAAATATTCATCTGTGGTGCTCTCAACTTCTTCATTGGACACGAAGCGCTTTCCAGAAACCAATTTCTTCAATTTAGGGAACAGATGAAACTGTGAGGGTGCCAAATCAGAAGAATAGCAAATCATACCCCAAATCCCGCAGTTTTGCCATCACCAACGCACCCTTGTGTGCAGGTGCGTTGTCCTGGTGAAAGATGATTTTTTCTTCCTCAAGCCAGGCTTCTTCTCGCGAATTTTGGCATCCAGCTGGTCATGAAGTTTGGAGTAAGTAATATTCGTCTGTAATTATTTTGCCTTTTTCAAGGTAATCAACAGGATCCCTTTCGCATCCTAAAACACGCTGGCCATGACTTTTGCCTTTTGCCATGGCAGATGCGATCGATTTCCCTTTCTTTTGCGTTGAATCACCGGCTTCTACCCACTGCTTGGAATGCTGTTTCGTTTCTGGCGTGTAGTAGTGGATAGATAGATAAATTTGCAGAGTTGACAGAGGTCAGCGATTCTTCAACGAGCCATCTCTGCCGATCCACTGCTCGTCGATTTGGTCCACTGACTTCAGGATCCAGAGAGGGGGCCGATGCTCAGGAGGCCATTTAGTGGGCTGCTTCCTAGTTAGGAAGTATCCAAATTTGGTGTACGCCATTGCTGCTGCTCTGCCCGTTAGGCCCCTGTGGTAATTTTTTAGGTGTCGCATGATGTGTCTGATTGTGGAGTAGTAGCTAAGTAGGGTTGGGAGGGGAGGGCTTTTTGTGTAATTCGGTCATCCTCTTCGTGTGTTCCGCTGTGTTGAATGGGGAAAGCCAAGAGGATCCATCAGTACTACTTCCATACGGATCAAACTCGGTGGCTGGATTCGTTATCCCCGAGGGTTTCTTCGGTTTGAGTTGGGGGTTTCGGATCCGGAGAATTATTGGACTTCGATGGTTGTGTTCAGGGGAGGTTTCTTCCTGGGTAGTGCGCTCTTCGTATTTAGTGGGAGTCCATTCGATGGGGGAAGAGAGAGGGCACGGAGATGAGTAGGGGGGAAAGGGTGGTGGCAGGGCTCAGCGGTCTTGCTGGACTTTGTGTCGTCGCTCTCCGTCTCAGAGTTAGTGGGAGCAGTGGCTGGGCGACCGGGGGAGTTTGGTTGTTTGGTAGCCGGTGTAGGAGGGGTGCTTACCTTGTGGATGGGCGAGAGCTTGGGCGCGAGTCGCTATCACTGTCTGTTGTGGTTGTCGAGGCTTCTTCTTGAGGGTCAGTTTGTTGTTCTAGTGCACGGAGTTTTTTCCATAGCCAAGTGGCGTGGTTGGCTAGTATTCCATTGACATAAGCCAGCTTTTCCAATGCTTCATCTTTTTCCTTGCATTCCTTGCAGGACATGTTCTTGCTTCAATAAGGTGGTGGGGCTGTGATCAGTGCTATTTCCTAGTAGTATGTAACTTACGTTACTATAGCGAATGCAATGATGTTTGACATTACATAATTTGACATCGTTGTTTTTTTTGGAGTTAATGCAAAGTTTTGAGTCGCAAGGTAAGATCTGAGTCATTTTACTGTGGTTGAATCTGAACAGATATTCTCACAGTCCGCCGTGGCCAGTGAAGAGTTGGGCGACGAGATTAGTATTTCTTACGGATTTGAGTGTTTGGTGGGCCCTGCCTACGTCCAGGAAGAACTGCTTTGTGGTGGTGCTGCCGGCTTCCTCGGCATACTTTTGTTTCCAGCAGTCTATCGTTGACGCCCTGATGTTACGCCTCGCGAAGGAGAGGGGGAAGGCATCGTATAAGGCTTTAGATTTTAATTTTAGGGCGGCTCTTTTGGCCAGTTCGTCTGCTCGCTCGTTTCCAGGTAGGCCTGCGTGTGCCTTGATCCAGTATAAGCTGGGTGGGTCTCCTTCATTGGTTAGTTCTGATATATCTTCTTGGGCGTGGGCCGCCAAGGGGTTTGGTGTATTTAGGTTCGCGATCGCTTCCAGGGAGGATTTAGAGTCGATCAGGATAATGACTGGTTTTTTTCCCCGCGCGCCAGCGTGAGTGCCTCGAGTATCGCGATAATTTCGATCTGAAAAACTGTGCAGTAGTTTTCAAGTCTGAAGAGTGTCTTGCGGTACTCTGAGTCTTCTCTCCAGGTGGAGACCGCGCCTCCTACTCTGCCTTCGAGCTTGCTTCCGTCCGTGTAGAATTTTGGGCGTGCAGAGTCGAGGTTATTCACGTCCTCCCAGGAGTTAAGGCACGTGTAAGTGGTTCGCTTGCGTTCAGCGGGATACCGAAGATGTGAGGGGTGAGTTCGCAGTTCCAGTGGGCGCCCTGCGAGTTCCGCTAGGGGTTTCCTTCTCTTGATACAGAAAATTCGAGTTGCTCCTTTAGGGCTTTTTCTTCTAACTATCAGACTGCGTGCGCACTAAATGCCCTCATGAGCATCGGCCCTCTCTCTGGATCCTGAAGTCAGTGGACCAAATCGACGAGCAGTGGATCGGCAGAGATGGCTCGACGAAGAATCGCTGACCCCTGTCAACTCTGCAAATATCTTGACATTTGTATTTTTCGTATATTTGAGTTCCAAGATGGTGGAACATTTTTTTGGCAAAAATGATCATTGTACTCGATTGCGACTAAGTAATACTCTAGAAAAATAGGTACCTACAGTCAGTGCCCCAAACTTAAGTGCCCACGTCGCCAATACAAGCTGTATAGGAAAACTGTACCTAATCCCATTTTGAACAAAATAATAAACCAGGAAATATTCATAGTAATAAAATGAAAGACAAAAAGAAAATAAACCTTTTAATCCTTAAAAAAATCAAGCCACAATACCAGACACATTGAAGCCTCAATGGTTTTATGGCCATGGCAATTCCTTTTCTTTGTAATCATATTTCCCGACCGGGAGAAAGCCTGCTCACTAAGCACGCTAGAAGCAGGAATGCTTAATACATGAAAAGCCAATTTATACAGCTGAGGAAAACGATCAGTATTTTTAGTCTACCATAACAAAACGTCAGTATTTTCTGGTACTTTAGGTGTTATCTAATCTAAGTAATCTTGTAGCTCATCTCTGGCAGACGTTTTTGTTTTGTATATCATTGAAAAATGTTGCCTTGCATAGTGGATGTTCCGGGTGAATTACTTATTATTGAATTTTTTTCGTAGTGCGATTTGTAAAACAATTTAAGCGATTGAAGCGGTTCTTGCTGGTTTTGCTCAGAAAAAATGTTATCTTTAATACGTGGGTCTAAAATTAACGCATATTTAGCGTAGTTTGTACGAAGCAACGATGCAAACTCATTAAGTTTTTCAGACATTGTATAAGCACAATTCTTCAGTAAGTCGTCATCATATTGACGTGAAATGTGTTCCATTAATATATCGAGTATGGGTATAATGTATATTAAGCTTGGGTATTTTGATTTCGAAAGCAGAAGAGATTAGCGTCATAAATGGTTTTAGGAAATTGATCAGCTTTTTCACAATGTTCCATTCCTCTTCCTGTATAAAGTGTTTCTTGAAATCTTCGTAGTCTGTGCAACAGATCTCATCTCGTATGCACGCTGTAACATTAAATATGTTAAATTACATCTTATTGCCATTTCTCACATAAGTGGTAAATGTCTCTTCTTCAGCAGTTCACAAGCACTAGCAAATAATTGTTTTTTTTTAGGTGAAAAGATGATGTTATTTACCAGTTTCGATATATTTGATATTGGTATACTTAACTTTTGCAGATCCTTTTTAACTGTCAGATTTAATATATGTGCGAATCTAGTGTGAATTACGTGTTCATACTTCGTATCAAACCATGACAACAATTGCATAATCTTGATATAAGCCACCTCATTATCTGTCGTTATTGAACAAATCTTGTTTTTTAAACCATAACTGTCGAATATTTCTTGAACTTTTGTTCTTATTTGCTCACTGGTATGCGGATACGGTATCAAATCAAAGTCTAAGACAATTGCGTGTAGACTGCAGTTATGCACAAAATGGGCGATAATGACAATATAAGACTTGTTAGTAAAAGAAGTCCAGAAATCGAATGTAAGTGATAATTTGTCTATGGACTCCATGCATTCTATTAATTAGCTCTTTTGGTCTTGAAAAAGCGTTCGGATATTCATGTTCAACGTATAACGAGTCAAGCCTGGATAATTCGGGTTTAATCCATGTATCATCACCACGCACTACAAAATTGTGTATTGGCATACAACTCAAATTTGTTTTTTCTTTTAATAGTCTTCCGACAACAAACGGGTGTGATATGACATTTTAAAATTATATGTGATTTTTTGATGAACAACTTCTCTGACAGACGTTACATTCATAACTCCATCATCCATTCATTTTTACTGTAACACCTTTTTTAACATTCTTTTTTATTTCCAGTTTGGATTGTGAATTTACAGATACAATACTCACGGGTTGAGACTCTGACGTCTCTGACTCATTATAAAAATCACAATTGTAGTCAGACACAAGCAGATTTTCTATTATATCATTGATATTTTCTTCTATTGAGTTCATTGTCAGACTTGTAGGTGACTAATAAAGTATTTATGTCCAATAACAGTCATTATAGACGATCAAGAAAGCTACAATAGAGCAAGGAGATAAGGATCTTATATTTATCAGTTATCAAGGATTATTAATGCAACAAAATAATGCAATCAACAATAATTTCTAGATTGACAGCGGACATTCATTTGTTTTTTTTTTAAATATAAACTTGGAACAAGCTACCAGTATCAAAAGAGGCTATCCAAAGCGTCCAAAGCAATATCACCTTATGCCTAGTGTATGGTTCCGTATTCACTACTCTAACAGAAGAAAAATATTATGTCTGTTTTGCTAATACAGGTTGATTCCGAAGTCGTAAACAACAATTATTTTTCCTAACGCGGCAGTCTTTCAAGACAAATTCAAATTCTGATTCACTAGATTTTAAAAAATTGGTTATTGATATCTTAAGTAATAACCTGTTTCTTTTTAAAAGATGCCAATTGGTTGTCTATTAGTTCTTAGTTAATTTTTTCGATGTTAGATATTATTCAAATATATCCATGTTTAATAATTAATTATGTTTTTTTCCCCTTAACTATTCGGTGATAAGCCTTCTCCTGATACATTACTAATTAGAGACTGATTCCAATTACCAATTTCAATTAAAAGTTATTTTATGTAAATATTTTTTACCTATTAACATTCCTTGAATTTTAATACAATAAATTTTCGCAGCTTGACTCCGAGTCGAATTGTGAATCTAGCCGGGAGTCTAATTTAGAAACTAATAGTCGCAGTGGAAGACTCCAGTTTTATCGAAGATCTAGAGTCGTACACAGAGAAAACTCGCGTCGCTGGACTCACGCTCGATAGTTTACTCACGCTCGACACGACTCGGGACTCGGAGTCTTCGAGTTCACCGAATCGTCCATTAAGTGAGTCGAGTCCACAAGATTAGGACTCCAGGCGCCTCATTCGGGAACGCTAAGTGATTCTGTAGCGACTCGTAAGCCAGATCTCTCATCTCGCTCTTACGCATTTCGCGTCGTGCGGAAGAGTGGAATGAGAAATCTGGCTTATGAGTCGCTACAGAATCACTTAGCGTTCCCGAATGAGGCGCCTGGACTCAAGTCTTTTACAACACTAGTCTAGCCAGTCGGGAGGGACCGGGCCGCAATGCTCTCCGCCTTTGAGTAGTCATCGTTGACTGAGAATTTGCTTTATTTATAATCCACTGAATAAGTACCTATCTATCTCTTTTGTACTCTTTCACGAGTACAGCTCCCTCACTACAAATTGTTAAGCACAATTCAAAAATGACTACATTTTATAAACTTGAGTAAATGGTGTAAATTTCGCACAGTTAGATAATACAAATTCCCTAGCGAAAATAATGGTCGTGTTTATAATATTATTTTACAGCAGGTAGATAAAGGTTGAGCCAGTGTTAATATTGGAGGGAGAGCGCTGCCATGGGAGAGTGCTCTCGTGGTAGCCAGTACGCTCCACAGCACTTCACTCGTGCTATTTTGGGGGAAGCACCCCGAACTGTATTCGTTTCATAGTTTAATTAAGGAAGTGCAAAGTGTCCCCAGTTAACATAATTTTGTACAAAAAATAATTACTTACTCATAGTTTTATGTAATTAGAATGTACCTACCTACTGCTCTGTTTTATTAATGGCAGCAGTTGTAAACCGGAACAAACTATGAAAATAATGAAGATATTTAACTCCCTGTAAGATGCTCAGACACTTAATAAGTATCACGCAGAGAAGCGTTAACCGATTATGCTCTTCAACTAACTTTATCAAATATAATTATTGTCGAATTTACGGGTTTATCGATTTCAGCTTCTTCTACACGAATAAAAAGGTAAGTATTTCGAAACAAAGAAATACAAATGGAGTGTTTGCCCTCTGCGAGTTGCCGTCGGTGCGGGCGCACAAAGGGCTGTGATTACAAGGGGGGCGGCGGGGCACGCGGGCGCAGGTCGACGACCCCTGCCGGGGTGGCCGCCCCCTGCGTCCGCGCACGCTTGATAGCTTGGGCGACGGGCTGTAACGTCCCTACAAACCCTCACGTGAAAAAAAAATACTAAAGTAGGTCTCTACCGATAAAACCGGCGTGCTTTTTACCTGTTTTGAATAAGGCAAAACACAAAGGGTCAACACCTTGTGGCCAGTGTTTTTTTTTGTTTTTATATTCTTTATTTTTATATTCTTTCTTTTTCCCATTTTCGGTATTAAGAATAAAGAAAAATGCTAACCATTGCCACCACCGCCCAGTGATTGGTCGCTAAGGCTAAGGCTGCAAATAGAGAAGCCTCTCCTCGGATGGTTGTTATTTGTTATGATTTTTCTTTATCGGATTTTTTTTACATTATGAACAGCGACCCTAACTTGCAAGACACAAAGAACAGAAGGGCTGCAGAACATTATATAAAATCAAAAATATTAAAAACTGCGGTCCACCGACCACGGAGCATGGCACGAGCGATCGGTGGCTAGGGACAGGGTGACAAAGTATAGTTTGACGTCAATTATATTATATTATAGGAAAGGCACGTCATATCCATACTCAACGCGTTTTAAAAGCGTGACTTAGATTATTTTTCCTTTTTAACCGTCTTCATTTCGTTTGTTTTCGGCCAGTGCAGCCTTAGGTGACATTTGACGTGCGGATATTACACATTAATTTGGAATGTGGCGATCGCGTATGATCAAAATATATGGATTTTAGAACTTTTATTTACGTCGAATGTATGGTCACGCGTCCGCGCATAACTATTTAATTGAACTGATCACAATTGGGTTGCTTTCTGGGTTTAACTTGCGCAAAAAACGCATCTTTGGTTTTTTAATATCATTGTCTGACGTCATAATATTTCGGTCTATTAAGATTTTCAATAAGACCTCCGACTACGGCTGCATAAAAAACTTGTAACAAGTATATTATTCTGTATACTCGTAAATTTTTCTTCTTCGTCTATTTAAATAAAATATATAATTAGTCCAAAGTTGTATAGTGATACGGCTCATATGTATGTCATCTGTCACTTTTTAACTAATTTGCTAGTTCGAGATGGATGAATACTCTATATGCGCTATAAAACGCGAGTGTGACAAGGGGAGGCAATTCGAAACCCTTTTGTTTCTTGAAATTTCTGCGATTCGGATATATTTATATTTTTTATTTTAAACTTTGCCATTATTTTTGTTCCTTTGTCAAATATCTTTAACCGGGTCATTTTGTCAAGCAAAGAATCGTGTGGTCTATTCTGTAATCTCCGGTTATCTCAGTTGCCTATTATCAAGCCATCAAGAAACCTTATGCGACTTATACACTCAGGTAACAAATGAGGTCCATGACGTAAAAAATGACGTTATTTTGATTTCATTTTAGGGTCGGTACCATATTCTTCGGTAGTGTACGTTATCTGGAGGTCATTTTAGGGTCGGGTACCATATCCGTCGGTAGAGTACGTTACCCGGACGTCATTTTAGGGTTTGTGAATCACGGTACCTTATCTGTCGGTAGTGTATGTTATCCTGACGTCATTTTAGGGTCTGCAAAATGACGGTACCATATCCGTCGGTAGTGTACCTACGTTATCTTGACGTCATTTGAGGGTCTACTAAATGACGGTACCATATCCGTCGGTACTGTACGTTACCCGGACATCATTTTAGGGTCTGAAGTTTAGGGTCAGTGGTAAAATAGTCTAAGTTATTTTAGTTCTTAAAAGTGCCGATGGATGGCGCCACATGTTAGTTCCATCGCGCTGCCGATAGTCCTCCCTAGAATAGTGACCTTGGTCGAATATTGTCTGGTAATCCATTCACCAGCTGTTGTATTGTATATCTATGTATATAGCAATAAAGTTATATAGGTAACAGTTCAATCAAGTGTATCATTATTGGGGATCCTTTTGTTCCTCCTTCCGTTGAGGCTGAAACTCCAGACGTACTAGGCACGTCCTCTTACATGACGTCAATATTACGTTAAATTGTCGTTCGCTTAAGACTTCTTGAAGCTGTAACTTAAGACGTAATTGGCAGGTTCTTAAAACGTCCTCATAATTGTCGTCAATATTATGTTCAAATGCCGTTAGCTGAAAATTTCTTTAGGCTGTAACAAATTGACGTCAATATAGAGTTTAAAAACGACGTCTTAGGGCTGTGACATGTGGACGTGCCTACAAGGGTACCATGACGTCACATCTTGACGTAACTGACGTCAAAAATAACGTAACTGGTTCTTCAAAATATGACGTCAATATAAAGTTTAAAAACGACGTCTTAGGGCTGTGACATGTGGACGTGCCCACTAGGGTACCATGACGTCACTTACGTCAAAAATTACTGTGAAATGACGTTATTTGTTCGTAAAAATGCAACCTGGGTAGGCTTGACCTTCTGCAAATATCGACTACAGCTCGAACAAGCGTCGTACCTTTAAGTTTATGTACAGTAAAAGTCGAAATTACTACCAAAGGTACCATTCTGCGTTCTATTTTGCTTTATCCGCTTAGCAAATTCTGTAGTCATGGTTCAATTCTAACGCCTACTATTAGACACATTGTTTTTAATTGTCTCTTAATCAAATTCTACGAAAACAGCCTGTGGCAATTCCCTGGTACCCTTGATCCCTTCGTAGTGCTGGCCACTTGATTGCCTTTTATACTCCCATGTTTGAAGACATGTTTCAAGTCTAGATTTCTAAGTAATAATACCCTAGACACCAATTCAATTTTCAACATTTTAACAATAATTTCTGTTTTGGTCGAATCTTCAATAGGTAATGCATCCTTTGGCTTTTGACCGTATGTTTGAATCTCAACCGAAACATCAACGGCTGCTAATCTACAAACCTTTGTGGATATTTCCAACTTAGCATACATCTTTTCATTATAATCGTCAACTTGTTTTTCAGTTGGAAAAAATCTTACAACCACATCGAGATCAGAAGAGTCCATATGACGGCTGTCGTATCCTACTATTATTACAGGGTAAATAAGCGTCGAAAATTAGCATAACTATTATTTCACAGGCTGTAGCTCCGGTATGCTAATGATGTAATAATTAGAAACAATCTTCATGTTAGAAAAATCGTAAAAATACGCCGTAATAAATTACTCATTTTAAGCATATAAACAATTTGTATACATAGAACTTTAGGATTGTAGAACAATTATGCTATGGTGTTTCATAGGAGTCCTATGATAGGACTGTTCTTCTGTAGCACAATAAAATTATTAGCAAAATTATTACATACTCTTATTAAATTCAGTATCGTAGTACTCTACATCTGCTATTGCCACCTATCACCACATTTACTTTATTGGATTTATTTTGAAATATCCTAAAACAAGTTTTATCAAAATCTTCGGAATAGCTGAAATATTGTCATTATATTGCCTTCGAGCTCTTTGGGGTTTCAAATTAATTTTCTCAAAATGTTTCTTCTGTATGTGGCCGTTTGTAGCTCACTTCATTGTTCTTGATTGTGTAAACTTCAATTCGATCACTTCAGAGAATGGCACCAGTGCGTATTTAAGTTCCGAGGTGGCTTTTGGGTCAATCTAGGAAGTCATTCCCACTCATTTGTACGACGTAGTAGGGTTTCGCTGAATTTGCTTGTTGTTGTATTAATATGATGAGACATAATGACGACCAATATTCAGACTTTGACAAAACTTTGTCAATATAACTTTGCGAATTATCAATTCCTTGTATAGAAGACCAGGTGTTGAAAATATCGAGATAATCTCTTTTAAATTCGGTGTATTACACATTCCATTGCCAAGCTCATAAAGCTTTTATTTTCAAGTATGCAATAATAATAAATAAACCATCATGGGTCATCACCTTGTCACTCTTGTAAGTCTTAAAATACAACATAGAACCATGTAATACTTGGAATTTTGGACTATGAGATGATGCTATCAAGATCCTGGTCAGCAGAATAAGCTAAAGACATAGAATTACTCACTAATCATAACTTATAAAGTGATAACATAGAATCCTGTAAAGTCCGTAGAACCCTGAGCCAGCGACTTGATAACTCTTATTTGTGTCACCATTCTTTTTAGAGAACTCTGAATTTTTTATTAATTGGCTAGTTGTACCTGCGACTATACGTACGCACGCGCAGAGCACCGCTCGTCTTTACTTTTTCTTGTGTTAGGATGCGCGAAGAATTAATAGTCGAAATTATATTTCTAAAATTCATATACCTAGAATTCGCACTTTGCAAAGGTAATTATGGAACTAAACGGAACGGTCTCATAAAGAATGCAAAATAAAAAACAAACTGCCGCCCTAACATGTATCTTACTTACTCATAACATTTTCGTAGTCGTCAATAATACTTATTTAATTTAGTGACTGTGCTTCATTTTGTTGTTTCGCCATTTGTAGAATAATAGTTCAGGGGCTATGAATACAGAAGAACAACATGAAAGGGTCATAGTAACAAAACAGTATGACCGCGTATCTCTAAAAGAAGCGATATCATTTATGCAGTGATTGTCAGACGTCGGTGGCGGCGCGACCCCCACCTGTTACGTGCCCCCCTATACCGGAAGCAAGGAATTTGCATTACAATCAAATTTAGAACCCTCGTGTGTAGCTCACTTCCGGCCTGCCCCTGAACTGAATGAACTGAGTTGATGAATTAGTGCGAGTACGACGGCAAATGTTCTATCTATACGATACACTTACTGACCAATTTAGCCGACATTTAGTTCAGAAAAGTAGCAGCGCAAATGTTTGAATATCTGAATATACGCGAAAACACGTTGGTTCTTTTATTTTTAATCAGAATTGAAAAAAAAATTGGGCGCAAGGGTACAAATAGTTAAATACCAATCCCAGACAGATAAATACCTGATAACTCCTTTTTTACCGTGTCTACCCAAATTAAACGGTAGGATAATGTTTGCGAGAATAAGTCTACTCCCTAATAAATTAATAATAAGTCTAATACTGCCTTGTACTGGTCTTTTTGTATTTCTAAAGCAAAGTTAAAAAATAAAATGTTTATTTTCATGAGTCAGTGTTAAAATAATAATCCTTATTTAAAATTAACACAACAAAATAAAAGTGAAATACCTAACTATTTAACACAATCACGGGCAGTAAGGGGATAACAAATTCGAGTCATTAAAAGCCCTCGCCTAGTTGTCCCCTTCTTACGGCCCTAGATGCACAATGTACTATACATTATTCACGACATTTTTGAAACAACTTAGGTATAGTTCGTCAAATTACAGAATAAATAAAAAAAAACTCAAATTAAGATATAAAAGTTGAGACGTCAAACATCTTTTGTTTTTAATAAAGACAATATATTCACTAAGTTTTAGTTTTTAAGGCTTATTACACCTTCCTAAATTTAGCCATCTAAAGCTGGGTCCACATTTGTATAATTTTGCCTATCACGATATAATTTTAATAAAATACACAATTAAAACAACTAAGCATGCAAACAATAAATATTGAACAAAATTATAAAAACAAAAATGCGCCTGCCGCTCGCACCTCTCTCGGTCCCCTGTGTCGCCTTCCCCCGCGCCCCTGTGCCGCGCGGGCGAAGACTCATTTAAGCGGTCAACCTTGCTTACGTTAGGTGTAGTAAGATACTTAGGATCTCATCAGTTTAAAGTTTGCAGTCGGTTAAAAATGGAACCACACAAAAAACCTTCGCACTACAATATTATTTTCACTTCTCATGCTCGTAAAATGGTTCTTTATGTCGAGAGAAGGCTACATAAAATGTGTTTTATGCTCTTGTGCATAAAGTAATTTCTTCTTTTAAGACTAAGGCAATTAGGCCTTACAGCCACATACACAATACACCTTCATTTAATTGATATATTTTTATGAGATTTAGGTTATATCTTAATTTAATTACGACAATGTATTACTATCTAAATACATATTCACGATTATTACGGGCGTGCATTTTCGTAAAAAAAATATAACGCCAATATTTATAATAACCAGGCATTAAGACCATAGTCGAACGTCACATAGTTGAAAATAAAAATAATTTTTAACACTTCTTTCCATTAAAGTCTTAGGCGAAATCATTATTTGATCGTCACTATCACTACTCGAAGACATTGTTTAATTACTTACGAATAACTTATTGAATTTTCAACCGCAACACAACAAATTTAGTTAGTCTCTCTAGTTTTGTTTGACGAATAATTGGCTTCGCGCCACACAATTTTTCGGAACAGTCACACGGAATTTCATATACGCACGGGTTGCTCTGACCGCAACCACACTCAACTCCTGAAGAAGGACTCCGTTCGTGTTCGAAACATGTCGAACTATTTCTGAAAATAAATCGTGAGTAAGGTCGTTTGTATTTCAAGTATTCGTAATGTCTCATGAATGTTTTAAATAGGGTATCTTAAGATTCGGGGAGAAACCGCCTCACAGCTGTCACTTATGGGTCCAAATTGAACATTAAGAGTAGGAGCGTCGATTTCAGTATGTACCTAAGTATAACATTTTGATACTGTTTCAAACTCTCAATTTGGACCGCAGTACCCTAGACAATGAAGAATTAAAAAAATAACACCAAACAGGTAAAATGTTTTATCTACACCCATATCATAAAACCTCCATTGGTTAATCAAAAACCGTATGAAATGACCACCATTTTGACAACCAATTAGGAAAAACCAGTGCTGCGATAAAGAAATAACATGACTTCTTTATCGTTTTTAGTAAAGAAATGAGATTAAATTTGAAACAGCTGTCAAAACTCAAGTGGGTCTCTATTCTAGTATCCATAGATATTAAAAAGTTATTGATACGAAACGTCAATTCAGTATATTTTTTTAATATAAACTGCACAATATTTAATCTCGAGTGACGTGAGAATAGAGACTTCATCCGTTTGTCTATGATTTAAAAAAAAATGGTCTTGACGGAAGACCGTATTTGCCGCCATGTTGACGTTTTGCTGAACGAAAGTAGAATTGTTGTTGAATTGAATAGAAAAAGTTGTTTGTAATTTACATTTTAGTTGAAAATATGAATAGTAAGTAGTCTTCTCGGAGTGTGTGTGATGTGAAAATGCGCCGGATATCGGAAATATGCAGCCACGATTGCAACAAATAACTTGTTGCCAGAAAATATTGTTTCTGAACCCATCATGGAGGATTTATAATATGTGTGTAGATAAAGTTATGTATGCAACTCTGCATAATTTGGCCTTAAAACACTCGTGCGATCTTATTATGAAACTCGCCTATCGGCTCGTTTCATGAAAACTGCACTAGTGTTTTAAGGCCTATCATTATGCAACCGTTGCATAAACTACTATAGATTTATTAGATGGGTTCCGCGAACGCATTTTTTCAATGAAGCTTTTTTTCCGTGTCGCATTTTTCCGCGATCGATGAGTTTCTTCAACGGACTTTTACTCGTAGCTTTTTTTAATGACTAATCGTTCAGGAATCGATTTTTTTCGCGTTGCTTTTTCCCGCAATCGGTGTATTTCTTAATCGCATTTCTACTCCTTAGCTATTTTTAATGTCTCATTGTTTCGAAGTCGCTGTGTTTCCGCGTTGCTTTTTCCCGCAATTGTGTATGTTTTCACCGCATTTCTATTCGTAACTATTTGTAACCACTTCGTCAGCAGCATACTGCAGTTTTACGGAAGGAGGAATTAGTTTTAGGGGTCGGCATACAAAATAAATCCCTATTGAATAGACTAAGGCCTCAGACCGAATATGGTTCGGTTATTTGTTTCTAATATGAACCTTAAATGATGGTAGATTGATCTAATTCGGTCGGTTGAATTAGGTCACTGATGCACCCGGTCGGCGATAAACGCGCCCTAACCCTCGCGACAACGGCGCGGCTCCAACTACATTACCCATATTTCCATTAATTATATTGTAAGTGTGCGCATGCGGCGCTGCGTGTGTACCAGCGCATACACATTTTACCCGCGCGATGTACTTAGTATTTTGTATAAAGATTGCTGAAACTCTTTTATCCTTTGATTTTGGTCACATTGGGATAAAATATTTTTAAACAGGCGTTGCTAAGTAACGCAATTGGGTATTGGGTCTGTTTTTAAGGTTCTGTACCTCGAAAGGAAGAAACGGAACCCTTATAGAAAAATTGTTCTTTACCTATTTATTATACGAAAACCGCAAATAATCATGTACGGAACGAAATCACCACGCGAGTTTAACTCTCACTTGTCCGGTTTTTTTGGTAGCGGTTCGGTCCCTAGTGCAATCCATCTGGCTGTCGTATAGGTATATCGGATCTAATTTTTTAACTGTGCTCTTATTTACTTTGAAGACTTGACATCATAACTGACATGGTTTATCTTGTAACTTACAGAAAGAAAAAATAAAGAACTTAAATAGATTTTTTAAATAACTTAAAGTCACTCCAAAATAAAATGTACACCTGTCTTATTATTGTTATTTCAAAAAAGATAACATGTCTATACACTTCTCCATGCTTATATCTCCTTTTAAATAACCATTCACAATTCCATCTATTTTAGCATCCAACACGATTGATTTCGCATTTCTTTTACGAAAATCTTCAGAATTAATCTCCAACTGATAAAGACTAAAATCGTGTGCGATGGCTTCATTTTTAAGTTGAGATACGCAATATTTTAAGGATTGCTTTCGTAGGCAGATATTTTTTTTGCGTTTGCGTTTGCTTCGACAATATTCGTAGCCCGGTCTTTGGCTGTAGCAGGATAACATATTAGTACTCTTGGTGTTAAACCATTGTGATGCCAAGTAATGATTAAACTTGTCAATTTCATTAAGACGCGGAGCTTTCGCCAATACTATCCACCACCCTTCTAGAAATTTTGAAGAAGGTAAATAGGCTAAGCATGTGCTCTTTCTTACATACTAGGGGCGGCTGAATCATTTATTTTTTATTTATTATTCTATTTATTTTTATTTTTCAAAATAGTCTCCTGACAGGGAAATGCACTTATTACATTTATCAATTTAAGACCCGTTAAAAAAAATCTTTCGGTTTATCATCGAAAAAGTCATTTACAGCAGCCTTCGTGTCGTTATCGGTTACGAATCTTCGTCCCCTCAGTTCTTTCTTCAAAAGTCTGAGCAGGAAGTAGTCGCATGGGGCCAAATCTGGACTATATGGAGGCTGGTTGATTACTTCGAACCCATTTCCATTGATTGCTAGCTTCGTTAAGCGACCAGTATGTGTGCGTTATCATGCAAAAGCAGAATCCCTTTACTGAGTTTGCCCCTTCTTTTTTCTTTTACGGCTTCTTTGAGCTGGTCAAGTAAATTTACGTAATACTCAGCATTCATTATAGTTTTTTTGGCAAGTAATCTACAAGCAGAATTCTTTCTGCATCCCAAAAAAATGTTGCCATTAGTTTGCCTGCTGACGGACGAACCTTAAATTTCCGAGGAGGCTTTTCATCCTTGAATTTCCATTGTAATGACTCCTGTTTACTTTCAGGATCCCACTGCCGAATCCATGTCTCATCGCAGGTTACTATTCTAGAAATAATTTCCTCCTCTTTTCCACGGCTCATGTTTAAAAATTCGTCGCAACATTGAACACGTCTGTCCTTGATAAACGGAGTCAACATTTTAGGGACCCAGCGTGCACTAACCTTGGACATGTGCAAATGTTCATGAATTATTTCACTGACCCGTTCTTTACTAATGCCCACAACCCTGGCTAACCCCCACTGCTTAATTCGCCGGTCTTCTAAAATATTTTTTCTCACTTTGGCCACATTTTCATCGGTGACAGCGGAAACTGGTCGCCCACTGCGAGAATCATCTACAAGGCTCCCCTACAACCCCAAGGCGACCCTAGACCAAAATTCTAAAAAATCCCTTCTTTAAAACTAACCTCGGTCACAACTCCCCATTAGCCAGGTCATGTTCCAAGTACAATGAGCTTAACAAAAAACTTGAAATTGATATTTGATAAAAGAATAACCAGTCAACATGACCTCATAGTGGCCAGTATTATTTTCGCATAACATATTGTTTAAGTAGATACCTTTTCAGCCGCCCCGGTGCAACGGTGTCTGATATTTCATATTTTTCAGCTCGCTTCCAAACTGCTTGCTTGAAATGAAAGTTACAACCGTTAATTTTTGTCATTTCATAGGTTTCATGCAAAGCGTTAATAACTGCTGCTTCAAAATCAGTTTTTATTAATTTTGGATTAAAAAGTGGCAAGTGTTTTGTCAGATTAAATAAATTAGTGTACGTTTGCTGAGTTTTATTAGGTAAAAACGCGTAGATGAAGGGTATGGCCTTTGTGCATTGTGCAGTTGAGCCTATGTCTCCATGAATTGTATAGAGCTGACGATATGGCGGAGGACATATTTTAAAATCACCATCCATTAAAAAAACGTCAACGTTTTTTATATACTCTTTGCACAGTGAAGAAATGAAAAGAAGAATATCATTGTTTTTTGCACACAAAAAATGTTTTGCCATGCTTTCTAGAATGTCAACATCCTCATAATTCAAAATCATTTTGACATTTTTATTTGGTGTTCTTTACAAACTATCTCTTATGTTAAAAAATGATGGAAGCGTATCGGCATACATTTCAGTTTTCATGTCCTTCATTACTTCATTATACAGTTCAGGAATGGGCCTGAAATCTTCACATACATTCTTTTTATGTTCCACCATCTTTTCTTCAATATGATTTTCAGAACGAATATGGGTAGTCAGAGACTTTAAGGTAACCGTGGCGTTACAGTGTTTGATGGTGCATCGCTAGACATTGGTGTTTTTGTTTACTCGGTTGAGACAATGACGTCACCCTGATTTTAGTAATATTTGACCGCCATGTGTATTCCGAATTAAAGTGAAGTCCTTTTTTTTGCACTTGAACTTCCATCCAGATCCATTATGAGTAGGTACGTAATGACGTCTTTCAGCTTAATACAAAACGGGCACTATAAATACAATTTCATTAAATATCAATAATACGACGTCGCAATTAATTGAAACGATATTAGATGCTGACAATGTCAGAGAATTAATCATAATTTATCATAAAATTAAATAATACTATTCGATAAATGCTTAGTATAAATGGTTTTGTAAAGAGGTTTGTACCAATTGAAAAATGAAATATAGGTGCTCCGCCTCAAACAAAGTCATACGTAAGGTGGATTCATCCACACTTGTCTTATTTGGTAAACAAGTTTTTAACCTCAAAATCCACCTTTCTTGGCTAAAACAGCTGTTTCCTTGCAAATAAAGGAAGCGGGGACGATATTTTAGACATCACTTTTCCAATTTGTAGCCTAGTTTGCTTTGTCTAGGATAAAACAGCCATTTCACCCAAAAATGGCACATTTTAGAAGTTAAAAACTTGTAAATAAGAGTTGTAAACAAGTATGAATGAATCCACTATACTTAAAATATGAGACATTCAAAATAGTTACAAATAGAAATGCGATGGAGAAATACACGATTGTGGGAAAAATCAAAGCGAAAAAACAGCGACTCCGTAACAATGAGACATTAAAAATAGCTACGAGTAGAAATGCAATGAAGAAATACGCCGATTGCGGGAAAAAGCAACGCGAGAAAACAGCGACTCCGGAACGATGTAAATAAAGTTACGAGTGACGAGATGAAGAAATTGATCGATCGCGGAAAAAAGCTACATTGAAAACTTTTAATAACTTTTAAACTTACTTAACTTAAAATTTGTTTCATATTCAAATATTCACTTCTGTTTCAATGTATTCAAAGCCATTTAATTTTTTTTTCTTGTGGCAGGAGAGGCAGTGCTGCACATAGGGCAATGATACGTTTCTCTGCCTTCGTATTTGTGTGGTTAGAAGATTTAGCTCCGAATATTTGTTTCCAAATATTTTATGTCCAGTGATAGTAGCAGTATTTAATTGACGTGCTTGAAAATACTTGCAAAGTTGCATTAATAGCTGGTAGTTCAAGATCATAATGAACAGTAGCAGGTTTAGGCTGTGGAAATTCTGATTTTATCATGCTTAATAACGTGACGTGGAAATTTTGTGTTCTTTTTCCCATTAATGCGTAAATCAAAGTATCACATGGGTAGTCTATGCGGTACTTAAAAAATTACCAAGAAAAACGTATAATTGAGTGAAAGGATCTGGACGGCTCTTGAATGTCCCATCAATAAATATGTCTTTTATTAACCGACTTCAAAAAAAAAAGGAGGAGGTTCTCAATTCGGTTGTTTTTTTTTTATGTTTGTTACTTCAGAACTCCATCATTTACAAACCAATTTTGAAAAATTTTTTTTAGTTGGTAGGGTATACCTCCAGTTTGGGCCTGTTGTAGTCAATGTTGAGTTATGATGAGAGGATCTATGAGGAATCGATGGAACTCTTCAAATATTATAGGCAAGCATAGAGCAATTTTAGTATTTTCTGTAATAACTCAAGCAGTTACGTTCCAAAAGTATTATTTGGTGAAGTGGAACTTTTTATGAAGACCACAGATGATCACTGGAACTCCTAAATGTTTAGTATTTCAAGGTTGGCGATAAAATTGCTGTATAAAGTTCTGAAGCAACTTATGTCCATGAAAATTCTTGTAGTAAAGTTGAAGAACCAGGAGAACTCCTCAACGATTGACATCCTTGCACCGGGGATAGCAACAGTTTGTAAATGGTGATGAGCAATTGGCATTATGCTATTGTTACTTGATGTAGTAAATGTGTGTCGTTTAATCACAGGATAATAAATAAAACGTGACAAAAAAAAACATTTCAAAGGCCATTTGACATTGGTTTTTTTTTATTTTATAAATTATGTTTTTTCGTGTATCATGTCTCTCGTCTCTTGTGAGCCAAAAACTAAAATTCGTTCATTCTAATCACCTTGTTCAGCGAATTAATCTGCCAGCAAAAATTACCAGGAACTTCTCCCACCATCCAGGTGTTGGTGAACCGTTTTTCTAAGATCATAAAGAACGGTTTCTTGCCAATGCCAATATATAACGCCATGCAAGACTAACAGTTTGCACCAACACGTCGATCATGATAATATGGAGACCTCATTTTACATTATATGATAATGTTATTATTTTAGTCAATTACATTATGTCACCATTAGGATTGCATTATAAATTACACATTAAATATTAGAAAATTAAAAAAAAAAACAAGAGAGAGTTACAATCATTACTTATCATTATTATATTGTTTCTAAAATGTATTTTTTGTCACAACGCCATATCTCCCTTGATTCTTTATCAAATTTAATGATTTAAACCTTATTTTGAAGCTTATGTTAAGGCGAAAAATGAGCAAATTATTTAAAATACTTGTCGTTAAAAAAATATTATTTATCAAATGTGTTTTTTGTTGGTGCGCCATACCTCCCTTAATACCGCATAACTCCGTCAAATATGAAATCTTTTGGATGATTCTTTTTTTGGTTAATGGATATTACCTATTTCTTGGTCCCGTTAAAGTCAAAACCAACGTCTGATGATGGAATCCATGAGGAATAGATGGAAGTCCACATATATTAGTCAGGCACGCATATAGCAATTCTGATATTTTCTGTAATAGAGTTATTACAGAAATCAGTTGTGTTCCTAAAGCATTATTTGGTGAAGTGGAACCGATGAACACCACAGATGACTAGCGGAACTCTTCAATGCTAAAGATTTCACGGGTGGCAATAAGATATCTTAAATGAGGTTGTCAAGCAAATTATGCTCATCAAAATGCATGCATGTGGTAAATTGTTACCGATGTCGAAGGATCAGGAAAACTCCTCAACGAGTAACGTCCTTGCACCTTGAATAGCAACACTTTGTAAAGGGTGACGAGCAATTGGCATTACACCATGTTATCGGTATAGTGCAGCGGTCGGCAACCTTTTCGCAGGAAAGTGCCACATAGTAGCAAAATGAGGTAGCAGGGGGCCGCACGTGTTCATAGGTTTGATAATAAGTAAATATCTATCTATCTATATAGTTAGACATAGGCATCGGACATCGGACATCGTAGAGTATTGCGAATCAAGACCAGGCTAACCGTGAGGGTCGCGCGTTTGGAATCCCGCCACAAGGTGAACTTCAACTCCTTCGTGGTGAGCGTACCTAAGTATGAAAGATCAATCGTCCTTCATGTCATGTCATGATACAAGAGTTTTGTCCGAAGGGTGTCTTATTTCGGCCATTCGGCGGCCGGCTCGTTGAATATGACACCGTGAAATTGCGTCACACATTCCAGAATTAATGTGTTCGTTTTAAGTTATTTGGTTTACTTATGTATGTTAGTCTTTAAGATATTTGTTATGGGCCTTGTTGTCTGAATTAAAAGGTATTTTTTTTATTTTTTTGTTTTTGAATTTGGGACATCAACAGCAATTACATAACATTGGAAACTGTACTATTATTATTATAGGTATTATAATACCAGTCGCGGTCGGGAACGCGTGGCCAGCGGGCCGAGTGCGGCCCGTGGGCCACGCGTTGCAACCGCTGATGTAATGAGTGGGTGGAATCAATCAATCAAGGTCAATCATTATTTCTTACTTTCTAAAGGGTTTTTGAAGTCACTTTTTTTGTTAATCTAAGCGCATGCAATTCTGCTTTTTTTATAACGCATGTGTACGTTTTGTACGAGCGAATAACCATACTCAGGTTAAGCGTGAGTCAATCACGTGAATAAACCAAATTAAATCAACGTTTCAGATTACAAGTCAGTAAAAATATACTTGCATGTCCTTATTTCCACATTAATTTACCATTCAGTGACTGAACAAGATACGTTGCGAAATATTCGCACGAGTCGACTCTTTATTATTATTACAATACAAAGTCATTGAATTAGTCAGGGTACACCAACCGTCTGGAAATATGTCAGCATCCTGGATCCCAGTACTGAACTGGTTGAGCAATGCCCCGGCTCCAGTAGTAGGAGCGTTAGCTGCACAGCGCGTGCGCACGGCATGAGCGCCGGATAGGCGTGGACGGACTTTGTGAATTCGGACAGGAGTATAGTAATAGGAGTATACGGATTAAAATTATGGAGATATATATAGGTGTTACGTTTTCCTTATAAGCCTCCTGGTATGCTTTCGTTGTTGTTCTTGGGCCCGCATTCTAGTAGAAGTGCATTGCGTCGCTACAACAGCTTCTGACTTAATAACGTACTTGCAGCGACGAAATGTCCTTCTAGCATGTGAGCTGTGGAATAATGAATATGCGCCAATAACGTGCCTCTTTTGTAGGAGTTCTGTGTCCCCAAAGACTGCAGCATAGACTATAAAATCGAAAATAACCTTAAAAAACCAGACAAGTGGGAGTTAAACTCACGAGGAGAGGGTTCCCTTCCGTACATGATTATCTGAAATTTCCTATGTTACTTTAAATACACCTACACATAAATGCATAGCATCACGCCCGAAATCCCTAATGGGGTGGGCAGAGCCACAAGACTGCTTGTGGCCACGTTCGATTAATTAGTCCTAAGATGGTATGATGAACCGTATGGTGACAGGTGATCAGCCCATCGCCCATACAGATAATCCACCATGTTGGAGAGGACCTGTCCCTTAGTCGACTTTTACGACATGCCAGGATGATAAGCATCTGCACGCATTGTATGCTATTTCTTCACTCCCACTGCAGCAGAGGAGTACTTTTAGACTTCTAATAGGTCTTCGTATAATAAATAGGTAAAGACCTATTCTCTGATATATTTTTTTCAAAATGTCGTCCCAGTAGTTTCGGAGATAAGGGGGGGGGGGGGCTAGTATCCTAAATAACTTCCAAACTTCTTATCTTAAAATTCTAAAACAAATATATTTATTAATCTTACAACAAACCCTCACATTTGATATGTCACCCGAAATAATTTGCTAAACTTTTCTTTTTTAATTTTCAAATTTATTTACATGTACCAAATTTCAGCTCAATCAGTCCACTTAGTTAAAAGGAAAACTATCACGGCTAAGTAGGTATCATCGGTTCATGAGTACAGTTCGTCCGCTCAAATAATGTGTAGTACATCCACACGCTATTATGCAAAATACCTAAATGTCTAAAAGTTATTATTAGGGTGATTCTTGAAAGGGTCAATTTACAGCGTCCAGAGTGAAAAAGAACCCGTAGAATTAAAAAAGTTGACTTAACTATTTTTTTTTTAGTTACATTACCACTTAATCTAATTGGGGCACGATTTCTTTTTTGTTTAAGGTAAGTAAAATTACCCGTAAAAAATATCAAACATCTAAAACCTCACTAAATAACTTCTAAACTATTTTATTTAAAATTCAAAAGATAATATAAATACAAACACACAAACACACAAACACAATCTCATTTGGTATGTCACACGATGTAGATTGCGTAACTTTTTTTTTAATTTTCTGATATACCCCCCAAAAGTGGCCCCCATGTTTAAAATTCATATATTTACGTCACGCGTCCGTGTTGCGGTCACCGACTTACATATGTATACCAAATTTCAACTCAATCGGTCTTGTAGTTTTGGAGCAAATTGGCTGTGACAGACGGACAGACAGACAGACAGACAGACAGACAGACAGACACACGAGTGATCCTATAAGGGTTTCGTTTTTTCCTTTTGAGGTACGGAACCCTAAAAAATACGTGTTCAATATTTTTTGATAATCTAACTGACGGACTAATTAGAATTATTATACTTTTACCCAGAAAACATCCCTATATTACCTAATATTTGTTTACAACAATGGACTCTTCGAGTCAAAATGAGGATTCCGTAACTCCAGAAGAAATCAAAACTGAGGCTATTAAAGTGATTAAGAACCTAAGCCACCAAAATCCCGCGACAAATATTTAAAGGCCTACGATATTTTTTTTAAATGGAATTAGCGTAAAGTCCGTGTTGGAAAGCGTGTTTTTGGCCTATTTTAGCAAGTTATCGAAAAACATGAAACCATCTTCATTGTGGTCGATATATTCGATGCTAAGAACCTCAGTTAACACAAAGCACAATATAAATATTAACGAACATGAACATGAACATAGGTACCACACCCAGCCAGGAGCGGAGCCTGACCCGGACAAGCTGGATAAACCAGGAGGCACAGATTCAGTGACACGCTCTGAGATGGGAGAGGACGGCCGACTAGCCGCAACCGGTCGACCACAATCACCCGGCTATGCAGCCTTTAGGCAATATAGGAAATTAGGTTAAGACGGGTTTATATCGTAGAAGGATCATCGTTGATGTTTTTCTGCTATGCGTGTTACTCTTGTTCGTCTGTTGGCTTGTTAGTCCTAGATTGGATGAGTTTGGATCGCTCTCCTCTTCAGTTTCGCTATCCGATTCTTCGAGGTCGTATATTCCTCGCGCTACAGATATGTAACTTTCTTTGTCTGCTGCCAGTTCTGTCCATTCAGTGAGGCTTCGGGGATAGTATGTCATGTCATGTGCTTCAAACTCTGTGGGTAATCCGACAATGACTCTCCTATAAGTGCACGAAGACCAAGAACCTACTTCTGCTTGATCACTGAACGATCCTGGTTCCGAACATTACGATAGGTACCACTAAATATTACGAACTCGTCCAACCATTTTCGGAGTCATCCAGCGCGCACAGATAACACACAGAATTATACGCGGGTTCGCCAACTACAGGTATCAACACTACCATTTGTAATTCTTCTTTCATGTTGTTAAGCAGGACGAACTGTTCAATTTTCGAATATAAGATGACCACTTTGCCACTTTAATTTATGCAATGACGTTTTTAATTTTTCACTTATTTGAAAAAAAAAAAAACAGTTACCCACTGGCACTCTAACACGCAATTTTCACGAACACACAGCAATCGCAAAATTCCAGTACCGCTACATGCACCATCAATAAAAGTTGTAGGCCAGTTGTTAATGCTGACTGCATAAAAAAACATGATCCTCAGCCTATTGTTAGATCAAAGTTAACATTGTTTTTAAAACGATTGTCAGGTTGTTTTAAGTATAAGAAATCTAAAGTTCTTACAGCGAAAAACTTCCAAACGTTTTTTAATGAAGCGCCTGACGATCAATAAATAGTAACTAAGGTATGTTACTAAAAATACCTTATTTTTTTACTAGTTCATCTGTACAAATTTGAATATCAAGACCGAAGTTTTTTCCAGGTTGCTCTAATTTTTGGAAATAATGGTGCTTGTAGAAGATCTGAATTGATGAATATTTCTGTCGATCATATCGAATTTAAATATGAAGTTGTGAACACAAAAACCAAAAAAGACCGAATGTTTGTTGTTCGTGATGAATTCGTAAACCTGGTACAGAAATACCTATCACTTCACCCAACAGACACCAGAGTCAAGCGGTTCTTTCTAAATTTTAGAAATGGTAAATGCACAAAGCAAGTTATCGGCAGAAATAAATTTGGAATTATGCTCAAAGAGATTGATAAGTACTTAAAACTCAGAAGCAGAATTCAGAAGCCTATATACAGGGCATTGTTTCCACCGTTGATACCAACGGCCAAGTTGATACCATTACACAAAAAAGGCTCTAAAAGTTATCCAAGGAATTACCGGCCAATATCCTTGCTGCCAATACTGTCAAAAAAAATTGAAAAGTTACTCAAGACTAGATTAGCTTCCTATCTTGTCACAAATAATGTCATTGATAATAGGCAATTCGAATATAGGAAAGGTGGAGGGGTAACAGTTGCTGTTGAAGTTCTTATAAATGACGTCGTTCTTAATTTAAATAATAAAATGAAAGTTGCAGCATTGTTTATGGATCTCAGTTTGGCATTTGATACAGTTGAACATAAAATTCTACTGAATAAACTGGATCACTATGGTGTAAGGGGAAAAACTCTTAAACTATTTAGTAGCTACCTCCAAAATAGGAGACAGTATGTGGTAGTAAGATCCACGGTAGGCAATCAGATAAAAGAGGTAAAATCCAGAATTAAAGTAATTAAAAGGGGAGTTCCACAAGGATCAATTCTGGGCCCCTTGTTTTTCATAGTGTTTACAAACGATCTCATACCGTGAATTACAAAGTTAACGCCGAACTTGATAGAAGTTGTTACTTTTGCCGATGACACAAACGCTGAGCTTGCTGCCAAGAGTCTCGATGTCCTTAATGAGAATGTAAACAATTTAACAAAGATTCGTACAAAGAATTTAAGGATTCCTTTCAGCACAAATCTAAATGTTGTTGAAAATTGTACAAAAATTCAAGCGATAAAAGCCTCATAGTTTACAGTCTGTTGAAAACAAGAGCGAAATTACTCATCAAATTCAAAACCAATAAAACGTACCAATATGACCACATCCGTCTACTTCTCCTGAATATGAGTTCACAGTGTCTTGTCAACCATGTCCATCTACATTGCGCGAGAGTATTGTCTCAAATAATAAGTCACAAGTCAAAAACACGAAAATAAATGTTCCGCCAAAAGCGATAACCTGACTTT
This sequence comes from Tortricodes alternella, assembly GCA_947859335.1. Classification (NCBI taxonomy): domain Eukaryota; kingdom Metazoa; phylum Arthropoda; class Insecta; order Lepidoptera; family Tortricidae; genus Tortricodes; species Tortricodes alternella. The sequence continues at coordinate 20,685,098 of OX401970.1, read as the reverse complement.
TAAAAATTGTACAAATGTCACTATTAATTTCAACCAATAAATTGTTCAGTACTTGATGCATTCGATTTTTTGCTATAGATATATTGTAGTAATTGAAAGAAAAGCAAATTATGCACCTCGCATCAAGTGATGTATTATAAATTGCACTCGTGTTCTTAGAGCCAAACCAACACTCGATGCAATAATGAATCAGTTTTTGCTTGGTGCAACAATCTACTACAGTAGTTTTTTTACAAATTTCAATAATTAATTCAAATTTAAATCGTTTATTTAGCAAATTGACTACCTGTGGGCTCTTTTACTCGTCACATTCATAAAATAAAATGAATTTTCCAGCGCTTCGGACATGATCATCATTACTGGGAAGTGCTGCAAGAAAATAAGGAGAAAGTCTTCTTTTCAACTTCATCTTTTGAAACTACCGAAAATTAAAATATATAATATTATCATTATCTGAATCTGTATCCTCTGAATCATTTTCAGTATTTATACAATAGTTTCACTGTTGAGATCAATGTCTTGATGTGCATGATAATACTATTCTGTTCAATGGTGGATTCTTTATTGCTTCTTCTTCATTATTATGAATGTCATTGCTGGCGAAATAACCATTCAGGGCAACGTACCAATGTGTACTAGTCTTATAAGTAGCCGACCGCCGCCGCTTTCGGCTCGCGACGGCGGCTTCTTTGTGGCAGCATATCAAAGCTTGCACGATATTAAAACGAACGAACTGTAAGGGCAACTGAGTTGTTAACATCTAATACCCTTATATGTAAAAAAGCTGTATGTACTAACGGATCGAATATAGCGCAGCAAAGTTGACTTTGAGCAGAAAACAAGTACCTACTGAACCAAGATATGACCTCGGGGCCCTCCATAATGTCCTCCATGCCGTGATATCCAGCAACAGCGACTTCTTCAGGTTTCGTCCAGGTTTGGGTCATTTCGAGCCCTGATGTGACTCAAGGAGGAATCAAGGAAGAAATGCCACAGTTGCTCGTAAGGTGGCTTTTATTGCAATGATTTTAGGTTCATAATGCAGCGTATAAAACACGCGTGCTTTTACTTTTCATTACCGCACGTGTTAATGTTTTTTTATTTAAAAACCTGTTTTGTTAAACATGTTTTTGTCACACTACAATATGATAAATATACATTTCATTTCATCAACTTATTTATTTTTGTCACCCAATTAACATTAGGTAATTTGTATTATATGTAGTTATAAAATATGCAATTTATTATATTTGTGTTTTTGGGCTGTTTGTCGGCTTCGTCATTGCCTCCTTCCACGCACAATGCGTAATGCGTAAGAGCGAGATGCAAATCTCGCTCGCGAGTCGCTACAATGTCACTTAGATGTCCCCGAATCTACGCCCTGTGCGCGCATAGCTAACTAAAACACGTGCACAGTGCGCGGAAGAATGAATCCGTGCGTCATTTTTCATTCTTAGTGTCCGACCCAAACATGTTGTTTTGCCGAAACCGAAACCGAAACTTTTAAAGATGTGTTAAAGTCGGTGAATATTATGAATAAAAATATTAATCGACTGTTATTTCTAGACATATGGACAATAAACCACTTGTAAGTTGTGTAGGTGGTATGGAATGAAACAAGTTCACTTACAAAATTTGAAAAAAGATGTACTTATTCTGTGTTTTTATTTTAATAAATGACGATTACCAGCCTCAAAATACACACAAAATACTACGATTAGGTAAGTTTCGGCGCGACCGAAAGGTTCGGCACTTTTTTGACCGAATCCGAACCTTCAGCCGAAACATGTTTTTTTTGCCGAAACTTCGGTCAGACACCAATTTTTCATACTTAAATGTTTGTTAACATATAGCTGTGTTTTGTGATTATTTTCAAAAATGCCGACTTCAAATAATGAAGAAGTGGCGTATATATATCTACCTACCTATATGAAAAATGCCGCCGTAACATTGACAAGTTTTTGAAAGAAGCTCCGGATAGCCAGTGTGATGCGAGGCGATCTAAGGTAGCCACAGAATCATGTCGAAGACGCGATTCAAAACAAGGCAAACATAAATGCCAAGATAACAGGCAATCTTTTCGGAGTCACATTCTAAGAAGTTTTGCCCTGAACCGCGCACTTCTACTTCTTATGTCAATAATGTTTTGGTGCCTCCTACTCCTACTAAGGACTTACATAGGTACAACGCCCTTCCACCTCCTATAAAAATATTTCGTCATCTCCGACATTTACGGCGGCAACACAAGACCGTATAAACAGTGAAATTATTAATAATAACATAACACAAACTGTGAAAATGCCAACAAAACAGTTGCGTATCCTTTTAATGAATGTACTTTCAGTAAGTAACTATGTAATTAAATATTTTATTAAATGATTTAAAAAATATTTTTTGCATCGCATGTGTTTAAAACCGTCGTATGAAACGCATGAGTATTAGTCATTGTCATTACATTACACACTCTGCTCTATACGAATGCACCTCGGCTATAGTGACCAACTTAGCTTACTCATATCAAAAATATCTTAATACATTATACTAATACCATGGGAAATTGACAATAATAATAAATAAAGTGGAATAATAATTAGCAATCAGCCTTATTGCGTAGGCAACACAATCGTATTTTCAAACGCAAACAAATTCGATGTTTTATGTGTGTAGGTACTGAATAATAAGGTCAAATATCTTTGTTTGCTAATTTTAAGCCGCTGATTTAATATTAAAAACGATTATTATGTTCAAATAAGTCATGATAAGCAAAATTAGTTGGAACCATCGTACCTATTTCATAAAATAACAAGACAATTACATACAAAGCGCAAGCATAATTTTCTCGACGATCATATGTAATAAGTAGGTAAATACTAAATACCACTTATGTCCTTTGCTTGTGTGTAAATTTTCCCGCGTGGCGAGGGCGGGTGGGCGAGGGGCGCAGGGTCGGGGGCAGGGACGCGGGCTGAGGGCGCGCGCGCACCCGCCGCGGCCTCTCGATCTCCGTCGCCCGCGCTGCCGCCAATTCGCCTGTAATAGCGCTCTGCGCTGGCGAGGGCAAACTCTAGGGGGAAATTTTCGTTGCCTCTGCCGATTGACGTCATTCCACTAGCAATCATTGAGGCGGCGTCGAGGTTTAAATGTACCATATCGATTTAATCTTACTGTTTTGTTCAGTTTCTTGTTCTCAGATTTGATAATATTTTAATAGTATAAGAAAGCTAAAGGAACCTTTTAAGTAACTATCGCCATTGCGTAGAATTACCTTATAAAAACCGGCCAAGTGCAAGTCGGACTCGCGCACGAAGGGTTCCGGACCGTTATGTATAAAAACGGCAAAAAAAACACGTTTGTTGTAAGGGATCCCCCTTAAATATTTATTTTATTCTATCTTTTAGTATTTGTTGTTATAGCGGAAACAGAAATACATCATCTGTGAAAATTTCAACTGTCTGACTATCACGGTTCATGAGATACAGCCTGGTGACAGTCGGACAGACAGACGGACGGACAGCGGAGTCTTAGTAATAGGGTCCCGTTTTACCCTTTGGGTACGGAACCCTAAACATAAGTATTAAGAAGGTGTATAGGTATATATATTTTTTCATCTTATTACTGATCGAGGTTAGAGTAGTGGAGATAATCTTACCTACGTAGACCCACTCTGTTTTCTGAATTTGATTTGATTTCAAATTTATATCTCCATTTATCCATCATACACGTTCTACAGCCCAAGAGGAATGTCCTAATTAACTAATTAAACTAGAATTATTTTCCGAACCTAATCGATTAAAACTAACAGTGGTCCAAGAATGCTCTTCATATAGTTTTTATTAAAAAGAAATAGTTTTTCGATAACGAATAACGCTGTAACGCCCGGTGAGAAGTAGGAAAAAGTAACGGTGCAAAAAGTAATGAGTGCGCCTCTGATGCACACGTGGGACGCGGTTTGCGCAAGCGCAAGGCGCCCAAGCCATGGCCAAGACCGATGCGCCAGCGCTGCGGCCCGGAGAGAAAGGTAAGTAAGATGCAAGCCACGCAAAACAGGACCAAAATGTCGACAGATATTTTGATAACGTTATCTACGCCACGTCACATGGAAGAAATATGTCTTTTAGTAGCTAGATCAGGAGTAGATTGTGGAGAGCATCGCATATGAATAAAATAAGACTTTATGTTACTGGTACAAGAACTTTTATAGATGGATATGGCAGATTGTTAAGCTGCGGCGGTCAATTTCTGGTTTGATTTCAATATATTTTTCACACTTCATAAAAGAGCACCATTGAATTAATATTTGTTGTTTAACTATGTAGTATTGACTAAAATCAGGCAAAATTTCATGACTGAAATTTGAGCCATTTTGGAATTACAGCTGGAACAAAATTGGTCTAAAATCAGCCAATTTTTAGGGTATCAATGTATGGGGAGCTTCTCAGCCTTAAAACTTTTAGAAGAATTAAAGACGCGCATGGCGACACTATAGAGGTTCTTAGTTATACTATGGAACCCTAAAAAAACCTGTGTAATAAGTGTTTAAAGCTTATAGATAATAGGTAGTTTACTGACTTTTATAAATAAGCAGGCATTAGGTAGGTACTTGTGTATGTCGAGCTACCACTACCATGAGTTTACGCAAACTGGCTCGGTCCCTTTTACTTGTATGGGCAACAAGCAGTATTTCCGATAGATTTCGATAGCGAGAACGGTTTGCGCAAACTCATGGTAAGGGCTCTGGAATCTGCCTATGCTCAGAATCTACTTGGTTAGCACTTAGCAACCATGAAAAATTGAGTCAACGATTGAAAGTTTTATAACCTAGGTAGTAAAAAAATGCATTGCAATATGTAGATGCTGCGCCACTTGTACAAACAAAATAACGAACTTAGTGATGCGTATAGAATAAACAATATTTAACGGTAATTGTATTACGAAACTTTTGTCATCAGTAGCTTATTGTCAGATTCTAAATTATATGACATTTTTTTGTCGATATTCATAGTAGATCACACTTTTAAAAGAACATTTGGTACAAAAATGTTATTATAATATAAGCGAATGAAAGTACCTGAATGAAAGGCCTCCTCTCTCCTAAAATTGTTGTGCCCAACAGGGTCTATAATCCCTTATGTGTTATAATTATGTAATTAATTGTTATTTAAGTAAAATTATGGAATGCAACATTGGGAATTGAGAATTGAATTGAGAATAGATTGCTTGAATAAGGATTAGGATGGCGTTCACCAGGGCGCCGACTACACGTGGTCGACATAAAAAGGCTCTTGGTATTGCTCAACGCACGCTGCGCCCGCGCGTGTCGTAGCGTTACTTTCATACGGTCACTACCCTTTACGGAGGAGTTTGTAAATACAAGTACATCGTGGTTGCCTATAATATAATGACGAGTGGTGTTTCAGGTTTGCTAGAGTATTAATTCATTAAAGTAAATTGATTTAATAAAATAAAGCTATCATCTACTTAATACCGACTATATCATCATTATTATCAATCTACGTCCCACTGTTGGGCACAGGCCTCCTCTCATAGGGAGCTCTCAGCAGTCCCCAGGCAGGCCCGGTGCGGATTGGGGACCTCACACACATCCAATTACTTTGTAGATGTATGCAGGCTTCCTCACGATAGTTTCATTCACCGAAATGCTCGTGGTAAATATCCAATGAAATTCCGCAAATAAGATTCGAGAATCTCCTAAGTGCGAGCCGGGTTTGAACCGGTGAACCTCTTCCCGAGAGGCCTCGAGTCAGACCACCAGGCACCCACTGCATTTTATTACTTTTAAGTAGCTGAGATGGCGTATAGACTAAAATGGCGCTGGGCAGGGCACATAGCAAGGAAGATGCAAAGCGCCAGTCGCGAGCAAAATATAGTATTAAATAATCTTCATAGCTATGTCATACCTACTGCTTGTTTTACCAACGTTACGTACCCACATTTAGTCCCTTTTCTTTTATTAATTAATAGCTTTCGTCCGCGTTGAATTCGGTTATAATTATTCCCTCGGGATTTTTTTATTTATGCGGAATAAAAATTAACTTATTTCCTATTCCAGGAGCTAAAATCCGTTCAGCCATATGGAGCTGCGTGGTAACAAACATACGACTGTATATGTGTATATACATACACATAAAAATTTATAATATTAATAAGATTAATCGGAAGTAGGATTATATCAAATTTATGTGGTATCAGTTATTCCCATACAAACTCTCAATACACAAAGGTATCCCATTTTAGGGGAAAAGTTACATTTATATCTTGAACAGTTACCTAATTGTTTGTTTTGAAGTGCATTTATACCAAGTTTCAAGGTGATAAACAAACGGAATCAGTTTTTCCCAGACAAACTTTAACACCCAAGGCACCTTTTCAGGGGTAGTTTAACTTTTTTCTCTAACGTATAAGAGTATTTATACCAAGTTTCAAGTTGATAAACTCATCAAATTCGTTTTTTCCGTAAGTAATAACATCAACCCCGGCCTTTACCCCTTTCAAGTTTTACTTCAAAAAAAATCTATAGCCTACGTCCTGCCTAAGTTTTCCTTAATTTAATAACAAAACCGCATTTTAAAGTTTATCGTGCACATACAATCAGACAAACAGACATGAAATTCAAAAACCGTTGGGATGTGTTGTGTTGCTCATTCCGAAGCCCCCCGAAGTTTTTCATTGTTATCTTCAACGTAGGTACAGACCTTTTCCACTTTACGATTTTGTTATTATGTATAGGTAATTGTAACCCAGAAAAACTGATAGTAGCGTGTCTGTAAATATTAATCTCAAGTTAACTTATTTCTTACTTGATCTATTCATATCATTGGTTACTTTATTTATTCCATAATATTTACTTATTTAATAGTGCATCGATACTCCTTTTAATTCTTTGCCCCCGTAGCACACTAATTTTTATCGCGCACATAAAGCAATCGTCCTTTTCGCCCCCACAAATTAGTTAAAAAGTGATGGATGATTTGTATGCTCGATAAAAACTAGTGTGCTAGGCTCTCTGGCAGTCTTTGAGGACGATGACTTTTTGTTCACATACCTTCCCGGGCTTACCCACAACAACGCTCCAAAGTTTCATCATAATCGGACCAAGGGTATAGGAACGCATAGGTCCCGAACAAAGAAACAAATAAACATTCATTTATATATTAAATTAGGATAATTATGCCTACCTAATTACCTGTTTAATATGATCTTGCTGGTGTTGAGAATTGAGGAAAAACAGGTTTGCACTTATGTCACAAATCTGTTTACTCTACCAGAGAGATTATTTGGGCATTAGACGGAAATTATGTACCCAAATAAAAAATAACACCTACACGCGTGTCGCAGAGGGTCGTTAACCTCACGTGGAACCACCCCGATTTCAAATTGTGCCTCTCTGTCTAGCGTGAAGACGATTAGCACGACTGTACCGTTCACGCCGTCGCCCATTCTCACGTGCGCGCGCGCATCTTCATGTAGCGCTCCGCGTCCGTTAAGGAGTTCTATTCGTCTCTAGGCCACAGAAGACTAATTTAGTAACTGCTAAAAGACAAGTTAAATCTTATTCATCGATGTTAATTTTATCTATTCTGGACTTGGATTGGCTTTTTAAATGAGTACCTCCTGGGTATATGAACAAAAACTGTTCTTGTATTTTACACAAAAAAATCTTACACGTCCTTTAAAATGATTAATTAAAAAAAAACCTTTTTTACATGTCGTTAAGTTAGGATGATATTAATAAACGCTATCCTATTGCGTTTGTTACAAAAAAATAGAACTAAACTTCCTCGTTATTGAATTAAAAAACGAAGAAGTCAGTTGCACATGTTTTTAAAGTGCCAGTACCTAAATAGTAGATAGATGTATGCTCATTAGATATAACATAATGTGTGCATTATTATCGATTCCATTGTCAAGCCATTGTCAACTGTGTGCTCGGAGAATAGCTTGTGATACGAAAGGGTACCTACCGAGCACTTTCCATATTTGTACCGAGTGATTCTCACCGCATCGACCCGTGTTCTCAAAGCGTCTCTACTGCGCGTTACCGTGGAAAACTAGGAGAAAAGGAATACACTTTTTTCTATAATTATTTCGTGCCGGCTCCATTCTTTTAATTTATTTGGCCAGAGAGACTCTGAGAACCTACACTGTACCGCTACTCCGGTTTGCTCTTGATAATCTACTGATTTTATCTCAAAAATTAAGTAAATTATGCATTTGCGTTATATGTACATACGTATTCATGATATTATGCATTACTGTTATGTATCGTTTTTACCTATTTATAAATTTATAACGCAAGAAAAAGATTATAATTACCTATTCATTGAAATTCATAACAATCAACATTTCCAATTAATTTCGGGAAAAACTAAACTGATGACATAGTATTCGACTTAATATATTGAAGAACTGGCAAGTAGCCAGAAAGGAAGGTTTAATTTTGTAAAGTACTAGGTATGTATCTGTCTCATTATTGTGACTTGGAGACGTATTGTGTAATTCATTAATACCCCTAAGTTGGTGTATAAATACAGGAGCTGGAGAAATGGGTTATCAAGGTTCTCAAAAATATGATGCTAGTCCCATATACAATCCCAAACTTGGCCGCTTGATTCAACTCTAAACCGACTCGTTTAATATGAGCAGTGGTGTGATTCTCTAGCGTGCAGCGGCTTATGAGCGGATAAACGAAACTACTAATATAGACTGTAAAAATAAAGTCATTCGATCTAAATTTGAATGTGTCTCCCTTGATCAGCCGCCGCGCAAGTAACAGAATCACATGGCTGTATGTGCTCTGATGACTATGGTCTTTCCTAAAAATGACAAATGAGGTAGGTAGGCGTCGCCGCTCAAGGTCTCACGCGTGGTGGTGGTGGCATAGATAATCTCAATTTATGCCTTTATAGGTAGCTAATATTTGTGCTAGCTGCTGGTGGATAGGCATGATGCTGCTGGACGTTGCGAGTACTAGGTACTTTGGTAATGAAGTTGCTTCTACGACTTCATCTACGATTATTGTTAAATATCCGAGTGGTTGATTTAAAAGTGTAATTATAGGCAATAATACATAAAAATAATTTATTGCCAATTGGCTAGTTGACTATAGTAACAAATAATTAATATATTTCTGTGAAACAGTAACTTAACGTAAATAAATGCATGTACTCGTAAAAGAAACAATCAAAAATAGTCAAAATAAGTGAAAAATAAATATTGTCTTTTAGTTTTGATTTACTAGTTTTTGATATCCTCGTCAAATTTCTGTCATTTTTTATTTGTACAATATTAGCCTATTTAGTATTTTCGGAATTAATTGCAAATTTCATATACATATTTTGTATAACTTGCATAATGTAAAAAGAGCCCTGACGGCCATATAGAATGTATGACCGTCAGCGCTTTTTTTACATTGGTCTTTTATATATTCTAACAGCACTGTGACGTCATAGTTCAGGGCCATTTTGTATGGAGCCTTTTTGTGAGTGGTGTGATCTATGACTTTTCAAAGCGTCAAGCTCAAAAAAAAAACACAGTAATGTTTTGCGAACACAGTTTGGTTTCTATTACTCAGTACTTTCCAATAAAAGATGAAATAATAATCATGCAAGTGCCCCATTGCACGGATAATTCGAATGTAGGTAACTTCAATATTATCCCTACTCCCTATGATTGATTACATACATACATACATACATAGCATCACGCCCGAAATCCCTAATGGGGTGGGCAGAGCCACAAGACTACTTGTGGCCACGTTCGATTAATTAGTCCTAAGATGGTATGATGAACCGTATGGTGACAGGTGATCAGCCTATCGCCCATACAGATAGTCCACCATGTTGGAGAGGACCCGTCCCTTAGTCGACTTTTACGACATGCCAGGATGATAAGCATCTGCACGCATTCTATGCTATTTCTTCACTCCCACTGCAGCAGAGGAGTACATTGATTACAAAACTTAGGAAAATGCTTCCCTGCTTCCATTTACTCGCTGCGTGTTTATCTAAGAAGCAGTTACTAACAAAGACTTCTTGATACCTACATTTAGGTTGATTTTATAAAGATCCATTAGTCAAATTATCGGGTGAAACATTGCTAAATCAAGTACAGTTTTTAACGATACTGATAGAGTTGACACCTTTTTTAAATAAATAAGTATATAGGTATTCGGAGATTAAAAATAAATTATAGGTACATCCTACTCTTCACTAAAATAAAACCATTGATAACTCAATGTTGTCGTAAAACCGTATTCTTGCGTACCTAAAACAACGTAAGTAAGTATAATACTCTATATTAAGTTAGGGTTGGCCATTCTAATTACTGATCTGACATAATATATATTATGTCGGACCTTTATGAAATAACTACGGCCTGATTTTTTTTGATGAAAAGGGAAACAATTACCTAATAAAATAATAATGCCATTATTTATTATTTACTTCGTAAAATATATTGATTACCTCGCAAATACAGAAAATTAAAACCGGTACCAATTCTGAAGATCTACCCTTAGGCATACGTGTGGGAAACGAGTCTATCAAAAGTTACCAGCGTTTGCCAAGTAAAGTTACTCCTTGATTTTAATAGTTATTTAATCCGCGCTCGGTTGCAGCGAGCAAGTGGGAACAGTCCTCCGAAGCGCTGACCTTGCCGCGTGGGAGCCGCGCTAGAAATCGGCCCCGTGCGCTTACGCAATCTCAACCACTCGGGCGCGCGCCTCCGCGTCCGCGCCCGCGCCACGCGCGCCTCGGCGTCCGCGCCCGCGCCGCGCGCCGCCATGTTGCCTGCCCTGCCTTACTGCGCCGACTTCCATCATTATTTTTATTTCAGCCTAATTTTAAACTCCCCCATGAGTTATCCTGTCATTAACAACTGACCATTCGACCCGTTCACTATTAATTTATACTGCAATCGGTTTATCTAACCGCAAAGTTATGTAGGTATTACGGACTGTATATTAAAAAAAAAACGATAAAAACTATCGATACGCACGATAACAAGGTAAAGATTGCTCTGAAGTGGCTGAATTCCAATCCCCTTTAAATAAACATTCGACAAGTTATAATTCTGAAGATCGCTTCTTCGAGATGTGTGCCGGATATCATTTGGGGTTAATCGATTCACCGCCAAAAGTTGAGCTATCGTGAGACGAGATTAGTGATGGGTCTCGAGTAACGGGACCTCTCGCCGCTGCTGCTGAGCGCGCGCTGCATAGAGCCGGCGCCGGCGCGGACACGACAGGTGTCCTTATTGCGGGACGCCCCGCGCCGCGCTCCCGCTAGATAAACCTTAGTATCGTACGACAATGTCGTTCCACGAACTGCTAGGAATATTGGGTAGGTACATAAATGCATTCGTAAAAGTTTCCACAGTCATTTAATAAAATGAACCGGTCACTAATGACTTCATTTAGTATAGTCCTTATGAGCAATTAACTTATGAATAAAATAATTCAACGTGACGTACATGACTAGTAATTAATAAAATTGTTCGCCTATTCATTATCATAATTAGCAACCTAGATCGAAATAAATTTGGTGATTCACTCAGACGTAATGAGGACCTGTTAATAACAATAATTACTCAGGGAGGACGTTGCGCGCTGGGCGTGATACTGAACCCGTATGTGCAGCACAAAGGAAGGTCTGAGTGGGAGAGGCAGGATTGTTGTGTCACCCACTCGTCCTTCTCGGAAGCGGGAGCAGGCCGGCGTCCTCCTAGCGCTGAAACACTCCGCAACTGCCGGCTATAACAATGAATGAATCAACCAAATCATTGGCGAAACTTTTTGAAAATAAAAGAGTGCATAGTCTGTTACATTGCGACTACTTGTATTTTGATTACATTTTATTCCCATAGCTTATCCTGGCCTATACATTCTAAGACAAACTTCCCCGCGTAACTTGTCCATCCGACGGTGTCGGGGCTAATAGTAGCATTAGCGGACCGAGTATTTAGTGCATTAAATTCATATTTCTTAGATATGTAACCGAGAAGGAGAACAATCCAAAGTTGAATCCAAATAATCTGTTATATCTTGTACTTATTCCATAAATATTAATAATTGGATAATGACTTTGAATGGTAATTGAGGCTAATGCATTGCGAGATCAAGACAATTCGTCCGACCGATCGAGACAATCGTATCACACGTTTTCGCACGACAGTGGTACAATATATACCTATACCTGCTTATATATGCCTACTCCTACGCCATAAAATAGATAATCCTTCCATCATAGAAAGACTGGGTCTATAAATGTCTGACTGTTTTACAAGCGCGGTGGGCCACAGGAGACGGCGTGTGCGCAACCAGCAACCATTCTGTCATTCCTAGTAAGACGCGCGCGCGCACTGCACAAGGTTACAATGCACCGACTACCAGGGCGATTGTATTGCTGAACAAGCTCTTTGCACATGGTCAGGATGCTGATGTGTTCGCAGACAATTGGTCGCAACTTATTAGGTGCTATAACGGTATTATTTTAATGTATGTTATAATAACTAGTTACTTTATACTGAGTATGGACAATACCAATATTGTTATATTAATTTCTTTTATCTTGCTGGGCATTATGGTTGATCTGTAAGCCCGTAAGAGTGTAATTTTGTGTCAAGTGTGTAGGGAACCTCAAGTGGCATCAGATTCATCAAAAAAACGTACCTTCATTTTTTTTTATCGCCGTCCAAACTATCAAGCGCACTTCTTCTTCTTTTATTTAAATTTGAAAATCCCCATATCCTAAACTACAGAAAATCGTAGAGGTGCTTGAGGTGCTCTACCTCTGGACCTCCGCTTGACAATATTTCCTGGGACACCCTCACAAATTATAGATAAATGGACTGATAAGCCTCTTAGTTTTGTACAGCTGTAAAATAACCTAAATACTCACGCGTTGAAACCATTAAAAAAATCGGAACGCCCCGCGTCTATGCGTCAGATGGCCGAATTCAGAAAAGCCACTCAAATTGATCTTTAATTAAAGTGACGTTTAAGGGACGTTTCTGTTTAGGTTGACAACTAGTTTACATACTACATTTAACTATTTAAGATCCAATCAAATGCTTAAGTGGCGTTACTGAATTCGGCCAAGAATCCAGTGCTTACCCTCGCTCGCTTGATATTAAAGAAGTCCCCGATCAATTTAAATTTATTATTTATAATGAACGACAACTTTCGTGATATCCACTCCTTTTGTACTCACAAACAACACCAAACTTAAAAGTATTGTAAATGTGAAATAGTTTCAAAAAGCAAGTAGTACTAGGTTTTGAAACCTAAACATGCAGAGCCGGTGGCGCAGCCTCGCCTGCGGACATTTCTTTCTCATTACTGCAGTGTGTTATTGCCAGCGTGAGATGTCTAACAGTATACACGGCGAAAATTGAGCGTCCGAATAGAGTCATTGAACCGAAAACTGACCGTTAGTCGCACCGATTCTAACAGGACGGGCCCTTCTACTTCCTACTATTTTTGTACTCAATAACTTTTATGGGTAACTATTTCACAAGAAAATATTTCAAAGCAAAGGCGAGAAGACGCTGTGTGTCATTGAGTGGGATGTCATATGAATAACGATGGGGTAGCCTGTGGCTGGGGATTTTTAAATTTCCTTTCATCGAATACTCAATGATTCATTTTATTCATAAAACTATGGTCATTTAAAAAAAAGGTTGAAGCTCGTCTGACTTTCGGAATTTAGGTAGCTTTCCTTGACCGGTTTTTCAATAACGATCAAGCTAAGAGCTTTTTCTCTTTTCTATTTCTTTTTTTGACGATTCTTTTGGTGTTTACAGTCAGTCGTATTGAAAAGGATTATTTTCACTGACAACTTTTATCTGTCGTGTATACTATAGATGTAACAGTTAGGTACTGGCAACCGTTCGCTTTGGGCCGTTATAGCAAAAATTGCTTATTCATCGAACACTTGAAACAAATAAAAAGTTGCATGCAGAATATCTACCTACAAGTTATGAGTTACAACTTAATCTTTGAAATTATTATCGTGATGATTCTACCGACCATCGATTAACAAAAAGGAATACTGAGGATATTAACTTAGTAAATTGCAGTTAGCTCAGAGGAAATGATATGAAATCAGGAACCACACCAGCGGCCCTAACATGCAAGACACACAGATAAGTTAAACCCGTTTATCTCTATGACTATCTCTTTCGTCGGCACTAGTGTGAGAGAGACGCACTTAGAGATAAGACGGTTTAATTTATCCTTGTGTCTTGCATGTTAGGGCCGCTGGGGTGTGATTCTATTACGTGCACAGCGTTGGATCAGCGGATAAATAAAACTATTAATGTAGACTGTAAAGATGAAATTATTAGGTCTAAATTTGAATGTCTCTCGTCGCCGATCAGTGCTGCGCACGTTAGAGAATTGCATGGCAGTTGTATCCATGCAAATGTTTCCCTCAACTTTATGCATAAAGCTGTGCCAGGCATGGCTTGCAGTGTTTTTTTTTATCCGCCGAGCTCACCACTAGTCTCCAAAGTTTCATCGTAATCGGATGAATGGTACCTATAGGAATGCATAAGAGACGAAAAACTAAAAAAAATATATATTTGATATGATTAGATGACAAAGATTAAAATATTGTCATTAGAGGTACAATATTAAAATAAGTACAACTGTATAAATTAAAATTTGTCACTTACTGATATTATAAATGCGAATCTTTGTGTGTGAGTTGGTATGTTTGTTACTCCTCACGCTTCACCGGCCGGACGGATTTGGATCAAATTTGGAATGATAAGTACAGTTTATACCCTGGATTAACATATAAGCTACTTAATATACCGGAAAATTTCAAATTTCCTCAGGGTACTTATAACTATAACCGGATTCTACGCGAACGAAGTGACAGGCAGAAGCTAGTAATATTATTTATAAATGCGAAATTTATAACTCTGTGTCCGTCTGTTACGTTTTCATGGCTAAACCGGTGAACCAATTTCAATGAAATTTGGTTTGAAGATAGTTTGAGATCTGGGGAAGAACATACGCTACCTATTTCTTTTTAAATCAAAATCAACCCCTAAAATTTTATTTACGGAAAATTGTTACGGCCCGCTGGGAACCGGTAGAACTCTTTTTATGTATCCGCTCTATTTACGTCTACACCGCTGAACCGATATTGACGAAATTCGGTACGGTGATATTTTGAGCCCTTGAGAACGACATAGGCTACTATTTCTTTAACGACAATCATTCCCATTCCCATTTTTAAGGCGTGAAATATCGGCTGGAAGATTGATTAACGGCAAGTACCTGCTTGGCTAATAAGAGCCCATAATTTGAGAGAAATAAACCTACACTAAGAAAATCAGTAACATGAAAATTCGTTTTATTTTAAAGTTATATTTCCACACAGCCAAAGTTGCGAGTAAATGATAGTGTTATATAAGTGTGAGGTGTATCCAAAAAACTGTTCTATGTAATGTTTACCTATATTCAGAACATTTAGCAGCCAACGTAGAGGTACAATGCAGGTTATGTTTACTTCAGGGCATGCTCGCTATTAGAGGGAAAGTGTGTTGGCATGGCAAGCCGGCACCAGCCGCGGCCCCGAAAACTGGGTCAGCCCGCTGTAAGGACTTCAGCACAGAGGCGCGATGACCTAACCTAGGTCAGGTCACTGAGCACTGAATCATAGCCCGCTCCAGGGCGGTCGATACCTCGAGCCGACGGGGTGAAACCGGTCAATTGATTTCAACCAATTATCATATACATTATTTAACTCTGCTTCGGGATCAGCATAATACCTATATTGATTCCAAATCAATACAAATTGTACTTACTGCCTTTATCTCTAGCACAACAGCTTTATAGGGATCCGTCTGATGAAAATTGTAATAATTTACTAAAATTGGATTTGACATTTGGTCGAACGGACCTTTATAAAATCTGATCTAACTCTAACGACGTTAGTTAAAAAGTCAAGCTTTAACTATAAGAGGTCTTAGTCAAAGTCGAAGTATAAGTGGTTTTTATAATAGACCGTACCCCCCAAACACAAAAGTTGTCTGAGCCAACAAATTCATCAGCCTGCTTGCTTGTGTTACTTTTAGATACATACAGAGCCCGAGATGGATTTTGACCTGAAGGTATAGGAGTGCTGGATTGTTGAAGCTCAAAAGAGCACTCCAGTGCTCATAATTATCCGCGTTCTTACTACCCGAATCGGCCATTGCAATCGGCGGTTTTTTGCAGCCTTCAGATAAACGTTCGAAAATCAGATCTGGGCCTTAACAACATATAGGAATGGCAAAACCAGCATGGATCGATAGAAAACACCCTTCCAGCTAGATATATATCCCATTCTGACGAGGCTTATTGCTCACTGAAATTTTTTACAGCGTTCTGACAAAATATGAAAATATGGGGTCTAGCCCTAAACATAGGAACCGCAAGACCAACATAAATCGATAGAACGCTTCACTGGCCATGGAAAATCCAGTCTGACGAGGCGTATCGCTCACCTGTCCAGAATCTGAACACTTTTTGTAAGTTATCATAAATGTACTACCTACTGTCATTTATACCGAAATTGTGAGAATTAAGATCAGACTTTTCCCAAGCAAAGATCATGACTAGCTTGACAATTTTAGTTAGTATAAAAAGTATGGAATATGCATAGTTTTCTAAAAACATTTTTTTAATTCTTGGTTTATCATAGAAAAAGGTCAATATTATGTTCTGATTGTTTTGTATGTAATGTAAACTCTTTGTTAGACATAAGTGACATTAATAAAATTCTCCATTATGACATAAACAATGTACAAAGGCGAGCTTATCCCTAATGGGATCTCTTGCACCTAACCTTGTTTTATATGATAGATAATAATTATTCCTAGATTTTCGAGCTAGAAACAATCCATTGCAACGTGCCCATACCTTCAGACCCAAAGCCGTCATGAGTTGTGTCTATTTTCATTTCGACGACCTTATATAAACGAGAGCAGGATCAATGATTACTATTTTAAAATTGCATCGCACTCGATCCAGACACGCGACAGAGTATCAGGCCAAGTTCGATATCTATGTATATAGTTATGTATACAAAACTGCGAATCCTGCAAATTGGAAATTTGCCATAGACGTTCTTTAAGCTGCTCGCTAAGAAACCATTTCAAAATACCGCACCGTTAAAAGGGTTAAAAATAAACGGGATTTCAAAGTTTGTATGGGAATTTTTAACCCACCGCCGCTGCGCGTCTATCATAATAACGTGTGAAATAAGGAACATCTTCCGTAGTCTGACTTCGGCAAAAACATCGAGATGAGGCGATTAATACACATTGGAATTTATAATTATCATTGTAACAGTAACATGTTTTAGTTAATCATGCCTTTTTAATGCGTGTAACACCACATTATTAATCATTGTAACTAAATCATATTTATTATGTGTTGTAAAAATACGCTAGCGGGACTAGCAGAAAATAATTAAAATAAACTAACCATTATGACATTTAGCAATTGATCATAAATCATAATGTGTCATCCTTTAAATACTTCAACATCGTGGTAATTAGGGATTATGCGATCGATTACACAAACGCCATTCTTCCTATTCGTGATTCCCATACAATATGGATTCCACACAACACAACAAAATCGAACCTAAAATTATAATGCACTATAGCGTTAGCGGCCCCACTACACCGTCCCCTGTGTTATTTCCCATACAAATCTTGAACGAACTCCTATTTTTAAAGGTAGATTTTCGTAAAATCCTTTCTTAAATGGATTTAAATCGTTAGCGAATTTACAGCGACAATCTGTAGCCATATACATGAATGTGTGCGAGAGCCGAGAGAAATAGTGTCATCTCCTTTTCGCCTTCTGTTAAAGTTGCGTTCTCTTCGAAAAAGGGGTACGTGGGACTTTTGAAATTTTGAAAGTGGTTCGCGCCTACAGAAAGTTTAAGAAATCCTGGTATAGATAGATAGCGTTTGTAAATGCTAATAATTTGTAATATTTGTAAATCAATATTCAGTAGATACGATTTAAAAATCTTGTGAAGTTAATGCTTATTTCGTGCATTCAGAGTAATGCCCCTGCCCGCAGTGAATAGCGTGTTGCCGCATGCGCAGGCTAAAGTGTCGCTCGACGACAGAAAATGCAACACGACATACCGACGCTGTGATTATGGTTACTATACTGACTCAGTGAAACAACACACCTTATTCAAATTAAATGATGAAAAACGCAAGTTCGTTCATTTTGCGTTCCTCGGCAGATTCATGTTGAGTTCAATAAGTAATTTATAACAAAACAAAACAAATCGAAATATTTCCGCAAACATGCTAGGGAATGTTTAGCTTCATTTCTAGAAAACAAAACACGAACACGATGGGACTTACTAAATGCAAATCCAAATTTTAAAAAGTGCTTTGTTACACATTTCTTCTATTACAATTTAGGGAAAAGGATCCAATCGACAATAAAACCTATGCGGATTTCAGACATTATATCGATGGCATAGAACTTAATTACGGGTATTAATGACATTTATTTTGATTCGGATATATATATTTATTTTGGTTCAGATATAGTATATCTATTCCTCAGCTTGCATTGCCCATATTCACATACACATCCTTCGTACCGTTTTACACCCTTGTTCAATTACAAGAGACTATTTCAGCGAGACCATTTAGCCAGTCTCCATTAGGCCATTTCCAGAGAGTAGTGCCACGAGCGCCACGCCTCGAAAAATACCTTTATAGTTCCGTAGTCAAATGAGGAACCCTTATAGTTTCGCCATGTCCAAATACCTGGCTGTCTGTATGTCATAGCCACTTTTTATCGAAGACTATTGGTATTAAGTTCATAGCTGAAATTTTATACGAATATTAATGTTTGTCTCGCGCACAAAAATAAAGAATGTAGGTAGGTAATTGAAAGAAAAATCTTCTTGTGTTATTTTTTTTTTTACCTTTGCTCCATACGTATAAAGAAAAGGTTTTTTTTTTCTTGGACATTCTTTGATGTCTTTGAAATATATTATGAGTACTGTACCAATTTTTAGATTTGGTGTACCGTTTAGGAAATATTGCACTCGAAAGATGTCATTTCCGTAGAGTTCCGTCAAGAGAGACATGTCCACACCCCCTACAACCAAAACTGTAAATTCTAATAATCTGCAAATATCAACGACGACGACCTTACAAAGGAAAATTATCGGGAATAAGAGGATTCATTGGTTCACGAGTTTAGGCGACGACTAACTTATATCATGTATCTACTGAAAATTATCGAAAATAGCACCATAACTTTGAATACAAAACTAGCCAATAGTTATGGATTTCGGGAGTTACTGTTGAAAACTGTGATGTGTGTTGAATCTGTAATGTGCACAGCGCTGCGCCAGCGAAACCTGGCAATTGATTATTTAATGTGCGCAGCGGCTGAACAGTAATGACAGACACAATCCAATCTGGACCGAATGACTTTGTCCGTACAGTCTTAATTAATAATTTTGTTTATCCGCTGATCAGCCGCTGCACACGTTAGCGAATCACACCGGAGCCCTTAACATGAGTTTGCGCAAACCGTTCTCGCTATCCAAAACTATCGGAAATGCTGCTTGTTGCCGATACAAGTAAAAGGGACCGAGCGATAGTTTACGCTAGCGAGAGCGGTTTGCGCAACTCATGGTAATGGTACTGCTCGTGCCAGTGCGCTGACGCAGCGCTTTAGTATTAGCGTTAGATAGTCACACACAGTGGTATTTCGATTGTTAACCAAGATATACCTACAATGTAGTGCATAGTAGTAAAGGAAAGACGTCATTTGTCTGTCTGTCCGTCAGAGGCGTAGCTAGGTAACCTAAGGCCCTGATGCAAAAAAAGCCACCTATTTATTTGGGATGGGAGAATTTTTAGCTAGTTCTAAACGAGGTTTGCTGGTCGGACCCTGACCAGCAAACTTCGCCCCCTGAGCTTGGGGACCCCGGTGCACGGCACTTTCTAGCCCTTCAGTAGCTACGCCACTGCCGTCCTTCCGTTCGTCCGTCTTTATGTCACAGCCGTTAATCTCAGCGGCTACTAATGCTATGAAATTTGAAATGGTTATTAGAACAAGACTGCTGGTAAAACATTATAAAAATCTTTTTTTTATTTTGCACATCTACCAAAAATGTGCGCTAAAGGTTGGCCCCTTTCATATCCGAAGTTTGCCAACTCAAAAATTTACAACTATTCATGCTGATAACAGATAAGGAGATTCACGGGAACATTTTAAATAAAAGTTACGAAAAAGTTAAATTAAACTACATAGATAACCTTTGCGAGCTCGTATCACACTTGACTTTGCATAAAGAGATATATTTACTTGCCCTCTTTTAGGTACAAGATCCTCGGCGTGTGAGACCCTCTCGAACCTGTCCGATTTATATGTTCAAAACTTGAACTGTTACTTCTAAAAAGACATGATTTCTTAAGGTATAACATAAGGTAATAAAGGTATTGAATATATTTAGATATCTGCCCGTGACTTTGTTCGCGTGGGATTGGGTTGGGATGAAAAGAATCCTTTATTTTAATTCCAAGATAAATGATATAGGTAAGCCTTTAGATCCAGAACTAAAGAATACCCAATACAATAAGATAATTCCAGATTATCTTTTTGTGTTGTCTTGACTGTGTAAATTAGTTTCAGCTGAATGAATATAATACTGTGGCATAAAAAAACCCTTATTCCGTATTTCCGGCCATCTAGCGGCGACTAACATCTTTAACCCTTTGACTGCCACAGTCGGCCGTTTTCCGTGCCCCTGACGCCACGATACCTATGCCGTTTTCCATACATTTGCGTCGGCTCCAGCCGTCGTCGAGCGCTCGTGGCACGTTTTTCGCCGTTAGCCGTGGCGTTCAAAAGTTTAAGTACAATTGGAAAGATGAAAGTATAATCGATGGCGGATATAATTTAAAAAAAAAATTAGTATATTTTATTTAAAGAATAAGGTTTGTTTTCTTTAATATATTGGAATACAAAAATGGAATATTTTTCTTTACAACATTATTTTTATCCAAAATATAATATATCAGTTATATCACTATGCTAACTTTCATCAAAACCCGTCTAGTAGTTTCGCGTGATTTGTGCACAGACAGATCAGAGATTTCTGATGCCTTGATAAAAATAAAGTCATGGTTTAACAAAAGAGATTCTCAGAAGATCCCTGGTAAACCCTATTTAGGTTTTTGAATTTAGTTTTAAATAAAGCCTTGAATTTATTATATAGTTTGGGTAAATGTATGTACGTGCACACTAATTATTATTAGGACTGCGTGTAGCTTAATATTACCACAATATATTTTTCACTTCTCATGCTCCTAAGTTTGTTCTTTATGTCGAGAGAAGGCTGCATACAATGGGTTTTTAGGCACTTGTGCATAACGTAATTTCTTCTTTAAGACTAAGGCAATTAGGCCTTGCAGCCACATACACAATACACCTTTATTTAATTGCGGGCGGGAAGCGAATTATTCGTCAAAGAAAACTAGAAACTAGCTAAATTTGTTGTGTTTTATTTCCTTGCAATCGAAGTGAAAAGCAGAGTGTAAAACTGGAGCATAAAACCCATTTTATGATCTTGTTATACAATCTACTGTTATGTATAAACAGGACTTTACTCTGCAATATTGGCACTAGCAAGGTATCAAAAATCGATAATAGTGTCATGGTTGTTAGGCATCATGTGGGTACGCGCGGGAGCGACCCTCCCGGGCGGCGAGGCGGCGGTCCCACCACGCCTGACGTCCCGGGACGTCGTCGCTACGTCGCGTGTTTTCCATGATTCTACTTTTGAAACTTTCTAACCCTGTGCCGGAGTGGAGCGGTAGGGAGGGGCGCGCGCGGGTGCCAGAGAGAGGGTACCGACCTCATTGCCCATTGCCACTCCTCCCGCCGAGGCAGCAGGCCATTTTTATCAAAAATACTTTCGTGTTCTTTAAGCGCGCGCGGATTTGTTTTAAACTTCAAAATAATATTTCATTCCCTTTCAATTTTTTTTTCCAATAGTGAATTCATTGTATCTAACGAACAATTCGTAACCGTAAATTTATATCCCGACAACCCTCTAATGCATGTTCAATAACAGTGATGACAATTTGGTTAGTAAAAAAACAGTCTGTGCGCCCCGAGATTGGTTTTCCGTCTTAACTCGGGTGTGCTCGGTTACGAAAAGTGGCTGCCCTCGGCTATCTCCGGCGACGATCGACACGAGGAGGGAGTTCAACCCCGCCCGTGAGGAACAGAGACAGAAAGCCGTGCTGACATGGCGACGACACGGATGGATTGATGTTTTCCTCGGAAAAATCATCCCTCAAACACATATCATGTAAAGGTAGGTTAGAAAAAAGAGAGAAAAACAAGGCACTTGTGTCATTATAACTTTAACAAATCCTCTACTAGAATGGTAGGTGAAATATTATTAAATGCAATAATATCAATCTTTCAATTTGATTATTAGTTAGGTAGGATTCGAGAAATATTCGTGTGCCTATGAAGAAAACTATTCAATAAATCAATATGTTGCCGTGCAGGGTGCACGGGCAACATATTGCTGCTGAATATATCCTTTGCCGCCATTTCAATGATGACGGCGTATTTTTTGTGAGATATTCGAGTCGCGGAGCGAGTGCGAGTTGGTGTCTGTGCGCGCTGCGCGCCGCGCGGGGTTGTGGGCTAGTGGCCGTCAGCGTCAGTCGTCGGGTGAGCGGGGTGCGACGCAAACGCGGACTCGGACTATGGCGGAAGGGCTGATCCTCATTCCCATAAAAGGGTCGAGTTGATTGTGGTGCGGATACCTATGGTATGTCCTCTTATATTAGTGCAGTGATTGATATTTTTTAGTACAACGGCTGTTATCGTGACCAACTGTTTGAATCAATGTGAATATCATAGGTAATAATGCCATTGTGATGACGTAATGTAACGCGCTCGGCTGGGTGCGTAGTAATAATTCGAGCGCCCGTTTATACCGCGATAACGTTTGTGGTCAGCAAGCACCTGTGTATTTGAAGCGAGGAATCGTGTTTTTGCAAATCCTATAAATACTCGGATTCCAATCAGAATCTGATTGGATTTCTGGCTTAAAACTTAAGAGCATAAAATATTATTTTGTCTGCTAGGGGAAACGTGAATGAATATTTTTTTTCAACGTTAGATGTTTGATTTGTCTTCCGCCTTGTGATGTCAACGGTTTTTTGTAGTTGATAACTCGGTTGCCGCTGATCACGACTGTTTTCTTACTGCATTGCGCTCGGCACTCGGCTCGGCGACGCGGCGCGCGGTCCTCTGCTCGTACCTACCTACCACACTCGCGGCTCTCCTGCCACTTGAAGCGCTCCCAATGCATTGTTTAAATAAATTAACCAGGCATTTTTATTCCTTTTGATTAATTGTTTATAAATAATACTTAATTAATCGCTGTTGATGATGTACCTATGCAGCATTTTCAGTGTAAAAGCTGATTGAAGTCTTGTCAAATATTTTAATTGCATTTTATTTCACGTTCAAATGCATAGAGGTACTTAAGTGTTGAGTGTAAGAATGTTACGTTAATGTTTAAACTGAGTATTTAATAAGTAGGTACCTACTTAATCCGATTTAAGTAGGTACCTTAGTAAGTACTTACTAAGTTTTTCATTAAAAAGGTGCAAATGGTACCTGCGAGTTGATATAAAAAATTAAAATAGGTAGTTAATTAGGTACCTAATCGTATTGCCCTTGTAACCCATGTTAACCGAAGTTTGATAGTAAGCTACCGATTCAGCTTCTTATGCACATATTGTCTATGACGCAGTGAAATCAGATTTTGCTCAAATCGACAAACTTTGATAAATAGGGTTTTTATTAGGTATTTTTTCTGTGGTTATCGCACTGATTAGGGTCAAAGATGTGCTGCATTATGATGTCATGTAAAATTGTAGGTAGGTACCTACGTAACTGACTACCAATAAGCTTTAGAGACTAAGAAGTTAAGTAATCATTGTACATAACCATAACGCTGGCGAAATTTTTTTTAACCTTATTGAGCCCTTTATTTTGTACTAAAGAACCCGCCACAGCTTCGCCCGCGGTATTTTCCATATAAACTTTGCCCTCTATGGGATGGAATTTCAAAACTAGGTATCCCAAAATCAATTTACCAAATTTTCACCCCTACAGGGGTTGATTTTTTCAAAATGCTTTTGTAGTGCGCCTTTGTTTTTACTCAGAAGCCTAAATTCTCATTGTACCTACATTCTCATGTTAATAAGCTAAAAAATGACGGATTTCCATACAAATTGTTAACTCCTTTTTCACCCATTTAGGGATTGGTTTTCGTAAAATCCTTTCTTAACGGCCGCCCACATTACCTAAAGAATATCTGTACCAAATTTCAGACTTCTAGCTCCAGTAGTTTTGGCTGTGCGTTGATATGTCACCCGATCAGTCAGTCAGTCAGCTTCTTCTTTTATATAGGTAATATAGATAGATTATTTGACTTAAAATACCTACATCTTTGTTTTCGACACAACAGAAGTACAGTTCGTTTCGTATACTTGCCTACAGGGTGTAACTTCAGCATGAGCTCACGCAATTAATGCCGGAAACGGTTGAGATGTTTTTAAGTTTCATACATAAGTACCTATACCTATGATATGACTACTATTTGTTTAGTTTTTGATGTTTGAACTACATTAACATTATTTTTCTAATTTATGCGATACCTATTTACCTTGTAACGCATAACGTTAATGTTTTCATTTTAATATAATAAGCAGGTAATTAATTCGTTGATTTTAAATCTAAAACTAGTAAATATGTATTCAAAATTAAACCCAAACCATGACCATATATAATAATATAGTTAATCGGTGATTTTATTTTATTCTAAAAATAACAAAATAAACTCATAAGTACAACATAATCTACATAAACTAAATTACAAATTGAAATGTATACCTAGGTAGGTACTTAATTACAAATATTTTTTTTCTGAGTTAGAAGTGTACGCAACTCAAACATAATAATAATATTATCCAGTAGGTAATTTTTTTAAACTCATAGGTAGGTATATTGCCATAGTTACGCGAATCATGTCACTCAAAAAAATTTGATGCAAAAAGCTAATCTTTGCTAGCTAGTAGCTGTTAGTTATTTACATGACTCAGAAAAAGGACAGGTTAGCGAGATGCACCTTTGCTACATTTTTGCGGTCGTGTCGCCGAAATAACCGCTTTGTCGATTAGGTTAAGCGTGACATACCTGCACCAAGGGAACTAGTAGCGCCCTCTATCTAGTACGTGAGAAGGCTTCTAAGCGATTCAAAAGCCAGTATCATTTAATTAATTAGACAACATGGCATCTTGTTGCCTACCATCACTGCACCATTCAGCATGAATTCTAAGATGACGATCGTGACGTGACACTTCATAGGTATATTACTTAAGTATATAATTTGGTCCCTCAATTTTATCGAATATTTACTATTCATTTACGTTGCTATTTTCTAATCTAAGCCTATTTTACATTTTAACAATAAAATCATGATGTCCATAACCTCATGTCCCCCTGTCACGCCTATAAAAAGCGGAACTTTTTTTAAGTGTAATGAATGAGGGAACAGATGAGTATAAACTTAATTATACATACACTGCTATTGCCGTATTCTAGAAAATAATATTAACATACCTACCTACATAGGCTACCTAGATCATAACATTACCGTTGACGGGTTAAAAAAAAGCAAGGCAGGCAGGTATTTTTCGCCGGCCTGTGGACGATTATTTCAATAACGACTGAACTCATTTTGTTCAAGTTATTACTTCATAAGGGCTAAATAATAATGACACTTTTAGCGTTCCGTACATCCGAAAAAAAAAAACAGAACCTATATAGGATCTCTCCCGGCTCTATCTGTCTGCTTGTCTGTCGCAGCCTATTATCTCCGAATCAACTGGACAAAATTTAGTACATATAATAGGGTTAGGTGACCCAATCACGGTCGTATAGTGTAAATAAACTAATTCTGATATTGGCGGGTAAAATTAGAAAGTAAAAAATCATTTGTCAACAAACCATAATAAATGAAAACGCCTGTTATGAAAAAAAAATATCTTTATAATTTCAAAATGCATAGTTTAAAAAATATATATGAAATCGGTCATCCAAAACAAAATTAAAATACTGAATATAGGGCCTCACTCATACAGGAAATCAAAACGACAATCCTAATTCTTTAATTTCCCACATTTTATAAAATGTTGCTTAATTGCATCCAAGCTCAATTGATGCAGTGGCTACGGTATTTAAATTATGTATATTAAATATTGGACCAAACACTTATTCCAATAATTTTTGTAACTTTTTAAAGTTCCATACATCTGATGAAGAAACTTTACAATGTATGGTACCCATACATTCTTTCTTAGATCCACAAACAAATTTGGATCAGATAATGCGGTGACTTATAGGTAGTACGGAACCCTCTCCACGCGAGTCCGACTCGCTCTTGACCGGTTATTTAAATTTGTAGTACTTATGTATAAAAAAATATTATCGATGGAGTTGAAAACCAACAATCTGGAACACAATAGTCATTAGTGTCATAGCCAAGAGTACTACAAAGTAAACTCTTACAAAGGAATAAAATATTTATTAATTGAACAGTCCTTTGACTGTATAGTTCAGCCTTGATAGCCTATGGGACCTTAATTATGTAGTTTAAAGGACCCGGAATCAAACCCTTAAAACTTTCGACATGTTTATGTGTGTATCACAGTCCGGTACGTTATTGGATCGCATAACTTTTATTGTCCTAATTGCTTTTTAATATAAATCTGCATAAATTATTTCGTCTTAAATGGTTTTGTATAATATTGTTCATATCATAATAATCATTGCTTATTTTAATAGCCAATATATATATACTCCGAATGTATTGTGTGCATAATTTTTCATAACCTAATATTCATTGATGATACTTCTTTAGTATACATTAGATTTGCTTTATCTCACCGAACTCACTTTGTGCAGTTTGCAAAACAACTATCAACCGTGAGGTAATTGGCGGGGTTCCTAATTTCCGCTCTCAGGGATATAAAAGTTAATTAACGAACCTACCTAGGTACAAAATAGGGAAGCAGTATGTTAAATATTTAAACAAAAATATGTTCCTTCTGAAAACATAATATGCGTAACAAAATTATGCAAAACATGTTCGGCCATATAAATTTAGGACAATCGATGTTATGCGAAGATATAAACAACCGTCAACTGTTTCGCCACTGTTTCTCGAAGGGTATTCAAGTTATAATGCTGAAATTTTGTAAAATTATAGATATATAAAATAACAAAGTGGTTAGTTTTTTCTTGTACCAGCTGTAAGACATTTATTGTCATAATTAATTCTAACAACACCTTACTCTATTTCAGGTTCCCATGCGCTCGTCACAAAATCTACGCAACAGAAACTAAAAATGGCTTTCGAAAAGTAAACTACTAATGTTATTTGTTGATTTGTTCATGGAACAAGAGAAAATCTTATGTATACAACGTTGTCGACTGTTGGTGGTATATATTAGATTACAAGTTTTACCTAGTACATTTTATCCCTGTGGAGAAAAGGAAATATAGAAACAAAAATGGCTTCGCAAAGATTCTGTTTGAGGTGGAATAACCACCAATCAAACATGTTGTCTGTATTTGATCAACTTCTTCATGCAGAGACATTTACTGACGTAACGTTGGCTGTGGACGGCCAATTATTGAAAGCCCACAAAATGGTCCTCTCAGCTTGCAGCCCTTACTTTCAAGCTCTATTTGTCAACCATCAAGAAAAACACCCTATTGTGATTTTGAAAGATGTCCCATATTCGGATATGAAAAGTTTATTAGATTTCATGTACCGAGGTGAAGTTAGTGTTGATCAAGAACGCTTGACAGCATTCTTAAAAGTAGCTGAAAGCTTAAGAATAAAGGGTCTTACAGAAGTAAATGAGGAGAAGTGTGATATTCCAGCTCTTACAAACTCTCTCATACAACAACAACAACAAACATCTGCATCCGCGCACACTCCACCTCCGCAGCTTCACAGAATACACCCTTACATGCAACAAAAAAGACCAGCTTCTGGAATGCCTACTGGTGGAGCACCTCCAAATCTACTGATGCCTCTACTTGGCAATGCTTTAATGCAACCTAAGAGAAAAAGAGGTAGGCCGAGGAAACTCAGTGGCAGTTCCAGCGATGCGTTAACTACAGCAGCCAGTCCTCCAGGCGAATTCATCCCTGAGTCTGCCTCACACGCGCCGTCTAGGCCAGGTGACCAATTAATAAGAGGTTCTCCAGAAATGCTGGAAGTCAAAATGTCCATGGATAGCTTCAATGCCGAAGACGGTGCAACTTCGGGCGGTGAGGAGGCGGGAGAAGCCTTGCTGATCGACGAGGGCGAAGACATGCACTCCACAGACGCCCAGCTGATCGGGAAGGACTCTGAATCTGCAGGTACGTTTTATTATTTTACTCTAATGTATTGGTTATGTTCTAGATGGTTTCTCAACACCTGTTGTATAGCTTGAACTTGACTTTCAGTATATAATTATTTAAAAAAATGTGTTCATTGACACGAATCATATAAATAGGTACGTCGTTTATGAGAACTTTTTGCGGATATTTCATGCATACTTGCATTTCTTTTGTAAATACATAATAATCTTCCTTTCCATTAACACTGTTAAATAACAGTTAAATTTGTTGAAAAAAAAGGGAAAAGCTAATGGGATATAAGCTTTGATATTAGGGAAATGTTTAAGTGAAAAAGTGAAGTGTACTTTGAGTAATTATTTACATACTTATTTAAAGTTTATCCAAAAGGGGTAAGTGATATCTATCAAATTATTTTTGACGTATTCAAGTAACAGAGATGCTTATTTCTTCTATCAAACAACAGTTAACTATTGCTTGCTTTTCTGCTTTTGGGGAGAGCTATTAGAGGAATGGCCAGGGGCAAATTCGGTGTGGTAATGGTTTGGGTAATATTATGTCTTCTCCTAAAATTTCTTCAGTTATATATCATTTACATAAACTTGACGATAAAGGGAAAACAAACAAGGCTTATTCCCAATAGCTTTCCTTCATTAAGCAATTGGAAATATTTTATTAACTTCTGAATTTTCATAATTATTTAAGGAGTTGAAATTAAAGTAATTTTAATCAATACGCTATGCCGAAATATTTCCAATAATTATTTAGATTGAATTATTTTAATAATTGAGAAAAGAAAACCCAAAATGAGAGCTGAAATTAAAATTTCAGATCCCGAAAAAGCTTCAAAAGGGGAATCACACCAGAATAATAATTCAACAAATGGACCGATTCTCTCTATCGAAAACGGATCCATTAAGCAGGAGCCAGCGTCAGATGCCACCGACGGCTATAATGAACCTATCGAATACAAGTACAATCCCGACAGAAGCCGCGATAATTCCAATTCACAGGACGGTCCGATCAAAGATGCAGATGAAAAGAACCGAATGGGCCGAAACTTAAAGCCAAAGAATAGTAAAAAATTGCTACCCCAAATGTCAAAAATTAGAGCTCGAAACTTGTTCAATCAACTCTCCGGTCTCTCCAATTTAAACCCCGCTCTCAATAGCTTCGACAAATTCGCCCCTGAAACTGTGCTCATGCCTGCTCTTGCCACACAGCTGTTCGCCGCCGAGCTCGAACAAAACACTCTCAATTTGACTAGCAATGAAGTAACTGAGCTAGCGCAAACTAACTGGGAGCATCGCATATTTCCTTCCCCCATTAGGAAAAATAACATGGGTAACTATCACGAGGAAACTAACGAATCTGTTAGAGACTATTGCATTAAAGAGGGAGAAAATGTTTTTAGATGCAAGATTTGCTCGAGAGTCTATACTCATATCAGTAACTTTTGTCGGCACTATGTCACTTCCCATAAGAAGGACGTGAAAGTCTTTCCATGTCCCATTTGCTTCAAAGAATTCACTCGTAAGGATAACATGATTGCACATTTAAAAATAATCCACAAAAATCAATCAAACGCTAATGAACAGATGGCCAAGCAGGAGTCCTAACTGAAGTTCATCAAATTTACACAATTTCTCCATTGTTCTCCTTGATTACTAAGATCTGATTGAAACAAGATTAAGAGGATAGTTGCATTACGTTGCAAAAGGTTAAGCTTTATTTTTTATTGAGTTGTATACAATTGGTTTTTCGAGCTCTAGTTTCAAATATATACCTAATGCTAAGTTTTTGAGGTGAGACGATGAAAGAGACGTTGTTAATAATTTATTTATTTATTTTGTTCGTATTCATTTCTCGAAGAGCTATCTTCAAAGAGATATAAGAATTTTTCTACTTAATTTACTTGTTATTTCGCACTTATGTACTTGTTACTTAATTTTATTACTTACAAAATTTCAGGGTACAAAATAATTACTCAAGGTGATCGTTAAATCAAATGGTAGTTTTATAGATGACCGTATAATTATGTACTGAATTTTATTTGCAATTCTCATTGAACTGAATTAGTGTAGGTTTCCTAGTTTATTGATGGCGTGGTTCCTGGTTGAGGAGCAGCGAATAGAATGGCGCGATAGGAATAGTGTATTTATTGTGTAAAGTGTAAACAAGCAACTCGGCAGAGGGTGGCCGGCCGCGGCCGAGGCGCTCCGTGGGTACACTCGGAGTGCGCTGCACACAAGTAGTGGTTTCAATTGCATTTTCATTTGACTTGCCTTATTAGTGATTTTAGTTGTAAATATTGATTTGACTTCTACGAAGTAAAACTCAACACAGGCTATGATTTTTATTCTCTAGAACTTGTTAAGGTTATTTTAAAATAGTTTATTCAATGTTGAAAGCTTTCGTTGTAAATGTAAATGTTATTCGATACAAATACATTATTAGAAATTATATTTATGACATGGATAAGGAAAACTTAAATTAGATTTTAAAAATCTCAATAACAGCGAAAATTTAGTTTCTAGACATAATGTAGCTAAGGATTCAGTTCCTGAATATTTATTTCACTAATAAAAGTCTAAGTAATGGCCCCATGTGCTGTAGGTAGCAGTTTCCTTCACAGAACAAAAAATGGTCTAACATTATTTAAATAGGATATTTTTACATGTTGCGGAGAAACTATGTATGTACCTCTTTATGATTTAGATCAAGCCAAAGATTTAGATCGTTGTATATGACCGTTAGATGCTGTACAGTGACCGCACCGTAATACGTCACTCGGAAAATGTGCGAATGACGCTCATTTTCAATTATTGCTCAGCCAAAAGTGGCAACGAGTGCACGTGAAATGTTCTAATCAGCGTATTAACTTTTCCTGAGAAAAAGTGTCTTATTATACCGTGTTGCTCGAATTTTAAATGCAGCAACAATTCAAAGAACACTAATAAAGCGAAAGGCAGGTAACATTTCTTTCGTGAGTACTATGTTTTAATACAATAGTTTATTTGCATATACTCCCGTTGTTAAAATTATTTATCGAAAAATGGCGGATGCGGAAAGGGAACACAACTGTTACATTAGAAGAAACGGAGGTGACACTATTTTCTGCGTTCACGCACTCACTCATTCATGAATATGGCGACCGATTCTCGCTGTAAAGTGTAATCTAACGATTTAAATCTTTGGAATATTACTGCTTATTCGTTTTCAAAGACAATATTATGACGAAGAAGAAATTTGTGCAAATTATCTAGATCCGGAATAATACACAACTATTTAAAAACAAATTTATTAAAGGTAAATACTTACTTAATTGTAAATAGTTGCATTGCAACAAAAGTTGTTAAAGTGATCTAAGCAAGGTGCTTTGAAAGAAGTTTATAAATGACAGGAATCATGAGATGATTTGTAAATCATATTTTAGTAGAAATCGAATGCCTTAAATAATTAATAAGTAAAAATACTTAAACTAGTGAATTTAATCTAGAGGCAAAATGTAGTCTTCCAAGTATCGATAGCAACACAGTAACTTGATTCAGTCAGTAAGTAAATTTCTGTTGTGATTTAAACTCTATTCAAATATTAAAATATATAAGGTTTAGCTACTACAACTCCGGGCTCGTAAACAGACAGTGTGCGTATCGTGACGACATACTTATTTGAACACAAAAAAGTTAAGTAACAACGCCAAAATCAGCCTTACTATTAGATAATCAATGAGCACAAAAACATTATAATACAACTAGATGATGTGCAGTATTGTGCAGTTACCCATTAAAATGTAGCTCTGCATCACCATACAGCGAACACCGTAAAAATTCGAATAAAATAACCTAAGCAACTTACGTGCACATTCGTTTTAAGGGTAATTCTTATTTTTTAACGACAGCAACCCTAACATATCCTTTTTACGTTGTGTTTCATGAGAGTAGGTGTTAGTTTCATAGTTTGTGTTTATTTATGTCCTACTTTTTATTTTTAAGAACCTACTAAATAATGTATTTTTCCTAGATTATAATTTCATTTTTAGGTCGTTGGTCCTTGAATGTTGTGGAACATTTTGAAATAGCACTTTGTGACGTCGTCTATGTAATTTAGTACTTATTGATTGAGCGAAGCGAAATCCCTGGGCATACTGGTCGATTTTGCTTGTGAATGGATTATTTCGAGGGATGAAATTTGGTGGGTGGAATACCCATAAAATGTAAATGCGACTTAATGAGCCCAATGACTACGGAGTTTTGAGATATTGAGGTCCTAGAGGCCAAATGGGGTGTCATATGAATGGACTTGCCTTAAAGGGTTTCGAAATATATATTCTAAAACTTTGGGCCTTATTCGTTATTGCTGTAAACACAATAAGTACAAAAAAACCTGAACTCCGAAGTGTGGATGCAAAGAAATATGAAATAATTTCTATAAAAATAGAACATTTTCTATTTATTCATATAAAATAAAACAATGTCTCTAACTTGAGACATTTGAGGAGGTATCAGCGAAAAACGAGATAAAACAAATTTCATTTTCGATCTTAAAATTGAACTTTATTGGACTCCTTCGCGAAATCTTAGTTCGGGCGGACCCACTATGAATAAACAAACAGATAATATTTTTTAATTCAAATAATAATTATCAATAGGTCTTCTGATCGTGTAAAGGCGATCTAATAAAATCTCAAGTATATTATATGCTCTCAATTTTTACGGTCTGAAAATAACCTTGTAAAACGGGGAATCCTGCCAGAAAACTCGTGATGAATGTGCTTGCGGATCATTCCAAACAATGCAGCATATAATTATATCAATGTGTGTATTTTGCCCAGTCACGTGCAATACCGATGATCTCCTAAAAGCTACCCCTCGAGGTATCCAAGTGGTAAAAGATTGGGAAAAAAGGTACAACTAATTACTGTAGATAAAAAATCAGAATGACCCTTAAATATTTATTTTTAAAGTGATTACAGAACTACGTTTGTATGGTCGACTAGCACTAAAGATTGTATGTTTTATGATTACTGTTACCTTCTAGCATACCTTTTGGTTTAGTGTGGTGCGTGCATAACGGGTCTTATTTCTGATCAATTCTTCAATGAATATTTGAAAGGTATTGCTTCACGCTGATCTTGTTTTACGAGCATGCAACAGTATGGCTGACACTAGTGACAAACGGCAAAAATCGTAAGCATTTTTACTACAAGTTTTAGCTGATTAGGTGTGTTTTTAATCCGATGGGCAATTTTTCTATTGCACGCTTTCATCATATCATCGGATTTTAGACTCCTGACATTATATGTACAAAAGGTGGACACAACTTTTATATCGCCGTGCGCCCCCCATTTACTCGATAGCCAATTGTACTATCTTCTCTCTAAAGTCAGATTGTTTCATACCCTGCGACTACCTGGCGAGTTAATCGGAATATTTTTGATACTTAACGAAAAATAGTGACTTGTTGGTGCGTAGCGATTTTAAAAATACGTTTCCACCTTTACTCATTTTTTGAACTATTGAAATTATTACCTATCTTTCTGATCTTTATTTTGCTTTATATTTTTTGTTGCCTTTTCTTTAAGTCTGCCCGCCAAGCGAATTTTAACGTGTTTTTGGAATTTATCATAAACTTTTTTTTTTACTACCACCTTACCTCAAGGTGCTGGTAAACGAGCAACATTTCACTGCAATTTATAGCCGGCAATTATAGCTGTCTTACTCTAACTTCGTACGTTAGAGGGAGACCACTATAGTTGCCGGCTATAAGTTGCCGTGAAAATAAATGATGCTCGTTTACAAGCACCATTAGTAAAAAAAAATACTCTAATTCCAAAATAACGTTTCGACAAACTTTTCATTACTACCCTGTTTAAATGCTCACAAGATCACTTAACCAGCTTTAATGGTGAAACATTTCAATTTGTTCAGTTTGCTTACATTTTCTGCTGTCTTGGCCTTCACCAGCTCCTCATAATTATAATCTGATCAGTTACGTTGACTATTTTAATCGTCGCCTAAAAATTGTTAATCTCATGTGTGTTGAGTTGATCGAGTGGAACCGCTTGCCATGCAAAATGTCACTTCAGTCGCCTGAATCTTTTTACCCTATTTTAATAATGCCCGATATGCACCAGCCATTCAGAAGGTCGGTACGAAGCGTGGACATCACTGCAACCGCATCCTTGCGATTTTGTAATGTAAAGCTGTAACTTAGCATTGATATATCATAAATATTTATTATGTTTCCCCTCACAAACCAATTCTCTAGTAACATAAAGTAGGTCCAGGAAACGCTTGCCTATTAGTGTGCCTTTACTTGTACATTAAATCATAAGTTAAATATTTATTGACTACTAGACTATTAAGAAATGTCAAAGAATGTTATGTAAAATTATTTATTTTAATTATTCAGAGTTTACAATATACTTTAAGAAGCTTCCCTAGGAATTTAGAAACCTTTTAGGGCTACGTAGAAGACATACTGACGTACTTATCTAAGAATAAGGAGTATATCATCTCATGTTTCCAGATTAATTTGGATATTGAAAATCTGAGAAGGTTAAATAAATTAC
The DNA here is from genome assembly GCA_947859335.1 of Tortricodes alternella. Classification (NCBI taxonomy): domain Eukaryota; kingdom Metazoa; phylum Arthropoda; class Insecta; order Lepidoptera; family Tortricidae; genus Tortricodes; species Tortricodes alternella. The sequence goes on along the minus strand of OX401970.1, from coordinate 20,650,002 downwards.
CTAAATGTTATAAATCGAGACGATGTCTCGATTGAATCAATATGAAGACTGTAAGAATTCTTAAAAACGAATTTATTGTACCTACCTTTCATAAACTTTATATACAATTTAAATGGAACATTAATTGAAAGGTACTTAAAGAAAAAATATATTTAAGGTGAGGCGATTATTGAACGTTTAAAAATCTTTAACTAATATAGTCAGCCAGTGCCTAAGCATACCTTATTCGAAATGTATACATATTCATTTTTTTATTTGTCGTTTTTATCCTAAATTCGTTAAGATCTTTCTATTACTTTAATCATAGATTTATATTTACTACGTCAACTCGATGTTATTTATTACATATTTATTATATCATCAATTGGTGCTAAATTATACTTAAGAAATGTTACATTTAATGTAACATTTAAAACAAATTCTCTTATAATTTGTGTACATGCATATTTCTATTTAGTTTGTTGACGTTCTTGTTTGAAATCATTATCGTTTATCCTATTTCGTCTTAAATTTATGTTCAACGAGCAGCTAATGGGACTTTTTAATACAGAAAAACTCAATTGAGTCATAATAATGTGTGTGAATATTTAAAAGACATACTTTTGTTTATTTATTTATAAAGGAATAATTAGTAAGAAACCGCAGTTCCACTATTGTTAGAATGACCCTTTTCAATAATGTTGATTATCACCTGAAGCAATAAATAGAAATATACTTACAAGTAATATAATATACCTAATACCACTTACAGGATTATTCAAAACAAATTATTGACATTAAATAAGATTTTAAACTTTATTATAAAAATAAAATCATGTTACTTTAAAACAGTAATGCTTAAGACATAGCATTGTTTAGTTAACGAATTGAGAAACAAATATTTTTGTCCGAATGAGTAGCAGCTACAGCCAACAATCTATTGAAGCGTAACAAACGTACCTACATTAAACCAACAGTAGTGTAGGGAGTTGTATGTGGGCTCTTGGCATGGACCGGCAGCGCCGACCACTGGTGATGATTGTAAGCTCTCGTCTGGGACCTTCCCGGCAGCTCCTAACCTCCAAGAGCTCTTCCTTATACCTATATATCAAGATTCAATGAACAACGCAAAGTTGTTTTCTCAATTCAATATAGTACTAGTTCCCATCGTAAGATTCCAACGTTCGATGGTTAGATAATTATAATACAATATGAGTTAAAAATTTGTGGTAAATTAATAAATGGATATCGGATTTTCTGATGCATTAGAAAATCTAAACAGTAAATAAAAAGAGAATCACTCCGATATTTTTAGGGTTCCGTACCTCAAAAGGAAAAAACGAAACCCTTATAGGATCACTCGTGTGTCTGTCTGTCTGTCTGCCTGTCCGTCTGTCACAGCCAATTCGCTCCGAAACTACTGGACCGATTGAGTTGAAATTTGGCATTCATATGTAAGTTGGTGACCGCAACACGGACGCGTGACATAAATATATGAATTTTAAACATAGAGGCCACTTTTTGGGGGTAAATTAGAAAATAATAAAAAAAAAATTGCCACCTATATCGTGTGACATATCAAATGAAAGGGCTTATTATGAGGATCTTAAATATATTTTGTTTTGAATTTTAAGTAAAATAGTTTAGAAGTTATTCAGGAAAATAGACGAAAAATGACCATTCCCCCCCCTTATTTCCGAAACTACTGGGGCTAACATTTTGAAAAAAATACAGAAAATAGATCTTTACCTATAGATTAGAGGAAAACCTATAAGAAGTCCGTGGTATTTAAAGTAACCTAGTAAATTTCAGATAATCATGTACGGAACGGAACCCTCTCCACGCGAGTTTAACTCGCACTTGTCCGGTTTTTTAGATAAAGCACGTTTACTATATAAACATTAGCAGAATATTCAAATCTCTAAATTTACCTAACCTCCTACCGCTTCTGGGCATCCGTTCTACTTGGTCTAAGTGATATTGAAACCTACCGGTCCCAATATCATATCATCTTCCTTGCTATCTTACTGCGAAAAGTGCGCATTGGAAAAAAATTACAAAACTAACCTATATATTATTTATGTTTTATAATACCCTACGTTATAGTTATTCCCTCAGAAACATTCCCTCGGAATAAAAAGTACCCTATGTCACCTAACCTGCTCTGTCAAGAAGACCTAACAATAACTATATACTTACTAAGTTTCATGAACATCCGTTCAACCGGTGGTAACAACACACACACAAACCGCATTTATAATATTAGTAGGCAGTAGGATAACAATATATCAATTTATAGACCAAGTCGAATGGAGGCCCTTGTATGCATTAAGTATCTTAAGGGTCAATAAATAAATATAAAATGGAGCTAGAGCTACCACATCTTTATAAAAGCCCTCGATAGAAATCACTGTTATGTCATACAAATGGCCGAATTCAGAAAAGCCACTCAAATTGATCTTTAATTAAAGTGACGTTTCAGTGATAAGTTGACAACTAGTTGAGGGACATTTAACTATTTAATATCTAATAAAATGCCTAAGTGGCGTTTCGGAATTCGGCTAAAAGTCAGTTAAAGAACTTAAATACGAAGATTCTATATAAGTATTAAAATTGCTTCACTGTTATATCCAATTTATTATTGTATTATTGTTATTATACTATTGTCATTTATGCGTATAAATCATGCGGTGGGAACTAAGGCTATAACAGTTGACATACGGCGTATGTAATTATCTTCTGAAAACATGAATATATATATACTGTTCGTTATATAAATTTACTTCACACAGATACATAATTATAATAATCATAGTATATAGCCAAAAGTTTAAACTTTTAACAGTTTCTTTTATTAATTTGCACTTAGACAAAATAGCCAATGCAAGAGCAATGTTTAGATACATTTTAGAATTGAAGTTACACAATAGCATTACTTGTTAATGAACAAATAAATATACATAAGGTGTTAATTACTATTTTTAGAATCTTTAAAGAAAGTAATAAAAGTTACAGCAAAATTAGCCAATCTTTTCAATTAAGAATTTGGACATTATTTTGTTTCTTTCGTTTATGTTATTTAAATTTACCTTCCTGTTTTAGTTTTTGCGGCGTCAATAAACTTTACTTGTCATTTTTATCAAGTATATGTTATTTAGGAGCGATTTTTAATCGTCGGATAAGATATATCTGTAGATCTACCGTCTTATCCGGGGATTGTAAATGCGACCCTTAATGTTATTATACTCTTAAACCTAAATTTATAAAGTTATTTATGTAAATGTTGTTTATTTGTGGGACACAGTAAGTCCATGTATATGTTTGAATGTTACGAAGTGTCCCGGGCGCAGTGAACGCGTGCCCGCCGTCGCCCGGCGGAGAGCCGCGCCCCGCAGCCTGCGCGCGCGTTTCTCGGGGTCTCGGGTCTGCCGCGTGTTGCATTCATGTAAATTACCACAACGACCGACACTCGCAGTCTCCGTCCCCGCGGCGTGGGACGCTATGTCCAGTTTCTTTATTGTTTTTGTAAACAATCATGGTTTAATATTATGTAGTAGCAAAGTAACAACACGGGTTATTAGGAAAGAATAGATTAAAAGTTAAGTTATTTATATTATAATTAGACGTAAATAGTGTTGTTAACATTTGAGTGAATTTTCTAAACTTAGAAAGCTTTATTAGTCACGAAACTCAAGGAGAGATGACGGTTCAGGTATGTTATCCTATTGTGGTACTTCCCTCGAATGCGGTAGATGGTGTTGTGATGACCGTAGCGCTAGATGATCTACGTTAAACTCGCTTTCTATGTTGCTCAAGCCGACACTAAGCGACAAGTATTTTGGATCAGTACAAATTATTGCTTTTGTTGTTTCTTTTTGTTAATTCTGTAGAAAAAGTATTGCAACCTATTAATGAGGCTAAAAAGAATCCTGATCATTTTGTTATCGATGGATGTTTCAGTACGCTTACTCCAGTATCATACAGTCAAGGGCAGCTCTTTGTCTACAATCTGTAAGCTAACACCAATGGTACAATTATATATTATTTTTACATCTTTGAGCCCACCTTATGTGATCTTAAGAGCTAAGTTTACTGAAGTGTTATATTTATATATAATGTACAACTGACTTGCCGAGATAGTTCCAAATGCAAACACTCGAGTCCTATTATTTCATAGAGAATTCTGTTCTTTGTTATATCATTTTTAATTTATTATTTTAGATTATGATTATTTTAAATATTTTAAGCTGTTTGACTTTTGCGTAGTTCATTTCTTTACAATATTCATATCATATGTTCAGATTATTTGATTTGTTTTGTGTTACTAAAAGTGTTATCAGCCATCATTTTGTTGGACTTGTGGACCCATCGTTTATTTTAACTTCTACATTTATTTCAAATTGCTTGTTAGTAGTTTTATTTTCGGTTATATTCCATGGACGAGTTTTTCAATTTTAATATTTTTCTAAATGTAACAGCAATGTGAAAAATTCAAACAAAGGTGCTAATGTGGGAGCTTTATGTATCTGTATAAAACTTGTCCGTGAAGTAAATCCACCAATTGATCATGGTTTTCTTTATACTACAAAATCGTGTTGTAATTAAATTCGTCATTCAATTTGAACAAATAAAGGTTTATATATTTTCTTTATTTGTTTTCCTTTTGCCATTTTAATGGTGCTGCTAGGCATTTGCTTAGTATAAAGCATACGCTTTAAGTGTTTAGAAGGTCCTATCCTATTAATTATTTTTCACAGTTTACTGTCTTCGATTACTCGCGTATATAATAATAAAAATACATTATTGATTTCAGGACGAGCTTCTCCAGATTTTGAAAATAAGGATTCGAGGTACGGCCATTCTCCAACCAACGAGGGACACGGCAAGATCCGCGTCAATCCCGCGACGCAGACGGCGTCGACGTCGGGCGAGTTCCCGAGCGACTCGCTCAACAATAACACGCTGCAGCCCGCCGGGCACGCGCTGCAGCGACCCGCCGTGCGCAGGCGCATCCGCAGGAGAGCCAACTCCGCTTCCAACGATCCTGCTGAGCAACTAACAGAAATGTCCGTCAGAGGACTCAATCTCTTTAGATACGCCTCGGTCAACGAAGGAGTTTACCAATGCACAGAGTGTGCGAAAGAGAACATACAAAAAACCTTTAAAAACAAATATTCATTCCAGAGGCACGCTTTCCTCTACCACGAGGGCCAACAAAGAAAAGTATTTCCTTGCCCTGTTTGTTGCAAAGAATTCTCCAGGCCAGACAAGATGAAAAACCATATGAAGACCACGCACGATTGCTACGTGCCAAAAGATTGCGTGTATCCGCCGAATGCGTTTTTCATGCTTCCCGGTATGGAGGGCGGGTTGTCGGGCATCAAGCTGGAGGCGGGCGGCGCCGCCGCGCACGCCGCGCCCGACCCAGCGCAGGTGTGAGTCCGCCGTCGACCCTGCGCGCTGCGACTGCACCGGCGCGCGCGCACCGGCTGCGGACTGCTGCAGCCGAGCCGACGTACGATGGCGGCCGCACACTTCTGGCTTCCTCGTGCGCCCGCGCAACTGATATGTCATATGCCGTACTGCCGCAGCCAGGCGACTTATGCGCGTAAATTTTCATTGCCTGCCGATTACCATGTTCTTTTAGATTTTTCCTATCATTCGTTTTCATTGTATTTCTTATAAGAGATTCAGAGATCAATAGAAGTAGGTTATTCATTCTATTTTTGGAGTAAAATTTTTATGTACACTTTTACTGAGTGCATAATAATTATATGTTTTTTTCCAATCATACTGTTATGCATTTAATATCTAATGTTTGTTACATAAAGGTTATTCTTGTTAAAATTTACGGTTGTGCAAATTATTAGACAATAAATGTTTGAGGCCAGTTACGCAATAATTGCAAGCAGCAAGTTATTATAATAACTTTATAAACATATGTAGTAAGTAGCATTAATGGGTGCTGTACAAGTCTGATTCGTGCCTTCCATTATACAGTTCTACAACCTAAAACTAGTAAACTTTAAATGATTTTATCCGTGTTGTTGCTCTGAAATATATAAGTAGGTATGATACCGTAAGACATAACCAAAGACTGTAATTAACATTTTAAACTGCTTCATAGTAGACATTTTTATGACGCTGTCTGTCAAGCACGATATTTCAGTCTGGAATCAGAGTAATTAGTGTCATGAGCACCGTGGAGGACTGCAAGCGAGGAATCAGTGATCTCGCTCAGTGCCCGCGCCGAGCGCGCGCGCGGCCCCAGGCGACAGGCTTAGATATATTTATGTGCCTATGCAAATATATATAGAGAGGTTTTAAACTAGTTGTAATCTGATAAATATTATAAGGGCTAAGGAAATAAGCGCCTACTTCAGTATTTTCTCGTTCTGATGTTATTCCTAAATCTTAGCGGTGACATAGTGCACGCACACATAAAATACTTTCGTTAAATTTGTAAGTGCCTTGGAACTAGGATTACGTCGTTAACAGAAGATATCAATTTTATTGGTAAAATTTTATCATTGTAAAATATTCATAACTATTTTTAATTATTATCCTTTCTCTTAAATTTTATCTATTAAAGACTTATTACATAGATTAATATTATGTAAATGTTTAAATATATTAGTGAGCTATACTGTTGATACGTAGCTGTAATTATGAATTTTCGCAAGAGAAGTATATTTTCAGATTTATCCATTATTACAGACCTAAGTAGTTAGGTACGCAAATAATTTGATAGTGCCATAGCACAAATGATGGATGTTGTACATTGCGCATGTTTCCACGTGTAGGAGTATTCTGTAATTGTAATGGTAGTTATGGACGAGCGCGGCCGCACGGCGCCTGCGCCGCCGCGCCGACCGGCGACAATCAGCAGTTCTTCCATTAATAAGGGAAATCTAATATTAATGTTTAAAATAATAATGTTGCGACTAATCTCCATTTTAATTTAAGTTTTTTTGGGACTCGTTTAGTAAGATAATCAACATTTAGAAGCCCAATCTTTAAAATTATATAATTTCTATACTTAAAAATATTGGTTAAAACGAATTGAGTTTTTGTATTTTAATAATTAGCGCACAAGTTAAATATAGTTAGTTTACGTTACGTTTATTATAGATGTCGATAAGCCACGTTCTTGTATATAATTAACGGTATATTTAGTTGCAGTAGTTTATTAATCACCAAGAGGTATTAATGAAGTAGCGCGAGGGTGCTGTGCGCCCGCGCACGCCCCTGCTCCCTTGGGGATATCTGGACACGCAATTTCTCAACTTTACTTGTTTCTCTCTTTTTTATTTCGGACTAAATTGACCACTACACTACATACGAGTATATTCATTTCAGTATGTAGTTAAGTATATATAAAAATATATCGTGTGGTGGAGTGTTATTTTCTTTTCTTCCTTTTATAGTATTTTATTTTGTGATATTAGTGCTAACTAAGTTGGCTTTTCTGTTCATTGTTGAGTTATTTTAATTCTTACTTTTGGTATTAATCCACGCTGCAAGGCAGCGACAATAGAACAACAACAAAGCAGTAGAAGGCACCAAAATTAAATAGGTAAAAAACTTTGGTGTGTTATTTTTACCGTATTCGAAAATATGGCCTATTGTAAACAAGCTCCTAAATTATAGGACATTTCACATGACTCTGTCAAAATATGTATAGCTTTTAATAAATAAAGAATATTTATCTTAAAGTTGAAATAATAAAAATAATACATTCTTTTAGTTCTTCGAAAAACGGGTTAGAGTACTGTTTAACATAGAATATCCAGAACGGAATATATAATTAGTATCTGTAATAAATCCTAACCCAAAACAAAAGTTATAGACCGAGAAAATGTAAATAATTCGTAATTGCTTTTTAATTCTAACTGTAGATAACTTTTAAACATGTGCACCATCTGATTTCAAATCATTGGTGCAGGCTGTAGTTCTGACATGCACAAGATGCAATCTAGAACCTATAGGTGTGAGCAGTATTTGAAATACGTGAAGCACAGCCCCGTAGAAGAATTTGTGTCGTTTTTTCCCCATAAGGTCGTCAGTAGAAGTTATTTTTTACAACATAAGTGCAATTTATTTTAAAGTGTTGTTTTTTTTCTATATTCTATTGATTTGAGTTTACTAATGTGCTGTTCAGAATGTAACAATCTATTTTCTATGCTTGTTCAGAATATAAGTATTAACTACGGACTTCCTTCTTATCGTCATTAACATAGATTACCTACTGATAATAAATTGGGTCTTAGATCATATTTACACAAAGGAAATGCTGGAAATGCTTGTATTAAAGCAATTATTGTAACTTTATCTATTTGAATGAAACTACCATTTTTAACCGACTTTAAAATGGAGGAGGTTATTTTAAATTTCACCAGTGTTATTCAGCTTTGCCAATCTGAGCGTGTGAAGGCCTTCCGACTCACAAAAGGCTCTCTTGTTGAGCGCATCGTAGGCCTGATGAAGCTTAGGGTGCGTGCTCTAACTAAAACTCGGCTAAATTCAAATAAGCGCCTTGCACTTAGCCGTGTTTTTAAATTGACTACTTACTTCTCGAACACTACAATATCTACGTGGATTTGAAACTAATTAGATGTCAATGTAGTTAGTTGGTATCGCGGTGTATCCGGAATATTTGGAATAGGTGTGTGTACCTTGAAATCGTTTTAAACATCAAAGCTTTAACGATTAATCCATATAAAGTAAACAAATGTTTATTTTGTAATGACAAGTCGTCTAAAATAGATATTTTATTATGAAGAAGAGAAACGATCTTACCATCGCATTAAATAATGTGAAAACATGTAACATTACAAGTAATCCAAATAAAATGTAAACAATAGCCATGATCTTTTATTTGTCACTTTCCTATCATTTTCACTTATAAAACAAAAGATTGATACGGAACCTATTTCAGATTACCAGTTCACGTACGAGGAAGATGGGGACAGCAATGGCATGCCGGTGATCACATTAGAGGTGATGTCGGACTCTTCCAACGTGGAGCCCGGACCCGACGGCAGCTCCAGCGACACGCCCTCAAACTCGACTGAGCCTGACATCCAAGACGCCGCTGCCCTAATTTATTTTCATAAAAAAAATCAATCTAATGGAATGCCCGATTGCGAAAGTTCAGACGATAACAAGGATCAAGAGACCGCTAGCGACTGTCCAAAAGCTAGGAATGATCTACTGGAATATGTGTTAAGGACCGACGGCAGCGTTGTGTGCAAGCTGTGTGGAGAGGTCTTGCAAAGCCGAACGCACTGGTATAGGCACAAGTACAAAAGGCATGTAATACAGCCGCTTAACCCATCGCCACTCTTCCAGTGTGAACAGTGCCTTGTCTTCTTTAAAAGCAGAAAAGGTAGCGAGTTCATTAGCACTTTAGTAGGGTTTCGTACCTCAAAACGGGAAAACTATATCTTTATTGAATTCACCATATGTTTATATGATATCAACATGTCAATATGATTAACAAATATAGTGAAAATCAATAGCAGAAAATATATTAATTAGGAAAAAGTATTGATTTATTGATTCGGAGGATAACTAAGTAAGAGGTAATAAACTGACTTTGGACATCTTCAATGCCAGGCCATTTCCAGAGCACAAAAAGCTAGGAATCCTTATAGTTTCATCATGTTTGTCTGTCTGTATGGCACAGCAGCTATTTCTCGATATAGTCACAACAAAATTACTTTTCGAAAAAACTTTCAGGGTAGCATAGGTACATAATGTAATGCAAAGGTCTTTTCTTGCACGTTAAGTCAGCAAATAACAATTTGCATACTTTTGGAATGCTTGAACCAAGATATTTCATATGAAACACCTCTTTACCCTATTGCTTGACTTTCAAAATTCAATCCACTTCCTTGGCCCACTGTTTCAGTAATGGTTTTTTTTTTTATCTACACCCATATCATAAAACCTCCATAGTGTAATCAAAAACCGTAGGAAATGACCACCATTGTGACAACCAATTAGGTAAAACCAGTGCTGCAATGTTATTACAGTATCGAAATGAGATTAAATTTGGAACAGCTGTCATAACTCAAGTGGGTCTCTATTCTAGTATCCATAGATATTAAACAGTTATTGATACGAAACATCAATTCAGTATGTTTTTTTAATATAAACCGAACGACATTTGATCTCGGGTGACGAATAGAGACTTCATTCGTTTGTCTATGATTTAAAAAAAATGCTCTTGACGGAGGATCGAATTGCCGCCATTATGTTGGTTTTTTGCTGACCGAAAGTAGAATTGTTGTTGAATTGAATAGAAACAGTTGTTTGTTATTCACATTTTAGTTGAAAATATGAATAGTAGTCTTCTCGGAGTGACTGTGTGATGTGAAAATGCGCCGGATATCGGAAATATGCAGCCACGATTGCAACAAATAACTTGTTGCCAGAAAATATTGTTTCTGAACACATCATGGAGGATTTATAATATGTGTGTAGATAAAGTTATGTATGAAACTCTGCATAATTTGGCCTTAAAACACACGTGCGATCTTATTATGAAACTCGCTAAAGCTCGTTTCATGAAAACCGCACTAGTGTTTTAAGGCCTATCATTATGCAACCGTTGCATAAACTACTATTAACATTTTGTTCCTGCGATATATGGCACGTAAATTCTATAATTGTTCCTAATTTCAATTTTGTATTTATAACATTACTACTTGCTGAGATAAGGGGCTGTACATACAGAAAGACGGACGATGAAGTATGATAAGGGTTCCTTGTTTGCCTTTTAATTACGGAACCATAAAAATGAATTATACAACCATTGTAACAAAAACAATTTGTTTTCTAAATATAGGAACTGGTCATAAGCTGCCTTCATTGGATCACGAGTTATATTATAAGCGACGTACCTACTTAGGGGGCGTCCATTAATTACGTGAGGCATTTTAAAAAAATATTGACACCCCCTCCCCCCTTTGTGGATGTTGTAAGATTTTTCTCGACTCCCTCCCCCCTGCACCAATCTCACGTGAGATTTTTCAAAATTTGTATTTTGTTATAAAAGCGTTGAATTTACTTAAAAAAAAACACAATTTGCTTAATTATTTTTATTTAATACTAGCAAAGACTAGTATTTGAGAATATTGCTGTAATCTTAAATCACAGTGATAACATTAGATAATAAATAATTATTCATTTAGCTTTAATTTAACGTAACTTTCACGCAGTTTCACAACGTTTTGTGCTAGAAAAAAATTACGTGATATTTGCCAAGACCCCCCCTCTCCCCAAAGTGAGATTTAGTAAGATTCGTCTCTATCCCCTCCCCCCCTGAGCACCTCACGTAATTAATGGACGCCCCCTTATTAATAGATACCTATTATCCTGCTAAAACTATAAAAAAGCGTTGGGGCAGACATGACCTCGGAGTACGGAACCCTATATTGTGCATGGTCCTGCAAACACTTGCTTGATGTTTTTAGTTTAGGATGTTCATACAAAAATTAATGAATTCGATAAGAATTTTGCTATCTACTATAGATAACTATGGCGCTGAGTGAGGGCACTTTTTGCATTGTCATAGCATCATTATTCTGGCGGTGAAAGGATAAAATAAAAAAGTTTGAGTGACAAATAATCATTATGCTAAATGGACAATACAGTGTCGATTTTGAGGTGCGGAACCCTCGGCGAGCAAACAAGATACGCGCTTATTCTACTTGAGTCAAAATACTGGTATTTTTCAGGATACACCGGACATTTAGCTAGCCGGCACAGCGAGGATATGGCCGATCCAAATCCCATTGCAACAAAAAGTGAGAGCGAGCGTGAGGCTGACCCGGAGAAGCTGTGTTCTCTAGAACCGCCGGAGGTGAAGCACGAGCCCGACCCCGAGTCGGCGACAGCCCAGTTGACTGTGCCGAATCACCAAGCACCAACCCTAAAACATTCCACAACAAAAACTACCGAATCTAGAAAGTCAAGTAGGGGGAATAAAGGTATCATTTAATATTTTTAATGTCAACCTTTTTCAAATAGATAATAACGAATAAACTAAACTAGGGTAATCCTCTATCTTGGCTTCATAAACACACAACGACAAACAACAATACCCCAAGATAAACACATGTTATGATATGAACATGGTATCTGTCGGAGGCACTGGTTGGCCAGTCCACTAGAGACTGGCAGACAGCGAAGCTTATATTATGCTAGTATCACACGATCGTCCAACACCCAAACTTATTGCCAACCCAGCCGAATTATAAGCCAACTCAGCCGAACTGGCGCCAACGTGACTGGGTTGCAGAAGCGTAACCTGCCTAGGCGGGGCCCGTATAAAATTTGTTTAGGGGCCCTTAGGAAGGGTAAAGATTTTTTGTTCACGCACGTTGGGGGCCCCGTATAATTTATACGGCAGATACAGCGGTAGCTAAGCCCCTGCTGGGTTGGCTTATAATTCGGCTGGGTTGGCAATAAGTTTGGGTGTTGGACAATCGTGTGGTACCAGCATCGGGCTGCGCCTGCAGCTAATATTTAATTGCTCGTTCAGAAGTGAAGAAATGCCGTAAGAGGACGTAAATAAAAGTGTTACAAAATAATTTACTCTTTACATTGCATAAGTATTTTTCCCGGGACTTAAGAATCCTGTGCCGTGAGCGATCGGTTCCAGATTGCTCTCGGCATCTTGACAATACGGTACCCCGTACTAAGGTAAACATATTTCAGATCACCGGACTAAAGAAGTTTGGGAAGAGAAAAGATATCAAGAGGAAAAGTTGGTTGCGGATATAATAAACCGCGTGAAAAAGGAATGTGAAGCGCAGGGCTCCGGCGGCGGCGAGCGGCGCGGCTATACGCGCCGCACCACGGTCATGCACACGTAGCGTTGCGCCCGCGCCTCGGCTATATACCGGGTGCAAAAGTGACAGCCACTATGCAATACCGATCTGCCATGCCACTTGGCACTCAATGAACAATCTCTAAGCTTTTAGGTTCAGGTGTTGTCTGAAACTAGCTAACGATAACGGTCGTGGAGGACCTACTAGCGATTTCAACTGACCTAAGCCTTTTCATCTGACAAGGTTGAAAGAAAAGGGTAGCATAGCGACTGCGCGTAAGTTTTATATATAATTCGAAAGACCTTCAAGTTCCTTCTACAGGGATAACTTCAAAAACCAAGCAGGCCTAACGCGCTTGTTGTGATGTCTCAGTCCCAGTGCCGATGAAAGTGCACATGTGCCAATATATATTTTGCCACTATTGAAATTAGGTGCCAAAAGCTTTTCGAAATTGTAAATAGATAGCTTAGAACTTAAATATCTAACTAATACCTATCGTGGAAATTGTTTTTTTTTCAACGGTGTACGTGTATCTATTGATCGCGGTCTGCACGAAAGGGAAAGGAGTGAGATAAATTAGCTAGTAATATGCATTTTACGAGTAACAAGTTGAAACTTGCTCCCCGCGCGAAGGCCGCGTAAGGTAACTCGACTTCAGAGACAGCTCATGGGCACAGTGGCGTATTTATAACCCTAGGGCCAAGGAGGCCATGGGCCGGGGCGGCAGGCAGGCTTCTTTGAGCGCCTTTTATTGTCAAGCTTACCTAAAATATTTTTAATTAAGTACAGCAAAACTAACTGGTCCGGGTCGCCAAATCTTTAAATACGCCTCTAAGTAAGATATCCGGCTATCCAGCCAATCGCCATGCTGGATATTCAGTATCCGGCCAAACCACTTCCCCTTACATCTCTAATTTAAATATATCCTCGTCTTGTATAAAGCTCCTCTGCCACCAGCAAGGCGAGTCGAGAATTGAAATCTCGTCGGCTGGCCTGGACCATTTCCACGAAGATGCGCTACGAGACAATAGAAATTTTGCCATACTTTTAATTCTCGTCTCGCCGGTAGAAAATCGAAAATCGTCTCTTAAAATATACCTATGTATACCGACATTGTAAATATGCAGTAAAATAGGTATAGGTAACGCTTAAACATTTTAACAAAATGTCGATTGTAATTGGTTGAAATTCATAACGTTTTTAAATGAGCGAATGGAGTATTGCAATGCCAAATTATTTAAATAAATGCTGAAACAAACAACAATCATGGTTACTTTCGTTTGGTTTACCTTTTAACGGTTCCGTAGCTATAGTTATACTTAGTTTCGCCATGTCAGTCTGTCCGTCTGTCAGTCCGTCCGTCCGTATGTGACAGCCATTACTTTTACAAGATGGTGGATGGCAAAGTCTAAATTTATGAAAAAAAAAAATAGTTTTGCTCCCATGCACATGCATCAAAAAGGATTTTTCATTTTCATACCTATATATGTATATATCGAAGCTTACCTTATAAACCAAGAAACCTACCTCCAAGGTAGTCACGTTGTGGTCAAAGTTGAGGTCTGATGAGAGGATCTATGAGGAATCGATAGAACTCCTCAAATATTATAGGCCTGCATATAACAATTTTGGTATCTTCTGTAATAACTCGAGCAGTTGCGTCTCAATAACATTATTTGGTGAAGTAGAACTGATGAAGACCATAGATGACCACCGGAACTCCTTAATGATAATTATTTTCCGGATGGCGATTAGATTTCTGAATAAAGTTGGGAAGCAACTTATGCTCATGAAAATGAATATGGTAAATAAGAACCGATGGTGAAGAACCAGGAGAACTCCTCAACGATGGACGTCCTTGCACCTTGAATAGCAAAATTTTGTAGTGTGATGAGCAAATGGCTTTATGCTATTGTTACTTGATGTAGTAAATGTGTCTCGTAAAATCACATATGATAATCACTAAAAAGAGAAGAAATTATAAAAGTTTAACCCCTTTGAAAAGTAAGAAATAATACTTAATTGGCTTTCGTACCTAAAAACCTACCTTTAGCCTAGCCTAGCCTAGCCTTTCTAGGTAATTGAATTACGAAAGCCAATTATTATTGCTTACTTTTCAAAGGGTTTTGAAGTCTATTTATTTATTTGTTAACGTTTTATATAGCACTAAATAACTTTGAATAAAAAATAGCTGACGTTATGGTTTTCGGGGTTATAATACTTAGCTACGGAACCCTACACTGAGTATTGCCCGACATACTCTTGGCCGATTTTTCCATATCGTCGTAGCTTCCTAATAAGTAAGTATTTCGTGGTTTGTTGAGAAGCCTTAATTTCGCGCATAGCCTACACAAAGCCACACCCATTAAAATCTCTCTACAGTTACTAAGAAACATCGATTAGGTACAATAAATATAAAGTTTTTGTAAAAATATATAGTAGGTATGTAAGAAATTGGTAATGTTTATCAGTATTCCGCGTTTCTCGGTATTCTATAAATATTTTTCACATAAATAAATTATTCAATAACGATTCTCTATATAATAACTATTGCTTAGAAGTCCTTGTTTCAGATTAGATCCTGACGTACATTATAGTACTTATACCTACTATACAAAAACTATACTATAAAAAAAATTCGACATCAGAACTGTAAACGAATTTATCTACACCCATATCATAAAACCTCCACTGTTTAATCAAAAACCACCACTTTGACAACCAATTAGGAAAAACCAGTGCTGCAATGTTATTTTTTTATCGTTTTTAGTAAAGAAATGAGATTAAATTTGGAACAGCTGTCAAAACTCAAGTGGGTCTCTATTCTAGTATCCATAGATATTAAAACAGTTATTGATACGAAACGTCAATTCAGTATGTTTTTTTAATATAAACTGCACAACATTTGATCTCAAGTGACATGAAAATTGAGACTTCATTCGTTTGTCTATGATTTAAAAAAAATGGTCTTGACAGAGGATCGAATTGGCGCCATTATGTTGGTGTTTTGCTGAACGAAAGTAGAATTGTTGTTGAATTGAATAGAAAAAGTTGTTTGTAATTTACATTTTAGTTGAAAATATGCAAATGCGCCGGATATCGGAAATATGCAGCCACGATTGCAACAAATAACTTGTTACCAGAAAATATTGTTTCTGAACCCATCATGGAGGATTTATAATATGTGTGTAGATAAAGTTATGTATGCAACTCTGCATAATTTGGCCTTAAAACACTCGTGCGATCTTATTATGAAACTCGCCTGTCGGCTCGTTTCATGAAAACCGCACTAGTGTTTTAAGGCCTATCATTATGCAACCGTTGCATAAACTACTATTGCAACACGCCATTTCTATTTTGAAAACTAACCAATACCGTCAGTTTTCATCATTATAATTATAAATAGATATGCTATTAGCTGGTTTTCATTCCAGCCCAAAGCTTGTTATTTATAATTTTGATCTAAAATTGAATTTTTGATCTGTATAGTTTAGCATAATATTCAGCAGGAAGGGTCCTTCCTACACACCTATTTGTAAGAATGAGAAGTGAGACTGTATTAAAATTATACCGCAGGAATTATAATGTTAAATTGGTATATTTATTTTTTACTTACATACTTACAATTTAATTATAATATATTCGATGCAAGGAGATGCGGTAGAAGAATTTAAGGTAATTCGTGTAATAACCGGTATAAAATAAGGGTATCCAAACAAATATGCAACAATTTCTCTGTCATTGTAAGGCATGCCTTAAAATATGAGCCACGACTAAAATGTGTGCGCTTCACTAGAAGTACGTTTACAGAAAACGTACTTCGATAACTTTCATACAACCTTTCAATTGGGAAGATGCATATTTTTTTTTTTCATTTGTATTGGAAAGTTCTGATTAATAGAAATCGATCTGTGTACGCAACGCATTATTATGTTGTTTATTTTATGAGTTATAAATAAACCTTTGAAAATTCATTGTTCAAATCAAAATCGCATCGCAAAAGCACTCCATACAAAATGAACGACAACTATGACGTCACAGCATTCGTTAGACTGTACAAAATTTATGGCGCTTAAACAAAATCTACAATTATTTCCGAAAATACTGTTTTTAGACCAACATCGTAGAAATAAACCATGACAAATTTGATTAGGATGTCCAAAAAACTAAAATCAGAACTATAAACCAATATCTATTTTTCACAAATTTTAACCCTTAATAAAATATAAATGAATAGTCAAAATTATCTGATATTTCTGTAATATGCTTTTGTTTACATTTACTTTCATAATATATCATTTAAACCTCATTTTGATTTTCTTGCATCTTCCCCATTGGAAACTGGTACAATACTGGTTTGATATAATAACCGAAGTACTTCCTTATCAGGTACGTACACGTGCCTACTTATATTCCGGTAGAAATGTGAATATCGTATACGCCTTACCGAAATATTCATGTATCGGAATGATCTTACCTACATTTACTTGATAAAATTGTACGGAAATAAAAATATACTAAGCGTGATTTTGGGGTTCTGAGTCCCTGGTTCTTGTTACCTTTAATTTAGGGAACCTCCCACCTTCCTATTCGAGAACGTCTAAGCGATATTGTTGCGAGTCGCAAGCGAGATTCGCATCCCACTCTTACTCTTGAGAATCTCGCTAACGCGTCGCTACAATATCGCTTGGACGTTCCCGATTAGAGGCCCTGGTAGATTAATAGGTGCCTATCACTTTGTCCGATAGGCGCCAGTAAGTATTTTCCTACCTACCAAGTGATTATTTCTACACTGAGCAAAAGTAATGTATGTACATAAGTACGTAATTCTAGACGTCACGTACGTAGTTACGAATGTACGTAAATATGTAATTCTAGATTTACGTATGCACGATTGCACGCAGGTTACTTTTGTCTGAGTAAAAAAAATTGTTAGGTAGTGCCCAGAGTAAGTTATCGGCAGAAATAAGTTTGGAATGATGCCCAAAAAGATTGCTGTATGTGTATTTGAAACAAAATAATCAAAATAAAAATAGTAATCTATACATTATAATAAAATCGTAAAGTGGAATAGGTAAGTCTGGAAAATTAAGATAATAATGAAAAATGCAACGGGGGGCTTCAAAATGAGCAACAGAACACACCCCAATAGTTTTTGAATTTCATGTCTGATTGTATGTGCACGATAAACTTTAAAACGACTTACTAAGTACGTGGATTTAAATACGGTTTTCGATATTACATTAAGAGGAACTTCAGGCAGAACATAGGCTATGGAAACATTTGGAATTAAAACTGGCAGGGGGTAAAAAAGTGAATACCTATGGGAATAACGAATTCGATGAGTTTATCAACTTGAAACTTGGTATAAATACTCTTCAAAACAAATTATTAAGTATAGATTAGAGAAAAAAAAAACTAACCCTAAAATGGGGTGCCTTGCGGTGTTAAGCTTTGTATGGGAAGAACCAATTCCATATGTTTATCAACTTGAAACTTGGTATAAATGCAGTTAAAAACAAACAATAAGGTAGGCGATCGAGAAAAAAAACGAAAGTACTTCTAAAAAGGAATATGCCTTAGGGTATTGAACTTCTTAGTAGAAAAACTGATTCCATTTGTTTATCAACTAGCAGCTTTGTATAAATGCACCACAAAACAAAAAAATTGTAACCATTCAAGAAACAAATGTAACCCTGAAATATGCGTGTTTGCGTGCGTAATTTTTAACAATCTACTATCATGGTTTCATTTGATCAATCACACAATTCCACTGTCATGAACTTGAGTAAAAATGCAACATTGTCGTGAGAAGGTTTATTTTTGAGCTTTAAGATTTTCAAAGAAAACAAATGATTATTGCTAAAAAAAAATGTAATTGGGCGAATCAACTTTTTAGTGCCACCCGTTGCTATGGTTACACAAATTTTGTCCCTTGGACAACCTAAGCATTTTTCTATGAAACAGTATATAAGTGTCACTTGAACAACCGGGGACAAAGTATACAACACAAAAAAGTTGATTCACCCAATTAACGACAAAACGACCTTTTTTTAGTTTGCAATTGAAGCATTGCGTGGCTGAACCAGTGAAATCATCCAAATACAGAAAACTTAAATAAACGAGATCATTATACTTTGTATGGAAACCGAACCGTGAGTGAGACCCTTAATATTCTGTGAGTGAACTTCCATTGGTATTTAGAAGAGTTTAAAACCAATTTATGTGAAGAGTTAATAATTTGCGCGAGTTCTATACACTTAAACCTAACGCAATTTCATTAATGCTTATCTTTATATATTATGTGTGTATGAAGTAAATGATACGGCTCTATATAATTGTGTACAAAATGTTTTAATAATAACAGACTTATGCGTTTATGCACTGGTGCATTGCAACGGTTCGGTTGGGAGAAAAAAATCTGTCTATATATAACAAGGAGCTTTCGAAAAATATATCAAATACGTTCAGTTTTTAAATTGGTAAGCGCTTTTTAATTAACAAAGAAAAAGGTGTTAATTTCTTGTGTTGTCTGTGTGAGACATTATTAACGCTAATTTTCTCTATTTCGAATTGTTGTAGTGAACAAACGCCTTTATAAATGGTATTTGTACCTCATGTGTCAAATTTATGAAGAACTATACCTACCTATACGAAATCTGTGATTAATGTGGCTAAAATAAATAACGTAATGATCATCACGTGTTTCTAATTCAAGCGAACAATATTTCTAAAGGTACCTAACGTACCAATTTCATGCACTTATGCACTTTTAACCTTAAAAAAATCCTTGCTCATAACTTAAATGTGTAGAAAGGAGAAGAAAATATAATTATTCACAACAATAAAGATGGTAAACACGTATACAGAACAAGAAAGAAACAAAATTGTTCCGAAACGTGTCCAAGTTAGCATGTGCTGGCTCTGAACTGAAGCCAACGCTGGTCTTCTGTCGGGACGCTCTGTGAAAAACACGGAAGGTGACAAACATCTTACATACTACACTATGATAAATAAACCGAAATAAAGTACCTACTAAAAAACCGCAGTAAACAAAACTGTGTAGATACTTACCTATCAGCATGTCTAGCACGACCTGCCTGCGAGTCGTTTGTCGCTAAGTGCATCCCTTACATATTTGACTAATTTGATAGAGACGCACTAAGCGACAAACGACTCGCGGGTATGTCGTGCTAGCCCCCCTGTGAAACATAAAATAACTCCTCTTAATGCGTTATAAATACAATATTTAAAAAAAAACATTGTTAATTCATTCATACATATAGAAAATGCGAAATCCTAAGAATTATGTAACAAAATGTTGTTTTATTTAATTAACACTTAATTTCTTATTTATCTTTCTTCTCCTTCGTACTGATCTAATTATTATAATTATTGTAACTTCGCTTTAACTTTACAATGCACTTTTTTTTTAGAAAGTTTATTTTATAACAGAATTAATATAATAACTAGAATAAAAGAATCACAAATAACAATAACAATCAAATATGAACAAAATGCGTCCCACCTTGCATCGTGCCTGGTCCGAAAGTCCCCATTAAGTATGCCAGCTGCATTACCTGCAAAGTCTGCGTTTGCACTGCACTGGCTCCTGTAACACAGGGTAACCTAGCTCAGAAACCAGGCATGTATACTCTTTATTAAGTCTCAAACAATAAATATTTTTTCATTTTCATTTCATTTTCATTACCGCGCTGGATAACAATGGACATCTGCTGAACCAGCCCAGACCCAGAGCGAGGGTCACAGCCCCTCTCCTTTACCCGACTCCCTAACTCCTTGAACAACCTTAGCGCCTCAATGCCCCAGGGTCCCCCTGTCTCAACTGCGACCGGGACAAAATCATTTATTTACATACAATTATCCTTAAAGGTTACCCCCAATCAATTATAGGCTCCAGCAGCTCAATTACGTGGCACAATTGGTATCGGTGGCTCGAAATGCAAATCAATTTAGTCTTCACTGGATGTAAATAAGGGTACAATTGCTTTACGTTTCGCGAAGGCGATACCAATTGTTAAGTAATTGAGCAACTGGCTATTTGAGGACGATATTAAGCAGATCGATCGAAACAATTAAGTCCACATTGGAGTCAGTATTCAAAGTGGCTCTTAGTCAAACGCAGTGGAGCTAGGCTGCTCTCCCCATACGCTACAGCGCGACGGTGTCTAGGGGTGCGCCGCGTTGAGGATGTGGGACTAATTGCCTTTCTTGCTTCGTCTCGTGGCTCATTGGGCCTTGTCACTTGCATTCTATCACTTCATGATGACCATTTCCGTATTCCATTCGAGTCAGAGCCGTCAGAGGCACTTGCAGAGTGGTCACAAAAGCTTATTATGCAAGAACGGCCTGAAAATGCTGTAGCATCACAGGTAAAGAGCTCACATTTGCTTGTGTTAATTTCGATCCCAAGCTCTTCTACGC
Organism: Tortricodes alternella; assembly: GCA_947859335.1. Lineage (NCBI taxonomy): Eukaryota > Metazoa > Arthropoda > Insecta > Lepidoptera > Tortricidae > Tortricodes > Tortricodes alternella. The sequence continues at coordinate 20,628,739 of OX401970.1, read as the reverse complement.
TACGGTAGGGACTGTTAAAAAGAGTTCGAACACGAGTTAAATGTGAAGTTCGGGTGTCAACAAAAAGGAAATAATTTGTGACTCTGTCAAGACAAAAGAAAATATATTACGATATAATTAATTGTTTCTATTAGGTCATGGGAAAATTAAATGGAAAGTGACCAAAGTGATAATAAATAAATAAATGAAAAATGGCGGGTACCTCATACCGCATCGAGCAACTAAATCGTAACAATTACGACACATGGAAAGTTCAGGCCCAAGCCGTGATGATAAAAGCTAACCTGTGGAAATACGTGTTAAATAGTATTCCAGCGGCCACCGAAAAAAATCCCGATGTCATCGCAAAATACGAGGAAAACGAACTCCTTGCAAGATCAGAACTTATCTTGATTATTTCTTCTCAAGAAATATGGAAAAAGCTCGAAGATATGTATGAGAGTAAACGACCAACTAAAAAGGCTTTGCTCTTAACACAATTAATACTTTCAAAATACCAAGAAGGTTAAGATCTTAGGGAGCATTTAGACAATTTGACAGATACTACAGATAAATTAGCCAATATGGATGTTGAAATCAATAAAGATCTCCTATCTGTTATAATGTTGTACTCTCTATCACCAACATTCGAAAATTTTCGCATAGCGATCGAATCACGTGATGCTCGACCAAAACCAGAGGACCTGAAAATTCAAATTATACAAGAAACAGAAGCCCGTAAACATACGGAAGACAACCTCCATGAAACTAATGCTGTGTATACAAAATACAAAAACTTGTACTATAAAAAGTAACCATACTTTTGCCAAATATGTAAGAAGCAAGGACACAAGACACAAATCTGTCGATTCAATAATGATCGCAAGAAACAGGAACGATCTAACACAGTTTAAGATATATGCCTAGCTACGGAACACAATAAAAAAATAGATGGTGCATTGACAGCGGTTGCACATCACATATGTGTCAGAACCTAAGCACAAAAGAGATAGGTATCCTATCTCTTTTGTGACCTAAGCGACTTCTTCTCAATACAAAAAACTGACGGCATCCTTAAATTAGCAGCTGCTGATACCACTGCAAAAATAGAAGGACGAGGAAACGTACAAATAAAAGTTGATAATGTGAATATTAAACTCGAAGATTCACTCTATGTAGGTACCTACCAAATCTGGCAATAAATAAATGGCGTATTGTTCGTATCAAAAATAACGAAAAGTGGAAAAACAGTCCTATTTAAAGAAAATATTGCTACTGTAAAAGGTTCAGAAATAAAGAAGATTGAACTTAAAGCAAAAAATATTATGGTCTACATTATTTAATGGACATAATGGAGAATGATTTCGAAATCCAAGAAGAAGCAACCTTTAATACTGATATTTACGAATGGCACAGAAAACTTGACACATCAATGAAGTAAATTTAAAACAAGCTTTAAAAGATGAAAAAATGAATGACCTCATGTTTAGCCTGCATCAAAAACTGAACGAATGCGAAGTATGGATAAAAGGAACAGTCGCCTTTCCATTAAAAAAAATTGTAACAGTAATCTCTCTCTTCTCCATTTGTTTTAACATTATTTTCTATTTTCTATCGAATCAAATATCACATTTCCTTGTTTTTACATTTTCCAAAAGCAAATCTTGAGCTTTTGCTTCTTGGTAAATTGCTTCTTTTCTTAGAAAATTAACAAATTGGAATAACCTTGGCTTGGCCCGCATTCTTTTATTTAACCGACTGTGTCACCCCTTCAACGCGTTGTTGGCGCGGTGTCACTCTTATGCACAACTGATTTCTGCCAGAAGTGGTTTTGACAACCACTGATTAAGAAAATATTCTTCGAATTTATCTATTGTGGCGCATTTTATAGCCATATTATTCATAATTTCAGTCCAGTCATGAGATATTAGATCAGCCGGTAACAATGGCAAATACGATGCAAAGTTCCGCTAATTTGCGTTATTTAGCCTGTTCTAATTTTAGGCCCTCGGTTTTTCCGCTTTTCTCCAACTTAGCATTATTATAAAGAAAAAAAACATCCACTTGCTTCGCATTTGGTAAATTTTTCTTTTAGGGCACTTATTTCAGCTTTCACATTAATAATAAGCTTTTTTTGTTTTAACATATGCCTAACATATTTATCAGGTGAATGAAGAGACGTAAATACGTATTTGTTATTTTATTCGGAAGCAGTGCATACAACATTGGTAATACATTGGCTCTTCTCTGCTATTTACGTCCATATGTTTACTGAACGGTTACTTTAACGGTGTAGGTGCTGCTTTCAACGTTCCATCACCAAAGAACATTTTGTCATTACTTTTAGTTTTTATGTTTGGCAGCGCTGTGGCGGCCAGCCCGGTCACCTGCGGAACGAAATCTGCCTTATTACAATGACAATTGAGGTGTGCTGCTAATAATGGAGCAACAGAGCAGCCTGAGTCTCCGTCGGCACCAATGATGGTATTAAATGAGCAGGCTGTGTGACTTCCGCTGTAATAATTGCCTCGTCATGTACATGAGTGGAAGAAATATTTTGCACCCACTTTTGTGTCCTTTTTTGGCTCAAAGAGCTACGCCTACTACGGCAGTTTCCTTCATCTTCCGCTTCGGCCTCGATTTGTTCAAGCTCAGCACGATACTCCTCGCCTCCTCGGTCGCCGCGAACTGTTGCGCGAACTGTTGTTGTAGCGCGGCTTGCTGCTGCGCCTGCACCTTGATGTTATCGTATTGGGCGGCGCATAGCAGATGAAGTGCACGAGTTTGTTTGTGCGGAGCGCATACTGCTAGCGATGTCATCGTCACGGGTACAGGTTTTAATTGGATCTACGGGCTCTTTTACGTGCAATGAAGATGATAAAGGATCATGCGTAGCCTGAGGAACGATACCAACAGACGACGTTGCCATGGCTTTAGTTTTACTACGCGTGTGCATTACGTAATACAAATAACAAATACTAGAAACACAATGATGTGATTCTACAAAGTAATGAAATAGGTACAACGGGACCCTAAAATGTAATACGAAAAAATCTAGATTTAATTTTACCGTCGATGCACCAAAACTGTACGCGATTTAAATGGACCGTATGAATGAAACAACTTAAATGGAAAATTGGGATTATATTTGTAATACGACACAAAATCAAGCCAAAATCACCTGACAGCCAAAGCTAAAGAATCACAATTAATTTGAAAAACCATAGACATAAGTACACATAGAAAATTAAATTATTTCTAAAATAGCAACCAGTTTTAGTACCCGAGCCAGGGACAAATTTGGTTTATCATTTCCTCCCGGCTGATAACTGGTACAATGATTAAGAGAGTTGTATCATGAAGCCTAGTGAACGTCAGCTGCGGTTTGGTGGGTAGGTTGAGCAGCAGTAACGTCCCAAACTAGGAGTTTTTTTTTTTTTGCCATCGCCTCCCGAATGATACTTTGTCGGATGATAGTTTATTTGCTATTATGAACAAATCAAATCGTCAGCTGGCTCTATCGCGGTGGAAATACCGTCAGCTGGTCACCTGAACATGAGAAAAAAAATATCGCACATTCCCTAAATATCATAATTGCAAAATACCAGATTGTCGATTTATACGATTTCTAAAATATCAAACCCAAATTCCCACTATACCACACTTTCTTGTTACTGTGTTTTTTTATATATCGGATCGCCAATGCAACTAGTTCTTAATACACTATGTTCCATTTAAAACCGAATTCCCACAATACCACATAATGAAAACACTAGGCTCGCAAAATACAATCTACTTGAAACACCTACTTCCTTTATCTACCAGATACTCAATATACAAGATAGCCAGTTTATTTAATTCCCAACACACAAGATGCTGTTTATACTTGATTTACGAATGCGTAAATTCCTAAAAGACCAGATCTAAAGTTTAGTAGATTACATAAGTACTGATAGACAATAAAACCAATTATACGTATAAACATCAAAATTGTATTGTAAGTTGGCAAATACTACTAGAGTCTGTCAAATCAATTATGCCGTCGACTGGGTGGTAAAATATACGTATGGCAAGAAATCTCAGTATCAAGCACTTTCGAGACCAAACTATTGAGTCCCAACACGGTGGGTCTACTTTAAGAATAGCGGAGATCCTTTCGCCCACCTTCTGACTCCATTATTAGATCACCTCTTAGATACCATTATATTGCATTGTCATCGGGTATACCTACCTACATATGTGGTCCGAATTTCAGCCCATTCCGTTAACGGGAAGTCGGTCAAATTTAACTTGCAAGATTTGACCCGTACATACATACATACATTGCAAGTTAAATGAAAGCTTGTAATAATAATAAAAATTAATTAGATTCAGGCGATTTTTTTCACACTTAGCTAATTTGGGTTTGCGTGGATGCATCTGACCGTACTTGTTGATATTTGATATTTTGGAGATCTGGTGTTCTCAAATCTGGTATTTCGAAAATCTGCTGTTTGAAAAATCAGGTATAAACATGATAACCCTTAGGTGAGTTCAAGTGGTTTCGAGAAGATTGTGTTTTGCGAATCCGATTCGTCAAGTGTTTCAGTGTTTAGATATTCTTATGAATTCGTAAATTGATATTTTGGGTATATGGTTTTATAGGGAGCATGGTGTCTTGAAAATATGGTTTATATAAAACTGATACAAAAACGAACACAATATAAAGAAAGTATGGTATACTGGGAATCTGATATTTTGATGAGTAGGTATGTCGGCAATTTGGTATTTTGCAATTATGGTTTTAAGGGAATCAGCGAAAAACAATTATACGTCATTTCCTCCCGGATGAAAATTCGTAAGCTGATTGTTAATATGATCCTGTAAGTAATGAAAAAAATCAGCTAGCATTATGCCGAGGGAAAACTCGTCAGCTGGTGCATTTAAATAGGCAATAGTTGCTCCTCCGTTACACCTTTCAGGTGACCAGCTGACGATCTTTCCGTCGCGATAGAGCCAGCTGACGATTTGATTTGTTCATAATAGCATATAAACTATCATCTGACAAAGTACCACTCGGGAGGCGCTGGCAAAAAAAAATTTTTTTCTCATGTTCAGGTGACCAGCTGACGGTTTTTCCACCGCGATAGAGCCAGCTGACGATTTAATTTGTTAATAATAGCATATAAACTATCATCTGACCAAGTATAACTCGGGAGGCGATGGCAAAAAAAAAAAAAACAATTTTTCTCCTAGTTTGGGACGTTACTGCTGCTCAACCCACCCACCAAGCCGCAGCTGACGTTCACTAGGCTTCATGATACAACTCTCTTAGTCATTGTACCAGTTATCAGCCGGGAGGCGATTGGTCATGAAAATCTGTTGCTGGCTCGCGGAGCATTTGCAACAATGTTTTTGTCGCGTACCTATTTGGTGCCGAATAATAAATCTTTTTCTTCATTCCCAACCTCCTACATTAAAAAAGATCTCTTAAAATCATTGTTATCTGGACGTCTTATAATCTATTGAATGGCGTCGATTTGACATGGAAGAACAACTCTTCAATGAAGAGTGTATAATCTTTAATCTAATGCTTAAAATTAGGTACTCGTCGGTTCCAGTGTGCCTAGCACACTAGCTTTTATCGCGCACATAAAGCATCTGTCACTTTTTAACTAATATGCGGGTGCGAAAGGGACGAATGCTTTACGTGCGCGGTAAAAATTAGCGTGCTAAGCCCTCTGATAGGACGGTATATCGCTGACAGATACAATTTTTCCATTTCACACATGAAAGGTTTCAACGAATCAATCCATTAAACTGAATAAATAAATTCAAGGGTAATGTACAACAATTAGCGTTAATTACTAAATTAAATGTATACTTATAAATCACATAGAACAAAGTACTTAAATAGTGAAATTAAATTGATTAGTTTCAATAACATCAAATGTGCGCAGTGTAAAACGGAACGTTGAAAGTGAAAGGCTGACCATTTATTATCGAACGAATGGATCTGTCATCGTGTCAAATCGCTTCACGCATGTGAGTGCTTCGGAGTCAATTTCTTTGTTTTGTGGTCTTTGCGTCGTGTTATTTACTTTGAGTTTGTTTGTGTAGCTAATAGTAAATTTATATTCAATATGATATGTCTATGTTAGGCTAGGTACTGTGCAATATCGATGGTTGCACAATTATACTGATCGTCAGTAGACGATATTCACATTCAATATCATCGATCAATACATATAAATACTGAATTCAAATACAGTTTAATATTGATTCCAATAGTGTTTTATTTTACCCAATTATTCATAATTTATCAACATATCACGATGGAGGTGACACGTAGGTACAGAGGAACACGATGAAGAAGGATAGGTAGGCAGCAGAATTTTTTTTTTGAGGGTTATTATTATAATTACGAGGCACTCTGTAACAATTATAAAGCTCTTATAAATAAACTGTTCATTATGATGAGGGATGGACACTGGAGTAGGTCACTTTACTTATAATTCAGTGCCTCGATGGTAATATCTTCAAAATAGGGTAAATTCACAATCAATTCCTGTCCTTGTCCTATCTGAATCACGCTAAAACGATGTCGGGAGTAATACACATTCGATGATAAAGATCATTCTCACAGTTATTTATGCACTTCTATTGCATTTGATGCCTTTTAAGGACGTAATTTATGTTGAAAATCATATGGAAGAATGAGAATTTTGACGAAATAGATTTTCTGAAAAGATATTTGAATTTAAACACCGAGAGAGTGTAAAATAAAAAATTAATACCAAAATGGAATAAGTTTTAAGAGCCGACACGTTACAAACATATAATTCAATAAGTACAAAATAACCGATGTCATTTTCTATGGAAACTTTGATCGATAATCGGTAAAAATCGACTTGATTCTGCACGGCTACATCACTTAACACGTCAAGTGTCATCTCATCTGTCAGCGATACTACGTATACCCAACGTATCTCCAACCATCCAAAAAGTTCGAAACAAAAACAAAGAATTGAACGAATCTTTTAACGATTTTCTTTATTTAAAAAATAGAGGTTAAAATTGACTTCCCAGATTTTATTACATTGTTTCTTAGTTAGTTAGTTACAAGTGAAGCTAATAAAAGCGTGTTAAAAATTGAGTTGTTACTATGCCACAAACTTTTCAAGTCTTACGATGTTACAAATGTTCAGTCTTCCAAGTAAGTAAATAAACCGAACCTATTTAAATTGCGTTGCCTCAACTGTACTTTAATAAGATTGCTTTTAATTTTCGTTGATCCTCGTGCAAAGTTTTCATTACTGGTTTTATGGATGAATAGGAAGTGGGTAAAAAAATATGACTACACGTGTTAACACAGCATATTAACAGTGTGGTAAATAGTTTCATGAGTATTAAGACGCAGGGCTGTAGTTAAACGAAGTCCAGAAATTATTCCTTACCGCAGTCCTAAACTACACAGTATTGCTTTTTGAAGCTGAGAAAAGCCTTGTGAAGCAGGGGCAGCTTCCAAGTTATCTTTATATAAATAAAAAAGTGTTTAACTCATTGAACGCCATGGCGTAAAAGCGTGCCTCGAGCGCTCAACGACAGCTGTAGCCGACACAAATGTATGGAAAATGGCATTTTGTAGCGTCAGGGCACGGAAAACTGCCGACGGCCACAGCCGACTGTGGCGGTCAAAGGGTGAACAGGCAGGGCCAGTATTTTTTATTTTTATTTATACTTACCTAGTTTCAGGTTGATAAACTCATGGAATTAGTTTTGCTCATACTAACTTAAACCCCCACTTTTACCCCCTTGCAGTTTTATTTCCAAGAGTTTATATACCCTTTGTCCTACCTGAAGTTAGCCTTAATATAATATTGCAAAACTGCATTGGAATCTGTTCAATAGTTTTAAAGCTAACACAAGCACCTACAATCTAACAATGAAACATGAAATTCAAAAACCATTAAGATGTTTATTGTTGCTCATTCTGAAGCCCGCTATAGCATTTTTACATTGTTAGTAGCAATGCACAGATTTTTTCCACTTTACAATTTTATAAAATGTATAAAAATTATAGATCTATAATTAAAGCTTCTGAATGTTTAAATATTATATTATAAAATGGGATGCACACATTTGTTTACATGGTTTATTATTGTTACAGGTACATCCAACAAAAAAAGCCAACAAGTGGAAATGTAAGCTGTGTGGTGAGAAACAGTCAATAAAAAGATTTTATGGGCTTGGCACAGGCAAAGAGTGCAGAAAACATGTTCAGAAACTAAATGACATCAGAGGACAGATTGATGATGCTTCATGCAACAGCATAAACGCTGATGAGTGTAGCAGCAGCAGCACCTCACCCAGCCTAAAACAAGAGGAAGCAGAGCATCATGCAATCCCCAAGAAAAGCAAATGGCTTGATTTTGTTGATATGGAAAATGAAGACCAGCAACTAAACTCAGATCAAAGCATGCATTTAAATAAAACAGAAGTAGTATTAGAGCTGCCAAAGAAACAACTTAGGAAATCCCAGACTATAACCAAAGAATCAAATGAACCTTTGAATGATGTTGAGATTTCACCTCCTAAAAATGACTTAATTAACTCTCCAAGAGTGAACACTTTCCAATCTAATGGAGCTGTAAAAAAAACCTGGAAAATTGTGCCAAAGAATCTGCATACCAACACTGTAATCTCTCCTAAACAGGTGTTGACACCAAGTGTTTGCAACTCTAAATGGGCTCAATATGTAGATGACACGCACCGTTTAGTTAAAGATGCAAGCCAAGAGTACTTGCAAGAGGAGGCAAAAACATTGTTCTCATTTTATGATGATGATGATGATCTTGATGCTGTGCTAGACTTATAACTAAACAGCGGTACCTAATTACATTTTATTATTCTTGGTTAGTGGGAAGGAATCCTTGGCATTCATAGCAATAAAATAACAAATTTCGCTTACAAGTTTTATTATTAAAACCAATACACATTTCATCACAATGGCAACAGTTTATTACTTAAAAATATCTTCTCTACTTGATAAATAGCATACTTCCTAACACACATACTGACTGATTTAACAATAATTATCTGGGAGATGCATGCGCATATTGCTGATGCCTGTATCTCTATCACATGCAGAGAGCAGTCAACATCGAACTATGTCTACATAATGTGTGGCAGCAATTTTAACATAATAATTACACAACCTACCTTCAAATTCTAAATGCAGAAATATTTATAAAAATCCAATTAAAGCTTAACAATGGAGAGATCGGAAAAAATGCTTCTTGTATTTTTTACCTACACTGAAGCTTATACCGAAAAATGGGTATCCAGATACTTAACCAAAAAATGTTTGACTAAATATGTCATTTTACGAATTTTCCTTCTGCAAGCTTTTATTTTCAAATGAAACTGTTCACTTTCCAGAATACTCGCCCCGAACGGTAGGTTAGGTTAGACTTTAGATTTATGACAATCCTGGAAAGTATAGGCTTTAACAGAAAATAAGAATCTTTCTTAATGAAATTTTTAAAAATTCAACTTTTGCGAAACATTGAGGTGTCAATCATTAGTTAACCCGATAGACTGCCTCTTAACAAATGTTAAATCGTGATGCCTCCTAAAAATAGGTACCTACGCTTCGTGTTGGAATTTCGCATGACCGCAAGAGTTTAAAAAGCGTTGCGTTGGCGCTTTTTTAACTCCCGTCTAAACAGAACAAGGGGAGTTCCATTATGCCACATTCGAACCAACGTCCACCGTCCAACACTTAAAATACAACACAGCTCGATAAAATAGCGTTGCGGTATAATCTCTGTCGAGTGAAAAATGCACGGGTATCAATTTGTTTTACAGATACACTTTTTTAACGGGGTTAAAAAGCTCTCGTGCAAACCCAGTCTAAAATGGTAGGCACATGATTACAGATCATGGTGCACCGAATGTTTCCTTATCCTTTGAACTAATTTATAATTGCTAGTCAACTTCATTATTCTTACAAGACTCAAACGACGACGAGCTATGATTATTCTGATGTACCTATGTGCGCTCTGTCGTGGTGCATCACATGGGTTATAGAGAATTCATACATTTAGCATGGTAAGATTTACAGTCTGGCTTTAACTGCTTTGAACTTTTAATAGTCATAGTACCTCTACAAAACAAGTGAGACTAGTACGTGACCATGTGTCTGCGGCGATGCAGGGCGCGAGCGCGCGCGTACCGCCGCCCGTAGCCGCTCCACCGCCATGCCCTGTCAAATAATAAATTGGTGGGTTAAAATTTTAACCCTTTAGTAAAAATATGTACGAAGTGGACTTAAAAAAGCACCGATCTGTGCCTAGACATGGACAGATCTATGCCTTTTTAAGTACACTTTTTGCATGTTATTTCATTCAAGTATTTTTGTGGTACCTAAGGAGGTACTCCATGAATCCAATGAGACGTGAATGCCGGTTTTTTTTACCATCGGCTACAAAACGTTGAACTACTTACCTACTCTAAAAACAGACCCTGTTAAGTTCTTAATCTAAAGGCAGGAGAGCGCACTGTTATTTGTTAGTTTCTTTACTTAAGTTGCTAGTAGTAGTAATAGTGTTCTTGGTAGTAGTAGTGTTTGAATTATAAAAACTGCCATTTTGTTTTGACACAATTCGAGATGAGAGAAAGATTTAAAATTATTATTTTCTCCGAAATTATCTAAATTATGCATCTTAACCAATTTTTTATAACGACAACTTATCTAGATGGTTATTATTTGGCCAGCCCCTAGCTACGTCGCTGTTAACAACGGGATCCTGCATTTACCTACTTCAATGGCTCAGAACACATCAAATTACTTTGTATCAGTTAAGTACCTACCTTTCATTATACCCCGCCGATTCACCTCTGTGCATGTGGTTATCGTCAAAGCGTCTTTTATCGTCAGAGAGACCTAAAATGATACGGTATTTTACCACACAAAGAATGCTCATTCAGGGCTTTATATCTTAATGTTGTCGTATAAAACTCCGCAGCCAAATACCTTTAATTAAATAAATCACGGGACAATCTTTACACAAACCGATGTAGTGCCAAAGAAAGCATTAATATATTGACCCACTAAATGCCACAACAATTGCAACCACAAAGTTGTTGCTGTGCTTAAAAATGCCAGCATCAAACAAGAGCTATCAGCCGACGTTAGCTGAGTGCCTAGCACACTAGTTTTTATCGCGCACATAGAGCATCTGTCACTTTTTAACTAATACGCGAGTGCGAAAGGGACGAATGCTTTATGTGCGCGATAAAAGCTAGTGTGCTAGGTACTCAGCTAGCGATAGCCCAACGTCGGCTGATAGCTCTTGTTTGATATTGGCATTTTAAGCACAAGAACAACTTTGTGGTTGCAATTGTTGTGGCATTTAGTGGGTCAATATATTAATGCTTTCTTTGGCACTACATCGGTTTGTGTAAAGATTAGGTATGAAAATAGGTTTTATAATCAATTGGCAAATATCCCCTAATGACAATCAACTAAGTATATTAGGTTATAGGTACATAAATAAGGCCTTACCCTGGGCGTTTGAATAGGAATGTCGTCGACAAGAAGACCCCCGACAACTTAATAGTTGGTGTAATTGATTATGAAAATATTCTCTTTCCATTGCAGTCAAATATTTTACTCTGTTTTGTGTTTCAAAAGGATCTGAAAACCGAAGCATGTAAATGAATAAAAAATATTTATTTTGCAAGTAGGCCACAGGCGAAAGAGTCCATCTTTCACATATCTGGAATCTACCAGCGCTTCGAAAGGTGACATCTGCTGAGAAGAAACGCCGCAAGAAACTCAGCAGTAAGTCTTTTTTCAACTTTGACATTAGAATTTTAACTAAGAACTAACACAAAGGTGCAAAAAACAAACCTAATGGGTACAAATTAATTCTAATAAATGACTAACAGGTAAGGGAGATGTATAGTCTCCGCGTCTGGACAAAAGAGATGTATGAAGTCTCTAAGGGTCATAACATAATAAAATACTAATTGAAACATAGAAACATCTAAATTGATTAATCTAGGCTAAATAAATGGAGGTGTAGACAGTATCCACGGTCAATGGTTAAAAGGTTCCCCACGGATAAAAGTTTCAATACAAAACAAACAGATTTACTTAAATACTTTCAGCGAGGCGCTGTGTGCATGAGCTTGTTAGCTCGTACGAACGTTGCCGTGTCAGCCACACAAATCAAAGCTGCGTATTGACAAGCCCACGCTACATAGTACCGCGCGCAAAGATTAATTGAATTTCCTATACGATTAGGTTAAATAATTGATTGTATCCGGGATAATATCCATACGCACCGATTCGCAGGTTATAGTAAGTAATAAGTCCAGTGACAAATTCGCAGTAAAGCAGATTGTGTGTCGCGTTAATAGTCCTGACACAGTTGTAAGTGTTGTTGGAAGCGCTCATGCAGAAACAGAACGGCCCCGCGGTCCAGAGCGGCGCAGTGCGCCAGTGCTCATTGTCGTGCCGAAAACAGTTCATTCGCTCAGACTCGCACAGTCTTTCTAACTCTGCCTGAAAAATCATCAGTCATTATACCACAGGAACTCCTGTATTCTTTTACCCGACCGCGCGTTGCTAAAAGGAAGGTATAGAGTTTAACCGTGTATGTATGTAAGTATATTGTATGTATGTAATGTACATAATTATGTAATATACATCATACATATGTATATATGTGATCAGAAATATTTTTTTCCGCTTTAGCTCCTGAATTACTGGAGTCTATAAAATAATCCTAAGGGTGCGTCATACTAGGAGCAAAAATTCTTTTACGTTGCCAGTCGGGTTTTACTTTTTAACTTTTTTCGCTAACTTTTGTTTAATTTGTTAGTTTGTAGGTAGTATGTTTGGGTCCTATCTTGGAAGTTATTTTTGATACTGTTCCCGCGATCGGAATATGTAAACCATATGAAATTGAACATTATAGTGCAATAGGCAAAAAAGATTGTTATAAAAATGCAACTTTTGAAATAAACTTATATGATTCATAATTCAGCCTTCTTAGTTGGTTAGTTATTGCAGTAAAAATTTGGAAGTAGGTTCATTTTGAACTAATTCACGTAATCGGAATAAGGCTGAAATTTGATACCTACACATATACATTAATGTTCTTTACATTGGACGAAAAAACGCGACAAAAAAAATTAAATATTAAGGTAACAAAATTCTATTTTGTGAACAGCAAACCACTAACTACATTTACAATGTACCTTTTTCTTTGCCTTTCTTAGTTTCTTTCGTAGTCTTTGTTCTTTTAATTTTCTTCGTTCTTCTCTAGCTCTTTGCGCGGCCTCTATATAACTGTGTCCAAAACCTTTCATTTTTCTGAAAATGTAAAGTCATTAGTGACAAGAAAGTGATAAGTTCAATCATAACCCTCCTTTTTGTTTCATCATAGTCCGGTAACAAGTAAAACCCGACAACTTAATAAAAAAAGTTCACGCTCAAAAAGTATGAAACCACTAACAACAGATATATTAATATGTATATTGGTGAAATGTGCTAATTAATCCCTTTAATTTGATAACGTCATCATTAAAAACTTTTATAAACCCCTTTTAAACCCTTTAGGAATGAAATTTTAAAAATCCCTCCTTAGTGCACCTCTAGGGTGTCTCCACTCGAGGAATGTCTCCTCCAAATCAAACCTCCAGGACCACCTGTTTAGGCTGTGCGTTGTCTATAAGTGAGTCACGGTACTGTTTTATATGTATAGATTATCACTTTTAACGGAACACCTCTCGTAGTTAAGAAGTTATGAGGGAAAGATTAACATACATACATATCGGTCAAAATCATAACCCCCCTTTTCCCTTCGCCGTAGTCGGGTAACTAAATGAACTTATAGGTCGTGCCACGTAAAACGAACCCTATCCGCCATAGATTGCATGTACTTAAGATTATTAACCTGAAACTGTACCTATCTACAATCTAAATATACTTACTTCGTTTTTTTAGAATTAGAAATAGTCTTGACAAGTTTTATGTAAAAAATGCTAGTTTAAAATAAATGACATCCACTTACACAGATATTAATATTAAAATATAATTTAGGTAATTAGTGTGTAATTGTTAAATGCTATTATAAACTAAGTAGGTACATAAAAACTGTATAAAACAAATGCAAATACAATTGAAAACCACTTTATTGTATTTTACAATGGGAATGATGTGCACCGTACATAAGCCATGAATGCAGAGAGAGCGGAAATCCGCTATATACCATAAATAAAAACACCTAATATAATGTTGCTAGATAATAAATATTATCTATTAAAAAGCAAATATTACACAATATAAATATTAATCATGTTTAGTCTTGGACTGAACAAGAGTAAATTTCAATAAAAAGGCTTATTAAGATTTTTTATATTTCTAATTCCAACAAGAAACGAAGTACGTATACTTATATACAATTTCAGGTTGGTACATGCACGAGTATAATATAAAGTAGTAAACAGCAAGTTCATCGCAACATTTTGCATAAAAACCAATAGTCAGGGAGCTGGGTGCCATTTTGGTATATGATTTGTTCGTCTTTCATAGTGATAGGGATGAAAGTTTACGTCAATTCAAATCAATTTGATCCAGTAAATGAAAGTCGTATATCCCTGCGTTTTTGAATTACAACTTTAAAAAATCGCGCGTAAAAAAATCAGCGACCAAAACGTCTACCAACTTTTTTTTCTATTCTGGGAGTCCTAATGAATCGAATAACCGCAACGAGAACCACGAACAAATGATTTAGTATCGCATTTTTCATTTAAATTTTTGCAGCTATCTCCCGTTATAAAACAGAGCCCTGCACGTCTGCCTCTTCGTTTTTCATCGTTTAGAGGATGATTCTGAACATCATTCCAAAAGGCAAACACGCACAAATGATTTAGCACACCTTTTTTTTTAAACTTATAAACGTTGTCAACTGAAAACGCAGCGCTACCATGGTGGCAGACTATTTTTCTGTGGTTCTTTACATTGTCATTAATCGAAAAGTCTGCCAAGAGAACAAACCATATAGACATTTTGGCACCCAGCTCCCTAGCTACAATGAGTTATTTTTAATTTATTTATATTTTTTATCAACATGCCTTTTAGGGATTAGTTTAGTTACCAACCTGTTTTCCTCACAGTAACATACATGTTTGTCTTCATTTTCAATAAACAAAGGATGTAGCCGTCGCTGGAAATCGTCTTTAGATTTACTAAAAATACCATTATTATTTGCAACAGCCTTGTTTGGGTTCCTTTGTTCATATTCCGATGCATCTAGTCTTGCAGGACCTAAGCTTGGCACCGCCGCTGGCGTCGTGCTAGCGGTTGCAAATGTTGGTAATGATGATGTTGTTTCAGTTTTAATTGGATAAGGTAATTCTGAAGATAAAATCTTATCAATAGCTGAATTAAAATTTTGTAAGGTCTGTGTAAAATCAACAGGTGCATGTTCGGTTGGGTGATCTACGTATGCTACATGTTTTGGAATACCGAATGTAAACTCCTGAATGTTTTTTTTAGTAGATGTTATATCGGTGGAAGTTGATATGCTGTGTGATCCAACTTCCAGGGGGGAATCACTTTTATCAAAGTAGTGTCCATCTGTAATTGTAGTAGTAACTTCAGGCTTTGGCAATTCAGTGTCCGATGAAAATGAATTTTTTGTTGCGGCATTACTCGTAACATTCACATCATCGGTTGGAAACACTTCAGGAATTGTATCATTCTTTAACTGTGTGTCAAATATATCATCTTTGGTATTAGCATTTATAGTAGGAATAACATACTCATTTGATTGACGAAACTTTTTATCCAGATTAGTATCATTTCTATGCTTGGGCTTAATTCGATATAATCTATTTTTCCGAAAGTAATCTTTCGAGGTGTTTTGGGGTTGGATAATAGTTTTGTTCTGTAAATGATTATTAATCAATAAGGAATGTATGGAAGTGGTTTCGAGAATATTTGTATTAGTAGCTGGTTTAGTTGTTTTCAAATGTCTCTTTATTTCCTTTAAATCTTCCAGTTTCGTTTTTAATTGTCTTATCTGATCTTCCAAACTTAATCTGTTAGTATGCCATGCTTTCAAATCTTTATATATAACTTGAGAACAATTCACTGTGCCGTCTTTTTCTATCTTACATTCTAATGATGACTCGTTACTATTGACAGTCGCATCATTATGATGTTTATGTTTGTTACTCCAATTCTGAGCCCTCCGTTTAATTCTCGTTTTGCCTATATTATCTTTGGTACGTTCATAAGCCTCTAGAAAAGCTTGAGTTTCCTCTATAAGTTTATCTATTTTGTGATTTAAATTTCTAGTTTCCAATTCGTTTATCGGTTCATTTTTGGAACTCAAATGACCGATACTCGGATTTTCTTTCAGAATACTATCGACTGTGTTAGGTTCAAATACATCATTATCAATAGATCTACGGCTTCGTGAAGTATTATTATCTTTATAAATTTCAGCGGGACGTCTAGCGATAGTCCCGTCCGTCTCCAGTCTCGTATACACAAGGCCCGACGGCGTGAAACACGCACACTTCTTGGTACTCATCTTCGGAGGAGCCATGTCTATATCAGCCTGCAAACATGGATTTATATTAGTAAATACTCCACAAATACTGCTTTCGATTGGTTGCCTGTACGTCTATCTGTTACCACCCTTTAGCCCCAAGATATATATAGGTAAGTATTATCGACATGAAAAGGGGCCTCTAGTCTAGTCTGGCTTTTATTATTATTAATTGATTGAATCTCTACCTCGTATTTGCATTTGTGCCGTCTCCACCTTCCGTTAACGAGGACACACCTCCACTTGCGGCCCGGGGTGCATGGCCCACGGAGTTCCGAGTTAGAACAATCGTCAGAGTTTAGCGAAGCATTAGAAGTCACTATGCCATTGTCAACACCTTCTGAAAATTTCATAATTTGTTTTAGCAGTTTCTTGATGAGTTACCAAACACAAAAATAGTGGGAAGGCAAGTGGGTATTGATGTTGTCATAGCTATCCGTTGAATGATTGAGCGCTTTTAATATATGAAATATGGTCTTTTGAACGCCACGACTGAGTGCGAGAAAGCGTGCCCCGGACACCGAGTGACGGCTGTAGCGGACAAAATGTATGGAAAACGGCATGCCGTGGCGTCAGGGGTACGGTAATCTGATGTCAGCTACAGACGACTGTGGCGTTCAAAAGGTTTAATGAAATAATATAGCTTAAGTACCTACACAATACTATAAGGAGAATATAACAATGATAATTGCAAAAATGTGTATAATTAAACTATCATCTCAATTGATAGGTGAAGTGGACAAAGGGCATCACCACTTAGTTTTTAACATAAAATTGTTTACATTACAGTAATATTCTAATAGTATAAACGTAAACCATCTTTGTTTTCAACTCTTAGTTAAGTTTTTAATCCACTCCAAAATTCAATTATGTTTTCCAAAAATGGCGCTAATTACCGATCCCAATATCAACTGTTTCCTCTCTTGGATCTCCCTGAAGACTGCGAAATTCGGATCGATATCAGGGCGGTGCTTAGCTATTTCGGTTGAGTCCGGCCGGTATTTCGCATTTAATGTGACAGAACGCAGCGATGCCCTACGAAGTGAGTTCTATTTCGTTGTATTCTTAACACCCCTTACTTTAATTAGCTCATTCTTTAATTTTAAAGAAGCGAGCAAACCACCCTGTAAAATAGGTACTTAGTGGGATTGTTACCTTAATTATAATTTTTATTAACCCTTTGAACGTGACTTTCGGTAAATTACGACGGCATTTTTTTTGCCGCGAATGCCACGATATTCTTATTCATACATTTTTCGTCGGCTGATGCCACCGTCGCGTCCGGTGCACGTATTTTCGCATTTGGCCGTGGCGTTCAGTCAAAGGGTTCAATAAATAACTTACGTTCTAGTTGTTTATTTCCTGAATGTGTAAAGAAATGAGGTTCATTGTTTAAACCAGCCTCTTCCGAATCAAGGACCTTCTCCAAGCTTTCATCCAGAATGGGATTATGGCTTTCATTGGACTCCAACGGTTCAGACGACTCCTTCGGATCAAAATTGTTGGAATCAATATCCTGCAAAAAATATCAAACATACTTGTACAAACATTAGTCTTTTTTCTATTTATTACACGTATTTTTATGCGAATAATGTTGCTTCTCAACCTTACACAGAAAACTATCTAACCTACTACCTTAAAATCACCAACGGTAAATACTTATCATAGAGGAGTTCCGATGGTTATCTACGGTTTTCATCATCCGTTTCAGTTAACCAATTGATGCCTTTGGAACGCTTGAGTTATTACAGAAAATACTAAAATTTGTATATGCGAGCGATAGATCCTCTCATCAGATCTCATGTTTGACTACAACGGAATCAACTGTGAGGCATATCCTATCGATTAAAAAAAGAATCGTCCAAATCGGTCCAGCCATCTCTGAGTAATCGGGGAACATACATAAAAAA
This sequence comes from Tortricodes alternella, assembly GCA_947859335.1. Classification (NCBI taxonomy): domain Eukaryota; kingdom Metazoa; phylum Arthropoda; class Insecta; order Lepidoptera; family Tortricidae; genus Tortricodes; species Tortricodes alternella. The sequence continues at coordinate 20,610,237 of OX401970.1, read as the reverse complement.
AAAGATTCCGACGAATTGAGAACCTCCTCCTTTTTTGAACTCGGTTAAAAATGCTGTTCTGCAAGAATGACCGACCAAATACATTTTATTTAGGAACCAGATCACTAGCCTTGAAATAATGTAAACATGTTCTTCTGACAGAGACAGTAAAATTATTTCAACTGTCTCTGGTCTACCCTAGGTTCCATCGGTTAAGTCAGGGGTTGTCTCACGTCGTCGTCCTCGTCGTCGGTGGGCTCGAGGAAGTCTTCGTCGTCGTCGAAGTCGCCACTCTCGGCCGACAACGGCGGCTCGGTGCTGCCCCCGTTTTGCTTGCGGCTGTACTTGTGCGCACGCCGCGCCTCCGCCGCGTGCGACTGCATCTCGCGACGACCCGAACTGACAGAACATTTCAATACATGCTATTGCACCTGTGCTCTCTACCAACGACGTCATCAGAAATAAAACCTGTAATTACTTAACATTTTTTTTTAATACCTACTTCAAACTGTAGTCGTCGTATTATGCATGAGCTCTTTATTTCAGGCATTTTCCGCCGTAAACTGAGCTGCTTGGAAAATTCATATTATGAGCGCGCTAAAGCCGGTCTCCTAAACGTGGTCAAAATACGAATTTTCCTGGTAGCTCAATTTACGGCGGAACCTGCCTGGAATTAAGAGCTCATAATACTACCCCAGAGATGTAGAAACACACGAAAGGTCGTTGGTTTGTTATGGCATAAGTACCTTTTTATTATGAAGTCGATTAATTTTAGTTGTCACGGTTTCTAGTAAGGCTAAGAAACCCTAAAAATGAGTACTTAAAGTTTAGACAAAACAATTGATGCCATAGTTTAGTGTAGACACCGTCATCGTCTCGCTGGTGTATGAGGTGCACGGCCGGCTCGGGCGGTGAGTGGTGAGTAGAAAGAGCGGTCATTATTAAATAGGTAGGTACCTAATAAAATTGCATTTGTAGCTTTGTCTCTATCATGTTTCTAAAAGTGCAAAAGCTTATGGCCCGCCCTATATAGTATTACTTAACCTATAGCGCCCGTTATTAAAAAGGTCTATGCTCCATTTTTGTTATAGGTCGGACTTTTCGGGGCAAAAATGTGACGTTCATAGGACTCGACGCAATTTAATTTTTCCATCGATATCTATAAATAGAACCAAAGCGTGATTAGTTTAAAAAATGAAAGCAGTTTTTAACTTTGAGTTGCGATGCGAATAAAGCGTTTTTGACCTCATTGTACGTCCGTATTGTAATAGACTGGACAGCAATAGATAGGTACAAGATAGTAGTTTATGCAACGGTTTAAAACACTAGTGCGGTTTTATGAAACGAGCTTTTAGCGAGTTTCATAATAAGATCGCACGTGTGTTTTAAGGCCAAATTATGCAGATTTGCATACATAACTTTATCTACACACGTATTATAAATCCTCCATGATGGGTTCAGAAACAATATTTTCTGGCAACAAGATATTTGTTGCAATTGTGGCTGCATATTTGCGATATCCGGCGCATTTTCACATCACACACACTCCGAGAAGACTACTATTCATATTTTCAACTAAAATGTAAATTACAAACAACTTTTTCTATTCAATTCAACAACAATTCTACTTTCGTTCAGCAAAAAACCAACATAATGGCGGCAATTCGATCATCCGTCAAGACCATTTCTTTTTTAAATCATAGACAAACGAATGAAGTCTCTATTCTCACGTCACTCGAGATCAAATGTCGTTCGGTTTATATTAAAAAAAGATACTGAATTGATGTTTCGTATAAATAACTGTTTAGATACTGGAATAGAGACCCACTTGAGTTTTGACAGCTGTTCCAAATTTAATCTCATTTCGATACTAAAATCGATACTGTAATAACATTGCAGCACTGGTTTTACCTAATTGGTTGTCATAATGGTGGTTATTTCCTACGGTTTTTGATTACACGCATTAGAGAAGAAAAGATAAATACGACTACTTTCGATCCTGCGTGCTCCGACAAAGGGTTGAGTATTATACCTTTCGATAAGGAAAGTGTCGGGCCAGTGCGCGGCGGGCTGGCGGCGGCGCGGGCGCAGCAGCGGCAGCAGCGAGCGCCCGTCCATGTGCGCCGGCGGCGCCACGCCGCCCATCTCCAGGAACGTCGGCGCCAGGTCAATGTTCAGCACTATGTCGTCCACACTACAATCATTAACTGCACTTAAATAACACTGATTGATACAAGAACCTTACTTAATAGTAGTTGAAATGACCAAGATGTTGCTTGTTATTGCTTGGATTAAGTTATCCACAACACTAGGGCTTGCAAATCCGGTACCCATTGTATGAGACAAAAATCTCGGCAATGAAATCCCGGGATTGCACGCCCTATGCAGCATCTCTAAGAATTATGGGCAAAAATGTATGGAACCCAGCCCAATCACCAATAGAATTATAACGTATGTAGGCTTATTGATCCCACTATTTGCTGTTATTGTTATTATGACGACTAGACTGTGAAGGCTGGGAGAAATAGCATTGCAATGCATGCGGGGCACAGCTAGTATAGTAATAAACTTTGTGTCTTCTCCGGGGTTTTGAAGTTTGTCCCCGTATTAGAAAATGAAGCTTATGTAACTAGCTTTCACGTGGTATACATGAGATTTGTATTGGTTACATGGACCAATTTTCCCATCATTCTTTGATAAACAAACTAATTCCAAATTTAAAACAGTGGACTTTGCGCGGATACTGGCGCACGAACGAATCATTGTTATTGTGACCAATATTTTTATTAGCACGGATTTTCTGGAAGATAGTTAAAAATTACTCAAGTACTTTATAATTACGGTTCTTACCATTATAGGATACGTGATATAAACTTGAAAATACACTTTTACCTACATATTTATGAACCTATTGAATGAGCAAAAGGCAAGTTACTTACACGGTGCCAGGTTCGACACCGGGCCCCCGAACGAGGAAGGGCACCCGGATGTCGAACTCGAACGGGAAGCTCTTGCCCTTCACCAGCCCGAACTGCCCTAGGTGGTACCCGTGGTCGGACGTGTACACCAAGTACGTGTTGTCGAGCTCGCCCAGCGTCTTCAGCTCTTGGTACACTCTTTCGACAGCCTGACAACCAAATTAATTCATAATTTACAAAAAATGTCAATACAAAATTCCCTATTATTAATCTTAGCATATTACAGTAAAGTTATTTGTTTCTTTGAACTTAATATTTTTATTTTATCTTTTCAGTTTAGAATTTATACACCTATTAATTCAACGTGAGACGTGTGATGAATGATGATCGGTTCTGCTAGCAAAACATCGTTCCAAATAAGGTACTTGGTTTTTCTCACAGTATATTTACATAAAAATGGCAACAAACATTTATTGGAATGCTTTCGTCAATCCGTCATTAACTTAATACTCATTTTGGTAACGAAATATTATTATGTGCTCGCGTTAACGCTCTGCTCATACCATACTCGTATCAGTCAAGCATCCAACTTCGCATAATCCAATGCGGCTACTCTCTCACAAGGGCTGTACCGCGCCTTGGGTGGCGACCAACACACCTGCGGGGGGAAGGGAAATGTATAGGAATATTCACCCTTCTACCACCCCTTTCTCACGCAGTGTGCACCCAGCGTCTTGCTGCGCAGCTACCTAAGGCGGGGTGTAGAGCTTGTGGCCAAAGTATACTTAGAAGTTGAAGGCTCAAGATGTAGTGTATGAAATAAAGCATCAATAGAAACGTCTCGCGGTTCTGGTTCGTGCAGCGCAGGGATTTGAAATACCATATCAACGCTCTGCAGCGTCTGGAGGCGTTTGGTCATGAGCAGATCGGTGAACTGACGGTGGATCGGCTTCATCTTCTCCGTGACGCGCAGGATCCACTGCTTGTCAGGGTTCGGCGCCATGTCGTAAGTGGGCGTGCTGAAAAGTCCGTACATAACATTAACATTAAACCGTCCAAATCAATATAAAGAGGCGTCTTACTAATCTGAACTGGCAAAGTCGCATTTAACGTGGTTTTCTCGGTTATTTAAGCGAAATCAAAAATGAAGTCTGTTGATATTGTTCATTGGCTGCTCAATTACGCAACAACAATTGGTATAGCTTTCGCGAAAGGTAAACCAATTGTACTCTTATTTGCATTTCGAGCCAAACCTATACCAATTGTGTTACGTAATTGAGCTGCAGGTTTATTATCTCAAAAACTGCGACATTGCCAGCTCAACTTTGCAAGATGCCGCTTAATACTAACTGTAACATAATTCGTTTATAGATACGGATCTTCTGTCGAGGCAGCCCTCAAGTCCTGGCGCTCTTCATTAGCATGGTGCCTTATTTTTTTACATGTACTGTTTGGATATAGAAGTTATTTGCTGACCTATGTTCAGTTTAACTAAACCCACTCGTATTCAACTACTCCTTAAATCATGTTATCAATAGTGTATAGGAAATCAGTGCCGACTTAGTCGCACTCATCATTTCCTTAAAGCGCAGTTATATCATCAACATTTTCACGGCAATTAGGTATGTGGCCGGTAACTATAGGCGTACCTCGTCCGTACGCGTCCTCTAACGTACGAAGTTAGAGTAAGACAGCTAGAGTTGCCGGTTATAAATTGCCGTAAAAAGTTGCTCCTGTAACCAGGCCTTTAGTCAAGATTTCTTATCGATATTTTAAAAAGGAAAGGAACACATTAATAGTTCAATAACTGACTATGAGCGCGGACATTAGTCCTCGCTCGCATAAAACCTTTCCTTGAGCAACACATACAGAGATATATTATAAAGTAAGGGCGCGAGGAGAAACCTGCTTTCGTGTTGCGATACAGATTATACGCACCATAATATAACATGGATGCACTGCAGCAACTTCAGTTCTTTATGAGTATATTATTTTTGATAATAGTTACTGATTTGTATATATTATTGTAAATCGTATTTGAATGTACATAATAGCACCTTGTTAATTGTATTGTTGTGATATAAGCCACCTTAAGGCAGCAAAGATCCCATTACGTTACAGATCTCATTAAACGCTCATATTTGATTTCGTTTTGACTCAAATAACTTTGAAATAGTAGTTTATGCAATGATAGGCCTTAAAACACTAGTGCGGTTTTCATGAAACGAGCCGATAGGCGAGTTTCATAATAAGATCGCACGTGTGTTTTAAGGCCAAATTATGCAGAGTTGCATACATAACTTTATCTACACACATATTATAAATCCTCCATGATGGGTTCAGAAACAATATTTTCTGGCAACAAGTTATTTGTTTCAATCTCATCTCAAGCTCACGTCACTCGAGATCAAATATTGTGCAGTTTATATTAAAAAAACCTTAGGCCTTAAAACACTAGTGCGGTTTTCATGAAACGAGCCGATAGGCGAGTTTCATAATAAGATCGCACGTGTGTTTTAAGGCCAAATTATGCAGAGTTGCATACATAACTTTATCTAGACACATATTATAAATCCTCCATGATGGGTTTAGAAACAATATTTTCTGGCAACAAGTTATTTGTTGCAATCTCATCTCAAGCTCACGTCACTCGAGATCAAATATTGTGCAGTTTATATTAAAAAAACATACTGAATTGACGTTTCGTATCAATAACTGTTTTATTATCTATGGATACTAGAATAGAGACCCACTTGAGTTTTGACAGCTGTTCCAAATTTAATCTCATTTCTTTACTAAAAACGATAAAGAAGTCATGTTATTTCTTTATCGCAGCACTGGTTTTTCCTAATTGGTTGTCAAAGTGGTGGTCATTTTCTACGGTTTTTGATTAACCAATGGAGGTTTTATGATATGGGTGTAGATAAAACAATTTTATTAATAGCTAGGTATTTTAAGAGATATATTTTGAGACGGCATCTATGTCGAATATTGCAATATTATTATCGATATAACAGACCGACCGACATAATTTTTATTTATGTTAACTGTAGTATACAATATTGTAATAAAGGTACACTTAAAAATAAACATAAAATACAAATTAAAGACTATATTTAAAAATAAAATAATGCCCTTAAATGCTCATGCCTATCGGCTCAGATATTTACATGTGAATAAATAAATGGAATTTTGTATCCTAATTGTATCAAATAAAAGTAAAAACTTGTTTAAAAATATTACTGAAATAGTACTTTGATATATACATATTACTAATTTATTGACTGACAGCACCACTGAAAATGTCTAGGCTGTTAAGGAGTGTTCTCATTACAATTGCAATAAGAACACCCTATCCCAATTTGATTAACCCTTCTGCCTGTCTGGCTTGCAATCTGTAAGTCAAATTTAGCTCGTTAGGTGCGGGTTAGTGGCGACTGACCACACATCTCAGCTTCTGCGTATAAGCATTCTGTACATTGTTGATATTTATTTAACTGTAGTGTAGGTAGTAGGTCGTTTTGCGCTCGCTGTTACCTCCATCTAATTATAATAAATACTAAAATATCATCCTAATTTTTAAAAAAACCCTCTTTTTTTCAATATTTTGTAGTAAATAATTCGTGCTATTCATCCCACGAAGTTTTATTGGGCAATATTTCGTGTAAACAGGTACTAAAAGTTCTTTTAAAAAAAATGGAGGAGGTTCGCAATACGGTTGTATTTTTTTTAATGTTTGTTACTTCAGAACTCCGTCATTTATAAACAGATTTGGAAAATTCTTTTTTAGTCAGTAGGGTATACTTCCAGTTTGGTCCCGCTGTAGTCAAAGTCGAGTTCTGATGAGAGGATCTATGAGGAATCGATGGAACTCTTCAAATATTATAGGCACGCATATAGCAATTTTAGTATTTTCTGTAATAACTCAAGCAGTTACGTTCCAAAAGCGTTATTTGGTGAAGTAGAACTGTTGATGAAGACCATAGATGATCACTGGAACTCCTAAATGATGAGTATTTCACGGTTAGCGATTAAATTGCTGTATAAAGTTCTGGAGTAACTTATGTCTATGAAAATTCATGTAGTAAAATTGAAGAACCAGGAGAACTCCTCAACGATTGACATCCTTGCACCGTGGATAGCAACAGTTTGTAAATGGTGATGAGCAATTGGCATTATGCTATTGTTACTTGATGTAGTAAATGTGTTTCGTTAAATCACAGGATAATAAATAAAATGGAAAAAAAACTTACTTTTCAAAGGCTATTTGATTGAAGTCGGTTTTTTTATTTTATAAATTAAATGATTATTAGTCACTTAAGTGCTTGAGTTTCTAATGTTTTGCATCCATTTTTTGTTCCGATTTGTTTTATTTTCATGTTCAAGTGGTTCATTTCAGTAATACGGGAGGCCGCGGCTGGTGCATGATTATCTACGCAATCAGATACAAAGATGAGACCTACAGGAGTGTTCACAAAAGTGATGGTAAGATTAGATCAATGAGTTTCTTGGTATATAATTGACAGGAACTAAAAAAACTACCATTTCCACTGGACATGCTATGATACAAAAACCAGCCAAGTGCGAATCGGACTCGCGCACGAAGTGTTCCGTACCATTATCTATAATCAAGCAAAAAAAAATTATCGAAATTTCGTTGCCAATGTTTCAAATGTATCATTTGTCTAAGAAAACTATCGATTTTCTAGGTAGGGATGAGGATTCTGTTTTTATCTCATAGATGCCATTATTAAACTTAGAGAATAAAGGGACCAATAGAATGGATCCTATACTTAAGTAGATATTTTTAAAAAAAGAATCATCCATTAAACACCGGTTCATTCAGAGTTCAAATCTAACAAACATATCAAAATCTCCTTAATTTGAAGTCGGTTAACAATAGAAAAGACATAATGGAAGTCAGTTTAATATCAGAATACTATTAGGTCAAGTTTGCAAATAAATTAGCTACTTTATTCTGAGAATACTCAGGAATTCCAACAGTGAGTCTCATCGCCTTATTTGTTTGTATATCGATTTAATTACATTGATGGTTCAGTGTAACGGCTTCCATTGGATGGGGAACGTTTATTTGCACACCGCCGGAGAGGGTTTCATAAGGTCCAATAATTTATGCGGCATCCTTTACTCGACTCGCGCAGGAACCTCGCACCCCGACGATTTGGACCACTTCGATCAGACCAGATGCCAATGCCAATGAATACCTACATTTACAGAAAATCTACTACATTGTGTAATTTTCAGCTTTAAAGTTAAAAATTCAATCAGGTTGGTGACGTATAAGCATTTTTTATCTTAGTAATGCCCACCCTTACAGTTCTTTATATAGCTTAAGACGCTCACACGTTCTCCACGTATCATATGATATCCGATTTATTAAAATCGCTCAATAGTTCAGGAACTAAAGGAACATCCGATTATAGGTCGCTTACAAACAAATAGATTGTTAAAACTCTATGCCATCATGTTGGCTTTCGGCTCGAACATCCAAAATCAATTTCGCGAGGCAAGTTTCGGGTAACAAATTGCAGGAACAGCAACATTTGTGACTATCGCTGTGGATTCGTTGGACACATCGCCGAAATACAAACGAGAATTGCTTACTCACTACATTAAAGGTTTCTACACACCGAAACGCGGAACGGAAGCGGAGCGGGTTGGAAGCGGGTCCGCAGTGTCACAAGACCTAAAATTGAGGCATTCACATCAATCCGCGCGGCTGCCGATTGCAACAGGTTGCAACGTTGTCACCCAAACTTTATCACAATCCCAAAAAGTTGCATTCGGATTATGCCAAAACCATTATCGCCAGTTAAGGTTATCTACCTATATGGGGTCGTCCACATATTACGTAACGCAATTTGGAGGGAGGGGGGGGGTCTGGCCAAGCGTTACGGTCCTGTTACGTAGGGGGAGGGGGGGTTCAAGATGGTGTTACGTCACGATTTTATAATATTGCACAATTAATGTAAACTCAAGAAATTATAACTTATCTACACCCATATCATAAAACCTCCATTGGTTAATCAAAAACCGTAGGAAATGACCACCATTTTGACAACCAATTAGGAAAAACCAGTGCTGCGATAAAGAAATAACATGACTTCTTTATCGTTTTTAGTAAAGAAATGAGATTAAATTTGGAACTGCTGTCAAAACTCAAGTGGGTCTCTATTCTAGTATCCATAGATATTAAAACAGTTATTGATACGAAACGTCAATTAAGTATGTTTTTTTAATATAAACTGAACAATATTTGATCTCGAGTGACGTGAGAATAGAGACTTCATCCGTTTGTCTATGATTTAAAAAAAAATGGTCTTGACGGAGGACGCCGCCATGTTGGTGTTTTGCTGAACGAAAGTAGAATTGTTGTTGAATTGAATAGAAAAAGTTGTTTGTAATTTACATTTTAGTTGAAAATATGAATAGTAAGTAGTCTTCTCGGAGTGTGTGTGATGTGAAAATGCGCCGGATATCGGAAATATGCAGCCACGATTGCAACAAATAACTTGTTGCCAGAAAATATTGTTTCTGAACCCATCATGGAGGATTTATAATATGTGTGTAGATAAAGTTATGTATGCAACTCTGCATAATTTGGCCTTAAAACACACGTGCGATCTTATTATGAAACTCGCTAAAAGCTCGTTTCATAAAACCGCACTAGTGTCTTAAGGCCTATCATTATGCAATCGTTGCATAAACTACTATATATTATTAAGAAATGGAACCGAAATACGTTCATAGATGATTATACCCCGCCGAATGTAAAAAGAGCCCCGAATTACCTGAATATTAGGCAAAATTTTTTTACAAAGCACCTGTTACGTAACGGAATGGAGAGGGAGGGGGGGGGGGTCCCGGCTAAGCGTTACGGTCCTGTCACATGGGGGTGGAGGGGTCAAAAATTTGAGAATTTTGCGTTACATAATTTGTGGACGACCCCTATGGAAATTGTGTTAAACTATCCGAATGTCAAGAAACTTTACAGCTTTTCACATAATTGTTATTTGATTATGTTCATTGCCCGTTAAGAGGTGAGTGTTGCAATAATTAAGTTTGGACCGCATTGCTGGGGCATTCACCATAGAAGTATTATTGTCTACCCCAATAAAAGAAGGAAACTGAAATTCGCAATTTTTTTATTTTATTTTGTTTAGTTTATTTAGAATTCTGCACATTCATTATTGAGTAAATAAACAAGCAAGTGTAATGCTCTCACCAGCGCGGGACTAAAATATACCGACAGACGAAACTAAACATTCTTATAAAACATAAATCAGCCGCGCGCGGAGCTGAGTGGAGGCAAAATTATTCAGGGCACCACGTCTCACCCGTAACTTCTACTAGGAAGGTACGCGATTTTTTGGAGAGTTCTCTTTCTTTCGAATTTATCTGCTCTGAAGTCGATACTTCATAGCACCCTGCAGCACACGCGTTGATATATAAGTATTTGCGTGTTCGTATACTAAACTAAACTCACTCATAAACTGGCGGACTATTCATTGTAGGCGACGTGTTAAAATAATGCATGTCATTATTTTAGAGCGCGCTTGCAAACCAAGTTTCTTAACGGTTTTGCATCGGACGGGAATCATGGCTAGGCGAGCTATTGCTTTGTGTTCTATTGAAGACAAAGGAAACCAATTTTGAAGTATGTGTACTTTGAATATATATTGGATGATAATGATAACATAAGACACGATTGGATCACCTTCGCTCGATACTCTTTTTTCAAACACACCTCTATCTTTTCACATTCTACTTTGGCGCTGCTAAACTACAGTGTCTTTCATGGTGATTTTAAGTACTTTTGCGAAATAATAATTATCATTTAAACGTTCTGGTAGCCCACTTGTAGAATATCTTACGTGGTTATTTCCTTACAGAAATTTAATTGATTTAGCGCTTACGCAAAGCAAATAATACCTATACAATCCTTTTCTGGCTTGCGCATACCTACTGTAATCCGTCACTATCCAACGCACCCCGAGTGCGTAGTTTGCCAATCGCGATGAATGCCTTTACTTTATTTTGAAACTGAATAAGTAATTAACATTGTTATTTATACCAAGAATCCACCTATTTTTTTCTTAGATCTACTCTGAAAGTATACAATATAGTAAAGTAACATGTATCAAAATGTTCCTAATTAAAAACGTTCTAATTTTATTATTTGTGTCTATTGACATTTTCAAGTTATAGTTATTCACTTTTAATTGTTTTCATAATGTTATAAGGAAAAATCTTCCGTTGAAAATTCTGTTGGATTCTTAGAAATACTATATTAAATAAACGTTTCAGAAATATATAACAAAGTTCAGCGTATTATGAATTAATGTTTTTCAAAATCGTTCGTTTCCCGAATTATAATGCAGACCCCGAAAAACTCGGTCAACTGCTTAAATATTTAAAGAGAGGCAAGATGGGTGTGCGCTCGGGAAAACGGCGCGCAACCTAGTGTTTTTGTTGAAATATTTAAGGCACCATAGCGCGGAATTTCTTTAGCTGTTAAGTCCAAAAGCGAAGGTCTTAGAAATAGCAAACTGAGATTAATTATGTTTCATCTTAATTACCTTTTGCTTGGTAGGTATCGATTGCCGCAATGACCTTTCAAGTTTTCACGTTTTCAAAGGACGCAAAGGAGCTTTAGCCCGAATTAGTAAATAATTATTTATCGTTATCGTTTTCTGTTTCTAAGGTATAGCTTTTATATTATAGAATTATTTTGATAAAATATGTATTTTATCACTTACGCAACCCAGGAATAAGCAACAAACTGATTGATGAGTAGTGACTTACTGATGCGTAGTGAATTCCTGATGAGTAGTGACTTACTGATGAGTAGTGACTTACTGATGAGTAGTGACGTTAAAGAAGAGGTGTGAGTACTGCGGAGCGGAGTCCTCGGGTCCGTGCGGGGCGGGAAAGGACATCACGAGCAGCACCGGCTTGCGCGGAAACCGTCTCTTGGATGCGCGCAGGAACGCTATGGAGTCGTTCGCAATCAGGTCCGGGTAGTAGTCCTGGAAATTGTATTATTAGTGAACTAAAAAAGCCGGACAAGTGCGAGTTAAACTCGCGTGGAGAGGGCTCCCTACATAATTCTCTGAAATTTCCTATGTTATTTTAAATACCATAAACTTCTTATAGGTTTTCCTGTAATCTATCAGTAAAGAACAATTTTCTATGCTTTTTTCAAAATTTTAGGCCCGCTAGTTTCGGAGATAAGGGTTCAGTTAATGGAAAATTTTCGCCTATTTTTCTAAATAACTTCAAATCTATTTTTAAAAAATACATTTAAAATCCTCATAACGAGCCCTTTCATTTCATGTATCACACAATATAGTTTGCATTTTTTTTTAATTTTCTATTTTACCCCCCAAAAGTGGCCCCCATGCAATTCATTCATTTATACACGTTCGTGTTGCGGTCACCAATTTACATATGTGTACCAAATTTCATCTCAATCGGTCCATTAGTTTCGGAGCAAATTGGCTGTGACAGACGGACAGACAGACAGTCACACGGGTGATCCTATAAGGGTTCCGTTTTTTTCCTTTTGAGGTACGGACCCCCTTAAAACAACAAAGCATCTTTCTATCGGAACCCAAGTAGTTATCGCACTTTTTAAGTGGAAGCAAATGAACGATTACATTTCGACACATCGCTCGTTTAACATTAAAAAGAAATAATGTGAAATACAAATCCATTCCAAATTCAATTCTAACGCGGTTGAGTAAACTTTAAAACAAAAGTGAATTTCATTTCGACTTATTTCATTTCGACTTATTTCCTTTTATTTTTAAACGTGCGACATGTACCCTTATGTGCCGACCAAACTTTAGGTACCTACCTAGCTGCTTCAATGCCTGCAACGTACTTTATGGTACGTCATAAAAAAGTCATAAGTTAAGTCTTCAACAGCACCTTTATTACTTATCTTCCCACAACCGGGAGAACACTCAAACCAAGTGCTTGTGAAAAATAAATAGGATTGTAATATTTATAAGGCACGTCGCCGGCTGCAGAGCTGTGTATGTTTAGTCTGCACGTAACCAGTCACCGTTAGATAGATAAAACTACATTTTCTAGCCAGCCTTTCATAGCATCATCAATAACACACTGGAGTCAAAAACGTATGGTAAAAACAATAAAATGTTATATTAATACCTTCTGGTAATCATCACCATGTTTGATTCTGTTCCCATTCATGTTGATGCTGTAATTGTAGTACTTGGAGTTCATAATGAGGCCGCCCCATTCCCGCCAGCCCGGTGGGATGTAGGACCCGTTGTACTTGTTAAGATATTTTCCAAAGTAGCCTGTACAAAAAAAACTACCTCATCAGTGTTGTTATATACCTACTAACACACATCAATCATCACATATTGCTGCTACTTCGAAAAAATGCTCAATATTGGATAATGGTAAAATACTGAAATTTTGGGTCACGGTTGAATTCTGTATTGACCGATTTGGATATGAGCTTTTTCTAAAGTAGTGAAGATTTACCATAAGTCTACGTAATAAATACGCACATAATAAAAATGTAGGTATGTTTCAAATTATTTGACATCGAATAGGAAAATCCAATAACTAGATAACTTTTCATAAATCTTTATATACTTGTAGTTCGTAAATGGCGGAGTTTTTCCGACCAGGGATAGCAATTAGTTATTAAGCGAAAAAAAAACGATGAAGAATCAAAATGAAAAGTTCTGCGAGGCAAAAAATCATTGTTCGTTGGGAGACAGAGCTGCTCAAATTTTAATTTCGGGAGCTGTAATGCAAATTCAGGGGACGCTCGAGGTTTTTAATTTTCTTGGGGGGCGGAAAGACTTGATGGTTTCGATGAATGGACTATTTCGGAGATAGCAACCACGTAGCAACTCTGCAATCATTGGAGAGGAGTTGTTACTTGAAAATTTAGAGGACACTTCTTTGCACAATACAATGGAACAGTGGCGGCGCGTGAGGGTAAGCCAGTTCATAATTTCTTAACTCGAACATTATAATATTATTAATTACTTCTTGTATTAACACAAAAATTGCATATTACATATTTTTTATATATTAATATTAATGAGTAAGAATATAATGTTTAAAAATACAAATGACACACCGCCTTACCCTCACGTTTCTTAGTAAGTAGATTATGTTAGATAATACCAGACATAGTATATACAGACAAATCTTGCAAGTCGATTTTGTTTATCTTTTATTCTTGATGGGATATCGCTTGACCACAGTCTCACCTGATGGAATGTGTTGACACGAGGTTGAGGGTGGAACGCGATTGCGTATATAGGAAATGCCTATTTACTCTAACGGTAAATAGGCATGAAAACGAAGTTGGACGAGGCACCGAAACAGGAAATGAAAGATCGTTCGCTTGTTCGGTGCAACTGTCCCGACCCAACCTCGCCAAATAGCTAGTCAAGCCACCATGCCGGAACACGATTGGAGTCGCTTGGCGGCATGGCTTCGCCAAGGGGGTGGTTACTAGTCGCGATCAAACCTACCTCCGGCACTGTGCGTGCAGTAACGTCAATCCCCAGTAATACCACACAAGCTGCTCAATTAGCTTGAATTTTGGCACGTGCCTACATTAATGCCGAATAACATTTTTTAACGCAAAATGTAAATTCGCTTTTTACAGAAACATTTACAAAGAGTCTGCAACGCAACTCCTCATGGCGCACTGGTAAGGAAGCGTTCAAGTATTACGTAACGAATTTGGGGGGGGGGGTCTTGTAAACCGTTACGATGCATTCCAGAGGCGGGAGGGGGGTTTGAACTAAAATTTTTTAACCCTTCAGAACGATCGCGTTCTCTCACTCATTTTTGGAATGACCTCTTGAAATTTTACTAGCAGGAAGGGATTTTCGCCAGCATTTTCGCACCCACACACGTATAATAATGTCTGTAAGCACTGTGACATCAAACGACTTCTAACTCCCAAGGTCAAAGGTCTTATAAAGACCTGGCTTGTTACGCTCTCATACGAAGAAACTGAAAATCTTCTTTAAAATAATTACGTCGTTCAGGCTCACATACACACACACACACACACACACACACACACACACACACACACACACACACACACACACACACACACACACACACACACGCACACACACACACGCACTTAATTGCTTTATTTAATTTACTTTATCGAATTTTCTTTCATTTTCTTTTTTTATATGTTTTTGCTACCGAAATAAACTGTACTAGTAAATCGCACTCGCGGATCCCGAGATACAGGCTCAGCCTAGTTCGGGGTCTAACGAAAATCGCTTGTAATGTAAAATTTGTTCTTAAGTTAATAAACAATTAATAAGGTACCAGTGGCGTAGCCTGCCTATAAGCCGATTCCTGATGGCTTTACCAAGCTAGAAAGCTACGGCTAACTGTCAGTAAAGTCAATGTTACTCTATACTAAATGTCAGACTCGCACGTACGGTTCTAATTCTTCCGGTTTCCCTTAGGAAATATTTCACGCTTCGCCACTGTAAGGTACCTAAGTAAACTGTGATTTATTTGCTAGCCGCTTACATGTAGGCTAGGAGGGTCATAGGGCAAAGTCTTAAATGTTATAATACTTAATAGCACAGCTGGTAAAATTTATAGGTATCTGCTTGAATTATAAAGGAGGTCGCTGACAGCGGTGACATTGCGGGCCGCGTGTATATTTCACAGTGTTTAGCAGTATCACGAGAGGTCGTGCTTGCCCGTGGAATTTCATTAAGTGAGTGACCGTTGCCGTACTAGACACGGGTCACGAGCTACCATCTACTTTAACTGCTTTCTATTTTCATACTGACATTTGAAAATATCTTGAAAACCAGCTTTTCCCGCAACTTATAAATATAACGAATGTTTATATTCTTGACTATTTAAATACACGCACGCACACTTGTCTTTAATTAATTTCCCAGCTCCTATATCAGGCGTTCGTTGTCTTAAAAAGGTAGCCTATGTCCTCCTTCCCTAGAGCTAAAACTATCTCCATATCTTTCATCGAAATCAGTTCAGCCATAAATCGCGACGATATATAAAAACACATCAACGGGCTCTCATCGGGTACGGACATACTCCCGTGAATCAATTTTCCAGACCGTATTTCAACCTTTTAAGTGTTGATTTGCTTAAAAATATAAGGGCTTTATTGTTTTCCTTTTGAGGTACGGAACCGGAAAAAAAGATTTTCTTTAAACATAAATTTGCATCTCATCTCCATAGGTACTAAATTTAATCAAAATCGATTCAGCGGTTTAGCCGCGAAAGCATAACAGACAGACAGACAGACGAGTTATTAACGCATTTATAATAGGTATTAGTATAGATTAAGAATAACCATCTTAGTGACCATACAAAGAATTACCGACAGTTATAAAATAATCTTACGTACGAAAATTAAGAGGACTGTGAACCAACGGCATAAATCATTATTTCCATACAAAAGGCGATAAACAGTTCCACTCCTTCAATGTTCACAGATTTTGACCAATTTTTGATACCTAGATTGTTAGTCAGAACAAAATCTAGGTGTGTCTAAGTCTATACGTTTTTTGAATATTGATTAAAGATCAACAAAGTCAAATAATCGCCGTTATTCGTTTTATATGAGAATACTGAAACCACAATAATATTGAATTTATTGATTACTAGCTGTGCCCGCGACTTCGTCCGCGTAGAGTTTTATTATCGTTATTCCCTCGGGATCTTTTCAATTTTCCGGGAGTAGCGTATGTGTTAATCCAGGGTATAAGCTATCTCCATTCCAAATTTCATCTAAATCGGTCCAGCCGTTTTAACGGGAAGGGTAACAAAACACACACAAACACAAAGTTTCGCATTTATAATATTAGTAGGATAGTGAAAAAATCAAAACGTATAGACCTAGATTTTGTTCTGACTGAGAACCTATCAAAAATTTGTCAACATCGGTTAAGTCGTAGGTTCACACTCCTCTTAACTGTTAGATAGGGGCCAATTCGAAAATATATTCGCTAAATTTAAAAAGTGGTTAACTTGAAATAAGACACGTCAAACTCGATTCGGACAGCTTGGTGCTATACAAAACCGAGTTTGACGTGTCTTATTTTAAGTTTAGGGAACTTTAAATTTAGAGACACCGTTCCGAATTGGACCCATAGTATGATTAGTAACTATAATAGGGAAGATGCATATTTTTTCATCTTGTATTGGAAAGTGCTGAGTAATAGAAACCGATCTGTGCACGCAAAACATTATAATGTTGATTATTTTATGAGTTATGAGGCTTTAAAAAGTCATTGTTCATACCACTTGCAAAAACACTCCATACAAAATGGACAACAGCTATGACGTCACAGCTGTCGTTAGACTGTACAAAATGTATGGCGATTAAACGAAATCTGCAATTATTTCCAAAAATACCGTTTTTAGGCCAACATCGTAGAAATAAAACATGACATAAATTTGATGAGGATGGCCAAAAAACTAAAATCAGAACTAAAAAACAATATATATTATTCACTAATTTTGACCCTTAATCAAATAAAAATGAATAGTGAAAATGATTTGCTTTTTTCTGTAATATGCTCTCATAGTATATCACTTAAACCTCATTTTGATTTTCATGCAACTTCTCCATTGGGCCATCAGAAAAGTTGAGTACATTATAAATACACAAAATTTACACACACCGTCGCTTTTTCTGAGACATATACTGACTGATGTCATAGAGGTTTTCATTCCGTCTCTTGTGCCCTATTAGTATAAGATGATATAGTACCTAGTATATAGTTTTTGTGTTAGTCGTTGAGCCGTTTAAATACGCCAATCCTTGATCACGCTCGATCGGCGACCACTCAATCTTAGAATTAAATCCTGCTCTCGAAGCGAAATAAAAACCACTCGCTGTTTAATTAATTAAACGTTGCGTAGGTACGCAGCGACTGCGTTCCATCGAATAGTCGGTTTTGACTCTGACAAGGGGAGGGCATGGTCGAGGAAACTCACTTTGGGGCATGACTTCGTGTAGTAGTAGTTCTCCATTAGGGTATTCAACCCTTAACGTAATAGCGCCGAATGGCCAGTAACTGTGGAGAAATAAACCTTGAAAATTTCAAATGTAGCTTATATACTAGTAAGTTTTTCATCGCCCCAGCAGTTTGATGGCGTAGTCAGTTATGTATCCGCGTACGACGTGGATGCTTGGGGTTCGATTCCCGCATTCGAGTTAGTTTTTTTTTATTTTATTTTTAATAATTAACTATTTTTATGATTCAATGGCAGGGGGAGCGCGGCGCGACGGCGCGGTCTGTGTTCAAAGAGCCGTGCGGTATCGATAGAGTTAGAGATCGCCTCAAGGTATTAAAAGTAATTGAAAAATTTATTAAATAATTAATAATAGATGTAAGTGTGGTTACTATTTATAAATATCATAGTTATTAGCTACTTTATAATTTATAAAGGCTAATGGTTAATATGAATTAAAAATAATTTAATATTTAACAACATTTGTGTCCTGATTAAATTTATTGAATCATAAAAATAGTAAATTATTAAAAATAAAATAAAAAAAAACTAACTCGAATGCGGGAATCGAACCCCAAGCATCCACGTCGTACGCGGATACATAACTGACTACGCCATCAAACTGCTGGGGCGACGAAAAACTTACTAGTATATAAGCTACATTTGAAATTTTCAAGGTTTATTTCTCCACAGTTACTGGCCATTCGGCGCTATTACGTTAAGGGTTGAATACCCTAATGGAGAACTACTACTACACGAAGTCATGCCCCAAAGTGAGTTTCCTCGACCATGCCCTCCCCTTGTGAATGTAATATGGGATTCTTCAAGAAGGGAGTCAATAGGTTTTTAAAGGGTCAGCAACGCGCATGTGATACTCCTGTACTATTATTACCATGAGTTTATGCAAATCTTTCTCGTAATAGAAAACTATCCCTTTTACTTGTATCGGCAACAAGCACTATTTCCGATAGATTTCGATAACGAAAACGGTTCGCATAAACTCATGGTAGGTAATGGTCTGGCAGGCGTCCATAGGCTACGGTAACCTCTTACCATCAGGCGGGCTGTAAGCTTGTTTGCCGTCGTGTTATAAAAAAGTCGGTTAAATTTTCTCATCTCATCACCCTTTTCAGAGTACAGACATAGGTACAGTTCGCGCATGAACTCCTGGGAATCTTAACACACGTTAAGACGCTGACAAGAGCCAATGAATGACTTTAAGTGATCGGTCACTGTCTGTTTGCACCGGATTGAACGACAAGCTTGTATGGGGAAAATCTATATTTTAGTATAGGCGTAATGTAATAACTTAAAAAAATTAAGACACAACAGTTTAAAGAGGTTTTCAGACGTAACTTCACGATTTTTTTCTATCGTATCGATTTCATCAAAACGTGTTTTGGAAATAGTAATTTTTTCAATAATATAATGAATATGAAAGTCAATTTTTTTCGCTTTGGAAAATCAAATAGTTTTTGTTAAAAAAAGTGTTTAAGTAAAGCCGATTTAGCTGTTGTCAGCGCGCTTTAAAGTAAATATTTAGTAGGTGCAGTGCATCTATGTCCTGCTTGAAGTTGTCCCTAATATAATGTCGAAAACCGCATTGAAACCGCGAACTACTGGACGTTTAAAAGTTTATTGCGCACAGATAATAAGACAAATATCACATAGGTAATAGATAATTTTTATCCGCGTCACCCAACAACACCAGACATCTAGGCGATTTGCAGCTCCAAGCTGTTCGACGCAAACAGACAAACCGCGAAACAGACAAACAGACATGAAATGAAAAAACCGGACAAGTGCAAGTTAAACTCGCGTGGAGAGGGTTCCGTTCCGTACATGATTATCTGAAGTTTACTAGGTTACTTTAAACACCATAGACTTCTTATAGGTTTTCCTGTAAATTATAGGTAAAGAACTATGTTATATATTTTTTTCAAAATTTTAGCCTCGTTAGTTTCGGAAATAAGGGGTAATAACTTCCAAACTATTTTACTTAAAATTCAAAAGAAAATATATTTAAAATCCTTACAATAAGCCCTTTCGTTTGATATGTCACACGATATAGGTTGCATAACTTTTTTTTTTAATTTCTAATTTACCCCCCAAATGTGGCCCCCTTGTTTAAAATTTATATATTTACGTCACGCGTCCATGTTGCGGTCACCGACTTACATATGTATACCAAATTTCAACTCAATCGGTCCAGTAGTTTCGGAGCAAATTGGCTGTGACAGACAGACAGACAGACAGACAGACACACGAGTGATCCTATAAGGGTTTAGTTTTTTCCTTTTGAGGTACAGAACCCTAAAAACAATTGGGATGTGTTGCGTTGCTCATTAAGAAGCCCCCATAGCATTTTGTTATTGTTATCTTCAATGTAACTTACCTACAAACTTTCTTACACTACTGTACGATTTTATTATGTAAAGCTAGCGTTGCAAAAGCATGTGCCGAATTATAGTGTATCCGTCTTCGGCGCTTAGTATATAACAAGGAGTCAAATCGGCCGGCGGCACTTCCGGCGGCTCTCCCCGACACGCGTGGGCGCGGCACGTGCCGCCTCGCCGTGCGAGCACCCACTCCTGCGCTCGCCAGCCCATACCGCACATATCAGTTTAATAGCATAATGATCAACGCTTCTGCCACACCTGCATTCATACTTGCAGCTACTATTACGATCAAAGTAACCCGAGATTCTTATGCAAAAACAGACGCAGAATGCGATGACCTTTTTTACCTCTTAGGGCCTGACACACGACGAAATTCCCGCGCGCGGTCGACGCGGGTTCTGCGGGTATCGCTGTCGCTTTATTATTATGTTGTAAGCACAAAAGTAATATAAAAAGAGACAAACATACGAGAAACGCGTGTTTGTATGTACGTCTATCTAATACCTATATCATTAGGGTTCCGTACCTAAAAGGCAGAAAAGGAACCCTTAATGTAAGACTTCATTCGTTATGAACTTGAAATTTAGAATAGTTTAATTTAAATTAGGAAGCCAATCAATAGAGTCAAATTGGGTGTGATATGAAAGGGCTTTATTTTGGTTGTTCCATTGGTACACAAATAATGTGTGACACCGAATGCGATAATAACATAACACAAACATATGCTTCGGTGTAAGTAGATATTGTCCTTCATACTGATAATAGTCTTGCAATACATAATTTACTACGACGGGTAACCGATTGCAATAAATATGCCACTGCTGCGATTATATTACAATTATTATGAGACAAACAGCAGAAATTATTCAATTTGTGTAAAATCATATCCATACAATTCTGAAGCTGAATTTGTTTTGTCTCTTTTCCACTATCCGATAGCGTAGGTATGCGTGTTAATCTGTTTTCCAGTATTAAAAGTCATTTTAATATTACCCGTTGTGACGCTAAATGATGGGTGGCACTTGTTCATAAATTATTTAAAATAGATTTTTACAATAATAGTACATTGTTTAGCAAGGGGCGTAAATGATCAATTACACCCGAGTTGTTCATAGGCTCACAAGCTCACGAAGGCCATTCCTACATCCACCCATTCTAATTAATGCATCCAAGTTAAACATGCATGTGGGAAACATCGAAATAATATGCAAAAAGTTACTCTGCATCAGATTGTCTCTTCAAAATACACGCCAAGTTCGTATACATTTTAAATGTTAATACGGGCTCTACGACGGCTTAACGTACAGTTTAGTTGTATTGTACGATTACTCAAACGTAAAAGGAGGCCGGACTAGAGAAAAGATCATTTTCACTTGTGTACAATATCACGCCAATTTTAATGATGGAGCGAAATTAATTAGTGGAGAAATGTATTAATAACAGTGCAATAAAAATACTCCATCAGTATTAAATTTTAATTTTAGAGAAATCTCGAAGGTTCTAATGAAGCTACTGGGGCCGAGACCGGGTTGCCAACTCTTAAAAGAAGTTTACCACTAAAACATACATACATAGCATCACGCCCGAAATCCCTAATGGGGTGGGCAGAGCCACAAGACTGCTTGTGGCCACGTTCGATTAATTAGTCCCAAGATGGTATGATGAACCGTATGGTGACAGGTGATCAGCCCATCGCCCATACAGATAGTCCACCATGTTGGAGAGGACCCGTCCCTTAGTCGACTTTTACGACATGCCAGGATGATAAGCATCTGCACGCATTCTGTGCTATTTCTTCACTCCCAGTGCAGCAGAAGAGTTACCACTAAAAGCAAGTCTAAAAATCCCTAAAAACCCCCAAATCCCTAAACGCCGTTTTTTTAATAAGCTCCCTTTACATCCAACCAACAACATGCTCTAGCAATACTCCTGTCAGTGTAGTCACGACATACAACGCCAATAACGGACGGAGTGTTCTGAAAATGGTTTTATACATGCAACGGACGAAATTTTCAACAAGGGCTGTTGATCAAGCTTGAAATGGTTTTTGCTCTCGTTTTCAATTTGTTTTTTAATACCCCTATAAAAGCCCCTAAGAATGTTCGACCCCTAAACGAATCCCGATCTACTTATTTTGCCCCTGAATTTAAGGGTAATATGTAGCGAGATAAAATACCAGTACCAGTACTTATTACGACATATTGTTTTATATTCACGTGCATTATGTAAACTTGTTTTATTTTACATAATTTAGGACGATAAGAATATTCAGGTTAAAGCTCCAGTAGGTCAACAAACCAGCGGAGTGTGGGCGGACCTGCGGGCTCCTACGATTCATTCACAACTAACCCACTTAAGTATCAATGAATGGACCGTGACATCAAACGACCGAGTGAGATGTGATTTACATTAAAATCTCGTATTATTATGTCATGGTGTAATACTCAGTACGACCTTAGCATCCATGGGCAACATATTGCACTCCGTAAACTGTTTTATAAAACCAAACTTATATGTTTATATCTACGCATTAAATCACACTAATATTGGCCACATGAACGAGTCGCGGGCAGAAGCTTAAGTGTCTTATCCCTAATAGTTTGTTTGGCCTTACTTCAATCATCCTACTAATATTATAAATGTGAAAGTTTGTGTGTGTGTGTGTGTCTGTGTGTGTATGTGTGTGTGTTTGTTACCTCTTCCCGGTAAAACGGCTAGACAGATTTTGATGACATTTGGAATGGAGATAGCTTATACCCTGGATTAACACATAGGCTACTTTTTATCCCGGAAAATAGAAAAGTTCTCGAGGGAATAACGATAATCAAACTCAACGCGGACGACGTCACGGGCACAGCTAGTCTTAGCATAAAAATCTTATTTTGAAAGCTGTTAATATGAACCTGCGTAGTAGAAAGTATTTTAATGATATAAGACAAAATCTCAAGTACATAAATGAATTATTTCGTGTCCGGTCGTAAAGCAGGATGTCCCCGCGCTATAGTTTTAACGAGACAATTACCGCAATTGGCGCGACGCGAGGTATAAAGACACCTCTAACGACACTCGCAATTATGAAAAAGTAGAATTAGATTCAATTTAAGATCTAGTTCGTTCATCATCATCATGCGGGTCAAAATTATTGCTTCCTACAATTTAATTTCATATTTTTGTGAAGCAATTAAACGCTGTGTCAGGCCCTCAATCGGGCCGCGTCGGGACTAATTTAATTACCGATCCCTACGAGTATTATTTTGAGAACTGAGAAGTGGCGAGTATGAATGTATGTAGTTTCGCATTGCCATTATATAATGCACCTTCGTATTTCGTAATTTCTATGCAGATATAGAACTTGATTCACGAGCCCATAAAGTAGTAGTCAAACGAAACGACCTTTCATTTGTTGTGTGGTTCGCATCTTTGTGATTGATCAGTTAGTATCAGTACATATAAAACAGTACCGTGACTCACTTATAGACAACGCACAGCCTAAACTGGTGGTCCTAGATGTTTGAAATTTGGAGGACACATTCCTCGAGTACCCTAGAGGTACACTAAGGAGGGATTTTTTGATATTGCATCCCTAAAGGAGTGAAAAGGGGTGATAAAGATTGTACGGAAAATACCGCGGGCGAAGCTGTGGCGGGTCCCCTAGTTTTATACAAAGAAACAAAAGGCTTCGGTTTCATGTACACGGAAAAAAAATGTCTTGAATCAAGACAATATCGCCGTAGTCAAGTTATCTACCTACTTACTTTATCAACGAGGAGACATGAAACTTAGGTACGCTCTGTTTTTTGAGCTGTACTTTGTAATTTCTTGTTTTTGTCGGACCGGTATCTATAACAGTGTTCATGATGTTAAAATTATTAATTCGGTGGATAGTTTTAAAAGTCGACTAACTTGAAACACACGGTGGTGTATACATAATTTATTAAACCTATAAAAAGGAAGCAGCGATGTTGACCTTTCATCTCCATCACTCAGCCACTTTACCTACTTCAGCTGACCTATTCGTTCGCGCCCACGACCTTAAGGAAGGGCCACTCACTAAGCCATTCGCCCCACGCAACTTCTCGCTGATTACGAAACATTTTGTGGAATCTGAATGTTTCTCGGGTAAAGGTAGCACTGCATTTAATATACTCTTTGTACAGTCGAGGTCATAAATATATATATATATATATATATATACATATATATATATATACGTTACATAACGGGCAAAAATATCTGAGCGCTCTTACGCCCTTGACAATACACTTTGTCCGCGTAGATATTTTGTCCTATGCTATGCTTAGGTTCTATTTGGAAATGCTTATTTACTCCCACGTAATTATACCCCAAAAGTTCATTATTCATTCGTGTATTCACTCGCATTTGACATATACCTACTCCTTTTATATTAGTTAATTCATTGTTATGTTCAAAAATTCTTAGGCTCTGTTTGCTTTTGCGATAAGTAGTGAAAATTGTATATGATTTGACGTAGTAGTATACAAAATGATATGTGAAGTAGGGAATAAGCAAACCTACTTTATTTACATAGAAACTATACGTACTTAGGTCGGTAATCTAGACGCCGCGTAACGTAGGGTTATTCCGGTAAGATCCCCCATGCCTATTCCGAACGGATTCCCTAGTAGAACAAGCAGGAATAAAAATGTTATAATCATTAAGAGGCGATTACAAGGCTGAGATGTCAACGTCGCATTTCTCCCATTGTTTTCGATTATTTAATAGAAATTGAGTGAAAATCAGAAATATCGTCTACTGGCTTGGTTCATCTGGTGTATTTATATGTGTGTAATGCAATTTTTTTTTTTGATGAGGCAATTTAAGTATTCTGTATGTATGCAAAATTGAATCCATTGCGTAAATACACAATTATATCCATTATTTAAGCAAAATTTAGTGAAAATCAAAAAAATTGTCTATTTAAAACGCCCATCTGGTGTATTAATATTAGGTCCTTACATATTAAATTAGCGTTTTGTCGTACTGACCACTTTGATCTGATATATCTCCTCTTTGGTTAAGAATTCAAATTTATAAATTCATTTAGCTGGTACATTTGAGTTTTGAAAACAGTCATTCATTAGTTTTTATCTACACCCATATCATAAAACCTCCATAGTGTAATCAAAAACCGTAGGAAATGACCACCATTGTGACAACCAATTAGGTAAAACCAGTGCTGCAATGTTATTAAAGTATGGATTTTAGTATCGAAATGAGATTAAATTTGGAACACCTGTCAAAACTCAAGTGGGTCTGTATTCTAGTATCCATAGATATTAAACAGTTATTGATACGAAACATCAATTCAGTATGTTTTTTTAATATAAACCGAACGACATTTGATCTCGAGTGACGTGAAAATAGAGACTTCATTCGTTTGTCTAAAATTAAAAAAAAATGTTCTTGACGGAGGATTGAATTGCCGCCATTATGTTGGTTTTTTGCTGAACGAAAGTTGAATTGTTGTTGAATTGAATAGAAAAATTTGTTTGTAATTTACATTTTAGTTGAAAATATGAATAGTTGTCTTCTCGGAGTGACTGTGTGATGTGAAAATGCGCCGGATATCGGAAATATGCAGCCACGATTGCAACAAATAACTTGTTGCCAGAAAATATTGTTTCTGAACACGTCATGGAGGATTTATAATATGTGTATAGATAAAGTAATGTATGCAACTCTGCATAATTTGGCCTTAAAACACACGTGCGATCTTATTATGAAACTCGCTAAAGCTCGTTTCATGAAAACCGCACTAGTGTTTTAAGGCCTATCATTATGCAACCGTTGCATAAACCAATATCTCTCATAATTTTTTTTGGCGTCGCTTATTACCGCACAATGGAAAACATGAAATATCGGTATATTTACGAGTACGAGTTCTACCGAGGCACCAGTGCTGCAGAAACAGCTCGAAGGATTAATGATGTGTACGGTGCTGGTGTCGCAAAAGAAAGCACGGTACGTTTTTGGTTTCAACGTTTTCGTTCTGGAAATTTCGACCTTCAGAACCAACCCCGTGGACGGCCGGAGACCAAAGTGGAAAATGAAGAATTAAAGGCTATTGTGGAAGCGGATCCATTACAAAGCAATTCAGAGATAGCTGCAGGCTTCGGGGTAAGTGATAAAACTGTATTAATCCACTTGAAGCAAAAGGAAGAACTAGCTGCTAAACAACCGAAATTAGTCAATCGCTCAAGGCCACTGCTGCTTCACGACAATACAAGACCACACACTGCACTAAAAACAACCTCTAAGTTAGATGAGCTACAAATGGAATTTCTGCGACATCCACCGTACTTCCCGGACCTTGCTCCAACAGATTACCATTTTTTCCGGAATTTGGACAACTTCTTATAAGGAAAAAAATTCAACTCCGATGCGGCAGTCCAAACCGCCTTCAAAGAATTTATTGATTCTCGCCCCTATGTTTTTTTTAATAAAGGGATCAATGAACTACCTATGAGATGGCAAAAGTGCATAGATGACAACGGTGCATACTTTGATTAATTAAATATATTTTACAAAAAAAATGACTTTATATTCCTCCCGTACAAAACGCCAATTTCATATGTAAGGACCTAATATGTCTGTAATATAATATTTTGATACTTATGCAGAAATTTATTTATAATACGCTCTTAACGAGGGATTAGATTAAGAGATCGGACCGGAATAAACCTTTACATGTTAAGTACGACAGGCGAGCTTGAGTCGTGACATGAAAGTAACTTCGAATACCATACATGTACCTCACTCAACTCAGTTAACAGCTAACTGGGACGATTTTACCAACAGTAGACCAAGTACTGTTACAGTAAAGTCAGCAAAAAAACTAGCTTTGAAGCCACTAAAGACGAAAGTATATTGTTATGGCTACTTGTTGGCTGAGCACGATAATGACATTGCACACAACAAAAAGCGATACGTTTCGTAAATGGCACTTAAGGTACATTATGTATGCTGTGCTAAGGGTGGTTATCGAACATAATGTTGTTTTTATACCTTCTGTCTTATCACTTATTACCTATTAATGCGAAATTGTGTTAGTGCGTGGGTATGTGAGTTAGTATGTTTGTTACTCCTTCATGCTTCAACGGCTGGACGGATTTGGATGAAATTATGGAATGGAACTAGCTTATACCCTGAATTAACATATAGGATTAGGACTTTTAATCGCAATCCCACGGGAGCAAAGTCGCGGGCAGGGCCGAATTATCCATTAGACAATGTAGGCAACTGCCTAAGGGCTCTACAACGGCGAGGGGCCCCGCGCACTAAGAATAAAAATATATTAATCGAGTGAAAATTTAATTTGAAGATTTGTATTGTAGTAAAAAAATAGTGTACTTATAAATATAATTTCATTGTAATAGAAAAAATGAATTTTAGGAAGTTGGAAGAAGGTAAAGGTACAGGGTTAATCGGGCCCTGGTCGCGGGCACAGCCAGAGATAAGTGTAATAGTTAGGTACGTAACCATTTTTATAAAGGTTTTGAAGTGCGTTCTGCATGCATTGTCTTTGTGATATATTTGAAACATTCGAGCCCGTTATCAATATGTCGCTTTATTAATATTGACCCCATTCCTTCATAAAGATGTACGATTCTAGATTGCTATAAATATAGTACATGTGGTGAGATTATGGAATTGGAGAGGGAATAATTGCACGCTGTAAGATAAATAGTGTGCTGGTAGCTAGTTTCATCAAAAGCAGCGCACTACGAATGGGTATTCATTGCGATGATATAAAGAAGGAATTAAAATGCCGTTGTCACACGACACCGCGCACAGCGACCGCAACGAGGTCGTCGCGCGACGCTCACCGGACGCCGAGTTCAACACTAGACAGAGCGGCGCGCCGCGTGATAATCTGAGCGTCTCCACTATATACACAGTACGTCTTCAACTAGGTAGGTATATGGCCAAGTTAATATTAACAGTTTAAACTCTGTGATTAATGGCCAAATTCAGAAACGCCACTTAAGCATTTGACTAGATATTAAGTAGTTAAATGTCCCTCAACTAGTCGTCAACCCATACAGAAACGTCACTTTCATTAAAGCTCGATTTGAGTGGCCTTTCTGAATTCGGCCATTTATCTTCAATCAACAACCACGTGACATACCTATTTCACAACTACTAGGAAAACATTAACTGCTTATTGATGTCACTTAACTAAAGAGTTCAACACAGCATTTTTCGCATAAAGTAGGTATATTTGATGAAGGTAGTGTTATTGCTAGTGTTAGACAGACATGCCTATCAGCTGCTCAGCTAGACTGCGCCTACGCATCATTCTAAAGACTCGCCGTTCGCCTACGCATTGCACTTACCTAAATTCTTAATAACAAGGCTGTACTGACACGATAGCAGCATCGCGTAACTGTGGGTGTTACGTCATTATACAAAACTAGATGTAGATACTTTTGTTTTACATACCAATCCAATGTTTACGTTGCGCTGCACGTGTTGCATGCACATTCACATATAGATTATTATATAAGTATTTCTTTATATTGCTGCTCATCTGTACCTATTGCGCCAAAGCAAAAGTCCAGACGCGGAGTCTATACATCTCCCTCCCTTATTAGTTATTTATTAGAATTAATTTGTACGCATTAGGTTTTTATGTTGCACTTTTTGTGTTAGTTTTTAGATAAAACCTACTGCCAAAGTTGAAAAAAGACTTACTGCTGAGTTTCTTGCGGCGTTTCTTCCGAGCAGATGTCACCTTTCGAAGCGCTGGTAGATTCAGACATGTAAAAGAGCCCAAATGGCCTACTTGCAAAATATTTTCATTTTCATTTTCATTTATCTTTCCAGGCCTCACCTAACTCACAATAGATCAATGAGATCCATCTAATATGTACATTACTGCGTAAAACATTTCAACCAAAAAACTGATAAGTACTAGGTCCAACTCGCAACGTAGTTTTCTTAATTTATAATTTCCTAAACTTAAAATAAGAAACGTGGAATTTTATTTTGTATCGCACCAAGCTGTCAAGATTGAGTTTGACGTTTCTTATTTTAAGTTAAGTTATTTTTAAATTTAGTTAACACACTTTCGAAATTGGACCCACTGGCTTGTATTCTTTGTACGAGTAAATGATGAATCATGATCTATAGAGCTTTGCACTCCTCTATCGGTATATTTCATGAACTCGCCCCTTACGGAAGGGTAGGGTAGAGACCCCTTATTGGTACAAAAGATGGGTAAAAACTGGTTTCTTATGCGGCAGCTGCTTGCTCGCAGTCGGGCAAAGGGCTATCTATGCATTTTGAACCATCACCTGACTGTTATCATTCCGAATCTTGGACGGCAGGGCAAATGTACATACTTACCTAAGTACCAGTCTCGCAAGCAGTCTCAGTTTCGTAGCTCTAATAGAAACTAATATATTTCATGACAAACTCGGGCATACCCGGCCGAGGTTACCTACACAGAAAATCATTGAATTACCGATATCCGTCATTTATACCAAAAAAAATATCTCAAATATCCCATAAACGATATCAAACGCTAATAAGTACTTTAACTACAAAGAAAAACGAATTGGGTAATTGAACAAATGGAAGGCCACGTTTACACACAAACCCAATTATTAAAAACAAAATTTGTTTTCTAATGAGCGAGTATCTCGAACGCTCCAATGTTGGACAACATCTCTTGAAGACCGGAAAGCTATCTGATATTTTCAGCCCACGTGGATCCACTTTCATCTTCGAGCGGCAGGCATCTTCACTCACGCGCATTTAACACGTTGCGTCCGTGGTCTATCCGGCCGCTTAAGCGTCGCCCTGCGCCCACGATCCAGCCCGGAAGGGAAAGTACGAGCAAATTTATGATAGCTCGTTTCAAGTATAAATTTACAAGCCAAATAGACACTTAACAACGTGGTGATAAATCGTCAACACGTGCTCCTTGACACGAAAAGCGCTTATGTAAATGATGTACTTAGAATGAACCCGCGATACGAACTCTTTAAAGTAACATTAAAGGAATGTCTTTGTAAGTATAAAACACGTTTCCGGTGCGAGTTTTGCGACGAGTTGTTGACTGTGCTTACTTTCATTATAGGTTACCCAAGTATGAAAACTCTGAACGTGAGGGGAACTCAGTTCTCGGCGGCGCGCCTGGCCGGACGGCGGCCGCGATCAGGCGCACCCCAAATTCCTGCAAGGACACTTCCATCTAGATTTATTCGTACATTCATGCGTGCGCGTCGTGCGGTGATTCGTCCAAATAGCCGACGTCCGCCAGCCCACGTGCACCCACGTCACAACCTAATACAAAATTTAGAACAAATCTTTCAAGATGCTAAACGCTGGTGCAGTTTAGAGACGATCGCCGATAATGCTGACATCCTGGTATTGATTCACGACTGTTAGGGCTGCCTGCGCTCATACTATTCCTAAGTTTCATGATGACGAGCCCAGTAATCATACATACACTCATACTCATAATCTTCAGAATTCATAATATAACTAATCATAAACCGCATTTATACTAATATTTGTTTTTATATATTTTCTTATATTAACGATCGAAACTCCTAATCATTCTAATTCATTCATTATTGAAATTCATAATGTCTATAATCATACAACAGTTTTATTCAATTAAATTAAATTATTTCTAATAACGAAGATACTACTAACACACTAAGACTAACGATACTCATATTTTTTTTTTATCATAAGTGTAAATGAAACTGGACAGGCACTCAAGAAGACTTTTGAGCGAGCGAGAGAAGCGAGCGAGCAAAATGGGTCGGAGCAGAAGCAACTCAGATAGGTTACAATCAGAAGGTTAAGGTGGGAGCGAAGCGAAGCGAAGCTCCCGCCTTAGCCTTCGATATTAGGTATTTCTTTGTAACATACCAGAAATTTTGCTGTTTTTTGTAAGATTTTATGCTAAATAGGTTTATGCGGCTATGCCGTTCCAAGCGTACCCGCATTTTTAACACTACCTACTTTTTATCAATTACCTTTACGAATATACCTTCAACAGAAATAATTAAGATATAAGTAAATCTTATTTTGAATGTTTATTCTGAAATAAATGATTTTATTTTGAATAGTAACCGTTATAAAGACCTTAGCAATGCCATTATTAATAAGAAAATTATGATAATTGTCTGTAATGAAGGAAACTGTTCTGAAATACAACATTATGAGTTTAGAATGTTCTTAGTAAAGACATTATTAATGAAAAAAATATGATCAGTCTCTTATGAAGGAAACAGTTATGAACAAAAATATATGAGTTCAAACATGTTCTTAGTAATGACAGTATTAATAAAAAAATATGATAATTGTCTGTTATGAATTCCGTTGGTAGTAATAAAAATGAATGAACAAAAAAAGTATGAGGAAAAAATTTATGAAGAGAGATTATTATGAATACAAAAATAGGAATTAAAATTTTATGTGAGCCAAATGGACCCTATTTTCTGATCCCATTGAGGCCTGAGAAAAGTATGGAATATTCTCCTTCTTCATGTCACGCATCCAGATTTTTTAACTTTTTTTGGATAGTTCTATCCTTTATTCTTCCTCACATAGTAAAGAGCACCGCTGCAGTTTAAGTGTAGGTAGGTAGTTTACTAAATAGAGCCGCGTCGTGTTGCGCGCGCCGCTTCGCTGTAGTGCAGTTCCGACTAGTGGGGTCAAACCTTAAGACGTAAAGAAGATGTACTAGCATGTGCTAATCCAATATGCTCCAAGCGACAGGAGTGCGAATAGGTATTGGTTGATTTAGTTCGGTCCCGTTTAAACTTTAGACGTCAAAATCCTAAATTAAACTTCAAGAAAGAACTTTCAAGAACGAAGAACTTTCATCCTTTAACTGCGGAACTAATTCAAGCAGCTGAGAAAAGACTATTCCTTCAGTCTCAGTTGGACAGCTTTGCCAACGAATTGTCTCTGCAAAGTCCTCTTTCTACAAACTCGACATTAAAGAACCTGGAATTTCATCGATCTTCAGACAGCCTTCTCCGCCTCGTCGGGAGGATTCCACGTGCTCAAGGCGTAGATACTGACCCCAACCCCATCATTCTAGACGGCAAACATCATATTGTTCAAC
The DNA here is from genome assembly GCA_947859335.1 of Tortricodes alternella. Classification (NCBI taxonomy): domain Eukaryota; kingdom Metazoa; phylum Arthropoda; class Insecta; order Lepidoptera; family Tortricidae; genus Tortricodes; species Tortricodes alternella. The sequence continues at coordinate 20,577,775 of OX401970.1, read as the reverse complement.
TTATGATCGCGTATTTTCACAAAAAAGCCGCACACGCGCATAATGAGACGGTTGTGAACCAACTGAGACGCAGATTCTTTATCGTCAACTTGAGACCATCCGTAAAGAAAGCTGCCAAATCCTGTCTCTTCTGTCGAATTAGAAAGGCCCAACCGCTAACACCCTTGACCGGAGACCTTCCTGAAGCAAGACTCGCCCATCATCAGAGACCCTTCACTAATGTCGGCCTCGATTACTTCGGTCCCGTCACTATCACTATCGGTCGAAGGTCTGAAAAACGCTACGTCGCATTGTTTACATGTCTAACGATCCGAGCGATACATCTCGAAATTGTAGCAAGCCTGACAACTGACTCAGCTATAATGGCGCTAAAACGATTTATAGCCAGACGTGGTTGCCCTTCAGTCATTATGTCAGACAATGGAACTGCGTTCATGGGAGTCAACAACAAGCTCAGTGAGATATACGATTTTGCGGCTAACCAAAAGATCCTCTGGAAGTTTATTCCTCCGGTGTCACCATCAATGGGAGGAGCATGGGAAAGATTAGTAAGATCAGTGAAGACCGCGCTATCTGTAACTTTAAAAGAACGGTCACCGCGTGAGGAGACTTTACATACGCTCTTATTGGAAGCCGAAGCCTTAACTCTCGACCTCTTACACATGTGTCAGTAGAACCGCATGGCTTTGACGCCGTATCATTTTTTGATTGGTTCAGCTACCAACGAACCACCTCTGCGTCCAGTATCTGATACCGACCTGTGTGGACGTACTCAGTGGAAGAAGGGCCTTAGACTAGCCGACTTCTTTTGGAAGCGTTGGGTAGATGAATACCTCCCAACTTTGATACCCAGGCGCAGCATACCTCCACAACCAAAAGTCCAACTGAAACTAGGAGATCTTGTTTTGATTGCCGATGGATCCCTTCCCAGAGGAACTTGGCCGCGAGGCAGGGTAGCCGCGGTTTGGCCCGGATCAAGGGGAATTATTAGATGCGTAGACGTAACTACAAAAGGGGGGATTCTGCGCAGGCCCGTGAGAAAACTGGTGCCCCTGCCAACTGTCGCCATATGATGGGTGCTACACACCGCGGGGCGCCATGTTGACGACAGACAACCTTTTTTATACTTTTTTACGTTTTGCTTTTCTAAGCTTTTGTTTTATATTGACTTATGTCTAAGAAAGAAGACGAAAGGCTGAAATAAAAGTGTGATCCAATGAACTGCTTCTTTTAATATATTTTTAATAGAAAAGTAAGGGACGCCCTCAGTTGGTGTTCAACACAGACAGTGAAGAATTATGCGTGATTGGTGGTGTCAAATTATGTTTTATATAGCTATGAGTCAGGCCATTTGGGAAGCAAGCTCTGGCGGCGGCATTCCTCATGTTATTGCGTTGCATTGCATCACCGCACGGGCGCCCTGCACCGTGTAAGACGGATAAGCGTTCAACGCACCGCGCCATTAAGCCTATACTCTACCTCTACCGACTTACGGGCCTTCCTTGTATTTTGTATCTTCCTTGTATCTTGTGCGTGTGTGTAACTTGTGTACCAATAAGTTAAAAAATGTTATACGCTTTCAATTTTTACAGAACATTCAGATTCAAAATAACAAGCCTCGCGAGGCTCCCAAAATCGTTCGTGTATACTTGGCAAAGAATGCATAAGTTTAAATATTTTTAACAACATCGTATGCTTACTTCACTGTATTCTACGTGAAAAGAGGAAGACTCCAATATATTCGAATTGTCGCTAAATAACATTAATATCTATTTTGTTATTAATTTATTAAAACGTTTGAGTACACATTCTAAAAGGACGTAACACGTCAACGGAAGACAATAAAGCAACTATGGACCGCTGTAGGTACTGAAAAAATTGTCCAAACCTGGAGTGTTGTCGTTGTCAAAATCTTATTGTGTACGTTTCCAAACTGCACATATTTTATTTATTTTGCCATACAAATAAGAAAATTAGGAAAATTGGATTAGTGTTTATGTTCTTGTAGTTTTTTATAATAATGAAAATTAAATACTTTTAAATATATTGACTTGTTCAGGAGGCGAAATCTTTTGATTTTAATAATAATTTTCACATCTCAACAAAAAATGTAACGCTATCAATTGTATCAGCTCGTTTTACTGTACATCAAGGTACCTACAGTTACACGATCAACATTTTGACGGCAATGTGTAGCCCGCAGTGGCGAAGCCTGCCTACAAGCCGATTCCTGACGGCTTTACCAAGCTAGAAAGCTACGGCTAGCTGTCAGTGAAGTCCATGTAACTCTAACTAAATGTCAGACTCGCACGTACGGTTCTAATTCTTCCGGCTTCCCTTAGGAAATATTTCACGCTTCGCCACTGGTAGCCGGCAACTATAGACGTCTTCCTCTAACGTACGAAGTTAGAGCACAACAGCTATAATCGCAGGCGTTGCCGTTAGTTGGCGTTACAAAAGTTGCTCGTGTTATCAGGCCTCTAGTCCACTAATGCGTCTGTGGTACGCATCGAATTGAGGTACTTTCATAATATACATTTAACGACGTTTCACAGTTATCGGATCGAACAGGACTAAAGTGTAGGCTTGTACATTAGTGACCAAACATTTACAGATTACAGACCAGTCGCTACGTATTAATATATACGCAATAAGTATATATGGATTGTTTTGTTTACGTCGGTTACGAGGCTATTTCTAGAGCATTGGCGTCGCAGCTATTTGAGTTCTACAATGGATATTGAACTAACTAACAAGCCAAATGTTGGATTTAACCAACAATGGCAAAACATAGTTAAATGCCTAACAACTGAGTTGCGGCTGTCAAATGTACTGGTAAACGGTTGTCTATAGATTTAAACATCTGGTTATTTGGTTGTTGAAATCTAACCTAAATGTATGAGGAAATGGTTAGAATTTCATTGATCATTAAGGCTTTTATATGACACAAGCAGCCCGCCCCGGTTTTGTATGGGTGAAACTTTGAGCACGAATGTGTGATCTTCCCACCCGGTAGCCATGTGGCTGCGATACACGGACAGGCATACCTACCTGATATACATTTTGCCTTCATTATAAGAGATCGTTTGCCCTAGTGGTTCCAGGTCTCAGGCTCAATTCCCGTCAGAGTCAGATACTGGTAAAAAAATAACACACTTGTGTCTGACTTGGAGTATGGTTGTTTGCGCGTCTTTGTGTGTAGTTCACGGATCCAAGACAGGTTAGGTTAGGTTATCCTAGTTTGGGCCAAATGAATAGTCTGCTCAAGACTGATACTGACTCAAGTACTTAGGCGTATTTTCACACTAAAAGCCTTGAGTCGGTGGTAGCAATCTTGAGTATAGAGTAATTAACACGGAGATAACATAGTCATGTCATTCAAAGCTCTTTACAGGGAGCATAGACTCAAGCTGGACCAATAAACTTTGGAAACGCAGCCGTAAACAGCTCAGATACATAATCGGAGTATTCACGGGTCACTTCGGGTTCAAGTATATCTTAGCCAAGATGTGACTGTCTGACAACTCAAGCTGTAGAATGTGTGGCGAAGAGGAAGAAACAATGAAACACATCATGTGCGAATGCGACGCCCTCGCCAGACTAAGAATGAAAATACTTGGCAATGGTTATCCAGAATCAGGGGAATTCAACCACTGCGCTCCACAAGTCACTTCATTGAAGTGGTGGAGAATACTATGGATAGTGCTTAGGAAAAAGGGGTAATTACACAAAAGATCCCATAGGGTCGAAGTGTATCCGCAAGGACCCCACCCTCTAAGATAAGATAAGAAGATAGTCATGTCTGATTATCATATCTGATATTTAAAACTTGAATTGGGAGGAAATCCGCACGCATGCGGACGAAATCGCAGGCGGCCGCATGTTCACGACGAATATTTAAGTTACTACATTCGCTGTGGCGAAATTTACAATTCTGAAGTGACGTCATTTATCTTACATGTATTTAGTACTAGCTGTGCCCGACATGCATTGCAATGCTCTGTTTATTTTTATGTTTTTAGGTCTTAAACCTTCCTGGCTACGTACTATTCATCACCATAGGTATAGTACCTACAAGAACGCATAGGAGACGATCAAAAACACATTTATGTAGTAGATTGCGTCGAAGAGGGAACCTCTTCGACGCCAAGCATGTCCCTTAAAGCGATAAATAAGTTCACCTTTGTACTAATTCAAATTGTTGTTTTTGTAATTTTTAAGGTGTTTTAGATGTACAATAAAGAGTTTTACATACATACATACATGTGTGTGAAGTAACACGAATTTCAACCTTACGTCAAACGTGAGCGTCAAGTTGGCGTACCCGTGGAAGATATCCAGGATCTGATGATTCCAAAAAAATGTGCCTAAATAGTACCGAATTAGTACCGAGTTCAAAAAAATAATACCTTCGTAATTTCGGAGATATGAGCCCTATTTAACGGGTACGCTAACACTCTTAGTGGAGTCCTTACGTACCTGTTCGGTAGCCTGCATTAGAGAGGTAAGTGGCGAAGGTCTTGGTCTCGTGCCGCGCCTGCCACGCCGGCGACGAGCAGTTGTCGTTGTTGGTGTACACGTGGTGGTTGTGCACGTACACACCCGTCAACAGCGAACTCCTGTTCGAACAGAACACTAACATTGACATTTCTATCGCCTAAGGATATTTTAATAACTGCGCTGCATCGAAAAAGCTACGTGAGTTATAGAATCAGATATTTTCATTCGCATAAGACACGCTTTAGATTAAGAATAGTTTTAGAGAAGGTATTAAGTAGTACAATCGGTTTCACGTTTTTCCTTATAATGATGACGTGTAAATATGGTTAAGTTGGTAGCTACTGTAATAGTTTTAGAATGATAACTGACTTAAATTACACTGCATACAAATCGCGACACCTTCTTTAACAAAAATAATAGCGATTATGCAATGTTAATTAATCATTAGAAGACAAGGGAGATCCATTTTGGTATATATATGTATTTAAACTTTTTGAACGCGCGTTTGGCGTCAGGGACACGAAAATCTGCGGTCGGCTACAGTCGATTGTAGCGTTCAAAGGTTAATCAACAATTTGTTAGTACGAAAACACTATTAGATCAACTTTGGTCGGTTTTTCTTAGTCTCCTCAAACTTTTCCCAATTTACTTAGGCGCCGCCAAACGACAGGCGCTTTCATGGTGATTTTGGTTTATAAAAATGATCTTTTTTGATTTTTAGGATGTCAGTTCTCTTCTACAGGTCCTATTTCTCAACCGATTCTCGTGAAATTTTGTGAACAGGTTGTAAACGGATTCTTTTTGTAGATTCAGTTATTAGAATTTTATCAAAAGAAACAAAAACATTTACTCGCAAGGTCCACAGCTCACAGAGCCACTAGTTATAATTCCTTCTTTACTTACATTTAATTGATTTAACGCTTACGCCAAGAGAATAATACCTACGTTAACCTTTCCATCATGCTCGGGAGTAATATAATCCATCACTACCCAACGCACCCTCGAACGGGAATTAGGGCATGGTTTGCGAATCGCAATGCAGGGCCTTAAGACCAGCGTACTACTAAAGGCCTTCCTGCACACATTAAAACAGTAGGTAAACTCTGAACAATGACAAAAATATCGTTACGGCGATTTCTTATCTTCAGGCCCTCTGTTTTTTGAATAAATAAGGAAAAAGGTTACTTATTTTGATAGCAACTTTTCCAACCATTGACGACAAAAATAATACTTAAACCAAAATATGTCGTTCTAAAAATAAGATGAAGTAAGAAAGTAGTAAGTTGGAATAAAAATAAGAAAAAAGTAAAATTACTTAATTTAGAAAAACTCGCGGCTGGAATAAATATCTACGTAATGATTATAATTATAACGACTGGAATATCAAAACGAAATGTATCTTATTTTTTGGTAATTCACCGTATAACAATTGTGACATCAAGATGAATCTTACGATACCTCGGTCGTCCAATTCCGTCCACCTAAGCAGCTTCTAAGCGTACAAGTAAACAAACATACGCACTTAACACATTACCCTCCTTGTCTTGCGCAGTCGGGTTAGAATGGTAAGATAAACTTAGAAAGGCGTCTAAGATTATGTACCTATGTAGTTATCTGTATATTATGTTTATTAAAATACCATTGACTTAGGACTACAAAATCTAAATTAATTTTGTACGTGGTGCAAATACGTAAACATGTTCAGATCATGCCTTTTATACACAGTTCCAATATTCAGAACGAAATGTTTCGGTTACGGAGCAGTAAAATTATCGTAATAAAACCTATTTGTTTTCTGAATATAGAGAGGCGGCATTAGTTTATCATCCGTCAACAGTTATAGGAGGTATTCGTACCTGGAGGGACAGCACATGGGTGTGGTGGTGTAGGCGTGGCGGAACTCTGCGCCAGCGCTGCGGATCGCCTTCATAGTGCGCGGCATAAAGTTTAGGCTGCCCAGTTCGACGTCCTGGTCGTCCGTCAAGATCATGATGATATTTGGTTTGCGCTCCCTGGGTGGCGGGAAAGGGATGTATCCTCCGGCTGGCCACTTGTTTATCACTTTCCCTTTCTGCCGTGTAGTGTTGTCTTTTACGGGCATCTGGTGATTCCTCTCCTGCATTTTATTCTGGTTGAGAGGTTTCCTTCTGTCTCCAAAAGATTTGTCCATGTTGTTTTTATTCAATTTCCGCGGCTTTTTATCCTTCTTCACAAAGTCCATGGTTCTGTTGGCTGCGGTTTCATCGGCCGAGTGGACGTCTGACCCTTTTCTCCGGTCCCTTCTGACCTCATACTCGCGGTCCCAGGCCCTGTGCCGGTCGCCGCGGTACTTGGAGCTATTTCTATGCCTCAAATTTCTCCTCTCAGGTAAGCCGGTGAGGGTTCCATTGAACGTTGTTCGATTACGATTGTTTTCTCGATTTCGTATCTCTCGCGCTTTCACCGTTTCCTCGTCTTCGAATGAATCCCTGCTCGCTGATATGAAAATAAAGTTCCAAGTGAGGAGAAATGGGATTAGTTTTAAATTCATGATGTATTTATATTTATAATAATTATCACAATTGTAAGCTTCTGTTTAGTGAGTGTTTTTGTTGCAGTCGAGTCAAGTTTCACGTCGTTAACAATGACGCAGTCTGGCAGCCGAATTTCACACAAGGCGTAGACATTTTCAACCGCCACCTAGAACAACAATATTACATTGCTAAAATTTGCCATCCTAAGAAAATTTAGCAATGACAGCAGGCCTGTGCTCAGCAAGGCTGATAATAATGTTGATGAAGAAAATTTAATTTGGCATTCTGCTTACCTATAAACGCATATATTTATAAAAATATTATACTCGACCTGATCACAATTTTTTTAACAAGAAACAAAACCTACTCCTAAGAAATAATGACTGACGTTAGTAAATTACCTAAAAACAAATATGCGGCGGCGATATTTAGCAGAATCGGTTCAGCCGGGTCAAGGCCAGTTTGAAAAAAAATTAGCGCTTTACCCGAACGTATGGTAAAATATTTAGATTAGATGCATGCATTGGATACTGAGTACGATCATGTTAGATTTATTAAAGTTAGTCGCATACAATTCGAATCAATATCTTAAAAGTAGGTACTTAACACAATTAGATAATAATTATTACGATAGTTTGCAAAACAGTAGGTATAATACAACGGAGCATGTAAAAAAATTGCATGTCAGACAATGCCCAATGTAGGGTTCCAGAGTCGTGTCTGTCTGTTGCTTGTTTTCTGTACAAAGTTTTCTTTGTTGTTATATTTAAATGGATGCTTTCGTAAGGATAATTTATATAATTGTTTATAGGAATTAACAAATTAGTCGTCTATTAAATTTATAACTCAGGAAATAAACCAACGAATTCTTGATAAGTTTAACTTTTATATACTTGGTTATGTATAATTTTCTGTTTATTAGAATTTATTGGGTGTGGGTTACGGTGTGGGATATTTCGTAAATGGTACCAAAACCAAACCTAAAAAGAAATGTTGAAATGTTTATCCCTGCTATGCACCTCCTAATGTAACAGACATCTTGTAAAAGATATTTTTCTTTTTATATTTTCGCGGTTGACCAACATTTATAGTCACAAAATTTCAGCCTTGTCAGACAGAGAGACAGACGAATATGAGGAACTTGTAACGAGGCGCTATCGCGACTTGTACAAAACTCCTTCGACTGACAACTTCTTCTACTTCTTCTTTAAATTTCTTTTCCAATTCCAAATACAAAATTCCAAATTTAGATCGATAGATCGATTCGGACAATTGATCTTCACTACATAAGAGAGCTCGGCCTAGAAAGGTCTTGGACTTATAAAGAAATAAACCTTTATTTTATTAGACACATATTGTAAAATACCTAACTACTTAGAATCATTATAACCACAGTTAAAAAGTGCAGTGCGAGTTATAAAGGAAGCACAATTGATTACGTACCCGTTATCCTGCTATAAATAAGGATTCACCAGTGAGGCACTTAATTGTAAGTAGTGTCACACAAAGCCTCCAAATCATCTCATTCCATAGCCCTACCTACCTATATTCATCAGTGTTTATACCATTGTTCCTGAGTGCCTCGTATTTTTAATAATAAACTACCCGATACCATCCGTTGTTTTACCTGTCTCCATCCACCCTCACCTGCATCCAACCTGTCTACGTTCCAAACTTTAAGGGTTTTAGTAAAAATTTCAGTAAAGCATACTTTCTGTCTGTTATGAAGAGCACTCGCTCCGTGCTCGTACTGTATCGTAAGCGTAGTATGCAGTTCGCGTGCGTGGAGGCGCGCGCGCGGCGCGTGCTGGGTGGAGCGCGCGTGGCGCATCCCGCCCGGCGCGGGCATTGGGCACGCAATCGCGTTGATCTTGATTAACATCAATAGCGCCGGGCTATGCCGAGGGTAATTGATTGGGGCAGTGACGCGATCGATGACGGTCATCGCGCGCTGCACAACATTCAAGTCGGGCCTGCATTAGGGCACTGCGTCGGACTGGACTGCATGGCATCGCACAGGGCTTGATACGGTAAATGTGGACGGTCTAGGCGTTGCTGAGACGGTCACGAACCATGCCCCGATGAAATGTCACAAGTGCATTGCGTCGCAGCAGGTACAATGAACGTAAGAAATCACGACGACGAACGGATTTTCAGCGAAAGTTATTTGCTATGGTTCTGTTCGTAAGAGCTTGCACTTTGAGGTACTATGAGAACATAACAGAGACGTATACATTTCTAGGAGTAGGTAAGTTTTGTATTCAAGGTAAACTAAGATGTGCAAAACAATTATTAATTAAGATACTTATTTGGATATTTTCAAATATTTTGCTCACATGTACCAAAGATTTGTATAAACAAACATTGGTTTTTACAAACGAGATTATGAAGTTTTTGTGATCATCTCCCCGCGCCATGATTGCGCTCGTTTGTATCGTTAATGAGCCCTTAATAAATTAAAAGTTAATCGCCCATTGGGAAGTTCAGATTCGTGCGCACTCGCGGCTTCTTATGTAAATCTTACTAATGACCCTTGCCAAACTTATTCTGCGAGAACTTTCTGACTGCTAATATTCAGGGTGTATTCAGTATTATAAACGGTTATAAATTAAAACCATTTTGAGTTTAACCTTATTCGGCTATTATTTATTCGGCTTTTCGAAGCTACTCTTCATTTTGGATATTTTAACTGTAAATGAAAAGAGTCTCAAGCAATAGTTAGTATACGTAAATACGAGTAGTAAGTCAGACAATAACAGAAAAAAAAACAGTAGATGAGACATGCCAGTGACCGCGTCGCAGTCAATCGTGGAATGAGCGAAGTCGCTCATTTTGCAACTAGTGCTCATCCGAAAGCGGTGACGAGTGCACGTGAAATGTGATAATCAGTGAATTAACTTTTCCTGAGAAGTGTCTCATTATGCCGTGTTGCTCATTTAGAAAATACAGGAACAATCAAAGAACTAATAAAGCGAAAAGCGTCGTATTTCATTCGTGAGTACTGTTTTTTAACAAAATAATTGATTTACGTTTTTTTTCCATTTGTATGAATTACATACACATACATAGCATCACGCCCGAAATCCCTAATGGGTTGGGCAGAACCACAAGACTACTTGTGGCCACATTTGATTAATTAGTCCTAAGATGGTATGATGAACCATGTATGAATTATTGATCGAAAATAGGCGGATGCGTGTTAAAGTAGGACTAACTAAAGGAGATGACACTTTCGGATCACGCACACAGACATAAATATGGCGACAAATTGTCGCTGTAAAGTCTAATCTACTGATTTACATGTTAGAAAAAACGTCCCAAAGGCACAAGATGAGCGGGAATACAAGATGCAAACCATAAATAAGGTCGACTGGTAGAAATTTGTCTGTGTACTCGGAGTTGTTAACGTACAATGCAATAAAGGTTAATTCAAATAGTAAAAATATTGTAAAATTTATTGTAAAATTTAAATGTTAATGTATAATTCTTAAAATTCTAAAATTCTTATATTTATTCTTTTGACATAATAATATTATTATTTTATTATTGCTATTGAATTAATTATTGCTGTATTTGAGAATATGAGTCTCGTAGTTACTTGAAATAAACGAATTTAATTTAATTTATTTTTATAACCGGTTAAGTGCGAGCGGACTCACGCAGCGAAGGTTCCGTACTACGCCAATCTGACGTGTTCTAAAACAACCAATAATAGACTTTATGTTAATGGTATAAGAACTTAGACAGTTGCAAATAAGTTGGCAGATTGTGAATCTGCAGCGGTAATGTTCTGGTTTGATCTCCATTTTTTTTTACATTTCTATAAGGGAACACCATTGAATTGATATTTATTGTTTAACTATGGAGTATGAACTAAAACGCGTACCTAATGCGAAAGAGTGGGATGAGAAATCTCGCTCACGAGCTACAGAATCACTTAGCGTTCCCGAATAGAGGCGCAGGTGTTGGGAAGTTATGGGGGAATAAAGAAATTCACAAAAGTAATTACCCACATACATTTATGTGAAACCTGAAAAGAATAAACTCCTTGTTTTGGAAAATAGTGTAAATGTTTACAAATCATTATAAATAAATATCGCATTTACATAAATTACGCATTGGGTATACATACCTAATATTAACAAGGGACGTCCTAGCACACTAATTCTTTAAAGCTCGCTTCTTTACTAAGGGGCCGTCCGTTAATCACGTGATCTTTTTTTAACCATTTTTAACCCCCCCTCCCTCTTGGTGATACATGGTGAGGTTTAATCCCCATCCCCTACCCAACATCACGTGTATTTTTAGTATGTATCTACAAAAAATCTTAAACTTTTTAGAATATTTTAGAATATTATCTTAAATACAGATAGGTAGGTAAAAAGTATAATCGTATTTTATTCTGAAATTAAGGACTATGATAAAAATGTCTAGACAGAAAGGTTGCAGGTTGTTTTTGTTTGGCATAAAAGTAATAATATATTTTTTTCTTTTTGACTGAAAAATCGCGCGTTGACAAAATAATGAAAAAATAAATACACGTGATAGCTTACTACACCCCCCTCCCCCCTTGTGACATTTCGTGATTTTTGTCAAATCCCCCCCCCCCCCGTTTCAAGCCTCACGTGATTAATGGACGGCGCCTAAACGGGTTTGAAATAGATGAATGCTTTATACTCGTATGCACGATAAAAAATAGTGTGCTATGGGGGCAGAGGCGCAATAATAACATACTTAAAATATTTATTTAATTTATAAAAATCATTCATCTCCGACTTGTAAACATTACTAGGGAATAATTATAACCAAATTTCACGCGGACTAAGTCGCGGGCGGAAGCTAGTTGTATAATAAAACTGTTATTATTTGAATACCGGATGATACAGACAAAATGGCATTGCAAACATTCATATATCAACATGATATCAATCAGTAAGTAATACAGTTAATCAAAATTGCTCAGCAGTGAATAAAAATACAGTCGCAGGGAGCATTAAAAATCAATAATAATATAATCATTATTTAAATTTTATCACTATTTCGTATCGTGACCATACCATACCATTTATGTATAACGATAAAATTACTTATTACATATAAATAATTAGTTCGTAAACGCAGTATAAAAAGGTAAGTCAATAGGGAAAAATGCCAAGCGATCTGGGCGCCCGACCCGTAAAAAACCTTGGCGAATTATGGCTACTGATATTGTAGAAATAAACACAACACACATAGGCAGAGAGGGCCACGTGTCTAAGCTACGTTAAAGAATGTTAATTTATTTCATTTAGATGAGCAGAAAATCACTTCATTTGATTGAACCATTATTTAATGAAACTTTCATAGCTATATACTTAGGAAAAAAACCGGTCAAGTGCGAGTTTGACTCGCGCGCCGAGGGTTCGGCAATTACGTATGAAAAAGAAACAGTACCTTGTAACAGTACGGAACCCTAAAAAAGGAAAAAAAATAGCTTTTAACAACTGGGTAACCATTTACTATGAAATAAGACAAAAAATAACTTCCGCAAGCTCCCATCTCCGTTCAATCGTAGATTCTGATACGACTTTGTAAAGGTTATTCCGTTTAACTTTTTTTTTATGTGATGTAATTACAAATTCACGATTTTCGGACTTTTTCCTTCAAATTTCATGATTCTTGGTAAACGGGATACTTCCCTATAGGTTTTGATTCCCTTTGGATTCCCTTGAAAGTATCAAATTATGTGACATAAACGCCCATATCTTTTGATTGCGGTGACTTAGAAGGTTGATTTTTTCATAGCTTCAAGAGATTGCAGATATGAGTATTTGATATTAATTTCAACTTGATACCTCCACGCGTTCCTGAGAAAAAGGTATTGACGGACAGACAGACAGACAGACAGACAGACGTACAACCGAGTGATCCTATAAGGGTTCCTTTTTCCTTTTGAGGTACGGGATAATAAAAATAGCGCGAGGACGCCGGGGCCCGCTACTAGAGGCAGGCTTTAATGGGTTCGCGCTCGCGAGGCTCATGCCGCTGTAGCCTTGCACTCTACAGAAGCGCGAACATATTAATAGCGAGTCCTCTTTGTTTCACGTGACATAAATACACTGCAGCAACCTGTAGAAATATATACCATACTACCCAAGGTATACACCTGATAATAAACTGTTTCAATTAACTGCCTTGAGAGAATTCTTGACAAATAAATTTCAAAATATGTTTCATTTTAGCTGTTTTCGTAAGCAGCCACATTTATTATCGAATAAAGGCAACACAATATACGAAATTGAAAACGAAGTTTAAGTAAAATTAATGGAAGAAAACGTTAAGTTACATAAAATGAAACGGTGCCTTAGAGTTGACCGTATTCAAATAAATTAACTTTTTGGACCCTGTTAAAAGTACATTTCATTAATTATTATGTATTATTCAAGTTGCAGTGTCTCGTAGACAAACGTTTAAAAATAAAACATTACTTACCAAAATTACGAATTACATCTACGGTGATTAACGTGGATTATTCGTAATAAATTTGGTAAGTAACTGGCAGTCGCAAATTACGAATGCTAGCAAGTAATGTCGGAGCAAGGGCCGCAGCGCGCTTGAGCTCTCCGCTTATTAAGAGCTGTGTTCAGACCGTCCAGTCGAATGACGAGCGAGTAACCGACTGACCCCAACAAACAGAGCTCAAGACTTCTTTAATGCAGCTGATATTTAACGCCAAACATATTCTATGCTGTTTCCATATCCGGTGTTTATAGGCTAACTTATCCATAATCCATTACAAATCCATAATATCCATAAATAGTATACACAATTATAAATGTGAAAGTAACTGTCTGTCTGTTAAGTTTTCAAGGGTTAAATGCTGAACCGATTGTGATCTTTATTGCCCTGATCCGAACCCTGAGGAAGGACATAGGCTACTTTTTTTTTACCCCAACCCCAAATAGTTTGAAATAGGGGCTGGAAAATTAATTAATGTCCAGTTTGTGCATGCCCGATGAGAGCCTGAAATTTGCGGGAGGAATAATCTTTTCGTCTTATCGTTATATTCTAATTTTATTGCATTGATCTCGTTTCAACAATAGGCCCAGTCATTGCTTTTCCATTTAAATTCTGAGAGACTTAAAACGACTGCGCGAGTAGGTATAGAGTCGCACTTTAAAGAGGAGTGTGAACCTACAGTTTTTCATACAAAAGGCGATAACGATTTCCACCCCTTAAATGTTAACCGTGTTCACCAATTTTTGATAGGTTGTCAGTCAGAACACAATCTACGTCTATACGTTTTGATTTTCTCATTATAATCAATAAATTCAGTTTCATTGTGATTTCAGTATTCTCATACAAAACGAATTTCGGCATTATTTAACTTTTTAAATCTTTAATCAAAATTCAATAAACGTATACCTAGACCTAGAATTTGTTCAGACTGGCAATCTATCAAAAATTGGTGAACATCGGTTTACATTCATGGTGGAAATTGTTATCGCCTTTTGTATGAAAAGGGTGACTTCTGCCTTTGGTTCACAGTCCTCTTAAATCGCTTGGTTGGTGCGAGTGACTACCGAGTGTGAACGCGCACCGTCTCTGCACACTGCACGGTATTTGCGGGTACGCGCTCGCTCGGATTTCGAGGTTGTTTGTTTTGGTAAAATAGCGACAGCTCGTAAGATTTAAATGAAGAAAAATATATGTATCCGACCGACCGTATCATAGCAAATACAAGAAATAAATAAGTAGTCCTGAGAATTATCAGACGGGACTCTATTTTGCGTCCATTAGGAGGCAAAAGAATAGAAATTTTACGTTTTGCTATCTAAGCCATCGTGAACGTACGCCTTATATAAAAAATAAATGTATGTATGTAACGAATCTGGGATAATAAAATAGTAGAGTACTCCTTATTTAGTTCCAGGTACTCACTCGTCTTTACTTAGCGAATAGGTACTGCGGATAGGTTCATTGCTCTTTTAAAGTTTTTGTAGAAATGTCAAAACTTATATTAGAGTTTAACCAAATAAAGAGAAAAAGACGACTTGGGTTTAGTACAAAGGTCGTGCCAATTAAAAAGAGGGCTGAGCTGACGGCCATACGATTTAGTTATGTTTGTATTATAGCCGTCAGCGCTCTTTTTACGTGACGCGAACTGTTAGCCTCTATTTCATGGCGCTTTCTCAACGTGATAACTACTTTACGTATAGTGGCAGTTACAATTGGGTGGATAAATACAACGCATACTTTGATTGAACTCAGTTATACTTATGGGTTCATACAACGTTTGAGTAACAGAGGACGTGAATTTATGATTATGACCGTGCCCATATTCACGATCGTTTCATTAAATGCTTCAATGAGAAATTCAGGACATGCAGCCGTAAACATACACATACTCGTATTAAAATATCTATTCTTACTGGTGATTCAACTGATGCCGTTATATTATGAGGGTTCGCAGTAACAAAACAAAAGTAAAAGGAATTATTGTTTTCGTTCTGTCATTCTGTCCGCGTTGACCGTTTTCCTCAATAGTTACAGTTGCTAAGATTTATGTATTTGTTTTAAGAATATTTAGCCTTTAAGAATCATCCATATTTTTGTGGTAACATTAACCAATATAAGTACATGCCTAGGTACCTAATCTAAAAAATCTTACTACAATCAAAATAAAATAATAGTATTAACTTTTATTCACAGAAGCGGTCGCCACATCAGGAATACGTAAAATTTTACAAACATAAATATACCAAGATTGGATACAATTATCTTACCTCGGCTTAGGTCCGTATATCCAGATTTCATATATTATTCACTAGCTTTTGCCCGCAACTTCGGTCGCGTGGAATTCGGTTATATAGTTCGGTTCGGGAACTTTTAAATTTTCCGGGATAAAAAGTAGCTTATATGCTATTCCAGGCTATAATCTATCTCTGTGCCAAATTTCATCCAGATTCGTTCAGTCGTTTTGGCGTGATTGAGTAACAAACATACATCGATCCAGACTTTAGAATTTATAATATTATTAGGATTCGATTCCAAACAACAGCAGGTATTCAAGAACGTAGAATTCAATTAATACAAGGTACCTTACATATACCTACGTAGGGTATATCGATGCGACTACGGAATTATCGAGGGTAAGGGTGTGAACAAAAACCGCAATGAATTTATGGAAATAAGCGAATAAGAAGGTACATTCCATAATTAAAGGGCATAGCCTCAAGCATGAAACGAAAGCCCTTCGATTTACGTGTAGATCTTAATTTATAGCTACGCCTAAAAATATCCTATCATACCTACGTGAATTGTCCAAAAGTATCTTGTACGTACCCTACATTTAATTTTGTAGAAACAGGTTGGAAAGATTTTGCAGGATTTCAAATAGGACCGCTTTAAGACGTACCTACAATCGATCAATAGAAATAAAGTATAGATACCTCGTTATTGAGTCCAAATCGAAATGGTGTTTTATAAAATTTTAATTCCCTAAACTTAAAATAAGAAACGTCATACTCGATTTTGCTTTGACAATGGGGCCAATTCGAACATCTGATCGCTAATTTAAAAGTAGCTAAACTTAAAATTAAAAACATAAACCAGATTTTGACAGCTTGGTACTATACAAAATCGAGTCTGACGTTATTTATTTTAAGTTTAGGAAACTTTAAAATAGGAGACCGCTTTTCGAATTGGATCCATTGACAATGTTTTTAAACTATAGTTGGGCACGTCGTTTTTTGCACAGCGTCGGAAGACCGGAGAAGGATAAGTTACTTTTAATCTCGATAAAATGCATATAGGATATAGCGATAACCGAATTCCACGCAGACGAAGTCGCGGGCAAAAGCTTGTTATGAAATAACCGTCAAATGTAGTTCTGATTCCCGCACACCACGGCCACTGTTCGACATTGCCTAAGATAGATACCGCGATGGTTTTATCTTACCACCGTACTACGCGACACCTTTGTTACGTTATTTCCAAAACGGATTCAAAATATTTCCTGTTATTTTATTGGGCACCTACCCAAATAGTGTGTGGCTATCTAATATCCTTCCAACCAATCTCAAATATAAATTGATGTATTCATATATAATAAGTTTTTCTTGAACAATGAATGCGAAAGAGACCTTGTTTGTATTCCCCTCATTTAATTAAGTTATTATGATCTGTGTGTTTTGTAAGTATATATCAATATTACTTTTTAGATAAATATGGGAGTGGAAGTGCACTTTCCGTTACTGATTCACTACATAGAAAACTCCGTTCGACCCTCGTTACGTTTCGCGAAAAGTCCTGCAAATATTTATTTCTTTGTACTTAATTTTTATATCAAACCTAATCTGTGATACAAATGTCAGATATTTTAATAATTGCCGGTTTCAGCAGAAAACTTATTTCATTTCTTGGTCAAATTAAGTTTTCGGTCAACTGGGGATCTGTTTCAAATGATATTCAAAAAGGATATCTTTTCTTCTGGGTATAGAAGAAATACTTTTAAATTCTACAACTGTACAAAATATTAGCTCGATACCTAAAAAAGGTCTTGAGCGAAGACTAAATGGATCTTGTAATCTAGTTTTCATTATTATTACAGAACACGACGGAACCCTAAAACATATGTACGAATACTTCCTGGAATTCCTGGTCATAAATTATTTAGAATTAACCAAAAAACGGAATCTCAGCTAAGGTCGTGTCATGGGCGTGACGTTAACGGCGCGGATGACTACTTCGGAGCCGAAAGTACCGGTTGTTTATATCTAACGCTGACAGCGACAACTGCGCAATTAAAATTATTTATTTTAGTTAGCGATAAAATAAATTGTGACGTGGTTAGGTCGCGCACATGGCCTCGGCGGCGCACGCGGTCTCGTGGGAATCTACGGCGAGTCCGGCCGCGGGGCGACGGAACGCAAGGATTCAACACTGCACTTAAAATGGGCAATGAATCGCTCTACTTAAAACACCATATATGAAACTATTTGTTGGTAAATATTTAACACTTCAGAAGAAATTATCAGATAATAAGACTACATTATGACAACTTCTGGATTTCTCCAATAAAGAAATCAAAATAAATTTATGAATATGGTTTAAACTAGTATGCACTTTGCATAAATGAAGTCCATAGTGAGAGACCATATTTCAGTACCACAGTCATCACTGGCAACACACACTGATTGAAGACTTTCGTCTTAAGGCAATGAGGTATTTTGGACGAGAAGACATCATCGCTACATTTAAAATTCAGATTCAACTTCCAAATTTTAACTGTTTTTTTTGCAGGTAGGCCAGACGGACTCTTTTGCATTTCTGAATCTACTAGCGCTAAAAATAAGAGCCACAAGAAACTCAGTTTCAAAGACACTTTTCTGCGTAGACAAAGTTGCAGGTAAATCTAGTATAATATAATGAAGTACATTTTGAATGTTTTAACGGAAGATGTGCGATATTAACCTTTCAACCACACTGCAGCCTATTAAGCAGAAGAGTTGTTAGAGAGTGACGCCGAAATTGCCTTTATATATTTATAAAGGTAATTTCGGCGTCACTTTCTCACAAATAATCAAAAGTCCATTTTTATAACAAGCTTTTTTGTCCATTGCACTTTAATGTTGCAATAAAATGCGTACACAAAATTTCGTGTCTGTTCTGTACTCTTGACCGTAGATGAGTTCCTTTATCTGGACATCTTGGATGACGATTCAAGTCATGCTTGCCATAAAAATGGTTTGTCATCGGAACCGAACCAACTTGCAAAAATTCAACTCCGTAGGATAAGAGGAAGTGGTTCTGATTACTTCTGATTCAGTTTGCGAGATTTAACAAATATACAAACATTGCAATTAAGTTAATAAAAAGCTAAAAATGTAATTTAATCCGAGATCAAATAGTCAACCTATATGTACATAGCGTCACTTTAATCAAAGATCAATTTTAGTGGCCTTTGTGAATTAACACTACGCTAAGATTGTGTTTCCATCAGAGCTGTGCGAGGTAGCGGTAGCGAAGTGACGAAAGATCCACCAATCAGCGTACAAGGCGATGTTCGTTTGTCTAGAACCAACCAATTTTAGAGCCCTTTTCCACTAAGCGGCTTGCCGCGCGCGATTTGTATTTATTTATTCGATTTGGTTTTCTAATACGGTTTAGCCGTATACGTTTAAAGAATTCTTCGGTTCTTTCCTCACTCACCATTCAGCTACCTCGCACAGCTCTGGTAGTATGACATATTGCTGTTTGTGGGATTGGGATGTAATTATCCCAATCCCACGCGAACAGATTATAGTAAATAATATAAGTTAACAGGTGTGGTGTTGATCGATGCAAATATATGGTCCTGACCAAGCCCGGAGTTGTGCGAGGAAGTTGACGGGTGGGCGAGGAAAAACCTGCCAATAAGATTACTGCATTTGTTAAGGCCCTTGTACACGCTGGACAATGCAAGAGCCCAACTCGTACGTTAGGTTTATGTGTTGACCAATGATGGCCCAACGTGTACTGCACGGAAAGCACGAAGCTACAGCAAAGTACCAATTTGGCTTCTTTAAAATTTTACGGCTACATACATCCGAGCTTTATTTGAAAATAAATTATAGCTTTGTAAATTATAGACATGTGATTGCTTTAGATTTGTTTGATTTTAGCAAACAGCTTTGCAAGTTCTGTCCGAAATAAGTCGCATGGTTGATATTAGAAATAATTTGTTTAATTCAAGCCCTCCTTTTTTTCAGTGTGGCCGGAACGAAACCAGATCGAAGCGGTTTCAGCGCGGTAACCACAACACCAGGCCACAGAATATCTAATAGTATACCAGGCATCGCCTAATGTCAGTATCGCGTGGTGGCTCATCGTTAATTGCGCCTTCACGGCCATTCCGGCCATTTAAGACTTGATTCTAGTTAGTCGTCTCTTCTTTACAGCCGGCCGATTGTGAAGACTGTTTATCTTGTTTTCATTATCGGTTTGTTTATTTGTTTTTTGCCGTGAAGTATCTATATGGACAGATAAACAACTATTTAAAGGCTAACCGAAGAAGTCGCGCTGACGTTTAATGCATTCACGTGGTGGTGGTGGTATAGGCCGGTCGCAGATGCATCAGGATCATACATGACATTTGATATTCAACCGACATTGATGAAATTCGGTATACATACATATACGTACATAAGGGCCATTTTTCATTTGTGCATTGTTTAAGTTTCCGTGACTAAAAGGAATTCGATTCTTGACTGCTTTTCAAACAATATTTCAGGCTGCTTGTTAACTCTATTTGAATGTGAAAAAATATTTATCTACACCCATATCATAAAACCTCCATTGGTTAATCAAAAACCGTAGGAAATGACCACCATTTTGACAACCAATTAGGAAAAACCAGTGCTGCGATGAAGAAATAACATGACTTCTTTATCGTTTTTAGTAAAGAAATGAGATTAAATTTGGAACAGCTGTCAAACTCAAGTGGGTCTCTATTCTAGTATCCATAGATATTAGAACAGTTATTGATACGAAACGTCAATTCAGTATGTTTTTTTAATATAAACTGCACAATATTTGATCTCGAGTGACGTGACAATAGAGACTTCATCCGTTTGTCTATGATTTAAAAAAAATGGTCTTGACGGACGGAGGATCAAATGCCGCCATGTTGGTGTTTTGCTGAACGAAAGTAGAATTGTTGTTGAATTGAATAGAAAAAGTTGTTTGTAATTTACATTTTAGTTGAAAATATGAATAGTAAGTAGTCTTCTCGGAGTGTGTGTGATGTGAAAATGCGCCGGATATCGGAAATATGCAGCCACGATTGCAACAAATAACTTGTTGCCAGAAAATATTGTTTCTGAACCCATCATGGAGGATTTATAATATGTGTGTAGATAAAGTTATGTATGCAACTCTGCATAATTTGGCCTTAAAACACACGTGCGATCTTATTATGAAACTCGCTAAAAGCTCGTTTCATAAAACCGCACTAGTGTTTTAAGGCCTATCATTATGCAACCGTTGCATAAACTACTATTTCGTCATTAAATTTCCTCATTTTTAAGTCAAAAACGCTAAAATATTTTGTATTTTTTAATTTGCCGCCAAAACGCTATCCACTGTCAGCTCTCGCATGTGACGTCATTCCACTGGCAGAAACAAACAATAATACCCAGGTTGTCATAAATGAAAGAAGCGGGAGCCAATTATGTACGACCGGGGTATGCACGACCCGATAAATCGGTACCATACCAGCGCGATCTGGCGCTGCGATTGCGATTCGGAACGCACCCGATTGATATGATTCTATGGCGTCGTGATTAGTGTTTTAAGTCACGTGACTTAGAAGTAAAAAATGATGTTTTTAAATTATTAAAATATAAATAATCTTGATTCATTTTTACATGACTCCTGTTATATATGTATTGTTGAGGGTGCAGCTATCATTCCATAGAAATATTTTAATATTTGTTACTATAGTCAACTACCCAATCGCCACCATTTTGTATAATATACCCTAATATGCAAATTTGGCTTACTATTACAGATCTATCGATTTTATGGAAATGAGTTCTAAGAGAGAATTGAAGCTTATTCAATTTTCGAAGGAAAAGTAAAACATAAACATAGCCAAAATATGACTCCTTCCGAAAAGTGCTTCAATACTTGAGGCTTACACATGAATCAAGAACGCTTGACACCAGCCCGGGATATTTTGGTTTTCGTCCACATGAACTGCCTACAGCCATGTTATTTTTTAACGTGAAATGCGCTTCCGTCACTGTCCCGGTGAAAACTTGTTTGTACTTGTATGGGATTCGACATGAAAAGGACCGTTCGTACACGAGATCTTAAAGTATTTTATGTACTGCAGCGCTACTATTGGTTTCTATGTAATTACTTTCTTAAATTACTAAAGATCGACATTTCATGTAAACCCGAATATTTCCGAAGTATATATTTAAATTTGTTTACCATATAGCATGGTCTCCGTGACCTATACAGCCGTGTCTTTCGAACATTGCACCTAGCCCGAATTTGCAGCCCTAAAGCAATTTACGCAAATGTGCTTGCCGTGTAAACAACAACCTACCGAGAGCGGCGTTATGATATGAAGTGTCGATCGCCTGCCAAATCGCACCTTAATCAACTGACTTCATGGTATGGAAACAGAGACCAAAATATACTGGACCGTTAAAATAGCCTTATATCAGCAGCCTGTTCACGTATCTCGTTCAAACCAGTTTGCATTGATAGTATTTATTATCTGTTAGAAGCTAGATGTTTCTCAAACAGAGAACCTCCTTATTTAAAGTTGGTTAAAAATAAAATGAAACATTTGAAATGACACATGACAATAGTCATTTTTCCTGGGTTTTAAAATAGGAATTCTTATTAGTCCGTCAGTTAGATTATCAAAAAATATTGAACACGTATTTTTTGCTTTATCAAATCTATCAAAATTGACAAAGATAACGCGCATCAAAGTTCGGGAGTGGGGGCTCATGACGTCACTTAATGGTAAAAAGTGTACAAAGTCGTGATGTCACGCGAAACTTCAACGCACTATATCTTCGTAATTTTTTTTTAATTGACAAAAGAAAAAATGTGTTCAATATTTTTTTATAATGTACTCGTAAATGACGGACTAATTCGATTTTTTTAGGAAACTAGCCTATTGCTTAAGCGCTGACAAGAGCTAAATCGGCATTACTTAAACAGTATTTTAACAAAATCTATTTGATTTGGCGAAGCAACGAAAATATATGTTAATATTCTTTATATTATTATTGAAAAACTTGCTGTGTCAAAAACAGGATGGGATGATATCGATTCGATAAATAAAAATCGTGACGTTACGTCTGAAATGCTCTTTAAATGGTTCAATTTCTTAATTTTTTTAAAGTTTGGGTCTATAATTAACAGCAATATTACATCACGCCCAAAAAAATTTGTTGATTAATATTATACGTCTAGTGTGTTTACTTATACATGCAAACAGACAGTGACCGATCACTGATGGTCATTGGCATTTCTCAGCGTCTTTAGAAACTTGCATTTGTTTAGTGAAGAAACCTAATAACTATTTATTTTTAATAAAATCAGTAATCAAGAGAAAAATCAATTCAAAATCAGGAAATCAGGATATTTAGGTTAGGAAAGTTTTTGATCGTTTTGCTTATCGAACCTGGCAGCACAGCTAAAACGGTGCCCGATACAGGACATTCTATACATTTTGACTCGACAGCAGCCAAGCAAAAATGGAGGGTTATAAATGCCTTAATAATATTATACAGCAACATCACAAATTTTTACTTGACGTGGTCCAAATAGCTGTTTGCGACTACTTTAGGCATACACCTATACAAAAGATAGCGCGAACTAATTAAAAATGCCCCCTATGCGGCCATAAATAAATTGTTAAGTGCCATTTATAACTTGGTATCCTACTATTCCTATTCCCACCCAAAAATAGAACCTAATTTAGATGTTTAGGGTTCCATGGCGTGATATCACCAAAACGTATTTATTGGAACTTAAATGTGATTATCGAGATATTCAAAATAAAAATATAGGTATAATTTCGTCAAATAAAAATACTTAGTTCCAAATTATGCCTCGAAAATTATGAATTGGACGAAACTTTTTTTTTTTACTTTGTCAATTGGCCATGTCCAATTCCCCGCTCCGAGTTTGAACTTCAAAGTGTTCTTATCTAATGATTCCTGCAGCTAGATAGTAGGTACCTATTAATCATGTTTATGTAGGCTATTTACCGTCAACTGCTGAAAGGAAGGATCCTTTCAACAGTTGACGGTAAATAGCCTACATAAACATGATTATGGCATTCGACAATTAGATAGATTATAAGATATCTTTCCTTACATTAATAGGTAGCTACTAACTCACTGAAGGAATCATTAGATAAGAACACTTCGAAGTTCAAACTCGGAGCGGGGAATTGGACATGGCGGAAAGCGTCACAGCGGTTTTCCATTACCCCATCTCTGCCTATGAACGGAACTGATCTCTCCGGAGAGGTGAATGGGTACTTCCGGCCTCCTCACTTGGGTACCGTCCTCTGAGGATAGATTTTAATTAAAACGGTAACTTTGGTGCAAGGAAATGCACGACTTCGTATTAGGTATGCGATGTATAATGTAAGCGTCTCATTTCAATAACACGGCCTTTGCTGTTGCACGGCCGTGTAAAAATGAAACATTGTTGACAAGTCATACAAAGTCGGCAGTTTTTTTTTTTTATTAGTTAAAAGGCAGCGGCCCTAACATGTAAAACACAAGTTAAATCTGTTTATCTCTATGACTATCTCTTTCGTCGGCATTAGTGTGAGAGAGACACACTTAGAGATAAAACGGTTTAACTTATCCTTGTGTCTTGCATGTTAGCGCCGCTGGGTGTATTATGTGCATGGCATATACCAAATGAGTTTTAAATTGTACAAGTAATTATCTTATAACGAATGATACCGGCCAAAAGCATGTCGGGCCGTGCTCAGTAAAGGGTTCCGTAGCCGTTACAAACGATAAAATCGATTTTCTCAAAGATGCCATCACTGCGGCATAGAAGCAATACCTCTACCTCATTCTGATTATTAATATTTACTACTTATTACTTATACTTACTTGAATATTCTGATTATTAATGTTTACTACTTATACTTGAATGTATTCTGATTATTAATGTTTTATTACAAATAGAATTTAGGCATGTCGGATGCATTTTTCTTTAGTTTATACGTTTTGTACACTCGAAAGTAAACTGTGACGTCAAAGTCTACGCTCACGTAGTATGGAGTTTTATACTTAGGCATATTTAGGTGGTTATAAGAGATTAAAACGTACAAGCGCGAAAAGTTGCTCCATCTATTGGCGTGTGAAACATCAAACCCGGAACATCAGTGCCTCAGATCTGTTCGCGGAATGATCCTGGAGACCTGGAAGGCGTCCAACTCCGCCAGTCACTCATTTATTTTTACCTTACCACGGCAAAGCCGAAAAGGAAGGGTTATTATTTTATCAGCGTATGTCCGGATTGATTCTTTAAGGATTATGTACGCTGTATTTTCCCCATAGCAACGTATTCCCCTATTTCGTTCCTCAATATAAACAGCACTTACACATTTTACGCATAAATTCAAACGAAGCTTAGTATACTTTATCGTAATTATAATTTATAAGTAAGAACACGTAGCAAACCATTATTTGATTCTACAACGTTTATTTCGCTAGCTTTTTTAACTAGCTTCTGTCCGCGACTTTGTTCGCATAGAATTCAGTTATAGTTATATTTTTCCATAAAAATGTAATCATCTCGTTTCACCCATTTAGGGATGGGATTTCAAAAATCCCTCCTTAGTGCACCCATAGAGCACTCTAGCAATATTTCCGCCAAATTTCTAATCTCTAAGACTACCGGCTTAAGCTGTGCATTGTCCGTCAGTCACGGTAGCGATGTTTTATAGGTATAGAAAAAGATAACATACTTTCCTTAATTTCAGGAGATGAATTTTCCGCCACTTCACTTCACTTACTCGCTATATAATATACCTACTAATCAGTATAATTCCCACGAGAAACTAGGGAAAAACGGTTACTCCAGCAGAGCCCCGCTTGCCGGAGTAAGGCAGATTACACCTCGAGGTCGCCCGGTATCGAGGGTCCACCGTTAGCAACTGAGCACCCACTCAGTCACGCATCTGTAGGCACGCTACGGGTAACACCTATAGGTTGGGGTTTTTGGAGTCGAGGTTGGCTCCTCCAGGATAGGGAAATGAAAGGGGAAAGATAGGAGAGAGATTAGCAGGAGTGGGATCACAGGATGAAGTGGGTAAAGGTATACCCGGAGGGTGGGAGTGCCGTTCCAGGTATTCGCCCTCATACTTGGCTGCCCATACGGTTCGGGGTAGGTGGTAAGTTGCGACGCCCGTAACAACCGTATCATTTCCAGGGTGCACGACCCACTTGAACAAAATAGAGTGGGTTCGTCCCAGTTCCGTTCGGCGGCGGGCCTGGGACGACGTGGACGTGTATGACGGACTTGGTGGAGTGTGCCTGATAGCTCAGCGTCGCAAACCTGAGCGTGCTCACCCAACTATAAGAAAGGGCTGCCACAATAGATCAGCAATGGTCGAGGCGGCACATATATGGCCCAATAACACCCCCAATAATAATACAATACTAATCAGTAGTTTCATCGAATCAATTTATAAGTAGGTATATGTAATTTTTTAAACGATTTTACCTCCATGTTACGATTATAAAAATTGATATTGATTTTATTTGGATGTTGGTGGAACAATAATGATTTGAAGATTTCGTTACATCATGCGAGTCTTTGAATCATTTGATTATTGTAGTAATATTTTTGGTGGATGTTGTGTGATGTGGTCAAACTAGCAAGAGGAGCGTTATGGTGCGCGGCGCGGGCGCGGCGGTGGACCGCGGCACGGCGCTGCTATTGTCATTCAATCGAGCCATTGTGGGGGCTTTGTGGCCGCCGCGCCCCGCCGGCCCAGCCATTCGGAATCTCGGAATGGGGAATAACTTACACAAACTTTTATATGCTCTTACTTTTACCCGCGGAAGCATAAGCCAAGTTATTTAGTTTAAAAATATAAGGTTAAAGATCAAAACGGTTAAGGTTTGTCTTAACGAAAAAAATAAGATTACTTTCTTTTACCGCATGGTGCATGTGTTGTAGGTAAGTATTTTATCGTTGCGGTAAGGATTGTACCTACCACAAGACTCATTAATCTTGTTAACCTTTTGGCCGCCAAGCATGTCTGAGAAGTAACACGAATTTCAACTTTAAGTCAAGGTAGTGAAGGACTTTTTTTACCCTTATACGCTGTCACGCATAGTCGACAACGGCGGCCAAAAGGTTAAAACCTTGTACTTTACGAAGTTCAATACTCACCTGCTCCTTGACTAGAACTGTGCCTTCTAGATTTGTCATGGGGGGACGCACGCATCCATGAAATCGCCCGCACATCTTTCGAATTGGAAAAGATCCGAGCCCGTAATAATCAAGTCATATTAGGGGTGAATGAGAGATACCTAAGCTGGAAACTCGTATACATCTTTATTTTGGTGTTCTAAAAGTTATCTCAAAAGTCTCATAAAATCTGGTGTCTGCGTCGTAAGTTAATAAGGTCAAAGCTCACTAAAATCAGTTTTTCGCGATTATCGAGCATAAAAATGCGACAAATTTTGTTCCAAACATTTCCTCAATCACGCTCCTCTACGCACGTTTCTCAAAATGGCTGAACGGATTTGGATGAGATTTGAAAGACAGGTAGCAGACCACGTCTTGGAATAAAAAAATCCCAATCCCATGCGAGCAAGGTCTCTTTTTCTAGACCATTTTTGTAAAAGTTTTAATAAAATTAAAATATGCCCTATTTTTTGATAAAATACCTACTAGCTTAAACTATAACAAAGGCAAAACAATAAAATCATTCAAAACTCAACAATATAACACTTTTTTTGGTCGTCTCGTAACAGAAGTAATATGGAAAGCTTTTTAGAAATACTTGATCCAATCTGTTTGTTACACCTAACCGTACATACACATATAGTTATTTAACACGACACCAAGATTGAAAAATAACAACAAACTAATTAGGTTAGATTAGGTTAAAACCTAGGTTGCCTTAAAACCTCATCTGCGTCACTGAGGCTTAACCTTAAAATCTCACTGCGTCACTGAGGCTTAACCTTAAAGCTTTTTTTGATCACCCATTTGTTTATGAATTACGTCATGTGTCATTGATTTCAACATTTATTTCCTTAAGAAGTCCAAATTTTATTTCGACATCAGTCCATGGGGTACTTGCGGTCGAAACGAAAATGAGTAGGTAAGTACCTTCTATCGCGGCCTAGTAAAATTTTAACTATGATTTGCTTAAATTTTGAAATTCATTAATCAATCAGATTCCGACCCGCACGCATCATGTGTGCGTATTTGAAGTTGATTAGTAAATGTGTGTCGTTAAGTCATAGCATAATAAATAAATTGTGAAAAAAAAATGTATAATTTTTGAAGTCTATTTGAAGTCGGTATTTTTATTTTAACTATATATTATATGATTATACATAGCAAAGTACGGGACCATTAGCGTGCGAGTCAGACTCGACTTGACTGGTTTTTTTGTATGGAAATCATTTCCTCTCAAAAGGGTATGTTCCAAAGTGGCGATTCGAAATAACTGTCATTTTAAGAACGGGAGTAGGTACTTATCCGTTTCGCCGCTAGGTCCTTAAGAATCGTATTACAAGGCTGAGCTGGCAACGCAGCATTTTTCGCGTTCTCTTAAATAAAGTGAAATTGAGTGAAATTCTCAAATGTAGTCTTAACATTGTGCATCTACTCTAATTATATGTGTTTTATGCCATATTCTGTCAGGATGTTTGATAAGGCATGTAATTATGTATTTATACAAAAATATTTATTGCGTAAACACACAATTATATTTGCGAATTTATAAGTATATAATAATAGAAAAACGTGAAAAATGCGACGTTGCCAGCTCAACTTTGTTATACGCCTGTCAGAAAACAAGGTGCCGTTCACAAAGGGCAATCAAGCCGGTAACCATGCAGTCGGTTACACCAAGTATAATGCCGACCAGGTCCATGCTTTAGTGCTTACTTGGTGGCAGGTGTGTACGCAGCCGCTTCACCAAGTACCGTGCACAGTCGGCGAGAAATGGGTTGGTTCGTCGTAGCCAATAAGGTGCACAAAGTTAACTTTGCGCACTCTATGTGAGTTAACTACGAACCATTTACGAATTCTGGATATTTTTTCTTAAATGTACGTAATTAAGAGACTACCGGCCTAATTTGTCGAATTTTCAAAGGTTTCAGGTCATACAGTTATTCTGCCATCCAAAAGGAAAAGGCAGTAATGGACAAAATTACAATAAACCAGTTTTTGGCACTATTCTAATCAGTATACATAATGCTACCTATAACAGTAATTAAAGTCTGTATAAAGATATTAGAAGAAGATACAAAGTTATTTTACTATACTGCTTTCGTAAAATAGCACATTTTGAATAAATAAAAGCAGTATAAAATTGATTTTACTGCCTATTTGCTTTGAAATATTAAAAAGTAATGCTTTTTTTCCTTTTCATTGAATGATAATGCTTTAAATTAAGTATACAACTTTTTGAAGTCATGAACAACAAAAAAAGGCAGTAAAACTGCAACTACTGCTTTTTCTTTTTTTTAGTAGGTATCTAAATAAATTTAATTTAATTTTGAAGAAATGTAGTGAGTATTCAATTTATCATTAAAGTTCATCTAATATAATGGTACGGAACCCTTCGTGCGCGAGTCCGACTCGCACTTGGCCGGTTTTTACTATTCACATGAATATTAGTCAACAATTATTACGGAAATTTTAAAATAACTAGATTTTCTTGCTCAATTAGGTACCTACCTACGCCAGCGTTACCAGTCTCCAAACGCCCCTACAAAAGACCGCAAACTCAAATTTATGAACTTGTGGTTTATGAAGTTTTTACATATGATAATAAAGCCGATATATCGTAATAATTAATATCTTAAAATCGTGTTAGTAAAAAAAATGCTTTAAAATATGCTGGAAACGTCTTTGTAGGCACTAAAAAGTAGAACGGCCCAATTAATGAACTTAAATATAATTTTGAGTGTGATGCATATTCCCTAAAGGGATTTATTTTGTACTTGCTTTTACCTGCAACTTCGTCTGCTTGGAAATGTATCTTTAAAATTACAACAAATTTTCATGTTGCTGGCTTTCAAAATTTTGATTTTGTCCCTTAATTTATCGGGCAAACGGGACGTTGTCGATAATTAATTTCCCAGGCGCTATATCGCCCTATTAGGGGTTGGTTGTCTGAAAAAATATGCCTATGTGCGTCCCCAGGGCTTAAGGTATCTCGATACCAAATTTCATCAAAATCGGTTTAGCGATTTAGCCGTAAGTCCTGCAGATACATATAAGTACATCAACGGGCTCTCATTAAAGTCATCGAACACGCACGAACTTCTCATAATACATTTTTCTAGCCCCTATTTCATTCGTTTAGGGGTTGATTTCCTTAAAAACGGGCTAATCTCCATATATACCAAATTTCATCAAAATTAGTTAAGTGGTTTAGCCGTGAAAACATAATAGATAGACAAACAAAGTAACTTTTGCATTTATAATATTAGTATGGATGGAGACTGTCAGTAACTCCTCGGCCCGTGAAATTTTGCAGTATGACCACAGAATAGATAATAGTACTAACGTGTATGACTAGGTAGGGTATATACCTACAGTGTGTTTATCAAATAATCTTGAACTATCATCTATATAGATTATTTTAACATAGCTAGTTAATCTCCTTATATCCAAGAATATTTTAATATTCTTATACATAGGTAGTATTGCTCGAAATTATATTCTTCCAAATGACCTCAAAAAAAAACAAGTCATTATCAGAGTCTATTTGGATTTGTTTTCATTCAAAACACTCGTCATTACAAATATTAGAACTGTTGATACTTGTTATCCTTATAGTAAAAAAGAAACCAACATTGAAACGAACACTCACCGTTATTTTGAAGATGCAACAGAATCGAAACTGTGGAGTTAGTTTTTCACAATACTGCTTGAATCTTTTAACGATAAACCCGGCACTAGTAAACAGAGAAGACTGATCAGATGTGACCGTTCTTCGCTTTAAGTGGTAATCCTCATAAACGGATCATAAAACGAACTGTTAAGAAAGTGGTACGTAAAGTTTTTGACGTATTAACTGTGGAGTGGCAGCTGCGCAACGAAGGACGACGCGTCGGTATCCGCCCGCGTCGACAGAGGACTGCGACACTCGCTACGTTACGTGCCGTGCTCTCTGGACGTCGCCCGCGATCCTCCGCGAGCTTTCGCGGCACCCGTCCCGCTCGCGCAACCGGCTCCGTGCCCGCCGTGAAAAAATAAAGACAAGCCTCAGATTTCGGAGAAATATGAAACAAACCAAACAGCACCTTATCCCTTAGGCAGGTACGCGGCAACTTCGTTTACGTTGCTCATCGACGTCCTTAAGGATGGAAGAGATTCGTTATGATCACAGCATGCCTCAACGTAGATATTACTTCGGAGTAGTTATTACCACGAATTTGCTTCTTTGTTCCGTATACTAGTAAGTATAGGTAACAAATTTGGTAGATACATTCGTTATCATAGTATTTCTTTTATTAGGTATAAACGTTGAATGCGCAGAATGTTTTGGCCGTGCCTGGGAGAAGCTTAGCGCTCACTTGATAATGAGCCGATCAAATAACGAATCCACTTTAGCGTTCGACCTGTAATCACTTGACCATCGTTTCCAAGTTTCCAATTTAATTAGACGTTTTTTTCTCGTTTTATCTCCGTCAAAAATACCTTAGGTCAATATTTGCGTTTGTAAAGTCAAGAAACCACGGGTGGCTGTCTGTTGACACAGGTACCCCTATTGTGAAGCCAAACAAACGTGAACTCTGCGCTACCGTAAGGGGCCCTTCCTGTTATTCAGGTTCTGATGGACGGACGGACGGACGCAATATGCAAATCATCTCGTAATTATTGACAAAAATTAACAGATATTAAGTCACTGAATGCTGACCCTAGAGATTTTTAAACATATCTAATATACTTAGATAAACTTGTCCAGTAATCCAAGTCAAAATTCTTTAAACTGGAAATCTCTCTGTGACTTTTGTATTCAACCAATTGACGTGGAGATCATATAAATCTCAGACGAAGAAGTATTCTGAGAGCATATAAATCTCATGCAGAAGTAGTATTAACAACTTTAATTATTTTGAATAATACAAGTAATAAGTAGGTATACTTAGGACGCGTTTTATGAAAGTCCGCTGGACCAAGTTCTTAATAAATCTGCAAAATGTTTGATTCGTAACCGAAATTTGATCGAACGGATCTTTATAAAACTCAGCCTTAGTGACCGTGGCTTTTCAGATTGCAGGTCGTCAAGTTGGTATACTATGTAGATTATAAAATGTAGTTACTTTTATAAGACTAAAGTAATATCATTAATCAGCAGTTAGGGAGTCGTTAATTAGCTAGGTAACGTTCGCCACCGCCCCAAATCATTGATCTTGAACGAGCGGCAGACGACATAAAAAAACTATTTATTTAGGCATCGCACCACACCCACGTAATTACAATCAATTTCTATGTACTTTACCACTGAGTTCGGAGAACTTTGTGTACGCAAGAGATAATCGAGATTTAACCACCTTATTTATTTTCAAAATCGTCCTACATCTCTTTATTTATTATAATCCAATCATTCACGTTCGTCCCACTATTTAGTCATCTCAGCGGCTAACATGAATGACACAAAGATAAGTTAAACCGTCTTATCTTTAAGCGCGTCTCTCTCACACTAGTGCCGACGAAAGAGGTAGTCATTGAGATAAATGGGTTTAATTTATCTTTGTGTCATTCATGTTAGGGCCGCTGCGGCCCTAACATGCAAGACACAAGGATAAGTTGACCGCCTGACCTTCCGTCTATACGCCTGTCAGAACACAGAAAGTTGGAATTTTTAATGATTGTGTTCTGTTATAGCAGCACTGGAAAATAATAAAAATTAAAAAAATCTGACCTAGAAAGCTCTCCATACTTACTCTGACTAAAATTGACTGATTTAAGACTATTGGTCACTCAAATTGATCTTTAATTAAAGAGACGTTTAAGTGATGTTTATGTATAGGTTGACAACTAGTTCACGGACATTTAAATATTTAATCTCCAATGCTTAAGTGGCGTTTGTGAATTCGGCCATATTTCTGTTCCATATGTATAATCAAAACGGCTTGTTCATGATCCTCTTGACATTAACCCCATGATGCCTACCCAATGGATCCGCCCATGGAAAATATAATGGAATGGAACCCTTTGTGCGTGATTCCGAGACTTGACTGGTTTTATAAATCATCATCTAAAATAGCAACAGCACTACTGGGAACTCATTAATTTTGTTTTGCTCACACGCATAATATTTTCCATACTTTATAGGGTTCCACCTCAAAAGGAAAAAACGGAACCCTTATAGGATCACTCGTGTGTCTGTCCGTCTATCACAGCCAATTTGCTCCAAAACCCACGTTGTAGTGGTAGAGCCAAACAGTAATCCTCACTAGATGATTACTGTTCGATTGGGCCGGCTCGACCGGGGTAGTACCACACTCTCACAGAATATCGGCGTAAAGTAATAAACTTGTTATTGCATTTCGTACGGTGAGTGACGAGATCCAGAGGCCTATTCCCTCATCCCCATCCCATCCCCATTCCCCATTCTCCCTAGACTGGCAACGCATTGGCAGCACCTCTGGTGTTGCAGATGTCCATGGGCGGCGGTGACCACTTTCCATCAGATGAGCCGTCAGCTCGTTTGTCAGACAATTGACATAAAAAAAAAAAAAAAATATATGAGTTGAAAGCTGACAGCAACACGGACGTGTAACGTAAATAAATGAATTTTAAACATGGGGGCCACTTTTGAGGCATATATTAGAAAATTTTAAAAAAAGTTTTCCAATCTATGGCTTGACATATCAAATTAAAGGGCTCATTCTGAGGATCTCAAATATATTAATTTTTATAATTTTAAAACAAAGCGTTTTGAAGTTATTTAGGAAAATATGAGAAAATTTACCACTCCCTCCTGTCCTCTCCGAAACCACTGGGCCTAAATTTTTTTAAAAATAGAAAAACTTGTTCTCTACCTATAAATTACAAGAAAATCTATAAGAAGTCTATGGTATTTAAAGTAATTCAAAAATTTCATATAATTACGGAACCCTCTCCACGCGAGTTTAACTCGCACTTGTCCGGTTTTTTGTATGGCGTTTTGTCATCACGGTAGGGTATATATAGGTACTAGATGAACCCGCAGCTCCGCTCGCGTGAATGAAATAGTAGTTTAATATAACATAAAGGGTTTGTCTTGTTTATGTGTAAATTGTCCTACCTTACGTTTGTGTACCTTCAGCATTCAAGTGAGAAAAAGAAAATAAGAGTTTATTATTTTGAGACACATATTTGTTTAAAACTGAGTTTCCGACATAAAACAATACTTATAGAATCAAGAAACTCAACATTTAATATCTTCTATATGAACTAATTTTCTACAATAACTCATCATTTCAGGATGTTACCAGAAATGTTCAGTAAAATAAAACTATAGAAGGGAAGGGTTTGTAAATTGAATGTAATGAAGAATAAAAAATAAATGCTCTGTGCACGCATCATGCGGTTACTCCTGGACGGATTTTCCTAGATAGACGACGCAATGGTTTTAAAATTAGCATTATGATAACACAATACTTGCAATTCTGGGCATCACAGAACCACGACCACGAAACATTAATTTTATTTTATGTAAAGTCCTGACATTTTGTAGTACTCTCCTAATAAATTTAGTTTAAACATTAAAGTAGGCGTATGATTTCGCACGCCTTCTTTTAAAAGGTATATGACGTTATTGGCACCTAGCACAATTAATACTTTAGCATCTAGTTTATTAACATAATTTTACGCAAATAAAATTATTTGATTTGTTTTGATTGAAACTGGTTTTGAATTATGTCAGTTGTTATGTCGCACAGAGTACCAATTTGAATCACTACGTGCTGTGACATTTTATCTCAGTGCTGCCAACTCTTAAATTATAAAGTTGCTAGATGGTCGTCTAGAAGATGCCAAAAATTACTAAATATTTTGGAACGTTGATCATAAAAGGTGAAAAATATGAGCAAAAATAAGGGACGTATAATTAAGCTGCTTTAATAATCAATTATCATAAAAAAACTCAATTGTTATCTTACAATTATGAAGTTAAACTGAGTCTCCCAGGTGATTGCCCAGCATTGATGACACCACGATACGGTTATTTTAGTGCCGAGTTCACCAACAAGTAAACAGACTTTTAAGCCTTAAATAATTGTGTACGGTTGTCAAATGAGTACCATTAAACGTCCAAATAAAATGTCTGTTTAATCGTTAAAATATTATTGAAATGTAATATACGACTTCTATATTATCTAAACTATACTTTAAAAAAAGCCCGAATAACAAAAGTTGCAAAAAATGAGCTGGAGGTTTTAGTTGCTAAATCAGCTGAAAAGATGCTAAATTTTGCTACAAAGTTACTAAATTGGCAACACTGTTCGGGTGTGCAAAAGATTGCTCAACTTGACGATATGTAGCGAGGAGTCCCGATTGTTCCCGACAATGGCCGAGCCTAGTGAAATGACGAATTTTCTTAAGCTGATTATTGATAAAATACGCAGCGAAAGTGGTAATTTTTATGCTACTTTTCGATTCCCATATCTAGAAAATAGATTTCAATCGTTTTTCCACATGTAACGTGCGTCGTATTAGAGAAACGTGATCCCAAAGTTCATAAAATTTTGTAAGGCGCCATCTCGTTTCTTCCTTTGTTTTTTATCCCGTTCTGGTTTTTCGATTTTATATAATAGATAGATTTAAATCTATGGGAATAAATACAATTTTAGACCTTCTGCCGGCCTGACTGCCATGTGGGTCTAATACCAATGATCTACTGCTGAGCTGAAGAGATCGGTTTGCCGGCCGCCAAAAAAGAACTGGGGGCGTGAATCTCTAACGTGTGTAGCGGCTGATCAACGGATAAACGAAACTACTAATTTAGACTACAAGAACGAAGTCGTTTCGTCTAAATTTCAATGTGGACGTCATGGCTGATCAGCTGCTGCGCACGTTAGAGAATCACAAGGCTGTTGTTTGTAGACTAAATCACAGGGCAAAGTTGCGCTGACCAGCCAGGCCGCCCGCCCGCCGGGCTGCGCCGGGCCGCAAGCGCGTCGCGACACGGCAAAGCACTCAGCACCCCGACGAGGCTCAAAATAAACTCCAAGCCAACTCCTAAATCCTACTTATAAAGAACTCCTCTATTCATAGATTTCCCCATCCCTCACTGCCATCCGTAATAGAGGTTTCGCATTGGGCTATCTACGAACAAAGAAGTTTTATGAATAGGTTTGGTAGGATCACCCGCTTTTCGCATAATATCTATGATCCTATGTCATACAATAAAGTCATCGGCATATAGTTTTTGCGGATAGCAGTCTTTTGTTAAAACTATTTATACGCATAATGTTTTGATTGTCATAACTATTAGGTACTCCTCCTAATTATTATGAACATAATTTTAAATGGGATACAATTTGGCATAATTGTATAGCGCATACGTGTTATTAAAGATGCAACGCATATCTCAACACTGAAGCACATAATTTTATCAACTAGAATCTGGGTTCCGTCTGTTTGTCATAACTTCGATTGTTCGAAACGTATTTGGTATTACATACATAATAGTTTATCGACGAATTTTAACATTGCAAAATGGGTATTTCGTATAATTCACAATTATCCGACAATTTAAGTCTTCGAATTTTAAAGAGTATAAGTACTACTGTCAAGGCCGAATATAAAAGAATAATTTAAAAAAAAATTGTAAGGTCAATCAACAATAAGTAGGTTGAATGAACTTTGGCTTAGCGGCTATAATTCAGCGTCTTAAATGAGGATGAAGGAATTACACTTTTATGCTCTAAAATTTTATGCTTAAACACTGTTATTCATAATCACATGATGACTGCTGATCTTATGCTTTAAGATATTGAGGCCTTAAAAAACCATGCGTGAAAGTTTATGAAGTATGCGAATAGATGATTATGACTCAGAAAATTATGCAAATTGATTTTATACACGCCGATCCATATCGCTTGGGTACTTTTGTATGTTATAAATGTATATTTTATCATATTATCTAACAATTAAATGCATATTTTTCTGCATTTAACCCAAGGAATAACCGTGATTTTAGATGTGTATCACTTAATTTTAGCACATTAAGTAACATTTCTCGCCAACCGAAACATACTTTTCATTAGACAGATGTAGGTATAGATCTGTTATATTTTGTATTATACAAAGAAGGAATATTTTTATTTTGGTAAACTTTGTAGATGCATAATGACTATCGTAAATAATTCAATTACTCTTGATTTAACCAAGTTTTATCAACAGTGAACTTATTTTAAAACAGACTATAAATACTGGCCGCAAAAAAGCATTCGAGCCGCGAGCGCCGCACGTTGCACGATATCACGGGACAATCAGCGACGGTGAGCGATGACTAGCGATGGCGAGCAATTAATGATAAGCGGTAGACTTTGAACTGTGCTCACATTTAGGTACTAAGTAAGAAAAATCACACTACCATAAATGACAAAATTTGTGTGTGTGAGTTGGTATATATCTTGACCTCTTCAGGCGGAAACGGATTTGAGTGAGATGTTGAATGGAGGTAGCTTATACCTTGGGTTAATATAAGCTCCTCCGCTGCACTGGGAGTGAAGAAATAGCATAGAATGCGTGCAGATGCTTATCATCCTGGCATGTCGTAAAAGACTAAGGGACGGGTCCTCTCCAACATGGTGGACTTTCTGTATGGGCGATGGGCTGATCACCTGTCACCATACGGTTCATCATACCATCTTAGGACTAATTAATCGAACGTGGCCACAAGTAGGCTCTGCCCACCCCATTAGGGATTTCGGGCGTGATGCTATGTATGTAAGTAATATATAATAAAATGTCGAATTACAAAATGCTCACACACTCTAACAAACTCGCTCGGAGAGGGTTCAGTACAATAAATCAAAACTTTAAAAAATTTAGTTAATTTGACAAAAAATGTTACTAAACCACTTAGATTTCTTTTGTCCCGTATTTATATGTCTAACAACATCTTCCAAAATAAAAAATAAAATGTAAAATAATAAAATAAAGCACAAATTAATCGTAGGCCAGACTCCTTCATTTAGGTATTCTACCATAGTAACCACTAGACCAATTGAAATGGTTATAACCGTATTGAAATTAACCCATGCGACTCCGCAGACGCAACGTATGCGTCCGAGCGTTTCGCTGTCGACGCGCCGAAGACGCATATCTGCGTCCAAACTTATTAAGCTGTAACTACTGCAATATTTACTCTAAAATGATAGCAAGGCCGTTTTATAGATGACGGATGAAACTTAATAACTGCTTTCTTTTATACGTTTTATATATGCTTTTTCTCTTCACGAATATTTTCTTTCTTACATGGAAAATTCAGGAATAGGATTTTATTTTTAGGGTTTTTGTTTAGATTTTCCTATGAACTAAGAGTGAGGCCAGATAATCTGTATTTTTATCCAAATTTAAGCTCACTCGTTTTGGAGATAGGATGTGGTGATGCTCGATTTTCGTATGCATTAAGTATATGTTCGTATTTCTCATAACGAGCCCTTTCATTTGATACTTCACGTGATGCTCAACAAATGTGTAAATATTCTGAAGTGTCCCTCAGAATCGAAGTTCGTTTTTTACGCTATACTTCCGTGATTACCTAAGATGTATATGTACCAATTTTAAATATCTTTTTAATCCGGTTGATTGTGAGAAAATAGGGTGTAACGGACGGACAGATAGACAGGAGAGTGATCTCTAATCTGCCTATTTTTTCACAATCAAACGGATACAAAAATGTTTAAGTTTGGTAGATAAGTATAAGGATATAGTTTTTTCATCGGATGTACAGCGCAACTCACCGTTGTTGATTCTGAAAGAGTGTCCTCTGATAGGAGGATAGACATCGTATAGGCCTATAGGTATAGGCTCAATAATGGTTACCCTTCAGGTATGAACGGTATCGAAATCTTCGATTTTTTGAAGTCTTGCCTAATCAACAAAAAAGGTTAAGACAAGTACCTATTAATACTGGCTATAAAAAATAAAAAATAAAAAGAATGTCAAAACTGAAGGCTTAAAAACAATTTAATGTCAACGCTTCTCGTGATTTAAATTTGAACTATGTTTTACTTGGTTTTTATAAACAACTTGTATATTTTTGATTTATTTTAGGTTTATTCTCTTAACCATATAATCAAAGATCCTTAGATCAGTAACGATGGCAGGTAAGCTAATATTCAATTAAATTCTCTAAATTCGAAAGAGAAGTTGATTTGTTTACTAATATTTAGTGCCGGGTCCCAAATCCGAACGCCTTCTGGCAGACGCTATCGCGCCAGCTGCTAACAGCTCGGCTATACCTGTAGAATAGATAATATAATAGGTTAGCAATGTGGACATGAAAGATACCTATATCTTTATATTTAAACGAATTATAATTTTAAGTAGCCCACCTACTTACTACCGTTTGCCTCAAATTAACACAGTACGGATTTTGTGCCAGATTTTAAGAGAACCAACGGCAAAAGTCACCCTTTTTATCCAAAAGGCGATAACGATTTCCACCCCTTGAACTTTAAACGATTTTGACCAATTTTTTATAGGTTGTCAGTCAGAACAAAATCTAGGTCTATACTTTTTTGAATATCGATTAGAGATAAACCAAGTTAAATAATCGCCGAAATTAGTTTTGTATGAGAATACTGAAATAGCAATAAAACAGAATTTATTGATTATTGAAAAAAAAAACCAAAACGTATACACCTAGATTTTGTTCTGACTGACAACCTATCAAAAGTCGGTCATGGTAAAAGGTAATGAATACTTGAAATACACACGGCTTTACTCACGATTGATTGTCAGAAATAGTCCGACATGTTTCGAACTCGTATTGAGTCCTTCAGGGGTTGAGTGCGGTCGCGGTCAAAGCAACACCCGCACTGCCGCGCCCGTGCAGCGGGTGCGGGCTGCTGAAGTATTCATAATATTTCACGAAAGTTTTAATTTGACTATAGATATGTATTATTCATTAAATTTGTATGTGATGAAATGAAATAAATTTATCGTTGAGATGTTCAAATACTGCTCAATTAGCACATAAGCAACTTATACAGCTTTTTAAACTGTATAGCGGTATTTTAAAAGCAGCAGTAAGTATTCTTTTACAGGTTTATGTAAGCATTTTGTACAGCTTACTGCTTACTGCAAGCTTTGTTGTACAAAAGTCGTAAGTATATTATATTGGTATCTTATATCTCTTTCAACACGAAAAATGCTAAGTGCTAGCAAAGTACCAATTTGGCTTGTCTAAAATTTTACGGCTACATACAACCGAGACTTATTTGAAAATTAATACCAGCTTTGTAAATTATACGTAGATATGATTGTTGCGTAGATATTTGTTTGATTTTAGCAAACAGCTTTGCAAGCTCTATCCGAAATAAGTCGCTTGGTTGATATTAGCAACAATTTGTTTATTTCGAGCCCTCGCATTTTTTCAGTGAAAATTGAGGCTCTATTAGAGCTGCGGGCCCAGCAAGGTTGGCATGAGGATAAGTTATTCTCATCTTACCCCTCAGTGCGGCTCTCTCATACTAGTATCGAAGAAACGCATGCCACACACTTAAACCCGTTTATCTCTCTATCTCTTTTGTTGGCACTAGTGTGAGAGAGACGCACTTAGAGATAAAACGGTTTAACTTATCTTTGTGTCAACCGTGCTAGGGCCTCTGACAGACGGACGAACGGACCCTACGTAAGTACCTCGGTAATAAGGTTTTCGGATACGATACCCTAAAAAATATTTTGTACCAGAATGGTGTGTTAAACGTTCCACTGGAAAAGTACCTATATTGTTACGGCGGGGCTGCACCTACGGCTAACATCATTAACTAACGCGTACATCAACCCAAAATGTATGGATTTCCTGCCGATTCACTCGTTAGCTATCGGCATGAGCAGTGTTGGTGCAGCTCGGCCATTATAGTGAGACTACACCTAAGCGAAGGCCATGAATTAGCGCGTAAATCGATTCAAAAGGTGTGGTCCCACAATGATGCGTTTGCGTTGTTTTGAGGACATTATCAACTCGCAATCACTGAGCCCATCGTTTATCAGTCAAACACAAAAACGTATAGTTGTAGAATGTGAGTTAACAACCTTCATTTTGCACAGAGACTGCACTCTTGACCAATATTGGCGAGATGATCGACTTGGCGATTGGCACGCCCGAGGTAAGTTGGTGCTTCGTATCTGCTCCGGGCTTGTACGCTCTTGGTGGATTTGGTTAGGTAGGCCATCCATTCGAGTTTTTTTCCTAGTTTGAAGAGCGTACAAAAAAGTGTTTGGTCTCTTCTCCTCGGGGCCGGGTTCAGAAACAGAGCACATTGAAAAGGACAGCGTCTTCACCCACCACTCCAACGAGTCACACGCATGACACATGGGAAAATTATCCCTCGATGCGTCTCTCTCATATTGTTATCGAAGAAATTGCTGCACTGAGAGATTAGACATATCATGTCATTCAGTTAAGGGCCGCACCGTTTTACAGTTCGACTGCGAAAGACAATAATCGCTTGTGCTAGTACAATGGATACTTGGTCTGCAGGTGGGTGTGGTGGACTTCTGCATGCTGCAGACCGTACTGCACTGCCTGGCGCAGCAGCTGTGCGTGCTCGACAAGAACGTGGAGCTGCGCGGCAGCGTCGCCAACCTGCCGGTGATGGGCAAGGACACTAACACCGTTGCCATCAACGAGTACATTGTCGACACGGAGAAAAAGGTAAACGTCCCTTTGCGTGTGTCACTAAAACCGCGTCTGACTTGCTGTTTTTTCTTTCCAAATTTTATCAGTCTCGAGTCCCGGGACAGTTTGAGACTCGAGACGGAGACCCGCTTGTCGAGATCGTACACAAATAATATTATTTACAAAAAGTCTCAAATCTCTTTAGTATTCACTCTATCTTTAAAAGTGCCATCAGCACGGCTAGCACGACCTGCCCGCGAGTCATTTCTCGCTCAGTGCGTCCCTTATTTATTTTACTAGTTTGACAGTGACGCACTGAGCGACAAACGTCTCGCGGCCATGTCGTGCTAGCCCCCCTGTTAGCTAAACAAGTAATTACAGAAATAATGTGTTACCTCTCTCACTTCGTAGCCCTTTTTCCCGTCTACGCTTACGCTACGGGGTACGCTTTGACGATGATCCCGGATTCGGCAGGTCGGGTTATTATTACAGTGGAGCGACTGCTGTCTGACCTCCGTAACCCTCGAACCACGAGGATCATTGAATTACACTTGGTTTGACCCTAAAACTACGAGAATGACTGGTATAGATTAAGAACAAGACATAGGAGACATAATGCATGGAAAAAAATACGTCTAGCAACAAAAACGAATAGAAATTATTGCGTTCAAAGAAATAACCTAGTGGTAACACAACTGCATATCATCCTTGTAGTTTGAGGGTCGAACCAAGTGGAATTCAATGATCCTCGTGGTTCGAGGGTCGAACCAAGTGGAATTTTAAAAATCCTCGTGGTTCGCGGATCGAAACAAGTGGAATTTTAAATATCCTCTCGGTCCGATGGTCGAACTAAGTGGAATAAAAAAATCCTGATAGTCCGACATGTCGGACAGCAAGGAATAAAAATTTCTCGTCGTCCGACATGTCGGACAACGTTGTCGAACCACGTGGCCGCAGGGCACTGACAACCTATATATAGGTATAACATTTATGTCTAAATATTTATGTATTTATGTTGCAGGAATCGCAACCCAAACCCTTTATAAGAGCTGATAAAAGTAAGTATCTACGAATTCTACCCGCATACTTAAGTACCTAACCTAGGTATATAATATTAATCTATAGATAGTTATAGAATTGAACCGCTTTATATTTTTTTATATTAGTTATTCATTGTAATGGGTATATTCATACTCATAACTTAATGAACTATCCCCTGAAAATTAGCGCCTAAACTCGCCGCAGCGGCATAACGCTGAATGACACGCTATTCGATTTTCTTGATATTCGTCTGTGTGCCGAATGTGTGTTGAATTGTATTTTACGGTTTATGACTATTGACATTATATTATTATTATTATTATTATTCACACGTGATTCTGGTCTATTCTGCACGTGTATTTACACGGGTACCCATATTATTTATCCGTGTGTTGTCTCGTGCCCGTGTTCCAGGGGAGACGGGTTTTAAATACCCGTTCAAGAGAGCAGATTGCCAATCCGGCCCGTCGTCAATAGGAGCTAAGGTCGAGTGCTGTAAGAAGTTCTTACAAGCTAAAACATGACAAGCGTTAGTGAAAGAATAATAGAAATGTTACGTATTATTTAAAATTTTAACTTTCCCGTTTTGTTCTCTTAATTTCAAATTAAGTAATATCTTGTTGTTACGAGCGGGTAATACCCGCGGCTATTTACTACCCGTCTACCCGTGTACCCATGTATGGATTAAAAGACGGACTAACTATACGGGTACCGTGTACTCTTGCGCACTTAATGCAGATGTAGGCATGTTTACACGTGTATTCC
Organism: Tortricodes alternella; assembly: GCA_947859335.1. Taxonomy (NCBI): domain Eukaryota; kingdom Metazoa; phylum Arthropoda; class Insecta; order Lepidoptera; family Tortricidae; genus Tortricodes; species Tortricodes alternella. The sequence continues at coordinate 20,534,386 of OX401970.1, read as the reverse complement.
GCCGCTCAATTACGCAACACCAAGTGGTATCGCTTTCGCGAAAAGTAAACCAATTGTGCCCTTATTTACATAGAGTTAAGACTAAATTGGTTTGTATTTCGAGCCAAACCGATACCAATTGTGCTGCGTAATTGAGCTGCGGGAGCTCTAACATAATGTCGTAAACTAACGTCACATAATGTTTCTTTTTATATAATCTTGGTTTATACCTACGTCTGCGACGTAAAAAGACTTGATGTACATTTTTTCTTTGACAGAGGCTGGGCCAGATACATTATTGATTGGTAAGTTACTTTTTTACAGTTACTGAATAAGGTACATTTTTTGCTACTGTAAAGTATTTTTTCAATGATTATTCTGTTTTTCAGTGGAACGTGTCAAGAAGGAAGCATGTGAGTACACACAATGTTTTCTAACGATTTGTTAAAATACCATTAACTCTAACTAACATTGACATGGACATAAAAATGAATGCGGAAATAAGTTTATTTGATTCTATTAGCTTTTGAGACGATCACTTCTTGGGGCAAAAAAACCAATATGGCCAAGCCAATATTTAGTTTATTCTACATCCCTTGCACGATTCCCAAAAGCATCGATTTTATGAAATATGAAATATTAAACAAACTAATATTTTGTTTTTAGCTGATCGTGCCATAAAGGATACTTGTGAGTATTGTACACGAGTACGACGAATATTGAATTACCTGTTCCATTACCATGAGTTGCGCAAACCGCTCTCGTTAGCGTAAACTATCGCTCGGTCCCTTTTACTGGTATCAGCACCAAGCAGAATTTCCGATAGATTTCGATAGCGAGAACGGTTTGCGCAAAGTCATGGTAAGGGTCCTGTAGTCTAAGCACGAACGAAATAACCACCTGTGTTAGTGGACAGACGAAGGGTGTTGGAAACTGTTTGTTCCACTACATCCATACGTAAATAATAAAATCTTTACGAGCCGCCAGCGGCCCTAACACAAGACACAAAGATAAGTTAAACCCGTTTATCTCTATGACTATCCCTTTCGTCGGCACTAGTGTGAGAGAGACGCACTTAGATAAGACTGTTTAACTTTTATCCTTGTGTCTTGCATGTTAGGGCCGCAGAAGGTACGCTGTGTCGAACTTCAAATAAAGATTCACGCGACAATTCTCATTGTGTTGCTCTTTTAATGAAGGTTATTATTAAAAGGACTTGTAATTAAAAATGAGGGAGGTTATTCCGCTCAGTTGAAAAAATCAGCAGTCGGTAACATTTTGTTACGGTAGGTAAACTAATATGACAGTAAAACATGACCAGTAATTTAAAAGAAATGGTTGATTATTTAATCCTAAAATGCTAATACAAAAAATACTTAAGCAGTGTAAATAAATGGACTGGACAGTTAAATGGCTGAATAAATGCCCATTTAGCAATAAATAGTTCCGCAGTTTTCGGCGTGCGTTAAAATCCGAACCGTAGACATTATCGTAATAAATAAATTACCTATGAACATATGTCTTTTTAACGTCGCGTCAACTTAAGTATGGCTTCTCGATGTTAAAACCAATTTAAAAGTACAATTAACTACCTAAGGTTACGGATATTGATTGAATTTCTTCAAAAAAGTAGCCTACGTCATTCCTATGGCTCAAACTAACTCCATGCTGATATTCATCAAAATCGGTTCAGCTGTTTACCTGGGAAAACGTAACGGGCAGTTATTTTTGGATTTATAATATTAGTATGGACTACGGTTCGTATTTTATTTCGTGAGGATAGGATTGTTCTTTTTTTTATAATGTTTGTTCTAAATAAAATGAAGTTAAAAGTTATATTGTTATTCGTTAATGCATACAATAAAGGAAAGAAACACTCAATTTTAATGAAATTGTCACATGAATATTGCATTAAAACTGATTTTTTGCTTATAATTGTGGGTAAAGCAAGATGATTTATATATGTATATATTTAGAGACGAGAAGTAAATGTATGATATTACAGTTTTTATTTTTATAGTCTTTCCTTTTTCATCTCGGTTTATGCACTCAAAAATGACTAGTGATTGTCATACGAACTATCATAGAAAATTAAAAGGTCGTAGGCATAATTATTTTGATTTTTATACTTCGTTTTATTTAGCACTAGCTGACCCGGCGAACTTTGTTCCGCCTTAGACGCCATAAATGAGCAGATTTTGGATTTTATTAAGTTAATTGTCTGAATTAATAATTTTATATGGTGGTTAAGTAATTTTAAATTTTCTAATTTTCCGCGCAATTTCCTTAATTTTTTCTTTCATAAGAACCTTCTCCTGATAATAACGAACAGAACAAAAAAAGAATTAGCGAAATCGGTCCAGCCGTTCAGGCGTGATGCCGTGACCAAGGGAAATAGGGATTCATTTTTATATATATATAGATGAGAAAGATCTTGACAGAAGTAAGCGTAAAGCTTCTTATTGAACCCTTTTTTACGGTAGTATGACGGAATAAGTGGAAATATTATGATTGATAGTTTACCATTTATTTCGAAATATTCCCGTAAAACCAGTTCAATAAGAGGCTTTAAGCTTACTCTGTCAAGATCTTTCTCATGCTAAATAAAACGAAGTATAGTTAACCAGCAAATAAAATGGACTCTAACATAAAATTTTGTAGCTCGTGGCTTGACCACACCATTTGTTGCTGTGCAAGGGCGGGAAGCGGTCGGGTCATTAACACCGCTTATGAACAGTTTACCATTAAATAATGAAATAACGTTGACAAAAAAAAACACTTATTTAACTATATTATATACATATATTGTATACATTCAGCGGAACAACCCAGTCGAGCGCCCGCCCCGGCGGCCCGTCCGCCGGTCCCTGCGGCCCAACCGGCCGCTCCGACAGCACCTGCAGCGGCCCCTGGACGCGGCTCCATTGAAAGACTATCCCTCGTCACTCTCAGCAAGTTTAATTTACTGGAGGGTGCTGTTGAAGATCTCAAAAATCGCGTCTACGGCAGCATACCTAAAAACGAACAAATTATCGAAGAAGTCAGGTTTGCATCATTAAACTATATAGTAATAAGAGGAGACTAGGAACAACATTGAAATCGTTAGATTGTACTTTATGAAAGTGTGCGTGAACCGAGATATAATAGTGTCATCTCCTTTTCGCCTACTGTAACACTTGCTCTCTCTTTTACGCATCCGCCATGTTCCGATCAATAATTTTAACAACCGGAGAAAATTTAAATCAATTATTTTGTTAAAGAAGGTTAAATACTAAAACCCGACTGGCGAATTATAAGTATTTTTGCTCCTAGTATAGCCTATAGCCTCTTGTAGCCTATGACAATTGCACGTTCCCCACGAATCATTATGGTACCTTACCTACCCTAATTATAAAAATCGATCCTAAAGCGGAACATCCGATTTATGATCACATACATACATACAAACAAACATACATGTCATACATACATACATACATACACACATACACAGATTGTTAAACTCTATAGGTACCCTTTTGGCTTCGAGCAGTCGGCTATAAAATTGTACTTATACGAATGTAAGGTTACACCTTTAGTTTTATTAGTGTTCTTTGAATTAATCCTGCATTTAATCAACAAGCAATACGGGAAATGAGCCACTTTCTCAGGAAAAGTTAATACAGAGGTTATCATTTCTCACGTGTACTCGTTACCGCTTTCGGATGAACACTAATCAAAGTCAAAGTCAAAGTCAAACTATCTTTATTCAATTTAGGCTTTTACAAGCTCTTATGAAGGTCAAGGAATGAATCTACCACCGGTTCGGAAAAAATCCTCTACTGAGAAGAGCCGGCAAGAAACTCGGTGAGGTATCATTTTTTCAAATCAGTACACATATAAGTCAACAATGATGTCTACAGTTTTATACAAATCTAAGTATATACCACAGCAGGTACGCTCATCGAGACCCAGGGATCGCCAGTGCAGGTCACGATTTAAGCCAAACGTCCCTGTCCATGACGTAGTCTTTTACTGAGTAATATGCCCTAGAAATAAGAATTCGCTTTACAGTAGATTTGAACATTGTGTCTGTTTGTTCTATTATGTTTTTAGGTATTTTATTGTAAAAACGTGTACAATTTCCTAGAAATGATTTTTTAGTTTTAGCCAGTCTATAAGTTGGTACTTTAAGCTTTCCGGTATTTCTAGTAGCCTTTGGCTTATCTACATTTGTAGGAAAATTGTATATATTTTTTCTGACATACATTATTATTTCAAATACGTATAGCGAAGGCAGGGTTAGTATTTCAATTTCCTTAAAAAATTCCCTCAGTGACTCGCGGGTGCCCATGTTATATATGGCCCTGATGGCCCTTTTTTGTAAAATAAAAATAGACTCTAAGTCAGCAGCTGATCCCCATAAAATTAAACCGTATGAAATAATACTTTTGAAATACGCGAAGTAAACCAACCTTGCCGTCGCTACATCAGTTAATTGCCTCATCTGTCTGACTGCAAACGCAGCAGAGCTCAACCTACTCGCTATGGCTGTAATATGGGAACCCCACTGCAGTTTAGAGTCAAGTGTTAATCCTAGAAAAACAGTTGACTTTACAAATTCAATGTTTTGACCGTCTAATTTAATATTCAAGTGTGCATTAACATCTGGTGTGTTTACTAAAGAAAATTTAATACATTTGGTCTTTTTAGGATTAAGTAACAAATTATTTGCAGCAAACCATTTAGAAATCATGGACAGAGTGTTGTTTGGTTCAGTGAGCTCGGTATCCTTCCTATTTACCTTGAACAGCAAAGAAGTATCGTCTGCAAACATGACTATGCCTGATGTTTGGCTTACCATGTAAGGAAGGTCATTTACATAGACAAGGAACAGGAAAGGGCCAAGAATTGATCCTTGGGGCACTCCCATTTCCACCACAGTCTCTGCAGATACTGCACCGTTAACTGATACCTTCTGCAATTTATGTGTAAGATAAGATCTAACGAGTTGAAGGGCATCGCCGCAAATGCCATAGAATTTTAATTTTCGAATTAAAGTGTCATGATCTACACAATCAAAAGCTTTGGAAAGGTCACAGAAGACACCAATGGCATCGTGTGAGTCTTCCCAAGCCTCTAAAATGAATTTAACTAAGCTAGCACCCGCGTCGGTGGTAGACCTACCCTTAGTAAATCCAAACTGCTGTGGATGTAAAATTTTATTAGAGTTGAAATGTTGTAACATCTGCGTTAGCATTATTTTTTCGAATATTTTGCTAAACGCTGGCAAAATTGACACAGGGCGGTAATCAGAAGGATTATCCTTTTTGCCCGATTTGAAAATGGGTACTACTTTACTGAATTTCATTAAGTCGGGAAAGATGCCTTCATCTATGCAACTATTGAATATAAGGGCTAAAGATGGCGCAACGACGTCTAGAATAGAATCAAGAACCTTAACTGATACGCCCCATAAGTCTTCCGTTTTCTTCACCTTTAACAATTTGAACGTCTTTAAAATGTCTATGACAGAAACGTGGGAGAACTTAAAATGAGATATATTACTAAGACTAATGTATTCATTTAGTAGTAGACCGGCAGTATTGGAAGAGGAAGCTAAACATCTAGTCGTTTCAATGGGAATTCTAGAAAAGAAAGTGTTAAATTCATTTGCTACGTCAATCCCGTCTGTGATAAGCGTGTCTTTTATTTTTAAGGAAATAGAAGCCTCTGCGTTCTTTTTCTGGCCGGTTTCTGAATTTATAATTTTCCAAACAGTTTTAACTCTATTGCTGGATGATTGAATTCTACTGTTGAGGTGGGCTGACTTAGCTTTATTGCATACGATTTTAAACAATTTAGAATAATCCCTAACATACTGGTGGAAGCGAAAAAGAGCGACTTTCGCTCACTTCACGAGTAACGTAGGTATTCCGGCGTGGTCACCTGTATGCCTGTAAGTATAGCATTTGTTATTTAACGATTTAAATCTTTTGCTCCGAAGACTCTGCAGGTAACTCCGCCCATCAGCGTAATTCACCATTTGATCAGTAATTTGCAAGTCCCTAGTGTGAGTGTCGTGTGTTCATAGCCACCGACACCGATCGGCGTCCTGCTTACGGAAGCATCGGCATCGCAGCAAAGTTACGTACAGATGTAGTGCATAATTAGTTTCCATCGTGTTTTATCGGAAAAGTTCGTATTTATCGTGCTCTCTCAATTAGCTTCAGCAGGCCCCCAATTCTCGGTGCTTTCGAGATAATCTCACGATCGAGATTAAACGTCAGTGTATACAGTAATTCGACACAACTGTATGAATCTGACGTTTAATCTCGCAATTGACATTATCTCGAATGCATCGAGAATTGGGGGCCAGTACCCATCATACCATGCTGTCATTTTTCATTTTGACATTTGACACTAAATAATAAAGTTTCATGGTAATGAATATAATCCTGTCACTCATTTAATACAATAATTAATTGACACTTCGGGTCCCATCGTCTTCCGATTGAGATCCGACTTTTACCGATGGAAACATATTCTTCACTATATCTGTATCTGACCCTCGGCTATGAATGGGTTAAAAGGGGTTATTTAAACTCTTATTAGTGATTAGTGCGAGTGCGTACGTTGAGTGTTTAGTGATTAGTACTAATTTACGCATACGCATGAATCACTAGACAAAGTTTAAATAACCCGAACCTGGCAGTAGCAGTGGGACTGCCTTGACTCTGTGCCGGAGTTTGCGTGATAAGCATGAATGTTTCTAAATATCTGGAAACATGGATATAAGTAAATAAATGTTTACATACATATGTATTTATTTACATATGTATTAGCGTCTTTGTGTAGCACCTAACTTCCCACAGAGAATCTAGATTGGGACTAAATCAATGTGCGTTAGTGTCCAAGATACTCGTATAAAGTAGGTTTTCTTTTAAATTACTTTAATAGCAATTTATGTATCAATCGGTGTTCCGTCATGTTATGATTATTCTCGCATTTTTGATTTAAAAACTTTAAAATAGTAAGAAATATCAGCGACCCCATTTACCTTTACTTTATGAAATAAGTGCATTCAGTATATAACCGCCTCCTTTTTTGAATAAGGTTATAAATTTGCAACTACTAAGTGCAAGAATTAGGCCCAATACAGTTCACTTGGCCGTCTCGACAGCAAACAAAATCGGGCGATATATTTTGCGGCATCAACTGTCATCGTTCCCCATCAATAATTAAAGTATTGACCGCAAATATAAACTTTTGACGAAAACAGATTGACCGTTAAGCACGCGTCAAATAAATTAAAAGAAACCGAACAAGTGCGAGTCTGACTTGCGCGCCGAGGCTCCCGTACATGCTTATGAAATAAAAAACCAAATATTTTTATAAACTCCCAACAACGGTCAGTGTGATTCGTCCTTGCAAAATTACTGCATTATATTTTCGAAAACTACAATCTGCTACTATTACCACTATCGTTAAAGGCCTTATGACATTGACACAGAATAAATAACCAAGGTCCAAAAATTTCACGCTCATACTTTGAGACCAAAGATGCCTTGACGTATGTACACGTCAACCCTGAAGGACTTTTTCCGATGCAGGCGGCAAATTTCTTGCTGTTTCTCAAACGAATGTCTCTCAAACGATTAAAGGTAAAAATCAGAAAGTAATACTTTTATACTACATACCCCTTATGTTAGATGACATATCGCTTGATGGCGTAAATGAAAAAACAAATCGTCTTCTGATTTTTTCTACACTGAGATTATTTATTTGTTTTCTAAGAAAACATTTGTATATTTTTATATTCAATCTGTGCGGTCATTTTGATAATTATTCATCTATCCCAAATTTGAACTCTATACGTTAACCCGTTTTTGAGAAAAAACCTAAAAAGATTCCGACGAATTGAGAACGTCCTCCTTTTTTAAAGTCGGTTAAAAAGAATCTTGACGGACGAGACGGACTTAGGGACACATGGACGATTTTTCAAAATTTGACACGGTTCCCTAAAAATCCTTTATTTATTTATTTATTTATGGAAAACCAACAGCTTACACAAGCAATTTAGAAACTAAAGTAAAATTTAAAAAGCTAATTACAGGTTCTTACCGATAGCAATATACATTTATTATGACAGATCTCAAACCAACTTGAAGGCCATAACTGACATGTGGACCAACTTGAACGTGTCGTCCCGGCTGGAGGCCGCGGAGGCCGGGCTAGGCAAGCTCAGCTCGCTCGTGCAGGACCTCATCAACGAGAGCGCCGGCCTGCAGGACGCGATCAAATATCGCAACGCCGCCGTGCCGTAAGTTTATGGGCACTTTTCCCTCACCTTGATGTGAACATGTCCAAGAGTTGGGCCACACTAACGGACTTAATCGTTCCTCTAGATCTCTTTCACATAAAAAGCAAGATTACAGTCATCTTTATCCGAATCGATAGAGGTATAGGTACTCGTAAGTTGGATCGATTATCATGGCCATAAACTTATTTTGTTTAAACTTACACAAATTGAATACGAAACGGCATTTTTAAAATCAGGCATTCTAGTTTCGTCTAGTTGATATTGCTCTTTTCTCTAGACGCGCAACTCGATCGCCTGTGTTTTCAATTTTTACAGTGAGGGACTAGACCACAAGTTTCTCGTGTCAATAGCTACAGAGCCAGTTTAAGGGGCCTAAACATTAGAAATTTCTAGGTAAATTTTTCTGACAGATTATAATAGAAAATAAATTCATCTAAGTTCTCAACGAAAGAGTTCACACTTTGATGAGTCACTTTTGGTTTTAAACATTCCAAAACGCGTTCGTATTTTCCCATACTTAATGTTTAAGGCAGGGGTCACCAAATGGCGGATCGCAGTCCGATGCGGACCGCGATCATTTTAAAAGACGTACCCCATATGAAACTAATTGGTGATCCCTGGGTTAAGGGGTAATTCCCATTTGTCCCCGGCGAGGAACTAGTAAGATTTTCCTTCCCAGTAGTCCCTGGAGGCCAGTGGCGGCGTAAAGGGGTCCGCCCCGGGTGCCAAGCACCAAGGGGTAACAGCGACAACTCACTCGTACATCCAAAGAAGGCGCACAAAATCTCCCTCTTTAAAGACATATCAATAAATCAATACCACTAAGACATGACACCAGACACCATAAGCATGTTTAGTATTTGGTGTTTTATTTTAAGTAGGGGTGCTCAATACAAAAGCGCGGGGGTGCCAATCTACCTTACGCCGCCATTGCTGGAGGCGACAGTTAGGAAAAAGATTCCCATTAGTCCCCACTAAAATAAATTGGCAAGGACTAGTGGGACCTTTTTAAATTAAAAATAGAATCATTACCTTCTTATTTGACTGCTGCTACTCCACCTACTTATTTGATTGGTAATTTTCAGGTCACCCGCACCTCCGGCGTCGGCAGCTGCACAAGCTGCCCCGACGACAACGGCGGGACCTGCTGCCTCGACGACAGCGGCCGCACCTGCTGCCTCGACGACAGCGGCGGCACCTGCTGCGTCGACGACAGCGGCGGTACCTGCTGCCTCGATACCAGCATATGCTGACTCGACGCCGGAGCCGAGAATTAGTCCTGAGGACTTGGCCGCCTTCTTTGATTTCATAAAGCGCCTGCGCGACGACCTCGACGGTTTAACTGGCAATTTCTACTCTGCAATGAAAGAAATGAAGCAAGGATTTGGTAAATTTAATATTTCTCTTAAATGATCACTGATCAACTTCCTTAACAGTTATATGCAACTCACTTGATTACAAAATACAAATATCGCACGAATTAAAAAAATAATACATCGTTTCTTCTCACTATTTAACCGACTTAAAAAAGGAGGTTCTCTATTTGACCCATATGTGTGTATGTATATTGTATGTGCGCTTATTATCTCAAAAACTACTGGATCGATTTCACTGGTTCTTTCGATCTATATTAATCTTCATTCTTCGGGATGGTTTTAGTATAGGTATAATATACAGGATACCGATTTGAACAGTTGCAATATTTCAAGGTATTACAACAAGGTAACAGTATTTAAAAAAAAATTGCATTATCAAAAATTGTAAAAAGTAAAAGAAACCTCGTTTTTTAATCTCCTCAGTTTGTCTCATTAAACTCTTAACGAAGTGCAACAAGCGCACGCGCACGAGCCGCACCGCATTCCTCGGGGCTTGCCAATTATTTACTTTAAGACGAATGTAGCTGTTTGAATACTAAAATTTACCGTCTTATTTTTTGGGCTTAGGACCATCAAAACCGATAACATGTTGAAATTACTCGCAGACGACGACCCAACTCCCTAATGAAATCCTTGGCCTCCGCACCCCTGGGACCAGCAGTTTCAACAGCTACCGGAACAAAGTCGTAGATTGGTTCCAGGGCAGTGTACTTCGTTTGATGAGTCGTGCCGCAGTTTCCGCTGCGGATCTGGCTGATCTAAGCATCTCGCTCAAATGGGAAGGAGCAAAAGTGCTAACACAATTTTCATCCCACAAGTGAGACAACCACACATGGAACGAATGTCAGACCGTCTCGTCTTTTGTCATCCATGCGGCTCAATTCAGGGGGCTCTAAGACACAAGGCACATTGCACAAAACCAAAGCCCGACGAATAATATCGTTGATCGCGTGATGGCGAGAGAACCAGCCTGGACACCTCTGGTGCAACTATGACCATGGTGGCCACTTTCTGCTACCTCTGTTCCAGAAATACAGCGATGCGGTTCACTGTTAGGGTGCACCCCAATCTTAAAGCTACCGCAATTCTCAATGAATCATTGTCGAGTAGTGTAACTACCCAACAGCGGTGACGGAAGTCCTTGGAGCCACGCCCCAGATTCCGGTCTAACAACAGCTTTGAAACGTGCCAAGTCCGATCCTGAAGCACCCGTAACAGAATCGCCGAGACTTGATTGCAATTAATGTCCTCTGGATTGCACAGTTCTCCGGCCGCTCAACACTCGGGCCAGAGTGCCGACCAGATTTGTTAGATGGGTTCCGTGAACGCATTATTTTCGTGTAACGACAACGTGTAAAAACTGACCTATTCTTCTCTTTTTCCCTCTCAACTTGAGTTTTTCATCACTTGAGAGTCTCAAGTGATGAAAAACATTTATAATAATAATAATCATAATAAAACCATTTATTTCAGGCATCAGTGGCCCATATAAAAATACCTTACAGATTAACATATATATTAAAATAACTTAAAAGTATTAAACATTATTTAGGGGACGACAAGGCGTGGCTCCTTATCGTCGTCACACCTGAAGTCGTGTCCTGGACCGGCAAGGTGCCCCGGAAGCGCCTGAACACGACACCTTTCGACCAGAAGTCCGCACACGTGACGGTTTCCAGCAGCTGCCGCGGCACGCGCACCACAAATGAGCTGAAGTGCACATAGTAGCGCGATCGCAGCTGGAACACCCTCAGCGAGTAGCCGTACTTCTTGCGGACATACTCCACCACGTCGTCATCTGTGGCGGAGCGGTGCAGGCGCGACACGTACAGCGCCGTCTTCGGTGTGGCGGCTCGCAGGCCGGAGTTGGATTCCGGTTCTGCAGTACCGCACCACAGGCTCTTGCAAGTGTTCCTGCCTGCCTTGCTCTTTTTCCCCACCAGCGTGAATCCGTCCTCATCCATGATGGTGCGGGGTAGCTTCTCTGAAGAGGCTCCTCTTTTACGCGCCTTGAGGGGCACGGTAGGCCGGCGGCGCGCTCGGGCGGCCGCGTCAACATAGCCGCACTGAGCCGGGCGCCGGGGGCAGCTCGAGGCGGAGACAGACCAGGGCGTCTATTCGAGAACGTCTAAGTGATATCGTAGCGACTCGCGAGCGAGATTCTCATCCCACTCTTCCGCACGATGCGTAATGCGTAAGAGCGGGATGCGAATCTCGCTCGCGAGTCGCTACAATATCACTTAGACGTTCCCGAATAGACGCCCTGGTCTCTCTTGCTGCATCGGCGAGTGCGTTGACTTGTAACTCGACGCCAATGTGTTGACGTGAGATCCTCGTCGCGCGCTAACATCGGAATTCGATGCGTCAGCAGTCAGTCAGCATTTAATGTCACACGGGCGGTACGGGATAGTTGCCTTACCGCCCGTGTGACATTAAATGCTGACTGACTGCTGACGCATCTTGTATTTTTCTTCGTGTATTTGAAGTCCTCGCTTGCTCAGGTTTCAATACGTCTGAAGTTGCTTCCATACCGCCCGCGCCCTTGTAACACAATGCACTATTGTGGTATATGTTACGCGGATACCTACTTACCTAGTTATATGGTGCGTTATGTTACGCATTACATGCTCAATACCTACTCAATTCTTTATTCCGTTCCATATATGTTACAGATGTTAGGTTTATAATTATAGATCCTGGACCCTCTCGGGCACTGCAATTTTGACAATTTCATCTATGTATCTACTATAATAGATATCGAGTACATGAAATCTCTTAACTTATTGTGTCCAGAGCCACCGCCGTCCGCGTCGTTGCCACCCCCGCTGTTGCCTGCGATCTCGCAAATCGCTCCACTGCAACCAGGAGTATCTCAGGCAGGTAAGATCTATGAATCCTGTCTAGGGTTGCCAACTATTTATGGGGCAAATATAGTATTTTCCAGTAAAACGTATAAATAAAATAGTACACTGAAAGAAAATATTGTAATATAAAGTAAAACCTTTTAAAAAGAGTGTAAGGTATGATTGATTAAATAAAATACACAAAATTCCTCTTACTAACATTCCGATTGCGCATATTGTGGCTATCCGAGCTGCGAAAATGCCTGTTGAACTGGCCATCACAAAGCTCATGTGAAGGTCTGATCGAAATATATTTTCGCGTACTATATATTTCTTCAACAGTATATAGTACTACACAAAGCCAAAATATAGTACAATACAGCTGTAGTGCATAATTAGTTTCCATCGTGTTTTATCGGAAAAGTTCGTATTATTGTGCTCTCTCAATTAGCTTCAACAGGCCCCCCAATTCTCGGTGCATTCGAGATAATCTCACAATCGAGATTAAACGTCAGTGCATACAGTCATTTGACACAACTGTATGAATCTGACGTTTAATCTGGCAATCGATATTATCTCGAATGCATAGAGAATTGGTGGCCAGTATCCATCATACCATGCTGTTATTTTTCATTTTGACTTTTGACAGTAAATAATAAAGTTTCATATTAATGAATATAAACATGTCACTCATTGATTACAATAATTAATTCATACTTCTGGTCCCGTCGTCTTCCGTTGAAATCCGACTTTTACCGATGGAAACATATTATTCACTATATCTGTAGGTACTATATATTATAGTACGGTTGGCAACCCTAATCCTGTCATTCATTTATTTGTTTAAAAGAGGAATGTCAGCAAACTTACGAGACACCAGATGATAACGATGAGTGCGCATCGCCACAAATAGACAATATCAACCCCAACGCCCCCAATTGATCCGTTGCTAACCTTCGACATTGGGAGAGCCTTAAATCCATATTATCCATATTTCCATACTAATATCATAAATGCGAAAGTAGCTCTGACTGTCTCTTGCGTCTTCACGCCTAAACTGCGAACCGATTTTGATGAAAAATTTGGTATGGAGATACTTTGAGCCCGCGAAGGACATAAGGTACTTTGTTTAAGACAACCAATCTTTAAAGGGGTGAAATAGGGGCTGGACAATTTATTAAAATTAATTAAGCGTGCATGAAGAACTTAATGACAGTAGACGAAGCGATCTGCTACGATCCAGACACACACCTTTGTGTCTGGATCGTAGCAGGTGGAAATCCGTGGTCTCTGCCTACCCCTTTGGGAAACAGGTGTGATATACGAGTATGTATGTATGTACAATTAATTGACGGCAAGTTAATACGTGCCCGATTAGACCCCGTAATTAGAGGGGAAAAAATCTAAATTTTAATAGTTACATGAAATTTCGTGAAACATCTTAAAGATATTGTATTTATACGCAGAATAAGTTGCAGGTAAACGTCAGTAGTCAATAACTTTCATCATCAAGGAAAGGTTCTAACAATTTTGTAAACTAATGGGTACCTACTTTTTTATTAAGTCTTTTACGACGTCGCCTGTTTATAGAGTATTCTTGATCTTCCAGTGTCGTTGGGACAGTCAACTCCTGAGATTATGAGTCGGCTTGCGACTTTGGAGAAGAAGCTCAAAGATTGCTGCGACAAAATTGGGAAAAACGACGACGCGTTCAAGGATCAGGTATTGCCAAACGGCGGGTCTTAATTTTAGCCTTCTCAATGTCCACAAGAGGAATGACATACATACATGACTTATGCTCACTGCGAGTCATGAATGTTTACAGTGACCACCCGTCCACGGGGCACGAAACTATGCCGCCCGAGTAAAAAAACAGATGTGCGGTGCGACTTGGACTCGCGCGACGATTGTCCCGTACCTACTTATGACCTAAAACGAGGGTTTATTTTCGCAAGTTCATATCTATTTATACCGATATAGCCCAAAGAATTGCTAAGCTTAAGTGGCAGTCGGCGGGGAACATTGCTCGTAGAACAGATGGCCGATAGGGTCGGACAGTACTTGAGTGGTGACCACGTACCGGAAGGCGCAGCGTGGGCAGACCACCCACACGGTGGACTGACGACCTGGTGAAAATTGCGGGTCTCTGCTGGATGCGAGCTGCACAGAATCGGTCGTTGTGGAGATCATTGGGGGAGGCCTATGTCCAGCAGTGGACGTCTTTTGGCTGAAATGATGATGAAAATGAAAATTAAAATGAAAATGAAAATTAAAATGAAAATGAAAATATTTATTTTGCAAGTAGGCCACCTGGGCTCTTTTACATGTCTGAATCTACCAGCGCTTCGAAAGGTGACATCTGCTGAGAAGAAACGCCGCAAGAAACTCAGCAGTAGGCCTTTTTTCAACTTTGGCAGTACAGTTTTATCTAGAAACTAACACAAAATGTGCAACATTAAAACCTAATGGGTACAAATTAATTCTAATAAATAACTAATAAGGGAGATGTATAGTCTCCGCGTCTGGACAAGTTAAGTGACTTAGAGATGTAAAAAGTCTCTAAGGGTCATAATAATAAAAATAAAAATTGAAACAAAGAAACATCTAAATCGATTAATCTAGGTTAAATGGAGGTGTAGACAGTCTCCACTGTCAAGTATAAAAATGGAGATGTAAGGTCTCCAAATATCAAAAGAAACAATTTGAAATATAAAATTTCATGTCCTAATAATACAAATATACGAATATGAAAAACTATCAAATATAGTATAGAGAACACTATGAAGTCTCTCTTGTCAGGTTCAGATATCGCACAAAACTAATAAATTAAACACTAACCAATTTAAATGGTCCTTGCAAGCATGAAGCATGATATCTAAGTATTTATACAAAACTTGTGTGATACGAACTAAAAAGGTTATCCGGTCTTATATCATTTTATTAACGACATCCATAAATATCTGGAACTTTGTTTTATTTTACCGTAGAATATATATGTTAAAATACTTTTTACACTTTCGTTTTTTTTTTATGTCAATTGACTGACAAACGAGCTGACGGCCCACCTGATGGAAAGTGGTCACCGCCGCCCATGGACATCTGCACAGGTGCTGCCAATGCGTTGCCAGTCTAGGGAGGATGGGGCATGGGGATAGCATGGGGATGAGGGAATAGGCCTCCGGATCTCGTCACTCACCGTACGAAACGCAATAGCAAGCTATTTACTTTACGCCGATATTCTGTGAGAGTGTGGTACTACCCCGGTCGAGCCGGCCCATACGTACAGTAATCATCTAGTGAGGATTACTGTTTGTACTGGAAATACGGGGACTTTCAACAGAGGGGTTTTTTTATCGACGGCCGACACGCTCTCGCCTGGTTCTTACTTTATAAATACTTTTCTGGTCTTTAAGTACAACAATAGCTACATGTATTTATCCTCACATACTCATCACATAGCATACTAGCATTTATCGCGTTATCGCGTTCGCGCTACTACAATCTCAAGCGAAAAAACCTAGCGCGAGATTTCTTTCGTATTCCAGATGCAGAACTTCCAAGACCAACTGGAATATCTATTGAAGCAGGTGGGGAATGTCAGTCAAGATATGTCGGCAGGAAAGCTGTCACCTGATTTAATTAAAGACTTGCAAGGTAATTTATAGTTTCAACTAAAGGCCCGGGCACACCAAAGGCGGTTGCGGCGCGTTTGCGGCGCGAACGCGGGCACGCGAAGTTGTATTTAATACCGCCGCCATGTCCAGAGGCACACCGAACGCGTCGCGAAAGCGGCGCGGGGCGTACGCGAAGCGGCGGCGGCGCGGGGCGTGCGCAAAGCGGCGGCGGCGCGGAGCGTGCGCGAAGCGGCGGCGGCGCGGGGCATGCGCGAAGCGGCGGCGGCGCGGAGCGTGCGCGAAGCGGCGGCGGCGCGGGGCGTGCGCGAAGCGGCGGCGGCGCGGGGCGTGCGCGAAGCGGCGGCGGCGCGTCCGCGAGCACGCGAAGTTGTATTACGCGGCGCGAGGCGGGGCGAACGCGGCGCGAAAGCGATGCGAAAGCGGTGCGAAAGCGGCGCGAAAGCGGCGCGAAAGCGGCGCGGGGCGTGAGCAACGCGGGCCCGCATTCGAAACGCGTTGACGCCGCCGCCCGCGTTCGCGCCGCAAACGCGCCGCAACCGCGTTTGGTGTGCCCGGGCCTTAACTGTGCGTACGCGCAAATCCCCGATCATCACTTGAAATAAACACGGCTTTACTCACGATTTACTGTCAGAAATGTTCCGACGTGTTTCGGACTCATATGGAGTCGTTCAGGTATTGAGTGCGGTCGCGGTCAAAGCAACCCGCGCACTGCCCGCCCCGCGGCCCGCTGCGCCCTGGCTGAGGGCGCGAGGGCAGCGGGGGGATGGCACCGGTATTGCTGTATATTTTGTTTTCAGTCGATTAGAGTGAAACAAACATAGGATCTCAATCCACAAAATCCCATCATATTTTCTTCAGTTGATTTCCTGTGATACCTGTTCAAGAGAGCCACTAAAAATTCTAAGAGCTACTAGTTTTGATTCTACTACGTTTTTTTTTTGTATCTTTTTTTTTTTGTAAATATCTTTACCTATAACGTCAGACATGTAATTTTTACAGATTAAACATATTTAACAAAAACAGCGATGTTAAAGCATCCTTATAAGAAAATAGCCATTGACTGAACAAACAACAAATAGACTTCAAACCATTAACCCGATCAGGTTCTCTCATCTTACTACACCTACGATAAGCAAAGAGGTGTTTTCAATCGACGTAGACTGTAGTGTTTTCGTAATTACGTAATGGTTACTGTTAGTAATTAATAAGAGAGTCAAGGGTACGTATGGTTTTATAATTAGCGGTTTCTAGTTTATAAAACTGTCTTCTATCATTTCTGAATCATATGGTTTTGGAGTCTCTCGGTCCATTTTTGGAAAATACACTTTATAATTTAAACCTTAATCTTGATATAGTGATAACCGAATTCCACGCGAACGAAGTCGCGGGAAAAAGCTACTAATAATTATGCATACCTGAAGACTGGCCTAACCGTCACGATGTCAAGTGAATGAAATGTCGAAGCGCGTTTATTTTCCTTTACGCATACAATGTAGCGTAGCATCGTTCAAGTACTATTTTTCTGAACAGGGCTGATGCAGCTATTCAAGACGGTGCAGGACATGCAGGATCAGTTGAAGCAGGTTCACGAGACGGCGCTGCAGCTCGCTGCCGAAAAGGAAGATCGCCAGTCCAATATGAATGTAACTATTTTCTCTATCCTAACTCACTTTCACTCTACGAGCTTGACTGTATTCTGAGAGGCACTGAGTGATTAACCTAAAATTTAAGCAGAAACCTCTACCATTACCATGAGTTGCGCAAAACGTACTCGCTAGCGTAAACTATCGGAAGTACTGCTTGTTGCCGATACAAGTAAAGGGGACCGAGCGATAGTTTACGCTAGCGAGAACGGTTTGCGGAACTCATGGTAATGGTACTCGTCCGCTGGGCGACGTAAAGCTGCTCAAGCAACATTCACAATTCAGGTTGAAAGATCGTGTTATTTTTCGGCACTTTTATTAATGTTTGGGACGAGGTGTTTCGTGTTTGAATCCTTTTTTCTTTTTTAAATCTACATATAATAATAGTTCTCAGCTTAGCTCGGTCTACAAGATAAATTGTATTCAATTATGACCACAACATAGGTAATACCCACGCTCCGCCTACCGCTTCATCGGGTTCTATGTGTAGCGAGTTTTCGCTACAAAGCGGAAAAATGCTGCCCCTCGCTACGAGCGTAGTACTTACAATGAGGCAATTAAGGCGCTGGGAAGACCTAAATCGGCTTTGCTGAAACAGTTTTTTAACATTCACTATTTGATTTAGTAAAGCGAAATATCTGTTCATATTTTTTATATTATTGAAAACCTAGCTATTTCAAAAACACAATTTGATGAAATGGTTATGATAAAAAAGTTACGTCTAAAATCCTCTTTAAACGGTTCTATTTCTTCATTTTTTTAAGTTATGGGTGTATAATTTATAACACTTAACACACGCCCATACTAAAAACTTGACTAATTTATATTATACGTGTCGTGTTTTACTTAATTCATCATATTACCGATTTTCTGCATACAAATAACTGCACAGTGCTTCTCTTTCACTCCGCTGCAAACAGACAGCGACCGATCAAGGACCGATCACTCAAGGTCATTTGCACTTGTCAGCGTCTTAATGAGTTTCAAATTCCCCCGCCCCTCTGAAATCTGCCAGCCGGGGCCGTGCCCTCGCCGACCCATTGCTACGCCACTGCGCCTTTCCCGTTCGACGACCGCGTTTCGATCACAAGAATACCGCTCGATCGCTGCACGATGCAAACCTGGCCCCCAATTCTCGCTGCATCCGAGATAATCTCACAATCGAGATTAAACGTCAATGCATACAGCCGTTTGACACAACTGTATGAATCTGACGTTTAATCTCTTAATCGACATTATCTCGGATGCACCGAGAATTGGGAGCTTGTGATGCACAGGTTTGCGTGCGATCAGATATCAAATTACGTGTAAAGTGGCGACAAATATTTATACTCAAAAGGCTACATTATTACGTTTCTCTTTTAGGGTTCCGAAGTCAAACTAGTAACTCTTATAGTTTCGCCATGTGCATCTATCTGTCCGTCCGTATGTCACAGCCATTTTTTCTGGAAGACTATTAAAACCACAAGGCTGATATTTTGTACAACTATTGAGGAGGGCTGGACGAAGGGTGAATTTTCTTTTTCTGATAACTCTTGTTCTCCTAAAAGGTGAAATATTTTTAATGCAACCTCGAATAAGTTGTCTTTGGATAGCTCTTTGATAAACATTGGTTATGTTATGAATGAGTAGGTATTTATTCTTATAAACAATTTTTTAGATATGCGCGACCGCGCAGAAAATATATTTCAACTCTAAAAGCGTCATTTCAGTTGGAGCGACATCCCCACGCCCCACAGCCAAAAATGTGAATTCAACAGATTTCAAAAATATCTTAAATGAAAGCTTATATACCAAAAGAAAGTTAAAAGGAAAACTATCACGACTAAGTAGGGTTCATTGGTTCATGGGTCATTGAAAATAGCACCAAATAACTTTGAATAGGAAACTAGCTAGGTTTTCGGAGTTCTAAGGGCAACGGAACTCTACACTGAGCATGGCCCGACATGCTCATGACCGTATTTTTTCAATATACAGGCTCTTCTCGAACAAATCGAAATACTTAAAACTATAAAACTGGATCGGGAAGATATGGTTGAAGCGATGGCCGATAAAGCGGACCTGCGCATGCTGGCTCGCAAAGTGTCCCACGACCAATTCGAGATGGCGTGCGACGACCTGTCCAGAGGGCTCGAAAACGCCATTGGTAAACTAAACGTCCAGGTTAGTAAGCAATTTTTTTATTTAATTGAACTAAATTTGAGTACTATTCCTATTGATTATCCCGGCGCTCCTAGGAAGCGTTATGGCAACAAGCATTGGATGACATTCAGCGTGAGATTGAGACGAAACTGGATAAGATGGAGCTATCGCCGGTGAAGGAGTTCTTCGGCAAGAAGTTGCGCCAGCTGCAGGAGCATCTCAAGTCGCTAGCTTCGTTGCGGCGAGAGGCCGAGGCGGCTGGTACTAAGAAAAGACTGATGAGGTAACATGCTCCAGATTATTCTCTTTCAGTGGCCAGAATTCTTAATTTAAGTTTAAACACCAGTCGTCTCATTGACGTCTAGCGCATTTACGGGCGTTTTCAGAAAAAAGTGTACCTTTTACTTTTATTTTCAGTTTTTTTAATTCTGTTATTTTTACTGTTATGATTTGAACTGGAATAAAAATTGTCCCTAATTGTACATATTAATTTCATGTTTCCTTTTTGTGACCTTCATCATACATACATGACTATAAAAAACGTCACAATCCGGAATGGAAAAAGTTTTAACACTTTTTTTTTCAATTGGAACCAATAGAATAAATATTCTGAGTAGGAATAACATAAAAGTTTCCAAGTTACACATCCACAACCAATCCTCAGGCCAAGCGTAGCGTCAACTTACTCTATTAGACTCGGCAGTCGGGTACATACACATAGACAATTATCGAAAGCAAGTAAGTTAAGTCGACTATCGGGATTTTGACGTGTAGTGTCAAACACGTCAAAATCCCGACAGTCGACTTAACTTAAGCCGGCTACTCACACACCTGCGGCAGGGTGAAAAGGTGGTGCGTGTACCTAGGTCGGCAGAGCTTAATAAATCGCCCCTGCTGGCCTACATACACCACAATCAAGAAAGCTATTCACGGTCATTTCACCTCTTCACCCTTAATCGCCCCTGCCGCAGGTGTGTGAGTAGCAAGCAAGCAGGTGCGCAGCGCTGCAAACAAGGTTTGTTGATTGATGTTTCAGGGACGTGAACTGCATATCGTGCGATGCGCAAGCTGTCATGCCAATGGAGGCTTCCGCGATGGTTGCAAGCAAACCATTACCCGCCACTCTTTCTATGAAGCCGTATCTCAGCTATGAACTCGGTATGTGCACCTGTAAAGTCGGGTTGGTTTCATCTTTTGGGTGCGAATATGCAAACTACAAAATATTCCAGCTTCTTGTTCAAAACAAAGGGGCACTACAAAAGGATTTTATTTCCAACTACGCTTCCCTCAAAAGAAAAGATATTTTCCCAGAATAGACAAAAAAAAAAACACAATAATATAAGTAGTTGTTCTCACTGGAGGACACACTCTGATTGCCACTGAACCCACAACAAAACTGCTTATAGTAAGGATTACTGTTGCAGAAAAAATATCCTATAAAAAAACTACTCTTCAATTTCATCATTATGTCCTTAAATACACAGCACAATGCAGCACTTATTTGCTCTAAAGCAATAAAGTTGCATACAAAATTCATTACTGCATTGTTTTGTATTTTTTTTTGTATGCTTCGTGCAACAATCTACTGTTAAACATGGGCCCCTTTTGTGGGGTAAATTACAAAATAAAAAAAAAAGTTTTGCAAACTATGGCGTGAGATAAGTATATCAAATGAAAGGGTTCCTTGTGGAGATCTTAAATAGGTATATATTCTTTTATAATTTTAAGA
The DNA here is from genome assembly GCA_947859335.1 of Tortricodes alternella. Taxonomy (NCBI): domain Eukaryota; kingdom Metazoa; phylum Arthropoda; class Insecta; order Lepidoptera; family Tortricidae; genus Tortricodes; species Tortricodes alternella. The sequence continues at coordinate 20,512,737 of OX401970.1, read as the reverse complement.
TAAACGGTTTTGACATTATTTTGGAAAAATAGGCGAAAATTTACCAGACGCAGATCTGTGGGAGCGCGCTGCTGACTGAGAGCGCGTCTCCCGCATGCAAAAGGGTCATTCGAGCGATTGCACAAGTGAACTTAGATACGTCCGCAAGACCGTTATTTAACTTTCTCCAAATTATTACTCTATCTACTATCTGTAGTGATCCTACAGGTAGCCACGTTCGTGCATTGTCATTGTCAACGACAAGAGTATGCTAGGGCGGAAAACCTTTTTTGGGCGTAACATTCGGAACGTAAACAAACTTGTGGACGTTAAGCGCAGGAAAACTCACCCACGTCATGGGCCAACCATGTACAACAAATTTGCTGGAAAATTTGCAATTTGGACACGGTCCTGCTTTAATTTGCGCCTAAAACGATAGCTAATTGAGCACACAGCTGTACAGGTACAGAGAGTTTATAGAATTTGAAAAAATAAACGTAGAGTATACTGCGTATTATATTAATTTTGAATGTTATGTTTTTTTTATTATACTTATGTTAATACGCTTATTGCATTTTATAACGAATGCGTTAAAATATATTAGGATAGATAAGTAAGGTGCTGTCATGTAATAATAATTATTATTAAAAATATTATGATTATTATGATTATGAAAGCTCTTAATAGAGCTTTCATAATCATAAAAAATTTAAAAGATTTCAAAATACTTATATGTTTACAATATTTTGTGTAACATTTAGGAGATATTCGCGAAACAGAACTTCCTTTAGATATCTCAGAAACTGAGATGATGTTGATGATGAGTGATAAAAATCTCAACGATTACGAACACTAGATATATATTTTTATAAAGTCTATCGTATTTGACTCTCTAACTTTAATAATTGTAGAGGAAAATGAAAAAAATCCGTTAAAATTTCAGTTTGTATTTCGTCGTCGAAAATAGTACCTAAGTCGATTTTAAACTACTTCTCATTGTCGTATCGAGTTTGGGCTGGTTTGTTAGTTTTGAAGATTCCTTACTCGTAGTCTCCTATATTTTGTACTTTTTAGTGAAGTAACTGACAAAATTGTGTTTTTTTTTTAATTTTGTGAATTACGTGTTTTAGTTAAGTACGCGACCCTTTGCGAGCGAGTCAGACTCGCATTTGACCGGTTTTAATTTAATCAAATTGCATTAGATTTTTAAGCACAATTGTACTTAGGCAGAATACATGTAGGTATGCGGTAAAGCGGACAAATGTATTACCACACTACGTTACTGGTCCGTAACCAGCCACTTCCCGTCTCATCCCCAGACGCGATACGCAAGGCGCAGGCTTCCAACGTGCCCCAGCGCAACATGCACGACTGGGAGACGATAGACAAGCAAATGACGCAGCCGAAACAGCCCCAGAAAGTTAGGTACTGATGCGATTCGATAATTATCTTAAAGTAGAACATACAAATGTGTCGTATGTCACTTCGTATCGACTACGTAATTCATCCTTATTAAGAAACATTAGTCACAATGAGTGTGTGAATATTTTGCACCCGGACCGGATAAAGAAAGGTGAGCCTACGTGATGGGAGTACCTACCACAGTGTGAGATTGGCTAAATTCATTAAGTTCCAAAGAATGCTTAAATACGGAGCCGTTCTTTTGCTTTATTGCACTTTTTGCATATTTTGCTTAAATATTTTTTTAGCACTCCAAGAATCAATGAGACGCAAATACTGTTTTACCATGCGCATACGAGGTGTTAAGAGGATTGCAGGGTAAAAGTGATAATTACGAAAACGCAAAATCCTTAGGGACTTATCGCCTCGCAATTTTTTAAAACACTGCTCTCGATTAGCCGTATTTTTGATATATCTGGCATATAGGATCCTCCTTTTAAGATTTAGTGTAATGACGTGTTAGATTCTGGCGCGTTTTAGATCGGACACGGACAAGCACATCTGCAACCGCTACTGCGGCGGGTCGCACACGGTGACGACGCCGGCGCAGCGCGTGGCGCGGCTGGGGCACTTCATCAAGCAGTGGGGGCCCGACGTGGTGCCGCTGTCGTCCGGCTTCGCGGCCGGGGACGACGGCAGGGTAAGTGTTATATCCAATAGTCCTGCTATATTATTCTCTAATAAATATCGTCGCTCGTTTAGTCTCTCATTCCATCCGACAATCATAAACAGGTAGACCCGCACGCTCGTAGGCAATATGCGGAGGTCGGACGGACCAAGGTCGAGTTTATACGCACTGACGGGTCGAGTAGAGCTCGCCGGCGAGTTTATGAACCAAGTGCTATATTAGAGAATCACACCTAGACCACAGTATAAACAAATAAGCAGTATGTCGACAGTGTCCTCGAAATAATTACCTATGGCCGCTCGGTAGTAATATTAATTATTTCTACTTCGTTCTTATTTCTAGTTTCAAAAGTGGCACTGTACTGTATATATATATTGTATGTATTTTGCTTTTAAAATATCCAAAATATTAAAAATTCTCGTGCCATAATTGTGTACGGAATACCGAAGTTTACCGAGATTTCGAAGCGCGTAGTTTCGGCCGTTTGTATGAAGATGGAATACTGTATACTTGATTATACTGTGCTTAGACACACAGAGACGGAAAAAAGCGCTAGGAAGAGAGACACCCCACCCCGGCTACACAAATGGCCCGTTAAGAGCCAGCCTCAGCAAAAATCTGCCGTTTCATGCAAAAGGCGATAACGATTTCCACCCAAATGTTAACCGATTTTGACCCATTTTTGATAGGTTGTCAGTCAGAATAAAATCTAGGTCTATAGGTTTTTTGAACATTCACACTCCTCGTAAGACCACCTGCGGCCCTAACATGCAAGACACAAGGATAAGTTAGTAAGTTACTCACGATTTATTTTATGTTACGTGATAGTGTTATCTGACCGGGACCGCACCCAAACCCTGAAGAACTCCAATCGAGTTCGAAACATGTCGGACTATTTCTGACAATAAATCGTGAGTAAAGCCGTGTGTTTTTCAAGTATTCATAATGTCTCACGAAAGTTTTAATTTAACTATTAAACCGTATTATCTCTAAGTGCATCTCTCTCACACTAGTGCCGAAGAAAGAGATAGTCAGAGAGATATGGGTTTATCTTATCTTTGTTTTGCATGTTAGGGGCTCGCTGTCGCTCAGTGCGTCTCTGTTAAACTAGTTAAATATGTAAGCTGAGCGACAAATGACTCGCGAGCAGGTCGTGCTAGACGTGCTGAATCATAAAAGTGTCCTACTGCCCGACTTGTATGTACCATTTGCAGCATACAAATTATATATTTATATCAATATCAGTACTTTTCTTTTAAACTTTCAGATGTACAAAGTTAGCCCAGTAGAAGGTGGCAACGTTGGTCCAGGTGTGTTTCTAAGTTTTCAAGTACATTAATACTGCACACAATAGCACTGAACCAGATCCGGCTTCATACAATTCGTTGTTTACGCCATATAAATATCTCTAGCGACAATGCTGACGTGTCATGTTCCGAATGTTACACCAGCAGCACTAAGCAAGGTTGACACGACGATAAGCTATCCCCCTCAGTGCGTCTCCCTCATACTAGTATCGAAGAAAGAGATGCATCGAGAGATAAGGTGGGTTCTCTCGCGTTGTCTTGGCTCTGATAAAATAAGGAAAGTTATACTAAGACACACTATCCACCCTTTCTGTTTAAAATAAACAAAATAAAATAGGAAAAAAATAACGTACGACATCCCACGCGGATAAAACGTGGGCAAAAGCTAGTAACAAATAATTTATACCTACCTAATATTTTTCAGGTGGAGCGGTGGATTGTACTAAGAGGCTTAGGGCGGTTTCTGAAGTTTCTAAACCTGCGCACAAAGTGCCTATTGTAGGGGTAAGTAGGCCCAACATTATACAGCGGCCCTAACATGAATGACACAAAGATAAAATAGACCGTCTTATCTCTAAGTGCGTCTCTCTCACACTAGTGACGAACAAAGAGATAGTCATAGAGATAAACGGTTTTAATTTATCTTTATGTCATGTTAGGGCCGCTGGGTTATTTGTAATTCGATGCATTCCTGGTAAGAGACCATAGGTCCGGCGGGAGGTCATTTGCAATAATTTGAACCTCATAATGCATTATGCAAATGTGAACCATTTACGAGATATTACACTTTAAGGTATTTTTTTCAAGTCAAGTAACAAACTATTTTTTTTAATCATTAAATTGGTTTTTCCTTTTTACTTAAGTACAAGACAAAACAGTTATTTAATATCACTATTGAAACTAGAATTATATGTACTCATTTAAGAAAAGGAGACGGAAAAGTGGCCACGTAAAAAAAATTTCATCTTTTTCCTCTACAAAAATGGTTTATAATTAAAAAATAATCTATGGCACCTGTTAGGCAGATTATTAAAAACAGCTGTTCGGCAGCCAAGGCTTTCAATTTAGTTCCTGTGACACTGCTCCGCGCACGACCCGCGTTTCGGTGTGTGGAAAAGCCTTAAATAAGGTACGCAGGTGTTCAAAGGCAAACCATTAAAATAGTTCCTCCTATTACAAGACTTCTTGAACACGAATACTTAAACATCAGCAGAGCCACCTAACTCACTAGCTTTTTATCACGCACAAGGCTGTCACCTTTTTATTAATAAACGTGTGCGAAAGGGACAAATGCTTCGCCGCGATAAAAATTTGTGTGCTGCGGTACCGGGCTAGTTCTAATCCTACGAGACATGACAGCTAGCTAGATTGGTGACGAACTTTGTCAATCAAAGTCTTTGAGAAATTATGTATACTAGAGTGGACGCCTCAACTTGAATTTTTGTAAAGCCTGTTGAGGCCAAATAGCTCAAACACCTATAAGAAAACGATCACCGCCGGACGCGGCGCGCATGCCTGCTCCGTCATCAAGTGCTCGCTGTCATTTGTTTGAGATGTCTGTTCTAGTGTAACGTAATACTTCAATGACCAAAGTATAGGGTTGAGCATATACATACTAACATTAAAAGATTCAATTTTTTTTCAGGAATGTCGCTGTTTGGAATGAAATTCGTATTCCAGTGTGGAGCGAGCTAGCTGTACCTTACGTTAAAGAACGTAAGTAAAGTAATGTTTTAAAACAAACGCGCTTATCTAAAAGTAAAGTCTAGTTTACCTACTCGACTTAATATTTTATTATTAGTGACCCCCTCCAAAATTTCACGCTGCGACCACCTCTGCTTAGGGCAGATTTCACCAACAAACCAACAGTCGATTGTATTTTACAATGGATTTACGGCGGAGTTCACTTACTTACGGCGCCGTTAGCCGTGGCATTCAAAAGGTTAAACAATTGTTTACGGTCGCGACTGGTTAAAAAATAAAGATTTCACGTCAGCACCTTAAACAAGCAGGTTTTGCTGTTTAAAATGCGACCGTGAGACAAACTTTTTATGTTTTTTTTAATGCTGAGTCTAGTCACAAAATTCGAAAGATTTTAAGGATGTGTACCCAATATTTCGATTTATATATTTATCGCTGAAATTTAATAGTATGGTAATATTAGTCGTTTCGCATAAGTGTAATAAAAAAAAACACTTTACCGTTCTTTTAAAGGAGATAAATAACATTTAAGATTACATTCAAGCATGTGTTATTTGTACCGGAAGTTGATTAAATTACAAGAAAAAGCGAAAAATGTTTCTGGCCCATAGTACTTTTATAATCAGAAAATGTATTTTCTATAATATTGAGGAGAGCCTTGATTTTTTGATGACAAAAAAGTGTCGTTACCGTTGTTCCCACTGAAATATTCTTGATTGAATTTCCATGTGTCCGGACCGTTTCAAATACTGCATTTTGATTGATTATGACTCGAGTAGTCAAATCAGGTTCTGATTTTATTTCACATACTAAATAATTATTAATAATCACCCCTTTTACAATTTTTAAATCATTATTCGTACAAAATTACTCATTGCCGTTATTTGACGCAAATGAAAAAAAAACTTGAGAAATCAAATAGATGTACTGCGGATTTGACGTGGTACACATCCTTAACTTCATTTTGTTCTGTCACTTTCACTTCGATACGAAAACAGCGAAAGATAGAAACAGTCGATTCGAAGTTCGAATTTTCAAATCCGGTCCCAAAAAGATACACAATAAAACGTTCGGAAGCGCGCATAACCGTAAAACTGCAAATCATCTGTTAAGGTATTAAATTTGATTGTTACCTACTATATTTGTATAAATTTGAATATTTTTGATATTGTTTGTTTCACAAATAAAGTTACGTTTGGTTCAATTTTTACCATGTTGTATTTTTTATACTCACTCACTCATACATGCTTTTCAATTGGATAATAAAACATTTGTTACAGATGTGTTTGAGCAGAATGTTGCTGATACGGCTAGTTCACAATGAAACCAATCAATTTCATAAAATCAATGTATTTTCTGACATCGCTAACATTAGATAACTAAATTAAAGGCAATACTCCCAAAGTTTCGAATGCGACCTACGAATCATTTCTTTTTGCTTATAATCTTTGCTCTATATCTAAATTATTTATAACTTTGTTGAAGGGCAATAGCTATTGGTCGCACTCAATCAGTTAACGATACATTCCATTATCGTGTCCCTATTTCAAAATTATCAAAGTCTTCACTGAGGAATTTGGAATCGTACATTAACTGACTTGAGTAGCGATGGTGCTGGTGCCAATATATTAAGTAAATTAGAGGAAAAACAAAAAAATATATATAGGTCATTAATAAAATAAAATAAAAAATTAACCTTTTAACGGCCCGGCAGCTCATTGCGCCGCAGTCTTATAATTAATTCAAATGTCTCGTACATTGGTTAGTGTAACATAGGTGGCAACAAGTGGAGGTAACACGGACATTTTTGATGGAACTTTATCGCTGGTGAAAAGGTTAAATGTGTCTGATATCTATAAAAATGTACCAATATGATGTTTAGATGTTGCATGAATTGTTCAATCATTTAAGACGTGTATACTGAGATTAGTCCACAGTAATTTGGCATTTTTATCTAGGCGTAAGTGCTTTACTCTGCGACCAACTGCTCAATTACTTAACAAAAATTGGTATCGCTTTCGCGCAAAGTAAACCATTTGTACCCTATTTACATCGAGTGATGACTAAATTGGTTTGCATTTCGAGCCAAACCGATACCAATTGTGTTACGTAATTGAGCTGCAGTTTGGTCCAATCGGGACTTAACGAATTAAAATCATATTTCAAAACTTTTGGTGATAGCCGCCCTTAATATGAAATCGCCGCATTATTCAAGGCGATAGACTACCCTACCTTTTTTTACATTATATCACTAAATTGCTTTTAATTTTTAGTTTAGATATTGCTTCATTGAGACGCTTTGAAATATTCTGCATATAGATCAGGTAAGGTTAATTCTTCAGACAAGCCCTACCACATACATATAAAGAGTGGGCTCTGACACTGTAAATTCAGACCGAGCCCTTGCACACAGCTACATTTTCACTTTTCTTATTGTTGTGAATTTTAAACATTAACAATATATAGTAGAAAAGGATTATTTCAAAAAAGACAATTCTTACTTCCTTGAAGGGTGTATAGAGTATAGTATAGACCCTTCAGGCAACATTCGGAATTGTATGATTCTATTTGCATTATATCTGTATTGTTCTGAGTCATAGTTTAAATATGTTTACATTACACAACCTAGTTTATATGCATATATAAAATAATTAACTAGTGGGTCCAAGACCTCTGTACCACTAAAAAATAAAAATAATTTGTTTGTTTGGTTAAAACTTAGATAAAATACAAAAAATATATTAATGATAACCAAAACAAAAAGCTCCTCTGCTGCACTGGGAGTGAAGAAACAGCATAGAATGCGTGCAGATGCTTATCATCCTGGCATGTCGTAAAAGTCGACTAAGGGACGGGTCCTCTCCAACATGATGGACTATCTGTATGGGCGATGGGCTGATCACCTGTCACCATACGGTTCATCATACCATCTTAGGACTAATTAATCGAACGTGGCCACAAGTAGTCTTGTGGCTCTGCCCACCCCATTAGGGATTTCGGGCGTGATAATATGTATGTAAAACAAAAAGGAGAATCATAAAAAGGAAACAAACTCTTTTCGAAAATGTAAACCCGAAGGTTCGACCCTCTATTTCTTTATTAGTACTAGTAGGACATATTATAGTTGTGCCACTCTTACCCCTGCGGTAGGGTCCGCTGGTGGTACTTTTTTAGTGGTACAAATGGTTTAAGACCTAAACGTGTACAAAATTGCAAGGATATAAATTACATTTCTTGGAAATTATGAACAATGTGGAAAGCTGTCGTAACGCAACTTTTGACAAATTAAGTACAAGAACAAAAAATGATGCAAGAATATACAATTGTTGTCTACAATATTGTCACGGACACTTTTGTTTTAGAATGCACCATTTTAGACTAACTAGCAGAGAAGACCCTGTCCAGATGCCCAAGCAAGGTTGACACGATAAGTTAAACCGTCTTATCTCTAAGTGCGTCTCTCTCACACTAGTGCCGACGAAAGAGGTAGACATGTAAGACGAGGTTAAGTTATCCCCATGTCAACCTTGCTAGGGCCGCTGGGTCTTTCCGGTAGTTAAGAAAGAGACTTGTGTTTTGATAATCAGTAACCTATACTGATTACAAGAACACCAACCGTCATAATATTACTAAAAATATAAACAGCAATAAAGTCCAAAATCCTGTAGATTTGACATTGACCTTTTGACCGCCACAGTCGGTTGCAGCCGTCAGCAGGGTAAGAAATCCTTCATTACCTTGACTTAAAGTTAAAATTAGTGTTACTTCTCAGACATGCCTGGCGGTCAAAAGGTTAATTTCCGCATGTCCGTACACAAGGTCTGAAATCCGCAACATCTAGATCTCGCAACGGTTTCTGTAGCTGGTATAAGATATTTAAGTAGATATATTAAACAATGACCAGTGTTGCCAAATTAGAAATATTTTGCTAAATGAATATTTTCAGCTGATTCGGCAACTAAAATTTTAATGTAGCATCCTAGCAACTTTTGTTATTCAGGCTTTTTGCTAAAGAGTATTTTGTATAATATAGCTACAAAAATCGTTTTTAAATTTGTTCGTGTGCATCAGACAACTTTGTGGACTGCATAAATTTCAAGGAAATGCATACAGATAAACGGTAGCTGCTGTGTCTATAAAGGTCATCATAAAAGGCTTTCATTTTAGTTGTGACACTGCTCACGCGGGCCTGCTTCCGACCTGCTCCGGGCACGACCCGCGTCTTGGTGTATGGACGCTAAGGCTCTTCAACAAACTGGTACAGATGTAGTGAATAATCCATAATAATAAATAGTAGTGAAAACTCGGAAAACACGACTACTTCCGAATGCTGCCATACACAGGCATATTGTATTAAGTGACATGTTAGTATTAAATAAATAGGCGACTTTATTTTATGTGTCTTTATTTTAATGTCAAACCACGAGTTTGAAGTATATCACACTGAGATGTTATAACCACGACGATCAAATTATATAGGAGAATGTAGTGTAACTTAATTCCACCAAAACTCTATATCAATTATTAATCTCACGATGCGAGCTTCCCCTACACTGTTTTGATGGTTACTGAGCCTGACTGAAGTAGCATGACAAATACGAACGTTTCTGAGAACATACGATGGGAATGGACACACTACATCTGTACCTATTGTGCACTCGTAGAAAATCATAATAGATAAATAAATAGTTTAACCTTTCGGAGAAAAAATATGGAAATTCACAGCCTTTTGTTTGTGAGTTTTAAAACATAAGTAAAATTTATGTATAGGTACTTGACCACGCAGTGTGCTCAAAAATGGCAAGAACTATATTGTCAACGACGAACTGGCGTGTGTATATGTTTTAAGCACTTAGCCCGCTCCCATATTTTTAATGCATACTGTATTTATTTTAACACTCAGTTTATTCTGATCATTTATTGGTAATAAGTTCTTCCTGAAGGATATAATGTTTCTAAATCATTGTGAAAGTCAAAAACAAAATGGTGAGAATTTCCAACTTTTTTATTTCTCCAGCGACCCTAGCATGATTGACACGGGGATAACTTAACCACGTCTTATTTCTCTATCTCTTTCGTCGACACAAGTGTGAGAGAGACGCACTTAGAACTGGTTCCCACTTGACGGGTGTCGGATCCGAGAAAAAATCAGGTGTCCTGGTGGCAATACAATTTATATGAGGCTGTTCACATTTATCCGACATTGTTTTGTATAGAGGCGGCGATGTCCGATAAAAAATCGGTCCTACACCTGACAAGCGGGAACGGGGTCTCAGAGATAAAACGGTGTTAACTTCCTCGTCCTCGTGTCGACCTTCTAGGGCCGCAGGTTAAACTACAAATTTTAATATACAGTCATGTTACATTCAGTATATGATTTAATTTGCCACCCGCCAGAGGCGTAGCGTGAGGGTAAGCCCGTGTATAATTTCTATCATTAAACATTATATTACTACTCATTAAATATTGTATTTACATTAAAAAAAACTATAATTTGCAATTTTTATGTTAATACAAGATTTAATTAATAATATTAAAATGTTTGAGTATTAAAGTATGCACCGGCTTACCCTCACGCAACGCCATTGCACCCGCCATCCTGACGTCAAAATAGCGGGTCAACCTTGTTTTTAACATCTCTTTACGGATAGGTACACAAAATATAATGAAAGGACACAGGTACACAACAGATACCTACCATGTATCTGCATATATTTCCTTGAAATTCGTGAGGAATTCCCGAGATTCTGATGCCTAATAGGCCTCGCTACTTACTGATATTATCGAGAGACTATGTTCAGACAAGTGAATGCGATTTTGTCACACAGTGAAACTATCTATGGAGGGAGCTGCCACCAGTAAGAGGCGCCAGCCGCCGGCTGCCCGCGAAATACCTTCATCTCAACCCATGCCCTTGTAGTTGTTCGGTTAAAAGACATCTTTATTTATAAGTAATTAAATGATCTGAATTACATTATATACGTCAAAGAAAAAACGTCACACCCCGCAAACATAGTTTTATATAAGTTTACGCCCTAAAAGTAACGACGATCAATTAAAAAATGGTCTATGTGAAGTTGATTGTTCATCGTGACTTATTTTAAAGACAAACAAGTAAAAAACTTACTTTGCAGGTTGTGACTTTTTCTTTGATGTAGGTAGATAATGTAATTCAGTTCATTAAATTATAAAGATGTTTTTAACCGAGCAACTACAACTACAACTACAACTACAACTCAAGGACGTTTTCTTCAACTTTAAATCGGTTCGTTGCAAAGAGATAATCCTAATACCATTTATTTGACCCAGTCCCTTTCATGCTTACTCAGCTTATGTAACATGTTTATACGATACAACCGTATGGATACAAAATCCGCGCAATAACTGGGCCATATTGTGTTTTTGTAATAAACCATAAAAAATAAAAATAAAACATTAAAACTGTTTCTTTTACCAGCATCTTGCGCATAACAATTTACCGAAATATAGTTGTAATTGGTTAACGTCAAAAATACGGGTTCTATCGCCTTAAATATTGAAATAAAATAATTATGCAGTTAAAAATAATTATTTACAGAAATAACATAGCTTTATCACAATTCGTTTAAAGACATACGAGAGAACGGCAGGTAATTAATAATCAACTATCTTTCTTGTCGACATTACGCGTCGAGATACGGAATGGGCAAAAAGTTATATAATAAATAATACATCGAATTTAGAAGACTAGTATAAATTTCACGACCTCTGCCAAAACGAAACAATCGAATCGAAACCACTAAAAAGTAGGTTAGAATATGGCGCAGACTTCAGGGGCGGCATTATGGGAATAGTTGGCGGCGATTTCTGATCTTCATTTTGGAAAAAATCAACAGAAAGGTCGCGACACGTAAAAGGGCGTTCACAGAAAAAAGTGTAATTTTTATTTTTTATTCTGATTTAGGAAATTTTATTTTATTTCTACTAAGAATAATTAATACTATCAATTCAAATTGGTAACAAAATTACCCTACTTTTATACATAGTAATTTCTTGTTTCCGTTTTGTGACTGGAATGGAAAGAATAGGGACACTTTTTTCTTTTCAATTACAATCAATAGTATTAATGATTCTGAGCAGGAATAACATAAATTTTCCAAATACAGAACAAAAAATAAAAGGAACACATTTTTCTGATAACGCCCAAATAGAGAGCCGACGGTCATACGATTTATATGGCCGTCAGTGCTTTTTTACGCGACACTAACAGAACTATAACTTATAATGGTAATTCGAAAAAAATGTTGGGCAGCACATTTATTTTCGCTCGTAGTGACATTTTACGCTACGCCCACTGTGTATTTCATATATAACTGCAGCTTAGGCATGCTTTGAACCCTTTCCACGCCAAAGACCGCTTGAAAGCGTCATGAGCTGTCCTGCCTACCACGCCACCGACCCTTACAGTGGTCCGCGGTAAAACTCAGAAGAGACCTTCTCTCATATTAATTAAGTTGATATTTGCATAGCTTTTGAAACGCACTTGGCGTGTGAGTGACACATTTGGCATTTGACGTAAGGCGTTGAAAAGGTTAAAAAGGTCCGTCGGCCCAAAAGTCAGATCCGTAATGTCTCAAAAAAGATTGATACTTGATCCGATAATATAAATAACGGGTTTTTTCTAATCGGATTTGGCATTATTGTCTAAACGGCATTTAGGCGAGTTGCTCTGCAGATGTCTTTCAACGTCATGCACTTTCGATCAACACTTATTCTTAACCCTTTGAACGCCAAGAACCCCTAAAGTTTTCTTTATTTTTGATAACGCAACAGTGCTGAGCGTGTGAGTGATCACTTTATTCGAATATGAAAGCGTTCAAAGGGTTAATAGTGCTGAGTAGATATCCGTTTAAAATAGTTATATACGGCATAATTTTTGTAGATAGTCACTTACATTTTTATGACGCGCGGCGCCGTGTGATCACGGTCTTGTTGCTCACTGCCACACAAATTGAGCTGGATACATACAACATATAGGCTCACGCACACACAGCGTTGCGCGCAAAGATGAGTTGCAGTGTCTTTAGAAGTTTGGCTTCCATACGCGCGGATCGTGCGCGGATCGTGCGCGGCACGCAATCTGAAGCCTTACATACCGGTTTGAATGAAAACCAAAATTAAATTTACATTGGTTTTATTTATCGCGATAAACCGCTTTAAAATATTGTATGACTGAACCATTACCTATTTATGACTTTAAATATCCAGCCAAGAGCCCAATGAGCAGTACCTATTATTAGTATTCATAGTGTAAGGGAAGTGAACATCTCATCTTTAACTTAATAATTAAGTAAGTATATCTTAAGGATACTTAAAATAAAGGTGAATTGCGTACACCTCTTTAGGAAAGCGGGATGTGTACGATGGTGTGGATGGAGGGTGGAACGGTGTTAGCGATGTCGTCCTCGGGCGCCGAAGTGGTTGGGGGCGCCGTCGCGACTGTAGCGGCGCTCCTTGCGGTCGGCGCGGTCGGGCCGCGCGCGCTCTCGGCTCGCGCGCCGGTCGCGCCGCTCGCGGTCGCGCTCGCGCGACTTCTCCTTCTCCCGAGATGCTTCGTGACTTCTGCAAGTACATAAAGCCATGTTTAGACAGGGTCAGTGACTGACTGACTTCGAATTCGAGACAAGTCAGTGCTGACCGAACAAAAACCAAATGTAAATTGATTTGAAGTCAGTACAGCGGTGGGAGGTCAGCGCTGACTTGTATATTCGCACACAAATATTTTGAAGTCAGTCGGTTCGGCGCCGATACTGACTTGTGCCAGTGAACAAGTCAAGTAATAAGTCAAAGGCAAAGTCAAACTATCTTTATTCTATTTAGGCTTTTACAAGCTCTTATGAAGGTCAAAGAATGAATCTAAAACCGGTTCGAAAAAAATCCTCTACTGTGAAGAGCCGCCAAGAAACTCTGTGAGGTATCATTTTTTCAAATCAGTACACATATAAGTCAACAATGATGTCTACAGTTTTATACAAATTAAGTATATACCACAGCAGGGTACGCCCATCGAGACCCAGGGATCGCCGGTGCAGGTCACGGGTCAAGGACAAAGTCATGACGATCTCTCATCGCCGATCAGCCTCTGATCAGATCTCTAACGTGCGCAGCGGCTCAGCGGCGATGAGAGATCGTCGTGACTTTGTACTTACAGTCTAAATTAATAGTTTCGTTTATATCCCACAGAACTATATCGAGATAGAAGGAAAAGAGTAACAACAGCGGGGGTGGCGGTGCCTAGACTCGGTTTGCCGCGTGCTAATCAATGGTTTTGAATCGTTTTCGCGCGAGTTATGTTTCTCGTCACTAAATTACACTCGTGATATAAATAAATAAATAAACTACGCATAAACGTTACACGCTCAGTTTCCATAGAAATTGACGAACGCTTTTCTTCTATCTCGATATGGTTCTGTGGTTTATCCACTGATCACTATCACGCTGAGCACGTAAGAGAATCACCATAGTATAAAGAGGCGGGAAGTAAGTTATCTTCATACAACGCACCGCGCGCGACTTGTATGTGTGCACCAAAGTATCTATGCGTCGCCGCACGCACACTTAAACAAAATCTCGACCCGTTTAGTAAGGGAAAACGGGTCGACATTTTGTTTAAGTGTGCGTGCGGCGATGCATAGATGCTTTGGTGCACACATACAAGCCGCGGGCGGTGCGTTTGTATGAAGATAACCTACTTCCCCTCTTTATACTATGGAATCACCGCAGAGAACGAATTGTTTTGGTTAAACTTGTAACTTGACATTTTCCTCATATCATATCATGTCAAACCATGTCATGCCATTCGTAATCAAAACGATCGTTTTTTTTTTTAATATAGGAACCGGGCATTATGCAGTTCCAATACCAATTGCCTTAATTCCGCCAGCTGAGTGGTCATGGTCAAATCACTTGCGTCTATTAATAATGTGTGTTGTGTCAGTAATTGTTGGTGTTCTTGTGGGAGACAATTCGCACTAGTGTAATTTTTTCTAGTAAAAGTTGAAAACTAAAACCTTACTGGCGACGGACATCAAAGCGTTTTTGCTCCTGGTATGACGCACCCAATTCTCAGCATATCACACTCGCACGCTGTCCATGAATCATGGTATCTCATTTATTAAAATTGGTCCAGTAGTTCAGAGGTGGAACACACATACATATATACACACATACATACATATATACAAACATAACTATATATCTTCCTTTTGACTTCGCGCAGTTGGATGATAAAAGTGGACCACGGTGGAAAAAGTGTCAGTAATATTTACGCATTTTCAAATAATGTAAAATTGAAAACGTCACTTCGGTAACTATTTTCCGTCACGCAAAATCCAAGCAAATTCCGTAAACAACAACGGCTAGATAAGCGCCAGGAGAGAAGGATGATGAATTAATAGATAATAGTTTGAAAATAAACCAATTAAAAACACGAAACTTAACATAACCGACTAAAATTTAAAATAATAATTAATTCGCCATCGCTGTTCATGGTGCCCAGCAGCCTGGCAGCAGGATTACTAGGGAGCAAGGTTAACACGCGCATAACATCGATAAGACCGTCTTATCTGTAAGTGTATCTTTCCAACACTAGTGCCGATGAAAGAAATAGTCTGAGAAATAAGACGGGATTAAGTTATCCCCGTGTCAGCCATGCAGAATACCTATGCTTGACCTTTAGCCAAAATAGTTGCCAACCTTCTGATCACGTGGGGCCTATTTCTCAAGGCATACTAGCTTTATAATTTCTAGCTTTATAGTTTTGTCTCGTAAAATAAAAGAGAAAATGAAACAAAACCCAAGTATAATTAGACTAGTATGCTTTGAGAAATGGGCTCCTGAATACAAAATCTTAGGTGCTAATAGTATGGACATATATGTATGTATTCCATATCATGCATACTCAATGAATATCATAGTATATCATCTCTCGTATTTTCGCTTGTCGTTGTACTGAGTTACACAAATATTCGTACAATAAAATCAACGGGCAAATTGTCGCGATTGCAGTATATGCGGCGGCGCAGCACATTACAATATTTCCTTCTTAAATTTAATTTTTATGGTATACTTTTTGCCTTCCATTTTAATATTGCACTGTCATCGGGTTTACATTACAAAGTTACAGCCTGTTCTTATTACGGAAAATGGCTCAAAATGTACTTCCAAGTTTACAACCCAAAAGTACTAACCAACCAACAAACCAACTAACCCGTCTAATAACCAAATCTATCCGCGGATTGAATATGGGCAACGGCCATAACAAGTAAAGTTTAAGAAAAGCTTGTTGTTAATAGCTCTATTTTAAAGTGATCTTCAAGGTAGCGGACACTAACAAGATCTCGAAGACTTGATGATGCCAAAAATGAGCAACCAAATCGTATCGAATTAGTACCTATTTAAAAAAAGTACCCTTGTAGTTTTCGAGATATAAGGGGCACTAGCGCTTCGACATCAAGTTAGCGTACACCTCTGGAATGGCAGAGTTCCCAGACATTCTTTATGTGCCAAAAAAGAACACCCCTGGCCCTTCAAATCTCATCTACGTAGCTAAACTATTGAAGATTACATTTTAAAATCACTTGGTGGAAGTGCATGTCGGGCCTTTGGAAGGAGCGCTTACATTTCAAACCTTCCTTGGACTTGCCAATTTTTAGATTTATTTCGCCGGCGGAATGGGATATTTTCCACTATCAACCAAATAGAAAAATCTAAAAACACAGTTTTATTTCTCTTAACGAGATCTTTCGCTATGACGGAAAATATATTTATTGGCAAATAGCGTGTTGTAATAATTAACACTATTATTACAAGGGATTCACTGAGGGCCAGCGTAAAGGCAGTTTGCTATACATACATATAAACAAATAACGCTACATGCAGACAAGTGGCCAGGAAAAATCAGGCGAGACAGGGGCTGTGTTAAAAAGCAATGGTTCAAAAGCAAAAATAATGTACGATGATTTTTTTCACTTTCATTAGCCCTGCCCGTCGCGTTTCGCAAATAGAACTCGCTAAGCAAGTCCTTTGGCATGGCCTCTAGTGATCCATGTAAGTTATATGTAATAGTTTTTGAATAATTCATTTACTAAAATAATTGTTAGGTACTAAGTAAACTCGAGTAATCGCACCCGCGGAGCGGGGGGGTGTGGGGGAGCCTAACAGGGTCTAACCCTTTACGGCGGTATCTAGCGCGGCCCGTTAATATGGGCCGGTCTTGGGGTTTGCCGTCATGGCGTTCAGGTACTAAGTAAGTACTTAATGCTAACTTTGCATGGCAACATCGACAACCCTAGCCTTACACAACACATGGAGCGTCAGAAAGAGAAAGGGTTACGAGTAAGAAAGAGAGTTGTCGTTTAGGCGCGTAGCGTACCTAAACTTCATGTTTAGTAAGGAAGTGCGCCATGTCTTGTATAAGCCTAACCGTGCCATATGGCATTCATTGTTTTCTCCAAAAGGAAGAGTTGACCCAAAGTTCTGATGATTAGAAATGACTAAGAGAATAACAAAGTATTAAAGAAAATCCAATGAGACCCGAAATTAATGCAGGTTATATAATGTGTTAGATTTTTAAAATACGAATAATTTATACGAGCAATTTGGCTATTCATTGCTGCAATTCAGGTTATTCCCAAAAGTTTACAGTTAAACTTTTTGAAAATAGCCCAAATTCCAGCAATATATTTCCCGTTTACAAGCCCCTTTACGGCATAGCAATGTACAATGTACACGTCATGACAGAAAATTATTTCAAGTAATCAAAAGCCAAATTAAATATTATCGCGCTTAGATAATAATATTTACTTTCGCTTTTGATGAGTTAAAATTAAACTAAATAGCAATGACGGTCGCTTCGCTTGTGATATGATAGTAGTGGAGTGGTGTTAAACTGGCGACCCACCTGGACTCGCCGGCGGATCGCGAGTCCCGCTTGCGGCGCGAGAGGGTGGCGGCGCGCGCGAGCGGCGAGCGGGAGCGGCCCGCGCCCGGCGAGCCCGGCGGCGACTCGCGCTCGCTGTTCAAGTTGAAATCGTCGAACCTGCACCCACAACCAGCTTTATTGTACACACACGAGCAAATCTTATTTCACCTTAAGAGGCGTCTTACAAATTTGAGCTGGCCACGTCGCGATTTACTCGATTATTTAAATGAAATAGATCGACCGACATCCTGACAAAATATTGCATTACACATTCATTATATTTAAATGAAATAGATCGACATCCTGACAAAATATTGCATTACACACATACTTACAACGATGGACAATGTTGTTTATTTTCACTCAATTTCATTCAAATAATCGAGAATAGCGCGAAAAATTCGAAGTTGCCAGTTCAGGTTTGTAAGACGCATCATAACAAGGTTGGTGTATCTCACTCATACACAATCGCGCTTGTGCAATTCTCTGAATAGATTACAACGATCTCAAAAGAACGATATGACGTTCGATACAACTGCGTTGAACAAGTCCCTGGGTTCGGTATGGTAATGCCATCAATTTTCAAGCTTAGGTATAACATTTAGTCTTATTTTGCCTGTATTCATACATTGCCTTTTATTGCTCGCTAGGAGCTACGAACCACAAAAACCAAATCATGAATCAATCAATAATAGACCATTCTTGAATGTAATATGAACTCCGATATGGTCATTATTTACTGCCCATTTAACACCAAAATAGTGACCAACGCGAAAATCGCGCCCCGGGCAGTTCCTTCTTCTCTATCTCTACATAGTATAAACGAAGTCGCAAACCGCATCTCTCTGTATATCCGCTAACTCCTCCTAAACCACGCAACGGATTTTATCAAGAAGGTTCATCAAGAAGATTTATATGTGCATAACATTCTAAATAAGTTTTAATATAGTCGACAGAATTCAATGTTTTTCAATCAAGTCTTCAAAAAGTTCAATTTTTGGACGCTGACATTGCTTACGCTGGCTAAACCTTAAGAGATACATCAAAATAATGTACTTACTAAAGAATTGTAGTCCTTCAAAAAGCCTAGAGAAAAGTACGCGATGGCATATGCCTATCTCCTAAGGTTGACTCAAAATAACCATTTTGATCTTTAAAATATGAATTGAAAATATAAGGTTATTTGCGAAGCTATTTTCTCCTATTCATTATTAATCCTTTCCTTATCCAAACAAATACGTTCTTTACCTTTGGCAATTAATGTAAATTAAAATTGTACTGTACACTATATCGTTTAAATAAATACTTTAGAAGATATCAAAGGTTAAAGAAACCAAAACAATAATTCATGGACCGGAGTCGCTCGGCCGCCACAGACAGATCAGCCATGTGATTCTCTTACGTGCGCAGCGGCTGATCATCGATGAGGGACACATTCAAATTAAGACCGAATTACTTTGTTCTTAAAGTCACATTTAATAGTTTCGTTTATCCGCTGAGCAGCGTGCGCACGTTAGAGAATCGCAGCACATACATTCAACGCTGCGGGCTTAGACCTAAGCGGTTGAGTGCTTTTCCCATGGACATATACGTTGGCCTAAAATTTGTTCGTATTGTGTAACGAAAAGTCAGTTGCGAATAATGTTTATAATAAAAAAACTATATCAAAGGCAGTAACTTCACGTTTTACACGTCTCTTTTTTCTAAATTGCACCCTTGCGAAGCCGGGGCGGGTCAGTATACTATATATTTGTATGATAGACGCTGCGACTTGCTCAATATTAAGCTAGGACCCCACCCGCCCTAGTTTTATCAAATCTCTCTGTTTATTATTCGAATTTATTCAAAAATATTTGATGTATGCGATATGATGACGCATGTTGGCTCGAGCCGAAGGGAGGGTTAACGATCCGAATTAGATTTACAATGCTAACATGCCATGCCATCCTGCTAACAAATACATTCGAAGCGCTAGTAGATTCAGACATGTGAAAGAGCCCATGTGGCCTACTTGCAAAAATAATATTTTCATTTTCATTTTTCATTTTCATTTTCACCTTGCGCCTCGCGGCACTGCGTTTACTGTAATTATAGAACTGACAACAAAAAAGTACTTGTCTATTTTTTTAATAAGAAAGTTAAGAGAGAGAGATAAACATTTATTCAGTAACACAGAAGACACAGAGTAATATAAACATAAATTCAAAACAATACAAAACAAAATGGTGGTGTGTGGGTCCTCACGGCAGCGAATGGGACAACTGGCTCAGCATAATGCTGATGTGTAAGGCACCTGAAGCGCTGATTTTCAACCAGCACCATCTGTGACTCATGGAGCGCTGTATAAATACACTACATGCTAATAATTATTTATTTACCACTACTTAGACGGATTGGTTAAAACAATATCAAAGGCCTGAAAGCTCTTTCTTAACCGAAAGAGAAGGTTGTCAATTCGACCGCTTTTCGATCGAGCGAGCGAAGCGAGCGAAGCGTCTCCGTTTCAGTTTGGGCAAAAATGCTTTCGTATGTCCAGCGGATGTCCGTCTGTCCATTTGTTCTCGTGTACAGGTCGCAGTTCTCAACCGATTCTCGTTAAATTTGTGAGTAGGTTTGATAATTATATAGAATTTTTTGTCGATTCTGTTTTTCGAAATGTTTCCAAATGGCGGAGATATGTGGGTTTTTGCAATTACAAACTTATTTGCGGTGTTGGTAAACTGACCCAACGTATGTCGATGTATGGCGATATCCAGTTTTCCAACGGCAAACTTAAGTTTGTCGCGAGGTATACCTCGCGGTTCGTGAATTATTTTTTCGTACGTACATACATACATACATACATATCATCACGCCCGAAATCCCTAATGGGGTGAGCAGAGCCACAAGACTGCTTGTGGCCACGTTCGATTAATTAGTCCTAAGATGGTATGGTAAGATGATGGTATAGTAAGATGAGAAAAAGATGGTAAGATGATTTTTTCGTAATACTGAATAGGAGAATACAGCTCCGCAAATAATCTAACAATGTTTAATAAATTTTTTAAACATTAAAATGGTCACTGTGAGCCAATCTCAGGAGATAGACATATGCCATCGCGAACTTTTCTCTAGGCTTTTTAAAGAACTACAATTATTTAGTACATTAATTTGATATATTTCTTAAGGTTTAAACAGGCGTCAGCTATTTAAGCGCCATAAAATGGAATTTTTTGACGACTTGATTAAAAAAAATCATTGGATTTTCTCTACTATATTAAAACTTATTTAGAATGCTATGTACATATAATCCTTCCCAATGAACCAGGTCGTCCATTGATGAAAACCGCATCTAAATAAGTTGCGTGGTTTAGGAGGAGTTAGCGGATATACAGTTTTCCAACGTCAAAGTTAAGTTTGTCGCGAGGTCTACAGCTCACGGAGCCACTAGTATATATATATTTATATTTATGTATTTATATTCACCGATTACTTGGAGATGGCTGGACCGACCGATTCGGTTTTTTTTTATGAATAGGGTCCACCAAGTTTGTCCCGTTGTGGTCAAATTTGTGGTCTGATGAGGGGATCTATGAGGAATCGATGGAACTCTTCAAATATAATAGGCACGCATATATCAATTTTGGTATTTCCTGTAATAACTCAATCAGTTGCTCCCCAAAAACATTATCGGTGAATTGGAACTGGTTATGATGAAGACCATAGATGACTACCGGAACTCCTTAATGATAAGTAAGTGTTTTCCGGGTGGCGATTAGATTTCTAAGTAAGGTTGGGAAGCAAAAACGACGTATGCTCATGAAATTGCATTTGGTAAAATAGAACCGTTGACGAAGAACCAGGAGAACTCCTGAACGATTGACGTCCTTGAACCTTGGATAACAACATTTAGTAAAGTGTGATGGGCAATGGGCATTATGCTATTGTTACTTGATGTAGTACACGTGTGTCTTAAACCTCGGTAAGTACAACCTCAGTATACTGACAGGAGCAAATACAGGCCACTACCCACTAAATAGACATCTGTCAGTAATTGAGGTAAAATCAGACCCACTGTGCCTGAGGTTGGAGAACCTGGGAAGGAGGAGACGAGCAAACACCTTTTAGCCGATTGCGTCATGTACCCACCCGGCACTGAAATATGACATTTTCGAAGATAAATTAGATGAGAGTGAGTTAAGTAGCTTGAACCTGCAGGATGTACTTATGATCTGCAGGAAAACAAGATGGGATTCATGTTGGATGGGAGCGCCGCCGTGACAGTAACCTCCAGCTCCAACTGGGCTGCGCACGCAGATCGACCGCCCGCCTACCACCGACCAGGCGTCCCCCCCCCCCCCCCCCACCCACCATCATCATCATCAAATGTGTGTCGTAAAATCACATAAGTATGATAATCACTAAAAAGTTAAAAAATAAAAAAATAAATTTTTTTATTCAAAAACTGACCTCAAAAACCCTTTGAAAAGTAAGAAATAATAATTGGCTTTCGTAAGTCAATTACCTAGAAACGTCAGATATATATATATATATTGTAGATTAAGTGATAAATTAAATATATCGAAGTCGGTGACAATTCAATAAGGTCATAATCCTTCATAGTGTGTTCATTTACTTAACACCGATTTCGAAGATTTCGATAAAAAATCAGGGGAAAAGAGAAGTGTACACAGTATTACCCAAATGGTTTCCATTTTACTCCAAGATATCGCGTTACGGGAGATTTGTGGCGTCTAGTAGTGGATGCCCCCGGGTTGAAATGATGGTAATTACAATGGACTAAGCGGACAGTGGGACTGGAACTTACTTATTTTTAGGCGTATCCGTGGAGCTGCGGCTTGAACTGGAGCTGGACGTAGAACTGGACGACGACGAGGAGCTCCTCGACCTTCACAATATTAAATAATAGATTAATACCATAGAATAATAAGAAATATATTTAGAAATCTAATTACTTTAAGCGATCAATTCTTGCATATATACTTGATTCGGATGAAATTTTGTATTAAGATAATGTTTTACTTTCCAGGTTTATCTAGATAGGTTTCATCCCTGAGAAAGATAGTCACCGAACGCCGCTTGGTCACCCAGGTACTAAATAAAAAATCTTAACAAACTAGGTGAAACGGATACCTGCGTTATGCTAAATTATAATGTATTGACCATAGTTCCACACGGTCCGTCAGTGTATAAATGTATCAATATGGATACCTCGACAACGAATAAAAACAAACCTTCGTTTAGTAGCTTTGCTGTCAGGGGAAGCCGCTTTGCCATTTTTATCGGCCTCGTCCGATCCACCCTCTTTTGCTTCTCCATCTTTAGGTTTGTCAGCTGTTTCTGAAAACATCCACTGTCACTACACGAGCAAGAATTGGGGGCCGGGTTGCTTAATAGCTCTTTTAGACAAAAATGGTGCATTTTGAGGTTAAAACTTGTTTACCAAATAAGACAAGTATAGATGAATTCACTTTAAGTGTAGTGTGTATACTTATACAATTAATTTATTATATTATTATTTATATAATCTTTTTGTATACTATGAATCCGTTTTTGAATTCTCGTTCACTCCCGTGCAAACAGAAAGTGACCGATCACTCAAGGTGATTGGCATTTGTCAGCGTCTTAATAAGTAATTATCAGTAAAGTTTTTAGCAGTTCTAAATAATAATAATAATAAATCAGGGGGCAATCTTTACACAAATCAATCTAGCCCCAAAGTAAGCTCTAAAGGCTTGTGTTATGGGTACTAGACGACGATATACATACTTATATAGAATAATAAATACTTAAATACATAAGAAACATCCAAGACTCAGGAACAAACATTCGTGCTCATCACACAAATATTTGCCCTTACCGGGAATCGAACCCGGGACCGCTGGCTTCGGAAGCAGAGTCACTACCAACTAGGCCAAACGTGTCGCCTAAGTTCTAAATTATTACCACACTTCTGTAAAATTTCATGACTAGTCTCAAACTTGACTTGAGTAATAGTGGAACAGTTTCATGATTCAGTTTCATGATGACATCAGCATCAGCATTGAATTAAACATCAAAAAATAATTTAAATGGGTTTAAAGGGAGTTAATCTTATTCAACTATTGCATTTTTTACATATTGTAGGCATTTTAAGTCCGTCAATATAGCAGTTAACAATATGACCAGATGACGGTGTTTAGTAGTATGGTATGGTATGGTATGGAGATGGGGCACCTATCTTGGAGGACTGTCCTTCGTCGTCGCTGCCCCACAGGTCATACTTCGAGAGGTCGGCGTCGTCGCCCGACTCCTCCTCGTCTCCGCCCTCCGCCTCCGCCTCCCCCTCCGCCGTTGCCGGTTCTTCTCCTTGCTCAGCTGACACTTTGCTCTGAAACAAACCATTTTAATAGACCCACAAAAACGCACGATGCTTCGCCCCTACCCCAAGTTTTGCAACAATTATTAAATGTGGCAAGGTTGCAATTCACTGCACCTTGTGATTATTTTAACTTAGTTGCAACAAAAATTCAATTGATTACAAACCTTTTTTCTTTTTCGTTTTCTTCCGTCGACCGATTGCTTGTTCTTGTCTGGTTGTTTTATAGCTAATTTGAGCCTATTCAACATAATCGGTTTTGGTAAAGCGAAACTTTTGAAATTGCCTATGACGGGCGCATTTTCGCTCGTTACAGAGGGAGTATCTCCATTTTGGTCTAAGTTGAGGTTTAATTTTTTAGCAACATTTGGAGGAAAAATAACTGGGCCTGGGTCAAAAATGTCACTTAAAAAAGGTGTTTCGCCAGTGTTTCCATGTAACTTTTTCAACTGTTTCTCTATGCTCCCTTCTCTATCTGACTCCTTCTCCCAATCTTCATCATTTGTCAAGTTAATGGTCTCCACAGTAGCTGTATTGGTTTCTGTATCAGTGCTGTTTTTCTGACCTATTTGTTGGCTTAGTTCATGTGTGTCTTCAGGTTTTGGAGTTAATTGTTGCAGATTCTGAAGAGCTAATAACAGTGTATCTGTGTTAATACCGGCCAATATATTTGATAAATCAACATGAGTTTGAGCGGTTTCGTCTGTATTCATAATACGTTCTTTAGGAAAATTTTGCACTGTACATTTTTCATCTGCCATAATAGTCGTTAATGTTGAATTTTTAACTGAGTTATGCATATTCACAATTTCTGTACTATTTTTAACATGAGGGGTAACAGTTATTGATTCTATGATATGGATTTTTTTGGATTGGCTTGGGAATTGATGCAGATTTTCGCAATACAATCCCTTTTCAGACAACTCATTCTGTGACTGTGTTACTACTTCATCTTGTGGTGCATTTATGTACAATGCAATTCCATTACTGGAATGTGGCTGCACCACCTGGCTGAGTATGTTTCCTTCCTGTTTGTGAGATGAAAATGTTGTGCTTGAACTCTTTGCAGCTAATTCAATTCCAGAACCTATTTTATGCTGATTATTAGTTGAATCTAGGGTTTGTTTATCCATATCCACATGAATTGCCAATTTGTTTGAATCCAAAAATTGCGGTTGGGTATTTCCAATTAAACTTTGAGTGATTATATCAAAATCAGATAGGAAAGGTTTGGGGTTGTTCACATTTGGTTCTGCTGCATAATCTGCATCTTTGTAGAGAGCATCATCATCCTCATTCCAGACTATCGGATTAGGTTTTTCACTAATACTGGTATCTAATGAATTTGTCTCTGGGTTGA
Source organism: Tortricodes alternella (assembly GCA_947859335.1). Taxonomy (NCBI): domain Eukaryota; kingdom Metazoa; phylum Arthropoda; class Insecta; order Lepidoptera; family Tortricidae; genus Tortricodes; species Tortricodes alternella. The sequence continues at coordinate 20,486,982 of OX401970.1, read as the reverse complement.
CATGATCATCGAAGACATCAAATATTTCCATTATACTTTTATTTTTCATTGCTGAATTACACTGGACAACATCAAAAATGCAGGATGAGTGCTCGGGTAATGTAATAGTAGGATTTGATTGTAAGGGGTTATCAAAAGGAGTATAATTATCAGCAGCAATAATTTCTTCAAAATCATCATTTGTAAAATCATCTCCATGGAGCTTCACTGATTGTGGACGTTCAAAACCAATGCCAAATATGAAAGGTTCCTTACTACCATCATCTGCAGGATTTATTAGAGGAATCCCAGACACATTTTTTACCTGTAAAGGTGATTTAATTGCATAATCTGCTCCACCATTGGCATTCATTGGTTTATCAATTAATGTTTGCTTCTTTTTCTGAACTGTTGCACAGTTTCCTTTGGCCCAGAAACCTTTTTTCTTAACATTATTCTTAAAGTCTTGATAGTTCTTCTTGGTTGAGGAACCAAGTTTAGTGGGCACATACTCAGCCGAGCAACCATCTGTATCTTTCAAGTTTGGACTGCTTTTGACTTGCATATTGTGCACATTTGATGTATAAATATTTCCTGTTGCTAATGGTGTTTGTTCCGATTTTTTCACAGTACAATAACCTCGAAATATTTGCGGTTCACTATTTGTTTCACAACTTGTTTTAACATCAATTAATGCTTCTCTTTTATTTCGTTTATGAACAGGTTTCTTTCCTTCTCCATAAACTCTTGAAAGGAAATCAACATAATCACTGTCATAAGAAATCTCAGTATCAGATTCAGAATCTGGAACATTAATTGATTGCTTTTGTTCAGGATTGCATGTGTTGGTCATAATTCTAGATTTTGTGATATGTGCACCTCTTTTCTCCAAATCACTGTCAGGATAATTGGATTCTTGAGTATCATGTGAACTGGATCGAGCTCTCTGACATGGAGAGGAATGGTCTGTTGCTTGACGAGTTTGATCTTCAGCAATGCTGCCTGAGCTGCCTGATACTTTTTGAGAATTGCAAATTAACAAAGTCTCTGCACTTGTGCTTCGCAGAAGCGATGATGCTTTGGTGTTATTTTTAACATTTTTAATTTTAGTACATTCTGTTTCACTCTCTGAACTTATAGGTATTTCATCAGGGTTGGGTTGTGGTTTAGTAGGACTGATTTTATTATTGTTTAAGCATGTTGAACTTATGTGTGTGTCTATTAAACATCCTGTTGACAAGAGACGTTGCCTCCAAGCAAATATTGTTTTAAAATCTGGAGCTGGTTTGTCATATAAAGCTTCAAATTTCTCAGTGCTTATTTTGCAATTGTTGTGCACTATAGCAAATGCTGCAACTTTCACTCTTTCTTCTACAGAATATGCAACTTCATAATTTTCTGTAGGTGTGGCTCCAGTGAACTTATACACAACTTCGTCATTTGATGATTGTAATCTGTTTTCTGTATTCTGATTAAAACATCTTGAAGCAAAGCATTTGGCAGCTGGATGTTTAGGCTTTTTTGGTGTAGATTCATTAACTAGTGATTCTCTCAGGTCTTGGTCTGTCGAACTAGTAAGTCTTTTCCGTGAGTAAGCTCCATTTGTTTTGTAGTTTGGTAGCATGTGATCCTGTCTGTGATAGTTTGTTTGATGAAGTTGATGCCTTCTAAATGCCATTTTACTGAGTGGAGGTAAGTCACAAACAGAACCATCGCTGAGACTGCCCTTCATTTTATCAGAGTCTTTGTCATTCAGCACTGAGCCATTTGGAGCAGGATCTTCCTTTGCCTCCATATTTATTTTCATCTGCAGCATTGTTGGTGGCAATTTTTTGACTAGAGGTCCTTCAGTGATGCCGACCTGAAGGCAGGAAAAATTATCTCCACTTTAGTATTTATGTGCTTCAAATTATTGCACTTAAATATAATTAATAAGTCTTCTCCTCTTCAAATTCCAACATCCTCTGAATTTTCAACAAAGTATTTACGCAAAAATGTCCCTGGGAAATGCTAAGTGATGAGTTTTGAAAAATAAAGTATTAGAAGATCTAAATTATCACAATTATAGTCTGCAGGGTGTTTTTTGTCCCAGCCACTAGTACCCATGAAATCTAATCCCCTGTAGACTTTTAAAATGGTTTTTTCACTAAAAACTTACAAAGACATGGGACTCCAAAATTGTAATGGAAAGTCATGATTGTTAGAATAATTGATGAGGTTAAATAATAAATGACGGTAATTTCATGATTATTAACCTTACGTTTTTTATCGTTTCAGAGTGTTTTTGGCTATGAATATGCAGTCTGGCAGCAGTTAAATGAACATTTGTATTAAAAAATGGATGGAGGAAAAACAATGTTAGGTAATATGTATGAAATCTTTTGCCAGAAGGCATTTCATACACCTATATAACACCAAAACTATTTGTTACCACATCTAAACACATCTCTGAGCTGCCAAGCTTTCTTATCATTCAAAGAATACTAAGGAACACAATGAATGCTATAAGTTAATAAGATTTGGTACATACCGAATTAGACGCCTCTGGCTTGCGTTTTCGCTTCTTTCTCCCAAATTCATCATATTCGTCATCAGACGACGGCTCGCGTCGCCGGTATTCCACCACACCGCGCTCGTTGTAGCCACCGCCGTAGCCGGTGCGAGCTTCAACCTGACAATAATTCAAACACTATAAGTATAATACTCGTAGCAAAATATCGTAATCACATGTATATTTTTAACATATTTACTTCACCAAACTTCGGAGCATTGCAGACATTGCAAGTTGTACGCCGGGCCCAATTTACGTTCGCACATTTATTGCACTGCCAATCATCCGCATTGAACAAACCACGAGATTTTTCAGCAGCCGATTTTCCTATTTCGGTGCCGAGTTTCTTTTTAGACATTTTCCCTCCATCAGGTCTATCTTTATTGCAACGATAACAAGATGATCGACGCGCAAAATTTATATTTCCGCAACTCTGATCACTACAAATCCAATCACCCGCACCTTCGTTCATTGTGAAGCAAAACCTATGTATAATCCTCTAGGAAACAATCTTTGTCATTATATTTTACCATACACTCCCACTAGCGACCAACGACCAAACATTTTGATCGTACTTCAAGAAAATTGTAAATAAAAGTTAATTTGACGGATATCGCTATCAAAGAAAACTAAGCACTCTTTCAATGGCAAGGAAAGAAATCAAGCAAAGCAAGCTTTATTTTATGCCAGCCATGACATGACGCACGGTAAGTGGTAGGGAAACGTTCTTTCCATAGATAATTCTTGTCTATGGAAACCATAATAAGCTAAACCGGGCTACACAATGGTAGGTACACAAAACCCAATTGGTTGTAACAGCAAGGGCGCGGGAAGCTATCACACCCAAAAGGGATGCAGCACGGAATGCAGGAATTTTATCTAATGAGCATAATGAATTAAGAAATAAAATAACTGATGTAGTTTATACAACACAGTCACAAACGTAGTGATGTACAAAATTTGATAATTTTAATACCTGCACTTGACGCGCGCCAAGTGGAGGCGAGTGCAGGCGAGTGGCTACGTGAAGTCGGCCCGCTCGGCTCGACTCGTGTGCACTCGCCTCGCCTCGTCTCCGCTCGCTATAGTTGTCGGTTTTTCGTGCAAGATCAAAGTGACGAGTGAAATTGCGAGCGGCCCAACCTCACGCGCGCGTACATTAGTGTGCCACAGGTTGTAAAATACTTTACGTACGATTTTCCTTTAATATAATAAAATAAAATTAAAATGAAATAACCCTCTTCGGAAAAGGACATAGGGTACTTTATATCCCAGAAAATTCAAAAGTTCCCGAGGGCATAACTATAACCAAATTCCGCTCGGACAATGTCGCAGGCAAATGGTAGTTTTAGATATAATATGAATTTAATGAAACTCTTTTCTTTTATTATTTAGGTTCTGATATCATCTAACAAAAGAATAAACACAAAAACATGTTCCCTCCATTAGGTACTTAATAATTAAATGAACAATATGTACGTAAAAAATCATAATGAGCAATCGCGGACAAAGCTGTCGCGACACATCCATCGTCTTTTACGTTTCGGCGGCAACTGAGCTATGCGAGCGTCAAGTGGATGCCACTCGCCTCGGCACCACTCGCCAAGTGCCTCGCACGAGCGCCTCGTACGAGCGTCAAGTGCAGCTATCTGACTGTGAGAACTTTTATTAGGTTTTCCGCAATTGGATATTTTCCTCAATCAAACAAAACCAATAAAATGAAAGTGACTTAAAAAAATCCTCATTAATAAGCTATGACATAAAACAAACACTAATTATGACTGTATAGCCATACAAAGTTTAAAAAATCATAAGTATAATGTTGCCAACTTTTATTTCCATAAAAATTATTCATTTGAATCTTTGTAAAAAAAACCGGTCAAGTGCGAGTACAACTCGCGCGCCGAGGGTCCCGTACTCACCTATGAAAAAGAAAATGTACCTTGTGGGTACGGAACCCCAAAAAATTTAAAAATAATAGCTTCTAACAACGGGGTAACCATATATATGAAATAAGAAAAAAAATAACGTTCGTAAGCTCCTATCTCCGTGAAATCGTTATGTGATGTAATTACAAATTTACGGTTTTCGGACTTTTTTCCTTTATTTGTAAAGTAAAACACTGCTTCTTGCCACATTTCATGATTCTAGGACAACGGGAAGTACCCTTTAGGTTTTGATTCCCTTTGAATTCCCTTGAAAGTATCAAAATAAGGACATAATTATTTGACGTAAGTGTTTTTTTTTCTCAGCTTCAGGAGATTGCAGACCTGAGTATTTGATATTAATTTCAACTTGATACCTCTACGCGTTCCTGAGAAAAAGGTCTTGACAGACAGACAGACGGACAAACAAGTGATCCTATAAGGGTTCCTTTTTTCCTTTTGAGGTACGGAACCCTAAAAATAGAATAAATTTTTATATGGGGGCAATACTTGAAACCATATAATAAGAAAGGTGATTGCAATTTAATATTTGCGCCATACCATGATACGGCATGATATATGATTATTAAGTCCATGGTAGGTAGGTAGGTCATTTATTTCTTTATGAAAATTACATTACAAAAATTACATGTTAAAGATAATGAATTCACAAAAAGATCGTCAGTTGAAACAGAATAATTTAAAAATACTGTCTAGAAATAATTCTAGGAATAATCAAAATAGATATGTCTTAAAATTCAATTTCAAAATATCACATATACAATCAAAAACAAAAGAAAACAGATTTAAAAAAAATACAATAAAATAGGAACTAAAGAAACACTAATATTAGAAAATCAAAATTAAAAAATAACAATAAAAATATAGTACCTACTATTAATATTAGCTTTCAGTGTATTCTTTAACAGAATACAGTGATCGCGCCAATAAAAGTTCTTTCAGTCGACGAATATAATTAATAACGTCCGAGCACTCGTTTTGTAGGTCGGCGCATGGGTCGGCGGGTAGCCTCTCATAGAAAGCGGGACCTATGATACCTGCACTTCATGCGCGCCGAGTGGAGGCGAGTGCAGGCGAGTGGCTACGTGAAGTGGGCCCGCTCGGCTCGACTCGTGTGCGCTCGCCTCGCCTCGTCTCCGCTCGCTATAGTTGTCGGTTTTTCGTGCAAGATCAAAGTGACGAGTGAAATTGCGAGCGGCTCGACCTCACGCGCGCGTACATTAGTGTGCCACAGGTTATAAAATACTTCACGTACGATTTTCCTTTAATACAATAAAACAAAATTAAAATGAAATAACCCTCTTCGGAATAGGACATAGGGTACTAATTATCCCGGAAAAATCAAAAGTTCTCGAGGGAATAACTATAACCGAATTCCGCCCGGAAAAAGCCACAGGCAAATGGTAGTTTTAGATATAGGTAATATTAATTTAATGAAACTCTTTTCTTTTATTATTTAGGTTCTGCTACATCTAACAAAAGAATAAACAAAAAAGCATGTTCACGCACGTACCTCCATTAGGTACTTAATAAAGTAAAGAATCTTGATACGTATTTATATAAAAATATAAATTTCAAAGGGTAGATATGTTCTGACACTTTTCTATTTTTGTGTATAGTAAGCTAAGCATCCACCATCTCCTTTTCCTGCAAGGTTTTCGAAACTTTTTGTACAATATGTACGTAAAAAAGCATAATGCGCAAACGCGGACAAAGCTGTCGCGGCACGTCCATCGACTTCTACGATTCAGCGGCAACTGAGCTATGCGCGCATGAAGTGCAGTGCCACTCGCCACCACTCGCCTCGGCACCACTCGCCGAGCGCCTCGCCCGAGCGCCTCGTACGAGCGTGAAGTGCAGCTATGACACGCGGGTTCATGGTATAAGTTGGAGAGTTGCCATATACACTGCCATTACATGAAATAAAATAAATGACAAAAATACTCTTATCATGCCTCAGAACAGAATCATGCATGTTATCGTTGGGGTCCGGTTTGGTGGGCTTTATATATAAGCCAGTTCACATATACGTCTTTTTTTGCATTGCGCCAGCAATTTAACATCAAATTATAATCAATACTGCAGCCTAAGTTTAGTACGATTTGTCCGTTCAAATAGTGTAAATGCTTTGAAATGCCGTCATAAAGAAGCTGCCGTCTCGAGCCGAAAGCGGCATCGGCATCCTCAAAGACTTGTACACCCACAGTGTACATTGGTACGTTGGGATGAATGGTTGATTCCTTAGAAATTAAAAGTGAATCAAAACAGTGAGTCAGAACAAAGTTTTTTAGTCTTAAAGAGGATAATGTAGTTCTCCACTTTTTTTTTACATAATCTGATGATGAGATCCATGAAGAAACAAAGGAACTTTTCAAATTTTGTAAGCAGACATTTACCGTTTTTTGCATTTTCTAAGATAACTGCGAGATTTACTTTACATTAAAGCAGCATCAATTGGTCAAGTAGAGTGATGATGGAGTCCACAGGTTGCTACACGCAAGTCTTCAATGATAAGCAGTAAAGTTAATGGATAATGATGACATTTTCTTGTCACTGTTTCTAAACAACTTACTCTCATCTCATCAGAGGGCATCTAATTAGTCGGAACTGAAAGTGTGGTTTGCAAGGAATTTCTTAACTGAAATAGTAATAGAAATATTGCTAAATTGCCTTTTAAAAACAAAGGTTGATGAGCAGTTGAAATAACGTTATCATAATCTGGTACTAGTGAATATAATGAAGCTGTATGATTTTGTCATAATCACTCTAAAAAGGTTAAAATAAATTTATTTTCAACAAAATACAGAACCAAGTCCAAAACCCTTTAATTAGTAATAAATAATGATTGGCCTTCGTTAGTAAATTACCTAGAAACATTGAATATATATGTTAATTAAGTAATAAATTAAATATATCGAAGTCGGTGGCTAGTAAATTAGCTAAACATCTGAGTTCATTTACTTGACACTGATTTCGATGTATGTATTTTATTACTTAAAAATAACAGCGCCCTGTTTCACGAAGATTCAAGTTACTATTTTACAAGCAAAAACTGGCAGCACATGACTACAGATTCCATACAGCTGCATTGCTACCTGATTTTGCCTGTAAAATTGAAACGGGCCTCTGCTGATTTTAGGTAATTTCCAAACGAAGGTCTGCCATTATTTCTTACTTTTCAAAGAGTTTTTGGAGTCGGTTTATTTTAGTTATAAGTAATTGAATTTTTTGTCATGTAATTTCCATAGTATCATGTGGGTGTACTGATCACTATTTGAACGTACGAATTGTATCATCGTACCTACCGCCACTCGATAGCAAGTTGATTCAGAACATGCAGGGACTCCGAACGACTAACGAGCGAATCCGGGCATAAGACCTCTGGCCGCAACTGCGGTCTACCACGGGTGGTTTTTTTTTTTTAATTCAAAGAATTCAATACATGGTTGGCGTTGCAGTTAATGCAGCTGACCCGGCCCGCAGCAGAAAACCACAGGTGCGGCCTCGACCTTATGGCTAATCGCATGCGTTTTATAGCTGCACTTGACGCTCGTACGAGGCGCTCGGGCGAGGCGCGAGGCGAGTGGTGCCGAGGCGAGTGGCACTCACTTCATGCGCGCATAGCTCAGTTGCCGCTGAATCGTAGAAGATGATGGACGTGCCGCGACAGCTTTGTCCGCATTTGCTCATTATGCTTTTTTACGTACATATTGTACAAAAAGATTCGAAAACCTTGCAGGAAAATGAGATGGTGGATGCTTAGCTTACTATACACAAAAATAGAACAGTGTTAGAACATATCTACCCTATGAAATTTATATTTTTTATATAAATACGTATCAATAAAGTAAAGATGCTTTATTAAGTACCTAATGGAAGTACGTGCGTGAACATGCCTTTTTTTTAATTATTCTTTTGTTAGATGTTAGCAGAGCCTAAATAATAAAAGAACCGAGTTTCATTAAATTAATATTACTTATATCTAAAACTACCATTTCGGTTATAGTTATTCCCTCGGGAACTTTTGATTTTTCCGGGATAAATAGTACTCTATGTCCTATTCCGAAGAGGGTTATTTCATTTTAATTTTGTTTTATTATATTAAAGGAAAATCGTACGTGAAGTATTTTATAACCTGTGGCACACTAATGTACGCGCGCGTGAGGTCGAGCCGCTCGCAATTTCACTCGTCACTTTGATCTTGCACGAAAAATCGACAACAATAGCGAGCGCAGGCGAGGCGAGGCGAGCGCACACGAGTGAAGCCGAGTGGGTCCACTTCACGTAGCCACTCGCCTCCACTCGGCGCGCATGAAGTGCAGGTATTAGAAATCATCCACACCCTGAATGCGTTCCCTCTATGAAAATGCGCCCTACATGTCGATGTGCTCAGTGGCGTAACATACATTTGTGCCGCCTGGGGGTGAAACTGAATTTCATTTCATTTTTGAAAAGTGCAATTGTGAGGTATAATTTTTGTTTAATGAAGAGAAGCAATCGGCAGTACGGCACCAATTTTTCCTAAAATACTGCCTCCTGATATTTGCCACCTGGGCCATGGGTCAAATACCCCCCCCATCCTCTTCATGCTACACCACTGATAATATAGCCTCCAAAAAAAGTACACGAATTTAAAACGCCCTGCGGCAGTGACAGTTTGCAGGGCGCATTGCTGCCAGGATCAATCAATCGCGCTTTGTGTAGCCTGCTTCAACTGACTGACTGAATGAATTCGAAGCGCTAAGCGAAGCGCCATAGCGGGCACGCTCACGGCTCGCGCGCATTTTAATGATACTGTCAAAAATGTATACAGAGAGGTTATTGCAGTGAATAATTGTAAAAATAGTCTCTCGAAATGAATTTACTTTATAAATAAACTAAAGTGCTGCACCTTAATCATTAAAGTATCTCCTTAGATTACCTTTCTATACCGTATCATACAAATTGGTATACAGCCTACTAGATTAATCAAGTGGCTCTTAAAGTACTAGTATATTTTGTGGCCCAGGATTTCTGCAGAATGTTATCGCACCATGTATGAAGATGACAACATAACTTCCACTCCAAAGCGCTGTGTGCTCACTGAAGTCACAAATTCGAACAATGTGTCTCCCACGGCGAATCTGAAGTTGTTGACTAATGTCGCGCTGCTTTACCCAACGCCGCCGCCGAGCGCCGTGCACCGCAAGGAAAAGTCTCTGCAAATATTATGCGATAGGTAATCGACTTGGCTACATCTCAACTATGGCTTAAGCTATCTCATGTAATATTCCTTTTATACCAGTTTTCAGTCATACATATTACATACAGCAGTTCTGGACATTATGTAAGCTATTTTCAACATTTTTGTCTTGTTGTGCAAGGGTTGGAGTCTGCACAAATGATTAGGAACACAACAAAATACCAATTATTGTAATAATATGATAAATAAAAAGAAGAGTATAAATATCTTTAATTGGCGGATGTAGATTAACATTGCTTAATCTGTCGAAACCTAGTGGCAACCAGGGTAGCCAGACACTGGGGGCTGTCCATAGAGTCAGTATTTCTGCACTTGAATTTTGACCAAAATAAGTTTTTAACATATTTTATAAAAATTAGCAGCAAATGAGGTAAACTAGAAAACCTACTACTTTTGGCTACTTTTTCAGTAAAAATAAAATCCGTTGTTATTTAAGCGGGTTTCAAGATTAGTGTCGGCCATAGTTGTGTGGATGCGCAGGATCTTTTTGTAATGCAAAATAAATGTATTTAATATCCAGCATATACAGAGCTGTAGAACCCATTTTAAGAAACTACAGTTAATAACACTGGGTCTGCTAAGTGTGCCCCCAGCGGCTGCCGGTCTGACCAGTCCCTCTCTACACACAGTAACAGTAAGGTTCAGACAGCTCTATTAAGTTATTCACACCTATGCTATATACAAAAATAACATAAAGTTATTAAACACATCAAAATGCATGTCTGAATCCCCACTTTTAATCTTAGAACCCACCATTCCAGCTATATTCTTTGGAAAGCGACTGAAAATTGCTTTTATCAACTACTAGCTTTTAATCGCAACTTTGTCTGTGTGGAAATTTATCTTTAAAATATAATTAACATTTCAAATTACAGGCTCTCATTGGGGATTTGCCGTTAATTAATTTTCCAGCGCCTCGTTTTAGGGATTGTTTTAAACAAAAGTTTTTTGTTTTTTTTTTTTCAATTTTCCACCCCTATTATATTGATACAAAATGTCACCAAAATCAGTCCAGCGGCTTAGCCATGAAAACGTAACAGACAGACACAGTTTCGCATTTCTAATACTATATAGATATATTTTTTATTATTTTATGCATAGCAATGGAAAGAAAGAAAGACGGAAAAAATCGGATTTAAGCAATCAACACTAGAGATGCAATGGATATCTGGTTACTATTGGGTATCTGGCCTATCTGGCCATGATTTTACTATCCAGCCTGATACAGGATAGTAAAAGCTTGGATCAGAAATAGGATAAAACAAATAAAAAGCCATCAGAAATAAACAAAATCAATGTCAGTTATTAAATTTTAACTTAAAATATTTTTATTTAAATGTAATCCTTCATGTAACATCACTTCCTGCACATTTGAATATTCCCAACTGATTTAATAAGGCGGGTATTAAATGTAAAGGGCCGCCCCGCACACTTAAAATTTGTAAGAATTTGAAACTTGCTTGCCGCAGGAAGGCCGCGCAAGCTAACACGACTTTAGAGATAGCTTGTGTGTGGCAAAATATCCGGCCAATGGTTATGCCAGATATTAGGTATCCGGCCAAACCATTATCCATTGAGTCTCTAATCAACACATACATATTGCGAAAATGAACAAACGGGAAGAGGCTACATTTGGAACACTCAGACAACTCATTTTTCAATATAAAATAATGAGCATTTAGTTATAATAATGAAGCAACAAATGGACATGCTAACACTTAAGGCCCGGGCACACCAAACGCGGTTGCGGCGCGTTTGCGGCGCGAACGCGGGTCCGCGCCGTTGTCGAACAGCGCGAGCGAAATTACCGTGCCACACCAAAGTAGCCGCGGGACCGCGGCGGTCCCGCGCCGCTGCGGTGTGGCATGGTATATTCGCCCGCGCCATTCGACAACGGCGCGGACCCGCGTTCGCGCCGCAAACGCGCCGCAACCGCGTTTGGTTTGCCCCGGCCTTTAAATATTGCAAGAAATTGCATACTAACACTTACAATATGTAACAAGAGATTGCTAATCGACAAAATTGATCATGAATATCCAAAGTGTAAATACCTACTTAACCAAGTTATGTAATAAACGACTGCTGGCAGTTAACGAACGGACTGCTAAAAACCACATCTTTTATCCACAATTCCCTTTTTTTATCATTTTTTGCTTTGCCGTAATAGATAAAAATCAATTGTTATCTGAGTTATATAAATATGAACCATCTCAAAATTGGCTTAAACTTTAGCCACCGATTGAGTGTGCTGCCTGTTCGCAATGAATAAGTTAATGTTATTTGCAGATTCCTCAACCTGTTTCCTCTGCATGGGCACGGCGCAGTGGAGATCCAGCTGGACAGCACGGCCGCACGCTTGGGTGTGGAGAAAAGGCGTATGTATGATATCATCAACATCCTTGAAGCCATGCAGTGTGCCGTCCACAAGCGAAAAAATACTTATCTTTGGCATGGAGGATCAAGACTGAATTCCTTTTTGAAAATGCTTAAAAAGCAAGGGGAGAACCTGAGACTGTCAGCAGCTCTACGTGGAAGAGCTCCAAAGCCACCTGCTCCTAAACATAAAACTTTGGGAGTCCTGGCTCAAAGATTTCTTATGCTTTTCCTGGTAGAACCGCCAGTAAGTACTTTCATTTGAATTTATAATATTTATTTCAGTTTGTATTTATGTAAGAATTAAGATGTAAACGGGTGCCGAGTTCTATTAAGGTTGGTTAAAGCATAGCTGCAGGATTGTACAACATTTTTCACTTGATTTATAAGGATTTTATTAGATTCCTTACTACTGTATAATGTAACCTAGCAAGTTTTCATATTCAATTATTTGCATGCAATGCATGGTGTAACCATCAAAATTTTAGTTGTGAAAACTTGCCATGTTTCATTATTCAGCTATTGAGTCGCAATTAAACTAATGAACTACTTTTAAATCAAGCAAAGAAAGTGGTACATTCAATAAGTCTTATTTTCACAACATTAGTTTCAATGATACAAAAAAAAAAACTAACACATAAAGTGCAACAGACAAACCAATGTTAATGTATAGTCATCCAATGTCATCGATTTACTTTGATCAAATCTAGATTGGCTAAAGAAATTAGATAAGTGGTATACCACCCTTAGACATGCCTGTCGTTTGAGTGGTAACACCCTATCAGCGATGGTGTGTTTCATTTGCTCGATATAAGAACTGTTGTCACTAGACTAGCCTGTAACATAAACGTTATGTAGAAATCAAAGTTCTTCTAACATAACGGTCATTCCAGAAAAAGAGTTTTAATCCAGGTTGGTAGGCCCGGCCATCTTAAACAACACTATTCTGCACTTTACAACCTAACTTTTCGTAGTAGTTGTACTTTTTCTATATCTGCATTTAAAATTATAATGTCTTTCATGTCAAATTTGGCACCAATAATAGGCAACCATTACACGCTCAATCTAGATTGTGATCTTACCAAGGTCGCGGTTTCAAATTGCTTTCAAAAACTCTAGATAATTTGTGAACTTTATTATTTATTATTGAGCCTGTAATCTCCATTTATTAGAGCCATATATTATGTACCATATTAATTATATCATTATTTTTCAGAATACGCTTATTAACCTGGAGATGGCTGTGAGAGTACTGATAGACTCATCTAATAAAAACAAAACCTCCCTTTCACCGGAAATGCTGGACCGCCAACACAAATCCAAAGTGAGGAGGCTGTATGACATTGCCAATGTATTTATTTCTATTGGTCTCATTGAAAAAGTATCTGGTAACTCAATTTTAAAGAAACCGGTATTTAAATATGTAGGACCATTAAAAACGAAAAGGATAGATAAGATTGTGGTCACAAATCCGTCTCCAATAACACCGCTCACAGTGCTAGGTAGCGACCACCAAATTACTCCTTGCCATGTATTCTCGGGCAGATCCAAACGGAAACTGGAGTTCTCTAGTACTCCCAATTGCAGCAGAGAAATACAACTAGGCGTCACGACCCCACCTCATACTCCGTCCCATAAGTGGGATGAAATCTTACTGGTAGCCGACATGGAGCTAACCAGAATTAACAATGGAATTATTTTGTAACATTGTATGTACCGATGCCTTCCAGTCCAGTACTGTCCATCTAAAGTAAAGGTTAGTTTAGGCGAGAGGGGACTACCATGGTTAGCTGTGGTAATATTAGCTTTGGAAATATTCTTTGTAAGCAATGATTTTTAAAAAAGCGGAGTATCCATTCCAATGATCTCATACTTCAGTAACTGTCCATATTAAGGATTGATATATTAATGTTTTATTAAAAGCAATTACAGATAACATTCTTAGAGTTTTTCAGGACCGAGAACGGCTTTGCAAATTGATTCTGTGGTTCGTGAATCATTCATTCGTTTCTGACGACGGGCGATGCCCCGTGTCTCATGTACCATTAATAACATAATATTCCAGTTGCTCCCCAGCACGACATGTTGCTGGAGGCAGGGGTGCTAAAATCTGAGGCACTTTTCCGTAACAGCCATTTTAAATATATTCACTTTGGCTTGTTTTGTATCAAAAACGGGGGGAAAAATATTAAGATCTCTCACATAACGGTGTTCCATTTAATGCTATGGCAAAAAATAATGTCATCCTCTCAAATCGCCTAAAACCTTATATCTGTGGATATTTATGTTTTGGATACCAATCAGGGACGTACCTACATATGTTCCTCTTAGACGGCCAAGGGGCTCTGAAGCGGCGAGTTAGGGTTGTCAGGCTGGCGGAGAATTTGATTATGCCCCTCACTTAGGCTCTGGCAGTAATAGTTTATTGTAGCGTGATTATATATAGCTGTATGTATTCCAGGGCACGTACACTTTACATTTTTTTTTATTAATATTTTTTATTGTAAACTACACTATGATGTAACTTTAAGATTATTTTTATAGTAGATGTATTTTTGTGTTGACCTAAAACTGCATAATTCTCGTCTTCCAGATAACTAAGATTATACTGTACATATTAATGAGTTACGTATTTAATTATCTCAAACATTGCCGTGCAATATCGATTTCTTTTTTATGGAGACCCTGACAATAGTTCTCCCGCCGTGGTTGTTGGCAGTATATCAACAAATAAATCTAAACTGACTGACGATATGGCTTAGCAGCCCTGGCATGGCTGGTACGGAAATTAGTTAACCCCGTCTTATCTCTCTGTCTATCTCTTTTGACAGCTCTAGTGTGGAGAGACACACTGAGGGTTAAGGCGGGTTTAATTTAGCCTCCGGACAACCTTGTTAAGGCCACTGCAGTATTGAACCTTGCCTACTGTGTCGAAGATGCTGTCTTTAATCCTGCTAAGGGTAAACTTTGTCTGATGAGCGTGAATGTTTGTACAAAATTAATACTTTTTAAATATGTGTATATTTTATTATGAAGTGATGTTTTAAATAAGTACGTGTATGTCTGGTATCCATAGAACAGGGAATCCTTGTTTTGGAACGACATTGTGAATGTGTGGAGTCCACGACATTATTGTTGTTATTTCTTGGATTATTTGGCTATACTTTTAAGGTTTCAGGATGGAAGGATTATTTTCATGATTATGACTCCTCGGTGACTGTCCTACCAAACAACAACACATTAACTATGTTCCTATGTTAAAATTTTATTATTGTTACTCAGAAAAGAGTTTTATTGATTTCACATAAAAGTGGTGCAATTAACAAATTGTTGATTTAAAAATTAGCAATGTATTTGATAAGTTTATAAAGACGTATAAATGAACTGTAATGATTTATTGACAATTAAAGTTGTTATTAATACATTTAGGTGTTCAGGCATGACCCACTGCCTCAGAGAGGAAATAAGGGCCTCAAGAAATAGTGTTAAGCTAAAGTCAAGAGATAGACTGCCCTCAGGAGTATAAGTGTTAGAAGTCGTGGTTGGGTACAAGATGACGAAACTACAAAAAAAAATGCAATTATTGTAGTCGATTAAGGTAGCCCTGTCTCCTATTTCTTGGGCCACCCTAATAGGGAGGATATTTTTTATATTTTTATTTTATATATTTAAAGGTATTTAATACTATGAATTGTTACAATATTATTATTACTATATATACAATAAGTGCTTAATAGAATTAAATAATAATGATATATATATACCTTTGAACGACATGTATACTGGATCCAACACGCTAACTGTAAAGAGCATTATATAGACACGAGAGTGGACAGGACACCTCTGCAAACAGCTCGTCGAACTTGATGCAACTTGTATCTTTTTAAGACATTTAATTAAAAACTGAAACAATGTTTTATTTCATTGTAATGGTTTAAAATTTCCTGACGAATTTTAAATATTCTTTTATTGCATATAAACTTGCTTGTTGTGGCCTATTTGCTGCTAAGTTGTATCTGTAATATTAAACAAATAACATTCAAGTTAATAACGACTTTCATTGTCTACACTTATGTTACCTTTTCACGTTGCAGTACGCCGCGCACTGAGTGCCAGAGACGTTACTTCACAGGCCCTAGAAAGGCTGGCACGGGGACAACTTAACCCCGTCTTATCTCTCTATCTCTTGTGCCGGCACTTAGATCCTATATTTAGGTTAAACTTCAACATAAGATCTATATTTATACCAAGAACTTATAAAAAAATTGGTTTTGATATATTTTTTAATATAATTATTCTGAAAATTATGGGTGTGTCCCCTTTTTATCGACGGGCCTAGCACAAGCTTTTCTTTTGTCACGAGCATAAAGCATGTGTCACTTTTTAATTAATATGCGGGTACGGAAGGGACGAATGCTTTATGTGCGCTATAAAAATTAGTATGCTACTGGGGTTGGGCTTCTATTCGACATTGCCTAAGCGATAGAGATCGCGATGATTTCGCGCTATCAAGGTAATAAAGGCTGGCGTCCACTAGACTCACCGAGGCGAATCGAATCGAATCGCAATAATTCGCCTCCTATATTTGCTATGCAACTGCGTCCACTGACGAAGAGCCGCGGCGCGCCGATTCAAATCTACCGCGCGCATTGCTCGTCAGGCGAATTTCTGCGGCTACGCGTTTTGACTTGGCTCGGCGCGCCTCAGTGGACGCGGATGAGTGCTTAGCACGGGCTGACGTGAGAGAGTGAGAAGGCTGCCGTGAGAGAGTGAGACCTCAGCACAGGCTACCATTGACTACTGACTTCGATTCGTCTGTGATGAACGCACACGGAAAAAATGCAACTCGATTCAACGTGGCTCGATTCGACTTTAATGGACGTCAGCCTTAAGAGCTACCATCCCTACGTTCCAAGACGAGCTCAAAACGTTAAACAGCACCGTGAGTGCGGTATATGCTGTTCCGAATACACCGTAAGAACGCTTATAACGCGCTCTGGGTGCGTGCCGCTATGGTCTTCATCATCAGTTTCACTTCACTAAATAATGCTTTTGGAGCGCAACTCCTTGAGTTATTACAGAAAGTACCGAAATTGTTATATGCGTACCTATAATATTTGTGGAGTTCCTTCGATTCCTCATAGATGCTCTCATCAGACCTCAACAGGACCAACTTGGATGTATATATACCCTATCGATTATAAGAAGAATGATCAAATCGGTCCAGCCATCTCCGATTAATCGGTGAACATACATACCTAGGTATAAAAAGAAAATACGCGTCGAATTGAGAACCTGCTCCGGAGTCTGTTAAAAAGCAGTCTGCATGAGGGTGCGGTCCGAATAACACTCACGGTAATCGCAACGATTAAGGTGGGCAGCGTGATTCGGAACGTAACCGACCTATGCAACGTCATACGTCGTGACCACAGACTACTAAGGGATACTACGTATCAGACGCACAACTGTCATACCCCCACATTGGCCAATAAGGGATTTGCAAGAATAACCTATGACAGCTTTTTTTTTTTAAACTGGTTCGATGATGTAAGGCAAAGGTTTTACGCCAAAAGCCTATCGTGAGGGGGTTGTTTCCAAAATATAAATCATATTCTTTATTATAGCAAAAAAAGACTAACAAATAAAACAACATGTTTAAGCTTACTTATTTTTATTTCTTAACTTTTTTTTATACTTATTTAAAGCTTTTTCTTGCATTAACGGTAATCTGTTGCCCAATCTCGAAATATCTGTACCTTTTAAAATTTTGTTGATTGTGCCGCACCAATTAAATACTGTGAACTTAATAGTGATACAAAGAAAATATTCTAGTACAACTCTTTTATGACTGTCGCAGGTGAGAAAATCAAACGAATACTTGGATAAAATAAGCCGCTTGATTTCTTTAGTTATCGAATTCGTATGTGGTATTCGTACGAGTGGATAGACCCTTCTTTTGTTGTTAGGTTATTAGTACAGTTATCGCAATTTACTTTTTGCAAGATGGTCCTAACCAACCACCCCGCAGTATAAGCACGTGAGTGCACATTTAATCGCTCACGTCTAGCCTGTACTTGAATATTTTCTTGTTCGCATTCAATCGCCACATTATTGTGAGGGGATATGGTGGTGTCAGGTTCTTTAGAGGTTTTGGGCTCAAATAAATTTCTGAGTTTTATTAACTGTTCACCAGAATCCTCCTCACAATTAAAAGCTGTTGAATGAAATTTTATAAATCTAGTAATCAACAGTGATTTGAAGGTGCTTATGAAGTTGTGGCAAGTTGGATCAGTATTGCGATAATTATAAGCACGCACTTGCCCAAAGAAATTCTCTATTGGGTCCGAGTTAAAATATCGTGGGCGCATTATTTTAATATTTTTGTTTTTGAAGAATTGCCACAACCTCATAAAACTTTTAAGTGTCACAATCCAATTTTTTAGCGAAGGCAAAGTTACTTCTCCACGTCTTTGATCTACAAATTTCATTTTTTCCAACTTCTGAACTGCTTCCTTCCAAAACTGGTGATGAGGAGAAGTTGCCGTTACTGCTTTAAGTAATGGTTTACCCCGTGCTCTTTTCCCGCTTATTGTAGCTCCGTTGGTTGAGTCGAAGAGGTCATCGAAGAACAAAACTGTATCCGCCGTGTTTTTTAAAGTATCGCTGACCTCTTTTCCGTCCGCGTAGTGAGCTAAAAAATACAATGTTAAATTAATTCTTTCTTAATTTTTTGTAACGTTTTTACTTGTTCATATTATTATTTTACATATTTATTTCTTAGACTTATAAAATCTATCCTTGACCACTATTCTAATCAGATCATGTTCACTTGTATTTTATAAAATTGACGACACGTTTGACCTAGTTGATAGTGACCCTGCTTCCGAAGCAAGCGGTCCCGGGTTCGATTCCCGGTAAGGGCAAATATTTGTGTGATGAGCACGAATGTTTGTTCCCGAGTCTTGGATATTTCCTATGTATTTAAGTATTTATTTAACTATATAAGTATGTATATCGTCGTCTAGTACCCATAACACAAGCCTTTAGAACTTACTTTGGGGCTAGATTGATTTGTGTAAAGATTGTCCCCTGATTTATTTATTTATTTATTAATATCACTCAATACCAAATAGCCCAACCAATATTAAGCATAATTCAGTTTTCCTGTTATGTTTGTTCTATTTTTGCAGCCAAAGCACAACCAACTTTGCTAAAAGTTTGCAGATAATTAAGTAGCTGAATATTCATTTGGCTAATTTCCCAGAGCCCTAGAGGCAACAATCTCCACGCCGACGAGGTTGTGTGCAGAACGAAAGCAGATTATAACGATTTAGTCTCAAGTAATCGATATTTTTATATTTGCTACAAGATTATGCTCTATATATGAACATACTTACAAAATTGGGATGTGTACGACAAGGCGGCCGCCACAGTTTTGCTCAGGACTCGCGTACAGGTCTTGACCTGGAATCACATATGCAGTCTGTCTTATAATAGATAGTAATAAAAAAAAACATTATTCAGTTTAAATACAACATGACAGAAATCAATCGAAAGATTCTACATACATTACATATGAATGACAAAGTTAAACCTTTGTGAATGGTGAACTTGTTGTAACCGTGACGATGGTTTCACATGAGTGATTAATTTACAAACAGTAGTCTCTAATTATGTTGTGATGTGTAACCAAAACGTGAATAATGAAATCTGATACTGTTCATATTTTCAATACTCTCCTGAATCCATTTATATAAATTAGCCCTTTATATAAATGGATTCAAGAGAATTCTTAATACAACAATGGTGTACCTTCATTTTGTTGATCTTTTCAGGAATGACGTGCGCGTCGTTCAATTTGTGCAGTAGCCGAGCCTGGGCATGTCCGCAGTCAGTTTGATAGACGTCGACAATGTCACTCCACTTGGGAACTTTCTCATCGTACTTAATATTCTTGTTTAAAAAATTATTTCGGATCCCCTTGATCAGATGAGGTGGATCGAAGATAACACTTAAGTTCCGCCCATTTATAGTAATAACTTCGTCTGAAATATACAAAATAATACGAATCTAGTTGTTGCTTTGAATTTTCCACCAAGTAGTAGTTAACTACTATATAAAAAAGAATCTTCCTTTGTAAAATACATTTTCACTCGCTTACTTTGATTCAACATACAATCAGTCTCGAACTTACCAGTCTGAGTGCCAGCGTTTATCTGTTCTCTTCGCATGTCTTCAAGAAGGCTCTTCAAAGCGGACTGGAATGACTGGCCCTGGTCGCAAATTAAAGCAATGGGTAAAAGACCCGTGTCAATGATGATATTAACGATTTCTTTTAAAATCACTTTCATATCGTCCTTTTTAGTGGCACCTTCGCAAAAATAAAAGACAATAGGCTGTTGCCATTTATGGATGGCGCCTCTGATCATGAACGCCAAAGCGTGGTCGGCAAATTGTTTTGTTCTTTCGTTCAAGTGGACAAAACCATTAAGGTTGTCCTTAACTTTGTCATACTCCAACGCGGGTTCTAGTGACACTTCGTCAAATATCAAAGAGCAGTACTTTTTGTTTTCGCTCCAAGTCCCGACCTGAAATAAAAACAAATTAATTTAACTAAATGACTAAGAAATACTTGGCATTGGTATGATGTCTAGGCATCAACAGTTACAAAAATCCAATGTTATTTATAGTACTTAAACCCGATTTTGCCCTGCCCGACTACTTCCGCGTACAAACCGTTTATCGATAGAATTGCCACATGCTCTTCCATAGATGTCTGGTTGCCTTTTCCTTATTATAAACAGCAAAATTGATACGGAAATTTAGCCAAGGTAACCAAGAAGATGGATTGATTAACTTTTGCATTTCTAACATTGAAATGGATGACATAAACACCATCATAAACAAGTGTAAGACTGTAGGTACTTACCTCTTCCTTAATAGCATCAAAAACTTGTTTATTAACCCCAGGTTGCAGGTTCAACGACGATATCATTTTCGTCAATGTATTCCTGGATGGCAGAATAAAAATCTTTTGTAGAAATTTATAGGCCTTGGGGCTTTGTTTCATTATGGCCAATGAAATCATTTTTTCCTCATCCGTAAACCGTCTGCCTTTGAGTTTTTTTGAACTCTGGCTAATTTGCATCCAAATTAGTTTCCTGGCGATCGGATTTATTTTCGATGTCAATTTATCAAAAGTTTGAGTCTTGGAAAATTGTGTAGCTCTTTTAGCTCTTCTACTGAAGTCCAGCTGCTTTTTGGACCGAGAAAACTCTCTATAAATCTTCTGACAGATCGGTGATAAATCTCCTACTCTTGGAATCAAACGTCGAAAACATCGGCGCTTTGTAGTTTTGTTGACGGTTTCGGCGGCAATTTCTGAAATGTAGCAAAGGGTTAGACTCAAATAATTTTCAAGCTGTTTTAACACGTAAATTAGGGTTTTTATAATTTAGATTTTTGTATGGTGTTTTTACGACGCTATGCTATAATATCGAATTCAACTTGAAATTTGCAGTAGGTACCGACCTATATTTTTAATAAATGAGTATTAATATCGTAACGCTTCGAGATGCCATTATTATGATTCCACGAGCAGAATGAAAAGTATATATCACGATCATCGCCTAGCCGAAACTACCTACTGAAGCTAGAAACATAAATTTAGAATTTGACGTTTCTTATTTTAAGTTTAGGAAGTTTTAAATTTATGGGACACTTTCGAATTGGACTCATTGTCGCACGTTTACTCTCAGTGGCTACTCGCGCGCACTCACTCTGCTAAACTGTCCGTGTAGTGCTCATTTCCACGCGTGGTGCCCTTCTATTAGTATTTATTCTAATGGTAAAGCCTAGTATATTAAATTAAAAATTACTTAATTGTTAGCTGTAAATGTTGAAAGCCTTTCGAATGATGATAAAAATACCTGGTAGAGATCCATGTGGTGGAGGAGATACAGCTTGAACGTTTAAAACAGCCGACCCATCAGTCACTGGTCCTTGGCCTGAAATAAAATAAGTGAGCACATATTATTCTTTCTATATTTATATTCAGTTCTTGTCTTCTTGCAGTGCCTAGAGCGCGCACTGTTTCCCACAGGAGCTCACCTAATGTTCGGGCACTGCAAATGCTCAATCTACTTCTGCTATCGGCACCTGATTGTGATGTGTTTTGGAGTCGATGGACGGTTGTGTGCCGTGAATGTCTGAGTTTTTGTGAGGCGATGAATGTATGAATACAAAGTAAAAATTATGATTATAATTATAGTTTTTTCTCTTTTGTTTCTTGTTATTTTGAATTTTGTATTTTTCTTTTTTGTGTATTAATTGAATTTTCCAGCGTATTGGTGTATTACTGTAATGCTGTATAAATTATGTTTAAATGAATAAATAAATAAATAAATAAATTATACTACAAGCCTTTTTAGTGAAGTACAAAATGTATTAAATTTTTACTTAAAAAAGTCAACACAAAAAAGTCTTGCTTTAAATACTTTTTTTATAAAATCTGGCCAAGTGCGTGTCTGACCACGCATAGAACAGGGCTCCCTAGCATGTAGGATTTTATACTTAGTATTTCACCTTTTAACCTAACATGCAACAAACCCTCGTAGAGTTTGTATAGAAACAGACCAACATGTACTAGCTTTTTTTATCTCAGAAGCGTGTTCACGGACGCGTTCAACCCAATTTTCGTTGATAGTATTAAATTTATTACCTGTTAGAAGTAACTTTTTTCTTCAGAGTTTATTATCTTATCACAGTTGGAAAGTTAGAGTAAGGGATATCTTATTGACAACTTTAGGAGCTCATATCTCGACAAATATTCACCAAATCAAAAACATAATAAGAAACCTTCATGTAATTTTTGTGGATACCCCCTTTGATAATATCCGTAAGAGTTATTTTGTGTCACTCTCTACAATTATATGTAAGGAGTGCCACACCTAAAAACATTTTCTTTTTTCATACTTTCACTATATAATATGTTAATAAAGCGGTAAACATAGATATACGAGTTAAATTTCAACTTGGTAGCTCCAATAGTATCCGAGTAAAATGGCTGTCACGTACGGACAGACAGACAGACGGACATGATGAATCTATAAGGGTTCAATTTATGCCATTTGACTATGGAACCTAATAAAACGTATTCTTTTAATTTATGACATTCAATATCGTCGCGCCAAACTTCTAGGTTAAATAAAATTCAAAACAAGTTGTGGAACAAATTTTAAAGTGTTCTAGAATGTTGGCGCATCCTGTGCAGTAGATCCATAAACAAGATTACCATTACTTAGATTCTAAGTAATGGTAAAGTTGTTCATGGATCGAATAGGCATGGGCAACCTTTTAAAACACTGTTTATGTTTATATTTGTTTAGGTCAGCCGGCTACTATGCCTCGGTTATACAGTCAGTGGCAGCGCAGAAAGTAACTGAACCGATTTTTTTCGCGGGCTGGTTTATAAACAGTGTCTGTCTGAATGCAGCCTGCCAGTTGCCCACGCGACTTAGAACCTTGTCATTGCAAAGTTTTGAGCGATACCAACATATATTAACATAATTCTTTTAGCATTATAATAAGTGTAATGATAGTATACATTTCAAAATTAAAACAAACCATTTTTTAAATACAGAAAGACAAAAATGGTCTAAATCCGCTAATTTTCTGGTTATCCGTTCCATGTGTGAGAGCATCCAAGATTTTTAATTTTGATAAAAAAAACATAGCATAACTGTGCACAATCTATAGAAGCTACCCTTACTGTTTTTGAGATAGACACCTTGGACGGATGGACGGGCAGACTACTTAGACAATGTAAGAAGGGCCCATTGAAGAAGGGACCTTTGATTATGAAACCTTAAGAATAAATTCTTTTCATCACACCATCTTAGGACTAATTAATCGAATGTGACCACAAGTAGTCTTGTGGCTCTGCCCACCCCATTAGGGATTTCGGGCGTGATGCTATGTATGTATGTAAGAATAAAATAATCTGTTCAATTACCTGTTACTCCCTGTTGTGGGAGGTTTTGCGTTTTGCCCAGATTTGACGGTAGTTCAAGTGATGAACCTGAATTAAAATATATTTATGATTAACTTGGGAAATATAACAGTATAATCCACGGCACATAGGTTAAACTGGGGCGGCGGTCGTCCGCGCAGGTACAACTATGGTTTTTTTTTTCGCGGCACGTAACTTGAATTATAACTATGAATTCGTAGAACACATTTTCGGGTGTCAATCGAAGTGTGGTATGAGGTGCGACGCGACGGGCCGCGCGTAACCATAATTGTACCTGCGCGGATGGCCGCCATTTTGTTTCAACTTATGAAGCGGGGATTATAACACCTTACTCAATACTTTCTATAATAATTAATCATATTGTAGACAAACACACAGAACACAATGCTACATATTTTTAAATAGTACCAAAGTTAAATTAATTTCAGATAAAAATTAAACACAAATAACTAACGTTTCAATTACCTGAGAAAGCAAGTTGTGGTATATTTTGGATTTCCATGAGTAGCCGTGGTCGCTCGTGTGATGGACCTGAAATAATTAAAAATATAATTTAAGTTTAGTTTAAAGTATGAAATTCATTCAAAAGAAAATTCCATTTATTTATGAATCTTCTAGCAAGTTAATAAAAAGTACCTGCAGCTCCCAATAACACATTGCTTGAGGGGTCTGGCTTGCAGTAGTTATGATCGTCATGCCGGAAGCGTTTACCATAGCAGTGATCAAGTATCACATTTTCTGAAAAGTATAATAATAATTATTAATTAAAGCAAATAGAGAAAAAAATGCAACATTGGAACGAGTTTGCTTGGTACAAGGATATGCTGTGCCCTGATTACAAGTTACAATTAAAGGTCAAACCGCACTTAGGCAAAAATTCCAACACTCCAGATCAATGCATGGGATTTGTCTTCGGTGCTGCCAATTTTTACCAGTAAAATTGTAACTTGTAACTTAATAAAACAAGCCCTGGGGGCTTTGGTCTCACTTGTATGTGTTGCCCTGGATAAGCTGTCATAAACATGATTTTGATAACATGTACAAGGTATCAAGTTTGTATGTAGGTGAAAAACTTTCTATACATATGTAAAGATCTGCTTGATTGCTATAAGTAATTTTTAATGGAAGTTAGATGTCCCCTTGCAAGCTCAGAAACAGCTAACCGGGCTTGTTAAAAAAAGTTCATACTCAATTTACCTATCCCTTTTCAAATTCATTTACTTAGCCTTCTTTATTACAAACAGTCTATACGTCCTTGAAAATAACCATATGTAGGTGTTGAAACACCATATACAAACTAAATACCAGTTGGTATCAGGTGTACGTAAAAAATACCACATGCACTAAAAGAAAATTATTTTACTTGATCAACTGTTATTGTTAGCCAAAAATAAAAATACCAGTTTTAAAAACTAAAGGAATATCAATGTCTTAGTTTACATTGCAAGTTTTACCTTCAGTACTGTAGGTATGTAGGTAAACTCTATAGTTCATCCAAAAACCCTAAAACTAAAACAATATAATAAAATTACTAAAAAGAAAGGCCTATCCGTTATAGGAAATTCTACAAGCTGAAAGTTACATTCGGCGTGGTATTTTTGGTGCGCCATTTATAAATTGGATTGTAATTAACTAGCAAATACAGAAATATATTTAATA
This sequence comes from Tortricodes alternella, assembly GCA_947859335.1. Classification (NCBI taxonomy): domain Eukaryota; kingdom Metazoa; phylum Arthropoda; class Insecta; order Lepidoptera; family Tortricidae; genus Tortricodes; species Tortricodes alternella. Next base: position 20,461,201 of record OX401970.1, on the reverse strand, counting down.
TAAAAATTAATGTACATACCAGTGAGCTTGTTTTCATCTGTTAAACTTGGTACACCACTTTTAAGCTCTTCTTCAGAGAATAAAGTGGGATAAGCGCCGAGGCGAAGTCGAGATTTCTCCGTAACGAATCTTTGTTCAAAGTGGACGTGACAAACAAATACTTTACGAAGATTTTGGAGGCTTAAACTGCGAAGCCGATCGCTATTAATACACTTTAACCACTTGTGGAGTCCTATCTCCGATGCGGGAAACTGATGCATTTTAACGTCCTGTCGTTTATTCGCACACTTGTCCACACAACACTTATAGAACATTTTGGTTAAATAATATAACCACGGACGAAATATTACTGTTTTAACTCTGAGAGGATAAGCACGGAATGAAATCAACGATACTTCACTCGATCAAGGATGAAACAGTAATGATGGGTACCTAACCTAATGAAACGGAGGCGGCGCGAAACAAGAACTGTCAAAATCAAGTTAAAAAATATTTAAAATGGCGTCGATGAGTACACAGTGACAGCTGGCAGGGGTGAAGAGAGCAGGGTAAAAGTCACTATCCATTCTTGTATCGTCTACAATCATAGACACTAATGCCAGCATCTATATGTATGAAGATTATAGGCCGTGGTCGTGACTGGTTTTTAATAAAGTCTCGTGACTTACAAGTAAATGTTTTTAAGTTATTAAATACTTACTAAATAAACTTGATTTATTTTTACTATTGAGAGGGTTAAGCTACCGCTCCACAGAAATATCTTTATTTTAACTGGTGCCCGCTACTTAGTCTGCGTAGAATAAGTAATTATTTAAGTAGCCTATTTCCTTCTCCCAGGTCTAATTTATCTCTATACACAAAACTATTAATTTGGTTCAGCGGTTTAGGCGTGACAACGTAACAAACAGAGTGCGAACTTTCGCATTTATAATATTAGTTAGGATTTTAACTTACGGATTGCAATAAATACACATACTATCAAATATAAATCTATAATTTCAATACGTTACAAGTACATGGACGCTTTATAAACATGGCATAATTTTATAAGTGGTTATTTATTTAAGCTTTATTGCACAAAGTACAAATGATGGACTTGTTGCGGTTGTGATGTAGGTGCGCGTCGAGCCGTCAGACTTGCTCGACCATGGGGAACTGCTCCGCGTCCTCCACCGGCAGCGCCTCTGCGTCGAACAGCCCCGCGTGCACACCCACTATCGTCACCGTCACTCCTAAAACATTTGTCGTTTTCATTAAACACCACATTCACTACACGACGCCGACGGGCCACAATGTTTTTTCTTCAAAATCTTACGAACCTACGTTTCACAGATCGGCAGTTCCTGTCTAGGTCGTTAACTTTTTAGCATTGTAACAAATCTAACCTAACTTAAAGATAAAATGTAGATAATAGCATTCTGCGTAATAAAAATTCGACGAAACATTTTTCGGTAAATTGAGGGACTAACTTGATCAGTAGTGCTTCCGTGTTTTGTGTGGAGAATTGTAGGTTGTAGCTTTATAAAAGAGAGGTCACACAGATCAATCAGAATCAAGATATACCTAACACCCAGAAGACCACAGCGCCGGCGCCAGCAAGCCAGCACACCGCCATAGATCCCGCAGCGGCTACCGCGTACTGTTGCGTTTTTGTCAGCTCCCACCCTCCAATCTAAAATCGTGTTTAAAAATAAGTACCTAGTTACGGATAACTCAACTCAAGTCATGTTTGCGCGTGGCGCTGTTGCTGTGTGCGTGCGATTGCAAATATGCAGCTTTGAATTGTGTAGCATTGACACGTCTAGCGTCCGTGCGAGCAACACGAGCTCGCCCGCACAGCGCTACGCGCAGTTGAGTTGAGTTCGTTGATTATTACTATATTAGAAAACTCTTAATTAATAATATAGTTCATAATTATACATAAAGGTTTATTAATATTTATCATTGTGAAACGCTGAATTTAGACAGTTTGTAGCAATTTGTACTTTAGGAGTTTCTTTTTGACAACTCCTTCAGAATTACCCTCAGTACTTAGCAGTTTCGTGGCCGAATTCAGAAACGCCACTTAAGTATTTGATTACAGATTAAATAGTTAAATGTCCCTCAACTACATAGTTGTCATCTAGTTGTCGTCTATAAAAAAACGTCACTCAAACGTCACTTTAATTAAAGATCAATTTGCGTGGCCTTTCCGAATTTGGCAATCAGAGAGTTTAAATGAATGCAATGACTAATCTTCTCTCTCGTGTCGTCCCTTAATAAAGGCTAAAAAAAAAGGCAAAAGAATATCAGAAATGTAATAACGTATCACGCACTCACTTTCGGCTGAAAAGTTATAAATACATAGAGCATTAATTACTTTACACAAACGATCAAAAGGCATGAATGAACTCTTTCATACCAATTAACGTAAATTTCTTACCTTCCACGTGTTTGGGCCTGAAGTTAATTTTCTGTAACCGAAAAAGCTTGCCACCATCGCAATCAGGAGTAATGGAGAAGTGATACTGAAAATCATTTTTGAGTTTTTAATTACTTTTAATAAAAGTGCCTAAATCAATTCTAACTTTAAGAAATAAACCACGTAAGTAAATGGGTTAAAAGTTAAGTACGGGTAAAATACGATGTCGAATGCCATGTTATTTTCATTCGGACATCTTTGACACGTTCATTGCAAAACCAAAACACAAGTCGCAATCCTCAGAGGGCCTAGCACACTAGTTTTTATCGCGCACATAAAGCATCTGTCACTTTTTAACTAACATGAGGGTGCGAAAAGGATGTTGCATAGTCATAGCGTTTTTAAGTGTTATTAATAATACCGTTAATAAATATTATATCGTTGGTGGTAAGTAAATGAACACAGTATGAGTGAAATATCTAATTTTAAATTTTCTTGGTTTTCAAAGGGTTCTTAGAGACAGCTATGTTTTTTGTTAAAATAATTTTATTTCTAGCTTTTTAGTGAATATAATGTTATAACACAGTTTCATTATAGCCAGTAGTACCAGATGATCGCATTATGTCAACTGCTCATCGACCTTGCTAAAATACTTATTACGTTCAGAATTCAAGGACTGTTAACCGCTTCATTGGGAGTTCCAATTTACCAGATGCGTTTTAACGAGAATAATTTGCTTAGCGACACAGACAAGGAAATGTCATCATTACCTATCTGTTAAATGTCTATCATTGAAGAGTTCCAAGTAGCAATCCGTGGACTCCATCACCACTTGACCAAATGATGCAAATAGCTCGGTTATCTTAGAAAATGGCAAAACCAGTTTGCTGTCTTACAAATTAGAGGAGTTCTGTTGATTCCTCGTGGATCCCATCATCAGATCCCGCCAATTTTTCTATGGATCATTTCTGAACTATGAGCATCCCAACAAAAAAAAAAGAATTATCGAAATCAGCTCACGTGGTGAAAGTGATGCGAAAACATACATAAAAGAAAAATATATACGAGTCGAATAAATACTTCCTCCTTTTTTGAAGTCGGTTAAAAATGAATGGAACCATGGCCGGGTATGCCGCATTAGCGCACTCACAGGCAATATACAAACAGGCCCAGAAAGACCATAAAATAGTTGGCTTGAAAATATTCCACATTTCGATAGAAGCGGCGCGTCAGTCTTGGAATCGAACCGGGAACCTGTAATCAAAACAATAAACTAGATAAAGGCATTGTGGGAATAGCTTTACTGATGGTTATGGACCCATTCGTGTAATGTTTTATTAACATCACATTAACAATGCCGTTACGTTATTTTATTAATACTTTCAACGACTGGTGTGTCATGGTGGGATGACAAGACAACGTAAACAGTGTCACTAGCGAGGCATACATGAAATGAAATAAAATAAAAATAAAATAATCAGAATAAGTATGGCGCTCCACATTGAGGGTAACTAGGTATCTACACGTTTACTAGTCAACCGCCTTCATATAAATAGTTAATTTACTGATAATATTTTTGACCATATTTCATTTTGACGATGCTACTTGGCCTGATTCTTATTATTACTCAGTTAAAGCCTAATTTCAGCAAATTCGAAGCATCAAAGTAAAATGAAATTATTATTAGGATTACGGGGATGCGTTTACACTTTCAGTGAGATCTTTTACATCGTTAATTGCACAGTTCAGAAGTGTTTTATCTTCTATCTCTATCTGTGGTACAGCTGCCAGACTCTTCGAAGGCGTCGTTTTTGGGCAACCCAGTGCAATAGGGCATTGTGCTTTAATCCTGTTAGCGCTGGGATGCTGCTCTGAGCAACCACATGAATCAGATTGGTGATGTAACAAACGCGCGTAATACCTACATCTCTTCAGCGGCCCTAACATGCATGGCAGAAAGATAAATTAGAACCGTTTATCTCTAAGTGCGTTTCTCTCACACTAGTGCCGACGAAAGAGATAGTCATAGAGATGAACGGTTCCAATTTATCTTTGTGGCATGCATGTTAGGGCCGCAGGCTCTTTTAGTAGAAGATTAAGGTTGTTGTCCTTAAGGTACTCGTACTCTTAGAAGTTTTCCCAATCTGTTTTGGCATTGTAAAGATATAAATTTTTGTTTGCTTTAGACACATTTAGCCACAGAACACAGAAAGAGGTTAGAAAGGCGATGTGGGCGGGGCACGCGCGCCACAACTATGAACAAATAATCCTACTTCAAACACAACTCGCTGACAGCGCTGAGCGCTGTCAGTCGCGAGCGAGCTGCGTCAAAGTGATGAGCTGCGGTAAAATCCGGTTTAATTCATTGAAAATGCCGTCTTGTGCAATAATTCAATTTCATTTATTTCTATTTAAGATATTTACACGACCTTTTAGTAGGCAAGACCTACTTACTATAGATAGGAAAAGAGCTGCAGCTACCTTAGTACTATTATTATCTATTCTGTGCTGCAGCGCTATAGGTTACGTCAAGTAAAAAGACCGTCAGCGGTAATTTTACGTAACGCGATCTATACCTGAGATGTGTGACATTGCATTGAAGATGGAAGTAAATAACATAGTAATAATAGTATTACTATGTTATTTACTTCAATTATCGTATTAGCATAGGCTAGCTAATACGATAATTTCTAACTCGGTAATTATAATTATTATCTCCAGGGCCTCTATATGTCATTGCCTAAGCGAAATCGCAAACTATTTTGCTACGATATGGTAGCTCTCATTAGCTTGATAGCAATAGCGGCCGCATCATAAAAAACCGTACGCGATATCGCTTAGGCAATGTCGAATAGAGAACCAGTTCTTTCGCTTGTTTCTCATCTGAGTAACATCAGCTAGTAACAATGGATCTCTTTTAAACCCCTTCACCATCTGAGTCATGATAAGATGAAAACTTGAAAAGTTCCATGACTGCTACATTCATTTACAGACGACAAAACTCGGATCAAAATAAACCGATTAATTTAAAACAAAGCGTGTCTGAACACCTGTACTTGATAAAAAATAGGGTACAATTTTAAGGGCCTGGCGCTGATGGCAACGCGCTTTGGAATGGTCTGGCGGTGAAAGGGTTATTATAATTCGCTTCACGTAAATGGAATGCTGATGGCAGTATAAATTGTATGGCGAACTAAACAAATTCACCCACCCAAATTTGAAATCCAGACTTGTTTTAAGCATTACCGTAACTTGATTATATCCAAGAATGACTTGTGGAACTTGAACTATTATTTATTATTCATTATAGAGTGATTAACTACGAAATACACTTCAAAACGTGGCATAGAGGGCGCTACTCTTCATCGATAACTATTATCGATATGCTCGAGGCCTAGTGTAAATGTAAAATAAATTGCTTTCGTCAATGTAGTAGTCTATGGGCGGGCCAACGGCCGGCTATTCGAACGCACGAATCATGAGCGGACTTCGGTTATTGTGGGTGTGTGCCACAGAACACAGAAAGAGGTTAGAAAGGCCGTCTGCCATAATTCGTACCGAAACCGCTGTCGCCGAAGCATCCCCGCTCGACGTTACAACTACTAGCGCAAACGAAATAACTACGAGAATACGCACACACCCACAATAACCAAAGTCCGCTCGTGATTCGTGCGTTCGAATAGCCAGCCGTTGCCCCGCCCATACCGCTTCATTGACAAAAGCAATTTATTTTACATTTGCACTAGGCCTCGAGCATATCGATAATAGTTATCGATGATGTATCGCGCCCTCTATGCCGCGTTTTGAAGTGTATACTACTATTTCGTAGTTAATCAGGCGCTGTGTAAGGCGGGTTGCGTGCTGTGTCCGGCAGGTCGCGCTGTGTCCGGCGGGTTGCGCGCTGTGTCCGGCGGGTTGCGCGCTGTGTCCGGCGGGTCGCGGTCGGTCCGGCGGGTTACGCGGTTTTTTTGTCTAATTTTTATTTCTTTATATGCAGCCAGGATTGCAACAAATCACTTGTTGTCAGAAAATATTGTTTCTGAACACATCATGGAGGATTTATAATAAAGTATGTGTGTAGATAAAGTTAGGTATGCAACTGTACATAATTTGGCCTTAAAACACTCGTGCGATCTTATTATGAAAATCGCCTATCGGCTCGTCTCATAAACCGGCACTCGTATTTTAATGCCTATCATTATGCAACCGTTACATAAACTACTATAAATATGCGCAAATACAAAAAAAAAGTTTAAGTTTCTCGTGTGTAATTTTGAAACTTAATCATTATATTGTTATTTATTATTATATTGTATTTACTTTTTTATGTAAATTAAATATAGTTATAAAAACCCACAAGCTATTATAATATTAAGTTTAGATATTATACACCGGCTTCACATCAAGCCCGCCACTTTTAGGTAAATTGTTTTTATATTATTAGGAACAACATTGATAAAAAATACAGAAGTTAACTTAAATGATAAATAAATTCAAAAGACTTATTATAATAGGGTATAACAGGACCAAATTTACTTAAGCTGAACTCAGAGGAATTAACAAGTTACTTTGTAAACCAGGCTTAAGGTGTATTATGGTCGCAGCTCTGTAAGTGCATTAAAAGTATTTTTTTAAAACACTCTTATCATTAATTATCGCTTTTTTGGTCCATTCATCAATGCAGAAAAATAAATAACTTATCGAACACATTGTTTATCTATAGTCGATAACACTAACTTTGGCCACATCACTAGTCTCATTACTTCGTCACGTAGGCAGTTTTTGGGAAACCATTAAATAACTTAGTTTTTAGACTTACCTGTGAAAAGAAATTCCATCTTTTGACACATTTGATACTTGGCTTCTGGCCCTGCACGTAATTATTGCACAAGACGACATTTTCAATTAATTAAACCGGATTTTACCGCAGCTCGACACTGTGACGCATCGCGCTCGCGACTGACTGCGCTGACAGCGAGTCGTGTTTGAAATAGCTCATTTGCTCAACTGCGCGGCACGCGTGCCCCGCCCACATCGCCTTTCTAACCTCTTTCTGTGTTCTGTGGTGTGTGCGTATTCTCGTAGTTATTTCGTTTGTGTAAGTAGTTGTAATGCGGAGTGGGGATGCGTCGGCGACAGCGGTTTCGGTACAAATTATGGCAGACTGCCTTTCTAACCTCTTTCTGTGTTCTGTGCATTTAGCGGACTGACTGTAAGAATAAGTAATCGGCGTATGATCAGACGGGAGAGACTAGATTGTAAGTGGAAATGCTGGAAACATGTATTTTTTAGTACCTTACCCCCTTATAAAAGTCTTGAAGATGGAACATTTTATTTCTGCAAGTCTGCCAATAAGCCTTAGTGAGTGCATAACCCCGAGCGTGCCTGAGCGAGAGTAGAAAATTACCCATTTGAACGCCACAGTCGGCTGTGGCCGGCACCAGATTTCCGTGCCCCTGACGCCACGGCATGCCGTCCATACATTTTGTCGGCTAGGCGTCCGAGGCACTCTTCCTCGCACTCAGCCGGGGTGTTCAAAAGGTTAAACTCCTAAAAGCCCGGAGTTGAACTACTTTTCTGTTTATAGGTACTATTGTGTCGGGGAGAGAATTCAATTGCCGAGAGGTTAATGGACCCAAAGCGGACTTTACTCTTACTGTGGTTAACAAGTCCAGCAACTAATGCTTTACACTGATCATAATCAAGTTTGCTGGGGTGCGAGTTATTTGGTGAGTTAAGAGCCAAGTGTTGTAAGAAGTCCTAGTTTCGCTAACTGTCTGTCTATAATATGTAATTACCTTAAAATTTTCAGTTGCAACAAATTGCGTCCACGGTCTTCGAGAAGCTAGGAATCCCATTAACAGTGCTTGGCCCCCACCGGTACGAACATGCTGCAACAACCTTAAAAAAATATGATTTATCTCTTTATTTTTACAATTAAAAATAAAACAGTGTTTGGTCAAATGATACATTATTTTAAAGAAATTATAAAAGAGCTCATTTTCAATAGATTTCATGCTGTGGTATCTACTCTATTGTGAAATCAGTGCCATTTAAAATAGTCGCACCACTATCAGTCGAGCAGTGCAGTGGTTCCCTAAGTCACTAGAAACGTGGCTCAATTAAAACAAAAGTTATTTTTTGGGGCACGCTGATGACTCAAGCATGTATCTACTTGAAATAAAAGCATTGTAGATCGATAGAAACTATATGATCATTGAAAAGCTTCAGTTCTGGCTTATTTCCTATTTATACTGTCCCTTGCTATGAAATCTATATATATATATATATATATATATATATATATATATATATATATATATATAAATCTCGTGTCATGGTGTTTTTGGTCGCACTCCTCCGAAACGGCTCGACCGATTTTTATGATTTTTTTTATGTTATATTTGGTAGATATGAGAATAGGTCATTTCATACCGCTAGGTGATTAGGGTGTCCACGCGGACGAAGTCGCGTGGCGGGCAGATGCTTGTTTAAATATATACTTACTTCATGTATCTCCTATATTGTTCTTGTATGCATGTAAATAACATACATTTTGGTAATTATGTTAACTTCATTTAATTGCTAAAATATCCCACTTTAATAATGAAAATGAATTTATTTATTTTGACAGTAGGCCACATGGGCTCTTTCACATGCCTGAATCTACAAGCGCTTCGAAAGTTGACATCTGCTGAGAAGAAACGCCACAAGAAACTCAGTAGTAAGTCTTTTTTCATCTTTCATGAGTTTCATCTAAAACTAACACTTAAAAAGTGCAACAAACAAATCGAATGGGTACAAAATAATTCTAATAAATAACTAATAAGTGAGATGTATAGTCTCCGCTTCTGGACAAGTTAAGTGACTTAGAGATGTATAAAGCCTCTAAGGGTCATAACATAATAATGAAAATAATAATGGAAACAAAGAAACATATAAATTGATTAATCTAGGTGAAATGGAAATGTAGACAGACAGTCTCCACGGTCAAGTATAAAGATGGAGATGTATGGTCTCCAAATATATTTTTAAAAAATTCTAACATTTCATTTTTTATAATGTCAATTGACTGACAAACGATCTGACGGCCCACCTGATGGAAAGTGGTCACCGCCGCCCATGGACATCTGAAACACCAGAGGTACTGCCAATGCGTTGCCAGTCAAGGGAGGATGTCTTAATAATACAAATATACGAATATGAAAAACTATCAAGTATAGAGAACACCATGAAGTATATTTTAACTTTCCTCCCATTATACTTGCGTTTATTGATAGATTTCACTACAAGGTAAGATATTCAGATATAGTGGTACTAAAGACTGGAAATCGATCTTTATTATTATTTACAGGCAACCCCACCCCAGCTTTGCCTTTGGTATATCCTATACAAACGTTGAACCTCCTTTTCACCTTTTTTAGGGTTCCGTACCCAAACGGTACAAACTGGCCCTATTACTAAGACTCCGCTGTCCTCCCGTCTGCCTGCCACCAGGCTGTATCTTATGAACCGTGATAGTTAGACAGTTGAAGTTTTCCCAGATGATGTATTTCTGTTGCCGCTATAACAACAAATACAAAAAAAAAAACAGAATAAAATAAGTATTTAACTTAGCTCTCATACAACAAACGTGTTTTTTTTTGTTAGTTTTTGCTCAATATTGATTATGGCAACAGATAGACGCTTGAAATATTCACTGAATATTTAGTTAAAAATATATAATTAAATTAAAATAAAACAAATATTTAAGGGGGGCTCCTATACAACAAACGTGTTTTTTTTGCTTGATTATATATAATGGTACGGAACCCTTCGCTCGCGAGTCCGACTCGCACTTGGCCGTTTTTTTCATTACTATTGAGTGAGTGATTTTTACTTTTCTGCATTCATTTAACTGCAACTAGGTACCCCTACAACCTATATTGAACCTACCAATGTTGTTTCAACTTGTGTCTTTGAATAGGCACTGTCTGACTGTAAGCCAAGTAGCCAAATAATACAAATATCAATAAACAGCAACACAGTGTTAAATGCAGGGTTACTATATATTAAATGATGTATTTGACGGGAGATACCACAACAGTGTAGTGATGGTCAATGTATAAGGCTGAAGCTTAAGAATGGTGCAATAAAACAACATCATATTATTTTATATTATCTATATATATAAAAATGAATTGGTGTTCGTTAGTCTCACTAAAACTCGAGAACGGCTGAACGGATTTATCTTATCTTAGTCTTGAAATGTTCGTGGAGGTCTAGGGAAGGTTTAAAAGTACATAGGTTACTTAAATTATTATTCTTCGCAGACGAAGTCGTGGGCACCAGCTAGTATATGATATATATTGCTTTGCTACATACACTTAGATGTATGGTAAAATGATAATTTTAAATGAAACTGGGTTTTTTAACTCAAAACAAAGCAGAGTTTATTTTCCTAATAAAAGCAGCCCATATCCTTTCCCTGTGCTCAAACTATCTCCTTACTTTTCATCAAAATCGGTTCAGTGGTTAAGCAGTGGAAACAATATCTGTTGCGTGACCCAAACCGTGGACTGTGAACCAATTTTGATGACAGACAGATAGACCGGCATCGCATTTATAGTATTAGTATGGATAAGGTACAATCTATTGTAAACTGTAGAAATGGTAGAAAACTAAGATATTATGTGCATGATAGATAATTTCTTGGTTTCTTTCTAACATCTCTGAGTTCATAGTGAGATATGCTCAGGGAAACATCTGTAGCTATTGGTGCCATAACTTACAAATTCGTGTTGCTCTGGAAGATTTTTCCTAGGTTCTGGACTAATTAATCGAACGTGGCCACAAGTAGTCTTGTGGCTCTGCCCACCCCATTAGGGATTTCGGGCGTGATGCTGTGTGTATGTGTGGACTGAAAAGGGCTCGGCATCAACTTAAATGGCAAGTACATCACTCACCTTCACTTGCTGATGACATTGTACTCATGACTGAGACCAATGAAACCTCAGTACAATGCTTGATGACTTCAGTATAGCCTCTGAATGAGTTGGCCTGAAAATGAATATGGACAAGACAAAGATCATGTTTATCCATGTACTGCCGACTCCCGTGAAAAGAGGAGACTCTTTGTTCAAAGGTGTTGATGATTATATATACCTGGTACATACTGTCCAGTGAGGTAAAGCTAATTTCGAGAAAGAGGTAATAGTTGAATCCAACTCGGCTAGGCAGCATTCGGGAAGATATGCATATCTATCTTCTTGTGTGTCAGTGTGTTGCCAGTTACGACCTATTGTAATGACATGTGGTCACTTACTATGGGCCACATAAGAATGCTCAAGGTCACCCTAAAGCCGATGACGAGGTCTATGCTTGGTCACTGCGAGTTTCAATTAGAAATGAGGAGATATGCAAAAAGAGATCTAGAGTAACAAACATACCCAAAGAAATGCTAAACTTAAGCGGCAGTGGGAACAATGCTTGTAGAACAGACAGCCAAAGGGGCCAAACAGTTCTTGAGTGGTGACCAAATACTGGAAGGCGCAGACAAGGCAGAGTGCTTACACGGTGGACTAATGACCTGGTGAAGATTGTGGGAATGGACTGGATATGAGCAGCACAGAATCGGTCATTGTTACGATCATTGGGAGAGGCCTATATATAAAAGTTGACGTCTTTTGACTGAAATGATGATTACGTATAATAGTTTTATAAATTATCTCCTAAATAAATAAATGTAACTATGTATCTTTGAGCATGTAAGATAAAGATTTGTTTTGAGTTAAAACCCCCTTTAATTTCCTACCACTAACTGTACTGATCCGTCCAACTGGTTGGAATGTCAGATTGGTCAGTTAGTAATAGATGAAAGTTTATAATTTTTAATACAATTGACAAATAAAAAGTTGATGAAAAAAAATATTACAATTTTGGGAGAATATAAGCAAACACTAAAATGGTTTGATGAAAGTTCACCACAGAATAAAATATTATTTCTTGAAGAGACTTACAATTCAATGTCATTCACATACTTTTGCAATCCCTTCTTCTCAGCTGTAGCGTTTATTTCCCCGGATAGGTCGATATTCACAGTCTCCGACATAACGAAAGCTTATTTTGATTATTCCTATTTAAGTTCTTGCGTTACAGCCACGTAACAGCGAATCTTTAAATGTATACAGTATCACACTAAATAACTGCTTGTCTGTGTTTCTTTATTTTTATCGACCTGAAATTTTTCGTAATAATAGAATAATAAATGTACAAAAAAGGGATTAAGATGAAAGCTAACGATAAATAATAATTACGCTTCTAAAAATACAATTAAGAAAATGTAAACAGAAACACGATTTTTTTTATGGGTTGCCAACTTATAAACTGGTTCAAGTCGACATACCCCCAAAAGCCCCCAAATCCAAAAAGAACAACCCTAATAAAAGCCCCTACATTTAAAAATATTATTGAACTCATATGCTTGCTGTTTATTCTTCGCCATTTTATGAGCACAAAGCACAGTAAGCCGAGCCAAGACCAGGGGCCCAACGTATAATAAAAATACGAGCTAATACTATTAGACAGTTTGTTTTATGGCTATTTTTACTAATACTATTAGCTTGTACTTTTTATTATGCAACGGGATGATGATTGGAAAAGTTTAGAAGAGCTCCTATCACGATCACGGCCCTGGCCCCCAATTCTCGCTGCATTCGAGATAATGTCGATTGCGAGATTAAACGTCAGATTCATACAGTTGTGTCAAACGACTGTATGCTCTGACGTTTAATCTCGATTGTGAGATTATCTCGAATGCACCGAGAATTGGGTGCTTGGCCCTTGCAGTGGCTGCAACCCACTATTTGACCCTGATATAGTGTCGCTGTATACGTGGCTAGGGTCAAATAGAAACTTGTCGGGCTTTACAGATTTTACACAGATTTTTTACTTTCAAATACAGAATCAAAGCTTTTAGTATCTGGCAACACTGGCAATACTATTGACATTGGCACTAATTGACAAACGTCACGCGCTCTATATTCTATATCTACAGATTTACAGAAAATAGATAAAGATTGTTATTATTATTAGATTTAGATTCGACAAAGAGAACAATATATAAATTATTAGTCTTGAGTGTATTAGCGGAAAACAGTAAGTCCAAAAGTTTTTTATTTTTTGTTAATCCACCTATTTAATGATGAATCAAATAGAATGCCGATTCTAATTTCATAACATCCATTCATATCAAGCCCCTCTGCTTGCCATACTTTCAATAAAGCTTTATTAAATAAAGAATCTGTTTTAAGTCTCAAAGATACCACCAACCCACTGATACCATATTCATCTAATCTATCTAAATCTAATCTAATAAAAACAACGATAAGTTACTTACAATTGAGGCTTTGCTAATTTCGATACTTGGTCATGTTCTACACCTTCGATACACCACTAGGTATATTGACAGAATAGAAATGCTGTTATTTGTGCCAATTTGTAATCTACTTTATAAAAAAAATACCTTAAGGCGAGTGGCAGGACTATTCCCTTTTAATTTATTTCGATTTAGACTACAAATTTAATTACTACCTAAAAGTCCTAGACATTACATTACATACATTCTTATTTGTGGCTCATTAGATCCTTAGAGTACTAAAAGAACAATTTGACAAGGTGAATTAAAAAAAACCGGCCAAGTGCGAGTCGGACTCGCCCATGAAGGGTTCCGTGATTTATGATGTATTAAAAAAAATACTTACTAGATCTCGTTCAAACCAATTTTCGGTGGAAGTTTACATGGTAATGTACATCATATATTTTTTTAGTTTTATCATTCCCTTATTTTAGAAGTTACAGGGGGGGAGGACACACATTTTACCACTTTGGAAGGGTCTCTCGCGAAAACTATTCATATTAAAAAAAAATATATTAGAAACCTCAATATCATTTTTGAAGACCTATCCATAGATAACACATAGATGGGTTTGATGAAAAAAAAATTTTTGAGTTTCAGTTCCAAAGTATAGGGAACCCCTAAAATGTGTTGTTTTTTTTTATATTTTTGTGTGAAAATGTTAATGCGGTTCACAGAATACATCTACTTACCAAGTTTCAATAGCATAGTTCTTATAGTTTCGGAATAAAGTGGCTGTGACATACGGACAGACAGATGGACAGACAGACAGATAGCCAGACAGACAGACATGATGAATCTATAAGGGTTCCGTTTTTTGCCATTTGGCTACGGAACCCTAAAAAGAATGAATCCATCCTTAGGCATACCAATGGTTAAAGGTAAGCATCCACCCCAGCCAGCAAAAGAGTTCTATAACCTAAGCTTATATCCCAAAAAAGTTCTGTAAATGTTGTATCAAGTATTTGTGGTGACAGGTCATTGTGTAGAAGCATTTTTTATGGTTGAATTATAATAACCAAAGTGGTGGAATATACTTATGAGCTCTAATGTTATAGAAATTTTAACTTTAATGTAATGCAGCTAAACCTTGTTTTGAGCAATAACATTTAATTGTAGTATAGGGGCAAATAGAACTCTTTTTAGGAGAATCAGTGTGGGGAACTCACCGAACTAACAGAATCGATAATTATTCGAGGGTCCCTTATTTTTAATGCAATTAGTGTACTGAATCAAATCAAGGAAAATATTCTTCTTTTGACAAGTCCTTGTAGTAGTATAAACAGTTTTCAAAATAACGAACAAATCCAGGTTCGTCACAAAGCCTTCTATCTTATAAATTACTGTTTGTGCTTGCAATGCTTGGCGAGTACTGGATTAATGCTTTCAAGAGATCATCCCGTGTATAACCAATTTATGTTTTGCGTTTATAATTCCGCACCATCTAACATACAGAATAACATTCATAAAAAATGAAGAAGTCTTACATAAACAAAGAATTATAAAATAAAAATGTCGACACTGTCACATCACTACTGTTTTGATTTTTCATAGAAATATATATATATATATATATATTTCATAGGCTATTGGAACTAGCTTCAAAGTTGCAATAACCCCATAGTGAGATTTTCAGAGAGCAAATGTAACTGCCTCAATAACACCAGATAGATTCAAACAATTCAATAAAAAAGTAGAGAAAATTAACCAAGTAAGTGTGTCCAATCAGAAAGACCAGCAAGGAATCACTACAAAATATTTTTTATGAGCACGAACCTGGGACGCCTATTCAAAGCACAGCACCTTCAAGAAAAGTGGTTTGACAAAATGGTCTATCAACCGAATACTTTTCATCCAGTGATGCCATCTACTAAATTGTAACATGTGATGTATTGAAAAAGCCTAAATAAAGGAGTTATGACATGGAGTTGCCATAGCCCCATAGTTGCAATTGCACTGCGGCCCTAACATGCATGGCACAAAGACAAATGAGAACTTTTTATCTCGTGCGTAGTGCGTCTCTCTCACACTAGTCCCGACGAAAGAGATAGTCATAGAGATAAACGGTTCTGATTTATCTTTGTGGCAAGCATGTTAGGACCGCTGGGTCACCTTATTAAATATTACCCAATAAGTTAGTACCTAGTACAAATAGGTTTTTTTTATTGCATTTTTATAACAAGCTTTGCTCTCCAGCAGCCCATTGCACTTTAATATGACAATAAAATGCGTATACAAAATTTTGTGTTTGTGCTGTTGACTGTTGAAGAGTTTCTGGAGCTAACCCTGGATGTTGATTAAGGTCATGCTTACCATAAAAATGTATTGTCATCGGAACTGAAACAATATGTAAAAATTCAGCTCCATAGGATAAGAGGAAATGGTTCTAATTCAGCTTGCAAGATTTGACCCGAACATACATAGTTAGTGACATACAAACATTGCAAGTTAATAAAAAGCTTGTAAAAAATAGTTTTGTAATTTCGGAGATATGAGCTCTATTTAACGGGTAACTATGCTGCTAACTTGACTTCAAGCTCTAGTCTGGATCTCCAAAATGGTGCTGCTCCTAAGAATGTAGTCTAATAGAAACTGTTTTTTTTTGAGATATTTAATACTACCCTCGGGTAAATATTGTGCACTGTCAAGCTGACGTACCTAGGAAAATTATTCCACATATCTCTATTAAGGGGGATATGGCGGTAGGAATAGATGGAACAGGGGTTGAGATCACACAGAAAACCACACAGCTATATCTCTGCTTAAAATTTTCAAATAACAAGTAATAAATATAATGACGCTCACTTTGTAGTTACTAATTTATCTAATGACAAAAAATTCTGCAATTACAGATTCTCAGGCCTTACACAACTTGTAGAAAACTATGGCTTCCCCGGATTCGTTGTCTAACGAAGACAAACATTTTTTAGTTACTTGTGAAGAAATGTTTAGAGACAGATTTACAGAGAACGATGAAGATTTTATGAAGGTTTTTAAGGCGGAGCCAAGCCAACCGCCCATTATAGAATCATGGTGGGTCCCGAACAACGGTGGGCGGCGGAACGATCGGCGCTCTCAGAACAGACGCCAGCACCCGTACGGGCGGCAGGGAGGCCGCGGCGGCTTCGACGAGCGGCGCGGCACGCACGACCGCGCCCGCCCACATGACGACAGCTCCTACCACCAATATGGTGCCACTCGACGGTATTAGTCATTTTCTACTACGCCGTACGCGTCTAAGGTTTTAAGTTAACTTGTCTATGACAAAGTTCTATTGTTGTGAGTAATATTGTTTGTGAATAAAATAAGTCTAGTTTTTCTCAAAATAATATACTTTCAATTATTATGGCTTTGATTTACATTTTAACAACTTATACATAACATAATCACCACAGAACAAACATTATGCAATTACAGCCATCTTATAATGAAACTCAAACTGAATAAATAAATATATTTAAATTTGTCACAGCTACTCAACAAGTCTAGTTATTTTAAAATGTGTAACAATAATTAATAACTTACGCAGGCAATCTAACCATGTGCCCTATTGTGAACGCACAGCAGCGGCCTGGGCCTAGCACACTAGATTGTATCGCGCACATGAAGCATCTGTCACCTTTAAACTAATAAGCGCGTGCGAAAGAGACGAATGCCTTACGCGCGCGGTAAAAACTAGTGTGTTAAGGGGGCAGAACGGCCCGGCGACACCGAGTGTATGTTAATCCTCTAGTTAGAGCGGTTTCAGACTGGCGTTTTTTCTGCGCGTATAAGCTCGTTTTCGTGCGTTCGTAAACGCGGATCTCTTACGAGCCGGCTACTGACCGACTGGTTCGTGACGTTCGACGCCGGAATAGGCGTGTGCCTGCGCGTTCTGTTTGTTGAAGCGTAAAATGTACAGCACACAAGCGCGTATGCAAAACGAGCGCTCAAGTCTGAAACTGCCTAAGTAATTGATCACCTTTGCACATTACTTCAAAATATATCGTCTCAATATACTCTCTACAATTTCATAATCACATTCATATTATTTCGCGTGGCTTCTCGCAAAATAGAACTCCAATAATCTCAAATAGGAATAGTCTGTATATTACACGACAAGCTTTTAGTCCGTGTAAGCGGATTCTGCTGGGCGCCAGCGCGGCAGCGGCGCCCGCGACGCTTACATTCGACACACGTATGCTACACGACCACTCGGGTCTGAGTATGATCATGCTAAGTGACACGTTTACTAAGCACAATAACGATTATATTCATCAAGCTTCCTAAGATAACTATTTTTTCCACTAATTTAATATTAAATATCGGCTACTCATCTCTGTACTGAATATGGTTACACTCTGATATAATAAAAACCGATCTAGCCTAAATAAACATTAATATTGAACTTATTGAACATATAAACATGGCTCTTCAATGTGTGGGTAGTATAGCAAAAATGCATATTAATGAAATCACAGAACGCAGTATAAATATGCTCGTAGATAATAGTTATTATGACTGTTATGAGACGGATAAAAAACAATACATATCCTCAATAAAAAGGAATATGTTATAAGCTTACTTCGTATATTTTTAGCATTAAAAAGAACTCTACAGAGCTATAAAAATCTTGGTAATCCTTTTTTTTTGAAAAGTGCTTTTATAAATTATATTAAATTTAATAACATGTAACAAATACATTACATTAAAATGACATAAATTATAATGTAACATATTTTTAGCAGATGATAATTTGAAAAAAAAGCACTTTTACAAAAAAAGATTTGTGAAGATCTATTATTTAACATTACTTGTAACGCTAAACAAACGAAATTACAAAGGCATCTACAATCAAGAACGGGCCGGCTTTTTGGCAAATCTTGGCCTTAACCGAATGAATCAGTTTGTATAATGTGTACGGTGAGCCTTTAGGTGGTTTTCCACATATCTCGAAAAGGCAGCGATTCCTTAAATACAAATTGCTACGTAACATTATACATTGACATTTATCGTAACAAATAAGTTATATTTTTCCTTATTAACAATGCACAATATAGTAATTGTATGAATTGACACGTAATCAGTATTGGGCTGGTCAAAGTGCGGCCGGCGGGCTCGAGGCGCCGCGGCGATGCGAACTATTCCACGTCTACCATAGAGCGCTGCTAGCGGCTCTTACCGGCTCCTACAAACCTTCCACTTAGATACGAGTGACAATTGACTAGGGTTAATGCACTTGCTCTGCCCGCGAGGGTCGCCTCGCTCGGCGAGCGCCCAGCTGCGCCGGCGGCCGGGTGCGGCGACGGCGCTCCGTCCGGACACGCCACTAAATTCGAAGAGAATCAAAACATTGGTCAGGTTTCAGTACATTTGACTAGAAATGCGCTTAGAAGTTTCGATATATTGTCTTCGTTGCGGCCTATCGATGTCGATCTACGCCGATCGAGTCACGATGCAAATACAAAATCGTTTTCAGACTCTACGGTACTATAGTCGAAAAGACTGACTTGTAAAAGTGTCAAATCTTTATAGCAAATTTCATAAGATAGTGTAAAGCTTATGTTGTCGTGTAGTGTCGAGAAGGAGCGGCGTGATTGATCGATAATGGCGCAGGCGACGGGGCGGCGCGGGGCGGGGGCGGGGCGCGGGCCGCTCAGATGAAGGTCCAGCACTCCATGATCTTGACGATGAAGTCCTCGCGCGTGGTGAGCGGCTCGTTGCCGTACGTGGTGCAGCGCTGCGTGCGCCCCAGGTACAGGTCGCCGTCCAGCCACAGCCCGAACTTGCCGCTGCGCATACAAACATACTACGTACACAAACATCGCCCAACACACACTTATGGCCCTAACTTTACGCCTTTTACGGAAGAAGTGACGTTGTTATATAGGATGACAACTAGTTGAAGGACATTTAACTATTTCATCTCTAATCAAATGCTTAGGTGACGTTATGAATTCGGCCATAGGGGCGTGTAGCATCAACGTACTTTAAAATGGAAAAAGCCAGCCAAGTGCAAGTCGGACTTTGCACAATATACCTAGGGTTCCATACTCCGTAGTCACGTCTACGTCTGCGCCCCTAAGTCCCAAGGTTGATATGGAGATAATTGATTGTTACACGTCTTACCATCCCGACTATCTCTTTAGAATATCGTTGAACTAGCACAGTGAGTGAATAAGTTAAATAACAACGTAAAATAATGATTGTCTTACTCGCCAGCGCCGATAGATATGTTGTCGTTGCTGCCACGAATAAAATACATGTTGTCGCCTGTCCAGCCCCAATACTTGAACTTTGTTTTCACCGGCGTCGATTCATCTGTAATTGAAATGTCTGTATGAGTTATATTTTAGGTTGTTTGGTGAAGTCTCAATTGAGAGTAGTGTTGTAAAAAACTCGAGTTCTGAAATCGAAATAAGAATAAGAGAATAAGAATAAGAATATGTTTATTTACCAAATCACAAGGTTACATAATATTAAAGAAGTAATATCCGGTGGGTTCCAAACTAGGCTGAGCCTGTATCTTGGGACCCACTGAGTCGGTTAACAATGTAACAAATAACAATATGAGATCCAACGTCTAACCGCGAGATAATAATTGTATGTGATTTTAATTTTAGTTTTAGTTCAGATTAGTACAAGAAAAAAAATATTCAAAGGGGTGTGCTGTTGAAATAATAATAAGTTTTTGCAAAATAGGCCACACGCGCTCTTTCTCATGTCTGAATCTACCAGGGCTTCGTAACGTGAGATACTGAGTAGCGCCACAAGAAACCAAGGAGTAAATAATATTTTTCCACCAAATATTACAGAGAAAAAACTAAGACAAAATGCAGCAGACAAACCTAATGGGTAATTAGTAATTTAACTAAATTATAAAAAATAAATAATAAGGGAGAAGTATAAGGACAAAGGTCTGCTTAATCTGAAAGTCAAAGAGATGCACAGGGTCATTTTTATTACCTCTCGGAACACTAATTAAGAGACTCGACTCAATGCTCGATTTACTGCAAAACTTCTAATTAAGCAAGTCTCACGAACT
Organism: Tortricodes alternella; assembly: GCA_947859335.1. Taxonomy (NCBI): domain Eukaryota; kingdom Metazoa; phylum Arthropoda; class Insecta; order Lepidoptera; family Tortricidae; genus Tortricodes; species Tortricodes alternella. The sequence continues at coordinate 20,440,381 of OX401970.1, read as the reverse complement.
AAGCGAGCTGGGCATTAGGACTCTAATCTCTTCTGCATTCGAGTCCTTCGTGTAACGAGTCGTATTCCAGCCATTTTATTGCTTGAACTCACTTTACCTACCTCAACGATAAAACGTACACTTCGAACTTCCGTGGTGTAGGTACTTGTTATTATGTTTGCATTTAATTATGTTTTGTCCAATTTTAGCAGGCTTTTATAAGGTCGCCGCAAATTTTGAGTTACGGCAAAAATACGCAAACTGACTAAAGTCTTTGCGAACCTAGCTGCGAGTCTTATGATGAAACTATAGGTGGTAGTGGAAGACTTCAATTTGTTTGAAGACTCGAACTAATTCTAAGACTCGAGTCGTTGCGGAGCTGACTCACGTTCGACTTAATTCACTTCGAGTTCTCTGAGCCCTCTTTTATCTTAGTCGAGTCTACACAATTAGGAGTCCAGAACTTCAAGTCTCTTTCAACATTAATTGAGAGGACTTAATAGAGAAAGAGAGCGACAGCGTGTGAGTGTGTGACCTTGTTTGTCGTCGCCCACTGGCTGGTCTAGTGGGGGCGAGTCCTCGCACTGGAAGGAGAATAGCAGCGATTCGCCGGTGCCGTAGAAGTGCTCCGAGGGGTGCAGCGCGCACGAAGTCAGTGCGCCGAACACCTGCATTGAACAACCACCCGTCAAACACTCGCGTATAACACGCGCTTTACGCATAGGTCTAAAACTTATTGTCAAGTGGCTAGGCTAGGCTAGGGGCTGGCTGTTGACCTCAGGGGGGCGCACTTTGTGTTTATCTTGCAAGTCTTGCGCTCATGACCCTAGCTACAACGCTGACAACTAGAGCTACACTTTTCACAGTTAATGTAATTAATGTTGGAAGTTTAATTGCTGTCAGTGCTCTATCACTTCGCAGATAAGTTGGTCCGTCGGGATTAAAGTTATTATGGCTGTATGTGAATTGAGCTAATGTTATACCGATTAGATGTTTGGGCATACCGTTGGATAAACTACTTCTATTTATAGTAGGTATTTGGGAAGATTTACGCCATCGGATCTTTAAAACTGTGTTAAGTATTATAATGATTGGTGAATAATTAGGTAAGGTGTGTGCACTCACGTTGTTGTCGGTGTCCTGTATGACGAGCAGCACGGGGCTCTCGACGCGCTGCATCTTGCGGTACATGGACGCGAGCGAGAACCCATGCTGGCTGGTGCTGAACGCCAGCGACCACATGTAGCCTTGCGCGCGCGCCGGGAGCACGCCGCACAGTTTCTCCCTACATAAAACATACACATGTTATATCTAAACACTCAAAATTAGGGTCGTAGCACACTGATATAATATCGAAGCACTCGAGACCTATGCGTGAGCATCTCGCTGCGCTGCTGACCGTCCATTTTGTGAGCGTCAAGTTGGCGTACCCTTTGAAGATATCCAGGATCTGAAGATTCCAAAAAATAGTGCCTAAATAGTACCCAATTAGTACCGAGTTAGAAAAAATAGTACCTTTGTAATTTCGGAGATATGAGCCTTGTTTAACGGGTACGGTAACTTGACGTCAAGCTGGCGTACCCGTTTTGGATCTCGAGAACGGTGCTGTTTCCAAATATGCTCTATATCCCAAAAAATAGTGCACGAATAGTACCCCTGGCTCCCGAAGTCTCAACTTCGTAGCTCTTATAGAAACTGAGATATTTCATACCAAACACTGGTAAAATATTTTGCACCGTCTAGCTGGCGTACCCGACCGAGATCACACAGAAAGCCATTGAATTCCTAAGCCAGCTATATACCAAAAAATAGTGCCTGAAATAGTACCCCTTTTAGGACAAAAACATAAAAGAAAAGCTAAGTATGAAGAGTTTTTGTTACAGTAATAGAAATTCCAACAATCAATTACGAATTATGAATTTGGGATACGATTAGAATAAAAAATGAGTTATTAACAAATAATTCAATTATGTAAGAAAGCCTGGGGTGCAATTTACTATACTTTCATAATGACTCTAATTTTATAAATACTTAGCTACCAATTACATTACATTACACAAAAAAAAATACCAATAATATTTTTGAATACTTGTCGTCCGTTATTGGCCTGGTACTTACTGACAATATTGATAAGAATATGTTATGGTATGGGTTATTGGTCTGTGGTACAGGAAGCCAATAAAAAAAACGACGGTTAGTGATTTAGGGATTTTCGCTTGCTTTTAAGGGTAAACCTCTTTTAAGAGTTGGAAACCCTAAAATGCGATAGCCATAATAGCTGGTTTACACGTATAAGTTGTCAAGTAGTTAACAAAATTTTAAGTTAGTGTTTACACGTTAAGAGTACTTAACTAACATTTAACTAAATCGTGTCTGTCCAAACAAGCCACGCCCACCAACTTAACCGAAAATAGACCACATCCTTATCTACTTGTTCACTTGCATGCTAAATTTTAACTTGTAACTTATTACTTACTAAATTCATTCTGTACACGCATTAAGTGGCTTATAATTAAGTTAAAATTTAGTTAACTACTTAACAACTTAATACGTGTAAACCAGCTGTAACGATAGTTTGTGTTATGATTTGAATAAAAGCGTCGGCAGTCCACAGTATAGACTGAAGTCAAGTGAGGGGGGCAAACATGACTACAGATCACGGAGTCTACACATTGCGCATGGTCCTACATGCACCTAACTGGTTTTGTTTTATATTTTGTTAAAATATAGCAGTAAGTACCAGGTAGTCGGTAGTCAGGATTAAACGCGGATGAATAAACTCATAAACGATGCGTACCTAAGTTGGATACAACGATTTTATAATGGTACTTTAATAACTCGTATACTAATTATAATTCGGAATAAATGTCCTAATGACACAAATCATGTAATACTAGTTAAAGTGCGGTCGGAGCGGTTGGATAATTAAATTAATGATGCAATAGAAATTTTAACGTATTTATTCATCATTTAACCGCTAGTCACCAGCAATGGTCTTCTATCGACCGCTTTAATACAATTGGCTACTTGACTATAGTAACAAATATTAATAAAATTCTGTGGAACGGTAGCTAAACATAAATAAATGCATGTCAAACAAACAAAACGATCATTTTGACAGTTACTTTTTTTCTATTAAGGGTCAAAGATTGTCAAAATATGTGAAAAATGTATATTGCTTTTTAGTTCTGAATTACTATTTTTTGACATCCTCATCAAATTTCTGTCATTTTTTAATTCTACGATATTGGCCTAAATTTTCCACTTTAGTTCCTTATCTTTGTGCGCGGGACAAACATTAATAATCGTCAAAAAAATCAGCTTTATAGCTTCATTAGGAAGCCAATAGTTTTATCAGTGTGTTACATTGACGATTTAATTCATTATTTGCAGTGGCGGATCAGGATTTTGCTTTGGCTTGACCCAGCGGCCCTAGCAACGTTGAAGGAAAAGAGGATACCCAATATCAAGTTTAAAATGAGATTTGTCATGGGTGGACCCAGATGCTAATGATTGGGAGCCAAGTTAGTATACATACATACCTCGTACGAGTATGTATACTTTATAACACGTTTATAAATAAAACTCGAACACTCTACTTTGCCTTATCGGGCATGTATGCTACACCTGCTAATTCATAACGTCATATTTTGCAACAATCGGGTAATTCCATGGTCACTTACATTACATTTTAGGCGAAGCCAGTCAATTAAAATTGTTCATTACTCTTGTATTTAAAGAGAAATCACTCAAGTTTAATAAATCCATTGCAACAGATGATAAATGAATTGATCAGTAAAGAGACAAAACGGATGTAAATAAACCATTTTCTTTTTCTCTAGAACCACACGGTCCCTTCCATTACAAAAAAATTGCTACGCCAGCGACATTCCATTTTTTTTAGTAAAATGAAAAATTATGCTGATCTCGCGTGCATCGATGTGAAGGCTTCCTAAACGTCAACGACAACAAACAAATAAACAATAACAGTAGGTATGTACCTGTGTTCCATGGTGAATATCTCCGAGTTGCCGATGAGGTCCGGCGGCGCGAACTCCATGTCGACGGAGGAGTCCGTCGAGTACAGCGCGCGGCGCAACTCATCGCTCATTGACAGCACCTTGCGGACAACAACACGTTACTTATGTTCACCATAACATCCACCGTGAAACAGGACGTTGTCGTGAACATCGATACACAAGTCTGGATATAACCTCAATAATCGGAGTCAGCAATAAGCGATGCGAAGATGTTTATTTAAATTTTAAAACCCCACTTAACATTGAAAAATATAATTGTAATTTGTAATTGTATTGTAGATGTTAGTTTTATTTATTCCATCTAAACTGGAGGAAGGATTTACTAGGTATTCAAGCCTCTCCGTAGCCTACGAAGACAGTAACGTTTTGAATAGATTCATTCCGAAACGTAAAATAGTAGAATACTCACCTTAGACTGTTTAGCTATGTAAATATATAAAAGTTACTTATAAGAAATTAAGCTAATGATTTGTTCGATCTCACTAAATGAATTCGAATACTTGTAATCGTCACACTGAACCATTAACGTGTTCCTATTTCGAATATGTACCATTACAAATCTTCACTAAGGAACCTGTTAATCGTTCATTAACTGACTATAAATAGCGCCATTAGCCTTAAGGCTCATTTACGGAGACGCGTCGCTCCATGGCGCGTCTCCGTAACCGAGCCCTTAGCTTTCATGCAATGGAAATATTCCTATTGTGAATAATGCCTCCCTTCCGTAAATACCACAATTATAAGGTAAGGTATTAATTGAAAAGCAGTGTATCAGGAACTGCTATTTCGGAAATCTGGTATTTTGGGAATCTGGTGAATAGTTAGCCCATTTCGTATTTTTCCAATTATGTGACTCGATGACTTAATTTGAAAGCCTGCCATATAGAGTTGAGAGCAGGATGCCGATGATATGGCGCACTACGCTGGCCACCAGATGGCACGACCGTCCACCACTACAGTTCACATTCAACATGGATCACAGCGGGCGGATAGTGCGTGCTCATGCGCATCGCGCACTACTTGCTAATGCTAAATGAATATCCATAAAAAACGAGAGATCTTAAATAGTGCTTCTTATAATTATAATTTTCACTCTATCTCATGTGAAATTTTTAATTGCACATCAGTCAGACGTAAATGATAAATCGATCAATGTTGAAACTTAAAATTATCCTGAACACAAATTGTAGGCCAATAAATAAGCGGTTCGTTTCTACAAATGCACTTAGGTAATTGATCATAAAAGCCATACAAGTATTTTAGTTGTAAGTTTTAACCGACATTGTAGCAGCGTTTAAAAAAACGTATAACCTAACAAAACTTAAATGTGCCGCACAGAATGGTCATATCTCGTATTATCTACTTATGATGTAGGTAACAGGTACACGTGAGTTCAGTACATGCCGTAGGCCACATTAAACAAATCTACAAAATGTATCCAAATAGTTTTACAAAACTATCATATCACAATTATATGAAACCGTTACAAATTAGCACAGAACTAAAGACGAGATAGGCTTATGGCCGAATTCAGAACGGCCACTCAAATTGATCTTTAACTAAAGTGACGTTTCTGTATAGGTTGAGAACTAGTTGAGGGACCTTTAACTATTTAATATATGATCAAATGTTTAAGTGGCGTTTCTGAATTCGGCCACTATGCTTTTAAAATGGGCTATTTCTCAAACCTAATTAGTGTTTACGTTGTCTTTTTCTGAGGCAGTCATACTCGTACCTACTCGTAAGTAGTAGGATTATGAGGCAGTGAAAACAAAACGACATTAGTTTGTTATGAAAGTTACGACCATTATTGGATTCCGGAGCGTTCCGAGAATACGAATATGAAACTCTGGCTGTCCGGGAGATGTTGCCTTTAACGCAAATGCAAACATAAATTGATTTTTCATACCTGTGTGTTAACGAAATATGTTGTTTGAAAAATAGTATCTAGGCTGCAAACGTAACATAGTTGTTCCACGACTAATTAATTCTAATTAATCGAACGTGGCCACAAGTAGTCTTGTGGCTCTGCCCACCCCATTAGGGATTTCGGGCGTGAGGCTATGTATGTATGTATGTATAAGTATTTTATCATCTTGTGCGGGCTTCTAAATATTAGAAATATGCCAAATTTCTGCTCGATGGCTCAACAGCCATTCCTGAGAAAAAGAAATTTTGACAGACAGACAAACGGACAACAAAGTGAGTTACTTTTTCAAAATTTGGTACGGTTCTCTAAAAATCTAACTATAATGGCTCCAAAATTATTAAATAAATCGTTTGAAACTTTAAAAACCATTATAAATAAAAAAAAATAACGTATTTAGGAATATGTAAAAGTGAATATCATCCTAAATCTATAAGTATTGGATTGAATATTAATTATTGTATTTATTCTTGCTAATATTATTTTGATTTGATCGAATTGTTATTTACTTGATTATTAATTATTATTACTTCGATCAATTATTATAGTTTATATAGGTATATTATTTTTATTATAATTAATGTTAGATTTATATTGAGATTTAATTAAGTTTATTTAGATTATTATTGTATTGTATTATCATCCTGAATCCTTAAATAAATTTTTGCACACGATTATCATTCTTTTGTTTCTATTATAATTTAATATATAACCGAGTGTTAGTTCGTAGGTACCCGTTACGGCATATCATAGAAGCACTATTCGAACCCATTATCACCTAAACACAACCTCTGATAATGAAATAAATGGTTTACTGTCATTAGGTACAAATGGAAAATCGTCCACGTGAAATAAAAAAAGTGTTTATAAGCAAATATATCTTCGTTGTAAATTAATTAATTAATTAACGAATAATGGACGTGGACGTTTAAGTGGACGATTTTCCATTTGGACCTAATGACAGTAAACCCAAATAAATCATTGATTGATTGAATGCTCTGGAACCCCATTAGTTTCATAACAAAATCGACACGATATTTTTCACTGTTTCCTACTCTACATAATAGTACATTTACTTAGTAATGTTTTTCCTCCACCCTTTTGCTCCAGAGACAGCGGGAAGCGGGGTGGTATTCACAAATTATCACCGCTTTTAGCATCGGTTAGCGGTTAGCATCGGTCAGCGCATAAAAAGAAGCAGTCATTTAAATAATATTTTAAACAAAAATACAACCTCAAACATGGTGATTTCCGGTTTGGTTAACTACGCGTATATAAGTCTTGTTTAAGGGCCTTAAAAACAGTACCATTGTCTTAATATAAATCTATGGCGCGGTCTCTTTTACTTGTACGGCAAGCAGTATTTCAGATAGATTTCGACAACGGGAACGGTTTTCAGAAACTCATGGTAATTGTACCGGCCAGTTTTTTGGAAGTTTGTTGCTGCAATTTGGGCCTTTCCCAAACAGATTACCTATTTCATCACTATAACGGCACATAAAGTTTAAGTGTTAACTTTCGGGGACAACCCGAATCGCAGCAATAAATTGCTCGTTTACAAACACCACAAAAAATTATGAAATCCAAAACAAAAACAGTTCGGTAAGTACGCAGGAATTAAGCGCGTACTGGATGACAGACACGCCGCACGGCTGAATTGGCTAGTTTCTTAGCAAAGTAGCTTATATTTTGTGATGTAATATAAAAAATTACATCCGTCTATATCTGTCAAAAAATTAGTCGATCTTTTTAACATTTTTATCTCGCAGGTATATATGGGGGGTAGCACGACATGTCCGCGAGTAGTTTATCGCTCAGTGCGTCTCTGTCAAATATTTAAAAGATGCACAGCGGCCCTAACATGCATGGCACAAAGATAAATTAGAACTGTGTATCTCTAAGTGCGTCTCTCTCACACTAGTGCCGACGAAAGAGATAGTCATAGTGATAAACGGTTCTAATGTATCTTTGTGTCATGCATGTTAGGGCCGCTGAGCGACAAATGACTCGCGGGCGCAGGTCGTGCTATACGTGCAGCGCGAAGCACAATTGCCAAGCCCTGCCTACTTTGAGCGGTTTGGAATACTTTTATGTATAAACGGCGATTCCACCATACGTATAGGTATATAGTCGGGTGTAAGTAAGTATAATATAATGTGTACTGGGCTTGGCACAATTTTCGGTTTATTTTTATTTATAACCAGCTTCTACCCGCAAGTTTGTTCGCATGGAATTAGGTTATAGTATTTCCCTTTTTTTTGTTTATAAACCGCCCCTGTATTAAAGCGAACAAAACAAAAAAAAAAGGATTCAAATCGGTCAAACCAATAACGAGAATAACGAACGGCGATTGATTTTTACATATATAGAGTACGGTCACGACACGACATGCTTAGGATACGCAGCGACTGCCAGACTGCCACTTACGGTTGAATCCCTACGAGAGCCATTGTTACAAGATGTCACATTATGTCCTTCATCTAGCCAACGAATCGAGGTTTAAACTGAAGGATATCGGCTTCACACTCAAAATATGAGACTTATCTTGAGGGCAATCAATGTGGCATTTTTAGGATTCCGTAGTCCAACTAGGAACTTTACAGTTTCGCCGTGTCTGTCTTCATTCATGTGTTATATACTGTAGCTATATTTCATGCATGTCACAATGACTTGTTACAAACAGTGCATCAATGTATACTCACACATTTACACATAAATTCAGTAATGCTTGTTTGCGCTACACGAAATCCACACACATTCCATAACTTGCACGCCACACAACACATTTATACATTCGATCACGCTTTAATCAAAATTGCTCGACTCTGAAACAGTTCTGGACATTGTTTTTAGGGTTACATATTTCAACTAGGAACTCTTGTAGTTTAGCCATGTCCAATAATGTCCATATGTCTGTCTGTCTTTCTGCATGTCACAGTCACTTTTTCTCGAAGACTATTTAAGTTACAAAGCTGAAATGTTGTGCGATTATGAATGGCTGTCCTTCGTACAGAATAAAATTGGAGAAAAAAACCATTATTTTACGCTATATCACAAACATGTAAAAACAAGGGTAAAAATATATAATTTATTCTACAACCACGAATGAGGTGTCATTGGATGGCTCTTAAAAACTATTATGGGTATCCAATTTTTTACCGTTTAGGAAACATTTATAGCCAAAACTATAAATTCTAAAAAGTAGAAAAATATCTTAAATGAAAGTTGATATAACGAAGTTAAAAGGAAAACTATCACGACTAAAAGTAAGCTTCATTGGTTCACGAGTTATAGGTGACTAACATGTTCATACCTCCTATTCGGAAAAACGTCCATACCCGTCCCACGTCCACAGCATAGATTGTGGCATTTACTTTTTTTAAAAAGAAGCGTTGGGTGTTGGGTAGTACGGAACCTTACATTGTGCCTGGTCCGACATGCACTTGGCCTTTTTTATCTTGATACCATGTGTACAGCAATCGATCGAATATATAGAGCCCTAATCAGTAATTTATGAGTTGAATTAGTGTATTTCGTTGGTTATGTTTACAATTCAGGCTTTCTATAAAATTCAGATTAGATTAAAATCATCATTGGAAATCCGACGCAAATGCGGTCCGACATGTTTTACGTATGCAATCATGGCAAACGTTGTTTTAATATTAAGTACTTATAGCATGGGAATTTTGTACTTCTGCAGGGTAACATCGTTTCCACTTTATACTGTACATTGTTGTTGTTCCAAATAAAATAAGGATTATTATTATGTAAGGTACTTCTTAAAAGAGGATTGTAATTACCGCGGCATAGGTAACTTAAACTCCATTCCACATGCATCGATTTACTATTTATTATAGACTAGCTGTGCCCGCAAGTTTGTTCGTGTTTGTTGTTGTTTGTGTGATGGAAAGTATCCTATGTTTTATTCCAAGATACCTATAGTCCATCTGCCTGTCAAATCTTATCCAAATCTGTCCAGCCGTTCAGACAAACATTTAAACGTCTTCACATACACTTACATTAATATTATCACAAGCTTTTGCCCGCGACTTTGTCTGCCTGGAATTCGTTGACCGTTATTCCGTTGGGTTTTTTTACATTTTCGCGCTTTGTAATTATTCTTTATTTTGTAATCCCCCTTGTAATTAATTTAGTAAAAAAATGACTGTGCCTCATTAAGACCTGTACTATTACCATGAGTTTACGCAAACCGTTCTCGCTATCGAAATCTATCGGAAATACTGCTTGTTCCCGATACAAGCGACCGAGCGATAGTTTTCTATTACGAGAACTGTTTGCATTAAGTCCTGGTAATGGTATCTACTGGCATTTTGCTTGATTTGGTTCCAATTTCAACCCTGTCGTATTGATTTATGGTTAAACCGATTTCCATAATTTGTTCTTATTTTAGTATACTGGGGTGGAATCACGACTGACCTTTAAAGCTCTAAGACTTACGAGGTTAAAATAGTACACTTAGTTACCTATTCTTAAAAACGAACACCTAATCAAATATTCATACATCAATAACGAATTCAGAAGAAAATCTTGAGTATTTTGCTAATCGCCTACATAGGTAAAAACCGGACAAGTGCGAGTTAAACTCGCGTGGAGAGGGTTCCGTTCCTTACATGATTATCTCAAATTTACTACGTTACTTTAAATACCATAGACTTCTTATAGGTTTTCCTGTAATCTATAGGTAAAGAACAATTTTTTATATTTTTTTTTAATTTTTAAGCCAGGGAAGGAAAGGTTAAGGAAATAAGGGGGGGGGGGGGGGGATGGTCAATTTTCGCCTATATTCCTAAATAACTTCTAAACTATTTTACTTAAAATTCAAAAGAAAATATATTTAAGATCCTCACAATAAGCCCTTTCATTTGATATGTCACACGATATAGGATGCGTAACTTTTTTTTAAATTTTCTAATTTACCCCCAGAAGTGACTCCCATGTTTAAAAATCATAATTTACGTCACCCGTCCGTGTTGCGGTCACCGACTTACATATGTATACCAAATTTCATCTCAATCGGTTCAGTAGTTTCGGAGCAAATTGGCGTTGACAGACGGACAGACAGACAGACAGACACACGAGTGATCCTATAAGGGTTTCGTTTTTTCCTTTTGAGTTACGGAACCCTAAAAATCAAGCGTTATAGCGTTCTACGTTACGTCGTACTTTTAATGTGAGTATGAAAATCCTGCATTGCAAGAACATATCAAGACAACACGGGCAGGGTAGCGCCTTAAGGTTAGTTTCGGCCGTCCCTGTCATAGCTGCGGCCGTCTCTTGGCACGGTGCAAAGGTCATTGGCCTCTCTAATTATATCTCTCCACAGGAGGGCTAGCACGACATGCCCGCGAGTCGTTTGTCGCTCAGTGCGTCTCTGTCAAACTTGTCAAGTATGTAAGGGGTGCACTGAGCGGAGCATTATTTACCGAGATGGATAGGATAAATAAGCTTAGCTTTTGTCAAATTAATCTTCACACAGGGTGGTTTTAATGTTATATAGACAGGGTTGCCAAGAGAGGTTTCACTCTAAAAGCAACTCGAAAAATCGCCGTTGTTTTTATTGGCTTCCTGTACCACAGACCAATAAACCATATTATTACATAGTGTTGTACATACAACGCCAATTACGGAAAAGTATTCCGAGAAAGGACGGTTTACAATGTTTTCGGTTTCGTCTTTCAAGCTTAAATCAATTTTGCACTCATTTTCCATTACTTTTAAATGCCCCAAAAAATAAACAAATCAACTTGTTTTCCCCCCTGAATTTAGAGGAAAACCTCTCATTTCTAAACGTCCGGTGATTGTAAGTCAAATGGACACATCCAGTGACCTCAGGCCCTTGAAATAATCATTGTATTTACCTGTCAATAATGCTATAACTCGGATGCATGGGATTTGCGGATAATTAACATTTCCCATTTACCATAGAACGTGAACCTGTGAATTATGACTTTTTAATAAAATTACAAATAATTTCAATGCGCCATGCGTAACCGGTGTATCGACACTAACTTTAAATAATAATTCGGCGCGCAAAAATACAACAAAGTTAAATTAGTATTTCGCTTTCAGTCAAAAAAGGTTTCGCATAGCATTCGTTCGTCGTAAGTATTCTCAGCAGAAGAGTGTAATAAGCGTCCAGATCTGATGAACGCGCCGCGAATGCGCCGCTGGAGCGGCCGCGCCGCGCCGCAAACGGTTACAATAAATACACGTGAGCAGCGCGCGTGCTGCGCGGGATCGGCGCGCGGGCGGCGCGTTTTTCAGATGTGGACGCACCATAATAGTGTATTGAATGAGGCTAGATACGGGACATTTGAAACCTCAGTGGTATTCGAGGGCCTAAGGCTTTTAAACGGGAAGTTATAAAGTTCCTGAAATACATATTATACTACAATCTTTGGACTTAAATTCCTACATGCAAAATTTTGTGATAAATTTAGTTACTATACAAGAAATAATTATTAAAAAATGTTTGATATTAAAATTGTTTCTGCTTGTAAACTACAAAAGGTATCTTCACCATTCTTGCACGAAAAGACGTGTAATACACTAATCTCCAAACGCTGTATTCGATTTTTTTGTCATTGTTAAATTTGTCAAAAATGAAAAAAAAATGCGCAAGTGGGTTTGTGAGCGGGCGGCGCCGGCGGGGTGAGAGTGGTTATGGACACAGCCTAGTTGATGTCAAGAGATTTTATTTAACATAATATATAATATAAAGGATACCTCCCTAATGCCAGTTAGTCTTTATATATATATATTATTCCTAAACACATCGTAGCAGCGACTTATATTAAGCATTTGGTTTTATTTAACCCTATACAAAACCTTATACCCTTTTTGTAAACCTTTTAAAATCCAGGCAGTTTATTTAGTTTCACCAAAATAACAAATGTACGTGTACATATATAAGCAAAAAGTAAAGATTCACGTCACCCTATCACCGTCACACTATCTATTTAAACTTTGTTTAAACGTATACATTTATTTCTATTTCTTAATTACAAACAAATGTCGATATTTATCAACATTCTAAACATTGTGTATTTCACTACGTTAATTTCTTTTAAGTAAATAAAACACATCTTTAAAGACTGTTTACAATTAACTTTATAACTAGACAGTAACTACCGGAACGCACACCAATAACCGGGCACAAAATAATATAGGTATACAAAATTTTGTTAATTTCGTAAACAAAATGAATAAACAGTTTATTTTTTGTAATAATAATACAAACAAATTATCACCAAATTTCCTAATCTTCTTTACCAGGGTGTTGGTGCCCAGTATCGTCCAAAATGGAATAGGTATAGGTACTTAGAGAAAATTGGTAAAAAAATCTAATAAGTATTTTTTTCTATATGTAAAGAATTTTATTCAAGTGTAAGTGGCAAAAAAAACTGCGGTTTGGGGACATCGATATGAATACTTATATAGATAAATTCATACATATATAGATAGTAAACATCCATGACCTTGGTAAAAACATTCATCATCACACAAAGTTTGCCGCAAGCGGGACTCGAACCTACAACTTCCAGCGCAGCTGGCAGTTGCACTACCACTGCACTGCGCCATCGGGTCACTCAATATATATTGAATATATCGCTGGCAACCTCTTTAAACAACACGACTTATCGTTCATATGGGAGATACGATATCGTTTTTAAACGCTACCCCAATAAATGCATGCAACTTGTTTGTAATATACATGGTTTTGCTTACTCTTAGCTGTGTTAAATTGTTGTATTTTGACAGTCACGGTATCACAATACGCGACCTCACCTTTTCGTTGTCGAAAGTTGAAGACCTTTCCGTGGAAGTGGGCCCAAGGCGCACCATCTCTATACATTTCATAGTCTGCATTTATGATAGTCACACGCACTGTGCAATAATAAACCCCTGTGCAAAGCGTTGTCGCTATGTTGCACCAAAAAAACGAGACGACCACATTTGCCGACGTTAATTTAGAATCACCCACGCGATTACAAGGTTTCGTAACGTCACACTGAACAGTGGCTTCGTGCGAGTCGACTTATAAACAAGCTCGGTTATAGGTAATTGACGGCCGGCCGGTTTAACGAGCGTTTAGTTATCACGGTAACGATCGCCGATGGTGTGTGCATTTGACGGCCAGCGGAATTAATAGCTAACACGTCCAAATATAGAATATGCAGCAACTAAAGCGGCGGGCACGGAGCGGCGCTACTCGGAAACTGCTCGCGAGCCAGATTCGCTGCAGCCCCGCCGCCGCCGCCGCTGTCACTTGCCCATACGTGGAGAACGAATTCAAGCGGCCTCCTACCCAATCAAATCGTTTGTATTTCATTACAATGGGTTACCTCAAATTACATAAAAATCACAATAATATGATTTTTAGGAGGCAGTAATTTAATTCACGATGTACCTATAGGTATATTTTTCTCAGTGCGAGTTTAGCGAAAGTTTTATATTATTACTATACATAATGTGCTGATTTGGTGTACTGATTTGAAAAAATGATACCTCACCGAGTTTCTTGCCGGCTCTTCTCAGTAGAGGATTTTTTCCGAACCGGTGGTAGATTCATTCCTTGACCTTCATAAGAGCTTGTAAAAGCCTAAATTGAATAAAGATAGTTTGACTTTGACTTTGACTTTGAATGCACTTTGCATTGCGGCTCTTTTATTATTTCGATTAGGTACCTATAACTATGTGGAAATTACTCATAGATACAACTTACAACGGCACTTTTCTTAAAAGTTCTTCATGGTTCATGACTAGTAAAATGTTGACTGTACATACAAATACCAACCGGGCATTTTAAAATGCAGTCCCATTATTTTGGGTGTGCATGTGAACGTGTCAGTAATGATTGGAAAGGTGCTAAGCACAACGGCGACATTGCGTGGAATGCCGCTTGACCCGCGGCGCGCGCGCCGACTCGTGGGGCCAGATTAACGGAATAATAGTTAGACAACGCGGTGCTGACGCCACAAGTCGGGGAAGGCTAACGTCAATGCGTTGCTAGCATAAATATATGAATATTAATTATACGGATTTTATTCGCCTAGGAACGGATTTAATATCCATTAAATCCGTCTAATCATTTTGGTTACTGATTAATATACAGAACGAAATCTAAAATCTCGCGTTAAGCGATATTAACCGGTGTGTTGGCATAAGACCGAGAAATCAGTGTGTAAAAGTGATGTGATTCTTATTTTACTGACGAAATTAAAATTAACCTGTTGATTTTGTTAAACAAAAACGAAAATTGCAAAAAACCGGTGCCTCAAGTTTGGGTTTGGGTTTCGGTTCTGCGTAAACGATTGAACCGTTTAAAAAGTTTACCGGTTCCGAGCACTACAGTCAAAAATATCGGTAAAAAGAAAGAAATATGAGTAGGTACCATTTGAAATAGTTATTTATTATGCAAACTCTGCACGTGTTATTTAGAGCGAGCGCTCTTATTGAATTCTGAGCGTAGCGAGGTAACTATCTAGTTTATGGGCCGGAGAGTGACAAGCTACTTTATATCCCGAAAAAATGCACTGTTCTCGAAAAAAACCTATTTAATAAACTTGTCTTATTATTTTAAAATAATTTTATTTTCATTTTCCTCATAAGTGAAAAGCAGTATGTGATGTGTCACACGGTAGCAAAATTACCTTCGTCTTGGGCGTCAATATTCGACTTAACACTTTGCGTACAAAACCACAACAACTCCATTTTTATTAGGCCAACTTATTGATTCGCTAATTTTTGGTTTCCGCGAGGGTATGTTAGGCTCAGAAACTACGATCACTATCACTACTAATGTTGTCATGAGCTCATGACGCAGCGTCATGCACATTAATCTGTGCTCCTCGAAAGCCTTGCCTTGTATATTTTGTCCGGTAAGCACAAATAAGATATTTAAAAAAATACCATAATAGGGTGTCGTAATTACCTTTGTCGTGCACCAGCGGTTCTCCGACACTGCGGGCTCGGAGTGCACTTTGCTTGCATTTGAACCGCGCTTGTGCATAAATCATGCGTTATGTTAGCAATGAGGCCGTGACAATCTCAATTAAAAGCGATTAACATCTTGGCTGGACTGAATAATAAAGATGACAAAACCGTAAAATTTCAATTGAGACGTTTCATTGGTTATAAACGAGAGATGCAAATTGGTATCAACACCAATTAGGTGGCTGAGAGATCCCGTCCGGATATAGAACTGCGCGGATCAACTACTTTATGTGAGCGTATTAATTGTTTTGCATTTTACTCGTAGTATGTAAGATTGAAGACTTTATACGATCTCGACTCTCGAGCTGTTGCCAGCTGTAGTTCAACGAAATAACAATGTACATCCATGTGAAATGTGATTAACTGTTGCAAGTTTTCCTTTGTGTTTGTATTTAAAATTAGTTCCGATTCTACATAATTATTAAGTTGGCCAACTTTAAGTAGTTACGGCGTTGATTTGAATCCTTAAGAGGACTGTTAACCAACGGCAAAAATTACGCTTTCCATACAAAAGACGATAATGATTTCCATCCCTTAAATGTTAACCGATTTTGACCAATTTTTGAAACGTTGTCAGACAGAACATAATTTAGGTTTATACGTTTTTAGTGTTCCGCACCTCAAAAGGAAGAAACAGAACCCTTAAAGAATCACTCGTGTGTCTGTCTGTCTGTCTGTCTGTCCGTCTGTAACAGCCAATTTGGTACACTACACATATGTAAGTCGGTGACCGCAACACAGACGTGTAACGTAAATTAATTAATTTTAAACGTGAGGGCCACTTTTGGGGGGCAAATTAGAAAAAAAGAAGGTTTTGCAAACTATATCGTGTGAAATATCAAATGAAGGGGCTTTTTGGGAATGTTAAATATACATTTTTTTTTAGTTTTAAAATAAATTGTTTAGAAGGTTTTTTAGGAAAAAAGGCAAAAATTTACCATTCCCCCCCTTTATCTCCGAAACTACCTGGGCCTACAATTTTGAAAAAATACAGCAAATAGATCTTTAGCTATAGATTACAGGAAAACCTGTAAGAAGACTCGTAGTCTGAGATATATCTCAAGTAACATAGGAAATTTCAGATAATCATGAACGGAACGGAACCCTCTCCACGCGAGTTTAACTCTCACTTGTCAGGATTTTTTAATATAAAAAAAACGGAATTTATTAATTATAATGAAAAAAAAAACCAAAACGTATCGACCTAGATTATGCTCCAACTGACAACCTATCAAAAATTGGTGAACATCGGTTAACATTTAAGGGATGGAAACCGTTATCGCCTTTTGTATGAAAAGCCGTAGGTTTACATTCCTCTTAAAGGAGTATGTCACCCCAATGGTCAAAGTGAAATTAACACATTCAATTATTTGGCTTATTAATTTATTAGTGATAGGGTTACGTCATAACACGATCAAGACGACAAAGTTATAAAAAATAAAAGATCAAACAAAACATCCAGACCACTGTGCATCTTGCCACTGAATCTTACAAAATAATGTTAAAAACCGGCCAAGTGCGAGTCAGACTCGCGCACGACGGGTTCCGTACCCTTATCTATAATCAAGCAAAAAAACATGTTTGTTGTAAAGGAACCCCCCTTAAATATTTATTTTATTCTAATTCAATTATTTATTTTTAAAGTTAATATATATATAAATATTCTGTGAATATTTCAAGCGTCTATCTGTTGCCGTTATCAATATAGAGCAAAAATTAGCAAAAAAATCTCGTTTATTGTATGGGACCGGGAATTAAATATTTATTTTATTCTGTTTTTATTTTTTTATATTTGTTGTTATAGCGGCAACAGAAATACATCATCTGTGAAAATTTCAACTGTCTAACTATCACGGTTCATGAGATACAGCCTAGTGGCAGACGGACAGCGGAGCCTTAATAATAGGATCCCGTTTTTGCCCTTTGGGTACGGAACCCTAAAAATGAAGTAAACTATTAATATAATGGAAATACACTCCAAAAGGCTGACTGAAGGTTAGTTAGAAGTTTGCTAAATTTAGGGCGTATAAGAAAATAAAGTCGCATGTTCAAATTAAATATACTCGATCAGAAACACGGAGCTAGTTTTACCTTTAATTTAATATAATATACGTCATTTAAAAATAATTACGGAATATATCCAGTAACGAGGCCAAGGTTGGTTTTATTTATAACATTCACACAATATTCAAACAATATTGAGTAACGAACAAAACTAGTTGACCCTAACTTGTGCCGCGTGCTACGCTCTAGCAGAGCTGCTCTTCCATGCGACGGAAACGTCACGTCACTCGACCGACGACCGACCCTTTAATGGTGTGTGCGTCATTAAGCTGTCCGCCGCTATCAGCCACAGATAGACAAAATAGGCTTTATTTCAAATTTAAAACGAATACTTTAAAAATATAGTTGTATGACATTTCAGAGTAATAACCAAAATTTGTAAATTAGCTATTTATTAGTTTATTTTTAAAGTTACAAAAATACCCTATCGGATTAAATTTCGAGTTACACTATTGAAAACCCCGTGATTTTATGTAATTGTTGGCGAGTTTGCACGGTACGGTCCGATTTAACAATAATTTTTTGACATGTGGGTAGTCAAAACCGCGGCTCTAACATGCAAGACACAAAGATAAGTTAAACCCGTTTATCTTTATGACTATCTCTTTCGTCGGTACTAGTGAGAGAGAGACGCACTTGGAGATAAGACGGTTTAACTTATCTTTGTATCTTGCATGTTAGGGCCGGTGATGTCGTAAGAACGTACCATTCTAAGTAATACTTCTAAATTAACATTGTTATTACTTGAGCTAAACAGAGTATCCAATAAATCCTTCGGTAAGTTTTAAGAATAAATGGGATAGGGTATTGATTGGGTCGCCTACCGTAAACGTTAGGTACTATTACTTGACAGTGAGTACATATATATAGGTAAGTACGAGTACCTATTCTAGGCAGCGCAGTTGTTTAGGCGGAGGTTTTCGCTCGAGTGTGGGAATACTCTCACATTCTTCATTTAATAGTGACAAACAAACCCTACTGAAATCATTTAGTGTTTTACAATGCTTAAATAGTTTAGATTGGTACTCACAATGTCCAAATTTGATTATATACTTCCATATGAAAGGTAAATCCCATAAACCCAAACTTTGGTTACATTTTACATCGTACTTTTCATGCTGTTCTATTAAGTACCATGAGTTTACGTAAATCGTTCTCGTTATCGAAAACTATCGCTCGGTCCCTTTTACTTGTATCGGCAACAAGCAGTACCTATTTCCAATAGATTTCGACGTGGGCGTTTGTGTTGCGTTCTTATGTGGTTGATTTCGCTTTCCGATTATTAACAAAATGTTTTAGGGTAAGTAAAGTTGCAATAACTGGCCAGCTCGCGATTACTGGCACCTTTGTAACAATACGTATAAAACAAGGAATCTGATAGTATTTAAGCAATTTACTAACATTTCCTAAGGTCTGTTCGCCGAGAGTTGATAAATATTATGATATCGTTTCGAAATAGCGACTGTCGCTTAACTATCGCAAACTGTATGACGGGCGTCGCTTATCGCCGCGCTGAGTTTCGTGGTACGAGGGACGCAGATGTTGTCACTGCGGTTTCGCGCCGGGCGGACGGCGGCGAAACAAATATATTTGTTTTGTTCATATACACAATCGCCATATTGCAAATTAATGTCTTATAATGTCCGCGTCAAATGTCATATAAATTCAATAATCAGTGCAGATTTAAGCTTCGGGCAAAGAAACGAAGAAGAAAAAAAATATCTATGACACATGTTTAAAACGCGTTGAGTGTTATGACGTGTGTTGTGTCTTTCTACATATAATAATGTCATTGGCTTCGAGTGTGGCGTTGGGGTGTTCTGTTCGCGTGTTGCTTTCTTTTTATACAGTAAGGCTATTCAATAATCAATATTCTATGAAAATAATATAATTTTTCTCTTTAATTTTTTATTATCATCGGTAAAATTAATTAGCGGGCCGCTATTTGTAATGAGTTAAGAAGCACTGACTTTTTACTTTTTTTATCAACTCTCGCCGAACAGACTTTAGATCCAGAACAATTGAGTTTTTTTCAAGTATTTTTACTAATGGAGTCTTTGTCTTCCTACCTACACTTTTTGGCCAGTTAATAAATGACATCTCTTGAAGTGGCCAGTTAATGGAACTTCCCTGCATGTATTACAAGTTCTAACACGAACCCCTCAAGGTTTTAGACATAGTACGGGGATTTTAAATTTTTTTACTGAACTGAATGCAATTATTGGCACATTTGTTCAGTGGTTGTTGGTTTTCCCTCGTACCACACTCATTTACCATGCTTTCAAAGATCGCACTAGTTTTTATTGTATTATAGATTAGATGATATCAATGTTTTATAATAATGCCGACACAATCACCAAATAATATTAATACACGTCGATTGACGATATGACGCAACACGTACCTAATACAGAAAGAAACCTTCCTAATTGACTTGCTGCGGAAATAAACTTGAAATCACAGACAATAGAAACTGTTGAGACTATAATAGCCTTATTAAGCGCGTATAATTTACTAACATCTATTGTCATCGATATTCTCGACTGTTTATTGGTATTTATAGATACACTGGAACATCTACACAAACTTACACATTTGGCTCGTTTTCTCTTGTACTAGAAAACTAAATAATGCCATACATGGTAAGATAGATAACAATTTTTTGGGAATTTCTGAGTTCTACTAGAGATAAAAGTTGCATTTTTTGATCAAGTTTATCTTTTAATTGCGTAATGTTTTTTATTAATATTAACTTAAGTAATCAATACTTTGCTCTACGGATGTCTTTGAAAACTAAACCTAATCTATTTTAATTATTTGATGTTTTTGACAGAGATGCGGAGGCATAAGGCGGGTGTACGGGATTTACATGGACTAAATAAATGAAACAACTTAAATGGAAAATTGGGAAAATATTTGTAATACGACACAAAATCAAGACAAATCACCTGTGAGCCAAAGCAAAAGAATCACAATTAATTTGAAAAACCTTAGATATAAAAATAAATTATTTCTAAAATAGCAAGCAGTTTGCAACAGCGGCTTACTAAAAATGTATTAAAAAAACCGCCTTAATAGTCTTAACATTTTACAATTTTTCGAATCTATTAGAACTCAATTTTCGCAAATAAAAAATATATAACCACGAGCCACCCTAATAAATTGTAAGGATAAACATAGGTACGAATCTGCTAAGTGCAAAATGTTACCACTCATTTATAAAAAAAACCGGCCAAGTGCGAGTCGGACTCGCGCACGAAGGGTTCCGTAACATTATCTTTAAAAACGGCAAATAATCACGTTTGTTGTATGGGAGCCCCCTTAAATATTTATTTTATTCTGTTTTTTAGTATTTGTTGTTATAGCGGCAACAGAAATACACCATCTGTGAAAATTTCAACTGTCTAACTATCACGGTTCAGGAGATACAGCCTAGTGACAGACGGACGGACAGCGGAGCCTTAGTAATAGGGTCCCGTTTTTATCCTTTGGGTACGGAACCATAAAAACACCAATTTACGAAAGTTATGAAATGAGGGCGTTAAAATTAGGTACATCAAATTTATTCCTTTAAGTGATTTGTTCCAGTTATCCTTGTAATAAGTAGGTATTAAAGTTTATGAAATACTCGTTTTTGCCCGCAACTTCGTTCGTGTGGAATTCGGTTTAATTATACCCCAAATTTCATCCAAAACCGTCCGGCCGTTGAAGCGTGAAGGAGTAACAAACATACTAACTCACACAACACACACATCCATTCTCAAACATTCGCATTTATAATATAAGTGTGGTAATGAGCAGAAAAATTGGAATAGTGACGTAATGTCCATTTAAACTTACATCAAATAAGACGGGTCGTATCATAAGCTCTTACTTCCAGGCAGTTTCCGCCGTAAACTGACCTGCCTGGAAAATTCTTATTATCAGCGCGATAAGTCGGTCTCATTATCGTTCTCATAATACTTGTTTCCCAGGCAGCTCAATTTTCGGTGGAAACTGCCTGGAATTAAGAGCTCATAATACGACCTCTGGTTCCTTGATCTTTATTTGCCTTGGTCAATAGAGCTCAATTCCTAATTTTTATTTAAGGAAAAATGTATTAATATTGTTGATTTAATTACTAATCTTGAATACAGCGCCTCTATTCGGGAACGCTAAGTTATTCTGTAGCGACTGGTAAGCCAGATTTATCATCCCACTCTTCCGCACGACGCGTAATGCGTAAGAACGAGATGAGAAATCTGGCTTACAAGTCGCTACAGAATCACTTAGCGTTCCCGAATAGAGGCGCTGATCTTGAGACAAAAACACATAGGTCTTATATTCGAGCCTTCAGTAGTCCTTTTTAAAACAAATAGAACGAAATATGCAGCTGTGATCCCCATCTGATATCACCCAATTGAGTTCATTGGAGTATAATGGGTCCAATTCGAAACGATGTCCGCTAAATTTAAGATTGCCTAAATTTAAAATAAGAAACGTCAAACTCGATTTTGTATAGCTCCAAGGTTCAAAATCCGAGTCGAACGTTTCTTATTTCAAATTTAGCGACTTCTAAATTTAGCGAAAACACTTTCGAATTGGCCCCAATACTTACTTATTATTAACTCAGTATGTAATTATTCCTTTACATTAAAGAATGTTTTCGTAAATTTTCCTAAGTTTATACGTTGTGTTACGTCACGTCGACAGAACGACTCTTTGTTTTTTAACCGCATGGCATTTCATTAGACGGAAAAGTTTAATCGTTCATCGCATCAAATTTAATTCCAGCCAGAATATCCATTAGCATTAATTATTATTTGAGTAGGTATAAGTATAAGAATAAGAAGAATAAGTTTTTTTTGTTCAACAATAGGGTGCAGAATACAATACAGGTTGAGATCTTCTAGTAGGTAAAGAAATACTGTATCAGAAGATCTCGCTCTTCCAAATATAGAACATTTGTTAATAAACCTAAGAATTTGAATTTTATATTTAGTTATTATACTGATAAATTTACTTTATTTTTACGTTATGTGAGATGACACGCGCAAACAGACTGATTATAATAGTTTTCAGTCCATACAAACCGCATAAGTAGGTATATAAAAAACACTATTATTTAATAAATTTGCAAAGCCAAAACTACCGTGATTAAATAGTAGAACATATATATTTTATGGGGTAGGCGAGCAATAAGAACGGAGTTTTTTGAAATTTAACCTCTATAAAATACGGGGTCAACCGTTATATGGAAATCTCTCATATTTAAAACCACGGTCAAAAATTTGGTATCAAGGCTGCTGAATACTAGGCAGTAAATATATTATATATTCGTACTTTGATTTTAAATAGATGATTAATGTTTGTATGGGAAAAACGTTATTTTTGTAGTAAAATACATACTATTCATCAATCGACACTGTTCCGTACCCGAAGGAACCCCATTACCGAGCCTACGACATCCATCCTCCATCCACCCATCCATCTGTCCATCTATCCATCTGTACGTAGTATGGATTTCTTCAAAAAAGGGTGCGAAATGGTTTTAATAAGGTCGGCAACACGCGAGTGATATCCCTAGTATTGCAAACGTCCACAGTGACATGACCGATCACCATCAGGTGGTATGCTTGGTTGGCTCACCTTAGTGATATAAAAAACACTTATGATATTGAAAAAAACAAAAACGCTTTATCAAAAAGCTCTTTATGAAAAGAATATCCTGATCATCGCAGAGGCACATTAGAACTACGTTTGTATCGTCCTGGGTATTTGAGATTGCATATTCTCACTGCACTGCGCTGGGCACAAGACCGTTAATCCGTTAATCGTTAATTAACTACATTAACATTTCGATTAACGGATTAGCTTTTAAGTTAACTTTAAAAATTGTTAACGGACACTATTAACTTCCATAAAAAAAACATGTCCGTTAATCGTTAATTAAGAACCTACTATTTGCCAAAAGGACACTGCGCGGACCATGCCACGCCGCGAAAAGTTCCGATAAGTTCGTTCTCGGCGGTCATCGCGCGGAAACCCTTCTTTTATGAATTTTTCATGTCCTGCCTAAACTTCCATAGCCCATGCCAACATTTTTTTATAAGCAAATAATAATGTCACTAACACAATGACATAAAATGTAAGATCTACCACGAGTTAACGATTAACGTTAACTTCCGTTAAACCTTCCGAGATGTAACGTTTTACCGTTTAATGAAGTTAACCTTTTTACCAACGGATTAGCGATTAACGAAGTTAACTATTTGATTAACGGTGCCCAGCGGTGTGTCATATTCTGTTATCCCTGTCATCGCCATCATTGGAGCATGCAGAGCCAGGCCATTAACAATACCTTACTTTAATCAAATAGGTTACTTAGTCACGCTTAACACTTAAAATGAAATAATTTATTGTTTTTAATTTTATTACGTAGTTCGCGTCGAAAAGGTTTTTTATTGTTTTAGCAATGGATGGTGTCGTCTTTAATCAGTAAATGAGGTTTTGTAGCTCGTCGCAAAGCAGGTCAGCCCATAAACGAGTAGCCGCCATTACGTAGGAAACTATGCAAATGAATTATCTTTTGGCGAAGTGTTATAGTTTTACTATTCTTATACGACAAAACTCTTTAAAATAAAACGGAATCCGTGCAAGTTTCGACTAACTGCTATATAAGTCTGCGGTACTTAAATTCCTAGGTATTCAAATGTGACGCTGTTTATTTTCATACAATAAAATAAAGATAAGCCATTGTTTCTCACGACTGAACGGAACGCCTGTTTCATTCCACTGACTGTCCGAAAAAAACGACTTAATTTTTTATTTTTGTTTTATTTTTTCTTAACATTGCCCTTTTGCTTGCCTGAAGTTAATGGTTTCAGTAAGTAAACATCTTGATAAAGAATAGTTATATATTAACGAGTTCGTGACTCCTACAGAAATTACACCAATCGATCTAAAACAAAATCAAAACGTCTATTTCCCCGAATATAAAATTACTCATACCTAACATTTCTCAATGAGCTATAAGTACTTATAGAAATTTTTAATCATTATTTATAATCAGTTCCAGCCCGTTTTTATGATAAATTAATCACTGTTATCACATTGAACCGATGTATTATAAAGTTCTGCATCAGTCCACAAAAAAATAGCAATTAGTAATTACGAATTATTTATGAAAACCTCGTTAGAATAGTGAAACCCTTACTTGATATCTATATTAAGTTCATGTCATTAGTGAAAAGGTTTTATGATTGAAAATATTGAATATTTCTAGGGACGTGAAAATTACTACAGGAATCAAGATTATTTTCTCCTGAACACGCTAAGTCGCCAAAATTTATTGTATATTTTTGAAAAAACAACTAACCAACTACCTATACATAATATATAAATTAAGGGCATACGCAATTAGTTGTGACGTGTTGGTACAATGTTCCATGGCTGGCCGTGCAAATGCACTAACATCTCTTCTAAGTCACCTACTACATACCTAAGAGAAACCTTAGTATTTGAACAAGTATTAACAGAAACAATTACAGGTGATACTACACTATAACTAAAACAACATTCTCGATAAGGAAATCACACTGCTGGCGTTTACTGTGCAAATATGAACAATAACTAGTTTTGGAAGCAAAAAATATTTCAGTATAATTTGCTTGAGATTCGAAAGAGAAAACAATGAAACATTCACACTAACATTAAGCTTCTACTATTAACATTCATACAATTTCGATAGCAGTCGTACGAGGACGTCGTACCTAGGGCACTCGGTGCATTTGTTCTAAATCATTCACTAGTAGAGGGTGCGTTACACTCACGCTACGGGTGCGCGCGGCGTGTCTCGGATAGTGCCATTTATCTATGTGTCACTTTCCCGCTTAGCGCCATTAACACGCCACAGCATAAATTATTATTGTGTTTAAATGTAGAGACAAATAATAATAAGGTTATAAAGTTCCCATTCAAACATGATCGTAAGGTTTAAAAGGAGCTGTGGCGTGCGCGTGGCGCGCGGCGCGCTGCGCGTGCACGGTACCTCGGGCTGCGGCTCCTCGCCGAGCGAGTCGCCCAGCGCCTCCGCCTGGCTCTTCATTATCGAATATATTTTCACGTACGGCGCCTTCAGCAGCTATGCGCAACCACCACATCACAATAAAGGCCCGGTCTCATTGCGGGCGCGGCGGCAGCGCGCGCGATCTATCCCGCTCACACCGATACAATACAACACGTAGAGGTGTAGCAAGCACCCCGCTCGCGCGCGCATCACGTATGTATATTGTATTGCATTGGTGTGAGCGGGGTACATCGCACGCGCTGCTGCCGCGCCGGCAATGTGACCAGGACTTTAAGAAACGGTCGTCACATAATCCGACGCTATTTCACTACACTCGCAAAATGCGCGATATAGCTAAAAACAGACTATATTTTCGCTTATATTATTTTTTGTATGCAGGCGTGTTGGAATATTGTCGGATTAACGAGGACCTTATTAATTTAACATTGTGTTAAATGCCCACGTGTGCCTAATCTGTTCTGTACGTATTTAGTCAAATATTATAGTAAATTACTCCAACGCTCAAATGTTTGCGAATAGCAGGATAACAAGTAGTGTTTTATTTTATTATACTGCGGTTTTTATTTAGGTATTATCATTGTAAGACTGTATTTTATACGAACTCAGTGTTATTAAAGTCATCATTATGGTAATGCCAATCGGTGATTAGGTGCACCGCGAATTGCGATAACATTTATATTTGCGTAGACAGGGTGTAGCAGGCGGGTCTACTGGTTGTTTACGTCGCTGCCGCTCGCTTGAGTCCAAGCGCTCAGAGCCGCGAGTCGTACACGTACGTACGCACCAAACCGGTATAATGCAAATAAGGGTAAACATACATACTCTTAGTGCAATAAAATAAAACGGTTGCATTTAATTCAAAACAATCATGTTCAATGTGTACTGGTGTGGAATGTGGGAGATAGATGCAATGTCGACGACAAAAAAGTGTATCATTAAGCATTGTTAGTTACAAATCGAACGAGTTTGTAAAATACATGATTAAATATGTAGTAAATTAAGGAAAATAGAAAAAAAATAGTTATGTGTCGTGACTCACCTCCCATGACTCGCGCGTGAGGTCGGACACGTCGCCCGTGCTGCCGGTGCGCTCGCCCTGCGCAATTAATTCATCCTTCAGCTTATCATTACCACAATAGCGCGAGATGCGCTAGTAAATATGTCACTTGGAGACCTTTTATCTTGATGAGTGATGATGGTAATCCGCAGATAATAGTTTTCGGACAGGTACAGATACTTAAACTGATCTTTGCGCGCGAGCTCGTGTTGCCCGGACGACGCCTGCCGCGTCACGCCACACACACCGAAGCAGCATACACACAAGCTCACACACACATAGCGGCGCGCGCAAAGATGACTTAAGTTAGTATATGCTGCAACTTGATTACGTAACACGGTTGCATTCGCAAACGCAATAGTAGTTTATGCAACGGTTGCATAATGATAGACCTTAAAACACTAGTGCGGTTTTATGAAACGAGCTTTTAGCGAGTTTTATAATAGGATCGCACGTGTGTTTTAAGGCCAAATTATGCAGAGTTGCATACATAACTTTATCTACACACATATTATAAATCCTCCATGATGGGTTCAGAAACAATATTTTCTGGCAACAAGTTATTTGTTGCAATCGTGGCTGCATATTTCCGATATCCGGCGCATTTTCACATCACACACACTCCGAGAAGACTACTATTCATATTTTCAACTAAAATGTAAATTACAAACAACTTTTTCTATTCAATTCAACAACAATTCTACTTTCGTTCAGCAAAACACCAACATAATGGCGGCAATTCGATCCTCCGTCGAGACCATTTTAAAAAAAAATCTTAGACAAACGAATGAAGTCTCTATTCTCATGTCACTCGAGATCAAATGTTGTGCAGTTTATATTAAAAAAACATACTGAATTGACGTTTCGTATCAATAACTGTTTTAATATCTATGGATACTAGAATAGAGACCCACTTGAGTTTTGACAGCTGTTCCAAATTTAATCTCATTTCTATACTAAAAACGATACGGGAATAACATTGCAGCACTGGTTTTTCCTAATTGGTTGTCAAAATGGTGGTCATTTCCTAAGGTTGTTGATTACACTATGGAGGTTTTATGATATGGGTGTAGATAAAATTGATTAAAATACGTACGACTTAAGTTTAAATTAATCAAGTCAATATTGTTGCGATGCAAGTGTGTAACGCTATGAGGATGCCATTTAATTCCGGTTTTTTGAATCCTAGGATTCCGGGGTAGAAGTCTTTGTTTTTTTTAATGTACTTATACTTACTTCGCTCAAGACTGAATATAGTAAGATCGTGCGACGCTAAATTAAGTGGTAGGGGTGCCTCCTCTTGGATTGACATTACTATTCAATTCTACTACTTTTATACGTTACACGATGACGATTACACTGAAGTCTGGTGTGTTGCGGACTTTTATATGAAATGGAATGCAGCATAAAGTACGCGACTGAAAATACGCAACTTATAACTAGTGATCGGCACGATAAGTGCCACGCCGCAGGATTCAAAGAGGAAATAATAATATGTACATGACATGATTCGCAAAAGTTAAAAGTTATATTATATGTATTTGTACATAGAAGTCAGAATATTTAATAAACTCATAAAATGAATTATTTTTCATGAAAGTAAAGTAAAATATTACGTGCACTCATATAAAATATGTAAGTGTTAAAATATAATCATTTGAAGTGCATAAAAACCCTTTTCCCTACCTGGCTACAACTACCTGGCTGTCGAAGGTCACTGCTGGAATCCCGGGGAATATCCATATTAACATAATGATTGAGGTCATTGACACCAAATGGAACTAGTCGTGCCGATCACTGCTTATAACGCACAAAATTACGCTCGTTTGGCCTCACCTTAACTTTTTCTGCTGAGCTTTGAATGCGACATCAGTAATGATTTCAGATATAAGTGTGGGTACCTTGTGCGGCTTGTGGTCGTCGTCGTCCCACTCGGTGTCGCTGTCGATGAGCTCGAAGCCGGCGGCGGCCACGTCGCCCAGCGGCCCGTAGCGCTCCGGCACCCAGTGCGCCAGGAACTTGTACAGGTCCTCCACCCTGCGCACCGATACACACTATCACCATGCTATACAGGTATCCCACGAAATGTTGTCCAGCAGAGGTCCAGAGGTAGAACACAGAAGATTTTTTTCGCAGAAAAAAGTATTTTTTATCGCTTTCCTAAATCTCAACCGAGTTTCATTTTGTGACATTATATGGAATTTGAATTTGAGAAATCCCATAACTCCTAAAATACGAATAATCTTGGAACATACATGGGTGTCAATCTGATCCCTCTAGATCTCCTCTCGACAACTTCCTGGGACACTGTATACATCATATCATACAATATTCCTCAAACTTCCTCGCCGTCCGGAAATTTATAAACATATTTAATTATAGCATAGTTTTCTTCACATTTTCTTGCATATAGATATATATATATATATATATATATATATATAACGCTCAAAATATTTACGGGTTCTCCAACCTAGACACAGAGCGGGGAAAGTTGACCGATTCCAACTACTACGATTGGCACAGGAGGTAAAAAAGGAATGTATCGAATAGTATAATTTGGCTCGATGAGCGATCCATAAATTCTTAAACACGTTTATCCTGAAGCAAAATTAGGCTGCAGGCCACAAGAAACAAAACCGGATCCGGGGGCCATTAATACTATTTATTACCTTGTATTTTATTATTCAATGAGCCCCAGTTCTTTGGCGGGCGGACACAACAGAATACCTATTACCAACTCGTATGTAGGGTTTAATATCGAAGCATAGTGAGCAAAGAGTAGTGTTTAGACCTGTTTCTGGGCACGCTGAACCAGTACTCCGGCTTCATGCGCTTACGGCCGTACGACATGAGCGGCGTGGTGCGCGGCAGCGGGCGGCCCGCCGGCTTGCCCATGCGCAGCCGCAGGTACAGCGGCGGGTCATCGCTGGGCCGCGCCGGCCGCGGGATCAGCTCTGCGGGGAACACAAATACATCCGGGCCCATTAACCTTTGTTGTATGCCAGGGGTCGCCAAATGGCGGACCGCGGGCCGCATTCGGACCGCCGACCCATTTTGTGCGGACCGCGAGAACACAGCAACTTGTACTACGGAGAGCTTGCACCAATTTTACTGCAAACTTCAGACAGATAGGCCGCAACACAATTTTTTTTCATTGATATATAAAAAAATACCTTTTTTATTTCCGTAATTAGGTACATTTGTTTAATAAATATTTTTTCTATAAAATGTTGTGCGGACCGCGATGGTCACTTCATTTCTTCAAACGGACCCCGAGCGAAACTAATTGGTGACCCCTGTTGTACGCGGTTGTATCAACCTACCTAGACAGAGTTTTATCGTTAGATGATATTTTATTTCGGTCAAGAATGTCAAAGATATTACGAGTTACCGTTTGATCCGTCATACTGACTCAATGACTTTAACCCAGACTTAGGGTCGGTCTAAGTCTGGATTAAGGTCCTCTACTTACATGCATGGCATAAAGAAGTGACGAACCTTTTCGAAAAGATTCTTTACTTTACAATCTAATGTCAAGGGAATAAAGTTCAAGCGACAAACCTTTTCATACCGCGACTATACCTACAACTGACAACATTCTGAATCCTTAAAAGTTTACGAACGTTATTACGTCGACAGAAGGTCTCATTTCAAACCCTCCTAAAGTGAAAAGGTCATCGCCTCATTGATAATTTGAATTGCACGTACACCGTGCGCCTCGTTCAGTGTAACGGATAGTCCTGTACAAGCGGATGAGATGATCAACACTTAGAAGGTGTACCGTTGGTATTACTGAGGCCACACGCCACACGTCTCGCGACTGAGGCAGAAGATCTCAGCACGGCTGTCTGCACAATCTTCAAACATATCATATATTCTAAGCTGGCTAACTTTCTGTTACCTGGTTGTCAACTCTCTCATTTTGCCCTACATTGTGAAAGTTGGCAGCCAGGTAACAGAACGGCTAGCACTAAGCCTCATACTGACTATCAAAAGAGGCGAAGAGTCCCGGCATGTCGTCGATGGACACCATGCTGCGGTAGTCGAGGCGCGGCGGCGCGGGGCCGCTCAACGTCGGCTTGGTCTGCGCGCGCCCGAACCCGCCCAGCGAGCTGCGCCTGCACATTCACACACAAGTCACCGCCACTCTACACCATAACAACACTGCTACCCACCATGACGCCCGCCGCGCGCTGATATCTGCCTTAATATGTGCTTAACACGCGGATACATTTCTATGCAAGTAGTTGTATTACTCTTATGATATATACGTATAAGGCAAACCGTATGGATTGGACCATTTTTGTATAACTACTTCCAGTTGAAGTATCGATCTGTATCTCATGGTCGTCAGGTATAGTAGAAATTCATTTGATTGACTATCCCTATCCAATAAAAGTTTTTATCGTTTTTATATACCTGAATGAGAAACTATGTTTCCATATCCCATATGAACCCGCCATCATATTCTGTATGTACATTGGGCAGATATGAATAGGACTAAACAAAGGTAAGGTAGATCATAGTCTCACGCGTTGCTCCAGGTACGTTGCATTATTTATCGTGGCCGGCCGACAATTTATAAGCTAGACATGCTTTTACAGTCAATGCATATTAAACACAGATAAAGAAACAGTGCCAATATAATTATAAGTGCTCGTGATATGATGAAAATGCCGAATGAAGATGAAGTTAACTTTTGATAACACATGAATATACTTTATAAGAATCTGACAAGAAGTTGCCCGTATGAGAATCGAATGATCGACTATGGTGTGCCATGAACATTCAGTTTAGATATAGCTTTACCTAGGAATAACATTCAGATGACAGTTCTATTATCTTCCTAACACAAATACAACATGCCATTCAGCACAATATCAATCTGGAGAATTAAGCCAAAACAGATTTGAAAATAAAAACTTTTATATATTCGTAATAGAAAATCAGCTAATACAAGACAATAGAAATATAGACACAGTTGGTGAAATTGCTTTCTAATAGAGAGGTGAATACATAGGTAGGACCACATTGACCACAACGTCACTTCGCTAGATTGAAGCTTGCACTCCGCACTCTTTCGAATCGACAATCACGACTCTTTGAAAATAAAATGTAATAACCGACCGAGATTTGGTCAGCAACGCATGTCCCAGGGTTCCGTAGCTTTTAAACAAGAATATAGGAAAGGAGTCTATCAATGACGATTCAGAGCGAATCACATCACGGGTGATGCCGATAAATACTTTACCTAGCAGATTTAACAGCCAAATTGCTTTTATAACATTTCTCTTTATTAGTAGTTAAAAACGTAAATCTATTTCTTTAACCTGGTCAGTTCTTGGAAAAAATGTCAGCATAATTGAAATCTTCATTTTAAACTTACAGTAACCAACGCTCAGGCGCTATCAAGTGTAGATACGTGGTATTAGTCAAAAAAAATAAACAAATATAAAAGTTTCTGTGTGTTGGGCTACGGAACCCTAAAAACAGTTTCTACTTATAGTGATGATGAAACAGAGGAAAATAAATTAGGCGATATAGCATGAGCCTAAAGCATAGGGAATGGCGATGTGGTCCAAGTTGTATCCGCAAGGCAGACATTCACATGACGGAGTTGGCACATGAAGAGTTCCCAGGGGAGCGGGAGGGCACGTACCCCGGGCCGGAGCACAGTTCCTGAGGCGCTTCTTCCGAAGGGGTCTTACTCAGGAACAAACCGGTACCGAACTCTACTAGGTTCATTGGTGAGCTTTACC
This sequence comes from Tortricodes alternella, assembly GCA_947859335.1. Lineage (NCBI taxonomy): Eukaryota > Metazoa > Arthropoda > Insecta > Lepidoptera > Tortricidae > Tortricodes > Tortricodes alternella. Next base: position 20,407,467 of record OX401970.1, on the reverse strand, counting down.
GACCAATCAACAGAGCGGGTTCGCGTCAAATCCAGTTAGCATCCACGGTAGCAAAACAAAAATGTATCAATGCAATAATTAATCTAAGTTTTGTCCAAGCATCAGTACCAATACTTATATATACAGTGTTTCCATTACTTATAGATACGCGTAAGTGAAATTAACTACCTTCGAAGCGATTGGCGGTTAATTATGATTTAAACTAATTCACAGCGTGTATAATTGAGTCAAAAAATGATATACAAGTAGATGAACAGAGTATGTGTCCACTCTGTCGCTGTATCGTCGAAGTCAGTGGGGTTCGGGCTAATGAAGATGTTCCTTCATGGCGCCTGGACGTGCGGCAACGGCGAATTACGGGAGGATAGTAGATTTTTTATCGTTGTAATGTAACCATTAATATATTATTCATGAGCTTTCACTTGACCAGTCTCACCTGAAGGAAAGTGATGACGCGGCCGAAGATGGAACGCGATTACCCAGGAGATGCCTATTTACTCTCCTCTTGAAAGTACTCAGTTCGTAACTGCCGGAAAGCCCGACGCAGGGAGGTCGGTTCCTTTCCTTAATTGTATATACCAGGAAAGATGAAGGCAATCGCTTCGTACAACGGTGGAAAGTCAATCGTGTAGGATGAAATCACTCCGTGCGTCTGGTGTTCCGACAATAAAAAGAAAAGGGGGGCAGCCACGGCACACTCTCCAAAATATTTTTGTCAAAATGGTTTTGGCTTTGGACTCTATAGCATATACAAACTTCAGGCTAGATGAAATATCTAAGCCAAGGAGGTTTCGATGGTGAGTAACCGTGGCTGATACATTATGGAAAGTGGCACTATGTCAAAAGAGCTCATTTTCGCGGAAAATAAGCACGCCCGTTTTTCAGAGTTAAACTTTACTTGATTGGTATCGCCCCAATCAGAAACGACCTGAAGAGTCAAGTTTACTCGCTCTTTTACGGCGTCGCGCTTGGACTGCGTATCACTCCCTATCCCTCCGTATCCCTCCAAAACGGCGCTACCATCTGCGTACGCAAAGATACCGGGTGTGAATAGTACCCTGTAATCGGAAGAATTGCCAGCCATCAAAAATAGTCTGGGAAGCAGGAGGTTAGTTTGCGCAGTGTTGGAATGTGCGTAGGGGAGGGGAGACGGGTGCATACCTGTTGAAGACCTTGGAGAAGACGCTGGTGGAGTGCTGGCTGTCGGCGGAGGAGGGTAGCGAGTCATGCGCGGGCGCGCCCTCGCCCGTCAGCCCCTCCACCCACGACAGCGGGTACGACAGCCGCTTCAGCATCTGGAATCATCACGGGTTATACTCCTCTTAGAGATGCCGTCACCCAACAAATCGTATAGCACCAGTGACAAAAAATTCAACTATCTTAACAAGATATACACACTTTGATTAAGAAGATGAACTGAAGCCGTTTTGGAAATACAGCTGGAACAAATATGTATAAACAATTTCAATTATAGATGGTGTACTTCCACTGAACTCAAATTTACCAGAAGCTTCTGGCGAAAAATGCTTATCGTAATTCGATTAGTCCGGAGTTTTCCAATTTTGTACCTTTAATTGTTGCTGAGATAGAGGCTTCTAACATACGGACGGACGAACGGCATTGTCTTTGCGATTTTAAGATTAAGGATTTTTACTGATCTGTAGACGATATATCTGCCACGCAATCATACGAATTACAAACGTCACGGCTTTGTAATAAGTTCAACAAAAATCACTCCACATCATTAGACTTATTCAATTGCAATCACAACTCTATTAAGACACTCATATAACTTTTTTAAACCATAATACACAAAGACAAAACAAAAAACACAGACACGCACACAAACACACAACATGCAAACACACAAACACACACACACATTCGCGAGCACGCAAATATGCATTTCTGTTTTAGTGCTATCCATAGTAAGTATATTTTATAAAAATGGAAATGTATTATCGTTCCATTGGCGAAAACTTGTAATTGTCTTAGATTGTACTACTATTGTTACCCAAAAATGTAAACGTAGCTGTAAGTTTTCCTGAAATAAATAAATAAAATAAATAAATAAATATATATCTCCCTTATTATTAGAGATGGGTTGAACATGGGTTTTCCTGAATACGAATATTTAGCCAAATATTCGGTATTATTTTTACCAAAACCGAACTTCAGCCGAACATTTGGCATCGTCACCATATATCGGGCAATTCAGGTTTGAGCATTTGTACATAAACCGCGACTCGGAAGTAAATAAGAGCTATTATATCGTAACAAAATATTATTATTAATATGCTGATTTCATTTAAACGCCATACATTCTGTACAGTCTAACTACAGGCTGTGACGTCATAGTTGACGTCCATTTGGTACGGAGTGTTTTTGCGAGTGGTGTTTACAATGACTTTTTAAAGCATCATAATTCATAAAATAAACAACATAATAATGTTTTGCGTGCACAGATCGGTTTATATTACGTAGCACTTTCCAATACAAGATGAAAAAAAAATGATACGTCTTCCCTATTGGGCGAAAAAGTGTAATAGATAGTGTGGTAAGGAGAGGATGCGTACCTTGTTTTTCTTGTCGGGCTTGTTGGCGTCCTCCTTCTGGTTGGTGCCGTCGAGCGAGAAGGAGACGGCGGCGGGCTTGCGCGCGCGCTCCGCCTCTCCGAGCGGCGGCGCCGACAGCGGCGGCTCGGCGCGCTGCAGGCACACCGGCGGCACCCAGTCCGCCGACAGCACGATGTCCGCGTCGCTGTACACCTGCGCATCCAACCACCACCATACATTCTCAACCGACCATCTCAAAAGAAGGAAATGACTTTCAATACATCTGCGTTGATCAAATCCTTTAGTTCGGTATGGTAACGCCATCTATTTTTAAGTGATTACTTGCTAGCGTTCACATTATTTTTACATTTAAGATTTCTAGCTGTCATTCTAGTCTCTAGGTGAGAATAATAGACTATATTGAACTTTTACCAACTGAATTCCTGCTTTGTTGACACCTAGGAATTTATCATTTAAACTACTAGCAACACCGCTAAAGCTTCCTCCACGGTATTTACAATACAAACTTTGAAACCAGGCAGAGGATAGTTAATAGGAATCTACCAGAAAAAAAAATAAGTTCGTAAGTATTAAAATTGCTAAGATTTCACGATGAGTCACAAGATATATATTACATGTATATATATATATATATACACATATATATATATATATATATCGACGACATCGGTTTGTCGAAAATGACTCTAACGAATTAGACAAAATTTAGTATTTAAATAATGATTTACTTTCCAGATTTATCTAGATAGATGTCATCCCTGAGATAGAAAGAAAGATAGAATGCTCGGTCACTTAGTTACTATAGATCTATTTATGTAGAGTATACATAGCAGTCGCCCACGATGAAGACTTAAAGAGAATAAAGTGTGCGATCGTTTTTCATTTTAGCACAAAACAGACTAAGAACTCAACTAATCGGAGAGCTCTTTTTATAACGATCACCGCCACAGGTGTACAGTGTCACAAATAGATCAGATACCAGACATTGAAGAACATTGAAGTGAAATCAAACAAGTCAGACGACAAAGGAACATGACAGAGGGTAGATTTGCGATGGCGAAGGCCAAAAGTTGAACCACACACAACGGTGCTGTGCAAAAAAATAGAAAACCACGTGAAAAATATGTTCATCCCCACCAGCCACCGCCTCACCTCGCTATGCGAATCGTAAGAGCTCATATCGTCATCGTGGAACAAAGCGACACGCGAAGGGTTAGCCGCGTTCAACGTGATGTCACTCGCTCGCTTCTCCGCAATCTCGAATATTGTACCTATTTCGTGATAATAGTCACTGTGCCACGAATCGTGACGCTCCTAAAAAATCGTGCGTATTAATTACAATATATGAATGAGGATTATACATATGATGCGCACACACATGTTACAGAATGCGTTTCGTTTTGAACCCATGCCGACTACAGTACAGCGTGCTACAATAGCGTTTAGGTCTCACACGCTTTATCTCAACGAAAAACGATTGTGTTAGGATAATGAAACCAGGAATGATATGGGCAGTCGGGTTTCAAGTTACAGTGCAGATAAATTCGATTATTATTACTGTGAACATGTTGTGACAGCATTATTGGATTGTACATTAATTCCAGCGTGATAAAAAAGAAACTAGGTAGCTATATAGATGTTTACAATTATGGAGTACGTTGCGGTACCTTTTTTGCTTTGGCGGGTGTAACGTTCAGCAACGGATCGCGGATGTCGATTCCGGAGTCGTGGTAGGAGAGCTTGACGAGGTGCTGCGGATCGGCAGCCTCGCCGGCGTCGGCGTCCGCGTCGAGCGCGGGCGCGCCGGCGCCGGCGAGCGGCTCGTCGACGGACGCGGCGCGCTCCGCCGGCGCGGCCTCGCCCGCGTCGTCCTTGCCGTGCTCGCTCGAACACGCCTGAAACACGTCGTCACTCTGTTTTCAGTTCGATAATACAGTTCTTCGTCAATTCCATTGCCACTCGGGTTTGTCGAAAGAAAATACACCGAAAATCTTATGCGTTTTAGGCTCGTCACACACATTCGTTTTCCTGATTCGATTTCCGAATTCGTTTTCCGTATTCGGAGACCCCGAACGCAGCTATTTCATATAAATAGTTCAACATGGCACACACATTCGAAAAAATTCCGTTCGGAATTCCGTACGGAAAAATTACGAACGCCTTAAGGGCACAATTGTTTCGCGCGCGAAAAATCCTATTAAGGGACTTGTAAGCGGGCTAGTTTTTTGGCAATTCGTTACTGCAATTGGGGCTTATCCCAAAAATACTATATGTTATACCACTACTGGGAACGAAAAGTTAAAGTGTAAACTTTTAGGGATATCCCGAATTGCTGCAAGAAACTCAACGAACCGACAATTTTTAATTGAAATTTTCAAAACATTTTTACAAGGTTTCACGTGGGAATAGTTGTCATGAATGTATCAATATTTGGTCCACATGGCGATGCGTCGGGCGGACTGACGTTTTAGAGTGTTTCATGGTGTGGTCGCGATCGAATCCATTAATTCCATTAAACATTAAGTATGCATTTTAAAAATGTTTCATCACACTTACTCGGAAAGGGTGTTATTACACGCAGGTGTATAGAACAGGCATAGCCGATTTACCTCCCGCAGGAGATAGGATTTGGTATGGTTTATACCTCGCGAGGGAGTTAGAGTTACAATAGAACAGATAATTCAAACAAAAATCAGCGAGTAACTTGATGACGGCGGGGCGGGGCGTGCGTGCTGGGTCCGGCGGTGATCGTTTTCTTATAGAAGTAGCGCGCAACCGACGCAACATACAGCTTATCCTACCCACCTGATGGTAATTCACGGTGTACAATGTGAACATTTTTTTTTTGTCAAATTTTTATTTAGTTCTTCACAAATGTCATGAAAAACATTGTGAGTATCACGGGTAGTAAGGGGATCACAAACCCGAGTCATTAAAAGTCATCAATAGACGCTCGTTGGTTATCCTCTTCTTACGGCCCTAGATGCACAATGTAGGTACTATAACAGTAACATTTACCTACTATTAAGTGACTTTGTGGAACTCTCTCTGAAATATTCTCCTCTTTCATTCACTCTAATACCCACAAAATTGTGCCCTCAACTTGTATTCACTATCTAAATTTATTTATTATAATCATTCACTTGCAATAAATACAGATGCTATAATAATTAATAGCTATAATGCTTACTTAATATAGGTATTCCTATACTATAAAGCATATTTCCTTAGAAGAAATTTTTCTATATCATATACATAGGTACATAGTTTCTGAGGTACTCAGACTGACCCTTCTCGAAGTTACACCTAGTATATCATGAATATTATAGATTTGCGAATTATTTGTAATTCGATTTTTATTTGTTATTAAAAGTGGCAGTAGCAAATTAATGATTAAAGCAAGTGAATTTATACCATTTGAAGTTATGGATTAATTGCAGTACCCTAGAATTCTTTAATTTTTATGAAAAATGTTTTATTGTTGGATATCCCATGTTCCTCCGCCCTTACATGCCAAACTAAATTTCAGATAATGTCATCGAAATCGATCCAGGTGGTAGATTAGCCGTCAAAACAAACCAACAGACAGACGGACTGACTGACACATTAAATTACTTTCGCATATCTGTATAACAGTTTACCCACAACATGGTGCACGTGGAATTCGTTTAATACTGTTCTCGGGAAATGTTCCTTTATTTTGATAATGTTCATATACCTCGCTTCCCTGGTCAATAGACATCCTGTCCTTGCTCGGGACTGCCCAGTGGTGATCCAAAAGAGACTTCCGCCTCTCATCAGCGGATTGTTGCTGAAACAAATTTCACTATTATACCACTAACATGTGCAACAGAACTAAAATAAAACTAAAAGCTAAAACCTGAGTGGCAATGTAAAGGTAGGTAACATTTTCTATTTTGCTCCTTGTATGACACACCCTTAGAATGCTTATATAGCCTGTGACGCTCGCACGTTCTCCACGAATCATAAGATTCCCCATTTACTAAAACCAGTCCAATAGTTTGATAGGTGCAGTTGATCATCCGACTTTTGCTCACATACATACATGCGTAAATTCTCTCTCTTCCTAGCGCTTTTTCCCGTCTACGCTTACGCTACGGGGTACGCTTTGACCATGATCCAGGATTCGGCAGATCGGGTTATTACAGTGAAGCGACTGCCGTCTTACCCCCGCAACCCTTGTGACAGGGGAACCTGACCAGTTGAATCATGGTTACACATTTAGTTACCAAAATATGCAGGTTTCCTCAGGATGTTTTCCCTCACCGTAAGAGCATCGGTTACCGCAATTCGAAGGCAAATAATGTACATAAGTTGGAAAAACTCATTGGTATATGGCAACCGCTTAGACTCGAAGCCGGACCTCACGATCACGAGTCAACATCCTTAGCCATTAGGCCACCGACGCTCTACATACATGCGTAGATTGTTAAACTTAATATCCTCTTTTTGGCTTCGCGCAGTCGGTGCTCAAAAATACAATTTGACAGCAGCTAATCCGTTGTTAAGATAAAATCGACTGTTGAATTAATTGTTGAGTTTAACTGAACTGAATATTATAATTTATGTGCAAGATGTAAAGAGAAGGTAATGTAAAGTTGACATCGTATTGTGCTCGTAGGTATGTGGCGTGCAAGCTGAGTCACCTGCAAGGCCGTCGGCGTGACGAGATCCCTCTCGAAGGCCTTCGGGAAGGCGGCGCCGCCGCGGTCCTCGGCGTCGCCGGAGCCGGGCCGGTCCTCGCCCGCGCCCTCGCCCTCGCTCGTCGCCGCCTGCAGCTCGGGAAACGTCTCATCCTGGACACGCATTTACGTCGCACGTACACAGGCTGCCCCAGCACATCTAGCACGACCCGCCCGCGACTAATTTGTCGCTCAGTGCGTCCCTCACATATTTGACTAGTTTGACAGAGACGCACTGAGCGACCATCGACTCGCGAGCATGTGGTGCTAGCGTCCCTGGTAATAGTGTCAAGCAAAGATCCAGAGATAGAGCACCTCAAGGGTTATGAGATTCACTTCTATGTATGTTCCACGATTGCTCGTTGTGTATACAGTTGGAACTTTTTTTGGGTGAATCTGATACCCCTTAACGTACTCTACTTCTGTTCCTCAGCTTGACACTATTTTATGGGCCGCCCTGTAGGTACCATGGCGCAAAATTGTCTGTACTCACTACTCGTGGACTTCATACTAATCAGGTTGGCCTGTGTCAACTCTTTATGCACAAACGCCCACTTATCACGAAGCCCCTATGCAATCAGACATAAATTGTACATACAGTTCGTCCACTCAAATTGTGTGCAGTACGCCAATACACTATTATGGAAAGTTCGTGTCTAAAAATAAATAAGTACATTATTTTTTAATAATTCAGTATTTTTATTAATTGACAATAATATAACAAGGGAAAATTAAAATACACATATATTAGTTAGTCATCTGAATCCTCCGAATCACCTTATGACTCACTTTATTACAATAGTTGCGCTGTTGAGATCAATGTCCTTGTGTGCACGGTAACATTTGTTCTCTTCTTTAATGGATTCTTTAAATCTTCTTCATTATTCTGAATGCAGTTAAATTCCTAGCGAAATAAGCATTCAGTCCGACGTACCAATGTACACTACGGGTGTACACTTTTAAGTAGCCGAGGCCGCTTTCGGCTCGAGACGGCTAGGCGGCTTTGAGGTGGCATATCAAATCGTGCACACTATTTGAAATGACGAACTGTATGTTATCAATAATTTCTACTCTACTTGTACACCGCTGGAGTTTCGCGTAAGTATTTAAGGCATAGGTAAGGCGGATTTATTTCACAGTTACCCCTTAGATATGCTTGTTATTGCACCTTGTCACAATTACCTACCTACATTTATCTGATCGGTTGCTTTCAGTAGTTTGTCAGAAGAAACCGTTACCCAGCTTGCAAATTAATCTAAGATGAAGATGCCACAGATAACCATTGCGTACATCTTCGATTGCGTCATGAATCAAACACCTAATTTAATACCCATAAAATTTATACACGACTGTACCACACTCTATTGCCTTGGAATCTTATTTTGCTCGCTATTTTTCATTGCTCGCTATGAGCTATGAATTTCAAAAAACCTTTCTTCAATCTAATAAGAAATTAGATAACGACAATATTTACAGCGTGTGTGATGGTGTCAAACTCGCGTTTTTGCACCAAAAAAGAGATTAGTTCCTTACATCTCTATGCCTAAATGACCTTAATAGAAGGTCAGAGCGGACACTGCGCAGCGGATGCCACGAATGCATTTGAAACGAAATGACATCGCATTTATGTGGTAATTAATGCAGAACAAAAACAGGCATCGGTAACTGTTGTCTGCGTATCCTTTGTTATCTCGTTACGTAAGGTCTTACCTTGACTAGAAGAGAATCCTTCCCGGGGGACAGTTCCGATTTATTCATGTAATATATTTCAGCTGTCTCGGCCCTGAAATGCCATATAAAATACATTGTTAAATTTCATCTATGGTTGCGCGAATACAACCTTTAATTGAACAAATGCCAAGAATTAGTGCGCATGTTTATGACATTGTTTTTAGGCTAGTTGGAATGCCTGGAACTAAAATATGGAAATTCGCTTCAAACATGGCCCTGTTCCTAAATTATATCGTTTTAAACAATTTGCGTGTAAGTAATGCTCGAATCTGTAACGTTACAATACAGGCGAATGCACCAAGTCAGGATCACCTTTAGACATGAACCGGACACTAAAATGGAATTAAAGCTATAATAAATTCAAGCAAGATACATCTACTTGAGAAAAAGGCCCTTGACCTCAAAAATATCGCCACATGCCCTTATTTGTCAATAGACGTATATAGTAATCGCTAACTGTACAGCAAGCCCTCATTTAAGGTTCGGAGCTTGTTTGTACGAAATAAAAAATACAAATGCATGCTTCTAAAAGTGAACGCATTAGTAATGCGATAATTACTTTGCGTATGTTGCCAGTCAGAGCCCTCTCTTTTTGATGTATAATAACATCTTTGTATTCGACACAATAGAAACCCAACTCGTACAGTGTAAGGCCAAGATGGCGGTGTTCACAGACGTGCGATTGGTCGAAATGTACGTTTGCTTACTTGTGAGCGTTGTGATCACACCCATGGGTGCGCATGTGCGCGATGTCGTAGAAGATGGCGGCATTGACAACGTATTCCATGGGCGCTATGACACCGTAGGACTCGGGCCCGTGCTCCATCACCAGCGTGTCCGACACGTTCGGGTCGAACATCACGGCGTTCGGCGTAACCAGCAGCACGCCCGACACCACGCCCTGCAACCGATACACCGCACACTCTACACCACCCGATAAAACAAAGACTTAGTTTACCCATGAGATTCCTCATAGTATAGACTCAGCAATTCTACACTTCACTAGAACGAGTCCCAGCGTTTTACCGTCTAACAAATTCAAAAAACCACAATCATGAGTTGAGTTTGTAGACAGCAAATTCCCAAACTATTGTGTGATTTCGTCTAGAAAATTCGTTCTAAACAAAGAATTGGTCAATATAAAGTGTATTCGTTTTGAGGTGTCTTTGTATGTTGTTGTTCATGAACCCAACAAGCGGGTTATCTTTGGATGCACTTGGGGCGTTAACCGTGACATTATTTTTTGTCTGATGTTTAGTCTGGCTGTCCTCCAAAGATGTGTAGAGAGGAACAGAGCTAGGTATAGGTACCACCAATAATCGCTAGAGGACAGAACAAGGTAGCGATCTTACTGGTCGATATTTTCCCAGCTCACCCCTCCAGCTCATATGTTATGTGTGTATGTATATGTGTGTGTGTTATATGTTTGTGGAACAGATTACACCGTAGTAGGTAATATACGGGGTTAAAGTGAGACTTACTAAATATAAATACAAAATTGAGCTCAATAATAGATGTGTCAACCATTTTTATAGCCACAGGATTGCAGGACACCGCAATCAGTGAACATGCAAACTCTCGCAACGCAGAATGTTGTTTGCTTACACACAAATATTTGTTTGAAAAATCAATTCGCTTGGCAAGAGTACACACGACACAGAAATAACAGTGCATATTTGTAACGTAAACAAACAAGGATATAATTGCATAAACGAGAGTATAATTCGCTTAATATAACTCAATGGCACCATTAAGTCACAGTCAATAACCAATAGGGCGCATTCGCAAAGCTTGTCACAAATGAAAGCGATGTTCAGTTATTTAGTCAATACAGAAATCGAAAAAGTCCAATTCCCTGTATCCAATTATTTCGCAATTTTACACATCGCAGAGTATTTCTTTTTTTAAGTATAATAACGGGGTGGAGGTGTAGAAAATTAGAATATTTAATAACATTAATTTAAAACTAGCATTTCTCCGTGACTTTATTCGGGTGGAATTCGTGCTCGACTCTCCAGCCCCTAAATATAAAGCTGTGCAAAAAAATTTCGTCATTCAGTTGCTCTGCTTTAACCAACAAACAAACACGCCATCGCATTACTATTTTTTAAATAATTTGTTATAACTACCAGGTCAATATCATGTGTAAATTTAAATAGTAAGAACTTCGCCAGTGGGATGCAGGAGATTAGTTGCTCCTTGGAATAGGAGCGTATTTTGTAATAGATTCACATACGTTAAGTTACGTTTGTTATTGTTTACGTTGAAAGCAACAACAAAGGATGTTTGGGGGCATTGTTTAGCTGCCAGGGTTGTCAAAATATAGAATCAAGCCGGGTGTGTGTTAGGATGCGATGGCATTCTGAGCCCAGTTGGAGGCGACCATCACAGGCTCATGCAAGCTTGTGCCCGCTGTCACAAATTATACCAAGTTCAACTCATCACTGCGCACAGTGCACAGCTGCGTGCGTGTGCTTGTGTTGCCCGGACGACGCCTGCCGCGTCACGCCACACAAATCAAAGCTGCATACGCACAATATACATACAAGCTCACGCACACATAGCGCCGCGCGCAAAGACGAGTTGAAGTATCTATAAGCGGTATTGCCGATATTACTATTGTAAGGTCGTTACGAACTGAGCTCTAGCTAGGGCCATAAATCATTCGATCGGACCTTTCATTCGTCCGTAAGATCCTTATCGAGCAGCACTTCACAAAGCTCCTGAGCGCGAACGAGCGATTCGACTGAATGAATTATGGCCGACGTGTTTGCCGACAACTGCACTCATTACTGTTGCAAATATACGGCTGCAAATGCGGTCCATAGCATTTAGTTAACTCTGTCATTAATTACATTGTATTTCCTAACACTGTAGGTGCTTTAGCGCTCCGTCATAAGCCAATAATTGTTATTTTTATGTAATAATTAAATTTTATCTACACCCATATCATAAAACCTCCATAATCAGTGGCGTAACTATACCATCTGGGGCCCGCGGCAAATTCTTTTGATGGGGCTCTATAAATACTCAGGTACAATCTAAAAAAAATATTTTAGAGCTCGCGACCTCTTGGGCCGGGCCCTCTTGGGTCGGGGGCCCTGCCACCCTATTGTTACGCCACTGTCCATAATGTAATCAAAAACCGTAGGAAATTACCACCATTATGACAACCTGTACTGTAATGTTATTACAGTATCGATTTTAGTATCATAATGGTCATAACGATACAGATATGAGCTACAGCCCGGCGCGCTGCCGTCGCCGCAGCCGGAGGGGCTCCTTCGTGTCGCCGCAGCTGGAGGGGCCATATCGTCCCCGTGTCGCCGTTTATAATATGTGTGTAGATAAAGTTATGTATGCAACTCTGCATAATTTCGCCTTAAAACACACGTGCGATCTTATTATGAAACTCGCAAAGCTCGTTTCATAAAACCGCACTAGTGTTTTAAGGCCTATCATTATGCAACCGTTGCATAAACTACTATTAAATGGCCCAAGAGCTCAGTTCGTAGTGACCATACAATAATATACAAGAGGTCTCTCATGCCTATTAGCTCTAAGGGTAGTGAGAATTACAATATAAGTAATACAAGTTTCTAACGTTAACTTGTAGATAAGGAGGAAGTCTTAAGATTAAAAGATTGAGTCTTCAAATAGGCAATGGTAAAAGTTACCTGTCCGTCAGTGATGTGGCGCACATTGATCTTGAGGAATCGCTGCGCGGCGCTGCTGCTAGCCGGGGCCTCGGGGGACGAGGGCCGCAGGCTATCCAGGATTTCTGCACAACAAATTATTACCCATTCATAAATAACATGTACCGTCTGAGGACCAACTTGAATGAATCAGCGGCGAGTGAGACTAAGTGATGTATGTACTCGTATATGTTACCGATAAAATGAATAACCCGCATTTTTTTTTATATTGGTCCTAAACGTTCAGGCATTGTATGAACTTATAGGTATTTAAATTCAAACACTGCCTAGCCATTCTATATAATACCGTGAGTAGGTAAGGCCAGCAAAGTCTAAAATATAAATTTATAGACTTAATTTATATTGTCTAGACGTTTTCTCTGCCATCGGCGAGCGGCGCGGCGCAGGACGCGGAGTAAACGTCATTTAGTAATTACGAACCTGACGGTAGCGTCAAAGGCTAAGTAAATAGGTTAGGTTATTGCTGAATAACCTAACCTATTTACTTAGGCAAACCTTTTCGGCTAGGTCTTATAAAGATCCGTTCGATCAAATGTTGGTCAAGAATGGCAAAATTTTTACTAATATACTAAAATGTTATCAGACTTTTAGTCTGACGGACTTTTATAAAACCCGGCCTTAACTAGCTTAACTAACTTATTATACTTAAACAAAATTATAAAAAAACAAGAAAAAGTAATTATAGAAAAGATGTAAAAGGTGACCTTTTATCCCTTTAAGGAATCTCTTTCAGTTAACCTTTTGGCGATTTATAAATTTGCGCATTGGGTAGACACAGATTTACGTAATTTTCAGATTTCTACGAATATATTCTGTAAATATAATATACATAAATATATACAAACAAAATATATAAATAATTCAAAATTAAAATATATACATAAAAATAACTAGACATGAATAAGCGAAGATTAAAGGACAAACATGTATATATAAGACCGACGTTCAAGCCAGTACTCAGTCAAATCAGTTGGTAACGATTCCATAATCTCACAGAATGCACGGAAAAGTATTTGTTATATGTTTTGGTTTTATGAGAAGGAAAAGTTGGGGATAAATTGGAGCTCGATCTTAAACAGTTCTAGGATTTTGAGACTATACAACTAAAACTCTCAGAAAGATAAGAAGGAGAACGGGGATTGAAAACAACGGCAGGTGAAATGTGACAATTCCCGCGGAATCGGATTGGCAACCGATTGAGTTGTTGAATCAGTTATAATGTTATACTTTACCTTGTCCCCTTATGGCTATCTATAGAACCCCGAGGCGTTCTATAATTGCCTAGGCAAAGTATACAATAAGAAAAGCACAGTATTATAGACATTGCCTAAAGCGACCCGGCATTCTATACAATACTTAGGGATGCCTCTCACTTTGCTGGTGACATAAGTATAAAACTGTTAAAAGTTTTGCAAGTCCCATTAAGGACTTAACCTTTTGAACACCACGGCTAACGGCGAAAAAGCGTGCCACGAGCGCTAGAGGACGGCTGTAGCTGACGCAAATGTATGGAAAACGGCATATCGTGGCGTCAGGGGCACGGAAATCTGCTGTCGGCTACAGCCGACTGGGGCATTTAAAAGGTTAAAGTCACAACGGTGTTACGATGTCACAGTTCTATAACTGTAAAATCACAGAACTGTATGGACTTTTTTTAGCAAAATGTAAAATGGGAATTCACCGTTTATTCAGGGTAACGTGTCAAAACAAACTGCCAGCGCAATTACAAGTTAATGCCAAGGCTTTTGCTTTTGCTTGCTTGGTCTCTAATTTCTTCACCCGACTTTTAATGTCACAATTCGATAAGACACAAAATTCTGCGTTGCTAATAAGCCAGCTCTAGGCAGTTAGTTAATCCGCATGCGTCACCGTAGCTGGCGTAAGACAGACTGTTTTTGAAACATGCAGTATGCCTATTGGCGTGCTCACTGGAAATTCCAGCCGTATTGTTAACAAGGACTGTATCCTGAGCTTCAATCAAATTAAGCAGAATTATTAGGACCTAAAACGCTTCGTATATCATTTTTATAGAATGTATTATATAGTTCGAATTCTTTCAGCAAATACATTAACATTTTTTAAAATCGTAGCCGAAATTGATGAGATACTTTTCATCATCACAATTAGAAAAAATGAGTTCCTGACTTTATAAATGCAGTCTAATTTAACCTCCATTAGGTATGTTTGAATATCGCGCGTCAGTGCGCTGTAGCAGGTGTGCGAGCGATTGATTATTCATACCTTTTTCTTGCGCTGGCTCGCTCGGAGGGCCCTGTGTTGACTCAGATGTGTTGTCGCCGCTCTCTGACGGGCCATCAGAATCCTTATCACCACCTGAAAAGCGATTGCTTAATATTGCCCTCACTAAAACTTTTATTTCATTGGTCTTCTTCTTACTATTCTGAATAATGATTATATTGTAAAATCATTAACATACCATTATACCATCGCTTCAGAAAGTCAACACTGAACATTATTGTAGAAGTTCTAAACGAGCCTCATTATTCGGTTTTACTTATCAGACATGGTGACGCAGCGAGTTAGATAAGTCCATTATGATTGGTATCATCGCGGCGCCGGCGCCGCTGATAGTACAGTTCACAATTGACTTTTAGTTCGAAGTAATTATAGACGTCAGCCAAATGTACGAGTTTAAAATAAGAACCCGTAGCAGCGCGTGATGTCAGCTCAGTGGCGCGACCGCGACTGCAGTCGTCCGCGGTGACGTTGGAAACTCTTGTTTACCGTGCAAATAGAAGAACTATTTGTTCCATGTCTACGTTGCACATGAATGAATAACACCAAGGCTGAAAGTTATTGTTATGCTACACGCCGGCCGAGCCTTACTGAATTACGACTGTAATCAAAGCTATCGATATCAATGAAGATATATCAATCAGCATTCGAATTCATTCTAATGTTATACCGATACCGATAACAATTATGTTTGTCATAAGGGCAAAATCATAACATTTATCGATAGAAAAGAAAGCATTTAAATGTCCTGAAGGTTAAACATTGTGTCTGAAGCACCCAGTACAATCACTCCCGCTGCAAGTTATTTAATTATACGCGGAGCATTATTCACTTACGTCACGTGCATTCATTATAACACTTCAGTTTGTTTACAAGTGCATTCGCTGCTGCTGTTCATAACCAATTCAATTCATGAAAACATGAAGCTTCTTTCGATCGGTTTAAGTAATTGGGTTTTAAAACGTTTCTTTGACGACTTACTCATGGTATAAAGTGAACACTGTAATCGCGTATCGTTCGCAACAACGAAGGCCAAGTTTCGCAAGAGATAGAAAAAATTTGCTCGACGAGTTATTGCTTAGTTTTTACTAGTTTGAGCGTTAATTGACGTTCTGAAACATCTGTTTTCAAACCAGTAAATGAGTTTAAATTTTATGACCTTGCGTTTTTGTTCTTTACCTATTATAGTGTACTATACGTATGTAATCACCTTTTTGGGACACGGATCATAAACCATATTTGTTATAATAATATATTTCAAATAACCATACTAAGTCATTCTGCTTTCGATTTCAGTGATGTTATTGTCGTGTAGGGGAGAATTGGCGAACTTTGTGATAACACTGTTATTATTTTTCAATCGTATACATTTTTAAAGTTTTGTTTCTAAACGGTCAAAAAGGAAGGGTTCCTTTTTGACCTTTTAGAAACAGAACTGTCACTTCATTATCCTTCAACAATATACCTAATAACAGAAAATGAGAAATGCGAAATGGTCCTTTAAGCAGGTCAAATTTTGAAAGCAAAACAATAAGGTCTTGAACGTGTCACATATAAAGGACTTTGTCTACACCCATATCATAAAACATCCATTGTTTTATCAAAAACCGTAGGAAATGACCACCATTTTGACAACCAATTAGGAAAAACCAGTGCTGCAATGTTATTTCTTTATCGTTTTTAGTAAAGAAATGAGATTAAATTTGGAACAGCTGTCAAAACTCAAGTGGGTCTCTATTCTAGTATCCATAGATATTAAACAGTTATCGATACGAAACGTCAATTCAGTATGTTTTTTTAATATAAACTGCCGACATTTGATCTCGAGTGACATGAGAATAGAGACTTCATTCGTTTTATCTATGATTTAAAAAAAATGGTCTTGACAGAGGATCGAATTGGCGCCATTATGTTGGTGTTTTGCTGAACGAAAGTAGAATTGTTGTTGAATTGAATAGAAAAAGTTGTTTGTAATTTAAATTTTAGTTGAAAATATGAATAGTAGTCTTCTCGGAATGTGTGTGATGTGAAAATGCGCCGGATATCGGAAATATGCAGCCACGATTGCAACAAATAACTTGTTGCCAGAAAATATTGTTTCTGAACCCATCATGGAGGATTTATAATATGTGTGTAGATAAAGTTATGTATGCAACTCTGCATAATTTGGCCTTAAAACACTCGTGCGATCTTATTATGAAACTCGCCTATCGGCTCGTTTCATGAAAACCGCACTAGTATTGTAAGGCCTATCATTATGCAACCGTTGCATAAACTACTATTACTTAGGCATTCCAAAACTATTCTCTTACATCATAGTTTTAAGTGTTTGGAACATCTGATGAAAAAACGGAACCCTTAGGTATAGGATCACTCTCGTGCCTGTCTGTCTGTGTCCGTCTGTCCCAACCTTATTGCTCCGAAACTAAGGGACAATAAAAAAAATGCTAGGTATAGGTACAGAGTTAGGTGACCCAATCACGGACGCATAGCGTAAATAATTCCAACTTTGGGTGTTAGTTTTGCGAGGCAACTTAGATAATTTTAAAAATCTTTTGTCTAGCGCATCACATGGCGTATTAAATGAAAGAGCTCATTACGAGAAAAATAAATGCACTTTTTAATAACGTGCCGCGTCGCGCAGTTCCTCTGCCCCAAGTGAGGTCTGCGGTATTGCAAGCGGCGCCACACTGCACGTCATCCAATTTTTCTCTATGGAGCCGCATACTTTGTAATAACTTACCGAATTTATTTTGAGACGTTCTAAAGTGCCTAAAATCTTTTGAGATCTCTTTTAAGCCGTGATAAAACTGTGTAATATTCTCCTTCTTCATATCTTGGTTTGAAAATGTCGTAAAACCACATTTATCGCTATTTTTGTTAGCTTCGACCTTTATTAATCCTCACATAGCAAAATAAATATTATTATATCCATATCAGATTCATCTTTCTCAAAAGTTGCGGAATGACTGACAGATAAAATTTGCCGCATCGTGTCCCGCGCGCCGCTTCGCTGTATTGCAGTTCCGCCTAGTGCGGTCAATCCTTTATGGTCTAACAGCAGTAGCTCTCATTACGACAGAGGCGGGTTAAAATGCTAGCCTGAGATATCTTTTAGTATTATCACGTTTTCTTTTAAGTCCTTTTAAGGCACTTATGACCAAATTCACAAAGGCCACACAAATTGATCTTTAATTTAAGTGAAGTTTATGTATAGGTTGACCACTAGTTGAAGGACATTTAACAATTTAGGCAATCTTAAATCAAATGCTTATGTGGCATTAGTGAATTCGGCCATTAAAGTATTAAATACCGGACATACATTTTTTACTAAAGCGCAACACACACTGAACGCGTGCGCGTTTCGGGCGCGGGTGTAATCTGTTGAATTTATATGGACGACAACACTTTCGTATGGCAAAACAACGTTTACTTAGACCTGTGCTTAGACAGTGGCGCCTTTGAGAACTTAATTTGAAATCTTGTCTCTGTCGCTAAACGATGATGGCAACTTGTGCGCGTTCGCTCAGCTAAGCCGTCCACAGAGTGCTCAATGCTACAGAAGCGGAGCGCGTGGTGGAGATGAAGTTGCCCTTATATTTATATATTTCGATTCCGCGGTAGTAGCAAAGTAAAATGCAATGTCAATGAAGTGGAGTAACCTTTCTTCTTGTCGGGCACAAGCAGCTTCTGGCCGGGGAAGATGAACTGGGTGGCCAGCCGGTTTAGCTTGGTTAGCTCGGAGGGCGTGGTGTCGAAGCGCGCCGCCAGCGACGTCAGCGTCTCGCGATCCCGCACCTGCACACACGCACAATTCACATTTAATGCGATCTTTCCGAAAGATATTTATGTCATTCATACTGTTAGTTTTTTCGTGATGCGTTATTTTTTTTATATGTTACTATTAAAATCACAGAGACACAAGCTTCGCAAAAACCCTAAAATAAGATTGGACAGACACGTGACATCATATAAGTCCACAGAACTTAATACTTGTCAACTGTTGGTGCGTAGTCAATAGAGCGTAGAAATGAAATATATTAGTACACTTTTTTATATAATAAATATGACAAAGAAACATTATATAAAAGTAATAGAAAGTTTCACATTTTTTACAAGGCTTTGAATAGATAATATTTTTAAGAAAAAAATAGAAGAGTAAGTGCTTAATTTTTATATTTTTAGGGTTCCAAACGTGCGATAAAAAACGGAACTCTTAGACGATCACTCTTGTATCTATCTCAGCTTATTTTCACCGATTCTAGCGAAGGTTTTTTTTGAAATTTGGACATATACAGAGATAGGTGACGCAAATACGGACGTATAGCATTAATAAACGAATTCTGATTTTTTAAATTAGTCATTTAAAACAAAAGCTATTATCAAGTGATATACGAGTAGCAAATGAAGGGCTCGTTATGAGAAATACAAATGTATATATATATTTTTTAATGCATCGTTTAAAAGATATTAAGGAAAATATATGAAAATAAAACATTACCGAAACGAATGAGCCAACATTTTTGAATAAATACGGAATATACGGCCACGCTCATTCCAATGCAGCTAAAGAAAAAAGCGTCTGAGAGCTGTATTATCTCATGCCTCACCTATGGATGTCAATTATGGTCAATATCGAAGGATCGACGATCGATTACTTACAAAAACTAAATTAAGATTTGCCAAAACTCCATGGAAAGGATGGAGTATATTGAACATAAACACCAGAGACAAAATAATAATCGCAGAAATAAAATATAGAACAAAATTTCTGAATGCAACCAAATACATACTGAAACTGAAATACAACTGGGCTGGACATATTGCAAGAATGAACAGTAATAGATGGACAACCATTACCACAACATGGACACCAATACACGGAAAGAAGAAAGTGGAGAAACCGAAAACAAGATGGAAGAGCAATGACATCATTCTATCGGTGGGAAAACACTGGATCAGCGCATCAACACTTTTGGATATTGCGAATTCGGAAAAGGCCTTGGCCAGTGACCTATCACAACTACATAACCTAAAGTCGCTTCATCCTTAATGGTCTGGTTCAACAATTCTCGTTTTATTTCAACCAATTTACACAAAACCTTGACAAATTATATACGTAAAACATCCTCATGAATCACTATCTATTAGTGAAAATCACATGAAAATCCGTTCAGTAGTTTTTGAGTTTATCGGTAACCGACAAACAGACAGACAGACGCCGCAGGCAACATTGATTTATAATATGTAAGGATAGAATAGCTGTTTTACCCAAAAATGGTACATCTTGCGGTTATAAACTTGTTTACCAAATAAGATAAGTAAGGATGAATCGACTTTACTAACAATGGAGAAAAACACATATGTACGTTGTTACATATGATAAAACAAAGGATAAACAAAAATAAACAGAGCTCCAGTCATAGCAAACCTAAACGAATATATTTAAATTGCCACGCGAAACGGAAAGTATTTCAGAGAAAATCAATTATAAAATATTTGAGAGAAAATCGTCGTCGTTGTCATGACGATTGCAACATCTCTATAAATCCAAACCGCGGTAAGTAGGAACTCGTGTATAAGCAATACTGTTACGCAAAATTTTATAATTCTATATAACTATCCTAATGTTCATAAATGTTCATCATTCATCATGATTTCTCCGAAAGACGTCCACTGCTGGACAAAGGCCTCTCCCAATAATCGCCACGACGACCGATTCTGTGCTGCTCGCATCCATGCTAATGTTCAGTAGATTCATGCAAAGATAGAACTAGATATGCCATTATTTACTTTAAAAATGTATGTAGCTTATTGTATCCTGATATGCTATCATTTTTTTCAAAATATTTAAAATGTAAAAAGAAACGAATGTAAGGAAATTCTAAGTAACAAAAGTAGAATATTGTTTAATTATGACGGGGCATCATACCCGAGTATACGTATTCATCAAGACCTAAAATTGTTTATATGCCGTAAGACTGAAGAAGTAACCACGCTCTACCAATGAAGCTACAAAAGCTTCACAATAGACACAAAGAGCTTCAGGCGAACTTATCATTTAAGGCTTTTTACACTATTTCTTCGCATACCACTGAAGGTACAAAAGCTTCACAATAGATAGATACACAAAGAGCTTCAGGCGAACTTATCTTTTAAGGCTTTTTACACTATTGCTTCGCATAATATATCTATTGGTCGGTATCCGTCCACTCTGAATAAATTAGGACTCAAGAACGGAACGTGGCGCGGAATTTGAAGTTCGGAATTTGAATTCAATTTTACTACATGAGTTTTCATGCACATAAGTTGCTTCAGAACTTTATACAGCAATTTAATCGCCAACCGTGAAATACTCAACATTTAAGAGTTCCGGTGATCATCTATGGTCTTCATCAACAGTTCCACTTCACCAAATAATGCTTTTGGAACGTAACTGCTTGAGTTATTACAGAAAATACTAAAATTGCTATATGCTTGCCTATAATATTTGAAGAGTTCCATCGATTCCTCATAGATCCTCTCATCATAACTCGACTTTGACTACAAAGGGACCAAACTGGAGGTATACCCTACCGATTAAAAAAAGAATTTTCAAAATCGGTTTATAAATGACGGAGTTCTGAAGTAACAAACATAAAAAAAATAAAAAAAATACAACCGAATTGAGAACCTCCTCCTTTTTTTTTGAAGTCGGTTAAAAATAATTCACGAACCACGAGCTATACCTCGCGACAAACTTAACTTTGCCGTTGGAAATCTGATATCGCCATACATCGAAATACATTAGGTCAGTTTACCAACACCACAAATAAGTTTGTAAATGCGAAAACCCCCATATCTCCACCATTTTGAAAAATTTCGGAAAACTGAATCGACAAAAAAAATCTGTATAATTATCAAACCTGCTCACAAAATTTCACGAGAATCGGTTGAGATCTGCGACCTGTAGACGAGAACAAATGGACAGACGGACAACCGACGGACATCCGCTGGACATACAAAAGCATTTTTGTATGCCCAAGCTGAAACGGAGACGCTTCGCTCGCTCAGTCGATTAGGTAAAGGTTAAAAATAACCCTTAAAGTGTATATGATTTTATCTACACCCATATCATAAAACCTCCATTGTTTAATCAAAAACCATAGGAAATGACCACCATTTTGACAACCAATTAGGAAAAACCAGTGCTGCAATGTTATTTCTTTATCGTTTTTAGTAAAGAAATGAGATTAAATTTGGAACAGCTGTCAAAACTCAAGTGGGTCTCTATTCTAGTATCCATAGATATCAAACAGTTATTGATACGAAACATCAATTCAGTATGTTTTTTTAATATAAACCGAACGACATTTGATCTCGAGTGACATGAGAATAGAGACTTCATTCGCTTGTCTATGATTTAAAAAAAAATGGTCTTGACGGAGGATCGAATTGCCGCCATGTTGGTGTTTTGCTGAACGAAAGTAGAATTGTTGTTGAATTGAATAGAAAAAGTTGTTTGTAATTTACATTTTAGTTGAAAATATGAATAGTAAGTAGTATTCTCGGAGTGTGTGTGATGCGCCGGATATCGGAAATATGCAGCCACGATTGCAACAAATAACTTGTTGCCAGAAAATATTGTTTATCTACACCCATATCATAAAACCTCCATTGGTTAATCAAAAACCTTAGGAAATGACCACCATTTTGACAACCAATTAGGAAAAACCAGTGCTGCGATAAAGAAATAACATGACTTCTTTATCGTTTTTAGTAAAGAAAAGAGATTAAATTTGGAACAGCTGTCAAAACTCAAGTGGTCTCTATTCTAGTATCCATAGATATTAAAACCGTTATTGATACGAAACGTCAATTCAGTATGTTTTTTTTTAATATAAACTGCACAATATTTGATCTCGAGTGACGTGAGAATAGAGACTTCATCCGTTTGTCTATGATTAAAAAAAAAATGGTCTTGACGGAGGATCGCCATGTTGGCGTTTTGCTGAACGAAAGTAGAATTGTTTTTGAATTGAATAGAAAAAGTTGTTTGTAATTTACATTTTAGTTGAAAATATGAATAGTCTTCTCGGAGTGTGTGTGATGTGAAAATGCGCCGGATATCGGAAATATGCAGCCACGATTGCAACAAATAACTTGTTGCCAGAAAATATTGTTTCTGAACCCAACATGGAGGATTTATACTATGTGTGTAGATAAAGTTATGTATTCAACTCTGCATAATTTGGCCTTAAAACACACGTGCGATCTTATTATGAAACTCGCCTATCGGCTCGTTTCATGAAAACTGCACTACTGTTTTAAGGCCTATCATTATGCAACCGTTGCATAAACTACTATTCTGAACCCATCATGGAGGATTTATAATATGTGTGTAGATAAAGTTATGTATGCAACTCTGCATAATTTGGCCTTAAAAGACACGTGCGATCTTATTATGAAACTCGCCTATCGGCTCGTTTCATGAAAACCGCACTAGTGTTTTAAGGCCTATCATTATGCAACCGTTGCATAAACTACTATTGCCGGCCACCGGGTAGGTTTGTAATTAAATTACATTAGCCACTCATCCTTGATTTTAGGTCGGCTCCGTTTAAATTAAGCTCGGGCGTGGTCAGAGATTGACATTGCTGATTGATTGATCGGCTAACAGCCTAGTGTCAGTGAAAGGATAACCACAATAGACTCTTCAAATATTGTTGGCGGCCCGAATACACATTATTAAATATTATTACTATTAACTTATACTACTATTGCTACTTCTACTAATTCGTTGGTTTAATAATCCTACTAATACTACTAAAACCTTACTAATTTATGTATGTTTGTTACCACTTCGCTTCGTAACGGCTGAACGGATTTTAATGAAACTTGGTTTATACTTCCCGTAAGTCCAGGAATAGAACAGGATTATTATTATTTATATATCCGAATTGAATAACAATAACTAAATTCCTTGCTGTGGAAGTCGTGGGCATTGATCTATTTCCGAACCAGGATTCTCTGTGCTATTGGTACTGGATAGCAATAAGAATATGAACTTATATTGATAACTAACTAGTGGAATTGACCCGAAATCCAGGCAACATTCCTCCTTCAAAATTATCATTTCCTAACTAAGGTTATTATAATATTAAGTGGCGACCCTCCCACTCCGAATGACCTTGATTTTGATCCAACGGACCCTTACCACAATGTCATCAGTTAGTTATTAAAGGCTATTTGCACATTTTAAACAAATATTAAACTTTAAAAACACCATTAATTTAATAATAAAATAACGTAACGAAGTCCAATAATTTGTATGGAGATTTCAATATTTTTGGCATATCATGAATCATAGATTGTATTAAACTTTCGCGATTTAAACATATATTTACATGTAAACGTTCAATGTAATCGTTACGCGATTAAATGCCGTTTACATGTAAATATCATGAATCATGACGAACAATCAATTTAAAATAAATCTGGCTCTTACGTTTATAATGTTTAATGTTCTTCTACTTATGGCCAAATTCAGAAAGGCAACTCAATTAGATCTTTAATTAAAGTGACGTTTTAGTATAGGATGACAACTAGTTAAGGGCCATTTAACTATTTAATCTAATAAAATGCTTAAGTGGCGTTTCTGAATTCGGCCATAAGAGTTGTTACTTTTATGTAAATACTAGCTGGTGCCCGCGACTTCGTCTGCGAAGAATAATAATTTAAGAGGGCACCGACCGTCCAGTGGCGCCCTCATCACTGTTATTGTGTTTTCTATTAAAGGAAAGTATTTTATTAAAATTGAAGCCGTATAAGTTGTTACGCAACTTAATACACAACGTATATGCTATGTAATATAGCTTTGCAAAGTATAACCATCATCTAAACAATTTAACAGAAAAAAGCGGCCACTATTTTCTATTTAATTGATTAGATGATGGTTATACTTTGCAAAGCTATATTACATAGCATATACGTTGTGTATTAAGTTGCGTAACAACTTATACGGCTTCAATTTTAATAAAATACTTTCCTTTAATAGAAAACACAATAACAGTGATGAGGGCGTCACTGGACGGTCGGTGCCCTCTTAAGTAACCTATGTACTTTTAAACCTTCCCTAGACCTCCACGAACATTTCAAGACTAAGATAAGATAAATCCGCTCAGCCGTTCTCGAGTTTTAGTGAGACTAACGAACAGCAATTCATTTTTATATATATAGAAGATATTACTAAATAAAGAACTAGATATGAAAAATGTATTAATTTTATACCTTTTGTCACGCAGTTTAAAAATATACCAAAATTATGCCTCTTACGAATGTTAAGGAAAGATCGAATATTCACATATATTTTCTTGGAAATTACATCTAATTTTTACAGAACAAACAGACCAGATTGGACCTGAAAATATATGAAAATTATTCGATTTACGCAGCTGTATCCCCTTAACATAAATTAGTGTGTATGGGAAATTTCGTTCGCTTGCCTAGTTATTAAACACCTAATACTAACAACGTACCGTGTAAGAAATGGTCTTGAAGGGCGGCGGAGGCGGCAGCCGTATCTTAGCAGCGTTATCTTCATCTGAAATAATAATACTTGTTATGACTTTTTTATCATAATTTTAATCATATTCATACTCATATATTAACAATGATTAAAAGCGTTCGATGTCAAATTATTGATATTATCAAATAAATATCATTTTTCAACTAGCGTTATTTTACACGAGAAGAGTACGTATCCAAACATATATAAGGTGCTAACAAATTAGGTACGGATATTATTATAGTCATCAGTTAACATCAAAAGAATCAATATAAAATTATTTTAATGCCTGGTTTACTTGCCACCGACTTGTATATATTTAATTTATTAACAGGCTGTTAATGTAACATAGTTGATTTGTTTAATGTCTCCAAAAATAGTTATTGCAGTAAAAATATCATTACCTAATATTTTAGTACCTTATATGTTATGCACTATTGTAAATGCGTAGTTTCTGGTAAATAAATGAACTCATGGAGGATTCCATATAAAAACAAAAAACAGTTTTAGTCTCTATTTCTATATGAGTTAAACGCAAACGCGTTCGAGACATTTGCTATTAATAAAAACAGTGAGGATAGTTCTTTAATAAGTTCAGGAAAGAAATGTGTTCAACATAGGCAGCGGAACTCGAACACGATGAGCGAGAAAAACGTCATCGTGCGGTGCATGCGGGACACTCGTATTGATCCCAACAGTTCCAACTATGTTTCAGGTGAACAACATATCGTTTCTACTTGTTATGGCTCTGATGTATTTTTATAACGAAACTAAATATTATAACCATATTTATACATGTCTGTATCATTACATACACCTTCTGAACTCTAAAGAATACGTGAACTAGTATCAGTAAGTTATTTAAAACCACGAATTGTATATAAGTACTTATGTAGTTCATTTCTTAACGTGAGTAAAGTATTTCTTTCAGTAAAATTAACTGAGTGAGGCCAGGTTTTATAAAAATCTGTTAGCTACATTGTCGTATCAAATATCATTGAATCAATATACAGTTTTTGGCACTACTGTTCTGACATTTGGTGCGACGGACCATTATTAAACACGGACTAAAGCGTATACCGCTATTTGATCTGATAATTTTACTAACGGATCTCGATAAATTATAAAAGGGAGGTAAAGTGCGAGTCTGAGTCGCGCACCGAGGGTTCCCAACTACGCTAATTTGGCACGGTCTCAACCTATCAATAATACACTTTATGTTAATGATATAAAACCTTTCAGAGGTGTAACGAAGTTGGCAGATTGTTAAGCTACAGCGATCATTTTATAGTTTGATTTCAATATATTTTACACAGTTCTATAACAGAACACCATTGAGTTGATATTTATAGTTAGACTATCATTTCAATTCGAACTTGTTTTCGTTAAATTTAGTAGTCGCTAAATTTGAAATATGAAACATTCGACTCGATTTTGAACCTTGGAGCTATATAAAATCGAGTTTGACGTTTCTTGTTTTAAATTTAGGCAATCTTAAATTTAGCCGACACCGTTTCGAATTAAACCCTATGGAATGTTAACTAAAATCAGGCCTTTGATACCTGAAACTTAAGTCATTTTGGAAATACAGCTGGAACAACTGGTCGGTTTAAAATCAGTCAATTTTAAGGGTATCAATGTATGGGGAGTTTCTTAGGCTTAAAACTTTTTAATATTTTTATTATATGCTAGTATTCATGCCATAACAACACATATTCTGTGAAAATTACAACCTTCTTGCTTTTACCGTTCCTGAGCAAGAGGCCTCTGACAGATAGACGGACGGGCGGACGTCAAAAAGAAAAACGCAATTGGTGACTCTTCATAAAATCCAATAGTAGTTGTTCTAAGACTTCGAAGTCACAGACTGTCGACCTACGGCACGACAGAATATTTTTTTTGTTTCTTTTTTTAGAGGGTATGCAGTCAGGCATTTTTTTCTACAATACATATATTTTATTTCCATATCGGTTTATACAAGAGCCCATGTTGCTGTGTTTGATATAAGTAGTTGTGATATGCTCTATACTCTATACATACAATTCGGGTAGGTAGCTAATGGGAAATTCCTAAATTTGGAATGCTGTACTATACTACGTAGCGAGAAAGCATTCCTAATGTAGGTATTTCACATTATTGATATTACTTAAGTTATCAACTATCTGTACAATAGTATGAGATGAAGTATTAAGTTGATAAAGTACATATATAAATACCAAACCGTCATATACTTTTCAAATCGATCAAACAAATTTATTTGCGTGACTACAGATTTAAAAAAGATGTATGTAAATAATAATGTACATTGTATTCCGCCTGCCTGCACGCGTTCAAATCTTATAATTATCCGAAACTAGTCAAATAATACATAAAATTTCATTGATTAATACATGTGTCAACAAAAATTACAATATAATTATTTAGAATCGTGAAAGTCCTTTTGAAACGTCGCCTATTTGATATCCATACTGCACGGATGGAATAATCAAGACACAAAATGTCTTCCAGCATCTGCCATATTGAATCTTCATTTTGCACGAATCATTTTACATCCCTTTTATTAAAATCTGCTGGTTACTAATAAAGTGATTTGATTACATGCATACATACTCGCGAAAACAAACCCTCTTTTTGCTTCACTGCAGTAGGGTAAAAAGTTTAAACAAAGAAGTGCAACGGTAAATTACGAAGGAAACAAGTAATTGTAAAACTACATACATAAATCAGGTCAGTATTCAGAAGCCTGAGCGAGTCTAATCATAATTTACGACCGACTACGATTGCCACGAGCGACGCGACAGGCGTTAATAAAACTAGTTAGCTGCTCACCGTCACCGATATACCTACGTACCTACACTACACACCGATATCTACCGGTCTCAAACATTGATACTTATTGGGTTTATGAGCTACATTCAGAACAGCTTGGGGTAACAATTTACTGTTACTCGCTACTTAAACGATTTCGCTATTTGAGATTTTTAAAAGTATTTCGTTGTTCCTTTTGATTGTTTACGCAAAAAAACTTAAACGGTTGGCGATACGCTTATAAAATAAAAAGTGACGCCTTTCTAGTCAAATGCGATTACCGAACTAAAAACTTTATAACAGATTTATGCGCAAATGAAAACATTATCACCATGAAGAATCGTAAAATTTAATATCCGATAGAGAATATAAATAAACATGAGTGTATATGCTTTGGACGCATGATTATTTATATAATAAATATTAAAAGCCGGATGCAGCTTTATGTTCGACGTATATTATTTATTTGAGAAGCAAGTGCCAAAGGCAGATAGTTATCCGTGTGGCCGCGATAACAAGCTACATATATAGGGCGGATGGCGATGAGATCACTCAACAGATACATTAATTTTCTTCCAACTACGCGCGAAATTCATAATTATTTCCACATATATTCAGCACAAAGCAGCACTTTTTCCCCTAGAGCAATAAAGTTGCATACAAAATTCATCATTGCACTGTTTTATTTTATGTTTTAGGGTTCCCCACCCGCCACCATCCGTCTGTTCGCCGTAGGACACAGTCACTTTTTCTCAACGACTGTATTAGTATTGCAATGGTTTGGAGCCCGAAAGCAAGTGAGGGCTCTATGAACACGAGCGCAATAATACATCACTTGATGCGAGGTGCATAATCTGCTTTACTTTCAACTACTGCAAAAAGTTGGTAAAAAAAGTAAAACTAAAGTTATAATCTAAAACCCGATAGGGACGTAATAGTAGGTTGTTGCACCAAACAGAAAGTGATTCATCATTGCGCCGAGTGTTAGTTTGGAGCCCGAACGCAAGTGAGGGCTCTAAAACACGAGCGCAATACTTACATCACTTGATGCGAGATGCATAATAGTAGTTTATGCAACGGTTGCATAATGATAGGCCTTAAAACACTAGTGCGGTTTTCATGAAACGAGCTTTAGCGAGTTTCATAATAAGATCGCACGTGTGTTTTAAGGCCAAATTATGCAGAGTTGCATACATAACTTTATCTACACACATATTATAAATCCTCCATGATGGGTTCAAAAACAATAATTTCTGGCAACAAGTTATTTGTTGCAATCGTGGCTGCATATTTCCGATATCCGGCGCCTTTTCACATCACACACACTCCGAGAAGACTACTATTCATATTTTCAACTAAAATGTAAATTACAAACAACTTTTTCTATTCAATTCAACCACAATTCTACTTTCGTTCAGCAAAACACCAACATAATGGCGGCAATTCGATCCTCCGTCAAGACCATTTTTTTTTAATCATAGACAAACGAATGAAGTCTCTATTCTCATGTCACTCGAGATCAAATGTTGTGCAGTTTATATTAAAAAAACATACTGAATTGACGTTTCGTGTCAATAACTGTTTTAATATCTATGGATACTAGAATAGAGACCCACTTGAGTTTTGACAGCTGTTCCAAATTTAATCTCATTTCTATACTAAAATCGATACCGGAATAACATTGCAGCAATGGTTTTTCCTAATTGGTTGTCAAAATGGTGGTCATTTCCTACGGTTTTTGATTACACTATGGAGGTTTTATGATATGGGTGTAGATAAATGAATTTTGTTTGCAACTTTATTGCTGCTTTGTGCTGAGTGTTTAACATAATGATGAAATTAAAGCACAGTAAATTAGAAAATTAAAAAAAGTATTGTAAACTATGGCGTGTGACATATCAAATGAAATGGCTCGTTATGAGGATCTTAAATATATATTTTTTTGTAATTTTAAAATAAACGGTTTTGAAGTTATTTAGGAAAACAGGAGGATATTTACCATTCCCCCCTTATCTCAAAAACAAGCTGGAATAAAATTTTGAAAAAAAAAAAAATAACGGAAAATAGTTCTTTACCTATTCATTACAGGAAATCTATAACAAGTCTATGGTATTTAAAGTAACATAGGAAATTTCATATAATTACGGAACCCTCTCCACGCGAGTTTAACTCGCACTTGTCCGGTTTTTAATTAAACATATTTCGTAGTTGATCATGAAGTTTTCGCGACGAACATTTCGCACATTCACAGCTTGACGGGACGGCTGGCCTGACATCCTTCTTAATTATAGGTCCAACAACTTTTATGGAATGTTAAAATATTAGATAGACAGTCCACTTGAGTCCACAGAAAAGTTGGTTCGTAGACCGATGCCCAGTTTCGCGCAGGGGACGCTTTCATGCCGGCGGCCATATCGAACTGTGATTGCCCCCCGTCTTAAATATTATACTCAAACTATTGGCTGAAAAGATAAGATAGTTTCATGGCCAAATTCAGAAAGGCCACTCAAATTGATATTTAATTAAAGAGACGTTTTAGTGACGTTTTTGTATAGGATGACAACTAGTTCAGGGACATTTAACTATTTAATCTCTAGTCAAATGCTTAAGTGGTGTTTCTGAATTCGGCCATCAATTACGGCCAACGGTTAAGTAAGAAATTGGCGTAAACACGAATAGAACAGATACAAGTTTTCTGTGAGTTTTTTATTGATGCATTCGATTTGAATAAATTTTTACCAACTTTTTGTATAAGTATATAAGTTGAAAAAAAAGCATAGTATGTACCTTGCACCATGTGATATATTATTTCACTCATATTTTTAGAACCGTAGCTGGCCCTCGGGCGCCTAACCAACAATAAATCACTTTCTGCTTGGTGCAACAATCTACTATTATTCAAATTGTTTGCTGCATTAAATACGACAATAAATAAAAAAATGATAAATAATACTAACCTATAAAACAAGGATACAATAATGCAGAGGAATGAGTTACCTTTCTGGACAGCGTTGAACCTGCCCTCCACCTTCGAGCGGAGGGGGTCCAGCTCGTAGGCAGCTGCGAATCCATGGTCAACCGAGCGACTTTTAGACCTGCAAAGTACAAAATGTCCTTTTTTATATCTGCTGCCATAATTCACGGTGAAATATACAAAAAAAAAGAAGCTACTATCCAATGAAGCTACGAGCCTGACATGAATGTTACGAAGATAAAATAACTCTGGAATTCGATTGGCTTGAAATTTGTTCCTTGTACCTGGCAAAAATTGATAAAACACCAGTAATTTTGGGTGAAATGTCAGTCATAGAATTATTATATCATCAATTTGGAGAATTAAAAAAAAGTAAACGATCGCAGTATTAACGATCTGAAAACGATTGCCTATTTGTTTAGTATATACAGTAACTGACCATTAGAAGGTAATTTCAATTAAGGATAAGTATTAAGTTTTATCAGAAATACATAATGATGGGAGAGCGGTTTTCAAAAACGTGTCAGTTCGATTCTTATTTGCACGATTCAGCTGGAGATATTTATGAGTAAAAATCTAAACTGAATAAAATGCATACATATTGATGAATGCGAAAGCCACTGCTAATTACGTTAAATTATGAAAATTATAATTTGTGTATCCAACAAAACGTTCAAAGAGTATATTAGATAACATTCGAAACTTAACACCCACATCAGCTGGAATCTGCATCCCACCCGCAAGGAAAGCAATATTAATTTACCCTCAACATTTATTCGGACGTAGTTACGCAAAAAGTATCCAAACCATACAGCTTGCCTTGTGGCTGGGATAATTTTTGCGTGACTACGCCAAATCTGTTTTGAACTGTACTCAAAGGCAGACACTAAAAACGCTATAGAATAAAGCAAAGCTACAGCCATTTTGTGTTGCAGTGTGTATGTGGTATGTGTCAAAGTGGTGGTAACATACCTCTTGAAGGACTGGTCGATATTTTCAGCGCTCCGGGACAGCTGCTGTGACGCTCGCCTAGACCTGCATGCAATAGAGACCACGGGCTACACACAGGCACTGCATGCAATACAACATCTACCAATTGACGACTTTGCAAGGAAACTGTGCCATTTAAATATAGCAGCAACACATAAAAATACTTTAACAGGTACTAACATAAAAAGTTGCTATTTTAGAGTATTTTCATAGTTCAACAATGTAGTATGTGTAAGTTACGTTACATAATATTGAATGACTTACGATCACTATGAAAAAACTCAATTAAATGTGGATAAAACTAACAACAGTAAAGTGTAATAAATCATAATAAATGAAATAAATAAATGATAACGAATGTGTTGTATTTCGTGGAGCAGTGTGAACGCAACCACACGGCTGGATGGCTCGATGGATGTGCAGCAAGCCACGTGTGGCGTACGTCACCTTGAGGCCGCTCACATGGGAACAACCCTCGGATGGATCATGGTATCGATTTAATGTTAACTGGCAGTCAATGAAACGTGAATCATGCATATCGAAATTCTTTAATTAAGGGAAATATTTTAATAAGTATAATTGCGGCCTATGCATTTGGTGCTAATTTTGAAACTGTAACTGTTAAATAAATTTGCATCAATTCCATATTTTTGCTTATTACAAGAAAATACATTATAGAAATAAAGCGAATGTTATCCGTAAATTATAATTTTATTTATTTTGTGCAAGTAAAATTATATGCCCGAAAAAAAAATAAACGATAAAATATAAAAATCACAATTTATATAACTTTGGGGGTCCGGAATTACTAGTATTACAATAACCACGCAACGAATATTTTTTTTAAAACCACTTGTATTGCATAAGCAATTTTGGTTACATATTTTTAAATTTTATTTTGAGTACTTATCGATGAAAACTGATTGATAATAGCCTCGTTAAGAAAGATGTACAAGCTTATTTTGATTAGGAAGAAAATGCAAAAATGTACCACCCGATATTAAGATTTCAGGTTGTATCTGGTCAGTAGGTCTTAAAGATAAAATTTCCAAAAAAAAAAAACAGATTTTTCAACCTTTTCGTTTCCTTTCCTTATCATTCGTAAGGGGTAGAGTTTTGATATAATATATATTTAAAAAAAACTGTGTAACAAAAGTCATAAAAATAAGAATATTACGTATGTACGTATTTACTTCTTTATTAAGCCATCCTTATTCATTATAAAACAAAGTTGCCCGCTGCGTCTGTCTGTCTGTCTGTCTGTCTGTCTGTTACCGCTAATCTCAAAAACCACTGCACGGATTTTCATGCGGTTTTCACCAATAGATAGAGTGATTCATCAGGAAGGTTTATGTATATAATTTGTCAAGGTTTTTTGTAAATTGGTTGAAATAAAACGAGAATAGTTGGAAGCGTCGGAAAAACTCAACCCGCCTGGGAGCTTTCATCGAAAACGCTGCCTAATCCTTTTGAGATATAACAAAAAAATGCATGGTGGGATATTTCTCTTTTATAGATGTACAAAAAAGTCCGAGAAGACTTATATCTATCTTTTAAGGATAACGTACTATATCCATTCCATCTTCTAAAAAAATGGTCACGTACAATGCGGTAATAGGAAAGCTATTTAGACAGACACAGTATTAATCCTTATGAACCTAAATACGTTAGTTACCTTAAGCATTTCATGCACTTTATTATAATCGTTTACACCATATAATTTAAAGGAATATCTTAGGAGTTATCGTAAAAACTTAACGCGCACGAAAATAAAGTTGTTCGCGTAATAATATTTTTGACTTTTACCGTGCGAAGCCGGGGCAGGTCGCTAGTTTATCTATATAAGTAACGATTCAAAGCAGAAGACCAATAAGCCAGATTTCTAAATTGGTCGTTATGATATGCCCAAAATACTGAAATCTCCATACGTATTCATTTTTGCTTCGGAATAAATTTATTCTTAACTTATTTATTTTTTAAAGTTTGTTATTCGTTTTTAAATGTCCATGTGGCAAATGTCCATCGCTGTGAGGGACCGTTGGATCCAAGTTAAGGTCATTGGGAACAGGTAGCCCCTAAAGTTCATCTCAAAATTAGTAAGCTGATCAACCAGTAACGTAGCATACGGAAAAAAACACGTTATTTTATGTTTCGAGGTTTCCTCCTGACTATACTTATTTACGTCCAATATGGAGTTCATTAATTCGAAGAAGACTTGTAAGTTTAAGCCCTGTACTTAAGTTACATAATATCGCTGCAAGCAAAGAGCCTACGTGGAAACTAGAAGCGGTAGTATTGAAGGCCCGGATTAAGATGATCTGTCGCGTTAACAGTACAAAATGTCACGGAACACTAGTGCTGCCTATGGCTAATCGCTGAGTAGCAGGGTAGAGAAAGCCTGGGCTGTGATCTTAACACAGCGGGTATCAACACTCACTTGCGTTATATGTATACAGCTTTATATCTCCTTCAAGCTCATACCTTGGTACTTGGCGCAGCTTACTGGCGACTTTTAATATCCATACATGTAATAAACTCGTAAAGTGGAATGAGTCTGTACATAGAAGATAACAAGTATAAAATGCGATGGGGGGCTTCAGAATGAGCAACACAACACATCGCAATGGTTTTTGAATTTCATGTCTGAAAATACTAATTCGGTGAGTTTATAACAAATACTTAGGTGAGTTTATATTATTCGGTGAGTTTATATACTTAAATACTCTTCACAACAAATAATTATGTATACGTTAGAGAAAAAACTTTATATAAGAAGAACCGATTCCATATGTTTATGAACTCAAACTTTGTATAAATGCGGTTAAAAACAAACAAGTGGGTAAGCGATCGAGAAAAAAACAAAACTACTCCTAAAAAGGGATGTTTTAGGGTATTGTATTGTATTGTATTGTATTGTGTTTATTTATTTCTCAACAGTAGTTACTACAGAAGATTATATATATTATGTAACATATTCAATTCTACTGCAGCATGTATGCTGAGATCGTCAGGTGCATATTATAGTAGTACAAAATTAGCCATTACATTAAAAATATTAATAAATGGGAAAAATAATTATTTTTACTTACCGATTAAAAATATTAAATTAACATAAGTAATCAAAGCATAACAGATAATATATAATTAAAAAAAATTTAAAATGATTACTAGTTAAAACATTCATTTAAATCACTATAATTATCTAATCAGTGAATTTAGTTTCCAAAAACTCTTTAACGGTGTACAATGTGTTTTTAAGTAGCAGTTTTTTGACATTCTGGCGGAAACCGTTGACGTTAGTAGTAGCTTTGACTGTTTTCGGTAGCTTATTGTACAGTTTTTGTCCTATTATTTTGGGGCATTTCTGTGCCATGCTTAGTTTAAAGCGAATTGGTTTCATGTCATCAGCATATCTTGTTGGACGTTTGTTGTCATCGGCTATGCGTTTGAACTGACTTGGATTCTGCTTGACATACATAAGTACTTCTAAAATATATGTTGAGACAGTCGTAAGAATTTGCAGGTCTTTGAAATGTTCTCTACAACTGTCATTATATTTAGCCTTCACTATAACTCTAATGGCGCGTTTTTGCATTTTCAAAACACGCTTATAATCAGTCGAGTTTCCCCAAAGTATTATTCCATATGATATAATAGAATGTATATATGCATAGTAAGCTTCTTTGAGGTTGTTGCTTAAGATAAGTGGCTTTAGTTGTTGCAGCACATAAATACACTTTGCTATTTTTCCACATATTGAGTCGATGTGCTTCTTCCAAGACAGGGTTGACCTTTGTCTTAGAAAAACTGTTTCCATTTATGTATCAACTTGAAACTTTATATAAATGCACCACAAAACAAAGAATGAAGTACTTAATCGAAGAAATAAATGTAACCTCCAGCTAAAATAAGATGCCTTGATGTATTGAAAGTTTGTATGGGAAGAACTGATTTCATGCTAAAATTTGGTACACAAAACTCTTCGAATTAAACACTCCTACTTCCTACTACTAATATTATACCTACATGGAAAAGTTTGTGTATACGTGTGTGTGTGTGTGTGTGTGTGTGTGTGTGTGTTTGTTACCACCCGGCTCCATAGGGCTGAACTGATTTTCATGAAACGTCGTATATAGTTAGACCTTAGCTCCTGGAATAGGAAATAGGGTAATATGGGTTCTTCATGATTTCACAGCCGAACAAAAACCAGCTCGCGTGACCTTTGCCGGGAAATGCTTGGACAATTTGAAAATGGAGCCGCGACGTATTTAATATTATTACAGGTAACGAGAGCTAGAGAGACCAACATGACCCGCTAAATAAGCGACAGTCGATAGTTTGGGCGTTTCCTGACGAAGAACCTCGCGGAAAGTCAAACAAGGACGCAGTATGGATGGGGAAGAAAATGGTGACAACGTTTTTTAGTGCGAGCAGTCATTTGGTAACAATTTCTCTAGAAAGTAAAAAATCTGTTAATGTTCTATTGTACTGGGAAATCTGTTTACCAACCGTTTCGACGCGTTACGTGAAAAACTTTCAAACACATGTTTGCGAGGGCTTTTTTTGCATCATACAATGCATCACTGCACAAAGCCAAATGTACCCAAGAGTTTTTAAAGAGCACATAAATTCAACAAACGAGCAGCCCGCCTAGCACCGCCTAGCTCCGTACGACTTCGTTCTCTTCTCGAAAGTGAAACTTGCTCTTCGTGGTTTTTATTTCGACAGGCCTAAAGAACGTCCTTAGGACGTTTGGAATGCTTTAATAGCAGCGGTTGAGGACCTCAATAAGGAAGAATATCGCCTGTACTTTTATCCTTGGTTTAGACGAATCGTTGTATCGTAATGGTTATATAGAGAGTTATGAAGAATATTTCAAAAAAAAATGTGTTATAAAAAATGGTGCTAAAGCCAATATTCCTTTTGGTTCTCAAAGTTTTCCTAGTCACCTAACGTGTCACCTAACGTACTAACCGATTCCGATACATCTGTCTTATTGATCACACATCAGATTGCACATTAATGACCTCCACGGTGCGCCTACACATACTTACAATATAGATTACCTGCTATGTTCGCATATATTACAATTACTGTTAACCACATTACATTGGTAATGAGAAGTATCGGATATGTGGCATTGATCGTACTATTATATTGTATGCGAGGTTCACTATTGATATCTCTTACGTCAACGTTAATAAGATTGTTATTTGTATTTACATTGTTCTGTCTATTAATATTCCTTCTTAGATTATTACATAAACATATGTACGAGTATTTTCGAAAAGCAACAAATGGCAAGCTTCAATTCCCACAATTACACACAACGGGAAGTTTCGCAATGAAAAAAGAACGTGCTAATTCGTATCTAATTGAAGCAATTAAAGCCTTCGATTGAACTGCATTTGTGTAACGTATTGAAGTCATGCTAGAGGTGCATTGTGCAATCGAGTTAGGGTCATTCATGTATTTATCAAATATGATTGGCCGCTCATGAACGGTAACAACGAATTATTACTTTAATTTTAAAATTTCATCTTTTTAAAAGCAAAGAAGCCAAAATCGTAATGTACTATATAACATAACAATAAGTATACATGGCATTCATAGGTGCTTCATATCAGTTAAGATACTTAGGAATATATTTTTAGAAACTTAAAAGTGAGTTGAAAACAGAATAATCAATTTAAAAAAATCCGTCCATTATTTTATTACTTGGTAAATACTAATGGCAATATTGACAGTTCTGTTTTAAAGTTAGTTGAATGTACGCAGCTAATGATCATAATTAGTTGAACATAAAAAATGCGGAATGAAGTATATATAAGACAGGGGCGGTCTTTCTGTTGATTGCGTGCCGATCGAAAAGTCGTTATAAGTTAGGCGAAGCACTTCATCAATATTTAGCTCATATATACTAAAAATTATTTCAGTAAGGAGTAAGGATAAGCAGCGCAATCTTTTCGCCAATAAGATTTGAATACATACATAATTGTAATATAATTTTTCATCACGCACACTTCGATTGTGCGTCTAGTTTAACCTTAAATCATGATAGTTACACATACACACAAGTATATATTACTTTATTATAATTAGTTACAGTTTATTTATACGAGTTATTATATTTTATTTCTTCAAAAACGATATACTCGTAAGCGAGATTGAAAGAACAGGTGACGATGCTGACGAATAAATCGGATTATTAAAAAATATAAAAATAAAAGCAACGCATGTATTTACAGCTATTGATATATTTTTGATGCAAAAAAGCTGAGCATACGTACAAAAGCATCGAGAGGCAGCTTCACAATATAAGGGTGGTGTTGGTAGAATCTGACCCAATGAATGACTAACATGTCCTTCCACCAGACCGCAGCTAATATGATAAAGACAGTGTAACAGTAATACTACGTGGCCTAACCAACTGAACGCTCCTTATAAGACTAAGTTGTCTGGTTAAGATGCATTTATTCGTGTTATATTTGCACGGCAGCTTTACACAAAACTGGAGCTATTTATTTATTTTAGTGGTCGTTGCGGCGGTGTAACACACGAAACGTCTAAAACCTACATTTTATTCAACACTTCGTAACTAGAATGCAAATTGTTTTATGATGGTTGAGGTTTCCGTAACTGAAAAGGAAAAAACGGAACCGTTATAGGAGCACTCGTTTGTCTGTCTGTCCGTCTGTCACGGCGGACAGAAGCTTGTAACTTATTCTTATTATTATATATATATTAAATTGTTTAAACTGTTTTAAGTAGAGCATGTTGTGTCTAAATACTATTTAAGGATGTACACGATGAAAAGATGTATACATTATAATAATTGTAAGCCTATATATATATCAGTGGCGGAGCCTGCCTACAAGCCGATTCCTGACGGCTTTACCAAGCTAGACAGCTACGGCTAGCTGTCAGTGAAGTCCATGTTACTCTAACTAAACGTCAGACTCGCACCGTACGGTTCTAATTCTTCCGGCTTCCCTTAGGAAATATTTGACGCTTCGCCACTGATATATATATATGATCAGGAAATGGAGGGTACCAAAATATTAATACAGTAAAACTTCATTATAACGCTCTTGAGCGGGTACAGCAAAAAAGGTTTATAGGCAAGACCAAAGGCGGGATGGCGTTACGTACGGGAAAATTATTATTAAACGAGTCTTTTTTTCGATGTCTTGGCGATTTTCAATAATCGTCCGGAGAGTTGAAAACCGAATACTAAAGAGACTTTCTGTTTTAATACCTTGTTTTCGTCACATTTTCTTATAATCACCATCTTCTCTGCTCAAGTGAACGCTTTTCGTTGTGAACGGTTGCCATTTTGACTGCTTGCAGCCGTGATTTTTATGCAACTGAGTAATAGGGAGGAGAATATTTAAATTGTATGAGCGGCATATGAAAGAAGCGGCATATGTTTATGTTCTGTCTCCTTTGTTATAAATGAATCAATAGGCATCCCAGCAGCAATGGTTTGAAACGGTCAACACGCGCGCCCGTCTTCTAATTATGTCTTTGTTTACGTGGAATGTTGTACAAAATTAAGCGCGTTTTAAGCGGTATACATCGACATTATTTTTTTTAAGATTTCTTCTGTAGGGATCAGGGCCATACAAAGTAAGCGCATTGTGCGAGGTAGCGGTATAAGCGGGAACCTCTTATCGAAGTTGTACTATGTCTATTTTGTTATCAGCTATCACATTCCGGCTTTACGTGATATAACTTAACACTAAATGCATCCATATCGATTGAAGTTAAGGATGAAATTATTTAAATCAATTTTAATTAGTACTGGATGTATCAAACATTTATAAGGAGACGTGCGTGACGCGACGCGATTCGTATGCGTTCATCTCATCTATGCTGCTCGTTTACTAATTGCGCAGTTCCACAATTAGTCCAGTGCCAGTGCAGACTGCGAATGAGCGTAATTGGCGCAATAGGGAGGAAATGGGCATTCATCCTCAAACACACATACCGTATAGACGCACCGGAATCGATTCATATTGACAACATGCATAGTTTTATAAACGGCGGTCAAACGTATGTATGTATTTGATAATCCTTCCGAGTCAAGATAGATTTATTAAAGAGGCACCTGCAGAGGCATACGCATACCTACACTAGCAAATAACAATACATAACAGTGTGATACAAGAAATCTGTGCTAAACATAACGCGATAGATGTCTGCATTCACGCTGTAAGAAAATACAGGTCGCGCTAATCTTGCGCTGGTTCGCTGTGAGCGCGAGGCTAATCGCGTTGCAGTCGCTAAGACACAGAAACAAGTCCAATCTATTTTGCGAAGCAACTTCAGAGCGAACTACATGTTTAGCGCAGGCTGTACGACGAGCGATGTCGATCACCGCGTATAAAACTGCAATAAAATAAGAATGTGTGTCACACATACATCTCGTAACCAGTGCATGAATGCCACCGTCCTTGTGAAACCCAACATTGTCGCGGCGAAGCTCTGCGTCCACCACGCTGACACACATGTAGGCCAGCCTCTTTCCGTATTTAGTTCATTTACAAAGCGAGCTAACAACAGTTGCGTCGACTTGTTACATCCGGTTAACCATCAAACGTAAAACCCGTTCGCGACGAAATGGATCTGATATTTTTTGAAACTGTTTTCTATTGAAAATGACGTGTATACGTAGGTACATAAAAAACCACTCAGAAGCATGTGAAGCTATGCTCAGTGTGGGGTTCCGTAGCAATTACTACGAATAATAAAGCCGATATTTTTTCCCGCATAGAAACAATAGCTTAAACAAATTTAAAGAGGCTCAGCATCAAAATCCAACCAATAAAATATGGTAATAAAGTAAGAGCAAGATGTACGATCCAGCTTGAAAATAGATTTAAAAAAAAAACATTGTCTTTATGTGCCCCACCGCGAGTGATTGTAGGTTGCAATTGAGATATATCTCAGGTTAAACGGGCATACGAGTATGTACGAGTATGACGACAAAATCACGGGAAATGCATTATAAAATAAAAATAATTACTTTTAATGTAACTCCAATTGCTGCAAACTTAACTAAACTTTGGTTACTGCGGTTTAAGGGCTTAAATACGAATATTTTGACAATGACAATCAACGAAAACTTTATGTAGACTGCGTTAGCAATACCCCGAAATTTCCAGCTCCACTGAAAATTGTTGACATGCTAAATTTACCAACGGAAATCTCCCATAATACTCATCCGTGGGTGTAGCTAAATCGTAATAAAATCAACAGACAGCGACGCTACTGCGACATCTCTCTGGATCTTAATTTAGCCGTGTGAGAACACAACGGACTTATCTTCCGGAGTCTCGGTACCGCTTCCGTCCCAGCTACGTTAGAACTTAAGGCGAATTTACGAAGCAAGCGTCAAGGCGTCAGTGTACTGCGCTACGCTATGTTCTACGCAAAAGTATGGAACGTCAGTCACGCGGTACATTAATCTGCCGCTCAGTCGCGGCGCCACTGA
This sequence comes from Tortricodes alternella, assembly GCA_947859335.1. Taxonomy (NCBI): domain Eukaryota; kingdom Metazoa; phylum Arthropoda; class Insecta; order Lepidoptera; family Tortricidae; genus Tortricodes; species Tortricodes alternella. Next base: position 20,365,671 of record OX401970.1, on the reverse strand, counting down.
CGGTTGCTTCGAAAGTCCACCTATAGACTTGTCCGTCCGGAAAGAGACCGGCTCGCTAGCGAGATTCATAAATCATACTTTGGCCAGGATTTTTTTTGCCAACCCACTCGCGATATATTTTTTAACAGACTAAATTTGTTTTAAAATAATTTTCATGCATTAAGCAGATGGATGCAGATCGTCTCTTATTCGGATCCTCTACTATAACATCCGTGACTCGGGTACCAACAACATTTGTGCTCATCACAAAAAAACTGCCGCTAGCAGCCGAACCCGCGTTCTCCGGCACAGTTGCACCTGTGCGTAACCTACCCATGCGCGTGCACATTGAAATGGAAATAGACATCATAAACGTTTTTTTATTAAATACGTTGCACTCTACCAATGTATTCTGATTTAAAATGAATATTACTATTGTACAATTATAATCGATAATTGATTTTAAATTATTTGAAATCGCTTAAAATTAAACATCGAAATCGCTACCGAGTTTTTGGACTTAAAAGAGTTTCAACGATTTCTTCTCCTCTGGTCTAGTTAAATAAAAAAGATTAAAACACCGTAGGTAAAGGTTAACGCACGATTGCGGAATCAGGGCTATATACTACTATATATGGAGGCCAGAGAGCGTGTGATGAAACGTTGGGCAGCGCCGCGCGCGCGTAGTGTGGCCGATGCTGGCGGCTAGAGGTGGATAATCTCGACTCCAAGCAGTGATTCGAATCACTAAATCCGGCTCCGCCATCGCCGGCCTTAATGACTCTTCGACTCGTTTGAATCTTTTGACTCTTTTAAAATACGATTGATCCGATCCGCGCCCGCAGTATTGATACGTTGGTGGGAGTCAATAACTACCCGGGTTTAATACGATTTTGTAGCAGCCGATAAATTGCGAATCCGCCTGTGGATTCGAAACAATCAAATCTTCAACTCCAGATTTAACCGTATATTCACTGACGTTACCTAGCTTGTGCCTTGCCTAGTGCCCAACGCGGCGCAGCGACCGTGCTGTCGAATCAGAGCCGCATCACGCTGCACTTTAATTCTTGCTTAGTCTTTATATTTTCTGTCTAGCTATTGTTCACACAAACACAACTCGCTTATCGTTAATTCCTAGGAAACCGTTAATTTTCCGGAACAAAAGGCATCGTGCCGTGCGTTTGGTCCCGGAATGTAAGCTTCAGAAACATTAGTTTAAACATTAACCAATCGCCAATCAGCTTAAATTTCATTAATTTAAATATTATATTTTACTAGCGAACCCAGCTGACGTCGTCCTGCCCGGTGAGTCACCCTTATCATTTAGGGGTATGAAAAATAGATGTTGGCCGATTCTCAGACCTACTCAATATGCTCACAAATTTTCATGAGAATCGGTCAAGCCGTTTCGGAGGAGTACGAGACCGAACATTGAGACACGAGAATTTTATTTATAAGATATCCTTACTAAAATTATAAATGTGAATGTAAGTTTGTTTGTTTGTTACGTTTTCACGTAAAAATTACTCAACCGATCATCATGAAACTTTGTACACATATTCTCTAAGGTATTGGGAAGGATATAGGATACTTTTTTCCCGGAAAATTTTAAAGTTCCCGAGGGAATAACTATATCCGAATTCCACGCGGACGTAGTCGCTGGTAGAAGCTAGCTCCTTATATTTTATATTTAATTATAAAACGATTCCCGTACAACTCGACGTTCGCTCGTTCTCAACTTGCTTCAAATATCGCCTTATATTTCAAGTTTTTTTATTTATTTGTCAAATATATAAATTTAGTTTAACATTCTCTTGAGTGTGGTATCTGACTGGACAAAATATCCCTTACCCCTACCTTACCCCTATGCTTATGCAGGAGGAAACTTGGCTTCAAGTTTTCGCCGTCTTGGATTATTCCATACTTAAAATGTGGAGAAATTATTAACTGAATCACGAATAAAAGCTAGCGAAAAATGCATTAGCTACGAATGGAACTTTATTGAAAAGTGACTCGCTTCTTTATGGTGAAGCATAAACATTCCTTAGTAATTTTGACTACACTTGGCCGCATATTGTTGCCGCTTATCTAAGGTGCTAACAAATTAGATACCTTCGTATACTTTTATATTCGTCATTTTACATCGAAAGTATCAATGTGTGTAAGATAGAAATTAAGAATACACTTGTTGTGTTCTTGAAGCTTTTTATTATAAACAAAATAACTTAATTAAAATACTGTTAAAACATAATAATCTGTGCATTTTACTGACAAAACAAGAAGTTTAACTCCACCTGTCAACATCGTTGTGTTTGAGTCATAATCGTAAGTGTCGTTTAAATGAAGTGGCTAGGCTGGCCAGTAATAGTAAAGAACTTTCAAAAGATAACTGACGAGGTTTTAATCACTGAATAGAATCGTTCTTATGAACAGGGTGTGTGAATGTAGCTTAAGTTGTTTTGATAATTTCTCCAAATACTTAAAAAGACTTCTTGCAGGTATCTTACTTTAAAGTATGTAATTATAATGAGGAATGTAATCGGTTCTAAAAATATGGGTACATAATTTGTTAGCCCTTTATATTTATAGTTCTTATAAAACGTATGGCCGTCAGAGCTCGTTTTACGTGACGCGACCTGTAAACACCAAAAGACTGCTAACAATGCCTGCATAGATAAATAAATTGCATGTATTTTAAGTGGGTTTTGTGAAATACTAAGTAAAACATACTACATAACAAATTGGTACGGGGCCGGTTTAACCATATAAATTGAACTTAGAAATGGCGGCGTCGACCTTCATAACCACCCACAGCCACATGACTGCCACAGACAAAAATGAGCTTCGCAAACATTACTAGTAAATCCTAATATGGCGGATTAGAAGGCAAAAAGTACTATCAGAATTGGATGTATCGCCAGTGTAACAGGCACGAGAAAGAACCAAATAATTACTACGGATCGTAATCTAATCATGTGATGCTTACTTTTTATTAAGTTCCTACTGTTTTAAGACGTCCGAACCAATGAATAGCAACGTCTTTTTTGCAAAGTTATCAATACTTAATAGTACCGTGAATTGAACAACGCCACTATACGTCAGATGTGTGTAAGAAGTTCGTTAGTTGGCGTTCGAATTGGCTAGCCACGGCCACCACGCCGCCTGTGCCGTCCCGCAGTCCGCGGTCACGCCGTGAACCAGAGAGATCGCAAAGAAATATAACTAGGTATGCAAGTAATGCAAAATAGAAGGGCAAATGCTGCAGTTGATATATTTTACAAGTAATAACATGCGAATTACGCCACGTTAACCGATGTAGCATCTTGTTGGAGCAACAACGAAAACGGTGGGTCCGCGATGCGCGAGCATTGTGTCCCGCTGTTCTTTAGGTAAGTTAGATAGATGGATACATTACGCCTATATATTTGCTGACACCACTCTTGACATCCTAATACTAAAATGTTTCAATTTTCATAATGTCGCGGAACCTCACATGAACATTTTTATACTACATAACCCAACATATAAGTAAAAAAAATGGGATTCAATTTGGATAGTAGTGATTTTTAAAAGAGATGTTTGGATCGTGTATGTTCCTACTTAACTTGTTATAAAATATACTACCTTTAGTATAACGAAGCATTGAACGCATCATTAAAGTAGATAGGTCCAAATATTGATTAGCATAGGTTCTTGAATTTTTTGTGACACACATTATAAAAAGGGGAAAATATGGCACAACGAGTATAAATATTTGTGTAATATTTCAAGAACAAAAACCGTACCTATATACTTATACTAAGATAACACTAATGCCCACGTAAATCTAGATAGCGTCTGTTACTAATTTATCAAGATGACAAAATCATAAATTTGTCACGTAGGTACACAACAAAGTACACATACTCAGGCAAACAATATAACTTGCCTACACGCGAGAACAAAAACTTACGTAAACTTGCGCAGTTTAGGCATTTAAATAATTAAGAGCGACATTATACATCATTACCCTTCACATTAACCTCATGGTTGTAGTCGTTATTTGACGGGATATCCGGACAGTATAACGTTTGGGGAATTGCATCCGAGTACCTCGTAAAGTGCGCTGCGTAGGCGTCTTTAATTTGTTGGATTAAGTAAAATGTTTGTCTATACTTCAATCTAACAACCTGAATGGCATTGTAGCCCTTTTCAGCTCCTTTTTGCTTAAATGCAGCAAGCAAATTATGGTTTGATCTACGATCAATAAAGTAAGATTCGTTAATTAGCCAAACTTGGCCTACTGGACTGTGCTCAAATCCAGCGCCACATCTTAAAAAATTCTAATTAGTCCGTCATTTACATTATAAAAAAATATTGAACACATATTTTTTCTTTTGTCAATTAAACAAATAATGACGAAAATATAGTGCGTTCAAGTTCCGCGTGACGTCACGAATTTGTACACTTTTTATTTTACCATTAAGTGACGTCATTAGCCCCCACTGCTGAACTTCGATGCGTTATCTTTGTAAATTTTGATTGATTTGATAAAGCAAAAAATAGGTGTTTAATATTTTTTGATAATCTAACTGACGGACTTATTATAATTACAATATTTTTACCCAGGAAACATCTCTATTGTTTGGACGTTCTCAAAAATAAGTAAAAAATCGTATTTTTTTAAATATTTAGAATAGATTATTTTAATACCAGTATATTTCGATCTGGATTGCATTTTCTAGAGTAGCATAACAGCTTCAAAATATTTCTGTTTGGCCCAATGTTGCACTGGTACTGGGAGTGAATGGCTCACGTCCGCCATTTTGTGATATTTTGTATTATGTAATAAAGATCAAATGAATAATAGATAAAAGTGCATGGTTCAAAATCGACATGAAAGTTGACCAGACGATTGAAGGTGCATAAATAAGAGCTTGTAAATTAAAATGATGAAAAACAAAGTTTCACTAAATTAAAGTACTTGCTCTAGTCGACTCACTTAACCCTGCACGTAACTAATGTGACCAGTGCAAACAGAACATATAAACAATCAGACTACATTAGGTCAAGGAATTCGACTATATGGTGTACTATACGTACTAGGTACATTTACTAAGGATGGCTCAATTTCCTTTCTAATTTTCAATCATGTTTTTAAATCGCACCTCGCAGTAGTCATAAAATAAACGTAAGAATATTTAACATAAAACCATATGCGATATGCTTACTAATATTATAAATAAAAAGTTGATCAGTCTGTTACGTTTTCACGGTAGAAAACCTATTGAATCATTTGGTGAAATTTGGAAAAGACCTTAGGGTCGAACGAAGGTAGTCGTTCCGGAAAGGGCACAGTCCCGAGGGAATTGCGTTAAACGAAATCTAGACTGACGAAGTCGCGGGTAAAGGCTATAACACGAGAACAACCTTTAATAGTTATTACTCTTTCCACTCGTGGGCACAATTCGACATTGGTGATACACTGATCTGGTAATACAGTACCTATAGTCTAAGTAAGATCCGCATCAGAGACGATTTGCACCCATCTGTTTGATGTATGAAAATTATTTCATATGAAATGTAGTACGTTCAAAAATATATTGCGAGTGGGTTGCCTAAAGAAATTCTGGTCAAACAATGATTTGTTAAAAAATTAAAAAATCCTTTTTATTAAACATGGCACTCATGAGTTTAACGAATAAATTAAATATCAACCGAAAGTAAGAAAGTATATATGTATAAATAAAATACAATATATAATATTATATAAAAAAAAATATAATTTACTATTGTAGGTACTTATTTGTGTACTTGAGAAAACGACGATAAATATTTAATAAATTACAATAATAATATAAGATCGGTCACCAAATCGCTTTGTTTTGACATGAATTTATTTTACAGAGTTTGCATTGGAACAGAAGTGATACATGTAGCTTTGTTTTACCAAAGTAACAGAAATATAGGCTCCGCACTACAAACTGTCAATAAAAAGGTAACAAGGACATCTTCAAGGCATATGGTGTACCCATCTATCTGGAAAGTGGCTGAAGATGAAGCTTCAGAGGCTCATCATCATCATCTATATAACTTACACATACATACATATCATCACGCCCGCAATCCCTAATGGGTTGGGCAGAGCCACAAGACCACTTGTGGCCACGTTTGATTAATTAGTCCTAAGATGGTATGATAAACCGCTGCCTCCTCCTTCTCTGCTGCACTGGGAGTGAAGAAATAGCATAGAATGCGTGCAGATGCTTATCATCCTGGCATGTCGTAAAAGTCGACTAAGGGACGGGTCATCTCCAACATGGTGGACTATCTGTATGGGCGATGGGCTGATCACCTGTCACCATACGGTTCATCATACCATCTTAGGACTATATAACTTCAACTGCAGAATATGCCCAAAAATGGGGGATTTTCCATAGACGCCACCACGCTTGGCACGCGGGTCGGCGACCGCAGTTGGTCATGATAGACTAGTAGTCGAAAGACGTTGCTGGCCATCCTTCGGTTAGTCCCTCTGTCGCCTTTAACGACACCCACGGGAGAAGGTGGGGTAGTGCTATTCTAAAACGGCACCACACGGACAGTTTTTTGTATACTATTAAGTAAATGATTGTTTTACAGATTAAATATCGTTCTAAAAACGGAACATGCAGGTTAATGAAACTTAACTATTAGTAACCTATAAGTAAAGTTGATATTAAAACCCGTTCTTCATGTCCACTGCTATCTATGATGCTAGTTATTTTTTATTTATTATACCTATTTCGATCATATATAAGAAAATTTCTAGTATTTCTATATTTTTAGATTTTTCCAAAGAATAATAAGTACGTACGTTCTGAGATAAGAGGGAGGGGCAGGGTAAATTTTCTTACCGTTTCGAACGATGCAATATAAATATTAAAAAGAAACTCATGTCCTACATAAGTAATTTTAAATCTTTCATACCGCATTTTGGCGTAAATAGTGTTTTATTTTTAAATGTCATTCTGTGCGGTCATTTTAATACTACAACTGTGCCAAGTCCGAGCTCGATACGGTCGGTCGTGAGAAAAAGAGTCATGTAGACAGACAGACGGACAAGAAAGTCATTTTAGCCCTCGGCCGTCTACGAAATTATAGTTTCGTAACTGGTTTCGATGAAGGAATTATTCTTCCTTGCACGTAACCAGTTTCGATGGAGGAATTATTCTTCCTTTTACGAAACCATGGTCGATTACATTACGTAAACGCACCCCAACCGTGGTTTCGTAAACGGCCGAAGGGGATTTTAAAAGGATTCCGTTTATTTTTCAAAAAATGGGAAGGTCTTGAAAAATTATACTTACTACTTTATGGAAATTACAGCAATTCCATTTTCATACACTATGCACAAAGATAATGTTTAAAACAATAACACCGAAAAATTAGAAAGAAAAAAAAAAGATGTTTGAGAAGACTATCACACAAGTGAAAGCAGCTCTTTCGAAATTATAGGTTCCCTCAATGGTGTCAGTGAAGTGCTTTGTGAAAGGCTTATATTATAAGTTATTATAAATATCCATGAAAACCAATCCGAGGCAAGATATAATTTATTATGAAATTTTATATTTGTTGCATTCAGTTTGGTTCATTTATGAAATCAGATCGTAGAAAAAGTTATGTATGCAAGTTAATATAATTCACGCGTCTTTTCAAGAAAACTCTGCATTACATTTGGACGTACGAAAAACGTAGATTTTGCATGAATACCGACCTGTTTTTTATGTTGTCGGGGACGAAAACATTCCACCATGAAGGACGTTTTTGTCGTATGTAGACCGGAGTGTCACTTTCCTCATCAGTATCGTTACCCCCTCCCGATTTTCGTCTCTTCTTACGCTCCAGTTGTAAACGGGCCGCCCAAGAGCGGCGTCGACCTTTATCACTAGGGCCGTAACCTTCTGCGCCGACGGAAACTGATAAAGAAGCACGACGTGGTACATCGGGTGGTGGCCCATCAAAGTCGGTTAATTTTCGATATCGTTCAGCGAAAGTTACATCGGAAGCTCGTCGCCCGTTAGCCGCGACTGTGGCCGCGTCGACTAGCACCATGTCAGAGAAGGCTTCGTCATCGTCCGTGTCGGGCGCAAGCGGTTCATCACTGAAGCGCCGCGGAGTCTCGTCGATCGACTCCTGCAGGCTGGCGAGCGGCAGACTGGGGCGGTGAGAGCGGAGCCCGCGCGGCGCGCGCCCCGCTCGGCCTTGCAAGCGAGCCAGCGCCAGCGGCACGGGCGGCTCCGCGAGAGTCGGTTCACTTCCACTCATCGTGCTTACTGTTTGCACTTCTTACAGTTTTCAATTTCACTAATTCATTGAAACTGCATATTATAACTATATCACTCGACCATTATTGCGATATTAAAAATCAAATATAAACTCGGTTTTTGTCTGCAATTCTGGTTTATCTTTGTCACTATATAATATCTTCAACACTATCCTGGCATCCATGTGACAACAAATATTGAAACAAAATATAGAAATTCAATTTAAGTTCAGAGATTGTAAAAAAAAAAGCGCCATCCATAACCGAGGCACTGGTTTCGGAACAAAAGCTACTGAAGCCCGAGCAGCATTCCGCGCCTTTGTTCGAAACGGCTGACAAATTGGCTCACTTCACTGACAATGTGTTAACTAGTTAACGCTAATGATCGCCAATGAATGAGAATATTAAACCATAACGGTATCTACACATTTTCTATGTCACATGGCATTACGGTTTTAATTTATTAGTCTAGTAAAATGATATATATAGAAAAGGGTTAAAGAAATAAGGAATGCGTCAGGTTTTTGTTCGTCATGTTTGAGAGAAGAACACATACGTAATTAAGTTTTAACCGACACAGACATTTCATTTACGTGGCATTAGGTAATTCCGATTTAATTATATGTCAGTTTCTACATTTTAGGTGTCACGATTAATGGTAATGTCCTTGAAAATATGCTTTAGGATAGCTACAAGTTGAAGTGAGTAACGTGGCTTAGGCACTATGCCTCAAGCCGGCGGTGTAGCTTTCGTAATTGCATAGTATGCGGCCGACGGCGCATGCGCAACTCGACTGTTATGCGGGGAAAGTTGCCACCTTCTTGCATAAATAGATTTCGTTTATGTTTATCGATGTATTTTAAAATTAGTTTTATTAATATTCTAATAACCCCGACGTAGCTTTTTCTGATGTCTTTCTAACTACTTGAGTCGTGAAAAACCAAAGCCGACCAGAAATAACCTAAGTTAAATCAGAAAATATGACCAATATAGCTAAGAATTACAACATAATATTATAAATTTCAGTTAACTTTTTTATCTACAATAATGATAAGTCGAACAAAGCAACAATTATCAATCTATCTATACATATAATAAAATCGTAAAGGGGAAAAAGTCTGCACATTGAAGATAACAATGAAAAAATGCTATAGGGGGCTTCAGAATGAGCAACAGAACAAATCCCAATGGTTTTAGAATTTCATGTTTGTTTGTTTGTCTGATTGTATGTGCACGTTAAACTTTAAAACTACAAGATGGATTTCAATACGGTTTTGGATAATACATCCAGGAACACTTCAGGCAGGACATAGGCTATATATAGAAACTCTTGGAAATAAAACTGGAAGGGGGTAAAAGAGGGGGTGGAAGTTAGTATGGGAAAAACTATTTGGATGAGTTCATCAACTTAAAACTTGGTATAAATACTCTTCAACATAGAAAATTAAGTATACGGTATAAGACAATATGAAACTATCCCAAAAAGGGGTGCCTTGGGGCGTTAAACTTTGTATGGGAAAAACCGATTCCATTAGTTTATCGACTTGAAACTTTGTATAAATGTAGTTCAAAAGAAACAATTAGGTAGGCGATCGAGAAAAAACGAAGCTACTCCTAAAGAGGGAGGCAAAACTGATTTTCTTGAAACAATGAACGGATTTTCATAAAACGTCGTATATAATTAGACCTTAGCTCCTGGAACAGAAAATAGGGTCATTTTTATCCCAGATAAGTCAAAAGTTCAAAGGGAATAATTACAACCGAATTCCACACGGACGAAGTCGCGGGCGGAACCAATATATAATATACCTATTAAAATTAATGCGAAAGCAACTCTGTTTGCTACATTTTCACGCCTAAACCGCTGAACCGATTTTGATGTGTTTTGGTATAGAGATAGATTGTACCTTGGAGAAGGACATACACTACTTAAATAATAATTACACGCAGACGAAGTCGCGGGCACTAGCTAGTTAAAGTTAAGAAAATAATTAGCTTTTGGATAGCAGTTTACATTGACTACTCAGTTTCTAACCGACCCGTGTCTGCCAATTCAATAATAGGTATAACTTTCACCGTGACCTTGCCTAAGACTACATTTTTACCGACTTCAAAAAAAAGGAGTATGTTCGTACCTATGTCCGCTTGATTCTTTACAATATGCATCTTCAATCTTTTGAGATGGTTTAAGTATATAATACACAAGCAATATCATTCCGGCTTTGCTCGCAGTGAACTTGATAAATGCAAACGGTCATAATCCATTAGAATAATGCCAAGTCCATGTCGTGGACGTGGACCAGGTATAAAGAAATCAACGATACATTTTTTACACGTATATTCGCGATTATCTCAAAAGCTTCTAGACCGATTTTGATGATTCTCTCTCAAATATAACCTTGTCTTCTGGGGTTGTTTTCGTACATAAAATACTAGTAATACTTTCAACACACGCTGACTTAGATTTCAACAGACTTGAAATATAAGAAGGGTCATAATAATTTAACTAACGCAAAAACAATATTAAATGTTACATGGCACTGTGCGCCAGTAACAGAGAATTTAAAAAGTAGTGCAACGTAGCACTGGCCTTTGGAAAAAATATATATTCCGAGGTGAACGAGAGCGGCGTTGAGTGTGCATCCCTTTTATTTATGAACCGTGACTACCCAACTGAGTACAGGAGGTAACATCGCCTTTCGATATTACCATAACCTCATGTTTAAGACGCTGACGAGAGCCAATGACCTTGAGTGAGTGCGTGACACATTGTTTTTGTCTCATTTAAGAGCATAAGTACCTGAATGACGAATAACAAAAAAACAACCTGGACTCTTCTGTTTTCAGGACCACCCAATTTCCGTCTGAGCTATTATAACCTTGTAGATGGTGGCCAAATGTAACGACGTTTTCTAAAAATTAAACCTAGCTAGATCGATTACTTGCCCGTTGCATACTAAATTTCAGGAAAATCGTTGGTGCCGCTTCCGAGATTCAGATTATATATATACAATAATTGCTCGTGTAAAGGTATTAGATAGATGTATCTAAAACGACTTGTTTATTTTTAATTTAAAGTATTTAAGTTTAAAGCAAAGAATTGTTTAAAAATCAGTGAAATTATATTAGTCTCGATTGGGTAGCGTGCCTGGGTAGTTGTTGTACCGACACATAAAAAATATCCAGGAATTTATGTACTTATAGCGTACATAAAAGTTAAATTTTATCGCAAGAAAGAAGTAGTTGCTCCATTCTACGAATTACGAGGAGCAATAATGTCATACGTGTTAACATACTCAAAACTTATTTGAGGAGTCATTTAATTTTTACTAGCCTTTGATGTTGTCGCTGTAGCCTTTGAGTACATAAATATAATAAGTGTTTCAGATGAGAGTTAAGCAGAAAAAAAAGAGATCACGATGACTTCATGCACCGAAAACTGATGGCAGTACAAGCAGTTGCCAAACATTTTTGAGAATAGGAAAAATAAGTAAATGAAAGAGTAAATCAGCGAAAATTTGTAATCTTCAAATTACTTTTATAAGTAAGTCGAAGTGGGTCTTTGATGGGCTCCTAATACAAATATTTACTTGTGCTGCGTGACTCTACTCATGAACTTACACGTCATGGATGCTGCGAAGGTTTATCAATTATATCTTTTACAGCTCACAATCATCATTAAATCACAGGGCCCTATGTCACAAGTTTCATGTCATCTTTTGCTAAGCAAAGTTAAAAATTGTAAATTCAAAACTAAATTAGTTTGACACCTGCGGACCTTTACTCATCACATGAATAAATTACAATAGGTTGACTAGCCACTCGGCAGGACCAGGCCATTATTACTGCGAAGAAGTGCAGTAAGAAACTCAGAACGACATCGTCTTTTCATATGGTTCAGATCATATAAAAACCATAAGTTAAATGACATGAAATCATTACAAATTAATAAAGCAATAAATGATAATCATTAAGACTAATCAAAATAAAATAGGTTGTTAATCAATAAAATAAATTGTATAGAGAAAGAAGAAAGAGTATAGAATGAAGGCTTTCTAGTCAAGTAATAAATTCATCCATCTTAGGACTAATTAATCGAACGTGGCCACAAGTAGTCTTGTGGCTCTGCCCACCCCATTAGGGATTTCGGGCGTGATGCTATGTATGTATGTAATCAATTACATTGGTCTTTGTGAGCATGAACAGGCCGGAACCCACAAACAGCACCCATTCACGACTATGACACTTCTCTTAGCTTCATTTATATAAATAAACATGGGGAAATTTAATTTTTGGTACTTATTACACGAGTTGTAATTTTTCATGAAAAGTGAGGAAAAATCTGATGCCGTAATATAGGCGCATGGCTCAGCCAGCATGCATCTGGAGGCGATGAAGATGCAGCAAGTTTCGGAGATAGCTCCGAGGGGGAGCTCCGGAGGAGGGCATCATGGCCTTCAATGTTGCAGCTACATCAGCAAGTTTTTTTTTGTGTAAATTATTAATCACCTAATTAATGAATAAAGACTTCTTATATTTCTTTTAGGTAGAATGCAAGTAAATATTAGTCGGCCGTCAGCATAGTTTTTGACGTTGGCAGTTTGCCATAGATAACAAACTGTCAGAATAATATTTATTTGTTTTAATTTAGACTAGGCTAGAACAAGTAAACTGTGCCTTTGTTTTTTATGAGAGGTTTTTATATAGTCAAAACCCCAGCCATATATATGTTAGACTAAAGTCATAGTAGAGTTTATAGGCTAGTCAACGAGAAGTTTGACCCTGACACTAATTCCTTCGTTCGTGAAATTTTGCAGTATGATTATGTAGAGTGTACAGATGATAGTTTTCAAATAATCCAAAATATGCCAATGTACACATTTGGATTATTTGATAAACATACTGTGTATGTCCTACCTAGTCATACTGCAAAATTTCACGGACGGAGGAATTAATGTCAGGGTCTCCATACAAAATAAATCCCTATTGACTAGCCTATTACGTCAGATGTCCAGGATGGTAATTCTGCAGTTCGGAACAATCTAAGATTGTGAACTTTGTTCTCTTAGGTAGGAAAATGTTAGATTAGGGACATTTTTCTTCCCCCAGGACGAGGGGGGACAATCTTGTACGACGCGAATACTGAAGTCTAGTCTTCAGGTTTTTTTTTATATAACTGGTTTAGGAATTCCTTGGTTTTCTGTGTGATCTCAGCCACGTACGCCAGCTTGACGTCAAGTTAGCGTACCTGTTAAACAGGGGTCATATCTCCGAAATTACAAAGGTGCTATTTTTTGTACCACGAGTAGGTACTAATCGGGTAATATTTACCGGTTTAGGCTGTGCGTTGTCCGTCACTCAGTGTTAAGAATTTTATTAAGTAGATGGGTGTAATTTACTTAACATATTAGAGACACTAAAGTCTAAGTAACCTACATATGTCAATCAAACAGCGCAAACGCAGGCGGCGTCCGCTCAATGTCATCGAATAGATAAACCTAACGAGAGAGGGCTGACATACGACCCATTCGTATCACAATATACTGCTAACACGAGAACGTCATTAATAGTCACTTAATAACGAATGTTACTTTTTAAAAACAAAATAACATCAATTGTTGTATTGAAGAAAAAGCATTACTGTAAACTCATGCGAAACCCGTACCAAAAATTTAAAAAAGAATCCCTTAGGGGTACGATCACTTTGTTGTTGGTCTGCTTGTATATCCGTCCGTCCGTCTGTCAGGATGTCAGTGAAGACTTTTTTTCAGCAGCTAAAGCTGAAAATTGCTTAGTGCAGTTGTGGCATTCATTCAGTGACCTACACATAAATACAAAAACTTAAGCTATTTACTTTATTAACATATTTTAAAATAATGGTCCAAAAAAATCAGATTTAAGTTTCGAATAGTTTTAGAGAAATACGATAAACAATAGAACATTTTCTACAGTACCATGTGTGCCTCCTTTATGTCATAAATCATGAAATACGAGTAACGGACTGTTTTTGATAATATTTAAAAAATTCAACAGTCTCCTAGCATTTATTTAAATAAATCTATCGTTAACGATCACGATAAAAATCTTCTACAAGAAAACCGTTAAATAATAAATGTTTACTTTCACAACAAAAAATGAACTTAGAGGACCGTTTTATTCTTCCAATAGGAAATTAATAGTTTCCCAGTATCTGTAGTTCAGATTTTCAGTACTCTGTTGTAAGTTCCCTTAGTGTTTACGAATATGTGTTAAACGATACAATAAACTTTTTTGGAAGAATTTGTATTAAACTTCATTACATTCTAAAAGAAAACATTAGTAGTGCATAATTATTGTGTCATTTATGTGCTATAAAGAGTTTACATACACACATACATACATACATACATAGTATTGAATAATATTCATGATTTCACTTTGTTACAAATCTTCCAAATTTCAGCTTACTTTCCAGTGAAAAATGTCTTTTACAAACAGGTAGAGAGACTGATGGAAGGACACAACAAAGTGATCGTATTTAGAAGGTATTCCATTCCAAATCAAACCAACCGAATCCAAAATACAGACGGATGGATCTCTGAAATAGAAGGAAAATGCACAAACTACATAAACGGCAACTATTCAAACCCACTTTTCACACAGAAAAAAGATTTTCCAAACGATTGGGCTATGCAGGGTTTTTAAATACGAAATTGTACACAATTTTGTATTTAAATAACCATCAAAAATACATCAAGACTATGTTGGTTCAAGTACATTTCAATCTTAGCACTGATATCTACCGATTGCTTTTTACTTAAGCGGGATCTACAATCAAGCGCACTAGAGCTTCAAACTAAATATTTCCACATTTTTTTCTTAACATGACATACTTCGAAAGGAAAGGAACACAGTACGGCCATTTGCTAGGAAATCTCTAGATTTTAGCTTGCGCGAGTGAGTCGTCACGCGACGGACTACTAGCTCACGGTTGTGAATTAGGATGACAAACTGGGGGCCTAGACAAATTACATCTGACTAGAGTTAGGTGGAAGAAAAACCAGAAAAAAGTCGCGGGTGCCTATTATCTAATTTTTAACTGACTTCAAAACAACCGAAAGAAGAGCTTCTCTATTCGAAGCGTGTATATTTCTTTTTTAAGGAGTGAGCGATTACTAGGTTACCAAAACTTTCGCACGTGAGTGTGGTATGACCGGCATTAGACTGCAAATTGCGCGAACACGAATTGCGTGACAAACAAATTATTTTTAGCTAACCTTTGAATATCCGAGATCTATTTTGAAGTAACTTCAGGCAGTCTTAATTGTTTGATCTTGTGTGCATACAGTTTATGACAGACCACAATTCTACTTGCAACAAGTTCATATCTTTTTGAAATATTCAAGTCCGACGTATGTACGTGTCATGTGGAGTGTAAAGGTAATCTGCTGCGACGCGTTTATTAACGAGACATTTGTTTGCGTAATACCCGGGAATACGTTACCGAGAGCAAAACAACACACAATGACAACATCTTTTATATTAACGCGCATAGTTAACTAGCCGCTGGCAAGGAGCCGCGCAGAATACCGATTAATTGTTCGAACGACAAATAGACTTACGTACGCGGGACAAAGAGGATGACAAGCTCATTAAATCAATTGCACTGAACAAAGAATCCATAACAACGGCTTATATTTAAAAGATATTGTAATCACGTTCAAAGAGATGTTCCTACAATAACATCGTATGCCAAGTAAACCTACAACAGTTAGACGGCAAGTTAAATTCAATTAGCATACCTATTCTTACTCAAAATGATCTACAGCAAGTTCGCTGCTACCCGACGTCAAAGTCAGAAACACAACTTTGATTAATAGGGTGTTGCCATTTATGGATTGTATCCCATATGCCATAAATGAAACGAAATTAATGTTTTCATTCTGTCCAAGTTGAAAATGGGCCACGGTAGCATCGCGTTTTAGTTTAGTAGCCGTGACTTTTACCCGCAACTTCATTTGCATGGTATCTTTAAAATACAACGAATTTTCATGTTTTTACTTTTAAATATAGATTTTTTCCCCTTACATTACGGGCTCTGACGTAGCACGCACGAACTTGCCGTTATAAAATTTTCCAGCGCTTAATTCACCCTTTTAGGAATTAGTTGTCTTAAAAAAAGTAAAAAACCCTGTGTCTCAAACTATCTCCACACCAAATTTCATCGAAATCTGTTCAGCGATTTAGGCATAAATCATCGGGCCGCACGAACTTCCCATAAATAAATTTTCCAGGTCCTATTTCACCTTTCCTTTGCAGGCATTGATTTTCCCTGACATGACTTGATTGAAAACAAAATAGACAGACCGGCAGAGAGTTACTTTCGCATTTAAAATATTAGTAGGAATCTGAAGAAATGTGGCTGTACGTTAAGAGGAGTGTGAACCTACGACTTTTCATACAAAAGGCGATAACGGTTTCCATCCCTTAAATGTTAACCGATGTTGACCTATTTTTGATAGATTATCAGTCAGAACCAGATCTAGGACTATACGTTTTGGTTTTTTCACTATAATCAATAAATTCAGTTTTATTGTTGTTTAAGCATTCTCATACAAAACTAATTTAGGCGATTATTTGACTTTTCTGCTCTTTAATCGATATTTAAAAAACGTATAGACCTAGATTTTGTTCTGGCTGACACAACCTATCAAATATTGGTCAAAATCGGATAACATTTAAGGGGTGGAAATCGTTATCGCTTTTTGTATGAAAAAGGGTGATTTTTACCATTGGTTCACAGTCCTCTTAAAGATACTAGGTATGTACAAAAAATATATACAGTGTGGGATAAAATAAGATATATGATTTAAATAAAATAAAAAATACATAGTCCTCTTAAAGATACTAGGTATGTACAAAAAATATATACAGTGTGGGATAAAATAAAATATATAATTTAAATAAAATAAATAATATGAATCATAAATTTCCCTAAAAGAATGAATTTCAAAAAAAATTTACGTAATTAAGGCGTAGTTAAGAAAACGTTTAAAAAGTTCCTCTGCGTTACGAAAATTAGCAACACAATTATATGCCTTATGGCTACATTGAATAAGGTATATAATTGTATGGTTAATTTTCGTAACACAGAGGAACTTTTTAAACTTTTTCTTAACAACGCCTTAAATAAGTACTTTTTTTTTAAATTCTCCCATAACAGCTATATATATTTATATATATATCACCGCCTGCTAATTCTTAATTTTTTACAATTTAACTGAGAAATTACAGAAATACGCGAACTATTACAAGAACGTACGGTAAATTCGCTTAAGCGGCCACTCAAGTATTTAAGTGGATTTATATTAATAACAGAACACTTCAAAACACGAGCCAACGCCTGCTGCATCAATATGTTTTTAATTATAAAATTTCAAAAGGGATGTATTCCAGAATGACAGCACATGCTAACAACTTTGGAAATATAAATATAATATCAATCAAATCCGAGGATTTCTCATTTCTGAATGTTAATCGAAATGTTTGTTACATGCTACGACAGGTACTTTATTCGTAGTATCTATTTTATCAGTTTAGTAGTCCTTTAAATGCAAGGAAATAAGGCAAAGTTCTCAATATATTTTTCAATCCACGTTCAGAAAAAAGAAAAAAAAAACCCTCAAAAAGAGATATCTCTCTTTTGAGGGATTTTTTTTTCTCACAACACCTCTTAAAAATACGCTTTAGATTTATTTGAGATGCCTTTTTTAACCACTGATGAAGCTTACGTTTTAGTATATGGTCTATTAAAAAAATCCCTTTTATTATACATATGTATATAGAAGATGTATAGGCCAAATATCTATATATATATATTAAAGCTGGAAGGGGTCGAAAAGGGGTTCGAAGTTAGTATGGGAAAATAGTAACAGTCCCAAACTCTTGGAATGATACGTTTAAACCGTACTAAACTAAACTAAAGGGTCTACTATATGATTGTTCATGTGTGTGTCAGTTCGTCTCATATGTGTTCCTATAGATTCATCCGATTACGATGAAAATTTGCTGAAATGTTATGCGCGCACCCGGGAAGGTTTAATAACCCAAAATAAAATACAACACAGCATTGCTACGCATGCCGGGCACAGCTTGAGTTTCGAAGTCTTAAAACTTTTCTGTGGACTTATGGGTGTTGCCGGCCGCCTCGGTTGTAATTTAATGTTTTCTTTTTTAAAGTTTGGTTTATGTCTACAAAACAGATTTGCATGAGCTCTATTTTGTAAATTAAGATGGAAATTTTGCTAAAATTATTGAGAAAATCTAAATAAGATATGCATGGCATCTGAACTTATTTTAACCGACTTCAAAAAACCGAAGGAGGAGGTTCTCAATTCGACGCGTTTTTTTAAATATTTATTTTCAGTGATTACTCGGCGATGGCTGGACCGATTTGCATGATTCTTTTTTTAATCGATAGAGTATTTCTCCAAGTTTGTCCCGTTGTGATCAAAGTCGAGGCCTGATGAGAGGATCTAAGAAGAATGGAAGGAACTTCTCAAATATTATACGCACGTATATAGAAATTTTGGTATTATCTGTCATAACTCAACTAGTTGCCTTTCAAAGTCATTATTTGGTGAAGTAGAACTGATGATGAAGATGACGGATAACCACCGGAACTCCTCAATGATAAGTATTTCACGGGAGGCGATTCGATTTCTGTAAAAGGTTGGGAACCAACTTATGCTCATGAAAATGCATGTGGTAAAATAGAACCGATGGTGAAGAACTAGGGGAGCTCTTCAACGAATGAGGTCCTTTTACCATGGATAGCCACATTTTGTAAAGGGTAATGGGCACTTGGCATTATGCTATTGTTACTTGATGTAGTAAATGGGTGTCGTTAAATTACATATGATATATAAAAAACCGGACAAATGCGAGTGAAACCCGCGTGGAGAGGGTTCCGTTCCATACATGATTAACTGAAATTTCCTATGTTACTTTACATACCATCGACTTCTTATAGGTTTTCCTGTAATCTATAGGTAAAGGACTATTTTTAGTATTTTTTCAAAATTGTATGCCCGGTAGTTTCGGAGATAAGGGGGGGGGGGGGATGGTCAATTTTCGCCTATTTTCCTAAATAACTTCCAAACCATTTATTTTAAAATTCAAAAAAAAAACATTCTCACAATAAGCCCTTTCATTTGATATGTCACATGATATAGATTGCGTAACTGTTTTTTTTTAATTTTCTAATTTTTCTAATTAAAAGTGGGCCTCATGTTCAAAATTAATTAATTTACGTTACGCATCCCTGTTGCGGTTACCAATTTACTTATGTATACCAAATTTCAAATCAATCGGTCCTGTAGTTTCGGAGCAAATTGGCTGTGACAGACGGACAGACAGACAGACAGACACACGAGTGATCCTATAAGGGTTCCTTTTTTCCTTTTGAGGTACGGAACCCTAAAAACCGACTTTGAAAAGTAAGAAATAATGATTGACGTTCGTAATACCTAGAAACGTTACATACTCGTATATTATTGATTAAGTGATAAATTAAATATATCAAAGTCGGTGGCAAGTAAATTAGGTACTTAATACCTAAATCCTTCATACTGTGTTCATTTATTTGACAACGATTCCCCTGTAATACTTAAACAAAAATAATTCAGATGCCATGCAAAAAGATGCGGTAGCCTTGTCAGATTCTGCAATAATTTCGATACTATTTCTTCGAAGACTTCCACCCAATTGGCCAATTGGCCCCTAACATTTTTTTAGGCGCAATAAGGCTGACAGACCGTCAAACTTATAACACGCTTCTGGTCCGAACAAACGCCTGTTGTCTCAAATTAAGTTCAAACTTTAAAACAGTTTAGTCAAGTACAGTTAATATGACTAATGTCATATCACTATAATGACGGTACTTTTTTATATTTATTGCGTTTGTCGACGAATGGTACTTGTCCAATTCATTATTTACTTTCTATGCCAACCGAGGGCCAGATTCAATAAGTAATTTGTAAAGCAATACACTCTTAGAACTTCAAGCGACATTCATTTGCGACAGACGAAATGAAATGACTTTAGCGCAAGCGCAGGCGCACGGCGGAACTTTCAGACATTACATTCTTTTAAGTAATAGCGACCCGCCCCAGGACTTCGCCCAGGAAAGATCCTCAAGAAACACATTCCTTTCTGACTTTATCGACAAATATCATCATGGTTCAGCCAATATGCATGAAATTTTTATAAATTATATATATACACCACCGTATCAACATCCCTTCAGTAGTTTCTGAGCTTAGCCTATACAGAGACAGGACGACAGAATAACGCGGCAGGGGACTTCAATTTATATTTTTATTTGTAAGTGGAACCAAATTAACCATCGTTCAAGCAAAATACCGTTTTCTTTATTCGTTTTATCAATTAACGTTCTGAAATTGGCAACACGTGATCAATAGTTCTATGCACAGCAAATTTATTTATTGCCGATTAACTGTCGATAAGATAAATAATTCAATCCCGTTTTGATTTTATCATTGCCTACTTATCTAAATTCTGTGTGTTATCATTTATCAATCAAATCCGATCGAAACGGCACGCACGGTCATACATTGACACAACAACAACATAATGATATAAGAAGGCAAAGGAAACGAACAAACGATTATACTAAACTAGGAAGGAAGAAAGAAATAGTTTCATACACTATGTTACATTCTCCCGCACATGACCTTATCCTATTATATTAATCGAGCAATGTTTGCACCTATACATACACATATACACATATAAATTTTTAGTTTTAATTTCGCGGAAACGGCACCAAATAAATAGATGAAAATCACGGACCAGGGGACATATTTTGAGACAAAAGACGAATCGTTTTCACAATCCATTAGCGTTTTTAAAATCTGATACAGGCGTCCTACTTTCGATGAAAGAATTTAAGTATGGGTGTCTCGTGATCGAATACTTTATTTTCTTCTTTTTTTATCTAGATAGATAGAGCTTTGCTAGGTCAACTAATCAGTGTTTAATATTTTACCTGTACTAAGAGTTAATTTTCCGGCAATTTTTGGGTAAATCTCAGAGTTTTCACATAAATATACAAATATATTACTTATGAAAGATGTGTAGACAGATTCCGCAAGGAAAATGAAGAAAATTTCTATAGCAGATCTTTATCACACTAATTAAAAGCTTGTTCAGCGAAATTATGTTGTTCACAAACTGGACGGTAAATAGGTAAATTACAGAAAATATGGCAAGTACCTACCTACAATATTTTTCTACAAACTAAATCCCAGCCAAAATTCAACCCCAGTTTAATAAGAAAGATTCCACAACTTGTATTTTTTAAACATAGACAAACATTTAAATTCCGACTCTTAACGGAATTAGTGAAACAGCAAGATGGGTCCGGTTATCAACATTTGCCGCGTTTTGTTTTGGTTAAGAATGGTTAAAGTTTGATAGACCTATTTAGTATGTACCTATGCGGTAAATGTCAAATTAAAGCCGTTTGTAATCAAAGCGATTCGTTTTTCGAATATAGAAACACTGCATTAGAGCTGATTTTTAACCACCGTATATATAAAATAAAAACTGTCGGGGTAAAATGCTTAACCAGGGATTTTCGGCTGCGTTATCTAATAATTACATTATAAAGGCAATACGTAACAATTGAAACTATTTTCACAACAGGCTACAGAAAAAACAAGTAATATAAAAAAATGGGGTGTATATTGTTTTGCTTTCGCGCGTAATTGTACAAGATCCTATTCTTTGCCATGTTCATCTACCGCCCGAGAAAACATATATCACAAAAACGGGATAGAATCACCACCAAACATTTCGAAGTATTATCGATAGTTTTGATAAAATATGATTGGATGATATGATATTCTTAGGGTATTTTGTCACATGGATGCCGGCATCGCAAAACACTGTATTCTTACGAGTTGCGGCGAAGCACCGACCTCCTTTCCTCGTTGTTAGCGCAACGAACAAACAATAACTAATCGAAGACGGTTGGCACACGAAAACGTAGAATTACGCGCGACTTTCACTGTTGAACCAGTGCGCTTGCGCATGTGGGGCGTGCGAGGCGCGCGGCGCTATGAATGCTACTGAATCGACAGCAGCCGCGGCCGCTAGTGGTGGGGCAATTTCTTCGTAAGCATGTGACTAACAAACGTTCTGAAAATCAACCCTCAACACACAAGTCTTATCACTTTTCAAAATGTGCGCACTTAATCAGCGATATCATACATTAACTAATCATCAATTTCACGCCCAGTTTGTAACGCTCTCCGACGCTAACAGTTACAGAAACTAACCTAACTTAACTTATAAAACAATTTGTCACCGGTTAGGTTTGAACTCACGATGTCTCGCTAGCCGAGCCGCACATATCAGAAAGCTATCGGAAAGTTTGGGGTAGCTTTGGAGTTATGTAAACAAGTTATATAACTTGTTGTGTTTGTTAGTTCGTTTGTTGTAGGTTTAGGTCAATAAAGTATTCGAAAACAAAGTACTATTATTATTCTTATTAAATCTTGCATGTCAACTCAATTATAAACTAATTACATACGGATTTATAGTAAATAAATCGGTTAGTCAGGGCTGCCATACTCGATATTATATATTATAGAGTTATATCGGCTATCGCAGCTCTATACGCCTGCGTATAATAACACCCTTTCCGAGCAAGTGTGATGAAAAATCATTATATCATTATTATAATCTTCAATGCTTCCATGTTGCTTAAAATAAGTGGACACACAACATAATTAGGGCATTGCAATTGTCGTAAATCTAAAATATTAATAATCTCAGAGATTGGAAAGGAGCTTGTCCTGTTTTAAAAATTTGCTTAACATGTACCAACCCTGTCCTGTCATAACATCACTAAAATATGTTAAAAAATACTTAGAATAATTTATTTATGGTGGAGGTAGTTATGGATTTTGTATGGTTTATAACTCCTGCTTTCTCACAGAAGTAGTGCGCAACCGACGCGACATACAGTTTAATCTACCCACCTGATGGTAATTCACGGTGTACAATGGGAATAAATATTATTTTTTGTTTTAATTTTATTTCATTTCCTCGCAAATGTGATGAAAAACATTGTGTGTATCACGGGCAGTAAGGGGATAACAAACTCGAGTCATTAAAAGCCCTCGCCTTCAGCACCGGGTTTCTAACAGACTCTCATTAATTATCCCATACTTACGGCCCAAGATGCACAATGTACTTTATGCTGATGCTTTACAATTCTGCAGATAAGAAAAGTTACAAATATTGACTTTTGTTAAATATAACTGGATAATAATCCAATTATATTCAAGTGATCATATTTAACACGGATTAATGTTTTGCATTTAGTTTCTGGATGGTATAGGTATCGCCACGAGAGTTGAGGCCACGTACAGATTCAATATTGCTTGAATGACTGAATGAATAAATTTTGGGGGTTCCTTTTTTT
The DNA here is from genome assembly GCA_947859335.1 of Tortricodes alternella. Classification (NCBI taxonomy): domain Eukaryota; kingdom Metazoa; phylum Arthropoda; class Insecta; order Lepidoptera; family Tortricidae; genus Tortricodes; species Tortricodes alternella. Next base: position 20,341,915 of record OX401970.1, on the reverse strand, counting down.
TTTGCATCAAACCAATACGTGCGGCGTATCTATAGGTATGTATAGGTCTGTAAAATTCCACCGAAACTTGGTTTGAACGAGATCTAGTAAGGAGTTTTTTTTAATACGTCATAAATCGTAAACCGCAATTAACCTTTCATTTTTTATTTTTAGGGTGCCATACCTACAAGGTACTGTTTCTTTCCATACGTAAGTACTGAACCATCGGCGCGCGAGTCAAACTTGCACTTGACCGGTTTTATTTCAATTTATTTAGTTTCAATTATTTTTTTTACAAAAAAAAAAACTGATTTAAATAAAGCAGATCATAATATTATATACAGGTCAATGGAACCTAAGATTGATAGTTTGTCCGAAAACCATATCCTTGAAATAAATCTAAATGAAGCAGATGAAGATATGTCAAGTGACTAGTTTATTAAAGCATATTTTTCTTATCTTGCTGTTTGTTTGTTGTGGACGCATAATGCCCTAAATCTGGAAAATGTCTAAAACGCAGAATGGCCTAAACGCAGTATGTCCTAAACGCAGAATGGCCTAACAAATATATCTGTCATTTTCAGACATAGCAATTTTGATGGCGTCAATTAACTAACTTTTTTGTGTAACCCGATCGTTTGTTCTCTGTATTTATTTGCCTAATGTTTTTTCGGTCATATGCACCGAAAGGACATTTTGCGTCTCGGACATTTTTCGTCTAGGGCGTTTTGCGTCCATAAAATAGGGCATTATGTGTCAATTTTACCTATCTTTCGAAAATATATAACTCGATCGTGTACTTCAATTACATTCACTCATTCGTTTATTCATTACGTTTTTTGCTATCAGTAGCAGTGTGTGTAACCATTCAGCTCAACTCTCGTGGCGATCCTATAACATACTGAACTTTTTGTGATCATATGATTGACAGTAATATTTTTCGGGTCAGTCATTCATCACCATTTGTAACAATAAAACTGTACATATAAATTTCAAAGAAATCGAGTATTGCGTTATCATCGATACAAGCATAAGTAGGTAACACTATTATTCTAAATGATAATATTATAGATGATAAAAACTCACTTTATCAGTGACAAAAACATGTGACACAGGGCTACATATTAACATAGGTGAAACTAGAGCAAATACAAGAACTAATTATTTCATGAAGACCTTTCTAAATAATATTTAAGGGTAAAAAACACATTTGATTTATTAAATGACAGCATATACCTATAGGACTTGTAAAAAATTAGATTTTCATGACACAATTATTTTATTTGTTAAATATGATGTTGTACGAATGTGTAAACATACAACGTTTTTAATGGATACCTATTGTGGGATAAAAAAATATATTCGCGTCGAATGAGAACCTCCTCCTTGGGTTTTTTTGAAGTCGGTTAAGTTATAACAATATTTAACGGAGCGAAGTTACTCAGAAGTAAAAAATGAAGGATTTCTTCGATTGCACATGCACGCTCTGGAAGCGAGGCCTGCATGGTGTCGCTCGATGGTGTCGGTTTTGTACGTACAGCCAAATAATATGGTAATTATCCTTTTAAATGGGAAAATGTCTATTATGTTTGTTGCACAGGTCTGCTCTGGTTAACTGCTTTTCATGAAAGTGGTGTGTAATAATAAACCTAACCTGGGAATATGACATATTTGGGGTACTCTTATTCCCGAAAATCTCAAATGATCCCGAGGGAATAACTATAACCGAATTCCACGCGGACAAAGTCGCGCGCAGAAGCTAAATTAAATAATATTTAAAAAGTGTAATTGATACTGGCTTAAATTATTAAAACAAAAATAAGTTGTTTATTTTAAATGGTACGTTGAAAACTCCTTGTCGTATACCAAATAAACCACATGCCCAAACAATTAAAAAAATATAGTGTAAGTGCACTAATAGTTATAATTATTATGCAACTGAGTGCCACACCGCTTCACCGATGCGGTTATGAAATTTCATAAATCTTAAATGTATAATCATATCATAATGTAATAATAATCATATCCCCCGGTTTTTGAATTTTAATGAATTTATGACATGAGTGTAGTTAAACGATTTTATCGCACGGCTAGGCTGAATGTAACAAATAACTTATCAACCATATAAATTAAAAAAAATAGGTACAGAATGTCCACTTTCATACTAACTAATCAAACATGTGCATTGATCTTGAAATGAGTTGATCGCCATAAGCTAAATTCAACCTTATTTCAGCGAGCGGTATCAGGCGGCCGCCATCGTCACTCCATATAAAAAACACCGCTCCCGCTAGGCTTCTGTTTACATGGAGGGAGGCACACTTGCGCGAATTGCCGCAAGGTGACAAACGCAAGACAGCGCTATGCTCAATGATTATTTACCGTCGCGCTAGTTAAATGGTTCATCAACGGTACTAATATGTAAGACAAACGTCAAGCTTTTAGTTCGTACTATTACAATGTCTATATCGACATAATATAAACAAAGCTTTATTACCTACGGTCGTTACAAAAACCGAGCACAATCTAGGAATAACAAACACAGTTTGAAATTACGTTCTGTGAGTAACGGTAGGTTCAAGCTGACAAAACGTGCGACCGAAGAAAGTGTATTCGCAACGGTACACTGATTGCAACAAAACTGCCAACTAATGAGGCCGCCGTAAGCTTGACAAGTCTGTGATTAAAAAACCCTTGTAAAAAGTACAATATAGTTTAAGATGACCATCAACTATAAAATAATTATTATTTTCTATTCCATCTACAAATAAATGGGATCACAACTGCTTAGTGAGCGTCAAGTTGACGTACCCTTCGAAGATATCCAGGAACTGATGATTCCAAAAAATAGTGCCTAAATAGTACCCAATTAGTACAGAGTTAGAAAAAATAGTACCTTTGTAATTTAGGAGATATGAGCCTTGTTTAACGGGTACGCTAACTTGACGTCAAGCTGGCGTACCCGTTTTGGATCTCGAGAACGGTGCTGTTCCCAAATATGTTCTATATCCCAAAAAATAGTGCACAAATAGTACCCACAATGTTCCACTTAGCTTTTCTGTTATGCTTTTGTCGTAAAAGGGGTAGTATTTCAGGCACTATTTTTGGTATATAGCTGGCTTAGGAATTCAATGGCTTTCTGTGTGATCTCGGTCGGGTACGCCAGCTTGACGGTGCAAAATATTTTACCCGTGTTTGGTATGAAATATCTCAGTTTCTATAAGAGCTACGAAGTTGAGACTTCGGGAGCCAGGGGTACTATTTGTGCACTATTTTTTGGGATTTAGAGCATATTTGGGAACAGAACCGTTCTCGAGATCCAAAACGGGTACGCCAGCTTGACGTCAAGTTAGCGTACCCGTTAAACAAGGCTCATATCTCCGAAATTACAAAGGTACTATTTTTTCTAACTCGGTACTAATTGGGTACTACTTAGGCACAATTTTTTGGAATCTTCAGATCCTGGATATATTCGAAGGGTACGCCAACTTGACGCTCACACTGCTTATGGTATTCTTCAAATATTAAAACATGACTGGATATCACAGATAGCTAAAGGTACGGTTTGATCTTTTTTACTAAAATGATATAAGTATTCTGTAAACAAATGAATAGGAGAATTCAGCAACTGCTTTAGGTGTTTTTCGAATATCAAAACATACTTGTGGTAGGTATAATTAAAGTAGCAATAAAACGGACTTTTCTATCACTAATTTGCTTCTTGTTTAACTGAATCAAGCGTAAAATCTTAGCTCGTGTCGAAATATTGAAATAATACATTTTAAACTTACTTTCGACCGCGACTTCGTCCGAAAAGTATTTTAATTTATGGTAAGGTCTACTTCCCAAGTTATATTTCTTGAAGATAAAAAGATAAAGATAGGATTTGTTCCTATATTTTATTATTTAATACGAATAACCTTAATACAATTTATGTCTGTAACTTAAAAAGTCGGACATTTACATAATAACCTTCCATCCCCTATTTGACCCAATAAGGGCGCATCTTTTTATAATTCTTTCGTAGCGGATGCCTACTTATAATACTGCCAAATTTATTGTTTGTCGGTCTTGTAGTTTTGGAGAATTCGTGATGCTGATCAGTCAACGAGTGGCCCAATACAAAATTCCACCCCTAAGTGCAAGGTAACGAAAAAGCAGACGAACTAGCGAGAACTGAGGCCGACTAGGGCTTTCCGGAACCGGAACCAGCGCTACCTATTCCAGCAGTAGTCACCAAGGGAAACATCAAGATTTACGTATTTATAGAAGCAGAAACCGAAAAGGAATGGAAAACTGCTCAGGGATTCAGACAATCCAAAATGATGATAAAGCGTAGTGTTAACCTAAAAAGGAACAGAAATCTGTCAAGTTTGCTAAGTATCACCTACTATATGGCCGGGGTCATCACAGGCCACTGTCCATTAAATAGACACCTATCAGTAGTTGGGGTCAAAGCAGATCACCTATGTCCACCAGCAGCCTCCTCTTAGCCGACTGTGTCATGTAGTCGGTCGTCACTAAGGCATGACATATTCGTTTATACTCTATTTGTCTAGGTATTTAACTAAATGTAAACAAACATACCTACGTGACTGCTCTAATTGAGTGAATATTTTTTATTTATAGTCTATATTGATTGGCTTTGTTTGATTTATGGTATGTCTTGATTGGCTGGCTAGCTGAATCACGTGGGTAAGTTTGTTTACATTTCATTAACTACCTAGACGAATAGAGTATAGTTTATCCATTATCCATTTCTTTGATATCGAGGTGCTGCTACACAAGCTTAATGATATTGGTTTGGCTCCTAAGTTTCTTCAATTATTTGCAAATGTAGTCAAAGGTAATAAATAAACAGAATATACATAAAATACCATTTAATATACGTTTTATTCTATGAATACACACACATCCATATGAATCATCATATCAATATATACATCTTGCATGAAGTGTTCGCTGGTAGAGGTAGAGTTGGTAAAACTAGCTTGTTTTATCATGTCAACCAATTCTAACCAAAAGTTCACATTGTATGAATAAAAAACGGAAACATGAAATTATTATGTAATATTAGGGACTATTTTTTCTTCTATTAAAATCAAGTATAGTCAATCATAGTATTAATGATTCTGAGTAGAAAAATCATAAAATGTCCTAATTCTGAAAAACTGTAAAGCTTACACTTTTTTTCTTGATTCGCTCTAATATAGTCAACCCCTGTTAGCGCTGCCTAACACTCTAACACACTAAACATCACTAAAAAATCAAATGGTTATTAAATTTTCATTATATTACAAGAAAGACGACAATGAAAATGACGTAACTAGACTTCTTTTAAAAAATGTCATCGTGCCGCAAGTGTATCACGACTAATTTCTAAATTCTGTCGTAGAACCTTGGCCCTATTTATTAGTCTTATGAAACTAGATAACAATCGTTGGTCGTTTCATCCGTTCCGTAAGTTGATTCCGAGCCGTGCCAGGCCGACATAATATGGAAATACAATATGGGAATATAATAACAAATGACCTGTAAAATTAACTTCTAATCCGTCCCTACAAATACCCGAGTCATTGAATATTTGGCTCGGTCCAAAACGCTTAAATCACCCATTTAAATCTTGAAAAGAGTAACGAACGATACTATCCTTATAAATACGTTTATTTTCAATATACGAGTACATCGCTATATAAATCTTCCAAATCAACTAGCTGGACTGGTAGCTAGAATCTACGGATTTCAATCTACTACCTTCTTAAATTCTTGTTAAGCTTCGTTTCCATCTCCTCATACGGACGTGCTGCTCATTGCAATCTTTGTTTATTGAAATACCGCCTGCTTTTTACGTTTTGCGTGGGCTTTGGTCATGTTTTCAGAAGCACTTATAGCGTCTCCTTTGACATTGTTCAAGACTTCAAAAAAGGTAATGGCGCTGATCTCAGCTGCCCATGCCAATTTACGTAGCCAAAATTGCACATATATCAAAATAAGATCACAAGACGAGTGATCATTCATCCGTTTCATATTGTCCATACTGCTAGCAAGTGTCGACATGAGAGTAGAATGACTAGATCAGTGGGTTATGTTTATAAAACATGCGTGGTTTGCGAGTCATGTGCACGTTTGCATTGCCTTGTTTACCTTTCAGTCTAATAGCCTGGTAAATGAGTGCTCACAAAAGTAGGGGGTGGATGGAATCGTCGAATGCAGAAAGTTTGGAGAGAAACATACTAAAAGTCCCCATCCCTCGGAGGTGAGCCCTGGGGGCACAAAGAATATATCCTCCTAAGTCGCCTAGAATATATAATGCTCAGTAGTGAATTCGTCCAATTAGTTTCCTTACGGACACGGACAATTAGTTTCCTTCACGGACAAGACCTGTTGTTTCATTATCATTCATTTCGACACAATTTTCGGTCAAATTTTCTATGTGGCTATCGTCGTCATGGGCTTGGGGCGACGGGCTTACTGTTAACCATCGAGGAGTCCCTATGAATACCGCCCACGTCCATCATCTTACCAGTTCAATGGTATCATATTATTGTGTTGTTACCATAAATGCAAAAGTTTGCAAATTTACTTCGGTGCTATTTGCTACTATATTACGGACAGGCACTGAACTAGGTGCCGACCCTATACCTAAATTCCAAAACCATGTAACTTAAAAGTTTGATGGAGTTAGTGTTTGTAATTTTGTAACCGACTTCAAAAAAACCGAAGGAGGCGGTTCACAATTCGACGCGTATATTTGCTGTTTTTATGAGCATAGTATTCATGTAATTGTATATTTTTAATTGAACAGTTCATGCTGCTATGTCACACCGTCACAGAAAGTCTAATTACTGAACAATAATAAATCCTCGCTAAATAATAACTTGCTGGGATTGCAATAACGAACATAATACCTATGCTTTCTGCATAGATTTAATAGATTGATGACCTAAAACAGTGTTTATTCAATGGTTCAAGAAAAAACATAATTTTCACTTCTCATGCTTGTAAAGTTGTTCTTTATGTCGAGAGAAGGATGCATAAAATGGGTTTTATGCTCTTGTGCATAAAGTAATTTCTTCTTTTAAGACTAAGGCAATTAGGCTTTATAGCCACGTACACAATACACCTTCATTTAATTGATATATTTTTATGAGATTTAGGTTCTATCTTAATTTAATTACGACATATGTATTACTATCTAAATACAAATGTACGATTAATACAGGCGTGCATTTACGTAACAAAAACATAACGCAAATATTTATAATAACTTGGCATTAAGGATCAGAATAAAAAAGAACATAAAACAATTGAAAATTAAAAAAAAAATAAGCAAAATTGTGAGGCGGGAAGCTAATTGTTCGTCAAACAGAACTAGAAACTAGTTAAATTTGTTGTCTTGCGGTTGAAAATTCAATAAATTATTCCTAAGTAATTAAACAATGTCTTCGAGTACTGATAGTGACGATCAAATAATGATTTTTTCGCACCTCTTTCCATTAAAGTCTCAGGCGAAATCATTATTAAACATTGTATATGCGTAATCCCTATTTCCTTGCAATCGAAATGAAAAGCAGAGTGTAAAACTCGAGCATAAAAACTTGTATGCTCTTGTTGTACAATCTATTATTTAGTTTCTGCAACCGCAAAAAATTGCAACCTTTGGTAAAGTTTTTCTCCTAAACTAGAGCGAATTGGCAAGTGTCAGTTTACATAACTACAGTATCCGTTGGCAGGTACTTTCTGCACACTGTGCTATGATTCGATACTCGAAATAAGGCACAAAACTGATTAAGTGATCGATATGTCATCTGCTTAGCTATTCATCAAAGTACCTTAAAGCTATAGACTTCGTAGACGGTGTTCCCAGCGCAGCCCTGACTTATATTATTTTTCCTATAAAATGTACCCAACTTATTTTCAGCATGAATAATAATAGATCGGTTTCTGCATAAATATAGTAATAATTAAAAATACAAAATAAAGCAGTTCATTTCGTTGCGCCTTAGATAGGTTAAGTGTGAAATTATATATTTTGTCCCTACATATAAGTACATGCGAGATTTTGTAATTGGTTTTGTATTCGGAACACTTATTTTATTTTAGAAAGCTATCATTTCTTCTCTTTTGATAAACAAATCTTCTTCTTCTTCTTCTTCTTTGCCTTTTTCCCATTATTTGGGGTCGGCTCTCCTCGTTCTGATGCGCCAGGACAGCCTGTCCTGCCTGTGTGTCGGGTTGTCTTTTCTGTTAGTTGGGTTCGTTCCAAGTCGCGGGATACTGTAGACCACCATGTGGCTTGGGGCCTTCCTCTTGCCTTTCTTGAGTTCGGTGGTGCCAGCGCTTTTCGAACCACGTGATTTTCAGGGCGTTTAAATAAACAAATAAAAAATTTAAACTTTTCTTTAAACGAACCCTTTCATAATGAAATCGCTTTCGACTCTATAGCTCGGCTTTTGAAATTCGACACACTTCTTTGGCCCCTACTATCGCATGAATCATCATCCTCATCATCACCAGCCTATATCCGGCCCACTGCTGGGCACAGGCCTCCTCTTGTGCGAGGGACTGGGCAGTAGCCCCACGCGGACCCAATGTGCATTGGAGGCTTCACATACATCTTTGGATTACTTTGCAAATGCATGCAGGTTTCCTAAAGATGTTTTCCCTCACCGAAATAATCGCGGTAATTATCAAATTCCCGCACATAAGATTTATTTAAATCGCAGAAGTGCAAGTTGAGATTTGAACCCGCAACCTTCTTCACGGAGGCCAGTAGGCTCCCACTGCACATTAATTAAAAATATGTATATTTTACAAGCTTTTATTTAGTTCCACCTGTCCCGGTGACTGTCTGTAATCAAGTCTTGCAAGCAAAATTTGACCCACTTCCGGTTTCCGATTGAGCTGAAACTTTCCATGCATATGCAAATCGGATGACAATGCAATATTATTACGACATGGAGCTGATCTGATGATGGAGCCGGAAGGTGCGCGTTGGCACTCTGTAATAAAACGAAACGACGCAACCACATCGAGGTTATACTCCTTTGATTCGTCTTGCCAAGGACTCTGTTCCTAGATGGTTCTTTTTTTTACTAACAACGAATAAAAGATTGCTTAAGTTTTTTTTATAATACTTACTTGTTTTAATTATGACAACATTAATGGCCGAATTCAGAAACGCCATTTAAGCATTTGACTAGATAAATATTAAGTAGTTAAATGTCCCTCAACTATTTGTAAACCTATACAGAAACGTCACTTTAATTAAATCTCAATTTGAGTGGCTTTTCTGAATTCGGCCATAAGTTTGTCTCAACGCAATAGGTTCTAACTATATGTTAGATTTTTAACGCAATACGCACGTAATCACAACTCGGGCTAGTATCACTATCCTTCAATTTAATGTTACTTCTAAACTCGGTCAGTTATCGTATTGTTTTCTGATATCGATATAAAGTGTTATATCTAGTATTGCAACAACACAACAAGACGGAGAGCGTGTTCTTGTCTCCATATCGAACAATAGCTGTACGGACTGTACAAACACTTATCTGTTATCTTGACAAGTTTGCTCCATAATATGTGTACATGACTACCCTGTGCGTTAGCAAACATAGCTTCTAAGAAAAATGTTAGCATATATAATGGAAACATTATCATACTGTTCTTTCTGTCCTTTCCACGTAATCTACTTAAAGATTTTCACTAAACTGCAAACGTCTATTTCCTCCTGAACACGTCCATGTATATTAAAACCGGCCAAGTGCGACTCGGACTCGCGCACGAAGGGTTCCTTACCATTATCTATAAAAACGGCAATCAATCAATCATTTGTTGTATTGGAGCCCCCTTAAATATTAATTTTATTCTGTTTTTTAGTATTTGTTGTTATAGCGGCAATAGAAATGCTTCATCTGAAAATTTCAACGGTCTAACTATCACAGGTCATGAGATACAGCCTGGTGACAGACGGACAGACAGACAGACAGACGGACGGACGGACACCGGAGTCTTAGTAATAGGGTCCCGTTTTTACCCTTTGGGTACGGAACCCTATATCGTTTCATTATTCAAAAACAAGACAAGAAATAAAAGACATAACCCAATTATCCCATTTGTATGGCAGCAAAGATACATCTTTGCTAGTTTTTGCGAGAAAATACTTCCATATATTTGACTTTGACTGTCTTTTTTAATAGCCCAGTCTGTAGAGACTGCTTTACTGTGTGTACAATAAATACTGACACTAAGGAGAATTAAAAAAAATGGTGTCTTTTCTTTGACGCAGAATACAGTTAACTAATCAAATTATAATGTATGATATATGATTTATGAAATGTTGTCAATTCAAGCTGGCAAACAATACAATTTGAGTTTCAGTATTATTTGCGAACCGACGCAGGGTTTGAATGAACCTGCCATTCCTTATTTAGTAAGGAAAGGCGGATACTGCCCGCAAATTGTGTGAAGATCCTTGTCTTCGATCACTCACTCGATTGTCGTTCGTCAAATGTGGTTTATTATATGACAGCAACATCGAAACAACAATAGTGGCAGGGGCCGGCATCAAACCTTTAATGAGAACATCAATAAATACCAAAGTCGAATCGAAAATCAGTGCGTTCCAACGTCCGAGACAAAGACGACCCCATTTTGATCGCTCAGATGAAATTAACAAACGGTGATATTAGCATTGGGCATTTCCTCGAAGAATTCGGTTCTTGATTGTTTTTCAAACAATATTTCAGGCTGCTTGTTAACTAGATTTGAATGAGAAAATGCAGTTTTTAAATTATTAAAATATAATTAATCTTGATTTATTTATACATGACTCCTGTTCTATAATTTACTATGTATTGCTGAGGGTTAAACTATCATTCCAAAGAAATATTTCAATTACGATAAATTCATATAAAAGTTGATACTTGGCTATGCATCTGTTTACCATGTGTACATTTTAGGCAACGGGTATGTCATGTTAAGAGGGCGCCGACCGTCCAGTGGCGCCCTCATCATTGTTATTGTGTTTTCTATTAAAGGAAAGTATTTTATTAAAATTGAAGCCGTATTAGTTGTTACGCAACTTAATACACAACGTATATGCTATGTAATATAGCTTTGCAAAGTATAACCATCATCTAATCAATTTAATAGAAAATAATGGCCGCTTTTTTCTGTTAAATTGATTAGATGATGGTTATACTTTGCAAAGCTATATTACATAGCATATACGTTGTGTATTAAGTTGCGTAACAACTTATACGGCTTCAATTTTAATAAAATACTTTCCTTTAATAGAAAACACAATAACAGTGATGAGGGCGCCACTGGACGGTCGGTGCCCTCTTAATACATGTATTACTAGTGGCTCCGCGAGCTGTAGACCTCGCGACAAAAGACTTCAAAAAACTGAATCTAAAACAAAAACCCTGTGAAAAGTAAGAAATAATGATTGGCCTTGCGACAAACTTAACTTTGCCGTTTAAAAACGGACATCTCAATACATCGACCTACGTAGAGTCAGTTTACCAACAACGCCAGTAAGTTTGTAATTGCAAAAACCTCCATATCTCCGCCATTTTCAAATATTTCGAAAAACTGAATCGACAAAAAAAAAAAAACATGTACCGAACCTCCTCACAAAATTTCATAAGAATCGGTTGAGAACTGCGAGCTGTAGACGAGAACAAATGGACATCCGCTGGACATTGGAAATTGGACATACGAAAGCATTTTTGCCCAAGCTGAAACGGAGACGCTTCGCTCGCTTCGGTCGATCGGTCGACTTCCCACTAGATCCATAACTACAAGTTAGATTTAATGAGAAAATAAATCTCCCTAGACCCGTTTCTTACAACTGCACGTAATGGTGTATCAAGCGACAACTATGTCTCACTTGATCCATAGTTTATAAGAATGGATAAATATGGAAAAAATAAACGCGTTAGATAAATAGCGGATCCGAGGAATGGATCTTAAGAGAACGAATGAATTTTCCATTTTAAGGGTATTTATTTTCGAGAATTGTATCATATTTTTGTGAAAGGAATTCACCAGCTGCCTGGTTCATCTCTTCAATCACTGCATATAAGATCTCTGTTTTTTGTTCCGATTTTCACAAAAAGTAGGTTTTCCTTTCGGACGTATTTAACATTTGGGCATACACAGAAGCCAGTTGCGTCTTTTCAATAACTTTGACGTTTCGGCGTTGCGTTGCGCGGCAGTCGAATTCGATCCATCAACATCTGCATCCAATTACGGATCATGTTCCGACGAGCTGTGGTGTAAAAGTACTTGCGGCGCGGGCATATGCGTTTGCGGCGACGTCGCGGTGAGGGATCAGGAGTGGCTGGTGGAGTGTACTAAAGTCAAGATAAATGTTTCTAGTAGAATCAGTCACCAGGACCAGGCGGTTATTAAAGCTGTAAAGGAAGTCAAGCTGACCCACCGGGTCAGCGTTAAGTGGTCGGTTTCAAAGATTTCATATGAATTAAAAGATCTTCACGTAAATCAAACTTCTTAGGCTACTATTCCTTGTCCAACGAGTGAAATGTTTTTTTAAATCAAATACAGGCTGGGCCATAAGGTTTTGCACTTTTAGAAACATGATAGAGGCAAAACTACAAATGCTATTTTATTTGTATTTATTATAAGTAATAAGCATAAAATATATTTTTTATTTGTACAAACAATGTCGCCTAAATGAGCTCCGTCTTGTTGCTGGTACTCCTGCAACCTACTATGCAATTGTATGGAAAAATACTGACGATCATCATTTCTGGTAGGCAAAATATAGTGTGTGACATATCAAATGAAGGGCTCGTTATGAGGATCTTAAATATATTTTTTTATAATTTTAAAATAAACGGTTTTGAAGTTATTTAGGAAAATAGGCAAAAATTTACCATTCCCCCCTCCCCCTCCTTATCGCCGAAACTACTGGAACTAAAATTTTTAAAAATATTCAAGAAATAGTTCATTGCCTAAAGATTACAGGAAAACCTTCAAAAAGTGCATGGTATTTAAAGTAACATATTAGTAAATTTCGTATAATCACGGAACCCTCTCCACGCGAGTTTAACTCGCACTTTTCCGGTATTTTTTTGAAAAGTGTTTGTCAAAATAACCACGTTGCTTTCCTGTGAAACGGTGTATTGCAGTCAAAAATATACAAAATGGCGTTTAATTTCCCATCATCCTTTGTACCGCACAATTAATAGTTTAGAAAAAAATCTGAGTTGCTATTTACAAAATCTTATGGCCCACCCTGTACACTTATTAGGAAATACTGCAACTGCAATCAAAATGATTAAACTGTGTAATAAATAATAATAAATAATTATAATATTTCACTCATGTGAAATGTCACTCATGTGTGTGTGTGTGTGTGTGTGTGTGTGTGTGTGTGTGTAGCATATATATATATATATATACCGATTTAACCTAGTGCGCGGGCAAACCGTCGATATCATGCTTCGAGTTGTGTTCGCTCGCTGATTTCGTATCCTTGTGTTACTTGCAACCCTTGAATAACGGACATTTTTATTTTGCGCGATCTTAATAAGTTTGAGCCCTGTTTGATATTTATTCGCCGCAGGCCAACTAGTGGTAAACAACTTGATGCAGTGCAGCTATACAACTGCGTCATTACCGTACACAGGCCTGCGCAACGTCTTCTTGAGAGGAGTTTTGACTCGGCCAAGAAAATAATACATTAAAATCAATTCAATTGACTTGCACTTGAATGTGGAACATATAAATATGTATATCTATTCATATAGTCTGAGATCCGAATTAGAGACGATCTGCACCCATCTGCTTAATTAATGTTTTTTTTTGATAAACATTGCACTCGTGAATTTAACGAATAAATTTAAAATCACTCGAAAGTAAGAAAGCCTTTATAGGCCTATATAATTCAATTTTGTACTTATTTTTTTATTTCGGTACTTGAGAAAACAACGATAATATACAATAAATTAAATAAATATATTTAATACATATATGTATATATATATATAGATATATATTTTGTTCCATCTATCTATCTTCTCTTCTATATATATATAAATAAAAATTAATCGCCGAAATGTATATACGCGCACAACTTCAGCACGACTGCACGAAATTGGATAATTCTTTTTATTTCTGTGTTCGGTATTGTCAGGACAAGGTTTGTATGACAGGAAATGTTAAAAACAACAAACAGATTTTTTTAAATCTCACAATATGAAAAGTGAGTGAGTGAATGAGACAGAAGACTGTGACAGATCTTCAATATGTTGACAAAACATTGACAGATTGACATTCAGTTGTTCAGCCAGTAGTTGTTAATTTCAAACAGATCATACGTCAATGTGACATTAATTCATATATACAATTTACAGCACGTGTGTTCAAACAACTATTGAAGTCTTTAATGAGCTTCATTAAAAAATTACACGTATTCGGTCCCACACCTTGCTGGATGTATTCGGTTGAATGGCAAAAGCGAGGATTACCTCATGCATACATTTTGATTTGGTTGGTCGACAAAATACGCCCTGAGGAAAACAATAGTGTAATTTCCGCGGAAATTCCAGATCCGTCTACAGATCAGCTACTCTTCGATATTATTACCACAAACATGACTCATAGCCCATGCGGTGATCTGAATCGTTTAATGCCTTGATGGCAGATGGAAAATGTACAAAGCTTTTACATAAAGATTTCACCAACGACACGATCAGAAATGTCGACGGATATCCAATACATCGTCGAAGAAATACTGATAATGACGGACAATCATTTAGGTACGCTTAATATCAACAACAGTCTACAACGCAGAAATTGACATTGACAATCGTTGGGTGGTACCATAGTTACCTATTCGCCTCTGCTGAGCAAAACATTCAATGCTCATATTAATGTTGAGTTCTACAGAGCTGAGCATGAGCTGGCCCAGCAAACGTTGTTCTCCCATATAAATTATTTCTAGTGAATAGGGAATAAATAAACGAGTTTCACGCGGACGAAGTTGCGGGCGGAATCTAGTATAATAATATAGTCGTATATTTAAACATGCTCGTTTAATACAGTAAAAAGGGGGCCGTCCATTAATCACGTAATCTTTTTTTAAGCATTTTTAACCCCCCCTCCCCCTTGGTGATACATGGTGAGGTTTAAGACTACCCCCCCACCCCCCTCCCAACATCACGTGTATTTTTAGTATCTACAAAAAATCTAAATATTTTTAGAATATTTTAGAATATTATCTTAAATACAGGTACAAAGTAATAATGTTATTTTATTCGCCGCTTTTCGATTTAAAAATCGCGCGTTTGGAAAGACAATGAAAAAATAAATACACGTGATATTTTACTACACCCCCATCCCCCCTTGGACGGCCCCTAGGGGAAAATAATGTTATGGCTTATGGCTAGCCTACAAACCACGCGAACTTTATTTCATCATCTATCACTCTATCACACATTTTTGAGATTTGCTAATAACCAAAGGGCTGTCATCTCGTCATGGACTCTTAAATGTTTACATCTTGAAGTGAGGGTCGGTTTGTAAGCAGAAGCCGTTTTTATCTTATCTATTTAGTTATATTTTCTGATTAAACAATGAGAGTAGGTGATGACAAAAAAACAAAAGACTGGGGGCTCGTCTACGCCTTATCTTAGACACGAAACTGACTGATATCTAACAAGAAATGCGCAGTAGCACCCACATGTACCTACTCATCCTATTTGGTATGCTGAATACATACAGCACACATGTTCTAATGATTTACTACCTTTTACCCGCAACTTCGTCCGCCTGGAAATGTATCTTTAAAATATGATGAACTATCACGTTACTGACTTTTTAAATTTAGATTTTTTTGCCCTCAAATAACGGGCTCTCACCGGGCATGCACAAACTTGCCGTTAATTAATTTTCTAGCCCCTATTTCACTCTTCTAGGGAAAGGTTATTTAAAAAAAAGCCTATGTCCTTCCCCAAGGCTCAAACTACCTCCATACCAAATTTTATCACAATCCGTTCAGCAGTTTAGCCGTAAATCGCGCAAATACATAAAAAGATATCAACGGGCTCTCATTGGGCCGAATGAATTTCCTGTTAATCAATTTACCAGCCCCTATTACATCCTTTAACCTAGGATTTCCTTTTCCAGTGCTCAAATTATCTCGATACCAAAATTCATCAAGATCGGTTGATTAGTTTAGTAACAGATAGACGTACATAGATAGATGTGCCCGGCATGCGCCTCAATGCTTGTTTTTTTAACCGAGTTCAAAAAAAAAGGAGGAGGTTCTCAATTCGGCTGTTTTTTTTTATGTTTGTTACTTCAGAATTCCGTCATTTATAAACCGATTTTGAAAATTCTTTTTTTGAATCGGTAGGGTATACCTCCAGTTTGGTCCCGTTGTAGTCAAAGTTGAGTTATGATGAGAGGATCTATGAGAAATCGATGGAACTCTTCAAATATTATAGGCAAGCATATAGCAATTTTTATATTTTCTATAATAACTCAAGCAGTTACGTTCCAAAAGCATTATTTGGTGAAGTGGAACTGTTGATGAAGACCACAGATGATCACCGGAACTCCTAAATGTTGATGAGTATTTCACGGTTGGCGATTAAATTGCTGTATAAAGTTCTGAAGCAACTTATGTCCATGAAAATTCATGTAGTAAAATTGAAGAACCAGGAGAACTCCTCAACGATTGACAGCCTTGCACCGTGGATAGCAACAGTTTGTAAATGGTGATGAGCAATTGGCATTATGCTATTGTTACTTGATGTAGTAAATGTGTGTCGTTAAATCTGAGGATAATAAATAAAATGTCAAAAAAAAACTTACTTTTCAATGGCTATTTGAAGTCGGTTTTTTTATTTTATAAATTATATGATTAATTTCAGTTGCACACCTTCCAGGGTGCCCGCATGACAACTCACCAATGTTTCATTGTAATCGAATGAATGGTTACGAACGCATAGGAATCTAACAAACAAACTAACAACTAAATATAGTAGATAAAGGGTACCCTATATTTTACCCCCTTTTAATTTTATTTCCAAAAGTTTCTATAGCCTAATATCCTGCCTGAAATTGCCCTTAAGACACAAATATATTTATCAATACAAGTAAGTGAGATCATTGTACTATATTGTGTCAGATATAAAATGTATCCACCTTTCTAACGATATAACACAGTATATACGAATCTACGCGGGTTTGTGTCATAATATGGGTAAAAAAAGTTTTGTGACATTTTTCGAAATGACGGAAATATATTTCCTTAAGATTTCAACCGCTCCATTTTGAAAATTTTTGAATCGACAAGAAAAACATATAATTATTGAACCTGGTCACAAAATTTCAAGAGAATCGGATGAAAAATGCTACCAGTAGAGGAGAACAGTCGGACATCCACCGGACATCCGGATTCCGGACATACGAAAGCATTTTTGCCCAAGCTAAAGCGGTGACGCTTCGCTCGCACTTCACGCTCGCTCGGTCAATAAGGTTAGATAGAATCTCGACTTTCTGCGAGAAACGGACCAATTTTTATGGGATATTTACGGCACATTTTCCTGCTGGAGCTCGGACTCCCGACGGGTTAATATTCTTCCCTTTATTATCACATGGAAATTTGGGGTCTCTAATGAATTTGAAAAATGTGATATTCCATAAGGATGGTTTCTCTTAGTTTTATACAAACAACTATCTACAGTGGTATTTCTCATACAAACTTTGAACCCCCATTGAATGGGTGGATTGGATTTTTGTAAATTATTTTCCGACCGAAAATTTCACTTTTGTAATTCCTGAGATTTCGTGAGTCAGAGAGCGAGTGTTTTTTTGCTTTTAATTTTTGTCTAATGCAAAGGTTTTTACGCACGTCTATGAAATTATTGTAACAGTATAAAGTAAGAGTTATAGTCATAACAACGCCTTACCTGCGTTGTAAGGTTGTAGAAAACCTACCAAGCGAAGTGTTATCCGGGCCGCGATCGTGACGGTGGCCAGTGCGCGAGGCCGCGTGTCCATTGTCATATTGAATGTATCCATTAACTATAGCGTCACGCGCAGCCCAAGATGTACAATACGCAGTGCATTGTTGTCAAGTTAGCGTGTTAAATCAATTTTACACGGACACGTTTCTTACAAGTGCATCTTATTTTGCTCCATAATGTATTTGAAATTAGCAAAATAATCCCTATTTTATACAAATACACTTAAATGAGACTGATACTGAACTGATATTTAATATATAACTTAGTAAATGTGTCATGCTATGGCCTAAAAAGTGATCGAATGCTAACCCAACATGCACTAATTGAAAGAATCCAGCAGGTCAGGTCGAGTGAAATAATACATAATGGTATATAGTATATGAATTCGAATAGAGACCTATATAGGGGTGTGGCACTAGACCCACAGTTGTAGAATACCTATCTATTACGCGCCGGCTAGGACGGTCCTGGAAGATAGCCGGTCTGAAATATTAACAAAAAAACGGACAAGTGCAAGTCTGACTCGCGCGCCGAACCATACTGTACTTACCTAAGAAAATAGACAGAACCTTGTAGCACCTACCTTAAAGGCTCTGCCTACAATCACTAAAAATAAAAAATAAATGCTTTAAATAATCGGCTAACCAATTAAAGCCTACCTATGAAGTAAGCCAAGAAATATACTTTTGCAAGCTCCTAACTCAATCCAATCATTGAACGTGATACGACCTTGCGAAAGTTATTTCATTTAATTTGTTTTCTCGAAAACCTTAAATATTCGGTACTTAGTTTTATTTTTCCAGAAAAAATACCTAACGGCTCACTCAGCACGACTAATTTGATTTTGGGTTGGTTAATTTCGGAGTTATGGTGGGCGGTCGTTTTTTGGACATTTTTGTAAATAAAAAGTACAAATATGGCTACAAAAAAATATTAATAAGTATTAAGTGCTTAAAAATAGCCCTTCCATATGACCCTCAGTTTGACTCTATTGGAGGCCTTTCAAAATTCGACCTACTTCCTTGGCCCCTTCTTTCAGTCAAAATAAAAAATTATTGAAATTTTTTATACCCGCAATATATGGGGGCACGCAAGATTGATAATTACAAATTTCAGGTGCATAACATGGGATCCTCCTAAGTGAGATCAATAACGTAGGAGGATCCCATACGTTTGTACGTTCCCATTTTTAGGGCTCCTTACCTAAAAGGGAACCCTTTAAGTGTCACCGACTTCATTGTATATCTGTATGTCACAGCCACATATCTCAGCAACTACTAATGTTATGAACTTGAAAGGAATTATCATAAAACTTACGTGCCCCCATATATTGCGGGAATAATACGTTTTAATATATTTTTACGTCGAATACATCATCTTTAAACATATCAACACAGCTGTTCCATTTAGTTTTTAAGATTAAGGCTTCTGACAGATGGACTAACGGAGTGATGTATGGATGGATAGACAGAAGGTCGGACCGATCAATATAATTTTTACTCGATCCGGTAGTAGGTGCATGCGTTCCTATTGTCAATTTACAGCAAATGTATAACTATGCGCTAGGAACTTCCATGGCTGCCAGTGAACAAATGAGTAGTTTGATAAATGAGAAATGGCTGAAAATTAATTTCAAAGCTTAAATGAATTTTATCTGTCAGCCTCCACACGCTTGCAGAAAATTTTAATTATGAAAACTCATGCACAACCTGTTCCTTTACCTACTGCTTAAATCATATTCACACTACTGTAAGGTTTTCCACTTTACGTTATTTTTGACATATTTTTGTACAACCTAATTACACAGCAGCTGCGCTCGCCTAATAGCTGGTGAAAGGTTTATAATTAAAAGGTGTTATAAAGGCAAGCTAGCGGGATTAAGTTTTGGAGGGCCACCACCCGCCGCTAGGCTAGCTGCGGCTGCTCGGGGGAGATAATGAGCTAGGAGGTCTTGCAAAAAGCTAATATTTAATAGGGTATAATAGGGGGTAATAACGCCCTTTACCCACAAACTACACCAAACACCACATGACTAGTCAATGAGATTGGAAAAGCTGTAAGCTTATAGTTGCTGACCACTGACGAAACCTATTGGTTAAACATAATCCAGTTATTTTTTATGTATGGTATGTCTTGATTGGCTGTTTTGATCCATGGTATGCTCTGATTGGCTTGTTAGCTAGGTCACGTGAGTTAGTCTGTTAACATTTTAATATAATGTAATATAATATTAATCTATATATATAAAAATGAATCCCTATTTCCCTTGGTCACGGCATCACGCCTGAACGGCTGGACCGATTTCGCTAATTCTTTTTTTGTTCTGTTCGTCATTATCAGGAGAAGGTTCTTATGAAAGAAAAAAATAAGGAAATTGCGCGGAAAATTAGAAAATTTAAAATTACTTAACCACCATATAAAATTATTAAACTTTTTTAATGTAACCTTAAGACATTTGACATAGAATTGACTGAATGCGTGCTGCAAATATAGTCAAAGAGGATGGCGTCTAAGGCGGAACAAAGTTCGCCGGGTCAGCTAGTATAATATAATAATACTCCGCTCAAGCCGTGATATAAGGGATATGAGGTTACCAAACCCGTTGTACATTTATCGTTGGCTATGGCTTCATCAGCCATGGCTTTTCAGGGGCCAGGCCCCCCTGGAAAATAACCATAGATACGCCAATACAAATAAGGCTTGTACATGGCTTGTACATACTTAGATAAAAATATGTACAAAACAATGGTTTTTGGTATAGCCACAAACATTTTGACTGTTGCACCTTGAATGTTAAATAAGCATATTTGGAGTCCCGAACCTAAAAAGGAACCCTTATAAGATCATCGTGTCTGTCCGTCTGTCACAGTAAAATTTTGTTACCTCAGCCCGCAAGGTGTTAGAAGTCATGGCGTTCTTTATAAAGCATATTTCATAACTTGCACAGATTGTGGCAAACAAAATGCTCAAAGTTTCTGCCGACCATAATCTGATCATTCCGATAAACGTCGCACATAACCTAGACATAATGGGCGTCCTTATAGTGACGCACCTACTTAGTATGTTCACCTTCGAACCCATTCTACCTGAGTAGCTTTAAACAGCCAACAATTATTTATGCATTACATATCATAAAGACATATATCGCCGGGGAAAGAACACTTAATCAGCATATGCCAAATTGTTAACGTCTTTTAAAGCGCTATAAATAAATTCGAGGCAATTATTATGTTGATATGTAACAACTTCTACAAGACTGGAATATATGCAACGTTACCGGTAATTAGAAGCATTTCTTTTAAGGAGAAATACCTAGTAGAGCTCATGTCCAGTTTAGGACATATAGTATCCTATCCGAAATTACTGTTTAAACTCAAAACAGCAAGAAGCTAGTGTCAGCTGTCAGTTTAATATGACAGATGTCAATCATCCGAATATCCGGTTTCGTATTATTAGAATGGAAACTTCAGCTCTTGTCAAATGTAATGAAAAATAGTGTGTCAAGTAAACTGCGTATTAAAAAATGAATCTTTGATTTTTCACCTAATCAATAGCCGCAGTTAACCTATCATCCCATCGAATCTCTAATTAAACAATTACTTATCCCGAGTTGGCAACCCTAAGGCAATTTACGTATGTGTGCTCGCCGGGTATACGTCAACCTACCGATAACGGCATTTTATACGAACTGTCACCCGCTGGGCTATGTAGTAGTCTAGTAGTGTACCTATCGCGGCACAACTGTAGGTACAATGTTTGGACTATGTTTGGTATTCACGCATATGAGGAAACAAACAAACAATCTCATGCCGATTTAGAACAGTTCCGAGCCAAATTCAATGGTCAATGATGTGCACGACGTCAACTGCTCTTCTGCAACGGTTGTCGTCGAACCATATTACATCAATATAGCTCGTAAGCGACGTCATATTGCTGTACAAAATAATTAAAGCTTTCTTTTCTCATTAAATCTGTTTGATTTCGTTAACGGGCCTTTACATCCTACTAGTCGGACGTAGGACTAGTATATCCTACTTCCGACTAGCAGAGATAGGACAGTGTAGTCCTATATACTATGTCGGCAATAGATCTTAACAGCAATTTTATTTTACAATTGTAAGTTTAACTTTACAAATTACTTTTGAAGTAGCAAAAGAAAATTGAACAGTTTTGCCTTCAAATTTAGGTTAAGTTAAAAATAATGCACTTTATTTAATAATACCTTAACTACTAAAGAATCATTGTCAAGCCCATTTATTATATGACATATCAAACATAAATACCCTCTAAGTAGGCAAGTACAAACATACAAAAGTTTCTTTTTAAACCGCGTTAGTGCGTTACAAAAGATGTTTAATGTTGTCTTACTGTACATGTATTTTCTATGTCAGATGTTCCAGAAAACAACCGATTGCTGCTGTTATTATTTAATTCCATACATTGAGGCATTCGAAGTATGAAAATCTCTAGTCGTATTCAAATATGTATGCATAAGTAGGTATTCTGATCGTGTCGTCGCCACGCGTCCCTGTTTACTAAGTCACAGCGCTCGCCCGGATCTAGTTATCGACTCTTCGGGAGCTCATACTGAGGAATACCTATTTACGTTAAAAATATGTCAAAAAAATGTTTTTATCCGCTTACATACACTGATAAGTGGACGCTATAACAAAAGAAACAAAATCTAAACAAGCTTCAATCAACTTAAAACTGTGCCAAGTCGAATTCAAACTATAAACGTTATTGTGATTTCATATAATTATGGTGCTCAAAGTCCGCGTAGGGTGGAATACTCACTGCCAGTGGAAAGGACCAGTAATTCCATCTCGCAGCCTGTCCTTGAGGGAGCGTTGTCGCGAAGGTCCCGGTCCCGGCGGTGGCAGCATAGCAGAGCCGGCTGGCACAGTGGGTGCTCCTGGCGCGGATAGCGCGGGCGGGGCGGGTGGGGCGGGCGGCGCGGGCGGTGGCCCGCGAGCCGGCGACGACATCACAGCCGCACGCGGTTCGGGCGCACTACCAGCCTCCCAAGCACAATAACATCACACTGCACCGCCACACACCACTACAAACGCGCGCTGCAACACGACAACACAACCAAAGCCAAATAAATAAAGCAAAGCGTCAATACAATACAATGGCAAGCACATAATAACTTGAGGGTCAAGCTAAGTTAAAATGCATAAATCAATTATTTTTGTTTTTTTTTTCTTATAAAAACACCATGCCAACATTCCCACAACGCCTAAGCATACAAAGAGCAATGTGACGGAAACGAATAAATGTGTTCTTTTCAGGCGCTTTTCGAACCATCCAAATAAATATAGTCCACGAGCCAGATAAAAACGTCAATCATTTCCTCTCGGACGATAACTCGTAAAATGCTTCAGAGAGTTGTAGCATGAAGCCTCGTGAACGTCAGCTGCGGTTCCGTGGGTAAGTTGAGCAGCCATTACCTCCCACGCACGTAGAAAAAAGCACTTTTTTTTCTTCAGGGCATTGGGTTAGCTAAAATCTGAGAAAGTCTCAAGCGAGGGAACGATTAACAATGTATAGGTTTCCGCTGCTCAACCCACCCTCGGAACCGCAGGTGACATTCACGAGGCTTCGTGATACAACTCTCTGAAGCATTTCGTGAAGGAAATTGGTCATGAAAATCTGTTGCGGGTTGACGGACCATTATTTGATGAAGATGAAATATGAATTAAATTGCT
The DNA here is from genome assembly GCA_947859335.1 of Tortricodes alternella. Lineage (NCBI taxonomy): Eukaryota > Metazoa > Arthropoda > Insecta > Lepidoptera > Tortricidae > Tortricodes > Tortricodes alternella. The sequence continues at coordinate 20,318,214 of OX401970.1, read as the reverse complement.
AATAATTACATGATTGCTGGTCCTTCATATTCCTATGTATTTGTTCTTAACCTGATCTTAATAGTCAAGCATCGTATTCATATTTAATTATAGGTTTTTTTCAAAATTATCATATCCTTCGTATTAACAAGGTCTTTTAACGCTCCATATTTTCAACATACGTTTAAGTAGCTTGATACCTATAGAAAAAGTTTCAAGTTTCACAGATTGTTATATTTTAGTTTTCTAAAACGTCCGCTTTATTCATAAAAAAGTATATTCAGCTGTTGTAGGTACGTGAAATCATTTATTTTTAATAATCATTCCTAATCTTTGGAATATAAAAAGTCCTCAAATAGTTAGGGAGCTGGGTGCCATTTTGGTATAAGATTTGTTCGTCTTTCATATTGGTAGGGATGAAAGTTTGTCAATACAAATCGATCTGGTCCAGTAAATGAAAGTCGTGTGTCCCTGCGTTTTTGAAACACTACTTTAAAAAATCGTACATAAAAAATCAGCGACCTACACGTCTGCCAATTTTTTTTTCTATTCTGAGAGTCCTAATTAATCGAATGGACGCAACGAGAACGACGAACAAATGATTTATTGTAGCTTTTTTCATTACCATTTTTGCAGCTACGTTCCGTAAAACAGAGCCCTCCACGTCTACCTCTTCGATATTCATCGTTTTGAGGACGATTCTGACCATTAGTCCAAGAGGCAGACACGAACAAATGATTTAGCACACCGTTGTTTTTTTAATTATTGAAACGCCGTCAATTGAAAGCGCAGCACTACCATGGTGGCAGACTATTTTTCTGTGGTTCTTTACATTGTCATTAATCGAACAATTCAGGTCTGCCAAATGAACAAATCATATAGAAATTTTGGCACCCAGCTCCCTAGCGAAAAGCTCTTTATAAATGTAACTTTGACAGATCACTGATCAATAGGCAGTCGCTTGCCAGTCAGCTAGACCTTGTCTACGCTTCTACATTTTTGGATTACTGAACTCGGTCACATTGTTCCTGTCGCCATAATCATCTGGATTTTTACGCGCATTAAGTCCAAATCAAGCGATGTCTGCCAGTAAGTGGTGTGGTTTTCGTTGTTTCAAATAGTCGTCGAAGGAATAAATTCTTTCAGATTAAAACATACCGAGTCGATGTTGAATAAAGCCATGGTTGACCGACCAAACAGTGCAAAGGAAGTCGAAGCACTCGTAGAAATAGGTACGAAAACAAACGTCGAATTGACTTTATTGGTGTGTTGATTAACACTACATAGATTTCATAAAGCATCCTATTCACAACTGAAAAAACCTTCCTTTTTAACAGACTTCAAAAAACCTAAGGAGGAGGTTCTCAATTCGACGCGTATTTTTTTTATATGTATGCTCACCAATTACTCGGATATGGTTGGACCGATTTGCATGATTCTTTTTTAATCAATAGGGTATTTCTCCAAGTTGGTCCCGTTGTGATCAAAGTCGAGGTCTGATGAGAGGATCTATGAGGAATCGAAGGAACTGCTCAAATATTATAAGCACGCATGCATATAGCCATGTTCTGTAATAACTCACGCAATTGTGTAATTAGGTTTTAATTTATCACTTAATCAACAATACATCGTAAAATAAAACTAAGTATACGCTTAAAATAAATTTAAAATTATTAAGTAAATACATAAAATATATCGGAAGTTTCTAGGTAATTTACTCAAAGGGTTTTCGAAGACTTTTTTTTTAGTACTTGTCTACTTGTGCTGTAGTAGCATAAACCCACAGAACACAGAAAGAGAGCATAAACCCATGTTTTCAGTTTAGAAGATATCGTCAACTTCTGATTAAAGTAAGAATTTGCTTTGTTTCCTAAAAGGTTTCTTTTGTTGTCGAAATGGTTTTCGATTTATCATTTATTTTTACACTTGACGAATACAAAAAGAACATGCATATATGATGTTAAATTTAAAATCAGGTACAGTTTGAACAACGTGCAATATTGCGGCAAAACGCCATGGCATCTTTCAAAATTCGAACATCCAATTCATAACAAGTTTTTTAAAAATTTCATTTTAATAACAAGCTTTTTGCCCATTGCACTTCAATATTGTAATAAAATGCGTACACAATAGTAGTTTATGCAACGGTTGCATAATGATAGGCCTTAAAACACTAGTGCGGTTTTCATGAAACGAGCCGATAGGCGAGTTTCATAATAAGATCGCACGTGTGTTTTAAGGCCAAATTATGCAGAGTTGCATACATAACTTTATCTACACACATATTATAAATCCTCCATGATGGGTTCAGAAACAATATTTTCTAGCAACAAGTTATTTGTTGCAATCGTGGCTGCATATTTCCGATATCCGGCGCATTTTCACATCACACACACTCCGAGAAGACTACTTACTATTCATATTTTCAACTAAAATGTAAATTACAAACAACTTTTTCTATTCAATACAACAACAATTCTACTTTCGTTCAGCAAAACACCAACATAGCGCCGATTCAATCCTCCGTCAAGACCATTTCTTTTTAAATCATAGACAAACGGATGAAGTCTCTATTCTCACGTCACTCGAGATCAAATATTGTGCAGTTTATATTAAAAAAACATACGGAATTGACGTTTCGTATCAATAACTGTTTTAATATCTATGGATACTAGAATAGAGACCCACTTGAGTTTTGGCAGCTGTTCCAAATTTAATCTCATTTCTTTACTAAAAACGATAAAGAAGTCATGTTATTTCTTTATCGCAGCACTGGTTTTTCCTAATTGGTTGTCAAAATGGTGGTCATTTCCTACGGTTTTTGATTAACCAATGGAGGTTTTATGATATGGGTGTAGATAAAATTTCGTTTCTGTGCTGTTGACCGTTGAAGAGTTCCTTTATCTGGAGCTAACCTGGCTGTCGATTCAGGTCATGGTTACCATAAAAATGCATTGTCATCGGAACCGAACCAACATGTAAAAATTGAGCTCCGTAGGATAATAGGAAGTGGTTCTAATTTAGCTTGCAAGATTTGACCCGTACGTACAAACATTGCCAGTTAATAAAAAGCTTTTAAAATTAAATAAGTATATGAAATATTTATTTTGTAAGTATCTATCACACGGGTATTTTCACATGTCTGAAGGCCCGGGCAAACGAAACGCGTTTGCGGCGCGTCGCGTTTCAAACGCGGGCCCGCACAATTTGTACATGGCACACCGAAGGCGGGCGGCGGCTTCAACGCGTTTCGAACGCGGGCCCGCGTTGCTCACGCCCCGCGCCGCTTTCGCGACGCGTTCGCCCCGCCTCAGTGTGCCTCTGGATATGGCGGCCATATTAAATACAACTTCGCGTGCCCGCGCACGCGTCGCCTCCGCTTCGCGCACGCCCCGCGCCGCTATCGCGACGCGTTCGTCCCGCCTCGGTGTGCCTCTGGACATGGCGGCCATATTAACAATTTCGCGACCAAGAACACGGCTCCCGTGTCTTCTATGATATATTCCCGACAAGCCGAGGACACGGAACAGTGTTCTGACTATACTAGCTATAGATTACTTGAGCGCATACCAAAGACACGGTTACAGTGTTATATTGTTCCGAAGGGCTAGGGTTTTAGCAGACCATGACAAATAATTGAGAAATTGTATATTTATATTAAAAATCACTTACATGAATCGTAACGAAAGGGTAAAAGTACCTATTTTTTCTTTTATTTAAGCATGTTTAATGAACACCCAAAATTTCCCGTTTTCACTCGTTTAAATACATACTTTTTTATAAATCCATAAACGAAGTTATTAACAACTATACCTATAAGATAAATTTACTAGTAAATATCAACCAGACTATATGACAATAATATTATAAATTTTAAGGATGTTAGGATGTTCGTCCGTCAGTCACGCAAAAAATGATTGTTAGCATAACCCTAGCTAAAAAGGTGAACACGGCTACCGTGTGCTCAGCAGGTAGCGTTGGTACCTGCGGTAGGCGCTCGAATGCACACGGCTACCGTGTCTTATAAATATTATGATGAAAATATTAGGCATACATAAAGTGTTTACTTGATTTTGAGCTTGGTCGTGAAAGTGCATACAACTTCGCGTGCCCGCGCACGCGACGCCGCCGCTTCGCGCACGCCCCGCGCCGCGCTGCCCGAGTTGTCTGGGGCGAAAGTGGCGCGGGCGCGAAGCGTTTCGTACGCGGGCCCGCGCTACTTTTTGGTGTGCCATGCTATATTTGATTTGTTGTTTTACAAAATGCGCGGGCCCGCGTTCTAAACGCGACGCGCCGTAAACGCGTTTGGTTTGCCCGGGCCTTGATACTACCAGGGGGGCTAGCACGACATGCCCGCGAGTCGTTTGTCGCGCAGTGCGTCTCTGTCCAACTTGTCAAGTATGTAAGGGATGCACTGAGCGACAAACGACTCGCGGGCAGGTCGTGCTAGACGTGCATCGCTTCGAAGGGTGACAACTGCTGAGAAAAAAAGCCGCAAGAAACGTAGCATTAAGTCTGTCTTTCAATTCTTTACTTTCACTACTACATAATGTACATATATAAGATACGAGTTTGCCGTGTGTAAAACTTCCACGACTAAAAGCGTGTCGGGTCGGGTCACATTGATTATTATCATTTGTCTGTCCATCACTGATTGCAATGCATGTTGCAATTGAAAATAAAATTACAATAGAGCCCTATGTTTCACACACCGCGTAACCACTTACGGAAGTACCGGGAAACCACGACCTACAAGGACCATTACAGGGCCTCTATTCGATAGGGACCTTCGTAAGTAGCTTTTACTTTTTAACCGACTTAAAAAAACCAAAGGAGTTTCTCAATTCGACGCGTATATTTGTTTCTTTTTATATGTGTGTTCTTTTTTTTTATAGGGTTTACCTCCAATTTGGTCCCGTTGTGGTCAAAGTTGAGGTTGATGAAGGCCACAGATAACAAACGGAACTCCTCAATGATAGGTATTTCACGGGTGGCGATTAGATTTCTGTATAAGGTTGGGAAGCAACTTATGTGCATGAAAATGCATGAAGTAAAATAGAACCGGTGGTGAAGAATCAGAAGACCTCCTCAACGATCGACGTCCTTGCACATTATATAACAATATTTTGTAAAGAGCGCAGAGCAATTGGCATTATGCAAATGTTACTTGTTCCAGTTAATTTGTATCGTTAAATCACATGTGATAATCACTTAAACTTGAAAAACTAATTAACAAATAAAAATAACGACTTCAAAACCCTTTCAAAAGTTATAAATTATAAGCCTTCGTAAGTCAATTACCTAGAAACGTCAGATATATTGTTGATTAAGTGACAAATTAAATCCCATCTAAAATATAAAAGTGAAAAAGGGCCAAGTTCGGTACAAAAACATCAGGGGGTGACGGTATCGCCGATAAAAGAGTTGACATCTGAACGAGTGCAAAGTTCCTTAGAACTTTCTTAAATGATGGCTTTAAAAGGTACTACAACATTCTTAAATTATTTAAAAGAAAATTGGTTATTTTCATTGATATTGCAATGATAACTTGGCAAATTTTAGATCTATATATAAGTAAGTCAGTCAGTCAATCAGTCAGTCAGTCAATCAGTGAATCAGTCAGTCAGTCAGTCAATCAGTCAGTCAGTGATAAAAATAGTGATTTTCGGACGTCATTATCTCGTGAATGGTAAGCGGTTTTTTATTGCAATTTAGTATCTTATAATTAGAAGAGGGTCTTACTAGACATGCAAAATTTCAAGTGTGATCGTCAATTACATTTTTTAAGTTATGGGGGGTCAAAGATGGTCCGAAATGAATAATAGAACTTGGCTGACACACTGTCCTGTGTCTAGATATATCGACGTCGGTGGGAAGAAAATTAGGAAATACACCTATACGTATAATAAAATCGTAAACTGGAAAAAGTCTGTACATTGAACAAACAATGAAAAAATGCAATGGGGGGCTTCAAAATGAGCAGCAGAACAAATCCCATTGGTTTTTGAAATTCATGTCTGTTTGTCTGTTTGACTGTTTATCTGTTTGTCTGATTGTATGTGCATGATAAACTTTTAAACAACTGCAATGCGGTTATCGATAATATATTTAGGAACACTTCAGACAGGACATAGGCTACAGAAACTTTTGAAAATAAAACTGGAAGGGGGTAAAAGAGGGGGTGGAAGTTAGTATGGGAAAAACTATTTCGATGAGTCTATCAACTTAAAAGTTGGTATAAATACTTTTCAAAATAGAAAATTAGGTATAAGGTATAAGACAATATGAAACTAAATCTAAAATGGGGTGCCTTGGGGGGTTCAGCTTTGTACGGGGTAAACCGATTCCATTTGTTTATCGACTTGAAACTTGGTATAAATGCAGTTCAAAACAAACAATTAGGTAGGCGATCGAGAAAAAACTACTCCTAAAAAGGGATTCCCTAGGATGTTGAACTTTGTATTGGCAAAACTAATTTTCATGAAACGATGAACAGATTTTCATGAAACGTATATAGTTATACAGTTAGACCTTAGCTCCTGGAAAATAGGGTCATTTTTATCCCAGATACCTAAGTCAAAAGTTCCCAAGGGAATAATTACAACCGAATTCCACGCGGACAAAGTCGCAGGCAGAAGCTAAATATACTATACCTATTATAAATAGATGCGAAAGTAACTCTGTTTGTTACATTTTCACGCCTTAACTGCTGAACCGATTTTGATGTGTTTTAGTATAAAGATAGATTGGGTCTTAGAGAAGGATATAGGTAGACAACTTAAATAATTATTCTACTCAGACGAAGTCGCCGGCACCAGCATGTCACTCGATATTATGTTAATCGCGAACTATTTTGTTATTCGTAATTCGTCATTCGAATAAATTCTGCCCATCTCTGGTGCTACATCGCTTGTTTTGCCATCGTATCTAGCTCATACTAAAGGACTATTATTTTTCAAGCTAGAGTGTAATCGACTGCACCACGGTGAAGAAGAACCTCGTGAGAAAACCTGCGAAGTAATTCAGGGATGTGTTTGAAGTTCCCGATCCGCACTGGAATCGCGTGGGGAATTTTGCTTAGTCAAACTCATCATGAGGCCTGTCTGTGCCCAGCAACGGGACGTATACAGGCCGATTATGTTTAATAAATATTTAAGTATGTTATAGCTGGCTGTATTTTACTTAAAAAACTAGGAGGAGGATAATTGTTACCCTCCCGTAACTTTTATCATCGTATTGACAGTCTTTTGGGTTTGATCCGCTTTGTCATGAGCAGTCTAAGCGATAGAGCCGTTTTGTGCCGCCTATGTAGCTTACTATTCTGGGACTTGAGCGGCAAGCATTATCTCAAAATGACTATTTTATTGTTCCCGTAACTATTGCCCAGCACGACATATGTACACCGAATTTAAGGCGAACCCTCCCCAGACGAATGCACACAAACACGCAAATTAAATACGCTGAGCCACGGACAAAACTTTATTTTTTGCATAACAACATCATTTGGTGCCGTATTACTTGGGCTACGAGCAACTTGTAATTATTTAGGGACAAAAAACTTTTCTGCATTGACATTAGCGTCAGCCTGTCTAAAGACGTTCTCGGACCAAAATATATACAATTATTAATTAACGAATAATTTTCTGTATTAAAGTACAAAATTATTCAGTTTAACGAACCAAAATTTAAAAAGGAATTAATTTGAAGTGTTAACGTGGCAGCAACCGTACCAAGGCGAAAGCATTTATCGATCGGCCCTTTGAGTCCACCCCCTCTCCATCCGCATCCCACCCCCCTGCCCATCCCGCGTCCTTTACGTAAGCTCAGCTGATCGTACCCACCCTGTAACCTTGGCAACAAGCGCGAGCTCGGTTCCTGCATCTCCTCAAACCAATCATTGCAATTTTTCTTGGAGTTCCGTTGATTTTTCATTGATCCCATCATCAAACTCCAACTGACCTTAATGGGACTAATAGGTATATATACTCTATCAATAAAAAAAAAATTGTTTCTACAGATGTCGGAATTCTGGGTAACAAACATTAGAAAAAAGATAATATTCGCAACGAATTAAGAACCTCCTTTTTAAAGTCGCTTAGAAAATTCAATAAACATTCAATATACAGGTTTCTTTTGGTGGCAAACTATTATCCGTTATCCGTTTAATATTTGTCATGATGGCAAACCACTTAATGCCCGTTAATTAGGATTGTCTCAGGAAAACCTAGTTTCTTTAGTAAAAAATAAAACGAAATTGAAAACAACCGAAAGCTTTGGGAAGGTTCCTGGGTAAAAATAATAATTCTAATTAGTCCGTCAGTTAGATTATCAAAAAATATTGAACACGTATTTTTTGCTTTATCAAATCAATCAAAATTGACAAAGATAACGCGCATCAAAGTTCGGGAGTGGGGGCTAAAGATGTCACTTAATGGTAAAAACTGTGCAAAGTCGTGACGTCACGCGGAACTTCAAAGCACTATATCTTCGTCATTTTTTGTTTAATTGACAAAAGAAAAAATGTGTACAATATTTTTTTATAATGCAAATGACGGTCTAATTACAATTTTTCAGGAAACTAGCCTATTGAATCAAAAAAAATGGCAGATTGTTGCACCAAGCAGAAAGTGATTCATCATTGTGCCGAGTATTAGTTTGTAAAAAATATATGTCATATTCGTATTCTGCGTCCCAAAACACGTCGAAAACTAATCCAATATTTATTTGTTCTAAAAAGTCGAATCCGCCATCGTAGAATCTTATACATAATAATACATAAATAAATACATACATAAATAAAATGTACAAAATGTGAAATGGGAGCCATCTTTAATTTAACTAAATCCCACATCTCATTGTTGTTATTTTAATATTTACTAGAGATGCGTTGAATATAGATTCCACTGAATACGAAACGAACATACAGCCGAAATTTCGGTCCCGCTCTTGCCGAACCGAATATTCGGTTCAACTTATGCCCTCATCAGCCTTTCAAAAACAGATTTGTATAGGTCTGAGCGGTGCAAAACTGCACACAACAAACACAGGCCTCAAAATCGCAATTAAATCCAAAAATATAGTTTTATTCCTATGTTAAATTATCGCGTTAACCTATAAGCTAAATATAATAAGTTAATAACTCTTTAAATAAAATAGCGTGTTATATGGAATAAATTAATTCTTGCAAATTTTATTATATCTTTATGCGCGAGAAAGACATCTATAATTAAATAAGTAATTATTTGTACATTACTGCAGAGACTAGTAGGTGGGTCATCCTGGACAAGTAATATAGAAATCCAAGCTCGTAGAGCGAGGACCTACGTAATACGAGGCCAGGATGGATCGTTAATTATGGTAGAAGCATGAAGAGCGCTTTTCTCAAAAGTAAAAACACAAACATGTATGTTAATAAAGTAAAAACAAATCCACTTTAAATCTAAACATTTTTTTAATCATTCAGTGGCCATGGTCTCCGTCTCAGATAGCCAATGCTATCAAAAATATATTTTTAAGTAATGCTTTTCTATTTTTGAGATGTTCCTAATTCTACTAAAAAGTAAACATAAACCTAACAAAATTGTTATTTTGTCCTCAATTACTTGTCACCTTGTGATCGAGTGAATAAATAAATCTATTAGCTTTAAAATAAAACTTACTCTTTGAATAAATCTATTGAAAGAAAAATACTTCATAGTATAGCTAACTTCTTGTTGATTCTCTTTAGTTGTTTATCTATGCGGTTTCTTTTTCAACTATAAGCAGGGCTTAGTTATTGTGATGCCAACCAACTTCTTTGACGTTGGTAATTTGATATTTGATTGTCTTATGCTAACCTCTTTAGTCACTAAAAAATAATTGTGTCACTTTAAAAAGAAAATATTACGGTATAAAAGAAAGAGATCTCATACAATTTCCTGGACATTTATTGTATCCAAACTAAAATTCATTTTCCTGCATGGATGTAGTACCTTCGGTTTTTAGGGTTCCGTACCTCAAAAGGAAAAAAGGAACCCTTATAAAAGTTATGCCACCTATATCGTGTGACATATCAAATGAAAGGGCTTATTGTGAGGATCTTAAATATATATTTTTTTGAATTTTAAGTAAAATAGTTTAGAAGTTATTCAGGAAAATAGGCGAAACCCCCCCCCCCCACCCTTATTTCCGAAACTACTGGGGCTAACATTTTGAAAAAAATACAGAAAATAGATCTTTGCCTATAGATTACAGGAAAACCTATAAGAAGTCTATGGTATTTAAGGTAACCTAGTAAATTTCAGATAATCATGTACGGAACGGAACCCTCTCCACGCGAGTTTAACTCGCACTTGTCCGGTTTTTTTCTTATACGGATGGAATAGCACCATTTCATTACATTTTCGAAAAAAACTGTTCGGCCGTGTAGCTTAATTGTCTTCGAGCAAAAGTGGCTGTAACATATTTAATTACAGACAGACCAACAGACTTGGGGAGGGGAACTACGTGGGTTCCTATGGATATGGATCCCTAAACAATTAAAAGCTCCTATAGATAAGATTTAAACTGTCGGAATTTTTGTTAGAAAACTGACTCAAATCGATCAGCTTTATAGCGGTTCGTACTTTAGTAGAATACGTATAAGTACGTGAAAAGTGTGAATTATTGCCAGCTTGAAATTAACACCCCTACCAAGCTAGTTGAGATGATATATTGTGTTAAAAAATATAATAACATTAATTATAGTCTAACATTTATTGCACTTATTGATTGACTTAATAAACAACAAGTACTGAAGCTAACTTTTACGCAATCTAAGACGACTATGTTTAAACAATGTTCATTCTTATTTTCACGTTTGACAAGGTCCTTTTATTAGTTATGTTGGAACTATGGGCCAATAATTATGATTCATAAGACGCTAACGTGGTCCGAGCTCGTCGCATTGACTAGAAAACATTCAAGTAAACCGACCAATATAGACTAACAGCTACACGACAAGTTCAACTGTTAACACTTTCACTGCCAGCCCAAAAGTTTAGTTTCATCCCAGGGGCGCAAGAATTAAAATTCAAATTACTATGGTAATCGAGCCGGACCCACGGGATGTGAGCAAATACTCCAAATACCCATGAGTCGGGTGCTCGGCACTAAAAGTGTAAATAGAAGTTTAGGAGGCCAGAGTGAACGCGTGTAGCTAAATATTTGAGCTAAGCCGCTCGATACGAACGACCTTGCGGCTGTGGCGCGCCTGCTCCGTCCGCTGGCGCCCAGCGTGGGGCCGCGATCAGCTGTTACCTACCCACGCGATTTCTTCGTCAACAAAGAGACATGCATCATTTTTATTCAACCACAGTAAATCACATCGTGTTTTACTAATTGAAAAGTCTAATTGTCGCATTTGTAGTTTACACATGAACAGCAAATTCTCAATATAAGTATATGTTTTTTATTAATTGAGTGCCACAAATTTCACTAAATTAATATCACTATGGCTGGATTCACAGATGCCACTCAATTGAGCTTTGATTTAAATGACGTTTATGCAAATGTTGACAGCTGATTGACGGACAATTAACTATTTAATTTCGGATGAAATGCTTACGTGGTGTTTGCGAATTCGGCCATTAGAACCGAAAACAATAAACATTTAAACGCCAAGATTATAAACCTTAACTCGACCTACATTTTCACTGGGTTAATAAATATTATTTTATTCCACAAATCACTAATTAACTTCTAATAAATTCGCATCTTCTACAAAATGATAACTGATCTCTTGCTATTTAACGAACGACTGGCGGTGAATTTAATGAAGAAATACACAAGTTTTAACGAAAATGGAACTAATTTCCCTATATGATAAAACAATTTACTATGGCATTATGAAACATTTACAAATCGCTGTATAAGACATGAAAAAAATGAATGATGAAGTGCAGTTCAAGCTTCTAATGTGGTCCATGCATCGATGCAACGAACCGAAGAGGATGTACAAGGTTTTGTGTGGAGAAGAAGCGCTGACTGGCATAACGCTTACACGAACTGCTTCGAAGGCTGGAAGCGTGCAACTGATGTTAGGTATAGATAGCAGCGTTGGGCAGGGACAGAGTGCGCGGTAGGGCGGCGTGCGGCGGCACCGAGCTGGCACCCCTCTCCACCCCACCACCGCCGCCCCGCGAAATCGACGGGTCCTTCTACGACACCTATTCCGTAACCGTGTATTGAAGCGCTTGCCACGTTAGCTAAATCACTGACGATTTGATAAAGCTATTCAAATAATGTTTAAAATCGACACTCTCTTCTGCTAGTCTCGGAGCGATTCGATTTTTTTAAGTCCATATATATTAATCAATCGTAGTAAGACTAAAGGCGACTTACACTAAAATTTGTGAAATGCTAAAGCTGCACTAAATATATGCGCGAATAACTCGATATGGCGCAGTGGTCATGTAGCTGCTTCCTGTGCCAGAGGCCAAGGGTTCGAAACCCGCTAGGAGCAAACTTTGTTTGATGAACACGAATGTTTGTACCCGAGTCATGGATTTTTTGTATTTATATACATACTAGTTTCCACCCGCGACTTCGTCCGCGTGGAATTCGGTTAAAGTTATTCGCTCGGGAACTATAAAATATTCTGGGATAAAAAGTATCCTATATCCTTCCCAATACCATAGAGAATACATACAAAGTTTCATAATGATCGGATAAGTAGTTTTTACGTGAAAGCGTAACAAACAAACAAGCAAACTTACATTCACATTATTAGTAAGGATTTATGCATTTATCTATACATATAAGCATTCGTATCGTTGGCTAGCAGGCACACATACAACAGGGAATCCTAGTTTAAGACTAGATCAATATTTGTTAGTGTCCCAGATATTATTATTATTCCAGTTTATTAAGTACCAGCTTGTACCCGCGACTTCGTTCGTTATTCCCTCGCGAACTTTTAAATTTCCCAGGATAAAAAGTAGCCTATGTGCTATTCCAGACTATGATCTATCTCTGTACCGAATTTCATCCCGATCCGTTTAGCCGTTCTGGCGTGCAAACATTCATCCATCCAAACTTTCGCATTTATAATATCATATTATTAGTAGGATTCAAATCTCCCTTTTTATACTCACTATTAAACAAGATTATAAAATTAAAATAATATTCCTACTAGGAATATGTACTACTTTATTGCAACTATTTATGTATTTTTCGTAAAAATATTTTTAATACATTTTTCATAAAATATTATATTTTCGCTGAGAAATTCTAGACTATCGAGTATTTATTGGATAAAGTCACTTGAATCATCTGATAACCCTTTCGAAGACGAATACAGTACCAATAACTCGGATTAGTGAACATTTTAGTGATGTCTATTTTATAAACATTACTTCAATCGGTTGCAGAGCAAAATAATTGGTCCGGCCTTTTTTTACCCATGCTATGGTAACTCATTTAATAAAATAATTAAATAAAATAGAGAATATGAAACTCAAAAAGAGGTTTAAATTATATATTTTAAAAGAAAATGTAAATAGATGCATGTAAAAAGCATATCATTTTGACCGTCCCTTTTTAGGGTTCCGTACTCAAAGGGTAAAACGGGACCCTATTACTAAGACTCCGTTGTCCGTCCGTCTGTCCGTCTGTCACTAGGCTGTATCTCATGAACCGTGATAGCTAGACAGTTGACATTTTCACAGATGATGTATTTCTGTTGCCGCTATAACAAAAATACAAAAAATAGAATAAAATAAATATTTAAGGGGCTCCGATACAACAAACGTGATTTTTTTGCTCGTTTTTGCTCGATATTGATAACGGCAATAGGCACGGCAAAATGTATGCAATAACCCTGGCAAGACGATGTCGATATACGAGATACCAGAAATTGTTAGATACGCACTACCTCTTGCAGTGACTCCCATAAACGTCATGAGCGCTTTTAGAAAAGCTGGTGTTTGGCCTTATGACCCCAACGTGTTTTCAGATGACGACTATGCTCCATCGTATGTTACAGATCGGCCTTTAGCTTCAATAAACGAATCAGATGTGATTTTAGGCGTTTCAGATGACACCACCAAGAATAATTCAGAAGCAGTATCAGAGACTGGTACTAGAATAAACGATACTGAAATTGTAAATACTAGTACTGATGAAAGACAAATATTTGACGCGCCAGGGCCATCAGGGATTGTTAGTCTGCCTGCATCTTCCGGTGTCATCGAAAATCAACTTGGAAATCAAGGCCCTTTCTGTCCAGAAGCAGTTCGTCCTTTTCCGAAGGCACCGCCAAGGGTTGGAACAAACAAAAGACGCCTTAGAAAGTCCGCTGTTTTAACTGATACTCCAGTAAAACAGGCTTTAGCAGAAGAGCAAAGCAAGAAAAAGAAAGTGAGCATCAACAAAGAAGAAGTGCGAAAAAACAAAGGAAAAGGGAAGGATAAAACAAAGCAAGGAAGTGGAAAAGGAAAGGGAAAAGGAAAGGGGATGTCTGTTAAACGTCAAATCTTACAAACGAATACTGAAAGTTCTGCGAGTGAAGAGGACAGTTTGGAGTATTATTGTCTAGTGTGCTGTGACAGTTACTCTAATTCACGTTCTGGAGAAGAATGGATTCAGTGCCAAAAATGTAAGAACTGGGCCCATTCTAGATGTAGACAGAATCAAGACTTATTGACCTACCTATGCCCGAACTGTGATTCTGATATATCTTCTGATGATTAATTATAAGTATATATGTTTTCTGCCTATGACGGCAATATGATTGTTTTTTTCAGCCTAAGACAAGGCAATATGATTGAAGACTGAACTAATTATCAAGGCTGATTAGCTACAAGTTATTTGATAAGCTGTTAATTATTACATGGATAATAATTGTTGAAGAACAAATTATAGTTACTTGTTACAACGTACAAATGTTTACATGATGATTCATACGATACTGTTGATTATTGCTTAAATAAAGAGGCTTAGTTTCATCATTCATTGCTTTTTATTTCACAAATAATAGCTTTAACAGATATGGTAACAATTTACCCCGGCTTGTTAACAACTTGCCCCAAGTCGGGGTAAGTTGTTACTTTCCGACTTTGGGCATAAAAAAATTAATAATAAAAAAATCGCACAAAAAATGTCCCAAATAACTGTCTTAATACCAAGGTTAGATATGTAAGTTGATTTTGATTACATTATATGAATACTGAAATCAAGTATTCGTAACAAATTTTGAGGTTAACTTAAAATCGGAACTTCTAGCCCCGCTCTCCCCTACGTATATTTTTACCTTAGTCTGGTCTACACTCTAACTGTATTGTGACGTCATAGTTAAGCTCAATGTTATACGGAGCGTTTTTGCGTACACATTTAGGTTTCTATTACTCAGTATTTTCCAATAAAAGATGGAAAAAAGTCATGCATATTCCCTATTATTACCAAAGGTTACGGTAGGTTGAGACGAATCTTACTAAATCTCACTTGGGGGAGAGGGAGGTTCTTGGCAAATGTCACGTAATTATTTTCTAGCAGAAAACGGTATGAAACTGTCTGAAAGTTAAGTTAAATTAAAGCTAAATGAAAGTAAAAAGTGTCTTGAATAAAATATGGCAAAATCTGACACAATTGTGTTTTTGTATTTGAAAAATCTCACGTGAGATTGGGGCAGGGGGAAGGGAGTCAAGAAAAATCTTACAACATCTCACCAAGGGGTGAGGGGGGGGTCAAAAAATAAAAATAAATGCTTCACGTAATTTATGGACGCCCCCTTGTGCGTTAGGTACATCGTCCACAACGCGAAATTCGTGTGCACTTGTAATTATACGTACAGCCACAACTCGTTGTCAGGACGAGACTTGCGAAAAAAGGCCTCCGTTTCGAGTCTAGAAGCCAATTTATAACTTTTTGACAAAGGATGTTTTAAGCTAATTAATTCGTCTCCACTGAATCCAAAAATTAATCCAGTTACCTACCCGAAATCTTGACAGGAAGAGAGACATTCAAGACGGCGGCCGAAAACCGTAAATCATCATATCTTCCCTCTCCCAAGCCCTATGTCGATGCGATTTAAAAACCAAATTATATGTTTTCTAGGACCAGGAAAACACACAGATACATAAAATATGATTTGGACCGAGAAAATGTTGAAAAAATGCTATACTTAACTTGACAATTCATCAAATAATAGTGCATTTCGCAATCTCAATTGCAAGAATAGTCAAAGCTGCACAGAAAATAAATTCCAGCAACTTATGCAGGTATGAAAAAGCGATATTTTTCTATAGTATTCTGTGTATAGGGATAAAGTAGTAGACATATAGAAAGATGACATCAACAAATTGTCCAAAACTGTACCTAATCATTTTTAAAACGCTACGTTTTGGGGTTCCGTTGTCGTGCTATGTTTGCCGGGAACACCACCGCCCGGAATGGCTTTGGTAGACACATTAATTATGAAGGCAGGGGGGGCCAACACTCTCTTCATAAAAACTACAAATTTTTCTGCCTAGGCTTTCACACCAGAAGCGTTTGTATTTTAATTATACTTGTTTACCAAAAGCAATGTTTTAACTCGAATTTCATATTATATTAAAAAGTAAAAATGATAAAAAACCAAGTTAGGGCAAGTTAGGGCCTTTGATAAAAATAAGTAAGAAAACAGAAATATTTACCCAGTGAAAAAACACTGAATAAATATCTTGCACTAAGTTTGTATGAAGAGTTCTTGCCTTATAGCTTCGCCTTAAGAGGCACACCAATACCACCCCATAGGATATCACGTTAATAATAAAGTGTACAAAATTAATTATGTATAATTATATTGCAATGGAGATTCCATATACGTTTACTCCCTTATAACCTGATGGAAACTGAAGTAAACGCCTATTATACCTACTCTCTGATTATTATTTTAAGCACAACGAATCGATTAGGTGTACTTAGACGAAAGCCGATAAAAGCAACGCTTAATTTTTGTTTGAATTGCCATAGTATAAAAAAATATTTGTAAGCTATGCATATCTGAATCTATTATTATTATTATTTCGGAAATTAGTTTCAGAGCATCCCGCTATTGGTTCGAAAAGTTCGAATCTCATTCTACAGTTACGTCATACCATTAAGTACCATGAGCCATGAGTTTATGCACACCGTTCTGGTTATCGAAATCTATCAGAATTACTGCTTGTTGCCGATACCATAGAAAAAGTCGGAGGTACGATACCTTGGTACCGTAGTTCGTCATTTGCTCCCTATCCCTTAATAATAATAGGATATCTATGTTAATGAACACGTATTAACAAGCAATAATTGAGAGGAAAATATGAACGCCGATAAACTATTTTGATAACCTTAGTTGACTGATAAGGTTAAATCCGTTGATGCTCTAAAGAAGTTTATTTCTTAAATACAATAGCAATCTTAATAATAACATGTCAACAAATGTAAGCAGATCTGTGTATTTTTGTGTACGTATATGTACATATACCTATACATAAATCTAAACGCGTAATACCAATAATTCATCACAAAATTAACAAAATCTACTAATTTTAAAATATAGCATGCATATACCTACCTATATGCCTTTTAACCTTGACAACCTACCAGTGGGTTGCTTGTAAAGACCAAATATCCTAAAGGCACCGCTAAGCCTAACGTTTACCGCAGAAATGCTCTCCCCGCGCCAGCCTGTAGCCTCGCCGGAGGGAATGGCGATAAATGAACACCACGCGGACGATGTCGCGGGCAATAGCTAGTAGGTATACTTAATATTACCGTTCTAAAACCGAAACATCCAGGTAAATGAAACTTCTTAATTATCAGTTTTCCATAGGTAAGTAAAGTTAGATTACAACCCGTTGTTCATAAATAGTGCTAGCGCCATTTATCATGTTCTTTTTTGACTAAAGCATTGCATTTCAGAAGCCAGAAAAACAAACTTGTTATTTTTATTTTGACTTAAACCATACCAGGTTTGAGACCATCCTAGTTTTTCGATCATGTATACATATGTAGATTTCTAGTATTCCTATTCTTCTGATATTTTTCTAATGTTTACTTTATGTGATAAAGGCGGGAACTGTGGTACATTTTCTTGCCGTTACCTAAAAGATGACAAATTCTCTTAAACGAAGCAATATAAAAATCAAGAGAAATATGTTTGTACAACATAATTTTAGATATTTTGTATATATGAAATGCCTCATATAGGTATATATATATATATATATATATATATATATATATATGTTTATATGTATATGCATATAATATAAAGAAAAGAATATATTTTTGTTGGTTCATTTTAAAAAAAAACACTTTCTGTGACGTTATTTTAAAACTAAAACTGGCAAATTTGATATTTACATTAAGCTGTTTGTGAGAGAAAGGGTCATGACAGACAGACAGATGGACAACAAAGTCATTGTAGACAGGGACCGAAATTTTGTATGGAACCCCATAAAAACAACAGCAGTGTTCTTTAATTACTATTAATTATCTTATCAAAATAAAATTGGGACAAATAATACAGTATTTTTGTTGTAGTAGTTTAACCCGACTAACCACTTTTTATTTAAGGTTACAAACACATTTCATAAGGATACCTTTCCAAAACAAAAAGAATCATTGAAGTTGGTTCACATGCTAAAAGATATGCATGGACACATAAATATAAAACTATACAAATATGTATTGGAAATCTGTAGAGGGTAAATGAAATATACTTAACTGTTGGTTATTTTGCTACAATAAGCATTTGGAATGTAGGTATGTGAAAAATTTTAGACCTTAAAAAAATAATGTACTTATAAGTCAATTAATTTATTTGACACCACTTTATTAAGTAGGTATTAGCTTAGCCAACTTATTAAGACTAGAGAATTAAACTTCAACAACAACAACAACAACAACAACATTATTTTAACTTTTCACCTGTTAAAAGTTATAAGTTTATAGGCATCAAATTATTCATTAGGTATATAAATAACAACTTCAGAGGTATGCATATATGTAAATAATGAACACGAATACAATATGCGATAGGGGGTGTTCAAGTATTAGGTAACGCAAAGGGCAAGGGGGAACTTGTAAAACGTTAGGATGCGTTACAGGGGCGGGAGGGGGTTTGAAGAACACGTTACTTAACATTGTTTTTTTATTGAAGTAAAAAACTAGGGAATTAAAATCTCCCAAGTTGGCAATTCTCTTTGTTTATGTTTTATGGGGAATTTCTAATTGCATTGCCAAAGATTAAAATAAATATGTTATTTTTTTTTTGAGTTTATTTGTAAAAAAAGCTAAAATACGAGAATGCATGAGAAGAACAATGGTGAATGAAAAGTTTATTAGGATACATTTCAGCCCATTTTAGATAGTTAATAGATTCAGGCGTTACTTTGCGGAAATCCATATTATACTAGAATTTTTTAATTACTTTGCTATATTTCGCAAACACAGTGGGGTGAAATGTTTAATTACTTTGCTATTCCGCGAGCACAGTGAGGAGTTGAGCCCATTTTAACAAATTTGGAACTTCAGCAAATGTTTATTACATTATGTATGGATTGTATATTAAATAACAATTATGAATAAATAAAATAAACAACATAGGCATATATTGCAAATTAGAAATCTCATGTTTTATTTATTATCATCGCAAACGCGATTAAAATAATAGCAAAGGTATTTTAGTGACTTTCCCGTCAAACATTTTCAAAAATTGCATTCCATAATACATGAACGCCCTGTGATTCTTTCAAAATTTCAAGTGAAATTCCAAATAACATTCCTCATAGTGGGAATTATCAAGAAAGTAAGGACTTATTCCCATGAGGCTATTTACAGACGACTTGCATCTTGTATCCACATCATACTAGTTTCTCATACAAAACTGCCATACATTTTTGCCATTTCCCGATGACGCAACAACAAAAATGAAATCAAATTTCAGTAAAAATGTGTGCAGAAACAAATTATATAGAGTACCATATCAGTAGGTGACCTACAATTTAATTACTTGTAAATGGCATCTCAGTTTAATTACTTGTAAATAGCCTAGTGGGAGAGAGGCCTAATAGATTTACATACTTAAAGATTACTTTTGTTTTATTGCTGGGACTGGTAAGCCTACACTTAATTTTTACTATACATTGATTCAAGCCCCACCTACCTAGTTTATATACTTTTAGGTTTATGGAACATTAAGCATAGTTTACACGAAGCCAACACTGGCTGCCAATAAGACTTGCAGCCAGCGCTGGCTTGATATTTGCCATGTGTAAACAGTTTTTCAAGCCAAGCCAGCGCGGGCTGTCATCGCTGGTGAGAATAGAGTGCCCATCTATTTTTCTAGCCAGTGACTGGCGCCAGCATTACTGACTTCGTTTAAACTCTGCTTTAAAGCAAATTGTCTAAGAATTTTAAAGAGATCTTGTCCTACAATCAGTTACAATGAATATGTATTCATTATGAAAACATGCGAATGTGATAAGATTCTTCAGTGATCTTATTGAATTGGATGACTACAATAAATTTCTTAGCAGCACATTATCACCTATAATGTGAAAAACTGTTCACTAAGTAGTAATAATGAAGGTATGCAGCTAACCCATACAGAAACAGAAAATGAGTTAATGTATGTGTCTTAAGGTAAATGTAAAAAAATTATATAATTAAATTATTCACTGCAAGATTAACCATGCAAAGAACCTCTAAAGCAAAATAATGAATTGATGATACTTACATGATATTGTTTCCACTACTATAGGAAGAGTCCAGAAGAGTGCAATTGATACTCAATAGGAACACGAAACTCAAACTAAGTCATTTAATTGGTTACGGTAACTAATAAAATCACAAAACACTGTTTTAACTACCCCGTAAATCAAATTTGTCACATAATACACTACAAGGTACTTTGTGTCAGTTTTCTTTAAAACCAATAGATCACATTGCAATACATACTACAATTTTAAAAATCATCACTATTTACAAAATTGTTTATTACGAATTCCGTTCAAGGGACAATAAATAATCAAGGTTGGATGGAATTACTACAAGTTAATTTCGAAATAGGAGCTTTTTCAAAAGTGAGGAAGTTATGGGAACCTGGTTTTAAAAACGGTTGAGGATAATGAGTTAAGTTAAAGATTTCTATATAATAATGAAGAATTTAGGATATACAATAAAATAATATTCCGACAATCAAAAACTTCGTATACAATCAATTCGGTCTGATTAAGTTTTCTGAGAACTGACTCAAAGCGATAAATCTTATCTTTAAAATTAAATTGTATAAAAAAGTCACTAGAATTGGAAGTTGAAATTGGGTAGTTTAACACAGAAAACTTAGACTCTTGTAGTTTGTAAGTACTGTAACTTGTACGAAGCTATTATATCTAGAAAGATTTACATTTTGAGATAAGTTCACCAATAAACACTTTTTTTAATCGGCACAACGATTTTTATGCGTATTCCGACAAACACGAAAAAAGGCGTTCCAATACAGTGCGCATCTGTCAGATTCTGTCAATGTTTTAATATCCATCCGCCCGTAGTTTCACCAAAACAATACTATCAGCGCCATCTTGTATCGATACTTTTTTAAAAAGTTCCAAAGTTCAAAGCGGACTCGTTCTGAAGTAACCTTAATACGTTCTGAAACTGCGTTTATTGGGCCGTATTTTATAAAGCTATATATGGGACCCAAATATATCATGGTCTTTGAAACAGTCCCCTCTTTCTTTTTATCGGTTGAAATGGACCTACACTGGTATTCCAGTATCACCTTGATACAATGCGAAGGCCTGATGGTCCCTCAACAAGGATTTATTTTATTAGTACACTTAGGCAATGCCTAAAGTTCTCCTATTGAGCACCTCGGACTTACGGTGCCAAACAGAAATTCAATATTAATCCGTTTAGTGCTACTAGCGCTTCCGAAAATTACGTTATCACTGACTGAAAAGAAGCGCCGCAAGGAACTCAGTCAGCGTGTGCCGGAAAGAATCTAACCAGTATATATGGCGATACCGACCGATTGAATTAAGGCGGGTCTAGGGGATGTAACGTGTAATGTAACACGAATTCTGCGTTTGGACGGCACTACGAGCATTACATGTAACGCTCGCGCTGGTGCTCGCCGTGATCCATCGGTTGTCGGTTATTAGCGCGAACACAAAGGTGCTCGTCGTGACGTCCACACTGTTGATGATAAATTACACGTAATCTTACATTACACTTTACACCCGTCTGGATCCGCCTTTAGTGAGGTCGCTCACGTGTGGTGTGATTTGGGGTGCGACCGCGGTGCCTCCTCCAGAGAAGGCGATGTGACTTAGGAGACGGAGAGCTAATGTTACCCTGGAATCACTCCCCACGTTCAAAGATACGCTTTAACCGTGCTCACAGCACCGATAGAGCGAAACGGAAGACTGCGCGCCCAGGGCCGGATTTAGGGGTGGGCATCCGGGGCAACTACCCCGGGCCTCCACAAAAGAGGGGCCCTACAATATAGGCCGAAAAACTTAGCAGTTTTTTATACAATATTCAAAAAGTAGTTTATACCAACGAATTATATTTTATTTAAGCATACAAAATATTTCTCGCGTGGGACAGTCACGGAAAGAAAAATATTGGTAACGGAATAAATTCTAAAGCCTCGTTCACAAATATACCAGAAATTCAACTCAAAAGAATATAATATCTATGATATAATATGATTTGGTAATTTTTTTAAACAGTTTTCATATATAATAATATATAAATATCATTATTCTCGACAACGGCGGTGGAAATATGTTGTCTGAAGCAAATAAATAAATATAAGTATACGCAATATAGTCCCGTTAAGTTAAAATAATGTTTTACATACTTCATACGCCACTTTTAAATTAAAATAACACTATACAAAATTTGTTTCAATGTTTATTCTATACTTTGATAATTAAATTAAATGATTAACACTATTATTCTGTATGCCGCTTTATACTTCAGTTCCGTTACTTTTTTCGTTCCGCCTCTACGAAACCGACGCTCGGGTTTCAGAATGGAAGTAACGTAACACTACCTCAGTGAATTCAACTAAAATTTATTGTTAGAGAACCCTAAACGAAGTTATTTTTATTTTTAAATTTAGTTTTCTGTATACATTACCCGTTAAGTAAAAAATATTTACTAATGATATATTGCGTACTTACCTTGAATTTGGTTTCGGATCGTGGAATCACAAAATGTTACTGCTGCGTACGTGCACTTTATGATGCGGTTTTGCTGGCGATAACTCAAAGCAACATGGTGATTCTATGAAGTTTTGGCTTCGTTTTGTCAGATTGAATAAATCCGAACAAATAGTAGAATAATATAGCTACCAAAATAGCGGTTTCGGAATGGAAAATTCCGCGAAGTTCAATTTCCGTCTCCAATGCTTTTTATTCATTTAAAATAGTGTATATAAGTTAAAATGGGAAATGATTTAATAATATATTTTATTATATAATTTTGTATATGTAATTAACCGTCGTCGAGTTCTAGCATCAATAGTTTTTTTTAAAAGATCCTTAGTATGATCAATAATCAAGATGGGACAGCAAAATTCAGTAGTTTTTTAAACAAACAATATTTTTATTAAACGTTTTATAAGGCTTTATACAAATAATAAAATATGAAGTTATTGAAAACTTGATGTGGGTTTAAGTAACATTTTTCTTAATTAAGTCAGGTACAATAAATTTGCTGAAAGTTATTTCAAAAGTATGGGACAACCCAAAAACGCTGTGTACAACTTTTCATAAAATGGCCCAAGTATAGATGCGAGCGCACACGAGTCTCTTGCCTTCATTCGCCGAGTGTGAAATACAGTATAAGGGCTGACATATTTAAAATCAACGTACTATTAAAATACAGCCATCATTTTTTCATTAAGGCGGTGATGATTGCGGGACCAGCGTAGCATTACAGTCATAGGTGCAGCTAAGATACAGCGCGTCTATTACTATTCTATAATCTAAGGCACTTATGTTTAATCTCTCATGTGATATTATCTCGAATGCACTGAGAATTGGGGTCCTAGAATGGCATAAAAATGGCTTACTCTGTGCTTTCTTCTGCGTACCTACCTACCTTCCTATAATCTGTATCTCAATATTGGTTAGTTTATTTAGTCTGTGGTTCTTGCGCCTCTATAGTCTATTAGTACTATAGACTCGACAATACGAGTGAGTGAGTAGCTTAGATATATATAATCTAAGGTGAGTAGGTAGAGCAAAAAATAAATAAAAGTACGTCTGACAATTCACAACTCGTTTCGCTCATATTGGCATATTGTGGCGAAAATGTTAAATTGAACATTAGTAACGAAGGTTTGATTTTACAGTCAGTAAATATCATCATGGCTCCTAAATTATGTGAATAACTTATAGCAGTGCTCGACTCATGTTAATAGTTTCTAATGCAATTAGTTTCGTCAAGACTGAAAGCGATTACGATGTACTTGGTAGATACAATCTACGTGAAAAATAATCTTATCTTATTGATAAAATTTGGCATCAAATTATAAGGATTTCGACTCATTTTCATTATGATGTGTCGTGTAATAGGAGTGACCAATTAGGTGTGGTAACAGTAATCGGAAATGTCAAATTCAAAGTGCAGCAACGAGGAGGAGGCGTTCCCTCTACACGAGTGCGTGTTCAGCGGGGATGTGCGCAAGCTGTCAGCACTGCTGCGGTTGGAGGACGTTGCGCGCAAGGACAAGCATGGCAATTCGGCTTTGCACGTGGCCGTGATGCTGGGCCGGCGCGAGTGCGTGCAGCTGCTGCTCGCGCACGGCGCACCCGTCAAGCTCAAGAACCTCGCCGGCTGGTCGCCGCTCGCCGAGGCTATCAGCTACGGCGATCGGCAGACAATCTCCAGCCTTGTACGTAAGCTCAAGCAGCAAGCCCGTGACCAAATGGAACGCAGGAGACCTGATCTGATCAGAGCGCTTGCCCAAATACAAGATTTCTATATGGAATTAAAATGGGATTTCCACTCATGGGTCCCCCTTGTATCTAGAATTTTGCCTTCAGATGTCTGCAAAATTTACAAATCTGGGTCAGGAATTAGATTGGATACTACATTGGTAGATTTCACTGATATGAAATGGGAAAGGGGAGATATATCATTCATTTTTCAAGGAGAAAAGCAACCTAGTGAGTCACTTACAGTACTTGATAATAAAGCCAAAGTTTATCAGAGGGTGCGATATGAAGAAACAGAGAATGAGATAGAAGATGAGGTGGATATCCTTATGTCAAGTGACATTTTAGCAGCACAAATGTCCACTAAAGGTATTGCGTTTTTGAGAGCTCAGTCAGGCTGGATATTTCGTGAAGACCGTAAAGAAACAGTTGCTGGCCTGTATAAAAGTGATATTTATACTATATCGGGACTTGTTTTAGAATCTCGAAAACGTCGGGAACATTTGTCGACAGATGATTTGCAAAAAAATAAGGCTATCATTGAAAGTCTCACTAAAGGTAATACACAGAATTTAGACACTAATGGGGAGCCAACTAGACGTGCATCTCTCAATCCTCCACCTGAGAGTGGAGTTGATTGGGCTACATATATCGCAGCCACACCAGGCCATTACCCCAGTTTAGGCAGGGAACTTGTATATAAAGAATCATCTAGAAATTTTAGAGCTACTATAGCCATGAGTGATGACTTTCCGCTCAGTGTTGAAATGCTGCTAAATGTTTTGGAAGTGATTGCTCCATTCAAACATTTTGCTAAATTGCGTCAGTTTGTTGCTATGAAACTGCCAAATGGATTTCCTGTCAAAATTGATATACCAATATTGCCCACAGTCACTGCTAAAATAACTTTTCAAAAGTTTGAATTTCAAGATGACATACAACAAAATTTGTTTGTCATACCAGATGACTACGTCGAGGACCCATTGCGGTTTCCTGACTTATGACGCTTTGATATTCTGACCCTGTTTGAAGTAAGTGAAAGGCCAGTTTGGCGGCGAGAGGTTAGACAAGGGCGCATTCTGCATATGGTGAGGAGCTCATGTTGCAAACCATCAGCACAGGGCTCCATCACTATTGAATTCCCCATGATATTCTGCCTAGGCAGCTCCTATTCCAGCCATTGTGTCCTCTTCATGGAGTAACAGTCTTTCAAAATAAAGCTAAAAAGAAGGTATTGTATGTATTGTGTGAACATTTTCTGGATCTAATAAGCTCTGTTCAAACCAGTGAAGTTAAATAAAATTGTGGAAGTGACAAAAATTATTAGATGAAAGAAGTAACTAGTGGTAGGTAATTTAACTAATCAGCCTTACTCCAAAACCTCATTGATAGTCTTTAATGGACTGATACTTTAGTTTAAGAGGATTATTAATAGCAGAATTTTAGAAAAAATATACAAATGAGTATTAGTCTAATGATTGCTCACTATATGTGGTGTCTCAAGTGCAATTGCATATTTTGGTGTATGTATTATCCTTTTTAACGAGGTTTTCTGCACGTACATTGAATGTTGTATCTTGAGACATATTTTCTAGATATAAACAACTTGTTACATTACATCATGTATGTAGTTAATTTTACGGTATTATCACATAGTTGATTATGGCCTATGTTGTTTACTTGCCGAGCTCTATGTAGCAACAGCTCCAAAATTATGGTTATGGTTAAAGGAAAACATAATTGCCAATTGCAATTCTAGAAACTTTCTGAGCATTAGCATAAAATATGATACTTTTCGATATAAAAACATTATTCATCTTATTTTACTTTCCTTCTTTTGAAATATCAGGTGAAAAAATTATGGCAGATGAGCCTCGCAAAAACACCCCATACAAGACCGTATGACGTCATGTAGGTATGCATAGTTTGTTAGCATATGTATGGAGCATTCAAAAATTGCGATTATTTTGCTTGTTACAGCATATCAAAGTTTACCCCCATACAAAAAGTTTGCTTGTTTTCTATTAGTCGTTTCAATCTAAAACATGGCCAAGTGCTACTAAGCGCCTTGCATTTATTTAGCTGTGGTTTATTGAGATCACAGCAGCAAACTCAGTGAATACCTGTTCCTTCCTTTTTTTGGCATTACAGGTTGTTATTGACGCTGTATATTTTTTTACAGGTTTATTTTATTTCGTTTATGTGGTATATGATACCCTATTGAATATAAATCAGATATATTTTTACCAGAGTGCTACACAGGGATCACTTCAAGCATAAATATTACAGTGTAACAGTAACACTGTAAATATAAAGAATCTATGAGTCTATGACCCATGATGAAAATAATAAAAGAAAAACATTTAGACCTAGCTAGACAATATCGAAAAACAAGTATAAAACAAACAATAATAGCTTTTACATAAATTTAAAAATCAGTAGATTAGTAGATTTAGGTAGGGCCATTGGCGTACATAGAGGGGGGCGGGCCGGGTGGGCCGCGCACACTCCAGAATTGTCGGGTGCCTAGCCCGGGATATGGGGTCACCAACCTCATATCCTGGGCTGGCCCCTGAAAAGCCATGGTGGATGAAGCCATAGCCAATGCAGATGGCGTTGGCTTTGGCTTTATTGGCCATGGCATTTCAGGGGTCAGGCCCCCCCTAGAAAATAGCCCTAGAAACGCCAATGGATAGAGCAATTGATGTGTGACTGTAGAAATCAGGAATCCATTGCAATATAGAGCAGTGTACGTGTTTGTGAATGTAGTAAAAGCATTTTTATTTTTCACTTTTTTAAAAACAATCTGTTATATATAAAACACTTTACTGAGAGGCTGCAGTTCTTGTGCCTTCAGTGTTTCTTATTTGTAGATGAAAGGTATAAACAATGGTAGAAGAATTGGTATTTGTATTTTAGATACCCACAATCAAATAATTACCCAATATTAGGCTATGATCTTTTTAGGTTTCCATAGTCAAACTAGGAACCTATATGTTTTCGCTATGTTTCGGCCCGTCCCGGACACTTTTTCTTGAATAATATTCTAGTTACAAAACTGAAGTTTTGGACAAATATCCTTATGAACGCCACAGTCTGCTGTAGCCGACAGCAGATGTCGGTGCCCCAGACGCCTCGACATGCCGTTTTTCATACATTTTGTCGGCTCCAGCCGTCATTCGGGGCGCGCTTCCTCGCACGCAGCTTTGGCATTCAAAAGGTTAAGTCAGTATATATCAATATAGATCTTTGTCTCGTGCACAAAAACAAATGCTGTAAGAACTGATGAAGAGTAAATCGGCCCATGCTCAGTGAAGGGTACAAAAAAGAACACCTTTGCTATAGGAGATACACATTTTTTTTATAATATTATTCTTTGTCTATGTCTTCTATAGTTGTACAAAATTTCGGCTTTGTAACTTTAAAAGTCTTTGAGAAAAAGTGGCTGTGACATAAGGACGGACAGACGGACATGGCGAAACTATAAGGGTAACGGAACCCTAGAAACTGGACAAGTGCGAGACTGAATCGCGCGCCAAGGGGCTGTACTTAACTATGAAAATAAATTAGGCATAACTTTCGCAAACTTTAGTGTATCCACCGTTCAGCTTGATACGACCTTGCAAAAGTTATTCCGCATAATTTCATTTTCTCGAAACTATAAATGTTTGGAATATGCTCTTAGGGCGGCTTGCAGCGAAGTCATATTTGATTTAAGTTGTTAATTATGTTTAACTACCGATAGTTCTATACATTTTGACCGACTTTAAACCCTTAAATATGTTTAGGTAAGATTTTGGTGCATAAGGGCCTTAATTACTAGTTTTCCATAAGGAAGCACGGATCCAGGGGGTAAAGGGGGTCATGAGGGGTCATGACCCCTGAGCTAGATTTTCAAAGTAAGTACTTACCTCACTAAAAATCAGTGTGTCAAAATATGAGTTGTCATGATTCCTTGTAGATTTTTTGGTCCTGTGACCCCCCCCCCCCCCCCCCCCTGACTTGAAGCCTGGATCCGCCCTTTGTCCATAAGTAAAGTTGAGATTAAAACCCTTTGTACTTATGAACACAGAGGTTATCCTCTGCGGCCCTAACATGCATGGCACAGGGATAAATTAGAACCGCTTATCTATAAGTGCGTCTCTCTCACACTAGTGCCGATGAAAGAGATAGTCATAGAGATAAACGGTTCTAATTTATCTTTGTGGCGTGCATGTTAGGGCCGCTGCTATCGTCATCTACAATAATTCTATTCTTAACTAATGGATTTATTCAGTTAGCTCTGTTTTTCATTTCTGACGTTTAGAACGACACAAAAGCTACAACATCTTAAAGGAAATTCGAAATTTAAAGGTAAAAAAACCTTTTTTCTAAAGTCGGGTGTGGGACTCGTATAAGGGTGAATTGCAAAAAATTTGTACGTAATTAAGGCGTAGTTAAAAAAAGTCAAAAAAGTTCGTGTGTTAACCATACAACTATATACCTTATTAATTGTAGCCATAAGACATATAATTGTATTGCTAATTTTCGTAACGCAGAGGAACGTTTTTTAACTTTTTCTTAACTACGCCTTAATAACGTAAGCAAATATTAAAAAATATAGAGATTGTGCGAATAAATATAAGGCAGCGTACATTAGTTACTAATTTGGTATTGGATGTATTAAGTATTTAAAAAGTGTACCAAATGAGAAAGTATATAAAATGCTAATAAATCCAATTTTTTTGCAATTCACCGATAATTGAATTTATTTTAAACAAGCTTCCGATCCGCCACTTCGTCCGTGTGAGATTCGCTTATAATTATTCCCTAGGGAACTTTTGACGTACTTGACCGGGATAAAAATTACCCTATTTCCTATTCCAGCGGCCCTAACATGCATAGCACAAACATAAATTAGAACCGTTTATCTCTATGACTATCTCTTTCGTCGGCACTAGTGTGAGAGAGACGCACTTAGAGATAAACGGTTCTTATTTATCTTTGTGCCATGCGTGTTATATCCCAAAAATAGTACCCCTTGTATTGCATGGCAATAACAGAAAAACTAAATCTGAAGTATGACCTACCAAACAAAACATCAAAATCAATTCATTACAAAACACATACACTCAGTCGAATTGAAGTCTGTTAAAAATATGTTTTGTATTTCAAGTTATGAAAGTCAAACAACAGGGAAGCCTGAAGCATTTTACAAGTTATCGCCCGGGAGGAAATGTATGACGAAAATTTAAAGTTTCTAAAACAACTAGAAGTAAGTACTTACCTTACAACTTTCATTACCTGTACGTGAGTCATTTCTAAAACTGCGATTTCTGAGACCTATAAAATGAAATCCATTGAAGGCACACGAATTCGGTATTCTGCATGCAAATATGTGTTTATACTTGGTTAAAGTTTTATCAGTATTGCTATAACAGATAGGCTGGTCTAACTAAAGTGGTTCAAAGCAGTTCGTGTAAAGAAAACTCATCGTGCGTGTGGCCAGTTCCTTTGAACTTGGTCTTTGCGCACACCGGTCGCTTCGATAAGAGCATCGGATTTATTTACCTAATGCATATTTCATTGAGAAATCTGGAAAAAAATATGTTTAGATGTTTATTTGGGCTATTCCCGGTTGTCCGCACCCCGTAGTTCGCACTGCGAACTAGGTACTGGGTTTTATTCTCTCAGTTGTCCGTCGTGCGAACAAATTTCAAACCCGCGGGAAGCGGTGCGGACTAGTGAGAATTAATTTTCCCATCTGGTCGCGCAGAGAAAAAAAACCATTAGTTCGTATTGCGGACAACTGGGAATAACCCGTTTATTTGAATTTTTTTATTGATAACTTACTGAGCAGTGGCGACTTATGCTTATAAAAACTTTAAGTAATACATATCCCACCAGAGATTTCTATATGTTGATTTATTTACCACATAGGAAGAAACCTAGTTTAGAATAATAAAAGAAGATTAAACATGTGGGCAATATGTTTCAATGGAACGTAGAAGTTTTGAAATATTGTAATAAAAAAAATATTACTTAGTCGTTTCGTATTTGATTTTTTTCTCAAAAATGAATCCTGTCATTATCCTATAATAAGCGAGCAATGTTGTATGATTCTCCTCAAAAACTGCTAAGGATTATTATAATAAATAAAAATCATGGACTTGTGAATCCAAACCCGCACCAAATTCTGCTGACTGGGTTGCACTGCACCAAATTCTGGTTCTGGGACTGAGGTCATCAACCCCGCGTATCTGCGGGATCGCAAACAATAATAATACTTTTTGTACTAAGTAGTTAAGTCAATGAATTTATGAAGCTTTTTATATAATAATAAAAAACCGACTTCAAAAACCCTTTGAAAAGTAAGAAATAATAATAAACATATAAAAATAATAATATATGCGTCGAATTGAGAACCTCCTCCTTCGGTTTTTTTGAAAGTCGGTTAAAAAAAAACTAGATTTATAAAATTCAACTATATTACCAAATAATTAACTTAAAAATCAAGGATTTTTAAATATGTGATAGTTTCTGTAATTATTTCCAAAGAAACTACAAGATATTCAATGTTTTATTCTCTCTCTTCTCTTGTTCTCAATCTTCTTTTGTTGCAAATTACAAAAGTATTTATTAATCTATATCTATAAGCAATAGAATACTCTCTTGATAAATACTATTAAAACGTTTTTTACTAAAGAAACTTCACTCACGCGCCTAGTACAATGCTTTGTCTCACGTTTTTCCAATGAGCCCCTAAGCAATAATAAGGAATATTTCCCATTCTTAAATAATTGTTTTCAAGGCACGTTATTGTTTTTTCAACATTTCATAACCTAATATTTGACTATCCAATTCGTTAAATTAGGGGCAGGGTAAATTAATAACACAAGTGAAAAAATTAAGTATCTCAATTTATTATACTAGCTGCCGAAATAGATTGAATTGTGTACTAGAGTCACATAGATACATACATAATAAATAAAACTACTCAATAGCAGTAAAATGCTTTTCCAAATTCACTGTCTGATGTGAACCTACAGCTTTTCATACAAAAGGCGATAACGATTTCCATGTTAACTGATCTTGACAAATTTTTGATAGGTTGTCAGTCAGAACAAAATCTAGGTCTACCTATAAGTTTTGGTTTTTTCACTATCCTTACTAATATTATAAATGCTAATGTAAGTTAGTTTGTTTGTTACGCTTTCACGTGAAAACTACTTAACCGATCATCATAAAACTTTGTACACATCTTCTCTAAGGTATTGGAAAGGATAATAGGATACTTTTTATCCCGAAAAATGTTAAAGTTCCCGAGGGAATAACAATAACGAAATTACACGCGGACGAAGTCGTGGGTAGAAGCTAGTAATAAATAAATTCAGTTTTATTATTGTTCCAGTATTCTCCTATAAAAGTACTTTCGGCGATTATTTGACTTGGTTGATCTTTAATAAATATTTTAAAAAAACTGTATAGAGTAGTGTATAGATTTTGTTCTGACTGACAAGCTATCAAAACATGGGCCCCAATTCTCGATGCATTCGAGATAATGTCGATTGCGAGATTAAACGTCAGATTCATACAGTTGTGTCAAACGACTGTATGCACTGACGTTTAATCTCGATTGTGAGATTATCTCGACTCCACCGCGAATTGGGGGCTTGGTCCAAATCGGTTATCATTTTTAAGGGGTGGATATCGTTATCGCCTTTTGTATGAAAAGGGTATTTTTGCTGTTGGTTCACAGTCCTCGTAACTAGAATAACACCGTAATGACCACCTTTGATAAAACTGGAACACCGTTACGCTTGTGTCGTTGTGTACGTTATTATAAAATAACTGCGCGGGATTATCGGAAACTCTTCTGCGACTGCGCGAGCGTGGAGGCCGCGGCCGCAGACTCCCCCAGGCCGAGCGTCACCACGCGCAGCGACATCGACGAGCGGCGAGCTGAGCACAATAAGTTTTCATAAAACATTGTAACCATAAAATGAGACCATACTTTTATATTGTATTAGGTATTAGAAGTTGGGCGATTAAGAAGTTGACGAACTACGATATTGTCGGAACAATAATTCGCCCATTTACTAAACGAATGAATTCCGATAGAGGCAAACTGAGAAGTAGACCAATTCCGAAGTTGCCAAATTATAGTTATGGCGAAATA
Source organism: Tortricodes alternella (assembly GCA_947859335.1). Classification (NCBI taxonomy): domain Eukaryota; kingdom Metazoa; phylum Arthropoda; class Insecta; order Lepidoptera; family Tortricidae; genus Tortricodes; species Tortricodes alternella. Next base: position 20,285,139 of record OX401970.1, on the reverse strand, counting down.
AGAAGTAGCAGAATGTCGCTGACTAAAACCCAACTGGCGACCTAAAAGCATTTTTGCTCATAGTATGACCCACCCTTAGAATTCTTATATGGCCTATGACACTCGCACGGCACGCTCTCCAAGAATCACACGATACTCCATTTATTAACCCTTTCAACGCAAAGGACGCTGAGCTGTCGTGCTTACCACGCAACCGACGCTTATATTTGTCGGAGGTACAACTCAAAAGAGACCTGTCGAATATTAAATTTATTTTTGCATAGCTTTTGAAACGCGCTGTGCGTGTGAGTGAATGGGATTATTTATACCTAGGCATGGGAGCCAAGTGGCTGGAGGGGACACATTTGCATTTGACGTAAGGCGATGAAAAGGTTAGAATCGGTCCAGTAGTTCAGCTAAAGAGGAACATCCTATTTTTCGTCACATACTACATTGACTGTTAAACTTTACATCGTCTTGGCTTCGCGCAGTCGGGTAAAAAAGTAGCGATTAGAAGTAGTATGGGCATGCGGCTGATCAGTAACAGGTCTTAACACATCGGATGCTTTCTTAGGTGCACTTTTTGCATTTTTTTTGTCATTTATTTTTGTACCTACTCCATTAATCCAATGAGACGCGAATGCCGGTTTTTTTAGCTCCCGCATACGAGGGGTTAAAGCAGACCCATTTGCGTCAAAATATAGGTACATTTATTATTGGCAAATGTTCATCCTTTCAACTCGACACTGCTGCGGCCCTAACATGCATGCCACAAAGATAAATTAAACCCGTTTATCTCTATGACTATCTCTTTCGTCGGCACTGGTGTGAAAGAGACGCACTTAGAGATAAGACGGTCTATCTTATCTTTGTGTCATGCATGTTAGGGCCGCAGCAGTGTCGAGTTGATGTTGACGCAAATGTTATTTATGATAGAGCAATGTACCAATTTTACAATAAATGTTCCCCGCGGGGACTAGTGGGAATGTTTTTCCCAATAGGACTAGCGGCCCTAACATGCAAGACACAAGGATAAGTTAAACCGTCTTATCTCTAAGTGCGTCTCTCTCACACTAGCACCGAGGAAAGAGATAGTCATAGAGATAAACGGGTTTAACGTATCTTTGTGGCATGCATGTTAAGGCGGGGACAAATGGGAAAGATATCCCACCAGTCCCCGCCAAAAAATATTGCCAACTGCCCCTGCCGGGGACTGGTCCCCAATTCTCGGCGCATTCGAGATAATTTCACAATCGAGATTAAACGTCAGTGCATACAGTCGTTTGACACAAATGTATGCATCTGACGTTTAATCTCGCCATCGACATTATCTCGAATGCACCGAGAATTGGGGGCCTGCTGCGAAAAAATATTCCCATTAGACCCCGCCTGGTTAGTTCACCATATAAAATGTTGCTAATATAATACTTCGGTAATAAATAGTGCCTGATTATTTAGGATTTATATAGCGTTTAAGTACAAAAAAACGCGACCAAATTAAAATAAACTTTATTTATAAAACTACGGCCATGATATGCTTCATAATCCTAAATTAAGTATAGAAATGATCAACCACATATATTTATATGTACTAAATTCCCTTTCGCACGTTTTATATGATTGAGTCGGCATTGAATATGTCGGTCAGTGTAAAAGGAATAATCCTCATGTGAACAAATAAACATGTACCTATAAACGAATTAATAACATTTACAGCCATTTTACTCACTGCTTGGTGCGGTTTAGCTTTATTATCCTAAAGCAATGCCATTGCAAATGCAAAATGAGGTGCATTGTTCTTACCGGCAGGTAAAATAATACCAGGTGCGGGTAACTCACTCCCACTAAATCTTAAATTATTGTAAATACTTACTTTTCTTGAGCTTTATACAGTATTGTTGATAGTAAAACCTGAAGTTGATAAAAAAATATATCAATAAGTATGAGGTACAAAATTTAGGATAAGTAAGTTTATCATGGCAAACGAGTTTTAAAATAACCCTAATAGCATTTAGTGTTGGCATTTGGTCGGGCCACATGGGTCTCGTTAGCCGTGGGTTAGATTTGGCCGTCGTTTAGAGGTAAGGCTTAAACCAAGGGCCATTGTAGAATTTCAAACTGAAACAATATAATGCAGAAATGCCAAGTTTTAAACCAACGGTAGCAAAACTCGCATTGGCCCAACGTTGGTAAGTGGATGGGCGGGCGTAATCATAATATTTTATTGCATTGGGCCAACGTTACTTAACATCTAATAGGGCCTTGGAAATGCCAACCGGTTTTAAACAACGGTAGCGGTATTCACAATGGCCCAAGCGCCCAACGTTGGTAATTGGTTGGGCGTAATGATAATATTTTTGTTATATTGGTCCAATGTTAGTTTTTATGTGGGCAAACTACTAAGTATATCCCTACGGATTCCCCACTGTTTGCCAGTGGATGCTTACGGAAAATGCTACTAGGGACACGACTTTTTCAGTTAAATCTTATACTATACATATAAATCTTAAATAAACAGGCACTATTTATCAAGTATTAGTAACATTTTATAGAGTCAAATAAACAGGCACGGACAGTTGGTAATAATTCTTCTCATTATTCCCTGCTCAAATTAATTGGCGAGGACTAGTGTTTTCTTTTTCTATACTTACCCCAAAATATTGATTCGTTTGGTGAAGAGTTTAACTTAATTAGTCATATTATACCCAATGTGCACTGTGCCCGCAAGGGAACTGCGGCCCGGTCCCTCTTAGAAAGAGATAGCTAGGGAGCTGGGTGCCAATATTTCTATATGATTTGGTCGCTTGGCAGACCTGAATTGTTCGATTAATGACAATGTAAAGAACCATAAAAAATAGTCTGCCACCATGGTAGCGCTGCGTTTACAATTGACAGCGTTTCAAACTTTAAAAAAAAAAAGGTGTGCTAAATCATTTGTGCCTGTCTGCCTCTTGAACTGATGGACAGAATCATCCCCAAAACGATGAACATCAAAGAGGCAGACGTGCAGGGCTCTGTTTTATAACGGGACGTAGTTTCAAAAATGTAAATGAAAAAAGCTATACTAAATCATTTGTTCGTCGTTCTCGTTGCGTCCATTCCATTCATTAGGACTCCCAGAATGGAAAAAAAAGCTGGCAGACGTCTAGGCAGCTGATTTTTTCATGTACGATTTTTTTAAGTTGTAATTCAAATACGCCATACATACGGCTTTCATTTATTGGACCAAATCGATTTGTATTGACATAAACTTTCATCCCTATCAATATGAAAGACGAACAAATCATATAGCAAAATGGCACCCAGCTCCCTAACTAAGAGTAGACCTGCGCCCAGCAGTGGGACGTATATAGGCCGATGATGATGACATAACATTGTAAGTTATATACTTATCTTGATGCGAACAAAGTCATAAAATACGACAATGTACCTTGTTCAGGAATGTCGTCGATCAACTGCAATAAAATAAAAGTTACTTAAGACAGGCCTTACAAAAAAAAAATTGGTACAATATTTAAAGTTGAGAACTCTAGTGCATGCACTTGAGGGGCTCCCAGCTTTTACGAATTTTCATAGGTTTCAGCTCCTATGTATTTGTATTTGGTTAATTCTTTTTAAACTGCGTGACAGAAAGCTGGGTAAGTACAAGACCAATAAACCTACCTATTGATGTAAGAGCCAGATTTTTATTGATTGATATGCCAGAGATATTGAAATCTCCATACAAATTATTGGATTTTATAACGCAAAAGTATAATATTTGTTTTTAAAAGTAACATTGACGGCCATATAAAATGTGTGGCCGTCAGCATTCTTTTTACAACGGGCAAGGAATATTATTAACAAAGTACGCTGCTAATATTTAAGTACTTTTCCTAAGACGATCGCCTAATCTACAATCTGATTTACTTATCTACATATACAGACAATAGACACATGTGACGTATTATGTGGCTACCGCCACAGACAGTTTGGATTAGGTTCGGTCTTGAGTGGTCAACAGACGAACACTTACCGCCTGCTCTTGAACTTTCATGGCAAGTGATTTACGGAACGTGGAGAGCCGCTTCGTGAAGCCGCTGGCTACGCTCACGCCACTCTTAATAGACTCCTCCGACGTCGAAAATACTGATTCTGCATGATAACATTAAGAGGAGTGTGAACCTACAGCTTTTCATGCAAAAGTTGATAACGATTTCCACCCCTGATTCATCACATTCACTCATAGGTCGTCAGTCAGAACAAAATCTAGGTATATACGTTTTGGTTTTTTCACTATAATCATAGATTCAGTTTTATTGTTGTTTCAATATTCTCATACAAAACTATTTTTGGCGATTATTTGACTATATTGATTTTAATCAATATTAAAAAAACGTATAAGTAGACCTAGATTTTGTTCTGACTGACCTATCAAGAATTGATCAAACTTGGTTATTGACATTGATTGAACCATTCTGGCTAATACTAATCACTGTTTTTTTTTTTCAATTATACTCGGTCTGACTTAACCTTTTGAACGCCACGGCGTATAAGCGTGCCACGAGCGCTCAAAGACGGTTGTAGCCGACGCAAATGTATGGAAAACGGCGTATAGTGGCGTCAGGGGAACGAAAATCTGCTGTCGGCTACAGCCGACTGGGGCGTTCAAAAGGTTACAGTTTGACATGTGGAGAATCGGCTTTTATTAGGTAGGTACTTAATAAGTTTTTATTTCAACAGTAAATCGTAGTCAAATGTTTGAATAGGAATACAATTAATAAATATAATATTCAATATTAAATAATTATATAACATAGCAAGAATAGGTCGCGGGAATAAGTTGCTAACTTGCTGAAAAACTCAAAATACACTTGAACCGTATGAAATATGTTCCACTAATTAAAAATATCTTTAATTTTAGGTACATCTCGGCTTATCGACTTATTCCTGCCGTCCACGGAGTTCATAAAACAGTTATAGTCAAGGTTATCAAATTCATTACCGTCAATTTCAATAGCAGTCGCCTTACGAGCGGCCTCGGTGTCTGCTAGTATGCTGTCAACAAATATAACGCACTGTATTCGCTTGAGTTTGAAACCAGCACGAGATACACAAGTACTACTACAATGTACATTAGGTAACGCCATTCTAGGGTCCAATCTATACGTTCGATTGAGAACAAGTCGTGGTCTCATGTTAACGTAACTTCGTTCCTCGCTTATCGTTATCGTTAGCCAACATAGGCCCAACGTAAGAACTGCAGTACCATTGTAGGTATCCCTTAGGGTCTGCAGAATGACGACAAATAATTAAAAAATAGGTGAGACATGCTGAACAGTGGCCTCGCCGGAATAATTTACTCGTGAAACGAGCGGTCTCATTTGCAAAAAGTGCGAATGTTAATGTAGTGTTAGATATAAACATAAGTATAAATACTATTAGAAGGGCATTTTTATTCCCATTATGCGCACTCCCGCTGTGGCATTGAGCAGTCCGCGGACGGCTTAACGAAAGCGCGCGCATCATCTATCGGCACGAAGAGTAAACATGCGACAAGATTTCAAAGGCGCCTCTGTCTACGCAAACTGTTTTTTTGCTATATGAAAACGTTAGTTCTATTTTAGCCACGTGAGTATGAGTTGTGCAAACCGCTCTCGCTAGCGTAAACTATCGCTCGGTCCCTTTTACTTGTATCGGCAACAAGCAGCATATCCGATAGATTCCGATAGCGAGAAGGGTTTGCGCAAACTCATGGTTAGACTTCAGTTAGTACTCGTACTATATACTTGTGAATAACCCTTATTGTTACGATAGGCGAGAAAGAGATAAGGCGAAGCGTGGGGCGCTGTACGCAATTATTTGTCGGCTTAGCTGTCAAACCCATACAATGCCGCCGAAGATGCCCTTCTAATAGTATTAGTCTTATGGTAAAACTAAGGGTCAATTATAATCGCACAAATACGAGATAAATAACGTCGGTGTTTTATCAACTCATGCATTTACAATCATAAATATTGCCATGATTTTCGGAGTTATTGTCATATCTAACGTTTTAATCTTCGCATAATGGTGACAACGCTTGAAATATTTATTAAATTGCGGGGATATTTCAACAAGTTCTGTATTATAATTCAAATGTGGTGGTAGTGGTGGCTTATAACATACCTAAACGTCATGGTATTGGTAATTGGTGAGTCACCAAATCTATCCCCAAAAATATCGCATTAGACGTAAAACCATTGAAAGACGCGGTTGTGATGGTAGCCGCGGCTGTTAGCCAAATTGATGGATTTATAGGGTTATAAGTCATTGGGGCCAATTCGAACGTTTTTTCGCTAAATTTAGAATTCGCTAAATTTGAAATAAGAAACGTTAGACTCTGAACCTTGGAGCTATACAAAATCGAGTTTGACGTTTCTTATTTTAAGTTTAGGCAATCTTAAATTTAGCGGACACCGTTTCGAATTGGACTCACTATATAATTATCTAGTTAGTTAGTTATTAGCTTTGTACACCAAATAAGATAAACCAGCAATCAGTGTACAACGTGGCTTTCATTTGACTACTACCAATAACAAACAAAGCAGTGTAATAATTAATTCTGTTTGCAACTTTATTGCTCTGAAACGAATAAGTGATGAGTATTTTAAAGACATAATGATGAAATTAAAGCATACTTTAAAAAATCAAACCCATCTTAAAGGAAACAATAAAAAGCACTGTTTGTTATAATAATAATGAGTGTTACCGGTGTAGAAACATTTGCAGGCCGCGCTGGCTGCGCATGACGAACCGCTGCAAGTCCGTGGACGCGAGCAGCGCGGTGAAGCGCGAGTACACGCACGCCGCGTCCGCGCACGCCTCCGCCAGCGCCGGCACCGCGCTGCTCGCCGCCTCCGACAAGTCGCGCGCCCAAAGCGCCAACTAACAACACACGCTTCAAAATAGGAAGCCGTCAAAAAAAACCGGCCAAGTGCGAGTCGGACTCGCGTACGAAGGGTTCCGTACCATTATCTATATAATTATATCCGTTTTATGAAGTCGTTACTCGGTTCCTTTTGATAACATTTAAGCATATAAATGCTTGTCCGTGTTTTCATCGAGCGGTTCCAACGGAAGACCAGCGCTGGCGTCACAGCCAGCACATGATGACTTGGGATCGTTTCGCAACAATCATATCTAATTTGGTTTTTTATGCATGTTCTATTATAATAGCTTTATTGTTGTAAATACATACATGTTTCTTTCAGTAAAACCAGATGGCACTACAACCAAGTAAAATTAAATGAAATCAGCAAATTGGCGTAATTTGGTCTTTAAGTATTACATGTGATTTGTGAAAACTACCATATTAATATAATCACGGATAGATGGCGTTACAAAATCGAAGGAAACAACGTTTGATTATGAGTTTACTGGCACTCCAGTGTGAATGTCTAGCCACTGTAATACGTTGCGTTTAGACCGGAATACAAAGGCAACTCTTTTGAAAACTCAAGAAATATATAATATAATAAGTACCTAGATACTTAAATAATTGCTCATTTTAGCCAGTATCGTGAAGCAGATATGCATCTCGATACGGATCAAGACGTATTTATTTGACCGTCGACCACGCCCCAGTTTTGTCAGATTATCTTAATTTATGCACAGCAGCACAAGGTGCTTACTTGTAAAATGCGCCAGTCGTCGACACCCTCGACGAGCTTCTTCGCGCGCTTCGCGTTGTGCTTGACGATGTCCTGCGCGTTCTGCAGCCGGCCCTCCTGTCTGGCGATACGCTCATGGATGGACTCCAGTTCATTCTCAGCGTCGGACCTTACAACAAACACCGTCAATTACCCTACTGTCTCGTCACAATAACATTTATGATTTTAGGTTAGGTACTTGATAGTTTTTAATTCTATATCTGAGCCTTAGTTAAATTCGTTTACAGCTTTCAAGGCCGAATTCAGAAACGCCATTTAAGCATTTGAGTAGATATTAAGTAGTTAAATATCCCTCAACTAGTTGTCAACCTATACAGAAACGTCACTGAAACGTCACTTTAATTAAAGATCAATTTGAGTGGCCTTTCTGAATTCGGCCATCAGTCTCGTTAAAGTTTTTTGGATAGGAAATATCGCATGTTTTTCTCAAAACTCCAAAGTAAATATGTATGCCAAATATCCTTGAAATCCTTTCAACTATCTGGACTAGGTATGCATAGTCGCGTCTTTTAAATTTCTGGGACAAATCTATTGTACATATCTAGTATGTCTGCCATGAGAATAGGAATGAAAAGTGCCGTTCGCAAAGTTTTTTATGTATGTGCAAAATATCTCACGGTACTGTTTTATATGTATTTATAAACAGGGAAAAAATGTTTGTGTGTTGATAAGGGGTAATCTCTGGAACTACTGACGCGATTATAAAAAAAACTTTCACTAATAGAAAGTGACACTATCCGCGAGTGGGCTATATTATTATTCCGGAAAATTCGAGGTGCCCGAGAGAACCAGTGATAATCATTCTACGCGGACGAAGCCGCGGGCATAATGCTAATGTAATTGACTTTGACAAAGGTTTGATACTACCCCGGCCTTAAGTAAATTCGCATCTTATCAAAGTCCTTTCAGTGAATTAATGATACACAATGATTATGGTTGGAACATCCCGTGTTCAGGTTTCTCAGATGTAGAGATAGAAAGACGGACTCACTGCCTGTTCGAGAGCTGCTTAAACTTGCCACTGAGAATCGCGAGCCTCGCACTGCACTCCGATATAGTTCGCTCCAAGCCCACTGAAGCTGTTAACAGTTCCTTGATCTCGTCCCGCATCTGATAGTAGTGCTTCATAAGACTTTTCAGTTCTTCTATCTCGGGTGCTGCGAAAACGACGGAAAAAGATTAGAAACCCATTATTCAATGTGCAGCTATTTAACATTGAATAAGGAGGTACTAATCTTACCTACTGTCGCTGAGTAAAATAATACAGTTCTATTCAATGCATACGATGGCTGAAAGTGCAGGCGAAAATTATCGAAGTATATTGCTTTTCACGGGCGGGGTACTTTAAATGTTAAAGTGTTTTGTTTTTATGTTTGTAGTGGGTCAGAGATTATATTGCATGTGTATATTATATACGGCACCCACGTTCACACACATACGCACAACACACAGTCACTTACACACACACAAAATAATGAGAGAGTCTATTTGTTTATGTTTAAGTATACCTAAGCATTGTTTTCAACTTGAAATCTTAACATTGTTAGCATTGTCTAATAGGGATGTTTCCTGGGTAAAAAATATTTATTCAAATTAGTCCGTCAGTTATATTATCATAAAATATTGAACACGTACTTTTTGCTTTATCAAGTCAATCAAAATTATTGACAAAGATGCGCTTCAAAGTGGGGGCTCATGACGTCACTTCATGGTAAAAAGTGTGCCAAGGCGTGACGTCGCGCGGAACGCACTATGTTTTCGACATTTTTGGTTTCATTGACAAAAGAAATAGTAGAATATGCAACGGTTGCATAATGATAGGCCTTAAAACACTAGTGCGGTTTTCATGAAACGAGCTTTTAGCGAGTTTCATAATAAGATCGCACGTGTGTTTTAAGGCCAAATTATGCAGAGTTGCATACATAACTTTATCTACACACATATTATAAATCCTCCATGATGGGTTCAGAAACAATATTTTCTGGCAACAAGTTATTTGTTGCAATCGTGGCTACATATTTCCGATATCCGGCGCATTTTCACATCACACACACTCCGAGAAGACTACTTACTATTCATATGTTCAACTAAAATGTAAATTACAAACAACTTTTTCTATTCAATTCAAAAACAATTTTACTTACGTTCAGCAAAACGCCAACATGTCGAACCTCCGTCAAGACCATTTTTTTTTAAATCATAGACAAACGGATGAAGTCTCTATTCTCACGTCACTCGAGATCAAATATTGTGCAGTTTGTATTAAAAAAACATACTGAATTGACGTTTCGTATCAATAACTGTTTTAATATCTATGGATACTAGAATAGAGACCACTTGAGTTTTGACAGCTGTTCCAAATTTAATCTCTTTTCTTTACTAAAAACGATAAAGAAGTCATGTTATTTCTTTATCGCAGCACTGGTTTTTCCTAATTGGTTGTCAAAATGGTGGTCATTTCCTAAGGTTTTTGATTAACCAATGGAGGTTTTATGATATGGGTGTACATAAAATACGTTTGCAATATTTTTTATTAATGTAAACGACGGACTAAATAGATTTTTTCAGGAAACTAGCCTATTACTGTGTTAATTAAGATAATATTATAGTAGGAAGAGAAATCAAATTTGACCTGCGCATCATAGGGAATCTCAGTGTGGAGTTAAGAGACAACACTATCTGTCCTGCTATTTTTAAGTGGCAAATGAACTTTATTATTGGGACATTTCACGTGAAGCGGACAGGGAAAAAAAAGTGAGGTTCTGAAAATCGACCACATTCGGCCCATCTGTACTTCTAGTAGGTATGAATGTGTACGCAAAATATTTTTTTTTGTATAGTGTATATTTACCAAGTTATAGGTTTCAAAAGAATTGTCGTTGATTGGTACTACAATTTTTCGAAAGTAATTTTTCGAATATAACAAATCTACTATAAAATATTTTACATAGCGATACATATTAAAAATATACTGTTCTTTTCGACAGCAAAAAAAATTAAAAAATTAAAAAAAAATAATGGCCAAAACCGGAAGTAAACTTTTCAAACCAGAATTACAGTCACTTCGACCAATTTTTTTTTATTTTTTTTTCTTTCAAAATATAGCTTAAATGATAATGAAAGTACACTAGAAAATTTAAAATGGGATCTCTATTAGTTTAGGAGATACGTTGAATAATATACACCCGCGTCGCAAGGGGCGTCATATGTAGCGCTTGCTTAGATCGGTTGGTGTGCGTCAAATAAAATGGCTTGTATAAATTACTGTGATAAAATAGTTCAAACATAATAAAACAACATTGGTACAACACAAGAACTGTTTATTTTGTAATTTTAACAATTTTACAATGGGAATCTATGGCAGAAGTGGTCCTCTTTACAAGAAGGCCTGTGGTTGTTGGAATGAAGCTGTGAAACTTTTTGGTTCCTGAAATGGTGACCGTAGACGCAAACCGGGGTTCCAAAAAAATTCTCTGACGCTCTATATCATTTTTAGAACAGAAATAAATGGCGGTTTGTTTTAAAGATGATTTTGCCCATTCATATAATCGCATTGGTGTTATAATTGCTTTACTTGGAGGTAACTGTAAACTTGCACGCGCAGCTAAACGTTTCAGATTCCCCCCTATACCATCGCATGGCCCCTTTCCATGAGATGTTGCATGAAAATGCAACTCTGCATCTGCATTAAAATCTTCTTTGTAATAAAACAGATTCGCAAAGTTAAATCTATTTTTAAAATGTTGGGAAGCCCCGTCAGTTATGTATATAATTTTTGATCCAACTATCGATTTTTCTAAAAGATGCTTGTGTAGTAGCTTTTGGAAAGCATAAAAGGTGGCTGTGTCATGCTTCAGGTCGTCAGAAATCATAACAATGCTTCCGTGTTTTACTTCATTACCGTCTCGTATCTTTTAGAAAACCCGATAGTTGGATCAAACATTATATACATAACTGACGGGGCTTCCCAACATTTTAAAAATAGATTTAACTTTGTGAATCTGTTTTATTACAAAGAAGATTTTAATGCAGATGCAGAGTAACATTTTCATGCAACATCTCATGGAAAGGGGCCATGCGATGGTCTAGGGGGGAATCTGAAACGTTTAGCTGCGCGTGCAAGTTTACAGTTACCTCCAAGTAAAGCAATTATAACACCAATGCGATTATATGAATGGGCAAAATCATCTTTAAAACAAACCGCCATTTATTTCTGTTCTAAAAATGATATAGAGCGTCAGAGAATTTTTTTGGAACCCCGGTTTGCGTCTACGGTCACCATTTCAGGAACCAAAAAGTTTCACAGCTTCATTCCAACAACCACAGGCCTTCTTGTAAAGAGGACCACTTCTGCCATAGATTCCCATTGTAAAATTGTTAAAATTACAAAATAAACAGTTCTTGTGTTGTACCAATGTTGTTTTATTATGTTTGAACTATTTTATCGCAGTAATTTATACAAGCCATTTTATTTGACGCACACCAACCGATCTAAGCAAGCGCTACATATGACGCCCCTTGCGACGCGGGTGTATATTATTCAACGTATCTCCTAAACTAATAGAGATCCCATTTTAAATTTTCTAGTGTACTTTCATTATCATTTAAGCTATATTTTGAAAGAAAAAAAAAAGAAAAAAAAATTGGTCGAAGTGACTGTAATTCTGGTTTGAAAAGTTTACTTCCGGTTTTGGCCATTAATTTTTTTTTTATTTTTGAATTTTTTTTTACTGTCAAAAAGAACAGTATATTTTTAATATGTATCGCTATGTAAAATATTTTATAGTAGATTTGTTATATTCGAAAAATTACTTTCGAAAAATTGTAGTACCAATCAACGACAATTCTTTTGAAACCTATAACTTGGTAAATATACACTATAAAAAAAAAAAAATTGCGTACACATTCATACCTACTAGAAGTACAGATGGGCCGAATGTGGTCGATTTTCAGAACCTCACTTTTTTTTCCCTATCCGCTTCACGTGAAATGTCCCTATTGTGAGTTTACGAATAAAATGTCGGTAGGAATAAGTGTGAGTCAGTGGATGCGTGGGCAGGGCAGGCATGCTGCGGGCTCACTGTCGTCGGCGAGCGGCGTTATGCGGTGCATGAAGTGGCTGTGCGCGGCGTGCACGACGCGCAGCGTGGCCTCCAGCGCGGAGATGTCGCGCTCGCGCCGCCCGATCTCCGCGTCCAGCGCCGCGCCGCGCTCGCGCAGCTCCGCGCGCTCCGCTGCAAACTAAACATACAACCATAAAGCGTATTATACATCTTCAAGTGTCAAGCTCTATTAATTTCCATCAGATATCGGCACAGGCTTGGCCGTGAAAGCGAAACATTCAGACATACAGACTCCTTACGCATTTATAATATTTATCTGGATATATAATATATATATTATATCATATGTCAATATATTCTTCGTATAGGTATGAACAAAAAAAGATATGGATGTACACATACGAGTATATTCATTGTTCAATCCTTATGACGTAGCTGTGGATTTATAATTCATTCGTAAAGATAAGATAGTGGTAAAAAAAGGAAGCTAGAAACCTTTATTTTGAAGAAGGTCACAGACAACTGCTGACCGGACTCATCTTTGCCCAGTGAAGAGATGAAAATGTCGTATCTGTACAAAAAAAAACAGTCAAGAGCGAGCCAGTCTCGCACGCAGAAGGCGCCGTATGTTGAGATTTATGTGAATTGCAACATTCTTATAAGAAATAAAGATTCTTCAAAAGTAAACTTAGATAATTTCCAGGATGAACCGATTTGTAAGGTCATCACTACGTTTTGAGAGTACCTAGGACTACATAATAACCGATTTCTGTACATTCACGCTAATAATGTATACCGACCTAACTATAGATAAAATTGTGACAGCGAATTTTCTTTAGGTTGATAGTTCGCGGCACGTAAAAGCAAATTTGCGAGTCTGATAAATCGACCCCGTGGCTGGGTATAATGCAACACAATGCTAGTTTCAGTCAGCCAATGGCGTGTTGCAAATTGGTTTATAGTTTTCATCACGAATATTTAAGTATAAGTATGGTATCGTTTGTATTATTGTATAGTATATTAACGGTCAATTGAATTCGTTCTATTAGTCTTAATTTCTAGATCGCATGATCTCTGTCGCATGCCTGTTACTGGTGCATAAGCAGGACTAATGTTTCGTTCTAAATTTAATTGTACACGTACTGTTGGTGTATACATTTTTTTTGCAGTGTGAGATCCGTGACTTTGCTCGCGTGGGATTGGGATGAGAGTATACTATGTGTTAATCCAGGGTGTAAGCTATCTTCATTCCGAATTTAACTGGAATCTGTTGAGCCGTTTCAGCAGGCACGCGTTTAATGTTGGCAGGGTGAGTCGCCCGGCTAAGCGGAGTGTATAGGATATAATTTTCACGCGGTCTCGGCCCGGGGCCAGGTCACTCGCCTCTTCTGGAGCTGCTCGATGCGCTGCTCGCGCTCCTTAATCTCGCAGCGCAGCTTGCCGCAGGTCTCGGTGAGCGCGCGCGCCTGCACGCTGAACATGTCGCGCCGCGCCGATATCTCCGCCACGCGCTCGTTCATTGCCTACAAATATTGACCATTGCTCAACCTGTAACAATTATCTGGACGACCGAGCTTTGCCTATCCAGATAAACTGGGAAAGTAAAGCATTATCTAAATACAAAATTTCATCAAAATTCTTAAAGCCGGAAACAGCTTTAAGAATTTTGATGATATTTTGTATTAAACTAACACTAAAACTAATTACATAACATTAAACGGAGAAACTAATTACGTCCCAAGAAATAGTGTCAAGAGGGTCAGATTCACTCGACGTATGTTCCATTGTTTATCGCCGCTTAGAAGTAATAGGACTTGTTAATTCAGTTTTCATACAGTGCGAGAAAAAGAAATGCGGTTAAGAAATTGGAAAGCGATTTAAAAAATAAACATAACTTGTTTTGGTGAATCTGAAACCCTGAGGTACCTACTCTATCTCTGTCCTTCTGCTTAACACTATTTCATGGGACATTTGTATATCCTCGCTTAAAGTAATAAGATATAAGAATTACTGGCTGTTGCAGAATCGTGTGGCCTACTTGCAAAATAAATATTTATTTTTTATTTACCCTTGAGCCTTTCTCAACATTATAAGAATAAGCAATGCCATAGGGCTTTGCTTGGATTGGGAACAAACACATTATTGAATTGTATTGTATCGTTTAGATTTTCAAGAGACGAGAAAGTAGTAAAATTTTAAATTGTAGAAAGTACATATAACATTGAAGCGTTGACGACCTTTTTGGGATATGCACGCTTTATTTATTTATTTCATAGACAAGGCAGATTTCCTGATTTTCAGACAACACAGCAAGTTAATGTGTGTGCGTGCGCACGTACCGCATCGAGTTGCAACCGCTGGGTGTTAGCGTCGAAGGCGAGGTCGTCGAGGTTGGCGACGGCGCGCGCCGAGTGCGCCACGCGCAGCCGCAGCAGCGCCTCCTCCACGCGCCGCCGTCGCCACTCGTCGCGCACCGCGCTCAGCTCCTTCTCGCCGCCCTCCACCGTCAGCAGCGACGACTTCAGACGGCTTTCCTGTCACACAATACCATCAATATACTTCTACTTTAACTAATTATGGACGAGCGTGTCAAAATGCAGAGCCAACGACGAACACTCTTTAAACAGTCCAAAGTCCCCTTTCTGTCGAGGCATGCCTGCATTTATCAATTAATATTATTTTTATTTTAATAACAGGCCTTGCAATATTATTAAGGTACGAATACTTCTACATTAAATTGTCAAACCGTATGTTAAAGATCATTAAAAACCATATTGTTACACCTCGTATATAATTTGCAACTTGCGTATCTCCAAGGACACTTTAAAACTTGGAAAGTTGCTGAGAGGGCCTAGCACATTAGCTTTTATCGCGCACATAAAGCATCTGTCACTTTTTAACCAATGCGGGTGCGAAAGGGACGAACGTCTTACGTACGTTAAAGGGTCTCGGCATATCTCGATTTTTATCGGAACAAATCGGAAACCACTCTTAAGAGTAGTTTCCCTATTATCGGGGGTGTGATTCCGCTAGCAACATTTGTTCACTTCTGTGTGCGTCGTCATGAGTTAGTACGAGTTGATTACGCCCACATGAAACCATTTTGTGCCTCACTATGACAGTTCGGCTGTTTGACACATTCATTCTATGTGTTATTATTCTAAGGGTGGTTCTTCTCAAGAAGATAGGATTATTCGGCAGACCAAGACATTTTTTAAATATATAGTCGTAACTTTTTACCTTGTGACTTCAGAAATGTTCCCATTGATCAGATAATGGGATCCATAAGGAATCAAAGTATTTAAAAAAATTAACTTTCAATTATATCTGATGTTTCTAGGTAATTTTCTAACAAAAGCCAGCCATTAGTTCTTACTTTTCAAAGGGCTTTTGGAGTCAGCTTGGTTTTTAATTAAAACAATTTTATTTCTAGATGTAGTTTACATAATAGCGTGTGGGTGTACTGCACACCAAATATCGCTTATCGCTCGTGTCTGGTAGAATTCTTTGAAAGAAACCACTTTTTTCATCACACTCGCTCGGAAAAGGTGTTATTATACGCAGGCGTATAGAGCAGCTATAGCCGATTTAGCTGCTCAATACGCCCTGCCGTCAGCGGGAGTTATAAACAATACTAAATCCATAACTCCCATGAGAGTTATGGATTATGGGCGGGCGTGCGCTAGGTCCGGCGAGGCGCACGCGGCTCCGGCTCTGGCGGTGATCGTTTTCTTATACAAGTAGCGCGCAACCGACACGACATGCAGTTTATTCTACCCACCTGATGGTAATTCACGGTGTACAAATCTAATTTTTATTTCATTTCCTCGCAAATGTGATGAAAAACATTGTGTGTATCACGGGCAGTAAGGGGATAACAACCTAGAGTCATTATAAGCCCTCCCGCCTTCGGCGTCGGGCTTCTAACATACTCTAGTTAGTTATCCCCTTCTTACGGCCCTGGATGCACAATGTACTATAATCTAATCCAAAACGTGACATGGGTTGTGATGAAACAGGTTAGATTTTCGTCAATTTGTTACTGCAATTTGGGCTATTACGATGTACGAGCTATAAAGTTGGTGTACCAGATCGACGTGCAAAAGGCTGCAGGTTTCAAGGTCGCGTGTGAGCCGGCGCATGTCGTCCTGCAGCCGCGCCGTGTGCCGCTCCAGCAGCGCCACGCGCGCCGCGTGCCGCGCGCTCACCGCCTTCAGCCTAAGGGAACCAACGGAACACTTTACGAGACAAAACACTTGTATAGGCATAGGGCCCTGTTTCTCAAACATACTAGTCTATAGTGGCCGTCAACCAAAGTGACGACTGGAGCGATCAATCATTTCAGTTTCCAGCACTATGGGACCCTGCAAGTGTGAGTCACGCTCCGTAATGCCAGTCAAACGCGAAAGAGATACCAAGATTAATGTTTTATGGCCCCGGACGTCACCTTACATGACAGCCACTATAGTAATTACTAGTGTTTATTTAAAATAATTAAGACAATGGCACCTTATAACCCTTGGACCATAAAATATTTTTCTATTATTTGCGGCCAAAAAGGCGTTGCTTTGCGGGCAAAAAGACTTTGGCGTGACTCCATGAAAGCCTTTTTTAAAAGACGTTTTCATGTCAAAATTCTACAAGCTTTATTTAATTCACAATGAAACATTGTATTTTGACCGAACTTGTTATTCGACCGTCAGGTGTTTAATTTGTATGATTAACCCAAACACCTGACGAAATAGGAAAGCGACAATCCGGTTCCCGATGATAGCTAACACTCTCAGCGCCAACAATACCTAAGCGCTACGCTACGCTTTGCTTTGTAGCAAAAATGCGCTACGAACAGAGTGCCCGCCTAGGAGGCTCCTGGCACTCAGTGTAAAGAAAGAGGCTTGATTTTATATAGTCGCTTTTTAAATATATCAAAGAGGCAGTTAATCTGTATTTAATAACTAAATAACCATGTTTACACCCATAACAATCGAAGCAACTGTAGCGACCACAGTAAACTAAGGTAGCAAGCTCAAACACATCAACCTCGTCTGCCGAAGTCGGTTAAAACCTAACTTGCGTGCAGCGTCATACGCATGCAGAGGGCTTAGCACACTATTTTTTATCGCGCACGTAAAGCATTCATCCTTTTCGCACTCGCTTATTAGTTAAAAAGTGACAGATGCTTTATGTGAGCGATAAAAGCTAGTGTGCTAGACACTCTGGTTGTACACAGCGGAATGCGCCTGCGACGGGGCGCGGTCGCAGTCGGAACTCAGTCACCGCGCTCCACACGTCTCTTGTGCTCGCGAACTTTGTGCCTTGCTTACGCTACGCTTTAGTTTAACTTCACAAAACCTTTCCTAGAACTATTCTGGGACTCTTTCTGAAGTGCTTGTGGCTTTCCTTCGTGTGCGTAACCTTATGTACTTTTTCGTTCGCTTTTATTACGCTTAGTGTTAAGAACGATATTTGTGGGACCCTAAATAAAAGCGTGTTTGTTAATTTGGAGCTTATCATTTTACTCACCGTTAGGGTACCTATACAACCTTATTGCGCACTTTTTGACTAAAGGCATAGTGCCAGTCGCGAAAGGTCAATCGTGTGGGGCATGCGGGGTGAGGGGCTCGCGCCCGCTCGGCCTGCGGAGTGCTACCTCAACGCAATATTCGCGCTGAGGTAATACCCGGTCCGGTAGCTGTTCCGCCATATTGCCGCCGCGCGTCGGCATCGCGCGTTCATAGCAGACTACACACTTTTTTGTTCAGTATGTTAAAGGCAAGTGAATAGCAGATGATCTGACCGATTCTCTCGCTCGACGAGCTCGGCCGAGCACTCGCGCTCCGCCTGCTTGCCCTCCATGTGGGCCACCTGGGCTCCGATCGTCTCCACTTGGTAGCTCTGGAATCGGTATATTCTAACTGTAAACAATGGCTCTTAAGTGTTTTTAATCCAATATAACAAATCACTATGGCACTGACGTTTACCACCATTTGTTCTTGTTTACATGATTGCTCTAGGTCAATTCACAAGAGCTGGCACATTAATGACATTAATGACCGAAAATAATGTCACCTATCATTGTATGACTGCTGTCCCTATATAGGGGCACCTCCTATAATGTCATAAAAGGAAACAAGAACTCGTGTACAGCATATTATTAGGACTATACATTTGTCTGCAGCGCTCAATGTCAAGATTGAAATTGGTAGGTAAGAAAAATAGATCTCAGTAAGTACTTATTACAAAATTAACATGAAAAATTTAACTGTCATGGCGTTTTTAGTTCATTTATTATATTTATGTAGATTTCTTTTTTTGATAAAATTCACAAGGCAGGTTGATTGAGTTAGTAAGATTATTCTTACATTGAAACAAAGGTGATACAAAATACCATTATCTTTGTAGTTAAACCTAACGGTTTAATTATAAAGATGGTATTTTGTCTTAACTAACGTTAATACACAGGTTTGTCCAAAAACACTATTATTACTTATTCAAGCAACCTGTGTACAACCATTTTGGATACTTTTTGTTCAATTATTCCAGCATGCTAGCTTTTATGAATCGACCTATAACTGGATTGAAACAGACTATACATACCCATAGCACTATTATTTACAGACAAATTCATACCATGATTAGAAATGTTTTCATTAACATGTACACCGTTATAAATATTAATGATATTACTACTTGTATTATCTTGGATTTTTCGTGATGTAGATACAGTGGTTATGGACAACCCTTGACCCAAACCGAAGGCTTTCTATGGTTTACTGTCATTAAATAGGTACAAATGGAAAATCGTCCACGTGAAATAAACATTATGAACCTGTGTCAAAAGTAATAGTATCAAAAGTGAATTTAGTGAAAATGTAATTATGCTGAAAAGTATTTATAACCAAATTTATTTTCGTTGTAAATTAATTAATTAATTAACGAATAATGGGCGTGGACGTTCAAGTGGACGATTTTCCATTTGTACCTAATGACAGTAAACCCTTTCTATGAAATCTGTTAGGGCATTCCAATTGATTCGCGTCTGAATTGATTTGGCAAACTTCTTAAGCACGGACTATATTTAAGAGTCCTACTTACGTAGCATAAGCGCTCGTAACATATCAGTTAACAATTTACTTACAATAGCATAGAACGATTCCTTCTGCGACTGCAGGTTTCTGAGCACGTCGCGCTGTTTCGTGTCCAGTTTATTCATGATAGCTTTAGAAGCTAAATACACAAAAAAATAAACTTCAATAAATAATGCAACAAATTAAGATATTCTATTGGAAATTATTTTTATTGCTGATAAAGGGCGGTTTGCTACAAAAAAAAAACAAAGTCGTTTTAAGTGCGATGAAAATCTGTTAAAATAATAGTCGACCGAGCGAGTGAAGCGAGTGAAGCGTCTCCGTTTCAGCTTGGGCAAAAATGCTTTCGTATTACCAGTCGATGTCCGTCGGCTGTCTGTCCATTTGTTCTCGTCTACAGGTCGCATTCTCAACCGATTCTCTTGAAATTTTGTGAGCAGGTTCGATAATTATATAGATTTTACATGTCGATACAGTTTTTCGAAATTTTTCAAAATGGCGGAGATATGGGGGGTTTTTTCAGTTACAAACTTATTTGCGGTAGTGGTAAATTTACCCGATCATAGGATTTCAGTTTTTTACCGGCAAAGTTAAGTTTGTCGCGAGGTCTACAGCTCACGGAGCCACTAGTTATAACACTTGGTAGATAAAAGGTTAACTATTATCTGGAGATTCGTAAATACCTTTCAGTTGCATGTGAAACAGTTTTTCCTCGTTTTTCAAAGCCAGAAGCTTCTGTTGTTCGACGAAGGAGCAGTGCATCGCGCGCTGTTGGTTCATCGTGATATGGGTAGCGTAATGCTCTTCCTCCTAAAATTCGTGTCGATTGTCTTTTATTATCACGGTTAAACTAAAGATAAAGTTAGTTTTAACTTTAACTCCGGTCCTCAATTATCCCCCAAAATTCAATCCGCGGATAGATTTGGTTACTACGGGTTAAAATTTGATATTTGCCGCACACAAAATATGATTTTTAAGTGGTACTCAGCAAATCTATCCAGTAATTGAATATTGGGAGCGGGCGTTAGGAACAACATACGTTTAACATTGCTTCAAGTTCCTTAGCACGCTCTTCCGAAGACTTAGTTTTGTCCATTGAATCCGCCAATTTCTGCTTTAGCTCTCTGATCTGAAAAAATAATAAACAATTTATAAATACTTATTTCAATGGTTCTGTTGATGAAAAATAATAGATAAGTACGCTGCCACTCTTCGCGTATGGAACCCTAAAAAGGTATACCTTGGTGACGACAGCTTTGAGCGCAACATCCTTACGATGTTGGCTTTCCATTAGTTTTCGATTTTGCATGTGTAACTTCTCGAGCATAACGTGCATATTTTGCAGTTCACGTTGCATGCCATGCACCTGAAAAGAGAGTATATGAAAATGTATGTAGCCGCGCGACTACCACTTAGGGGAAATAGCTTATATATCTCTTAAAACTAGATCCTTCGAGCATCAAACGTAGCTTGTGTCACATGGGAACAAAGTTAAATATTTACGGCGAGGGCGGTATTGGATCCAGAGCGAAGCGAGGGATTTAAGCATTATCGCCGAAGACGAAAATAATTTAGCTATAGAGTGGACTCATACTCATACTGGTTTTCACTCCACCATTGAGGAAAATGAACAAAAATGCTATTAAAATTATACGACATGTTTTATTATGCATTCGCATTGTGCTTTCGGCCGTTACTAGTCGCTTTGCAGAGAGAAATAATTTTGCCCTAATCAGCGCGAGTACCGCCGCCGCTGACGTCATGCTACGAATGCCACCAAAGTGAGCGAGCCGTCGGCCCCCGCCGCCTCCGTGCGCCTCCGCCGACGCAGCGGCCCGGCCCGTCACAAACCGCCTACCGCGCCCCAAGGCGCCAAAAAAAGGGGAGCCTCTTCTAACGGGCTCCCCCGCAACAACATGGATGAGGGGGGATTCACGCTGGTGCAGAATAAGAGCAAGGCAGGCAGGAAGCCTCACAAGAGGATTGAATACAAAGTCTCTGTATAAGTAAGAGTCCCAGCGTCAATTTAATCAAAGTTTGGGTCAATAAGTTTAAAGAAGTTAAACAACGAATATTAAGGGAACAGGGCGGTTGTGTTTCAGAAGTGATAATAGGGTTGACAAAATGTCGCAGATTCAGTAATTGTTAGCATCTTTCCCGAAAATTGCGTCGTCGGTTGCAACAAGACTTAGATCATTTAGGGGAAGGTGTTTTTAAAAAAAATATTATTTTGTACTTATTACTTATAATAAATCTAATATAAAAAATTCTCGTGTCGCGGTGTTTGTTACTAAACTCCTCCGAAACGGCTGGACCGATTTGTATGAAATTTTGTGTGCATATCGGGTAGGTCTGAGAATCGGCTAACATCTATTTTTCATACCTCTAAATGATAAGGGTGACCCACCCTAATCAATCTTTTTGTCAATTTCTTTATTTTTATTTATTAAATGTTGTGTATATTTAAACGGGTTCTTGGATGGTTTGAAAAAACAATTAGACCCGGTAGGTGGCGCTGTTGTCGGTACGACACCAAATTTGATATATTTAATTTGGCGCTGCTTTTCGGGCACGACGACGTCTGCCGGGTAAATACGGGTAGTACTTAATAAAATTACATTGGTAGTTTTGTATCTATCGTGCTTCCAAAAGTGCTAAAATATATGGCCCACCCTATATTCCACTTTTAGAAAGGCGCGGAGCAAAATGGATATTGTAACTTGCAAAAGGTAAGTATGTTTTAAAAGTGATGTTAAAGCACCGTGCTCTCGGTGCTCGTGTTGTTGTCGAGCATCTGCTGGTGGGCCAGGTGCGTGGCGGCGAGCGTCTGCCCCAGCCCCATATTCTCGCGGCTCGCCTCCGCGTTGTTGTTGCGCTGCTGGTCGCAAAAGCTCTGCTGCTCGCGGCACTGCTCCGCCACGTTGTTAGATTCCGCCTCCAGCACCGCATAGTCCTGACCAGAAACACATTCAGTAAACGTTGCGCTAGCAATTAAATAGCTGCAAGTTTGGCGCCTTCACCAATCTGGTGGTCGTATTCAAAAAACGCCAACTATGCATTTAATCCGACATTAATTAGTTAAGTCTCCCTCGAACAGCTGTCAGCCTACACATAAACGTCACTTTCATTAAAGATCAATATGAGTGGCCTTCGTGAAATCAGCCATTACCTATTCCTATATTATTATGGAAGATGGGATCAATGCTGGCTGGGAGTGCCGCCGCGATAATAACCCTCGGCTCCAAACCTTGGGGAACTGGGCTGAATGATCAGCGCACGCAGATCGACCGCCCGCCTGTCGACGGCCGGGCGTCCCCACCCACCACCATCATCATCATCATCATCATATTATTATTATTATATTTAGAACCGAGTATGGGTAACAATATTGTAACACAGTAATAAACAGCAGAATGTAACGCGAGTGTGTGGGTAGCGAGCTACTGATGCGCGTGCGCGTGATTGCGCGGATGGAGCCAATCAACTTACTTCGCGTGTATGCCTGATGTCCGCGTCCCGCTGCCTTAGATTTTCAACAGCAGATGTCCACATAGCCATCATTTGCTTTCTCTGCTCCATGCCTTGCATTACCTGAATAACACGAAAACCATATGATAATTGAAATATCTACCTTGCCAAATGTATTAATAGTAATAAAAAAGTACCTGAACTGAGATCCTCTCACATGCCTTTTCTTCAGAACCGAGGTTCGACACCAGCTGGTTTAAGCGGTCTAACATGTGGTCGTGTTCTACCTTCAGTTTCTGTCTTTGGGTTTCCAACGCCTAGAAAATGTAGAAAAGCTTGTAGGTAAAGTTAAATAAACAGAATATGACGAAAGGGTCATAGCACACTGCGTTATTTGAAAGTGCTGGTGACGCGCGTTTTTCATCAACGTAATTGTTATTCATAGGCATGTAATCGTGTACGAAAGCAAAATCGTAATAATAGTGTAAATACACAATTACATGCTTAATCACGATGAAAAACCGGACAAGTGCGAGCCTGAGTCTCGCGCCGAGAGTCCCGTATCTACCTATGAAAAACAAACAGAACCTTTAAGGTATGGAGCTCTAAAAAGGTTTTAATAACTGGGTAACCATTTAAAACCCCCCCATTAAATAAAACAAGAAATAACTTTTACAAGCTCCCATCTCAATACAACTGTCGAGTATGATACGACCTTGCAAAAGTTACTCAGTTATTTTTTTTTTTTTTAAACCATTAACACTTGTGGAACTTACTTTTATTTTTCCTGTAAAATATAAGTACTTAAGTTCCTCCCAGCATAGTTTCAGATATAAACAGGGTGTCCCTAAAACCAACGATAAAACTAAAGGAGCTGATAGGGCGGCTCAAGAGCTACTAGATTAAGTAATTTTGACCTTAATAAAAATATCATAGTTTTCGAGATAATGGCACTGTTATAAAACTCGTGATTTTTGATACCCTGATTCATTAATTTGAGTGCTACGACTGCAAATTTTAATATTTTGTGTATCTATTTTTTGCATGCTGACTTACTTGCTATACTACTACAGTATTATGTAATCTGTGCTACTACTATACTATACTTATAACTGCATCATGATATAAAAAAAAAATAGTTTATTTCATTCGATAGCAGTTTTTCAAAAATATCATACACAAAACAGATACACAAAATATTAAAATTTGCAGTCAAATTAATGAATCAGGGTATCAAAAACCACGAGTTTTATAAAAGTGCCATTATCTCGAAAACTATGATATTTTTATTAAGGTCAAAATTACTTAATCTAGTAGCTCTTGAGCCGCCCTATCAGCTACTTTCGTTTTATCGTTGGTTTTAGGGACATCCTGTAGATTGGCAAATTTGGGACACCTATAAGTACAAATTAGTATTAAACTTGATTGACTCGCTAATTTCACTGATAAATAATAAATAAACGAGAAATTTAACATATTGGATTAACTTTAACTTCCGTTAAGTCCTCAGTAAAAGAAAAACACTTTAACTTTTAACAAAGTTAACTTTTTGAGTAACGGAATAATGATTAATGAAGTAAAGTTTTTGATTAACTCTGAGGGCAAACTCCTACTTTATTGAATCGATACATCATTCATAGCACACAACATTTACCTTTGCTTTAGAGACATCTTGCTTGGTAAACTGTTCAATTGCACTTATGTCTCCTGCATTCCGCTCTAACTGTGCTCGCCACTCCTGCAGCGCGCCGCGCTCCCCGCATACTTCAGTCTTCAGGTGATCGGCCTTCTTCAGCAACCGAGCAATATTTTCTAGAAACCGTCAAAATTAATTTCATACTTATAGGTTTGCTCATGCATGAATTAATAGACAATAATGCAAAGGCTTAGATTGGAATGAATGCAATTGCAGCCCGAACAATAGCAATAGTTTGCAGGGCCGTCTTTAACTAGACTGGGGCCCTTGGGCACACAAGAATTTGGGGCCTTTTTGGAAAGTAAAAAAAGCGAATTATAATAAGCGAATTAAAAAGCGAATTATGTGAGAGAAATTGTCGGTCCTTCGGGGCCCCCTGAGAATGCGGGCCCTGCCCTTATAGTGAAGACGGTATTGATAGTTTGTAATTATTATTGCCATTCTGCCAGAAGCAAGTATAGTACTTTTATAAAAATTGGTTTGAGTCTGTTATTAGATACCGAATCGATCATGGATGGAGCGATTCAGTATCAAATACGAAACAATTTAATGAGGGGATTTTAATATTAATGCTTGGTTCTCAAGAAATCATAATGTCAAATGAAATTAATGCAAATTGTACGCAAAAGTAGGCTGTCTGTCACGTTGTGCCAAATTAAGGCTACCTCCTAGCTATTCCGAGAACACACATGCGAACCAAGCCTTCAGCTCAAATCAGAATGTAGACTCGGCATAAAGGCTGCTCTACATGAGGGAGTGTCCACTTCAGCCAACCAGGAAATTCTAGGTATCACATTTAATTCTAATTTAAGAGACCGACGGCCGTATGTTAGGAATACACGTGGGAAATTCGCGTGGACAGTTACAAGCAAGGGCACTGCGGGCGCGGTAGAGATGCTCCTAGGAGCGAAGCAATCAGGGGCCTTGTAGAGCACAGCAGCATCTGTCTTGAGGCGCACTATCACAGCGCGTAGGTACGTTTAACCAGCGTACTTATGGAAACAAGAGGAAACGTAACCAAAAAGCGGTTTGCACTTAGTCGTACGATAGTCCCATAGGAAATAAGGAAGGCGGATCATATTCTAATAGTTTCTTCGTGACTTAAGAGAGTATTTTAGCATGATGACTATAGCCAATAACATGTCCGTATACAAGATGAGAAGTTCCTCCTCCAAAGTATCACAGAAATACTAGTGTCTGTTTGGTACTGCCTACTATACGCATTTAGACTTATTCGTGGGGCATTATCAGGTAGAATAAGAAAATGATAGCCGGAAATTGACAGCATTTTGCTGTAGTCAGTTGGTATGATGAAAAGTTTGTCAATGGGTTAGAACCCAATACAAACCATTTATAACAGACTTGAAAAAATAACAGAAGGAGGATCCCAATTCGACATGTACATGAGTTTTCTTTGTTTAATATGAAGGCTCCTTCCACCAAACATTTATATTGAGTCATTTTACACAATTAAATGCCTGATACCTTGATGCCTGTCAATGCAAGCATTGATATCTTTCCTTTGCTTATTACAGTCAATGATGTCTCTGTCCAGTCGGGCAACCTCATTAGTTGACAATTGGTGCAGCTTCACCTCTTGCTCCAGCTGCTGCTTCTGAGCAAACAATAGACGCTGAAATAAAAAAATAACTCGTTATCTTAACTCAATTTTAGCCACATGATCTCTAATTAAGTCTAATAAGCTAATGGTTCACTCTGAACAGAGACCTCACAATGACTTTCTGAAATTAGATTTTTCATCACCCTGTTATAGGGGGATCCCCTAATCTTTGTAAACCCCTGTCTGATTCTGCTAATATTTGAACTTAAAAAGTATATTTGCCTCAACTTCTTGTCTACTCAGGTTATTGTTAAACAAACAAACTTGCAAATGCGGTCCCAGTGGAATCTGAGACCTAGCTTTAATTGGTCAATTATAAAATAATAATTACAAGCTTTCATCCAACATCCCTTGTGAGTTGTGCATTGGTTAGTATATTCAGGTAAAATCATGGAAATCAATTTTGCACCAGTTTCTGTTAGGATAAGCTATAACTTGGAACATATAATATACAGTATATTTCAAAAAGTAAAATGGAGAAAAAAGTGTCACTTTTAAGTTTTAACAATTACTGGTATAAAGTCATAAAAGTGACTAACGGTATTTTCTTGATATTCAGTATGAACATGGTGCTTGTATTTGTCGAGATCATCTGTTTTTTGCTGCTGAAGGGCTAGGGCTTCTTTCAAACTCTGTATTTCATTTTGTCTGCAAAAAATATTATCCATAAGTAAAATTTATAAAGGAATAGCTGCTCATTCAATATCCATATAATGATTCATTTATTTATATTTAAGAACACCTATTAATTAAAACAGTTTCCAGGGTCTGATTATCAGGATTCGCTAAAGGAATTCTAGTTCCTTGGTTCCAACCAAGTGCGTCCAAAAGCTGGGTCATGTATCCAGGTATTTTCTGTTGTTCAGTCATCCTCCTGAGGGTTTACTTTTTGCACACTTATGTACCTAAGTCATCAAAATAAAACAAATTTCTAAAAGATGGGATCGGGGTAGTCGTTTGATCAATACTTCTGCCCCGAGGGCTCGAGAATACCACGTACCGGTACCACGACAACCTGAAAACTCAAATCGCCGCCGTGCCATAAATATTTTTAAAAACATAAGTGACATTAATTAGTGTCAACAACCAGACAAAACAACAACGGCCAGTGGCATTACTTTTTTTTTCTGGATTTTTTGGCCTGGTTTCAGAGGCTTTTAAGCCAAGTGGCATTACTACTACTACCACAAATTCTGTGTGACCATTAGGAAAACAGGGAATCTGTCATACACTTACTACCAAAACCTACCGAACACCCTTGTGTGATGAGCACGAATGATTGTTACTAAGTTTTGGATGTTTCCTATGTTTTTAAATATTTATTTATTGACCGAGCGAGCGATGCGAGCGAGGCGTTACCGTTTCAACTTGGGTAAACATGCTTTCGTATGTCTGTCCGGAGGATGTCTAGCGGATTTCCGACTGTTCTCTTCTAGAAGTCGCATTTCTCAGAAATTTTGTGAGCTGTTCGATAATTATATGTATTTTTTAACGATTATAAAGTTATTTACGGTGTTGGTAAACGGACCGCCACCTATGTCGATATATGGGGATAACAATATTCCAACGGCAAATTTAAGTTCGAGGCAAATATTCCTGAATCTGCCAATTTCTGCCACTTTTGTAACTCGTCAACATAATTTGCCACAGTTAAAATTCGATAGCAGAGTCCGCCAAAATGGCAGAAATCTGCCACAAATGGTCACGCTGACAAATTCTGTCTCTTCTCTAAGCAAATTTGGCAACACCGATGTCAGATCCCATGTAGGTATATCTATCTATTAAGATTGTAATATATATACCTTTCGTGAAACGGACCACAATCAGCCCAGCAATAGGTTCGTACATAGGTACGTAGCACATGCGAGGCTATTTTTGGCAATTTATTGCTGCAATTCAGACTATCCTCAAAAGTTCACATTTAAACTTTTTGTCCCAATTAGTGATGTAATATTTAATCTTTTTGGAAATAGCCCGAATTGCAGCTATAAATTTCCGTAAGACTAGCTTCTTACGAGCCTCTTAATCACACTAGTTTTTATCGCGCAGATAAAGCATTCGTCCCTTTCGCACCCGCCTATTAGTTAAAAACAGCCAGTGCTTTGTGCGCGATAAAAGCTAGTGTGCTAGGCCCTCTGGATAAAGTATTGAACATGACCGCATTTATCTATGCGTCCAGTATAAAAAATAAAATACCTATAGTATGAACGAATCTTGGAAGCAAGTAATAATAAAAATGTTATAGCGCTTAGCGCGTACTCACCAAACCAATGACGACCAACGAACGCCAACAAAGGGCTGGACGGACGGGTGCCAATGCGGCACTGCCAAAGCTCAACTAAAAAAAAATGCTGAATATGACGTTTGTTGACCTTCCTTGAGTTAGTATCTACGCACTTTAACTTTTAAGCGCAGCCCTTAAGATTTTCTGTTACCGTAGCGAACTTATTTTTATCGCGTACATAAAACATTCGTCCCACTCGCAGCCGCTCATAGTTAAAAAGATACAGTTGCTTTATGTGCGCGATAAAAGCTAGTGTGCTAGGTAGGCTTGTGTTATCGGGCTAATTGGGTATATTATACCTATACATTTAATAAAATCGTAAAGTGGAAAAAGTCTGTACATTGAAGATAACAATGAAAAAAAGCTATGGGTGCTTCAGAATGAGCAACACAACACATCCCAGTAGTTTTTGAATTTCATGTCTATTTGTCTGTTTGTCTGATTGTATGTGCGCGACAAACTTTGAAACTACAGAGTGGATTTCAATGCGATTTTCGGTATTATATTTAGAAAACCTTCAAATAGGACATAGGCGATACTAACTTTTAGAAATAAAATTGGAACGGGGTAAAATAACCACCAAAAACCAATTTGATGAGTTTATTAACTTGAAACTTTGTATAAATACTCTTCAAAACAATCATTTAGGTATACGATAGGTAGAGAAAAAAATAAACTAGAGGTTAAATGGGCAGAAATTACCAGCTACTACCCAACATGCTATTAAAGAAGCATGTGAACTACTTATAACATACCTGTTTAATAGCATGTTAGTAGCATTATATTGGATTTATCGTAATTATTCCACTACCCGTAGGTAGGTAACAGCCGTTAGAAGAGATGAATATCTGATCTGATTTATAAGAGGGAATTAGTATCCTAATATATAGATTAAATGTAATGGACATCCGCACCATTTCGGTATATTGAATATTCGTGACGCGAAACGTAAATAAAAGAAGGACGATCACTTATGTATGATCATAAGGTCCTGCGGCCCTAACATGCATGTCACAAAGATAAATTAGAACCGTTTATCTCTATGACTGTCTCTTTCGTCGGCACTAGTGCGAGAGAGACGCACATAGAGATAAACGGTTCTAATTTACCTTTGTGCCATGCATGTTAGGGCCGCTGGTATGAGTAGTAGTTTCAGGATGGCTAATTGCCCTTTGTTAAAAATAAAAACTCAGAAGAGGTACATCTCCTTTTAATAAGTTTTTTAAGTGAACTTGTTTCATTTTATAAATACAATCTACACGACTTTTACAAGTGGTTTATTGTTCAAATCTAGACATAATTTTTATTCATAATATTCAACGATTTTAACACATCTATAAAAGTTTCGGTTTCGGTGTCGGCCGAAACTAGAACCAAAACCGAACCTTCAGTTTCGGTTTCGGTTTCGGCAAAAAAAAACATGTTTCGGTGGGACACCAATCTAAAACAATGGTTTTGCATTACATTCTTCAAATTCACCTGCGGCCCTTACATGCAAGACACAAAGATAAGTTAACCCCGTTTATCTCTATGACTATCTCTTTCGTCGGCAATAGTGTGAGAGAGACGCACTTAGAGATAAGACGGTTTAACTTATCCTTGTGTCTTGCATGTTATGGCCTCAGTACGTATTCGCCTATGTATAGGTAGGTACCTCTTATCTATTCAGTGATTTAATCTCCTAAATCTGGCATACAGGTATTTTAATGTTATGAACAGGGTTCATATAAATTAATTTTGTACAATCTACTTGAAATGCAGCCAACAGAATGTGTGCGACGCTTTCCCAAAATAACTCGTTCGAAGCTTAGTTTCGCGCAACCGTGGCAGCTAACCGCCGGGCTTCCTTGAGCAACACAGAGTCAATCTCAGTAATTCACACCATGAGTGCCCATGCAGCCTCATTGCCCTGTCCCGTATGTCTGCAAATTGGTATTTTCGATTCAGTGCAGTCACTCAGAGACCGACTCATTCACGTGTCAACTAACAAAATATTGTGTCCCGTTTGTCAAGAAGAAGTGTCCGGACTAGATAAATTGACTATACATTTGTTTAGTCACGTCAAATTACTTACTTCCAAAGAATATAGTCACAACAAAAATGATTCAATAGAAACACCATGTAAATCGAAACCGGAAGTTATTACTGTTCAGCAGAAGAAATCCAGAGCGTCAACGGCTAAAAATAAATCATCGCCATCCACGGCGAACGCACCCGTCAAATTTGTAAAGATATATCCAAAGTTACCGGTGATGCCCACGCGCACGGCGCCCGCGCTGCACGCAGCCCGCGAGCAGACCGACAGCGGTGCCCGAGCCTCCCAGGGTGCGGCGGCGATTAAGTCGGAGAAGTCGCCTTTGGAAGTAAATACGACATGTGATATATGCAGTCTACAATTCGTCGATGCGAACATTTTGCGAATGCACAGATGTCTTATACACAACATAGATGACAATGCATATCAAAGTGTAACACGTTATCAGTGCCACGTGTGCCCGAAAAACTTTAAGATGAGAGGATCCCTAATGGTACACTTGAGAGTAGCGCATTACGGGTTCCAACCCGAAAGTGGCGATGGAGCTGGCACCGCCGAGGGCGTCGACGCCGCCGAACATGAGCTTCCTGCTGACGATAAACCCAAACGTTTTGAGAAAAACGATAACAAGCAATGGCAGTGTGATGTTTGCCGAAAATGCTTTACGACCAAGTACTTCCTGAAGAAGCATAAACGCCTCCACACAGGTTAAAGTTATTGGTGTTAGTTTGCGAGGTAATTTATACTAACTGGGTTCAAAAATACATTTTGCTCGTTTTATTAACTTTTTAATTCTGAACACGACTAAAAATTAATCATTTAGCTGACTTTTCCAAATAACTCTTGTTTCTTGACATAATAATTTTGGAGCTGAAAACTAAATAAATATGATGGTTAATTACCTAATGCTTTTTAGTACCTACCTTAACATAAAATACAACTTCGCTTTACTTCATAATGCGGTATAAGAGAGATCTGTTACGTCTCAGAAACCTAAGCTCAATCAAACATGTACCTATTGGGAGATTATATGTTCATTGATACATAGTTAAAACAATTTTTTTCAGGTGAAACTCCTTACGCATGTGCACAATGTAATAAAACATTTACATTCCAACAATCGTACCACAAACATCTGCTGTACCACAACGACGAGAAACCGCACGCGTGCAGCTACTGCGGCCGCGCGTTCAAGGAGCTGTCCACTCTGCACAACCACCAGCGCATTCACACCGGAGAAAAGCCCTTCTCCTGTGAAACGTGTGGTCAGTTATTCTGTTTTGTTAGGTTGACAGTTGATTAAGAATTAAATACACATAAATGAGCCTAGAATAGATAACTGGTTGAGTCCGCCGTCTTGAACGTGTACAGTCCGTGCGCGAGTTGAGTGCCGTCGGGGCCTGAAGTAAAGGCGGGTGCAGCTCCCCCTGCCGCCGTAAGTAGGACGTAGGACGCCATTTATTTTTGGCCACACTCCACTTTACTTAGTTTATAGTTTTTCTACCTGACCTACTTTTAAAAATTGAATAAGAAAATATTTAAAGGTAATATTTGTGTATAATGATTATTATTCGAAATACATGCGGATATTCGGGGTGCGCATGAACACTCAAGGCTATAACTATCCATAAGGGTTCCTTTTGGTCTTTATCGATAAAAAAACCTAAAACAGATCAATTTTCGCGCAATAAATCTTGGTTAGGTAGGTATCAGGGACAAATGTCTTATATTTTTATGTGCTTTTTTGTTTAACAGGGAAATGTTTTCGGCAGCGGGTATCTTACCTAGTTCATCGACGAATACACACTGGTGTTATGCCTTACAAATGTACAGCTTGTGATAAGAGTTTTCGCTACAAAGTAAGAACATATTTTTCATACCTAAGCATTGAAAATATGATTATTGACAACTTAAAAGTAGCAATGCCAATCTTTGTTAATTTCCAGGTCTCACAAAGAACTCATAAATGTCAGGCACAGCCTCCGGGCACCGTAGTGCGTCAAACCGGTGATCTGCTGGAAAAACTGAAAAGAAAACACCCAGAACCTAATCAAATTCATACTGAGGCACCAGAGCCACCGAGTGACATTGTGAAGTATCACCAGATATCCGAAGCAAACGCAGAACTGGTACGAACAGGGGCCAAACTATCCTTGGAGGACACGGAAGCTGATAATTTCACTCTGATCGCTGAAGCCTTTTATGAAAATAATAAAAATATTCCAACAAACTCAGATAACAATGATGTAGACGTTGTGATACCAAAAATGATAGTTGAATCAAATATTCCATTGATAGATAAAAATGTACCGTCACCTTCAGAAATATTAAAGAACTTGTGTTTGACAAAGGAAGAAGATTTTACTGGAAACCGCCAAGAGCAAGAAGAAGCAGAAGATTACGCGATGTTCAAAGATTTTAATTTATTTCTGTAGTAATCCGATCGTTCTGATTTATAGATTCGAATAAAACTTACAAATTATGTACAAACTATAAAATAAAAGTTAAATTAATGCACACATGGCAATTATTTTATCTATTACGGCTAAAACGTAAATTTAAAAAAGGTGATTTAGGTAACTCCTCATGAAATATATGTAACATCCCTAAAATTGGATGCCTGTATTGAAAGTATGAGTAGAACTGATTCCATATCTACTAATAAGTACAAAACAAAGCTGGACTGGTATTAAAAAGTGTATACTTAAGTCATTATCATCGTTATCATTTCTGCCGAAAGACGTCCACTGTCGGACATAGGCCTCCCCCAATGATCGCCACAACGTTCGATCCTGTGCCGCTCGCATCCAGCGGAATCCCGCAGTGTTCAACAGGGTCTAGCACGCTAGATTTTATCACGCACATAAAGCATCTGTCACTTTTTAACTAAGTATCTAATGGGCGGGTGCGAAAGGGACGAATCCTTTATATGCGCGATAAAAACTAGAGTGCTGAGGGGCATCAGTCTACCGTGTGGGCCATGTACCCACGCTGCGCCTTCCAGTGCGCGTAGTTACATGATCAATGTAGCTGATTTCATTTAGTCACACACAAATTTGATGAGTATTTCATTAATCTCAGAAAGTTATCCTCGAATAAACATTAATAAATCCACCTGCTTCGCTCAGTAAATAAATGGACGCAGATCACTTGTTCAAGCACGTACTTATCGCTTTATGCAATGTCGAGTGTGATACGAGCTTTCAAAGGTTATCATGTTACATTTGATTTCTTGGAAAACAATAATTATTTGGAACGTTGTTTTACTTTTTCTGTAAATGTACCTAGGTACATTGCTTTTAGCATGAATTATTTTAGATTTTTCGGCCGGCAAATAAATACTTTGACTTTGAATTTCAGAGATAGATATAAGTATAGTGCCTCTCGAGCACACTATTTTGACGTATAATTTACCTTAAATCTTGTCGCGGTGATATATATGTATGGCGCATAATATACTATTGACGTAACGTAAAATTATCCCAAGAGATAATCTATAGATACTAGTGGACCCGGCAGACCTCGTCCTGCTCAGAAAAGCAGCGACAAATTCATTAAATCAAATTTGGTGTCGTACCGGCAGCGCGCCACGTACCGGGTCTTTGTGTGTTAGGTGCGTGCCGGGCACCGGAGCACTCTCTCTCTCCCTCTTCTACTCTGGTGAGGCGGTGAGTCACCCTGTAAGAAGTGATGCCGGTCGCCGAGCAGCCGATCCACTCACTCCCACTCTCTAACTCTCTCTCTCTCTCTCTCTCTCACATTCTCTCTCTCTCTCTTACTGTATCTCTCTCACTCTTACGTATGATTCACCCCATTCATAGGATTCAGCAAATCAAATTTTGTGGCATACTGACAGCAGTGCCATCTACCGGATCCAATATACGGTGGGTCACCCTTATCATTTAGTATGAAAAATAGATGTTGGCCGATTCTCAGACCTACCCGATATGCACACAAAATTTCATACATTGTTGGTATTGGTTGGTCCAGCCGTTTCTGAGGAGTTTGGTAACAAACACCGCGACACGAGAATTTTATATATTAGATATATAATGGCAATGGGCTGGGCACATAACACATAGTCCTCGAGTGGAGACCATAAACTAGGAGATGCAGCGTGGTCGGCTCCCCACAAGATGCAATGCACCGATAACCTGGTTAAGGTAGCTAACCCGTTGGATATGGAAGGCGTGGAAACGTTCGTTGTGGAAGTCTTTGGGGGAGACCTATGTCCAGCAGTGGACATCCCTGGGTTGAAATGGTGATGATCATGATGCGATATAATACCACCAATTTATTTTTAATAACTGACTTCAAAAAAGTGTTTATTATGTTATGATATAAATGTATGGCCGGCAGCGCTCTTTTCACTTTGGTCGAGGTATACACACGGATTACTAAATATCTGTAGATATAACCAAGAAAATATTTTATAGTTAACATAACTTGGGTAAGTAGGTAAAGTATGTACAAGAATATTTTTGTGACGATTAAAGAAAGCAACGAAATAACGATGGCATAAGTTTTTACGTACCTAATGTTGGTGGTAGAAAATGGCTATAAATGGTAGAAAATTAGTTTTATGCGTGTCGTACAATTACGAAGCTGTGGCTGGCACTTGTGGAGCACAGACTACTAAGGGATACTACGTTTGTGGAGAGAAAAAACATGAGATACCAGCTGTTTTTGTTCTCCTCAACCGAGTTCTTGTAAAATCAGTATGGATCTAAATTGAAGAGTGTCATTTCATTTCGATAGTGTCAATTTGTTAACGGAGTGTGATTATGTAATTTTTCTTGGAATTTGGTGTAGAGTAGAAAGGACTAAGGATTTGTCACAAATCACTCATTGATATATGGACTGCGTTTTGAGATTTAGGTACTGCGTCTCATTTATGGTACATGCGATGTGTTTCAATTAGGCCAACAGGCGAGGCTAAACCAGATCGCTGCTTCTGTTTCCTGAGGACACTTAAAACGGTAAGTAAAACAAATGTAAATAATTCGTGTGTATCATCTTGGAGTTGGCTGGTAAATGATTTAATGGTATGGTGATGCAACTTGGTGGTTTCGAAATACTTCCACGTCGTAGTATTTATTTGTAGTCGTCGCTGATCTACGTAAGAATTATGTGCCCATTCTGCTAATATGTGAGATCCCGAATTGCCTTGTAACAAACATAAATATATTATGGCCATGGATGGCCATTTTGCATGATCTGCGTCTGCGTTGGCGAGCATTTAATATTCGATAACAGCAAATTACTAAACAAACAAAAAATGTTGACTTCCAAAATCAATTAGGAACTAGTTTTTGTCCATGACTTTGTCTGTGTGGGGTGTTTTTATTACAATTCCCTGAACTGGGCATGAGTCTGGGATAGAAAGTATCATAAAAAACTCCAGCCTTCACTAGGGTGTATGCATCAAAATCAAAATGAGTGTTAAATTATATACTTATTGTGAAAAAAAGTATAAAAGAGACATTAACACAAAAAAACACTTAGAACTTTTACTTTATACTTATTTTTATCTATTACTATTTTATTTATACGTTTTTTTTACTTATATAGGTCGAGATTTATTTTCAATATCCCCATCACATTTGTGGGAGGTTAATTACTACAATATTGGCATAAAAACAGTCATCATCATCCTCCTAGTGCTTTTCCCATTTCTAATATGGAATAAGCTTTAACCATGATCCCAGATTTGGCAGGTCTGGTTATTACAGTGGAGCAACTGCCATCTGAACCCTTATGACACAGATTGGATCACAGTTACACATTTAGTTATCTAAATGTGCTAGTTCCCTACAATGTTTTCTCTCACCATAAGAGCATCAGTTACCACCTTTCTCAGGTAGGTCAATTACATAAGTTAGAAAAACTCATTGGTAAATAGCTACTGCTTGGGTTCAAACTCGGTACCTTACAGTTTCAGTAAATTTTTATCCACTAGGCTAGGCCACTGATGCTCATTGGCATCAAACACTATTATGTACACATGGACATAGGCTGTGATTGCAAAGTCAATGTCCATTTTGTATCGAGCATTCTTGCCATTGATTGATGGGCATGAACGAATTCTTCAATATGTATACGTATCTTAAAAAATGTACAACACAGTAATGTTTTGGGTGCAGTGTTTTTATTAGTCAGTACTAACAGAAAAAAGACATGCATATAGTCTACTGTTACTGTACAAACAATTTTATCAATCCGATACTCCATCTTGACATGAAATATACAACAAAAAAGCAACCAAACTTTCATATTCATAATATTAAATATAATGTGCATAATGATAATGTTACTAGCTTGTTTTGACTTCATCCACATCCTTCTTGTACAAAAACTAAATGAGACCTGCTCTTTAGTCCATTGTACTTTTGAACCAACTTAAAAAAACCGAAAGAGGAGGTACCCAATTCAATGCATGTATTTGTTTTTTTATATCTATGTTCACCGATTACTCAGAGATGGCCAGACTGATTTGGATGACCCTTATATTAATTGATAGGGTATACCTCCTAGTTCATTTGTTGTGGTCTAAGTTGAGGTCTGATGAGAGGATCTAAGAGGAAGCAATGGAACTCCTTAAATATTATAGGCATGCATATAACAATTTTGGTATTTTCTGTAATAACTCAAGCAGTTGCATCCCAAAAACATTATTTGGTGAAGTGGAACTGATGATGAAAACCAAAGGTGACCACCAGAACACCTCTATGATAAGTATTTTCCAGGTGGCGATTAGATTTCTGAATAAGTTGGTTGGTTGTTGGTTGGTTGGGAAGCAACTTATACTCATGAGAATGCATGTGAACCGATGGTGAAGAACCAGGAGAGCTCCTCGATGATAGATGTCCTTGCATCTTGGATAGCAACATTTTGTTAAGTATGATGAGCGATTGGCATTATGTTATTGTTACTTGATGTAGTAGACACACATACTGATGTCGTAATATTATATATGATAATCACTAAAAAGTGAAAAATAATAAAAAAATGACAACAAAAAACCGACTTCGAAAACCCTTTGAAAACTAAGCAATAATAATTGGCTTTTGTAAGTCAATTACCTAGAAACGTCAGATATATTATATTTTATCTGATAAATTAAATATATTGAAGTTGATGGCAACCTTTGAGTAATTGTGTCAAGTATATTAGATATTCATCTCTCATACTGTGTTCATATAATTGACACCGATTTTGATCTATTTAATTTATCACTTAAACTACACGATGATATATACGACGTTTCTAGGTAATTGACTTAAGAAAGCCAAATATTGTTTCTTACTTTTCAAAGTCAGTTATTTTATTTGTTAATAGTTTTTCTTAATTAGTTATGTAGTGTAATAATAACTTAAATAATAGTGTCTGAGTAAAAATCATTGAAAACATTATTTTGTGTAGCTAGCTCTATAATAGAGCATTTTAATTACATGTGCAAGCCAAATTTCAAGCCACTTGGATACTTATAAGTAGCGTCAAACTCAGTTTGAAAGATTTACCGACTACAAACTAACCAAGTGAACTTAAACAGCTTGTAACATATTAATAGCGAATCTGGCCAGTTTATACCCTATTTGTCTATATAGTTAGATGTAAACAAACTTATGACTCAGCTAACCAGCTAATCAAGATATCACATTGATAAAAAAGCCAATCAAGACATACTATAGATTGTACAGCTGGCCTAGCTGAGTCATTTGGCTTAATTTGTTTACCTTTAGTGAACTACCTAGACTAATAGGGTATAGTAATAGTATTTCCATCTTTTTTCATATAATCTAGGGCACAAATCAAGAAGCAGCTAGCTCATCAAAAATGGCTTGTTTTATGCTCCTTTGTGAACACTGCTGTATTCAATGTGAAGTTCTGAAACCAAAACTACATGTACATAATGCTTGGAATCATTTGAAAACCTTAAATCCTTAGTAACAAAACAGGTGAAAATCCGCAGCATACACAACTTTTTACAGAAAATTTGCATGGGGACACAACTACAGAGAATGGCATCCTATATTGTCAGCCAGTCTTTTATTAATAGATAAAAAAATCATCAATCTATACTATACTATAGAAGCGCGAAATACCACTTACTTATATACATAAAAACAGTTATATTCTTTTAAACTATGTTAATACTCAAATACTATACGTCTGCTTACATTAAAGATATTTACTGCATTTTTTAGGGTTCCGTACCCAAAGGGTAAAAACGTGACCCTATTACTGAGGCTCCGCTGTCCGTCTGTCCGTCCGTCCGTGTGTCGCCAGGCTGTATCTCATGAACCGTGATAGTTAGGCAGTTGAAATTTTCACAGATGATGCATTTCTGTTGCCGCTATAACAACAAATACTAAAAAACAGAATAAAACAAATATTTAAGGGGGTTCCCATACAACAAACGTGTTTTTTTTGCCTTTTTATGATAATGGTACGGAACCCTTCGTGTGTGAGTCCGACTCGCACTTGGCCGGTTTTTTTATTTATGATTTTGGCTGTGGGGACTAAGTTGTACAGAAATGATATTATTATTATTTTGAGGATCTGTTTAAAAAAAATGAGCTCTTTAGAGCTCATTTTTTCAATAATATTTATTAAATAAAGTATGGACTTATAATATTTTAGAAAGGACTGGCCACATATTTATCCTTTTTTTCACATTTGCTAAAAATATATGTTTTTCGTAGTTTTATTGGGACATGTACATGAAAAGCAACTACGAAAAACATATTAAGATACATAAGATACATAAGATTTGATGCTAATTTTAGTCCGCCTCTGTACGCGTGACAAACGTCTACCGTTGTATGTACCTATACTACCTATAGGCACAACATTTTGCCTGGTACGCTAGTCAATAGAGTTTTATTTTGTATGGAGATTGGAGGCACTGGCCAAAGAATGCTAACTATTAGTTCCGAACGCGGTTTAAGGGAACATTTACGGGTTCGAACTTCATGCTTGTCACTTGCCGTACAAGTACAGTTGACGATGTATGTGTCGAATTTTAAAATGGAAGATAAATCTCGCGCCGTTTTAAAGAAACGAAATTCAATGATTTCTTCCTATCTGTTTTCAACGGTGCAAATGTCAAAAGATTAAATAAAGGTGAAATTGTTATTTCTGTTGCTGTTTATATGATAAGCACAGTTTAGATAAAATACAGTTGGGACTGTGCTTTGACTTCGGGCGATGCCGCCGCCCAGCGTAGGTATTACGCTGTCTTAATTCAATATGCTAGGGTTGTCACAAAATTGGAAATAAATAAAATAAAATTAGGTATAAACAATCTTTTATTCAGAGGAATTATTATTGACATATGTTTTACAGCTAGATTATTCTAGGAACTTCTTTTTTGATGATTTTAGATATGCAATTACTTTAAGTGAGCCATTCTTGTATATATAAGTATATCCATACTAGTATTATAAATGCGAAAGTAACTCTTTACAGCTTAACCGCTGAACCAATTTTGATGATACTTGGTATGGAGATAGTTTGAACCCTGGGAAAGACCATAAGCTACGTTATTAACCATTCGAACGCCCCAGTAGCCGACGGCAGATTTCCGTGCCCCTGACGCCACGATATGCCGTTATTTGCGTCGGCTACAGCCGTCGTCGAGCGCTCGTGGCACGCTTTTTCGCCGTTAGCCGTGGCGTTCAAAAGGTTAATATTTTATACATACATTATCACGCAGACGAAGTTATATCTTATTCCTTATACCAGAAAACCTATAATAAAGACGCCGCCAATGATATTATAAGTAAAGATACCAGTGGCGAAGCGTCATATATTTCCTAAGGGAAGCCGGAAGAATTAGAACCGTTACTTGCGAGTCTGAAACTTTGTTAGAGTAACATACACTGACACTGACAGCTAGCCGTAGCTTTCTAGCTTGGTAAAGCCGTCAGGAATCGGCTTGTAGGCAGGCTTCGCCACTGAAAGATACGTTATATGCTCACAAAACAACCGAAAAAAATGTTCCGAACGCAGCAGGAGCACACATACACATTTTTTTTATTGTACTTCCATTTCACCACGTTGCCAAACGAAGTAAAAGGGATAGCGTACTTAAATCAGTAAGAATAAAGAAGACAGCTAGTGTTTTGTCATTTGCGCGTAATGTGGGCAAACGTCACTTCAGGCGCCAATCACAGCACGTTAGGCATAGACTAACAAAAACAACGAGATATAACAGATGATACAAAGTTATTAAGGTTAGTACGCTGCTCTATGCAAACGTAAATAATAAAAAATTAAACTAGACAATAATCTAATAACATATTATTTTAACAGTGATATGCTAAATAGGTATCTATATTTTATACGCTTGATTTGTTTTCATTGTACATGGATTCAAGACGTAAATTATAACATTTTGGCAAGCGTTATATTTGACTATTCAGTTTTTTAAAGTGAACTAATCACTAGCCGTAGCTCCTAATTTATTATATAACTAGATTTAAAATATTAACATTTTTTGGAATCAAACTTTATCATTTATTAAATATAAACATATAAAATTTCATATTTGTACACAAAACAATCATAATTAAAAGTATGTATACCTCGTCCAATGTAAAAATAAAACAGTGCGAACAATAGTGTTTTTTCCTAGTTGGCCGCAGTGCGAACAATATTACTTATTAACAAACCTTGTTGAAGGACAATTTAATCAATATCACTGTTCAAAATTATGTTTTCGAATAAGTATATGAAACCACCAGCTTCAATCAAAAGTCGCTTCTGTCATGTTGATCTATGTTGGCGCGCTTTGTGTCCTTATCGCTCGAGTTGTGGAAGGAATACGGTTGTCCTTTTCTTTGAGGTTACGTTATACGGTTACGTAATATTTTTTGTTAAAAGATTAAACCAAATAAAATATAATAATTTCGGTTTAATTATTTGTGATATGTGATGCTGTGCACTTTATTTGTTTTACTTGGGTAATTGGTGCATTTACGCATAAAACACGAAGGTATTTTGAAGCTATAAATCGAATTTCGAACACTGTAGCGGGATCTTGGAAGCACGTACGCATCGTCCACTTATTCGAGAGCGACTGAGACCAGAGACTACAATTGTAGCCTTTTTTGCGCTTCATTTTCGACGCGCTAGTGACACCCCTTCTAAGTACCTCTTTTTATTATAATATCATTGGACGCCACCCGATGATATTTCTAAAAAGTCTATGAAGTTCCTAGAAGGTTCTATGAGGTTTCTAGAATTTTATATGAAGGTTCTATAAGGTTCTAGAATTTTCTATGAAGTTTCTATAGTGTAAGCGAGTTTGCTTGATGCGGGCAACGACAGATGCCCGCCTCCCCGCAGGGTCCCCCGCCGTTGCTCTGCGAAAGTACATTATTTGCCGAACTGTATGTATCTAAACTGTGTTGTATTGTATTAGTCGATAATGTTGGTTCGAGTGTGTGCCACATACGGAAGCCTCTAGACGAACCGGAGAATTTTTTTGCATGTAAAGTTCGCGTACGCACTTTCATGTCATTTTTTAACGTGCTAATAACATTATTATTATTGCGTTTATTATTTTTGAACATAGAATTAAATTAGGTGGTGTCGCGCCAAAAAATATAAAATAGCTTATTTGAGGACCACCCTAGTATTAATTGTTTCGACCCTAGATTCCTCTAGGTGATGCAGGGATATCCTAGGTGCTCCTGAATAAACTCTTTTTATTAAAATGTTAATATAAATTATTTACTACTACGAATTATTATATAGAACTACAGAGTTCTTTTGCCAAGATAAGTGTCAAATCAAAAAAAAAATAAGGAATATTAGTGTTCAGAACGCACCACAAGTGACGTCACGTGACCGTTGAAACCCGAAAAACGACGACCTTCAAATCGAATATCAACCACCACACTCCGTAATGCAAGTACGACATAAAAAGCATGCGAAAAACGCTTGTGCGACAGATCGCCATTGCGACAAACGATTGGGTTTTCGACGAACGCTTGTGCGATAAGGAATATTTTTACGACA
This sequence comes from Tortricodes alternella, assembly GCA_947859335.1. NCBI lineage: Eukaryota > Metazoa > Arthropoda > Insecta > Lepidoptera > Tortricidae > Tortricodes > Tortricodes alternella. The sequence continues at coordinate 20,242,187 of OX401970.1, read as the reverse complement.
CACTATTGACTGACTGATCGTTTATACTATAGGGTACTTCCCGGTCTACGGGAATAATGAAAAGTGCCAAGGATCAAGGTCTCATGACACAATAAAACGGAAAAATCCAAAAAAAATGTAATTATGTGTATCACACTCACACTTTACTCGCCATTACAAACTTACATCAACCACATCTATATCAAAATGATAATCCAACCCCGAACAAACTCTTTCCCGTGGGAGCTCATATTATAACTGGGTTAAAGTATTGAGAATGCTTCAATACTTTAACTGATAGATTCGGTGCACGAGTCCTACACGCACTTTACTGGTTTTTTCTAAATTTTATTCAATACATTTTAAATTGTAGATGCTAGTTACACAACGATATACATACGTATATAGATAGGTAGATGCTTAAATATAAATAATAATAATATGTGCGCTTTATCGCAATACCGATCTTTCGTACAAGCGTTCATCGAAAACCCAATTTGTCGACTAATAATTAATAGCAATACCGATCTTTCGCACAAGCGTTAAGTGACAATGGCGATCTATCGCACAAGCGTTTTTCGCATGTTTGTATGTCAAACTTGCATTACGGAGTGTGCTGGTTGATATACAATTTGAAGATCGTCGTTTTCGTGTTTCAACGGTCACACGAGCAGATGACGTCACTTGTGGTGCGTTCCTAATCTTCCTTATTTTGATACATATTAAGTACTAGGCGAAGCGAGATGTTACTTTTTCATATCACAAGAGTAACCATAATATTCAGATCTGTAGGTTTTCGTGTAGCGGTCCGTTGGAACAAGTAAAAGTGTAAACGGGTGGTAGCCATGCGGGGGCTTAAGTTAGGTTGGCAGGGGTACAAGACGGCAGGGCATTGCGCGGCAGGTTTGCCTTTTGCATCTGTATCGATCTGTCGACGCTCAGCGCCCGGCGTTGGGCCCGCTCCCGCCGCGGCCCGGCCGCTAAACGCTTTTCGACACCTCATATTATTTATTTTAGAGAACTATTTTTAAACCTTAAACTTACGTGGAAGTCATAATGCTCTCGTTTTCGGAATAAGCATTATTTAAGTGTCCTTTTTGACATTAGGCCCAAACCTAGCAGATGTACCTAATCTGTAATAAAAAGACGCTTCCCTACATAGTATAAAACAAAGTCGCTTTCCACGTCTTTCTGTCGGTATATCCGCTTAGTCCTCCTACACTACGCAACGGTTTTCACCAATGGACGACGTAGTTCATGAGGAAGGTTTATATGTACATAACATTCTAAATACGTTTTAATATAGGTAGTAGAGAAAATTCAATGTTTTACAATTAAACGTCAAAGAATGCATTGTAATTTTGGCCGCTTAGGTACATGGCTTACGCTGGCTAAACCTTAAGAGATATATCAAAGTAATATACTAAATAATTGTACTTCTTTAAAAAGTCTAGGGTTGACTCACAATAACGATTTTTATCTTTAAAAATATTAGTTAAAAATATGAGGTTATTAGCGATGGTATTTTCTCCTATTCAGTAATAATCCTTATCCAAACAAATACGTTCTTTACCTTGGGCAAATAATGTAGATTGAAATCGTCCTGTATACTATATCATTTAAATAAAATACTTTAGAAGATATCAAAGGTTAAAGAAACCGAAACAATAATTCACCGACCGGAGTCGCTCGGCCGCCACAGACTGATCAGCTACCTATGTCTATGTGATTCTCTTACGTGCGCAGCGGCAAATCAGCGACACACTTAAATTTGGACATGATCTTGTCATGACAGTCGAAATTAATAGTTTAATTCATCCGCTGATCAACCGCTGCGCACGTCAGAGAATCACACCACAGACATTCAACGTTGCGGGTCTGTGGTATGATTCTCTTATTTATTTATTTATATAACAACCTTGGCAGACTTACAGCTTAAATAACACTTCGTTACCGTACTCAATGGCAAGCCTTACTTGACCTGTCAGTGCGTATAAACTACATGATCGTGCGTGTCTTGGACCTTGGTCGTATTCCGACGCAGACTGACGCAGTTAGCTGCGGTTGTTGGTACAAAACTCCACATAATACCTATGAGGGCGCAGGTCATGTTATGATTGTCATATGAAATGGAGATGAAATGAACGACGTGATTTGTTGAGAGAATAACACAGCTGAGCGTTGAGGTTGAGTGCTTTTCTGGCCATGAGAAAATGGGCTATACGTATACGTGGCCCTAAAATTTGTTCGTATTGTGTAACGAAAAGTCAGCTGCAAACATCACTACATAGTATAAAACAGAGTCGCTGTCGCTGTCGCTGTCTGTCTGTCCCTATGTATGCTTAAATCTTTAAAACTACGCAACGGATTTTGAAGCGGGTTTTTTTTAATAGGTAGAGTGATTCAAGAGAGTGGTTTATGTGTATAATATATGCATAATATTGCAGAGAAACACTAATAAATTTAGAGGTTTCTAATGTGATGTCGTAAATAAACTAATTTTTTTGCGCTTAAGGCCCGAGCACACCAAACGCGGTTGCGGCGCGTTTGTGGCGCGAACGCGGGTCCGCGCCGTTGTCGAACAGCGCGAGCGAATTTACCATGCCACACCAAAGTAGCCGTGGGACCGCGGCGGTCCCGCGCCGCCGCGGTGTGGCATGGTATATTCGCCCGCCCCGTTCGACAACGGCGCGGACCCGCGTTCGCGCCGCAAACGCGCCGCAACCGCGTTTGATTTGCCCCGGCCTTTACATTGCAAACGCTGGCTGTACCCCACGAGATAAATCAAAATAATGTACTACAGTATTGTACACCTTAAAAAGGTCAACAAAAAAGTCCGAGGTGGTATATGTCTATCTCTTAAGGATAACCCATAATAACCATTTTTTATCCTTAACATTTTACGGGAAAAAATGGCTTATTTACGAAGTGATTTTAAGCAATACAGCATTAATCCTTATCCAATTAAGTACCTTAAATACATTGTCCATTTAATATAGATCAATATGGCCCTTTACAGCATGTAATTTAAATGAATATTCCCGAAGATATTACAGATTTAAAATGCAGGGACATAGCACTTTATGATTAACAGCGATCGGACGCGCGTTTATCGGAGCTCTCTGGAACATAAGCTGTAAACGTTGTTTATAAGGACATTCTGTAGTAGGTAGGTATATTTAGTATCAGCATTGCACCCGTGCGAAGCCGGGGCGGGTCGCTAGTTGTTTATAAAGAAATTCTATAATCAAAGGCAGGCTTCACGTAAAAAACGCTTTTATTTTTCTAAATTACACCCGTGCGAAGCCGGGGCGGGTCGCTAGTACATAATAAAATAACAAATGAATCGATGTTTTAATACCTACAAGACGACGCGTTTCAAACATGTGAAAGAGCCCGTGTAGCCTACTTGCAAGATAAATACCTATTTTCATTTTCAAACGTTGCCATGAACTTTGTACTTAAATTGGTTCTTCTGCATTTTTTTGTGCTGAATAGGTAGGTAGGTTTAATAAGGTAACCGCAACCACACTTTATTTCTTCTTTTTAGATCCCTTTTTTACATCGGGGGTATTTCAAATGTATCTTTAATATTTTACACTTTTTAAAAGAATCTAACTACCTACAATCATAGTGAACCATTAATTATTTTATCACTAGTAGGGTCGACAGTGTCATTTAATATACTGTCACCTGGATCGGTGCCACCGATTTTCATCAAACCTCTAGCTAAAAACCGGTCAAGAGCATGTCGGGCCATGCTCAATGTAGGGTTCCGTAGTTATTATAACTTGGTATATAGCCACGCAATAGCGCGTGAGACAACGAACAATAAGAAGAAATAGATTTTGTCGTTTGTAATAACGGCTACGGAACCCTACACTGAGCATAACGACACGCTCTCAACCGGTTTCTTTTCATTCGAACCTATACCTGAATAAAAACGAAGCGATAAGCCATAATATTTATAGGGTAACTTGCATGCTAAGCTTGATAATGATTAGTGGCGCTGAGGGTCTAGCACACTAGCTTTTATCGCATACAAAAACCATCTGTCACTTTTTAACTAATGCGTGGGTGCGGACGAATGCATTATGTGCGCGATAAAAAAAATGTGCTAGGCCGGCTAGGCTATACGTAAAGTCCACCCAATCCGTCAGCAAACAGTCACGTGGCGTGGTACAATATCACCGGCCTAGTTGCGCGCGCGTGTTGTGTAAGCGGCCGTAGACTTGGACTCGTTCTTTACTCCGATGGCACACTTCATAACAATACTCACTACGAATATCTATAAATATAACGAGAGGATTGATCACCAAATAATTTTCGTACTAAAGGAGATTTTCTTTTTCTAATTTGACCCTACTAAATCTTAACCGATTTTGAACATGTTATCAACCAGGATTACAGGCTTTGATTTTATTGATATATTGACGTTTTAGTGTTTCTATACAAAAACACATTTTTGTCATAATCACCTACAAAATTTAACGCCTAAGAGTATTAACCTAGATTCAGCAACAGCAACTCTGTCTTATCACAGCTAAACCGCTGGACCGATTTTGATACAGAATCAAGTCTTAAAATGGTGAAATACCTAAGAGCTGGAAAATTAATTAACGGGGTGCGCATGCGTGCCTGATGAGAGCCCGTAAATAGCTTTGTATGTATCTGCGCGATTTACAGGTAAACCGCTGAATCTATTTTGATGAAATATCGTATGGGGATAGTTTGAGCCCTGGGGCAGGACAGGCTACTTTTGCGACAGACAACCAAATTCTAAAAGGGTTAAATAGGGACTGAAAATTAATTAAATGTTAGTTCGTGCGTGCCTGATTAGAGCCGCTAATTTGAGGAAAAACATAAATTTAATAAGCCAGTAACATGAAAATTCGTTATATATTAAAGATACATCCCGCAGACGAAGTTCCGAGTAAGAGATAGTTCTTATTCTTACTAATATAATAAATGTAAAAGTGTGTTTGTTTCTTCCTTTTTTACGTCAAAACAAAACAAAGAAAAAACTTGATTTTTTGCATTGCGATACATGGACGGCCAAAGAAAGACAGGCTAATAATATGTCTTGCGTAATTCCCGATGGAATAACAATAAACGAATTCCACGCAGACGATGTCGCGAGCAAAACCTAGTCATATAATATTGACAAAATCGGTTATCATTTGAAGGGGTAAATATAGTTTTCGCTGTTTATATCAATTGTGATCTTATAAGCTTTAGATCACATTTGATAAAATTTTAGTAATTGCTTTTTAACTTAGATTTTTAGTATCCTTCATTTCAAGTGGACTTCAGGCTATCAGGAGTAGAAAAGTAATTTATTGGTCACCATGAAATGTTTTGTATTCAACGTTAATCCAGTGCCATAGTGAGCGCGGTGTATTATGCAAGAAACACTGACTGCCGCCGTCACGAAGCCTTATGCCTCCATGGCGGCCCGTTGCGACACCATCGCTTTCTCTCTCCACTTGATACGAGCCGACAGCCACTGTAAACGAAATTTTACTCTGAAATCTCTGCAGTGTTTCATCATTCCTTTTGACTTCGTTTTATAAACTTTCATTGAAAATAAATTACAGATTTTTAACATGTACAGTTTTGGCCGTGGGGACGTGACTTCTACAGGAATGATATCCTATAGAACTCAATATTTTGTTATTGTGGGATCAAGCGGACCGACTGCAAAACCAATTTATGCTCTAAAATAAAGGATAGTTTTATTAAGTAATTTGAAAGTCCACCAAAAGGTTGGTAGATCTATACTTCGTTTGTAGTTAATGTAAAATTTTAAGAATAAGTACATTTAATAAATGGAAACCAAAATAAAAAAAGGAAATAATTAGCCCGGGCTAGTGATAGATATAAAATTTTCAAGTAAAGCTAAGTACGAAATTACCATGGTAGGTTGGTACGAACCCTTTGTGTGCCAAGATGTAGCCATCCATCCCTTTCACTCTTAAGAGGACTGTGAACCAACGGCAAAAAACTCCCTTTTCATACAAAAGGCGATAACGATTTCCACCCCTAAATGTTAACCGATTTTGACCAATTTTTGATAGATTGTCAGTCAGACCTAAATCTATCTACTTAAATCAGTTGTTAGTTTACATCTTGGTCTAGGCTTAAATAGTACATTGTGCATCTAGGGCCGTAAGAAGGGGATAATTAACGAGAATCTGTTAGAAGCCCGATGCCGTAGGCGAGGACTTTTAATGACTCGGGTTTGTTATCCCCTTACTGCCCGTGATACACACAGTGTTTTTCATCACCATCACATTTGCGAGAAAATAAAATAAAAATTAAACAAAAAAAAATGTATATACATTTTATTTCCATTGTACACCTTTAATTACCATCAGGTGGGTAGAATAAACTGTATGTCGCGATCACCGCAGGAGCCGGCGCGGCGAGCAACCCGCCGGACCCGGGGCACGCACCGCCCGTGGGAGTTATACAATTGTGTATGGTTTATAACTCCCGCTGACGGTGGGGCGTATAGAGGAGTTAAATTGGCAATAGCTGCTCTATACGCCTGCGTATAATAACACCCATCCCGAGCAAGTGTGGTGAAAAAATCTTTATTTCTCATAAGAATATAATAACAATTCAATTACATATGAACTAAATAATACTAAAAGTAAGTTAACAGTACTGAATAGTAATGTTTGGTGAGCGCATGCATATTTCGTTCAATCAGCCATCACAACAGACAATCGTGAGATTTTAATATTAAATGATGTGTACGAAGTTACATGCATATTATTTTACAATGCATGTGCTCAAAAAGAGCCTTTTCCAAGCGGCCAAATCGTGCTGAAAGTGCTACTTTTTTTACTAGTGCTTTTTACTTATCAGTTTTTTTCTAACTCCGTCTTCAGCCCGACGCAAAGAGTTTTTATTATTTGAGAATATTTTTACAAATTAGTCAAGTACAGATTATCCTTCAAATAAAAGTTACAATAAAACGAATACTTGACATTAAACACGTCTTACTTACTCTAGATTTTGATTTTGACCAATTAATTAATTTTAAATATGCATTAAATATGTTTGGCTGAACTTATATTTCGCACGTGCCTTTTTGCGATACGACGTGACAGCTATTTGCACATGCGCAGTAGATACGCTGAGCGCGCATGTATTGAAAGTAAGGCGAATAAAAATGTCGAGTTCAAGTGACGAATCAATTAATTTTATCCCGGAAAATCCTTTTCTGGAGCTAAGCAATATAAGCCAAGCACATTGTGGTCTCTATATTCTATGATAAGGAGTACAATGAAATGAATGTAAGAATGACATTGACTTTTTAAATTTTTATTTTTTTTATTTTCTTGCACAATGCATAGTTAAATGGTTTATGATACACATGCGTGAGATGATTTCCGACTCTTGTCCCCTAATACACTCGCTCGATTCGCTCGCTCGTGAATAAAAATGCCACTCGTCGAAAATCACCTACTTTCCGAACTTGTATCATAAATAACTATTGCGATAAGTGGGTAAAGTTATTATTCGTGCGCAGGCGAATTACCTACAAACAGAAACGGCAGCGCGCGCTCAGCGATGCGCTGGCGCAGAAGTTGCAACAAAGTAGTAGCGATAACGATAGTATACTTACCTAGAATATAAAGAGAATAGATGTGGCTCAATGCACCTTGACTAAGCAGGGCGCACGTTCTCGGTAACATAAAATAGTAGTAGTCTTTTAAAACTTACGTACAGTCAGGTGCACAAGTGAACCAATGGTCCCCACCAGTACTTTAGAATAATAGGGAATATGCATAAAATCAAAATGAGGTTTTAATTATATATTATGAAAGAAATTTAAATAAATGCATGTAAAATAAAAAAGTTATCATTTTGACTGTACTTTTTTTTAGTAAGAGTCAAAATAAGTGAAAAAATAATATTGTTTTTTGTTCTGAATATACTTGTTTTTGACATCCTCATCAAATTTGTAATTTTTTATTTGTGTTTTATATTGAGATATTTAAATTCCGTTAAAACACCACATAATTTGAACACCTCGCCCAATGTAAAAATAGCGCTGACAGCCAATTAAAATGTATGAACCTCAGCGCTCTTTTTTACATTGGTTGAGGTATGCACTCTATCTGCGCTGTGACGTCATAGTTGATGGTCATACTGTATCGAGCGTTTTTGCGAGTGGTATGAACTATGGCTTTTCAAAGCCTCTTATCTCAAAAAATAAACAACACAATACGTTTGGTTTCTATTACTCGGTACTTTCCAATAAAACTTGGATAAAAAATTATGGTAATTCCCTTTTTGACATCAAAGTGGGGTTTTAATTCAAAAAAAATTTGTATCAAAGACATTTTCTAGATATAGTCATACCATAACAAACGTCACGAAGTCTATTTCTATACGAGTTAAACGCGTTCGCAACGTTTGTTATGTATGATCTAGCTAGACACAGGGAAGTGTGTAAGCCAAGTTCGCAAAGCAAACGGTGACACGCCGGCAGTGGGTTATATTCAAAGATGTCAAAAATAAGGACATGCCTATCAGTACAATTTCGTGTAACAAGCCTCATAGTAGGTTATCAAACGCCAGCGCCATGGCTTACCCACACCCTATTGCTGATGTCTTAGTTCTTACGACATACATGCAAAAGTCTAATATTCCTTGATTCACCGTATGCCATGAAATGCCATCTTCATTCCAAATTTCATCCAAATCCTGCCGTCAATGCCGTTGAAGCGTGCGTGACTAACAAACATACTAACTTACACGCACACAAACTTTCGCATTTAATCAATGAGGTTATGGTTATGACTCTTATGACTTATGTCAAAAATGTTTTATGTATGAAAATAGGTACTAAAATATCAATATTTTTGAATTCATAATTTATTTTTAGAAAATCAATAGATATTGTTCAGTTTAATAACATACATGATCAAAATCGGTTAACGGTCTTAAAAGAAGAGTGTACATTTATTTATGCCACCCATATCAGCTTGTGACTGGCCGTGCAGAAAGGGAGATAAGTCCATTTGAGTCGGTTCATACTGGAGTCTTTAACCTGGCAACTAGTATCAAAATACCTACAACAATTTTAACCGTCATTCCGGCATCTCTGATATCGGGTTAAAACGCATTGGGTGCAATGGTGTCGGCACAAAACGGCCGGTCGGTGCGTTTATAATTCGGTAGGGGCTGCACCGGAGGGTCGAGAAAGGGTCGTTGAACCAGTAGGGTTCCAGAGACGTTCCGTGTGTAAGCGGGGGCGCAACACTAGGTCGGTCGTTGACTCAGGACGGGGTATTGCACCCGTACAATTTGAGAACTGATCTTCCATCGCACACTAGCTTATTTGATATTTACTCATTATCATTTTATCCTATAACTTTAAGCGAGCAATTCTTGTATATACTTTATATCTATGAATATATCATTGGTGTCTCCGAAACTGGCCTAAAGATTCAGATGTTTTGATTTCCAAGTTTATCTATCATTATTCCTATGAAAGAAAGAAAGACGCCGAGTGAAACTTGATCGCCCAGGTACTTTAGTTTTAACGAGACGTTTAGAATAACATTGATACGGGGGTCTCCTTATTCCGACGAACGAATTTTGGTATGATTGCTTCTTCGTGTTTGATTCCTTTTTAGAGTTCCGTAGTCAAACATGGAAGCCTTATTGTTTCGCCTTGTACGTATGTCTGTTAAATAACACAGCCACTGTTTCTCAAAGACTATTTGGGTTACAAAGCTGAAATTGTATTTATCCCGCGGACAAAGATAAAGTATGAAATTAGATAATATAATTTTACTGTTGCTTCCATACATGTAAAGCAAAGGTCTGGAATCATTGTTTCTGCTACGACCACGATAGCCCTTTGAAATCTATTAGGAGTATGCTATAGCCAATATTTAGCAATATCCGCATTACATTTACACATTTACACACTTAATCTACAATACCTATATCTGACGTTTCTAGGTAATTTACCTACGAAGGGCATTATTTCTTACTTTTCAACGGGTTTTTGAAGTCGGTTTTTTTATTTGTTTCTTTATCATAAAGGATTCGAGCTGAGCTCTGTCAACTAGCCAGTTACACATCGCTCGTTTAAAATTAAAAAGAAATAATGTGAAATACAAATCCATTCCAAATTCAACTCTAACGCGGTTGAGTAAACTTTAAATAAAAGTGAATTTCATTTGGACTTATTTCCTTTTATTTTTAAACGTGCGACATATCGAATGACCTGTGTTAATTATAATTATTGAATTATAGAACGTCATACTTTATACGTCGAATTTTAGTGACGTGTTTATTCGGCATTGAGCTAACATTGCGCATTATGCAGTATGTGTTTAAGGGTTCGTGTAGAGTATTATACACCGACACGCTTTATTATAATTTTTACGGCAAATAATATGCACACGCAAATATAAATTGATAGATTGCACCACCAGATTTTACTCACAATTTGACCGCGTTATTTTCATCTTATTTCAGTTAATATTATTTAACCATCTTGTTTTAATTTTAACCTTTTAGAGTTCCGTAGTCGAACAGATTTTATAACTGACTTCCAAAAAGGAGGAGGTTATCCATTCGATCCGCATATATTTTTATTTATGTAACTTTTTACTTCGTGAACCTATCTCGATGATTCTTTTTTTGTTGGGATCTGTTGATGTAAACATGGGGAATCAACGGAACTCGTCATAATTTGTGAGCAACCATATTTAAAGTTTTTCCTATTTTCTAAAATAAGTGTTGTATTAGCACCAGAGCAGCATCATTTGGTCAAGCGGGGCGGTGATAGTCTCGGTATTACAGACGTTTATATATTGCCTGCTCTCGTAGTATCCTTCCCCGCGAACGGAATACCGAATGTCATTGAAAGACTTGTTTTTTAGGGTTCCGTTCCTCAAAAGGAAAAAAGGAACCCTTATAGGATCACTTGTTCGTCCGTCTGTCTGTGAAGACCTTTTTCTCAGGAACGCGTGGAAGTATCAAGTTGAAATTAATATCAAATACTCAGGTCTGCAATCTCTTGAAGCTGTGAAAAAATCAACCTTTTAAGTCACCGCAATCAAGAGATACGGCCGTTTATGTCACAAAATTTGATACTTTCAAGGGAATCCAAAGGAAATCAAAACCTATAGGGTTACTTCCCATTGACCTAGAATCATGAAATTTGGCAAGAAGCAGTGTCTTACAGCACAAGTAAATGAAAAAGTCCGAAAACAGTAAATTTGTAATTAAATCACATAAAAATATAGTTAAACACCTTTGCAAGGTCGTATCACACTACGATTGCACGGAAATAGGAGCTTGCGTAAGTTATTTTTTGTCTTTTTTCATGGGTAGGTTGTAAACGGTTACCCCGTTATTAAGAGCTATTTTTTATTATTTTAGGGTTCCGTACCTACAAGGTACTGTATGTTTTTCATAAGTAATTACGGAACCCTGGGCCCGCAACTCAGACTCACACTTGACCGGTTTCAACAAGCCACGAAAGATCAAGCTAATAATAAGTAGGTACTATGCACAATTGCACAAGCTTGCTACGAGTGCAAGCGCTGACGTTTGCAACAACTTTTTTACCTTACAATGTATATGTGTATTATAATTGTATCATGTTAGTCTGAGGTACGAAATACTATAGGTATTGTTTAATACGCAGCATTGCAGTATCTTATCAGCAGGCATACCGTGTGCTATGTTCCCTTTGAATTTATTGCACACAGCTAGCTATCTGCCTAAGTCGACAGTTTATCTTTCTATGTCACAAGCATGCGAATTCCTATCCCTACTAATAATTATAAATGCGAGAGTGTGTTTGTTGGTTTGTCCTTCTTTCACCCAGCAACAAATTAACGTGATTTTTAGGGTTCCACACCTAAAAAGGAAAAAAAACGGAACCCTTATAGGATCACTCTTGTGTCTTTCTGTCTGTCGGTCTTGTCTGTCTGTCTGTCTGTCTGTCTGCATGTATGTCCGTCTGTCACAGCCAATTTGCTCCGAAATTACTGGACCGATTGAGTTGAAATCTTGTACACATATGTAAGTCGGTGACCGCAACACGGGTGTGTAACGTAAATAAATTATTTTAAATCATGAGGGCCACTCTTGGGGGGCAAATTAGAAAATAAAAAAGAAGTTTTGCAAACCATTATCGTGTGACATATGAAATGAAAGGGCTCGTTTTGAGAATCTTAAATATATTTTTCTTTGAATTTTAAAATAAATATTTTGGTAGTTATTTAGGAAAATAGGCGAAAACTGGCCATCCCCCGCCTTATATCGGAAAGGACTGAGCCTAAAATTTTGAAAAAAAAAAATATTGTCTTTAGCTATAGATTACAGGAAAACCTATAAGAAGTCTATGGTATCGAAAGTAACAGGAAATTTCAGATAATCATGTACGGAACGGAACGTTTAACTCGCACTTGTCCGGTTTTTTGCATAGAGATAGTGTATGGGCCCGGGATTGACATTGGCTCCTTTTTATGACGAGCCGGGCGAGTCGCTTGAGGGCCTGCGTAAGCAGTGACTCAGGAAATATAATGGAATTCATCATTTCAGTGACCGCGCGGTTGCTGCGCGCCGCGCGCCCGTGCTCCTTGATTCCAATTTAGTTCCTGCCCGTGACACTGCTATACGATCCGCGTTTCGGTCTGTGGAAGCCTTCACTCGATTTGCAATAGATCTAAAGAGCTATTTATAAGGCTTTTACCCGCGACTTCGTCTGCGTGGGAATTATCTTTAAGATATAACGAACTTCCATGTTACTGACCGTTTAAATTTAGATTTTTGCCCTCAAATCCCTTCCCGTTCTCATCTCACACGCAAGAACTAGCTGTTAATTACTTACTTTTCTAACCCCTATTTCAATCTTATAAAAGATTGTTGTCTTTAAAAAAGTAGCCTATGTCATGTCCTTTTCCAGACACAAGGGTCCAACTATGTATCTCCACTATGAAATAAGACAAAAAATGACTTTCGCAAACTCATATCTCCTTGCAACCGTCGAGCGTGATACGACCTTGCAAAGGTTATTCCGTTAACCTTTTGAACGCTACAGTTGGCTGTAGCCGGCAGCAGATTTCCGTGCCACTGACGCCACGGCATGCCGTTTTCCATACATTTTGTCGGCCCCAGCCTTCACTCGGCGTTTGGAGCACGCTTTTTCGCATTGAGCCGTGGCGTTCAAAAGGTTAAACGGAAAACGTTACGATTTCAGGTATTATTTTTTGGTATGTAGCTAGATTAGAAATTCAATGGTTTTCTCTGTGTTCTCAGCCGGGTACGCGAGCTTGACGGTGCACAATATTTTACCCGTGTTTGGTATGAAATATCTCAGTTTCTTTCTAGTAGAGCTACAAAGTTGAGACTGCGAGCCAGAGGTATTATTTGGGTACCCACATTTTTTTGGGACATACAACATTTTTAGGATTAGCACCATTCTAGAGATCCAGATACCTAATTGGGTACTATTCGGGTACTATTTTTTGTAATCATCAGATGGATATCTTCGACGGGTACGCTAACTTGACGCTCACGAAAAGGGCACCCTGCGGTGGGTTCTCGTGATGCTGGCAAAGGTGTATTGAATTTGGATGTTACCGAGGCGAGGTAAGCGAGTTTTGCACGTGGCCACTGCTGCACAGCCGGGTTGGCGACCTTGCGGCCTTGGAGCGCAGCCCCTCGCCACTGTCATCACCTTACATATTTAATGTACCCTAAAATCAAGCAGTTAAGGTTTAACTTTCCATGACCCAACCCGCTATTCTTTAAAAACGTAACGCACTTTAAATATACTTACATAAAGCAAAGTTAATTGAAACTGGCTTTGAATTACTGTTAACGCACCAAAAGGCGTTTGTTTTGTTCAAATTAGTGGCTAAAGCGTAAGATATATTTTTTTATCTGCTCTCTTCAATAAGACATGTAAAGTTAAAACTTTTGATAAGATTTCAAAGTAATCTCAAATAATTTGCGTTAGTCGAAGAGCTTGTCTTCTTTATTTACTAAACAGTTTCCTACGTCTTCGTTCACTCACATATATAATTCGTTTATGGCTTTTCCCTAAGGAATTGTGCATTATTTTGGAACTGGGTTAAGAAGTCGATGTTCTTCTCCAAAGTACATCTCTGTTGATTTGATTCTAACTAGGAGTATATATAGCAAGATACATTTTATTGACTTTGAACATAACTTAATTAATCTTAATCAATCATACGCAAATGTTACGATCGACTTATTATTGGGTTATTTTAGTGTTATCCAACTTTACTAGTCGCATTTTTCCGCGATTTGTTTAATTCTTGGTGGGACTTTCTTTAATCATATTTTACAAGTGTCATGCAAAGATCGGCTAAGTTGGTGTCATTACTCGCAATAATATGGTCATGATTCCAAAGATTAATTAAGTAATTAATTGATTGATGAATTTCTTACTCGTAGATTGATATTTTATAGACATGCAATGCATTCATAATAATTACAAAAAAATATCATTTGTCATAGATACATTTGTATAATGAAATAAAGAAGTTTTCTTGTTATGATATTATACCTTCTACGATTTCATTCTTCAATCAAAAAACACAGTATTTTTTTACATTGACACGCTGACTTGCTATGCTGGTATTCTTTCATAAGTATAAATCACCAAATAAATCACAAGAAATCAATTATTTAATTAATCTGTGGAGTCATGCCCATATTATTGTGAGTAATGTAATGACGCGGACTTGTCCGATCTCTGGCATGATTTACCTACTAAAAGTAAATTTCAGCATTTATATATTTTTTTAATATAGCTTCCGTGGTAAAATGAAGTAAAACAATTTATGAAATCTATATTTTTATTAAATCAAAATTATACAGTACCAATTTTCCTGCAAGATTTTTTTTAATGTATTGACCCAATGACCTATGAGTAAAATGCTTCAGTTCAAATTCATGCATAATACATAGATAGACGGATGGCATATGGTTTATTTTTTTAATTTTATCTATTTATCATGAAGCACAACGAATAAGCACATGGAATGCTTGGAACATAGCTTATAACATTTGGATCGAGAGCAATTACTTGTTCCCACAGCGTCCATCTGAGCAAGCCGCAAATAATTTTCTGCTGGAAATTCAAAAATGTAATTAATTGTATGTAAAATACTTATTTGTACCCGCGTCTTCGTGCATGTCGATTGAATTTCATTGCACGTTGAATTCATACTTGGTACGGTACCGCTGCTCAACCCACCCACGGAACCGCAGCTGACGTTCTTCATAATACAACTCTCTGAAGCATTATACGAGTTATCGCTCGAGAGGAAATGATTGACGATATTTGTACCTGGCTCGTGGACTATATCGGAAGATTAAGTATTAACTGAAAGATTTGTGATAAATATTTAACTCATGGATAAGACGAAACACGGCCCGCCGTCGATCCGTTAATCGATTCCGTCCCAAATATAGAACTGCATAAGGGGACGTGTCAGTAGCGCAGCGTGCCTACAAACCGATTCCTTTACTGGCTTTACCAAACTACAAAGCTAAAGGCACTTGTACGGTTTTTATTATTCCGGCTTCCCTTAAGAAATATTTGACGCTCCGCCACTGGGACGTGCATTAATTACGTGAGTCGGTTTTTTAAATTTGTTCCTCCTTCCCCCTTGGCGAGGTTTGGTAAGATGTGGTGTTGTTCCCCCCTCCCTCTCACATGAGATTTAAGCTATATTTTTTAAAAAGTTAAATTTATTTGTTATATTCTATTCATTCGCAAAACGTAAATTTGAATTTTTGGCCTTGGATTGTTGGAAAAGGTGACTAAAAGGGAAACTAAGATAAATCACAGTAATTTTATTACGTTCGTATTCGCAAGGATTACATCAGAGATTTTATTTTCCAAGTGACATTGTCATACAATAACAAAACAAGCTCGGCATAGATGAGAGACGTGTGGCGTTACCAAACTCTTTCAACACCGCAGAACTCAGTTTCGGGTCTCATTCGAGGTGCGGTGAGAGGTGCGACGCCTTTTTTAGGGTTCCGTTGCCAAATGGCAAAAAACGGAACCCTTATAGATTCGTCATGTCTGTCTGTCTGTCTGTCCGTCTGTCTGTCCGTCTGTATGTCACAGCCACTTTTTTCCGAAACTATAAGAACTACGCTGTTGAAACATGGTAAGTAAGTAGATGTATTCTGTGAACCGCATTAAGATTTTCACACAAAAATAGAAAAAATAACATATATTTTTGGGGTTCCCCATACTTGAACTGAAACTCAATTTTTTTTTTCATCAAACCCATACGTGGGGGGATAGGTCTTCAAAAATGATATTGAGGTTTCTAATATCATTTTTTTCTAAACTGAATACCTAGTTTGAGCGAGAGACACTTCCAAAGTGGTAAAATGTGTGTCCCCCCCTGTAACTTCTAAAATACGAGAGTTATAAAACTAAAAAAAATATATGATGTACATTACCATATAAACTTCCACCGAAAATTGGTTTGAACGAGATCTATTAAGTAGTTTTTTTTAATACGTCATAAATCACGGAATCCTTCATGTGCGAGTCCGACTCGCACTTGGCCGCTTTTTATTCCGTACTTCTACCTGCGCGGACACCTGTCATTTTTGGTCAACTTACCATTAACTACCTTAGCGTTGATATTGATGTCTTCTATGTAGGTACTACACTTTTTCTTTGAAATAAGAGTATTATCTATGTTCTTCGTCTTTATATAAAAAAAAAAATGCCGTGCGTTAGTCTCGCAAAAACTCAAAAATGATTGACCAATTTGAATATATAAACTTTTTTAACTTTGTTCGTTTTAATATTGAGGTGGTTTATAAACAAAACAAAATAAGGAAATTGCATGCGTACGAAGTCGCGGGGGGGGAGGAGCTAGTCTGTTATAATGATAATAAAAATGTGTGTTCTTTGGATTAAAAAGATGAAGTGAGAATTACATTGATCCGTCCCTACCCTTCAAGTGAAATTTTGCCGGGTAAATTCCCCGCACCATTTTGAGCTCACCTCATTAATGAACGTCCCCTACCTAATATGGTTATGAACAAGATCGGTCGGAGCGGAGAGGAGCACGCTGTCGGCGACGCTCTCAACTTCGCCATTGCTGGCGCAATCCCGCAGCTTTGTCCTAACTGGGTTAACGTTTAATTTGGGCGTAGTAGTAACATACATTATGAATATTTGCATACTGTTGCGACCAGTTACTTCGCCTGGGTTCTGACACCTTTTTCAACTGCCTTTAGATAATAAAATATAGGTTTTCCTATAATCTATCGGTAAAGAACTATTTTCCGCATTTAAAAAAAAATTATCCCCGTAGTTTCGGAGATAAGAGGGGGGAGGGGTCAATTTTCGCCTATTTTCCTATATAAGCATAGACTGAGTAATTATTTTTTCCTACGATCACAACTGACAACACTCACTGCTGCGTTCAGAAATTAAGCTACGTAGTACAATACTTATTATCTTATGACAATGTTTATTGATTTTTATCCAAAATATCTAACAGTACATCCGATGTAAAAACGAAACTTTTAAAGGATCACTGTCGTGTCTGTCGGTCTGTCCCAGCCTGTTTTTTCCGAATCTATTGGACGAATAAGTTGAAATAGGGTACATACCTACATACATATACAGAGTTAACTGAATCAATCACTAACTTAGGGCGTAAACAAATAAATTCTCAATAATTTACAGAAAAACCTAAACGAGTATTAACATAACGTGTCAGACTCGCGTGGAGAGGGTTCCATACTATTATCATCGTATTAACACAATACGATGATAATACTATGGAACCCTCTCCACGCGAGTCTGACACGCACTTGACCGGTTTTTGTAAGTTTATATGTAAGTATGTACTTTATTAAACAACTGTATCTCCATGCACCATTCATGATCCATGCTCCTTATTCAATAAACCAATAAGACAAATAGCTAAAGCCTAAAAAGAGATATCAATAGGCCTTAAGGCTCGTAAACAGGCTAGTTTTTCGGTTTTTTATTGCTGCAATTCGGGCCAGAAATACCTAGTACATATTACATCACTAATGCGAACAAAAAGTTTGAATGTTAATTTTTTAGGAAAGCCCGAATTGCACCAATAAATTGCCTATAAACTATCCCGTTGACGAGTCCCTTTATATCAGAAGAAAACAAATGACATAAAACATCGAACCTATTATCTATAGTCCGCAACTGATAATTGTAGCAAGGGTATAAAATGTTCCATGTTCCATTACGAAAGTATATACCTATATTTCCGTCAAATGTTTGAAGTTGCAGTCAAGCTTTGGGTGCTTTGAAATTCATTGTTGTGAGACGAGAGGACAGGAGAGGAGAGCGCGACCGACGCTGCCTTATGTTGTTTTTTGTCGTGTTGGTATTTTATTTAGAAATCAGTGTTGCTATTGTTTGAGGTGTGGCTAGCAGTAGTAGATTTTTATAAAAATTAAGACAGAACTGTTTAAAGAGGATTCCAGACGTAACTGCACGATTTTTTTATCGTATCAATTTCATCAAATCTTGTTTTTGTAATGTTTAGGTTTTCAATTATATAACAGAATGAACATATATTTTTTTCGCTTTGCCAAAATAAATAGTTTTTGTTAAAAAACTGTTTAAGTAAAGCCCATTTAGGTCTTGTCAGCGCTTTAATAATACCAGCTTTTGCCCACAAATTTGTCTGACTGTGTAATCACATAGATAAGATTAAAAAGTATGTGGAACATTGTTTATTTAGTGCTAAACCACCGCTCGAAAATTTGCCGATTTGTTGCGTAAGGCATCTCTAATGGTGGCCCTTCATATTGGGCCAATATGGGCGCCCAACATGGTGGCCATCATCGCCGCAATCATGGCCACGTATCGGGTTGCTGTTTACAGAATCGTGCATGTTCATTTACTGACCGGCGTCTTTAGAAGATGGTTGTCGAAGTGATAGCCGCCGCTGCCATTTATTTACTCAGTACATAGGTTTTTTATAAATACATAAAGGAATAAATAAATATATGGAATATGAATCAAGAAAAGTCTCAAGTCGTCCGGTCCCGTTGACCTAGAATCATGAAATTTGGTAAGAAGTATCTTATAGCAAAAGGAAAGGAAAAAATCCGGAATCCGTAAATATGTAGTTACATCACATAAAAGATTGTTACGATAATAATAAAGGCTTATTTTAATCCGATTCAATAAATTTAAAAGTCTCGGTGTTCATCCACCCAACCATTGTCGCATACAAACAAAAACCCCTACGCACTATGCACGAATTTATTATTTGACAGCTGCCGTGCAACTGAATGTTGGGCGATTATGTGGACACGCGTACCATCATCAGCACCAATTCCTTTGATGTACCTACAACTAACCGATTACTCACGAATACAGGCCACGTTGGCTACACAACACGGACGAATATACTCTCCACTCAATCGATTCGAAAAACTAGTGTGCTAAGCACTCAGATACAACGTTTTAGGCACGGAACCCTAAATATTATAAAAAAGTGTGTGTGTGTCAGCTCCGACGCACGACAGGAGTTTACTCCTTACGAACGATTATAAAATAAACCAGTACCCATCATACCATACTGTCATTTTTCATTTTGATATTTGATAGTAAATAATAAACTTTCATATTAATGAATATAAACATGTCACTCATTGAATACAATAATTAGCTTCGGGTCCCGTCGTCTTCCGATTGAGATCCGAGTTTTACCGATGGAAACATATTATTCACTATATGTCTACGCAATGCGAAGCGACCGACGCATTTTCGGCTAACATCGTGTGACTTCGTGTGATAGTGTGACATCGTAGTTTGATTTTACTCCCCATAATTTTTCATACCCCGGGCTTATATATGAAAATCGATTCTTAAGGAGTAAACTCCAAAAAAATTTTTATTGACCGGGTATCTAACCATTTTAAATCTACTTATAATATTAAACAAGTAATAACGTTCGCCAAGCTGTAATTTTAAGTTCATAAACCTGACAGCCTAAAAAATTGGTCATAATCGGTTGACATTAAAGGGGTCGAAATCGTTATCGCCTTTTGTATGAAAACCCGTAGCTTCACACACCTCTTTTCTTTCGTTTTTTTTTAGTTTTGGCAATCATCTATTGACATTATTGCCAGCATCACGTCAATTTATAAGGTTTATTAGTACGGTTTGCAAAATTTCCTGACCACACTTTTAAAAATGTAACATATTAAACTATTCTGAAATTATTACAACCAGCACAATAAACGCAATTAGGAGTAATTAACTTAAAGTAATTTAATATTATATTAAAACTTAATATTATTTGTTTCAAAAGAAATATGTAGTTTCATATGACATATTGACACATTTGGCCATATTGCTTGACTTTTATTCGTCTTTTTCGACGACACTTTTTTAGTTAACTAAAACATATTTAATCATTTTGTGTCTGCAATATATGAGGGCACGCAAGTTCACGCAAGTTATATAACAAGTAGTGGACCCGCCACAGCTTCGCCCGCGGTATTTTCCATACCAAACTTTATCACCCCTTTTCACCCCTTTAGGGATGGAATTTCAAAAAATCCCTCCTTAATGCACCTCTTAACCACTCAAGGAATATCTCCTCCAAATTTCAAACCTCTAGGACCACCCGTTTAGGCTGTGCGTTGTCTATAAGTGAGTCACGGTACTGTTTTATATGTATTGATTTAAAATTTCAATTTATTGAGAGACATACAGGCAGACAGACAGACAATGGAGTCTCACAAAACTGAAAACAAAAAACAAACTCTCCCTTTGCTTCTTGCGCAGTCGGGCAGTAATTGACAGACTAGCGTCACTAATTCCGAAGTTTTCATATAATTCCATTTTCCGTGAACTCAAGTGGACTGTCGTAGTTCTTACTGAATCTGAACAAAGTATTGCTTGGATAAGAACTTTGTCAGTTCACAGAAAAGTTGGTAGACCTCATACTAACCTTGAACCAAAAATTTGATCTCATATAGCGCTCCTATTTCTTTGCGAGCATCTAATAGCTAAAATAATTACAGTGCCAGATTATAAGGTTTTATGTTTAGTAGTTTCGGAGATTCTTTTTTTTTAAATAGTACATTTCAGTATGTATTCGTTAATTAGATTCGTTACGTTTCATAATTTGTCGTCGTGATATAAATGTTACTATGAAAATCAATATTCTCCTCAGTTGACGACTTGTAGTAGAATTGTATGCCTTAAATGGCAACACTGTAGTTTGACAGTTAGCCAGCTGTGTAGAATGGATTGGAAAAATATCTCGAAAAGTGTAGCGTAGCCGTCCTTGATGTGTCATCCATTATTACAATTATTTTATTAAAACGTGTTGAGTTCTTTGATTCTTAACGATTGCCTTGTTTATTTGTATTCATTGTGAATTTTGTATTAGCGCCCTGAAGATTCGAATATCATTGTAGAAGTAGGTGGACTCAGATAAATAGTTAAAATGTTTATATAACGTTGCATTGTTAGGCTTGCTGAGTGTGTATTGTCTTTGTTTCAGATTGTGTGAGTGTTGACTGTGACGCTGATTGAATATTGGTGCGAGCACGTCTACCAGGGTGATCTCTGGTGTGGATGGTGCGAGAAGTACCTGGTGGCGGGTGTAGACGCTCCCAGCACATTAGTGGATGCTGAGGCAGTGGAGTAGCGCTCGCTCGAGCATGGTGCCGGACAGATAGCGCGCGCGGGCAGCCGGCGCAGGCCCCGACAAGCAGCCGCGTGTGTTCCCCAGCGTCGTCTATGGCCGAGCAACACCTTACACCGTCCTCGTCACACTCTGCACTCTCGAGAGAGTCCACAAGGTAAATTGCAAGTTATCACTTGTTTTACTACTTCATAGTAAGACAAATGCACCATGTGTTCCCACAACTGTACATTTATCTCAATCAGTATCAAAGTGTAGCAATAAATGTACATATATTAACAATCATACCTCATCATTATAACTGATTGAGCAATCTTGGTATTCCATTTGAAATAGTAATATCTGTTGAGTTGGGAACTGTTATAATGGTCCGTGAGTCAGCAACAGATTTGCATGACCAATCGCTGTAAAACTAGCTGTACCCCGCGGTTTCACTCACATAGATCGAATTTAGTTCACAATTTAATTCTTTTCCACGGAACCGTTACTCTTTTTCTTAAATAAATATAGCCCAAATTACTCCTTATAACATCAGCTATCTGTTAGTGAAAGTCCCGTCTAAATCGGTCTAGCCGTTTCGGAGTTTAGCTGGAATTTACTTATCACAGCATTTCTTCATTTATCTATAGAAATAAATAAATGAAGTGTAAGTTTGTAATGTCAATATAACAGCTTTTTACTAAATACATATGAAAGCACATATAGGGTAGGTACTTATAACAAAAACCAGACATGTGCGAGGTTAAACTCGCGTGGAGAGGGTTCCGTTCCGTACATGATTATCAGAAATTTCCTTCATTACTTTAGATACAATTGACTTCTTATAGGTTTTCCTGTAATCTATGGCTAAAGAACTATTTTTAGTTTCATTATTCAAAATTTAAGGCCCATTAGTTTCGGAGCTAAGGGGAGGGATGGTCAATTTTCATCAAATGATTTATTTACACGGTCGTGCGGTCACCGACTTACATATGTGTACCAAATTTCAACTCAATCGGTCCAGTAGTTTCACAGCAAATTAGCTGTGACAGACAGATAGACAGACAGACAGACACACGAGTAATCCTATAAGGGTTCCGTTTCTTCCTTTTGAGGTGCGGAATTCTAAAAATCAACTTTGGAAATGTTTGTCCATCTGTCTGTCTGTCTGTTTGTTCCGGCTAAGCTCCGAAACGGCTAGACCAATTTAAACGGGGCTTGCACTAGCAGATAGCTGATGTTATAAGGAGTAATTTGGGCCTTTATTTATTTAAGAAAAAGTGAAAGGGTTCCGTGCAAAATAATTAAATTGTGAACAAAATTCGATCTACGCGAGTGAAACCGCGAGGGACAGCTAGTTTATTTCTAATTTTATTTATTTTAACGTAACTATAAATAATATTGATTTAGTCGAAACATTACAATAAAGTTGTATCTTTCAGTTGCATAATCTCGAATAACTTTAGATACGTCATTTCCTCCCGGATTCAAATTCGTAAGCTGATTGTTAATATGATCCTGTAAGTAATAAAAATAATCAGCTAGCAGTATGCCGAGGGAAAACTCGTCAGCTGGTGCATTTAAATAGGCATTAGTTGCTCCTCCGTTACACCTTTCAGGTGACCAGCTGACGGTCTTTCCACCGCGATAGAGCCAGCTGACGGTCTTTCCACCGCGATAGAGCCAGCTGACGATTTGTTCATAATAGCATATAAACTATCATGTGACCAAGTATCACTCGGGAGGCGATGGCAAAAAAAAAAAACGCCTAGTTTGGGACGTTATTGCTGCTGAACCCACCCACCAAGCCGCAGCTGACGCTCACTAGGCTTCATGATACAACTATCTTAATCATTGTACCAATTATCCGCCGGGAGGAAATGATAAACCGAATTTGTCCCTGGCTCAGGTACTATAAGCACAAATAAGCACAACTGCAAAATCTAGTGTATGCAAACATTCATTCCTGGCATCTTAACTAAACTGGATGACACCTGGTGGCTTCTATATATAGAGTTAATTCATTGTTTTTGCAAATAAAACCTGCAAATTTATTAAAGATGGTCATAGAAAGTAATTAATTTATTATAAAAAATATAGCATGAAATGTTAGATTGTTTCAATTTTATTAGTGTCCAACCAAAACATGTCTTTTTCAAACCGGAGGTTCTGTTGCTGTTCTAGTTTTGGCCGATTTTTTAGATGTTAAAATCTTTAAATATTAAAAATAAAAATATCAGTGGATCATTATTTCAAGACATATGCACAATAAACCACTTGTTTGTCATGTAGGTGGTATAATGTGCACCATGGTGAAACAAGTGCACTTAAAAAAGATGTATTCTGAGTTTTCAAGTTAACAAATAACAATCAGCCAACCTCAAAATACTACTCAGCGAGATCCGAAAGTACAGTTAGGTAAGTTACGACACAACCAAAAGATACGGCACTTTTTTGACTGGAACAAAAACTTTGTTCGGAAACTACATTTTATGTAACAACTATATTTATGAACAAGAAGTTATTGTGCATGCATAGGACTGAATCATGTTGTTGGTGTCTTGTTTTTTTTAAGATTCATCCCTTTTCCAAAAGTATCTGGTTTATAATGACAACAAGAAATTATAGTATAACTAGATCACAAAATGACTAGGTCGCATAATGACTAGAGGGTAAAATGCCTAGACAGCAAATTGACTAGGTGGCAGAATGACTAGATGGTAAAATGACTAGGTTGCTAAACGACAATTATTTCATTGTTGTCCATAGCTATATCCACGTAGAATTCAATTATGGTGTTCCTATGGGAATCATGTAATTTTCTGGCATAAAAAGTAGCATTTCATCTTCCTCGGGAGTCATGTTACAAACAGACAAACTGACGGGCACTGTGAGGTTTGACAATGGAACCCTAATAAGGATGGAAAAAACGTTTGTTTCTTACAGTGTCATGCTGCCTAATTATGACATAATTATTTACAGTACTTCCATTTCTTACTAGCCATTGGCTGTCTATCGTTATCACACTCACTCTCACATGTGAAAGTATACTTGACACTTGTTTTTCTCAAAAACAATTTCTCAAAGCGTTTAGCTATTATTTATATAAAAACCTCAATGAAAATATGGTACATATATATTTTCATTGAGGTTTTTATATAAATAATATGGTACATATATATTTTCATTAGGGTTTTGATATAAATAATAGCTAAAGACTTTGAGAAAAACAAGTGACAAGTATACTTTCACATGTGAGAGTGAGTATTATGTATTTTTTAAATGGTTTTTCCAACCTTAATTATGTTAGGATTCCTTATTTTCAGTTATTTTATTTGATATATAGCCCACATTAATGGCTATTTAAAGTCCTGAACAAAAAACAGGTGATGTTGCTGTGATGTTAAACTATTATGAAATCTTGGCATTGTGAGATCGTCATTGTGGGATCATTGCATATTGAGATCTCTGCATTGTGAGATCTTGTAATTTTAAGATGTTGGCATTTAGAGATTTTGGTTTTTTGAAATATTGGCATTTTGAGATCTTGGCATAGCGAGCTCTTGGCATTGTAAGATCTTGGCATTTTGAAATTTTTACATTGTGAGATCTTGGCATTAATATCCTCGGACTGTTACAAAACACATGTCATGATGCTATTTGATTGATAAACTAAACCATGTAATTTTAGATTAAAACTGAATATAATATACAAAGGCTATAGCCGTGTAAGGGAACAAAAAATGGCAAATAGTATGTACTTTATTAAAGAGTAACGGACTTTAACTGTTTTATCGGAAGTTAACGAGTCCGTTAACTGTTATTAAAGTTAACTTAAAAGTTAATCAGTTACTTGAAGAGTTAACTTCGTTAATTAACGATTAACGGATTTAACGGTCTACTGCCACCAGCTATGTTTTTAGATATATGCCGAGAATGAATCTGGACTTTTAAAATAGACGTTTTTTCCTTGAGATTAGCCATATTTAAGAACCTCCGATAAATAGGAAACAGCCAGCCCGAATTGATAATGTTCGTGTACATAATACTTTCAATTTAGTTTCTGTTAGTTCCGGAAAATCTTTAACGGCATCAGATAAAAAAACATTAAAAAAACCAGTGCAGCGATAAAGAAATAAAATGACTTCTTTATCGTTTTTAGTAAAGAAATGAGATTAAATTTGGAACAGCTGTCATAATTTGGCCTTAAAACACACGTGCGATCTTATTATGAAACTCGCCTATCGGCTCGTTTCTTGAAAACCGCACTAGTGTTTTAAGGTCTATCATTATGCAACCGTTGCATAAACTACTATTATAATTCTTAGGATTCCGTACCAAACTTTGAAAAAAAAAACGGAATCAATTTAACATCACTTTGTTGACAGACGACTTTACTTATCCAGCTGTAATTTAACATAGTTGTAGTATTTAGTAGTCTGCACAAGATCACTAAAGCACAACTAGGAAAAACTAAAATTAACTTGTCACAATCTAAAAAAAAACATTGAAGTCCAAAAACATACAATAATAAAAAATACCCATTGTGCGGTATGTCATTCAAAAGCTTGAAGATTGTGAAGCATAATCATATTTATTTCTGATTTTAATATTTAATTATTTAAGAGATATCTGCGAATCAGACAATGCGCCAACTCTGTACAGATGTAGTGCATAATTAGTTTCCATTGTGTTTTATCCGAAAAGTTCGTATTTATCGTGCTGTCTCAATTAGCCTCAGCAGGCCCCCAATTCTCGGTGCATTCGAGATAATCTCACAATCGAGATTAAACGTCAGTGCATACAGTCATTTGACACAACTGTATGAATCTGACTTTCAATCTCGCAATCGACGTTGTCTTGAATGCATCGAAAATTGGGGGCCAGTACCCATCATACCTACTATGCTGTAATTTTTGACATTTGACAGTAAATAATAAAGTTTCATATTATTGAATATAAACATGTCACTCATTTAATACAATAATTAATTGACACTTCGGGTCCCGTCATCTTCCGATTGAGATCCGAGTTTTACCGATGGAAACATTATTCACTAAATCTGTACCCCCCTTTAACTCACAAACTACGAGTGATGAAAATCTCAAAAATTACGAATACCAGAAATCTCTTTTATAAATAGACTTTCGGAAAACTACGATGGACTCTCTAGCTGCAATAGTTATAGAGAAAATTGAAAAAAAAAAAACCGTTGCACATAAAATTTGTATTTGTGTGGGTGTTTTGTTTGTTTTAACAAGTACAATACACTAGACTTGGTGACGGGGGTCTGATGATGGAGCCGTGAGGTGGATAGTGGAACTCTTCAGTGGCTACTAGTGAACTCCTCGGGTTTGGGCTATTTTGACGAGTCCGAGTTGAGATAAGCTGGGAGGTGGACAACTAACTCTTACATTTTGACTTAAAATAAAGTACTTAACCGGATTTATATTTCTGTGGGCCTTCTGGTAAAGGTCTCCCCCATTTTTCTCCAGTTCTCCTTAATTGTTGCCACTCTGGTCCACGTCCGGGCGGCATCCTCGGGTTTGGGCTATTTTGATGAGTCCAACCCATTACACTTGGTGACCAGGGATTGATTATGGAGCTGGGAGGTGGACAACTTGCTCTTCAATGGCTGCTAGTAAAACACTCGATTTTCGGCTATTTCGTTTGTTTTGACGAGTCCGATACAGTCCGATGGTTGAGCTGGGATGTTAAGATTGAAACTTCAAAAATTTACTTAAACATAATCTTGACATGATACCATGGCCTTCATTCTATTAGTGATAAGGGCAAGGTATAAGATATCAATCTTTAGCACTAAACTAATACTAGAAATTCCAGAATTGCTTATTTATATTATGACTTTTATAACCTTTCCCAGCTTCACGCGGGAGATGGTTCCATGAACTGTTTCACTCTAGTTCTATGTTCATGGCAAGTTATTCATAAAATAAAAAGGAAACATAAGATCAAAATATCTGCAAGTTGTGTTTATTTAGAAGCAAATCCGCTGATCTGGTTTTGTTTCAAATACAAACAACATAAAATAGCAAAAAAAAGATAAATAAGAAAACAATTGTGTTTATTGTAATTGGTCTTGTGTTAATCGGTTTGCTTAAACTTCTTATTGGTAATTTGCAACAAAATCGGGATTAGAAAACTTCAAATTATACAATTATTGAATCAGCTGATGGTTTCCATCCAAAATATATTACTAGACATTATACCACCTGCATACAAGCAATTTGTATACCAAGTATTTACGATGAGAGTGTTATTTAACCAAGTAATATGAAGCCGAATGCAGCAATGCCTCAAGGGGACTCGTATTGCAATATTATATTATATACCTTTTACTTATAAAGGGTGTCTTTGGAAGTATGGATCAAATCGAACAGGGACAAAGAGGCGGTCATTTCCAATAATTTCAAACAATAAGTGCCGCTTCGATTGTTGACGGTTCAAAAGTTATGATTTTTTGGAAAAAAAAAATATAAGTTCGACATCTCACCGAACAAAAAATGTGTAAAAGACATAACTCGACTTAGCGGTTAAAATTATTGGAAGTAACGCTATGGCTTTTTTTATTTGAGATACGTTGTGGGTTAATGTAACTCTTCTAAAATGATACTTTCAGGTGAACAAATGTTCATTGTCAGAAAAATAAATGTTTTCCTACAAAGACTTCTAACAAAATCATTACTCGAGTTTGTAAAAATTCTCGTAAAAAAACTACAGTATCGAAAGTTAACATGTAAAAACTTGTCCGTTTAATGTTGATTCTAACAACATACCTACTGATTATTCATATTATTGTTATTAATTGAGGAGGAAATGATATTTTAATCTAATTTTGATGATGCTATGATCTGTTTTAATAAGTTTTCAACCATCAAGAATCGGATCTGCAATTAGCGGTTAAAATTATTGGAAATGACCGCCTCTATGTCCCTCTTCGATATGATCCATACTTACTTCCAAGGACACCTGTATATTATGTTCATTAGGACTTATTTCAAGTTTTATTAATAAGGAAGTTTTCATAGAAGATTATCAAAACATATTGAACACGTATTTTTTGCTTTATCAAATCAATCAAAATTGACAAAGATAACGCGCATCAAAGTTCGGGTGTGGAGACTTATGACGTCATAAGTCTCCACTTATTAACCGACTTCAAAAAAAAAAGGAGGAGGTTCTCAGTTCGGTTGTATTTTTTTTATGTTTGTCACTTCAGAACTCCGTCATTTATAAACCAATATTGAAAATTCTTTTTTTAATCGGTAGGGTATACCTCCAGTTTGGTCCCGTTGTAGTCAAAGTCGAGTTATGATGAGAGGATCTATGAGGAATCGATGGAACTCTTCAAATATTATAGGCAAGCATAGAGCAATATTAGTATTTTCTGTAATAACTGAAGCAGTTACGTTCCAAAAGCAATATTTGGTGAAGTGGAACTGTTGATGAAGACCATAGATGACCACCGGAACTCCTAAATGTTGAGTATTTCACGGTTGGCGATTAAATTGCTGTATAAAGTTCTGAAGCAATTTATGTCCATGAAAATTCATGTACTAAAAAATTGAAGAACCAGGAGAACTCCTCAACGATTGACATCTTTGCACCGTGGATAGCAACAGTTTGTAAATGGTGATGAGCAATTGGCATTATGTTATTTTTACTTGATGTAGTAAACGTGTGTCGTTAAATCACAGGATAATAAATAAAATGTGAAAAAAAAACTTAGGTACTTTTCAAAGGCTATTTGAAATCGGTTTTATTATTTTGTAAATTATAGATTATTTGGTACAAAGTATGCAAAGTCACGCGAAACTTCAACGCATTATATCTTCGTCATTTTTTGTTTAATCAACCAAAGAAAAAATATGTGTTCAATCTTTTTTTAAAATGTAAATGACGGTTTAATTTGATTTTTTCAGAATACTCCCTCATCACATCTTCTTTATTTTGTATTGTGAAACATTGTGATGTGTATTCATGTGTGTTTGATGATGATGGGTGGGGACGCCTGGCCGGTGGCAGGCGGGCGGTCGATCTGCGTGCGCTGATCATTCAGCACGGTGCCCCAAGGTTGGAGTCGAAGGTTACTATCACGGCGGCGCTCCCATCCAACATGAATCCCATCTTGTTGTTTTCCTGCAGAACATAAGTACATCCTGCAGGTTCTAGCTACTTAACTCAGTCTCATCTAATTTATCTTCTCCGAAAATGTCATATCTCAGTGACGAGTACATGACGCAATCGGCTAAAAGGTGTTTGCTCGTCTCCTCCTTCCCACAGTGAGGGCACAGTGGGTCTGATTTAACCCCAATTACTGACAGATGTCTATTTAGTGGGTAGTGGCCTGTGATTGCCCCTGTCAGTATACTGAGGTTGTACTTACCGAGGTTTACTAGATACCTGGGCCTTTTGTGGTTCAATCTTCTTATTATTTTCGCTTACACCATTCATCATTGGATTTTGCCTCAATGTACCTTGATAGAACTCCTTTCGTGACTACGGCTGGGATTGGTAGGGCTGGTTCCGCTAGGAATCCCGGGTCGGCCCCGGCTCTGGCCAGTTCGTCTGCTTTATCATTACCCTCTAGTCCGCTGTGCCCTGGTGCCCAAGTGTGACCGTAGCCTTTGATCCCAGGCTATATCACTTAAGCTTTGCACTCTAGAACCAGCGCCAATGTGGTGCTTGGTTTTTCTAGCGCCTTTAGCGCCGGTTGACTATCTGTGTAAAAAGTTATATTTCCTACTGGTCTGTTTATGTCCTTTTGGATAGTCTGTGCGCATTTCATAATGGCCCACATTTCCGCCTGAAACACGTTGGTGTATTTCCCCAGAGGTATTGTAATACTCTCTTCCGTTTCTGGGATGTATATCCCTGCACCAGCTTGTTTGGTTGAGGACTTCCACGAGCCATTGGTGTAACACGTAACTGTTGGGGTGTCTGTTCCCAGTTATCCCTGTCTCCGATGTCTATTATATATCTCTTATCGAAGCATCTTCTTCTCCATATGAGGTCATTATTATAAATGCTAAAGTTACTCGGTCTGTCTGTTATGCTTTCACAGCTAAACCAATTTAGATGAAATTTGGTATTGAGATAGTTTGAGCCATAGGGAAGGACGAAGGATACTTTTTTAACAATCTCAACCCCTAAAAGAGTGAAATAGGGGCTGAAAATTTATAAACAGCAAATTTGTGCGTGCCCGATGAGAGCCCGTTGATGTCTTTTTATTCGTCTGCGCTGCGTGATTATTTCAAGAACTTCTGCATCGATTTGGTTGATTTAAAGATACATTGCCACGTAGACGAAGTCGCGGGTAAAAGCTTGTTCGTTACATTTTAAATATATATTTCCATGCAGACGAAGTCGCGAATAAAAGCTAGTCATTTATAATGAATATCTCAAGCTGCTGGCTGGGTGTTAGTCATCAGAACGGAACGGAACAGAAATCATTGTAACCCAACGGATACAACCGAAACAATACTTCGTTTAGTTACAAGTTACAACTGTGTTCGCCCATTGATCGCATACGTTAGCCGAGAAACTTTGATTTTATTATTATCTAGCTCCTGCCCGGTTCGGTTATAGTTATTCCCTCGGGAACTTTTAAATTTAACGGGATAAAAACTACCCTGTGTCCTATATACCAAGTTTCATGAAAATCCGTTCATCCTTTACGGAGCTGAGTGGTAATAAACACACACACACACACACATTAACTTCCGCATTTATAATATTAAGTAGGATTAGTAGGATTTCAGTTAAATTATAGGTTAATTAAGCTCAGTTATTTAGCTTATAAAAGCAAATCAAATATTTTATTATTATTTTTCAACCTTTGTAATATAAAATCAACACGGAAAAAACCGAAGTGCCAGCAAAGTACCAATTTGGCTTGGCTAAAATTCTACGGCTGCATACAACCGAGACTTATTTGAAAATAAATAACAGCTTTGTAAATTATAGACATGTGATTGCTTTGACTTGTTTGATTTTAGCAAACAACTTTGCAAGCTCTGTCCGAAATAAGTCGCTTGTTTGATATTAGCAACAATTTGTTTATTTCTAGCCCTTGCAGTTTTCAGTGAATATTTCTGGATTATTTATAGATTACCCTTTTCTACTATATTTATTACGCCATGGAAAACAACGAATGGAATCTTGATCATTTTTCAAAATGACGTTATAATGTCTTCAGGTCTTCTCAAAGCAGGGTGGTGGGCGGTCGGTGGTTGCGTCAGGAGCGTCGGATCCGAAGACGCAGCGTGACGTCGCCCCTGCCGCGCCCCACCAGTCGACACTCGTCGATCCGCGCCCCCGACGCCGACTCGCACGTGCGTGGCGAGCTCCGTAGGAGCTCCCGACTGGTCAGCGCTCTCCCCAGGTCGGACTACTCCATCACAGAGCGGTGGTCTTACGGAACCGATATCTACGAAACCCGATACGACACCTCCGAATACAGGGCTGGAGACGACACCAATAAGCCATCCACCAGCGGACAAAGTAAACGTGGTAGAACATCCTCGCATGATCGGAAGAAGCAAAAGTGCCATTCCTTCTTGAGCAATAGTGCGTCTGAGGAGTGTGTTGCATTTTGCACTCGGTCACGGACTGCTGGTAAACCGAGTAACAGTGCCAGTGTACCATTGACAAACAATTTTAAAGCACAAACGTTATCATCTCAAGTTCCATTCAATCAGAATTCAACTGGGTCTTCCACTGAAGCCAATGCAGAATTATTATTGAATAATTCTGACCGTGGCTTGCTACCATTGGACGAGAGAGACTTTGCATATTCCCCATTTAGTTCTTCCTCAGATACAGACATACTCGATTCTGATTGTTCAGTGTACAGTCCCAAAGCTAGCCGAAGGAAAGGAAAGAAGAGGAAACGATCATCAAACTTGTCTTTGCCGAGTAGGAAGAGCAGTTGTCTGATAAATTTAAAGAGCAGCACAAAAAGGCTGAAGATTGTAAAAAGCAGCTCAGAAGTGGAGGACAATAAATCGTTGAACAGCGCTAAAGAAGGACCATTTTTACCAATATCAGTCAGCCGCTACTCGTTGCGGAACCAGGCACGCCACACAGAGCGATCAGGTAATAGTTTGCTTATTTTCTACAAAACAGGATATTTATTGGGTCATTATGAGATCAATCAATGTTCTGTTAACTGCGTATTTACATAATGTATATAAATTGAATGCCTTGAAAAGCAGGGCAGGGAAATCATCTTTAATTGTGTTATTGCAGCGTCACCTTCAAGATCAACCTGCACTTTTCAGTCCCCTAAAGTAAACGAACGCAAAACTGCTTCAAATAGTCGTGGTAGAGCTCAGACTCCTCCACTTCACAGTGATTTTCAAGGTGATTCATTAATCAATAATCATATCAGTAGAATTCTTATTGTATGCACTAAGGACACAAAAGTATAGTTTTCGTTCAAATTTAGTCTTTCTGTAGACAAGATTTTGAAGAAAGCATCACTTTGTTGTACCAAATGTTTGGTAACGCTTTTATGTAAAAATTGCTGTGCTTGCCAATTCCTACGCGCAGACTGGCAAATTCTCAACAGGCGTTGAAAACGTCTCTACCGTGTAGGGATAATATGCTAACAATGCAGGAAGCCCAATTGGATATGTTTTTGTCAAATTATTTTCGTTGTCAGAAGCTTACTCATCGAAAGCGCGCAGCTCTGGAAGCAAACTACTTATTGTCCCGCGAGATCTTCCGTATTTACGTCAAACTAACGCAAGAAGGGTAAGTTTTTAACTTTTATATTCTGAACACCTTAGTTTTTAATATACTGAAACTGGTGCCTGGACTTATTTCCATTTAATGTAATGCAATGAAGCATGACTGCTGGAGCCCGTTTCTCAAATTCTAATAATATTAATGTATTGTCTCATAAATTAATAGAGAAAATGAATGAAAACACTAATATTTAATAGACTAATAAATATTTATGCTATAACCCTTTGACCGCCACAGTCGGCTGTGGCCGTCGGCAGTTTGCGTGCCCCTGACGCCACGATATGTCGTTTTCCATACATTTGCGTCGGCTACAGCCGTCGTCGAGCGCTCGTGGCACGTTTTTTCGCCGTTAGCTGTGGCGTTCGAAAGATTGAGAAATGGGCGCCAGCCTAATGCGATTAATACTTTATTTTCCTTGTCGTAAAATTTTCATGCTCATACTCATATCATACTTATGCAACAATCTGGCATAACTGTCGACTTTTCCAAATAAATATAACAAAATGTACAGTTAAGTGCAAAAATTAACCAATGTTCATTAAGATAATATTTTCCATCAAAGTGAATTATTAACTTAAAACAAAGGAGGGGGGGGGGTAAGTTAAAAAATTGGCCCCAATATGACAGAAAAAAAACTATGTTTATTTTACATATTTCGCATTGTTTGAGTAAAATACAGGACACTAACTGAACGCTACAATAAATTAAAATTAAAAAATGTTTTTTTAGACATGAGCGCATTTGTTTAGCATGGTGATTTTTTATATGTTGTTCTTTAGACAACAACAAATATAAAAATACAGAAAATAAAAAGCTAACAAAATGATAAAAAAACTCGATATAGTACAACGGGCACAATTTACCAAAAATGTGATTTTGACCTCAGTTTGTCGATTTCTCTCGTGAAGAAAACGTAGTTATTTCTAATTTTAATTTATTGTAGCTTTAAGTTAGAGTCCTGGTATTTTACTAAGACAATGAGAAATATAAAATAAAATTGTAGTAAATTCTTTTATCTACACCCATATCATAAAACCTCCATTGGTTAATCAAAAACCGTAGGAAATGACCACCATTTTGACAACCAATTAGGGAAAACCAGTGCTGCGATAAAGAAATAACATGACTTCTTTATCGTTTTTAGTAAAGAAATGAGATTCAATTTGGAACAGCTGTCAAAACTCAAGTGGGTCTCTATTCTAGTATCCATAGATATTAAAACAGTTATTGATACGAAACGTCAATGTGTTTTTCAATATGTTTTTTTAATATAAACTGCACAATATTTGATCTCAAGTGACGTGAGAATAGAGACTTCATCCGTTTGTCTATGATTTAAAAAAAAATATGGTCTTGACGGAGGATCGAATCGCCGCCATGTTGGTGTTTCGCTGAACGAAAGTAGAATTGTTGTTGAATTGAATAGAAAAAGTTGTTTGTAATTTACATTTTAGTTGAAAATATGAATAGTAAGTAGTCTTCTCCGAGTGTGTGTGATGTGAAAATGCGCCGGATATCGGAAATATGTAGCCACGATTGCAACAAATAACTTGTTGCCAGAAAATATTGTTTCTGAACCCATCATGGAGGATTTATAATATGTGTGTAGATAAAGTTATGTATGCAACTCTGCATAATTTGGCCTTAAAACACACGTGCGATCTTATTATGAAACTCGCCTATCGGCTCGTTTCATGAAAACCACACTAGTGTTTTAAGGCCTATCATTATGCAATCGTTGCATAAACTACTATTGTCAAATTGGGGCAAATTTGTTTAGCTTATACACCTCCTTTGTCTTGAATGCACAAAGGTTCAAACTTTCTAGACATATCAGGATTATTTTATAAAAGTATAATGTTGTAATAGCTGGGTTACCCTTATTAAGTTTTCGAGCGTGTTAACAATGAGTTTTGTAAAAAGTTGCAAGTTATTTAGCGTGGAAGTAAACGAGAAGATAAGAATTTTGCTTATTTTCAGTCAAGTTGCTTATAACTTGACACGTTTGGACAGGCAATATTAGTTATGCATAAGTTTAGTAACCGATCGCGTTCAACAAGTAATTAAAGGATTCTTCTAACGTCCGTAGTGCTTTGAAATACTCTTGTTTATGCTCTCCTGGTTATCCAGTTTCTCACCGTCTCTTAGGTATTCTCGCTTCCCTGGATATTTCATCCTTTTACTTCGCCTAAAACCTCACTTTCTAATAGATTAGATTAGAATATTTATTTCTCAAGACAAAATACATTATAAATTGCGCATGTCAAATTACGTGGATCTAAATTGAAATTGTCAGTTATTGAATTAAAATAAAATGAAAATAGAATAAAATACAAATACGAATTTAATCACTTTATTAAAGACTTGAATTCGCTGTTGGTCGTCCAGCTTAACTAATATTAAGAGCGTTTAACGTGTGTCTTACTTAAAATTAAGTCGATACATTTTTTATCTACATATTTTAACTGATTATTTGATTTAAATCGTTTTAATAAATTATATAACGTTACTTCCCACCATGTTACCAAAAAGAAAGCAAAATCTATTGAGTACTTTTTCTGAATTGCTATAAATTCTCAAACACTTATTTCAGGATACACCAGCTTCCACTATGGCATAAACATATGCATATTAAAAACTAATGATAAAGTTGAAAAAAGACTTACTACTGAGTTTCTTGCGGCGTTTTTTCTCAGCAGATGTCACCTTTTGAAGCGCTGGCAGATTGGTAGATTGTGAAAGAGCCCGTGTGGCTTACTTGCAAAATAAATATGTCCATTTTCGTTTTCATAAGAAGCATTTTTGATTAATCGGTACCTCACTAAAATAGTTATTACAAAATAAATAACGTACACATTTTGGCAAAATAAACTACACGTACATCCCTGAATGTTGTTGAATACAGTATAATTAACTTATGGTTTCTGATTTCTCCACTTTTCATTCCCGAGTCTCGAGAATTCTCGACAGCGTTTTCCCGAGATTTTGAAACATAATTACTCTCTCAATATGAATACTTGCAGTCACTTTAGGGCATTAACACGGCGATTTTTGGATACTCTTATGTTATTGATTACCGTATAAATATCGACGTATAGCTATTGCAATGCGACTGTATCGCTGCTAAAAGTCTTATGACTCTTAGTTGAGTTCTTTTTATTTGAAAAGATGAGGCAGGGCTTCAGTACCGCAATCGGACCGTATATATGTATGTTATTTTAAAAGACGCTTGCGCGCGCACTTGTATAAGGTTGACTTTAGCTTGGTTATAGGATCGCTTTTTTCAAGGTTAAGGTATATGTTTTGAAACAAAGTATGGCAGTGAAACTTCTGGACCTTTGTTACTTATTCTGTAGTTTGATCTGGCTAGCTATACATCTGGAGACTAGAAGAAAGTTGAGAGGTGAGCTAGGAATTAATCCACTTATGAGATCAGTTAATTTTGCTATACTCTCTCTGGTGAGCAGCCAACCTCAACAGGGGCAAAAAATTTGCTATTTTGACTGAGATATTACCCCAACCAGGCTTAGCGAAGGAGGCTAATAGGTTCGAGGTAAAAATGGATTTTATACCAGAGTTCAATACTCTGCTTCTCACTTCGACTGCAAGTAAATAAAACAGATAATTATATTAAAATAAATAATGTTGAAGGTTTAATGTTATTGTCTTTTCTGGCCTATGTACTACATACAGTATTTGTTTGAATTTGAGAAGATGATTGCTGTATACTTAACCTTTTGAACGCCACAGTCGGCTGTTGCCGATAGCAGATTTTCGTGTCCCTGACGTCACGGCTTGCCCATTTTCATAAATTTTGTCGGCTACAGCTGTCACTCGGCGGCTGTGGCACGCTTTCTCGCATACAGCCGTGGCGTTAAAATAAGTAAAACAACGCTTGCTTAAAAAGTAGTCGACTGTTGCTCGCTTTACCAATGAATACGATTTTCATAGGTTTTAA
Source organism: Tortricodes alternella (assembly GCA_947859335.1). Classification (NCBI taxonomy): domain Eukaryota; kingdom Metazoa; phylum Arthropoda; class Insecta; order Lepidoptera; family Tortricidae; genus Tortricodes; species Tortricodes alternella. The sequence goes on along the minus strand of OX401970.1, from coordinate 20,204,780 downwards.
TATAAATTTGTCTGAATGTACGCGGCAGTAACCGCTGAATAATATTTAACTCGCTTTGTTTAGTCCAGGCGTTAGGGCTAATGCCCGTTTTAAGAGTTTGGGCTCTAGACTTGAGTCGTACTCAACTATTCTAAGACTCAAGTAAGGATTATAGTATGAAAAAGTGTCTACTTGCGTTGGATTAGTCTTGAGCACAAACTATTAATACGAGCGAGCATGAGTATCATTTTACTATTAATACGATCATAAGTATTAGGTATATCATTTTATCATGAGGTATGATAATTCCAGCTATAATATTGTTTTTTTTAACTTTGAAGGTACTTTTTTGCTTTAGTTAGGCCATCGATGTAACCCACCCGCACCCGACATATTTTATTTAAACGCATCTCATCATTAGTACTTAAAGCGTGTGGTGTTATGTTATTGGAGTTAGTAAATATATTATTAAATAAATACATTGTTCTACAAAGTCTGCATAAACTATTTTGTTCGTGTCCGTAAGTTGCATTCTAGGCAACTTATTTCCGATACGAGGCATTATTAGATATGACCAAGTTATTTATGGTTGTTTGTTGAGCATAAGTGATAACCGAGTTGATGAATTTATGTGTGGTTAATTAGAGCATCGCTGCTGCGACGGGTGCTACCCTGGGTGCTTGTCTGACGAGGAGAAGCCATACTTCTCAGCGCCAAAGACAAGACACATCTTCTAAGAGACAGGTAATGAGAATCATTCGACATCATACATTATTGTTAATTATTAAACGAGTAGACATTTCGTACGCTTTCCCTGTCGCAGAAACTGTGGACATTTAGGATCATAACAGTTTTTGGTTATGCAATACTCCAAAGTTGTTATTTAGCGCGAGTGAGGGTATAAAATCTAGAGCAAGCGAAGTTTTCTAAAATTGAACCAGCGAAGCGTATGGTTTCAAAATAGAATCTTGAGCGTAGCGAGGGCTTCAAAGGCGCGAGACACAAATAACTTTGTTGCAGTGTGGAACACACAACTTTTCACCTCACCGCCGTAAGGAAATACGAAACACAACAACGGTTATGATTGGTTATTATTATTTTTCATGTTCGATTTGCGCCCGCACAGCCTGTGCCAGCGCCGTCTCCCTGAACTCTTCCATGCTTAAAGTGGCATAACTGCACTTTAACCATGAGCAAGCCTTTCCGAGCTGGTGAGGTGAAAAACCACCTCTTTGCCAATATTCGCCGAATTCAATCCAGTAGATTTACAATAGAAATGAAATAAACAGACTCACCGCTTATCAAAAGTTTACAGACACGCTTGCGGTGTACCTTCTGACCGTAGACCATATATTTACCTACATATTGATTTAGCCGGCCAATAAACATTTGATCACTGGTATTTTTTATTTTTATTACAAAACGATATACATTTTCACTTTCGCGTGGAAGAAGTGTGGTTATACAATCAATGAGTGAAGCGAAAGTTGTTTACTTTTCTATGTGGATTGGTTTATTATGAGTTAATAACGCAGAACCAAACTATCTATTAATTAATTTGTAAAATGAATTTTAAGTAAATAAGAAAGCCTCATAGAAGGTCACTTGGAGCCTTGAACAGTGACCTCTCGTCATGTTTTAACTCGTGGAACGTCCTAATTACAGCATGTGTCCGTAGGTCATTGAATTTCATGTTTCAAATGAAAAGGTCACCTTGAAATCTAGGACGTGACGGGTTTGCTGCGTTAATCGTGGCCAAGATTTGAGCTCACATCAACGATGACACGCCATAAACTCTTCATACTTTACAAACAAGCTGGAAGTTTCTCTGACAGTCGGAGTCTGATTGTAATAACCACGGCCATTATAACATAATTAACAAATTCTGTAGTGTTATTGAAGTTATAATAAAGTTGTCGTTGTTGTTCGTCTGTCAAGTTTTCACGTCTAAATCGCTGAACCGATATTGATGAAATTTTGTATGAAGATAGTTTGAGCCCTGGAAAAGTAAGCTATTTTTTTAAAGAAAATCTACCTCTGAAAGGGTGAAATAGGGGCTGAAAATTGATTTCCGGGCAGTTCGCCGGGCGAGAGCCTGTTGTTTGATGTCTTCATGCGCGATTAACGGCTAAACTATTAAACCGATTGTGATGAAATTTTGTATGTAGATAGTTTGAGCACTGGGTTAGGAAATAGGCTCCGTTTTTTTAAAAGGCAACCAATCCCTACGAGAGTGAAATAGAGTTCGTGCGTGCGTGGCCGATAATAGCTCTTAATTTGAATTTTTTATGAAAATTCGTTGTATTATAAGGATACATGCTTTACGGTCTATACTTCCTGCACCATCCTTACCGTGTTTCTGTTTGGGCTAGTGGTTGACTGGTAGAGAATGCCTTAAGGCATTAAGTACGTCATTTGTACAGTCGTATATTGTGCAATAAAGTGTAAATAAATAAATACATTTCCACGCAGACGAAATGCGGGTAAAAGCTAGCATTGTATAAATGCTGCTGCCCTCGATCGAGTTAACTGTGCTCAAGTATTCGGTCGTGTTGTTTGATGTTATTGTTATTTTAAATTGAGGTAGCGGTTTAAAATGAGTGAGTGTGCGCAGGTGACAAGCAACGAGGGCGCGGGTGGAAGCGCGACGGGTACTCGGCGGGCGCGAGCTCGCGATATGCCGCAGCCGCAACCGGCGTCCACGCGACGAGATAAAAGAGGTGAGGAGAGGTGTACTATGCCACTTGCGTTAACCATACACAAATTGTTAACTTCATACAATTTGGTTTTGTTTGTGTAGCTTATCTTTCTGCCACCTAGCGCCCTACCGAGCCTACGTTAGGGCTAGGATTTTTTTGTAGCATGCCGTGTACACACAAATATCATGACTTATACAGTAATATAGTAAAAAGGAACGTACCATTCTTTTTATCCTTTTTAGGATGAAAATTAAATTTACTCGATGATGGTTATGACATACTTATTCCTGAAGCAAGTGGCTTCTCAGACTCTAAGTAGGTAGATATTCTGTGATATTCGTAAGAAGACTAAACAAACATTCTGTTTTAATATCTTCCTGACACACTGCACGCCGCGACGCGAGTAGCAGCGGCAGGAGCAGGAGAAGTGACCCATTTACATACTCGCGCTGCCCACTTCCATGCCCACTTCCCTGCTCACTTTGGCTGCGTGTAAAAGAGACATTAAAGTATTTGATTTGATTTTATTTGTTTCCTGTTTCAACAAACACAATTTGTAATGAAAATTCGAGATCGAAGAAAAACAGCGTCTAAAAAAATATGGTTGAATTTATGTCCTGCGAATTAACAAACCACGTTCTTGTCCAAATTCCTTACTATTTAGAATATTAAAGGCAAAGTGCTTTATTAAAACTTTTCTCTTACAGGCAAAAGCAGTCTGGGTTCCTGTGCCAGTACCGGTGGTGCGTCGAGCCGCTCCCACCTGCAACCGTTAACCACGGTAATTGCCTCTAAAATAAAATCTGTTGTAAACATTCAGATCATGGCTGGTAAATTCTTATTATTGGAAAAGTATCAGTGGCGAAGCCTGCCTACAAACTGATTCCTGACGGCTTTACTAAGCTAGAAAGCTACGGCTCTAGCTGTCAGTGAAGTCCATGTTACTCTAACTAAATGTCAGACTCGCACATACGGTTCTAATTCTTCCGGCTTCCCTTAGGAAATATTTGACGCTTCGCCACTGAAAAGTATATCAAAAGAAGATAAACTATGTTTTGGTAAACCTTTTCTCCGCCATGCCATATATGCCAGCGCGTAGTGTCTCCATCGCCAGGCAAAACATGCCACCCTTTTTAATGGATTTGGGTGTTTAAAGACCACTGTAATAGCCGGAAATCTATGAATATTTATTTTTTGTTTAGTACTGTGGCATTCGTGACACTTTACATTCCCAGGTAGCACAAAGTGGTAGTATAGAAGCCAGTGGGACGTTTTTTATGCAGTCATTTTGTTTTCCATGTCGAATACTGACGCTGTAAACGTCTTCAACAGCTTCTATAAAGCCGGAAAAGACGCATTTTAACAGCGTTCCTGTTGTGTACCAGCCGTAATGTAGCTATTAAGATGTTTATGTAGGTGAATAAAAGCTTTCTAGGCAAAAATTACTTGACTGGAAGTCATATAATACTTAACTTGTCCACTTCGAAGTTATAAAATGTCGAACAAACTTTGAAATTAACTCTATATTATTTACCACAAAATACATTTTTTTTTTCGATATAAAGTACAGTCAACTTTGAACAGTGGGGTAACATTAAACGGCCTTAAAAATAATATTAAACATTCAAATATTTGTAATTTCAAAGGGGGGATGAGATTAATGAACTTTCAGGCCACCTACGCACAGGCAGGTGGCTTGCTTAGCGCCTAGAGCCTTGGCTATAAACAAACGTTCTACATTACTCGGCACCGGCCGCGCTGCGCGCGGGGCGCCTTCAGTAGTCACCTGACTCGCTAGGCACTAGGCGCTAAGCAAGCCACCTGCCTGTGCGGCCTTAGCCTAATATAATGTGAGTTGGCTTTAATCATAGCTGGGCACCGTTAATGAAATAGTTAACTTCTGTAATCGCTAATCCGTAACTAAAACGTTAATCGTTAACTCGTGATAGCTATAGCATTATATATGTCGTCACGTTAGTAATATATTCATAAAAAAATTTTAGGTTAGGTTAGGTAAGGTTAAGGTTTTTTGTCTCGGATGGTGTGACGTATTACGTTTCAATAAAAAAGAAACATTCAGACGAGTACAATGCTCATAAAAAATATAACTTTAAGAAGATTCTAAGTTAATAAAAAAATAGCTAACATAGCGTGTGCTACCTGGGTGATCATCCAATGATGAGGATCTCATTAGCCTTTTTTTAATTTGTACATGCATTATGTAAATTTATTTATCTACACCCGTATCATAAAACCTTCATTGGTTAATCAAAAACCGTAGGAAATGACCACCATTTTGACAACTAATTAGGAAAAACCAGTGCTGCGATGAAGAAATAACATGACTTCTTTATCGTTTTTAGTAAAGAAATGAGATTAAATTTGGAACAGCTGTCAAACTCAAGTGGGGCTCTATTCTAGTATCCATAGATATTAAAACAGTTATTGATACGAAACGTCAATTCAGTATGTTTTTTTAATATAAACTGCACAATATTTGATCTCGAGTGACGTGAGAATAGAGACTTCATCCGTTTGTCTATGAATTAAAAAAAAATGGTCTTGACGGACGGCCGCCATTATGTATTGACGTTTTGCTGAACGAAAGTAGAATTTTGTTGAATTGAATAGAAAAAGTTGTTTGTAATTTACATTTAAGTTGAAAATATGAATAGTAAGTAGTCTTCTCGGAGTGTGTGTGATGTGAAAATGGGCCGGATATCGGAAATATGCAGCCACGATTGCAACAAATAACTTGTTGGCAGAAAATATTGTTTCTGAACCCATCATGGAGGATTTATAATATGTGTGTAGATAAAGTTATGTATGCAACTCTGCATAATTTGGCCTTAAAACACACGTGCGATCTTATTATGAAACTCGCTAAAAGCTCGTTTCATAAAACCGCACTAGTGTTTTAAGGCCTATCATTATGCAACCGTTGCATAAACTACTATTTCCTACGAGCAGGGTGCCGTCGCATCCACTTCAAACACGCCGCCGCCATCGGCTTCGGCCGTTTCGATGCCTAACAACGCATCTGACGATGCCAAGCCGAAGACCAAAGGTACACTGTGCTACACTTTTTACCATGTATTTTTTAATATAAGTATATTAGGGACAAAACTAATAATCAGCATGGATGGTTATCGAATAGTTATCAGATAATTATTGTGGGTAGTATGGAACACTGCTTTTTACTATGACGAACGTTTCAATGTTAAGCACTGTATTTATGAGTTATGTTTATTTTGTTACAAGTTTAGCAAACGATAACAATTCACGATTATGATTAAGATAGATAAAGAAACCAAGTTCCCGTTCTAAGCCAGAATATAGGCCGCGGATCGATCCCAAAATACCAGTCCTGTTAAAGAATATGGGAAATTATTTTATATTTATTATTTAATCTGGTGTTTTGGGAAACTGGTATTATCAGGAAAGCGGTGTATTGGGAGTTTGGTATTTCGGGAATGTGTTACTTTATAAATCTGGTATTTTGAGAGGGAGCGGCCCGATGTGGCTCGCGATATCGCGAAATATGATATAATTATCATCATTTATTTGAAAACCATATATCACAATGCCGCTAGGTTGAATTTTCGATCTGGTATAATAATAATGGTAATAATATATTATAATAACATCTTGGATAGATTAGATTAGATTTATTTATTTCTCAATATAATATTACATTATAAATCAAACACATATCAAGATATATGAATTTAGATTGAGATCCACAAACCACATCGATTTAGTCCCAACTAATTCCAATGATACGAATACTTATGTAGATAAATACATACGTATACTTAACATCCATGACTCTTTACAAACATTCATGCTCATCGCACACAAAGTTTGCCTTTAGCGAAATTCAAACCCGCAACCTCTGAGACAGTAGGCAGTTTCTCTACCACTGCGCTATCGAGTCAGTCAAAAGGTATGACGATAAGGTAGGAGGCGATAGCGCTAATATACTTGTAATTGTATGTACAGCATCGTCATCAGCTGAAGAATGTGTGGGCGGCGGTGTGAGCGGCGGCGGGGTCAGCGGCGGCGGCCTGGCGGGCGCGAGCGGCGGCGTCGCGGCGGCGGCGGCCGCGGCTGCCGCAGCCGCCGAGGAGTCCTCCTCGGAGGAGGGCGAGGTGGGCCGCCTGCAGGCGCTGCTCGAGGCCCGCGGCCTGCCGCCCCACCTGCTCGGCGCGCTAGGACCGCGCATGCAACACCTCCTGCATAGAACTGTCACCGCCAACTCAGGTACACATTTACTTACATTTACATTCCTGTGGCAAAATCCATATCTCATACTTAATTTTAAGTACGGTATCCGTCTATGCTCAAATACAACAAACAAGACAGTTATAAATATTAAAGAGAGATGCACACATTTTACCATCAAATGGCTTGCAGAAATAATATGTCTAGCAAAAAATTTAACTGTTTATTACTATGTCAAAATAAGAGACCATCAAATATTCGAATGTCAGGACAATTGCAAAGAAATTCAATGAATTAAATGTTACAATACATTAGAATACTAATACTAGTAACAGACAATATTTAAAATAATCAAAATATTTATCTATAGAGTAAAACATTCTTCTAATAACCAATTTTTAAGCTTAGTTTTAAATAAATTGTACAAATCTTTTAATATCCTCATGCAAACGATTTTAAATGCCAATCAGGATGTGTTATTGCAGTACAATTTTGTCTTTTTAGCAGGAATCACAATTTAGGGTACCTTTATTCAACTTACATATATCGTTATTTGATTTGAATAGTTCCGGATGCACTTTAACTAATAAGCAAATTTCATAAATGTACATGCTTGGCATAGTCATAAGTTTCAAGTTTTTGTAAAGCGGCTTACAAGATATCAAGATTTTTGCATTACAAATTACCCTGACGTACTGTTTTTGTGCAAACAGCGCTCGCTTTGCTCAGCGGCCCTCGCAAGGTTGACACGGGGATATCTTAATCCCACGTTATCTCTCTTGACTATCTCTTTCACCGGTACTAGTGTGAGAGAGACGCACTTTAGTTTCAACCTTGCTAGAGCCGCAGGCTATTAATAAGGGTATAAGTGAGCAAGTTACACATGCTCAAATTATTTTGACAGATTTTAACGAAATAGAACGAATTTTCTGGAAAATAATTAAAATTACACACAAATTGGTCGCCCCCCTAGCAAAATCAACTCAAATGGGTAACGGCCCCACGATAAGCGAATATGATAGCGCCCCCGTGCTGCTATATTCAGACATGTGAAAGAGCACGTGTGGCCTATTATTTTTGTTTTTCATCGTCATAATGTTTATGGCGCACATCAACTGTGTGGGTGTAGTGTTGTTGTTACTGAGCTGGTGTGTGTGCAGCGGCGTCGAAGGCGGCGCAGTTGCTGGCGGGGCTGCAGGCCACGGGCGACGAGGGTCAGCAGCTGCAGGCCGTTATCGAGATGTGCCAGCTGCTCGTCATGGGTAACGAGGACACGCTCGCCGGCTTCCCCGTGCGCCAGGTCGTGCCCGCGCTCGTCAACCTGCTCGCTGCCGAACACAACTTCGACATGGTCAGTCTTAATCATATCGCGCTTGTGTACACGTGTTTCAGTAACGGACAATCAGCATTCAGGGGCGTAACAGTTTGACATGGCGTTTGATAGCTCAATCAATATTTTTTCTATTTCTTAGTAGTTTTTACGGTTCCCTACCTCAAAAGGAAAAACGAAACCCTTATTTATAAGATCACTCCCGTGTCCCTCCGTCCGGTCGTTTGTCATAAAGTTTTCTCGAAAAGTAGAAAGTTGTATTTTAATATAATGATACACCTTGATGACGCGCTCACGTCCGTTTTTTACCAATAAAAAAAGTTTAAATTAATTCCCATGGGTTATCGTTTTAAAAGCTAACTCTAACCGCACTACTTTTAAGAATTCTAATCCCCTGTTCCCCTAGGTTTTTAAAACTAAAGATTTGATTTTGAAAGGGTATGCCATGCATTATGCAGGATGCGGCATTTGATATGTTATGGGGAACAAACTTTATTAATTTATTTTAGTACGGAACCCTAATTGTGCGAGCCTGGTTTTCTCTTGACCGGTAACGTAAAATAACGTAGCTGTCAGCCATTTTAAAAGCACCGTCCTCACTGATGTAATGTGGTCCAGATGAACCACGCGTGCCGCGCGCTGACGTACATGCTTGAGGCGCTGCCGCGCAGCTCGGGCGCTGTGGCGCTCGCCGTGCCCACCTTCCTCGACAAGCTGCAGGCCATCACCTGCATGGACGTGGCGGAGCAGAGCCTCACCGCGCTCGACATGCTCTCCCGACGCCACTCCAAGGCTATTCTGCAGGCGGTCAGTACTCACTACACTATATATCTCTGTTGCTACATTCGTGGTTATATATTAAGAAAGATTCGAGATTCATTGATTTCACCACAATGTAACACGGTCATTACATGGTATGTTAAAATACAATTCGGCACTTAAAAAAAGTTATAAATATAGTTAACAAATTAGAAATATCATTATTCGAAACAGTTAATAATGTTGCAAGACATGGTCATTACTGGGTATGTTAGAAATACTATTCGGCACATAAAATAAAAGTAATATATTATTAATATAGGTATATCATTCTTCGAAAAGGTAAGGTGCTCTGATACTGAGTAAAAAACATGTTTCCTGAAGTACATTGGTATAGCTCTTTTAAAACTCTATTGGCATATTTGTTATTTGTAAAGGGACTTTGTTAAACATTAAATTTTCAGGAAAATACCCTGCTTTTGTGATTTCTTTAGCCTTAAATTGGGTAATAATCGTTTATATGTCTCGTATTATAATTATGTATGACAGAGCATTTAAGAAGAGCACCTGTTTGTTTGTGGATTTCTAGAAGGGAAAAATAAATAAACAAAGAAATTACAGTTATTATACTTTGACTCTCAAAGGGCACGAACCACCACAACCAGGTAACATACGCACGCAGTCTTATCTGCGAGGCTGTATTTCCTTCTTTAGTGGCAATTTTTAACACGGCATGCTGCTCAATTTTAATCATATTATTTTATTCTTGCGACATGATGAGAACAATCATGTCCCGAAAAAAAAGCGGGAAGCAAGAAACAAATGAATGTGTTTTGAAAAAAAGTAACCAGTGATCACGACCTCATAGTGGCCAGTATTATTTTCGCATAAATTATAGGCTGGGGAGATAACTTTTCAGCCGTCCCTCGTATTTTATTATTAATTCATTAAAACTTACGCTTTCTAAAAAGACGTAACTCCAATTGTATGACACAATAAAGCAACTACTATGGACTGGTCTCTATAAAAAAAGTCATCGTCATATTAATGATTTTTTTTCCTCCTAGAAACAGTAAAGCCATACCAATGGCAAATTGGATTAGTGACATTATTTTCTTGTACTTTTTTAAATAATGAAAGTTACATTTTAATTAATATATTGGCGTGTTCAGGACGCAAAAGTCTTTTGATTTGTGTAGTGATTTCACGTCTCAAGAAAAATCAAATGTTCTCCATTAAGAACGGCTAGTACTGCTCGTAACCTTACAATAAATACTTATTGTAAATGGTATTATATTATCACTAACCGAGGCTTTAGGTACAACGTAATATTTTTTATCACGGCAAGAAAAATCCAACTTCTTTGACAATTCTGATCATTATTCTATTATATATTCTGTGACCATATTCGTGATAAGTTTTCCACAGAACATTTGTGCATACTCGTATACGTGTTTCAATGAATCCTAAGACGAGTTTTAATTGTGCGAGACAAATGAAATATCTTAAGTGTTCACTGTGGTTCACTGTTTTATTTTGTTTGACAGCGCGGTGTGTCAGCTTGCCTGACTTACTTGGATTTCTTCTCCATCAACGCACAACGAGCGGCACTCTCCATTACAGCGAATTGTTGCCAGAATCTTACCCCTGACGAATTCCATCTTGTCAGGGACTCGCTGCAGCTACTCGCTAATAGGTTAGTGCTGTTATCATATTACTATCGTAGCCTTTGTAAATGGATTATATTTAAGGAAATTGTATGAATCTCCCGATTTTGTTTAAACAGATTGACTCAACAAGACAAAAAATCAGTGGAATGCGTTTGTCTCGCGTTCTCTCGTCTCGTGGACAGTTTCCAGCAGGACCCGGCGCGCTTGCAGGAAATAGCCACTCCAGAGCTGCTGACTAATCTGCAGCAGCTGGTGAGTTCATTATCATTAACCGTGGTATCCAATTTGGGTCACGGTCGGAGCGTCACACGTCCGGGAACCACATATGGGTTTATCTACATAGTCACTTCGTTGGAAATTAACATTACAGAATCCACGGAACAATTTGTTTAAAGACGCGCTTTAACTTTTCAACGCTAAAGACGCTTAAAAGCGTCATGAGCTGTCGCCTACCACGCTTATAGTTGACGGAGGTACAACTCAAAAGAGACCTCCTTTCGTATGAATTAAGTTGATTTTTGCATAGTTTTTGAAACGCGCTTGGCGTGTGAGTGACTCATTTGCATTTGATGTAAAGCGTTGAAAAGGTTAAACGGTATGGCGGTACTAGCGTGCTCACGGTTCATTCGGTACGAAGATACCCTCTCGGCGCTATGAGCACGCTTTTACCACGTGTTGAAACGTAGGAATTGGCACCAATATCGAATCAAAATGCACTGTAGTGCTCAGAGGCCAAATGCAAAGAGAACAACTCCATGCATGCCGACCATTCTTTACACTAGGGTTTCTCAAACTTCTAGCCCCATGTACCCCTATTAAACTTCCCGCACGACTGCGAACCACTTTAAAAAAACTTTTGTTTGTTGGATTTAAGATTTACGCTATGGCGGCTGGCACACGTGTTAGCCAGCCGCAATAGCTATTAAAGCCGCAATATTTATTTAATAATAGTAGTTTATGCAACGGTTGCATAATGATAGGCCTTAAAACACTAGTGCGGTTTTATGAAACGAGCTTTTAGCGAGTTTCATAATAAGATCGCACGTGTGTTTTAAGGCCAAATTATGCAGAGTTGCATACATAACTTTATCTACACACATATTATAAATCCTCCATGATGGGTTCAGAAACAATATTTTCTGGCAACAAGTTATTTGTTGCAATCGTGGCTGCATATTTCCGATATCCGGCGCATTTTCACATCACACACACTCCGAGAAGACTACTTACTATTCATATTTTCAACTAAAATGTAAATTACAAACAACTTTTTCTATTCAATTCAACAAAATTCTACTTTCGTTCAGCAAAACGTCAACATAATGGCGGCCGTCCGTCAAGACCATTTTTTTTTTAATCATAGACAAACGGATGAAGTCTCTATTCTCACGTCACTCGAGATCAAATATTGTGCAGTTTATATTAAAAAAACATACTGAATTGACGTTTCGTATCAATAACTGTTTTAATATCTATGGATACTAGAATAGAGACCCACTTGAGTTTGACAGCTGTTCCAAATTTTATCTCATTTCTTTACTAAAAACGATAAAGAAGTCATGTTATTTCTTCATCGCAGCACTGGTTTTTCCTAATTGGTTGTCAAAATGGTGGTCATTTCCTACGGTTTTTGATTAATCAATGGAGGTTTTATGATATGGGTGTAGATAAATAAATAAATAGCGTACTCCGTATCGCGAATCCCTTCAGATCACTTTTAATGCCAGGTTATTTTGAGGTTTTTAGTTTGGTATTGGTGAGTGTCTGCAGTGACATTGTTAAGTGTGCGTGGTGTATTGGCAGCTGGTGGTGCAGCCGGCGCTGATCTCGGGCGGCACGTTCATCACGGTGCTGCGGCTGCTGTGGGTGATGTGCGCGGCGTGCCCGCAGCTGGCGCTCGCGCTGCACCAGCGCTCCATCGCCGACACGCTGCTCTGCCTGCTCACGGGCTCCACGCTGCACCAGGAGGTAACACACCCGGCGGCAGCGACTCGCTCTCGCACACTTACAACACCCCTAAAAGTACGTACATTTTCATAGAACAACTTCTATATTAGAGTATTTTCAAAATGTTTGTAGATAGTTAAAGTGCTTACATCAGCAACGATTAATTGCACCATTTTGTTAGTAACGAAATACCTAGTAACACTTAAAAGTTGCTGACGTGAGCATGTTAACTGTTATGGTCCTCTATAATTGCAACATGCCTAATGCGAATACCACTAAATAAGCGATACCGTGGACTCGCATATACATTTATACCGTGCGGATAAACGGAGCTGCACAAAAACTTGTCTGCTCGTTTGCCCCCTTTATAATGTAAAAAAAAACTTCAATTAAATCGTCAGAATCCGACAGTTCCAAACGGTTGCAGGGCTCAGTTCTATGTCAGTCTTGAGCATATACTATTAATACGCGCATTAGGTGGAGGCTGAAGGACCGTTGACTGATGCAGGCCGTCAAGCTACAGTGGTTATGAAGTGTTTTTTTGTTGTGGGTGCAGCAGGTGGAGCTGCTGCCGCGCTCGCCGCAGGAGTTGTACGAGATCACCTGTCTGATCGGCGAGCTGATGCCGCGGCTGCCCACCGACGGCATCTTCGCCGTCGATTCTCACCTCGAGCGGCCATGGTCCGCGCCCGTGGAGCGCGCCGCGCACTGGCAGTGGCGCGACGACAGAGGTGACGCACATTTGTTATTTAAACATCGGTATCAGCGTGCGATTGCCACGGCATCCAACCCATACATACTAAACTTATGTAATTTTTAATACTTTCAATAAAAAAAACTAGTGTTTTTTTGCACCGCGTACTTTGCCATTGCAATAGCACGTTGATACAAAAGTACTAAGTTTGGTTACCTCCTGCACGTCTAGCACGACCTGCCCGCGAGTCATCTGTCGCTCAGTGCATCCCTTACATATTTGACTAGTTTGACAGAGACGCACTGAGCGACAAACGACTCTTGCGCATGTCGTGCTAGCCCCCCTGAGTTTCATTTATTACGTTATTACGCATCCTCAATAAATAAAGTAATGTTATAATTATACACTCAACTAAGTCTATAAATATAAAAATTATCCATACCTAAATTATTTAAAAGCTTGCATTCACTTTGTATATGTGATTACATACATATATTGCGTGCGTATTTTGCGTTGAAAGGAAATCTACCTTTATAAATTGAACGCGGTCCTTTTTTGTTTGTAATTATATAAAAGATTGTTTGTGCATTATCAATTATCAAATAAACGCATTAGTGAAACCCGATGTCGAAACGCTTTCTGCGCAGCGGTAAGGAATTTATAAGTCTGGCGCATGCATATATATATATTTTATTGCCGGCGAAGGGAATTGGTACTCAAATGCTTATAGAATTTAAATTAACCGGATTGAAACTAGAGTCGCCATTGTTGACTGATTGGGAAAGTATGAAGAAGTATAATGCTACTTGTAATACTGAAGTAATGCGAGTGTTTTTTGGTAGGTCTATGGCGGTCGTATTCGTGGGCGGAGAGCCGCGCGCTGGAGGCGGGCGCCACGTCGGGCGAGGAGGAGGTGTGCCTGACGACGCTGGGCCGCTCGTACACCGTGGACCTGACGGCCATGCAGCAGCTCAACGACCACACCGGCACGGCGCGCCCCGTGCAGCGCGTCGCGCCCGCGCCGCCTTCTGCGGATCACGCCGGCCCCTCCAACGCCGCGCCAGGTACACACACACACACACACACACACACACACGCACACACACACACACACACACACACACAACTGCATACTTTAACGTTCACTTTATATTATACCACGATCGACTCGCGGCACACGTAAAAATTAAAGCAGAGCAACAATGGCAATTCATTTTTTATTTATTCTGTCGCAGTAGTAATAAAGTCCACGGCAGCTATATTAAACAACACGTTGACTAAAGATTTTGCCACAATGTTATCGCGTGTTTGGGTTAAGTGTTGTTTGTGGTAGGTGATATGGTGAGTGTTGTTGCAGACCCGCGCATCGCGATGGTGCGCTGCAACCCGTCGCTGGCGCGCGCCCTGCTGGCGGTGCTGCACGAGGTGTACTGGAGCTCGGCCGGGCCGGCCGTGCGCTCGCAGGCGCTCAAGGCCATCCTGCGCTGCGTCTACTACGCCGACGCCGTGCTGCTTAGGCAGGTGCTCAAGATGCAGGTACGATAACCTTTGAGGGGCATTACAGAAGATTTAACATCGGAATGTACAACCGACTTTTCGTTCTAAACCTTTCCCACCCAGACATTACAGAGTGCCACCAGCACTAGGGTACTCAGATTCTTCTAGCTTAAAATTCAATAATTTATTTTTGGACACCCTATCATGATTCTGAAGCTGAAAGGGTTAATGTCTACCGAAGTGCATCGACAATAGTTATTTATGCTACAAGTGCGGAAAGTAGGGGATTTCCGATGAGTGGCATTTTTATTCACGAGCGAGCGAAGTCACCGAGCTTATAAGTCGACACGAGTCAGAAATCATCTTACGCACGTGTACCATACAACGTTTTACTATGTGTTGTGCGGACAACATTTTCCGGGGTTAAATTAATTAATTCATCACTTCAACTCGACAGTTTTAGCAGATTGACACTGGTCGACTCCCGAACTGAGCAAGAAATTAAAACAAGCGCGCCACAAATCTAGAGTAATTAATAACACGTTTAATGAAGTATGAATTTTATTGTTTTTTTATACGAATCTGTACTTGACTTATTTGTAAAACTTTTCTGAAATAATAAAAAAAAACTTTTTGCTTAGGACTCAGGACAGAGTTAAAATTAAAATAAAAAAATAAAAAGTAAAAAGCACTATTGACAGAAAGGTGGCACTTTCCGTACAATTCGGTTGCTTTGAAAACGCTCTTTTCGAGCACATGCAATCTAAATGAAGCAAAATTAAAATAGTAAAACCGTGCACCGCTACTTTGTTTGGCGCAGGTAATATCGTCACACATCGCGGGCATGATGGCGTCGACGGACTTGCGCATCGTGGTGGGCTCGCTGCAGCTGGCCGAGATCCTGATGCAGCGACTGCCCGAGGAGATGGGGGCGCAGTTCCGGCGCGAGGGCGTGCTGCACCAGGTGGCGCAGCTGGCCGAGCGCGCGCCCGCCGCGCACCCGCCCCACCCCGCCTCCTCCACGCACACACCCAGAACGCCTAAGCCTAAGGTTATTATATTACCTCTCACAATCGTACATTTGTAAAGTATGGAACTTGTGTGATAAGTAGGCGCTAATTTTAAATTTTGCAAAATTATCACTCTTATTGGAGTAATATAATTTGACGCCTCCTCTACCTGGTGGTGAGCAGCAAGTAGAGTTCATGGAATGGCGAACTATAAGAAGTTCTAAAAAGCGGCAAAAGGTCGCGCGCTGTTTGAATATGGACCCTGCATGATTTTTTGTTATATTTTTAAACATTCAATCAATACATCTTTCAGCTGAAAAACAGTGTGTGTGGTGTTACAGATACGTACCACATTCTTTGATCGTGTTGGTGTTGATTTAATTAAGTTATTTTCAAAGTGAAAATATTTAAATTGTGTCCAAATCATTTATAGTGCATTTTGTAGAACCAATGTCAGAAATGCCCAGCGAATTGATTAATACCGGAAAAACAAATATACACGTCGAATTGAGAACCTCCTCCTTCGCTTTTTTTGAAGTTGGTTAATAAATGATGTGTTACAATGTTGACACGTGTTTCAGACGGGAAGCACGCCGAGCGTGCGCTCCAGCAGCGGCTCGTCGCCGCCGGCCTCCACGTCCGCCACCTCCCTCGACCATAACCTGTCCGTGGCCTTCTCCGCTTCGGGCTCGTTCATACCTACATTTATGCGTACGTTCTCATTTTGAATACTGTTTTCTTTTTTGTCAATTGACTGCCAAACGAGCTGACGGTCCACCTGATGGAAAGTGGTCACCGCCGCCCAGTGACATCTGCAACACCAGAGGTGCTGCCAATGCGTTGACAGTATAGGGAGGATGGGGAATGGGGATGCGATGGGGATGAGGGAATATGCCTCTGGATCTCGTCACTCACCGTACGAAACGCAATAGCAAGCTATTACTTTACGCCGATATTCTGTGAGAGTGTGGTACTACCCCGGTCGAGCCGGCCCATTCGAACAGTAATCATCTAGTGAGGATTACTGTTTGGCTACGAAATGTTTTTTGCGTTGGCTTGTAAACGGGCTATTTTTTGGGCAATTTCTTGCTGCAAGTTGGCTATTCCCAAAAAGATATAATGGAACAAAAAGTTCGAGTGTACTTTTACGAGAGTACTTTTTAGGATAGGCCAAATTACAGTAATAATTTGCCAAAAATATTGCTCGGTTACAAGCACCTTTAGTCAGGCTGCACATCGGAGCGACGTACATGCCTTTACGTTGCCACAATATCTATGCTACAGTTTAGCTCGTAGCAAGTGTATCGCACACGCACATCAGACGCAGATTTGTGGTGTAGCTTCCAGAATGACATTATCATCCGACGATACAGATTTCTTGATGTGGCTTGATTTTTTTTTCTTTATTCACCCATTTCATGGAGGGTTCTTTTCAACATCTGCAATATATTTAATATTGCCTCTAATTTTTCTTAACCACCTCGACGATACGTAGCCGCAGACCACAAGGAACGATCGTGTTCGATCATGAATACGCGTAGCATGACGGCCGCCTCGCCACGAACTGCACCCGCTACAAATGTGTTCCTGCGCCCGTAGCACGCTAATTTTTATCGCGCACATAAAGCATTTGTCCCTTTCGCACCCGCATATGAGTTAAAAAGTGACAGATGCTTTATGTGCGCCATAAAAGCTAGAGTGCTAGGCCTTCTGGTGTGCGTGGTTGCGCGCACATACATATACGGGAGCGTTAATAGGCGTCTTGCAAAGCTAAGCAGGCAGAGTCGCGATTTACGCAATCAATATGTTTTGCATAAATATACAATTACATGCCTCATCATGACAAAATATTGTATTGCAGACATATAAATGCACCAGATGGACAACGTTGCCTCAGCTTTGTAAGACGCCTCTTTAATGTGGTGCGTTTCAGAAGTGCCGCCACAATTCCTGCAAAGCCACGTTTTGACGATAAAAGTCGACTCTGACGTGTACTCTGACGGCCACTCTGATGATACTCGTAACGCGTATCCGCGTAAATCGTGTATCCGAGTGGACACGGATGATCATTTGCAATCATAGTAGACTCTGTCAACTTTTCGACTGGACTGTTATCAGAGTGTCGTAATTTCACTCTTTTCATTTCTAAATAAACATAAATTGGCGTACAATAGATGCGAACTCTGCAATCACAGTAACTGTTCCTGATCCGTCATTGCACATATATATATTTTTTTTTGCACCTAATGTTTTTGCCTGTTATGAGCTTGTCCAGATGACGCATTTTACGCGTGAGTTGAGCCGCGCGTTTCGAATCGCGCGATCGTGAGATACTACAGGTTCATACATTCCGTCCACATTTAGTCGCGCGACTTGCCGACTATCATAGTACACTAGAATGGAGGCTTCTCTATTGAGAGTACTATGATAGAGAAGCCTATTCGAGTCGACTGTTATCGTGAAAACCTGGCTTAATACAATTAATGTCCGGTGTTCGACCTGCCTTAAATGATGACTATATGTGATTGGTTCCTGTTCCCGTGGGCGACTTGTAGCAGCGATCGGCAGCGAGGTCAGTGTGCCCGAAGCCGGGCCGGCTGCCGCTGCGCAGCCGCAGGCCCCGGCCACCGCGCACAGGTCAGTTGTGTTGCCCTTCTCGACCATATTCGACAGGTGAATAATACTTTTATATATGCTATTTTGCATCCCACTACATGTGTTGAGGTGGACCTCCGAGCGTATGCTTACTAAATACGCGTCCTGTGTTGATTTACAATATATGTAACTCCAAAGGGATATATTTTATAACGTCATGTTAAAAAAACCTATTATCCAATTGCTATCGTCCCTCCCAATCGCATGCCTACCAGTATTTTGTTTGCCGCATGTTGAGGTAGACATCAGGCAACAACACATTATTAAGGTACTTGTAAACGGGCTAGTTTTCTGTCAATTTGACCTATTCCTAAGAAAAATACCTATTTTATCACTAGGAATAAAAAGTTAGGGGGAATAAGTGTAAACTTTTGAGGATAGGCCGAATTGCAGCGAAAAGTTGCCACAAAAATTGCTTGTTCCTAAGCACCTTTAGCCAGTTGTGAAAAACAACACGGCCCAAGACCTGGCATAAGTCAGAACAAAACTGCGGTGCGAAGCACGCACGTGTTGCTAGTCGGGTATTGTATTTATTTTAGAATTATTCATACAATTTGTTATGTCGGCATGGCATGATGCCCTACTGCTCGGAGGTCCATGTAAATTATGGAACAAAGTCATTGTTCAATTGTTTTGAGCTATATGCAATACAAGCGGCCCCGGCACTGTTTAGCCCGCGGTATTTCAGGTAACTTTTCTGGGTTTCCCAAATTTTTAGGAAAAAAAATTCCCATTTTAGCTTAACATGCTCGTTTTTTAATTTTTTACGTACTAACTTTGACACATATGTTGGAAAAATCCCTTCTTAGTGTGGAAACAAAAGTTCACAAAAGTAGGTTACTTTCCAAATATCATGTTTTTGAAATTCAGATTCAAATTATTTATTTCAGTTATGAAATCCACAGTGTTAGTGTAAATTACAGAAACTGATCTCTGTTGTAACTTGAGTAGTTTCGGCTAGGCGATGGTGGTGGTGGTAGTCAGTGAGTGAGTGAGGGGAGGACATTCATTGTGTGTATGTGTGCAGGTCGGCGAGCCCGCTGCAGCTGGCGGAGATGCTCAAGCGGAAGCGCGCGGTGAAGCGGTCGGGCGGCGCGCCCTCGCGGCACGCGCGCCGGCGCGACGACGCCGCGCACTCGTCGCACGCCGCGCCGGCGCACCACGCGCTCGCGCACTCGCACCAGCACGCCGCCTCCTCGCACAGTAATATATATACTATCCGTTACACGTATACCTACACTAATGTGCTAAAACTATCCTTCATTTTTTAACTATTAGGAAGATTACAATCTATAAAATACTTTATATTGAAAAGTGCTTTCATAGCGTTTATAAATAGCATTATAACAAAATTATATACATTTTATTGTAATATGTTTGGTATCAGCTTAATTTTATATGAGTTTTAAATCTTGTCGAAATAGATTCATTATTTCTGGGGGCTAGAACGACATGCCCGTGACTCGTTTGTCGCTCAGTGCGTCTCGTCAATCTAGTCAAATATGTAAGGGATGCACAATTAATGACTTACGGGCAGGTCGTGCTAGACGTGCTGATACTATAAAAACGAAGTATAACTCTCTGTTACGATTTTACGACTCACTTCCTGAACAAATCGAACAAACCTGTTAAATTTGAATTAAAGATCTGAGACGCTAAAATAGAAACATGTACAGTACGATTAAAATCAGTTAACGATTCGACTTTTTTCAGCTATTATCAGCTAAAGCCGGAGACGAAAATGACACAAGTTACATTGCTGCAATTTCCTTTAGGAGGTAGCATTCAACTTAAAGTACTAATCATAAACGCAATGTATATCACCTGCCATGATGACATTACTTACCAGTAAACCTAAGAAGTTTACGGAAGCGATATGGACATGCATTATTTATTGATGTATATAAATGTACCTATAATATAAAAAAAAAACATGATTCTTTATTAATCAATAATTACTATTTTACGTAAGGTTACAGCACGATATTTGTCATGCGTGGCATACTGTTAAAAAATAGTCACTAATTATTTATCTGATTTCAATATAAAGGTTGTGATATAATGTGCTATTAGGAGGTTTTGTTGCTCATATCCTTCTGTTGTATTGTGTTTAATAAGATAACGGGTAATATATTTAACATATCTGTAATTTGATATACTCTACGTGACAAACAAGGGATACTGACAATAACCGAGGATGGCCGAATGGTGAACTTATTTTAATAGTACTGTAACAAAATAAAAATGAGCCACATTATCTTGTTAGTGTGCTAGCGAGTTCTGTGAATACATCTGAATTGTGCGTCAGGCACGAGCGTGGCGGCGTCGTCGCGGTCGACGAGCCGCGTGGGCGGCGGCTCCAAAACCTCCTCGTTCCTGTCGTCGCTGAACCCGTCGCGCTGGGGGCGCTCGCCGCACGCGCACAAGGACCAGGGCCTGCTCGCCTCGCCGCACGCTTCCGCCAACCTTACCGTGCAGAACAAGTCAGTATACTCGAACACATACACACTTCATATTGCACCTAAACTACATAAAACCAATTAAACCGCAAATCTGCCACCACTAATACAAGGGTGAATCAACCTTTTTTGTCCACTAGTTTCTACTTCATTATAGCTGCCATGAAACATGCACTTAACAAAAACTATTTATTTTCATCATCAAGTAAACAGTACAAATTGTACATAATGGCATTCAGTAAAAATGCGAATTTCCGTGAAAAATATAGGTTGCCCAGGGGACAAACCATTATTTTCATACAAATTCTGCGGACATTACCGTCCCTTGGACAACCTGCAAATTTTAAGGTATTGTATGTAATACAGCTTTTATATTTTTTTACTATTAATCCACCACGATGTTTAGCAAAACAAGGTCACGTATTCGTAACCGAAATCAAAAAAAAGCAGGAGGTTCTCAATTTGGTTGTATTTATTTTTAATTTTGTTTTATGTTTGTTACTTCACAACTCCGTCATTTATGAACCCCAGTTTGTTCTCGTTGTAGTCAAACTCGAGGTGTGATAAGAGGATCTATGAGGAACCGATGGAACTCTTCAAATATCATAGACACTAAGATAGGGCATAAGATTGCTGTATGAGGTTCGGATCGGAAGCAACTTATGTTCATGGAAATCCATGTGGTAAAATAGAACCGGTTGTGAAGAATCAGGAGAACTCTTCAAGGATTGATATCCTTGCACCTTCGATAGCAGCAGTTAGTAAATGGTGATGAGCAATTGGCATTATGCTATTGTTCTTTGACGTAGTAAATGTGTGTCGTTAAATCACATGATAATAATAACTAAAATGTGAATAATTAAATCTCATTTTTCCAAGGCTATTTGAAAACAGTTTATTTTATTTTTAAATAATATGATTATTATAATTTTGTTTCAACAACTGGTATGTGGGCAAAAAGTAGTTGATTAACCCTCGAATACTGTTGACTTGCCCGTATGACTATTTAGTATTCATAAAACTACTGATATCGGATGACTTTCCGTGTCGCTATGTTTTTTTTTTGAAATTCCATTCTGTTTACAATATATTCGCTTTAGCTACCCTATAATGTCTGTAACATTACAGTGACAAATAAATACCTTTCTATTACATTCTATCAATATTATAACTGTGTATATTTGCGAATGTTCGTGTAACCTTAATATTTGCGAGATGATTTCATTGTGTTTGCATTGCGATCGAGTATAATGCTTGCGGTTGATTTCATATACTTATTGATTTAGCTATTTTCACAAACTCGTGCTTTACTGTTACCATTCAATGCATTTTGCCATACTAAGACCTTTACTATGCCCGGTTCCAGATAGGGTAGTATCGCTGACAGGTACTATTTTTCTATTTCACGCATGAAATGTTTCTACGAATCAAGCCGTTACACTGAATCCTACCATCCTAAAGCCGGGAATACGCATGCTTGTAAAATGGAACAGTAGCGTGCATGCTAGTGAACGGCCTGTGGAGGCAACTGGCACACTGTGGAGATTTACAAGTTAAACTTGCAGGCAATTTGATTCCTTGCATGCCTGTATTTATGCTACTGGCATGCCCGTAGCTGTCGTGTACAATTACGCGTGCCGGTTTTGCAAACCCCCCCCCCCCCCCCCCCCCGCGCGCGACCCGTCCCTCTATTGTAAATCAAATATTGTGCAATCTACTCGTTTAGAGATAGATTGGACCTTGGAGAACGACATGGCCTACTTAAATAATTATTCTACGTAGACAAAGTCACGGGCAACAGCTACTAATATTATAAATGCGAAAGTTTGGTTGGATATTTGTTACTCAATCACACCAGAAATGCTGAACGGATCTGAATGAAATTTGGCACAAGCAAGACGAAGGAGAGATTACCTAGTTCCAAGATATAACTAATAACTGTTAATGTTGCTTATTACCAAGGTGAGATGTCAGATGTTACACATCCATCATATGCGACTACCGTAAGGCTCGTTTTTGGGGTTCCGTACCCAAAGGGTAAAACGGGACCCTATTACTAAGACTCCGCTGTCCGTCCGTCTGTCCGTCTGTCATCAGGCTGTGTCTAATGAACCGTGATAGTTAGACAGTTGAAATTTTCACAGATGATGTATTTCTGTTGCCGCTATAACAACAAATACTAAAAAACAGAATAAAATAAATATTTAAGGGGGCTCCCATACAACGAACGTGATATTCTTGCCGTTTTTATAAATAATGGTACGGAACCCTTAGTGCGCGAGTCCGACTAGTACTTGGCCTGTTTTTTTATTTATTCTGTGAATGTGTGTTTATTTAGGTATGTTTACTTAATCTTGTATTTCGTGGTTAAAGTGCTTCAAATCAAAAACCCTTCCCTTATAATTGAGGGATTTTGGCGCACAGTGAATTTCTAAGTCATTTGTTCAAAGTTACTCATAGTTTCAAATATTAATAATCATTTGGTGTTCAGATGCGTATGGAATGTGATAATACTCGAACATGTGAGGTTCCTAGTTCATGCATTATCAACATGTTTTATTGCCGCGATGCGAATGGTCAAGGTCCGCGTTAATAATTCAGAAATGTTTCCCGACTTTTCGGAAAATTGCAATGTCGGGAAATACTCTGAGATACCCACTTTTTTTTTTAATTTAGACTACCGTCAACCGATAGTCTCCGATAATTTTGAGCATTGCGAATTAGATATAAAATTTGACTCGCATACTTCTCTATACAATGTAGCTATGCCTTTCCATTCGTTTTTTTTTCTGGAAATAGAATGTGTACTTTTTTAATGTATTCATGGCCGAATTCAGAAACGTCACTTAAGCATTTGACTAGATATTAAATAGTTAAATCTCCCTCAACTAGTTATCAACCTATACAGAAACGTCACTTTAATTAAAGGTCAATTTGAGTGGCCTTTCTGAATTCGGCCATCAGTCATTCATATAAGCACGTAGAGATGTTATTAAATTAGTTATTCCTATTGCTGGGTCTTCAGCAGTTCTTTTGTTTTATGCGTGATAGGTTAAAATGAATATATTACACAGCTCTTGCGAACGTCATGGCTTTAACCATTAGCATAAAACACCTTTATTCGAGTTTCATTTGATTACTGCCCTATAAACTAATATGTATAGAAAAATTAAGATACGAAAAGACAACCTCAAAGAATGTTACAGATATGTAGTAACAAAATTAAGTAAAAGTGTTTTGTAAGATATAATATTTCTGTGGGGGCTAGCACAACCTGCCCGCGAGTCGCTTGTCGCTCAGTGCATCGTTGTCAAGTTAATCAAATATGTAAAGGAAGCACTGAGCGGCAAATGACTCGCGGGCAAATTGTGCTAGACGTGCTGAAGACGCGGCCTTATAGGTCTGCCTATTTATCAGCGAATTGACTGGCCGCTGAAAGAAAATCCTACTTCCACCAGTTGTAGTATAAGCCCGCAATGTATAGCATAGCAACGCTCCTCGACAAGTATAAAGTAGGATGATGTGATGTGTGCGCAGGGAGAAGGTGCGCGAGTGGATCCAGTGGACGGCGGCGCGGCTGCAGCGCGAGTGGGGCGCGCTCGGCGGCGGCGGCGGCGCGCTGGAGCAGCTGGCCGCGCTGGCCGCCGCGCTGCCGCACGCCGCGCACCACCGCGCCGCGCTCGACCAGCTGCGCGACACGCTCATGCACCACGATGTCTCGCCCTTCGAGGTACCACCCCCACCCCCACCCGCACCTTCACCGCGCACTGCGCACTGTAGGCGCGAAGCTACCAAGTACATGGCGGGCCCGTCTCGCCGGGCCTTTTCAGTAGTAGTCGTGGAAGATCGCACCCATCAGATAACTTGATGAGACATATTTTTTATCAAATATAATTTATTAACAAACATGCCTATGATAACTTGCCTGTCGAAAAATTTACATAGCTATTTTTAATTGAATTAATTTTAATTTTAAAATAGCTATGAAAACTTTTCGATAGGCAAGTTATCATAGGCATGTTCGTTAATAAATTATATTTGATTTAAAATATGTCTCATCAATTTATCTGATGGGTGAAGGCCGATCCTCCACGTCTCCTCTACTATAGGTTGCTGCATCCTATTTTAAAACCATGGCGTAGGTGCGGAGTAATAACGACCTTTGCACGCAGCAATAGTGTTTGATGTTGCTTGCTCACGCGCGGTTACTTCATAAATAACCTTTTGAGTGGAAGCACTGATCAGTACATTTTGCATTTTATAGTAAAATATATAGTTTTTGTATTCTTAGAAACCAATTAGAAGGGAATGCAGTACCTCTTTCTATACCGCATACGAAAGGTTAATAATTATGTAAGAGTGTAAAGAGGCGGCTTTCATCATGATCAAAGGATAGTACCTTCTGTACTTGTAGGTACTATTTATTATTTATTCTGTTCTATCACACAATTACACTGCTTCTTGCATCGAAGGCGATATAACACGATCACCTCACCATAAAACAATCTGAACCTTGAAAATAACTGTCTGATCTACAAGACAAAGGCTTTCTCCATTGAATGTTAGGGCTAAGTGTACCAGCCTCACATTAGGTAATGAAAATTTAACATATTAAGTTTTCTTCGCTTAAGAAGAATATTGTTTGCTGTGTTAATTTAACGCGGGCTCTTTCACAAATCTGTATCAGCTGTTCGGATGTCTTCTGCTAAGAAGAGCACCGCCAGAAACTCAGGGTATTGAGGCCCAGAACCCATGATGAAACGCAAAAGTGTGGAAACTGGGACTCTAAATAGTTAATTTTGCGTTTTATACCATATTGTCTTATATGAAACCACCAACTTCTCAAGTAGTTAGAAACGTTTGCGCCAGTTCTCGTTAGCCAAGGAAAACGGGAGTATGTACAGATGTAGTGCACAATTCGTTTCCATCGTGTTTTATCGGAAAAGTTCGTATTTGTCGTGCTCTCTCAATTAGCTTCAGCACGCCCCCAATTCTCGGTGCATTCGAGATAATCTCACAATCGAGATTAAACGTCAGTGCATACTAACAGTCACTTGACACAACTGTATGAATCTGACGTCTAATCTCGCAATCGACATTATCTTGAATGCATCTAGAATCGGGGGCCAGTACCCATCATAACATGCTGTCATTTTTCGTTTTGACTTTTGACAGTAAATAATAAAGTTTCATATTAATGAATATAAACATGTCACTCATTTAAAACAATAATTAATTGACACTTCGGGTCCTGTCGTCTTCCGATTGAGATCCGAGTTTTACCGATGGAAATATATTATTCACTATATCTGTAACCATTATTTTGGATGCGCGTGTGCGATGATTTTCTGCTGAGTTTCTTGCGGCGCTTCTCAGTAATGATGGTCCAGTTCGAAGCGCTGGTTCATTAAGCAATATAAATAATTTGATTTTGTGTCGTACAGGTGAACCATTCGGGTGTGCTGGGCGCGCTGCTGGCGTTCCTGACGGGCGCCGAGGGCGACGCGCTGTCGACGGGCAGCCGCGAGCGCGACGGCGAGGGCGAGGGCCGCGACGCCGAGCTCGTGGCCGCCGCCGAGGAGCGGCTGCGCCTGTTCCTGCACGTGTTCGCCGACATGCCGCTCGCCTCCGAGTCAGTTCAACGCTAACTCACTCACTTGTCGCTTTAAGCGGGGTTTACATGGATCGATTTCCGCCGTGCGAGCTAGTCACCAACAAAATCACATCAGCATTTTCACAGTTGATAATAACATGCGACCATATCATTTAGTTTCAATATGTCGAGCAGAATAGACATGGTGGTGGCCAAATAATCGGTTACACCAAGCCACCAAGCCACCACCTTCATGTGGCGAGGGAGCGACTGATCACTTTCGCGATCGATTTTAGTCATCCGCCGCATATGCGTCGCCGCATGATAAGAGAAAGTAGGTTTAGTTTGGGGCTTGCTTTCTTAGTCACCTATGGCCTAGTAGATTTTCCATTTACATGGTCGATTTTAGCGATGAGGCTAGAAACCGCATAGAAAATCGACCGCTTTAACCGCCGAACTAGTACAGTACTATGATTAAAGTTTTGTGCCTCGGTTAATTTCATCTATCTACGGAAATACGAACGACCGTTATAATGAAATTAATTTAGAATTGATACAACATTAAATGATGCCGTTATTTTTTATAAAATATCACTTAAATTACTGAAATAATTAAAATGTAATTCATACATCAAAAAGTAAACAATTCATTGTCAAATGTAACTTTCTCCATCGTCTCCGTCATAAAGTGCCTCATTTCATGCTGAAGTTACTCCCAGTATATTGTATGTACATATATCTAGTGTGTCTAAAACAAAGATTTACTTTACGTCAAAAAAACTGCGACGGCAGAAATACAAAAAATTACGTACCGATAACAGTACCGTATTTTTTTGACAAATTTTGTTGATCTATTCAGAACAATGTAAGTAGTTGTACCTATGAAAATATGTTTCACTACCGTGTCATATTATTATTAAAATATTGATTTAATAAAGTTAAAAATTCATATCCGACTGGTAACGTAAAAGCATTTTTGCTCCTAGTACGACGCACTCTTACAATTCTTATATAGCCTATGACATTCGCACGTTCCCCACGAGTCATATGATACACTATTTATTAAAATCGGTCCAGTAGTTCAGGAGCTAAAGTGGAACATCCGATTTTTGGTCACATACATATACTGTTAAACTCTATTCCCTTTTTTTAGCTTCGCGCAGTCGGGTAAAGAGGCTAGAGTATTACTTTTTTCGCAGACCATAGTTCGGCATGAACATCGCACGTTGTCACCGGTGTTTAGTTATTATCCAATGGGTTATATGTATGTGTTGGTTGTGCAGAATCGGCGAGTGGAGCTCGGTGGGCGGCGGCGGCGCGCTGGCGGCGCTGGTGGCGAAGGTGAACGCGTGCGTGTCGCACCTGGAGCAGTTCCCCGTGCGCGTGCACGACCTGCCCGCGCGCCCCGCCACCAGCGCGCTCAAGTTCTTCAACACCCACCAGCTCATGGTAACACCACACGATAGCTACAAAACATTTTTATCGAAATATCCTTTTTGTTAAATAATAGCATTTAACAAATACATTAATTGCACTTTAACAAATTATATTGTAATATTCTATTAGCAGCTCTTATTTATAACAAATCTACCTGGGCCCGCGACTTTGTTCAAGTAATTTTTCATACAAACAGCATTATCTTATGTGTCCGAAACCCTTTGAGATATAAAAATTTATTAATGCCATTATCTAAGTTAAAATACCCTTGATACAAGGATAAGTTAAACCGTCTTATCTCTAAGTGCGTCTCTCTGACACTAGTGCAGACGAAAGAAATAGTCAGAGAGATAAACGGGTTTAATTATCCCCGTGTCTGGCGTGCTAGGGCCGCTGATATGCTCATTTATCCATTCAGCGGTATTGGAGCCTATTCGGAACAAAAGTCCAGACAGACAGGAGAAATTCTTAAATCCGTAATTTAGGCTTAAGCGTCATGTAATGTAATGTGATTAAATACACATGACGTTAACCATAAACGCTCAAGCGCTTGCTACGCTTGCAATATGTGCAGAAAACTTTACTTGCAGCAATTATTTTTTACAAGCTGTCATTTGCTAATAGGTGCTAGGCCACTCATGCGCAATAGAAGTATCCACCTGGGGCGAAACATTATGCACTCTTGGGAGTGCATAAAGTTACAATATCTGAATGCATCTGGAACTTCTTGGATGCAAGCAGTGAACTCTAAATTAAGGGCTGCTATAGATCGGCAATGGTTGAAGCGGCTTACATATGGGCCAAATGCAAGCTATAATGACAAATAATTGCACTAGGCTAATGGGATCATTTATAATTATAACACTATTCACGACGCAACAATGTCAAAAAAACGACGCGTGGCTTGATCGTAAGTTTTAACATGACATTTAGATATTGCTTCAAAGACAGTCCGCAGGTCTTTGATTTGGGTGATAGGCTCAGACTGGTTAGGTCTATGCGCTCGGTACATGCAATAGCTAATGTTTCAGTTTTAAGGTTACGCGGGCGGAAGTATTTAATATATAGGAGCGATATACCCGGTCGGCCTCCTGTTGATGTTACTCAGCGCTTCCCACATGCCTAAGGGCCGCACCTCACCTTAATACACGCACAGCAACAGTCACAGTAATAACAGGTCATCATTACGCGAATAGCCAGCGCGCAAAAGGCAGGGCAAAACGGGCCCTCACCACGTATAAATAATAATAATAAAATCTTTATTTCGACCAACTTGGATCATATGATGGTGAAGTCAGCTACAGTTATTACTTAACCTAATGTTATTTTTATTTTATTGATACAACCACGAATTAACGCGGACACGTGCACTAAACGAAGTCTCTCTTATGCCATCTCTTCTTTCAAAAGGTTGTCTGGAAGAGATCGCTTCTTAGCGATAAGAACGCCTATTGTATACCGTGTTACCTATTTCTTTGTCTTTTTCCAATATGTTTTATGTGGTGTTCAATAAAGAGAATTTGTACTGTATTTTATTGTAAACGGATCGATTTGACAGTACATGAATCATACAGCAATGATACAGGTACTGACCATCGGATATCTGCGCGATCGCATAACATATTATGGGCGGTGGATTTTTTATTTCATTTTTTATTTTTAGGAACGACTAAAAGGGACGACCCTTGTCAAACACGACCCAAGTCGAACCGCAATCAACAATGTCACAATATCATACTGGCATATTATAAAGCTGGCAAGTAATTAAGTGAAAATCAAAACTGTTCACTATTAACAATGGTGTATTATTTATGTGTGTATTCAGTGTATTTTGACATGACCGCGACAAAATATTGCATTAATCGAGAAAAAAGCGAAAAATGTGACTATGCTAGTTCAGCTTTGTAATACGCCTCTTAATATTAACATCGGGTAATTGCCCTCTACGGTTTTCTAATTGTACTGAAGCAATACATTCGTATTTGTCTATGATTGGCTAACTAAATGCTATTTTTACAGTGTGATCTCAAACGCCATCCTTCTTGCACTAATCTAAAGCAATGGAAAGGAGGAGTGGTTCGGATAGACCCGCTTGCTTTAGTGCAAGCAATTGAAAGGTTAGTCACTTATTTGATTATAATTATTACGTTATTAGGATGAGTCTATTAACTAGCGGCACTTTGCAGACCCACAGCATGGAATAAGTAGTTTTCTTAATAATAGAAAATAAGTCTTGGGATACACAAAATTAAAAATCTTGCCAGGGGCGTTCATGACTATGCAGTCATAAATGTTGCACGAGAAACACTGTCTACCAGTTATGTTGCAATTCAGTGAATAAAATTAAAGAGGCTGCATTTAACAATAGTGGATACAACTATCCAATAAAAATACAAAACAGTGCAATAATGATTTTTTCTTCCATATACGCTTTAATTTCATCATTATGTCGTTAAATAGTCGGCACAAAGCAGCACTTATTTGCTCTGGAGCAATAAAGTTGCAAACAAAATTCATTATTACACTGTTTTGTATTTTTATTTTGGTAAGTTGATAAGAAGTTTACAAGACTAGCCGGTCCTTCGTATAACTCCCATTTACAGGCCGAAGTCAAAGTATTAGCAAGACAAACCATATGTCGGCGGCCATATCGCACTGTGATTGCCCCGTCTAAAATATTATGCTCAAAGTACTGGCTGAAAAGATAGTATAGGTTACTGAAAGATAAAAAAATAATTGGTGCGAATATGAAGATGAATCGAACTAGTGGTCTGTGAAAATTTTCAAATATTCCACTTTAGCTCCTGAACCACTGGACCCATTTTAATAATTAGGGTATCATATAATTCGGGGAGACCATGCGAGTCTCAAAGACTATATAAAAATACGTCATACCAGGAGCAAAAATGCTTTTAAAAACGAACACTCGGCTCAATAATGAATCACTTTCTGCTTGGTGCGACAATGTACATACTATGAGAGTGAATAGAGGTCTAGTAGGAGTGGTGTGATATGAGAGCGTGTGCGCAGGTACCTGGCGCAGCGCGGGTACGCGAGCGCGCGGTCTCGCGACAGCTCTACGACGGCTGCGCAGTCCGATGACGACGCAGGCTCCGACGAGGACGTCGAGGACTCGCTCGCCACGCCGCCGCACCACCAGTCAAACGAGTAACTATATATTTCACTGCTATGTTATCTCGGTACTATAGTCTTATATAATACTAGTGTTTAGTCTCTTAAATTGAAAGCGAAAATGAAACTAAACACCAATATTATAAGACTAATATGCTTTGGAAAACGGGCCCCTGAATACAAACTTTTCAGATTCGAGCGCTTTAAAAAGGTCTGACCGATTTTCATTTTCTATCACTGATTTCAAAAAGACTTTCTTAACATCGTGTTTAGGGTTCCGTAGCCCAACTCACCCTCGCCGTTCCGCCATGTCCATCTTTATGTCTGTTTGTATGTCACTGTCACTTTTTTCAAAGACTAAGTTACA
Source organism: Tortricodes alternella (assembly GCA_947859335.1). NCBI lineage: Eukaryota > Metazoa > Arthropoda > Insecta > Lepidoptera > Tortricidae > Tortricodes > Tortricodes alternella. The sequence continues at coordinate 20,173,328 of OX401970.1, read as the reverse complement.
AAGCTGACATTCTGTTTGTCCCGCGCACAAAGAAAAAGAATGAAATTGAGAAAAAAAAACTTCCATAAATTTAGAGCAAGGGTAAACTTAAATTATTAAACCTGCAATTACACTGTGGTGTCGTTGGATAGCTCATAAAAAAACTATTATAGGAAAGTTATTCATTACCAATTTTTTTACCGGGGACTGTTTGGAAAATATTTAAAGGTGTCATTTCTGTTGGGAGTAACGTTTGACCCTATTCATCTCAAAACTATGAATTCAAAAATCTAAATAATATTTTAAATGAAAACTTATATAAAGAAGTTTAAAGGAAAACCATCACGACTACGTACGCTTCATTAGTTCATGAGTTATAGGCGACTAACTTGTCGATACTTACTATTCTGCAAAACTTCCATAGACGTTTTGCAAAATAGTATGTTTGGTAAAGATACCGAACCGTCTCACGTCCACAGCATAGATTGTGGCATATACATGTTTCAAAACAATAGCGTTGGGTGTTCGGTAGTACTGAACCCTATATTGTGCATGGTTCGACTTGCAGTTTTGTTCGAAGACGGTCGTTATAATGATATGGTTTGATGCAGAGCGGAGCACAAGCTGGAGTTCCTGATCGGCGAGACGGTGCTGCCGTACAACATGACGGTGTACCAGGCCGTGCGCCAGTTCGGCGAGCACACGGACGCGGACACCGACACCGAGACCCCGCTGGGTACTTATGCATTCTGACACCCTAGTTGCTATCATTCATTTATTTAGAAAACTTATCAAGATTGGATATCTTAATTCTAAGGGACAACGTTTGATTTTTTTAGAGACGCGAAAATTACTATAGAAATATAAATTGTTACCTAAGACACCAATGTATTTACTAAATTTTGATTAAATTATTGAAAAAAAATATATCCTTCCCAATTTTGGCATTCGTATGGCAGAATAGATAACTATTTGCCGTTTCTACGAAAAAACTCGTAAATCCGACATTACTTTTTTTAAATAGAGGCCGTTATCTGTCATTTCTATAGTGTCGTACAATTAGAGTTAAGTCTTTTAGAGTAAGTACAGTTGCATACATTAATAATAAAATTTATATCGAACCTAGCAAGAATTAAAAAAATATTGGTGTGATCCTCTGTACATACAGAAAATAGTGAACTAGTCACATTATAGTGGTAGAGGATTAAAGAGTCAAATAGTCTTAACTATTATTGTCCTAGATCCTCTGAGACTCTGACAATATTCGACATAGACTACTGTACATTCCAAGATCGTACGTATTTGTATAGTTTCATTTAAAACAAGTTTAATCTGTGATGAAAATGTCGCACTGATACTGATTTTCGTGAGTTACAACACGAAAATAAAAATATTACCGATGTTAATCCTACTAATATTATAAACGCGAAAGTTTGTGAAGATAAATGTTTGTTACTCCTTCACGCTGGACGGATGTGGATGAAATTTGGAACGGAGATAGCTTACACAGTAGACATAAGCTACTTTACATAGGCCCGGAAAATTTAAAAGTTCCCGAGGTAATAACTATAACCTAATTCCACGCACATGACGTCGCGGGCAGAAGTAGTAACTTATAAGTAATTTGGTATCCTACTAATATTATAAATGCGAAAGGTGTGTGTGTGTTTGTTACCTCTTCCCGTTAAAACTGCTCGACGGATTTGATGAAATTTGGAATGAAGATAGCTTACCCTGGATTAACACATAGGCTACTTTTTATCCCGGAAAATTGAAAAGTTCCCGAGTCCACGCGAAGTCGCGGGCACAGCTAGTATGTTTATAATGAAGACTAAACCTCGAAATGTTTGTGGCAAAACGGATGTCAAGTTACGAGTTTGTATATCGATAACACATACTCATCGATACTTTTCTTCTAATGTAGTGATGTTCCAACTTTTGTTAAAAAATATATTAATTGTTACTTAATTTAATAAAAAGGTAGCTTAATTTACTTTATATTCCGCTTCTTGGGATGAATATATTTGTATATATCTGTAAATCCAGAAGTATGTAACTTTGATATCAACTGTCAAGATAATATTACTGTTTCTTTTGTGATACCTACTTTTTTTTTTAAATAACAAAACTGGGAGCGGACATTTGACATTGACATTTGATTATGCCGCCAAAAATTGTAGGTGTAAAGTTATGTTTGTTGTGCAGCAAACGCCGGCATCTGGGTGCAGACGCACACGATCTACTACCGCGGCGTGGAGGCGAGCGAGCCGCCGCGCGCCGACGCCGCCGCCTCGCGCAAGGGCAAGGGCCAACCCGCCAAGCTGTCCGCGCGCCGCAAACCCGACACGCTCTGGAACGGTAATATACATATATCAGACTTTCAATTTACTTAACATGCAATTAAAAAGTGTATGTTGCGAATTATACATCTAATAATATGCTTTGAATAGGTAGTCGTATATTTCAATGCGGCCGTAGAATTTTGAAATATGCAGGAAAAAAATGCAACTTGAAAAACAATATAACTATTAAAAACGCTAAGAATTGACCGTAAATTTCTCTTTACTAACTTAATGTTATTACGTAAAATTTATATCAGACTGATCGTTAGTTTATAAATAATTAAAATTTCATACTTTTTTTTGGAAACTTTGATTATAAAACGTACAATAAACGTAATTACAACTCCCAAATTACAACATACTGCGATGCGTCGGCCGTTCGAACTCGGTACTGCGCGAGCGCTCGTCGAAATTGAACCTATATCGCGCCAAACGATCGTTCCCATTGTAATAAGGACGTTTTACTGGGGGCTGACGAGGGCCTTTTGTTATAATATACCTAATATTTCAAAACGCAATTTAGTGATAGCCATCTTGAGTCTTTTATGTATTGAGTATATCTTCGTGAACAAATATATTATAGTTTGATCTCTGTCTCATAACACGTGTCTTTCATATTCTCTCGTACTGTAAGAGTAAACTAAAAGAGTAATTGTTTGTCCGGCAGAGGGCGTCGTGCCACTGCGCGAGTCCCCGCTGGTGGTGATCCTGCGGTCGCCGCTGCTGGCGGGCGGCGGCGGGGAGGTGAAGGACGCGGCGCTGCCGGCGCTCGGGCTGCTGCGCGCGCTGCACGCGCTCTCGCGGCACTGGCCCTCGCTCTACCGCGCCGCCTGCCTGCCCGACCACCGCCCGCTTGTGCCCAACGCGGACTTCATCAACGCCAAGGTACACACAACACACTGATCACAATCACGAATACATACAGAGTGTTTTTTTTAACGGATACGGAGATACAGGGAAACTTTTTTTAGGAACCATTAGATCCTTTTTGTAAAAACAATTTAGGCATGGTCGTTTCAGGTCATGCGTGAGTGGTCCATAATTTTTTTATTGCATTCTACTTAGTATCGTTTAAGGATCATTTATAATTGTATCTAAAAAAAAACGGGTTTTAGAAGTTTGTCAAATTTATAAAAAAACATAGTTACAAAAATTCATTTATTAAATTTGACCAATTTTGCTGTCCCGATTTTCTTTCCGACAGGTCGGCTTTGACCAACACATTGACTATATCAAAATACAAACCATATAACATTGGTATTCCATTTCCACTTACATTTACATGTTAGGCGCCAACTATTATAATATGCTCAAGTAATTATTACTTCATATCGAGATAACGTAAGAAACTTATTTACGCGCAATACAAGAAAATGAGGAACAACTTGTAGCATATAAAAGTTTCTAATTATGAGTATTAAGAAGTTGGACCGTTTTGAATTAAACATACCTTTTCTAGCTTATTGTCACTCCCGTCACTATTGCATTCTTCAACGATAGACACTTCTGTTAATTTGATATGTTTACTGTACTGGCACCTAAATATATTTATAAGATCAGACGGAAACAAGTTAGGCGCGTTAAACATAAATTGTGTAATTCTCTGACCGACTGGCCGCATGTAGCCTACCTAAGTTGTAAGATGTTCCTGTCTATTATACGGAATGATTTGGATACGCTACTGTTGATACTACAATTGTTTTGTTTAGCTCGCTGCCAAAGCAAACCGGCAACTACAAGATCCGCTCGTAATAATGACTGGAAATCTTCCGCCGTGGCTGAAAAAAATTGCATACGCTTGGTAAGTATCTGGAAGGATATCTAATGGAGCAACGTATGTCGATAAGAAAGGTTCCGATGGACATGGTAATAATGGTTATGTGTCGGTTTCAGCCCATTCGTATTTCCGTTCGAGTGTCGCCACCTGTTGTTCTACGTGGTGTCGTTCGACCGCGACCGCGCGCTGCAGCGGCTGATCGAGGCGGGCGGCGAGCGCGGCGGCGCGGCGGCGGCGGGCGGCGCGGGCGCGGACGCCGAGCGCGTGGCGCCGCGCCTCGACCGCCGCAAGCGCACCGTGCAGCGCCAGAACGTGCTGCGCCAAGCCGAGCACGTCATGCACGAGTTCGCGCATTCCAAGGCACTACTCGAAATACAATACGAAAACGAGGTCGGCACCGGACTCGGACCCACGCTAGAGTTCTACGCGCTCGTGTCGCAAGAGCTCCAGCGCGCCGATCTCGATCTGTGGCACGGCAGCGAGAACTTCAAACAGAAGCCCACCTCGTTCGGCGGCGAAATCGTGAAGAGCCAGCCGGGTGTGGTGAGCGACCGGTCGTCCGCGGAGGCGGCGGCGCGGCTGGCGTCGTCGGTGCGCGACACGCTCAGCTTGAGCGAACAGCGCGCCGCCGAGCCCTCCGACCTCGAGAAGGAGACTTCCATCCCGCCGCCCGCGCCCGACGCCACCTTCGTCACCTGGCCCTGCGGCCTCTTCCCGCAGGCCGTGGGCCGCAACGCGCGCGCCTCGCACCTCTCACGTGTCAAGGCCAAGTTCCGATTCATGGGCAAATTTATGGCTAAAGCTGTCATGGATTCGCGAATGGTAAGCATCTATCTACAAGTATAGTCTGATATGACGGTGGGCCGGCGCTGGCCTGCGTGTATGACACGGTCGTTGTTTGTGAAGGTGGACATCCCGCTGTCGGTGTCGATGTACCGCTGGGTGGTGGGCGAGGAGCGCTGGCTGAGCCTGAGCGACGTGCGGCACGTGGCACCCGAGCTGTGGCGCTCGCTGTGCCGCCTGCGCCGCGTCGCCGAGCGCGCCACCGCACTCGCCGCCGATGGCTCCCACACCTCTGAACAGAAGCAACACTTGGTAAGCAACAACCGACACGCACCATGTCTTATGTGTTTTTCGTTCATTGCCTGCCCTCGAACCCAGATTATTTTCCCCTGTAATGTAAACTGATTTCATTGACCCGTTGAGCTAGTTGTTTGCAGTATTGGATTCCAACTAATGAACGCTTCTAACGAAGGACACAAGATTAATTTGTTCGTAGCTGAATAATAGACCGAGTAGTTATGTAACAGTAGTAACAATGTACTAGACAGGTATAATATGTGTGGCTGAGTGATTACGATTGTGTTGTGAGCAGATCAGCGGTCTGGAACTGGACGGGTGTCCGATCGAGGAGCTGGGGCTGGACTTCATCCTGCCGGGCGACGGGTGCACGGAGCTGCGGCGCGGCGGGCGCGACCTGCCCGTCACTGCGCACAACCTGCACGACTACATCAAGCTGGTCACGCACTGGCTGCTCTACGAAGGTACCGAACGTTCCGCGCCCTCCTACACACTACACACTCGACCTATCCTACGTTGTATCTATTACACGCCCCATAATTTACTTTTTCATCTGCATTCGCTAGGTTAGATCGGATCTGAATAACTATATTGATTTATATAATGTCCGGTTCATATATTGAGATGAAGTTTCTCAATATATGAACCAGATATTATTATAAATCAATGTCGGTATTCAGTGTTGACATGTTTTGTATGTGCCAATGTCAAATTGTATCCCTTAGCCTAGGTTTCATAAATAATTTTAATTTTAGTTTTTATAAAAATCCGTTTGATCCAATCTTGGTCACGAATGTCAAAAATTCTACTGATTTTCTAAAATCTGACATCTAGTCTGATGGACCTTTATAAAACGTGAGCGTCAAGTTGGCGTACCCGTGGAAGATATCCAGGATCTGATGATTCCAAAAAATAGTGCCTAAATAGTACCAAGTTTGGAATGGTGCTGCTCCCAAATGTGCTGTATATCTCAAAAAATAGTACCAACTTCGTAGCTCTAATAGAAACTGAGATATTTCATACCAAACACGGGTAAAATATTTTGCACCGTCAAGCTGGCGTACCCGACCGAGATCACACAGAAAGCCACTGAATTCCTAAGCCAGCTATATACCAAAAAATAGTGCCTGAAATAGTACCCCTTTTACGAAAAGAACATAAAAGAAAAGCTAAGTGGCACATTGAAAAAAATGTATGCCAACTTCTAGATACAAACTCATTTTGGTACAGACGTAAACAGAACGGAACTTTATAACGGGTAGTAAACGATTATGTTGAAAACTTAAGTAAACAGATGCCGTTACTGTTATGTTTTATGTGTTAATGTTTAACGTGCTGAGTAAATGTACGCAGATGTAGCTATAGGACCGAAAAACTCCTAATACTATTAAAACTTTCATTCTGTTTAAAAGATTGAAAGAACAAATAATAAATATAAATGAAATAAGACCTTTATACGTGACAGTACTATGACAAAGAAGAATATTCATCCATAATTTTTTAAATGTTCCACTTAGCTTTTCTGTTATGCTTTTGTCGTAAATGGGGTACTATTTCAGGCACTATTTTTTGAGGTATACAGCATTTTTGGGAGTAGCACTATTCTCGAGAATCAAACTTGGTACGCCAGCTTGACGACACTTTCGACTATTTTCCTAAATAACTTCAAAACCATTTATTTTAAAATTATAAGAAAAATATATTTAAGATCCTCATAACGAGCCCTTTCATTTGATGTCACATGCTATAATTTGCAAACTTTTTTGTAATTTCTAATTTACACGTCCGTGTTGCGGTCACCGGCTTACAGATGTGACGATGATTTGAATCCTCGATATCTTGTTGGTGTAAGCTACCTTGACGATCACATCTTAAGAGGAGGTTGAACCTACGGATTTTCATACAAAAGGCGATAACGATTTCCACCAATAAAATGTTAACTGATGTTGACGAATTTTTGATAGGTTGTCAGTCAGAACGAAATCTAGGTCTATACGTATTTGGTTTTTTTTTTTTTTACTATAATCAATACATTCAGTTTATTGTTTTTCAGTGTTCTCATGCAAAACTAATTTCGACGAAAAAAAAAATTCCTTTCTCGATTGTCATAACATATTTTATGTTTGTTATTTTTTGCCAACAGGTGTGATAAGACAACTGGATGCATTTAAAGAAGGATTTGAATCAGTATTCCCGTTGAGTAATCTCAAGATATTCTACCCAGAAGAACTCGAACAAGTGTTCTGCGGAAGCCCGTCAGGTGAGATCGTAGGATTGTCCCAACGTTAAATACAGTTATTCAATCCATGTGTCGTGCAGGTGCAGTAGTGGAGCGTGTACAACAAGACTCGTGTGTTGTTGCAGGCGGGCGCGAGCAACGCTGGGAGGCGCGCATGCTGGCGGAGTGCATCCGGCCCGACCACGGGTACACGGGCGAGTCGCGCGCAATACGCATGCTCGTCGACATCCTGGGCTCGTACGGGCGCGACGAGCAGCGGCTCTTCCTGCAGTTCGTCACCGGCAGTCCGCGCCTGCCCACCGGAGGTACACGACACCACATCCGTATTTATGACTTTCGGCATAATAATTATTAATGAATAGCTGCGTTAGATGAAACTGATATTTTGAGTTGATCCTAGTAAGTGTTATGTTACTGTAGCTTTTGAATAGTATACGTCGATTCTCAAGAGCTGGTGCGAATGGGTTGAATGAGGGAATGAAAGTACAGTACGTATCTCTAAATGGTTACATACAGATTGATTGAACAAGTAATAAAAAATGGTAGATTAGACTAACCTGTCTTTTTACTAATGGTTTAACTACACCGACAACGGTATTTTGAAACGACGTTATTTTACTAACTAAACCCTGGTCGGGTGCATTTTATGAACAACAACAATCTCCTACATAAATATAATACCTACATGAAATGAAAACTCCATGATACTTTAATCTGTTTTATAAACTTTGCAGTCAAAGTTTACTTTTCTTACGTACAAAATTCAATCTACCATCTGTTTTAATACGTTAGACATAAAGGAGAGAGTTCGGCGGCGACGCTTACTGAGCGTGCGTGTGTTGCAGGTTTCAAAGCGCTGAACCCACCGCTGACGGTGGTGCGCAAGTCGCTGGAGTCGTCACTGGACCCGGACGAGTACCTGCCGTCGGTGATGACGTGCGTCAACTACCTCAAGCTGCCCGACTACAGCAGCGCCGAGGTGATGCGCGCCAAGCTGCGCCTCGCCGCCTCCGAGGGCCAGCACTCGTTCCACCTCTCGTAGACGCAACGACACGACGCACGACACTCCGCCGACGCGCCGCACCGGCAGTCCTCGCCTCCACCCCGCCCGCGGGTCGCCTCTTACACTGGCTCGTGATGCCATGAATGTGTGATACGTAGGAGGCGTCGCGTTCGCTCCGGCTCCGGGCATTCAGTTTTTGTGCAATCAGAGTGATTTATTTACCTTTCGTAACAGACACTAAAAGTGCTGTGCGGTCGTTTATTAATTTTGTTTTTGTCTTTGGATTATTTTTTTACAATGAACATGTTTATACTATATTTTGTGTTAATGTAATGTGATAGCTTTGTATATTTCTTTATCAATACTATAAAGAGACTAACGACTCTCGATAGAGTAGTATGTGGTGTGAGTTCGTGACGTGTAACGCGCATGCGCCCGCCGCGCGAGCCGCCGCGTCGCGATGAGCCGAGCGAGGTCGCCGCCGCAAAACTCGTCGCCTGTACCGCCATCATTGTTATATCATAATTATATATAATAATAAAAATAAGCTCCATTATAGTTGAAGGACTTTTGAAATCATCCTTCAAGAATCAAGAGTTAAAATAGCATTTATTACCAAACGGTGTATGTTTTCATTATAATTTAAGTCTCATGGAAGAGTAAAGTGCAAAATTTTAAAATGTACCAATTTCAATAAAAACATGTAAACATATTGATTTAACTTGTGCGTTTTATTTGTTTCTTTTATTCGTCTTCATAAGGGTGTAAAGTTCAACACCGCAATCATGGCATCGAGCCAGCATTCGCAATCCACCTGTTGAAAATAACCCGTTATGTATGTATTTATTTTAAACAAATAAATGAATATGGCCGTTATAATTGTCAACTGGGGCGCCTTTAAACACTCTGGTAATAGGCATCAGCAGTAAAAAAATCAAAATGCTTAACAACGATATATCCGCATAAATAAATTCATGATTCTCATCCCCTCTTTGACCTTTCCGCCAATTACAAGTATTTGAACGTTTAATATAACTTTGTAAATTTGAAAGGCAACGCCACTCCAAGAACATTTGACACACGGTTCGGCATCTTTGATTCGACCACCTTATAAGGATAATATATACCATTGCAAGTGTTTATTGAAGATAATAGGCCTACAAAGCTGAGCTGGCAACGTCGCACTTTTCTCGATTAATGTTTGTTCTTTCAAGTGAAATTCTCAAATGTACTTTGTTTACACTGTCCGGCAGCGGCCCTAACATCCGTCTCCCAAACATCCAAGGATACTATTTATACTCGTATTTTTAATTAGACGATGTCAACTGACGTTTACTGTGTTCCCAGTTGACGTTTACTGTCTTGTTAGCTACTGTCAGTTGGCTTCGTCTAATTAAAAATACGACTATAGGTACTATTTTTTCGACGGTGCAAAATATTTTACCCGTGTTTGGTATGAAATATCTGTTTCTATTAGAGCTACGAAGTTGAGACTTCGGGTGCCAGGGATACTATTTGGGCACTATTTTTTGTGATATACAGCATTTTTTAAAGCAGCGCCATTCTCGAGATCCAAACTTGGTACGCCAGCTTGACGTCAAGTTAGCGTACCCGTTAAACAGGGCTCATATCTCCGAAATTACGAAGGTACTTTTTTTTGAACTCGGTTGTAATTCGGGACTATTTAGGCACTATTTTTTGGAATCATCAGATCCTGGATATCTTCCACGGGTACGCCAACTTGACGCTCACTAATTAATAAGTGACCTATTGAAATAAATATGCTATAAGCAGTTTTTGGACTAAACTGTAGGCACAAGCGGTTACTCGAGCAGACTTTCCTTAGTAAGGCTTCCCCACACTAGCGACGGCCTCTCGTCAGCGCCCGCGCAGTGGCGTATTGCCAGCGCCAGCGCAGCGTCGATGCCACATGGGCACTAATAAGCAGTGATCGGCAAGACGGTTGCCACACCGCGGGATTCAAAGAGGAAATAATAATAATGGACATGACATGATTCGCAAAAAGTAGAGTTATGTTATATTGTGTGTAGTGTATTTGTAAATAGAAGTCAGAATATTTAATAAACTCTTAAACCCTTTTCCCTACTTACTGAAATGAAAATATATTATTTTCCTTGACCGATTCGAATGCTGGAATCCCGGGGAATATCCATATTAACATAATGATTGAGGTCATTGACACCATGTGGCAACCGTTTTGCCGATCACTGCTAATAAAAACCGGCGCTCGAAAGACACTAGTGTGGGGAAGCCTAAAGCTGTACCTGGATGCTACAAGTTTTAAAGCCCCTTTAATGATGTACTTAATTGAATGAAAGCGAATGATTTTTAGCATATTTATTTATATATTTAAAAAAATCACGTTTGTTGTATGGGAGCCCCCTTTAATATTTATTTTATTATAATTTAATTATTTTTATAGTGAATATATATCTAAATATCAGTGGCGAAGCGTCAAATATTTCCTAAGGGAAGCCGGAAGAATTAGAATGGTACGTGCGAGTCTGACATTTAGTTACAGTATCATGGTCTTTACTGACAGCTAGATTTCTGGCTTGGTAAAGCCGTCAGGAATCGGTTTGTAGGCAGGCTTCGCCACTGCTAAATATTCTGTGAATATTTCCCTTTATTCGGTTAAGGTCAGATTCTGTTTACGACAGATTCTGGTCACGACAGATTCTGTTTACGATAGATTCGGTTAAAGACAGATTCTGTTTACGACAGATTCAGTTTAAGACAGAAATACAGTTGCGTATAAAATTGTTTAACCTATTAAAAATTAATAAATTACATCATGTTTAAAAATGTTTTATAATGCTATACAAAATTTTATGACTACGTGTGTGGGCTGTGGGAGCATCGTAAGCTAAATTTGTTACAAAAAATCTAAAATTAATTGACTTTGCGCAACAGTTTTAAAGTCAATCAAACGCAGTCTTGTATAGCTAGTATATCTTCAGGGATCAAAATGGGTGGAAGCAAAGCAAGTTGCATATACAAATAAAATGTATAAACAATTATCGATTCTTAAAATTATTTACTAGCGGCGAGCACTTGGCAGCTAAATAAATTTACTATAAACTTATTTATATATTTATAACTTTACCATTAGTACTCGGCGATACAAATTCGGTCTTAAACAGAATCTGTCGTAAACAAAATCTGTCGTAAACAGAATCTGACCTTAACCGAATAAAGGAATAGTTCAAGCGTCTACCTGTTGCCGTTATCAATATCGAACAAAAACGAGCAAAAAAATCACGTTTGTTTTATGGGAGCCCCTGTAAATATTTATTCTATCCCGTTTTTTAGTATTTTTTGTTATAGCGGCAACAAAAATACATCATCTGTGAAAATTTCAACTGTCTAACTATCACGGTTCATGAGTCTGGCGACAGACGGACGGACAGACGGAAAGCGGAGCCTTAGTCGGGTCCCGTAGTTAGTAGGGTCCCGTTTTTACCCTTTGGGTACGGAACCCTAAAAACAAGTGGCTGAAATGTGGACGTGATGTGTGAAAAGGACAACAAAACATTTAGAACAACAAATCTTGCCAGCAACATCATAACTGTACATGCTTGAGACCTTCACCTTTGAACGCCACGGCTAACGGCGAAAAAGCGTGCCACAAGCGCTCGACGACGGCTGTAGCCAACGCAAATGTATGGAAAACGGCATATCGTGGCGTCAGGGGCACGGAAATCTGCTGTCGGCTACAGCCGACTGGGGTGTTCAAAAGATTAAGAATACATAATAGAAATCAAACCACAGCCCTCGTTATGCAACACAAATCCCTGTTCTAGCTTGGTCTATAATGTATCATTTGTAGTCGAGAAAATCAGTGCCTCACTCAACAAGGTATAAATAACAAAGTTGTAAATCCAGATGCCGTGTATGAAAATGTTTGAAAAAATTAAACACATTTTTTATACAGGATAAACATTATATTTAACACCTAGATAACACTAAAATAATTAAAACAGGACCATAATTGTCTATACTATGCACTGACAATGAACTGTTATTAACTATTTTCTACAAAATATTGGTTACTTTACTGAAAATTATATACATCCAATTGCAGTTAAATATATTAATGCTATTACAACTTAATGAAAAAATACATTTAACATTCAAGACTAAAAGAGTCATCAAGTGAAGTAAATAGACACTTATATATTATAGCTAATAATTTGAATTTTCTATACCATTACTAAGTTTAAAACCAACTGTAAGACAAATAATGACAAAATATGGTTATAGCAGGTCAATAAAAAGGCAAATACATTGTTTCATGTTTTAAAATACCATTGCTATCCAACCCAGTATAAGGCAAGAGCCGCCTATAGGTGTGAGCCGGCGAAGACTGCGATCTCCAGTGAATGCGTGATAGTAGCATGTGCCACAGAATAGCCCCATCCCAGCCATGAAGAAAGCTCCAGCCTATAATGAAAAGAATACATTATATGCCACTGGAGGGCACAGCAGTGCTTAATATAAATTGTTTGATACTGTCCCATCACTGCACATTTGTCGTTTAATATACTATCCACAGGACTAGAATAATTACAGCCAAAGTTTAACCATGACTAAAAAAGACAATCAAAGATGTTTTCTGTAAGGTAAAAATTAAAAAAACACTCACAATGTATGGTCTCTTGCAAAGTGGCACTGTTATGAGGGCCAAAGTGTGCAGAAAGTGAAACCGGTTGGCAGTGTCAAAGATTTTTCTGAGGTCTTCTTTAGTATCGGTTTCTGGGAAAGTGCGATGTGCGCCCATCGCGCCCAGTACAACGGCCGAGGCTCCACTGAGACCCGCGAGCCGCACGAATGGGCCCGCCTCTTGCGCCAGCTGCCACAGCGACATTTTGACGATAATAGGGGATTGTGGAGCCTGAACTTGGTTAGATTTGAACACTCCCTGTAATACCCAACACAGTAAAACACATTAAAAGATTATTCAAATTCGACACGTATTGACATATCATTTATATCAATGATTAACGTCATTCAAGGTTTGATAAGAATCAGTTTTTGCCTGATCATTCAATAACTGGTAATGAATTGATTGGCAACTTACGATATGGCGCAAGAAATTCATAGCTCCGTCAGTCACCGTATTAATCATAAAAGCATCCGCCAAATTTACCATACCTTAGTCTAGTTATTACAAAATATATACAATTTTGGTGAGATCCTAGCCAAAATAAAACAGTCGGATCAATATTTTATTCTTTACACTGAAGTTCAGCCAAAATTTCACTGTCACTGTCACCCAGACAGTTTTTTTTGTTAATTTGTGTTTTAGCTTGTTTTAGATAGACTAGAATTGAGTCGCTTAACTTCAAACTCGGATAAATCCAATTCTGAGATTTTTTTGATTCAATTAGTTATTTTCTTAAACAATTCATGGTTTTAATGATGAATTGCTGAACAGGATCTTTTTCTTCAATTCTTTTGTAATCATAAAAAATACTACCTTTTACATAATTGAATTAAGATTATTATCAATTTTTTAAGATTATCTTAATCAATTAAGCCTCAATTATGGACCATGCTGCTTTTCCTTCGGCGAAAAATGTTTAGTTCAGTCAATTTCTTATATTTAAGCAAGAGAGCCTAGCACACTGGCTTTTATCACGCACATAAAGCGTCTGTCACTTTTTAACTAATAAGCGGGTGCGAAAGGAACAAAATGATTTATATATGCGATAAAATTAGAGTGCTACGGGGGCAGGGTGCGTACGTTATATGTATATATACTCGTACGTCTTCAGCACGGTCTTAAATACAGGCCCCCAATTCACGGTGCATTCGAGATAATGTCGATTGCGAGATTAAACGTCAGATTCATACAGTTGTGTCAAACGACTGTATGCACTGACGTTTAATCTTGATTGTGAGATTATCTCGAAAGCACCGAGAATTGGGGTCCAGTTACATTTCAATGGGACGCAGTGGCTCCACTATTGAAGTAAAACCAGGTGGCGCTGCTTTCGAGGATTGCAAAACAAAGCCTTAATTTTTAGTCAAAACACGACCTTTTTCCTTAAAAAAAAACTAAGTTTATTTTCAAATATCCTAATTCTAACTAATATTATAAATGGGAAAGTAACTCTGTTTGTTACGTATTCATGTCTAAACCGCTGAACCAATTTCGATGAGTTTTTGTTTACAGATAGATAGATTGGACCTTGGAGAAGAACATACGCTACTTAAATAATTATTCTACGCGGGGGCGCCAGCTAGTTATATATCAACGAGATTTTTGAGTTAGGGTTCAATGTGCGTGTTTTACGCATGAGCGATCAGCGCCATCTTCTTTGCTACCTATATCCCTCGATCGCAGCGAGCAGCTTGGAACGTTCAGAGGCCCACGTTGAAACCCAGTGTTCAACCGTATCAAGATTCTTTACTTTATTAAGTACCTAATGGAGGTACGGCGTGAACATGCTTTTTTGTTTATTCTTTTGTTAGATGTTAGCAGAGCCTAAATAATAATAAAAAAGAGTTTCATTAAATTAACATTACCTATATCTGAGACTACCATTTGCCTGCTACATTGTCCGAGCGGAATTCGGTTATAGTTATTTCCTCGGGAACTTTAGAATTTTCCGGGACAAAAAGGACCCTATGTCTTATTCCGAAGAGGGTTATTTCATTTTAATTTTGTTTTATTATATTAAAGGAAAATCTACGTGAAGTATTTTATAACCTGTGGCACAATAATGTACGCGCGCGTGAGGTCGGGCCGCTCGCAATTTCACTCGTCACTTTGATCTTGCACAAAAAACCGACAACTATAGCGAGCGGAGACGAGGCGAGGCGAGCGCACACGAGTGGAGCCGAGCGGGCCCACTTCACGTAGCCACTCGCCTGCACTCGCCTCCACTCGGCGCGCGTCAAGTGCAGGTATTAAGGTTATGCTTTACAACTTTTATGACTTGCGATAATTATGAGCATATAAATAATATGGCAATCAATTCCTGACTTTCAAAATTCAAAACAATAAGTTTATGGGTAACAAGGGGATCCCGTTTATTTTATTTACTAGCCGTGCCCGCAACTTTGTTCGCGTGGAATTGGGTTGAAAAGACTTTTGATTTATTCCAAGATACACAGGCGGCTTTAGGCGCGGGCGACGTATGCCACCGCCTATGGCCTCGCGGTTCGAGGGGTCTCGCGCCACGAAGGCAGTGTTGCCAAGTCAATGAAACAAGAAATGGCTAAACAGTTTTTAAAAGTGGCCAGAAATCTACGATTTTTCAACCCATGAAATGGACTTCCGTTCGCTTTTTACCACGCAAACAAGAATAATAAAATCGATTCGTAAATTTGCCAAGAATATTTGTGACAAGAAATAAAACACAAAAATACAATAAAGGATCATCTTTAATAAGTAATTCTTGTTTAACAACTAAAATGAGATTATTAATTGAATAGCATACAGTTTGAAATGCTTTAGCACCAGTTCCTAACAAACATTTATTGTAAATGGGTTCATCTCTGACAATAAGCACCAATATTAAAATCTACCTACAATTAATTGGAGTCTGATTAAAGAACTTAATACTTAGATCACAATTAATTCACAACAATTTTGTATGTTCAGGATAAGTATGCGTGTTCAGTCGAGCACGAGGGTCCGTTATTGTTAGAGTAAGTAGTCGGTGCCATGCTAGGGCGCCGCCGCGTGCGCAGCGTCGACCGCGGCGCGCGCGCAGCACACGCCCGCGAACCTGTAACAAACCGCTCTTCAAATTCAATTACTCACTCAACCATCATGAACTTAAGCCCGCAGTCTCTTTCGGAAGTTATGAAGACTCTGCAAGTGTAGTTACCACTACCAAACTAGGCTACCGCCTAGTCGTGTTCTGCGCGGCTGTCATGAAGAGGGTCACAGGTATTCCCGGCTCGTACCTCTGAGATTTTATATTTATCACAAGAATTTCGGTGACATACATCTACAACGTAATTTGATGTGTGTGCGACTTCCCCAATCCGCACCGGGCCCGCCTGGGGTCTGCGCTGCCCAGTTCCTCTCACTACGAGAGGAGGTGCCCAGCAGTGGGCATAGCCGATGATGATGATGACAGCCTCATGATGTGCTATTCCCCGTAATGCCCAAAATTATAATAGGTATTGCCAACAACATCCCGCCATAATGCAAAGTCGGAAATTGAAAACTCTCCCTCAAAATTGGGAATATTCCCAAAACCTAATTAATAAATTTGACAAATAGAACTGTCAACCTTCCTGCCGACTTACCCACTCATACATATATCTTTTTTAAAGAAGAATATGTTTCTCTGTAAGTGATCTTTGTTAATCTTTTGAGTAATAAATATCTTAAACCATGTCACGGAGGTTAACGACAACGCACTTCTGGTTCGCGGCGTCCACGGAGCAATGGATGTCGGCGTACTGCTGAGCCGTGAGCGCGGACGCGGGCGCACAGCGCGTCAGGTATATGCACACGCCCGCGCCGCCGTCGGTAGCGCGCGCGCACTCCGGCTCACTCGCCGCTTTAGGAGCCTGAAAACAGGTTATACGCTGACAAAAAAAACGGCTTACGTCACCCCGGTGACACTGCATGTCGTCTGATAATCAATCGAAATGCAGTATTTGAAACGGTCCGGACACATGGAAATTCAATCAAGAATATTTCCGTGAAAACAACTATAACGACATTTTTTTTTCATCAAAAAATCGACGAGAGTACAAAGTTATAGAAAATACATTTACACTTTTTCTTGTAATTTTATCAACTTCCGGTACAAATAACACAGGCTTGAATGTAATCTTAAATGTCATTTATCTCCTTTACAAGAACGGTAAAGTGGTTTTTTTTTATTACACTTATGCGAAACGACTAATATTTATTTTTCATTTCATTCATCATTCATTTCAACCATACTATTCAACTTCAGCGAAAAATATGCAAATCGAAATATTCGGTACACATCCTTAAGGTTGCGTTACGTTGCAAGCGCGGCGCCGGCGTGACCGCAGGTTGGCGAAATCATGGCACGAATGTCACACCACGGCCGTGGCTGCACATTCGTGCAACTAGGGGGAATGCCCCAACGTAAAATACCAATGCCCTATCATTAGGTATAACATTAACTAAGATACTAGCTGCGGGCCTGTCTCACACTGGAACGCGTCCGGTCACATTGCGGGCGTGATGCTGAGCTTAGCTTGGCGCGACCGCAACGCGTATGTTTGACGTCTGTTATGAGTTCCAATACAAGACAACAGATGGCGTCACGCTGCAGTCGTGCCGCGCTCCTACCGCGCCCGAAATGTGACCGGGTCTTCAGAGTTATGTAGATGGATGAATGAACGTTTTTGTCCTCTTGTTTTTAGGTTTTTATGAATTATATGCTGTCATGATACATGCATTAGAAAAAAACAATAAATGTATATTCATAACCAAATAAACAGTTCATTTGAATATGTATGTGGCATCCATTAAGAATGCGAAAATCCGTCACAAAATATAGGTTGCCCAGGGTACAAATCACTATTTTCATACAAATACTGACATTACGTCTCTTTGACAACCGGCAAAATTTAACATATTTTACATATTCTGTAATACAGCTGCCACAGTGTTTCATAGATTAACTAATTAACTAATAAATCTCACCACAATCAACAACAAAAAATGACCCTTTTTATAATTTTGTTTTATATGTCAACTACTAGTAGTCAATAAATAACCTATCTTAATAACGATTCTGTATAGATTAATAAGTATTAGTACTATAGCCTTAAATTAATGAGCCCAGTTATTTATTAAAGATAACATTGATGATTAGGTATAATGTGCGCACGATAGACTTACGTCAGTGTCTTTAGACAGCTTCAAAAAAATGGAAGTTCCGTTGCTTCCATCGAGTTGAAGCACAAGTGCATCAATGGTTGCGTTAAGCAAGGGCTCGGCCCAGGAATAGTTATCCAGGTGGTATGGTCGCAGCGGGCTGGCGGGCGCAGGCTGCGGCGGCAGCGTCGCGGGCAGCGGCGGCAGCGGCGGCGTCGAGGGCAGCGAGCTTTGCGTCGTGGAAAACCTCGGCTGTAGCTGCTGCAGCCTCGACGCGTAATCAGGCGCCGCCACTGATACCAGTAAGTTAGCCACTCCTGGGACACCCGGACGGTATGCGGGATCTTTTATGGTTTGGCCGGCTGATTGTTCCCAAAACATAGTAAGAATATTATTTTTTCGAGAGTAGATATCTATTAAATAATATTAGTTTTGTTTAAATAATTATGTATGATATATGTATATTCAAGCAACATAATCTAGAAAATAAGACAGGCTGGCTGGGGCTTGTACGAACTCAAAAATACAATCGCCTTAAGGTTAACTGAAAGAGAACCATTAATGGGATAACTTCGATTTTATCGATCATTTAGTCTGTCTTGTTATTTGAAAATATGTTTCTGTGATTGTTATTTGTACAATTGATTCTGTACAACATGAGTATTGATTTAAGAAAAATAAAAAATGAAAACATGGTAACCGACTCGCTTTTATGGCGCATATAAAGCAACTGTCACTTTTTAATTAATATATAGGTAATTAATATCGAAAGGGACTACCTGCTTTACGTGCGCGATAACAATTAGTGTGTGACGGGCAGAAATATATAAAGGTGCGTCCACATCTGACGAACGAACTGCGAATGCGGCGATCGCGCGCAGCATGCGCGCTGCACACGTGTATTTTTTGTAACTGTTTGCGCCGCGAGCCGTGCGCGCGGTGCGATTCGCGGCACGTTTGTCAGATGTGGACGCACCATAAGAAGCTTAGTACATTCGCCATATATAATTTGGTAGATAAAAAAGAGACGAATTTAAGAGTCTGTCTCGCATAATAGTTTTAATATATATACTTTTTACTACTGACTTATTAATTTAACATTTAACTAATACTAAAAGCTAAAATATTCATAATATCTTCAGCAAAAAAGTTGGGTTTTCATAATTAAATGACGACAGCATGTTACTTTATTTGAATTTAAATTAAATATAAATAAATTTATCATATTGCAAACAAAATAACGAGTCTAGGAGTACTGAGTCATGATCAGAACTAGGTTTTCAATCCGGGTTGGACCAACCTGCCAAAATTTAAGAATATTCATGGATTTCCGAACATATTTAGTCTCTTGGCTCTATAGACATAATTTCCAAAAAATATCCGATTGTTTGATCTATCCTCAACATTCGTAAGAGGAAGTACATCGATAGACGTCACAAAAATATTTTCTTGCATATTAATTACTAGCTTTTACCCGCAACTTCGTCTATGTGGAAATGTATCTTTAAAATATGACGAATATTAATGTTACCGACTTTTTTAAATTGCTTTTTTCCCTCAAGTTACGGGCTCTCACCGGGAACGCACGAACTTTACATTAAATAAATTTCCGAGCTTTTCTTCATCCTTTACTACTTACTTGCTTGTTTTAAAAAAAAGTAGTATGTCCTTCCCCAGCGCTCTAACTATGTACATATCAAGTTTTATCAAAATCGGTTCAGCGGTTTAGTCGTACATCGCACAGATACATTAAATATATCAACTTCCTGTGATCGGCACTCACAAGCTTCCCATAAATCAAATTTCCAGCCTTTATTCACCATTTTAGCCTATGTCTTTCGCAAGCGCTCAAACTATCTGCATAACTAATTTGATCACAATTGGTTCAGTGGTTTAGACATGAAAACGTAACAGACGGGCAGAAAGAGTTACTTTCGCATTTATAATATTAATATGGATTATAAGTATGATAAGGTGGTCCTGCTATGTTAAGTTTCCTTCCTCAGCTGTGACTATGTACCTGAGTGTAATTGCGACATGTAAAAGCGCCGAGACACGGTGCTATATGCATGATGGGCAGGCATTATATCTGAAAGTCAAACATTACACATAGCCAATAGAAAAAAGAATCGAAGACAAAAAAGTTAAAACTAATAACAGACCACAAATTAACAATTTAAATTAATTTACATAGGTGAACATATTTGGTTTAGGAGCTATGAGGGAACAGATAAAGATACATTGCTAAAATCATAACCCTCCTTTGGGTTTGGCGTAGTCGGGTGAAATTGCCTTGCTCCAACAACAAAGTTACTCTATTAAGTTAGTTTTGCTAAGGACCAATCTAGATCTGAATTTGTCACAGCTTGATAGGGAAGGGACGGCTGATTACATCGCGTGGGCATGGCTCATAATAGTTTATTCACATAAGTAATGCCTATAAGATAATTATCTTTAAGTTAGGTAGGTAGGATTATAATCTTCCCTTCTCTATCAAGGTGTGATATGTACTCCCATATGGCCTATGGAACAATTTTCGCTAGTTTACGTTTTCATCTGTATCTTCATAATTAATCCTGGCTTTAAAATACCTCCATGAAAACATGTTGAAATTACTTAACCTAATCAATTTTAAAATTATATTTATCGTGATTTCGCCTTGCCATGCTTTTTACCCAAACATTACTCGAGCAGTCGTAGTAAAATTCAAAGCAAAATGGTATTATGTCATAATGCAGGGTGAAGGGTGTTTGACACAATGCGAGCGCCATTGTTAGCGAATTCGATTGAAACGGGCTTCAAGTATAAAATAATGGATGGATACAGTGAAATGATCGCGAGCACTTCGCGTGCTTTGTAAAGAAACATGCTGTCGTCATTTAGCAAACGAAAGGAATAACCCTAATGTATAAAAAAGTCAATACAAATTAAAGCAATTATGAGTTAGTAAATCGAAATACAAACAAGTTCTTTTTAAAATCTAAGATCTTTGTAATGAAGTGGCCCTAGCATGGTTGACCCGGAGACAATTTAACCCCGCCTTATCTCTGTGACTATCTTTCATCGGTACTAGTCGGAGAGAAACGCACTCAGAGATAACACGGTGTTAACTTATTCTTCTTGTGTCAACCTCGCTAGGGCCGCTGAATGATACTTGTATTCAGTTCTTGATTGCGCATAGTTTTTGTGGTTATCGTTAATCAGGGTTTCTTAACCTGGGGTCTATGTCTTATTGCAGGGGTCCATGGCTACACGATGCATTATTAAGCGCCTTATATCATTTATTAACATTCGTTTAGTGTTGTCAATTCTATTCGAAAGTGGGTGTTGTGAAATTTTGGAAGGGATTTCGCGGCTACAAAAGTGTTAAGAAACCTTGCAGTAGATACTGAGCTCCCTGTATACTCACAGCTGCCATCTTCATAGTCAGCAACCTCGTAATCGGCTGACAGGGAATCCGAGGGAAGCGGGAAGCTTAGCGCCTGAGGTAAGGTGCCTCAATGGAAACAGAAACAAGCAGCCAGTTAGTTGCAAGCGCTACACGCACTCGGGAAATCGTCTGTTAGTCACAAAGCCGTCAGGCTGGAAACGTACATGCTGTCTGATGAAGGGCCATAAACTACGAAGTAACAAGACAGCAAGGCGTGTGTTTCGAGCAGCAGCGCTCGGCTACACAGTGCCGATTTACGACTTTAACACTAGTAAGTAATACATTTAATAAGAACACGAAATAGGTAAGATAGGGTAACAGACTATGCAGACTTGTAAGCTTCCCACGATCAAACCTTCCATTTTTTAAGTTTGTCATAGGTATGGCAGCCTACTAACACGCTGCCATACAAAACATACATACATACACTAGCGGACCCGGCAAACGTCGTCCTGCCTGGAAAAGCAGCGCCACGTTAAAGCAAATCAAGTTTGGTGTCATACGGACAGCAGCGCGACCTACCGGGTCAAATTGTGTTTTCAAACCATCCCGGAACCCATTGAAATATACATACGAAATTTCATAAAAATCGGTCCAGCCGTTTAGGAGGAGTTAGGTGACAAACATACGTACAGAAGAATTATATATATACTAGTGGACCAGCCACAGCTTCGCCCGCGGTATTTGTACCGATTGCAGCGCCATCTGCCGGGCTGATTTGTGAATCTAAACCATCCAGGGCACCACCCAAACACATACAAAAAACATTCAAATCGATCCAGCCGTTTAGGAGGAGTTCAGTGACATACACACGTACAGTAGACTTACATATATAAACAAAGATATTAAGAAGATGTCGTAGTAGTGACTCAGTACAGTTTAAAACATTCGGTTTAAATCATGATTATGGGTTCCGTTATTCATTTAAGTGTCAACACTGTCGCTTGGGGGTACAGGTCGCGTCACGTAACAAGGGCGCTGGCGGCCATACACTTTATATGGCCAGTCAGCGCTCTTTTTACGTGACGGGAACTATACCAAATGCATTTATTGCGGTTTAATGTACTGCAAACTGGCTCCATTTTACCGGAATATGTGTGCGGAATAAAAATGATGTACAGTACACGATCCTAGTATGGTAGACGTCGAGTTGTGGACCAATCGAAGCTCCTTAATTAAGAACGCATGCCCGCATCGCGGCATCGCAAATCGCAACAGCGGCCCTATTCAGGTTGACACGACTCGGCTCTTTCTTTACTACTCCTGCGGGGCTGCGGCCCTAGCAAGGTTCACCAGGGGATAAACTAGACAGGGAATGTAAAACTTTAAAATCCGGTAAGTATAGCCAAGTGGTCGTCCATGGTGTTAAATAAAATCGACTTAAACCACGAGATAAGGACGCTGGGATACGTATTCACAGACAAACAGCCAACAAAATTAAACCGATTTCTTGGATTCTATTAGGTTTATTCAGTGTCCGTGTCTATTTTTTTGTAGATATTCTTTGATGTAATTTGTATGTATAGTCATGTTGTTTAGAATTAATGAACATAGATACAAGCAAGCAAGCAAGTCATAACTATGATATTTATGATATCTTGAATCAATGGAACAGTCGGATTTGGGTATGATACTGCACATAACAAAAAGGTTAGATGGGTGCTTTGCTTAGAGTATTTAGTAACTGGAGACGCCTTGCGCAGTCTTTCCCCTCTGCCACGGTACAAGAGCAATGATCTTGCACGATTATAAAACCTATTCCACTAGTCGACTATTGCGTAGTGTCGAAATCATTTTCGGAAAGTGAGC
The DNA here is from genome assembly GCA_947859335.1 of Tortricodes alternella. Lineage (NCBI taxonomy): Eukaryota > Metazoa > Arthropoda > Insecta > Lepidoptera > Tortricidae > Tortricodes > Tortricodes alternella. The sequence goes on along the minus strand of OX401970.1, from coordinate 20,149,822 downwards.
TTTTCTAAAAATGCATTGCTACGCTGTATTTTCAAGCGTTCGAGCACTAAAAATGGAATAACATTTCACATGTAATTTTTATCACAGATTTTATATGTTTGCGTATTTTAAATTGTATGCAAAACGTCGATTCACAAAACAATTCGAATGACGTCTCGTGTGTTGTCATAAAATTAATTGGTAATCTCTACGAACACAGCCATATTTGCAAATTGTGTACCTATCCTATGCACTTGTCATTTATTTTATTTGTTTACCAATGTGTGTGAGTTCAAGCTTGTGTTGTTAATTATTGTTAGTGTGGGTATGTATGAGTAAGAGCGGTTTTTGCATTTGTAGGTGTATGTATGTAGTGTTACTTCCCTCCCCTCGCACTCCCATCAAAATATGATAGACCTTTTTACTTGCAGGATTGTGCTGATGGCGTCTCCAGTTACTATATGCTCTAAGGATAGGTGCGATGATCGGCAATCAATCACACTGTTATCTTATCATCGGATCAATAACTAAAGCATCCTTAGGAGCCTTAAAACGAAAGCGTTATATTTACCTATAGCTGTCTCCATAATTTGAATACGTATACTTAGTTAAAAAAGGAAAGTGTTACAGTTGCGTGTTTCTGCTTAAGCCAGCGTACCCTGTAATGGTTACCTTTACCACCAGGTTAAAAAGCTCTTAAAGGCATCCATGATATTCACGTGGCCCCCAATTCTCGGTGCATTCGAGATAATCTCACAATCGAGATTAAACGTCAGTGCACACAGTCGATTGACACAACTGTATGAATCTGACGTTTAATCTTGCAATCGACATTATATCGAATACACCGAGAATTGGGGGCCTGCAGTGGTTTTTGAGTCGAATACGTTTGTCGGGGCTAGCACACTAGCTTCTGTTGCGCACATAAACCATCGCTTTACGTGCGCGATAAAAACTAGGGTGCTCGGGGGCAACAGTGTACAACATTTTAACACATATAACTTTCTCTTTTTGGCACACCGTATTCCATTAAAAGTAATGAGTTCAGCTATTCTAATGTCACTTTTTGTTTTATAACTCCTTCTATGCTTTAGTTATTGTTCTGAGATCTTATCCTCTTACTTTTTTTTATATATTTTAGAATATGAACTACCTATAGTGCCGTTACCTTTGAGGCGAGTTTTATTTTTATATTCAGTGTGTTGTGCGTACGTCTCAAAGATTTGGTCCCGTTAATGCCATTAGTCGTAGTTTTGGTTCTAGAATTGGACTTACTTGCTAAAGAGAAGGCCGCACCCGACGGGTAGCTATTCAAGGCTGAATCTGAAATATACAATTGAGGCCACGTTTTATAAAGATCCGTTGGTCAAATGATCGTATCAAATACACAGTTGTTCACTATACTGCTCGGAGATCTGGTCTGACGGACTTTAATATACAAACCAGACGTCGTCCGGATTTTATTAAGGTCCATCAGACCTTAAATCAGTACAATTTTGACATTCGTGACCGATCGAGCGAATCTTTATAATACTCAGCCTTATGCCATCAAATTGATATCTTATACAACGGACAACATTTTTGTTGAGACGTGCAAAAAACTATAAATATCAAAAGATTTTTGCCTCCTGAACACGTGAATATATTAATTAAAAATGATTTTTCATTATCCAAAAATACAAGAATATAAAATAAATAACTCAATTTTCCCATTTCTGTGGCAGAATAGTTAAATATCTTTGCTATATCCACATCAACAACAAGATTTTGACGACATTAACCTTAGATAGGTACATAACTAGGTAACCCTTTCGTTGGACTTTCTTTTTTTAAATAGGACCAGTCGATAGAAAGGAATTGTTTTATTGTGCCGTCATACAGGTCGAGTTACGTCCTTTTAAATGAGTACAATTTAATAAATTAAATATTAGTTCTAGCGAGAATTAAAATAAAATAATGGTGTCTGCTTCTTTTCACGCATAATATAGTCAACTAATCTAATTATAGTATTATAAATAGGCAAGCTTGTCAAAGGATACCTACAAAAAAAAAGCAATTTGCAGCTTTACTTACATCCACTATAATACGACGGGCGGTCTGTAAGGAAAGAAAAAATATTATTTACAGTGTGTTCAGTAGGTAGAGAATCACAACTGAAAGAGGGGTTGCTTACTCGGTTCGTCTACGGGGCGCGTGTCGACAGCGGCGGTCGCGTTCGGCTTCACCACCACAAGCGACGTCAGTGGAGTCACCAACTCATACTAAGAACAGTAAATATTTACGTGTGAACAACATTTAATTTTTCTGAGCCATTTCTATGGAGTCGCGGCCGCGTCAGTGGGTATGGCGGCCGCGACTCCGATGGAAATGACAGTAGCACGCGCAGTGGAAATTGGCCCTTAGTGTAAGTTTGAATAACAAATGTCTCGAACGCGTTTTCGTAAAAGACTCTATTTCCTTATGGACGAAATGATTAACGCCTTTTTTTATGATTCAAACTTACACTTAGGGCTCAGTTCGTAGAAATTGCTTTATTATATCTTAAAATTGGAGTTACGTCCTCCAGAATGACTACGTTTTAATAAATCCTACTAATCCTACTATATAATCATACTATAATCCTACTAATATTATAAATGCGAAAGTTTGGATGGATGTAGGTTTGTTACTCAATCACGCCAGAATGGCTGAACGGATCTAGATGAAATTTGGCACAGAGATAGATTAAAGTCTACAATAGCACGTAAGCTATTTTTTATCCTGGAAAATTTAAATGTTCCCGAGGGAATTACCATAACCGAAATCCACGCAAACGAAGTCGCGGGCAGAAGCTAGTTAACTATAAAACTAATAGGAATCCTAGAGAGAATAAAAAAATATTGGTGTCTTACCAATCCAGTGTAATACCAGTCGTCAATTACCAGAAAAATAAGTAGTGATATCCACTCCACCCAGTCATATATGTACAAGTGTACATAGTCGGCTAGGGGGTTTACCTTAAGAGCGAGATCCTTGGCCTTCTTCGAGGGGTCGTCTTGGTCTTTGGGGTGCGCGGTGCCGGCGCTGGACTCGGTGGCGGCGTCCGACTCGTCCAGCAGTTGCCGGATGGTGAGGTACACCCACAGGCGCTCAAGAGGCAGGAGCTCGCCCCGCTCACGCGGCACACCCACTTTAGGATACACCTCGTAGCGTTTCTATTCAATATTGGATCAGAAATCTAACATTATTTTTATCTTGCTTTCTAACCTAGCGCGTAATGAATTTACTCCCGGGTAGATGATACGTACCACAAATTAACAAGTGTGATGAAATGGCCTAACATTTTATTATTATTACATCGACAGAAAATGAAAAACAATTATTTTATTAAAACTAGTACTTAGGGGCCATCCATTAACCAAGTGATTTTTTTTTAAGCATTTGTTAACCCCCCCTCCCCCTTGGTGATACATGTTGAGGCTTAAGACTACCCCCCCAACCCCCACCCAACATCACGTGTATTTTTAGTATCTACAAAAAATCTTGAATTATAAATATTTTAGAATATTATCTTATTCCTCTATGCTTAAATACAAGTATAAAGTATTATCTTATTTTATTCGCCGCTTTTCGATTTAAAACAAGCGCGTTTGAAAAAAAAATTAAAAAATAAATACACGTGATATCTTACTACACCCCCCTCCCCCTTGTGACATTTAGTGATTTTTGTCAAACCCCTCCCCCCCCCCCCCTTTCAGGCCTCACGTGATTAATGGACGGCCCCTTACGAATGAAATATTACTTTTTTCGATTTTTTTGTGTTCTTTGAATTCCTGCATCTTATAAACGAACAACATAGCATAATGAGACACTTTTGTGTTTCAGGAAAAGCTAATCCACTGTTAATCACATTTCACGTGCACTCGTTACCTACCGCTTTCGGTTGAGTGAGCACAAAGACCTCAAAAGAAGGATATGCCCATCCAATGTCTAATTTCGTGTAACAAGTCTCATAGAAGGTTGTCAAACGCCAGCGCCATGGCTTACCTACACCTTATTGCTGATGTCTTAGTTCTTACGACATACATACAAAAGTCTAATATTTCTTGATCGGTGGTGCTGTGGTCGCACACAGCTCGATGCGTGGGGGGGGGGGGGGCATTTCAATTATAACTGTGTCACTTACACGGGTGTCAAGGATGGTGGTTGACATGCTACGACTACGATGGTGTCAGATTCGCGTTCTGACACCTCAAAAGTAAGCATCGCGAGAATTGCTTTGAGCAGTTCCTTACTATTTATTTCATTGGATGAGCACTAATTGCAACGTTGCGAATTTCGCTATCTTCGCAAGTGAATGATTCAATGATTCCGGAGCGGTCACTGTATAGTATGTCATTTCTAACCATTTTAATCTATAGTCTAACCTTTCCGATGCCATCTTCGATGCCGCAGAAGGCGAGCACGCGCGGCGCCAGCTCCGTGGCTCCGTCCTGCAGGCGCCCCGCCACCACCACCTCAGAGCCCGCGTAGTACGTACGGAACTTGTGCTTCGTCAGCGAGTCCTCTTTCACCTGAAGTCACCATTCTTATTTCAAATCCGATAAATTGCACGTTTACAAACTGCAGTACAAATCTAAATAGAATGTAGTCCCAATGGGTAAATTATATACTTACTTATCCAAAATGTTTTGCATATTTTTGTATACTAAATCCTAATCTATACAATGACTCACTTATAGACAACGCACAGCCTAAACGGGTGGTCCTAGAGGTTTTAAATTTGGAGGAGACATTCCTCGAGTACCCTAGAGGTGCACTAAGGAGGAATTTTTTGAAATTCCATTCCTAAAGGGGTGATAAAGTTTGTATGGAAAATACCGCGGGCGAAGCTGTGGCGGGTCCACTAGTAAACTTATAAATGCGAGAGTTTGGATGGATGTATGTTTGTTACTCAATCACGCCAGAACGGCTGAACGGATCTGGATGAAATTTGGCACAGAGATAGATTATAGTCTCACGTTACTAATGTCCTTCCCCCACCCCCGAGGCTCCTTCAGAGTGACGTAACTCCCCAACACTTCCTCCTACTTGATTCGGCAGGCTTCGATATACATTATGCGATCAAGTCCACATATTATTATCGTGATATTCAAACAGTAATCAAATAGGCAGCGCGCATTCCGGATGCAGAAAAGGGCTGTGCGCGCGATGTGCGGGCGAGTAGTGACACGTCAGCAAGGCCGATATCTAAAGAATTAGGTATAATGACCTTGCCGTCATTAATTATTTTTCAAATAGCTTCCTACGTTTATGTCAAATTTAATGAATACACCAAACGTGGAGATACGTCAACCCGTCTACTACGCAATCCCTGTAGACTTCTCCCGCTACGGAGGAGGCTTGCGAAGTCTAATAAGTTGACTCATGTCATGGGCCCGGCAGTTTATAATAAACTGCCCGAAGCTATCACAGCGGCATCCTCTTTTCACGTCTTTAAAAAGAAACTTAAAAGTTGGCTTCTCGAGCACACATTCTATAGTTACAATGAATTTATTATGTTATGAATATGCGAATCAACTTATCACAATTAATTTTATGTAAATCATTTTTATTATTATTTATTGTGCAATTAATTTAATTTTAATTTTAATTTCAATTTAATGTTTTAAAATAATTTACTATGACCTATAGGTAATATTATTATTATGAATAAATGAATATGAATATGAATATGAATAGGTATGAAAATATGCACACTAAAAGCAGATGTCGAAGCATATCGCGTATAGCGCTTTTATATAACGACGGAGAATGACCTAAAACTACCTCGGGAATATGGCCGATCTGATATTTAGAACCGTTGGTTGCAAACGGAGTTGTCTCTCGCTCTAGTAAATTTCCGGGAGCCCTTAGTATGTAATCTCAAAGGAAAAAACTGTAGTATATGAATTCGGATAGAGACCTACCTAGGGGTGATGCACTAAACATAGACACTCGAATACCTATTCCTCACGCGCGCGCGCGCCGGCTAAGACGCTCTGGGAAGACAGGGGGGCTGAAATACAAAATGTAGTATTTGAAATTCCTAAAATTACCCTAAGACGTCACAAAAAACGTTTCTTAGTAAGTTTTTAGGAAGCATGTTTGAAATAATCAACAACTAGAAATTTTAATACTGTAATGCCTCCTAAAAACTTCTTAAGTTTTTAATGGAGATTTGAGGGCCCAGCCAAACGTTAAATAGTAATTTAACAAATTTTAAGTATTTTCAATTTTTGCGTATTCTAGACCCCTATTCCCTATCTTCCAAGAGCGTGCTAGTCGGCCTATAAAAAGGTATTCGGTTACTATGCCACGACCCTATATAGGCAGGTAGGTATCTATTCGAATTCTAATAACTACAGTATTTTTTACCTGTAGGACGACAAACTGGCAAACTACCTCGGGAACGTGGGTGATTTGATAATTCGAGCTGTTGGTTGCAAACAGAGCTTTTTGTCGCTCTACCTCGGTGTCTTTATTACCAGACGCGTTGTACCTATCACCCCGGTCGCTTATGTCCGCAGCGGACTGCGTCATAACACCTGCCCTACCTGATCGGGCGGGTACACGAATGTCACGTCATCGAGCAGCGGCGAGGAGACCTGCCGGTAGAAGTCTCGCAGCTGCAGCGCCGCGTCGGCCGCCTCGTAGATGTGACGCATGAACCCGGCGTTGCGCAGCGACAGCTTGCGCAGGAACGCGCGGTCCGCGTCCTCGCCTGCATCGAACATTACTAACTATTACTTAAGGGGCTAGTACCTAGTAGTAGTAGTACGTAGGGCTAAACGGGCTAGTTTTTCGGCAATTTATAGCTGCAATCCAGCCCAAAAATATTACATATTAAATCACTAATGAGGACAAAAAGTTTGAATGTAAACTTTTGCGGATAGTTCGAATTGCAGCAATAAATTGCCGAAAAACTAACTCGTTTTAGTAGCGAAACACTGCGCCTTCCACCAGTGCCACTCCACAACAGTGGCAACGGGTGGGTGAAAATTCCCCCGCTAAGTAAGGCCAAGGATTCCAGAATAATATTTCAGAAAGGTTATCACAAGAAAATTTAAACAGTAAATTGATAAAAAAACCGGACAAGCGCTAGTTAAACTCGTGTGGAAAGGGTTCCGTGATTATATGACATTCCCTATATTAGGTACTATTAGGTACTATAAATACCATAGACTTCTTATAGGTTTTCTTTTTTTTATACTTAGGTAAAGAAACACAATGAACACAGTTCCACTTTTTCGAGCTCGTGGACTGAACTACTGTACCAAGCAAACGAAATGAAAAATATATAATAATATCTCTTGAATAGTCGTGTAGTTCATAGGGCAGCCTCTGAATTTCTTAAACATGTATGGAATATGCAGAAAAAAATTCCAAGTCAAAACCATAAAACTACTAAAAACGCTAAGAATTAACCGTAAAATTCTCTTTACTACATTAATATTATTAGGTACGTAAAATGTATATCGCAATAATCGTTAAGTTATAAATAATTAAAATGTCATACTTTATTGGAAAAAAATATTGATTTATAACTTAAAATAAACATAACTACACGTCCCAAATTACTACACAATGCGATGCGTCAGCCGTTTTAACTCGGTATTCCACCAGCGCTCGCCGAAGTCGAACCTATGTCGCACCAAACGATCGTTCCCAATGTAAAAAGAACGCTGGCGGCCATTGATCTTATATGGCCGTCAGCGTCAGCACCTTCAGGAGTATCAGATTCACCCCCTGTATGTTCCATGATTTGTCGTAATTATGGGAAATTTTCAAGAAGATATTTTCGATACTAACAAATTACAATTATTTTTGGGTGAATCTGATAGGTACCCAATGAGCTGCTCTACGTAACGGACCTCCGCTTGACACAATTTCTTGTATATTAGATTAAAGTTTAGTAAGGTGGGTGATCTGACCGAATGCAAGCGAGTAAATAGTGGCGCGGCGTGCGCCGGCGTTGTTCTCGGTGACGCGGTTGATGATGCGCCGCGGCTCCGTCTCGCCCACCGTCGGCTCGCCGTCCGTCAGGAACACAATGATGCTCTCTAGCTCCTGCTTCTCTGCAATAACCATATGTCCCACTTCATATTGGAGTCCGTTTAATCGTCACAACAACTTTATCGACATAACTTGCTTTTATTAGCTTGAGCTACTTCCAATTCCATAATTGAATTATTTTTTAATAACTTGTAACCCACGTGACTCAACTAACCAGCCAATCAAGCCATACCATAAATGAAAAAGAGCCAATCGAAACACACCAAAGATAAATAAGAAAGACTAGATTGGAGGAGTCACGCAGGTTTGTTTGTTTACATTTAGTTAAATACCCAGACGAATAGAGTATAGACGAAGTAAAACCGTGCATATTTTACGCAACTAAGCGGTCGACATACCTACCTACTCTTAAAAACGTAGATTATTTAATTATTTATTAAAAAAATTGTTCATACCCACTCAAATTATGTTCATATGAACAAAAATGATATAGGTAAGTTACTTTAAGGAGAAGCTGAAAGAACCTTCTTTATCGCCGTCATTATTCGGTGGTATTTCTGTGCTTGTAGCATAGCCTCCCTTCGTAGGGGCGTCCGTGTGGCCTACCGCGCCGGTGGCACCCGTGGCTCCAGTGGCATCGGTGGCGCCGGTCGCTTGTGTCGGTGCTGTCTCGCCCGGCCCAGGCGGGAGGGGCACGCCTTTGCGGACTATGTCAATTGCAACATCGAGAGCGCTAGCTATGTTTGTACCTGTGTGATATCCAAAAACTATTTTTAAAGACCCCTAAAGAAAGGTACGCAGCAGTATTTCTGAGTGGAATCAAGGTTTAGGTGGGAGCAATTTTAAACGGCAGAGCAACTTACCTCCCGATGCGACGAGTCTGCTCACAATAATTTTGGCCTTTTCTATGTTTTCTTTCGTGGCACTGAAAGGCGGCACGAGAGTAATGTGCCTGTTGTCATTTTGAAATCCGTAGAAGGGGTAATAGTGATTCTGTTTAGTCGGCTCCTCCTGGTCAGCTTCTTTGAGATCGTGGACCTAAGGAGTATAATAGTTACACTTTTTTGTCATGTTATAGTGTTTCAAACTTGAATACATATTCTAATGAAATAAATAATTACATATGCAATAAAGTACTTTAAGGTTTCATCAATCAGGTTGAAATCCATCTGTTTTGTAGTGAACTGTTAGGTACCTTCACGCCGGAGTTGAACTCGACGATGCTGAAATAGTCGCCGGGCCGGAGCTCGGCGAGGATAGTGCGCATGGCCTCGCGCAGCTGCACGATCTTGTGGTCCATCATGGAGCCCGACGTGTCCAGCACGAACACCGCCAGCTTACGCAGCGGCGGGAGCGCTTCCGGCGCGAAGAAGTGGACGAAATACCCGTCGTTCACCTGATGTACAAATACATACATACAGATGCTTCAACCAAGTGGCGCTATGTGCGCGTGTGCTTGTGTTGCTCGGACGGCGCCTGCCGCGTCACACCACACAAATCGAGGCTGCATACGCACAATAATATAGGTCATCGCCAGCTGTACCGCCCCTGCAAGAGCTCAAGTAGGTAAATCAACTTACAAGAATATCGCCATTCTTTGGACGATCAACATCGTACTGCACGACGAATTGGCCGAGGACTCCCTCTTCTTCAGACTGTTTTTCAAATGAAAACCTTCTAACCGATTGTTGACTTTCTTTGCTTTTCTCCTGTAAAATGAAAAATATCATCATCTTTTACGTTCACCCGCTGCTGTAAATGGGCCTTCAGTCTCTGAGCAACCCTCACAATCCTGATCAAGCCTTAGTCCATGTGCACATAGAAGAATAAATCAGAAACATGCAAGTAATCTTAATCCTGCCCTGTGACGTCATGCTGCAGAAGGCAAATGAAAGTACAGCATAAAAAAACAAGTGCGAGTCGGACTCGCGCATGAAGGGTTCCATACCATTATTTATAATCAAGGGAAAAAAACACGTGTGTTGTATGGGAGCCCCCCATAAATATTTATTTTCCACAGAAATATATTAATATTTGTTAAAATAGTCCAGTAGCCAATTATTTGCAGTCCAGGGAAGGCAAAGGTCGCAGTCAGAACGATAAGACGAAAAAACAAAAACATCGATTATTTGCGAGGGAAATATCAATGTCAATTACATTAACCTTTTGACCGCCAAGCATGTCTGAGAAGTAACACGAATTTCAACTTTAAAGACATGTCAAGGTAATGAAGGATTTTTTACCCCGTATACGCTAACGGCTGCAGCCGACTGGGGCGGTCAAAAAGTTAAGTGCCGTTTGCATGTGTTAAAAATTTAAATAATAAGACCTCGAGATGGTTCTGGCACTTAAACTGTCAAGTAGAGTATATTAAGTAGTAAGATAATTGTCATCTAAACTAGTGATCGCTCCCAGTTTTGATTGAAAATTATTTATTTATTGTAGGTGTTATAATTTTTTAAACTATAAAGTAAAAGTAACACAGAAGAATCTTTGAAAATAATATTATTTTGACAACTGACATCAAAGTTACATTCTTCTGGATAAGCAGATATAAACATATTCATCCCAAGATGCTGAATGTTAAGTAAATAAAGCTACTTTATAAATTTTTTAGTTCTTACAATTAATATAGATATAAACAAAACAGCGTGCGATCACTAGTTTAGGAGACACGTATAGATGTGTGTTATCGATATACGAACTCACTTCTTGATAGTGGATTCAGCCACAAAAAATTCGTGGTCTCGAAATTACCTACACAACCTGTTTTAGGATTAACGCATAATGGTGATAGACGTCAATTAGGGAACACAAAATTTTGTTGTTCACAATAAAACTTAACTTCTTATTCAATATAAAAAACCGGGCAAGTGCGAGTCGGACTCGCGCACCAAAGGTCGCGTACCTAACCATGAAATAAAACGATTGATACCTTCTCGGGATAGGTACCTAGTGTATTGAATGCAACGTAGACTGTGGTACGAGCTTGCAGGTTATCTCGTTTTACTTCACTTTCTCAAATTCCAGAAAGATCTTGACCTCCGTATTACTTTTCCTCTAAAACTTATCCAAACAAAACAATTCTTTATTTTAATGCATTAAGAGCTTCGACAGTTAGTCGACTTAAGTCCACAGAAAAGTTAATTAAATATACTAAGCATTAAAAACCGATTTTCAATGCCCGATTGACTACTTCTAACCGGTTCGTTTTTTGCACTTCGACCTGATCGCAATGACCTCTGCGGGCTGTCGTCCCGACCGTGTAGCAAGGCCTTAAGGCTGAAGGCTGGGTACTATACTAACCTATAATATAACTGCAATATCACTGGTTGCACAATTATAATGATCGTCAATAGATTATATTGCCACTATCATCAACCAATTTAAAAAAAAAAGTGTACAGCCACTCGTCAAGAATTTGCCCTAAATATTATTAGGGAATTTTTAGATTTTGTCAAATTTAAGTACTTATTATTAATATTGTCTCTAATTCATTAATTCACCTTAACTATGCCGCTATTGAAACTGGCTACCATTTAGAACTGTTTAGTTACTATACCGATTTCTTTCAAAATCGATATCTGAGTCCCTGCGGTCTTCAAATACGAATCCGTTATCAGAATTACAAATATTGACCGCCATTTTGAACTTTTTAGTTACTGGACCGATTGCTTTCAAAATCGATATCCGAGGGTCCTTGTAGCCTCCAAATACAAATCCACTATTAAAATTGGAAAAAAATAGCCGCCATTTTGAATTTTTAAAGTGGAATGTATTCTATTCTCGATTTTGAACAAACTAATTTCTATAGTTTTGCGTTTAGGTATTACAAAACACGTTGTACATTTCTACTAATGCTTATAATTTAAAATCAGAATATAACACTATTACAACTTTCTCTAGCTATAGTAACTATAAGTACATTTAAAAAATCGGTATGGTATTGGTTGAGTACTATTGATTACGATGATTCTGAAAATCTACTGACTATGGGTTAATTACTGGTTCCCAAGGTTAGACATTGAGATCTGTTTGTCTATTGGTATTAATACCAATCCCAAGACACAAATCGTAGGGCTAAACAAACAAACAAATAGATTGTTTTAAAACTTAATTACGTAAGTCCAGACTCGTTAATAAAATTGTACACATTGAAAGACTGACAATGGAGACTATAACACAGTGAAAACGAAGAGTTTCCAACTGTATCTGTATCTGCATTTATGAACAATAAAGATTAATATTATTATTATTAATGCGAAGTTCTGTGACGATATTTGTCACTCAATCGCGCATAAACTAAAGGACGGATTTGGAAAAAAAAAAATGTATTTAGTTAATATCCCAGCTCCCAACTTAACAAGGATAGTTCCCAAGTGAAGAACGGTATCCCAATACCGGAATTAGATGAAAATTGGTTTGTAGATAGTTTATATCCCAACTTAATATTATATAATACTTTATATCCCGGAAAATTCAAAAGTTCCCAAAAGAATAATGATAACCGAATGAACAGCTGAAAGGATTAAGATGAGAATTGGTCTGTGGGTAGCTTATAGGTATTCCAACTTAACATAAAGGATCGGTACTTTTTATCCCGGAAAATTAGAAAACTCCAAAGGGAATAACGATAACCAAATTCTACGCAGGCGAAGCCGCAGGCAAAAGCTAGTATATATATGTGTATGTTATGTACTATCGACTTATACAATTACCTATATTTTAAGTGTGTAGGTAATCAGACATAACGACCAATTAGTTTTTGTAATTTTTTTATTTGTAAGGAATGACACTTACCGCGTACACTTGCATGAGTCTTTTTTGCTCCTCAAGGTCCGGTTTGAATGTGATGGTAGCTTCGCGGTTATCGGCAGATCGCTCGATCACAGCGACTGCATTTCCTAGAATACACAAACAAAGTCCTCGTATTAGCAAAGTGCGGCCATACCGGCTCAGCTTCCCGTCGTGTTCATTGCCTGTTCGGCTCTAACTTATCTTTGTGCCATGCATGTTAGGGCCGCAGGTTAAAATATCCAATGCGGGGCAAATACCCAGTAATTTGACCTGCTATAAAAGTGAGTATTTATTATTATTATTTATTTATATTTCAGTATAAATTTTCTTATTTTTTTATTCTATCAGCACTTACAATTTTCTTTCTATTAAATATGAGTTAAGACGGAATAAAAACAAATAATCAAGGTTTTCATAAAAAAAAATTGAAATTGCCGAAGTAAATGCATTGTAGTACCTAGTACATTATTTTTATTACGAATATTTATATACCTTCATCTTTTATTTATTCTACGAAAATGTCTGAATCACAAAACAACACACGCAATTTAATAATCAACACGACCAAAAACGATAAGTAGAAAACACTAAAGTACTGCTGATGATTATATGGGCTAATCTGTTTGCATCTGCGACCAATGGCAATCTAAGATGGCGGTAAGGAAAGACCAGTTATGGGCTTATTACACCTTCCTAAATTTAGTCACTTACGAGAGGGACGCCGCAATACGTTAAATACTTATGGAGATATCTGTATTGCGGCATCCCTCTCGTAAGTAACTAAATTTAGGAAGGTGTTATAAGCCCATTACTTCTTGCAAGTCTCGTTACAAGATAGGCTATTCAACGAGGAGTTTGCCCTGACACTTATGCCTACGTTCGTGAAATTTTGGTGTATTGATGATAGTTTTAATAATCCATAATATTACAAGGGGCACATTTGGATTATTTGATAAACATATACTGTGTATAACCTACCTAGTCATACTGCACAATTTCACGGAGGGAGGAATTAGTATAAGGGTCAAACTCCTCGTTGACAAGCCTATCTTGGGTAACGAGTCTAAAGGGGCTTGTAAACTGGCTATTTGTTTGGCAATTTATTGTTACAATATCAATCAAAATTTCATCAAAATCTGTCCAGTAGTTTTAGCGTGATAGAAGCACAAATTAACCGACAGACAGACAAGAAAAAAATTAAAAGGTGTTTTGGCATCTCCTAAATGCCTAATTGCCAAATCTATCATTATTTTTTAAATATCTCTTATGTACAAAATCGACTTGTAATATGTTTATATTGTGTTTTTTAAACTTTCGCGATTACTACACATACCTATTTATACGTTTGGTTAGGGTCTTATCGCGATAGAAACTAACAAATAATAGGTTAGTTTGTTGCGCGTTACGATCCTAACCAAACTAATATGACCGTCGCGGAAGTCGCGGGTGTGGGTGTGGGGGTGGGAGTGTGGATAGGGTTAAGTCCTTACCAGGGTCTGTATTAGTGGCGTCGATCTCGTTGCCGGTGCGCACTTCGGGCACGCGGAGCGCGGTGAGCGCCTGCGCCTCGCGCACGTGCACCACCACCGTCAGCGCCGGCACCAGCGCGCCCGGGTGCAGGTTGATGTCGTGGTTGTACACGCCGTTACGACGGACCAGCATCTCTTCATAAGTCAAGTTGAACTTCGCTTTGCTGTTACCTTCCATGTTTACTGACACTTCAAATTGATTTGAATCTCGGGCCCTGAAATCATCACCCTGTCAACAATCCTATGCGAATGCTTTTCTATTTATTATTAATTTATTCAATCATGACAACTTACTTAACAGCAACATGGGCAGCACTTATTCCTTGGGACACTGCTTTGTCATATATCTGTTTAGCTTCTTCTTTGCCTTTTACATATGCTTTATATGTTACTCCATCTAGGGTCCTGCAATAAAAAAAAGTTTTAGTCGTGCTTCTAATTTAGCATGTACAGTCAGCTTCAGAGAATGTTTGACTTGCGCAGACATCAGACATACAACTTAGATTGAATTGAATATATAAAAATATTTTACCTACACCCATATCATAAAACCTCCACAATGTACTCAAAAACCGTAGGAAATTACCAGCATTATTACAACCAATATTACTATGAGCTGTCGTAGTAGGTAAAATCTGTACTGTAATGTTATTACAGTATCAACTTTTGTAACGTTATGAGTTTGATTTGATAATTTGACCTTAAAACACTCGTGCGATGTTATTATGAAACTCGCCTATCGGCTCGTTTCATAAACCCGCACTCGTATGTTAAGGCCTATCATTATGCAACCTTTGCATAAACTACTATTACACGACGTAATTAAGTCCCATTGTGTTTTATGTGAAAATATCGCGAAAGTTCTAAACATATATTTTACAGTTGGCTAAGCCTTGTTTGACCCCACAGTTTGTATACAGCGTTGTCTCGAATCGTAGCAAAGTGATGACAGATGTAAATTATTATCCTACTCGTAGTTTAACATGTTGGTTCTCTGTCAAAACATAAAGGTAACCATATACAGCAATTATATTCCTAGCGATATCATATAGGAAAATCGTTATCTCAGTACCTCTATACCTTATATGTATTATTAAATTAAGGAATCGGCAGCATTTATTTAAGGATGTGTACCACGTCAAATCCGCAGTACATCTATTTTATTTTTCAAGATTTGTTTCATTTGCACCAAATAACGGCAATGAGTAATTTTGTACGAATAATGATTTAAAATATACAAATTGTGTGATTATTAATAGTTATTTAATATGTGAAATAAAATTAGAACCTGATTTGACTACTCGAGTGACAACAGCGCTAGCGGCCTTTCCCTACCGTTTGACGTTACGGTCCAGACACATGCAAATTCAATCAAAAATATTTCCGTGGGAACAACGGTAACGACTTTTTTTTAAATCTACAAATCGAGTACGAAGTTATAGAAAATACATTTTCTGATTATAAAAGTACTACGAGGGGCGGCTGAAAAGTTATCTACCTAGCCTATATGTTATGCGAAAACAATACTGGCCACTATGAGGTCGTGTTCACTGGTTATTATTTTTTCAAAATAACCAACATTCATTTGTTTCTTGCTTCCCGCTTTTTTGGGACTGGATTGTTTTCAAGATGTCGCAAGAAAAAAATAATCTGATTAAAATTGAGCAGCGAGCAGTGATAAAATTTCTTACTAAAGAAGGAAATACACCTTCGCAGATTAGACTGCGTATGTTACCTGTTTTTGGTGGTTCGTGCCCTTCTGAATTTACAATAAAGTTCTGGTCGACACAGTTTAAGCTTGGCCGTGAGAGCCTTGAAGATGATCCTCGTAGTGGGTGACCAGTTTCCGCTGTCACCGATGAAAATGTGGCCAAAGTGAGAAATTTTATTTTAGAAGACCGGCGAATTAAGCAGTGAGAGTTAGCCAGGGATGTGGCCATTAGTAAAGAACGGGTCAATGAAATAATTCATGAACATTTGCACATGTCTAAGGTTAGTGCACGCTGGGTCCCTAGAATGTTGACTCCGTTTGACAAGGACAGACGTGTTCAATGTTGCGAGGAATTTTTAGACATGAGCCGTGGAAAAGAGGAGGAAATTATTTCTAGAATAGTAACTTGTGATGAGACTTGGATTCGGCAGTGGGATCCCGAAAGAAAACAGGAGTCATTACAATGGAAATTCAAGGATGAAAAGCCTCCTCGGAAATTTAAGGTTCGCCCGTCAGCAGGCAAAGTAATGGCAACATTTTTTTGGGATGCGGAAGGAATTCTGCTTGTAGATTACTTGTCAAAAAAAACTACAATGAATGCTGAATATTACGCAGATTGACTTGACCAGCTCAGAGAAGCCATAAAAGAAAAAAGAAGGGGCAAACTCAGTAAAGGGATTCTGCTTTTGCATGATAACGCACCTGTGCATACTGCTCGCTTAACGAAGCTAGTAATTAATGGAAATGGGTACGAAGTAATCAACCACCCTCCATATAGTCCAGATTTGGCCCTATCCGACTACTTCCTGTTCAGACTTTTGAAGAAAGAACTGAGGGGACGACGATTCGTAACCGATAACGACATGAAGGCTGCTGTTACTGACTTTTTCGATGATAAACCTAAAGTTTTTTTTTAACGGGTTAATGTCTTTAATTGATAAATGTAATAAGTGCATTTCCCTGTCAGGAGACTATATTGAAAAATATAAAAAAACTAGCCATGATCGTCTTTTGTTTCATAGTTAGGTAGATAACTTTTCAGCCGCCCCTCGTATGGGACAGAAACATTTTTCGCTTTTTCTTGTAATTGAATCAACTTCCGGTACAAATAACATAGGCACAGCACATAACACATGTAATCTTAAATGCAACCTTAAAAAATTTATCTCCGTTAAAAGAATGGTAAGGTGGTTTTTTTTTTATTACACTTATGCGAAACGACTTAAACTACCATACTAATCAATTTCAGCGCAAAATATACAAATCGATGTATTGGGTATACATCCTTAAGATCATCATGTAAATAAAGGAATAGTGGTGTCAACAACGTATTCTTAGCTACTTTTTCTAATTTAGGTTTTGTCTTACATTATATTACACTGTTACATTTGCTTAACCTACGAGCTCATAATTTTAAGCTAATTTGATATGCTTATGATGGACCACTTACATTTCAAATCCACTGATGAAAGCCGTCTCTGGTATGAGGACCCGGAAGACGGCTTCCTGGCTCTGGTTCGCGGGGTTGCGCACATGGGTGACGACGGCGGTGCGCGCGTACCGCATGGCCACCTCGGAGCGCACGTCCATCGCAGTTAGCTTGAGCGGCGGCGGCGGCGCGTGCGTCGTTGGCGCACTTTCCGTCGACGACGTGGTATCCGTACTCTGTGCCAATATTTAAAACCAGAAATGTATGTAGCGAAAAATTCAAGCATTATATGAACAGAAAAAGCATTTTTAAAGGGCGCGTCACGTAAAAAGAGCGCTAATGCCCATACGATTTATATGGCTGTCAGCGCTCTTTTTACTATTCTGTCTTTTGTAAACTTTCCTCAGTGTCGAAATGAAAAGCAAAGTGATTTTTGCCAATTTGTCACTATATATTGGCGCATAAGCGAAGCATCTATTTGTTCCTCGTAGATAACCAAGTTAGCTAACCAGTGACCGAAAAGGAAGAAATTTTCTTACCAGATAACCGTATGTTTCTGAGAAAAAATTACTGTACCGACATACGTTATTTTGGATGCCACGTACGGAATTCTGGAGAAAAACGTACCTAAAGTAAGTAGAGACTCGGCTACATAGATAATGTTGCGGGCTACATAGATAATGTCGCGGACTATAAACGCCTGTATATGTTTTTACATTACCACGTAACAATCAACATTATTTCGGATGCTTCGACATTATTTGGACTTGGCTGCGAATACATTACGGTAATGCAGGTATAGCATCAAAAAAATTCTCAGTGAGGAACGATTTTTTCTTGTAACTAACCATGTCACACGCCAGTAGTCAACGAGGCATTAATCTTTCTTCCCAGATAACTGGGTTTTTAAGTGGAAAGATTTTTTCCTTGTAGCTACCCGGCTTAGAGCTGGGGGAATAGCACGACATGCCCGCGAGTCGTTTGTCGCTCAGTGCGTCTCTGTCTAACTAGTCAAATACGTAAGGGATGCACTGAGCGACAAAGGACTCGCGGGCAGGTCGTGCTAGACGTGCTGGTAGTCTACGAAGACTAAATTTGTATTCCCCGTTAACTGTTTTTTTAATAGAAACGAATTTTCCTCGTGGTTTACCTGGTTATGACTGGTAGTCTACAAAGAATAAATCTAACTTCCCTGATAACTGGTTTTTAAATGTGAATCATCTATGAGGAACAAATGGAAAAAGCATCTTTTGTGAAATTGGTGATTTTCATACCTAGGTTAACAATTTACTATTGCATGTGTATAAACTTGCAAATACTAAGTTACATATTCAGTAAGCAGCTATAACATGAAGGGTTATTTTAAAGCAATCGCATAAACCTCGCCTTAAAAAAAGATGTCATAGGTAGGTAAGCAACGTAAGTACCTGTTCGTAATCGCGAGTGACGACCATGGTGTCAAGAGGGTCCTGCATGAGGTCGCCGGCAGGCAGCGCCAGCGCACCCCCTGCGTACAGGCACGCCACTACGAGCGCGCACCGACGAAGCAGCATTGCCATTTTCCTGCACAGCACAACATCCATCCATCCATTACGTCGGGAATTATCCATACACCTACTCTTACTACGAGGAGGATATTTTATATGAGCCCACAAGGTTACCGCCCTGTGGGATGTGGATTCAACGATTATCGTCCCGATAGTTGTCTCGGTGAACGGACTGATAGCGAAGAGCCTCGACCACCATCTGAAGAGGCTCTCGCTAGACAGTTGGATCTAAGGTCTGGCCCCCAATTCTCGGTGCATTCGAGATAATGTCGATTGCGTTGTGTCAAACTACTGTATGCACTGACGTTTAGTCTCGATTGTGAGATTATCTCAAATGCGCCGAGAATTGGGGGCCAGATACAAAAGGTGGTACTCCTGGACTCTGCACGCAGATTCATGAGGTTCCTCTCTCTGCAGCCCTAGCCACCGAACGCTTGGGTCCTGCCCCGCGGTCGGTGGTACTCCGTTTTTATGTTTATCTTGTTTTATAATGTTATTTTTAAATTGTAAAAAAAATACAAAAAGCTGGTCAAGTGCGAGTCTGACTCGCGCGCCGAGGGTTCCATACTTACCTATGAAAAAGAAACATTACCTTGTAGGTAATGTAACCCTAAAAATAAAAACTGAAATTGCTTTTAACAACGGGGTAGCCATTTACAACCTACCTATGAAATAAGACAAAAAATAACTGTCGCAAGCTTCTATCTCCGTGCAATCGTAGAGTGTGATACGACTTTGCAAAGGTTATTCCGTTTACCTATTTTTTTATGTGATGTAATTACAAATTTACGGTTTTCGGACTTTTTCCTTTACTTGTGCTGTAAGACACTGCTTCTTGCCAAATTTCATGATTCTAGGTCAACGGGAAGTACCCTATAGGTTTTGATTCCCTTTGGTTTCCTTGAAAGTATCCAAATATGTGACATAAACGGCCGTATCTTTTGATTGCGGTGACTTAGAAGGTTGATTTTTTCACAGCTTCAAGAGACTGCAGACCTGAGTATTTGATATTAATTTCAACTTGATACCTCCACGCGGTCCTGATCTTGACACACAGACAGACAGACAGACAGACAGACGGACAAACAAGTGATCCTATAAGGGTTCCTTTTTCCCTTTTGAGGTACGGAACCCCAAAAATGAATACTAACATTAGAGAACTGGCCAAATCAAAGCCCATTTGTAAGGACTGACCGAAATATAGTATTTTTGCGTACTATGTATATATATGCAGAATGGGCCATAAGTTTATGCACTTTAAAAAACATTATAGCGATAAAACTACAAATGCTATTTTATTTGGTAAGTATTTATTATAAGAAATTAAACTCTGTTCGGCGAGAGTTGATAAATATTATGTATCGTTTCGAAATAGCGACAGTTGCTTAACCATCGCAAACTGTATGACGGACGTTGCTTATCGCCGCGCGCACTGAGGTTCGTGGTACGAGGGACGCAGATGTTGTCAATTGTGGTGTCGCGCCGGGCAGACGGCGGCGAAAAATATATATTTGTTTTGTTCATAAACACAATCGCCATATTGAAAATTAATGTCTGATATGTGCGCGTCAAATGTCACATAAATTCAATAATCTGCACTGGCTTCGGCCAAATAAAAGAAAAATAAAAAAATATCTATCACACATGTTTAAAACGCGTTGTGTACCTATGGATATGACGTGGCTTGTGTCTTCTATAATATGTCATTGGCTTCGAGTGTGTCGTTCAGGTGTTCGCGTGTTGCTTTCTGTTTATACAGTTAGGCTATTTAATAATAATTTAATATTCTATGAAGAAAATATAATTTTTCCCTTTAATTTTTTACTATCATCGGTAAAAATAATTAGCAGGCCGCTATTTGTAATGAGATAAGAAGACCTGACTTTTTAATTTTGTTATCAACTCTTGGCGAACAGATCTTAGTATATATATATATTTTTTAATTTGTGAATACACTGTCGTCTACATGAGCTCCGTCTTGTTGGTGGCAGCAACCGACTACGCAATTGTATGATGAAAAGATGCTAACGATCATCAATTCTGGTACGGAACCGCCGTTTTTCTTAATATTCGTTGTTGAACCAGTTTCTTTAAACTTATTGACCACAACTTTGATTAAATTGATGCTAGGACACTGACTTATACGGCGTAATTCATATTCAATCCTAAAAAGCCATCACTTACCATACCATTTAAGACTTTTTATTTTTAAAGTGTTTAACACAATAACCACATTGCTTTCCTGTGAAACGGTCAATCGTAGCCAAACATGTAAAAAATGGCATTTAATTTCCCATCATACTTTGTACCGCACAATTAATAGTTTAGAAAAAAATCTGTGTTGTTATTTGCAAAAACTTATGGCCCACCCTGTATTTACACCAAAATATAGTACAAGACTATATATTATAAGTACGGTTGGCAACCCTATTCCATACATGTGAAAAAGCTTTACTTCTTGCGAAATAAACATTATCATTTTCAGGTTCAGAATAATTCCGATAAAAACTTGTAACTGCAAGTTGTAAAAACCGTTCCAGGTCAAAAATTAAGTTATCAATAACCGCGTTCGATAAGCCTTGGTATTGTGTCGAGCTTGTTTACTGGTTGCCGGAATGGTGCCATGTCGCACTGGGGTTTACCCGCGGCACATCTGAGCTCATCGATTACTTTGTTTTTACTGATAACATGTGTACCAGGAAAATCTTCACATATTTAGCAACCTTTTATGTTTTCAAGGACACCATTATGTGTTAAATTAAAACAAGAATTCAGTCAGTCATATTTGATTTATGTAGGAATAACTTTGATTATAAGAGGCGTATTATGAAGCTTAATTAACTGGCAACATCGCATTTTACGCGTTTTATCGATTGTTTAAGTGAAATTGGAGTCGGTTGGCATCTGGTATATAATGAAATATTTTGTCATAATGAGGCATGTAAGTGTGTATTTTATTTACTCAGTATACAGTTTTGCACAAATACACAATGACACGCCCCATCATGACTAAATATTGCATTGCACACATATAAATAAATCAGAAGGACAATGTTAACAGACAATGTTTTGAATTTCACTCAATTTCATGTAAATAATCGAGAAAAAACGCTGGCAAGCGATACGCACGCTAGTACCTAGTACCCGTTTATCTTCAGCGGCCCATAGATGCATGCCACAAACATAAATTAAACCCGTTTATCTCTTTGACTAACTCTTTCGTTGGCACTAGTGTGAGAGAGATGCACTTATAGATAAGACGGTCTATCTTATCTATGTGTCATTCATGTTAGGGCCGCAGGGGCATACTCAATGGTCGGTGTTATGAAAAAGAACCGAAAATAATGATATTTAATAAAGTAATTAATAAATGGATACATTTGTAAATTCAACCCGCGTACAATTTTAAACCGAATTAAAAATTATTGAAATAAGAACTAACTAGCAGATTTCTGACTTCAAATTTGGAGTCCAAATTTTTTTCGAACACTTAAACAATGTAAACTCCTCATCCAATTCCCGCCAGTTCAATAAAGGAAAAATATGATATAACTTAATTATTTTTTGTTCATAATTCCAAATGAAGTGACGGGAATTGCAATTCATGAACCATGATTAAAGAGTTTATGTTGTTATTTCGAAGAGCATGGATCCTTTGAAGTATGCTTCTGAAGATAAACACAGATTTGTGAAGAGTTCTCAGGTACCAGGGATTGGAGCGATGGCCGTTCCTACGAAATGAGCTACCTAATTTTAGTTTGTACGGTCAAGTTGGGTAAGTGAAATATATATATTTTTTCTAGAGGAAATCAACTGCCTTAACTAAAATGTTAGGTCTATCACAGTAGCAATATAAGGTGTATCTTTGCAAAATTAAGGAGTTTTATAAATTTAACAAAATATTACTCTAAATACCTTCAGAATAAAGAGAAATAAAGGAAAATGTCCACACACAAAAAACTTTCACTTGCCTCGCCATTGGGGCAAGTGAAACAGTCGTGTTTGTCGTTCGGTATTAGCACTAATAATTATTTTAGATGAAATAGACGTTTTGCACGTAAGTTACTGAGCTATTTTGATCATTGCCACATTAAAATTAAGTTGATGTTTGCATATAAAAGAAAATATATTATTTTGGGGCAAGTGAATCATATATCCAAAATCAGGGGTAATCAATATTAGTTTAATAGTGGACTTTGCGTTAAATTAAAATTATTAGTTTAGAAAAAGTTGCCATTTATTGACTTACAATGTTAACAATTAGAAAAATTAACGAGACATTATAGTATCTTCTTTCTGTAACAAAACACAGTACGAACGGCACAAAATTTGCAAAATGTAGCATGTTATTAATTAAAAATGTTTTAAAACCCTGAACCGGGGCAAGTAGAACATACATTTCACTTAGCTCCTCCCGCACTGTTTCAATATGTAAATAGGTTATAGTTTCCTTAATCAGATACTGGCTAAATCTGTTGCGTAAAACAAATATACACAGGAAATAATAATAAAATAATAAGTCAGAATTTTACAAGGTAAATTATAAAAATTATGACGATAGGTGGAACTCGCAATTTTTTTTTTCAGACTTACATTTTGTAATGCTTTGTTTACTTTACTGGAGCACTGCAGCAACATCTTTATTATTAGGAACTATTTATTATGAAAACAACTTCTTTACCATCACGTTCTGCAATTTATAAAAAAATCATTATAACAGATATGATGTAGGAGATATTTGAAAGTGTTTAACTTCCCCCGGTGCTTCACTTACCGAACCTGACCTTACTTAATTATTTTTAAAAGCTATTTTATTTTGTAAAGTTTTGATTTTTCAGCAATTTGTACGCTGCATGACATACATTTATTTAAAAGTATCACTGTCTTTTAATGAAGTTATTACTTGTTTGTTTTTCAACTGCTAAGATATCAGCAGTCTTATGTAATGACAAATCACTAAAAACGTAATGCCACATATCATGTTATTTGACAAAACTCCGAATTCAGAAAATATATAAAAATACATGAAAAAAGGCAAATTTATTTTTTAGATATTTTTTCAATGTAATTCCTCAGTTTCGTAGAATTACTTAAATCAGCAACATTTCAGGAACTAATAATTTTCGGACAGGGTGCTATATCACTTCTATTGCCGCAAATGAGTCGTACTATATCCCCTTAAAATTAATGTACCTATCGATTAACCAGTCACCCTGTATTGTTGTTTGTAAGTATATGAATTATTGTATACCTTCTTAATAAAAGTTCATTAAATCTGCGTTTAATGTTAATCATATAATAGATTTAAAGCAAGCTGTGTAGTTGTTTTTATATCTATTTTACAAAGCAATCGTAAAAAAGCTACTTATTGTTGAAGTTATCTGTTGTTCGCCGTATAAATGTGCAGTAATTTGCTCACTTAATGCCCAAAACACATGTAACAGTGGTAACAATCACATTAATGCGGCATAAAGCAATTTTTATCTGATATTTCGTCTGACGAACCTTCATAAAACCCGGCCTAATGCTGGGTTCTATGAAGATCCTTTCAATCGATTGCGCATCTTGTGGCTATCCGAGCTGCGAAAATGCCTAATGAACTGGCCAACTCAAAACCCCATGTAAGGACTGACCGAAATATAGTATTTTTGCGTATTATATATTTCTTCAACAGTATATAGTACCCAGGGCCAAAATATAGAACAATACAATATATTATAGTACGGTTGGCAACCCTAGTACAGTACAGTATAGTATAGTATTTAAAATTCGAACAATCAAATAGCCGGATAATTCTTTAACAATTAGATGGAAAATCCATTCGGTGAAATAATAATCTGAATATAATATAATATCCTCCTCTCACTTTGAACAGATCTGGGACAAAACTAGCTCTTAATAGAATACTATCAACAAAAATTGGTGAAAAGCTACTCAGATATAGGCTACGTAACAAGTCCAGTATATTTTGGTCTCTGTTTCCATACAACCTCTACAAGTCAAGGGGTCAAAGTTTGTTGGTTGCTTGTAAGTTACCCCGAAATACGACGATATGTTATATAAAGAGTACCGATTAAATCAGGGTCGATGAAGGTGAAATATTAAAATGTTTCAACGTGCGTGTCGGACCATGCACTTGGCCGTTTTTTTTTCAAGAATTACATTCTGATATTTTTAGTTTTATTTTACTTGTGTCAAATTTCTTTCCATGTCTTTTTAGGGTTCCGTAGCCAAATGGCAAAAAACGGAACCCTTATAGATTCGTCATGTCTGTCTGTCTGTCTGTCTGTCCGTCTGTCCGTCCGTATGTCATAGCCACTTGTTTCCGAAACTATAAGAACTATGCTATTGAAACTTGGTAAGTCGATGTATTCTGTGAACCGCATTAAGATTTCCACACAAAAATAGAAAAAAAAAAACAAGAAATTATGGAGGCTCCCCATACTTAATAGAACTGAAACTCAAAAAAAAAATTTCATCATTCCCATACGTGTGGGGATAGGTCTTCAAAAATGATATTGAGGTTTCTAAAATATATTTTTTTTAAACTGAATAGTTTGCGCGAGAGACACTTCCAAAGTGGTAAAATGTGTGCCCCCCCTCCCCAGTAACTTCTAAAATAAGAGAATAATAAAACTAAAAAAATATATGATGTAGGTACATTACTATGTAAACTTCCACCGAAAATTCGTTTGAACGAGATCTAGTAAGTAGTTTTTTTTAATACGTCATAAATCACGGAACCCTTCATGGGCGAGTCCGACTCGCACTTGGCCGCTTTTTCACCTTTTCACGTGATCTGAAGTCTAGTTATTTTGGAAATGCTAAATAACCATAACTATTTTCTAGCTCAATTACTTGTGCGTACCTACTTTTCTTCATACGACCACTGCGTTACCAACAAAAACAAAGACTTAGAACCAAAAGGTATTAAATGTGATTATAAAAGCCTACGTCGTAAATATTAAAATATTAAGAACGTGTTGTTTTATAAGATAATCCCGTGTAATAAACATGTAGGTATAAGCAGAATGGCCCGACTAATAATTTTAAGGATTTCAAGTTAGATCATTGTAGAAATCAAAGATATTATCAACCATAAGAACCTACGCATAACTCTAGTAAAGATCCTAGATAGAACAACAGGAAAAAAACAAGTATGTTAATAACTCGCAGAGCCGCTGCCGAGTGCCGACATGCAAGAGGCCAATATACATGAAGCCATACGCACCGGTTTGTTTACTCTCAACTAGATGATTGGTCCAATTGCTCCTCAAATTCTGGCACGTTCCTAATCCCGTCGAAGGTAAGTGCCTATCGGAGGCGGCGTGCAAACTGTACGTGGGTCGCCACGCAACTCGCGGGACGCCGCGTCGCAAACAACTTATATCGCCGCCTGCGCCGGCAAATCCGCACGCCGGGGCCGGGGCGCCGGGCGCGTCGGCGTCGGCCGCGCGCATGTGTGCTCCGCGGCGTGACGTCACCGTATCTCAGGCCGGGGCACGGGCGGTCGGTGGCCGAGCGCCGGCGCTCGCCGCTCTCGGACTCATCCTCTTATCTAAGAGTCTATTATTGCAAACCATAGAACAACCGCCCTGACAAAAGTGAAGCAATAAACCGGTGCGCTTTGACATTTATCAGTATGGGAGCGTCCCAGCGTGTGTATGAATTTGGAGCCATAAATGGCTCCGATTTTGTTGCTTCAAATTGTGCGCGCGAACTTGGTTTCTATTTCGTTATTATTCTAAAAGCTAAGTCTACTTTTGGGGTATGAATATTGACATAATATTTTAAGGTTAAATTAGGTA
The DNA here is from genome assembly GCA_947859335.1 of Tortricodes alternella. Classification (NCBI taxonomy): domain Eukaryota; kingdom Metazoa; phylum Arthropoda; class Insecta; order Lepidoptera; family Tortricidae; genus Tortricodes; species Tortricodes alternella. Next base: position 20,122,988 of record OX401970.1, on the reverse strand, counting down.
GGTAATTAGGTACGAAAGACGTGATTAGGTAACTATTAACTAATATCAGAAAGTTTCGGGTTTGTATGGAAATAAAGCCTAATAGGAATAGGTAGGTACGATGTTAATCTCTTTATTCCAAACTAATTTGTTTATTTGTCCTTCTACGAAGTTACGAACCACCACATAATGAGGGCTGTCTGAGGTAGCAAACCTCAGAATTCTGACTTTTGTGAACCAATTTGGACGATTCAATTTTAATCAAGTGTACCTTACCTACCCATACCTACCTTCAGTTTGATTCAATTAAGGTCAAAAGTGAACTCTGATGATGGGAGTCATGAGGAATCAACGGAATTCTTCAAATATTGTAAGCAAACATATAATAGCGATTGTGCCATTTTCTAAGATGTTTGCGCAAACAGCATCATTTGGTCAAGCGTATTTACCTTCCTATCCTACTAATGCGAGATTGTGTTCGCGTGTGTGTGTGTGTGTGTGTGTGTGTGTGTATGTGTGTGTGTGTGTGTGTTTTTGTGTGTGTAGGTTTGTAGGGCTCCCGGTCGTGTCCGTGTTTCGGATGTCCGTGTCCGAACTACACGGACACGTGTTTCTGACCTGGTCGGCAGTGTGCACGGGTACCCGTGTAAATTAGTCCGTGTACCTACCTATTAGCCCGTGCCCGCGTACACGGTAGATGCGGTAGATTATAATGGATTTATAATGTTTTTGTTACTAAAATAGAATATATAATGTATATACCTATTAAATAAATATAAATACTGCTTAAGACGATACATTAATTCCTAAGTACCAAACTTGAAGGGTAAAAATAAAATATATCAGTACTTATACAGAACGAACATACCTAATACCTACTCGTAATACGTTTCATGAAAATCCGTTCAGGTATTTGGAGTTGAATGGTAACAAACATCAGACACTTACACACACACACACACTTACACATACACACACACACACATACTTTTGCATTTATAATATTAGTAGAATTAGTAGGAAGTAGGATTGTCGAAGACTATGTGTACCAAGTTTTAAGTAGATACTACATACAAACTTTCAACAACTACATTAAGGCATTACATACATTTTATTGTAGGGGAGGTTACGTTTATTTCTTGAACAGTTACCTACCTAACAGGCTAGTTTCCTGAAGAAATCTAATTAGTCCGTTAATTACGATATAAAAAAATATTGAACTCATATTTATTTCTTTTGTTAATGAAACAAATAATGACGAAGATATAGTGCGTTGAAGTTCCACGTGACGTCACGACTTTGTACACATTTTACCATTAAGTGACGTCATAAGCCCCCATTCCCAAACTTTGGCGCGCGTTATCTTTGTCAATTTTGATTGATTTGATAAAGCAAAAAATAAGTGTTCAATCTTTTTTGATAATCTAACTGACGGACTAATTAGGATTATTATTTTTTTACCCAGGAAACGTCCATATTGTTTGTTTTTTCCAATACAAAGTTCAATACCCTAAGGCATCCCTTTTTAGGAGAAGTTTAGTTTTTCTCTCGATTGCCTACCTAATTGTTCGTTTTGAACTGCATTTATAAAATGTTTCAAGGTGATGGAATCGGTTCTTCCCATACAAACATTAACACCCCATGTTAAAGGTAGTTTATTTTATACCCTACCGTATATATACTTACCAATTTATTAGTTTTGAAGAGTTTTTAGACCAAGTTTCAACTTGATAAACTCATCGAATTCGTTTGTAGGAGAAACGCGCTTTTCGCGCGCTTAAATTTTTTGCGATAACTCCTAAGATATTCGTTATGGTGTAAAATATTATAGTAATGTGCATGAAATGCTTAAGGTGACTAACGTATTTAAGTTGTTAAGGATTAATACTGTGTCTGTCTAAATAGCTTTCCAATTACCGCATTGTACGTGACCATTTTTTTAGAAGATCGAATGGGTATAGTAAGCTTTCCTTAAAAGATAGACATATGCCATTGCGGACTTTTTTGTTCATCTATAAAAGAAAAATATCTCAATATGCATTGTTTTGTTATATTTCAAAGGGATTTCGCGCGTTTTCGATGAAAGCTCCCAGGCGGTCTGAATGTTTCCGACGCTTCCAACAATTCTCGTTTTATTCCAACCAATTTACACTAAACCTTGGCAAATTATATATCTAAACCTTCCTCATGAATCACTCTATCTATTGGCGAAAACCTCATGAAAATCCGTTCAGTCTTTTTGAGTTTATCGGTAACAGACAGACAGACAGACGCGGCGGGCAACTTTGATTTATAATATGTATAAATAAGGATGTAAGGATACGAAGTTAACTTTTATTCAGAACAACTTGATTTTGTGTTCCCTAATTGACGTATATCAAATTATGCGTTTTCTCTAGAGTCTCGGGCACCGCCTACACAGCGTGACCACTTTTGGTAGATTTCTACTTTTTTGGTACAAATCTAGATTTTGCTTCAAGCAAACTGTGTCGTCTAATCGGCATAAACAGACAAACAAAGAGACATACAAAAAAGCGAGTTAATATTGCATTGTCATCCAGTTCTAAGCTGTTTAAAGTTTCAAGTCTACCGCATCGGGAAGTTTGTCTAAAATCGATAGCAAAATTCGTACCGAACAGCAGAAAAGAAAATGAGGAACTAAAAACGTGGTATCTAATCATTAAAATAACATTTGTTTGTGGTACATATTTTTTAATTTATTTACCTATGTATAATATAAACTATACATATACATCGCATTTTATGCTAAATGCCTGTTTGCCTTGTTCACAAAACATGTGCTTTTATTCCTTTATGAGAATTGTACATTTTTAAAAGATATTCGGTAGATTTCTATAGATATCAACCAAGATTTTAGTAGAATTGCTAAAATAAAAGTGATCACGCTGCGCCCAAAGGCTTTGTTATTCATAGTCTAGAAGCCACTTCGCTCGATCGTCTCTTTAATACGCTTTGTATTAAAGAGACGAAAGTCATGTCGTAGTGAAGAAGAAATCTGTCACATGTTTAGTCATTTTGCGTCGATCTTCCATCATTTTGACTCAATTTATATTTTATGGAAGAGACCCTTCATGGAATGGGTGCTTTCACTGTACCTTGGACACATACGTTTTATGAACTTCCCGCTTTTACTATGAAGACCCTTAGAAAAATAATAATAAATGATCAAGCCTGAAGGTATTTCATATTGGCCAGCATAACCATGATTTCTACTGTTTGAAACCTTATTGATTAACCTTTTGACCGCCACAGTCGGCTGTAGCCGTCAGCGCATACAGGGTAGAAAGTCCTTCAATACCTTGACTTAAAGTTGAAATTCGTGTTTACTTCTCAGACATGCTTGGCAGTCAAAAGGTTAAGCCGATCACATTTTTAAACTCGTATTCACTGTTTGACCACTGTCCGACAGGCTTACCCTGGTGGCAGGCAAATTATCAGGGAAGCCGGTAAGAAGAAGACCATCAATAGAAATCCTTTTAGCTTATTCAAATAAAAATATTGAATCAGTCAGCCATACTGGACATTGCCTTAACCCTTTCGGCGCGCATGATGCACATCACATGTGCTACATGGGATTGCAGCCTCGCGCAGGCGCGTGATGCCCATGAGCTACCATAGAATTACAAACCATAGAAGGATAGTTTACATACTACCGCCCTGACAAAACTGAACCAATAAACCGGTGCGCTTTGACATTTGACACTATGGGAGCTTCCCGGCATTTGTATGAATTTGGAGCTATAAATGGCTCCGATTGTGTTGCTTCAAATTGTGCGCGCGGACTTGGTTTCTATTGCGTTATTATTCTAAGTGCTACATGGGATTGCAGTCTCTCTCACGCGCATGGTGCCCATGTCAGGCGGGTTTCACTTCGAACTTTAGGTACGCTCGGATGCACAGGATGCATAGCAGCGCGCAATGAGGCGGTCGCGCGGGTGGATGACAGCGGGCTATCAGATGCTCGCACCGAAAGTGTTAAGAAAATGGTAGTGTTATAAACAAGCAACTAAATCAACATTGCTCCTAGAACATATGACCGATGGGGCCGAAGGGTTTTTGACTGGTGACTGCAAACGAGAAGACTAAGCATGGGCAGTCCACACATATGGTGGACTGATGAGCTGATGAAGACCGCGGGTACGAGAAGCACAGGACAGGTTGTTGTGGTGATCATTGGGGAGGCCTATGTCCAGCGGTGAACGTCATTTGGCCGAAATGATAAACAATGAAATCAACCTGTGTTTTGTATGTGGAAACAGGCTACTTTGACGCTCGTGATCTGGCGTTAAACAACGTCAATCAATATTCCTCATAAGGTAAAACACCCCTGCAACTTTTGCTCCCACAGAGACACTTTTTCCTGTCTTTTACATTTTCGGGGCTACAAGAATCAAGTGATCCATAGTCAAATGTTATTTGAGAATTGGGAAAAATATCAACTGAGCTGAATATGGCTAATTTCGGGAGAGGACATTCAACTCTTACAGGAATAATGAAGCTGTTAGGTTCACAGCTATGGTTAATATATCGACCAATGTTACCAAAATTACTTGGGTCTACAATCATTTGAGTCAAAATATTATTACTAAATTCATTAAGACGGAATATATAGTTCATCCTATTATGAACCAGGTTCATTTGGTGCCGTGTTTGCGCTTGCTGCCTCGTTATGAGTTCCCCAGCATATTCACATATGAAAGCCCCTTTAGGAATTAATTTATTTGTAAAAAGTCCGTCCCCCGTGGCACAGGAATCAACAAACAAACACGTAATGGGCCCTTTCTGAACTACCCGGTTACCACAATTTTCAGAACACTTACACAAGCTATTACATTCTATAAAAGGTTTAGATATTGACTTCCCGCCCTTATAAATATTTAAGTTTAGTCGCAATACGGGTACTCCATTTTCAACCTTTGATTCATAATTTGCACTGCCAGATTTCTCTAAGCATTCACAGATTTCCTTTAAGCAAATCATACCACAATTACAATGATCTGTTAATTGAGAATTAAAATTAGAAACTAAATTTTCGTATTCAATGCTTTTTTCCATGGGCCCCGGAATATTTTCCTCAACATATATCACAGTACACTCAGAATGCAGGTATTCATCATTCATCTCCTTATGTTTAGAAATAACAGAATAATAAGTACTACAATTTATGCATAATAGTTCCTTTATGTGTAGTCTGTGTAGGGTTGCAGTTGTCTATTTCCTCATTGTATAAGTTCACCCTGCCGCCTGAAGGGACCCCTCGGTCTATCCTGGCTCAACCGACAGGTGCCTGTAGCCGGAGGACCTTTAGAAAAAGACATGTTTTAACCAATAGCATAACCAACTTTGTTTAAAAAACTTTTTTTTACTAAGTATGTAATAACATAAATAAGGTGGCCAAAAAGCCTTTAAAAATTAAGGAGCTTTCAAATTAATCAGGTGAGTACCGACGACGAGACAATTAACGTGTGCATTTCCCTCATAGGTAGGCTCTTATTGGTTGGTATACACCTTTTAACTTGTCTTGGCAGTACTAAATTAGCCACATAGCAAAAGTAGTAAATGCTACGGCCCCGCGCATTGGGGGGCTCATCGTACGGACGCTTACCTGAGCGTATTTTTTTTATTTCAATTAAGATAGGAGCATAAAAATATTTTTGTTAAAGTAAGATACAACAGACCAATGGAAGCATATTGGTATCAAAATATACAAAAATAATTCAAAATTACTAAAGCAAACCAAGGGCCTCTTGATAGAATTTGCTACGGGCCTCGCGCTGGCTTAATCCGGCACCATCTCTTGGCAGCTTTTAATTTAACCACCAAGGCACAAGTAAAAATATATAAATCACAGATAAACAAAGAATTTAAATACTAATATAGAGAATGTTATGTAAGCATGTAGAAAACAAATTAGACAATATTTACAATAAATCTATACATATTGAGATTAAGCCATAATATACTCACAAAAATCAATCACAATATTATCTCGCGTTCACTAATAACAAATGAACTTTATTGGCTCATTTTCATTCTAGCAAATAGCGTTTTGAATTGCCAATATTAAACATTGATGAAAACCTGGCCGCCACACGCAATCAATTGGCAAACACAAATTATAGGGATGCTGCCAGCAACTACCTTACCTACCTACCTAACCTACATAAACAAGCAACAAGTGTCAATGTCACTCAAGCAGTCTTTTGCTTGACTTCCCTTCCAGGCCCCCTATTCTCGGTGCTTTCGAGATAACCTTTCAATCGAGATTAAACATCAGTGCATAGGGTAAAGTCACCAGTGGTCAGCCAGGATCCTGTAGTCAGCCTTTTGCCTCTTTTATTGCCTTGAAATAGCAGTCTATTTGAAATTAATCCATTATATGCCTCTTAATTGATTCCTTGATTCCTTATTAATCATTATATTTATCGATCGGTGCGGGGGAACGGCAGGGGGGAAAATAAAAAAAGTTTATTCGAGTGCTCTCGGTCGAGAAGGGCAACTTTACGATGTCCGCCATAATTTTTTTCGTACTTGGTGTTTTCAAATCAGGTAAGAAAGATAGGCTTGTGTTTACATTATATGATATATTTGTATATTTCTGTGAATGCATATAGTTGCTTAAACCGAAATTGATAATAAAATAAGCGTATTTCATTGATTTCTTAATAATTTACGGAGGCTGACTATTGGGAACCACTTTTTTATGTGATTTCCAGTAGTCAGCCACCTGCGGCTGACTTCTGGATATTGGTGGTATCGTTCGAATTTGAAATAAAATCGGTCCGTTAAGATCGTTATTTTTTAAGATTCAAATTTACCCTATCATTCCTATAATATTTTTAGAAAAACCCAGTAGTCAGCCGCTTTTTACAGTATTTTTTGTTGTGGCTGACTAATGGGAATTGCAGCTCCAGTACTCAGCCACTTAATAAAGTATGAAAAAAAACCTATATAGGGCTTTATTTAGGTACTTATTAGTCTTTTTACTGTTTCATGAATAAAAACGTAATGTTATGTTCAGTAAATCATGTCACAGAAACCAATACAGAAACAAAAGCATCCACCAGAAAAACTATCTTCTACAAAGGAAGCTATACGAAAGGAATGTGTATTAGAGGAGCATGTAGAACTTTTGATGTTCTCCGAGGCACATTGCAAGACCGGCATCACCTATGGATTCCTGAAGGCCTACGTAACATGAGTCTTGATTCAGTTGTAACTAATGCCAACGACCCAAAACCTAGATCGATCCATCACTATACCGAAAACATCTCGGATGTCAACCTGTACGAGATTAGTGTGGCTCTCAAACAGCTTAAATACAATAAGGTGATGACGGAATCACAGCCGAAATTCTGAAAGCAGTTGGAAAACCGGTCCTTAAAGCCCTTTAGACGTTATTCGATTCCACATGAGGGGTAAACACTGCACGCATGGAAAAGAAGTGTGGTGTTACTCTTCTTCGAAACAGGGCAATAATGCCCCGCTAAAGCATTTCCGGAAGTCGGCTTGTTCGGGAGACTAGAAGTTATAAAACCTGTGTGCAAAACGGTTCGTAATTACTCTCAAAAACAGTTTGTAAACATGGCTCAAAAGTGAGAAGGGTACTATAGTAAGAACTATAGTACCCTATAGTAAACTTCCAGTCTCCCGAACAGGCCGGATTTCGGAAATGCTTCAGCACCGGTAGATCACATACATTCGCTACAGCAGTTTAAAATATAGAAGACCGAAGAGTTTAATCTGCCTCTTTGCTCAGCGTTTGTGGACTACGAGAAAGCCTTCGATACGATTGAGACTGTACTGCAGTCTCTCCAGCGCTACCAAGTGGACAACAGGTACATCGGAGTGTTTAAGTGTTTGTACGAAAACGCCACTATATTAGTCTAACTATAGAACCAGAACTAGAAACCTACTGCAGTGTGGCAGTGGGAAGCCAGACAGCGAGATGTTATCTCTCTAAATCTGTTCACCGCTGCTCTGGAATGCGTTTTCAAGGTTCTGAATGAGAAAGAGCTTGGCATCAACATAATCGGTGAGACCTCGGAGAACCTCAGTTTAATGCTCGATGACCACAGTAGAACCTCCGAATGAGCTGGCCTTAAAATGAACATGGACAAGTTTACAGTACATGACAAATGTCCCTGTACTGCAAACTCCCGTGGAAATTGGAGGGGACCCTGGGGACATAGGTACTGTCCAATAAGGGACGTCCATCTTCGAGAAAGAGGTATATCGTGGAATCTGACTTGCAGCGTTCGGGAAGCTGTACCATATCTTCTGGACCAATATGCCGCAGTGTCTCAAGATGAAAAAGGAGTCTGAACCTTGTAACTCTAACATAATATTATTCAACTAAAAGCATGACTATTGTAATTTTAACGACTATTAATTGTCTATTAATTATTCATTGAATATTGTTGATTTTTAATCAAATTTTAACAAATAATTTAGAGGCCGAGTACTGGGCTTAAAGTGGCTGACTATTAGATTTTGGAGGCTGACTACTAGAGAAATGTGTATGTTTTGGTTTAAACTTCTTTTTCTATTTTATAGAAAGATTCTATGTTTGCCTTAAATTGTAATGAAACTAGAATAAATTATTGATCGAACAGTAAAAGAAGTTTATTTTTTAGTCAAATCCTGAATTAATAACAGTGGTTTCAAATCACAAACGTCGTTAAAAGGCTGACTACTGGTGCCTTTACCCTATAGTCATTTGACACAACTGTATGAATCTGACGTTTACTCTCATAATCGACATTATCTTGAATGCGCCGAGAATTGGGGGCCGGACCGCCCAGATTACTTTTTCTTCTTTTGTCCTGTCTTTCGGACAGGCTAAGGTCATGGAATATGCTGCCATTGCTTTTTTTTATACTGTCTTTTACTTCATCAGCGTGGAAATGAATGAAGCATGATTCACCATTTATTTATCGGTTATTTCAAGCACTTGACCTATATGCTCCGTACCTTTGGTCCGCGCCAGTTCTTCCTTGCCAAGGAGAGTGGGGTGAAGCTCCTGTCTACTGCCATTACATCGCGATGCTTCCCACGCTTGTTGTGAAGGTTTTTGGCGCTTAAAAAGCTGCGATCTCCACACTTGCGGGATGTACAGTCTCATAATAGACAAGCGCGGGTGTAGCATGCGATGTTTCGTGAGCAAGACACGGACGACCCTACCATCCAGGGCGTCCAGCTCAGTTTGAATCCACCCTAGTATGCCCAAGGAGTATGTGAGTAGGTGCATCACCCAGGTGTTGAAGGCGCACACCTTGTTGCCACCCGACAAGACTGTTAAGTACCTACCTACTTTTGTCAGGTGACAGCAGAAGCGCTCCTTTACCGCCCGCTTTATGTTCCCAAACATAATACCTAAAGACTGTGACAAACCTTATTATTAATACATCAGGTTCGGGGCATACACTGATGTAGCCAGCGTCTCATTAGTGGGCAGTCAATCCTGGAGGCAAATGCGCTCAGAAGACTGTTAGTGCTACCCTGCAGCAGCAGGACGGGGGATTTCACTTTGAACTTTAGGTACGCTCGGCCTTCAGGCAGCGCGGCGCTGTGGTCGGTGGTTCTGCGGTCCCACACCGCACGATGCGGGAGGGCATATTTTCAATTATAACAGTGTCACTTAAGGATGTATACCCAATATATCGATTTGTATATTTTTCGCTGAAATTGAATAGTATGGTAATATTAGTCGTTTCGCATAAGTGTAATAAAAAATAAAACCACATTACCGTTCTTTTAAAGGAGATAAATGACATTTAAGATTACATGTGTTATGTGCTGTGACTGTTATTTGTACAGGAAGTTGATTAAATTACAAGAAAAAGCGAAAAATGTTTCTGTCCCTTAGTACTTTTATAATCAGAAAATGTATTTTCTATAACTTTGTACCCTTCTCGATTTTTTGATGAAAAAAAAATGTCGTTACCGTTGTTCCCACGGAAATATTATTGATTGAATTTCCATGTGTCCGGACCGTAACGTCAAACGGTAGGGAAAGGCCGCTAATGCTGTTGTCACTCGAGTAGTCAAATCAGGTTCTAATTTTGTTTCACATACTAAATAATTATTAATAATCACACAATTTGTATATTTTAAATCATTATTCGTACAAAATTACTCATTGCCGTTATTTGGTGCAAATGAAACAAAACTTGAAAAATCAAATAGATGTACTGCGGATTTGACGTGGTATACATCCTTAAACGGGTGTAATGGATGGTGGTTGACATGCGACTGAACGTGCGATGGTGTCAGATTCGCGTTCTGACACCTCAATAGTAAGCATCGCGAAAATTGATTAGAGCTGTGTTTTTTAACCAGTGGGTCGCGTTAAGGGGGTTCGCATGATTTCTTTTACTTGGAACTCAAAAAGGTTGAAAAACACTGAATTAGAGGACACAGCACTCGTTTAAATTTAATAGGTACTTTAAATAATGGATTTAGATTACATTGTATTAGTTTAGTATGTTTGTTTTCTGGATAAACAACAAAACGTTATTAATAAATGATTGAATTACATGTACAGTTTTTTTCTTATTTATTTACAAGAAATATAATGCTTCAGTGTGGTGTACACGTTTATCGTAGTTTTACGTAGTCACATCACTTCACTAGAAAATATCGACATGAATGATAGCAATTGAATTGAAATCCCTAGTACTGTCAATTACGTACCACAGATTGTGTAATTTAACAGCGCCAAAACTGTAACAATAGGAACTAACCAGATGTAAAAAAAACGATTGTCCCATCTGTAGCTAGCTACAAATACATTTAGTAATCTGTGAGTTTAACGGACAGAAGAAAAGAAGATGCCATCAGTCAAACCCCACATTTACACGGCGAACTGTGTGTTCGATAAACGAAATGAAGGTCAATTGTCAAGGTTTATACACACCCTACTTTCAACAATTTATGTACACTGTTCAATATAAGTATATAACAAAATAAAAAGATTTTTTTGTAAGCTCTTTATACTTCGCGTCTGTCTGTCTACTGTCACTTTTCAATTCACTTCCCGCCAAATTGTCAAAGAAACAGCTTGACCACTTTCATTTAGGCAAATCTACTAAAAGCTCGAGTAAAAACTACCATAATCTACTAATTATGTTTTAAAATCCTACAATTGTCATACACGAATAATAACACAAGTTTCGTGAACAAGGCAAACAGGCATTTAACATAAATTAGTATATGTATAACTAATATTAAAAAATCGGTAAAAAAAATGCATCACAAATAAAATATATTTTCATTCACACGTTTTTAGTAATTATCTACCTCGCTTTTTTGTCTATCTGTTCAGTACAAATTTTACTACCGATTTTGAACTAGCTTCCCGATTAGGTAGATACTTGAAACTTTAAACAGCTTAGAACTGGATGACAATGCTTGCATTAACTCGCTTCGTGTATGTCCTTTTTTTTGTATGTCTGTTCATGCCGATTAGACGATAAACTTGAAAATGATTGGCGACCATTATCTTCCTGTGTATGGATGTTTGTATTTTCAGTTAAAAAAATCTTATTGCCATAAACTACTAAACAATACGAACTTATTTTAACATACCATTCTGCCACTATGCTTCAAATCTACCAAAAAAGTAGAAATCCACCGAAAGTGGTCACGCTGCAAAGAAAGAACAACCCACAGAACGACCACAATAAAATGTATTCTGCATACTGCAGTGTACGATGATACCAGTGAAAAAAATCCAAATCTATGAAATATATATAATATCATAAACCTACGACTTAACGAGAAATAGTCGGTACGAGGTAGGTAGGTAGGTTTATCTTAATTTGTCATAATATTGAGAATTCATTTTATTTGGCTTGGTAATGCAAATCAACATCTCACAATCTTAAACCATTACTCGTCTGTTTATCCATCGCCATCAAAGCGGTTGTCCGAAGAAAACCTAGCTTATATACATACATATAATGAAAAAGTCTATTAATGTATAAAACAAATATTTGTAAAGTACGTAAAGCTGTATAAAACCTAATTTATATGTTTTTTGTAGTGGCAATGTAAAACGTTTATTTTCGTAATATTGCCACGCTTTGTTAACGATTTAGTAAGTACACACCCGCGCAGGCGCTATGTAGTGACGTGACGTAATTGTCCATTCATAATTTTTGTTCATTCAATAATTTGATAAACTTTATTTCGAGCTATTGTTACGAGGTGGTTAATTTAACTTGAGCAGATTTTTGTTAAAATACTTGTTCTAAATACTTTAAATATCTTCATAAAACGAACATATTATCTGGGTTGAACCCAAGAGTGCATTCATTGATAAAATAATGCATTAGTCGCGCACATGCGCAATGCAAGCGGCAATATCCACTTCATCGCGAGTGATGACAAACCTTGTTGGGAAATGTGGATAAATAGTAATAACTTGGTGTTTTTGTACGCATGGATTTCAAACGCTCGGTAAAGTCATCTGAAAGCGGACTCGGACCGAACATTACGACACTCCGGAAGCGGTGGGACAGGCTCAGGCTCGTTCCGAAAGAGATAACAGCGGATGAAAGAGATAAACAGTAATGGATTTAACATGGCGGACGATACACGTAAAGTGCGAGTAGAAGAACGTTTAAAAATAAAGATCGGTAAGTACATTTCAATATACTTGAACGGAAATTTAGTAGGAACTTTTGTTGTTCAGGTGATTTTTTCTTCAATTAGTGCATATTTTGGTCCGATTTGGTGTTGTTGTCATCTATGCGAACAGGTGGTATCCAGAAACATTGTTTTCCGTGTCGTACATGAATGAATATTGTGGATTTTCAACGAATTTTTGACCTCATTGAGTATTTGTACTGCTGGAGAAGAAGGAACGGAAACACTGCAGGCGTTTGTTTGAAGCATGTTCTTTGTTTGCAACTGGTAGTTTGACAGTTCGCGGCCGCGCACAGTTTATGAATGAAATGAGAATTGCCTTGCCTTGAATTCAATGAATATCGTGTCTCTATCTTCATATATTTATGATTCGATATAGACTGTATTTTTATTGCTTAGTTTATAAATAATGCATTGTTTTCAACTTTCACTTGTACATCTTACTTGGTGTACGAAACTAGTACATATAAAATAAATGACTTCTATTTTAGTACTTAATGAATCATGCAACTTAAAAGTGCTACCATCTACGAAGTAATAGTCAGATAGTGAATATTCAACTTGTTCCTTTTTGTAATTCCCATACAAAATCTTCACTTAGCCACCTGTTAATTTTGCATAAACTGACTCTTAGTAGTGCCATTAAAATGATAAAGTTAAACAAGGGATCAAATATCAACTAAATCCAATATAATATTCAAGTTTTTTATTAAAAACATGTTAACCGGTGTCCTCATTTGGTTCAAATTATGCAGTTACTGCAGTCTTAAATACTCTTTTAAAATAAAAATGCTGCATAAAAAAGATTGCACTAACTGCACAATTTCAATTTGCATAAAGCACATTAGGGTGTTAACATACCTATTTTAAACTATTTATAATTTATCTTTATTGCTGATTATGTTTTGTGCTTTACTGCTTAAAGTAAACCACCAGCTCTTATGATTGTTGCATTCTGACATAGTTGGGTAAGGCTGTAGATTTTGCCACTTTGTAATATATATATATATGTTATGGTAGCACAAAAGTAACATAATGTTTGTAAGGAGGATTTCCTAACAAGCTATATTTTAAAAAAGTTGGACCAGCAAGCATATTTTTCTTTTTTTGTAGAGACACCATAAAAAATGCTGGCCAAGAAAGTACAGTAGGTTGGCGAATGTGTTACTCAACATACTAATCATCTAGGTAATACATGTTTAATATGGCCATCACACAATTAAAATAGAAAAAAAAACTGATCTGAAACTTAGCTACTGTATGGGGAGTGTCTGGATATATAAGTACTTAAGTAAGTTCTTTTTTAAAATTTAGTTTTACATACTAACAGGTACACAAATCTTTACAACACGTCAACATGACGTAACATTAAATCAATATTACCAGTAGAGAAGCAAGAGTTTCAAAGTTTAACATACATACATACATATTATCACACCCGAAATCCCTAATGGGGTGGGCAGAGCCACAAGACTATTTGTGGCCACGTTCGATTAATTAGTCCTAAGATGGTATGATGAACCGTATCGTGACAGGTGATCAGCCCATCGCCCATACAGATAGTTCACCATGTAGTATAGGACCCGTCCCTTAGTCGACTTTTACGACAAAGTTTAAATAGGTTCTAATTTCAAAATCGAGCTGAATATTAAACAAAGTCACATTACCATACATTTATCTATCACTTACGCATAGTACTACATAAGATGTATGTAATAAAAACTGCTATTTATCTTTGAAATCGCCAATATGCACAAAAGAATCTGCTGACCAGTGGCGAAGCTTGCCTACAAGCCGAACCCTGACGGCTTTACCAAGCTAAAAAGCTACGGCTAGCTGTCAGTAAAGTCCATGCTACTCTAACTAAATGTCAGACCCTCAAGTACGGTTCTAAGTCTTCCGGCTTCCCTTATGACATCTTTGACGCTTCGCCACTTCTGCTGACTAAACACATGCATGCACCTTTCACTGACTCCAGAGATGACAAATGGCTTTTTATCAGCTTCTTTATTTTTACCAGGTTACTTGGTTTTGCCAGTGCCATATAGAGTTATAGTTCACGCGGGCTGGGTTTCCACAACTCAACGTCTTAATCGCGCCTATTTTGCGTGTGTGTTGCCATTATAAAATACAACCATAAAAGGTTTTAAATATTTAAAAGCCAAATTTGGTAACATACGAAATAGTAATATAACATACTATAAGAGAAAAACTGAGACAAAGTTTTGAAATATGATAAATCATAAAAAAAGGGATTTGAATATATGAAAACCACAATATAGCAGCTTAATTTTTGAGACATGTCAGATAGTTAGATACAATTAATTAATATTCAATAGAGAAAAATATATGTTTTATAATGCCTGCCTCCGAAGCTAGCGTCCCGGGTTCGATCCCCGCAGTGGCGTAACTATACCATCTGGGGCCCGTGGCAAATTCTTTTGATGGGGCCCTATCAGTAAATACTCAGGTACAATGTAAAAAGATATTTTTGAGCTCGCGGCCTCTAGGGCCGGGGCCCTCTTGGGTCAGGGGCCCGTGGCATATTACCAGCCCTGCCACACTATAGTTACGCCACTGGATCCCCGGTAAGGGCAAATATTTGTGTGATAAGCACGAATGTTTGTTCCTGAGTCTTGGATGTTTCCTATGTATTTAAGTATTTATTTCTCTATACAAGTATGTATATCGTCGTCTAGTACCCATAACACAAGCCTTTAGAGATTACTTTGGGACTAGATTGATTTGTGTAAATATGGTCCCCTGATTTATTATTATTATTATCTTTATTTATCTTAAATCTTAAGCTTATTATTATTATTATTATTACCAAATGGAACCAAAAAGACAGCATGTTTTTGACTAGACTTCGGGGCCTGGAGGAGTTTACCAGATTATATTTAGATGTTTTAAGAATTGCCGACTGATATTCACTTTAAGAATACATTCTTAGAGTTTAATGGCCGAATTCAGAAAGGCCACTCAAATTGAGCTTTAATTAAAGTGACGTTTCAGTGACGTTTCTGTATAGGTTGACAACTAGTTGAGGAACATTTAAATAGTCAATATCTAGTCAAATGCTTAAGTGGCGTTTCTGAATTCGGCCATTAGAGTTACATAATCTGATATAGATACTTTTACTACAATTTACCAAGTGCTTTGTTTTTATAAGAAGTCAAACTTACAGACATTTTTTTTGTCAACAATTGGTGAAATCTATGGCCTTACCCAGCTATCCAATGAGACTAAGCATGGATTACCACCTGGTTCTATCATCATAAAATAGTCTCTTAACACATTCTCAGTACATTGGTACAAATATGTAACACGTGGAAAATCCCCTCAAGTCCAGTGATACTCCACAATATTTTTGGCAACATAACCAAAACCAATGTATATAGGATCCAGTTGATCAGGAAATGCTGAATATGGAATGTTGACGTTTTTGTAACATTTTCTAAGCATACACAAATGTGGTGCACATGCCATACCCAAATAGCTAAAATATAATGCAATCTTATGAACATGACTAAGGCATATTAGACCTAAAACCAATTTTTAAAACCATATAATAAAGGGCCATGTCCATGCTATTTACTGTTCTGTGATTAGAATAGGATTGGAAAGTGAGATTATCAAGGTATTCATGGTGCCTACTTAATTGTCATTTCATATGCGCAGCTCGTTGCTGAGCAGGGGCCCTTTTTAAGGCCATTAAGTATCTTTTAATTTTGTTTTTACCTTTCTGCATATATCTGTGTTAAATAAATATTTCTTATTGTCATTTGGTTATGGTTGTTCCTGTTTATATTTTCTCTATTTAATAAAGAGTAGGGTACAAAACAAACAAAAACACTTTTGCATGCATAGTAAGGATTAGTATGTACTTATATTCAAGCCAAATGGCTGGACATGGGCAGGGAATGTGTCCTTTGGAATGATCTTCATCCTCAAGCGAAATTTTAAAGAATATTTGTTTCAGGTTACTTATGACCCTCCAAAAAATATATTTGAATACGGCACTAATTTACCATCTGTTATCTTTTTCTCTTTTTTTTAACCTAAGTCTTAGCTGTAACAAGCAATTATTCTGAACTTAGGTATACTTACAATATTAAGTATACATGTATGACCAAACTATCTGAGTAGTTATAAATAGATAATTATTATTATGCAGTATGTTTGTATAGCGCACTGTGAGTCATAGACGGTGCTGGCTAAAACTCAGCTCTGCAGGTGTCTTGCATCTCAGCATTATGCTGAGCCAGTCCCATTTACTGCCACGAGGACACACACACCACCATTTTCTATTGTATATATTTTTTTAATTTTTATTACTCTTTGTGTCTTCTGTGTTAATGAATGTTTTTCTTCTTCTTCTTCCCTTAAACATTGTTGAGCGTAAATAGATAGTGTAATCAATTGAACGACAACTTGTGTGGCTTCAATTTTAATAAAATACTTTAGTTGAATATAATACAATAACTCTGATGAAAGCGCCACCGGACGCACGATACGGGCCTGGTAAGCGCCCGCTAATATAGATTTGTGCGAAAATCCGCCCATAAAGGGATGAAAGGGGGGTGGGGTATTTTTGTAAAGGAAATACCGTGGGCGAAGCTGTGGCGGGCCCGGTAGTTAATTAATAAAACAAGATGACACGGTATAGTAAACAATCGCGTTTGGATTGCTATAAGTGCGTGTCGTGGCGCAAGCGCATAAATCCATGATAACGTGAAGTGTGTCTGACGCGATAAGGGTGCAGTACGCCTTCCGGGGCGCGACCCACCCAGCCCCGCCGCCTCACCGCCCGCGCGCGTATCTCTTTCCTTCAAACATACGATTCTACCTCACTTACGATTTGTTCCTACACTATTACTACCAGGGCTATTTTCTCACTCGATCATCATGTACTCGTATACGGTACGTCAACTCTGATTTAAATGCATATGCATTTGATTTATAATAATGGCGATAGCTTTAATATTTACCTTACTTTTTATATCTTGTTATTTGTATGTCGAATGTGTACTAAATAAAAAATGCCTATTAGGTATATTATTATTATTGTTATAACATTGTCACGTTCTTATACAGTTAACATCGATTTCAAATTGTATATCCTTTAGTTTGATAATGTTTGGTTATTTACTAGCTAGTTGAACGAGCTAAGTTCGGATCTTTTTTGAAGAAAATAACAATAGATTTAAACACGAAACAAAACGGTTCGTTAATATTAGGTCACCCAGGATCAGTTCCTGTATATATTGTAGAATATAGGACCCCGGATAAATTCTCATTTTGTCCGAAAATATCGCCCCGTGATTTTTATTCATTTCGTTAGTGCCGTACCGTGCAACGTGTTTTGGGAATAAGGAATGATATGATACAAAGTCAATACTGGAACACTCAATTAAGTTGGTCTCATTAAAACTTAACTTCGTATTAATTGTAATAAAGGAAGAAATTATTGTTTTATCGTGCTTACGTCAGCAACTTTTAATTTTACCATTTTGTTAACTGATTTTCCAACAGTTTTGAATTAATTTCTTAAGTAAATGTGATAATTAAGAAACGAAATGAATAATTATACAGTAATTATTAAGAAAAACCGGACAAGTGCGAGTTAAACTCGCGTGGAAAGGGTTCCGTTCCATATGTAGTAAAAAAAAACGTAACTGTTTTCACAGTCTAATCTAACAGTACGTAGGACATGTTTTAGACTTTAATGAAATGTTATGTGTAAATTATAAGTTCTTTTTCAAATAGAACATACTTTCTATACTTACTTACATGTAATAAAATCTTAAAGTGGAAAAAGTCTGTATATTGAAGATATCAATAACAATGAGAAAATGGTATGGTGTGTAGGTTTCGCAATGAGCAACACAACACATCCCATTGGTTTTTGAATTTCATGCCTGTTTGTCTGATTGTATGTGATTATTACGGAAATTATTATTAAATTTCCTATGTTACTTTAAATACCATAGACCGCTGGATATCGTAAATGCAGCCAGGATTGCAACAAATAACTTGTTGCCAGAAAATATTGTTTCCGAGCACATCATGGAGGATTTTTAATATGTGTGTAGATACAGTTATGTATGTAACTGTACATAATTTAGCCTTAAAACACTCGTGCGATCTTATTATGAAACTCGCCTGTTGGCTCGTTTCATAAACCCACACTCGTATTTTAAGGCCTATCATTATGCAACCGTTGCATAAACTACTATTATTTACTTTACGCGTGTTGCGGTCACCGACTTACATTTGTGTACCAAATTTCAAAATTTGTTGATATTTTATAGTTGATGTTATATTACACACAAACACACACATACACACACAAACATTTACATGTAAAATATTAGTAGGAAGTAGGATTGTTTAATTCGAAGAGTTTTTTAGTACCATATTTTCAAGTAGATATCAGCAAGGAATCAGTTCTTCCCATACAAAATTTCAATACACCAAGGCATCTTATTTTAGGGGCAGGTTAAATTTTAGGAGTAGTTTCAAGTTGATACACCAATGGAATCAGTTTTTCAAATACAAAGTTCAATACTCTTTAGGGTATCCCTAATTCCATCCCTTTTTAGGAGTAGAATTCCGTTTTTTTCTCGATCGCCTACTTAATGTTTTGTTTTGAACTCCATTTTAGGGGTAGTTTATTTTTTTTCTCTAACGTATACCTAATTATTTGTTGTAAAGAGTATTTATACCAAATTTCTAGTTTATAAAATCACCGAATTAGTATTTTCCATAGGTGCTAACTTCAACCCCCCTTTTTTACCTCCCAGTTTTTTTTCCAAAAGTTTCTACAGCCTATGTCTTGCCTGAAGTTTCCCTCAATATATTATCAAAAAACCGCATTGAAATCCATCGTATAGTTTTAAAGTTTATCGTACACATACAATCAGACCAACAGACATGAAATTCTAAAACCATTGGGATCGGTTGTGTTGCTCATTCTGGAGCCCGCCATCGCATTTTTTTTATCTCTATCTTATGTACAGACTTTTTCCACTTTGCGGTTTTATTATATGTATAGATTAGGATTTATGAAGCAGCGGCGGTCGGGCGATGAATGGGGCGAACCCGACGTTTTCCATTCATGGAAACTCGCCGTTCAATTAATGAAAAACACACTTCTTGTTTATCGTAACCGTTATCGTTGCTTCCACTCCATGGCCACGTGTGTTTACTCATTAATTGGTGTTATGTCCATTGACAAACTACTCCCCAGACCTGTCCATTGTCATAGATAACACTACGAAACTGATAAGATCGACACGGTACGCCAATCTAAGTAGGTAATGTGATGTGTGGCGTAATAATAAAAAAAAAACGTAACTGTTTTCACAGTCTAATCTCACAGTACGTAGGACATGTTTTAGACTTTAATGAAATGTTATGTGTAAATTATAAGTTCTTTGTCAAATAGAACATACTTTCTATACTTACTTACATGTAATAAAATCTTAAAGTGGAAAAAGTCTGTATATTGAAGATATCAATAACAATGAGAAAATGGTATGGTGTGTAGGTTTCGGAATGAGCAACACAACACATCCCATTGGTTTTTGAATTTCATGCCTGTTTGTCTGATTGTATGTGCGCGATAAACTTTGAAACTGCTGGACAGATTTAATTACAATGCCGTTCTCGATATTATCTTCGGGCAACTTCAGACAGCTTAACTTAACTTATAACCAATTTTTAGGAAACCGTGTAGGGAATATTGAGCACTAAAGGTGTCATTTCTGTTGCAGTTGCGTGTCCCCATACCCTAGAGCGAAAAAGTAAATTCTAAAAAAATTAAAGATATCTTAAATGAAAGCTTATTTAACAAAGTTAAATGTAAAGCGATCACGACTATTAAGGAGGCTTCATTGGTTCATGTCATGAGTTACTGGCGCCTAATTTGTTGCCTGCTGAAAATCGTCGAAAATATCACCAAATAACCTTGAATAGAAAAGTAGCTATTAGTTACGGTTTTCAGAGTTATAACGATTACGGAACCATTCACTGAGCACGGCCCGACATGCTCTTGACCGGGTTTTCATTCATGCGACGAAACGTTGTCAATGTTTCCGTTTACGATAATGCAACGAATTATAAAAGAAAACTTTGAAGTAGTAGTGTATTATATTATGTGGTAGTAATTGTATGAAACGGGTGTTCGCATTCGCACGGTGCGTGCGATTACATCCGACTGGGTCGCGAAGCACGCAGCTTCGTCTATTGTGCTTGCTACTCACAGCTGAGAAATGGTTGTGTCAAATCCGAACCAACGGTATACTGTATTGTGGAATAATTAGTAACACTACGAATTGATCTCCATTGATTGATAAAATGTTCGTAGAGTCCCAAAAAATCAATCGCACTTAGCTCCCATCGACTTTGCAACAAATTATATCGAAAATTTTATAAAATACTTAGGTCATTTCACCTATAACCTGAGCGTGTCTTGTTTCGGCAATGAAAAGTCTAGTAGCTTTTGTTGTACAGTCTTAGTTAAGGCTTATCTGCATGCCTTTAAAGTCCAAAGGTGCTCAGCAAGTAGCCGACTGTGCTAACTAAAAGCTGTATAAATAGCATAATAGGGTTCCGTAGTCCTTTATATAATATAACTACATACTTAATTTTATTGTTATCTCGTTTTATTTTCGTTAAATTGTCTGATATTCTGGTATAATGATACGATACCGGTTGACTATTGTTCGTAAAGTAATTGACTGTCGTCGTCATGAAAATTTGCTTCGTAATTTTATACTAAATACTAGCTAGTTATTAGGATTTTTTTACAAAAAAATACCCTTGTATCACTTTGTTCTCTGTCGTTCTGTCCGTAAATAATTTTTCTCAGGAATGGCTAAGGGTGACTAGTAAATATTTCTGTATCGTGTAGTACGAACTCTTGTCCGACTCGCAGTTTTTATGATATCTGAAACCAGAAATGCCAATGGGAGTATACGTATCGTTCCGGGACGGAAAGTATCGTATGTTCAATCCATCCTCGATCGTTACGTTACCCCCTTCTGCCAAAATTTGTCGAAACTGGTCTAGTAGTTGAAAAAAACTTAGGTTTACATTGATAATATACCTATACCTAATGTACCTATATAAATCACCTATAAGTATTATAAATTTTAATATGCAGAATGTTGGAGCACATGTAGGAATTTTGACCGAACCACTTAAAAACGAACGAAGTACTCTCGATTTCGACACAAACGCTATACGCACGATGGGGAAATGCGTTAATGACGGCTATTGTGACTAAATAGCAATAGGTACATTTGCACCGAGGCTGGTGTTATTTAGAAGTTCCCGTTTCTCTCCCACGATCTAGTTAGAACCCTGTGTTACTGATATGATGATGATGGTCGTTTTTGCATCAGCAATTATGTACAAGTTTCTCTTGCAGACCAATTACAACGAATTTGTGGGAGTCTACGAGCGTAGGAAGGCCTCATCTTTGTTTACACGCCCTAACAATCGTAGCAGTAATCTCGCTTGCTACAATCCAACCTATCGTAATTATACAAATCATGTTGCTTTAGGTCTTATTGAGGTTAGTGAAATCTCGTGATTTCTTTGGGTTCCGTACCCAAAATTAAAAAAAAAGAACCCTTATGGTGAGGTGAGACTTCATTGTCTGTCTGTCTGTCACCGCCGTTTATCTCGGCAACTACTAATGTTATGAACTTTGGGAAAAGTTATAGAATTTTTGCGCGCCCTCATTTATTGCAAGAAAACAAATATAGTAATTGCTTCTGAAAAAACGGGCCAAGGATATGTATAAAATTTTGAAAAAAAAAGCAATAAGGTTTTGTCCATTTTGGATATCATATAAAAGGACTGTTCAAACATTTCGAAAAACATCTTTTGGTTGAATATTTTTGTTATTGGACGTGCAAAAAATTACGATTTCCCTTATCTTCAAAATTTGCTAACCCAAAAATAACAAATTATGTTATCAATGCTGAGAGGAACTTGGGTAGGTATGTTTTACAGGTAAAATTAAACGAAGTACAAAATATGTATGGTTTTTGATAAATCAAAATAAATAAGTATCATTATCACACTGGATAGTTGAATAGAGATGTGTGCTTGCGAAAGTCATTTCTTGTTTTATTTCATAGGTAGGTTTTAAAATGGTTACCTGGTTATTAGAACTTTTTTTTCTTTTTATAAGGTACTGTCTGTTTTTCATAGGTCAGTAGGTACGGGAACCGTTTTTTTGATGATATTTCTTTATTGTAGGGTTAAAGACTTACAGTTTTAAGTCACATATTGTTACATATGTATCTTTTATACCAAAAATAAAACATTATTGACGCTTGAACGTATAAACAAATAAAAAAATACTTAAATTTAATTATACTCGTAACTATACCTCGCCCAATGTAATAATAGCGCTGACGACCATATCAAATGTATGGCCGACAGCGCTGTTTTTACATTAGGCAAGATATACACTCTTTACTGACGTATGGAACCCTTATAGTATGACTGTCGTGTAGGATGTCTATCCGTCTGTCGTCTCTGGATTTACTGAAAGAAAATACTTGAAATTTGGTGTAAGTATACACAGAACAGAATAAGGTAAAGTAAAAGTAAAGTTTGGGGATTAATGTAGGAGGGGCATTAAAAATAAAAATTGTTTAGTGCACGTGACGTATCAAAGGAAATGGGCCGTTCCGTTATGAGAAATACCTACATTTTTCTTTATAATTGTAAAATGAATAGTTTAAGAAAATATACGAAAATCGACCATCCCTTCCCAATCAATAAATATGGAATGGAAAAAACTCATAGTGTACAGGAAAATCTAAACGAAAATGTTAATCATTTAATATGTTCTTATTTATTAAGAGGACTGTGAACGAACGGCAAAACTCACCCTTTTCATACATTTTTCACGTTAACTATTTCCACCCACGTTTTTAAAATTTTGATTAATGATCAACAGAGTCAAATAATCGCCATAATTATTTTTGTATGAGAATACTAAAACAACAATAAAACTGAATTTATTGGTTAAAATGATAAAAACAAAACGTATAGACCTAGATTTTGTTCTAACTGACAACCTATCAAAACTTGTTCAAAATCGGTTAACATTTAAGGGGTGGAAGTCGTTAACGCCTTTTGTATGAAAAGGGTGATTTTTGCTGTTCGTTCACAGTCCTCTTAATAAATACGAACATATTAAATGATTAACATAGAACCTTTAAGGGGTGCAAATCGATATCGCCTCTTGTCTGCAAAGCCGTAGGTTCACAGTCCTCTTAAATGAACATAACAAACGAATATAACATAATACATAAACCTTAAACCAAAAATAAATCTAAAATATAAAATAAAACGACTCTACAAATAAAAAATACTTACCAAATCGTCGTCGCTGCTCATGGTGCCCAGCAGGCTGACAGCATTCCCCCTTTGCACAGCTAAACTTAGCGTCTGGCCAAAATACCTGCCAGCCTTCTGGTTACCGGAAGTGTCGATGAGACGCGCCGAGATCGCCTTTAAAGATCTCGAGCGCCTGGGCCTGGGCCCGAGGGTTTCTATTCCAAACAGCACAAACATGTAGCCCTCGCCGAGGGCAGCATATTTGCGCCGTTTACCTAGTTCCGCCGTGGCGGCTGCCGCTCCCGGCCTGGCGGAGGTGGCCTGGACGTGGGATGATGCTAGCGTATCCGCGCACGTAACGTCCCATACTATATATATATACTTGCATAGAACTTCAGCTTCGTAATCTTAATAGTCTGAGAAAATACGGGCGGACCAACAGACGTGGCGAAACTATAAAGAACCCTTAAACGAAAAACCTTTAATTTATGGTTGATTAATTAACTACAAATGTGATCATAAATGTTATGATTAAGAACTATGTCCGTTTTGCATGTGCAACGGCGGCGTCAATCTGTTCCACGTTGAGATAACAACGTGATGACCGACTGACCTCGCGCCCAAACCTATACATGTATACAGTCGCAATGCAATGGCTGCAAGCAAAGTATGCAGCGAACTATTTTGGGCACATTGAGACTTTCCTCTGTTTTAAACAAGTTTCTTTGTAGTTGAATAGAGTACCTCTACCTGTGCTTGGCCGTTACCATACGTACGTTTGGAACAAGATGGTTTTGGAAATCCCTATACAACATGTATATTCTCTAAAGAAAACTCGTTGTCAGTGCGCCAGCTTCTTATATACTCTGTTCCTAATTGGATGGTATCGCTAACAGGTGGTTCCATTTCACGCATTAAACGTTTCTAATATATCAAGGCATTATAAAAAAATAAACGGTGATGTACACAAAATAGCATTTATTGCTATTAAAATTATATTTATTAATCACATTAAGCAAAGTAAGTAAGTACTTAAATAGTGAAATTAAAATAATTAACTTCAATAACCTCAAATATACGGCAGTGTGCAACGGAACGTTGAAAGTGAAGAGATGACCGTTGAAAAATAAAATCCGATCTTGAAAAATAAAATAATAAAAACTATTTCATTTTCTGTGGAAGTCGTCGATAATCGTAAAAAATCTGACTTGATTCTGCACGGCTACATCGTTAAATATATTTCAAGCACACGTGAAATGCAACCTCTCAGCGACACCATCCTATTTAAAACCGAGTATAACAAATTGTTAGGATGTGTATGAACTATGGGTTCTCATTGATTTTAATGTGATCGTCAAGGGAGCGTACACCACCAAGATATCGAGGATTTGAGGATGCCAAAAAATAGTACCAAAATTGTAATACTATTGTTCAGTCAGCACCACCAAACATTCATCCCCGTATAACCCGCTCCAGCGGTATGAGCTAATTGCAAGTACATAGTTACTTATAATGAGTTAATTATATATTATAGTAGAACAAAGTGGTGGGAATAATCCAATATTTTACGGTGTGCGAGTGCTCTCCCAAACACACACGCGCCCACCGAGCCATACTCTTCTGAACCCACTATGAGTAAGCTGGATTAAATATCAACACGGCAAGAACAACTAGCTTAATCAACAATAATAAAATTTTAATGATATGCAAATATTGTATATATAATAATAATAAAAATTGGTTCGGTTCTTTTCGTCGCGACTGCACTTTTACTACGTAGAAGTTTGGTTCAAGTTTTTCTAAGTTCCACGTATTTTCTCTGTATTGTTTGTATCGTAAAAGGGCACTATGTTTTGGGATATAGTTGATCGAGAAATTAAGAGGACTTCTGGGTGAAATCTTGTTGTAAATAATGTGTACGCCACCTTGGGGGTGCGCCAATTTTTATACAGTTAAATAGTCAAATATCTCAGTTTCTACAATAGCTACGCAGATGAGATTTGAAGAGCCAGACGTACTTTTTGGGTGCAATTTTTTGGCTCATAAAGAATTTCCGGAAACACTGCCAATCCAGAGATCCACTCGGTATACGCTACCTTGATGTCAAAGTAGCTTACCTTACCTACCTAACCTACTGCCCCTTATAATAATATCTTGAAAACAACAAGGGTACTATTTTTTTAAATAGGTACTAATTCAGTACTGTGCCCATAAGAGAGACAAAGCCTTAAGTATCATTACTATGGATATGGCGTTATGAAATCACTTGAAAATAAATACAATTTCGGAACAACTGGCCTTCGATGTTAATCCACTCTTTTAGTAGGACCGTCGAATGAGCAGCAGGACTCTGGTTATGGGTGCCGGTTGCCTCACCTTGGGTCTCCGATTATAGCCGTATCCGCCGAGGTCGCTTGCAGGTTGCGCAACTCTTTCACCATACTATTTATCTGCACTCCTTGTTTTCTTATTTCTTATGGTAACTGGAATGTTCTTGTAACTTATCCTAATACTTGAGGTTTTCTATTAGACTTCATCTTACTTGTTGTTCGTTATAGTTTAAGAATGTAAGGCAGTTGCCTTGCCACAAGAATTTTTCCTTAACTATAAGTAGAACTACAACGTATAGCCTACACCCGGGGGCGTGCTGTTCATATAACCAATGACCCTGTTTCCGATTTATAATTCGTAACTGGTATTTACTTATTTCACAATTCATAATATACTTATAAAAAGAATAAAGATGATTCCTTGCCACCAAAAATCCAACAAACCAACAAACAAAATTCAATATCATATCAACATAGGTATTAATTCCACGTTAGTTATGAGATTAATGCAGTTTACGTGCTAGTGCTAGAAGTGAGAATCGACTCGCGCACAAAGGGTTCCGTACCTACCATGGTATTTTCGTACTTCGTTTTACTTTTTAAATGTATGTATCAGTCGCCCGGGTGCCATTGCAATCCTTATTTCCTTTTACAGTCGTTGCGAATTAAAAAATTTACGCAGCTATGAAAATTTTACATTAACCACAAACTGGTCGATGGACTGTCAAATTACTTATCCTAGCAAACCAATACCTAATTATAATGCAATAAAATCTTTGACAATCAGTCCACTTGAGTTCACAGAAAAGTTGGTAAAGGTCTACTCTACCTATGTATTAACTTTTTTGGCGTGTGTCTAATACAGAGGCATGTTGTTCATATAGGCATTTAGGCAGTGCCTATCCTGGCAAAATAATCCTAAATATGTCCGATTTATAATTCGTAACCCGTAGTTAATTTTTTTTATATTTCAGAAATACCTATCAGATCAAAACATTAATGTAAAAAAGGGCCAAGTTCGGTACAACAACGTCAAAGATCAGAATGGGTGCCAAGTTCCTTAGAGCTTTCTTAAATTATACCTTTAAAAAAGAACTACAACGTTATTAAATTAATTCAAAGAAAATTTGTTATTTTCACTGATATTTAATTAATGAAATGGCTCGAAATGGTTCGCGTAATATAACCTACGGCCGGTGTGTCGCGAACTTTGGCCGACACACTGCCGTGTGTCTAGATATCTTTGTATTCCATGCTACCAAAAATCTTACAAAGCAACAAACTAAATTCAATGTTACATTACATATAATAAGGTATCATTTACACGCTAGTTATGAGATCAATTACGTACTTACAGCGGAACGTAGCTCCACGTTCTCATATTTAGCGCCACGCGAAATAGGCAAACTTCGTTGCTGCCTTCATTTGAGCAACACATATAAACACATTTGTGTGCGAATTACAGATTATGAACTCAGTATGAATACAAGAACTACAACATATTAACCAGACATGCACACGAATACATTACGGGCCATAGGTACATCATCAAGTCGAGCGGCCTTACCTGTAGTTTTTTATTTACATTTCGCGTCGACAATCACTCGTTATATTGCGAAAGTACTAGGCAAGCAATGAACTGCGATATTTAATGGCGGGCACTAGCCGCTGTTTAGCGCATGCGAGGTGGACCACCACACCGCGGCTGGCGGCGGGACCATTACGTGGCTAAGGAAGAATGTCATGACTTCGATTTATTTTGCCATATAATATGCTTTGCTTTTATTTGGAAGCATTTTCGGTGATTAAGTTTTCCTAGGTTATTATTTTGTTGTTGCGATGTAGCACGGTGAAAAGTTTTTTTTAAAGAATTTTTTGTTTTTAATATGTTGTGAATTAATGTCAGTCTGTACGATTCGATACGTAATTTTTTGCTGTGTTGAAAGTGTGTGCTTTACGAGTATTTAAATGATAAATTGAAAGACAGTTATTGAAAATAAGATATGTGTACAAAAATCGTAGCTCTCTTCATCTTAAACGAAAGGTAATATGTGTGACTCGTCATTTCACTACAAATATTATGACTTTTAGGGCGCGTCCATTAATTACGTCAGGCATTTTTTTTTAATTTTGACTCCCCCTCCCCCCTTAGTGAGATGTTGTAAAAAAATTCTCCACTCCCTCCCCCCTGCTCCAATCTCACGTGAGATTTTTCAAAATTTAAATAGCGCTTAAACATTCAAAGGGCTACTGTGCTGCTCTGCGGCCCTCGGACAAATACGATAAACACAATTGTGTCAGATTTTGCCATATTTTATTCAAGACACTTTTTTTACTTTAATTTAACTTAACTTTCACGTAGTTTCACACCGTTTTCTGCTAGAAAAAAATTACGTGATATTTGCCAAGACACCTCTCCCCCAAGTGAGATTTAGTAAGATTCGTCTCAACCCCCCCCCCCCCCCCCGAGCACCTCACGTAATTATAAAATGCGGCACAATAACATAGAAACGAGATTTATTTCTCATATAACAAAGATTATTCGATTATAGGTAATATATATTTTTTTGTCCCTGCTCGGACCTATGGATATTGCTCGTACGGGGCTGTTATTAAGTGTTTTTTTTTTGCAGGTGAAGCCAAAAACTTGCCAGCTCGTAGTCATGGCGCGGCGTGTCACCGAGACATCTACTGCGTGCTGTCGCTCGACCAGGAGGAGATATTCCGCACCTCGACCATGGAGAGGACACTCAAGTAACTATCGCAATGCTTTAAACCTATTAACAGTCGTTGTCTGAATTATGATACACAAAATATCCTGCTCATTTCGCCGGAATATTATAATTGAGACAAATGACTTACACATTTTGTTTGTGTCATTTTTACAAAGTGACATAAAACAAAATGACTGACATGTCCGATGAAAGTTTTACGGCGGTTAAAAGGTTAATGGTTTGTCTTCTAATGCAACATGTACATACCTATAAATAATAAACTCTTGATACCTGAACAATCTTAACTAAGCTATCAGGGACTTCAGGGACCTACATACGTAGATGGACATAATAAAGGGTACAAACTTAAGTTATGATGGAGCCATGCGATTATTCATTAATATATCAATTAATGTGAATTTATGATAATAAGCAATTTGTAAATTTTACCATAGAAACATGTCCCGTATATTTTCTTGTGGTTGCGTTGCGAGTGATGTTTAAAACTTTCGGTGCCGCCTTCTTATGTAACCAGAAGGAACGTGTTCGGCGTTACTTTTTTGAATTCCTAAATCGACACAATAATGGACCCTTTGTCCTGTGTCCGACCTGCTTCCGGCGTTATCGCTGTGGGAACCGTCTACCGGCTCGTTTAGGGAGGGCAAATAAATTACTGGGTCAAGGTTTGCTTATATTATAATGGATAGCTGGACGTCATGACATTGGAATGAGGTTGTTTGCTATAGCAATGAGATGTAATTAGTGCTCCTCTTTAACTTTTGTGCCGCGGCAGGTCATTTCAGTACCACGAACGCCAAACCCAATAAAACCGAAGCAGTGTTCAGATATTCCTTTGAGTTGAAATGTGTTATATGTATTGATAGATGACAGTGCATGCCGCTCAGAATACCATTTACGTTTTCATCGCGAAAGCTTGGATGGTTAGATATTTGGATGTTATATACATAGTTACACAATTATGACTCCTTAACAGCTGTATTGCTTTGAACGAACGTGTAAGAATAAGTTGCGAGCGAAAGCTTGTAGGTAAATAAAGGTATTTGTAACAATACCCAAAACCCTCTGTATTGCTTTGCTGCTCTTCATATGAAATGAGAAGAACGTGTACACCATTCCTTTGGAGGACCTTATTAGTAATGTGTCGGCGGCTCCAGATGCGCCTGCGTTCATGTAAAAAGGACTCTTCCGGTGTTTTCACATGTCCACTATATTGCTCCACGTCTAGTGTATCTATGATAGTATATTATATTACGCTACATTATCAATTCCTAATTTAATACAGACTTTTTAAGAAGCAGTAATTTTATATCTCCCTAACACTTATATTCCATAAAAATGCTTCGCCCGCACTAATTTCCATAAAAACTTTATCACCCCTTTTCACCACTTTAGGGATGGAATTTCAAAAAATCCCTCCTTAGTGCACCTCTAGTGTACTCGAGGAATATCTCCTATTTCAAACCTAGGACCACCCGGTTAGGCTGTGTGTTGTGTATAAGTGAGTCACGTTACTGTTTTATATGTATTGATAAGTCCTTATTGTTTATAAAACTACATGGAAGAGTGCTGAATAAGGAGGCTATTCGTTACAGTTGTAATACGTTGTATAGATACTATAGTATCATATAAGTAGAGGTGAGGTGAGGGGCACGAGCGCGGAGCCCGGCGCTCGCGCTGCGAGGGGCGGCGGCGACCCACGTCCCGGATGCGTTTCCGTCGCTAGTGATCACGTGTCTAACGTCTTCCTCTTCACCCCCTCGCTTTTAACATTTTTTCCTATCACAAACCGTCCCGATAAACTTGTTTTTATCACAATGGCTCCAACTACAAAATAAGTTAATTTAACAAAGAAATTAGAGTAGGACATGGGACACGGGTGAGCGGAATTTAAACCTAATAACTATTTACAGCGAGGTGCTTGGAGGGAGGTACGGTAGTGCAGAGAAATCTTTTGTGCGCGACTCGCACTGTTTCTTGTTTATTACTATGAGATCAAAACATAAATGTGAAAAAGGGCCAAGTTCGAGACAAAAACGTCAAAGATCAGAATAGGTGTCATGCCAAGTTCCTTAGAGCTTTCTTAAATTATACCTTTAAAAAATTACTACAGCGTTTTGAAATTAATTCAAAGAAAATTTGTTATTTTCACTGATATTTAATTAATTACTTGGCAAGTTTTATCTTCATCCAAACTTGTAAATTTTACCTATTAACAATATGTACTTTATGCTATAAAAGGCTATCGAAGTATTCGAAGTCACATTAAAACTTGCCAAGTGGTTGCAAATTCCTAATCCAGTTATGTACCAATAATTAGTACCTGAAATAGTACCCCTTTCACAATAGAAACATCAAAAAAAAAACCAACTTCAATCATACTTCATTCAACTTCAATAACATGCCGAATGATTGAAGGCAGATGTAGTTATAGGACGGAAAAACCCGTAATACTTAGGTCCCGGAAAAGGATAAAACCAAGTTTGCATTGTGCATAATATTACAGTTATTGCCGAATTATATATTTTACAGGAAAAAAAGATACCGACGAATTGAGAACTTAATTTTTTTGAAGTCGGTTAATAAAACGAAGTTCCGAATATTTATAGTTTGGTGAGAACATTTTATGAAACGGAAGCGGAATATATTTTCTAACTCATATCACACTCCAAATTGCATAGGAAGGTTTTAAAGGGATACCCGGACACTAAAAATTAATAAAAAAATCGTTTTTAGGGTTCTGTACGTAAAAGGTTCTCTGTATTTCCTAAGTGAGTACGGGACCCGCTTGACCGGTTTTGTACATACTTCGGTTAATTCCGCAACGAGGGTTTTACGTTATAAGCTCAAACCGTTAGCGTAACGTAACGCTTATAACGTAAATCCGTCATTATTTTGCAACTATACTTGAAGCAATACGTTAGAGTGTAACGTATCGCTTTAAGTAGATATGCAAATTAAAAAACATCTTAATACTTTAGATTGAGATTCCTTGTATTTTGAGATAGTTGTTTTGTGAGTATACAAGCAGCCAGACAGTTCTTTCATTATACCTCAAGTTAATTTTGTGTGCATGTAAGGAAAACAATCGAATTCAAGAGTTCCTGTCATTGAATTAATTTAAATTTGTTTGAATTTGCTTAAAACTTAACAATTTAGTGGGGCCAATTCGAAAGTGTTTTCGCTAAATTTAGAAGTCGCTAAATTTGAAATAAGAAACGTTCTACCCGATTTTGAACCTTGGAGCTATACAAAATTGAGTATGAAGTTTCTTATTTTAAATTTAGGCAATCTTAAATTTAGCGGACATCGTTTCGAATTGGACCCAGTAACTTCATAAAAACTTCTAGACACTTGGGAAATTCTAGAAACATTTAAACCTCATAGAACCTTCTAGAAACTTCATACAACACTGAAGAAACCTCATAGAACCTACTAGAAACCTCATAAAGCCTTCTAGAAAGGAAACAGAACTTGTAAGAAACTTAATAGGGCGGCGTCTTAATTGGGTAGTTGACTATAGTAACAAATATTAATATATAAACCATCATTTTTTACTTCTAAGTCACGTGTCTTAAAACACTAATCACGACGCCATAAACTCAACTCATAGCAATCGGGTGCGTTCCGAATCGCGCCCACAGCGCCAGATCGCGATGGCGCTCGTACCGATATATCGGGTCGTGCATTCCCAGGTCGTACATTATTGGCTCCCGCTTCTTTACATTTATGACAGCCTGGGTATTTTTGTGTGTTTCTGCCAATGGAATGACGTTACATGCGAGAGATGACAGTGGATAGCGTTTTGGCGGCATAATTTAAAAATGCAAAATATTTTTAGCATATTTTCCTTGAAAATGAGGAAATTTACTGATGAAAATATTTTTTTCACATTCAAATACAGTTAACAAGCAGGTTGAAATATTGTTTGGAAAGGAGTCAAGAACCAAATTAAACGGTTTCTTATTAAGGTATCTATGTCCTTTCCCGGGCTTAAACTATCTACATACCAAATTTCATCAAAGCCGGTTCAGTACTTTAGCGTGAAAGCGTAAAAGACCGACATTATATTATTAATATACTATAGATAAATAAGCCCACCCTAAAATTATAAAACACTAGTTGTTGCCTGTGACTCGTCCATGTAGAATTCAGTTATCATCTTTCCCTCAGAAAGTAGGTATAATTTTTTTCAGCCGTAAAATATTATATATGTTAATTTGGTATATTAACTGTCTACACGCCGCTTACATTACTTGAAATTTGTTCAACCGTTGAGGCGTGATTGAGCAAAGCAACATCCAAACATTATTAACCTACCAAAACGGAAGTGAGATAATGAATATGTGACCTAATGTGACCTAAAAGTGAAGTCAGCAGGACACTGGTGATCGTATCGAAGGAAACGTCACGTCACTCGACGTGTTCACTTAATTAATAGGTTCTTTGTCACCCGAGACCTTATCACCGGCACTGCACTGTCAATGTACTGCTCTGGACAGTATATTGTTTACTACTTGCTCGCATTGCTAGGCAGGTTCAGTCGATTGGTCATAATAAACAATGAATGGATCCCCAAAAAAACTTGTACCTATTTGAAAGCTTTTAGTAATAGAAACCGATCTGTGTACGCAAAACATTATTATGATGTTTATTTTATGAGTTATGTAGCTTTGAAAGTCATTATTCATACCACTCGCAAAAACACTCCATACAAAATGGACAGCAGCTTTGACGTCACAGCTGTCGTTATACTGTACAAAGTGTAATGCGTTTAAACGAAATCTGAAATTACTTCCAAAAATACTGTTTTTAGACCAACATCGTATAAATAAAACATGACATCAATTTGATAAGAGTGTCCAAAAAACTAAAATCAGAACTAAAAAACAATGTATATTTTTCACTAATTTTGACCCTTAATCAAGTAAAAATGAATAATCAAAATGATCTGCTTTTTTCTGTAATATGCTTTTGTTTAGGTACTCGTACATTTACTTTCATAATACATCATTTAAACCTCATTTTGATTTTCATGCATGTTCCCCATTAAAATCGTTTCCAAGATTGAACTGTGGCCATGCACAGCATACTACTGGCACAGTATAAAGACATACAGTAGTCCGACGCCTTTGATCTCGCGGTAAATGCCGACAACGTGTAGACAGCGTTGAACCGGCGTATGTACGCTAGGGCTGTCACAAGCAAACAATATTTATGAATTCATTCAATCAACATTATTATTAACAACTAGGTTTTGCACGTGACTTCGTCCACGTGGAATCTTTTATGGCTATTCCCTCGGGAATCGTGCTTTTTTCGGGATAAAAAGTTAGCCTTTATAATTCTCCGACTTTCCAACTGTCGCTGTGCAACAAAGAGCAATAACCGAATTCCACTCGGACGAAATCGCGGGCCAAAGCTAGTCTACTTATTTCTTCTTCTTAATACCTACTACTTTTCTAGAAGTTTCCATGACGTTTCTAGTAAGTTCTATAAGGTTTCTAGAGTTCACAATGAAGTTTCCAGAGGGTTCTATGATGTTTCTTGAAGGTTCTATAAAGTTTCTAGAAGGTTCTTTCTATGAGGTTTCTAGCAATTTATGTAAAGTTTCTAGAAGATTTCATAAAGTTTCTACAATGTTTTATGAGGTTTCTCAAAGGTTCCATGAAGTTTCTAGAAGGTTCTATGAAGTTTCTAGAAATGTCTATGAAGTATGGAGAAGTTTCTAGAAGGTTATATGAATATTCTATGACATTTTTAGAATGTTCTATGAAGTTTCTAGAGGATTCCATGAAGTTTATAGAACGTTCTATGAGGTTTCTAGATGTTTCTAGAAGGTTCTGTGAGGTTTCTGGAAATTTCTTTGTAGTCTGAAGAAGTTTCTAGAAGGTTCTATGAAGATTCTACAACATTTTTAGAATGTTCTATGAAGTTTCTAGAAGATTCTATGAAGTTGCTAGAAGGATTTTCGAATTTACTATTAAATTTCTAGAACGTTCTGTGAAGATTTTATGTCGTCTGTACCATATTGAGTTTTTAATAATATTAATATGACACGCGGGCGAGTCACGACAGCCCTTAAATACAGGTCCCATGCTACGGAGGCCAGTTTGGGTCGCCCCTCGCCCCGCATACTCCGACGATTGCTCTGTCTAGACGGCTTCGTCGAACCTCTGTATCTAATATTTACTCTGTGACTCTATAGACCCACAATTTTACTTAACTATCCCTCTGTACGTACATTACAAGTTTTATTTGAATCCACTGCATCCACAATAAGTGTAATGTACTGTTGTAACAATCTTTTAACTTTATATGCATCCATATGTACACCGTAACTTCATATCTTCACTTATCCAATGATATAGTGTGTATGTCTGTCTGTTTCTTTGTACATGCCTAAAAGCCGTTTGTGTGGATTTCATTTATTAACTGAGGAGAGGGATTTTATTTAAAAAAATCAGTTTTACTTTTATCGTATTATACGTTTTTATGATGAGACATGTAATTTATTTAACATTTTCATCTTTTGTCACATACCTTCTAATTAACACAAATAACAAATGCAGTTACCCTTCGTACTAATATTGAAAGCGCTCTTTAGTCAATAACGCCATACCATACTCGTTTCTCTGAGTCGTTTTGTTTTAAACGGAAACTTTTAAGTGATAAATTGGTCCCGGAACATGGTAGCGCGTAAAATAATCATCGCGTGAGCATGCGTCGGCATCTCCGCTTATCTCAAGTGCCTCTATTCTAAATTGCCTAAGCGTTATTGCGTATGTTTTTTTAACGTTGCGGCCGCCTTTGCTGTCATGTTAATAAGAGCCACCATACCGTGGCAAAATAATTTGCGATATTGCTTAGACTATGTCGGATAGAACAGGTCTCTTGTCGCCGCTCGTCCTTGTAGCGCGCCGCCCGCGGAGTGCGAGCGCATGGTCGTCGCTGCGCCAATTACTGCCTCCTACACCTAATGCCATGTCGTCTGCTACACCAGTGCTGGATTCGTTTCGTTCGTTCGGTTCTTATAAGTAGTATTCGTTTTATATAAGGAAATTACTTAATTATGAGCAATAAACAATATGATCGTCTTGACGATAAAAAGCATAAACAATCAGTAGGTATTCCATGTTTTATACTTTTTGACAATTTCATTCCATGGCGATCATAATTCCTTAGATGATTAAGGGTTGATTATGAGCCTTATATCAGAAGTAATAAGAGCGGCAGCAGTGGGAGGGAGCAGTACGCGTGCTGGTTCCGCCTTCGGTTTATAAATACCGGTCTGGCGCCGGATGCGCCGGCGACCGGCAGGGGACTGATGCGCTCGATCGATACACCTACACCGCACTTGTACTCCACCTACCTACTGCAAATGCACCACGTTATAGCTAAATATTACTCGATACCCGATAACGATTGTTTAACTGTTACGGACACCGTAAACAAATATGGGCTCTTGATCGACGTGACAGTGACACTATATCGTCTATACATATAATAAAATCGTAAAGTGGAAAAAGTCTGTACATTGAAAATAAGAACGAATAAATACTATGGGGGGCTTCATAATGAATGAGCAACGCAACACATCCCAGTGGTTTTTGAATTTCATGTATGTTTGTCTGATTGTATGTGCGCCATAAACTTTAAAACTACTGGGCGGATTTTAATGCGGTCTTCGATATTATGTTAAGGAAAAGTTCAGGCAGGACATAGGCTATAGATATTTTTGGAAATAAATCTGGAAGGGTGTTAACAAGGGGGTTGAAGTTAGTACTTATGGGAAAAACTAATTCGATGAGTTTATCAACTTGAAACTTGTTATAAATAACTCTTTAAAACAAACAATTAATTATACGTTAGAGAACAACGTGTTACTACCCCTAAAAAGGAGTGTTTAACGCCCTAAGCGTTAAACTTTGTATCGGAAAAACCGATTCTAATTGTTTATCAACTTGAAACTTGGAATACATGCAGTTTAAAACAATCAATTAGGTAAGGCAAGGTGATAACTGATGCTCAAGGCTTACCAATTTTCAATTAAAGCCTAAGAAGGTGGTTGGTTGAGCAGTGCTTTTATAGTTTTAAGGTTTTTGATTGGCTTTCGCTTGACCTCAGTCTCACCAGATGGAAAGTGATGAGGCCGCCGAAGGTAGAACGTGATCTGATCTCAAATAAATACCGCGTTAAGTACTGCGATGAGCTCAATTTTTTCTAAAATAAAGCATCTAGGTCAGGAATTCAACTTGTAATGAAATAATATGAATAAAAAATGTCAATATCTATAAGTATACACATCGTTGTCTAGTACCCATACTATAGGAAACCCTAGTTTGGGGCTAGATCAAAGTGTGTGTGTGTGTCCAGGATATTATTAAATTATCAATACTGTTTGGTTTGAATTTGATTGGTCAGCGAAAGATTAAATTAGTAATAAATGTTTAGCAGAAGAGATACTCTTTATTTATTATATGATAACAGCTTAGTATATTGATGACTCCGCTGCAGCTTATTGCTGCGCTTGCAAAATGTTGTTGTGTGAGTGTACTACCTTGCTAGTTGCGAATGTGTTTTGTTTAATATTGTGGCGAGTCAAATCTAGACGGAATTTCTGCACACGAGGTGATATTTGAGAAAATTATAAATATCAATGAATCACCATGGGAACTCTACATGCTGGCACAAAGTCCATATTAACATGAACTTTCAATGTGCAATCTCACATAATTAAACGATGTGCTGCAATTTCTTTTGTGATATCTTTGATGATGCTCGTATAATGATTAACAATGCTGCCCTGCGACTTTTGAGTGTATAGTGGACTTGGTGATTCTTAAGTTATTACTTAAATGTGCTTTATACCTGGTGTTTATTTATCGGGTAAAGTTTTAGTCCACGAGCCAGGTACAAATTTCGTCAAGCATTTCCTCTCGGGCGATAACTTGTAAAATTTATTTTATTTATTTATTTCATCTCACAAAAGATATTGTAATACATAGTACATGGCTTTCATTATATAAAACTTTTATGTTCTGATGACCAGCAGAAGTATAATCCACCACTTTATAGCCAGCGTCTTTTTTCTTCTTCAAGATGTTGGGTTACCTATGATCTGATAAATTCTAAATCGGGAGGGAATCGGAATCGGAATCGCTTCCACGTGCGTGGGAGGTTACCGCTGCTCAACCCACCCGCGGAACCGCAGCTGACGTTCACGAGGCTTCATGATACAACTCTGAATCATTATAAGAGTTATCGGCCGCGAGGGAATTGCTCATGAAAAACTCTTGCTGGCTCACGAACTATTTAGTGACATGGCATATGAATTTATGACTGGACGGTAGAAAGTGTATATAAATCCAATGAGTAGGTACCTTTATTGGCTTTCAAGTTTATTTAAAGTTCCCCCTGCTCCTTTATATATATATATATAGGATATTAAATTGAAATTATTATTAATAATTCACATTCCGCCCGGTCTATGCTAGTTTCCTGAAAACTAAATGTTTTATGGCCGAATTCAGAAACGCCACTTAAGCATTTGAGCAGATATTACGTAGTTAAATGTCCCTCAACTAGCTGTCAACCCATGCAGAAACGTCACTGAAACGTCACTTTAATTAAAGCTCAATTTGAGCGGCCTTTCTGAATTCGGCTATTAGAATAGCAATTTGAGTTCTGTACCTATTTAGATACAAATTTTAATTTAATAAAATTATATTATTTTATTTTAATGCCCAAAAAGGTCGCTTATGACATTTTAGCGTTGAAGCGTCGTGATTAAGATATATTTATTTAGGTAGCTGAGCAAAGTAGCAAATTATTAAGGCAGTATTTATTAAGTAGCTGTATTCGATGGCGGCGTTTCAAACTTCTGGAGTTGAAAAAATGTATGAAATATTATTAATGAATGAACGTAAAGCTGCATTTCGCTCAAGTACACAATAATTAGCTTTGCAATACCATTAAGAACATGATAAACGCTTAAGTTTAAAAAAAAACAGTATGATTTGAGTGGCCTTTCTTAATTCGGCCATTAGTTACGATATTTTATAATTTAAATATATTGTATGCGGCAAATGTCAATTTATACCCTAATAAACTTCAGCCTTGCAGCTGATCTTAGGCTAAGCCCGCACCGGACTTGACTCGCTTAGTGGCAAGCGCTTCGGTGGGTGCTTATATGACATATCCTAATGGAGGAACTTACGCCAATCTGCGGTGCTGGCCACATTGTGTTCTTTAGCGGCATACTACGTGCTCTCCTTTTAAGTAATCTTGCCTCTAAGCGTGCCATGTCCAGTGTGGGTTTGGCCTTACATTACCGTTGATGTCCAATTTAATTTGTGCGCCGGTAAATGATTACTACGCTATTTGCATATTGTTGTCGAGCATTGCGGTCGCCTCGCAGTTACAAGGGAAGATTAATGTGAAATCAAAATGACTCTATCGCTTAGGGAAGCTGAAAATAATGTTGAACTGCTTTGAAACCCCAAGCAATTCGCTCTTCTACTCGCAGTAATGTTCTATAAGAGCCAACATCTAACGTGAAATTGAGAATAATGATGCAATTATTTTATTTCAGTCCCTTTTTTGGCGAGGAGTTCCAGTTCGAAGTACCTCGTAGATTTCGATACCTTTCAATATACGTGTTCGATCGGGACAAGCACCTTAAACAAGACCGGGTGCTCGGCAAGGTGGCTATCAAACGCGAAGACTTGCATCGGTACAACAACAAGGACCATTGGTTCGCGTTGCGACCGGTCGACGCCGACTCAGAGGTTCAAGGCAAGGCGTATATCGAACTATCACTTGAGGATTCAAGAAAGCGATTACGAGTGGAGCCGAAGCCGCCTGACCTTGATCCGGCTGCTGACACCTACTCAACAAAAATGAATAAAGGAAAGAATCTCGGCCGGCTATCAGAGTATTGCAAGGAAAGCATGAGGTTCGGGTCTTGTTCGAGTTCGGCCAGTAAAAAGCTTCTGAGTGCAGTCGCCACAGAGCCAGCGTTGTCGCTGTCGCGCTCGGAGAGTTTGAAAGACCGAGCGCAATGGGCAGTCCGGGCGAAGCCCCCCATGCACGCCATGTCCGAGTCGGACTCGTCGCCCTCGCCCACCGCCGCCGACTACTGGTCCGACCCCGAGCGGCACTGCGCCGCGCGCGTCGGCCCCGACACCATCCGCCTCCGGGTGCTCGAATGTTCCGAACTCACCACGAAAAACGGGCAGTGCGATCCGTTCGCTCTCGTCACTGTTTTATACTCAAACGGGCGGAGACTCGAACGACGCACGAAACCCAAAAAGAAAACGGTTAATCCTCAATTCGATGAAATATTCTGTTTCGATCTCGTCATGGAAGCCGATTCGAAAGACAAAGATGGATCCCAATCGGTAAGTCAACATAAATGTACAATTTAAGTGATCATCCTTTTCAATAGTTGGTAAACCATAATGTATTTTATTGTAGAGGACACACGATAATTGAGCTTATTTAATCGGTGCAAAGAGATATATGCTAATGAATTAGTGTTAAGATGATAATAAGTAAAATGTTTGTAAGAGTATATGCGGATACAAAATGTGAATGTTCCGCAGGCGGGAGTGGCGAGCGAGGCGCGCGTGTCGGTGTGGCACGACGCCGCCACGCCCGTGTTCCTGGGCGAGGTGCGCCTGCAGCTGCGCCAGCCCGCGCCCGCGCCCCGCGCCTGGTAACACCACCCATTACCATCTTTACATCACGTGCAATGCAACGTTCAACTGATAGTACCCAAGCCAGGTACAAATTTCGTCAATCATTTTCTCCCGGCCGATAAAAAGTTAAATTATTCAGAGAGTTGTGTCATGAAGCCTCGTGAACATCAACATGTAGTTTTTTTTTGTCTTATCCTTCCGATTGAGAATTTTTCAGATGATAGTTTATATGCTATTGTGAATAAATAAAAACGTCAGCTGGCCGTATGGCAGGCGCCAGACGGGAGCAATCGCCTATTTAAATGCACCAGCTGACGAGTTTTTCCTCGGCATACTCTTAGCTGATTTTAATAACAACAAAAAAATAATTTTTAAAATGTTTGTTCGTCGACTGTCTGTCTGTTTGTTCCGGCTAATCTAATAAATATAATAAATAAATAAATAAATCAGCGAACAATCTTTACACAAATCGATCTAGTCCCAAAGTAAGCTGTAAAGGCTTGTGTTATGAGTACTAGACGACGATATACATACTTATATAGATAAATAAATACTTAAATACATAGGAAACATCCAAGACTCAGGAACAAACATTCGTGCTCATCACACAAATATTTGCCCTTACCGGGGATCGAACCCGGGACGCTTGCTTCGGAGGCAGGGTCACTACCAACTAGGCTATCCACGTCGTCAAAATCGTCGTAATCTCGGAAATGGCTCGACCGATTTTGACTGGTCTTTCGCTAGCAACTGGTTGATGTTATAAAACATCCCTCCCGTTTGGCTCCTGCGTTACACCGTTCAGGGCATCAGCTGACGATCTATTCACTGAGATACAGTCGGCTGACGTTTTTATTTATTCACAATAGCATATAAACTATTATCTGAAAAATGTTCAATCGGGAGGACAAGACAAAAAAACATATGTTTTCTACGTGTTTGGGACGTTACCGCTGCTCAACCCACCCACGGAACTGCAGCTGACGTTCACGAGGCTTCATGATACAACTGTGAAGCATTTTGCCGAGTTATCGGCCGCGAGGGTGTGAAAATCTGTTGCTGGCTCATGGACCATGAATTGTGCTCTACGAAGCTATCTTTCAATTTAAATCCCATGCAACTAAATTATGTTATGCGAATCTATTGCTCTTTCAACTCTTTGAGACAGGTGTGTCATGGTATTTATTCTAATAAAACGGAATTCTAAACTTATGGAATGGTCGCGCTGTTCCCTTTCTTTTATGTTTTGTATCACATTTTGAATAGATAGATTGATAGAAGCAATTTTCATCGGGTTGAGTTTTATGAAAAGTCATTAATCGATTATACATTTTGAAACTGGCACCATATAGCTTAGGTGTAGTGCTCAAAGTGTAATGGAAGTGTTGTGTAGGTTTTTTCTGACGTCCCGCGCGGGCGGCGCGCTGTCGCGCGGCGCGACGCCGCCGGGCACGCGGCTGTCGGCGGCGGGCGGCGCGGCGCTGGGCTCGCTGCGGCTGCTGCTGCAGTACACCGTCGACCACGTGTTCCCCATCAACCACTACCGCCGCCTCGAGGAGCTCTTCCTCAGGAGCGTCAGACAGAAGGTACGCTGGTG
Organism: Tortricodes alternella; assembly: GCA_947859335.1. NCBI lineage: Eukaryota > Metazoa > Arthropoda > Insecta > Lepidoptera > Tortricidae > Tortricodes > Tortricodes alternella. Next base: position 20,080,609 of record OX401970.1, on the reverse strand, counting down.
ACACCCTAAGTTTGCCACTAACACACACGACACCTACCTAAACTTTACGACCTGTTTTCCTGACTATGTCCAGTCAAACTTAATATTTACTGACATCTAAAATGTAATGTTCCTAATTAGTATGCATACGCTCTCGCGGGAGGGGAGGGGGAGGGAGTTGCAGCGTTATAGTCAATTACATTAAGAATGTAAGAATGTTTACATTGTGAATGTTAGTATGTTAGATTATATCCTTCTACAGACACTGGTACAAGGTACAGTACACTGGTTTGATATTTGTCGTTTTGGACTGAACCAAGCAATACCAAGAGCAGGCTTATTTTCCGAATGCGCGCAGCCAAAACGAGGGTTTTTTTAACCTTTTGACCGCGCCAGTCGGCTGCAGCCGTCATCTTATACAGGGTAAAAAAGTCCTTAAGTCAAGGTTAAAGTTGAAATTCGTGTTACTTCTCAGACATGCTTGGCGGTCAAAAGGTTAACAGTCAATGTATGTATGTGACCAAAAATCCGATGTTCAACTTTAGCTCCCGAACTACTGGACCAATTTCTTAAACGGGGTATCATATGATTTGTGGAAAATGTGCGAGTGTCATTATGCTATATCAGAATTTAAGGGTGTGTCGTACTCGGAGCAAAAATGCTTTTATCTACACCCATATCATAAAACCTCCATAGTGTAATCAAAAACCGTAGGAAATGACCACCATTTTGAGAACCAATTTGAAAAATCCAGTGCTGCAATGTTATTCCCGTATCGTTTTTAGTATCAAAATGAGATTAAATTTGGAACAACTGTCAAAACTCAAGTGGGTCTCTATTCTAGTATCCATAGATATTAAAACAGTTATTGAAACGAAACGTCAATTCAGTATGTTTTTTTAATTTAAACTGCACAACATTTGATCTCGAGTGACATGAGAATAGAGACTTCATTCGTTTGTCTTTCATTTAAAAAAAATGGTCTTGACGGAGGATCGAATTGCCGCCATTATGTGGGTGTTTTGCTGAACGAAAGTAGAATTGTTGTTGAATTGAATAGAAAAAGTTGTTTGTTAATTACATTTTAGTTGAAAATATGAATAGTAGTCTTCTCGGAGTGTGTGTGATGTGAAAATGCGCCGGTTATCGGAAATATGCAGCCACGATTGCAACAAATAACTTTTTGCCAGAAAATATTGTTTCTGAACCCATCATGGAGGATTTATAATATGTGTGTAGATAAAGTTATGTATGCAACTCTGCATAATTTGGCCGTTAAACACACGTGCGATCTTATTATGAAACTCGCTAAAAGCTCGTTTCATAAAACCGCACTAGTGTTTTAAGGCCTATCATTATGCAACCGTTGCATAAACTACTATTACGTTGCCAGTCGGCATACATTAATATGATTAGCTTTACTTTTTATACCCCACTACGGAAAATCAGAAATAATGAGGGTTATGATTTGTAGCCCCTGTCTGTGTAGTGTCTGTTGCTCAATTCAATAGAGATAAGTACACTACTTAATACACTACTAAAAGAGAGATTTCAAATACTCTTAACTTTTAAAGAGGATATTTTAATTATTACAAGTTGGTTTTAGAGAAGTATATAGAATACTTTTTTAAACTGTTAATAATGAAATCGGTTTCCGTTAGTTGCGTTCAGTGGTGGGTGTTTGTCGGCAGCCTATCACAGCATCGGCGGTGTACATCCTGGGCGAGATAGTGTCGAGCAAGACGGACGCGGCGCAGCCGTTGGTGAGGCTGTTCACGCACCACGATCTCATCGTGCCGATCGTCAAGGAGCTCGCCGACGCCGAGATATCAGTCCTCACGTGAGTCACCATCAGACGATATACATCATAGTTTTTTTTTTACGTAGATACTCATTTTTTCATTCTATAAAAAATGGTGAACCACCGATCGTAGAGCAGGGCCCAAGCGATCGGTGACTGGGGCTGCAGAGAGAGGAACCTCCTTACGCTGCGTGCAGTCATGAAGTATCGCCTTCTGTACCCTTGATCCAATAATAAAGTGAGAGCCTCTTCAGATTGTGATCGGGGCTCTTCGCAATCAGTCCGTCCAATTTGTCTAGGACTCTAGCTGTTCGTCTGTGTTCACGCAAGATTCGGGCTGTAGAATAAGGGTCCGTTCACATAGATCGGCTTGGAGGATGCTAGTTTTTTCTCACAGTACAGTCAAAGTTTGCTCTGCTCTCCGAGCCGGATTATGTGGACGTCACGTAAACATTCACTTCAGTCACGTAGACACACGGAAGTTTCATATATGTGTCGCCGTTGTCCGCGGGTGTATTTGTGTTCGGCTCGGTTGCACACGGCCGTGATTGAGGTGGTGCTTGTGTTGTTGTTGCAGGGACGCGACGACAATATTCCGCGGCAACACGCTGGTGTCCAAGATGATGGACGAGGCGATGCGGCTGAGCGGCGCGGCGTACCTGCGCGGCGTGCTGCGGCCCACGCTGGCCGCCGTGCTGGCGGAGCGGCGCCCCTGCGAGATCGACCCCGCGCGCGTCAAGCCCTCCGCCGCCGTCACCGCCAACCTCGCCAACCTGAAGGACTACGTCGAGCGGGTACCCTACCTCAACATATCGCTCGGATTACTAATGTAGCCCTACATTAGTAATACAAAAAACTTTTCCCAAAGTATCACATCCCAAACTATTTTACCCAAATTATCATTTGGCAAAAAATCATTAGTCGAAACAGCTTATCGCAATTTTACAATTAGCAAAAGTATACACAAGTTAAACCTAACCTAACCTACCAATGACAAATCAAAATGATGCCAAATGATAATTTGACCAAATGAATAAAATACGAAATATAAATATGCTAAAGATTCGTTTGGAAAATGAAACTACTGCGATATGTTTTTTGGGAAGTGAAATTTGGCGGAAAATATTTTGCTCAAAGGGTAGTACACCCATATCGCTCATCAGGACCGCGGACCCCACGCCCCGTTTCTCGGCAAAAGCCCTTGAACGGCGTATCTCTCCATTTGAATAACCTAGTAATCTTGTGTTGAATGGGTGTTCAACGGGTTACCTTTTCATTTAACTAGCCCTTTTTGAAAGGGAAACCTAAACTGGCTTACATTCTCACTGACACCAACGCCGTCGAAAGAAATTGGCTCGTATATTTTAAGAAAAAACGTTAAAATTTGCAACGGGTTGGGCAAGCCAAGCCATTCAAAAACTCTCGAAAAGGCTACCGTCGCAGATAGCGCTTTAAAAGCTAAATCCAACTGCGTTTAGTGAGCAACGGGGTTGGTAAGCATAGCCTTTTGTAAACCCCTTTCGAAAACCCATAAAGGGGATAGCGGACCGGTCCTTGATTACATTAGTCAAATCATGCGTTTTAGTGGTGGCATAGAACCAAGGCCAAGAATCCTATCCTACTATATAGATTAATACTTAAATGCGAAAGTTTGAATGGATGGATGTTTGTTACTCGATCACGGCTGAACGGATCTGGATTAAATTTGGCACAGAGATAGATTATAGTCTGGAATAGCACATTGGCTACTTTTTATACCGGAAAGTTCCCGAGGTAATAACTAACCGAATTCCACGCGGACGAAGTCGCGGGTAAAAGCTAGTTTACTATAAAGACATTACGCCTGAAAGCCCTACGTGTATCGCGCGTAACCGTGTTTTACCTTACATAGATATTATATACTCTTTTGCATTAGAAATAAATCTAAAGAAGCTAGTCAGTTTTTTGTGCACATAAGCTATTTTTAAATTAATAACATTTGCTAAACCAGGTATTACAGTACATTCAAGGTCTAATAAAATGGATATGTAATTAGGTTGTAAAAATTAAAAAAATATCGATTTTATTTATATATTTCAAAACTTTATCATAAATTGTACTAATAATCAAAGAGAAAAACTTAAAAAAAAAACACAGTACTTGGCGTCAAATAAATGAAAGTAACGATGCACTGAATAGCACGTAGTTTCAGCATAAACACGTCGCATGCATTCGCTTGCCGCGTCGACTGAGGCGCGCCGAATCGACTCGAATCGAAACGCATCGCCGCCGGTGCGCGCGGGAGATTCGATTCGACTCGTGTCGGCGAGCTTAGTGGACGCCAGCCTTAGTACAGGTGTGTGTTCCGGGCAGGTGTTCGACTCGATCACGACGTCGCACGCGATGTGCCCCGCGGTGATGTGCCGGCTGTTCGACGCGCTGCGGCAGTGCGCGGCGCGCCACTTCCCGCGCAACGCGGAGGTGCGCTACTCCGTCGTGTCCGGGTTCATCTTCCTGAGGTTCTTCGCGCCCGCCATCCTCGGCCCGCGCCTCTTCGACCTCACCACCGAGCAAATCGTGAGTGCACGCTTACACCTAACTCGGCTTGTATACGTCTACCAACGTTTCTCTGGACTCAAGTGGACTATGAAAGATCGTATTGCGTTGGAATAACAAGGTATCGCTTGGAATTACAACTTTGCGGTCCATTGGTAGACCTATACAGCGTATTTCTCAAATAGTTTGTACATAATTAACGTGCTTACGCCAGCAACTTTAAATTCGTACTATTTCGTTTAACTAACTGAATTTTAAACCGTATTATAGAAACTAACATTTTCTTGTAATGTTTAAGGGATTATTCGTTTAGATTCTTAATAGAATTACTTAGGAAATGTATTCAAAACGGTTGGAAAATCTTTTAACAAAATCGTAACGCAATTGTAAAATTAAAGTCACTGATGTAACCACTTTAACTATATACTAACTTTTTGAGAAATACTCGAAAATCGCCCTGTGTATTTAATTAAGGAGACTGGCTAATGCCAATAAGGCGAGCTTACACCGTACAAATATACATTTTGCATTTTATAGTCCATTTTCTGTGTTCGCTCAAGTAGTGTCGGTACACCCAAACGGCATGGAAGAATATAATGTTATGTTAACATGCCTTTATATCCTGCGATTGATGTCTCTGATGGCATTATTCGATTCTTACGCCCGTTTCCAATATTCAAACTGTGGCAGGTGGCTTGCTTAGCGCCTAGAGGTTAGCGAGTCAGGTGACTATTGAAGGCGCCAAAGCGCTGAGCAAATCACCTGCCTGTGCGTTTCTTACCTTACAGTTAAATATTGACATTTATTGTGCGACAAATGTCAAATTTTAACCCGTAGCGGCGAAATCTATCCGCAGGTTGAATATTGGGAACGGTCATTAATTAGGCGACTTCCTTTGACAGGCGGGTGGCACGGGCCATGTGGCATTTGCAAAGTGTGCCACTTTTTGAGCGTTCGAACTTTAATACTAATGTTTTATTAACCTTTCGACCGCCAAGCATGTCTGAGAAGTAACACGAATTTCAACTTTAAGACAAGGTATTGAAGGACGCAGCCGACTGGGGCGGTCAAAAGGTTAACCAATTAGCCCACGAGCTCCACAACTGACACACAATTGATGTCGTTTGGCAGGATCCGCAGACGAACCGAACGCTAACGCTGATCTCGAAAACGATCCAGTCTCTGGGCAACCTCGTGAGCAGCCGCTCGGCGCAGCAGGTCTGCAAGGAGGAGTACATGGCCGAGCTCTACCGCGGCTTCTGCACCGCCAGACACGTAAACGCCTCATACGACTAACAATCCTATATTTACGAGTACATCGCATAATATATACAAGAAACAAGAGGGATGTGCCATGACTGCTAGGTTAGGTCGCGTACCGCTGTCACCACTTTTATAAGACCGTATGCCTTTCAAACCTACAAAGTTTTTATACACTACATAATGGTGTAAGATCCGGTATAAAAAATGTTATACCCTCATCTGTTATTTAATGATGATAAAGAATATATGCTAGATAATATATACAGTGATACAAACGGGTTGCCTAGCTAAATCGCGTACCAATGCTGTTAACAGGCCACATATCGGCGGCCATATCGAACTGTGATTGTCTCGTCTAAAAGGTTATGCTCAAAGCACTAGCTGATAAGATAATATGGGGTACAAAAAGATAAAAAAAAAATTGGCATAATATGACAATTAATAGACTAGATATAAGATTTCTGTGAAAATTTTCGGATTATCGACTTTAGCTTCAGAACCAATAGACCGATTTTAATAAATAGGGTATCTTAAGATTCGGGGAGAACGTGCGGGTGTCATAGGCTATATAAAAATTCTAAGGGTGCGTCATAATAGGTGCCAAAATCCTTTTTACTTCGCTAGTTGGGTTTAACCGTATATTTACGTTTTTTTTACCAACTTTTAGCTGTAGTAGAAAGAAAAGCATCTGATTATGCACCTCGCATCAAGTGGTTTGTTATTGCGCTCGTGTTTTTAGAGCCCTCACTTGCGTTCGGGCTCCAAACCAACACTCGGCGCAATAATGAATCACTTTCTGCTTGGTGCAACAATCTACTATTAAAGCTTACTAAGCCAAATCGGTGGCTGAACGAATAACGTTATTGATTTACAGTAAGCCCATAGTATCCTAACAGGTCGTGCCATTCAATGCTCTCCGTGCTATTTTTAATAGTTCCCCTGGGCACATAGTGGTAATAAATATGTCGTTGGTACAGGTGCAAGCAATAAAGCAGTTCCTGGAGATCATCTCGAGCAGCTCGGACACGCAGGGCAGCAGCGTGCAGGAGTCGCCCGTGCTGCTCAAAGAAGGGTGAGTGGCCGCCGTACCGCCGCCCCGTACGCCTGACAACCCGCTAACTAAATGTTTCTTTGTTTGTGCTTCATTTGGAACAGATACGGGTATGGTTTACTTATAATTCAAGTCGACAGCCGCGATTGAACAAATGCGAGTGGATTATCGTGTTATCACCATCATATAAGTTGTAAATGCGCATTGTATATGTACGGCTTTCTCAAACGCGGCTAAAATAGGAAATAACAATGATTCCGCGGACGAGAATCATATCAAACCATATACAGCTTAGTTGCTAAAATGTATTATTCTGTTAACAGTACAATCTGTGATATAATAAAACAAGTCACAAGAGCCGGCATGAATGGAATGAACGAAAGAAAGTCACCTATCATTGTGCGAGAGCCGTCCTTATTCTCTTTTGACATTAAAAAAAAGATTTACTCCATTGAAATTTTTATGAAAGAAATGTAAATTTGACTATTTATTACAAAGTTTAGGCAACAGATTTAAATATCATGGAGTTTTCATTTCGTTTAGTATATAGAGCACGAGATATATATATAGTAGATAGTTTCGTTATAAAATACACAAGAAAGGTCGGTTTAGTCAGTAAGAACATTCATAGTTAAAGACATGATACGTACATTGTAATGAAATTAGAGCGGCGCCCAGCCCTCTAATGCTTTATGCCAACGCATTGCAATGAATATTAAGTAACTTAAAACGTTCACTTACCTGCTTGAAAAATTTAAAAAATAAATAATAAATATAAATTACATAAGACTAGTACGTGACAGTACTATGACAATGAAGAGTATTCATCCATTATTTTTTCAATGTTCCACTTAGCTTTTCGGTTATGCTTTTGTTGTAAAAGGGGTACTATTCCCGGTACTATTTTTTGGTATATAGCTGGCTTAGGAATTCAATGGCTTTCTGTGTGATCTCGGCCGGGTACGCCAGCTTGACGGTGCACAATATTTTACCCGTGTTTGGTATGAAATATCTCAGTTTCTATTAGAGCTACGAAGTTGAGACTTCGTGAGCCAGCGGCACTATTTTTTGGGATATAAAGCATTTTTGGGAACAGCACCGTTCTCGAGATCCAAACTTGGTACGCCAGCTTGACGTCAAGTTAGCGTACCCGTTAAACAGGGCTCATATCTCCGAAATTACAATTTTTTTGAACTCGGTACTAATTGGGTACTATTTAGTTACTATTTTTTGTAATCATCAGATGCCTGATATCTTCTACGGGTACGCCAACTTGACGCTCACCGTTCTTTCACATACATAATCCTCGTGCCTAGACTGAACTGGCCTGGTCAAGTTGAGAGTCATTAAAAATAATTAAATAAGCAGCCTTATTTAATAAATTTTAATGACTCTCAACTTGACCTGCCAAAATTTACAAATGTTCAGGTCGCATCTAGTCTGTTGGTTCATAAGATATATATAATTCCCAGAAAGATATAATATGATTCTTTGACCTTTCCTTCACATTCGTAAGAGGCAGAATTAGGATATATTTTGAGTTTAATTTTTATTTTAAACTGCGAAACAAAAAGTGAAAAACGTATTAAATTTTTCGTATCTTCTTTATTTAGTCATTTTTCTTCATAGAATAAGTAGCAATTCTAAGTAGATGACTAATAAGCCTATAAAAGAAAAAGCGATTTTTTTTTTACTGATTGGTCATGATGTGCCCAAATATATTGAAATGTCCTTACAAATTATTGCCACGGAAATAATGTGTTTAAGTATGTTATTTGTTTTTAAAAGTCCAAGTTGCACTTTAATAACTGACTGATGCCATTGCATTGAGGGTCCGTTGGATCAAAGTCAAGATCATCCGGGAAAAGAATAAAATAGATTCAAAGCTAATGTGTATATGTAGAGTGTTGGAGTAGTGTGTCGAGCTTGAGGTATGTGTGTGCTTACAGGGGCTAGAGCTTGTATGTTTGTGTTCGTAGGATGATGATAAAGCGGTCGGAGGGCGCGCGCGGCGGCGCGGGCTCGCCGCGGCGCCGCTGGGCTCGCGCGGCGCAGGTGCACGCCAAGCGGCGCCACTTCCGGCTCACCAGGTACCCATAATATTGTCACCCCGACAATAGGACTCCCGGAACACCTAAACGGCTCGTTCCCACTCTGGGTTATGAGAGCTCTACATCTAGTCGCGACGCCCCACTTAGCGTATATTTCACTTTTACACATAGGGTAAGTGAAGCAGACAGCTACGGGGTACCGCGGCGTGATTGTAGGCGCCCATTTAGTGTCCTAACACTAGCAACTATGAGAGAACTAGCTTTTGCCCAAAGCTTCATCCGCATGAAATTCGGTTATAGTTATTCCCTCGGAAACTTTTAAATGTTCCGGGATAAAAATTACCCAGGGCCTAAAAGAACTATATAACAAGTCTATGAAAAAGAGAGAGGAGGTGACGAAATTACTGAAATTAACTTGACTGACCGCTAACTAAGTTTTAAATGATGCACTCCGAGCACTCCACCAGCAGTCATTGGCTAGATACTTATTGCATGTTTCGTTTGTTTGTATTTAAGGACCTGCGTTGTTAACGGATTCTCAATTTCGGAATCTTTGTTTAGAGCGTTAAGTGTCGCTATTGTTAACTGTTATTCTCTATTAATCTGGGTAGCTAACTAAATGTAAACAAACTAACCCTCGTGAATCAGCTAAGCCAGCCAGTCCAGTTAATCTCTATTATCTACTAGCTGTGCGCGCGACTTCGTCCGCGTGGAATAGACTTTCATCCCTTATTGTTATTTTGAGGGTAAAACTTTTACAAACCTTAAATGTCATATTTATTTATATCGAATCAACAGCCTAAAAAATAAGTGTCAAGCTTCTGGCTCTAACAATAACGATATTACCATACAACTTTTCATCCCCCCTTTAAACCCCTTACAACCCTTTTTTCGCAATAAAAAGTAGCCTATGTCCTTTCGCAGGTTCTAGACTATCTGTGTACCAAATTTCATTTAAATCGGTTCAGTAGTTTTGGCTTGAAAGCGCAACAAACAGACAGACAGAGTTACTTTCGCATTTATAATATTAGTAAGGATGGTAGATCTTGATTGGCTGGTTAGCTAAGTCGCGTGGGTTAGTTTGTTTACATTTAGTTAACTCCCCAGACGAATAGAGTATAATAGCTCAAATCGCTAAAAATCTCCTGTTGTTAAAACTAAATTAGTTTTGTTGCTGCGTTGGTGTTATGGAGTCTCTAATACAATACGTGAATGGCAGTTATGAACGGCACGCGGTGGGCTTGAATGGCAACTAGCCAATAGCGTGCAGTTGCCATAACAAAACCGTTCAAAAATTATATAATTAGGATATCATAGTTTTTTCAGTCGCACGTGCAACGACCATAGTTTTGTGTCACAAAACAAACACTATCGAAGTGTAAAGGTTCATCATACCAAAAATTTTCAACAGGAGCACGTTTAAAATGTTGATAAAAGTGTGATCAAATTAGCATGCTTTTTCAATGTCTTGCGATCTATTTAGTGGCATACTCAAATCCAGCGTGTTCATTAATAGCACGTGATAGATAGATACACATGCTGTAAGTAGCATTTGCTCGAAATCTGCATGCTTTCGTGCTATTGTTGATAAAAATCGGTATCAACGTGCGATTTTCATGGCAAAGTGTGGTTTTCAAAAAACAATACCCTAGTCTTTTTTTTAATTAATTTACTGAAAATAATATGACATAGGTAGTGAAAAGCGTTATGTTATTCTGAATAGATCAATGAAATTTGTCGAACAGATTTTGCTATCAATCGTTGAAGTCTGTTTGTAAACATCCATTTTAAGTGACTAAATGATCTTACCTCATGAACATAGGTAATTTCGGTGTTTATGTGATATTGAACGCATTTTTTACTGACACCTAGTATTTTCTTTAGTTTATCTACAAGGAGAGAAAGAACCGGAACCCTTACCATGAGTTTTTGCGCAAACCGTCCTCGCTATCGAAATCTATCGGAAATGCTGCTTGTTGCCTATACAAGTAAAAGGGACCGAGCGACAGTTTACACTAGCGAGAGCGGTTTGCGCAACTCATGGTAATGGTACTGTTTATAACGAAATTAATTGCACATTACACCCTATAATCCTATGACAAATACTAAAGACAAATAGAAAAAACTTTATCTGCCAGCCTTACCGATTGACATGGAAATTGCACGTTGACACCGATGTATGATTATTGAGCATTTGTATATAGTTTCGGCGGGTATAGTAGGTAGGATAGTGTACGGTGAATTGTTGTATGTGCGTATGCGCTGGGTGTGTTGTGAGCGCGCCGGTCTGTTGCAGCGGCGAGCTGTCGTGGGCGCGCTGCGGCGCCAAGTCGGCGGCGCACCGGCTGCCGCTGGCGGGCGTGCTGGCCGTCGCGCCCGTCGACTGCCCCCCCGCCGGCGCGCCGCTCGGCGCCAACAATATCTTTCAAATAGGTAACTACATGAACACCAACTGTGAGCGATCCCAGTGCGTCCAACGCGTATATACGCACGATGTTTAGAGTATATCGTCACCTGTAATATGAGTTAAAGTAACCGCAAAAATGACGAAATTGAGTTATATATACAGTTCGACAGCAAATTTTCCGTTCTGTCGTTTGATGTCTTTAAATTCTCGATATATTGAAAAAAATCGTGAAGTTACGTCTGAAATCGTCTTTAAACAGTTCTATGTCTTAATTTTTTTAACTTATGGGTCTATAATTAATAACACTATTACATCACGCCCATACTCAAGTTTGACTAATTTATATTTTACATGTAGTGTGTTTACTTAATATAATCCACCCGTTTTTGATTTTTCCCATACAAATAACCGCACAGTGCTTCTCGTTCACTCCGGTGCAAACAGACAGAGACCAATCGCTCAAAGTTATTGGCTGTTGTCAGCGTCTTAAGTGACTGTAACACTTACCTTCAAATGTACTTTGCCATATTTACAAAATGTATCAGTATGAACAATCATTGGTAAACCTTAAATAAAGAAAAAAATGTATGTATTTCTGCTATGTAGGTAAGTATTAACATCAAAATTAAATTAAATAAGACCGGAACCTAAGCAATAAACCTTTATTTTAAAAAGCTGAGAATAATAATTATCAAAAAGTTCTTCAAAGAGTTTCTGAGGCAACGTGAATTTTATGTCACAACTTATAAGTCTATACTGTCATTAATTACAACGGTAGATGACGCACATTACTTTTTTAAAGGGAATACTAGTATATTGAAAACGCAGCAATGTAGTTCGTGTAATGTTCACTTCCGATAACTGCCAACCGAGACCGTAATATAATCGTATTCGTACGTATACAAGTAATAGAGCAGAGCGGTGGAATGTTCCAGTGCACCGCGAGCGCGTGCTGTTCGTGCAGGCGAGTAACTGCGTGGAGCGCGCCGAGTGGGTGCGGCTGCTGACGGCGCTGTGCCGGCACTCGCCCGCCGCGCCGCCGCACCGCGGCTACTACTGCGACACCGAGTGGACCTGGTGAGTGCTCGCCTCTCCTCCCCCGCCACCACGGAATTGGGTAGTTCTCTATACTTACATATATTTAATTATTTCTGTGGAATGATAGCTTTACCCTCAACAATACATATGAAACAGGAGTCATGTAAAAATAAATCAAGATTATTTATTAAAACCATATTTTTTTACTTCTAAGTTACGTGCCTTAAAACTTGCTCGGAAAGGGTGTTATTATAAGCAGGCGTGTAGAGCAACTATAGCCGATTTTAACTACTCTATACGCGCCGCCGTCAGCGGGAGTTAGAAACCATACAAAATCCCTAACTTCCAAGGGCAGTTATGTATGCGCCAGGTCGGAGGGGGCGCGCGGGTGCCGCAGCCGGCGGAGCCGCCCCGCGGTGATCGCGACATACAGTTTGTTCTACCCACCTGATGGTAATTCACGGTGTACAATGGACTCTCGTTAGTTATCCCCTTCTTACGGCCCTAGATGCACAATGTACTATACAGTACAGATTTTACCTACTACCACAGCACATAGTAAAATTGGTTGTAATAATGCTGGTAATTTCCTACGGTTTTTGAATACATCATGGAGGTTTTATGATATGGGTTTAGATAAAGTAAATGATGTATTGGTGTGGTTTTAGTTGCGGTCGACGCGAGGCGGAGGCGGAGGGGTGCGGCGGGTGCGAGGCGACGGCGGCGGGCGACCGCGAGACGCTGCGCGGGCCGGCGGCGCTCGCGCTGCGGCTCGACCCGGCGCGCGACCTGCAGCGCCTGCACGCGCTGCTCGTGGCGCACGCCGCGCCGCTCGACGACCGCAAGCTGCGCCCGCCCGGTATGTATGCTCTCAACCAACACGACACAGCACAACACCGCTCCTTCTCAAAATAACAATATTTATACAGCTGATACACCATTCACGAAATACCAGATTCCCAATACACCATTTACCCAAAACACCTGATTGCATAACAAAAATTAAAATCATCTTATATGTATTTTAGGAGTGTGGTATTTTCAGGAACCAAGTACATTGAGAATCTGGTGTTTCAAAATTCTGACATTTTGGGAACGAGCGCACAACATACAACCATTCAATTTATATTATTCCTTTTTACATGACTGCTCAAAAAAGGACTGTTTTGTTTGCAGTTAGAGTTAAAAAAAAAATGTGAATTTCCTTATTCCACCATAACTTGAACTGATTTCGATGTGTTTGGTATCGTTGTGTCATCATCATCATTACGTTTCTATTTGCTTCACTCCTATGCTATTAAATAATTAAGTGTGTAAAAAATATAGGAAGTCGATTTAACTTCCCGGTGCTTAATTGAGCTGAAAATTTGCATACAGATATAAGATAGATGACAACGCAATATTTTAGTGACATTTAACTAGTCTGGTCTGATGAAGATCATGGAGCTGGAAGGTGCCCACAAGATCTTCTCTATACTTAACGGAAATCTGAGCTTTAACTCGTTGGATTAGTATCTCAATTAACAGTTGATGAAAAATTTGTGTTTATTTTAATATAGATGTATTTGAATTTAATAGTTCAAATATATTTTTCTCATAATCTAAGATTCTGTGGCCACGTTCCGGCTGTATTATGAGACCGAACCTGCTTGATTAATATACACTATAATATTAAGTTGTCATCTGACTTGAATTTTTTTATCATTGATCTGCACTTTTTTCAAACATTGTATCAACAGTAAATACTTTCATAGATACATTATATTATAAATACATAGTTTCTCGTCACACACACGACCATACTGTTGGCTGACAGTACCAACCTCTCGGAAAATTGGTTGGTACCATCTGACGGCAAACTCTCATTGGTCAAATCAAATAACGCTCGCTTCCCCAGATTCCTGTTACACCCTTCCGTCCCTTTTTACAAAATTACTCCCACAGATTGCAGGAAAGCGAGAGGAAAGATGTTACACATCATAAACATGTTCAATAAATAATAGAGTGATTGCGCAGTGGACGGGGCCGGCGCGGAGGAGCGCGACGCGGCGGCGGGCACGCTGCGCGACCTGCAGGAGGCCATGTTCGACCTGGAGCACCGGCACCGCGTCTACCACCGCTCGCTGGCGCGCGAGACCAAATATGGCAGCAAGTAAGTCTCATCAGCACCCCGCTCAACACGGTTTCTCATTTCTCGACCTGTTTTCATTCCCGTGTCTCGAGAATTCTCGACAACTTTTCCCCGAGTTTTCCTGAGTCGTCGTTTTTTTTTTCAGAGGAATTGAAACTTCGATTGCTTTTTTCAGTTGCTGCTTGAATGTTAGAGTGTCATGGAAATGGTAGTTTTGATTTTGTTCAAGTTCCTTTTGCTTTGCCGGTGCTGCTGCTTGCGACCCTGTCGATGTGCTTGGAATAGGACTTGAACTAGAAAATTTTCCATTATGGAGTTTCAGTAAAATGATTCAAAGCGGTCTTGCTGCAGTTGTGAAAAAGTTGTTTCTATAATCATTACAACTGGAACAATAGAGATACCTAATTAAACAAATCAGTCAGATTTCTCCTTTCATCGATTTTGATTATAAGATATTTACAAAATGTGGGCGCTAAGTCGTCTTTCATTGATTGTTATTTTCAATCAAGAGATTTATTACAGCTCCCGACTTCATGGTCGTTGCATCTTGAAAGTACTTCCAGAGACAAGTTAATAGGAAATCAATATGTCCTTTTTTTTAATACACAGATACTATTGTCATTCCACCTTGATGACATAGGCAAATATTTTCACCGCTGAGTCTGCGTGAGCAACTAAGCGGTGACAAAATGGCTGAACCTGCGATGTGCTGGCGCAGGTACAGAGTTGCGAACTGGTTTTTATTAATAAGGCCTGTGTAAAATCCTGCCAGTGTTTCCAACACAATTTTTGAGTCGAGTTTGTATTGCTGTTATTTCTTAAGAAAAAATCTCGAGAACTCTAGTATTCTCAAGGGTTTTTTCTCATCTCGAATAGGGACGGATTTCTCGAGATTTGTCGCCTCGGGAATTCCCGAGCAGAAACCTTATTCAAAACCCGTCACACCCCGAGCCTCCAGTAACCACTCCACTAAATAGCTAGACGCGTCACCCCTCGCCGACGCTTTCGCGCACGCTTCGCTCGCTGGCGCCTGAAGCGTTTTATGCAAGTGCCAGAAACTAGTGTCATATACTAGCCGCCACATGAACGCTTCACGTGCCAATTGAAGGCGGAAGCCGCCTGCGGCGCATGCTGTGCACGGAGACGTGATTTTGAGTAATTTCATCAGTTAACGCTTATAGACTTAGCTCCACTTTCTATGAATACGTAGGTGATATCACCGAACATGCGCCGCAATCAGTAACCGCGCTCATGTTCACTCACCCGCTCGCTCCTAAAAATAAAATCCATTTATCCTCGTAAATTATCATCTGTGGCTTTTTTCACGAAAGTTTTAAATAATGTGGTTGGTGTGGTTGTGCCGCTAGTGTAATATATGTTTATATTTGTACAGACAAGCTCCTATCGGTGACGACAACTACCTGCACTTGGCGGGAGCGGGCTCGGGCATGTCGGGCGGCGTGGGCGCGAGCGAGGGCGGCGCCTTCCTGTGGCGCGGCTGGCGCGCGGAGGTCGGCGCGGAGGAGCCGCCGGCGCCGCCGGCCGACCTCACCTCCAGCACCGAGTCGCTCAAGCTGGCGCGCCACCTCGACGAGCGCTCCTCCGGCAAGTCGAACAAGTCCAGCGGCAGCGGCTACCTCACCATGTCCTGCCTCAAGCAGGAGCCCTCCGAAGACAGCGACAACTCGGCCGGGCGGCCCGCGCGCCCGCCCAAGCCGGCGCGTCTCTCGCCGTCGCGCGCCCCGCTCGCCGCCGAGTGGCCGCCGCTCTGCGAGTACGTCGACGTGGAGCTCAAACCGCCGGAGCGACGTCCCAAATCCGACGCGAGCCCGCCGAAGCGACTCGACGCCGACGCTTCCTACCGCTGCAAGGAGTACGAGCTGATGGCTAACTTCGCGAGCCACACGCGCCCTGACGGCGGCGAGGAGGCGCCGCCCGCCGTGCCGCCGCGCAACCACCCGGGGGGGCGCGCGCGCCCGCTGCCCAAGCCTGCCGATCAGCCCGTGCCCCCCGCGCTCGTGCCCGACTGCAGCTCCGCCGGCAGCCTGCCCGGCGAGTCCGACCGCCCCGAGGACCTCGACTCGAGCCTCGAACATTGCGAACAGAGGCCTGCAAGTAAAATAGATACGCTCTCTAACGACGACAGCTTGCTCGATGAGCTACAGAGGGATACGTACTGCGTACTCAAGGTTTGCGAAGACGAGCTGGTCCATGACTCCAGCGAAACATTCCGAGAGGATTCTGAAAACCGCAAGGAGAAAGAGGATTATGGCATATTTTCAAGAATAAGCATTCAGCGAAAGTCCAACCCTATAAAAACTCAATCGAGTCGTATAAAACCTCTAAAAACGTCTAATTCGACGTCAAACGTTCATGATACCGGATCGAATTTTCGCCCGCTCGCAGAGCGACTGACTCCATTTTTTTTAAAGAAAAAACCTAAGGCATCTGAAGAAGCGTCTAGCAAAACCTCCCGGAAGGAGGAGAACCTAATTGGGCGCCTGACGCCTCGATTCGGACAGTCGCGGCTGTACGGTCGTGGGCAGTCGCTCGAGCTCACGCCTTCCGAGAACCGAGCAAAGCGAATCGAACGCTCCGCCACGACCGTGAACCTCCCGACGAGACCGATCAATTCGTCCATAGTGGCCAATCTCAAGTTCTTGAGCTTGCACCGGTACGGGGCGCAGGAGGACGTGCAGTGCCGCGCGTTCTCGCACAGCGCGGAGGGCCAGGAGGCGGGCGCGGAGGGCGGGGCAAGCGGCGCGGGCGCGGAGGGCGCGGGCGCGGCGGACGGCGCGCCGGCACGCGCGGCGCCCTCCGACGCGCTCGAGTACGCGGACGCGGCGTGGCGGCCGGCGCACGCGCCGCTGCTGGCCGCCGCCACCACCGACATCCGGCTGTAGCCCGCGCGCGTTCGCTCTACAAGAGCGCGCGTGCGCCCTCGCTCCCTATGATAAAGGACGCGATCTATAAGGCACAATTGTAATGTAAATGGTAGGCTAGAGATGTATTTATTTCTATTTCTATGATATTTTTTGAACTCCTTTTCGTCGACCTGAAGTGTGTGCCTCCTCTAGTTTGTAGTTTTCTGAAAGAATACTTGTATGGATAAGTCAAAATGATAGCATTAATACTCAAATGGTGCCAAGTGTTGTGTGACGTCGCCGGCGGATTGACTCTCATTCCTGTAGCACAATATAAGTGTAATCATTTATGTTATTGTACTGAATACTTCTTATGTTTTCTTATTGTTAACGCTTGTATACATTTAATGTAAAAAATAAAAGTGTCATGAACTGAATCTAGGAAATTTACAGTACAATATTGTATTCCTGAAATGTTTAAAAATAATTTGTCGAAATTCACTTCATGACGATGAGCATCTTTATTGGAACTAAAAACATTAGAACACAACCAGTTGCGAAACGACGACACCTGCATGATTTAGACACGGCGTCGCAAAACAAAGAAAAATTAAAAGTTTACATTATTCACATTGACTATTGTTTTTTCTTATCTGTTTCTCCTGTTTGCCAAAACGATTGAATTAATGTGTAATAAAATTCAGTGTCACTACTCATGTTCCAAAAAACTATTGGTAGACTTTAAATCTAAGTCATGGCATATTGTTATTAGCAAATTTAAGATCTTATGAACTCGCAATTGGTTGGTGATCTCGTCAATTGTTTCACGCAATACTCATACAATATTTTGCTTTACTGCCCGTGTACTTAAGGATCGATATGGCTTAACATAACGTTAATACGGTGACAGTGACGAAGTACGGAGTACACGCATTGCTATGGAAACTATTCTAAATCTGCCCTTACATTAGTCCTAGAGACACGGCCTTGTAAGATACGAAAAAACACCATTCTAATAACTATTGACTGACTTATTCGAATTCGCTGTTTATGGTTCTGTATCTAAATGTTACTTGATAATGGCAGTCAATTGATAGATTTTAATATTAAATATTACTAAAATGCACAGTAGCTTAATTAATTTGTAGCAATTTATTAATTCCTTATATTATATACATAGATAGTTCTGCCAAACGTTAACATTTGGTGTATGAAACAAAGTTATCATTTGTATTAAAATTAATTTGAATGTTATGTGCCTCGTAGGCCTCTGTTTATGGAGGTTTACTTTGATTTACCTATGAAGAAATAAAATAATGTACAAATTAATATTTCACATAAATATATTATGTTATTTATTTCACCTATTTTCGTTCTGTTAATAAAAACTCGACTTAACATTCATAATTTTTATTACAGACTAGCTGGTGCCCGCGACTTCGTCTGCGAAGAATAATAATTTAAGTAACCTATGTACTTTTAAACCTTCCCTAGACCTCCACGAACATTTCAAGACTACGATAAGATAAATCCGTTCAGCCGTTCTCGAGTTTTAGTGAGACTAACGAACAGCAATTCATTTTTATATATATAGATATTCAGATTTTCACACGTTGCACATTAATACAGATGCTTAGCGGAGGATTTCTCAATGATTTTTCAGCTTTTAGGATCGCTCGCATGCTTTTGTTTTCATACAAATCTAACACGTTTAATTTACAATCGACATACTGGTAAATCTAGCGTAACATTTGTCAATTAATGAAACATCGTTTTGGTCAAAGAAAAATCTTAAAACATGCAAGTAGGGTAGGTACTAAAATTGCAACACCAATAAAACAAATTGTCTATAAATTACTGGCAGTTCGTTCTCCTTTCTTATTGGTTACAAGCAGGCGTTCACATTAAAACATGTAACGTCAAGATTTTAGTTGACAATGTACGAATACATTTGTCGCTCCTACTCGTATGTACATATTATATCATGTTAGGTACCTACTTATTAAGCTCATATTTATCCTTTTCTTCCAACGACATAAAATAGTAAAGCCAGTCTCGAAACCTAAGAATACGTTTTACATATTTGCATAATAAAAGTATATGCACACATTCCTGTTACTAATAGTTTTCACTAAAATAAATAATTTAAAACAGAATATTTATAATAATAAAGATGCCTGCGATTTTCTTAATGCTGTGAAAGCCGCCTTTAACGTACGTAGCGTGAATGAACCAATGATCCTGTCGTATTCAGCCTCAGTACTTTATAGATATAAAAAATGGACTATAGTTTTCGCGCACGTAATATTGTTTATCTACACCCATATCATAAAACCTCCATTGGTTAATCAAAAACCGTAGGAAATGACCACCATTTTGACAACCAATTAGGAAAAACCAGTGCTGCGATAAAGAAATAACATGACTTCTTTATCGTTTTTAGTAAAGAAATGAGATTAAATTTGGAACAGCTGTCAAAACTCAAGTGGGTCTCTATTCTAGTATCCATAGATAATAAAACAGTTATTGATACGAAACGTCAATTCAGTATGTTTTTTTAATATAAACTGCACAATATTTGATCTCGAGTGACGTGAGAATAGCGACTTCATCCGTTTGTCTAT
Source organism: Tortricodes alternella (assembly GCA_947859335.1). Lineage (NCBI taxonomy): Eukaryota > Metazoa > Arthropoda > Insecta > Lepidoptera > Tortricidae > Tortricodes > Tortricodes alternella. The sequence continues at coordinate 20,060,865 of OX401970.1, read as the reverse complement.
AATTTAAAAAAAAAATGGTCTTGACGGAGGACCGCATCGCCGCCATTATGTTGACGTTTTGCTGAACGAAAGTAGAATTTTGTTGAATTGAATAGAAAAAGTTGTTTGTAATTTACATTTTAGTTGAAAATATGAATAGTAAGTCTTCTCGGAGTGTGTGTGATGTGAAAATGCGCCGGATATCGGAAATATGCAGCCACGATTGCAACAAATAACTTGTTGCCAGAAAATATTGTTTCTGAACCCATCATGGAGGATTTATAATATGTGTGTAGATAAAGTTATGTATGCAACTCTGCATAATTTGGCCTTAAAACACACGTGCGATCTTATTATGAAACTCGCCTATCGGCTCGTTTCATGAAAACCGCACTAGTGTTTTAAGGCCTATCATTATGCAACCGTTGCATAAACTACTATTATCTACACCCATATCATAAAACCTCCATAATGTAATCAAAAACCGTAGGAAATGACCACCATTATGACAACCTGTACTGTAATGTTATTACAGTATCGATTTTAGTATCGTAATGATCATAACGATACAGATATGAGCTACAGGCCGGCGCGCCGCCGTCGCCGCATCCGGAGGGGCCCCATCGTCGCCGTGTCACCGTTTATAATATGTGTGTAGATAAAGTTATGTATGCTACTCTGCATAATTTGGCCTTAAAACACACGTGCGATCGTATTATTAAACTCGCTAAAAGCTCGTTTCATAAAACCGCACTAGTGTTTTAAGGCCTATCATTATGCAACCGTTGCATAAACTACTAATTATCTACACCCATATCATAAAACCTCCATTGGTTAATCAAAAACCATATGAAATGACCACCATTTTGACAACCAATTAGGAAAAACCAGTGCTGCGATAAAGAAATAACATGACTTCTTTATCGTTTTTAGTAAAGAAATGAGATTAAATTTGGAACAGCTGTCAAAACTCAAGTGGGTCTCTATTCTAGTATCCATAGATATTAAAACAGTTATTGATACGAAACGTCAATTCAGTATGTTTTTTTTTAATATAAACTGCACAATATTTGATCTCGAGAGACGTGAGAATAGAGACTTCATCCGTTTGTACATGATTTTTTTTAAAAATGGTCTTGACGGAAGATCGAATTGCCGCCATGTTGACGTTTTGCTGAACGAAAGTAGAATTGTTGTTGAATTGAATAGAAAAAGTTGTTTGTAATTTACATTTTAGTTGAAAATATGAATAGTAAGTCTTCTCGGAGTGTGTGTGATGTGAAAATGCGCCGGATATCGGAAATATGCAGCCACGATTGCAACAAATAACTTGTTGCCAGAAAATATTGTTTTTCAACCCATCATGGAGGATTTATAATATGTGTGTAGATAAAGTTATGTATGCAACTCTGCATAATTTGGCCTTAAAACACACGTGCGATCTTATTATGAAACTCGCCTATCGGCTCGTTTCATGAAAACCGCACTAGTGTTTTAAGGTCTATCATTATGCAACCGTTGCATGAACTACTAATTACAACTTAAGCTAAAATATTTTTGACCTTAATAAAAGTACCTATCATACTTTTCGAGATAATGACACTTCGCTGGTTTAAAAATAAAAAGAAATAATGTGAAATACAAATCCATTCCAAATTCAGTTTTAACGCGTTTGAGTAAAGTTTAAAACAAAAGTGAATTTCATTTTGACTTGTTTCCTTTTATTTTTAAACGTGCGACTTATAAGACTCGTGGGTATCAGCACACCCTGATTCATTATTTTGAGTGCTACGACTGCAAATTTATATATTTTGTAAATCAGTTTTTTGCATGATGTTTAAGAAAATCTATGCTAACAAATGTTATAAATAGATTTTTTTTTTATCATGATGCAGTTGCGGTAAGTTGGATTGGAACACAATGAGAGCACTGTAGAGTTCGACGCTGCTTACTAGCCACTCTGAAAAGGCTATTTACTCTATATTTTTAAATTACTGATTATATATGCAGCTTTTCAAAAGTGATCGGTCTGTCTGGTTGTAAAACGTTTTAAAATAGTTGTCTGGCTAACATATATCGAATTGAGTACCTCCTCCTTCGGTGTTTTTGAAGTCGGTTAAAAATGGAGCTTCAGACTGTAATGGAGTTTTTGATGAGAGATCATAATTGAACAGAATCGAAGTGTTGTGATAAAATAAAGAGTTTCAGCCATGGTGAATGTGTATTCTTAAATAAACAACAAAAAAATCTTTCATTATATTTATATTACATACAACACCTTACCGGAATAACTCATTAGAAGGTGACAGTGGCACAAAACGGTTTTTTTCCGTTTTGTGCCTTCGGCGGCAGATCCAGTGGCATAAAACGGAATAAATCGCCACCGTTGGCACAAAACGGAAAAAAAATCCGTTTAGTGCCACTGTCACTTTTTAATGGGCTTAAGTTTACCCAGACATTCAGTATCAATATATAAACTGCAGCCAGGAAACTTGGCATCCTTTCCTAGGTCAGGCGGTACTTCACCCCGGGACAGCTGCTTCAGTTATACCAAGCACAAGTCCGGTCGTGTATGGAGTACTGTAGCCACTTAAGGGATGGATCAGCGAAATACCAACTAGACACCTTAGATTCTATTGAAAAACGTGCCAAGAAGCTCATCGGTGACTCTGAATTAGTTAAGGCGAAACTGCAGAGCCTTGAACACTGCCGCAAAGTTGCTTGCTTATCTGTATTTTACAGCTAATTTAACTAATTCCACCATCCCCATTCCTTCATCGGGGGACTAGGCGTGGGCTGGGGTTCCATCCCTATGTTGTGGATATTCCAAGAATTCGCACTAAGCGGTACGCTTCAACATTTATTTGGCGAACGGCTAAAGAGTGGAGTTCCCTGCCTGCAGACTTGTTCCCAGAACGCTACAACTTGGGTCTTTTTAAGGAGAGAGTGAATAGGCATTATCTAGGTGTGCATGCTCCATCGTTGGCCTCATCATCACTTTCCATCAGGTGAGATAGGGGTCCAATGCACATCTATCTTCTATTAAAAAAAAAACCAAAGTAACAATAAATAAAATAATTCGTATTTAAATTAAAAACTTTTATTTGTCATAAGCTATTAACGCACTGGCCCCCAATTCTCGCTACATTCGAGATAATGTCGATTTCTAAACGTCAGATTCATACAGTTGTGTCAAACGACTGTATGCACTGACGTTTAATCTCGATTGTGAGAATATCTCGAATGCACCGAGAACTGGGGGCCTGCTTCCAAGAAATTACCAACACGACTAGACATCCGGTCATTCTTTTTTTATATCGAGCGGGATGCGTGTTTGTCGTCGTCATTGCACAGCTGAAAAAGAAGACTGGACAGCTGTCCTGCCTGGAGTCCCCCAGCTACTTCATGGAGTCAATAATTATTATATATTTCGAAACTCTTTAGCCATTTCTCGGTTCATTGACTTGGCAACACCTGTGGACATGGACATATCAAATTTGCTAACCGGTGCGGCAAAATAGAGCCGAATTTTTAGTGGGTTTCCTTTCTTGTGCTTTACATTATATCATAATTCTTAGGCATGATTATCTTTTTACATTCTATATTGTTTGTTTTTGGGTCACAAATTCTGTTAACTTTTGCTGAACATCCTGTCAAAACAGAGGAAAGTGGAAGAGGTATTGAAAATTAAATACAATATTTCGAACACAAAATATTGTTACTTATTAATGTATTTTGTGTGATTGATGATTGTTTTCTTTCAAAATGGTTTATTAGAATTGCTGCTGTGCCGTAAATGTGGCACCGACGTGGCAGATTCTAATTACTTGTTTAGCCTCCAAAGCCCTGGAGCTCGTAAAAGTGAAAAAAGAAAACTATTTGGGAAACATAATGTTACTGTTCAAACTTTAGTTAATCCATTTGGTGTACGGTTTGAAGTTGTCGCTACAGAAAAGGCAAGATGTAAAGATATAGGCCATGTAAGTAATTTATGTTATTTTCTACAATAATATGATTATGGATTGTCCAAAACATGAACAATATTTTGAATGTTGTAGCCAGAAGGTGCAGACTCATGGTTCCCTGGTTACACTTGGCAGCTCTGTACATGTCCTCACTGTGGGGCACATCTCGGCTGGACATTTGAGAATGCATCTTTTGGAATATCCCAGGAACCTGTACTTGTCAAAAAATTTCATGGGCTTATCTTGGCCAACATTTTGGGAGAAAACTGTGAGTCTACCTTCCACTAACATCTAAGCATTATGCCACTCTCTTATTTTAACTAACAATGTGTCTCTCTGATGCAAAAACTGGGATGAATCAATCCGGTGGTGATGTATATCATGCAAATATTATTTTTATAATATCCATAATTAAGAGTAAATGACTGTCAGCCTATGATTCCTTTTCATTTGGATGGCCACTATAATATTATACTTATTACTTACTCCTATTTATTTTTCTATAGATAACAAATTTTATATTTTAGGTTTGTTTCTTTTTGTTAATCTTGTATTTGTTTTTAGTTACAGATTCCCTCATCATGATGCCCAATATTTATAAAATACAATAGTAAAGCTGTAAAAACTGTACAAGATCTTTATTTAGAGACTGTGGTTAAATGATAAAAGAGCTAATCCCAAAATTACTTACTTGTGTAGAATTTTTTGCATTAACTCTGAACACCATCCCCAAATGCGAAAACACATGTAGACATATTCATCATACTGCAAAATTTCATGGATGGAGGAATGACTGCCAAGATCTCCATACAAAAGTAAGTTTCTTTTGATTAGACATGTGCGAGGCGAAAATAAATTCATGATTCAAAGCTTGTCGGTAAAAACCTACAACAGTCGTAAAACACGTGTGGTGCCTCTGAAATCTGGGTGCAAGTTTACTCTTAGTGTCAATAAGGGCCCTAGCAAGCAGGGTCGACACGAGGATAAGGTAACACAGTCTTATCTCCATGTGCACGTACACACTAGTGCTAACAAAAGAGATAGTCAGAGATAAGGTTGGTTAAGGTAGCCCCGTGTCAACCTAGCTAGGGTCCCCACGGAGTGCTCAGTACCACATTGGTGGCCAGTGGGGATGAAGTTGCCCTTGTGTCTTAGTGATATTCTTATGATTCTGGTCCTTAGAGAAGATCCACTCAACAGGAATCATAATATGACGCAAACTCAATGGAATATGAAATATCAGATAGGTACCTACTTATTACAAAAATAAAAATACCGAAATCACAAACTGAAAGCTCGATTTATTAACTCCTCTTGTCTTGATGTTTGTGGTGAAACAATATAAAAAAAAAACAATGACAATTTGTCCTAGTGAAATAGGACCAAAGTCTGTCTTGACTTTACATATTAAGTATTATATTCAATTGTTTTAATACACTTATCACTAGTACCAAGCGCGGTTAATATTACATTTTGTTTGACAATATATCGCGAATTCTCAACTCAACCACTTACAATTTGCATGATGGGAACGCATTGGAAAAAAGATCGCAATAATATAGTAAAAGAATGTCGCGTTATTTTACTGTTGTAATAATGGCTTCTTCACAACGAAACACGCTATTATGACACCCTCGTACATTGACAATGGTTAAAGCATAATATAAATTATACCTATGCTATAATTAAATCTTGTTCCATTCATATAAAATACGTTTTTAACACCAAATCGCTTTCTCAAAAATGATACGTAAAGTCGCCATAACATCCAGGGCCGGATTTAGCATTTATGCCGCCCCATTACTGAAATTTTACTCAAACTTATAGGTTTCCCAATTTTGCCGCCCTGGGCAATAGCCCCGACTGCTCCTAGTATAAATCCATCGCTGATAACATCTTTAAAAAGTCACCAGAAAGTTAAGAACACCAGACAATGATCAAAGGTGTCGGGTAAGTAGAGAGGTTTTGAATTCGGAATGAAAGTGTCCAGTAAGTACGATACAAATCTCATTAACATGCACTGCACGGGGCGTGCCCCAGGCCCGGCGCGTTGCGCAGCGCCGGGGTGATCGCGACCTACAGCTTATTCTACCCACCTGATGGTAACTCACGGTATACAATGGGAATAAAATAATTTAAAAAATAGATAATAGATTCTTAAGAATAGCACTATACAAGCTTCGACCAATAAGTGCCATACTGGACTAGTAAATAGAAATCCTCGCCTACGGCCCGGATTTCAAATCGTATTCGTCCAGTATGGCTTACTTACTGGTCTCTTCAGTAATGAACTATTAACCTTTTTAGTAATTAACGCTATATTTAAAACTAGCTAAGGGCGAAGCCAGGGGCAGCCGAAGAAAAACAAAAAATACCTATAGGTATAGTCGTGACGTTCTAAGAGGCCCGATTTGACGTTTGATGCTTTTGACACCGCGATAACTTTGTGTGAACGTCGAAAGAAATCGAAAATTATATTTATAAATTGAAGTATTTACGGTGTGACTCTTTACATTATGACGCTAAGTAACATTTATAAGGATCAACTTTTACATTATATTGTTAAAATACACTCAGAAACATGAATTTATCGAGGGTTCATAATTTCGTAGTACGACCTTACAATGTTATATATTACGCCTGATACCTTAGTACTGTGACCGCTTCGGAACCAAAAGTAACCGATTATTCGTTATTATTATAATTATTGACATATATTTTTCATTATTAAATAAAAGTTAAACAAAAAATCCTATTAGTATAGTGATTGATCAAAATATACATTATTTAATAAAATGAGCATTAAAAACAAGTCATTAAACATAAATTATCGTGACTGTAATTGAAGCCATTTAATTGATTAATAATTTAATACCCGTTCTTATACTTTAAACGAATTTCGAAATAAAATCAAGCTTAAAATACGCGACTTTATAAGTAATCGATTACAAAGCCTTATTTTTTTTCTCATTCCGACACGTGAGATTTTGGCAGTTGTCAAATCGGGCCTCTTAGAACGTCCTGAGTATACATGCTGCACGAGTAATAGGACAGGTTACGTTAAAAACAGTGACCAACTGCATCGGTTCAGTGAATTAGCCGTAAATTGCGCAGACACAAAGAAAAACATCAACGGGCTCTTATTAGGCTGAACGAACTCCCGTAAATCACTTTATAAGGCCCTCATTTTTTTTTTAATTAAAAAAAAGTAGCCTATGTCCTTTCCCAGTGCTCATCAAACTATCTCCATACCAAATGTCATCATATCATTTGTGGTTTAGCCGTGAAAACGTAACAAACACACAAAGTAACTTACGCATTAACAATATTAGTATGGATCGTGTTGAAATTGTGAGCGTGCGAAAAAGTGGGCAATCACGCATAATAACTAAGGTAGTTATTTTTACAATCACAAAGTTAATTGTGGAAACAAACTTAACTAAATTGGTGACATTATTGGGTCAAATATCAGTAAATCAAAACCGTTTTTGATATTGTACCTTTAGGCTTTATAAAACCCAGCCTAAGTCGACAATTTCAACTTAGTATTTTTTTTATAACATTTTAGAACCAAAGGTTATTTTAGCCCATGTTAGGCCCATGTTACTTGGTACATATAGGTACTTTATACAAAAAAAAAAACTTTCTTGTGTGATTGAATGAAATCAACAATAACCTATGAGGTTTTATTTCCTTTTTTAGCATTAGAAAGACTTCTACAGAAGTATTACAATCTTCTTAAGCCTTTTTATTGAAAATAGCTTTTATAAAATATATAATTGCAATTATCAAATCTCATTAGCGATAACACACTTGTCAAGATGGTTTTCATTATTCCTAATGTACGAAGTATAAGGTGTCAAAGGGCTTTAAAGGTCCGGGCAAACCAAATGCGTTTGCGGCGCGTCGCGTTTCCACGGTGTGGCGGATTTACAGATCGCGCGGGCCCGCGTTGGAAACGCGACGCGCCGCAAACGCGTTTGGTTTGTCCGGGCCTTTAACGCAGTGTTTTCAACCCGGGGGTCGCTATATCTTACTCATGGGGTTGCGGTCGCAAGCCAGGGCCCTAATTCTGGCTCCTTACGAGATTACTTGACATGTGAGATTAAATGTCAGTGCGTAAAGTTCTTTGACACAACTGTATAAATCTGTCATTAATCACATGTTACTTCATCTCACAAGAACTGAGAATTGGGGTCCAGGTTTTTAAGTACCTCGTCGTTTAAACCAGTGGTATTATTAAAACGGTCACGGGGTGTCGTCAGATTTATATTACTTGCAAAGGGGTCGAGTACTCTAGAAGGTTGAAAAACACTGATTTTAATTCCGTTCATTAAATTATTGGGTGACCGCGTCCCGCTCACAGCGTATATTATTACTTAGAGCGGTTCCAGACTTCCGTTCTGCGCATATAAGCGAAATTTTGTACGCGCGTCGTCTTTGTAGTATGGTGAGCGGTTGCGTGAATAAATAGTGTAGTACGAGCGTACATAATTGAGCTTATTATACGCGCAGCGAAAGCGCCAGTCTGAAACCGAATCTCAAGTGATGTTCTTATCTTACACACAAAAAATTAATTAAAGTATAAACACTAGTCAGTTAACGAGATAGAGTCCAAATCATAATGTACGGATCAAATATTAAAACAATCGCACTCATAGTCATATAATGAACAATAAAGTTGTTCTTTTTCCAATTTTCATACAAAACCTTCACTAAGGAACATGTTAATCGGCCATTAACCGACTCTGAGTAACATAACACAATAAGGTGATGCTACCTGCTTTGTACTTAGACTGTTTCTTTATGAACTCCTTGCTAAATATAAAATAATGTAGCGCCAAATTTGTAAAAGTTTTCGAGGAATGCAGATTTTTTCTGCATTGTTGCAAAAATCTTATATTCCATTCAAGAACTAGCAAATCTTTGATGCAACGTTTGCGCTGTACTGGCCGGGGTGGGTTTAAAGTTGACTCCAGTCGGCGGTTCTACAATGCCTCCATTGGCAGCGGAAGCTTTTCCTTGAATAGCTGCAATTTCCTTTTGCAGTTTGACATTTAGAACCGGTTTGTTGACAAAGTTGTGACTGACGCCGCGTCCGCGCCCGCGCCCACGCCCCCTCCCGCGCCCGCGCCCGCCGCGCCCGCGCGCGCTGCCCGCGGATCTGGCGGAGCGGTTGGATCGGCTCGACCGATTGGAACCAATCGAGTTAGCACTCCCTGGGCCACCTCTTTGCCTGTATCCACCTAACTGATTAGTCAACTGAACGAGGCTCTGTTTATTCAAATAGTTTGAATTCCCGACGCTGTTACGTCGTCGACGTTTCGCCAAATCGTTTGCCACGCTAACAGTTAGCTGAGTTGCAGAGTTGAAAGAATTATTCCTAGAAATAGAATTATTCCTAGAAATAGAATTGTTCCTAGAAATAGAATTATTCCTAGACCTAGAATTATTCCTTGACCGCGTAAATGTTTGTGATTTAATAATATTATTTTGTAATATCATATTCTGACGCTGCTCCTTGAGAATTTGGTCCGAGCGCAGGCCCACCGTACTGTATCTGTTGCGAGTAGTGACGCCTCGGCCTCGTTTAGAGATACCTCTTTTAGCGAGTGCGAGTGGCTTGCGGACGCTGTTCAGCCGCCCTCTCCGCGTGGTGACGCCGAGCCTGCTATGGATGTCGCCGCGCGCGCGCGAGTTGGAGCGCGAGCGGCGAACTTGATTCAGTGATCCACCTGTACCAAACAAAAAATAACAACCATTTAAGTTGATTGCTACAAAACCGATTACGAATAACCTGCCGCTGCTTTTCTAGCGGAATCACTAAAATTTCGAAAAGTAGTTTTTACACCACTGCACAAAAGTAAGAATAAGAATAATTTATTTACCAGAATGAGTACAAATAAATTCAAAATGTCCAACGGACCCCAAACTAGGCTGGGCCTGTATCTTGGGAGTCCATAGAGTGAGGTATAACATTTAGCCTGTAAGTAAATGAAGTTGGGTTAGATTACGTGTTGGGAGGTTACCGCTGCTCAACCCACCCACGGAACCATACAACTCTGATCAACAATGATTGACGAAATTCGTACCTGGCTCGGGTAAAATAATAACATGCAGTTTCTAACATACTATATATGTAGTTAGTACGAGGGGTGTTCCTTACTATTAGTTTTTTTCTTGGACAACGAACAAGTACATTTGTTTACAAAATATAAGGAGGCCTCTGTATAAGGACGGCACTAACACAATTGACTTTCGTTTCGTTCATTCCAAATTCCATTCATGCCAGCTCTTGTGAATTCAGCTATACGACTTTGTAGACACAAATACCAGTCGTAAACATCTCAAACTACCTTATCTAACCGTAGATAGTGATAAAATATCGAGGTATCGCATTCGTTCTATAAGTTCATGTTTTACATCTCCTTTCAATAACCATAGTAGTTTTGGAACAGGAAAGCTAGTGTAGTTCAGGTTTACCTCTGAAGTTTCCTAGTCTGTTCTGTAATGGCACGGCCTGTTGAATTTCCAGTCCTGCTCTGCCCCTCGGCGTCAGTGCTCTCTGCTGCGACCGCGACCGCGACGCTGACCGTGGGCGGGACGTAGAGCGGCGCTGCTGACGCGAGCGGGAACGCGCACGGGACTGGTGGTCCGCGCGCCCACGCGTGCTTCGCCCTCTGCCTCCCCCCCGCGGGCCCGTCCGTGACACTGAGCGCGAACGCGATCGGGAGCGCGAGCGCGCTTGCCGTGCCCCGGGCGTGGCGGCACGAGTTTGTGAGCGCCCGCGGCCACCTCGCCCACGCCCCCGTCCGGTGCCTCCCCCTCGCCTGCGTATGTTTGTGCCACCTCTTCCACGTGTTCTACTGGCTCGAATTATTTCTTCTGAAATGTAATGAACCATTATATAGGAAGACAGCACTTCCACGTGCATACAAAGAGAAATATCAATTGTCTGAAGAAAGAGTAGGTACTCCAACTGGAGGGCACAGAGTTGATTTTTTTAGGTATTCATTTTATTAATATAAAATGTGAAAGTGTTGGTTTTTTCCCCTTTTGCTGTACAAATGGCGCAGGAGATTGAAGTGCAAAAGTTTTCTATACATATATATTATATACTAGTGGCTCCGTGAGCTGTAGACCTCGCCACAAACTTAACTTTGCCGTTGGAAAACTGATATCCCCATACATCGATATAAGTCGGGTCAGTTTACCAACACCTCAAATAAGTTTATGATTGCAAAAATCCCACGAAACAAAAATTTCACGAGAATCGGTTGAGAACTGCGACCGGTAGACGAGGTCAAATGGACAGCTGACGGATATCCGCTGGACATACGAAAGCGTTTTTGCCCAAGCTGAAATGAAGACGCTTTGCTCGCTCCGCTCGCTCGGTCGATAAGTATATGCTTATCTATTTCATGTTGTATATCGTTGTACTATAGGTTGACCACTTAAATGAGTCTTCGCCCGCGCGGCACAGGGGCGCGGGGCATGGCGACAAAAGGGACCGAGAGAGGTGCGGGCGGTAGGCGCATTTTGTTCCTGAGTCTTGGATGTTCCCTATGTATTTAAGTATTTATTTCTCTGTATAAGTATTTATATCTTCGTCTAGTACTCATAACACAAGCCTTTAGAGCTTACTTTGGGACTAGATCGATTTGTGTAAAAGATTGTCCCCTGATTTATTTATTATTTTTGTTTTCATTCATTTCACACCGCCCGCACCTCTCTCAGGCCCCTTTGTCGTCATGCCCCGTGCCCCTGTGCCGCGCGGGCGACGACTCATTTAAGCGGTCAACCTATAGGAGGTTGTTGTACAGGAGGAAAGGCGCCGGACAAAGAATAACTTCACCACAATGTCGAAGTGGGAGCAAGAACTATCAAATACTGAGGGGCCCGGAAATCTGGGAACTCGGGCAGGAACATCCATCTGAACGGGACCAAACCCAAGATCAAATTAGAAAACAGTATTATAGACGCATCTTCATATGCAACACGGGATACGGAATTTACGCGAACTTTCCTTTAGGAAAACTAGACGAAAAATCGATGAACTAGGCAACTAAGTAACTACCAAACGGCTTTCCTAAAAAACGCTCCACAGACGATCACATGTTTACTTTGCGCCGAGTGTTAGATGAAGAGTGGAGAGCGGGGACAAATTCATTTTTCCTCGCGGTAGGCCTACAAAAAGCATTCGACACGGTCGACTTAAACACGCTAAAAGACATCTTAGACACCAGAACATACAAGGTATTAACAAAGCGCATAATTAAAGCCAGCGTGAAGCGAGTCCATCTGTATTAAACGGTTCGGCCAACAGACAGCACCGACCACGAAAGGTAAAGGAGTCAAAGCTGCTCTCTGTCACCCCGGCTATTGTGATGGATGACGTGTTTTAAACACTAGAAGAAGAACTGCCATTCATCAAACTCAACTAGGAAGTTGAAGTTTGACTGCCCATCATACTTGCAATTGCCGATGATACAATAATAGTGTCTAACTGTCTTCAACAACCGAGCACAATTTTCTCAAACAAAGTTTAAATAAGTAGGACTAAACGGTAAAAAGTCAAGAACCAAAATTCTCATACACAACCCCATCAACCAGACGCACAGGAACTATATAAATCTAGATAGAAATAATGCTACTCCTGTTAATGAGATAAACTACCTGGGAATGTACATCAGATCCAGCAGTTTGTTCATCAAAACATCTCACATGCAATGGCAGATCGCCTGACTTCTCTACAAAATGGTAATAGAGCCCACTATGACTTACGGTCTCAAAGGTACTACCCTCACAAAAGCAAACAACTCAAAACTCAGAAGATACGTAAGGTTAGTCCTTAAAGACATGAAAAACCAAGCAGGATCATCTCCCAACTCTATGAAAATTCGCATCCTTCTTGGACGGGAAAACAATTACTAAAAGGATATAATGCCTCCACATATGCTAGCTACACATTCTCCGACAAACCTATTACATGCTGCAAACCAATACAAAGACAAGACACTTAAAGTCAGGTGTGCAATCTTTACCTGGAAACACTCCCCTTTACAAGACATGGCATACCCCCAAAGCCTCACGGAATCGTCAGAAATGGCAGTAGAAATAGAAAGTTACATGAGTAAGAAAGCAGGAGAAATATATGACCCCAAAGAAAAAGACAGTGAAACTAAGGCTAAGTTCAGATGAACTGAACTTAGCCTAAAGAGGACAGATCCAAACTCCTCCAACCTAGGTCGAACAGGCTAACAGGTGAACTAGAGCAACACACAAAGCGAAAAAACATCAATGCTCATCCTACTATGATATAAACTTGTCTTAACACATTAAACGCCATGGGGCTGTGTTAAATGTTTGTATGAGGGTCACTGGTGACCCCCATGGTGTTTAATGTGTTAACCTAACTTCCTATATTGCCTGCATAGCTGGGTGATTGAGGTCGACTAATTGTGGCTAATTGGCAGTCTGTCAACCCTAAAAAATCGGTTTCCACTGATTTATTTGGCTTGTTTGGGTCAGGCTCCATTCCTGGCTGGGTGTGATACCTATGTTCATATTCAAGTAAAATTATATGGTTACATAATTTTGCTTCTTAACTCCAGTGGCGGATTTGCCCTAAGGCCCAGTAGGCCTGGGCCTAGGACGGCCAATCATGACAAAAAATACATGATAATAAGAAACAAAGCCATAGTATACAAAACATTGTGTACAAGTAAGCAAATTCATATGTCATACCTACCTAAATGATGGGAGCTGAAAAAGGGGCAGCTGATACTACACAACCTAGGGCAGCCAAGAATAGAAATCCGCCACTGCTTAACTCAAAAAAAAATTGCCCACCAGCGGACTCTTGCTTGTCACAGTTATAAATTAAAATGGGTTGAATTTATCTACTTTAACTGAATGCCAAATATGATATATCTTATAGTATTCACACACACAAATATTCAAAATGAAAATATTTATTTAATTTATTTTGTAAGTAGGCCACATACATACATTCATACATACATAAAATCACGCCCGAAATCCCTAATGGGGTGGGCAGAGCCACAAGACTACTTGTGGCCTAGTTCGATTAATTAGTCCTAGGATGCTATGATGAACCGTATGGTGACAGGTGATCAGCCCATCACCCATACAGATAGTCCACCATGCTGGAGAGGACCCATCCCTTAGTCGACTTTTACGACATGCCAGGATGATAAGCATCTGCACGCATTCTATGCTATTTCTTCACTCCCAGTGCAGCAGAGGAGTTCACAAGTAGGCCACATGGGATCCTTATTCATAAACAGATGGCATCAATTCCCGGTCGAAGTGCCGGTTTAATATGATATAAATATAGGTGATACCTTTCCACAATATATGAAAGACAACTCATTTCAAAGAAGTTTTATTACTTTCAAAGTATCTTCAATATCACGATCTCAAAATAGACTTGATGCAATCATAGATTTATAACTTACCTAATGACAAATTTACTGAGTCCGCCATGGTAAAAGAAGTTGGCTGAACAGAGCACGTGTTAATTAAACAAAACTATTGTGTGCAAAGAACTGTTGCTACGAACGTCATGAAAAAGCTTGCGTGTAAATAAATACTATTTTTAACGAGGCGTTTAAGCTAATTATTAACTGACTGACACGCTAAGCAACATTGGTTAATATGAGTGTTGCCATAACTAACATGGCCATTCATTTATGCCGGCTAAACACAATGTAGGCAAACGTTGGCGAACTCGCAGGATGCATTGATACGCAAGGATGACATACGCATTGTCTGTGTTTCATTCTTAGGCTAGCCACTGACCTACAATATAACTGTGCAATATCACTGGTTGAGCAGTGTGCAATGTCACTGGTGGCACAATTATATTGATCGTCAGTAGTCGATATTGAGCGTCAATATCATCTACTGACGATCAATATAACTGTGCAACCAGTGACATTGCACAGTTATATTGTAGGCTAGCCTTACGTATAAATGCGCCCCATGCACCATTGATCGTTATTATCATGATATGAAAATCAATATAACTATTCAACCAGTGATAGTGCACAGTTATATTGTAGATCAGTATAGCCTAAGAGATTATTTATTGATATTAAGGCTAGGTACTGACCTACAATATAACTGTGAAATATCACCCGTTAAATGTAAAATTAAAACGATTTTATGTAGTGACGTAAATTATAGGTCAAAATAGTGTGCTCGAGGGGCTAACGGCCAATTATACTGGTACCACACGATTGTCCAACACCCAAACTTATTGCCAACCCAGCCGAACTCACGCCAACGTGTCCGAACCACTCTCTACATTTCGACGGTTTGGCAATAAGTTTGGGTGTTCGACGATCGTGTGATACCAGCATAAGCTTTTGAGGATGGCCCGAATTGCAGCAATAAATTGCCAAAATGCTACATTAATACCCTAGTGACGTAAATTATACTTCAAATTAGTGTGCTTGAGGGGCTATAGTCATACACAGTCAGTGTAGATCGCAATCCGTGATCAAAAATGAATGATCGCGATCTACATTGATTGTGTACGAAAGCAGATTGACGACCCATCTGTTTCATATATTTCACGGAACGTAAGTTGAACTTTGATCATGAATGCGTACATTTTCGGGTCTCAGTCGAGGTGCGGTATGAGGTGCGACGATTTTTTTTCTATACTTGTACAGCAGAGAGTCTAGCACACTAGTTTTTATCGCGCACAAAAAACATCTGTCACTTTTTAACTAACATGCGGGTGCGAAACGGAAGAATGCTTTATGTGCGCGATAAAAATTAATATCCTAAGCTATCAGGTAGCGGCACGAAAGTCTAGCGGTGACCGTGTGCAGAAATCGAAAATAGGTTATCGTGAGGGAATGAGCGGGACAGTGACTGGAGCGGGAGCAGTCTTACCCATGCACAATATCCCCACCACATTTCGTTCACCGCTACACTTTCGTGTCGCAACATGTACGTGCACTGCACGGACGGCCGCCATTTTAGTTTAATTTATCGCGATCATTGATTTGGAATACCTACGGATCACGATTTAGATTGACTGTATACTGGCGGCCATAGAATTCAGTCAGCCGATTATTCAGTATCGGATTTATTAACTTTCCGATTGTTTACCTTTGGATAATAATCCTTTGTTGTTTACATTCAGTCATTATATTTTAAGCTAGTGCCGTCGTGTTGGTGTAAACTTGTTTAATATAATCCAGTCATGTCCTTTTTCAAGAATGTAGCATCAAGTTTTGCTGTACGCAGTCGTGACGCGATCTTGAAAGAATCATTGATAAATAACTTGTCAGAATGCGTAAAGGATATTCAGTACAATAATCAGTTTGAAGAAAACTTCCACAGCGTTCTGGGATCAACCGATTCCACTAATACACTGTGTACGGCGCTAGAAGCCGTTTTTTTACATGGCTTGAAAGACACCTTTTTGCGAAAAGCGAAAAATGTACTTTCCGGAGATCCAGAGCATATGCCTCAACCGAACTTCTGGCCCCTCGTGCTAGTGCTCTCCCACCGCCAGAACATCGATGAGATCTCGTCTCTGCTGCAGATCAACACTGAGATCGGCCAGTGCCGAGCCTGGCTACGGATCGCCCTTAATGAGTGCTTACTATCTTCCTACATGGCTGCCCTTCTGAGAAATATTTCTGCAGTTAGACCATTCTATAATAAATCGGCCTTTGTGTGTGATTCTGAAATTTTAGAAGTAGCTCAAAAACTCATTGAAGGCTTGGAGACATGCGTTCAGTTTAATCTGCCCATAAATTCAAGTTTGCTAAACCAATGGCCAGAACCAGTACTGATGCTGGCTGGCCTGTGGGTGCCGACAATGCGAGCTGCTCCCATCAGTGCAGGGCTTGATGTAGCCAGCACTATGTGTGATGATGACAATAAGCCAATTGTTGTTGCCACTCCTACTCATACTTCTAATATAACAGGCTTGGGAACAATGCTCGCCCTTAATGAAGATGAAGCTTTAGATTTTATTCTATCTAATTCTAATGATGTTAACATGAATGCACAGTCAGAAATTGAACCAAAGGCCTCTCATAACAATACAAGTACAATCAATGATTATGCCAATGATATTGATCCCTTATCATTAAAACAGCCATCTACAAGCCAAGAACAAGATGATCCAGGCAACACTTCACCATCTCTTGCAGATAATGATCCAGCAGCAACTGATTTAGTGGTCAGTGGAAATTCATTGTGTGGCAAAGGGTGGTCCACTGATAAGAATGATGACATGAATTGTTCCATTAATTCCAACTCGTCCCATGGCAGCAGTCTTATCAAGACACCAGAAATAAAAAGTCTATCATCACTTGCAGACACAGCAAATAATTTAACAGAAAAGTGTGTAAATACCCCTAATCTGCGAGACATTATGAGAGATATTCATGAAGAGCTAAAGTTAAACTCAGATGACACTGCAGTAGTAGAACTGATGACAGAAGCAATTACACCTGAGGATCCTATGCTTCAAGTCTTAGGCTTTGAGATTGTTTCAAACTCTGTAACTGGATCTTTTACAGCAACAGAACTTCAGAAAATGATTCAGCAACTTGGAACCCTCTCAAGAGAACATGGACTTGACCATCAGAATTATCAGTGCAAAGGCTGTCAAGATTTGTTAGGAAGCACTATTTCTAAAGCCAAAGTTTGTGCTTACACTGGGGAATATTACTGTTCCAACTGTATGGATGCCAACTTTTTTATAATTCCTGCTAGAGTGATACATAACTGGGATTTCAAAAGATACCCAGTCTCTAAAAAATCTGCACTGTTCTTATTGGAATTCCAGCATCACCCATGGATAGATATGAAAAAATTGAATCCCAAGATTTACTGTGGTGTATCTGATATGGCACTTTTACAAGAATTGAGGATACAGCTCAACTTTTTAAGAGCTTATATATTCACATGCCGAGAACCAGTCATTGAGGAATTGCAGAAGCGTGTGTGGCCAAGAGAATATCTGTATGACCATGTGCACTTGTATACCACATCAGACCTTGCCCAGATACCAAATGGCTCTTTGTTGCTGCAATTAGAGAAAGTAGTTACTTTTGCTAAAACCCATGTTCTTGATTGTGGGCTTTGTAGTCTAAAAGGTTTCATATGTGAAGTTTGTCGTGATCCCAAGATATTGTATCCATTTGAAACAAGCATTACATACAGGTGCGATGAATGTTCCAGTGTATTTCACATTAAGTGCTGCAATGCAAACATGCCATGTCCAAAATGTAAAAGGATACAAAGTAGGTCAACTGATTCTGTTGTTAAAAGAACCTAAACTTTTAATTATTTATGTTAAAGTTGTTTTTAAACATCCAATAATATTACGATTCCGCCTTTTTAGGTTATGTAAGTATATTGAGTTTGTTGATGCCAACTTCTAACCCCACTTGCAGCTGTTAATACAACAACTAATATAAATAGGGGGTCATGGGGCATCAGGATGACATTCATTACCGAAAACCTGATACTTATCGGGTTTTCTACTTTGTCGCCACACTGAACGACTCACTGGTCAGGTTCTTGCTATAGCAATTTTGTATGGAGGCAATTCTGCGGCGCCTGGGATGGAACTTGATTTTTGGGCTAGCACTGAAAGTTTTAAGGGGGGGACAGGCAAAGAAAAACCAAATATATACCTAAGGTACAAGCTGAACGAGCAATGGGACATTACGTTATGTTTAAAAATGAAAAAAACAGTGACCAACTGCATCTTCTAGGGGAGGGAACGGCAGCGCCCCCCCCCTGCCTATGCCTCGCTACACCCGTGTTGGTTACCGATGGAAAAAAACCCTTTCCAGTGAAGGTTACGCCCTTAAAACTGGAAAAGACCTCTATTCTTTATTAATTAGATTACATTGTAAAATGTCATTATTTTCTGTTGCTGGGAAATGTGGAGGAGGCTGTTGTTGCTCATTGTCAGCTGAGCTGCAGGACAATGACCTTTATCTGATTTATATATGATTATTAATATTATTTTATGATGTTAAGAGCTAGTCCTAGTGTATTTTATAATTGGTGATAAGATAATAAATAATGTATTAAGATAATGGGGCCAATTCGAAAGTGTGTTTACTACATTTAAAAGTCACTAAACTTAAAATAAGAAACGTTAACTTGATTTTGACAGCTTTTGTGCTATACAATATCGAGTTTGACGTAGACACTGTTTCGAATTGGAACTAATATAGTTTTAAAACAGCCATTGGGGCCTATTCGAAAGTGTGTTCACTAAATTTAAAATTTGTTAAACTTTGAAATAAGAAACGTCAAACACGCATTTGACAGCTTGGTGCAGTACAGAATTGAGTTTGACGCTTTTTATATTTATGTTTAGGGAACTTTCAATGTAGGCGACACAATTACGAATTGAGCACATTGCATACCTATATTTTCCTATTTTAGTAAATGTGGGGATAAACTAATAAAATTATGTTAAACATGAAATGGTAACTTTTATTATTTGTTTATTATTCTTATTTGTATCTATTCATACGCCCCCTCATTTCCCAATTAAATGAAATGAAGTCAAAAAATAAAAGTACATACTTATTGCGATAAATAAATTCTGCAATACAGCTAGAGGCATGAGCATCAGTCAATCTGCCTGAAACGATGACGATAACGAAAAATGACTGAAAAGATGAATTAAAATAATTATAACAATATGTATAGAAAAATGTCAATCAACCAAAATACACTTTTTTCTTGTACGCAAACTAGCGGTATGTCATGCGAAAGATCTAGCATAATTTTTTTTTTCTGATTGTTATATTGTATCGTTTGAGAGAAATTCGTCATAGTTTGAGAAACTGCATGAAAAATTACCCCGTCCCCCTGTTATCTCAGAAACTACGTTGGAATATCTCATAAAATAGGAATACTAGAAATCTACTTATAGATGATCGGAAAAACCGGTCTGTATGGCTTACCTATATGGTTAGAGATAATAAAAATAAACCGTTTAAAAACAAGTGTGTTTGGGGGTTGCCAAAATGCAATACATTAATTAAAATAATAGCACCACAGATGGCGCTAGGAGAGGACATGAACAACGGGTTTTAATCTCAACTTTAGATACTCATGGGACTCTAACCTTAATCTTGAATAAAGAGATAGGAAAAGATTTAGGGCAAGTACGGGAGCCTCGGGGCGTACGTCAGACTCGCACTTGTCCAGTATAGGCTGTATGTGGTCCAAACTGTCCATATCATGATATAAATAAATAAATGGTATAACTAAATAGGTATCAACAAGACATCTTAAAGGTTAATCTTAGATTATTCATGTATGCTTTGAACATGTAGATTACAATGTTATTATTTTCATGAGTGTCCAGTTAGCGTACCTACCAAACGAAGATATTCAAATTCTGATGATTCTAAAAAATAGTTCCCAATAAAAAAGTAGCCCTGTTTAACGGGTGCAGTCTGGATCTCTACCATGGTGCTGTTCCTACCAAATATTCTGTAGAAATACTCGTAGTAGTATAGAAGAAATACTTAGTATTTAAATAATACCCCCTGGCTCGCGAAGAAGCCTTAATATAACAGGATATTTTATAAAACACGGGTCAAATTTTATTACCTTAAAGTAAGTAATTCTCAAATTGGTTGGAAAAAAATTAAAACAGTGTTCCTTAGGCAAAATTGTACTAAATCACGTTGACCTTTTGAACGTCACAGTCGGCTATACATGACAGCAGATTTTCTTGCTCCTGATACCATGATATGCCGTTTTCCATACATTTGCGTCAGCTACGGCCGCGACCGCCCGCTCGTGGCACACATTTGCGTCAGCTACGGCCGCGACCGCCCGCTCGTGACACACATTTGCGTCAGCCACGGCCGCGACCGCCCGCTCGTGGCACACATTTGCGTCAGCTACGGCCGCGACCGCCCGCTCGTGACACACATTTGCGTCAGCCACGGCCGCGACCACCCGCTCGTGGCACACATTTGCGTCAGCTACGGCCGCGACCGCCCGCTCGTGGCACACATTTGCGTCAGCTACGGCCGCGACCGCTCGCTCGTGGCACACATTTTCGCCTTTAAGTGATAATACGTTATGTAGTTTTTTAAAAACGTTATGCACGTTCTAATATTCCCAACTGACGTAATAAAGCGCGTATTGAACCTTAAACTTAAAGCGCACTTACTCGTACAATTCGTAACAAGTTGAAAGTTACTCGACGCCGCGCAAGCTAACACGACTTTAAGGTGCTTGGTAATGAGTCTCTCGCGTTGGTGTAACGAACCATTATACAGGGGAATACTGGTTATTCGATACATTCCGTTTAAGGGGATATATAGTACAACTCATTTGACAGCAAAAAAGCTCATGTAGTACCCTGGCCGAAAGTGATAAGTTTCTGAGAAATCTTTTTTTTTTTACAAAATTGTGAAAATCCATTGAAATATTTTTATACAAAATAAATTTGCCATCTTTTGATGTTTTTTCTGAAAGATAATATGTCAGAAGTTTCATGTACTTAATGACAAATAACTAAAAATGTAATGCTATATTTCATGTTATTTAACAAAATTCCCGTAGAAAATCACAAAAAAGTAATTATTTGATTACAAGATAGAGATTTAAAAAAAGCATGATAGGTATGCAGCGTATAAATTGCTGAAAAAACTTCTTTTTTTTTAAATCACTGTTGTAAAAAAGTGCTTAAATTTTTGTGTTTTTTCTATGGGAGTTTTGTTAAATAACATGAAATGTAGCATATTTTTTTTTTAGTTATTTGTCATTACATGAAACTGCTGACTCTGATCTTATCTTTCAGAAAAAACATAAAATTACATCAAAAAATGCCAAATTTTATTTTTTATACATTTTTTTCAATGGATTTCCGCAATATGTTATAAAAAAAACTTTCAGAAAATACATAAAAACATCAAAAAACTTATTTTTTACAAAAAATAAAGTGGAAATTCCGCAATTTCGTAAAAAAAAACTTAAATCTTCAATATCTCAGAAACTGATAATTTTCGGGCAGGGTACCATATGACCTTTTTTGGTGCAAATGAGTTGTACTATTTCCCCTTAAAATTAATGTATCGAATAACCAGCCACCCGGTAGAATCATTACAAAGGTCAGTGACAATCGACTGTTGAGCTATTATTACAAATGTTATCTTGTTCTGTTCAAGTTGAGTATATCGCTGAGGTACGAATTGGCCGCGTCTGGGGCGGTCCGTTTGGGGCGCGCGGCGCGCGGCGGCACGGCAAACTCCTCCATGCACTGGTCTAGCAACTCGTCGGGCTGTTCCTTCGCCTTGCCCTTCTTCTTCGACTGATAGCTGAGCGCGTCCTTGTCGAACTCCAAGGGCACGATACCCAGGTCACCGCTGTAGCGATTCTTCGCGACTTGCAAGTATTTTTTCCCACGAACTGCTGTTAGTCGTTTGTCCTAAAAAAGACATATAAAACCTGGTTTAAAAGTTTTAAATATCACTAAGTCTAGTTTCAATCATCATTCGAATGGATTACCTGAATAATGAGGACGTTGTCTGCCTCTTGAGATGCTTTGGCACTACCGAATATCGAACTTGTAGAGAGATCTTCCGAATCACGTTCCTGTGGACGAAATAGCATATCATTGGATGAATTCAGACATGGATACAAGGCCATGGGGGCAGTTGCTCCCCCTGACTCGCGACCGAAGCACCATATTTTGGCGAATATTGTAAAAAAAACTGGAAGATAGGTAAAACTCACACAGAAATTGGCTACCCCTAAACGAAATTCTGTATCCGCGCCTGAATCGTACAACAAAAAGAATCAAACAATCAGCCGATACAGCATTTGATTGTTCATGTACTAACTGTATGGGATACCTACAAATCTTCTTGAAAGATATGTCACAGACATACAAATGATCCTACAAATTAAGCACGGATTATTCAACGCCAAAATGGTGTTAAGCTCGTAGACACGGATTACATTGACACCCGCAAGTCCATCGGTAATATAAAGGTGAGTAGTGGTTGCCTTCCCTGGAGACTGCGTTCTGATCGATTTGATCTACGTAGAAGCGAAGAGAGCTAAGGGAACTGACCTTCCTGGGGTGCATGACGAGCGTGACGTGGCAGTGGCGCGCGGTGGCGAAGGTGCGGAAGGCCGCGATGACGGCGTCCTGCCGCTGGTAGCGGTCGCCCTCGCGCTCCTCGCCCAGTCCCAGCATGAACTGCACGTTGTCCACCACCACGTGGCTGATGTCGTGCATGTACCGCGCGTGCTCCACCGCCTGACGCCGCCGCACAAACAAACATTCATATGTCGATATCGGAGATGGTAATCAGTTGGCAATCGAAGCATAGCGCTAAAAGTAGTCTTGCTGGCTCTTCTCAGTAGAGGTGTTCTGCGTACTGGTGGTACCACAAGTGCTTTTACAAGCCTAAACTGTATTAAGGTCTTTGTGATTTGAGAAACTTCGACCCGGTTACTTTATAAATTGACTACCAACAATTGAACAAAATGAAAATGAAAATATTTGTGTTTTTTTTTTTTTTGCAAATAGGTAGAGCAATTTTTTAAGAAATAGTCAAAAATCAAATACCAGCCCCAATACCACAAACGCGTCACGCGGTGTTGATAATTTGACATCTTAGTCGACTTTTGAACGGAAAAAATTGCAATTATGTATTTGGCACGATTGAAGGCGGGGCGAGGGATCATAGTGACAAAAGCGCGTACCTCCATAACAACCTTGATGGGTTGCTGGCCGTGGAAGGCGAGGAAGTAGATCGGTAGCCGCTCGAAGTCATCGGCGAAGGCGTGGAACCGGTCGAGGTGCTGGTCCAGCGGCACGCCGGCGCTCTGCTGCAGCATGGTGCGCGCGAGCCGCGCGTTGCGGATCTCGAAGCTGCCCCACAGCGTACTCACCTGCACATGGCACGTACATCTACTAACGCACCATTTCACACTTCCTACATAACGAAGCTCGAAGGGATAATGTGATTGGCGGTTAACCCATACAACGCCAACAAGGGATTTTCGTGCCACTGACTGGCTAATGACGTCGTTGGCGTCCGTGGCGCACTTTTTCGCATATTCAAAGGGTTAAGGATAAAGGAAACATGGATGTGTTTGTACTTGATTTAAGATTTTTACTAGATATTTCTGATGAATTGAAATAAACGGTCTTTAAATGTAATGAAATTAACAATAACATTACCTACACCTATTAGGTACAGTTTATATTCGCCGCGCATCATGAGTGAGTCATATTGAAGCTGTCTTCGAAATAATACACAGTTGATCCAGTATTAGGTGTCGAGAAACGTTGATGAGACAAGTGCTATATGTATTTTGGTCAATGACATTTATAAGCAGAAGGTTTCACGCTTAAAATTTAAACCCAGAAAGCAACCCAATTGTGATTTGATCATAAAAATTAGTCATGCGCGAACTCTTGAGCGGATGACGCATGTTGTGCACTGTTGAAAATATTCTCAAAAAATACCATCCTGTGCATACCGTCATTTCGAAAATACTATTGAAAAATTTAAAGCAAGCAATGGTGCGTCATTTCAAAAGAACGACTTACATTAATGTAAATAAAAGATTTAAAACACATTTATTTAGTTCGTATAGACGATGGCTATATTCCAAATGAATGTGTAATGTCCACACGTCATTGTCAAGAAAAGCCTTCTTGTGTCATAATATAGGTATCATTAGTTACCCCCTGCTGAGCGAGGTCGAGCGACATCTCGGCGCACAGCGTGGTCTTGCCGCAGCCGGTGGGCCCGGTAAGCACGGTGAGCTCGCCGCGCCGATGCCCGCCCAGCAGCCGCGCCAGCGCGGGGAACCGCCGCCACTTCACCCCGCGTACCTACAGACCAATATAAACAATAGTTATTTGTTATACAAGAGTGCAAAGTTGCTTTTTAACTGCGTGCTCAATTTTGATGACCGAGCAAGCGAAGGATTCTAAAATTTAGAATCCTGAGCGTTAGCGAGGTAATCAAAAGAGCACGAGGTGAAAAATCTTTGCACTCGAGTGCAACACGTAACATTTCATTCCACCTCAGCGAGGAAATGACTAAATGCAAGAAAAAAACATTTGTGCATTATTAACAGTTTCAGACAATTTTGTTGGCGTCAAATAAACTTCCTCGTCGCTAGAATCACTCATTTTAGGATTTTCACTTGTTTTTCAAATTTCTTGTTTTTTAACCTATGGTTTTAACAATATGAAGTGAAAAGAAAACGGCACGCGCAAAGCAAATTAAAAAAAAAGTACACCAAGAAGGTTCCGAGTCTGAGTTTTTGACAAAATAAAAAAGGTTGTGTGATAAATTCGGCACCATGAAGGTAAATACGAGGGGCGGCTGAAAAGTTATCTACCTAACTATGAAACAAAAGACGATCATGGCTAGTTTTATTTTTATTTTTCAATATAGTCTCCTGACAGGGAAATGCACTTATTACATTTATCAATTAAAGACATTAACCCGTTAAAAAATAAACTTTAGGTTTATCATCGAAAAAGTCATTAACAGCAGCCTTCATGTCGTTATCGGTTACGAATCTTCGTCCCCTCAGTTCTTTCTTCAAAAGTCTGAACAGGAAGTAGTCGGATGGGGCCAAATCTGGACTATATCGAGGGTGGTTGATTACTTCGTACCCATTTCCATTAATTGCTAGCTTCGTTAAGCGAGCAGTATGCACAGGTGCGTTATCATGCAAAAGCAGAATCCCTTTACTGAGTTTGCCCCTTCTTTTTTCTTTTATGGCTTCTCTGAGCTGGTCAAGTAAATCTGCGTAATATTCAGCATTCATTGTAGTTTTTTTTGGCAAGTAATCTACAAGCATAATTCCTTCCGCATCCCAAAAAAATGTTGCCATTACTTTGCCTGCTGACGGGCGAACCATAAATTTCCGAGGAGGCTTTTCATCCTTGAATTTCCATTGGAATGACTCCTGTTTACTTTCGGGATCCCCCTGCCGAATCCAAGTCTCATCACAAGTTACTATTCTAGAAATAATTTCCTCCTCTTTTCCACGGCTCATGTCTAAAAATTCCTCGCAACATTGAACACGTCTGTCCTTGTCAAACGGAGTCAACATTCTAGGGACCCAGCGTGCACTAACCTTAGACATGTGCAAATGTTCATGAATTATTTAATTGACCCGTTCTTTACTAATGCCCACATCCCTGGCTAACACCCACTGCTTAATTCGCCGGTCTTCTAAAATAAAATTTCTCACTTTGGCCACATTTTCATCGGTGACAGCGGAAACTGGTCGCCCACTACGAGGATCATCTTCAAGGCTCTCACGGCCAAGCTTAAACTGTTTCGACCAGAACTTTATTGTAAATTCAGAAGGGCACAAACCACCAAAAACAGGTAACATACGCAGTCTAATCTGCGAGGGTGTATTTCCTTCTTTAGTGAGAAATTTTATCACTGCACGCTGCTCAATTTTAATCAGATTATTTTTTTCTTGCGACATTTTGAAAACAATCCAGTTCCAAAAAAAACGGGAAGCAAGAAACAAATGAATGTTGGTGATTTTGAAAAAAGAATAACCAGTGAACACGACCTCATAGTGGCCAGTATTATTTTCGCATAACATATAAGCTAGATAGATAACTTTTCAGCCGCCCCTCGTAGGTTTAATGATGTTTTGAATTCACTAACTTAGTGCACACGATGTTCTAAAATCAATTTACTTTATCCTCTAGCGGATAAAAACGGCTTTTGCACTCAGATATTGAAGAGCAAAAATACTCTTTCCTGGGGGAATGAAAAATAATTTGTACCGTCACCTTCAATTCATTTGCAAAATAAAATTACTGGGAGTCGTATCAAACACAAGTAGTTGACCGACTAACTCGCTCTTAGAGCACAAAGCGTCAGCGACAAACTGAAATGTCGTGGTTGTCGTGCTAGTACAACGTGAGGGCACACACCTTGTCCAAGTTGGTGATCTCCGCATACACGTCGTCGCGCAGCGAGGCGAAAGTGGTGATGGAGCGATGCGCGGCCGGCTTAGCACCAGCCACCAGCGCGCGCAGCGACAGCCCCGCCGCCGCCGCCTCCGACGCCGTCACCAGCCCGTCCGTCGGCCTGCCCACACATTTACCCGTATTCAAATTACTTACTAATGAATGCCTTAAGAGGATTAGAGGTGGCGGAACTATTTCACACCGCTCTGTCACACGCCAGCGGCACTAGCAAGGTGGCAACTAGGATGTTTTAAACCATCATATCTCTCTGACCATCTGTTTTGCCGGCACCAGTGTGAGAGACGCACTTAGGGATAACAAACCCGTACCTTACAAAGCGACATCTTTCTTCTCCTAATTTATTTGCAACATCACGCATGTTTTCCCAATCACTCCAAAGGCATAATTTCTGGTAGCTCTCCAAAGTTGGGAGCAGCAATGGAGGCAGGGTACTGTTGTTCAACCACACCAATGTGCCTGCACAATTATAATACTTTGAAACAAAAACAAATGCTGAAGACTAATGCCCGGGTTTCACATGGCTAACTAACAGTCAGGATCATATGTTTACTGGCCCCGCTTCCTGTCCTGGTTTGACACAATCTAGGAAATTTCATGCCAGAGCTAGTGGATCTCTGTGTAAAAAAATATGCTGTCAACGTCTACATGCTATTTAAGTTCTAGCTAGAGCATCCATATCAATGCAGGGTGCAGCATAAAATGGAACCCCAAGCTATTAAAACCATCCTGCTTACTAGCTTGAAAATCTGTCTGCATGAAGGTAGTTCCTAGATTGCTAGCACAATTGCTAATCCGGCTTTGTTTACTAGCTTCATTTAACCTGGGCATAAAGCAGACATGTCAAAAATTTGGCCGCACCACAAATATCCGCAGCCCAGCATGGCTTAATTAATTACCAACATTTATTAAGTATCTGATAGTTAGGTTCTCATTACTGTTATACTTACCAGGTACTTTTTGGGCAGCTAAGTGCAAGAGGTCATTTATACTGGAAACTATAACTGCCTCATCACTACGGCTTACTTTTGTAGGTCTGCACCAAAACATGCCACCTGCGGCAAGGCCATGTGTCTCAACTTCCTCTTCTTTGCCAGCCTGCACTTTGCGGTAGCCAACCACATTTTCCATCAAGTTTTTTAATGGAAAATACAATGTGGTATGATCTTCTGAGACTCTGACATCGAAAAACATTTTACTAAAATCGCGTTCTGCTAAAGATGTAGTAAATTCAAATAATTTAGATAACTCAAATAGTTCTGATTCAGTCAGCTTAGACAAGGAAGTTGTTTTACTAACTAACACCAGCCAGTCCTTTTGAAATTGCTCATTTTCTTGCAAACAATTATCAATATATTCTTTCAAAGCAGCATCAAGCTTTGACTTCTTCACTTGTTTTTCTAGTATGTTCCAGCTTCCATGAACATTACATTTTGGACATAAAAAGTAACCTGAAATTTTAGAGACATATTAATACAGACATGTTAGTACAGGGCTACGGACTATATCAGCAGATATTTAACTATTATAAAGGCATTGTGAGTACAGTTAATGTTCCTTATTCACGATTTCCTTACTCGCATTTTGTTCCAGTTCAGTTCCTATATTTGCAGCTACAAATGTCTTTATTCGCAGATGCAATCAATAAACATAAAGGGATTTTCCAAATTCCACTGAAAAATAACCTTCAACAAACACTGAAAAGGTGACCTTTAACTTGAATAATCAGAGTAAAGGTAAATATGGAAAATTAACTTTGTGATTTCTTCATGAAAATTGATCCACCTATGGAAAGGCGCATTACTTTTAAAAGTAAAATTATTAATGCTATAGCTCAATATCAATCTGAATTTAAAGACCTTTTAAAAGAGGCAAAACAAGAAAACCCTAACTCTCGCCTAAAGTAAAAATTACGATTGATTTTAATTGCGAATTTCTCAATAAATTGATTTATTTAAATTTTTGATTTTGTATTTGAGCCTTGGATATTCCCGGCATATTTACGGAACATACCCCGTGAATAAAGAGCTTTTACTGTATTAATATATTAAGCTTAACTAACGAAACCCATGTTTCTATACCAACCATTCGTTTTATTGATAAACACTTTACTACCGCCACATTCCTGTCCAACACATATAGTGCACTTTGTAGTGAGACAAGTGAACCCATCTTGAACAGCATAACCTTTTTGCCTTAATAGCTTTCGAATTTCAGTGGGAGTTATCTTCGGAATATCGTTTAACTCTAAGTTATGAATTTTTCTCAATGCACAATCACAATTTATTTTATTGACGAGAGAAACAACAGGTCGCCGCTTTATTATTCTAAGGGAATTCAACATTATTCTGGTTTTTGCATTCCACTTACAGTAAATATAAACCAAACAAAGCGAAACAATTCAATTTGGAAGTTTTAAACATACATAACCTGAAACATCGTTCGTTCGTTCATATGTCAAAACAAAGCTATTGTTTTTTTTTTAAATCTGTGACGTATATGGAATATGTTCTTTTAAGCCAAACGTATTTATTATACTACCTATCAACACAGAATAGATAATAATTAGTACTAACGTACTATCAATGACTGTCTTTTCATTGATTTTTAGAGCGGAATTTCGAAGCTGACTACCAAATTTGGTTACGAAATGGGCCTGAAGGTTCAATCCTACTAATATTATAAATGCGAAAGTTTGGATGGATGGATGTTTGTTACTTAATCACGCCAGAACGGCTGAACGGATCTGGGTGAAATTTGCCACAGAGGTAGATCATAGTCTGGAATAGCACATACGCTACTTTTTATCCCGGAAAATTTAAAAGTTCACGAGGGAATAAGTATAACCAAATTTCACGCGAACGAAGTCGCGGGCAGAAGCTAGTGAATAATAAATAGTTATGTATAAACACAAATCATAAATAAATTAAATTATACATTATGATTATGAATATTATGATACATCAGCTCAACCCGCTGTTTTAATTTCTAACCTACGCCTTCTGGACCCTGCGCCTTCTACACCCAAGAGCGTGCAGTCGCCCCCCGCGCCGCCTCTTCAACATGGTGGATGCTTCCAGCTGTAGGTATTTCATTATAATATATTTTCTCAATTATTTAAAATTTTGCATTAGGTATCTATCCTCATGGAAAATTTTAAATAATTGACAGACACTGCTTCTTCCCAAATTTCATGATTCTAGGTCAACGGGCAGTACCAACAGTTTTGATTCCCTTGAAAGTATCAAAATATGTGGCATAAACGGCGTATCTTTTGATTGCGTTGACTTAGAAGATTGATTTTTTCACAGCTCCAGGATATTGCAGACCTGAGTATTTGATATTAATTTCAACTTGATACCTCCACGCGTTCTTGAGAAAAAGGTCTGGACACAAAGACAGAGATTGATTCCTTTTTCGGCACATTCCTTTTTGGACATATTCCGTTTTCGGCATATTCTTGTTTCGGCACATTCCGTTTTCGGCATAAATCATTATATACAACAAATGAAATGAATCCTAGGTATAGTTATTTTTATTTTCATGACATAAGTATATATAAATAGCATACAAGAAAGAAACACAAAAAAATATTTTCCAATGGTGAATGCTACAAATACCTCATCTGATTCCAAGTTTATCTAGATAGGTGTTATCGCTGCGGCCCTAGCATGCCATAGACGGGGATAACTTAAACCCGTTTATCTCTCCGACTATCTCTTTCGTCGGCACAAGTGTGAGACAGACACACTTAGAGATAAGACGGTTTAACTTATCTTTGTGTCAACCTTGCTAGGGCCAAGGGAAGAAAGAAATAATAATACAATTATAATGATCATGTAAATTATATTCCTTATAGCGATATTTACACAAGTTTACCTTAATCGACAATAATCGTATTGAAAATACAAACCACAATTTCTGATAGATGAGCAGCCGAGTAAGCCCAATGTTACGATTTACCCCAACCAAGAACCAACTAATGATTAGAGTTCTTACAATAGTATTGTTGACGTATTAGTCTGTCAGAGCCTCGAGGGTTCGACGCAATCTTGTGCAGTCTCGGCTCCCAGTGAACAGAAGCAAGACAATATCCTACTAGCCATAAAAACATTCTATAGGTATATTCAACAAAATACATAAATAAATAGAAGTAAATTATGTAGTACGGTTGACATCAAAAGATTACTGTAACGGTCATTAAGGCTACGCTGGGATTTCTTATTATTTGATCCAGCACCAGATATTACTAATTCATTATTTATAAGAAATAAATTTCATTTGAATTTTGATTTACATTGACGTAATTTAACTAGCGACTTGCCTTCGCTTCACACGGGTATGTTTCCGGCTATATTTAAAGATGTTTGCTTTTGCTGTTTGTTTATCAATCACACGCAAACGGCTGACGGATTCAGATGAAATTGGGCGGACGGATAGACCATATATTGGAATAAAACCAAGGATACTTTGCATTCCGCTCCCACGGGATAAAAGTTCCCGCGGGCACAGCTAGTTATACATTAAAACCTTTCACATGAACTTCTCTAAATGATAGTGGAAACTGCATCAAAATCTGTTTAGTTGTTTTAAGCGCATGCTTCTAGAAACACAATAAGCAACTTAATTTCATAATGTTAATAAATAGATATATGACGTAAACCACATACAAAGCGTATAAATAAAAATTAGCAAAAACAAACCTATATAATCCATAGACTTAACTGTATAAACTCATGTCGTGCTAGAATAGTTTTTCAGTATTAAAAACCTTCACAGACATGAAAAATAACTAGATTATGATTATGAGTACCTAGCAGCAACGGAATGTTTGATTCAAATTTTAGTGTTACGAAAGGCTTTAATTTTAGTGGCGAAAAACGTAATTCTGTCTTCCACAACTTATGAATAATACCAACCCGACACACGAACGATGAAGCAGTCTGATACGTTTGTTGTCGTATAATTTGATTAATAAATAAACGAAATTTGATTACAAAATGTGATAATTGATCTAATATAATTAAATAATACATTTAGTCTTATAAGTTATAACTAATACTTGATACATTAGTAAGTGAAATATGTTATAATTCACGAGATAGTACAACAATCATTTATGTACATCATATATCATTAACCATGCTTAATGCATATTCAAAGCCAAAGAAAGTGCTGATTACTGACAAATAAGTATATAACAAAAAAATCATTTAGTAAAGCCAGTGTGTGACCAGTACCCCAATTTGGTAAACTAAATGTTTGAAATGTCAAATCAGGTGCAACTTACTAAAATTATATAGAATTTACATATAATATAATGCAAGTTACTTACATCTTTCTATAGGTACTTTCAAAGTAGGCTATATTAGCTTTGGCTTTGGGTTTTTCTCAACACGCAAAGAAGTACTTCACACGTAAGCTGTACAAATGCGACAGGCACGTTCGCACTGACCAATACAACAAATTGAAATAGTTGCAGTCATACAGTTTAGTAGTCCTTCAATGGTTTATTTTAATACTACCGTGCGGATCCTTATTGGCATGCATTTGTGATTATACGTCGGCAAAATTTAATAGGCCAGACCAGATGTGTTTATTGCAGGTTTCGATAGTGTAACGTTTTCTTGACTTTCAACGCATAATTTTAGAATTACTTTTAGTAACTTTTTTATTTACGATGAGCAAAGTTTTTGCTAGCCTTCGTGGAACTATTAACACAGATCCATGAATGAATTTAGGCCTCATGCTGTAGTAAAACTACATAGTGCATAATATTCCGCGGTCTTTTGGAAAGACGCAATCCACCTCGTCCTGTCCGGCTGCTTTCCGTGACAAGAAAAATGTGTTCAACGGTCATTGTTGGTTTCGCAATTCCTATATCCCCATGTGTTGGTTTGAACTGTAAATATTACCAATATGAGGTACCAGACCGCAGGAAACTTATGCACTTAAGAGTTTTCTTTTGAGTTAGGAACAATTGAGTATTTCTTTATCTAAAGATAAGGAAATTATTGTTTGATTTTTTTTCTCCTTCTGTAACGAAATGGAGATAATTATCCAGTTTACAATGTTGTACGGTCAATTACAGTTATTATGTATTGAAACGTTCCGCTAAAACGACCTACTACGCAGTGAATTGAGTTACATCATACATTCATTAAATTATCAAATGAGTACAATTACTAAGCTCGTATCTGTTTCATTAAAATCTGGGTTCTTGGTCCGTACACACGTCAGATCTAATTTTGGCAAATTAGTATAATTTCTGATATTTGTGATAGAACGGACCTTTATAAAACCTAGCCTATGTAAACCGGCGAATTGATATTTTGCACATCAAACATGTACGTTACGAGTAGGTTGGAGTTGTTGCCATGCTACAAGTTACTGCCTTAACTGGAAGTACTGATCAGCGATACATTACACCGGCCAACCTTTGGTCGGACAATCATTAGTGAACCTATTCGCCGTCAGAGAACTGTATGCGTGTGACGTGCCGTGGCGGCGCGGTGCAGGTGCGGAGCGCACCGCTCAGTAAGGCGACTGGTACTGCTGGCGCTGCAGGTGCTGCACGAGCGGGCCCTGCGGGTGCATGGCGAGCATCTGCTGCCGCATGCGCTGCTGCTGCGTCATCTGCTGCTGGTACTGCGCGCTCTGCTGCGGCTGTATGCCGCGCGGGTACGGCGGCGCCGGCCCGCCCATGCCGCCCATCGTCACGTTCGGAGCCTGCATATAACCATCACGATATGATACTAAAATATATGTACAGAGATATAGTGAATAATGTTTCCATCGGTAAAACTCGGATCTCAATCGGAAGACGACGGGACCCGAAGTGTCAATTAATTACTGTATTCAATGAGTGACATGTTTATATTCAATAATATTAAACTTTATTATTTACTGTCAAATGTCAAAATGAAAAATGACAGCATGGTATGATGGCTACTGGCCCCCAATTCTCGATGTTTTCGAGATAATGTCGATTACAAGATAAAACGTCAGATTCATACAGTTGTGTCAAATGACTGTATGCACTGACGTTTAATCTCGATTGTGAGATTATCTTTAATGCACCGGGAATTGGGGGCCTGCTGAAGCTAATTGAGAGAGCACGATAAATACGAACTTTTCCGATAAAACACGATGGAAACTAATTATGCACTACATCTGTATGTATGAAAACTCTTCATTGCAGATAAATAAGTCGCAACAATAATGCATCCAAAATATGGAATGTACAAAGGCGAGCTTATCACTGATACAATCTCTTCCAGCTAGCGTTAGCGTTAAAAAGAAAAAAGTTCATGGTGAAGATCAAAGAATTAATCTACTACGGTTTGCGAGGCAGTTGGTCGATTTGTACTTGAATTAGTATAACTAGGCATCCCCTTGTTTTGTACACAAACTTTATATCGAATTTCATTTCATTGACAACGATTCATAGAGCAAACAATTGTTATAATTTCAACTAGATTGATTTAGTTCAAAAAAAAACCTAAATGTAAATAGCACTAGTGAAAAAAGTGGCACTTTGCACACGATTCGGCTGCTTGGAAAGCGCTCTTTTTCGAGCACATGCATTGTAAATGAATAAACCACTTTGTTAAAATAACAGTGATTACCTGCATGTACTGCGGCCGCGCATTTTGCCGCTGCGTCATGTACTGCGCCTCTTGGCTGGTGCGCCCGCCCATTATATTCTGTTAAAAAGAAAGGTTAGGTTATACAGGTGTTGCGTTGGTACGCAACATCCTTCTCGTAACTTAACGTGATGAACCAAATAAAAAATAAAACATGAAAATATTAAATCTGGTCCAGAAGCCAGCAACCATGACCGAGTCCCACTCGAGCTCAATAACTCGTACAATGCTTCAGAGAGTTGCGTCATGAAGCCACGTGAACGTCAGCTGCGGTTCCGCGGGAGGGTTGAGTAATGGTAACCACGGAAACATTTTTTTTTTAGTCATTCCTCCCGATTGAGTATTTGTCAGATAACCTAATATTTTGAATGAAAAAAGTCAGCTGACTATAAAGTGGTAGATTTATGTCAGCTGGTCACCAGAACGTTTTTTTTCAGTTATTTGCTATCATTTGAATGTTTATTAGATGCCAATTCATATGCTATTATGATTAAATAAAAATGTCAGCTGACTGTATCTCGGTGGAAAGATTGTCAGCTGATGCCCTGAAAGTTGTAACGTAGGAGCCAGACGGGAGCACCTATCGCCTATTTAAATGCACCAGCTGACAAATTTTCCCTCTGCATACTCCTAGCTGATTATTTTTATTACTTACAGAATCATATTAACAATTAGATTACGTATTTTCATCCGGGAGGAAATGACGTATCTAACGTTATTCGACATTATGCTCAATGCACTAACTGAAAGATACAACTTATTTGTAATGTTTCGATTAAATCAATATTCTTTGAAATGTCCCCCGCGGTTTCACATGCGTAGATGGAATGTCACACAATGTCATGGGTTAAAATGATTGTGCGTGGAACCCTAATTATTTTTCTAAATTAAAAGAACCCCATGTTAGTTTTAGTTAGCAAGTTAGTTGCTACTGAATGCCCCGTCAGAATCGGTCCAGCCGTTTCGGAGATTAGCCGTTCTGCCATATTGCCGCCATGCTTCGACATTGCGCGCGTTCATTGCTGATTACCTACGCACTATTAGGTATCTATTTCAGTATGGTATTATTAATTTGAAAACTTACCACGTTGTTGCACTAGACGTCAACGTTAATTGCGCTTACCTGTGGGAATGACTGTTGTCCAGGAAAACCGCCCATGGCATTACCGCCTTGTGGTCCCATTGTTCCAGCTTGGTTTGACATGGGCCCCATTCCACCCCCTTGTCCCATTTGACCCATCTGTCCCATCGGCTGGCCCATCTGACCCATACTTTGGCCCATTTGACCCATTCCTTGTCCCATCTGAGAAGTCTGCCCGACACTCTGGCTCATTTGCCCAACATTTTGGCCGATAGAGCCAACCCCTTGATTCATCGGGTTTACTTGCTGACCCATTTGACTAACGCCCTGACCCATACCCTGTATTAAAATAGAAGTTATTAGAAACTAGGCAAGTGCATATTGGACCACGCACATTCTCTTGTTGTTTCGTGCTCCTTAGTGTCTAATTGTGCCCATTTCGGTTTAAAGCTAAACTAACACAAACATTTTATTTATGATTTTTTTTAAATATTATTTATTCTTATTTGCACACAAAGTTACATGAAATTAAAGTGGTTTAAGTGATAGATTGATTAGTGCGTGAGCGTACCTGATTGATCATTTGCTGCTGGGAGCCCTGCATCATCTGCTGCCCGTAGCCGGCGTACCCCTGCTGCATGCCGCCGTACTGCCCGCCGAACATCTGCCCGCCTATGCCGCCCATCTGCCCACCGCCCATCTGCCCGCCGCCCATCTGACCACCACCCATCTGCCCGGCTCCCATTTGACCCGCATTCATTTGACCGGGGCCCATCTGAACGCCGCCCATTTGGCTCATAGGACCCATACCGCCCATTGCGCCTATTGGATTCATTTGGCTGCAAAATCAAATACAACAAAATGAACATGCTCTGGTTCTGCGTCAATTGTATTGTCAATTAAATAAACAGGCTTACACGCCGTACCACTACACTTTAGTGGTACGGCGTGTAAGCAAAATAGCGCTTTTTACTTTGATTGAATCTGTCCCATTTGGTTGGGTTGCATTTGCCTCATGCCTTGCCGTGGGAAGGGGCCGCGCGCGTGCGGCGCCCCAGGGTAGCCGCCTCCCTGCAACAAATATTAAAGTTGTAATAAAATAACGCTGGCTGCACACGATGAGGCGGCCTGACGGTTTCGGACTGTCCTGCCAAATCTCACGTTTGTAGCAGAAACTACCGAACTTATGGCACGGCCGGACAGACACGCCCGTACACATCGACCGTCCAAATTCTACAGTCTGAGCTTCTCTGGCCACCTCTTCATGTGTCTGGCTACACTTACGTAAATAGAACTCGCCAAGTTTGTGAGAATTTGCCGTGGCTAAACAACGTACCTGCATCTGTGTCATCTGCGGATTGTACGGCAGCCGTTGCCGCAGCATGTGGCTCAGCGCTAGCTTCGACTGGGTGTTGGCAGGCGGGGCCACGCCGCGTTGATTTGCACCGGCTACACAAATAATATTAAGGGGATTGTCGGGGTGCGATCTCCATACAAGACATTTGACACTCCAAAATCCTATCTGCTGAACATTTTTGTGTTTTGTTTAACATAATCTACCACGTCTTTATACTCGCGTATTTTTTGAGTGAGCTACCACCTCTAGTACAACAACTAATTTACATCAAAGGACCGTTAAGAGAAAAAAAATACTCTAAGCGTTTGTGGGTAAGCATATTTTACCGCGTACCGCGTGGCGAAACGTGAGGGTAAGCCGGTGCATTCTTTCTTAATTCAAACATTATAATATTATTAATTATTATAGTGTATGTATTAACAAAAATTGCATATTTTTTAAAAAATGTAAATACGATATTTAATCAGTAATTAAATAATGATTAAAAATAGAAATGATACACCGGCTAACCCTCACGCTTCGCCTCTGGTAGCCTGCCAAAACACATGTGGTGTTGGAAATAGGCATTGATAACCGTACATATGAGCTTTGTTGTAGAATGTGAAGTATCTGCTACGTAGTAACTGGTGTAGTACTCTGTGATACGGTCTCCAGTTGGAACGAAAGAACACGATGACTTCGTTCGGTGTTCCGGTACACTGCTGCTTTCTTAAAAAGAACGTGAGCGATGACGGCATCCGCGTTTCGTGCAGGGTCACAGCAGTCTCACCTTGCGGGTTGTAGTAGTTCTGGTTGTGCTGCGGGAACCACTGCGGCTGCTGCTGCATGAACTGCGGCTGCGGCTGCGCCGGCGCCAGCCCCGGCGGGCCCGCCCCCGCGCCCTGCCCGCTCGTCTACGTACAATCATCACCTTACATCGTAACGCACACCACCACTATCACAACTAAATCGCTACCGCCCCTTCCTCGCTTGAGTAAGGTGGGTACCAAACTATATCCTATCCTACTTATGCATAAATGAAACAATATGAATTTCAACGGCTGAATGGATGAGGATAAAAATATGTGCATACATAGTTCATTACCAGGCATAACATACCTATCGGCATGGCTGGGCACAAGACCGTTAAACCGGTAATAGTATAACCGAGTTACGGATTAACTCTTAAGATAACTGTAAAAATTGTTAACGGGCTCATTTACTTCCTTTAAAACAAAGTCCGTTAATCGTTAATTAGGTACCTATTATTTGCCAAAAGGACACCGCGCGGATCACATCGCGCCATAATAATACGTTTTAACAAGTATGTTCGGGCCAGTCCGCGGTCATCGCGTGCAGACCCTTCTTTTATTAATTTTTCACGTCCTGTCAAAACATCCAAAGCCCATACAAACATTTTTTTATAAGTAAATCACTAACGCAGCGACATAAAATGCAACTTCTATCACGAGTTAACGGTTAACGTTCCTCCGAAGTGCTTTAACGTTTAACGAAGTTACATTTTTTACTAACGCATTAGCGATTGATGAAGTTAACTATTTGATTAACGGTTCCCAGCTATGCATATCGGAAACTTTTCTTTTACGAAAATTTAAGTGTCCAGGAAGTAACGCTACATGAATAGTGTGCACACGCACTCTGGCGTATATGCTATCATAATTTTAGTATTACACGCTAAACAGGCTGCCTTTGAGGTAATAAAAACAAAACATTTAAACCTATTGGCTTCCTGCGGACGGCAGAAGCGGTGAAGCGACTGCGAACCTCGACGACATAGTAGCAAAAATAGGGGACCACTTATTGCTGCTATTTTTGATCCGTTTAAATCTTTGACGACTTTGAATAATCCGAGACCAATGCTTTATTAAAATAAATGATTAATTTATTATTATGCGCCCAAAAATCCGCTACGCAGTCCTATTATTGAATCCTCACAAATCACTTATATGAAGCTATTAAAAATAACTATTAAAAGCAGATCTTATCTGCGGCCGCAGTGGGAAGGGACTCGTGAAATAATGAACGAATAAGCTTTGCATCCCTTTGCACGAGGGCTACACGATTTAAGGCTTGATACAACCTCAGCGCTAATTATTCTTTTGACTCTGTGAACACTGCTGCGAGCGGCGGTAGGCTCTGAAATAGTGGGTCCAATGCGCGCGATTGTCTTTCTAAGGCAAACGAGGTTGCCAGTTACCTCATGATAAGTAATTATCACTGTCCCCATCGCGAAACAATCCCTTGCCGAGTTTTAAAGTAGTATACATTTATGGCGAAGATAATAGCTATTTAAGAAATGTCAGCATCCAAAATCTGCATTATGTTTGGCTTGACTAATATTCAAAATGTCATGTGTCATGATCTAATAAAATTACACTGTAAAAATAAGTATTCATGAAATACGAGCAATTTAATTTTTTCTATGGCAACAAGCAAAACAGAATAATTCTTCAACTTTATATTTATTACAAAGTGTAGCTGCAATACTACTGCTATAAAATACAGCAATATACGAAGCGTTGTGAGGTGGTATCGATTCTTAATCGTAATACTATGCACATTATTTAAAAAAGACAACTTCACTCAAGAATTAATAATGCATGCTTAGATAAAAAAGAAAAACATGACTATTAAATAATATTACGCAGTCATTATAATAAAGGACAGTCGTTGCAACAGTGGGCGCTCAAGACTGGAGGATGCTGTATATTCCAGCAGTACTCGTGCGGTCGCGCCGGTCCTGAGAGCCCACTATTGGGACACAAGGGCCTCCTCATTATCGGAATGCTTCAATGCAATAACCATTTTAAACCGTACAGGAGCCGGTTTCGCAAAAGCAACCTTTGTCAACAAGCAGGTTAGAATGGAACGGGCTCTACTGTGTATTAAACTATAACTTACCGGCGTAGTAACTTTTGGTTTCTTATTAATAATTTTCTTACTACAAGGTAACTTGCGACCTTTTCCAGAACCAGTTGGACTTGAATCGAAGCTTCCACTGTCCTGTATTCACACAGATTTATGAGACACAAAAAAGAAATATGGATTCAAACGGAAATAGAATAACTCAAAACAGAAAATGAAATTAAACAGTCCCGACACCAAGAAAACAGGGATAACGGATAGACAAGGGAGAATACGTCGGTTACCTGCTTGCAGTCATTAGAGTCGAGGTCTTCGGCCGGCAACGGCAGCGGCTCCAAGTAGTAGGCGAGGGGCTTGACGAGGCTGTGCGTGTGGAATTTGAGTTGCCTGAAAGGACGGTGAGCATTCAAAATGTGTAAGGTGGTGTGGACGGGCGTGAAGTCGGTGTGCAGTGTGAGCGGCCTGACCTGTGCGCGCTCTCGTAGGTGAGCGGCTTGCGCTCCACCTTGGTGGCGGCGAACCAGGCCCAGGAGAGCGGCGCCGGGTTTCGCCCCACCTCCACCAGCTCCCAGCTCGACACGCGCTGCTTCTCCGTCAGGCGCAGCCCCTGCACGAACGCCACTCTCACTAATTGCTATGTCCATCCCACAGATATCTGAAGGGACAGATATCAAGTAAAAAGCGAACTGTTTATTCATACAGCTGTCTGATTCTTTCTTTAAGGTCATACACCCTAAGTTATAAAGAAAAAGGTAGCAGAATAAGTTGCTTCGCAAACCAGATGTCCCTGGTGCCATAACGTCAAAATGTACTTTTGTGCAAAAACGTTCTAAATTCAGGGGTGCCCGAGGTTTTTTTAGGTGCAGAATATTCTTAGGTGGTATTTTAGGGGTATTAAAAAAAACTTGTTGTAAATGACGAAAAAATTAATTTATACTTGACAAAATGATAGTAATTGTTGCAACATTCGTCCGTTCCGCATTGAAAACAGTCCTTATTAACCGACTTCAAAAAAAAGGAGGAGGGTCTCAGTTCGGTTGTGTTTTTTTTTCATGTTTGTTACTTCACAACTCCGTCATTTAAATGTCATCGCAAAAAGCTTTCAGTAAATAATGACTTTCTATAGCTGATGTTCATCACGTTTTAATAAATATCATGAAGATCACATACACATGCATAAATTATTATCTAAATCGATTTGAAGAAGTTTGCTTGTACTGACCCTGCGCTATCCTGTACATACTTTTACGTGTAATTAACTACGCATATATATAGCAAAGACGAGACATTTGATATTATTTATGATTGTCTATCATTCGTACTTAAGATTAACAGCAAAAA
Source organism: Tortricodes alternella (assembly GCA_947859335.1). Classification (NCBI taxonomy): domain Eukaryota; kingdom Metazoa; phylum Arthropoda; class Insecta; order Lepidoptera; family Tortricidae; genus Tortricodes; species Tortricodes alternella. The sequence continues at coordinate 20,019,590 of OX401970.1, read as the reverse complement.
TCTTAGGAGATTGGCTACATGTGGAAAAGTGCTGCTTTTTGCTTCATACCCGTTCCTTATATCTGTAGTCCATCCATATCCCATCACAACTATATCGAGCTTTCGTGATGACGATTCATCGCTTTAATACTAAAAATACCTGTTTCTTGTCACTATCGAAGCCTGCTATTTTATTCCCCTTCTGGTCCACTAGCATTCCGAGTGGCTCACACGCTATGACCTGTTAATAATATGTAATCATCAAGTACAGCTACAATATAAAAGAAAAATAAATATTTTTAAATAATTAATACACCTAACGGTGGCAGCCTTAAACATTTTTGCTTATAAATCTTTTTAAGGAAATTATTCCTTTCTCTTCTCTAATAGTACTGAGGTTGAGAAGAAAACAGTCGAGGGACGAGGGTGTGATAGAAGGCCGAGCCGCATGTGAGACCTAGTAGAATACGAATCATTTAACTGCCATTACAGCGAATGAATAGTGATTTTCACAAACAATGCAAGCAAGTGTACCTCAATGATGGTGTTCTTGGAGAGCGGCAGCAGCTGACGCACGCTCTGCACGGCGGGCCCGTGCCGGTCGCCGATCTCCTTCTTGAGCTTCTTCATCAGGGTCTGGAAGTGCTTGCGGTTGTTGTCGTCGCAGCCCTCCGCCAGCGTCGCGTGGATCAGTGTCGCCAGCATGTCGATCAGCGTCGTGAACATGTTGCTGCACAGGTTAAGGTGCTTTTAAACGAGCATTTTTTTTTGGGAATTTATTGCTTCCTTTCAGCCTATCCTCAAAAGTTTACTCTTAAACTTTTTGTTCCTAGTAGTGATGAAATATGTAATCATTTTGGGAATAGCCCAAGTTGCAGTAATGAATTGGCAAAAATCTAGCCAGTTCACAAGCCCCTATAAAGTCCGACATTGGAATCGCGAGGCCAAACGGTCGGTCAAATATATAGACATAGTACAATGTCGGCGTAATTTGATCAAATATTTATTATAACACTAGCTTCTGTCCGCAACTTCGTCCGCGTGGAATTCGGTCATAGTTATTCCCTCGGGATTTTTTGATGTTTCCCGGATAAAACGCATATAGCCTATTCCAGGACCTAAGGTAATATACCAAGTTTCATGGAATTCCGTTCAGCAGTTACGGAGCTGAGTGGTAACAAACATAGGAAGGAAGTAGAATTATGCCTTAACTAGTAGTAGTGTGTAGGCGCGGTATATGTAGAGATGTATCCTCATTTTGTATGGGAAATGTTTTCGGTCGAGAATATTCCCCGTTTAAAATGAAGAAACTTTCCGAGGCCGGCACATCTGTAGGTGATTCGTCAAGGTAGCGTACACCAACAAGATATCAAGGATTTGATGATGCCAACCTATTTCAAAAAAATAGTACCCTTGTATGTTTCGAGATATGAGGGGCAGTAGGTACCTTGAAGTCAAGGTAGCGTACACCGAGTGGATCTCTGAATTGGCAGTGTTCCCAGAAATTCTGTATGAGCCAAAAAATAGTACCCAAATAGTGCCCTGGGCCCCTGGCCCTTCAAATCTCATCTGCGTAGCTATTATAGAAGCTGAGATATTTGACAATTTAACTGTGTGAAAAGTAACGCACCGTCAAGGTAAGACAAGTATTGCTTTCTCTTGATATCTTGTTGGTGTACGCTACCTTGACGCTCACCATCTGTAGGTGTGTGTTGTGTCGTGTCGTGTCGTACCTGTTGTTGTACGCGTCGACGAGCTGGTGCGTGAGCAGCTGCGCGAGCAGCACGGCCCAGTCGGCGGTGAGCTGGTAGGAGCGGCGCACGGCGTCGAACATGCCGCCGGCGAGCGAGAAGCGCAGCTGCAGCGCCTCGGGCGCCGCCTCCTCCTGCCACGCGTCGCCGCACGCGCCGCGCTCGTGGTCGCGCGCGTGCGTCAGGTAGTGCTGCAGCTGCGCGTGGATCGAGCTCAGCAGGTTCTCCTGGGCGGGCACACACTCACGGTATTGTAATGCAAGTAACAATAACAGCTTCGCCCGCGGTATTTTCCATATAAACTTTGCCCCTTATGGGATGGAATTTCAAAACTACCGTAAAATCAATTTACTAAATTTTCACCCCAACAGGAGTTGATTTTTTCAAAATGCTTTTGCAGTGCGTCTTTGGTTTTATTCAGAAGCCTAAATTCCATTTACATGTTAATAAGCTAAAAAATTACGTATTTCCATACAAATTATTAAATCCTTTTTCACCCCTTTAGGGATTGATTTTCGTAAAATCCTTTCTTAGCGGGCGCCTACATTACCTAAACAATGCCTGTACCAAATTTCAGACTTCTAGCTCCAGTAGTTTTGGCTGTGCGTTGATATGTCACCCGATCAGTCAGCCAATCAGCTTCTTCTTTTATATACAGGATGGGCCATAAGTTTTTGAAAATAGCAACACAGTTTTTTTTCTATACTATTAATTGTGCGGTACATAGGATGATGGGAAATTAAACGCCATTTTGTATATTTTTGACTACAATACACCGTTTCACGGGAAAGCAACGTGGTTACTGTGATAAACACTTTTTAATAAAAACCGGAAAAATGCGAGTTAAACTCCCGTGGAGACGGTTCCGTGATTATATGAAATTTACTATGTTACGTTAAATACCATACACTTTTTGAAGGTTTTCCTGTAATCTTTAGGTAATGAACTATTTTTTGTATATTTTTCAAAATTTCAGGTTCAGTAGTTTCGGCGATAAGGAGGGGGAATGGGGGAATGGTAAATTTTTGCCTATTTTCCTAAATGACTTCAAACCCGTTTATTTTAAAATTATAACATAAACATTTAAGATCCTCATAACGAGCCCTTTCATTTGATATGTCACACGCCATATTTTCCAAAACGTACCTACCAGAAATGATGATTGTCAGTATCTTCCCATACAATTGCATAGTAGGTTGCAGGAGTGCCAGCAACAAGACGGAGCTCCTTTAGGCGACATTGTTTATACAGATAAAAAATATATTTGGTGCTTATTACTTATAATAAATACAAATAAAATATCATTTGTAGTTTTGCCTCTATCATGTTTCTAAAAGTGCAAAAACTTATGGCCCACCCTGTATATAGAAGATGTAACTGGTCAAGTGTGAATGCCGGTCTTAATGTCACATTTTATTTTAATTTAGATTTTAAAATTAATTAGAATGCCGGCCGCAGTAGATCAGATCGTCACTTCGAAGAGCACCACGGTGCGAGTAACATGTATGTTCATTTGATGATAAATATAAGTACAGTCTGGAAGATATTCTTTTCATTTAGCTACAAGAGCCGAAATAGTATAGCCTTCAAGAGACAGAAGCCTTTCCGTGATGTTCCCTCCTCTACCTCTGAGCTCCCAGTATTACAGTATGCACTCGACCCGTCCGCTATCTTAACTTAGCGGGCTGGTCTGCCATCGACCTTATTGTGTAATTAATATACAACAAGTCACTAAATATTACTTACTTTTAAGAAGGCGGATATATTTATCGTAATTTAATGAGACTCTTCCAGTTGTACTGTGTCCGTGTTTTCTCGCTTATTTGACAAGACAAAGCGAACTTCGATCCAGTTTATTTCTACCAGTCAACCATAAACACAAATTTGCATTTATGGTTCCCGAGATTTTTATTGTCTCAATTGACGGTTGTCGACCGACGCAAATGAGGTGAGGGTAATGCGCATCGTAACATATCAAATCCGATTTAAGAAAGAATCGATTGTTCAAAAGGTTATGAAAAAATTGAATTATGATTATCGAAACGTCATTGTTTTTCAGTCTTACTTTAATTACCAATTTTTAAAGAAATATGCAAGATTGAAATATGAAATGTATCAATTTAGCGGAAAAAAATCGGATAATGTATTTTGTAAATGTTAAAAATTACAAATACAATCTATTTATTTTTATTTTTGGTTTCGTTGAACATGTTAAATTTACGTAATATGTCGCGTAGGAAATGTAAAATGGGACCATAAAAATCTCGGGAATTATAAGTAAATGTTATTCTTATGAGAATTACCCCTCTACTTAGCACTACTCCGTGGAATCTTCTACCGTTTCCGGAAAGAGGATTATGGAGCGCAGTGGCAGTGTCCTGAAATCCCCTGGTTCGTCTATAAAGCAGTCTATAATAAACGAGTTGAACGCGCGCGGAGGGTTCCGTACCTACTAGTTACGTAAAACGGGGATGCCTTCTGTAAGCTCGTATCTCTTCATGCATCATCGAGTGTGATAAAAGCTTGCAAGTTTTATACCGTTTTATTAAATTTTATCGAATAGGTACTATACATATTTAAAACAATCTTAATTTTCTTGTAAAATTCAACTAACTTTTTCTACTTTTCACTGGAGATGAGATGGAAGACGGTCTTCCTGTTGAGATGTTTGGAGCACTAGTAGATTCATGGCCGAATTCACAAACGCCACTTAAGCGTTTGATTAGATTAAATAGTTAAATTTCCCTAAAATAGTTGTAAACCTATATATAAACGTCACTTTAATTAAAGAACAATTTGAGTGGCCTTTGCGAATTTGGCCATCAGTAACTCATCTAAAAGAGCTCGCGTGGCCAACTTGCAAGAATTATTTAAATTTTTTGTAATATTTTAATAACAACGTAAAAAAAAGTTGAATCAACGCCCTTTCATATAACAACGCCCATTGACCGTATCGCTAAGCTTTATATATTGTTTTTAGTCTCAACAGATGTCATAACAATTTAAAATGTCATGATACTTGTAGCGGCTCATACAATACAATACAATACAAATACTCTTTATTGAACACCATATATACATATTGGAAAAAGACAAATAAATAAGTAACACGGTAGATAATGGGCGGTTCTATCGCGGCTGATATAAATGGATTTGATATACAGACGGACAGATATTGGCGATAAGTCTCACCATAAGGTTTCCGTCTTTCACCGTTAACGTGCGGAACCCTAAAAATTCAAAACGCAAGGTGGGTACCTTCTGGTCGTCCTGGTGCCGCAGACAGGTGAGCACGAGCGACAGCAGCGGCTCGTTGGCGAGGCGCACGGCGCTGCCGCCGCCGCACGTGCACGCGCTCGCGCCGCTCGTGCTGCTCACGCCGCGCTTACCGCCGCTGTTGTTGCCGGACGACCTGCCCAATTCCAAACCGCTATGTAGCAATACTTAGTTATGGATTACGGCGCACCGACCCCGAGTGGATCTTGGCCCTTGCGATTTAGCTGCCAGTCAGGTTTGTTCCAGCAATATCAGGAACTTTTTTATGATCGCACGATCCTCCCCCATCCTCTCCAAGAGACTTGACAAGACTTCAATTCGCCAATATGTTTGGGTCGGTTACGACATGCTATGTAGCAATACCCAGCACAAATGAAACTACACTTTAGACGGTTTTCAAACACACACACACACACACACAGGAAGGCGCAGCGTCGGCAGACCACCCACACGGTGGACTGACGACCTGGTGAAAATTGCGGGTCTCCGCTGGATGCGAGCTGCACAGAATCGGTCGTTGTCGAGATCATTGGGGGAGGCCTGTGTCCAGCAGTGGACGTCTTTCGGTTGAAATGATGATGATGATGACACACACAGGAGGCATTGGTTGCTAGCAATCGCAACCAATGCCCCTTGTCCCAGTCTAAATACCGGCCTAGGTTGTAACACTAGCCTGTAACCGCAGACCACTATCTTACTTATAGATGTAACGGATGCTTTTTCTTCATTTCACCTTCATATTTCATGCCGAATGACAACTACTCAAGTCACGCACGGACAACAATCAACTGACATTGACTCAAATCACCTGTCAAGTACGGTATTCATTTTGTTTATGAATTAAATGTTTTCTCCATGACGAAGCACTGGCCAAATACTTTAAGTAATTTTTAAATGGTAATTTTACAGTTCTATGTGGACGAAGTCATGGGCAAGAAACAAAATACTTTGATATTTTTATACTAGACATTCCATTTTGGCATTGTATTCTTCAGTTGAGGGCAGTCAGTACTTAGCATTTATCCAGAGTGAGGGTGCCTTACCACTGAAGCGAAGCGGTGCGGTGATGAGCCGAGCAAACCAAGCAGATTGCTTTTTCGTATGTCATATTTCTGATTGGTCATTGAAATATGACATACGAAAAAGCAACCTGATTGGTTAGCTCGGCTCACCTCCGCCCCGCTCCGCTTTAGTAGAAGGGCACCCTTAGTACATTGGTACCTACCCCTTGTAGCTGGGACTCTGGTGGCTCTTGCAGTCGCGGTGCGAGCTGGTGCTGCTTCCGCCCCCGTTGCTGCAGTTGCCGCTGCACCCCGCTCCCCAACCGCTCTCCAGTATCTACACAACACGTGCAGTGCTCGAGCTGGGTTTATGTATTTACTCACAACATAACTTAGTAATAATTTAATATAAAACTAACATCGTCTTGATGCTAATATCAGGTGTATATCGATACGAAAAGCGTGCAGTGTTTTCCAAATGTCATGTTTCTTTCTAGTCGAGTAGTTTCGGCTAGGGCCTAGCCTGACTGACGACGATCGCCTAGCCGCTAGGCGATGGTGGTCGGTCAGTCAGTCTTTTTATAAGTATAGAAGATATATTATATATATGTATTAATGTTTTCAAAAATAAAAGCTTTCCTATATATTATTACTCTAATTTATAAACTATCGCCATACCAAATTTTATTAAATTTGATCTGGTAGTTTTTGTTATTGGCAGACAAATTAACATACACAGACAGACAAAAATTACACAATATCTTCGACATATTTTTTATTATTGACTCTTAGGCGCCCTAGAGTATATTTTTCAAAATGTCTTTAATGTACATGTACAGATTCTGTCTTTCTACTATTTTATTATATGTATAGAAGATATATACTAGCTATGGTTGAATACGATATTGTTCAACGTCGGAATGATTGTGGTCTATTGTGGTGTAAGACAATGAGCCTGAAACATTGATTTTGCATTAAGCGTTTAGAGTCGCCCTGCATTGAAGATATAGGGCTGTGTTCGGGCGGCAAGTATTCACCTGTCCAGCCTGCTTGAGCACGCGGCCCTGCACGGCGGCGGGCAGCTTGGCCACAAGCGGCGCCACCAGCCACACCGACTCGGACCACTTGCTCGTGCTCACCACGCCGCGGTCCGTGCCCGTCCTGCCCACGTCAAAAATCGTCATAATTTCATATTGCTAACACTAGCATTCGTGCATATATTCTACTTCAAAAGAGGGAGACACCAATAAATAAATAATAATAAATCATGGGGACAATCTTTACTCAAATCGATCTAGTCCCAAAGTAAGCTCTAAAGACTTGTGTTATGAGTACTAGACGACGATATACATACTTATATAGAGAAATAAATACTTAAATACAAAGGAAATATCCAAGACTCAGGAACAAACATTCGTGCTTATCACACAAATATTTGCCCTTTCCGGGGATCGAACCCGGGACGTTAGCTTCGGAGGCAGGGTCACTCCCAACTAGGCTAACTGAGTCGTCAATATTTATTAATTGTCGCTAGGATTTATATTTATAAACCTGTGATCCCCACACTAGGCTAGCTGGGTCTACCTGTCAACTTTCAAGTGAATAGTCAGCGAGTTAGTCAGTGATATTCCGCTTTTAAATATATAGGTAGCAATGTTAAGGTGCTTGTAACCCTGCCGCTGGCGCTCGACACACGGACCTGTCCTTGTCGGGCGGCGGCGGCGCCGGCTGCTGGAACACGTTGACGACGGCGCGCGCCACCATGTCCAGCCACGCGCTCAGCTCCGACGAACCGCTCGCGAACTGCTTGAACATCAGCTGCAGGTCCAGCCACGACATGCGCAGCGACCACTGCTCCAGGTTCTAAAAACACACATCTCGTTAAGGTGCTTCTAAATCACCATTATTTTAGCTACTTATTGCTGCAATTCGGCTATCCCCAAAAGTTTACACCTAAACGTTTAATTTTCAGTAGTGATGTAATCAGTTAGGTGTCGGGAAATGGTTCTGAAAGCCGGCGGCTACACGTACAGAAGTTAAACATAATCATATCTCTATACTTAATTTTTATTTTAGTTATCATTAGACAATTTGGGATCAACAAAACGATGGCAACGAACCACGTTTTCTCCCGGTAACGCTTATCTAATAATTTGACCACGAGATCATTCCTTCACTCATCTTTTGAACTTAAGGTCATCGCACACATATCAACCCGGCACTGTATCGACACCGCCTCGCCTCGAGCCGTTCAGTATTGTTTGTATGAAACTCCATACTGTAACGCACACTTATCAGCATATAACGGCATCGCGTCGCCTCGGCACAAGCTCGTGAACCGCAAGCGGCGCGTGGGCCGCTCGCCGTCACCGCGTACGTCGGGTGGCCGCCGCGCTCGCACCTCGCCGTCGGCCTCTCCCCCTCTCCCCTTTCTCGGCCCCGACCACCCTGCGCCGCCGCATTCTCATACCGACTGTGATTTTGTACGGCTACCACCAGTTGTGCTACTACCATTTCTGTACGGCTACTTCACTAAATGTCAACTTAACGTCAGTTTTCACCGTGATACCATCATATATGGAAGATCATAATGTAGAAGCTATGTTCTTAATAGTTACTATAAGCAAGACCTTTGGGTTTACCTCCAATAAACGTGTTATCATCGTCTTTTGGTCAATATCTGGGTGGGTGTGGCTGGCAGAGTCCGGATAACAGATCATATGTAGAAGTCTGCGGTAATAAAATTATCAATCATTAATTATCAGAACGCTTCTGTGTCGAGCGAACAGATGACTAAGCGAATGTGGGTGTTTACCTTTGCGCTTGCTTGGGTGTAAGCATCGAGTCCAGCAGCATGTCGGGCTGGTAGAGCTCGTCCGGGTTCTGCAGGCATTTCTGTAGCACCCACTCCTCGGAACATATCTCTGCGAGAACCCGCCTCGCTAACGAAGACAGAGATTGCGAGGAATCTAGTAACGTGGACCCGACGCCACCGCTTCCCCTGGGAGATTGACAACTGTGAGTGATGGGCCCGAACTAATTCTTGTGTCTTTTAACAGACATTCTATCCGTTTATGTTATTTGATCCGGATTAGTTTGTGAACATACAAAGCACGTTTAGTGTGATATAATAGCTAATAGCGGAGTGCGGTAGAGCAGTATTTATTGAAGTTTATATCGCAATCAAATACCAATGGTTGGATGCACTCTACAGCACTCCCTCCGAGTAATAGTAGTGAAGTTACATGAAGTTGATGTCACAAACGATCAGATGCACGACACATAGCAGTGGCATTTACCCTTAGTGTACGTTTTAGTCATAGCAAACGTGTCGAACGCGTTTGCGTTAGTCTTCATTTCTATACGAGTTAAACGCAAACGCGTTCCAGACGTTACTTATGCTGAAAACGTACACTAAAGCTACTCAACATGCGCACTGAGTGCTGTTGAACGGACAGAAACATCAGATAATATCCCACAGTGCAACTCAATCTCGGTGAAGACACGCTCTGCCATTCTTTTGCTAAGTTCACTGATGAAGCAATTTTTAATTGGCGATTTTTATGTTAAAGTCATAAAAATCGCCAATTAAACACAGATTATTTGACAGAGGCCGTGACAGCAGTAGACATCGAGACACTGTTAGGAAGACTGCATGATAGAATGCCACCAGGGTTAATCACTATGAGGAATTTGGCCCATTTATTATCTAAACAAGAAGTGTTCAATGTTGGTAAAAATTAGTAAACATGGAGTGTTACGGATCAGTTCACACAGCCGCTACACCCGGGAAGAAGGATGAAGCATCCGTGCTGCGACAAGGGCCCGTGAGGGAACGTACACATAGGAGGGGCGTGACTTGGACAAAACAAAACCTAAGCAAAGCGGGTGTGGTGATGTACACTTTGACACGTACCGAATGATGCGTTATATTTGTGACAGTCTTCCTTTCAGAGCACAGCTGACCGATTTCAGCTTTTCGCTTTTAAAATGGTAATTTCATCAGTACGTGCAAAGCAAGGTAAGGGACCGCGTATGATGGTGAACGATTATTCAGTCGATAGTCAGGTGAAGCCAGGTCGGGCCCGTGGAGGTGTGCACCCGGCAAACTCAATATGAAATTAAAAACAAACCTAGGAGTTCTATGGCCCCCACTCATCTCTGAGTCTATCCTACGGATGAAAAACATTTACTTGTCAATACAATATTTAATTCAGCTTCATAATACACATACAAATTCAAAGGTAATAAGTAGATTTGATTCATTCCAGTACCTATAGCAATCAGTCGGGAAGAACATATTTTGTGATGTTTATATCGAAAATTTTAATCACAGTGTTGTTCATTATTCAAATAGCATCGAAACTGTAATACCCACTCTAAAACGATCTTTCAAGTGCCATAAAAACTTACTGGAAATTCAAAGTAGAATAAACAAGTTCAAAAACTAAACCTCGAATAATGAAAAATCACGCTCTAAAAACTATGCAATAGCTAACAATATATATATTTTTGAAATGTGCTATATATTCCCTTTCATTTGACAGCCAAGACCGAAAAAAACTTTTAGTTCATGACTTTGTTCTCTAGAGGGCGCCATATTCAATTTAATGTATCGTCACATAGGATATAAACAAGCAGATGATCAAGACGCTTGCAACGATACCTCATTTGTCAAATTTAGTTTAGAAGTTATGAGGGAGCAGATGAACATACATACATACATATCGGAGAAATTCATAAACCCCCTTATGGCTTCGAACTAGTCGGGTAAAAAAAAAATTGTGCTTATATCACCAGCTTCGTGTGAAGCCGAGGGTTATTCGTGGAAACTTCAGAGTTATAAACAAAACCTTGTTGTGCGCTATCGGGTAAATAGAAGGATGTAACTTACGAGATAAGGTCGAGCTGCGTGTCGGTGGGCACGGCGTCGCTGGTGCCGAGGATGTGCGACAGCTCGCAGGACTTCTTCCCGCCTGACTTCCCGTTGTCGCGGGCCGTCGAGTCTCCCACCACTAATACATAACCGTTTTACAAATACTTTGCAGAAAAACAATTTGTAAGCTGAAGCAGTCTTTCCAATTAAAGTGTACAATGTTACTACATTTCCTTTTTCTTGAGACGTGAAAATTACCATAGAAATGAAAAGATTTTTTCTTCTGAACACTAGTGCGGTTTTCATGAAACGAGCCGATAGGCCATAATAAGATCGCACGTGTGTTTTAAGGCCAAATTATGCAGATTTGCATACATAACTTTATCTACACACATATTATAAATCCTCCATGATGGGTTCAGAAACAATATTTTCTGGCAACAAGTTATTTGTTGCAATCGTGGCTGCATATTTCAGATATCCGGCGCATTTTCACATCACACACACTCCGAGAAGACTACTTACTATTCATATTTTCAACTAAAATGTAAATTACAAAGAACTTTTTCTATTCAATTCAAAAACAATTCTATTTTCGTTCAGCAAAACACCAACATGGCGATCCTCCGTCAAGACCATTTTTTTTTAAATCATTGACAAACGGATGAAGTCTCTATTCTCACGTCACTCGAGATCAAATATTGTGCAGTTTATATTAAAAAAACATACTGAATTGACGTTTCGTATCAATAACTGTTTTAATATCTATGGATACTAGAATAGAGACCCACTTGAGTTTTGACAGCTGTTCCAAATTTAATCTCATTTCTTTACTAAAAACGATAAAGAAGTCATGTTATTTCTTTATCGCAGCACTGGTTTTTCCTAATTGGTTGTCAAAATGGTGGTAATTTCCTACGGTGTTTGATTAACCAATGGAGGTTTTATGATATGGGTGTAGATAAAATAAATTAACTAACCGAACTTTTCTCTTTTGTATCGCTGTCTTTTGTCTTTTTTAAATAGTGACCAGTCTATAGAAATTGTTTTATTATGTCGTACAATTCGGGTTACGTCCTTTTTGAATGAGTACGTTTTAATAAATGCATAATAGACAAAACTGAGAATTAAAAAATATTGTAGTCTTCCTATTTTCACGCATAATACAGTGAAGTAATCAAAGTATAGTGCAGTAGTATAGGGCTGGAGGTGTGATGAGATGGAGTGAACGTACTGAGTATAGCCTTGAGCGTGGCGAGCACGGGCCCGACGCCGATGTTCTTGTGCGCGGCGGCGAGCAGGTGCCGGTCGCAGGAGAGCCGCACGCCGGCCGCGCCCCCGCCGCCGCCGCCCGGCCCCGGCGACGTCGACACGCTGTACAGCCCTGAGGACAACGTGCGCTCTCACCAACAGATACGATTACGAAGTCCCAAGCGGTATTCTTGCCACACCCAGATTTTAGTAAAATGCTTTTATTTAGCTTCGGGTCCGATCTTTTGTGAACAGGATATCTAAGTTTCAGCGGCTGGGTTACATGTTATTTATTTGTTTTTATTTATATGAAGCTACGCTACACTGGCCTAAAACGTAGTGGCATTTTTAAATGACAAAATCTTCGTGCTGAGTTGTACCTTGGTAACTTGGTACCATCGACCCAAGACCACTTAATACATATGTCCTCTGTAAACACAGTTGTTTTTATTATCATTACTCAACTGCGCTTAGCCAAAAGGAGGGTATTGAGTTTAATAGTCTATATGTTTTTGATCAAAAATCGGATATTCAACGGTAGCTCCTTAACAACTGGACTTATTATAATAAACAGGGTGAAATATGATTTGTAGAGTACGTGCGAGTGTCGTAGGCGTATAAGAATTATAAGGGTGCGTATACTAAGAGCAAAAATATAAAATACTACTTTGATGTTTACTTTTGTTTTTTTAAATATAAACAGATTTCTTGTAGTAGCACAAGAATTTGTAAACTTGAATTCATAATTCGGCAAACTAAACCGGTAGCTCAAAATGTAAAATGTTGCCACAGTTTCTTTATATCGGCATGAAAAACGCTACCCTTGCGTTGTCGTGTCGATGTCAAGAAACGTTCATGGCTTCGAATACGGGTTACGTTTAAAGCTACTTTTTTAATTATGAAGAAGTGTTTGGTAAAATATAATTGATTTTCCCTATTATACTTAAAAAGCAGGAAGCCAACTCGGGTTTCACAGACCTTGTAGATCGATTCGATACTGGAACACCGACGTTACTGTATCACTAATAAATAGCATCCACACCTGGCAACACGTTCATCTGTGAATTTAATTAGCCTAATAGGCTAGTTTCCTGAAAAAATCTAATTAGTCCGTCATTTACATTGTAAAAAATATTCAACACATATTTTTTCTTTTGTCAATTAAACAAAAAATGACGCAGATATAGTGCGTTGAAGTTCCGCGAGACGTCACGACTTAGTACACTTTTTAGTATTAACTGACATCGTTAGCCTCCACTCCCGAACTTTGATGCGCGTTATCTTTGTCAATTTTGATTGATTTGATAAAGCAAAAAATACGTGTTCACTATTTTTTGATGATCTAACTGCCGGACTAATAAGAATTGCAATATTTTTATCCAGGCAACATCCCTATTATGAATTGTAGTGTAGTGTGTTACCCGGTTGCGGCGTGTCGACGGTCTTGAAGAGGCGCAGCAGCAGGTGGCAGGTGAGGCGCGCGCCCGTGTCCGGGGAGGGCGCGTTGGCGGGGTTGCCGGCCGCGCCGCCGCCGCACGCCTTCACCAGTGACGGCAGCGCCGCGTGCCGCACGAAGTCCTCAAGCGAGAAACAGTGCCGCGCTGCGCACACATTAAGCCACGTACACATTCGTATCAATTTGGTGTATCGTATCTCCGTCGCGTAGCATCGACGTGTATCATGATCGCTAGTTTGTGGACGTGAAATGATACGCGATCTAGAACACGCCGCTGTTTGATACGTCGCGTTCCGTGCTTCACGTTATATCTTAAATACCCCACACGCACTCAGACGCGTGTCGCATACCCTGAAGGCCAAAGAATGATGGGCAAAAATGTATGGAACCCAGCCCAATCACCAATAGAATTATAACGTATGTAGGCTTATTGATCCCACTATTTGCTGTTATTGTTATTATGACGACTAGACTGTGAAGGCTGGGAGAAATAGCATTGCAACGCATGCGGGGCACAGCTAGTATAGTAATAAACGTTGTGTGTGTGAATATTTGAAGGCTGATAACTATCTTCTCCGGGGTTTTGAAGTTTGTCCCCATATTAGAAAATGAAGTTTATGTAACTAGCTTTCACGTGGTGTACATGAGATTTGTATTGGTTATATTGGCCAATTTGCCCATCATTCTTTATTTGGTTCAAAACAACAGTGGTCGTCGATCGCCGTTCTTCGTTCTCGGCTCATTCAAGAATGGTTTTAGATATTTCCAGGCAGCAGTCTAAAAGTCCTGACTTGAAAAAGGAGGGCTATGATTTTAGCAATCTATTTTTTTAGTACATTCTCTCGTTGCTCTTAAAATAATCATTGTATTTTGACAAACGCTTTGTATAAGTATTCCGTGTCATAGACTTTTTGACGTCATAAGAAATCGAATATGGTGGAAAAATATATACAAGAGATGCGTTAAATTTTGTGTCAAATTATAGCTTGAATTGTAGAGATTTCCAAAATATATAATTTACACCAAATCCATTCGCCAAAATTATTTTGATAATGGATCGACAAAGAAAGTCAAAGCGCTCGCCCGCACGCGAAGTGAAACTCTTTGTGTGTGTCTACTGTTGGCAACTCACCAACTATGAACTATATTAAGAGAATCTTGCCAATGGCAAAAAAAGACTTTGTCTATGCAAAACCGCCAAGGTAAAAGCATAAACACAACCCCGGTGTTTTTTCCCTAGCTGTACGACAATAAGTAATAGTGCAACCCTCACTATTCGACCAGTCTGGTGCTACCACTATGTAACAGGGGTTAAGCAAAGATAGTAGGCCTCCTGAAATTGATTTATTAGAATATTCATATGCTCTCACCCCTAGCGCTAAACCTAGAATCTCCATATAAAGGAATGACATAGTCTGTCTTCTAATATTTGAACTTATTATGTCTCATAAACAGGCATTCTAGCTAGCCTGGTGTACAGTACTGACCGACGAGGATGCAGGTGAAGACGGCGAGCGCGTCGTGCGCGGCGGCGTCGTGCAGGTCGCGGTGGTGCAGCAGATCGGGGTAGAGCGGCGGCGGCGCGGCGTGCGGCGCGGCGGGGTAGTGCTGCGCGCCGCACAGCGCCACCAGCGCGCCGAGCCACTCTGCTGCCAGCCCGCTGCACCACGCCGTCATTTCCGCGCACAGCACGCCCAGCTCGTTCACGCTGTACCACGCAATACTTCAATCAGGGGTCGCATTATGAGTTCTTAATTCCAGGCAGTTTCCGCCGTAAACTGAGCTGCCTGGAAACATCGTATTATGAGCGCGCTAAAGTCGGCCTGCTTTAGCGCGCTGCTCATAATCCCGTCAAGGTACTAGTAGGTTGCTGAACCGCAAAAAACCTGATTTGAGTCTGTTTTGGTTTATATAAAAAATTTAATAAATAAAAATATTATAAGCATACCCTCTCAAAAACATGTATCATATATAGGGCAATACCAAGTAAAGGGCTAAGTAACCGTTCACAACGGAAGCTGCCAAGTAGTGGAGACATCTATAAATTCTGGACGAAATAGCATTTATCATTTAAATCGTAGCTTTAGAAAAATGGGTCATATGAAAGGGCTTTGTTTAAATATTTCAACAGTATTTTGTTTATTTTTACGTCGGCATATTTTTATCTCCTCTCTCATCTCCTCCTCTGCTGCACTGGGAGTGAAGAAATAGCATAGAATGCGTGCAGATGCTTATCATCCTGGCATGTCGTAAAAGCCGACTAAGGGACGGGTCCTCTCCAACATGGTGGACTATCTGTATGGGCGATGGGCTGATCACCTGTCACCATACGGTTCATCATACCATCTTAGGACTAATTAATCGAAAGTGACCACAAGTAGTCTTGTGGCTTTGCCCACCCCATTAGGGATTTCGGGCGTAATGCTATGTATGTATGTTTTTTTTAATCTAAATATTTGAAAAGACGACCACTGTCTCACTCAATGGAAAGTGATGACACGACCGAACGTGGAACGTGATCGCCCGGGAAAAGAAACTAGTTATTAACTGTAAAGGGTAATTAGGGGAAGGTCTCACCGGTCGTTGTCCACCTCGCGGCACACGGCCAGCATGGCCGAGCACACGAAGCTGTAGCGGTTGGCAGCGGACTCGCCCACCTGCCGCGCCCATGACATCTCTAGTTTACCTGCGAATTGTTTTTTTTCTCAATCATAGTATAAAAACAAAGCAAAGGTGGTTGTAAGAAGGTTCATAGCGTACCCTTGCGTGGATTTGCGAAGAACTCGCTCAGGAACTGTGGGTTGTACACGTAGTTCGAGGGCGTCGGTTGCAACGGTGAGTACAGAGCTTGCCTGCGATTTAAAACATACTTCGATTGTGCCGCAGCTACTACAATATTATTATCAACATGCTGGCCTTATTTATGGGTAGTTGAGGGGCAATTGTACTGGTTTGTTCTCAGCGTATAAACTATGCGGATCCGACCTTCGTGGATTTTTATTTTTATTAAACTAAGGATGTTCACCCATTTGAATCCAAGTAGATGCCATGTACCAATGGGTTTTTCTAACTTAATGTACGATGTATGATGAAACCAAGCACTTTTTTGATAGCTAAATGTGTAACTGTCATCCAGTTGGTCTGGTTCTCCAGTCGCAAGGGTTACGGAAGTTAGATGGCAGTCGCTCTACTATAATAACCAGACCTGCCAATTCCGGGATCATGGTAAAAGCATACCCTGAATTTGAAACGGGAAATAGCGCCAGGAAGGTGATGAAGGCATGATTAGTAAAAATAGTGTCACAGATACCTAACATAACATATATCAGTGTTGCCACGTGAATATCTTTCAAAACATTTTATTTCTAGAACTAACGCTCTTAATCAACGGTTCTTATTTCAAATTTAGCGACTTCAAAATTTAGCGAAAACACGTTCGAATTGGCCCCAATGTAAGTTTATCTAAACTAAAGGACAGCCGGGACAGGTCCTAATATGAATGTAAATGGACTGATTTAATTTTGTAGTAGGTATGATCTTAGTAAACATACTTAAACTCATCTTTACGCATGGCGCTGTGTGCGTGAGCTTGTATTTATTACTCGTACAGACGCCTGCCGCGTTACGCCACACATATCAAACCTTCATATGTACAAGCTCACGCACACAGCGCCACGACCAAAGATGAGTCGAGGTATCCTATATATTATTATTCATTAGTAGTATGTGTTTTTTACTTGATTTTAGGGTAGGCGTTCGCGAAGGTGTCAGCGTGCGGCGCGTGGCAGAGGTGCGCGGCGGCCTTGTACAGGTCGTGCAGCTGCGCCAGCACGCAGCGCTCCGCCGAGCCGCAGTCGCCGGGGTTCACCACGCACTTCACCAGCCGGCACAGCTGCTCGAACACCGCCGACGTCTGCTCCACACACACTGAGGAACGCAACAAACGCATCATCACACTACACTCACACGGACACCGCCTCGTCATACACTCACAGGCAACGGCGTTATGCTTGACGGTTTCGATTAAGGGCGTACCCCGCGCCGATGACCGTGAGCGTTCCAACTCGGTCCTTCCCTACTTGCCTTAGTTAACGCGCCGCAGTGAATAGTATAATTTACTGAAAAACTACAAAATAAATTGAAAAACCGGCTGATGAAATTATAGTGTACATTATTGTCTTCTGATTAGTAAAAGTCTCATGTATAAGCGTCACATAATAAGGGAGCCTTTACGGATTTTAGTTTGAAAAAAAAAGGGTTTACGTTTTTTTTGCTCTTGATTTATCACTTTTTTCAAGATTCCAGTGGACGAAAATAAAGAATAGATTCCATACTACTATACTATATAGGATGTGAAAACAGCTAAATTCGCCGGGTAGGACCTAGAAAACGCTTTACCAAAAGCCTATGCGCCGACGTCCACCTACTTAGTGGTTGCCAATCGCCACAGATACTTCAACTCACCTCTTCGTCGTCGCAACACACGTTAAAGTTGCATTGGTACAAGCTCACGCACACAGTGCCGCGCACAAAGATCAGTTCAAGTATCTGTAATCATTTTGGCATGTGTCTGTGCTCAACTCCATCGCCTTGAGTTTGGACGCTTAATATATTAAACTAGAATGAATAATAATGTTTATTTGTGAAAGATATAGTTACATAGAAGGCAAGAGTGGTATCTCCTCAACGCGCCGACGGTGTAGAGCGCCAAGGCCGAGGTGTAGGCGCGCGGCGCGGCCAGCCCGCTGCTCGGCGCGCCGCGCGCGATCAACGCACCTTCCACCTCTGACAGCTCTTTTAAAATCTGTGCCAAATAAGATGGTTGAACAAAACAAAATGACATGAGTATGTCGGGAGATAAGGTGTGGTGGTGTGCGAGAGTGCAGCCGTATTGATCATTATGCCTAAAAATCAAAACGTCTACGTGAAATTTAGCCTAAAGCTTATATTGACTAAGAAGCAAAATGCCTACTAGGCAATATGACTAACGGCAACCTTTACAATCTTTATCCTTATTGATGAAAATATTGTGTGACACATGAAATTGGTCCTTCGAGCCGGATATGAACCAGCGATCTATGGATATACAGTCCTTATCTTTATCTTTATCTTTAGACAATCTTTAGACAATTTGCTGTTAAGGTATTATTGCAATTTAGGCATTTTGCTTGGCAGACATTTTGATCTTTAGACGATTTACTGCTTAGGTATTTTGCCGCATAGACATTCTTTTTAGTCATTTTGCTTTGTAGACAAATTGCAAGTTAGACATTCTGATCAGGAAGATTCTGATGAGTGCAGTACCTGAATGCAGGTCTCGATGAGTCCGTGCACGTTGAGCGCGATCTCCATGAGGTCGAGCGCGAAGGCCACGTGCTCGGGCTGCGGCAGGTAGGTGGTGGCGCCCGCGGCGTACGCGGCCAGCGCCTCGCACACCGCGCCGCCCACCGCCCACGACACCGCGCCCTGCTCGTACATCGACATCGCCTACAACACACCGCGCGCTCTCAACACGCTGCCGCTCCGCCGGCGACAACAACATATACAAGCGGAATTCCAATACGGGACAAGTGCGACCTTCCTGACACCGGCGGCACCACCGCGCCACATAACGGCGGTGTCAGAGCCTCATTATTATGCGGGGATAAAGTTGAAAGACCACTTATAACATCACGATTAAGATAGCAACACGTTTAGAGACAGCAAACAACGAAACGAAGAAATAGTAAGCAATTTTTTGAACATACGCTGGTATCATCTTCGCGCCAGGAGCCCCAATCATTGCATTGTAAGACCTGTCATCGCACGAATTCGTCACTAAGTGCTGTAAAGTTGTGATAACGACTAGGATTCCACAAATGATACGTACTTGGAACTTTTGCGTGACGGCCTCGAAATTGAATTCGCTCCGCGCGTGCTTCTTGATCTTGCCACCTTCCGCCACGTCAATGGAAAATTTCTTGGAGAACAATTTACATATTTCTGTAACAACATTTATGAATAATACGTAAGTAATACATCAAGAGATAATCCTTACACAAGTCGATCTAGTCTCAAATGATGCTCTAAGGGCTGGTGTTATGGGCACTAGACGACGATGTACATACTTATATAGATAAATAAATACTTAAATACATAGGAAACATCCAAAACTCAAGAACAACGCTAACAGCGTCGTCAAATTTAAAGTAACATGATTTACGGTATCGTCGAGTGTTTAAGTTTGTTTTTTGTTTTTCGTGTTGTGTGTGGTGGTTGGTGTGTGACGACGCGTCAATATGGCGTCACCTTTGGTCATCTTCTTGACGGAGTGCTTGGCGTCGTCGCGCTGGCGGCCGACGCCGTGCAGCAGGATGTGGCGCTGGTTGGCGTCGTGCGGCGCGTGCTCCGGCTCGGCGGGCGGCAGCGGGAAGTGCATCGTGTAGCCGTAGTGCCGTGACACCGCCGCCGGCGCCGCGCCCGCGCTCGCCTCACCCGCGCTCGCCGTGCGCATGCCTGACAACACAATACACTTAAGCAGAGTTTATACTAAGCCAGTAATGCTGGCGCCAGTCACTGGCTAGAAAAATAGACGGGCGCTCTATTCTCGCCAGCGTTGGCAGCCAGCGCTGGCTTGGCTTGAAAAACTGTTTACACAAGGCAAATATCAAACCAGCGCTGGCTGCCAGTCTTATTGGCAGCCAGTGCTGGCTTCGTGGTAAACTATGCTTTATGGCTTTAAAAAAAAAAGATCCCAAGTTGTTTTTGAATATGGCACTGGAAATCTAAACAGCCTGCATTTGATCACCGGGCGCCGATTTCCGAGCAGCGTGCGTCTATCCGCATTTTTATAATCCGAAACAAAAAAAAACAGTTTAACAAAAGCCCTATCAATTTCCATTGTCACCACTTGTATTTGAAAGAATGCGGTTTATGACAACGTTCTTCTGGTCTCCGGTCGGTATATGAGTAGGTACGTAGAGACCAGACTAGTATAACCGATTTTAGTAATTTAAAGTCTGTTCGCTGAGAGTTTATAAATATTATTGTATCGTTTCGAAATGGCGACTGTCGCTTAACTATCGCAAACTGTATGACGGGCGTCGCATATCACCGCGCGCACTGAGTTTCGTGGTACGAGGCACGCAGTTGTTGTAAAACACGGCGCCGCGCCGGGCGGTCGGTACTATACGGTAAAAGAACATGATATTTTTTTAACAAATTGATGGTAGGGTAGACGCATCAATTGAACGTATCATAATAAACATCACAGACTCTGATTCTTCCTCGGACTCTTCGCCATGGTCGTCTTCCGATGATATGCCAGCAATGGGACACATATAGGCTGTTCAATAATAATATTCTATGAAAAAAATATAGTTTTTCCTTTTAATTTCTAATTATCATCGGTAAAAATAACTGGCGGGGCGCTCTTTGTAATGAATTAAGAAGCCCTGATTATATATATTTTTTTCAACTCGCTCTTGGCGAACAGACTTTAGGTGTCGTAGATTTGTCTGAATATAGCATTTTACCAGGTTCAGTAATAATGACGGATCGTGTTCGAAAACAGTTCACCACTCACCCGGTCCTTGTTCTTGAAGAGTATTACAGTTATAAAACCGATTTTTTGTATAATTAAGAGGACTGTGAACCAACAGCCAAAATCACCCTTTCCATACAAAAGGCGATAACGATTTCCACCCCTTAAATGTTAACAGATTTTGCCAATTTTTTTATAGATTGTCAGTCAGAACAAAATCTTATAGGTAAAAAAAAAAACTTATAGGTGATTTTGTTCTGACTGACAACCCATCAAAAATTGGTCAACATATGGAGCCTTTTGTATGAAAAGCTGTAGGTTCACACTCGTTATGAAGAATAAGACATTACCGTGCACAAGGACCAAAACAAAATTCGGGTAGATCTTTTACATTCTACATCCTCGAATGGAATGTCAACTACATTCCATTCGAGGATGTAGAATGTAACTGTAACTCTTTGAAACACATTGTGAGTGTGAGAATAATATAATAAATTTGAAGATTTGTAACAGCTGGCGCTGAACTATGACGTCACAGTACAGTTAGAGTGTATAGGTATACCAGACCAATGTAAAAAGAGCTTATGAAATGTTATCTCACGGGTTGAGGTAATGTTAGTCGTTACCCAGTTTTTGATTACGTAAAGAATGAGGAATTTAAGTGTACAATAAGAAGTTGAACAGATTACCTGTCACAGACATGGGTCCCATTCCCATTGAGTTCATGCCGGGTATGCTCATACTGCTGGAACCCATCATTGGAGAATTTACACTGCAAAATCCGAGGAGATATAATGCAATACAATACAAATACTCTTTACTGAACACCACATAAAAAAGTTTGAAAAAAAAAAAACAAAGTAATAAGTTGCATGGTGACAACAGGCGGATACATTGAAATATTGTAAAGTTACAATCAAATAGGCTAATGAACGTTCTCAAACGCCACTTAGCGTTTGGTCTGAGATTAATTATTAAATAGTTGAGTCTCCGTCAACCAGGTGCCAGCCTACACCTAAACATCACTTTAGGGGGCTGCATCGAAAAATACAATCAACAATCGGTACAGTAACAGTACGAAAACACGATTAGATCAAGTTCGCTCGATAAATTTTTTTCCAAAGTCACCTCTCACTTTTCAAATTTAACTTTGGCGCGGCAATACAACGGCGCCGGCGTCTTAGATAAAATGATAATTTATCATTTAAATGTTCTGGTAGACTACTTTTAAAATTTCTTCCTTGATAACTTCCTTACAGAAATTAAATTAATTTGGCGCTTACGCAAAGTAAATAATGCCTACGCTATCCCTTTCACTCATGCGCATCCATCGCAATCCAACGCACCCCCACTCGGGAATTAGGACGTGGTCTGCGAATCGCCTTAACCTTTTAACCGCCGATAAATTTTCATCGGACGTGTCCGTGTCGCCACCTACACAAAGTGACACAAACAAAAGTGAATAAATCGTTTGTCTTCATAATAAGACTGCGGCGAAATGAGTTGGATGTTTTGCGTCTTATAATTCAGACAACGGCGGTTTCATGGTTAATCAAAGATTAATTTGAGTGGTTTTCGTGAATTCGGTTACATTTACAAGGCAATCAATCTCAAATCAGATTGATCCACTAGTTACCTACTTGTATGTACAGTTGATAACGACAGACCTACGCGATGATTCGCCGGGGTCCTTCGGGCTGTCCGGAGCGTCCATAGAGTTCTGTTGTTCCTCTTTGATATGTTGCAACAGTTTGCCAAGGTCATCGTCTATCTTAGAGTCGTCCAAATCCATCCGGACATTCTCCTGCAAAAGAAAGCTGTTCTGTTACCAACCTTGTCACTAATAAGTAAGTGAGAAAAGAATATTCACTTCAGCATTGTTTTTTTTTTTCATCTTAAATTGACGTTGTAAGTATAAATCAGGGGATGGCCACTCTAGAAGCAGCTAATGAAATCTTAAGAAAATGACTCCCTAATTGTCAGCATCGGTCGAGCTGCTATAATGGTACACTTTCGATAAGAAATTTTGAAGAAACGGGTGTTTCGGTGGTCCGTTGTAACACCACGTTGCCTCGCTGTCAGCTATCTGCATATTTGTCACTCCATTGTTACTTCTTGTTTTCAACGAAATCTTTGTAAATACTGATTGAAAATTGTGCTAAATCAGGAGCAAATACTCTTTAACCCTTATCGGGGCAGAGGCGCTTTATCGACCACATACTTGTATTTAGAATTTCAACCTTAGGAACTACAAAGTATGAAGCAAATTCGATTGTATTTAAGTAAATAAAAAAACGGCTTTTAAATGATTGCCTAGTAAGTGACAAACATTAAACTGTATTTGAATTTTACGTAGATTATCTGTATGTATGGGACCCGCTTAAGGGTTAATAATAAACATGAAACATCCCTAATAGAGAATTAGGCGTACTTTTATATTTCTAATTTATCTAATGAGCACCAATGGGACGTCCAAATTACAAAAATGATATAAAAACAGAATTAACACGTTGCCTGCCAACTACGGGTACATTCGTAGCACGACTACGAATATACTCGTGCCGCCGGCAACGGGCAACGTGTTAAGAAAGCATTTTAATCCTAATTTGTTTTTATCACGATTAAAGTAATCGATAATGGTAATGCTGATGTTTAATGAGTTGAGTGAGTAGTCAATAGTCAGACGCAATAAATAGGCAAATGTTAAATAGCTTCTTTAGTTCATCGCATAAATCCGTCTGACTAAAAAGTATTTAAAGCCAAATTAGATTGCTATCCCGGAAAGAATCAGTAACTACTAGCTTTCCCGCGAGCACCTGATATTTTGCCGAGGTGCAAAGTAGCCTATATTTGCACTGACATCTTCAACTTTCCTGTAGTAAATGCATTTTAAAAATCGACCCAGTATTTCTCCAGTATTTTTAAAATTGTAATATAAAAGATACATATTCTCGTTAAACCGTTTTCATAGTTTGTATAGGAAATAGCGACATATAAGAATAAGGTGGTAAATTCGGTGGATTTGTTCACCGAATTTACCACCTTATATGTTTAATGAAGTTTAGTGTTCACACTAGACAGCTAGATGTTCATTCATCCCATATGGACCATTTAGAGGACCGGAGATATCTGTCAATTTCCCTATGATATTAGTTTAAGCACACCTCCATCTTGGGCTTGAGATCGATCCCGGCGAAGATGTCGTCGTCCATGTTGTGCGTGGTGCTGACGCTGGTGGCGGGCGGCGCCACCGTCGTCGCGCCGCCGCTGCCTGACGACGACGACGGCTCCGTCGGCGATATCAAGTCGCCTGCGCACCGACACACTCATTAACAGACATCACACAGTATTATTAGGGATATCGCCAAATATTTTCATACCTGCTACATCCCAGTACTTGGACAGGCAGCAGATGATATTAGCGAACAGAGACTCCCCTTTTGGGCAAGTATTTTTGAGTGTTTAAGCTATATACAACACCGACATTTGGAAGTGTGATCACACGATCTATTCAACTAAACCACATGAAAGTATTACCGCGTTATCGCGACCGAACGGTGATAGACATCATCATAGTGAAAAAAAAACCGGACAAGTGCGAGATAAAGGAGAGGGCCCCGTTATTATATGTTTCCTATGTTACTTAAAATACCATAGACTTCTTATAGGTTTTTCTGTAATTTATAGGTAAAGAACTATATTATGTATTTGTTACAAAATTTTAGGCCCAGTACTTTCGGAGATAAGGGGGGTCAATTTTTGCATATTTTCCTAAATAACTTCAAAACCATTTAACTTAAAATTAAAAAAAAAAATTAAGATTCTCACAACAAGCCCTTGCATTTGATATGTC
This sequence comes from Tortricodes alternella, assembly GCA_947859335.1. Taxonomy (NCBI): domain Eukaryota; kingdom Metazoa; phylum Arthropoda; class Insecta; order Lepidoptera; family Tortricidae; genus Tortricodes; species Tortricodes alternella. The sequence continues at coordinate 19,994,625 of OX401970.1, read as the reverse complement.
ACACGTCAAGGTTTGCAAAACTTTTTATTTTATTTTTATAATTTACCCCCCAAAAGTGGCCGCCATGTTTACAATTAATTTATTTACGTTACACGTCCGTGTTGCGGCCACTGACTTACATATGTGTACCAAATTTCAACTCAATCGGTCCAGTAGTTACGGAGCAAATTGGCTGTGACAGACGGACAGACAGACAGACAAACGAGTGATCCTATATGGTCCCACGTGCTCGTTGCCAGTAGGTCAATCGTGAGGGTCATGCAGGGTGAGGGGTATTCGGGATGAGGGGCTCATGCCAGACTGCCCGCTCTGCCTGTGGAGCGGTACCTTAACATTATTCGCGCGGAGTAATAACCGGCAACTGTTCCGCCATATAACGGGTTATGAGCGAGTTGCCTACAAAGCAAGATGCCTAACAAAGTAAGACGCCTAAGTATTATGCCTACAAAGCAAAATGTCTAAGTGATTAAATGCCGTCTAGGCAAATGGCATATTTGCTAAAACGACTACCAAGCAAAATGTCTAAGTAGTTGAATGTCTTGAAGACAAATAGCTTGGTAATTAAAAGCCTGCAAAGCAAGACAACTAAAATGGTTTTTATTGAAAGTAAACGTAACAAATAAAATAAGATAGAAACAAATATAGGGGGGCAAGGTCCTGCTTTTTGGCTATCTTGCTTTTGAGACATTCAGCCTGTTAGGCATCTTGCTTTATAGCCATCTTGCTTCTAAGGCATCTTGCTTCTGAGACATCCTGCCTGTAGGGCATCTTCCTTTGTAGGCAATTCGCTCATAATCGACGCGATACAGTATTGACACCACACAATAGCTGTTCGCGTGTATCAAAAGTATTGGCCGGGACTGGTGTGGTGGTCTGAATAATCATAGAAATAGAAGTGACCTCTTGAAATAAGCGTGCACATGTAGGCGTCGTGCGAGAACACGTCTCGCCGGATCAGCTCGCCGAACAGATGCACCAGATTCGCGAACTGTTGCCGATTGCTCGGCGGCGCGTTCGGGCTGTCGTCTGCAATGGGGAACATGCATGAAAATCAAAATAAGGTTAAAATGATATATTATGAAAGTAAATGTAAACAAAAGCAGATCATTTTGACTATTCATTTTTATTTGATTAAGGGTCAATATTAGTGAAAAATATATGTTGTGTTTAGTTCTGATTTTAGTTTTTTGGACTTCCTCATCAAATTTATGCAATGTTTTATTTCGACGATGTTGTTCTAAAACCAGTATTTTCAGAAATTATTGCAGTTTTCGTTTAAGCGTCATACATTTTGTACAGTCTAACGAATGCTGTGACGTCATAGTTGACGTCCATTTTGTATGGAGTGTTTTTGCGAATGGTATGAACAATGACTTTTCAACGCCTCATAACTCATAAAATAAACAACATAATAATGTTTTGCGTACACAGATCGGTTTCTATTACTGAGTACTTTCCAATACAAGATGGAAAAAAAATGCAACATCCCTATTCAAATGAAGTCGGTTAAAACGGTTGAATAAGGTTACAAGTAGCTGTCTATGCATGCGTGATTTGATAGATAATGCAACACATCTTTGCGCGCAGCACTGTGTGCGTGAGCTTGTATTGTACATCACAGACCATACATCCTAAAGACACCGCTTAGCCTTACTTTTACTAGGAAACCAAGGCTGAAAAAAATTGCGGGGCGCGGAGGACACGCGCTGCTCTATGATGGGTGCGCTCGAGCTTGTTGCAAGCGTTGCTAAGCAACGTGTTAGCGAGCGTGTCCGCGGACCTCGCCGTTAGTGATGGGAGACATGGGGATATTATACGAACGGGAATAAATAAAGAATATCATGTAGGTATATCTTTGGAATAATGTGTTTTTTACCTAGCACAGGTGCATCGCAGTCGAGGAATCGTAACAAAAGACTTTGGAATATCGGTGGCCCATTGTACAGGCCATTGCCGGAAGTCACGGATTCCTTGTCATCAGAACCTGAAACGAAATGTATACTTGAAATGTTCACGGATACAAGTAACAGTAAAAAAAATAGCATCCATCCTTAGTTTTAATACAGATTCAAGAAATGTTGAAATTGTATTTTTTTAGGATGTGGTATGTCACCTAGAATGATTTAAAACAAACATGTTAAAATGAAATAAAAGGAACCCTTATGATGTAACTTTATGTTTGTCTATACGTCCGTCTGTATGTCACGGCAGTTAATCTTAGAAATGACTAATGTTAGACTTGAAATTTTGAACAGTTAGAAGCTTGCGTGCTTACGTCTTTAGCCGCTAAAATCTCAAAAAAACATCTTTAAATTCACGTCTTTACAGAGCTTTTTATACATACAATTTAAAAAAAACTTTTATTGCGCATAACTATTACTATTACTGATGGTGAGAAACAAAAATGTGGAAAATAGACCGTTCCCTCGTAAATTATAATAAATAAATAAATATATGGTATATTTTATAGCAAAAAATAAAACGATATGACAAATATTTAGTTTAAATGGAGGCATAACCTTCGTTCGCAAGCTTGTGTCACACTTCTGCTCGTGTTTCACACTTTTTTATGAGACCGGAGTACGAGCTTGCAGAAGTAATTCCAGTTATCCAAGAAGGTTTAAAACTCTTAAGGTGGACTTTCGAAGCAAGCGCCACTTACGATTGCTTCGTAGACCAAAATCCAAATCGCAAAAAAGTAATTACATGGCGTCTTATGGACGTGATCCGTTAAAGACGCGGCTATCGCGTCATGACGGGATGTAATTATTTTAATGCAGCTCAATTTATGCAGTGTCAGCGTATTTTCCGGTATTTTTAACGCAACCCTACTAATTAAACTTATTTAATTATAATAAAAATAAAAAATACATTTGCATGCTTTGGCAATACTTATATTATACCTAAAGAAAAAAAGCAAGATCACATCTTTCAAATTCACCATTACACACAGCGAATGCAGATTTAAACAGTTAAAAGACAAGAAGAGAATAGCGGTGTCAACTTTTCTAAGGTGCCAAATCATAGAACAATATGAGATGCAACAAGGGCTGCAATTTATGACGTTTGTATAGCGTTTTCATTATTTTACGTATCTTTTTGAAATAAAGGAGTAAGAAAACATTTTGATACAACCAGAACATAATATTTTGATATTGGTATCAACATTTCGCCAAACACTTGAGTAATTACTTTAGAAGATCGATGGCCAAATTCAGAAAGGCCACTCAAATTCATCTTTAATTATAGTGACGTTTGAATGACGTTTATGTATAGGATGACAACGAGTTGAGGGGCATTTACCTATTTAATAAGTAGTTAAATGTCCCTCAACTAGTTGTCAACCTATACAGAAACGTCACTGAAACATCACTTTAACTAAAGCTCAATTTGAGCGGCCTTTCTGAATTCGGCTATTAGAATAGCAATTTGAGTTCTGTACCTATTTAGATACAAATTTTAATTTAATAAAATTATATTATTTTATTTTAATGCCCAAAAAGGTCGCTTATGACATTTTAGCGTTGAAGCGTCGTGATTAAGATATATTTATTTAGGTAGCTGAGCAAAGTAGCAAATTATTAAGGCAGTATTTATTAAGTAGCTGTATTCGATGGCGGCGTTTCAAACTTCTGGAGTTGGAAAAATGTATGAAATATTATTAATGAATGAACGTAAAGCTGCATTTCGCTCAAGTACACAATAATTAGCTTTGCAATACCATTAAGAACACGATAAACGCTTAAGTTTAAAAAAACAGTATGATTTTCAAAAAAATTCAAGCGACGCAAGAAATCTAACATTCTTTTTTTCAAACAAATTATAACGATATAATTCCGATCATTATCGGATAATTAACCGATTATTTAGTTATTATCAAACCATGTGTGTACAATAAAGGTATTTTTCTGTGTGTATGTGTGTACAATAAAACATACTACACTAGAAAATCAACAAAACAGCGTTTTCTACAATCAACAAACACGACACTCAGCACCAAATCAACAGTATATACTTAGTCACAATCAAAATTTGGGTATTCGCACACACAATATGAACGATACGCATATATCACACTCAGGCATAAACGAGTCGAGGTCAAAATTATCTACGCGGACAAAGTGGTCAAAAATATGTGATGTATGTGTGTGTGTGTGACCTTTTTGTTAAGAGGAGTGTGAACCTACAGTTTTTCATACAAAAATTCCACCCCTTAAATGTTAACCGATTTCACATTTGACACACAGACAGACGGACAGACACACAGCCAGACGGTCAAACAAGTGATCCTATAAGGGCTCCTTTTTTCCTTTTGAGGTACGGAACCCTAAAAAAAACATCCGCATCGCAACGAGTTCACTATTATTAACAAAATGACAATAACGAATAACGCGCATTACGTTCCATTCGCGCGCGTAAAATGAAAATATAAATACTAGATGAAAAGTAATTAAACAAATCCATGGAGATAAATCTTAACTTCAAGTTACCTAATAACAAAGCGATGACAATAGTTACGTATATACATTGTCCGTGGACCGACCATAGCCCTTACCGTGAGTTTGCGCAAACCGTTCTCGCTATCGAAATCTATGATGCTCGCTATGGAAGTGCTGCTTGGTGGCGATAGGTACAAGTAAAAGGGACCGAGCGATAGTTTACGCTAGCGAGAGCAGTTTGCGCAACTCATGGTAATGGTACAGTAGAGAAAGTCTCACAGCATTAAGACAATCTTTTGTGTTCTTAAGTATGTTATTATGCAATAAAGATAATGATTAAATATAGGGAGGGCTATAACTTTTGAAAATAGCAACACAGATTTTTTTGCGAACAATTTATTGTGTGGGTCAATGGATGGCAGGAAATTTAACCGGTTAAATACAGATATCGCCATATAAGTGAGTGTCCCAGCGTCTTTTTAATCCAAGCATGGGTTAAAACGTTTTTAAGTAAACAGGGCGGTTCCGTACCAAAATTATTGATTAGAGTACGCAAGTCACAGTAAGTACGAGTAGTAATCGTCAGGATCTTTTTCAAAAATCGCGTAGTCACTTTCAGGAGTGCCCGCAACAAGTCTAGATATCGTTTAGACAAAGGTATTTAAAAAAATTACATTTATTACATAATTATTACCTATAATTAATCAATTCATATAAAACAGTACCGTGACTCACTTATGGACAACGCACAGCCTAAACGGGTGGTCCTAGAGATTTGAAATTTGTAGGAGACATTACTCGAGTAAAAAGGGGTGAAAAGGGGTGATAGAGTTTGTATGGAAAATACCGCGGGCGAAGCGGTGGCGGGTCCACTAGTACCGTACTAGTAGTAGTAGTAGTAGTGACCATCGGCATCTAAATTACACATGAAAACCCGTAAAAAGGAATTTACATGGATGACACCTATCTAGGTATAAACCTGGAAAGTTAAACATCTAAATACAAAATTTCATCGAAATTGTTAGAACCGTTTCCAATAAATCAATTACAGATATTATAGATATATACAAGAATGGCTTTGTAAAAGCCATTGAAGTATTACGTTACACTAGAACAGACATCTCAAACAAATGACAGCGAGCACTTGATGACGGAGCGGGCATGCGCGCCGCGTCCGGCGGTGATCGTTTTCTTATAGGCGTTTGTGCCATTTGGCCTTAACAGGCTTAACAAAAAATCAAGTTAAGGCGTCCAATTTAGTATACATAATTACTCGAAAGTTAAAGTAATAGCATTCAGAAATAAGTCGAAACATTCGAATACTCTTGTAACTCGATAGATAATTCCAATTAGGGATTAAACGAATATTCACGTTCGCATTCGCATATGCCAATGATTCGCATCATTTGAAACATTCGCATCGCTATTCGCATACGCATTAAACGATGCTAATGCGTACTGCGGCCCTAACATGCATGACACAAAGATAAGATAGACCGTCTTATCTCTGAGTGCGTCTCTCTCACACTAGTGCCGACGAAACAGATAGTCATAGAGATAAACGAGTTTAATTTATCTTTGTGGCATGCATGTTAGGGCCTCAGGTTGCGTCGTGTCTCGCTGCGCCGGCCGCCCCTCGCTGTCGACTCGCACATGCCGCGCATACGCAGTGCACGCAGAGCAGTATCACGTGATTAATTTTGACCAATAGAAACAATTTTTACCGCGCTGGTTGTTTGTTGCTTGATTAGCTCGGCGGGCTTGTGTGTTGATGACAAAAGTTGAGCTTTTTATGCTATTAATTTCTAGAAATTCGCATTCGCATTCGCACATTCGCATCCTGGAGGTTCGCATTCGCGAATGTGATAAAACTGACATTCATGACATTCCTAATTCCAAAATACCTACCCATATCCTCGTAATAATACATGCAATAATTAATTTCATAACTTGTTCACTTCGCAAAGCTTATAAAACGCATTAAGATATCATTCCAGGCGCGGATACAGAAGGATACTCTGACTATGACACAAAAAAACGGTATCAACAAACTGTAGTAGGTGTTCAGACGCGACGTTCTTCTACGATCATGACTAACACTGCAATGCTAAAAATACAGACGTGCTGTTCAACTGTCGCTAGAAGAAAATAGAACAGCCATATACACCAGCGACGTGTATACACGCAAAGATTGTTTTTCGGATCTTAAAGTTCGCTATAGGCCAATGATGACGTACACAGAGCACTTAAGTTATATTAATAAAACGCGTCAGATCATAAAAACGTTCGCTACACCATGGACAACGCCTTCCGCCCATTTCAGAACTATAGAATGCATTCATTTTGCGTTGACATGTGGCAGGCGTGTTTTTAGAAGCAAGTATAATTCTCTCGTTCCCAAAATACCAGAATACTGATTTAGCAGATATCTGAAATACCCGATTTCAAATTGGTACACTGGTTCCCGATAATACCACACTTCCAAAAATACCAGATCTGTTAAAGATTCTGGAATATTATTTTTATTTTTCAATCAGCTGTTTTGGGGTAAACTGGTATTATGAGGAATCTAGTGTATTGGGAATCTGGTATTTCGTGAATGTTATTTAAGCAATCTGTTATTTTCTGGTATTTCGAGAACAAGCGGTGTCATTGTAAATAATCTTATTATTTAGGCTGCATCGAGATAAATCATTGTGACCGCAGTTTTTCTAAATTTTAAAAACAACGGCATGGTTCCTCAGCAGTGATTTCCCTATATTTGATAGTTTCGGTGGTCTTCATAGTGAGCCTTCTGAATGTTACATCGTATATAAGGAGCGGACGTACCAGTGGTGTGATGGTCGTGGTGCTGGTGCAGCAGCTGCTGCTGACGCTTGTCGAGCAGCGCGGCGGCCGCCATGGCGCGGTGCTCGCCCCAGCGCGCGCCGCATACCGCCCACTCGCACAGCACGCGCACCACGGCGTACGAGCAGAGCCACTCCTGCGCACACACACCACCACGTCACTGCACCGACGAACCACCTCACACAATACTTAAGTTAATATTCAAGAAAAGTCAGGAATTCGGCGTCATTAGGTCGTTCCTTGCATATGCTATGTAAAATTCAAATACAGTATGTTTATTACTTAATGGGAAATCATATAGCAGCAAATATTTTTTGACGTAAATCATACTATACAGTTGCTAAAGTTGATATTATAAATACGTGTATGTGGTCGATAAAGCGCCTCTACCCGGATATGGGTTGAGCTACATATCTTGTTATAGAGTGAGAGAATCATTTGATTAACATTGTGATAGACATGTATGTATTTCATACATGGTAGGCTAAGTCAGATAACAACTGTTGAAATGCGTTATGTACTAGTTACGTGACTTCTAATCTCGTTGTATATAATTTAATATTGTATATAATACTATAACACGTATCAGTGTAGTGTTTTATGTGTGTATGGCTTTGATGTAGTTCGAAAGTCAGAGGCTATAGGTGCTTCATCTAGCTCATCGATAAGATATTGGCATTACTCTGTTATAATACGTATACTAGTTTATTGTGAAGATAAATTCTCAAACTTAAACCTGGATTCCCCACGTCATAAGCCTGAAACCTGTCCCATAGTTATTGTCTTGTATTTGAGGACAATTAATGAAACGATTCCTTAAGCATCCTAACTATATAGGAGTCAAGTACAAGTCAGCACCGTGTAGAGGTGATATAACCAAGAATCATTTGTTTTTATCGGTGGGAAAACCCAAAGTGTGATGAAGACAAAAGTGTCTTACGGGGTCCTTGATGTCTGCGTTGAGGTCTTTGAGCGGCGGCGAGCAGTTCGCGAACACTTCCTTGTAGAGCGTATCCAGGTTGTTGTTGGGGTCGACGCGGTCGAAGCAGTGCCGGTCCAGCGCCTCCAGCACGGCCAGCACGCGAGCTACACATACACACGCGTTACTTACCACAGAACACAACTCAAAAACAATTAATAGTCATACAAGCCACTGAGAACCTTGAGAACTAGTTTGCCACTTATCGGTACACCATTTACTTTCCGCTTTCTTACTTCTTGCAGAAATCTTTTGTTCGGCTTCGTATACCTTAAAACATAACATAAGATTTATTAGGTGAGAAGTTTTAACCACACGAAGACGAACATGGTGGTTGCATATTGCTCACCATCTTTCTATGATCTTCAGTTATATCCGAGTCCATGTGAGGCATTGGTAGCGCGGACGGAGGCAGCGGAAGCTGGTCCAGAGGCGAACCTTGCAAAGACGACCCGCATCCGGACCAAACCATTGCCGTGGGACATTCCACACAAATTATCTGCAATGTGCGGCGACAGGTGAACAAATTGATACATAGAACAACTCGAGACTTATAGTCTAGTATAGACCGCTATAATGAAATATTAATACTTAGTAGCCTGACTTGTACATTGCTTGGCTGTTGGTGTTAATGTACGAGATAAATAAATAATAAATACATTTCTCACTAGTACCATCGAAGAACAAAAGAAGAGGACTGACAATCGCCTCGGCCATCGTACCTCGGAAATAAGCCAAAGCTGGTAAAACACGATTAAACTAGATGGCGCCACAGTCGTAGCCAGCGAGGTACTTGTCTTTGCATGTCTTTACATTACACATTTCGTTTGTGGCAACTACTACCATTTTGAAGAGACCAATTATTGTTTGAAGGAATTGCAGACGCAATATAAGAAATTCACCGATAGATGGCGTTACAACATTCGAGGAACGCTTGATTGTAAGGCGATTGACAGTCCTATTGCTTTACTCGTCAATGCTATCACCAAATTATGATTAATTGATATGACAGTTACCTGTAAAATTGCGGCTAGCTGTATTATTACGTCTCTGTGGTACGGGCAGTTGAGAACTTCACTAAATCCAACTTGTATAGGATTGAGCGCCGCAGTTATGACCGCCGTTAAAGTAGCTTTGGTATCTCTTGTAGGAGAACAATTTTCCTCTTTTATGTTTCTGTTATATTCTTCTTTTATATCTAGACCTTGTGTCGGATTAGGTGTGCCCAATGGATTAGGCGTGCCAAGGGAATGAGTGGGATTGGGTGTCCCCAATGAATGGCTAGCGCTTAGTGCGCCTTGGCTATGATCCGCAGGAGTGCCTGAACGCTTGATTTGAGATATATTTGGTTTGATATCGCTCATGCCTTGATCGATGGCTGGAGATATTGATCTATGTGTATCTGAAAATATATTTTGGATATAGGAACCCGGTAGACGCGTGACCATGATCTAGAAAGACTGATACGTCAGCCAATATTTCCGAATTATTACCAAACAAATCTAGGAACTAAATATGAAAACAATTTGATTAGGAAAGTTGTTACCGTCTTACTTGTAATAATTTAATATTATGTTTTACCGTACCTCGAGACCTGTCGGTGGTCTTGGTGAACACAGCAGGTTGGTTGAGCGTGCGCAGCGTGTTGTCTGACAACACAGAGCAAATGGCGGCCGCCTTTTTAGCGCACGACGTCGCGAGGCGCCTTGACAGCCCTTCGCAGCACACGAACTCACTCATGTGTTGTAGAGCCAGTGGAAGGAACAACCTAAGCAAAAGCAGCGTTTTATTTATATATTTGTCGGTCTTTAATATACACCCTTTTTGATCATGCTGCCAAAAAATCAAAACGTCTACGTGAAATTTATCCTAAAGCAAAATGCCTACCAGGCAACATGACTATGCAGCACTGGAACTTCATTGTATATTGACTAAGAAGCAAAAGGCCTACCAGGCAATATGACTAACGACAACCTTTACAATCTTTATCCTTAGACAATCTTTAGACAATTTGCTGCTTAGGTATTATTGCAATTTAGGCATTATGCTTGGCACACATTTTGATCTTTAGACGATTTACTGCTTAGGTATTTTGCCACATAGACATTCGTTTTAGTCATTTTGCTTCTTAGACGAATTGCAAGTTAGACATTCTGATCAAGAAGGATTCACACTAGCCAGCGCGGAGGGTTATGACGTAGCTGTTTTTAAGATTCAACTTATACTTAAGGATGAGTTTGCTAACCTCAAAAGACCATCATCAGCAGCCCTCTTGTCGAGCAGGTCAATGATCCAGGTGAGGAAATCATGTCTGTCCAGCAGCCCCTCATCAAGCAGATACTTGGCGAGTCGGCAGCAGTAATGCCAATGTTTTAAAGCTTGCCGCCAGTCGGTACTCTCGGAAGAGTTGGGGGTTGAAGAGCCCACATCTAGAAGGTTCAATATGATACTTAATTTATAACTAAGTAATTACACATTTCATAGATCGTTACTTTGTTATGCGTATTTTAATTCAAATATACAAAAACAATATAAATAGTCCTTTAAATAATTGAAAAAATACATTCAACATACTACTTGAATTTCCGGGTGAGTGCATAGAATTAGGTATATTTGAGCTATTAGGAGTAGAGCTACCCGGCGGGTTACCGGATGAACTGTGACTTGGCGTGCCTGGACCTGTAATGTTTAATTCATTGGACTAAAGTTATATAATTCGGTTCTTGACCATTATTTAAACAATATTTTTGGTTGCTTGTTAGCTCATTTTAGATTATGTAAAAATATTTTCGCAATAAATTTACTAAAACGCTATCTTAGGGTGCGGAGCGGAGATGTGCCGAGCTAACCAATCAGATTGCTTTATCGTATGTCAAATATTTAAATGACATACGATAAAGCAATCTGATTGGTTAGCTGGGCTCATCTCCGCTCCGCTCCGCTTCAATGGAAAGGCAGCCTTACTGTCAGCTGTCGCGTGTGACGTCAACCTACTAAAACCGGTTGTAAACGTCATAAAATATGCATAGTCTGTATGAGGGTGTGGTCCGAATAACCTCACGGTGCGTGGTCACAACGATTTAGGTGGGCAGCGTGATTCGGAACGTAACCGACCTATGCAAACGTCATACGTCGTGACTGGTGTTTAAAGTCACGTGACTTAGAAGTAAAAATTGAATTTTTAAGTTATTGAATTCTAAATAATCTTAATTTATTTTTACATAAATCCTGTTCTATAATGTACTATTGAGGGTAAAATAAAAAGGGTATAAATATTTGTTGCTATAGTCAAGTAGCTAATTGATGTGTGCAGCTGGTAGAACTTGCCCAGCGACGGCCCGGATCAACTTATTTTCAGACACTCACCTGACTGGGATGGAGGAGTTTTGTCGGACAGAGTCCCAGGGACAGTGCATTGGTAATGTTCTGCTAGCTTTGGTATTTGATCTTTGAGGAATTTTATCAAGGTTGCGGTCCATTCTGCAAAAGACAAATGTAGTACATACACTACATGTAAGTATATCTGGCTCGCTGGACATGAGATCTGATAACTTTTTGACAGTGCGGGCCATATAGTCTTCTCTTGGCAACATTTTACATGAAAATGTTTTGGTAGGATATTTGTTTCCAACAAAGCGAATAAGGAACGGGACCCACATGTGGCTCCCAGACGCGTGAGGCTTGTCAACCGGGAGCCATATGTAATACCTTGAACTGTGAAACTTTTAAAATATAACGAACTTTCGTGTTACTGACATTTTACATTTAGTTTCTTATCCCTCAAACTGGATAATTTTATATAAAATACTAGCAGACCCGTCAGACGTTGTCCTGCAGCGCCATCTGCAGGGTTGATTTGTGAATCTAAACCATCGAGGGCGCCACCCAAACGCATACAAAAAAATTCATTCAAATCGGTCCAGCCGTTTAGGAGAACTTCATTCAAGTGACATATACACGTACAGTAGAATTATATATATAAAAATACCAAAAAATTAAATAAAGAATTAACATTATTTATCGAAACAAGTGTGATGTCTAAAACTTCAAGAACTTTCAATTTTCGCATATTTTATAATAATCCACTTCTATTTAATACCCTTGAGTGTAGATATCTGAAATAGGTATTGTTTATTCTATTACGTTTACGTGGATACTTTTGTTATGATGAGTGAAAGTAAGTAAGCTAGTTTTTAAGATAATCCCGCAGCAGAGATACCAAATAAGCTCAAAAGCCCTCCTGACCGGTGAGCGTGAATCTAAATATATATATATATATATATATATATATATATATATATATATATATATATTTATTAAATTAATTAATGTATTTAAGTATGTAATTTAAGTGCATGTTATATTTATATATTTGTGAATGACCATGCGTCTTGTTACAAACGTTGTCTTCAACCCAATTTAATAATTCTGATGATGCGGGTTCTTGCATGTCGTAAATACTTAATAAGCAATATTATAATTCTGTATTAAGTCCAAAACACTGTATATTGATATTATGTTAATGTTTTGTATAGTTATACTGTTCTGATATATAGATAAAGTACCCTATTTATTTAATAAACACATGTCACTTATTAATACAATAATTCATAGACACGTCGGCAGCATTCGGAACTAGTCGTGTGTTCCGAGTTTTCATGATGGAAACAGATTATTCACTACATCTGTATGACATTCTAAACAGGAATCCCACAGGGCACTTTATTTTTGCTTTATTTCAATGTGTAAAGAAAAACAGTCTCAAACTTATCTTGGTCAACTAGCTAGTTTTCTTAAAAACACCATCATAGTCCCCCAGAGATAAAAGAACTGGAGGATTTTGGGCCCAACTATGATGTCCAATAGCAGTTTGACGGATTTCAAATTCTATAGATTTTTTTAATTTTTTTATATTTCACACCCCTTTTCTTCCTAGAGCGTCCTAGCTGACGTCTAAGAAATAGGTATTCGAGCACTGAGGGTCTAGTGCCACAACCCTATGTAGGTCTCTATCCGAATTCATACACAGTTTTGACATCTGCCATGAGGACATTCAAACTTTAAAATGTAATAAATATTCACACAACATAAATAACTTAAGAGGACTGTGAACCAATGGAAAAAATCAGCTTTTTCATACAAAAGGCGATAATGATTTCCGCCCCTTAAACTTAATTTATTAATTATAGTGAAAGAACCAAAATATACTTATAGAGCTAGATTTTCTTCTGACTACCAACATGTAAAAAATTGGTCAACATCGGTTAACATTTTTATGGTTAGAAATCGTTATCACCTTTTGTATGAAAAGTCGTAGGTTTACACTCCTCTTAATCCTTCATATGCTTAGGCTTCGGATGCATTCTTTTTTTGTTGCACTTTTTGCATTGTACTCTAAGAATACATTCCGATGCTAATACTATATTTTATACTGTTGGCATACAAGGGGTTAAATCATATCATCATCATTCTAGGCTAAATTACCTGTGGTAGGATCAGGAAGCTGTCTCTTCTTAATTTTCGCCTCAGACACTGCCACAGTGTATGCTGAGCTAAGCTTTATAAACCAGGCAGCTCTTGGCATAGCCACTTGATATTCTGTCAATGTTATGAAGATTTCTTCTTTCTTGTTAAAGTTAGGTGCCTTTTTTGCTAGTTGTGATAACGGTTTACATCCTACAACAATTTCAGTAATTTCAGTAGGCATTAACTTCTTTATACACAAGCATGGTAAGATTGTAAATTTAAATACCTGCTAAATCCTTGAACCATGCTTCAATCTGAGCTTTTGTACGGGCAGTTGCAGGCCAAAAATTATCTTTGGGATTTACTTGCTGCCTTTTTCTTCCGCAATCAGGAAGTGTGTTAAGTTCCTCTTTTTTAGACAAAATTCCAGAGAAAAATTGACCTATCTGTGAATGAAATTCAGATATATCAGTCACTACCTGATTTATATTTGTAGCATAAACTATAGCTCTGCTTAGGTGCAGAATTTAGTAAATATATAGCCGGACACATTTTTAGGGCTCTGTACCTCAAAAGGAAAAAAGGAACCCTTCTAGGATCATTTTGTTGTCCACCTGTCTATATGTCTGTCAAGACCCTTTTTCTTAGAAACACTTAGAGGTATTAAGTTGAAATTAATATCAAATAGTCAGGTCTGCAATCCCTTGGAGCTCGGAAAGAAATCTAACTTCTAAGTCAATGCAATCAAAAGATACAGCCATTTATGCCGCATATTTTGATACTTGCAAGGGAATCAAAACCTATAGTGTATTTCCTGTTGACCTAGAATTATGAAAAATGGCAAGAAGCAATGTCTTATAGCAGAAGTACCGGGAAAAATTCGAAAACCGTAATTTTGTAGTTACATCACAATTTTTTTTTTTTTTTTTGTGGTTTTAACCTATTTGCAGTTGGTAAACTGACCGCGATCTATATCGATGTATGGAGACAACAGTGTTCCAACAGCAAAGTTAAGTTTGTCTCTCAATCCAGTTTATCTTTTCATTAGAGCAATGTTCAGCGCTTTCATAGATTATGAGCTTCAGTAATGTGACTCTCGATCTCAGTCTCGGTGTCGGTCTAACTCGCACTTGGCCGTTTTTTGTACTAAAGTTCAAGTGTTACCTTTGAAGCAGAATAGTTGAAATTTCTAGCAGTTCCAAACTCGTCACTGGAATGCGGTGTGGTAGAGAAACCTTGCTTTACGTTCGTAGACGTGAGCTCGTCTTCCTTCTGGCGAGGTTCTTGCGGATACACGTCTGGAGGACCCAAGCGTGGCCTCTTCAGAGGTCGTTTCTCGTACATGATCCCCATGGTATCGGGATATAATGATTGGTCTGCAAGTTTCGCAATAACATCAACACAAGTAAGCAACGAATTGCTATGCAAAATTTATGAGCTTAAAAACAGGGTAACATTACACTTACCTTTCATTTAAATAGTTATTTTTTATATAATTTCATTATAATTATATAAATGAATCTCTTCTAACACTACAAATTATATTGAGAGCGAATTAATTTAATGCTATGCTTCTAATATTGTTACATTTTTCGATTACAATGTCAAAATACGCTGGGACGAGAAGACGAACCTGCCAGTACCAAAATACCTACGTCGTCCATGGTTGGTTAGGGTTGGGGTTCGTTTAGTTTTGTCTTGTGTAGTGACCACAGACATAACAAACCCAGGGTTGCAAAAGATACCGTTTGTCGGTAGATCTACCGATTTCATTATCTCTCTACCGATATTCCGATTTTATGATGTGATCTTCCCCGATTTACTTCATAGCTGATCGATCATTCAACCCAATATTGCTCCTTTTCTGTGGCTATGACCTACCAAAAATATAACAATTTAACGTATTAGCTGATATAAATACGATTTTGATTTTATCATCTAATAAAATAAAAATTGAAGGCTTAGTTAGAAAAATAGGTCCTACTAAAGTCAATTCTAAATCTCGTGTTGGTTCAGAATTTTTTGAAAAAATGGCAAGTTAACAGACAGATAAAAGGAATGGCATTCCTCAATATTTGTGTTGTTTTTTTGGCTAGTGTAAGTTCATATTAGGAATTTAATAACTTATATCTACAAATAGATAATACACTAATTAAGAACTCCCGATTTCTCTCGATTTTTATTTGGTAATACCACCGATTATTATCAAGTCACTTTTGCAACACTGAACAAACCACAGGTAGAAAATTCATAGAATAATGGGGCCTATTACACCTTCCTAAATTTAGTTACTTACGAGAGGGACGACGCAATACGTTAGATATATATGGAGATATCTCAATCACATTCCAACGTATTGCGGCGTCCCTCTCATAAGTGACTAAATTTAGGAAGGTGTAATAAGTCCATTAGGACTAGAGCCTTAGATTATAGAATAGTAATTGTTATTCTATAATCTAACCTACAATATAACTGTGCAATTTGTAATATTGGACACTTATATACGTCTTGTCTACTTTTATTTACGGAATTCATAATATTGTATTTTTTTTTTATAATTTGCAATTAAAGCAGTAACGTAAATAAGTAATTAAAGGTAGGTAGGTAGGTACGACGAAAAACAATCACGTTATATTGTTTTTTTGTTTTTATTTAGAGGTGTACCCGTTTGAATTTGCGTCGTGTAATTCCTGTACACTTCGAATAAATCGGGAATACTGCAAACTTAATTTTAAATGTATCTAAAAAAAAATAATTAAACGAGGTTAAATGCGAAAAATCCAAATTAAACAATAAAATAAATAAATAATATAATTTATTTTCAAAATTATCTAAGTTAAAAGTTACAATTTAAGTAGTTAACAATGGAATACCTACTTGTAATGTTGGTTTTAGGTTGGTTTAACCCTTGTCATTACTACACATTCCCCATAATCTTATTTAAAGCTGTTGGAATAGTATAAGCGTTTAGTTTAACTAAGTTTTGTCGAAGCGGAAAGATATCGAAGATATTTCGATACGTAATCATTTTCATAAACTTAACTACAATCGATTCCTATGATCGATTTTTACTTAAATCGGATTATGACGCGCATTAGCCTCACCCTACCTCTATTTGCGTCAGTCGAACAAATGTCAAATGGGACTTTAAAAATCTCGCGAACTATAAAAACTGAAAACATTCAAAGGGTTTTGATTACTTGAAACGCATGTTAAATATTGGGGTTAGGTTAAATAGAGGTAATAATTAAACAATAGTTAAGTACAAAAAAACTAGCTATAAATAAGACTGTCATAATTAATTTTAAAATTTCAAGATGCCTCCCAAAAAGCAGGCTGATAAAGGTGGCAAAGCCGGCAAATCCGGCGGCGACGTGAAAGGTTAGTTTTGTTTATTTGTTTAATATTTAATTTCATTATTTAATAAAGGTTGAATGTTATCTCTCTATTCACCTTATCATCTAGCTGCTTCTTTGCTGGTAGATCCAGACATGTGAAAGAGCCCGTGTGGTCTTGCAGAATAAGAATTTGACTTGATTTGGTTGGATAAAACTGCCATGGGGTCACCTACTCAAACAAATTATCTTTAGTATAGATAATGTATCCTACATGACGCCATGCGTAACAAGTTTGGGATCAACTTGGCAAATATGGCAAATTAAATTGAAGCCTGGTAATAAGAAAGTAAAACTACCATATTTGATGAAAAAAATGAGTGTTAACGATGATTCAACATGTATTTAAAAAAACATATACATAACCTACAATAACGATTGCATTTTGGTTGTCTATGTGCTAATCATTTTTGTTTAGACTGGTGACACTAGATAGCGCTTATGCTTATATATGTAAATTGACTGAACATACGCGTTTTGTTCATTAATTTTTAAATGAGTCTACTTAAATATAATTTTGTTTATTTAATTTTATATTTTTTTAGACTATTGTCATGTTTAAATAAAACAAACTGTTAAAAAAACTTAGTGATGGTGATTGGGATATCTAAAATATATTTTTTTTTTTTAATAAAAATTGACTGTGTCTTCGAAATTTACTGTAATGAAATTGACAAAATGCGCATACTACTTACTGCGGTTTGTGAGTATCTTGAATTGATTATTGAAAACTTGAGAAATAATCTTGTGTAGACTTCTAGACATTTTTTTCTGGCTTGACTAACGGACTTTGAAATAGATACTTGAACCTAGAAATCTGGACTCCGATGAGCCTCTCATACATAACAACCTGGCTAATCCTAGAAATCTGGACTCAGACATAATTTGTTCTTCTATGATTTTCTTTTTTTTGTACATTTAATAATTTAAATACACCACAATCTAATATGAATACCTACGGTAGAATTTATTAGTGCTGGGCAGGCAAGAATTCTAATCTGACAAAGCAAATACTAGCATCATACAGAAAAGTTCTCATATTATTAATTTATAGAAAGAAATCGAATGATCTCGATCTCGGACTGGGCGAGTAAATAAAATTTATTAATTTTAGTTATGGATCAAACGAAAATGTGGGTTATGACAGGAGCGATGCAGTCACTTATAATTTTTATAACGTACAAAATTATGTTTTTTTTTTTCTAATATAAATAAAAGAGCTTTGTCCATTATATAAAACCTGCAAACACTTCACACCCGCGTAAACGCCTTGCGGTCAATGTGAACACGAACTCGCCAAGACACCGCACCCGCCACCGCGCCCGCGGCAGCTAGTTGTACGTGAACAAGCACTAATGTATCTGTCGTTCGCCGCGAAATCATTAAAATTTAGACAAACGCCATCTAGTGGCCCTACAAAGTAATATTAAGGTAGCAGACTGTCATGTTACAAACTGTCGCCCTCTAGTATAAAACAAGGGAAAATAAAATAGCTCAGTGCATAGCCAGAGTTATGCAGGTGCCATTTTCTTGTATGGCATCATGTATCTGTACTAGTATTATATAATCTGTGTAACTGCCAAGCTGAAGTCGGGCAGACCTAAACGCATGATAAAGCCTTATCAGAATTATAAATATGCGAAGCTTCGATTCAATTTTTTCGAAAGTCTATTCGGTCTGCCTAAGAAGACTGCCGGGGTGAGGTCAGGCAGGTGAAAACATATGTGAACAGTTGTAATTTAACTAGTAATACGCGATGATTTTATTCAATTTTAGATTAGGTGAAATTATTCTTATCGGACGTAAATGTGGTCTGTCTAGGAAAACTGCCAGGTTGAGGTCAGGCGAACCGAACAAATCAAAACTATTAATACGCGATGTTTTCATTCAGGGACATGTGCGAAACTAATTCTGACCTGCACCGACGATATCCGGGTCTCGATGGGTGTACCGTGTACTGTGTTATACCTATACTTGGATTTGTATAAAACGGTAGACATCATTGTTAAATTATATCTGTAGGTACTGTTTTGAAAAAATTATGCCTCGCCGAGTTTCTTCTCGGCGCTTCTCAGTAGAGGTTTTTTCGAAACGGCGGTAGATTCACTCCTTGACCTTCATAAGAGCTTGTAAAAGCCCAAATTGAAAAAAAAAAATTCGACTTTAGGTTTGACTTAGACTTTCAATTGGAAGTCAACGTCAAGCGCGCAATGCGAATAACTGTCGATGAGTTGAAATTATACATGTCATGGCGAGATTATTTTTCCGAACGTAAACGTACTGTGCCTAGGAAAACTGCCAGGCTGAGTTCAGGCAGACCAAAACATGTGTGAACAGCGTTAATTTACTACTATTACTGGTCTGCCTAGGAAATACGGCCAGGCTGAGGTCAGGCAGACCAAAGCATATGTAAACTGCTTAATTTAACTATAATTACACGTCTGTTTCATTCGTTTTTTGGATGAGGAAAATGTATATTTTGTCAGGTACGCTAAATTCAGTCTGCCACGTGGACCTGCCGAGACAGGACTCGGTAGACCAAATTTTTAAATCTTTTCTAAGTATCTTCTAGCTCGTCCGACCAGATTTGTTAATTTTCGGACCCGGTTCATGTACTCCACGGCTCCCGGGCTATATGTTTTACAAAAAACATTCAGCCATTTCATGGTGTGCTTTGAAAACAAGTGGCTAAAATTCAATAATGTTGTATATTATTTAGGAATAGCTAGTCCTTGAGCCCTTGCATTTGCCACGCGACACATTAGATTTATAAAAAAATAAATCATACAAAAAATATATTATATCATATTTTTTTAGGATCGCAAATTTAGCCGGCTACATCAAAACTATACGTCCCTGCCTTCTGACCTTCAAGAATACATAACAGTAGTCAAACCGCGGTCCACATATTTGTAAACAAAATACTTCTTGCGGCCTGCACTAATTAGCAATTAATATTAATCCCACCCTTTGCTCATAAACTGCTCAGAAACTATAATTTTTGAATTCAGAATCAGGCGGAAAAGAAAAAAAAGGCGGGACAGCTGTCAAAGTCCGACATATATTATGTGAGAAACAGTCAAAATGTTTGGAGGCTTTAGAAAAAATAAAAGCGGGGCAGAAGTTTCCTGATGTAGCAGCTGCCTACAGTGAGGACAAAGCTAGGCAAGGCGGCGACCTTGGCTGGATGACGCGTGGATCCATGGTGGGACCATTCCAGGATGCAGCTTTCGCCTTGCCTATCTCCTCAGTTACGAATCCAGTGTACACGGACCCACCCATTAAGACTAAATTCGGATATCATATTATTATGGTTGAAGGAAAAAAATGACCGAGATGGTTTTTGAATTCGAGTACTTCTGGGCGATACTTTTATTGTTCACTATGGAGAGGATCTGTTGCTTGCAGGAGCAATTTGATAAGGACTTTACGATGCTGCCGGAACCCCAAAGATCTAATGATTCTATCAATTCTGAACTAGACGATTTCTCTTACCGAGAGTAAGTGATTTTGATTGCATTCTCATATTAGAAGTTGTTATTAATTAACTGCTTGTGTAGGGAACCGTATTCCTAAGTCAAACCAGTGTGTATTTTTTTCGTAGCTGCGTTATTTTTTCAAACGAGAGCAACAGTACAGTACGCCATTGGTCAGTGAGCCAGCAACAGACTTTTATGATCAATGCCCTCTCGGGCGATAACTCGTAAAATGCTTCAGAGAGTTGTATCATGAAGCCTCGTGAACGTCAGCTGCGGTTCCGTGGGTAAGTTGAGCAGCGGTAACCTCCGAAGCACGAAGATGATCACCGGACATATTTTGAAAATGTATCAGATTAAAGCTAACCTAATATCTCGAAGAGAAAAAATGTCAGCTGAATGTTAGCTATAATTTGATAAATTTTCAATCGGGAGGGAATGATTAAAAACTTAATTTTGCCACGTGCGGGGAGGTTTCCACTGCTCAACCCACCCATATACCTACATTTTATAATAATGCACTTTTTCTACGAGCTACGAGGAACACGCATGCTAAGGTTGAGATTTGAAGTGTTTTTAGTGTTCCTTATTTACTTAGCCAGTCGTATCGCGTTTATACGTGATTCAATTTCGCCAGCGACGAGCTTTAGTATTAGTATGTATGAAGGTTTGTTTGTTTGCAGTGGCGGCCTCAAGCTGAGCTTCCTGCGGTTGTGCCGGCTGACGCACGTGGCTATGCTGCTGTCCCTCGTCTACTTCTGCAACATCTGCCTCTGGTTCATAATGATCAAAAGAGTCTCGCCCAGAACCATGAGTTCTAAATTCAATGTATCTATTCCGTTTTGATTAAAACTTCTCCTCGTTAAAGTTACTGGATTTGTTATTTATGGTGGTTAATGTAGCGGGTCATGAATCGCCATCTTCCTTATAATTTAGTGTTAAAAAGCTTCAGTGGGTGCGAGCGACGGGCACTAAATTGATTCAATTTAAGGCGCCTGTCGCCATCAGTGTATCGTCTGAGATGTTCGTTCATGAGTCATTGACAATTTTACCGGCAGATCATAAGATGACTTAAAAATTGGCACTACGCGTTGGAAATTGGCTCACGGCAGAAGGTTAAATTTTTCTGATATGTCGTCTCTACAGCGGCCCTAGCAAGGTTGACACGAGGGCAATTTATCTCATTATCTCTTTCTTCGATACTAGTATGAGAGAGACGCACTGAGGGATAAGATGGAGATAACTTATCCTTGTGTCACCCTTACTAGGGCTGCAGGGCCTGCAGGTCGTCAAGTTCGTGCGCGGCGTCTGGGTAATACGCCAGAGCAAGTGAACGGCGACATACGTACAGATTGATGTAAGAGACATCTTAAGATTATTTATGGGTTAGATAGATGCTAGCCCTTCTTCACCAACTATTCGTCGAGATACCAGACTTCACCCCCGCACATTAGGAGCACAAAGTTGACAGCCTACTTAAGTATACATGAAGGTGACGTTGTTGCTCTATGGAGTACGTTTTTCTCTGGATGAATAATTATATACCAATTATTTGCATACCCGTATATAGCTAGGGAGCTGGGTGCCAAAATGTCTATATGATTTGTTCTTGGCTTGGCAGACCTGAATTGTTCGATTAATGACACTGTAAAGAACCACAGAAAAATAGTCTGCCACCATGGTGGCGCTGCGTTTTCAATTAAAAGCGAATCAAAAAAAAAACTACTAAATCATTTGTTCGTGTCTGCCTCTTGAACTGATGGTCAGAATCATCCTCAAACGGCACTCCTCATCCTGCACGTCTGCCTCTTCGATGAGACGTGCAGGGCTCTGTTTTATAACGGGACGTAGTTGCAAAAATGTAAATGAAAAAAGCTATATTATATCATTTGTTCTTCGTTCTCGTTGTATCCATTCGATTCATTAATACTCCCAGAAATGAAAAAAAAAAGTTGGCAGACGTCGTGGTCGCTGATTTTTGTGTGTACGATTTTTTAAAGTTGTAATGCAAATACGCAGGGACATACGACTTTTCATTTACTGTACCTAATCGATTTGTATTGAAAACTTTCATCCCTATCAATATGAAACACGAACAAATCATATACCAAAATGGCACCCAGCTCCCTAACTAATATGGATTAAATATTCGGCGAGCAAGACTAAAAATTATTTTAGAAGCAAAAAGTTGTTACTTCCCGAGGACTGGCTTGCGAATTATGATAATGCCACTGATAGACTACGTTTTAGTTACGCATAGGAAATCCAGAAAATCAAACAAATATGTACATGTATAATAAATTTAAGCAGTTTTTATTAACAGTTAATACTTATGCAAAAAATACAAAGCTGTTTTAATAGTGACTACCTAAATAAATATGAAAGGATAATAAATTAACAAAATAAGTCGATAAATATTTTGGTCTAAGTAATATAATTTTACTTATTAATTACGTGATTTGATCGCAAGGCTAGCTAACGTCTACTAGGTTTGTTGCCGCATCTAATCTTATGCTTAGTTTAGACTACGACAGAACTCACGACACATGTCGGACAATAACTTATTTACTGTTCACACTTGACAGATTGTAGCTCCAAAAATTATAAAATTCGTGGCGTAATTTATGGATAGCCCCTAATACCTAAATATTAACACAATCGACAATGTCTTCTAAATACAAGTGTTTACGCGTGTGGCCATGCTTCTCAAACTAATATAATTACGAGGTATTTTTAAAGCTATGCAGTTATGTTGTAAAAATATTTTATCAGAACAACTCTAATCAGCGGCTCTAGCAAGGTTGACATGACACGAGGATAAGTTAACACCGTCTTATCTCTAAGTGTCTCACACTGTGTCGACGAAAGAGATAGTCAGAGAGATAAGACGGGATTAAGTTATCCCCAAGTCATCCTGAGTAGAGAGGCCGTCAACCAAAGTAACGACTGGGACCATAAAGGCATAGAATCATTCTATCTCTTTCTTACGTGTTACGGTGCAGGAAAGAAAGGAATGGTTTATTGCCCTAGGCGTCACTTTGTTCGACGGTCACTATAGGGCCGCAGGCGGAGTTGAGGCAGTATCTTGTACTTTACAATCTTGGCAGTGTGTCTAGTTATACTTATGTTATCTATCGTGTAATAGTTTTTGGTTGTTGTAATTATTCTGCCATCCACAAAACAGCGTTGAGATCACAATAATGTGATTTGATCTTTTGATAACGGATGGCAGTGATGCAGTACGATGTTACACCCTGAGGTTGGGGTTGGTGTAGCGCACGTATTTGAGCAGCGCGTCGTTCTCCTCGCAGACGAAGGGCTTGCGGTGGTGGCAAGCCACGTCGTGCCAGTGCACGCCGTCGTTGTAGAAGTTGTTGAGGATCGCCACGCAGTGCTCGGCGGCGCCGCCTTGGATCAGCTCCTGAATGCGACACATACGCTTAATGGAGGATTCACGTTACATTATTCATATTGGGGAGGTCCGATTCCGAGGACGTCGGATAGTTGATATATACCTTATTTACAACATATACTTTTTTTCCAATGATATATCCTTAGATTCCGAGGTCAAATGATGACTCCATCTACTTACATGACAAACCTACTGTAATTAGTAGAGTCGAACGTTCGGTAATTATAGGGTATGTGGCACATTCGGTTTAAGTTTATATGTTCATATTCGGTAGAAGCGTTGGGTTCGATTGCTAAATATTTACAAAACAATGAACTTGCATCTTAGAAAGTTTGTGTCGTATTCATTGAATTCATGCATTGAATTGTAAAAGTAATTGATAAGAACAAAAGTACGGGCTATTGATAACAATGACTTATTTATGTGTCGCACTGCGCGGAACTGTGCCTATACGTAAATCTGTTTTGGAACGGCTCCGGTGAAGGCATTAAGTATTAAGTAGTACCTACTTAAAACCAAATAATTGGGCCGAATATTCTTATTCGTAAATCTACCCTATACCTCCAATTTATGCAGTTATACTATTTTTATGCATAACTCTAAGCATGTCCTCGTCCTCGAATCGTATCGAAATTGTTAGAAGGAAGCAATCATTACTATTCATTATACTCTTTTGTGTTTCGGTATGTCAACATACAAACAGATTCACAGCAGTAATGTGCGCATTGTGACACACGAAGCTAAATGAAATAAAAGACTAGTACTTAAATAAACTTGAATAGATTCGTAAACGTTAAACGCAATTCGTCTTCCCATGATTATCGTGAAGGTTGCAAGTAGTTTGTCACAAAAAGCGGATGCGGATGAGTCGGGCCGGGAGTGCCGCGACCGCAGCGGATTACGTTATTGTTTATTCCGCGGCTTTACAAACTGCGCCCGTGCCGGGGAAAGTGACGCGCAAACAGTACAGCGTTCCGACGCACTCCGAATAACGATGAGCTCTTTTTGTGGAGCTTGCAGCTGCTTGTTTGTAGAAAGTGGAAGGAACCTGAAGGCCAACATGCGGGTACGGCATTCGGCGAATATTTCGCATGCATGCTTACCCATAAATATTCGCGTCACTTTCGTTTTCATTGCGTGACATCCGCGGAACAGAATGAATGCCTTATCGATTGAGGCGGCGGCGGTTTTATGACACCATTACTTTACTCCTCGGGGAACAGGCTCCGTTGCATCATGAGCAACATCTGGTGTTGTAATGTCATTTTACTTCGCCTTACTAATTATTAGTCACACTCACAGCGGCCCTAACATGCATGGCACAAAGATAAATTAGAACCGTTTATCTCTATGACTATCTCTTTCGTCGGCACTAGTGTGAGAGAGATGCACTTAGAGATAAACGGTTCTAATTTATCTTTGTACCATACATGTTACGGCCGCAGAAGCACGTCACATGTAAGAATCTATGAGAAAAGGGTCGTGAAACTTACTCTATTGTCGGGTTGTGGCTTGCCGATGCCGCCACCCTCGGACCAGTCGTTCTGCTGGCGGTTGGACGTGGGGGCCAACTTTTGTAGTTCGGCGGTCCAGAACCACCCGTTGACCTCGTTAGGTAGCAAGTCGGGGCGGTTGCAGCCTTTGAAATCGCAAAGACGGCCAGACGTCCAGATGTACTTCACCTAAAAATACGATATACTTAAGAAAATAATATCCAGATAAGATGATGAAAAAGTTCAAGGCCTCATTATTTAAATTTCGAGCGCTCGAAAATTTGCTCAAAAGTGATAAATAAAAAAGGTGATTATACAATTCGGACTCGCGCAACAAGGGTCCCATCCATACCACCGTACTTCTATACATATATAAATTTTTAGGTTGATATATCGTAAACTGGTACTTTAAAATTGTGTACAGATTTCTTCCTCAGTAAATATGAGGACAGCTAACGCTATCCATGATGTTTTGTTAAATAATTGCTATTAAATGAAGGCCTTTAAACAATCCGCAAAGAAAAACAAACTTGCTTTCCAACGGCATTTAATTTTCTCTTAAACCTAAAGATAGAGAGTCTAGATAATAATTATCACGTTTAATTATTCAAAATAGAAATAATAAAAAAGCGTTTTAAGCTGCAGAATCTTTTAAATAAAATCAGAAGCTTTGAAGTAACTCACTCACATAATTGACCGTAGACTATCTGTTGTCAACTCTCGTTTATAAATAATTTTTAATGTAAACAAAACCAACGTAATAAATAACACCTAAAATCAAGAAATGTAGGTTATGTTTTGCATCCCTCGATCGCATTTTACTTCAATAGTAGAGTCAGTCCGTCGAACGTCCCACGCCTGTAGCTATGTAAGATCGTTCCTGACATAAAAGTTTGACAGACAGAATGATGTCAAGGTGGTTGTGTAAGGGTTCCGTTTTTGGAGTTCCGTGTTTCATTATTTGGTACGGAAGCCTAATAATATTAATATGAAAATGTTAATATTTTTGCATGTCAAGCGACTGAACTCGAACGGAACCACTCTTTTACCTACACAATATGTCTAGGGTTTCCTCATTAGCATAACATAGAGAAACGGTGCCGTCAGAGCAATAGTCAATTCGACTTCGGGACAATCGAATCATTTATTTAGCATAACCCGTATGTTACGTGAATGATGAATGGTGATTTGAAACGACAGGTCTTCTAACAATGGTAACGGAAAGTGACATTCCTGACCCGACTACGGTATGGAAAGCATTTTTAACCGACTTCAAAAAAAGGACAAGGTACGCTGTTCGGTTATATATTTTTCTTCTTTTCTTTCAATGTTTGTTAGCTCAGAACTCCCGTCATTTATAAACCGATTAGGAAAATTCTTTTTTTAATCGGTAGAGTAAGTATATCTCCAAGTTGGTCCTGTTGTAGTCAAAGTTGAGGTGTGATGAAAGGAACTATGAGGAATCGGATCTCCTCAAATATTATAGGCACGCATATAGCAACTTTGGTATTTTCTGTAACAATTAAGGTAGTTGCGTCCAAAAACATTATTTGGTAAAGTGGAACTGATGATGGAAACCACAGACGAATTATTAAAAATCTAAACCGATGGAAAGCTTAGCTCAACTAACTACTTGTATATATAGCTTTGTGCCAGTAATCAATGACAATCCGCATCGTTTCCGTAGGTACGTAGGTACGTGGGCGGGAGTAAAAACCACCGCCCCGCAGTGCTGCAAACTTTCACAACCAATAACGACAGTTATACAACGAAGACGACTTAGTTTTCATGTAACGATTTGGTTATTTAACTCAGAAAAATACTAATAATGAACAAACAAAAAAACCGAGTTCGAAAACCCTTTGAAACGTAAGAACGTGAAATAATATCATTCAGGAGTTTTCATGAAACGTCGTATATTATTAGACCTTACCTTCTGGTATAGGAAATAGGGTAGGTAATTAAAGTAGAAAAGTTTCCGTGGGAATAAATTTAGCCGAAATCCACGCGAACGAAGTCGCGGGCGGAAGCTAGTAACAAATCGACCGTGGAAATTTCAAATGTGGTAAGGGACATTTTGACATTTCCTCAAAATGTCCCTTACGACATTTAAAATTTCCACAGTTGAAATAATACCTATTGTAACGCAAAAGCATTTCTCCCAGTGTGGATCCATTTTTAACCGCCTTCAAACTTTAACCTGATTGAGATCCTTCCTATCTTACTACACCTACGATAAGCAGAGGTAGGTATTTTCAATCGACACGTCGACACGGCCAATCGGTGTAGATAGTGTTTTCGTAATGATATATTGGTCATACTGTAATAATTGTAATACGAAAGTCATGGGTACGAATTATGTCCAAAAAATTCTGTAGTTTAGCGCTCGTTTTACATTTGGCTAGGTATATTGCTTGTTTATTATTACCTACTAATATTGGATTTTATGCATTTTGTCAACGCATAGGTATTAATTACTTTTACAAGTACCTACCTCTACCTGGCTACTATGTAGTAACCAAGTTGAGGTACTTGTAAAAGTGTGATATCACTAAATTATAATAAATCTGAAGAAACGACATGCTTAACCAGTACCACTATAAAACTGCTGAATTTTCTTTACACATCACCGTGTACTGGATGTTGCCGCCATCGTTTCCAAAAACGAAACGATTTTAGGAAAATGTGACTTTGTTCATAGTGTTATGACTTAAGTACTTTCTATTTCTTTATTGCTTGAGTAGATTTGAATGATTTTAAGTATGGTGATCACGGTGCGGTGTCCTTACTATTCAAAGTCGTGACACACGTGAACGTTTTGCAAATTCTTCGCGCTAGCAAGCGACGCAGCGACATAAGTGACGCAGGTCAAGGATTGCCTCCTGGTAGTGAAACTGATGTACGTATATCCTTAATATCTGCCCAACAAAAGTAACGCCGACTTCTGGTTTTGCCGCTCCCTGGGCTCTAACTGTTAATTATCTACAAAAAAGATAATTTGGAAAAGAATTACAGCATTTTCCTGGTGTAATCCGATTTACCACTATTTACATGCAATACCGCGGGACGGCAGCTGCCCGGAGAAAAGCAGACCGACGCGAGATTTTTACTACATTAGGTATCCATTAATTTTGAGATTTATACGACATGTCTTTACAAAATGCCCAGATCTGCAGCAGCCTTGGTTTGACCGAGGATAAGTTATCCATATTCACTCCAATGCATCTATTTCTTCAATACTAGTATGAGTAGCAGAGCTGGGCTCTTTGTGAAGATTGTTCCCTTCGAGATTAAATAGGTTTACCTTATCTTGCACGATGCGCGCCTTGACCCACTCGTTCTCGTTGCTGGTCTCGAGCGACACCAGGTCCATGCAGCGCTGCCGGCAGTAGTTCCGAGCGCTCAGCCAGTCCTCCTCCACCCCGCGCAACGCCGGGTCCCGCCACGAGAAAAAGTAGCCCTTGTCTGCGGGATTGGAGATTGCACTTTATTACAGTAGAGGTACCAATAAGAAGAGACAAGCTTAAGGTGGTGATAATAGACTTCAACGGCCTTCACGGGAATTTTTATGACACTTTATTAACTATTCTCGTAGGTATGACCGAGGACACAGATTACAAAGATGTCACAGTAAATCAGAAATACATACATACATAGCATCACGCCCGAAATCCCTAATGGGGTGCGCAGAGCAAGACTAGTTACTTGTGGCCACGTTCGATTAATTAGTCCTAAGATGGTATGATGAACCGTATGGTGACAGGTGATCAGCCCATCGCCCATACAGATAGTCCCCCATGTTGGAGAGGACCCGTCCCTTAGTCGACTTTTACGACATACCAGGATGATAAGCATCTGCACGCATTCTATGCTATTTCTTCACTCCCAGTGCAGCAGAGGAGGTAAACAGAAATAATAGCAAATAATAGTTATTAAAAATAAAACAACAGCCTGCGTCGAAGTCTATCCGAGTTCTGGGGTGTGATTTTCTAACATGCACACCACATGGCCGCAGACTTGAGTAACTTGGACGAACTCTATCTCTATCACATAACGCTTACGCACCGGGGCGTCTAAACCTGCTACCGAAACTTCTACAGGTATGAAAACTAGTTATTATTAAATATATGTACCCGTACTGTTTGCAGTTACGTATGTTGTATATATAGCCGTGTGTTACGGAGGTAAGGAAAACATAAAGCTAAGCGTGAGAAGCGTCACGGGAAAAGAAATACATTTAGAAAACACCTGCTTTCAACATTGTACAAGAAAGATGAAACTACATTCTCGATATTGCTATTGTCTATCAGGCTAAGTAATTGCTGGAGATTGAGAATCGTTGATAATATTGTGTAGGTCTCTATCTATTTGAAGTTGAGTGATAACGTAATGTGAGCTAAATTTTGATGGAAAAATTATGTGAAACGAAGGAAATTTATAATTTTAGGCAGAATTTTATTTCGTAGTTGTCAAATTACCGGATATCTAAGTTTTTAAACGATTGTTAGGTATAATTACCGAACTCACTTGAAATTTTGTTACTTATATAAGTAATCCTATTTCAATAAATATTCCTAATATATTAATAAAATCCTATATATTACTTACTGTTCTATAAACCTAGTTCATAAATCTGCTCTGAAACAAGTTTCGACAAATTTCAAAAGTAGTTTTACGCCAAATGCAATATCTTGAGGGATAGATTTATACAAAGATAATAACTTGTTTTAAGGTTACAAAAGTCAACAGACAATCATAATCTTATGGGAGAACTCTAGCTTCTGCCCGCGACTTCGTCCGGGTGGCATCGGTTATAGTTACATAATCATCTACGTATACCAAGTGTCATGAAAATCCGTTCCGTTGTTACGGTGCTGAGTGTTATCAAACATACACACACGCACGCACGCACTCACGCAACAAACGAGCACATACTAAACACACACACACAACTTTCCCATTTAATATTACTAGGAAATGGCATAACAGGGACGCTCGAAAAGGACTTCATTCCTATAAGGTACTATTAGACCAAATAGTTCTATCCTCTTCTGATTGAGATCCAGGCTATGTATGTAAATAAGCTTTTGATCTTTTCTCTCCAACGAAGTTTAGGCTTCTCTTTCATCTTGTCGCTCTGTCAACGGTATCATTTCTCAGAAGGCTCTGTTTGCACAGCGAGACCTTATCGAAAGAATTTCAAGTATTTCCTTTCGAACCACCAAAAGAAGCAATTACATACGCCTAGTGGACGTTGAAATTTCCTGTCCTATAATCACATTTTAATGAGTTTGAATTAGTAGCATTCCCAGTTGTTTATCGACAGGACTTTTGTGTCCTATGAGTCAAAATTAAGATAGCTATATAGTTATGTATACTCGTATTAATGAATGCGCTTGGATCAATTTGAGCGCAATAATACGTGCTCTTGAGAGCAAGATGGCACTGGCGGCAACCTCAAGTAAGTAACTTAGTAGATGCGAGGGGGGGAATGTCGATAGAGAGTAAAGTATTTTGTCAAAAAATGAAATAAGAATTGGTTTATTATTTTATTATGCTAAAAACAAAATAGAACCACACGCTATTTTTTATCTTTTTATGCAATAATAATAAAATCAAGGGTTATTTAAAAAAAAAGCCTTTTCAGTTAAATCAAAGTAAACTTGGTAAAAAAGTAAAAGTATAGTTAAACCCGACTAGCGACGTACTAAGGATTTTTGCACGTGGTATGACGCACCCTTAAATTTTTTAACCGACTTCAAAAAATCCGAAGGAGGAGGTTCTCAATTCGACGCGTATTTTTTTTTATTTTTTTATATGTATGTACACCGATTACTCGGAGATGGCTGGACCGATTTGGATGATTCTTTTTTTAATCGATAGGGTATTTCTCCAAGTTGGACCCGTTGTAATCAACGTCGAGGTCTGATGAGAGGATCTATGAGGAATCGAAGGACCTCCTCAAATATTATAGGCACGCATATATAAATTTTGATATTATCTTTCATAACTCAAGCATTTACGTATTAAAAACATTATTTGGTGAAGTGGAACTGATGATGAAGACCACGGGTGACCACCGGAACTCTTAAATGATAAGTATTTGACGGGTGGCGATTAGATTTCTATATAAGGTCGGATGATGATGCTCGTAAAAATTCAAGTGGTAAAATAGAACCGGGGATGAAGAACCAGGAGAACTTCTCAACGATTGACGTCCTTGCATCTTGGATAGCAACATTTTATAAAGGGTGATGAGCAATTGTCATTATGCTATTGATACTTGATGTAGTAAATGTGTGTCGTTAAATCACATATGATAATCACTAAAAATAATGACCTTCGTAAGTAAATTACCTAGAAACTTCAGATATATTGTTGATTAAGTGATACATTAAATATATCGAAGTCGGTGGCAAGAAAATTAGATAATCCAACCCTCATACATTTACTTGACACCGATTTCGATGTATTTAATGTATCACTTAATCAACAATATATCTGAAGTTTCTAAGTAATTTACTTACGAAGGGCATTATTTCTTACTTTTTAAAGGGTTTTTGAAGTCGGTTTTTTTATTTGTTAAATTTTTATATCGATGATTCTCGCACGTTCTCCCCGAATCTTAAGATACCCCATTTATTAAAATCGTCAATGGTTCAAAAGCTAAAGTAGCACATCTGAAAATTTTCACAGAAAACTTGTACTGGTCAATTCGTTTTCATATTACGCCATTTTTTTAGCATAACATTTTAGACGGGCCAATCACAGTTCGATATGGCCGCCGACATGTGGACTGTCTTTTGTAAGTTGTTTTGTAGAAAGATAGCACTAAAGCAATATTTTTAAAGTGACGAACATTTAATGTGCATGAATATTGCGAATACCTACGACACAGGTGTCCTGCTCTAGTGGAATAACCAGTTTGAATCAAATTTCTAACAGTTTTTTTATTTTATTATTGACACTGGTGTGTGGTTTAAGACTATTTTACGAACGAATGATTTCTTAATTTCATAACAGGATTAGATACTTCTTTAATAACGGACCGTAAATCTGTAATCGTGTTAATTACGAGTTATAACGATATGATGGACCGTAGTAGTAATCGTGACGATGAAATTGAACTTTCAAACAGTTTCGATCGGGACGCACTTATTACTATCAAATGGAATCTCCCGCCTGCGGCCCTATGAATGACACAAAGATAAGATAAACCGTCTTATCTCTAAGTGCGTCTCTCTCACACTAGTGCCGACGAAAGAGGTAGTCATAGAGATAAACGGGTTTAATTTATATTTGTATCATTCATGTTAGGGCCGCTGTGTTTGATAAAATTTGACAAATTGGGATTAGGATAATCTAATAATAATCTCAGATTAAGTTCTTATTCCAGTACGGTCGCATCGGGCCTTAATAAAGCAATTATAAATGATTAAAGAAGATTTGATTACCTATTTAGTCAGTGCGAAGTCTGCAATGTAAGTATGTACTTACCTAATAAAAATTTGATTTACTGCAATAGTAGATTTAATAAAAATGGTTGAACTCTTGAAAAATTTAATGACTGTAAGTATAAAGTAAATTTATAAAGATGTAAGTTTAGATAAGATTATTAAGTAGTGCCAAATATAAACAGTGTAGGGAGATGGTTGGTGGTAGTAAAGGAAAAAATATTCAAGAGTTTCTTTACTTTTGTTTTGTTTGTTCGTTTATCAATTATTTACCCTTTTTTTATTCAAATCAATGATGATGATGACTGAAATGAAAAGAAACAATCTGAAAAATGTATCCTGAATTTTTTACAAAAAATCGTAATGAATCAGTTATCGTAATAAATAATTAAGAATTAGCATCGTATCGAAAGAATTATCATTCGTATCTTATCATCCGCTGATCAACCGAACAGCAGTGTTGTTACAACTGGCACAAAAGAGATAGGCCACTGGGGACGGTTTTATGGTTTTCGTATGGTTACTAGCTTCTGCCCGGTACCTACTTCGTTCGCGTGTAATTCGGTTATAGGTATTCCCTCGGGATTTTTTTTGCGATTAAAAAGTAGCCAATGTCTTAATCTAGGGAGAAAAGCTATCTTTATTCCAATTCGTCCAAATCCGTCCAGCCACAAACTTTCGCATTTATAATAGTGATAACGCTGGCCGCCCGCTAGCCCTACAGCTCGTAAAATCAAAAGACATCAACGGACGCCCAACAAAGAGCAATGAACTGAGCATTCAATTAATGTTGTTGTGATGGTATCTTATTCTTTTTTAATAAGGTATACCATCGAAACTTTTTTTTTAATTTTCTCGTAACCGTGATCATAATTTTGAGAGTTGCTATTAACAAGTTCGGTGCGTTGCCAGTTACAAAGCAATTTCGACCAGCACGTCTAGCACGACATGCCCGCGAGTCCTTTGTCGCTCAGTGCATCCCTTACATACTTGACTAGTTTGACAGAGACGCACTGAGCGATAAACAACTCGCGGGCATGTCGTGCTAGCCCCCCAGGTGCGTTTGAGACCAATAAGACCTCTTAACCAACCTTTACTGCAGTGCGTATGAGACCTAATTATTAGCCTCTAAAAACGGTTTTAAAAATAATGTGTACCTACCTATGTAGGTAACTCAAAAACGATATTTTTTTAATTTGCGTTGCCAGTCTAAGGAGGATGGGGAATGGGATGGGATAGGGATGAGGGAATAGGCCTCCGGAATAATATAGTTCTGTACCTATTTTTAGGGTCCCGTACCTCAAAAGGAAAAAAACGGAACGCTTATAGTCTGTCTCGCCGTCAGCCTGTCTGTCTGTCCGTCTGTCACAGCCAATTTGCTTGGAAACTATTAGACCAATCGAGCTGAAATTTGGTACACGTTATGTAAGTCGGTGACCGCAACACGGACGTGTAACGAAAATAAACGAATTTTAATTTCATGGGGGCCACTTTTGGGGATTTAATAAGAAAGTTCAAAAAAAAGTTATTCTAACTATGACGTGTGTCATATCAAATGAAAGGGCCCATTGTGAGGATTTTTTTTAAATAATTTTCATATAAATGGTTTTGAAGTTATTTAGCTAAATAGGCGAAAATTTACCATTCCCCCCTTATCTCCGAAACTAGCGGGCCTACAATTTTGAAATAAATACAGCAAATAGTTCTTTGCCTATAGATTACAGGAAAACCTATAAGAAGTCTATGGTTTTTAAAGTAGGTAACATAGGAAATTTCATATAATCACGGAACCCTCTCAACGCGAGTTTAACTCGCACTTGACCGGTTTTTTTATTATTTGTGAGTTAAAGATAAAAACCTTTATTAAAATTACACTCCATGCTATACTGCGATGGATTTACAATGCTCTGAGTGTACTCAATAAGAGCTACCATATCGTAGAAAAAATATTTGGGATATCGTATAAACAATGCCGAATACAGGCCCT
Organism: Tortricodes alternella; assembly: GCA_947859335.1. NCBI lineage: Eukaryota > Metazoa > Arthropoda > Insecta > Lepidoptera > Tortricidae > Tortricodes > Tortricodes alternella. The sequence goes on along the minus strand of OX401970.1, from coordinate 19,959,677 downwards.
GACCCCAATTCTCGCTGCATTCGAGAATTGGGGGCCTGGTCGATGAAACAGCATAATTTGGCGTTTATTTTTCGATAGGCTTCTTACATCCAAGTCCCATCCAAATCTGAATCATTTCACCAGAATGTATAGGTACTCATAACCAATTGCCTTTTTACACTTTCTTTTTACGAAACTCGACCTCTCGCCACTTACACTAAAACAAAATACGCGCGGCTACGAGGCCTACGATTTAGGAGGTTGAAGAGATCTCCTAACGCACCGAGTGTAAATATCATTACTCAGTGCGTTAGAGACCTAATCGATCTCCAAATATTTGTATTACGTCATTGAGTCAAACTTTTAGTGGGAAACAAGTGTGTATATTTGTCTCTATCATACATGTAAAAACATAGACGTTATGGCCTCCCGCACAGAGGGGAATGACAAGATTCCGGGCGCCGCACTGAACGAAAGACCCGTAAGAGATCCTTTAGATCCCCTAACACACTGAACATGTAAAGGAGCTACATCGAAAAAAAGAGACAGAAGACAAGGAGACCAATATTGAATATATTTTGCCTGGTGGCACAAAAACTCGATTAGATTTACTTCGTTCGATACTTTTTCTATTTCAAAGTCACCTCTAAATTCTGTTCTCCTCTAAACATTAGAGGACAATGTGTTGTTTTATGTTTCGCAAAATGATAATTATCATTTAAATGTTTTGTTTTGGTAGCCCAATTTTATAATTTCTTCCTTGTGCTTACGCCAAGCGCATAATGCCTACTCTATCCATTTCTTTCATGCGTGGGAGTTATATAATCCATCACATCACTAATCCAACACACTTGAGGTCGGGAATAAAGGCGTAGCTCGCGAATTACGATGCATGGCCTTAAAAGCTTGAATGTGCTTTCATTCATAATTGCTTCTCTATCATCCTTAAAACACAATAGACTAATTATGTCCTGGTAGTTCACAATGCAATTGAAATAAGCACTAAAAAGCCACTAAAAAGGGACATGAGAAAGTAAGAATGATGTGAGAGGTAGTGAGATTGACTCACTGTCGGCGTATCGCTCGTGGATGACGCGCTGCACGCACTGCGACGGCACCGGCGGCTCCAGGATGCGCCCGTTAGGGAACTGCGCTTGCGCCGCCGCCACCAGCACCACCACTACCATTGTTAATTGATGCATCATCTGAAAAGGAAACGCTGACTTTACCACCAGTCCAAATCACTTGCGCATTACGTAAGCTTTCGTATTGACAAGGCTCTTATTGTTTAACGACCGAAAAGAAAGCTGTGTTTACCGATTTTTTGTGGAAATATGGCAACTTTATCACGTGTACCGCATTTCTCCCTTGTATTTCACAGTTCGCAGCAACAAAACAAATGTCTATAATAGATAGATGAGAACCGCCGCTCAATTGCGCAACACCAAGTGGTATCGCTTTCGCGAAAAGTAAACCAATTGTGCCCTTATTTACACAGAGTTAAGACTAAATTGGTTTGCATTTCGAGCCAAACCGATACCAATTGTGATGCGTAATTGAGCTGCCGGTCTCAATCAACTGACGATTAACTTGTGGACGAAGTCCTTTACTGCTGACACTGCTTCCTCGGTATCGTAAACGATTTACGGTTAAAAATCGGAACTTAAAAGCGTGTTATGCTACGAGTAGGTCTTTTTCCTTTCTACGTTCTCTATCATGTTCTATCTCATCAATCATTGAAGGTAGTAAGTAGCTACGCATAGGATTAGGTACAGAACGATTACCGTGTGCATTATCGTTTTACATACAAGCTCTTGCCCGTGACTACGTCCGAGTAGAATTCAATTAACGCTGTTCCCCCGCGAACTGAGCAATTTCCTGGTTGGTTACTTCCAGGCTCCCTTATATGTTATGTTAAGAGAAAATTATACAAACAGACAACGTTCGCACTTAAAATATTAGTAAGAAATATGTCATTGTTAAGGATAATTATGTCATTGTTATAAGCTCAGAATGTATGAATAAGAGGAACTCAAAGTGGCGCGCCACATGCTGTGAACAAACTTTCTTGGAAACTAATGCTGGTAGCGCGGCTGCGCCAGGCACGCGTCCGGGAGCCGAGACCGGTCCCGGGACGTTTTAGAAAGCGACCTTGCCCTGGAGGAGGTCGTTCCACCGGTGACCTTCGGGGTCACTCACATTTCTTTACTCATTTTATTCATATAAAATTTAAATGATGTCAGTGTCAACTCGCTTCACAAGTTATTCAAAAAATACCTTCGCAGCAATAGTTTATAACGGCACAGCTGATATACATAGTAGAAAGAATTAATAAAACATTAGTAAAATAACAAATGGTCATCAACGTTATCTGATTATTCATGGTTTTTATAGATCCGGTATATTTTTAGCTCGTTTTATGGTAAGTGTGTAGGTAGTGTTGTGTCTTAGAAACATCGAAATGCTTGCAAGACAACGGTCTTGCAAGTGACCAAAATTTCAATGGGACGCAGTGACTCCGCTATTGAAGTACAACCCAGGCGCTGTGATCGAGGGATGCAAAATATAACCTATATTTGTCGTTTTTATTATTTATTAGGTACGTTGGTTTTGTTCACATTTTAAATCATACATTATTAACGAGATTTTTGGGTAACGGTTCAATGTGCGTGTTTCACGCATGCGCGTCATCGTTGTCGCACCGGGTATCCCTTGATCGCAGCGACGCTAGCGGCTTGGAACGTTGAAAACCAGAGTTACAAGACCTGTATGTAAGTCTGTGGTTCTGACTCGCTGATGTGACAAAAAAAATCGAAAATGGATGCAGATTAATTGATATAAGGGTTTCGGTCACTTCTAGAAGGCTTAAGTACCTGTGACGTAAGTACAAAAAAAGATGCGCAATCTAGGAATTTATTAAGATTTTAACAAGACTTAAAAAGGAATTTAGAGATAAAGTTCGGAGAAGCGTTTTTAGAAAATAGCCTTCTAAATCACTAGCTACCTTGTAGGCTGGCTACGCTTTTCTCATTATTTGTTACTATACGACTAATATGTTTAAAACTGCGTAACTGCCCCGTCAGGTCCCTTTTGATTAGGATGGCCCCATTTTTTTATATTCCACGATAGTACATAATATAGAGCCCGCAGTACTAGGAAAATTCCCGGTACGGTCATACAAGCCAGTACCGGCACTGCGTGCCCTATATAGTAGTATTTCTAATAATATTTTAAATAATAATAATATCACCGTATGTTTTGTGTAATTATATGTATAGAGTCAGTCAGTACTCACCGTGCCGTGAGGTGTGTCTGCCCCGTGAATCCGTCACAAACTGACGAGAGAGCGCTTCGTCCGCGTTTTATATGGTGGAAATATGCGTAACGCGCATCCGACGCGCGCGCACCCTCCCTTACAATCAACGAAAAGTTTTGAGAAAATCGAACAAATACCTACCAGTATTTTGTTTGGTAACTCACAAACCACACTACAATTTCTTCCGGGTCTGTTTTGGCGTACACACTGTACAGTAAAAGCAAAGTTTGTATTAATAGCCATCTTCTAATACGCCTCTAGATAATAAGAAACATATAATATTCACTCCACCTATTCGGAAAAGACTATTTTGACCCCTCAAAAGAGGATTCAAAGTAATCGATTTGTGTTTAATCGTTTCAATGTATCCAGTTCTTTTCAAAGTTGATTTACACCCTTGGTATTTATATTAATAGACAACGGTTATAGGACTGATAGGTATTGTACTCGAGAAAGGTTTTTTTAGTTTAGGAAAACGCCTACTTGAGCATGATAGCAGTCTTGAGCGCAGACTACGCACTAGAAAATTATTACTCTACTGTACAATTGATATACAGCCAGTAGTAGTATTATATTATACGCATCATTCGATGAGACGTTCTTGTTATAATAATTAATAATAAAACTTGTCTTATAATTTTCAAAGCATTTTATCTCATTTTCCTCATAGGTGGAGTGAAAGGCAGTATGTGTCACTCGGTAACAAAACTGTTTTCGTCTTGGGCGATAATGAGCGGCTTTTATCAAACGACTCCAAAAAGGAGGCGGTTCTCTATTGGATTGTATTTTTTTAAATGTCTGTTACCTCAGAACTCCGTCATTTATGAACCGATTTGAAAATCTTTTTTTTTAATCTGTACGGAATATCTTGTCTGTCTCTATCAGTTTGGTCCCGTTGTAGTCAAAGTCGAAGTGTAATGAGAGGATGTATGAGGAATCGATGGAACTCCTCAATTATTATTGGCACGCATATAGCAATTTTAGTATTTTCTGTAATAACTCAAGCAGTTACGTTCCAAAAGCATTATTTGGTGAAGCAGAACTGTTGATGAAGACCATGGATGATCACCGGAACTCCTAAATGTATACATAATGTAAGTATTTCACGAGTGGCGATTAGACTTTTGTGTAAGGTTCGGAAGCAACTTATGTTCATGAAAATCCATGTGGTAAAATAGAATCGGTGGCGAAGAACCAGAACCCCTCAACGATTGACATCCGCAAGGATACCTTGGATATAGCAACAGTTTGCAAATGGTGATGAGCAATTGGCATTATGCTATTGTTAATTGATGTAGTAAATGTGTCGTTAAGTCACATGATAGTAACTAAAAAGTGAAAAACATCTTACTTTCAAAGGCTATTTGAAGGCGGTGTTTGGATTTGATAAATTATAATGATAAATTTCGCACGACACGACACAGCACGATTTTGTCGTCGCGATAATGTAGGAGACCTAATTTTATGGCATTATATGGGGACGCTTTTAATTTACCGTCCACGGTAACGGCGTGCCGTGGGCGGCTACGATCTATCGTATCGTACTACACAAAGCTCCCTTTCGTATTGTCGCCGCAGTTTTGAGTGTACGTTCAAGAATATTGTAGTTGTGTGCGCGCGTAGTCAGCCCCCGCGCTATCCGGCTGCCCCCGCCACCACGGGAACAGGGCCCATTTAGTTTGCGGCTAATTATAAAACCGGTGATGGCACGAAATGTCGTCGATCAATTGCGGGGGGCCGCACCCGGCCAACCACTCAGCCTGCCCTGCTTTCCGGAAGGAGGCCCGGAACAAGCGGGTGGGCACTGTTGCCCGCACCACACCCGCCTCTCGCGGCCCGGGGCCCCGGGCGTTTGTTCCTGCACCGACGGTGGAGGAAACGGCGCCATCGTCGCTGATGGCACCGGCCAACACCCCCCGCACCAGGGGGCGGAAGGCGACGCCCTTGGCCCTAGAGAGCCGTCTAAGAAAACGAAGAAAAAGAAAAAGAAGCCCGCCGCTGCGCCTGTCGCAGCCCCCGCCACCGCCACACAGGCCCCCACCGAAGTAGAAAATCTAACAGGTGAAGCCAAGGTTCTGCACAGACAGCTCACAGAGTTGGTCGAAGCAGAGATCTTGAGACTGTTTAACCCAAGCAGCAGTGAGGCCTTAAACATATGCCAGAAAGACAAAGAAAAGACCGGTCCGTAGTTACAGACCGCGTATAGAGACCGACTAAGAGGGCCCAGCCCTGAGAAGTCACCCCCACACACCCGTGTGAGAAGACCCGACGCTGTCGTCGACGTTTACGATTTACCGTGGACGGGAACGGTAGAATCGTGTTGTGTTGGAGACGGTAAAATTTAAAAGAGCTTAATGCTTGAATCCCTCGACACGCTTAGTATTCAATATACTGCTCTCAGTGTAAATACGAGTATGTTATGTACATTTGCTCCCTTGTGACACAATTTACTATTTCATTCTCTTCTCATGCTCCCAAAACTCAAAACGTTTATTCGGCAAATTGTCCACCTGTGGGCTCTTTTACTTGTCACATGAATAAATTAAAATGGGTTGAATCTATCAGCGCTTCATTATCATTACTGAGAAGAAGCGCCGCACGACACTCAGCAGAAAGTTATCTTTTCAAGGCAAACATTGATTTTACATCATACATACCACTAAATTAAATTTAAATAGAAACATTACACAGTAATAAAGCAATAAAAGTAAAATCGATTATCTATCTGAGTATAATCAATAGTAGGGCCGGCCCGAGCATTCCTGGCGCCCGGCCAAAGACTGAACAATAATGTAAACAGACTGAGTAATTTTTTTATAGAAAAAGTAAGGTAAAGGATATCTTCCTTTTTTGTGTTCTATTTTTGATATATGAAAGAGTAAAACTCAATTCAAAAAGTCAGGTTAACTAGGTAAGTTTTTTTTATGTATACATTGAAACCATTTAGACAAAAATCAAATTCACAAATAAAATTTGGTAGAAAAGTGGGTAAAAATCGGGAGTATTTTCGTTGTAAATTAAAAGAAAAGATTAAGTAAGTTTTATTTAAATTTCGATTCCACCGATTGCCACCTTCCTAATACGAACGCCCTAGGCCATCGCCTAGTTCGCCTATATAAACGGGCCAGCCTGATCAACAAATATGAAAAAGTATAAAAAGTTGTATAGAGAACACTATGAAGTCTCTCTAGTCTGGCTAAAACTAAAAAATTATTTCTAGGAAATTGTACACGTTTTTACAATAAAATACCTAAAGACATTATAGAACAAACAGACACAATGTTAAAATCTACTGTAAAGCGAATTCTTATTTCCAGGGCATATTACTCAGTAAAAGACTACATGGACAGGGACGTTTGGCTTAAATCGTGACCTGCACCGGCGATCCCTGGGTCTCGATGAGCGTACCTGCTGTGGTATATACCTACTTAGATTTGTATAAAACTGTAGACATCATTGTTGACTAATATGTGTACTGATTTGAAAAGATGATACCTCACCGAGTTTCTTGCCGGCTCTTCTCAGTAGAGGATTTTTTCCGAACCGGTGGTAGATGCATTCCTTGACCTTCATAAGAGCTTGTAAAAGCCTTAATTGAATAAAGATAGTTTGACTTTGACTTTGACTTTGAGTCAGGTACAGATATCGCACTAAAATAATAAATCAAAAACTAGTAAATTTAATTGGTCCTTGCTAGCATGAACCGTCCGGACCCCACAGACAGCACCCATTGAGTATGACGCGTAGACGTGGGTAACTCCGGATTCAATGAGTCAAATGATCCGATTCCGTGAGCGGACTCGATTGACTCACTAAATCCGCGCGATCCTTACTGAGTCCGCGGACTTACTAACTCCGACTGGACTGACAGACTCCGAACGAAACCTACTCTCGCTACCGCTCCGGCCGACCGCGTCACTTGATGTCGGTGGTGGATGGACCTGAATATTTGTGCTAATATTTTTCAACTAAACTTGTAAATAGAACGAAAGTAAAAAAAAAAATTACAAAAAAAAGCAATTAAAAAACAATCACTGTGCATATAAATCAAGCATTAAATTTTAATACAATCGATTCTTACATACACCAATCTAACACATTGTTAAGATTGATAGTCCTAAGCCTGTGTGTGTGTACCAAGGGAAATCCATAAACCATTATTAAATCCAATCAACAAAAAAAAACACCATTAAAAATACTCATTAATCCGGTCCGGCTGGTACATGTATAATTAATACCGATCCGAAAATCCGATGCATTCCGATGAATCATATATGTTTAAAACGCTCCGGACGCGATACGAACCGGACTCATCAAGAGGAGTCGGAATCATTAAGCTGACTCGGATCCGATCGCGGATCCGGACTCAGTGAATCAAATCACCCCGCGGAGTCGAGATTACCCACGTCTAATGACGCGTATCTCAGCCACAGATTACTATATGTAGCTAGCTAATCTCAGCCATCTCCCTATCCCTCCGTCCGTCTCCCTCAACTATGTTTTAGGGAAGGTGGCGACCCGATCCAAATCGACATTCGTACCACAGGGACATCAATGCGCACACCGACACTCCTACACTCCTAATTATTTACAAATGCACTACTGTCAATTCACTGTACTTGTACACTATATTTATCCGGGAATTTGTCTATTGGGCCTTTTAGTTCTGTATAGCTTCATTTTAATTTACCTTAATATGTAGTTTTGGCCCATGTATTGGGTTTAGGAATGGGTGGATTGTCTTCAGTCCTCCTTTTGTGTTCTCATTACGTTATATCGGTAAGTAGGTAGTGTATGATTGTTATGCAAAATACTCGAGAACATTCTGCCGAAGGTGCTGGCAGGGCAAGTAGCGTACGTGCGAGCGTTGCAAATGAATGCGGGTCCGCGCGCGACTTTCCTTCGCTCAGCCTGCGCAGGCGACGCTCTGCGTTACGTCAGCGTAGCGCTAACTCGCCTGCGACTCTAGCATGGCAGACACGGATAAGTTAAACCCATTTATCTCTCTGAGTAACTCTTTCTTCGGCACAGTGACGTATGTGAGGCATATATGCGCCAACACATCACTTTATTATGGCTACCTGTTGTCTTCCATTGGCAGTCGTTACCGACATCACACTCACACATAGCATATTATCACGCCGCCAGACTATACGCCGCGCTGCGGTCGCAATAGGACAACTGTACCATTACCATGAGTTGTGCAAACCGCTCTCGCTAGCGTAAACTATCGCTCGGTCCCTTTTACTTGTATCGGCAACAAGCAGCATTTCCGATAGATTTCGATAGCGGGAACGGTTTGCGCAAACTCACAGTAAGGGCTCTGAATTCGGTCGGGCCTTGACGTGACCCGCTACGCGAACGCGCGCGCTCGAGTTGTGAGTGGGGGAGTTATAATGACAGAGTTCAGATTGATCGCACAAAACAGGCTTGCGGCGCGATTAATTATCCGCGCCTGTAATGCGACCGGCAGCTCAATTACGCATCACAATTGGTATCGGTTTGGCTCTAAATGCAAACCAATTTAGTCTTAACACTGTGTAAATCAGGGCACAATTGGTTTACTTTTCGCGAAAGTGATACCACTTGGTGTTGCGTAATTGAGCGGCGGGCCTTTTCCACAAACATTTACGGAGTAGTCGTTAACAGTCAGTTAGTAAACATTGTTCTTTTTCAAAAAGGTTCATGTAAAATCTTATATATAAAAAAACCCGACAAGTGCGAGTTAAACTCGCGTGGAGAGGGTTCCGTTCCGTACATGATTATCTGAAATTTCCTGAAATAGGTATTCCTGTCGGAGATAAGGGGGGTCAATTTACGCCTATTTCTCTAAATAATTTCCAAAATGATTATTGAAAAATTCTAGAAAATATATATATATGTACATATACATATATATATGTATGGTTCTCAAGATGAACGTTTTCATTTGATATGTCATACTATATAATTTGCGATTTTTTTTTTTTTTCTTATTTGTTCCCGAAACATGAGGGACACCATGTTTAAAATTAATTTATTTACGTTACACGTCCGTGTTGCGGTCACCGACTTACATATGTGTACCAAATTTCAACTCAATCGGTCCAGTAATTTCGAAGCAAATTGGCTGTGACAGACGGACAGAGAGACATACAGACACATGAGTGATCCTATGAGGGTTCCGTTTTTTTCCTTTTGAGGTGCAGAACCCTAAATAACTCAAAACGTTTATTCAGCAAATTGGCCACCTGTGGGCACTTTTAGTCACTTGTCAACTTTATAAATTAAAAAAGGTTGAATCTACCAGCGCTTCGGTCGGGACCATCATTACTGAGAATGATCTTATTTCTAGTATCGACCCTTTGAACGCCACGGCTAAATGCGAAAAAGTGTGCCACGGACGCCAACAACGGCATTAGCCGACGTAAATGTGTGGAAAACTGCATATCGTGGCGTCAGTAGCACTAAAATCCTCAGTCTTCTATAGCCGTCTTTCACGTTCAAAGGATTAATTTTTCATTAAGAAGCCAATTCACAATTTTTGGAGCTAGGTATAAGTATGTTGATTGATTAATAATAATGATCAATATAGGAATTGATCATCGACTAAACACGAATATTTGGTGAATAAATATATATTTTGTACTCTACTCACAAACAGTTTGAATTATCCTTGATTATGAGAATAATCTGAAGGTGAATGCCAAGATAACGTGTATCGTCTAACAGGTGGGCAGTCTCTCCTGGATTTCCAGGAGATTAGGTACATGATTTTTGGTAGTATTTCCTTCTCTCCTCGTATTTTTGTCATAATTCTGCAAATCTCCTAGATTTATTGGTTTATAACTTACTATAGGTACTTCGATTTATTTAGCTTGAGAAAGATCTTGACAGAAGTAAGTTTTATTGAACACGTTTTACGGGAATATTTCGGAATAAATGGTAAACTATCAATCATAATATTTCCACTTATTCCGTCATACTACCGTAAAACGTGTTCAATAAGAAGCTTTACGCTTACTTCTGTCAAGATCTTTCTCATGCTAAATAAAACGAAGTATAGTGGAAGTGGACCCGCCACCACAGAATAAATCCGCCACAGCTTCGCCCGCAGTATTTTCAATACAATCTTTGAAAAATAATCATCATCATGTTCTTACTTATATCTCTCACTGCGGCCCTAACATACAAGACACACAGTTAAACCCTATCTCTGTGACTATTTCGTCGGCACTAGTGTGAGAGAGACGCACTTAGAGATAAGCCTTTTTAACTTATCCTTGCGTCTTGCATGTTAGGGCCGCTGGTCGACTACAGCAGTCGATTTTCTGCAGAATTCACGAAACTACTATGCAATCTAATATTTGTTCATCAAAGCAAACACAGTATATGTACCACGTTAATTGAGAAAACAACTAAAACAAATATAAGGCAACGCGTAAGAACAATATAGAGGTACCTACACGCCTGCTTAATTGCTTGCTTATTATATCTTAAGGTAAGTTCCTGATCACATGTGCGTTTGTTAGTACTTTACCTCAAAAGCATAAATTATTTGTAGCGATTCGCGGAATCGCATTTTACCTCGGCAGAACAAAATCTCAAAAGGTTTTTTACCTATACTTGAAGCAAGTTTTCGCGCGGCTGTTCACATTAATACGTACTTACTTATATTTAATTTGTATCATCTTATTTTCCGTGTAGTGATTTACCCACGTCGCATTTCATCGCGATCGATTTTTGTTTAGTATGCTGTTTTTAGGGTTCCGTACCTCAAAAGGAATAAAGGAACCCTTATATGATCACTTCCTTGTCCGTCTGTCTGTCTGGGTGTCAACCGTTTTTGCTCAGGAAGGCGTGAAGGTATCAAGTTGAAGTTAATATCAGGTACTCAGGTCTGCAATCTCTTGGAGCCGTGAAAAAATCAACCTTCTAATTCAACGCAATCAAAAGATACAACCCTTTCATGGGAATCAAAACCTATAGGCTACTTCCGGTTGACCTAGAATCATGAAATTTGGCAAGAAGAACCTTTGTAAGTAATTTTTTTAACCGACTTCAAGAAAAAAGGAGGAGGATCTCAATTCGATTGAATTTTTTTAACCGACTTCAAAAAAAAGGAGGTTCTCAATTCGGTTGTTTTTTCTTATGTTTGTTACTTCAGAACTCCGTCATTTATAAACCGAATTTGAAAATTCTTTTTTTAATCGGTAGTGTATACCTCCAGTTTGGTCTCGTTGTAGTCAAAGTCGAGTTATGATGAGAGGATCTATGAGGAATCGATGGAACTCTTCAAATATTATAGGAAAGCATAGATCAATTTTAGTATTTTCTGTAATAACTCAAGCAGTTACGCTCCAAAAGCATTATTTGGTGAAGCGGAACTGTTGATGAAGACGATAGATGATCACCGGAACTCCTAAATGTTGAGTATTTCACGGTTGGCGATTAAATTGCTATATACAGTTCTGAAGCAACTTATGTCCATGAAAATTCATGAAGTAAAATTGAAGAACCAGGAGAACTCCTCAACGATTGACATCCTTGCACCGTGGATAGCAACAGTTTGTAAATGGTGATAAGCAATTGGCATTATGCTATTGTTACTTGATGTAGTAAACGTGTGTCGTTAAATCACAGGATAATAAATAAAATGTGAAAAAAAAACTTACTTTTCAAAGGCTATTTGAAGTCGGTTTTTTTATTTTATAAATTATAGGATTATTTAAACGCGTTTTGTAACTGGGTCGGTGTTAGTTCTATTTCTAGTTCTATCAAACTCATTGAAATAAGTACTATCTTTCTGACTAACTACTACTAAAATATTGGAGAATTATGATATTAAACGATCGCGACGATATACTTTATTCAAGTACGATAAGAGTTTTGACATGTTTTTCAGTGAAGACCCAGTTGTAGTGGAGAGAAAAGTGTGAAAACCTTATACAAGTTGCATAAACTTTTAGGAAGTTTTTATGCAACTAACTAAAAGTTTATATCATCATCATCATCATTTCAGCCGAAAGACGTCCACTGCTGGACATAGGCCTCCCCCAATGATCTCCACAACGACCGATTCTGTGCTGCTCGCATCCAGCGGAGACCCGCAATTTTCACGAAATCGTCAGTCCACCGTGTCCAACTTCAATTAATCATGTGAGTTGTAACCGGAATTAGGCAATTTATAACTAAGGTTAGTACATTATAAATTAATTATTAGGTCTCTACGAAATAAGTTACATAAATACGTACGTACGTAGGTGTTTGCTATAGTTTGCATGTTTGCACCACCAGCAAGATTGTGAATAGCTTACCTATGCTACGCAGATGATATGGTGTTGCTGAGGCCATAAATTAGGGATATAAATGATCATTATTATTATTATTAATAAATGTTACCCACTATATATGTCTGTGCGGTCGTGTCAAACCGAAAATGTATTGTTATAAAAGTCACTGAACCACGTTGATGACCACAAGTTTAGTGAATTTTAAGAGAAACAAACTGTTCGGTTGCATGGTGCTGATTCTTTATTTGTAGCTGAAACCTTTTTAATTACATTTTTAAGCCATATAATTATATCCTTATGGATGTGTACCCAATATATCGATTTGTATATTTTTCGCTGAAATTGAATAGTTATGGTAGTATTAGTAGTTTCGCATAAGTGTAATAAAAAATAAAACACTTTACCGTTCTTTTAAAGGAGATAAATAACATTTAAGATTACATGTGTTATGTGCTGTGCCCTTGTTATTTGTACCGGAAGTTGATTAAATTACTAGAAAAAGCGAAAAATGTTTCTGTCCCATAGTATTTTTATAATCAGAAAATGTATTTTCTATAACTTTGTCACCAAGAATGAGTCTATCGATATCTTCCATGATAGCCTTGAGAATTACAAAATTAAATAATATTGTCACCTTAATATCTAATTATCCAATTATTACCATGTATGTAAACTTAATAAAAAAATTAAATTGTTTAATTATTATGATTAATTTTGTTCTATTTTATCTTATTTTATTTTATTATATTGTTGCCCTCTGACATTAATATGAATAATTGTAATTGTGTTTAGTTTTAGTTATATTATTCAATTCAATCTTATTCAATAGCAGCAGTCTTACTCTAAAATAAATAGTCAATGTTATGTACTCCTTAATTGTCGTGTATATCAGAAATGTGTCCTATATAGTAATGATTATTGTGACTGTTTTAATGTATGTTATGTGGATGTACTTATTCAATAAATAAATAAATAACTTTGTACTCTCATCGATTTTTTGATGACAAAAATAATGTCGTTACCGTTGTTCCCACGGAAATATTCTTGATTGAATTTCCATGTGTCCGGACCGATTCAAATACTGCATATTGATTGGTTATGACTCGAATCTATTCTAGTAGTCTAGTAGATTAAATAATTATTAATAATCACACAATTTGTAAATTATAAATCATTATTTGTACAAAATTACTCATTGCTGTTATTTGGTGCAAATTAAACAAAACTTGAAAAATAAAATTGATGTACTGCGGATTTAACGTGGTACACATCCTTAACGGATTCGCACCTTTGCAGATACATCTGTATAGACCACATTGCAGGCTCTGACCCTAAGGCAGAGAGCGAATAGAAAAAAAAATACAGCTGTCAGTGAATGTCATCGATCTTGCGTGGGTTGTCAAATGAGGTGACTGTTTAGTTAGTTATACATACAGTTAAATGCAATGCAACAAAACATTCAAATATAATTAAGTAACAGTTTATCACAATCGCATATATAAAGTAATCACTAAAGTTGGAATTTAAAATGTTCTGCTGTCTCAAAGGATGTCTCAACGGATTTAGCCTGACTCCGACTGTCCCTATACGTATCAAAGAAAATCCAGTTCAGCTCGATACTTTACACATGGGTAAGGAAACTTTAAAATGTAGGCTAAATAAAACATATATACCGAAGTGTTATTAACACTTTTAATGCCATTTATTAGTTAAGCTACCTTTCAGTGCCACTCGCTTAATGGTATCATATTTAATTGACTATTTCGATAAGTACCTGTTTTTTTTAAGAAATAAGGGCTCGGCTTTAGAATGTCATCCCACGGATTTTAAGTTGATATTTACATATAGTACTTGTCTTAAGGTACCTAGCAGAAAATATGTTTTTTAGGAAGCTCACTGTTTAAGTCTTAAACAGTGAACTTGAGTTTAAGTATGAAACGACGAGATCCGGAGGCCTATTCCCTCATCCCTATCCCATCCCCATTCCCCACTTTTTTTAGGTCTAGTAATGACAATTTCTTTTTTGTAGTTGGTACATTATTTTACGTACTCATATATCCACTCATTTAGTCAGCGCACACTGAAAAGCAGTTAAGAAGCGCATTTTCTTGCAACTTGATTTACGAATATGGTGATTCCGAATTGAAAACTGGTACACATCCTTAACGTATTGGCACCTTTGCAGATACATCTGTATAGACCACATTGCAGGCTCTGACCCTAAGGCAGAGAGTGAATAGAAAAAAATACACGTCACGTCAAAATAAAATACTGCCTATGTTACACGCTGATAATGAAGCTTTCTATAGGTGAAAGATTTATTTATATTGTATCATTATTTGAGTTTATTCATTACAAACAAACATACAAAAAATCTAAATCCTTTCCCTTTATAATATTTGTTTAGATTAATGATGCTTTATTCAAATTCTTCACTTTTACTTTGTTTGGTTGAAAGTCGCAATGATAATAGAATTCGACATATTCTGCCTTTAATATTGAGTGCAAATGTTTCTTACATGTAAATACAAAATACATTAATGTGATATAATTAAGTGTGAGTGAACCTACGACTTTTCATGCAAAAGGCGATAACGATTTCCACCCCTTAAATGTTAACCTATTTTTGATAGGTTATCCTTAGAACAAGATCTAGGTCTATATATTTTGGGTCTTTTCACTACAATCAATTAATTCGGTTTTTTTGTTGTTTCAGTATTCTCATTCAAAACTAATTTCGGCCATTATTTGACTTTGTTGATCTTTAATCAATATTCATAAATCGAAAAATCTACATTTTGTTCTGACTGGTTAGCTATCAAAAATTGATCAAAATCGGTTAACAAAGAGATGAAAATCGTTATTGGCCTTTGTATGAACAGCTGTAAGTCCACACTCCTCTTAACATAAGAATTAAATGTGGCAATGCAATTTTAAAGGGTACCTATGATAATGATATGAATAAAGTAAAAAAAACTAGTAATATGCATCAAATAATTATAATGTTATTAAAATTTACAACTACAAATCATTAACAGTAGGAATCTGTCCTTTATCACTGAAGAATTCGATGACTAGACAAGAAATAAATCAACTCTAATATTTTATAGTAAAGAATGATGGGCAAATTGACCCATATAACCAATACAAATCTCATGTATACCATGTGAAAGCTAGTTACATAAGCTTCATTTTTTAATACGGGGAAAAACTTCAAAGACCCCGGGGAAGATAGTCATCAGCCTTCAAATATTCACATACACAGAACATTTTTTACTATACTTGCTGTGCCCCGCATGCTGTGCAATGCTATTTCCTGTATATTTTACCCAGCCTTCTCAGTCTAGTCGTCATAATAACAATTACAGCAAATAGTGGGATCAATAAGCCTACATACGTTATAATTCTATTGGTGATTGGGCTGGGTTCCATACATTTTTGCCCATCATCCTTTATTGTTTTCATTATTATGAATACATAGAGATACATAAATCTGTAAAAGGAAAGCAGTATTGAAAATTCATCAGAATCCCTTATAATTGGTTAAGTAGATAAGAGAAAAACATCCTGTTTTTGTTTATATTACCAATTTGAGTCATGGTAAAGCAGAAAGAAGGCTTCCAATAGTCATACATATACTAATGCTCTGGCAGATTTTGTTAATATATTTGATATTCAATGCTGTGCCTCTTTTCCAGGGCATGAGGTGGTTGTGGTGAAGGGCGGGCACCGTGTGTGTGGATCAGGCTGTGCCCTTGGCAATGCACCGCTTGTGCAGAACAAGGCCTACTTTGAGGTGAAGCTGCAGCAGGGTGGCGTTTGGGCGGTTGGGCTTGCTACCAGGGCAACAGATCTCAACCGAGTACATGGTAATTACTTACATCAACACTTACACTAAGCCTGTGGGCAGTGGATCTTGCATTCATCGGCAGCTCAATTATGTAACAATTGGTATTGATTAAAATAACAGAGGATTGAATTTATCGACCGAGCGAGCGAAGCATCTCTGTTTCAGCTTGGGCAAATATGCTTTCGTATGTCCAGCAGATGTCCGTCGGCTGTCCGGCTGTCCATTTCTTCTCATCTACAGGTCACGTTCTCTTTTGTGAGCTGGTGCGATAATTATATAGAATTTTTTTGTCGATTCGGTTTTTCAGAATTTTTGAAAATGGCGTAGATATTGGGGTTTTTATTTGCGGTGTTGGTAAACTGAACCGACCTAAGTCGATGTATGGAGATTTACGTTTTTCAACGGCAAAGTTAAGTTTGTCGCAAGGCCAATCATTATTTCTTACTTTTCAAAGGGTTTTTGTTTTAGATTCAGTTTTTTGAAGTCTTTTGTTGCGAGGTCTACAGCTCACGGAGCCACTAGTATAAATTGGTTTAATTATGAAACAGTTACTAGTTGAACACAGGCAGCCATGAAATATGCCGACCGATGTGGTTTACAAAAAAGGTTTGCGCGTTGCAATTATATTACGTCAAATTATATTTACCCGACTGTACTAGCGCGAACTCGCACTCGCCTCTATGCTCAGACGGGTCATAAAGTTTGACGCGAACTATACCGAACACGGCGCTGTACGTGTCGCGCCTACACTACGTCACCACAGATGACGATATGGTGGAGTATGTCCGCAAGAAGTCCGGCTGCTCCCTGAGGTTATTCCAGCTGCGATCGCGCCAATAGGTGCACTTCAGCTCGTTTGTGGTGCGCGTGCCGCGGCCGCTGTTGGAGACCGTCACGTGTCCGGACTTCTGGCCGAAGGGTGTCGTGTTCAGGCGCTTCCGGAGCAGCTTGCCTGTCCAGGACACGACTCCAGGTGGGACGACGCTAAGGAGCCACGCCTATTCGTCCCCTAAATAGTTTTTAAGTTATGTTTTAATATGTATGTTAGTCTGTAAGGTATTTATGTATGGGCCACTGATGCCTGAAATAAATGGTTTATTTATTTATAAGTGTCTGGCAATGGACGACGTGATTTATCTGGGGGCACAACAGTGCCCCCGCCAAGACGAGTAAAAATCGACAAAACAACACGGGCACGGCCTACCATCCTTTTCTCGAAGCGATTCACAGCACTTTTGAGCCCCCTGTATCTTTGCTGTGAGGATAATATTATCCCAAAGAAAATATAAAGAATTACACTTTATAACTACTTTCACGATTTAGGGGAGTAATTTTATTATTATACACCATTGTTACCTGTTACCTGCCAAAGCCACGATGATCCAAACTTTATAGTAGGGATGGATGAATGCCAGTTTTATCACATTCGCGAATGCGAATGCGAGCTTCCAGGATGCGAATGTGCGAATGCGAATGTCTAGAAAGGAATAGCATAAAGAACTATAATTTTGTCATCAACACAAGCTAAAAACAACTAAAACAACACAAGCCGAACAAAACCAGCGGAGTAAAAATTTCTAGTGGTCAAAATTTATCACGTGATACCGCTCTGCGTGCACTGCGTCGCGTTGTCCGTCTGTCTTTCTGTCTGTTTGTTCCGGGTCATCATCCTAAACGGCTCGACTGATTAAACGGGGAATACAAACTATAATAATAACTTTCCATTTTGAAATTTTGTATTCGCGTCATTTTCTAACTACTGGTTGTTCGATAAGAAATATATTTATAAATTCCATCGCTAAAGGCCCGGGCACAACAAACGCGGTTGCGGCGCGAACGCGTTTGATTTGCCCCGGCCTTAAGGGGGTAAAATGCGTATTCGAAGTTTACTGGTAATAGGGTTGTTTCCTGGGTAAAAAAAATAGTAATTCTAATTAGTCCGTCAGTTAGATTATCAAAAAATATTAAACACGTATTTTTTGCTTTATCAAATCAATCAAAATTGACAAAGATAACGTGCATCAAATTTCGGGAGTGGGGGCTAATGACGTCACTTAATGGTAAAAAGTGTACAAAGTCGTGACGTCACGCGGAACTTCAACGCACTATATCTTCGTCATTTTTTGTTTAATTGACAAAAGAAAAATATGTGTTCAATATTTTTTTATAATGTAAATGACGGACTTATTAGATTTTTTTTTAGGAAACTAGCCTATTGCGGAATATCTCGGGAATAACTGGTGTGTGCAAGTTCAATATCTCCATAACTAGTAATCCTACAAACTTCAAAAATTTGGCGCAGGGGTTCCTTTTTAGCAACAATGTGCTCGCTAAGAAACAAGAAACCGTTATTCGAAATTTCTTGATATCTACGGGGGATCAAAGTTTATAGTGGGAACTTGAAACAACCGCGAGCATCGAAGATGCGTGCGTTTTGTTTTGTCTTCCTATATAAATAATGTTTTTTTATTGTAATTGTAGAACTTAGGTTCATTTAGTTAATAATTATATATATATATTTATTCCATTGCATAAAGTTTAGGCCTTAAGCATTATCTTATTTCGTACTCCATAGCATATAGGTATTTATTATTAAAATTATAACGAATATTTGTACCTCCAAGCGAAATACTACGGCTGTGTTAGGTTTGCTTATAAAAGCTAAGCTAATTATAATTCAGTGTTTGTGTGTAGTTCAATGTTAGCCTACTTACCGGAGGTCACGTGCTTAATGTGTCACAACAGCAACCCTTGTAAGGCTCAGCGCAGACAGTCATGATTCATGAATCATGTTTAGATGAAACGACCTAGTCAGATATGCAGGTGTGCTGCCAAAATATTTACCTAGTGTGCCAATAGGTATTATAACACCGGTTTTCCAAATGAATCATTGATGGAATAGTACCTAATGTTTTCCTGTCAGTCGTTTCAGAACTGCCTACTTTCTGCGCGGGTACAGGACTGCGTTTTGGGGGGATTCTTTATGTGATCTTCCAGAAAGAAAACTCGTTCTAATAAAAAAAAACCGGTCAAGTGCGAGTCTGGCTCGCGCGCCGAGGATCCCGTACTTATAGTACGTTGTAGGTACGGAAGCCTTCATTTATTATATGCATTCCGTACAAAAAAAAACCAAGAACTCCTAGACGATGGAAGACTCTTTTTTGCTTAAAATGGAACGTGGATGGTGAATTTACTAAAATTGAAAATGAAAACAGTCGTAAATATTCCGTCAATATTGCCATAATATAACGACTTAAAGGCTGCTCAGGTAACGGACCCCGCATATCGCTTAAATGACGTTTGTGAATACGACTTACGAGTATTTTGAGCACGCGTCCAAATTTCAAGCGACCGTTAGCTTTTTACCATATTTGAGTAGCGTTTAATAAGTATAAAAGCATTATTTTATTACATAAATGAACAAGTCTAGGGAAGGTTGGATTTGATTATGGCATATGAATGTTGCAGGTGGCGTAGACAAGGAGTCGTGGTGCCTGAACAGCGACGGCACGGTGCGGCACGGCAACGAGGAGCTGCACCACCTGGAGGCGGCGCCGCGCGACTCGCCCACCGCCGACCTGCTGGTGGCCACCGACTCACTGCTGGTGGCCACCGAATCTCCCGAGCGCCGCGACGACGCCCGCGACGCGCCGCCCGCTTCCATGCCGGCCGAGGGCGACACCATCGGAGTCGCCTACGACCACGTCGAGCTCAACTTCTTCGTCAACGGCACCAACATGGAGATCCCTGTTAGGAATATCAGGGGTACCGTTTATCCTGCCCTCTATGGTGAGTTGGTTTTAGTTTCCGATATTAGAACCAGATCTGCGATCTGCTGAAAGTAGATTACCTAAGGTTAAGTTATTGCTTCTGGCATCATGACCGGAATAGATAGATAGCTGTTTTTCTTCTACTTTTTATTTTAATTAATTATTTTTTTAGGTAATTTTTATCATATATAGCGTTTTATATAGTTAATTTATTTTATTATTTGTTTTGTTTTTGTTTTGGCTGTGAGTAATTTTGGTCTATCATGTCATCAGGTTAGCTGTACATTGTTTATGTCATAATGCAGAATTGTTGTGTCACTTATGAGCAATAAAGAGTTTACATATACCGACTGAGAAGTAATTAGATGTTATTATTGTTTTCAGTGGACGATGGGGCAATACTGGACATTATACTCGACAAATTTTTGTATCCTCCACCAACAGGATATGAAAAAATCATGGTTGAACAATCATTGCTCTAACCGTAACAGAAGAGACAATACATCTTCTAATCGAAGTGTGCATGGACGCTAACATGTCAACCAAACTGCAACCTGCATTAAGATTGTGACAATTGGGTAACCCCGTGCTCGGTCAGTGTCATGAAGGGATCCTGGGTCATTCCGTGACGGCGCGCCGTCATTAATGTAATCGTATTATTCTGAATTAATGCTTGTCATGAAATGACCCGATGAATAATTTTATGTCTTTGAATAAACAAAGGTTTCACCGCAGACTTGTAACGAATATGTTTAAGATTGATTCCCTTGTATTATAATAAGTACAATATACTTGTTGCTTATTAATACGTACATTAACGTTAGCATTACGCCAGTATTTAAGCCGTGATTGATTGATTAAATGCTAAAAATCTATAATTAATCATTACTTAAGATTTGTCAGTCTTATTATTAGCAAACTGCTTCATGTACATGTCATAGACTTTTGCATTTAAAGTAAAATACATGAACTTTTCTTAGTGTGTTTCTTAAAAGAGCAAAATCGAATGATAGGAGGAGGGCGCGGTACATTAGGTATTCGATATACTATTTTCGAAGATATTTCGAGCTAAAACCTTGGTGAAAAAGATCTCATTATTTATTGATCTTGTTTCTTTTATATTTCAAAGACGCTACAAATTGCAATTTGAGTTATACTGCAACGGACTACGCTAGCACTAAGTAATAGAGTGGGTTTTGCTATTTCATCATAACCAAGCTATGTTTTGTCGGTCTAACATTCTTTAATCCTATGGCCATCGAAGTTCTATAACGACTTTGCAAGAGGATGATGGAAAATTATGAAAAATGTTGCTTCGAATATTGATAGACGTAGGAATGGTCTAAAGGACCTTAATTTGTTTGTCTGGAGCACATAACCACATAACATATCATGTTCAGAGTTAATTGACAACATTTCAAGTTTTTAGAATGGCCTTATTCAAAAATTATTTCATGTATATTAGGTATTACGGTGTAGATGGTCGTCTTGAGGGTACATAGTGAGAGATGTGTCAAATTAACGTTGTATTGGTTTGTCAGTACAAATCTTGACCCGGATCTAGGTCTGAGGTTATTTTAGTAGACTTACGTCATTTCTAAGGCTCCATAGTCAAACTAGGGACCCTTATTTCTACTAAATCTTTCGAAGACAAAGAAGCTTTAATTTTGTGCAAAATATTGTTTGTCACAACAAAGAAAAAGGGTAAAATTAATGGTTTCTTTAATAGCTCTCCAACATTAATTGTATCGTAGGGGTGATTTTTTTTACAAACCCTTTAAATTAATATTTTGAAGATGTTATATTTCATAAACATTCGAAGTTTTAAGAAATACAAATTATAAGGGCTTTCATTTGTGAATTTTTTATAAGCTAGCTAAGGACATAAACCAATTGAAATATGAAATGTCAAATATTATCCTCCCAAGAGGCCGAAACTTTAGGAATAAAGTATTACATTCCCATGTATGCATCCATTCCGTGGGTGGGGCCATAATTGCTGCAAACTGGACGCTCCCTGTTTCTTTTTATTACAAGTAGTGCGGCCGTGAGGCAGCCGCCTCACTTAACTTATAAGTTATAACTGTATTATTAGCATCGAATTAGCTTCCACCTCTTCAAATTGTTTACATTATATGCATATCAAAAAATGGGTAGCACTACTCTAACAGGAGCATAGTACCTACAGACTTGTCTATCGATTTTTCAGTTTTCAAATTTAGATATATTTTCGGAAGCTTTTGTATTGTCAAACTTTTGAGAGAGCTTATAGTGCAGTGCAGTGAACAACAGTTTTAATTGAGCATAATCGATTACAAACCCTTGTGAGAATTTAACTGCCATTGTGCTTCTATGTATCGTATTAACCCTTTTCCAGGCCCCATTGATACAAACGTTAAAAATTGTATTTATTTATCACATCACCCTTATTTTAGCCTGAAAAATATAGTTCTAAAGTCTTTATAATAAATTTTAAACTATTTAAAAGATGTGGTCATTTTATGCCCTATGCCTGTTAGTGCAGTTGTAAAGCGCCCATGTATCTGTTTCCATTACACCTATTTATTTATAGGAAATACCATAATAATATTGTTGTGACCTATGTCCTCTTTAGAGATTAACTTGCAAATAAGTAGTAAACTATTAATGTCTAATTCAGGAAACCAAGACACAAAGAACAGTTAAACCTGTTTATCTCTATGACTATCTCTTTCGTCGGCACTACTAGTGTGAGAGAGACGCACTTAGAGATAAGACGGTTTAACTTATCCTGTGTCTTGCATGAAATGGGTTGGGTTGGAGGTTCAATTTGAGAATAAAACGAGATGTTCCCAATTTCCATTACGACTCAATCTCTTGATTAAACAACATGAGGAAACAAATTGTTCTACAGCAAATAAGGGCTGCTTTGTGCTGAGTATATAAGTCCATAATGATGAAATTAAAGCGTAGTTGGAAGAAAAATTAATTTTTTCTCCTTTTTATTAATGCATTGTTTGAGAAACGGCAAGAAAATTTACTCTTTCCTCTCCCTTTAGTATACCTTGAAAAAATATCAAAAATAATAGGAATACTAGAAATCTACTTATATATAAAAGATGAATACCTTTAATAATGTCTTTATAAAGTCTGTTCGCCGATAGTTAATAAAATAATAAAAAATTAGGGCTTCTTAACTCATAACAAATAGCGGCCCGCTAATTATTTTTACCGATGATTAAAAAACAATATTTAAACAGGGAAAAACTATATTTTTTTCATAGAATATTATTATTGAATAGCCTGTATGTGTGTCCCATTGCTGGCATATCATCGGAAGAAGACCATGCCGAAGTCTCCGAGTCAGAGGAATAATCGAATCTAATATTAGTCATAATGTTCAATTGCTTCGTCTAAAATAACATACGAACACCCAAACGACACGCAAAGCTTATTCCAGAACGGAATGGCGATATATGGTGCTCGCCCGCCCGGTGCGGCGCAGCGCGTGACAACTGCGTGTCTCGTACCACGAAACTCAGTGCGCGCGGCGGCGATAAGCGACGCCCGTCATACAGTTTGCGATAGGT
The DNA here is from genome assembly GCA_947859335.1 of Tortricodes alternella. NCBI lineage: Eukaryota > Metazoa > Arthropoda > Insecta > Lepidoptera > Tortricidae > Tortricodes > Tortricodes alternella. The sequence continues at coordinate 19,935,921 of OX401970.1, read as the reverse complement.
AATCGATAGTTGCTATTTCGAGACAATATCATAATATTTATCAACTCTCAGCGAACAGAGTTTAGCTTATAAAGAAAATAAAAATAAATCATTGAAAAATCATAATTTACGGTTGCCGTAATACAATCCGTTAGTTCAAAATAGCATCATAGATGGCGCTAACAGTGGTCATGAACAACGGGTTTTAATCTCAACTTTACTTCATCATCATCATCCTCAGCCTATCTAGGTACATATTTACGTCACGCCGCTGAGCTGAGGCCTCCTCTCATAGTGAGAGGGGCCCACGCAGGTCCGGTGCGGATTGGGGCAACTTTACTTATGGGAAACTAATACTTAAGAAATTTATTGATCCGGATGTTTTGTTTTTAGAACGGAATTAAGTAAAACAAATCGTAGTTACTTACTAATTATGTTCATGTCGATTAGTCAGTTTGTTTCCCCATTTCTATCTTGTTTATCCATTATCAGGGCCTTAGAGCGGATTTAGAGGTCTGGAGGCCCTGGGCCAAAAAAGGAGTGGAGGCCCCCTAGACTACAATATAACGTAGATTATATTGATCGCCAATATCATCTACTGACGATCAATATAATTGTGCAAGTTTTTTTTTCTGCCTCTATTGTTTTGGCCCTTCTTTTGTGGAGGCCCGGGGCATTTGCCACGGATGCCCTCTCCTAAATCCAGCCCTGTCCATTATCATCTGTGAGGTCATATCATAAGATCGTCTTTTATGATTGTTAAGACGGAATAACCTTTGCAGGAACGTATCACGCTCAACGTTGCATAAGGAGTTTAGGAAAGATATCTTCCTATTCGGTTTTTTAACATCAGTTGCTTACTAACTCTACGGCAATTTCTGAGAATTGCTTGAAAGTATACCCTACACCTAAGTCTATTTTTGTATGAATATATTTAAATAATTGAATGAAATAAAAAATAGGTAGGTACATATTTAATCCTATAAGTAATATGTTATCATCTTGTTATACTTAAAACCCATAAATCGATTTATAAGGTACGTATTTATATCTAAACATAATTATAATAAAGCTGTAGAAAATTCGTGTCTGTAATTAAACGACCCTTTTGAAATAAAGATTATCGGCAACCGATCAGCATCATAACAGCATCGCCTTGCCGTACTGTGAGCTGAAAATCGGCTCCCATAGACAGAACATGACGATTTGCTTGAAATTAGTTTGACTCACCATTGCGAGGGAATTGTTGAAGAAAATAGAAGTTCTCACTCTGCCGAGCATACCTACTATAGCCAAGCATGTGAGGCGCAATCTTGAACAGTTCCGGTCGCTGATTGATGCCTATGGCTCTAGAGAGCACGTAGAGGCGTAACGTCCTTCGAGTATCTTTCACGCGCGGCTCACCAAGGCAAAAAAAATGTTTACACTTAATTAACCCGAAAATTTACAACAAAATACCAAATGGGCCTATGCCATACACGGAGATAAGTTAAACCCGTTTATCTCTCTATCTCTTTCGCCGGCACTAGTGTGAGAGGTATACAAAGTTATAAATCTAAAATTAATATAAATGGCAGGCACGCGCGAATCTAGTAAATTTGTCGATAGGTACGCATTAAACAGCGTTGGTACATCAATTCTAATCCAAAAACAGTCGATAATATAACAGGGATGTTTCCAGGGTAAAAAAATAATAATTCTAATTAGTCCCTCAGTTCGATTATAAAATAATATTGAACACGTATTTTTTGCTTTATCAAATCAATCAAAATTGACAAATATAACGCGCGTCAAAGGTCGGGAGTGGGGGCTCATGACGTCACTTAATGGTAAAGTGTGCAGTCGTGACGTCACGCGGAACTTCAACGCACTAGGTATATATTCGTCATTTTTTGTTTAATTGACAAAAGAAAAAAATAAGTGTGTTCAATATTTTTTATAATTTAAATGACGGACTAATTAGATTTTTCAGGAAACGCCTATTTCGATGCAGCTTTTGCAATGTGCTGGGGAGCACAGCCCCATAAAATGTAAAATTTTTCTTTATCTGCGAAAGGTACACTAATTTACGGATAAGGTATACTATGTATCTACCTTCCAAGTACATCATTTTAAGATACCTACATTTGATGATGGTGGCGGTGCTGGGGGGAGTATCACACATTTTGTTCATCAGGTAAATAAAACAAACTATTAGGACTGCATTATGCTAGACAGTTTTCTAAGAGTATGGTTCTCGTAAATGTGACTGTTACCTACTTCAAAAGGGGTATTAAAAATAAAATATGCATATTTTTTCATTATTTATTACCCAGTGTTCAACACACGTTATGACATACTATGATTTGGTTAACTCTGGAACTTAATAAATTAATAACTAGGTACGATTTGGTACAAGACCATACAAGCGACGTATGCTGTTTGCAGTTGCGTATTGATAGGCACAATGACATAATTAAGTATTTGTAACATCTATGGTGACTGTTATTAGTTGATTACATTTACGTGCATTGTCAATGGCTTACTTGATCCATGGCATAGGTACCTATGCAATGCACCCTTTTTTATCTTAGCCTACCGAGCCCGAGCACCCTTTCCCTCCATCTCATTAACTTAACTTTTGGGTTTGTTAAAAGTAAATCTGCACAAAAAAGTACATAACCGCACCGGTCATCGTTCGGGAAACGTCAAGTTAGCTACGTTTGAACCATTGAATAGCAAATACTTTTCGCAATATTTAGAACTTTATTTGTAAGAAGGTATCTTTCGATCTTCGCTTACGTAAGAATCAGACACATGACAGATCAAGCCCATCTTAATTTTTGTCCGAATATGACGCGATATTTTTAGGCAATTTTTTTAATAATGAGCTGCTTCAATACAGAGGTATCAACGACCCGACCCTTTATGCATTATTTATTTGAAGAAGTATAAAATGATTACAACAAAAAGATATACCTACTTAATCATAAAGTAATAAAAGAAATACTTAGCTAATTATTTGAATCAGTCATTATCATTAAACGACTTCAAACGACTTCAATAAAAACCGAAGGAGGAGGTTCTCAATACGACACGTATACCTATTTGTTTTTAAGTTGATTAGTTTAATATAGAATTTCAAAATAAATCACTCAATTAACAGAAAGTGGATCATAATTTCCTTATAAAAGAGATTGAATTAACTTATAAAAGTTCATAAAAAATTATAGGATATTATCATTGGAATGGGCGTCAGGAAGTCTGAAGAATAAGCTATATAAAAAGTAGGGAACCCAATATATGAATCCATAGTACACGTGACTATTTTCTGTAGCTACCTTGGGTGCAAGGACTTTATCACTTAGAAAAAAGTCAATTATTTTTCTCAATCTTAAATTATACACTATGTCAATATTTGAGGACAACGACATTTTGCAGCGATGCAGTCGCGTGTTTCGTATCTCTTTTACTTATACTCTGCAAAAAGTCGCCGTGGGCGACCGCCCTTAGTAATATAAGTCAGCATACATATAATCTAATCACAAGTCACGTATAAGAAAAATGTCTTTTTAAGAATAAATTAGGAATTAAAACAAATAGTAGGTACCATCACAAAACGATACACATGTAAAGTAGAATCTATAGAATTTATTGTCAAAGGTCGACCACTCTGCACCGCTTACTTATTAACTTCATAGATTTGCAGCAAGGCTAATTCTAAATTACGTTTCCCATTGATAATAATGTGTGAAAATATTGGAGATGCAGATGGCCGTCAGAAATACGGTCAGTTTGTTCTAAGCTAAAATAACATCGCGTTTTTAAAATTACGCCTAAAGTTAATCCACGGAACCATTACATCTATTTAATAACAAGAAGCATTGATATTACCGTCACATTCTTGTTTGGTAAAACTATGGCAACATCATCTGTCTTGTTTCCTCTGTTTTTTATTAATAAATCCAATGTGTGTGCACTGTCTGGTTTAAAAACTAACCTTATGGCTTATTATTATGTATAGAAAAATGCTGATCTAAAATTGCATCTTATTTTGCATATTTATTTACACATTAAATAATGGACACATTGCTTGGAGGTGTTCTTAAAAACTAAAGTGTGGTGGATGGTACAATAGTTACAGTCCTCGCGTGAGTTGAGTGCCGTCGGGGCCTGAGTAAAGGGCGGGTGGAGCTCCCCCCGCCGCCCGCACGCCTCGCCTCTCACGCCCACAGTGTAGTGCTGTGACATAGATGTGTTGACGCGCCCGCTGCTAGACAAGTCCTTTAGGCCTCGACGGCACTCAACTCGCGCGCGGACTGTAGTTACGAGTAGAACATAAACGTACCATGCGGAATACAACTGGAACTCGCATGGGTTTCATAGACTAAGGATCAAATTGAATTGATCCGACTTGTTCGTATGATAATTTAATTGCTAAATTTGCACAAACCTTAGAATGAATACTGATTTACATTTTATAGAAAACCACACGTAGCACTTCACCTACACGAGGCGATATATTTCCATATATATCATTTATGTCTTCAGATTTAATGTAATAGTAATATAATAATTAGACACTGGCCTGGATAAGAGGGCGGGAATTATACAGTGCGTCTCTTTTCTTAATGTCTCTCGGCAATCATCGCATTTCCGAATACAAACGAATGCAACTGATAGAAATCCGACGACTGATGAAACACGAAGTTTGCCGAGAGATACTAAGAAAATAGATGCACTGTATAATGTTGTTTTTGTTTCGCCTAGTGGTCGGACTCGCGGCCTCCGTAGACATGATCGCGGTTTCGAATCCCGGCTCGCGCCTTTGACATTTCCAGATGCACGAGCATTTCGGCGAAGGAAAAAAATATGAGGAAACCTGCACACATCCGCGAAGTAATTCAAGGGTCTGTGTGAAGTCCCCAATCCGCACTGAGCCCTCGTGGGGACTACTGTCCACTCCCTCTCACTATAAGAGGTCTGCGCCCAGCAGTGGACATATATCGGCTGATGATAATAGTAATGCTGATGTGCTCTTTTTAACTTTTTGGCCGCCAAACAATCCAAGGATGTCTGAGAAGTAACACAAATTTCAACTTTAAGTCAAGGTAGTGAAGGTCTTTTTTACCCTGTATACGCTGTCACGCATATTCAACAACGGCGGCCAAAAGGTTGCAGAACTATGCTATTGAAACGCACATTAGAGCTAGAAAATGGCAGCGTTGAAAGAATCGCGATTAATTCACCTAAATGTACCTATACTTATTGAGATAGTTAATTTTGTACCAAAAACAAAAGAAAATGTTAATGGCGTAGCCGCCGCTGGTTAGTGTGTCCTAGGACTGAGAGATCGAATAAAAGGTGTAAATATTAAATAGACCCTACTTACCATCTAAACTATTTTACAAAGATATGTAACTGATAACTGGACGAAACTAAAACGGTCGGCCATAATATTTTCGATAATAACAATACATTCAAAGTCACTTGAACCTCTAAAGCGCCCGCTACACGATAAGCCATCATCGGCCATCGCACAGAACTCATCCAGAAGTTCGTAAGAATGAGATAGATATATATTTATCTCATTCTTACGTATGAATGCGTTCCGTGCGCTAGCCGACGATGGACCATCGAGTAGAAGGGCCATAAGATGTTGGCAACACACTGTACACCCTTCTATCTACGTACACACTCTTATATATTTTAAATGTTATCATTACCATGAGTACGAATTATTTTCAGTATATTTTTTTGATCTTTGGCTTATTTTAATGAGAATATTTGTATAATATATAAGAGTATTTAAACCAATAAAATTTAACAATAAACGATCTTAAAAAATATATTTTATTCAGTTTTCGCAAACTCACTCGTTTGTTAATTCTTATTTTAACCTACGTTACCTACAAGTTTGTCCTATTTTATTATTATACTTTGAAAATGAAATATATAACATGATTACAATGCAATGATTATTATATATATACCAGCAGTCATCAGGTATTAATATATACATATTTTACAATTTTTCCAGAGAACGGGTATGATAATCTTGTAATACCCACTCTCCCGCGTGAAAACCTTTGATGTTCTCACGTTTTATTGTATTGAGAGAACATTTAACGAATTAACGTACGTTCAGCTGACAACATGACTGACTGAATACTAGCTACCATAATATTAAAGACTTTACTTTCTTGGCCTCATCCTCGATGCTTTACCTACCCTGTTTTATCAACATTCGAACATTCTTTCAGACAACAACGGGATAAAATACAATTTTATTCAAATATTATTTTTACAAGGGATGGATGTCGACGACTACAAATAAACTTATTTTTAAATAATTATATTTGAATATATATAGCCCGAAGGAATTATTTTAAAGCCTTTAAAATAAAAACTCCTTAGCTGCAAAACGGTAATAGTTTTTCATTAAGATGAAGCTTTTCATTCAAAAGGCGAAACCGATTTCCGACCGAAATGTCAACCGATTTTGCCCAATTTTTGATACATTGTCAGCCAGAACAAAATAATAATAAATTTAATTTTATTGTTTTTTCACTATTCTCATACAAAACTACTTTCGGCGATTAAGTATTTGACTTTGTTGATCTTTAATCAATATTCAAAATCGGTTAACATTTAAAGGGTGGAAATGGTTATCGCCTTTTTTATGTAAATGATGATATTTGCCGTTGGTTTAAAGTCCTCTTATCATGAATGAAGACATTAAAATATGAACTGGTGTAACTACGATGGTAAGGTACTTATGTAGGTTTGTGAGCGTCAAGTTGGCGTACCCTTCGAAGATATCGCGGATCTGATGATTCCAAAAATAGTACCTAAATACTAGCCAAATAGTACCTAGTACAAAAAAAGCCGGTCAAGTGCGAGTCTGACTTACCAACGTACACATTTTTTGGGAGTAGCAGAATTCTGGAAATCCTGCCTAGCTACGCCAGCTTGACGTCAAGTTAGCATAGGTAACCGTTAAACAGCGCTCATATCTCCGCAATTAAAAAGGTAATTTTTTGTACTAGGTACTAATTGAGTACTATTTAGGTACAATTTTTTGGAATCATCAGATCCTGGATATATTCGACGGGTACGCCAACTTCGACGCTCACATCAGTTCGTAGTTACGTAGTGAAATGACTAGTGTGCACTAGCGGCTCAGGCGGGCTAGTGGGCAGGGTGGCGCTCGGTGGTGGCGTCTTCGAGGTTGCTGTCCCAGTCGAACTCCGTGACGCCGCTCCGCGCCGCCACCTCGCCCAGGTGCCGCCACCGGTAATCGAAGTCGGCATCGCGTTTCTTTAGCGCCTCGAATCTACAAACCAAAAGTACACTGTCTTCAGCCATCGCACAGGACACAATCATATGTAACAATGAGATAGATATATCTTCATCTCATTCTTACGTACGAATGAGAAAAAGATCTGTGCGATGGCTGACGACCGCCCATCGTGTAGCGATGGCTATCAAATGCATGTGCGTAAATGTACAATTTACGCAATATTTCGATCGATTTGTAATAGTGCTGGACTCAGGGTTTATATCCATTTGAGCCTTAAAGTGCAGCTTCGAATTACAACTAATGAGAAAACTTAATCCGACACTTGTAACGCAATCAGGTAGTATTCATATTTTAAATTACTCTTTAATTTGTAAGGCGGATTTCGATAACGATAACGCGGATAACGATATCGTGTCACCAAATGTGAAAACACTCTTACGGCTACGCTTATATGAGTATGTTTGTTAGCAAGAACTACAGTGACCAGTGGTACAGCCCACCCTTCGACCTTGCTAAATACGTACTAGCAATTTTAGAAATTTCAATTATTTATGCAGTGAGTAAACGCAACGCTCTGCGACATTAAAGAATCACACTAACTTCGGGTTCCGCGGTTATCAACTTACTTTGTCAAACCGGTTAAAAATAAAAATGGCGCCCATGTATCTTGCACCTGTCAAAATGATCATACGACTTATATATAGGTTGTGGAATGGACGAAAACCCGCCGTAATGGAGTAGAGGCGGAGCGGCAGTGGAAGCGGGCGTACCTCTGTAACATAAGGTTTTTGGCGAACTCGTAGAGCTCGAGGTCGAGCGAGTTGAGGCGGCGGATGTGCGCGACCTGCGCGGGCGCCAGCGCGGCCAGCGTGGCGCCCGACACCGTCGCGTTGTGCTGCGTGAACGGCACCGCGAAGCGTAAATTGAACGTCTCCTCGAACACGTACTGCGATATCTGAGTACAAAACAACATTCTTTATATAATAATACCTTCCTCATTCAATTTTGTGCCTGAATCACTTACATTTTCTAGCAGTTTTTGTTATTCAGGCTTTTTGCTAAAGTATATTTGGATAATATAGAAGTCGCATATTACATTTCAATATTTTGTTGTTTGAGACACTAAAATGAACGTTGCGTGTTTCATCAATACTTTCTCGGGAATCGCCTTCATATAAGTATGCATGAATGACCTGAAGACTGCTTAATTTCATCATTTTAAGATATAGTATTACAAAAACAATTGAGTATTTTCTTTAAGATAATTGTATTATTAAAGCAGCGTAAAATAGTAGTTTATGCAACGGTTATGAAATGACAACAGTAATGGCGGCAACTCAATCCTCCGTCAAGACGAATGCTTTTTTTTTTAATTATAGACAAACGAATGAAGTCCCTATTCTCATGTCACTCGTTATTCATCATTACAGTACAGATTTTTCCTACTATCACAGCTCACACTAAAATTGGTTGTAATAATGCTGGTACTTTCCTACAGTTTTTGAATACATTATGGAGGTTTTATGATATGGGTGAAGATAAAATATTTTTCCTTATTTATTCTTACTTATTTTTCATTACATTTGTTGCATGTTATTTAGCACCTATTTGGCACCTTCTAGGCGTAGGTACATCTAGCGACTTTTAAATTTAAGAGTTGACGAACACTGCATAGCACATTAGCTCGTAGCCTTCTAGTTTGCAGCGCATTAATACTATTCCTATCTACATGCCAAGCTATGAATATTCATTGAAGCTATAAAGAAACGGGTTCGGTCGGAGTCTGCGGGGTGCATAGTGCCTACGAATGGCGCCGCAGATACGTGAACAAATAATTCAAGTACAAATTATGGACGTTCTTATCTTTGCCTGGGGTCACTACTCGAGAAAAGATGGAATAGCTAACTGTCCATGCTTAGTCCGCGCACACTCGTGAAGTACGACACTACATGACCCAGATCCGTAAGTTAAGCGCCTTCAATAAAGGCTTCCACAAACCGCAACGCAGGTCGTGCGCGCAGCGGGTTGGAAGCGGACTCCAGTGACCACACGGCCCCGCGCTCATTGATTTGAAAGCTCCCAATTTAGTTCCTGTAACACTGCTTACGCGAGCCTGCGTCATTCTGCTGTAACTAGTTTGTAGTGTTTCGTAATCGAACTACAAATTTGTTTTACTATAAACTGTCAACAGATTGGCGTTCGCGGAAACTTCAAGCCGGCCTCGGAGATCCTACTTGTTGCCATGTTGCCTATGCTAACGCTTAAAAAAAATAGCACATTTGACAATGATATGTAGGGTATGTGTGGAGTGAGTAGGTGTTACCTTCTGGAACTCAGTAAGTCCGAAGTAGGCCATGGCGGCGAGGTTGCGCTTGGCGGAGGCGAGCAGCACGCGGTCGGAGTCGGCGGAGCGGTGGCGCAGCGTGCCGTTGTAGCAGCCCACGAGCGCCAAGTCGGCCAGCATGCGCGTCTGCCGGTTGTTGGCCAGGTTCCACGGGCACGCCGAGAACTGCTCCAGCGTCACCGCGTGCCACGTCTCGCCCGAGTAGCACGCCGGCACCTCCATAGCTGCGTTACAAACACACACTAAGCTATATCTTTACATACACTTAATAGAACATTATTTACAAAGACATCTATACATTAAAGATACTTGGAAAGAAAATTCTCTTTGATGACTTTTGAAATCCTTGTCTGTCTGTCTGTTTATTTGTCCGCCAGTAACGCAAAAACTACCAGATCGAATTTAATACAATTTGGTATGGGAATAGTTTATAAACTGGAATAACATATGGGATAGTTTTTATTTATGAAAACATAACTATACATATAATCTATCTTCTATTATTATAAAAAGACTGACTGACGATCATCGCCTAGCCAAGTAGAAATTTGGAAAATTGCTTCCTTTTCTGACGTAGACACAGACACAACTAAGAAAAGATTTTAAAAAAATCAACCCATAAGGGGGTGAAAAGCGGTTTCAAAGTTTGTATGGGAAACAATAAAATAACGCACATAATAACCTGAAATGTGTTATAATCAGAGCTCAGAAAGAGTGTGCACTTCTTATGTCATTAATATCATGTCACACCTTCGGTGGGACAACGGCATAATTGTCGAAAAACACTTTTTTTTTTAAGTATAATATTTGGAAGATTTCTGTATACTTAACAAATTTTTGGGATCTTCAACAATTGTGCCCTTGTCCCACCGAAGGTGCGATGTGTAGATGGATATAATTAATTATTTTAAGAGGATTAGTCAAAACAAGTACAGACAAAGCTTTTTTTATTCTAAAGTATCTGTGGAATTGTAATAAAGACCTATCAGTATTTCTACATTTTCTATTTTCAATGCATTTATTCTTGCGTTTAATATCCACTTGTAGATAGAAAAAGAACTTTCTACATCCACTGAAGTGATTCTACATTAAAATATCGTCCACATTTGTTACTTGGTACGTATACGAGACTTGATTGACACAGATTTTGAAGTATATATCCAAGATAACAAACTTCAAAATTAAAAGGCATGAAATTGTGTAGCATAATAGTATAATCTAATATATATTTATACTGTATAATAGGTATGCAAGTTGCATGTTCATATTATACGTTATCTCATAGTCATAACTGTCATTAGAAAGTACAATTTATAGATCAATTTATATCGTTCGGAAGTCCCTAGGACAATTATATTCGTGTATAAGTTTGTATATAATATAGTAAGCATTTAATATTTTCTCATACAAGCGAATGTTCCTCAAAGGAACTTAATCTGACAAAGACAAGAGTAAATAATTACTACCTGCCGCATCGTAGCATCCCTCTCATCAGCTGATCAGAACATGTTGAGTGTAATTGATGTCAATGACATTGCTCATTTCACTGCTCGTTTTATTTGTATAACATTGGAATATACATATATCGAACTGTATATATATGATAATGATTAAATGTTTGTTGCGGCAAATATGTTAACAACATAAGTTTCCTTAACGAGGCCCTCATTAAAAGTCTCCTTAACGGTCTTAAACACAGACTATTTATATATAAGCTACTTATATATAAATAGTCAGTCAGTAGTAAAATGACCACCCGATGTCTTGATTCGAAATCCGCTTTCAAATTGCCAATACAAACGATCAACCAATTGATAGCATGATACGTTGGAAGCTCTTTTGTTAATAGCTTCCTGGATGGATGAAGTGAACGCCCAGGCCCCCAATTCTCGGTGCATTCGAGATAATGTCGATTGCGAGATTAAACGTCAGATTTATATAGTTGTGTCAAAGTACTGTATGAACTGACATTATCTCGAATGCACCGAGAATTGGGGTCCAGGGCTCAAACTATCTCCATACCCAATTTCACCAAAATCGGTTCAGCTGTTCAGCCGCAAATTGCGCAGGTCCATTAAAAGGCACACAGGACCTTAATTTTTTATTCCGGCCCCTTATCATACTTTTAGGGATTGATTTATAGTTAGCCTATGTCCTTTCCCAGCGCTCAAAGTAAAAAATCGGTTTAGCTGTTTTGCCGTGAAAACGTAACAGACAGACAGATAGTTCCTTTCGAGTTTATAATATTAGTCGATACATATAAAACAGTACCGTGACTCACTTATAGACAACGCACAGCCTAAACCGCTGGTCCTGGTGATAAAGTTTGTATGGAAAATACCGCGGGCGAAGCTGTCCACTAGTATGAATATAGCTTAGCTCGATCAACTAGATAGTACCTATATATTATATTATAGTCGTAAATACGAGTAGGTACTAAATCGATCAAATCGGCAAACCTGCCGGGCCGACGTCACTAGGAACGAATACGTACTTTAACAACATTCGGAATCGACTCACACTACATTTATGACATTCGCTGCTCAGCATCACGATTATCGAGGCGACGGTTGTCTGATTATACTCGTGCCTATACTGTATTAGCCATCGGCCTACGTTAGGGTGGGCAAGCAGTTTATGTTCTGTAAGCCAATAAATATAGTCTGATGGAGTCAGTGCACCTACCTGTCGCCGTGCGCCCCTGGCACCAGTGCCGAGAGCCTTTCCACGTCGCGCCGCGTTTCACGTGGCGGTACTCCGATAGGTATCTGTTAACAAATATAACTACTTATTCATGTTGTTGGAATGCGCATAAATAAATCTATCTCTCTTAGACTAATACTTTGAAAGACTTTCTCTTATAGATAACTAAGTACGTACCCTAGTAGCATTTTTCTTTGGCAGCCATTAGTCAACAGTAGGGAATCCGTAGGGATATAGTAAGTAGTTTACCCAACACTGGACCAATATAACAAGAAGATTATAATCACGCCCATCCACATATCAACGTTAGGCCAATCTGACTTCTGCTACCGTTGGTTTAAAACTTCACATTTCTGTATTATATTGTTTCAATTGGAAATTCTACAATGGCCCTTGGTTGTAGGTCTTAACATCAAAACGACGGCCAAATCTAACCGTTGTCCAACTAACGACACTCATGTGGCCTGACCAAATGCCAATACTAAATGCTATTAGGGTATTTCGCACCAGCACTTGACAGTCCCTTGTCTTTATATAGCAGGCAAATAGGTTTGCTGTTTGTAACGTTATGTTAAGAGAACACGTACGAATCTCCTAAGATAATAGAACACATTAAACTATAATCACGCTTTTCATTACTCACCCTTAACCAATAGGTTATGGGCCCAGTAAATTAAAATAATGGGTCCAATTCGAAATGGTGTCTACTTAATTTTAAATTTGCTGAACTGAAAATAGGAACCGTCAAACTCGAATTTGTATAGCACATTGCTGTCAAAATCAAGTTTGACGTTTCTTACTTTAAGTTTACTAACTTTTAAATAAGACGAACACACTTTCGAATTGGCCCCAATATAAATGTATTAAAACTTAATATAATATTAATTTTGAGAACTTTATTTAGTGCGTAGTTACTAAAGGAATTGTGGATATAATTATATTCAGTGCTTATTCTGTGAGTATAAAATGGATAATTCTAATTTCAAAAGGAACATTAAACCATTGGGGGCTGGGGATAGATATAGTGTGTGGAAACTGAGAATAAGGAACTTATTCAATGAACTTGTAGCGTTAAAAGTTATTGATGAAGACGTTCCAGTGGCACCAGATAGAAAGTGGCTCAAATACGAGCGGATTCTTTAGTTGGACTTGTGAGTCAAGTGGAAAGTGCCAAACACATTTTTGGTAAGCTCAATAACATTTACGAGCGAAACAGCAGAACCACACAGCTAGCTTTGCCTAACCGATTGCTGATCTTAAAGCTGGAAGGTGAAACCCCATTAGGTACTGAAACATTTTCAGTTATTCAACTAATTGATCATTGAATTAGTGGCTGCGGGAGCAAAATTAGGGGAAGCAGAAAAAGTGACCCATCTTTTTATGAAGCTGCCTAAAGAATATGATGGTGTATCAATGCAGTTGAAACAGGCTTAAGATAATTTAACTTTACATACATACATACATAGCATCACGCCCGAAATCCCTAATGGGGTGGGCAGAGCCACAAGACTACTTGTGGCCACGTTCCATTAATTAGTCCTAAGATGGTTTGATGAACCGTATGGTGACAGGTGATCGCCCATACAGATAGCCCACCATGTTGGAGAGGACCCGTCCCTTAGTCGACTTTTACGACATGCCAGGATGATAAGCATCTGCACGCATTCTATGCTTTTTCTTCACTCCCAGTGCAGCAGAGGAATTTAACTATAGGCTTTGTAAAAATAATGTTTACAAAATAAAAGTGATTCATGAAAGACCTGACACAAGCAAGAAATTACTCCAAATTGACACGATTGGTCCAGAAAAAAGAACTCGAACCGAGAACATTATAAAAACAAAAAATCCTTCAATATAAACAAAGACAACAGATTGAAACATATGAATTGTCACCATTCCGGAAGAAAGGGCCATTTTCAAAAGAGCTGTTCTTATTATAAACAAAAGGGCAAGCAACAATGGAACAATAAAAATATAACAGTCCAAACAGTGAGCATAAATAATAGAACCAGAAAATCCTAATATAAGTAACGGGATTTGACTGGTGATTACAGCCATAAACTAGAAGCTCATAACTGTATTAAAATTTGGTTTCTGGAGCCTCCGATCACCTAATAAAGAGAGAGGTAGGTCACAACCTAACCGAGCTCGAAATACCAATTAACATCTTAGTCGCCAAAAATTCATCATTTATAAATATTGTTATCTTGTGAAGATGTATGATGTTTGGAATGTAGACAGCTCATACCTTGGATTAACACATAGGCTACTATTATAGCGCCGTTCCCTCGGAAACTGATTTCTACGCGTACGAAGTTGCGGGCGGAAGCTGGTCATTTATAAAAGCGACAAATCGTTTATAAAATCGAGCCAACTCGAATCACAGCAACGATCGCAACGTGTATTGATAATATATTCAGTGATCGTGACTCTCTCCATAAACCCATAATGAACAGCTTCTATCACTGCGGGCAGCTAGCTTTATTTAGGAGCAAAATCGGGAAGGGTGCGCATGATGATATCATATGCAGACCAATCACTGAAACCCGATTAAAGTTGGGGGAAAAAACAATTATTAACGGTATAAAATAAGGGATTAAAAGATTTAGATAAAAGATAGAGAGTATCGTTTTACACGTTTTTAAGAATTTTTAGAGTCGGTTTATTTATTTTTTAAACTGAAGGTAAAAGGTAAGGTATGGTAAAAACTTTTAGTTTAAAATTAGGATCTACTTCCACCAAAATCTTAAACAGATTTAAGTCATTCAACGTTTTTAAGGTCTGTCAAAATGTATAGAACTGTCAGTTGTTAAACACAATTAACGACTCACATCGTATTTTAACATTTTGGTGCAAGATGGCCTAAGAATGATGTATTTCAGCGTTTTCGGAAAATCGAAAAACACTTAAAATGTTAAATAAAGGGTGGAATTAGTTAATATGGCAATTCCGAAATAACTGAAGTGTTTTTACCGTGTTTAGATCGTAAACCTTGCTTATAATATTTGGGGTGAAATTTTGTATTGTACCTACTCACAGTCTCATCCAGCTCTCCAAAGCTATAAGACCGACAAACGTGAAATTTCGCAGGTAAGATATAAGGTGTGGGCATCCCACTAAGAAGGGATTTTAAGATAATCTGCCCGTCATGTGGTGTTAGGGGAGGGGGGAAGGGTATTAAATATGTAAGTTCCAAGTTTTTTTATGTTATTTAGAGATATAATAATCGGTATTAAGGTTGTTTTTGTTAAATAATGAAATATAGGGTAATCTATATTTTAGTATCGTCAAGAAATTATACGTCGGAAAAGATATTACTAAATATAAAAATACTTCGCGAACTAAGGCGAGCAATCTACTCTGCTCATATACCTACAGGATAGTATTTATCATGATCTATGTGCCATATTCGATATTTTCAACATTCAAAAGCTAGTATAAACTAAGCCACTATCCACTGAATGGTTTGATATCGAATAGATGCCTCATTGGACAGTGATTTACGAGTAAACAATACCAGACTTGCTCAGTTTTTACGAGCAATCGAAACAAAACTTGTTCGCTCGCTCCTCTGTGATGTTTACATGTTGAAACCGGACAAGTGCGAGTTAAACTCGCGTGGAGAGGGTTTCGTGATTATATGAAATTTCCTATGTTACTTTAAATACCATAGACTTGTTATAGGTTGTCCTGTAATCTATAGGTAAAGAACTGTACTGTATTTTCTCCACCTTTTTCAAAATTTTAGGCCCATTAGTTTTGGAGATAAGACAATTTTCGCCTATTTTCCTAAATAACTTCAAAACCGTTTAATTTTAAAGTTATAAAGAATATATATTTAAGATCCTCATAACAAGCCATTCATTCTTTCATTTGATATGTCACATGCCATAATATGCAATTTTTTTTATTTTAATTTATAATTTACCCCTCAAAAAGCATGTTTAAAATTAATTTATTTACGTTACACGTCCGTGTTGCTGTCACCAGCTTACATATGTATTCTAAATTTCAACTCAATCGGTCCAGTAGTTTCGGAACAAATCGGCTGTGACAGACACACGAGTGATCGTATTTTCATGATGGGATCCGTTTTTACCTATTGAGGTACGGAACCCTAATAACAATGCTGGTCCAGTAATGGTGGCTACACACGACCACATTTAACTGACATTTAAAAGCGATCGTGTGTAGGGTGAAAACTGACAGCTTTTTGCTATTAGTTAAAACTGATGTATATTGTGGCCACATATTTTTTTACTGAACTGACGGAACTGTTCAGATTAAACTGTGCATGTGTAGGCGGTGGTTCTTCAGTCGTTTTGCAATAGCGAAGAGGAAACTAGTCTGTGCATGTTCGCCTACTACGAACGTACGATACGTACTGTAATGTGAAAAAAATACGGAAAGACAAGTGTTGGCCTAGTTTATAGAAATGTATGAAAACGAACCTTGCTTGTGGCAGAAGAAAAGTAAGGAGTACCATGACCGGGAATCGAAATCTGCAGCTTACAAGATACTATTAGAAAAAGCGGCCAAGTGCGAGTCGGACTCGCCCATGAATTGTTCCGTGATTTATGACGTATTAAAAAAAAACTACTTGGTAGATCTCGTTCAAACCAATTTTCGGTGGAAGTTTACATGGTAATGTACATCATATATTTTTTTTAGTTTTATCATTCTCTTATTTTAGGAGTTACGGGGGGGGGACACATTTTACCACTTTGGAAGCGTCTCTCGCCCAAACTATTCAGTTTAGAAAAAAAAATTTAGAAACCTCAATATCATTTTTGACGACCTATCCATAGATAACCAACAGCTATGGGATGGCTGAAAAAAATTTATTTGAGGTTCAGTTCTAAGTATGGGGAACCCCAAAATTTTTTTTTTTTTAGAGTTCGGTGTCCAAATTGCAAAAAACGGAACCCTTATAGATTCGTCATGTCTGTCTGTCTGTTTGTCTGTCTGTCTGTCTGTCTGTCCGTCTGTCTGTCTGTCCGTCTGTATGTCACAGCCACTTTTTGCCGAAACTATAAGAACTACGCTGTTGAAACTTGGTAAGTAGATGTATTCTGTGAACCGCATTAAGATTTTCACACGGAAATAGAAAAAAAACAAATAAATTTTTGGGGTTCCCCATACTTAGAACAGAAACTCAAAAATTTGTTTATCTATGGGTATCTATGGATAAGTCTTCAAAAATGGTATTGAGGTTTCTTACATCATTTTTTCTAAACTTAACAGTTTGCGCCAGAGACACTTCCAAAGTGGTAAAATGTGTCCCCCCCCCCCCCCCTGTAACTTCTAAAATACGAGAATGATAAAACTAAAAAAATATATAATGTACATTACTATGTAAACTTCCACCGAAAATTGGTTTGAACGAGATCTAGTAAGTAGTTTTTTTTTAATACGTCATAAATCACGGAACCCTTCATGTGCGAGTCCGACTCGCACTTGGCCGCTTTTTTTCTATTATTGTGTGAAAATCTTAATACGGTTCACAGAATACATCTACCTAGCAAGTTTCAACAGCATAGTTCTTATAGTTTCGGAAAAAGTGGCGGTGACATACGGACGGACAGACAGACAGACAGACATGACGAATCCATAAGGGTTCCGTTTTATGCCATTTGGCTACGGAACCCTAAAGAAGGTGGACTCCAATGCAACTATAGTGACAGTGAAAAGTAAAATAAGACTGAAAAACAAAACACTCACTGCGTTTATTGAATTAATTTTGATTTTTCAAAACGAATAATAAACCAAGTACGGCTAAAGCGTCATCCGAATACATCTTGAGAATAAAATGGTGTTTGTCTTCAGTTAAAAGTTAACGTGTGTGGGCACAAGGGGCAGTTAAAAGTGGTCATGTGTAGCCTGCTTAACTGTTATGTTTGGAGTAATGTTGTTAGTTTAAACAAACAGTGACGGTATTTAGTTACCCCGATTACCCTCGTTTAAGTAAGAGTTTTTCCAAGTTTTATACTTACAATATAACTTGAGTTAGCCTTATCTGAACGTGTATTACATGCGCGACAGTATAGGAAAGCCCGGCTAAAATTGGCAAAACGTCAATGCCATCGCAAACGACAATTGGAGTTAAACTTAACAAAGCGTCAAATAATTAAGTAGGCACTTAAGGCGCTGGCAAGACCCAAATCGGCTTTACTTAAACAGTTTTTTCATAAAAATTATTTCATTTGGCAAAGCGAAAAAATATATGTTCGTATTCTTTATATTATTGAAAATCTAACTATTTCCAAAACACGATTTGATGAAATCGATGCGATAGAAAAGTGAATTTACGACTAAAATCCTCTTTAAACAGTTGTATGTCTTAATTGTTTTAACTTATGGGTCTATAATTAAAAATACTATTACATCACGCAAGAATGACAAGCCATATGTGATTTGTTAAGTTTTTAATATAACTTAACAAATCACATATGGCTTGTCATTCTTGGTTTTTAGGCCAGTGTCCATACAAAACTGCCCATCATCCTTTATTTAAGATTGTCAAAGTAGTGGACCTGGCTACTGGCTCCCGCAATAGAGTGATGTAGAAGTATCTCCTGTGAACAGCGGAGCCCTCGTGCCGGTCCAGTTCACCACCCACGCACGCTGTTAGCTCCGTGAAGTCAGCGTGGAGGCCGCATCTGATGAAAAATAACAATATAAACAACTCCACATTATGACTATACATACATATAATAAAACAGTAGAAAGACAATTCTGTACATTAAAGATATTGGGAAGAAATACTCTAGGTACGCCTTAAAGTCATAACAGAAAAGTTATAGATGACTTTTGAAATTTTTGCCTGTCCGTCTGTCTGTCTGTTCATTTGTCCGCCAATAACGCAAAAACTGCCGGACAATAGGTGGCAAACGGTATGGCAATAGTTGGAAGGCCGAATAAGGATAGGTTACTTTTAATCTCGATAAAATGCATAGTTCCTGAGGATATAAAGATAACCGAAATCCACGCGGACGAATCCCGTCGAATTGCGAATATATAATATACGTATATATATATAGGAACGGAACCCTTAAAGGAAACTACCCCTAAAAAAGGGCTACCTCTGGATGTGAAACTTTTTATGCATAATTGTAATCTTTGCATGACTCCCTGAAAAAAACAATTTTAGGAAAGGGATGGTTAAGGCCGTTTAAGTTTATTACCGGAAAAGCTGATTCCTTGACTATATCGACTTGATATTTGGTAGGTACCAATAATTTGTAAAAATTGAAAATAACCTGTATCTAAATCTGATCAGTGCATAATCAGTTCAAATGTTATTTTTAAGATAGTAAGTATCACAATTTATTATTTTCCCGTGATCACGTTCACGCGAACGAAGTCCGGGCAAAAGCTAGTAGCCTGACATAGGGTAATCGATAAAGGATACTATATCTTTATTTACGTATTAATTACTTTATTAATACAAGAAATATGAGAAACACATCTCCTCGGTAGATGCCGCTGTCTACCGTGACCGTGATATGTCCACGGTAAATCCTTCTCTTATATTATTAATGCGAAAATGTGTTTGTTTTGTTGTTTGTCCCTCTTTCACGTCAAAACGGAGCAACGCCAGCCCTTCGAGGAGTTGAGCAACAGCTGTCCAAGGAGTGGAAAGCGGGGTATCATTTTCCACCAAGACAAAGCTCCTGCTCACACCGCCGCCAGAACCATGGAGTTTAAAAAAAAAACAGGTGGTTAGCTGCTACCGGTTCTCTATTGAAATAACGAATAATTTTTGGCCGATTTTCATATCGTCGAAAACGTTTCGCTGATTTTTACATGGCTGAATTATTACGATGCAAAATTTTCACATCCCCTCTTTTTGTTTGATTACTTATCTATCGTAACGCAAAAGATTCATTTGGCCACTGTTTTATTTAATAGACGCACTATTCGAGATTTTACATTTAGTCGAAGAATTGTTTCCCATATAATACGCATGCCAAAAAAACGAATGGTTTTTTTAACGTTACGCTTACTATAACTATTAATTACGATTTTAATTTCAAAATTTGGTATAAAACTGATATTTTGTGGATATCTGGACCTAAAGTTACTTCTGCACCGGCTCCGGCACTGCCGGATGTTCAGCTCCTTTGCCCTTGCGCTACAGAGCGCGGGCACCCATGCTCACCTCCGCAGCTTTGGCTTGCTGGTCACCAGATGACCAGCCTCAGCCGCCACGGCTCACACGGGGGCCCACGCTCTGTGATGTCGGATGAGGGCTGCTCTCCCTGCGCGCTTCAGGCTTTTTATATACACTCTAGGGTTAAGACATACCCGTACCACGTGGAATCGGGGTTTAGCGAATTCGGCTCCCAGCGCATTCGCAAGATTGTACCCGCAATGTTAAGAAATTATGACTAGAAGATAATTCGACGATAACTCACTGGAAAAGGAAAGGACAGTGAGTTATCGAACGACGTAACTAAGCAAAAATTTTAAATCGGGAAAATGAGACGGTTTCGATGAAATATATCGGTAAAATAAGAGTCGACAATTAGTTGGATAGTCATTTAAAACACCTGCCAAAAATTCTAGAAAATAAATCAGTTACCAAATGAAAGGGTGCCAAACGTTGATCGTACAAACAACCGGTTCTGACAACCGTTGAGTGGGAAATGAAATTCGACCAAACGTATTTCGTTCAACAGACAGAACACCGCTGCTATCACATCCTCACTACAGGCCTCACCTGGCTCCGTGTGATTTTTTTTATTCCCCACGTTGAAGAAATAATTGTGGGGACGATTTTATTTGTAAACGAATTTAGGCGACTTTTTAGACCTTCCACAAGAACATTTTTCTACCTATTTTGAAAACTGGTTCAGTCGAATGCATAAGTGCATAGATGTCGCAGGAGAATACTATGAAAAATTGTAAATAAACTTTTTAAATATTTCCTTTATTTTCTGTTTGACTAAAAATGGATGGACCGCCCCTCGTATTTGGCCCTTAACGGCCAAAAGGTTGCCGACCCCTGCTCTAGGCCGATTGTCTATGCATATCCATAAAGCTCCAAGCACACAGCCCGCGTGCATCGGCATGCGCGTGGCGTTCAAGCCAGCGCAGTTTTTACACAGCCAATGCAATAGAGGAGCGAGGTGCCAGCGGCAACCGGGAAAGCAGACACTTATAACGCTATCACTCTCCCGCAGTTTATTATATTGTAACGTGTCGCTAACAGGACGTTCGGTATGTGACCCGAGTCGCTTGAAGCCGCGCGCATACCGATTTACGCTGACTGGCTGTGTGCTAGCTTTAGTGCAAGCCAGAATAAAATCTGTTCAGATATTACTAATAAAATCGTTCTCAGAAAGATACCAAGGGCGACTTCTTTGATGTAAAGTGGAAAAAGATCATTTTCATAGGTTCTCTTCAAATAAATTGGTAAATTATTCTGTTCAAACGAACAAGGAATAATCAGAAATAACCTTATTACTAATTCTGAACACGTAGGCCTAACATCGTCTACTAATTCCCAAGGGCGAAGAACAATGGTCAAGGGAGGTGATTTGCATAATCCCAGTATTCAGTTATTGTTAACGTCGGTATATTCGAGACATTAGCATGTCCCAAAACAGAAGGAGCAGACGCCAGACATAAGGCGGTGCCGCCAGCGGTGATGTAATTCAACGTACACGCCACGCAGCCATACTACAGCGCACCTATAACATCCTACACTTGCTGCGATGCCGTCGGGATGTGACATGTGTTCTAGATAAGATAACAAAACACGTGTTGCACTGTGTTTGCTTGCAGCAGAATTATTGAGAATCCGACAAGTGCTTGGCGTGATGGTGTAGTGAGCCCATCCGACACGCGCTTGGCAGGACTTGCCATGCACTCGTCGCACGTACAGAAAAGTTAGGTAACAAGACTGACTAGCCATAAAAAGAAAAAAGGAAAAGATTTTCGATAACTGTCTTTTTAGTGATCATCTACGTAATACTACGTATGTATGATATGTTCGGTGCCAACTGAATATATATAAAGTATGTTTCAATATTGTCTTCCATTCAACAAGCTATCCAGATAGCTATTCCATCTATTAGTGAATGCGTCTTGCCTAAACACAGCTTAAACAGATTGCCTCCGACCTATTAAAGGTACCCGCGACATGTTTTCTTTCAGTGGTTACATGTTTTAATTTTATAAATCCTATAATTTCATAAAAGGATAAGTTTTAATATCATATAATGAGATCTTGTTGTAAAATAACAGGTACTTACTTCCATCCAGTAGAGTATCTCGAGAAGAGCCATATTTCGTTGCTGTGAGGCCGAAAACAATGGCACCTTTTTCGCGCCCTCTGACAGTTACATGGCCTCTATAAAGAAAAGCTTTATTTAAATTCAAAACTTAAATATGAGAGCTTTAATTAAACTGCTCATGTTGGTATAGTCTATTTTTATGTCTATAAAGTACTGTACTGAGGCTGAATACGACACGCTCATTGGTTAATTCAAATTAAGTACGCTAAGGCGGCTTTCACGGCGTCACAATATAATAAGGATTTTTAGGACGGCGTGGAAAACTAGATACATACATAAAGAAAATCGCAGCTATCTTTATTATTACAAATATTCTAATTTTATAAATTATTTATATTTGTGAAAACTATTAATAATATATACTTTTGTTATGCAAGTTAAACGTATTCTTTAGGTTTCGTGACTGGCTATACTATTTTATTTCGTTGGAAGAAATGGATAAATATGAGCATAATAAGTACATAACATGATATAATATGTACATACGAGTAGGAGTGACGAATTATTTATACATTGTCAACTAAAATCTTGATGTTATATGTTTAAATGTGAACGCCGGTTTGTAACCAATAATAAGGGAGAACGTCGTCCCAGTACTTTATAGACATAAACAATAGACTATAGTATCGTAAATTCGTAAGGAAAATAGTAAAGTCCTAGACTGAAAAAACCTAGGTCAAAACCAGCCTTAAGTAGGTATACCATTCAGGTATTTCATGCAATA
The DNA here is from genome assembly GCA_947859335.1 of Tortricodes alternella. Taxonomy (NCBI): domain Eukaryota; kingdom Metazoa; phylum Arthropoda; class Insecta; order Lepidoptera; family Tortricidae; genus Tortricodes; species Tortricodes alternella. The sequence goes on along the minus strand of OX401970.1, from coordinate 19,912,588 downwards.
ACAAAATATACACTGACAGAATTACAATATGGTCGCTATTGTTTGAAATATATTTTTAGGAGGAAGAAATCACAATCCTTCGTATACGACGTGACACGATTTTCGTAAGGTCGTCGTATTAGTTTAATAAGACTACAAATAAAAGAGAGGAAAAACCAATTGATTCTGCCGTACGCATTGGGGTCAATATGGAAAAAGCAATCGGTGACTTCGAATAACTATTATAGTATTTTTTGGTGGTTTTTGTTTCGTTTATATATTTAATTTTTTTGTATAATACATATATACCTTATATTACACACATTACATTGGTTTCTCGGAAACGGCTCTAAGGATTTGGATGATTTAAATAATGTTGTCTGTACCATTACCATGACTTGCGTAAACCGCTCTCGCGAGCGTAAACCATCGCTCGGTCCCTTTTACTTGTATCGGCAACAAGCAGTATTTCCGATAGATTTCGATAGCGAGAAGGGTTTGCGCAACTTCATGGTAAGGGCTCTGGCAATGGTGGCACAACGCGCCGGAAATGACCTGGCGGTGAAGAGGTTATTGGGACCGTCAATTTCTGATTTATTCTAGTCGGAGCATGCAATGAACACAATGTTGATACTTAAATATATCTTGAGTGCTTACCTTCAGATCAAGATCCATGACCAGGTGTTTTCCAAAGGAGGTGCCACCGGTTTTCTGTATGTGCAGAAATACCATGACGTCGTGTGCGTTGAGGTCGAATCGGAAGTCGTCGTGGAGCACCTCGTCATAGGAGAGGCCGCGCTGTGCGATCGCGTCGGGCAGCGGCCGCCCGGGCGGCTCGGCGTACGACAACGCCAGCGGCTCCGGCACACGTTCGCGCGCGCCTCCCGCGCACACCTATACACACACACACTCTAATTCATTATTTTTATGTGGTTGTGTCAACAACACGAATCCGACCAAGAGAAGAAGAAGCATACCACATGTCCTAAATAATTATTCCTATTTAGAAGTTAAAACTAGCTTCCGCCTTCGGTTTCGGTTATAATTACCTTCCTCGGGAACTTTAGACTTATCCGGCATAAAAATTACCTTATTTCCTATTCCAAGAGCAAAGGTCTAACTATAAACGACGTTTAATGAAAATCCGTTCTGCCATATGGAGCTGAATGGTACCAAACATATAGACGGGTGTCTATATGTTTGGCATACGCACGCACGCACGCGCACACACACACACGATATCAGCATGGAATCAGTTCTTCCCATACAAACTTTCAATACATCAAGGCATCTTATTCTAGGTTTATTTCTTGAACAGTTAGTTACCTATTGTTTGTTTAGTGGTGCATTTATATAAAGTTTCAAGTTGATAAACAAATGGAATCACAAACAAAGTTCAATATCCTAAGGCATCCCTTTTTAGAAGAACTTTCGCTTTTATCTCGATTGTTCCTACCTGTTTACCTAATTGTTCGTTTTGAAGTGCATTTATACCATGTTTCAAGTTGATAAACATATGGAATCGGTTCTTCCCATACAAACATTAACACCCCATGGCACCCCATGTTATTTTTTACCCTAACGTTTACCCAAGTATTAGTTTGGAAGAGTATTTAGACCAAGTTTCAAGTTGATAAACTCATGGAATTCGTTTTTCCCATAGGTACTAAACACATCATCGGTCGGTGTGAGAAACGCGCTTTTCGCGTGCCTTAATTTTTTGCGATATCTCCTAAGATATTCGTTTAAATTACCTATATGGTGTAAAAGATTATAACAATGTGCATGAAATGCTTAAGGTAACTAACGTATTTATGTTGATAAGGATTAATACTGTGTCTGTCTAAATACTTAGCTTTCCAATTACCGCATTGTACGTGACAATTTTTTTAGTAGATAGAATGGGTATGTTAAGCGTTCCTTAAAAGATAGACATGTTATTGTGGACTTTTTTGTAGATCTATAAAAGAGAAATATCTCATTATGCATTGTTTTGTTATATCTCAAAGGGATTAGGCAGTGTTTTCGATGAAAGCTCCCAGGCGGCTTGAAATTTTCCGTCGCTTCCAATTGTCGTTTTATTTCAACCAATTTACACAAAACCTTGACAAATTATATACCTAAACCTTCCTGATGAATCACTATCTATTGGTGAAAACCACATGAAAATCCGTTCAGCAGTTTTTGAGTTTATCGGTAACAGACAGACAGACGGGGCGGGCAACTTTGATTTATAATACCTATGTAAGAATAATCTCTGACTATTTCGTGCCCGCGACATATAATGACCCACCATACGAATCGTTTTCAAGGCTCTGCAAATACTTATTTCCAAACATAACAAATAAATTTTAAGATTTAAAAATAACAGGGTTAGTCTCGTGTGAAAGTTAGGGGGGGGTCCCACCACATTTTATCAAACAACAAGCAGGGGGAGGTGGTGCGCGGGTGTATTCTGTTGAATTTATATGGACGACAGCACACGCCACAACGAGTGCACGGGACAGGTAAATTCAACGGAAACACCCGCGCCCCACCTGCGCACGCGTTCTGTGGAATCTGAGGTTTATTTTATTTAGGTTTGTTGTCCTGGTTCCTAAATATTTTGCTATTTTTTAACATTTAAACTAGATTAATATTAATTTTGGACACAAATAATTATTGACACAACCTTGTCACTTATAGAAGAGGGATCATATTATAAAAAGAAGTTACATTAAACATAATTAAATATCCATAACATGATTCCATTTAGATATGGTATGCTCAAACAAATCCAAGGCAAATATTTTATTTTTTTGACTGACTTCTTCCATAGCATAGCAAGTTAAAATATTCTTATGTTCAATCTTTTTTTAGCACTGAGACATTACAATTTCATATTTTAAACTTACTTCTGCCCGCGACTTCGAAGACGAAGTCGAATTCAGTTACAGTTATTCCCTTGGGAACTTTAATTCTCTCGTATAAAAAGTAGCCTATGTGTTTATTCAGGGTATAAGCTATCTCCACTCCAAATTTCATCCAAATCTGTCCAGTTGAGGCATGAAGGAGTAACAAACATCCATCAATCCTAACAAACCTTCGCATTTCTAATATTACTAGCTTCTGCCTGCGAATTTATTCACATTTATAGTTAGATAAAAAGTAGCCTATGTGCTATTCCAGACAATAATCTATCTCTGTGTCAAATTTTATTCAGATCCCTTCAGCCATTCTGTCCTAATTGAGTAAAAAACATACATCCATCCAAAGTTACACATGTATAATATTATATAGTAAGATAGGATAGACTTCTATTGAACTTAAAATATTTAGAATGTTAAAGTCGAGAAGCTGAAAAACTAGGAAAGGCTCACCTTTAGAATATCATCCCACGAATTTGGATTTGATATTTTTTGTACATATAGTACTCTTCATAGATGTAAATAAATAAATCAGGGGACAATATTTACACAAATCGATCTAGTCCCAAAGTAAACTCTAAAGGCTTGTGTTATGGGTACTAGACAACGATACACATACTTATATAAAGACACATCCAAGACTCAGGAACAAACATTTGTGCTTATCACACAAATATTTTCCCTTACCGGCGATCAAACCCAGGACGCTAGCTTCGGAGGCAAGGTCACTACCAACTAGGCGAATATATTCTAATAAATAGCCTAAAATGATAGTCTTCATTCATAAACAACATTATGTTTTGTTACACAAGTTAATTTGATAAATGTTGCAGTAAATATTTTAGGGCTAGTTTAGTCAATGATTACTTAATTTTAATTAAATTGGAGAACAATGTATTTTATGTCGTCATTCAGTTTGGTAGCTATAAATTACATATTGACATGCCGTACTGATACAGAAATCTGCTCACTTTCCACGTTTTTACTTAATATTAGACTAAAAACATTTTTGGCGAGCGAGCAAAATGGGTCAGGGCAGAACAAACTTGGATAGGTTCAAAGTGACGTTTAGACATTATTACTTATCTTTTAAGGTTATTTAATTGAAACAAACAATTATTTTCTCGGACACGGTGTACTTCCTAAAAAACCTTTTCGTGAAGGTAAGGTAAAAAAACACAACACGAAATTCGTGGGATGATATCTTTAAGTCATATTTATAAACAACAGTTCCAAAGTTCCAAAGGACGTACCTGATCAGGACAAAAATATCCAAAGGCAAGCATTCCGAAGAGTGACAGTAGTAAACAGAACAGTATTACTTTTCGTAGTTTCGATCGTGGCTCCATTTTCTTGATTTCATAGACACCACTCGGTAGTAGCAAGGCAAAATCACTATCTACTTGCACCGATACACTTTTTTGCATTTCGGCCGGATGCATGTCTCATTTTTATACAGATATCTTAGGGAGCACTCAAAAGATTCTTAGTAGTAGTACCTAATATCTTTTAATTGCTTTCATCATCACATCCTTTCAAAATATAACACTGGGATTCGAGTTTGTACCTATATTCTTAATAAGTTCAAAACCTAAAATTCTATCGATAAAAGCATTTTTTCTTAGAGTTGATGTTCGTATACAAAAGAGTGGTAGGTTAACGAGCTATCAGAATACTATTTCCAATGTTTGTTCGGTGTATTTCGTTCGTGCGCGATCAGCCGACAAACAAAACACTGTCTAACTGGCTACGAAAGAGGACACTGGCAACTCTGGCATGGCAGGCAAGGCTAGCTGTAGTCAGGGCTGCCAACTCTTCAAAGAGGTATACCCCTAAAAGCATTACAAAAATCCCTAAAAACATAATATCACTATCCACCATACTTTTGTGTAGGCTCCCTTTGCCACAGACTGATAACCCATACCATACCATACTGTTATCAGTGTGATAAGTATGTACCTAAAAGGCCTTTTCTTCGCAATCACACGAAAGTAACAATTACTGCCAAGCTCATGATGAATTTTGCAGACATTTCCAGTTCGTTTTTATACCCATAAAAATCACTAACAATGTCCTGCCCCTAAAAAAATCCCAATCCACTTGATTTGCCCCTAAATGTAGGGGTTAAACCCCTAGGTTGGTAAACCATGTTTTATGTACCTAGTTATCCGTTCTCCTCACAATGTATAACTATCACAGATTATGCGGCTAGGTAATTATAACTATAGCTATAGTTACCATACAGTATGCCTATATAGCCCAGTCCTTCGAGCCACACAATACGGACTAACATGCGCATTACACTGGTATGTATGGCTTTCTTTAGGCCACTGACCTACAATATAACTGTGCAATATCACCGGTTGCACAATTATATTGATCGTCTGTAGATGATATTGACGGTCAATATCGACTACTGACGATCAATATAATTGGTCAGTGACTAGCCACTGCCACTGACCTACAATATAACTGTGCAATATCATTGGTTGCACAAATATATTCATCAGGAGTAGCCGATATTGACGGTTAATATGGACTACTGACGATCAATATAACTGTGCAACCAGTGACATTGCGCAGTTATATTGTAGGTCACTGGCTAACCTTAGTATGGGTGCTAGCTAGCTTAGTATACCTGTTATACCTGCACTTCACGCTCGCCGAGTGGAGACGAGTGCAGGCGAGTGCGAGCGTGAAGTGGCCCACGAGGCTTGACTCGTGTGAGTTCGCCTCGCCTCGTCTGCGCTCGCTATAGTTGTCGGTTTTTTGTGCAAGATCGAGTGAAATACCCCCGTTTCTCACCCCGTGCCACAGATTATAAAATACTTCACGTACGATTTTCCTTTAATATAATAAAACAAAATTAAAATAAGATAACCCTCTTAGGAATAGGATATAGGGTACTTTTTATCCCAGAAAATTCGAAAATTCCCGAGGGTTAACTATAACCAAATTCCGCTCGGACAATGTCGCAGGCAAATTGTAGTTTTAGATATAATATTATTTTAATGAAACCCTTTTTTTATTTAGGCTCTGCTAACATCTAACAAAAGAATAAACAAGAAAGCATGTTCAAGCACGTACCTCCATTCGGTACTTAATAAAAAGTAAAGAATATTGATACGTATTTATATAAAAATATAAATTTCATAGGGTAGATTATGTTTTTACACTGTTCTATTTTTGTGTATAGTAAGCTAAGCGTCCACCATCTCCTTTTCCTGCAAGGTTTTCGAATCTTTTTTGTGCAATATGTACGTAAAAAAGCATAATGGGCAAACGCGGACAAAGCTATCGCGGCACGTCCATCGTCTTTTAGGTTTCGGCGGCAACTGAGCTATGCGCGCAGCCGCGCATGAAGTGAGTGCCACTCGCCTCGGCACCACTCGCCGAGCGCCTCGCCCGAGCGCCTCGTACGAGCGTCAAGTGCAGCTATTACGGGGTCAAACAAAAATATGATTGTTTAATCCTTAATTAACAATTAAAACTTTTTGCTACAGAAATATATGTCGATCGACGTGGTTTAGACAGGCGGGTTCCACTCCGCACTTTAGGTACGTTCGGCCGTCGGGCACCGCGGCGGTGTATATCGCAGTAGGTTGCCGCTCGCTCGCCGCGTCGCGCGTCGTCATAGCAAAGCGTGTTAGGTACTTATTATTTCATTTACAGTACACAGTGAATTCCTGTGCTGTTTCCTGTTCTTGTATTAATTAATAATGACTGGTAATAAGTATACTAAATACTGTAGTGTTTTCGGGTGCTTGAATAAAGCAAAGAAGATATCGAAATCGGAACTATCATTTTTTTGTGTTCCGAATGATATTGAAAGGTTACACTAAGTAGGTACTAACCTACTTAGTGGTTTTGTTATAGATACTCTGTAGCTGTAGCCATGAGAATTGTTAAAGGTAAATAGGATGTGAGAATGAAAGTAGGGTTCAAAATACAATTAACTACCTATTTAGGTAGTAGACATCGAATTCAATTCGATTCGTTATTCAATAGGTACCGTTTGTTTACGCGGCGGCCGGTGTTGCAGCTGTTAGCAACTGACAACCCTAGCGTATACGAAAGAGCACGTCTTATGCAACAGAGAGAGAAGGCATGACTAGGCAATTATTCGTACCTAAACACATGCGCGGTCCCAGGGGGCGGGGAGGGAGGGGGGGTCACAGGGGACATGACCCCCCCCCACCAAAATCGTAAACGTCAAATTGAAAAATCAAGTCTAAAAATAAAGTCTAATTTACTCGACATATTTTATTATTAGTGACCCCCCCCCAAAATTTCAGTCTGCGACCGCGCCTGCCTATACAGTGGTTTTGTTAGAAAGTGATTCTTCTGTACGTTAGAACTATTATCTATTCTGTGGTTTAGACAAAAGGTTTACGCGATGTACTCGTAGAGTAATCACTGGAAAGAATACAAGTTTAAAGGTTTACGCGTTGCAATTGTATTACGCCCAATTATATCTACCCGACTGTATTGCGACTGTACCAGCGCGAACCGCACTTGCCTCTATGCTCAGACGGGTCATAAAGTTTGACGCGAACTTGTAAGATTTTTTGTAAAACACTTAAATTAGCCATAGCAACACTGGTTCGGCGGCCATTACTAATTGCCCATCCGCTTTATATGCCTGAATCCACTTTCCGCAATCTAGACCGTCGATACTATTTTATTTTTACAGACAATTAAAACCACATTATTGACTCTGGAGCACTTCAGACTTTGTGTAGTGAAACTTATGTGATTTATTTTGATATTGTTGTGAGAAAAGACTACATAAGTGCTCGAAATAAATAAAATCGTGGCCAATGTCAGCAGGCGTGTCAGATCAGGTATTTAACTTTTTAATTATTTCCCAGTTTTATTGCGCATAATCAAATTTATTAGTGTATGTTATGATCACATGTGTCTTTTGTTCCATGGTACTCGTCTGTAAAGCGGATGAAAGGGCAAGGGAATCAAGGTAAAGATGATATCAGTGTGACGTTGTAACTGTTTTCTTCGTAGGAGGAGCCTGGCACCGGTCGGCTTTGTGTCCGGCGTTTTTCGTAGCGAGCACGTCATTACGCCGTATCTAGACCTTTCACCGTATTTACTTTCCGACTATTTATTTATTTTTGGGCATTGCTATTCTCATGTATCATTATTAATCATTTGTTTTACCACATATTGGGCAATACAACAATTATACAGTTGAATAATATCAATATTGATGAGTTCTTTGCTTTAAATAAACACTGTTTGAAACTACTGGAGTATTTTAAAGGCTTAAAAGTGAAGCAGCTTTAATTAAGGCTATAACAGCTTTTTCCTTTACCATTCAGGTGAGAAATATGAATGGGTCAGTGAGACCAAGTCTGAAGCTATAAGAGATACAGATACGAAAGTTGGTTCCAAGGAAACATGACATGGTTTTTATAGAGAAGGAAAAATGGCATTTATAGATTTTCAAAACCTTTTATACTCAAATGGCAATGCATTTTCCTTAAAATAATTGCAGAATTTATTACGGTAATCAAAAGAGTGGGTACTAAGAAATAAGTTTTATTATGAATTTCAGTGTCTGAAATGAAAAAAAATGGTAAAGGAGGGGTGGCGATAATACCCCTCTTTGGCCCTGAGAACTTTTGATTAGTATGGAACAAACAGACAGACACACAAATATAATTATTATTATGTGCCATAAATCTGAGTTTCATGTTAAATATGAATGAATTGATTTACTTATCACAGTATTTCTTCATTATCTATAGAAATAAATAAAGTATCTGTTTGTAATGTCAAAATAACAGCTTTTTACTAACTACATATGAAAGCATATAATGGTACTTCATAACAAAAAATTAGACAAGTGCAAGTTAAACTCAGAGGGTTTCGTACCTACATGATTATCTGAAGTTTTATGTTACTTTAAATACCATCAGCTTCTTGTAGGTTTTCCTGTAATCTATAACACTCCCGCAACGCATCTACATATCGTATCATATTGTTAACTGTAACGCTTTTCAGATCTTACTGTACTTCACTATATACATGTAGCCTTTGGGCAAACTTCCTAGTCCAGCCATAAGTTCTCGCACTAGCAGATTGGAATGAATTAGGGATAAATACAGATTTGAATTTCGAATGTACGTTTAATGTGGAAAATTTTATTTTTCTTGCTGCCATTTTTGCTATAATATTGCATGAATTCGTGGTTTTATATAATGGATTGCATGTGTCAAAGAAAACAGCATTGCATTTATTGTTCTACACAAGGAGCACTGGAGCCAGCTCACATGTTTGAGACATTCTAAAAACTAGGAATATGCAAAATGTCCTCCTTTGAAAGTTTCGAAAGATCAGATCAGCCTCGCTTTGTATAGGATACAGAACACCATTAATGCTGTCAAGGCTAGAATTCGCCGAAATCCCCTATGTAAGCATAAAATTCTTTATAGAGACATGAAAATTCCGGCCAGGACACGTTTGAGGATTATTAAATAAGACTTAGGGCTAGGTACTTATAGAAGATATACAGGGCACACCTTGAATCGCGCTTTGTAGGTGAAGAGGTTTAAGAGATGCAAACGGCTACTATCTCGATACGCTAATGGAAAGCACCAGAATTTATTTTTTGTGCTGAAAAATGTGTTACCATAGAGGAACACTACAGTAAACAAAATGATAGAGTGTATGCACACAACTCTAAGGAAGCGGCAGAGGTAGTGGCCAAAGTTCAGCGAGGCCATCATCCCGCTTACGTTATGATTTTGGTGGGGGGCACCCTACCAAGGGGTCACTGATCTCTATTTTGGAAAAAAAAGGTCTAAAAACTTCGGCTAGAGTGTATTGTATCAAGATACCGTGTTAGAAGCATTAATTAAACCTCTTAGCAACACCATGTTCAAGGATAAAGTGGTCATTTCAGCATGACTCGGTACCAGGTCACAAGGCTCGCACCACCCAAGCCTGGCTGGGGATCAATGTTCCTGACTTCATTAGGGCAGATGACTGGCCCTCTGCCAGCCCAGATGTGAATCCTCTGGATAAAAAAAAGTACCAGTAGCGAAATTTCCGATGGAGGCTGTGCGTAAATCTATCGACGAGTGGCCCGATCTTTTGAAGGCTTGCATTAAGGCATTAAAGGGTGGCCACTTTAAATAACTTTTTCATTAATTAAACGTGATATTAGTTCCTTTAAATGCGTATGTACGATTTATATCAATAACTTTTATTTCACGGTAATTATGTAGAATTTACTTTGTAACAGAACTTATAGCTCTCCGCGTCCGATATAATAACGCATTCAGAGCGGTGATGGGGTTGTCGCGACGCTGCAGCGCCTCGGGTATGTTCTGCGAGGCACGCGTGGACGGCTTTCACGCCACTATGCGCAAGCGCGCCGCCGCGCTTGTGCGCAGGGTCCGGGACACCTCCAACACGGTCATCAGAATGACTGCAGACAGGCTTGGACTGTTTGTATGTAAATCATGCATGTGCGCTGCATATAGACGTAATTAAGTAGTATTTTATTTACATATTAACATTTCGCATACGATTAAGTAATAAGTAGGTAATTACTAACATATATATGTCATGTACAAAGTTACTCGAAATAAATGAATTATTATTATTATTATAGGTAAAGTACTTTTTTCAAAATGTTAGGCCAAGTAGTTTCAGAGTTACATAAGTCAATTTTCATCTATTTTCCTAAATAACTTCAAAACTATTTATTTATCTTAAACTTGTTAATAAAATATATATTTAAGATTCTCACAACAAGCCCTTTTATTTGATACACACGCCAAAGTTTGCAAAACTATTTTCAATTTTCTAAGTTACCCCCCAAAAGTGGCCACCATGTTTGAAATTCCTTTATTTACGTGTTGCGGCCACCGACTTACAGATGTGTACCAAATATCAACTAAATTGGGCCATTGTTTTGGAGCTGTGACAGATGGACAGACAGACACACACACAAGTGCTCCTATAAGAGTTCCGTTTTTTCCTTTTGTGGTACGGAACCCTAAAAACCAATGTTTGTCCATCGGTCTGTCCGTCTGTTTGTTTGGGTGAATCTCCGAAACGGCTAGTCGAACTTTCACGAGACTTTCACTAGCAGATAGCTGATGGTAATAGGAGTAACTTGGGCTACTTTTATTTAAGAAAAAGAATTAGGGTTCCATGCAAAAAAATGTAAACCCATGAAATTGTGAACAAAATTTGATCAAAACAGGTGAAACTGCGGGGCACAACCCGTTTATTTCTATTTTTATCTATAACAATGTATCTATAAATAATATTGATTTAATCGAAATGTTACAATAAAGTTGTATCTTTCAGTTAGTGCATGGAGCATTGTCGAATAACTTTTTTTTATTTTTATTTATTTATATTTATTTATTACGTTTAGTTTAGATACGTCATAACCTCCCGGATAAGAATTCGTAAGCTGATTGCGGATTGACGTCCTGGTGAAGATTGCTGGACTCAGCTGGATGCTAGCAGCACAGGATCGGTCGCTGTGGCGATCATTAGGAGAGGCCTATGTCCAGCAGTGCTCTTCTTTCGGCTGGAATGATGTTGGATAGCGATCTGATTAGTTCGATGTTACATAGTATTGTGTTTAAGTAGCTTCTTCCATTAATTGATTATTAGAATGAACTGATATGATACCAATATTTTGAAATTTAGCGTTGTTCATTTTGAGCATCGATTTCCATATGATGATCGGGTTTGAGTTTGGGGTTGAGGTTGAGTATGAAAGGTTTTGAAAATCTTTTAATGCAGTTTTTCTCTAACATCGATGACATGGTTCCTCAGATCAAAGAACAATGCCAGAATTAGGCTAAAAATACTTTTTTTTTGTTAATCGCCGCGGCCGCAATGACCAAGAAAGAGTAAGACTTTATATAAAAACTAAAATTAAGTATTTTCCTTCCAACTACGCTTTAATTTCATTATTATGTCCTTAAATACTCAGCATAAAGCAGCACTTATTTGCTCTAGAGTAATAAAGTTGCATACACAATTCATTATTGCACATTTTTTTAAATTTTGGTTAGCTGATCAAGAAGCTTATAAATGACCAGCCACCCATTCCGCCCATTCACAGTCCGACGGGATATCTGACGTCCATCTGTCTAACTATCAAGGTTCATGAGATACAGCCTGGTGACAGATCCTGGTGATGGATAATAGGGTCCCGTTTTACCCTTTGAGTACGGAACCCTAAAAAAGACTTCAAAACCCCTCGGAAAAGTAAGAAAACTAAAAAATATAGTGTTACCACTTTTTAGGGTTCCGTATCCAAAGGGTAAAAACGGGACCCTATTACTAAGGCTCCGCTGTCTGTCTGTCCGTCTGTCACCAGGCTGTATCTCATGAACCGTGATAGTTAGACAGTTGAAATCTTCACAGATGATGTGTATTTCTGTTGCCGCTATAACAAAAAATACTAAATAACAGACTAAAATAAATATATAAGGGGCTCCCATACAACAAACGTGATTTTTATGCCGTTTTTATAGATAATGGTAGGGAATCCTTAGTGTGCGAATCCGACTCGCACTTGGCCGGTTTTTTTTTGTTATTATAAATACTCAGGTATCATTACTTTTAGATCAGCCCTCGTATTAATACCGACTTTGATATATTTAAGTTATCTGCACTTAATAACAATAAATTAAGAAGTTTCTAGATTCTTGAATAACGAATGCCAATCTTTATTTCTTACATTTCAAAGGGGTTTTGAAGTCAGTTGTTTTGTTTTTTCACGCATTCACTAGGTACATCACGTAAAAGCCTAATGCCAATTGCTTATCACCCTTTACATACACTTTTCGTCGTGTATTTTTATAAACATAGGTTGCTTAACAACCTTAAGAACGAAATTTCAGCGCATCTCGTGAAATACTTATCATTGATGATTTCCGCTGGTCATCTGTGGTCTTCATCATCAGTTCTACTTCACCAATTAATGCGTTTGGAACGCAACTGCTTGAGTTATTACATAAAATACCCAATTTGGTATATGCGTGCCTATAATATTTGAAGAATAGCATCAATTCCTCATGGATCCTATCATCAGACTTGATTTTGACTTAAATTGGACCAAATCGCATGTATACCTTTTAAATCAAGAAAAAATCCTCCAAATCGGTTCATATTTGACGGAGTTCTGTGTACATACATTTAAAATAAAATACAAAAGCGACGAATTGATAACCTCCTCCTCCTAGCATGGCAAAAATCTCGTTGGGCATTTGCTTACTATGTATTTCTATGCTTGACACAGAATATTTTAAAAATAAGAGTAACAAGCCTCATATTGATCTTGATATCCCCTACTGTCATATAGGTAGATAAGATAACGCAGCTTGCTATAATACTGAGTACTGTTTTGTTTTGAATGTTATATTTGTCAATTTAACTACTAAAACCTAATGAAAACAGCATGATTTTTGTGTTGCCTCCTATTATGGTTTTGAATAATAAGTTACTGTTTTAGTGACAAATGCACCGAAAGAGCATCAGTTAGAATCTGGCGCCGACGAGTTGGCGGAGGTGTCATGGCGTCACCAGCAGCAAGCGTCCTATGCGCCGCCCATCTCATCAGCAGCCGACCCCTACAGCGCGGCAGGTAGGTACATACGAGGGTATTATTAAATAAGTCGCTATAATTTACTTACACAAATGAGAATCAACTGCTTAAAAACGTTGAATAGCCACTCCATACGAGGGTATTATTAAATAAGTCGCTATAATTTACTTACACAAATGAGAATCAACTGCTTAAAAACGTTGAATAGCCACTCCATACGAGGGTATTATTAAATAAGTCGCTATAATTTACTTACACAAATGAGAATCAACTGCTTAAAAACGTTGAATAGCCACTCCATACGAGGGTATTATTAAATAAGTCCGTACAATTTAATTTTACTACAAATGAGAATCAACTGCTTAAAAACGTTGAATAGCCACTCCATACGAGGGTATTATTAAAAAAGTCGCTACAATTTACTTTTCTACAAATGAGAATCAACTGCTTAAAAACGTTGAATAGCCACTCCATACGAGGATATTATTAAATAAGTCACTACAATTTACTTTTCTACAAATGAGAATCAACTGCTTAAAAACGTTGAATAGCCACTCTATTTTTTTTTGCTAGACTATCTTAAACCATCTTGTAAGAGATTTGTGACCTATGTGTGTGTGTATGAGTTAGGCTAAAAATAGTTTGTATTAATTTCAGGTTATTATGGTACAACAGCTCTTCCTTATCAAGCTTTTGGAGTTGGGGATGGGACATGGTCTACCAATGGAACAGATCCGATGACTTTTCTTGGAGGATACAATCCTCACGATTCTTATGGAATGGATGGTAGCTAGTACTTGTTCGATTTTACAATGTATTCCCCATATTTTGCTTGTAAGCCGTCTTGGACGTGGCAAGGGTCCTAGATTTATTTATTTAAGTAGTTTCAGTACAACCTTATTGGTAATTATTATAAGGGGAATTGAAAAATAGCAACTAATTTGGTTGTGAAACTTAGTATAGAACTTAATACTTGTATTTTGTTCCCGAGCGTTTGTAATGCCCGTATGAATAGTCTGTTTATCTACACCCATATCATAAAACCTCCATTGGTTAATCAAGAACCGTATGAAATGACCACCATTTTGACAACCAATTAGGAAAAACCAGTGCTGCGATAAAGAAATAACATGACTTCTTTATAGTTTTTAGTAAAGAAATGAGATTAAATTTGGAACAGCTGTCAAAACTCAAGTGGGTCTCTATTCTAGTATCCATAGATATTAAAACAGTTATTGATACGAAACGTCAATTCAGTATGTTTTTTTAATATAAACTGCACAATATTTGATCTCGAGTGACGTGAGAATAGAGACTTCATCCGTTTGTCTATGATTTTAAAAAAAATGGTCTTGACGGAATACTGTATTTGCCGCCATGTTGACGTTTTGCTGAACGAAAGTAGAATTGTTGTTGAATTGAATAGAAAAAGTTGTTTGTAATTTACATTTTAGTTGAAAATATGAATAGTAAGTAGTCTTCTCGGAGTGTGTGTGATGTGAAAATGCGCCGGATATCGGAAATATGCAGCCACGATTGCAACAAATAACTTGTTGCCAGAAAATATTGTTTCTGAACCTATCATGGAGGATTTATAATATGTGTGTAGATAAAGTTATGTATGCAACTCTGCATAATTTGGCCTTAAAACACACGTGCGATCTTATTATGAAACTCGCCTGTCGGCTCGTTTCATGAAAACCGCACTAGTGTTTTAAGGCCTATCATTATGCAACCGTTGCATAAACTACTATTCCAAGTCTGATGTCTGTAGTTTCACAGACCATTTGTCCTAAATACGGTTCTTAACCTAACTTATATTAGCAAATAAAGCTGCCAAGCTGACGGGGCGCGCGGGGTTTTTGGAGAGCTGTGATTGGTGCGTCCAAGGTTATGAGCCCCTCGCGCCTGCCTCACACCCCGCCCCGCCGCTTATGGCTTTTTGACTGGCAGCGGGGGTTGCTCGGGTATGCGCAGTGTATTGGATATATTGTATGTGTTGTAGTTTATCTTATTATCATTGCTCGCGAATAGAACATCCTAATCGCTCACAACCAAGAGCAAAGAGTAATTGAATTAGAGGTGGGTAGATCATGAGAAATATACACACTTGAAATCATTATATCAATTGCTTTCGCTATTGCAATCTTTCAATCATTTCATAGTCTAAGATCTGAATTAGAGACGATTTGCATCCATCGGTTTAATGCATGAAAATGATTTCATACCACATTTGGTACGTTAAAAAATATATCGCTAGCGGGTTGGCTAAAAAGTTCCTGGCCAAATGAAATTTTCAATTATTAATAAATCAGTTTGGCCAGGAATTTTTTAGCCAACCCAATCGCGATGTATTTTTTAACATAAGTGCTTTTGATATAAAATAATTTTCATCCATTACCATATATCGGCGGGCCTAACATGGTTGGCCACTTCATCCTGTTTTGTCCCTACGGCAGGGATAAACTAACCTTATCCACCGGTGCTAACATGGTAGACACGCTGGAGTGTTATGAGCCGGCGACAGCGACATTCGTCTACGCTCGGGACTGCTCGGGTTTTTTATTAAGGCGGAGTCGTTTATTGACATATTTAACTTCATAATAAAGAAAGATAGGATGAGCGAGTGAGAGCAAGTTACTTAATGCCCCGATCATTCTGATCTGATGTATCAATCCTGATCTGATAATACTGATATATATGGCCGTTTGCCATATTTCCAGACGCATTATAATAAATAATAATAATAATAAATTGCGGGACAATCTTTACACAAATCGATCTAGTCCCAATACAAACTCTAAAGGCTTGTGTTATGGGTACTAGACGACGATATATAGATAAATAAATACTTATACATAGGAAACATCCAAGACTCGGGAACAAACATTCGTGCTCATCGCACAATTATTTGCCCTTTCCGGGGATCGAACCCGGGACGCTAGCTTCGGAGGCAGGGTCACTACCAACTAGGCTATCCGCGTCGTCAAAGGCATTACAAACACACTGCATGTTTAATGAAAAACACATGTTTTCGGTAGTGGTAACTCTCCGCTATGAAGCTATTGGTGTCCATCTTCACACTACGCACCTGCTCCATCAGTCTTGTGGAAACGTTGCGCCCGGCTTCCCCTATGTAGCATTTGCCGCAGTCACACGGAATTTCATATACGCCCGGGCTACCAAACGGATCTCGAACCTTTCGAGAACGTAGCATATAACCGCGACCGCACTCAACCCCTGAAGAAGGACTCCATACGAGTTCGAAACATGTCGGACAGTTTCTGAGAATAAGTCGTGAGTAAAGCCGTGTGTATTTCCAGTATTCATAATGTCTCACGAAAGTTTAATTTGACTATTGCATCAACGGTTATTGTTATGGGCCTTTTGAGTTAAACAAAAGTTAGTCTAAATTATGAAGTGAATATCAGTCTCATGATAACACATTGAGGACCTTTAAGACTAGTTGAAGCATAATTCATTAAAATAAATCATTGAATATCTGCAAAATAATTCGAATTACAAAAAAGTGTATTAGAGAAATTAACTTTATTTGACCTAAGGAATATTACACGACGACGAAATACGTAGGATGTTCCATAAGTCTTGCCAAAATCTAACTATTTATTAAACTTTTTCAAAATAAGAACCATCACTGTTAATACACTTATGCATGCGTTCAAACCACGTATTAAACATAATCTTCCACTGATTCTTTGTGACACTGGCACAGGCGTCATCCCATGTACGTATTAATTCGTCATCAGTTGCAAATCGTCGTTCTTTCAACTGGCTCTTGATCAGCGGGAAGAGACTAAAATCACATGGCGCGAGGTCGGGGCTATAAGGAGGGTGGTCAAGCACAGTAAGCCCAGATTGCTTCAAAAACTCCTGAGTAATGGTCGCTCGATGAGCAGGAGCGTTATCATGGTGCAAGTGCCAACTGCCCAGACGTGAGTTTGGTCGCAGTTTCTTCAGCTCGCGGATAACTTGCTACGGCTATGCGGCAAACAAACATCAGAGTACCAGGTAGCATTGACAGTCTTCTGCTTGTCTAATACAACTCTCAGTCATACATGTCCAAACTTGTTACATTCTTTCTATTGCAACACTTATGGAACATCCTACGTAAAAAAAAAAACGGTGCATAACATGACAAATCACGTTTTTTTGATTTCCACAAAATGAAAAAATCCGTATAAATGTCTATTTTAATATATTGTTTCGCATTTTAAGTTTTTCATACACATAATAAATTGTTGAAATTTAATAAAGCTGACCGAAAATAAATATTTTTAATTTAATTTGCTCAAGTAAAAAAACGTAACCAACCAAATGAACAATAATATTACAAAAATCTTGAACAGATAGAAGAACGAGCATGTAAGGAATATCCTTAAGCTGCCTGTTGTGCCCAGATATAATTTTCCCTTTATGTTTTCAAACAAATCTCATGTTCGTATTATAGAAATGCTCTGGAACAAAGTACAAGTAATAAGTTTCATTACAATATAAGGTGTAAAGTGAAGTATAATTCAAATTTTCGGAAACCTCAGGTTTAAGTACCTAATTCTGTCGAAGGTTTGACGATTGGTCCAAAGTCCCTGTTTGTTCACACGTGTTATATTATGTTTTTTATACACTATTCTTTCTATGTTCGCAGCCTTATTTATTTTTATTTACAAAATAGAGTTTCAGATGTTTTTAACGTTGCAGGTGTTTTCGGACCATCTACAACCCCATTCTCAACAGCTGCATTCGGACAGCCGGCTTCAACATTTAATTACTTCCATGGCAATGGTGATTATTCTACTTGGGGACAATTAGGCCGCACCAAACAATATGATGATTACTACAGAGCGGATGGTCTATATGTGCCCGATGGCATCAAGGCGGTCGAGTCGGGCGTGCAGATGTTGTCGCTCGGCGATCATAAAGGAGACAAGGATCGCGGATCCGAGCTCAAGGACACTTCTGGAGGGTCGCTACCCAAAAAGATGACATGGGCGTCGATCGCTAGCCAACCGGCTAAGCCTGCTCCAGCTTCCCAAACTACTGGGCTCAAGAAGAAGGGACCTGGAATGCCACCGCCACCGATTGTGCCCGGCAAACATAACATGGATATTGGAACATGGGATGCGGGCAAAAGTGCGCCGGTTGTGACCGCGCCACTGCCGCCGCCACAGCAGCCGCCGCCGGCGCCCGAACCTATGCCGCTGCCGATGCCGGCGCCCGTGGCTGCGCAGCCGCCCGCACCGGCACCCGCGCCCGTGCCGATGACGGCGCCCGCTCCCGTGGCGCTGCAGCGCGGCCCGCCACCGCAGCACCAGCCGCCGCCCGCGTGGACGCCGGCACCGCGCGGCCCGCACCAGCACCAGCCCAGACCGGCGGCTCCGGCCGTCTCGCCGGCCGCGCCTGCGCCCGCCGCATTACCGCATCCGGTGCTCGACGAGTTGCGGGTCAAGAATGACTACAATCCGAAAGAATTTGATCTGAGCGCACCTCAGGCTCGATTTTTCGTGATCAAGTCTTATTCAGAAGACGATATTCACCGCAGCATTAAATACGAGATATGGTGCAGCACCGAGCATGGGAATAAACGTCTCGATTCGGCGTTCCGCGAGCGAGAGAGGGAGGGTGGTTGTGTGTATTTGTTTTTCTCGGTGAATGGTAGTGGTCACTTTTGTGGCATGGCGCGTATGACAAGTGCCGTCGACTATAATTCCAATTCTAACGTGTGGTCTCAAGACAAGTGGAAGGGTCAATTCCGTGTTAGGTGGGTCTATGTTAAAGATGTTCCAAACGTGCAACTTCGTCATATCAAATTAGAGAATAACGAGAACAAACCGGTAACGAACTCTCGCGACACTCAGGAGGTGCCTCACCCGAAAGGTTTGCAGGTATTGCGAATTATGCACAGCTTTTGCCATTCGACGTCTATTTTTGATGACTTCATTCACTATGAGAGGCGTCAAGAGGAGGAAGACTCGCGTAAGGTGCCGCATCATACCAATCAAGACAATATTCGTGAAGAGCAGGAAGTCCGCGGCGGGTATCGCAATTACCGTGATTACGGTAGAGATGGTCGTGACCCTCGCGACGCACGCGAAGGCCGCGACGCGCGGGAGCCGCGTGACCAGCGAGACATGCGTGACTACCGGGACCATCGCGATCACCGTGATCAACGCGAACAACGCGACTCTCGTGATCAACGCGACCAGCGTGATCCGCGTGATCAACGCGATCCGCGGGACCATCGTGACCATCGCGACCACCGCGATCAGCGCGATCCGCGCGATCACCGTGATCATCGTGACCATCGCGATCCGAGGGATGACCGTGATGGACGAGAAAATCGTGACCATGGCTTCCGCGATCGTGACTCGAATAATTATAGACCCCATCACAAGGTTTGTTCGTACTTTATAATTAATAATAATAATACTAATAAGAAATTTTAATGTCATGATTGCGTTCGAGACTTCACTAGTTCCATCCAGTTAGTCCATTTTATAAACATTGCAAAATTTATTGACTGGACTTAAAAAAAAGTAAATATAATGACGTTTTGTGACATGATATAACATAGGACACGCTTAATGACGATCAATTCTGTCATTTGTGGAAATCGGTTTGTTATTTTCCCTTGAACGTGGCTATTGAGATTCATATCCCCTTCCTTCTGGCTTAACCGTACTACCGTACACAATAAACACTGCTTATGTCTACTCCATACAAGAAAATATGTTAAGAATTGCATTTTTAAAGCAAACGTTCCTATTTTCCATGACGCTATCATATCACTTATCATTTGTTAAACTGCATTCGTCTCATGGCTCATCTTGCCAATCTACCACTAGGTGACTTTATACTGTATAACCACTTTAAGGAACCGTGGTCTATTTGCACCGTGAGCTTTCTAACTTCGACGTAACACCGAAATTGCTTTATGCTTAATAAAGCTTCCAAACACTCTTTTTCCGTTATGGAATAATTGCTCTCCGCCGCTGTCGAACTACGTGTGGCGTACGCAATGCCAAGACGCTGCCGGGAGCCCTATCGCTTGCGTCGCCCTGAATTACGAAATCTTTGGAGAAGTCTGGTACTGCCAATATAGGAGATGAAATTAAACAAAACTTTAAACAAACGCGTTTTGAGCTGCTCCTGTACATTCAAAATTCTTTATTTGTTACTGGTTGAATCATTCAGAGGACAATGATGTTTTAATCATCCCTAAAAATCTTTTTATTTCTTTACCTGTCTTTGGCGTAGACAATTTAATAATCGACTCGACCGTCCCTGGATTAGTGCGCAACTCTTGCTTATCGATGCGATAACCTTAGTAGTCCAATTGTTCTCTACAAAAATGTAACTTCTCCATGTTTACAGTTAAGTTTGCTTTTAATTTATCATGGACTATCCAGTAACGTCATATGTTCTGAAAAGGTTTTGGAAATGACAATGATATAATCCAGATATGTAAAAACAATAAGTCAAGTCTGTATTTTGACACTCGGCGCCAAAAACTCTATCCATCAGTCTCTGTAAAGTTTGGGCAGTCGTGCACAGACCAAAGCACATTCTTGTAAATTGATACAATCTCCGCTGCGGGACCACAGACCATATTATATCATATGCGGGAGCGGGACTGACATTTCTACCTGCCAATATGCAAGTTCTAAGTCTAACGATCATGTATCGAGCGCCTCTCAGTCTATTTAAGATAAGATCTATGTTAGGTAATGGATAGCAATCAAATTAGGTTACTGAATTCAGTCTTCTACAGTACATACACACTCTAGGTTCACCGCTAGTTCTTCTTACTATTACTAGACGGCTATTCCATGGTGAATTTGATGGCTATACTATACCTAATTCTTATATTTAATCCAATTCTTTAGGCACCAGCACGTCTAGCACGACCTGCCCGCGAGTCGTTTGTCGCTCAGTACATCCCTTACATACTTGACTAGTTTGACAGAGACGCACTTAGCGACAAACGACTCGCGGGCATGTCGTGCTAGCCCCCCCGGTCTAACATAGTGGGAGAAAACTGAAGATATCGTTGTCTAAAATACAACCGAATTGAGAACTTCCTACTTTTTTAAGTCGATTAAAAAGGAAGGGAGTTGCCAGTCTCTATCACGTGTTTACGGAGCGGTGTCTTACTCAAACCTACATCTGCTTTTAGTCTTTTAACCTTTTAACCGCCATTGTCTGAATTATAAGACACAAAATATTAAGCTCATTTCGCCGCAGTATTATAATAAAGACAAATGACTTATACATTTTGTTTGTGTCACTTTGTATAGGTGGCGCCAGGACACGTGCGATGAAAGCTTAACGGCGGTTAAACGGTTAAATATAAAAAAAATCTGCGCTAAACAATTTACAAAAGTCTAAAGGGTGACTGGTAATTCGACCTATTCCTTGGAAGGGGTTATCCTAGAGCTAATTTGCAATAATTTTATTTTCAAGCAACTTCTCCATTGGGTACCTTACCTATGATGCTGTCGCCCGTGTAGGTAATATACAACCTCTAGGGCTCCCGGTCATATCCATGTATTGGCTACCCGTGCCGGGTATCACGGACAGATGTTTCTGATCCATTCTACACGGGTAGTGGTGTAGTTAGGCCGAGTTTTAACCCTTGCCTGTATACACGGCTAGGCGGTTATTAAGAGGACTGTGAACAAAATCTAGGTCTATACGTTTTTTGACTATCGATTAAAGATCAACAAAGTCAAATAAGCGCCGAAATTACTTTTGTATGAGAATACTGAAACTACAGTAAAACTGAATTTATTGATTACAGTGAAAAAAACAAAACGTGTATATATATATAGACTTAGATTTTGTTCTGACTGGCAACCTATCAAAAATTGGTGAACATCGTTTAACATTTAAGGAGTGGTAATCGTTATCACCGTGCCGTTATGAGAAGCCGTAGGTTCACACTCTTCTTCAATTATCCACTACGGACCAGATGACAATTGTGAATTGTGAATTTAATGCATAATTTAATATTCTATCGATTAGATAACTAAATAATCTTCTTAATTGTGTTTACATTACAAACATTACAAAAAGCGATGAATTGATACCCTTCTCCTGTTTTGACGTCTGTTAAAAATCTAGGTCTTGTATGTAGCAAGGTTGAGTTTTGCTACTTATTGATTCCGAGACCTTTCTCTTTCAAAGTAGTGATGAAATAATCCCCGAGTCTAATTAAGTTATCGGTCACATTTTCCTATCAAAATCTGATGGAATGTATTGTAAAAAGGTTAACGAAAGTTATATGAATGTGACATGGACATTTTGTATTTTATATTTTGTTATTATTTTCTGCTTTGCACAGCAATAAGTATTCTATTGTTTGTTTGTACGTGAGTAAGATAAAGAAGGATACGCTTAAGCAAAATGTGAAGCAAGTGTCGTTGTGTTTCAGGAGCGCGACGGGTCGCGCGGTCGCGGGCGCCCCCGCAACTGATAGGATGTGAAGTGCGAGAACATTTTGAGGACTGGCTTCTCCCCATAGACAAGTAGTACTCGAGTTTATAATTGGTACCGCATTACAAACCAGGTTTATGCATCGCAGCGTGCATAAACAGGTATCAGGAATTTGCCCGTCAACGACGTGACCGATTGTTGCATTGCAACCGGAACAATTATATGTAATATATTGTATCAATTGTTTTAATATTTTAGACAGTGCTTCACTACGAAAAACATTCAACAAATTAAAATGTGCTAATAATATTTTGAACTGGAAGAACGTTTGATTAATGGTACGCCTAGTGAACAGAACATTAACAAATACCACCACTCGTCATGTTGCAGTCTCGTATGACATGGCGTAAAGTGGAATTGTGGACCTTATTTCAAATTTGTGGACTGAATCAATGAGTAAAATAATAAAATAAAGAATTCTGTGGTGTGAGGAGTTGATCCTTTGAATTAGGGAGTGGTGGAGTGAAGTTAGGAGACGAGTTGAAGAGTCGCGAGCTGCGGCCACGGGCGCCGCTCCTGCCCCGGGCGGCGGCGAGGCGCGACCGGCGCGAGGCGCGCCTCTTCTACCTTATTGTCTTTTGTAACACTGAAGAAAATGTAATCGTAATGATGTTCGCGTTTTATATACGTTTTTCTAAATATCGTTATCAAGGGCAATTTTTAAGGGTTCTCTCGTGGCATTGAGTTCGTATTATCCATTTACTTTATATTTTTTACCTATTTATTTAACAGTTATCCTAGTGGAAATTTATATGGCCCATAGGATTAGGTATGCGTCAGTCTTTTAGGCCCAATTTCTACTGAGCGGTTAGTCCCGCGCGACTCATATTTCCTTCAGAGTCGCGGCCGCGTCAATGGGTATGGTATATGACTTATCTGTATAAATAGGAATCAAGCCGCACAGTAGAAATTGGGCCATATTTGCAATTTTTTTGTCTTTGCGCATAAACTGTTCTAACATTTCACTTCGCATGACTGGGTACCTTGTCTACTCATGTCCAAAAAGATTTCGACGCAATCGATCATAAAACCTGGTATTCAGATTACTTCTGAAAATTTTCCATGGAATTCACAATTACTTATTGGACATTTCGTGTGCTTTGTACTCACAAGCCACTTGTACGAGTAGGTTTTAATGTGTAGATGTAATGCATTGCTCTGCAGAAATGATAATAATGATAGATTCCGATAGAATTTTCTATAGTTGTAGGTAGATATGGACTGTTCCTTGTTGAATTTTTAACATGTGTACATATGTATTTTAATAAAATAAATTAAAAAATATTTTCTATTTTTAAGTGCAACTACAGTGTGACGAGAGAAATTCGACAACAGACCGAAGGCAATATAAATTTACCATTCATCTAATCATTATATCACCCCACCTTAATTTTCAAGTGCCTTTTTTAATTAACAAAATATATTTTTTATTTTATTTCAGTTTTAGTTCGATTAGGTATTTACATGCTGACAGCGTCCTATCATACTTATATTTTAACAAGAATATGTTTATTCTAAATAATTTGCTGATGCATTCTATTTTTGTTTTGACGTTTTAGTTTAGATCCTGCCATAAGGTAACGTATTTATCTTAATAACTAATGTAGACTCGATTGATAATGATTTATAATCAATTATGTTTTACTTATACCTATAAAGTTATCTTGAAAATTTATACAGAATAAAAGCCTGTCATAGAACTTATTTTGTATTAATGTTGTAAAACTCATCTGTACCCTTGAGTTTCAGGTGTTTCGGCTAATTTCCTAGGGACCGAAAAAGCCGTTCCATGGCTTAAGTTTGAACAGCGTTTCTCTTATATTGAGTTTGCAGTGAACTTTCTTACCGAATGCAACTGCTATCCCGTTCTAAGGAACCTCTTCGAATGGGTAGCCCTATATTGGTCCGCTCCGTACCAAAGCTGTTCGTGTGGTGAATCACATTCATCCATCGGTCTCGATGTAGGTAATCCTGGCGCCTCATTCGGGAACTCTAAGTGATTCTGTAGCGACTCGTAAGCCAGATTTCTCATCTCGCTCTTACGCATTACGCGTCGTGCGGAAGAGTGGGGTGAGAAATCTGGCTTATGAGTCGCTACAGAATCACTTAGCGTTCCCGAATGAGGCGCCGGATAATAATTTGATCAGGATCACGGAAACCGGTAATAGGTATATTACGGAGCGGTAATAATAAAACAAAAAAGTAAACGTGATCTTTATTAAATTAAGGCTGTTACAAGCTCTTAAAATGGTGAAGTACAGAAAAATCCTCTACTGAAAAGAGCCGGCAAGAAACGGTGAGATACCATTTTTTTTTCATAACAGGACGTTCACAACGAAACAACAGCTTCTGTTAGAAGCGGCCATACTTCTTCCAAGATCCCAATCGGGAGGCAAATCAAAGTCCAGTACAGATATAGTGAATAATATGTTTCCATCGGTTAAACTCGGATCTCATATTCATTCATACGAAACTTTATTATTTACTGTCAAATGTCAAAATGAAAAATGACAGTATGGTATGATGGGTACTGGCCCCCAATTCTCGATCCATTCGAGATTATGTCGATTGCGAGATTAAACTTCAGATTCATACAGTTGTGTCAAATGACTGACGTTTAATCTCGATTGTGAGATTATGTCAAATGCACCGAGAATTGAGGGCCTGCTCAAGCTACTTGAGAGAGCATGATAAATACGAACTTTTCCGATAAAACACGATGGAAACTAATTATGCACTACATCTGTAAGTCGTTACTAGTTTAGGTAGTATAATGGTGCGTCCATATCTGACGAACGCGCTGCAAATTCGCCTTTTTCCTGAAGGCTCGCTAAATGTCCTCGTGCATGACAGTTCGCGTGCCGCTCTTGCGCCGCGCACGCGCAATCTACGTTCCGCGCGTGAACAGCGCTAGCGCTGCCCGCGTAGCGCGCGCGTGCGTGATTGCGTCCTCCCGCGCGCCATAAGTGCACGGACGCGCGCGGTCCGCGCATTTAACCTTTTGAACGCCAAGCTGCGAAACAAAACAAGATATCGATGTTTACATTTAAATCCACAATCAACTATGGGAATATCAAAATGTTCGCATAACATTCGTTTTACTTTCCTATTGGAGTCACAACCATATTATTCATTCTGTGGTGCGAGATGCTCCCGCGTATTTATTCACGTAAATTATGGCACGAGAATTTTTAATGTTTTTTGATATATTAAAAGCGAAATAAATAAAATGCATTCTTTACTCCATACTGACTTAGTCACTTTTGAAAGTTGATATAAGAACCAAATAGAAATTGAAATTGCAGTTATTTTTCATGAAAAGATGCTAACTATTTATGTATGTATGTAAAACTCTTTATTGTACATCAAAAGCACCTTAAAAATTACATAAACAAAAACTTAAATTAATGTCATTATCAAATACGTAACCCAAGAAAGACAGCGAGCAGCCCTACTACGTGTTTACATTCCGAGCGGCCGTAGGTAATTATTTCCATGACACTGCCGAGCCAGTGGCGTAACTATAGGGTGGCAGGGCTGGCAAAATGCCACGGGCCCCGGCCCTAGAGGCCGCGAGCTCAAAAATATCTTTTTACATTGTACCTGAGTATTTACTGATAGGGCCCCATCAAAAGAATTTGCCACAGGCCCCAGATGGTATAGTTACACCACTGGCCGAGACCAAATACTGTTTGTTATACTGTGACGCGATACGATAGTCCAACACCCGAACCCCAACCCGAACTCTGACGTCAACGGTTCCTTTTTGACATCAACGCACACTGCCTCAGTGTTGCCAAATCAATGAAAAAGATATAGATAAAAAATTTCGAAAAGTGGCCAGAAAATTTATATACAGGACCCCATGAACAGGCTAAAAAAATTGAACCAGAGTTTAAAAGTTGCTAGAATTGTGGCTAAAACATTAAGCCAAGAGATTTTGATAGCTGTGGCTAAGTTGAGTCAAAATGTTGCTAGACCTGGCCAAAAAATGGCTAACATGGTAATAATGCACTGGCTTGAACATAGTTTTCTAGTCTGTAGCATTGACAAGCGATCTGAAGCCAACCCAGCCGAAGTCGCGCCAACGTGTCTGAACCACCCTTCACAAATCGACGGTTGGACAATAAGTTTGGGTGTTGGACGATCGTGTGGTACCAGCAATTGAGTTATGGCTTTGGCATGCTATCCTTAGCTCCCATCTAAGTAAGAGAACGAAGACAATTCCTGGCAGTATGGACAGATTTCTCTTAGTAGCCTTGCCTTTACGGGAAGAAACAAACAAAAAAAAACCTTGCCTGCCACCTACTTATAGCAATCTGTGCCAGGGGTGCCAACCTCTGGGATTTACCTCTAAATTTAGGGGCCAAATAAGTGGATTGAGATTTTCTTAGTGGTAGAACGTTCTTATGGGGTTTTTTGATGGGATAAAAAACGAACTGAATATGAGTGAAACATTTAGTATAAGTTTGAAAGGTGGCAGCATTAATTGCAACTTTCATACCTGCACTTGACGCGCGCCGAGTGGAGGCGAGTGCAGGCGAGTGGCTACGTGAAGTGGGCCCGCTCGGCTCCACTCGTGTGCGCTCGTCTCCGCTCGCTATAGTTGTCGATTTTTCGTGCAAGATCAAAGTGACGAGTGAAATTGCGAGCGGCCCGACCTCACGCGCGCGTACATTAGTGTGCCACAGGTTATAAAATACTTCACGTAGATTTTCCTTTAATATAATAAAACAAAATTAAAATGAAATAACCCTCTTCGGAATAAGACATAGGGTCCTTTTTGTCCCGGAAAATTCTAAAGTTCCCGAGGAAATAACTATAACCGAATTCCGCTCGGACAATGTAGCAGGCAAATGGTAGTCTTAGATATAGTTAATATTAATTTAATGAAACTCTTTTTTATTATTATTTAGGCTCTGCTAACATCTTACAAAAGAATAAACAAAAAAGCATGTTCATAATAAATATATCACAATCTTTAATCTTGCTTCAATATATTTTTACACATGACAACTATGTTTACATCAACAGAGTACCAAGTTCAAACTGTGACAGCTTTCTTTACATACGGCGTGCCAGTCACATAATAAAACATTGACGTTATGTAGACTCCTTTAACATCTTCTCTCGTCGTATGTACCTACTAATATAGTCCCAGTTGTGCCTTAAGTTTCCATAGTCTTGGTCTAGGCAAGCACTTCGTAAAAATGTCAGCCAATTGTCCTTCGGTTGAAACCCTCTGAATCTTCAATTCTCCAGAACACACTAATTCACGAATAAAGAAATGTCTTATTCTGATGTGTTTCGTTCTTTTATGAAACTCTGGGTTTTCTGCGAGCCTTACAGCTGCTTCATTATCTACGAATATCTCAGGACGATCTTTCAGCTCTACGAGATCCTTCAAGAGACGTATCAGCCACGTTGCTTCTCTAGCTGTCTCACTTGCAGCAACGATTTCTGCCTCTGTGGTCGAAATAGCTACACTGGTTTGACGTTGACTCAACCATGTCACTGCTCCACCAGCGTACATACACAGTACTCCAGTTGTTGACCTTCCTGTTGTTGGGCAACCCCCGTGATCCGCGTCACTATAACACTTCAAGATACCTTTCTTAAAATTCTTTTTATAAAAGATACCGGTCTCCGTCGTGTACTGCAGGTATCGTAAAATCTTTTTGACTTTTCTGAAGTCTGCATCACTGGGATTTTCGAGGCTCCTTGAAACTACGCTTACCGCATAAGCTATATCTGGTCTTGTCCCAACCATTAAGTATGCTAACGCTCCAACAGCCTGCCTGTAGTTCTTTGCATTGATCGGTTCATCTCTATCCTGAGTATCAACTTCACAATTCTCTTTAACAATAGGCGTCATCACTGGTCTGCAAAATTCCATTCCGAACCGTTTCAAAACCTTTTTGGTATAGGATTCTTGATGAATTTTGATACCATTTTCTTCCTTTTTAATCTCTATTCCGAGAAAATATGATGCTGGTTTGGCCGTTATCTTGAATTCAAGTTTTAGCTGCTCAATGAACTCGTTTATGATTCCTTCATTGGTTCCTGCCACCAATCCGTCATCAACATAAAGCGCGAGTAATATTTTCTCGCCGTTAGCCTTTTTTCTTGTGAATAAGCAAGGATCTGCTTCACTACTCTTGAAACCGAGTTTTTTCAAAAAATCCACAATCCGCTTATTCCAGCATCGGGGAGCTTGCTTCAATCCATAGAGGCTTCTTTGTAGAAGGCAAACACGATCAGTTCCATCACTGTAGCCATCTGGTTGCCTCATGAATATTTCCTCTTCCAGGTAGCCGTTCAAGAAGGCAGTTGCTACGTCAAATTGTAGTAGACTCAGTCCTTCACTGGCTGCGATACTCAACACCGTTCTGATTGTGCCCATTCGTGCTACTGGACTGAACGTCTGGTCATAATCCGTGCCCTTCTTTTGTGAGAAACCTTTGATTACCAAGCGAGCTTTATATTTTTCTATCGACCCGTCTGCGTTTCGCTTTATTTTGTACACCCACTTACAGGGTATCGCCTTGCGATTCTTCGGAAGTTTGACCAAAGTCCAAGTGTGGTTCTCTCGAAGCGACTCAACTTCACTGTCCATCGCTTTCTTCCACAGATGCCTTTCCGGACTTTCCTGGGCTTCCTTGTACGTGGTAGGTTCTTTTTCTAAACCCAAATTCATAAACTCATTATTACTTCCAAGTTCCAAAACATAATCTTTGAATTTATCAGGCATACTTATTCGTGATCTATCCCTTAAAATTCTTTCACTCTGAAGTGCAATTTCTATATCTGGGATATCATCTTCTATTTCTTCGGATATTTCTGCAACTTCGTCAGTTACTGGATCTTTATTTTCCGCCCTAAATTGAATAGATTGTTCGGAGATCACACTTCTTGCATCATCGAATTCATCTTCGACTGCAGAACGATCAACTTGAACTTGATTATCGATTCCAGAATGTACATGCTCAGTATCTTCTCTTGTACGAAGGTCTTCTCTTGTACCGAGATCTTCTCTTGTACCAAGATCTTCTTCTCTTACATTGGAACCATTCATTTCTCGTGAATTTTCGTTTGGACTTATAAACGCTCTAGAAGGGCGATGGAATGCACTCATCCATTCAGATTCTACTTCTGGCTGTGAAGATTCCTCCTGCGATGGCAACGCACCTTCCTTTCCGAGGTGTACTTCATCAAATGTGACATCCCGACTGCGTACAAGACAGTTCGTCTTCAAATTCCACAATCTGTAGCCGTCATCATTTTCGTAACCGATGAGAATACATTTATCTGCTTTTTTGTCCAATTTACGTCTTCTCTGCTTTGGCACATGAGCATAGCACGTTGACCCGATTATTCTTAGATGTTTAATTCTCGGCTTTTTCTTGAACCAAAGTTCATATGGGGTTCGCTTTTCAATACTAGATGGTCCTGTCCTGTTCAAGACATAAACAGCAGTTCCAACCAACTCTGCCCAATGACTTTCTGAAAATCTGCCATGTGCATGCATCATCGCGCGTGCAGCTTCAACGACGGTCCTGTTATCCCGTTCAACACATCCGTTTTGTTCCGGTGTATACGGCATGACAAGTCTGTGTTTGGTTCCATTGTCG
Organism: Tortricodes alternella; assembly: GCA_947859335.1. Classification (NCBI taxonomy): domain Eukaryota; kingdom Metazoa; phylum Arthropoda; class Insecta; order Lepidoptera; family Tortricidae; genus Tortricodes; species Tortricodes alternella. The sequence goes on along the minus strand of OX401970.1, from coordinate 19,881,962 downwards.
TTGAGTATACTCTGAAATCTGACATTCTTAAATTCACCGCCGTTGTCCGTAAGAATTTCCTTGACAACGTGGCCAGCCCTCTTACACTCCGAAAGAAACTCCTTTAACTTTTCAGGGACCTCAGACTTCTGTTTCAAAAAATAGACTTGACGATAACGTGAGAAGTCATCTTTAAAAAGTAGAAAGTAGCGGTTCTTTGACACTGAGGGAGGAAACGGTCCACAAAGATCTGCATGAATCAATTCGCAGGGCTTGACCGCTCTTTCGCGAACTCCAAACTTCAATCTATGGGCCTTACCAAAGACGCATCCTTCGCAAAGCTCTTTACTAGCCTTCGCGGCGAGCTTTATTCCAAACTCCCTTTCGATAAACTTTCGGACATGTTCTTTGTTTTGGTGGGCCATGCGCTCATGATACAGTTGAAGAGCATCTTGCCTTTCTGTGAGATTGATTGATACTCCGAGGTTTGGAATCTTTGTCTTGAACTTAAGCTTATACAAGCCACCATACCGTTCACGTATTCCTTCTGCTCGTATCTTTCCATCTATCTTCACGATACATTTGTCCATCCGAGACTCAAAGAGACTTTTTTTCGGGTTCAAATCATGCATTGACAAGACCGAAAACAGATTCTTGCTAATAGAGGGTACGTACCAGACGTTCTTGAGGATTACTAATTCCTCCTTGTCTCCTATTGTCGCTTCAATGTGTACTGTGCCCTTCCCTAGAGCTTGTACCACGTGTCCATTCGCGGTAGTGACCGTGTGTGTCTCTTGGAACAAGTCGAAGTCCTGATAGATGTCCCGCCTCATTGAAACATGATTAGTGGCACCATTATCCACGTACCAGGATAATGTATCAGCTTGATTTGAACCAGTCGAACTATTCACTTCCAATACATTCATGAGTGACATTGTATTTGCTTCCTCTTTAGCTTTTCTCTTCGGGCAGTCCTTCTTGTAGTGCCCTACCTTTTTACAAATGAAGCACTTTCGGATCGCCTTCCTATCTCTTTCTTCTTCTTCCTTTTCCGTCTTAGAAGAAGTTGAAGAACTCTTCCTGAAATTCTTCATTGCGAGAGCCTCGCCGATTGACTCGTTGTTCATGTTTAACTTTGCTGAGACCTGTTTTTCTTGTGCGCACAACTGGCTAGTAAGATTTTCTACTGTCCTGTTACTATCTGCTAATAGAAGCCAGCTAGACTTGAAGCTATTGTACGGTTCCGGTAACGTATCCAGAATTTTACAGACCAGTAAAAGCTCCGGAATTTTACCTCCATCTTTGGTTTTTGCCAACTCTTCATGAAGTCTGAACCAGAGATTATTCAGCTTCGACAAGTGGCTTCCCATCGTGTCAGCAGAATCCATAGTATATCGGAAAAACTGTATACATACATCATATGCCCGGTTCTCGTTTACACCGTCATAGAGTCTATGCAACTCTTCCCAAATATCCTTCGGATCAGTAAATCTTATGACCTTATCCAGTGTTTCTTCGCTAATATTGTTGGTAAGCATCAAAAAAGCAGTGCTTTTAAGTTTCTTGTAACGTCGCATATCTTGCAAATACTTTTCCGTAGATGCTGAATCGACAGATGATACATCCGTACCCGATTTAGTAGGTTGTACGGGTTGTACCGGTTTCTTAATTCGGCCTTCTACCAGGTCGAGCAAACCTTCAGAACTATCCAACAATGCAACCATTCTGTACTTCCAATGGCTCCAATTATCTTTCTCTAGCTTAGGAATTCGCACACAGCTAAAATCAGGTTCCATCGTGCTAAAAGCCCATAACCTAATAAATATATCACAATCTTTAATCTTGCTTCAATATATTTTTACACATGACAACTATGTTTACATCAACAGAGTACCAAGTTCAAACTGTGACAGCTTTCTTTACATACGGCGTGCCAGTCACATAATAAAACATTGACGTTATGTAGACTCCTTTAACAGTTCACGCCGTACCTCCATTAGGTACTTAATAAAGTAAAGAATCTTGATACGTATTTATATAAAATTCATAGGGTAGATATGTTCTTACACTGTTCTATTTTTGTGTATAGTAAGCTAAGCATCCACCATCTCCTTTTCCTGCAAGGTTTTCGAATCTTTTTGTACAAAATGTACGTAAAAAAACATAATGAGCAAACGCGGACAAAGCTGTCGCGGCACGTCCATCGTCTTCTACGATTCAGCGGCAACTGAGCTATGTGCGCATGAAGTGAGTGCCACTCGCCTTGGCACCACTCGCCGAGCGCCTCGCCCGAGCGCCTCGTACGAGCGTCAAGTGCAGCTATCATGCGATCGCGAAGAAAACCAAACTATTTTCTGTATAGGTACTCCTCTACTACTCTTGTCTCGTCTATACTCTTGTCGTCCGTACTTGGTCTTTTACATACTGATCACATTCACAAGGGTATGGTATGAGTTATCACTCTGTGGTAAACGGAGCTTACAAAGTAGAACGGTGGTTTGTGATTTACAGGGTTTTAGGGATTTTTCGACTTAGGGGTATTATACCTGTTTAAAGAGTTGGCAACCCTGATCTGTGCCTGTCTGCTTTCCTTGGTGAAAAAGGCAAACAATAAGCATTCCCGCTTTTTCTTCATTCCGTATATCAACGAATTTTTCTTGTTAAGAACTCTGACCAATAAATAGCATTATGCAGGCGTTTCTCAAAACTGGCAAAATATCAGCGACGAGCAAGCCGACGTCCTCTGGTACAAAGGCAACAAAAAAGCTGCCACCGGCACCATGGGTCGAGAAATAGTAATGTTTTGTCCCTCATAATACCATGAAATAACCTAAAATGTATCTTCAATTTAAAGTTTTCTTGTTTATATTCAGCCGTCCAAGAACTATTGAGGATATTGTGGATCAGGGAGATGTGGTGCAAGTTTTAAGAGAGTGTTTATCGGGAGGTGATCTTCCACATTTACTGTTCTACGGGCCTCCGGGAACGGGTAAAACGAGTGCTATATTGGCTGCGGCACGCCAGCTGTTTGGTGACATTTCCCGGGATCGAGTGCTGGAGCTCAATGCGTCTGACGAGCGAGGCATTCAAGTGATACGAGACAAAGTGAAATCATTTGCTCAACTTACAGTCAGCAGTACTAAGGCTGAGTAAGTCTTGTGCCTTTTTCAGTAATTTCTTTAATTAAGAATGTATTTGAAACATATTTTTTCCCTAATTTCTAGTGGCAGACCGTGTCCTGCATACAAACTGGTGATTTTGGATGAGGCTGATTCCATGACCACTGCAGCTCAAGCTGCCCTTCGCCGCACTATGGAACGCGAGACGCGCACCACACGGTTTTGTCTCATTTGTAATTATGTGTCTCGCATAATTCCTCCTATTACAAGCCGTTGTTCCAAATTTAGATTTAAACCCTTAGCAAGAGAAAATGTCATCAAAAGGTAAATATAGGTTTAATTTTTCAACATACAAATGTCTTTTTTCAAAACTCTGTTAGTTATTTTAATTTGCATTATATACTTATTAACACAGACATGGTAAATTTTCATTTTTGTTTTAAGTAAATGAGCTTTTTCCTTTTTTTTTTTTTAATTTATTTATAAGTTACTTACAATTTTTTTGTAAGTGTTTATTTCCTAAGTGTGTACAAAAAATTTGAGATTCACTGTTAATATACTTGTGTGTAAAAAGTTAAGTGTTTTATTTATTAGCTTCTGTGAATGTTTTATGACAGCAACTAATAAATAAAACACAACTTTTCTTTGCATGAATTATTAATATACTGAGTAATTTTCAGGTTACAAGAGATATGTGAAGCAGAAAGTGTGGATGTTGGGGAGGGCGAGGTGCTGCACCAGGCGGTAGACACATGTGAGGGTGACCTGCGGCGCGCACTCACTGCCCTGCAGTGCTGCCAGCGGCTGCTCGGCCACATCACAGCTGAAGGACTTATTGAGGTCTGTTTACTAAGTGGTGTGATGCTGAATCTGATAACTGCTCATAGCTTAGCTTGTTGACCACTTTTAGGGAACCCTTATAGGCTTACTATTATCCATCTGGCTGCCTGTCTGTCTGTCTGTCTGTCTGTCAAGACCCTTTTTCTCAGAAACACGTAGAGGTATCAAGTTGAAATTAATATCATAATTACATCAAAAAAGCAAAATGTTAAACAGAATAAATTTAAAGTTAGTTAGTTTTTATTTAAATATTAGGTCCTTACATATGAAATTGGCGTTTTGTACGGGAGGAATATAAAGTCAATTATTTTTTTGTAAAATATATTGAATTAATCAAAGTATGCACCATTGTTATCTATGCACTTTTGCCATCTCATAGGTAGTTCATTGATGCCTTTACAAAAAAAACATGGGGGTGAGAATCGATAAACTTTTTGAAGGCAGTTTGGACTGCCGCATCGGAGTTGAATTTTTTTCGTTGTAAGAAGTTGTCCAAATTCCGGAAAAAAATGGTAATCTGTTGGAGCAAGGTCCAGGGAGTACGGTGGATGTCGCAGACATTCCAATTGTAGCTCATCTAAGTTAGTGGTTGTTTTTTGTGCAGTGTGTGGTCTTGAGTTGTCGTGAAGCGGCAGTGGCCTAGAGCGTTTGACCAATCTAGATTGTTTAGCAGCTAGTTCTTCCTTCATGGTTTGCAATTGCTGACAATATATATCTGCCTTAATAGTTTGGCCCGATTTTAGAAAGCTGTAGTGAACGACACTGGTGCTAGTCCACCAAACACTCACAAGTAACTTTTTCCGAGTAAATTTTCGTTTAGGGCAGGATTTCGAGGGTTCAGCCAATGCGACGAGCGTTTCCGATTATCGTACAGTATCCACATTTCATGACAAGTAAAGATTCGATTTAAAATCCCTTCATTATTGTGTCGGTTGAGCAAAGTAACACAACAGTAGACGCATGTTTGCAAGTTCGACTCACTCAATTCATGAGGTACCCATTGTTCGAGTTTTTTTTACTTTCCCGATTTGCTTCAAGTGGATTAATACAGTTTTATCACTTACCCCGAAGCCTGCAGCTATCTTTGAAGTGCTTTGTGATGGATCCGCTTCCACAATAGCCTTTAATTCTTCATTTTCCACTTTGGTCTCCGGCCGTCCACGGGGTTGGTTCTGATGGTCGAAATTTCCAGAACGAAAACGTTGAAACCAAAAACGTACCGTGCTTTCTTTTGCGACACCAGCGCCGTACACATCATCAATCCTTCGAGCTGTTTCGGCAGCACTGGTGCCACGGTAGAACTCGTACTCGTAAATATACCGATATTTCATGTTTTCCATTGTGCGGTAATAAGCGACGCCAAAGAAAAAAATAATGAGAAAAAAACAAATTAATAACTGTTTTCAATACTCAAATGTACCAGCTAAATGAATTTATAAATTTGCACAGTGTGCACGTTATCAGACCTCGTTATCTGTGATCAAAATTTTATGCTAAAATGCTAGTGTAGGTACTGCACATTAATATTACATTCATATTTTTAAGGTGTATAATTTGATGTAAACAATATACTTATTTTATTCATAAGTATGTGTTAAGCCAACGTGCTTAAAAAAGGTTTCATTTGGTTGTTAAACTCCATAATAGGTAGGTACTTAATTGTAATTTTTTTGTCAAAATATGTTTGATGTCATATAAATACTTAATTTTTTATTCAGTAATAATATGAACTTCCTAGGTAATCTTGCTGAATTTTGTCGGTTTAAAACAGAGCTGATGGCGAAATTGGAAATAAACTGAATGCGACGCGGAAATGTTTCGTAAATTTAGTATAATTGTGCAATAGATGGCAACATTTTTCGAATAACTATAGTCGTATTTTTAATTAGACGAAGCCAACTGACAGTAGCTAACAACACAGTAAACGTCAACTGGGAACACAGTAAACATCAGTTGACTTCGTCTAATTAATTCAGTAACAAGTAGGTTTTAAGATTGCTTGATTACTAACAATTATGAATCCATGATATTTGAAATAAATTATTTGAATTGAATATACTATTGCCTAACATAATGACTGACACGGAGGCAGGGATTAAATTATATTTCTTATATCGTAACCAGAGGCCCTAGCACACTAGATTTTATCGCGCACATAAAGCATTCGCCCCTTTCGCACCCGCGTATTCGTTAAAAAGCGACAGATGCTTTATGTGCGCGATAAGAGCTAGTGTGATAAGCACTATCCTAAGCTAAGTAATATACCAATTTTCAAGAATCCAGCTTAAAAAAATGTCTCTCCATCCATACAAACTTTTATCCCTTATTTTACCACCATAGGGGATGAATTTTGAAGTAAGTATTATTCTATAATGCGACTCCAAATTATAATTATTACCACATCAAATTTCATCAAAATCTGTGCAGTAATTTTAGCACGATTATCGCAGTTAACCAACAGACAGACACACTAGAAAAAAATAAAAGATATTTGGCATCTTTTAAGAGCCTGATTGCCAAATTTCATCGAAATATAAAAAAGTTATGATGTTTGTAACTTTCTTAGTACCTCTTACCTTAACAACTTAACGCTGTAACGCCATAAAGTTCATAAAAATAGACACAGAAAGTAGCAAAGTTTGAGATTAGCTTTGTTAGCACCAAGCCACAGATTTGATCCCTTATATTTTTGAAAGCCTTATGGCCGAATTCAGAAACGACACCTAAGCATTTGATTGGAGATTAAATAGTTAAATGTTCGTCAACTAATTGTCATTCTATACAAAAACGTCACTGTAATTAAAGATCACTTTGAGTTGGTTTTCTGAATTTAGCCAATAGAAATTGTAATTATAGCTGATTTTAAATAGTTTTTTCTTTTTTCTTTTTGTAGGTTACTGGTCTAGTGCCAGATAAACTAGTAAACGAATACCTGGCCATCAAGAATTATAAAGAATTGGAGCAGTTTGTCGAGAAGTGAGTATAATTTTTATTAACTGACTTCAAAAGAGGATGTTGTTCTCAATTCATCGGAATGTTTTATTTATGATCTCCGTTCAAATAGAATATTGAAAAACCGAACCCTAGTATGACCAATCACTATGGGGTCCGTCTGTGTGGCAAGACTTCCTTAGGAACGGATGAAAGCTGAAATTAGATAATAGATAAAATGGTAACTAAAATATAATTGTTGTAGTCCATCGTGTTAGATATTTGAGAAACAATAAGGGAACTTTCGGTATGGAAATTCCAGAAACTATCAGTGAAAAATACAGCGGTCTCTAGCATTTATGGTTCTAGAGACAATATAAAAACCGTTGAAAAACAAAATCTTTATGGTTCCTAGGAAAAATTCCAAGTTTGTAGCCATGAATTAGCTATATATGTGTAGGAGCGACAGCTGACTGATTGAGGATCGAATGAAAGGGTTAATATTAATGAACGGGAACGAATGGTGAAAGTATGACGTTAGAATTTAATCTAATGGCGGATTGCTCTGTGTAAACATCTTTTAATTGTATCGGGGCTTTATTATTTTGATTTAACTTGGTTTTGGGGAAATATACGGATTTTGTCGTAAGACGTTGTTTTTATTAAACCGTATAGCTACATATATATGTAGTTACAAATGGCAAAAGCTATCATATTATTTATTCAAATAATACAAAATGGGAAAATATACATATAATATCTTATCTGTCTAGGAGACATTAAACCAGTAGGGTATCGCAAAGTATGGTAGTACGGCACCCTTGCCAGTCAGTTCCATTTAGTAATTTCTTGAAAATTGGTTTACGTGATATTAAACAAATATTTTATAAAATGGTTGCAGAGATCAGAATTCGAAGTTTTCACCACGTTATTATGGGCTAGATTGGAAACTAGCCATTCATTTCATTGATAGCAATTCATCGTAGGTATTATCTGGTTTTCACGCTAACCATTGGCCTGTCGGTTTCGCAAGCTTTACGCTTTATATGATTATTTTGGATCTTGAATTCCGTTTTGTAGTTACCGCTATTTTCTTTACGCTAGTCAAATATACAATGTTCTCCTCTTAACGTCTGACGAGTTTTTAACTATAGAGGTTAATATAAAAAATGTTTCTTTACCGTCCTTATTAATTACTTTAACATAAGATATTCACTTGATGTTGTTACGAATATTCCACAAAACTCGAGAGCTTTAAGCCTGTTTTATTAGGACCGGATGACCGTGTTAGTTAAATGATAAGCTATCATGATTCCACGGACCATATCGGTAATCGGTAGGTACTTAACACCGCGCCATCAGCTGGTAACGACTAAAGGCCGGGGCAAATCAAACGCGGTTGCGGCGCGTTTGCGGCGCGAACGCGGGTCCGCGCCGTTGTCGAACGGGGCGGGCGAATATACCATGCCACACCGCGGCGGCGCGGGACCGCCGCGGTCCCGCGGCTACTTTGGTGTGGCATGGTAAATTCGCTCGCGCTGTTCGACAACGGCGCGGACCCGCGTTCGCGCCGCAAACGCGCCGCAACCGCGTTTGGTGTGCTCGGGCCTTAACTAATAGCGATACGAAGCATGGTGTTTTATGTCAATATTCTAAAAGACAATATATACCTGTGCGTAGTAAAAATAAAATAAGCCCCTTAACAATGTAAGACTCGATACAACCTCAGCTAATATTTCATTATGCCCCCGCCTCTCCGCAGCCCACCCCTCTTGTCCCATAGTTCTACCTGTCATACTGATACGCACGGTCACATCACAATAATAGTATTAGGGTAAAGTATTAGGGTAGGTCAACAGGTGGGCCTTAAGATGAACATGAACAAGACGAAGGTCATGTCAAACATCCATGTTGTGCCCACCCCAGTATCAGTTGGGAACTCAGTTCTAGAAGTTGTTGACGCGTACGTCTACCTAGGACAAACAGTCCAACTAGGCAGGTCCAACTTCAAGAAAGACGTCAATCGACGAATCCAACTCGGCTGGGCAGCGTTCGGTAAACTTCGCAACGTCTTCTCGTCCAAAATACCTCAGTGCTTTAAGACGAAAGTCTTCAATCAGTGTGTGTTGCCAGTGATGACATACGGCACTGAAACGTGGTCCCTCACTATGGGCCTCATAAGCAAGCTCAAGGTCGCACAACGAGCTATGGAGAGGGTTATGTTCGAGGTTTCTCTGCGAGATCGAATCAGAAATGAGGAGATCCGTAGACAAACGAAAGTTACCGACATAGCCCACCGGGTTAGCAAGTTGGAGTGGCAGTGGGCAGCGCACATAGCACGCAGAACGGATGGCCGATGGGGCCGAAAATTTCTCGAATGGAGACCACGGACCGGTAAGCGCAGCGTGGGACGTCCACCCACAAGATGGACAGACGACCTAAAAGAGAGGGCAGGAAAACGCTGGATGCAGGCCGCTTCCAACCGGCCCTTTTGGAAATCGATGGGGGAGGCCTATGTCCAGCAGTGGATGTCCTACGGCTGAAATGATGATGATGAGGATTAGGGTAGGTTTACAGGTCACAGAGCCACTAGTATTAAATTATTTATTATATACATAGTGTAATCTGATAAGTTCAGGTGTTGTTTATATATATTTTGCTACCTGCACAGATGCGGCACCGGAAGGACCCCTAATTAGTCAATGCTTATTGTTGATTATTATTTTCCGATGGTTCATAGCGTGGTGATTTTTACGAATACACAAAAGATTTAAAAATCATCTTTGGGTGCGGATATCAATAAATAAATCACGGGATAATCTTTACACAAACCTCGAAAGTCTTGTGTTATGGCTACTAGAGGACGATATAATACTTATATAGATAAATAAATACTTAAATACATAGGAAACATCCAAGACTCGGGAACAAACATTCGTGCTTGTCACACAAATATTTGCCCTTACTGGGAATCGAACCCGGGACCGCTAGCTTCGAAGGCAGGGTCACTACCAACTAGGCCAGTAGTCGTTCTCAGTTACTTTTTAGGGTACCGTATCACATTTTGAAAACAAAACGGAACCGTTATACGATCACTTCAACGTCAACTCTCTTTTTCTCAGCAATATGGCTTTTCGTATCGAGTTGAAGTTTACCATAGTTATAGTAGGTATTTAGAACCCCGCACAAGATGAAAAACCATAATTGAGAAAATCTAAAATTGATTCGTCACAAATTTAAACAAGTGCGAGTACTTACCTGTGGAAAAAGACACAGTATCTAATAGGTACGGAAACCTAAAAATTAAAAACAACTATTGACTTCCGAGCAATCCATGTTGAGTGTGTATCTTTATATGTATCTGCGCAATTATCTCAAAATCCGTCTGTACTACCTTACAAGATTAAATAACGTTGTTATTACATTGGTTTATTTAGTAGACTTAACTGATGAAATTAACTGTCATTTAAAAAAATACCTTGAAATAGAGTTCATTTTTGCAATATACAGACATAGAGACGCGGAAAGAGACTGTTTTATACTATGTAGAGATATGACTTTCGTTAGCACATTGCACTACATGTTGCAAAAGCTCTAATTTGTTTCAAAGCACCGTCGGAAGTATTTCCGCCAGCCATTATAATGAAGAACGTTTCCAGTTTCCTGATGGAGGCGTATTCGGCGTCGCAGCTGCTGGAGCAGGCGGCGGCGACGGTGGTGGCGGCCGGCCACCTCACCAACAAGCAGAAGTGCGCTGTGAGCGAGAAGCTGGCCGTGTGCGCGCACCGGCTGCAGGACGGCGGCGCGGAGGTCATGCAGCTCACCGACCTGGGCTGCACCATCATTATGGCAAACAGCAACCCCTGATTAGAGGGTCGGTTCATTTCCCTAATTTATCTATGCACCAATTTTTGTATTTGTTGTTTATATTTAGATAATCAGTCTCACAGTTGACTGGCGGCTCCCGACACACAGTTTCGCTTGGGATGTTCTAAAATTTCCACACAAATAGAGCCTTAACGCTTTTACCGCCGACAAGGCATATGCGTCTTCTGTTCTGTTCTGTACTTTTACTAAGTGCCATAGACGCGTTCAGCACTATCAGGAGTACCAGGCTAGGAAGGAAACGTGCGACAGCGAATGCCTTAAACGTGTAATTTCAAAAATTCCTTTATAATGCATGTGCTCGAAAAGAGCGTTTTCCATGCAGCTAAATTGTGCGTAAAGTGCCACTTTTTCACACTAGGGTTTTTTACTCTTCAGTTCTTTTTAATTCCAATAGAATTTTTTCTCCGTCATATCCGTCTGACGCACTATAGGCTGAAAATCGGCTGTCATAGAAATATAAATCGAAATCGTAAGTGTTATTTTTTTTCATGAAATATGTAGCTTTTATTTGCCACTCCTATAGGTATTAGAAAATGAGCCTGAGATAATTTTGTTTGGTAATTATTATTATTATTATATTTTTATTTTTTTAACTTGTACGGAGTAGGTATGTCAGAAAAGTGGAGATTTCTCTGAAAGTGCGAGTCAAATCGTAACGTCCTCGCAGATGGTTACAATAAGAAATATTTCCGACATATTGACATTCGTATATTTTCTACAGATGCACTTAAAAAAAACATGGAATATTAATTAATCAATACATTATTTTATATTTCTTTTTGCCGTGGTGTTATGGCCAGGCCCTTAAAGCCATTTGCGATGTATCTTGACTAGGATTAGGACTTGATAAGGGAAAACCTAAGATGGTTTCTTAACTTGTGATACGATCTTGTTATAATTTTTGTAAACTAATAATAATAAATAAATTATCAATACAATAAAACTGTTTTTACCCGACTGGAGCGAAGCAAAAAGGAGGGTTATGTTTTTCGCGAGTATGTGCGTAATCATAATCACTCCATTAGTCACCACCTAGAGCAAAAACTACTGAACCGATTTTAACAAATATGGTGTCTAGCGAACATTGGGCATATGACGTCACCGGAAATCCCAAATGGCAAATGCTATAAGGCATTTTGTCTCTTGAATTTTTTTGTCATTCATTGTATCAAATGAGATAGCTTGACTTGATGAATGTGCAATACCTTCATTTGGCATAATTTCTCGCTACCCAAACTATCCATACAAATCATAACTTCATAACACAACTCAAACTAAATAAATGAAAAGAAAAAATATTTTCGTGCTCGACGAATTTCGATTCAAACTACAGACGCCATATTGGTTTCCGTTATGCTAAGGTCTCAGTAACGCCTGTTAACACCATCTAGTTGGTCAACGAGCGAAGCTCCAGCGGCGATAGTGCTGCCGCCGTCTGACGCATTAGTTTTAAGCTCTAAGATTAATCGAGTCATCCACACACGACAAATTTGCTCTGTAACGTTCACACGAAATAAAGGAACATTTAATATTCTTTAATGTAACAGATAATTCTACCCTGAGTTGCACCAGTGGCCCTAATATGCCAGACAAAAGAATAAGTTAAACCGTCATATCTCTTCTCTCTCACACTAGTGTCGACGAAAGAGATAGTCATAGAGATAAACGGGTTTAACTTATCTTTGTGTCTTGCATGTAAGGGCGCAGACCTTACTATATAAGCAGGGAATAGAGAAGAGCCTAACGTCTTTAATACCTAAGCGTATTAATCGTTACTAAATCTATATACCTACTTTGTCACTTATCGGTTTTATTTATGCAATTTCGCAGAGTAAGTCAGAATGATTCGAGTCAATGTTTGAGGTCGGTTGTTTGCTTCTCTAGCCGAGATAGCAAAACGGCGATGTAGCGAAACGTCGTAAGCTGAAATTGTGGTGGTAGCAAAACAGCCTGATATCAGATGGCCGACATAGCAAAACGTCGTCGTCTCAAAATGACCGTTAGGTTTTAACCTTTTGAACGCCACGGCTACCGGCGAAAAAGTATGGCACGTGCGTTCGACGACGGCTGTTAGCCGACGCAAATGTATGGCAAACGGCATATGGTGGTGTCAGGGGGTACGGAAATCTGCTTTCGGATACAGCCGACTGGGGCGTTTAAAAGGTTAAGTCATATAAGCAGAATTCCCTTATATCGGATAGTCGACATATCAAAACGGCGATGTAGCAAAGCATATCAAAAAGTTCCAGTATCCCTTAGTCCTACAAGACAAATGTCTTTATAGAAAAACATCCACTTGAGTGAATTTACAGTCGGCGTCAAAATTAGATTACGAAATAAGTATACCTATTTTGTAAACAATCTATCTGGTCGTGGAAAATAATACTTACTGACTGTTGAAATAAAATAATCTGTAAGTAGGTATAATACGAATATTCTTTTTAACAAAAAGAAACAACAAACTTACAATGGAACTACTTTCGGAGACATAGACATTCAAAATCCAATTTAATTTGGGAAACTTTTGGGTTAGAGAGATATTTATTATTCTCAAAAGAAATATTACATTTCACTTAATGAGAAAGATAACATAATTATATTATTGCCATTGAGCGTTAATCATGCTTTATATTAAAAGCAGTAGTGCTTATACAAGTTTCTAAAAATACACATCAACAACTGTTGATTCATAATTAAGATTAAATGACAAATCGTAATCATTGATTAGGAATAGATTTCACTTAGAAATATTTATAATTTAGGAATATAGAAGTAAAGTTTGAATAAATACTTGTAAACAGGGTAGGACTAGATTCCCTTTGTTCTCGTCAGCGCAGCAACTTTGTTTATGGATTGGGACATTTGGTTTGCGAAGCAACTTGCACTGCTGGCTGTTTCGTTTTAACTTAGGGTGTATTGCCGTAAAGAAAGAATAGAAGGTTCATACCATTAGCATTTTTATATCGGGATTATTTTAATCAAATGCAATATGAGAAATCTGCCTAAAATTCCAAGAAATATACATTTAAGATTCTCACAATAAGCTCTTTCATTTGATATGTCACACGATATAGTCTGCATAAATGTAATTTAATTTACCCCCCCCCCCCCCCCCCCCAAAAGCGTCCCCATGTTTAAAATGTATTTATTTTCGTTACACGTCCGTCTTCCGGTCACCGACTTACATATGTGTACCAAAATTCAACTCAATTGGTCCAGTAGTTTCGGAGCAAATTGGCTATGACAGACGGACAGACAGCCAGACAGATACACGAGTGATCCTATAAGGGTTCCGTATTTTCCTTTTGAGGTACGGAACCCTAAAAGTACCGAAAGTTCCGAAAGATTTGTTAAAGGCTTACCTTTTGTCACGGTTAGGGTTAACTGGCTTAAAATGGTTATCATAATTATTAGGTGATCTGATGAAATGGTTACCAAACGAATGAGTTAAGTACCCCGTCGAAGGGGTTAAGCAAACGAACGAGTTTTCCGGTTCCTGCTACTGAACTGATTTTAATAAATGTGATATCATAATGATTTACGTGCCAGTGTTATCGATACATTTAAAAATACACCTGACTGATGACAGCATCGCATAGCCGAAACTACTGAACTAGAAACATGAAATATGGAAAATGGCTTCCTATTGTGGTGTAGAGAGACGGAATAAGAAAGGTTTTTTTGGAAATTAATCCCTAAGGGGTTGAAATAGGGGTTGGAAGTTTGTATGTAACGTTTTGGGTCTTTGAAAATTCTACGTCTAGGCGTGTAAAATAGGGCATGAAAGTTTGTATGGGAGTTCCATTATGTCAACTGCTCATCGACTTTTATATAATATTGCCATCAGGGGGCCTAGCACACTAGCTTTTATCGCACACAAAAAGCATCTGTCAGTTTTTAACTAATAGGCGGGTGCGAAAGGGACGTATGCTTTAAGTGCGCGATAAAAATTAGGGTGCTAGGCCCCCTGATTGCAATATTATATAAAGGTCGATGAGCAGTTGACATAATGGAACTCCCATACACACTTCCATACCCTATTTTACTCTCCTAGACGTAGAATTTCCACAAACACAAAAACGTTCCACACTAACTTCCAACCCCTATTTCAACCCCTTAGGGACTAATTATATAACTATAAATTATATAACTGTTCACCGTTAAGGAGTTCTTTTGCGAATTCCGTTATCAGTTCCGATAGACCAGGTGCGTTCTAACGATAATAAGTGAACCGCCTATCGTTGAAGAGTTCTAAAGCGATTTGTGGACTTCATCATCACCCCGCTTGACCAAGTGATGCTGTTCTAGTGCAAATACATCAATTATCTTAGAAAACGGCAAAAACGGTAGACGTTTGCTTACAAAGTTTGACAAGTTCGTTGATTCCTAATGAATCCAATTATCAGATAATCCCAATATTTTTATGGAACCATTTTTGAAGTATGAACGTTACAAGATAGAAAAGAATCATTAAAATGAGTTCAAGGTCCAAGAGTCATCAAGTTATGGGGGAACATACTCGTACATAAAAAATACATATATATGCAGTTGCGTAACAAAAGGGTGGCAGGGCTGGCAAAATGCCACGGGCACCCGACCCAAGAAGGCCCCGGCCCAAGAGGCTTAGGAAAGTACAGGTATAAAAGGAACCGGTGATATTTGGTACCGGTACCATGCAAAGGTCAAAGGTACTAGTTCTTAGAAATACCGGTATTTCAAGCCCTGCTCTGAATACTTTTAATAGGTAGTTGTTTACAATGAATGTAATCACTTTTTCGCGGTATATCGGTAACTGAGGGTAGTTTTAATTTAGTAATACAGGTTTTAATTGGTCTAGATGGTTGATAAAAGTGCGTCTAATAATGTTGTTTTATAAAGAACAATGTGTTAGAGATTCACCTCCATCTTTGTTATGCTTTCATTAGCTACTCATAATGTGATATTCAGTTAGATGCGAAAAATAAAAACAACGGTTCAACCGCATAGATATTAATATTTTGTTACAAAATTGAAGCAATTACCCACGCATTGTAAAAATTGAATAAAACGAGGTTTTGTCTTTCGTTAACCCTTTGACTGCCACAGTCGGCTGTGGCCGTCGGCAGTTTTCCGTGCCCCTGATGCCACTATACGCCGTTTTCCATACATTTGCGTCGGCTACAGCCGTCGTCGAGCGCTCTTGGCACGCTTTTTCGCTGTTAGCCATGGCGTTTAAAAAGTTAACCTCAAGTTACAATTTTGCAGGTGCAACAAACCCGCTGCGATTGATTGCGTCCAATCTGAACGGTTTCTCGCCGCGGCTTCATTCAAGATCGATTCCTTGTAATCATTCGTGCAAATGTCGATTGTTTTGTTTGAATCTCTGTTTAATATGAGCATTGTTTAGGCTCACAATGGTTTGCTAAATAAAGATTATCGTCGCTCGAATATTTCGACGTTTTATTTATTCGAACAGCCTACAAAATCTTTATAGACTTTTATGTCAATTTGTAGTGATGCCGGTAAACATTGAAAATACATGCTACATGTTCTTCTAAGAGTAACATACTTAACATTGTTCTGAAGTTTTGAGCTCGCGTTAAAACCATTTCCGTTTTCCGTTAAAAGGGCCGACTTGTAGGTATAGCGGGAAAAAAAGAATAACGTCTTTATAGAAAAGATAATATCGGGCGGCGGTTAACAGCGTGACCACTTTCATTTTGGTAATTCTACTAAAAGCGCGGTCGAAAACTACCATAATCTACCAAATGTAGCTTAAAAAAAATTAATTACCTATCTGTTTCGTGAACAAGACATGCATTTAACATAAAATGTGATGTATATGTATTGTTATTATTATACGTTAGTAAATAAATACAAAAATACGTAGTTACGATAAACAAACGCTATTTTATATCCTATTACAAAGTTTTTATTAACTCTGTCAATCTGTTTGCTATCGATTTTAAATTAACTTCCCGATGAGGTTGAGACATGAAACTTTAAATATAGCTTAGTGCTGGATGACAATGCAATATTAACTCGCTTTTTTGTGTCTGTTCATGCCGATTAGATGATAAACTTGAACATGTTTGGCAACCATTGTCTTCGTGTATTTCAGTCAATAAAAATATCTTGCCATTGCCATAAAGTATGAAATAATACCAACTTATTTTAACATACCAAGTACATAACCATTTGCTTCAATTCTACCAAAAAAGTAGAAATCTACCGAAAGTGGTCACTCTGGCGGTTAGATGCCCACGGTGGAGTGGTGCGGAGCGCAGCCCCTCCACCGCGTGGTTAGCGCGCGCTCGCGTCCCATTGGCTGCCGTCGCCCGCCGCTTCCCCGCCACAGACGCACGCACAGCGTCTAGATTCTCAGATTTCAAATCTCGACCGTTTATTTCGAGTTGAGCAGTCGGAGCGCGTGAACGTGGCCAGCCGTTTCGTGCGGACGGAACAATCTTTCTCGCTGAAAAGCAAAAAGTGCTTGCGCTCATTACTGTTCGGTTCGGTGCTACAGCGTGAAGTCCAACATCAATCAGTGCGTGTAGTGCTTCCTTCAGGTTCTGCGAAATTGCGACGGTTGATGAAAAGGTCAATTTCTTTCGATGAGTGGAGATTTAGTGCATGTTTATCACCATCATGACTAGATCCACACTCATCCATGGAAGTTGCGATGTTCATCGTGAAGCACGTGATTGAAGCGAAGAGCTGTCGACGAACGCGGCATCGGCGGCGCGGTGCAGGTGCTGGCGTAGCGCTCAGGTACGCGCGCGACGGAGGTAACGCCGCGTCCACCTGGCGCTGGTGCCCACCCAAATATTGCGTATAGATACGCTATGCGCTGCTAAGCTGTTGTATATTTCGTTTTGCATGTGTATTTACAGTATATTTTTTGCTGCTGCGGACGACGAACGTTTTCAACTGTTTAAGCCATGTTTAATTTATTATTAAATCCCGTCAGTGTAATTTTTTTATCATTTTGTGTTTAGTTAGAAGAAATATAAAAGGCCGTAGGTCGAGCGGCGGCGACGGGGCGCCGCGCCGGGGAGGGGCGGCGCGGAGCTCCTCGGGCAGCACTTAGGGGCGCACCGGCTTTTTTTGCCCGCTGCTCCTTCTGAGAAAGCCTTCCGTGGCGGGCATCGAGAAGTGGTCAGTGCCGTGACGTCACGGGCCGGGCCGCCGACCCGCTTCACCACCTCGTACAATAGTCGTCGATTGCTACACTATTAATACTTATATGTAACCATAAATCCGCTTTTCTGTGCTTAACTAAATTGATCGATTAACAATATATAAATAAAATATATAGATACCTGATAATTTGTTTCTCTGCTTAATCAGCGAAATCGCACACCTACTTAATTTCTAACTTGAACTAAAATTTACATCGTTTTCCGTAGCAGTCAAGGTTTCGTTTTTCATACTTAATAGCGAAATTGGCGTTTTTGTATTTATATTTATACTTTTGAGTATCATTTTTAGCCAATCACAGGTAGGTAATTTACGCGCCTGCTAAATCAAGAACCTAAAAACCTTACCATAATTCGAGCAGGCCGCTTTTGGAGGTATTATAAGATATATAAGTACCCACTTATTATACAATCATTAAAATCAGGAAATACAATTTAGTTAATTTGTGTCCAAATCATTCGAGTTAATTTTTAGTGTTCCGTACCCAAAAGGGACAAGCGTACCTAGGTACAGAGAGACAACGAAGTCACTAGAAGGTTCGTGACTTTATTGTCTCTGCAGGTACCTGTCAAGATCATTTATCTCAGCGACCACTTGTTTTACATATCTACCTACCTACTTAAAATTTTAGAAACTTGCCCACATCTACTGACGCAAAAATAAGTTAACTAGTTTTGCGTAAGTTATCGTTGCTTACAATTCTTAACTAGATTACGGGAGCCATGGCGCGCCGCGCAGATCCGTCTTCAATTTCTTAGGTATTTTATTGCTTGACATGTAATTTTATCCTAACGGGCAAAGGGATAGGAAGATACCTGACAACCTAACACTGATCAGTGAGCATCAAAACCCGAAATCCACAAAACTGACTACCTACAGAAAGAAGAAAAAGAAATAGATTCCGCAGTGCTCGTGGGGTCGGTATGGAAATAAGTAGCAGTCGGTGACTTACCGTAAACTTAGCCTTAGTTTGTTAACTGCCACGTCAGTTTCGTTTATTTCTGATGGTATTTTTTAGGGCTTTTATCCTATTTCGGATGCAAGTTCAGTATCCGGCCGCACAGTAAAATCACGGCCGGATACCTAGTAACCGGATATCCGTTGCAACTCTAGTTAATTTTGAGAATCACACCCCAGGTCTAAGCCCTCAACGTTGAATGTACTTACTTGTAAATAATTCAATGAGCGGTAGTGCGTGGCGACCTGTAGGGGCAGAGCGACTCGGCTCCGTCAATTATTTTTTGGGTAGCTTTAACCTTTAGCTTAAGTATTTATTTAAATGATATACCTACCTAGTGTACAGGACCTAATCTACAATACAAGCCCAATGTATGTAATTTATTTGTTTGGATAATGATTAATACTGAATAGGAGAAAATAACTTCGAAAATAACCTAATATTTTAAAGATAAAAATGGTTACAGTGATGCCAGAACTGAAGTGAAGAACTACAATTCTTTGTAACATTATTTTGATGTAACCCTTAAGGTTTGGTTATAAGCCAGCGTAAGCTATGTACCTACCTAAGCGCTCAAAGATTGATTATTTGACGACTTGTGGGTAGCACCGCTAAATCAAGAATATTTCAACCGACTAATATTGATAATGGTAATTTTGGCTGGTAGAATTGGTATATAGACATATTTATACGACAAGAAGCGCTAATAAGAAAAATGACGGCAGGCCCAGGTGAGGGTAGACTGATAATTAAAAACGATGTTTACCAAATCTTTAAGCTGTTTTGTGCGGATTTCGCCAACAAATTTAACAATAGATTATATTCGAAGCTATGGTAAAATCCGATCTTATTATGCTTTTAATATCAATTTAACAAGTCAGCTTTTAACGTCATGTTTCCGTTAACGTATTTAGGTACCTTGTGAACAAGAACAAAACTAAACGAATCACACCAAAAATCCTAAAGTCTAAATGGCTGAATCACAAGCTTCCTCCAAAAAAAAAAAACACGGCAATTCACAAAAGACTCGAGATAAAATTATGTTCTGTCCATCATCAAGCGGCGGTGTGTTATTTCTACAAGTTTTTTTATGCCTCGTGGAGTTGTTTAATAGTGTTCCGGGTAGTGAGTTTAGTGGAGCAGGTATCTACCAGGTACAGTCGAGGTCAAAATTACCTTCGCGGACAAAGTGGTCAAAAATGTGAACACGATTTTATTGTCGAGGGTGTACGAGCGCTCAGATGTATTTAGTTTTTCCCCTTTGGTAACGAATATATTTTAATGACCTCAACTGTCTGTATAAAACTAGAATAGATAAGTGTTGTTTAAAGCTGTATCTGCTGAGAGCCTTCTTTATGAACGGGGTTACAAAATGATATATACTTAATTTACTACGTGTTAAAACGTTTACGAAATGCGTAAACCGAAACCGTGAAGTGAACAGGCATTCCTGTCATGTTCGACATGGTTTGTGATAAATACCTTATGCCTAAATGTGTTTTAGATTATCATAAAAAAAACCACGTGCGTGACGGACCACGCACTGTGTACGGTTCCGTAGCTTGTAGGATTTTATACTTAGTATAAATAGGTACCTTCATTGGCCCTCATATAATTAGTCACATTATGGGGTGGCACATTATTGACAACTTTAGGAGCGCGGGATAGTTAAGATGATTCCAAAAAATAGTACCTTTGGAATTTTGGAGATATGTATGAGCCCTGTTTAACGGGTAGGTACGCTAACTTGACGTCAAGCTGACGTACCTAGTCTGGGTCTCCAGAATGGGGCTACTCCCAAAAATGCCGTATCTATATCCCAAAAAGCCGGTCAAGTGCGAGTCTGATTCGCGCGCCGAGGGTCCCGTACTTACCTATGATAAACAAACAGCACCTTACAAATTCGTACGGAACCCTAAAAACAAAAACAAAATGCTTTAACAACCGGGTAACCATTTACAACCTACCTATGAAATAAGACAAAATATAACATTCGCATGCTCCTAAGCATTTGCAAAGGTTATTCCGTTAAACAATTTTTTTTGTGATGTACCTAACTACTTATTTGCAGTTTTCGGACTTTTTCCTTCGCTGCTTCTCAAATTTCATTATTCTAGGTCAACGGGAAGTACCCTACTGGTTTTGATTCCCTTGAAAGTATCAAAATATGTGGCATAAACGGTCGTATCTTTTGATTGCGTTGACTTAGGTTGATTTTTACACGGCTCCAAGAGATTACAGACCTGAATACTTGATATTAATTTCAACTTGATACCTTCACGCGTTCCTGAGAAAAAGGGGTTGACACACAGGCAGACGGACTAACAAGTGATCCTATACGGGTTAGTACACTGGCTCTCGAAGTCTTAACTACGTAGCTCTAATAAAAGCTGACATATTTCATAACAAAACAATCACGTGTGAAATACCTACCTATGTGCACCGTCAATCTGGCGAATAGGTAAATCACTTCAACCTGACGTTTGCATATGTGTGTTAGCGTGTACAAATACATGACGACGACGAAATTTAACCACAGATAATTATACACAGCATTTTTGAAAGTAGCACCAATCTGGAGATCCAGCGAGACCAATTAGTCAAGTAGAGTACCTGTTAAACAGGGCTCATGTTTCCGAAATTACAAAACATTATTTTTACTAGGTACCTACTAATTGGGTACTATTTGGGATAGAGTGTCATGTCTATCTAGATTTCTAGAATGACGCCTGTGCCTGCTCTCATTTTCTTTGTAATTTTGACATGGCATGTAGCACCGGTGTTCCCTACTTAATATAAATTGCCATAACATTCTCAGACATGTAAGTCCCATGTTGTTATTATAGTACGGCAGTATCGTATGCGCGCATCACGCGTATAGTATGATTTTTTTGTCGTGCAACGTGTAAACAGGGCGCTTCCGCGTCAGGTCATGCGAATCGCGAGGGTCGAGGGAACCAGCCGAGCTAACGTGCGATCATTTATTTTCTCTTAGGAGTATATAGGCGCGTTTCTCTCACGCTCCACGCGAATACTTATGTGTAGGCGCATGATGTACTCGGAGCTTAATTAAAAACCAATAACTAGCTGTTTATCAATAGCAGGCAAAAAGGGATTGGTTTGCGATCCTTCACAAAAACATTTGCCTATGTTATAGCAATAATCAAGAATTAAGCTGGGTTAGTAGTAAAATAGGTAATAGTAAGTAGATTGTTAACCAAGGGGTGTAAGAGATCAATTGCACCCGAGATATTGAGCGAGGGTACAATGATCATTTATATCCGAGTTGCTTTTTATCATCAATGCGAGGAATATGAAAAATGTAAGGTAGGGGAGATTGGGGCACACTGAACCGCGGGGTACAGTGGAAAATTCACTATAAGTGTATGTGCACTTGCGCACACAAACAAACGCGTCGTTGCAGCTTGTCCATAGCCCTCTCCTTCGCACTAGTCGCCGACGCGGTATCAAACTATCAAAGCGGGAAGATGCGCTGTCACACTCCGCTCAGTAGGTAAGTAACTAAAGCATTTTGTCACGTGGTTTTAAAATTTGTTTTATTTCTCAGTAAATAAGAAATATAAATGTTGGTATTTTGTCGTAAGCCTGTTATAGGTATCCTTAATCTTTTGTAAACATTGTTGTTTTGTCTTTAAGATAAGTAGTTTTTTTTGGTTATAGCTATTCATTTTCCACAACGGCCTATGGGTCGCAGTGGACTACTGATCCGTGAAGCTGAAATTAATTTGTACTTTTTTAAGGTATAATTTCCTCGCAATCGGGTATGGAAGACATGTATCGGACTTCACACTGAAGAACAGATGAGTTATGCTCTAAAACTTATATCGGATGGCCAAAAAATAAGAGCTGTTGCTAGATCGACTGGAATTCCGTTTACAACGTTATATAGGTATCTTATAAAAGTTAAAAAGAATCCTGATCCTGAAAAACCAATAAAGCTTACACCTAACTACGCAGATCATAAATTAAAATTTACAGATTATTGATTGGGCCTAAGAAAAACCTACCTATATTTAAGTTCATTAAGTGCGATAATTGTGAAATTTTTATTAGTAGATTGTTTTGGACATATAATAAAAGACTGCCTAATAGTACAAATAAATGAGTAATAACATGTAAATTATTGTCTTTTACTACATTTCTCAAATAGATCCAGTCTGCCCCAGTCGATTCACTGTCACGCATGCATTGATCCAAAGTGACCCATTCCTGGGTCACAGTGGATCATTTCCCATTTGTTTTTAAAGTGGCTAAGTATAACTCACGATGAATAATGAGGTAGTTACTCATATTATGATCTAATTTCAGAGATTAATCATTTAGCCATAAACTTCGGAACTTAAAAAAAACCGGACAAGTGCGAGTTAAACTCGCGTGGAGAGGGTTACATTCCGTACATGATTATCTGAAATTTCCTATGTTACTTTAGATACATAGGAATATGATTTCCTGTAATCTATAGCTAAAGATCTATTTTTTGTATTTTTTTCCAAATTTTAGGCCCAGTAGTTTCGGACATAAGGGGGGTGGGTGTGGGGGGGGGCGGGTAGTCAATTTTCGCCTTTTTTCCTAAATAACTTCCAAATATTTATTTTAAAATTAAAAAAAATATATATAAGTATTTAATATTCTCAAAGTGAGCCCTTTCATTTGATATGTCACACAATATAGTCTGCAAACCTCTTTTTTATTTTCTAATTTGCCCCCGAAATGTGGCCCCCGTGTTTAAAATTCATTTATTTAAATTACACGTCCGTGTTGCGGTCACCGATTTACATATGTGTACTAAATTTCAACTCCATCGGTCCAGTAGTTTCGGAGAAAATTGGCTGTGACAGACGGACATACAGGCAGACACACGAGTGATCCTATAAGGGTTCCATTTTTTCTTTTTGAGATGCGGAGCCCTAAAAAGTGATCCACTGTTACCCAATCTCCCCTACCTGCGGGTAAAAAGAGCCGGTGTTTATCAAGGTCCACTATTACAAAAAACGCATTTCTAATAAATTTATTTAGATTCCATTTCACGCACATATATAAATAACCAATCAGAAGGCGGGAGCGCTTACCCTGACGCTGTCCGCCATCTTGTCAATAGCCGACGCCGTCTGACGAGTAGGCCTACCCACTACGCCAGTCTTTGGTAAGATTCTTAAGATTATAAGTAGGTAATTTAAGGGTAAGTAAAATATGCAAAATTTAGTGTTTTAGTGTGAGAAAGACGCACTTAGGGATAAGACGGTGTAACTTATCCTTGTGCCAACCTTGCTAGGGCCGCTTGTTGGGACAGGTGGAAAAAACCATGTATCTCTACTGGGCTATTCCGGTAGTGATAGGTGGGTTTATGTTCCGTCATTCCCTACTAGTAGGGATAGGTGGACTTGTTACTACTCTACCAGTAGCAACCAGCGAGTATATCGCATTTAATGTACCTCAGATGCGGGCGTGAAACGCGTTTCCTAGTACTCTTTCTTGCTAAATAGTCTTACCAGTTGTACTACTGGGAATTCGCTTCTCAATAGACTTACAGATAAAGTAAGACTTCGCTGGTCTTATTTTCCCATTAGTCTTACTCTTTCAAAATGTATAAGACGTAGCCCTTGTAATGCTGCGCAGATGCCAAATTTTATTTGATTCACCCGATGTTAAAGTGTGCTGTGGTAGTCCGGTGGCGCCGGAATATTATGAGATCATAAGTTACAAAAACTCTAAAGTCGCTTATATTTTGCATGTGAATACAGTGTGTACTTGTAAAGCTTATACCTATTGCGTTTTGTGTCACATCGTGCCAATGCATTTTCAGAAATTCGATGATTGAGGCATTAATATTTATTTCAAATTAAAACTTTCATAATTAAATTAAATACAAAAATTCTTAGTGGATTTTTTTCAGACAGGTTCTCCCTTTAATAAGGGCTAATGTAGGTAAATCGGTGCTCAGTCGTTATGTTATTTTTACTATACACGTAAAGATACATACTTATATTTTATTTTTCTCATAATTTCTACCAGTTTTCTCGATGCACCTTATGATAGTTTTCTCTGCTAGGTCTGTTGGTTGACTGGTAGACAATGCCATTTGGCATTAAGTTCGCCATTTTGTACTTTGTCAATAATAAGCTTAAATAATCAAAGAGTTACGTATTTACAAAAAGTTCAAAATCTATCCGTAATTATGTAATTGAAGCCCTAGTGCGGAACCCCACATTGTGCATGGTCCGACATGCACTTGGCTGGTTTTTTTTAAATTAATTGTACGGAAGCACTGGCATTTTCACTGTTGAGTCATAGGTTTACATTTTTGGGTACAATTTGACTTCCTCATCGACGATAAAAAAAAGCTAAAATCCGAGATTTAAAGCAATAAACTAGAAATGCCACGACTGGCGTTAGCCCTCAAGGGCAGAACGGCACGAAACCTATCATGGATCCTGTTTACACGTATACGAATCCAATTTTCTTTGAAGGCGGTCTGCAATCTACAATCATTATTTTTGCAAAGACAAATCCATTTCTGCGGTACGTGACTGTGAGGTAATGAGAGCTAATGGCGGTGGAGCTGTCATTACGCGGACGGTCGGCGTCGGCGCGCTCGCACCGCGGCATGCCCGGGTATACAATAAATTGTCGTTCAATTTGTTGTATACTTGCAAATGGATACGATTATTACAAATAATCTTCAATTAAATGAAATATTATATGGTCGCGTGCGTTCCTTTCGAAAAAGAGCACACGAAGCCCCATTTGTTTTCGCCAACCGATTAGTTTCTAAACTTCTAGAACTTTAGAAACTTGTTACTTACTTCTCGGCCTAAGTCAATAATGTTTAGTTTGTATAGAATCCAGATTGTAGGAAAATCCTTGAAATTAATACATTTTTGCAGCTGGTTGAATAATATTGACATACCTATTAGTACTCAATACTCAATACTCAATACTTTATTGCGTTCCACATGTGTTACAGATGTTAGGTATGTTTATTGTAGATCATTGTGGACCCTGTCGGGCACAGCAATTTTAGAGACCTAGCAATATAGTTATTTGATTCCAGCGATTACGATTATTACGGTACCTCATATGAAAAACCGTCTTACCCGATTAAGGCTGGGTTTTATAAAGATCCGTTCGAACGAATTACGGTCGCGAATGTCAAAAATTTTACTGATTTCTGGAATTTCATCTGATAATTGGTCTAAGGGACCTTCATAAAACCCGGCCTTAGTTTATTTATTTAAGCGGGGTTTTAAAAAGTCGATCCATTAATAATACTTAGTATTGGACGTATTGGATCAAATATTAGTAAATCAATACTGTTTTTGACATTACTGATCTGATTTGGTATGACGAACCTTCATAATACCCGGCCTTAAGTATAAGTGGACAATGGTATCGCATACTCGCGAAGCTAGAGGGTATTCTTTCCCTTTGCTGTAACTTTGCACGGAAATTCATGTTAATTAAGAATATCTCTTAAAGTACCTATACGTTACTTGTGCCTTTATTTCTAATTGAAGACAGCAGCAGCATTTTAACCAGCTACATAATGGTTAAAATGCTTTTAGTTTCGCGTGTACAAGATGTCAAAGTTGTAGGCAACTGTCACGGTGCAACTTTGCCTAGTAGATTATTCGGAATAATATGTACAGAATTTAAATATGGAATTTTAAATTCATAACCGATATGCTAATGCCGGAAACTCAATGAAACTCTTCAAACAGCCATATATTTATTTCTTCTACCTGCAAGTCTAGCACGACCTGCCCGCGAGTTTTTTGTCACTCAGTGCGTCCCTTACATATTTGACTAGTTGGGCAGAGACGCACTGAGCGACAAACGACTCGCGGGCATGTCGTGCTAGCCCTCCAGTGGCAAAGTGTCCAATATCATTCCCCATATTTCTCCATACAAAATTTTATGCATAGTAGATCGAGTTTACCCAAATAAAAAAACACAAAAGTCAAGGGTACTTCATTAGGCTTAAATAGGTATATAACTAGGCATCAAAAATCTAGGCAATTGAGTCTAAACTGTAATAAGTGAAATACGAACCAATATCTGAACATATTAGGCTAAATATTTATGTAGGCAACATAATAACAAAGTAGAATAGGGTATTGATAAAGTTAAAATACTAAACTTAATTAGAATACAAAACCAAATTTGAAATAGGTACCTACTCCAATAACATTAAAACTAAATTACTGAAGGAACTTAAATAGACTTATAACATCATAAACCTGATTTTTCAGTAGCAGAGTCAATAGTAACAACCCTAGCCTTAGGAACAGTTGTGGGACCAATGCTTTAGAAACCCTTTGCAACATTGCCTACCGTCGTTATAAACGTAATTCAGTACATTTACAAGAAAAAAAACAGTTAAAGCAATATAAACAGTATAATTAGTTACCATAGAAATATTCACCAAGCTGCAATCATTTTTTTTACAGTAAAAGACAAAAGTTTTGTAAACACAAAATAATCACGCACTTCTTTCGTAACGTCTAACTGTAAAATTATCACTGTTACCGCAAGAAGAAATATTTAAATAGGTTGTCAGATGAACGATAGACTTTCTCCCATTATTAGAAGTAAAAATGCATAACGGTTTGTTAGATAATAGTAGTTTCTCAAAACGGGCAAAGTTGCACTTCATTGGCAATGTTGCATGCAGCCTTAAGGGGCTCGTAAACGGGCTAGATTTGTGACTATATACCTATTGCTGAAATTTGGGCTATTCTCATTAAGATTACATATTTACATTACTTTTTTGTTCCCAGTAGGTAGTGCTGTCACACTACCTACTGGGAACAAAAAAGTAAAGGTGTACAATTTTGGGGATAGCGTGAACTGGAGAAATAAATTGCCAAAAATCTAGTTTAACTTTAGAATAATAAATAATAACACAATTGCACCATTTGACTTTACCTTTTTAGGAGAGAACCAAACAAGGAATCAACGATCACGAACATGTTCCAAATTACACATCGGCCCCATTTAGGAACCTTACACCTAAAACGCTGCCATACACAACAATTCACAACATGCAATGCATGGGTTCCCATTACCTTACATAATACCCATTCTACGAAATACACTTCGCATAGCAGGTATCACAGTTTTTTTTAGCCGAATGATTTTATTTTTTTATTTTTATTGGAGCACGACATGTGACTCCTCTTCCACCTGTTGGAAAGCGGCAAGTGGAGTCCATGAGTGCGGGCGACAGGCGCTTAACCAAAATTAAGTACGGCGTCTGTCGCCATCACTATGCCGGCTTAGGAGATGTTTCTTCACGCTTCTTTTGAAGACACCTGGTTTGTAAGAAGAGGGAAAATCGTGGGCCGGGAGAGCATTCCACATTTTTGTTGTTCGACAATAGAATGATCTGCGAAATTTCTGCGTACGCGCAGGAATTTCACCCGCGGTATGTGGATGCGACCCCAGCCCTGTACGGGTAGTTCGAAGGCGGAATGACGATGGAGGAATAAGATTGAAAATCTCTTCAGAGCACTCGCCGTGATACTGACGATACAGGACGCTTAAGGCACCGATGTCGCGCCTTAATTGTAGAGGTTCAAGGTGTTGTGAAACCTCAGCATCACCAATAATGCGGATAGCTCTCCTCTGGAGGGAATCGAGGGCATCTAAAAGATACTGTGCGGAACCGTCCCAGAGATGCGAACAATATTCAATACTCGGTCGAACCTGCGTCTTGTAGAGCAGCAAGCGCTGAGCCGGAGCAAAGAACCGTCGTTTAGGACCCCAAGCTTGCGGGAAGCCAACTTTATGGCTCCCGCGATGTAATCCCTGTGATTCAGATCACTGCGGACCTCCATACCGAGAATATGGAGACTATCACGCAAAAGCACGGGAGTGCCCTGAAGAGATGGGAGCGGATAAAAGGAGGACTTTTTTGCGGAAAAGGCACAAGCCTGAGTCTTGTTGGCATTAAACTCGACGAGATTGTGCGCACCCCAATCAGAAATGCGATGCAACGTTTCGTCCAGTTCAACAACAAGTGTGTCGCGTCTCTCCGACACAACCGACTGACTTGCTGGAGGTCGGCAGGTATAGCAACCATGCACCGTACTATCGTCTGCATAGCAATGGATGTTGCCAAGGGACAACATATCATTGATATGCAGGAGAAATAGAGTGGGCGCTATAACTGAACCTTGCGGTACACCAGCATTAACAACCATGAGCTCGGATGCATGACTGTCCACCAGGACACGTATGCTACGCCCATGAAGGAAGCTGGTAAGCCATCTGCACAGAGAGTCGGGAATGCCGTAAGCTGGCAATTTGGAGAGGAGTGCCCTGTGCCAAACTCTATCAAAGGCCTTGGAGATGTCAAGGCCGACAGCCAATGCTTCTCCGTGCTGGTCCAACGCTGCACCCCAGAGATGTGTTACGTAGGCTAGAAGATCACCCGTTGACCGTTTTGGTCTGAATCCATACTGACGATCATTAATGATGGAGTGATCTTCCAGGTACCGAACAAGTTGCGCGTTGATAATGCGTTCCAGAACTTTACACAGCACTGAAGTGACAGCAATTGGGCGATAGTTTGAAGGGTCTGAACGATCTCCCTTTTTGGGGATGGGTTGTACGTTTGCCTCTTTCCATGCTTCAGGGACACGCCCAGTACTATACGAGAGGCAATATAAACGCGTCAACACGGGACACAGTTCAGCCGCGCACCTTCTCAGCACAATGGCCGGGATACCATCAGGACCTGAGGATTTCCGAACATCAAGCGACAGTAGGACTGCGCGAACATCACATTGTCTGATTTTGATATCAGGCATCGTGAATCCGCAGGGCAACAGAGTGGGTGGCAAAAGGCCACTGTCAGTGAGTCGCGAGTTAGCGGCAATGAGGTTAGCCATAAGCTCGGCCTTATCTTTGCCATCATACGCCAAAGATCCATCAGAGTATCTCAGAGGAGGTAAGGAAGATCGACAATAGTTGGACTGAACAGATACTTTTGCATAATAATATAATTTGCATAATTATCAGTTGGTAAATATAATTTTCATTTCTCAGAATATTAAATGGCAGAACACTATCGCCGAATGTAATTTTGCAGAATATTACATACATACCTATTATCACGCCCGAAATCCCTAATGGGTAGGGCAGAGCCACAGACTACTTGTGGCCACGTTCGATTAATTAGTCCTAAGATGGTATGATGAACCGTATGGTGACAGGTGATCAGCCCATCGCCCATACAGATAGTCCACCATGTTGGAGAGGACCCGTCCCTTAGTCGACTTTTACGACATGCCAGGATGATTAGCATCTGCACGCATTCTATGCTATTTCTTCTCTCCCAGTGCAGCAGAGGAGTAGCTGCAGAATATTAAATAGCAGTAAATTGTATCGCCGCATGTAATGGCAGAACACTGTATTGCCGAATCTGATATATGTAAGTACTGTAATTGAATATAGTTTAACGCAGCAGCGAGCGAGCGAAGCCAGCAAGCAAGGTCTTCGGAACAGTACCATTACCATGCGTTGCGCAAACCGCTCTCGCTAGCGCAAACTATCGCTCGGTCCTTTTTACTTGTATCGGCAACAAGCAGCATTTCCTATAGAACTCGATAGCGAGAACGGGTGGCGCAAACTCATGGTAAGGGCTCAAAACCGATTCGGATAGGTTAGGTTAGAAGACTAAGGTCTAAGGAGGAAGGTAAGTTCAAGGTAAGGTAAGCGGTTTCCACGCCGTGAAAGCCGCCTTAGCGTGTACTTAATTAGAATGAACCAATGAGCCTGTCGTATTCAGCCTCAGTAGGTACATAAAAAATAGCCTATAGTATCAGCGACAGTAGTTTTTGACGCCACTGAACCTGAATTATTCTGTGGCCACGGTTAGTGGTGATGAATAAGCCCATATCCCAACCAAACAAGTGTATAGTCGGCGCCCGGGCTTTTGCCTAATCGATGCGTCCCGGCAATTGTATAGATAGATGGCATTTCCTTAGGTTTCGACTGGTGCTGGGATTGTGTGTTAGATTACACGATATTATAGAAATATACCTACATGGTGAGCAATCCAAATGGGGTTCAGTGAGACGCCTAAAACTATAACAGCCCGTTCACACGGAGACATCCGATCTTTTGCGGGAACTGGCTACAGTATTTCAATACACGCGTTCACACAAGCATACGATTGCAGGGCCCGGCAGTAAACCGGATCTTGCTAAATGAGTCATCCGATTTTGCGGCTACAAATCGGTCCGGTCGTTCGATAAAATGGCGGATCCGATTAAGTGGCAACAACATTTCCATACTTGCATTCACACAAGCTCCCTACAATAATCCTGCAAAAAAACCGGATCCGGTGAATCGGTCGGGGGCGGGCGCGGTCGGGGATGCGCCGACGACGGATAGTGAGTCCAAACGAAGTCTGGTTTTACAGTACTGGAGGGTCCTACAAAACCGGGCAGCCATGTGAACACACTATCCGGTTTTGCAGGTTCCGATAGTTAGTAGATCCGACAAAACTTGATGCCGTGTGAACGGGGTGTAAGAGATAGGCAATCTTTTTCCAAGGAACCATGCCATCGATTTTAAAGTTAAGAAAAGCTTCATTTAAAGATTTTCAAAAACTTTCATACACAATCGGGAATCGAACCCGGTCATTTATTTGCCTTTAAATAATCGCAAGCGACTTTATTATAATAATCGATAGAGTGGGTTCTAACAAGTAAATTTTACTACACAACTCAGTGTTTCAAGCTGATTTACTGCGTAATTTCAAGTAATATCTTCGAAATGATAGCCATTTTCTTGGATGCCTACCGTGCAAGGATCCTTGGATAAAATTTTCCTATAATCTTGAAGTTTGGAGTTCCTCTCACCGACCCATTTGGATTGCTCATTCTGTATAGTATATAGTCTTTTGAGATCGTTGCAAAGCGACTGGAAAATTGTATAAACATGGCAAGTTACTTTATTGCGATTAGTTTAACATTAATGGTAATCTGAATAACTTATGTTTTCGCCAAAGGTAATAATAGTAATAGATAGACAATAAAGTACAAATGGTGATCGTTCGCAGACAGATGGCACGGCGACTCTAGTGCCGATTTGAAGGCATTTAGAGCAAATCTATCTTGCTGCCTATTCAACAATTGCATTGACTTAGATGTGTAGTTAAAAGCTGTTGTCCTTAATTTTTGATCGAACGAGCGATAAAGGCCGATCGGCTGACGCATTCAATTGACAGATTAATTGGCCGGCACTGAGTACTGAAGTGGAGTAGATGCGTTTGTGTCCTGCCATATAAATCTGTACATATTAATACCATGTTAGTACTTAGCTTGTAACTGCAGGCGAACTTATGCTTGACTAGGCATCGTCCAAACTCTTATCACCTTTGATTCCCGCGCGATTAAACTATGATGAATCTAAGATACAGATAGTATAGGTAGTTATCTAGATACAATAAGAACAAAATATAGAAAATAGTCCAACCAGACTTATTTTTAAATATGATAACTTACACAAATCAGAAGTATATTAAGTTTGATTCCATGGAAGATGGGCCGGGTGCTGGTATGGGATGCTACCTGCTCAGACACGCTGGCCCCTTCCCATCTACATGGAACCAACAACAGAGCTGGTGCGGCCGGTGAGGCGGCTGAAAAAGCTAAACTAGGCAAATACAGGGGTCTAGGCCCCGAATATGATTTTGTCCCATTCGGTGTCGAGACCCTTGGTCCGTGGGGTCCTAGCGCTATAAGGCTTTTTAAGGAAATCGCAAAAAGGTTAGTCGACATCACAGGGGACCGAAGAGCTGGCAGCTACCTCGGACAAAGAATTAGTCTAGCTATTCAAAGGGGGAACGCTGCCAGTATCTTCGGAACCTTGCCTAAAGGGACTCCTTTTAACAATATATTTTAGTTATTACATTATATTTTTTAAGGTTTTTAGTTTTAGGTTAATTGTTCTAGTTTTTAATTTGTATTTTAAGTTTATTTATCTCAGTATATTAAGGTGTCACATCATGTCCAAGTCGCAATTAATATTGTGATAATATATTTTATTATTTAATAAAACATGTTGACGCACCATTCTGGGAAAGTAAATGAATAGGGAACAGTAATACACAATGTTGCTCCATAAATATTTTGCGTCCTGCAATTTTCCGGCAAGAAAAGTATCTTTACAGTGTGGGGTCCATAAGGAACACTTCGACCCTATGGGATCTTTTGTCCTTTCCCTCGGTACAAATCAAAGTCTATCTTAGCCAAATTTTATCGAAATCGGTTTAGCCGTGAAAGTGACAGGCGACTGACAGAGTAAGTTTCGCAATTTAATATAATTTTACTAGTAGGTATATGTGTGTTTTTCATTCATGAAAGTGAAGTAACTAACCATAAAGTTAACCATAAATCGTTACGTTGTTTCACAATGCAGTAAAATCCCAGGAAATGGTAATATCGTAATATAATGGTTGGCTGTAGACATAAGCCCGCCGAGCAATCGCCGTACGTCATACGAGCGACACTTTTATCGTTGCGCAACTCAACGCAGGTTGGCAATCAATTGAGAAGCACGGTGCGTGTCGCCGCGTCGGCTGTTCCGCGGAGTTGATTCATTTCATTCAGTCGCTGTCGCGGGCGTCAGCCCAGCGATGCCTCGCAAATGCATGCTTTGAATTACACTCTATATATATAGGGTCCAATTCGAAACAGTGTTGCCTAAATTGAAAATTCCCTTAATTTAAAATAAGAAACGTCAAACTCGATTTTGTGCCTATAGCACGAACCTGTCAAAAGTGGAGTTTGTCATTTCCAATTTCAAATTTAGAGACTTTTAAATTAGAGAATAAACTTTCTAATCGGTCCCACAATATAAAAAACTCCAAAACTATAAAACTTACTTACTTACTTGAAGTTTAGCATGGATGTTATTTTAGCTACCTTTAAAATTAAGTGATTGCTGAGAGAAACGAGTTTACGAAAAAGGGAGTTAACGCTACCGCTAAGGGTAGTGGTGGGGATATGGCTTGGTTATGGGATTTCCGAAGCCAGACATGATTAAATTATACCGCCGTAGTAAGAAATCGACAAGCCTAGTATATTCCAACACGACCAATTTCGTAACCAGCAGGAAAAAAGCCCAATTTTTAAACTGGTTACGAAACGGGAATCCTTTAGGCCCAGATCGTAACCAAATGTCCGTAACCAGCTTCAACATAGGAGAAAAATCCCAATCCAAAAGTGGCTACAAAACGGAATAAAGGATTTCGTAACCAGCAGGAAAAAAGCCCAATTTTTAAACTGGTTACGAAACGGGAATCCTTTAGGCCCAGATCGTAACCAAATGTCCGTAACCAGCTTCAACATAGGAGAAAAATCCCAATCCAAAAGTGGCTACAAAACGGAAATCCTTTAGGCCCAGCTCGTAGGTCGTACCTGTTTCAAAATGGGAAAGAAAATCTCAAAACAACGCTTTTTCTGCTCACACAGCTATTATGATACTGAAACAATACATTTTACTTACTTCCGAAACCGCTGTTTGTATTTTTGTAATATAAATATGCTTAAAAACTGCATTAAACTCGAATTCTGTTGTCTTCCGTTCCGTTCTGAAATAAAATATAGAACAGACAGCTGATAAAGTACCTATAAAAATAACAGGTAACAGGGGGTTTTTGTACTGTTATTCTTTAAAAAAAACCGGCCAAGTGCGAGTCGGACTCGCGCTCGAAGGGTTCCGTAGCATTATCAATATTTTTTAGTATTTGTGGTTATAGCGGCAACAGAAATACCTACATCATCTGTGAAAATTTCAACTGTCTAACTATCACGGTTCATGAGACAAAGCCTGGCGACAGACGGACGGACGGGCAGCGGAGTCTTACTAATAGGGTCCCGTTTTACCCTTTGGGTACGGAACCCTAATTATCTTATCCATGGAATTATTCAAGGAGAAAACGTTTCTCACTCCCTAAACCTTTATGAAATGAGACAATTTTGGTCTCATTCGTTTCCGAACCGAAACGAACAAACCTAGTATTCCATATAACATGTACAACATTTCCAAAAACCGTGAAAATCGGACTCGGTTTAAGGGAAAAGCTTAACCGCATTTGTATCGAAATGTGTGGCTTTACAATTACAATCATCTGAATAGGCTACTTTCCTGAAAAAATCTAATTAGTCCGTCATTCATTTACATAATAAAAAAATATGAACACATATTTTTTCTTTTGTCAATTAAACAAAAAATTACGAAGATATAGTGCGTTGAAGTTCCGCGACTTTGTACCTACACTTTTCACCATTAAGTGACGTCATTAGCCCCCACTACCGAACTTTGATGGGCGTTATTTTTGTTAATTTTGTGTGATTTGATAAAGCAAAAAATACGTGTTCAATATTATTTGATAATCTAACTGACGGACTAATTAGAATCACTATTATTTTACCCAGGAAACATCCCTATTTAAACTGTACCTACCTAATAGGGAACATGCATAATATATATTTTTTTATTAATTATCACTTTAACTTCGATAACTATAAAATAATTAAGTATTTATAAAATCAGCCCTGATTGACGCTTGGATTGCTACTTCATACGATTACGATTGATACTTTATGTACGACACAAAGTACACAAAGTATCTTATATTTCATTTCATTTCATTTATTCAATTGTAATAGTAGTTTATGCAACGGTTGCATAATGATAGGCCTTAAAACACTAGTGAGGTTTTCATGAAACGAGCCGATAGGCGAGTTTCATAATAAGATCGCACGTGTGTTTTAAGGCCAAATTATGCAGAGTTGCATACATAACTTTATCTACACACATATTATAAATCCGCCATGATGGGTTCAGAAACAATATTTTCTGGCAACAAGTTATTTGTTGCAATCGTGGCTGCATATTTCCGATATCCGGCGCATTTTCACATCACACACACTCCGAGAAGACTACTTACTATTCATATTTTCAACTAAAATGTAAATTACAAACAACTTTTTCTACTTATTCAATTCAAAAACAATTCTACTTTCGTTCAGCAATACACCAACATGGCGATCCTCCGTCAAGACCATTTTTTTTTTAAATCATAGACAAACGGATGAAGTCTCTATTCTCACGTCACTCGAGATCAAATATTGTGCAGTTTATATTAAAAAAACATACTGAATTGACGTTTCGTATCAATAACTGTTTTAATATCTATTGATACTAGAATAGAGACCCACTTGAGTTTTGACAGCTGTTCCAAATTTAATCTCATTTCTTTACTAAAAACGATAAAGAAGTCATGTTATTTCTTTATCGCAGCACTGGTTTTTCCTAATTGGTTATCAAAATGGTGGTCATTTCATACGGTTTTTGATTAACCAATGGAGGTTTTATGATATGGGTGTAGATAAAGTCATTTACATTTTAATAAGGTGTTGCAGTGTTGTTGATAAGTCAGACCATGACGCCCTGCGAGGGCACACAATAATATCTTACACTAATACTTAACTTATTTGTAGGCTTTTACAGTAATCCTTGATTCTATACAGATGTCAATATTGTTTATGGATTAACACTAAAAGTAACATTAAAATTAAACCAAAGAGGTTAATAATGAAAATTTAAATTAGAATAAATGTTTAAAATAAATTTAAAAAGTCAATTAAGAAGCAATTTAAATTAATTTCACAAAATGATTTAAATGTCTCATCATTAAAGAAGTCTTTAACGGAGTAATAGCATTTATCAATTAATATTTTTTTCAATTTATTTTTAAACGTATTGTCTCGAATTTCACTTTTTATTGTTTCAGGCATTTTGTTATAAATTAAAATACATTGATAATAAGAACTGTTTCTATACATTGCTAAATTGGATTTCGGTAACAACAATTTATTCCGGTACTGTGTTCTAGTTTTATGCGTATCAATTTTTACTTTAAACAAATCCGAGTGTTTACGAACAAACAGTACTGATTCCATTATATATATTGAGGGTAGTGTTAAAAGTCCATGGTGAATGAAATGTGGACGGCAGCTGTTGGGAATGCGTACATTTGCTAAAATACGAATGCACTTTTTCTGCATGACAAAAAGTTGCTGGGCATCCATATACCATTCAAGCAGGAAAAAAATTGTAATGCATTTATCTATAATGGTTACATTCGGTTTTCCAGTCATTGTTCATTTTGTGAAAAACGTAAAAAATAAACTAGCCAGCGGGCCCGAGAGCAGGCGACGCACAGCTGTGATTCGAAGGGGAAATGGACGACGGACAGTTTTACCCTCGCAAATATTAAGCCATAAGTAAAGACGACATTCATTTGACAGTAATAATCATTAATGGTCCCGCGGCGTGGCGACTCTTAAAAGCGTTTGTTATTCATTATACAAGTTGAGACGCTGGCATGGTTAGTGGGAGACAGAAGTCCTCAAGTGGCCTTAGTTGGACAGGCTGGCGTGGTTTAAACTTGCGTGTCGGTAATTACAGTAGCGATCGGTGTCTCTTCTGAGTTGTGGGTTACTTTAATTGTAATAGCTTGTGTCCAACTTGTGCCGTTTCCTGTGCATTTGCCGACATTCATTCGTTGTAATTTGTCGTCGTCATTTGATGAGGTAGCAAGCAGCTAGTGTAATGCACATTATTTTCACTACATCCCTACCTTAATAAACTATAATACTTAGTTGGTCCTGTGATGTGTATGGCATGCCTTCTATTTGTTTCTCTGTGAAAGGAGCGTTAGTGTAGGTAAATAATATATTATGGGTGTGGGATAGTGATTGTGACAAGTGCTTTTATTTAATGGTCATCGAAACGCAATCAAAAATACGCCTGTATTTCATTGCAACACCACGTCCCACTCGTTCTGCCTATTGATGTATCTAAGTTAGCCCTAAGTGAGATCATCATGCACAACGGCCAATAAATAGCTTATTCATTAGTTATTGCAGCTCTGTTATGGTAAAACCAAATATTTAAATGAGAAATCAATTAATTACGTCATGTGAAACGTTATTAATTAATTTAGCAGGATAATGCTCTGCTTGGCCCAAAGGTGAAGAAGCAGAAGAAGCTGAAGTTGCTGAGTTACTACTCATCAGTAGCCCTAGCATCTCAGGCTACAGAATTTCACATTTGCGGGTAGGTAACTCGACGGAACGTGTTCCATCCTGTATCTATATGTATATGCTGTCATTTAAAATAGGTACTTTTCGAATTCACAATACTGGTTGTAGGGATTGGGTGTGACATACAAACGGACGGACGAACGTGACGAAACTAAGGTTAGACCAGGAAACCCTAAAAAGGTTCCCTAAAGCAAGCGTTCATAAGATGTGTGCATAATAATATGTGCGTGTATTTAATAGAATATTATTTGTTAGGTATAACGCATACAGATAGTGGGTAATGGTCGGAGTGAGCGGGTGGCAGCCGTTAGTTCTAAACACAGGGCTGCGGTTGAAAGGAATGCTGCAGCCGCCGCTCGCTCCCAGGCGCCCGCGCGGCGCCGAGGGGCACGCCCTACTCTCCTCTAATTTCACGCTTTTTGAAGAGAATTTTCAATCATTTCTGTACCTTGCCAACTGTCATTGGAAATAATACAGAGAAAACATTGAGTAAGTACAGAGTAATTTTAAACTTGCTAGGTACTGAATGATGACATGAAATGGACGCAAATGGTTTAAGCGTAAGGCGTAAGTGGATAGGCTTCTTCTAGATAAGCTTCCTTTCTAGATAAGCTTCCTCCCACACTGAGAATCTAATGTTTTATAAACAGTTTCAATACCGATTAGCTATAAAGTGTTTTGCGTATACCTGGTCCACAGGCTGCACGTGTTAAAAGTTTGATAGTAGGTTACGCTTTGAATAAGTGGGTTCTAACGTCTTTATTACAACGCGTAAACCTGCGAGCAAGCATATTGCATCTGACCGTCAACGCCCTCTGTTCCCGCTCTATATCGACGTCGTCACGAAGGTCTTCGTTAACCCAATGGCCCAAGTACTGGGTCACTCTTTTCAAGGGGGGCTCCCTTAGGCTGACAGTGGGGACTGTAGCTGAAGCATTACGGCCGGCCTTAAAAAGTAGCGTTGTATTTTAGGCCGTGAGTCACCGCATATTTCTCACACTTCTCCAGGAGCATCGTCAGAGCACTTACCGCGGAATCGGCAGCACCATGTCGTCCACGTACCTTATATTGCTACGCCACCAACTGAGCATCCGACCCCGGTGCCGCTCACCCCAGTGACAAGCTCATTTATGTACATGTTGAATAGCTTCGGTGAGCTCAAACCTCCCTGTCTCACCCCGCATTGCAAGACGCTTTTATTTGTATGGGGGCGGCTGCTATTCGCGCGGTGGAAGAACTTGAGCCCCGAAAGGATTTAATGGTCAGATGAGCGGTTGGCTATGCTATGTATAGGTTGCAATTTGCTCACACTTTAGGGGCTCAAGTTCTTCCACCGCGCGAATAGCAGCCGCCCCCATACAAATAAAAGCGTCTAAAAATTTTGACGCTCCCTGGTCGTCAATGGGCGGCTCGCGTGGGTTTTGTGTGCCGGCCATCTGTGACGTCATGCTGAGGACGGTTATGTGCAAGCATAACCAAGCGGTTTAATGCAAGTCTTTTATTGACGATTGGAAAATTGGATTACAAAAAAATTAAAAGTTTACAGTTAAATCCGAAGATAATATGTAATGTATAATATTATGTACAAATATTCGTTCCCAAAAGCAGCTGCATAAAACCGGCCTCAAGGTACATTTCATCGCATTCAAGTTAAATTCAAACTTAAATGGACATCCATAAAGATCATAATCGCATAGACATAACGGTGTTTAAACCGTTTTAACATTTTACGATAGTCCTTACATTATCCCAGCCGCCCCATGACGAACCCGGAGCGTCATGGATTTATTTATACATTTTCGTAACAAATATCAATGTATATTAAGAAAATGATTAAAACTAATGGATAGCATTAAAAAACTAATTCATTTGAGCCAAATTCCTTGATTAAACTTAACTTAAACTTTAGAGCACCATGACATGCCTGATTTATTGGATTTTATTGAAATATTTGTTAATTTAAATTACTTAATGTATTCGCTATCAGCTTCCATTAAAAATAATTATGTTCAAATTATGTAAGGTTTGTAACTTATACTCGAAAATATTTTGACGCACTTGAGCGTCATGGGCAGCTTTAAACAGATTAACTTCCTCCCCCGGCATACTTATCTTGTGTCCCAGCTTTTTACATAAGTAAGAGACAAGATCTTGTCTCGCAAGAGACAAGATCGAAGTTATGACAAATATATGTTACGTTAAAATAAAGGTCGGTTACGGCCACAGCTTGGTATTTATTTTAGATCAATTTATTAAATAAAGAACACTGATGTTAAATTAAAGATTTATATGCACAAATAAACCTTACACAACTCTTGTTTTTCTAAATTAATGTATTGTACTGACCCATAAAAAAATCCTAGTATCAACCTGTAGCTGACACAAACTGGCTGCCGCTTTCAATTTCATAAAGTATTATCTCGAATATACTGTCATAAAAATTTGAACGTTCCAGCTTAGGAGGCAAAGTTATGATAATACTAGTAATAATAAATATCCCTTTTAATAAAGGCAACATTTTACTAATAATAATAATATTATTAACTAGCTTCCGCCCGGCCGACCGCGTGAAATACAGTTAAGAAAATTATGCCCTCAGGAACTTTTGACTTATCCGGGATAAAAAATATGCTATTTCCTATTCCAGGAGCTAAGGTCTATTTAACTACGTTTCATGAGAAAAATCGTTCAGCCTTGTGGAGCCGAGTAGCAAACATACAGACACACGCACACACACACGCACTCACACACAAACGTTTCAATTTATAATTTTCTAGAATTAGTAGGGCAGAGGATTGTTTAATTCGAACTTTTAAGCAGATATCAGAATGAAATCATTCTTCCCATATAAACATTCAATACACCAATAGCCGAATTCATAAAAGCCACTCAAATTGAGCTTTAATTAAAGTGACGTTTCAGTGACATTTCTATACCTATAGGTTGACAACTAGTTGAGGGACATTTAACTACTTAATATCTAGTCAAATGCTCGTGGCGTTTCTGAATTCGTTCACAAGCCATCTTATTTCAGGGGGAGGTTACATTTATTTCTTGAACGGTTACCTTAATTATTTGTTTTGTGGTGCTTTTATATGAAGTTTCAAGTTAATAAACAAATGGAAACAGTTTTTTACAATACAACGTACAGTAAGAATTTGGAACGAGCTTGCAGCAGCAACGTACCCGGACCGATACAACTTAGGGATCTTCAAAATACGAGCCTACTCCTTTCTCTAAGGGCCGGCAACGCATCCGTGATTCCCCTTGTGTTGCGGGTGTCCATGGGCGGCGGTGATTGTTTACCATCAGGTAAGCCGCATGCTCGTTTGCCCCCTCTTTCTATAAAAAGTAAAAATAAAGTACAAAGCTTTAATACCCTAAGACATCCCTTTTTCTTTTTTCGTATTTTCGAGTTTTTTCGATCGCCTACCTAGTTGTTTGTTTTAAACTGCATTTATACAAAGTCAGGTTTGGCGTGGCGTTTACGGCTGACAAAACATTATCAATGTGTCATCATAATATCTCTGAGTAAGTGTGTGTGTCGTTATGTGCGTGATGTTATGTTGCGTTGGTGTTTTGAAGGGTGTGTGTGTGTTGTGGTCAAGAGCTGTTTGGTAGTAGATTTCAGTATCATTATCATAACGAATTTGTCAATTAATTATTACATCCAAAATTATTTTACTTCATGAATGTTTGAGATGTCATTAATGTTGTTATAAATTATTGAACTAGAGATAGGAAATTGTTGTTGTAGATCATGCTGTTGCTGCATTTGCGTGCTGCTATTCAAATTAATTATTTTGTTATTTATTTCGTTCCATTTTGAATTGACAATTAGCGTTTGAACTTCACATAAACTAGTAGAACACATTCATACAGTGCATTAAGCTCTCAAGTGGATTCCGACATTTTAAAATAATCCTACTATACCATTGCAGAGAACGAGTTAATATTCGACTAAGTTGCAGAGACTGGTGTGAGTAATAAATCAGTTGTAGCTAGCTCGGCTCATCTGCCCGCGCGGCCGGATAGATCAAGTTTGAAGAATGGCTTTATTCCGCGAGGCCGCGAAGGGCAAGGCCACGAGAGGTCAATGATCGAGATCAAGTTGAAGTGAGCCGAACACCACCCGCTCACTTAACTGTCGATGTTTATTGTGGCCGTGATAAGGAATATAAACCTGACGAATATTACTGGCGGAGGAGCCTGGCGCCCAAGGGACACCTCAATTTAACACTATTATGCTTGCCTGTTGTCTAATGTTTATCGTTTTAAAAAATGTTTTTGAGAGAAAATGACATTATAAAGCGAGTAAGCTTGTGAATTTCCTATTTTTTGTAACCTTTTATACTTAATTATAATCATATAATTTTAAAAATAAAAAACCGACTTCAAATAACGTTCACATTTTAGTTATTATAATGAACGACCCACATTTACAACATCAAGTAACAATTTAGCATAATGGCAATTGCTCATCACCATTTACAAACGTTGCTATCCAAGGTGCAAGAATATAATGGTTCAGGAGTTCTCCTGGGTCTTCACAACCAGTTCTATTTTACCACATGGATTTTCATGAACATAAGTAGTCGCTTCAAAACCTTATATCGATCTACCGTGAAATACTCATTATTTAGGAGTTCCGGTGATCATCTATGGTCTTCATCAACAGTTCCACTTCACCAAATAATGCTTTTGGAACGAAACTGCTTGAGTTATACAGAAAATACTAAACTTGCTATATGCGTGCCTGTAATATTTGAAGACTTCCATCGATTCCTCATAGATCCTCTCATCATAACTCGACTTTGACTACAACGGGACCAAACTGGAGGTACCTGATTTTTTACATAGCGATAGTTGGAAGGCCAGCGAAGGACATATATGCTACTTCTTATCCCGATATCCTGGAAGGATTTTCAGGAATGTTGATAAATACAGGAAATATGAGAACTACTACAAGAGGGTAGGTGGCACTGCCATGTGTAGTAGAGTTATTTTATTCATTAAAATAGTTAAAGTGCAAGTTTAGTAACAAGGACTGATTAACCAAACACAAAACAGTTTAAAAAATAAATGTAAACGTTATGAAAACAATCAACAGTGTACAAGTTAAAAAAACTGGACAAGAGCGAGTTAAACACGCGGAGGGACACGCGTGGAGAGGGTTACGTGATTATATGAAATCTCGTACTTTAAATGCCATATACTTCTTATAGGCTTTCCTGTAATCTATTTTCTGTATTTTATTCAAAATTTTAGGCCCCGTTTTGGATGGGTGGATGGTCAATTTTCGCCTATTTTCCTAAATAACTTCAAAACCATTTATCTTAAAATTATAGCTAAAATATATAGGTATTTAAGATTTCCACAACGAGCCCTTTCATTGGATATGTCGCACGCCATAGTTTGCAACAGTTTGTTCTTTAATTTTCTAATTTACTCCCCAAAAGGGGTTAGTGCATCACTGGTAAATTTCCCTGATTCACAATTTTCGTTAATTCGTCAGTTTCCCTAATTCGT
Source organism: Tortricodes alternella (assembly GCA_947859335.1). Taxonomy (NCBI): domain Eukaryota; kingdom Metazoa; phylum Arthropoda; class Insecta; order Lepidoptera; family Tortricidae; genus Tortricodes; species Tortricodes alternella. Next base: position 19,838,391 of record OX401970.1, on the reverse strand, counting down.
CAATGCCATCAAAATCGTTAATTTGTCAATTTCCCTAATTCGTCACTTTCTTTGACTCGTCACCTGTCGTTGTCGGTATAGTCATGTACATTTTTTTAAATCTTTTGTTTACAACTTTATAGTAGTATAGATAATATTACTTGGATATCCTATAATAAGGGAACAAATATCACTATATCGCCCGGCTTAGTACCTATGTACTTACTTTGTTCTTATGATAACTCTTTGACCTGCACCTCTATTATAATACTGCTTGGTAATGAAAATGATTAAAAAGTCTAGAGCGACTATCAATGTCACTGCCAATATTGAAATCTATCAACAGTTCAAATAAGATATTATTGGGTGTTCAAATATTGCATTTATTATAAGGACAAGTTTTTATTTGTTTATTGTTTAAGCAATACATGAATAATACCTGGTATATTAAGTTATTTTTAATTCATTAATTAAGTGATATAGCACCCAAATAATCGATAATAACATAACATTTTTCGCAAAAAAATGTCAAATTCAAATATAGTGCAAAAATATCTACTCCAACTATACATTGCATGAATTGACCAGTTAGTGAAAATGACGTATTAGACAAAATGACGAATTAGGGAAATTGACATATTAACGATTTTGATGGCATTGACGAATAGAGAAACTGACGAATTAACGAAAATGGTAAATCAGGGAAAATTACCAGTGGTGCACTAATTCCCCAAAAGTGGCCCCCAATTTACGTTACTCGTCCGTCACTGACTTACATATGTGTAGGTACCATATTTCAACTCAATCAGTCCAGTAGTTTTGGAGCAAATTGGCTGGGACAGACGGACAGACAGACAGACACACTAGTGATCCTATAAGGGTTCAGTTTTTTTCCTTTTGAGGTACGGAACCCTAAAAACGAAGGAAGAAGCGAGATGGCGCCTTACAAAATTATAAGAACTTTGTTGACACGTTTGTCGAATACAACGCACGTATCATGGGAAAAAACTATTGAAATCTTTTTAATAGATACGGAAATAGAACAAGACCATAAAAAGTACCACTTTTGCGTATTTTATCAACAATCAGGTGGACTGTTATCAAAAAAGTGGCACCTGTCAATAGAATGTTGGAACATTTTTTCTACGATGTGTCATCCTGATATTTAAGTTATCCATACATGTAAAAAGACACTTTTTTAATGGAGGCAAAATGCTTTTAAGTAAATGTATATTAATAACCTTTATATCAATTTATAACTAAGTTTTGTCGTTTTCCTGCAGTGTCCCAACGAGACACTCAAGTCAACTGTAGTCACTGTCAGTTACTAGGAGTGTAAGTACTGCTTCAACAGGCAGGGGGTTAAGCAATTACTTTTGACCCACACAAGACACAAACACGGTAAGCTAAATAAAATCATTTTAAAACGAGGTGGTGCCTGCATATTAGTCCGATCCAATCATTAATATAAAGAGCTACCGTAGCTTATCATATGGTGTTTGTGTGTGTATAAATACAGACAACCAAACTTACAAAACAATAATGTTTTTTTTATGAAAAATTACATATTATTTTAACCAAGTTAGACAATCGCATGTTTATAAAAACAATACCTAATATGTGGCGACTTCAATATACTTAGGGTGAGGCCCCATTAGTGCGTTGCGTTACGACGACCGACGCAACGCATTCATGTGGCATATCATAAAAAATATAAATATGTAAAACGTCGCAGCGTTTGTCCTTTCAATTGAACTACAATCATAAATTAGAACTAAAAACTCGGACTAGGCTGGCTAGCAAAACATGTACCGATAACATTGCTCTTAACATTAAAAAAGGGTCCATCTACAGTGGCCCGTTAAGACTACTTGCATTGTTGACTCTTGGAGCATAAAAAGGGACTTACCTATCAAAGGACTCAATCTCTCACGCTCAAACAAAATCACACATTTTCAGATATTTATAAAACAGACAATCCAAATAAGTATAGCTTACGATATATTTCTTGAAACGTTTCAGATGTTGTACAACCTTTGTTTTCCAGGAAAATAAAATGTTTATCAAAAGGTATAAGAGATGTAGCAAATAACAAAGGGAGTTACTTTGGCGATCTCGCGTATAACCTACACCTATAAACAAGTCGCTATTCAAAAACTACTACCTACCGCAAAAGGCCCAAATTACTATAAAATAAATACCGCGCACAACAAAACTAAAGTAACTTGGTAACTAGTTAATAAACAATCTTGAAATGGTCTGCCCGAGAGAACCAATACCTAAAATTAATACAACGCAGAATAATTTATTGGTGAAGCATATAAAAATTACTTTATACTTAGAGCAAATTGAAATTTCTTCAGATTATTTAGTATACATTCATAAAATAAAGATGAATTCTAGTCCGGTCTATCTCTATCCGACATCTACGGACGAGGTTATACATTAGGGTGTCCCTTATTTTTCGAATATTTCTTTTTGTAACGCATACCCTCTTATTATGTTTATTACGTGTTTATATACTCTCAGTAAAAAAATCAGGTCATTCTATGAACGGGAAGCCGTGCCGACTTGCATCTTTATCATATTCATACAAGTTGCGCGTGACAAGTGGCGCGTGCCATGCAATTAGTTATTTTAGTAACTGTTTTCATTCAAATAACGAGTATTCAATTTCTTTTCTAAGATGGCAGTCGAGCTACAAAGTGCTAAAAAAGATATTTACTTGGTGTTGGGTTACAAAATTAACTCCAAAGCGACAAGCCCGAGCAGTTTTGTTTTACAATATACGGGAATCAAATTAATAGTGGGTGAAAGTGCAAATCTTTAATCTTGTGAATGTATAATGATGATGAATGTATAATCTTCTGCGCAAAGGCTCGAATACCAATCCGAGCAGTACCTAACTGTGCTAAAAAGTTAGTAGATCTTTATACGATGTGGCGTGATTTACAAAAAAAATTCAAAAAATCTCAAGTAATTTAAACTAAACGCGAACAAGATTTTCAAAATGAGTTGGATAATTTATTTTTTATCGCACATGCCGATGTTTTAAATAAAATTAAAATAGAAGAGGATAGATTATATTTACAACAACAGAGAGAACCAGGGCGATCAAGATGTCTGGCTTGTGTAGGGAAAAAATTTACAATCAAAAAAATCAGTCTGTTAACAATTTTATTATTTTGAATGATTTTTAGTTGTTTGACGATCTCAATGTAATTGCTTTTAATTTGGCATGCCATGTAATTTAAACTGTATATTATATTGAGTTATAAATAAACTAAACTAAACTAATTAACTGAAAAAGAAGAAAACCTGCGACACAGGAAGTTAGAGGATGAGAAGAAAGGATTATAACACTTGTCGTCTACTGCTGAATACATCATCAGTAGACGACATCATCATCTTCGCATTATCATTCGCCAGCTCAATCTGATACGTCTGCTGCCTGTAGTTTATCATCTAGTAGTTCTACTGAAAGCTTGGCCAATCCTATTTCTACTGCACCTACGCCTACGGCGACAACGTCTCAAACTAGTACCGCGAAAAGGGGCAGAAAAGATATTTTTACACCCAAGCTAAGTAGTAGCAACTTTAGATAGATGTCAGTTAAGAGTAAGAGACTCGGTTTACATAGTTCAGGCTGTAATTGAAGCATTGGTTCTTAATATTGATAAATTTACGATATATAAATCTTCAATACAACACATTCGAACGCAGATACGAAAGGACAAGGCAGAGATGATAAAAACCGACTTTCCGAACAATATTCCAAAAATTCATTTATGATTTCAGGTAGATCTTTAGAAGACTTTGTGACAAACAAGAGCAAAACCTTATTTTCACGCCTAAAGATCGACAACAATTTTCTGCAAGTGAGCGTTTCTTCGTGGAAAGAAAATGAAGTATATATAAAAGCTAAAAGTCGAGCTGTAGGTATCCTTAAAAGCTGTAAATGACATAGCAGAGAGAGCAGTAAAGCTTATGCAAGATTTTCACGGTTTGGTAACCGCCGATGAAGAGAAAAATCAATTTCTTCTGCGTTGCGTGCAAGAGCACAGAAACCAATGCCCTGATAGTTAAAAATCCACTTGAAAAAAGAAATATACGTAATAACTTTATTTTTTTGTTATGATTTTATTAAATATGATTACTAATTAACATTATTGCTTTTGCTTCTATCATTTATTTCACAAATTTATCGGATTTTTGATTATTGTACTCTATTCCTACCCATTTTTACAAGTAAAACTCAAAACAAAACTTTGAAGTCAAGTCGGCACGGGTTCTAATGCTTATAAAAAGCTGAAATTTCACATAATAGTATATTTTAGGAATACTAACATATTTAACGGGTATGCGTTTCAAAACCGTAAAAAAATTTTTTTTCCTTCATATAAGGGACACCCTATTATACATATAATTTAAAAAAAAAACACAAATAGCGTAGGCTATGATAAAATTGCAAGGTACCAATGCAATACCAATGGCATTAAGTTTGTTTGTGTAGCCATAGCTAAACATTTGGGCTTTATTATAAATTTATCGATGAGCACTGGTAATTATCCCGAAATTCTCAAACCTACGATTATTAAACATCTCTTTAATATAAAGAAGACAACATCAAAAATTATAGGCATATTGCTCTTCTACCAGTATTCTCGAAGTTATTTGAAAGGGTTATATGCGTTCAATTTTTTTAAATTTCTAGAAGGACAATATATTATGTGATGAACAGAAAGGTTTCAGACAGAATAAAAATATTAATATGGCAATTAATGATCTACTTCAAATAATAATGGAAAACATGGATTACAAAACAATAATTAGTGCTGTAAATAAAGACATGGCTAAGGCATTTGATTATGGTGACCACAACATACTAGTACAGAATATTGGTGCATAATGGTTTGAGAGCAAATGTTCGGGATTTGACAGAATCTTATTTATTTAACCGAAAGCAATATATAGAAATATCACGAATCTGTCTAAAAAGCAAATATGAAATAAAAAATGGTCCAAGAGTAGTCAGGTAATGTGTACCTCAGGGTAGCGTATTAGGACCTCTATTGTTTTTGATTTATATTAACGACTTACAAAAAGATTTAAAGGATGTAAAAAAGGACGACAATGGCGTGTGGGTTGGTAAACAATTTAGCCTGACGGATTACAAATCCCAGGTATTTACGTTTGCTCATTGTTGACCTTAGTTATATGATGGTTAAACGAAAGTTGGGCGGCAAACCAATTTCCAATGGTACAATCACTTGAATTCACCAGTGGGAGAGCCAATTTTAAGTCATCGGCAAATAACAAGCATGTCCAAAACTTAAGTGTTGCCGGTAGATCATTACCTAATTTAAAATTCCTTAAATTTTAATTCATTTAAATCATTTATTGTAAATGTCACTAACAATAGATCACAAATCTGACATTGTACCTATATAACTAGCATGGATGGATTCTTATTATCCGAAATAAATGATGCGGTCGTCGTGCAGCACGCCCCACGCGGTCGTAAAAAGCTCCGAGTGCCGCGATTCGGTCAAAGCTAGTATGTCCCTTTCAAAAGTGGTAAGTAAATTTTTGATGATGATAATTTGCCCTTCAGCCTCCTAACATTTTGGTAGAATATATTAATCTTCCGATCTTTTGTGGGCTTTTGTACGAAAAAACGTCTTTCTCGTATTAGTTATGTCGGGCTTTATTTTTGTATGTAAACCACTCCTGTAGTGCAGTATTTTGGGCCAGTTTACGGGCGACATGAAAAAGTTAAAGTACTGTTTAGTTTAGGGACGCCTAGTATAAAGCAATTATGGCTATCATGCGTAGGCTCTGGGTTTTTAACGGTATATAAGTCACACGCTATCTTTCTATTTTGGTCCGCTTTAACATTTTCTAAAGTCGTGACAGAGTGGAAATTCCTCGCATTTATATATTTCAGCGGTTCAATAATCTGTAATTCCTCATCAGCATCCCTAGTCGCTATGACTATAGAGCGCCGGGAGTGGCTGAGACTGCCGGGTATTACTGGTAGTACGGATGTTCGTGTTTTTTTCAAGCTTTAGATTAATAATTCTGCTTCCATTCAGCTCTGCCACGTCAATTGCTTTGACTATAGAACTATATGATTGGTGAAGTGTGGCGGCATCTCTAAATGACACTGTTGGTAGATTAATTTCAAGTGGATTACTATTAAGGCTAATTGGTTCAGGGTGAATTGCCTTGTGGTTCGCTCTGAGTATTGTTGATTCGGTCTTGTATATGTATGATTTTGGAACAACTGTACACGAGTCTGTTTTTTTTTAAGAGAAAAAATCGTATATTATTACAAAAATTTAGGTTTTGTTTTGCATCTCTCGATCGCAGCGCTGGTTATTTCAATAGTGGGGCCTCTGCGTCACATTGAAATTTTGCCCAGTTGACCTGTATGGGACCGTGGACACGACAAAGACATGACGGATGGCAGCGCTGTGCAACCGTGAAGCCGCAAGATGGCATGGCAGGTTCAATGATCTTTGTGATTCACCACCAAGCGTCTCGCTGCGACGAATTTACAAATCGGACTATCTACTTAAATATACAAACTCCAGTTTCGTTCGCTTCCCTGAGTATCCTTCAGTATTCATGTTATCAATAGTACTTTGAAGCAGTCAGAGCTTCTACCACGTTTGGCTAATAGGTATATTCCTTCGGTATTACAATCGGTTGGATTTTGAATAATTGGCAAAACGAAAAAAGCAGTCTTTCAAAACATTTAGTAACTGAAAATAAGCTAAAGGTAACTTCGGGACTAAAAATTTGTTTAACTAATATAAAAGAAATAATATGAAAATAAAAAAATCGGCCAAGTGCGAGTCGGACTCGCGCACGAAGGGTCCCGTACCATTAACTATAAACAAGCAAAAAAACACGTTTATTGTATGGGAGCCCCCCTTAAATATTATTTTTATTTTTATTTAATTATTTATTTTTAATGTGAATAGTTATATGGGCATTTCTCCACTAAATGGAAAATCGCTGTCCCAAGCTAATTTTATGTAATAAATCTTAAATTTTTTCAGTTGTTGTATCAATACCGACTTAGTATTAGGTATTATTTTCACGCCACAGATTATTTAGTAATTTAATAATGGAATATTCGAATAAATTAATCTCAAACGTCTCAAAACACAGTCCCTTGGTACGTCCCTTTTTTCAGAATTACAAATCTTGTTCCAATTATTTATTGTTTTCCCGTTGATAATTGAATAAAAAATATCCAAATACTTTAACAAAAACGGTAAGCTTCTTTATACCTATATTACAATTATATTTTTGCAATAGAATTTTACTCAAGATATCTATGTGCGAATGCTGTCCTCAAATTATCACCATTTTATTTAGTGCTACTACTGCGTCAGCTGGTAAACCACGCGTCTCGGCCGTTAGTGAAAACAGTCCCCTGGTAAGCCTTTTTTCTAATATTTTAAGAGTTTTAATAACGACAATTTGTTTAACTAATTGATCATCTAGTATGTAGCCACATCTGTTTCGTTTATCTGAATGTTTTTAAATTATATTGTTTTATTAAGTATTCATATAAAAATGACAGTCCCTTGGCCAACAGTCCCCTGTCGTTTCATTTCATAAATAAGTTAATTTAAATATTTTTCCCTAAAGTACAATGTTAAGACTGATTTGTTTGTAAAGCATTATACAATTAATGTTAATTACTTTAGTTACTTCAAAAGTACCAATGTTTCAAAGTATGATGATAACCTAAAATATCGGTTGTGATAATTAATTAGCATGTTTCTTTTTTTATCACTTTTTATATTTTTGACTTTAGTGTCATACAATTTAGTCTTAAAAATACTGGGGCCAATTCGAACGTGTTTTCGCTAAATTTAGAAGTCGCTAAATTTGAAATAAGAACAGTCAGGCTCGATTTTGAACCTTGGAGCTATACAAAATCGAGGTTGACGTTTGACACCCATACAAGTATTCTGTGAAGATTCTGTGAAGAAGAAGTATTCTGTAAGGGTCTACCTGCTACCGTTATCAATATCGAGCAAAAATGGAGCCCCCTTAAATATTAATTTTATTCTGTTTTTTAGTATTTTTTGCTATAGCGGCAACAGAAATACATCATCTGTGAAAATTTCAACTGTCTAACTATCACGGTTCATGAGATACAGCCTGGTAACAGGCGGACAGACAGACGGACACCGGAGTCTTAGTAATAGGGCCCCGTTTTAACCTTTGGGTACGGAACCCTAAAAAAGGCATTTCGTTTTCGGAGTTCTAATAGTCAAAATTAAATTTTCTAAGCGTAATATAAATAGGTAACCGGTTTCTAGAGGCTTAGCGCGACGGGAATATAAACAGTTCCATTTAACCGTAGTATAAGTATAGGCATAGTTAAATCGGCACCAGTTAAGTTGTTACGGAGCAACGCTGCTGCACTCGCGATATCCTGTTCGTCGCTACGAGGCAGCACCTAGCTACGGCCGATTTACTACGTTGGGTACTGTTAAGATTACGTCCAGCGGCAAGTAATAAAAGTACCTAATGGATCCGCGTTCACTTACCCCTTGCCGTGGCGGCTCGGCCAACCTCGAACCTTGGTTTTTCGGAGGCCCGCTTGACTAATCGGCCTTGACACGCCAGACCTATGCCCGAATCAAACTGAATTTGAGGTAAACAACGCTCCATTACCGAAAATCTTTACCAGTTCCACATCGGCCTGGTATTTTCGTTAAAAAGTTTTGGAGTAAAATATGTATGTAAAGTAAAATGATTTACTGGATTCACTACCGTCATTTTTCTGTACCTTTCTGGCATAATTATGAACTCAAACATACAATTTGCCGAGAACTTTTGATTTGACAGGGCAGCGTTCAAATAAAGTGCGTTCATATAAATAATATATGATTTTCTCTAGTATAGTAACACAGATTATTAATCAGCCGCCGTTTCACACAAAAGGCGATAACGATTTCCACCCTTAAATATTAATCGATTTTGACCAATTTTTGATAAGTTGTCAGTTAGAACAAAATCTAGGGCCTACTTACTTACTTAGGTACTTTTTTGAATATTGATTTAAGATCAAAAACAACAATTCTGAAAAAACAATAAAACTGAATTTAATGATTATAGTGAAAGAACCAAAACGTATAAGTAGACCTAGATTTTGTTCTAACTGACAAAGTTTCAAAAATTGGTCTAAATCGGTTAACATTTAAGGGGTGGAAATCATCAACGCTTTTTGTATGAAAATAAGAAGGTTCACACTCCTCTATGCCTAGGTATGTGCTATTCTGATGTATAAGCTGTAACATTGTAAAGTTCCATCCAAATCCGTCCAGTGGTTTTTCCGTGAAGGAGTAACAAACATCCATCCATCCAAACTTTCGCGTTTATAATATTAGTAGGAAACCAGTAGGAAGTAGGATAGGATGTAGGATCCAAACTAATATTATAAATGCGAAAGCCATTTGCCACCAATGAACCAATTTTGATGAATTTTAGTATAGATATAGACTTTGGAGAAGGACATTATGCTACTTAAATAATTTTATTCTATACTAAGTCGCGGGCACCAGCTAGCATAAAATAAGCGTAAATCTCAAGCAATACTAGCCCAATGAAATAGTAGTTTCATGTTTTGGTTAATTTTTAGATAGGCACATCGCGCGGGATTATGCTCATGTATAATACAGTGTCTATAATAATACTTTTGTGTATTGGTACCTACGTACTATCATAAAGTACTCAATTATCGAAAATGTTTAATCACTTCCCAACTTCAAATATAATGGATGCCAGTTAATTGTGGATGCCGGTGCGGTGATAGATTAACAGGGGTGCGCTTGCGCTGCGGGTTCGGTCAATACCGTGGTGTGATTCCTGACGTAGTAGGTATGATTCGTCAACGTTTCTTGTGTTATTTATTTAAAATATTATACTTATTATTCAATTTACTCAATGGTCTTACAAATTTAGGGTGCCCATTGACCGGACCGCTATCTAAATATAGCTTCACACAAATTTGTAGCGCGCACGAGTAAGTACTAGATAAAAGGCGTTTTAAAGCAACCGCTTAACCTGTCGATACTATTGATTTTAACTTAAAATGTATTCGTTTATAACTTAGAATGTCCCCGGAGCACCGAGAGATTCGGGTCGTGTTGACAATTGTCGGATGTGTCGGCGTTACGAGTTCGTTTTTGCTTGTAATAATGCGTTCATGACCAATACCCGCTTCAACGATAACCTACTAGTAACTTATTACCAATAACAAATTCTGGACCAAGTGGTTAAACGCCCCTGCGGCCCTAACATGAATGACATAAAGATAAATTAAACCCGTTTATCTCTATGACTATCTCTTTCTTCGGCACTAGTGTGAGAGAGACGCACTTAGAGATAAGACGGTCTATCTTATCTTTGTGTCATTCATGTTAGGGCGACTGTGAGGATAGGTGGCAAATAAATCCATATATCCCGTGGATATAGCCTGGTAGGGATAGGTGGAACAGCGGCCCTAACATGCATGGCACAAAGATAAATTAGAACCGTTTATCTCTAAGTGCGTCTCTCTCACACTAGTGATTATGGCATGCATGTTAGGGCCGCTGGGGGTTAAACGTATCCATTCAGTCTGCATCTTCATGAACATCGATCGAGCAGTCGTCGCAGCGAAGAATTCAACTTTTTTATGTAATTGTAAAATGATTAGTTCCGGGTGTTTTCGATTAGTTTTCGGTTGTTACGACGAAGCCCGCGAGGGGATCTAGCGTGACTTGACGGATTCCTCTACTACATTCCATTATTTTAGGACGAGCAACTCGCAGTGGTGTGCGCTACTTATAGGTTGGCTCATAGCTGCTATCAATATTACCAATACATGTGTAAATGAATATGATTAACACTCAATGTTTGCCACTTTTTCTTTTTATCAGCGGACTTCACAAAGAGGCTACTATTTAAAAATGTATGTAGTGGTAATCTGTAACCTCCCTATTTTGCGTTAAGGGAGGCCGCAACGCAAGGAGTGTTAGGAAGAATTGCGACCTTACAGCGCGCGAGCCGAGCGAGCGAAGCGAGCGTGCCGCGGTAGCGGCCGGCGAAGCGCCAAAAATCTAGTTTTTTTTAAGTATAATACTATACTATACATACGTTCATTATATTAGGTAAAAATTATACCAAACATCTCTTATACATACTGAACATTATACACCATGCAAATATCTACTTTGTTGTTATATCAAAAGTTTATTATGCCCCTTGAGTGATTATATTCTATGAAATTATATTAAATTTTGTTATATCTAGTGAAAATATATCAAAAGTTGTTATGCCGATCATTACACATCCTAATTATATATCTTGTTGTTTTTGTATATTTTAATGTATATTTCACTAACAAATAATAAATAGGTAATATACTTATACGTCACTGTGATATATACGTAGACATTTATCGCAAATTTTCCAAAATATTTAACAGTAAAACCGATTATAGAGTGGAAAAATAGTAAACTTCAATTCCGGAACCAGGCCCCCAATTCTCGGTGCATTCGAGATAATCTCACAATCAAGATCAAACGTCAGTGCATACAGTCATTTGACACAACTGTATGAATCTGACGTTTAATCCCGCAATCGACATTATCTCGAATGCACCGAGAATTGGGGGCCTGATCCGGAATTCCGGAATTGGAACTCAATATCGAAAATCAGTTCCGGAATTGAAGCTCATCCGATATTGCATGCCCTACTCACGTTCTACTATTTCTCCAAATTACTTAGTGTAAAAGAAAAAGACAAACAGTGGGGGGATATATGTATATACCTATCCATATACATAGATTCTTCTGTACGTGTGTTTGTCACCTAACTCCTGCTAAATGCCTGGACCGATTTGGATTAATTTTGTGTATATTTCAATGGGTTCGGATGGTTTGAAAACTCAATTGGATCTGGTAGATGGCGCTGCAGTGCTATCGGTATGTCACCAAATTTGATTTGCTTTAATGTGGCGCTGCTTTTCCGGGCAGGACGACGTCTGTCGGGACCGATAGTATGTATTATACTAACTGGTGCTCGCGACTTCGTCTACGTAGAATAATTATTTAAGTAGCCTAAGTCATTCTTTAAGGTCCAATCTATATCTAAACCAAAACTCATCAAAATTGGTTCAGCGGTTAAGCAGTGAAAACGTAACAAGTAGAGTTAGTTACTTTCGCATTGATAATATTAGTTTGGACATTAAATTATTATATAGTAGGATATGAATATATTATATAAATAGGATAGTAGGATTAGTAGGATATATTAGTAGGATAGACAGATGAAACATGCAAAATATGATATATGGAGTAGAGTGCAACTATATGTACAAAAACAAACAATTCATATTATCATAGTGGGGAGCCCGGCGTACTCGCAGCAGCGGCATTGCCCTACGCAGGTTGAGTTACTACGGAACCGGTTCCGCCGTGGCCCTCAGAGTGCCTAGCACACTAGTTTTTATCGCGCACATAAAGCATCTGTCACTTTTTTACTAATATGCGGGTGCGAAAGAGACGAATGCTTTATGTGCGCGATAAAAATTAGTGTGCTAAGCCCTCAGAACCCGTGCTCCACGTGCAGATACCATACTTTGTTATCGTCTATTTTCCCAACTAACCAGCCAAATTACACGGACCGTCCACAAGTCTCCGTATCCACTAAAAATCATGGTGAAACAGAATACCCTTATAATTTCAAAGTTCTTTATTATTTGGTTTAACATATTCATTTGGTTGTTTTTACGCAGAGTTGCGGTGCCGCATGCCGGTTTGTGCGTACTACAAGATACTTACTAAATCACTTTTTGTAATGCAGCCGGGCGTTTTTTTCTCTTCCTGTAGTGAACATCAGTCATTCGTGACCGTCATCTAAGAATTAGGACCTATACGTAAAATAAATAACTTGTGTACATATTCAAGAAAATGGTACTGCATTAATTAGGGTCTTACCCTATATTACCTAATTTTAACTAAAAAGTTTTAAAATTGTGTAAAATGTGATTCAGGACATTCAAAATGGGAAATAAAAACCACAATCCAAGAACAATTTTGCACTGTTAGGTTAACACGCTGGCAAGAGCCAATGACCTTGAGTGATGATCGGTCACTGTCTGTTTGCATCGGAGTGAACGAGAAGCACTGTGCGGTTTTTTTGTAAGGGGAAAATCAAAAACGGCTGATTTATATATGTAAATACACTACACGTAAAATAAAAAAATGTATTTTTTTTAGTATGGGCGTGTTGTAATAGTTTTATTAAGTATAAGTTAAAAAAATTACGACATAGAACTCTTTTCAGACGAGACGAAGAAGATTTCAGACGTAATTTCACGATTTTTTCCATCTTATCGATTTCATCAAATGGTGTTTTGGAAATAGTAATTTTATCCATAATATAATGAATATGAACGTATATTTTTTTCGCTTTGCTAAATCAAATAGTTTTATTTAAAAAAGTGTTTAAAGCCGATTTAGGTCTTGCCAGAGCCTTAAGTACTTATTGTAAAGTGATTCTTTAACATGCGCAGCGGCTGATCAGCGATGAGGGAGACATTCAAATTTAGACCGAATAACTTCCTATTTACAGTCCAAATTAATGGTTTACTTTATCCGCTAATCAGCCGCAGTGCACGTTAGAGAATCACACCACTGATCTAGAATTTAACTGTGCAATATCACTGGTTGCACAATTATATTGATCGTCGGTAGATAATATTAACAGTCAATATCGTCTAATGACGAACAATATAATTGTGCAACCCTTGATATTGCACAGTTATATTGCAGGTCAGTACCTAGCCCTACCAACTAAAACCATTTTAGAAAACCTGCGGAGCAAATGCAAACTGCTGAGACAGTAAGTATTAAAAATTTACATCATAGGGTAGTTCCCACCAATGGAATAATACGACTTCTGTCCAGGGTTTGTTATCAATAAATAAAATGTAATATATTATATATTTAATAATGTATTTCGCCAAAATTGTGATAAATTTTACATAGTTCTCAACCCAAAACGATGCCATGACTATGATACCATTACCATGAGTTTAGCTTGTCGCCGGTACAAGTAAAAGGGACCGAGCGATAAATTTCTATTACGAGAACGGTTTGCACAAACTCATGGTAATGGTACAACTATTACTATTCTATAATATAATAAGGTAGCTACATATAGTAATCTGTGCCTCACAGGCAACACCATGGTCACCCTGTCACATCACAGTGGCTCAATGGTCCCTGAAATCAGGCCAAAAAAAAAAGAAAAACACGTTACAGCTGTCAGTGTTTTGCTGTCGTCTGTCAAGTCAAATCAAACCATTCCGTTCGCTTCCTTTATATCAGTTCAGTACTACACTGATAATAAGTTCGTTAATCGTGAATATAGTATTTTGAAGCTAATATTTTTTGCATTGGAATTTATAACTTTTTGATTCGTTTGCGTAGCATCGATATTACCATTTTATACATTAGTAATTTAAGCTCACTATTAAACTTTTTATATTATTGTTTATTAATTACCTATAACTTGCTGTTTTACCTCCAAGTTACCACGGCAAGTAAGGATAACCAACATTTATTTAACTATACTGTAATATAAGTATAATGGAGTTCATAGAGCTTATATCAATAAATAAATTAGACGGAGTTATTTTGAAATATCCTCATCATGATAACGTCGATGGAACTGTGTGTATTACTGGACATCATCTAATTTTGAGTTCAAGAAAAGAAGGCGTACGTGAACTATGGGTATGTTTTTTTCCACCACAGCGAGGTTTCAAATATGCGTAAATTGTATTTGGATTAACTCTGTGTTATCTTGAATGTTGTCATAAATTCAGTTGTTGTAATATAAAGCTTTAAGCTCTCAAAAAAGTTGATGCAGGGCAGGGGCTATGTTTTCGAACCATCTATGGCCAACACAATCTCAAATATATATCTACTTTTGCTCTATTGCAAATAGCTCAGAAACATGTATACATAATATTTTCATATATCTAAAACTTATCTGAAGAATTAACTCTACTGATGAACTTTCAAAGTATGGAAACATGCAAATTGTAATATAGGATATAGTATAGCCAGAGTTATGGAACTGCACTGCACTAGGAGGAATAAAATAAATCCAATAACCTACTTTAAAAAAAAGAAGGAATCTAACCATAAATATGCATCACAGTTAAAAAATTACTTTACAGAATCTAGTAACTTGTTATTAAAATTGTGATTTTTTCTTTTAACATTCTAGCTTCTACACAGAAACATAGATAGCATTGAAAAGAAAGAAAACAAGCCAGCCAATGGTGTGACTCAGGGTGGCTCCTTATTCTTAAAATGCAAAGACCTGCGGATATTCCAGCTGGATATTGGGTCCAATACAGAGCTTAACATGCTCGCTCAAACATTGGAAAATGTATCTGGACTTCAAGATCCGGGCCTTTTCTATCCATTTTTTTATAGACATATGCATCCAATCATGGAATGTGGATATACATTGTACAGGTAAAAACACTCACTGCTAAGAATGTCAAAGGATTATGCTCAGTTGTGGTACCAATTAACCAAGAGGCCTTCAGAAATGTTGCTTCATTTTTATCAGATTACTGTTCTTTTTATCTCTATATAAACTTGAGATTCTAAGATCATCAATTCATAAGGCGATTATGTGATTAGTTCATGAAAACTGTATTAAAATCCGTTAGATAGTTTTAGAAGTTTTAGCGAATACACTTTGGGACTCATCTTTAGATTCTCGCAGTATTTCTGGTAAAGTACTTTGGAGTGGCTTCTTTGCTACTACTTTTATACTAAATGCAGATACACAAATTATGAATATAAATCTCTTCTAATGCGTTTCAGTATAGAAAGTGAATTCACTAAGGTGCTAGCCACTGAAGAATGGCGAATATCGCGAGTGAACCAGAACTACACTGTGTGCCCATCTTATCCGAAAGCTGTGGTGGTGCCAAAAGGTGTTGATGATGACATTCTGACTGTTGCAGCAACATTTCGGCAAGGGGGCAGATTTCCAGTTCTCTCCTATAGGCATAACAATGGAGTAAGTTAAGTAATGTAGGCTTAACCTTTATAATCCATCAATAATTATAATTATTTGTGCCCATTAGATGTGTCTGTTGCACTTAATGTGTTAGTTTTAGTTTTTTTGTAGCATATATTGAAACTAATGTTTTGAAAAAAAGAAATTACTGCAGGTTTCTAGCACTGCTTCTTCTCAGCAGATATCATCTTTCGAAGCCTGGTAGATTCAGTGCTGGTATTCCGTTTTTTCATGATATAACCACAAATTTCCAGTTTTCGGGAATTTTCTTTTACATGTGTCATAAGACCTTGCTTTTTGCCAAATTTCATGATTATAGGTTAACGGGAAGTACCCTTTAACTTTTGACTCCCTTGCGAAATGCCAAAAACGCTGTATCTTTTGATTGCATTGACTTACAAGTTTGAGTTTTTCACAGCTCCAAGGGACTGCAGGCTCGAGTATTCAATATTAATTTCTACTTGATACCTCCACGCGTTCCTGAGAAAAAGAGTCTTGACAGACAGACAGACAGACAGACAGACAACAAAGTGATCCTTTAAGGGTTCCTATTTTCCTTGTGAGGTATGGAACCCTAATAATCATATAATTTAAAAATCAAAAATACCGACTTCAAATGGCCTTTGAAAAGTAAGTTCTTTTTTTTTCAATTGGTAGGGTATACCTCCAGTTTGGTCCGGTTGTAGTCAAAGTCGAGGTGTGGTGAGAGGATCTATGAGGAATCAATGGAACTCTTCAAATATAATAGGCATGCATGTAGCAATTTTAGTATTTTCTGTAATAACTCTAGCAGTTACGTTCCAAAAGCATTATTTGGTGAAGAGGAACTGTTGATGAAGACCATAGATGATCACCGGAACTCCTAAATGTTGAGTATTTCAAGGTTGGCGATTAAATTGCTTTATAAAGTTCTGAAGCAACTTATGTCCATGAAAATTCATGTAGTAAAATTGAAGAACCAGGAGAACTCCTCAACGATTGACATCCTTTATGCTCATGAAAATGCACGTGGTAAAATAGAACGGGGCTTGAAGAACCAGGAGAACTCCTCAAAGATTTATGTCCTTGCACCTTGGATACCAACATATTGTAAATGGTGATGAGCAATTGGCATTATGCTATTGTTGCTTGATGTAATAAATGTGTTGTATCTTTAATTTATGACTTCACTTAACCAATAATATATCTACCGTTTCTAGGTAAATGACTTACGAAAGCCAATTGTTATTTCTTACTTTTCAAAGGGGTTTTGAAGTCGGTTTTTGTAACCGACTTCAAAAAAAAGGAGGGGGTTCTCAATTCGGTTGTATGTTTTTTTTTTTATGTTGGATACTTCAGAACTCCGTCATTTATAAACTGATTTGGAAAATTCTTTTTTTAATTGGTAGGGTATACTTCCAGTTTGGTCCCGTTGTAGTCAAAGTCGCGGTGTGATGAGAGGATCTATGAGGAATCGATGGAACTCTTCAAATATTATAGGCACGCATATAGCAATTTTAGTATAATCTATAATAACTTAAGCAGTTACGTTCCAAAAGCATTATTTGGTGAAGTGGAACTGTTGATGAAGACCATAGATGATCACCGGAACTTCTGAATGATAAGTATTTCACAGTTGGCGATTAAATTTCTTTATAACGTTGTGAAAAAATGTATGATCATGAAAATGCATGTAGTAAAATAGAACTGGGTTTGAAGAACCAGGAGAACTCCTCAAAGATTGATGCCCTTGCACCCTGGATAGCAACATTTTGTAAATGGTGATGAGCAATTAGCATTATGCTGTTGTTGCTTGATGTAATAAATGTGTTTTATACGATAAGCACTAAAAAGTATAAAATAAAATAATAATTTAACAAATCAATAAACCGACTCCAAAACCCCTCTGAAAAGTAAGAAATAATAGGTAATTGGCGTTCGTAAGTCATTTACCTAGAAATGGGAGATATATTATTGGTTAAGTGAAGTCATAAATTAAATATATCGAAGTCGGTGGCAAGTTTATAAGGTAATAGGTACATGGAATAAATGGTACTTTCTAATACATCCCTCATACTGTGTTCATTTACTTGACAAGTCACCACCAACCACCAACCACCAACTTGCCACTGACTTCGTTATATTTAATTTATGACTTCACTTAACCAATAATATATCTCCCATTTCTAGGTAAATGACTTACGAAGGCCAATTACCTATTATTTCTTACTCTTCGGAAATGGGTTTTGGAGTCGGTTTTTTTATTGGTTAATTATTATTTTATTATTTGTTGAATTATTATTTTTAGTTTAGTTATGTAATCGACTTATCGTTGTTCAACCCACAGTTGTTTGGTTAATTATGAAAATTACAAAGCGAACAATCGACTAAACCGTAATGTGTGTATACTATAACTATCATTATTTTATTATTTAGAGACTACTGGTTGAAGCGGTGGATTGTGTTGATAATGACCATGTTTGTAGGCAGTGTTGATGCGCGCCGGGCAGCCTCTGTACGGGCCGAAGCACCGGCGATGTCGGCCGGACGAGGCTATCCTCAACGCGGTGGTGGGCCCCGGCATGAAAGGGATTATTTACGATCTCAGGAGCACTAATACCATTTCGCAGCAGCAGAATAAGGGCAAGTATATCGACAGGGTTTCTTTTATCGTACACATCCATTGGGGGGACGGCAGTGGGTGCAATTACTATCACGACTAAGAAGTGTCAATTTATTCATAATTTATAGGCGGCCAAATTGTTAAAACGACTGTGAATCAAAGGCAAAAATCACCCTTTTCATTCAAAAGGCGATACCGATTTCCAACACTTAAATGTTAACCAATTTTGATCAATTTTTGATAGGTTGTCAGAACAAAATCTAGGTCTATACGTTTTGTGATATTTGATTACAGATCAAGAAAGTCAAATAATGCCGAAATTAGTTTTGTATGAGAATACTGAAACCACAATAAAACTGAATTTATTGATTATAGTGAAAAAATCAAAACGTACATATAGACCTAGATTTTGTTCTGACTGACTATCAAATATTGGTGAACATCGGTTAACATTTAAGGGGTGGAAATCGTTATCGCCTTTCGTATGAAAAGCTGTAGGTTCACATTCCTCTTAATGCCTACTATTTTGTAAAAATATTCTGATACGAGCATTCAAAATAGCAACATAGACAAATTTATACATTAAATTAGCATGACAGGGGTAGACACCTCTACGAAATAGGCTACCCTAGTGTCAATAGTCCAACATGGACTTGGCCGGTTCAAACTAATACTCGCAAACAAAAGTTAAGTGAAAGTAAGTTATTCGTCTAGATAGTTAACTAAATGTAAACAAACTAACCCGTCTGACTCAGCTAACCAGCCAATCACAAAAAAATGAATAAACAAGAATAGATATAAAATAATTACTCTATTGGCTGGATTAGCTGAGTCACGTGGATTGGTTTGTTTACATTTAGTTAACAACCTAGAGGAATAGAGTATAATGTATTTCTGAGCTCAAATTATTTATACTATTAAACAATTTCTTTTCGTATCTTATTGATTGCAAGTAAGTAACTGAGATTGAGTTAATTACTTGTTTGCTAATTTGATTTTTACACTGTATTCAGGTGGAGGAACAGAGAGTAACTCTAACTATTCGCAGTGGAAGATCTACAATCGGTCAATGGACGATGTTGACAATCAACAGCAACTATTGGAAGGTTACTCCAAACTAATTGAAGGTTGGTTTTAATATATTGGATCAGGGAAACTGTTTGTCATTTTATGACCAGGTAATTTTTTTAAATAACCTTCATGACAGTATTTCTAGCCGCTTACTCACTGCGATCTAACCCTATCTCACCACTACTGCTTCCCTGGCAAGGTGTACACAAGGATAAGCTATCTCCATCTTATCCCTCGGTGCGTCTCTCTCATACTAGTATCGAAGAAAGAGATGCACTGAGAGATAAGATGGGGATAACTTATCCACGTGTCAACCTTGCTAGGGCCGCTGGTTATAAAATTAATAACGTTTTGATTTTAAGTAAACGACACCGAGGATTCGTGTTCCAGCGTGCAACGACCGGGAGATATCTAGTGACAAGTGGATCTCTAAGCTGGAGTCCTGCGGGTGGCCGGAGAGCGTCCGGAACGCTCTGCACACCGCGTGCATCATCGCACAGCATATTCACCAGGTGGGATCATCTTCGTATAACCACAGAATATATATGTATATGCTGCACCGCCAATCTTGCCTGTGGTATACGTATAAACTGAACCCTCGTTTAACCGCCTTAGGCGTGGATTTTCGTAAAATCCTTTCTAAATCTACAAGGTAAAGTAAAATCTGTAAGTTTTATAGTTCCTGATATTTGTTTACCAACTTTTTGCAGTAGTTGAAAGAAAAGCGGATTATACATATCGCATCAAGTGATGTATTATTGCGCTCGTGCTTTTAGAGCCCTCACTTGCGTTCGGGCTCCCAAACTAACACTCGGCGCAATAGAATCACTTTCTGATTGGTGCAACAATATACTATTAATAGTAAATACCTGATCATTATCGGTCGATTGAGCGAAGCGTTTCCGTTTCAGCTTGGTCAAAAAGGCTTTCGTATGTCCGGCGGGCTGTCCAGCGGCTGTCCATTTGTTCTCCTCTAAAGGTCGCATTTCTCAACCGATTCGCGTGATATTTGGCAGCAGGTTCGATAGTTATAAATAGATATTTTTTATCGATTTTTGCGATTACAATGTTATTTGCTGTGTTGGTAAACTGACCGTGTCCAATGTCGATGTACTGGGATAACAGTTTTTCAACGGCAAAGTTAAGTTTGTTGCGAGGTCTACAGCTCACGGATCCACTAGTTATAGTTAGTAACCCCTTTTGTAGACCTGAAGAAATGTTTTATTGTTGCAGAAAGCTGAGCCAGTGCTGGTGCATGGAACAAGCGGCGAAGACGCAACACTTCTGGTCTGCTCGCTGGTGCAAATTATACTCAATCCTGACTGCCGAACCATAAGAGGGTAAGACAATCGAACCTACTTATAATGAGGCCACTGATACTATATCCAATAGACTCCGCATAGCAGGGTGACCCCCGGTGGCGAGCTGGTGGCCTACAGGCCACAAGCGCGCGCCACGCCCCAAATACGAACCTCATTCCGCGAACGACCACAGACTGAGCAGGTTCATTTGCCTCCGCAGATATTTTGCGAAAACACGAGTAAAAATGCATTATTGCATTGTGAAATTATGTGCAAAAACTATCGAGAAAGTTTTGTTTGTGTCCCATCACTAACAGGCAGGCCCGTGGAACGCAAGCTTGAGCGCACCAATCACAGCGCAGTGCACGTCCCCCGCGCCCCGCAAGTCTGGCAGCTTTGGTTTCTAGTAAAAGTAAGGCTAAGCGGTGTCTTTAGGATGGATATATAGTCTGTGGGGCTACCAGGCATAAGTGTTTTTCTATTTAAAATTCATTGGCTTTCACGTTTCTATTGTAGACGAGATGTATTTCGCCAATATCAAAGCCAATGAAGAGAGACAATGGCTACGGCTGCCTGATTGATGTGTGTGTGTGAAAACATACCTAACGTCCACTAGCGCCACCTTGGTGGCAAATCTCATGTCATGTGGCCCTCATCCAAAATATAAAAGATAGTCTCTGAAGGGTGACTGTCTTTCTGTTATCGACCGAGCGAGCGAAGCGTCTCCGTTTCAGCTCAGGAACGTCCCAAATTAGTAGAAAACATTTTTTATTTGCCACCGCCTCCTGATTGAGAATTTGTCAGATACTTTATATGATATTGTGAACAAATCAAATCGTCAGCTGGCTCTATCGCGGTGGAAAAATCGTCAGCTGTTTACCTGAAAGGCGTAACGAGCTGACGAGTTTTCCCACGGCATACTCCTAGCTGATTTTTTTCATTACTTACAGGATTATATTAACAATCAGCTTACAACTCAGAAGGCATAAACCTTCCTAACCACGTCGTCCATTGGTGAAAACCGCATCAAATATGCAATAGGTCCAACTCAACTGGTCCAGTAATTTCGGAGCAAATTGGCTGTGACAGACGGATGGACGGACAGACAGACACAAGAGTAATCCTATAAGGGTTCCATTTTTTCCTTTTGAGGTACAGACCCCTAAAAAAGATGATTTTATAAAACTTTCTAGTATCACAAAACATGCCAGCAACATCAAAACTATACGTTATTGTGATCTCAAAAATACATACCAGAAGTCAAACCGCGATTCTCATATTATGCAACCGAAATTCGTCTTGGGGCTTGCACTAAAAAAGAGCCGCGGTATAGTGCATGTTTCAATACTTACATCCTAAGAGATGTATAAAGGAACTAGCGCAAGCTGCTTGTAAATGAGCAATTTATTGCTGCAATTTGGGCTATCGCCAAATGTTTGTACTTTAACGTTTTGTTCCCAGTAGTGATGAAATATATAATCATTTTGGGAACAGCTCCGTTCGAGTTACATAGAAGTACTTTCAGAGCATGAGTGGTGGAAAAAAAACCGGCCAAGTGCGAGACGGACGCGCGCACGAAGGGTTCCGTACCATTATTTATAATCAAGCAAAAAAAAAAAACTCGTTTGTTGTATGGGAGCCCCCCTTAAATATTTATTTTATATTAATTTAATTAGTTATTTTTAAAGTGAATATATATTTAAATATTCTGTAGTAGTAATAGTAATCTTTATTCGCTCTCACAATGGTTTTTAACAATCTTGTTATAACTATTAACAAAGGTCAGATAGGTAACTTGAACCAGTGTGAGGGCCTGGTGTCCGTACTAGGGAGCCCTGTATGACAGATCGCCAGGCTCTCGCCCTGATGCTACTTAAAGGCTAAGACTTAGTTATGTAATTTAAAAACAATGAGCGACAGTGTGTTGGCGCATGGATCGCTCAGTGCTCACCGTGTTCGGACGCTTTCACTGCAAACTCGCGCATCTTACCATAATTCTTGCGAATTAGTGTTAAGATAGCACCCGATCTTTTTTGGTCGGCGGGGATCGCCAGCCGCTCTGCACCCAGACTACCGGCCGCCCTCTTCGCAAACTCAAACCCGGTCTCGGGGGAGGGAATGCGGGGTCCGGCAACACGCCGTAGTCTCGCGTCGCACCCAGCACCGCCACCACTGCGCCCGCTCCAGCCTCAATGGAGCCCAACCGCCGCGAAGAAGAGGGTACTTCAGCGCCGAGAGGCAAAAAAGTACCCACATTTTCCGGCGAAAAAATGAAGACGCCTAAGCCTACCGGCAGTAGTTCGTCCACAGGAGGGGGAGAACTACCCGCTTCGCGTTCGAAGACGCTCGCCCGCCCGGACGAGGTTGCCGCCGCGTCCCAGACGCCCCTTTCGAGCCGCCAGCCGCCCTCAGGGCCAATGCCCCTGCCGTCGACCCCCAGCGACGAAGTCCTTTCCCCGCATGCGGCGCACGATCGCGATTTAATCGCGGTCGCTCGCATGCTGAGGTCGGGGCTGTTTTCGCCGGGATTGACCCACTGGATCACCACGTACCTCCGGCTGCAGCAGTGGCACTTTTCGGGCAATCCCGCGTCCCTGCTGCCCGAGGACGAAAGAATCATCCAGATGGCTTCACAATTGGAGCTGTTTGACCCGCCGCTCCGCCCACTCAAAAGGAAGGAAACCGAAACAGTGAGTAGCCCGCCCGTCGCACCGACCCCTAAGAGGACGTGCGACAAAGTTACACCGCCACCCGCGCCGCCCGCCAACTACGCGCGCGCGACCGCATCGCCTCCGCCGGCCAGGGCTCCCTCCCCCCCGCCCGCGAAGCCCAAGAAACCCGCCGCCCGCAAGCCGCAGGCCGCCCCCCCAGCCGCCACACCGACCGCAACCGCGTCCACAAGCACCGCTGCCGCACCTCCCGCCGCACCACGGCCTCGCTACCCGCCAGTGGTCGTCGAGAGCTTGCCCGACTGGCCCCGCCACCTAGCCGCCATCGCCGAAGAACTCGACGAGACCCCCAACGCACGCCCCTACGGGAAGGGGGTGCGTTTTACACCCGCCACGGGGGAGGAGTACCGCTGCGTGCAGCGCTACTTCACCAAGCTGCACGACCAGGATCCGTCAATCTCCTGGTTCAGCTACTCCCCCCCCGCTGAGAAGAATCTAAAGGTGGCCATCAGGGGCCTCCCGGTGGACACCGACGTCACCGCGATCCAGTCCGCCCTTCAAGAGGAGGGCGTAACGGCGGACTACGTGAAGTGCATCCGGGCGCGGAGCGGGCGCCCCGGGTGCATATACTTCGCACAATTGGCCGGACCAGCAGCAGAAAACCTCGGGGTGTACCACATCAGGGAGTTGTTGTGCATGCCCGGGGTCAAAGTAGAGGGCTGGCGGGGCAAGAAGGGCCCCGCCCAGTGTCATAGATGCCAGCAATTCAGGCACTCGTCGAAATGCTGCCACCGCCCCATCGCATGCGTGCGCTGTGGCGAGGCACACGCAGCATGGGAGTGCCCGAGACCGCGCGAGGTCCCCGCGACCTGCGCTAACTGCGGGGGGCCCCACCCGGCCAACCACACAGCCTGCCCCGTGTTCCGGAAGGAGGCCCGGAACAAGA
Source organism: Tortricodes alternella (assembly GCA_947859335.1). Lineage (NCBI taxonomy): Eukaryota > Metazoa > Arthropoda > Insecta > Lepidoptera > Tortricidae > Tortricodes > Tortricodes alternella. The sequence goes on along the minus strand of OX401970.1, from coordinate 19,813,698 downwards.
GGGCGGGCACTGTCGCCCGCACCACTAACGCCGCCCGCCCCGGCCCTAGGGGCCGGTCAATCGTCCCTGCCGCCACGGTGGAGGAGTCAATGCCCCCCTGTCAAGGGGGCCCAGGAGCGAAGCACCCGGCCCCAGCGAGCCGGCAAAGCGAAAAAAGAGAAAACCCGCCACCGCAAAATCGGCAGTGGCGTCCGCCACAGAGTCCGCCACGAGCCCGCTCAGTCTTGAAGACCTGCGAGCCCAAGTGCAGCAGATGATTGCGAGCCAGCAGAAGGTACTCGCGTCTATTGTAGAACACATAGGCGCGACATCACAAAGCCGCTGATTGGTCGATGAATCCACCACGCCGCAGAAAGGCCGCGTGGACCCAAACGCCGAGACAGGCAAAGAGGAACGCCCAGATGGCAATAAAACCCATTGACCAGCCCGTGGTCGCGGGCTGCGTTAGAAGCTGCCGCAAAGAGCATAGGCTCTGATAGGCTCCCCCGCACACCGCCCGCTACGCGGGCGGCGCGCGTGTGAAGAATCGAGTACCGCGCGACAGTGTGTTTGAGTGCGTCTATACATGTGTTGGTGTGTGTGTGTGTGTGTGTGTGTGTGTGTGTGTGTGTGTGTGTGTGTGTGTGTGCGTGCGTGCGTGTGCGTGTGTGTGCGTGTGTGTGTGTGTGTGTATGGCACGTTTATTGTATGGGAGTCCTCTTAAATATTTATGTTATTCTGTTTTTTAGTATTTGTTGTTATAGCGGCAATAGAAATACATCATCTGTGAAAATTTCAACTGTCGTTAGATCACGATTCATGAGATACAGCCTGGTGACAGACGGCCAGCGAAGCTTTAGTAATAGGGTCCCGTTTTTGGAGTTTACTCCTTAAGAATCGATTTTTATATATAAGCCCGGGGTATGAAAAATTATGGGAAGTAAAATCAAACTACGATGTCACACTGTCACACGACGGAGTCACACGAAGTCACACGATGTTAGCCGAAAATGTGTCGGTCGCTTCGCATTGCTTAATATGTTTCCATCGGTAAAACTCTGATCTCAATCGGAAGACGACGGGATCCGAAGTGTGAATTAATTATTGTATTCAATGAGTGACATGTTTATATTCATTAGTGTGAAACTTTATTATTTACTGTCAAATGTCAAAATGAAAAATGACAGCATGGTATGATGGGTACTGGTTTATTACCGTTTGGGTACGGAACCCTAAAACTACGTTAGTATAACGTTGAGGATGTGTGTCCGTCAGGCTGCAGGCGCTGATCGAGCGCGAGTGGGTGGCGGCGGGGCACCCGTTCGGCGCGCGGCACCGCTGCGGGCCGTACGCGCCGGGCGCCGCGCGCGCCGCGCCCACCTTCCTGCTGCTGCTGGACTGCGTGCGCCAGTTCCTCGAGCAGTACCCCTGCAGCTTCGAGTACCGCCAGTGCTTTTTCATCACACTCTTCGAGCACTCCTACGCGAGCCAGTTCGGTCAGTTCACTTTTAGTGTACACTCAGAGCTTAACACATTCAGTGCCCGAGACCCTAGTGTCGGGTATGATTTCGTTCCTACGCCGGATGACCCGATATCGGGATCGGAATACTATAGCTATAGATGACTAACGTCCACGCCGAAAACCCGATTTCGAGCGCTGTTTTTGACGAGCAGGGTTGTCGCTAAAAAACATACGTTTTTTAGGTATATTTTTTAACCTTTTAAACGCCAAGCTGCGAAACAAAACGCTGCCTACCTGACGCCACAACAATAAAACAAAAGTTTACATCTGAAAACATAGAGATTGCAAAAATTAATATATTTAAATGATTCAAGTAAACAGAGTTTAAAATAAAAATTGTAGTCGTTTCATTTGTAATAATTCAAGTGATACCTATATTTTACAGTTAAGTGATGTAGATTATTTATTTTATTTGTATAATTATCTCGTATTTATATAGTAACAGAGAATAAAAAAAATATAAGTACCTTTTATTGTAGGTACCTAATTTCGCCTAACGCGATGGCATAGTGAAAAAGATAATTGAATAAGCAACGTTTTTAGCGCAACCCTGCCACGAGACGGGATCGCGGCGTGTAGCGTCGATTCGTACGATAAAAGTGTAAATATGCCCGACAGTCGGGTCTTATACATAATGAGATACATTTCACCGGCGTGGCGGTGTAGACTTGTTTTATGGGTTGGAAATGTATGTGTCAAGGCGTCGTCCTAATAGAACGCGATTGCGGGATCATCGCTGGTTCGCGCGAATTTTGTTCGCACGCGATCAAACATACTGATATCAATAAGGACATCTGTTCGACTGTTCTTTTGAAAATTTAATTGAAAATGATAATATTCATTTTGCATAGGCCACAAGGCCTCTTTCACATGTCTGAATCTACCAGCGCTTCTAAAGGTGATATCTGCTGAGAAAAAACGCCGCGAGAAACTCGGCAGTAAGTCTTTTAATAAATATAATAATGAAAACAAAGAAACATACAAATGGATTAATCTCGGTTAAATGGTAAAGAGTTCAAGCTTTTTTAATCGTTACGCGGAATTCTTTCAACATCTTATTGCACTAAGTAACTAAGAACGAGGTGATGAATTAAAGCTTTGTCATGGCGCCGCACTTTTCAAAATAAATCGCCGGAATGCGCGGAAAAGAGAGGCAATAGATAGGGTAACAATTAACAAATACCGAGTTATATGTTAAAACTAGCGGACCCGGCAGACGTCGTCCTGCCCGGAAAAGCAGCGCCAAATTAAATAAATCAAATTTAGTGTCGTACCGGCAGCAGCGCCACCTACCGGGTCTTTGTGTGTTAGGTGCGTGCCGGGCACCGGAGCACTCTCTCTCTCTCCCTCTCCTCCTCCGGTGAGTCACCCTGTACGGAGTGATGTCGGTCGCCGGGCAGCCGACCCATATCACTCACACACTCATTCCCTCTCTCTCCCTCTCTCTCTCTCACACTATCACGTGTACCCCATTCATAGGCTTCAGCAAATCAAATTTTGTGGCATACCGACAGCAGCGCCATCTACCGGGTCCAATTGTGTTTTCAAACCATCCAAGAACCCATTTAAACATACACAACATTTAATAATAAATAAAAATAAAAAATAAATGTCGAAAAAAAAGTGGGGGTGGGTCACCCTTATCATTTAGGGGTATGAAAAATAAATGTTGGCCGATTCCCAGACCTACCCGATATGCACACAAAATTTCATACAAATCGGTCCATCCGTTTTTGAGGAGTTTGGTAACAAACACCGCGAACACACGAGAATTTTATATATTAGATTACCGAAACACTATTGGACTTGGTAAGCGCAATGGTACCGGTTAATTAGTTCGATAACCTTTTGAACGCCCCAGTCGGCTGGAGCCGACAGCAGGTTTCCGTGGCCCTGACGCCACGATCTGCCGTTTTCCATACATTTGCGTCGGCTACAGCCGTCAGCGGGCGCTCTTAGCACCCTTTTTCACTAAATACTGTTTTTAGACCAACATCGTAGAAATGAAACATGACATAAATTTGATGAGGAGGTCCAAGAAACGAAAATCAGAACTATAATCCAATATATACTTTTCACTAATTTTGACACTTAATAAAATAAAAATTAATAGTCATAATGATCTGCGTTTTCTGTAATATACTTTTGTTTACATTTACTTTCATATTATATAATTTAAACTTCATTTTGATTTTCATGAATCTTCCCTATGTTGTCAAGGATGGCGCATAAATCTGCGTCAACCACGATAAGCCTATGCTTAATAAGTAGTCCACTATTCCAGGCACATTTCTGTGCGACAGCGAGCAGGAGCGCGAGTACCGCGGCGTGTTCGAGCAGACCACCAGCCTGTGGTCGTGGGTCAACCAGCCCGAGGAGCTGGCGGCCTACATCAACCCGCTGTACGACCCCACGCCATCCGTCATCTGGCCCTCCGTAGCGCCCATGACCTACGTCATATGGGAAGGTGAGACAAATTAATTGCGATCAATTCACCTCGATAGCCCGATGTCGCTCCAGGGAGTCCGCTAGGCTTCCTTCAGGAGCTGGATTGTGTGCCAGTAACCCACACCACGCACAATACGTGTGATTCACACGAGATGTGGTAACCCAGCCTGCGTTGAACTATAACTATATACACAAATGTACAATGTAAATTACAAGAAAAAAACCGGCCAAGTGCGAGTCGGACTCGCGCACGAAGTGTTCGTACCATTATCTATAAAAACTGCAAAAAATCACGTGTGTTGTATAGGAGCCCCCTACAATATTTATTTTATTATATTTTTTACTCTTTGTTGTCATAGCGGCAACAGAAATACATCATCTGTAAAAATTTCAACTGTCTTACTATTACGGTTCGTGAGATACGGCCTGGTGACAGACACGGACGGACGGACGCGGAGTCTTAGTAATAGGGTCCTGTTTTACTCTTTGGGTACGGAACCTTAAAAAGGATGGAATATTCTTTTTTACGTACGTTTTATTGATTGATTAATAAATACCATGTGCAGATGTGGTAATTTTTTAGATTTGAATAATTTAATTGGTTCCTACAAATTGTCCATATCACGGAACGTTTGGCGTAAAACATTAGTTGCCTTGCGCTAGTAGCCCAATAGACAACAATTTTCTTGGTGTTTGAAACTTAAGGCTTAAAAATAAGTTACCTTTAGTATGAAGTAATTACGTTGGATGATAAATAAGCGTTATTAGTGTTTATCTGAAATACAGCTGGCAACGTTAAGTAAGAATATTTTTATAGGCAGTGTTGTTGAGGACCAATCCATTATAATAATAAATCAATGCATATGCTTGAAAAGTTACATAAACACGCATCTTTCAGAGCTATACCTTCGCTGGTCGATCGAGCAGACGAGCGAGGGGCGCGAAGAGCAGTACCGCGCGATTCGCGCACGAGAGCAGCAGCTGCGCGCGCGCGCGCTCGCCCTGCGGCGCCAGCTACTCGACCTCGCGCGCCAGTACTACGCGCCCGCCCGTGACCCCGCGCACAACTAGCGCCCTATAACTCGCACGAACGCATACACTGAAACTATATCGCATTCACTGCGTTTTGAAAATTTGCATTGCAGTTTACCAATGCATTGCTACTGGAAATCAACCCTTTCAACACTAGTGTCATGCTAAGATGGCAACATAAAAAGCGCCTCAACCGCCAAAGACTTCTTTATTTTATGACAAAAAACAAATCATAAATATTTGCTTAATTTTCAGCTATGTTTGTGTCTAAATACCCTGGATTAGGAGTATCAGACCTGGCGCTAATATAGCCTGGTGGCAGAAATTGTGTAGTATAGTTAACTTTCTAATATCGAGCTTTCTAAAACTTCGTATTGAATAAGCTGTGTAATGTTTTGCTTATAAGGGTGAGATCGCTCTGCGGTAACGCCACACACGAGCCATCGGTCAGGTTATAAATAAATACGTGTCAACATGACGTATTGGAAAGATTCGCACGATGCCATTGGTGTCTTTTGTGACCTTTCCGAAGCTTTTGATTGTGTAGATCATGACGCTTTAATTCGGAAATTGTGGTGTGTGTGGTTCTATGGCATGTGCGGCAATGCCCTTGAAATCAGTGGATCTTATCTTACACAGATAATGCAGAAGGTACCTTTCAGTAAACCGTGCTTAGACGTATTATAATCACGAATTAATTACACAGTTACTAAAAACTTTGATCACAAAGGGAGCAGGCAGAAAATCATGTGTAATCAAAACTTAAAATCAACACTAGTTCATCATAAAATTAATTAACAACATTAAAATTTATATAAGTAACAAAATAAAACCTAAAACAACTTTTTGTAACCGGTTAATTAACTAAGGTTATTCCGAAAATTACGGAATATCCTTCGTTAATTAACCGATTACAAAATTCCTTTGTACACAAAAATGCGACCTCTTTATTAAGTGGGTATGTATGACTGGACTTGTCAAATTATTGTTTAGTGTATATGCCGTAAGTACTAATTATAATTCTCTGTGCTCCATAAATTAACTGAAAAGCGGCGCTGCGACCCTTTGGCCTCTTTTTATTAGGATTTCCCAATTCTCACTCCAATAATCGGAAGGAGGAAGGAGATCCTGCGAGGAGGGTTGTATTCTATAGCATATCGCATTCAAATGCGGATTTAGAGAATGCGTCTTTTTGAGAAAATAATTTCCGAACGACGAGTCCAAATTTGATCAAGATGGGACACCAACTATCATACATAATGAATAAGTATTATTGGAGTGACAAAAAATTAGGAAATCCTAATAAAAAGATGCCAAAAGGATCGCAACGCTTTCATGTATGGGTGACAGAGAATTATATTAATGCGGCAAATACACTAAACAAAAATTGGACAAGTTCAGTCATACATCGCCATCTGAGAAAAAGGATGTATTTTTTCGTACAAAAGAGGGAGTAGTTCCGTAATTTTCGAAATTACTTATGTTAAAAATAACCGATTACAAGAAGTTGCTTTAGGTATTAATTTGTTACTTTTATAAATTTTAATTTTATTACAGTTACGGTCTGTTCGCCGAGATGTGATAAAAAAAGTAAAAAATCAGGGCTTCTTAACTCATTACAAATAGCGGCCCGCTAATTATTATTACCGATGATAATAAAAAATTAAAGGGAACATTTTTTTTTTTCATATATGTAATATTATTATTGAATAGCCTAACTGTATGAATATAAAGCAACACGCGAACACCCAAACGACACAGTCACATACAAGCCAATGACATATTATAGAAAGACATAAGACACGTCATATCCATACTCAACACGTTTTAAACATGTGTCATAGTTTTTTTTCTTTTTCGTTTCTTTTCGGCCAGTGCAGATTTATATGACATTTGACGCGCACATATAAGACATTAATTTGCGATATGACGATTATGTATATGAACAAAACAAACATATTTTTTCGCCGCCGTCCGCCCGGCGCTACACCACACTGACAACATCTGCGTCCCTCATACCACGAAACTCAGTGCGCGTGGCGATAAGCGACGCCCGTCATACAGTTTGCGATAGTTAAGCGACAGTCGCTATTTCGAAACGATAACATAATATTTATCAACTCGGCGAACATACTTTAGCGGCATGTAAGTCTAGCGGTGAACGAAATGTGGTGGGGGTATACTGCCTGCCTCGAGTCAACGCACACGCCTCCCCGCGTCAGCGGGGGGGTGTGGGGGGCCATTCAGAGCTAGGCCCTTTTCGGCATACCAAGTGAGATCCAAACTTGGTACGCCAGTTTGACGTCAAGTTAGTGTACTGTTTATTTTTTAACGTTAGATTTTCAGAGTCGCGGCCGCTATACCCACTGACGCGGCCGCGACTCCATAGAAAATAGCATTCGGGCGCAGCTAGTCGCTCAGTGGAAATTGGACCTTACTGCTATAACTTTACCTCGTTATATTGTGTAAAATCCTCAACTTGTTTGGTCAACATCATTCCTACATTATTGTATCTATCGTATATTATCTATTCAAACAGTAATTTATTTTTTATACTATTCTATAATAAGTTTAATATAGTAAGATTAGGATAATTGTTTTATTGTTCTTGGCCCTTGTCAGTTATTCGCATAAAAAGGTTGGCGCCATCGTCGCGCCACCACGCACCATAACTGTGACATCAGTCAAAAATGCTACTTTTTATTTTAAATAGTGACAGGTCTATTTATTATGCTTTAAACTTATTAATTCTGTCAATATGCGCCTATATCAGAAATTATCAATTAATTTGGCAGTAGTGAATTGTTACAATTTAACATTCAATGGCTGAAGTGCTCTAATGTTGCCATTCACAACTTATTGTTCTCCGTCGCTCGCGTTGCCACCTAGGGGCCACTGAAAATCAGCGCCGAGGCTCGCCACAGCATAACCACAGTATAATCAAGTATATAGTATTCCATCTTCATAAAAAAGGCCGAAACTACGCGCTTCGAAATCTCGGTGAACTTCGGTATTCCGTACACAATTATGGCACGACAATTTTTGATATTTTGGATATGTTAAAAGCAAAATACATACAATTTATATATATACATAACATACAGCACAGTGTCACTTTTGAAACTAGAAACAAGAAAGAAGTAGAAATAATTAATATTATTACCGAGCGGCCGTAGGTAATTATTTCGAGGACACTGCCGAGACAACATACTGCTTACTTGCTTATACTGTGGCTTAACGCTGATGCACCGTCTTTGGCACCATGCGGCACAACTTATTGTGTTTATTGTTTCTTTTGCTGTGCTTGTTATCCGTCTATGTCAAATTTGTATTGAATAAATTTCTTTTATTATTATATATATAAGTATAATTTTTACCCAACTGCAGCAAAGCAAAAAGGAGGGTTATGAATTTCACGAGTATGTATGTGGGTATATGTATGTAAGGTGCATTCGGGTAATTTCGAAACGTTTTTGGGTGAGTGGAGAGTACGTTCGCGCTTGAACTCAAGTCACAATCTATACATTAAGGACAACTAATGCTATTTTTGTTAAATTGGATGTCTTGATCAATGCTTTATGTAAATGCTGTTCAAAAATATTACTGGATTTAGAAAATACACGTATAATGTTACGGCTTTTTTTTCTAGCCACGGGTAATTTCAGCAACCCGTGGGGTAATGCCGAATGACAGTCAAAAATAGTTTTTATGACATGAACAAAAGGAACATACCTATTTCGTTTTCATCCTAATTCACCCCTTAAAAAAATATTATTGATTCATGTCCAAGAACATGTTCAAATTTTTTTTTTTAGCAATATACTTTCGAAATTACCCCGACATTTTTGGATAATTCTTTTTCTGTCGGAAAGAGAACATCCACGGATTGGTACCGATTCCAAGAAACGTAAAATTATAATCTAAAAAACCCCTTTTCCTTTTGGTTAACTTAGAAAAAACTACTCGATCAAGTAAATGGCGATGGGGTTGAAAATGTAATGTTTGAATAAATAAATGGATAACCCCATTGTCTAATTTTATTTTTCACAATCCTCAAAAGTAATCTAACTTACCTTACCATTATTTATTGATGTATATAAATGTATGTATAATATAAAAAAAAAATATTGTTTATTAATCAATTGTTTCTGTTTTACGTAAGGTAACAGTACAGTATTTGTCAGTATTTGTGTAGTATTTGTCAAAAAAAAATTTTTCTTATTTCAATATAAAGATTGTGTTACTTTAGAGCTATTAGTAGGTTTTGTTGCTCATATCCTTCTGTTATATTGTGTTAAACCTTTTGAACGCCACGGCTAATGGCGGAAAAGCGTGCCACGACAGCTTGGCGACGGCTGTAGTGTAGCCGACGCAAATGTATGGAAAACGGCATATCGTGGCGTCAGGGGCACGGAAAACTGCCGACGCCCACAGCCGACTGTGGCGGTCAAAGTGTTAATAAGATAACGGGTAATATTTTTAAAGGTCATATCTGTAATTTGATATACGCTATGTGAAAAACGAGGAATACCGACAATAACCGAGGATGGCCGAATTGTGAACTTATTTTAATAGTACTGTAGTACAGTACTATTAAGAGCCATATCACCAAATCGCGTTCTGAAAGATTAGGTATATTGGACGCACGCATCACGTCGCCCTCGTCCAATGTACAAAGAGCGCTGACGGCCATATAAGATGTATGGCCGTCCGGGCTCTTTTTACATTGGAAACTATCGTTCGGCGGGACAGAGGTCCGCCTTCATCAACGGCCGGCGCGGCACTGAATTCGGGCGGCCGACACATCGCATTATGTAGTAATTTGGGAGTTGTAATTACGTTTATTTTAAGTTGTAAAATCAATCATTTTTCCAAAAAATGTATTAAATTTTAATTATTCATAAACTAACGATTATTCTGATATAAGTTTTACGTAATAATATCAACGTAGTAAAGAGATATTTACGGTTAATTCTTAGCGTTTTTAGTAGTTTTATGTTTTTGCCTTGGATTTTTTTCTACATATTCCATACATATTTCAAAATTCCGAGGCCGCTATAAACTATACGACTATTCAAGAGATATTAATATATATTTTTCATTTCGTTTGCGTTGTAGAGTAGTTCAATCCACGAGCTCGAAAAAGTGCCGTCGCGCATTTTTTCAAAAACTTGCTGCGGAATTTCGGCTTTATATCAATAGATGAGAATAAATTGCAAAAAGCGAGGCCGCTATGATCAATACTAATAACTATACTCCACCAGTCAGCAAGTCAAATTTGTCTAAGTCTTTCAGTTTCTCATAATAAGAATGCCAAAGTTGCCCCATTATTGAAAAAATCGTAATAGGGCTCTTAAAGAGCGCTATTCGTGTTGCGTTGTTGTGTTGTGTCTGTGTCCACAAAATTGCTTAGATTTAAATCTGTGTGCCGAACGCTAGTACGCAATGAGCGCGGCGGGTGACGGTGGCATGTCGCCGACGGCGGTGCGCGTGACGGAGCCGGAGTGTGCCGGCGCGGGCGTGGCGGCCGCGGTGGCCCGGTACCTGCAGCACAAGGCGAAGGACGAGCTGCTGCCCAGCTCGGAGCGGCTGCAGCCGCAGGAAACCACCTACGCGATGCAAAGTGAGTTGAGCCCTGGCAAGTCCTTATTTCAAATGCAGCAGAGAGAGTGAGGCGGCATATCAAAGCATGCATAATAAATAAAACAATTATATAATTATGGTCACGTTCGAATGTGGCTAAATTCACAAAAACCGATTTCAAAACCCCTTTGAAAATTAAGAAATAATAATTGGCTTTCGTAAGTCATTTATCTAGGAACGGCAGATATATTATTAAGTGAAGTCATAAATTATATATATCGAATTTCGTGTCAAGTAAGTGAACACAGTATGAGGGATGTATTCGAAAGTACCATCTATTCTATGTATTACCTTATTAACTGGCCACCGACTCCGATATATTTAATTTATGACTTCACTTAACCAATAATATATCTGCCGTTTCTAGGTAAACGACTTACGAAAGCCAATTATTATTTCTTACTTTTCAAAGGGGTTTTGATGTCGGTTTTTTAAATTTTTTAAATTATTATTTTATTTTATACTTTTTAGTGCTTATCGTAACCATTTATTACATCAAGCAACAATAGCATAATGCCTGGTGCTCATCACCATTTACAAAATGTTTCTATCTAAGGTGCAAGGACATCAATCTTTGAGGAGTTTTCCTGGTTCTTCAAACCTAGTTCTATTTGACCACATGCATTTTCATGAGCATAAATTGCTTCACAACCTTATAAAGAAATTTACTCGCCAACTGTGAAATACTTATCATTAAGGAGTTCCGGTGATCATGTATGGTCTTCATCAACAGTTCTACTTCACTAAATAAAGAAGTTTTTTTAATATAAACTGCACAACATTTGATCTCGAGTGACATGAGAATAGAGACTTCATTCGTTTGTCTATGGCCCTATTTCCACTGAGCGTCTAGCCGCGCGCGAGTAGCCGCGTGCGACTGTCATTTCCATCGAAGTCGCGGCCTCCATACCCATTGACGCCACCGCGACTCCATAGAAAATGGCAGTCGCGTGCGGCTAGTCGCGCGCGGCTAGACGCTCAGTGGAAATAGGGCCTACTAGCTGACCCGTGCGAATTTTCGCACGTTATCAAACACCGGATAGTAATAATAACAATATTATAAAGTGAGAATAAGTAAATGCAAGTATTATTAGTAAAAGATATTTTATTTTTGAGAGATAATGGTACTAAGACATTGCCTATTTATACAATAGTACCTGGATGACGGAGCCTTGCTCGGCATTTTTTGGTAAAACGTGTCTTTTTGGAAAAAAATATGCGTGGATAAAGATAGTCTTCCTCACAACAGAAAAAACTTGAAAAAAAAGGAAAAATACAATCCACACCATCTGGACTCGAACCGGGGGTCTTCCGGCTTCGGACCCGCTCGTCTTCGCAAATGAGTTATTATAACTTTGTGAATAGTGACGAAATTAACCTTCGTATTCAAATGATATTCTAGCAGCTTTTCATTACCGGCAAAGACGGACAAAACAACGTTTTCTTGAAATGAAACCTAGCTATATCGATTTATCGCCCCCAAAAACCCCTGCATACTAAATTTCATGAAAATCGTTGGAGCCGTTTCCGTGATTCAGATTTTTATATATATATTTTTTTTTTTAATTAGAATACACGGGGGATGCACGCAGCTTCGCGCGAGTGGTTCGTGACCAGCGCGCGATCGGCGTATTCGTCAGATGTGGACGCACCATAATATTTTTTTAACTTTCCCATGCTAAAAAACTTCTTTAAAAACAATGTTAGCAGTTACAATGTGATCATCGTTGACTGTTTGACCGTAGCTCTCTTTAACACAAACATAAATATCACTGAATTTACGAACTCGTGAAAAAGCCGCATATAATTGTCCATGCGAAAAAACAATTGTTAGTTAGTTAAACTGTTTGTCAAATAGATGGCGCTGTGCGATCGTGAGTAGACTATATCGACGGCCGATATCATGCATTAACGACCAATAAATACAACCGTGCAAAATCACTGATTGTACAATATATTGATCGTCATTAGATCATATCAAATAATGTAGGCCAGTACCTAGCCTACCCGACGCGCAGCGCCATCTGTTGACAATTATCAGCATCATCACATACGTAGTATCTTCTAAGTAGTCTGTGGCCATGACACCGTAGTTAAACAGACTGTCAAATAGATGGCGCTTGCAATTCGGGTGGTTTTTTTATTTATTTTATAACGAAAACGTTAATTTTAATCTATTTTTGTATTTTTAAGACGAATCGGAGAACAGTAGCTTTAAAATGACGTTTAAATCATTAATTTTGGTAAAGAAATAACGGAGATCTTGAGCGTCTTCAAAAAAATACCTTTTAGGAATAGTATATATATGATGATTTAAAAAAAAAGGTCTTGACGGAGGATCGAATTGCCGCCATTATGTTGGTGTTTTGCTGAACGAAAGTAGAATTGTTGTTGAATTGAATAGAAAAAGTTGTTTGTAATTTACATTTTAGTAGAAAATATGAATAGTAGTCTTCTCGGAGTGTGTGTGATGTGAAAATGGGCCGGATATCGGATATATGCAGCCACGATTGCAACAAATAACTTGTTGCCAGAAAATATTGTTTCTGAACCCATCATGGAGGATTTATAATATGTGTGTAGATAAAGTTATGTATGCAACTCTGCATAATTTGGCCTTAAAACACACGTGCGATCTTATTATGAAACTCGCTAAAGCTCGTTTCATGAAAACCGCAGTAGTGTTTTAAGGCCTATCATTATGCAACCGTTGCATAAACTACTAATTTACCCTTCTGTCTAAAAACCGATGGAAAAATGATAAAATTTTGGTTTCAGAACCAGTGAATGGAATGAAGATCGAGAAGTTAGAGTTTTTCCCGGCACCAGCTGCCTCCGAGGAGGCAACTCGCTCTAGCAAGATCTACATTGGACGGGTCATTCTTAGGAGCTGTTTTGTGAAGCTTCAGCGTATCCATATTGAAGTCTTCCAAGCATAAGTTGCTTCATACAAAGAAACCATACTAATGCAATTTATATAAGACTAGGTTCCGCCCGCGACTTCGTCCGCGTGAAATTAGATTATAATTACCTCGGGAATTTTTGACTTATCCAGCATAAAAACTACCCTACTTCCTAGTCAAGGAGCTAAGGTCTAACTATGAACGACGTTTCATGAAAATCCGTTCAGCCGTATGGAGCTGAATGGTAACAAACATACAGACACACGCATACACACGCACACACGCACGCACTAATGCACACACAAACTTTTATTACTTCAATGCATTTTATTCCAGGGGAGGTTACGTTTATTTCTTGAAAAGTTACCTAATTGTTTGTTTTGTGGTGCATTTATATAAAGTTTCAAGTTGATAAACAAATGGAATCAGTTTTTCTAATGCAAAGTTCAATACCCTAATGCATCCCTTTTTAGGAGAAGTTTCGTTTTTATATCGATTTCGCGCACGTTCATTTTTTGCGTTAACTCCTAAGATATTTATTTTAATTATATATGGTGTAAAAGATTATAATAATGTGCATGAAGTACAACTTAAATACTTTAATTACCTTAATAACTCAAGTATTTAAGTTGATACGGATTAATACTGTGTCTGTCTAAATAGCTTTCCAATTACCACATTGTACGTGAACATTTTTTTAGAAGAAAAATGGGTATAGTAATCTGTCCTTAAAAGATAGACATATGCCGTCGGGGACTTTTTTGTAGACTTATAAAAGAGAAATATCTCACTATGCATTGTTTTGTTATATCTCAAAGGCAGCGTTTGCAGCGTTTTCGATAAAAGTTCCCAGGCGGCTTGGCTTTTTCCGACGCTTCCAACAATTCTTGTTTTATTTCAACCAATTTACACAAAACCTTGACAAATTATATATATAAACTTTCCTGATGAATCACTCTATCTATTGGTGAAAGCCACATGCAAATCCCTTCAGTAGTTTTTGAGTTTATCGGTAACAGACAGACAGACAGACGCGGTGGGCAACTTTGATTTATAATATGTAAGGAAACTGTTTTCACAACTTTCTTCTTTAGCCAGCCACAAACACATCTGCACTGGAGATAAACAAAATTCAAGTGATGTTTGTAAGAAACAGTTTACTCTAAAGTCTGGGTTAATTAGCCATAAGCCACACACTGGACAGAAACCACATTCATGTGATGTTTGTAGGAAACAGTTTACTCGTCAATCTGGTTTAACTAGCCATAAGATAATCCACACTGGCGAGGAACCATATTCATTTGATATTTGTAAGAAGAAGTTTACTCAAAAGTCTGCTTTAACTAGCCATAAGTTAATCGACAGTAAAGAGAATCCATAATTATTCATGTGATATTTGTAAGAAAAAGTTTACTCAAAAGTATCATTTAACTAGCCATAAGATAATCCACACTCGAGAAAAACCATATTCATGTGATATTTGTAAGAAAAAAATTACTCAAAAGTATCATTTAACTACTTGAAAAACACACGGCTTTACTCACGATTTATTGTCAGAAATAGTCTGACGTGTTCCGAACTCGACTAGAGTCCTTCTTCAGGGTTTGAGTGCGGTCGTGGTCAGAGCAACCCGCGCACTGCCCGCCTCGCAGCGCGCTGCACCCGTGCAGAGGCTGCGGGTGCGGGGGCGGCGGGGGGTGGCGCAGGCGCTGCTGACGTGCCCGGCTGCGGCTGGTCGTCGGTGGTGAACGGCGGCAAACATGCTGAGCTAACGGTGTCCACAAGAGTGTCGACGCATAAAACCATATTCATGGTGTCCGTATGACTGGGACAATGCATGGGCGCAGCGCGCTGCGAGGCGGGCAGTGCGCGGATTGATCTGACCGCGACCGCACTCAAACCCCGAAGAAGGACTCCAGTCGAGTTCGAAACATGTCGGACTATTTCTGACAATAAAACGTGAGTAAAGCCGTGTGTTTTTCAAGTATTCATAATGTCTCACGAAAGTTTTAATTTGACTATCATTTAACTAGCCATAAGATAATTATTCATGTGATATTTGTAAGAAGAAGTTTACTCAAAAGTCTGCTTTAACTAGCCAATAAGCTAATCCACACTGGAGAGCAACCATATTCGTGTGATGTTTTTACGAAAAAGTTTACTCTTAAGTTGCTGTAACTAGCCATAAGTTAATCCACAGTAAAGAGAATCCATAATTAATTCATGTGATATTTGTAAGAAAAAGTTTACTCAAAAGTATCATTTAACTACCCATAAGGTAATCCACACTAGAGAGCAACCATATTCGTGTGATGTTTCTACGAAACAGTTTACACAAAAGTCTACTTTAGCTAGCCATAAGATATTCTACACTCGAGAGAAACCATATTCATGTGATATTTGTAAGAAAAAGTTTACTCGAAAGTCTGTTTTAACTAGCCATAAGTTAATCCACACTGAAGAGAATAGTACATTGTGGATCTAGGGCCGTAAGAAGGGGATAACTAACGAGAGTCTGTCAGAAGCCCGATGCCGTAGGCGAGGGCTATTATCGACTCGAGTTTTTTATCCCCTTACTGCCCGTGATACACACAATGTTGTTCATCACATTTGCGAGTAAATTAAATCAAAATTAGACAAAAAATATAAATTTATTTATTTTATTCCCATTGTACACCGTGAATTACAATCAGGTGGGTAGAACAAACTGTGTACGTCGTGATCCAAAAAAATGTTAACTTCTACATACAAACTCATTTTGATACCGTTGAAAAACGGGTTATAACTGGTAGTAAAAGATTATGTTGAAAACTTAAGTTAACAGATCCCGTTAATGTTGTTTTTAACCATGTTTGACATGCTGAGTGAATGAACGCAGATGTAGTTATAGGACCGAAAATATCTTAGCTGCAAAAGGATAAAACCAAGTTTGCAATAATCTGCTTTATGCCAACCTATCTGGCTATTGCAATGAATATTAAGTACCTAAAGGCCATTGCAATGAATATTAAGTAAATTAAAACTTTCACTTACAGTCTGCTGGAAAGAACAAATAATAAATATAAATGAAATAGGACTTTTGTACGTGAAAGTACAAACTGACTATGAAGAATATTCATCCATTATTTTATCAATGTTGCACTTGGCTTTTCGGTTATGCTTTTGTCGTAAAAGGGGAACTATTTCCGGTACTATATTTTGGTATATAGCTGCCTTAGGAATTCAATGGCTATCTATGTGATCTCGGCCGGGTAGGCCAGCTTGACGGTGCACAATATTTTACCCGTGTTTGGTTTGAAATATCTCAGTTTCTATTAGAGCTACGAAGTTGAGACTTCGTAAGCTAGTGGTACTATTTGGGTACCTATTTTTTGGGATATACAGCATTTTTGGGAACAGCACCGTTCTCGAGATCAAAACTTGGTACGCCAGCTTGACGTCAAGTTAGCGTACCCGTTAAACAGGGCTGATATCTCCGTAAAAGATGTGTACGCCACCTCGACGGTGCGAATTTTTACACAGTTAAATAGTCAACTATCTCAGCTTCTATAACAGCTACGCAGATGACATTTGAAGGGCCAGGGGTACTATTTTGTGGCTCATACAGAATTTCCGGGAACACTGCCAATCCAAAGATCTACTCGTTGTACGCTAGCTTGAACCTACCTACTGCCCCTTATATCTCGAAAACTACAAGGGTATTCATTCGATACTATTTGGGTACTATTTTTTGGCATCATGAAATCCTGTACAGATGATGTTTTTGGTGGTTTTTGAGAAAGTTGAAGCTTTTTACTGCAAATCTTGTAAGTTTTAATTTTAATTATTGCTACTTTCTTATTTCTGGTTTCAAAAATGAATATTTTCGTTAGTTTCTGAACCTATGGACCGATTTTAATAAATAGGGTATTTTAAGATTCGGGAAGAACTGTCATCAATACATATAAAACAGTACTGTGACTCACTTATAGACAACGCACAGTCTAAGGTCCTAGAGGTTTGAAATTTGGAGGAAATATTCCTCGGGTACCCTAGAGGTGCAATAAAAAGAAATGGTTTCTTATTTCCCGGCTTTTGCTGAATGCAATGACCGTTTGTTATGTTTATTCATATTCTTCAAAAGTCGCTAAATTTTAAATAAGAATCGTCAAACTCGATTATTGTAGCTTGGTGCATACAAAATTGAGTTGACATGACGTTTTTTATTTTATGCTTAGATCGATTTCTTATTTTATGCTGGTACCACACGATCGTCCAACACCCAAACTCCGAACTTTTGTCCAAACGAGGGCAAACTCTATCGATCTATCTTCAAACCAGTCCACTATACAATCGTCCCACACCTGAACTCCGAACTTTCCTCCTAACCGGCCCCCGTAGCGCACTGATTTTTATCGCTCATATAAAGCGTTCGTCCTTTTCGCACCCGCATATTCGTTAAAAAGTGACAGATTCCTTATGTGCGCGATAAAAGCTAGTGTGCTAGGCCCTCTGCACGATGTGTGTGGGACGGTTTGTACGAATTTGCGAACTCGTCCGAATTCCTTTGATTCGGAGTCGGTTAACCACTCCGGAAGCGATTTCAAGTAAACTCAGCCGAACTCGCGCCCGTGTCCGAACCACCCTGCAGGTATCGACGGTTGGACTATAAGTTTGGGTGTTGGACGACCGTGTGGTTTAGGTGCAGCATTAATGTAGGTGACAGCGTTTCGAATTGGACTCGCTATCTTATAACGTAGCAACACTGGTTACTGTATCCACCTAATTATTTACTCTGCTTTTGACCAAACCAACGACCAATCAAACTAAAGAGTTATAATATGCTATGGCGATGGTGTGTGATTCCTTTCTTTCGCTCGTGTACTATTATACGTTTGCTATTTAGTAAAATAATTTGATTTTATGAGGCATATGTGAGGTAAAGACAATATTTACTTTCTAAGACTCCGTTTATAATAAAATTTGAATTTGAGTACCCAAGTGTAAAAGTCGAGAAATCGTGTAGTAGGATCGTGGATGTAGGTATGAAGGTGTAAGATTATTCAGAGTAGGTACTATACTAGGTAAGTCTTGCGGGCAGCTTGCTTAATGTTCGGCTCCCTTTAATGTTCACAGTTCATACGGTTCAGATGATCTATTGATATTTTGTTTTGCGTCGTTGTAGCGAAGACAAGTGAATTATAAAATATTCGCTCACGACTCGATAGGTAAAGCTAAAAATATCGAAACCTTTTCTTCTTTCATAGGTGGAGAAACCTGGAACACTGATGGAGACCCACGTGTCTTCAACTACTGCAGATGTTCCAGAAACGCGGGAGGTAATAGGTTCCCATGGTAATGTTGAGTTGGTGATACTTGTAGAGAAATTAGATGAAGAGCAGTCACGGAAGGCAGACTCAAACACACAGGACAATGCTGAGCCTGCTATTCAAGAAAATAAACCCATTGGTGGCCATTCTATACAGAAGGATGGTGTGCCACGGACTTCATCTTTGAAGAAAGAATCGCAGGAGGCTGTAGACAAACAGGCTGACTTAGGTAAAACTGTACAAACTGTTAAAATACAGCAAGCTGAACAACCTACTATGGTTATGCCAAGTGAATCTGACTTTGATATACTCAACAAATCACTTGAAAAGAATAATATCAACATAGCACAAAATGTTCCACCTAAAGAGGTGCTTCAAATTGATGTTGATTCAACATCTGTTAAAGACAATCCTGCACCTGAAATGTCCCATGTGCAGATAACAGAGAAGGATCTTATTGTTACTATTGAAAGAGAAACTTCAAATGATTCACAAGAAATGAATATTGATATGTCAGACAAAGAACATAACAAAAGTATTAGTAGGGAGTTGAAATCGCTTATCAACTCAGCAAAAGAATCAAAAATTATTAGTGAATGTACAAAACTGACTAGTAAAATACGAAAATCTAGAAGTGCATTAGACACTTCAAACACATCTGTAAATAGTGCCACTGAAGCTCACAGCATTCAAGGCAATAGACGCAATAGTAATAATTCACAGAAAAGTAATTGCAGTGAGAAATCAGAGAAGATTGGGACACGATCTATGAGATCACAAAACCCTGAATTTGTTCATAAAGTAAAGAAATTCCTGAGTTCAGTCACAGGAAAGATACACAAAGGAGGCTACTCTGATGCAAGCTCATCTGATGAAGAAGTAATTGACAAAATTAAAGAGATCCATACTGATTCAACCCCAAGCACTACAAAAAATAAATATCTGAATCTTGATCAGGTACGTTGGTTATGTTATATAATAATTGACTATGAATCTGTTACAACTGCAAGTTTGTATCATTCATCAGGAGCATAATTTTACATACTTGTATTTTATTTGATTCAAATTGAACTTTGGTAAACGTTAGGAGCAGATATTCAATTATTTATAAGGTGAGCCTGGAAACATGAGCCAGGCATCAATTTAAATCATATACTGCATAGTAATGGACTGTATTTTAACATCTTGCTTTGTGTTGATGTGTTAGGTTGATGTTGTTCAAATTGATATAGATATCTCACTTTTTATTTACACACTTTTATTAGCTTGACCTGTTTGTATGTATGTATGTATGAAATGGAATCTTTTAGCATAATTTTAACTTACTTCTAATTGTCATTAATATTTGAAACTTTGCAAGTGTATGCTATTTGGATGACAATACAATAATTTTTATCTACACTTATATCATAAAACCTCCATTGGTTAATCAAAAACCGTATGAAATGACCACCATTTTGACAACCAATTAGGAAAAACCAGTGCTGCGATAAAGAAATAACATGACTTCTTTATCGTTTTTAGTAAAGAAATGAGATTAAATTTGGAACAGCTGTCAAAACTCAAGTGAGTCTCTATTCTAGTATCCATAGATATTAAAACAGTTACTGATACGAAACGTCAATTCAGTATGTTTTTTTAACATAAACTGCACAATATTTGATCTCGAGTGAAGTGAGAATAGAGACTTCATCCGTTTGTCTATGATTTAAAAAAAGAAATGGTCTTGACGGAGGATCGAATCGGCGCCATGTTGGTGTTTTGCTGAACGAAAGTAGAATTGTTGTGGAATTGAATAGAAAAAGTTGTTTGTAATTTACATTTTAGTTGAAAATATGAATAGTAAGTAGTCTTCTTGGAGTGTGTGTGATGTGAAAATGCGCCGGATATCGGAAATATGCAGCCACGATTGCCAGAAAATATTGTTTCTGAATCCATCATGGAGGATTTATAATATGTGTGTAGATAAAGTTATGTATGCAACTCTGCATAATTTGGCCTTAAAACACATGTGCGATCTTATTATGAAACTCGCCTATCGGCTCGTTTCATGAAAACCGCACTAGTGTTTTAAGGCCTATCATTATGCAACCGTTGCATAAACTACTATTACAATATAAATACTGCTTTGCTTTGCGACCATTTTTTTTTTAAATCATAGACAAACGGATGAAGTCTCTATTCTCACGTCACTCAAGATCAAATATTGTGCAGTTTATATTAAAAAAACATACTGAATTGACGTTTCGTATCAATAACTGTTTTAATATCTATGGATACTAGAATAGAGACCCACTTGAGTTTTGACAGCTGTTCCAAATTTAATCTCATTTCTTTACTAAAAACGATAAAGAAGTCATGTTATTTCTTTATCGCAGCACTGATTTTCCTAACTGGTTGTCAAAATGGTGGTCATTTCATACGGTTTTTGATTAACCAATGGAGTTTTTATGATATGGGTGTAGATAAGATAAAAGACTTTTCTTCCTACTACGCTTTAATTTCATCATTATGGCCTTAAATACTCAGCACAAAGCAGCCCTTATTTGCTCTAGAGCAAATAAAGTTGCATACAAATTTCATTATTGCACTGTTTTGTATTTTTTTTTAATTTGGTTGGTTAATCAAGAAGTTTACACCTACCTACCCAATCCGCCCATTCACAGTCCGACGGGACAGCCGACCACTCTTTTGTGGACATAATGTTAGCAAAAAAAAAACAGGCCACATATCGGCGGTCATATCGAACTGTGATTGTCTCGTCTAAAATGTTATGCTCAAAGTACTGGCTGATAAGATAGTATGGGTTACAAAAAGATTTTTAAAAAAATTGGCTTAATATGACAATTAATAGACTAGATACAAGTTTTCTGAGAAAATTTTCGGATTTTCGACTTTAGCTTCAGAACCAATAGACCAATTTTAATAAATAAGGTATCTTAAGATTCGGGGAGGACGTGCGAGTGTCATAGGCTATATAAAAATCCTAAGGGTGCGTCATAACAGGTGCCTAAATCCTTTTTACTTCGCTTGTTGGGTTTAACTGTACCTTTACGTTTTTTTACCTACTTTTAGCAGTAGTAGAAAGAAAAGCAGATTATGGACCTCGCATCAAGTGATTTGTTATTGCGCTCGTGTTTTAGAGCCCTCACTTGCGTTCGGGCTCCAAACCACCACTCGGCGCAATAATGAATCACTTTCTGCTTGGTGCAACAATCTACGATTATTACCATTTTTATTTAAGTGGTATTTTAGAATCTTAGCAGTTTAGATAATTGCAATATTAATTCCTGTAATAGAGCCATATATATGTTAAGATGCTAGCCGTGCCCGCGAAGTCGTTCGCGTACTTTATGGTGGTAATAAAAGCTTTCTCTTTTACTAAACGCCTCGTCACTGGTATTGTGTTTTCTATAAGACTTAAGAACCTATTTAAAAAAAATCCAAGTTGTATAAGTTATGGCGCAACTTAATACTCAATTTAAATGCTATGTGTTTTAAGTAAAAATGGCTACTAAAATTAAAATTAAATTCAGTTAAAATTTGTAATTTTTTGTATGGGGTAAATGTCAGATGTTGACCCGTTGTAACCAAATCTGTCCGCAGATTGAATATTAGGAACGGCCATTAGTTCGCTATGCATTATATCCGTTGAACCAAAAGACTACAGGGGCGAAAGGGTTATCTGTTGGGACATTTCAAAGTTATGATCATAATTTTTATTGACATAATGGTCATTTGTCCTTATATTCATTTCCGACACTGAAATCGTAAATAACATAAATAAGAAATGTCGATTTTCATAATATTGGAAGTCAAAATTTAATTTCTAACCGCCATCAACACTAATACTATAAATGCGAAAATAACTCTGTTTGTCTGTCTGTATGTTACGTTTTCACGACTAAACCGCTGTATCGATTTTGATTAAGTTTAGTATGGAGATTGTTAAAGCACTGGTGAAGAACATATATAAATAAAAAGTAATATTTTTATTTGTTGATTTCTTGCTTTAGTCTCCAAATAAAATGGAAGAGAAAAGCAACAAGCTTCGATCAGATCCATATTGCTGGAGATGCCATTGGCCCATCGACATGGCTGACGGAGAGAAGGCGCCGCAGCCGCCACTGCGATGCACCGTATGCCCGAGGTCCTTCCACTACAGATGTCTTACGGGCCCTGAGCGTACTAAAATTATCTCTGAGAAGAATTGGGTGTGCCCTGAATGTTTGACTGTTCTTCATGCTGAGAGTTCTGAAACAAGGTATGTGGTAATTAATTCCTGTATTCTATTACCAAAGAGTAGAATTCACATGACGATTATTGTATGTAATACACTATTTATTGTAGTCAAACAATATTGGCTTGGCTCCTCTGCTGCACTGGGAGTGAAGAAATAGCATAGAATGCGTGCAGATGCTTATCATCCTGGCATGTCGTAAAAGTCAACTAAGGGACGGGTCCTCTCCAACATGGTGGACTATCTGTATGGGCGATGGGCTGATCACCTGTCACCATACTATTCATCATACCATCTTAGGACTAATTAATCGAACGTGGCCACAAGTTGTCTTGTGGCTCTGCCCACCCCATTAGGGATTTCGGGCGTGATGCTATTTATGTATGTAAACAATATGTGTTGTAATAATGTAACAATTATATTTTTTGGTCTTATCTTTTTTACGCATATCAGTTAAACTTAGTAAGCAATAGAGTAAAATAAAATGATCAGTAATTGAGTTTTCCAATATTACAGATTCCCATGTCTACTGATTTCCAATATAACAGATTCTCATGTTTACAGATTCCTGTCTACAGATTCCCATGTCCACAAATTCCTATGTCTACAGGTTAACAAATTTTACAGATTTCCAATATTACAGATTCTAATGTTACATTTGTAAGTTTTGTCCTCTAGTGATATGTCCGATTATTCCCATGTCTACTAACAATTCGTTTCTAAGTAAATTTTTTGATGAAGTGAATATTTTATAAAGTAGCATAAATTGTGTCCCGTATGTCCAATAAATATAAAAAAAATACTTAGGTCACTGTTAATAAATACATTCAACGAAAATAATTTTCAAAATGATAGATATATCGTTTTTGAGTTATTACCGAAAAACTGTACTTATCAACAAAAGGACGTAAGTGCCATGAAGATACGCTCTTTTGCTGGTGCACTTTTTCACGTCGTTTTTTTTTGTGGTAGCGGTGACGGAACCCTTTAGGTACTGAGCGTCGTTTTTTCCGTTTTCATTACTTAATATACTTTCGACATAGTGATAAATACACAATGTATCTATCCAATATTTATCCAATGATTATGTAAGTAATAGCAAGATTGGATGACAGTTGTAAATTTCTTTTCATTTCATCTCATATCATACACTTTTACTATCTGTTAAAAAATCTGTTGAGTTGGGAATCTGTGGATTTGGAAATCGGTAGAAATGGGAATCTGTGGTTATGGGAATCTGTAGGAATGGGAATCTGTTGAGTTGGGAATCTGTAGTCATAAAAATCTCTTGAGTTAAGAATCTTAAAAAAATGGAAATCCGTTGAGTTGGGAATCTGCGGATATGGGAATCTGTAGAAAAGGGAATTTGTAGAAATGGAAATTTGTAATGGCAATCTGTAGAATCGATCAGAAAGTTTTCGACTGCTGGTTTCATGAATACTTGAAATTTGATGCTTGTAGAAATACAAACTTCCATGGGAGTATATCCACGTCAGGTCAGCCAGCCAGGTCAGGCCCTTATGACTTGAGTCTTATAAAATAGACAAAACAATCCACTGAATGACTATGAAAATTCATATATCAATTAAAATTAATTAATTAATATTCAAATTTGTATTCCAGGTCGACAGCAATGAAAAAGACATCCCTCGGAATGCTCTGTGAACTACTCAAGTTTGCCTTGCAGCGCATGACAGAACTCAATGGGGTAAATTATCATTTCACTTCTTGCCTTTTATTGAACTAGTGACCCGCCACAGCTTCGCCCGCGGTATTTCTCGTACCTAACTTTTAAACCCCGTTTAACCATGTCAGGGGCTGAATTTCAAAAAATATTTTCTAAGCCTTCACCTTAAAAGATATGTACTTCCAAAATGTCATGGTTCTAAGTTATATAGTTTGGATATTCGTTGATACTGGTTCAGTGATATTTCGTATTTATACTCACACATATATATATGTTACGCTCATTGAGCGAAAAAACAGCTAAAAACGCGTCACTGTAACATATAAACATACTTATAGACATATAGAAGATGACTAACATAATTAGAAATTTAATTATCTTTTGTCAAATAAAGAAATGTGTTTTCACAAGAATATAATTCATTTTGTAATTTTTTTGTGAGGATGTACAATTAATTTTTTAATAAACTTTGGGGTGATAGGTTGTTAATTTAAACTGATGTTCAAATTATCGGCTAACATGACAGTAAACGCTGTTAAAACAGCCAATACCTTGGAGGCCTATATAATTGAAGTAACAAGTATCTCTTAAGCTGGATCTTCTGAAATGACAACACGAGGGCCGTTCTGAAAGTTTCTAGCTGGCCCGAACCTATTAACAAAACTATACTTCTTATACTACCGATTAAAACCTTTTTTTATTGCCTTGTAAACCCTGGCCGAAAATAATTAAAAATATTTTTCAAAGACAATAAAAAAATTATTTTAAAAATATGTGTCATACATTGTTTCGATTTCAATATGAACGTTACAAGAGAGGAATTTCGTGTCATGATTTATTACGACTACAAAAGAGGTTTAACGTTTAACGAGTCTTAAACGTTAAAACTTAAACACAGCTTTTGGGGAATCTGCTCCTTCATTAGCCGCCATTTCCTTTTGGTTCCGTGAGTTTAAACGAGGTAGAGAGTCCGTCAAAGATGAAGCTAGACCGGGGAGGCACATAGGGAGATACAGGCTGAACTGAAGATTGGATCACAAGCAGTTTCAAATATTTTGAACGATCACCTAAAGGTACGGAAAGTTTGTTCACGATGGATACCGCATTTGCTCACTGAAGATCAAAAAGCTCGGCGGGTAGATTGGTGCAAACATATGCTCGAAAAATTTGAGTACGGCAAATCACAACAGGTGTCGAGCATCCTGACGATTAATGAATCGTGGATCCACGATGCTACGTGCTACGTGGATGCTACGATCCACTTACCAAGCAACAATCGACGCAATGGGTGTTCGAGGAAGATGGCTTGCCTACGAAAGTTGTTCGAGGTAGAACGGTCAACAAAAAAATGATCGCCGTGTTTTTTCGACGTAGTGGTCCTGTGGCAGTTATTTCTCTGGAAGACCGAAGAACTGTCTTTTTTTTAATCTTTATTCATTTAGGGGCTTTGGTTTTGAAAGTTGATTTCGTAGAATGCAAAAATGCATCAAAGCTGAAGGCGAATACTTCGAAAAACTGTAAATAAATAATAAAGATATCTCTTCGTTATTTTGAGTAGCTAGAAAATTTCGGAACAGCTCATAATAAGATCGCACGTGTGTTTTAAGGCGAAATTATGCAGAGTTGCATACATAACTTTATCTACACACATAAAAGGCGACACGGCGACGATGGGGCCCCTCCGGCTGCGGCGACGGCGGCGCGCCGGCCTGTAGCTCATATCTGTATCGTTATGACCATTACGATACTAAAATCGATACTGTAATAACATTACAGTATAGGTTGTCATAATGGTGGTCATTTCCTACGGTTTTTGATTACATTAGGCAGGTTTTATGATATGGGTGTAGATAAAAGGATTATTAGTAGGTAAAATCTGTACTGTAATGTTATTGCAGTATTAATTTTAGTAACGTTGAGTTTAAATTTGGAACAGTTGTCAAAACTCAAGTGGGTCTCTATTCTAGCATCCATAGATATTAAAACAGTTATCGACCCGAAACATCAATTCAGTATGTTTTTTTAATATAAACAGCACGACATTTATTGATCTCGAGTGACGTAAAAATACGGACTTCATTCGTTTGTCTATAATTAAAAAAAAAAATCGTCTTGACGGAGGATCGAATTGCCACCATTACTGTTGTCATTTCATAATTCATGTTGGTTTTTTTGCTGTTTGCAAAAAGTTGTTTGTAATTTACATATTAGTTGAAAATATGAATAGTAGTGACTCCGAGAACGATGTGAAAACTCCGCCGGATATCGTAAAAGGGAGTGGGTCTAATTTTGCACTTCAAGCAATAGTGTCAAAAGGGGTGTCATGAAAGGGACTTGCTTAAGCATTTCAAAACAATTTTTGTCAAACACAATCTTCACAAAAATGTGCAAACAAAAGACTCCGAAATTAGCCAACCCAAGAATCTCAGTATTCATTCTGAGAGGAAGTTAGGTATATGTATACTTAAGGTTTTTAAATAAACAAAATAATACGACATAAACTTTGCTAAGTCTTATCACACTTAACGATTGCATAAAGATACGAGCTTGCAGAAGTGAATCCTTGTTTTTTTACATAGGAAGTTTTTAAATGATTATCCGGTTATTAAAAGCAATTTTTTCTTTGTTAGTGTTCCGTACTTAAAACTGGACTGTCTGTTTTTCATAAGTAAGTACGGAACCGTCGGCTCCCTTTCCATTTTTCTAATTTCATAAATGACAAACTTCCATACAAATAGCCTGTGCATTGTCCGTCAGTCAGTGTTGAGAATGTTATTAAGCAGAAGATAAGTAAGTAACGATGATTTAAAACGGGGATGAGTTAGTAATATTTTGGTGTGCGTTTTTAGGTGGAGCCTTTCATGCAACAGGTCGACCGGGTGGTGTTCCCCGACTACGACAAGTACGTGGTGCACCCGATGGACCTCTCGCTGATGAAGGAAAACATCTCCGAGGGCTTGTACGGGAGCACGGAGGCGTTCCTGGCCGACGCACATTGGATACTACACAACAGTATTATATTCAACACTCGTGAGTGCCGTTGTATTGTTTTCAGTAAACATCTAATAGAAATATTATTCAGTCAAAGATGTAATATCAATTACGCCGCTTACAACACGAATTTCACAGGCCAAATCGATTTGCACTAAACATATGATCATTTTGAATAGATTGATATATTTTTATTCCAAGATAATATTTTATTAGCAGACTTATGAGCTCGCGCTTACGGTGCGTCGTGTGGCGGGAGACGACTTGCAATTTAAGAAAGTATAAGTGTCGTTGCTATTGAGCTTCAATATTGAACCTTATTACCTAGTCATAGAGGAAAAATTAAATAGCTAGAAGCAATTGCTACGCCATTTTGCTATGACTTATATCAACAATCGAGCAAACAATGGCCGTAGTAGTGCAGGCGTGGATGGTGTTATGCGCATTATACAAGTAACCAGTAACTGATTCAGGTGCAATACAATATTTATTACATTGTTCGTGGATTATTGCCCATCTCCTGTGTTATTGTGTGGTGTAATATACGTGTTGTGTTCTACCTATATTGTGACCTAGCTGCGAGTTTTTACTCCGAATATGCATTTCTCGACTGCATTGGCTATGAACTTTGATACTTCAAACCTGCTCAACACGATTGACCCGGCGACGCATATTGGTATACCGAAATCGCTCTCTACGTTTGACCCGGCTATGTTCACTGGTACTCAGAGCTTGCCTACTGGCGTTCATCAAGTTTCAAGCAATTTGGATACTGTTTTAAATGCGATGGGCTTACAAGTGGACACTGAACTAAATCCCATTATAACGGATGGTAAGTTCTATCATGTTTATCATATCATTTTGATAAATTATTGTAAAAATATTTATTTAGTAATTATTATTGTTCTATTATGCCAAATGATGTAATATATGCATTATTATATAAATTGGTACCTACACTTATTCTATTAGTTCAGTTTAGATTTCGATATCTAAATGGCATGTTTTCCTCTCTTTAGCCTAAGCCAACCATAACATACGAGCAAAAATAACTCATTGGTAGGACACTACAGTATGTGAATTTAGAAAATTTTTAGGCTTACATGAGCACAATTCAATGTAACAGGATGGAAGATTACTGGAGCTCTAATGAGCAGTTTAAGTTTCAGTACTTCGCAAAAAATATGAGCCGTAATAAATGATTAGTAATTTAAGTTTCTATTAAATTATATTTATTAGTATATTTTGTTATGAATATGTTTTGTTGATTGTAAACGTTTTAAAAATAAATATTACCTACAATAATATTAATTTTATTATATCACCTATACACCCATATTTAGATTTCCTTTATACAAAATAATAAGCTTAAGAAAAGTAGGAAGCTGAATACTTCACTTTTAAATGAATATTTTTACGCAAATAAAACTGGTTACAAGAAATGTTGCGTTACACCATCCAGCGCCTAGCGAGCAGTCGTCGCACGCCGACGGACGCTGTTAGTGCGTCTGCGCCGCGCAGCCACTTGCAAATGTATGGTGGCTGTGGGGTATTGCTAATGCGCAAGGCAACGGAGTCGAATGGATTATTATTAGTTAATTTCAATTTCGATTACAACTTTTTATATGTATCTAATTACTAATTACTGACGATGACGACGAAGCCAAGTTGCCAATCTTTGGTAGTATGTCACCAGCCAGCGATTGACTGCTAATTGTCATCACGCTTTGGTTAGAGCGCACCTATGCCTGTGGGACGTCATACTAGACGCGAGTTGTGTTGTTACTTTTGAGCACCTTATTTAATAAACTCAATTTTAGTTTAAGACAACCACGAGGGCGCTTCATTGACGCTTCAAGAATCCTACAGGTCTATGGTTATGGGTAAATTAACATTACAATTACGTTGAATAAAGGTCAAGATTTAGTAAGAAAAACCAAAATAGGTTAGTAATCATAGTAGCCAGCTCGTTCGTCGTGGCTACGTTCAAGAAAGTCTCCTTCGTGTGACATGTAGGTTACATTTACCAAAATCACGCCGAATCGACATCGCCGGCACATCGATTCTTTTCCCACATTATGTTGAGTCGATGTCAGTGGCGAAGCCTGCCTACAAGCCGATTCCTGACAGCTTTACCATACTAGAAAGCCACGGCTAGCTGTCAGTGAAGTCCATGTTACGCTAACTAAATATCAGACTCGAACGTACGGTTCTAATTCTTCCGGCTTCCCTTAGGAAATACTTCACGCTTCGCCACTGGTCGACATTGATCTATCGTAATTGTCTAGGAATTGGTCACGTCACCAATTATAAGGAAATTGAAGAGGTAGAATACAGGATATTTCCACCAAATATCGACTTCAATATCTGCTGGAGTAGTCTTACGGCGAAACAACAAGGGTCCTGCCTTGTTGTTTCGCCAGTCTGTCTGTATGCCCCAGCCACTACTCGAAACTCTTACTTCGCACTGGCATCACAGTGTTATTCTAATTGCTAGTAAATAATCGGAAAGATCCAAAGGAACATTTTGTTTCATTATTTTAACTTTGTTTAGTGCATTTTCCAATGATAGACGCTTAATTTAATTTGCGTGTTGTTGTGAAGCCTGCATTCTGTTTGGTATTATTCATGTGCTTGGTGCGTACAGTGCAGTCGAAGCTGACGGCGGCGGCGCGCGCGCTGGTGCGCTCGTGCCGCGCCGAGATGTGCGAGGTGGAGGCGTGCCCCGAGTGCTACGCCGCCGCGCACGCGCGCCGCCCGACCTGGTTCACCGACGTCTGCTCCACGCCGCACGTGCTCCTTTGGGCCAAACTCAAAGGTAATGTGATAACGTCTACAAAATATCCAGTGTATTATTAAGCTGATTTGGTTCTTCTCTTCAGAGAATAATTTTATATTTTTGAAAGAAAGAATGCATAATGTTGATCATGTTTCAGGGTTTCCGTACTGGCCAGCGAAGGCGATGTCAGTGAGTCATGCTGGGCTGGTGGATGTGAGATTCTTCGGCGCGCACGACCGCGCCTGGGTGCCCGCGCGGGACTGCTTCCTCTACTCTGAGAAAGACCCCAACAATTTCAGAACCAAGCGGCAGGACATCATCGACAGCATGCAGGTAACTTGGGCGAAACATTCTGTAATTGGAACATTCTGCAATTGCGCAAAACTTACAATCAAATCACACCGGTCAGGCAATATACAATGTCAGCTATCGAGCTGCCTGCGAATTTCTTAAGTGCCTTGGCATTGACTTGGAATCATCAGATTGCCATTGATTTTGCAACAGATGTCCGTTATTTTTTAATATATGTTTTTATTAAATAAATTTATAAACGCAAATAGGCAAATATGTCCAGAATAGGATTACACTATAAAACCTGCATGGTGTTCACAAGCTGGCTGGTTACTTATATGTACACTCAAAATTGACAAATGTGAGAAGTTGGGAAATTAATAAATTGACAATTTGATAATTCGACCAAATAAGGTAAATTTATAAATTGAGCAATTAAGAACTTGACAAAAAAACAAAATTCGCCTATTTACGAAATGGAAGAATTCAGAGTGGTAAATTGAGAAGTAGACGACCTACGAAGTTGATCATTAACTTGAACATAAGTACCGCACCCAGCCAGGAGCGGCGCCTGACCCGGACAAGCCGGATAAACCAGGGAGCACAGACTTTTTAGGAGAGCCACGTTCTAGGATGGGAGAGGACGGCCGACTAGCCGCAATCGGTCGACCTCAATCACCCGGCTATGCAGCCTTTAGGCAATATAGGACATTAGGTTAAGACGCGTTTATATTGAAGAAGGATGAGCGTTGATGTGTTTCCGCTTCGTGATTGTTCTAGTTCATTTGTTCGATATAGGTTTGTGGAGTTTGTATACTTTAGTTTCATTGTCCGTTTCTTCAAGGTTCGTCCTCCGATTCTGACCTTCGGATGAAGGTATTCTTTGTATGGCGCCTTTCCCTGTGTTTGTGCAAATGTATACAGTAGGTAGCACGACGAACTGCAAATATTTTAACACGTCAAAGTTTGGATGAGAAGAATGGTCATGGTACATACATATCTTAATAACATGACAATATTTTTTATAATAAAAATAATAAGAATTATTAATGGTAACACCCTGTTTTTTTTTTAACACGCTTTTATTAGCTTGACCTGTATGTAATGGAATCTTTCAGCGTAATTTTATCCTACTTCTAATTGTCGTAAATATTTGAAACATTGCAAGTGTATGCTATTCGGATGACAATACAAATAATTTGATACCATCGAGCTGATCTGACCATTGAGCCAGGAGGTGAATAGTGGAACTCTTCAAACCCCTCGAGTTTGGGCTCATTTGGTTTGCAATTCGGATGACAATACAATAACTCGGTACCATGGAACTGATCTGACCATGGAGCCAGGAGGTGGATAGTGGAACTCTTCAATGACTACTAGTAAACCCCTCGAGTTTGGGCTCATTTGGTTTGCAATTCGCATGAAAATATAATAATTTGGTACCATCGAGCTGATCTGACCATGGAGCCAGGAGGTGGGTAGTGGAACTCTTCAATGACTACTAGTAAACCCCTCGAGTTTGGGTTCATTTTGTTTGGTTTGACGAGTCCAATAGGTATATCTTAGTGATGCGGGTTTTTTGTACTTTTTAGTAAAAAAAAAAAAATGTCAATTGACTGACAAACGAGCTGACGGCCCACCTGATGGAAAGTGGTCACAGGTCATATTAAATAAGTGCTTGTTTATCTGTGTCCGCAGGAGGCCGAGCAACACATCCGCAACATTTCCCGCAAGTACGGCAAGTTCGTGTACGCGCCCTTTCGCTTGCAGTTCGAACCGTTTAAGCTGGAGAAGCAGCTTAAGATGATGGTAATCCCCTCAGACGGACTCACTAGTCGTAACCAAATATCACCCACCATTATTTAACACTAGAGGACCCGCCACAGCTTCGACCGTGGTATTTTCCATACAAACTTTATCACCCCTTTTCACCCCTTTAGGGATAGAATTTCTAAAATTCCCTCCTTGGTGCACCTTTAGGGTACTCGAATAATGTCTCCTCCAAATTTCAAACCTCTAAGACCACCCGTTTAGACTGTGCGTTATCTATAAGTGAGTCGCGGTACTGTTTTATATGTATTGATTAAGGTTCATCTGAAACTAAA
Organism: Tortricodes alternella; assembly: GCA_947859335.1. Classification (NCBI taxonomy): domain Eukaryota; kingdom Metazoa; phylum Arthropoda; class Insecta; order Lepidoptera; family Tortricidae; genus Tortricodes; species Tortricodes alternella. The sequence continues at coordinate 19,780,769 of OX401970.1, read as the reverse complement.
TATTGTGGGCCATAGTGCACTATCGTCTGATTGTATTTGATTTAAATATTTAATACCAGTTTTTCTACAGTAATCACATGTCTAGTACTTTGCTTAGTAAAATGATTGTCTCCCCGGGTTCGCCCACGTTAGATCAAAGGAAACTGCATAATTGAAAAAATCCTTTCATAGCGAGCAGTTGATAGCTAAAAAGAATATTCCTGCCAAAATTAGTTTGTTTAGGATTCCGTACCCGTAGGTCCGTCCGTCCGTCCTTCCGTCAGAGGCCTCTAGCTCAACAATGGTAAGAGGTAGAAGGTTGGAATTTTCACAGAATATTATGTGTTGTTATGGCATGAATACTGGCAAATACTAAAAATATCAAAATGTTTTAATCCTAGGAATCTCCTCACAGATTGATACCCTAAAAATTGGCTAATTTAAACAATCACATACTCTTAATTAGAAATCCAGCTGGAACATAAATGGTCTCATTTTGTTCCAGGTGTATTTCCAAAACGGCTAAACCTTTGAACGCCACAGTCGGTTGTAGCCGACGACATATTACCGTGCGCCTGACGCCACGGCATGCCGTTTCCCATACATTTCGTCGGCTACAGCCGTCACTCGGCTTCCGGGGCACGTTTTCTCACACTCAGCCGTGGCGTTCAAAAGGTTAATAGACCCGCAAAAATGGATGGTTTGAAGTTTGGATATCATTAAAGTTAAATATGTACCATATGAAACTATTGGAATAATTTATTTGACTCTTAATTGTTATGTATCTTAATTGTTCAATATGTAACTATGGAACCCGCTTATGTAACTGGGTCTTCATCACTGACATGTGCTTTAAACGACAATTTATGAAAATCACTCGCCCACTAATCACCAAATCTAAGGAACTAAAAATCTACAAACAGACATTCGGCAGGTAGGTTTCTGTTAGCTCATAGATCCGCTGCGAAAGGATTAAAAAAAAATACACCTATAAGGGGGTGAAATGGGGGTTCAAATTTGTATGGGAAATACCGCGGGTAGAGCTGTGGCGGGGCCACTAGTATAAAATATATTGAGTCTGTGGTTATGTAAACTGATGATTTTAACGAATATTGTTGCAATCTACAGATACCGTCGTTTGAAGGAACGGTGAAGCCCCCCGTCAGGGACAAAAGGCCCCGAACTCCGGCACTTGTTAAGAAACGCCGGTCTAGCTCAAAGGGCTCAAAGGACGGGTTTAACCTTGGGTGAGTTACGAATTTAACCAAGTTAAAGGCGAATGGAGCCGTTATATCATATCACTGTACAAATCTTAAATAGTGACTTCTACATAGAGATAGCAAATAGTTATTGTTGATACAAGTGCGGAAAGTCTGCCAATCCCCTTCTGCCTTTCGTTCTATCTTTAACCTTTTGAACGCCAAGCTGCGAAACAAAACGCTGCCTACCTGTCGCCACAGTAATTAAACAAAGGTTTACATCCGAAAACAGATCGCAAAACGAGATATCGATGTTCAAATTACCTCGTAGAATAACGTCTAATAAGGTATCCAAAAATGTTACAGATTACTTACAATATAATGTAATTGAATTTCCATATTTTAATAACTTTATCCAAAATCCACAATCAACTATGAAAACATCAAGATGTTCGCATAACATTCGTTTTACTGTCCTATTTGAGCTACGCGCTTTTTTGCGAGGTGATGACGTCATGCGCTTGCGGCCACAGCCGATAGGAACCACGGCTAATCCAATATCTTCAGTGTTGGAGATCTGTGTTAGGCATTTACTTTTCATGTCGATATTTTTTGAGTAGGAACCGTTATAAAATGTTGATGTTAATAAAATTGCGTTCTCTTTGCTTAAGTGTATAATTATAAAATAAACAATGACCAATCATTTTTAACATTGCCTTATTTCGAATATTATTCGAATAAAAAGTATCTAAAAACAAATCAGATGTTTAGATAATAATATTATCTTAACAGTAGTAAAAAAGTAATAATTTTGTAAGTATTAGATACTTATGTGAAAAACAACAATTAGTTTGTCTCTTTCTGTGTTGTTTATGGGATACCATTGTAATACAATAATATGGTAATTTAGCATCATGCATTTAAATTTATCATTGATAAAATACCCCGAAAAAGTTATTCTTACATTATTTCAAAGATAAAACACAACTGCCGGCCGCATCACTATGCGTCGGCCGGAGCCGACTGGAGCGTAGTAAGCAGGGACTTTTACTCTATTCAAATACAACATGTATTGAAGTAGATTTTCTCAAGTTTCTGAGATTATATCTTATTTATATCAGGTTTAGGCTAAGGTATTGCAAAGGAATAATAAAAGTAAAAAAAAAAAAACTTGTAAAGTTTTATATTCCACATGATTTAGAGCGAGCAATTTGTGGCGGCTGTAGCCGTCCTGGCGTGTGGGGCACAGAAATCAGCTGACGGCTGCAGCCGACTGTGGCGGTCAAAAGGTTAAAGATCTCTCGATACGGTCGATAAGCACTAACTGGTCGTAATGCACGTGGTCAAAAACAAAACTAACATTTTCGTATAGGTAGCAAAACAACAGTCTGCGTAAATAGTGGTGCCTTTGAGAGTTTCATTTGAAATCATGTCGCATGTTTATTCCTCGTGCCGATAGATATTGGCAACCCGCGCGCTTACACCTAGATAAGCATTCCGCGGACTGCTCAAGGCCACAGCGGGAGCGCGCGTGGTGGGGATGAAGATGCCTTTCTAATAGTGTTTATTCTTATTCCATATCTTGAATTTTTGACCCCAATCCTCTACCCCCATCTGTCATCATCTTGTCATACATATGTGACCTGCCTATGGTATGGTAGTCATTTTCTATTTTTGTAGCTTAATGAAATATTTTTCGACACTAAAATATCATCATATCATATTCAATTATATATTTTTTTTATATTTAAGCTCAATCCGAAGTCTCACTTCCATTTCAATTTTTAAACAGTGTCCTTACATTCTAATTAATCAATAAATCGGCAGAAAACGCTGGCGCCCTAATAATAATAATAATAAATATACAATATTTTATTCGATTCGGTTGACGGTCTGCCACTTTGAACCGTGAAACGGCTATAATATTTGAATTTCAACCGGGATCCCGATTTCAGATCAATTATTTGGCCCGGTGTTTCCACTGCCAGACCACAGAGGAGCTTATGGTCGCGGGTTTGAATCCCACCCGTGTCAAAAACTTGTATCGTAAAATGCTTTTATTTGACTTGGTGTCCGGTACTGTCTGTTTTTGTGGGCCGTTCACTAACCCAAAATACAAGAATTTAGTTTGGCCTGTTGAATGTAAAGTTACAGATGTAGTGCATAATTAGTTTCCATCGTGTTTTATCGGAAAAGTTCGCATAATCGTTCTCTCTCAATTAGCTTCAGCAGGCCCCCAATTCTCGGTGCATTTGAGATTATCTCACAATCGTGATTAAACGTCAGTGCATACAATCATTTGACACAACTGTATGAATCTGATGTTTAATCTTGCAATCGAAATTATCTCGAATGCATCGAAAATTGGGGGCCTGCTGAAGCTAATTGAGAGAGAACGATAATACGAACTTTTCCGATAAATATACATACATACATACATATTATCACGCCCGAAATCCCTAATGGGGTGGGCAGAGCCACAAGATTATTTGTGGCCACGTTCGATTCATTAGTCCTAAGATGGTATGATGAACCGTATGGTGACAGGTGATCAGCCCATCGCCCATACAGATAGTCCACCATGTTGGAGAGGACCCGATAAAACACGATGGAAACTAATTATCCACTACATCTGTAACCATACCATACCATGCTGTCATTTTTCATTTTGACATTTCACAATAAATAATAAAGTTTCATATGAATAAATATAAACATGTTACTCATTTAATACAATAATTAATTGACACTTCGGGTCCCGTCGTCTTCCGATTGAGATCCGAGTTTTACCGATGGAAACATATTATTCACTATATCTGTACGTTAGTATTTATGTTAATACATCATAACATAGTGATTAAATATATTGTATGGTTGTACAGCGACGACACAAGTGATAGGGAGGTGTCTCCAATGGATACCAGCCACACAAGGGAAGGGACTGATAAAATGGAAGAAGTCTCTCCTGTCGAAGAGTAAGTTATCGTGTTTTTTTCATTCCAGTCAAGTTAATGAAACAGATATGAATCAATCATAAAAATTTACTTGTTGTTTCAGAACCCATAGTGTAACTACTCGTAAAAGGCAACGTTCCGAGTCAAAGGAAGCTACAACCCCTGACAGCTGCTCCAAGAAAAAGAGCAAGCGCCCTGGAGGTGACGGCAAAGAGCAGGAACCTAAAAAACATGAGTCTCAGTTAGTCAGCAGTAGTAAAGAAATTTCTCAGCAAGTAAATAAAGACAAGAACGACGAACTTGATGAGCCCCCAAAGCGTCAGTCGATGAAACTTAGCGCTGCCGACAAACACAAAGATGACGCTTCACTACAACCTAACAAAACGCCGGCTGGCAGTGATACAATAAAAAACAATGAACCTGAGATAAAGATTGCACAAGATTCGAAACCAGTAGTTCAAAATGTCAGAAATTCCAGAAGTAACAAGTCATTAAATACAATTGCGGCCATTGAAGTGGAGCGCAGTAGTGCGGATAGCTCATCGACAAATAAAATAGATAAAAATATGCATAATAATACACCTTGTAAAAGAAATACTATTAACAATAAAAATAATGCATCAGAGACTGAATCACTTGATAAGACTAATACTAACGAAAATACCCCAGAACCTGCTGCACCGGGAATAGCAAAAGGCAGCCAAATGAACACTTCCGCGCCTAATAAGATGGACGACAAAGACATAACAAATGGGGTCTCGACACCTAACCAAGCAATTGAATGTGAAAAATTAACACAGAGTAAAAATAGGTCAACAGAGAAAAAAAACAATACCGTCATTACTAATAAAAACAACGCTAAAGGAAAATTAACAGAGACTGCCACACCCAAAAAAGAAAGCCATAAAGAAAAAAAAATAGTCAATGTGACTGCAAGCAATAAAAGCTCAGGGTCCGAAAAAATTAATGAGACCAGTGCTCCTAACAATAAAAATAATGGAAATGAAGCATCCTTAGAAAGCGGTAACCCCAGCAACAATACTGCAAAAAATAAAGCTTCAGAGATTGGTTTTATGGATAAATCCGTCTCTATTGAAAAATCAATGGAGCCTATTAATAAAGATACAAATTATAATGTAGTAAGTAATTCTGGAAAGGATTCGGTCTCTCCCAAAGCGGGATGTTCGAGGACCGTAAAATCAATTAAAGATAGGATCACTTTCGACGAGGACTGGAGGAAAGAGTCTGCTAACCGTAAGAGCGGCGCGAACCCCGGAGCGAGCAGCCTGCCCACCGTCGACAGCGTGCGGAGCCAGGCGAGCGTGCCCGCAGCCGTGCCGGTGTTGGCCGCCAAGGCTAAGACTATGCAGATCACTGTTGAAGTCAACCCCGATTCTAGCATTTTTACGCCAACTAGCACGGAAAACGTGTGCAACATGAAAGAAGCAGTAAAAAAGCTTCAGAAATTGCGAAGCAGTTTCGAACCGCCTCAAGTGGGCCGGGTCGGCGTGCGCGCGTTCGCCCGGATGTCGTCCCCGCCCGACAAACAGCCTAAAACAAACGACGTGCAAGTGGAAATTAAAGCCGAGCCGATGGACGTCGAAGATTCGGATACTGCGATGGAAGCGAGCACAGTTCTAGACTCTGTACGGCCGTGGTCTATCGTCCAGCCTGTCCTTCCGGCGACTTTGCGTGAAGTGCGAATAAATAAAGTGATGGCAGGTCCGGCCGTGCCAAAGAAAACAATGAAACCGCCGGACGCGAGACCGCGCGCTAAGAAAACGTTCCCGCAGCCTAAAAAAGCAGACGACGGGCGGGCGGAGCTGACCAGCAAGAACTCAATGGTCTATATTCCAATTCAGCCGCCGGTGTCGCAGGCGCCCGCGCGCGCCGCGCTCAAGTCCGCGCCCGCCATACCGGCGCCGCGAGCGCCGCTCATACCCACTAGTGGTAAGTCTTATTCGCTTTGCAAGCTAATATTTAGGTCAATACTAAATGGCTCGGTTTTATTATCTCCATAGAGTTAAATCGTTAGCGGGCACATGGGTGCCCAGTGAATCGTCGACAAACTTTTCATCGAATTTCATTACATCGAAAAAGATTTATAGAATATTCAGTTACTATAATTTCTTTAGAAGTGATCTCTTTACATCGATTATACATTACAAATTTTCCTAATTCCTAGAACAAGGATTATTATTTCTTAAACCATACATTTCATAAACTATTCAAAAGACAGAACAACGAAATATCGAAGTTCATTTTATCGGCATTTTATTACAAATCTTTTTTATTTTATAGTGTATCACAGTACAAAATAATTTATCATATGTATGTTAAATTAGGTAGGTATATAGCTCTGACTACCCATCTTAAGGACATGACAAAAAAAACACTCCAGGTTAGGATGTAATGAGTCATTGTGGAAAAAAAAAACTCCAACAGCGAGCGAGCGTAGCGAGCGAGCAAGATGGGTCAGAGCGGAAGCGACTCTGACGGGTTAGGTTCAAAGGCTAATGCGGAAGCGTAGCGTAGCGATTATGACCACCCTGGAAGTCTTGCTTTTTATAAACAATTATTAGTGTTTCATTAATTAGTGGGATGAGTCGTATGATATGTACCCACATCCGTTTGCTAGAGTAGTGCGTTTAATTCGCCAAACTACACAAGTTAGTTGTGTATTAAGAGGGCGCCGACCGTCCAGTGGCGCCCTCATCACTGTTATTGTGTTTTCTATTAAACTATAGTATTTTATCAAAATCGAACCCATATAAGTTGTTGCGCCGTTTAATACACAATGTATATGCTATGTAATATAGCTTTACAAAGTATAAACGGTACGTCATCATTTTAACAGAAAATAGCGGCCACTATTTTCTATTAAATTGATTAGATGATGGTTATACTTTGCAAAGCTTTATTACATAGCATATACGTTGTGTATTAAGTTGCGTAACAACTTATACGGCTTCAATTTTAATAAAATACTTTCCTTTAATAGAAAACACAATAACAGTGATGAGGGCGCCACTGGACGGTCGGCGCCCTCTTAATACACATTTGAAATGTTTTTTTTATGAACCATTATTTATAATGCTTACAATAACTTAGAATTAGATAAAATTTAAGGCCAATAGGTAATAATAACAGTTAAATTTATTTTATTTTATGCTTATTTTCGGTGTTAGTTTCTACGAATTGCGACTTTAGGACGCCTTCTCGAAATGATTTTTATTACTTATAAATAATTATATAATATTGAATTGAATATATTTTACTTTTGAAGTAGTAGTAGTAAGAGGTTTAGTTAAAGTGAACATGTTTAAGTATTTAATTATGTTAATTTGTTTAAAAAAGAAACTGAATTAAAGCATTTATTTGCTCCAGAAGCAAAAGTTCCACCTGTCTGATTTTGACCCATATATTTTGTAAGAAAAATGCATTCACTAGAAGTGATGAAAGATAGCTCTGACGCCATTTTTATAAAAAAACTCCATGGATAGGTTGAGATCATTTTAAAGAACTGTTAATAGAAATAAATAATATTTTTGCTCTGGAGTGCACTAAATTAAGACTGCACCGAGCAAAATAAGCGAAAACGGCAGTTGCGGTTGAGTCAATATTATCTAGAATATGTCTGTTATATGCATGGTAAAAAAACATACAAGTTAACAGAGAACGTATTTACAATTATTACGAAGCAAAAATTAAAAAAAATCTGTAGTAAGCTTAATAGAAAATTGTAAAGTTGGACAAAAACCTAAAAAAGACGTGTTAGAGTTGAGGTAAATATGACAATTAACCGTAGTATTCTATTTCAAATTTAAGTTAAAAGTATTGTCAAGTATATAAACAACAATTATTGCGTCTTAAATTTTCGAAATGTAAGCCGGTAAATTAATTAGATATTTTATTAAAACCACCTCATATCCTCCATACATTTTTACTATGGCCGCAAACTACTAGACGATTACGAAGCGCACGCGCCCCAGACTTCAGTCACCATTGAGAACTCAAGGGGAGAGCACGTCACATTGCGCCGCAATACGCCAAGACACTCGATCGCGATCTATTGTGTACGCATACTGTGCAACAACGGTGCAAAACTAGGTAAGTCCATTTTCGATGATTTAATTTTACTATTTTATCGTCTATGAAAAAGTTAATGTAACATTTTATTTTTTATTTTAGTTGTAATGGGAAAGCGTAAAGTGAGATATTATAAGAAGAAAAGTGGGGCCAGATTAAAAAAAAAGATAAATCTTCAGAATAAGTATGTATTATGCCATGTATTCATTTTTCAGCTTATTTTTGTTTGTAGCCCCTTGTTAAAAAAAACACGTGAAAGTTGTAAAACACGTGCGTCATGCAGGTACCTACTTCGCACCTGCATCTACCATCTACCTGCATGACGCACGTGTTTTACAACTTTCACGTGTTTTTTTACCAAATTCCAAATAGAAATTCCAAGGAGATTTTTTTTTATCAGATCCCTATCCTCTTACTTGTGCAACAATATAACAACAATTAATTTTTGGAAAATTGATAAGAATGGCGCTATGAATGTTAATAAAAAACATGATTGGTACTTCCAGGTACAAGGACAGCTACACATAACAAAAAGAAAAATTTGCATCTTTGTAGTTTGGACTGACCTTGATATAAAGATAGAAATGATAGAGGATGACAAAGAATTTTGGACTGAGATGGAAAAAAAACTTAAAATATTTTACTTCGATTGTTTATTGCCAGAAATAATCGATTCTAGATTAGATAGGCAAATGGAAGTAAGAGAACCCGATTACATACTTGAAGCGATCATGAGAAGGGAAACAGAAAAGAACACTAAAAGAAAAAATCTTGACAATGGATCACTAAAACCGAAACGCAAAAAGAAAAACGAAAAATGAAAGAAAAAAAAATTGTCGATTTAATTATTATTAACTAAGATTTATTTTATTTTACGAATATTGAATAAATTAGTGTTTCATTAGTGTGTCTTTCTTTTGTAGCCAGTCAGTATTATTCCTGTTCTATAAAGTTTAAATATGTCTATGTATAACTAAGGTTCAAAGGAGGGATGTCAAGATACCGATTCCGATGCCAATACATCAGCCGATATATCGGGATCGTAGATTATTTACAAACTGATATCAAAGCATTTGAAAATTAAGACATTTTGAGACTTTCTAATGTTATCCAGGTTGTTTCATATAAAAATTCTATTAAATATCCAATGTTTCATATCACTAAAAATAAATAAATTTTATGCATAATAGAGATACATACAAATCCCCTAAAATCATTACCCCCTAACAGGCGCGTAACAATGTTATGCCTACATACTACTGTAGCTACATACTTTTTTTCAAATAAATAATTAAGTACATCTGATTAATTAAGTTATCGATATCGGTATCGCGGATTATTTACTACAATAATCGATATTGGTATCGTATCGGCAAAATTAATCTTCGTTGCATCTCTAGTTCAAATTAATGTATAATAATTGCGTAAACTCTTAATCCATTCATTAAATATTATACAAGCATTTTTTTACATGATCACAAAGCAATATGACGATTACTATTTCCACAAACGCAAAAACTAAAATTTATTCGTTATCTTGCTTCTACTTTGGGGTGCCGGCGGCCGAACAGCCGGTCAATTTTGCCTCTGTGTGCGTGACAACGCACACAACAAAAAAGCGGCAATAAATACCTATTTCGCGCTCGCTCCGTCCGCTCGGTAGAGTCTTAATGATGAGTTTATGTTACCAGAACAGTAATTTAACTTCAAAAAATATTACTTCATAGCCACGATATTGCCTTCTGAAAGTGTGTAAAACACGAACATTTGGTGTGCACGCTCTTAACTTTTCCTGACGGAACAGTGTCTCATTATACCGCGTATGTTTATGAGACGCAGGAACAATTTTAAGAAAACTAGTAAAGTGAATGGCGAAACATGTCAGTCGTACCTAAGCACTGTTTTTTAACAATAATTGATTTTCAATTTTCCCTTTTTTAAATTGTTGATCGAATAATGCAATTGCTTTCGCGGTTCACGCGCAAATTCATAAATTTGGCGACTTATTGTCGCTGTAAAGTCTTAATTTAACGATTTAAATATATGTGTGGTCCTATATCAAATGTTAAAACGTTTTCAATTTGACACAGTGAATGTCGGCATTACTTCAATGGCGCCGCCGCTCCTGCCGATGGGGCCTCCGGCGCCGCCGTCCATGGCGCTCCCGGCGGCTAGCGGCGCCGCGACCGGCAACATCACGACACCGGGCTGCGCAGCCGCGAGCTGTGCCGGCCCCGCGGGCTCCCCCGGCGTCATCACCGCTGCCGCCATCATCGGCGGGCCCACCTTCCCCACCGTGCCCACTACGGTCCACACTGTGCCTCTCATCACCTCCGTTAATGGACAGTGGACGTTCAGCTTGCAACCTGTTATGTCGGTCGGCGGTGTCGATGTTAGTATGTCTACATTTATTAAAGACAACCTTGTATGCAAAGTAGAAAATTATTTAGAAAAGTCAAACAGTTTCCTTAACACTTGGCGAATTGCACTGCCTTATACGTCGCGGCCAAATATAAATTTTCGTAGTTTGTTACTGGGTATGTTAAGTGTCGCTGTTCGCTCCGAAGCTGTGCTGCTCGGCGTAGCTACGGTGCCATTCGAAAGCTACTTTGATAAGAACTGTAACTTGTGTAGAGCAACACATCGCCGATGGTGAACGGTGTGCCGGAGCGCGCGGCGCCGGCGCCGGTTCCGTCGCTGGTGCCGACGGCGGCGCCGCTGCCCGCCGCGCCACCCGAGCGCCCCGCAGCCGCCGCGCTCGCGCCCGCCTCTGCGAGCGGCAGCGCCGCCACTGCTAACAGGACATTCGACGCAACTTTAGTAGAAGTGAGTTCAAAGAGCTACAGTTCTCAAGGTGATGCCGCGACTCTATTTGGTTGTAATAGCTGCGTTTACGGGGGCCGCACCCCCGCTTCATGCGGTCGCAATCGGCCGCGTTGGGCCGAGTGCCGCGTCTCAAGCTGTCAGGTTATAAACACTGCAGCCTCCTATAGCTTTGCCAGTTTCTTTGTATCTAGCTTTTGCCCGCGCCTGCGTCCGCGTGAAATTTTATAATAAAGTATAGGATATCTTATCTGGCTCGTCTGAGCGTCAATCATCGATTAGATGTCGGGTCTGGTGTCATCTTTTTGTTTGTCAGTTCGTTAGTTCTAAATTCGAATTTCATATTTGCCCGGTCTGCCAGTCAAGCCAGATGATTGATAAGGAACCTAGACTCCTCATATCTCCATTTTTACTTTGCAGATAATACATTTTAGTCTTTTTAATATATTTTTCTAGTTATGTAATTCATTTTGTGTGTTTTTAAATACTACAACTATGCAAGAACTAAGCTCGAAACGTGTAGCCGTTCTTAAAAATTAAATAGCTCATTTACATGCAGCCACTGCCACTGCTGCTCGCGCTGCCAGAAATAATTCCCGCATACTGCTTTCGAAGGCATTAGATGTTTACATGCTCTTACATGCAGCCACTGCCACTGCTGCTCGCGCTGCCAGAAATAATTCCCGCATACACTACTCTCGAAGGCAGTGGGTCTTTACATGCTGTTACATGCAGCCACTGCCACTGCTGCTCGCGCTGCCAGAAATAATTCCCGCATACTGCTTTCCAAGGCATGAGGTGTTTACATGCTGTTACGTGCAGCCACTGCCACTGCTGCTCGCTCTACCAGAAATAATTCCTGCAGACTGCATTCGAAGGCATTAGATTTTTGTTTAGGCAGTGGGTTTTAACATGTTGTTCCCTGACCTACTGCGCGCCAGGCGACGCGAGTAGCAGCGGCAGGAGCAGGAGAAGTGACCCATTTACATACTCGTACTGCCCACTTCTATGGCCACTTCCCTGCTCACTTCGGCTGCATGTAAATGAGGCAATACAATCACTAGTATTTATTGAAAAAATAATTATAAAAAAAAACAACAAATCCGAGTGCATAACCTAAAAAAGAAAGAAACGATCGATTCTACCGTGCGCGTTGGGTCGATATGGAATAGAAGTCTGTGACTTCAAATACCTATTAAAGGATTCCATGGAGATTTATGAGGTTATGGAGTCGGGGTTTTTTGTTTTTTTTTTTTTATAATTCATAAGTTCTTTTGAAACATTACAAACCTTATTTATTTGCTGATAGTATAAGGAAAATAAAATTACAAATTTGGAATTCCGTGCATATGCAATTCCGCTGACTTACTGATACATCTATAAAAGCGAAAATATAGCCGTGTGCAAAGGCACCAAACTGAGAGTGGTCGGTGTGTTGTCGCAGCCGCCGCGGCTGCAGCAGCGGCCGGCGCTGCGCAGCCCGCTGGACGCGAGCACGCCCGTGGGGGACGTGCCCACGCCCTCCGCCGCCGGCCCGCTCACCACCAAACTCAACCAGAACTCCGTCAAGGTGACCATTTACTCCAACCAACGAGTTTCTTCCTGCCTGTCGATAATTATTCCCTCCACTAATAAGTGTATGGTTTTCAAATATTCCAGGGGCCCATTGCATAACTACTTGTAACTTGTAATACGAGCGGAAGCTTCTTTTCAACTTCTTTTACTAGAAAGAAACTTTCGCTTGTATTACAATTTACAAATAGTTATGCCAAGGGCCCCTGGATGTCCTTATTGGCACGTGTACATCGGCACTGTAAAGTTTGACGGACGGGCGTATTATTGTCAACTTTTGCCCACGAAATACTTATTCCTTGGACTATACAGATGTTAATGTACAACGTGTTGTGTAACGAGCAACTAAATTGGAAGCCTACATCAATACTGCGCGGTAGAAGCGCGGGTGCATTGTTGTCAGGCGTCCGCGCACATCCCCATGTAAGCGAGCCGGTCGTAGTACCTGCTGACGTCTGAATGACATCACTTCAACGGAGAATGGACAATTTTTAAAAACTTATCTTTTTTTATGAAAATAGCCTTCGAGAAATTAAAGAAATAGGGGTCCCTTAAAATTGTTCCAACTTTTTATTTAGTTCAAAAATAGGCTAGTAGAAAAGATTTTTTTCTTCCTACTACGCTTTAATTTCATCATTATGTACTCAAATACTCAGCACAAAGCAGCCCTTATTTAGAGCAATTAAGTTGCACACAAATTTCATTATTGTATTTTTTTATTTGGTTAGTTTATCAAGAAGTTTACACCACCAGCCACCCAATTCGCCCATTCACAGTCCGACGGGACAGCTGACCACTTTTCTGTCGACTTACTGTTAGCAAGACATTCCACATGTCGACGGAAATATCGAACTGTGATTGCCCCGTCTAAAATGTTATGCTCAAAGTACTGGCTGATAAGATACTATAGGTTACTAAAAGATTTAAAAAAAAATGGCATAATATGAAAATGAATTGGGTAGATACAAGTTTTCTGTGAACATTTTCGGATGTTCTACTTTAACTTCCGAACCACTGGACTGATTTTGATAAATAGAGTATCTTAAGATTTGGGGAGAACGTGCGACTGTCATAGCCTATATAAAAATTCTAAGGGTGCGTCATACCCAGGGGCGTGCAGTCCATATAGGCATTGAGGCAGTGCCTACCCTCGCAAAATTACCCTAACTGTATCCGATTTATAACTCGTAATTCGCATTAAATTATTTCTACGATTCAAAAATACCTAAAATAATTATTTTTCCTTGTTAATAAAAATCCCACCAACCAACAAACTAAATTCAATCTTATATCTCATATAATAAGGTATTAATTCAAAGCTAGTGAAGAGATCATCAATTAACGTACAATTTGACATATTACGTACAACGAAACGTAGCCACCTAGTCACCTTCTGTTCGCGCCTTGCGAAAGAGGCAGATCCGGACAGTGCCTCATTTTAACCAACACAAACACCGTTACATGTGTGCAAATGACTGTTTATGAACTCCGTACGAATATGAGCAACTCCACACATTAACACGATACGCACACAAAAACAAATCGCTTCATACAAAATCACAGAGGCACGCCTGACTTGGATGTACTTTTACGTCCATTACGTGTTGACAAATCGTGTGAATTCCTCCCGCAACTTCAAGAACAAATACAGCAATGTATGCTAAACCGATGTTCAATTTGGTCCACGTGACCCGCGCATGCGCGCGCACGCTTAGGTAAGTATAACGCGGCTGAATATGAAGTCCGCTTCGATTACGTTTTGTCATGTAATAAAATTACATTTATATTTTGATAGTGTTTTTGCTCGCTAGTTTTGTTTTGATTTTGTTGTGACGCGAAAGCTTTCGTAAAGAATCATTGTTATTTTATGCTTTTCTCTTGTTTAAAGTTAATAATTTGTTGTATATTAGTGCCAATATTTCCTAAATATGTCATTTAGTTGTGAGGTTTGCCTTGACAGTGTGTGTTTACAAATATTAAATAACGGTGAATTCGCAAAATTGTCTTTCAATGATAAATTGAAAGTTATTCAAAAAGGCAGATGTATGTCGGAATTTGATTGCAGTTATCGCAAGAGAAGGGTATGTAACTCGTAAATTTCATTCTAGATATTATAAAACTTTTAACTGGCCAACTTAGTTAGATGCACGAGGTGGTCTGATTAGGCTCATTGCATTGTACAGAACTGAAACGCTGCCGGCTCCAATACATATACAACTAATATCAGCACCTCTATTCGGGAACTCTAAGTGATGTTGTAGCGACTCGTTAGCGAGATTTCTCATCCCATTCTTCCGCACGACGCGTAATCCGTAAGAGTGAGATGGGAGTCTCGCTCACGGGTCGCTGCAGGATCATTTAGACGTTCCCGAATAGACGCCCAGAAATGTGACGAGTATCTTTTTAACTTTTAATTTTCATTGCCTGCCCTGATTCAAATCCCTATGCACGCCCCTGGTCATACCAGGTGCAAAAATCCTTTTTACGTCGCTAGTCGGGTTTAACTATACTTTTACTTTTTTATCAACTTTTTGCAGTAGTAGAAAGAAAGGCAGAATATGCACCTCGCATCAAGTGACCTGTTATTGCGCTCGTGTTTTTAGAGCCCTCACTTGCGTTCGGGCTCCAAACTAACACTCGGCGCAATAATGAATCACTTTCTGCTTGGTGCAACAATCTACTATTGTTGTCAGCTGGCGGATTTCTTCCGCACGCTGCTGGAGGACTCGCTGGAGCAGGTGGAGGACCCAGATGCGCAGGTGGCGGTGCTGCGGCTGCAGCTCGAGCAGGCGCGCTGGAAGTATCAGCACGAGATGGCAGAGCTGCGACACACGCACGGTAACGCCTAAATGTTTTACTCACCTTTTTACGCACAAAGCCAATAATAAAGTTAAAGTCGCGTGCAAAAGACAGATATTATAATTAAAACTCCGGGGAAATTACTATAACCTAATTCTTCGCGGACGAAGTCGCGTCGCTAGTAAAGATCTTTATCGATTCAAGTTTTTAGTTGTTAGTGTCTACTTAAGTAAATTCTTTAAAAAGTGTGAAGGTGAAGAGTATACGAAAAAGAGGAGAAAGAGTAATTACGTGATGTGTAAGACCGGTGCCAGATGTCCTCAAAGCGGAACGCTTTCTTATTCTGATGTATAAGCTATAACCATTGTAAAGTTTCACACACGTCTTACACATCACGTAATTACTCTTTCTCCTCTTTTTCGTATACTCTTCACCTTCACACTTTTTAAAGAATTTACTTAAGTAGACACTAACAAATAAAAACTTGAATCGATAAAGATCTTATGATATTGTTTTAGAGCTGCTGTTAGTGGAAGCGCGTGCGGCGATGGAGAAGGAGAAGACGCGCGCCGTGGCGGAGGTGCGCCGGCTCGCGCACCAGGAGCTCGACGCGGCCGTCAAGCACGCCAAGTCCAAGCAGTGGTGAGCCTTCCGCACCGCCCATAGCTTCTGGCTCGGCTGCAGTGGACCGCACTTAAAGCGCCTATAGAAGGCTAGAACACCCTCTACGCACTCCGCGCATGCAGACAGCTGGCACCGTGGGCATGGCAATCATTGACGCTACATCGTTGCTTGGTGGTCACGGGCAACAGTATAAGCGAGAAGTACAATACGCTTGGTGCGATTGGGTTGATCCTAGTTTAATAGCACTATAAAATTCGAGGTAAACGTGGAATGTTCGTTCGTAGACAGTCAATATACTGGTTATTCTACAAAATTTTGGGGTAGGCACGTATCGAACTGAACCAGATGGTAAATTTTCCTGCGCCATAATAATGTATGTGTGAATGAGTTGTACGCTTGTCTGTCAGGTGCGCCAACTGCAGCCAGGAAGCGCAGTTCTACTGCTGCTGGAACACTTCGTACTGCGACTACCCGTGCCAGCGCGCGCACTGGGCGCAGCACTACGGCACGTGCACGCAACAAAGGGCAACGGTGAGTACCGACTCGAGGCAGCCTTATCTATACGCCTTTTGATGCCGCAAGCTTGAACACCTGATAACGTCGAACACGTGTCTCGGGCCCGTATTAATAATTAGTAGTAATAGTAGATATTATGATAAGTAGACACTTATTTAGCGCAGATTTATTGATACGGGCACTAACGTGGCGCTGTCGGTTCCAGGGCGCAAGCGGCGCGGACGCGCGGCTCGGCTCTGACCCCGCACTGCCCGCGTCGATGGAAGACGCCACAGTGAGCTACAACTTACAATAACAAAAGTCCATAGCTGCAGTGTTGTACACATACCCTAGTTACGGAATCCTATTACGCACGCTCGCTTGTCCTCCCATCTGTCTGTCATCAATACCATCTAACTCCCAAAATTAAGACAATGAACTCTCAGCGTCAAAACAATTGCACCTCTACGAAAATCAGTTTCAAGCTAGCTAGCTAGCTAAGGGCTATATTCCTTAGCTAATTCATTGTATCCATCAATATGGGTACCGATTGAAAGGACGTTTTAAACACCTTTAAAAAAATTATAATCGTTTAACTTCATAAAAAGGGGGGTCCGTGTAATGGAGGCATTTCAAAAAATAGTGCTGAAGTGCACGTTAGAAGGGTCCCGAGTTGTGCCTTCCTCCAGGGGTATATAGGGACCGGAAATTTCAAATGTGAATCGCTCTCTATTCAGATATCGTAGAGGTCACTCCTGAACAGCTCTAGTGAGAAAAGAACCTTGTGGTTGCGCTTGGTTACCACTGCTGATGAAGCCGCTCAAGCCGCTACAGCGGTAGTGTGATGTTACTCGGCATCGATCGTTTCTCTGTACGACGAGTGTTCCAGTAGTTTGAGTAGACTGGAAGTTACATCAAGAGGCATGGTTCCGGGCGACGACACTGCGCTACTGAGAAAGACGACCGCTTTCTTGCGTTGATGTCCTTGCGGAATAGATTGGCCAGTGCTATTGGGGTGCAGCACCACCTCCGCTCAGCTCTCAGCACGTCAGTTAGCGTCTCTACGATTAGATAAGGATTGGGAAATAATAAATTTTCTACCCACAGACCTGCTACAGGCTCTAAATTGACCGTGCAGCGTCGCAAAGACCGGTTGCAGTTTGCTTGTGACCACGCGGTTTGATCGATTGACCAATAGATTACGATTCTTTTCTCGGATGGTTTGCCTTTGCGGCAACGATAGGCGTAGGAGAGTGTACAGGAGGCGAAACAGTTCACATAGCCTGCATTGTAGAATACCGTGAGCTGCGTGGGTGACTCCTGCATGTTTTGAGGCGGCGTTTCGCTTGGCAACAAAACCGCCCTCGTCGGCGTTTCCCGTTTCCCCGGCTACTCGTCGGTACATTTAGGAGATCTTGAAAGAGCATGTGGTCCCATATGCCGACTTTTATGGGCATCGGTTCACTTTAATGCACGACAACGCCCGCCTCCCACACAGCATTAATTATCCGGGACTACGCGCAAGGTGCTGTGATCCCCGCGAGAAGTCCCGACCTGAAACCCATAGAGCATCTTCGGGATAAGCCTTCAGGGTGCCATCAGTCCGAAGTGGGATGCCTTTCCCATTCCCTAGGAATGAAAAGTTCCCCATGAAAGAGCGCATGGAGCGGTGATTAGGGCAAGAATGGATAACGTTTGATTTTAAGGTTATTTTTATTTTTTTGTGTAGTGTACCGTTGTAAATACTGCCTCACTAAACAAATTTCAAAATAGTGTGATTTTTCGACGCCGCGTGTATAACAATGTATTATTATAATTGGATTAACTTGTGTGTACAAAATTTTCAGCCCATTCCGATTATGGGAATTGGTTTAAAAATGTCCAATTTGTGACTTAAACATACTAACCAGCTAACAAGTACATACAGTTACATGAAAGCTTATACAACGTGTCCCTGGCAGTTCGAAATAAAATGGAAAGCCGGAAAATAGGACTTTCCGGGGCCCTTGAGTGTGTGATGAATATTTTTTAATTGGTTGTTTAAGAAAAATAAGAATCCAAATGTTCTAACAAATTTAATCCCATTAAACTAAAACAAATAGTAACATGCTGTATCAATCATTGATAATGTCAACAAGAATAAAGTGACAGGACCACGTGTGTCAGTATCGATCATTCAGGAGCACTATGGGGATTTCTCGAAAAGTGGATTTCATAAAATGGGGATATTGCAAAATGTGGGTAAATACAGTCGCTCCAATGTGATAGAGTGAAAACAGTTTTTGCGTTTATAATTTGCTCTTTTGTCAGATATCACTACTGAGCATCCTTGTGTTAAGGAATGTGCAACATCCAGGGTCACGTATAATCGCGCACATACAATCATATATACATACATACGGGTCAAACAGAGAACCTCCTTTTTTAAGTTGGTTAAAAAATAGAGCGGTGTCGGTATGAATGGTTTTTTCAATACGTGATTTCCTTTTTATTACAGAAGAAGATGTCGTCAGCGCCGTCCCTGATGGTCGGAGGTAAAGTCACCACACGGGTTGCTAACCCGGAACAGCAAAAATCCCCTAAAGTAGGTGAGTTTTCCACATGTGTACAAAGTGTCAAGGAATTGAACTAAATAATTAACCATATCGCCGCCATTTCTAGCACGAAGTGCCACCCTTAAAAATTACTCTCTTATTTTAAGGGGTTCAGACACGCTTAATTAAATGTGAAAACAAAGCCACGCCCACACCGATAGAGCCCACTGAAGCGTGAGGCATGTTTGAGTGGGGTCACTCGGTGTGGACGCAACTCACCCAGTCCCGTGCTTGCAGTGGGCGCGGCGGACGACGCGCATGCCGCCGCTGCGGGCGCGGGCCCGCAGGCCGGCGCGCTCCACGCGGCGCCGCTCCTAGCCAATAAACAGGTAAAGATACCACTTGTTTTTTCCCGTTCTATTAATTCTCTTCTTATTAATGCCGCGTTGTATAAGTGCGTCCACATATGACGAACTCGTGACACGTGAATTTATTGTGCTGTTTGCGCGCCTAATTGGCGCAACTAGCGCAAGGCTCACATAATACGCGCGCGCCGCGCACTTTGAGTTCGGGCCCGTGCACTTATGGCGGGCGGGAGGAAGCATACGCGCGCGCGCGCTGTATGCAAGCAGTGCTAGTGCTAATGTACTATTTCTAAAGTCTGTCGAAAAGTACTTTTCTCAAAAATGATACGTAAAATTCCATAACATCTTTAAAAAGTCACCAGAAAGTTAAGAATACCAGACAATGATCAAAAGTGTCGGGTAAGTAGAGAGGTTTTGAATTCGGAATGAAAAGTGTCCAGTAAGTACGATACAAATCCCATAACAAGCACGGCACGCGTGCCCCAGGTGGCGGGGGCGCGGCGCCGGGTCGCGGGTTGCGCGGCGGCGGCGGTGATTGCGACGTACAGTGTATTCTACCCACCTGATGGTTATTCACGGTGTACAATGAAAATAAAATAACTAATTTAAAAAATTAAAAAATATATTTTTAAGAAAAGCACTATACAAGCTTCGACCATTAAGTGCCATACTGGGCAGTAATCAGAAAAGGCTGATGTCACTGTAACTGTCAATACTTGTTTTGATCTTATTTATTTGCAAAGAGGATCTATGCTTTGGTTCTTTGGCGGTATCAGAATAGCTTACTAATAAAATGTAATGAAATCGAACCGAATTATTTATTTAATTTTGACACAGTTACTTTCCGATTTAATCCATGAAATTAATATGTGTAATAGAACGTTAAATAACGCTTATTTAGAAATAACAATTAGAGTGGTAGCTCTTTTGTAAGTAAAAGAAAAAATATTTAAAATTTTCACTTACCTGTTTTTTACATAAATGTTAAAGATAGAGATTCCATTTTCTCTTAAAACATATATTTTATTAAGCCTAACAAAATGATAAAATAATGGTATATTAAAGTTTTATAGTTTTAGAGAAAAGTCATATTTTATGAATTCGGATTTAATTTTTTCCCGGCTGAACCACTGGGAATTTTTCAACAAAACTTGGCACCATAGTACTAATAGATGTAAGTAACCATAGAAAAAAAAACCAGCTCTTTTTCATTTTTTCTTCCCTTATCCTGCTACGGCCTTTGGAACAGCTGTCAAAACTCAAGTGGGTCTCTATTCTAGTATCCATAGATCTTAAAACAGTTATCGATATGAAACATCCATTCAGTACGTTTTTACACGACATTTGATCTCGAGTGACATGACAATAGGGACTTCATTCGTTTGTCTATGATTAAAAAAAACATTCGTCTTGACGGAGGATCGAATTGCCGCCATTACTGTTGTCATTTGTTTGTTTGTTGGTTTTTTGCTGTTACGAAAGTAGAATATTGTAAAAAGTTGTTTTTAATTTACATTTTAGCTGAAAATATGAATAGTAGTGACTCCGAGAACGATGTGAAAACTCCGCCGGATATCGTAAATGCGGCCACGCTTGCAATAAATAACTTGTGGCCAGAAAATATTGATTCTGAACACATCATGGAGGATTTATAATGTGTGTAGATAAAGTTATGTATACAACTGTACATAATTTGGCCTTAAAACACACACAGAAGGTCCCGATTTTTGTTATTTTGATTATATCTCGAAAACGATGCGTCATAGGAAATTTTGTTTTACTATATCATGAAAGCTGATAAAATTCTCTACAACTTTGGTCCAATGCACTTTTACCTACTCCCAACGCACAGCCTAAACGGGTGGTCCTAGAGGTTTGAAATTTGGACAAGACATTTCTCGAATACCCTAGAAGTGCACTAAGGAGGGATTTTTTGAAATTCCGTCCCTAAAGGGGTGAAAAGGGGTGATAAAGTACAGCTTCGCCCGCGTTATTTTCCATTAAAACTTTATCACCCCTTTTCACCCCTTTAGGGATGGAATTTCTAAAAAGCCCTCCTTAATACACCTCTAGAGTACTTGAGAAATGTCTCCTCCAAATTTCACATCTCGAGGAGCAACCGTTTAGGCTGTGCGTTGTCTATAAGTGAGTCACGGTACTGTTTTATATGTTTTGAAACTATTGAATCATCAGATTGATATCCTTAAAATTGACTTTTTTCGGAGCTCATATCTAGACAACGATTGGGAATAGGTAAAAGTTCATTGAAACAAACTTGTAGAAAATATTATCAGCTTTCATGATGTACCTATAACAAAATTTCCTATGACGCATTGTTTTCGAGTTATAATAAAAAAACCAAAAAACGGGTCCTTCTTTGGACCCCCCCTGGGCTTCGGGCCCGGGTGGGGACTTTTAGTATGTTTGTCTCCTTACTAGTCTGAACAAAGTACCAAAGGCAAACTTTCTGCTTTCCACCATTCCATCCACCCCTTACTTGCGAGCACTCATTTACCAGGCTATATTGCGTTTGTTGCAGTTGATGAGCAACGAGGACTGTAGAGGCAAGCGGGTGGTGACGTCGGGCGGGTACCTGATCGTGGGCACCACGCAAGGCGCGGCATCCGCCGTTGCGGCTCCGCGCGCCTCCCACCGCCCCGACTAACCGCATTCCTGCGCCAACCATCACCACTCTGCCCGGATCACTTTGTTTTGTAACGTTGGTTTTAAAAACTTGACCGTTCGGATCTTTATTGGCGTCCCGTAAGAACTCGTGCGCACAGACTATTCTTATCGTATCACTTACGCTGCCACAGTATTCGTGCGACTAAAAGCGGTCCGTGTGCATGACCCGTAAATACCTACTCTGCTAAGAATGTTATACTTTACAGTGTTAGAATATAAGATCTGAGTAAAGATATACATATAAGCAAACTCGACTGAAAATGTTTAAAGATTAAATTAGCCTTTGTTGAAAATTAACAATGCAGGTGTGATTGTTAGAGATCAATGAAAATCGTAAATGGCAATATTTGTTTCCCACAGGCGATTGGTCATTTGAACTGTACCTATTGACTTTACAATGATCATTTTTTATACAATATCACAATCTGTACAGTACTATTAAAATAAGTTCACCATTCGGCCATCCTCGGTTATTGTGGGTATCCCTCGTTTTTCACATAGTATATATCAAATTACAGATATGACCTTTAAATCTATTACCCGTTATGTTATTATAACCCTTTGAACGCTTTCATATTTGAATGAAGCGATCATTCACACGCCAAGCACTGTTGCGTTATCATAAATAAAGAAAAAAGAAAAACAATTCATAGATTTTATTCATGATCAAAGTACACCTTCACTCGGACCCTTTTAGTGGTTGTTGGCGGGGTGGGCACGACGCCACACGACCACTTTAGGGGTTCTTGGCGTTCAAAGGGTTGAACGCAACACAACAGAAGGATACGAGCAACAAAACCTCCTAATAGCTTTTAAGTAACACAACCTTTATATTAA
The DNA here is from genome assembly GCA_947859335.1 of Tortricodes alternella. Classification (NCBI taxonomy): domain Eukaryota; kingdom Metazoa; phylum Arthropoda; class Insecta; order Lepidoptera; family Tortricidae; genus Tortricodes; species Tortricodes alternella. The sequence continues at coordinate 19,757,814 of OX401970.1, read as the reverse complement.
AATAAGAAAAATAATTGGTGACTATTGTTTGACAGTATGGCATGCATGACAAATATCGTACTGTTACCTTACGTAAAACAGTAACTATTGATTAATAAACAATCATGTTTGATTTTTATTTTATTGGTACATTTATATACATCAATAAATAATGCATGTCCATATCGCTTCTGTAAACTTCTTAGATCTACTGGTAAGTAATGTCATCATGGCAGGTGATATACATTGCGTTTACGATACTTTAAGTTGAATGCTACCTTATAATAAATCGCAGCAATGTAACTTGTGTCATTTTTATCCCCGGCTTTAGCCAATAATAGCCGAGAAAAGTCGAATCGTTAACTGAGTTTAATCGTACTGTAGCGCATTTTCTCCTTACAATGCCGTATATATTTTACTTATACATACAAATTAAATAAATTACAAGTTATTTATAATTTGATCCTATATCCTACAAATATTATAAATGTGAAAGTTTGTGAAGGTAAACGCGTAAATGTCTGGAAGAATTTGGATTAAATTTGGCAAACAAATAGACAGAGATATTTTATTTTAAAGATGGTTCTCAATTAAGATGTTTCCTCTTGGTAAAAAAAGTCATTCTAATTAGTCAGTTATAATATATTAAAAAAATGAACAACTATTTTTTCTTTAATCAAATCAATCAAAATTGACAAAGATAACGCGCATCAAAGTTCGGGAGTGGGGGCTAATGACGTCACTAAATGGTAAAAAGTGTACAAAGTCGTGACGTGACGACTCAACGCACTATATCTTCGTCATTTTTTGTTTAATTGACAAAAGAAAAAATGTGTGTTGCAATATTTTTAAAAACGAAACTAGCCTATTCGACGCGTATATTTGTTTTTATATGTATGTTCACTGATTACTCGGAGAAGGCTGGACCGATTTGGATGATTCTTTTTTTTTATCGATAGGGTATACTTCCAAGTAAGTTCCGTTGTGGTCAAAGTTGAGGTCTGATGAGAGGATCTATGAAGAATCGATGGAACTCCTCAAATATTATAGGCGCGCATATAACAATTTTGGTATTTTATATAATAACTCAAGCAGTTGCGTCCCAAAAACATTCTTTGGTGAAGTGGAACTGATGAGGAAGTCCATAGATGACCACCGGAACTCGTCAATGATAAGTATCGTAATGATAAATGTAATCTGGTGGCGATTACATTTATGAATAAGGTTGGGAAGCAACTTATTCTCATTTGAATGCATGAGGTAAATAAGGACCGATGGTGAAGAACTCTTCAACGATTGACGTCCTTGCATCTTCGATAGCAACATTTTTTATAGTAAAAACTGAACTTAAAAATATCGCCTCCTGTATCTGACCCTTGATCAAGCTTTCTAGCGAATCGATTGAGGTATTGGTCAAGACTTAGCTATGAGACCGTTCGCAGAAACAAGACCTATCTTTTCATAAGAGATATTCCTGAATTTCTCAATAAAATTATCGTCCTGTACCTACACACTGTGATTCATTTTAGTGGGCGTACGAAAGGAGATTCGAAGACGACGCCTCTGTGTGCTTAGCGACACATTCGTTTGTCCTAATACTATGTAAGTATTAATATGAAAAATGTGCCAAAAGTCAATGCCTAGATTGAAGGTCGACTCAATTTCTGGAATTACAAAAGCCTTAACCCTTTCCGTACGCAAGCAATTTCCCTCAATACCCAGCGGCGCCCATACAAAAATAATCAGGTAGAATTACATGACGCACTCATAGCGTCATTGCGCCAGGCAGGTACGTTCCGTGCGCTCCCCGCTTCTGACGTCACGCCACGGAAAGGTTTATGCGCGTATTTCAAATGACCAAGCGATTCTGCAGCTCCGTTAAAATATGATGTTACAGATTTTATAACGTGAGTTTATTTATATTTCATAACTGTAAATTACTTAGGACCTTTAAGTATAGTGTAATTTGTTTCTTATTTTCTGCTAAGAATTATGCTAAGACTTATGTATGCATGTTTCTACTCACAAGGAACTTTGGTAGTCCAATGGAACTGTAGCAATTATCCATGTAAATAGATGGACTGACATTCAATTTATCATTTAACAAATGCTTAACTTATTGACATGGTCTCGGCCCCCAACTTTTATATAATTTTCACCTGAATAAACACAAAAGTTACTAAGTAATCCAAACTGGTCAGTCAACACATACCATTTTAATTCCATATTTACTTCTCTTGCCCTTCATGCATAGTCGCATCCACAACCTTCCGCGGAAAAGAACTAAGGATTCATCTATGCATAATATTTTACGAGGATTAATCATATTTAGCATTATATTATTAAAATAATCGACCAAGTAAGAACAGCTCAGTCACAGGGTCAAACCAAGACTGTGTTGCAGGTAATGTGCAATGAACTAGGTAATAAACCCCACCACCACCAACATTGTTTACACACAGGTGCGACGGCACCGGACCTCTTATCAGTCATGCTTATAGTAGTTTATTATTTACCGATTGTTCATTAGTGTGGTGATTTTTGCGAAAACCGACAATAATTCAAGAAATCAACGCTTTGCTTCAGATATCAATAGATTTCAATTCGTTTTGAAAATATATTAAATGTACCTACTTACTGTTACAGTTTCATAATAGTATATTAATTATAGGCACCCTATTTGTTTTTCATCCCATCAAATGCTCAATTTACTTTTTTGTGAAAAGTACTTTACCTTTAATAAATTTGATAAAACAAAATGTCATTGAAGAAGAGAATTACTACACACAAAGTCCGCATAATACCGGCCAAGCAAGAAATTATACCTCATTCGAACTAATTTGATTTTTAGACCCTACAAAATAGAGTTCATTATTGCAATGACATTATTGTACTTCGGATCTCTTAGAATAACGTTTTAACGTACCTGCCCGGCGCAATGACGCGATGACCGCATCATGGGCTTTTTGGAGAATTTATTAACAAAATAATAATAAAACTAATGTTAAACAGTAGTAAACCATATAATCTAACAGGCTTTGAAAAAAAAACTAGACCTCTTGATGGAGATTTTCGGAAATATCGTAAATATATTATGAGGAAAGTTTTAATGTAACATTGTTCTTTTAAGTGTTAAGATTCAGGTCATTTAAAAAAAGTTGTAAAATAAGTGAAATTATCAGTATAACAAGGAAAAATGTCATGTCATATGAGTATTGTTTCGAAATGACGCGATATCGCGTCATGCGCACTGAAAGGGTTAATGCAATATGTAGTATTCCCAAGGTAAGTTCCAATTTAAAGTAACTAATGTTTCTTATGCTGTCCACCAGCTGCCACAACCTGAAGAGATTCATCATTGATCATGAGGTAACCCAGTTTTAAAAGTACCTTATGAAAGTTATTTCCTATCAAAGTAACGCGAAAGCCAACGAGTCCAAGAGACCGTTTACCTCCAAATCATTTTTAACAACAGATACGTAAGGAAAAGAATCAGAAGGACGATGAGGCAGCATTGAAGCCACATTATAAGATTTTAGAAAGCTCGATAATAGAGCTAACCCTTTTTTCCAGTCTTCAATATAATAATTAGGGTGACAACTATTCTGCCCTAGTTTCTTGAAGTTGAAGGAGCAGGAGCAAAATTATTACATTTAAATTTAGGGCAACCATTTGACACTATTATCTATTCTGTGGTAATACACTACGCTTATGTATATTATGTATATTTATTACAACATACATGAATGACAACCCTGGACAAGTTAATTTAAGTGACAGAGGGCTTAGCACACTAGTCTTTATCGCGCACATAAAGCATCTGTCACTTTTTTACTAATATGCGGGTGCGAAAGGGACGAATGCTTTATGTCTGCGATAAAAATTAGTGTGCTAAGCCCTCCCTCTGTCACTTAAATTAACTTGTCTAGGGTTGTCATCTCTATGATTTTTATATTTAGCTTACCCACGGGCTTAGCACACTAATTAATTCTTATCGCGCACATAAAACATTCGTCCCTTTCGCACTCACATATTCGCGGGTCAATGTCCATTGGATTTGTCTGTTGCACTTTTTATGTGTTCGTTTTATTCGAATCTGTAATGTTAAAGTTGTAAAAAGACTTACAGCAGAGTTCCTTTCGGCGTTTCTTCTCAGCAGATTTCACCTTCAGAAGCGCTAATAGATTCAGATATCTGAAAGAGCTCGTGTGGGCTACCTGCAATTTGTTTGTTTGTTTGTTATCATATAAAGCTGCCCCGCCCCTGCTTTGGCTAATTTGTCCGTCATGTCATTGCAAAATTTTCGCAGATTTTACAGAAAGGCAATCCTAGGTGAAAAGTTTGGAAAGTATGTCTAAAATATTGTGTCCAGTTGGTTTATTTACAAGGAAATTGCTGTTTGAGCTTACAAAGGTGCATTTTGAGGTTAGAAACTTGTTTACCAAATAAGACAAATAAGTAAGTATGAAAAATGTATTTAATATTAGTAGGATTCGCTTAATTACATCTGTTCAAAGATTACTTAATTCAATAAGTAAGACAAATGTAGAATAATCTTTCTCAGCTTACATTTTCTGAGAAAGGAAAGGGGACCAAATCAGCAGTAGATAATAATCAATAAGGACAATATAATAGAAAAGAAAAAAAAAACAGTGTTTCTAATTTGTAGATTAATAACAATTATAACAAATAATAGTTTTTGAATTAAGTCACTTATTATATTGAGTTGCACCTGCTTTGGCCAGTTTGTCCGCCATCTCATTACCATATAATCCGCTGTGTGCCTTGACATAGTTCCACTTAATTTTAATTTTATTTTGTACACTGTCCAACTCCTTGAAATCGGCTTCATTCTTTACAGCTTCCCCAGATGATAACTTCCAACCTCTTTGTTTCCATCCTTTGAAAGAAGTTAAGAACATTATGTGAAACTATAAAACAAACTTTAAATGTCACGCCAGGAAAAGGGAAGAGCTTGTGCCCAAACAATTATTTGACTGTGATTTTTTTCAAGCCTTTATATGAGAAACTGCCTTGTAAAATTTCACCCTGACATACTCGAAATCGGGAATCGAAAAGTTCAAATCTTATGACCCAACCTGTATATTAAAGTAATATCTCAAACACTAACACACATTGATCAGTTCCAAAAGCGAATATCACATGCTATTGGTACTAGATGACATTACAAATACTTATATAGATAGATACATATATACTATATATTTAACTGACACCTCAGAAAAGTAGACTGTTCTCTTGAAAGCCACAGTATATTTACAGTTCCATGTACTTATGTACCAGCCTATTTAGTATCAGCATTGTAAAACCCTGATACTATAAAGGCATCGGTTTAATTCCATTAGATTTGCCTATCAAATGCTGTGCCTAACCTGTCCACAACCGAAGTTGACCTAAATATGCGGTTAGTGGTAAACAACGGTTTTCGCGGCTTGGTGGCTTGGTCGCGGATGGGTTAATGTAGGTATAATAAATATAAAAAAAAATATTACCAGGCATCCACCTGGTGGCAGAATTAATCAGAAACTGTGAGTCTGTGTTGATTGCTAGTTTTTTCACTCCATTTTGTAAGGCTGTCTTAATGGCAAGTGTGGCAGCCTGTATCTCTCCACAGTTGTTAGTGGCACGTCCTGTGACAGGTTCACTTTTGTTTAGACAGTGCTCGTTCCCCCAGTACACACCCAAGCCAGCCCGTGCACCATGCTTGCCATTGGCTGAGCAAGCTCCATCAGTATAAACTTGGACATAGCCTTCATCATCTTCATCAAAACGAGTTGTTTCATTGTGCCTGTATTTTTTTGCTTGTGGTGGTTTTATTGATACACTTTGTCTTGTTTCATATTGAGAAGCTTTGAATGCACCCTTTGCTATTTTGTCAACGCCTTTCGAGAAAGAGTTTACCCGTTTCTCTAAATCATCCATTTGCTTTGTTATTATGTCATCAAAATCATCTCCAGAGGATTCGGAGTCCTGCTCATTATCTCTAGAGTAAGTCAAACCTCCATTTGTGTAGGAACGGGAAGTATTTCTGGAGGCCGTTGCATATGATCTCTTCAAGTTATTGTTTGACCCGACGCTAAAAGAATTAATGCTTATAAATTCTTTAGCGCTCGAGACTGTGTCAAACTTTTTGAATTTTGCTCCTGAGAATCCCTTAACTTGGGCTTCACAATCAGCCCATGAATTATATATACCTGTACTCCGTCCTTTTGCCACGGCGTAAAACGGCATTTTTGTAATATTTAGTATAAAGCGAACGTTAGAGCAAGATACAGCAAAGCAGATTTTTACACCCGTTCTGAATATACCCGACATTCGTATTTTACAAAACAAACCATCGTTTTTTTTCCTTCATTACATTTTTTTTTGTTTTCATGCCCTGGTTTCAGAGACCCTTAAGCCACGACAATTTGTTATTTTATTTCCTTGCAAAGATTTACACTTTTGGTTTTTGACTAAATACTTTGACAGGTATTTTTTATGAATTTGTATATTGGTTTAAAAGTTTTTATGACATTTAATAATTGTTTTAGCGACAGCGGGCGGGAAGAAAAAACTTAATTTTCGCACACTTCACTAAGATCACCGACTTATACTTTGACATTTGAATATTAAGGATGTGTACCACGTCAAACCCGCAGTACCTACATCTATTTGATTTTTCATTTTTCATTTGCAACAAATAACGGCAATGAGTAATTTTGTACGAATAATGATTTAAAATATACAATTTGTGTGATTATTAATAATTATTTAGTATGTGAAATAAAGTCAGAACCTGATTTGACTACTCGAGTCATAATCAATCAAAATGCAGTATTTGAAACGGTCCGGACACATGGAAATTCAATCAAGAATATTTCCGTGTGAACAACAGTAACGACATTTTTTTTTCATCAAAAAATCGAGGAGAGTACAAATTTATAGAAAATACATTCCTGATTATAAAAGTACAGAAACATTTTACGCTTTTTCTTGTAATTTAATCATTTGCCGGGATAAATAACACAGACTTGAATGCAAAGAGTAAAGTAAGTATATAGGTAAAGAGAGCCCTCTTGCAGCCTTTCATGGAAACTCATTTGACAGCGCCATCTGGTTTTTGTATCCGTTACTAGAAGTGCTATACATGCGCTCTTATATATGTAGGAGTTTTCAGTAAAAAGTGTACCTTTTACTTTTTGTTCTGAATTTGGAGATTTATGTTATTTCTACTAAGAATAATTGATTCTGGGTAGGAATAACACAAAATCAAATTCAGAACAAAAAAGTAAAAGGTACACTTTTTCTGAAATAATATAGGTATGGTTAATTTAAATGTGAAACTGCACCGTTTTGGTCCGTCCTATTTTTCGTGACATTTTCAAAATAAAGGAAAAAAATAAATTTAAAAGCATCACAACACAAGGTCACAAAAAACAGGACGGAACATAAGAGCAAAATATATATAAAAAGGAAAACTTAGTGCTTAACAGTAAAAAAACAGCCAGGTTTTATTACTTTTTATTTTTATAATGCCTATGTTTATTATAATAAAGCTGAGCAGCCAGTTTATACTCATCTTCATCACCTTCGTAAGTCAGTTTCCCAGCCAAAATTCGATTTATCGATCTACACCAACTGTACATCAGAACATTAATTGTTATATTTGTAAAATAGGTTTTTAAAGCTTCTGTATGTACAGAACAATTAAACGGGTAATCGACCAACACATATGTGACTGAAATTATATGTTTTTTAATATTACTTTTCGGGACATTGCTTTTCAAAAATGATGCCGTTACATTTTGCAGGTCATGAAAGCAATTTGTAAATTCCTCGCTCGGATAACAAAGCCATTTCTTTTTGTTATACTCTTTGGATTTAATAAAAGCATTATTACTATTTTTATCGTCTGTGTCAATGAGGTTTTGTCTGCAAGTTTTACAACCTTTTACAACATTTTTAAGACATTTTGTCAAGACCCAACCACACACATAATTTCTCTGACCCGCGTCAGTTTCCCGTAAATTATTATAATTGAAAACTTCAGCGTTACATTCATAAGTATCTTCACTGGGAACATCAGAAGCATCATATTTCTCTGTTAAAAATAAATCTAACGTTTGGAGGCACTTGTTTGGGTCCTCTTCACAATTAGCTTTCGTGGAATGGGGCGAGTTATAATTATTTAATAATAAAGCTTTAAATGCACCTTCGAAAGCCACAGTATTTGGGGAAATATTCCTCGCCCCATAGCTTCTAATGTTCCCAAAGAAGTTCTCGGCTGGGTCCTGATTGAGATTTCTGGTAAAAAGAGCATCAAACCCGTACCTACCAGACAAAACTTTCCAAATTGCTTCCATGCCTTCTATCGTTTTAATTAGATTGACCACAGATGGGACGATTGTTTCGATAATCCGAACTTTGTTTCCACTAATTTTCTGCTTTCTGAACTTGATAGTTCTTAAAACTACTTGACTCTCTTTCCACAATTGATGATGAGGAGAGTTTCGTTTGATTGCTCCTTTATATTTTTTTCCATGTGAATTGAAGCTGTTAACATTTAAACTATCGAATAAGTTATCTAATATTAAGGTGATATCGATAAGTTGTCGACATTCACTAGGGAGATCGCCCCTCGCCGACAAGTGTTCAGTGGCTACTGCAACACTATGACTAAAGAGTTGGGTCGCTGATTTTACTCTCATTTTGTTAATTTTTTGTCGATTTACGTGCTCTTCTGTCAGTTTATCTACCAGTCGCAGCTCAGCATATGATTTATCGGCGGCATACAACATTTCGAAGTATTCCCATTTAACAAGCTTTTCTTCGTTATTTGTTGTATATGCCATATCTTTTGTCAGAAGGTTGTTGCGAATTCCTTTAATCAAATGGGGCGCGTCATAAATTGGTATTATACTTTTACCATTTACTGTAATCACGTCATGGTGCCACTGCTTCTCGAGCCGCAAATACTCCGCTTTTGCTTCGTCAACGAGCTCTTTTATAGCACCTACATTTACAGTGCTTTGATCGCACACAGTATTTAAAATAATAAGGCCAGACTTTTGCGCGTAATTCACGACTGTTGAAATCAGTTTTTTCAATTCCACTTTTTTTAATCCAGTCGTAAAATAATACGCAATGGGTTGCTTGAAGTTGTTTTTAATGCCCTTGACCATAAAAACCAGTGCATGGTCCGCAAACTTCTTGTCTTGGATTGTTGAAAATCCTTCCAAACCATCTTTTTGCGCATTGTAAAAAATTTGCGGTGTCAAAGACATTTCGTCGAATATTAAACTGCATAACCGATCCTGAATATTACTCTTGCACAAGGTTTCCTTTATTTTCTTAAATATTATTTGGTTTATTCCAGGGCATAGTTTTATTTGACTTAAAAGTCTCTTCATCGCCTTTACTGATGGCAAGGTAAAATATTTGCACAGAAGTGCATAGCACTTGGGACTCTTTTTGTAGAGTGATAGTGAGAGTACTTTTTCTTCAATACGAAATCGTCGTCCTTTCGCTTTCTTTGGTGCTTGCCGTTGCATTTGTAAGAATAATCGAGCCGGGGTTGTCATACTATTGACGACTTGTTGAAAGGTAGCATTGTCTGACAAATTGTTTGCATTTGTTAGTCGTGCTGCGAATGACCGCCCTTTCTTGCGCAAGCGTGTAATTTCCGTCCGAAGGCGCTTAATTTTGGTGCGCAGTGGGTGGACTACACCATTGTGAACCGGATTTCTTTTCAGCACATCTGTAATAGAAATTGATTGATTGAAGGATGATATTGTTAATATTGTTGATGACTGATTTATATTATTCAACTAAGCGGCGGATACAATTTTTTGTATCTTAAAAATAACGACAGGAGACTCGCTCTAACGTAGGGATTGTCATATCACGACCACCTTTAGGTGGGCCATGTTAGATTCGAATTAGGCCAGTTGAGCGTTAGGTCTAAATCTGGGTAAGTATGATTCGCGTCAGGTCAGATTTGTCATAAGTCTGTTTCTGAATCAGACAGTTTCGGAATATATCATGAAGTGAAGTCACTTTCTATTTAAGTCAATTTCTGAGTAGGTCAGATTCTTAGTAGGTCACAGTCATAGTAAGCTCATACTAATTTAACAAATTAGTAATAAGTTAAATTCCAAAAATTGCAGTTTCTTATCACACCAGATTTGTATCGAGTCGATTTAAATATATGTCGAATTCTTATAAAAGTAGTTCTGAAAAATACTATTTCTTTGCAGGTCAGTTTCTATATACGTTATATTCTGAAAAAGCCAGATATAATCGGCTAAGATAAAAATATTATGCACCATTGACTCATTATAAATCGAAATAATTATCGAAGATAATGGCCACTTGAATACAAACACGATAAAACAATGAATAGTTAATATTCTTAATGACAATGTCATATTAAAGTCTCTCTGATCAAGAGAAGTTTCTAAATCGGAAAGCTTTAAATTAATTAAAGCGGCTAAAGACGACCTAGCATAATTTTAAACGGCTATAAATATTGCTAACACCTCAAAAACAGATCAGGGCGCCTATTCGGGACGTCTAAGATAAGTGTTGTGTAAGATAAGTATCGTAGTGACTCGCGAGCGAGATTCGCATCCTGATCTTTCGCATTATCCATCGTGCGGAAGAGTGGGACGAGAATCTCTGTTTGAATGTTGTTTCCGTTTTCCTTTTGACTGTACACTCAACCAATTTACCCAGAAATTGATTGACTCATTATCTGTCCTACTATAACATAACCTATATGGAATTTTGACCTAAAGCTAAACTAGCTTCATTCGAAATTGACCTGGCCCGCCTAAAGGCACTACCACGGTAAGAACTCTTGTATAAACAATAGTGATAATCCTTGCCTTCGTTACCTTTTTTAAGTGATGTTTTAGGTCTGCTTATCACGGCATAATTGTGCTCCATGGTAACATGGGACACACCAGCGACATCTTGAGATATACCTTAAAAGTAGAAAAAAACATTAACATACTTTGAATATAGAAATACACTTAATGTGAAGCTATGAGGATGCTTGTTAAAAGTATTTTTTATTCAATATTAGTCTTATCCTTTAAAAGGACATGATTCTTAGTAAAAATGTAGCCCCTAATCCGCACTGGGCGCGCGTGGTGACCACTGAGCAGCCTCTTACTATGAGAAGGCCTGATCCCAGCAGTGCGTACACGTAGGTTGATGATGATGATGATAATAAAAACGACAAGCAAGGTAACCAGTGAGCGTAGTAGAAAACCATTTAAAAACCAAAAACCCAACTAACCTCTAAAAAAGGAGAAACAAGAAAACATGTACTATGTACTATTACTTTGTTACCTATTTGTTTTTGTTGTTTTACGAAATGACGATCTCTTGAGGAGACCGAATATGACATCCTATTTAAATTATTATTTCTTCAACTGTTAACAATTTAATTATTTTGAATGCTTATATTTACTTTTTTGACGATCTAATGTAATTTCTTTTAATTTGACATGACATGTAATTTAAACTGTATATTATATTGAGTAATAAATAAACTAAACTAAACATCCCCCTCCTTTTTGATTCGCTGCAGTCGGGTAAAAATATGATATAGATTATTGTTACTTCCGTGTCTTAAAAGACAGCTCTAAACTAGCAGTCACTGTGCCTTTTCTATGCCTTAATACGCATCGTATAATATTCAAATAAAGTTTTCACAATGCGTATTGTGTATGCGTAAATGAGTAATGTTGAAACATAATAATAATAAGTCATAATAGTCCTAAACTTAGACTAATATGGGCCCCATAAACTAAGCAATTAAACGTGGCAGCAGCAGAGTAAAGCAAAAACAATGAACTTTCTGTCTGGTTGCCACTAATAGGAGTAACAATTTTGAGCTTTGATCTTGTAATCGTGCTGCTTCGACATTGATTTGCTATCAGGTAAAATAATTGATAGAAAGTAATTCTACTAACGATTAAATATGCATATAATGAATATAAAACTAGATTGTAGACATGTTATTTTTACCTGTATCGTCAGTTTGTGACTTTATATTTTGTGTCGAGGTTGGGGCTTGTTCCAAGATAACGGCATTCTCACGGTGGCCTGAAAATTATTTAAAATATATTTTTCAAATTGCTTTTTTATAACAAGCTTTTTGCCCATTGTACTTTAATACTGCATTAACATGCGTACAAAATTTTGTGTCTGTGTCATTTTCGTGACTGTTGAAATGTTCGTTTATCTGGAGCTAACCCTGGATGGCGATTCAGGTGATACTTAAGAGGATTGTGAAACTACGGCTTTTCATTCAAAAGGCGATAACAATTTCCACCCCATAAATGTAAACCGATTTAACCAATTTTTGATAGATTGTCAGTCAGAACAAAATATAGGTCTATACGTTTTGGTTTTTTCACTAAAATCAATAAATTCCGTTTTAATGTTGTTATAGTATTCTCATACAAAACAAATTTCGGCGATTATTTGACTTTGTTGATCTTTAATCAATGTTCAAAAAACGTACAGACCTAGATTTTGTACTGACTGATAACCTATTAAAAATTGGTCAAAATCGGTTAACATTTAAGGGGTGGAAATCGTTATCGCCTTTTGTATGAAAATGTAAATTTTTGATGTTGGTTCACAGACCTCTTAACATGAAAATATGTTGTCATCGGAACTAAACCAATATGTAAAAATTCAGGTCCGTAGGATGAGAGGAAGTGGTTCTAATTCAGCATGCAAGATTGCACCCGAACATACATACATAGTTACATACATACAAACGTTGCAAGTTAAATAATAGCTTGGAAAATGCATTAATGGTAGTTGTTTTAACGGAAGTCTTAAGTTGGATAGAGTATTATAAATACCACCGTTATAGGGGTAAGATGAGATAAGCATTCAATCATTCAAAGTTTGTAACGATATTTCATAATACTGCAGTACGGGCAAACCTGTGGCAAAATACTTCCGCTATTGAGCCTATTGAGTTTGTTAATATGGTGGCTATCTATCTTAATAAACTCACACATTTTACCTGGGTTAGCTGGTGGTGATGTATTATGCAGTTGCGGTACAGTTGAATCTTGTTCCAAGATTAATTGCCCAGAACTCAGATTCGCCAATTGGTCTGCAAAAGAAAACTCAACTTATTTTGCAATTGGGCCACTCCAATTTTTTCCTAGTAGGATAGGATAAAATAGTTTAATATTCCAGAAATCTATTTCAATTTTGGATACTAGTTTAAGATTACTTTTGTATATATTTTAAGTTTATTTATGATTTATTAATTTAGATTTGCATTTCTAGAACCTATCCTGGTTCAAACATATTACATAGGTACAATACAAACATACATACATTAGCACGTTGGCTGCCCACCATACTACACCTACAGTATTGATCCCACGCCCCATACAATTTTACTGATCCCACCGGTGATGCTCAAAGCATCGCTATGTTACTGAGGTGCCATGAGCATCAGCGGTGACACATTAGCTTTTGATCCCACCGGTGATGCTCATGGCCACACAGAGAAAAAACGTGATCCCACTGGTGATGCTCATGACCACACAGAGAAAAAAACGTGATCCCACTGGTGATGCTCATGGCAGCCAGCATTAGTAAATTCATAAAGCATTTTAGTAAACAATAATTAGAAATCAATAACTTACCAGGCAAATAAAGCGAAGGCACAGCTAATCTATTCAATCTGTTATGACGGTTTCTGTCAGACTCCACAAAGTATATATCGCAAATAATCTTCCTTTTGTAATATTCAGTATCAGATGCTGTTTCCAGTTTTCCTCCAACGAGACTAACCCAAGCTTTAAATTGCTCGGGAAATTTTTCTGGATTTGGAAACCGATGAATAGAAACGTCTGTTAATAGAAACAAGAACAGTTATTGTTTATCCATATTTATTTATGTATTCTTATTTTTTTAGTTGTAATTGTTTTATTTTGTAAGTTTGTTTTAATAATGATTTTGTGCGGATCGGAATCGGAATAAAAACAAGCCAGATATGTGAAAAATATGGGATACATACTTCTTCTAAGTATTGCATATAATGGTGATTCAAAGATACACATGGTCTTTTTGGTGAAGGAGCTCACCTAGGAGTTTATAAATTCCATGCTATGCAGCTCAAACTACAAGTAAGACGTAGATATTTGTTGCCTGTTAGACTAAGATACTTAGAAAACCGTACTTTGTATACAGTTTTTCTAAGAAATTAACAATATAAAAATTTGATAACTATATGATATATTAGTACTTGTGAAGTTTCAATTCGACCCAAAGGTATTTATCAAATTGGCTAAAAAGTGGAAGTACGTATTGCACTTTAAATACCACGCTAAACAGTGGATCACTAAATATAGCTCATAATAAATTATTTTGTACTTACCGTTAGGTTTACAGCCAAATGCGCATAGTTTCGGCATTTTACCAAAGTAAGTGATGACTGTAAAACTTATAAATGACGGAACTAAAACACAAATAAGCGTCCAGATCGCACAATACAAAGAACACGGAAAATGTAGGGTTTCAGGAGCGAATTCTCAACAGCAAGGCGGAGGAGCACAGGACTCGACTCGACGCACTTTCTGGAGGTTTTCACGATATGCCATACAATGTTCCAATATACCTTTGCAACAACCAACAATGCACTAAACCGAAACTTTGAATTTAGTTCTTCGCCGTTATATGTGTGAGTGTCAATTCACAAGTGTTACCAGCTTAAAAAAAATGTTTTTGCGATACAGAAAACAGATGGAGCTTCTATCGTTCTAAACGTCATTTTGTATAACGGTGTCTTCCCCCTGCTTGAATGTAATATTAAATGTCATTTATCTCCTTTAAAAGAACGGTAAAGTGTTTTTTTTTATTAAACTTATGCGAAACGACTAATAGGTATTACCATACTATTCAATTTCAGCGAAAAATAAAAAAGTTCGTGAGTGTGCGTGAGTTCGCGTGAGTGGTGTGCACGAGTGTGCGTGATTATGAGCGAGTGCGCGTGAGTGTGCACGAGTGTGCGTCAGTGTGCGAGGGTGTGCGTGAGTGTGAGCCAGTGTGCGTGAGTGCGCACGAGTGTGCGTGAGTGTGCATGAGTGTGAGCGAGTGTGCGTAAGTGTGCGTGAGTGTGCACGAGTGTGAGCGAGTGTGTGTCAGTGTGCGTGAGAGTGAGCGAGTGTGCACGAGTGTGAGCGAGTGTGCGTCAGTGTGCGTGAGTGTGCGTGAGAGTGAGCGAGTGTGCGTGAGTGTAAGCGAGTGTGCGTGAGTGTGCGTAAGTGTGAGCGAGTGTTTCAGTGTGCGTGAGTGTGAGCGAGTGTGCGTCAGTGTGCGCAATTGTGCGTGAGTTTGCGTGAGTGTGAGCGAGTGTGCACGAGTGTGCGTCAGTGTGCGTGAGTGTGCACAAGTGTGAGCGAGTATGCGTCAGTGTGCGTGAGTGTGAGCGAGTGTGCGTGAGTGTGAACGAGAGTGTCGTACAATATATCGATAAAATCGAACATTTAGTACACAAGTTCTTTATCAATATTAAATACCTAGAATTGTTCACTTTCAACAGGTAAAAGACGTTATCATTTTCTTCTAACATCCAAAGACATTATAATGAAGAACAATCTTACAAATTTATCTCTAAGTACCTACCTTGAATTAAGTAACTTGAATTTTTAGCTGGTTCGATTCTCGGGTGAGACAAGAGATTTTATGAATATCTTTGAATGCAGTTTTGTTTGTTTTTAAAAATAAAATAACGTTTCCTTTATGTAAAATTATCTAATTTAAGTATTTAAGGCAGTTACCCTCCAGCGCCCCTAGCATGCCAGACAAGGTTAAGTTAAACCGTCCTATGTCTAAGTGCGTCTCTCTCACTCTAGTGCCGACGAAAGAGATGGTCAGAGAGATAAACGGGTTTAACATATCCCCGTGTCTGGCATGTTAATGTGTCTGGTGTTAATATGTGGGCCGCCGGACTCATAATTTTTTTACTTGTATATGCTTATAATTAAATGTCGTAGTGTCCGGGAGTCTGTGTGTCGTTTCCTGGCGCTGTCTCCGTTTCCTATTGTGTCTCCTTAATAAACTGTTATTGACCTTTTCTTTTTGGCTTAATAGCCAATAATATTTGTATTATTAGGACATGAAATGTTATATTTCAGATTGTTTTTGATATTTGGAGACCTTACATCTCCATCTTTATACTTGACCATGGAGACTGTCTACATCTCCATGTAACCTAGATTAATCAATTTAGATGTTTTCTCTGTTTTAATATTATTCTTATTATTATGACCCTTAGAGACTTTATACATCTCTAAGGCACTTAAATTTACTTGTTCAGACGCGGAGACTATACATCTCCCTTATTCGTTGTATACGATAATTAATTTGTGCCCATTAGGTTTATTTGTTGCACTTTTTATGTTAGTTTTAGTTATATGTAATTTTAAAGTGGAAAAAAGACTTACTGCTGAGTTTCTTGCGGCGTTTCTTCTCAGCACATGTCACCTTTCGAAGCGCTGGTAGATTCAGACATGTTAAAGAGCCCGTGAGGCCTACTTGCAAAATAAATATTTTCATTTTCATTTTCATTTTCAATAAAATTTAATATTTTATTATAATTCGGTCGAAATTTGTTAAAATAGAAAGCGCCGGGGGAATGAGATTAATAACCCAATACGCAAGAATGACCCTTAACTCCGATTAAAATCACTTATTTCACAAGCGAAATCATCTATCGGGAATTCGGTGCCATTCATGCCTGCGCCTCTATTCGGGAACGCTGAGTGGTTCTGTAGCGACTCGTAAGCCAGATTTCTCATCCCACTCTTCCGCACGACGCGTTATGCGTAAGAGCGAGATGAGACATCTGGCTTACGAGTCGCTGGTTTAACAATGTAATATTTTTGGTATCCGAATGAAAAAGAACAAATTATTTAATTATTATAGGTAAATTAACAGTTACTATAAGATATTCTACTGTGAGAGTTTAATGAAAACAATATTTTTTTTAATACATTAGTGTACTTTATTAGAATACTTAACAATTGTCATAGTCTTCTTTAACTCGTAGTTGCTAATACCTTCTAAGTCACCACCAAAGCTCGTAAAATATTATGAACTCCTACGCATCAGAACAGTCTACAGCAAGGAGTGGGGTTCTTGCCTCCATGCACGTGGACATTAACAAACGTACAACTAGGTAGGTATGTATCACTCAATACAACCTATCAATTAAGTTATTTACCTAATGTATCCATCATATTACTTAGGTGCCTACATTAAACAAATTGCTATATTATTATACAGATAATTAAAAAACAAAGTAATTCAATTAATTACATAATAATATTTTAGCTTTAACAGTACTTAGGTACTGTTTTATTATTTAGTGCTCAGTGAGTCTTAATAAAATTACCAATAAAAACATCAAATGCAGATTATTTTGACGCATTCAATCATGTTTTACATTACAATTACTGTTATAAAAGGTACATAGGCATTTTTCTATTTATTAATTATTATATTGTTTTATTACTGGGTATCTATTAACATGTAAACAGTCCGTATCACCAAACTACGGCGTAAACTCTATTTAACGAAATCACTTAACTTTGATTTGTATTGCCTTGTTACGTTCTGGTAACATCCACTATTAACCTTTGGCCCCCAAGCATGTCTGAGAAGTAACACGAAATTCAACTTTAAGTCAAGGTAATGAAGGACTTTTTTACCCTGTATACGCTGTCACGCATAGTCGACAACGGCGGCCAGAAGGTTAATATCGAAACAATACCTCGATATTAGGGGGGGAATACATACTTTTTGGGTTACGAACGCTCTCTATGCTGCTGAACTTTCTGAGAAATGCATCAGCATGCATTCTTTTGTTCGTTGTGCAATCACAACTAGGCAATCCTAGCACATGTAACCATGACTGTCGTCATTTAACCTTTTAACTGCCATTAAATTTTTGTCTTAATTATACACTGCGACAAAATGAGCTGGATATTTTGTGTGTTAGGTATATTTCGGACAACAGCGGTTAAACGGTTAACAGAAACTCTTAATAACGTACATAAAACGCAGGCCCTTACGTTTCGTTAAATAAAGTTTATACTCTATATAAAACCATAACGCTTATATACTTAATATATAAAATGGCACTAAAATCTATAAGTGGGTAAGGCCGTAGATTGTACCACTTTGTAATATAGAGTAACATAGACACTTCTATGTTACGGTAACGTAGAAGTAACGCAAAAGTAACACATAATGTTTGTAACACTGATTTCATAACATGATATATTTTCAAAAAAGCGGACGGGCGCGCGTAGTTTTCGGGGAGTATCTTGATAATATAATATATAAGTAATTAAGTAAAAGTTTAATTTTCCATACTAACAGAAACATCTAACATTTACGATATGGACAAACAGGTCCGTAGCTAGAGTTGAACTTAAGGTAGGACAGCGGTGGTTACAGTTGTAGTATCATACAATGAACAAACAATTTTCTTAGCATATTATCGTAGTTAATGGTGTTTTTTAAGGTAGGGCATTGGTATTTATGGTAGTGCATTGCCCCACAATGCCCCCGACCCCGGCTAGCTAAGGCTACACAAATCTTTACAACACTTCAACTTTACGTAACATACAATCAACGTCAAATAGAAGTTACGCAGAAGCGAGAGTTTCAATTCAAGGTTCAAATAGGCTGTAATTTCAATCGAGCTCAATTTTAAATATACTCACATTACTATACGAGTACATTTACCTATCTATCACTTACGCATAGTACCTACTGTGATGTATTTAATAAAAACTGCAATTTATCTTTGAAATCCTCCATCCTCCTCCAATATGCACATTATACATCCACTAACGAAAAAAATGCGTGCACCTTTGACTGACTCCAGCGGCCCAGACATGCAAGACACAAAGATAAGTTAAACCCGTTAATCTCTACGACTATCTCTTTCGTCGGCACTAGTGTGAGAGAGACGCACTTAGAGTCTTATCTCTAAGTGCGTCTTAACTTATCCTTGTGTCTTGCATGTTAGGACCGCAGATACAGTTTTTCCAGTGCCATTATAAAATACTACCATAAACTGTTTTTAAATATTTAAAAGCCAAATCTTAGTAAAATAGTTACATACCTATAAGCGAAAATACGAAGACAATTTTTTGAAATATGATAAATCAATAAGAAACGTGTGTTTCAAGATATGACAGCCACAAAGTAGCAGCCTAATTTTGAGCCATTTCAGATTGTTACAATTATTGATTTTCAATAGACGAAAATAGAAGTTTTATAATGCCAAGTGTTTGGTCGAACCGACCGAAGACAGCGTGTTTTTGCTTAACGCGGTCTGGACGAATTTATCACATTATATTTTTTCAACCATACGCCTTATATTTTTATTTTTATTTAAGAATACATTCTAAGAGTTTAAGATAATACATAATCTGATATAGATAATCTCTTACAAAATATTACCAAGTTGTTTTTTAACGCAGTCCGGTTTCTTTTTTGCAAAAACTGCCAAAATCTACGGCCTTACCCAAATGGCATAGTCTCATAGATAAAAATAAACGGAAAGGTACTGGTCCGTGAGCCAGCAACAGATTTTCATGACCAATTCTCTCTCGGACGATAACTCGTATAATGTTTCAAAATGCTGCTGTATCATGAAGCCTCGTGAAAGTCAACCTCCCACGCACGTAGCAAAAAAATATTCTACGTGCGTGGGAGGTTACCGCTACTTAACCCACCCACGGAACCGCAGCTGACGTTCATGAGGCTTCATGACATTATAAGAGTTATCGTCCGAGAGAAAACGATTGACTACATTTATACCTGGCTCGTGGGCTATACTGTTTTACCAGTTAAGACGCTGACAACTGCCTTGCCCATCTGAGTGATCGGACATTGTCTGTTTGCAGGAGTAAACGAGAATGTAGCGGTTATTTATATACAGAAAATCAGAAAACGAATGAGTTATATAAGTAAACACTTCACGTAGGTATAATATAAATCGGCAAACTTTTTACCATGGGCGTGATGTAATATATGTAATAGCGTTATTAATTATAGATCCATAAGTTTCAAAAAATTAAGCGCGTTTCAACCGTGGTCCCACCGCTATGCCCCACCGCGGCCCTAACATGCAAGACACAAAGGTAAGTTAAATCCGTTTATCGCTATGACTATCTCTTTCGTCGGCACTAGTGTGAGAGACGCTCTTAGAGATAAGACCGCTCAGAGAGATGTTAGGGCCGCTGCTGGTAGATCCACAGGTAATAGGGGTGGGCCGCAGTGGGGCATAGCGGTGGGACCACGGTTAAAAACTTCAATATTTTTTTATCGAATCGATTTCTTCGAATCCTGTTTTTGAAATACTTGGCTAGTTTTTTAATAATATAAAGAATATTAACATATATTTTTTCGCTTTGCCAAATCAGTTTTTGTTAAAATACTGTTTAAATAAAGCCGATATAGCTCTTGCCAGCGTCTTAATTTGAGTTACAAATACGCATCGATTGTTGTCGGTTATGCGAGAAGGTATTAATAACCAGTAGGCCTAGGCAGTTTTGGAATGAAAATGAATTTATAGAGAACATTTTTGGGGATAGAGGGATAGTCGGAGCATGTAGGTAGGTCTACTGTTCGCCACGAGGGGTGGCGTGGGCTAGCGACCGCGGGTTGATGCGCCGCCTCGCGTCACGCTGCCCAATCGCCTACCTGGCCCAGTAAAGGCGAATGGCCAAGTAAGTACTTATTTTATTAAATGTTAAAAGGAGTTTGGAACCTTATTCATCATAAATAATGCATCAGCCATGAATATGCGTCACGATATCTTAAAAACGGTAACTTATTATTAAATAGCTAAATCAATTAATTACCCTAGTAAATGATATAGTACATAAATCCTAGGTTAAAACGGATTGGTATTTAAACATACCATAAATAATAAAGAAAAATCTAAGATACAACATTCTGATAAAATTTGTTACAAAGATGAACAATTGTTTTGGTTAATACTTGGCAAAAGTTAGTTAAAGGTCAGTACGAAGATACGTAAAAGTCGTATATAGGCATTACAATGACTAGTCTTAACAATAAAAGGTTCAGCTTGAGCCGATTACGTTTATTTTGGTGTAGGTAAGTATAGTTGGGGCCTGAGCTGAATCCCCGCTTGAGGAATGTGGAAATTGTGTAAAATTTCCCTCCCCCTTCCAGATTCCGCTTTTTTTCCTGCTGGCCTCCGCTCAGTCCTAAATTATACCTAGGTAAACTAACCTCTATGGTTAAGCCCTTTACGTTTACTCAGTTCATCATAAAATAATTAAGTATGATAAATAATCTACTTATCTAAATAGTACCTGCGCTGAGAGCAGTAGCTGCAAACTTCTATTCAAATCTGGTAAAAAAATCCTTTATGGTCTGCACCACGCCGGGTGCAGAAAATAAAATTAAATTGTCTGTCAAACTTTGAAAATGTGGTTCCTATGTATGGAATCTTTGATATTCAAAATAAAAGCATGCATGATACATTCCTTGCAGAAAGAAATAACATAGAAGCTAAGGACGACTGTAGCATGGACCATGCTGCATGGTCAACTATGTCGTTCCTATTCAGCACCTGTTGACTAGAGTAACGACAGCTACCTAGGCATCGAATAGGTATCCCTTCAACTTCGAATGCTCAATATAACTGAACTTATACTCATCTGACCGAATTAAATTGTTCAATTCAGCTATACTCAGTTTTCATTTCCAAATGAAAACACTATGAAATCTACCTTATCAAATAAATAGGTCTAAAGAGTTAACTGATTATCGTTGCCAAAAATTTGCAGATTTGATGATTTGAGACCAGTTCATTTGGCATGAGAGGTCGTGCTTTGTGTGGACGCACGACGCCCGCTGACCAAAACACTGATTAACCCTTTGACCGACAGTCGGCTGTGGCCGTCGGCAGTTTTCCGTGCCCCTGACGCCACGATATGCCGTTTTCCATACATTTGCGAGGGCTACAGCCGTCGACAAGCGTTTTTTCGCCGTTAGCCGCGGCGTGCAAAAGGTTAACGGATTTTCTTATTCTGACTATTAAGTAAACAGTCAGTTATGTTAAGTTGTTCTTACTTTGAAACCTTTGTTAGTCAGTTTATCCATCTCGGGTGGCTTAACGAAATAAATTATATTTCTGCTTATTCCTGTAAAAAAGTAGGCAGGTCGATTCAGGAGGATCGTTTGAATGTAAACTCCTCGCGAATCACGCCGCCCAAATTTTACGCTCCAAACATGTCACATTTTAATTGAATGATTAATTAAGGCCTCTGCCCTGGGAAGCCATCCCAGGAGCGTTGCAATCAGTACTGAGTAGTACAAAGTGCTTGTCTACTCAAGGCTACCCTATCGCATCGAATTGTCTCGTAAAAATCGTAACTGATAGTAGCATTATAGGTACAGGCGGCTATGAAGACTTTAATTTAGTGGTATAGATGACGTGCTTAGAAAACTTGTTTCCTTCATTCATCAGGGTATTGTAGGCGTTATCTAATAATAAGCCTAAATATAGTTAGTCCATTTATCCTACTTGTCTACAGTAATTTGACACCATATTATACCGGTCTTATATGTATGTATAAATATATACCTAACGAGACGCGAAATGATACGATAACTACGTCATCCAATCGTTATCAAAAATATTTGTTAGTATGTAAATGTATTTATATCCAATGATTAAATCTGTGCGTGTTTGTTGTACTCTACGTGCTTAACGACTAATGAGTAGCGATGATAGATTCATATCAGCGTAATGGACGAACACCGCGCCCCTCGGCGCTCGGGCGGGCGGCGGACGGGCGGTCGGGTCGCCGCCCGCGCATGAGGCTAAATTTAGCTTATGGATGGAACAATGATATGAGAGATTCAATGTTATGATGACAGGTAAATATGCAATCACGATTTTTTCTATAGTAGTCTGTATATGTATATATCTACCTACGAATAAATAGGAAAACAATACATAAAAAAATGATATGCTTAGTTTGAGACGTCCATAATAAACGTTAAATAAGATGTTACTATAATTATGTTAGATAAACACTGGCCAAGTGTTTATAATAAATCACATGTTATTTATTATTATAATAAGACATACTTGTTGTAACTATCTAAATATTATTAATAAAATGCGAAACTAGTCTATACGATGTTACATTTGTATGCAGTTTGTTGCTAAACTAAAAACTTTTATAATGCATGAATTTTGGTGAAATGAAGCGTGATGCTCCGGTCCCCAGCACCGGCCACTATCGCCAAAAGCAATCAATAATCGGTAGGGATATTATTTTTTTCAAAAATGCATTGAAATGTTGCGATTACATCCGTAAAGAGAACCATAATTTTTGAAGATAGAAACATGACAATCGGTTTAATGACTACTGGTTACGAATAAAGAAATGTAATTTAACGATTTTGGAAAATCAACCCTTTAAAGGTATAAAATAGGGGTTGAAACTGTGTATGGGAGCACTGTCATTTTTGAAAATAGAATCTTGAAAAATTATATAACCTGTTGGTTTGAAACTATGGATGAAGAATTTGAGTGTTTTTGGACTATCGACCTTTACAAAACTAATCTAAAGGTTGGAATTTGGTATGGAAATCTACACATATAGTTAATAAATCGGTAATAAGTCGTGTCTGTAATTACCTACACCACTTTTGGAAAAAAGTCGTATGACGGACTATTTGAGTGATACTGAATCCAAATCAATCATTTTTAGAATTTTTGGCTATCTGTCTGTCTACGTATGTATGTATATATGCATAGAACTAAAGATTTACTAAACTGATTTCCAGCTTAATTTTTATCTAGGGTATTTTTACCCGACTTCGTGGGTGTAAAAAGGAAGGTTATCTTTTAATTCTAATTTCCCACAATATTTCTTGCAGTTTATTATGTTGTTATTCATCGAAGCATATTGGTATGAAGGTAGTTTATGAGTATGAAATCTAGAATAGAATTTACCCGACTCTGCAACGAATCACGAATTACCGAATCATACAACATTACTAACATTAGGTTAGGTTTAGATGAGCTAGGTCAATAGCTTAGGTTAGGTTAGTGTTGAGTCAGGGCCGAAGACCCAAACTAGGCAGAAGCAGGAGCTCTGCGAAGCGGAGCTCCGTCGACTCTATCACTATTTGACGAATTAACGTATGATTTGGTTATTCGTCATTCGTGGTAACGGGATTTTGTGGAACAGATATGGACGGTTACGATATTGTTTGCAGGGCCGTCTTAAACTAGGCTGGGGCCCTTGGGCAACAAGAATTTGGGGGCCCTTTTGGAAAGTAAAAAAAGCGAATTATGTGAGAGAAATTGTCGGTCCTTCGGGGCCCCATGAGAATGGGGGCCTTGGGCACGGGTCCCGTGTGCCCTTATGGTGAAGACGGTATTGATTGTTTGTGTTTCGGGGTTAAATATGAGAACCGATTTGTATAGAAAAGTGACATGATTACGTTGATTGTCACGCACTGAACGAATGGACACCGTGTATTTGTTTTTTTTTTCGGTACAGACCGTTTTATAATTGAGATACAGTCATGTGAGTGTTAATGGAATACTAAAAGAAAGGAATACTCAAATAAAAAATGTACGCTTCCGCAACTGAGCTGTAGCAACATTTCCGCGTGTATGATATAATGCGGTAACGTTTGTTGGCTCAAATTTTTATATACTTAAAATACGTAGTCGTCTAACGTCAAATCATTTGGATCAGAGCGTCTATTCGGGAACGTCTAAGTGATACTGCAGCGACCCGCGAGCGAGACTCGCATCTCGCTCTTACGCATTACGCGTCGTGTGGAAGAGTGGGGTGAGAAATCTCGCTCGCGAGTCGCTACAACATCACTTAGCGTTCCCGAATAGACGCACAGGAGGCTTGCAAAACCAAATGTCCTCAATTGAAAAAACAACCGTGTTGTAATATTCGATATCGTAGCAAACGGTAGAGTGAGATGAATAAAAATTGTTGGTTGGTACGCACCAAGCAGCGTTGGTAGGTACATCAATTCTGATCCAAAAACAGTCGATAATATAATTCCGATTCATCGCCAGAAAAGTAATTTTTTTCGTTATCTACAAAAGGTAGGTACACTAAATTACGGATTAGGTAAACTATGTACCTTCCAAGTGCATCATTTTAAGATAAGTATTTTTTTCTAGATGTTACCGATAGCCCTTTATGCAGAGCCTGCATGGAGAAACTATAACTAAAGGATATATTTTTATTGCTTTTGGTTATTGTAACGGTGCTGGGAAGCATCACGCGAAATGAATGGAATATCACTAGTCTACTCTCAGAGTCGGCGACGTCGCTGGATGCCGCTCTTTGGACGGCGCGCGCGCCGACACACCGGGAGCCTGCTCCGGGCCCGGCCGGCCGCCGCGCCTGCGGTAGGTAAGTAAGGTAAGGGTGTTGGAAAATGAGCAGTTTTTCACGACAATTATAGCCGGAAACTATAGCTGTCTTACTCTAACTCAAACGTCAGAGGAAGACGCCTATTAGTTGGCTATAAATTGCCGTGAAAATGTTGCCCGTTTACAAACACCCTTACCTTACTTACTTACTTACATACGTTAGGCATACAAAATATACTAATCTCATACGACCGAAGCGAGAAAATCGTATAGATCGACCATACAATATCTAAACATGAGAAGACGAATCTTATCGTAATTTAGAACTAGTAGTACCTTTTTCACAAATTGCGCATTGTAAATTGTATACGCGATCTTTGGTGTTCACCGAGGGCAGTAAATGGTAATTTTTATTATTGTTATTATTATCAACGTAGCGCGTGAGGGAAGCACATTGTCCAGAGTGTGGCCTAAATGGAGCACTCGTCGCTGTCACGGGCGTAGTCGTCGTCGTCGTCGTTGTCGTGGTCGTCGCCCGTGACGCACCCCCGCGGCGCTGCGTGGCGCAGCCGGCCCGCGACCACGCCCGTGCTCACGCGACTCAGCGCGCCGCTGCGCGCAGCCAGCGTGGGGCTCCGCCGCTCCGACACGGCTCGCTCGTAATTATCAGAGATCTTATTTATGCCATTCACCGGGCTCGTCACCACAGGCTTGCTGCTGGTTTTGCTCGGCGACGTTGCCGCTTGCAACGATTCCGCTTTGTCGAATAACGCTCCGCCAGCGGCGGCACTGTACGGAGGCGGATCCTTGGTGCGAGCGCCACCCGACCCCCCCACCAAATGGGAATAAAGGAAACTGTTATTACCCCCGAAACCTGCGTATCTGTTGTCCATTTTGCCATTCACCATCATTAGACTGACGGGTTTCTCCGGGGGAACCGGTTTTTCTGGTAGTTTTTTATCAGACACATCGTCTTTCGATGAATTTTGGTTTTGGTTGGCCCATCTTTCGGAGGCGTCGATCGCATAAATAGTGCTGAGGTTGACGTAGCCTGGCGAGAGCGCGGCGAGTTCGCGTGAGCGCGGCTCGGTGAGTGCGCCGTGCACCGCCGGCTCTGCCTCGCTCCCTTCTCCCACCGCCTCCGCGCCACTGACGTCTTCCAGGTTCGGTGACAGACCGTCGTCATCCGTCTCATCGTACGAGCTGAAATCAAACGATCAGATAATAAATTGTGTGCATAAAGAGTATAATGGTGACACGTCCTTGGGTGAACGTTAATCTTATTATTGTATATGTACTGAATGTAAATGAATAAAAAAAACATACCTATTATTCTTTGTTAGTGTTGCTTCATGCCAATGAGTCTTTATTATTATTTACAAACAAAAGCGTTCAATGTATGTTTGTGTAAGAAAAGGCATAAGTACATTACATATTTACAGAGATATGGGTGGTTTCATCAGTAAGGTAGACAAAGACCTTGAAGCAAAATAAACAGCGAGAGGCTTGACGGTCTGCGCCGGGAGCCCGGTACAGAGGGGGCGCGCCGCGCGCACGCAAGCAACAAGACAATGCATCCAGTGCTCACAACAGGGAAATCCTTGCAAATTCATTCAAGCTCACTTCTTAAGCAACTCTGAAGTGGGTTCAAAGGCAACCCATCTTGAAACACTGTCAATGCAGTAAACGTACACATACACTGCAAGTCACCAACACATTCTTACCCTAGCATAGCCTGTTCTGTCTTCCTCCCTGATTAAAGAAATTACAGTGAAATATAAACAGGAATCAATTTGTGGAAATAACTATATTAATATATATACACATTAATAATTATAGTAACATGTCATTAATTTTAGAAATCTAAATTAATTGAAATGGATCAGAACATAGAAATTTAAGGGGGCTATCACATTAAGGCCGTGATTTTTGGCGATCTTATTATGATCAACTGAAAGACGGACAACTTTGACCTGCTGAATGATGGAGTATAGTTATTAGTATAGTTTATAGTGGGCTCGCTTTATATAATTTATTCTTATCTATTTATATATAGGCGAAATTCCGCAACATGTTCTTCATAAAATGAGCGACGGCACTTTTCGAGCTCGTAGATTAAACTACTGTATTAATACAATACAAACGAAATGAAAAATGTATAATAATATCTCTTGTATAGTCGTGTAGTTCATAGCGGCTTCTAAATTTTGAAATATGTATGGAATATGTAGAAAAAACTCCAAGTCAAAACCATAAAACTTCTAAAAACACTAAGAATTAACCGTAAATTTGTCTTTACTAAATTAATATTATTATTAAGTACAATTTATATCAGAATAATCGTTAGTTTATAAATAATTAAAATTACATGGAAAAATAATTGATTATAAAACTTAAAATAAACTTAATCACAACTCCCAAATCGCTACATAATGCGATGCGTCGGCCGTTTGAATTCAGTACTGCGCGAGCGTTCATCGAAGTCGGACATACGTCGCGCCAAACGATTGTTCTCAATGTAAAAAGAGCGCTGACGGCCATGCATCTTATCTGGCCGTCAGCACTCTTTTTACATTGGACGAGGGCGTCTTGTTGCCGTGCTTCAATATACCTTGTATTATAGAACGCAATTTAGTGAAAGCCCTCTTAAATTATAAAATTCGTGGATAGTATTTTTTGTGGATTGTGTTAAAGAAATGATAGAACGTAACGATAAAACAATTGTGTAACATTATGGGTTGAAATTTTGTATGCAGTCGGTCTCAAAAAGTGTTACATTCAGAACATATCGGACACAGTTACAGTCAAATCATCGGATGCCAAGAATGCTACGGCCGCAAGTGCCACTGCATTGTGCATCAAAAATGCTATAAAGTACTCCATGAGCACTAATGTGGTTCATTACAAAGGGGTTCAGGCATAATGCAGCGGCGCTTCTATTTAAGTGAACCGACATATATTTAATAGAAAATCCATAGCCCTAAACTCTTGTACTACTCAAGAAATCAAGCCACGCATTTCTTTTTTATCTGATTCTATCATTATTGTAAATGGTTCCCTGTTTATGGTAAAAAAGCGATTACTTTGTGTCAAGTGAAATGTAGTTCCAGTAGTGATCGGTGTTCAATGAGCTTACATCTGGTCCTGCACGTCGCTCCCGCCCTCCTCGGCGACCAACAGTTCGTACTCTTCCGCGGCGAACCTGTCCCATTCGGACATCTGCAATCATAATATGTATATAATAATATAAACTATAGTATTGTTTACGGTTTGTGTGTACTGATTTACGGTCTATACCTCCTATACCATCCTTACCATGTTTCTGTGTAGCCTAGTGATAGACTGGTAGAGAATGCCTTAAGGCATTAAGTTCGCCATTTGTACACTCGTATATTGTGCAATAAAGTTTAATTAAATAATTAATATTTAACGCATATGCGATTACAAAGCAAATCGTAGTAATTTCTATCACCCACCATAATTGCAATTCTGCTAAAATGAAATCGGTTCAGCCGTTACGGAGCGGAATGTTTAGAAACACACACACCCGCTTGCACACACATACACATACACACACACATACAGAATGAACAACACAACACATCCCAATGGGTTTTGAATTTCATGTCAATCAATATTGGTCATGAAAATCTGTTGCTGGCTTTCGGACCATAAATAGTGTAATTTTGTAAGTATGAGAATTCCAAAATATTGTATGTACTTAATGGTAATTTTTAAATTTTGGGGAAAGGATCGAAGGTTAACAGCAAAAAAAACTGTTTTAACTTGTTAGGAAATTAATATTTGAACTCTACGCGGACCAAGTCGCAGGAAAAAGCTAGTATAGTATAAAATTATACATTACAAGAAAAATGCCCATTTACAAAAGCATTTATTAACCGTGCAACAGAGAGTACGTAAAAGCGAGCCTAAATTGGGCCTAAATTCAATAAGCGACAGGACCATCCCCAGCTCACCTCGCAGTCCGAGTCGCGCTGCGTAGCGAAGGGATCGCGATGCTCATAGTCAAGGTATTTCTCCAAGTTGAAAAACGTGTCGTAGAATATAGGCGTGAGCTTGCATCTCTTCAGGTCAGACAATGTTATCTTTCCCTCGACAGTGGGGTGCACCATATCCAACATCTGCAATGCGAATGTCAAAAGGTTACAACAGGTCTCAATGGCTCTCACAAAGTAATCGAACACTCATAGTGATAAGTGTATGTGAACGTACTGAAGACATGTACGGTATAAACGGCACTTAGAGTTAGTTGTATGTTGAGTTCAAGAAGCGAATAAGAAGGCTATACGAACTTAGAAACCGCAGACGCAAACGGAGCGTCACAGTCATTTCACTTAATTTTTAGGATTCCGTACCACAAAAGAAAAAATCATAGGTTAAAAAAAACTAAAAAAAAAACACAATTTAATAGCAAACCAAACTAAAAAGTAGGATATAATTTTTAAGTATCTATGAAAAGTTTGTGTTACAGTAATAGAAATTCCAACAATCAATTATGACTAATCCATTTGGCATAAGATTAGAATAAAAATTAAGTTATTAAAAATAATTCAATTATAGTAAAAAAGCGTGCGAAAGGACTTCTATTCACATGATGTAACCGATGTGGCTCAGAAGCCACTAAGGACTAACACGCTCCTCCTGCGTCGTATAGCCGTCTTATTCGCGTCTTCAAATCAAAATGGTCAGGCATCTTTTGAGAGAGCGTGCTCCACCTTCGACGGCGTTCGTAACAATACATTATTACTGAACCATTATTAAATGAAATGATAATTTGATTACCTGGCATAAGCAATCGTTGAAAGGCAGTGTTTCAATTCCAATCGCTTCCATGCGCTGCATTTGTTCCTCGTAGAAGTATTCCAACTCGTACATAGAAAGATATCCGTCGCCATCCATGTCCATGCACCTAATAAAAGACAATGTAGCAGTTAGCTTCAGGGGTCGTATTATGCGTTATTAATAGGGATGTTGCCTGTGTCAAAAAATAATAATTCTAATTAGTCCGCCAGTTACATTATCAAAAAATATTGAACACGTATTTTTTGCTTTATCAAATCAATCAAAATTGACAAAGATAACGCGCATCAAAGTTCGGGAGTGGGGGCTAATGACGTCACTTAATGGTTAAAAGTGTGCAAAGTTGTGACGTCAAGCGGAATTTCAACGCACTATATCTTCGTCATTTTTTGTTTAATTGAGAAAATAAAAACATGTGTTAATTTTTTTTTTATAATCTAAAAGTAAAAGGAACCACCGTAAAAGGAACTGCGTGGCCAATTCATATTATGAGCGCGCTAAAGCCGGCCTACTAACGGTCACTGGATTCATATCGTTCGTTAGTACGTTACCTCAAAACAATTTTTTTTTGTAGCGTTTCAGCGAATTGCATTTGCCTTCGGCAGAACAAAATCGCAATAGCTTTTTTACGCGCGTAATAGTTTTCGCATGGCTGTTCACATTAGTACAATAGTAGTTTATGCAACGGTTGCATAATGATAGGCCTTAAAACACTAGTGCGGTTTTATGAAACGAGCCGATAGGCGAGTTTCATAATAAGATCGCACGTGTGTTTTAAGGCCAAATTATGCAGAGTTGCATACATAATTTTATCTACACACATATTATAAATCCTCCATGATGGGTTCAGAAACAATATTTTCTGGCAACAAGTTATTTGTTGCAATCGTGGCTGCATATTTCCGATATCCGGCGCATTTTCACATCACACACACTCCGAGAAGACTACTTACTATTCATATTTTCAACTAATATGTAAATTACACATGAACTTTTTCTATTCAATTCAACAAAATTCTACTTTCGTTCAGCAAAACGTCAACGCGGCGCGGCGCGTCCGTAATGGCGGCCGTCCGTCAAGACTATTTTTTTTTTAAATCATAGACAAACGGATGAAGTCTCTATTCTCACGTCACTCGAGATCAAATATTGTGCAGTTTATATTAAAAAAACATACTGAATTGACGTTTCGTATCAATAACTGTTTTAATATTTATGGATACTAGAATAGAGACCCACTTGAGTTTGACAGCTGTTCCAAATTTAATCTCATTTCTTTACTAAAAACGATAAAGAAGTCATGTTATTTCTTCATCGCAGCATTGGTTTTTCCTAATTGGTTCTCAAAATGGTGGTCATTTCCTATGGTTTTTGATTAACAAATGGAGGTTCTATGATATGGGTGTAGATAAACTTATATTTAATTTGTAGCATCTTATTTTCCGTGTAGTGTTTTACCCTCATTGCATTTCATCGCAATCGCTTTATGATTAGAATGCTGTTTTATTTGACGCGTTAATTGCTGTCTGCAACCCAAATAATTTAAAAATAAAAAAATAAACTAATTCAAAACCGCTTTGAAAGTAAGAAATAATGATTGGCTTTTGTAAGTTAATTACATAGTATAAAGAGGGAAGTAAGTTATCGTCATACAAACGCACCGCGCGCGGCTTGTATGTGTGCGCCAAAGTATCTACGCGTCGCCGAACGCACACTTAAAAAAAATCTCGACCTGTTTCTCAGTGCGCCAGTCGGGGCTAACACCGCACGAGGTTCGCGGGTCACGGCTTTTCGGCGCCGCTAAATGAATGAAAAAAGTGTGATAATCGCAGGAGAACGCACCTATTGCTTTGTGTTTGGGTGTCTTAATAAATCTTCGATTCCAGATGATTTACTAGACCAGATATTGAACAGGAACAACCCTGAGACAGTAGGCAATTATATCGGGGATTGGGCCGGAGATAGCCTACTTCCCCTCTTTATACTATGTCAATTACGTAGAAACGGCATATTATATTATTGATTAAATGATGAATTAAATATAACGAAGTCGGTGGCAAGTAAATTAGGTAGGTAATATATACCTCATATTGTGTTTCTTACTTTTCTAAGGAGTATTTAAGTCAGTTTTTTTATTATTAAATTATAATTTTATTTTTTACTTTTTACACATTTACTACATCAAGCAACAATAGCATAATGCCAATTGCTCATCACCCTTTACAAAAGGTTGCTATTCAAGGTGCAAGGACATCAATCTTTGAGGTGTTCTCCTGGATCTTCAAACCCAGTTCATTTTACCACATGCACTTTCATTAGCATAAATTGCTTCTCAACCTTATACATAAATCTAATCGCCAACTGTGAAGTACTTATCATTGAGTAGTTCCGGTGGCTATCTATGGTCTTCATCATCAGTTTCAGTTCACTAAATAATGATTTTGGAACGCAACTGCTTGAGTTATTACAGGAAATACCACAATTTTTATATGCGTGCCTATAATATTTGAGGAGTTCCATCGAGTCCTCATAGACCCTCTCATCAGATCTTATCTTTGACTACAACAGGACCAACTGGAAAGTATACTCTATTGATTTAAAAAAAAAAAAACATCCAAATCAGGCCCGCCATCTCCGTGTGATTACTTGGCTCGACTTCCCCGATTGGGGAACATACATAAAAAATAAAATAAAGATTACGACGAATTGAGAACCTCCTCCTTTTTAGGGTTCCGTATCTCAAAAGGAAAAATCTAAACCCTTATAGGATCACTCGTGTGTCTGTCTGTCTGTCCGTCTGTCACAGCCAATTTGATCCGAAAATACTGGACCGATTGAGTTGAAATTTGATATACATATGTAAGTCGGTGACCGCAACACGGACGCGTGACGTAAATATATGAATTTTAAACATGGGGGCCACTTTTGGGGGGTAAATTAGAAAATTAAAAAAAAAAGTTTTGTAACCCATATCGTGTGACATATCAAATGAAAGGGCTTATTGTGAGGATCTTAAATATATTTTCTTTTGAATTTCAAGTAAAAAAGATTAGAAGTTATTTTGGAAAATAGGCGAAAATTTATCATTACCTTTCCTTATTTCCGAAACTATAGGGGCTAAAATTTTGAAAAAAATACAGAAAATAGTTATTTACCTATATATTACAGGAAAACCTATAAGAGATCTATGGTATTTAAATTGACGTAGTAAATTTCAGATAATCATGTATGGAACGGAACCCTTTCCACGCGAGTTGAACTCGCACTTGTCCGGTTTTTGAAGTCGGTTAATATATTATGTAGAAACATCACAAAGTAATAAAGCAATAAATGATAATTATTAAGACTAATAAAAATAAAAAATTATTGTTGAAATTCAACAAATATGAAAAACTACAAAATATAGTATAGAGAACACTATAAAGCCTCTCTAGTCAGGTTCAGATATCGCATAAAACTAATAAATTAAAAACTAACAAGTTTAATTGGTTCTTGCGAGCTTGAACCGTCTGGACCCCACAGGCAGCACCCGTTCACGAGTATGACGCGTATCTCAGCCATCGTCTCCCTCAACCATGTGGTCTCTTATCTGCCTCCACCATCAGTGCCAAAGTTTTAATGCAGAACATATGGAAACAAAAATCTAGATTGGGACTATGCATTGCCTGATGATCTAATAAGTGAATTGGTTAAATACTTATGAGGTTTACAAGTTTTGCGAGGCATTGAACTACTACGCTACTACTTCTCTGATATACCATATGACCTTACTTTTCTAGGGTTTAGCGACTCCTCCTTACAGGCCTTTGGTGCATGTCTGTATATACGTGCTAGCTACCCTAACAGGAAGCCTACTTCCACACTTGTTATGGCAAAAACCAAGGTAGCACCTATAAAGCGAGTAACAATTTCTAGGCTCGAGTTATGTGGAGTTCTGCTTCTCCTACGAATGATTAACAAGGTACATAACATCTTTGCTAAGTTTAATATAGGAAAAACTTACTGTTCTTAGATTCAACCATTGTGCTTTACTGGTTAAAGTCCCCATACAAAAGGTACAATGTCTATGTGTCCAATAGGCTGATGGAAATACTTGAAACTACTAAGGCAGATGATTGGAATTATATTAACACCAAAGAAAACCCTGCTGATTTGCTCACTCTAGGCATAAGCCCCGAGGACTTAGTGAATGCTCACTCATGGTGGCACGACCCTCAATGGCTATGCAAAGAATATTGTGAGAGGCCTATTTCAAAACCACAAAGTCAACGTCGAACTATCTTTATTCAATTTAGGCTTTTAGAAGCTCTTATGAAGGTCAAGAAATTAATTTACCACCGCTTGGGAAAAAATCCTCTACTGAGAAGAGCCGACAAGAAACTCGGTGAAGTATCATTTTTTCAAATCAGGTGTCTACTACAATGTCTAGATGAGCCAGACAGTAGGTTAGAAATTATACATAAAGACTGTACACACAGTGTCAACAACAGACCAAACTTTTATAAAATACTTCAATAGAGTATCTAACTTCGAACGACTAAGCAGAGTCATGGTATATGTATTTATATTTATCAAAAATGTGAGAAATAAATTTAAGAATAATTTTCATTTTCAAAAATTTCAGAACTGAACTTTGCACATGATTTCATTCATTATACGTACAGCGCAGGATCATTACTTGCCTAGAGAGATTAAAGAATTAAAGTCTGCAATCAACTGAGAGCTGTCATGATCTGTAAACATTTAAGAGTAGCCCAATGCGAAAACTTGATCCGTTTCTGAGTAACCAGGGTATCCTCCGTGTTGGCGGGAGAATAAAACATTCTAATAATGTTAATTACAACCATGCACACCCAGTTATCCTACCTAGCAAGACAAATATTACTACTCTTATTATTGAACAGTGTCATAAGAGGTTGCTACATGAAATGATCCAAAATACACGCTCAGCTCTTACGTTAAGATAATGGTATGTTGGGTTTGGTTAAGATATTAAGTTAATGAGCCAGTTAACCGCAGATGAGATGTATTAGGGTTTTGAGCGCCTATTCGTAAGTAGCGGATGTCCACTTTGCCGAGTTCACGAGTGTGTCTCGTGCGTGCGTTCACGCATGTCGGCATTGATTTGTGGCGCTTTAAATGTTCGTAATCATATGCAACGTAGATGTAGGTCGCTCCTCATGTTAAAACTCTTTTATTATGTAAAAGTGCAAAATTTGTAAAAATAACCAGTTGTTATGAAGAACCAAGGCAGTTTTAACGAAGAACCTATGGAAGAACGAAAGATATATTGTATTTTACTTTTTATATAAATATTATAAAAAAGATAAATGAAGAGAATAATATATACTTTTGAGTTTAAAGTTACAGTATCACAATAGTTTGGTAATAAAGCAGGCTGCGCTACGGTGATGAACTGGTCTGTCTCTGATGAGACGTTAGAGGAAGCAGGGTACCTGAACCAGTACTCGATGGCGGTGGGATGCGTCTTGTCCTCCTCGGCCAGCAGGAACCACACGAACTCTGTGTAGGACATGCGCGGCTCGCCGTCGGGTGTCAGTCTGTTCTGCGTGCCTCGCGTCACACATCCTGACAGCACCCGCTCTATCATCCGACTTGATAACGCTGTAATAAATCATTCATGGAACGACATTCGGAACCGAAAATTGTATAGTGCTTTTCTCAAAAATGTATTGTAACGTTATGGCGACTTTACGTATCATTTTTGAGAAAAACACATTACCGAACGCAACGACTCGTGATGAATCTGTGATAATGTGATGGCTATGATGCTTCCATAAAATGTGACAGTGCATGTGCATTAGGGTGTCCCTTATTTTTCGAATTTTTCTTTTTGTAACGCATACCCTCTTATTTTATTTATTACGTGTTTATATACTCCCAGTAAAAAAATCAGGTCATTCTATGAACGGGAACCCGTGCCGACATGCATCTTTATCCTGTTCATACAAGTTGCGCGTGACAAGTGGCGCGTGCCTTGCAATTAGTTATTTTAGTGACTGTTTTCATTCAAATAACGAGTATTAAATTACTGTTCTAAGATGGCAGTCGAGTTAAGAAGTGCAAAAAATATATTTACTTAGTTGGTGTTGGGTTACAAAATTACCTCCGAAGCGACAAGTCCTAGCAGTTTTGTTTCACAATATACCTACGGGAAGTCAAATTAACAGTGAGTGAAAGTGCAAATTTTGTGACCCGTGAATGTATAATCTTCCGGGAAAAGGCTCGAATACCAACCCGAACAGTACCTAACTGTGTTAAAAAGTTAGTAGATCTTTATACGGTGTGGCGAGATTTACAAAAAAAAAATGCAAAACATCCCATGAAGTTTACACTAAACGCGAACAAGATTTTCGACATGAGTTGGATAATTTATTTGATAACGCACATGCCCATGCTTAAAATAAAATTGAAAAGGATATTATTTTTACAACAACAGAGAGAACCAGGGCGACCAAGATGTCTAGCTGGTGTAGGGAAAAATATTAACTGAAAAAAGAAGACAGACTGCGACAGAGAAAGATACAAGAAGAGAAGAAAAGATTAAAACACTTGTCTACTGCTGAATACGGTGTCTTCGCATTATCATTCACCAGCTCAATCTGATACGTCTGCTGCCTGTAGTTTATCATCTAGTAGTTCTAATGAAAGCTTGGACAATCCTATTTCTGCTGCACCTACGGCGACAACGTCTCGAACTAGTACCGCGAAAAGGGGCAGAAAATATATTGTTACACCCAAGCTAGTAGCAACTTTAGATAGATGTCAGTTAAGAATAAGAGACTCTGTTTACATAGTTCAGGCTGTAATTGAAGCATTGGTTCTTAATATTTATGAATTTACTATAGCTAAATCTTCAATACAACGCATTCGAACGCAGATACGAAAGGACAGGGCAGAGATGATAAAAACCGATTTTCAGAACAATATTCCAGAAATTGATTTATGATTTCAGGCAGATGTTTAGAAAACTTGTGACAAACAAGAGCAAAACCTTATTTTCACACCTAAAGATCGACGACAGTTTTCTGCAAGAAAGCGTTCTTCGTGGAAAGAAAATGAAGTATATATGAAAGCTAAAAGCCAAGCTGTATGCTTAAAAGCTGTAAATGACATAGCAGAGAGAGCAGTAAAGCTTATGCAAGATTCTCACGGTTTGGTAACCGCCGATGAAGAGCAAAAACAATTTCTTCTGCGTTGCGTTCAAGAGCACAGAAATCTCTCCCCTTATTGTAAAAAAGCCACTTGAAAAAAGAAATATACGTAATTACTGAATTTTTTATTCGGATGATTTTATTAAATATGATTACTAATTAACATTATTGCTCTTGTTTCTATCATTTATTTCACTAATTTATTTGATTTTTGCTAATTATACTCTACACCTACCCAATTTTACAAGTATAACTAAAAACAAAACTTTGAAGTCAAGTCGGCACGGGTTCTAATGCTTATAAAAAGCTGAAATTTCACATAATAATATATTTTAGGCCTACTAACATACTTAAGGGGTATGCGTTACAAAACCGTAAAAAAAATTTTTTTCCTTCATATAAGGGACACCCTAATGTGCATATGATTTAAATCGTGTGGGAGGCGTAGGCGTATCTGATGTAGCTTACCGTGGTCGTTGTGCCTGGCTAAGTCGTGCTTGTCTATGAACAGATCGTGATCCCGATCCAACTCCCAAAACTTGCAGTAAATAACGTAGAAATGCTCGTAACTAAAATAAAAACATTGATTAAAAAAGTTACGGCATAATAATAAGGAATGCATTTGTGTTATGTCATTACCTAAAAAATTGTGTTACTTGGTTGATGTCTTCTTCGTCCTCGAGTAAATGAATGACTTGAAGTAAATTTGATCGTTTCAATTCGGCAATTGTTATCTTGCCGGACCACGATCTGTTTACGCAATAAAATATCCTAGCAATCACCTGAAAACAGTTTAATAAATTTAAAATATTTATATACATCGCCAAATTTATCATTAAAGTTTGCTATTTGCATGTGCTGTCATAAATAGATAGTTGATAGGGTTGAAGAGTTTCAGATAATTTTGTTAACCTTTTGAACGCCACGGCTAACGGCGAAAAAGCGTGCCACGAGCGCTGGACGACGGTTGTAGCCGACGCAAATGTATGGACAACGGCATATCGTGGCGTCAGGGGCACGGAAATCTGCTGTGGGCTACATCCGACTGGGGCGTTCAAAAGGTTAAACAATAATACGCCCCGAGGCTTAACTACCAAGGCTTTTTAAAATATGCAATATCCTGAATCATGCTACGAGTATTTAAAAGGTTTTCAGGACAATTTAATTACAACAGCTACTTTGGCGTCTTAAAGAAATTGTAGAATTTATGATTTAGAATAATTAACTGCAATAAACGGTATCCACGCCGGTTTTCAACCGTGTCATAACACTTTCGCTTAATGTTAAAAAATAGTAGTTTATGCAACTCTGCATAATTTGGCCTTAAAACACACGTGCGATCTTATTATGAAACTCGCTAAAGCTCGTTTCATGCAAACCGCACTAGTGTTTTAAGGCCAAATTATGCAGAATTGTAACCATAACTTTATCTACACACATAGTATAAATCCTCCATGATGGGTTCAGAAACAATATTTTCTGGCAACAAGTTATTTGTTGCAATCGTGGCTGCATATTTCCGATATCCGGCGCATTTTCACATCACACACACTCCGAGGAGACTACTATTCATATTTTCAACTAAAATATAAATTACAAACAACTTTTTCTATTCAACTCAACAACAATTCTACTTTCGTTCAGCAAAACACCAACATAATGGCGGCAATTCGATCCTCCGTCAAGACCATTTTTTTTAAATCATAGACAAACGAATGAAGTCTCTATTCTCATGTCACTCGATATCTAATGTTGTGCAGTTTATATTAAAAAAACATACTGAATTGACGTTTCGTATCAATAACTGTTTTAATATCTATGGATATTAAAACTGTTATTGATTACTTATTACTAATTGGATGAAAGCGATGAAAGAATAGAGACCCACTTGAGTTTTGACAGCTGTTCCAAATTTAATCTCATTTCTATACTAAAATCGACATGGGAATAACAATGCAGCACTCGTTTTACCTAATTGGTTGTCAAAATGGTGGTCATTTCCTACGGTTTTTGATTACACTATGGAGGTTTTATGATATGGGTGTAGATAAAGATTTTTTTCAAAATCAAACTTCATTTTTAATAATGGCAGCGTACGTCATGTCACCTAGATGTACGTACAGTCGAGTATAAAAAAAGCTAAAATTAAGTTCAAAAATTCGCCGTAAGACTCGATAATTAATCAATTATGTTGAAACCGGATTATAAGCACTTGTATTATTCAAAC
Source organism: Tortricodes alternella (assembly GCA_947859335.1). Taxonomy (NCBI): domain Eukaryota; kingdom Metazoa; phylum Arthropoda; class Insecta; order Lepidoptera; family Tortricidae; genus Tortricodes; species Tortricodes alternella. The sequence continues at coordinate 19,718,147 of OX401970.1, read as the reverse complement.
AGACTCACGAGCCAACTGAAAAGTTTATACCAATAACAAGTCAGATCTTAAACGTGTTCAGAGTTGCAAGACGAATTCGTGGCGGTCAAATATACATATCGCGATTTTATGCCCAATAATGCTCAAATGGAACAAGCGTGTTGCGAAGTCAGATTGCGTGACATATCGATTCCCAAGTTTTTCGGAAAGTACACAGAGTGGACAAGCTTTCGTGGTTTATTATCAGTCAGTCGCGCGCGCGCAGCGATCAGAGGCAGGCGCGTTAGCGGCTTAACCAGGGGGGCTAGCACGACATGCCCGCGAGTCGTTTGTCGCTCAGTGCGTCTCTGTCCAACTTGTCAAGTATGTAAGGGACGCACTGAGCGACAAACGACTCGCGGGCAGGTCGTGCTAGACGTGCAGTGCGACCGGATTGCCATCAACGAGATGTTAGCTTATATTCAACATATATTATTTGACAGTCGCTATGATGAGTTGTTTATCATTTAAGTCATCGACTTTTAAATTTAGTATTCGACATTTTTCTTGAGAGATGCATGCAAACATTATGTAGAAGGGTTGCTTACAGTGTGTACGTATCGGGAGTGGAACTCGGTGGCCTCCTTGAGGAAGGAGAGACCGGGGTGCGTGTCGACGACGTCCTGCACAAGCGGCACGAAGTCCTCGGGTGACAGCTCGCAGCTCTTGCCGCGTGTCAGCACGTACACGAAGCGCGACGAGTAGTCGTGGCACAGGCTCGTCATCCTGGACATAATGCTATAGGTAAAGCCCTCGGCGCACCTCGGTAAGGTGCGACGCGACGCTGTATCCGCGCGAGCTGCTGTGTTCTCTGACAGTAGGGGACCGCGGTCTCCCAAGGCACAATATCAGCCGTCATACAATCGCACAGCCCGCGCGGACCCACAAATAATGACCCGCATGATTCGCTCAGCAAACGGCTTCATTGCTTTACCGCAATTAAAAATCACACTATACTATATAAAAAAACGAAAATACCCCTTACAAGGAATGCCTTGGTGTATTGAAGTTTGTATAGGAAAATCTACTTATCTATGGTACAAATACTATTAATACGAAACAAAAACACCTTAAGAGGAGTCTGAACTTACGGCTTTTCATACAAAAGGCGATAACGATTTCTACCCTTTAAATGCTAACCGATTTTGACCAATAATTGAATAATGGTTTTGTACGAGGTAAAAGATTCCTTATTTGATAACCGAGTTAGCTGGGAATTATTATTTTTCTTTGTATAAAACCGGTTATCAAACTTGGTTATCTACGAGGAGCAAGGGGATTTTTGGTAATGATAACGGAAATGGCTGACGCTGGGTGCGATAAATAGAAGACGATTCACTGAGGTCAAACATGTTTGTCTGCCGCCGCTAAGTGATTGCGTTACTGAGATATCGCTTCCCGAAAACTCGTTATCGTGACAAAAAAATCCGTCAAGTTGCGATTCGGACTCGCGCGCTGAGGGTCCCGTATTTATCTATGAAAAACAGACAATACCTTGTATGTACGCAACCCTAAAAATGAAAACAATAGCATTTACAACCGGGTAGCCATTTAAAACCTACCTATGAAATAAGACATTACTTCCGCAAGCTCCTATCTTGTTGCAACCGTAGAGTGTGATACGACCTTGCAACGGTTATTCCGTTTAACTATGTTTTTTGTGATGTAACTACAAATTGACGGTTTTCAGATTTTACGCTATGTGTGGTAGATTCAGACGTGTGAACCCAACCCTTTACCTTTTAATCCAAGAAAAAGCACGATAAACTAATTCCACGCGGACGAAGTCGCGGGCAAAAGCTAGAGGAATATTTTTTTTTGAACAATAAGACCACCTATTGTTAACATTTACTTTTGAATTTTAATTTTCTGTTATGTTCTATTTGGTGAGAAAAGAATGAGTACTGACTCTCTCCAGAAGTTAATGAACTTGTGCCCGTCGACCGGTGCGTGGAGGCTCTGCTGGGTGCACAGGAAGAGGGGCATCTTCCAGTAGAGCGGGCACTCGCAGGCCTTCACTATGTGCTTGAAACTCTCTCGCGGGACCTGTAACAATTACATACCTACTATTAGGTTCAGGTTGTTAAGTTTGCCTAAATATCCAACACTTACGTAATTCATGTGCATCAAGCATTACCCCGGACCCAGGCATTCAATAAATATTGATTAATATTAAATAAGCACTAGGTACCTATTCTGACCACTGATAATGACCGCTGTTTACAAATAAAGAAATGTAATATAACGACTTTGGAACATCAACCTATAAAGGTATAAAATCGGGGATAAAACTTGTATGGGACTCTAGTCATTTTCGAATTTATAAACATGAAAGTTAGACCCGACCGTATGGACAGTTTCAGTTAACACCTTTGGTATAAAGACGTTTCGCATAATTCTACACGCATACTTATATTATGACATAAATAAAGTTGTTACGCATAATAATTTTCAGTATAATAATATCTAACCATAACGCCTTTACACATAGTTAATGTTCACCAATAATAGTATACCTATTCGCATCATGTGGTTACACCTTAAGTTTTTAAACATAATAAAATCTATGCTGCAACTGGAGCACCTACTTCTGAGCAGTTTGGCCTATCGGACCTGAAATAGGTAATATAAACTAAGCTTATCTCTACTTATAAAATAAGCGGCTTTTCGTTACATTGCGACAAGGTCGATGAGCTCCCGTTGTGAAAAGAGCGCTGACAGCCATATAAAATGTATGGCCGTCGCGGACGAAGTCGCGAGCGGAAGGTAGTAAGAGGTCTTTTTGACCCCCCCTCCCCCCATGTAACAGGACCGTAACGCTTAGCCGGGACCCCCCCCTCCCTCCCTCCCATTCCGTTACGTAACAGGTCTTTTGTAAAAAGTTTTTGCCTAATATTCAGGTAGAAAGATTTATATTTTTAAATAAAATACGAAAGTGTAGTTTGAAGGACGATATAAGAATTATTCGGAGAATTCTATAGTACGCCCAATTTCAAAAGAGCGCTGACGGCCACACATTTATATAGCCATCAGCGCTGTTCTTACATTGGGCGAGGTATAATCATCTATGAACGTATTTCGATTCCATTTCTTAATAATATAATTATAATTACATGAGTTTACATTAATTGTACAATATTATAAAATCATGACGTAACACCAACCTTGAACCCCCCCTCCCCTGGGTTTATAGGGTTTCTGATATTCTACTTAGAATAGTTATGTATTAAGTAGATTAAATGACAAAATAAAGAATAGATACGAAAACGGTAGTAGGTACGATAGGTAAGTACGGAAACCTCGGCGCGCGAGAAGTTGGATATTTGTGTTTGAGTGTCCAAAAGTAGCGTATTAATAACCAAATTATAACATTGCGGTGAGAGTCCGTCGGATCAAAGTCATTCAGATCAGGGAGACCCCTAATCAACGTTTCTATAGATTACTCCTATCCTATAATATAGATATATATGGCACCTGATTCATGTGCAATGTGCTCATTAATAATACTTCAGTCTCATGGTAGGTAAATACAATTCGCAGTGGATTCCCGTGTTCTATATTTGTAGAGAGCGGGAGTGAGGTGGCTGGCGGTGGGCGGAGCGGGGCAGGCGCATGCATCGTCGTCGCCTATACCACGTGATATTAATAGTCGCCCGCGCATGTCCGCACCAAACCAAATTGGGAAACGGGAACGGCTGACAGAGGTTGATAGAGAGTACAAGTAAAAAAAATACAAATTATTGTAGGATACTTATAAGTATACCGACGCCTGCAGAGAAATACAAATTCAATACTAATCTACACATAATAAGAAACCTGTATAAAACTCAAGTCTGTAATTAAATCATTTTAAAAAAACAATATGACGGACTAATTAAGTAATACTGAATCCAAATCAATCCTATTTAGAATTTTTGTCTATCTACTTGTCTGTCTGTCTGTATTTATATTCGCTTACAACTTAAGATCTACTGAACCGATTTCCATTTAATTTGGTATGTAGGTTTTATGTATGGTATGTAGTTAATTTTTGTCTATCTACTTGTCTGTCTGTCTGTATTTATATTCGCTTACAACTTAAGATCTACTGAACCGATTTCCATTTAATTTGGTATGTAGGTTTTATGTATGGTATGTAGTTTATGGCCTTATTTAGCGTACTTTTTTACCGTCTTCGCTGTTGTTCAACGAAGGGTTATGGTTTATCATATTATTCTTAAGACCTCTTGATGTATTTATCGTATTTATGAACCGATTTTCATGAAATTTGGTATGTAGTTCGTTCGTGTAGTTTACTTGACATCTAGGATACTTTTTACCAAATTCTCCTGGTGGTTATGGTTTATCATTTACTTTGTAAATCCTAATGTTATGTTATGAAATTTAATATGAATATAGCATATCTATGGTACTTTTTATCCCACTCAGCTGGTGTAAAGAGGAGGGTTGAATTGCATCGGTTATCGGGGGTATACCGTGTACTTCAAAGAACCTAATAGTAGTTTATGCAACGGTTGCATAATGATAGGCCTTAAAACACTAGTGCGGTTTTCATGAAACGAGCCGATAGGCGAGTTTCATAATAAGATCGCACGAGTGTTGTAAGGCCAAAGTATGCAGAGTTGCATACATAACTTTATCTACACATATATTATAAATCCTCCATGATGGGTTCAGAAACAATATTTTCTGGCAGCAAGTTATTTGTTGCAATCGTGGCTGCATATTTCCGATATCCGGCGCATTTTCACATCACACAGACTCCGAGAAGACTACTATTCATATTTTCAACTAAAATGTAAATTACAAACAACTTTTTCTATTCAATTCAACAACAATTCTACTTTCGTTCAGCAAAACACCCAACATAATGGCGGCAATTCGATCCTCCGTCAACACCATTTTTTTTTCAATCATAGACAAACGAATGAAGTCTCTATTTTCATGTCACTCGAGATCAAATGTTGTACAGTTTATATTAAAAAAACATACTGAATTGACGTTTCGTATCAATAACTGTTTTAATATCTATGGATACTAGAATAGAGACCCACTTGAGTTTTGACAGCTGTTCCAAATTTAATCTCATTTCTATACTAAAAACGATACGGGAATAACATTGCAGCACTGGTTTTTCTTAATTGGTTGTCAAAATGGTGGTCATTTCCTAAGGTTTTTGATTACACTATGGAGGTTTTATGATATGGGTGTAGATAAAGTTTTATATGATTCCGAAAAGAATGCAGAATTTCTGAATGATTTTAATGACATTTCATATACCTATATATAGTTTATGGGCCTACTCCATTGGTATAAAAAGAAGGATTATTGTATATCGTGTACTTCATCAAACCTAAAGCATTTTCCGAATTTGAATTGTTATAATATTGTACGTTATGATTATATGGTTGATAATGAAAAAGACTAAGTTTACACTGGTAGAGGTTTATTCTTGATCCCCTTGATATCCAGACAGGATGATTACATAGGTTTAGAAATGTAGCGCAAAAGATACTGAAGTATACCCTAGTATGGGTTTATTTTTTACATGAAAGAAGAAGGGATGGTTCATTTAGTCTACGCTTGGTCGATTACACTCTTTATATTTGTTTAGGTTATGATATTATAGAGGAAAGAACTCTGCTGGAAGACGTTCACTGGGTACTTTAGGTGAAGCGCGACGATCCTAATTTGGTACCACTCGGAACCAATGGCACAGGGTTCCCTAGGTATGTAGATGGAGTGATAAACTTTCACTCCTCTGGTGACTTTATTGGGTAACCCAAAAACTCCTTTTGCAGGAAAATGGTCTAGCCAAGCTGCAGGCGACGAATGACAACACTAGAGCTGAGTCCAGTATTGGCTAACGAAAACAACCACGATATATATATATGCACTGTCCACAGATGAACATGAAGATCTTATTTATTGCCTAATGCAGGTGGGATTTATTTGGATTTGCGACTTACTCATCCGATAGCGAAAGTAACAAGGGTCGAAGTATGGATCTTCAACGATAACCATCTCCTCTTAATATCTGAAGAAGGCACCAGTTAAATGCCATACAGCCTCGAATTAGTAAAACAAATTGGAATCCAATGGAATGAAAAATACAACAATATAATATAGTGGGATATGATAAACAAAAATAATCCAACGTCAGGAAACTGTCACCGTAAAAGAGGGAATTACTCGTAAATATAAATCTGAAACGTACGCTATTAGTTGTAATTTTCGAATGACATCGTTGTGTACGCGCTGCCCGAAAAGATACACGCTTACACCCCCTTAACCAGGAAAACTACGAGGGTAAAATTCCAGCTAGACCTCGAGCTGACTCCTTATCTGCATGCACTGTAACAATATACAATAGAAGTTCAGAGATGACTAGGATTCTTGGCCATAGGATCACTAGTGCTGCAACACCTTGGTATCCCTTGAGTCCGCGTGGCCTCGCTGGAAACAAGGGCATCTAGGCCTATGGTGCCACAGTAAAGGATGTCGGTAACACTACCTCCAAGTAGTCTAGCAATTACCTAAAAACAATTAACTAGTAACCTAGGTAAAGATGGGACGTTAGTAGTAGAGTAGTAGTAGTACTACAACTAATGTTAAACGAAGGAGAACACTCCACTTATTTAAAGGGACGGTAACCACAAAAAACGATTACTAGTAATGGGTAAACATGGGACATAAGTAGTAAGTACACTAATGTTAAATGAAGGGAAATACTCCACTTAATTAAAGGGACGAAGGTACCCGTAAAATATAAATAATAACTACATGATCACTAAAGAGAGTATTTATTACTCTAGCTACGCATAATAGGAACACTGTAATCCTTATAACTAAATTGGTAACGAGAGCAAGAAGACGTTGGAGTGGACAAACTCTGCAGCACAGCGGTTGGTTGGGTCACGAACTCGGTAGGGCACCGACCGCTGTGTCGACTAATCGACTTAGCCGGGGATCGACACGTACAACGGCTTCTGGTTAAAAGCCAAGAGATAATGCGAGGGAGTCAAAACTGTCTCGCTCTGAAGAGGTACAAGGTCATCGTAATGACGGCATTGAACCCGAATAAAAATACACAATAAAATAACCGGTAATGAAAGCAAGACGTCGTATAGAAGCGGGTGGACTCTGCCATCCAGCAACTGGTCGCTGGGCAGCTGCAAAATATTAGCCAGCATTACTTTGTTTGTAAGTCCGTTTCCACACTTCGTCGCCTGATTTGTACTCAATGTCGCGACGCTTCTCGTTGTAGTGTTTGATGTTCCGATCATGGGCCTTCTGTAATAAAGCTTTAACGGTGAGACATCTTAAAGTACTTACCACAATTTTATCGGAGTAATCACGTCTTGATGAGTAAATTATTTCATCCACCACGGCGTCATCGTAAATTGTACCATCGGGTACTAATTCACAACCGTGCGCCAACACGAATGGTGTGAATGAAGTGGATTCATTTACGGATGTATTTAGGATAAACTGAATTCTAAAAATACTTGATGGTCAGACTCAACAAAACTGGAGACGGCGGTCATAATCGTTTTATTGTATCCCTCAACAGTGTCCACTGGCGGGCAATACACTAGAGAATAGTGGAGTTGGGGAATATTGTATTTCGAAAACAATTTCTGCACCTCGCCACCTGTGAAGTACGAGGTGTTGTCTGTTATAACCGTCTGCGCGTGGAATACTGTGCAAAATGAACACTTGATTTTCTAATCGGTTACCCGGTTGCTCGACGCAATGGAATATCATGCAGTACTTAGTGAAGCAGCATACCACAACGAGCAGGTACTAACGTGTTCAGCAGTCTTGACGGTGGAAGTGGTCCTACGAGATCTATACTCAGATATACTCAGACACTGACATGGACGAGAACAGTTTTTAGCACTTCCCATAAATCCGGGAGTAGATTTCTGGCGATGTTTGTATGCCGAACAGACAGAACAGTTATTTATAAATCGTATCACATCCTGGTATAAGGATGGCCAAAAGTATCTTAGTTTCAACCGTCTGTAAGTTTTGGCGATTCCCAGATGTGGAGCGGTTTGTGTCGCGGAAATCCGAAGATATCACTTCCTACCACTCGAAATATTTTTAAAGAGGAGTGGCAGTCTCGGTGTAGCGGTAAAGACGACCGTTGACGACTTGTTAGTTGGGACACTGGGGTTGGTGTCTTCTATTTTTAGCTCTGTTTTTATTTCGTTTAAAATGTTACGCGGGATAATCTACAAGTATCCATTTCGAAGACTTTATTACATAATAGCTTCCGCCCGCCACTTCGTCCGCGTGGAATTCGGTTGTAATTATACCCTCGACAACTTTTGAGTTATTTGGGACAAAAATGACCCTATTTTCTATTCCAGAAGCTAAGGTCTAACTATATACGAGATGTCATAAAAATACGTTCAGCCATATGGAGCTAAGTTGTAACAAACATACACAAACACACACACACAATAATTTATTTTAGAAACGGTTATTGGTAGGTAACCTTGTTTGTTTTGAACTGCATATATACCAAGTTTCAAGTCGATAAACAAATGGAATCGGTTTTTTCAAAACAAAGTGTAACGCCCCAAGGCCCCCTTTTTAGGGGTAGTTTCATATTGTCTTATCCCGCATACCTATTTTTCTATTTTAAAGAGTATTTATACCAAGTTTTAAGTTAATAAACTCATCCAAACAGTTTTTCGCATACTAACTTCCACCCCCTCTTTTACCCCCTTTCACTTTTATTTCCAAAAGTTTCTATAGCCTATGTTCTGCCTATATATTATCAAAAACCGCATTGAAATCCATCCAGTAGTTTTAAAGTATTATCGCGAACATACAATCAGACAAACAGACAAACAGACATGAAATTCAAAAACCATTGGGATTTGTTCTGCTGCTCATTCTGAAGCCCCCCCATAGCATTTTTTCATTGTTATCTTCAATGTACAGACTTTTTCCACTTTATGATTTTATTATATGTATAGATAGATGTATAGATTTCATTATATGTATAGATATGTATAGATTTTTCATTGTTATCTTCAATGTACAGACTTTTTCCACTTTACGATTTTATTATATGTATAGATGAATATTTTCAGTCTTTTCCATAATATCGGCCATTATAGTATGCTTCTGGAGATAAACACAGATTTGTAAAGAGTTCGTACCAGGTATACCTCGTCAATTGTAAAAGAGCACTGACGGCCATATAAAATGTATGGCCGTCAATGCTAGTTTTAATTTATACTTCATTATTTTCAATACCTATTTTATTTTCTAAACTTTTGTAGCTCATTAGATAGCTAGTAAAGCAAGGAAGTTTCTTCAGCAAATTGTACGAACCATGTCATACATATTTTTTTTAATCACTGTCTTGTTATGGGGTGGATTTTTTTAATTTTTCTGTGGGAGTTTTGTTAAATGTTCATTTAATGTTATTTAACAAAATTCCCTCCCACCATTACGTTTTTTAGTTATTTGTCATTACATGAACTGGCTGGTATTTAAGCTTTCTGAAAATACATAAATATACATGAGAAAATGCCAAATAAATTTATCTACACCCATATCATAAAACCTCCATTGGTTAATCAAAAACCTTAGGAAATGACCACCATTTTGACAACCAATTAGGAAAAACCAGTGCTGCGATAAAGAAATAACATGACTTCTTTATCGTTTTTAGTAAAGAAAAGAGATTAAATTTGGAACAGCTGTCAAAACTCAAGTGGTCTCTATTCTAGTATCCATAGATATTAAAACAGTTATTGATACGAAACGTCAATTCAGTATGTTTTTTTAATATAAACTGCACAATATTTGATCTCGAGTGACGTGAGAAAAGAGAGTCCATCCGTTTGTCTATGATTTAAAAAAAAATGGTCTTGACGGAGGATCGCCATGTTGGCGTTTTGCTGAACGAAAGTAGAATTAATTGAATAGAAAAAGTTGTTTGTAATTTACATTTTAGTTGAAAATATGAATAGTAAGTAGTCTTCTCGGAGTGTGTGTGATGTGAAAATGCGCCGGATATCGGAAATATGCAGCCACGACTGCAACAAATAACTTGTTGCCAGAAAATATTGTTTCTGAACCCATCATGGAGGATTTATAATATGTGTGTAGATAAAGTTATGTATGCAACTCTGCATAATTTGGCCTTAAAACACACGTGCGATCTTATTATGAAACTCGCCTATCGGCTCGTTTCATGAAAACCGCACTAGTGTTTTAAGGCCTATCATTATGCAACCGTTGCATAAACTACTATTGTAATTTTTTTTTAAATTATGTTGCGCTATTTCGTCAATAAAAACTTAAGTATCGAATAACCAGTCACCTTCATCGCATTTAAGCCACTTTTTTTCTCTAAATAAAAAACGCTTGCTGTAATTGTATTTTAGTTTCTCAGTAATAAACAGGACGCAAAGTTGGCTAGTAAAACTTGGGATTCCAAAATTTTAGGGCATAAATCTCGTTGCCAGTAGTGCGCATTTGGTACTTAAATAAAATACATTGCGATCTCTGACTTACCTGGCTATTAGGGAAGGTGGCGAAAGCGGACTGCACTTTGTGTATAGCGTGGTCCTGTTGATGCGCCGGCGGCGGGCGGCCCTTGGGAAAGTGGAAGCGCGGGATGAAGCGCGCGGGCGCGCCGCCGCCAGCCGCCGCCGCGCGCACCGAACGCTGAAGCGTGGTGTGCGGCGGCGCCGACGACACCCTCGCCGGCGTCGACGCTGCATAGCTCTGCCGACACAAATAAAAACGCAACCCGTTAATATTTACTGTAAGAAAACTGAGCTTTATACAATTACAACTATACGAGTATTATGTTGGTACTCATCATGATTATATAGAAAGTCATATAATAACTTCAGGGATAAACGACCAATAGATGATACATTGATACATACAAAACAATGATAAAATAAACATCAATTTACCGTTTATTTTTCTTTATAAAATTATTATATTTAATTATATTATATATATTCAAGTTCAATTATCGTTTTCATTCTAGACCTTTGTATCCTAAAGAATTCTTATGTCTACATCTCCATACTTATTCTGTTATGTCTGCCTCTAGTCAATTAGTTTAGGTACTCGTAGGATATTCAAGTCTAGTAAATGCCATTAAAAGTATTTGGGTTACTCTAAGTAGTTCACAACGTAGGTCCTATAGACATAAGACGTTCACTTGGCCAATCTAGTAATTAAATTTAACAGAAACCTAGTAGATACTTTGATTTTAGTCAGTTTACAATCTTCAATCACCATAGCTTCAGTTTGGTTAAGTAGGTTAAATGTTAGGTTAGTAATTTCAAGTTTCCAATATATTTTATTTATATATAGCAACAAAGGGGGGACGTTACAAAACGAACCACAGAGTATGCGGACGGTTGCGTTCCGACTTAACAGTTAAGCGCCCGCTACACCTATAAATAAATCTGATCAATGCATACACTTGAAATAAACACGGCTCTTCTCAAGAACTCTTACGCCTGCGCGGGTTGCTTTGACCACGACCGCACTCAACCCCTCAAGAAGGACTCCAACGAGTCCGAAACATGTGGGACCATTTCTGACAATAAATCCTCAGTAATGTAGTGTTTATAATCATAATGTCTCACGAAAGTTTAATATTTACTAGTCCATGACCATTTGACATTCATCTTTTATCTTGAATAGACAGTGAAGTGGAAATGAATGGATTTGATGGTATTTTTACAACCCCGCTCAAACATATACAACGATATTTTCCATATACTGTAGCCCAGCATCACATTCGCTTTTTCATTAAAGGTAAGAAAAACATAAGAATAATAAACAAAAACGTTCGATGGCAGCTATATCAATCGCAGAGGCAGCAGCATTGTATTATAAAAACAAACACAAGACACCGATTCGCAAAGCTAACACACAAAAAGTTATAAAACAAATATTCGCTAACATATTTTATGTTCAGAATATAATAAAAATGTAAGACAATACAAAATGTAGGACAAAATAAAAGCATAGAATAACCGAAAGGGCAAGAAAACACAAAATTATCTATACACTAGCTTCTGCCCGCGACTTCGTTCGCACAGATTTCGTTTGTCGCTATTCCTTCGCGAACTTTGCATTTTTCGAGGATTCAAAGCTTTTATGTCGTATTCCGGGGTCTAAGTAAGAATATTCATACCACACACACACTTACACTTGTACAATATTAATAGGATTCGTAGGTAGCACACACACACACTTTTACAATATTAAGAGGATTCGTAGGAAGCAGGATAAGTACAATAAGATAGGATTAGTAGGAAATACACTTCGGCGCAAGCTTCGTTTTAAACCTATTTAACAAAAAAAAAATACATACGTACTTATTAGTTCTTTTATTTAGACTACTAACCATGAATTCATGTTGACATCTAAGATTGACATCCAGTTTGATAAAACATACCCTACAGATGTACAGGGAAGCAGATTAATAGTAGTTTATAAAAGTAATTAGATTAACGAAGGACCTCATTATAAACTACATTTGCGGTAATGCCTGCAGTGCAATGATCACCAGACTGGTAGCGGAGCTCCCTCTAGAACAGGCCACATAGAACTGTCCATGTCAAAAACAGTCCTCCCAGAGATCCCATTCCGGCCACTTTCAACGACTGCCCCTGCGATTTATTAACAGTCATTGCGAAACAGACTTTAACCTTTTGACCGCCACAGTAAAAAAGTCGTTCATTACCTTGAGTTAAAGTTGAAATTCGTGTTACTTCTCGGTCAAAAGGTTAACGTGGAACTGCATGGGGTATTCACGGCATTCTTGGAACGAATGCAGTTCCCCTTTAGCATATCCAATGAGTACTGTGGCCTCTACGATATTTCGTTGGAGAACCTTTATATGCAGTTTGGTGCCATTGCACAACTTAGGTTTTAGGTTTCTTAACAACATAATTGGTGCGCTAATTTTAATAATGAGATTATGCGGCGGCGGACCTGCTGGAGTAAGGGTAGGTATTTAGAAATTCCACAGTATAACTTACTGCGTCATCGAATGCGTCTGCGAATGACTTCAATAAAAATATCATGCTGCTGTAATTTTTGGGAGTAAGAATAGCACGTTCGCAAAGCCAGTCATTGAGTTTCCTCTTGATGTTTACGATGTCAGGATATACCTATGCAGTCAGTTGTGTCAGAGATTTGACTACCAACCTTTGCGGGATAGTGATTTTACCATCAAATGTAGGGTCTCCAATCTCCATATCCTAATTTAAGCAACAATTCTGAAAAGTACATCGCGGAAGCGTCACCTCCTAATTGCACTCTCATATAGTTATTTTAGATTGAGCCTCTGAATGTGAGTCCACAACAACAACAATTACAATGCACAACAATTACAATTGGTACAATTTTATTGTATTGTATGTATAGATACATACGTCTAAAAAAACTATTTAAAATTAAAAAAACACTCCGGTACAAAATACCTCTAAGAAGTATAAAACAAATCGGCTTTCGGGCTCGGCAGTCCGTGGTGATGCCTATGGGGTCTGACCATGCTCTTAACCGACAATACGGCCACGTGGTGGCGAGGCATCAAGAAGAAAGTCAAAGCCTGGAAAGAGGCCACGACTAGCATGCGAGGCATGTACGGAGCCCCGCGCGCAGCGTACAGGTCGCTGCGGGACATATTTGCGACAGAACAGAACGATGAACGCGCAGAAACATTTATATACTGTTCCAATTTGTTACAAACTAAATGGAACTTCGTCTCCAAAACTTAAAAAAAATATATATACTTAATTATGAATTAACACAATCGTAAAAATCTTTTACATACATCGGGCGGGGCAAAACAAGTGTTTAAAAATCATCTCCACAATGCGTAACGGCAAGAACTTTTATTTGATCATATGTACTCGTATATATTTAATCCATTATATATTTTCTGTATATTTGCTTTCGGGTCGTATCTGTTGGTATTTTTAAGATGTACTTCCAGTTTAAAAAATATATATTTGCGGAGTTCAACTTCTTGCATTATACAAGAATTACCTACTACAAAAGATAATTGATTTGGTGGAAATAAATAATAATAATTTTAAAAAAATACTGTTGAGTATTGATGCCAGACGGCCTTACAATTATAATGTATTTCCCCGGTGATGATTATGACGGATTTGATTTGCAACCTCTTTAAATAAATAAAGATTTAAAAAAAGTCAAGTTATCAAACAAAAACATACATACATACATACATACAAATAATATAATTTAAGTAAGTATAATGTAGACATGAGTAGTCTGTATGTACCTCAAGATTGGTTCCGTTGTGTGACGTAACCCAATGTAATAAAACAGAAGAAAAAATACCTGTGACAAAGCAGAGAAACACGCGCAAATAAACTATTTAAATGAATATTGCAATTAACGTTAATAATTGATTTCAAACAATTAACGTCCTATTACAGTATTAACATTACATAAGTAGATCGAATGTTGCCACAAGTAAAACGACTTGAAATTCAAAAAAATATATATTTAAAATCCTCACAATAAGCCCTTTCATTTGATATGTCACACGATACAAGTTGCATAACTTATTTTTTTAATTTTCTAATTTACCCCCCTTAAGTGGCCCCCATGTTTAAAATTCATATATTTACGTCACGCGTCCGTGTTGCGGTCACCGACTTACATATGTATACCAAATTTCAACTCAATCGGTCCAGTAGTTTCGGTGCAAATTGGCTGTGACAGACGGACAGTCAGACAGACACACGAGTGATCCTATAAGGGTTCCGTTTTTTCCTTTTGAGGTACGGAACCCTAAAAATTAGCGGGTGCGTTAAAATAGCTTTTAGGCCACCTGTAATTTCGTCACACAAGTGTCGTCTCTCAAAGGAACTAAATCTGCAGACATTATTTCACTTTTTTCTTAAATATAACAAGGTTAAAAAGGGCTTGATAAGTTTGCCATGGGCAGGGCTCCTTCCAAAGTTGGCGAAGACACACTATTTTCGTATGAGAAAAAAAAGAGTTCAAATTCGGTTAATCTGATTTATATTTAATTTTGAAAACAGATACTTAAAACTATTTGACCGCAAATTTATTCGCTCTAGGATTTTCTAAGCCGATATTTTAAGAGGGGGACACGCCGTTTGTTCCAATTTTTTTTGCAATTGACTCATTAAATTAAGAGTAGGAAACTTAGGCAGGACATAGGCTATAGAAACGTTTGGTAATAAAACTGGAAGTGGCTGGAACATAGGGTAGAAGTTAGTATGAGAAGAACTAATTCCATGAATGTATCAACCTGGAGCTTGGTATAAACCCTCTTCTAAACAAATAATTAGGTAGGCGTTAGAAATAAAACTGAAAAGCCTTCAATCACACTAATTTATAACTTTCGCACTAATTTATCTAAAAAGAATAAGTTCCTATTTGAATCTTATATCATAGCAGTAAAAGTTCAAAAACATATCATCTTATTACGACTTAAGTCTTTTTAATTTCAAACTTTCCATTACCCACCTTAAAAAAAAGAAGGTCAAGTGCGAGTCTGACTCGCGCGGCGTGGGTCCCTTACTTACCTATGAAAAACAGACATTACCCTGTACGTAAGGAAACCTATAAATGAAAAAATTGCTTTTAACAACCGGGTAATCATTAACAACCTACCTACCTATGAAATAAGACAAGAAATAACTTTCCCAAGCTCCTATCTCCGTGCAACCGTCGAGTATGATACGACTTTGGAAAGGTTATTCCGTTAAACTATTTGTTTTGTGTGATGTAACTACAAATTTACAGTTTTCGCACTTTTTCCATTACATGTGTTATAAGACATTGCTTCTTGCCAAATTTCATGATTCTAGATCAACGGGAAGTACCTTATAGATTTTGATTCCCTTGCGAGTATCAAAATATGCGACATAAACGGCCGTATCTTTTGATTGCGATGACTTAGAAGGTATATTTTTGCACAGCTCCAAGAGATTGCAGACCTCAGTAATTGATATTAATTTCAACTTGAGACCTTAAAAGCCATAGCTTGATATGGGTGACAAAATTATTTGTTTACCTTTTTCATAAGTAAATAAACAGTAAATATAAACAAATATTTAAATGATCATTAGCAATTAATAAAAAGTAACTGAGGAAGATGTAAAGAGTATCCCTTAAAAACATAAATGTAAAAAAAGGGTACATTCGGTACAAAAACGTCTAGGGCTGACTGTATCGCCGATAAAAGAGTTGAGATCTCAACGGGTGCCAAGTTCCTTAGAACTTTCTTAAATGATATCTTTTAAAAGAAACTACAACGATCTTAAATTATTTCAAAGAAAATTGGTTATTTTCATTGATATTGAATTTATAACTTGGCAAGTTTTATATCTATCTAAACTTGTAGTATTGCTCCTCTGCTGCACTGGGAGTGAAGAAATAGCATAGAATGCGTGCAGATGCTTATCATCCTGGCATGTCGTAAAAGTCGACTAAGGGACGGGTCCTCTCCAACATGGTGGACTATCTGTATGGGCGATGGGCTGATCACCTGTCACCATACGGTTCATCATACCATCCTAGGACTAATTAATCGAACGTGGCCACAAGTAGTCTTGTGGCTCTGCACGCCCCATTAGGGAATTCGGGCGTGATGCTATGTATGTATGTTGTAGTATAAAATTAGAACTATTATTGAAAAGATTAATTCAATGATTATGCTATGTTACTTGTATTAGAGGTTTACCATTCATAACAATGATGTCTTTCGTATTACTTTTAGGTAGAGGTAGAGCCAAACACACTAGATGATTATTGTTCAAATGGGCCGGCTCGGCCGGAGTAGTACCACACTCGCACAGAATATCGGCGTAAAGTAATAGCTTGCTATTGCGTTTCGTACGGTGAGTGACGAGATCCGGAGGCCTATTCCCTCGTCCCCATCCCATCCTTATCCTCCCTAGACTGGCAACACATTGGCAGCACCTCTGGTGTTGCAGATGTCCATGGGCGGCGGTGACCACTTTCCATCAGGTGGGCCGTCAGCTCGTTTGTCAGTCAATTGTCATAAAAAAAAACTAAAAAAAAACTTGCATTTTCTTATCTTTCAGATTGCAGAACTATAGTTAGCATATGGTGTCGTTTGTTGGTTGGTTGGTTATGTTATGGCGGCATTCTTTTGAACGTATCAGTCTTGAGAAAGCCCAGGTTTGTAAGAAAATAGAACATATGTGGTTTAAAAAGAAACCAACATCCATTTTGTATGTTAGTTATCTTTCATCTATTCGCTAACTGATGACCATCTATAGATAGAAAAGTTATTGATGGCCATTTGAATATAGTAACAAATATTAATATATTTCTGTAGCTTAACGTAAATAACTGCATGTAAAATAAACAAAAAGATCATTTTGGCTGTTACTTTTTCTTTTTTTAAGGGTCGAAGATAGTCAAAATAAGTGAAAAATCAATGTTGTTTTAGTTTTTGACATCCTCTTCAAATTTCTGTCATTTTTTTTTTATTATATCCGAAATTACTGTTTTAGGTCAATATCGTTATTGACATAAAAACAGTATTTTCGGATATAATTGCAAATTTCATATATTTTGTATACGATGTCCAATGTAAAAAGAGCCCTGACGGCCATATAAAATGTATGACCGTCAGCGGTCTGTTTACATCGGTCTGGTATACACTCTAACTGCACTGTGTGACGTCATATTTTAAGGCCATTTTGTAAAGAGCGTTTTTGCGAGTGGTATGAAATACGACTTTTCAAAGCGTTGTATCTAAAAAAAAAACACAATAATGTTTTGCGTACATAGTTTGGTTTCTATTAATCAGTCCTTTCCAATAAACGATGAAAAAGAAAATCATTCAAATTCCCTATTCTTAGGTATTAGGAGTATCTTGTAGTACTTACGTACTCAAAGTTGAGAAACTTTCACGTGAGAAGTTCTCTGTAAATTCTCTATAGCTAAACTATTCAGAATATTAATTATCATTTGCATGAGAGTTAGAATGTCCTCAATGTTCTCGAATGTTCTCGAGAAAGTTCTTAGAACTGTATAAGAACATTTTCACGTTTTGTGAATGGCCTGCAACTTCCACATTGCTATATCAACCACAATCAAGCGTATTTTATTAATGTGTAAGTGGCAATGGAACCTTTCAATGAAACTACGCAGAAAAATGTCGATGTATGTACAAAAGAGAACCGGTTCCGCCGACTAAGTGTGCAATAAAGAGTCGACCTTGCGTTCGCGGCGACAGATTACATCACTGCGAACGAGACGAGGAGCACCGCGGCGCCGGCGCGAGCGCTGCGCTCTCCCGCACCGCCGCACGCGCCGGCCCCACTACCACGCGCTCTGGCCCTCGCGCCTCGCCGTCCACCTACCATACCAATACGTACTAAATTAACGGCACACTTTTCATTAACGAATTTCAGCGGAGCTGGCTAGAAGTTAAATAACATTACTAAGTTATTTAATATTCTAAACTAGAGGAAGGCCAAGCCGCTTCACACATGACTGATTCCAGGTACAATGGTAAGACAATGTGATTCTTGTTCGCTTCACTGGTGTCAATCCTACCTTTATTTGCTAATAATCTTCCGCGCGCGACTTCGACTGCGTAGAATTCGGTTATATATATATATTATATATATTCCGGTTGCGAATGCTGAAAATTTGCTAGCGTCGGGACCAAACCAGTGGATCGAGCTTCATAAACCAAAAATCCTCTCCACTGAACGTCATTACTACTCAAGAATAATACGTGAAGCGAAATAGAGAAAAATGTAGGATATTTAACCGGGAAGATGGATATAAGTTATCCGATTCATGGAATCCAGTGATTAGTAAATACAAGCGTCAAGATGTATCATCGAGGCATTCGTCGGATGTTGTCATTATAGTGTGTCGCCGGCCTTACACTCTGAATCCAGAAAAACTAGATCAAGTGGGGGTAGTTCGAAATACTCGTGCGACTCGAAGGTGCTGATACCCGCCACTTCAGTATTCTCGTGACCAGGCCCGTTGCAATACGGTCGAAACGTCGAGGTATACATATAACGATTTTATGTTCCACGATTAAGTCCCGTTTACATGAGTTGAGTAATAAACATACTGTGATACAAAATTATGGTAGCCTTAGTTATCTTACCCTAAAACCAACTAAGTGTAAATTTGGTTACCAGAAAATCACAGTACTGAGACATGAAATTTATGTGGATGGATTTGGTCCCTAACGAAAAAAATCAACGCGATGATGCAGATAAATCCGCCGACTAACTTGAAGGCTGTAAGAGCACTATTAGGATTATTTGTTCATCGAGAATTTCGTCGAAATAGCGCTGCGAACTCACGAATCTCACAACATACCGACCCTTATACAACTACACAGATTTCTTATTATAATATAAAAAATATTGCGATAAGCAACATACAATAATCTGAAGAAAAAAAAAACACTTTTTGGTTACGACACACACATTTACTACAATAGGGAACTTGCATGATTTTTATTTCATCTTTTATTGATATATTTTATTGGAAAGTACTGAGTAATAGAAACCAAACTGTGTTCGCAAAAATGATTGTTGTTTTTTTTTTTTGAGATACGACGCTTTGAAAAGTCGTAGTTCATTCCACTCACAAAAATGCTCCAGACAAAATGGCGCTGAACTATGACGTACACTACAGTTAGAGTGTATAACAGACCAATGTAATAAGAGCGCTGACGGTCATACATTTTATAAGGTAAGGTACCTACACAAAATATATAAAATTTGCAATTATTCCCAAAAATACTGTTTTTAGGCCAACATCGTATAAATAAAAAATGACAGAAATTTCATGAGGATGTCAAAAACTGGTAAACCAGAAATAAAAAATATTTTTCACTTATTTTGACTATTTTTGACTCTTAATAAAAGAAAAAGTAACAGTTAAAATGATCGTTTTGTTTCTTTTACATGCATTTATGTACGTTAAGCTACCGTTCCACAAAAATATATTAATATTTAGTCAAGTAACCAGTTGTATAATGCCAATTGCTCATCGCCGTTAACAAACTGTTGCTATCCAAGGTGCAAGGATGTCAATCGTTTAGGAGTTCTCCTGGTTCTTCACCACCGATTCTATTTTACCATTTGGAGTTTCATGAACATAAGTTGATTCCGGATCAGACAGAAATCAAAGCCACCCGTAAAATACTTATCATTTAGGAGTTCCGGTGATCATCTATGGTCTTCATCAACAGTTTCACTTCACCAAATAATGCTTTTGGAACGTAACTGCTTGAGTTATTACAGAAAATACTAAAATTGCTATTTGCGTGCCTATAATATTTGTGGAAATCAAAAGATTCCTCATAGATCCTGTCATCACACCTCGACTTTGACTACAACGGGACCAAACTCTTCCTACAACACGACTAAACCCTACCGATAATTCTTTTTTTTTTAATATCAGTTTATAAATGACGGAGTTCTGAGGTAACAACAATAAAAAAAACGCGGGGCACTCTTTAGGGACTGCCGATTGAAGTGAAAACCCAACTCACCTAAAAAGTACACATATAAACACATTATAACTACGGAAAGCGTTCGGTGACGATGACGCGAGTTCCATGATTTTAGTTCACCTTTAAAGTGCCCAACGCGCCTTAAAAAAGCACTTCAAAAAATACAACCGAATACAGAACCTCCTCCTTTTTACTTTGAACTTTGTCACCACGTTTCTCGAATACAACGCACGTATCATGGGAAAAAACTATTGAAATCTTTTTTCTTGATTTGGTTATCACAATAGAACAAGAGCATCAAAATTACCACTTTCGCTGCGTAATTTATTACCAATCAGCTAAAGAAAATTCGTCATTCACTACCCTCGGCCATTGTCGATAACTCTCGGTTAGTCTCGATACATATCACCAAGTTGAGTAGCCTAATCATTGAAATATACCTATAGCAAGGAACTACTCAAAGCAATTTTCGCGATGCTTACTTTTGAGGTGTCAGAACGAGAATCTGACACCATCGCAGGTTCAGTCGCATGTCAACCACCATCCATGACAACCATTAAGTGACACTGTTATTATTGAAAAAATGGGTGTCCCCTGGTTTCGCAGACAGAAATTTCATATAATTTCGTTTTTCGCAGAAAATGTTTCATGTAATATTTGGTCCATGTATTTTTATTTTGAATATTATAGTTTCAACGAATATTTACTTGAGAATTTTAAAATATAATTTTTTTATTTAACAAACTTATCAAATAGTAGAATTATTATTTAACAAATATTGTTTGTTCCGTGTATTTTTCCATGGAGTTTTATTTCAAAGAAAATGTTTCAATATTTCTAATGTTTGATGTTATGCTAAAGAGGTTGACGTATAATGACAAAATATGGTAAATGCCAGTGAGCGAGCGAGCACAATGGGTCGGAGCAGAAGAGACTTGGGTAGGTTAGGTTCAGAAGGTAAGGCAGGAGCTTCGCTTCGCTTTACCTTCGATGTTAGGTCTTTTTTTGTAACAGCTCAGAAAACCAAATGTAAATAAATAAAAGCTTTTAAAATAGACGTTATGCTATCCATAATTGTATTAATAAATATCATACAAATGTTCAGTAAGATTAATTAAGCATTTAAGAAATATGAAGTCACTATTAATGAGAATAACAAGATTGTTTTCCTGCTTGACTAGAATTTACCTGCATTGGTGTTGTAATTTTATAGGAGGTATGCATTTTGCTTTGACAAAATGCATATCTCCTAATAAATTTTATATTGTTAGTCTATGTAATAAATATAGAAACATTAAATTTTATTTGAACCAAAAATCAATGATTTAAATTTCTTCAAAGTAAGTATTCTGCGTATTGATTATTCTATGAAATGATAATAGGAGAAATAAGTTATGTGAAACGAAATTCTATAAAATTGTTGTCTCTGAAACTACGTACAACCGAAAAAGTGCTCTCCCGTATCGTGCGGTGTGAGACCTCAGCCCCACCGACCCCACCGTCCACAATGATATGATAGCGTGTGAATCAAGTAATGTTAGACTTTTGTGTGTATGTCTGCAATAGGGTGTGGTTAAGCCATGGCGCTGGCGATTGACAATCTACTTACTTTGACTTGAGACTTGTTACACGAAATTGTACTGATAGGCATATCCTTCTTTTGAGATCTTTGAGCCTAATTATTTGGCGGTGACAAAGTCTGTTTGTTATGTTGGTATGCAACTTCCTTAGTGGGTCCAATTCGAAACGGCGTCGCCTAATTTAAAACTCCCTAAATTAAAAATAAGAAACGTCAAATTCGATTTAGTACGGCACCAAGCTGTCAAGTCGAATTTGACGTTTCTTATTTCAAGATTAATGACTTTTAAATTTAGCGAACACACTTTCGAACTGGCCCCAGTGTGAAAGTAAAATTGACATCCGCTTGCAGTCTATGCTCGCAGGACAAACTATAAAGTGACAAAGCACGTAGTTATTATATAGGTAACTGTTGGTACTCTATGTGACATTACAACTGACAAAAGTTACACAAATTTCAGTGGTTCGATGATGCTGAGAATTGTAACTATTGTCTTATTTGGCTATATGTCTATTTGGCTAATTTGTTAACATTATTTCAGGGCCTGTATTTGACGTTGCCTAAACGATAACGCAAATTATTTTAAAACCGTTGCGGCATCTATCTCTGTCTAAGAAGGCCCCATAATGATGTATAATACTAACGATGAAGCTGATTGTGAACATGCAAATCACAAGTAAATGGTGATAATGAAATTGGTCCTTGAACCCGCAACAGATTTTCATGACCAATCCCCTCTCGGACGATAACTCGTTAAATGCTTCAGAGAGTTGTATCACGAAGCCTCGTGAACGTCAGCTGCGGTTCCGTGGGTGGGTTGAACAGTGGCAACCTCAAAGTGATCGTCAAGGTAGCGTACACCAACACGATATCGAGGGTGATGATGCCAAAAAAGAGTACCCAAATAGTACCGAATTAGCACCTATTAAAAAAGTACCCTTGTAGTTTTGTAGATAAAATGGGTGGTAGGTATTGTTTTGAACGTAAGAGGGGTACTATTTTTTTTTGAGATATAGCTGATTGAAAAATTCGAATGCCTTTTGGATGAAAGAGATGTGTACGCCACATTGACGGTGCGCTAATTTTTACACAGTAAAATAGTCACATATCTCAGCTTCTACAGTAGCTACGCAGATGACTATTTTTTAGCCCATAAAGAATTCCCCAGAAAAAAAAAATCAGATGACTATAAAGTAGTGGCTTATACGTCAGCTTTCATGTTCTATCTCTTTATAGTCAGCCGACTTTTTTTTTCTTCAAGATATTGGGTATTGGGATCTGCAAGATTTTCTATCGGGAGGTAATTATTAAAAAAAAAACTGCGTGCTTTTGAGGTTATTGCTCAACCCACCTACGGAACCGCAGCTGACGTTAACGAAGCTTCATGATACAACTCTCTGAAGCGTTGTACAAGTTATCGTCCGAGAGGAAATGATTGACGAAATTTGTACCTGGCTTGTGGACGTAAGGAACTTGAAGTAAATGTTTATGCGTGCGCGCGTGCGTGTGTGTGTGTGTGTTTGTTAGAATAGGTATAGTTTAAGAAGACACAATTAATCGTTAACACTAAATGGAATTAAATTTACTTGACACCGACATCGGTAATGTATTAAATTTATTAACCACTAAATACTAAAGATTAAGGTTTATCAATTCCAGTTAAAGTTGCGTTACGTTTTTGATTTTATAAGGCTACTAGTGGACCCGCCGCCGCTTCGCCCGCGGTATCTTCCATACAAACTGGATCACCCGTTTAGGGATAGAATTTCAAAAAATCCCTCCTTAGTGCACCTCTAGTGTACTCGAGGGATCACTCCTCCAAATTACAAACCACTAGGACCACCCGTTTAGGCTGTGCGTTGTCTATAAGTGGGTCGCAGTACTGTTTTATAAGTATTGATTGAAGGCAATCTTTGTTTTAGGTTAAAAATTATGTTGTGTCCTTTTCCAGCGTTAAGAATGTATCTGTCAAGTTTCATCAAAATCCGTCTAAGAGCACCCGCGTGACGCATGCACAGAGAGACAGACAAAAACTCTAGAGACAACTTCCAATTTCTTTTTCTTCATTGCATTCAATGTACAAATTTCGCAATTTACGACTATATAGATATTCAATGTTGCGTTTCTTTATTCAATAATTATAGTTTGTTATGTTGGACACTTATTTTTAAATAAATATATTGATGAAATAAATATACTCACTCTTATTTTCTGTATTACACGTAAATATTGAAGTTGAACAAAGGTAAGGCCGGATAATTAACACATAAACATAAGTCAAACCCTTTAAATTATTATTTCACTCACGCGAGCGGAGCCACGGATACATCTTATATTGTTATAAAAATCACGACAAGATACGTAATTTTTAATAACGTCATAATTCTTAGTGAGTGCATATACCATAATAGTACCTAAATATTATACCCGTGTTCGCGACGGTTGCATTCTCAGGTGGACACATGTTTGACAACGTGGCATATAAAACGAATATATATGAATTGATCACTGAAAGCGACCCAATGTTAGTAGAAAGTTGGAAAGTGAATCATCTAACATGCATGGTGGCGAATATGCGGATCAACGCGCGCTCGCGCCTCACGGCTATTCAATTTAAACATCGGCTATTTTCACAATACGATTACTTGGCATAGTAGTAGATGTATCGATTTATATAGGTGCATCTACTACTATGTCAAGAAATCAGACAAGCACTCATTAGTTTAAACGAACAGAGGGAAGCATTACAAAACAAACTCGAAGTACTTATTGGAGAATAAATGTTATTATGGAATATTAATTTTATATAAATTCTTACATTCAGTAACTCTCCTAGGGATATTAAATACAATACAATGTAATCAAAATTAAACGAATTTCAGGTCGGGAAACAAAATGATAGATGCATTTTTATGCCAGTATTTCACGCAAAAATGAAACGGTCCATTTTTAGGGTTCCGTACCTCAAAAGGAAAAAAATTAAACCCTTATAGGATCACTCGTGTGTCTGTCTGTCTGTCCGTCTGTCACAGCCAATTTGCTCCGAAACTACTGGACCGATTGAGTTGAAATTTGGTATACGTATGTAAGTCGGTGACCGCAACACGGACGCGTGACGTAAATATATGAATTTTAAACATGGAGGCCACTTTTGGGGGGTAAATTAGAAAATAAAAAAAGTGATGCAAGCTATATCGTGTGACATATCAAATGAAAGGGCTTATTGTGAGGATCTTAAATATATTTTCTTTTGAATTTCAAGTATAATAGTTTAGATGTTATTTAGGAAAATAGGCGAAAATTGACCATTCCCCCCCCCCCTCCCACTTATTTCCGGAACTACTGGGGCTAAAGTTTTGAAAAAAATACAGAAAATAGTTCTTTACCTATAGATTACAGTAAAACCTATAAGAAGTCTATGGTATTTAAAGTAACGTAGTAAATTACGGATAATCATGTACGGAACGGAACCCTCTCCACGCGACCTCGCACTTGTTCGGTTTTTTTAATTGCGGGTTCCGTCTTACGTAACACGTTGGGTAGACTTTATAGGTTGGATCATATTATGTTTTTACCCGACTGTGGTAGAACTCAAAGGGGTGTGATCTTAATAGTGTTAAGGTTTATATTGCGAGTGTATAACGCATACCGGGACAGCTTTTCATTTTTAAAACAAAGATGTTCTTCTATTTGTGTATCTTTTGAAATGATTGTTATGGTATTATACTGTAGTTTCATAGTATGTACATCTGAAGTATTATTGTTTGCTTTTGAATGCTTCAATTTTTGTATTATATTGAAGATTTGAATTAACAAACATGTATTTTTTTAATCTATATAAATCTCGTGTCACGGTGTTTGTGGTCGCACTCCCCCGAAACGGCTTGACAGATTTTTATGTTTTTTTAATATATATTTGGTAGTTATGAGAATAGGTCGTAAAGTATATTACATACCCCTTATCTTATCTTAGAGCTTGGGGACCTTGAAGATACACTTCGACCCAACGGAATCTTTTGTGTAATTACCTCTCTTTAAGCACTAGTCCATAGCATTCTCCACAACTTTAATGAATTGACTTGTGGAGCACAGTGGTAGCGCCTTGTATTCCCTGGATATGCAGTGCCAAGGACTCTCATTCTTAGTCTGGCGAGGGCGACAAATTCACAATGATCTGTTTCATTGTTTCTTCCTCTTCACCACATATTCTACAGATTGTGTTGTCAGAAAGTCCCATCTTGGCTAAGATATACTCAACCCCAAAGTGACCTGTGAATACATGCTAGGTGATTAGGATGTCCACGTGGACGAAGTCGTGGGCGGAAGTTAGTAATAAATATATTTTGGTGTTTTTCACTCATAATAATAACTGCTAAGCATATCTCGATCTCCGCCTTTCAAAACACGTTAGAAACACACTCGCAAATATGATTAGAGTATGTTTTATATTTCCGTACAAATCTCGCCTTTGCAGACTTCCAGCGTGTTACAACATTTCCAGTGTGTTCCGAACAAAATTGCATGTTACACCTTTCCAGTGCGTTATGGAATTTTTTATGAGCGGCACCCGGCTAGATTAGTCCACGCTACGCCACTGCACATATGCAGGCTAGTGTTGGCCAAACGTTAGTGTGACTAATGAATACAAATTAATGACTAAAAACTAAAGTAATTAATTAGTGGAATTAAACACTAAACCAAGATTCGGCGTGTGCGTGTGCTTGTGTATGAAGATCAGTCTTAGTATAAGGGTAACTATTACAAATCTGTGTTATTTACTGGACATACATCTTTTAGATTAACTTTCTCTGTAAAGTGTTTTTTCAGTTTAATTCCCGCTTACTGGCTATTTTACCCTATGCTTGTAACGACGAGACTAGTACATCGCGAATACGATGTCTTGGCGCGGTGGGGCTGAGAACGAATAGGGAATAGTAGTTTATGCAACGGTTGCATAATGATAGGCCTTAAAACACTAGTGCGGTTTTATGAAACGAGCTTTTAGCGAGTGTGTTTTAAGGCCAAATTATGCAGAGTTGCATACATAACTTTATCTACACACATATTATAAATCCTCCATGATGGGTTCAGAAACAATATTTTCTGGCAACAAGTTATTTGTTGCAATCGTGGCTGCATATTTCCGATATCCGGCGCATTTTCACATCACACACACTCCGAGAAGACTACTATTCATATTCTCAACTAAAATGTAAATTACAAACAACTTTTTCTATTCAATTCAACAACAATTCTACTTTCGTTCAGCAAAACACCAACATAATGGCGGCAATTCGATCCTCCGTCAAGACCATTTTTTTTTAAATCATAGACAAACCAACGAAGTCTCTTTTCTCATGTCACTCGAGATCAAATGTTGTGCAGTTTATATTAAAAAAACATACTGAATTGATGTTTCGTATCAATAACTGTTTTAATGTCTATGGATACTAGAATAGAGACCCGCTTGAGTTTTGACAGCTGTTCCAAATTTAATGTCATTTCTATACTAAAAACGATACGGGAATAACATCGCAGCACTGGTTTTTCCTAATTAGTTGTCAAAATGGTGCTCATTTCCTACGGTTTTTGATTACACTATGGAGGTTTTATGATATGGGTGTAGATAAAATAATTACCATTTGTACCCACCACAGCAAATCTCGAGACGATCGTATCAACGGCACAAAAGTTATTCTCACATAAACATACTCGTACATACCTACATACAGTTGCAGATCCGTCGAGTGTGCATCGACTTGGAGATCTCGCTTCGATACATTATTTAAACTTAGTTAATGTTAAGTTAAAAGTTAATCGGGCGGGGTCATGAATTAAGTATTTCATCAAGTAGTAGTACGGGATCGGAGATATTTATCCTTCAGAGTCAGTGACGCAAGGCGAGAGCAGCGCGCGGGCGGCGCGGCGCATGGGCGCGAGGTCGTTCAAACAACGCAGCATGAAGCTTACGCGGCGCGCGCGCACTGCGCGGAGGTAGCGCATTCCCGCATACCAATCTTTGTGCACTTCCACAATTCAAGCTAGTCGATTACATTTTTAGTAATCTATCGCACTCTCACGACTGTAAAAGAACCACTCGACTACTCGTTATTTATACGGCTCTTTAGGGTTCCGGACCCGAAGGGATCCGACGGGACCCTATATAATGAGAGGACTACGTCCATCCGTCTGTCGGAGGCCTCGAGCTCAGCAATGGCGAGAGGTAGGTTGAAATGTGGAGGTCAGCTGCAATAAAGCTGATCTTCTTCATTTTATACATAAACATCATCCGGCCTGTATGGCCATCCATCTCAGAAACATGGCTTTAACTTGGTTCGTCATCCTTAGACAAGACAAACCCAATGGATATGATGGTAGTGCATTACTTATTAAAAGAGGAATGAATTATTCTGCTCTTCACATTCCATCTCATCCCCCACCTTCGATTTTTCTAGCTTGTACGGGTCATCCATACAGTACGTCACACTAATTTCGTGATGTTTTGACCCCTCCCCGTTCTTGTTTCACATTTGTGAGACCCCCCCCCCCTCCCTAGTGTGACGTCACATATTTTGCAATTTTACATCTAAAAATTATTAAATTAAGACGGTAGTTCCGAAATTAGTTTGTTTTCCATTTAAATATGTTTTTATATGTATAAGAGCGAGTGTGAACTAGCCTACAAAACAATTTTTAACCTTATTCCCATACAGATAAAGTAGGAAATATTTTAGGTTTTTTGTTAATAGTTCAAATTTTGCATTTTAAAACGTAGATTTATTAGATTTTGAAATGTGACGTCACGAAACTCAGGACTCCTCCCACCCCTTGTCACACTTCGTCGACCCCCTCCCCCCCTTAACGTGTGACGTACTTTATGGATGACCCCTATCATGCTAGGTATCTGTATCGTCTCAGTCTATATTCCACTCCCTGCTCCCAGAATCATAAGCGAGTTTTTGAACTGTATCTCCAATCTCCAGGCCCACTTCTTATTCTTGGCGAATTCAATTGTCACCACACTTTATGGGGTTCACGGGAGTGGGCTCCTCGGGCCGTAAGCTTATTAATCTTCTAGACTCCTCAAACCTATGAGTACCGAATGATGGGAGACCTCCTCGTAGGGTTTCTCCTGTTCAAAACCCTTCAGCCGTAAACCTGTCCATTTGTTCCGCATTACTTGCTAAGTTGACTTGGGATATCACATCCCTCAGTTATGACAAGAGACCATCTCCCTATTATTCTTACGTTCTCTTCAAGCTCGGGCTTACCTATGCCCTCCCCCCCTCTGCAAAAATTCAGACTATCTAAAGCTGATTGACCCATCTGCGCTAGTACTTTGGATGACAAAACGAATCTACTTTCTCCGGGTTCCTCCATTAACTTTACATTCTGTTACTCTCTTTTCACTGCAGCTCTCTTGGAATCGGTAGTGGTATCAATACCATTAAGAAATGCTTCGGGCAATAGACGCCCTTCTCTTGGTGGGACTCCGAGTGCTGATCTCATGTTAAAGATACGAAAGAGGCAGAACAAACGTACTGGTTACGAATAGGAAGAAACAATCCTAATTCATATTATAAATGCGAAAGTAACTCTGTCTGTTACGTTTTCACGGCTAAACCGCTGAACCAATTTTCATGAATTTTGGTATAGAGATATAATATAATATTGGACGTTCGAGGACATAGGCTACTTAAATAATTATTCTATGCAGACGGAGTCGCGGGCACCAGCTAGGAATGGCATAAACGTCGAATAATCCGTCGCTTTCCATAACGGCGTATCCGGCTTGCCCACGCAGACTTGCTGTTTCAGAAAGTCGATGCGCTCCGTGACACAAGCCATGTAGTCTTGGGGCCGAGTATAGGTCCGGGCAAAAGCCTGAGTCACGAAGTGCATCACTCGGGGGCGGATCTTGCCCCCTCTGAAACATATTCACTTTGCAATGAGAGTCCAGAACTCGCTGATGCGCCGCTTGATCCGCAATTGCCAGCCGGGGATCTGATGGCAGGCCGCGGTTCTCGATCAATGTCCGGGAACTTGTCACGAGCAACACAGCATGGTGCAATGGTACCGCAGTAGGTATAGGATCGAATGGGTGTCAGCAAGATCTTCGCTATGGGACCATTATGGGACTCAAGTAAACGAGATTTTTAATGTCCCATTTGACGTTTGTCGACTGGCGCAAATAGAGATGAGGCTAATGGGCATCGTAAGATATCAAATCCGATTTAAGTAAGAATCGATTTGCCCCTTTATATGTGTTAAGATTGTCCTCTGATTTATCTATTTAGTAATTTAATTAGTTCTTCCCACAGGGTCCTTTCGAGCAGGCCGCAAATTATTTTCTGCTAGAAATTTAATTTTCAATATTTTAGGTCTAGTAGTTTCAGCGATAAGGAGGGGGAGGGGGAATGGTAAATTTTACCTATATTCCTAAATAACTTGAAAACAATTTATTTTAAAATTATTAAAAAAATATATATTTAAGATTCTCATAACGAGCCCTTTCATTTGATAGGTCACACGCTATATTTTGCAAAACATACGTACCAGAAGTGATGATTGTCAGTATCTTTTCATACAATTGCGTAGTGGGTTGCCAGGAGTGCCAGCAACAAGACGGAGCTCATGTAGACGACAATGTTTTTACAAATAAAAAAAAATAAAAATATATAATAAATACCAAATAAAATAGCATTTCGAGTGTTGCCTCTATCATGTTTCTAAAAGTGCAAAAACTTTTGGCCCATCCTGTATAAAAATGTAAGGCTTATTGATTATTGGCTTGGTGGTTTATGGATATAAAACCTTTTACCTTTATATTAACTATATTGATTGAAACACTATATCAAATTTACCAATCAATCTGTACTTATCAATAATTTAAGACAGTTATGTAAGACAGGTATTAATACTTATAGGCACTTTTTTGTAAAATTACTAAGAGTAGACTTTCTATTATATTTGTTAAGAGGGCGCCGAATACTTTCCTTTCATAGAAAACACAATAACAGTGATGAGGGCGCCACTGGACGGTCGGTGCCCTCTTAACCGATAAAATACCTGCTTAAGAAAACTTATAATAGGTAAAATGTCGAGTCGAAGAACACCATTTCGATGTAGGTAATCTATAGTTATTCTGCCATTTGACATATTCTTAAAATAAGTATCTAGGTACCTATTCGAAAAATACTAGAACAAACCAAATACCTATTCTATGAATCGTTGTCGGTGAAATTAAATTCAATTACATTTTTTCCGCAAAGCAAGGAGCACCCATTCTTCTTAGGCAGGCAGGTATGTTATATGTGGCACCGCCTAGCCTAAGCAATACAATAAATAGCCTTTGTAAGATTATATAGGTACAGTTGATTCATCCATACTTACTTGT
This sequence comes from Tortricodes alternella, assembly GCA_947859335.1. Lineage (NCBI taxonomy): Eukaryota > Metazoa > Arthropoda > Insecta > Lepidoptera > Tortricidae > Tortricodes > Tortricodes alternella. The sequence goes on along the minus strand of OX401970.1, from coordinate 19,686,614 downwards.
CTTATTTGGCAAACAAGTTTCTAACCTCAAAATGCACCTGTTGGCTAAACCACCTATTTTCTTGCAAATAAAGCAACCGGAGACAATATTTTAGACGTCACTTTGCCAATTTTTAGCCTAGGACTGCTTTATTTAGGATAAAATAGCAATTTCACCCAAAAATTGCACATTTTAAGGTTTGAGAGTTGTTTACCAAATAAGACACGTATGGATGAAATGACTGTATAGCATCGATGGCATTCGCCTTTGATCAATTAAATTCGATCGTCTAGGAGACTCGACAGTATTATAATAAGAAGTAACTTTATACCTACTTCCATAATAATAATAAAGGCCGGGGCAAACCAAACGCGGTTGCGGCGCGTTTGCGGCGTTTGGTGTGCCCGGGCCTTAACGGTATACTTATATTGTAGGTATGGATTTGTAGGATTTCATTTAATGAGACTCTTTGAGAGCAGCAGTTTTAACAAACCTATTAGTTTAGTCGCTAAAAATCTAAACAGATAGGAAGGTATTTAATACCTACCAACAATAACAAAATCGGGAGCTAACAATGTACGACCAGAGAATGCACGATCCGATAATTCGCGGCCAAAAATCCGGACGCGGATTATTGGGTTGTGCAGTATCAGGACGTAGGTACAGTGTTTGCTTCGAATTATCACCTCGTACTGAACTTGTTAAACCTGATAATGTACGGCCAAATAATGGACAGCCAGGATAATGTACAACGCGATAATCGGTGACCATACCATCGCTTTATACCTATCTGGTTGCCGATTATTAGGTACCTCGTACCACTAACGCACAGCCAAATATTAGAAGACCAGATCATCCGCGACCAACAACCTCAGCCTACTGTTGAGTTTCTAGAGTGAAAACCTAAAGATACGAATAAAATGGCAAATGGCAGCGAGGGAGCAAGATGGGTCGGAGCAGAAGCGACTCGAATAGGCTCGATTTGGAAGGCTAAGGCCGGAGCAAAGCGAAGCGCATCTCTCGCACAGCCAGACAATTGAAGATTAGGCAGGTACAATCTGGTCGTGCATTATCGGGTCGAACATTATCGGGACGTAGGTACATTAACCGGACTCACGAAATCAAGCCCCTTACACCTACCTGTGCTCTGCTGATGACGTCGTGAGGTCCACGCCATGTCGTGGCAGCTGGAGATTTCCTCTTGGCTAGCTCCAAGGTGGCCTCGCTGGGACAGCGCTCAAACATGAGCACGCGCTCAGCTACGGATCCGCGCGTGAGGAATGGCCGCATGGGGATGGCTGCGCCGGCGGCGACCGCGCTCGCGCTGGCATCGCCGGCGCTGGACGCGCGCCGCGCTCGCGCCTCGAACTTAGTACGCGCTTCGGTTACGTGTGAGCCGAGCGAGGCGCGCCGCTCGCCACTCGCGCCTGCTGCCGGTTTCCGAGCACCAGTGTCGAGCCGGTCTTGATATCGACTCTTCGCATAATCGACCAACGAGACGGGTGGCACCACGTCCGGCCGCTCCGCCGAGCGCTCGGCAATCACGCCGCCGGTGCGCAGCGCCCGCAGCAGCCGCTCCTCCTCGCGTGCCACCTCCAGGCGCATCGCGGCAGGGTCGGAGCGCCGAGCGCCGCTCCCCTCGCCGCTTGTTCCGTTTCGCTCCGGGACGAGATCAGGGGGTAGGGTCACCTCGATGGTTTCATTGTCCGTATCCGATCGTTGCTCGCGATAGGGTTCCGGCCGCTGCTCGCGTCGCACTTCAGGTCTGATGCCGCCCGGGCGGTCACGTTTCAGCTCAGGCCGTTGCTTGATCTCGGGTTTGGTTTCCGGTCTCGGCTTAGTCCTTAGGTTGTCTGTGAGTTTAAGTCCGGGCGTAGGCCTGCACGATAATATTTCGGTGGGCGCGAGTCCCCGCGCTTTCCAGGTTTGGTATATAGCCTCGGCATGGTCCGATATCTGTTTAGCGATAGCGGCGATATCCTCTTCGCCGGTGTCGATCTCGCGACGGGCCGTCGCCGCCATGGTCGAGCCGCTAGCCGTCAAGGCGCGCGCACCACACCGACCGCTTCAGGGGCCCGTCGGGCGCCCCATCCACTCACTAGACAAAATACACGCCTGATTACACCGACCTAATCGCACTGCTAACTTAAATTCACCCACGCCTTAATCGCCACGCAAACGTGAGAACGACGTTGGACGGATTACGAAACAGCTGTAGTGGGAGCGCGCGTCTGACAATAAACAAAGGGAACGATCGCGTGTCTTGTCGCGATGCGGCGAGAGCTCCGGCCGCAGACGACAGGCCAACGGTGGCTGCTCGCGCGGACTGCGGGCGCGGGAGGCGCGCAGCGCCGGCCCGCGGGCGCGCCGGCCCCGCCCCGCCGCGCTCGCCCTCCCGCTCCCGATTCCTGCAGCTATAATGTATCTATACGTGTAGTTAATAAAACATATGAATATAAATTATAGCAAGGCATCTTAGACTTCTTGCTATGTTTATCTATAGCTGGATGTAATCTAGACACACGGCAGTGTGTAAGCCAAGTTCGCAAAGTAAAAAGCGACACACCGGCAGTGGGTTATATTACACGAACCATTTCGGGCCATTTTCGACCCACCATAACTTAAAATCTAATTGACCGACACACTTGCATCTCTATTAAGACCCTCTTCTAATAGCTGAATCCCAAATTTCAATAGAAAAACTTCTTAGGTACTATTCATGAGATCATGGCGTCCGAAAATCACTATTTTTATCACTGACTGACATACTTATAGTTATAAGTAGGTAGATCAAAAGTTTAGACTACTTCCAGGTGACCTAGGAAGTTAAAACTTGGTGTGGAGAGAGGTTATTCATAAGAAAAAATCAGAAATCGTCACATTAAGGATTGTTATAGAAGACAATGGTTATTAATGCGGCCAGTTTCGAACATTACATATTAGGTATACCTATGACACTGGTGGATTAAATCGATAACTTTGTATTGTTATTGTTGAACGATATTACTTTTACTTATATAAGGCTAGATAGGTATTTGGAGTGATTTAATCACGTTTTATTTAAATAAAGAGAAGAGACACGTATTGACAAAAAAAACAGTGATAAATAAGTACTTAGACAAAAAACATAATTGTGAAAAACGGGCCGAGTTCGGTACAAAAACGTCAGGGGTTGACGGTATCGTTGATAAAGAGTTGAGATCTGAACGGGTGCCAAGTTCCTTAGAACTTTCTTAAATGATACCTCTGAAAAGGTACCTACTACAACGTTCTTAAATTACTTTAAAGAATATTGGTTATTTTCACTAATATTGAATTTATAACTTGACAAGTTTTATATTCATCCAAACTTGTAAATTGTAACTATTAACAAAATAAATTCAACACTCAAATTTATTAATAATATGTTCTATTTGCCATAAAAGACAGATACTTTCGAAGTATTCAAAGTCAGATTAAAACTTGCCAAGTTATAAATTCAATCGGTGAATTTCAAAATAAGTGTACGTAACGCAAAGGAATACCTATTGACTGTTTTGTTACAAAACGGAAGATTTCGTGACACATGGGAAATTATAAAGAGGTATTCAGATGGATAAATAAAACATGCCGACATAACTAGGAATTGATCACTTTATTTGTACTAATCTACCTAATTTTAATTTTAATAAATTACATAGTTAAAATAAATATACTAGTGGCTCCGTGAGCTGTAGACCTCGCGACAAAAGACTTCAAAAAACTGAATCCTTGCGACAAACTTAACTTTGCCGTTGAAAAACTGATATCTCCATATATCAAGTCAGTTTACCAACACCGCCAGTAAGTTTGTAATTGCAAAAATCTCCATATCTCCGCCATTTTGAAATATTTCGAAAAACTGAATCGACAAAAAAAAATACAATTACCGAACCTCCTCACAGAATTTCACGAGAATCGGTTGAGAACTGCGAGCTGTAGACGAGAACAAATGGACATCCGCTGGACATACGAAAACATTTATGCCCAAGCTGAAACGGAGACGCTTCGCTCGCTTCGCTCGCTCGGTCGATAAATAGGCACCCATATTTTTCATTACCTCGAAGGATTGAATTTAAAAGTAGAAAAATCACTAAAGGCTCGGGCAAACCAAACGCGGTTGCGGCGCGTTTGCGGCGCGAACGCGGGCCCGCGCCGTTGTAGAACGGCGCGGGCGGATTTACCATGCCACACCAAAGTCGCGCGTTATCTCTAAGTGCGTCTCTCTCACACTAGTGCCGACGAAAGAGATAGTCATAGAGATAAACGGTTCTAATATATCTTTGTGCCATGCATGTTAGGTCCGCAGTACAATAACATTCACACTGTAGTCTGTAGGTACATATCGCTTAAATAAATAAATAAAATAACAAATGAATTTCTACTTGTTAAAAAAAATGTGTGCGTGTGTTGTTGTGTTTCTTATTGAAAATCAAATTTGATGTTAATTTGATTTTCAAAATGCTCGGGTAATGTAACGTGCACCCCTGGTTACGTCTTCTTGGGCTTCTTAAAGAGATGTCGTGCTTGTATTCAATTCGAACATTTACTTTAGTTTTAATAAAACAGATTTACTTTTCGACCGACAAAACCATTATTACCATTATTATCATTTATTTTTCACAATTTTGAAAACTACACTAAATTGCGGTTTTTTTAAACGTTATGTAACATTTTAGTGTAGTATTGTATTCCAATTTCAAATTATCCTCCAACATCAACTTTTATGTTCAAAATTCAAATGTTGGTTCCAACCGAATAACCGTAATATGAGTTCCTTTTGTAGTAAATTAGCCCTGTCTCTAAAACTGCCGCGTAAATTTGTACATGTTGTGCCATTTTAAAAAGTACACTAAATTTACAATTTTTTAATGTTATGTGCAAGGTAAGTGTAGTAACTATTTTTTAAATAAAACTCGATCATACTAACGTGTCGAATTTTGAAAAATAAAAAAAAAATGATTCCTTTTTTTTACCGCTACTTACTAAACAATTTTTTTTTATATCATGATGCAGTCATCATGATATAAAAAAAATTGTTTGTTACATTCGATAGCATAATTTGTCAGGAACATTATGCATAAAACATATTCACGAAATATTAAATTTTGCACTCGTAGCACTCAAAATAATGAATCAAATGAATGGTATCAAAAACCACGAGTTTTATAAAAGTGCCTTTATCTCGAAAACTATGATATTTTTATTAAGGTCAAAATTACTTAATGTAGTAGCTCTTGAGCTAACCTACCACCTCCTTTCGTTTTATCGTTGGTTTTAGGGACACCCTGTACGTAAGTCGGTGACCACAATACGGACGTCTAAACGTAAATAATAGTAGTTTATGCAACGGTTGCATAAGTTATAATTAAAAAATTATAAAAAAAAATGTTTTGCAAACTATATCGTGTGACATATCAAATGAAAGAGCTTATTGTAAGAATCTTAAATCTATATTTTTTAGAATTTTAAAATAAGTAGTTTGGAAGTTATTTAGGACGTTAAATAGGCGAAAATTGACCATATAATATAATAGGGATTAGGTATGCATGCATTTTTTATCATCTTGTATTGTAAAGTGCCGAGTGATAGAAACCGATCAGTGTACGCAAAACATTATTATGTTGATTATTTTATGAGTTATGAAGCTTTCAAAAGTGATTGTTCATACCACTTGCAACAACACCCCATACAAAATGGACAACAGCTATTACATCACAACTGTCGTGAGACTGTACAAAATGTATGGCGTTTACGAAATCTGCAATTATTTCCAAAAATACTGTTTTTAGACCAACATCGTAGAAATACAACATAACATAAATTTGATGAGGATGTCCAAAAAGCAATACATATTTTTGACAAATTTTGACCCTTAATCAAATAAAAATGAATAGTCAAAATGATCTGCTTTTTCTGTAATATGCTTTTGTTTACATTTACTTTCATAATATGTAGGTATATATATCATTTAAACCTCATTTTGATTTTCATGCAACTTCCCCTTTGGGTGGGTGTTCACGGGTCACTTCAGGGATAAGAATACACTGACGGCCGAAGAACGCCACTTAAGCATTTGATTAGAGATGAATTAAATGTCCGTCAACTAGTTGTCATCCTATTAACTTACGCACATAATCGATCGAAATCGAAAATCATTGACAATCATATTGACATCACTAGTGGTGAGCTTACAACCAGTTTGTATATTTTTATTCCAGATTGACTGTGTAAGGTGTTGTCAATCCAACCCCTTACACAGTCAATCTGGATCAAGATCACGGATCACGATCTAGATTGAGCGTGTAATGGCTGCCTAATAAATAGTGTCAAATGTCAAAATGAAAAATGACAGCATGGTATGATGGGTACTAGCCCCCAATTCTCGATGCATTCGAGATAATGTCGATTGCGAGATTAAACGTCAGATTCATACAGTTGTGTCATATGACTGTATGCACTAACGTTTAATCTCGATTGTGAGAGCACGATAAATACGACCTTTTCCGATAAAACACGATGGAAACTAATTATGCACTACATCTGTAACTATACTCACGACGATCTAAGAGGCCCGATAGGCAACATTACACGCTCAATCTAGATCGTGATCTGGACCAAGGTCGCGGATCGCAATTTTACGATCCTATGTCGCGATCCCTCAATCCAACACCTTACACAGTCAATCTGGATCAAGATCACTGATCTCGATCCCGGATCTCGATCTAGATTGAGCGTGTAATGGCTGCCATAGGACGTTTGTTGCTTTTCACGCCGCCATAACTTTGTGTGAACGTCTACGCAAGGAATCGAAAATTTTATTTATAAATTGATGTATTTCCGGTGTTCTCTTTACATTATGACGCTACGTAACATTTGTAAGGATCAACTTTCACATTATAGCGTTAAAATACACTCAGAAACATGAATTTATCGAGGGGTCTTAATTTTGTAACAATGACATTCGACATGTCTTGTGTTATATCTTACGCCTGATACCGTAATAATGTGACCGCTTCGGAACCAAAATTAACCGATTATTCGAAAAAATCGAATCAGTTTTTACGTGTAATAAATTTTACGTTCATTATTGTTATGATTAGTAACGTATATTTTTAAATATATAAGGTTTTTAATAGGTCAGACGGAGGTATGTAATGTAACACTAAGTAAGTATTTACCTAAATAAAATGAGCATTAAAAATAAAACTTTAACATAAATTACTGTGACTGTCATTAAAACCATTTAATAATCATTCTAATAATTTAAACAAATTTCGAAATAAAATCGAATTACAATACGCGACTTCATAACTAATCGATTACAAAGTCTTAGGGATGTAAATCGATACATCATGAAAATCGGTATTTGCTGCTACCGATTTTTTTTTTCTCATTCCTACACGTCTGATTTTGGCAGCTGTCAAATAGGGCCTGTTAGCAGTGTGGCCAACGTAGGCGATTTGTCGCCATTTAGGCTACTCAGAATGAGAATCGGCGATGAAAAAATCTGAAAGGCGACTGGTCGCCTATTAGGCTACTTCAGAGACAAGCATTTAAATTAGCCGAATCACAAATGAAAACTACGTTTTATTTTATTTAAGCGAAAATTTGGCGTTTGATTTGGGCTACTTTTTTGGGCTACAGAACAGAAGTTGAAATTCGGCTACATTAGGCTACTTAAGATGTAAAAAATGGCGACATCAGGCCCTAAGCGGTTGGCAACACTGCCTGTTAGATCGACGCGAGTATTGGTCAACGGGCATTCAAAGATGTCCTACTTCATTGATGCCCTTACAGTTTGTGGCTTATTTACTCGAGAAATCATATTTTTATCCCTCGTATTCTGAAAGTAGGTCATAGTTTATTTAAGAAGCGGGGAAAGTGATAGTGTCTTCTGCTATGGTTAATCAAAAATTAAGCCTATATTGGCCCGAACAAAACTCTATACAGCCACTAGGTACCTATTTATTAAGACCTACTGTCATTTCTTACTTTTTTAATGTTATGGAATCTAGTCCTTTTGAGTCAACGGTTATATGTCATTTCTTACTTTAAAAAAAGTGTTATTATCAAAATGATAAAAATAGAAAAAAAAACAATATCTCACGAATCTACTTTTTATTCGTCACTTTCGTTAAAATTAATCCTTTGTTTGCACGTGGTTTTGAGGCAGTTATTTACAAACCGCCTCCAAACAGGCCCGTTTAGGAGGCGGTTTGTAAATAACCGCCTCAAATCCGTAGCTAAGGCGCTAAAGAAATTATTAGAGGTGTAAAAGGCGGGATAGCAAAATTTTGTATATTCTGTATTTCTGTATTCGTAAATTTTTCATGAGTTATTATTAATGAGTTGATTTGACGTCTGATTTCGTACTCCCTTGTGGAAACTGAAATTTTTACCCAAGTTTTCCTTATTATCGACGTGATCTGCAACCACTTATTATAATGCAGACCATTTTTGCAGTTTCCTTTAATCCAACAAGGTGCAAAGATTACTAAAACACTTGGAAAATCATTTTTTTTTTTAACAAAACGTTCAGACGACTTTTGTGACTTGACAACTGATAATATGACCAAATTAGGAAACATTTCAAATGCTGCCACAAACGGATACTAAATTGCCAATATTATTTGGTATAATAATCTAGCCTGTTGTTTGCCTGTATTACGCCGATATTACACTATAATATACCTATATAGGATCCTATTAATATGACTCCTAGAAATATGATGACAATATCATGATGTAATAACAATATATGATCATATAAACGTTCATATGTTGTTATTACACCATCATATTTCAAGGAGACATACCTTCTTTTCCGACTAATCTTTTTCTTACTCATTATTAATTCCGTAAATTAAAGTAGGCCGTACGTATGTATGTCTTCTGTTTCTATTTAAGCCGCGATTCTATGCTTTAGTCCATATTTTGTGATTTATTATGACGACTTTGTGTGACGTTTCCTGCCTGCCTGACATGTAAGCAGTTTTTTCTGATGTGGTTTGTTGTGCAATAATAAAAAAATTAAGTATTAACAAATGTATGTAAATTTATCGTTATAAGGAAGAATCTATTTCGTGGTGTTTAAGGTATTATGGTATGCTTTCTTTTTTTCTTCTACCCGACTGACAAATAACTATCATAAATAACTCCCTTGCATTTGCGCTGAATTCTGGTCGTTTGCAACTTTGTATTTTGGGTAACGGACTATAGTACCTAGAGGCATGATAGAAAGTTATTCCTGGCCCCGAAGCACACTATTTTTTATCGCGCACATAAAGCAGTAATCCCTTTCGAACCCGTATATTAGTTAAAAAGTGACATATGCTAAATGTGCGCGATAAAAGCTAGTGTGGCTCTCTGAGATCTGTCTTGAGTATTGCGATACATTCCAAAATGTTGACCGGATAACGTTTGTCAGAATGCATCGTTTGTTCAGATTTTAATTTCCATTAAGTACAACATTATATTACGCTGAAGCATTTTCTTTACAGGCCCCCTTGCATATATATAGTAAATCTATGTGTCTATAGCCATGCTCACTGTAGGAATCCGTAGCCGGTAAAACTCCGAAAATCATAACTACCACTTAGTTGTTTATTGATAGTTATTTGGTGCTAGTTTCGATGATTTTCAGTAGGTAGGTATAAACAAGTTTTCGTCACACTTGCTCGGAAAGGGTGTTATTATACGCAGGCGTATAGAGCAGCTATAGCCGATTTAACTCCTCTACGGGCCCCGCCGTCAGCGGGAGTTATAAACCATACAAAATCCATAACTCCCTAGGGAGTTATGGATTTTGTATGGTTTCGAACTCCCGCGGGCAGTTAAGTGCGCCAGGTCGGCGGAGCTGCTCGGGAGCCGCAGCCGGCGGGGCGCGCGACCCGCTAGCCGGAGGAGCTGCCCCGCGCTGATCGCAACGTACTTACAGTTTATGAACACCCACCTGATGGTAATTCACGGTGTAAAATGGGAATAAAATTAATAAATATACTTTTTTTTGTCTAATTTTTATTTTATTTTCTCGCAAATGTGATGAAAAACATTGTGTGTATCACGGGCAGTGAGGGGATAACAAACTCGAGTTATAAAAGCCCTCGCCTATCGGCGTCGGGCTTCTAACAGACTCTCGTTAGTTATCCCCTTCTTACGGCCCTAGATGCACAATGTACTATAGTCGCCTATGAGTCATGAGCTAATCGCCTACATAATCGTAGGTAATCGTAGGTAATAGTTTTTCGTTATACTTCGATATAGGTACAAGCATTCACTTAAGATATTTTTCGGGTTTTCAGAATTTACTTTTTTCGCGGTAGTGGGTGGGGACACGTAAACTCCAACAGAAATGACATCGTTATGGTGCGTTGACATGTGACGAACGCGCCACGAATGCGCTTGTTTGCGGAAGGCTCGCTAACTGCGCGCGTGCATTACGTAGTACGAGCAGTTCGGGTGCCGCTCTTGCGCCGCTTGCGCGTCGCTCCCGTGCAAACTACGCACCGCCCGTGAACAGTGCTGGCGCTGCCCGCATACAGCGCACGCGCGCGAGTTGGGGTAAATAGACGCGCAAACAGTTACGATAAATACACGTGTGCAGCGCGCGAGCGGTTGGCGAACGGCGCGCGAATGCAGATCGCGCGCCTATTTAGATCAGTCTCCGCGCTGCCTATTTTGGTAGTTTCTTCGACGGAATACGAAGAACTGACGGTTGGTACCGCCTTAACGCGTGAACTAAATGTGACTCTGAAGAAGTTGGCTGAAAAGGCCTTCCTTGTCGCTTGGGATCTGGAACTGTGTTGCGGCTGCCAAGACAAAAAAAAAAAACAAAAATTTTATTCAAGGGGACACCCGGGTTTGATCTCATCTAGCGCAAGGATCGCATAAACCACGCGCGCTTGCGTTCGAGCCCGTGTGCTTATGGCGGGCGGGAGAAAGCAAACGCGCGCGCGCGCTGTATGCGTGCAGCGCTAGCGCTGTTCACGCGCGGCGCGTAGCTTGCGCGGGAGCGGCGCAAGAGCGGCACGCGAACTGCTCGTACAACGTATTGCACGCGCGCAGTTAGCGAACCTTCCGCAAACAAAGTATTATTTCTGACGAGTTGCTTTTTAGACCAATTACTTTTTAACCGAATTGCGAATTTGTCCAGATTATTTTAAGATGATTATCTATAGAGTCCAGTTACTTCATGGGTAACCTGATAATTTGTAAAACTGATTTCTGACGAGCTGCTTCATAGGCGAGTTACTTTTTAGGCTAGTTGCAATTTCGTCGAGACGATTTTAGGACGAGTTGATGCCGTAGACCAGTTCCGTTTACGACCATCTGATACTAACCCAAAATAAACAGTAGAATACAAAAAGCCGTTAATTGAATTTTTATTTTTATCATGTCTGTTTGCTTGAAAAGGTATCACTGGAAAACTACTAAGGGGTTTTGATTGGAGACAGGTGGAATAAGGAATGTCCCAGGTAAAGTTAAATCTTTGTCTCACTGTAATCGACTCACTTACAAGTCTGTTCGGCGAGAGCTGATAAATATTATGATAGTGTTTCGAAATAGCGACTGTCGCTTAACTATCGCAAACCGTATGACGGGCGTCGCTTATCGCCGCGCGCACTGAGTTTCGTGGTACGAGGGACGCAGATGTTGTCAACTGCGGTGTCACGCCGGGCGAACGGATGCGAAAAAAATATATTTGTTTTGTTCATATACACAATCGCCATATTGCAAAATTAATGTCTTATATGTGCGTGTCAAATGTCACATAAATTCAATAATCTGCACTGGCTTCGGCCAAAGAAACGAAAAAGAAAAGAAATATCTATGACACTTGTTTAAAACGCGTTGAGTATGGCTATGACGTGTCTTGTTTCTTTCTACATATAATATGTCATTGGCTTCCAGTGTGTCGTTGGGGTGTTCTGTTTGCGTGTTGCTTTCTGTTTATACAGTTAGGCTATTCAATAATAATATTCTATGAAAAAAATATAATTTTTCCCTTTCATTTTTTATTGTCATCGGTAAAAATAATTAGCGGGCCGCTATTTGTAATGAGTTAAGAAGCCCTGAATTTTTACTTTTTTTATCAACTCTCGCCGAACAGACCTTACCTGAAACGTGGTCTGAATACTTCTCGAAACAAACAATTAGGTAGGCATTAGAGAAAAAATCCGAACAACTCCTAAAAAGGGGTATCTTAGGGTGTTCAACTTTACATGGGAAGAATGAATTCCATTTATTTATCAACTTGAAACTTGGTACAAATGCATCTCTAAACAAACAATTAACCGTTCGATTCCATGGTGATATCTATTTAAACAATACCTGTTTCCTACTATTCCTATTAATAGTATAAATGCAAAGTTTGTCGGTGAGTGTGTCTGTAAGTTTGTCCCTCAGCTCAGCTCCATATGGCTGGACGGACTGTCATTAAACTGCATTAATAGTTAGGCCTTGGATCCTGGAATAGAATATACAGAAATTTTTATCACGGATAATTCAAAACTTCGCGAGAATATCTACCGAATTCTACGTGGAAGTTGCGAGCCAAAGCTAGTGCAACATATTTTGGTACGCGTACGTCAGTTCCCTTCGCCGTCGCTGCAACGGCGTGCGTGGCAGTATTAACTTCTTACCTTGCGTCTACTATAAAAATACGGGTGATCCTAGCTTTGACCATAAAGTGTGACCGTTTCGCGTTTTAAACGCAGAGTCAAAAAGATGGAGACGTGAACAAACTCAAGAGTGGCAATTGGAGTTCTTTAGATTTTTTCATATTTTCTAATGGACAGCAATATTCTCCGCCTAGAAAGTATAATTTGCGCACCGATGACCTGAACAGATGGGACACAACCTTGAATTATTTGGCACGGGCACAATATGGATCAAAGTATGAACTCATCTTATTTTTGTTCTTTAATATTTGATAGTTATAAAACATCTTAGTTATTGATTGAAACAAATCATCAAGTAAGCGTGATTGTAATTTTACATTTTCTCGGCCAACTCCTTCACTTATTAAGACATTATGGATGGCCAAATTAACAATACAATTTTAAATCATTTGATCCGAGGTTGAATAGTTAAGTCTGCATCAACTAGCTGTCAACTTAAATATAAGATCAACTTCATTTTAATCATCAATTTGAGTGGCATTTTTGAGTTCGGCCATAACAGTGTCGTCAACTGTGAAGGCGACCGCTACACGCACAGTGGTATGATTCTCGTGCCTGCTTGTGCAGCGGCTGATCAGCGGATATACGAAGCTATTGGTTTAGATTGTAAGTACAACGTCTTAGGTTCAATGTGACCTTTATCACTGATCAGCCGCTGCGCACTTCAAAGAATCACACCCCTCCTTAGAAGATGCAGGTGATCACTGATGTATTATTTGTTTTTCATTCCCTAACCTGTAACCTGTCCCATTGCTCGTGCAGCATGTACCTCAGGTGCATATGTATATTCTTGGTTTTTCTTCGCCTGCCCCCCCTTAGAATCCTGGCTGCGTCCTTGATGACATGGCTGTTTACCGCAGTATTTCGATCGCGATGCCTGGATTGTGCGTGACCCGTAATAGCGCGTGTAGGCCAGTGTATTACGGTCTTAATATTTATTATTATCTTTTTATTTATCAGGCAGGCAGTAAGGATATCTGATTAATACCTATAATCACATCGAATGAATTACGAGATACTTACCACAATAAGGCCGGGTTTCATAAAGATGCGTTCGATCTTTCGGTCACGAATATCAAAAAAAAAATGATTTACTGAAATTGGATCTGAAGTTGGGTCTAACGATCCTTTATAAAACCTGGCCTCAATGTATAAATAAACGGATATCACGATGTCAGCCAGATACGTTCTTGAGCTGATGCGGTTTTGGTCCGTTTCGATTTTCGTCAGTTACTATTTTAACCAGTTTCTCCAATTTGTTTGGTGAATAAAAGATCTGACTATTGGAGAATCCGGTTAAAATAGTAACTAACGTATATTGAAACAGACCAAAACCGCATCAGATTAAAAACGTATCTAACTGACATCGTTATATCTACTGCGTAGTTCTTTCTTAAATTGGTTTCTAATCGGATATGTATATGGTTTATTTAAAAGGCACAGAAGTATTCAACTCTATACTATTGAAGGCAAGAGAGTTGAAGGGCCACTGGAACTCAGCAATGGGACTGCTTATGTGGCAGTTGAACCACCGGACTCATTCATACAGAGCGGCTATCATAAGTATTTGAAGAAGGCTTCAAGGCAAGCATTATTGAAAAACTTATTCGATTTTAAATGTAACCCCTTTTTGATGCACCATGACACCATGCATCCGTAACTAGTGCAACGAGACAATTTTGTAGGTCGGGACATTTTAAAGTAGGAATTCACTTTTCCACCAGAGGGAGATGTACTTAATGTAAAATTTTGTTATGAATTAATTTAAGAATTTGTTGCATTATGGATGTCTAATTTACTGTTTATTTTAAGACATCGAAATCGGTGCTTTAAATTCGTGTCTCATTTTAAAATATGATAAAAGTGCTGATGAATCGCTACAGCGGCCTTAACATTAATGACACAAAGATAAGATAGACCGTCTTATCTCTAAGTGCGTCTCTCTCACACTAGTGCCGACGAAAGAGATAGTCATAGGGATAAACGGGTTTAATTTATCTTTGTGTCATTTATGTTAGGGCCGCAGTAACGTTAACTGTGGCACCTTCACCATCCGTGGCAATTTCACCTTAGTCGACTTCAATGTTAAAGCTATAAATTATGGAAAATGGTAATACACAATAACGTCTAAAGAGTGTTATAACATTTTTAGGGTGCCGTACCCAAAGGGTAAAACGGGACCCTATTACTAAGACTCCGCTGTCCGTCTGTCCGTCTATCTATCCGTCTGTTACCAGGTTGTATCTCATGAACCCTGATAGTTTAACAGTTGAAATTTTTACAGATGATGTGTTTCTGTTGCCGCTATAACAACAAATACTAAAAAACAGAATAAAATAAATATTTAAGGGGCTCCCATACAACAAACGTGATTTTTTTTGCTCGTATTTGCTCAATATTGATAACGGCAACAGGTAGATGCTTGAAATATTCACAGAATATTTAGTTATAGTATCACTTTAAATATAAATACGTAATTAAAAAAAATAAAAAATTAAGCGTGGCTCCCATACAACAAACCTGTTATTTTATTTGCTTGACGATAAATAATGGTACGGAACCCTTCGTGCGCGAGTCCGACTCGCACTTGGCCGGTTTATAAATAATTATTATAATCAATTAATGGACAGTTTTTGAAAATGAAACTTTGAAAGCTTGATACGCATTACCGTTAACAAAGTGTTCATTGTGGAAAAGGCAACGTGCCAGGCGGGGGTACAGTGGCCGGGGCAATGGGTGAAATCCACTCCCTTGACTCACGACCGAAGCAAGTTAATTTAACCATTTTTTTAAATAGAGCTGATTTTCTGGATGATGTGTCAAAATCATAAAAACATTGTCCTCACCTATATGTATCCAAGGCAAAGTATCGAGTTGTGGTCGTATTTTGAGCTCCTAATTCTAAATTGAACTCCCTGGCAAATTCGTATTATGAGATTGCTAAAGCCGGCTTGCTACGCTCACTGGATACATACGTTACTTCAAGCCGTTCGGCGTATTAAGTATTCTGTGCTTCGAAATACTGAAACTTTGCAGCACAATGTATGTAATGCTGCACATGTTGCTTGGGGCCGTCGGGCTCCGTTTTTTGTCACCGTTTTTTGTTTTCAACTATATTTTATCTAGCTTTTTTTGTAAGGGCTGGTCGCTCCGCTTCGTGTTATTTTAGCAATGCTCAAAATTATTACGACCGAAAGTTTTAACGTGAAATTTAGGTATTGTTTCACAGAAAGACAGATGCCCTTTGATTTGGGTGGTAGGCTCGGACTGGTTAGTTATGTATGCGGTAGCTATCTACATGCTATAGGTATTGTTTCAGTTATAAGTGGTAGAATTCGAACCGGTAGATTCATTCCTTGACCTTCATAGGAGCTTGTAAAACCCTATTGAATAAAGATACTTTGAATTTGACTTCAAGACCCGTCGCACGCACAAAAGCACACACACTGGTGGACTCAGTAAGTCTACTCGTC
The DNA here is from genome assembly GCA_947859335.1 of Tortricodes alternella. Taxonomy (NCBI): domain Eukaryota; kingdom Metazoa; phylum Arthropoda; class Insecta; order Lepidoptera; family Tortricidae; genus Tortricodes; species Tortricodes alternella. The sequence continues at coordinate 19,670,461 of OX401970.1, read as the reverse complement.
CCCGACCGGAAGAAAGCTTTACTGATCCTTGTGGCGATCCTTGGAGAAAGCCTTTGGATGACACATAGTGTGTGTGACCTAGAAAATAGTGTCAAGATGTTTAGAGGTAGAGCACTTCGAGGGGTATCAGATTAACCCAAAATAAAGAGGTCTAATTTTTTTTTCAATCGCTATCCAACGTGTGAATAGCGTTTCATCTTCCCACACTGCATGAAGTTTGAATTTGAAGAAGTCCCACAACTCCTAAACTAGGTACGAAAAATCGTGGAACATAGATTAGATAAGGGTGAATCCTGTACCCCTCGACGTGCTCTACCTGTAGACCTCCGTTTGACACTATTTACTGGGACAACCGATATAATAATACCTATATGTTATGTACTGGTAGATCATCATTCTCAAGGCTCCATTTAAATTACTCAAACTTAACAAGGCTCAACTAAACTAAATTATGCAGGCTAACAGTCTAAATTATGCCGTCTTTGGTCTATCATAGTTTACTACTGTATACATAACTTCGATAGTTCAACCCCTATCACATATATGTCCAGGCAAGACAGAATGGCAAAACTGTACAATTTGAACAACTTAGGTGTTTGCCGTTCGCTGAAGGAAGGCCGCATCCATTTCAAATTCACTGCACCACCTCAGCCCGTGATCAGGCTTTGTTACCACTGGTAGATTTGATTGAAGGTAGCACTCAGGATGCTTAATGTTCATCACACACAATGTTGAATCCGTGGTTCCTTACACGGGAATGACCGTTTCCAAAAATACCCTCAATATCTTACAACAACACATGTGGTCATTCAGACCGGACAACACCATAGTTTTCAAGGGAGCCGATAATTCGACCGCCGGTCACCGCGTCCGTCCCGGGCAAGCTACCTAGTTACCCCAATTTGTACGTTTTCAAGTTTCGCACACAAATGGCGGCAAATTTAAACCGCCCTCATTCAGTTGCACGGCTAACGATAAAGTAATGCCTGAACAACTACTTTTCCATAAAGGTGAAAAATACAACCTCTTTATGGCATATTCATTCATTAAGTATATTACTATCTAATAGTAGATTGTTCCACCAAGCAGAATGCGATTCATTATTGAGTCGATTGTTAGTTTGGAGCCCGAACGCCAGTCAGGGCTCAAAAAACACGAGCGCAATAATACATCACTTGATGCGAGGTGCATACTCTGTTATTTTTTCAACTACTGCAAATAGTTGGTAAAAAAAGTGAAAGTATAGTTAACGCATTCACTGCCGGCATTGTTTTTCAAACTTTCGCTAGGTGCCGCAAACGCACATGTGCGTTCAAATGTATGCAGAATTCTGACAGCGGAACTGGGTGAAAGCCTTGTGAACGCATATATGCGTTGCCGGCAGTGAATGCTTTAAACCCGACTAGCGACGTAAAAAGGATTTTACCACCTGGTATGACGCACCCGTGGTTCAGAAGCTAAAGTAGAACATCCGACAATTTTCACAGAAAACTTGTACTGGTCAATTCATTTTCATTTTACGCCATTTTTTATTTAAATCTTTTAGTAACCTATACTATCTTACCAGCCAGTACTTAAGCATAACATTTTAGACGGGTAAGACGGGGCAACCACAGTTCGATATGCCCGCCTACATGTGGACTGTTTTGCTAACAGCAAGCCCGCAGAAAAGTGGTCAGCTATACCGTCGGACTGTGAATGGGCCGATTGGGTGGCTGGTGGTGTCAACTTTTTGACAAATAACTAACTTAAAAAGAAATACAAAACAATGCAATAATGAATTTTGTATGCAACTTTACTGCTCTAGAGCACATAAGAGCTGCTTTGTGCTGAGTATTAGTATGAAGTTAAACCGTAGTTGGAAGAAATAACTAGTGTGTTGTGTTTGTGTAGGTACGAGTACATGTCGTCATTGGATGTTTTACCCATAAATGTGGCAGTCTTGTGTAATTACTCGTGGATACACTACTTACATAAATGAGATCCCTATCGAGATTGAAAATGATTTATTACTACCTCACCGAGTTTCCTGCCGGCTCTTCTCAGTATTCATTCCTTGACCTTCATGAGAGCTTGTAAAAGCCTAAATTGAATAAAGATATTTTTCTTCCTACTACGCTTTAATTTTATCATAACGGCCTTAAATACTCAGCACAAAGCAGCCCTTATTTGCTCTAGAGCAAATAAAGTTGCATACAAATTTCATTATTGCACTGTTTTGTATTTTTTTTTTAATTTCGTTGTTTGATCAAGAAGTTTACACCAACAGCTACCCAATCCGCCCATTCACAGTCCGACGGGACAGCCGACCACTCTTCTGTGGACTTACTGTTAGCAAAAAAAAAAAAAAAACAAGCCACATGACGGCGGCCATATCGAACTGTGATTGTCTCGTCTAAAATATTATGCTCAAAGTACTGGCTGATAAGATAGTATGGGTTACAAAAAGATTTAAAAAAAAATGGCATAATGTGACAATTAATAGACTAGATACAAGATTTCTATGAACATTTTCGGATTTTCGACTTTAGCTTCAGAACCAATGGACCGATTTTAATAAATAGGGTATCTTAAGATTCGGGGAGAACGTGCGAGTGTCATAGGCTATATAAAAATTCTAAGGGTGCGTCATAACAGGTGCCAAAATCCTTTTTACTTCGCTAGCTGGGTTTAACTGTACCTTTACGTTTTTTTACCAACTTTTAGCAGTAGTAGAAAGAAAAGCAGATTATGCACCTCGCATCAAGTGATTTGTTATTGCGCTCGAGTTTTTAGAGCCCTCACTTGCGTTCGGGCTCCAAACCAACACTCGGCGCAATAATGAATCACTTTCTGCTTGGTGCAACAATCTACTATTATATTGACTTTGAATTTGAAGACTTTATTGCTTTAAAAAATATTCTCATTTTAGGTCTTGGGAAAAACGTCAAGAAAAAATTATAAGTGACAGTGCGATAACTATGCCAGGTAATCTTCAATTAAAAGTATGGAATACCTACTTAATAAGTTGAACTTTAAAACCCGACTGGCGAAGTAAAAGCATTTTTGCACCTAGTATGACGCACCATTCGAATTTTTGTAGAGCCTACGATTACTCGCACGCTTTTTGACGAATCATTAGATACCCCATTTATTAAAATAGGTTGTGTACTTAGTACAAAAGTTAAAGTTGAAGTACCTGGATAACTGAGCTTTGCTCATTTTTTATTTGTGGAATTTTATGGAATTTTAAATTTTTTTTAATCGTGTTTTGTGGAATTTTATGCGTTGATAAAGGGCTCCCAATAATAGTTTTTCTCACAAAAGAAGGAATTTGAAAAAAAAATAAAAAAAGGGGAAAAGTAATCATCTGGACTCAAACCGGGGTCTTCTGATTTCGGGATCGAAATCGAAATATACCTTCGTATTCTTATGATATTGTCGTTTTTCATTGCCTGAAAACACGGATAAAAGAACGTTTTCTAAAAAGGAAATCTAGCTAGATCGATGTATCGCCCCCGAAACCCTATGCGTGCTAAGTATATAATATATATATATAATACTGCCATGAAAATCGTTGGAGCCGTTTCCGAGGTTCAGATTATATATATAGAAGAATTTCTCGTTTAAAGGTATTAGGTATTGGATTTTTGGTCACAACATACCAATGGTGAAGCGTCAAATATTCTCTAAGGGAAGCCGGAAGAATTAGAATCGTACGTGCGAGTCTGACGTTTAGTTAGAGAAACATGGACTTCACTGACAGCTAAGATCTATACCGTCCTTTTCTCTTCGCGAAGTCGGAAAAAAATAAGTATTATTATATTTGCTTTTACATCTGGCATTTCAGATAATGTTAATAATAATAAATCAATAAAGGCAGAAGAAGCTAATGAAGCCACCAACATAAAAATTATTCAAGATATAACGATTTTACCAGTAAGTGTAAACCATAATTATATACAAATTTATTAGGACTGCCCTTTACTTTTTCGAAATAGATATTTTAAAAAGCGGTCACATGTGTACGTAGCGATATAACTATATAAGAATTTATTTCTACAGGCTATTGCTACTATCAAAGAGGATCAAAATGCAGCTATAGCAGCTGTTACTATAGTTACAAATGAATCTGTTAGTAAGGACAAACGGAATATTTCTGTTAAGCAAACACAAAAGCAAAAATCATGTCTTTCCCAGCAGCGACCTTCGATATTGAGAAAACAATATGTTAAACCTGATTCCCCACATGCAAAAAAGAGAACTCCTATTTCAAAAGTAGAATCTACTAAAACTAAAAATAATTGTGGTTCGAGCAAAAACTTGGAAAAAATACAGCCAGCAATAAATTCTGAAAATTCTGTTATTCTACAAATAGCTGAAACTAAACTTCAGCAAAAAGATAAATCAGAACCACACACCATACCGGATCAGAAGCAAAAAGAGCTAAAGGCAATTTCACTAGTAAGTATTTTAGAACACAAAATATCACAAAAGGAAGTTGATAATGTAACTAGGGATTTTTTATCAGTTCCCGTTGACTACAAAGATCACAATCAATCTGTATATTTAGACACTAATAACATTTCTGTAATTAAAGATAAACAAGAACTTCCAATGTTATCTTCTCATACAGAGTATAAAGAAATAATAAACAGCACAACTTCTATTAATGCACGCATAAAGTCGAATCTAAGTCCAACTAAAATAATATCGCCTACTAAAGAAGAGAGTAAAATAAATATTGTAATTGATGAACCTACGAAAACGAAAACGCATGAAATTTTTATCGTGTCTGGAAGCCAAACTACAGAAAATTTCGGAATTATTGTTAGCCAAGGAGATACGGTTAATTTCAAATTAAACATAGAAGTTATTAATAGTTCGAAGTCGATGAATAAGCCAAAAAGGTACCATGAAACAACTTCAAGATCAGATGCAAATGTAATAAATTCAGATCAAGAAAGAGAATCGCAGGGAAAAGTAGACATGTTTGTAAACAATAGCTCTCTGACTGAGAACTGTCGCGAAGCCCTTGTACTCAGCAAATCTTTCCAATCCAATTTAACAACTGAACTTCTTCAAGAAACAGTCAGTGATCTGAAATTAACAGTTTGTGAATGCAGTTGCTGCTCTAATTCCAATAAAGCATTTCCATTTAGGACAGCCCCAGTTTACGTGGATAATAATAATTATTTCATATTACTGCCCACAGAAATAGACAATAACAAAATAGTAAGGTATACATATTTATTATTTAAAGTTTGTACGAAACTGTACCTACGTCGAATGTCTAGAGCAAAAAGTGTCCGTGGAGATGTACTACCCTTAGATAGCAGAGTATATCATCATGGAAATATTCTGCTATGCACAGGAACTCTAGAATGAGCCTATGCCGTCAAATAATACTCTACTAGCTTTTGCATCGAAATCGAAAAATTATCGCTATTACCCCGGGAAATGATACTTCGCTCACATAGGCTCTTAAGCTATAATTTTACGGTATAATTTCCTTAAACGTAGTTAGTTCATTAGTGCGTTACGATTACGACAATAAAATAAAGTTTCATTTGTTTGCAGTTGCAGCTGCAAATTCGAGGCTACGACCCCAAGTAGAAATCAAACTCGCCCGATGGCGGAACAGAATAAATGTTTATCAACGAAAAACATAGGTGACAAAGTAGAGTTAGGTGAAGAGAAGGATTCAGTTAAAATATCTATTTCACTGGTGGAATTAAAGTTATTCGATTGTACAACTCAGTGCTCATTATGTACGATTCCCAAAACCACGACGGCCACATTAGAAAATAAATTGGCCACGGAAAGTTATGTCTGTGACCATTCGCATCATAAGGATTCATATGATATAATGAGGAGGCAAAGTAAGACGTGTGGTCCCCAAATTGTCAACAACGCCTCCACTCAAACTGATTGGAACAATTTATTGGTAAGAAATATTTTATTTACGAGCGACTACGCGCGACTAACGCGTCATTTAGACTAGTGGCTGTGTGAGCTGTAGACCTCGCGAATATATATCCCCGCCATATTGAAAAAAATCCAAAATCCGATAAAAAAAAACAACATAATTATCGAACCTGCTCACAAAATTTCACGAGAATCGGTTGAGAAATGAGACCTGTAGGGGAGAATAATAGCCGGACATCCGCTGGACATCCGCTGGACATTCGATGGACATCCGGCGGACATACGGAAGCATTTTTGCCCAAGCTGAAACGGAGATGATGCGCCCGCGCTTCGCGCTCGCTTGGTCAATAAAAAATACTAGGAAAAGTATTGCGACATTATATTACTTAGAGTTCCGTGTAAAAGTCAAACTAAGGTCCTGCCCGACGAAATACACTGGTTATTTTCTCAGATAAATTTGTCTAAAGCAAGTTTTGATGATATGTTCCAGTTGGAGGTAAGGCGCGAGGAACATGGCTGCTGCTCGTTGCACATACCACCGCTTGAAATGCTCAAACTTTATAATAGTTTATGATGTTTGTAACTTACTTACATTTATTTATTTTGTAAACCTCATAATTTTATTAATTAGGCAGTACAATATTATTGCGCTAAGAGTCGTCTCAAATGATAGTTGATGCCCGCTGCTGGCAAGAGCGGTCTTGTGGTAAATCTTTAGTTTCTTAGCTAAAATATTTAGAGGTTTCTGTCTAATATATCGGCACTGCATCTCCGTTATATGAATCAAATTTTCCGCGGGTATCATGTTCATTACCTGAAGAAAAATAAGGAGCTCTATGAAGTAAAATAAATATACCTATAAATTAACTTATTTTAATAGATTATTTCTTAAAGAACCGTGAAACGGCATCATAATCACCATTGTTGGTGAGCAGGCAGTCAATGGGTCCAATTCGAAACGATGTCTTCTGAATTTAAAATTTCTCGAACTTAAAATAGGTAAGTCACGTCAAACTCAATTTTGTATGCACAAAGCTTTCAAAAGCCAGTTGGATGTTTCTTATTTTAAGTTTTGTGACTTATAAATTTAGCGAACACACTTTCGAATCGGCTCCAGTATGTAGTTATGTCTTTTTGTTTTGTAAATTTTGTAAGTAGCTAATCGCACCTGAGCATTTAGGCCCGACATGGATTCAGGGTTAATGGCTGCCAGATCGTGGCCTTCCACTTCGGCCATCAGCAATCCCAGTCGTGAGACGTCTCGCGCGCTCCAGCTGTAGGCCTTACCGAGCGCCTGGGAAAAGTCGAAGACAATCATGGTATGTAGGATATCTTGACAAAATCATTGTTCTTGGCTCCTGTATTCATCTCAATTAGAGCTCAACCTGTCAGTTTTTGTTTCGGTTATCAACTGTTTATAAACAGTGAAAAGGTATAAGAAAGAAAATAGATATATAAAGGTTTAAGAAAGATTAACTAAGATATAGAACTCGATCAACTACTATTAGCGCCCTCTACAATATAACATAGTGTTACGATATAGGTTCCTATCAGGGGCAGTTTCGCCATGGAAGTACGGCTAGACTCTTTGCCGAGCTTGACTTCGCTGTAACTTGTAGACTATTTATCTGATGCAAAAATGCTTCCCGCAAAAGTTGCAGGAAATTTCATGCTCTATAATATTTTTAATGGCTATTTTCAAGCTAGATGACGCTGGAAAGATATTCTCGAAGAACTGGTTTTTGGTACTATTTTTCCAATATGGTGGCGCGAGTCGCTGAAGGTGCAAATTCAGAATATTAATTATAACACCAAACTGTAAAACTGCCAAATTAGAACTCTCCTTGACCTTTTGTAGCGAAAGCCTCCTTTTATGTCTTCATTGACTGGATTATAATAGTTGATAATGAATTGAATTTCATAACTGGCATGTATTGAATGGCAGAATCTATGAAAACATTTATATTAACCTAACCTAAAAATATTAATTTTCTCAAGAGCCCAATTATTCCGTTGATAAACAGAAATCACCATTCTAATTCTAATGACCGGACCAACAAGCTGTCGTAGAGTTCAGGTGTATTGTGTCAAATTTTATGCAATTCTCTCGCTATGATAGTCTCCCTTCTTCTCGCTTTCACTTGTGCGCACAAAATCGCATATCGACAGTTGCTCTATTTCATTTAAATACTCATTTTTCGTACGTTTGGTTATTAGTTTTGATGGGAAGAAGCTGGATAGCTCATGAAGATGCCAGTTTCGTATTTTATTAAGGCACAGTACCATAAATGCCACTCGTCATGCTACCCATGATAGCGGAAGAGAACTACGCGAAACTAGCCACAAACTGCGGCCCTAACATGCATGGCACAAACATAAATTAGAACCGTTTATCTCTATGACTATCTCTTTCGTCGGCACTAGTGCGAGAGAGACGCACTTAGAGTTCTCATTTATCTTTGTGCCATGCATGGGGCCGCCGGCTTAGGGCCGCAGGCAGGGCAATTTTGTTGTATTTGTGGTTAACCTTGTGTTGGTCATATATAAAATAAATGATAATTATGCTGTTTCCAACATACTGCCGACTAGGCAAATAGTAGATTGTACAACAAGAGCCTAAAACGAGTCATTTTACCCGAGACATTCATATAGCCACCCAAGCCGGAACGTCAAGGGTAAAATGGGTTTTAAGATCGAGTTTACACTCTTTTTTTTCACTTCGATTGCAAGGAAATAAAACAAAGATTAAGCACACACAAGAAGATTTAAAAAATTTTTCACTTCTCATGCTCGTAATATCATTTTTATTTTTATATTCACGTCGTTTTTCAACTGCTCGGTAGATTTTAGCATTGAATAAATGCTCCAGAGGGTTGGAGGCTGTAATTTCTTCGACAACTTGTCAAAATAGCTTAAAAAACATACTCCGCAAACGTGTTTACATTTTTTTGGTTCTTCCAAATCATAAAACTTTCGTATGTGCTGAGATAGATTTTCTTCGATTTAGGCGGCAATATCTGCTCAATTATATTTTTCGCTGTTCTTTCCATTAAAGTCTCAGGCGAAATGATTATTTGATCGTCACTGTCCCTACTTGAACACATTGTTTAATTACTTACGAATAACTTATTAAATTTTCAACCGCAACACAACTAATTTAGCTAGTTTCTAGTTTAGTGTGACGAATAAGTAATTAGCTTCCCGCCACACAATTTTTCTTATTTTTTTTTTAATTTTCAACTTAGTATGTGACGTTCGTCTATGGTCTGAGCCTTAGTGCCAAGTTATTATACATTTTTGTGTTATATTTTTTTTTACGTAAATGCACGCCCCTATTAATCGTACATTTGTATTTAGATAGTAAATACACATGTAATAAAATTAAGATATAACCTAAATCTCATAAAAATATATCAATTAAATGAAGGTGTATTGTGTATGTGGCTGTAAGGCCTAATTGCCTTAGTCTTAAAAGAAGAAATTACTTTATGCACAAAAGCATAAAAACCCATTTTATGTAGCCTTCTCTCGACATAAAGAACAACTTTACGAGCATGAGAAGAGAAAAATAAATTAAATCCATACTAACAATTTATTTTTAACGCTAGTACTAGTAGCTTTAGAACTAGATATTATAGTTTTACGGTAGATATAGCTTATCTAATCATCACGGAGACACAAATATGTAAGGAATTACTATAATAAAGGAGTAATTTAGTTAGTCACATATTTAGCTCATTTTTATGGACCTTTTAACTAATTCAGCAGACTTGAATTATAAAAGACTGTTCTCTTTGAGGTGACAGGCGACATCTAGTGGTCAACGCAAGAACCAGTAGCTAAGGGAGTGAACAAATTAATATGGCTTGTTGTTGTGGGTTGAGTTTGTTAAAAGTATTGAGAAAGGAATTTATTTTATAGTAGCTAAATCAAAGTTATTATAATATAAGTTATTCAATTTCTATAACAATAAAGAATAAATTATTATATAAGTAATAAAACACAAAACCTGTCTTAGGGTTTCGCCATAGTCGGTTAAATATTCTATTGAAAATAGGGATATAAGTATTCGAATAAGTATATATATATTAAGACACTTGCGTAGTTTGTAATAGGAGACTGCAACGTAAGCGTTGTAAGCGTTGTAAGCGGTGTAAGTAAAGTAAGAGTTATAAGCGTTGTAGGCGAAGTAAGCCGTGTAAGTAAAGTAAGAGTTGTAAGCGTTGTAAGCAAAGTAAGAGATGTCGGAGCAGAGGGTATATAAGGAAGTGCGAAGCGGAGGGGGTATTCATTATTATTCTGACTTTGTTCAAGCACTGTTACGCTGCGCGTTGCGCTCGCGGTATTTTATTTTACTGTTGTATATCGAGTGGGGTTTTCTTGAGTCGGCGCCCAATCAACTTATATCCTGGTCGGCGGAGGGCTGTTGATATTTTGACTCACTGTGCCTAGGACACGTGTTCATTCGGAGCGGTGAGGGTCTAGCAAGTGATCTGATCCAGTCTGGTGTTCTGCGTGGACTAGAGACAGTTCCTCTTATATATTTATATATACACGAAAATAGTAGGGGTCTGTAATTCGTTTCCATCCCATTGAGTTGCAGACCAAAAACTCATGCGTCTAGGGTTACTCTTAGGTATTCACGAGACAGACGCATCTCAACTGGTTTAGTTCGTTAGAAGGATTCCTTATTGCATCGTAAGGACCTTTCAGTACACATCACGAATTTAGATTATAAATGTGAGACGTGATCTCTAGATTTGTATCATCACAGAAGAATAGGTTTCGCATACACGTTAGGATGGGTTAGGATCGTAACTAACTATTTTTCTACCTTATTTGACCAATTCGTCATACTTTAACCTGATTGGGAAATCTTGGCTGAATATTAGTTCTTTTAAAGTCAATATTTTAAACTAGAAATGGTTTTCCTGTGTTGGAATTTTAAGTTCCTTTTGCTTGATAACTGTTAAATAATATCTTTTTAAAATATTTAAACTCAATAATCAAGTTAACTATGCCAAAATGTATTAGTTAAAATCCTTCATTAAATGACTTCAATTTTGCTTTGTAAACATTCGAGCCAGGGTTATCTAATCTCTTCCTCTGGAAGTAAAATATAACTTAAATTTTTTAATATCATTTAGCTAGTTAAATAATTAACTCTTTTATTAATTCTTACTTTATAAAAAACGTGGCAATTTAATTAATAAAAGTAATTGATCCTTAAGTAGATTCGAAAACTAGTAATGAATATGTGCCCGAAATGTCATAACAAAGAATTAATTATCTTTGTATGATGGCTGGGGAAGATGAATCAATTTAAATGCTTAGAATATTAACAAGTATGAAACGAAGGGATAATTTAAGCGGGCTTGGCGGTACTTTTAGCTACGGCTTTTGGTTATTTCTACCGACACCAGGAGAAATTCCATATAATAAAGTTCGTTTGAATGAGCTTAAACAATGTCTGTTGTTTCAATAAAACTTACTGAACACGATGTAAAATTTGTTAGACTAAAGCCATTATACTTTTCCATAATAATATTGCTGTTAAAACAAGTGATTTTACTTAGGGGTCAATTCTTATTAGTGACTTGAGAATGTGTCTAAAATAAATTAAGGCCAAATATTATAGTGATTGTTAGATTGGAATGACCTAAAAATAGAGGTTAACTTCAGAGTATTATAAAAGATAAATATCTTCCAGATATTCTTACAAATAGGATATATTAGTACCTTATAGAAATCCACTTAAGCTGGAATAGGTTTTGAGAGAGCTCAGATAATATCAAAGAATAATTAAAGTATCTCTAATTAGAGCTGAAATGGGTAGCATTATAGATATAATAAAAAAATACCTGTACCTTCTTAATACATGAAGTCGAATCTATGCTAATAAAGCACTTCTAATCTTAAGAAAATGAAATTAGAGGTATGAATATGAAATTAAAAGTATTTAATAAAATTGCAATAAAGTTTCCTAGTCTTTGAGAAAGGAGTGATTTTGACCTACAAGGTTCAATACAATAGATCGAATATAATAATATAATAAATTCTAGTATACAAATGGTACTAAATTCTTAACTATATCAATAAAATTGATTAGATTTGTGGGCAAGCATAAGTCGTCCCATCAGCCAATGTTCTTACATGTGATAGAATATGCTGAACTTCAAGAGTCTTCAATTGATTTTATTGAGTTATACATTAATGTAGTAATAGTCAAAATATATTTGACTAACAATTTTGGACTTTGTGGGTAGATTCACCCTTTTATAAGCTAGATTACTAATTACCTCATTGCAAGTAAAAGCAGCAGTAATGGAATTAATAAATTTGATTTCCTCTTCTCCCTATTTTAAGAATGTTACATGACTTCTTGACAAAAGACTTTAGATATATATATCTCTTCTGCATATGTCAAAATATTGCGCTGGAGAACTGCCCAGTATGGTTGTCGAGGTTCACAGTGTTGGAATCTTCCATAGGAGATATCCTAGGGCGGAAGGCGGGGCCCGGACCGTAGGCGCACACTTACCTATTATATTTAAATTCTTTCTAATCAAAATTCAATAATAAAGTTCAATTTTCACTCTAGACCTAGTATTCTGTACTTTATTATTACAAGCTTCAGTATTCTATATTAACTTACTTTTTTGTTCAATATTCCAAACATATGTCAGTATAAGGAAAAAGAATAATTAAGAGTAAAGAAATAGATGTATTTTATCTAAAATTTTAGCACTGTAATTCCTGCGAGTGAGTTATACTTCTAATTTCATTGAGTAGGGAAAGTACTAAATATTAGGCAGGATTAATTAGGTCATAATAAAGCTCAGTTTATGCTAATCATATTTAATTAGGTTTCATGATAAGCAGGTATCTTCAGTTGGTCTCTTTCCTAACACTAAACGTTCTTGAGTTACTCTCGGCTCACAAAATAGGGTCCTTATAAAGCTAGACGATTCACTTGGCCATTACTTAGTTATTTTCTTAGTTATTATGTCATTTCAAGCTTGAGTAACAAGAATGTGTAGTTAGAAGAAGGGATAGTAATATTCTGCAGTAAATTAGGTAGTCGAGTTCACTCGGAGACCTTTTTAGTTCGAAGTAGGCTGCAGCGGATAGAGTTTAGCTTATATAGTTATTAACTTATAGGTTAACGGGCAGGTTACATAGTACATAGTGCATCTAGGGCCGTAAGAAGGGGATAACTCACGAGAGTCTATTAGAAATCTACGAGAGGATTTTAATGACTCGAGTTTTTTATCCCCTTACTGCCCGTGAAACAATGTTTTTCATCACATTTGTGAGAAAATTAAATAAAAATTAGACAAAAAAAATATAAAATACATTTGCATTGTACACCGTGAATTACCATCAGGTGGGTAGCATAAACTGTATGTATATCACGTCGGTTGCGCGCTACTTCTATAAGAAAACGATACATACACTAGCCGGACCCAGCGCGCACGCCCCGCCGTCATCAAGTTAGGTACTCGCCGATTTTTGTTTGAATTATCTGTTCTAGTGTAACTCATAACTCCTTCGGGAGTTATAAACCGTACTAAATCCATAACTGCCACGGGAGGTTAATCGGCTATAGCTGCTCTATACGCCTGCGTATAATAAATAACACCCTTTCCGAGCAAGTGTGATGAAAAATGTTATATTATTATGTTAAACTATTAGAGTTCAGAATATAAGTAGCACATAAACATAGTAGTTATATGACAATATTTAGTTAAATTATATAGCAAGTAGACATATCTACAGCCACAAGGCATATTTATATCGATACAACATATTGCTTGCACAATTGGGATTCTGATTATAATTATTTACTTAATTACATTCCATAGGATCTTATTAATGGACCTTTTATACATATATCCATATCCAATATCCATTCTGCTGCTGCATTCTTACTTTGCAGATCCAATCTCGGTGGTCATTTTACCGGGATTGGGGATGATGACGACGCTTCGCCGATTTTCCCTTTAAGGCGTCGTACAGTCCTATGTATATTACTCATACTTCCTTACCCACACTTGACGGGATTAGCAGACATTAATTGTATCGCCTATCTGTAATTTTCTATATATTTTGTATAACTGCGCCATCTTATGAATAACACAGCGAGACGCCATTACACTAAGTCATTTATTAGGGTTGTTTCATACGTACCACAACCACACGACAACCACAACCACATAACAACCACAACACGTGGTCGGACGCATATTTCGTATTGAAAATGAACCACATTTTGCCGTCATTATCGACCGCGTGTGTGACACAACCACATCGCACACCATTCACACGTAACCACCGCTTGACCACATTTTAACGCTGCGACGTGGTGTGGTTGTGGTACGTATGAAACAACCCTTTTACTGTAGTTCTGTAGAACTACGTTCCAATTATCTAATCTATAACATTGCTTAGGTACCTGTGTTTTTGTCATCATGCTCAAGTAGAAGCGCTTTTGAAGAGGATCACAAGCTCTTATATGATAAAATACCTATAAATACATTAAACTATGATTATAGCGAATAGATGGACTCAAACTATTATACTTCGATTCAGAATTTTACTTACCTGATGCGCTAGCTGCAGGAACGTATGGTCGGCAACTTTTCTCATGTACGTCATAGGTATTCCACAGAGCAAATTGTTCATTATATTCAAATATTGTGGTAGTGACCAGTATTTATTTAAATTTATATATTTACTGGCTACGACGCCAACCTAAAAATAAAACATACTTATTAAATTGGGCGTTTCATATCTATTCGATTTTGAAATTGTCACGGTTTTATCGAATTTTTGTTTTTGTTGGTGTTACAAAACGTTTTATATTCTGTCTGAATATCAACTTTGAATATCTACACGGGAACAATTTGGAAGTATACCCTATCGATTAAAAAAAGAACCATGCAAATGGCTCCACCCATCTCCTAGTAATCGGTGAAGACACATAATACGCCTCGAATTGAGAACGTCCTCCTTCGTGTTTTTTGAAGTCAGTTAAAAAGTTTTATCCCCATGTAGTATTTTTGACGCCATGACTTTTATTAAAGGAATTTCGCTAATCTGTTTATTGCAAAATGGTCCTTATTACTTGTTCTTTAACGTGTAATTTAAAAAAAACATTGAGTAGGGGGTTTTCTTTATTTCTAGATGAGAACCACAAGTTTTGAAAATTGAGAATTTCTTTTGGTAACTTTCGACACACGCGGTGTAAAAAAAATGTATGATCATGTGGAAGGCTTCTCTCTTGAAAGTTGGCCCATTTAAGAGAAGTGTGAACCTACAGCTTTTCATACAAAAGGCGATAGCGGTTTCCACCCTTAAATGTTAACCGATGTTCACCAATTTTTGATAGATTTTCAGTCAGTACAAAATCCAGGTTTTGATTTTTCCACTATAATCAATAAATTCAGTTTTATTGGGGTTTTACTATTCTCATACAAAACTAATATCGGCATATTTGACTTTCTTGATCTTTAATCAATATTAAAAAAACGTATAGACCTAAGTAGATTTTGTTCTGACCGACAAACTATCAAAAATTGGTTAAAATCGGTTATCGCCTTTTGTATGAAAAGGTTGATTTTTGCAGTCGGCTCACAGTTTTCTTAATGTAGATGTTGTCTATAACAATACAGGTTGCGCATTGTAATGCTCGATTCTCCTCCCTCACTGATGTAATGCTCGACTCTGTAACGTTACATTACAGGCGAATGTTTGTAACAGAGCAACTTTTCGTTGAACTGTTTGTCATATTAAAGAGTTAAAATTACTGAGTACAATAGCAGTATTGAATAGTAAAACACATAACTTGTTTTTGGTCTTTGCTGCAGACAGATAATAAATGTTAATGTTAAACCTTATTGTATATGAAGGCATAAGTCAATACTGGTAGTAAGCGTTCTCTTTATATATTAAAAAAAAATAAGAAACAAATATAGCAAAGGATTTCAAATTTTGAAAGTCGAATTATATTGAATCATATGGAGAATTCGTAGATGTCAAGATATCAAAGATATGCGAGATATGCAACATGTGAGTTATATGGACGCTGTACGCGGTATCGGTCGTGGGGCGAGGCTATATAAGGAATCGCGATTTCGTATGGATTCATTCATCTTCTGGCTTTGCTCAAGCACGTGTCTAGTATTTTCGCGGTTTGTGTTCATATTAATTTTACGCGTAATTTTAGAGTATTTTTCTAGAAGGTTTAATGAATTCCTATTCATTTTCCCTTTTATTTAAATATTCTTTGCGTTGTGATTTCGTTTGTTTGAAGTGCTTGAACGGAGTTATACTCTGCTGGATTATCGTTGTGAAACTTACTGTGCCACTATGATCAATTATAATCTAAGCATTGTTAGTTAGTGCCATAGTCTGAGACGGGCTGGCGATCGTTCTTTACCTACATAACGATCTGAGTCTCCTAGTTCTCAACAGCATTCTATATACTGGAGACGGGGATCCTTTTGAAGTTCTTGGAGGAAGAGAACTTGCATTGTTAGAGATCCTGCGCACGCACCCTCTCTGTATGTAGCATCTGTCAGGCTAGTCTCCTATTTATATATTCACTTCATAGTCCCTGTCCGCTTACCTATACCGTCGTAACCTTCGGGTGTATAGGGGGAGCATGAACACAAGGCTTAGGGTTTAGGAACTCAGAGGTGCCTTCCTCGATCCCTTAGCTTGAGCTAGATTAGATACATCACACACCACGAATTTAATAGTAAATGTGAGGTTTATCCTCTAGTTTTGGAAATACGTACGTCTAGCTAGAATAGGGCCGTCGGATAGACAATTGTAAATTCATAGGAAGAGTTAGGATTCATCGTCATTATTTATCTACCTACTTAAATTAACTTCATTCTTTAACCTGATTCGAAATTCTTGGTTGAATGATTTAATAGTAGTTTATGCAACGGTTGCATAATGATAGGCCTTAAAACACTAGTGCGGTTTTCATGAAACGAGCCGATAGGCGAGTTTCATAATAAGATCGCACGTGTGTTTTAAGGCCAAATTATGCAGAGTTGCATACATAACTTTATCTACACACATATTATAAATCCTCCATGATGGGTTCAGAAACAATATTTTCTGGCAAAAAGTTATTTGGTGCAATCGTGGCTGCATATTTCCGATATCCGGCGCATTTTCACATCACACACACTCCAAAAAGACTACTTACTATTCATATTTTCAACTAAAATGTAAATTACAAACAACTTTTTCTATTCAATTCAACAACAATTCTACTTTCGTTCAGCAAAACGTCAACATGGCGGCAATTCGATCTTCCGTCAAGACCATTTTTTTTAAAAGTCATAGACAAACGGATGAAGTCTCTATTCTCACGTCACTCGAGATCAAATATTGTGCAGTTTATATTAAAAAAACATACTGAATTGACGTTTCGTATCAATAACTGTTTTAATATCTATGGATACTAGAATAGAGACCCACTTGAGTTTTGATTTGACAGCTGTTCCAAATTTAATCTCATTTCTTTACTAAAAACGATAAAGAAGTCATGTTATTTCTTTATCGCAGCACTGGTTTTTCCTAATTGGTTGTCAAAATGGTGGTCATTTCCTACGGTTTTTGATTAACCAATGGAGGTTTTATGATATGGGTGTAGATAAATATTATTGCTTCACTAGAATCCAGTTTAGTAATTGTTTTTAATGATATTCTAACCAAGGAATTCTTTTCCCTTCCACTGGAAGTAAAACTTAACCTGATTTATAATTTACTATATAATTGCTAATATTAATATAAAATAAATCTCTTTAAAATAGAATATTTGGAATAAGTTTCCTAGCTATTGGACTATATTAATATAGAACTTATTTTTGATATAAGGATTAATTTTGACTAATGAAGTCTATTTCATGTGATTAAATATATTCACAAATATGAGTACATATATGGTACTAGAGTATAAATAACTTCAATGAATTAATTATACTTATCGGGCAAGCACAGCCGTCCCACAACCTCTGTTCATACACTCGATTGGACAAGTTGATCTTCAAAAGTCACTGATTGATTTTATTGAGTTCACATACTTATGAACCATAGTCTAAACATAAGACTAGTTTATCCATGTGGATTTTATGGGAAAAATCATTCCATATTCTTTTTATTAGTAATATTATTAAACCTTGGCTAGAAAGCTTGATTTATAATATATATTCTACTACGTGAATAAGAAATAACTTATTCTGCTATTCCTTAGACTTGAGGAAGATATTTTCAATATTAGAAAGAGATACTTACTTTGCTTCAGTATTGTTGAAGGTAATACACCTTCTAAATAATATCTATTTTCTGTGTAGTCAATATAAGACTGAAAATTATATATATAAATATATCATAAAAGATAGTATTTAGCTGACCATACCCTATCCAGACTGAGAACTAACTTGGATCTACATTCATCTAAGAATTATCTTAGAAAATATCTTAGTACACAAAGAGATACTAATATTCTTACATATACTATATATTTGCAAACCAGCAAATAATCCAATTTACTTCTTTTTCTATCCGGTCTGGTGGTTGGGGAATAGGTAGGGTACTTATTATCTAACTAACTATGTCTTTAGTCATATGAATATAATAGAATCATTTCCTCTTTGTCATACTAGTGTTTAATAACTATGAGTTTGAAGTTCAGATGCAATTTCCTTAGATGCACAATAAAGTATCAAAATTTATATTTATCAATATAATAACTAAGTTTAAATAACAGTAACTTTATAAACCTAATATGTATGTAAATATATATACCTTATAATTATACAGTTCCTATGTCCATCCTTATCAATTTTACTCCATTATGTTTGACTCTAATTAAATAGTTTAAGTAGAATATTCAAGTCTATTAAATATCATTCTTTATCTCATTAAAAGTATTTGGGTTACTTTAGCGGTTCATAAAGTAGGTCTTTCCTAGACGATTCACTTGGCCAAATTATCTATCTACTTGTTTTGTTCTTCTACTTAACTCTTTACTAATTCTATCACAATCAATTGCTATTTATATTTAAAAATGTAGACACTAGGTTTGATTAGGCTAGTTGGGTAAGGTAGGCAGATTAGGTTAGGTAGGTAAGCTAGTTAGGTAGGTAGGCTAGAGGTTTTAGGGTAGGGTAGGAGGTAGTTGGTACATGTTCCAAGTGAGGGAGCACCTTTACGTAAAAATCAGTCTAAAATAAGTGGAAACAGCATAATTTTTATGTTTTTCATTACCTGATAGCCAGAAAATGGTCGCCTGGCCAAACTAGAAGGTAGGCATACGATCATAGTACATATTAAAACTACTCAATCATACACATTTTGTTCATCAGAAAATAAGTGACGTCTGGCGGACGTGGGATCTTGCTCTAAATCGCATATGATGTGTAACATCTGACATCTCCCTGCACGCGCTCATTGGTCAAATCAAATGAGCACGCGTTTCTCCCGCTTCAACTCTACCACCGCGGGCGCTCATTGGTCAAATCAAATAGCGCGCGCTTTCCCTGCTTCCCGTTACACCCTACCGTCCCTTTTCACTAAATCACTCCCACAGATCCGAGGTAAGCAAGACGAAAGATGTTCCACATCAATAACATGTAAATAAGAATAAGACCAACCTGGTGTCTATTTAGCTCCGGGTGGGTGCCTATAAAGCTAACGATTCTATTATCGTTCAAGTTTAACCTGGCTATTTGCCTTCCACTGAGATACTTGAACAGGGGGCGGTACTTCTGCAGAGTTTCCACCGATATCGTTGAGGGATGCTGCTTGTCCAACACGACATTCCACATAGCAGCATACTTCTCCCGGGATATCGTCATCATAGCTATTGCGCGTGCCTAAACCAATAAAGTAATTAGCAGTATTTACTGTAAAATGGTGTGGCATATTAAAAACCGGTCAAGTGGGAGTCGGACTCGCGCACGAAGGGTTCCGCAACATTATCTATAAAACGGCAAAAAAATCACGTTTGTTGTATGGGGACCCCCTTAAATATTTATTTTATTCTGTTTTTTAGTATTTTTTGTTATAGCGGCAACAGAAATACATAATCTGTGAAAATTTCAACTGTCTAACTATCACGGTTAATGAGATACAGCCTGGAGACAGACGGACAGACGGACAGACGGACAGACGGACAGACGGACAGACGGACAGACGGATAGCGGAGCTTAGTAATAGGGTCCCGTTTTTACCCTTTGGGTACGGAACCCTAAAAATGAACTAAAACAAAACTCATAAATACTAATGTCGGGGTGAAATGAATTTGATAATATTCCACTGTCATTTACAGATCGCAGTACGTAGTCCCGAGGTAGATTCTCGATGTCGCGGAGGCCACCCCAGAGGATGATAGCGAAGGCGTTGACGGCGGTCTGCATGAAGTCGCCGCTTAGTCGCAGCTTGCAGTGGTCGCGGTGCAAGAGGACGGCCGGCGGCAGATGTACGCTGCTTTTGTTTCTGAACGACTGTGCGCTGAAATATTAATACAATCATTAAAACTACGACCATTCATTCTTCAAGTGACTTTCTCGTTACTTTATTTGGGGTGCGCTTTAAACATGATCCCTAATTTAGCATTACACGCTTATAGCTTAGCTTAGCTTGGGATTGGACGATTTGTATGGGGTACCTTGCACTTTTGCACTTGGCACAGTTAATCCTTCGGTTTGAGCTGATTATGCCCGGGTGACACTCGGTACCCCCCCGCAGATAGGCGGGGGAAGGGTGGGGAAAGTGCATCTTCCGCGGTGGAGTCTGCGCTCGATTTTTGCCCACATACCTATAGCTACGAGGCCGAGTGTTGTATCGTTTTCATATAAATCAAAGATGAAGTATTCATTTATGGAATTATCTGTTAGCCTGTCTGTCTGTAGAAACAAAGGAGTAATTTCAATTATTACAAAAAATAAACCAACTTCAAATAGCCTTTGAAAATATTTTTATTTTTCACATTATTTATGTTTCATATGTGTTTCATATGTGATTTGACGACACATTTACTACATCAAGTAACAATAGCGTAATGCCATTGCTCATCACCATCAACCAACAGTTGCTATCCAAGGTGCAAGGATGTCAATCGTTGAGGAGTTCTCCTGGTTCTTCACAACCGGTTCTATTTTACCACATGGATTTTCATGAACATAAGTTGCTTCCGAACCTTATACAGCAACCTAATCGCCACCCGTGAAATACTTATCATTTAGGAGTTCCGGTGATCATCTATGGTATTCATCGACATTTCCACTTCACCAAATAATGCTTTTGGAACGTAACTGCTTGAATTATTATAGAAAATACCAAAATTGCTATATGCGTGCCTATAATATTTTAATAGTTTAATCGATTCCTCATAGATCCTGTCAACACACCTCGATCTAGTAGACTACAACGGGACCAAACTGAAGGTACTCTACCGATAAAAAAAAGAATTCTGTTTATAAATGACGGAGTTGTGAAGTAATAAACGTCGGTGAAGTCGGTTAAAAAAAAAGACCGAAGTATTGAAAACCTATCGCCGAGTAAGAACGCATTAAAGCAATATTTGCTTCGGGCGGCGTCACAAGGACATGTTAGGGTATAACTTGTTCTACCACATCAAGAGCGGCAGCTCTTGGCAATGTCCTTCACATTCAAATTCAAATCATTTATTCAGCAAATTGGCCACCTGTAAGGCTCTTTTCTAAATGGGGGTGGGCTAAAGATAATCAAATTTGGGAACCCGTGTGGACGACCTTACCGCTTGCTTCTAACGCATGCATCGAATTATTTTTCGGATCAACTGTGCAGTAAACATTGTTTTTATTTCGTCTTCAAATTATTTAAAGTATTTTTCTAGTTAAAAGTGAAAGTTACCACTTTGTTCAGTGGCGTAACTATAGGGTGGCAGGGCTGGCAAAATGCCACGGGCCCCCGACCCAAAAGGGCCCCGGCCCACTAGGCCGCGAGCTCAAAAATATTTTTTACATTGTACCTGAGTATTTATAGGGCCCCATTAAAAGAATTTGCCACGGGCCCCAGATGGTATAGTTACGCCACTGACTTTGTTTTCTCTACATTGTGGTGCAGTTTGTGAAGTGCTTAAGTGTCTAAAACTGATAACAATAACGGAATTTATACTAAATTAATCGAATCTTCGATAAGATATCGACCGCTCCTCGCTATTTAGTGCAAACACCTACCTAAGCGACGCATATTCCACGATGCTTACGACGTTTTACTCACGAATTTCTAAGGCGAAGCACCGTGTACATGCGTGCGTTGCAGGCTGAGCTTAAAGCGCCTGCTATTAATGATAGAGCAAAACGGTTAAACGGTAATTCAGAAGTAACGCCCAATTTATGCGCCGGATCTAATAACAAAATACTGGAAAAACATAACTTAAAATTATCTTTATGCCAATCTAATAACGACTTGTTATGCGGTAATGTCTCGGATAAGCCCTACAATATTATGCTCCCAGTGCATAAAAGCAGTTGGAAAAGTCCATTATGCCTCTCCAAAATCAGAAAAACTGATAACACTAAGTCTCCAGGCACACCACCATCCGTCAATGTCGCACTGACAACAGTAGGTCGCTCATTGAAAACTATAAGCGTGAGCAAATCTGATAAAAGCAATACATATCACATGCAGAAAGAAATTTGAAACGAAGAATTTTTTATTTAGTGCAATTCTATTCTCAGCGAGGATATTTCAATTTTATGTTAGTTTGTTTTTGTTCTTATTTTTTTCAATTTAGGTCCTCCGTTTTTTCTATGAACAGGTTAAAAGTTTATGCTAGAAATGAACCCTTCATCGTTGAACCTTAAGGGATGGAAATCCTTATAGCCTTTTGTATGAAAAGCCGTAGGTTCACATTCCTCTAAAAACCTCTTTTATTCAGCAGCTCAATTACGTAACACAATTGGCATCGGTTTGGCTCGATATGCAAACCAATTTAGTCTTCACTCGATGTTAATAAGGGTACAATATTGGTTTACTCTTCGCGAAAGCGATGCCAATTGGTGTTACGTAATTGAGCAGCAGGTACGGTTTTTAGCCGGCTGGCTCTACCCAAACAATGAATTCTTTCTAACATACAATGTTTTAATGCATAAAAGAAAAAAATCTTACTGTATAATATTACCAGAAGGATAATGAAAATTATATTCAAGCTTTTTCTCTTTGCCTCCTTCCTCTTTCAAATGATTGTTGGACTCTTGATTATCTACACATACATATGATGATAGCGCTAAGTGAATTAAATATGTATTTATCTCGTTTTAAAGTATAACGTGCACATACAATCAGACGAACAGACAAACAGACATGAAAGTTAAAAACCATTGGGATGCGTTTTGTTGCTCATTCTGAAGCCCCTCATAGCATTTTTGCATTGTTATCTTCAATGTACAGACCTTTTCCACTTTTCGATTTTATTATACAGGTGTCCAGATGGACATAGAGGCGGTCATTTCCAATCATTTTAACCGATAAGTGCTGCTTCGATTCTTGACGGTTCAATAGTTATGATTTTTTATAAACAAAAACACAAATTCTCTGTCTCACCGAACATACTAATAAGGTCGATATTCGACGGACAAATTTAAGAAAAATTGTTTCGGAATGACCACTAACGTCCGCCAACAATAGTACATTGTGCATCTAGGGCCGTAAGAAGGGGATAAAGTGTTAAGCGTTATGGATTTTGTATAGTTTATAAATAACTCCCGCTGACGGCGGGGCGGGACAGATAAAGACACCTGGTTTATAAATCTGTCGAGCCGTTTCATTGCTACGTGAGCACAAAAAATCCCACTTACATACATACACGCGAAAGACTTAAACCTCTCTTTACTTTCAAGCAGTTGCAGTTGGGTAAAAACTAGTTTGAAAGAACCTAAATTTGGGAAAAACACGAGTTAAATCACTGAGCGTGGAATATACAGGTACTTTTTACCCGACTACGACAAAGCAAAAAAAGAGGGTTGATTTAAGCAGTCTATGTAGGTAGATTAGTTCTTTGTTATTAGAGCGAATTAGAAAAATGAAATCGAATGGGTCCGGTTCACTTGGATCTCAAAAATTCTTAACCAGGCCGTTTCTTCTTTGGAGAACTTTGATCAAATCATTTAAAAATAACCTTTACCTAGACAGTTCATCAGCGTACCCAGCTTTTGGCCTAAGTGGGGGTAAATCAAGAATTTCCTGCAGGTACCTATACCTAGACAGTAAAATCGTTATTTATGATGAATGTAAGGACTTCCTACAGGAATTTGTTGATTTGGCCCCACTTACTTAAGCCAAAAGGTGGGTACGACCATGGACTGTCTAGGTACCTAATTATTGAAATCATACCAATACATTCATGTTTCATATAGGTATAACTAACTAAAAACAACACTCAAAAGAACTTACTTTCAGTTTTAGGAGTACCATATAAAAAATCATGTAAAACTACTTCGAGTTTCTGCAAGGGATCTGATTATAAATATATTAGTTGTTAATAAGGTTTTTTTAAGCAGATAAGCGAATTGGTTTCATGTCAATATTGTAGATACCGATGGTAGGCGGAGGATCAGTTATCTGCCTGAAGGTAATCGCGCTCGTCGTCTCGTCCCGCAGCATATGAGTGTGATTTTTGTGAAGGAATAGATGACTTTTTGCATGGCCTTTCAGCTTAACAACATTTTTAGTTCCGCGTAAAGCAGCACAATAGTTATCTGGCAAGGAAATGGATTCAATTATTTCGTGTTAATTGAAGCATGGTTAATTATATAAAACTATACGTACTGACCCTCGAGGTCTTCATTTAATTTGATAATAGCGTGCATTTTATTGCACGTAATGAGATGGAAAGTTCCGAGATATATCATGGATATATAAAATAATAACATTATGATTTAATTAAGCCAGGAGACGAGACCACCTTCAGTTACTAATAATCTACGCGGCTATGCATTTATTTTTACACAAGGTGTTGGTCGCGACTTTGTTGTTTGACATAGGATGTTTTTTCCCGAAAAACTTTATTTTTTTCAATTCCTGGGGGCATATTCGCTCAAGTAATGCTAGATTTTTATAAATAACTAACTAGTACTAGGTAATCAATTAGTAGGTAGGGATGAGGGTCGGTAGTAGTAGGTAACCGAGGAAGTGGATCGAAAAAAAATATTAATATTTTTTTCATCACACTTGCTCGGAAAGGCTGTTATTATACGCAGGCATACAGAGCAGCTGTAGCCTACTTACCTCCCAAGGGCAGTAATGGATTTTGTATGGCCTGCATTATTTGGCCTTAAAACACTAGTGCGGTTTTTATAAAACGAGCCGATAGGATGCAACCGTTGCATAAAAGTTGTTTGTAATTTACATTTTAGTTGAAAATATGAATAGTAAGTAGTCTTCTCGGAGTGTGTGTGATGTGAAAATGCGCCGGATATCGGAAATATGCAGCCACGATTGCAACAAATAACTTGTTGCCAGAAAATATTGTTTCTGAACCCATCATGGAGGATTTATAATATGTGTGTAGATAAAGTTATGTATGCAACTCTGCATAATTTGGCCTTAAAACACACGTGCGATCTTATTATGAAACTCGCCTATCGGCTCGTTTCATGAAAACCGCACTAGTGTTTTAAGGCCTATCATTATGCAACCGTTGCATAAACTACTAATTTCCCACGCTTTTTTACTATACTAATTGAATGATTTGTTAAATACTTAATTTTTATTCTCAACGTATCCCAAATTGATTAGTCATAATTGATTGTTGGAATTTCTATTACTGTAACACAAACTCTTCATACTTAAAAATATTTTCTACTTTTTAGGTCGGTTTGCTATTAAAGCGTGTTTTTTAGTTTTTTTTTAACTATATTTTTTTATTGTTTCAACTTAATACTTCTTCATATCCATCTTCTCGATGCGTATTTTTTTTCCATCTTATACTTATTGGAAACTGCTGTGAACCTAATAGAAACCGATCTGTGTACGCAAACCATTTTTATGTTGATTATACTATGAGTTATGAAGCTTTGAAAAGTCATTGTTCATACCACTCACAAAAACACTACAAAATGGACAACAGCTATGACGTCACAGCGGTCGTTAGATGACTAAATGTAAGCCGTTTAAACGGAATCTGCAAATATTTTCCGAAATTTTCCGAAAATACTGTTTTATTGTAAAATAAAACATGACATAAATTTGATGAGGATGTTCAAAAAAGTTAAATCAACTAAAAAACAATATATGTTTTTGACTAATTTTGACCGTTAATCAAAAAAGAATGAATAATCAAAATGAGCTGCTTTTTTCTGTAATATCATTTATACCTTATTTTGATTTTCATGCAACTTCCCCATTGTATGCAACACACAGGCAAGAAACTTGCATCGTGTAAATGGCCCTTAAGGGACTTTATTTTCTATTTCTTGAAGAAACAGAAGTAAAGGTTATAAAATCGTCTATAGTTTGATGTTCAGCTGCAATGTCCAGCGTTAAAGTGTAAGCTTCTTGGCGTAAAATAAAACCCATGTAAAACCTTTCAAACCTGTTGACCTGAAACAAAAAGAATATTTTAAATGTCACAGTCACAATAAATTTTTAGTCATCTTCGATACTTACCATATTTTCAATGTCCTATTCGTTAATTTCAAGCGGGTGCGAAAGTGGCTGCGCTGGTAGCTTCATTCAATCAAATTTGGACGAAAACCTGTTTTTCCCTTTTTCTGGTCATCCACTGGTTTATTATGCGGAAGTTGTAAGTTATGTTCTAAGGATTTACCGAAAGCGCATCACTACACACTATTACTAGTGCCAAGTCGTTTTGTATTTGTAAGGAAATACAAATAAAGCTTAAAGCACACATATCCATCCGGCACCGGATCGGCATCGCCTCGCCTCATCAACTCGCCGTCGGATCCGGCTCAGAACCGCTTAGGTGTCAGCGCGACTACAGCGCGCTTCCGATAAGGCGACATCGCGCTTACGGCAGGGTGGCGGCTGGTTGACGGCTAGCAGTCAACGTGCGAACTATTAAATGTTCGACTATTCTATTCAAGTTCAAGTATTCTAATTGTATATATAACTTATTTTTGCCTAAAAGGGATTTTAGTCGGTTTTTGCAATAAAACGACGAATTATATTTTTATACCTGGTTGATTTAAAGTACTTACTACTAATTTGTTTCCACGCCTCGTCCTTTTTGATACTGTCGCTGTATTTCGGGCACTTAAGTCGTATAAATAACTATATTTGCGGCACTTCTTCTATTAATTTATCTTTTTGCATATTTACTAACTAATTTAATACGCCCCAATCTATTTATTGCACGCGACACGATCAAAAGTCGTTATGCGAATGCGGAGGGAGAGGCAACCGCACGTTGTCCCCGCGCCGACGGCGAGGCGCGAGCGCGGCGGCCACCCGTCGTCAGCGCGGTGACGGTGAGCGGCCCACGCGCCGCTTGCGGTTCACGAGCTTGTGCCGAGGCGACGCGATGCCGTTACGATGCTGATAAGTGTGCGTTACAGTATGGAGTTTCATACAAACAATACTGAACGGCTCGAGTCGAGGCGGTGTCGATACCGTGCCGGGTGGATATGTGTGCGTTAAGCTTAAAGCTATCAGAATGATTTCCAATTTAAACCTGACAGCTTTTGGAAGACGCAATAAACTAAACGAGACTCTAGTATACTGAGCAGATAAAATGTAAAAAATGTAGTTTCTTGACCGGGTGTTTGAAACATTTTGCAGCTAGAACCCCGCAATACGCGGCAGAGAAGTCGGGATAAGAAGAACACTGCCAATTGCTTCGTAAAAGCTTTTCGGTGGTACACCCAAGTGAGTTAAAGTCATTTATTGAGAGACCAAAAATATACTAGTATTCAAACATTTCTAAATTTTTGTATGTTACACTGCTGTTACTTGCCCTCGCCAGTCTAATGATAAAACCAATAGCGCGGCGTTCGTTAAATAAACACACCTTCACTTATCTGAAGAAAATAATATTTCGAAGGAGCACAATGTTCACAAGAGAACAGAAAATGTGAAAAAAGATGTCCCAGTTGATTTTGCGTCTTGGCTCGACCACAAGTATGACCAGTTTCTTCAGGAAAAGCAAGGAATACATGCCCCAATTGGAGCTCAATCAACCAACCGGCAGGAGGTATTTGGAAGCATTTCTTCGGTTCGGATTCACACGAAGAGAACGTTCAACAAGTAAGCTCACTATTGATACTAACAGCGGCCCTAACATGCAAGACACAAAGATAAGTTAAACCCGTTTATCTCTATGACAATCTCTTTCGTCGACACTAATCTGAGAGAGACGCACTTAGAGATAAGACAGTTTAACTTATCCTTGTGTCTTGCATGTTAGGGCCGCAGCACCATTTTAGTGCATGTGATAAGCTCTAATTAAACAAGACCGTCCTCAAAAACCCCTTCGCTAATGCTTGACGGTGATATCGTCATCCGATTTAGATTGGATATATTGATATTTTATAACAAATTCACTGAAATTGTAAAAATAAAATTATATTAAAATTAAAAAGAAGAAGACAACTATTCCTTCAAGTACCTTTTATTTAGCCATTAGATTCGGGTGCGTAACAATCGGTATAAAAATATTTGATATGATATAATAAAATAACAACTTATATACATATATATATATATGTATAATAGACACATAATATAATGCATATTTGTTTGTGGCGAGCGAGCAAAGCGAGCGAGCAATATGGTTCGGAGCAGAAGCTACTCGTATAGGTTAGGTTCAGAAGCATTAGCCTTCGGGGTTAGGTTTTTTTTTGTGACTATATCAAATGATGGTTATAGCATATAACACACGAGTGTTATATCAAACGTTTATTATATCAAATGAACTTTGTATATTTTGTTGTTATACATTCTGATCGTTATATCCAAGGAACGTTATATCCCTTGCAATTATATCAATAAATGCTAGAGGCAATGAAATTTTATAATTTGTTACACACCCCTTTGATTCGACGAAATTAGGACAATGCTAAATTAATATGAATAACTCAGTGGCGTAGTGGGGTGGTGCAACTTTTGCCTTCTGTGACGGGAGGGTGCGAGTTCGATTACCACTAGAGGCAAACTACGTGTTGAGACCGACTGTGTCTAGGTAATAGAGCTCCCGATTACACGTGTACACACCTACTCGTAATACCCGGTGGTATTACGAGTCCGGTCGGCACGTGTATATGGGTACTCGTGTAATTAGTCCGTGTTTAAGCCCGTACCCATGTACACGGGTAGGCGGGTATGAAAAACTCGTAGGTACTACTCATTCTTGACAGCGAGATGCAGAACCAGTCCGTTGTCAATAAGAACTAAGGATGAGTGCTATAGAAAATGTAAAGTTCTTAGATGCATAAATTCTAATATACTAACATGATAAGCTTTAACACATTAAACATTTAGTGCCAAGAACCCAACGGATGGGGTCTCTATGACTTTGTAGCCACGCTGGAAAACCCGATAGTTGGGTTCATATTAGTTATAGTTATTAACTTACCAATTTAAGTTACGTAGGTATGATTATTAACAGTAGTAGTACATTATCATAAATTTTACTTATGTTGTTTATTAATATGATCAATCTGTTGCATGTTCGCTAAATTTCCTGTAATTTTTACAAATAATCTATAATTTATAAAATAAAAAAACCGACTTCAAATGGCCTTTGAAAAGTAAGTTGTTTTTACATTTTATTTATTATCCTGTGATTTTATGACACACATTTACTACATCAAGTAACAATAGCATAATACCAATTGCTCATCACCATTTACAAACTGTTGCTATCCACGGTGCAAGGATGTTAATCGTTGAGGAGTTCTCCTGGTTCTTCAATTTTACTACGTGAATTTTCATGGACATAAGTTGCTTCAGAACTTTATACAGCAATTTAATCGCCAACCTTGAAATACTCAACATTTAGGAGTTCCGGTGATCATCTGTGGTCTTCATCAACAGTTCCACTTCACCAAATAATGCTTTTGGAACGTAACTGCTTGTGTTATTATAGAAAATACTAAAATTGCTCTATGCTTATCTATAATATTTGAAGAGTTCCATGGATTCCTCATAGATCCTCTCATCATAACTCAACTTTGACTACAACGGGACCAAACTGAAGATATAGCCTACCGATTAAAAAAATAATGTTCAAAATTGGTTTATAAATGACGGAGTTCTGAAGTAACAAACAAAAAATAATGCAACCGAATTGAGAACCTCCTCCTTTTTTAAGTCGGTTAAAAATAATATTAATTAACAATTTTTGGTTTAAAAAGAAATACATTTAATTCTAATTATTTATATTTATGAGTAAGATTATAACACTACTGTTTGTTGAAAAATCAGGAATTATATTTCAAATATTTAAAAAAGCGATAAAATTTTAAAATATGGGACAATATTTCCTAAAAAAAACATATTTTATAAAGAAATATACATAAATTCATAATAACAATAAAGAATACAAATAATATTAAATGATAATAGTATTAAATTATTACTTAATAATCTGTTGTCGGTTGGTAACAAGGTGCGCGTCTGCAATGGCCGAGTTATGCCCCTGCTCATATACACTTTCAGCATACTAAGACTGGACTCAGACCACGTTAGATGCCCTGGCTCGTAAGGTTCGTCAACTGCTAACGATCAGTCAGATCAGTTGATAAAAACCTAACCCCACTCTCCTTGGGAAACGAGAACTGACGCATGCCCCCGGTACTGAGCACTCAGGATCGCAGGGCCTTATGGGGGAGTAAGGAGCTGCACGAGCGGTTCTACAAGACCCTCATGTAGACCCGCTTGCGTCGGTGATCTGGCTACGCTTCGGTGATCTCTTTGGGGAAACTGTGGGATTCGTCTGCATAATTATGGATAAGGTAAGTAGTCAAGACGAACAACTACCGAAAAGACATTATGAAGGATAGGACAGTGGACATAAAACCATGTAGCAAAGATCATCTACCTGCAACTTGCTCTCTGGTACGCCTTGTTGATCCTGAAGTGTCGTACTACAAGTACGTACCGGAGCCCGTTCTCGAGAATGGCCGTGCTACGCTCTACTGGGACCGGTCTATACCGCACCGGGCGATACTTGTTGACATCACCATTCCATAATAATATGATGCTAACGTCGTGAAGGCCGAGATTGACAAGCTAAGCAATTTGAGAATAACCTTGAGTTGGCCCACGATGCTACCGACATGAAGGATGTGGATTCAACAATTATCGTTCCGAAAGTTATGTTGGTGAACGAACTGGTAGCGAAGAGCCTCGACCACCATCTCAAGAGGTTCTCGCTAGATGGTTGAACCAAGGGTCGGATACAGAACCCGATACTCCTGGGCTCTGCACGCATCGGCAGGAGGTTCCTCTCTCTGCAGCCCTAACCATCGATCGCTTCAATCCTCGCTCGGTGATTCACCGTTGTTTATATTATTTTTATTTTATATTATGTATTTTTATAACATTGAAAAAGTGTAAAATGAAGAGAAAAGTAGAATAAAAGGAAATATATGATATAGGCTGTCACGACGGGTACTACCCACCTAGGTACCCGTGCACGTGTACACCGGCACGGGATTAAAAACGGACTAATTACACGGGTACCCGTTTACACGTGCCGACCGGATCAGAATCACAAGTTCATGTACTTCGGACACGGATAGGTACTCGAAACACGGAAACGACCGGGAGCCCTAGTGTGTGTGTACCCAAGACATAAACGTTTAGTAAGTATCTATATATGTATGTATTCCATATCTATACATATAAGTATTCATATCGTTGTCTAGCACCTATAACACAAGGAATCCTAACATGGGGCTAGGACAATGTATCTTTACAAAAATGTACTAATGTCGTACGCTGTACACGATTTCGTTAAGATTCATCAGTAGAATCAAAGTTAAATTAGAAACACCAAATGTTAGGATTTACGGATGAGGTCATGCACAAAGCTAGCAAATTAATAAATAGGCAATAAGCTCGTTGGGAATTATTTTCAAAACTAGATCTTAACTTCCGTGCAGCCCTTGGAAAAGGCGTCGATGTGCAGTGAACAACCGTGATGGGGGCGACGGATGCAAGAAGTAAGTTTCTTATTGTTTTAGCGACTACTAATTTAGAGAAGTGTGATCCTTCGGCTTTTCATACAAAAGGCGATAACGATTTGCACCCCTTAAATGTTAACCGATGTGGACAAATTTTTGATAGGTTGTCAGTTAGAACAAAATCTAGGTTTATACGTTTTTAGGATTCCGTACCTCAAAAGGAAAAAACGGAACCCTTATAGGATCACTCGTGTGTCTGTCTGTCCGTCTGTCACATTCAATTTGCTCCGAAACTACTGCACCGATTGAGTTGTGGTACATATATGTAAGTCGGTGACCGCAACACGGATGTGTAACGTAAATAAATGAATTTCGAACGTGGGGGCCACTTTAGGGGGGTAAAATAAAAAAAAAGGTTTGCAAACTAAGTATATTGTGTGACATATCAAATGAAAGGGGCTCGTGAGAATCTTAAATATTTTTTTTTAGAATTTCAAGGTAAATAGTTTGGAAGTTATTTAGAAAAATAGGCGAAAATTTACGACGCCCGCCCGTCTTAACTCCGAAACTACAGAGCCTAAAATTAAAAAAAGAAAACTAAGTACATAGTTCTTTACCTATAGATTACAGAAAAAGCCATAAGAAGTTTATGGTATTTGAAGTAACGTAGTAAACTTCAGATGATCATGTCCGGAACGGAACTCTCTCCATCCATCCTATATTGTGCATTGTCCGACTTGCATTTAGCCGGTTTTTAGGAGACTTCAATTGGCTCATAAACGTCATACGACTGCAGCTTTGGGTTAAACCAAGTTAGTTAATATTATGTCCGAATTTACATTTTGCAATTATCCCTTAACAAAATGCCTTGTTTGCTTGTAGATGTTCGCTAAGTTTGGAGACAATTCTGCCACCTAAAGATATGAGTCGACCAGCTTCTGAGTGCACCTTTCAGTAAGTTTTTTGTGTGATTGGCAGGCGTCATTAAATTATTGCCATAACAAAATGATATTATACTCGTCGGTAGTAGTAGTAGTCTTATATTCGGTCGGATTAATCGACCTCTACAGCCGGCCCATACAGCCGACTTTTACAGTTAACCAATAGGCTAGTTCCCCTTTTCGAAATATAGTGTAAAATTATGTTGAACAGATAAATGTAATGCAATCCACAGTTTTATTAATTAATTTGATTTTGATTTTATATTTAATGTTAAAAAACAGATTTTTCATCTGTAAGCACAAGTTTAACGTCACACGATTTGATTGGTTCACTCTCAAAAAGTCCTCTGTTATTTAAACAGAACGCAATTAATAAACGTTAGTACTTACATAAAAATGTATGTCAGACAAATTTCTTTACTGGTTACAATTCAACATAATTGTATGTGTAGACACATACAATAAATAGCGTCTGTATATAAAATGTATGAGACTTGTGACGAAGCTATTCACACAAATTGGAACGAAACAGTGAGCTCGGTCGGTCGGTAATTACACAACGACGTTAATGCAAAAGAAGTTACGAAGGGTTCTCTGGAGAGTTAAAAAAAAGACAATAACTAGCAGTTTACCATAGATAAAGCGATCGTTGCAAGCAATAAGTTGTGCGAAGACTAGATAATTAACAAATAAAAAACCGACTCCAAAAACCCTTTGAAAAGTAAGAACGTGAAATACTCATCATTCAGGAGTTCCGCTGGTCATCTGTGGTATTCATCATCAGTTCCACTTCACTAAATAATGCTTTTGGAACGCAATACCTTAATTGTTATAGAAAATACCAAAATTGTTATATGCGTGCCTATAATATTTAAGGAGTTCTACTTATCGATTGCATAGTTCCTCTCATCAAAACTAAACTTTGACTACAACGGGACCAACTTGGAGGTAGGGTATACCTCCAAGTTGGTCCTGATTAAAGATAATTATTTCTCAAACGGTTTATAAATAAAGGAATTCTTAGGTAACAAACATTAAAAAATGCAACCGAATTGAGAACCTCCTCCTTTGTTTGATGTCGATTAAAAATCCTAAATCTTATGAAAACTTCTATCGAAGGAAATATGAGGATTCTGAATATTTATTAGAAAACGTTACTCCTATAATTAAAAATAAACATATGCGAATGAGATGGTCGATCACTCCAGATAAAGTATTAGCACTCATTAGTAGATACTTCAGGTAAGTGAATAAAAGATTTAAGTAGGTACAATAATGTATTTTTAATATTGCTGTAGAATAATATTTTTTGTACATTGCTCATGTTCATTATTAATTTGCAATTTTTTCAGGAGATAGTTCTCATTCACTTAGTTATCTTTTTCGTTTACCAGTAGTGTCTACAATTTCCATAATAATTCTAGAATGTTGTCAAGCAATAATTACAGTATTAATTAAGCTCAGCGACCTTGTTATACTGAAAGAAATCCACGTAGCATCTCTCAACTGCCCTCTTGGCAGAGTTGATAAGCTTTTCCCTGGTCCTGATGGCATCCCAAGAGTCGCCGACGTTTCTACTGCAAGAGGACTATAGAAAGACTAGAAATATATTTTTGTGTGTACAGTGTATATTCAAGGCTTTTCTATGGTATTTAGACCTATGGCGTATTTTTCTGGATTTGGGAGAAAGTAAATAAAACCGAAAATTACAAATACTTACTTAATCAATATTTCAATTTCAATCGGAATGACCGAGTTTTTTTGGACAGATTGCACTTAGGTAGCTCTCTCAAATCGTAGCCTATATATTATTAAATACTTTGATATTGGTAACACTTTCTATATATATATATATATATATATTCCTGATATTAGGCCAAAATAAAGTTATATTGTTCTCTGCAATTAATCAATAGTGACACATGGAAGTTCTAGTTGTTCATTTATAAACACAGGCGCTTCCAATTAATCACTTAAAAAGACGATGTCAAATTGTTGGGTTTCATTCTTAACACTATACAACTGCTGTTCAGTTTCCCTATGTGGCTTTGAAGCATCATTTTGTGTCAAAGCTATTACTATACCTAAAAAACTCAATTAATATACGATTTGTCATATTACAGGTACAAGGCTGCGACTTGTTGTGATTCTTCGAAGTACACTGCTACGTCGTCTGATACTCAAATAATAACCTTTTCCAACCAAAAATACTTTGGAAGCGATGTCGACAGAAAAAATACGCTACGAAAAAGTATAACATCACAGTGCTCAAAAAGGGTTGTCGGGGAACCAGAGATTCATGAAACTTTTGTTCAAATTGAGATTTTGGATTCGCTAAATGGCATTTTATCAAAAGTTCGGGAACATCCCGAAGAGACACAAAATCAAATTGAAACGCAACGAAATCCTTCGAACAGCCCAATAGACAACGGCGACGAATATCAGTGCACTAAAAAAGACGTGCATAGATCGGAAACTTGTTCACAATATAACGAAACTAAAGAGAAGAATGAAAGAAGGGAAACTAGTTCACAATACAATGAAAGTGAACAGAAGAATGAAAGATCGAAAACCAGTATTCAAAACAGTGAAACTAAAATAAAAAATGGAATACTTAGTTTTGGAAAGATTGGTTTGACACCTGAGGCAAGTAATAGTGCGAAAGATAAGTAATCAGTTGTATGCTCTCGTGAAGAAACAATACGAGGTGCGGGTATTAAGATAATAACGTAAATAGGACAACGCTAATTAGCATCTGTTTATTCAGCTGACATCCCAATACATACCTACAATTTAGAAACTACTTGAGTGGCTGCCATCGGTTCAATCATTGTTGTTAAAATGAATACAATTTACATATTTCCTTAACCTTTTGACCGCCACAGTCTGCTGCAGCCTTCAGCGGACACAGGGTAAAAAAGTCCTTCAATAGCTTGACTTAAAGTTGAAATTCGTGTTATTTCTCAGACATGCTTGGCGGTCAAAAGGTTAATAAGGATACAAACACCCGCGGCACCCATCTACATCTTTGAAAATTACCACCTAAAACTGGAAGGCCACACTTCCTAGCCCGCGGCTTTGCGAGCGTTAACGGCTTCACCCACTGGACCTACAGCAGCAGAGTTTACTAGCGTCTGAAACAGGGTGCCGCCCTCCATATACTCGTAGCTGCTGAAAAAGATCCAAACTTTGCCCAGCTAAAGCGCTGTGACAAACGACTAGTTCCTTCTTTATTATCGAGGCTTCAAATCAAATCAAATATTTTATTTTATTTGTACAACATAGGTACAGTAGATGTTTCACTTATTTTTTTCCCCGCTATGTTTCGCCCTAGGGCATACAAAACTAAACACTAAAAATTCAAATTAAAGAATATAAAATAAAATTAGTAAATTATACTGTACTTATCATATTATATCACTGCTTTTAATAATTTTATTGTTCATGAAGAGCTTTAAAAATAATAATAATAAAAATCAAATAAATTAAAAATAACACTAATAATAATAATTAAAAAACGGCTAATAATAATAATACAAGTGAATTTGAAAATAACGGTTTTGATAATTAAATTTAGGAACAATAACAATAATAACAGTAGCAGTAATAATACAATTCATTCAATATCCATTAAAAAATCATTTATACAATAATGACATTTATCTACAAGTAATCGAAAAGCTTTCTTTAAAATACAGTTAGTTCGCTTTGTCGTATGTTTTTTGGCACATGGTTGTAAAGTTTTGGCGACATTGCAAAGAGACTTTTACGGAGCAAAGCAGATTTTCTCGGAACTGCACATATTTGAACCTGAATCCTCATACGACCTCTTTGCCCAAAACTAAGGAACAAAACGAATATATTATTTTTTACAAATAGCGCAACTTCATAAATATACAGGCATCATTAGATTTATCAATAAATTATTCAACACTAGCGAGTTTATAACAGATCCCAAAGATTTATTTATTTCTTGCTGGTAGTTGTAGAATTGGTTATGCTTTACTATCAGTGTACTATCGTCTGCGAATAAGACCATAGAGTGTTTTGTACATTTTGGTAAATCATTTATATAAATTATAAATAAAAGTGGGCCCAAGACACTACCCTGGGGTACACCATATTTCACAGTTCGTGGTTTCGACATTTTAATTTGTACTCATTTGTCATTAACCTGCGCCCATTGTCAATAACCTGGTTACAAGTAGTCGTTAACCTGACATCGATATCGTTCTCCTGCCCACCAACAAACGCCTATATTTGTATTTTGATACAAATAAATTAGTAATCGCAAACATTTTGAAAATAATACCCCAGTGCCACTTTTTTGAGAACGACCCTTTAAGAATTATGATTATTGTATTATTATTTTATACAAACACTTATATTAACAATCGGTCAAACCGGGCATCACCCGTGCTTCCTACACGGCACGAAAATAGTTTTTTGATATTGTGCGGGGCAAGGGGTCGTCCCATCGCCCCGCACACACCGATGATTGCTCTGTCTACAGGGCTTCGTCGGACCTTTATATCTAATCTTTATTCTGTGGCTCTACATTGTGCATGGCAAGTATTAAAAGTCGGATATAGCAGAACTATAAGGGTTCCTAGTTTGACTACGGAAACCTAAAAACGGCTGAAAGATACATCCTGACAGACAACGGATGAACTGACGGACATGGCGATACACTAATAATTTCTATATACTTCTATTTCGAAACCGTATACATGGAAACATTACCACTTGCCGCATAAAAATATCCGTAAAGAATGAATCGAGCTTTCCTATTTATTTTTGACAGATAAATCCAAACCAAACAAAGTCTTTACAATGCGAGTGTCCAAGGGATCGCGTTAAAATTAACACTGGTACTGAATATATCGAACCTACCCCGGCCAGAAGCTCCACGCTTCCGACATGTTCCGTGTGCCATGCCTGCAGTCACGCAGGAACAGCTAGCAATAACAGCGAGCACCAAAATGAAAAGGTGAAAAAGTAGCATTTACAGCGTAGTACCGGAGGAGTGATGGAAGCGAGATCGGTTGTAATTTTACAAAATAAGGTTAACCATGGAAATGAAACTGACCATGGATGAAGGTTCATAAAAATGTGTGATCCCGCCGCCATCACGCCTTATGGAAGATGCCGCGTAAATCGTACAGGAAAGTTATCATTTTTAAGATTTAACTTTCATACATTACTAGTTGCTTTAGGTAGGTACATTGTTTCTTTTTTAGTTCATTCCACAATTAGCATGTCTGTTTGTCTGATAGTATGTGCGCGATATTTTTTTAAACTACTGGGCGGACTTCAATGCAGTTTTCAATGTTATTAGGGTTAAGGAAAACTTCAGCGAGGACATAGGCTATAGAAACTTTTTGAAAAAAACTGGAAGGGGTTAAAAGAGGGGGTTGAAGTTTGTACCTATGGTTGAATGGATTTACGAATTAGTTTTGGCTGAACGGATTTTCATCAAAAGTTAGACCTTAGCTCTTGGAATAGGAAATATGGTAGTTTTTATACCAGATAAGTCAAAAGTTCTCGAGGGATAATTATGACCAAAACACGCGGACAAGGTCACGGGCAGAAGCTAGTTAATAATATTAGTATAACTAACGCGAGCGTCACGACAACCGTTTAGCACAACAGGTCCCATGGTACTGAGGCCAGTGTGGGTTGCCCCCGCGCCCCGCATACCCCGACGATTGCTCTGTCTAGAGAGCTTTGTCGGACCTCTGTGTGTAATCTTTATTCCGTAGCTCTACACTGTGCATGGCAAGTATTAACAGTCGGATGTAGCAGAAGGGTCCGTAAGGGTTTCTAGTTTGACTACGGAACCCTAAAAACGGCTGAAAGATAAGTCCTGACAGACAACGGATGGACGGACAGACATGGCGATACTCTAATGATTTCTATATAATTCTACTTCGAAACCGTATAGATAGAAACATTACCACTTGCCGCATACAATTATTCGTAAATAATGAATCGAGCTTTTCTATTTATTTTTGACAGATAAAACCAAACTTAATAAAATCTGTACAATGCGAGTGTCGAAGGGATCGCGATAAAATTAACACTGGTACTGAATATATCGAACCTAACCCGACCAGAAGCTCCACGCTTCCGACATGTTCCGCGTGCCATGCCTGCAGTCACGTAGGAGCAGCTAGCAATGACAGCGAGCACCAAAATGAAAAGGTGAAAATGTAGC
The DNA here is from genome assembly GCA_947859335.1 of Tortricodes alternella. Taxonomy (NCBI): domain Eukaryota; kingdom Metazoa; phylum Arthropoda; class Insecta; order Lepidoptera; family Tortricidae; genus Tortricodes; species Tortricodes alternella. Next base: position 19,631,243 of record OX401970.1, on the reverse strand, counting down.
ATTTACGGCGTACCGGAGGAGTGGTGGAAGCGAGATCGTTTGTAATTTTACAAAATAATGTTAACCACGGCAATGAAACCGACCATGGATCAAGGTTCATAAAAATGTGTGATCCCGCCGCCATCACGCCCTATGGGAGATACCGCATAAACCACAGAAAAGTCATCAGTTTTAAGATTTAACTTTTATACATTACCAATTGCTATAGGTAGGTACATCGTTTTTTTTTTCAGTTCATTCCACAATTACTACGTCTGTTTGTCTGATTGTATGTGCACGATAAATTTTAAAACTACTGGGTGGACTTCGATGTGGTTTTCAATATTATTAGGGTTAGGGAAAACTTCAGCTAGAACATAGTCTATAGAAACTTTTTGAAATAAAAAAGAGGGGGTTGAAGTTGCTACCTATTGTTGAACGGATTTATGAATTAGTTTTGGCTGAACGGATTTTCATGAAAAGTCTATACAGTTAGACCTTAGCTCCTGGAATAGGAAATATGGTAGTTTTTATACCGGATAAGTCAAAAGTTCTCGAGGGAACAATTATAACCAAAACACGCGGACGAAGTTGCGGGCAGAAGCTAGTTAATAATATTAGTATAACTAACGTGAGCACGTCACGACAGCACTTTAACACAACTCGTCCCATGGTACTGAGGCCAGTGTGGGTCGCCCCCTCGCCTCGCATACCCCGACGATTGCTCTGTCTAGAGGGCTTCGTTGGACCTCTGTATCTAATCTTTATTCTGTGGCTCTACACTGTGCATGGCAAGTATTAACTGTCGGATATAGCAGAACTATAAGGGTTTCTAGTTTAACTACGGAACCCTGAAAACGGCTGAAAGATATGTCCTGACAGATTGGCGATACTATAATGATTTCTATATAATTCTACTTCGAAACCGTATAGATGGAAACATTACCACTTGCCGCATAAAAATATCCGTAAAGAATGAATCGAGCTTTTCTATTTATTTTTGACAGATAAAACCAAACCAAACAAAATCTGTACAATGCGAGTGTCCAAGGGATCGCGTTAAAATTAACACTGGTACTGAATATATCGAACCTACCCCCATCAGAAGCTCCACGCTTCCGACATGTTCCGTGTGCCATGCCTGCAGTCACGCAGGAGCAGCTAGCAATGACAGCGAGCACCAAAATGAAAAGGTGAAAAAGTAGCATTTACAGCGTAGTACCGGAGGAGTGGTGGAAGCGAGATCAGTTGTAATTTTACAACGTAATTTTAACCATGGAAATGAAACTGACCATGGATCAAGGTTCATAAAAATGTGTGATCACGCCACCATCACGCCCTATGGAATTACCACATGAACCGTAGAGGAAAGTGACCAGTTTTTAAGATTTAACTTTCATACATTAACGATTACATTGTTTCTTTTTCAGTTCATTCCACAATTTCCATCACAATCTCAGGATACTGGAAATAATTATGAAATATTTGCAGAAATGGAGGCCGATAAAATACGGAAGTTTCCCGAGGATAGGCTAGCTGAGCAAGCTTTCGTATCTTGTGTAGAAAAGAACTCCCAGACCTCGGATCATTCGATCGCTCTGGTAAGTTTAACTTTCCAACGCCCTGTGACACATTTAATACCTTGTTTTGTAGCACATCCAATAATCTATACTAATAATTATACAATTGAACTGTCTGTTTGTGATGACAAAATAAAGTATTTTGTAATAAACGCAAAACTAGGAAATTAGTTTGTTCAGAATCGAGAATAGAATCCATTCCACTTGTGTTTAACAGGTTTTTTTTTTTTCGAAAAATCATAATTTACTCTTAACGTGTGGTTAAACGGACTGATAAAGTTATGCGTCAAATCGATAATAAATTAGCGCCAACATGCACGCATTCGTGCGGAAGAGGCCGGATTTAAGGGGACTGTGAACTAACGGCAAAAATCACCCATTTCATACAAAAGACGATAACGATTTCCACCCCTTAAATGTTAACCAATTTTGACCAGTTTGATAGGTTGTCAGTCAGAACAAAATCTAGGTCTATACGTTTTTTGAATATTGATTAGTTTTGTATCAGAATACTAAAACCGCAATAAAACTGAATATATCGATCCCTTCGACCGACTACGAAATCGGAGTTTCAGAACTGGTCCCATACGAGGCTTTGAAATTACTTGTATGGAACTGGTTCCGATAGTGGCTTTTAAATAACTACTTGTACGGAACTGGTTCCGATCGAGGCTCTTAATGTGCTTGTATGAAACTGCTGGACCTCGTTCACCTAAAAACGCTTGACATGATGGCCGCGACTGTCTGTGCTGTATTTTCTCCATGGGAGAAATACGAGTGCTTTCTGCTTACACTTATTATTGAAATATCTTTAAGAGATGTTGAATTTATTTCAAAGCGAAGAGGAGGTATTTCCCTTTTAGGAAGAGAAGTAAACGCGAAGAGGAGTAACGTTTTCATACATACTGAAAATAGTTCTGATAATGCAGTACGAGAACAATCAGTTTATGAAATACTTAATGAGCAATATTGACAAAATCGTGTTGAGTGGATATAATACTGCGACGGAACCCTACAATCCAAATCGAAAAAAGTCGCGTGCACGGCTAGTCAAAAATAGTTAGTTAATAATTTTCGCAGTGATGCGTTATTAGTATAATAATAATACCTAATAGACAATAACTTATTACCTATTAGGTACTATTCGCAACAATCTTGATCTTGAGTACCTATCTATCAAATATTAACAAAAAACAAATAAAATGGAAGGAAAATTCTGAACCCGTTCAATTTTGTTTGATTCTTTCCAATATCTAATGCTGCCATAGTTGTTTAATTTGCTGATAGAAGAGTGAGTTTTGAGTGAATAATGAGCTTACTTTATAGGATAAACTTGGACTGTGTAAGTGTCCCCTACTTGTGCGAGTCGTTGTTCCCGATAAGAAGACAGAAGAAAATTGTTCCCTATGTAGGTATTTGGGTTTGAAATAAACTGTACGACATTTATTACTGTTTAGTACCTATGTCTTATTGTATTATTTGTGCTGATTTAGAGAATCTTAAAAATTTTAATCAATCTTGTAAATTATTCAAACTTGTAATAAATTTGATTGAACCGGATGCATACATCATTGAAACATTATAATCTAGGTAAAGAGATATGCATCGTGCCGCTTCTACACCAAAGAGCATTCAAAAGTGCATATTCGAAAACGAATAACGACGCTTGAAAACGTGCGCTTACGACAAAAAACTAAGACATAACTTTTTTTTAGGGTTTCGTGTCAAATTTTGACCAAGCGGAACATGGAACATGGGCCAGGCAGACTCCAATTTATTTGCAGTTGCAGTTGCACCAATGCCTAGATCAGTGATTTTCAACCTGTGAGACCGGACCATTAATTTTTTTAATATTTTGAATAAAAGTGTTAATTCAAAATGTAAAAAGAATTAATGAATGGTCCGGACCCTGACCCATCTAGATCTAGAAATTGGTGCAACACATATACCTAACGGGAAATGAGGGTGCAATAATAAATAGACTTCTAATACTAACCACGCCATCTAACCTTTTATAACATTTTATATACTCGTTTCTGTCAAAACTCAACTCTGTAGAATTGTTTGGTTTCTTAAGTTATTCCACTACTCTTGGTGATCAATCCAATTAATTCCCTCCAGCCACTTGGCTCCCATGCTTATAATCCCACGGGACTGCAGTATAATTGTATATCCTCTTGGTTCCTCTTGGTTGATTGGATTGAAGTTTACTATGGTATTTTCAACATGCATGTAGCAACTTCATTAGTATCTTAAGGGATTCTATGATAGTTTTTTTTCCAGCCGGAGGATCCTAACAGGGTCTCAAGGTTTAGTTAGTAACTATTTATGTCCAGTATTTTAAAAAATTACATTTTAAATAATTATAAATTTATTATTTAAGTAAGCACACAACATAACAGCTTCTGGTTAAGCCCTCTACCAGATTGATTGGACATTGTTTTGATATTTTGTAGAATTTGCGTGTTGTAAGTAGAATAGTTCCCACATAGGTACTCAAACTCTAATAAGCCTTTGTTCGCTGATTACCAGATTCGCAAAACAACAGATTCTCAAAACACCGGATTCTCAGAATACCAGATTCTCAGAATACCAGATTCGCAAAACACCAGAAATACAATCATGCATAAAATTTGAAAACGAAAAGAATAAATATAACCTTTCTGGTTATCTGCGAAGTTGCGGACCGAAAATACTAATCACAATGCGAAATATTTAAAGATAGGTAAAATATACAGTTAAAAACCAGTTTACAGTTCTAATCTTTTTCGAATCTAGTATTATGAAAATCTGGTGTTTTGCGATTCTGATCTTTTGCGAATTTGGTATTGTGAGAATCTGGTGTTTTGATAATCTGGTGTTTTACGAATCTGATGTTATGCGAATCTGTTATTCTGAGAATCCGGTGTTTTGAGAATCTGGTGTTTTGCGAATCTGGTAACCAGCGAAAAAACGCTAATAAGGCAGGATAGTATTATCCCACATCTTAATTCCTATCATATTACAAAATGCGTGAATATAGTCTTGTTCATATTACAAGAATGCGCGAATATTAAGTTGGATAACATTACCTTACAAGCTTACAACACTCAAAATCTACAAAATATCAACACAATGTCCAACCTATCTGCTTTTATTTCGCTGAAATTAAGCAGTGTTCGGATTTTACATATGATAAATAAATTCGGATTCGGATTTTGTCACAATTCACTGTAATTACTGGTCAAGTGAATTCAAACGGCTGCCAAAGATAGATTATTGGATTTAGCTGTGTGTTGTGATTCATAGCTCGCGCGTAATGCTGCACTCGGGTTTCCTATTTCGTTATCGGATAGTTGCGAACCGGCGGAGCCGGGAGTCGGCCTTTCAGCCCTTTAAGATCATCAGCACGCTGCTTCCTCTTCGCGACGATACGTTCATGAGTCCTCTTCATTTCAAGAATCTCTTTCATTTCCTCCTTGTCTTCGTCCTGAAGAAGAAACAACCCATACACGACTCGGTAATAACAATATTCCATAAGATCTTCTGAATACCAACACAACCTAGACGTAAGAAAATAATTAATGGCTGTGGCATATCAACAGACAGACAGGTCCATAGTCTAACTAGGAATCCTTATAGTTTTTTTCTCGGAGACTAAGTCACAAAGCTGCTGAAATTTAGTACGGGATGAAATTTGGTACACATATTATGTAAGTCAGTGACCGCAACACGGACTTGTAACGTTAATTAATGAATTTCAAACATGGGGGCCACTTTTGGGGGTACATTTGAAAAATAAAAATGAACGTTTAGCAAACTGTGTCGCTTGATATATCAAATGAAAGGGTTCGTATTCGGAGCCTAAAGCTTTTAAAATAGCAGAATAAGTATATGTTCATCTTTAACCTTTAACGCCTACATGGAAAATTATGATATCTCAATAATTTTATAATGTGATTTCTTTTTAATATTCAAATTAATGAACAGTTCAAAAGAATACTAAAGAGTTCAAGGTGATGCTGATCCAGGTGCTGAGATGATGAGAGATAACTTTAAAAGGTTTTAATTTGACTTCTTGCGTTTGTTCGTCGGTTTTATCTCGAAACCAAATCCTGCAAGTCTATTTTGACTGCTGGTCTATTTTGATCTGTTAAATAACTGGTTAAAATTTTATTTTTATGTACATACTAGAGAACCCGCCACAGCTTCGCCAGCAGTATTTTCTATATAAACTTTGCCCCTTATGGGATGGAATTTCAAAACTACCCCAAAATCAATTTACTAAATTTCACCCCTACAGGGGACGATATTTTCAAAATGCTTTTGCAGTGCGCCTTTGTTTTTATTCAGAAGCCTAAATTCTCATTTTCATGTTCTTAAGCTAAAAAATGACGGATTTCCATACAAATTGTTAACTCCTTTTTCACCCCTTTAGGGATTGATTTTCGTAAAATCCTTTCTTAGCGGGCGCCTACATTACCTAAAGAATACCTGTACCAAATTTCAGACTTCTAGCTCCGGTAGTTTTGGCTGTGCGTTGATTTGCACCCGATCAGTCAGTCAGTCAGCTTCTTCTTTTATATATATATAGATAGATGATTCTGATGACAATGCAATATGAACGGGCAGTTGGCACCAAAGCTTGAAATATCACCTTTTGATTGATCCTCAAGACTAACGCCCGCTTGCCGCTGGCCATCGGCTGGCTGTAGGTCATGAGCTGGCGCAGACGCTGCGCGGGCGCCACGCCGCGCTCCACCACCAGCACGATGCGCGCCCACTGCCGCTGCCACTCGTTGCGCGTCTCCGCGATCTTCTGGTACGTGTTGCCCATCATGGCGATCAGCATATTCACCAGTAGGATCGCTACTATTATCATATACACCACGAACAGCAGCTGTGAAAAACTTATTGAATTATTCTCTTTTTCCCAATCTTACCATTTAATAAAACTTGAAAAATGTAGTTCTATAAACAGTGATTTGCCTCTGATAAATAAGTATCGCGACTCCAAATAAATTCCCGCACGAAACAGTTGAGCAATTAGAACTTTGTCACAGTAACTAACGCCTGATTTTGTAATTACAAATATCTTCGGTTATATTTGCAAACCAATTTCAACGAAAATGGTTTTTATCAGAATATTTAGGGATTTTCCGAACGCATCGAATTATAAATCTTGTTTTAACGCCAGACAGATCGTTAAAGTGCCGTTAAACTTAAAATAGTTAAATAGCAAACGTAAGTTTTTTCCGAATTTCATTTGGTAACTAACTTTTCACCGATGATTTACTTGACAAGCAATTCTTGGCAGATTTTTGTTTTGCAACTTTTTTCCCGGTTAAAAATAAAGGGCGTAATGAAAACATTCGAATATTTTTTAAATCTTATAATAAAAAAAAAAGATAATGTAATTACACCGTTCATTTAGGTCCGTTTACCAAAACAGACCATTTCTTTAAATATTATTGAATCTACTAACTATTTGTTAAAAGTCTGAGGAAACACTTGCTTTAAGAATAAGTTTGCCAAATTTTTTGTAAATAATCTCAAAAGCCTTCTCCTTCCGATGTTAAACGGCATGGAACATAACAGTTAGACAACTGATTTTTTTTACTAATTTGGCTCAGGTGCGCACGATTTTGCCCGGTGTCAGACCGATTTTCCCTCCCTTCCCCCCTTTTTATTGAAAAAAAATCCCTTGCCATAGTATTTTTCCGTTTGAAATAAAAACTATTAGATATAGACGAAAACTGTTAATGAAAAACTATTGTTTAAAGAAACTTAAAAACACGCTTTAATAGCAAACCGAACTAAAAAGTAGAAAATATTTTTTAAGTATGAAGAGTTTGTGTTACAGTAATAGAAATTACAACAATCAATTATGACTAATCAATTTGAGATAAGTTTAGAATAAAAATTAAGTTATTAACAAATAATTCAAGTATAGTAAAAAAGCGTGTGGGGATTTTTGTCATTTGGCAACGGAACCCTAAAAACTCCATTACCTTTGCCTCTATCTCGTGATCGGTACGATCGAACGCGCCGTAGTAGTCGGAGAAAGACGTCAAGGACATGAGGAACATGGCCATGATGCTCTCCATGGGCGAGGGCATGGGGTTCGATTCCGAGTCGTCCACGCCCTCGGGTGTGTTCGGGTTGTCAAACGACAGGAAGATAATGTAATAAGCTGCAAACATTGCCGGGTCAAATGTGTGATATTGATCATCCTCACTCTCCTTATCGTTTTCGAAACGCCAAATTTATCATTATTTATCAGGCCATTATGAGCGCAGAATAACGTACCTTGAGAGAAACCCATCACAAATACCAGGTAAATACAAACAAAGCGAAGTAAGTCACCCATAACCATTCTGTAAATCATTACAACAAATGGCCCGACGGTCTTAAAGCCTCTGCAAAAAAAAACTACCATGTATATGTATATAACTTATCGTCATCAAATTACATAAAATAGATGACAACCTGCAAAAGAATAGGAAATATGGTGCAGTTGTGAGCATAATAATGACAGCCATATGATCCTCTGCTTCGTCAGCACACCATATGCGCAGTGTCGGCAGCACCACCATCAGCAGACACGAAAACAGAAACATCACCCTAAAAAAATAACAATAATTATAATTGCTTACTAGAAATTTGGGAAGTCGTCAAGCATTTTATTGAATTTTGAGATAAGTAATATAATTTTACCTAGATGGCACTGTACTCAAGTTTTCGAAAAACATTTTCAAACCGAGAAACCTCGCTTCGCGTAACGCCGCGCCAATGTAGGCTAGTGCTCCTAGCCAGAGCATAAGTTCCGCACAAATACGAACCTACAATTATAAATGGGATATAAATATAATTTATTTGTGATGCAGGTTGCTAACTACATGTTACGGTGTCTCCTACTGACTTTAGCTTGCCATGAGTCGAAGTTCATTAATCTACATTCCTCAGTAAGATCTTCCCACCAGCCTTCCATATCCGTCTCTTTGGGAGGTTCAGTTGCTGTAAACAAATATTTTTTTTATGAACGTGTAGTTTTATATGTAATATAAACTCATTGTATAATTTAAATAAGCCAGGCTTACGTTTGTCTTTTTCTTTAGGGTGGCTTTTAAAGCGAGCGCAGGGACTGCCTTCAATTTTGGTAGTATTTAACAATTCTACAGCCGCTGGGTTGATTTCACTAGGATTTAATGGAACAATGCAATTTTCTGAAATGAAAAGATAATTACACCCATTTGGTGGGTTTCATACATATATTACACAAAGTAACCGTATTTTAATAACCAATGATGTGTGGCTGCACTCTTAAATTGTCTATTCGCACGCATTGACTACGGAACCCAGAAAGGTAAACAAAATTAAAGTAACCACTGGTATGAGGTTAGCGGCTAGTGGCCTGAGATCTGACATCTCACCTTTGTAATAAGCAACTTTGTAATAATTATATCCTGAAAGTAGGTAATTTCTCTTTCGTCTTGCTTAAGAGGGCGCCGACCGTCCAGTGGCGCCCTCATCACTGTTATTGTGTTTTCTATTAAAAGAAAGTGTTTTATTAAAATTGAAGCCGTATAAGTTGTTACGCAACTTAATACACAACGTATATGCTATGTAATATAGCTTTGCAAAGTATAACCATCATCTAATCAATTTAACAGAAAAAAGCGGCCACTATTTTCCACTGGACGGTCGGCGCCCTCTTAATGCAGCTAGTAAAAATTCAAAACAACTAGACTTTGTAAAACAAATGTCCCTTTTTCTTTCTCGTCACTCACACGCACACTTGGCTGACAGTAACAACCTCTCGGAAAATGGGTTGGTACAATCTGACGGCCAACTCTGCTACCGCGGGCGCTCATTGGTCAAATCAAATAGCGCGCACTTCCCCGGCTTCCTGTTACACACTTCCGTCCCTTTAACGAAATCACTCCCACAAATTGCAGGAAAGCGAGAGGAAAGATGTTACACATCAATAACAAAGACATGAGTTTCTAAATTTCGTTATACGGGCAATTCAAAATTCTGTCTGCTGTAGTAGGAGAATTAAAATTCGCTGTTTTGAATTTATACGAAAATTTCGGGCTAACCTATATCAGTTACAATTTGAGTGTCATTAATGGCAATAGTGGAGTTAAGTGCGGTGGCGTTGAGCGCGTATTCGGCGGGAGGGCCCGGGCGCAGCGTGAAGCACACGAGCGACACGAGGAAATAGCACGAAAACAGGATGAACTGCCGGTAGAAGCGGAACTTCACGAACGTGTTCCACTTCGTCTTCAATAGATCGATCAACATCCCCTCCAAGAGTTCCAAATGCTCGTCTTTTTCCTGTGAAGCAGAAAAGGCTCCCTTTGATAATTTATTGTTAGGTTAGGTAGTTATAATATTCTTACATAAACTAAAATGAGCTACCAAGCAGCTAAAAAATATTGTTTAAAAAATGGTCAGGAACTGAATGTGCACCTTTACAAAGCTAGGTAAGAATTACTTTGCCTTGGAGCTTAGTACAACGTAGCACCATTCTTACTCATTGATGTCAGTCATGGCAAGTTGTTTGCAACACACATTTACTTTTGATCTCTGTTGGTTACTATGATGCATTTGTATGTAGAAATTTCGTTTTTTTTTCTAAGATCCACATATATTAACTGTATTTTTTGATCGTAAAAGGGTACTATTTCGGGTACTATTTTTTGGGATATAGCTGACTGAAAATTTCGAAGGCCTTCTGGGAGAAATCTCGCTTTAAAAGATGTGTCACCTTGCGCAAATGTTTACACAGTTAAACAGTTAAATATCTCAGCTTCTACAGTAGCTACATAAATGAGATTTGGAGGGCCAAGCGTACTATTTGGGTACTATTTTTTGGCTTAAGAATAATTTCCAGGAAAACTGCCAATCCACAGATCCACTCGGTGTGCGCTACCTTGACGTCAAGGTATACCAAAAACATCTCAACTTTTCCGATCGCTGAAAATAAATTCGAACTTAGGTACTTTTTCCGTAATATCGTGGCACTACGAGTATTGCATGCGTTATACTTGGTCTGTCTCTATGTTGTGACTTTGTTACGCTCAGGTGTATTGGGCGCTGCAACCGCGATGTTCAGGAGATACTGAGAAACTTTGATCTCAGTCTTACCTCGCCTAAATAGAACTTTCGTGATTATGATTTGATAATCAAATCATAATAATATCAACAAAGTGATTCTAATAGCGATGATAATTATGCAGATCATATGCGTAGCGTAGTTGTAAATGGAAGCTACTCACACCGAAGACTACTAAATTAAGGGCTGAATCTTTGTTGATGAGGCCGGTGTCGGTGTCGATGGTGTCGACGCCGCCGAGCGGGTAGGCGGCGCACGTGGTGGCACCGATCTGCCAATAGATCTCGCGCTCTATGTTGAGAATGTGGAAGAAAAGCTCGGTGCGCGCCAGCTTGGCGGCCAGCGTCAGCGGCGTCAGGTGCTGCACGTTGCGCAGGTGCAGCGACGCGCCCACCTCGTACGCCATGTCGAATGTACTCTGAGCAAATGGTAAATATTGAGTTTTTAAGCCAGGTCAGTTGGTTTGGGAGGTGTAATAATTTAGTTCAGAAATCGAACGATATTGAAAAACATAAAATTTTAATAGCCTGTTTTGTGGTACCTGGTCTTAATAAACCATTTTCGACAAATTAGATAAGTACTTACTAGATATATTTATGAACCCAATTAAAAAATAATCAGTAAAATACGTTAAGTATTTAGTTTTTAAATTAGTTAAAAAACGTATAGGAATAAATAGTGGCAGACTTTAACCTACAGTAGCTGCTCATAAACTGAAATCCACCGAATATCACCGAAAAAAATATATATTAAGTATGCCTCCACAACCTGAATTGAATCTTATACACTAGTGATACAGACTAGATCAGTGCGCAGTAAGGGCTTGGTTTATAGTTTTAAATGCATACCATCTTCTCATAGATGACGAGGAGGTGTAGCACGGTGTTCCCGTTGGTGTCCTGCCGGTCGGGGTCGGCGCCGCGCGCCAGGATCAGCCGGTAGCACTCCTCTTGGCCAAGGCAGGCCGCGAAGCTCAGAGGGTACTCGCCCCAGTACACGTAGCTATCTCCAGACAAGTCAAATATTACTTACAGATATAGTGAATAATGTGTTTCCATCGGTAAAACTCGGATCTCAATCGGAAGACGACGGGACCCGAAGTGTCAATTAATATTTGTATTAAATGAGTGACATGTTTATATTCATTAATATGAAACTTTATGATTTACTGTCAAATGTCAAAATGAAAAATGACAGCATGGTGTAATGGGTACTGGCCCGCAATTCTCGATGCATTCGAGATAATGTCGATTGCGACACCATGCCACACCGCGGCGGCGCGGGACCGCCGCGGTCCCGCGGCTACTTTGGTGTGGCATGGTAAATTCGCTCGCGCTGTTCGACAACGGCGCGGACCCGCGTTCGCGCCGCAAACGTGCCGCAACCGCGTTTGGTGTGCCCGGGCCTTAAACGTCAGATTCATACAGTTGTGTCAAACGACTGTATGCAGTGACGTTTAATGTCGATTGTGAGATTATCTTGAAAGCACCGAGAATTGGGGGCCTACTGAAACTAAATTGAGAGAGCACGATAAATACGAACTTTTCCGATAAAACACGATGAAAACTAATTATGCACTACATCTGTACAGGTTCTCATAAAAAAACATAGTCACCCGTCATAATTTGTGTTGGTTTGCACATTGACCCACTCGTGGTCGAGCGAGTCGGAGCGCGAGGCCTTCTGGTCCTCGGGGCACATGAAGTTGCCATAGCAGCGCTCATGGTAGTTGGCGCCCGCGTCCAGCAGGTACTTCACCATCGTCGGGTCCTCGTTGGTAATGGTCATGTGCAGAACGCTCTCTCCTTTAAATCCGTAACCGAACAATGTCAAAATGCGGACGCCAATGTCTGCCCAAATAATTGCGATGCAATGTGCCCATGAACATTCGCTTTATTATCGGTACTAAAACCCCTAACTGCCAGCATGTTTCCAGCCCACTACTCTACGATCATAATAATACAATTTTGGCCCACTATAATTATAAGTTAAGTTTTTTATGCATGCATGCAATAACCATTCAATTCATTTTTATGCTAACTATAGGTAAACGAAGTATCCTCAAAATATTAGCGTGAGAAACCAAATAGAAATGAAGTTGTGCCGTGGATAGGCACACTGCTAAAGATAAGTTTTTGAGTGAAAGAATCTTAAAGATTTTAGCCATTTACATATGCCTTAGTACCATTCACTGATGCCTACAAAAATATTTTAAAATTAAATGGAAATTTACGTTAGGTTAGGTTAGGTATATTTTAGGTAGGTATTTGTAATTTACTTACCTAATCATTAATAAGATTAAAAAACTTAAACGTGAATATTCTTCAACCATCGTGTTTAGTGCAGCTTTTTCAACGTGTAGACAATTTTATAAAACCAATTTGGCCTGTATCAATTAATCATTATAATAATTATCAATTAATTATGCAATCGCGGGCTGCAATTTCCGGAGGAAAATTCTAGTATTAAAAAAGAACATTTATCTTTCGCACTAAATGCTTAAAACAAGTCCTCTTATAAAAAAAATAACTAATTAATTGATTTAGAAGCAAGAACGTCTTAAACAATTTGTACTCGTATACATACAACATCATAAAAATAAGAAGAGTTTGTGTAAATGTGATTAATAAAGCAATCAAATAAATAACGTCCAGGTCTTACCATAATATTCGTCGCTCATGTATATGTCGTTGATTAGCTTTGGGTAAAATCGTAACAATCTCTTCGCCAAATCAGCCAGGAGCGACGTTGCGTTCAATAAGCACAAATGTAGAATTGTTTCACCCACCGCACCACGCTCCTGTTACCATTTACAAAGACAGGCACGGCCCTAACATGCATGGCACAATGATACATTAGAACCGTTTATCTCTATGTCTATCTCTTTCGTCGGCACTAGTGTGAGAGAGACGCACTTAGAGATAAACGGTTCTAATTTATCTTTGTGCCATGCATGTTAGAGCCGCAGGCAGGACATAGGCTATAGAAACATCTGGAAATAAAAATGGAATGGGGGGAAAAGAGGGGGTTTAGTAGTACCTATAGCAAATCCTAATTCGATGAGTTTATCAACTTGAAACTCGATATAAATACTCTTCAAAACAAACAATTAAATAGGTATACGTTAGAGAAAAAAATTAAACTAAGTGCTTTGCCTTGGGTGGGGCGTTAAACTTTGTGTGGGATTTTTTTTTCCCAATTAAGTGCGAAGGAATAAGTATTTGATGGCGGTATAGGTTGTAGCCTAGGCTTAGCACGTTGGCTGCCATGAGCATCACCAGTGGGATCACGTTTTCTTCTCTGTGTGGCAATGAGCATCACCAGTGGGATCACATTTTCTTCTCTGTGTGGCCATGAGCATCACCGGTGGGATCAAAAGCTAATTATGTCACCGGTGATGCTCATGGCACCTCAGTAACAGAGCGATGCTTTGAGCATCACCGGTGGGATCAGTAAATTTGTATGGGGCGTGCGTGGGAGCAATACTGTAGGTGTAGAATGGTGGGCAGCCAACGTGTTAAACGAATAGTTACTTTTAGGTCCCAGCAGAGTTCCCTGTACCCGGACGGGTTGGCATCGTACTCGGCTTGTGTCACCACCGGCCAGTCCTTTTCCACGTCGAACTCCTCGTCCGGGTTCAACATACCCCGTAGGGGTGGAAGCTTATGGATGCGTATGACAACATTATTAGATATATATACAGAATACCACACATGCTTTTTATACATATATAAGAAGTATACTTATAAGATTTTGAACAGATATTAATTTTAGGAGAGAGCTGCAGCAAGAATGCTTGGTCGGAAAGACATCGCTGCATGTTGAAAGGGTCTGTTTGTGTCTGTCCGTCCGTCCGTCCTTCGATTGATGGTTATGATGATCAAAATATTAAGTTATCTCGAGACACCTGAAGCAGAAATGAAAAGCTTTAAGAGGAGTGTGAACCTACAACTTTTCATACAAAAGGCGATAACGATTTCCACCCCTTAAATCCAGGAGTATGTAACTTTGATGTCAGCTGTCAAAATAATATTTTGAAGTGACTTGTATTACAGATATAGTGAATAATATGTTTCCATCGGTAAAACTCGGATCTCAATCGGAAGACGACGGGGCCCGAAGTGTCAATTAATTATTTTATTCAATGAGTGACATGTTTATATTCATTAATATGAAACTTTATTATTTAGTGTCAAATGTCAATATGAAACATGACAGCATGGTATGATGGGTACTGGCCCCTAATTCTCGATGCATTCGAGATAAAATCGATTGCGAGATTAAACGTCAGATTCATATAGTTGTGTCAAATGACTGTATGCACTGACGTTTAATCTTGATTGTAAGATTATCTCGAATGCACCGAGAATTGGGGGCCTGCTGAAGCTAATTGAGAGAGCACGATAAATACGAACTTTTACGATAAAACACGATGGAAACTAATTATGCACTACATCTGTACCTACTTTATTACTTAAAAAATAAAGTAGGTAACACAAGTCACTTCAAAATATTATTTTGATAGATTACTTAAAAAATCTTTCTTACAATACATAAGTATATATTTCACAAACCAAACTCGAAGCGATCACTAGTTTGTCTAGTTTAGGAGACAAGTACCGATAGGTTTGTTTATCGATATACGAACTCGCTACTTAACAGGGTTTTGCCACAAATCGCAATACCCTTACAAATATCCCGTTAGATAGCAACTATTGAGACCTATTTGCTAATAATTATTAGGAGATTGGAAGAGTGCGTAGGTGAGTGAAGCTACCAGCTTGTGCCGGGGCCGCTCCTTATTCCGCAGCAGTACAAGATGCGAGATGGGGATGTAGCGGCCTTGGCCACTACAGTACAAGAAAGGTTCCACCTTAGTCTTGATGGCGTGATCGATCTCTGCGTACTGCTTGTTCTGGACAGCACGCTTCATCATATCTGCTAGCAGACCCCCGCCTGCCGAAATGCACACTCTAACTGCACAACTCCAATCAATTGACACTAATTAAGCGGAACACGGCAGCACCTTACACGTGGTCATTCCAATTTTAGGGTTCCGTAGTCCAACTAGGAACCCTTTTAGTTTCGCCGTGTCCATATTGTCCGTCTGTCTGTCTGTCTGTATATAAAAAAAATCAGTTTATTCTTAGCCTACGTTCAGTTTTTTATTTGTTTAATTGTTATTTGGTAGTAGGTACTTGTTATTGTATTTTCCATTATTATTTCTTCGATAATTTAATAGCCACCGAATATGTTTTTGATATGATTTAATATTCATAAATACTGAAAGCCTCTAGCAAAACATCATAAAAATGTATAATATATCTAAGCAGCCGATAAAATAGTAATTTTCGTATTAACGCTTCCATATAAAAACCAAATAAATACGTGTGTAACTTATTTTCAGAGCTTAAAATGATGACTTCCGTGAGTTAAAAATAAAACGTGTAATACGCTTTGCATGGATATGGGTACAAAGGTTTTGATATTATCGTAAGTAGGTAAGTATACATTTTAGTTTCTTCCTATTAATTGTACCACTAAGTTACTTTAAGCAGTAGGTAAACTATCTTCGCAACGGAGGGTCGTAAAGTTTGCAGAACTTGAACTATAACGGTCTAAAAAAATAATTTTCGATAAAAGGGCACTTAATCGGTATATGCAGTAATACAACGATCTATACTAAACCGTCCTACATAAACAGCATTGGTCTTGGCATATAGTTTGTTTAAAAAAATTGCGCTTATGGCTTAGACGGGGCCAGACACGGACACATGACAACGGAGTACGAAATCCTACATTGTGCATGGTCCAATATGCACTTGGCCGGTTTTTATCGTTTAAAACTTACCCTTTACGTCCACAAATTTATAAAGTTTTTGGGTACAAGTACCAGCCTGCTTCTTAACTCCACTAGTTACATTACTCTCAGTATTTCCCATGGTCTTTTTTGGAAGTAGGAACCTAGGACCTGCAACCACGGATAGTAATATGTAATCAATCTTTTATGAGAGATGTTTCTAGACAATGTTTGGCGAGATATCGATAAAGCGTTCGCGTTGCTATAACGATCGCTAATACTATTGAAATAAATCTAGCATCCATAGGTTTAAGAGCAGTTGTTTTATTGTTACAGGTATAGTATTTCGAAATAATAGGTTCATGAATTATAGGAACTATATGTATAGCTACAGGTATAACCACATCAGTGGCGCAGCGTGCCTACAAGCCGATTCCTGACAGCTTTACCAAGCTAGAAATCTATGGCTACCTGTCAGTGAAGTCCATGTTACTCTAACTAAATGTCAGACTCGCACGTACGGTTCTAATTCTTCCGGCTTCGCCTAGGAAATATTTGACGCTTCGCCACTGAACCACATACAACTACCATTCAGAAAATTGAATCCCTTACACGAAAAATAGTCATCATCGCCTTTCTAGCAAATCAAAATAAGCTCGTAATAACAAATAAAAAACCGACTTCAAAAACCCTTTAAAAAGTAAGAATTAATTATTGGATTCCGTAAGTCAATTACCTAGAAACGTCAGATAGGTATATTATAGATTAAGGGATACATTAAATATATCGAAGTTGGTGTCAAGCAAATGAACACATTATGAGTGATGTATTACCTAATACACTGGTCACCGACTTCGATATACGTATTTAATGTATCACTTAATCTATAATATACCTATCTGACGTTTCTAGGTAATTGACTTACGAAATCCAATAATTATTTCTTACTTTTCAAAGGGTTTTTGAAGTTCGTTTTTTATTTGTTAAATTATAATTTTATTTTTTACTTTTTAGTGATTATCAAATGTGATTTAACGACACACATTTATTTCATCAAGCAACAATAGCATAATGCCAATTGCTCATCACCCCTTACAAAATGTTGCTATCCACGGTGCAAGGACATCAATCTTTGAGGAGTTTTCCTGTTTCTTCACCAGCAGTTCTATTTTACCAGGGGCATTTTCATGAGCATAAATTGCTTCTCAACCTTATACAGAAATCTAATCGCCAGCAGTGAAATATTTACCATTGAGGAGTTCCGGTGGTTATCTATGGTCTTCATCATCAGTTTCAGTTTACCAAATAATGCTTTTGGAACGCAACTGCTTGAGTTTTTACCGAAAATACCTAAATTGTTATATGTGTGCCTATAATATTTGAGGATTTCCATCGATTCCTCATAGATCCTCTCATCAGATCTTACTTTTACTTCAATGGGACCAACTGTGAGGTACACTCTATCGATTAAAAAAAGCCGAGTAATCGGGGATCATACATAAAAAAAAGCTTCCGACGAATTGAGAACCTCCTCCTTTCTTGAAGTCGGTAAAAAAGTATGCTTAGCTTAAGTTTTTTCTATGCTGATCCATTACGAGGGTTGCTATTCATGAAAGCTTTTAGCTCTATGAAAACTATCAACAGTGGAACCAATTCGAAAGTGTGTTCGTTAAATTTAAAAGTCGCTAAACTTGAAATAAGAAACGTCAAACTCGATTTTAACAGCTTGGTGCCAACTAGGGCTTCCATTCCGTAATTACGTAATTTCGCAATTACGTAATTACGGATAGATTTTGACCTTTTTACAAATACGTTATTCAAAGATAAAATTCCGTAATTACGTAATTATGTATCTTTATATGTAGGTACAGTAAAAATAGCATACCGACAAAGTCCCGATTTACTTTAAATTTTATGAAAAAACACGTGAATCACATAAGTACCATTGTAAGTTGTAAAGTAACATGTTTTACAGTAACGGGCAACACCGTATGTACGAGAGTGAATCAAAAACTAATTGGAATTACATGCTGGTAAAACATCTTTATCCGAAATTTTGTTTTTATTTTTAACTGTTATTATATTACTCATTTTACTTACAATGTCACGATATTTTTGGTTAATTCCATCTGATAGTCATACCTTTTAAAAGTATTAGATTATTTCATGAAACGATTTGCATAATCCGTTAAATTATGGAAGAAACGAGTTAAGTGCCGTGATTAAGTACATGTGTCTGAAAAAATGACCCCTAAGGATTTTTTTGATCATCCAGGAGACTTAAGGGATTCATAATTTACCCTTTTCCACGGCCACTTACTGCGTTGCTGAATTTAAGAAAGGTATATTGAGCTATGAAGATGGTCTTCGTTCGAAACCTCCACAGGTTTCAAAGCTGAATCTTGAATTCGTTGAGCGTTATCGAGATACCTTCTACCGTCATTTTATAACCATGTATGAAACGTGGGTCCACCATTTTGACCCTGAGACGAAAAAGTCAAGGACCCTGGAAACGCCAATTTTCTCCACCAATAATAAATTACGGAAGGTGTTGATATTTTTTTAGTAACTACCTCCTGAAAGGAAAAACTACATCAAACAGTTAAATTTAAGTTAAGTTTTAAGCAGGGAAATTGTCGTTAGGCGTGCTACTTTCACCATGATAACGCTCCAGCGCATCGATCCCAGGTTGCACTGGCGGCTATACGCAAACCTGGCTGCGGCTCTAACATGCAAGACTCAAAGATAAATTAAACCCGTTTATCTCTATGAATATCTCTTTCGTCTGCACTAGTGTGAGAGAGACCCACTTAGAGATAAGACGGTTGAAGTTATCATTGTGTCTTGCATGTTAGGGCCACTGAAGCTGGAGATCTTTGTCGACCCATGCTATGCCGTTACTTTCATTGTATCAATTTAGAGGAGAAAAAAATAATATATCACAATTCTGTTTTGTTTACAGTGATTCTAAAAACTTTATGATTTACCCTCGTTCTACGAGACCTGTAAGGGGCTCGAAATATCTCAGAAGTTTATAAAAACGAATGAGTGCTGTAATCTGTTCAAATATTTTAATTCAGTGTTTTCCTGAATGTTATAATCTGACTTTTATTAATTTGGTACGTGAAACTACAAATCCATTTAAAAAAAAATTAGGGTCAGTTACGTAATTATGTAATTACGTAATTTAGACTCATTAATCCGTTCCTAGTTACGTAATTGATATATCCGTAATTTTGGAAGCCCTAGTGCCAACTAAATCGAAATTGACGTTTCTTATTTTAAGTTTAGGCAGTTTTAAATTTAAGAGACGCCGTTTCGAATTGGACCCAGTTAAATTTTAAATAGCATGCCAAATTACGGATATAATTTAGCAATAAACCTTTTTGGATCAAAAATTTGCATACTGATCATTTATATTTTTACTTTTGTATTTTATTTTCTGATAATGTCAGTCCAGTTTGGTTTCTTGCAATGGAGTTCTCTCATATTTCAATGTGATGATTTATTTTTGCTTTTTCAAAAAGCCGATACGAGCTTACCATGCGTCTGAATCGTCAGTCTTTTAAAAGAGTTCTTTTTTCGGATTCACTTAACCCCTCCGAATATCTAACGCTCTCGAATATATTTTTCCATTTTCTACCCTTCCGTACGGAAGTGGCCACCCCTACGATGCGAACGATAAAATCACAACAACGAATTAATTAATATTGATTGAATGCCCGGGTCTCAGGTAATGCCTGAGAAAACAAATTGTTTTTCTCCATACAAGAAGTAAGCTATGCATCCTATAGGTTTTTTATAAGAATAAAAGGTACTAGACTAGCTTAGATCTGTCCCATAACAAAACAGCCCTTAAAAGAGGAGAGTGAACCTACGGTTTTTGATACAAAAGGCGATAACGATTTCCACCCCTTAAATGTTAACCGATTTTCGCCAATTCTTGATAGATTTTCAGTCAGGGGTCAACATTTAAGGGTTTTGGTTTTATTATTATTATTATTATTATTTATTTATTTCAGGTCCTTTGACCCATATATAATTAGTAACAGTTTGTCTTAGAAATATGTTAGTTAAGTTAATTAAAGCATAGGTAATTGAACTGAAATAAAAAATTAAGTAAAATCAAAATCAGAGTTACTTTTTAAACTATTAATGCAATTTTAATAAATGTCTAAAATGAATAAATTCAATTAAATTCCAAGTCACAATTACAATTACAATTAATTACTAAGTCGATTTAATCATATGTAACCCATTCTAATCCATGTAACCCATTCGAATTTGGAGGAAATGCATTCAGGAGGGTGCTAGTTTATGTCCCGTGTTGTATGCCTATCAATATAAAAGCCTTTTTGTTAACTGTGTTGCAGTCATAGAACTTACATGCCCCATGATCTATTGACACAGTAAAGTAGTAAATATTTTTTAAATTTAAATACATTAAACTGTGGCCCAGGGGGCCCAAGGTCGTGGATAGAATTTTGAAAGCCAACTATAGGGTTAGCGGACTTTGCTCAAGTATTTCAAACCCAATTTTTTTTTTTTGAAGCACTTTTATTATTTATCAACAAAAATTTGTAAAAAAGAACTTATCTCCAAAATTTTACCAACCCATCTGAAATATTCATGCCGAGAGGAAGTAAGGTATATTTTACCAATAACAATAAAACAGAACAAGTTTTTGTAGTGGTAGAGCCAAACAGTAATCCTCACTAGATGATCAGGTACTGTTCGAATGGGCCGGCTCGACCGGGGTAGTACCACACTCTCACAGAATATCGGCGTAAAGTAATAGCTTTCTATTGCGTTTCGTACGGTGAGTGACGAGATCCGGAGGCCTATTCCCTCATCCCTATCGCATCCCCATTTTCAATCCTCCCTAGACCGGCAACGCATTGGAAGCACCTGTGGTGTTGCTGATGTCCATGGGCGGCGGTGACCACTTGCCATCAGGTGGGCCGTTTGTTGGTTTGTTAGTCAACTGACATAAAAAATAAATAAAAAAAAATCCCTTTGCAAGGTCCTATTACACTCGACGGTTACGTAGAGATAGGAGCTTGCGCAAGTTATACTGAGTCTACACCATCGTACAGTTAGCGTCAGAATGAAGCTCCTGAATTTGGCATAACGCTGTAAAAAAATTCAATATGCTTAAGCAATAGCTGCGTGGCCCAATGGTTACCCAGGGCTCCCAAACGTATGGGCGCAAGACTGATCCCTGTCGAATATGGTTCTTTATGCATTTAATTTTTCTTTCTGGTATACTGATCTCGTTAAAAGCACTTAAATAAAAGGCTGTAATAAAAATAATGTAGCGAAAGATAAAGATAGTCATTTTGTTGAAATAATTTTCCTTTATTTCCTAAAATATAAATAATAAGTTTTATTTGCTAATTATTCATAATTATATAAAAGAATTAGACAACCAGTTCATAACAGTTTTCGTATATTATAATCCTACGGTAACTACGGTCCTTTAGGTTAATAACTATTTCCTGATTATACAAGTATGTAATAAAATGACTGTGTTGTGTTAAATAATATAACTCAAAACCTAAATTAGAAAAAGTAGCTGTGTTGTAGACACATTGTTCCTCTATTTTCCTACTTAAGTAATTATACGATAATCTTAAGTTAAGTTGTGCCAAATGAAACTTTAATGATTAGTGAATATGCCATTAAGAAATAAAAGATAAGGTTGTTTTAAATACCCCATATTATTACTGTTTTAGCTTAGCGTCCCCGTCTTATCCACCCTTCCCCTACCTATTTATATATAAATAATATATTATGAGTATAACTATAATAATATAGTACGACTATAAATAATATAAAGCTTACTCTGTTTTCGTGATATTTTTGAGTTAGTTTGATTTGAATGACATGAAATTTCGGTGCAATGGAACAAGAAGTTAATGAATGGTAAGCTAAAATTGTATGACATATCTTAAGATAAGTTTAATTCCGTCTCCTTAATATAAGATAAAATACTTCTGCCAAACTGAGTATCGAAGCTCCAAAGAATAATGCTACCGTGCCTCCGATGGATACTAAAAAAGAGAAATTAATGTATAATAATTAATAGTAGTTTATGCAACGGTTGCATAATGATAGGCCTTAAAACACTAGTGCGGTTTTATGAAACGAGCTTTTAGCGAGTTTCATAATAAGATCGCACGTGTGTTTTAAGGCCAAATTATGCAGAGTTGCATACATAACTTTATCTACACACATATTATAAATCCTCCATGATGGGTTCAGAAACAATATTTTCTGGCAACAAGTTATTTGTTGCAATCATGGCTGCATATTTCCGATATCAGGCGCATTTTCACATCACACACACTCCGAGAAGACTACTTACTATTCATATTTTCAACAAAAATGTAAATTACAAACAACTTTTTCTATTCAATTCAACAACAATTCTACTTTCGTTCAGCAAAACACCAACATGGCGGCGTCCTCCGTCAAGACCATTTTTTTTTAAATCATAGACAAACGGATGAAGTCTCTATTCTCACGTCACTCGAGATCAAATATTGTGCAGTTTATATTAAAAAAACATACTGAATTGACGTTTCGTATCAATAACTGTTTTAATATCTATGGATACTAGAATAGAGACCCACTTGAGTTTTGACAGCTGTTCCAAATTTAATCTCATTTCTTTACTAAAAACGATAAAGAAGTCATGTTATTTCTTTATCGCAGCACTGGTTTTTCCTAATTGGTTGTCAAAATGGTGGTCATTTCCTACGGTTTTTGATTAACCAATGGAGGTTTTATGATATGGGTGTAGATAAATATATTTACATGTTTCAATATAGTACTAATAATATGCAAATATCACTAGGTTTACACATGTGTACCAAATTTCAGCCTGCTCCAATAACAGGGCAGGGTATTGTTTTGTTCGTGTGTGAATGTCAAACACAAACAAAACGATGACACATTCGCGGTTTTGGCATTTTACATACACACACATACCTATATAGCATCACGCCCGAAATCCCTAATGGGGTGGGCAGAGCCACAAGACTACTTGTGGCCACGTTCGATTAATTAGTCCTAAGATGGTATGATGAACCGTATGGTGACAGGTGATCAGCCCATCGCCCATACAGATAGTCCACCATGTTGGAGAGGACCCGTTCCTTAGACGACTTTTGCGATATGCCAGGATGATAAGCATCTGCACGCATTCTATGCTTTTTCTTCACTCCCAGTGCGGCAGAGGAGCTACTTACTTACTTTGGCATTTTAGTGTCGATATAGGTAGTAAACTCTGCAGTCCCGAAATAGGCCGCCAGGACTCGTTACTTATGTATGATATTACCAACCAATAAACCAGCAAGTAGCATAGGTACTCGTAAAGTACCTAAGTCCAGTACCAGCTTAAAGCTTGTAATAAGAATAGAGAAGGTAATCATACATTAAAAAACATTAAAAAATGTAAATTTCCGTACATTTAGGATGGCATAATACCTACATATTTATAAAAAATGTATAAGCCATACGATAAATAAAATAAATATGCACTTAATTTAGGGCGAATGCAGAGGCAATGAAAGTGAAGCTACGCAAAAAGATACCCAAACGAATGCTACTCTTAGGGCATACTTAATCCCTCGGTAAAAGAGTTTGCACACGTATCACGGGAAAGGAATAGAAGTTATTATACCTTTTCAATATTTTGTAAACAGTAGTCTTTCCAATTTCAGTGTGCTATGCTATAGCTCTAATGGAGGTTGATGGATCGGGGTCACGTTCTGCTAACACTATTGCGTCATAATCATGTGGCGGTCGTCCTTCTGTGCTACCTCTTGACCAGGTAGGTATTCTTTCTTCGCTATACGCGATGTGAAGCTGAGAAACAACACGATAGTCCGGATGCCGTGCATTTCTAAGTAAAGTTCAGCAGCTTCACTTACCTGCTTCTGCATTCGCCATAAATTAAGTGCATATTAGCAAATTTGAACCTTAACGCTCTTAACGCTTATTGAACTTAACGCGCTAAACGGCAGCATGACTTCTAAACTTTACCCTTAACAGAAAGCAAAATGTTGAGGCAAACTATAACATCTCACTGACTAGAAAATTATATACTGAGTCTGCATAAGTGTTACTTACCGACTAAATCTAAATTGGTTCTAAGTAAATTCCTTTCGTAACGTAAGGTAGGCAGCGATGACATACGGATGTTCACCTTGGTCCCAACTCCATCATCCAGCACCCACCTCCTAGCAAACAAATCAAACTAAGTTACTACCGTGAACCGCTTAAGCTTATCAATACGAGAATCACAGTGTCACGTTATAGCAAACAAGCATTCTAAAACAATATTTATCTACACCCATATCATAAAACCTCCATAATGTAATCAAAAACCGTAGGAAATGACCACCATTATGACAACCTGTACTGTAATGTTATTACAGTATCGATTTTTATTATTATTCATTATTTAGATTTATCGTAATGGTCCTTACGATACAGATATGAGCTACAGGCCGGCGCGCCGCCGTCGCCGCCGCCGGCGGGGCCTCATCGTCGCCGTATCGCCGTTTATAATATGGGTGTAGATAAAGTTATGTATGCAACTCTGCATAATTTTGCCTTAAAACACACGTGCGATCTTATTATGAAACTCACAAAGCTCGTTTCATAAAACCGCACTAGTGTTTTAAGGCCTATCATTAGGCAACCGTTGCATAAACTACTATTTCCTATGGTCTTACTTTGAAATATGAATCGTGGTGAGTTCACTTTCGGTGCAAGACGGCTCACATCGTACACGATTCACGAGCTTGTCCATTCCCATTTTGTTTTTATTAGCTTGTGAATAGAGAAATATTAATTATAACATGAAATGCTTTATGTATTTACGGCATTATTTCCCTCCGGCTTTTATCTGCTTACCTTCAAAGGCAACTAAACAGTTTAGGCCCGTATAATTGCAGTACATTTCTCGGTCTGAAATGATTTTTATAGAGTTCCGTTACGTGCCATAAAAGTTATTACCCTAAAGTATTGTTTATCCTTAGGAAAGATTATCTATATTTATCCAACTTGTACATGAGGTTTGATTAGGTTATATAATTGTGTTATAATAGCTCCTAATATAAAAAGTAAATTTGAAAAATCACGGACTGGTCATATAAAAGCGTGTTTGCTTCTAGAATGACACACCCTTAGAATTCATATATAGTATATGACAGCCGCACGTTCTCCACAAATCATATTATAATATCCAATAAAATCGGTCCAGTAGTACCGAAGCTAGAGTGGAACATCCGATTTTTGGTCACATATACTACACGCTTACATAGATACATGTTAACCCGCCTTTTGGCCTCGCGCAGTCAGGTTAAAATCCAAAAAAGTTACCGGTTTTAGCGTTTGTCTTAGGACAATTGTTACATAAGAGGAGTGTGAACCTACGGCTTTTCATACAAGTCGGTTAAAAAGCGTCAAACGACTTACCTACCACCAACCAAACCATGGATCTATGTACCGACCAAAAATCGGATGTTCCACTCTAGCTTCAATACTACTGGACCGATTTTAATAAGTGGGATATTGTTATATGATTTGTGGAGAACGTGCGATACTTTACATTTAGTCCTAGTCCCGATGAAGACACTATTTTGCGCTATATAAGTAGGTATGAAACTTACAAGCTAAATTCCGAACTGGATGAATGCAACCGCATTGCTCAAATGCGTCTTCGGTGCTTTGTGCCAGCTTACAAGCTCCGTAAGAATAAACCTGTTAATAAATACAGAAAAAAAAGCTGTTATTATGTTACCTATACATACACTGCATACAGAATGTTTTATCTTGTTACGTTATGGACTTTGCTTCACCACGAGTATAAGCGTGGGTAGGCCAGAATGATAGGAAGCCACGACATATACTCGTGTAAGTATATTATATGTACACTTATTGGGCCTGCCACACAATTCTTGTACAATAAGCTTAATTTCGAAGAAGGGACCGCGCCATGGAAACGCGAGGCGATTCACGAAACAAACTGTAACTAAGTATAAAAAGTTAACTTTAAAAAAATCTGTCTCGCCCATTCAAACAACTCAGTAGCTGTAATTTTTTAATTATTTTATAGCTGTTTATGGCAGTAAAAATAGAAGTTAAAATCTGTTATTAAATAATAAAATTACAGAATAAGTATGAAGAGGAGTTGCAGGAATCTCTTCGATATATCGACAGCCTCTGACACTGATATCTTCAAACTTCAATAGGGGGTCATTATCAATCTCTAAAATTAAGAACAGAAACTCGACCCAATTTTCTTCTCGTATTTTGACGTCAAATTTAAACTTGTTATCCAAATTGTTTGTTGATAACTCCTCGGAGCTATGGATGGATATCTGTCAATGATAACAAAAATAAATGTTTTTTATCTTCAATGCGGTGTTTGTACATTTCAACAATGATATTAAAAAAACAAAGATGCGTCTTTCAAGCTCAAAATTTAAACCCAGAAAGCAACCCGATTGTGATCAGTACAGTTAGTGATGCGCGGACTTTTGGGCGAGTGAAAATGTTCTCAAAAAAGCCATTCTTGAGCCAAATGTTGGTTCATAATACTACAAAAAAATTAAAAGGAAGAAATGATGCTTTATTTCATTTTATTCAACGTAAATAAAAGTACCAAAATACATTTATTTTGTTCATATATGATCGCCATATTCCATATTAATGTGTAATATCCGCACGTCAAATTTTAATGTTACCTAAAGCTGCACTGGCCGAAAAGAAACGATAAAAGAAGAAAATTATCTAAGTCACGTTGTTAAAACGCGTTGAGTATGGATATAACGTGTCTTTCTATAATATGTCATTGCATTTCAATATAAATAGTTGTATGCAAACGTCGCGTTTATAATATATTTTCTTTGGTACGCCATTTTGGCCAAGGTTTTAAGTAAAAAGCGGCCACTTTTTACTTAAAACCTTAAACGGAGAAAAGAAATGAATAAAAAGCTATATTACATAGCATATAAATTGTGTATTAAGTTGCGCCATAACTTAAACAGCTTCGATTTTAATAAAATAAGTAAGTACTTTAGTTTAATCAACGACACAATTACAATGATGAGACGCCACTGGATGCTCGGTGCCCTCTTAAAGGGCTCGTAAACGGGCAATATTTCCGGCAATTAATGGCACCAATTGTGTAGCCGACGTTTGCTGGCTATATTGTGCAACTCAGAGCAACAATGGCTGCAATCTTGGAGTGTTGCCCGGCGATGTTGCATGCTATTACCTATATTTAATCTAAGGCTAGCCGCACAGTACTATAGGCTAGCCGGCTATATTACCGATGATATCAAATCGATTTGACTTTAACGGGCCTGAAAACGGGCTATAATAATTGCAGCTTGCTCGCAATCTTGCTGGCAATTATAGCCCAGCAATATATCCGGCGAGAGTCTTGCTGCAATTAAATAGTGCAATACATTGCGGAATATATTCCAGCACGATCGTGCAAGCTGCAACGCCAAACAATTGAGTTTGTACACGTGGGCAAGTATTGCAGATATTTCATATTTAATAGGAGAAATTGGCGGAAAGTGGAGCAGAATAGCCTGCTGCACCATTTATCGTGTCTCAATTTGAATAATCTAAAAAGAAAAATAAAAGGATGTGAATTCGGCCTTACTTAAATAGATGGGAATATAGATTCAAGCTTTAAATGTTAATATTGAAGTCACCGGATAGAACAATTTTACTTTGTTCTTATTAGGGTTCCGTACCTCAAAAGGAAGAAACGGAACCCTTATAGGATCACTCGTGTGTTTGTTTGTCTGTCCGTCTGTCACAGCCAATTTGCTCCGAAACTACTGGACCGATTGCGTTGAACTTTGGTACACATATAATATATGTAACTTAACGACCGCAACACGAATGTGTAACGTAAATAAATGAATTTTAAACATGGGAGCCACTTTTGGGGATAAATTAGAACATTAATAAAACAAAGTTTCGCAAACTAGGTAAATTGTGTTACATATCAAATGATCTAGGGCTCGTTGTGAGAATCTAAATATATTTTTTAGAAATTTTAAATAAATAGTTTGGAAGTTATTTAGGAAAATAGGCGAAGGCTGACCATTCCCCCTTCCACCTTATCTCCGAAAGTACTGGGCCTAAAATTTTGAAAAAAAAAAAAACAGAAAATAGTTCTTTACCTATAGATTACAGGAAAACCTAGAAGAAGTATGATATTTAACATAACATAGGAAATTTCAGATAATCATGTATAGAATGGCATCCTCTTCACGCGAGTTTAACTTGCATTTATGCAGTTTTTTTTAAAGTGCGTTTATCTTATAAGAAATACGAAGGTAGTAATGCAATTGACTCACGTGTGCGTCGGAAAGAAGACGAAATGACAACAGACCTGGTCCGGTACTGCTATTTACAACAAACAAGGATTCAAGCAGAGAATTCCTGAAACATATAAATTACGTCACAAAGTTACGTCGGTAAAGTGATGATTCTTAATCGCAAGCGTAAATTTATATAGCATATGTTTATCTATTTAAATTAGCTGTATGTCAAACAGTGAAGCAGTCTTATTGGACACTTATTGTGGAACTGTATAAAAGTTGTTCGCTCTCACTTGTTCTGTAGCGTATTGAAGGAGTAGCAGGGGCCGTGCTCCGCGTCCACGGCGTGGATCCTCTCGCAGCACGCGAACGCGGCGCCGTTGAAGCTGCACTCCGTCACCAGCTCGGCGCAGGTCAGGTGAATCTAATGTTGGAAAGCATATCATCTTCTTCCAACTGCACTTATGACTTCGACAATAGTTGGTCTTGTTTGTAATTTTGTATCTATAAATTAGATATACTCGTAGTACTTAACACTGTCTCACACACACAGATTGGCTGGCGCGAACTGGTTATCGGACAAGCTATAAAAAGAGAAGAGCTCTACTACTCGGTGTGGTGTGGTGAGCCAGTTGAGAAGGATCCGACAATTATTCTATCTATCTCAAAATATCAAAAAAAAATAAAAATATGTTACGAATTTTATGCGTTGATAAAGGGCTCCCAATAATAGTTTTTCTCACAAAAGAAGGAACGCTTCTGGACTCGAACCGGGGTATTCTGGTTTCGTGACCGCCCGATTTCCCACCTGAGCTATTATAACGTTGGAGGTGATGGCAAAATTTACCTTCGGATTCTAATGATATCGTAGCAATTTTTCATTGCCTGAAAACACGGATAAAACGACGTTTTCTAAAAATGAAACCTAGCTAGATCGATGTATCGAAATCGAAAATGTTCCGCTTAACTTTTCTTTTATGCTTTTGTCGTAAAAGGTGTACTATTTTTCGGTATATAGCTGGCTTAGGAATTCTATGGCTTTCTGTGTGATCTCGGCCGGGTACGCCAGCTTGACGGTGCACAATATTTTACCCGTGTTTGGTATTAAATATCTTAGTTTCTATTAAAGCTACGAAGTTGAGACTTCGTGAGCTAGCGGTACTATTTGGGTACTATTTTTGGGGTAAACAGCATTTTTGGGAATAGCACCGCTCTCGAGATGCAAACTTGGCACGCCAGCTTGACGTCAAGTGAGCGTACCCGTGAAACAGAACTTATATCTCCGAAATTACAAAGGTACTATTTTTTTGAAATGGTTACTAATTCGGTACTATTAGGGTACTATTTTTTGGAATCAACAGATCCTGGATATCTTCGACAGGTACGCCAACTTGACGCTCACCACGACCTGCCCGCGACTAATTTCTTGGTCAGTGCGTCCCTTACATATTTCACTAGTTAGACAGTGACGCACTAAACGACAAATGAATCGCGGGCATGTCGTGCTCGCCCCCTTGATACCGAAAAAGCGATGTAAGGATACAGCGGACCTACATACATAAATACTAAATAAGTATTGTATAGTGCAAAAGACAACTTATTCTTACATCCTCAACGATCATTCTCCAGGGTACGTCGCAGGTCACCGTGGTACCGCAAGGTATGCATACCTCTTTGGTGCAAACGCCCAGCCCATACATAAGGTTTGTCAAATACCTCCTATAGTTGTAGTTAAGGGGTTCCATTAGATTCGCTTTAAAAAAAAACAAACATGTTCAGTAGGTTAACAGCAAGAAAATACAAAAAAAAAATTGTCCCTAATTTTAGGTACTAGTAGGTACTTACGGTGACGTTGAGTGAACTTTCTCTGGGTCGCGGTGGGCACGAAAGTCTCGCAGATGGTGAGGGCGGGGAAGGTGGTGGTCCAGGACAGGAAGCGGGTGTTGGGCGTGTAGGTGACGCGCGCGCCGAGCTGCGCCGCCGGCGCCAGCAGCAGCGCCAGGCCCCCCGCTGACGCCGCCAGCACCGCCGCCCACAAGCACCTGGAGCGCGGTCGCCCTTTTTCAACACCCTATGTACCTGCCTATTTCATCGCTGTTCCAAGAACAGCTGCACTGCACTAACCATAACTGACTATCACATTTTTTATCAAATGAAATTGTTTTAACAATGAATGTGCTCAAAAAGAGTGTTTTTATGTACAAATGTCGTAATTAAATTAAGATATATCCTAAATCTCATAAAAATATATCAATTAAATGAAGGTGTATTGTGTATGTGATAGTAAGGCCTAATTGCCTTAGACTTAAAAGAAGAAATTACTTTATGCACAAGAGCATAGAAACCCAGTTTATGCAGCCTTCTCTCGACATAAAGACGAGCATGAGAAGCATGAGAGCATGTTAAGTTGTTCTTTATGTCGAGAGAAGGCTGCATAAAATGGGTTTTTATACTCTTGTGCATAAAGTAATTTCTTCTTTTAAGACTAAGGCAATTAGGCGTTACAGCCACATACACAATACACCTTCATTTAATTGATATATTTTTATGAAATTTAGGTCATATCTTAAATTAATAACGACATATGTATTACTATCTAAATACAAATTTACGATTAAAACGGGCGTGCATTTACTTAAAAAATATATAACGCAAATATTTATAATAACTTGGCATTAAGGCTCAGACCATAGCCGAACGTCACATAGTTGAAAATAAAAAATAAATAGAAAAATTGTGTGGCGGGAAGCTAATTATTTGTCAAACAAAACTAGAGACTAGCTAAATTTGCTGTGTTGCGGTTGAAAATTCAATAGTTATTCGTAAGTAATTAAACAATGTCTTCGAGTAGTGATAGTGATGATCAAATAATGATTTCGCCTAAGACTTTAATGGAAAGAAGTGCGAAAAATGTAATTCATAGCAAATGCTTAATCCTTGTTTTATTTCCTTGCAATTGAAGTGAAAAACAGAGTGTAAAACTCGAGCATAAAACCCATTTTACCCTCGACGTGACTATTCACCCTCGCCGTACCGACTTGGGTGGTTATATGCACGTCTCGGGTAAAATGGCTCATTTTTTGCTCTTGTTGTACAATGTACTATTTATGTCGCTAGTCGGGTTTAACTATTCTTTTACTTTTTTTACCAACTTTTTGCAGTAGTTGAAAGAAAAGTTACAATTCTGGCTATCCCCAATAAGATATTTCCGAAAAACTAGCCCTTTTACGAGCCCCTTTAGGGTTGCAAACTCAGGACGGGTGCAATGCTCGAAGTAGGTAGCAGATAATACACAACACGGAGATATTGCTATACGGAATCAAACTCAAAATCAAATTTGAAATTATAATTCGGAAACATTTTTCAGGTTTCTATGAAACGTCGTCCTGTAAATTAGGAAAGTAATTACATAGAAACTAATAGTACCTACCTACTTCAGTAAATAAAATATTCTAAAATCTCATAGGTATCCTGACGGTTCTTTACAGGTTTTTGGCCGAATTCAGAAAGGCCACTCAAATTGAGCTTTAATTAGTGACGTTTTAGTGATCTTTCTGTATAGGATGACAACTAGTTGACGTAAATTTAACTATTTAATATCTAATCAAATGATTAAGTGGCGTTTCTGAATTTGGCCATGAGTTCTATACAAGTACCTACAAACAGGTTTTCAAAAATAATATGGCTGTACGCAGTGTAGGTAAGTGTATGTTCATGTGGGAAAAAAAAATCTCCGGCCGTTTTTGAGACTTCTGTAAACGGCACAATCTCGAACCATTTTTATTATTTATACTTACAACAGCAGAAATAACGATTTCACCATTATTTCATGTTTTGACATTTGCACCATAAAAACAGATGGAAATAAATCAATTAATTCCTTTTTTTAAACGCCGCGAGCAGAAAACCTCGTTTTAAAATGTGACAAATACATCGTCAATGCACTAATTACTACCACTAGTGATCAGTATGAAATTCAAATCCGTAAAGGTTCCCTTTTCCGATTCTTACTTGGATAGAATGTTTCCGCTCGTCACAATATGTCCCAAACCATGAATGTTGCTATTCCGTGCAATATACAAAAGCCTCTCTCTAAAATAAATACTTATTAGTGTGAAAACTTTGCTGAATTTCATAGTTGGTACGTATGAAAAACCGTCTAATCTCGGGTGAGGGATATGATTTACGAGTTGTTTTATGCTAAGACTCCAACTATACTAATCATTTCCCTCGAGCTTTTTTATAAATAAAAGAGGCTTATGCCGCACTACATTTAATAACACCTTAATATTTAAAGTAATTACAGACTACAATCACAAACACTTACTCCAGCACGCTCACCAATTTGTATAAGTGCAAATATTTTACTAAAGTAGGTATTTTTAAAAAGTAGGTAATATTTGAAATATACATGGAAATCTATCTTATCTAGCTAATCAAGCAATATTAAACTTTGTATTTACGTCGTAAGAACTAAGACATCAGCAAGAGGTTGTGGCGTTGGCGTTTGACAACCTTCTATGAGACTTGTTACACGAAATTGTACTGATAGGCATATCCTTCTTTTGAGATCTTTGGCTAAAATAAAAAGCACTTAGTTTATCGACGCATATTTGCTGTGATGCCACTATGACGCTATTGGTACGAATAACGACAATCTCATTTATTCCAGATCCGTTAAGCCGTTCTGCCGTGATTGAGTAACAAACATTCATCCATCCAAACTTTCGCATTTATAATATTAGCAGGATGAAGCGCCCCCTGGAGAAATTTTAACTAATTTTCTCTTACTCATACTTTAATACTTTTCATAGAATCATTTTTATCATAGCTCGTTTTAGAAGGTTGGAGGTTTTTTAATTTTAAAATCTGTCTTTTTTTAAATTACCTATTTGGAACACTTCATCAGTTATCAGATTAAAACTAAGTGCGTGGGCTGCAGTGAGCGCGACCGTACTCAACCCCTGAAGAAGGACTCCATATGAGTCCGAAACATGTCGGACTTTTTCTGACAATAAATCGTGAGTAAAGCCGTGCTTATTTCTAGACTTCATCAGTTATTTAGAATACCTATATTTGGCTTAAAAATAGACTAAATACACACTCAAGAAGATTAAGTCAGGAAGTAGTAAGTACAACTGAGCCTGCAACAGGATATACAGCTTCCATAGTTGATTAAAGAATGCATTCGATGATACATTTATAAAATGTGATCAATCATGCTCTCCACCAAGTGAACCAGCTTCTCTTGGTTGTTGCGCCGATGTCGTGATCGGAGTCATCCCGCGCAGTGCCATCAGGGTCCGCGTAGTCGGGCAGGCGCGTGGTCACCGCGCCCGGCTCCTGCAGCTGGAACCCTTCACGCAGATCGCGCAGCAGATGTTGGGCTGGCCTTTGACGCTGCCATTCCGTCGCTGCAACAACACTTAACATTGAACGCGTGCAATTCCCCTGTTGCTGTTTCCCTAATTACTTGAACATAATAAGAATAGTCACACCATAAGCAAAGCAAAATTTAATTTGTCATTTACTTAACGATATATTTGATTTTTCTAGTTCATTTACTAACGACGGCCCGTCATTATTTCTAACTTTTCGAAGGGGTTTTGGGGTAAGTTTTGTTTCTGATTATATTAGTTTAGTTAAATCATAAAGATAATTGTTAAATTGGTTATAATAATACTAATAATAACCGCCCGTCTCGCCCAGCTCCTCGCCATTGATGTCGTCAAGTGACGAATACATCACGCACGTGACACCAGCAGCGAGTCGAGCAGGGACAAGACGACGACCTCCTCCGGACTCACGAAATCGGGTGATTCCTCGGTGTGCAAATAAAGCAATGTATGCAACAACAATGTTCAATCTATTGACAATGGCGGCGCGGCGTCAAATACGTGTGATTGAACGAGCGCCTCAGCAGACTTAACTAGTGCAATATCGCGCATGCGGTTCGTACTTCGTATACCTCGCCAATTGTAAAAAGGATGCTGACAGCTATACATTTTATATGGCCGTCAGCTCTCCTTTTACATTTGGCGAGGTATATAATGCGACAAGGATATGATGTTACGTTACGATTCGATTTCATTTTGTTATGTTTTCTTAAAGAGTAATTTTTATTTTACTCTCTTTTGTTTTTAAAGTGAATAAGTTGTTGTAGGTATATTAGTGTCAATATTTTTTTAAATATGTGAACTAAAAGAAACACAAATGCAATCTTGCTTGTTTTGTTCAAATAATAACAATCACTTATAGTTATATGCACGAGGTGGTGTGATCAGGCTCATCGCACTGCATGTCTGAACTGAAACTATCCCACTAATACCAAAAAAATATCTGGTGAGTTGTATCGCGTTTTAATTACTAATTTTCACTGCCTACCCTGATAAAAATCCCGTCTTATGCTCGCCCCTGGGTGCACGCGGGACCGGCAGACTCAGCCTGCTGCTATAGTACCTAGGCTGCGTTCAGTGGCGGACTAACAGGGGAGAGGAAGGGGCGGAAATATACCTATTTGGAATATATTTAACAATATGTTTGTGTTTTATATGTACCCACTAACGACATCACTGTGACATCACTAAGGTCCATGTTAGAGGTCGTGGCCTCCCCAATTCAACCAATAGAAGGACCCCATTACATGTAATAAGCTAATGAGCCACTAATGTGATGGCGCGACCTGCCAATTGACCATATGAGAAGACCTTTCTTTGCGAGTCGATGAAATCAATGAAATAGCACCGCTGGATGCGAGCCAGAACACAGGAAGCCCTACTACTAATGTAAAGAACTTCTAAGCGTACTTACGACAATATGGCCCCTTCTCAGCAGTTAGAACGAAATAAGGGCCCTTCGCTCGTGGCAAAGCGTTCCCTCCAATAGACTGAATGCCCATTTCAGCGCACAAACCAGACCTATTACAAGTAGTTCTGAGACTTTCATTCACCCTGTAGACAAAGTAATTACTTAATTAGCATGTGGGTAAAGTAGCTGAAGTATCTGAGAATCAGTTTATAGGAATGATCATCATTATTTTATGTTTTGTATGCACACTTTTCTTTTACCCTTCGTATGATAAATTCCAACGATAAGCTCTAAAGGAACAGTTTTTGTTGATCAATGACTCGGTGAACAGAAGGTAAGCCCGCCCGTGACTGCATATCGCTTGCTGCAATCCTGCTTAATCAATAATGCAACATATAAATGAAGCTATTATAGTATTATGGTCGGTTCCCGATAGGATGGTATCGCTGACTGGTGCTATTTTTCCATTTCACGCATGAAACGTTTCAACGAAGCAAACCATTCAAACAGGATAAAAATATAAACGGTAATGAAAAAAGCATTTATTGCAATTAAATTTTTATTTATAAATCATACGAAACAAAGTACTTAAATAGTAAAATTTAAATTATTAATTTTAACAACCTCAAAAGTCTGCAGTTTGAAACGGAACGTAGTAAGTGAAAAGCTGACCATTTACCGCTGAATGAATCCGTCATATTTTCAAATCACTTCACGCAGGAGTGCTTCGGAGTCAATTTCGCGACTCCGTAATGCAAGGTCGACGTATTGTTATAAATTAGGTACTTATTGGTCAAAACATTGGGTTTTTGACGAACAAGCGTTCGTACGAAAGATCGGTATTGAAAGAAAGAAGAAAGAAAAAAAGAAATTGTATTAAATCAATATTTAGAAAAAACCAGTCAAGTGCCAGTCGGACTCGTGCACTGAGGTTTCTGTACAATAATAAGTCTATTGGTTAAAGTATTGAGAATGACTTTAACTTTTTGAACGCCCGCAGATTTCCTTGCCCCTGACGCCACGATATGCCATTTTCCATGTTTGCGTCGGTTACAGCCGTCGTCGAACGCGCGTGACACGCTTTTTCGCCGTTAGCTGTGGCGTTCAAAAGGTTCAAAGTCAAAGTCAAACTATCTTTATTCAATTTAGGCTTTTACAAGCTCTTATAAAGGTCAAGGAATGAATCTACCACCTTAAAACAGTTATAATATGAGCTCCCACGAGAAAGAGTTTGTTTGGAGTTGGATTACCATTTTAATATAGGTAGTTTTGGTTGCTGTAAGTTTGTAATGGCAAAAAAAGTGTGATACAAAATAATCGATTTCATTTTCTATGGAATCTTTGATCGATAATCGGTAAAAATCGGCTTTATTCTGCACGGCTACATCTCTAAATACGTAGTGTCCCCCGTCAGCGATACCACCCTATCTGGAACCGACCATAGTTAAATAAAACTATGTGTTATTGTGAATAAAACGTACGGGAAGGTGAAATAGGCAAAAAATTTGACCATAGAGACTTTGTTCTGTTGTGACAGCCTGGCTGCTCCATACCACCATTCGGATAAAAGTCCGCGTGACCTGAAATTTAAAGTTATCATAATTTTTTCCATATGTGAGTAGATATATGTTATTTTTTTAATTTACACTACGAAATACTAAGCACCTGCGGGCTCCGGCAGGCCGAAACCGATCTTTTTCAAAAGCCTTCCGTTTGTATGAATAATGTCTACGAAATCAGCATCAGATTTATCCAAACGCTCTGAATTATTGAATGTTCTAAAACAAGGCTGCGCTGGATCTAAGCCTGTTGAAAATAAATAATAATTTACAATGCAAATGTTCGTAAAAGCTCATAATACCGCACAGATTTCTCCTTTACGAATGTACATAAATACTTAGTAAAAGTGAGAGTTACAGTTAAAAACACATTAAAGTTTTCATCAGTCGATTTACACATTTATTAATGTATGTATATGTCGGAGTGACACTACAGTGACGCCATAGGTGGTTGATTTTAGAATTAGTTAATTACAATAATTATTAACTACAATCGATCTTAGTTTGAATACAACGCCATCTGCTGTTGACTTTGAAAATGGCAAGCAGTCAGCTTGGGTGGTGGTGGTGGTCGATGAAATGGAACTAGCAACGGGTAGGTCGGCTAACGTGACGAACGGATGTCAATTTTGACGACAACTGGAAGAAAAAATAAAAGGAAGGACGTCGATTGCACACAAGCGGTAGCGAACATTATTGACGAAATCGTGAGACCGAAACAGGGCACACGCTAGATCCACTACGAACTCTCCGCGTTTCCAGCTTATAGTTAAATGATTGTGGATGGAATGGTCAAAAGCAGAAAGTTTGAGTACAAACATACTAAAAGTCCCCGCCCCTCGGTGGTGAGCCCTAGGGGGCGGGGCACAAAGAAGGTCCCGTTTTTTATTTATTATTTATTTATTTATTTATTTGTTAAGAAAGGTTACATTATATATTACACAGATGTACTATAAACTATAACTAGTTTTTCTACACACCTGGATCGTCGGTAGGCGACGATATTCTTAAAAACAAAACAAAACAAAAAATAAAAACTATATACCCTCATTTGCGTATAATAAAAGTTGAGAAGGAATCGCTACGATTACACCGATTTCTTATCTCTCGTGGTGACTGGCATGCTCGGACGGAATGCACCCAAGGGTTAGGGTTCCGTACCCAAAGGGTAAAAACGGGACCGTATTACTAAGGCTTCGCTGTCCGTCTGTCCGTCTGTCCGTCGGACCGTCTATCCGTCCGTCCGTCTGTCACAAGGCTGTATCTCATAAACCGTGATAGTTAGACAGTCGAAATTTTCACAGATGATGTATTTCTGTTGCCGCTATAACAACAAATACTAAAAAACAGAACAAAAATAAACATTTAAGGGGGCTCCCATACAACAAACGTGATTTATAAATTTATTTTATTTATTTATTTGTTTTTAAATACAAAGTTCGCGACGGAACAGCGATAACCGAACTTCACGCGGAAGATGTCGCGGGTAAAAGCTAGCTCAACTATAGACAACAACAGAGAGACGCCGGTTATTATTGTAGAAGAAGCCAAAATGGCCAATGATAACGTTTTGCCAGCTAAGGCCTTGGCAAGTGAGGAATCACTTGGCGTCGCGGGATCGGTGCGGTGCGGTATGCAGTATTTTCTGCTTTACAGAGAGCTTACTGATGTCGACCAGATCTCTTCACTTGTCTGTTTACTCTCAGTATGCTCTCGGTATACAACAAAAACGTTAAATCAGTAGGTATACACGAAGTAACTAAATGTTTGTAAGGTGAATTCACGCCACCTTACGTAAGTTGAAAACATTTTTTTTGTTATGAAACTTGATCTTGACACAAGTATTTCTAAGAAAAAAGTTATCCTATTTCATAAATAAATTTACACAGTTTAGCGACAAGCTTTTATCTCATATAAATTGTATCAACATTTATTTTCTTAATTTTAGAGCATTAAAATAAAAGCTCGTTTAAAAAAAATACTATTAATTTTTCCACATAATTTCACAATGCAATAACGCATTTTTACTCGAGTTTTCGCAAAAAATCTTCGGTGGCAAATGAACCTGCTCGGCGGGTGGTCGTTCGCGGAATGAAGCTCGTATGTGGGGCGTGGCGCGCGCTTGTGGTCATTTAGCCACAAGCTTGCCAGCGGGGCGGGGGCGCCCTGGTATGCGCAGTCTATTGGATACAGACACGGTGTCACCGGACGCGCGGTATCCGCGCGGGAGACACGATTTCACTGCCTGCCCGTCCCGCGACGCAGCATGCCGCATACTTACCGCCCTGGCGCCTCATTCGGGAACGCTAAGTGATTCTGTAGCGACTCGTAAGCCAGATCTCTCATCTCGCTCTTACGCATTTCGCGTCGTGCGGAAGAATGGAATGAGAAATCTGGCTTACGAGTCGCTACAGAATCACTTAGCATTCCCGAATAGAGGCGCTGCTCCCACGCACCCCGCGCCAATCAGGAAGCGCTCATTCCAATATGGGCGCGCGGTAAAGAATCTGTAAATTTTTTACCGAGCCTACTGTACTGCACCGATCCCGCACCGCCAAGTGAGGAACCGGCTTAATCAAAGGACAAATATCTACTTAAAAATGTACGACAATTTCTTGAAGTCAAAACAAGGTCACATGTAGGTATTTTATTATTTATTTTACTAAAATAATGCATGGTAAAAGGTTGTATGATAGACGAGTGAATAGGTAAATCCTAACTCATGCCGTAGCAAACACTCACCGCGCTCGTGTGTTTCTTCAATCGTCATCTCGTTAGGAATTACTTATTTAATACACTTGTATCATAGACTACTATTAACACATACCCTGTTTAAACGAAGACTAGAACTCATATTGAATATTGTACAATATCTAAGTGATTACTGACCAGTTATTCGCGCCACTCCTCCTAAACGAAACGAAGCATACGAACATATATGAGCGCCCAAACTATGCCCAATGAAATGGAAATCCTTCACACGAGCACCCGTCTCCTCTATTATCCTTTTCATAAATCTGAAATGATAAAAATGTCACATTTCTATGTCCATGTTATTTATACAAATACGTAATAAGAGTGAGCAACCCACGACGCGACATCGGAACCGACTCGTCGGGTGTTCGCCACTGCCCGCCAGTATTTCCAAGTATTGCCGCCCTGACTCCAATCGACACATATGACATTTACATCTTCCTGGAAAACAACGAACGGTCACGTACATACATATACGTAGCTTACTTATTATAACTTATCGTTTTATTCTTCTTCGATTCGTTACCCAATTTAAGAACGAGTGAACCATATCGTTAACCCAGGATGCATTACTGTGACTCATAAATCCGTGGACAATCATGATAGTCTTCCTGTTAGGCTTGAAATCCACCCACTCCAGTCCGAATTGACTCCCTGGCAATACCTAAAAGATTGCAATAAAATGCTATATACTTAGTATGCAAAATAGATGCTAGTAACAACGAAGTTAAAAATGAAAATACTAACCTGAGCTCTGATGGGCTGCTGTCGGGAATAAAAGAAAAAATGAGTGTTGACCGCATCAGAGGAATCTGGGCGCATATTGAAGAGCCACGGCAGCTGCTTGGTAACGGAACCCAGCCCGAAGCAATCAACAGTGCCCGACACTGACTGGCTGGTTGAGCTCTCATCCTGTTCAAAGACCAACACCACCTTCGTAATTCGATGACGAAACGTACTAAATGGACTTTTTATCAAGTGATCTATACATATAATAATAAATAATAATAATAATAAATCAGGGGACACTCTTTAGACAAATCGATCTAGTCCCAAAGTAAGCTCTAAAGGCTTGTGATATGGGTACTAGACGACGATATACATACTTATATAGAGAAATAAATACCTAAAAACATCCAAGACTCAGGAACAAACATTCGCTTTTATTTTCCCTTACCAGGATCGAACCCGGGACGCTAA
Source organism: Tortricodes alternella (assembly GCA_947859335.1). Lineage (NCBI taxonomy): Eukaryota > Metazoa > Arthropoda > Insecta > Lepidoptera > Tortricidae > Tortricodes > Tortricodes alternella. The sequence continues at coordinate 19,590,105 of OX401970.1, read as the reverse complement.
CTTCAGAGGCAGGGTCACTACCAACTAGGGCTAACCGCTCCAAGCACTAAGAAACAAACAAACTTACCTCAGCCGATACGTATCCTCGATTAAAATTCTCAGTTGTTGATGAGCTAGTGTTGTATGGTTTCAAGAATTGACGCAGATCTTCCGGATTTATATGATTCTCCACTGTACGCAAAAGAATTTGCCATTAATAATAGAAGATGACGTGTTAAAGTGTTGTCATTTTACTTATACGTTCAAATGCGAATATCACACAAATACCATCATTCTTGGCCTTGCCTAAGAAAAAAGTAGGCGAACCGACCGTCACGCAAGTTGGTATTTGTTGGTCTATTTGTTTCTCGTGAAACCTCAGCATGTCAGACACGCACATGATCAACCCCACGCGAGACTGCCTACTCTCCGAGGCCCCGACATCTAAACATGTATATTTAGGTAAAAGCACAAAATGTAAATATTATAATCATAGATAGTCTTGCGTTCCTTTATTTAGAAATAACTGTGTATGGTGACAACAATATGCTACGATAATTTTTCAACTACGAATAAGACGCGTCATCTAATGTTCTTCCTAATGATGTATATTACTCATCAATAAGTACATTGCAAACACACAAAGTTACAATTAGAGGAAACGGGAAGTGTGATATACCTTACAGCGGTCATATTCGTATTGTGATTCCAAAATATTTGATTAGTTTTATAATTAGACGGTTAAATACCTACGTATTGCCTTAAAATGAAACAGTAACTATAAAATATAAAAACATTGCAATTGTTATGAATGTTTTATTTTATAAGTAGCACTCAAACTTGCTTCTTTGAAAATTCACCCGTTAATCATTAATAGCACTTACATTCATCGGTTGTTACCCAAGACCTTTGAGCATCTCCTTCGCCACACAAAAACACTGCACACGACAAGAGCCACCACAAATACTTGTGTGGCATTGTAAACAATTCGGTTAAACTCTTTAAGAAAAGAATTATTAAACAGAGCCTTTACATGAATCCAGTAGTAAAAAGCAATAACTTGTGCATCATCATTAATGTACGCAAACTAATGATTCACGCGTCTCAAACTAAATGCTGTTGGTCTTGCAAACCTTTTGTAACTGAACAAAGCAAGCTGCGCCAATTGCGTGATCGAGAATCGCAGGAAACGGCAATGTGATAAACCCTTTGTCACTGCACCACGTGTTGCTACTTCCGACTTATCACCATTCCACCTTCATTATTTTCGAATAAAAATCAGGTATTAGGCGAAGCTCCGGAAATTTTAGAACTATTTGACTAATAGGTAATTCAATAAAATACGTAATTAATAGGTCCCTCTATTAATGACGTATTTTATTGAAGTATTAGTTAATTACGTTCTAAAATTTCCGGAGCTGGTGCATGAAAATCAGAACAAGGTTTAAATTTTATACTATGAAGAAAATGATTTGTATTTTGTTTTATATTTATTTACTAGGGTCAAAATAAGTAAAAAGAAATATAAAAAAACGATGTGTGCTTATGACCACACGATAGAAGTGAAAACTTAGAAAACAAAGTAACGCACAGCACGACTTAGATCTTGCCGCATAACCTTTTACCACAAAATAGATAGGTATAGAAGTTAATCACATGTATGTACTTCACTTTTCATACCTACGCTCGGCGGTCGCTCTAAGGTTGTCAACTATGGCTTATGCACAGCACGATAAACTACCATGGTAGTGGCACTCGTATCTAAATGATTTATTGTTGAAAATGAAACGGGACGAATGGAAAAATAAATTAATAATAACTAAAATATTCTTATTTTAATGTCGTTACAAAAAACTTATCCTACAAAAAAAAAACAATAAACCTGCCTATTACAAAATTTTACGTTTTTCAATTTTCACTATCGAAATCCCCCCATAAACCCTAGTTAGTGCACAATTTATATTGCTCTATCCTTTTTAGGCCTAAACCTATCAAATGACACTAAAAACAACACATTGTCTACACAAACAAAAAACCATGTTTTCAACTTACGGCAGGTGGCGTGAATTTTCCTTACAAAAATTTAGTTACCTCGTTTATACTACTATTATATAAATAAATCTTAGATACATTCTTCGGGGGCCGGGGCGGGGCGCTTACCGACGTACCTAATAACTACTTACCTCTGAAACCACTGGTAGCTTAAAAACCCGGCCAATTACGAGTCGGACTCGCGCACGAAGGGTTCCGTACCATTATTCATTATCAAACAAAAAAAAACACGTTTGTTGTATGGGAGCCCCCTTAAATATTTATTTTATTCTGCTTTTTAGTATTTGTTGTTATAGCGGCAACAGAAATACATTATTTATGAAAATTTCAACTGTCTAATTATCACGGTTCATGAGATAGGTACGGCCTGGTGACAAACATACGGACAGACGGACAGCGGAGCCTTAGCCTTCCGTTTTTCCCTTTGGGTACAGAACCCTAAAAACGACAATACACCGTTTAATGTTGAATTTAAACAAACGTCCACTGAACAGTTATAATAACTTGTTTTTGTTGCTCCATTATTGCACAAAAAAGTTCGCAGACGCGTGTCTCAAACGGATGGCACTCGCGCTCACACTGATCCCAACCGGAACGAGATATCGTGTCCGTGAGCAGTGTCTATAAGTGTGCGTTGTTTGAGCGCACTTGTATGTGAATTGATTTCTGTACCTATCTGTTTGTGCTTTTACAGAGAACTTTGTTTTCCTACATAAACCAAATTGTACATGCTATTTATATGAAATAATAATAGGGCCAATTCGAAAGTGTGTTCGCTAATTTAAAAGTTGATAATTTTTTATTTCATGTTGTATTGGAAAGTGCTGCGAAATAGAAAACGCAAAACATGATTATGTTGTTTATATTATGAGTTATATAGCTTTGAAAAGTCACTATTCATACCACTCGCAAAAACACTCCATACAAAATGGACGACAACTATGACGTCATAGCATTTGTTGACTGTACAAAATGTATGGCGTTTAAACGAAATCTGCAATTATTTCCGAAAATACTGTTTATAGACCAACAACGTAGAAATAAAACAGGCCATAAATTTGACGAGGATGTCCAAAAAACTAAAATCAGAATTAAAAGCCAATATATATATTTCACTAATTTTGACCCGTAATAAAATAAAAATGATTTGTTTTTTTCTGTAATATGCTTTTGTTTACGTTTACTTTCATAATATTGATATGTTATGAAAGTAAACCTCATTTTGATTTTTATGCATCTTCCGTATTGTAAAGTGATGAAACGGTGGGTCTACAAGAAATAAGTTTCCTCTGTGGTCCCTTCACACACACAAAAACACAAACACACACACACACACTTTCACTTGTAGTACCAAGAAACAAGAAATTGTTATAAAAATATATATTAAAATGTTGCAAGTTCTTGTAATTTAAACATTTTAGGATTTTCTACACAGAACTTGGCACACATATAGATCTCAATTATTTTGTCGGCGAATTCGACAACGTCGCATATTCGTTGTATTGAACTTGGTTCTCATTTCAAATTTATGTTTTTGATGGTATTTTGTAACTTAAAGAACTATAACTTTGTATGTGAGCGTCAAGTTGGCGTACCCTTCGAAAATATCCAGGATCTGATGATTCCAAAAAATAGTGCCTAAATAGTACCCAATTAGTACCGAGTTAGAAAAAATATACCTTTGTAATTTCGGATATATGAGCCTTGTTTAACGGGTACGCTAACTTGACGTCAAGCTGGCGTACCCGTTTTGGATCTCGAGAACGGTGCTGCTCCCAAATATGCTCTATATCCCAAAAATAGTGCACAAATAGTACCCCTGGCTCCCGAAGTCTCAACTTCGTAGCTCTTATAGAAACTGAGATATTTCATACCAAACACGGGTAAAATATTTTGCACCGTCAAGCTGGCGTACCCGACCGAGGTCACACAGAAAGCTATTGAATTCCTAAGCCAGCTATATACCAAAAAAATAGTGCTTGAAACAGTACCCCTTTTACGACAAAAGCATAACAGAAAAGCTAAGTGGAACATTGAAAAAATAATGTATGAATATTCTTCATTGTCATAGTACTGTCACGTACAAAAGTCTTATTTTATTTATATTTATTATTTGTTCTTTCAATCTTTTAAGCAGAATGTAAGTGAAAGTTTTAATTTACTTAATATTCATTGCAATAGCTAGATGGGTTGGCATAACGCAGATTAGAGCAAACTAGGTTTTATCCTTTTGCGGTACCTTAGCATTAGGAGTTTTTCGGTCCTATAGCTACATCTGCGTACACTTACTCAGCACGTTAAACATGGTTAAAACATAACAGTAACGGCATCTGTTTACTTAAGTTTTCAACATAATCCTTTACTAACCGTTATAAAGTTCCTCTCTGTTTGCGTCTGTACCAAAATGAGTTTGTACGAAGGGCGGCTGAAAAGTTATCTACCTAGCCTATGTGTTATGTGAAAATAATACTGGCCACTATGAGGTCGTGTTCACTGGTTATTCTTTTTTCAAAATCACCAAAATTCATTTGTTTCATGCTTCCCGCTTTTTTTGGGACTGGATTGTTTTCAAAATGTCGCGAGAAAAAATAATCTGATTAAAATTGAGCAGCGTGCAGTGATAAAATTTCTAACTAAAGAAGGAAATACATCCTCGCAGATTAGACTGCGTATGTTACCTGTTTCTAGTGGTTCGTGCCCTTCTGAATTTACAATAAAGTTCTGGTCGAAACAGTTTAAGCTTGGCCGTGAGAGCCTTGACGATGATCCTCGTAGCGGGCGACCAGTTTCCGCCGTCACCGATGAAAATGTGGCCAAAGTGAGAAATTTTATTTTAGAAGACCGGCGAATTAAGCAGTGGGAGTTAGCCAGGGATGTGGGCATTAGTAAAGAACGGGTCAATGAAATAATTCATGAACATTTGCACATGTCTAAGGTTAGTGCACGCTGGGTCCCTAGAATGTTGACTCCGTTTGACAAGGACAGACGTGTTCAATGTTGCGAGGAATTTTTAGACATGAGCCGTGGAAAAGAGGAGGACATTATTTCTAGAATAGTAACCTGTGATGAGACTTGGATTCGGCAGTGGGATTCCGAAAGTAAACAGGAGTCATTACAATGAAAATTCAAGGATGAAAAGCCTCCTCGGAAATTTAAGGTTCGCCCGTCAGCAGGCAAAGTAATGGCAACATTTTTTTGGGATGCGGAAGGAATTCTGCTTGTAGATTACTTGCAAAAAAAACTACAATGTCTGCTGAATATTACGCAGATTTACTTGACCAGCTCAGAGAAGCCATAAAAGAAAAAAGAAGGGGCAAACTCAGTAAAGGGATTCTGCTTTTGCATGATAACGCACTTGTGCATACTGCTCGCTTAACGAAGCTATCAATTAATGGAAATGGGTACGACATAATCAACCACCCTCCATTTAGTCCAGATTTGGCCTCATCCGACTACTTACTGTTCAGACTTTTGAAGAAAGAACTGAGGGGACGAAGATTCGTAACCGATAACGACATGAAGGCTGCTGTTAATGACTTTTTCGATGATAAACCTAAAGTTTTTTTTTAACGGGTTAATGTCTTTAATTGATAAATGTAATAAATGCATTTCCCTGTCAGGAGACTATATTGAAAAATAAAAATAAACTAGCCACGATCGTCTTTTGTTTCATAGTTAGGTAGATAACTTTTCAGCCGCCCCTCGTATGTAAGAAGTTGGCATTAATTTTTTTCAATGTTCCACTTAGCTTTTCTTTTGTTTTTGTCGTAAAAGGGTTACTATTTCAGCCACTATTTTTTGGTATATTTCTGTGTGATCTCGGCCGGGTACGCCAGCTTGACGGTGCAAAATATTTTACCCGTGTTTGCTATTAAATATCTCAGTTTCTATAAGAGCTACGAAGTTGAGACTTCAGGAGCGCCTGGGGTACTATTTGTGCACTATTTTTTGGAATATAGAGCATATTTGGGAACAGCACCGTTCTCGAGATCCAAAACTGGTACGCCAGCTTGACGTCAAGTTGACGTACCCGTTAAACAAGGCTCATATCTCCGAAATTACAAAGGTACTATTTTTTTTAACTCTGTACTAATTGGGTACTATTTAGGCACTGTTTTTTGGAATCATCAGATCCTGGATATCTTCGAAGGGTACGCCAACTTGACGCTCACGTTTGTATCCCGGAAAATTCAAGTTCCCGTGGGAATCACTATAACCTAATTCCACACTGACGAAATCGCGGGCAGAAGCTAACTAGTTTCTTTATAAAATTACTATTATAGAATAAGAGTTTATAAGTTGGCGCTACATTAGCATAACACTATTCTTGATTACGTACTTACTTGGGCGGCGTGGAATTAGTTTATAATTATTCCTACGGGAACTTTTGATTTATTCGGGATAACAAAAAATACCCTATTTCCTATTCCAGGAGCTAAGGTCTAACTATATACGTCTGATGAAAATCCGTTCAGCTGTATGGAGCGGAGTTTGAGCGGGTTTTGCCGACTTCATGTAAGTTATTTAAAATATCCACAAATCTATACGAGAAATGACCATGAATTACATAATAAAAACCTCCTCTTGAGACACTGTTCATTAATGAAAACAATTGAATAAAATCCGTTCAGTAATTTTGGAGAAAATCGTGCACAGACGCGGCCGGGGACTTTGATGTGATAGTGATGTAGTGGTGATTATTGAAAATATAAAGTATCTAAGCCGGTTCTCATGCATTAAAAAATTAAACGACATCGAATGAATATCATAATTGTTTTTAATTATTATTTATTGTGCTCCCCCCCCCCCAACATCAAATCATCAAATTCGCAGTTGTTTCTGAGACAGAATGACAGTTTAAACGACTTTCCAGGTTCTTGACTTCATTAGTATTCAAATTTGAGCAACTTTGAGATGATTACTTGTTTCAGAAAATAAACAACGAATAACATGAGATTTTCAAAATGCATGTAATCACGATTCTGGATTTTCATTTAGAATATTGATCAGAAGAAAAACTAATCAGGTTTGCATGCAGGTTTTAGTAGTTCTAGGGAACTGTGTTTACCAGCATAGAAAGCAAATCATCAAAATATAATACCTAAACAAAAATAATACCATACAACAATCATAAGAAAATAATAAAAAGATCGGTGAAATTGATTATAGTTTAAACCTCAATAATAATTGATAACTTATGTTCCTTTAACCCTGACAGGTAATAACAAAAGTTCAAAAGCAAATGAATCAATATCGATAGACTATAACTGACGAATATCTGTTAGTTAGGTGGTACAGCCCTGCGAATCAATCATGGGCAAATGTCCACGCAGTTCTTTTGTCCTCGTTACAGGTACGTCCATAATGTTTACGCAGTTATAGATACGAGAGATGTTAACTCTGCTTGGAGTAAGTGAGAACACTGTTCAGTTTTTCTAAAGCATATCCGAGATTGCTGAACAGTTTCTGGTCGCAGCCGTGTTTCTCGATGGTGCTGAAGCGGAACGTCCGGAAGTTCTTGGCGACGTCGATGTAGGTCACCGCTTGCATCAGCGGGCAAAGTATAATCTTTGTGTGGTCTTGGAAGTTTATCTAAAAAAGAAACAGTTTAAATGATCTAAACAGTCACAATATTTGCAAGAAAATTAAGAGGACTGCGAACCAACGGCCAAAATCACCCTTTTCATACAAAAGGCGAAAACGATTTCCACCCTTTAAACATTAGCCGATTTTGACCAATTTTTCATCGGTTGATCGGTCGGTTAAGATTTAAGGGTTGGAAATGGTTATCGCCTTTTTTATGAAAAGCGGTAGGTTACCAACTCTTCTTAAAAAGTATTGAAAAGTGACCTGTAGAGTTCCGTTGGTGAGATACATGATGACAGCGAGGGTTGATCTGTACCACTGGTGCAGATGCGGCAACCGCGACAAGCCGTCACTCTCTCTTACCGTCACGGAAGCACCTGCCGATCACAAGAATAGAAATCTTTACATTTATTTATTTATAATAAACTCCTGCGGACTTACAGCGCCACCAAAATGCCCAGCAAGATAAAATAAATTCACATTATAATATAAAAATTTAGAATCATAATGTTAATACATAAAAATTGTGCATACAAAATATAAAATATAAAATTATAAAATGAAGAATATAAAATATAAAGTTAACTGCTTATATAGCCCATTAATAAAAGCTCTTATACCAGCTATAAGTTGCGACCAATTGTCTGCGAACACATCGGCATCCTGGTTGTGTGCTAGAAACTCGTTCAGAGAGACAATCGCTCTTGTGGTAGGTGCATTGCTACCCTGTAGAGTACGCGGCCTACTCGGAATGGCAAAAAGGTTGCGTGCGCGCCGGCCCCTGCGGCCCACCGCGCTTGTAAAACGGTCAGGCACGAATAGACCCAGTCTTTCTAAGACGTAGGGATTATCAATCTTATGGCGTAAGAGTAGGCATACATATAAACAACATTACAAACATTACATATAAACTAATTAAATTAAATGTAATTTTGGGGGATAAACTTAATTTTTCAATTTTACGTGTACGATTTGGGGGGGTCATGTCCCCTGTGACCCCTCGGGACCGCGCATACTTGACTATAGAAATATTAGTATATTTCTGTTCAATGGTAGTTTTACCCTCCACGGTACATATAGAAAGGAATTTATGTAATAATAAATCAAGATTATTTATATTTTAACAATTGAAAAACTGCATGTTTTCACTTTTATGTCACGTAACTTTAAACACCAATCACGACGCACGACTTCACAGAGCTCTGTGCTTTCGGAACTCAGAGTACGTTCTAGCTCGGATCGATTCTTACTCACGCGAGATATCGTGACGTCAATGATGTGATGACCCAACAGGGTCCATAACTAGTGTGCTATCTATATTTCTGTAGTCGTTAAATTATGCAATTAAATTTGGCATAGTTGTAATCGTAGTATTTAGAAGCCCGCACAAGACGGCTTAAGCATAATTAGTACGAACTAAAATATTAGGCCCAAACTAAAAAGAAATTAAAGTCTAAGAAGAAATCGGTTCTTGCCCATCGTGCGGTATGTCATTTGAAAGCTTTTTCAGATTTTCGGGATCGTCGACATGATTGTGTTTTAAGTGTTGAAAAATGTAAATACTTATACTACTTACCAGCTTTCATGAGATAATCAGTCATATATCTTCTAAAATAACTAAGGAGTTTCATCTTCTTAGAGAGTTCTACGGGATATTCGTCCATCGTGATGTACACCTCTTGACCTTCGCGCGTGATGAAGTGCACGTTCCTGGAAGCAAACACTCTGGTACACGGCTCATCGGATCGGAATTAAGCAAGGCAATAAGTGCGATTATTACTTACACGCCATTGGCGAGCATAACAATTTTGGTAGTGTCGTTGAACATGACGCCGACGGACTCGTCGCAGAGCTGGTAGCCGAAACCGTACTTGTCGCTGTAATCGACCCACTTGCTGATCCAGACGAGCGGCTGTGCCGCCGGGTCGCTCAGCTCGTCCGTCAGCACTTCCGGTCGGCACTTGAGCTGCACACACACACACACACTCTCCATTATAAACACCCACCGAACACATCAGTATTATAAGCGATTACTATCATCACTTACAACAATTTTTACCCGACTACGCGCATCCAGAAAAAGGGTATAGAGTTTAACAGTCTATGTATGTATTTATTAACCGACTTCAAATAATGATTGGCTTTCGTAAGTACCAATTACCTAGAAACGTCAGATATATTATTGATTACGTGATAAATTAAATATATCGAAAGTGTAAATGAACACATTATGAGTGTATTACTTAATTTACTTGACATAGACTTCAATATATTTATATGATAACTTAATTAACAATATATCAAACGTTTCTAGGTAATTGACTTAACGAAGGCCAATCATCATTTCTTACTTTTCAAAGGGTTTATGAAGTCGTTTTTTTTATTTTTTCATTATTTGGTTCACTATTTAGTGATTATTATATGTGATTTATTTATTTATTTATTTATTTTCATTTTAGACACACCAACAGTAACATAAACAAAGACTTTTTCATATTTGTTAGTAATACAGTCAACTTAAAAACTATGTGTTAGTGGTTCCAAAATATTCCTCTGTTATGGTCCGCCACTGTGGTGAGGGACGTGCAGAGTACAGCAGTGGTCTATGAATGGACAGTGAAGCCTATGCGCGATCATGGCTAGCACGCTGTTGCGGCTCGCCCTCACTCGGCGCACCAGGGAGGTACACCTCTTGCGCATGGTAGCATAAAAGTAGTCTCAGCGCGACTCCGCGAGCATCCCTGATGCGCTACAAAAGCGAGGCAGCCACAGCAGCACCCTAAAGTCCCAGCCCCAGCGATGTTATATTGAACGCGGAGAGCGCTGTACGTCTTCTTGGTATAGTCTGTTCAGTGTTTTTCAACCTGTGGGTCGCGACCCCCAGGGGGACAGGGGTACTACGTAGTGCTTGCTTACTTTGCCTGTGAGCAGATTGCGTAGCTGGTCTCTCAGGGAGATCAGGTTCTGCCGGTATGACGGTGGCTCCACGTGACCCGCGGGCGCGCCAGTTTCCTCGCGGTCTTCTGCCAACAATGCCACATCCTTATAAATGTTTAACCAAGTTTATTTTAGAAAAGAAAGGTAATAACAAGGCTTTATTGGTGTTAAGTAATTGTATTAGATGCTGGAAAAGCTATCCACAGATCAAACAAATATTGCGTGTATGTGTGCGTTAGTATGTTTTTTACTCCTTCGTTTCAACGGGTAGACGGATTTGGATGAAATTTGAATTAGAGATAGTTTATAACCAGGATTAATACGTAGAGTTTGCAGTTTGGGGGTAGACACACACTATTACAGAAAAAGTGGCGATTGGCGATTGGCCGTGTGATTTTGAACGCAATCGGAGCCATGACCAAAAAGTTCATAATGGCGGCAACTTTTTCTAATTCATAATATGCAAACGATTTGTAATAGTGTTCCGAGCATAAGTTATATTGCTGTTTCTCTTTTTGTATTTTTAATCATTTAAATACACCACCGGTGTAAGCGCGGTGACTGCGAGTGGCCCACGCTGTTACCTTTTTTACTGCACATGAGTCGTACTATATCCCCTTACAACGAATGTATCGAATAACCAGTCGCCCTATAGCAAGAAGCGTGGAAGCAATCAACCTGAAGCTGGAATGTTGTTGGCGGATGCTTTTCCTCTCCTGATTGCAGCAATCAATTTGTGGAACTGTGTCAAAACATTGGCATCAGTTTCGTCACCATGGGTGGGTGGGATTACTTAGGAGGGTTGTGGGAAGCTGGAGTTAAATCGATGAAATTTCACCTCATACGGATAGTTGGGAACGAGACATTAACGTTTGAATAAATGAGTACTGTTCTTACACAGATTGAAGCATGCCTCATTTCTCGCCCTCTATCACTAATAAGTGATCAACCAGATGATTTATAATCCTTAACCGGGTCATCTATTAGTCAGAAAACCTTTAATATTACTATTTTGCAAATCTAATTGATTTAAATATACAAGTGCAATTGACAACTCGAATAGTACAAGATTTTTGGAAAAGATGACAATCTGAATATTTAAGTAGAATACAAGACAGGGATTAAAATGGAGACAGTCCACTAAAGTAATATATAAAATACTACAAGAATAAATAAAGCGCAAAATACAAAAAGTTAGTAATAATATAATTAGTTGAGGTTCGAACCACAGACCTCTGTGATTCATTTTTGACCTGTGCGCTATCCCGACATTACACTTAGTATTTTGCGTTGTATTCGTACTACATACTATCTTCACCTACCTTTGTATGTGTGCGTAACTCAGTCATTGTTGTCTAATTTATTGATTATCCGTGGAAGATGGTATTTTCCAATCGCATTTTAGCAATGTTAGGTTATAATTTTACGTAAACCGTAATAAACTACTATTTAACGCCACCCGCGCCATCTGCTGTCATAATGAGCCTAATACGTTCTCAATCAATATCATAACGCCGACCTCCCATGCCGATGGTTTAGTAATGTCGCCTGTTGCAAGCAACGCAGAAAAAATATATATAAGCCTGTCCGGAAAGAGAAAGCTGTTGTGTGTAGTGCATAATCACCGTTGGAGTTGATCTCGTGCAACGGGCGGCGCTGCAATGCGAGCTTCTCGAGCTGATCAGTCCGCGGCGCCGTGGTGAGGCAGGAGAGCGGCAGCGCGGCCGGCATGATGCCGGACTTGAAGAACTGGTGCTGCAGCAGCTTCTCCACGGGCGGCCGCTTGCCCGGCTCTTCCTGCAGCTGCATCACAATCATCTCTACCGCTGGCTTGCGCAGCGACGACGGGATCCTGCAACACGACCCAACACTTACCAAAGCCACCCAACACAGAATCGATGACCAACGAAAAAGATTCAATTATTATAAAAAAACACATTCAAACAAGTTTGTTATCTCTCACTAAGATACACGTTTATATAGAAACATTAAAGTCAAGCTCGGCTAACCTATTTAAACGGGATGTCCCGTTAATAGTGGTCCAAATGAGGCCCTCTTGTAGATACGATCACGTGCTATTAAAATAACCAAAAATAGGTTTAGTAAAAATATCACGGTATTCCACATTCGCGATTTTAAAATAATTCAACTTTTCCGATTTGATTTCAGTTTTCCGTTGCTATTTCCTGGGATAAAAGAAATGTCATAAAAATCTTAATGATTGATACTCCTGATTAGGTGCACTATAACATGTGTATCACAATTTTTCAAAAACACATTATTAATTTTCTTAAATCTCAAACAAATGAAGACATTCTAACCAGATTATTAACCAAGTCTTCTTCAATCTAACCAGACGAATTCATTATGCAAGTTTGAATGTGTTTTTTGAAAAATTGTTATACACATCTTATTGTACACCTAATCAGGAGTAACAATCATTAAAAGAAATATGATATTTCTTTTATCCCAGGAAATAGGAACCGGAAAACTGAAATCAAATCACAAAAGTTGATTATTTTTAAATTGCGATTATCTCTAAAACCGTGATCTTTGTACTAATAAACCTATTTTCGGTTATTTTCATAGCACGTGATCTTATTTATATACAGAAGGTCCTTATTTGGACCACTATTAACGAGACAGCCTGTATAGTGCGGCATTTCACGGCAGCTGGACAGAACACAAGGCGGCGGTTTGGATTGGACACGACACGACAGACGAAGCACAGAGGCATAGGTAGCGCAGGGAACGAAACGTTGGGCGCTGAGTGAGTAACCACCTGAGGCGCCGCCGCAGCGTATTGTCAACGACGAGCGCGTGCGCCCATCGCGCCGCGCACGACCGCCACGGGCCCGCGCATGCAGCCACAACTGCACGGGCCAAGCTCTCGCTATTTGTGGACAACATAATTACACCTCGTTTAAATCACGATTTATTGTACAGCAGTGACACCTAACGCTTTTACAAAGAATATGCACCACATTTGCTACTCTTTACAATGAAATAAAATGTAATTTTATTTTCTTAAGTCGGCAGCATGTACAAGCACGCTATACATAATTATAACATGCTAACGTAGCACGCCTGCGCGCGGCTCTTTATTGTGGAATATTGTTTACTTTAATAGCATTAATAATTTTAGTGTGAATAAAATACGCAACCTAAAAAAAAAGTCTTCATCAATACAATCTGCTCTTCCTGTTAACAATCCATACAAATAACATGCAAGGGCAAACAGCTCGTTCAGTAATTATCCAATTTAATTTGTCCCCAATAACTTTATTCCCATTCGCGTGTTTCACCATTTCCTTTATTTTCCATTTCGTTATTACGACCAATACGTTTACGCCGCCAACGCCGAATACGACGTTAAATGTTTGTGATCGTCAAGGTAGCGTACACCAACAAGATATCGAGGATTTGATGTTGCCAAAAAATAGTACCCAAATAGTACCGAATTAGTACCTATTTAAAAACGACGTTTAGGTAGCGTACACCAAGTGGATCTCTGAATTGGCAGTGCTCCCGAAAATTTTGTATGAGCCAAAAAATAGTACCCAAATAGTAGGTCCTTCAAATCTCATCTGCGTATCTATTATAGAAGCTGAGATATCTGACTATTTAAGTGTGTAAAAAGTAGGGCACCGTAAAGGTGGCGTACACATCTTTTACAACGAGATTTCACCCATAAGGCCTTCGAATTTTTCAGTCGAAATCATGAAAAATAGTAACCGAAATAGTACCCCTTTTACGATCAAAACAATACTGATAATAAACAGGTCAAAAAAATTCAAAATCCTTTTCCTTCCGATGTTGAACGGCATGGAATGTAACTGTTTGACACCGGGTTTTTTTAAACTAATTCAACTCTGCTGAGCACGAATTTGCCCGATGTCACAACAATTTCATATACATACATACAATACTTCATAAAACACTGCAGTGACTGACAACTCATATTCTAAATCATTGAAGACAACACACAATTTGAAAGGTTGAGCTTGAAGAGGTGCAACATCAAATTTTTTTTTTTGCAGATCAATTCTTAATGCTGGGGCGACATCTACGACTAACGCCGTTAATTAAAACGATTAACGACAAAATATATATGATTAACGCGCTGATTAAGTGAGATCTTCCGTAGCATAACGAAGACAAATCGCGTCCGAAGTTTGAATTAAAATTCGACCGACGTGCACAAAGCCGCGGGCACAAATAAGTATTTTCGCAAAAATTAAACGATATTTTTTAAATTTCAGCAGAAAATCATTTGCGGCTTGCAAATTACACGCTGATGCTGCGGTGTGACGGACGCTGTGGGAAGGAGTAATTGGTCTCAAACAAAATATTATAAGCTGTGTACCAAGCACACATAAAAAGGATTGCATTGTTGTGCTTCAAAATAAAAAATAAAAATACTATATAAGATGCTAGCCATTCATCTATTATGCATGAATTTGAATAGAAGCATTTTATTCATAGGGTATTGCCCTAACGAACAAACGAGTGTACGGTAACAGCCCCGCCGGTTCTTCGACATATTTCTAATGAGGACTTTCAAATCATGGCAAAAGGTAAGAGTTGGGAAATTATAGCCTTTCCCCTTCGGCCGTTAAGGAAACCGGAGTTTGGAAACCAGTACCTACCAGTTACGTAGAGTACCACTTTCCTACCAATAACATAGTACTTTTAGGAAACCAGTTACGTAGGTAGAGGTATTAAAAAAGACTTATAGGAAACCAGTTACGTAGAGGTATAAAAAAAGCCTTTTAGGAAACTGGTTTCCAAAGTCCGGTTTCCTTAACGGCCGAAGAGAGCCTTTCGTTGTCACTCAAAAACTTTGGAAAGATGTTTTAAACTGGTATAAGAGGCCTTACAAAGTGTAACTCATGCTACTGCTAGAGATGGCTTTATTAGAAACAGGTTGCAATTTCAAGCGGAAATGCCAAATTTTTGCCACAAAAAAATGTATATTCTAGGTTTTTGTCTCTTTTTTTAACCGACTTCAAAAAAAGGAGGAGGTTCTCAATTCGGTTGTTTTTTTTTATGTTTGTTACTTCAGAACTCCGTCATTTATAAACCGATTTTAAAAATTTCTTTTTTTAATCAGTAGGGTATACCTCCAGTTTGGTTTCGTTGTAGTCAAAGTCGAGGTATGATGAGAGGATCTATGAGGAATCGATGGAACTCTTCAAATATTATAGGCAATCATAGAGCAATTTTAGTATTTTCTGTAATAACTCAAGCAGCTACGTTCGAAAAGCAATATTTGGTGAAGTGGAACTGTTGATGAAGACCATAGATGATCACAGGAACTCCTAAATGTTGAGTATTTCATGGTTGGCGATTAAATTGCTGTATAAAGTTTTGAAGCAACTTATAGTAAAATTGAAGAACCAGGAGAACTCCTCAACGATTGACATCCTTGCACCGTGGATAGCAACAGTTTATAAATGGTTATGAGCAATTGGCATTATGCTATTGTTACTTGATGTAGTAAATGTGTGTCGTTAAATCACAGGATAATAAATAAAATGTGAAAAAGAAAACGTTTCAAAGGCTATGTGAAGTCGGTTTTTTTAATTTTATGAATTATGTTTATTTTCTTTTCTTGTGCTTTCTTTCATTAATTCTAATAATAGTACCTTTAACATTCAGTGCCGAAAACCCGATACTATGGTTTTCTGTGACTTTGTCGCCACGCCGAACGACTCGCTGGTCGGGTTCTTGCTATAGCAATTTTTTATAGAGGGAATTTTTTCGGCGCCTGAGATGGGACTTGATTTTGGGCTGGCACTGGAAGTGTTAAAACTTGATTCTTGTATTATTTTAGGCATATGGTTTAAGTTTGTTAGAAAACTAAAATTTACAAAACTTCAACGTTCGGCAGAGCCCTCAAAATGAAACGCATTTCAATTTTTTTTACCATTTTCGTAATCGGTGTAAAATTACGCAAGTTTTGATATATCTTGTTATAGATAGATCGACGGGACACCCTGTTCATTGCTAATTATAATGACAACGCTGACGTCACCGTGAACAAACGATTGCTAAATGAATTAATTATACGACGAAGTTTGCCGTAACTTTGCTGTGGAATCTATGGGGATTTCTGGTAAACCGCTGCTGAATTGCGATGATGAACACGCTCGTGAACTGAAACTTCTACTTTCGTTGATGGCAAGCGACATACCACTGTCGGGTTTACCATGGAAGGAAGACAAATGCATAATGCCCGACTCATTCCCTCATACAATGTCCCATCTGAAAAATGGCGAACAAAAAATAAGAAAGATGACGGATATAAGAAAATACATGGAATGTGTTCAGCACTTATTCGTTAATGATTATTATGCTCGTGAACTAGTCGACATACAAGCACCACCACGGACTTGGTATCGACCACATTTCCGAGTCGATAATCCATGTAAAAATAAGCTGCGCTTAGTATTTGATGCGGCAGCGAAAACGAATGATTAATATAACCTACTTTTTGTCACTTTTCGGAATAATGTTACGTTTCCGTGAGAACCATGTCGCCGAGACGGGCGATATTAAAGACTTGTTTTAGCAGGTAAAAATCAGACCCGCGGATCAGGATGCACTAAGATTCCTATACTGACAGAAGCCAACCAGAGGGACCAGTAAAGAAGATTTTTGTGATGTAATTTTTGACATTTCTGTCGAATAAAAAGGTGTAAACCGAAGATACCGAGATGGGGGACCTACCGAATACTAGGATGGCTCATCATCAGCGTGCATTTACCTATTGTGGCGTTGATTTATTCGTCCCCATGGAGGTCGCAATTGGAAAGCGTAGAGAGAAGAGGTATGGCATTCTGTTTACATTCTTGACCTGGAAACAGTCGCATCACCCACGTCAAATTCATTTAAAAGAGACTCTGCCCGACATGGTGCCAAGGAAGAAGTGGCATGTAGAGCAGAGAGACCCTTGCGAGTGAGAGACCTCGTGCTAATAGCAAAAGCCCGACGGATTCCGCAATATGTGGCCACGGGGTATAATACAGGAAGTCATGCCTGGAAGTGATGGCAGAGTGAGAATGGTTAATATTAAAACCAAGACTGGAGTACTTACCTCGGCTACCCGCGTCGCTCGCTTACCAGTTTCGGAAGAGTGCTACTAGTGCAGTACTGGGATGGGGCATGTTCACACCGTAACATAGTTATGAATGGAAGTGTAAGAGACGAGAGAGGTGCGGGGCATTCCCGGACTGCCATGGCTATAATAACGACCGCGACCGATTGGTGCCCATCTAACTTTTGCGACCGCCGCACGTCTCTTGCTCTCCGTATTTCTATATGTACCGTGTATTTTAAAAATAATATACAGTTTTGTGCCTTATGGAGTTTTAACTGGTGTATCATCTCCCAGCTGTTATAGGGGCCTTAACTCCGAAAAATTAAATTCGAACTTCGTCTATACTCTATTCGTCTAGGTATTTAAGTAAATGTAAACAAACAAACCTACGTGACTTCTCTAATCTAGTCAATCTTTTTTACCTGTGGTATGTTTAGATTGGCTCTTTTTGATTTATTTTACGTTTTGATTGGCTGGTTAGCCCTACCTAGACGAACAGAGCATAGTGCATCCATTATCAATTTTCGCTACTTCAGTTGGTCAACGTAGAATTGTGCACAATGAAGTTTGCTCTTTTATCGCTAGCAAAACTCAGTATGAATCCACCTTAACTTTTAATTCGGTTAAGCACTTTTCAACTGGCAAGTAGTACGAACAAAAACGGGTTTTAGTGTAATTGATTATTTATTACTTTACGAAAATTACAACGAAACCGTAATGGCTTTCCTTTATATTATAGGTAGTCAAGTCGAGATACAAATAGCTTTCAGTAAATAATTTAATTTCTATGGCTGGATTTTCAAATTATTTATAAATATCATTATGATTCACGCCTACGAGTGGATTGATGTGTACCAAACATTCAGAAATTGTCGATACCGATTTGCAGAAATTTGCTAGCACTGCCTGCACTATGAGCCAGTCGTATTGAGATCCTCCATACAACTTAGTTATAATAAAGTGATGCAAACTGGCATATCATCCAACACATCGCTTTATTATGACATGGTTCTATGGATGGGCGCAATACAACTGGTTCAGCTATAAGTAGGTATATATCTATATAGATCATTATCGCGGGTGCAAAAACAGTGCAGTCAAAGATAATAAATAAACAAAATGTCAGTAAAAAATATAATATATATATATTTTCCATGTATTTGCTAATATCTTGCGTATAGTAGTACTATGCGGTAGAGGTAGAGTTGGTAAAACTAACTTGTTTTATCATGTAAACCAATTCTAACCTAAAAGTTCGCCTTGCATGAAAGGGCGAGCGCGAGCACGCAGGCAAGAGCTACCCATTCGGTGTTTTGGCGTGTAGTATGGACATATAACCGAGCATGTTGCAGGGACAGGTGATATTAACATGCTTGCCTGTGCGCGAGGCACGAACGAATTTGAGCGGCGCGCAATGACAGCTCGCCTCGAATACTTTGCCTCAACCTAGAAACCAACGCGCAACTGAGCAGTGTTAATTGGTACGCACTTTTCGTTGTTTCGCTCGTTCGTTCGTACATCCATGTCAAATTTTGCAGCTTTATTTTACTTATATTTTGCATGAATCCAATTTGGGCTCTCGGAATCAACATTGTATACTTTCATCCTAGAAAATTGCACAGTTCCCTGGGCAGACCGACAAATTGTATGCGGATAAAGTCGCGGGCAAAAGCTTGTATTTTATATAAATAGGGATCATCTTTGTAGTTGTTTTTTACTACAAAAATAATCAAAAACAGCGAAATCCAGAATGTGAACTTATTTCTGTTGACTTTAGCAACACATTACAAAAACTATCATTCATCATCAGAAGCCGTTAAGGATGCTATAATATCGCGCAATACTCATTTTTATGCTTATAGAGGCTATGTTTTAAAATGTGTTATGTCATTTATTACATGACTTCGTAAAATTGCATTATCAATACCTGTATTCGCATTCCTTTATCCTCTTGTAGGTGTCCTTGAGAGATGAAGTCTCAAATGGAGGTGTTCCCACAAGTAATGTGTACATGATGCAGCCCAAGCTCCAGATGTCCACTTCCAAAGAGTGCCCTTTCCTCATTAGTATTTCCGGAGCAATATAGTTGGGTGTACCACAAACAGTCTGCTTTCTCTCTCCTGAAATTGAATGTCGTAATTAAGGTTTAAATTTTCATTTAGTTAAGTCTTTTAGGAATAAAGTTTGGTTGTCTTCTATTCATACATGATTATGCAATTTGCTATTTAAGGAGCTTGTAATATATAGAGATAGACGGATATAGGAAGCTTTATTCATGTCCAAAATGTACATGGCCCAGGCGAAAAAGTAGCACTTTAAATAGAACAAAATGATACTAATTCAACCAAATCAAACACATCCTACTAATATTATAAATGCGAGTTTGTGTGTGTGTGTATGTTTGTTACCTCTTCCCGTTAAAATGGCTGGACGGATGTTGATGAAACATGGAATGTAGATAGCTTATACCCTGGATTAACACATAGACTACATTTTAAGCCCGGAAAACTGAAAAATTTCCGAGGAAATAACGATAATCAAACTCTACGCGGACGAAGTCGCGGGCACAGCTTGTTTATAATAAGGCTTAATGAATTCGATTTTGTACTTGAAATATATTTAAAGAATAATGAAAGATTGGGCGGCGATCAGGCTTTTAAAAGATACTTAAACAACTTTAAAAAAAACTTGTCTTAGTCTGTCCGTCCGTCCGTCCGGCCCTCTGTCTGTCTGCCTGCTAATATGTGCAACAATCACGCTAAAGCTACTGGACAAGTTTATAATCTGGAGTCGCATATAGGATAATATTTATCTCGAAATTCATCCCCTAAAGAGGTAATATAGGTGTTGCGCTGGCGAACTTTAGGATTTGATGAGGTGAATTTCGTAAGGTTTAATAGTATAAAATGAGTCTAAGAACCTAGGTGGTTAGGTGACTATTATTGTTATTTTTTGTGATAAATTGTATGAATAAAAAACCGGACAACTGCGAGTTAAACTCGCGTGGAGAGGGTTCCGTTCCGTACATGATTATCTGAAATTCCCTATGTTACTTTAAATACCATAGACTTCTTATAGGTTTTCCTGTAATCTATAAGTAAAGCACTACTTTCCGTATTACTTTCAAAATTTTACGACCCGTAGTTTCGGAGATAAGGTTGGGGGATGGTCAAGTTTCGCCTATTTTCCTAAATAGCTTCTAAACTATTGGTCTTAAAATTCTAAAAATTCTATTTTAGATCCTCACAACGAGCCCTGTCATTTGATATGTTACACGATATTGTTTGCAAAACTTTTCTTTTTTAATTTTCTAATTTACCCCCAAAAGTGGTCCCCATGTTTAAAATTCATTTATTTACGTTACGCATCCGTGTTGCGGTCACCGACTTACATATGAGTACCAAATTTCAACCCAATCAATCCAGTAGTTTCGGCTGTGACAGACAGACAGACCAGTGATCTTATAAGGGTTCCGTTTTTTCCTATTGAGGTACGGGACCCTAATATTTCCGATCCCTAAGGATTCCTGGGAAGATGCACACAGGACGGATATGCCATCTCTCTAGGGAAAATCTAAATTGGCACACACACCGGCAACATGGTAACATGGTACCGGCTAATGCCCCAGTCCAAGGGGGCCGAAAGCGACTCCCCCGGCCCTAGCGAGCCAGCCAATTTGAAGATGAAACAGAAAAAGCCCGTCGCTGCGTTGTCGCAGCCCCCGCCACCCCGGCCACAGCCAAAATCGATGAGCCTACATAGCAATCTGAATACGATGCCTACGTGGACGAGCTGCACGACCAGTACGGAAGCACGAATATGCCGGAAGATGCACTAGAGGATGGAAACCTCGAGCCAATCACCATCACTGATTCTCCAGCTCCTGATAGTGCTGACTTCACTGGAAAACGCGGATGCCGAAAATCAGGTATTACGAGGGGTGTTCAATAAAAAGTGATAATGAGTATGACTCTGTTATTTTTCATTCATTGTTATCTTTTAGGTTTATACACTTCGTATATCGTACGTCAAAACATTAAAATTCCCTTCCTAAAAAACTCTTCATCCTGTCGCTTAAAAAATACGTCGGCGACTACTGGCTCGTCATCAAATTTCTGACATCTAAGTTGTTATTTTAACCGCGGAGATAGATAAAAATCACTAAATGCACGATCAGTTGAGTATGGAGGATGTTACATTTTTTCATTTGTCTTGCTTTAAGGCCCCCGTAATAGCGGCTGCATGAGTGAGGTCACTATTCGATCATAAGCGCCCCTTGGCTGAGCCCATTGTCTTACCGGCGGATGGGATTGCCTTAATTTCTTAGGCGTTGGAGATGACGATATTTTCTAAGTCTTGTAGTTGTTTTGTTTCAGGGTCATAATAGTGGAGCCCTGTTTCATCCATAGTGAATGAACTGAGCCAAAAATTTGGTCAGGATCTTGTTGCAACGAATCCGAATTGCTTTAAGAAATCCTCAGTCTAGTTTGTTTCTGCTTGTCAGTAAGCCTTCTAGGCACCCAGCGCGCAGACACTTCATATCGAAATCCTTACTTCTTCAGCTACAAAACTAACAGCAACGCGAATATCTGCTAAATATATTTGTATAACCATTTTATCATTTGTTCGGTATCACTGCTGGTGAAGGGCGTCCCGAGCGTGGGTCGTCTTAAGTAGAAGTTCTTTCTCTCTTAAGCTCTGCACACAAACGCGCAACTGTAAAATATGGACGAGCATCAATGCCTAATGTTCCTTTCAAGTCTCTATTTACCTGCTCCATAGTAAACATTTTCAAGACAGAAGTTTATTCCGGCGCGATTTTCAATTTTCTCTATTATGCAGTACTCGCTCCGGCACGACGCAAACACATAACTTCCTTTTTTAAAACAAAATAGTCAATATTTTGATTTTATTTTTATAACACATGTCTGGGCTATGCCTGCCAGTATTTACTTTTTTCCTGTCCCAGGAGTTTATATATCTCATCACTTATTGAACACCTCGGACATTATGCAGTCTAGTATGCAACAGCTGCTTGGGTTCATGTACAAACGGTGTGACTGTAGATATCATGGAAAAAGATAATAATGTATCATGTACAGGTGAGCGTCAAGTTGGCGTACCCTTCGAAGATATCCAGGATCTGATGATTCCAAAAATAGTGCCTAAATAGTATTGAGCCTTATTTAACGGGTACGCTAACTTGACGTCAAGCTGGCGTATCAGTTTTGGATCTCGAGAACGGTGCCCGTTAAACAAGGCTCATATCTCCCAAATTACAAAGGTACTAATTTTTCTAACTCGGTACTAATTGGGTACTATTTAGGCACTATTTTTTGGAATCATCAGATCATGGATATCTTTGAAGGGTACGCCAACTTGACGCTCACATGTACAGATGGTGTACTAGCAGATTTCCTAGAAAGAGGAGACGAAAATGTCGATGTAGAAGATGATGAGTAAAATAATAAGGATGGACTGATTTATTATTAAACGCTCGTTTAAAATTAAAAAGAAATAACGTGAAATACAAATCCATTCCAAATTGAATTTTAACGCGGTTGAGTAAACTTTAAAACAAAAGTGAATTTCATTTGGACTTGTTCCCTTTTATTTTTAAACGTGCGTGTATTTTTAAAACCTATTTGACATTCATGCTTCCGTACCTCAAAAGGAAAAAAGGAAACCTCATAGGATCACTTCTTTGTCCATCTGTCTATCTGTCTGTGTGTTAAGACCTATTTCTCAAGAACGCGTGGAAGTATCAAGTTGAAATTTATATCAAATACTCAGGTCTGTAATCACCTGGAGCTGAGAAAAAATCAACCTTGTCAGTCGCCGCAATCAAAAGATACGGCCGTTTATGCCACATATTCTGATACTCGCAAGGGAATCAAAACCTATAGGGTACTTCGCGTTGACTTAGAATCATGTTTGGCAAGAAGCAATGTCTTATAGCACAAGTAAAGGAATAAGTCCGAAAACTGTAAATTCGTAGGAACATCAAAAGAAAAAAAAACGGAATAACCTTTGCAAAGTGGTATCACACTCGACGGTTGTACGGAGATAGGAGCTTGCAAACGTTATTTTTTTGTCTTATTTCATAGGTAGGTTGTAAATAACTAGTTACCCGCTTGTTAAAAGCTATATTTTAAATTTTTAGGGTTCCGCCAAGGCACTGTCTGTTTTTCATAGGTAAATATGGGACCCTCGGCGCGCGAGTCAGACTCGCACATGACCGGTTTTTATTTCTTAAATCGTCAATTTTTGATCTTTCTGACAACTTAAACACTCTGTAGCTCCTAAAGTATAGATCATAGAGAAAAATTAATAGCATCAAATTTGTAGGAAATTGTATGTAGGAACTTTTCTCAGAAGTAATTGTAATGCTATTTATACAGATATTCGAGGTATGAGCAACAACCTGAAAAAAAGGACCTTCAGCCCTTGCATTCTGAGGACAGTATTTTACAAATGTCGATGACATAATACTATCATCATCTGGTACTAGTAGATATAATGAAGCTAAATTATTATATGATATCACTTAAACCCTCGTATGCGGGAGCTAAAAAAAAACCGACATACCTGTCTCATTGGATTCATGGAGTACCAATAAAATTAAGGTCAAAGAAAATGCAAAAAGTGTATGTAAGAAAAAGCACGGATCCGTGTCTTAAGCATCCGATTGGTTAAAAGGTAAAAATAAACTTATTTCTAACAAAATACAAAACCGACTCCAAAAATTATGTCAATAGTAAGAAATAATAACTAGGCTTCACTAGTAAATTACCTAGAAACATAGATATATTTGTTAATTATGATTGAGTAATAAATTAAATATATACCTAAGTCTGTGGCAAGTAAATCAAGTATACATGTCTCACACTGTGTTCATTTAGTTGATGCTGATTTCGATGTATTTAATGTATTACTTAATTTACCAATATATCTGATGTTTCTAGGTAATTTACTAATGGAGGCCAGTAATTATTGATTACTTTTTTAAGGGTTTTTCCAGTCCATTTTGTTTTTTGGTAATTTTATCTTATGACAAGAAGGCAAACCTAGAAAGAATCATCGGAATCACACCTACCAAAAACGTGATAATCAGACAATAAACTATAGAAATGCTAGTCAATTGTTAAGGATGTACTATAATGGTGATAGTGATATGTAGCAGTCCTACCGTCGTACTCGATCCTGGAGGCGAGACCGAAGTCCCCAATTTTGACGTGCAGCTCGTCGTCAAGGAACAGGTTTCCAAGCTTGAGGTCACGGTGTATGATGCGTCGGCTATGCAGGTACTGCACGCCCTCCAAGATCTGGTGCATAAAGAAGCGCGTCTCGGGCTCCGTGATCGCTTTCCGCCGCTTGTGCAGCTCCATCATGGACTGTAAAACAAATACTCTTTATGTCTCTACACACTACTATCATCTATGATCAAAAAAAAATTTGCATTAACTATGCTGTCTTTTAGCTATGTTAAACCAGCAATTAAGTTTCATGGGCATTTAAAATCCAATCAGCTGTCCATGATTGTTTCAATCTGCTCAGAAAAATTGTATCTAAGAACAACCATTTTATTTATTTCCGTTGAAACATATAGCCATTACTGGTAATTTTACTATGTCTATTTTTGTTCTGATTTACATATGCTACAAAGAATATAGCTAATGATGAAAATTGGACTGTGTCATTGACAACAGTATGCTTCTAATTTAGCGGAAAGCAATAATATTGTAAAATTAAAAGATGCTCACATCTTGTGGTTATAATTACATCACTTGCAGCATTACATATTAACATCCTCAGCATTAAATAGTTTCGCTATGCATAATATTACACTAAATATAATGTTGCAATGCTGGACATAAATTTGATCAGCTTGACCAAGGAACCAGGTTTAGTCCTTGACTAATTAAACGCTAGGTCATTTAAGTTAACCTCAACATATTTTAAAAATCCTCATAATGCAGGCAAAGGCATCTTAAAAATGCAGCATTTGAGGTTTTATTTTATTTTAATTTTCATATTATTCATAAAATTGAAATGCAAATCTCATAAATGTCTAAAAGTCAACAGACCAGAGGTTAATTCTGTTGTTCATGTTTTTGTGAAAAGTGTGAAAGGGGGTTTGCCTGTTTCAATACAGGTGTTGAAAGTGGCAATAGTGGTTTGCTAGGCGTCGTATTTCATATTAAATGAGGATTTTATATGCAATATGGGATGCCTAACAAACCACACCAAAAAATAGGGGACAAATAATTTGTTGCAACTAAAAATAATGCATGTATAATAAAATAATAATAAAGGAAAAACCAATTGAATGATATAAACTAAATAATAGAAAATAACTTTTAAGAATCCTTTGCATGTAAAATACTGGTCAATAAATATTATAGGCTACTTTATCCTTACCAATAATATTTTAAATGCGAGTGTGGTTTACCTCTTACACATCAATAAGGAGTAACGGATTGAGTGGATTTTTAGTTTGGCAATACTTGGAGGACTGAAGAAGCACATAAGCTAGGTAATTTTTACCCAGAAAAGTCCACTGTTCCCAAGGGAATGCCGATAAACGAATTCATACCACATGTAGAAAGTCGCAGGCAAAACCTTACACTTTATAAATGTAATCAAGCAAATATGTATGTAAATGTAGCCACTATACTAATATGTTTCTCACTACCTTCTTTAATAAATACTAACTTTGTTAAGTAGCCTGTACATGTAAGAGAAAGTTTGGATATTTATACAATTATGCCTTGTGCTACCTGCTACACTAAGACAATCTATATTCATCGAAAGCAGCAAAAAATCATCCATTTATATCCATGTAAGAACTGTCCATCAAAATCATTTGATTTTGATGGACAGTTCTTACAATCAATGGATATATCTTCAATGGATATAAATGGATGGAATGAAATCTCTAATTTATCTACTGCTCATGACATGTATTGATTGACCTGGTTGTACACCCTTAAAATCTGTACTACTCATTCTGAGTTTCCTGCTGCTCATCTCAATATATTTTTCTGAACCAGTAGAAGATTAATTTTTCTTCAAGTGCTTGTAGTAGCCTATGATGATGACGGGGGAACTAACATTTATGAACAGAGTTTAGTAACAATTCAGATGCAGATATTTAGGACACTTAAACGAAAATCAATGGTTCCAGAAGACTAATATTAATATGAAATAGTCAACAATAAAATAACTAAAAGCTCCTAATGGTTATTAAAACAAGAATTGTAGGTTTTCAAGTTACTGGCAAAAGCTGGTACAAAATCGATAAATATTAAATCATTATATATATTAGTAAACAGACATTCCAAGGTGAAATTTGCTTAAATGCAGATTTTTTACATAAAAATGAGATAGGATTTAATGCCACCTATATAAGGGCGCAGCAATGTTTTTTTTTCTGGTGGTGGGGGTAAGCATATCTGTATAATAGCAGATGTACCTAGTTTTAATCAAGTGATTGATTAAAATTTTGGGGTGGGTCAGAAGGCTTCTGGGGTAGGCCAGAAGGGTTCTGGGGTGGAACAGGCCAATCAGGCCCCCCTTCTTGGTTAGCCCTTACACCTGTATGTCGATGTTAGTAAATTTTGTTAACAGTTCCTAAAAATTTGTAGTTGAGCAAATTACCTTTTTGCACTAATATAATCTAATTAGTATTTGAGAAATGATACTTACCCGTCTCTTACACAGTTCCAAAACTATGTATATGTTAATAGCATCCTCAAAAAAGCTGTGGAACCCAACCACATGCTTGTGATGCAGTGAGCGGTGAATGGATATCTCCTGGGCCATCTTCTCTTTGTGACTAGCCTTGACCATCATTGCCTTTGGCACTATTTTGCCTGCAAACACTTCTTTGGTAGTAGTGTGCTGAATCTCATAGCATTTTGCAAAACCTCCCTGTAATAAGACAATATTATTAAATAATCACAGAGTTGGACCCTACATAATGCACTATAAGTAAAAGCATGCTACTTATTATGGAATTTGTATTAACATAGAAGGAAGATGAGAAGGGCAGGCCAGCCCATTTGGGCAATCATATCTGATTAATGGCACCAGAGGCAGAGATTATTATCTCTAGTAGCGTAAACACGAAAGCCAATTTCATTCGTATTATTTGTTCAGGGTATAATAAATTATTGTAGTAGAGGCTTCAGCATAAAATATGATGTTTGCAATGCAGTTGTAAAGCCTTAGGTACAAGATTTCCTAAAAGTAATCATTGTTCAGGTACACTCTAGAGTTCGTTTACAATGATGCGTCCTGAAATACTGGAAAAATGTTTCATTTCAGAAACTTACCTTTCCAAAAAATCGTAACCTCTGATAGCTGCAGTTCCTAGTCTTATCAATAATAACGTCTGGAATCTGTTTCTTATCATCTTCTCCTTTGGACGTCATTTTAGCAGTGGGGTAACCAAGGCTAGTTATAAACAAAGATTATTATTTACTAATAAGTAATAACAACGTAATACTAAATAAACGGACTCAATCTCGACAATACACAAAGAATCATTCAAACGTTTGTCCGTTTAAACTCGTCCGACTGTTGCACAGATGATGACTGTTGCAATAAAAATTTAAATTTGAACGGCTTCATTGTTCGTCCAATCACAGCGAGTATATTCTATCATTCTCTATGACGGCATCTTTATGTTTTTATTACCATCGTCAAAAAATTCGATGTATTAGGCCCGCCACAAACATTCGTTTTCCTGATTCGATTTCCGAATTCGTTTTCCGTATGCGGACACCCCGAACGCAAGCATTTCATATAAATAGTTCTACATGACACACACGTTCGTAATTTTTCCGTACGGAATTCCGAACGGAAATCGTTCGAACGTGTGTGTCATGTAGAACTATTTATATGAAATGCTTGCGTTCGGAATGTCCGCATACGGAAAATGAATTCGGAAATCGAGTCAGGAAAACGAATGTATGCGACGGGCCTTAGAAACCATACCTATTACATGAAATAAGAAAGTTCAGACTTATTAAAGAAAAATGGCTTAATATTGTAGTCTAAGGCCATGTACTGACATACAATATAACTGCAATATCACTGGTTGCGCAATGATACTCATCGTCGTTAGATGATATTACCTAACCGTCATTATCATCTAATTACGATCAATATAATTGTGCAACTGGTGATATTGTACAGTTATTTTATAGGTGGTCAAACTTTCAATATCGCTCCTTTTTTGTATCGATCTTTTTCATACAACAAACTAATTATTGAGTAATTTATATAAATATGTCCAGATCAATTATTATATTGATCAATAAGTTCAAACTAATCAAAAGAAAAATTCTAATTGAGACAAAGCCTTTTAGTTATGGTTCACACGATATAGGCTATATCATACTTAATACCGAAACTGAACAATATTTTAGTTGCATTCGTTGGTTTACGAATTATAAAGCAGCTGTGTATTTTAGGGCCGCTGCGAATACTGCACCTACAGGCTGCATGTATATTTGCACAGTTATATTGTAGGTCAGTATACCTCGTCCGTTGTAAAAAGAGCGTTTACGGCCATACATTTGATATGGCCGTGAGCGCTATTTTTACAACGGGCGAGGTATACCTAATTAGGAAGCCTTAGGAAGTCTCTTAGGGCTAGGTACTGACCTACAACACAACTGTACAATATCTCTGGTTGTACAATTATATTGATCATCAGTAAATGTTATTTACGTTCAATATCGTCTACTGACGATCAATATAACTATGCAATATCACTGGTTACACAATTATATGAATCGTCAGTAGATGATACTGATGTCTACTGACAATCAATACAACTGTGCAATATCACTGGTTGCACAATTATATTGATCGTCAGTAGATGATATTGATATTGACCGTCAATATCATCTACGTTATATTGTAGTCTAGGGCGCCTCCACTTCTTTGTTGCCCGAGGGCCGAGGGAAAACGTTAATTTTAACCTATTTTTGTATTTTAAGACGAATCGGAGAACATAAGCTTTAAAATGACATTTAAATCATTAATTTTGGTAAAGAAGTAACGGAGATTTTGAGCGTCTTCAAAAAAATACCTTTTAGAAATAATATATACTCGTATGATAATAAAGTGAGAATAAGTAAATGCAAGGATTATTAGTAAAAGATATTTTATTTTTGAGAGATAATTGTACTAAGACATTGCCTATTTATACAATAGTACCTGGATGACCGAGCCTTGCTAGGCATTTTTTTTGGAAAAATGTGTTTTTTTGGAATAAATTATGCGTGGATAAAGATAGTTTTTCTCACAATAGAAAAAACTTGAAAAAAAAGGAAAATTATAATCCACCACCACCACCTGGACTCGAACCGGGGTCTTCTGGCTTCGGAACCGATTGAGTTCCCAAACCGAGTTAATTACAACTTTGTGAAAACACCGGAAAACACGGATAAAACAACATTTTCTTAAAATGAAACCTAGCTATATCGATTTATCGCCCCCAAAACCCCCTGCATAGTAAATTTCATGAAAATCGTTGGAGCAGTTTCCGTGATTCAGATTATATATATTAATAAGAATACACGGGGGATGCACGCAGCTTCGCGCGGTGGTTCGCGACCAGCACGCGATCGGCGTATTTGTCAGATGTGGACGCACCATAATATTTTTTAACTTTCCCATGCTACAAAACTTCTTTAAAAACAATGTTAGCAGTTACAATGTGATCATCGTTGACTGTTTGACCGTAGGTCTCTTTAACACAAACATAAATATCACTGAATTTACGAACTCGTGAAAAAGCCACATATAATTGTCCATGCGAAAAAACAATTGTTAGTTAGTTAAACTGTTTGTTATATAGATGGCGCTTGCGCGATCGTGAGTGGACTATATCGACGGCCGATATCATCCATTAACGACCAATAAATACAACCGTACAAAATCACTGATTGTACAATATATTGATCGTCATTAGATCATATCAAATAATGTAGGCCAGTACCTAGCCTACCCGACGCGCAGCGCCATCTGTTGACATTTACACATTCACATACGTAGTATCTTCTAAGTAGTCTGTGGCGATCACAACTTAGTTAAACAGACTGTCAATAGATGGCGCTTGAAAATCGCGTGGTTATTTTTTTTAACGAAAACGTTAATTTTAATCTATATTCTTATTTTTAAGACGAATCGGAGAACATAAGCTTTAAAATGACGTTTAAATCATTAATTTGGTAAAGAAATAACGGAGATCTTGAGCGTCTTCAAAAAATACCTTTTAGAACAATATATATGATGATATTATACTTGGTTTACGCATTAAGAGCAAGAGAAAAAGTTGATCTCCTTGGCTCTCTTTTCGTCTCCAACTCGACCTTGGTTGGGAGAAACACACCGCAGACCATCTTAGGGGGTGCTCACTCCATGCAGAACATTCGGTATCAGTAAAAATCTTTTCGCAAAGATCTTCTTGCCCTCGACATCCACAAGTCGATTGGGCTTGACGGAATACTACCAAACGTGCTCTAGACGTGTGCTCCTGAGTTGACTCCGGTTCTTACGCGACTTTTCTGGATTTCCTTTCCTACTCATCTGGCGTTGTTCCGTGTTCCTGGAAGACAGCTCTCGTACACCCGATCCCTAAAAAAGGCGATCACTCGGACCCGTCCAACTACTGGCCAAGTGCCATCACCTCTATGCTCTCCAAGATAATGGAGTCGATTATCAACCGCCAGGTCTTAAGATATCTGGAGGAACACCAGCTGATTAGCGACCGCCAATACGGTTCCCGTCGGGTCGCTCAGCTGGTGATCTTCTAGTATACCTTACTCATCGTTGGGCCGAAGCAATCGAGAGTAAGAGGGAGGTTTTGGCCGTAGTTTGGACATTGCAAAAGCCTTCGATATGGTCTGGCTTAGAACTGTTCTCGCCAAGCTTCCTGTGTACGGGATAACTGAGACATTATGTTCTTGGGTTGCCAGTTTTCTTTCCAATCGGAGAATAAAAGTCGTAGTCGATGGTTCATGCTCCGATTTAAAACCTGTAAATTCTGGTGTCCCTCAAGGGTGAGTCCTATCCCCTACACTGCTTCTTCTGCATATCAATGACATGTTGCTGGACAGCACTATTCATTGCTATGCGGACGACGATAGTACTGGGGATACTCTATACACCGGTCACAGGAACATATCTCGGGAACACGTCATTGAAAGCCGGAACAAACTTGTGTCCGAAATTGAGGCTATGCTGAAGCATGTCACGGATTGGGGCAGACTGAGCCTAGTCCAATTTAATCCCCATCCCGACCCATTTGCGCGTTCTCCGCAAAAAAATATCCCTTCGTTATATCACCTTGTTTCGAAGGAACTCCTCTTGACACTAAACAATCTATTGAGATCCTAGGTGTTGACATTTCGAGTGAAGTTCAGTTCCGTGGTCATTTGGAAGGCAAAGCTAAATTAGCTTCGAAAAAATTGGGAGTGCTTAATAGAGCGGGTCAGTATTTCTCGCCAGCCTATCGCCTACAGCTTTACAAGGCGCAGGTCATCAGAACCTCCTCAAATGGAATACTGTTCCCATCTCTGGGCTGGAGCGCCCCAATATCAATTCCTGCCATTCGACTGCATATAACGTAGAGCTGCTCGAATTGTTAATGATCGGACGCTTTCCAATCGGCTTGACCCATTGGCCCTGCGGAGGTATGTTGCATCTCTTTGCATCCTGTACCGTATTTATTATGGGGAGTGCTCCGAAGAATTGTTCGGGTTATTACCTGCTGGCAACTTCCACCATCGAACTAGTCGCAACCAACTTACCTTCCATCACCACCACCTTGATCAGTGGCAGTAAACTACTACAACTACTGTACGTTTTTTGCGGATTTTTTTGCCACGTACGGTAAGAATTTGGAACGAGCTTGCTGCAGCAACGTTCCCGGACCGATACAACCTAGGGATCTTCAAAAAAAGGGCCGGCAATGCATCCGTGATTCGCCTGGTGTTGCGGGTGTCCATGGGCGGCGGTGATTGCTTAGGTACCATCAGGTAACCCACCTGCACGTTGCAGGAGCAGCATATCATTACAGTCGTAGGTTCAATTAATATACAGCGTATCTTTTAATCTTATTATAATCTATCTAAGATTTTACCCCAGCCACAGATTAAAAATTATTTATTAATTTATTTAAACTTTATTGCACAATATACGAGTGTACAAATGGCGGACTTAATGTCAAAAGGCATTCTTGACAAGTCAACCACTAAAATAATAATGCGAAATAATTATAACGATGAAATAAACTCAACGCAGTCATTCATCTGATACGTAGTATCTTCTATGTAGGTAGTCCTTGCTCTTTGAATTTTGGGGTGAAAAGAGTCGTTAGGAAAGATGCCTATTTTTTTCATCTTGTATTGAAATATTGGAAAGTGCTGATTAATAGAAACCGATCTGTGTACTACGCAAAACATGTTTATACTGATTATTTTATGAGTTATGAAGCTTTGAAAAGTCATTGTCACTTGCAAAAACACTCCATACAAAATGGACAACAGATATGACGTCACAGCGGTCGTTAGACTATACAAAAGGTATGGCGTTTAAACGAAATCTGCAATTATTTTCGAAAATAGTTTTTAGACCAACATCGTAGAAATAAAACATAACATAAATTCGATGAGGATGTCCAAAAACTAAAATCAAAAGACTATATAGCAATATATATTTTACACTAATTTTGACCCATCATCAAATAAAAATGAATAGTCAAAATGATCTGCTTTTACTGTAATATTCTTTTGTTAACTTTCAAAATATATCATTTAAACCTCATTTTGATTTTCATGCAACTTCCCCATTCTAGAATCATAGACAATATAACGCCAGCATTTTTTGTATGAAGATGATAGGCCGTGAGATTAGCGCTCGCAAGTGATCTTAATTCCCAGTGAATTAAAAATAAGCGAAAATTATAGTGAATTTTCATCCCGCCCGCCGTTGTTAATACAATTATGGAAGGACATAATTTTTTTTAAACCAAGATACAAATTCAAAAAAAATACCGGTCAAAGTATTTAGCCAAAAGCCAAAAGTGTAAACAAACAATTTAGTCGTGGCTTAAAGGTCTTTGAAACCAGGCCATACATTCCAAAAAAAGAAGAAAGGAGATAAGGTACCTATTTATTTTATTTTATTGTATCGCTTCTTATACTTTATAATACTTTATTTTCTGTTATTTATTAATAGGTACGTGTATGATTGATCTAACTTTTCGTAATTTAATATTACACAATTTACTTTAAGTATTCTCTAATAATCCTAGCAACACACCTAGTTTTTGAAGCCTTATCTGATGTTGTTGAAATTAATATAATATGTATGATGCATTGTAGCGACACTGCCATCATGACCCAGTACCTCACAGAGCGGCGGCTGAGTGTGTGCTACGGGCTGCTGGCGCTGCTGCTGATGCTGACCATGATCTTCATTGCAGTGCCCTACAACCACTGGCGCACTACGCTCAACATCTGTCCCGGGAATTACCTTGAGAACACCAACTGCGGCTGCATATTGTATGGAGTCAATACATACAGAAATTTTAATGGTGGTCACAACTCCAAATGTCTCTATGCCGTTTTAGCACCATTACCCATGTTAGTATATGTTATTATCATGGCACTGTTTCATATGTATAGAGTATGTATAAACAGTGTTGGCAAATATGAGGATGGAAAATCTACATCAATTGAAGAGATGTAAGTAAAAGTGATTGATTGCGCTAATTTTACATTCAATACGGGTCTGGTTAATGTACAACCAGATAATTCGCGACCCATACTAGTAGTCATACCAGTTTTATGGGTGGTCGCAAATTATCTGATCATAAATTAACCGGAGCCTTCACTCCCTAATGCATTAGTGAACTTTTGTTACAGAGGAAGGCAGTCAATAGTGGTGACATCACAAGCCCGGGTGTCCCAGCATAATGACTCGGTGATCTACTGCTGGATCCCCTCAGCTAGTATTGCAGCCACCTTTGGCATCTACAATTTGGTCCATGCAGCAATTTTAACTGATGGTTTTATCAAAACCTGCACGCAGTATAGAGGCTACCTAGTCACGGTATATATTTTTCTGGATATATCTTATAACCCAATGGCTTCTATCGGTGGTCATATAACACCCATACGCACTTTGGTCGGTCAGTTATCATAATTACACTGCAACCATTATTTCGCCTCAATAAATGGGGTTTGATTGGATTTATCTTTATTATATTTGTGGAATTTACTTGCCATATCTAGAAACTAGAGTAAATAAACAATATCGACACCCATTGAGTGCCAAATGAAAGGTTTTGGATGATAAGTTCAAATATTGTAGGATAATTATGTCCCATATTATGTCTGTGGACCATCAACTCAAACCACCATGCTTTTTTACTATAATTTTATTTGTTAATAACTTAATTTTTAATCTAATCTTATCCCAAATTGATTAGTCATAATTGATTGTTGAATTTTCTATTACTGTAACACAAACTTTTCATACTTAAAAAATTTTTTCCTTGTTTTTAGTGTGTTTTTTAGTTTTTTTAATCTATAATTTACACAATGACTAAAAAAACACGCTCTTGTCAGTAACACACTAAAAAGTACAAAAGACCCTCATCACTAAGGTATATTGGACTCGTCAACTAAAACAAATGAGCCCAATCTCAAGGTGTTTACTAGTAGTCATTGAAGAGTTCCACTAACCACCTCCCCGCTCCATGGTCAGATCAGCTCGATGGTACCTACCAAATGATTGCATTGTCATCCGAATTGCAAACCAAATTAGCCCAAACTCGAGGGGTTTACTAGTAGTCATTGAAGAGTTCCACTATCCACCTCCTGGCTTCATGGTCAGATCAGCTCGATGGAACCAAATTATTGTATTGTCATCCAAATTGCAAACCAAATGAGCCCAAACTCGAGGGGTTTACTAGTAGTCATTGAAGAGATTCACTATCCACCTACTGGTTCCATGGTCAGATCGGCTCGATGGTACCAAATTATTGTATTGTCATCCGAATTGCACACACTTGCAAAGTTTCAAATATTTACGACAAGATTCCGTTACATACATTGTTTTTTGACAATTGACTGACAAACGGGCAGACGCCCCACCTGATGGAAAGTGGTCACCGCCGCCCATGGACATCTGCAACACCAGAGGTGCTTCCAATGCGTTGCCAGTCTAGGGAGCATGGGGAATAGGGTTGGGATGGGGATGAGGGAATAGAGTTACAGGCCAACCTAATAAAAGGGATGTACGAATGTCACTTTTATCACATTCGCGAACGCGAATGCAAACCTCCAGGATGCGAATGTCTAGCAAGGATAGCATAAAAAATCTCATCAAAATACAACTATCCGGCTGACAAGTCTGACCACAACTAAAATAACACAATCCGAATTAATCAAGCTATCGCAAACAACCAGTGGGGTAAAAATGCTTTCTGTTGGTCAAAATTAATCAGGTGATACCGCTCTACGCGCACTGCGCATGCGCGGCATGTGCGAGTCAACAGCGAAGAGCGGCCGGCGCAGCGAGACAACGCACGCATTCGCATTCGCAAAACATTCGCATCGTTTGTTACGAATGCGAATGTTTAAAATGATGTGAATCATTCGCATATACCTGTATAATGTTCCTAAACCAAAGATAAAATGAAAGGAGCTGGTAGGGCGGCTCAAGAGCTACTAGATTAAGGTCGTGCGATGGGTTTCCCATTTTGCTGTCAGGCCATTTCTAAAGCAAAGTGCCAGTAGCGCCACGCCATGATAATGGGGAAGATGCATGAAAGTCAAAATAAGGTTTAAATGATATACTTATTATGAAAGTAAATGTAAACAAAAGCATATTACAGAAAAAAGCAGATCATTTTGACTATTCATTTTCATTTTATTAAGGGTCAAAATGGGTGAAAAATATATATTGGTTTCTAGTTCTGATTTAAGTTTTTTGGACATCCTCATCAAATTTATGTGATGTTATATTTATACGATGTTGGTCTAAAAACAATATTTTCAGAAATAATTGTAGATTTCGTGTAAGCGCCGCCATACATTTTGTAGTTGAAAGAATGCTGTGACGTCAAAATTGTCGTCCATTTTGTATGGATTGTTTTTGCAACTGTTATGAACAATGACTTTTCAAAGCTTCATAACTCATAAAAGAAACAACATAACAATGTGTTTCGTACACAGATCAGCTTCTATTACTAAGCACTTTCCAATACAAGATGAAAAAAAAGGCATCTTCCCTATTGAAACACCCATTCGACAAGTTGGCCAGACACGCTATAAAGCTCAAGATTTTTTTCATCTTTCAATAATTGGTGTTGTTGTTAGGTACTGTTTATTTGATACAGTGGCCCTAGTATGCCATATCTCTGACTATCTCTTTCGCTGGCACTAGTATGAGAGATACGCTCTTAGAGACAAAACGGTTTAACTTATCCCCGTGGTTGGCATGCTAGAACCGATGACTTGCCACGAAGTTCACACAAAAGTGACAGGAAACTAAAAACGGGTATAAATGCAACTCAAATATAGGTAATTAATGATCTATTTATACATTGTAAAATTACAATTAAATACAACAATAACGTATTTATAAGCGAGTTGCACCGGTGGCAAATAATTTGGCACTTTAGCTGACAAGCCAGGGAATGGATATCAATATATAATAAATAAAAAACACCATATATCGTATAGATATGCTTCGCCCTTCGGGTTAAGTAATTTCAACCTTAATAAAAATATTATAGTTTTCGAGATAATGGCACGTTTATAAAATTCGTGGTTTTTGATACCCTAATACATTATTTTGAGTGTTACGACTGCAAATTTTAATATTTTGTAAACCTGTTTTTTGCATGATGTTTCTGAAAAACTATGCTATCGAATGTGATAAAACATTTTTCATATCATCATGCAGTAGCGGTAAAAAAAAGAATTCAAACAATATATGGATTTTTCTAAATTAGATTATTTAGTTTCATCGAGTTTTATAAAAAATAAATATTATACTAACCTAGCAAATAATGTAAAAAAAATATAAATTTAATGTTTTTAAAATGATACAATATGTACTAATTTATGCAGCAGTTTTAGAGATAATAAGGCTTTTTTTCTACAAAAGGACCTCATACTGCGGTTATTATATTGGAATGGTTTGGAACCGAAATTTGAATTATTTATAAAAAAGTAGATGTTGGAGAATAATTTGAAATTGGATTACAATACTACAACACAATACTACACTAACCTGGCTCGTAACGTTTATAAAAACCGAAATTTAGTGTGGTTTTTTAAAAATGGTGAAAAATAAATGGTAATAATGGTTTATGGGGTCGAAAAGTAAATCTGTTTTATTAAAACTAAAGTAAATGTTCGAATTGCTTGCCATTTACTTGAATACAAGCACGAATTTTCTTTAAAAATGCTCAGGTAATGTGACGTACCATTTTAAAAATTACAGTAAATTAATAATTTTTTACGTTATGTGCTAGGTCGAATTTTGAAATACCAAAAATTGTTTGTTTTTTTTTTACCGCTACTGCATCATGATATAAAAAAATATTTTATTAAATTAGATACCATATTTTTTCAGAAACTTCATGCAATAAACAGATTTAAAAAATATCAAAATTTGCAGTCGTAGCACTCAAAATAATGAATCAGGGTATCAAAAATCACGAGTTGTATAAAAGTGCCATTATCTTGAAAACTATTTATGATATTTTTATTAAGGTCAAAATTACTTAATCCGTTAGCTCTTGAGCTGACCTACCAGCTCCTTTCATTTTATCGTTGGTTTTAGGGACGCCCTGTATGCGAATCCGAATATTCGTTACATCCCTACCTGTGATGTGGAATAGTGTTGGTCCGCGAGCCAGCAACAGATCGTCATGACCAATTTCCTCCCGAGCGATAACTTGTGAAATGCTTCAGAGAGTTGTATGATAAAGCCTCGTGACCGTCAGCTGCGGTTCCGTGGGTGGGTTGAGCAGTGCCAACCTCAAACCCACGTAGTTTTATTTTTTTCTTTCCATCCTGATTGATTTATCAGATTATAGCTAACGCAAATATCGAAAAATATAAATTACCTTTAGGGGCGGGACTCAAAGGATTATCCAAATAAGTCACGGTTAAATTAAGGTCACGAATGTAATATTGTCGTCTTACCATGTTTTATTGATATGTGTTTTGTATTTAGCTGCCAGCCCTTGCGTTGAAACGAACTTAATCGCCTCGGGCGCTGGTCGGGAAACGGTCAGAGGATTAAACGCCTTACACGCGCGCGAGTAGGCACATTATGGCCCTTGCATGGGAGCAACGCTCGTGGTAGGAGAAGTACCGAGACGCGTAGGTAACCATAACGGTGGATATGTACTTTATTGCATGGAGTGACGAAGGCCTGATTGTGGTAAGACACTGCCGTCCTTGCCATGGTTAGCCTGGTTTACTGTGAAGGCCTCTTTCGTAACTAACCGACAGTCCCAATATCTCCGTATTCCCTCTGCCTATTGTTTTGCTCCTTGGTAGCGTAAAAATAAAAGCGTGTGTGTTGTTTTATTAGTAATCCTTTACATATTTATCGCAACCAATTTACAATGTTACAGGAACTTGCTGCCGCTGGAGACCAGACCACTGCCATTCATTTCCGTTTGAGTTGTCAAGCAATTTTCGACTATATGGATTATATACAGAAAAGCCCAACTGGTGCAGTCAATCAGAGCGGATACATTAACACTGGGGTGCTGCTGCAGCTAGCCATCTGTGCATCATGGGTGTCGGTCGCTATATGGGTCGCCGTACTTAAATACACGTCAATAAGAACTTATAAGGAGCGTAATATCCTGACATGCTGTGGCCAATAACTGCAATGTTTTTTTTTAACAATGAATCCAAATTGTGTTCATTTCATCATGAAAGCACCATGGACAACTTTGTATCAAATTTGGCCAGCAACAGAAACGAGTTATGTCAAAAAAAAATATTTTTAACAAATAACAAAACCGATGAAATTCAATATACAGACGTCGTTGCAAGTAAATTTTAGGTATACTACTATACATCTCTCATAATGTGTTCATTTACTTGCCATGCCGCCGACTTAGAAATATTTATTTTATTACTGAACTAGCTTTTTTCCCGCGACTTCGTTCACGCGGAATTCGGTTTTCACTGTTCCCTCGGGAAACGTATAAATTTCCGAAATAAAAAGTAGTCAATGTCACTTGGGATGGCGTAGTTTTCTATTAAAGAAAGAATTTTTAGAATCGGTCAGTAGTTTTTACTTCAAATTTTACTTCTTTGTATAATAATATATGTTGCGGCAAAGAATACCATTCATTATCTGACTCTGACGGGCGACACCGGGCTCTTAATATATTCAG
Source organism: Tortricodes alternella (assembly GCA_947859335.1). Taxonomy (NCBI): domain Eukaryota; kingdom Metazoa; phylum Arthropoda; class Insecta; order Lepidoptera; family Tortricidae; genus Tortricodes; species Tortricodes alternella. The sequence continues at coordinate 19,549,990 of OX401970.1, read as the reverse complement.
AGCTAGGCTCTAGGATATTCGGGAAAGTTTGAGAATAACAATAGGTTCTGCAGCTGTGGCATACTTTCGAAATGCAACCCAAATAATCGTTGTTCTGAGTGAAGTTCAAATACTCGAAAACAGATGGCGCCACTACACTTTATTTCAAAGTTCAAATACTCGACAACAGAACAAACGTAATTTAAGACTTTATTGAAATTGGAATTTTAAATTTCGCGCCATTACTACACATGCTGCAATTGCTCGCAGCGCCTTTCGAAATGCAACCCAAATAATCGTTGTTGTTCTGAATAAAGTTCAAATACTCGACAACAGATGCCGCCACTACACTTAATTTCCAAGGTGAAGGGTTGAAAAAGCCCTTATATCTTTAAAAACTTTAACTTTAGGTTAAATCGGGAACTTTCTTGTTCGAGGGGGGATAAAGGGCTATCACACTATATAAGTCCCTTTATCGTGCCGGGACTGCTTTTTAAGTTTTATCGGCCCGCACATTTTATCAAGTTAGTTTTATTATATATAATGATTAACAAATATATCCGATGTAATTTACTAACGGCCAGTCTTTATTTCTTAGTTTTCAAAGGGTTTTCGGACAAGTTTTTGTTTTGTTAGAACTAATTTTATATTTAAATATGATGTAAGTAATAATATAGTTTAATTGTATCCCCTAGTACCAGATGACGATGCTCATCGACGTTTGTACAATATTGCGTTCAGTATGCAAGGACTTTGACTGTTAAGCAGTTCTTTTGCGAACCCCACTATCAGTACCGATTTACCAGATGTGCTTTAACGAGATCAAGTAGCTTAGCGACAGAGACATCGAAATTTCATCAGTATCCGTTAACAGTTCCAAGTAACAATCCGTGGACTCCATCATCATCCAACATCGCTTGACGAAATGATGCTTTTCTTGTGCAAATACAGTCGGTTATCTTAGAAAATGGCAAAAGACTTTATATGTTTGCTTACAAAATTTGAGGAGTTCTGTCGATTCCTCATGGATCCCATCGTCAAATCCCGCCAATTTTATCGCTCGGTCCCTTTTACTTGTATCGGCAACAAGCGGCATTTCCGATAGATCACGATAGCGAGAACGGTTTGCGCAAACTCATGGTAAGGGCTCTGAACTATGACTATTCCATCAAAAAAAAAATTGAAATCGGTTTACGTAGTAAAAAGTTATGCGAGAACAAACACAAAAAAGATTTACGAGTCGAATAAATAACCTCCTCCTTATTGAAGTCGGTTAAAAATAGGTTTTTGAATGTACTTTATTTAAGAACAAATATCAATACCACTGCAGGACTGAGATATAAGTACGTGGATTACTTAGGTGGGGTATTTGCTTTATACTCTATGTGAAACTGCGGTTGTACCAAGAAAAAAACACTTACTACCTAGAAAATAAAAGATTCGCGCGGCTAATGGCAAAATTCACAAAGGCCACTAAAATAGATCTTTGATAGTGATATTTATGTATAGATTAGCCAGTTAACGGAGACTACGTATTTAATCTTGGATAAAATGCAATACCTATCGTCTGAATTCGGCCATCCCAAAATGTAGTGAAAATGGTTTTACCAATATAAAGTGCTTTACGTAGTTTACGCATTAGATCCGGCGTCCGTCGTCCGACTTCTCTCTGTCATCCGTGAATCTCCATTCCGGAGAAGATTTCCATTTCTTTTCACTTCGATTGCAAGGAAATAAAACTGATTAAGCTATGAATTACATTTTCGCGCTTCTTTCCATTAAAGTCTTTAGCGAAATCATTATTTGATCGTCACTATCACTTCTCGAAGACATTGTTTAATTAAATTTCGACTATGGTCTGAGCCTTAATGCCAAGTTATTATAAATTTTTGCGTTATATTTGTTTTAAGTAAATGCACGCCCCCGTATTAAGTACATTTGTATTTAGTTAGTAATAGGTACATATGTCGTAATTAAATTAAGATATAACCTAAATCTCATAAAAATATATCAATTAAATTAAGGTGTATTGTGTATGTGGCTGTAAGGCCCTAATTGCCTTAGTCCTAAAAGAAGAAATTATTTTATGCACAAGAGCATAAAAACCCATTTTAGGTTGCAGCCTTCTCTCGGCATAAAGAATAACTTTACGAGTATAAGAAGTGAAAAAAATATTTTATACTAATTATTTATAATAAATATCTAATAAAATAGCATTTGTAGTTTTGCCTCTATCATGTCTCTAAAAGTGCTAAAACTTATAGCCCACCCTGTACCTACATATAAAAACCTATTTTTAACAGACTTCAAAAAATCCGGAGGATGTTCTCGATTCGACGCGTATATATTAATTTATATATAGGGTTCCGTACGCAAAGGGTAAAAACTTGACCCTATTACTAAGGCTCCGCTGTCCGTTTGTCTCCAGGCTGTATCTCATGAACCGTGATAGTGAGACAGTTGAAATTTTCACAGATGATGTATTTCTGATGCCGTTATAACAACAACTACTAAAAAACAGAATAAAATAAATATTTAAGGGGGCTCCCATACAACAAACGTGATTTTTTTGCTCGATATTGATAACGGCAACAGTTGCACGCATATTTTTTGCTTCATTATAGATAATGGTACGGAAACCTTCGTGCGCGAGTCCGACTCGCAGTTGGCCGGTTTGTTATATGTATGTTCACCGATTACTCGAAGATGGCTGGACCAATTTGGATGATTCTTTTTTTATCGATAGGGTAAACCAGGAGAACTCAACGACTGACGTCCTTGTACCTTGGATAGCAACATTTTGTAGGGTGTGATGAGCAATTGGCATTATGCTATCGTTACTTGATCTAGTAAATGTGTGGCGTAAAATCACATATGATAATCATTAAAAAATGAAGAAATAATAAAAAATTACCAAACATAAAAACAGACTTCAAAAACCATTTAAAAAGTAAGAAATCAACATGACATATATTGTAGTTTAAGTGATAAATTTAATATATCGATGTCGGTGGCAAATATATTAGATATTCATCTTTCATACTGTGTTCATATATACCTATTGACACCTATTTCTATTTCACGTTTCTAAGTAATTGACTTATCTACTTACTTATAGCCAATTATTTTTTCTTCCTTTTTAAGGGGTCGTTGAAGTCGGTGTTTTTATTTGTTAATTGACAGACAACTCATTTCTGTTGATTCTGAAACCATTATGACGCATGGTTCTTTGTAAGAAATTGCTTAACAATTTTTACTTAAGTGAAAACAGAATAGGTATACATGATTATTACCCGACTGCGCTAAGCCAAAAGGAGGGTATAGAGTTTAAAAGTCTATGATTGACAATTTTTATCCTTAGCTATATGACAGTAGAAGTATATTATCTTTTGGGGATGAGCGTTGACTGCTGAAATACAGGTTCCCACCTAGTTTAGCAGCGGTGGCTTTCAAAACCTTTTGAACGCCACAGTCGGCTGTAGCCGATAGCAGATTTACATGCCCCTGACGCCACGACATGCCGTTCTTCATACATTTTGTCGGCTACAGCCGTCACTCGGCGTCCGAGGCACGTTTTTCCGCACTCGGCTGTGGAGTTCAAAAGGTAATGAGTTCTTGCTAGCTGATGTAATAGTGTAAGAAAATTCTATTGCTTTCTTCTATGGTGAATAAGTTATTAATATTATTATTATTTGCTTTTTTTGTGTATCTTAGGATTAGGTTTTATTATTATTCTCTTTATTTCTTGTAAGTATATCTAAGGATTAGGTTTTTATATTTCTATTAAGTTAGTGTGGTGTGCATGTACTTACAGAAAACAATCAAATTCAAGTGTTCCATTAAACGATGCGGGAGGTGCATGTCCAGACTATGGACGTCTATCGGCGGATATAATAATGATGACATTTTTCTAACGCAAATATGTAGATTTGCTACCAGTTTCATGTGTGGCCATAAGATACTGAGAAAACTAGTAGTTTTATTTGTTATTTTGGTTTTCAGGCGGAGACAGATTTAGTTTTATTATAAAACGAACTATATTTTAGTGTTTAATTTCATTAAATTACCTACGACATTTTATATGAACCGAACCTATTGTTTTATTTATATTTAAAACACAAATTCCGACCTACCTACATCTAATAACTACTTTAGATACAATTAATGAATAGTGCCGAAATGTTAATTTTTTATATAAGTTACAACAAAATCACTTCTTGAACATTTAATGCTATTTCGTTGCGCCATATAATAATCATATCGAATTTACAGCAAAATTGCTGCATGGAATCGAACAATCAATGGGCTAGTTTCCTGAAAGAATCTATTTAGTCCGTCGTTTACATTATCAGACACTATTGAAAACGTATTTTTACTTTTGTCAATTAAACAAAAAAATATGAAGATATATTAGGTCGTTACATATGAAATTGGCGTTTTGTACGGGAGGAATATAAAGTCAATCTGTTTTTTGTAAAATATATTTAATTATTTAAAGTATGCATCGCTGTTATCTATGCACTTTGGCCATCTCATAGGCAGTTCATTGATCCCTTTACTAAAAAACCATTGGGGGCGAGAATCAATAAACTCTTTGAAGGCGGTTTGGACTGCCGCATCGGAGTTGAATTTTTTTCCTTGTAAGAAGTTGTCCAAATTCCGGAAAAAATGGTAATCTGTAGGAGCAAGGTCCGGGGAGTATGGTGGATGTCGCAGACATTCCAATTGTAGCTCATCTAACTTAGTAGTTGTTTTTTGTGCAGTGTGTGGTCTTGCGTTGTCGTGAAGCAGCAGTGGCCTAGAGCGATAAATAATGAGGAAAAAAAAATGAATGACTGTTTTCAAAACTCAAATGTACCAGCTAAATGAATTTATAAATTTGAATTTGGAATTCTTAACCAAAGAGGAGATATTTCAGATCAAAGTCGTCAGTACGACATAAAGCTAATTTCATATGTAAGGACCTAATCCTTAGATTTGTATAAAACTGTAGACATCATTGTTGACTTATATGTGTACTGATTTGAAAAAATGATACTTCACCGAGTTTCTTGCCGGCTCTTCTCAGTAGAGGATTTTTTCCGAACCGGTGGTAGATTCATTCCTTGACCTTCATAAGAGCTTGTAAAAGGCTAAATTGAATAAAGATAGTTTGACTTTGACTTTGACATAAATTTATCTACACACTTATTATAAATCCTCTATGATGTGTTCAGAAACAATAGTTTCTGGCAACAAGTTATTTGTTGCAATCGTGGCTGCATTTACGATATCCGGCGGAGTTTTCACATCGTTCTCGGGGTCACTATTCATATTTTCAACTAAAATGTAAATAACAAACCACTTTTTACACTAAGTTTTTACAATACTACTTTCGTTCAACAAAAAACCAACATGAACGATGAAATGCCAACAGTACTTAATGGCGGCATTTCGACCCTCCGTGGGATATATTTGTTCCATAAAATACTTCTTCTTTTGCCATCTAAAATGACTGATCTAAAATGATCGATAAATATCTAATTGTATTATTAGCGGTCGATGCCGAAGCTAATTTTGTTTTATATTTGACGTAGGTTCTCTCGACGGCGAATCAGTTTCGACTAGGGAATGCAATCTCGTCTCGCCGAGATCCCGATCTCGCGAGATCCCGGCCATATTTTACGAGATTGTATCTCCTCAAATTTCGTACGAGATCTCGCGAGATAACGAGATCGACAAATGCTGCAAAAATCGCTGAAAGCACTGAAACAGCCCACTGCTCGCTCAACAAATTCTACAACAAATACTTTAGACATTTTAATAAAAAAAGAAATGAATTTGTACGAAGCTGGTGGAGTAAGAGGAGAACTTTTAAACTTCGTACATAACTGCCTCTCAACTGTGGTTCCCACAAGTGTTGAGGCAGAACGAGCTTTTTCAGCAGCAGGGTATTTGGCATGCAAAATCAGAAGTCGTCTGTCAGATGATACTCTCGACATGATGTGTTTTTTGAGAAGCCATTTTCAGACAAACTAACTTGCCTTTCCGTACCTTGATAACTTCATCTGACTTCTACTTTAAACTTCTTTTATTTGATTAATACGATCTCACAACATTTATTTAAGAACTTGTGAAGTTAGGTTTTTGTTTTGTTGTATTTATTTACCATAAGTAATGTTCCTATTACTCTTAATTATTGAAACTAAAGTAATAATTTACAAAAGACTAAATATAGATAATTATTGTTTTGTTACCAATATTGTAAGAATTTGAACTGATTAGCTACAGTAGGTATAATAATTATAGACATAAACAAATGTTATTAGAGTTAGAGACAAAATAATAAGTACTCTGTTGATTTTTAAAATAAAACTTACATTATTTTTATAACAAAGCAACGCAGTTTCTATTTAATTACATATCATGTCAATGACGAGTTCTTAAAACAAGCATTTGCATATGTTTTAATTGAGATTCTCCCAATCTCGCGAGATCCCGTAATTTGCGAGATCTCGCGAGACTGGGTTTTGAGTCTCGCGAGATCTCGCTAGGCGGAAATCTCGTACGAGATTGCATTCCCTAGTTTCGACTGATCGGATTCATCGGTCTGATTTACCTACAATAACACCGACGATAGATCCTTTTCTGCAAGGAGCAAAGTTTATCTTTATAATCATTATCAGGCTTTGATAATGATCTTAAGGATAAAGTTTGTTGAAATGCATGTTCTGTTTCGTGAAAGGTGACCATTTAGAAAGGCTACATATTTAGTTATGCTCTAATCAAACTGACAAGCGAATGCAAAAACTATGAATTCTCATTGACTGTCTTTCAACAGGTGAAAATGTCTCCTTATAGTTAGTTAACTACATGAACCTTTGTAAAACACATGGCAACCAGTCGTGCTTTATATTAATTTTTAACTGACTTCAAAAAAAAAGGAGGAGTTTCCCAATTCGGTTGTATGTTTTATTTTTATGTTTGTTACTTCAGAACTCCCGTCATTTATAAACCGATTTGGAAAACTATTTTTTTAACCGGTAGGGTATACTTCCAGTTTGGTCCCGTTGTAGTCAAAGTCGAGGTGTGATGAGAGGATCTATGAAGAATCGATGGAAATCTTCAAATATTATACCTAGGCACGCATATAGCAATTTTAGTATAATCTGAATAACTCAAGCAGTTACGTTCCAAAAGCATTATCTGGTGAAGTGGAACTGTCGATGAAGACCATAGATGATCACCGGAACTCTTTAATGATAAGTATTTCACAGTTGGCGATTTAATTTCTTTATCAGGTTGTGAAGCAATTTATGGCCATGAAAATACATGCAGTAAATAGAACTGGGTTTGAAGAACCAGGAGAACTCCTCAAAGATTGATGCCCTTGTACCCTGGATAGCAACATTTTGTAAATGGTGATGAGCAATTAGCATTATGCTATTGTTGCTTGACGTAATAAACGTGTTTCATACGATAAGCACTAAAAAGTATAAAATACAATAATAATTTAACAATTAAAAAAACCGACTCCAAAACCCCTCTGGAAAGTAGGAAATAATAGAAACGGCAGATATATTATTGGTTAAGTGAAGTCATAAATTAAATATATCGAAGTCGGTGGCAAGTTGGTGGTTGGTTGTGACTTGTCAAGTAAATGAACACAGTATTTATTAGAAAGTACCATTTATTCCATGTACCTATTACCTTATTCACTTGCCACCGACTTCGATATACAGCATGTACCGAAAATACCGGGAAAAATTATTTAAAAAAACCTGATTCTCAGTAGTAAAGTCAATAACTTTGTAAGTTATTGACTTTTAAAGAAATACGACTCTTACAGTAAAATGTTCTGAATCCCTGAACAGCTGATTTCGTCATTAACCGTATTACCATGTAGCATTTGCAGCAAGTTAACACCCCCAATTTCTAATTGGTCAATAATCGGGTCATACACGCCCCTTTTGCGGTCATTAGCTAATATTGCTTCTTTGAAGAAAACCGCGCCGCGGCATTGGTCCATTGAAAAACACAAGCTTTTGGCTTATGCCGACAAAGAAAATGGCCGCCGCAGTTCGGGTGAAAATTGCGAATTTTATATACCAGTCTTACATCGACTTGGATAGTGTTGACGCTAAAATCTATTTGTTAGTTTTGAAATATTGGTTTGAAATTGGAAGAGAGCGATGTGTCACTCCATGTCACAGTAAAATAAAACTGCACATCTTTCCACGTCATCTAATGAATGGGCCCAATTACCTATCATTTCTGCTGCACGAGCTCAGCGACGAGCTGGACGAGCTGAACCTTGCGTTCGTGCGCACGATGTGGTTCCAGCACGACGGAGCGCCGCCACACTTCGCCCGGGCCATGAGGAATTGGCTGAACGCCATTTACGGTGAGCGGTGGATCAGGCGCGCGAGAACCGTGGCATGCCCACCGCGAACCCCGGACATGGCGCCGCTGGACTTTTATTTGTGGGGTCACGTGAAGGAGTACGTGTTTCGCCAAACTTGCGACACCGCCGACGAGATGCGTGCGCGAATCATCTCGGCGTCTGACGTGATCAAAGCAGACGATTCGGTCTTGCCCCGCGTTCGTGCAAATTTAGTTAAGATGCCGTAAATGCATCGAAGTCAGTGGCGCTCACGTCGAGCAAAGTATAAGCGCAGTGGAGCCTCGTCAGTTAGATGTGTTCATTCGTGAATAGTCTTACAGTGCATTTTTAAAGCCCATTTAAGGGCTAGAAATAGCCCTTATCAGGGCTGAAATTTATTGTTTCTAAGACGTCAATATCAGCTGATGACAGGTCAATGACCTACATTGGAGGCGGCGTAGCCATTTTGCGCGTGTTCAGAAGTTGAATGAAAGATGGGCGTGAATGTTAGTCAATAAGTCAGGTATTATATATATTATTTTTATTTTTTCCTTCGTTTTTAAAAACATTTAAAAGAATTATTTTAAATACATATTTGCGATCACATTACTTTACCTAATCACGCCCTGAAAAATCGCCCGGTATTTTTGGTACACCCTGAATTTAATTTATGACTTCACTTAACCAATAATATATCTGCCGTTTCTAGGTAAATGACTTACGAAAGCCAATTATTATTTCTTACTTTTCAGAGGGGTTTTGGAGTCGGTTTTTTTATTTGTTAAATTATTATTTTATGATTTGACAACATTCACGTTTATCAAACGCCTATCAAAGAATCTCCAAACACTATTGGCCATTAGCAAGTCATATTCAAATTTCATAGCAGCTAATCAATCTGCGCTAAAAGAGCCATTGATGGGTCTCCTTTTGCGCGACCATGATACATAATCATCACCATAGCTGGGCACAAGACCGTTAATCCGTTAATTAACGAAGTTAACATTTCGAATAACGGATTATTTTTCAAGTTAACTTGAAATAATTTAACGGACTCATTAACTTCCATTAAAACAATTAAAGTCCATTAATCGTTAATTAAGGAAATTTTAACAAGATTTCTAGGGCAGTATTTTCTCGGGCTCGGGCAGATTTATTTTTACGTGACGTAAATTATACATCAAAATAGTGTGCTCGACCGGCTGTTAGGATTGAAATCGCTGCTATTTTAACAGTTGAACTACGTGGTAGTGCTACTGTCTCAGAGGGTTTCCCATTCCACGCCTGAAACGTTTCTACGAGTCAAGCCAATAAACTGAAAAAATATAAACGCTAATGTACAAAATATCGCATTTATTAAAATTATACAGATAATAAAGTCTGTTCGCCAAGAGTTGATAAATATTATGATATCGTCTCGAAATATGACTACATACATGAACCACATGAAACAAAGAACTTGCAGGGAAATTAAAATGATTAATTTCAATGCTTCAAATGTGTGAAACGGTGAAGTGTGAAACCGAACGTTGAAAGTGAAGAACTGACAATTTACCATCGAACGAATGCATGCCATCTTGTGAAATCGCTATCGCTATATAAATCGTACAAACACAGATTTCTTTTTCTGTGTAAACCTCCGTCGATAATCGCTACACATGGTCTTGATTCGAGTGTATACATAAACTACCCTAAATTTTTGTTTCCCAATATTTATAGTTCCATTCGCGTTTTTCCCCACTTTTTTATTTTCCTATACAGTTGTGTTACCATTAGATTATTTCTTCGGACGCATTAATTTCTATTCGTTTTGGTTGCTGGACGTATTTTTTTCCATGCATTTTGTCTCCTAGTCCGTATTATCCTCATGCATATGTTTTACCCGTAGAACCAGTTCTCAATATTATTATAAATAACTACTAATATTATAGATAACTCTGTCTGTCTGTGTGTTACGCTTTCACGGCTAAACCGCTGAACCGATTTTTATGAATTTAGGTATGGAGATAGCTTGAGTCACTACGTGAAAGGACATAGGCTAATTTTTATCCCAAAAATTGCATATTTTCCCGGGGAATTGCGATAAACAAATTCCTTGCGGACGAAGTCGCGGGTGAAAGCTGGTTACAAATATGTATTAACAGCAACACTCTTAACTGACCATCGGTGACTCCTATGTATTTACAGTAACGTTTACAAATTGTCAGTTAACGGTGTGGACGATGGTTGTCACTCTTTATTGCACATCTCAAAAAAGAAAACGATTAATAGAATACGACAATTTAAAGTAGAGGCGATCAACTGGCGGTCTTATCGCTATAAAGCGAAGTTTTCCAGACACATTCATTAGATAGGCCCCATATTAGCCATGAAAACAGCCACACCCACCTCAACTCAGACCCCAAAAAATCCCTTTGGCCTAAAATAATTGCAAATTATCTCGAGTACCTATAACCACAAATCACGACATATCTGTTTGCATATAACTATAACTACATTATTCACGGCTCTGTCAACTGGTTCTACAGGTAAAACATATTATGCATGAGGATAATACGGACAAGGAGACAAAATGCATGGAAAAAAATACGTCTAGCAACAAAAACGAACAGAAATTAATGCGTCCGAAGAAATAATCTAATGGTAACACAACCGCATAAGAAAATAAAAAAGTGGGGAAAAACGCGAATGGAACTAAAAATATTGGGAAACAAAAATGTTGGGTAGTTACTCTATACACTCCTTGATTCGGCACGGCTGCATCACTACCTGTCGGCGATACCATGCTATCTGGAACAGAGCATAATGGCCTACATTCACGCCGCAACGCCCCTGTGCGGTGAACCATCATCTATCCGCTTCTATTCTCAGTGATGTCCAGTCCATTAGACGTTTTTTATCATTAACCGGTTTCACTAAAGATTAGCTGGACGGTTAGAGTAACAAAAGAGGTTCCCCCTACCTAACATTGGCATACCTACCTAGCTAAAAAAAACATTATATAAAAAGTGTCGCTGCTGACTCCCGCTCGGCATACTTTTAGGCACAACTCCATGCGAGATTCCAAGTTTAAATGGGAACTATGAGTAAAACAATAGATACTTTGTAATATTATTACAGAAATGCTTTATTATAATTAATGTCTAAATAGATGGATCATCAATCATCATATAAATGTTATCTAGTACAACCTACAAAGCGGGACGGCCGGGGCCGCGATCGATACACCTCGTTGCCCTTGACGTTCCACCTTATTCCATCACATACAGGTTTTACAAATCATTTGTAATCATTTTTGTACAGCCATATACAATATTTCTTGTTACCTCTAAATGTAAAATATCTGAGGTGTCATAGGAAACTACGCTTCCTATTAAATGTACACATTACACAGGGGAATGAGGAGCAGCTACGACTGTAACGTGCAACCGGCAAGGTAGACCTCGGAACTACAACTATCAGTACAGCACTTTACAATCATCACTATAACCTACCCGGGGCGGTCCTCGCCTGAAGCAGTGGCTCCAGACTTCATAGGAGGCACATTAACAAAATATCTTAAATTAGTTACATAAAATATACAAAAATATCATTTTCACAAAATAAAAATAACTGTACATTCCATTATTAAACAATATTCGATACGTATGATTTAAAAGCCGGGTTTAACTTAAACGAAAGCTTGACTGGAAAATATTTAATTACAATTATATAATAGAATCACGGCTATAGTGCCGATTGTTTAGAACTGCCTGCGGCATTTCTCGATCACTTTCGAAGATTCAAGGTCCCCTAGCCCAGCTAAAAGTTAATCTACAACGAGCTAAATTACGAAAACGTATCGGTCCATGCGACCATTATGTTTTCCATCGATTCATAAATTACTCGAGAATGAGAGACGTACAAATATTTATACATAGATTCATACGAACAACGAATAATACTAGAACACTTAAGAACTAGAAACGTAATAAAACTACGCCACGGTGACGCGACGGGCGAGCACCAGGGTCGGCGTCGACGCTGTACAACTATGGTTACATTAAATCGTATCGTATCATTCTTTACATCAGTCTGCTGCTACGGTATGTACAGTGGGCGTTGCATGCCTGCGCGGCCACAGCAGCCCGCGCCGCACGCCACCCGAGCGCCGTTCGCTGACGCCATCGCCTCTCAAAACAACAATGCCACTAACACAATTAATTAAAGGTACGACACGAGTTTACCATACAAAGACACGACAAGGTGCACGACAATATTATATCTAGTCAGATTTAATACGGCTGCTGTCTGCCGCTACTAATAGAGAGGGTCACAGCCTGCAGCGTGATTTGGCCGTTGAACGGTGGGCGACGAAACGGCGAGCTCTTTAGTTACAAATGTACAATCTCAAATATTCACAAATTTATAAAGGGCGGGGCTACCCGCGCCGTCGCATCAGTTTATGCCCGCGGAAGTTAATACTTTACACAGACTACAGCACAGGGTTGGGCGGCGGCGGGCCGATAGGTCCCAACTCCGGCGCCTTCATAAAAAACTTCTCCAGCTTAGCGATGATGTGCTTCCCGTAAGTATATTTGCGAAGTGATCCAATGTGCGGGCGAATCTTGTGCATGAGAACCTTACGCTGCGTCGGCTCCGCCACGTCGATCATCTTTTGAACCACGTAATTGGCGTACTGGTCCTTCATCATCACGTGGAGAGCACTGAAAAACGCACGACTGCGATCAATATTAGAAACCGAACAAAATATCAGCGAGATGTAAGTATGAGTGTCGTTTGTGTGGTTACTGACTTGTCATTGAATCCGCAGAGTTCGTCAATGAGCAGCGCGCGTTCGTTGCGCGTGGCGTGCGTGACGCATTTCTCGACCACGTTGGAGGCGAACTTGTGCTGCGACAGCTGCAGCACCTTGCCGCGCACGGCCGCCACCAGGCGCGACCGGTCCTCCGTCGCGCCGTGTTCCAGCACGTGCTGCACCACGTAATTGCCGTACTGGTCCTGCAACAACATATAGTACATACCTTTAAAATCACCGCGTTACTTTTTAATTACTATTACTCACATTAAATTAAATTAAGTTCGTCTGTCTGTATTCTTTTCACGGCAAATATATAGAACCAATTACGATGATCGAACATAGAATTTATTAAAAACTTAGTCTGAAACCAGAGAATAAGATTAATTATGTCACATATGTAGATCACAAGGGGTGGAGCAAAGTACTCATATGCTTTGCTTACCTGCCCGGCGAGAATCACGATCCCACTGAACAACTGACTAAAGTCGTGGACTATGCCCGAAAACAAAAGGCGGAACTCATAGTGGGATGCGTGCGATGCAAATACCCAACATACCAACTGGAGCAGCACAGGAATCAATAAAAGAGGTAAGTCACTTTCAGATTTATTTATGACTAATTGCCTATGTCCTGTAAATAGGGGCCAAATGCCTACCTTCGTAACAAGAACTAGGCAAGAAGTACTTGACATAACCTTCGCGACCGAAAAGATTGCCAAAGGTCCAACTGGCACGTCAGCTGTGAAAACTCTATGTCGGACCACAGACATTTTTTATTCGGTGTTGGAAATTCCATCGATACGAACCCAACTACGCTTAGGAACCCAAAAACACCTGGGAGGACTACAAGAGAATACTCAAGGAATCTCTAAAAGATCTTCCCAAGAATATCAAGACACCAGATTCTCTCAACCTATCATACAATATATTAGGTCCTTACATATGAAATTAGCGTTTTGTCGTACTGACCACTTTGATCTGAAATATCTCCTCTTGTCCCCCCTGATTTATTAAACCGCCTTCATAGAGTCTATTGATTCTCGCCCCCATGGTTTTTTTAGTAAAGGGATCAATGAACTACCTATGAGATGGCAAAAGTGCATAGATAACAACGGTGTATAATTTGATTAATTAAATATATTATACAAAAAAAAAACTGACTTTATATTCCTCCCGTACAAAACGCCAATTTCATATGTAAGGACCTAATAGTAACAGAAGGCATGTTAGAGGCCTATGAAGAAAGTTGCCCATTGGAAGAATCTAAAACTAACAATATGGCGACGTGGTGGAACAAAAAGCCGGAAAAGCTACGCATTTCCACTCGTTGTATATTAAATCAAACTACTAAAGCGAATGAGTGGACGCGGTATAGAAGATCCTTGACTGAATATAACAAGCAAAAGCAAAAAGAGCGTCCTGACGACGTTTTTGAGAGGAAATTGCCCAAACACACAAAGGTGCGAGAATCCACAAAATTCTCGCCAAGACACCAAACAATTATCTCGGGCTTCTCAGAAATCCAGATAAGTCCTTCATGACACGGAAATGGAGACCCTTCAACTTCTAAGGGACACTCACTTTCCGGGGTCGTACCCAACCAACACTCAAAACTGCAAGCAGAGGAACCAGCCAGATAGTCCACAGGGCGCATATCACTGACTGGAATATGGCCGCTAATATCTTCAGGCTCTGAAAAAATTCAAACCATTACATCAGCCAGCGGAAGTAGATGGCATATTCTCTGCCTTGCTGCATCGATCTCTTATTACCGCATCTGCTATAAAGATTCCGAGCGACTTTCGCCTGGAATATAATACCAGAACTATGGATACGGTCAAGGCACGTTTCATACCTAAAGCAGGGAAAAGGGACTATTCTCAGCCCAAATCCTTCAGACCCATGTGCCTAACCTCCTTTCTAATTAAAAAAAAGAGAGGATAATAGATCAGCACATAAGAGTCAAATACCTCGTGGCAAGACCACTGAGTGCAAATCAACATGCTTACCAAAAGGGTAAATCCACAGAAACGCAATTCTTGATGTAGAAGGTGCTTTCGACAACACACTCACAGAAACCATCCTTAAGGGAATGGGAGCAAAGGGTGTAGGTGACACTACCATCAGATGGGTTCATAACATGCTCTCAACATGAATAGCTATTCTGACCCTCAATGCTATTGCTTATGGCACTAGAATTCTTTGAATGCAACTCAAAGCTAGTCCAAAACTGCATAAACACCCTAGGCCAGTCCAACAAAGTCACACTTAGATGGGTACCAGGGCATTCCAACATTGACGGAAACGAAAAGCCAGATGAACTCGCTAGAAATGGCGCCGATAACCCACAAAATCGGCTCGGAACCCTTCTGCACTACGCAACTCACTAAGCAACTGGCATACCGTCGCTGCGCGTGCAATACCGCGGAAAAGCAGGGTATTGCACGCGCAGCGACGATACATACACTTTGCTTAACGCAAAATGTAGACAAGGAGCTATCGCGCTGTGGAAGTCCGCGGCTGGACTCAAACACTCGAAAACAGTAATCGAAGGATACTAAAGCAAGCTATCAAAAGAACTTCTACAGCTCAAAAGATGTAAGACTTGCGCGGTGACAAGAATACTTACTCACTGGTCATTGCAAATTAAACAAACACTTGTTAAATATGGGCATGAGCCAAGACGCAATGTGCAGATTCTGCCAAGAGACAGAGGAAACAGCCATGCACATCCTCTGCTCATGTGAACAATTCATGCGCAATAGAAGTATCCACCTGGAGCGACACGTTGTGCACCCGAACAGATACAAGATCTCACTGCCCAAAGCATCTGGAACTTCCTGCATACAACGGGATTAAGCAATGAACAAAAAGGGCTGCCACAATAGATTAGCAATGGTCGAAACGGCACACATATGGCCCAGTTAACCAGTAAATAATAATAAGATTAATTGTCTATGAAATTAAAGTATGTTAAACGTCATCTATGAAGTGATATGGTACAAAAAGCTTGATGATATATATAATTGGTAAACCAAAACGTTATTATTAAATGTTTTAGTCTTTATTCTTAATCCTTTAACTATCTGGAAAATTATTTTCAGTTCCTTGGTAAAGTTATGCAATTTGCTCTCTGCTTTTGGGATGAAAATTCCACCTCCTACAAATATTCTCCGCCCTAGTCGTTGCCATGATACCATCAGCCAGCTTTCATGGCACGGACAGCTTAAACGACGCATAATTTCCACGCGGCTTCAGAGATTCCAATTCACACGTATCTCAGCCACTTTGAGTGTAGATTTTCAGTGGTAGTGGTGGGCTATTCAAAATGATAAAATCTTTTAGACAGATGCAAAATTGGCACACGAGGCACTAACGCGAGTTAACTAATTCTGCTAAAAAATTGTGTTACATACCACAAGATGCAGAGGTATGATATCAGAAAGCGAGAAAAAATGCAAATACGTGGAAACTACAACTGACCCAGTTAGATAATTACTTATGAAATTTGGCACAACATTATTCAAATTATTATTATTATTTAACTCAGGTATCAAGCGCTTCTTGATAAGAGTATCACTTTGGTTTTGCTTATTTTACATAATCTTTCAATACACGCAAATTGCTGTTATATCCGCGATAACGGATACATTTGGCATTTAAAGTCTTATCTTTATATATATATAATTCTACTGTACGTGTGTATGTTACTGAACTCCTCCTAAACGGCTGGACCGATTTGAATGAATTTTTTGTATGCGTTTGGGTGGCGCCCTGGATGGTTTAGATTCACAAATTAGCCCGGCAGGTGGCGCTGCAGGACAACATCTGACGGGTCCGCTAGTATAATATAAATTTGTAGTTGTTTATTGTTTAGTAAAAAGGTATACTAAAAAGAAAAACACATCTCTCTCATCATCATCATCTCGCTCGTTACCTACTTTGTTTATATCTTTAAATATACATCAGATAGTTAAGTATGAAGCAGGCATACCTGTATGAGCTGGTCGGTGTGCGCGTGCAGCTCGGCGAGCACGGGCGCGGTCTGCTCGGGCGTGCAGTGCTCCAGGATGCGCTGGATCACGCGGCAGCCGTACGGGTGCGTCGACAACGCATACACCTGCCCCGAGAACGCGTTGATGATGAACTGCAACGCCGTCGGTTCCACGCACTCGATGCACTTCTGTACCTGCGCAACACATCCACACCACGTGCTCGTTACCTGCATGCCAATGCCCCACATTCAGATGTCGTATATTGCTTAAATAACAACGAGACATTATATCAAATTATATTTAAGAACATACAAATTTCGCAGTGCAAAAATATATTATTCGCTTCGCTCTATTGCAGCATATCTAACAAGTCGCTTTAGCAAAGTAGGTAAGAACTCAAACGTAAACATATGCAATAGGGTTAAATAGTAGATTTTACAAAAAGGACATAAAAAGAGACATTTTTAACGAGATATTTAGCCTCCCGATCTTCTGCGACTTGAACACTGCTTTTAAGTTCGTAAGAGAATAAATAAAAGGTTAGTAATTTAAAAAACAAATACAAGAACCAAGAATCCAAGAAAGGTTTATCAACTTTTTTGTGGACTCCAGTGAACTGTCAAAGTTACTATTACATTGTTATAAAGTATCCTCCTTGGATAATAACTTTGACAGGTGACACTTTCCCGCCAGTAAATATTTTTTACATTATTACTAAATCTCCTTATTATATGTACAAAGCAGAGAAACAGATAAGTAAATTTAACGAAGAAATATTAAAATAGCATCGTTCGTCTATGAAATTAATATTTTATTATAAAATCTCCTTATCATATGTAAAAAATCCAAAAACAGATATATGTAAGGAATAAACATTAAAAGACCATCGTTTGTCTGTTTGTATATGGCTGAATAGTCTAACGTTTAAAGTAAAATACTTTTATGCACTAGAACACAAGCCTAACAATAACTGTACGAGCATGAGAAGTGAAATAGGCGATTGTTGCACCAAGCAGAAAGTGATTCTGTTTGGCTTGATTGTTAGTGTACTTGATGCTTCTCTTTCAACTTCTGTATAAACTCCGTAATAAAAGTTATTAAAGTTAAAAACTAAAATCCGACTAGCGACTTAAAAAGCATTTTTGCTCCTGTTATGACGCAACCTTAGAATTTTTATATACCTTATAACACTCTCACGTTCTCCACAAATCATATGATACCCCGTTTATTAAAATCGGTCCAGTACTTCAGGATCTAAAGTGGGACATCCGAAAATTTTCCAAGAAAACTTGTATCAGTTTGATTTATGTTCATATTCGCGCCATTTTTTTTCGTCTTTTAGTAACCTACACTATCTTTTCAGTCAGTAGTTTGAGCATAACATTGTAGACGACAGTTCGATATGGCTGCCGACATAAGGACTGTCTTGCTAATACTTTGTGAGTCCACAGAAAAAGTGGTTAGACCCTATAAAATAAAGACGGAGTTCAGTTCAGCTGTCACGTCGGACTGTGAATGGGCGGCTGGTCGTGGAAACTTCTTGATCAACTAAATAAAATTAAAATAGAAAACGCAACGTTGTATGCAACGTTATTGCTCTAGAGCAAATAAGTGCTGCTTTGTTCTGGGTATTTAAGGACATAATGGGGTCAAATCGAAAGTTTGTTCGCTCTATTTAAAAGTACCTAAACTTGAAATAAGAAACGACAAACTCGATTTTGAAAGCTTAGTACTGTACAAATTTAGTGAGTATTAAATTTAGGCGACGCCGTTTCGAATTGGACCCAATGATAAAATTAAAGCGTAGTTTGAAGAAAAAATTATTACTTATCCATACTATATCACACTTAGTGATGCACCGTGTATGAATCACTGAATTTATTTACCGTTGTTTTCTAGAATAGTAATCTGCATGATAATTGCAATTAAGTATAGCGCACTTACAACATGGTTCCCGTTCTGATCTTTGACGCACTTGAGCACGTGTCCGTCCAGTTCGCGCACCACCTCCTGCTGCTGCTCCGCCGGGATCGATTCGAGCGCCTTCTGGATCACGCGGCAGCCGTACATCTGTAGCGCCAGGGCTAGCACATGCCCGCGCACCTGCGCACAACACCGCAGTTTAACAACACTCGCCAAACAACCAACAAAAACCGTGTAACCGTTTATAGCATCCCTACTATAGTACATTGTTGCACCAAGCAGAAAACGATTCATTATTGCGCCGAGTGTTCGTTTGGAGCCCGAGTATAAGAGCTCAATAATACATCATTTGATGCCAGGTGCAACAATCTGCAATTGTTACGTTAGTGCAAGACTATTGTTAATATTTTGACAGTCCACAGAAGCAGGATGTCAGGCCAGATGTCCCGTCGGAATGTGAATGGGGGGAATGGGTAGTTGGTTATGCAAACTTCTTGACCAACAAAATTTAAAATAAAATATTTTTAAGGTTGCCTATATTTTCAAAAGATTTTTAGATTATATTTTTCTGATAATACTTACCAGACCTTGTTTATTTATGTGCTTTGCCTATAGTGATTTTGCACACGCGATAACCACCTATGATTGGTAAGAAAGATTTGAGCAAAACAGAAATGCCTAAAAAACGAACTTTTTAATACCTTTTGTGCCAAAGTAGTTTTTTGTTCCGTTGTTCCAAACTCAAAGAATTTTTGAATAACGTAGTTTCCAAATACGTCAGTCATAAGGCTGTATGCTGCGGCGATGATTTCATTGAACACCATTTGTTTTTCCTGAACAGTAGCCCTCTCAAGTTTTTGCTGAATAAATCTGAAATGAAAAATAAATTGTTTTTACGGCTTCACAATGAATAGGTATGTTTCTTAAAATCCATCTACCTAGTCGAATGGCTTCTAAGCGTGCACAAAGAAACAGACATACGTATATTCATACGTGTGAAACGTATTACCCTCCTTTTCAAGTCCTGTCGAATATAATCTATGAATTTTGTCTTGACCTACATCGTTTCATGACTAAAAGCAGGTCAAGTGCGACTCGGACTCCAAGAATCATAGAGAAATTGCAACTTTTGTGAGTAAAGTCATAGTTGGCAGACTTGTGTTTATTTTCGAAGGTATTAAGCTTCGAAATGACATAATAAACAACACAATTAAGTTTTGCGTATAGTAGTTGAACTGAATTAGAAGCGACCTTCACCCATCTGTTTAGTGTAACTACTGGGTTGGCAGGTATAAACAGGTATGTTGATACTAGTTATTTTCACACATTTGTTTAATAAATAAATCTTATGATCAAAAATAGTTTGGCCAGGAATTTTTTAGCCAATCCACTCGCGATACATTTTTTAACATACAAAATTTGATTTAAATTCTTTTCATCCATTAAACAGATATTTTGTATGCCGGGTAAGTCAAAAGTTCCCGAGGGAATAATTATAACCGAATTTCACGCAGAAGAAGTCGCGGGCGGAAGCTTGTGTACTATATAGTAGGTACTCATCATTACCCACAAAAATCCCCGGCTATATGTCTAACTATCATAGTTAAATCCCAATAACTGTCTTCTGTTCAAATTAGTCAATCAAAACACGTTTAGATTCGACAGATGATGACATTCGTATAGTGATATTCATCCCTATCCAACCAAATAGTTTCATAATCAAGGTTGATCATGTACATGTAAATTCCTTATTCGAATCAGACCTTTCATTTAGAAGTTGAAAGTACCTACTTACTTACTTACACAATTGTAAGTAAGTGCTTTTGAAACATTTTAATACCTACCTACTGTTGAAAGACTACAAAATGCCTAAAAGAGCAAGGTCTCAACTCTCAGGTTTGGTTCCCAGGCGAGGGCAGCCAAAATACGTCGTATGAAAATTAAACCTTCGTCTGAAAATTAAAATCTTCTTGCAAGTCAGAGAGAATACGCGTCACAATCGTCGCCGAACGGTCACGTCTTGCTGAACTAACTATGAGAACCTCACAGGTAGGCACAGGAGAGCCTAGTGCCGAGCGTTCACAGCGGCTTGATAAAATAAGAGCTAGAATCACACAACCACGCGCAAGGGAATCGAGCACTGAACGTTCACAACGTCTTGCTGAACCGAATACTAGAACCTCACAGGTTCACGCAAGACAGTCGAGTGTCGAGCGTCCGCAGCGGCTTGAAGAATATTAGAAATTACGTTGGGCGAGTTATATAGTTTATTTTATAGTATACCATCGAAATAATTTTTTTGACTACACGCACTTTCACTTTCACTACACTATTCTCATATATTTCAACAGAGGTACTCTAGAAGTTCTCTACGAAAGTTAACTGTTAATCCATCTTTTTACATTTTTGTAGGGTAATCAAGAGTAGTGTCATGATCATGTAGCCGCCAACTTAATGAACTTTAATTCTATTATAGTAATTTTATAAACAAAAAGATAATTACCTAACAATCTTACAATATGTTTCTAAACTTTTAATAGTTGGTCTATGCCGATATTATGCAACTGTATAAATAAATAAAGATTACTTGCTTTAAAATTTACTTCAAGCGAATATAAATTATTCTCGGTTTGACATATTTCTTCATTCACAATATGTCCAAAAATTTTAAATTTATAAGTAATCAGCAAATGGGTCATACACACATTTAGGTTCAGAAATGTCCCATCCTGTTCCCGAAAGTTAAGGACCCTGAGGCCTTATTTTTTTGTTTGGACTATATCCGCATGTAGGACATCAAGCATAGTTTTGGCCAGCATGAAGAAAACGTACATCAAGCAGTCATTTTCGTTAACTTTTGGTCACACTAGGGTCAATGTTTGTTTCTAGAAGTGTGTTTTACCAAAATATGACGTTATTTTATAATGATTGATTTATTCGCTATTGAGCTATAATATATAAGGGTTTTCATGAAGATTTCCTTGAACTATTACTACCTTGAACCATGCTGGTCTTGCGAGAACTCCACGATGTGATTGGCGAGATCGCGCAGTTGCAAATTGGGGAATCGGTTGTTTCGGAAGTCTTCAAGAAGGCGCGATCGCCCGGCTGGTGGCTTCTCTGGCACCAGAGCGCCTACTGACACACCACCAACTCCCACACCGCCCACGCCACCGACACCGCATACGCCCACACCACCGCTTACTAGTTCTGTTATTAAACAATAATAAAATCATAGTCTTCACAATGCCTTCAATGGTCCTCTATTATATCAAAATGCTCATTTGTTATGCAAGGCTTGCAATGTTCATATGTTTGGCACGAGTGCTGATTTTTCCTGACCATAGCTAGGAATTTAAAGGCCCGCTAGCGTCAATATCTCAAAAAAAGTATATGGCGTTCAAAACAACAGCGTTGAATAAGTCCATTAGTTCGGTATTGTAACGCTATCTATTTTCAAGTTCAAACTTCGAAGCCGATGTCTTAATTCTTATGACATATGCGAAGGATTGAAATATTAGAATCCTGAGCGTTAGTGAGGAAATCAAAAGAGCACGAGGCTTTTGCACTCAGAGCACTCGCTCTGCACTCGTGCAAAAGCCGTTTTTATCCGCTAGAGGATAAAGTAAATTGAATTTAGAACACCGTGTGGACTAAGTTTGTGAATTCAAAACATCATTAAACCTATTTACTTCTACCTCCATGGTGCCGAACTTATCATACAACCTTTTTTAATTTGTTAAAAACTCAGACTCGGAACCTTCTTGGTGCACTTTTTTTAATTTGCTTTGCGCGCGCCATTTTCTTTTCACCTCATATTGTTAAAACCTTAGGTCAAAAACAAGAAACTAAAAAAGAAGTGAAAAACCTAAAATGAGTGATTCTAGCGACGAGGAAGTTTATTTGACGCCAACAGAATTGACTGAAACTGTTAATAATGCGCAAATGAACTTTTTTTTGCATTTAGTCATTTCCTCGCTGAAGTAGAATGAAAAGTTACGTGTTGCACTCGAGTGCAAAGATTTTTCACCTCGTGCCCTTTTGATTCCCTCACTAACGCTCAGGATTCTAATATTTCAATCCTTCGCTGCGCTCGTGATTCAATTTTAGAATCCTTCGCTTGCTCGGTCATCAAAATTGAGCAGGCGGTTAAAAAGCAACTTTGCACTCCTGTATAACAAATAACTATTCTTCTACGTAATAAGTAGTCCAACTGATGGCGGCAATATTTACGGCGTGTGTCAAACTTGCTTTTTGGCTCAAAAAAGTGACCATAGCGAAAGTCGCGTTGGGTAGTTCCTTATTATGTTTACGCCTCCCAGAAGCGAGGGAAAATACGTACAGTACAAGATGCAACTGCAGTGGTCATGTTTGGTTTACTTCCTGTATTCTTTAAACATACCCCCCCGTGCCCGCGCTATCTTACCTTGCAAAACTCTACTTTACGCGCTAGTGATTAAGAGAATACCTGCTAAAAATACCAGGCCTACGTTACTGGTAAGTGGGAGAGAGCGCGATATCGCTGCATGGCTCCACGTATTTATAACAGATTTTGAGCAAGTTAGAAAGCGGTTTTGAGCTGGACAGTTGTAATTAGTAGATTGTGTCACGAAGGAGCAAAATGACATATTTACGGCGCGGGTGGTAATGATCCAGAGCGAAGCAAAATAATCGCCAGAAAATTATATTGCTACATAGTGACACATACTGATTTTTACCCCACCTATGATTATGAGGAAAATGTAAATATCAAGTTATTTTTTATAAAAAATACACTAGAGTGTTTAATACACAATAAATAAATATCAAATATAATAGAGATCGCTACTATTAATACACGCATGCACATTCATGCCAGATCCAGCCTGCTATCGTGCTCAAGTAGTCATTTTCCCATACTAAACCTTGAGTACAGTATCAGTCTTAAACGTAGTCGATTAATAAGAATATGGGCGCAAATCAACTCTGAAAAAAGAACTGTAGATTCTCTTCTGAGGGATCAAAATTATATTTTCTGAATAATTGGAGTGAAATAGTCACTGTTAAGAAAGGCTGCAAAGTTTTAATTTGGCGCAACTGCGGATATCGAATCCAAAGCAAGCAAATCTACTTAGGCTGGGTTTAATAAAGATCCTTTAGATCAAATTTCAGTCACAAATATCAAAAATTTACAGATTTTCGAAAATTTTATCTAACGTTTGTTCTGGCGGTCCTTTATAAAACGCGGCTTTGATAAAATTATTTACACTGACTGACAGACAACGCACAGCCTAAACCTGTGGGGTCTATAAGTATAACATTTTGCACATGAGGTCCTTACCTTATATAACGTAGGTCAGCATTAAGTCTTTGAAAATTCATTTTCATTTCAGTTTCAGTTCAATTTTCATTCATAAATAGGGGATGAAAGTGTGTATGGACTTCGTTATATTTGAAGTTAGTAGACGAAAGTTTGTATGGGATGTGCGATATTTTTGAAGTAAGATATGAGGAAGTTGGTATTGTGATATAATGTCGGATATTGCCGATAGGAAATCCCATGGGGAACCAGGCTGATGAGTATATAATTAAATCACGAGATAAAGAAGTATTTTTATATTTTTATTTTACTAGACCCAAGAAAGAAAGAAAAAATATCAAATGGAATAATAAGGTTTTTTCTGAGTCAAGATTTTTAAGATAAGAATTACTTCATTTAAACTTCATCATACGCGTAAAGTATCACACATAGCAACCAACACTGATCTTTTAAACCGTTTATTAATATACTCAGACACCCAAAAACTGTAAGTTGGTTATGGTGAATATTTTGGAGTTTAGAACTATTAGGAGAGCCACTTGTACTGTTAAACCTGAGGACGGACTATGAGCTGAATTTCAATAATAGGGAAGATGCATAATATATTTTTCATCTTGTATTGGAAAGTGCTGAGTATCGTAGTATTGATTTTAACGGAACTACAGAACAGGTATAAGGTATATCCTTTCAATAAAAATAGCTTCTGACCCGCGTTTGGTGAGTTGAAGCCATTAATTATTCCTCACCGCGTACCTCTCCCGTACAAGTATCAAAGAAATGGAAATTGGAAATGGTCAGAAGCGGGGCGCAAGCGCATTGTGTTGTGATTGTTCCTCAACCTCAACACTGGCACGTATGCGCGCGGCCGGCCACTGCAGTGAAGACTTCTATTTTAGTTTCTGTGATACTGCATGCGCGGATCCGCCGCCGAACCGCGCCGCGCGCTGTCCGTGTGCAGGTGTGTGAAAGGCTGAAGAGTTTAGTGATTTTAAAAGGCTGTCTGCTATCTGCCTGTCTCTAGATTCATGGATCAGTAGGGCAACATTAAACAGCGGCCAAACATTGACTGGAGAATCTTTAGTGAACCCAGATGCGCTTGTTCATCCACCCTCTCGTCGAGAATAAGACGAATGGCGGATCCAAGCTACGACACCGGGGGTGGGTTCACTGATTAAAGCATTTCAAAATACAACTAGCCAAATTTTGACACACTGATTTTAATAATGAATACCCCGCTTTCATGTGGTTCTAGACGATTCCGGCTAGGCGAAATGCTTCCTAAAGACTGTTGCCCGTGGGAACCTCGACAAAGACGTCCACAGACAACAACATCAAACTTATTTATAAAACATCCTTTTTCATTTATGTCAAATGATGTTTAGATAAAACCGCTTTAAAATAAGAGTTCGTTAAAAAAACATTTTAGTTTTAATTTAATGCAATCAATTTGAAATTCCAATTTTTTTTTTTATTGAAAGGATATACCTGTTCTTTAGTTCCGTTAAAGTCAAGACTAAGGTCTAATGATGGGATCCATGAGGAATCGATGGGATTCCTTAAAATATTACAGGCACGCATATAGCAATTCTGGTATTTTCTGTAATAATTTTATCAGTTGCGTTCGAAAAGCATTATTCGGTGAACTGGAACTGGTGCTGAAGACCACAGACGACCAAAAGAACTCTTCAAAACTAAGGATTTCACGGATGGCGATTAGATATCTTAATTAAGGTTGATAAGCAAATTATGCTCATCGACATGGATGTGGTAAATTGTAATCGTTGGCGAAGAACCAGGAGAACTCCTCAGCGAGTAACGTCCTTGCACCTTGGAAAGCAGCACTTTGTAAAGAGTGATAAGCAATTGGCATTATACCATGGTTCTCGATGTAGTGCAGTGTTTTTCAACCTTCTTTAGTAAGCGACCGCTTTAGAAGAAAAATAAAATCTGACGACCCCCCCTCCCCAAGGCCGTTTAATACATGGTTTTTCGATCACAATTTTCGGTTTTTCTGAGATGAAGTCACATGTGAAATTAATGACAGATTCATACAGTGTGTCTAAGACCTGTATGCACTGACTTTGAATCAATAAAAGGCAATTACTCTCGCAAGGACTGAGAATTACGGACTTGGCTCATGACCGCGACTCCATGAGTAAGAGTTTGCGACCCCCGTAGGGGTCGCGACCCATAGGTTGAAAAACACTGATGTAGTCAATAGGTGGAGTCAATCAATCAAGTTCAATCATTATTTCTTACTTACTAAAGGGTTTTTGAAGGCGGTTTTTTTTGTTAATCTAAGCGCATGCATTCTTCTTTGCTTATTACGCATGTGTACGTTTTTTACAGGCGAATAACTATACTCCTAAAATTCACGAAAGTTGGAGTAGAAGCGTGAGTCTACCATGTGAATAAACCGAATTAAATCAACATTCATATCTTACCATTCGGTGACTGATCAAGATACTGTGCAAAATATCCGCACTGAATACTTTCGAGAAAATTCTGTGTAATTGTGTTTTCACTAATATAAAAAAATCTGGCTAAAAAACTGAAGATAATCGTATAAAATACTGGGCTTGAGACAATTTTATATCTTTATATATATATATAATTCTACTGTACGTGTGTATGTCACTGAACTCCTAAACGGCTGGAACGATTTGAATGTTTTTTTTTTGTATGCAATTGGGTGGCGCCCTGGATGGTTTAGATTCACAAATCAGCCCGGCAGATGGCGCTTTAGGACAACGTCTGACGGGTCCGCTAATCAATACATATAAAACAGTACCGTGACTCACTTATAGACAACGCACAGCCTAAACGGGGGATCCTAGAGGTTTGAAATTTGCAGAATTGATGAGATATTTGAAGATGTATAAACCTAGATTTCTTATTTTTTAAAGTATTTATTTAGTGTTATCTTGTAATAACTAGTTATAGTATGTATTCACACAGTTTGATTTGATTCTTTTTTTATGTTAATTATACTTAATTTGAATTGTTTCAAATTGTATTTCAAACACAATCCTGTATTGTTTATGAATAAATGCTAATGCTAAGTACCCTTGAGGTGCACTAAGGAGGGATTTTTTAAATTCCATCCCTAAAGGGGTGAAAAGAGGTGATAAAGGTTGTATGGAAAGCACCGCGGGCAAAGTTGTGGCGGGTCCACTAGTATATTATAAAGCAAGTTTTGGGTTGATATTTGTTGTTGTTTTTAAGATATTTGGTTTCAATTAAATTGGGAGTCGTCGTTTTTAAACCTGAATACTATCAAGAAAGTTCCGAGAAGGTACCTAATTGTTTCCACGAATATTAAAAAAACATGAAAGAACTGAAGATATTCATATAAAAACACTGGTGTATAGTCTATTTTAGTTTTTATTTTTATTTATGTAACTTTTGACTTATGACAGCGACTTAATAACTTTAAAACAAAGATATTGGGCCATTCCTGCCAAAAATTCGTGACTGAAACCATTTTGTTTTAAAGTCATTACAACATTACTTAATATTGGTAAATATGTTAATATTTTATAATATTTACCTGAGATAGTTCCAACTCCACTTAGCTTGCTTAGCAATGACGATGACGAACCGAACATTGCGTTGGAAGTAAGGCCTTGTGCTAAACTGCTAACCGCTCTGAAAACATAATAAAATATATATGTAAATATAAATTACTAACGTAATCGTATTTGTAATTAAAATTTATAAAGGACAAAAAACCGTCATAAAACTTAATTCAATTCAACGAATTCAATCACTTCCCACACAAATTTTAGCAACCGTTTTTTTGCCAATGCACGTTCATGTTCATGTGTTTCAAAGTTTTCACTTAGCAGAATATACTATACTACGGAAAATGACATTAAGGCATTCGGTCTTCTATCAAATGCTTTATTAAAGCAAAAAATCGTTAGACAATAAACATTTGGTGAAATGAATTGATTTCATAAAAAGTATAAATACAAAAACAATTACAAGTCTAATTAAAAAAAAAATGTTATTTTAAATATTAGAATTCTAGCTACGCCATTTTGTTTATATGGGGACACAGCAGATTCCTGGATGAACGCTCCGTGTGAGAGCAGGTATTCATAAATATAAAACAATATTATTTGCTAAACTTCTTTGCTAAACCCCCTTCCGCAGTACGTAGTATGTACATAATAAAAAGTAATGGGTTATGGGGATGGCACCTGTACTTAGCGGTTTCGGCTCCAGGCGCAGCGGAGACTGGACGCAAGCCGACCGGTCCCAGCGCCGGCCCGAGCGGAGGGGACAGTGGGGAAGGCCCCCATTTGCGAGCATATTCCTGTAGCGCGGCCGCCGGGCCTCCACCGCCGAATTCGAGAGAGTCGCGTCGCGCACCTCCTGCGCCGCCTGCAACACAACATACCATTACGTTTCAATCAGTGCCCTGCTCGCAATCTCTCCACTTCAAGATCACCGAAACGAAACATTCCTTTATCATCTATACATATTAAGATTCTACTATAATTTAGTAACTTCTAAAATGATATTTATGATACGCTTTTCACAAATTAATGGATGGTGTTTTATTTTTATAGTATGTATAAATAGCGCTAGCTGCAAAATGTATTTCGTTTGCATAATATGAGGACCGTGGTTTGACTTCTGTTATGTGTATTCTTGAGGTCACAAGTGTTGTTCCCAAGTTTGTATGAAGGATGTGTAATAATGACAATATTGGGCAGCCTTCCGGTGACGTCAAATTGGATCACATAAAGAGCGCGAAGCCTGCTGCAGCAGCCTCTTTTGCCAGGCGATTGCCGAGACGTACGCAACTCCAGCATGAATATGATTCTCTTAAATAAAACTTCATTCATGGAGTCACTGGCGAGCTAAACGTGACCCGTCAGTGCGCATAAACTACATCTCCGACCGTGGTCGTCTTACGACGCAGCCGTCCACGGACATAGTTGGTACCTAACTCCGCATAATGCGTACGAGCACGCAGGTCAGTTTATGATTGTCTGAAGAAATGAGCGACGAGATTTGTTAGAGAATAACATAGCAGGGCTTAGACTACTTAGTAGCAGCTTAAGTATTACACATTGCTTTGCTCACATAGGCAACTGTTGAGAATAACACTGCGCCGCCCGCATCAACGGGATCCAAGCAGAAGCGCAGGGAGTTCGGGGGTTCGATCCCGACCGTCACGCGCGTACTCGATTACACAACTCACTAAGGAGCCGATACGCTAGTAACAAATTGTACGCGCCGCGATAACATGGTACTCGTGATTACAGTTGATTTATATCTTTAATTACACAGTCCGCATCATTATTGAAGGACCCATGAGTCTGGATAGCCCTCTTACTTATTAATTTTAAGCATCTAGAATCAACATATGGTCCATCTCGCCGAAATGAGCAACCACGATCGACTGTACAACGGTGCCCCTTGGATTCTACTCTTTATTCGAGTGATCAATTATATCGGGCTACGAGTGCTGGCTGATCGCCGTGCGCTTAGTAAAAAGGCATCTTCACCATTCGTGTGTCTTCCGTTGACATAGAGATTGACCGATTTTGCTAAGGTCTTACGTGAAAATCTTAATTTTTCATAATTCTACACGGCCATCTTCGAGCAACGGACATCTCATGCAGCCCTTTATTACTACGGACGTTGAGCGGTTTACAGAAACAGTAACATCATCCATATACAATATAAAAGTATATTTCGTGACCTTCTGGTATATTTTACCCAAGGATAACAGGAAAACCTTTAAGATCTTTCCAATTAATTACGTATAACTCAATAACATAAAATAGTTCTCGCTGATCGTAATAAATTGCCTTAAATTGAATCAATTTTTACTTGTAACGTCGTCCCCGTTACAGTTATATTTGTAATTTTTTTGAGGGAATCACCTTTATGTAGAAATCATATTTAGATCAATCAGAAAATAACATTAATTTTGCTTATAGCAAATGCACAAGTTAATTTCCCTTTACTAATATTCATAGCAACAAAACACAACTAGTAGGTCTGCTTCTTGAAAAACTATAGCAACAAGTTTCATTCCTTTAAAACGCCTTTAAGAAATCTTATATCAACAAATTCAAACTGTCATTATTGCTGCTGGACTTTTATCATAGAATACTTAATTTAAATTTGAATAACAAACAAAATTTAAAAATGTGTCACTAGATGCCTGAAATAAAAGATTATTATTATTACGATTATTACAGCAAAAAGCTGCCAGTAACTAAGCGACGCAAAATTGCTTGAGTTACAGTTAAGCATTAAAAAAAAATAGGTCTTATATGACACATACGATGCTTTTCAGAGCGAAATGAAGGTTAGCGGAAGATACCGACGAGCTGTATACCGATCGTGAGAATTTCGAGAGCTCATATTACAGGAATCTCGCGGCTGCCCGTGAGAATCTAACGGGCAGCCGCTAAGATGGTTGACAGACATCGCAGCCAGTGAGTGCTCAACATGATCTCAAATAAACAAAGTACCTACAGTAAGATTACTAAACTGTAAACTTCATTCACCTCACTTTGGCGGCGGCTATCAGAATTGGATAGAATTTAAAGACATCTACAAATCATTAATCCATACGGAACAAAGCATTGACAATATCAATAAGTTCCATTATCTTTGAACCTCTCTGGTAGTGCAGCCAAGGTCATCTGGAGTTTAGACTTCAAAGCCGATGACTACCATACCGCTTGGAAGTTACTTTGTGATAGGTTTGAAAATAAGCAGTTATTGGTAAAAAACCACGTCCAAGCACTTTTTAATATTGAATATTACATATAGAGTCGATCCAGGGTCTAAGGCAAATTGTGGGTAATACCAAAAAGAACCTTAGGGCATCAGCTACTCTTGACCGGGCAGTTAATCATTGGGATACCTTGATTAATCATACTATATCCTCTAAATTTGATCCCATCACAATTAGGAGTTGGGAGGAGCACAGAAACTCTTTGACCGAACCAACTTTAGGTAAGTTGGTTCGGTCAAAGAGTTTCTGTGCTCCTCCCAGCCGGTTGCAAACGTCAAAAAAATGCATAGTCTGTATGAGGGTGCGGTCCAAATAACACTCACGGTGATCACAACGATTAAGGTGGGCGTCGCGTGATTCGGAACGCAACCTGCCTATGCAAACGTCATACGTCGTAACGGGTGTTGAAAGGTTTAAAGTCAAGTGACTTAGAAGTAAAAATGTATAGTTTGAAGGTATTAAATTCTTAATAATATTGATTATTTTTACATATATCCTGTTCAATAATGTACAATAGAGGGTTATGCTACCGTTCCACAGAAATCTATATACCTACATTCAAATTAATCCGGGTTTCCCGTGGTCACTCCATAACTTGAGAACGATTTTAACGATTTCATTCATCCTTTTATTTTACGTTTTCAAATACTTATTAGAAGGTTCTCACGGAAAGAAAAATTTGCATGAGTGTGTGTTTTTTTTAACCCTTAATAACAATGTTGTTTCCGGGTTTCTCGAAACTGAATGAGGCTAGGATGTTGCGGGATAAACCGGCAGCGTTGTCAGGGTAGTAAGAAGTTTTTCTGTTCACCGTCAACGGCGCTGAATCACTATTCATGTGCGAGCAAGTTGAAGCGTAGCGGGGCTACTACATTAACTCTCCTCGACAAAGCCATGATAATTAGGATTGAACTTCACTTCAGGTAAGTTAATTTGATCACGTCATAATTTCTGTCCACAACACTTATTATTTTTTCATATTTGAGTAAAATGAAAATTTGGATAGGACACTCATACACAACAGATACAAATAAAAATACTTTTCAGCCGTGATATCGATAAATAGAAAGTTATGTTAGTAAAGCGAAATGGCTGAAACAAAAAAAAAACTTTATTTAAGATAAGAAGAAGATCCCTCAGCCTGGTATGTGTTACTTGGGCCAAAACATGTTGCAAGTGTTCCTACCTAACCTATCCACCCTAGTCATTTGGCAGACGTTCTGCCATACAGCCTGTATACTATTAATAATACTGACTGTAGATCATTGAGATAAATGATGAATGACTATTGATGACTAAGACACCTTCCATAATTTCAATTATATAATAATATATAATTATAGCTCTGTTTTGATTCAGAAACTAGAACCGAAGTGAGGAGAAGGAGTGTAGGTACTTACCCGGTTGTTGCTGTTGTGGCTGAGGCTGCGCTCCAGTAGGCGGGCCGGCGGAGGCCGCGGGGTGGGCTGGAGCAGGTTGGTATTGTCTCGGTGCAAGCACACCTCCAGGAGACACTAGCCTTAACGGTGTGCCATTGCGTCCACCCATGACCAGAGAACCAGGATCATAGTAGGGGATAACGTATTGCCCTTGCCCGTTCACCTGCTGTTCCCCTTGCTGGGGTGTCAGAGGTCGGCGGGGCTGTTGGCCCTGTTGTTGAGCTGGCTGGGCGACTATGCCCGGGTACACGCCCCATGGGGCAGCCACTCCGTAGTATGGCGGAACGCCTGTGATCAATGCGCTAACATAAGGCGCGCCTTCCTGCCCAGCGTTGATGACGTACGGTGCTTGCGTGAACGCTTGCTGCGCAGCTAACTGTTGTTGCAATTGGAATTGCTGTTGTTGTTGCTGCTGCAGTAATTGCAATTGAGCTGCCGCAGCTTGTCCGCCGGCTGCCGCAGCCTGTTGTGATCGAAATAATTGCTGAAACAACATGAAAGTTTACGTAAGACACAAAAATCAAACCACACGGTAATTTGCAACAATCCGGTTTAAAGAGACGCCGCAGGCAGACCAAGCATTATTTACACGAACTGTTTCGAGCCTCGCTAGTTCCCCTTTATCTCAGAATTTATTGCAGCATTACTTATATATAATATAATCAAACACCGGCACGGCATTCTCGGTGCGGAAACGTTTGACATTGTTCAAAGAGTAGATAATGTACTTTATAAAACACACAATTATCATTAGAGATCAGAATTGAAGTACCGTGATAGATATCGAAAAAATGTCTAGAATCAAACTTGCAGAGCATGTTAAACTGCAATGAAGTTTTTTTTTTTTTACTAGAATTACGACTGTTAGCCCGCCGTAAAGTCGGTAAAGTCTGTGTACAGTTTCAATTTAGTAGCTCGCACGCATTCATATGTTATAAGGGATTAACGGTTGTTGAAGGATATATTGAGGTTAATAAATAAATCAGCAAAATTATTAATCACACGCATGAAATTTATTATGCAAATACTTTGTTTTGCGTTGTAATAGACAGCATTGCGAATAAACGAAATTTTAACACTTTTTCAAGATGGCGGAGAATGCACATAGGAAATCTTAGTCGGCAATCTGAAGTACAGCTTTTCTTAGCCTCCCCTCCCCTCAGCTTTCTCGGTTCACTTACATTTCCAAATGTATATAATTACTGGCCTAGAACGAGACGGGGCAACTAGTTAGCATGGCTATTTGCCTGCTATATAAAACAAGGGACTCTCTGAACAAAATACCAACGTGTGTGAAAGAGTCTTTCAAAGTATTAGTTAATAAAGAGATAAAGATTTATTTATGCGAATTCCAACACGCCCCCTCAAAAACAAATCCTATTTTTTCTAAGGTAGGTACATAATTAGAGTATCGTTATAGTCCCGAAAACCATAATTTTTGCTAGTTTTATATTCACAGTTATTTGGTGCTTTTTTTCACTGATTTTCAATAGAACTAGCCTACAACTCATCCACGAACCAATGAAGCCTATGTAGTCGTAATTTTGTTCAATTCAAATTATAAATATTTAATTTATAAATATTATTAATTGTTAGCAGCCCCCGACGCATAGTTTACTTAAAATAAGCGAAGACTTATTAAGACTCTTCTCAACTTTTAATCGAAAACCGATGTCTTCCAACCATTATCGTTATTTTAATAACAGTGCTGTAAAGTGTATCCAAGTCTACTTTATTTTTCATTAGCTAATTGACACGAAATTATTATCTATGTCGTAACTTCGTGGCGGGTAAATCCGCAGTCTCATTTGCCCCGGAGTTACGTTTGATCTTCTAACTGATTCAGGTAGCAGCATCTCGCTACCATGGCAATTTAATTTATAAGGAGCGGTGTAATTGAGCATCGTGTCGAGCGCGGACCGGGCACGTGCACACGGCGCAAAACAGACCTACTTGACTGTACCAACATTAAGTCGCTTCGGCCGTAAGGTGTGGTGCCGTTGGAAGCAAGGTGGCGTCTCGCATTCAATTAGACGTTCAGTAATCCAGCTGCAACGAGCTTCGATACCAATTAGGTACGATGTTATTAGTGACGGACACCGTATCTGCCGTTTCCAACTCTAAAGAATATTAGCAAACTTTTTGACTTTGCATGTTTTGTAAAAATAAATATGCCGAATCAAGCAAAGAACTCTGAAAAACAGTCAAGAACATGTCGAGCCATGTTCAGTGTAGCGTCCCGCAACCGTTATAACTCCGAAAAATCATTACTTTAGCTAGTTTTTAACAAGCTTTTATTAGCTTGACCTGTATGTAGGTATTCATGTATGTATGTAAGTAATGGAATCTTTCGGCGTAATTTTATCCTACTTCTAATGGTCGTAAATATTTGAAACTTTGCAATTGTATGCTATGCGGATGACAATACAATAATTTGGTACCATCAAGCTGTTCTGACCATGGAGCCAGGAGGTGGATAGTGGAACTTTTCAATGACTACTAGTAAACCCCTCGAGTTGGGGCTCATTTTGTTTGGTTTGACGAGTGTATACTTTAGTGATGAGGGTCTTTTGTACTTTTTACCGTGTTCCTGACAAGAGCGTGTTTTATTTTAGTCTTTGTGTAAATTATAGTTTAAAAAAAACTAAAAAACACGCTTTAATAGCAAACCGAACTAAAAAGTAGAAAATATTTTTTAAGTATGAAGAGTTTGTGTTACAGTAATAGAAATTCCAACAATCAATTATGACTTATCAATTTGGGATAAGATTAGAATAAGAAAATTAAGTAATTAACCCTATTCCACAGTTGGCAAGTCGCAAAAAAGGGAGTCCCCGGTACCTCATCAGCATTTGCCGCTTAGAGATATATTTATTAAATGTTGATTATATAATTTTTGAAGTCGGTTAATATGAATTCGCTGTGTGGTGATTCGAGTCATTTTAGCACAATTAAGATA
This sequence comes from Tortricodes alternella, assembly GCA_947859335.1. NCBI lineage: Eukaryota > Metazoa > Arthropoda > Insecta > Lepidoptera > Tortricidae > Tortricodes > Tortricodes alternella. The sequence goes on along the minus strand of OX401970.1, from coordinate 19,514,465 downwards.
TTTTCTAATTAACTTAAACCTTTTTTTACTTTAATCTTAACCCTATTAACCCTAAATTGCATCCAGTGTGCACCAATGTGTCACAACCAATTTAATAGTCAATAGTTCCGAGAGATAAAATCTTTAAGAAAGGCCAAAAAACTGGCGCGCACATTGTAAAAAGGAAAACCTACATTTTGTGTGGAAAATGTTTTTATAAAAGTGTCATTATCTCGAAAACTATGATACTTTTATCAAGGTCGAAATTACTTAATCTAGTAGCTCTCGTGCCGCCCTACCAGCTCCTTTCGTGTTATCTTTGGCTTTAGGGACACAGTGTATGTAGGTACAGGCGACTAAAATAAACGCGCAAGTTATTCTTGAAACAAGAGGCAATTCGATGCTGCTAGCTCTGATGAAGCAGTATCTCTCGAGGTCGAGCAGCCCGCTACTCCCGAGAGTCCCTTTCATTTCGGAGTGGCGTAGACAAACAAATTACGCGACAAAGTAATCAATTACGAATACAAGAATATAGCTGTGCTTCTACAATCGAACGCTGCGTCAACAAGAAGCTTTTAGCGAAAATGGCAAGGCGTAATGTGCTATCCAACAAAATCGACACCTCTCTACAATGTCTTCAAGTAGCACCTAGACGTTTAAGAGGTTCAAGGATCTCAAAATGAAGAAAAACATTTTAGACCGTAGCAAATTAGATTGCCAAACAAGTACAAAAGGTAATTTGGGATGAGAATCAAAGTTGCCGGGAATGGGAATCGCAACGAGATTACAAAGATACCGGCGGCTGGTTTGTTCCCCGCTACCGCTACCCGTGCTTGGCGTATCCTGCAGTAACGAGTTTATCAGCCCCGCGGGCTGCGGCCCCGGCCAACGACGTTCATCTCTCGCTCTCAGCCGTTAAATGTAATTTCTCTCAACATAATCATGCCGTACACAATTGACAACATTTCATATTTCTAACCCTATAAGTCGATTTTAGACGTTGACAATATCATTTTGTGGATGCGGTTTGTTTTTACGATTTGGTTTTGTTTATGATATTTTTAAGATTTCTACGAAAATTTGGTGAATAATAACGGATTAGTTACTGGTGTATCTTTTTTTCTCTTTTATCCATTACAATCAATCAACGCAATCGTGGAAGCTAATAGCCATACCGTGCTGGTCGAGCGGTTGGAGAGCCGGGCGATACTCATTGACATCACCATTCCGCATGATACTAACCTCGTGAAGGCCGAGAAGGATAAACTAGGCAAAAACCTTGAATTGGCCCACGAGGTAACCGCCATGTGGGATTTTGATTCAACGATTATTGTTCCTATAGTTGTGTCGATGAACAGACTAATAGCGCATAGCCGCGACCACCATCAGCAGAGGCTCTCGCTAGGTGATTGCATAAAGGGCCGGATACAGAAGGCGGTACTCGTGTACTCTGAACGCATCGTCAGGAGAGAGCTGCAGCCCTAGCCATCGGTCGCTTGGGCCCTGCTCCGAGGTTGGTATGGCTCCGCTTTTTATATTTTAAGGGTTCCGTTCCTCAAAAAGAACCCTTATAGGATCACTTCATTATCCGTCGTCTGTCTGTCTATCTGTCTGTCTGTCACGACCCTTTTTCACAGGAACTCGCGGGGTATCAACTTGAAATTAATATCAAATACACGCGTCTGCCATCACTTGGATCTATGAAAAAATCGAACTTCTAATACAACGCAATCAAAAGGTCCGGCAGTTTATGCCGCATATTTTAACACTCACACTCAAATCCTATAGAGTACTTCACGTTGACCTAGAATCATGAAACTTGACAACAAGCAATGTCTTATAGCACAAATACAGGGGATGATCCGAAAACAGTAAATTTGTGGTCAAATCACAAAAAAGAACTAATTTTCGATTATAAGCTATTAATAGTTGGTAAACTAACCGCGATCTATGTCGATGTATGGGAATAACAGTTTTCCAACGGCAAAGTTTAAATTTGTGCCTCAATCCAATTTAACTCTGATTTCCAATTTTTGTATGAACTGTAATACCACAATTGCAGGGGAAACTTAAAACATACTCGGAAAAAACGGGAAAAATCTTCGAGACTCGATTCCCATGATGGACGAACTATTTACATACCTACATGGTACGGAACCATCGGTGCGCGAGTCCGACTCGCACTTTTCGGTTTTTATTTTTATAGTATAAGTAAATAAATGTAAAAAAAAATTATAAAATTAAGAGAAATGATAATAAAATCCTTTATTTCAGGCAAAAGAGACAAACAGAAAGAAAAATGCTGTTTTCACCTCAGCACCTCAAACAAGCAGGTTTTGCTGTTTAAAAACAGTGAGCAAAATTCGATATTGCTGCGAGCGTGAGACAAACTTCTTTTTTTTTAAATGCCGATAACATTGCTGGGTCTATTCACAAAAATCAAAGGATTTTAACTTCATTTGGTTGTGATCATTCATCACTTTCACTTCGATACGAAAAAAGCGGGTAATAGAAACAGTCCATTCGAAGTTCGATTTTCAAATTCCGTACCTAGTAGGTCCAAAAAAGATACACAATAAAACGCTCGGAAGCACACACAACCGTAACTGCAAATCATCTGTTAAGGTTTTAAATTTGACTATGGTACTTTTTTCTAAATAATTGGATAGTATTTTTATAACAAAGATAATGTTGAAGAATACGAAGTTTATCATGTATCTACATAATTATTTATAGTTTTAACAATATTTAATATTGTGACAGAATACCGTGGGTGCAGTTTCAGAACGCATCTTTAAAAAATAGCGGGATTTAAATTTTTATAGGTTTCTTCTTCTAATAAAGTAACTACAAAATTGGATACACGTGCAATATCATAAAAATAATAATAAATCTTGTAAATATGAGTGAGTCCCACTGGACTGACTGAAGCCGGACTTTAAGACTTTAACACCGGAAGAATTGAGGCAGCTTGTAAAACATTCTGAATTAAGCTTTTTGCCTGAAAAGTCTCTTATACTCGTAGTTCTCACTGCTGAGGTGAAAAAATGTATGTGCTACACGAGACCAAAGTTATTGCATCACGTTCCTTTGAATCCTGAGCGTAAACACTGGCACCAAAATCCAACTTCGCTCTTTTGTAGCACAAATAACTATTTATTTATATTAATTGTGTCTTGTTATTATAATTTAACAGTAAGAAGTCGTTTGGACAGTGGAGGCACTATAAACCTTCCTGTTTTTATTTATTCAATTAATTTAAACGCGCACCACCATCTTAACATTTAAAAGTGAACGGTGTGATTTGTATGATGAAATTGAAAAATATATCGAATAAACTAGATTTTATAGATACCATTCCTAATAAATTTTATTAGGAGTGACTATGGTGGTAGGTGGCATAGCGGGAGCGGCCACACGATGCTTTTATCAAAATTAACAGGCGTGCCTCAGCCATGACGCACCTAACTCGTAAAACCACTACACGGCTTCGAAGCGAAGCTGGCAGCATCGTGACACCGCCCTTAACCGCGCCTAGTTATAACAACTCTATTTGCCCTTTCTTACTATTTTTAAGTTAACACACTTTCATCGCCGTCGCATAACCTTTTGACTCGATATACAACAAGTATGATAAATGAACCCAGATCTTGGGTAGCCGGTCAGTTAGCAACTTTAATCAGTTACTGGAAATTATGAGTTTTCTTAAAACGTAATTTCTCGACACCCATACTCTCTCAAAAATATACGTCATTATAGCAATAAAAGAATATTAAAATTTCAGTGTTTCTGTTTTTTTGGTATACAACCCCTGAAATGAAAAACAAGTGCGTAAGGGCATTCAACTAAGCCATTACAACCAGAAAAATACATTAAATAATTTTGTCCGGCTACGATGTTCTACACTCCAATACACTCCACATGCCCGGGCGACCCCCGCTGCCAGCATTGAAGAGCAGTTACACGAGCAAAATGTTCACGGCAATACGAGGCCGGCAACTACAGGCGGGTGCCTCAAACATAAGAAGACAGCTAGAGTTGCTGGCTATAAATTGCGGTAAAAAGTTGCTCGTGTAACCAGGCCTTAAGAGGCAAAAAGCCAGAAAAGGCGGGACTACGGGCAGGCGCGAAGATCGCATAACGTTGAACGCACCAATCACAGCGCTCTAAAAAAGAGGCTCGCCATTATTAGATCGTTAGACCTTTATTTTCAGATACAACTGATTTTTCTACATTAGCTTTGATTGATTTAAACGTCGCAAGAACCTCTGATTTTGAATGCACGAAAAACCAAATTTCTGGAGTAATCATCAATGCACATTACATAGCACCTGGAAACATCAAGTGACTTTTCTTCCATGGGACCGAATACATCTCAATATATCAACTCACTCATCTTAGGACTAATTAATCGAATGTGGCCACAAGTAGTCTTGTGGCTCTGCCCACCCCATTAGGGATTTCGGGCGTGATGTATGTATGTATATTAACTCAAGAAAACCGTAAGCCCTTCTGCTTATATTTTTGAAAGGCAGTCTCGTTTGTTTACCTTCCAGGCACGTTATAACCGCATTGGGTTGTGTCCACCTCCGCTCCTTCGGCGGTTTCATTCATTGGCCTCTATCTACGCCGCGTAGTATTTCAGATAATTTTAATAGTAGTCATTTTATTAGATGTACATATAAAGTGTAAACTTTAAAGCTAAATAAATTTGCTATTTGAGCGTATTTATTTTCATGCACATAAATCTAGGCCTCAAAAAGATACAGACAGTTGAATAAATAATACTCGTTTATCATCTAAGCCGAAAGACGTGCGCTGCTGGAGATAGGCCTCCCCCAACAATCGCTACACTCCCCCAACGATCGCTACAATGATCGATTCTGTGCTGCTCGCATCCAGCGGAGTTCCGCAGTCTTCACCAGCTAGGCAGCTCGCGAGTCGTCCGATGGTCGGTGGCCACACTGGACCTTCCGTTACGCGGTTGCCACTCGAGAACTCTTCGGCCCCATCGGCCATCTGTTTTACGAGCAATTACGACTTACTCCTACTGTCGATTAAGTTTAGCAATTGTTTGGGCTATTTCGGTTACTGTGGTTTCTTTTTTATGACTGCGCGAAGCCAAAAGAAGGGTATAGAGTTTAACATTCCATGGAAGTTTATAGGTGCGTGTGTATAAATTAACCAAAAAACCGGATTTTCCACTTTAGCTCCTAAACGAATGGACCAATTTTATTTAATAAATGGGGCATCATGTTATTTGTGAAGAAAGTGCGAGTGTCATAAATAGGTGCGTGATACTAGGAGCAGAAATGATTTTACGTCGCCGGTCAGGTTTAAGTTTTAAGTTTTTGGTGTTATGCAGAGTGAATAGCAGTACTAGCTCACACACATCCAAGGTACAGTTTATCCAATTCGTTTAATTTAAAAACAAAAAGTTTATGAGTTGTAGGGTCAATGGCATAAGCTGGGTGTAAATGCCTTGCATATAATTCTAAACACATTAACATTCTAACAGGCTATCAACAGGATTAGTACGGAATGACAGCCCTATATATTTATTGTTATAGTGTAAAAATGTCAAGGCGGAAAATAGTAGAAAGCGACAAAGGCTTTAAAGGATCAGGCTTCACAGCTCAAACGGACTTTTATATATTTGGGCACGTTTATAAGCTCAACTCGGGATCGAGTTCTGCACAAAAGGCAGGGTCCTGTTCGATTGTACTTCTCTACGTTTATTTATGTTGATATCGCTCGTCCGGCCGGTGTTAATTTCCTATATTAACGAAATAGTGTACTACTTACTGTAAAGTGAATTAATTCTTACTTGTCTTATTTGGTAAACAATTTTATAACCGCAGAATGTAACTTTTTTGGGTGACACAGCTATTTTATCATAAGTAAAAGTCTAAAATATTATCTCTAGTTTCTTAATTTACGAAGCATTCGTTGTTTTAGCAAAAAAAGGTGCATTTAGAGGGTACAAACTTGTTTACCAAATAAGACAAGTAAGGATGAATTCACTTTACAAAAAAATATTACTTTGTCATCTAATTCTGGAATAACTTTAAAGTTTCAAGTCTCTAGCTCATGGGAAAGTTAGATTAAAATCGGTTGCAAAATTTGTATTGAACAGACAGACAAGAAAAACTATAAAAACGTGTTTAAAAGGAATGTTTGTTTGTTTGTTTGTTCGTCTCCTTTGCGTTCCTATACCATTCATCCGGTTACGATGAGACTTTGGTGAGTTGATGTGCGCGCGATTTAGGAATAGAATGTTATAATTTAGTTATTGTAAATCGTCATGAAAATAATGTTAATGCGTCCCGATCCCGACTGCACAAACTTTCATCTAAAATTATGAATAGATGACTATTATAATTAGATTAAATTTTTAAAACATGAAAATAAACTGTTTTAACGGGTTTGGAAATTCAGCCCTTATGGTAATAACACTAGGGGTGAAATTTTGTATTGGACTTATAACGAACTCTCCAAAACAACAAGACCAACAAACGTGAAATTAGGCTACTAGGGTCCTTTATAAGGTATAGGCAGCTAGGAAAGGATTGAAGAAAATCCGCCCTTCATGGGGTGACATGGAAGCTGGAGGGTAATATTAAAGTTTCATTTTTAAGGTGGGAGGGATATAAATCAGTATTCAGGTCATTTGTGTTAAATTATAAAGAGTAAAAGAGTTTGTATCTTCAAGGAATATATAACAAGGGAAATAGAAATCCCCAAAAATAAAAATACTACGTGGAGAGGAGGTTAGAAGCTATATGGAACAGCATTTATCACGATATTATGTGCTATTTTCGAATTACAAAATTTGAATTCAACGCAGACGAAGTCGCGAACAAAAGCTAGTAGAGGAAGACATTTAAAAAAAAGCGAACTGGTAACCTTAGGAATAATTGAAAACCTAGACAATAGCACTATATAATAATTTAATATAAATGTTAACATGTCAAATCGTATTTCTAGCGAATATCAATCAGCTTGCAACTTGGTAAGTAAATATACTCTTCACAATTAATAAAACACTTTTATAAAATGATGTTTGACAGTTCATAGTTAAGAGTACTTTGCAGAAAATATCAGAATAATTGCGGTTTAAGGTCTTGCAACTTTTATCGGTAAGTTGTAGAAGACAACATTTTAATTTAAGAGTTATAACTCTTAAACTCTTCCGTGTATAAACGGAAAACCATATTCTGATTCCTTTGAACCCATTTTAAAGGTCATTCAACTAGTTCAGAAAGAGATAACTTGCATTTTGATAATCATTATACCACAATGATTAAGTACACAACGCCCAAACTCGTCGGTACATACCTAACTTCTTAATCACAGTTTACAGTTTTCACTTGACGTCTTCTATAATACTTAGATCAAATTGATGCACAGCATTTATCAGTTTTGGTTTAAAGTTTCAAGCTAAATTCTTACTAACTTGGCCCTTTATTACGAGGGAATGAACAAGTGGCAACCTATACTGCCATATGACAAAACGGAAATTAAACAAACTTCAAACTATACGTTATGTTAAATAAAAAATTGCTATGTTAAAAAGATAGAGTGCCGTTATAAAGTGATGGCAGAGGTGAATGTACGCACTAAGTGTGCCAGGCGCAAGAAAATGCTTCGAAGTGAATACCGTTAGTGGAACGCGGTCAAGCCAGCAATAGCACCGGTGTGTCCATGTATACAATAAAGACCTTCATACCGTATTTAAAACCAAGTTCATCGGCTACCTAAATTGATAACTATGAAAACATATTTTAGCATGACTCGATAGCCTTCATTATAATTTTTAGGGTTAAGTAACTAAAAGGTAAAGGATTGTATTTAGGTAGGAATTGAGAATGGTTGGTATTTTTGAAAAAAGCACCGCCCGCCACTCTCGTACCACATATACCGTATGTATTAATGGTCTATAACGTTTTTATATCGTTTAAGATATAATCGTTTTTGTATTAATATTTTGTTGATAGCGATATGATGAATGGCATTATGAATTCGGGATGAATCACGACGTTTCACTTGGTAGCGTTTTCGCGCGTGAATAACGATATACTCGTAAACATAACGGTAAGGCAAAATAGCTCTATTTCAAGGTCAGCGTACTTCTTAATGCAACGCCGACTGTGATACGAGCTTGCAAACGTTAGGTATCTCGTTTTATTTTACTTTTTAGAATTCTATATCAGGAACTTTATGTTATTTTTAACAGACTTCAAAAAAGGAGGAGGTTATGTCATTGTCCCTGACCTTCATAAGAGCATGTAAAAGCCTGCATTAAATAAGTGGGCGTCAACTTGGCGTACCCGTCGACGATATCCAGGATCTGATGATTCAAAAAATTCAGGTATTGTAACTTGACGTCAAGCCGGCGTGCCAAGTGTACATCTTCAGAATGGTGCCAATGCCAAAAATGTTGTACATCCCAAAAAATAGTACCTAAATAGTACTCTGGCTCGCGAAGCCACAACTTTGTAGCTCTTAAAGAAACTAAGACTAGAAATAAGCACGGCTTTACTCAAGATTTATTGTCAGAAATAGTCCGACATGTTTCTTATAGAAACTGTGATAGGTATTTTATACCAAACACGGGTAAAAAATTCTGCACCGGCAAGCTGGCGTACCCGGCCGAGATTACACAGAAAACCATTGAATTTCTGAACCAGCCATATATCAAAAAATAGTAGAGGAAATAGTACCCCTTTACGACAAAAACAAAACAAAAACTAAATAAAATAGTTTTTTTTTATGAAAGTTCTTCATAGTCAAGGTTCTGTTACTGTACTGTTAAAGTTTTAATTTACTTCTATTCATTGCAATAGCTAGATCAGCCTGGATGAACGCAGACCTCAGCAAACTTGGTTTTATCCTATCCGGGATCTAAGTATTACGAGTTTTTCGGACGGCATGTTAAATACGGTTAAAAATTAACAATAACGTCATCTGTTTAATTATGTTTTCAACATATTCGTTTACTACCTGTTGTAAAGTTGGTCTTTGTTTTGACTGTACACTGAAAAAATGGGAAGGCTAGCTAGAAACAAATTATTGCTAATATAAACCAAGAGACTTATTTCAGACAGAGCTTGCAAAGCTGTTTGCTAACATCAAAAAAATCAAAGCACTCACATTTTTATAATTTAGAAAGCTATTATTTATTTTCAAATAAGTCTCGGTTGTATGTAGCTATAAAATTTTAGACAAGCCAAATTGGTACTTTGCTGGCACTTCGTGTTATCCGTGTACCAAAATGAATTTGTATGTAGAAGTTGGCCTTTAATTTTTCAATGTTCCACTTGGTTTTTCTTTGATATTTTTATCGTACTATAGTTATAGTTCACGCGGGCTGGGTTTCCGCAACTCGACGTCTTAATCGCGCCTATTTAGCGTGGTGCCGTACTATTTCTGGTACAATTTTTTGGTATATGGCTGGTTTAGGAATTCAATAGTTTTCTGTGTGATCTCGGCCGGGTACGCGAGATTGACGGTGCACAATATTTTACCCGTGTTTTGTATGAAATATCTCAGTTTCTATAAGAGGTACAAAGTTGAGACTTCGCGAGCCACGGGTACTATTTGGCGTGCGTGCGAGTAAAAGTATAAGGAGCGATCTATAATAATTATCTACGAAGTTTATACATACTAGTCAACTTATCTATAACTTCTGTTTAAACGTACAAATCGAAATATAATATGTAGCGTTTTGAGATACATGGGGAGCGAATGCACGAGTGACGTGGACCAAGCAGCAGCGAACCTCAGCGGACACTGTCGTCGGTCGATTTGAGTACACGCAAAAGAGAAGCAACGATAACGAAGCGTCAACTCAACACGTAGCGCGCAAGGGTAAAATCATACAAAAATATATTTAAACAAAGTATTTGTTTAATCAAAGATTTTCGTTACCTAAATGTTGTATCTGTTGAATACAATCAGATACAAAACATTAATGTGAAAAAAGGGCCAAGTTCGGTAGAAAAACGTCAGAGATTGACGGTATCGCCGATAAAATAATTCGAGATCTGAAACAGTGCCAAGTTCCTTAGAACTTTCTTAAATTATACCTTTAAAAAGGCACTAAACGGTTCTTAAATTAATTCAAAGAAAATTGGTTATTATTACTGATATTGAATGTATAACTTGGCAAGTTTTATATCCATCCAAACTTGTAAATTGTAACTATTACCAAAATAAATTCGACGCTCGTATTAAAATATGTTCTAAATGCCAAAAAAGGAATGGAGGCTTAGCGGTTCAAACGTGAAGAGGTAACAGACAGACAGACTCAATCCGTCTAGTAGTTTTGTAGCAAATTCGCTGTGACAGACCGACAGACAGACAGACACTTGAGTGATCCTATAGGTTATGAAAAGCAAACAGACAAACAGATATTAATGGTTGGTTGGCAACAAAGATTATTGTTAGAGATATGCTTTGCTTTTATGATGTTTGGCGATTATCATATTTTGCTTTCCTGATACTCAAAGTCAAACTATCTTTATTCAATTTAGACTTTTACAGGCTCTTATGAAGGTCAAGGAATGAATCTATTTACCACCCAGTGCCGGATTAGCCATCTAGCAAGAGTAGCAAATGCTACGGGCCCCGCACATTGGGGGGCCCCGCGCACGCACGCTCGCATGAGCGTATTTCTTTTTTTGATTAACATAGGAGCGTATAAATATAGAGTATTTTTATTAACATACAAGAGGCCAATGTTAAGACTTCGGTATCAAAATATACAAAAATAATTAAAAATTACTAAAGCAAACCAAGGACTTCTTGGCAGAATTTGCTACGAGCCCCGCGCTGGCTTAATCCGGCACTGCTACAATCGGTTCGGAAAAAACCCTCCACTGAGAAGAGACGGCAGGAAACTCGGTGAGGTTAGAATAGGTTAAGATATTTTACAAATATCATGTTTTGCTAATATAATGCTTTAAGAATATCATGATTTGCTAATATGTTATTATGATCATATCTTGTTTTGCGATTATGATATTATGAGAACATAGTGTTTTGCGAATAAGATATTTTAAGAATATCATGTTTTGCCAATATGATATCCAGCGATGGAGAGGCTCAAAAGTCCCAAGTTGACTGTTGACAGCATGCTAATTCAATGTATATTCAAAAGTACAGGAAAATTTTCAAAAATATTTAGAAAAAGAAAATTGTGTGTAATATGTAATGTTTAAATTAGAATGCCGTTTTTAACGAAGGTTGTGAAAGAAATGCTTACTTTTTGAATCACGTCGAAGGACTTAGTTCGGTTACCAAAAAGTAATACAGTTAAACTCAAAACGGAGGCGTTTTTTCGCAAATCTGGTCATGACTTTCGTTTCCATTGCTCGATTCTTACCTTCGTGCTTATTTATTCGTTTCGCAATATCGTTTGAAATATGATAACCTTTAGTTTGTTTGAAGCGACTCTTTACGTCCTCACAATACCTCAACGACAACGATCGTTATTGGATTCCTTGGATTAAATACTAAAATAATTAAAATTGACACTGTAGATAGGGTAATCTACTTGCATTGGATAATAAATATTATTATTGCGTAAAAGCGTGGAGACGTGACGGCCCCATCGCTCGCTGGTGTTACCCGTGCAATCAGTGAGCGCAGTGCAGCTTGTGGCGAGCTGTTGGAGAGTAGCGACTCCAAGGACCTGAGTGCTCCCGAGGGACGACCCTATTCTTCATCTCCGTTTGCCTTCACCGGCCAGAGTGTGTTGTTTGTCAGAGAGGTCAGAGTGTGTTGCGTAAGGGGTAAGTGGGCACCGCGTGACGGTCATTTAAAGTCCAGAAACACCTCAACCACCAAGCTTTAGATGCTAAATAATATCGTATTTAAAGTTGATTTCTGCTTTCCTAAATTCCTTAACACGCCTATCCTACACAGTCACAATTCTGCCAATGTCGCCATTTTATTAAGTTAGTATACTATACAATAAAAGACAATATAATATTTTACTAATAAAACATACATTTTACACTAATTATACAATTTACTATATCAATTCCATTTTATATTTCAATATTGGACATACCTACACGTTGGAGGGAAACAGACGAATCTTCTTTAAAATAATTGCAGCAGTTGAAGGTGAGGCGTAAAGCAAAGCGGTTGGTGCGGCAAGCGCAACAATTAGCATAACAAATGCATCCGCGGTGCGCCAACCCTTCACAAAGCGTAGCCTGCGGCGGACAATGTCACAATCTACCTTGCGAAGATGCTTTTTGGTTGCCAAACGATCGCCGATTGTGCTAGACAATTATTGCTTTAAAATAGTTTAACTTTGAACGAGCTATGCTTGTATAAGTATATATAAATTTATTTCGTGTATCTCGGAAGGGGCTCTAACGATTTGGATAAAATTTCGTATAACTTTCAGGTTTCGCTTTTTAAGTCTATCTATATAGGTGTGGTTTATGAATTTATTTTTAATAGAAAACAAACGCAATCCAAAAACCCTTTGAAAACTAAGACATAAAGAGAAGCCGTTAGTAAATTACCCAGAAATATCAGATAAATTTATTAATTCACTAATAAATTGACAGACAGTCAGTGACATGTAAACTGGTAAGTACTTATACAACTATTCATCTCTCATACAATGTGTTCATGAGAGATGTACATTTGTATACCTAATTTACTTGCCAGCGATTACTATATATTTAATTTATTACTGAATTAACAAATATATCTGATGTTTCTAGGAAATTGACATACGGTGAGTCTTTATTTCTTAGTTTTCAAAGGGTTTTTGGAGTCAGTTTTGTTTTATTTTTTATTTTTAGCTTTTAAGTAAATATGATGTAATATATAGTTTTATTATATCCACTTGTACCAGATGCTGATAGCATTATAACAACTGCTCATCGACCTTTGTAAAATATTGCGTTCAGAGTGCAAGGACTGTTGACCGTTAGAGTTCTTTTGCGAACCCCGCTATCATTTCCGGTTTACCAGCTGCGCTTTAACGAAATCAAGTTGCTTAGCGACAGAGAGAAGGAAATGTCATCATTATCCGTTAACTGTATATCATTGAACAGTTCCAAGTAGGAATCCGTGGACTCCATCATCACCCCGCTTGACGAAATGATGGTGTTCTTGTGCAAATACATCAGTTATCTTAGAAAATAGCGAAATAGTTATTTGTTATACAAGAGTGCAAAGTTGCTTTTTAACCGCGTGCTCAATTTTGTTGACCGAGCAAGCAAGCGAAAGATTCTAAAATTGAATCAAGAGCGCAGCGAGTGATAAAAAAATTAGAATCCTGAGCGTTAGCGAGGGAATCAAAACAGCATGAGGTGAAAATTCTTTGCACTCGAGTGCAACACGTAACTTATCATTCCACCTCAGCGAGGAAATGACTAAATGCAAAAAAAAAACAATTACGTATTATTAACAGTTTCAGTCAATTCCGTTGGCGTCAAATAAACTTCCTCGTCGCTAGAATCACTCATTTTAGGCTTTTCACTTTTCTTGTTTCTTTTTTTCAAGTTTCTTGTTTTTAACCTAAGGTTTTAACAATATGACGTGAAAAAAAAATGGAGCGCGCAAAGCAAATTAAAAAAAAAAGTATATTGCGAGTCTGACTCTTTAACAAATTAAAAAAGGTTGTATGATAAATTCGGCACCATGCAGGTAGAAGTAAATAGGTTTAATGATGTTTTGAATTCACAAACTTAGTGCACACGATGTTCTAAATTCAATTTACTTTATACTCTAGCGGATAAAAACGGCTTTTGCACTCAGATATCGAAGAGCAAAATACTCTTTCCGAGATGGGGGAATGAAAACGGTATTTGCTTACCCACATTTTTGAGGATTTCTGTTGAATTCTCATGGATCCCACCCATCATCAGATCCCGCCAATTTTTCTGTGGGACCATTTCTGAACTATTCACCATCCCAACAAAAAATCAAGAATTATTTAATTCGGTTACGGGTTAAAAAGTTACACGAGAACAAACATAAAAAAAATACGGGTCGAATAGATAACCTGCTCCTTTTTAGGGTTTCGTACCTACAGAGTAAAACGGGACCCTATTACTAAGACTCCGCTGTCCGTCCGTCCGTCTGTCACCAGGCTGTATCTCATGAACCGTGATAGACAGTTGAAATTTTCACAGATGATGTATTTCAGTTGCCGCTATAACAACAAATACTGAAAAACAGAATAAAATAAATATTTTTATTTAAATGGGCTCCCATACAACAAACGTGACTTTTTTGCCGTTTTTATAAATAATGGTACGGAAACCTTCATGCGCAACTACGAATCGCATTTGGCCAGTTTTTTGAAGTCGTTATTAACGCCATTTAAAAAAAATAGGAGGTTTTCATTAACTATCTGCTCTCATGAAAACAATGTCGTATAGCGCTATCTCGTAAATACTTGTACCTACCTCAAAACTTAAATGATTTGTATCTAAATTATTTTCTTCTCCTAAAAACACGATTTTACAACCAAAAACCGCCGAACGAAGCTCGATCGCTCAGGTACTAAAGTTTAAATTGGGAAAAAGTTTCCTAAAAGTCAATTAAGTTTATTTATGAATACCTAGCTCCTTTTGTGTTATATGTACTAACTATCACCTCACTTTAGATCGGTAATGAGGGTTGATTAATAAATATACCTAATGTCAATCAATGCCCAGATACCACTTGAGTACCTATTGAGAGTTGTGTAACTAATAAGTACCTATAGTAACGTATAAATAAGGAACCTACTTTAAATCGCGTTATTGAAGAAGGACTATTTTATAATTATTTTGGATTGAATAATTATGTTGATTATTCTTCTGAATCTCGTAATGGCGAAGAGTTCAAAGACGATGAATTAATAACAAACTTCCTGCGACGCCTGATGACAGGAACACGAGTACCGCATTAAAAGCTTTCGGAATAAAATACAATAAATAAACTAACTACGTAATGTGAACGCGCTTAAGGCGCTGACAAGACCTAAATAGACTTTACTTAAACAGTAATTTAACAAAAACTTTATTGATTTGGCTAAGCGATAAATATGAGGGCAGAGTGATAAGTCTGGTAAAAAGTAAGCAAGGAATGAAAGTTTTGTAAAAGTTCTTATTCATTTTTCAACATAATTTCCCCCTAGCTCAATACAATCCATCGAGCGTTTCTCCAGCTTTTTGATCCCTTGAATATAGTGGGAATTTCGCAACCCGTCAAAATAGGCATTGGTATCTCTTCATTGAAGCTAAATCTTTTCCCACCCAGCCATTTCTTTAAGTTCGGGGACAGAAAATAGTCGCAGGGGGCTAAATCTGGCGAATATGGTGGGTGAGACAGCAACTCGTAGCAGAACTCATGGAATTTGGCCATGGCAATCGTGCAGGTGTGTACTCGTGCATTGTCTTGGTGGAAAATAATTTTCTTTTTAGTCATATGAGTCAGGTTTTCTTGTAAAACATTGTTGAAATGGTTCAATAAATTGGCATAACATTTGCCCGTAATCGTTTTACCCTTCTCTAGGTAGTCAATGTAGATTAAAGACATACCGCGCGTAATCCCCTCCGCTGCGCCTCACCTCATACCACCGACTTGGCCGGTAGTGACTACTCTGCGGCTCCCATCGCCAGCGACCTTTTTACGTTGGGCGAGGTATACATGCTATGAGTAGGTATATATTTAATTTAACTTATACTTTTTTTAAATCGTCTCAAAATTGAACACAGCAATTACAACACGAAGATAAAATTATAGATAAACAGGGTATAGACCATAATTATATATTTTTTTCAAAGTGGAAATCAATTGTTAAATTATTTATTTAAATTTTTGTAACATAATACTTTTACTTAAGTTTGGCCCATAGAAAACTGCTATAAAATAAACTTTAAGGTGTACCCTTACACTGCCATTTAGTTTCACTTTCCTAGTTTTAAAATGAACTTAAGACATGGCTTTGAAAAACAGTCGTTTTAGGACACTTTTTTCGAATAGCTCCTTAATTAACTAAGATATAGAGCTCATATCTACACGATCAACTATTATTAGCTTCCTCTGCAATATAATAAAGGGGACGATGTATGTTCCTATGAGGGGCAGCTTCGCCATGGAAGTACGACTAGGCCCTTTTTCCGGTTTCTAACTCTTGATTTCAGCTATAATACTGAACAGAATTTAACATTCTTTAATATTGAGGTGAAAAGATTTTCCATCCGACGTACCTACCGTGTTCGGGCTGCAAGCAAAAAACTGAAAAAGGAGTCAAACCGCGGTTATTAGGCTCCAAAAGTTATGCTCACCTACTGGGATGGTGCAAACTAGGATTACACGCATTTAGGACCAAATGAAGATATTAAAACGATTTCCAGCAAGCTGGAAATTAACTCCTGAATAAATTTGAATTTTCCTGATCTATGAGTTGTCTCTATTTAAAAAAAAGTCCAATGACTCGAGGTTGACGTTGTCAAAGTCTTGTTATAACTGCGGAAAGAGCAAAGATACAAATAAGAAAATTGATTATTTTATAAATAAAAAATGTTTTAATATAGTTTTCCACTGTCGTAAATCTGGAAGTTAATAAAGCAGTCGACAAGAATTGATTTTCTTACAACATTGCTGGCAAATAAGTAGATTAGCGAGAATAAAGGCCGTTCGTGTGTTCATTTTCTAATAAAAATAAAAATAAAACAATTTAAACGAAATCATAGGACGCTATCTCGGAGGAAATGACTTATCTTTTTCTTCTTACATATATAAATGAATGAATACCTAAATAAATAACTTAGTTTCAATTTTATATTAATTGTCGTAAACTTCTGACAAATGGAAAGCATTTGTAAAAACCCCTGTCTGAAGTTATCCACTGAGATGAAATATAACTACTATCCTCAGGTAATGATGCAATCACTTAAGGATTTAGAGGATTCAACAAACCCTCTTTTGGCTTGTTAACCCTTGCTATTTTTTGTAACCTTTGAACTGAATTCCATACACGTTCAAGATAAAAAGAATTATCGCGAATAACTACATATTTAATAATAACAAGGATCCTCTTGGCACCTATTTCAATTCTAGCACAATTAAGCAGTAGTTATTAATTAACTTTTATAAAATCATTATTTATTCGTTTGCCATATTCGTTTTTACCGACAGAATCAAGACAATACATTTTCCCTGTGCCTGAATTTGAATAGAATGATTAAAATCGCCTCAACACTGACCTAACTTATAAATGTTGAACCAGAACATGTTAAGCCCAGAAAAAAAAAGAAATTGAGTGACATATAGCTGCCTGCTGTATTAGCGAGTCCACGGAATCGCATATGTACCTAGTTGAAAAATAAGTTAAACGTAAATAAACGTTGATTTTCTTTAAGAATATATTTAAATTAATCGCTGCCACTAAATATTTAAAACTTCTTCATTCGGTATGTCACAAGTGTTGATGAGTCATCACAGATTCTATTTCGTGTAGTCTAACCATGACCTTATCTGCATCCGCGAGTTTCTTGGTCTTTGAGGATAATTCCAGAATAGAGAGGAGTAATCCGTAGAATACAAACACTTGTAAAACCTCTAGTTACTTATCCCGCTTCGCAGGTTAACACGTCAGAACCTGTCTACACAACAGATGAATCAAGGCACATCCTCTTCTCCACAGTCACCACATCTAAGGCGCTACCACTAACTTCAGATGCTACTCGATTGCTTATCCGCTGAGCGCATTATCTAGTTTTCACATGGAGAAATGCGCACGTTGGGGAAATCGAACTGCTTTCTCCAACAGACTATGGGTGGCGTCAGGCGTGATGAGCTAATACCAGTGCTTATCACTTTAGACGCCGCTTCCTAAAGCTTGCAAGGAAGTCCTTGCCTGTGGCTGTAGAGCAGTATGCAAAACTTTGGCTTGTATTTGCCGTAGGGCAGTCAAGTAAGGGAATATGTGCCAAAGGATTCCAATAAATGTAATCATTATCTTCGAATTTCCCTGTGTTATTATTGATTTGTTCTTAATATTTTTACGCTATTGTAATAATTAACGTTAATTTTATAACGTGTTTGAGAACTAACAACTCAATAATTGCATAATCTGCAAAATACTTAATTGTAAACATTTCTAAGCCCCAAATTACATAATTGATTATTTTGTAACGTCTTTTACATCGTTAAAACACATCAGTATTTCAGAGTTTGACATGAGCTGCGGTTGAGAATGTTCGAGTTTCATAGAAGTAACGCAGAAGCGTGAGGTTAAAGGTTCAAATAAGCTATAATTTCAAAATCGAGCGGAATTTTAAACAAAGTCACCAGGTACCACACATTTATCTGTCACTTACGCATAGTATAACATACTTAAAATGTATGTAAAAAAAACTGATGTTTATCTTTGAAATCGCCAAAATACACAAAAAACATCCGCTGACGAAACACGTGTGCAGGGCAGGCATTTGGCAGGTCAATTACAAAAGTAAAATAAAAAAGGTTTGCAAACTATGGCGTTTGACATCAAAGGAAAGGGCTTGTTGTGGGGATCCTAAATATATATATATTTTAAATTTTAACGTAATCGGTTTTGAACTTATACATGAAAATATACGAAAATTGACCAATCCCCTTATTTCCAAAACCACGTTTATAGATTTCAGGAAAAACTATAAGAAATCATTGGTATCTAAAATAATATAGGAAATTTCATATAATCACGGAACCCTCTCCACGAGAGTTCAACTCGCACTTGTCCGGTTTTTTAGTTTGAAAGTGTGTCTGTATCGATGATAATTTTATTAAAATGTTCGTAAGGTGATAGTTAATTACTTAGTCAGATTCCGGCGGCTTTCAACACCATTTTGCGACGCTCTGTATATATAAAAAATAGTTGCCTGTTTCCCTTGGTCACGCCATAACTTGAGAACGACTTTACCGATTTCATTCATCTTTTTTGTTTAAGTTTTCTAATACTTTGCAGAAAGTTCTTACGGAAAGAAAAATTAAGAAAATTGCGCAGAAAATTGGATAATTCCAGAAAACTTAACGTTTATTTGAACTTCCACGCAGACAAAGTCGCGGGGAACAGCTAGTACTGAAATAAATGTGTCGTGTAGCTGGGTTAGAAATTAACTCGGCACCATATAAAGCGTCAGAAGGGAAGAATGGGCGGTAAAACAGTACTTAATTAAATCAAGTGACGCGTCTCAACCCCCCGCCCAATCACGAGGCTCGACCCCAATAAATCCATCTGTTATACGATGGCTGCTATCTAACAAGGCACATGGGCAAATTCCTAAAAAATACCATCTTACCCTTTTTTCTTCCTATCTCATCGCATCATTTAATTGGGTATTGTAACTAAATATTAAAATATTTCTGTGGAATGATAGCTTAACCCTCAACAATGCATATAGAACAGGAGTCATGTAAAGATAAATCAAGATTACTTACTTATTCTAATCTAATTAATTAATACCTTTAAACGAGCAATTCCTGTATATATATAATCTGAATCTCGGAAACGGCTGTAAAGATTTTCATTAAATTTAGTATGCATGGTGTTTTGGGAGCGATAAATCGATCTAGCTAGGTTTCATTTTTAGAAAACGTTTTTTTTGTACGTGTTTTCAGGTAATGAAAAACTGCTACAATATCATCAGAAAAGGAAGGCAAATTTCGCCACCACCTACAAGATTATAATAGCTCAGATGGGAAATCGGACGGTTCCGAAACCAAAAGACCCCGGTTCGAGTCTAGATAATAAAATTATTTCCCTTTTTTTCAAGTTCCTTCTTTTGTGAGAAAAACTATTATTGGGAGCCCTTTACCAACGCATAAAATTCGTATCTAAATATAATACCTATACAACGTGATTTACCAAAAAAAAATCATACACTTACTAATAATTAAGTAAGTAATTATAATAATCATTTAAAATTTCATTTTTACTTCTAAGTTACGTGACTTAAAACTAATCACGACGCATAACATCACAGCAATAGTGTGCGTTCCGAATCGTGCTCACAGCGCCAGATCGCGCTCGCGCTCGTACCGATTTATCGGGTCGTGCATTCCCTGGTCGAACATTGTTGGCTCCAGCTTCTTTAAATTTATGACAAACTGGGTATTTTTGTTTGTTTCTTCGAGTGAAATGACGTCGCATGCGAGAGCTGGCAGTGGATAGCGTTTTGGCGGCAAATTTAAAAATGCAATACATATTCAGCGTTTCTTCCTTGAAAATGAGGGAATTTAATTACGAAAATATTTTTATCTACACCCATATCATAAAACCTCCATTGGTTAATCAAAAACCGTAGGAAATGACCACCATTTTGACAACCAATTAGGAAAAACCAGTGCTGCGATGAAGAAATAACATGACTTCTTTATCGTTTTTAGTAAAGAAATGAGATTAAATTTGGAACAGCTGTCAAACTCAAGTGGGTCTCTATTCTAGTATCCATAGATATTAAAACAGTTATTGATACAAAACGTCAATTCAGTATGTTTTTTTAATATAAACTGCACAATATTTGATCTCGAGTGACGTGAGAATAGAGACTTCATCCATTTGTCTATGATTTAAAAAAAAAATGGTCTTGACGGACGGCCGCCATTACGTTGACGTTTTGCTGAAGGAAAGTAGAATTTTGTTGAATTGAATAGAAAAAGTTGTTTGTAATTTACATTTTAGTTGAAAATATGAATAGTAAGTAGTCTTCTCGGAGTGTGTGTGATGTGAAAATGCGCCGGGTATCGGAAATATGCAGCCACGATTGCAACAAACAACTTGTTGCTAGAAAATATTGTTTCTGAACCCATCATGGAGGATTAATAATATGTGTGTAGATAAAGTTATGTATGCAACTCTGCATAATTTCGCCTTAAAACACACGTGCGATCTTATTATGAAACTCGCTAAAAGCTCGTTTCATAAAACCGCACTAGTGTTTTAAGGCCTATCATTATGCAACCGTTGCATAAACTACTATTTCACATTCAAATGGAGTTAACAAGCAGCCTGAAATATTGATGAAAAGCAGTAAAGAACTGCTAAGTGATTCTGTAGCGATTCGTGAGCGAGATTTCTTATCTCGCTCTTACGCATTACGCGTCGTGCGGAAGACTGGGATGAGAAATCTCGCTTACGAATCGCTACAGAATCACTTAGCGTTCCCGAATAGAGGCGCTGAATTGTGACAAGTGTGATTCGGACGTCCTCGCGACGGAGATTTTTGTGGCTACCTACCTACCTAATGGCCCTTGCACATGGCGACATTTCCGCGCGCAATCGACGCGCGTTTTGTATATTCATCTTTATTTATTGTCGAAGTGCAAAACGTACAGCAATACGATACGCGTGTCAACTGCGCATGTAAACTGTCGCCGTCTGCAAAGATGCTCAGCTACATACTACTACATAAATAATCAGAACAGCCATCACAAGCCCACCCACAAGCATAATACGAGATTGCGAAGGTTATTTTATTTTTAATTGATATGATTTCATATATTGAACAATATAATTTGATGAGTTCACTGCAATCTGCGTGAAAAGAGGATTATACCAATATTTTTTTAATTCTCTATAGGCTTCATATAAATTTTATTATTTATTTATAAAACGTACAAAAGGACATAATTCCAATCGTACGACACACGATAACGTAAAGCAACATCTATGGACTGGTCTCTATTTGAAAAAGACCAATAACTTGCCGTTATCAAAATCCTGTTGTAGATCTGGTTTGCTTATATGCAGTTTAGTTATGTTCATGTTATTTTTAAGATTTCTACGATAATTATAGCAATAATAACACGGGTTAGGAAGTTGTGTATATCACTTCTTCGTTTCTATATAAATAAATAAATATCCATTGCAATCAATTGATGCACTTTTTCATATCTCGTACTCCGAAATTAGGTCATAGTTTATCTAAGAAGCGGTGCGAAAGCGATATTTGTCTTCCCTAGGGAAGAAAAGTAAACAAAATAAAAAATTCTTGCTTTTTAAAAATGTTTTTTTACGGCTCTGGAATCTAGTCCTTTTGATCTAGACTTTGTCATTTCATACTTTTAAAAATTGTTACTTGTTACAATATTTCATGAACTTCATTTTTATTTGACGCTTTTGTAAAATTTATCATTTATTTCCATGTGGTTTTGAAAACCGTAGCAAAAGCGCGAAAAATAAATATTGAAGGAAAAAAGGCAGTATAGCAAGGGTTGGTCTATTCTGTATTTTGGTATTCGCTTATTATTCATACGTTATTGAAATTAGTTGATTTTACTTCGAATTTAATTAGGGAAGAGGCTAAAGCAGTAGCAGAAAATCTTTTACCACAAAAATCGAAAGAAATATATCTATAAAGTTACAACGATTTCATGAAATAGGGCGCTGAGAACAGCGCATTCTTTACTTTCCTTGTAGGTAGTCGAAATGAAAAGCAGAGTGTGTAAGTCGGGTGAAAGCACCCATTCCAGCCTATTGGAACTCGAACGATCTTGGCTGCAATGGGTTCCTTTCATCCCTTGGTTAACAATCTACTATTTACGTTACCTTCGTACAAGCCACGGTCGTACCTAATCGTAGGTAGTGAGTATTTAAACACTTCTGGTAGGTGAACAAACAAATGCCGGCTGTTTTGGGTCTAACTCAATTAAATTTCAAGTAAATGGGTAAAGAAAGAAAGACCCCGAGCTTCGCGGGGGCGGGGTCTTTCTTTCTTTCTCAGAGATGACACCTATCTATCTAGGATAAACGAACATTAACTATATAAAAAAAGTTCATCCAAATCGTTAGTCATTTTAAAGAAATGAAAAGTCAAATTTATGCCAGTTTTTAGGGTCCCATGGTCAAGCTAGGAACCCTTATAGTGTCGCCACGTCAGTCTGTCCGGCCGTATACAGCTACTTTTTCTCGAAGACTACGAGAAAAGTTACAAATCTCCCATACACCGGGAGCAAACGAGATTATTCTTTCAATGACGAATTTTTAGATTTAGGAATCGTTTCGAAAATATTGAGCTCTAAAGGTGTCACTTTTGTTGGAGTTACTTGTAGATGATGCGCAAAGCATTGATGTTTCGGATATTCGCAACCGCATCAGTAACCGCGGAACTTCCGCATCATTTCCAAAATCCGCATCCGCCTCCGCAAAAATCGATGCGGAGCCGTGCAAGTCGCCTCATGAACGGGGCCTGGCGGTGGCGCGTGCTGCGCGCGTGATAGTTGTTTCGCCAATTAGCCAATAAGTCTTTGTTTCGTTTGTGTGAAATGTGACTCCCCCGCCAGTCCCTGCATGCGTTTATGTTGACAAGAATTAACGTGTTTGTTTTGTGTTATTTGTCGCCACCAGACAGTGTTCCTAATGAAAAATTATTATTTAGTGGCGCGGGGCTAATTTGCGCACCTTTGCGTAATAGGCTAATACCAGAAAAGGCAGCAATCTTGCTATTTATTCAATATAACGCACCAATTTTCAAGTATTCCTACTAAGATCTCACTCATATAATAAAAAAAGACTAATAATCTCTATTCTTTTTCATTTAGCAAAAACTTTTCCAAAAATGTGTCTTGTTAAAATCTTAACATCTAAAAGCAACGCCAAAAATCACCCTTTTGATGAAAAAAGCGATAAAGATTTCCATCCCTTAAATGTTAACCGATTTTGACGAATTTATGATAGGTTGTCAGTCAGAAAAAAAGCTAAGTCCATACGTTTTAAGCGTTCCGTACCTCAAAAGGAAAAAACGAACCCTTATAGGATCACTCGTGTGTCTGTCTGTTTGTCTGTCTGTCTGTCTGTCCGTCCGTCTGTCACAGCCAATTTGCTCTGAAACTACTGGACCGATTGAGTTGAAATTTGGTATTCATATGTAAGTTGGTGACCCGCAACACGAACGCGTGACGTAAATATATGAATTTTAAACATAGGGGCCACTTTTTGGGGGTAAAATAGAAAATTAAAAAAAAAAAGTTATGCCACCTATATAGTGTGACATATCAAATGAAAGGGCTTATGGTGAGAATCTTAAATATATTTTCTTTTGAATTTTAAGTAAAATAGTTTAGAAGTTATTCAGGAAAATAGGCGAAAAATGACCATTCCTCCCCCCTTATTTCCAAAACTACAGGGGCTAAAATTTTGAAAAAAATACAGAAAATAGATCTTTGCCTATAGATTACAGGAAAACCTATAAGAAGTCTATGGTATTTAAGGTAACCTAGTAAATTTGAGATAATCATGTACGGAACGGAACCCTCTCCACACGAGTTTAACTCGCACTTGTCCGGTTTTTTGAATATAGGTAGATTAAGGATCAACAAAGTCAAATAATCAAAATTAGATTTCTATGAGAATACTGAAACAACAATAAAATTGATTAAAGTGAAAAGACCAAAATGTTTACAGCACTAAAGCCGACAACCCATAAAGCATTGGTCACCATTGGTAAACATTTAAGGGGTGGAAATTGTTTCTATCTTTTGTATGAAAAGGGTGATTTTTGCCGTTGATTTAGATGTTAAGTTTTTTAAGAGACATTTTTGGAAAAGGTAAATAAATAAATGAAACATAAGTTTTTAGTCATTTTTATTACCTATATATGAGGGAGATCTTAGTAGGAAAACTTGAAAATTGGTGCGTTATATTGAATAAATAGTCTTTTCTGGGTCTAGCCGATAACGCAAAGGTACGTAAATAAGCCTTGCGCCACTAAATAATTGTTCATTAGGAACACTGGCTGGGTTTCCCTTTATGTAAACAGCTGCATCACTCGCTGATTTCCCACGTGCAGGTTGTTTAAAAGAATGTGGGTTTTTGACGCGCTAATTACTAGACCGACAAGACAAGCAATAAGATTTGTCCAAATTTTATAAATAGCTCTGCAGGTCTTCCAAGCAGTCAGCCATAGATCAAACATCGTTGGCATACAGAGTTTGTGTAACTGGAGCAGACTGTGCTTTGCGTTTTGCTCCGAAAAGCGTGAGATCAAAAATTCTTTGGTCCATACGAAAAATTCCTTTGTTCGCTTTAGGACAGATTCGCTTTAAGGCAGATTCGCTTTAAGACAGATTCGCTTCAAGACAGATTCACTTTACAACAGATTCGCTTTAAGACAGATTCGCTTTAAGACAGATTCGCTTTACGACATATTCGCTTTAAGACAGATTCGCTTTACGACAGATTCGCGTTAAGACAGATTTGCTTGAAATATATAGCGAAAAATAAATAGCGAATAAGGTTGGAGCCATGACGCATTCTTGTTTGACACCAGTAGTGCCAAGAAATGGGTCTGTAAAATCGATTTGGAAACGTGTACGCAAGCTGTCATGCCCACATGGAAATAGCGCACTATTAACAAATTACAGGACAAACACTTCTCTAAAACGGTGCATAGAGAAGTCATAAGAACATAGTCAACGGGTTTCTCTAAGAGCGAGCACACATTGGGCGCTCGGCGTTGCGTTGAGCGCGCGTTGATAGCGTAAATACAGCGCGCTTAGTACGGCGTTTAACGAGCGTTACCAAGGTGTCCATACTGGATCGGATATTTCAACAATCTCCTCCTAATTCCTTTTTTTTATATTTTGTTTTTATAATCTGGACTTTCCATGCCCATATAGCTGGACGCTTTTGGATTTCGTCGATAAACAAGTCTGTATCGAAGTGCTCGATCTCCATTTTGATGAATATGCGTCCATTCTACACGAAAGCGCGCGTTCAAATGTACAACAAAATGGCGGCTCATGTATCTCGAAGCGCGCGGCTGACGCCCTCCCAACGCGCGTTTGAACAAAAATCTCAAAGCGCGCTTGATCAGAAACGCGCGCTTGCATGTGTACACCTAGATAAGAACTACTGGTTCTCAAAATGCGCGTTACCAAAGCGCGCGCTTAATGTGTAAACGCCTAATGTGTACTCGCTCTAAATCCACAAAGCACAAATAAAGGTCCCGATGTTGTTCAAGACTTTTCCTGTCATTGCTTGGCAACAAAGATGGCATCAACTGTACCTTTGTCAGCTCGAAACCCACATTGAGATTCGGGAAGGGAGCTTTCGGTTAGCCATCTAAGTCGCCTATTAATGATAAGCGCCAGGATCTTGCCAGTATACAAAGTATAGTACCTACAAATTAACTCAAAATGAGCCACAATCTGAGAGCTCTCTTTAATGCATGAATTTCTAAAAGCGGTGAAATAATACTCCGATTGTTACCAAAGGTTTTCCGGGAAATTTTATAAATTTTAGTTCAAAGATGACGTTACATACAAACTTTAACCCTCTTTAAGGAGGACGTACAACACACGAATATGGTTCGTTTTCAACCTCTTATTCAAAGTCTTAAAACCAAATGTTATGTTCGTGGCTTCACAAACGGTTTATCCCCTATTCCACATCCTTTCTTATTGCTTGCTTACGCGATAAAAAACATGTACCTCTACTGTCAACATTTTATGTTCTTTTATGTGCATTGAAGAGTGTTCAGAATTCGGAGTTCTCTTTATATATAAAGGTTCAAAATTATCGATATAATTATTTTCTTTCATAATTATGATGATAATCATCCGAAACTCATCAATGCTGATTATTAGCTTTTTCTTTAAATTTGTCTTAAAAAGAAAATACTTACAAAAATCCTGTTTAGGAAAAACATTCAAGCATAATTATTAATAATTTGAAGACTAGACTAGGAGTCCAGTCTTACTGGTTTTAAGCATTTTAGATGTTCGGATAAACATAGCACGACATTAAAGCATTTTAGTTACCCCAAATAATTTTAAATCAATTAATTTTATTATTATCAACGCGTAAGATAATTTTCAGGATAATTATTGCTTCGATCCCTGTTATATATCTAATAGTCGATTTGGCTGCAAAAGACATACACAATATTTATTAATTATTTATTAAATTTCTTCTTTTTGCTGATCACAAGAAGCGCCGAAGCGTGTCACTAAACCTACTTTATTTTCCGACAGAAAAGTTCGATCTTTTACATAACAGCTGATCCAAACAACCCTTAGTAACCGCTAACCGTATTCAGTATCGCCTTTTATAAATTGATAATTTTGTTTGAAATAGGGCAAATCCGTCTATAAAAAAAGTATAATATAAATAATTCTACTCTCATACTGCAAAAGACGACTGTCCCACTTCATTTACTTTTTACAAATCAGTGTCGTAACATCTGGCTGAGACTGTTACTTAAATTAGTTAACAATGACACACATTGCTGGCAAACAAACGTAGGACTCCTAAATAGAGCGCAAGCTATTCTTAAACCACCATCGTCACACCGGTGAGCGAGCCGTCTTCTGATTCACACACCTCAAGGTAGCCGATTTCTAAAACAATAAATTTAATTCTAAACATACCTGTACCGAAAACTGTTACGAGTCGGCTTGGCTCACGGCATGTGAAGCGATAAAGAGTAAAATGTGTATGTTTTCTTTGTAATCTATCAATGTTGTTCATCAATTCATATACAATAGATGTTTAATCGGTATTTAGTTGTGTTTCATAATTATAGTAATTTTATTAATTACTTTTAATTCTAAGTTCAATAAGTACGTAACGTACGTTAAGATTATTGTACGCACCTGTAATAGGCCTGCACATCATTAAGTTTGGGCTATTCCCAGTTGTCCGCACCCCGTAGTTCGCACTGCGAACTAATGAGTTTTTTTTTCCCAGTTGTCCGCAGTTGTATCAAATGGTACCTTGACGATCACGGACTAATGAGACTTTATTTTCCCATCAGTTCGCACTGCGGACAACTGGGACAGAACAATCTCTCTAGTTCACACTGCGTTATTTCAAAATAATATTACTATCCAGTTGTTTTATTTTTAGCATTTTACTTTTTATAGATACATATATCTGATGACTTATGTAGGTAATATATAGTAAAAAATGATTATGTTAATTTCTTTATACTTTTTGTACTATTTGCGTTATGTAAACTGTAGAGCAATTTTAAATAAATGTGTGTGATAGTAAAATTACTAGATAGTAATTACTGATCTTTTAATGCTATATTTAACAAATTTGTGTCGAATATAGAAGTGCGAACTACTGAGACTATTTTTTCCCAGTAGTCCGCAGTGCGAACAGTGCGAAAATAAAGTATCATTAGTCCGCACTACGCCGCGGGTGCGAACTAGGTACTGGGAATTTATTTTTCACCTCAGCACCTCAAGCAAGCAGGTTCTGCTGTTTAAAATCAGTGAGCAAAATTCGATTTTGCTACGAGCGTGAGACGTACTAACTTTTTAATTTTTTTTTGTATGCCTGGAACAGTGCTGTGTCTGTTCACAAAATTCTAAAGATTTTAACTTCATTTTTTTCTGTCAATTTTACTTTGATACGAAAAAAGCGAGAGATAGAAACACTCGATTCGAAGTTCGATTTTCAAACTCCGTACCTAGTAGGTCCAAAAAAGATACACAATAAAACGTTCAGAAGCACACAACCATATAACTGCAAATTATCTGTTAAGGTTTTAAATTTGATTATTATATTTCTTTCTAAATAATGGAATTGTATTTTTTATAAAAAAAACAAAGAGAATGTTGAAGAATACAAAGTTTATCATGTATCTACATAATTATTTATAGTTTTAATATTTTTTAATATTGTGACCGAATATCGCGGGTGCAGTTCTCCTCAGAACGCATTTTTTTTAAATAGCGGGAATCAAATTTTTATTGTTTTCTTGCTTGCTACGAAATTGGATACACGTGGAATATCATAAAAATAATAATAAATCTTGTAAATAGTAGTGAGTCGAGTGACGAAGCCTGCTATTTAATACCGGAAGAATTGAGGCAGCATGTAAAAAATTCGGAATTAAGCTTTCTGCCTGAAGTCTTGCGAAAAATATCTAAAAACTTATGATATATTTAAGCAATGGAGACTTACAAAGGATGCATATACTTTTTCGGAGATTGTCCTGTTCTTGTACCACAAACAAGAAGACCATCGACTGTGGAGTATTTACTCAATGTTGAAAGCTACAATGAAGACATAAGATGACGTGCACAGTGAAAGCTATCCCAAACTTATTGCATTATACTTTTAAATTTGAGTTTTTTAATACTATTTGTTTCACAAATAAATAGAAGTTATATGTGGTTTAATTTTTACCATGTTGTATTTTTTACTTTTATCCAATATGTTCTCGCTGCTTAGGCGAAAAGTTGTATGTGCTACACGAGACCAAAGTTATATTGCATCTCGTGTCTTTGAGAATCTTTGAAATCTTTGAGTCTTTGAAAATCAACACTCGCAGTAAAAACGAACTTAGCTCTCTTGTTACACAAATAACTATTCCCATTTGATACATACATACATACATAACTTCACGCCCGAAATCCCTAATGGGGTGGGCAGAGCCACAAGACTACTTGTAGCCACGTTCGATTAATTAGTCCTAAGATGGTATGATGAACCGTATGGTGACAGGTGATCAGCCCATCGCCCATACAGATAGTCCACCATGTTGGAGAGGACCCGTCCCTTAGTCGACTTTTACGACATGCCAGGATGATAAGCATCTGCACGCATTCTATGCTATTTCTTCGCTCCCAGTGCAGCAGAGGAGGATTGGTTTAGTTCTTCTCGTCGCGACTGTACTTTTACTATTTACGTAGAAGTTTGGTTTAAGTTTTTTCAAAGTTCCACGTATTTTCTCTGTATTGTTTGTTTCGTAAAAGGGGTACTATTTCGGGTACTATTTTTGGGATATATGTAGCTCATCGAGAAATTCGGACTTCTGGGTGAAATCCTGTGGTAAAAAATGTGTACGCCACCTTGATGGTGCGCTACTTTTTACAGTTAATTAGTCAAATATCTCCGCTTCTATAATATCTACGCAGATAAGATTTGAAGGGCCAGGGGTACTATTTTTTGGCTCATAAAGTTTTCAGGGAACACTGCCAATTCAGAGATCCACTAGGTGTACGCTACCTTGACGTCAAGGCAGTGAACCTACCTGCTGCCCCATATATCTCGAAACTACAAGGGGCTTACTATTTTCTTTAAATAGGCACCAATTCGGTTCTATTTGATTAATATTTTTTGGCATCATCAGATCCTCGATATCTTTGGTGTACGCTACCTTGACGATCACATTAGTCCGCACTTGCCGCAGGTGCGAACGACTGGGAATTTGTGTTCCCATTTGTTCGCACTACGGGCAACTGGGAAAAAAAAACCCACTAGTTCGCAGTGCGAACTACGGGGTGCGGACAACTGGGAATAGACCTTAAGCTTTAATTGTATGTTTGTCTTAATGCGTAAGCTGTTAGGGTATCTACTTAAATAAATAAAAGGATACGATATTACAATAATACTAGCTTTAACCCGAGACGAATTTTTATGTTACCGACTTCTAAAAATTAGAAATACCCCGTAATATCGGAAATTTTATGTCCGTGGGAATTGATCATTCAATTGAGTTTAAATTGATTAATCAAACGGCTAAATGCTAATTTTGAAGTCATTTCAATAACTTCGGAATTCCCATAAAAATCTATTACCATTTTACATCAATTTCTGAAATAGGTATTATTTTACTTCGAATTTGTAGAATTAGCTGCTTCTGTAAGTGAGAATAAGTAATCTAATAATTTGTAAATGGTTGTGGTTCGTTCGGCTTGTAAAATTTGTAAGTATATATGAATAGAACAATATAGCGCGTAACATACCCACTGGACAAAATTATGAATACAAGATGTTAAGGTGTTCATAAATAATTCTTTAACAAGATACATAAAGTAATTCACAGAAATCTTATATTGCTACTAATATCAAGCGGCTAGCTAGGCAAATAACATGAAACCTCATTGTTGAGAATTGACGACGTTTCTAAAACCAAATAAAAAGTTTGCATAAGCGGTCTCCATCAATCACACCAACGAAGCTCGCATTTCCGGGTGCGGCCTGCTAGTACGGAACATTTCTTTGAATAATTAATATGGAGGTAGGAAGGTAGTTATCGTGCGCCGTAACTGGACGTGATATACACCGTCGTCGGCCGTATGCATAATTTCACTTATTTTATGTGGTTAATTGTCGAAAATGACCGCTGATAAAATATATTACAACGCTCCAACACCGACACTGTTTGTGGCAGCTTATATTCCAGCACTGGTGCGCTCCACCCTCGCCTTCGCGTTGCCACGTTCTTTGTTTGGACACATATTGTGCGATGCCTGCTTCCGTCGAGTTACGACTATTCTTGTATACATAACGAACGGTAATATCACATTTTCATTTTTAAATGAAATGTAACTTAATCTGACAGCAGGTGGAAAGTGTTTTACAATGGGGAACATGTATGAAAATCAAAATGAAGTTTCAATGATATATTATGAAAGTAAATGTAAACAAAAGCATATTACAGAAATATCAGATGATTTTAACTATTAATTTTTAAATTATTAAAATTCAAAGGGGTCAAAATTAGTCAAAATTAGTGAAAGAAATTTTTTTTTGTTTATAGTTCCGAGTTTAGTTTTTTGGACATCCTCATCAAATTTATGTCATGTTTTATTTCTACGATGTTGGTCTAAAGACAATATTTTCGGAAATAATTGTAGATTTCGTTTAAGCGCCATACATATTGTACAGTCTAACGAATACTGTGACGTCATAATTGTCGTCCATTTTGTATGGAGTGTTTTGCGAGTGGTATGAACAATGACTTTTCAAAGCTTCATTACCCATAAAATAAACAACAATGTGTTACGTACACAGATCGGTTTCTATTACTCAGCACTTTCCAATATTAGATGAAAAAAATATATGCATCTCCCCTATTGAAAGATTGGTACAATTTACAAGGTCAAAATTGTTATATGGCCATAAAGTTTTCTTTGCTTAGTGATCTTTTCAGATTATCATATAAATCTATGATGTGGGTAAGATAAGATTATTTAGATAATTTTACAACAAAAACATTCGATCGTTTTGGCGGAGTAGTCAAAAAACCACATACATATGTAACAAATCCGTATTTAAATCATTAAAATTTAACTTCATGTTCAGGACGGCTAGCACGACATGCCCGCGAGTCGTTTCTCGCTCAGTGCGTCTCTGTCTAACTAGTCAAATATGTACGGGATGTAGTGAGCGACAAATGACTCGCGGGCAGGTCGTGCTAGACGTGCAGGTAGTCAAGTTTTGTCGCGCAAGTAATTTTTTGTGTAGAATCAATCATAGTCCACGAGCCATAATACAAATTTCGTCAATCATTTCCTCTCGGGCGATAACTCGTAAAATGCTTCAGAGAGTTGTATCATGAAGCTTCATGAACGTCAGCTGCGGTCCCGTGGGTGGGTTGAGCAGCGGTAACCTCCCAAGCACGTAGAAAAAAGGTTTTTTTTTATCATTCCACAGAGCACAAGTGCAATACACAGAGCACTAATCTGATTACGATAAATAATGAACCAGCTCCTGAAATATTAGAAGGAGAGGTAGTAAAAGCGAATAAGAGCGCCAAAAGATGTCAAAAGCCCCAGGCAAGGAGAAGATTGTAAATGAGTTGTTGAATTAAATGAGAGTTACTATTATATTAAAGTACTTTGAAAGAAAAGTCTTATAAAATTTCGTAATAAAATTGTTAAGAAAAAGCCAAATTTGTTGACACACACACCACCAGTTTGTTTTGTATTGTTTTTAATTTATATTTATGTTACTCTGTGTATCTTCTATGTTAGTGAATAAATGTTTCTTTCTTTCTTTCTTTCAAATTTAATTTCATTTATTCCGCTAACCGACGGCCATAAAAGACCTATCGTACAACCTTTTCAGGTTATGCATGATGCAATTGCTTGTGATTTATAAAAATAAAATGTCAAATATTTTCTAAACGGATCATTACCTTTTATGAAATGGTAAGGTACCCTTTTAACCACTTCAACGCAAAGCATGTCTGAGAAGGTGAGAAGTAACACGAATTTTAACTTAACGTCAAACGAATGAAGGGCTTTTTTACCTTGTACACCCTGACGGATATATCCGTCTTTGGCGTTGAAAAGGTTAATTGTGCAGGTAAAATACCCTTTTAATTGTAAATGTATCTAAACAATATGTTTAGATCATATTACTGTAATTAAACATTAAACCATTAAACAATTATAAGAAAGCAATACTTAAGAGGAGTGTGAATAACACAGTAACAATACAAAGGCGATAACGGCTTTCACCCCTTAAATGTTAACCTATTTTCACAAATTTTTGACAGGTTGTCAGTTAGTACAAAATCTAGGTCTATACGTTTCGGTTTTTTCACTATAATCAATAAATCAGTTTTTTTTTTTCACTATTCTCATATAAAAACTAGTTTCGGCGATTATTCGACTTTGTTGATCTTTAATCAATATTCAAAAAACGTATAGACCTAGATTTTGTTCTGACTGGCAATCTTTCAAAATTTGGTCAAAATCGGTTAACATTTAAGGTCTGGAAATCGTTATCGCCTTTTGTATGAAAATGGTGATTTTTGCCGTTAGTTCACAGTCCTCTTAAACAAATAAAAATACCAAGTGCAATATTATGCGGCCTTATAAAACAAGCCTCCCAATTTCGGTCACCGGATTAGAATCATACAATATAGATCTCACAACAATAAGTGGATGCGGAGAACAAGACTAGCATGATTACGGAGACAACTATTTTAGATATCTACCGGAGCTCTATTCTAGAAAATGTAAGAAAAAGTTGTTTCATCACATCGTTTTCTTATCCTCACTATACATGCAATTTGATAAGTAAATATTTGGTAATACCTTACTGAACCATAGTTTTTACTATTAAAATATTAAAACTAGGTGTTTCATTTACTCTCAACCTACCCTTATCGTTATATGATGGCAAGGTGACAAGATTGCAAAATGTACGTATAATCGATATAATAAGTTAATATTTGCAATGAACGTACCTAGGTAGGTTTTTAGTTTCAAACATAGCACCATATCTCGTTTTTAAAGCCTGCAGTAGCAAATACCAAATTCAGAAAGAACCTATAAAAAATACTACTATAAAAAAACACATCTTTGACGTGTTTCTGGCTATATCCCAGGAGTTCCATATTTTTGAGTTCCATATGGAACACGTATCGAAAAAATATTAAGAAATATCTCAGTAGTTCCATATGGAACCATTGGGATAATTTATTTGACATTGATATAAGTAATTATACTTATCTTAATAAGGAAGTTTTCTGAAGAATGCTAATTAGTCCGTCATTTACATTATAAAAAAATATTGAACACACTTTGCACACTTTGTACCAATAAGTGGGGACTTATGACTTCCCTATGAACTATGATGCGCGTTATCTTGGTCAATTTCGATTGATTTGATAAAGCAAAAAATACGTTTCAATATTTTTTGAAAATCTAACTGACGGACTAATTAGAATTGTTCAGAAAACTTCCTTATTGTTCCACATGGAACTAGAGTTATGGATCTCCTGGCATGTACCCGTATTTCTCCTAAATAACTTGTACTGTATAATATTATTGTCACTTTTCAATCACATTTGCTGAACCATAAGTGAAACTAAGTACATTTCTTAAATGGACATTTTAATTTATTACATCCTGAAAACTTATCTGAGTAGCAAATATAACCCTTTTGTCGGAAGACGACGAAATCTGTAACTGTGATCCAATCGGTCTGGTTCCCTGTCACAAGGGTTACGGAGGTCAGATGGCAGTCGCCTTGTAATAATACGACCTGTCGAATCTGGGATCATCGTCAAAGCATACCGCGAATTAGAGACGGGACGATGCGGCAAAAACGCTAGGAAGAGATTGATACAGACCGACAGAATGACATGGAGATGCTATAGCGTAGTTTTTAGAGATGCAACTAATAGTGATTTGGCCGAAGCCCCGAATCTTCGGCCCGAGTTCGAGCAATTTTAACGGTCAGGTCGTTCAAAATATTTAAATTGAATTATGTTCTGAAAGTGTGTTTTGACGAAATCGCTCATATAGTCAAACGTACGACAGTACGAGAAGAAATCAAAAGAACTGACTTTTTCAACTAATTCAACGCCGGTGAATCCGAAAACGCAGGTTACCAAGTCGACATTCTGACCATACCTAAGTGAAATAATCAAGATGGCAGCCAAATACCGTAATTCGACACACTTCCCGTCTTCTAAGCACCAATCGACGCGATTTAAAAAGAAAATAAATTATAAATATTTTTCCGAGGACAATACGATTATAAACCAGTAAATAAATGGTTTATTTTTATTTTAGGGCAAAGAAATGTGAAATCATAACAATATTTCCGTTACGAGTACGTCAGCATAAATACCAGCATTAACAAGTTTTATGCATAGGTAGACCCTTCTTTCTACCGATACTGGTTTGTACAAAAATCATTTCAGCCGATTGAAAATTGGTTCAAGGTGCATTGCCGCCAAAATTTCAGCCCCGATTCTAGGGAAAGATCTCTGCCTAAGTCGTATAAACGAGATGTAAACTACTAAATATATATTTTTGGGGATGAGAAATACACACAAATTCATAAAAACCTGCCAGCGATACAATCCTATCTGGAACGGAGCATAACTAGGTACAGACGTAGATTTTGCCACTTTGTAACATAGAGTAACAAAGACACTTCTGTTACGGTACGGTAAAAGTAACGCGAAAGTAACATATAATTCATAACATGTTATATTTTCAACAATGCGGACGGATGCGCTTAGTTTTCTTTTTTTGCATTAAAATGCTGGCTATAAAAGTACAGTAGGGTGGCAAATGTTACTCAACATGTCACTTAGGTGATATGTGTTTAATATGGCCATCTCGAACTTCAAATAACTAAACTAATTAAGTTTGTAACTATGATTAAGAAAAAGAAATGTATAATATAATTGAAATATGAGCTTGACATGTAAAATAACATTTTATTAACTTATACATGAAATAAATTTAAAAAAAAATTACTGATCGGAAACTTAGCTACTCTACTGTACGGGGAGTGTATCTTGAGTATATGAAAGTACTTAAAATATATTTTTCAAAGTTTAATTTTCCGTAGGTACTAACAGACAAGTATAAAATTTACGATATGCACAAATCTTTACAACACTTAAGCGTTACGTAACTACAATCAACGATACCAGTAATATAGAAGTTTCATAGAAGTAACGCAGAAGCGGGAGTTTCAAGGTTTAAATAGGCTATAATTTCAAAATCGAGAGGAATTTTAAACAAAGTCACATTAGGTACCACACATTAATCTGTCACTTACGCATAGTACAACATACTTAAGATGTATGTAATAAAAACTGAAATCTATCTTTGAAATCGCCAATATACACAAAAAAAACATCCGCTGACGAAACACATGCGTCCCTTTGAATGATTCCAAACACGACAGATGGCGTTATTTTTCACTTCTATGTTTTTACCTGGATACTTGGTTTTGCCAGTGCCATTATAAAATACTACCATAAACTGTTTTAAATGTTTAAAAGCCAAATTCTGTTAACATACAAAATAATAACATACAGTATGTAATACGACGAACAGCAATCCTTCAAACCCGTTGATGGCTACGTTGAGCCGAGCACAATACCACACTGTGTGTATTCATCCGTTCATTGTGATTTTATCATTTTACAATATTAATAAAATACCTTTAGTTTTAAAGTAAATTAACACATTTTGTATGGTACCGACCGATAACACGCTGACAGAAGTGTTAACACAGAAAATAGTATTTTATGCAACGGTTGCATAATGATAGGCCTTAAAACACTAGTGCGGTTTTCATGAAACGAGCCGACAGGCGAGTTTCATAATAAAATCGCACGTGTGTTTTAAGGCCCAATTATGCAGAGTTGCATACATAACTTTATCTACACACATATTATAAATCCTCCATGATGGGTTCAGAAACAATATTTTCTGGCAACAAGTTATTTGTTGCAATCGTGGCTGCATAATTCCGATATCCGGCGCATTTTCACATCACACACACTCCGAGAAGACTACTTACTATTCATATTTTCAACTAAAATGTAAATTACAAACAACTTTTTCTATTCAATTCAACAACAATTCTACTTTCGTTCAGCAAAACGTCAACATGGCGGCAATTCGATCTTCCGTCAAGACCATTTTTTTTTTAAATCATAGACAAACGGATGAAGTCTCTATTCTCACGTCACTCGAGATCAAATATTTTGCAGTTTATATTAAAAAAACATACTGAATTGACGTTTCGTATCAATAACTGTTTTAATATCTATGGATACTGGAATAGAGACCCACCCACTTGAGTTTTGACAGCTGTTCCAAATTTAATCTCATTTCTTTACTAAAAACGATAAAGAAGTCATGTTATTTCTTTATCGCAGCACTGGTTTTTCCTAATTGGTTGTCAAAATGGTGGTCATTTCATATGGTTTTTGATTAACCAATGGAGGTTTTATGATATGGGTGTAGATAAAATTATATAATCCACAAATCCTATCATTTAAGCAATTGTGTAAGTTATTTAAATATAAAATAACGCATTTTATACGTTTTAGACTTTAAAAACCGATAAAAAATAACTAGCAGCACTGACATCCATTATCTTGATGCCTTAAACGTCAATTTGTTTTCTCTACATAGGTAGGAAATAACAAATAAGGTCGGTAAACAATTATAACGAATATGACACGTTTCTATCAATTTGACGTCTTCATTATAGAAAAACAGGGGCTGTTACCATTAATAATTCAATTATTATTTTTATACGTTTATTATAAAAAATATTCTGATGTTATTAAGATATGTAGCATGCATAAGCCTTCTGCTAATCCAAACGTTGACGGGTTAAAATATTAACCTTTCGCCGTGTTACATAAGTTTTATAATGCCAAGTGTTTGGTCGAACCAAAAAGACAGTGTTTTGGGCAAAACTTCGGGGTCTGGAAGAATTTACCACATTATATTTATTTTATTTAAACTGTACGAGTTACATTCACTTTAAGAAATCATTTTAAGGTTTATCTGATATAGGTAGATACTTTTACAACAATTTATCAAGTACTTACTTTGTTTTTTGGTAAAAAAAGTTGTTTTTTATACGCAGTCAGAATTGAGGACATTTTTTTTGGTAAAAAATGGCAAAATCTACTTCCTTACCCACCTATATCTATTTGTTACTTATGATATGATATATATATATTTATTATAAAGTATTCCTGTATCAAACCGCCACTTAAGTCTTCAATAACGCACAGTATTGTCTAAGGCAGAAATCCAAACCCCAAGCAAATACAGTCGAAAAACCAAAATCGGATAGACCTTATTTATTTGCTGATCAGTACCTAGTACAAGGAAAATTATTAAGTGAGTACTTTGTATATGTTTTAAATAACAGCACTTTCAACAACCATACATGTAGGTATATATTGTTAACACTTATTCTATCTCTAAAAAACGAGCTTTACGTAATAACAATAATAACATTTAAAATCACACTTAATATTATAAATGCGAAAGTTTGTGAGTGTGTGTGTGAGTTAGTATGTGTACTATTCCTTAACGCTTTAACGGCTGGACGGATTTAGATGGAATTCGGAATGGAAATAGCTTATAGCTCAGATAAACACATAGCCTACTTTTTATCCCGAATAATTCCGAGGGAATAACTTGAATTCTACGCGAACGCAGTCGCGGGCCGAAGTAGTCGCATAATTACATAATAAAAAAAATTAATGTAAAAAATAAGCCACAGTGAATAATCACTAATAATTATTAAAATTAAACACTCGTTCTGGTTGTTCTAGGACTGCCTGATTTATATATATATATATACATATATATATATATATATATATGAATGTGTCTTCGTTTAACCGTATGCGTCCTACACCTAGGTAGGTACCTACCATTCATCCGATTGCGAAGAAACTCTGAGCGCGCGCATGGGAAAATGAAATATCTACCTACCTACTTAGAAAGAAAAAGAGGCTTTGCCAACGCATGCCAGGCATAGCTAGTTAGGATTAAAATAATGATACGAATACTTCTAAAGTTAAATAATAATGAAGTATTAACTCTTTATCTGGTATTATTAAAAAAAATCAAACCAAAGTGACCATTATTTAGGGTTTCTTTCAAAATAAACAGCAAAGATATAATAAGGTTAGTGATTTATAATCATATAAAAATGTAACCGTACTATTTGTAACTTCAAATCTTTGCCGGCTGCAGCAGCTGCAGTCTGTGTAGTCGCTACCGGTGACAGCCATTGGTGAAGATTAATATAACGCTTGGGTAAAAGTTTAAGTGAAATGTCAGCCTGAGCATAAGCTCGCTCCAGACAAGCGGCGGCCGTACCATCCAGCGCAAGCGCCGGCTCACGCAAAGCGCCACCACTTTCTAGCACTACCATGATTTTAAAGCAAAACCGTTAATTATCAACAACACAGCACATAAGTCACTTGAGTGAGTAGCGGAGGACGCAAATCGGGGCTACATATCTATTTAGCAGCACGTGCCAACACAGCGGCGAGAGTCGCGGAACTGGCGCGGCGCGCACCTGCCGCCGCGGTCACCGCCCGCGCCCCTCTTGCGCCTCCCACCGATTTGACAACAAACACCGTTGCTGCAGCAGTCGCCCTACAGCTAGCTAGCTGCAACTTGATCATTATTATTCGGTTGACAAAAACGTAACTGGCGATAACAACAGTGTTGTTGATGTATTCGTTTTGCTTTGCAAATATAAATGTTACGGTTACGAGAAATACTTTTCAATTTTTATTAATAACATCAAGTTACATGTCAATACTTATTTAATTCCTGTATATTTTTATTCATACTCGTTCATTAATTATGATAAAATTATATACTAAATAATAGGCAACTCACCAAATTCACCCACATATCGAGTATAATGTATGGCGGAGGAGTCATTTATTCAATCTGATCTTAATAAAAACCATCATGAAAGTTGCATATTTTCTGATCGTATCCGGCAGCCTATTATAGGTATACTGATAGACCCATTATTTACACCTTATGTGCGGGCGTGACGATGAGATTAGTCAGCTTGTTGCTTGTTTTTCTTCATGAGCCATAGGAGACATTTTTTTATACCCACTGAAAATCCTCGAAAAAGGGACCAAATAACTTTGAATAGGAACCAAGCTAAAGTTATGGTTTGCGGAGTTGTAATGGCTACAGAACCCTACATTGAGCATGTCCTGACATGCTCTAGACCGGATTTTTTATTTAATTTTCTTGATTTGAGTTATCGTCTTACTGTAGCAGAGTTTTATCAAAATGTTGTTTGTTAATTATAGCAAACCTACGTTTCATACGAGATATTATCTTACGCGATACTCTTTGACAATTGATAGTTTTTAATAATCAAACTCCAAATCCGGTCATAGGTATCCTATTTAAAAAAACAATGTTTTTAGGTTTTCGGAAGAAAGACGATTTCTTCTCTGGAAAGAAAGAAGGAAAGAAAAGCATTTATTCACAAACACAAAAGACGTACAAAGTATTATAAATGAAGAAACCAATACTTACAAAACAAAATATGCTGGTGTGTGTGTCCTCGCGGCAGTGAATGGGACACTGGCACATCACCAGGGGCGTGCATAGGGATTTTAATCAGGGTGGGCAGTGAACATTACAAGTTAAAAGCGATACAACTCACCAGATATTCCAGATTGATATTAGTGGGACAGTTTCAGTACATACATGCAGTGCGATGAGCCTGATCAGAACACCTCGTGCATCTAACTATCAGTGAACCTTTTAAGGCCGTGCAAGATTGCATTTTGGTTTATTTGCGTTCATATTTTTAAAAAATATTGACACTAATACACAGACAGAAGTTTTTGTGGCAAAA
Organism: Tortricodes alternella; assembly: GCA_947859335.1. Taxonomy (NCBI): domain Eukaryota; kingdom Metazoa; phylum Arthropoda; class Insecta; order Lepidoptera; family Tortricidae; genus Tortricodes; species Tortricodes alternella. Next base: position 19,473,595 of record OX401970.1, on the reverse strand, counting down.
CCATCAATTAACTAGGGACTTCTTACCGATATTCAATTTTACGATAACTGTTCCAAATACTTATTTGGGTGTTTTTGCCATGTTTCCAACGATCATTTCGATTGTCTAGTCTCATGACATAGAATGTCCATTGTGAGTTTAGGTTTAAGAACGCTAAATAGCATGAATTTATTTGTACTTCCCAAATGTAACAATGCATATGGCAAGAGAATGTATCATTATATTTTACCTAAATTGATAAATAGCCTTCCAAAAGACAAACAAGACCTATATCTGTGTAACATTAAAGCAATAAAAAATATCAAGAAATATTTCTTGTCCTGTAAAGACATAGAATATATATTGTAAATCCTTACCTCTATATGTATAACGTTAACTAGTTAATCTAAGTTAAATTTATGTATAAACTGTAACAACCAGGAACTCTCTGACTGCGCTTAAGCCACCCTGGCTTCTGCAGTCATAAATGCACTTAAAATATGCAAATAATGTAAAATGAATCTTTAAAATAAAATAAAAATAAAAATAAGGTAATTATCTTTTTAGAAAATAACTGCTATATTTACGGTCTTAAAAGGTCTACAACAATAAAATTAAGAACTGATATAGATTAATAAGAAACCCTGTAAACATATTTTTATCGCGCATTTCAAAGCTAGGTAACATCTACCGAAGTATCATGGAACAGTTTCAGCATAAGGGCCTGGACACTGGCCACAACACCACGGCATGACGTCGGTCGTGAACGTGAAACAGCCCCGCTACATAACCACGGTACGGCGCTGTGCCGTGAAAAATTCCGTTGCACGCCGCCCTTATTTCTATACCTATAAAGGTGATGTGCAACGGAATCTACCGTAGATATATAGCGGCGCCGCGGATTGACGCGGCGCCTCGCCGTTTCACGTTCACGACGTCGTGCCGTGGTGTTGTGCCCAGTGCCATTACCATGAGTTGCGCAAAACGCTCTCGCTAGCGTAAACTATCGCTCGGTCTCTTTTACTTGTATCGGCAACAAGCAGCATTTCCGATAGTTTTGGATAGCGAGAATGGTATTAATGGTAATGGTACAGGCCTTAAGGGCGCTGCTCGACGCGTAAGGGAGCACTATCAGAGGCATCACTTTACATTTTACTCGACTGCGCGACTCAAAGGAGGGTAATTTTGTAGCAACCTATGTACGTATGCATGTATGTATGTTTGTACGTATGTATGTATGTTTGTACGTATGTATGTATACACGTACGTATGTATGTATATATGTGTGAATGTTCCTTTGTGGCGCTCTAGAGAGACCAAACGCGTGGGCCGATTTTGATCATTCTAACGTCAATTGGTTTGCCTTAATCTTGAAAGTGTCACTGAAGACATGACAGTAATCAAAATCAAAGAAGAGGAGTTCGTTAGGCACAAAAGACATAAATAAATAAATAAGAGAAAAAAGACAATTATTGAGTACCTAATTATTCTCCAATATTTATCTTACGTCGTCAACTGCAGGGCCACGCATGCCTGGTATTAACACTGCCGCCTCGCGAGTAAACGTTGAAAGTTACGATTTTTCGTTTAAAAGTAGGACTTAACATCGTAATTCAGGTCTAAATATTTTTAATATAATAGATAAGTACCTACAATAAATAAATAAACGTGTCTTCAAGTTAACCATTGTTAACATCAAAGAGTTAAGTAGTACGAGTAGGTAATCAAAATATTGTACAACAAACAATCCTAAAAGTGATGTTACTTTACTATCACATCAAAAGTTTCGAATCGGAATTGGAGCAAACAAAACCAATGTGTCTGTCTTACCATAGTGTAATTCGAACTTGAATCCAATTTATAAGAACGTCCCCGGGAGGGACATGTCGAAAAAATAACTTGTCAAAAAATTCGATTACATCACGCCCACACAGAAAGTGAGGATTGTCCTGTCTTTATCGTACAGCGTTAGTCGAATGACGATCAAACAAATTATTTATGGATTTATTTGAGAAATGTTTAATCAGATATAAAAAAACGGAAATATGCATATCGGAATAAAAACAAGGATAACTTCCGCAAGTTCGTAAGTCTTTATCTCGTAAAGCTTGTAAGGCTTCCCGCCGTCCTGCACAAGCGCAGCGGCCGCGGCCATAGTTGCAGGCGCTTGGGTCAGTCGTTTCCTCAAGTACTAGACCGGGACGCATTCCAATTTCGATACCTATAGCTATAGCTTATTGCATCTTGGTCGACTAGCGGAACGGCTCCCATTTTACCTTATTTCATTTTTACTTTAATCATGATTGCTACCTGTGTCTATTACCAATCTATGGATCATTTTGCCTGTGAAATAATAGTAGATTGTTGCACCAAGCAGAAATGTGCATGAAATGTTTAAGGTAACTAACGTAGTTTTTGAGTTTATCGGTAACAGACAGACAGACAGACAGACAGACGCGGCGGGCACCTTCGTTTTATAATACTTAAGGATGTTCTCGCTGCTGAGGTGAAACGTTGTATATGCTACTCGAGACCAAGGTTATTGCATCTCGTGGCTTTGAATCCCTCTCTACGCTGACGATTCTAACCTAGAATCACTCGCTACACTCGTGATTCAATTATAGAATCCTTCGCTTCGGGATTCAAAATCAACACTTGCAGCAAAAACCAACTTTGCCCTGTTGTTGCTCACATAACTATTTTTTTATGTTTGCTTTACATTTAGAAGATGTATGGACCGCTTGCGCCAAAAACAAATTTTTTTTTTCAATTTTGTGCGGGATAAACATTAAAAATCGTATAAAATTTCAGCTTCGTAAACAAAGTTTGAGAAAAGGTGACTGTGATAGTGAAAGTAACTGTGATATACAGACAGGCGAACATAGCGAAACTATAAGGATCCCGAGTTTGACTACGGAACATTAAAAAGGATCCTTCTTCCACGAACTTTAATCTTGGACTTAAGAGTTTAGATAAATAGGTAAATGTTAATAGGACCTTTTGACAGTAATGTGTGGAGGGTGTAATGAGATTGTTTTCAAACGAAAAATGATTTTCGTAAAAATTATCAAATGCATCCTTGGCCTTCTGACCCTTTATATCTATAGTAAACCTAGGCGAGAGCCCTTTGATGTTCGGGCATTTTACTGACACGGAATGCAGACAATGCGTAAATACACGAGACAACGAGAAAATAGGACAATACTCAAACTACGCTCTCGTTTTCGACAATTCTCGTTTAGTTTTGTCGAGAATACGAAGCGGGCTTTACAGAAAGTCCAAGGAAGCACGCGAAGTGAAGAAATTACTCACTATATGCAAAGAGAAGCTGTAAATAACATGAATAACAAAGACTCTTATCAATCTGATAAGTAATTATAAAGTTCATTTATAATGCCCCTCTTGTCATTGCCGTTGCCGTTAATTAGGTACGTTTGCGGGAATGACGGGACTAATTAATGCAAGGTACCGTTTCTTAAAAAAAACGATCAATTCTAAAATAATTGATTAGAGTAATTCTTTCAATTAGCTTAGTTTTCATAGCGTTTAATATTAAAAATAAAGACGCAACACATCGCCGTATGTGTTAATAAGATATGAAAATTACATTACAAGTGAATTGCGCTACGATAAATCAGTGAAAACAAATTGAAAATAAGCCGTGTGGTGGCTTATTTTTATTGAATCTTGCACAAAACGACTCAATGGTTTCCCCCGGTTTTCACCATTTCTGTTATGTCAACAATTCTCGAATGATAAAATTTTAATATGCGTTTAAGTTATTGATTTCCGGGTTTGATTCATTAGAATAAGCTACTGATTTAATTGAATTTAACTTAGTTTATTTACATTATTATTATTCTGTTTAAATTTAGATTAGAACAGGCAATGATCATAAGGGAGTTCCGTTTAACCTTTTCAACGCCTAACGTCAAACTACAGTTTGAGATTACAATGATCTAACAATAATCAATTTTTCGATTGATCGCTACGTAGACTGTGTCATCATTCTGAAATTATAACAATAACTTAAATCACACTTCCGCATAAGAATGCGACTGTGACCGCGCATAGGCGCGCGCTCGCTGGCGCGCGTCACTTCCGGCTAAATGCTGAGTTAGCTATCTATCAATTTACATTAGTTAAAACCCTTCACAAACCATAATATATAAAAAATAAAAACACGAAGTTATACTAGGCTAAAGTACGAGCACTAAAACTTTCACACTAGCGGTTCCGCGTACAATATACTCGCACTTTTTCCTCTAACGGTTGAACACCACTTCAGCTTCCCTACAATGGTTACTCTAGACGCTCTGGGTTGCTTGGTCCTCGTACTGTCTCACGATAAACGAAAGGCACTCCACTTCAGCTATCCTAGAATGGTTACGCCGGACGATCTGGCCTGCCTCGTCCTCGTACTGTCTCACGATAACCGAAAGGCACTCTCCACTTCAGCTATCCTAGATTGGTTACGCCGGACGATCTGGCCTGCCTCGTCCTTGTACTGTCTCACGGTAAACGAAAGGAACTCTCCGCGCTCATGGTCAGGCCCCTAGCGCGTCCCCAGCGGCAGGGCTGAACGCTTTTGGTCGCGTTCACCCCATACCTGAAGTGATAATGACACAACCACCAAGCACAACGCCTTTTCGACCCGCCCTGGCTCGCTCCCGCATCCGGCTCCGAGGGACGCTCTTCCATGGGCCGTGAAGTAGCCACCGATGGTGTTATGCATTGCCTAGGCCTAATTGGCGTTGTATTAACCGCGACAGGTGGTTGCCGCGCGGTTGAATCAGCGTCCGGTTCCGGCGTCCGCTGTGGGACACCCGTGGCCGCCTTGCCGGATCGGCGTATACCCACGGTCTCTTTCACGATTGTCACCCTCACCACTAGCTTCGCCAATTCTGCAATCAACAAATCTTCCATTCTTCTTCACGTTCGGGTCACCAATTTAGGGGTAATTTATCTATCAATGGTATATGGTGGTTGCTAATGGTGACGAGGTACACAGGCTATGGTTAAGTCCCTAATTGATTAAATATATATAACGCACGCTTAGGTATGACGGGTAGGAACCGACTGGCGCTCCGGGTCCCCTATGGCCGGGACTGGCGTGGCTGGCTACGTTAGCTCATATTCAAGTACGCCCGCAGTTACATATGAGCTGCGTCGGCACACGCACAAAATGTAGTAACAGTGTGTACCTACAACTTTAAAGCGAATTCTTATTTCTGGGGCATATTACACAGTAAAAGACTACATTATGGATAGGGATGTTTGGAATTAATTCTGACGTGCACCGACGATCCCTGGGTCTCGATGTGGTATTATTTGTATAAAACTGGATTTCATTGTTAACTTATAGGTAGATGCGTAGGTACTGTTGTGAAAAAATTACGCCTCATCTAGTTTCTTGCCGGTTCTTCTAAGTAGAGGTTTCTTTCCAAACCGGTGGTAGATTCATTGCTTGACCTTCATAAGAGCTTGTATAAGCCTAAATTGATTATATTATTATTAGCGGCCTAAAATGACCCCATGGAAATTTTGCCATACTGTAGGCTGGACTGCTGCGCGCAAGTTTACTTTAATTGCGCAGGGCAATATGGTGTCAGACGTCATTTTGACAAATATCGCGTTCAATAAAATATTAAAATGCCTTGCATTAATCAATCGTAGTTACACAATAATGATGCTGGAATTAGATTTTAGTAAAGTACCTAGGACCTTCCTAAATCCACCTGTTAAAATGCTATCAATATGTAGTCAGTGGTTTTCCAGTTATATACCAGGGGTTTTTTTTGTTTGTTTGACCAGCCCGTCTAGCACGACATGTCCGCGAGTCGTTTGTCTCTCAGTGCGTCTCTGTCCAACTAGTCAAATATATAAGAGATGCAGCGACAAGTGACTCGCGGGCAGGTCGTGCTAGACGTGCTGGTCAAACAAACTGAAAAAACGACAAAAAATTAGTATAACACATTTTTGGATTCATTACGTTTATTTTGCCCCCTGTATAATTTTTTGTAAATATCTTTTGAAGTGAATGTGCTCGATAAAAGCTCTTACACAAAACGGTGTAGGAAACCGGTTTTAACTCATTAGTGCGTTTTAATTTACGTACTTTGCTAGTTTTCTGACTTCGTTGTACGACAAACGCCTCGAGTCTTTATACTTAATTTAGAAAGTTCAATAAAATATTATGCCTAAGATTATTCCTTTACGAATATACGTAAATAATACGTTAACGACACACGTTTTTATCTAAAACAAATGACAATAAAATTATTAAAAAGTATACAATTGTAAGTGTCACGCGCCTTATTATCAAAAAACACTGTTTATAAGAAAACGTGGCATCATTAGCCACGACGTGTAGCGTCAAGTAAGACAGGTGACATAGTAACAAGCGTCTAAAGAGCCGCGTCATCGCCGCGAAGTAGCCCCTCGTAACAAAACATGTTACAAAGCAAAGAATACAACGAAGTTATTACAACAATTTTGTTAGTGACTACGATGACCGACCATCTTCTTTTTCATCATCGTATTTATCATCTTACAAGCACGCTCGCCAAGGAATTCAACTTCGAACTGTTTTTGTGCTAAATACCTTGTTTCTCTGAAAATGTTAACATAATGCAAAGAGGTGGAATGATAAGACGCCTCCAGAGTGGGGAGCAATTATTTACCTTCTATCGGTCGAAAGTTTCGCTCGTAAATACGTAAAAAAGATGACACCATATTTTTGATATTCGAGCGATAGAAAATTTAAAACGAGTAACGCCATTTTCGTATAGAAATCATAGAGTAAAAAAAAACAGAGAGGACACGTAGGTACGTATAGAGCGTTATTGAACTTAAGTACTTCGGTAAAGGAAAAAAATGTTGAAATACACATACATCTGCGAAGCAATTCAAAGATGTGTGTCAAGAAGTCCACAACCCGCACTGGGCCCGCGTGAGGACAACAGATCAGTCCTTGCTATAAGAGGAGACCTGAGCCCCGCAACGGGACGTGTATAGGATGATGATGATGATGATGATCGATGATGATCGATGATGATGATGATGATGATAACGATGACGACGAGTTTCGTACTAAAAGGTAGCGAGGCTGACTCCTATCACTTGGATTTGTTTATTCCTCACAGCTATAAATATTAAAAGTTCACAAACTATAATAGTTTTGTAAAGTGTATTTTGTGACTGAGCTGTTAAGTGCGCCAGTCCGACTCGTATTTAGCCATATACAACTCCAGAGTTAAACTAGAAACCCTTACATTTTCGCCATGTCCGTCCGTTTGTCTGTCTCTCTGTTTGTTTATTTGTTTGTATATAGTAGGCACTTTTTCTCGCAGATTATTATTAATGTCACTAATCTGAAATTCTGTACAATAATAAAAGGAGAAGACTTCAAGACGGGGGGTGGAAGTCAATAGGTACCTATGGGCAAAACTAATTCGATGAGTTTATCAACTTGAAACTCGGTGTAAATACTCTCCAAAACAAACAATTAGGTATACGTTAGAGAAAAAATGAACTACAGCTCAAATGGGGTGTTAAACTTTGTATGGGATATACCGATTCCGTTTGTTTCAAATTGTACGATTCCAGTTACTTTCAAATGAAAGTGGAAGGCATCTTTGTTAAACACCAAATACATTTTTTTTTGTTGGAGGGATATTGTCTGTGAACTTAACTTGACACTGTTCATGAACTTGTGGCATTAGGGGTGCCAAGGTACCACTAACATCATCTGCTATATCATTATGTTCATTAACTCTTGTCTGGAAAAAACATAATATAATAGACAGGTATTATCAAAGGTAATGTATTTATTTATTGGGGGATTCTAGTTGCACGTTCACAACTAATGGAAACTTGTAAACTTGGTATTTTAACTGGCTTTCTTTTCATGTGCTGAGCTGTGAAAATGATGCGGCGTTGCAGGCGCACGATGCAACATGCCCCTACGTCATCAAAGATTTTTTACTTGCTTGCTTTATTTACTTGGTTTCTTATAAACAGTTGTATGACGTCAATTATGCATGATTCTAGAACAATCCAAAACAAATGTTGATCCAATTTTTACCCCCTCCTCCCCAAATGGTTTCAAAATTTCTATAGCAGCAATGTTTTTCTGGACTTTTGAGCCAACCAAATCCGTTCAGTAGTTTTAACGTGATGTGCGTTCAAACAAACAAACAAAATTTATAAAAATCTAGTAAAACGTTTTATACATTTCATTTCATTGAGTTTGTTGAATGATTGAACAACAATATAATATCAAACGGTAATACGTATATGTTTTACTTGAGGAAAGTCCTGCTAATTAATTTTCTAACAAACAAAGAAGCAAGGGGTTTATAACTGCTTTGAAGTAAAGCAGCTTAACAGACTTATGTGACAAAGCATTTTATGCACAACAAAACCACAGATTTGGAACAACAATTACGCGAGTCAAAGCAGGTATCTTGGTAGCGGCGCTGAAAATATAACAAATAGCTAGCGCAACAAAAGAGGCTTTCTCTCGGCCATTACAACGCGATGCACGGAGAAAGGCCCGGAAGGAGAACGAGGCGGGCGATTCGGGTGAGGCGGGCGACTCGAGCGGTGAGGGGCAGGCAATCGGGTGCGAATAACGACGAGGCGCTGGAGAGACGGCGCGGCAGCAGCGAGGGCTACCGCCGCCGCAGCCTCGTGCCTACCCGAGAGACCAGCTCAATTTACGATTGCCGCAAAGCATATCCTCAACAAGGTATTTTACAGAGTTACAAGTGACCCAGCAAGCAGCATGTCGACGACAAAATTATGGATTTTGGTACTTTGGGAACTCGAACATAATTAACACAGAAAAATGGTTGAAATAAAATAATTTCTATCAGCGTTGAGCGCCGGATCGGTGAGGGATAGGGATACGGCTACCATAAAATGTTACATTACGTAATAGCGTCTTCTGGGGCGGCTATAAATATCTCCCGTTCGAAAGTACGGATGTTGTCCCGCGGGAGGACGACACGTCGCTGTGTTGGGTGGTTGCGGACGTGTCGCACTAATAAAAACATTTCTCTTACCATTTCGTAGGTCCTTCAGGTGCAAATACGTGCTACTTATCAATATTACTCAGCAATAATGGTATCGTAAAATAATAGTGTTCTTTTACTACGTTATGTTTATTCACATTTACTAATTTTAAGTAAGTACTCGAGTAATTACTGGAACAATAAAAGAAATAACCTACATAGGAGTCTAAACTAAAGTCAAAAAGTCTGTTAATTGAAGACAACAATGTCAAACTGCTATGGGGGGCTTCAGAATAAGCATCACAACACATCCCAATGGTTTTTAGATTTCATGTCTGTTTGTTTTTTTCTGCGCGAAGAAGGTGGTGAGTATTTAGTTCCCATAATAGTCGCAATCCTGTATGTTACGATCTAATGATAATTTATTAACATGTTTACGATAACGTAACTGTGAAACCCAGTCTTCAATTAAAGTCCAATCCGTGTAGCTCTATTGTTATGGTATTTTTGTAAGGCACAAAATTGCCGGGTAAATATTTTTTACTATCGTCCAGCTTATAAGCTGTATACAACCCACCAACTGCCTATAAGCCGATTCCTGACGGCTTTACCAAGCTAGAAAGCTAAGACTAGCTGTCAGTGAAGTCCATGTTACCCTAACTTTAGTTAGGGTAACATGGACAGGGGTCAAACTCGCACGTATGGTTCTAATTCTTTCGACTTTCTTTAGGAAATATTTGACGCTTCGCCACTGCAACCCACCAACACAACCCGATTGCTTACCGTTTTGAGCTGCAGACGAGGACGGTGGCGCGCGTGGCACGAGCAGGCCCAAGCGCGAGCGCAGGTAGCGCCCGTACACTATAAGCTATAGTTCCGCGCGCGAGACCCTCTCACTGTATGTTTTGAGTTACGGTAACGAATCAAATACTTTAATAATATTAATTTTATATCCTAGATACTTTGACCTGGTTAAAGGCTAGCATATATACCCTTTTTTACAACCTTAACGTAACTCTCTGTTTGGCCAATACTTGCTGGGTGGTAGGGCGGTTACGTGAAATGTAATAACCCATTTACATAGCAAAATTGTTTAATTTCTACTTCGATAGTCCGAGGTATGCCAAACTTTAACATATATTCGCACATTCTTTCGATAACCGCACTAGACGTAGTCGTGGTTGCCATATCGAATCTAGCCGTTAAACCTGATTACTTATCAAAGAAGATTCAGAACTCAAGTTATAAGCTAGTAGCTGTGTGGACAGTTATTAACAATGAGACAGGTAAAAACAGAGTTAGAGACACGCATTACAGCCTCCAAGTTCAAAACACTCTAGTCAACTCGGTCCTAGAAGTAGCGAAGGAATTCAAAAGGTTTTTTTACTAACATACGTTTAGACACCACGAAGTCCCTCAATGCGTCTCCTGGTGTTGCTGAGTTATTACTAAGAACAAATGTTAAGGAATGCACACATATACTGACGATCTCTATTAAAGTTTTGCATTATATTATAGACTTAATTGCACCTTTCTTAGCAAACTTATTTAACAAATGTATTGAGTCTGGAGTATTACCCGATTTACTGAAACACAGTAAGATCGTTCCCTTGTTTTTTGGTACGAAAACAGACCCCACAAATTTCAGACCAATCTCGATAATCCAGCACTTCGAGAAACCGATTCTAAATCAGCTTATGTTACATTTTATTTTCAATAGCCTTCTACATAGCAGTCAATTTAGATTTACAAAAGGTCATTCAACCTCAGATGCCGGTACTACATTACTAAAACATGTTTTTGATGTCTGGGAAAAGTCATTGGATGCACTTGTATACCTTATCAGCGTTTGACTGTGTTGATCTCGTAAATTTAATTAGAAACTGTAGTTACTATGAAATCAAGGACAGTGAACTTGATCTTATGGAATCGTAACTTTCAAACAGAACGCAGCGAGTAGATATCAACAGAACACAATCATCCGGGTCAGCTTTTGCTATAGAAGTACCCCAGGGTTGGATTTTGGGTCCGTTCTTGTTTCTAGTTTATATAAATGACTTACCATATCTTGTGCATGATAGATAACCAAGAAATAGTGTTATTTACTGAAGACACTTAACTAATATTTAGAGTAGACAGGAAAATGGACAACTACGATAACATTAATGATGTTCTGTTTACCATTGTTGACTGGTTTATAGTTAACAATTTACTTTAAACGCGAAGAAATCAAAGTGCCTGAAGTTTTCCCTGTCGAAAGTTATACGAGCAAACAGTGCCAGGATTAAACTGAACAACGAGATATTAGAATTTGACTATATAACAGTGTTTCTGGGTCTCTGGAACTCTTGATACAAAACTGCAATGGAATGCGCATAAATCGACCCTGGCAAGCAAACTTAGTTCAGCGGCTTATGCCGTGAAGCGCACCCGACAGGTCACAGACTACGAGACGGGCAGACTGCTTTATTATAGTTATTACCATAGTGTTGTCTTATCGTATATTATTGTGGGACAAAGCGGCTGATGTCAACACTATTTTTGTGCTACAGAACCTGTACGTTCTTTACAGGGTGGAACGGAACGAGTTACCTTCCCGCAAATGTGAGATTCTGTAGGCTTAGTTCTATATTTACCTCGAAAAAAAAAACTACGTTAATATTTGTAGCCGTTTTCAAGTTACAGCGTGTTAAAGTATAATCCAAAAAACGATTCCGGTCAACCCTAACAGGTAATGAGGTCAATGACCTCATCAGTTTTTTTTTATGTGTAACATCTTTCCCATCGCTTTCCTGGAATCTGTGGGAATGATTTCGTGAAAAGGGACGGAAGTGTGTAACAGGACGCCGGGGAAGCGCGGAACTTATTTGATAGTTACCAGCTATTGCTGAGCAGCGATACGCACATTTAGTTTTTTGTACATTTTGCGTGTTGAACTATTTGCGTTTTGCACATTTTCCGTATTGTGCATTCTGCGTGTAGTGTACATTTAGAGAATGTACTTTTTGCTTTTGTACATTGTGCGTGTTTTGCAATATGCATTGTGTACATTTTGCGTTTTGTGCATTTTGCGCCGAAGGGACTCAGTAGACTATATTTTGTATTATGAACATCTTTATTTGATTATTCATGAATGATATTGACAAGCCAACAATTATGTCTACCCTTAATATTTTGAAATTAAAACGAATTAATATTTTGAAACGCCAGTCTTTTGAAGTGCTAGAGACTGTAATTACCCCAATATGTAATTATACCCGGAATGCAATTACAAATACCTTCGAAGCTTTGCGCCAATTAAGAGAGAGATGTCCTCCACCACATCCAACAGGCGGTTGGACGATTTTTCGTGCTTTTGTTTGCGTCGCTAACAATCGTCCATTGTACCACGAACGCTCTGGACGATCAACGCAGAGGTAGTTTCCAGTAAGTAGTGTGATTCTCTTAACGTGCGTAGTGGCTGATTAGCGGAGACACGAAAACTATTAATTTAGACTATAAAAACTACATCATTCGGTTTAATTTTGAATGTGTTCTGGATCACTGAACAGCCGCTGCGTATGTTAGCAGGCCTTGCAGAGCAGTGAGACTCGAAGAAAGAGTGTTGTCGGTAATCAGTTTCGAATTGGACCCACTATAACAATAGTATGCGAGTGTATTAGGGTTGGCCCCATGATAAAAAAAGATTTATATGATAGTTTTAATTTTATTTTAAGTAAACGTTTATAACCATTACAAAGCGATTGTACGTATCACTTATATGTTACGATATTTTCGGGAAGGTAACTCGTTCCATTCCAGCCTGTATATCAACTAGGGTCTCGTGTCTCGCTCCAAGACAAATTCAAGGATATAAACATTCTCACCGTTGCTCGGCAATATATCCTTGAAAATATCATATGTCCGCAAAAACATATAAGAGTTCAAAGAGCATTCACAATATTAACACTAGAAATAAGGATAAAGTTGTGGTTCCGCGTTACCATCTCCGTAAGGTGAGCACGTTGTTCGCGGGGAACTGTATACGCTTCAACAATAAGATACCTACTGATATTGTCAATATGCTGTTTAACATTGAGTTTAAATCTTACATTAAGCGCTACTTGCTGAGCAGGGTATATTATACCGTTAATGATTTCTTACATGACAACAATGCCTTTAGATCAAATGTTTAGTTATATTAATGAATACCTAATGTATAATTGTTTTTGTACCTATATCGTACATGCTAATATTTTATCATGTGTGCCCTCTGTGACATCTCTAGTCGGACGCCTTAATTTATTTCATTCTTGTCCGGCAGCTTGAGCATATTATGACGAAAGAGATAGTCATAGAGATAAACGGTTCTAATTTATCTTTGTGGCATGCCTGTTAGGGCCGCAGTAGGATTGTCGGATACCTACCTAACTAATTATAATTTATAATTACGCAGCAAAACAAAAACAAAATCTTGCGCCGTATTGCCGACTTACTTGTGGGTGAATTTCAACCCCTTGTACAAAGATTTCAAATGAAGCTTATGCCTGTCAGTACAATTTCATCAAACATGTCTCATAGCAGGTTGTAAAACGCCAGCGCCACGGCTTACCCACGCCCTATCGCTGATGTCTTAGTTCTTACGACATACCTACATACAAAAGTCTAATATTGCTCGATTCACACGCTATCATATCTAGGGTATGCAATACTGGTACTTTACTATTATTAGTACCGGTACTGCATGCCCTGATCATATTTGTGGATGATGTTCTCACAGGTTGTGAAATTGTTCTAGACCTTGTAACAGGGTACATTTATATCGCAAATTATTAAGGGGGAAGTCACGGTTCGATACCCATACTAAATATTAATAGTGTATTTTTATGGTTTCGTTGGGTCAATCATGCATTGAAATGCATATTTCTAAGAAATAAATGAAAACTTTGAAACACATTAATTCTAGTTTATTTGTTCTGATAATTTTTAATGAAGATAATCTTTTGTTTCTTTGGATTTATGGTTACAAGATGGCAATACATTTGTCACTATCTGTCCAGGGCATGAAGTGTCAAAACTTGTCATGACGGCGAAATGGGGGAAGAGTGGGCGACTTAGGACCTCGCGCAGACGTCAACTTTTTGCAGCGGTAGTCGCGCGTTTCCTATAGCAGCTGTCCTTTTTACACTCGCTTTTACTATTTAACGTGTTAACACTTTCAGTGCCAGCCCAAAAATCAATTCCCATCCCAGGCGCCGAAAAATTCCCTACATACAAAATTGCCATAGCAAGAACCCGACCAGCGAGTCGTTCGGCGTGGCGACAAAGTCATAGAAAAGTCAAAAAGTTTCACAGGGCCCTTAGTATATCACGAATAAATGTATCAGATTTATTTGAGTAAGTACTTAATCATAAAACAAGAAATAAGGTACCTATACTCAAGAGCACTGAAAGAGTCAGATTCTGTACTCGTTTAAGTAATTCGATATGACAGTCGACCAGTTTTCTATATTCTTGAATGTAGACCCAAGCCAAGATAAGAAGTAAACAAAGATCTCCTTGTTATTTTCAATTATAATTTATCAAAAAGAGTCCCTTTTAGCTCAGCGATTGTGAAGACAACATACGTTCGGTTTGCACCATACTACACGTTCTGGGACACAATAACACATCGAACGCAACGGTGAGAATATTATTCTAGCCGTTATACGTCTCGATTTAAACCAAAACTTGAAATTGAGTAAAAACAACGAAATCATTACAGCATAATACGGTACTAACACGAGTTCTGAACAGCTGATTGGCCTTCACTTCTGACAGCTGACATAAACGCAACTGAGCAAGCTCAACCATGTTGAGCTTGCTCAGTGATACTAAAAACTGATAAATAAAATAACTGTGCTCAAAAATAACAATAATAATTAGTTTAATTTTTATGTTTACTTTAGTCTCATTATAATTTTTAATTTGGTATTAAGATTATATAGATTGTTGTATTTTTAAATAAAAACAATAATAATAATAATAATAATGCGGGATGCAGCGCGACGTCGTTGCAGTTGATAAAAACCTAACCCCGCTCTCCTTGGCAAACGAGAACTGGCGCAAGCTCCCGGTACTGAGCACTCAGGATCGCAGAGCCCTATGGGGGACCAAGGAGCTGCACGGGCGGTTCTACAAGGCCCTCATGGGACCTGATGTAGACCCGCTCGCGTCGGTGATCTGGCTACGCTTCGGGGACCTCTTCGGGGAAACCACGGGGTTTGTCTGTGCAATTATGGATGAGGTGATCAAGACGAACAACTACCGAAAGTACATTATGAAGGACGGGACAGTGGGCATTTGCAGAGCATGCCACCGTCCCGGTGAATCCTTAAGGCACGTGCTTTCGGGTTGTTCGCATCTTGCTAACTCAGAGCACTTGCACAGACACAACCAAGTAGCAAGGATCATCCACCAGCAACTTGCTCTCAGGTACGGCTTTGTTGGCTCTGAAGTGCCGTACTACAAGTACCTACCGGAGCCAGTTCTCGAGAATAGCCGTGCTACGCTCTACTGGGACCGGTCTATCATCACAGACAGGACTACTGTCTTCAATAAGCCTGATATTGTGCTGGTAGACCGGTCGGAGCGCCGGGCGATACTCGTTGACATCACCATCCCGCATGATGCTAACCTCGTGAAGGCCGAGGACAAGCTAAGCAAGTACCTTGACTTGGCCCACGAGGTTACCGCCCTGTGGGATGTGGATTTAACGATTATCGTCCCGATAGTTGTGTCGGTGAACGGACTGATAGCGAAGAGCCTCGACCACCATCTTGAAGAGGCTCTCGCTAGATGGTTGGATCAAGGGCCGGATACAGAAGGCGGTACTCCTAGACCCGGCATGCATCGTCAGGAGGTCCCTCTCTCTGCAGCCCTATAGCCACCGATTGCTTGGGTCCTGCTCCGCGGTCGGTGGGTCACCGATTTTTTATATGGTTTATTTTATAATGATAGTTTTATATAGTAATAAAATGAAAAAAAAATGAGATATGTTAAATAAAGAGGGATAATAATAATAGATGTGCTACAGGTTATGAGTGTTATTTTTCAATGTACACTGAATGACAAATTTTTGTGATAAAAAGTTTATGAAATGGCCCTCTAACATGTGATAGCAAATAATTCGCAAAATAACCATAAAATTCGCACTAAAACGCAAAACGCGCTATCTAGTCCAATTGCAAAGCCAGTTATCTTACTTATAAGAAGTCTATTTGGAAAAATATATTGCGGTACACTTATTTTAAGCATCTAGTTCACATATATGACCTATTGGAATTTCCAGAACCTAGCAAAAATAGGACTTTTCTGCGAATCTCCCACAGTGCGTTGTTGTCAAAACTGGATACAATATCGAAGAGTGCAGCCGACATCTTGTATTTTTTGTCTTCAAATATGGGTAGTCGGCGCCACTGTCGGAGGACAGGGGTACGAGTGAAACAGCCGATAGCGAGCACTGTTTATTGTATAGCATTGACATTGTGGTGGGCGGCGCCGCACACATATACATACATATATAAATAGATTCACATGAAATAAGACACTATAACAATTACAGACTAGTAGATAGATACTTTTGACCATGTAAGTAACCATGGAAGTTAAAATAGTACTTATATTTTATTTTCTGTACTAACCTATCCCCAATGGAACATTCTGTATGGGATCAATCTAAAAGACAGTTATTTACGTTTTTTTTGTTTATTTTTTTCTGATCGTAATTTAGGTGACTCGTATTTTGTAATATAAGTGACCTTACGAAATACATAGCTTTTCTAACAAGAGTAGATGAAATGCGAAATATTTATAAAATATGTAATCAAACGTTTATTACCTTTAAAACTGTATTAGACTTCTTCAGTTAGTATAATAAATTAGCATAAAAACCAAGACTTTTCTGACTTTCAAGATTCTAGTCCCGGAATTTATTCCGGGACTAGAATCGCGTTCTTTTTTTCGTAATGAAAGTGACTAGAGTTTATGTCTGAATAAAGTATTTTTGTTTTGGTCACTAATTTTATTGCTTTAAATGCTACTCAGCTATACATTTTAATAAAATAACATAACAGTAAAATTATTTATTTCCTCTATTTTGAATTAGGTACGATATAATATGTTGTCACATATAAGACAAAATTAACCATGGTATTACCCTTATGGAGCAAACACTAATCTGTTGCGTTAACCAAGCGATAATATACTCGTAGGTACTTTCCGATAGCGACACGCTCGCTGGCGATAAGTGCGTTTTGTATTTCTGATGTAGGGAACCCTATATTTTGTATTAAAAGTCTCAAAATAAGGACACATAGATACAAATGAGTAAAAGATTTAAAGATCATGAATGCATCTTTCGTATGGAAAGTCTCCATAAGCAAGTCTTTGATCATAGGATGTTGACATGATGACGGCACTGCGACGTTGTCGGCCACTATTCGCCTGATAAGAAAGCTTAAGGTCACCGAAAGGGCAATGGAGAGAGCTAGGGAGTGTCACTGTTAGATCGAAGTAGAAATGAGGAGATCAACAAAGGAACTAGAGTAAAAAAGAACACTTAAGTGGCGGCGGGCGGGGCACATTGCTCGTAGATCAGATGGCCAATGGGGCCAAAGAGTTCTTGAATAACTGCGAACTGGAAGACGCAGCGTGGGCTGACCAATCACACGGTCGACTGACGATCTGTGATCAAGAGAGAGGAAATCAACTGGATGCAAGCAGCACAGGATAGGTCGTTGTAGCGATCATTGGGAGAGTCATATGTCCAGCAGTAGACGTCTTTCGGCTGAAATTATGATTTTCTATAAGACAATATTTCCTTTTGCTAATTTAGGTTGTTTCAGTCCCAGCGTTCATAAGTCAAATTATTAAATCGTGAGTACGAACAAAACCTCACCGTTCTGACTGCTCTACCAACCATCCCAACAGTTTGAATAAGTCAAAATCATCAAATTACTCAGCAAAGCAAGTGAGTAAACAAGGGGAGGCCCAAAATCACCCGAATTATTAAGTGAACCTTTAAAAGTTCACGGAGGGTTTGGAAAGGTAAACTCACCTAGAGGTGAGTTTGCTTTACCAACAATGTCAATAGTACAGTTGCAAATGCAAAGTTGATTTCAGGAACACTATTCTCTATTATTTCGTCAGAAAATCTAGTTACTTTTATTAAAAGTAGACTTTACATGAATTTAAGTCAGAAATTAAAACCTTGATTTTATGGTTAACTAACTCTGGCTGCTACTTTGTACAAACGCCAAAAGACGCCATTTTAAAATACTGGTAAACTTCTTTTCTTTCGGAGACGGTCAATGAAACAAAGATTTGTTGACTTTGGACCTCGCTAAATTAACCTGATAAAACCGCATCAAATTATACGTAGCTATAAATGTTGATATAAGTAAAGCAGATAGGTGGGACTCTGCTACACTGGGACACTGGATGCGATTGCATGCGGCAGTGGTGTAGGATATAATTAGTAACACTAATAAATAACAGTAGTTTGTAAGTTTTAATGTATCTAACCAATATGGGCAACTGCCTGAAATAAAATTTTAATTATTAGAATTAATTATTTTTTAATGCTATGTAATAAATAGTTCTGACATAAAATAACACGCTTGGATCCGGTCTTCCCTTCAGTGCTAAGAAAACTTTGAGAGCCACAAAATCTCTTCAATTTGTTGTGAAGGGTAAGATCTGACTAAAAAATACAAAAAAAATTTTTGAACTAACTAGTTCCCGTTATAGTTCTACAAAAATAAGGACAGTTAAACAATATATTTTCAATGGTATAATAACGGACATTTGCTTTGTGTAGACCTTACTCTTCTTGCTTTAGAAGCGGAATTAAATCTTAGTCCGATCTTAGTCCAAGAACGATTTTCTGTTGGATGTTTATAAAATATATACCTAATTTTACTTTCAGATGTACATTACACGCAAAAGCTATTATTTATACTTACTAAGGGACATGGGATTTATTAATGCCTTAACCTTGTTTCCTTCTTAATCATATGTTAGTGAGAATTGAGTAAAATGCTTTTTTCCAATTTTTTTCCAACTAGCCAAAACATTGTCCGGTCTTACCCGGTCCGGGTATGCCTTTATCCCATCAAAAACATTTAAATTTAAAAATATGTGCCAAGTCTCGCATCCTCTATCCTCCAACCCGTACGCCGTAAAAAGTTGTGAGATCCCATGGTAGAGCCAAGTCTGAGATGTTCTTATCATTTTATCGACAATTAAACTATTTATTTTTGAATTATTTTTATTTTCTATCAATTAAACAATATTTTAAGCCCGTATCATTATTATACATCTTCGTTTAATATTAAAAAAATATCATGACTGCAATCAAAATGATTCACAAGTGGTTTACCGATATTCGTTGCGGTCGTAAAAGCAGAAGTGACGCTGAACGTCCAGAGCCTAGGCTTGTGTAGTACATGTACTAATGAACTAAAAGAATGAATTCCCGTCACTGTCCTAGAACGAACTATTCCGTAACGTTTCTGCTCTTAGTACATTTAGTACATTGTACATTGCGCGGAGCGAGCAGCGCAAGCGAAGCGATCCGATTGACCGACCGAACGGCTGCACATTGGCTCTGTCAGAGTAAGACAGCAAGAGGGAAGGAAACGGATCAGTAGGACGGGAGCAGACCATAGAGAGATTATTTCAGTGTACTAGTGTACTAAAAGTACTAGTTCGGAGCGATCCGCGCAGTGAACGAGCCACGCACAACTCTACAGGGCCCTATTTCTTGAAAGTTACAAGTTAAAAAGTCTACATGCTTACATTTAAAAGCAAATTTGTATAAGTGTATTTAATTCTGTTTTCAATGACTTGTTTACTACAGATATAGTGAATAATATGTTTCCATCGGTAAAACTCGGATCTCAATCGGAAGACGACGGGACCCGAAGTGTCAATTAATTATTGTATTAAATGAGTGACATGTTTATATTCATTCATGTCAAATGTCGAACTGAAAAACGACAGCATGTTACGATGGATACTGGCCCCCAATTCTCGATGCATTCGAGATAATGTCGATTGCGAGATTAAATGTCAGATTCATACAGTGGTGTCAAATGACTGTATGCACTGACGTTTAATCTCGATTGTGAGATTATCTCGAATGCACCGAGAATTGGGGGCCTGCTGAAGCTAATCGCAGTTATTAATGTCATCTTAATGTCAGTGTCACTGATATGCGTCATTACCTCGTGTTTTCGGAATATACAAGTGTACAAATACAAGTAGTAATAAAAAGCGTTTCTCAAAAGTATCTAAGTACAAGTGTAAAATCAAACTCATTCACTTCAGTCCCTCTAATAAACGTTTAGAAGATTCAGTGTGAGTCAAGCCGCATTCATATTTGTCTGTCGTGTTGTGTTGTGATGCTCGCTGTCATGATGGCTATTATTCACATTTTTGTCGTGTCGGTTCACCTGACGCGAACCGGGATCGCTTATGATGCGACACAACATAAGCCGTCACAACACACGGCATCAGAGAAATGTGAACGCAACCTATTTAAATGTATGAAACCGATACCGTTCTGATGCGTCACAACACAAGTAGCACAACACGACAGACAAATGTGAATGCGGGATTGCCTTAGGAATGCGGCTTCAGTTTTTTTTATAATTATGTGTGAATTCATTAAAAAAACCGGTCAAGTGCGAGTCTAACTCGCGCGCTGAGGGTTCCGTACTTACCTATGAAAAAGAAACAGTACCCTGTAGGTAAAGAAGCCTAACAATAAAAAATAAATAGCTTTTAACAATCTACCTATGAAATAAGACAAAAAATAACTTTCGCAAGCTCCTATTTCCGAGCAATGGTAGAGTGTGATACGACCTTGTAAAGGTTATTCCGTTTAACATTTTTTTTTATGTGATGTAATTAGAATTTGCGGTTTTTGGACTTTTCCTTTACTTGTGCTGTAAGACACTGCTTCTTGCCAAATTTCATGATTATAGGTCAACAATAAGTACCCTATAGGTTTTGATTCCCTTTGGATTCCCTTGAAAGTATCAAAATATGTGACATAAAAGGCCGTATCTTTTGATTGCGGCGACTTAGAAGGTTGATTTTTTCACAGGTTCAAGATTTTACAAACCTGCATATTTGATATCAATTTCTACCTCTACGCGTTCCTTAGAAAAAGGTTTTGACAGACAGACAGACAGACAGACGGACAGACAACAGACACGACAAACAAGTGATCCTATAAGGGTTCCTTTTTTCCTTTTGAGGTACGGAACCCTAAAAACACGCAAACAGTGGTAATTTACTAGTTCCTTCCTAATGATAATAATTACTTAGCGTTTACTTGGCTTATGAGTTGGCTGCCTTTTTTCACAAAATAATAAGATCATTAAAATATATATGACTGTTTTTAATCAAGTCCATTAACAACTTACACGTTTGAGATCTTATAAAAGTAATTTCTACAATTATGCATTTATCCGTTTTAAAGAAAAATAATAATTGGAACTCTATAGAGACTCTTAATTAGTTAGTGACAAGTCACAATCCACAAGTGTAAAATACAGCCTTTGGGAAACGAAATTACTATTTCATTAGTAATAATTGCATGGGTAGTAGTTGTATTTGTCAACTATACGCTTGTGGAACACTCTTGATACCCCGCTCTTGTAACAATATACATTTACATGAAACATAAACTTGTGAAAAATATTGAAATACAAGCGTTACCACATACAGACTTGTAACACAAGGCTTGTACCGTTCAAGAAATAGGGCCCAGGACGCCCAGCTGAGATCACGAAGCCAAAGATCCCGATGATCGCCAAAGAGAATTAATACGCCGTTTTATAACAGTAGGCGAAACGTGGATCTACCACTACACACCAGAAACCAAGCAACAATCGAAACAGTGGATTGGCGACCCCTGGCGAACCTGCACCGAAAAAGGCGAAAACAACTTTATCGGCTAATAAAGTGATGGCCACTGACTTTTCGGATGCACGTGGGATAATCTACATTCACTACCTAGAGAAGGGTAAAACCGTTACTGGCAGAGGGTTGCCAAAATCCCACTATATTGAAGGGAAAAGCTGGAGAAACGCTGGATGAAGTGGATTGAGCTAGGGACAGATTATGTTGAAAAATTATTAAGAACTTTTAAACAATGTTCATTCCTTGTTTACTTTTTACTAGACTTATCACTCTGGCCTCGTATGCTTTAGTCCTTATGAGAAATGTGCCGGTCTTGGAAACTTTCGCAATCTTTCCTAATTTTGTATGGGTAATTTTGTACGGTCGAGAATATTCCCCAAACAAAATAAGGAAACTTTCCGAACGCACAAGGCACAATCTTTAGTCCACATTTTGTGATATTATGGTATGATATGAGTTTCCATAAACTTATCTAGGCACTTAATGATTCCAAATTCAAATTCATATATAACATTAATCAATATTTTCTCGTTATTAACTTTAATGCCGAGAAAGATACAACGTGCTCAACCTTAACCAAAAACCTATGGAAATATTTAAAGAATAAAAATAATTGGAGTTGATCGCTGTTTGCTGCACTTTTAAGACTTACAAAGAGACGCGATCTGAAAGGACTCCGGCGAACTTTAAGTGGTAGCATGAAATGTTTTGTGTTAATATACACTGTCAGTACACCGGCCTTTTTTTTCAAAACTACCATGTGTCTCGATAAGAATTGGTGGAGTTCAACTACCATCCAAACGTATATAAATATCTAGCATCTAATTGAGAATCGGAGACATCACCACTGTACACGGCCTGCGCGATAATTACCAAAGACGGCCAAAAGGTGGGGGCGCAAAAGCGATCTTCTGTCAAAAGGATCGCGTGCTGTATGGCGAAAACCCCTATTAAAAGCTAGGGAAGTACCCGTGCCGCATCTGATAACATGCAATCAATTTCGCAATCTACCTGCCTGTACGTCAGCACCGCCCCTGACCTGACGTCACGCCGATAAGCTCATAGTGCCAGCTAACTACTGGTACCACTTCGCCTAGCATACTCAAAATTCATAAATTGAATTCCATTCTGAGGTAATGCTTTGTATCCTGTCCCAGGTTGCATTAAATTTATGTTAAGTTTAACATGAATTTAATGCCAAGTATAATACTTGTTCCGAACGCTCAAAGACAGCCTTGGGTAAAAAATATTGGGCTTGTATGAAACAGAAGCTCTTCATAAATAAAAATAATGCCACATCAGCGCCTGTATTCGGGAACGCTAAGTGATTCTGTAGCGATTCGTAAGCGAGATTTCTCATCCCACTCTTCCGCACGACGCGTAATGCGTAAGAGCGAGATGAGAAATCTCGCTCGCGAATCGGTACAGAATCACTTAGCGTTCCCGAATAGGGGCGCAGTTGACATCTTCAAACGAAAGTAGAATGAAGCTTCGAGATTTGGCATGAAACTGTACATACATTTCAATGCGGTTAAGAGATAGCTGCATAGCCCAATGGTTATCTGGGAGGGCTCTCGAACGTAAGGGCGCAATAACGATCCGGGTTAAATATGGTTCTTTTTTTAACCGACTTCAAAAAAAAAAGAGGAGGTTCTCAATTTTAGAGTATACCTCACAGTTGGTCCCATTGTAGTAAAAGTGAGATCTGATGTGAGGATCTATGAGGAATCGATGGAACTCCTCAGATATTATAGGCACTCATATAACAATTTTGGTATTTTCTGTAAAAACTCAAGCAGTTACGTTCGAAAAGCATTATTTGGTGAAGTGGAACTGTTGATGAAGATCATAGATGATCACCGGAACTCGTAAATGTTGAGTATTTCACGGTTGGCGATTAAATTGCTGTATAAAGTTCTGAAGCAACTTATGTCCATGAAAATGTATGTAGTAAAATTGAAGAACCAGGAGAACTCCTCAACGATTGACATCCTTGCACCGTGGATAGCAACAGTTTGTAAATGGTGATGAGCAATTGGCATTATGCTATTGTTACTTGATGTAGTAAATGTGTGTCGTTAAATCACAGGATAATAAATAAAATGTGAAAAAAAAAACTTACTTTTCAAAGGCTATTTTCGGTAAGTTTTTTTATTTTATAAATTATATGATTATATTTATCGTTTTTAATTTTCTTTCTAGTAAACTGATCTTGTTAAAAGCACCCAAACAAATTGACGAAATTTTAATAATGTGGTGTAAAATAAAGATACACATTTTGTTGAAATAATATTCCTTTATGGCCTTAAATATACATACATACATACATAGAATCACGCCCGAAATCCCTAATGGGGTGGGCAGAGCCACAAGATTACTTGTGGCCACGTTTGATTAATTAGTCCTAAGATGGTATGATGAATGCTTAATTATAATATGCTTAAATATAAGTATAATTAAAAGTTTTATTTTGTAAGTATTCATATGTATATTACTTCATCAAGCAACAATAGCATAATGCCAATTGCTCATCACCCCTTACAAAATGTTGCTATCCATGGTACAAGGACATCAATCTTTGAGGAGTTCTCCTGTTTCTTCACCACCAGTTCTATTTTACCACGTGTATTTTCATGAGCATAAATTGCTTCTCAACCTTATACAGAAATCGAATCGCCAGCTGTGAAATATTTATCATTGAGGAGTTCCGGTGGTTATCTATGGTCTATATCATCAGTTTCAGTTCACCAAATAATGCTTTTGAAACGCAACTGCTTGAGTTTTTACAGAAAATACCAAAATTGTTATATGAGTGCCTATAATATCTGAGGAGTTCCATCGATTCCTCATAGATCCTCACATCAGATCTCACTTTTACTACAATGGGACCAACTGTGAGGTATACTCTATCGATTAAAAAAAGAATTATCCAAATAGGTCCAGCCATCTCTGAGTAATCGGGGATCAAACATTAAAAAAAAAAGATTCCGAAGAATTGAGAACCACCTCCTTTTTTAAGTCGGTTAAAAAATCAAGTTGAGGCGTCCACTCTAGTATCTATAATTACTCAAAGGGTTCTAGTTGATAAATCACATCTAGACATGAATTTAAAATACTATGTTAAAGCCCAAACCTGAAGGTTTTTTCCGTAAAGTGTACTACGGCAATGCACACGTTGTGGGATAGTGTTAAGGGCTCGCTTCGCTCGCTCTGATTATGTAAATAAATTGGGGAGTTGTCTTTCAACAATATGTAGCTACTTATTAAACAGATTTATCACATACTTGTATAATCAGGAAATAGTTTACAATTTGACCTACTTAACCGAAATACCTAGGAATAAAATCTAAGATAACTGGTTATCTAATTCTTTCATATAATTATGTATAATTATTAAATAAAACTTATAAATATCGTTATATTTAAGGAAATAAAACAATATTATTTGAACAAAATGACAATTGTTTTCTTTCACTACATTATTTGAATTACATTCTCTTATTCATGTGCTTTTAACAAGACCAGTATTTTAGAAAGAAATATAAAATGCCAAGCGAACCATACCCAAACAGGAATCGTTCTAACGCCCTTACGTTTATGAGCCCTCCTTGTTAACCATTAGGCCACGCAACCATCTCTTAATTATAATGAAATTTTTCCAGCGGAGAGGTTACTTTTCTCTGACGCTAACTGTACTCCTGAAGACAAATCCACTTATCACAGTACCAATATAAGGTGTATCTTTGAAACGAGAAATTAAAGAGTATGTCCGCACAGAAAAAACTGTTTCACTTGTCTCGCCATCGGGGCAAGTGAAACAGTAGTGTTTGTCGTTCGGTATTAGCACTAAAAGTTCTATTAGATGTAATAGACATTCCGAACGAAAGTTAGCTCTTTTGATCTTAACTACAATAAATTTAAGTCGATTTGTTCATAGAAAATAAAAAAATGTTATTTTGTGGAAGGTGAAACATATATCCAAAACCACCCTTGAGTACCCCTCCCCTTTTTGAGGTTTTAGAAATATGTTTCACTTTTCAAATTGATTTAATAGTGGACTTTGTGTTAAATTAAAACTATTAGTTTGGAAAAAGTTCCATTTATTTATTTAAAATCGTAACAATGCGAAAAATTTACAAAACATTGTTTTAGCATCTTCTTTCTGCAACAAAACAATGTACGAACGGCACAATTTTTTTGAAAAATGGCACGTGATTAAAAATGATTACAGCCCCTGACCCGAGGCAAGTGAAACATAGGTACATTTCACTTTCCCCGTCCCGCACGGTTTCACTTGCCTCAATATGTAAATATATATTTGTCTAAATACACAAGTAAATACACACAAGTGAAAAATTATTTAAAAGTTATCGTACTTACATTCATTAAAGCTCCGTAAGTCAGATTTTATAAGCTAATTTTAAAAAAAATTGAGGACGGGTGAGACTCGCAATTGCTTTTTCATAGACTGACTGACATTTTTCAATGGTTTTTTCACTTTAGCGAAACGCATCTCTTTCTTGTACCCGGAACTATTATGGAAACAGCTGCTTTACTATCAAGTACTGAATTTATTAAAGCTATTTCGTAGGAGATATTTGAAAGTGGTTCATTTCCCCCGGTGTTTCACTTACCCAATATGACCTTAAAGAACTATTTTCTGTATTTTTTCAACATTTTAGACCTAGTAGTTTTGGAGCTAAGGGGGGGAATGGCTAATTTTTGCCTATTCTCCTAAATAACTTCAAAACTATTTATCTTAAAATTATAAAAAATGTATATTTAAGATTCTCTCAAAGAGTCCTTTCATTTGATATGTCAGACGCCATAGTTTGCAAAACATTTATTTGAATTTTCTGATTTACCCCCGAAAAGAGACTTCTTTGTTTAAAGTTTATTTATTTACGTTACACGTCCGTGTTGCGTTCACAGACTTACACATGTATACTGTACTTTCCGACATATGGCGTTACTAGTAAAATAAATTAATTGATGTATATTTTTAAATATTTGCTTGCAAAAAGATTTAATCACGAAAGACAAGACATATAGACATAAATTTAAATAACTATGTTAAAGCACACACCTAAGGGTGTGATAGTTTTTCGGTAAAGTGCACCATAAAAATGCAATGCAAAGGTTGGGGGATAGTGTTGTGATGTGGCTCCTGATTATTTGTTACATTTTAAAATTAATGAAATATCGCAATTAACAAAAATAAGATACTGTGCTTTAGCAGAAATCTTTGCAAAGCAATTTGTATTAAAAGTTAATGGAGAGTAACGGGCATGATTTACGCGCTGCTGGCTCGCAGGCACAATTATCGGCCCGCGGGCGCACTCAATTACAAAGGGCAACCCCGCGAGACTATGACCTTCGATGTCCATCCCTATGATTAGGGATCAGATAATCGGATGCATATCTACCTTTAGTTTAATGGTCACGGGATTTATTAATGGACGAATTAAGCCGACCTAAACGAATATTTATTCATCTTAAATTATGTGATTCATATTGCATGCTGTGTTAGAATGTTTACGAGGATTTTGTTAGTATGCACCATTAATACTAATTATAACTATTGAGGAAGTTCGTTCGAATCTAGCAATTAGCAGTACTTTATAGACATAAAAAATAGACTATGTTAAGCATAATGTTAGTATCTAACATAAAGTGCATCTATTTTCTTAATGTCTCTCGGCAATCATCGCATTTCCGAATACAAACGAACTATAGAAATACAACTGATAGAAATCCGACGACTGACGGAACCCGAAATTTGCCGAGAGACATTTAGAAAATAGATGCACCACCGTAAAGGAATGTGCTAATTTAAGGACATTTGAACGTAAACTTGAAGAATACTTTATTGAGAGTTTTTTATTCTATCCATGATTACTATGCTAACGCCTTCAAGACCAGTGTTACTACTGGCCATGTGCTGGCCATTCACGCGTTGACGTGCTTGTCAACGAAAGCAAGAAACAAGAGAAGGATTTTTACATACGATCTGTATTCATGTAAAATATTGTACTTTCACTAAACTAGCTAATAAATAGCTATATAATTGGTAAAGAATATTATTATTCATCACTTCAACCCCGCTGGCGTCGCTCATCAACATTGGCGACCGTGACAGGACACTATTGGACTCGAACGAGAAAATCACGCCACGACGAGAATTCGCCAACCGAGCTGCATTGAATCTCAAAGAAAAACTGCATAAGGGTATTTTGGTCATTCACCAGGGAAGTACGCCCAATTTAGTTTACTAAAAATCAATACAGTTCCGTGTTCATGATTTCTTCGCGTCGTGAATATTGTTCATTGTCCCTTTGGCTACTTAATTAGCCTACTAACACTACTTACTAAGCGTCGCCAAAAGGGAACATTTCTGTACTAATGACACTATCCTTCCATTTTAAATACTCAAACACTAAACTACTACACTAAATACTGCACTACTACTGGACACTACTTACTACTACTAACAGACTCCCTACTTAGCTTTATTTTACTAAGTACTTAAACTAAAAACTCTATGAAAAAATAACTTAATTATTCCCTTTGTCTCTATCTCATATTCATCACTTCAACCCCGCTGGCGTCGCTCATCAACAACCAGTTTTTTTTTTCAATTTTGAACGGCATGGAAGGTAATATTTTGACACCTGGTTATTTTTAGACTAATTTGACCCTGCTGAACACGATTTTGCCCGGTGTCATAACAATTCACTTTCTATAGCTTGCAGCGCCGAAGTTGCGAGCAGTGAACAACAATCGACCATCATAAACTACTTGCTACCGACTACAGACCGTTGGACGAAACCATAATAGCCAGGGCAGCTACTTGTGGTAACGAATCTGGTCTCGATTCAAATATATATCCAAAAGTACACCAATTGGTGCAGTAACTTGTTGAAATACCAAGTTCTAATTTCGTTTTCCTTAAAACTCCGGCTACATTTTCGTAGCTCGAAACGGCGATTTGCTTTAGTCCAATTGCCAAGGTCTTTAACTTTCCCGGGCTTAACTTAGCAGAAGAGGCTAAGCTGTGGCAGTCTTTATTGCTTCTTCTACGTCTTAACCATTTGCCTCTAATATCTGTTCTTGTTTGTCAACTAAGAGAGTTGCTAGAGTGTCAATAGCAAGAGCTCTATCTGCTGGTGACAGCTGTTGTAATACTCTGCTTCCTGAGCAAGTTAAAAACATATGAAACAATATATATATATATACAATTAAGTTGATCAGTGCTTGAAAAGTATGAATAGACAAGCCGTGTCACCTGTGTATACGCAAAAGTGATACCTGCTATGTATACAAAATTGATAGTTTGCAAATAAATGACGTGTGTTTTATTAAAACGAGTATAAAAATGTGTGTAATACTCTAATTCAAACATGTTTTACACTGATGAGATTGAAGTAAAGTCATCAGTGATTGGTTAGGTTAGGATAGACTTATGTACTGCCTTTGATAAGCCCCCTTTGCTACACTTACCACTTTCAGCGGTAACATCTACAGACGACGGTGAAGGAGCAAGACTGTCTGTGAAGAATGCTGATGCTACCAAATTCAATGTAAAGCATTTTTGTCATTGACAGTTTTCTCCTAGATCTAATAGTTTTTGTTAGTTATCGCCTTTTGTATGAAAAGCCGTAGGTTCACACTCCTCTTTAATGCCCAAGGTAAAGAACGTATATTTCTTTGGATAAGGATTAATACCGAATAGGAGAACATAGCTTTGCAAATAACCTAATATTTACAATTAATATTTAAAGATAAAAATGGTACCTGTAAGAAAACCTTTTTAGATAGACATACGTCATTCATCACGGGCTTTTCTCTAGGCTTTTTGAAGATCTACAATGCTTTAATAAGTACATTATTTTCATGTATCTCATAAGGTTTTGCCAGCGAAAGCCATGTAATTGTCCCAAAAATTTTTGACGACTTGATTGAAAAACATTGAATTACCTCTACTTTATTAAACCTTATTTAGAATGTTATATACATAAAAACCTTCCTGATGAACCGTGTTATCCATTGGTGAAAACCGCATCAAAATCCGTTTCGTGGTTTAGGAGAAGTTAGCAGATCAGATATACAGACAGACAGACGCGGAAAGCGACTTTGTTATATACTATGTAGAGAAGATGTGGAGATGCGTATATTAGAATTCCTTCGGGAAAAGAAACACTTGTTTAAAAAATTAACTTCTTTGTTTTTGATAGACAATATGAACACCGGTCTGGTAAAAGAATCTGTCAATTATTTAAACTCTTGGACCTTGTTAGTTGCTAAAATATATTTAAAGAGAATACAGAATAGAAGCTAGTCGTGCTTGGACCATGCCTTCTTTACATTTTTTTTGTCTGTTATTAAATTTTACATTAAATTTTTAAAAGTTTTGCAAAATGGCGGAAATATGGGTTTTTTTGCGATTACAAACTTATTTGCGGTGTTGGTAAAATAACCGCGACCTATGTCGGTGTATGGGGGCAATAGTTTTTCAACGGCAAAGTTAAGTTCGTCGCGAGGTCTACAGCTCACCGGGCCACTGGTAAGTAGATTGATTTACTTTTCAAATGATACCACACAGTCATACCGTTACTATAACACAATAGGACTCTACTAGGTTTGAAGTTAAATAACCCATAAGATGATTTAGATTCTTTTGACGCAGACTGTATTAATAAAATGTTCAACCAATTACAGTTTTATTTAGACGTCCTGACGAAACAATGTTAAATGTAATATAAGGCATTCAATAAAGATACACACTGATAACTGAGACCTACATTATAATACAGCGCTTAGGCAATGCCAATGAACAAAGTTGAAAAGACAAATAAAATCGAGAATTTCTTTGAGCTTGGATCGTGTGAAGTAATTTCTGAAGAAACAAATGAAACGGCTCCCCTCGCGCTAGAGAGCGCTTAGCAAAGCGCGCGGCCGATGTAATCGGATAATAAAAAGGGCAAACGCGGTAAATATAAGATGAGGAAGACAGTTTTACGAGCAGTACCTAATTAAGTGGTGAACCAAAAACAACCTAAACCTTTACGTACAATAACTATCTACAGGATAAAAAGATGTAAATTTGAATAATGGAGTTGTTTCATAGATCTGAGATTCAATATTGAACTTTGGAGAACGGTAAGTCAATGTTCAATACGTCGGAAGTAATTATACTTTAAGTAATTATTTGGCACTAATACGCATATTTTTTAAAGTTAAATTAGTAAGTATACTAGCATTTGGCCGTGATTTCGTCCGCATAAAGAAGCTTTATGAAAAATACATAGGTATACAACAGCCCATTTGTTTTATTAGTTCCAAAAAATGAATAGGCACAGAACCACATCCACTCCGGCCGTTCTGAATTTTAATTGAGTACCTATGTTCGATTGTGGCACCAAGGATCATACCCAGTTTGCAAAACCAAATCGGTGTGGGTCTTGGCAGTACATTTAATAAGCAGCTTTAGAGAGCAGCGGTCGGCAACCTTGGCAGGCTATGACCACAAAGGTGCAAAATGAGGTTAGAAGCAGGCCGCACTTGTTCATAATTTTGATAATAAGTATGTATCTATGTAGGTATTAATACCAGTTGGGACTTTTTACAAAACAGTCGCGGGCTACATGGGGAAAGTTGCCGACCGCTGCTTTAGAGACGTGTTACAAAGCTGAGCTGAAAACGTCGCGTTTTTGTCTATTATTTAGGTGTGAAGTTGAGTTAAATTCAAGAATTTAGTTTATTAACATTTCCCATCAGGTGCAATTTT
The DNA here is from genome assembly GCA_947859335.1 of Tortricodes alternella. NCBI lineage: Eukaryota > Metazoa > Arthropoda > Insecta > Lepidoptera > Tortricidae > Tortricodes > Tortricodes alternella. The sequence continues at coordinate 19,441,861 of OX401970.1, read as the reverse complement.
GTGTGTAATGCAATATTTGTCATGATGCAATTGTGTATTTTTGCAAAAAATTATTGCTGGCCTCATCATAAGGAATTATTACCTTAAACACACAAATACACCAGATGGGCAATGTTAATAGACTTAATTCTTGAAATTCACTCAATTTCACTTATTTTCTTTCTTAGATTCTTTCTTAAAAAAGGTCAAAGATTTTAATTTGGCAGAGTGTTACAGTTTGGTGTGCTAATTAATATTAATATTAGAAGTACGGCTAGACCCTTTGCTGAGCTTGACTTCGCTATGACTCGTACATTATTTATCTGATGAATAAATGTTTCCCACAAAAGCTGCAGGAAATTTCATGCTCTATAACCTAGATGACGCTGGAAGGAAGAATGATGAACTGATTTATCTACACCCATATCATAAAACCTCCATAGTGTAATCAAAAACCGTAGGAAATGACCACCATTTTGACAACCAATTAGGTAAAACGAGTGCTGCAATGTTATTCCCGTATCGTTTTTAGTATAGAAATGAGATTAACTTTGGAACAGCTGTCAAAACTCAAGTGGGTACTCTATTCTAGTATCCATAGATATTAAAACAGTTATTGATACGAAACGTCATAGTATCCATAGATATTAAAACAGTTATTGATACGAAACGTCAATTCAGTATGTTTTTTTTAATATAAACTGCACAACATTTGATCTCGAGTGACATGAGATTAGAGACTTCATTCGTTTGTCTATGATTTAAAAAAAAATGGTCTTGACAGAGGATCGAATTGCCGCCATTATGTTGGTGTTTTGCTGAACGAAAGTAGAATTGTTGTTGAATTGAATAGAAAAAGTTGTTTGTAATTTACATTTTAGTTGAAAATATGAATAGTAGTCTTCTCGGAGTGTGTGTGATGTGAAAATGCGCCAGATATCGGAAATATGCAGCCACGATTGCAACAAATAACTTGTTGCCAGAAAATATTGTTTCTGAACCCATCATGGAGGATTTATAATATGTGTGTAGATAAAGTTATGTATGAAACTCTGCATAATTTGGCCTTAAAACACACGTGCGATCTTATTATGAAACTCGCTAAAGCTCGTTTCATGAAAACCGCACTAGTGTTTTAAGGCCTATCATTATGCAACCGTTGCATAAACTACTATTTCGGTACCATTTTTGTAATACGGCGGCGCGAGCCGCGTTTGCTAAAAGTCGCAAATTTGGAATTTTAATTAGGACACCAAACTGTAACACTGCCAAATTAGAACTCTCCCTGACCTTTTGTAGCGAAAGTGCCCTTTATTCATTGACTGGATTATTGAACAAAAGAGAAAAATGCGGGTTCTGCGACGTTGCCCTTTAACTGTTAACCTTACCGAATTCGACAGGAAATAGACTAGTTTACTTTGTTATTTTCTAAGAAGTATGTTATTTTTTGTACATCTACGTAGCTAAAACTATACAAGTCGCTCTGATAAAAGATACCGCATCATTTTTTTCAATCTTAATAAAATACAATCAAGTACCGGGCTAGAAATCTAAGAGCATAGGTACTTATCTGCAAGTAAATTATCCCAAGTTGTCAGTAAACAGCCGTGCGAGTTATATAACATTTTGAACGCCACAGTCGGCTATAGCCGACTGTTGATATCCGTGCCCCTGACGCCACGACATGCAGTTTTCCATACATTTCGTCGGCTACAGCCGTCACTCGGCGTCCATGGCACGCTTTCTCGCACTCGCCCATGGCGTTCAAAAGGTTAACATTAGCAAAGTTAGTTATTAATGCGTACATAGTACAAATTTGTTATTTTTAACTAACTTAAACAAGATGCAACATACTTATTGGCTGCTATATACCGAGTCTTGTTTAAAATTACGTAAGTATTCGGCTGCGGGTGTTCGAGTATACAAACTTCTTTCGGCATTTGCATTTGTTCCTTCCTGTTAGTAAGCAGACGTACGAGAGAAATACGACAACACGGTAAAAATAGGTAAAATATTATGTTTCAAGCTTTCTATTAAAAAAATAGGTAGATACTTTGTACTTTGATATAATCTATAATTTATAAAATAAAAAAACCGACTTCAAATAGCCTTTTGTAAGTACCTACAGTCTGTTCGGCGAGAGTTGATAAATATTATGATATCGTTTCGAAATAGCGACTGTCTCTACTATCGCAAACAGTATGACGGGCGACGCTTATCGCCGCGCACACTGAGTTTCGTGGTAGTAGGGACGCAGATGTCGTCAACTGCGGTGTCGCGTCGGGCGGACGGCGGCGAAAAAAATATATTTGTTTTGTTCATATACACAATCGCCATATTGCAAATTAATGTCTTATATGTGCGCGTCAAATGTCACATAAATTTAATAATCTGCACTGGCTTCGGCCAAAGAGACTAATAAGAAAATAAAATATCTATGACACATGTTTAGAACTCGTTGAGTATGGATATGACGTGTATTGTGTCTTTCTATATATAATAATGTCATTGGCTTCGTGTGTGTCGTTGGAGTGTTCTGTGCGCGTGTTGCTTTCTTTTTATACAGTTAGGCTATTCAATAATAATATTCTATGGAAAAAATATAATTTTTCCCCTTAATTTTTATTATCATCGGTAAAAATAATTAGCGGGCCACTATTTGTAATGAGTTAAGAAGTCCTGACTTTTAACTTTTTTTATCAACTCTCGCCGAACAGACTATAAGTTTTTTTTTTCACATTTTATTTATTATCCTGTAATTTAACGACACACATTTACTACACCAAGTAACAATAGCATAATGCAAATTGCTCATCACCATTTACAAACTGTTGCTATCCCCGGTGCAAGGATGTCAATCGTTGAAGAGTTCTCCTGGTTCTTCAATTTTATTACATGAATTTTCATGGACATAAGTTGCTTCAGAACTTTATACAGCAATTTTATCGCCAACCGTTCAACTTGATACCTCCACGTGTTCTTGAGAAAAAGGTCTTGACACACAAACATACAGACAGATAGACGGACAAACAAGTGATCCTATAAGGGTTCCTTGTTTCCTTTTGAGGTACCGAACCCTAAAAATAGAGCATTGTAATGCATACCGGTCACAGCTAGTAATAATAAACCAAATGTTTGACCTGCTACGGAAATGCATAATCTAGGAATGCGAAATGCGAATTTAAAAAAAAATCGCCTTTAGCTTTTGAACGGCCGACGAATTTCTTTTACATGCTGTTCGGCTTCTTGAATCTTCTACTGAGATGAGGAAGATGTGACTTAAACCATTTTACAACAACAACTTTGAATATGTAATTCACGGCGTAAGTGTGTTTTAGACTTCTTTGTATTTGCATTGCACATTTTAGTTGGTCTTGCACGGTTTTTGATACTCACATGTCGGATTATGGTATACAATCATGAATTAAGGTTACAGTATCATAAGACATAGTATAAACCTGAACCTTCTGACAGCAAGAAAGTAATAGCAACGGGACGAGTACATGCCAAAAATATCAGCTCGTGTGTGAGCGAGTCGACAAGCATCATTTTCCGATTATTTTGGACGCGCAGTTAAGGCGAAGCGCTATGGAATGCGATCTCACCTTAACGGAAGTGAATCACTCGCTAAATCAGTGCCGTGTACTACTTAGTAATTTGCAGTTGCGCTAAAAACTGCTCATGCGTTAGCATACTGACAGGGCAATCACAGGCCACTGCCCACTAAATAGACATTTATCATTAATTGGGATGTGAAAAGAACCTACCTCCATGTCCACGCCTTGGGGAGGAGGAGACTCGCAAACACCTTTTAGCCGACTGTGTCAAGTACCTATTCATCACTGAAATATGTTGTAGAAGATAAAACAGATGAGACTCAACTCAGTAGCCCGAACCTGCTCGATATAATTATGTTCTGCAGGAAAATAAGAAGATAGGATGCATGCTAAATGGAAGCGCTGCCGAGACAGTAACCTTCGGCTCTAACCGTATTGGGGAACTGGGCTGAATGCACATGCAGCTGAGCGTCCCCACCAATGGTATATTATTTTGGGGATAACCGGCTGATATCCAGACTACCTTCGTATTACAAAAGCGGGCTGTACGTTCAATATATCAATAAAGGTCTCGTGCCTCGCTCAAGGACAAAAAGGATAGAAGTATCGTCATTTTTAGAGCTTGAAGCTTGAAACTTATTTTTTAGGCTGTTGATTCGATATAAATAAATATAACATTCAAAGTTTGTAAAACTTTTACCCTAGAGGGTGTAAAATAACAATAGGGAATAGGGGATGAAAGTTTGAATGGAATATGCTACTGAACCGATTTGAATGAAATTTGGTACACAGATAGTCTAGAGCCTGAGAAAGGACACAGGGTACTTTTTAATGCGAAAAAAGGGTTGTAAATGGTTGAAAGGGGGGGATGAAAAGTTGTATGGATGTATCGTAATTTTTAGAGCTAGAAGCTTGAAACTTATTTTTTAGGCTGTTGATTCGATATAAATAAATATAACATTCAAAGTTTGTAAAAGTTTTACGCTCAAGGGTGTAAAATAACAATAGAGAATAGGGGATGAAAGTTTGTATGGAAATTTGTAAGATTTATGTGAATGTTTTATAAGTTTGCGACAAGAGACAAAATATTAGAGCTATGCTGATGTAACATTTACGGAGTCATTACAAAATGTGAAACTGAAGTTAACGCGAGTAAGAAACTTGCCAACACCGCGCCGTACACAATGAGCGCACACACTATTCCACGCGGACGAAGTCGCGAGCACAGCTAGTAGGTAGATAATACAAAGATGTTTTGCAGAAAATTTAGCAAAGCTTGAATTCCTTTCTCAAAGGCTAGCGATTACCGGCCAATTTCAAATTGCTCACAACCTTGTCAGGGAGTCGTTTTGCTTGATTTCGAAACGACTAATTCAATCTACTTCCAAAATTTCCGTATCATTTGTATCACACATGCACTAATTTACGGATATTCCGGGTATTTGACAAAAAAGAATACATGACATAACATTTACAAGCTTGTATCCCAGCCGACCTTGGATTAAAGGTACGAGTTTGCGAAAGGTAATCCTCATTTTATTTTATAGGTAAGTACGCCTCCTGAGTCCGACTCACAATTGACCGTTTTTTTATTAATTATTTGTTGTATTGTTTTGATACACTTAATATTTTAGTATAAGAATATATTTTTCTTTATTGTTTGAACAATAGCCCATTTTAAAACTTTCATTGACTCTAGCAATATTATTTTGTAAAACAGAAATCGCCAAATACACAAGCAAGGCGCTAAAGATAGTAAAGGATAGCGTGCCGCGCGACCATTAACGCTGCGTAACGAATCGTCCAGTGGAATGGAGTTCATCGGCACGGGGAGGAGCGCGCCGCGCCGCTAGCCCTCTCACGCGATCTTATCGCTTCTTCCGCGAACATAGCCTCACGCTTCTATCTATTCCGCTGTTTATAGGCGTTGCACTTTTGTTTTAAACATTTCAACTGAAAATAAGTTAGGTATATTTTTCTCGCACTGCAATTGACATTTTAATTAAAAGCCGGTGTTAGTTATAGCCAAAATATGATTATAATAGTTTGGTCAAACTGGTCGCAACGAGTCTATGAAATTTATCATGATTCTATTGGATTTTCAAGAGGCATCACGCACTTAATCGTTAATCCGATTTTAAGATATACTCCTTGCTGTTTTACAATCTAAAGACTGGGATCCCAGGTAATCGCCCGATCGAAAACTACTGTCCCAGTCGAATCGACCGTAAGTACACCCTGCCTGACGCAGTGGATGTATGTAAAAAAAGATATGTATGTAAAGCTGAGAATTCCAGAATATAAAGCTATAAGAATGAAAACTGGAACAGCGATAGCAGGTGTACAACCCACTTATGAATGGTGCAGTAACAACAACGTATCACTAAATTAACTGGCATCTTTACAAGTCAATTTAGTGAGACGTTGTTAATGGACAATAAACCAAATGCACACTCGAATTGATCTTTGATTAAGTCACGTTTAATGTGTAGGTTGACGGAGACTTAATCTTAAGACAAATACTTAGTGGCATTTTTAAATTCAGCCATTAAATGCAAAAGATCTCGTTTCATATTTGATTAAATTCATTAGTATTAAATAAGCGGATACAAGTCAATTACAAGTTTGTAATATTTGCACGGGTGGGAAAATGGGCGTGTTACCAGTTTTGAAAGCTGACGGGGTGTGTGAAGAAAATTTAAAAGTCTTCTCATCATTCATAGAATACCATACTATACCTACTTCGTTTTTTTAGCATTAGAAAGAACTCGACAGAAGTATAACGATCTTGATAAGGTCACCCGGGGCTATTGTAGCCAGGGGGCAAAGTTGATTAAAATAACTCGTTACTGTTTCGTTTTAAGAATGAGTGACATCTTGATCCAGTCACTTAAACAGAAAAAGGGATCGATCTCGAAATTAGAAATAATAAGCTCCAAGACTAAAAGTTGAGACAAATTTTGTACCAGAAATTGTTTCATGTGCTCAAATGTTTTTGGGATAAAGGGCGGAGAGCGCGCAGGGCTCAGACACCTACTGTAATGCAAGGTGAACGGTGGATCTCGGTGAGTAATACCTTGTATGAAGTTATTAAATCATGACGGTATCATTAACAATGAATTTTTTTATTATTTATTGGTTAATACATAGTATTCAATAACATTACAACAACATTTAACATCCACGTTTTGATTATATTACCCTCCGTCGGCGAGACGGAGAAACTCTTAACAGTGAGCAAATACTATCTGGGTATATTTCTAAAAAATGTACCTAATTAACGCGTTGTTAAGAAAAAAGTACCTGTGCGTTACGAAAACTAACCATACAATTGTATGGCTAATTTTCGTAACGCACAGGTACTTTTTAAACTTTTTCTTAACTACGCCTTAATTAGGTACACTCTTTTTTTGAAATATACCCATCTGACCTCTGAACTCCGTAAACCTTGTAACAGTGGAACCAGACCAATTGGATTATGAAACAAATAAGACACGTTGTTTCATTTTAAGTTAAGTTGGTTGGAGATGGTTGGACCGTTTTGGATATATCTTTTTTTATTCGAATGTCTTTATCGATTCAGGTCATTCTTTCAAAAATGTAATCTTGACTATGAGGGTAAATGTTAAGTATATAAATATAATATACTGCCAATTGACGACGCGGTTAGAGCGCTTACGCACTACGTCCGTTCCGTATCCGATCCGAACCCGTGAAAATACGGATGTAGAAATCTCGGACCGAATTCGGATATTGCTTTCGCACTAGTCCGTCATCCGTACGTCATTTTTATCATATACATACATACATATTTGATGATGCCAAAAATTAGTACCCAAATAGTACCGAATTAGTACCTATTTAAAAAAAATAGTACCCTTGTAGTTTTCGAGATATAAGGGGCAGTAGGTAGGTACGCTACCTTGACGTCAAGGTGGCGTACACCGAGTGAATCTCTGGATTGGCAGTGTTCCCGGAAATTCTGTATGAGACAAAAATATGTACCCAAATAGTACCCCTCCCTGGCCCTTCAAATCTCATCTGCGTAGCTATTGTAGAAGGTGAGATATTTGACTATTCAACTGTGTAAAAATTTGCGCACCGTCAGGTGGCGTACACATCTTTTAAAGCGGAATTTCAGCCAGAAGGCCTTCGAATTTTTCAATCGGCTATTACCCAAAAAATACTACCCGAAATAGTACCCCTTTTACGATACAAACAATTCAGAGAAAATACGTGGATCTTAGGAAGAACCAAACTTCTACATACAAATGCATCTTAGTACAGTCGCAAACAGAGATCAAATGTGTGTTGCAAACAACTTGCCATGACTGATATCAACGAGTTAAAATAGTGCTATGTTGTACTACACTCCAAGGCAAAGTGACTCTTACTTAGCTGTGTAAAGGTGCACAATTGCTTAACTTAAAACATTTTATAGCTCAATTAGACAAAATATTTAAAAGCCAATGACATTATTATATGTAGAAAGACACACAAGACACGTCATATCCATACTCAACGCGTTTAAAACATGTGTGATAGTTTTTTTCTTTTTCGTTTCTTTGGCCGAAGCCAGTGCAGATAATTGAATTTATATGACATTTGACGCGGACATATAGGACATTAATTTGCAATATAGCGATTGTCTTTATGAACAAAACATATATATTTCTTTCGCCGCCGTCCGCCCGGCGCGACTGCGGTTTCGCGCCGGGCGGACGGCGGCGAAAGAAATATATTGACAACATCTGCGTCCCTCGTACCACGAAACTCAATGCGCGCGGCGATAAGCGACGCCCGTCATACAGTTTGCGACAGTCGCTATTTCGAAACGATATCATAATATCTATCAACTCTCGCCGAACAGATCATAGAAATAGCAAAGATAATAAACGTTGCCAACCTAACCTAAGAAAGCCACAAGGAGCGGATTAAAGGTTAAAGGAGATTTTACACAATACTACAAATAAAGTAGAAGATCAGGAGAAAGCCCTAAAAGTCATGTATAAATCAGCGATGAACGAAATTTAACGTATTTTTTGTATGATAGCTAGTATACGAGAAAATTATTTAATAATGCAATATACTCGTATGTTAATCACTCAAAGATGCACGTACAACTTATGGTAGGAAGAGATCTCCTAGAAGATCCAGGACAAGGCGGCGCCGAGTTCTACTAATTATCTGTTTCGTGTGTGGCAAACCGGAACACCTCGCATCGACGTGTTCGGAGCGGCGGGGTCCCGGCGGCGACTAAAGAAGGTTAAGGGAACACTGACCACGTCACTGGGTAAGACAGTTTCCTTTCTTTTCGACAGTCAATCTGCTTGTCTATTGGTAAAATGTAGCGTATCTTAAAAGTTACCGGATAATTTGCGCGAAGATTTAGTTCAACTTATTGGAATAGGTGACGACAGCATTGAATTTGCCTCTCAAATTCGTAGTTCATTTAACATTGAGGATATCAAAGTTTCAGACTTATTTCACATTGTTTCGGATGACACTAATTCCGTTCCAATGTTGATATGTATGTAGGGATTCGTTAAACCTAGGTGTAGATTTAAAAAAAAGTATGATCCAGTTATTTAAGCAATAAAAAGGAGCCAACCTCGGAAAGGGTGATAATAAGCTGGAACTCGTATACACCTTCATTTTGGCGTTCTTAACGTTGTCTCAAAAGTCTTATGCAATAGGTATCGTGTCTACGTTGTTAGTTATACTAGGTCAAAGATCACACAAATCGGTTTTTCATGATTATTTATTAGGTTTCTATAGCTTCAATGATGTTAACATCTATTATAAAATTTAACAGCATAAAATTTGTGACATTTTCCCCGTAACATTTTTCAGCTTATTATCTCTCATTCCGAGTTGCCAGCTTATTATATCTCGTTCCGAGGTGAAACCCCTAGTATGACTGGATTAGTAGTGAAAACATCTAATTTTCGTCGCACAATGAAGTCAAATGCGATTGATACCTTTGATTTTACTGGCATTGACAAAAAGAGGAAAAGACTGACTCGTTCATATTGATGTGCTGAATTTTTTTTTATTTGATATTTTCCCACCCGTCGTGTGATAACAGGCGTGGTACGCATTGACCCCAATTGACCCTCATAAAACGGTTAGTGACGTCTGTACAGGTTGTCTCCTGTTGAGAAAGAAATAGTTAAAGAGAAAGTCCAGTCCCTTTTAGACACAGATGTTATTCGGGAAAGTATGTTACCTTTTGCTAGTTCCTTTCTTACTTGTCAACGAAAAGGACAACATGGATAGAATGTTCCTCAAAAACAGAGAACTGAATTCTAATACGAAACACGAACACTACCCTCTGCCCAGGATCGAGTAACAGATAGACCGTCTTCATGGTGCTTGCCATTGACATGGCATTTGGCTATAACCAGACTTTAGTAGAATCTAGTATTGACAGCACAGCAAGGACATTTTTCGTGACACTGGACGGGCACTACGTGTACCTGGCTGCGCCCTTCGGTCTACAAAATACTGCATCCATTTATCAACGTTGCATGGATAAGAAAAATGAAAATGTTAAATGTTTTTCCAAATATGTGACCCAGGGGCTACATCGGCTCGATCTCACACTTAGCTTTGTGGGAGGCTGGTTTTTTTATGAAGAGTCAAATTGACTATTTCAGCTACGCCATTAAACCGGGCGAAGTTGCGCCCAACCCGCGAAAGGTAAAAGCTCTGGTAGATGCTCCCACACACAAAACGGCGACTCAAATCCGGCAGTTTCTAGGCCTTGCTTCGAACTATAGGTGATTTATACCAGGCTACACCAGTATTGTTGGACCTCTTTACCCTTTCACTAAACTTAAGGGTCATATTAAGTAGACTGAGGCTCATGACAATACATCCGAATCGGTATTGACGATCTTTGATACGGACGGAGTCACCCATAGAACTTCATACCGATGCAAGCTCCGAAGGTTAAGGAGCTATACAGATTAAGAAGAAAAAAGTATGTCACCTGCAAGCTCGTTCTAGCTGAAGTTCCGCATCGTTCCCGAGGAGTACTCAAGATGGCGCGCGCACGCTAAGAAGTTGACTTGTTATGTCAATCTAAACCGCGGGTGCCGCGGGAAGCGGGGTGTATTTTACAAATTTCACTGTCTTATACCGAGCCTTGACCCTAGAGTCGTCACACCTTTCCATTAAATGTCAGTGGGTCGAGCAGGAAGCATTAAGCCGCCCATACTGTTTTTTTTTCCGCTTACTCGTTAAAAGTGAAGAATTAAACTAGAAAAAAGGAGTATTTATTCACATAATGTCATTAGTCAAGAAAAATATAGTATGTTTATATATTTATATACATCTTGAGAAAAATGCTAAGCTTTATGGAACATATTCACCTTAAACGATATTATACTTGCAAAATCTCTCAGAATTAGCATATTTGGCACCCGTTTTTTGACCTTCTTTGAACAAGGGTTCCAAAAATCACACCCTGCACTTTACTTCAACGATTATATTATATAAACAACACGATCAGCTAATGGTTATGTTTATGAAACAAAAGATCTAGGAACACATAATTTGAAAGGTTGAGAAAGAAAGGATGTTGAGGATGAAAATCATTTCCTAATGCTTATGGGGCCAATTCTTCGCCTAAGGCGTTGTCCTAATAGAACGCGATTGCGCCATCATCGCTAGTTCGCGCGAATTTTGTTCGCACGAACGCGCGAGTAAATATACTGATGTCGTATTTGACATTCGCGCGATCAATTAGGACATCTGTTCGACATCAGTATATTTGATCGCGCGTTTGTGCGAACAAAATTCGTGCGAACCAGCGGTGATCGCGCAATCGCGTTCTATGAGGAATTAAATCTCCGGACTCCATTAATAAAAGCGATTAACGACAAACGATAGGCGTAAGTAAGGCGTTAGCATAGCACAACTGATGTAAATGGCGACTGAATTTCGAATGGAAATGTTATTCGCACGAAGACGCGGGCACCAATATGTATTTTATATAAAATTAAGAGCTGCAATGTTTTTTTTTATTTCCAATTTAAATGTTTCGAAAATTGAATGATAGCTGTTTTCTTGGATAAAATTTGTTAGGGTTCCGTACCGCAAAAGGAAAAAAGGAACCCTTATAGGATCACTTGTTTGTCCGTCTCTCTGTGTGTATGTCTGTCAAGACCTTTTTCTCAGGAACGCGTTGAAGTTGAAATTAATATGAAATACTCAGGTCTACAATCTTCTGAAGCTGTGCAAAAGTCAACCTTCTAAGTCACCGCAATAAAAAGATACGGCCGTTTATGTCACATATTTTGATACTTTCAAGGGAATCCAAAGGGAATCAAAACCTATAGGGTACTTCCCGTTGAACTAGAATCATGAAATTTGGCAAGAAGCACAAATCCGTCCGAAAACCGTAAATTTGTAACTACATCGCATAAAAAAAATAGTTAAACGGAATAACCTTTGCTAGGTCGTATCACACTCGACGATTGCACGGAGATAGGAGATTGCGGAAGTTATTTTTTGTCTTATTTCATAGGAAGGTTGTAAATGGTTACCCGGTTGTTACAAGGTTTTTCTTTTTATAGATAATAGTAGGGAACCCTTCATGCGCGAGTCCGACTCGCCCTTGGCCGGTTTTTTTATCGTTTCAGATCTCACAGACCCATTTGGATTGATCATTGTATTTTGTTCACAATTCAAACACAATTTTATTACTTTATACGAACCATGACTTTGTCAACGGGCACATTTCATTAATCTGGGTTGTACATTAAGCCAGGGCTATGCCGATGGTGACACAAGAAATCCTCGCAGCGAACGCGGGTCGTAGCGGCAACAAATCCTTTAGCGAGATCCAGGACAAATATAAAAAGGCTCCGATCTGGAGTCGCTGCCACACAACAAGCGTGATAAAGATAAAAATTATGCTCGTATAGAATAGTAGATCGTTAACAAAAAGGGGTATTCCATAGTCACTTATATTACATTTTAGTCGAAATTAGTCAATTGAATTCATTCGTTAATGTTATGGTTAGGGAGAAGTCACCCAAATGTGCTTTCATTCCATCAAATGATAAGTATATTAATTAATTAATAAAATTAGCAGAAATTACGTTAAACTAAAAATAATTTTTCATTTTATCTTAGTCAGCGGTCACTTACATTACATATATTCCCCTTTTTAGGGTTCCGTACCTCAAAAGGAAAAAACGTAACCCTTATAGGATCACTCGTGTATCTGTCTGTCTGTCTATATGCCCGTCTGTCACAGCCAATTTGCTCCGAAACTACTGGACCGATTGAGTTGAAATTTGGTATACATATGTAAGTCAGTGACCGCAACACGAACGCGTGACATAAATATATGAATTTTAAACATGGGGGCTAAATTAGAAAATTAAAAAAAAAAAAACAAGTTATTCCAACTATATCGTGTGACATATCAAATGAAAGGACTTATTATGAGGATCTTAAAAATATATTTTTTTTGAATTTTAAACAAAATAGTTTAGAAGTTATTTAGGAAAATAGGCTAAAATTGACCTTTCCCCCCCTTATTTCCGAAACTACTGGGGCTAAAATTAAAAAAAAAAACACAGTAGTTCTTTACCTATAGATTACAGGAAAACCTATAAAAAGTCTATGGTATTTAAAGTAACGTAGTAAATTTCAGATAATCATGTACGGAACGGAAGGCTCTCCACGCGAGTTTAACTCGCACTTGTCCGGTTTTTGTAACGTAAGTGACCGTCTGCTTTTAGATAAAAATAATAATATTTGGTTTAGTTAAATCGTATTTTATATGCGCATGAGCCTCACCTCTATTTGCGTTAGTCGACAAACGTCAAATGGGACAATTAAAATCTCGGGAACTATAATTTCACATAAGATAGCAACTAATAATAATCAACGTACTTGAAAATGCGCTCGTCTACAGCAACGAGACCTAGCAAACTATTAATCTAAGTTTAGAGAGCAAACAAGCTGGTGAAGTGATCAGCGGGAGCGTTGTTTAAGTTTAATAAACGTTAGCCAGCGAAGGCGCGGCGCGGCAGTGGCGGGTAATAAGAAGGAACGAGGGCGTTATACGAGACGGACGGATAAAGTACTGCTTTTCGTCCCTCAACCAAAATATTTTCAAAATCTCTGCACTTCATTTGAATATGATTTTCAAAAAGCTGGATGTAGTTAAATAAAAGCTAATAGATCGGGTGCAAGGGGAATTTTGTTTGCATAATATGAGGACTGCAGTTTGAGCTTCTGTTATACATTCTTGAGGTTATGTGGTTCTTAAAAAAATGATAAGGTCATATTTTTTTGTAATATGGCTTTCATTTTTTATATAATACATATCTAATGTTTGGTGTATCAAATGAAAGAACTTCATGAGGTGATGCAAAAAATATATATATCATTACATTTCGGCCACCTGTTTTGTTTAAATCAAAAAATATATTCTAAAGCGTGTTAAAAAAAGCCCTTTCCTACCTGACGTAGGACATGGCTGACTGTTCTTTTTTTTTAAACATACGCCTGACTAATAAGTCTATAATGACTCGTAACATCGTCATGAAAGGAATTTTGAAAAACCCGATACTCGAGAAGCGTGAGAGAGAAGAGGTAAGTAGGTGACAGGACCACTCCAACGCGCGGCAACATGAGCGTCTATGTAGCTATAGGACTCGGGTACATCACACTGATATTATAAATGAGAAAGTGTGATAGTGTTTGCGTATATGTGAGACTAAGTATGTTTGTTACTCCTTCCCGCTTCAAAGGCTGTTTGCGTCTGGACTTCGCGTCGATCAGCACGATATATAAAGTGAATTCGGCGCAAAATATTAAGTGAATAAGGCTAACTACCTTTTTAAAATTTTAATGATAACAATTATTATATTTTTACATACAAAACTAGGTGCGATCACTAGTTTAAGAGACAAGTATCGATAAATATGTAACAGTTGATTTTGCCAGAAAAGTCTCCAGGTCTAGGAATTATGATGTAAGTATTTATGTGTTATAATCTGAACAGGTGTGTTCGTTCTGTTTACTATTAACCTGTTATTAATCAAATAAATATGACAATTTAACATATTGCTAAATTGAAAACCAAATATAAATAAACGTCTGAAGAAGATGTACAATATATGAGGGACTACAGAGCCCTCTCTCTTGGTTTGTGTGTGAACATTGCAATAATTACAATTGCATTTTTAATGTCTCACTCAAGTGTGGCTCACAAAGCTTACAATAGCTTCAGTGTATATGAGTTAATTGTTGCCTATACTAAGTATTTATTGCTAACCATGCTATCAGAAACCATTACAAAAGTACAAAGCAAAAATTGGGCCTGTAAGTATTCACGTGTGAAGGAAGGTCGGGCGAGCCGGGAGGCGGTGGGCGGCAGAAGATGGCCCGCGCAGTTTAATTTCCCACGAGGACGATCTATGCGCCGCAGCGCGCAACCCGCGGGAATTAATTGCCAATAATGAATATTCGAGTGAACACCCTTAATAATGTTTAAAATGCATGCGGTTGAAAAGAACTTTTTCTTCCAACTACGCTTTAACTTCATCATTATGGCCTTAAATACTTAGCACAAAGCAGCCCTTATTTGCTCTAGAGCAATAAAGTTGCATACAAAATTCATTACCGCACTGTTTTGTATATTGTTTTTAAGAAAAACGGAAGCATTTATTTCGCGATTTAAATAGTTATTTGTGCAACAAGAGAGCAAAGTTGGTTTTTGCTGCGAGTGTTGATTAAGAATCCCGAGTAAGCGAAGGATGCTATAATTGAATCACGACCGTAGCAAGTGATTCTAGTTTAGAATCCTGAGCGTAGCGAGGAATTCAAAGACACGAGATGCATTCACTTTGGTCTTGTGTAGCACACAACTTTTCACCTCAGCAGCGACAAATTGGATAAAGGTATAAAATACAACATGGTAAAAATTAAACCACATGTAACTTTATTTCTGAAAGAAACAATGGGTCCAATTCGAAACGGTGTCCGCTAAATTTAAGATTGCCTAAATTTAAAATAAGAAACGTCAAACTCGATTTTGTATAGCTCCAAGGTTCAAAATCGAGTCGAACGTTTCTTATTTCAAATTTAGCGACTTCTAAATTTAGCGAAAACACTTTCGAATTGGCCCCAATATCAAAAAATGTAATGTTAAAAAATATAAATAATCAAATTTAAAACCTTAACAGATGATTTGCAGTTTTACGGTTGTGTATGCTTCCGAACGTTTTATTGTGTATTCTTTTTGGACCTACTAGGTACGGAATTTGAAAATCGAACTTCGAATCGACTGTTTCTATCTCTCGCTTTTTTCGTATCGAAATGAAAGTGACAGAACAAAATGAAGTCAAAATCTTTCGAATTTTGTTAATAGACTCAGCACTGTTCTCGGCATTTAAAAATAATAATTAGAAAGTTATTTCGTCTCACGCTCGCAGTAAAATCAAATTTTCCTCACAGTTTTTAAACAGCAGAACCTGCTTGGCTTGAGGTGCTGAGGTGAAAATGTGTATATGCCAAAGTTATACTTTTCTTAATAAACTCATGTAAGATGTTCATATCAATGGCTGATTGCGCGGAAACTATAAGTGATATCGCTTCTATAAGTATGAGATGTTGATAGTATAATTATTCAGAATAGTCTCGTTAATACAATGCACAATTTACCTTTATCGCGTATGATTGATTATTTTTAAACCTGGAAATAAACACGTATCGGGGGGTGACGCTCGCCAGGGAGAAGGGGGGAAAGTTGTAAGTTTTAAACGTATATATCCCAGATAAAAATATTCCATATTTTTTGCCACATTTTCCATACATAACAATCTAAAATTAATTTACTAACAGGAATCGTGTCAAGACAACATCGAACCAAATACATAGATAATAATTATGTAATGCAATTGTATGTCTGTGGTTTTATTATCTTTTATTTTCTATTTCTTGTATAACATTTAAGTAGACACAGAAGTACACTGGGTACATTGACATTCAAGTTCACCATTTAAATGAAGAAAAATACATAAATTGAAGAAAAAAAGACGATAATTATTATTTATATTATTTATCTAACCGTATTCATTTTAAAAATCTTTCTTTTAGGGCGTAGGTTCCACGATATAAGCATACTTAATAGACCAAATTCCTCTGTAAGGATGAATCTTTTGTAATACAAGTATACTTGTGAATATAAACTAACCTGCACATCGAAGGGTTGATGATGCTGAGAGGAATCAGGAACAGGTGGCACAACAGACGTGCCATTGACGAGATTGGGCGCACCACCGGCAGCTACGCCGCCGCTTGCAGCTGTGACGCCACCTACATTTCCCACGCCTACTCCACCAACAGCACCGCCATACTGTTCAAATAAATAACAGTAACTCATCAAGTGGGTAGTTTAGATGCATATAGTTGGGCAAGTCTTTTGATGTCGGCCGATGCTGCCGCCGCTTGGGCAGGTAAGTATATAAGCAGTTTTAATAAAATTTACTTGGGTTGTCACAAAATTTGGTTATAAATAAATTGAGATTATTAAAAATATGTTTCTAAGAAGAATTATTATTTAGACATGTTGTAAAGAAAGCAATTTTTTGTGTACAGTTAGACCCACCTTCCCCACGGCACTACTAAGCCACACTACTGATAGTGTCGTGGGGATTTTTCCCTTCTGCACTACTGTCCCAGTAGTGCCGTAGGTAATTGTAAAAGTACATACGTATGCGTTCCCCATAACACCACCAAATTTATATTCGTGACAACATTTAAATAAATAACTAACTCTATTTATATATATATATATTTTATGTCAATTGACTGACAAACGAGCTGGCGGCCCACCTGATGGAAAGTGGTCACCGCCGCCCATGGACATCTGCAACACCAGAGGTGCTGCCAATGCGTTGCCAGTCTTGGGAGGATGGGGAATGGGGATGGGATGGGGATGAGGGAATAGGCCTCCGGATCTCGTCACTCACCGTACGAAACGCAATAGCAAGCTATTACTTTACGCCGATATTCTGTGAGAGAGTGGTACTACCCCGGTCGAGCCGGCCCATTTGAACAATAATCATCTAGTGAATATTACTGTTTGGCTCTACCGGTATCGGTATTTATATCGGTTTATTTAACACAAATCCAACCACGGCCAAACAAATGCGCTTGTGTTTTGTATCAATCCGTGTGGCCTGTAGTTGAAGTTTTAGGGGGCTTGGTTTGATGTCCCCAACATTTGACCTTTTACTTCTATAATCTAAGGTCAGAGCACAACATGACAGAAATGATGAAAGCATCTTTATACGTCTGTTGACGGCACTACTGCCAACATAAAACATATGCCTCATGGCCAGTGATGTAGATAATGCAGTTGTTCTTTCGATAAATAATACATTTTGGTACGTATTATATTATATTACTTTTATTTATGAACCACATTTAGATAACCAATGAAATTACATAGGGCTGCGATAGCAAGCTAAATCTGAAATGCTAGATAAAAACAGGTCGAGACAGTATTTAATTTCCAGAATTTTTTTATTTTTTTATTTATTTATTTATTTATTTCACCTCACAAAGGATATTGTAATACATAGTACATGGCTTTCATTAAGAGAGAACCCTTGTGAGGAACTGGAGTCCGAACTAGGAGCGATCCTGTAATACGGATCTCCAGGCCCTCAACCCGGAAAAAATATTTCGAGAAACTACTATAAAACTTTTTGTTAATACAGTCCTGTTGGAGGTAAGTAAACAAAATAAAATTATTATTTATACAAGGTACAAGGTGTGTGCGTGAGTGAAAAATATCTTGTTTTTGATGTTTGATTAATATCTTTGTATGAGTCTGAGTATACCTTTTTTCGTTTAAAGTAAATATTTAATTTCCTTACTTTAAAAGTTATCGATATAACCAATATACCTAACTAAAAATCACTATGACACAAAGTATCATAAAATACATGAAGGGAAATGACGTATATTATACGAAACTTTATGAGCATTTAATGTCATTAATATTAGGTAGGTTAATATATGAAATTAGCGTTTTGTCGTACTGACCACTTTGATCTGAAATATCTCCTCTTTGGTTAAGAATTCCAAATTCAAATTTATACATTCATTTAGTTGGTACATTTGAGTTTTGAAAACAGTCATTCATTTGTTATTTCCTCATATATTTTTTTCTTTGGCGTCGCTTATTACCGCACAATGGAAAACATGAAATATCGGTATATTTACAAGTACGAGTTCTACCGTGGCACCAGTGCTGCAGAAACAGCTCGAAGGGTTAATGATGTGTACGGCGCTGGTGTCGCAAAAGAAAGCACGGTACATTTTTGGTTTCAACGTTTTTGTTCTGGAAATTTCGACCTTCAGAACCAACCCCGTGGACGGCCGGAGACCGAAGTGGAAAATTAAGAATTAAAGGCTATTGTGGAAGCGGATCCATCACAAAGCACTTTAGAGATAGCTGCAGGGTCCGGGGTAAGTGATAAAACTGTATTAATCCACTTGAAGCAAATCGGGAAAGTAAAAAAAAACTTGAACGATGGGTACCTCATGAATTGAGTGAATCGAACTTGCAAACACGCGTCGACTGCTGTGTTACTTTGCTCAACCGACACAATAATGAAGGGATTTTAAATCGAATCATTACTTGTGATGAAAAGTGGATACCGTACGATGATCGGAAGCGCTCGTCGCAATGGCTGAACCCTGGAGACCAAGCCAAATCCTGCCCTAAACGAAAATCGACTCAGAAAAAGTTACTTGTGAGTTTTTGGTGGACTAGCGCCGGTGTCGTTCACTACAGCTTTCTAAAATCTGGCCGATTACTAGATATCTATTGTCAGCAACTGCAAACCATGAAGGAAGAACAAGCTGCTAAACAACCGAGATTGGTCAATCGCTCTAGGCCACTGCTGCTTCACGACAACGCAAGACCACACACTCCACAAAAAACAACCACTAAGTTAGATGAGCTACAATTGGAATGTCTGCGACATCCACCGTACTCCCCGGACCTTGCTCCAACAGATTACCATTTTTCCGGAATTTGGACAACTTCTTATAAGGAAAAAAATTCAACTCCGATGCGGCAGTCCAAACCGCCTTCAAAGAGTTTATTGATTCTTGCCCCCATGGTTTTTTTAGTAAAGGGATCAATGAACTACCTATGCGATGGCAAAAGTGCATAGATAACAACGGTGTATACTTTGATTAATTAAATATATTTTACAAAAAAAAATTGAATTTATATTCCTCCCGTACAAAACGCCAATTTCATATGTAAGGACCTAATACTATGCGGACGAGTAGAAAGAACGCTGCACATTGCTTCGGGACAGGGAACATTTTAACATTCTTATCGATATCGATTATAAAAAAAAAATTACGTGGCATTGTTTATTTTCAATTACTTATTTTACTTTCGTAACACTTCATGTAACTAAGTAAGTATTATTCTTTTCTGTTAAACTGCTTTTAAAACGCTGACAAGAGTCAATGACTGAGTGATCGGTAACTATCTGTTTGCATCGGGATGAAAGAGAAGCACTATGCGGTTTTTTGTATGGGGAAAATCAAAAACGGATGAATTTTATTTATGTAAACACCTACAAACAAAAGTAAATTTCTTATTTTTTGAGTATGGGCGTGATGTAATAGTGTTATTAATAGGGAAGATGCTTTTTTTTTAAATCTTGTATTGGAAAGTGCTGAGTAATAAAACCCGATCTGTGTTCGCAACACATTATTATATTGCTTATTTTATGAGTTATGAAGCTTTGAAAAGTCATTGTTCAAACCACTCGCAAAAACACTCCATCCAAATTGTCGACAACTATGACGTCACAGCATTCGTTAGACTGTACCACATGTATGGCGCTTAAACAAAATCTATAATTATTTCCGAAAAATACTGTTTTTAGACCAACATTGTAGAAATAAAACTATTTTCTATAGTTACTTACATCTATTACTACTATTGTGCCAAGTTTTGTAGAAAAATTCCCAATGGTTAAGCCGAAAAAAAATAAAAACCGAATTAATTAAATATGACTTTTCTCTAAAACTATAAAACTTTAATATACCATTATTTTATCATTTTGTTTGGCTTAATAAAATGTATGTTTTAAGAGAAAATGGACTCTCTATCTTTAACATTCATGTAAAAAACAGGTTAATCAAAATTTTTAAATATATTTTTTTTACTTATGAAAGAGCTACCACTCTAATTGTTATTTCTAAATAAGCCTTACTTAACGTTCTGTCACACATATTAATTTGATGGATTAAATCGGGAAGGAACTGTGTCAAAATTAAATAAATAATTGGGTTGGATTTCATTACAATTTATTAGTAATTAAGCTATTCTGACACCGCCAAATAACCAAAGCATAAATCCTCTTTATAAATAAATAAGATCAAAACCAGTTTTGACAGTTACAGTGACATCAGCCTTTCCTGATTACTAAAAATGTCACATTTTAGCTAATGAAATAAAAGCTATGACTATTCTTATCTTCATCGCTATTTTCATTGACAGTTACTTGAATTCCATGATTCAAAAAAAGTCCGCTCAAAGTTTCAGCACGCCGAATGATTTTGGACAAATATCTTGTGCGCGATAAATAATAAACAATAATAGCAGCAATATGTGAACAACACCCTACTGTTCGCCTTCCGTTGGCACATTCACAATAATGCCTGCTTATGGACCCAAATCCAATGCTGTTTGGGACATATTCGATGAAGCCTCAGTAAGTCTTTCTGGAAATATGGCGGGATTGGACTTTCAGTTTTAGTATAATTAGATTTTTTCTTCTCATATTCCAAATTCAATGAACCATCTTCATTTAGTAGATAGATAGAAATCGCTTTATAATATTGATATGAACCTGCAATCAAATAAAACCATTAATTGATTTCATCCAATAATATTAAAACAGAATATTTTAAAGCGTATTGAAAATCTATAGTATTACCCGTGAGGAAAATTTTCATGTCAGGTTCAGTCAATTCAGGGAAATGTATTATGTTGGTAGATCGTGTAGCTTCAAATGGCAGTTTCATACGCAGCCAACCTTTTGTTTTCTAACGCTACAGCTAACGTATTTTATGTATTGTAAAACGAAATGTCATTTCAATTCTGACATGATTGAATAGACTTAACTATATAAAGTAGTGCAGAGCGAGAGAGAGCGCAACACTCAAATATTCATCATTCGTTCTATCATATTTGGTCGGATATAAAGAGGATGAATTAACGTTACTTTAACCTCGGGTTAGTTAGTTAGCTCTGAGTTAATTTCTATTCGGGAAACATAAATCGTGACCTAAAAATTTAAGTATTAACCCTGAGTTAGTAAGCCCCGGGTTATTTATTTATTTAAATCGATGTTTTGGTGCCAGTGGGCCTTAAGAGTTCCATAATTCCTAAACAGTCCCCCAAATCAAACACTTGGTGAAAACATACCTACCCTGTTTTTTAAAGAGCTATGTAACGACATCCCCCGTTCAAGGTTGTAGAATAAAAATGTTGTTTTACTCTTGTTTTACGTGTATGGGGGAGCAAGCGTAAAATCGGCCTTAGATCGTTTTTAGATGTTTTAGATAGAATTTTTTTAGATATTCATTGCGAGACTTTCAGGCAGAAACCTTTTTTAGATGCTGCCTCAATTCTTCCGGTGTTTAATAGCAGGCTTCGTGACTGCACTCACTCATATTTGCATTATTATTTTTATGACATTCCACGTGTATCCAGTTTTGTAGCTAGTTTATCAGAAGAAGAAACGAATAAATATTTGAATCCCGCTATTTTTTTAAAGATGCAGAAAGTGCATCCCCTGTATTCTGTCACAATATTAAAATGATTTGCAGTTTTACGGTTATGTGTACTCCCGAACGTTTTATTGTGTATCTTTTTTGGATCTACTAGGTACGGAATTTTAAAATTGAACTTCGAATCGACTGTTTCCATCTCACTTTTTCGTATCGAAGTGAAAGTGACCGAACAAAATGAAGTTAAAATCTTTCGAATTTTGTGAATAGACTCAGCACCGTCTTCGGCATTAATAATTAAAACGTAAGTTTATTTCACGCTCGCAGCAAAATCGAATTGTGCTCACTGTTTTTAAGCAGCAAACCCTGATTGATAGAGGTGCTGAGGTTAAAATATGTTTTTTTTTTCAACTACGATTTAATTTCATCATTAGGGCCAATTCGAACGTGTTTTCGCTAAATTTAGAAGTCGCTAAATTTGAAATAAGAAACGTTACACTCGATTTTGAACCTTGGAGCAATACAAAATCGTTTGACGTTTCTTTTATTTAAGTTTAGGCAATCTTAAATTTAGCGGACACTGTTTCGAATTGGACCCATTATGTCCTTAATTCTCAGCACAAAGCAGGACTTATATGCTCTAGAGCAATAAGGTG
The DNA here is from genome assembly GCA_947859335.1 of Tortricodes alternella. Taxonomy (NCBI): domain Eukaryota; kingdom Metazoa; phylum Arthropoda; class Insecta; order Lepidoptera; family Tortricidae; genus Tortricodes; species Tortricodes alternella. The sequence continues at coordinate 19,418,865 of OX401970.1, read as the reverse complement.
CATACAAATAGTAGATTGTTAAACAAGAGCATAAAACGACCCATTTTAGTTTTCTTCTACTGGGTTGGGTTTTATGTTCGAGTTTTACACTCTGCTTTTCACTTCGATTGCAAGGAAATAAAACAAGGATTAAGCATATACAAGAAACCCGTGGAATGCAAAAGCTTGAGCCCACCAATCACAGCGCAGTACACGTCCCCCGCGCCCCGCAAGTTTGGCAGCTTTGGTTTCTAGTAAAAGTAAGGCTAAGCGGTGTCTTTAGGATATATGGTCTGTTTTACTGTAGTACCCATATTTATAAGCGTTTTTATAATATTTTCACACAGTGTCTCGTATCTTAAAAATAATAAATTACCACTACTCCATCACCTTTTGTTTTCCTGCTGCTTTCATCCACCCTCAGACCCTCACCGATCAGTATCTTTACAGTTAGTGAAAAAAAAGTAAAAGTTAAGTGTAAGACTCAAACCGAGAAAAGAGACAACGTGCGAGTGTCATAGACTACATACAAATTCTAAGGGTGCGTCATACCAGGAGCAAAAATGCTTTTTACGTCGCTTAGTCGGTAAGCGGCGTAAATTGTACAACAAGAGCATAAAATGAGCTATTTTACGTTCGAGTTTTACACTCCGTTTTTCACTTCGATTGCAAGGAAATAAAACAAGGATTAAGCATAGGTATATAAGAAAAAAATCGCACTTCTTTCCATTAGTCTCAGGCGAAATCATAATTTAATCGTCAATATCACTACTCGAAGACATTGTTTAATTTTTTTTTTTAATTTTTAACTATGCGACGTTCGACTATGGTCTGAGCCTCAAGTTATTATACATATTGGCGTAGATATAACCTAAATCTCATAAAAATATATCAATTAAATGAAGGTGTATTGTATTGTGTATGTGGCTGTAAGGCCTAAATGCCTTAGTCTTAAAAGAAGAAATTACTTTATGCACCATAGCATAAAAAACCATTTTATGCAGCCTTCTCTCGACATAAAGAACGATTTTACAAACATGAGAACTGAAAATTCATTATTGCACCGTTTTGTTCTTTATTTTTTTATTTTGGTTAGTTGATCGAGTTTACAGGCCTATTTACAGTCCGACGGAATAGCTGACCTGACATCCGTCTTAATTATAGGATCCAACCACTTTTCTGTGGACTGTCGGCGCCCACATCGCACTGTGATTGCCCCTTCTAAAATTGTATGCTTGCTGTACTGGCTGAAAAGATACTATGGGTTACTAAAAGATAAAAAATGCACGAATATGAAAATGAATCGAACAGATACAAGTTTACTGTGAAATTTTTTGATGTTCCACTTTAGCTCCGGAACCACTAAATCGATTTTAATAAATGGGGCATCATATGATTCGGAGAGAACGTGCGAGTGTCATACAAATTCTAAGCCAAGAGCAAAAATGCTTTTTCACTTGACATGCTCGTAAAGTCGTTCTTTATGTCGAGAGAAGGCTGCATAAAATGTGTTTTTATGCTCTTGTGTATAAAGTAATTTCTTCTTTTAACACTAAGGCAATTAGGCCTTACAGCCACATACACAATACACCTTCATTTAATTGATATGTTCTTATGAGACTTAAGTTATATCTTAATTCAATTACGAAATATGTATTACTATCTAAATACAAAACGATTAATACGGGCGTGCATTAAGGCTCAAACCATAGTCGAACGTCACATCATAATCTAAACTTAAAAAAAAAAAAAACTAGCTGACCCGTGCGAATTTTTGCACATTATCGTGATCACACACCGGATAATAATAATATAATAAAATGAGAATAAATAAATGCAAGTATTATTAGTACTCTATTTGTCATTTTTTCGTCAATAGCAGATAATTTTGACAAAGATAATAATTAACGGAGTACTTGCGGGTGTACCATCTATTGACATTTGGTCTGCAAATTAAACAGACTGTCAATAGATGGCGCTTGCAATGCGGATAGTTGTTTATTTACGTACGCGGCTGTGGGCCACGCGCTGTTTTATAATTGAAAGTCTTAATACGTATTATTATAATACCTATAAAGTGACAGAATTTTTTGACAAAGATAATAATTAACGCAGTACCCTCCATCGGCCCTGACATGAATGACACAAAGATAGTAGCGCTATCTGTTCACATTCGTCTGCATTTGCAAACAGCCAACACACATGTTAGTTAAACAGACTGTCAATAGATGGCGCTTGCAATGCGGATAGTTGTTTATTTACGTACGCGGCTGTGGGCCACGCGCTGTTTTATAATTGAAAGTCTTAATACGTATTATTATAATACCTATATAGTGACAGAATTTTTTGACAAAGATAATAATTAACGCAGTACCCTCCATCGGCCCTGACATGAATGACACAAAGATAGTAGCGCTATCTGTTCACATTCGTCTGCATTTGCAAACAGCCAACACACATGTTAGTTAAACAGACTGTCAATAGATGGCGCTTGCAAATCGCGTGGTTTATTTATTTATTTTTTAACGAAAACGTTAATTTTATCTATTTGTGACAAAGCGACGAACATAAGCTTTAAAATGACGTTTAAATCACTAATTTTGGTAAAGAATTAACGGAGATATGGAGTCTTCACAAAATACATTTTAGAAATAATATATAATATATATATATGATGATGTGCGGCGGGAAGCTAATTTATTCGTCAAACAAAACTAGAGACTAGCTAAATTTGTTGTGTTGCGGTTGAAAATTCAATAGTTATTCGTAAGTAATTAAATAATGTCTTCGAGTAGTGATAGTGACGATCAAATAATGATTTCGAAAAAGTAATTCGGAGGCTAAAAATGTAATTCATAGCAAATGCTTAATCCGTGAGCGTCAAGTTGGCGTACCCGTGGAAGATATCCAGGATCTGATGATTCCAAAAATTGTGCCTAAATAGTACCGAATTAGTACAGAGTAAAAAAAATAGTACCTTTGTAATTTCGGAGATATGAGCCCTGTTTAACGGGTACGCTAAATTGACGTCAAGCTGGCGTACCAAGTTTGGATCTCAAGAATGGTGCTGCTCCAAAAAATGCCGTATATCTCAAAAAATAGTGCCCAAATAGTACCCCTGGCTCCCGAAGTCTCAACTTCGTAGCTCTGATAGAAACTGAGATATTTCATACAAAACACGGCTAAAATATTTTGCACCGTCAAGCTGGCGTACCCGACAGAGATCACACAGAAAGCCATTGAATTCCCAAGCCAGCTATATACCAAAAAATAGTGCCTGAAATAGTACCCCTTTTACGACAAAGGCATAACAGAAAAGGTAAGTGGAACATTTAAAAATAATGGATGAATATTCTTCATTGTCATAGTACTGTCACGTAGAAAGGTCTTATTTCATTTATATTTATTATTTGTTCTTTCAATCTTTTAAGCAGAATGTAAGTGAAAGTTTTAATTTACTTAATATTCATTACAATCAGATGGGTTGGCATAACGCAGTATATAACTAGGTTTTATCCTTTTGCGGTACCTTAGTATTTAGTATTAGGAGGTTTTCGGTCCTATAGCTACATCTGTGTACATTTACTCAGCATGTTAAACATGATTAGCCCTTTCAGTCTGCACCCCTCTGGGCCGTGCACTTCGCTACGCCGCCATACAAACAAAAAACACGCCTGGGCGCATGCGCATATGTGGTGTCATGGAGACGGAACGGGATGTTTTGTGTCCATTGATGCCGTTATGCCAATTTTTCCCCCAACCATTTTTATTTACATAGGAAGGTAGTTAAAATAATTATAGTAAAAAAGCGTGGGGTGCTTGGTATTAAATTTTACAATTATTTCATTGGTAGCTATTTATAAAATTAGTTATTTTGAAAATATAGTAAATTGCACCCCACGGTTTTTTACTATAATAAAATTATTTGTTAATAAATTAATATATATTATAATCTTATCTCAAATTCATTAGTCATTAGTAATTGATTGTTGGAATTTCCATTACTGTAACACAAACTCTTCATACTTAAAAAAAAAATCTCCTTTTTTTTCGGTTTGCTATTAAAGCGTGTTTTTTTAGTTCTTTTTAACTATAATTTACTCAGAGACTAACAAAAAAACACGCTCTTGTCAGTGACGCACTAAAAGACCCTCATTACTAAGGTATACCTATTGGACTCGTCAAACCAAACCAAATGAGCCCAAACTCGAGGGGTTTACTAGTAGTCATTGAAGAGTTCCACTATCCACCTCCTGGCTCCATGGTCAGCTCGACAGTACCAAATTATTGTATTGTCATCCGAATCGCATACACTTGCAAAGTTTCAGATATTTACCACAGCTAGAAGTAGGTTAAAATTACGCTGAAAGATTCCATTACATACATACATACATAGAGGTGAAGCTAATAAAAAGCGTGTAAAAAGAGACATAAATAACACTCACGGAGCACATAAAACAAAAGCACACAGTAACGAGGTCAAATGTAGACTGATGATGAAAATACAGTATATTATTACTTATCCCTACTTAGGTATAAATGTGACAAACCCGCAGGTTGCGGTACTTAAGTAGTTTCGTTATCTTTTCAAGTCTTTTGTTTCAAAGTAATACAATACTTACTTACTAACCACTTTCAGGCTGACCTAAGAGCAATAAATCATATCGGTGTAACGAAAGATTATCCTTAGATCAAGCCGCCGCGCCAATACATCCACAAATAAAACATCTAAAGAAAAACACTGGTAAATGGCACAAAATAATTATTTACTCTTTTACGCAGTACTAAAATAATGTACAAAAAGTTTATGTACGTAAAACGTGGTTTTAAAGACTAGCGGCATACACCCATCCATGCCGCTCCTTGCGTGGTAACAACTTAAAACGAACTTTAGGAATTAGTAGATAAAGCATAATATCCAAAACCTAGTGCAGCACATAGAGCCTTTTTGATCTGGGTCGAAATCCGCACGGTACAAGCAAGCCGGCGTGGAGCATACCCTGTGCGTACGTTTTTTACCTAGTTATTATACATTTATGTTTATGATAATATATGATTCGGCGAGATCAATAATTTTTCTATTAGATGCAATTTTTTCCAGATTTTTAAATTTATAAATATGGGGAGAAAATGTGAATTGAAAGTTCTCCGATCAATATTGATCTAATTGTAAAGTATTTTTGATTTTTGTTGAAAGCATGATATTTAAGCGATAAAATATTTGGATAACGTGACTGCATCTAGATTTATACGTAAACATGGCGCTACAGTGGTGTCATGGAGAAGGAAGGAGTCGTCGCGCTATGGCGCCACTGTGGTGTCATGGGTTAAAACATAACAGTAACGGCATCTGTTTACTTAAGTTTTCAACATAATCGTTTACTACCCGTTATAAAGTTCCTCTCTGTTTGCGTCTGTACCAAAATGAGATTGTATGTAGAAGTTGGCATTCATTTTTTTTTTCAATGTTTCACTTAGTTTTCTTTTATGTTTTTGTCGTAAAAGGGGTACTATTTCAGGCCCAATTTTTTTTATATAGCTGGCTTAGGAATTCAATGGCTTTCTGTGTGATCTCGGTCGGGTACGCCAGCTTGACGGTGCAAAATATTTTACCCGTGTTTGGTATGAAGAAATATCTCAGTTTCTATTAGAGCTACGAAGTTGAGTCTTCGGGAGCCAAGGGTACTATTTGGGCACAATTTTTTGAGATATACAGCATTTTTGGGAGCAGCACCATTCTCGAGATCCAAACTTGGTAAGCCAGCTTGACGTCAAGTTAGCGTACCCGTACCCTATTTTTTTTGAACTCGGTACTAATTCGGTACTATTTAGGCAGTATTTTTTGGGATCATCATATCCTGGATATCTTCCACGGGTACGCCAACTTGACGGTCACTTTAATCCTTGTTTAATTTCCTTTCAATCGAAGTGAAAAGCAGAGTGTAAAACTCGAACATAAAACCCATTTTATGCTCTTGTTGTACAATCTACTATTTACGCCGCTCAATCAATCAATCAATCAAATCAATTTATTTGCATGAATACAGTTTTATAAAGGATGTCAAGTTTACCGACTTACCGACTAAGCGACGTAAAACGCATTTTTGCACCTGGTATGACGCACCATCTTAGGACTTATTAATCGAACGTGGCCACAAGTAGTCTTGTGGCTCTGCCCACCCCATTAGGGATTTCGGGCGTGATGTGTATGTATGACGCACCCTTAGAATTTGTATGTAGCCTATGACACTCGCACGTTCTCTCTTTTCTCAGTCGTGGTCTTACACTTAACTTTTTTTTTTTCACTAACTGTAAAGACTGTGATCGGTGAGGGTCTGAGGGTGTGGATGAAAGCAGCAGGAAAACAAAAGGTGATGGAGTAGTGGTAATTAATTATTTTTAAGATACGAGACACTGTGAAAATATTATAAAAAAACTTATAAATATGGGTACTACACTAAAACAGACCATATATCCTAATGACACCGCTTAGCCTTACTTTAACTACGAGGGCGGGTTGAAAAGTTCGCGGCCTAACTATTAAAACAAATACACATATTATATTTATTATGATTATTTTTCTACATAGTCACCCTCGAGTTTAATGCACTTTTTCCATCTGGATTCCAGGGCCATTACAACACTTTTGAAGAAGCCGTCGTCCAGATCCTCAAAATACCTGTCCACTTCAGCTTGAACCTCTGCGTTGCTCAAAAATTTCAATCCACCCATATATATTTTTTTATTGGGGAATAGGTGTAAGTTCGATGGTGCTAAATCGGGTGAATAGGGCGGGTGGGGCAATAATTCAAACCCACAATTGTGAATTTCCGCCATTGATTTAGTGCCGTGTGAACACGTGCATTATCCTGATGAAAGAGAACTTTCTTGGTCAACATTCCAGGTCTTTTTAACTTTAGTTCCTCACGTAAACGAAGCAATAGGTCACAATAATAATCCGAGTTTATGGTAGCACCTTTCTGGAGGTAGTCAACTATTATTATTCCTTTTGCATCCCCGAATACTGATGCCATGACTTTATTGGCAGACAAAATCGCTTTAGCTTTTTTGAGAGGCGGAGATCCAGCACGAACCCACTGCTTCGATTGCTGTTTGGTCTCTGGCGTAAAGCGGTGAACCCACGTCTCGTCTGTGGTTAAAAATCTGTTTAAAGTCTTGAGGATCGGCTTGATAGAGTTCTAAACAGTCGCGTGAATTTGTAAATCGATTGCGTTTTTCCTCAACTGAAAGGAGCTTCGGAACCCATCTCGACGAAACCTTGGAAAAACCTAATTCATTGACAATAATGTTCGGAGTTCTTTCATAGGAGATGCCTATGATGTCAGCTATTTCTCTGATTTTTAAACGACGGTCTCTCATAATCATATCGCATATTGCTCCCACATTATGTCCATTAGTTGCCGTGGTTGGCCCCTCCCGGGGCGTGGGTCATCTGTAATACTGTCTCGTCCACGTTGGAACTCAGCTGCCCATTCTTTTATCATCGTATATGATGGACAGGTTTCCCCTAATGTACCTTTCATGTCTTCGTAAATCTTTTTCGGAGTCAATCCTTTTTTATGCAGGTATTTAATTACAGCAAGTTGTTCCAATTTCTCCATACTTAAAAATCTGTTCTACACATCGCTGCTTTAGTTGGACAGTGGCACATCTCGAAATTAAACTCTATTCTTTTAAAAGTCTTAATATTATTCAATTAAAGTCTCTTATCGGAGATCATTTAAGTTTGAGTTGTGTCACTGTTCTACTAAAGCAGCGACATGTACTTCAATTGGCCGTAAAATTATAATTCAATACAGATGCCAATTGAAAATTCGCGGGTTGACAGTTAAATAATGACAATTCAAAATGGCGGCATAAAGAGAAAAATATTTCTTTTTTTTAGTTAGGCCGCGAACTTTTCAATCCGCCTTCGTAGAAACCAAAGCTGCCAAACTTGCGGGGCGCGGGGGCAGTGTACTGCGCTGTGATTGGCGTGCTCAAGCTTTTGCGTTCTACGGACCTCCCTGTTAGTGATGGTATGATATATTAAAATAACAATTTCATTCGACAATAATATAAGAATACACTTTTAATTAGTTTAATTCTCTTAGGCATAATAGCTTCATAAACCTTTTTTCTACAGTCATTCTACGAACTCAAAAAGTGGCAACACAGGATGACGTGTTTACCTAATAGTGCAATATAGTATCAAGCAAATATGAATCTTAACTTGTATAGAATTAGGTTTGTTTCACATTGAATAGTGAGTTGTTGATATTTATTACGCAATATTGGAATGGGACGAAAAAGATGAATCGTGCGTTTTACGAATCTAACTTCTAATAGCACATAATAAGGTTTATTGTAGGTTTGGGTGAATAAAAGGCTCCAAAGGCGTAGAAGTCATACTAGTGAGCCTTGCCACCCATCTGATATGGAATAAATAGTAGGGACGCTTGGAATCGGGATCCTTTTGACTTTTGCACACGGCAACTGTCGAAGTTCTCTCCAATACTGGTACCGCCGTATTTCGAGGCACGATACGTTTATTTGTAAAATGTAAGGATTAATTTCCAGTGTTATTTTATTAATTATTTAATTGTTTGCTGTGGATAATTTATTAGATTGCTTTGTGTTTAAACGGGGGGTATTTTTGTAAAAAACTTACATATGTAAATTAATTCGAATTAGCTTTCAATAGTTATCATTCGGGTGGTTAAAAAGTGCATTATGTCGAAGTCCGGTGTGTGCGCCTGAAAGTGGGCGGGTTTTCTGAGTGGAGACCTAACGGAGATAACGAAGCTCAGGGAATTTCAGAGTTAGGGGGTTTGCTTGAGTCGGCGACCAATCAACTTATATCCTGGCCGGCGGAGGGCTGTTGATCTTAGACTCACTGTGCCTGATACACGTAGACACTTAGAGCGGCGAGGTTATAGCTAGTGAATCGACCCAGGGTCTGGTGTCCAACGTTGACTAGAGACAGTTCCTCATATCTATATATTTATATATACACGAAATAGTAGGGCGTTTGTAATCCGATTCCATCCCTCTGGATTATTTATAGACAAAAATCTTGCGACTAGGGAACAAATAGGAATTCACAAGACGGACGCATCTTAACTGGTTTAGTTCCTTAGGAAGTACCACATTGCACCATCGTGGGCTTCACATCACACAACACGAATTTAGATTTTAAATGTGAGATCTGATCTCTTGTTTTGAGTCATCACAGAAGTTTAGGCTTCACATACCTGTTAGGAACTGTAGGGCCTATTTAACCTCTGTTTCAGCCTTAACTAGTTTTATCTTCCAGAGCTTGGAAAATAAGTCATAAGTGTTGTGTTTATTATAACCTCAGTGCTTTATAACTTATTGAAAATTATCGAAGTTGTTTGTGATCAAAAATAAGTGCCTCTCTGTAACTACTATGTGTTAATATTGAAAATACCTTTTACAATCCGTCTACAGGCAAAAGAGCGCTGGCGGTGGGGGCTGCGCAGTAGTCGATTTACCGGCCAAATTGGTGGTATGAGGTGAGGCGCGACGGAGGGGATAACGCGCGGTTTGTCTGTGCAGTCGCGCTATTGGTTCGGCTCGGCTCGGCAGTTGTCATTTACTTCCCGCATAGGGAATACGTTTCGTTCGCTCGCAAAGTACAGTCACGCTCGTTTCTTTGCACGATGGTTTTGCATAAAAAGGAAAGAAAAATTGTTTACAATGTTTATTTTTTATGAAGAGAGAAGCTGATAGTGATGTATTAAATAATTTAAAACAATGTATAAAACGAACTGCAGAGGCAACGAAAACGTCCGAGGCTACAGGTCATATCTCGAAAAAAGAGCGCTGACGGCCATATAATATGTATGGCCACCCGGGCTCTTTATACCGACTTAAAAAAGGAGGAGTTTTTCAATTCACCTGTATTATTTAATATGTATATATTTTTAATGTTTATTACTTAATAACTCCGACATTTGTGAAACGATTTGGAAAATTATTTTTTTAATTGTAAGACTCCTGCCTCCGGATTGGTCCCGTTAAGGTAAAAGTTGAAGTCTGATGATGGGATATATGATCTATCCAAACATACCGTTTTTGCCATCGTCTAAGATAACTGATGTATTTGCATTATATACATATTGACCCGTGCGTCTATTGCAGACGATTTATGGTGCAATGCTGGGAAGGCACCGACCGCTTGTGGTGGCTGAATAGTCCGATGCGATTATTTGCATTAGAGCAGTATTATTTTAGTCAAGCGGGCTGAGAACCTGACTTTCCAGTGTTTTCTCTATACTACGTTTTATAGCTTTTATTTTGTTGTCATAAATCTACAACTAAGTTGTTATTCAACAACCTATTGTATTTTTTATAGTTTCAATAATTAGAATAAAAAACATTTGTCATTCGTGTTAATGACGATGATTCTGATACTGACTTGATGATGATAGTGGCTCAAGTGATGACGACAATGACGATGAAGTTGTCTCTGCTAGCACCAACACCGCGTCGTCATCTGCATTCCATGTGACCCCCGACGATTTGATGGAAGGTTTGTCACCATTAGCTTAAGTTTTTTATTTTGTTAATCGTGATTTGGAAATAAACATATTTTTTTCTGAAGTACCTAACCATTTTTTATCCCATATTGAAGTGCATCTATTATTCTACAAACCATAACCCTTCTAATATTAAACAATAGACAAACACTTTCGCGCGCGACTGTACACATGCGCAGACACATCCCCTCCACTGCCACCCAGCGCTCTTTTTCCTGTAGACGAGGTGTACAAAGATTGATTTCAGTGTCTAACTAATAAACAAAAATTTTAAAACAATTAGATGATCGTTCTCAATGATACTGGGCGAAGCATATAGCAATCTGGTGGCCACTTGTCCAACGAAAAGAATGACAATGTCACATCTTCAAAGTATCGATTGGAATAATCATTGAAACAATTAAGCTAGAAAACCACAGCTTTATTGTCATTTAAACAAACCTATATTCAATAAGAAATTGAATTCAATCTGTAAGTATAATACATTTTGATCGTAAGCTATAAAGTCTGATCTAGCTTAAAGAGGGTCTGTTTTTATTACAAAGCAAACTTCTAGAAAATTGAAGTAAATTGTCAAGTAAACCTAACCTAACAAAGCTCCAATGAATCCAGATTTTGCATAATATATCTATGCTTATCTCTTCAAACCTACATATAATTATTATGTCTCAGATTTTGGACGTTGTGATTTATTCTAGTTGAATATCTAAAGGACAAACTGCTGAGTTTCTTGCGGCGCTTCTTCTCAGCAAATAGAGGTTTGGGAAGCGCTGGTAGATGCAAAATTGAGCAAGTAATGAGTCGGTGACCTACTTGTAAACAAAAAAATATAATTTTATTTTGAAAGTAAGATAGATATGATAATTAAGATCAATATCTAGACATATAATATAGTCTAGTACTTAATTACCTTTATTTCTGAACACCAGAACTTGTTACCTAAAGCTTTGAGAAATTGACTCTGTAACAAGTGTTATTAAAAGTTGAATTTAAAGATTATTAAATACTATGACCTAAATTCTATATAAAAAACAAATACTTTGGTCGTACCCTATGCAGGATTTGGACGGATTTGGATTGGATTTATAAGAGAATCAACATAGAAAATACCCATTTCAACCAAGAGTTGAGATATTCTTGATTAAGTTATACTTACTTTCATATACAGTTATATCCAAATTCCTTCAGTCTCAACTGGTAGGGGAGTAGTTAGGAAAAGAAATCCTTACTCCTTAGAGTAAGGAGGCACTCTGGCAATCTATCTTGTGGAAAGTTTCCTCACAGTGTTTCGACATAACTTAATCTTTAAAATCAATCTGTACTGTTAAATTGACTATTTGAAAGCAATCACAACTTATCTGCTATTTAAAATACTGTCTATCTCATATAATTAATTTAGAAATCTTCATAAGAGCTCATACATACTTACTGACCTTGCCAACGGTCAAATCAACTTAAAACTTTAACTTGTACTGAAATAGGTTGAGTAACTAGAAAATTCTTAGTGATATGAGTCCAGATTAATATAGCTGTCTATAGGAGCAGGAGATTGATAGAGCCAGGATATAATGTTCATGCTTACATATTATAAAACAAAGTTGCCCGCCGCGTCTGTCTGTCTGTCTGTCTGTTAACGCTAATCTCAAAAACCACTGCACGGATTTTCATGAGGTTTTCACCAATAGATAGTCATTCATCGGGAAGGTTTAGGTATATAATTTGTCAAGATTTTGTGTAAATTGGTTGAAATAAAACGAGAATTGTTGGAATAGTCGGAAAAATTCATGCCGCCTTCGAGCTTTCATCGAAAACGCTGCCTAATCCTTTTGAGATATAACAAAACAATACATGGTGGGATATTTATCTTTTATAGATCTATAAAAAAGTCCGAGATGGCATACGTCTATCTTTTAAGGATAACTTACTATACCCATTAATCTTCTTAAAAAAAGGTCACGTACAAAGCGGTAATTGGAAAGCTATTTAGACCGACTAAGTATTAATCCTTATCAACTTAAATACGTTAGTTACATTAAGCATTTCATGCACATTATTATAAGCTTTTACACCATATAATTTAAATGAACATCTTAAGAATTATCGCAAAAAATTAATGCACGCGGAAATAATTTCAACCATGTTGAGACTCGCTTGACGTGATGAAGTTCCATTTGTTTTTTTTTTCGAAAAACCGAAGGAGGATCTTCTCAATTCGACGCGTTTAATTGTTTTTTTTTTTATATGTATGTTCACCGATTACTCGGAGATCGCTAGACCGATTTGCATAATTCTTTTTTTAAACGATAGTGTATTTCGGGTAGGGTCCCGTTGTGATCGAAGATGAGGTCTGATGAGAGGATCTATGAGGAATCGAAGGAACTTCTCAAATATTATGGGCACGCATATAGAAATTTTGATATTTTCTTTTATAACTCAAAGCAAGCAAGCAGTTGCGTTTCAAAATCATTATTTGGTGAAGCGGAACTGATGATAAAGACCAACGGGTTACCACCGGAACTCCTCAATTATAAGTATTTCACGGGTGGTGATTAGATTTCTGTATAAGGTTGGGAAGCAACTTATGCTCATAAAAAATCATGTGGTAAAATAGAACCGGTGGTGAAGAACCAGGAGAACTCCTCAACAATTGACGGCCTTGCATCTTGGATAGCAACATTTTGTAAAGGGTGATGAGCAATTGGCTTTATGCGATTGTTACTTGATGTAGTAAATGTGTGTCGTTAAATCACATATGATAATCACTAAAAAAGTGAAAAATTTAAAATTTAACTAACAAAAAAACCGACTTCAAAAACCCTTGAAAAGTAAGAAATAATGGGATACATTAAATATATCAAAGTCGGTGGCAAGTAAATTAGGTAATCCATCCCTCCTACCGTGTTCATTAACTTGACACCGATTTCGAAGTATTTAATTTATCACTTAATCAACAATATATCGTACGTTTCTAGGTAATTTACTTACGAAGGGCATTATTTCTTACTTTTCAAAGGGTTTTTAAAGTCTGTTTTTTTGTTTGTTATTATCAGTTTGAAACTTGGTATAAAAGCACTTCAAAGCAAACAATTAGGTAACCGATCCATGCCTGTATTTGTAGTGTATTGATGTATGGGAAGAACATTTATCGATAGGTATAATGTGATTTCTAAAAAATCATAAACTAGAAAACGTCTGTACATTGAAAATAACAATAAAAAAATGCTATGGGGGGCTTCAGAATGAGCAACAGAACAAATATCCCAATCAATGTTTTTTGAATTTCATGTCTGTTTGTCTGACTGTATTTGCGCGATAAACTTTAAAACTACTCGGTGGAAATAAACTTAGTATAGTATGTTTTGTTATCCATTTAAATATAGTAAGCTTGGGCATTTAATGTAAATCAACATTGCCTTTGCCTTCATCATTTACTTAATTAAATACTTACTTTAGAATCTTCTAAAGTCACAGATTTTTAATTATGCGCAACAAGAAAAGTTGTTCGCGTGATAATTATGTTTGACTTTTACCGTGCGAAGCCGGGGCGGGTCGCTGGTAGTATTATAAACTGTTTATGGTGACTAGAGATAGGTAGATATCAGATAGGAAAATTGTTAATAGTTAGAAGCCATAATATTCTCCATAAAAAGAGCTTGGGATACTGTTCACGGTTCACAACTTGGCAGAGGCGAAGCGTGAGGGTAAGCCGGTGTATCATTTCTCGTTCTAAACATTATATTATTACTCATAAAATTATCAATTTACTTAAAAAATATGTAATATGTAATTTTTATGTTAATACAAGAAGTAATTAATAATAATAATAATGTTTGAGATAAGAAATTATGCAATGGCTTACCCTCACGCTTCGCCTCTACAACTTGGGGTCCTAACTTTATACACACTAGAATGATCACAGGCCAACCTTTCATTCAAAACTCAGCCAAACTTCAGTAGTTTAATTTAGTAAAATAAACTGTAGATAGGGCATTGTAGTAAATATATCCAAATAATTTAGTCAGGTCCAGTAGCTAGTTTACTTAGGCTTAGAGTTAAGTTCTCTAGCTAGTAATCGGTTAGGTCTAGCTAGGTTAAGTAATTACATATAGAATATTAGGAGGTTTGTTGCTTTTAGAGCCTCAGACCCAGGATATTCAAAGGTATTAGGGGGTCTTGGTGCAATGGGACATATACGATACTTTCTTGATATTATCGAAATTTATCAAGTAGTACTAATAAAAATAATCAGATTGATTATAATTTGTCAGTTGTGACCACAGGTTATAATAGATTAATATTATTCAAGGTAAAATAAAAAAACCGGACAAGTGCGAGTTAAACTCGCCTGGAGAAGGTTCCGTTCCGTACATGATTATCTGAAATTTCCTATTTTACTTTAAATACCATATAATTCGTATAGGTTTTCCTGTAATCTATAGGTTATGAACTATTTTTAGTATTTTTTGATTTCAAAATTGACAGACAGAGAGACAGGCACACAAGTGATCCTATAAGGGTTCCGTTTTTTTCCTTTTGAGGTACGGTACCCTTAAAAATATATGGAATTAATTTGAACAAATTCGTTTCTAATTTTGCTTTTATAACATACCACGTATGTGTGTATCGAGCGAGATAAAATAATATAATAAAATAATCATATAATTTATAAAATAAAAAACAGACTTCAAATAGCCTTTAAAAAGTAAGTTTTTTTTTCACCTTTTTGTTTATTATCCTGTGATTTAACAACACACATTTACTAAATCAAGTAACAATATCATAATGCCAATTGCTCATCACCATTTACAAACTGTTGCTATCCACGGTGCAAGGATGTTAATCGTTGAGGAGCTCTCCTGGTTCTTCAATTTTACTATATGAATTTTCATGGACATAAGTTGCTTCAGAACTTTAAACAGCAATTTAATCGCCAACCGTGAAATACTCAACATTTAGGAGTTCCGGTGATCATCTATGGTCTTTATCAACAGTTCCACTTCACCAAATAATGCTTTTGGAACGTAACTGCTCGAGTTATTACAGAAAATACAAATATTGCTATATGCTTGGCTATAATATTTGAAGAGTTCCATCGATTCCTCATGGATCCTGTCATCAACCTCCTCCTTTTTTTTTAAATCGGTTAATAAAATATTTTATTATCATACTACTTTGGTCCATAGGTGTCAGTAACAATAATTTCGAAACTATGTCAGTATACTGACGAGTAAGACTAAATTAAAAGACACATCAACCTTAATCCTGTATCATGCATCCAGTGGCGCCCTCGTCAGTGTTGTTGTATTCTATTAAACTGAAGCATTTTATAGCAAGTGTCAAGACAAATACAATGAGCCCAAACACGTCCGGGTTAGGTTGTTTAACTGAGGAGTTCCTATAGCTAGCTTGCGGCTCCATCATCAGACCTTAGACAACACCTAGGGCAATAGTACTTGTCAAGACAAAACAATAAGTCCATACGAGTTCGAAACATGTCGGACTATTTCTGACAATAAATCGTCAGTAAAGCCATGAGTAATTCAAGTAGGGGAATTGCCGTAACGCCGGACGGCACCTAGTGTCGGACACTCGTACTATCTCGACAAGCCACAACGTAAACGATTCAAACACAGGTGAAAGGGGTGCGAGGGGGTGTAGCGATATAGGGTCACGGGCCGTGGTTTGCTAATGAGGCGCAAGGCAACAGCGGGAGTGGTCGATTGTTGTTTCTGGTGGAACAACACTGGTTCCCATAAGATCCAAGTGAGTATTACAGCAACATTTTTGTGAGTAAGTGTTCATGGTAATTTTTTTTTAAGGTAGCGTTCCATTATTGTTCGTTCGCTGTGAAAGTTTTACTTGAATTCTAAAATAGTTTTGGTGTGGAATACGTAATTTTAGCGTTTCCTTGTCCCCTAGTACCGGACATAAAGTAGTCCCTTAACGCCGGACAGTGAACAAGTAATTTTTTCTCATAAGTTTTTATACTAATTATAATTATTGTTATGCGTTATTTCAGAGGACAGAATAACGGAATGATATCGAAATGGAAGAGAAGAAAAAGAAAGGAAAATGGGACCAAACAAGTATCTCAAATAGGAAGAACAACTTGCGTAGTGAGCTTAGAGGACAACGACGAAGACTGGATACACTGCGCCAGCTGCCGCGGGTGGGCTCATGAAGCATGTACCTACACACATTCGTGAATGTTCAGATGCCTACATATGTGACCGATGCCAGATGTTTTGAAAATGTCCGGTGCTTGGGGTTCGAAGTTACGTCTGTCCGGTATTAGGTGCTATCTGCTGTGATTGCGTTTTTTTTAACCTGAGTTTTGTTTATGGTTTTAAATTATGTTAATGAAGAAGTGGCCTTTTTGTTCCTTTATTTTGATTCTATAGTTTGTTGACTAAAATAATTTATAAATAAAGTTACATTTCTCAAAACAGTTTTTATTTTATTTCCTGAATACCTTAGGTGTCCGCCACTAGGGGACTTCCCCCTATTCATAATTTCTCACGAAAGTATTAATTTGACTCTTGATTATTCTTTAAATTTCATACTCTTCGCTTCAATCGGGCAATAAAGAACTTACCTGTTGAGAACTTGCAAAGCTGTTGTTATCAAATTGTGGATGTTGCTCCATTTGTAACACCAACTCAATGTGCTGGTTCATGGAGTCATTTAAGGTCATACCTGGAAAGTTGAGAAAAGCATATTATAACAACTCACAGCAAAAATAAACCTATAAGCTAGGCTCTAATGACCGCTCTTTTGCTTGGCCGATGAGCCTATTCGATGTAGACTTGATTCGAACTTCAATCGGCCCATATATTTAAATAGCCTGATCTAGAAATCTGTCATTCTTCCATCTAAGCATTATCTTGTAAAAAATGATGTTGGGTTTGGGTTTTGGATCAAATAACAATAATACATAATATTTTATTTAATATAATTGAAATGTTGTATAATTTTAATATAAATTTACATTTTATTTAGTGTAATTCATAATGCAATGTTGGAGATTGTATTACTATTACGAAATAATTTAATTTCGTACAAAACTCATATTCTTCGTGCATTAACGGCCTAATGTTTACTTCTGCAACGGGTCCAGCGCTGCGGGAAGTGATTTCGGTCAACAGATAGAACACCATTACTACTACTTACACTAGCGACCCGCCCCGGCTTCGCTCGGCGTTATTGAAGCCTAACTTAGTAAAAGTTATTTAATATCAAGATCTTTTTTAGAAAAATCTTTAAAAGACTGTCTGTCATACAATGCCAAGCATATTTCTCTAAAGGGAGAATTTCAAAAAAATTGTACAAGGCGTTGTTAAGAAAAAGTTTTAAAAGTTCCTCTGTGTTACGAAAATTAACTATACAATTATATACCTTATTAATTGTAGCCATAAGGCATATAATTGTATTGCTAATTTTTGTAACGCAGAGGAACTTTTTTAACTTTTTCTTAACAACGCCTTAATTACGTACAAATTTTTTGAAAATCACCCTAATTAGAAAATTATTAACGGCTAGAGAAACCAAAGCAAACGCACAGAGCAGGGTCCTGACCGGGGGGCTGACATTCAGAAGGAGGCTCGGGTAGAGATTGGTGTAAATTTATGATAGAAAAGTTTCATGGGGTGAGAAAAAAACATGTACGACGACAGGAGACGAAACGCGTCTGTATGACTACTATTTATCCTGAAACAAAACGGCAATCAACCGTATGGTGCTTTGAAAATAAGCAGAATCCTAAAAAGTTCATATACTTATGTCATTAGTTAATTTGGTAAGAAGATATACAGTTAGCGCTGTGGAAGGATATAGACTACTTTTTTTAAAACAACCCTTTAAAGGGTAAAATAGTGGCTGGAAAATTAATTGACCGTAAGTTCGTTTGTGCCCGATACCAGCCCGTATGAGGGAATAAATCTAAATTTAAAAAGTCAGTTATATGAAAATACGTTATACCTAAAAGATACATTTCCAAGCAGACGATATTGAGTGTAAAAGCTAGTAAAACAAAATAAACCCTACATACCCGGATGGATTTGCGGATGTTGAGGATGTGGTAGACCCTGTAGTGGAGCAACACCCAACATCCCTGGATGATGCTGCAACAGAAGCGACGGTAACAATGTACACAAATTCAAATCATTTATTCAACAAATTGGCCACCTGTTTAATTGGGCTCTTTTACTTGTCACAAGAATAAATTTAAATGTGTTGAACTACCAGCGCTTCAGACAGGACCATCATTACTGAGAAGAAGCGCTGCAAGAAACTCAGCAGAAAGTCATCCTTTCAAGTCAAAATTTTATATCACATAAAAAACCAAAAAAAAAAATAAGTAGAAACATTACAATGTAATAAGCAGTGATCGGCAATACCCGTGCCATACCGCGGGATTCAAGGAGGAAATAATAATATGGACATGACATGATTCGCAAAAATTAAGAGTTATGTTATATGTATTTGTAAATAGAAGTCAGAATATTTAATAAACTCATAAAATGTATTATTTTTCATTTAAGAAAATAATAAAATAATACTTAGGTTTTATTTTATACTGCGTAAAATATTACGTGCACTCATATAAAATATGTAAGTGTTAAAATATAATCATTTGAAGTGCATAAAAACCCCTGTCCCCTACTTACTGAAATGAGAATATATTATTTTCCTTTACCGATTCGAATGCTGGATTCCCATATTAACCCATATAAACATAATGATTGAGGTCATTGACACCATATGGCACGGGTCTTGCCGATCACTGGTAATAAGTAAGGCAATAAATGATAATTATTGAGATTAATAAAAATTAAAACCAATTGTTGAATAATCAACAAATATGAAAAACTATTCAATATAGTATAGAGAACACTATGAATTCACACAAGTCAGGTTCAGATATCGCACAACAGTAATAAATAAAAAACTAACAAAAATTGGTCCTTGCGAACATGAACCGTCCGGACCCCACAGACAGCACCCGTTCACGAGTATGACGCGTATCTCAGCCATCATCTCACTCAACAATGTTTTAGGGAAGGTGGCGACCTGATCAACGACGACGCCGTAATAGTCTAAGATCCGAATTAGAGACGATTTGCACCCCTTTGGTTAATGGATCAAAATCATTGCTCGGGTTAAATACACCTTACACTTAATGGTTATAAAATCAGTTTTTCTATCTTTTGTGGAATTTTGAGAACAATGTTAGTTATTTTTAAAAGTTGTAAAATCTCCTAGTATACTCTAGAAAAATCTGGAATATTCTGGAAAATCTGAAATATTGTAAAACATTCTGTAAAAATCTGAAATATTGGAGAAAGGTTCTCGATATTATCGACTAATGTAATTTACGGCATTCAGCAGGCACGTCAGCGTCAAGAGTCTATTAGAGCTATGAAGTTGAGACTTCTGGAGCCAGGGGTACTATTTGGGCACTATTTTTTGAGAAACAGCATTTTTGGGAGCAGAACCATGCTCGAGATCCAAACTTGGTACGCCAGCTTGACGTCAAGTTAGCGTACTCGTTAAACAGGTATATCTCCGAAATTACAAAGGTACTATTTTTTTGAACTCTGTACTAATTCGGTCCAATATAGGTACTATGTTTTGGAATCATCAGATCCTGGATCTTACACGGGTACACCAACCTGACGCTCACAGATTTTCAAGCTATTAACGAAAAGCAAAAAATATATCATTACAAAAAAAATTGAAGAGAAGAGAATCGTTTCGCCACACGTAATTTCTTGTAAAATACATGGTTCAATTTAGTTAATCAATGAGGAAATTAGTCTGGGCATAAGAATAATAACGATAAAATTGGTTTGTTTAATCTTTGGCTAAAATTCATAGGCATCAAATCGAAATTGTACCTGCGGATGCGAAAGATGTGGCATATGATGAAGTTGAGCTGGAGCTGGAGCCGGAGCAGGCATGGCGTGCGACGGCACCATCGGGAACGCGGCAGCGTCGCCGTTGCGCACCGACGCGCCCACAATACCGCCAGCACCGCCTTCTTCTTCAGCGGGAGATGGCTGCCGAGAACCTGGAGTTCGACTAGAACAAACAATTATGTTTTTATTAATATCTAGTATTAGAAACTACAATAGGAGCCGCCATTCCGCGGAAGGAGCGCGGGTCCCGCGCGAATGAAAGTCAATTTTCCAATTTAGTTCCTCTTTTTGTATTAGCACTGGGAGTGAAGAAATAGCATAGAATGCGTGCAGATGCTTATCATCCTGGTATGTCGTAAAAGTCGACTAAGGGACGGGTCCTCTCCAACATGGTGGACTATCTGTATGGGCGATGGGCTGATCACCTGTCACCATACGGTTCATCATACCATCTTAGGACTAATTAATCGAACGTGGCCACAAGTAGTCTTGTGGCTCTGCCCACCCCATTAGGGATTTTGGGCGTGATACTATGTATGTATGTATGTTTTGTATTAGGTGCGTACCGTTATAAACGGTATAAAATTATAGTACATTACTAAAGAGACCTGTAAGTAAGCCATACTGGACGAGTACGATTTCTATGTACGAGTCCAGTAAGGCGCTTATTGGTCGAAGCTGGTATAGTGCTTTTATCTCAAAAAATATTAGGAACGTAAATGAACGAAATTCCCGCTCAATTTTACTTTTTTCTAAGATTTATTTTACTTTTTAATTATGCAAGACGCACAATCATAACACCAACCTAATAAAAATACTGTGCTAATCAACACTCACATTCTTAAATTAAAAAAAAATGTCGATAATGAATTAATTATAATAGTCAAATTAAAATTTATAATAAATTACGTGACAAAGAAATATTTCCAAAATGTTAAAATTTTCCCGCTCCTTTAATAAAGTATGCGACCTGGTTGCACGTACGCCGCTGCTCTTGTTATTTTAACAGACTTCAAAAAAACCGAAGGAGGAGGTTCTCAATTAAACGCGTCTATATAAAAAAAAATTACGGCTTCAAAAAACCCGAAGGAGGAGGTTCTCAATTCGACGCGTATATTTGCTTTTTTTTATATGTATGTTCACTGATTACTCGGAAATGGCTGGACCGATTTGCATAACTCTTTTTTTAAACGATATGGTATTTCTCCAAGTTGGTCCCGTTGTGATCAAAGGCGAGGTCTGATGTATGTCAAGTCTTTCTTTCGTTTCCGTTGTAGTTTTTTTACGCAAAAATAATGTTTAATCGATACACGATATTCACTTTTAAAATGCGTAACAATGCTTTTTTCTATAAAGACCATAAAAAAAACTAGCTGAAAATTATAATTTAGTCTATGAAAGAGTTTTAAATAAAAAGATGCTATGCAATTTGCGATAACTTTATTCCTAAGTAGATTTGTACCAGACATCACTCTGCCCTCGTAAGTAAGGGTCATGCACACGGTGACATTTTCACGCGCAGTAGACGCGCGATTCGTATCGCAGTCACAGTTATACTTTAAAAATAAATGGTGACAAAAATACGAAATCGTTCACCCCCTTAGGAGATGAACTTTCAAAAATAATACAAATCATGTTATTTCAATTTTTTTTCATACAAACTTTATCACCCCTTTTCACCCTTGAATTTTTAAAAATCCCTCCTTAGTGCACCCCTATGGTCCTCAAGGAGTATTTTCTCCAAATTGCAAATCTCTAGGACCACCGGTTTAGGCTGTGCATTGTCTATCAGTCAGTTTCGGTACTGTTTTATAGGTATAGAAGATGATGCATAACGTGGCATGTTTGTATGAATTCAGATTTATTTTGGAATCATCAGATCGTGATTAACTTCGCCGCCACCTTGACGCTCACAAAATAATTGGTTAAAATTAGACAAAAGGTTACTTACTTAAACGCTTTATCATCTTCTTGTCCGTTATGAAGACCGTTGGGCAATGATCCGTGTTCGTGTAATTCATGGAGATCTTTCTCAAATGGCGAAGAAGATTTGTCTTCGGGTCGTTCCTCTAAGACCATGCCCCGCAATCCGGCCACTACGCCAGCAACTTTTTCACCTCCTCCAACAGTTGAAACTCCGCCAGCTTCTGTACAAATTACTTGGCGATATATTAAAAAGATAAGGTTGTCAAGTGTTCGAGCAATTGATATTATTCAACTAAATTCAACAGCAGCCTTGATTTCGTTTGTTAGCAGTAAATGAAAAAGGTATAGAAGTAGGTGGGGCTTGCCCATTATGCTACGCGCAGGTTTAATTCCATTGCGATGCAGCATGGAAGCAGTAGCTAAATCAATCACATTTGCACAAAAATGGCACTGGAATTGGTTTCCACGTGTGACATCGTTGTACTACTATTTTATTGAAAAAACTAATCCCGATTAATCACTACGGATAAGGGGATGGTATCATACGGTACCAACCCATCACAAGTCAGTGAAGTGATCATTAGGGTTGAATTAAAACAATTTGATTATAATAAGGGAAAGCTGGATAAAAGTAAACCGTTTAGAAATAAATGTAATGGAATGAATTCTAAGCAAACAACCCATAATTTGCTCAATACATTTTCGAGGGGAAGATTTTTATACTACAAAAAAGAGATACAGAAAATTAACCAAGCTGTTTTTATAGAAAAATACTTCACCAGTAAAAATTGCATTATGTCAAATTGGGGCAAATTAAATTATGGAAAACAAGAGCCAACAGAATAATTTTATAAACAATTTTGCTTTCCTTGTGTGCGTGTCTTGTCCAGATTATAATTTAACGACGAATCTCCTCAACAATTTCTATTTGAGCAACAATTTAGATTATTAAGTATTTGTCAGATGTTTTTAATGTTAGAATAGTAGTTGTTGAAAGTTGACATTATGAAGTATGTACAAGAGGCACTTAATTTTAAATAGTTTGCTTTTATTTTAAATAGCTAGCTTGTCACCACTTGTCCATGAGGTTATTTATTTTATTTTCGACACCATGTTGACTGTTAGGTACCTGTTTCTTCAAAAGTCGGAGCTGGAATATGACGTTCGGATTAGGGGTGCTACCACTACTTCTTCAGTTGATGAATTACGCAAGCAAATTGTAAAATTGTCAAAAGGTTACCCATCCGAACATATATTGGAGTCCCCGCTTGAAGCTAAGCAGGACCTTAAAGGCTGTCTAGAAGTTCTTACAAAAATACAGATTACCCTTGATTCAGATAATCCTACTATACCAACTATTATGAGAACTGATAATTTATGGATAACGTGTAGTGACGCAATAAAAAAAGAGTATGAAGACGTGGTCAAGGAACATAAGATCCTATATCAAAGGCTTGCGAACCTCCAAGGTAAAAAAACTCAAACCTACCACTTCTTTTAGCACAGGCGGTGAGTCTAGCAGCGAATCTGTTCCTATAATGCCAGAAGTGCATAACATGCTTTCGGTGGCATGTGATCGGGGCTCAGTTGACTTGATTAAATTAAAATTCAACGGTAAAGCTAGCGTATGCTCCTTTATACAGCGTGTTGATGAATTTGTAGAAGCTCGTAATGTTCCTTGACATTAAATTTTAAATTTCGCCTCCGAAATTTTTCAAGATGACGCACTTCGTCAGAGCTAGCAGCAAAATTGAAGGAAGATTTTGACCAGTCCGACTATGATTATCGGCTTATTTCTGAAATTCGCTCTCGCACCCAGGGAGACCGCAAGAACATAACCAGCCATCTTTTAAAATAACTTGCCAAGGGTAGTGTCATTCATTTTTTTTTCAACATGGAGTGTCAAATTTGGCTGACAATAATTTTATAAACCATAACTCGTCAAAACTTTTTCTTTTTTACTTGGTTAAGAATATTTATTGCTTTGATTTGTGATTGCGACTGATAGCACTATTACTTGAGATAACAATATAAAAAAAATCACTGTAAAATTGCGAAAATTATGATCACTCACAGTACTTAAAAATGCGACCAAGGGTGTCAAATTTACAACTTTTTCTAAAAATGTCTATTACCGCTTGACTAAGCGACATGGTTTTTTTTTTATAACCGGTATACCTTGGCCTCTCACCCGCTACGAGGTTATCGTTAAGTTCCGGGACATCCTGTATAGTTGCTTAGTAGATTTTATGTGTACCTATTAAAATTATTCAAATAAACCGAGTTTGAAATGAAAATTATAATAGTTTCATTTCTAATAATTGAAGTGATACCAATATTTTACAGTTAAGTAATGTAGATTATTTATTTTATTGTATAATTATCTCGTATTAATACAGGGTGTCCTTGGAAGTATGGATCAAATCGAACAGAGACATAGAGGCGGTCATTTCCTATCATTTTAAGTGATAAGTACTACTTCGATTCTTGACGGTTCAAAAGCTGTTTTTTTTTAATAAAAATCATAAATTCGCTGTCTTACCGAACGAAGAAAATTAAAAAAAAAAAACTGTATCGCTATCGGCTTATTGATTTTTGAGACAGGTTAAGAGATAGTGTACCTCTTCTAAAATGGTACTTTAAGCTGAAAAATTATTCATTTAGATAGAAAAAAAAAATCGTTTCCTACCAAAATCCTCAGTTATGTAAAAATTCTCGTGAAAATAAATTACACTATCGAAAATTAACCACATATTGTAAAACTTGCCCGTTTAATGTTAATTCTAACAAAATAGAAATAAAAAAATATATCTCGTTATTGTTATTAATTAATAACTCCTCAGAGTTATTAATTTTTTTTTTATCTAGCAGAGCCCTTACCATGGGTTT
Organism: Tortricodes alternella; assembly: GCA_947859335.1. Taxonomy (NCBI): domain Eukaryota; kingdom Metazoa; phylum Arthropoda; class Insecta; order Lepidoptera; family Tortricidae; genus Tortricodes; species Tortricodes alternella. Next base: position 19,393,592 of record OX401970.1, on the reverse strand, counting down.
GCGCAAACCGTTCACGTTATCGAAATCTATCGGAAATGCTGCTTGTTGCCGATACAAGTAAAAGAGACCGAGCGATAGTTTACGCTAGCGAGAGCGGTTTGCGCAACTCATGCTAATGGTACAGGTCGAGTTTTCTGAATCGGTTTTTGTGTATGAGAAACAAAATTATTCGGTTGTCCCAGCGCTAGTGTGTAAACAAAACAACGAAATGAATCGTATTAATTAAAATAAGTTTGTGTAATGAAGATTAAATAACTAAATAAAATTACAGTGGGTGTTTAAAGTTCCCACCTCCTTCTCTCAAACAGAGCCGAAATTTTTTGATAGAAATGAACATTTTCTCAGCTGAAAGTACCATTTTAGAAGAGGTACATTATCCCGTAAACAATCTAAAATGAAAAAAAAAACCCGTTACAGTTACTTTTTTTTAATTTTTTCTTTCGGTAAAAAAGCGAATTTTATGTTTTTTTTTAAATCATAACTTTGATCAAGAATGGAACCAGCACTTATCGCTTAAAATGATAGGAAATACAGATATAGTGAATAATATGTTTCCATCGGTAAAACTCAGATCTCAATCGGAAGACGACGGGACCCGAAGTGCCAATTAATTATTGTATTCAATGAGTGACATGTTTGTAGTCATTAATATGATACTTTATTATTTACTGTCAAATGACAAAATGAAAAATGACAGCATGGTATGATGGCTAATGGCCCCCAATTCTCGGTGTTTACGAGATAATGTCGATTGCAAGATTAAACGTCAGATTCATACAGTTGTGTCAAATGACTGTATGCACTGACGTTTAATCTCGATTTTTAGATTATTTCGAATGCGCCGAGAATTGGAGACCTGCTGAAGCTAATTGAGAGAGCACGATAAATACGAACTGTTCCGATAAAACACGATGGAAACTATTTATGCAATACATCCGTAACCGCCTCTATGTCTCTGTTCGATTTGATCCATACTTCCAAGACATTCTGTATAATAACCGACAATAAAAAAATAATTATAAGTGCCTACTGTAGGTACCGTTTTTAGCGCAACCCTGCCACGAGACATCGTGAACTCGATATCGGGATCTCGGCGTGTAACGTCGATTCGTTCGACAAAAGTGTAAATGTGCCCGACAGTCGGGTCTTATACATAATGAGATACGTTTCACCAGCGTGGCAGTGTAGACTTGTTTTATGGGTTGGCAATGAATGTGTTAATGTGTTAAGTTCATTGTTCTATTAAACTGTATAATTTGGACCTTAGTGTTTCTTTGTTCGTTGAGCCTATAGGCTATCAGTGGCGCAGCCTGCCTACAAGCCGATTCCTGACGTCTTTACCAAACTACAAAGCTACAGGTAGTTGTCAGTGCAGTCAATTTAACTCTAAAGGCACTTGTAAGGTTTTTATTCTTCCGGCTTCCCTTACGAAATATTTAACGCGCCGCGAGTACGCTGTAGGCTATACAAACTGTAGTACGTCAATCTCTACAAACTGGTGATTTACGACATTAGACCATAATTAGTCAACTAATTTTCACATTTTGTTAAAAAATGGCACCGAATAAAGACGAAGAAGCGTCTGAGGCTGGATCAGCTGGAAAAACCTTCCGAGTCCGTCCCCTGTCCCCCACCATTCTGGCCGGAGGATTCTCGGCCGAGGCCATTCTGTTCAAACGGAACGGTCGATGCTACAAAATTTTATCAGGTAATAGTACAACTTGACCAACGGTATGCCAAAGAAGTGAAAGAAACAATTAATAATCCACCAAATACCAATAAATATGAAAAATTCAAAACATTTTTGAGTTCCATATGGAACAACATATTGAAATAGAATTAAGAAATATCGCAGAAGTTCATATGGAACTACTAGTACATATTCATATGCAACGTTACTTTTTTACAAGTACGAGAATTTTAATTTAATTTCAATAATCTCATCTGTATTTATTGTTCGTTTCCCCATTTACAATGCCTATTCGAAAGTTGAATATGTTTTTTAAGAACGCTTAATGTTACTCGAGTGTACGTACAACGTTATCCGGATTAGCTGTAACAAAACCAGGTGTAAAACTTAGTATGTAGTTCCATATGGAACGATTGGGATAATTTATTTGACATTGATATGTATCTTAATTTTTCCATATGGAACTAGAGTTATGTAACTACTGGGATATACCCGCCTTAGCGAGGCGAGCGCGTCCCTCTGTGTTCGTGAGTGACGGTGTCAATATATTTTTGAAGAGTCGTGATCTGGGTGCAGTGCGTAGTCTAAACTCGGAGCTGGTGATCTGAACAAGCTAATAGAGATGGGTAACTCAGGAGTGATAGATAAAAAAGATATATATCCATCCGTTTCAATCAATCACTCTTCATATCCTTTCTGATCCCAATGTATATTTTCGAACTAATCACTCACTTATGATGCGACTCGCGCGCGCTCGCTCGCAGCTACATGATATAAAGGCCACCTGAGCGAGAGAGAGCCCCGTACGGACGAAGCCGAAGTGAACCGAACGACCGCCAGCTTGCGGCGTTTGGCTCGGCGGCCGTTCGGGAATCGGGAAATCAAGACGACTCCTCGCTCGCACTCATTCGCTTCCCTTCACTGGCTTTCTCGCTCTCACATCCCTACAGTCTATCTCTATATCCCTGATATATCGAGTGAGTGATATGAGTTGAAGTCATTGTACGATGCATGACTACCGGATTGAGACGGATATGAAGATATAAAAGAGTGATACACATCACAGTGATCGAAGATACATATCAATCTTTTCTTTTTAGACACATTAGGGAATAAATAGATCATTTTTTTTAAACTGGGTCTCGTTGTACATAACCATACTACGTGACCCAGTTTTTTTCTTTTTTTACACCCCTGGTAACAAAGGCGGGGGCCTTTGTTACCACCCGTGGTATATGCCAGGACCCCGCCCCCTCTAGTTTTCACGCAGTAATTCATAAAAATGGCTTTAAATCATTCTTTGCAAACAAATTTAACAAAACCGGTCTTGTGCGAGTCTGACTTGCGTGCCGAGGGTTCCGTACTTACCTATGAAAAAGACACAGTACCTTGTAGGTACAGAAAACTTAAAAATGGAAAAAATTTGCTTTTAACAACGGGGTAAAGCTCCTATCTCCATGCAATCGTCGTGTGTGATACATACGACCTTGCAAAGGTTATTCGGTTTAACTAATTTTTTTTTATGTGATATAGTTACAAATTTACGGTTTTCGGACTTTTTCCTTTATCTGTGCTGTAAGACAGTGCTTCTTGCCAAATTTCATGATTCTAGGTCAATGGGAAGTACCCTATAGTTTTTGATTCCCTTGAAAGTATCAAAATATGTGACATAAACAGCCATATCTTTTGATTGCTGACTTAGAAGGTTGATTTTTTTTATAACTTCAAGACATTGCGGACCTGAGGATTTGATATTACGCGTTCCTGAGAAAAAGGTCTTGACACACAGACAGACAGACAGACAGACAGCCAGACAGACAGACGGACAACCAAGTGATCCTAAAAGGTTTCGTTATGTGGCACGGAACCCTAAAAATTCGTAATCTCATATTTGGATTTATTAATACGGCGCTTGCCGCTTGACGCCAAGAGTGCATATAATTACAAGCGCCATATTTTAATAAGGCTCCAAAAAGCGCGAGATTTCCCTATTTATAATCATGGGCTGGGCCTATCGCCGAATCTAGTTTTCTAGTTTCTAGAATTCTAGTTAAACCCACTCCACCCCTCCGCCTACTGGCTTGCAAGTTTAATAAAACGTTCGGCAGATTTTTGCCGAAATGGTATGGCAAGGCAATTAACGCATATGTGCACTCCGTGGAAACGAAACGACCATCTACCGAGAGCGGTGTTTTTATATGAACTGTTACCCGCCTGGCTAGACCATGTTTACGAGTACTAATCTAGATATATTCAAAACTTGACGAGATATGTGCTACAAATAAATGCAAATTACCTGTAGGCGATCCCCCCAAAACATACTCCACCATCTTTACACCGAGACCAGCTGTGTCACGTGGCGATAGAATGCTTCCAGCATCTCCGCCTGGAAAGGCGACTCCCCGGCGATTTCCCATCATCTGTACGCCAACGTTATGTTCAATAGCTGAAATTAATATAATACATATTTCTTCAATATTTATGATACCCTTATTATATTTGAATAATTCACTTAGGGCGGTCGAACGCTGTCACTATTCCAGTGGAGGAGTATACCAGTGCTAGAAATGTATACGAGGGGCGGCTGAAAAGTTATCTACCTAACTATGAAACAAAAGACGATCATGGCTAGTTTTTTTTTATTTTTCAATATAGTCTCCTGACAGGGAAATGCACTTATTACATTTATCAATTAAAGACATTAACCCGTTAAAAAAAAACTTTAGGTTTATCATCGAAAAAGTCATTAACAGCAGCCTTCATGTCGTTATCGGTTACGAATCTTCGTCCCCTCAGTTCTTTCTTCAAAAGTCTGAACAGGAAGTAGTCGGATGGGGCCAAATCTGGACTATATGGAGGGTGGTTGATTACTTCGTACCCATTTCCATTAATTGCTAGCTTCGTTAAGCGAGCAGTATGCACAGGTGCGTTATCATGCAAAAGCAGAATCCCTTTACTGAGTTTGCCCCTTCTTTTTTCTTTTATGGCTTCTCTGAGCTGGTCAAGTAAATCTGCGTAATATTCAGCATTCATTGTAGTTTTTTTTGGCAAGTAATCTACAAGCAGAATTCCTTCCGCATCCCAAAAAAATGTTGCCATTACTTTACCTGCTGACGGGCGAACCTTAAATTTCCGAGGAGGCTTTTCATCCTTGAATTTCCATTGTAATGACTCCTGTTTACTTTCGGGATCCCACTGCCGAATCCAAGTCTCATCACAGGTTACTATTCTAGAAATAATTTCCTCCTTTTTTCCACGGCTCATGTCTAAAAATTCCTCGCAACATTGAACACGTCTGTCCTTGTCAAACGGAGTCAACATTCTAGGGACCCAGCATGCACTAACCTTAGACATGTGCAAATGTTCATGAATTATTTCATTGACCCGTTCTTTACTAATGCCCACATCCCTGGCTAACTCCCACTGCATAAATCGCCGGTCTTCTAAAATAAAATTTCTCACTTTGGCCACATTTTCATCGGTGACAGCGGAAACTGGTCGCCCACTACGAGGATCATCTTCAAGGCTCTCACGGCCAAGCTTAAACTGTTTCGACCAGAACTTTACTGTAAATTCAGAAGGGCACGAACCACCAAAAACAGGTAACATACGCAGTCTAATCTGCGAGGGTGTATTTCTCCTTCTTTAGTGAGAAATTTTATCACTGCACGCTGCTCAATTTTAATCAGATTATTTTTTTCTTGCGACATTTTGAAAACAATCCAGTCCCAAAAAAAGCGGGAAGCAAGAAACAAATTAATGTTGGTGATTTTGAAAAAAGAATAACCAGTGAACACGACCTTCATAGTGGCCAGTATTCTTTTCGCATAACATATAGGCTAGGTAGATAACTTTTCAGCCGCCCCTCGTACGTTAATAAATTAGATGCTAAAGTATTAATTGTGTTAAGTGCCAATAATGTCATATACCTTTTAAAAGTCGGCGTCTAAAATCATATATATGGTTTTAACATAAAAGTAAACTAATGATTCGTCGTAACGTGTTGTGATGTGGTTCGATGATGCCAAAGATTGTAAGTATTGTCTTATCATATCGCTAATTTGTTAAAGTTGTTTGTTATTGACATTCTCTTGATTCGCTGGTATGATATCGGGGCGGGTGGAGTGTGTGAGCTGTGGTGCTGCCTTTCACATTGTCCGATATGATATCGGTGCCGGATGCTGGAGGCCAGTGACCGATGTCCGATATCGTGTTGTGTCTTCACATATCTCCGATAATATCGTTCCGGTTTGGATAATATCGATGGGGGCCCGACATGGGACACAACACAATGTCGGATATCGGCTGTCGGCTTTCGGAATCCAATACCGATGTGGGTTAGTGTGAGGGGCGGGATCATGGTTCATACATTTTACTTGCCCCGATATTGTCTCAGCGACTGATACCGATATCGTATCGGATAATGTGAAAACGCTTAAACACTATAGGGAATTAAATTTACTTGACACCGACACTGGTAATATATTTTTATAGATATGGAACAGTAAATACTTCAGATTAAGGATTATCAATTTCTATTAAAGTTCTGTTACGTTTTTGATATTAGAAGGCTACTATTAGGTTAGGTTTAGATGAGCTAAGTAAATAGGTTAGGTTAGGTGCGTGTTGCGTCAGGGCCGAAGGCCCCAACTAGGCAAAAAGAGGAGTTCCGCGAAGCGGAGCTCCGTCGACCCTATCACTATGTAAAGGATTAATGTATGATTTGGTTATTCGTCATTCATGGTAACGGGATTTTGTGAAACAGATATTCACGGTTACGATATTGTTTGTGCTTTAGAGTTAAGTATGAGAACTGCAGTTTGCATGGAAAAGTGAAATTATTATGCTAATTATTTTGGATCAGGAAGCTTGCAAAACCAAATGTTCTCAATTGAAAACACAATCGTATTTTAATATTCGACATGGTAGCAAACCGTTCGCAAATTAAACGGTACTAGCTGTGTTTACAAATCAATATATCGTCCCTATCGTTTAATATTTATTACGAATTGCTTGAGCGAAGGAAACTCTCCGTAGCGTCGTATACAAGACATTTGGTGAAGAGAATAAAAAATCTTTACTTAAACATAGTGATTTTTAGGTGTTCACGTAGATAATTTATAAAAACTTTCAAGTAAAAGCGGTTACTTATTTTTATTCACTTCACCCATTATAAGGATTAAGTGCACATTTTGTCTGGGTACCACCTGATCCGAATTTGGTAGTGTGGTGTGCATTAGTGGTAAATTTTAAAATCTTGAAGGTTTGAAAGCTTGCCTGAGAACACATGAACATAAGATAAGACAAACCCTTTATTTTACTATTAAACTTCTATTTCATTCACGCGAGCGGAGCCGCGAGTACGTCTAGTCCCTAATAACTTCTAAACGGATTACCCTAGTTACACAATTTCCATTGCCCTATCCGTTTTAGACCTAAACCTATCTAATGACACTAAAAACAACACAAACAAAAAAACATATTTTCAACTTACGTAAAGCTTACAAAAATGTAGTGTCTTCGTTTATAGGTATTCTTCGGGGGCCGGGGCGGGGCGCTTTCCTACCTAACTGTTCTGTGTTACGTTAAAACGAACCATCGAAATACAAGCAGATACCTACTTACCTCTCTGAAACCACTAGTAATTTATAAAAAACGACAATTCACCGTTTAATGTTGAATGTCCGAACCGTCTACTGAACAGTTATAATAACTTTCTTTTTGTTGCTGTTGTGTGAAGCGGACGGCACTCGCGCTAGCAATCCTCCCAAACCGTCCGAGATACCGTGTCCGTGAGCAGTGTCTATGTGTGCGTTTGTTCGAGCGCACTTGTATGTAGATTGTCTTCTGTACCTATCTTTTTTGTGATTCAATGGTGTTCCTGCGCTAGTTTCACTGCGATTCGCTGAGAGATGAGGGGTAGGGGTAGGGGGCACTTGCAGCACGAAGTTATACGCGTACGGTAATGAACTTCAGATTGTACTTATAAATTGTAACAAATCTTCAGCCGGCAATTAAAACTATTAAAATTTCAGTTCAGTTATTTATAGTTTCACCATAAGGGTCCCCTTTTTATCTTTTAGGGACGGAACTCTAATAATGTCTGAACCTAGCATATCATTTTCGGGAATCTCAAAAAGTTATCGCAGTTCTGTTAGCATCCCCAATTACTCTAAAGTTCTTGGTGTTTTTTCGGTAGTTTTGTTTAATAATCTTTCAAATAAGATGCTAACTTAGTATTATTCATGTTACCATCGCAGCAGTACTCGATTGCTAGAACATAAATACAGAAAAGTTTTATTAAACCAGTCAAATTTTTGAATGTAACGGCTTTGAACGGCATGGAATGTAGCAATTTGACACCGGGTTATTTATGACTAATTCGACCCTGCTGAGCACCATTTTGCCCGATGGCAGACCAATCCCCCCCCCCTTTCCCCCTTCTTATTGTAAATGTCCCTCGCCACCGTTTTTTCCGTTTTAAACAAAAACTATTAGATCTAGGAGAACAGTTTTCTCCTAGATTTATTAGTTTAGCTTGCTTAGCTCAGCAGGGTCAAATTAGTCTTAAAAAAACCCGGAACCAAATTGTTACATTCCATGCCGTTCAACATCGGAAGGAGAAGGCTTTTGAGATTTTTTAACCTGTCTATATATATCGCTCCGAGGAAAAACAACGATAGTTCTAGCGAAAAACTTTTATTTAATGCGTTGCTAACTTCGCATTACACCTGCTCTCATTTCAGCAGTTCTTGGTTATTTGATCACAAATACGTACCTACGGAACTGCAACGTTCTATGGCTGGGAGGCAGACAACCCAGCAATAGTTTTAGCAAAAAATGCTTAATCATATGCTGATATGCTTTATATTATTGGGTAGTTCTGCATAGCATCTCAGCTGTTTTCCTCGGCTATGCAACAAATACGTATGAGAGCCCCACCGCACGCCTCGCCTCTCACGCCCACAGTGTAGTGCTTTGACAGGCACTCAACTCAGGCACGGACTGTAAATATCTGCGTGCCATCACTCGGCATGTTACTCATGGTTAAACATTGACAATAACGACAACTGTTTCATTAAGTTTTCAACATGTTCGTTTACTACCTGTTGTAAATTTGCTCAAGTTCTGCATAGCATCTCAGCTGTTTTCGACGGTTACGCAAATCTTCAAACCTATGGTGATATGCTATATATTATTAGGTAGGCCTGGATAGCACCTCTGGAGTTCTCGATTATTTGATCACAAATATGTACCAACGGAACTGCAAAGTTCTATGGCTTGAGGGGCAGGCAACCCAGCAATAATTTTAGCAAAAAAAGCTTAAACATATGTTGACATGCTTTATATTATGAGGTAGTTCTGCATAGCATCTCAGCTGTTACCACGGCTATGCAACAAATACGTATGAGAGCCCCACTACACGCCTCGCCTCTCACACCCACTGTGTAGTGCTGTAACAGGCACTCAACTCGCGCGCGGACTGTAAATATCTGCGTGCCATCGCTCGGCATGTTACGCATGGTTAAAAATTAACAATAACGTCATCTGTTTAATTAAGTTTTCAACATATTCGTTTACTGCCTTTTATAAAGTTGCTCTTTGTTTTTGACTGCACCACAATGAGTTTGTATGTAGAAGTGGCTGTTAATTTTTTTCAATGTTCCACTTGGTTTGTTTTCTGGTTTTTCTTGAATGTGTCATCTCGGCCGCCGAGACTGAGTAGGTCAGCGCTACCGCTACAAATCGGCCAAAGATCGTGACAGGCCGAAGTGCCGGCAATACTAAACAAGTCTGAACTTGTCCACACACTGCCGTGTCGATGAACGAGCCGATGAAGGCCTGCACGTCTAGCACGACCTGCCCGCGAGTCGTTTGTCGCTCAGTGCATCCCTTACATACTTGACTAGTTTGACAGAGACACACTGAGCGACAAAAAACTCGCGGGCATGTCGTGCTAGCCCCCCTGCCTTAACATTGCGTAGTAAAGTAGATTCATCCTTACTGGTCTTATTTGGTAAACAAGTTTCTAACCTCAAAAGCACCTTTTTTGGGTAAAACAGCTTTTTCTTCCTTACATATTATAAAACAAAGTTGCCCGCCGCCTCTCTCTGTCTGTCTGTCTGTTACCGATTAATTCAAAACCTACTGAACGGATTTTCATGTGGTTTTGTTTTCACCAATGGATAGTGATTCATGAGGAAAGTTTAGGTATATAATTTGTCAAGGTTTTGTGTAAATTGGTTGAAAAAAACGAGGATTGTTGGAAGCCTTGGAAAAATTCAAGCCGCCTGGGAGCTTTAATCGAAAACGCTGCCTAATCCCTTTCAGATATATGATAAAACAATACATGGTGGCATATTTCTCTTTTATAGCTCCACAAAAAAGTCCGCAATGGCATATGTCTATCTTTTAAAGATAGATTACTATACCCATACTATCTTCTAAAAATGGTCACTCAGAATGCGGTAATTAGAAAGCTATTTAGACAGACACAGTATTGTTCTTTATCAACTTAAATACGTTAGTTACCGTAAAATGGGGTGAATAGGGATCGTGGGGGGAATAGGGATGCCAATCCAGATATTCTTTTTTCAGTAGCTACTTTAATTTTCGGGCTCAGGTTGCTCTTAAAGTAATTTGATTACATTTTTAGACATATTTTTTCTTCTCTTGGCAACACTAAGTTGCCAAATCATACAATTTTAAAACACAAATTCACTGTCAAAGTTGATTTTCGAAAGCGGCGTATATTTGATGGAATAAAACTCCGTTTTTATGTGAAATTTGCCAAAATAAGTGTTCATCAACCTTTCGGATATCGTTTACATACTTACTAGGCTTATTGGAAATAGAAAAACATAAGTTATATTTTCTTTATTTATAATGGTTTTAAAATAGAAAACGATTCTACCGCATTTGAGGATTTTTATGGGGTGAGTAGGGATGTATTGAGTTGGGGCGACAACGGGGACAGTTGGGTCATGAACGGGGAGAGTTGGTGTTACCAACGGGGTGTACCAGGATGATAGAGGGGGGAATCGGTGTTCGTAGTTCAGGGTTATCAATTTACACGAGTAGTCATAAGTGGCTTACATTATGATAAAATGGTAAATATTAGTTTAAAAAATATTGAAGTATCGGAGGAGTTGAAGCAATTGCAAATTTAATAAACATGTTATATTAAAATAAAGGTCACAACTTACAGAAAACATTAAATCGGTTTATGTAGGAGCATAAATCCATACTAATATTATAAATGCGAAAGTAACTCTGTCTGTCTGTCTGTCTGTCGCGTTTTCACGCCAAAACTACTGAACCGATTTAAATGAAATTTGGTACACAGATAGTCTAGAGCCTGAGAAAGGACATAGGCTACTTTTTAATGCGAAAAAAGGGGTTTAAGGGGTTGAAAGAGGGGGATGAAAAGTTGTATGGAAGTATCGTCATATTTAGACCTAGAAGCTTGATACTTATTTTTTAGGCTCTTGATTCGATATAAATAAATATGACATTCAACGTTTGTAAAAGTTTTACCCTCAAGGGTGTAAAATAACAATAGGGGATGAAAGTTTGTATGAAAATATGTAAGTATTATGTGAATGTTTTATAAGTTTGCGACAGGAGACAAAATATTAGAGCTATTCTGGTGTAATATTTACGGAGTCATTACAAAATGTGAAACTGAAGTTAACGCGAGTAAGAAACTTGCCAACACCGCGCGGTACACAATGAGCGCACACACTATTCCACGCGGACGAAATCACGGGCACAGCTAGTACTCAATAAATAGATACCTACAGCAGTGCCACCTCTTATCCGTAACACGGACAAAATTTTGAACTAACATTATTTCATAGGAAATCGTCATTACTATCAACGCCGTCAATTCAAGGATGGCACGATAAATTATTTGGTTAGTAGCATAGATGGGCGAATCAACTTTTTAGTGCCACCCGTTGCTATGGTTACACAAATTTTGTCCCTTGGACAACCTAAGCATTTTTCTATGAAACAGTATGTAAGTGTCACTTGGATAACCGGGGACAAAATTGACCCAGATGCATCCATTTAGGGATACATTTGTGACCAAAGTGGTGTTGTGTTCGGTCATTATTCCATATTTCAAACGCGGATGCACGCAGACACAAAACACGCACACGTTTATACCTTTCCATATCTACTCACACATATGCAAATGAAACCCCAAGGTGATTCAGCTAGTCTTTGACAGACTCGCCATTTGTGCCATGCCCTGCGACTAAGTACGTCCACCTCGAGCGAATGTTTCCTCCTCGACGTACTCTGCACGGGCTCATGATAACGTTTCAGGTATACACATGCGTCCAATCCTCAGTAACATTTATAATCACGTAAGATGCATTATTAAACACTAACCTTGAGCAGACCATGTTGGGTCTCGCCACATCTGTTCAGGATTAAGTTGTAGAGGCGGAAGATGAGGTGGACCCTTGCTGTCTCCACCAGCCCCAGGTCCTTTGTCCCATAGTTTTTTTGCAGCGGGTGCAATCTAAAAATAAAAAGCAGTGTTCCTACAGGGTTCAGCATAAATTACATCAGTATTATTGTCAACAATAATTTAACATAACAATAATAATTTATATTCAATCAATATATATATATATATATATATATATATATATATATATATATATATATGAAAAAGGATCACAAATTACGAGGGGCGGCTGAAAAGTTATCTACCTAACTATGAAACAAAAGACGATCATGGCTAGTTTTTTTTTATTTTTCAATATAGTCTCCTGACAGGGAAATGCACTTATTACATTTATCAATTAAAGACATTAACCCGTTAAAAAAAAAACTTTAGGTTTATCATCGAAAAAGTCATTAACAGCAGCCTTCATGTCGTTATCGGTTACGAATCTTCGTCCCCTCAGTTCTTTCTTCAAAAGTCTGAACAGGAAGTAGTCGGATGGGGCCAAATCTGGACTATATGGAGGGTGGTTGATTACTTCGTACCCATTTCCATTAATTGCTAGCTTCGTTAAGCGAGCAGTATGCACAGGTGCGTTATCATGCAAAAGCAGAATCCCTTTACTGAGTTTGTCCCTTCTTTTTTCTTTTATGGCTTCTCTGAGCTGGTCAAGTAAATCTGCGTAATATTCAGCATTCATTGTAGTTTTTTTTTGGCAAGTAATCTACAAGCAGAATTCCTTCCGCATCCCAAAAAAATGTTGCCATTACTTTGCCTGCTGACAGGCGAACCTTAAATTTCCGAGGAGGCTTTTCATCCTTGAATTTCCATTGTAATGACTCCTGTTTACTTTCGGGATCCCACTGCCGAATCCAAGTCTCATCACAGGTTACTATTCTAGAAATAATTTCCTCCTCTTTTCCACGGCTCATGTCTAAAAATTCCTCGCAACATTGAACACGTCTGTCCTTGTCAAACGGAGTCAACATTCTAGGGACCCAGCGTGCACTAACCTTAGACATGTGCAAATGTTCATGAATTATTTCATTGACCCGTTCTTTACTAATGCCCACATCCCTGGCTAACTCCCACTGCTTAATTCGCCGGTCTTCTAAAATAAAATTTCTCACTTTGGCCACATTTTCATCGGTGACAGCGGAAACTGGTTGCCCACTACGAGGATCATCTTCAAGGCTCTCACGGCCAAGCTTAAACTGTTTCGACCAGAACTTTATTGTAAATTCAGAAGGGCACGAACCACCAAAAACAGGTAACATACGCTGTCTAATCTGCGAGGGTGTATTTCCTTCTTTAGTGAGAAATTTTATCACTGCACGCTGCTCAATTTTAATCAGATTATTTTTTTCTTGCGACATTTTGAAAACAATCCAGTCCCAAAAAAAGCGGGAGCAAGAAACAAATGAAAGTTGGTGATTTTGAAAAAAGAATAACCAGTGAACACGACCTCATAGTGGCCAGTATTATTTTCGCGTAACATATAGGCTAGGTAGATAACTTTTCAGCCGCCCCTCGTAAATAGAAGTTCGTCTGTGTCTGAACTGGACTGTAAGAACTGATCTCCGACAACAGCGCCCCCCTGTACTAATGTATCAATTTTACAAATAGGAAGGTCGGGCAAAGTGAATACCCCAGGCAAAGCGAATACTCCCCACTACTCCTAAATTATTAGTTTTTTATTCAACACGCCACCACTGTCACGTTCGGCCATCTTGGTTTAGTACGCGGCAAACATCGAAGCGAGGGGTCGCGTCGCGTCCCGTCCGCGGAGTGGAGATTTGTGTTTTCGTAAATAAAAGATTGATATTACGCGGTAAGTACATTGATCAATTCTCCTGTATTACTAGTTCTTGATTTTTAGGAATGTCTTAATTCGGTAGCATATCAAAGTAGGTTTTTATGGTATATTTAACAGAAAGTCAGAATTATTAGTTTTTGTATGAAATGTGTTGTTAACCTCAAAACTTACCTAGTCGGGCAAAGTGGATTATGGTATCCACTTTTCTCATTGGTGACTTATTATCTAAAAATGTCTTTTATTTGTTTCAGATGGTGAATAAATATAAAAAAAAAACTAATGAAGGGACGTGGGATGAAAATGCTCAGATTCCTCTAGTCCCAGTAGTTCGGTTGATAATTCCGGGGCCGAACTACTGCCACATTTTTCTTCCCATTAGTTCGGTTATGACGTCAAACCGAACTATTGGGAAGTGGCGTGTAGGTCGGTTAATGACGTGCAAACCACTTTTGTTATTTAAAAAAACGACCAAGTGAGAATTGTACCGTCGTAGGCAAGTATTATAGTAATGTAGCATTATTGAAAGATTTAACTAATCATTAACCTAAACCAAAACCTTGCACATAGTATGGTACTAAAAATTATGACTGCAGTAAATAAATAAAATTGCCTAGCCATTAAGAAAAGACTGAATATTTATAAGACGAAGAAGTTAAACATAATATATTTTTACGGTTCATTCGCGTTTTAAAAGTCGATAGATCCACATGGTTCATTCATGGTTCAAGTTTCAACTTTTAAAGCGTGAGCGATCTAATACGAAGAAGTAACTTTACCTTTTGTTTTGTTTTTGTAAAAAAAATGTAATGAAATAAATGCCTCTTTGATTTTTTATTTAGCTGCATCCTTAACCGTACTTTTGAGTCGTTTTAATTCTCAGTAGTTCGGTTTGACGTCATAACCGCACTAATGGGAAGAAAAGTGTGGCAGTAGTTCGGCCCCGGACTAATCAACCGAACTACTGGGACCAGAGGCTCAGATTGAATTTTGCCCAAGTACTGTGTCCGCATTACCCGGGGGGCAAAGCGAATACTTTCGTAATTTTTTAAATTTTAATTGCAGTTGATTATTGTTTAAATATTAATGGTAAGTGATGTTCGTATTTGTAAGAGCAATAAATAAAGACTGGTTTGTGATAATTATTTTGTTATTGTATTGTATACCTTTTCTGCTATAACCTTAAATACCTTAAGGTATCCACTTTGCCCGGCCTTCCCCTAAACTCGGGCGTTGAAAATCAGTTTCAAACGAATATAGCCTGTAGCTAATTTATTTTAGAATATCAATACGGGTCCCAAATGAAAGCCGTTTTAATTGGCTCCAAATAAACAATCGATCTGATCCATAAACACATAAAGGTCTGAAAATAGAGGCGTTTTAAAAAAAATGCTGATGTTACTCGTTAGAAGGGTCGCGAGTTTTGCCTTTTCACGGGGATACAAAAGGACTGATGAAAGTCAAATGCCACCCAGATCGCTCAGTGCTCGTCGTGTTCGGACGCTTCAACACCACCACGATCATCTACTCGCCGCTTCGTGTCGAAGCGCCCGGGCGGATAGCGCCTGACCTTTCCTTTGGTCGGTGGGTATCGCTTTTGGCACTGCACCCAGGCTTAAGGCCGCTCTCTCCGCAAACCCGAACCCGGTCCCGTTCAAGCGGCATCCCAGGGGTAGGGAATGCGGGGTCCGACAACATGCCGCAGTGTTTCCTGGGGCTTGTTATTATATCTCGTCCAAAGCAAAAAGAGCGCTGGGCGGTAGTGGAGAGCATGGGTCTGCGCATGTGTACAGTCACGCGCAAAAGTTGGTTGTTGTTTAATTTTAGAAGTGTTATGTTATGTAGAATCGGAAACCGGTAAATTTGGATGGCTCATAGATCGCCATCATCAGACTCCAACTTTTACCTTAACTGTCTTAGTCGCCTACACTTAAAGAGGAAACTCTATAGACTGAGCCTTAGTGACTTCAACAATATGGAGGCATATATCAATACTGTGATATCTGCAACACAGGACTTAGCAGATATAGGTAAAATGGTAGCAGATACGTCCATAACGGCTATTTTATTCGGAGGACTGACATCAAGGTATAATCCTTTAACAATGGCGCCCGAACTTAGAAACGTTAGTTTTTTTTATAAAATTCTATAAAAAATGTACCATAGTAACCCACCCAGCACATAACATAAAAAAATTTGAAATTTAGTGGAGTTCTTAAAATGGTACAACATGTACTAATTTACGCAGCAGTTTTTGAGACAAGGCTAATTTACTACAAAATAACCTCATACTGCGGTTATTCTATTGGAATGTTTTGGAACCAAAATTTGATTTTTAAATATTAAAAGTAGATATTGGAGAATCATTTGAAATTGGAAGGCAATACTACAGCACAATATTACACTCACATGGCACATAACGTTTAAAAAAACCGAAATTTTGTGTAATTTTCAACATAATGAAAAATAAACGTTAATAATGGTAATAATGGTTTTGACGGTCGAAAAGTAAATCTGTTTTATTAAAATGTATATATACTATATATTTAGTAAATGTTCGAATTGCATGCCATTTACTTGAATACAAGCACGAATACTCTTTTAAAATGCTCGAGTAATGTGACGTGCACCCCTGGCTACGTCATCTTGGGCCACAGGTTGAATAGGTATGACACCGTGAAATTGTATCACACACAGTTTTTTTATATATTTTATTTATTTATTTATCAGCTTTTGGTACTCGACCACATTTCACTTAGAAAAATACAGTGGTGGTCTATATATGAGATCGACGCCTGAGTGCAAGTAAGCTACCCTCCGTACTACTAAAACTGTATTACGGCAGGTATAGCCTCCCTCTCCTCAAGCTCAGTCTTTACAATGGAGTAGTACTTAGCTTAAAATATGCTAAAGTATATTAGTACATACAAAAGTCACAGGGTAAAGAGATAATCGATATATGAGCGATGCAAGTGCGTGTAAGAAGTGTTAGTGATGTATAAATTGTGAGTGTGAATGGGTAAGTGTTGAGGACTATGAAAGCCAGAAAGAAAATAACACAATCTCCGGTGCTACTAGTAGAAGGAATATACGAACCACTCAAAAAAGAACCAGAAATAAATACTGAGGACGGAGTAGGGCTGGATAATCGATGGACTAACGAACAACAAATAATAGCTGTTCAGTATTTTCATAGCCGATGCTTTTAAGATCAGTAGTCAGTGCATGTTTGCACTCTTTGAGGGACAGAGTATGTAATGTGTTAGTTTCAAGATATTTTTTTATATATGTTAGTTTTTAAGGTATGTATGTTATGGGCTTCGTTGCCTGAATTACAAGGCACCGTCTGTTTTTATAGGCAAGTAGGTATGGGTCGCTCGGCGCGCGAGTCAGACTCGTACTTCGCGGCGGAAAACTTTCTTATAAAAAGCTAACCGGAACAATGTTGATTTAGATACAGCGCTACAAGATTTTTTTAATGGTTTACAGATCGAGACTCCGCACACTGTTACGGGACGAACATCGGCTAGTTTGTTGTTAGGCAGAGAATTGCACACCACCTTCGATTTATTGCGGCCCAGCGTGAATGACGCGGTGAAACGTAAACAAGTTGCGCAGAATCTTACATATTATAAAATAAAGTTGCCCGCCGCGTCTGTCTGTCTGTTACCGATAAAGTCAAAAACGACTGAACAGATTTTCATGTGGTTTTCACCAATAGATAAAGTGATTCATCAGGTATGTATACAATTTGTCAAGGTTTTGTGTAAATTGGTTGAAATAAAACGAAAATTATTGGAAGCGTCACAAAAATTCAAGCCGTCTTTCATCGAAAACACTGCATAATCCCTTTGAGATATAACAAAACAATGCATGGTGGGATATTTCTCTTTTATAGATCTACAAAAAAGTCCGCGATGGCATATATATGTCTATCTTTTAAGCATAGATTATTATACCCATTCTATATTCTAAAAAAATGGTCACTTAGGTACAATGCGGTAATTAGAAAGTTATTTAGACAGACACAGTATTAATCCTTATCAACTTAAATACATTAGTTACCTTAAGCATTTCATGCACATTATTATTATGTTTTTAGGGTTCCGTAGCCAAATGGCAAAAAACGAACCCTTATTGATTCGTCATGTCTGTCTGTCTGTGTGTCTGTCCGTCCGTATGTCACAGCCATTTTTTTCCGAAACTATAAGAACTATGCTGTTGAAACTTGGTAAGCAGATGTATTCTGTGATCCGCATTAAGATTTTCACACAAAAATTGAAAAAAAAAAAACAATAAATTTGGAGGGTTCCCCATACTTAGAACTGTAACTTAATTTTTTTTTATCAATCCATTGCGTGTTGGCCGTCTATGGATAGGTCTTCAAAAATGATATTGATATAATTTTTTTCTAAACTGAATAGTTGGCGCGAGAGACACTTCCAAAGTGGTAAAATGTGTGTCCCCCCCTGTAACTTCTAAAATAAGAGAATGATAAAACTAAAAAAAATATATGTGTTACATTACCATGTAAACTTCCACCGAAAATTGGTTCGAACGAGATCTAGTAAGTAGTTTTTTTAATACGTCATAAATCACGTCCGTCTCGCACTCGGCCGCTTTTTATTATTATCTATCATATAATTTAAACAAATACCTTAGGAGTTATCACAAAAAACATTAAAGCGCGCGAAAATAAATTCTATCGGATTCCTCACAGCGATATGTTGAAATTCGCTTGATGCGATCAAGTTAGTATTATTCATTTGTTTCGGCTTCTTTTCACATCGTGAGTCATTTTAAAGTTATTATTAAGGTAGCATTTTTCGATGAGTTTATCAACTTGAAACTTGGTAATATTCTTCAAAAACAAATAATTAGACATACGTTAGAGAAAAATATTAAACTACCTCTAAAAAGGAGTGCCTTAGGGTATTGAACTTTGTATTGGAAAAACTGATTCCATTTGTTTATCAACTTGCAACTTTATATAAATGCACCACAAAACAAACAATTAGGTAATTATTCAAGAAATAAACGTAACCTCCCCTAGAATAAGCTGCCTTGATGTATTGAAAGTTTGTATGGGAAGAACGTGAGCGTCAAGTTGACGTACCCTTCGAAGATATCCAGGATCTGATGATTCCAAAAAATAGTGCCTAAATAGTACCGAGTTAGAAAAAATTGTACCTCTGTAATTTCGGAGATATGAGCCTTGTTTAACGGGTACGCTAACTTGACGTCAAGCTGGCGTACCCGTTTTGGATCTCGAGAACGGTCCTGTTCCCAAATATGCTATATATCCCAAAAAATAGTCAACTTCGTAGCTCTTACAGAAACTGAGATATTTCATACCAAACACGGGTAAAATATTTTGCACCGTCAAGCTGGCGTACCCGACCGAGATCACACAGAAAGCCATTGAATTTCTAAGCCAGCTATATACCAAAAAATAGTGCCTGAAATAGTACCCCTTTTACGACAAAACATAAAAGAAAAGCGAAGTTGAGACTTTGGGAGCCAGGACTATTTGTGCACTATTTTTTGGGATATAGAGCATATTTGGGAACAGGACCGTTCTCAAGATCCCAAACGGGTACGCCAGCTTGACGTCAAGTTAGCGTACCCGTTGAATAGGGCTCATATCTCCGAAATTACAAAGGTACTATTTTTTTTAACTCGGTACTAATTGGGTACTATTAAGGCACTATTTTTTGGAATATTCAGATCCTGGATATCTTCGAAGGGTACGCCAACTTGACGCTCACGGAAGAACTGATTCCATGCTTAAAACTTGGTACAAATACTCTTCAACAATCCTACTTCCTACTAATATTATTATACATGCAAAAGTGTGTGTGTTTAATTTTTATGCCGGATAAGTCAAATGTTCCCTAGGGAATAATTATAACCGAATTCCACGCGGACGAAGTCGCGGGCGGAAGTTAGTTAAATATAAAAAAGGTTCTTTAAGAGAATTCGCGATCGGAGATTCAATATGTTTTAAGCGATACAGAAATAATAACTTGGGAGAAAGGTATTGTTTGCGATCGAACCGGCCCTTTGACGTATTACGTCAGATGCAATGATAAAAGTGTATAAGAAAGACATTGATAAGCTACAGTACCATTACCATGAGTTTATGTAAACCGTTCTCGTAATAGAAAACTATGGCTCGGTTCCTTTTACTTGTATCGGCAACAAGCAGTATTTCCGATTGATTTCGATTACGAGAACGGTTGCATAAACTCATGGTAATGGTACAGTACGATTATTCAATTAACCCCGGCGATTACGATCCACAGAGCGTCACCCGTGGCAGCTGCCGGACCCGGCAATGTGCCAGCATCTTCCGCGGGCACCGCGGCGCCGCCGCTTCCCGAGCGCTCCCCGCCACGCCGACTCATACTCCGACGCCTAAGCGTAAACAAGTGCACCTCCTAGACGTTTTGGATTTGGTCTAGATACACGGCAGTAGTGTGTCAGACAAGTTCGCAAAGCAGAAAGCGACACACCGGCCGTACATTATATTACACCAGGGGTCGGCAAACTTTTTAGACAAAGAGCCTGATGCCGGAAAAATATAGATTTTTCGGAAGCTCAAAGAGCCGAAGTTTTGTTTCAGGAAAAACGGGCCCCAGCTCTTTCGGGTTAAAAGGCCAAGAGAGCCATCGCTTTGCATATTGGTTACGCTGTGTTTGGGTTCGAAATAAAGTCAATTATTTGGTTCTCACTATTTACGAAATAGTTGATCTCATATGTACCTCAAAAAATCTTTTTGACGTGAACTTGAAGAGCCGCAACTGACCCTTTAAAGAGCTGCATGCGGGTCGCGAGGCGCGGTTTGCCAGCCCTGTATTACGCGAACCATTTCGGGCCATTTTGATCCCTCATAACTTCCAATCTAATCGACCGACACACTTGCAATTATGCGTGTCTAGTAAAACCCTCTTCTTATAGCTAAATTCCAAATTTCAATAAAAAACCTCTCCATTCACGAGATAATGACGTCCGAAAAGCACTATTTTTATGACTGACATACAGGTCAAAAGTTTTGACTACTTCCAGGTGACCTAGGAATTGTGGTGGGTTGACGGTATCGCCCGATAAAAGAGTTGAGAACTGAACATCACGTCTAGCACGACCTGCCCGCGAGTCGTTTGTCGCTCAGTGCATCCCTTACATACCCGACTAGTTTGACAGAGACGCACTGAGCGACAAACGACTCGCGGGCATGTCGTGCTAGCCCCCCAGGTGCCACCTGCCTTAGAACTTTCATAAATGATAGCTTTAAAAATATACTATAACAATCAGAAATTATTTGAAAGAAAATTTATTATTTTCGTAGATATTAAATTTATAACATGGAGTAAGAAGCCGTGATTGAAGTGATTGATTAACGCTACATAGCGGCACTATATTTGTTGCATCTGATGATTATTTGCGTTAAAGTGAATATATGATCCATCGCGCTATAGCTACTTTGGTCCAAAGCTAGCTTACTCTCTTGGCTATTAAGTTTATGCTAGCAAACAATTTTTAAATGCTCTGGAGTACAAGACCAGTAAATTTTTTGAATTTTACTACTTTGAACGGCATGAAGTAACATTTTGATATAATAACAAATTCAAAATGTTCATACACAAGTAATTGTCATTACCATCAGGATCCCGCCATACTCGGTCTTTAGTTTGCCCAGCCGGCTCTGCCCAATAGATAGATTTCTTGCAAATTACTTGTGAGCGTGTTTTGTCACTTCAATATGATTGGTATCGCCATAAGGCACATTTTAAGGACTTTGAGATCTGTCATGCAAAAGCATCATCCGAAGACTGCAGAAACATTTCACGCCTTTCCTTCATGAGCTTGAGTGTAAGGTCAGAGAGCTTCTTGGTTCTGTATAAACAGCTTTGAAGAACTTTAGACCTGTCCATATGGACATTTTCCACAAACCCATTGTTATAATCATCCATACAGCTTCCTAGGCAATGAAAACGGTTTTGGAGTTCAAGCTAAGAACTTCTCGGGTTTTAGGATTCAGGTCAGTACTAGATGGAGCATAGGCTACATCAGTCAAGACCTTTCAAGCTTAACATTCATATTAAATGTGCCTCTTACCATTCTGTGTTCACTTCCAGTTTTGAACATGAAACAAGTCACCTCCAGTGCGGCCTTAGCATTAGGTCTACTTCCTGTGCTCTCACTTCCTGATGAAGTAGTTCATCATCTCTAGGGTTCCTTCTCCATGAAGCCCTGGTTTGATCAAGCCAGCCTCCCCAGGGACCTGCTTGTGATAGTGTTACGTGTTAAGTCTGGTCACATTCCTAATGATTTTTTTTAAATACCTATGCTCCTAGCTGTAATAACACAGAAGACCTAATACATTTTTTTAAAGAGTGCGACCAGTATAGATGTACCTGAATCAATTTAACCTGCATATAGGTGAAGGAATGCAGTGCAGACCTGCCCATTGTCTAGTGATGCTGATCAGATATATAGATTTGTGAGGCGATCTTTCATTGCCAGAGAAATAAGCCCTGGAGGGAGGAATGCCCCATAATTTCAATTTCCTGGAGACATCACGTGAGGCTGACATAGTCACATATTTGTACTAAAGCCTCCATATAATAAAATATTTTAAATATGTATATGTATATTGTAAGTGGTGATAATCAATTTGTGATTGTAAATTTGTATAATTATAAAATGATTGTGGTGTTAAGATCTCAGGTTATAAATAGTATTGTTTTGACGAAGCGGTTATCCTAGTTGGCAGTGACCCTGCCTCTGAAGCTAGCGTCCCGGGTTCGATCCCCGGTAAGGGCAAATATTTGTGTAATAAGCATGAATGTTTATTCCTGAGTCTTGGATGTTTCCTATGTATTAAAGCATTTATTTCTGTATATAAATATGTATATCGTCGTCTAGTACCCATAACACAAGCCTTTAGAGCTTACTTTGGGACTAGATCGATTTGTGTAAAGATTGTGCCCTGATTTATTTATTTATTGTTATTAATCATTTTTTTGGGGATAAGTATTTAATCACACATCGAATTATGCACATCAAAAGAAATGTGATTTGGATGTGTAGGGCAGAAATTTTGCCCAAAACATAATAATTTTGACAATCTCACATTACTATTAGAAATGTCATTGCAAATGTAAGAAGTAAGAATGATAAGTACGGAATCCTCGGCGCGAGACAAACTCATATTTGCACGCTATTTTTTATTATTATTTGTCAATTTCAAGGGACTAACTTATTAATAATTTGAACATAACTAAACTAGTAGTCGAAACACACGAATGAATAGTTTAACTAAATTTAAGTCAAGTTATATGCAGAGCAATGCAAAATTAAAGACTAGTAGGTAACACTTTCACGTGATGGCGACGAAATCAATCCCTAGCATTTTAAAGGGGTGTTTTGCACAATATATGAATGAAAAGAAAGTTTAAAAATAATTAATTAAGTAGAACATACACAGAACGAAGCTTAGCTTGCAGTTAGCCGTAGTTCAATGAATGAAAGAAAATTTTACATTAGTAAATAAAATTTCGACCCAGAAATGGCCGACGCCGGCGACAGGTAAACAAAACAAAAACTGACCTGTTGCACAGAAAAACTAAGAATTTCGTCCCACTATGACTTAAAACAATATCGCAGTAGATCTTTATAGTAACTGAATCATTCAACATACCATGTCGGGGCCCATATCCTTAACATCAGCTTCGAAAAAAAAGTCACTCAAGGGTTTCATGCGAACAAACCGCCTTAAGCTTAAATTAACATGTAAGTACTATTTTAATTGTATTTTGAAAGAAACTATCACACTTTCTACACTGTACACTTGTTTTAATCGTAACAGCACTGAGTTAACAACGTGGGAGTGTTTCATCCACTCAACAATATAAAGCAGAAAAAATCCGAGTTGAAAGAAATTCTGGCACACGAATTGTACAATGTTGATTTGTCGCGAACAAAGGACGTACGCCGAGTCGCCGACCACAGCGCCTGCGCTAAAATGGTCCATACACAAACACTGAACGGGACGACACAGGTCCAATCCAACGATCCTTAGGGCGCCCACATACATTCGTTTTCTGATCCTAAAACCGTAGGTATACGGAAACCGTTTTCGTAATTCCGTATAAACACTACACAGTCGATTTTTCTCTATGGAATTCCGTGAGCTCGATCACGTGACGCGATGTGACTGAGCGCGTTCCGGTCGGAAATTTACAAATTTAATATGCTGAGTGCTTACCACACTAGCTTTTATGGCGCACATAAAGCATCTGTCACTTTTTAACTAATATGCGGGTGCGAAAGGGACAAATGCTTAATGTGCGCGATAAAAATTAGTGTGGTAAGCCCTCAGGTCTTGCATCAGTTTCGTTTTTTTTTTCATTCCGAAATCCGAACGCAAGGGCTAGCATTCGGAACGAAAAAATTAAACTTGTGTGACAAGCCCAGGCCTCCATTCTCGATGCATTCGAGATAATGTCGATTTTGAGATAAAGGCCCGCCACACACATTCGTTTTCCGTATTCGGAGACCCCGAACGCAGCCATTTCATATAAATCGTTCTACATGACACACACATTCGAACAAATTCCGTTCGGAATTCCGTACGGAAAAACTACGAACGTGTGTGTCATGTAGAACGATTTATATGAAATGGCTGCGTTCGGGGTGTCCGCATACGGAAAACGAATTCGCAAATCGAATCAGGTAAACGAATGTATGTGACGGGCCTAAGGCTCGTCACACACATTCGTTTTCCTGATTCGAAAACCGTACACGGAAACCGTATTCGTAATTCCGTGCAATCACCACACACATTCGATTTTTCTCTACGGAATTCCGTCAGCTAGATCACGTGATGCGACATGACTGAGCGCGTTCCGTTCGGAAATTTCCGCATGTGTGCGACGAGCCATAGTAAAAGTATGCAGTCCTTGCATCCGTTTTGTTTTTTTCCGTTCGGAATTCCGAACGCAAGCGCTAGCATTCGGAACGAATGGACGGAATAATTCCGAACGGAAAAAAATCGAATATGTATGACAAGCCCTGATTGTTATATGGATTTACTGCGTTCGGAGAGCCCGATTCGAAAAACCTAAGGCCCGCCACATACATTCGTTTTCCTGATTCGATTTCCGAATTCGTGTGTGTCACGTAGAACGATTTATATGAAATGGCTGCGTTCGGAACCATTTCATATAAATCGTTCTACATGACACACACATTCGAACAAATTCCGTTCGGAATTCCGTACGGAAAAATTACGAACGTGTGTGTCATGTAGAACGATTTATATGAAATGGCTGCGTTCGGGGTGTCCGCATACGGAAAACGAATTCGGAAATCGAATTAGGAAAACGAATGTATGTGACGGGCCTAAACGTCAGATTCATACAGTTGTATCAAACGACTGTATGCACTTACGTTTAATCTCGCTTGTGAAATTATCTCGAATGCACCGAGAATTGGGGGCCTGGCAGCGCACTGAGCGACAAACGACTCGCGGGCATGTTAACTATATGGATTTTCTGCGTTCGGACCTTCATTCGAAAAACGAATTCGGAGATCGAATCAGGAAAACAAATGTGTGTGTAGCTGGCCTTATATGGTTTTGCTGCGTTCGGAGCCCGATTCGAAAACGAATTCGAAAATCGATAGGGCCACATATCACACATAATCTTTCCTTAAAATTACGAACGTGTACCATGTGGAACTATTCATATGAAAACGAATGTAAGTTGCCGGCCTTAGCAAAGTTTACATAGAGGACGCGCTCTCAGCAGTCAGAAACGTGGAAAAACGAATATTGTAAACAGTATAAGGCCGGACATCTTATATCCGAACATATATAAATTATGTAGAAACGACGGCTGATCTGTCTGTATGTCACAGCCGTTTGTCTTAGCAACTACTAATGTTATAATAACATTGAAATCTTTAACAGTCATAGAACTTGCATGGCCCATATTACGGGAATTACATACATACATACATAGCATCACGCCCGAAATCCCTAATGGGGTGGGCAGAGCCACAAGACTGCTTGTGGCCACGTTCGATTAATTACTCCTAAGATGGTATGATGAACCGTTTTAGGGGTTTTAAATGTTTAAATATATTTTAAATACTGATAATCTAAGCAAATAGTTATGGAGCTGGGTACCATTTTGGTATATGATTTGTTCGTCTTTCATATTGATAGGGATGAAAGTTTATGTCAATACAAATGGATTTGGTCCAGTAAATGAAAGTCGTATGTCCCTGCGCTTTTGAGTTACAACTTTAAAAAATCGTACATTCAAAAATCAGCGATCTAGACGTCTGCCAACTTTTTTTTCTAGTCTGGGAATCCTAATGAATCGAATGGACGCAACGAGAACGACGAACAAATGATTTAGTATAGCTTTTTTCATTTACCTACATTTTTGCAACTTCGTCCCGTTATAAAACAGAGCCCTGCACGTCTGCCTCTTCGATGTTCATCGTTTTGAGGATGATTCTGACCATCAGTCCAAGAGACAGACACGAACAAATTATTTAGCAAACCTTTTTTTTTTTTATTGTTGAAATGTTGTCTATTCAAAACGCAGCGCTACTATGGTGGCAGACTATTTTTCTGTGGTTCTTTACATTGTCATTAATCGAACAATTCAGGTCTGCCAAGCGCACAAATCATATAGAAATTTTGGCACCCAGCTCCCTAGCTAAAAGGAAGTGGGTCTAATTTTAAAAGTCATACAATGAAGTCAAAATGATTGTCATAATAATATGAAAGAATTTTGTTTATGAATTTCAAAATTATTTCTATAAAAAAGTCTTCATGCTAAATTTTTGGTAATGAAGTTTTTTGTGCCTCCTGTAAAATTTGTTCAGATTAAGTTACGAGGTTTGCGAATTAGGCCGACGATGTGTTTTGTATGAATCCGTGTGGCCTGTACTTGACGTCTTAGGCGGCATGCCTTGACGGTATATCAACGCTTACTCTATTATTATTGTATTCTTACTCTAAGGCGCTGTGATAATCGAATTGTCAAAATCACTTCGCTAAATAAACAACCACTTTGATCCAGCTTTTGAATTGTAAAAATAGTTTTTAGGGTTCCGTACCCAAAGGGTATAACGGGACCCTATTACAAAGACTCCGCTGTCCGTCTATCTGTTTGTCTGTCACCAGGCTGTATCGCATGAACCGTGATAGTTAGACAGGTGAAATTTTCACAGATAATGTATTTCTGTTGCCGCTATAATAACAAATAATAAAAAAAACAGCAAACGTGATTTGGTTTGCTCGTTTTTGCTCGATATTGATGACGGCAACAGGTAGGACGCTTGAAATATTTAGATATACATTCACTTTAAAAATAAATTATTAAATTAAAATAAAACAATAATTTAAGGGGGGCTCCCATAGAACAAACGTGTTTCGTTTTTTGCTTGATTATAGATAATGGTACGGAACCCTTCGTGCGCGAGTCTGACTCGCACTTAGCCGATTTTTAGTATTAATTGATTGTTAAACTAGTGCAAATAATCACTAACGATGTTGATAACCACCGCGTATGATTCTGTAGCATCGCCAGCTAAATCTCAGTACAGTTAGTAGCTAGGTATATAATTTTAGTCAACACTTGAGTGTTACAATGTATATATATAGGTAAGTACAATTAAAATAATAAAAGAGAAAAAACTAAAAGCTTTGCTTTAAATGGCTATCACTTGCCATTAATATGCTAAATTATGATCCTGACGTGATTTGGCACGAAAGCTTACGAGTTATAATTTCTTTCCGAAAAATAGGTATGTACCTATGTGCTGGAACGAAAAACTGGATATCTCGAGAACCGCAAATCAAACACACATATTCTTACAGCCGGTTATACTACCAATTATTCCTGATTTTTTGACATACTACATATTTCAGCCGAAGTCGCATTTTTTTTAAATAGACGAAATTTTTTATTTTATTTTTCCGACTTCTTACATTAAAGGGAAAATACAGAAATATGTATGTTTTGCATTTGCATCTAATTGGCTAAAATTATGAAAAAAATAATATTTAAAATTAAAAAGGATTTGTGAGCTCATGTTACGTCTTAAAATATTAATTTTAGGACAAAAGCATAAAAGAAAAGCTAAGTGGAACATAGAAAAAATTATGGATGAATATCACGATGTCCAGCGGGTGTCTGGCTGTTCTCCTCTACAGGGCGCATTTCTCAACCGATCGTCATGAAAGTTTGTGAACAGGTTCGATCATTATATGGTTTTAACATCGATTCAGATTTCCTTAATGTTCAATATGGCGGAGATATGGGGGTTGAAAACGTAAAAAAAGTTATATTTACTCGCGAGGTCTACAGTAGAGATGCAACGGATATCCGGTTACTATCCGGTATCTGGCCTATCCAGCCATGATTTTACTATCCGGCCGGATACCGGATAGTGAGTCAGTATCCGGCCGGATACCGGATACTAAAAGCTTGTATCAGGGTTAATCAGGAATAGGATAAAACCAATAAAAAACCATCAGAAATAAACGAAATCAATGTCAGTTATCAAATTAAAGCTAAGTTTGTTGTAATTTAAACATAAAACTTCACTTAACATCACATCGTTCACGTTTTAATATTCTCAACTGACGTAATAGAGCGCGTATTGAACCTCAAAGGGCCTCTCCGCGCACTTACAATTCGTAACAAGTTGAAAATTGCTCGCCGCGCGAAGGCCGCGCCAGCTAACACAACTTTAGATATAGCTAATGTGCAGCCGGATATCCGGTTGCCGGATATCCGGCCAGTGGCCATGCCGGATATCCGGTATACGGCATCCGGCCAAACCACTATCCGTTGCATCTCTAGTCTACAGCTCAAAGAGCCACTTCTTTTATTTGTCCGACGTGCACTTTTCACACGGTTAAAAATAAAAGGAAATAAGTCCAAATGAAATTAACTTTTGTTTTAAACTTTACTCAACCGCGTTAGAATTGAATTTGGAATGGATTTGTATTTCACATTATTTCTTTTTAATTTTAAACGAGCGTTTTAACAAATTGAAAGTAATTGACCGAGCGAGCGCGGAGCGTCTCCGTTTCAGCTTGGGCCATATTATTTATTCTGTGACGACGCACTTCGAAATCTCGGTAAACTTCGGTACACAACAGTCGCGCGTGCGCCGGAGTTATTTATGGGCACAGAATAGATAAAATAGTACGAGTACGGGCGCGAACAGTGTGAGGCGCTCCCTCCCGCGCCATTATTAATGTAAATTATATGGCAAAAGAATTTTTGATGTTATTGGTATATTTAAAGCAAAATACATAAAGTGCATTTTTTATTCTATACTCACTTAGTCACTTTTGAAACTAGAAATAAGAACAGAAGTTTGGTTCTTCAAACCCAGTTCTATTTTACCACATGCATTTTCATGACCATAAATTGCTTCACAACCTTATAAATAAATTTAATCGCCAACTGTGAAATACTTATCATTCAGGAGTCCGGTGATCATCTATGGTCTTCATCAACAATTCCACTTCACCAAATAATGCTTTTGAAACGTAACTGCTTGAGTTATTACAGATTATACTAAAATTGCTGTATGCGTGCCTATAATATTGGAAGATTTCCATCGATCCCTCATAGATCCTCTTATCACACCGCGACTTTGACTACAACGGGACCAAACTGGAAGTATACCCTACCGATTAAAAAAAGAATTTTCCAAATCGGTTTATAAATGACGGAGTTCCAAAGTAACAAACATAAAAAAAACAACCGAATTGAGAAACTCCTCCTTTTTTTTAAGTCGGTTAAAAATACCTAAGCGTGCACGTGTTCTGAAACGTAACACCATAGAAAACAGATCTGCCTGCATTCGGTCGAGTCGTAGTGTGTTGCGCCACACTCACACTCTCATATGTAACCTTAGTACCTAACTATATGTGACTGTGTTTAGTAAAAGGTACAACTTTCGAAGTATACAGTTACTAGCTTCCGCCCGCGATTTCGTCCGCGTGAAATTCGGTTATTATTGGTAATGATTCCCTCGGGAACTATTGACTCACACACACACACACACACACACACGCACGCACGCACGCACGCACGCACGCAAGCACGCACGCACGCACGCACGCACGCACGCACGCACGCACTTACGAAGTGAAGAACTAATTTATCATCATGGTTATGTGTGTTTAGGTATTCAAAGTAAATAAAATAATAATTTGTCGCATTTTAAGTAGGTAATCTAAAGTTTAGTAGGTACCAAAGTTGTACCTGCCCTGCCTTATGGATATCGAATTTCAAAGCAATTGGTTCGGTGATTGAAAAGTTAAAAATGGCGGCCACTTTTGCTAATTCTGGTAACGAGTTCGTATCTGAAGGCCACAGGGACCACCCCAAAACGGTCGTCAAAGAATGAAAACACTTTGAATTTTACCTCCTGTAAAGTAGCGCCCCAAAGTTGTACCCTAAGTACCAGAGGCGAAGCGTGAAATATTTCCTAAGAGACGCCGGAAGAATTAGAAGCGTACGTGCGTCGGTGACATTTTGTTAGAGTAACATGGACTTCACTGACAGCTAGCCGTAGCTTTCTAGCTTGGTAATGCCGACATATCAGGAATCGGCTTGTAGGCAGGCTGCGCCACTGCTAAGTACCTAGGTACTAAACTTTGCGAGCTAGTAAAGGTAATAAAATAAACATATTGACGGGTTATTATTTTTCACGCATGTTTTCTAGGATATTAATAATTGATTTGTGACAATAACCAAAAATCAGTATAATTTCGACCGCTTTACAAAATCGCGAATATCTCGGAAACCAGAACTCCGAAAATTGTACCTTTTTCTAAACAGTCACATATAAGCAAGCATTCATTTAGGCGTCGTCTTGAATAGTCCTGATAGAACGCGATTGCGCGATCATCGCTAGTTGGCGCCAACTTTGTTCGTAGGCGCGTTCAAACATCAGTATGTTTGAACGCGCGTTCAAACATACTGATGTTGAAGGCATTGTCCTAATAGAACACGATTCATCATCATCAACACCATCGCTAGTTGGCGCCAACTTTGTTCGTAGGTACGAACGCGCGTTCAAACATACTGATGTTGAAGGCATTGTCCTAATAGAACACGATTCATCATCACCATCGCTAGTTGGCGCCAACTTTCTTCGTAGGTACGAACGCGCGTTCAAACATACTGATGTTGAAGGCATTGTCCTAATAGAACACGATTCATCATCACCATCGCTAGTTGGCGCCAACTTTGTTCGTAGGTACGAACGCGCGTTAAAACATACTGATATTGAAGGCATTGTCCTAATAGAACACGATTCATCATCATCATCACCATCGCTAGTTCGCGCGAATTTTGTTCGAGCGAACGCGCCTTTTCACCGGCTATTTGAAGTCGTTTCATAATTTTTTTAATTATATAATTATTTGTTTTGTGGTGCATTTATATAAAGTTTCA
Organism: Tortricodes alternella; assembly: GCA_947859335.1. Classification (NCBI taxonomy): domain Eukaryota; kingdom Metazoa; phylum Arthropoda; class Insecta; order Lepidoptera; family Tortricidae; genus Tortricodes; species Tortricodes alternella. Next base: position 19,362,126 of record OX401970.1, on the reverse strand, counting down.
AGTTGATAAGCAAATGGAATCAGTTTTTCCAGTACAAAATTCAATATCCTACCTAAGGCATCCCTTTTTAGGAGAATTTTCGTTTTTTTCTCAATAGAGAACTTGCATCTTTTATTGGAAAGTACTCAGTAATAGAAACCAAACTTTGTACGCAAATCATTATTGTATTTGTTTTTTTTTGAGATACGACGGATTGAAAAGTCGTAGTTCATACCACTCACAAAAACGCTCCATACAAAATGGCCCTGAACTATGACGTCACAGTACCGTAAGAGTATAATTATACCAAACCAATCTAAAAAGAGCGCGGTAATACATTTTATATGGCCTTCAGGGCTCTTTTTACATTGGGCGGGGTGTACAAAATATATGAAATTTCCAATTATTTCCGAAAGTACTGTTTTTAGGCCAATATCGTACAAATAAAAAATTACAGAAATTTGATGAGGATGTCAAAAACTAGTAATCCAGAACTAAAAAACAATATTTATTTTTCACTTATTTTGTCTATTTTTGACCCTTAATAAAAGAAAAAGTAACAGTCAAATTGATCTTTTTGTTTCTTTTACATGCATTTATTTACTTTAAGTTACCGATACACAGAAATATATTACTATTTGTTACTACAGTCAAGTAGCCAATTGCCTACCTAATTGTTTGTTTTGAACTGTAAATATACCAAGTTTCAAGTTGATAAACAATTGGAATCGGTTTTTTCCATACAAAGTTAAACACCCCAAGGCACTCCTTTTTAGGTGTAGTTTAATGTTTTTTTGGTTAACGTATGTTTAATTGTTTGTTTTTAAACGTTTCAAGTTGATAAACTCATCAAATTAGTTTTTTCCAGAGCTACTAATTTCAACCCCCTGTTTAGCCCCTTTCCAGGTTTATTTTCAGAATTTTCTATAGCCTGCCTGAGGTTTTCCTTAATATAATATCGAAAACCGCATTGAAATCCATCCAGTAATTATAAAGTTTATGGCGCACATACAATCAGACAAACTGACATGTAATTCAAAATGCAAGTTAAACTCGCATGGGAAAGGTTCCGTTCCGTACATGATTATCTGAAATTTCCTATGTTACTTTAAATACCATAGACGTCTTCCTGGGTTCCTCATAGGTTTTCTTGGGTTTGTAATCTTTTAGTGGTAGAGCAAAACGGTAATCCTCATTAGATGATTACTGTTCCTACCTCACTCTCACAGAATATCGGCGTAAAGTAATAGCTTGCTATTGCGTTTCGTACGGTGAGTGACGAGAGCGTATACCCTCATCCCTATCCCCCCATCCTCCCTAGACTGGCAACGCACCTCTGGTGTTGCAGATGTCCATCGGCGGCGGTGACCACTTTCCATCAGGTGGGCCGTCAGCTCGTTTGTCAGTCAATTGACATAAAAAAAATCTATAGGTAAATAACTATTTTCTGTACTTTTTTCAAAATTTTAGGCTCCTTTCAAACTACCTTTATTCAATTTAGGCTTATACAAGCTCTTATGAAGGAATGAATCTACCACCGGTTCGGAAAAATTCCTCTACTGAGAAGAGCCGGCAAGACACTCGGTGAGGTATCATTTTTTCAAAACAGTACACATATAAATTAACAATGATGTCTACAGTTTTATACAAATCTAAGTATATACGAGGGGGGGAATGGCCAATTTTCGCCTATTTTCCTAAATAACTTCCAAACTAATTACAGGTATTAAAATTTAAAATAAATTGACATCCTCACAATAAGCCCTTGCATTTGAAATGGCACGATATAGCTTGCATATATATATTTTTTAATTTTCCAATTTAGCCCCAAAAGTGGTCCCCATGTTAAAAATTCATTTATTTACGTTACGCGTGCGTGTTGCGGTCACCGACTTAAATAATAATATGTATACCGAATTTCAACTCAATCGCTCCAGTAGTTTCGGAGAAAATTGGTTGTGACAGACGGACAGACAGACAGACAGACATACAGACAGACGGATGGACGGAAGGACGGACGGACGGACGGACTGGCGTACGGACGGACGGACGGACAGACGGACGGACAGACGGACACTTTACGATGTTATTATATGTACGTCGTAATAAAATGTCGTATTAATTTCTCTTCATAGTTTATTCTTGCTTTTAACGCTTGATTTTCCAACTCGTAATAATAGTCGATTAATGATTCTGTCTTCCCTCGCCGTCAATAATAAAACTTTTGGCACATCTTCAGCAGCAGAAAATTGTTCTTTGAAATTGGCCTCAATGATCTCATATGATGATAATACTGTATGGTGATTTTTATACCATTGAAGTGCAGCTCCCTCTAAATACGCAGTACCTAATCCCGTTTTTTTTTTGCTCATCGGACCAGCCTTTGATTAAAGCCACTGCTCGATATTGAAAGAGAAAATTTTCAACGTCAGTCAATCCGTTAAACTTAGCACCAGACGTTTTAAACTGGTTTATAGCTTACTAGCTTCGCACGGTAAAAGTCAAACATAATAAGTAATTACGCGAACAACTTTTTCTTGTTGCGCGTAATTTAAAATCTGTGACTTTAGACGATTCTAAAGTAAGTATTTAGTTAAGTAAATGATAAAGGCAAAGGCAATGTTGATTTACATTAAATGCCCAAGCTAACTATATTTAAATGGATAACAATACATACTATACTTAGTTTATTTCCACCCAGTAGTTTTAAAGTTTATCGCGCACATACAATCAGACAAACAGACATGAAATTCAAAAACCATTGGGATTTGTTCTGTTGCAGCATTTTTTGATTATTTTCAACGTATAGACGTTTTCTACTTTATGATTTTATTATAACTATAGATAAATGATCTTCCCATACATCAATACACTACAAATACAGGCATTCCCAGTTACATTTATTTCTGGATCGGTTACCTAATTGTTTGTTTGTTTGTGCTTTATACCTAGTTTCAAACTGATAAACAAATGGAACTTGATCGCATCAAGCGAGTCTCAATATGGTTGAATTTATTTTCGCGCGCGTAAATTTTTTGCGATAACTCCTAAGATATTCGTTTAAATTATATGGTATAAAAGATTATAATAATGTACATGAAATACTTAAGGTAACTAACGTATTTAAGTTGATATGGATTAATAGTTAGTCTGTCTAAATAGCTTTTCAATTACCGCATTGTACGTGACCATTATTTTAGAAGATAGAATGGGAATAGTAAGTTATCCTTAAAAGATAGACATATGCTATCGCGGATTTTTTGTAGATCTATAAAAGAGAAATATCCCACCATTTATTGTTTTGTTATTTCTCAAAAGAATTAGGCAGCGTTTTCGATGAAAGCTCCCAGGCGGCTTGAATTTTTCCGACGCTTCCAACAATTTTCGTTTTATTTCAACCAATTTACACAAAACCTTGACAAATTATATACCTAAACCTTCCCGATGAATCACTATGTATTTATGGTCTACTTTTTAGGAGACAGCTAAAACCGTTTTTTTCTTTAACAGTTACTTCACATGCGTTATAGTTTTTTTATGATAACTAGGTAACTTTTACATCAATATAAATTCAGTTAAATTGAATTTGTTAATAAGTTATTAGTAATACATGACTTAAACGGAAATATTGGCACATAGCGGTTCCGGTAGCACATCTATTGGTGAAGGTGGTCGTTCAGTGGTTTTTGAGTTTAGCAGTAACAGACAGACAGACAGACGCGGCGGGCAACTTCGTTTTATAATATGTAAGGATTTATAAGAGTTTTTTTTATAAATCGAGATCGAATTATAGGATACTAGCTTCTACCAGCGACTTCGTCCGGCGAAAGTCGGTTTAGTTATTCCCTCGGGAACTTTAAAATTTTCCAGTTCCAGTTTCAGTTTCCTATATCCTTCCCAATACCATAGAGAAATGTGTGTACAAAGTTTCATGATGATCGGTTGAGTAGTTTTTACGTGAAAACGTAACAAAAAACCAACCTACATTCACATTTATAATATTAGTAAGGATTAACACTAATTGGGGTAAGTAGGTAGCTGTCTGTGAGAAAAGGATTTTATTATAACAATTAAAATAACTATACTGCCTTTTTGTTGAAAGCACCTCCGCCGTGTAACACGAAGATGTGGCTCGACGGTAGAGCACGGAGATGTTGGGGCGTTCTTCTTGTGCGTCTCTTGGCTAAACTAAACTGCTTCTTTGTTCTAGTCGATATCAGTATTTATTTCACGTAAAAGTAACACATGAATGGGTCAAGTGCCCAGCTTGAACTGCTCATTCTTTACTGCGCTGGTCCGTTCCTTTTTTTATTTAAATATAAATAATTAAAACTAAACGTGACATAAGGAGTTTCTCCAACACCTAACCAGATACAAAATGTTACATGTATCCGGCCAAATACAAAAAGACACTTTATCGATTTTTTGTATCACAGTATGTATGTATGTATGTGATTATGTATGTATGTAATCACTCCATTAGTTACCACCTAGAGCCAATACTACTGAACCGATTATAACAAATAGGGTGTCAGACGATTCAAGCAAAATGCCCGGTTGACATAGGGCGTAGGACATAACTTGAAATCCAATACGGCGGATGCTAAAAGACATTTTGTTTTTTGATATTTTTCTACCCGTGCATTATTGAATGAAAGGGCTCGACGAGAGCATTCCACAAATATAATATATAACATGTTGGTATTTAAAAGTACTGAAATACCTAAAGTTTGAATCGTTTCTCGTAAAACGCAAATTAAACTAAAAAGATGACAATAAAAGTTATTAACTATAAAAAACAATAAACACGACTGCATATTTTTAAAAAGAAAGAAAAAAGAAATTTGCTCTGCCGTGCTCGTGGGTCCGACATGGAAATAGCCGTTAGTGACTTCAAATAGCTATTATAATGGAGATTCAGCGACTGCTATTGCCATATCGACCCCACGGGCCCACGAGCACGGCGGAGTCAATTTCTTGTTTCTTTATTTTAGAAGTAATAATGCAGTCAGGTTTTTTGTTTTTTGTAATCAATCTTTTTTTTTGTTAAATACTACTTTATTTTAACATTTTTAGGGAACATTATGTTAAAATAATACAGCTTCCTTATTTCCACTGCGGGCTGATAACAATAGCATTTTAATTTTGTGTATTACTCATGGACATTTGTAAAATATTGCCATCAGAATGCAAGAACTGGCGCCTCATTCGGGAACGCTAAGTGATTCTGTAGCGACTCATAAGCCAGATTTCTCATTCCACTCTTCCGCACGACGCGAAATGCGTAAGAGCGAGATGAGAGATCTGGCTTACGAGTCGCTACAGAATCACTTAGCGTTCCCGAATGAGGCGCCTGTTGCCTATTGTTTTTGCGCAAATACATCAGTTATCTTAGAAAATAGCGAAATCGCTTTATGTTTGCCTAGATTTGAGGAGTTCCGTTGATTCCGCATGAATCCTAACCTTCTAGCGTTCGTAACGTTCGTTGTTGAGCTAGAGGCCTCTGACATACGGACGGACGGACGGACGTTGTAGGCTCAGTAATAGGGTCCCTTCGGGTACGGAACCCTAAAAAAGAAAGATATATTGAGATATTGTGATAACCACATAGTATTTTTATCAAATGATCTCACCGTTCAGTCGTTTTAAAAAAAAATACTTAAAGCGTTGCAGCCCTGGATACCCGACAACCGATAACGATACTCACTTCTGAATCGCGGAGCGATAACATTGCTAAGGTTTTTGACTTCTTGGTAAAGGTCTGTTTACAACTTTGTTGTTCATAGTAAACTAGCTATTGCCACTGAGTTCGTCCGCGTAGAATGCGTTTATCGCGCACAGCGCCAGCTGCCGATCTCAGGATCTGTATTTATAAAGATACCTAAAACTCCTGCCAGTATACCGGGATAAACAGTATCCTATGTGCATCTCCATATAACGCGTTAACGCGCTACATATGTGCTATTTTTTATGAAAATCTATTATGCCGTTTGGGCGTGAAAACGCACCAAACAAACGAACACACTTTCCCATTTATAATATTAGTATGGATTACTGGAGTCCTAGTATTATGAAATGATTGATGATTGATGAATGATTTGTCATAAGCGATTGTATTGAATGGCAAGCAACATAATCGTAAAGACTAGACTTTTTGGTAAGGCGGAGTTCAATGGCCGTTTATGCAGATTTATCTGGCGGGTAATTGTTATATAGTTTATGACACCCGCACCTTTTCCGCGAATCAATTTGATATCCCATTTATTAAAATCCGTCAAGTTGTTTACGAGCTAAAGTGGAACATCCGATTTTTGGTCACATACATACATACATAGACTGTTAAACTCTATACACTCCTTTTGCCTTCGCACAGTCGAGTAAAAGACGTTGACGTTCCCGATGTGAATGACAAATGTCAAATTGAGTACTTATAAAAGAACTTATTCTTACCTGATTCCTAATAGCGGCTACTTGCGTCAGGCCAAGCTGGTTTTGTCCTTGTTGTATAAATTGATTTGTGGGTGCAAGCATTCCCGCCTGACTTAAATACATGAGATGTTCTGCACTTTTGCCCATACCATTCATGGATTGTAAGGGGTTACCGTGATGTTGATGTAGGTCATATAACCCTTGCTGACCCAACTGAGGGGCGTTCTGCATGCCCTGCAGAGATGGCAGCATCATTGCATTACTCTGTATGGTTAGATTGCTTCCCATGTTGTGATTTTGCATCGGTGCCAATTGTGTGTGAACCAAGTTAGATGTTAAGTGTGCAGGGTGGCTACCAATAACTGATGGGTTTATTGCTATGTTCCCGACGGCTGCTTGATTAATGAACTGCTGCTGATTAGCTTGCGTATGTTTAAATTGAACAGATCCCTGATGATGCATGTTATTAATAGCCACAGGGATGGGATTCTTCCACTTCTCTTGATTCTGAAACAAAAACCGCCGATGAGAATTTATCAAAGCTACGTAGTAGATCTGAACTTGTTACTATGGGCTGTGACAAAATGCATTTCAGGCTTATTTTCCGTAAGAACTTCAAAGTTCCCATTCCAACAAGGGTCGAAATGAACTGAAGGGTTGAAACCACCAAATAGGGACGGCATCACATGATACAAGGATGGATCAAAAATGAACTCCGTTCGGTACTAGTACAGGCATTCATGCCAAAGACTACAACAGCAGCGTAAGCATGAGCAGCTATGCTACCGTCTTTCAAGCAGAGATGTATGCAATAATTACCGGTGCACAAGAGAAGATAGACAGGAGTAATCAAGAGAAAACTGTCGCAAAATGGTTCTGAAAGCCGGCGGCTACACGTAGACAAGATAAACATATCTCTATACTTAATTTTTCATTTTAGTTATCATTTGACGATCTGGGATTAAAAAAAACGATGGAAACGAACCACGTTTCCTCCCGGTGTATCACTTATCTAATACTTTGACCACGTGATCATTCCTTCACTCGTCCTTTAAACTTAAGGTTATCGCACACTTATCAACCCGACGCCGTCACCATACTTTTAGTCCCTAGTATAATTAAAAATTTTAGCGCCAATAATCGCTACGCGCTAGGCGTGTAGCGCGTAGCAGCGTTTTTCCGCTTTGTAGCGAAAATGCGCTACGATCAGAGCGCCCGCCTAGCGGGGTCCTGCGTAGTACTCAAAGCGTTAAGTATACTATGAAATCCTGCTCATTAAACTTAACAGATCAGGAATCAGAGGTGTTGTACGCAACTTATTTAGCACATGTCTCACACGGCTACTAACCCAGTACGTGCAAGTGGACACAATCAGTCCATAGAACAAATTGAACGTCCATGCATGGATTTAATTTCTTATCTACATTAACGATTTACCTAATACATTCTGCGTCAAAAAAATCGCATTTCTCTCTACGAAAATCAGTTTCAAACGAATATAGCCAGATACTTTATTCTATATTATAACATTTAGTATATTTGGATAAGTTGTGAAAATAACTACGTTTTTAAGGCAAGCTGAACGTCCGCGTTCGAAGGTTCGCGAGTTGTGCCTTCTCGCGGGTGTATACTGATTAAGGTCAGATGTTACTGGAATCGCTCGGTGCTCATCATGTTAGGACACGCACTGCTCGTCTGCTCAGCTTTCGTGACGAACGTGTGAGAATATAAGCATCCGCAGCTAGGGCTTCCATTCCGTAATTACGTAATTACGGATAGATTTTGACCTTTTTACAAATACGTAATTCAAAGGGGAAAATTCCGTAATTACGTAATTATGTATCTTGATATATACAGTAAAAATAACATAACGACAAAGTGCCGATTTACGTTAAATTTTATGAAAAAAACACGTAAATCACATAAGTAGCCAAAAACCATTGTAAGTTGTTTTAAAGTAACGGGCAACACCGTATGTAGGAGAGTGAATCAAAAAGTAATTAGAATTACATGCTGGTAAAACATCTTTATCCGAAGTTTTGTTTTTATGATGTTATTACTCATTATGTCACGATATTTTTGATTTATTCCATGTGATCATATTCCATGAGTCATACCTTTTAAAAGTAGTAGTTTATTTCATGAAATGATTTGCATAATCCGTTTCTTCCAAAACGAGTTAAGTGCCGTGATTAAGTAGATGTGTCTGAAAAAATGACCACTAAGATTTTTTTTTTATTATCCAGTAGACTTAAGGGACTAATAATTTTACCCTCTTCCACGGCCGCTTACTGCGTTGCTGAATTTAAGAAAAGGTAGATTGAGCTAAACAGATGGTCCTCGTTAGGACCAGCCTTCCACCATGGTTATCGAATGAAACGTCGAAAAAGTGGAAATAAATACTGTAGAAGACTGAAGAATATCAAATATCTAGCAGAGACCACATTTCATTTTGGTAGCATACAATAAATGGACACTGTAGGATTCAAAAAGTATCAGCAAGATGGGTTCCGAGACTGGTAACCGAGAAAAATCAAGAACAACGCTTTCAAGATTCCGCTTTGAGACCTTTGAAACCTCCATAGGTTTCAAAGCGGAATCTTGAATTCGTTGAGCGTTATCGAGATACCTTCTAGCGTCATTTTATAACCATGTATGAAACGTGGGTCAACCATTTTGACCCTGAGACGAAAAAATCAAGGATCCTGAAAACGCTAATTTTCTCCACCAATAACAAATTACGGAAGGTGTTGGTATTTTTTTATTAACTACCTGCTGAAAGTAAAAACTACATCAAGCAGTTAAAGAAAAGCCCAGGGAACTTGTCGTTAGGCGTGCTACTTTCACCATGATAACGCTCCAGCGCATCGATCCCAAGTTGCGCTGGCGGCTATACGCAAATCTGGCTGCGGTTCTAACATGCTCAAAGATAGGTTAAACCCGTTAATTTCCATGAATATCTCTTTCGTCTGCACTAGTTTGAGAGAGACGCACGTAGTGATAAGACAGTTTAAGTTAGCATTTTGTCTTGCATGTTAGGGCCGCTGGAGCTGGAGATCTTTGTCGACCACTACTCATCGGACTAAGCTTCTATTGATTTCCACATATTTCAAAAATGAAAGTAGTATAACCGTGGAAAAATTCGCAGTCTTGGCTGTGGTAGATTTTTTTTGATTCGGTATTACTTTTTGAGACTCAAGGAAAGGTTTTTTTCATAAAGGCATAAGAAAAATCGAGAACGTTACTTTCATTGTATCAATTTAGAAGGACAAAAAAGTAATAAAACACACGTTGTTGTTTTTTTACCATGATTCTAAGAATATTTATGATTTACCTTCGTTCTACGAGACCTGTAAGGGGCTCGAAATATCGCAGATGTTTATAAAAACTAATAAGTCGTGTATAAACCTGTTAAATATATTTTAATTCAGTGTTTTCCTGAATGTTATAATCTGAATTTTATTAATTTGGTACGTAAAACTACAAATCAATTTTTTTATAAAAAATCTAGGTACCAGTTACGTAATTACGTAATTACGTAATTTAAACTCAAAAATCCGTTACTAGTTACGTAATTGATATATCGTGATTACGTGATACAATTGTTATCGGTTTGGATCGAAATTCAAACCAATTCATGACTCGATGTAAATAAGGGTACAATTGGTTTACTTTTCGCGAAAGCGATACCAATTTTTGTTACGTAATTGAGCAGCCGATCCTTCTTGGTCGGCGGGGATCGCTCCTTCCACTGCATTCAGGCTATCGACCGCGGTCGCTGCAAACTCAGAGCCGGTCCCGTTCAAGCAGCACCCCCGGGGGAGGGAATGCAGGGTCTGGCAACATACCCGCACCGATTGCCTCAAACTCGCTGATTTCACTGGGTAGTCGTCAGCCAGGAGGGAGCTGATTACCCACATTTAGCCCTTTGGCGACTGATCACCAGGACGACGCTGCCGCTGCCGCGGATTCGACTTTGCAGTCGCCGCCACTGCCTCAAACGGTTGAACGACTGCCGACGTGCCCCAACACCAAACCTCTGTCCCCGTAAGTGGAGACGTTCTCGGGAGGTTCTCCAGGTGGCCGCTCTCCTAGACCTTTTCAACCGGCCGCTACGCATCTTGAAAAGGAAGCCTCAGACTAGCCAACCCACGGCATTTCTTCTCTCATTCGTAACACCAAGGATGTTTTGGACATGTCAGTTTTGTTGACCTATTTATCCTAAGACTGTACTGATCTTAAATTATAGAATAGTAATAGATACGCTGTATCCTAGGTGAACCTACGATTGTCATGTTACAAAAAGATCACGTGATTAATGGACGGTCCCTAAACTGAGTAGTAAAACTGGTTCACTAATGAAATACCGAAACTTGTTTGATAAAAGTTCATTTTACAACCAACGTTTCGTATACTATTCATTTCACAACTATGTTGTTGCGAGAATGTGTCGATTCAAAACTTATCGTTTGACCACTAGTCATTTACCAAATAGTATAATTTATAAATGTATCAAATATTTTATTTTCATTTATATAATTTTCATTACACAAAAAGATTCGTAAGGCAAACTGACTGATTAGCAAATCGACATTTAGAAAATGAATTTGAAATTATCAGAGTTCGTAATTGGTGTGCATTATTTATCGTCCTAGCCTAACCTAACCGGCAGCGTGTCGACGTCACCCCGCTTCGCGGGGTGCCTATTTCCGCTCTAAGGGCCACAAGTTAACCCTAACCTAACCTACCAATAATACAATTGTTACTTTTGTTTGTTTTATACCGCGGGGGGCGGTCACACAAATATTTGCCCTTACCGGGGATCGCACCCGGGACGCTAGTTTCGGAGGCAGGGTCACTACCAACTAGTTAGGCGATCCGCGTCGTCAAAGTTAGTAATATTTAAGTTGATTACACTTATGTATGATTATTAAAACAATTAAATTATCAGAGTATGTAATTGGTGTGCATTACTTATCGTCCTAGCCTAACCTAACCGGCAGCGTGTCGACGTCACCCCGCTTCGCGGGGTGCCTATTTCCGCAGTAAGGGACACAAGTTAATCCTAACCTAACCTACCAATTATATAATTGTTACCTTTGTTTGTTTTATAACGCCGGGGGCTTTGCCCCCCGAACCCCCCACCCGAGGGGGCCTCCACCCCCCTTCCCCCCTCGTGGGGGCTCCGCCCCCTTTCCCCCCGTGTGGGCTCCCCCCCGTAGGGGGCTCCATCCCCCTTCCCCCCTCATGAGGGGCTCCGCTCCAACTTCCCCCCTCGTGAGGGGCCCCGCTCCCCCTTCCCCTCTTAAAGACGGGCTTGGCCCCCCAAGCCCCCTCCCCTATCAGGGGCTTCGACCCCGTTCCCCCTTTTGGAAGCCTTCGCCCCCAGTCTCACCCTTTTCTAGGTGCCCTAACCTAATAAGGGTGTTATTACTTATTTTATACTAAAGCTTATATAGAATGAAACCTATAACAAACAAAGTAATATTATATACCAAACGTTTGTAGGTCGAACGTTAGTTGACTATTTGATACAAATAATAAATAATCTATTTGACAAATTATACAATACAAAATGAAAATTTGTCAAGTAAGTTGTTCGAAAACATGGATCATTTGCGAAATCTGTAGTTGTAAAATGATAAAATGATAAACGACGTATTTGTCAATCGTTGGCTGCGAAACGTAGCGTTGTTAAATGATTGGCGAGATTTTGATAGGACACCAGTAAAACTGAATAATATTTGTAATAAATTAATCAACAAACAGTTTCCTTACATTGTGTCTTATTATTTTCTTAAGGAGCAATTACAGTACTCCGGTCGACATATGAGACAGGGTGATCGTATGATCAGGACCACTCATGATTAAATGTTCTTCCGGCCAGATATTACTAGGTCTCACTAGTATAAAGACGATGTCAGTCAGCCAGATCCGTTTGAAACTGATACGATCGCCGGAAACGGCAGCCACAATAATGTAATTGACCCATAAGTCGGGTTCTCGGCACTGAATAGGTTAACCTGGAGCTCTTCAGGCATGCCGCATGAGCCTTTGCTGTTCTCGGTTTTAAGATGGGCGAGTGTGGGAATGTGATACCTATCAACATTTATTATCACTCCGTATTTCCAGTGATTCATTGTGTCTGCGGTTTGCGTCAGGGGATGACCTCCAATTGCATACACCGAGATATTTAAAGACATAACATTAGTTAGATACACATCAGTACTTTATAAGACTCAAGGAAAGAAAAATAAGTACCTATCTTGAAAAAATTCGGAATAGCGCCAATCCGCGGCAATATCTTGTACGGGTCCATATTGGCTCTCATAAAATTCTTACTCCTATTTTTTTTTCACTACCGATTTGTATTCATAATAATCACTCTTCATAATTTTTTTCCTCATACTATTTTTGTTCATACATTTTTATTCCTACCATCGGAACTCATAACAGACAGTTATCATAATTTTTTTATTTATAATGTCATTACTAAGAACATGTTTGAAGTCATAATTTTTTTTTTTCATAACATTTTGCTTCATATCAGACAGTGATCATATTTTTTTTATTCATAATTTCATTACCAAGAACGTACTTCAACTCATAATTTTGTTTTTCAGAATATTTTCCTTCATAACAGACAATAATCATATTTTTTTTATTAATAATGGCATTGCTAAGAAAGTATTTGAACTCATAATATTGGTTTTTATAACAGTAACTATTCAAAATAAGATTTAATCATATCGTTAATTATTCCTATTGAAGGTATATTCGTAAACGTATTAATAAAAAGTAGGTAGTGTTAAAATTGCGGGTAAGCAAACAGATCTTTTTGAATGCCTATCCAATTTCATCAGCCAGATTTGACCCAATATTACCTCGATCCCCAACGAAAGTGACGTTGTAGGTACGTCAGGGTACCTACAACTTTACTTTCAAGATGCATGGCATCCCTATGGATTCAAGCAAATTAATATAACAGCGTGAACCTATTTAGCATAAAATCTTACAAATAAGCAAGATTTTCTGAACTGTTACAAAAAAAAGACCTAACATCGAAGGTTAAGGCGGGAGCTTCGCTTCGCTTCGCTCCCGCCTTAACCTTCTGAACCTAACCTATCTGAGTCGCTTCTGCTCCGGCCCATTTTGCTCGCTCGCTTCGCTCGCTCGCTCAGAAGTCTTCTTAAGTACCTATTCAGTTTCATTTACACTTATGATTAAAAAATATATGAAAATAAATATTAGTATAAAACAGTTGTATGATTATTAACATTATGAATTTCAATAATGCGGATAAATAATGCTTATAAAATAAAAAACAGACTTAAAAAAACTTACTTTTCAATAAGTTTTTTTATCACATTTTATTTATTACCCTGTGATTAAACGACACACATCAAGTAACAATAGCATAATGCCAATTGCTCATCACCATTTACAAACTGTTGCCACGGTGCAAGGATGTCAATCGTTGAGGAGTTCTCCTGGTTCTTCAATTTTACTACATGGATTTTCACGGACATAAGTTGCTTCAGAAGCAATATTATACAGCAATTTAATCGCCAACTGTGAAATACTCATCATTTAGGTTTTCCAGTGACCATCTATGGTCTTAATCAACAGTTTCACTTCACCAAATAATGCTTTTGGAACTTAAGTGCTTGAGTTATTACAGAAAATACTAAAATTGCTATATGCTTGCCTATAATATTTGAAGAGTTCCATCGATTCCTCATAGATCCTCTCATCACAACTCGACTTTGACTACAATGGGACCAAACTGGAGGTATACCCTACTGAATAGAAAAAGAATTTTCCAAATCGGTTTATAAATGACCGAGTTCTGAAGTAACAAACATAAAAAAAATGAAAAGTAAAATACTACCGAATTGGGAAACTCCTCCTTTTTTTTGAAGTCAGTTAAAATCATCGACAATCATATTGATGTCACCAATAACCTCACGAATGGTATGGAGTTTAACGATTTTCTATTTCTTTTTATTCGCAAATACTTTATGTAACTACTACTGGTTAACGAGCATTCAAGTATATCCTATTTCACTGATGCCCATACATTTTATGGCTTATTTACTCGAGAAACCCTCTTTTCATCCTAAAAAACAAACAAATTACCAATATTATTTAGTATCACAGCCATACAGTCCAAACAAATGCATATGTGTAGTTATTGTGCTTGTGTAACAAACAATCTGTGTGGCCTGTAGTTAAAGTTTGAGGTGGCATGGCGCTAAAGGTGCATCTATTGTTATTCTATAATCTAAGTGTCAAACCACTGTCCAACACACAACCACAGAATCCATAATAGAGGAATTGTTACTTTCTTTTTCTTTTTAGGGTTCCATACCTCAAAAGGAAAAAAGGAACCCTTATCAAAAAAGGATCACTTGTTTATCCGTCCGTCTGTCTGTCTGTCTGTGTATCAAGACCTTTTTCTCAGGTACACATGGAGTTATCCATTTGAAATTAATATCAAATACTCAGGTCTGCAATCTCTTAAAGCTGTGAAAAAATCAACCTTCTAAGTCACCGCAATCAAAAAATACGGCCGTTTATGCAACATATTTTGATACATTCAAGGGAATCCAAAGGGAATCAAAACCTAAGGATACTTCCCGTTGACTAGAATCATGAAATTTGGCAAGATGCAGTGTCTTACAGCACAAGTAAAGGAAAATGTCCATTGCACAAGATAGGTACAAGATTGCGAAAGTAATTTTTTGTCTTATTTCATAGGTAGGTTGTAAACAAGGTTTTATTCATTTTTAAGGTTTTGGAACCCTAGGTATTGACCTACAAGGTCCTGTTTCTTTTTCATAGGTAAGTACAGAACCCTCGGCACGTGAGTCAGACTTGCACTAGACTGGTTTCTTTAGCTTAAGGCAAAGAAATAATCAAACAGCGGAACAAATGGCTGAAATGTAATTGCAGTCATTTATCTCCTGAATCTCTTGAAGAAACAACATAAAATAAAAATAAATTACCTTTAGATTCTTGGTCAGATGTATCACTATCAAAAAAATATATAATATGCCCCTCTTCAAAAACTTTACCCAATGTAGAAAACACAGTTACGAATTAGACTCAGTGTCATTTTGATTTTTTGGCCTTTCAACCAATGCTATTTTGGATTTTGGTAATTATAAAATGACAAAGTTAACCTAGTTTGTTGTGACCCTGCCTCCGAAGCTAGCGGTCTGGAGCTCGATCCCAGGTAAGGACAAATATTTTGTGTTTAAAGCATGAATGTTTGTTTTTGAGTCGTAAATTTAAGTATTTATTTATCTATATAAGTATATATCGTCATCTAGTACCCAAAACACAAGCCTTTAGAGCTTACTTTGGGACTGGATTGATTTGTGTAAAGATTGTCCTGTGATTTATTTATTATAAAACAACAATGAGACATTTTCACCTTTAGTGTTTATAATAATTCACCATTTGAAGGAAGAGTTCTTATTAGTAATTAGCCGTTTTGGATATCCAATGTACTGAGTGAACGCTGTTACGAATTTTTTTTGTCTTCAAAAAGAGGTTGATAAGATTTTTGTCATTTTAGAACTTTGGTGATGGTGGCGGTGCTGGGGAGCGTCATGAAAAAAGGGGCCCAAACTCTGTGTGTAAAAGAGCCAAGGACGGCACTGAATATAAACCTATAATGTAATGAACAAACCTCAACACATACGTCGTCGCCAACAGCCCAGCGTGGCTTGGGGGCTAACGCGGGTAGGTCGGACTCGTGCGCTTCGCGATCGCGATCGCGCTGGAACACGTAGTGCACGACAGCATCGTCCTGGGACTGGGACTGGAAGCGGGCCTGCGCGCCGCGCGAGCCCTGCACTCCAGCTTCGCCCGCCTCTTCTTCCGCGCCCGACCCTGGCCACTTCATTGGGCTCCCGTGAGGCTCAAGCATTCAGTTTCACTTATTGGTTCGTGGTAATCCGTAAACACGTAACTCGTACCAGAATTTCACCCGTTTAGACGATATTCTATCTATACACTATTTATGTCGACGTTTTACGTGATCATCACACACGGCTTGTGACGAACAACACTCACGCATAAAATCATTGATAACCGTTTATTTCACAGATTAGAAGTCCAGTTTATTGTATTAGGCAGCCTTTTGTCTTTAGGAGACGCTATGACAGCTTGTAAAATCGAACGAAACTACGATGACAGCTTGACAGCCGCGCCGCTAAGTAGAACCAAAATATTGCTAACGCTGTTAGTTTCAGTGACGAACTAAACATCTAATCGATGATTACTGAACCAAAATTTATTTTTTATATATTGTAATATAGACTGATTACTTAAATTTCGATTATACTTAATACATTCAGGATTAGTCTACGTCGGCGTTAAAAAAGCTGAATCGAATAAACAACACTGAAAATTAATCAATCACTGTTCACACACATTGCAAACAAAAGGATCACAAAAATATAATTACTTTATTTACACAAGACTATTTAACATGATCGTTTTTAATAAATACCCAACTAATGCCATTGGATAGTATCAATAGATTCTGATTCAGAAAAGACAACTAACATCCCACTTTTCACTACCTGTCCGCCATATCGGTCGGCCGGGCAGATGCGATGCGCGCGCAACGCGCAAAGGTGTATTAGAGCTACTGTAGGCCTAACATGGCTGGCCATTTTATCTTGTTTAGTCCCTATGCCGGGGATAAACTAACATTATCCACCAGTGCTAACATGATTAAAACCATTTGGGGTTAAATTGTCCCATACATCTGTCAAAAGTGGTATACACAGTTCTTAGGGATAACTTATCTTCTTCGCTATACCTCGCCCGTTGTTAAAAGAGCTCTTTGGTTGCCACACTGTGTAGGCCTAACATGATTGGCCAGTTTATCTTGTTTTGTCCCTATGCCGGAGATAAACTAACCTCACTAACATGGTTAACACAGTTTGACAAGGCACAAGTTATCCGCAAACTGTTTCCTAAGAACTGTCAAAAGTGGCTGTTAGTGTTGACAATTGGCTACTTGACTATAGTAGGTAACAAATATTAATATATTTCCGTGGAACGGTAGCTAAACATAAATAAATGCATGTCAAAGAAACAAAAAGATCATTTTGACTGTTACTTTTTTTTTATTAAGGGTCAAAAATTGTCAAAATAAGTGAAAAATAAATATTGCTTTTTAGTTCTGAATTACTAGTTTTTGACATCCTCATTTTTTAATTCTACGATATTGGCCTAAAAACAGTATTTTCGGAAATAATTGCGAATTTCATATATTTTGCATATCAAAACCAATGTAAAAAGAGCCCTGACAGCCATATAAATGTATCACCGTTAGGGCTCTTTGTTCATTGGTCTGGTATACACTAACTGAACTGTGACGTCATATTTCAGGGCCATTTTGTATGGAGTGTTTTTATGAGTGGTATTAACTAGGACTTTTCAAAGCGTCGTATCTCGAAAAAAACAACACAATAATGTTTTGCGAACACAGTTGGGTTTCTATGACTCAGTATTTTCCAAAATAAGATGAAATAAAAATCATGCAAGTAGCCAATTCTTAGGGGCAACCTATCGTCTTCGCTAACATCTGCTAACATAGTTGCCACAAATTTGAGATAAACCCACCAATCCATTATAGGTTTGTGTCATATTTACAAAATCGGGAATAGATTACTGCGATACAAAAATAATCCAGGTTACTAAAGTAAGATCACAAAAAATCCATACTAATTACGATTTATTAGCTGTTGATCCAATACGCAGTTCGTCCAATATGGTTTTTAAATCCAGGTAGCGTACCTACTCTGTTGTATTTTGTTCATAATCTATATTAACGAATTACCTACTTAGCTAAAATAATTAACATACTTAAACAAAATCAAATGTTTTCTTTATGCAGACGATATCTCCATAGTAATTACTAGTAATAATAATAATGACCTGGTAGAAAGTCAATATTAACATTCTAACAAATGTAACATGGCTCGAGGTTAACTTACAATTCAGGGCGTCTATTCGTACATAAAACGTACTCTAACAAAGTTTAGGCCTAGCGGAAGGCTTGCACCCTGCGCTTCACGCCAGTGTTCTCGGTCAGCTACAGCAGCTTATCAAAGTCTGCCTGAATCCTCGTGCCCTATAGCACGCCTATCAATGTGGGTTTCACCTGTTAACTCCTACTTCTCTACTTTGCTTGAATTACGTACTGAATGATCAAGCACCTAATCATACATTTAATACTTACAGATCTTAAGACAGTTTCTTCCTGCCAGCCACTAGCTGACGACTAGCTTGAAAATGGTTGGAACAGGAAGCTAAACTACTCTGAATTACAGAAATTCAGGAATGATTAAATATCCAAACTAAATGGAGGAAACTGAAATTATCTGAAGAATTGTTCCGATAATATCTACAGAAAACGAAAATGAATCAGAAATAATTATTCCAGAAAAGAGTAAGTAACTTACTATTCCAGAAACCTTAATCCTTAAAGTACCTACTTATTCATAAAGAAAAGATATAAAGGGGTAAATTTTTGAGGTGTACGTTTTCTCGTAATTTTAGTGGCGCCTTTTTCTTCATAATTTGCCGGATTTTCTGACCTGCTAAGAAATTTATAGAAACTACATTTTAAATGCAGTATTAGCCACCCTTTTGTGGCCATTATTTTGGGTAAAAACCAATTTTAATTTCATTTCCGCTACCGAAAATTACAACAGTGCCATTGAAATTACAATGTAATTTTGCTTTGACTTGACATATTGTAATGAAAACATGTGTTAATATATATGTTTTATAACCTCATTATATTAATATTATAATTTAATATTAATATTTCTAGGTCTATCTTTACAATAATACTACTGCGGCCCTAACATGCATGACACAAAGATAAGATAGACCGTCTTATCTCTAAGTGCGTCTCTCTCCCACTAGTGCCGACGAAAGAGATAGTCATAGAGATAAACGGGTTTAATTTATCTTTGTGGCATGCATGTTCGGGCCGCTGAGCAGTATAATTTTTCTTTGTGTAATTATAGTTCGCATTACTTTTCTTTTAATTTTCTAATGTACCCCCCAAAAGTGGCCCCCTTGTTTAAAAATCATTTATTTACGTTACGCGTCCGTGTTGCGGTCACCAACTTACATATAGGTATGTAAGGGAAGTATATCAAATTTCAACTCAATCGGTCCAACCCTATAAAATATTACAAAATATGTGACGTCACATCAGGAGAGGGGGGTCACACAAATGTGACCACCTCTGACAAGGACGGGAGGGCTCCGAAAATCATTAAATTCGGATGACGTAATTTATGGGTGGCCCCTAACTCGTAACATGCTTCAGAGGGTTATAGGTACTTATCATGAGGCCTCGTGAACGTCAGCTGCGGTTCCGTGGGTGGGTTGAGCAGCGGTAACAGCCCAAACACGTAGATTATTTTTATCATGTGTATCATCTTTCGTCTCACTTTACTGCAATCTGTGAGAGTGATTTCGTGAAAAAGGACGGAAGTGTGTAACAGGAAACCGGGGAAGCGCGCTCTACGTGATTTGACCAATGAGCGCACGCGGTGGTGGATTTAACTATTTTTCTGGTATGCTGTCTGATAGTTTGCTACCTTCACTCAGTTGTATGCCAGCTGCAGACAAAAATATTGTACCTATTGGGGTGTGGACTAATTCGTGCTAACGCTATTGTTGATTGTGAGCTGGAAAAGGTGCCTGGGTAAGTAGTTTCCGATTATTTTTATAGAATGATGCCAAGGGAACGTTCTGATATGCATTGTAAATAACTGATCTTTATAAGTATGTGAGAAACGTGAAGGGCCAATGTTACAAGCAGTCGCCCGAAAGTTGAGTTGTCGACATTGGCCACCATCAAATATGCACTAGGGTTGCTGCCTACATACCAGTAATTTTTATATCAAGATTTTTATTATGTAACTAGCTTTTGCCCGCGACTTCGTACGCGTAGATGATGGAGTAATATAGATACTGATTTTTATTAAAAGAGTTTACTTTAATGATATGTTTCTTGGTGAAACATTTCTTTATAAACTACGGTTTGTAACCGACTTCGAAAAAACAGAAGGACTCTCTCAATTCGACGCGTATATTTGTTTTTTTTTTTTATATGTATGTACAACGATTACTCGGAGATGGCTGGACCTATATTTGGAGGATTATTTTTTAGTCGATAGGGTATTTCTTTAAGTTGGTCCCGTTGTGATCAAAGTCGAGGTCTGATGAGAGGATCTATAAGGAATCGAAGGAACTCTTTAAATATTATAGGCACGCATTTAGAAATTTTGATTATTTCTGTAGGGGAGACCGGGGACAATTGAACCGCGGGGCAAGTGCTCCACACGCGATTTCTCAGAAACCAAATAAGTTATCAATGTGCGTGTACCTTCAGCACACTCTTATAAAACGCGGCAAGTAACTGACAGTCAGCCGCGGGCGCAGACCAGCGCGGATGCGTACTAGAGGATAACGAAGTTTTAGGACGCTCGCGGTAAACATTACGCCCGTATTATATGGTCATTTTTATGCAAAATAACAGTGTATTTGGATTGTTTTGTGTTTTGTTGATTTCTTTTGACTTTTAGGCCTACGTTGTTATAAAAGTGATGGTCGCAACGCTGCCTAAATCCGAGTAAATAATTATTTTTGGTAAAAGGTCTGTCGAGACGATTGGTCCACTAATCGTGGGGTCAATTAAACCGGTTCAATCGCCCCGGTGGTTCAACTGACCCTTATACTCGTAATTTTGTAATTCGCAATGCATCGTGAAAAATATCGCATGAAGAGAATTTAACTTATTATTATTAGTATTTTATTTGTAATGAAAAACTTACGTTAATTTGCTAACTTGAAAGGGGCTTTAGTCCAGCAAACGAACGGTTTTGAAAAACAGGCATTAGGCTGTTTTTTTATATTCTTATTGTTCCTAAATAATTACTTAAAACTGTATGCATTCATACTTATATCTATTTTTTTAACTCGCCATTTGTAATTTGTTAATTACTGTCTGAAATGGAAAGTTAATGACACGCCATCCTTTCAGGATCATAGCAAGGTGACTGTTTCCTGATAAATTGTTTAATCAAAGTAATAATATATTAATTTATAAAACATTTTAATGAGTGTTCAGAAATGGTTAAGATACATGATTGTTCGGTACCTGGTCTAGTAGTACAGTGTAATTGACGGATTTTTTTATCTTATTAACAGTACTTAAAAGTTTCTCTAGTAAATAATTATAATACTGCTTCTTGCAAATGCCTCGTAATCGAAAAAAAAGAGCGACTGGACATGAAAAAACTCCCTAATCTATGGTTCTGCAACTCAATGGTTTAGGTTTACGTTATTTATTTCTCAAAATAGAATCAACTTATAAATTGCGCATGTCAAGATACAAGAATTTAGTTTGAGATCGTCAGCAATAAATTAGAAATACAATACAAATTAAAATTAAAATTATTAACAGGTTAATCAGTAAAACTATGATTAGAATAGATAACATTATTTTTCATTCCATAAAATATCTACCAATATAATTATGTGTCATGCCATGAATATGATAACATGCCATTAAATAAAATAATAACAAAGTAAAATTCAAAATTAATTAACGAATTACAATTTAGTGTCAATAAATTCCTTAACCGAGTAAAATGCATTATTCATCAAAAGGTTTTTCAATCGACGAGTAAATGATTCCTCATGTTTCATTTTAAATCGGCGGGTAGATGTTCGTAAAAAGTGGGACCGATGACGCGTGGATTTTTATTTGCAAGTGCCAATGTAAAACTGATTGTCAATTAAAGTCTATTAAAAAAATAAAAGTTGTTCTTTTCCATAATTATAATTTTAATACATACCTCTTAGCGTTGTGACTGGGGCAATTGAACCACTGGGGCAAATGAACCAAGCTCGTTTTCATATAAAGTTATTACTTCTAATAACATTACAATTTCTAATAAAAATAACTTAAATTGTATTTTATTCTATGTACACTTTTAAATAACAACGTTTGCTTGTTTTAAAATAAGAATATAATCGGGCGTTAAAAAGTTAAAGGCAAACTTTTTATTCGATCCTTTTTGATACTTGTTTCAAGAATATTGTAGTTTTTATCATTAATGCAGGTAAACTGAACTATAACCTTTTTATGTGTAAATATGTAGTTGTAAAATAGACATAAAGTACTAGTTAGGTGACGTTAAATATTTGAGTCAACTGACCCTGTACCGGGGTCAATTGAACCACTTTCCCCCGGCGTGTTTGATTGACTATATCTCGTTACTTTCTTAATAATAAGGAATGTTGCACATTGCATTTCCTAGCTGATTAAATTCTCTATACAACGGTATATGACACTAATGCGTTACGCTTTTAGTTAAGGCGCAAATAGCTGTCAAACAAAAAATGGACCGATTGTCCCCGGTCTACCTATTAAATCAAGCAGTTGTGTTTCAAAAACATTATTTAGTGAACTGGACCTGATGATAAAGATCAGGGATGACCGGAACAACTCAATGATAAGTTTTCACGGGTGGCGATTAGAATTCTGTATGAGGTTGGGAAAGAACTTATGCTCATGAAAATTCATGTGGTAAAATAGAACCGGTGGTGAAGAACCAGGAGAACTCAACGATTGACGTCCTTGCATCTTGGATAGCAACATATGGTAAAGGGTGATGAGCAATTGGCACTATGCAATTGTTAGTTGATGTATTAAATGTGTGTCGTTAAATCACACTGATGATAAAAAAAAAAACCCTCCTTAATGCGCCTCTAGGGTACTCGAGGGATATCTCCTCCAAATTTCAAACCTCTAGGACCACCGGTTTAGCCCTTGCGTTGTCTACATATAGGTAAGTGAGTCACGGTACTGTTTTATAAGTATACCTAGCTAGATAGAAAGAGATTGAAGACAATATTCAAAAATAATGTAACACATGTTGTATTATTACGTTTGTAGAGTATATTTATACAGTGTAATCATTGTGAATTGAAAAAAAAAAACTGCATACAAACTGTATCACCCCTCTTTACCCCTTTAGAGATGGAATTTCAAAAAAACCCTCTTTAATGCGCCTCTAGGGTACTCGAGGGATATCTCCACCAAATTTCAAACCTCTAGGACCACCGGTTTAGGCCTTGCGTTGTCTATAAGTGAGTCACGGTACTGTTTTATAAGTATAGATTAAACAATTACAATATAAAAAATAAAAATAAAACTGTAAACAAGAAACGTAAGTCTGATAATACGAGAAAATACTTAGTAAATATTACTGTATGTATACAGAGTTTTTTGTAATTGGTACGATCAACGATTCACTCGTGGCGGAATAGTCGGGAGAAAATTGAATATCCCGCTACGAGCTATTCGTGCAATGTTAAATAATGTTTTGTTATTTACATTTTAGTTGAAAATATGAATAGTAAGTAGTCTTCTCGGAGTGTGTGTGATGTGAAAATGCGCCGGATATCGGAAATATGCAGCCACGATTGTAACAAATAACTTGTTCCCAGAAAATATTGTTTCTGAACCCATCATGGAGGATTTATAATATGTGTGTAGATAAAGTTATGTATGCAACTCTGCATAATTTGGCCTTAAAACACACGTGCGATCTTATTATGAAACTCGCCTATCGGCTCGTTTCATGAAAACCGCACTAGTGTTTTCAGGCCTATCATTATGCAACCGTTGCATAAACTACTATTCCTTAGTTTTCATTATTAATTAAAACAGCGGTTAGCCTAGTTGGTAGTGATTCTGCCTCCGAAGCTTGCGGTCCCGGGTTCGATCCACGGTAAGGGCAAATATTTGTGTGTGTGATGAACGCGAATGTTTGTTCCTGAGTCTTGGATGTTTCCTCTGTATTTACTCGTAAGTATATATTTATGTATATAAGTATGTATATCATCGTCTAGTACCAATAACACAAGGCTTTAGAGCTTACTTTGGGACTAGATCGATTTGTGTAAAGGTTGCCTGATTATTATTATTCCATCTTTATTAACTACATTTCTTATTATTTTTATTTTAGAAAATATTTATAAAAAAATTACATTTTAAAATATAAAAGATAGATAATTAATTACATTTTAAAATATAACAAAGAAATGCAAAAAATAAATTCTAAAATATAAAAAACAGACGTCAACCGGTAGTGAGGCGCGGGCCCAGGCTACCGGTGGTTAGAGCTCCAGGGTGAGGAACCTCCTGACTATACGTGCTGTGTCAAGGAGCACCGCTTTCTGTATCTTTCCCTTGATCCACCAGCCAAGCGAGAGTCTCTCAAGGTGTTTGTCGAGACTTTTCGCGATTAGACCATTGGTTGACACGACTATCGGAGCAATGGTCGTCACGTCAACATCCCACATAGCGGTAACCTCATGGGCTAAGTCTAGGTATTTAGTTAACTTATCCTTTTCAGCTTTCACAAGGTTCACGTCATGCGGGATGGCGACGTCGACGAGCATTGCTCGGCGTGCTGATCGGTCTATCAACACAATGTCAGGTCTGTTGTGAACAATAGTCCTGGTCAGTGATGATAGACCGATCCCAGTAGACGGTGGTATGACGATTTTCAAGAACTGGCTGAGGTATGTATTTATAGTAGCGTACCTCTGAGGCGGCAAGGTTGTATCGAAGTGCAAGTTGTTGATGGATAATCTTGGCGACTTGGTTGTCTATGTAGGTATTCAGTATTAGCGAGGCGAGAACAACCGGAAATAACATGACGTATCGACTCACCCGGGCAATGACATGCTCGGCAGATGTCCTGTGTGCCGTCTTTTATAATGTATTTCCGGTAGTTATTTGTTTTAATAACTTCGTCCATGATTGCAAAGATAAACCCTTCTGTTTCTCCAAAGAGATCACTAAAACGAAGCCAAGATACGGATGCTAGTTGGTCTATATATGATTCTGTAAGGGCGTCATAGTCGTCCGTGTAACTCTTGTTCTTCCATACATCCTTGCGGTCCCCAGTAGTTAATACAGGTGGTTTTCGCCAGTTCTTTTTAGCTAAAGAAAGTGGGGTGAAGTCACTATCTACTGCCACAACATCTCGATGCATTCCTACGTCAGTTGTAAGAAAATATTGTCTGAGTTTGCATACCTTGCGGTTGTGTAAGTTTTTGGTATTGAGTAAGCCTCGTCCCCCACACTTCCGCGGGATATACAGTCTCATCATTGATGAGCGTGGGTGATGCATTCGATTTGCCGTTAGCAGTACACGGACCTTCCTATCCAGGGCGTCCAATTTGGTTTGAGTCCACTTAAGTATGCCGAAAGAGTACATTAGGACAGGCATGACCCAACTGTTGTAGGCCCGAACCTTATTGCCACCTGACAAAAGACTTCTCAGTACTTTTGACAGGCGGCTAAAGAAACGTTCCTCAACCATTCGTTTTGCGTCCTTGGCCACAATGTTCAAAGACTCTGACATACCCAAGTACTTATAGGTTTCGACATCATAGAGAGATTTGAGGCTTATGGACTCAGAGAGCTGTAATCTCCGAGAGAGTCCACCACTTTCCCCCTCTCCACATGCATCACAGCACACTTGTCCACACCAAACTCCATCCTGCTGAAATTCTCAGTGATTTTCAGCAACTCCATCCATTCTGTTTTTTTTGGTGCAAACAATTTCAGGTCATCCATGTAGAGAAGATGGGAGATAATCTCTCCATCTCTGCGAAGTCGATATCCTAGTCCTGAATCCATTAATAGAGTACTAAGAGGATTCAGGGCCAGACAAAACCAGAGTGGACTTAAACTGTCGCCCTGGAAAATTCCCCTCTTGATCCTTATGGGTTCTTCAGAACTAGGGGGCCATCCGCTTCCAGGGTGTTGAATAATCGTATTCCATTGCGTCATACATGAGCCCATGAAAGCGCGTAAAGTCGCATCAATTTTGTATAACTCCAGCACACGCATAAGCCATGAATGAGGCACGGAATCGTATGCCTCCTTATAGTCGATCCAAGCGGCGGATAGGCT
Source organism: Tortricodes alternella (assembly GCA_947859335.1). Taxonomy (NCBI): domain Eukaryota; kingdom Metazoa; phylum Arthropoda; class Insecta; order Lepidoptera; family Tortricidae; genus Tortricodes; species Tortricodes alternella. The sequence goes on along the minus strand of OX401970.1, from coordinate 19,335,671 downwards.
CTTCCTGTTCCTTCGAACCTGCTGACAAATGGTCATATCTATGAGAAGGAGCTCCTTGGTACCACGGGATCCTGTCTTACATCCATTTTATTATTATTATTAACAATTAAAAACAATGGTACCTAACATGAAAAGTGTGTTTTAATGTTATCTTTCTTTGTGCCAACCCTATTTCCCAAAATAATTTGTATGGTGATGAGCAGGTAACATTGGCCACTGCGCTGTTCAGCAAAAACGGCCACATTTTGTGGTTTTCTTTTTTTTTAAACCATCTTTGGTCTAATTAGCATAGCTCTTAACTAAGTGTGAATAGATGGGACACTTCAGATTTTACAAGCACGTGGATAATGTTGACAGAAAGTGCTGGTAACTTTGGCCAGGTTTTCGAATTACTCTGATAGATCTGAAGGTACCTATAAAATAAATTATTGTTTGGAGGTTTTTAATGCTTATAAATCTACGTACACTTTGTCATATATTTTTCTCATGTTTTTTTTTTCTATTTTTGTGTGAAAATCTTAATGCGGTTCAAAGAATACATCTACTTACCAAGTTTCAACAGCATAGTTCGTATAGTTTTGGAAAAAGTGGCTGTGACATATGGACGGACAGACAGACAAGACAGACAGACGGACAGAGAGACGGACAGACAGACAGACATGACGAATCTATAAGTGTTCCTTTTTTTGCCATTTGGCTACGGAACCCTAAAAACTTTGTCTATTGATAGTTAATAAAGGGTAACTAGCTTTTCTTCGTTCTATATCTAAGCGATTCTTAAGATTTCACAGTTCAAATTCACAACTCTGAATAAAACTGCAGTGCTGCAAAAAATACTATACGTTGGTTTCTATTACGGTTTAACCTTTTGAACGCCTTCCCTTGCAAGCTCATCCGCTGTCTCATTAACGGTAAAGCCTTCGTGTCCTGGGATCCATACCAGTGTTACTTTATTATGTCTGCCAAGTTTGACACCATTATAGACCCGTCTTGAGTCCACTTTAGGCGACATAAGCGCTTTGAGTACTGCTTGGCTGTCACTGAGAATATAGACGTTTTTCTCTCGTATTCCCCTGTCTATAGTCGCCTGCGCACAGACAATTATTGCATACATCTCTGCTTGAAAGGCGGTAGCATAGTTGCCCATGCTTACGCTACTGTTGTAGTCTTGGGCATGAATGCATGCTCCGGTAACGGAGTTCATTTTTGATCCATCCGTGTACCATGTGATTTCGGTCGTCCCCATTTGGTGGTTACAGCCATTCAGTCCATTCGACCCTTTTTGGAATGTGAACTTCAAAGTTCTTACGGAAAACAAACTTGGACTGCATTTTATCCCAGCCCATAGTAAGTAGTCCGTCCAAAACTCTGTTCGTTTCCATGTTGATGTGCTTACTCGGCGCTAAGTCACTCCATATGCCCATCACCTTCATCCTATGTAGTGCCTCGCGCGCCTCGGACTGTATGGCGATATGCAGCGGTTTTAGGTCTAAGAGAACCTCCAACACGCTGCCGTCGGCGTCTCGTCCTGATTGCCCCAGTTATGGTCATGTATGCAGGGCCGTAGCTAGTGGGGCATTGTGGGGCAATGCCCTACCTAAAAAAATCCCATTAACTAAGATAATATGCTAAGAAATTGTTCGTTCATAGTATGATACTACCTTATGACCACCACTGATGGTAAATGATATACAGACATATAAGGGAAGTCCCTTATATGTCTGTATATCATTTTCTCTAAGGATTTTGTACTCCTTAATTGTTATAGCGCATCGTGTGTGCCCTATTATTCATAAGACATATTTAAACCAGCGAGTTTGGCCAGTAGTTGTGGAATGTAATGTTTCGTAAGGGGGCGTCCATAAATTACGTGAGGTGCTCAGGGAGGGGAGGGGATTGAGACGATTTTACTAAAGGCCGGGGCAAATCAAACGCGGTTGCGGCGCGTTTGCGGCGCGAACGCGGGTCCGCGCCGTTGTCGAACGGAGCGGGCGAATATACCATGCCACACCGCGGCGGCGCGGGACCGCCGCGGTCCCGCGGCTACTTTGGTGTGGCATGGTAAATTCGCTCGCGCTGTTCGACAACGGCGCGGACCCGCGTTCGCGCCGCAACTTCGTTTGGTGTGCCCGGGCCTTAAATCTCGGGGAGAGGGGGGGGTCTTGGCAAATATCACGTAATTTTTTTCTAGCAGAAAACGGTGTGAAACTGCGTGAAAGTTTAGTTAAATTAAAGCTAAATGAAAGTAAAAAGTGTTTTGAATAAAATATGGCAAAATCTGACATACACAAAATACAAATTTTGAAAATTCTCACGTGAGATTGGGGCAGTCGAGAAAAATCTTACAACATATCACCAAAGGGGGGGGCAAAATTTTAAAAAATGCCTCGCGTCATTTATGGACGCCCCCTAAAGCGAGAACCAAGCAAAGGTAACGTCGCGAGCAATACAATTGCGTAAATGCAATGTGGGATGTAAAATAGATCTATCAAAAAATATTCTAACATTTTATTTTATTTTTATTTAAGACCATCACCGTATTATTCGAATAAAAGTATCATATTTTTATTTTATTATATGCGGAGGGAGGGCGGGAAAATTGCAGGAACAAACATATATTTAACACAAGCGCCGCTATATGCACGATTAAAGGCCGTGCGACCCAAACGCGTTTGCGTTGCGTCGCGCTTCGAACGCGGGCCCGCGCAATTTGTAAAACAACAAATCAAATTGACCATGGGACACCAAAAAGTAGCGCGGGCCCGCGTACGAAACGCTTCGCGCCCGCGCCGTGCCGCTTTCGCCGCAGACAACTCGGGCAGCGCGGCGCGGGGTGTGCGCGAAGTGGCGGCGACGAGTGCGCAGGCACGCGTAGTTGTATTTAATATGGCCGCAATGTCCAGAGGCACACCGAGGCGGGGCAAACGCGTCGCGAAAGCGGCGCAAACGCGTTTGGTTTTCCGCGCGGAATAGCAAAGTAATTTTCTAGTACTGTTACTGGCCTTACCCTTTCATACATAATTTTAAATTATTTACTACTTTACTATCAGCTTCTCTCTTCATAAAACAATAAACATTATAATAGTAGTTTATGCAACGGTTGCATAATGATAGGCCTTTAAACACTAGTGCGGTTTATGAAACGAGCTTATAAGCGAGTTTCATAATAAGATCGCACGTGTGTTTTAAGGCGAAATTATGCAGAGTTGCATACATAACTTTATCTACAGGTACAGTACAGGTTGTCCTAATGGTGGTCATTTCTTACGGTTTTTGATTACATTATGGAGGTTTTATGATATGTTACACTTTTTCCACTTACCGATTTTATTATATCAGAATGTATAGGTTACCTGTCCTAGACAATGAACGACTTTTAAGGAAAACATTTTTTTAAATGGTTTTATTATTTTATTTTTACATTACATGTCTTACTTCGCCCTCTTAGATTTGATCTTCCTCAAGTAGAACTCCAACTCTTTGCCTTCCAATACGTAGCCATCAGCGCGGCCACACTGCCCAGGACGACTTGCAACACACGCTACAAAAACAAAAAACTAGTGTTAAAAAATCTGTACTATTACAAAAAAATAATGAATGGCGAGTATATTTTCCATCAGAGTAACTATGACAAGTATATCATCCAACTGCTAGGCTGTTCCCAAAACGGTGGCAACCTTTGAACGCAGTTTCACTTATTAATTTCATCATATAAAGTAACATTCATAATTCTTCCAAATTTTCTCATCAATGGTATATCCGGTATGTGGATGGAATCAAGTGCAGTAACTCATAATAGTCGTTTTTTTATTTATTATATTTATTTAGCGCTGGTCGCCTGTCCCGCCATAATTGCCTCTTTGACATCATGAGTCGGGCCCTTGGCAGCTTCAACGTGCCTGCCACACGTGAGCGTACTGGGGCCCGTTTCTCGAAGCATAATAGTAGTGTTTTGTTTCATTTTTTCTTATAATTAACGAGACAAAACATTAATATTATTAGACTAATATGCTTCAAGAAACGGGCCCCTGGCCTGGCGCGGGATTACGGCACGAGGCCCGATGGGATGACTGTCGTCCCGTGGCTGTGAGTTCGGCGGCTACAGCTGCCGCAATAACAAAACGCCGTAAATTCCGTGAGCCAATATCTCAGTTTCTATAAGAGCTACATAGTTGAGACTTCGCGAGCCAGGGGTACTACTATTTTTTGGATTTACGACATTTTTGAGAGTTACAAATCTGAATCTCTGAAATTACAAAGGTGCTATTTTTTTTACTAGGTACTATTTGGGTCCTATTTAGAGGTACTATTTTTTTTGGAATCATCAGATCCTGGATATCTTCAACATTACGCTCAGAGTTTCACTGCTATAAAATGTATCCAATCATGTAAAGCAATGGTCAAAATATATAGTCAGACATTTTGAATCATGTAAATAAATCAGATCTGTTATGTTTCGTAATTGGTGCGAAAAATTTAGATCCCTGGCACCGATATTTTATATGCATCATCTTAATAAAATATTCATAGAACTTGCCTAGTAATCTTCCAGTGTGAAATTGTTCTTCCAGAGCGGCTTCAACTTTGGAGAGGCGCTGCCTTGAAATGTACTTCTTGGCGGTCTTCTTGCTCCGCTTCTTGTTGATGATGGCATCCTCTGCTTCAGTCTATAAAAACCAAAAACAATTTGATCATGTATCACTGTTTTATCCTATTCTTAACAATGTTTACTTGCTTTTTACCCAACTGCGCGAAGCCATGTGGGTATAGAGTTTAATAGTATATGTATGTATGTATGAGTGACCAAAAAACGGACGTTCCACTTTAGCGCTTAATTACTGGGCAGATTTTAATAAATAGGGTATAGGTGAATCATATGATTAAAGAATATGTGAGTGATATGGAAAAGTATATGCTTTTGTATCTGGAACACTAAACTAACACAGCACAACTACATTCACAAACGACTTCCTCATCTTAATTATTATAGTGACGTTTGAGTGAATTGATTCATTGAAGTAATTTTTTTAACACATCTATAAAAGTTTTGGTTTCGGCCAAATCTACAACCAAACCGAACCTTCGGTTTTGGCATAAATACATGTTTCCGTTGGACACAACTTAAATGCTCAAGTGGCGTTTGTGAATTCGGCCATAAGTAAATTAAAAGAGATAATGAGAAAAAATATACTCACGAGTTTAGCACCCTTCTTTCTGCCCAGAGGTAACAAGTAATGAGACTCGAACCACTGGCGGAAGGGGGTCGCATCCACGACAACAATTGCATTCTTCACTAGGGTCTTGGTCCGAACCAACTCATTGTTGGACGCATTGTATACGACATCTATGATGCGTGTCTTACGCGTGGAACCTGTCAACAAAAGCAAATATTAAGAATCTGTGGCAAAACTTGCGACACGTTTAGTGTTTCTTTTCTCCACTAGGAAAGACAGGGAATAAAGAATATTTTCCGACTTTCCATTTGCCCTTCAAATTGAAACAAAAAAAATGTCGGTAAAGACGGCTTGCATAGACTGGCTTCAATGTTGATTACCGGCACATTCGCTGACTGCTTTTAGTCACGCCAAGCCAAGCCACGCGCTTACAAGTATAATATTACTCATTTAAACTATCTAACAAGCTCTTTGATCGTTTTGCTTTCGGATTTTTTTGCAACTAGAGCAAGATTATGGCCATTTCAATACTTCCGAAGACGCTACGAGCATCAATCAAGCTCTTCAAATTGAATTATAAATTATTTATTCTAGTTTATTATATTCTTTTTTTGCAGTTATAAGACTTAATTACAATTCACTTTCGCCATCTTCGCCAAGCGCCATTTTGTCACGAACAAAAATAAATTAATAGAATTAATATGTACTTATAGATATAATAACAAACTTGCTAAATACAGAGTGCAAAGCCAAAGTAAGTGCCTTATTAGTTTCAGTAACAATGTGAAGACTATAATGTAAGCAAATAATACGAATGGATTTAGTAACCTGTCTGTCTGTAGTGTTCTATCAAAATGGCTTGGTTTTATTCTTGTATGAAACTACCTAAGTAGTAAGGGCCACTCGTACTATGAGGTACTTACATTGGATTCATTTAAATAATTTCGGGTCATTAAATCATGAAGAAAAGAATTAAATAACTATCAGTACAATTGATGCCAAATTTATGGGTACTTTCATAAAAATTTACTGTAAAACTTTAGCGTTTTTAGTAGTTTTATGGTGTTGACCTTTGACATATTTAAAAATTCAGAGGCTACTATGAACTGCAAGATTATTTAAGAGATTATATTATACATTTTTCATTTTGTTTGCTTGTGTAGTAGTACAGTCAACAAGCTCTAAATGTGCCATTCGGCATTAAATGAAACACTTGCTGTTGAATTTCAGCTTTATATAATGTGAGGCCACTATGAACTATACTAATAATTATACTCCACCATTCAGCAAGTCAAAGTTGTCCAAGTTTTTCAGTTTCTCATAATAAGAACGCCAAAGTTAGCCATTTAATGCAAAAATCAGGGCCAAGATGGCATAGCCCTATAAATTAAAAGCTTGTCTCTTTTTATTCAAATATAAAACTTCACATAACATCCCATCATTCACATTGGAATATTTCCAACTGACATAACTAAGCATGTATCAAACCTTAAAGGCCCTCCTGTGCCTTTAAAATTCATAACAAGATTCAACTTGCTCATCGCACAAGCTAACAAGACTAGAGATAGCTCATGTGCTATCCATCCAATTGCCATGCCGATTATCTATACAGTATCTGGCCAAACCACTATCCATTTCATCTATATAGGCAATGCATAATTCTTACTAATAACATCCTCTACAAAGAACTACTTACACTCTGATCCCCATGAGAAGTTCCCAGTGTCCAGACGCAAAGCGCGATATTTTTCATTACCACCTCGCGAACGCACCACATGGATGCGTTGGGCCCCAAGCTATAATACAGAAGATTTATTATGGGCTACAGCTTTTCACGTACAACCTAACACTACTTTATACATCAGAGTAGGTATATTATGTACATTTAGCATCAGAGAAAAGTAACCCCACTGGATTTGGCATAAAACTGTACAAAAATTCAACACGCCTAAGAGATAGCTGCATGGCTCAATGGTTTAAAAGGGCTCTCAAACGAACTTTTTTGGTAATTAATAGTCACTAGCAATGTGCTAAAAAGGCCGCTAGATCTCAATAAGTCAATTAAATAATGGCTTCAATGCACTGAAACGCGGAACGGAAGCGGAGCGGGTCGGTAGCGGGCCCGCGTAAGCAATGTCATAGGAACTAAAATGGAAGCTTTCACATCAATCAGCGCGGCTGCCATGCGGTCACAAGTGTGAAGGCTTCCATTTTATTTCCTTTGATACTGCTTAAGCGGGCGCGCTTCCGACCCGCTCCTCTTCCGTTCCGCGTTCCGGCGTGAGGAATGCTTAAGACCTCGTCGCTTTACCTTGGTATTGGCTGCCGGGCGACCCAACTCATACTTCCTCTTCTTACGAATGGGCGCGCGTTTACCGCCAGTGGCCCTTCGTTTGTGCCAATGATCACGACTGATACCTGAAAACAACGTAACACATAAGTAATCACAGAAGCAATTACGAGTACACTATTTATATAGAAGCCATACATGCTGGTGTATGGCTTATAATACTAACTTCGATTTCAGAGTTTTCGCTAAAATATTTACTCGAACTACAAACACAATGATAGGACATAATTATACAGGAATAAATAATTAAGATGATAACAAAAATCACTAGATACTCCTGGATTAAAACAGAATACGTAAAGGCACTTGCCCATCTTTGCTGGATCTCGAATGAAAGGAAGGAGCAGGAAGTTTGATCTGACTTTACAACAGGGTTGCCAACTTTTCAAAGAGGTAAACCCTAAAAGCAAGTCGAAAAATCCCTTTAAATCTTTTGTTGTAGGCTCGTTTTACCAGAGACACTCACAACCCATGCCATACCATACCTACTCTTGCCAGTGTGATAAGTTGCCCGTTTAATGAACCTACAAGTTACAATTTTACAAGCAAAAACTGGCAACACTGCAAGGCTGATGTTTAGTATTAGTTAAAAAGTGACAGATGCTTTATGTGCGCGATATAAAAGTTACTGTACTAGGCACTCTGAAAAATTGTACCTTGTAGCTTCGTGAAACGGGCCACAGTACGGAAGAAGCCAAATAGGGATGACATATATTTTGAAAAATCACGGTTTTCTTCGCAAACGCACCAAAGTTGCAATTGGTGCTGTAATTTATCAATCTTATCATCAATTTTACACTAATCTTCAGTAATTTTTTTATGCTGTCTAAAAAACCCCTAAGAATATTTTGGGCTTAAAAATATCCATATCCACTTATTTAGCCCCTAAATTTAGGGGTAAAACACCTAAGTTGGTAAGACTGCTTAACCACCAGTGTTGCCGGATAGATTTCACGTTCCGATACGTGCACCACCTAAAAATAGTATTTAATACTAAAATTTAATTTAAGTCATTCTCTGAAATAATATGTCAGAAATTACACAATTCTCTGGGTCCAATTCGAAACGAAGTTGCCTAAATTTAAAATTCCCTAAACTTAAAATAAGAAACATACTCAAAGTTTAGTATAGCACCAACATGTCAAAATAGAAGTTGGACGTTTCTTATTTCAAAAATAGTTACTTTTAAATTTAGCGAACACACTTTCGAATTGAGCCCACTATATTATAGTGAATTGTATACTTAAAGTCGTAGTAGTAGTAAAGTTGATCTCCAATCGTTTTTGTCGAGTACGAATGTCACAAAATTCTATAAAGTTATATATTATCTATAATATCTATCTATATATTACCTATAATGGCGGTATTTCACAGTCGTACGAGGCGCTCGGCGAGTGGCACTCTGCTTCACGCTTGCCCTCGCTTACACTCGCCCCCACTCGGCGAGCGTGAAGTATAGGTATTACGAATGCTGTGACGTCATAGTTGTCCATTTTGTATGGAGTGTTTTTGCGAGTGGTATGAACAATGACTTTTCAAAGCTTCATAACTCATAAAATAAATAACATAATTATGTGTTGCGTACACAGATCGGTTTCTATTACCCAGCAGTTAATTAATAATTAATAAGTTAATACGAGATGAAAAAAAAATGCATATACCCTATTATCTATCTGAATTTTAGAGCATATAGTAACTACTAAATACTCTAAGTTCTATGCCTATGCCAAATTTCAAATTTATAACATTCGTAGTTGCTGTGATAAACGGCTGTGACAAACAGACAGACAGACAATGAATTCTCACCATAAGGATTTCTTTTTTACCTTTTAGGAACGGAACCCTAAAAATACAATTATTATCGTCGAATTAAGTCGTGGCTTAAAGGTCTCTGAAGCAACGCCATAAAGAACTGAAAAAAAAAACTGCCGCTAGGAATTCTATTGCTTGTTGCGTGCAGTCGTTCGGTTCGTTCCATTAAAGGTTTGTTTCAAGCTGTGTAAGGCAGTAATAATGTCAACTGATTTTTATATACGGTATTATGTTGGTCATAGAGGAAAGTTCGGACATGAGTTTCTCGAATTCGAGTTCCGGCCTGACGGTAAACTCCGTTACGCTAACAATTCTAATTATAAAAACGATACCATGATTCGTAAGGAAGCTTACTTGCACCCGTGCGTGATGGAGGAACTTAGAAGAATTATCGTGGATTCCGAAATTATGCACGAAGACGACCGCCTGTGGCCACAACCGGACAGAGTTGGTAGACAGGTTAGTAGTATTTATACATTTAGTTCTAAGGGTGACGAGTTTGCCATGTCAATACTCTTTACATGGCCAACGCGAAATGAATGAAGTAGAATCCAATGCCTTTTTTCACCAAATGTTGGTCTAGGCCGCAATATTACAATGCACAAGTACAGGCATGCTTAGAACACCGGTTCCTATCTGAACTCTGCTGAGAAAAAATATCATAATGTTTATTTAGCAAATTGGCCTCGTCTGAGCATGTTAAGTCCTCCCATGCATAAATAAAAATGAATCTACTAGTGCTTGGACTCAACATCAAGCTAGGGGCTGGCCAGGCAGGTGGTTGCCATGGGAGCAACCCTTGGGGAAGGGTGTACTTTGCACACCCACTTATCTTCATGTGTGGGGTCCTGATAGATAAACTTAGATCCAATGGGATCCTTTGGGTAATTATCCCTCTCCTTGTAGTAAGTACTTGTTCCATAGCATTCAGTCAAGTGAATTATGGAGTGTAGTGGCAGCACTTTAAATTACCCTGGTTCTGGAAAGTTCCGTCTTAGCTAATGCTTCATTTACATGCAGCCGAAGTGAGCAGGGAAATGGGTAGCGTGAGTATGTAAATGGGTCACTCCTCTTGCTCCTGCCGCTGCTTCTCGCATTGCCTGGTGCACAGTGAGTCAGTAAGACGAATGTAAACACCCACTGTCTTCGAAAGTAGGAATGCAGGAATTATATGTGGCGGCGCAAGTAGCAGTGGCATTGGCTGCATGTAAATCAGGTATAATATATACTTGACCCCAAAGTGATGCATGAACTTATGTATTGGAGTTGTATTCTGTTGGGTTTCCAAAGGTTATTGGTCCTGCTTGAGTTAACTCTTTCTATAAAGAGCTTAGAATGCCTTAGGCCTGCCATTGCATTCCACTCTCAGTGTCTTTGTCATGGTTGGTTAAGGCTGATTCTATGGTTTCTGTGAAAGTCCCACAAATTCTTCACTGATCTTTTCCTTGCGAGCTCATCTGCTGTGTCAGTACCAGTGAGGCCTTTATTATTATTATTATTATATTGTTATAGATTTTATGCACAGGCAGCTTATAGCTGATATCAAAAATTAAAATCAAATCATATCAAACCTAAAAGATTTAACTGACTGTGAAACTGTGACAAATTTGTAATAATAACAATGTCATCAAATTTTTTTATTTTTTTTTAATTATCCTTTTTTCCCTGACCTGATAGTTTTACAATATTGTTATTATTACTCTTATTGTTGTTTTTTATTATTTTTACTTAGGTCTAACCTACTCTAGTCAGCAACCTATTTTGATTGGTCTGGCTGTCCTTTGACATAGGCGTCCCTCAGGCTGCGCCACGATACCCAATTTTTTGCGTGCCTTCTCCAGGTATTAGGAAGATCATCATCCCATCTTTTATATGGTCTTCCTCTGGTTCTTTTGCTATCTCTAGGGTACCATTCGGTGACTTCTCTTGTTCATTTTTCCTTTTTTGTCCTAAAATAATTTAGTTATTATTAATTTAAGTATATTTCCATTCTTCCCGTTTCATTCTCAACAATAAATCAAACAACTGCCTACCAGCCTTTAGTGCCGTTTGGTTACCAAAATTTCGTAACTGGCTACAGAATAGGAATATCACTACGGATAAGGACGTTTTTTCCCGTTTGAAACTGGTTACTAAATTTTGGTTACCAAACCGTACTAAACACTACCACAATAGTTTTTTTGTGCATAAGCCATAGTGGACAACCCTAGAGCGACCGCCGAGCGTAGGTATGAAAAGTGAAGTACATAACATGTGATTGACTTCTGTACCTATCTGTTTTCTGACCGGCTATCTGCGGGTACGCACCAACATGACGTAAATATCTTTTCCATACCCTTGTTCACTCTGTCAGGGATGGATTTTCTTGAAACATTACTTATGTCGTTTCCCAGGGCTGAAAAGATCGCCAAATCAAATTTCATCGAAATTGGTTCAGCAGTTTAGCCGTGAAAGCGTAACAGACAGACAAAGTTAATTTCGAATTTATAATACTAGTGTGGAAGCATAGATTTTAATTCTTATGTACCACCAGGTTTATGACTTGGTAGCAGTGGCGCAGCCTGCCTACAAGCCGATTCCTCACGGCTTTACCAAGCTAGAAAGCTAAGGCCAGCTGTCAGTCAAGTCCATTATTATGTCCATTAAAACACTATTTACTTGTAATTCGATTTATTGAGCTAGGGAGCCGTAATTACGTGTCTTACATGAGAATATATGTGTCTACCCACTTTAATATTATGTAGATATGACATCCATGTTACTCTAACTAAATGTCAGACTTGCACGTCCGGTTCTAATTCTACCGGCTTCCCTTAAGAAATATTTCACGCTTCGCCACTGCTTGGTAGCAAAATATTTGTTTCTGGCTGTCAAGGACATAGCTGCAGCTCCCTCTGCCTGTACCTGGCTACGCCCTTGTCTGGCTGTAGAACTTGAATCGCTACGATCAAGACTCCATGTTAGAATCCTGCGCTATGCTTGTCATTACAAATTTTTCCTCAATTAATAATTCTAATAGGTATAAGTTATTCGCTACACTTGTATCATAAACTTCTATTAATTGATTTATTTTATTACTTGTTGCAGGAATTGGAAATTGTAATTGGAGAAGAGCACATTTCCTTTACTACTTCTAAAACTGGATCTTTGCTGGATGTTAACCAATCTCGTGACCCAGAAGGACTTCGTGGTTTCTACTACCTTGTACAAGATCTCAAATGTCTTGTGTTTTCTCTCATCGGTCTTCATTTTAAAATTAAGCCTATATAATGTAAGAGAACTTTGGATAAACAAAACAGCCTATTCATGTTTTTCATTGATTATGCCTACAAACCTCAAGATCAATACATAAATCTGTAGGAAACTTGTGTCTGTTATCTGTCTTAATAATGCAAATTTCCTCATAAGGTGGCTGCATAATACGTGAAATTGTTGTATTCGAGGGCCTTAGGCTTTTAAACCGGTAGCTAAAAAAATCAAAAAAATAATGAACAAATATAAAAAGCCGACGTCAAAAACCCTTTGAAAAGTAAGAACGTGAAATACTTATCATTGAAAAGTTCCGGTGGTCATCAGTGGTCTTCATCATCAATTCACCAAATAATCACAGTATAAAAAGACACAGTAGTCCGACGCCTTTGATCTCTCGGTAAATGCCGACAACGTCCGCACAGTTTCGAAACGGCGTATGTACGCTAGGGTTGTCACAAGTAAACCATATTTATATAATTTACCTATTTATTTATTTCAGACGAAGGTCACCATCGTCATTATTATTAACCACTAGCTTTCACCCGTAACTTCGTGCGCGTCAAATCGTTCATCGCTTTAACCTGGGGAATAGTGCTGTTTTTTTCAGGATAAAAAGTATTCTTTATAACTCTTCGATTTTCCTACTGTCGCTGTGCCATAAATCACAAAGACGATAAACGAATTGATTGCGGGCGGAGTTGTCGGCAAAAGCTCTTTTAATTATACTTATTTCTTCTCACTAAGTACTACTTTTCTACTAGAAAATTCCATGAAGTTTAGCAGGTTCTATGAGGTTTCTAGAATTGTCTATGAAGTTTCTAGAAGGTTCGATGAGAATTTATAGGGTTCCATGAGAATTCTAGAATTTAAGACAGAATTACTTGAGGGTTCTTTGAAGTTTCTAGAAGGTTCTATGAGGTTTCTTGAAGATCCAACGAAGCTTCTAAAACGTTATATGGAGATATCTAGAAGGTTCTATTAAGTTTCTGGAAATTTCTATGAAGTTTGAAGAAGAAGTTTCTGGATAGTTCTATGAAGTTTCTTTGAAGTTTTAAGAAGATTCTATGAGTTTACTAGAAGATTCTATGACGTTTCTAGAAGGTTCTATGGGGTTTCATAAAGGTTCCATTAACTTTCTAGAAGGTTCTATGAGCTTTCTAGAAGATTCCATGAAGGTTCTATGGCGTTTCATAATGGCTCCATTAACTTTCTAGAAGGTTCTATGAAGTTTCTGGAGTTTTCTATGAAATTTGAAGAGGAAGAATAATTTTCTAGAAAGTTCTATGAAGGTTATAGAAGATTCCATTGTATTTCTGGAAGGTTCTGTGAGGTTTTCAGAATTTCAAGTAAAATTTCTGGCCGGTTCTATGAAGTTTCTAGAATTTTCTTTCAAGTTCCTAGAACGTTGTGTGAAGTTTTTATGTCGTTAGGACTATGGTAAATCAATATTTTGAGTTAATAATAAATAACAATATAAATATGGCATGGTCGCCCCCTCGCCCCGCACACACCGCCGATTGCTCTGTCTAGACGGCTTCGTCGAACCTCTGTGTCTAATATCTTTACTCTGTGAAATAATACTTTTGGAACGCAACTGCTTTAGTTTTATAGAAAATAGCTAACCTATAATATTTGAGCCTGCCTATAATATTTGAGGAGTTCCGTCGATTCGTCATAGATTCTCTCATCACACAACTTTGACTACACAGAGACCAACTTGAACTCAACAACTCTAGAACTGTTTAAAGAGAACTTCAGACGTAACTTCACAATTTTTTCTATTGTATCGTTTTCATCAAATGGTGTTTTGTAAATACTTAGTAATTTTTTCAATAATATGATGAATATGAACGTACATTTTTTTCGCTTTAGGAAATCAAATAGTTTACGTTAAAAAAGTGTTTAAGTAAAGCCGATTTAGGTCTTGTCAGCGCCTTAATAGTACCTAGCTAACAGAATTTACCAGGTAGTCGAGTCGATGGTCGATATGAGAGCGAGACAGACAGTTGTCACACACGAGTATGTTTTTCATGCATAGGCTTTCACACAAACAACCTAGTATAAGGATTAGGTAGGTACATAATTTAACAAAATTACATGTAGCAAGGTTGGTTCGGAAATTTAAAAAAGACTAATTATATTTGCGAGTTATAATGTGTTTTAACCTTTTGACCGCCAAGCATGTCTGAGAAGTAACACGATTTTAAACTTTAAGTCAAGGTAATGAAGGACTTTTTTACCCTGTATCCGTTGACGGCTGCAGCCGACTAACTGTGGCGGTCAAAAGGTTAATAGGATGAGTGATCAAGATATGCTTAGCATTTATTATTACGATAGAAAAACACAAGCAATTGAAAAAAAAACTTATAAGTATAGGTATTATTTAAAAACGTCAAGATAATAAGTACTAAGTACCTATTTGCAGACCCTTTGTAAGCAGCCAGACCGATCCGACGGGCCAAACATTCTCCAGATAAAAATATTTTTTTAAAAATTAAAAATAATTTATTTACATTAGATCCACGTGTACCTACCTGATGATAGCATTACGTAAACTGCTCTTCGACTTTTGTAAAAGGGGACTGTTGCCAGAAAATATTGTTTCTGAACCCATCATGGAGGATTTATAATATGTGTGTAGATAAAGTTATGTATTTAATATTAAAAGAACGCAGAGGCTTCTATTTCCTTAAAAATAAAAGACACGCTTATCACAGACGGGATTGACGTAGCAAATGAATTTAACACTTTCTTTTCTAGAATTCCCATTGAAACGACTAGATGTTTAGCTTCCTCTTCCAATACTGCCGGTCTACTACTAAATGAATACATTAGTCTTAGTAATATATCTCATTTTAAGTTCTCCCACGTTTCTGTCATAGACATTTTAAAGACGTTCAAATTGTTAAAGGTGAAGAAAACGGAAGACTTATGGGGCGTATCAGTTAAGGTTCTTGATTCTATTCTAGACGTCGTTGCGCCATCTTTAGCCCTTATATTCAATAGTTGCATAGATGAAGGCATCTTTCCCGACTTAATGAAATTCAGTAAAGTAGTACCCATTTTCAAATCGGGCAAAAAGGATAATCCTTCTGATTACCGCCCTGTGTCAATTTTGCCAGCGTTTAGCAAAATATTCGAAAAAATAATGCTAACGCAGATGTTACAACATTTCAACTCTAATAAAATTTTACATCCACAGCAGTTTGGATTTACTAAGGGTAGGTCTACCACCGACGCGGGTGCTAGCTTAGTTAAATTCATTTTAGAGGCTTGGGAAGACTCACACGATGCCATTGGTGTCTTCTGTGACCTTTCCAAAGCTTTTGATTGTGTAGATCATGACACTTTAATTCGAAAATTAAAATTCTATGGCATTTGCGGCGATGCCCTTCAACTCGTTAGATCTTATCTTACACAGAGATTGCAGAAGGTATCAGTTAACGGTGCAGTATCTGCAGAGACTGTGGTGGAAATGGGAGTGCCCCAAGGATCAATTCTTGGCCCTTTCCTGTTCCTTGTCTATGTAAATGACCTTCCTTATATGGTAAGCCAAACATCAGGCATAGTCATGTTTGCAGACGATACTTCTTTGCTGTTCAAGGTAAATAGGAAGGATACCGAGCTCACTGAACCAAACAACACTCTGTCCATGATTTCTAAATGGTTTGCTGCAAATAATTTGTTACTTAATCCTAAAAAGACCAAATGTATTAAATTTTCTTTAGTAAACACACCAGATGTTAATGCACACTTGAATATTAAATTAGACGGTCAAAACATTGAATTTGTAAAGTCAACTGTTTTTCTAGGATTAACACTTGACTCAAAACTGCAGTGGGGTTCCCATATTACAGCCATAGCGAGTAGGTTGAGCTCTGCTGCGTTTGCAGTCAGACAAATGAGGCAATTAACTGATGTAGCGACGGCAAGGTTGGTTTACTTCGCGTATTTCAAAAGTATTATTTCATACGGTTTAATTTTATGGGGATCAGCTGCTGACTTAGAGTCTATTTTTATTTTACAAAAAAGGGCCATCAGGGCCATATATAACATGGGCACCCGCGAGTCACTGAGGGAATTTTTTAAGGAAATTGAAATACTAACCCTGCCTTCGCTATACGTATTTGAAATAGTAATGTATGTCAGAAAAAATATATACAATTTTCCTACAAATGTAGATAAGCCAAAGGCTACTAGAAATACCGGAAAGCTTAAAGTACCAACTTATAGACTGGCTAAAACTAAAAAATCATTTCTAGGAAATTGTACACGTTTTTACAATAAAATACCTAAAAACATAATAGAACAAACAGACACAATGTTCAAATCTACTGTAAAGCGAATTCTTATTTCTAGGGCATATTACTCAGTAAAAGACTACGTCATGGACAGGGACGTTTGGCTTAAATCGTGACCTGCACTGGCGATCCCTGGGTCTCGATGAGCGTACCTGCTGTGGTATATACTTAGATTTGTATAAAACTGTAGACATCATTGTTGACTTATATGTGTACTGATTTGAAAAAATGATACCTCACCGAGTTTCTTGCCGGCTCTTCTCAGTAGAGGATTTTTTCCGAACCGGTGGTAGATTCATTCCTTGACCTTCATAAGAGCTTGTAAAAGCCTAAATTGAATAAAGATAGTTTGACTTTGACTTTGACTTATGCAACTCTGCATAATTTGGCCTTAAAACACACGTGCGATCTTATTATGAAACTCGCCTATCGGCTCGTTTCATGAAAACCGCACTAGTGTTTTAAGGCCTATCATTATGCAACCGTTGCATAAACTACTATTACCTCAACGTTTCGATCGTATTGCAACGTGGTCACGAGCAGAGTGGCTGGTGTCAGCATCGAGTCATGCGAGTTTTTCGAACTAGCCGCAATTAACCAAGACCGTTGCAATACGGCCGAAACTTCGAAGTAAATCATAACTGTGAACCAACGGTAAAAATCACCCTTTTCATACAAAAAGCGATAACGATTTTCACCCCTTAAATAGTTTTACAATTTTTTATAGGTTGCCAGTCAGAACAAAATCTAGGTTACGTTTTTTGAATAGGTATTGATTAAAGATATAAAAGTCAAATAATCGCCGAAATTAGTTTTGTATGAGAATACTGAAACAACAATAAAACTGAATTTATTGATTATAGTGAAAAAAACAAAACATAAAGGCCTAGATTTTGTTTTGACTGGCATCCTATCAAAAATTGGTCAAAATCGGTTAACATTTAAGGGGTGGAAATCGTTATCACCTTTTGTATGAAAAGCTGTAGGTTCACACTTAAGTCCCTCGCTATTGCTATCAGGATGCAAGGACTGTTGACTGTTAAGGAGTTCTTTTGCGAACCCAACAATCAGTTCCGATTTACCAAATGCGCTTTAACGATAATAAATTGCTTAGCAACAGATACAAGGAAATGTCATCATTATCCGTTAACTGTCTATCACTGAAGAGTTCCATGTAGCAATCCGTGGACTCCATCACCCCGCTTCCCCAAATGATGCTGTTCTTGTGCAAATACATCAGTTATCTTACAAAATGGGAAAAACTGTATATGTTTGCTCACAAAATTTGAGAAGTTTCGATGATTCCCCATTTCTGAGCGATGACTTTCCCAACAAAAGTTATGCAATGCGAGAACAGACTCGAATTACTTCGAATAGATAACCTTGTCCTTTTTTGAAGTCGGTTAAAAAGACAGTTTGGATTGATCGTACACTTAAAACCTTTATTGAAATGAAATAACATTTATTGAAGATACATTTTTATTTACGACAACCTTCTTAAGAGGAGCTTGAACCTACGGGTTTTCATGCAAAAAGGCGATAACGATTTCCGCCCCTTAAATGTTAACCGATTTTGACCAGTTTTTGACAGAGTCAGAATAAAATCTACGTCTATACGTTTTGGTTGTTTAGGGGATTATGCTGGGAGTTGAATAATAAGACCTTGTACTAATTAATTAAATGTATTGATGTTGTCACGTGTACGACCCGGGAACGACTGGGGAGCCGTGCACGCTGTCGAGCTTCCCGAGGCGCGGAATGCTGACAACGCATACTTGTTCCCACAGGTTGTTTCGCTATAATCAATAAATTCTGTTTTATTTTTGTTTCAGTATTCTCATAAAAAAGTAATTTCGGCGATTAATTACTGTCTATCTTTAATCAATATTCAAAAAACGTATAGACCTAGATTTTGTGCTGACTGACAACCTATAAAAAATTGGTCAAAATCGATTAACATTTACGGGGTGGAAAATTGTTATCGCCTTTTGAATGCAAAGGGTGATTTTTGCCGTTGGTTCACAGTCCTCTTAATCTCGATGGTTACTTAGTATTATTCAGAAAGATCAACACATATGGCTATTATGACCGACGTCAGATCAATAAGCATTGCGCAGGCAGCAGCCGAGCTGAGTGTAACTTTTATCATCACCTGCAAAATATACATACTATTATTATTATTTACAAGCTTCCGCCGGCGACTTCGTTCGCGTAACATTCATTTATCGCTATGCTCCGGGAACTGTGCAATTTTCCGGAAAAGTATTCTATTGGATCAGGGTTGATAAAAATCACGACCTTTTTTTAGAAAAATAAAAAATTCAGTATAAAAGATTATGACATACAAAGTTTCATAACTTTGTATGTCATAATCTAATATATTTTTTATGACTTTTGCCAAATATGACCAGTGAAAATCGACCCTCAGAAATTATACCTATAAATATATGACTTTCAACATTATGACTAATAATTATTATAACCAAAAACGTTATGGATTGTATTAGTCGGAACTTGAATTTTATGGGAGACAATATAGACCCTTTTCAAAACCCTTAAAAAAAGCATTTGTAACCAGCAGTCATTTTACCAGTTTTCACGGTTCTATCTTCAAAAACCGGCCAAGTGCGAGTTGGACTCGCACACGAAGGGTTCCGTACCATATCTATAATAAACCAAAACAAAAAAAACCCGTTTGTTGTATGGGATGCCCCTTCAATATTTATTTTATTTAAATTTAATTATTTATTTTAAAAGTGAATATATAACTAAATATTCTGTGAATATTTCAATCGTCTACCAGTTGCCGTTATCAATATCGAGCAAAAACGAGCAAAAAATCACGTTTGTTGTATGGGAGCCCCCTTAAATATTTATTTTAATCTGTTTTTTAGTATTTGTTGTTATAGCGGCAACAAAAATACATGATCTGTGAAACTTTCAATTGTCTAACTATCATGATTCATGAGTTAAAGCCTGGTGACAGACGGACAGACAGACGGACGGACAGACAGCGGAGTCTTAGTAATAGGGTCCCGTTTTACCCTTTGGGTACGGAACCCTAAAAATGACGAGTTGCCCATGATCGTTTAGGTACTTAATGATGGACTTTCACTTGCAGGCATAACTTTGCGTATATATTTTGTACATGAGGGACGAGACACTGACCAACCATGTCCGTCAGGCGTTGTCTGCATATTTTTGTCACCTGTCTTCGTAGTGGTATTCCAAGAGCCGAAAGTAAATCTGCAACCGCTCGAGTTAACTCCCCAGCCTTGCTCCAGCGACGCCACAGAGCTCCAGCATTCAAAGCAAGTAGAGCAGCACCTGTCCCACTTAAGTAGCATTGTAGTACAGCGCCTCTTTTCACAGAAACAGTAGTTCCTGTGCTGAAGGCCAGCCCCGCTACAGCGAGGAAATATGTCACAAGCAAACCACCGGAAACTGATTGCTCCCAGCGAAACACGCGTACTGAACGCAGATGCATTGTTAGTAAGACTACAATAATAGTTAAAGTACCTAAACGTAGCACTAGTAACAAACTACGAAAAAAACTTTCCGGGTACTGGGCACTATACGTTTGGTACTCGTTAGTTATAGTTAAATGTTTAGCCATAGTGAAAATTTAAATGAATATAAATTGTAAATTTTTATGACAAATTGTTTCCTTGGCATTTACTTACTTGGCTCATTGTCAATCTTGACTTTAATGCAGAGCACAATTTGACGTAGTTTAGCAAGAAGGATCCAAACCAAAATAATTGCCATTAATAATTAAGTTCTATGTCATCGATATAATGTCTAAAATCCTAATATGTTTTATTGTAGATTGAATCCTTTTCCCTAAATTACGTCTAATTCTGTCATCCATTTCAGTTTATTTTTTTAATCACATTAGAGCCATCTAATCCTCGGTGACTAACGTGGTGAATAAACTAAATGCAATGTTAGTTACAAAATTCCTCACCAGGTGTCGCTGGGCCGGCGAGCTACTCGTATATTCGTCAGTTTAAACTTTAAACAAAAAGCTTTTCCCTATAGTTACTTACGGTCTAAGCTTACTTTTTAGCTTAGGGTTCCGTACCCAAAGGGTAAAAGGGGACCCTATTACTAAGACTCCGCTGTCTGCCCGTCTGTCTGTCCGTTTTGCACCAGGCTGTATCTCATGAACCGTATGATAGTTAGACAGTTAAAATTTTCACAGATGATGTATTTCTGTTGCCGCTATAACAACAAATACTAAAAAAACAGAATAAAATAAATATCTAAGGCGGCTCCCATACAACAAATGTGATTTTTTTTTGCTCGATTTTGATAACGGCAAAAGGTAGACGCTTCAGAATGTAAATACAGAATATTTATTTATATATACACTTTAAAATAAATAATTAAATTAAAATAAAACAAATATTTAAGGGGGGCTCCCATTCAACAGACATATCTTTTTTTCCCGTTTTATAGATAATGGTATGGAACCGTTCGTGCGCGATTCCGACTCGCACTTAGCTGGTTTTTTTTTAAATAGGTTTTGTATGGTTTTATTTACTTACCGATGAAAAGTCATGCCACTACCTTTTTTATTTAATTACTAGCTTTTTCCCGCGACTTCGTTCGTGTGGAATTCGGTTATAGTTATTCACTCGCGAACTTTTAAATTATCCGGGATGAAAAGTATCGTATGTTACTTCTAATACCTCCAAGAATATGTGTACAAAGTTTCATGATAATCGGTTCAGTAGTTTTTACGTGAAACCGTAACAAATAAACTTAACATTCACATTTATAATATTATTAAGGGTTAAGGATTTAATTGATTGGTTTTTACCCGTTTTAATGCGAACGACATTTTTTTAGTTTTAAACAAGGCACAATTTTGAAATCATAGTCGCCGTGAGCGGGAACAGCGTGGATAGCACGACACGCCCGCGAGTCGTTTGTCGCTCAGTGCGTCTCTGTCAAACTAGACAAATATGTAAGGGATGCACTGAGCGACAAATGACTCGCGGGGAGGTTTTGCTAGACGTGCTCAGTGCCTAGCACACTAGTTTGTATCGCGCACATAAAGCTTCTGTCACTTTTTAACTAATATGCGGGTGCGAAAGGGATGAATGCTTTATGTGCGTTATAAAAATGAGTGTGCTAAGCCCTTTGGTAACTGAATGAACAGTTTCCGTTTTGTTACGACCATCGACAAAACGGAGTTCGAATCGTCGGGTCTAGTACCTAAGTTAGTAACATTATAGTTCATTCAGTTCGAATGTTCTTTTTTAAATATACTTAATTAATCATTCAAAGATCTAATTCACTAGATGAGCCCGGCCAAGTGGCTGCGTCGAAATACATCACTCGAGAAATTAGTGAAGTCGCTCATTTTCAATTCGGAAAAATTTTGGATGCGTGAGAGCAAGTGATACGTAGGAGAAAACGACATGACACTATTCTCATTTGGTTCACGCAAATATTTATAGGTTAACTAGCGAACCCGGCAGACATCGTCCTGCCCAATGACGTCCTGTCCGGCCAAGCAGCGCCAAATTAAATAAATCAAATTTGGTGTCGTACCGGCAGCAGCGCCACCTACCGGGTCTAATTGTGTGTTAGGTGCGTGCCGGGCACCGGAGCACTCTCCCCCTCTCCTCCTCCGGTGAGTCACCCTGTACGGAGTGATGCCGGTCGCCGGGCAGCCGACCTATATGACTCACTCACTCACTCCCTCTCTCTCTAAAAAATATTGTCAAAAAAATAATAAATAAATTTAGGGGTGGGTCACCCTTATCATTTAGGGGTATGAAAAATAAGTTTTGGCCGATTCCCAGACCTACCCGATATGCACACAAAATTTCATACAAATCGGTCCATCTGTTTTGGAAGAGTTTGGTAACAAACACCGCAACACGAGAATTTTATATATTAGATATGACGGCAGATTGTCGCTGTAAAGTCTAACTTACTTATTTAAATCTTTGTTTTCAATGTATTTTTTCTTGCTATCTCCGTATTTAAACAAAAGTTTGTGTGTAAATTATATTTTCATTTCATCATAAGAAATATATATGTTATGGAATACGATTCATGAGCCATCACAAAGCTAAAATCACAGCAGGCTCGTAAATCGTATTTCAAGCTTGTAAATAACTTCTAGAATAAGATATTTTTTAAATTGCACTTTAATTATAGATTGTTAAAGATGTAAAAGATTAGAATTGATACAATATTGCAGCTTCTGGAGGTTTAAGTTTGCATTAAATTACTAAGGCCATTGCACTTGTAGAAATAACAGCAAATTACAAATTGTATGAAGCTAGTCAAGAACGTTTTATGGTCAATCTCTAGCTACAATTATTTTACAGTTTCTACAACATTTAATATGTTATATTACTTCGGACCATGATTAAATTAATCTTCTGAGCTATGATTTTCCGCTCTCCAACACATCTTTTGCTTCATTAATTTTTGCAGCAATGAGAGGTGATCCTCCTCTGTCTGGATGGTTGAGCAACATTATTTTTCGGTGGGCATCCCTAATCTGAAAAATAAATATTGTTTTATAAGATTAATAAATAACATAACAACTTGATAACACAGATACTTAATTGCATGTGAGGGATTTTATTTTCTGTTTCTAGAAACTGGACACAAGGTGAGAGACAAGAAACCAAAGTAAAAGTCAAATTATTTGTCTTCAGGGGGCTAGCACAACTAGTGTTCTACAAGACTCCAGCCTTTTAGCTCTTTTTTTAGGGTTCTGCACCTGGAGGGATCAACGGGACCCTATAACTGAGCATACAACATTCATGCATCCGTCCATCTGTCAGAGGCCTGTAGTTCAGCAATGGTAAGAGCTAGAGAGGGTCGAATTTTCACTGTGTACACCCTACTTAGACATACCGCAACGTTTCACAGAGGAATTAGTATCAGGGTCTCGCTACAAAATAAATTCCTATTGACTAGCCTACATGGAGTTTACGTGTTTAGGCTTATGTAGTTTATGTACTATGTACTAAAAATAACGAATTCCCATCACTGTACTAGAGCAAACTATTCTGTAACATTTCTGCTCTTAGAATATTTAGTACAATATGCGGAACGAGCAGCACTAGTGAAGCGATCCAGTTGAAGAACAGAAAGACTTCACATTGCTCTATCCGAGTAAATAGCAAGAGGGAAGGAAATGGACTGCTTTTGTGCATGAACTAAACATGCTTATGCAGTTGGTGCAAGAGCAAGCCAGACGACGTAGTTTTGACGGGCCGTCTTTTGGGAGCAGACTATAGACAGATTATTTCAGTTTATTAGTGTATTAAAAGAACTAAAAGATCAAACTGATACATTTGCATGATTGTAGTAGTTCCGAGCAGTTCACTCAGTGAACGAGCACGCACAACTCTTAATACGTTTCACCAATAAAATGCACTAACCTTGGATTTATTTGTTGTGGGGCTTACACCTAGTATTAATGCTGCTTCCCTTTTTGTCATTTTAGGTTCAAAGCCACCTTTGTAGTACTTCGAAGTTGCCAAAGACTCTGCATCAAATTTTGGCAAGTTTTTAACAGCTTCAGCAAATTTCATAGAAGCATTGGGCATTTGCTTCAGCACGTAACGACCAGCGAAACCAACCGCAGCCATACCCAGGCCAGCTAGGATGATTGAGCCCGCCTGCAAATATGAACTGGTTACTTCATGTCATAATGATCAAATGTTACGAAACAATTTAGGTTATCAGACGTACCATGTTTAATGTATTAATTGTTTCATTCACGTATAGCAATGGAAACTACAGCCCCTCGAGCACACTATTTTGACTGACGTATAATTTACTTCACTCATTGAAATAATGACAGCTCAGTGAAGAAGAACTGTCACTTTCTTTTTCTTTTAACTTAAGGCAAAGATTTAATCAAACAGCGGGCAAACGGCTGTAACGGGGGAAATGTCATCGCAGTCATTTAAAAAATCTCCTGAATAAACGATATGAAATAAAAATTAATGATATTTAGATTATTGTTCCCTGAGACGTCCACTATCAAAAAAAAATATAATATGTCCATCTTCAAAAAAGTTTACCTACCCAATTGGTGGAATGATTTCCTCGGGAACTCTTGACTTATCCGGGATAAAAATTATCCTATTTCCTATTCCAGGAGCTAGGGTCTAACTATATACGACGTATCATGAAAATCACCGACATAGCCCAAAGAATTGCTAAACTTAAGTGGCAGTGGGCGGGGCACATTGCTCGTAGAACAGATTGCTAATGGTGAGTGGTGACCACACTGGAAGGCGGTAGATAGAAGTTTAGTCACAAATTGCTTAGATGCTTATACTTTAGATAGTTTGGCTACTTTAGACAAGATACTCGTAGTTTGCCATGATACTTACTTAGCTTTCGATCAATGTAGGCTACTCAACATACACGCCCATCATTCACCCATATCTCCTCTATTAAACATCTTGACAGCTAATTGATATTTGGCGCCAGGTATGTATACCGTTGCCACTGTAGGAATTTCGCGACTCATACGCTGCGGCACACTGTTTATGTCTGGTTGTCCGGTTGGTCGGTTGGTAATAGACGTTTACCGCAACCCTCGCCCACGACCAAGCTGATTTTGCATTAACCACACGCAATGGACACGGGGCCAAAACAGCGACGCCAAGTAAATCCTCGATATAAGGCAAATGTCTTTTCCATCCTAACATTTGGGTATGTGTATAGCTTTCAGAATCATTGGTATTCATGACAATATATCACAAGGCAACGTATTTCTATCGTGCCAAACGGGTGGTTATAATATATTGAGATAAGCCATATGAGCCGATGTGAAGCACAGTCTGCCCACGCGCGCTAGTTTAAATTGGGAATAGATACCTATCACGCAAAACACCTGGATATCACATCGTAGAAGTGCGCAGGTATTCTCACGATGTGTTCCTTTTACAAAAAGCTCAAGATAAATATCATATTCTATTCAAGACAAAGATCCGAAAAACACAAAGGTCTGACCCGGCGGGTTTGATTTTAAGATTTTGATTCCTTATGCAGGGCCGGATGTAGGCGAGGGCAACCGGGGCAACTACCCCGGGCCTCCACAAAAGATCTCTGTTGTGTGGGCGCAGCACCACAACAGAGACAGAAAAAAAATCTTGCACAATTATACTGATCGTCAGTAGATGATATTGGCGAACAATATAATCTACGTTATATTGTAATTTGTAGTCTAGGGGGCCTCCACTCCTTTTTTACCCCAGGGCCTCCAGACCTCTGAATCCGGCCCACAAGAGAGCATTAAGTGTACGGAAGGTGTAATTGATTCACCTGGGTGAATTACTTAGTCCAGGTGCATTAAGTAAACTCCACCGATTTTTTTCCTATCACTGCGCCGCCGGCCCACCACCCACCACTGCATTTGGCCCTGGGAGCAGTAGGTTTTTAGTCACACTTAGTAGCAAAAAACAAAACGTATGGACCTAGATTTTGTTCTGACTCTATCAAAAATTCGTCAAAATCGGTTAACATTTAACGGGTGGAAATCGGTATCGCTTTTTGTATGAAAAGCTGTAGGTTCAAACTCCTCTTAGGTACTATCGTCTGTATGTAAGTATGTATATATAAGTAATTAGTCACGGACGGTCTTTAAACTGAAAAGATGTTTTAAATAATAATTGTGTTTCTTACTTAGATGGACGTTGGAGACCTTTAAGTTGGGATACAATCGCGACATAGGCGGTACTGATCTGTATGCACCTCTGCCTGAACACCGCTCTGATGTGTTGGGTATCTACTTACTTCCATACCAATGTATTCCATGGCCCGGAGTTATACTCTTTTGTGTCTAGTTTTTACGGCTCCGTAGTTTTTAGTCTTTCTCTCTCTCTCTCTCTTTTCTCGGTTCTCAATTCGTCGGTTTTTTTTAATGAATGTTCCCCGATTGCTCGGAGGTGGCTGGACCAATTTGTATGCTCCTTTTTTAATCTATAGGCATAGCTGGGGACAAGACCGTTAAACCGTCAATCGTTAATTAACGAAGTTAACATTTCGAGTAACGGATTAACTTTAAAGTTAACTTCAGAAATTGCTAACGGACTAATTAACTTCCGTTAAAATAATGAAAGTCCGTAAAACGTAAATTAAGTACCTACTAATTTGCCAAAAGGACACCGCGCAGCTTATGTCAGATAGCTTTTGATTTGAATTTGATCTCAAAATAATAGGTATTATTACAAACTGTAATGCAATACCCTATTTTTATGAATTTTTCATGTCCTGTCTAAACTTCCATAACACACACCACACCAACATTTATTACAAGTGAATTACTAACGTAACGGCATATAAAACGCAATTCCTATCACGATTTAAGGATTAACGTTAACTTCCGTTAAATCTTCCGAAATGTAGCTCTTGAACGTTTAACGGAGTTAACCTTTTTAGTAACGGATAACCGATTAACGAAGTTAACTATTTGATTAACGGTGTCCTATGATCCCCACCCCCTCCTACAGCCAAAAATGTCAACTCTAAATAATTTAAGAATGTATTCAATAAAAGGAATGCGAAGAAAACTAAATCGCTGCTTTAGTAGAACAGTGACACAACTCAAACTTAAATGGTCTCCGATAAGAGACTTTAATTGAATAATATTAAGACTTTTAAAAGAATAGAGTTTAATTTCGATTTGTGCCACTGTCCAACCAAAGCAGCGAAATGTGTAAAATTTTCATTACTTAATGTTAGACGCTTACATTAAATGGAGAAAACTAGACAGAAACATAAAAATAAATTTCCGTAAAATAATATAGATTGTTGCACCGAGCAGAAAGTGATTCATTATTGCGCCGAGTGTTAGTTTTATCTACTATATCATAATCTGCTTTTATTTCAATTACTGTTAAAAGTTCGTAAAAAAGTAAAGTTAAGTTAAAAACTAAAACCCGAGTAGCGACATAATAAGCGAAAGCGATTCATTCTCGCGCCGAGTATTAATTTGGAGCCCGAACGCAAGTGAGGGATCTATAAACACGAGCGCAATAATACATCACTTGATGCGAGGTGCATCATCTGCTTTTCTTTCAACTACTGCAAAAAGTTAATAAAAATAAATAAAAGTACATAATGGTGAAAACTAAAGCCCAACGAGCGACGTAAAAAGCATTTTTGCTCCTGGTATGACGCACCCTTAGAATTTTTATATAGCCTATGACACTGGCACGTTGTTCCCGAATCTTAAGATGCTCTATTTATTAAAATCGGTTCAGTCGGTAACACACCAACAACAAAAAGAACTCCGTGTGTTTAAGGTCACCACTGCTCAACCCACCCACGGAACCGCATACACGAGGCTTCATGATACAACTCTCTGAATCATTTTACGAGTTATCGGCCGGGATGGAAGCGTGGATGGGCGAAAGCCAAGCTCGCGAATGTGCATGCAAATTACACAGCTACTAATTAAGCGATATGACGCAGTAGGTCACAGAAGTTTTATGATCTCGAGATCAACTAAGCAGCAACGTATTTTTTAAGGTGACACGATGCAAAGGGCTT
Organism: Tortricodes alternella; assembly: GCA_947859335.1. NCBI lineage: Eukaryota > Metazoa > Arthropoda > Insecta > Lepidoptera > Tortricidae > Tortricodes > Tortricodes alternella. The sequence continues at coordinate 19,307,235 of OX401970.1, read as the reverse complement.
GGGAGCACGAGGTGGAAAAGCGGCGCGCCACAGATTCCAAGCCCAGCCTGTGGAAGGTATTGTTCAAAGTGTTCGGGTCTGAGCTGTTGCTGTACGGCTTGGTTCTAGCAGCCATGGAGTTTATCATAAGGTCCACCAGCACGTATTATATTATCACATATTACCTAGGTAAGGTGAAAAGTTCTCGGCCTGTCACAAGATGACGTTCCAATCAGCCAAAATGTATGTTTTCTGCCTGGGTGCACGTAATTAGTTCTTGTTCTCTCAAGTAGTTTGTAAACACAAATTTTCGAATGTCATGCGTGTTTTTCGTTAAAATGGATAGACTTGAATAATAATAAAATCACAGGACAATCTTTACACAAATCGATCTAGTCCCAAAGTAAGCTCTAAAGGCTTGTGTTATGAGTACTAGACAACGATATAAATACTTATATAGAGAAATAAATACTTAAATACATAGGAAATATCCAAGATTCAGGGACAAACATTCGTGCTCATCACACAAATATTTGCCCGTACCGGGGATCGAACACAGGACGCTAGCTTCGGAGGCAGGGTCACTCCCAACTAGGCTATCCACGTCGTCAACATCGTCATGTACGTCGTTCATCGTCAACAACGTCGTGAATATCGTGCGGTCATAAAATTCTTCGTTGTGGATGGATTAACCCATAAGGAAATTCATCTGAAGTTAACAAAAGTTTACGGGGACTCTGCTCCTTCCATGTCAACCGTTAACAAGTGGGCAGCTGAATTTAGACGTGGTCGCACGTCCCTCGAAGATGACCCATGTGCCAAACCGCCACCACACCAGAAACCATCGAGAAAGTGGTTATCGTGTTGGACAATAGGCGAGTGAAGGTGATTAGATAGCTGAGGCTGTGGGGATATCGGAAGAAAGGGTGCGAAACATCCCTAATTCTTTGTGCAAGACAAAGAATTAAGGATACGTAAGCTCTGCGCAAGAGGGTGCCGCATTTGCTGAATGCCGATCAAAAGCAAATGCGCAATCGAATTTCGCGGCAATGTTTGGACCGATTGAAAAGGGATAGGTACGACCGATTTTGTGTGGCGATTTGTCATCGTGGATGAGGTCCACCACTACACGTCCGAAACGAAACAGCAGTCCAAGCAGTGGGTGGAAGCCGGTGGTTCAGCGCAAAAGAAAGCTAAATCGGTCGCACCCGCCGGAACGTTCATGGCTAGCGTGTTTTGTACGAAAGGGCTCCTGTTCATTGATTACCTCGAAAAAGGCAGAACAGTAGAATATTATTCTAACCTTCTTGTCCAGCTGGATGCTTAAATTCGCGAGAACATCTTTCACCAGGACAACGCACCTGCACACAAGGGTGCGTTGGAGATGGGAAAACTGCAGGATTTGGGTTACGATTCGCTGGGCCATCCCCCTATTCTCCTGACGGCACCCTCAGACTTCCATCTGTTCCATCTTCATCCTCACTTCCGGGAAGGAATACTGATGTTGGAGAAACGCTGGACTAAGTTTGTTGAAGTCAAGGGAGGTCATGTAGAAAAATAAAATTATTTTTAACCGACTTAAAAAAAGGAGGTTGTATTTTTTTATGTTTCTTACTTCACAACTCCGTCATTTATTAACCCATTTAGAAAATTCTTTTTGTAATCGGTAGGGTATACCTCCAGTTTGGTCTCGTTGTAGTCGAAGTCGAGGTGTTATGTTATGATAGGATCTATGAGGAATCGAAGGACCTCTTCAAATATTATAGACACGCATATAGCAATTTTAGAATTTTCTGTAATAACGCAAGCAGTTACGTTCCATAAGGATTATTTGGTGAAGTGAAACTGTTAATAAAGAACATAGATGATCACCGGAACTCCTAAATGTTAAGTATTTCACGGGTGGCGATAAGATTGCTGTATAAGGTTCGGAAGCAACTTGTGTTCATCAAAATCTGTGTGGTAAAATATAACCGGATTCGAAGAACGATTGATGTCCTTGCACCTTGGATAGCAACACATGTAAAGGATGATAAGCAATTGGCATTATGCTATTGTTGCTTTATATAGTAAATTTGTATCGTCAAATCACATAATAATAATGAAAATATGAAAAGAAAAACTTACTTTCGAAGGCTATTTGAAGTCGTTTTTGACTTTTTTTTAATTACTAATAATATGATTATTTAACTGAAAATCAATGAGAACTTTTCACCTCACCTCATCACGACTTTTTCACCGAGAGTATATACGAGTATTTGAACAGTGCATTTGCCCCCTGATCTGTTTCGCTTTGAGTGTACTAATTATAATTAACCTTGATGGTCGGTCTTTATACAGATTACAGCAACCCCTATTTCTGGGTCTTTTATTACGCTACTACAGTCCAATCCAAGACGCGAGCAACATCACGTAAGTACAACGACGCTACCGGTGTATGCGAGCGTCGCGCAATCGCTACAGACGTCTCAAACACTTACTTACTCGTAGTCTAAATCGTATCCGTATACATTGTTTTGTGGGTTTTTTATTGTATTAATTTGATTTGTTATTTATATTGCTCATATAAGTATTACACAGTTTAACTCATAAAAGATGTCTATGCCTTAGGCCAGTTTAGGTACTAGAACAATTATTTTGATCAATAAGTGATAGATAGAATCTTAAATATTTTTGAACTTATATATGGTTAAGAACCGTGGTAATTGATGCGTGGAATAACATTTTATAACTAAATGGAAATATACGTAAGGTATAATTTAGGTATTTGTGAGTTACCTTCATAACACCATACGCGTACCTAATTGACAGTAAAAAACACTTAATTGTATAGAGCAAAATCCCAGGGCCGCCAGACGGTAGTTATTTACTGATGAACAAAATGTGTAAAACCATAAATTAAGTATAACTAGCAGTCTTATTCCTGAATGGGTTCTGAAACTGAGTTTTAGTAAGTACCTATGTGCTATGATCGTATGCCTACCTGCTATCTTGGGGTTGGCCAGACGGCCAAGCCGGCCGTACGGCCGTTGATGCTACATTATTTTGATACGGGCAAGGGAATCAAAACATTGTAGTGTGTCGTACTCACACCCTCATATGTTACTTTAGTATATAAGCATATTATCTTAGGCTAATAAACCAGTATTTACTCATCAATGACTTATATAACTTGTGCTCGCAGTCACCTTCTTACAACATATAGGGTACTTCCCGCTGACCTAGAATCATGAAATTTGGCAAGAAGCAATGTTAGCACAAGTAAAGGAAAAGGTACGAAAACCGTCGATTTGTCATCAGAAAAAAAACCGGATAAGTGCGAGTTAAACTCGCGTGGAGAGGGTTCCGTCCTGTACATGATTATCTGAAATTTCCTATGTTACTTTAAATAGTATAGACTTCTTATAGGTTTTCCTGTAAAGTATTAGGTAAAGAACTACTTTCTGTATTTTTTTCAAAATTTTAGGCCCCGTTATTTCGGAGATCGGGGTGGGGGGAATAGTCAATTTTCGCCTATGTTCCTAAATATCCTCTAAACTATATATCTTAAAATTAAAAAATAAGTATATATATTTGAGATTCTCACAACGAGCCCTTTCATTTGATACTTATGTTACACGATATAGTTTGCAAAACTATTTTTTAATTCTCTAATTTGCCCCACGAAACTGGCCCCCACGTTTAAAATTCATTTATTAATGTTACGCGTTCGTATTGCGGTCACCGACTTACATATGTGTACCAAATTTCAACTCAATCGGTCCAGTAGTTTCCAGTGCCGGATTAGCCATCTAGCAAGAGTAGCAAATGCTACGGGCCCCGCACATTGGGGGGCCCCGCGCACGCACGCTCGCATGAGCGTAGGTATTTCGTTTTTAGATTAAGATAGGAGCGTATAAATATATAGTTATTTAATTAAACTACAAGAAGCCAACGTTGAGATTTCGGTATCAAAATGTACAAAATTAATTAAAAATTACTAAAGCAAACCAAGGGCTTCTTGACAGAATTTGCTACGGGCCCCGCGCTGGCTTAATCCGGTAGTTTCGGAGCAAATTGGCGGACAGACAGACAGACACACGAGTGATCCTATAAGGGTTCCGATTTTTTTCCTTTTGAGTTATGGAACCCTAATAATTAGTAAAACGGAATAATAACCTTTGCAGTCGTATCTCACTCGACGGTTTAACAGAGATGGGAGCTGTAGGAATGTAATACTGCCGACGGGAAGTGTCTTGGAGTATTGATGACTGATTTTTAACGATATTGTGTAACATATACGTAAAAATCAGCCGTCAGAATTTAAGTGAGGTGAGTAGCGTTCTTATATACGTACCTTGATTACCTGATTTTTGGAAAATGGCCGTCTGACCACGCTAGCAGGTAGGCATACAATCATAGTACATACTTACATACTAACACTACTCATCTTACACAATTTGTTCATCAGAAAATAAATGATCTTGGACCATGATTATTCTTCAACTATTGTGTTGTACTATCGTGTACCGTCGTATCGTGTTACTAAAGTAATATTATCAATACGATCGATCATAAGTACTTCCAGGCAAGCACATCAGACCCGCAGCCACTGTTCATACAGTATGCGATTGGGCATGCTGATTTTCAAAAGTCACTGATTGATTATATTGAGACCAGTCTATAAGTACATGTGGACTTTGTCGGAGAAATGTTATTCCAGACATCAGTAACTGATTCTCTACCATTCGTGTAAGTTAAAGTATTTAAGACTCTTTCTCTCCGAAACTAATCTTTACTGATCTACGGCGTAATCTCTAGTGTTTGAGTCTTCAAACAACACACTGATGCGCTAAAAATACCAATATATATTTTCGAGGACCGTAATTATTTTTAGGGTTCCGTATAGCCAAATGGCAAAAAACGGAATCCTTATGCATTTGTCATGTCTGTCTGTCTCTTTGTCCGTCCGTATGATACAGCCACTTTTTTATTGAATTGATTTTAACTAAATACCTAAAAACGCTACCGCTGTGCCAAAGTTAAGGTCACCCTTTAACCGTTTCTGAGATAGAGTCTTAACGGACAGACAAACGGACAAATGGAGGGCACATAAGTGGCAACCTGACAACGAACGAACTATTTTAATTTGATTTTGTGTCATTTTGTGACAGGAAGTCTACATATTTTTCACGTTTGTTTGCCTATTACGATACGGGAGGACATGTCAGCTGGGGTGAGGCCGTGTTTTTCTCATCCGGCGTGGTACTCTGCAGTGTGTTTAATGTCATGGTTCAGCACCCATTCATGATGGGAGCCATGCATATTGGAATGAAAATGAGAGTTGGCGTTTGCAGTCTCATCTATAGAAAGGTGATGACCTACTTATTTTACCAGTAGTAGGAGTATTTCAATTACCTGCAGGCTCTAGCAATTTAATTTTTTAAGGCTCTGGGTGCGAGTCTGCAGTCAATGTCGGAAAGCGGCGCAGGCCTGGTTGTGAACCTCATGGCCAACGACGTCAACAGATTCGACACTGGACCGCTATTCGCTCACTACCTTTGGATTGGACCTATCGAAACTATGGTACGATCGTAAGGATTCCATGCAGAAACTTGAAAGCCATTATTGTAATTACTGTATGCTTGTGCCAATAGTTTGTTGATAAACTAACTATCGGCTCGTACACTAATTTATTAAATGGATAATTTAATTATAATACATTACTATATAGATTTCATTGGAAAATAATATCAATATGCACAAATTAATTCGTTTAATTCTCTTCGACTTAACAGCTTCATAAACCTCTTTTCCACAAAGTTATTCATCGAATTCAAAAATGGCAACACAGGTTGGCGTGACTACTTACATTGTGCAAAATAGTACCAAGCAAATATGAATCTTATGCTGGTACCATAAGATCGTCCAAGACCAAAACTTATTGTCCGACCGTCGATGTGTGGAGGGTGGTTTGGACACGTTGGCGCGAGTTCGGCTGAGTTGGCTTGAGATCGCTCCCGGAGCGATAAACCGAGTCCGAATCAAAGCAGTTCGGACGGGTTCGCAAACTCGTGATCCACACGTCAGTGCCACAGATTAGAAAGTTTTCTATGTTCAAGCCAGTGCATTATTGCCATGTTAGCCATTTTTTGGCTAGGTCTAGCAGCATTTTGACTCAATTTAGCCTCAGTTATCAAAATCTCTTGGCTAAATGTTAAAGCCACAATTGTAGCAACTTTTAAGCCCCTGATAAATTTTTTTAGCCTTTTCATTTGGTCAAATCTTATATACAGATTTCTAGCCACTTTTCGAAACTTTTTAGCTATTTTTTTTTTTCATTTATTTGGCAACACTGAGTCAGGTCGCCAATCAAATAGGAACCGTTGGTGACGTCAGAGTTCGGGCGTTGGACGATTGCGTAGTGGAATGGTTTGATGATCGGTAGGTTTGACGTCGTTTGGACAAAAGTTCGGAGTTTGGGTGTTGGACGATCGTGTAGTTCGCGTGTGGTAGCATTATGCTGGTATTGCACGATTGTCCAACACTCAATCTAGTAGTAGTAGTAAGGTAGTATTGATCCTATAGTAAAAATGTATATAAAACATAAGTTATAGAAAATTAAATTACATTTTAAAGTTGAGCGTTTTGACCCAAGCTTTGATCATATTGACGCCGGGCACTCACTTATACGGCATAATCCGTATTCAATGCTAAACAGTACCATTACCATGAATTTATGCAAACTGACGTAATAGAGCCTATCGCTCGGTCCCTTTTACTTGTATCGGCAACAAGCATTATTTCCGATAAATTTCGATAACGAGAACGGTTTGCATAAAACTCATGGTAATGGTACAGGCCTCGCACAGTAACGTAAGAATTGTTGTTTTTGAAAATTGCTTAACACAAAAACCACGCTGCTATCCCGTGAAACGTTCTATCGTGAGCAGAAATTTACTAAAAGACGTATTATTTACCGCCATCCGTTGTACCGCACCTTTAATAGTTTACAAAAACATCAGTGTTGCTATTTGCAAAAATGAATGGCCCGTCCTATAGGTATACATACATACCTGTATATGTTGAAACTTCTGTCAAAGTAACTTCTACACAATTGCAAATTATTTCCAGATCATGACAATTTATTTATATCGGGAGATGGGGATAGCAGCTGTATACGGTGCCACCATTATTATGGCGGTGGTTCCTTTTCAAAGTGAGCGAATTTATTTTTCTTTTATGCCTAACCATAATACCTACCGGGGTTTTTTAAACATTACGAAAAACTTGATCTGTAATTTATACTCAAATTATCAAAATGAATTATAGAGCAATGTTTTATACGATTAACGAATATTTTGTCCTTTGCATTATTTACTAGCTGTTATGCGACTGGGTCTGCGTGGAAATGTAACCTTAGAGGTGACAGACAGACAGACAGACGAACGGACATGGGAGCCTGAGTAATAGGGCCTTTACCCTTTGGGTACGGAACCCTAAAAACAGAATAACATAAATATTTAAGGGGGCTCCCATACAACAAACGTGATTTTTTTTATCGTTTTTGCTCGATATTGTTAACGGCAACAGGTAGACGCTTGAAATACGTATGCACAGAATATAAAGTTATGTATGTAGTCACTTTAAAAATAGATAATTAAATTTAAATAAAACAAATATTCAAGGGGCGCTCCCATACAACAAATGTGATTTTTTTGCAGTTTTTATAGATAATGGTACGGAACCCTTCGTGCGCAAGTCCGGTTCGCACTTGGCCGGTTTTTGATATCTTGCCATTGCGCGTGATCGTATCTACACGTTGTCCTCATTTGGACCATTATTAACGGAACGCCTGTACATTTACACGTATAATATATTATTAATGCTAAAGTAACTCTGTCCGTCTGTCTGTAACACCGTTTTCATGCCAAAACCGCTGAATCGATTTTGATGGGTTTGGGGTGGAGATTGGAGATAGTTCGAGCCCCAGGGAAGGGCAAGGGCAACTTTGTTAAGGAAAATCAATGCCTAAATGAGCCGAAAAGCATTATATTTTGGTGAAGTTCGTAAGATCGATTATTTTACAGTTTTATTTATATTGTATACATATTGGTGTTCTTTATATAATTTACTTGCACACGCAACCTCCGTAGTTTTCCTTGGAACCCGAACAGCGTACTATAGAAAAGGCACTGCACTAAAATCGGACGAGAGAGTAAGATTGATGAAAGAGATTATAATGGGAATGGAAGTTATAAAAATGTACACGTGGGAAGAACCATTTCAAAAGATAATCGACTCTGTAAGAAGGTACCTAGTCTATACGATTTCAAACTTTTACTTTACTTTTAATTACAAACTTAGTGAAAATTAACATTTCTGTACGCAGACATGAAATTTATTATATCAAGATGACGTCGTATATTCGCGGGGTGATAATGTCATTTATAATGTTCACATCGCGGTTCGGCATCTTCATAACTGTGCTGCTGTTCGTTGGCTACTCCAGCCGCATCACCGTGGAGACCGTGTTCTTCCTGACGTGCTACTACAACATCATGAAGCAGACCATGACGCTCTACTTCCCCCAGGCTGTAGGACAAGTAACTTACTTTATTTACCGTTTTAATAACGCTAACCGATGCAGCCCTTAATAGGTACCGAGTTTACACATTCGCGCGTATGGTGTACGGCGGCGGCGAGTCAAGTCGCAAATGATCTATATGATCGAGTTTGCAGCGGGCGAATAATTTTAATATAGTGAACGCGGCATAAGGGCGCTCGCCCACGGCGCCTTTTTTGTAGCGATAGACCTACTCGCGCGTTTTGTGAACGCGCGGCTGCATCGCGACATAATTATGGCCGCTTGTCGCATTTGCAAGGCACGACAGAAGCGATGCAGTAGCGCTACAGTCGCACTGTATTAATTCAACATCACTTCTGTATCGATTAAATATCAGCACTGAATCTATACAAACGCTCAACTATATCGGGCAACATCATTGGCCCTAACACTAACATGCAACACAAAGATAAGTTAAACCCGTTGATCTCTATGACTATCTCTTTCGTCGGCACTGGTGTGAAAAAGATGCACGTAGAGTTAAGACAGTTGAACTTATCCTTGTGTCTTGCATGTTAGGGTCGCTGGGGAGGGAATAGCGCACCAGGGTCGTGAGCGTATGTATCCAAGCTCCATCGTGATAGTAGCGATGCAGAATCGCATCTGTAGCGATGCTCCATCGCGACTGAATCGCTATAGTAGCGATGGAGAAAAGCGTCTATAGCGATGCCCCATCGCGACTGAAGCGCTATACTAGCGATGCAGAATCGTGTCTGTGTGGGCTAGGGTAAATGGGCAGCGACAGAATCGCAGCCGTTTTGCAACTGTATCGCGACTGCATCGCAGCAAAGTTTTTCCGTGGGCGAGCGCCGAAGAGTCGCCAGTTGTTTGTTTGTCACTAGAGTGCGAGCGTAAAGCGGGAATCAGCTAAAGCCATAAATAAGGCATAACTTCGACTTATCAGGATGCCGGTAGCGAAACCCGCGGCTTACAGCACCAGCAAAAATGTTGAAACCATTCAACATTTTATTTAAATTATATAAACTAAATTAAAACAGCTTATTGGCCAACAGATAGCGGAAATGAATGTAGCGGTGCAGCGAATACGTGACTACTTGTTAAGTGAAGAGTGTAAGCTTCCACCAAGAACTCCCATTGAGAATAGAACTCCAGAATATGCAAGGAAAAAACGTGTGACTATCGTAGGTGAGTGATTCTCGGAATTAAGTTCGGTTGTATGTTCGTAAGTGCCTACGTACCTAACTTTTAAGTCTTGCATTATATTCACAGTCAATCCGACAGCTCTTTCTCATCATCAGAATAATATGAACGCTGGAACCTCGAGTTCAAATACTACCCAAAAATTTAAAGGTAAGTACTTACTGCTTTTAAATATTCCGGATAAGTAAAAAGTATAAGCATAGCTGGGCACAAGACCGTTAATCCGTTAATCGTTAATTAACGAAGTTAACATTTCGAGTAACGGATTAACATTTAAGATAACTTTAAAAATTGTTAACGGACTCATGAACTTCCGTTAAAACAATTAAAGTCCTTAATCGTTAATTCAACTTTAATAACATATTGATGTTTTATAAAGGGGAATATACATCTTTTGTCAGACAGATTTGAATTTGATATCTAAATAATTAGGTATTATTCCGAACTCTAATGCTTCTTTTATTCATTTTTCATGTCCTGCCTAAATTCCCATACAGACATTTAAAAAAAGTAAATAATCCAAGGCAACGGCATAAAATGCAATTTATATTATGAGTTAACGATTAACGATTAACTTTAACATCCGTTAAATCTTCTTAAATTTAACGCTTTAACGTTTAACGAAGTTAACTTTTTTATTAACGGATTAGCGATTAACATGCCCAGCTATGAGTATAAGTATCTAAGTACTTCTAACGTTCATCTTCCTCGTATAGATTTACGCAAAGACGAAGTAAAAGTCCGGTTTGATAGTGCTTCTAGCCGCTGGATCAAGTCCTTCGACAAAGATGACGTGAAAGACATTAACTTAAAGGTAACTACTTAACCGACTCTTCAAGTCATAAGTAGGTGGCTGGTGATACTTTAATGTTAGCGTCTTCACAATTCACATACACTAGATGTCGGATTCAGTTATTTTATGACGATTATAATTAAACATAGGATACCTAAACTATAAATAAATTGGTGCGGCATATTCTACATGGGAATAAAGCCTTGACCTTCATACAAGCTACCTATAGTTACCGACCTACCTAATCTTTGTACTCTTTTCTCTTTATTTTTTCTTTCGAAATTCAAGGAAGGTACTTTAGGAATAGTATAATGCTTTTGATAGAGGATTTTAAAAACTTCAAAAAAGGGGAGTTTATCTATTCGAACCGTATATTTCTTTTATATACAGGGCGGAACCGAAACGAGGGACCTTCCCGCAAACGTAAGATTCTGCAGTCTTAGTTCTATACTTGTCTCCAAGAAATAATGCTAATATTCCTAGCCGTTTACAAGTTACAGTTTCTTAAAGTTTAATTTAAAAAACAACGATTCTCTGCGGTTCATATATACCTAAGTACAATCTATGGCGAAGATCTGAGAGGAATATAATTTAAAGTATATTCAATTAAATTAAACGAATTTAAAAACGTGTTACGAAGATCTTGCATGGACCCCAATTCTCAGTGCATTCGACATAATGTCACATATGAGATTAAATGTCAGATTCATACAGTTGTGTCAAAGAACTGTATGTATCTATGCACTGACGTTTAATCTCACGAGTGAGATTATCTCGAATGCACCGAGAATTGGAGTCCGGGCACCTCATCCTTCAGCACAGACCTAGGTCAAAAGCCGGATCTAATTATTACGTAACCATTTAGTTATTTGTTATTAGATCTTCTCTGGCTCCTTGACTACAGTGATAGGAGCAGTAGGTTCGGGCAAATCTACGCTGCTGCACATGATTCTGGGCGAGCTGCCGTGCTCGAGCGGCGCCCTGGAGACCGCCGGCACAGTGAGCTACGCAAGCCAGGAGCCCTGGCTATTCGTCGGTAAGCTGAAACTTAAAATCACTAATTTAGTATGTTCTTAACCTCTTCAACGCCAAGCATGTCTGAGAAGTAACACGAATTTCAACTTTACGTCTAATTATGATAATGGGCTTTTTTACCCTGTATACCCTGACGGATATAAGTATCCGTCGTTGGCCTTTTTTGGGATTCGATAAAAAAGACAGGCCCCCAATTCTCGCTACATTCGAGATAATGTCGATTTCGAGATTAAACTTCAGATTCATACAGTTGTGTCAAACTACTGACTGTATGCACTGACGTTTAATCTTGATTGTGAGATTATCTCGAATGCACCGAGAATTGGGGGCCAGCTCGAAATTTGCAAGTCCCCCAGGACCAGAGCCACCCTCCCCCCTCCCTCCCACTGTGTCCATTCCGCATTCAACTTAACGCTTAACGCAAATGCTCAGGCCCCCAATTCTCGGTGCATTCGAGATAATCTCACAATCGAGATTAAACGTCAGTGCATACCGTCGTTTGACACAACTGTATGAATTTGACGTTTAATCTCGCAATCGACATTATCTCGAATGCACCGAGAATTGGGGCCAGGGTAGAGAATACAAATATTCTTCAACTTGACTTTTGATCTTATTCCGTAGGTTCAGTACGCCAAAATATATTATTCGGACAACCTTTTGAAAAATCGCGTTATATGGAGGTGTGCAGAGTTTGTGCACTCGAAAGGGACATTTCACTGTTCCCTCACGGAGACAAGACCGTCGTCGGCGAACGAGGAGTCTCTCTGAGTGGAGGCCAGCGGGCAAGGATCAACTTGGCTAGAGCCGTATATAAAGAGGTAAGTCGATGCTAGTCGATACGCCTAATCTTATTTTACGTAAATCTGAAAATTAACAATAGCGAACTTGCATGATTTTTGTTTCATCTGTTATTGGAAAGTACTGAGTAATAAAAACCAAACTGTGTTCGCAAAGCATTATTGAGTTGTTTTTTTTTTTTGAGATACGACGCATTGAAAAGTTATTGTTCATACCACTTACAAAAACGCTCCATACAAAATGGCCCTGAACTATGACGTCACAGTACAGTTAGTGTATAGATGACCAATGTAAAAAGAGCCCTGACGGTCATACATTTTATATGGCCGTCAGGCTCTTTTTACATCAGGCAAGGTACCTATACAAAATAGATGAAAGTAATTATTTCCGAAAATTATGTTTTAGGCCAATATTAATATGACAGAAATTCGATGAGGATGACAAAAACTAGTAATTCAGAACTAAAAAACAGTATTTATTTTTCACTTAATTTTGACTATTTTTGACCATTAATAAAAGAAAAAGTAACAATCAAAATGATCTTTTTGTTTCTTTTACATGCATATTTACGTCCACAGAAATATATTAATATTTGTTACTATAGTCAAGTAGCCAATTGTTTGTTTAATTTTAAGGCGGACATATATTTATTGGATGACCCACTATCAGCAGTAGACACCCAAGTGGCAAAGCATATATTTGACAGATGTATAAAAAGGTATTTACGATGGTTACCTTCTTGTATATGAAGATGGCATTTATTAATTATTTTAATGAACCAATTTTGTATAATGTATAATACATAAGAGCTGGAATTAATGGAATGAACGAATCTATTATAATGTCACCTATCGTTGTGTGACCCGTCCTTATACAGCGGGCCTAACATGCAAGACACAAAGATGAATAAACCCGTTTGTCTCTATGAGTATCTCTTTCATCAGCATTAGTTTGAGAGAGACGGACTTAAAGATAAGACGGTTTAACTTATCCTTGTGTCTTGCATGTTAGGGCCGCAGGAGCTTCCTTACATTTTGTGATGTACTGTAACTTTTCGTCGTTTAGTTCGTCGACAAATGATTTATGTGCGCGATAAAAAAATTGTGCTGTGCAGGACAGACGGACAGGACGAAATAGTATGGGTTTCTTCTGAAATTTGGCTACGGAGCCCTACAAATTGTGCTTAACAGTTCATCTGTTTTTCTTTAAGATTCCATATCACAAATTATAATTTACATGTGATTCTGAAAGAATAGTTTGCTCAGGTTTAGTTCCACGCGAACGAAAGCGCGGGCAATACCTAGTGTAAAATAAACGAAATTAGTAACTATATTAAAAAAGCCTTTATCTACACCCATATCATAAAACCTCCATAGTGTAATCAAAAACCGTAGGAAATGACCACCATTGTGACAACCAATTAGGTAAAACCAGTGCTGCAATGTTATTACAGTATCGATTTTAGTATCGAAATGAGATTAAATTTGGAACAGCTGTCAAAACTCAAGTGGGTCTCTATTCTAGTATCCATGGATATTAAACAGTTATTGATACGAAACATCAATTCAGTATGTTTTTTTAATATAAACCGAACGACATTTGATCTCGAGTGACGTGAGAATAGAGACTTCATTAGTTTGTCTATGATTTAAAAAAAAATGGTCTTGACGGATGATCGAATTGCCGCCATTATGTTGCTTTTTTGCTGAACGAAAGTACAATTGTTGTTGAATTGAATAGAAAAAGTTGTTTGTAATTTACATTTTAGTTGACAATATGAATAGGAGTCTTCTCGGAGTGACTGTGAAAATGCGCCGGATATCGGAAATATGCAGCCACGATTGCAACAAATAACTTGTTGCCAGAAAATATTGTTTCTGAACCCATCATGGAGGATTTATAATATGTGTGTAGATAAAGTTATGTATGAAACTCTGCAGATTATACCTCAGGCATACCCAGATTTTCACCAAGTGCGAAAATCGTCGATTCATTTATAATTTGCTATGGTTTGAACTCTATTTAAGTATTCGAATTACGATAATAGCATTTAATTGTGATTTCCTATTGGAAATAATGATAGGCCTTAAAACACTAGTGTAGCTCGTTTCATGAAAACCGCACTAGTGTTTTAAGGCCTATCATTATGCAACCGTTGCATAAACTTCTATTTCCAATAGGAAATCACAATTAAATGCTATTATCGTAATTCGAATACTTAAATAGAGTTCAAACCATAGCAAATTATAAATGAATCGACGATTTTCGCACTTGGTGAAAATCTGGGTATGCCTGAGGTATAATCTTATATTTTCAGATACTTAGTAAACAAAACGGTTGTGTTAGTGACACATCAACTACAATTTATCAAATCGGTTGATCAAATCGTTGTAATGGATAAGGGCAAGATTCTCGCTGAAGGAGTTTTCCAAGATTTGAACGTAATTATAGCTTATTTGTAGAATAACAGCAAAACCTAGCTTCTTTTAACAACGAACAAGTATAATGCTTCAGGGGCAAGAGCTGTCGATATTCCGCCTGATGGCGGACAAGAGCCGGGAGGTGCGCGAGGAGGACCCGGGCGCGCTGCCCGCGGCCTCCACCGCGCAGCCCAGCACCTTCAGCGTCTTCCGGCGCCATTGGTCGATGCTGTTGGACACCAGTGTTGCAGTACTTACCTCTAACCTACTTTCATATGACTCATTGAAATAAATAGTAAGGAAGCGCTCAAATCAATTCTCGCGATGCTTACTTCATAGGTGTTAGAACGCGAATCTGACACCATCGCACGTTCAGTCGCATTATGGCAACCGCGGTCCTTGACACCCGTTTAAGTAACATTACTATAATTAAGTATCCAATACAATTCCACAACCTGTGTGACAGCACAACCACCCTCCACAATAATATAATAGCGTGTGAATCAAGCAATATTAGACTTTTGTATGTATGTCGTAAGAACTAAAATATCAGCAGTAGGGTGTGGTTAAGTCGTGGCGCTGGCGTTTGACAACCTTCTATGAGACTCGTTACACGAAATTGTACTGATAGGCATATCTTTCTTTTGAGATCTTTGATATGACTCCATTTTAACTTCCCGCGATCCACTAGATATTGTTCTGTGTCCTGTGCACTGTGCTCTGCTCAGCAACGACGCATAGGAAACTTTGGAGTGTCAGTATATTTATTTGTAAATGACCGCCTGGAGATTCATGTACCCAACATAAAGATGTTTAGAACTTACGAGTATAATAATTTACCGTCACTATAGGATCAGAAGCCGGAAGCGGAAATACAAACAAAAGGAAGAGTGAAAGGCTTGGTGTACCGTGACTACTTCCTGGCTGGTGCAGCTTGTCCGTACGTGTTGGTGGTCGGCCTCATGTTCCTGTTGGCTCAGTGTTGCGCCAGTGCTAGCGATTATTGGATCAGTCGATGGTAACGGTAACCCAGATATTTACAGATGAGTACATCGATTGCATTACATTATTTTATTATTTTAAAGATAATCAAAGCGCATGCAATTCCCAGGAGTGACGTTGAGGACCACTTGACTGGTGACGCCACCGTGGATAATATTATATGGAAGGAAAACGGTTTAACCCGAAATCACTACGTGGTCATTTTTGGCATTCTCACATTAGCCACTGTGACTGTTGCTATTGTGAGAGCGGTCATGTTTTTTTCGTTATGTATGCGTTCGTCGATCAGGTAAAGCATCTCTTTCACTCTACGTCAAGTTGAACGTATTTTTCAAGCAATCAATAACGATCTTAGCATTTTATCGATTTCAGGTTGCACGACAAAATGTTTGAATGCATTGCACGGTCGCCTATGGTGTTCTTTCACGTAAATCCATCAGGAAGAATTATTAACAGGTTTAGTAAAGACATGGGTGCTGTCGACGAACTACTGCCTCAGGCTATGATTGATAGCTTTCAGGTTCCTACTTCTTTTTTAGATTTTACTACCTGGGCGACCCAACGTTGCTCGACATCTTTATCTTTATTTCTTTCTCAGGGATGATACTTCTCTAGGTAAACTTGGAAACTTTGAATACTTAATAACACATAGAAACCTAGTCAACGTAAAAAAGTGAGGCTACTCCAACTAAGCTATTTTGGGTTCCTACGACGATCAGTCCGTGTCAGTTGCAATTAGCCGTCACACTGACAACATCTTCAGTTTATTTATTCAAAATGATAGTTTGTGCGATAAATGGGTGCCACAATGCTTTTGACGACACGTTTGGCCTAGTTGGTAGTGACTCTGCTTCCGAAGCCAGCGGTCCCGGGTTCGAATCCCGGTAAGGGCAAATATTTGTGTGATGAGCACGAATGTTTGTTCCTGAGTCTTGGATATTTTCTATGTATTTAAGTATTTATTTAACTATATAAGTATGTATATCGTCGTCTAGTACCCATAACACAAGCCTTTAGAGCTTACTTTGGGGCTAGATTGATTTGTGTAAAGATTGCCCCTGATTTATTATTATTATTAATGCTTTGGACAAACAAGATAAACATTCCAAAAAACATGTCACCTGTTAGTACCGGGCTGAGCATTCCTGGCCCCCAATTCTCGGTGCATTCGAGATAATGTCCATTGCGAGATTAAACGTCAGATTCATACAGTTGTGTCAAACGACTGTATGAACTGACATTTAATCTTGCAATCGACATAATCTCGAATGAACCGAGTATTGGGGGCTTGGTACCATAAGCAAAAGACTGAAACGGCCCCTTTTAAGAGAATTCGTGACAAAATAAAACAATTAGGTAGGTACGTACGCTAGATAGGTTAGGCTAGGCTAGGTTAGATAGATAGTTCTTTACAGTATACAAGAATTACTTTCTTAAAGTACTAAAGGGGCTGTAAACGTGCTAGTTTTTCGGCAATTTATTCCCGCAATTCGGGCTATCCTCAAAGGTTTACATTCAAAAAAAAAATCCCATTAGTGATGTAATATGTAATCTTTTTGGGTATAGCCCGAATTGCAGCAATACATGTTTGAAAAACTAGGCCGTTTACGTGCCCCTTTAGATTTCAATAATCGATCACCCGAGCGATTACTTAATAACCAGTTTTCGTTTTTCTTTTTCAGATTATTTTAAATTTAGTGGGCGTCATTGTCGTAATATTAGTGACCGACATTACCCTTTTAATACCTGTAGCGGCTGCATTAATAATTTTCTATATATTTAGAGTTATCTATATTCGGACAACCGGAGCAGTGAAACGCCTTGAAGGAATCAGTACGTTCTATTAAATTTATACTATAGGTACGATAGTATACCTCGTCCACAGTAAAAAGAGCGCTGACGGCCATACATTTTATATGGCTGTCAGCGCTCATTTTACTGTAGACGAAGTATATTTATCTATTCTGTGCTATAGGGTGGGCCATACATTTTTGCAAATAGCAACACAGATATTTTGTAATCTATTCATTTTGCGTCAACGGATGGCGGGAAATTAAACGTCATTTTGTTCATTTTTGATCACTTCACGGGAAAGCAACGTGATTTTTGTGTTAAACACAACAAAAAAAAAAACAGTCTGTCTAACATTGCATCGTCAGACACCGAATCAAACGTCAATAATTATTTACATATTCATAACTTTAAAATTACGAGCTAGAAGCAATTTTTGGTTCTTGTATACTGATGCGGATGTAGGCTACATCCTCATACTACCTACATCATGTACATTAATCGATGTGCAATTAGCATCGAAAAGTTTGTAATTACAACTAACAACTGTCATAGGTTCAAACCAGAGATGTGCGCCGATCGGCGTGGCACACGCCGGTGGTAATTTTACCACGCTCCTGACGCCGGTGATTGCAAGGGCGTGAAATATATTTTTTATCAAAGAATTACAAACTTTTTGATGCTAATTGCATATCGATCAATGTACATGGAACTCTATGATATATATTTTTTACTCAAAAGGAACGCATACGTACTGCCATTTCCTAGTAGTAAGTCTGTTTTTTCGAGCGATGAACTATTTACGTGCAGATCATAAATGGCATTCAATTCTTGATTTGATAAAATAGCCTAGTATTAAACTATTTATTGTCTTGGTTACCGGGCTAGAGCAAAATGAACCAAAATTTTATGTTAAATTATGAACAAAAAAAATAGATACTTATTTATGTTTTTAATAGTTAACATGTATATTTAAACACTTTTTAGTTCTCCAATAATGTGCTCGAGTCTATTTTTCTAGTTTTTATGCTTCTCTCCTAGTTACAAGACTATAGACTTGACAGCTACCTGTGCTACGACGTAGTACCTAAAGTCTGTTCGCCATTAGTTGTTAAATATTATGATATCGTCTCGAAATACCTACTATCGCTTACCTATCGCAAACTGTATGACGGGCGTTACTTATCGCCGTACGCACTGAGTTCGTGGTACGAGGCACGCAGTTTCAGTTTTGTCAAGCGCGGCGACGCGATGGGCGGGCGAGCGCACGCACAAGGCGGCCATATTGCCATTCCGTTCTGGAATACGCTTCGAGTGTGTCGTTTGGGTGTTCGCGTGTTGTTTTCTGCTTTATACAATTGAATAATTGTTTAAAATTTTTGTTATTTTTTATTATCATCGGTAAGAATAATTAGCGGGCCACTATTCGTAATGAGTTAAGAAGCCCTGTTTTTTTATTTATTTTTCATCTCTTGGCGTACAGACTTTAGTTTATGGGTTATTTGTATGTTTGTGCGTTTGTAGCTCGCAGCCCTGTCTTCGGACACCTGACGGCCACAGTACAGGGTGCGGTGACGGTGCGCGCATTCGGCGCCGAGGCGCTGCTGGCGGCCGAGTTCGACCGCCATCAGGACCTACACAGCGCCGCCTGGTATCTTTTTATCACGTGCAGCCGCGCCTTCGGCTACTTCCTCGACCTCATATGTCTGCTGTTCATCGTTTGCGTCACCTTCGGCTGTCTCATGAAAACCGGTCAGTATGCCATCGTATCAATTCATTACTTAAGCTACAGATACACATGCTCAATATTAGCACATAAAAAGTATGTTTATAAATAACCATAGTCTTAACATGAGCATGCTCACTCTGTAACTGTATACATTTGCCTGGGATAAGCATACTTGTTTTAAGCATGCCCTTGATAAGCATCCTCAATGCAAACACTTCTAGCAAGCTCTCTGCCAAAAAACCCGGACAAGTGCGAGTTAAACTCTCGTGGAGAGGGTTCCGTTCCCTCGGTACATGATTATCTGAAATTTCTGAAAATCGTTGCGGTTACTACTCTTCTTTTTCAACCGCCTTCAATAAGGAGGAGGTTCAGTAATCGGTCGGTTTTTTTTTCTTGTTTTTTTGTTTGTTACGTACTCCGTCATTGATGAACCCATTTGTTTTTTTTTTGCAATGCTTTATTAACAAACATTTCGTTATTTTAAGATAGCAGTTTCCATGTCTTTCTTAATGTCGTCCCGTATATTAATTAGTTGATTTACTAGTCGAATATTTTGTCAGACATGGACGCTAGCAGCGTGGGACTGGCGATTACCCAGTCGATTTCGCTGACTGGCGTGTTCCAGTGGGGCATGCGGCAGTCAGCCGAGATGGAGAACCAGATGACGAGCGTCGAAAGGGTGCTGGAGTACACCCAGCTTCCGCAGGAGCCTGCACTTAGAGCGGTATTAATATCACCAAACAAAAAACTGGACAACTGCGAGTTAAACTCGCGTGGAGAGGGTTCTGTTCCATACATGATTATCTGAAATTCCTATGTTACTTAAAATACCATAGACTTCTTATAGGTTTTCCTGTAATCTTAGGTAGCAATTTTTTTTTTTTTTTTAGTTGGGCCCAGTAGTTTCTGAAATAACGGGAGGAATGGTCAATTTTCACCTGTTTTCCTAAATAACTTCCAAACTATTTATCTTAAAAATCCAAAAAAAACTCACAATATGCCCATTTCATTAGATCACATCATACGATAAAGTTTGGTTTTTTTATTTAATTTTCTAATTTACCTACTTATTTAAAATTCATTTATTTACGTTAGGTACTTGTCCGTGTTGCGGTCACCGACTTACATAATTATCTATGTATACCAAATTTTAACTCAATCGGTCTAGTAGTTTCGGAGCAAATTGGCTGTGGCAGACAGACAAACAGACAGACACACGAGTGATCCTATAAGGGTTCCGTTTTTTCCTTTTGAAGTACGGAACGGTTATAAATACGAATTTTGTGTTCACAGACGGCAGACAAAGCGCCCCCGCCTGGTTGGCCACCACAAGGTAGTATTACCTTCGAGAATCTCAGCCTAAAGTATTCCCCAGAAGGCCACTACGTTTTGCATAAACTGCAATTCACTGTACAAGCTCGTGAAAAAGTATGTTGATTCCAATATATACCAAGCATTCATTTACCTAAATTATGCATCAGGATTGCAAACTTGATCTTTTCTGTATAGATCGGAATCGTTGGCAGAACAGGAGCGGGCAAATCCTCAATCATACAGGCACTGTTTCGACTAGCTTTCCTCGAAGGCCGCATTATCATAGACGGCTTAGACATTTCTGCTCTCGGCCTGCACGATTTGCGAGGGAAGATATCTATCATACCTCAAGTATTTTTTCCTTTATTGCTAATTGTCATTTAAACGTATTTTGATACAACTTTGAAACAATACCTTAAATTACTGATTTCAGGAACCAGTATTATTTAGTGGTACAATGCGAAAAAACTTGGATCCTTTTGACGAGTACTCGGACAGGGTTTTGCTCAGCGCCCTAAATAATGTCGAGCTTGCTATAGCGGAAGATGCAAACGACGGTAGGAACAAAATCAGTATATTAATCTGGGCATGGGTCTTTTAGGCCTGTTGCCGTGATGTCAGTGTTTGCAATAATCTATGAAGATATTAGAAGTTGCATAAGTAGGTATTGGGTGAGGAGAAAAAGTGCTGACCGCCATACATTTTGTATGGCCGTCAGCGCGATTTTTACGTGACGCGATCTAAACTCTAGGCTTATTGAGCCCATCCCGGCAACTAACAACCCTAAGGCTGGGTACTGGCCTGCAATATAACTGTGCAATGTCACTGGTTGTACAATTATATTGATGTAGATGATACTGACGGTCACTATCGTCTAAAGACGATCAATATAATTGTGCAACAAATGATATTGCAGTTATATTACATTCACGGGGTACAATCATACAGAGCAATACTCTTCTCCATATATTTTGTGTCGGGTATTTTCGTATTTGGTCGTGGCGTTCAAACGGTTAAGGTCCTACCCGGCGAATTTCGCTGTTTTCAAATCCTATAAAGTATACTTAGCGTTGTGCAAGAATCTTGAAAAAAAAAACAAATATACGCGTCGAATTGAGAACCTCCTCCTTCGGATTTTTTGAAGTCGGTTAAAAATATGTATTGTACAGAATCTATTCTATATTTTCGTCCACTAGAATCTAGAAAAAAGTGATAAATCAAGAGCAAAAAAAAACCATAAAACCATTTTTCAAACTAAAATACGTAAAAGCTCCCTTATTATGCGACGCTTATACATGAGACTTTTACTAATCAGAAGACAATAATGTACACTATAAATTCATCTGCCGGGTTTTCAATTTATTTTGTAGTTTTTGAGTAAATTATACTATTCACTGCGGCGCGTGAACTAAGGCAAGTGGGGCAGGACCGAGTTGGAACGCTCAAGGTCATCGGCGTAGGGTACGCCCTTAAGTTATTGTGTAGTTGTTCGTTTGGTGCGTAGAGGATCTTTACAAGGAGGTATCGGAGGGCGGCGCCAACTTCAGCGTGGGCGAGCGGCAGCTGGTGTGCCTGGCGCGCGCCATCGTGCGCGACAACCGCGTGCTCGTGTTGGACGAGGCCACGGCCAACGTGGACGCGCAGACGGACGCGCTCATCCAGCACGCCATCCGGCGGCACTTCGCCGACTGCACTGTGCTCACCATCGCGCACCGGCTCAACACCATCATCGACTCCGACAAGGTCTTATCTCTAATCTAATATTTATATCTAACGACACGGGCTGGGGCTCATTGCATAACTACTTGTAACTTGTAATACAAGCGGAAGTCTCTTTCTAGTAAAAGAAGTTGAAATGAGGCTTCCGCTTGTATTACAAGTTACAAGTAGTTATGCAATGGGCCCCTGGTCTAATCTGGTAAAAATAATACTGCTAGAGACGTGGCTGAGCAAGACCAGTTTTTTTATAGGGTACCGTAGATAAATTAGGAACCCTTATAGTTTCACCATGTCTGCTGTCTGTCCGTCTGTGCATCCGTCTGTCCGTCCGTATGTCACAGTTAGAGGAAGTTCCCTAAATATGGACTACCGTATCGTTTTAGTCGAATAAACTCAAATTTTAAAGTGAAATTTTTTTTTTACCTTGCCTTTTTCTTTACCTTTATACCTTGCCGAAACTGTTCAGTAATTGCAGACTATAATCAAAATGTCGCAAATAAACAAAATTGCTAACAAACTTAATGTTATTATACAAAAAGACTAACTTGAACTTTTTCTTGGAGGTAGTTTCAAATGGACGACCTACTACGTTTTTAATATGGACCATTGTAATTTCAATAGAACATGTGAATTTAAAAAAAAATGTACATAATAATAATAATTATTGAAACTCAAATGAGGTGTCGTTGAACAGCTCGTTAAAAAATTAAGAATGAAATGACCAATTTTTTTACCGTTTACGAAATATTGAGCATTAAAGTTTTGAAGAATAGATCTTGGTGCTGGACGCTGGGCGACTAGTGGAGTTCGGCCATCCGCACCTGCTACTCAAGAATAAGGGCTACTTCTACAAGATGGTTGCCGAGACAGGCCCGGCGATGACGCCGATACTACACAGAATGGCCGAGGAGGTATTGACAAATCATAGTCCATGATATGTCTACGTATGCATGAACGCATTGAGCGCTGACTGCAAGTATTGGGTTAAATGATCCACTTGCTGACTTTGAATTCTTGACGCGCTAACGCTATATCTAGGACGAGGGATCATAGGGGGCATGATAGGTGTGGATAAATTTAAATTTTAGCTGAGTATATATCAAGCCTTAATATTGTTACTGGTTATCTTGGGTGTCGTGCAAAAGGGGCAAACCTCAGTGCATTGGTTGTGTGGAGATAGCCCCTTTACATAATACTCCCATGATCTATTCCGCATAAAGACGCAACTTTCCTCCAAATAATTTAGAGCAACAATAGGGAAGATGCATATTCTTTTTTCATCTTTTATTGGGAAGTGCGGAGTAATGGAAACTGATCTGTGTACGCAAAACATCTTTATGTTGATTAAGTATTTCATGAGTTATGAAGCTTTGAAAAGTCATTGTTCATACCACTCGCAAAAACACTCCATACAAAATCGACAACAGCTATGACGGCACAGCTGTCGGTAGACTGTACAAAATGTATGGCGTTTAAAAGAAATCTGCAATTATTTCCGAAAAAACTGTTATTAGACCAACATCGTAGCAATAAAACATGATGAGGATGACCAAAAAACTAAAATCAGAACTAAAAACAATATATATTTTTCACTAATTTTGACCCTTAATCAAATAAAATTGAATAGTCAAAATCCTAGTAGCTAAGTAGCTTTATCTGTAATATGCTTTTGTTTACATTTACTTTCGTAATATATCATTTAAACCAAACATTTAGTTAGCGACCTGTCTATAACTGGAACAATGCTTTACGACATCGTCTTATTTTAATCCTAATTTATATAGCGGTTTCCTGTTCATACCCGTCTGAGATATGACGGTGACAAGTGACAAGAGTCCATCGTATCTGCCATGAGTTTATGCAAACCGTTCTCGTAATAGAACACAATCGCTCGGTCCCTTGTATCGGCAACAAGCAGTACTTATTTCCGATAGATTTCGATAACCAGAACTGTTTTCGTATGGTATGGTACAGGGCGGCTAGTACAACGTGCCCGCGAGTCGTTTTTCTCTCCGTGCGTCACTGGCCTATTCAAATACGAAAGTCACCGAGCAAAAATCGTCTCGTCTACATTACATATAGTAGGAATTATTTTTCTTGTCCCGATCGCATTAGCTACTTATCTGGCAAACAAAGCCAATTTCTTTGATTGTGAAGTGTAACCGCAAAGCGATCGGAACAAGAAAAATAATTACTACTATATATACTACACGTGTGGGGGCCCATTGCATAACTAATTGTAACTTGTAATACAAGCTCAAGTCTCTAGTAAAAGAAGTTGAAAAGAGGCTTCCGCTTGTATTCCAAGTTACAAGTAGTTATGCAATGGGCCCCAGTCTACTGTTAACCTTTTGAACGCCACGACTAACGGCGAAAAAGCGTGCCACGAGCGCTCCACGACGGCTGTAGCCGACGCAAATGTATGGAAAATAGCATATCGTGGCGTCAGGGGCACTGCTGTCGGCTACAGCCGACTGGGGCGTTTATAAGGTTATTATCGGCTACAACATATTAACACGTTTTTTCAGAGTTACAAAAAAATGCAAAGGGGCGATTGACGAACTGAATGTTTAAATAGTGATAATGTTTATTAATCGTTTCAAGATTTTGTTTTGTAAATTATAATACATTTTGAAATGATATCTCTTATTATTATAACTTTAAATAAATTTGATAAGAACTTATTAAATAATTGTTATATGATTATGCCTCAAATTATTATAATTATCATTTAAAGCTTGTTTAATATACCCATCTCTCTAAATAGTATCCACGTTGCAAGTGAGGCATGTCAGTTGAAGTTCCATTCGCTTTTTGAAGTCCACGACCAGGCTGTCTAATACCCTGGAGTAAACGAAACATACCAAGTTAGAAACTAAATAAACAGGGGGCCGACTTCTGAGTTTCGAACGCTCTAAAGTTGCTCACGAAAGTTATGTTTAAAGCCATATCCTTTGAATAAGAACGAAAGAAAAAAAACGAGATGTCCCCAGTACTTAGATGTTGTTAATGAAATATTCACTGATAGTGATTTTATTGTATGCGCTATATTTCATTGCAATCTGTGTTGTACGAATCACACTATCGATAATATTCCACTAGAAACATACATAGCAACACCTACGACTAACTTTCTTTAGTAGTGTATCGTAGAACTCTTATTATTGATAGGATAAGTAGGCTATATGAAAGCGAAATACATAACCTTAAAAACTCAAAAATTGGCACGATCTTCGTTTTAGCAAGGTCAGGTTTCAGAAATTTCACTAAGTTAAACGATTGTTCGAAGCTTGTATAGGAATTTCATATCACTGCGGGCAAAGCTGAGCAGAGGCCGCTAGCTATATAATTGTATAATCTTAAAATAACCTCTTATAATTCAAAATCGGTATTACAGTACGTTAGAATATGAAAAACACGTCGTATGATAGACAGAAATGTATTCTAAAAAGTCTACCAATACTCATTTGCCTACAGCTATTGTCTACGAAGAAGCAGCAACAACCATGGCTATGTATCGTCCTAATGCGCTACGAGTTAATACTGTAGAATAACTCGACTGATGTCACTAAAGTTTTGAAAGTACAGGGAAATGTGTGAGATCCTTTTACGGAGCTACTACATAGACAGCTAAACACCCGTATTTAAAAAGAAAAGATACTGCTGTTAAGTAGTCTTTGTAAACGTGAGAAACATGTTCTTTCTTTTCTGTCTTATTTGTATGGATTAAGAAACATTCACAACTGTTAAAATTAATATCTTAGGCTTAAGGTTATCGCACACATATCACCCGGGCACCGGTTGGGCGTCGACTCGCGGTCAACCAGGCGCCAACCAAACGCAAGCACCTATCGAAACCGGCTCAGCACCTCTGAGGTGCTAGCGCGGCTACTAGCTACGGCGTGCTTACAGCAAAGCGGCGGCTGATTGACTGCTAGCGGTCAACGTCCGAATTCGAACCCACTTGATAGAATTAGAAAAAGAGGCAACCATTTTGAATTTTCTAGTTACTAGACCACGCTTTATCGATATCTAAAAGTCACAGTTGTCTTTAAATATAACCCCGTTATTAGAATTAGAAAAAGTGGACGTGGTCCATTTGTTATCCGAATACGAACCCGCTTTCAGCATCAGAAAAAGTGGCCGACACACAAACGCACACTTAAACACCCACACCACCACACCACACCACACCACACAACCACACACACACACACACATACACAGTCATTTATTTCATAAGCGGTCACATAACGCACACGCACGACGTGTTTTTAATATTCTCGCGTACCTACTGTAGGTAAATCATTACTTACTTTGTATCTTCTGTTTCTAAGGGTGGGATCCGAGCTAGTACTTCCTTAAGATAATTCCTAGAATATAAAACAATTACACATCAGTCTTATATCAACAAGTATAACAAGGGATCTGACGAAATTTGCAAATGTCAAATTTGTTCGAAAGTAAAGCCTCGGGCAAACCAAACGCGTTTGCGGCGCGTCGCGAAACGAAAATGAATGGACCACCATTCCATGGACCATTCATTGGACCATGGAATATCAATAATTGTGACGATTACCAAATCGTCACAATTATTGATAGCTTTTCATCACTTGTTTTGGGCCACTGTATTTATAATTGGTTTTTTTATTTGATTTCATGGTTTATTTATACCACTTTTAGGGTTCCGTGCCTAAATGCTAAAAAGGAACCCCTGTGGTGAGGCTTCATTGTCTGTCTGTCTGTAGAGGCATGTCCGAAAATGAGGCCCTAAAATACACTGTCCGTTTTGACCTTACATTTTAGAATAGCTATAGAACTTGCATGCCCCACATATTGCAAGAGTAAAATGTTTAAATATATTTAAAAACAATCTGAAAAAGGGGCGCCAAGGAATTGGGTCGAATTTTGCAATCCAAGCAATAGGGTCAAATGGGGTTTCATGTGGCAGGGCTTTGTTCAAGCATTTCCAAACATTTTCGTTTATTTTAAGGTCGTATCGCACTTGACGGTTGCCTAAAAATAGGAGCTTGCGAAAGTTATTCCTTGTTTTATTGCATAGGTTGGTAAAAGCTATGTATATTTTACATTTTAGGATTCCGTATCTAACAGATATTGTCTGTTTTTAATAAGTATATACGGGAACCCCGGCACGTGAATCAGACTCGCACATGACCGGCTTTTTATACATACATAGAAAAAAACCGGACAAGCGCGAGTTAAACTCGCGTGGAGAGGGTTCCGTTCCGTTCATGATTATCTGAAATTTACTAGGTTACTTATACTAGACTATAGGCTTCTTATAGGTTTTTCTGTCATCTATAGCTAAAGAACTATTTTCAGTATTATTTTCAAAAATTTTGGCCCAGTAGTTTCGGAAATAAGGGGGGAATGGTCAATTATCGCCTATTTTCCTAAATAATTTCCAAACTATTTTACTTGAAAATCAAATGAAAATATATTTAAGATCCTCACAATAAGCCCTTTTATTTGATATGTCACACGGTAAAGGTTGCATAACTTTTTTTTTTAATTTTCTAATTTACCCCCCAGAAGTGGCCTCCATGTTTAAAATTCATATATTTACGTCACGCGTCCGTGTTACGGTCACCAACTTACATATGAATACCAAATTTCAACACAATCGGTCCAGTACTATCGGAGCAAATTGGCTGTGACAGACAGACAGACAGACAGACAGACACACGAGTGATCCTATAAGGGTTTCGTATTTTCCTTTTGAGGTACGGAACCCTAAAAGGGAGGCCTTTGAGCTATTATTGGATGTATATCGGTCGAGGGCAAGAGGTGTTACTGACTCGGCCTTCCTGGTGAGGTGGTGGTGGCAGGCGAGCCGCAGCAGCGTGTACTCGAGCCGCGCCTGGAAGGCGGCGCGCGCGTCCGCCGGCCGCGCGTCGGCCGCGAGCCGCGCCAGCTCCTCGCACACCGTCTCGCAGATCGTGCGCACGTACGTCGCCGACGCCGCACTGCACACGCTGTCCACCTGCGCACGCCACCCGTTTAAAATAGACGTGTGTAACTCCCAAGAGAGTGATTCGAAAGAGCTATATCTTTGTGCCGAACAGATGGCCGATGGGGCCGAAAATTTCTCGAATGGAGAGCACCGACCGTTAAGCGCAGCGTAGGACGTCCACCCACAAGATGGACAGACGACCTAAGAGAGACCGCAGGAAAACGCTGGATGCAGGCTGTTTCCAACCGGCCCTTTTGGAAATCGATGGGGGAGGCCTATGTCCAGCAGTGGATGTCCTACGGCTGAAATGATGATGATGATGATGATATCTTTCTGGTCAACTGGCGCCTTCGATATATCAATAGATCTTTAGATCTTTCGGCTCCCTCGCTCCGCGATACATTCAAGTAGATCTATTTTCTTCGCTTTCGCTAACGGGTACAACGAACGATTCATATGTTCAATCTCTGTCGTATCGCGCGAAATAAGCCGAGCGAGAGCTGATCACGAGCAAGCCAGCAGCGTCGGGACACACGAGCCGAGAGCCGCGCGACTAATGAGTCACCCTTAGTTGAAAGGTGCCGTATGCTAGGGAGCCGTTTGGGAGTCAAAGAGCTAAATGAGTGATATGTATCTTGGTAATTGAAAGCGCTATATCAATATTTTCCTTATAGTTATTCATTTTGCACATTTCTACACCCGTTACCACACCCGCTAACATGCCGGCGACTCGTTTGTCGCTGTGCGTCCTTTACGCACTCGACTAGTTCGAAAGGGACGCACCGCGCGACAAGCGAGCCGCGGGCAAGTTGTACTAGACGTGTGAAGAGCCCCTAATATCAGTTTTTATCGCGAATATACAGTGTATCTGCAGACAAGTGAACGCTTAAAGGGTTTAAAAGTATGGCTTTTTCTGATATTAAGATGAACTATTCAAGTAGTTCGTTGACCCCATCGTGTACATTTTACCCGCGATTGTTGTCAATCAGCTTTATTTTCATCGTAATTTAACTATCGGGCCGATGGTGCAAAAAGGGTTGCATGGTGTATCAAAAAATAAATAAATTATAAAAGGACGTAACTTCAATTGTACGACAAAATACAATAATTTCTATGGACAAGTTAATTTTTTAATAATTATACTGACGTGTTCGGGATATAATCTATAATAATCTTTTGATTTCTATAATTAGTTTCACGTACCTATCAAGAAAAATGAAATTTTGAAAGATTTTGCTAAGGAAATAACCGTATCGCATGGTCAAATTGTTAATTACTTAAAACGGGAAATCAAAGAATTAGCGGCCAATATGATCTGTACTGGAAATGTATTGTACATACCGCCCGTCTCACGCTACAACACCTACCTACGTCGTGTATATAAAACACGTTGGTAAAAGTGGCTTTGCAGCGACTACATAAACTATTTGTCGAGCACGTGTATTGGAACAGTACGTAATGTGGCGTACCTCAGCGTGGACGGCGATGAGGTTGTTGATGATCTCGTAGACGTAGGGGCTGGCGCTGGGGCGGCGCGCCAGGCGGTGCTGGCCCTGGTGCATGGACGCCTCGATGGTGCCCACCAGCGCGTCGCCCGTCTGCTCCAGGTACGTCTCCGCGATGCTGCGCTCCAGCTGCACCAGCGCCTCCTTCACCTCGCTGATCGTCGACGACGGGATCGGCAGCTTGTAACTGGAATCATACACCGTCTTATTATATTTGTATTTTTAAGTACTTGTAAATTTAGGAAATGGTTTATCTTTAATTTTGCACCACCTGCCAAAGTTAAACTATTTTGCTCATTATGTTTTCTGTTGTGGTTGTCTGGAAGAGATCGCTATTAGCGATAAGACGGCCTTTTGTTCCCTCACTTTATTTTGTTAGTGTATGCTTTTCTGTTCTTTTTGTGGTGTTCAATAAAGAGTATTGTACTATATTGTATCTTAGAAAAGTGAAAAGTTATCCATTAGCTGTCCGAGTCAAAATTGGAATGTCAGTAACGTTGACAGTAAGTATAAAAGATAATGAGGACACAATATAATCAAGTATACAGTATTCCATCTTCATACAAACGGCTGAAACGACGCGCTTCGAAATCTCGGTAAACTTCGGTACACAACAGTCGCGAGTGCGCCGGGGTTGTTTACGGGCGCGCACAGTGAGACGCTCCCGCGCATTTATTTACGTAAATTACGGCACGAGCATTGTTAATGTTTTTGATATATTAAAAGCAAAATGCATGAAGTGCATTTTTTTACTCCATACTGACTTACAGTCACTTTTGAAACTATAAATAATAAACACGTAGAAATAATTGAAATTAAAACTTACATGATTTGAAGTAATATTTCATGAAAAGATACTACGGCAACTTAATATAGCATTATGAAATACGTAACCTAACAAAGACAGTCGGCGAGCAGCCCTACTGCGTGTTTACATACCGAGCGGCCGTAGGTAATTATTTCGAGGATACTGCCGAGACAAAATACTATTTATTAGTTTATTAGGTATAGTGTGGTGAGGATGACCTGTCGAAGGCGGTGGCGAGCGCGGGCAGCGTGACGAGCCGCGTGTACTGCGCGTTGGCGCCGACGATGAGCAGCCGCTGCTGCCAGCCGGGGCCCGGCGCGGCCGGCTCGGCCGTGCGCTGCGCCAGCAGCACCGACAGGCTCGTCACGATGAAATCCTGCAACGAACGCTATCCCTCTACACTGCAGCCTTTAACCTTTTGACCGCCAAGCATGTCTGAGAAGTAACACGAATTTCAACTTTAAGTCAAGGTAATGAAGAACTTTTTTATCCTGTATACGCTGACGGCTGCAACCGACTGTGGCGGTCAAAAGGTTAACAGAATTCCTTTACTGTTATTACAGTGAAATACAAGCAAGGAACAGATCGCAAGCTTGAGATCATCGCACGCTCAGTCGTTTAACTATCCATACTAATATCATAAATGCGAAATTATCCTCGTCTGTCTGTTACTTTTTCACGACTAAACCGCTGAACCGGGTTTGATGAAATTTGGTATGGAGACAGTTTGAGCCCTGGGAGTAGGCTACTTCTTTTTAAAGTAGAATGGGCACAGACACTGTGTCAAAAGCCTTGGCCAAGTCGAGGCCTGTTGACACAAGGTTCTCCCGTCGAAACCCGAATTAAGCCGATGAGAGCAATCCCTCCGAATCCATTAGAATCCGTTGAGATAGAGTAGCTGAAAAAATATTCGCAAGATATGAAATAAATATACAATTTGAGGCTAAATAAAACATGTAATTAAAAGATAGGTACTAAAAATCCACTTAAATAACTAGAGATTGAACTGTCTTAGTGATCTCATCATTTCACATTGCAATCAAATACAAGATTCACATCACTGGGGACATCCGATGTCAATATGATATGATGCATCAATCGACCATATTTGTTAACAAGATTGCCGGATTCTATTGAAAGGGACTTTATTGCAACATCTGAGTTCTTACTATATTAAAGAAGAGCTTGATTCTTGCGTTATGTTTTCGTGGATTTGGTGTTTAAAAGGACAGACAACCTGCCGAAGCATTGTGAACCAGGTAATGTTTGTTGTATTTTGTGTGAATAGGTACCATAAGGACTTAAGATGTATTGATGGCCATATCCTTCTTTTGAGATGGTTGGGTATCCCCGTGCTGCAGTGTGCGTGTGTGTGTGTGTGTGTGCGTGTGTGTGTGTGTGCGTGTGTGTGTGTGTACGTGCCTGGTCCGGGTGCGAGAGGCCCAGGTCGCGCAGCACCGCCACGAAGGCGAGCAGCAGCTGGCGCGTGAGTCGCTGCAGCGCCTCGGGCGGCGCCGCACCGTCCAGCAGCGCGCCCTCGCGCCGCCCCGCGCCCAGCACGCACTTGTCGATCGAGCTCAGCGCCTCCGCTACCGTCTGCTCCAGCAGTTGAGGCTAAACGTAACAGACAATTATTGGAAACTTTTGCCGTTCATAACAAATATTGAAACTGAAACCGAGCCGTACAAACAAAGAAGAGCAAAAAGAAAACACGAAAATAAAGTGTCCAGTGGGTATGGACAAAAATAAAACACAAAAATAAAGTGTCCAGTAGATATGTACAAAAAGAAAACACGAAAATTGAGTGTCCAGTAGATATGTACAAAAAGAAAACACGAAAATAAAGTGTCCAGTAGGTTTGTACAAAACGAAAACACGACAATAAACTGTCCAGTAGATATGTACAAAAAGAAAACACGAAAATAAAGTTTTCAGTAGGTATGTATGTACAAGAATAATGGATCCTATTGGTTCGTTTGGTGAAAGTTGATGTTGTATACTCAGATTTGTATAAAACTGTAGACATCATTGTTAATTTATATGTGTACTGTTTTGAAAAAAATGATACCTCACCGAGTTTCTTGCCGGCTCTTCTCAGTAGAGGATGTTTTCCGAACCGGTGTTAGATTCATTCCTTGACCTTCATAAGAGCTTGTAAAAGCCTAAATTGAATAAAGATAGTGTGACTTTGACTTTGTTTTTTCGTGTGGCACGTGAACTCACGAGTTCGGTGACGACGCCGTAGTCGGTGAAGTGGTGCACGCACCAGGTCTCGGCGTGCGCCAGCGCCTCCACGCGGCGCAGCGCGCGCTGCAGGAACACCGTCATGCCATGCACGCGGTAGTCGAATATCACCTTTTCGACTATGCTCAGCGGCTGACAAAATATTATTAGTAATTTATTTAGGAAAACTAATGGAAAAAAGTATCGAAGTCTGTGTCAAGTAAATAAACACAGTATGAGGGATGGATTACCCAATTTACTTGCCACCGACTTCGATAAATTTAATGTATCAGTTAATCAACAATACTCGTATATCTGACGTTTCTAAGTAATTTACTTAAGAAGGGCATTATTTCTTACTTTTCAAAGGGTTTTTGAAGTCGGTTTTTTTATTTATTAAATTTTAATTTTTTCACATTTTTAGTGATTATCATATGGGCTTTAATGACACACATTTACTACATCAAGTAACAATAGCATAATGCCAATTGCTCATCACCCTTTACAAAATGTTGCTATCCTAGGTGCAAGGTCGTCAATAGTTGAGGAGTTCTCCTGGTTCTTCATCACCGGTTCTATTTTACCACATGATTTTTTATGAGCATAAGTTGCTTTCCAACCTTATACAGAAATCTAATCGCCACCCGTGAAATACTTATCATTGAGGAGTTCCAGTGGTCCCCCGCGATCTTCATCATCAGTTCCACTTCATTAAATAATGTTTTTGAAACGCAACTGCTTGAGTTATGAAAGAAAATATCAAAATTTCTATATGCGTGCCTATAATATTTGAGGAGTTCCTTCGATTCCTCATAGATCCTCTCATCAGATCTCGATTTCGATCACAACGGGACCAACTATGAGAGATACCCTATCGTCTAATAAAAGAATTAGGCGAATCGGTCCAGCCATCTCCGAATAATCGGTGAACAAACATATAAAAAAAAAAAAACAAATATACGCGTCGAATTGAGAACCTCCTCCTTCGGTTTTTTTGAAGACGGTTAAACACAGCCAATATTCTTGACGGAATCTAAAATGTCTTATGGAAACGCGCCTTGCGCCTGTTTGTGGAAGGCTCGCTACCTGTGCGCGTGCATTACGTAGTACGAGCAGTTCGCGTGCCGCTCTTGCGCACGTCAGATGTGGACGCACCTTTACGTTAATATTTGCAAAATTGACAATTAGCGTGTTGAAATATAGTTGTTTTTGCATGTGCTTCTCATCCAACTGCGCCAAGCTAAGGAGGGTTATTGTTATTTTCATAGTAGCTACGCTACTTTTTTGAAGACTTTTGTTACGGACAGGAGGTCGCAAGCACAAGCCAGGTTTTCAAGTACTTCGTCGTTGAAACAACTAACATAGTATTAATACGGTAATAGGGGTCGCCAGTTACTTGTAAATGGGCCGCGTACTCGAAAAGGTTGAAAAAACACTGATCCGATTAAATCCATCACTATGTAGCTGACATACTAAAATTATACGTTCCTGAGTGTAGCACACTAGTTTTATGGTACACATAGCATCTGTCACTTTTTAACCAATGTGCGGGTGCGAAAGGGATGAATGCTTTATTTGCGCGATAAAAATTAGTGTGCTAAGCCCTCTGTCCCACCTGTGAAGGCAGGTCCAGTTTGAGCAGCGAGTCGTAGGCCTCGCGCAGGCTGCGCAGGTTGGCGACGAGACGCGCGCGCAGCGCGTCCGCCGGCACCGCGCCGCCGCCGCCGCCCGCGGGCAGCAGGCACGCGCGCATGTGCGTCGCGAACAGATCCACCGCGGTTATTATCATCTCCTGAAAGTCACTCCGCCCTTCTCAAAACACACTTCAGATAGCTGTTATAGAATTTTATGCAGGGTCACCTGCTATTTCAATTCTTATTCTCCTTTTTTTTGGAGGTTATGCAGTCGGGTTTTTCTTTTTTATATAGTTCACTTAAAACAAAAACCATGTGAATCCTGTCTAACCATTACAAAGCGATTTTACTTCCTTTAATATATTTTAAACGATAAATATTAAATGTATCGAATAAAACATCGTGCTTCTCATAACGCGCCTCATTTGATACGATAGACTCTTATGGCCGAATTCAGAAACGCCACTTAAGCATTTGACTAGATATTAAGTAGTTAAATGTCCCTCAACTAGTTGTCAACCTATACAGAAACGTCACTGAGACGTCACTTTAATTAAAGCTCAATTTGAGTGGCCTTTCTGAATTCGGCCATTAATTTATTAGAAGTATCAAAACCTTTCATCAAGAATACGATTTAAAAGATAGTGGCACCAGCGCATGTTCTAATAGTAGTTTATGCAACGGTTGCATAATGATAGGCCTTAAAACACTAATGCGGTTTTACGAAACGAGCTTCGCGAGTGCCATTTTACTGTCACCATTTCGCGTGACTCGGACATGGAAATGAACAAACTCTAAGGTCTGTTCGGCGAGAGTTGATAAATATTATGATATCGTTTCGAAATAGCGACTGTCGCTTAACTATCGCAAACTGTATGATAGGCGTCGCTTATCGCCGCTCGCACTGAGTTTCGTGGTACGAGGGACGCAGATGTTATCAGTGCGCTGTTGCGCCGGGCGGACGGCGGCGAAAAAAAGATATTTGTTTTGTTCACATACACAATAGCCATATTGCAGTCTTATATGTGCGCGTCAAATGTCACATAAATCTGCACTGGCCGAAAAGAAACGAAATAGAAAAAAATATCTATGACACATGTCATGTTTAAAACGCGTTGAGTATGGATATGTGTCTTGTTTTTTTCTATATGTCATTGGCTTCGAATGTGTCGTTCGTTTCTGTTTGTACAGTTAGGCTATTCAATAATAATATTCTATGAAAAATATATAATTTTTCCCTTGAATTTTTTATTATCATCGGTAAAAATAATTAGCGGGCCGCTATTTGTAATGAGTTAAGAAGCCCTGACTTTTTACTTTTTCTATCAACTCTCGGCTAACAGACCTCTAATAATACATATACCTATTGCGGTTTAGTCAACCATTTATAAAGGTATTGAATAACAACCTTAAGATCGGCGTGCCTTTGCGGCGCGTTGGGCTCGCCGGCGAGCTCGCCCGCGAAGTAGCGGCGCGCGAGCGGCCACAGCGCGTTCAGCTCCACCGCCAGCGCGCCGCAGCCCGCGCTGCACCACGCCGCGCGCGTCGCGCCCCACGTGCCCTCACCCTCGCCCTCCTTCGACTTACGCTTACCTAGCAAATGGGTCACACACACAAAGATCTCAAAAGAAGGATATGCCTATCAGTACAATTTCGTGTAACAAGTCTCATAGAAGGTTGGCAAACGCCAGCGCCATGGCATAACCGCGCACCCTATTGCTTGATTCGCATGCTTTCATATCATTATCGGTGGTGGTTTCGGATGTGCGGTCTCATAGGTTGTTTGTGGAATCACTTAAATGGATGTCCATGACCGTGGTTGCCATGCGACGTGTCATATTCGCGATATGACACCTCAAAAGTAACAATCCCGAGAATTGCTTTGAGCAGTTCCATACTAGTTATTTCAATGCATACACACGTTTAGGCTCAGAACTATCCCCTCCTGTTCCCTAAAGACCCTGCGGCCTGTTTTTTTTTGCTAGAACCATATCCGCATGTAGGACATTGTAGGGCATTGTTTTAGCCTGTGTGAGGAAAACGTAAAATTAAGCAGTCGTTTTCTTTAACCTGTAGTCAGAGGAGGGACAATTTTTGTTTCTTCATGTAGGTAAAATAACTCCATGACGACGACTCTCAAATTATGCACACGTTAAAACATCCCACCGTTACATCTCGGTCGTTTGCGCCATTGCAGTGGGTTTAAGACCATTTTAAGAAAACCATCAGCTTATATTTGTACGAACCTGCGTTTTCCTGATCCTCAATCTTCTTGAAGTGATCCTTCACCTTGATCAAGAGACTGAGCAAGTACTCGTAACGCCTGGTGATGGCGACCCACGCCGCGTCGCCTTCCCAGTTTAGGCTGATCAACAATCTGGTTTACCGGCAAACAACAAACATCAAAAACCATGCGTGCACACAGGGGTGCTAAATTTACTGAATTTTTATAATGCTTCAAGAAGGGTAACGTAAGTTTGCATTGCACCAACAATCAACTGAATTTGTCTCAGTCAAGCCGCAAACTCAAAATAATAATTTACTACTATTCTATGCAGTGCTAACCTTTTTAACTTTTTGAACGCCAAGCATGTCAGAGAAGTAACACGAATTTCAACTTAAAGTCAAGGTAATGAAGGACTTTTTTACCCTGTATCCGCTGACGGCTGCAGCCAACTGTGGCGGTCAAAAGGTTAATGAAACTTAGTACTTAGTACACTAGTTTATTCGCAAATTATTTTCGATAGCGACTGCAACACGAATCGTTCCGAATACAAAGTGTGCTAGAAATTTGGTGAAACATATCTTGTAAGAGGAATAAGGATGATGCTTTGCGACATTAATGATGCAAAAAATATCTAAATAATTACCTTATGTACTTTGTCTGTTCTTGAACATTGATAGGCATCGTTTTCATTCTGTCATATAAATTTTCCTTAAGATGTTTTA
Organism: Tortricodes alternella; assembly: GCA_947859335.1. Lineage (NCBI taxonomy): Eukaryota > Metazoa > Arthropoda > Insecta > Lepidoptera > Tortricidae > Tortricodes > Tortricodes alternella. The sequence goes on along the minus strand of OX401970.1, from coordinate 19,269,793 downwards.
TTTTCTTGTCAATTTCGGCGAGGATTTTTTGGAAGAGCTAAAATTGCAAAATTAACCAATAATCAATAAAATGGCAAGAAAGTAATGATGGCACCGACCTTGAGCAGAGGGCGATGGTGCCACCGATTGCGATGACAATTCGCATTGGCCATCTCGCACGTGTAACTTGAGAGCGACAGAAGTCATACCAAACAACACTTGAGCGCACCCAATGTCCGCCCTCAAGATCCGTGCCTTTACCTGGCAAATACATGATAAAGGGGACTATATTATAACTATCTAAGCAATATTGCAACCAGCCTGTTTGTATGTCGCTATTAATACGTCTTTACGTTTCTTTGGCAGAAAGAAAGAGACAATACATAATAGTAGTTTATCATAAAAGTGTAGGTAATTCCTAACTAGGTGACAATTGAAGACACGAGCGCAGCGAGGAATTATTTTGACACACGAGTAGTAGTTTTTAGTTTGAGGAAAATAAATAAAAAATATTGGTAGCCTTTTCGCCACTTCAAGAAATTGTCCTAAATGTATAATTCTCCTTTGATTTCGCTGGTAAGATGCTAATATTGGCCATTTGGGTTTCTAGAACAATATTATGTAAGCGTTAAATACATTTTTCTACACTTGATCTCAACATTTTCCGATGAGCGTCAAGTTGGCGTACCCGAAGAAGATATCCAGGATCCGATGATTCCAAAAAATAGTACCCGAATAGTACCTAATTAGTACCTAGTTCAAAAAAATAGTAACTTTGTAATTTCGGAGATATGAGTCTTGTTTAACGGGTACGCTAACTTGACGTCAAGCTGGCGTACCAAGTCTGGATTTCCAGAATGGTGCTGCTCCGAAAAATGCTATACATCCCAAAATATTGTACCCAAATAATACCCCTGGCTTACGAAGTCTCAACTTAGTAGCACCATGGGGTCCCAACTCGAACAAATTATCTTTTGTACAGTAAACGTATCAATAAATGGCGCAACGATTCACTTATTTGTATTAACTTCGCAAATACGGCATATTAAATAGAATTCTGGTAATTGGAAATTAATACTAGTATATTTAAAGAAAATAAATGAATGTTAAAGCTAATTCAACACGTATTTAAAAATAACAAATATTACATTTTGATTTTTTGTTTCGACTCGTCACACTAGATAGCGCTTATATATAAAAAGTACCTGGATGACGGATTTGTTGGTAACTCGTGTTTTTTGGAAATTATATTTAAATACAACTTTTATGCGTTGATAAAGGGCTCCCAATAATAGGGATAACTTGAAAAAAAGAGGGAAAAAGAAATATCGTCTGGACTCGAACCGGGGTCGTCTCGTTTCGGGACCGCCCGGTTCTCCAGCTGACTGAACAGATATTTATTTTGTTTCATGGCACTTCACTGGAAGGATATTTATTTTGTTTAATGTATTCACACCAAAGTCTTAACCAAAGTATTAGTACTTAGAATATTTTTTTTAGTGTATTAAATAGTAGACCTACCAGCGCGAATTACTAACCCTTTGACCGCCACAGTCGGCTGTGGCCGTCGGCAGTTTTGCGTGCTCCTGACGCCACGACATTCCGTTTTCCATACATTTGCGTCGGCTACAGCCGTTGTCGAGCGCTCGTGGCACGCTTTTTAGCCGTTAGCCGTAACGTTCAAAAGGTTAAAGACTAGGTTCTGCCCGTGACTATGTTGGCGTGGAATTTGGTGAAAACCTGTTATTCCCCCGGGAAGTAACCAAGGTTCGAAAGGATAATTGTCAATGTCTTATGACTCAATATAACAAATTCATTTCTTATACTGGTAATTATTATCCGATAATTATCTGATAATTATCCGATAATTATCCGATAATTATCAGGAAGCGTAATTATCCTATATTAATCCAGGGTATAAGCCACCTCCATTCCAAATTTTATACAAAACTGTCCAGCCCTGTTGAACCGTGAAGTTACAACAAACATAATACACACACACACACAGAAACTTTCGGATTTATTATAATTTTTTGACATGACAGTGTTATCCGCCATCTTGGATCCAAAAAGTGACATCGGATTCGGTTTTGTCATGCCTAAATACATTGAAAACGATACCAATGACAGTTTTTGACATGACAGTGTCATCCGCCATCTTGGATCCAAAAAGTGACATCGGATTTGGTTTTGTCATGCCTAAATACTTTGAAAACGATACCAATGACGGTTTTTGACATGACAGTGTCATCTGCCATCTTGGATCCAAAAAGTGACATCGGATTTGGTTTTTCCATGCCTAAATACCTTGAAAACGATACCAATGACGGTTTCTGACATGGCAGTGTCATCCATCTTGGATCCAAAAAGTGACATCGGATTTGGTTTTGTCATGCCTAAATACCTTGAAAACGATATCAATGACGGTTTTTGACATGACAGTGTCATCCGCCATCTTGGATCCAAAAAGTGACATCGGATTCGGTTTTGTCATGCCTAAATACATTGAAAACGATACCAATGACGGTTTTTGACATGACAGTGTCATCCGCCATCTTGGATCCAAAAAGTGACATCGGATTCGGTTTTGTTATGCCTAAATACATTGAAAACGATACCAATGACGGTTTTTGACATGACAGTGTCATCCGCCATCTTGGATCCAAAAAGTGACATCGGATTTGGTTTTGTTATGCCTAAATACCTTGAAAACGATACCAATGACGGTTTTTGACATGACAGTGTCAACCGCCATCTTGGATCCAAAAAGTGACATCGGATTCGGTTTTGTCATGCCTAAATACATTGAAAACGATACCAATGACGGTTTCTGACATGACAGTGTCATCCGCCATCTTGGATCCAAAAAGTGACATCGGATTTGGTTTTGTCATGCCTAAATACCTTGAAAACGATACCAATGACGGTTTTTGACATGACAGTGTCATCCGCCATCTTGGATCCAAAAACTGACATCAGATTTGGTTTTGCCATGCCTTAATACCTTGAAAACGACACCAATGACGATTTTTGGCATGACAGTTTCATCCGCCATCTTGGATCCAAAAAGTGACATCGGATTTGGTTTTGGCATGCCTAAATACATAGAAAACGATACCCATGACGATTTTTTATATGAAAGTGTTATCCGCCATCTTGGATCCAAAAAGTGACATCCAATTTGCTAAAACAGCGAACAAAAACTAATATAAATGTGAAAGTTTCTCTCACTGTGTGTGTGAGTTATTACGAATTCCACGCGAACAAAGTCATGGGCAGAAGCTTGTCTTTAATAATTCGCACTGGTAGGTCTGATATTTAATAAACTAAAAAAAATGTACTAAATAATAATACTTTGGTTAAGACTTTGGCGTAAACACAATTAACTTTTTAAACGCCACGGTTAACGGCGAAAAAGCACGCGACGGCTGTAGCCGACGCAAATGTATGGAAAAAGGCATATCGTGGCGTCATGTCAGGGTACAAAAGAGATAGGTACAGAAGTCAATCACATGTATGTACTTCACTTTTCATGCCTACGCTCGGCGGTTGCTCTAATGTTGTCAACTATGGCTTATGCACAAAAAAATATCGTGGTAGTGGCACTTGTATCTAGTTGATTTATTGTTGAGAATGAAACGGGAAGAATGGAAATGTTAATTAATAATAACTAAAATAACATACCTACAAAATGTTACGTTTGTCAATTTTCAATAAGTATAAAAATCCCTAATAACTTCTAAACAGATTACCCTAGTTACATAATTTCCATTGCCCTATCCGTTTTAGACCTAAACCTATCAAATGACTTTAAAAACCACACAATATCTACTCAAACAAAAATACATCTTTTCAACTTACGTAAGATATAGGTACCTACAGTTTCGTTCCTGACCTCACCAGCGATCCTAACTTGACTCGCCAGTGCGTATAAATCACATGTTCGTGCGAGTCTTTCAACATTGGTCGTCCTTGTCCATTGACATAGGTACCTAAATACGCGTAAAGCTTACGAGTGCGTGGGTCAATTTATGTTTGCCTTTTGAAATTGAGAAACCTTCAGCTACCGGATTATAATGTATCAATCGTTCCCCGCGAAATCATTAAAATGTAGACAAACGCCATCTAGTGACTCTACAAAGTAATATTAAGCTAGCAGCGAGCAAACTGTCGCCCTCTAGTATATAACAAGGGGAAAATAAAATAGCTCGGTGAATAGCACGGCTTATGCAGGTGCCATTTTCTTGTATGAGATTGTGTATCTGAGTATTATGTAATCTGTGGTAGCACTAATAGAAACTGATATACAGTCAGTGCCACTTAAATAGCCTCACCCCTAAATTATCTAATTTTGATATTAACATGCATGAATATGATTTTATACTTTGGCTTATTTTGACCTCACGCGCAGTGCGTTACGAAACAAGACAGAACTTGCACGAACCTGCACATAAACACCGCACGCAGTGTCTATGGGGCAGTTCGTCCGCTCCACATGATTAGCCTCAGTGTCATTTGAACATTATTCGCGTATGGTTGCTTCAGGTTTTCATTACCAATCCTTCTTACGATCGTCGTATATTACATATATGTTATTTCTGAAGTGTTATTTTATCCATATCCTATCATGGGTCGTGGTCGAAAATTATCTGATATTGAAGTTGAAAAAGTGAAATTTTATTTGGATCAAAAATTATCTAACCGCCAAATTGCAAAAAAAATTGGTCGCAGCCCTAAAGTAATCAATAATTATATAAAAAATAAAGAAAATTATGGAAAAAACTATAAAGGTCGAACAAAACTGGCCACGTCGTCACGTGAATGTCAACTTATTTTACGTGTAGCATCAAATTCTTCCAAGACAGCGCGACAAATAGCAAATGAAGTAAACACCCGCGAATCACTGTCTACAGTGCGACGTATTATAAAGTCATCATCATACCTTAAAAGGACAAAAATCAAGAGGTAACCTCTTCTGCGTGATCAGCATCAAAAGGCCCGATTATCATTTGCTAAAACGCATATGTCCTGGACAAATGAGTGGCATAATGTTGTTTTCAGTGACGAAAAAAAATTTAATTTAGATGGTCCAGATGGATATTTATATTATTTTCACGATTTAAGAAAAGAAGAGCAAGTGTTATCGCGTCGCCATTCAGGAGGTGGTTCATTAATGGTGTGGGGTGCGGTTTCTTATCATGGCCCTATTAAAATTTCTATTCTTAAGGGAAAACAAACTTCAAAATTGTATATCAATCTACTAGAAGAGAAGAAAAAAGAGATTCGTGAAATTTTTAAGAACAAAAAGTGGATTTTTCAGCAGGACAATGCCCCTATACATGCGTCACATGAAACAAAAGCTTGGTTACAGAAAAATAAAATTGAAGTTTTAGATTGGCCATCAAACTCTCCGGACCTGAATATTATAGAGAATATTTGGGGCTATTTATCTCGCCAGATATTTTCCAGTGGACGCCATTTCAATAGTAGCGCAGATCTTATACAAGAAATTCATAATACTTGGAATAATTTGGACCTAAATTACATTCACTCATTGTATGATTCAATTCCTGATCGCATTTTTGAATTAATTAAGAGTAATGGAAAATATACAAAATATTAAAAATCAGTTATAACCATATTTATCAGTGTTTTATTTTATTGAGGCTATTCAAGTGACTAAACCTCTTGTTTACCTAAGTGTATAACTAATTATTATTTATTGTTATTTTTTTAATTCTCTAACATTAAACTGTAGTACTAAGCTAATAAAGTTCCTTGATAAAACCTAACAGTCATCAATAAATAAATAACAGGATTTATATTTAATTTAGAGATGAGGCTATTTAAGTGACTCGGACTGTATTTCATACCAAACACGGGTAAAATATTTTGCACCGTCAAGCTGGCGTACCCGACCGACATCACACAGAAAGCCATCGAATTCCTAAGCCAGCTATATACCAAAAAATTGTACCGTAAATATTACCCTTTTTTTAAACATTTTTTTTATAGTTATAATCAGGGGACATTCTTTACGAAAATCGATCTAGTCCCAAAGTAAGCTCTAAAGGTTCCCATACACAGTATCAGAGATCATGAATGGGGCCTTGGTAAAGGTGGAAAACTGGTGCAATAGACACCAGCTATCTATTAATCCAAACAAAACAGTGGTAATACCGTTTACCAGGAAAAGAGACCTTCGAAACATGCAGCAACTCAAACTGTATGGTAAGATTATAGCACTGTCCAGTGATGTGAAATACTTAGGAGTCACACTAGATAAAGAACTGACCTGGAAGAAACATGTAGACAGTGTCACAACCAAAGCTCTCAGAGTATTTGGCATGTGTAGATCTGCCTACGGAAAAACATGGGGCTTAAACCCTAAGGTACTAAAATGGATCTACACTATGATGGTAAGGCCCATTATCCTGTACGGCTGCTTGGCCTGGTGGCCGAGAACAAAATTGAGCACATGCAAGGACTCTCTATCGAAAGTACAGAGGACGGCATGCATGGCCATAACTGGGGCGTTCAGGACAACGCCGACGGCAGCGTTGGAAGTTCTCCTAGACCTACAACCACTGCATATTGCCATACAGTCCGAGGCGCGCAAGTCACTACATAGGATGAAGGTGATGGGCATATGGAGTGACTTGGCGCCGAGGAGCAGGCATACCAACATAGAACCGAATAGAGTTCTGGACGGACTACTTACTATGGGCTGCGATAAAATGCAGTCTAGGTTTGTTTTCAGCAAAAATTTTAATGTTCACATTCCGACTAGGGTCGAATGGAATGAAGGGCTGAAACCACCAAATGGGGACGGCATCACATGGTATACGGATGGATCAAAAATGAACTCCGGTACTGGAGCAGGCATCCACACCCAAAACTACAACAGTAGCGTAAGCATGGGCAACTATGCCACCGTCTTTCAAGCAGAGATGTATGCAATAATTGCCTGTGCACAGGAGAATATAAACAGGAGAACACGAGAGGAAAATCTCTATATACTCAGTGACAGCCAAGCAGCACTCAAAGCGCTCAAGTCGCCGAGAGTGGACTCAAGACTGGTCTATAACGGTGTCCAAGCATTAAACGAACTTGGTAGACAGAACAAGGTGACACTGGTATGGATCCCAGGACACGAAGGCTTCACCGGTAATGAGACAGCGGACGAGCTTGCAAGGGAAGGGTCAATGAACGAACACATTGGACCGGAACCCTTCGTGGGACTCTCACAGGGAACCATAAAAACAGCCCTAACCAACCATACCAGGGACATCCACCACCTAGAGTGGAATTCCTTGGCTGGCCTAAGGCATTCAAAGCTCTTTACAGGGAGCGTAGACTCAAGCTGGACCAATAAACTTTGGAAACTCAGCCGTAAACAGCTCAGATACATAATCGGAGTATTTACGGGTCACTTCGGGTTCAAGTATATCTTAGCCAAGATGGGACTGTCTGACAACACAAGCTGTAGAATGTGCGGCGAAGAGGAAGAAACAATGAAACACATCATGTGCGAATGCGAGGCCCTCGCCAGACTAAGAATGAAAATACTTGGCAATGGTTATCCAGAACCAGGGGAATTCAAGGCACTACCACTGCGCTCCACAAGTCACTTCATTGAAGTGGTGGAGAATGCTATGATGGATAGTGCTTAGGAAAACGGGGTAATTACACAAAAGATCCCATAGGGTCGAAGTGTATCCGCAAGGACCCCACCCTCTAAGATAAGATAAGATAAGCTCTAAAGGCTTGTGTTATGGGTACTAGACGACGATATACATACTTATATAGATAAATAAATACTTAAATACATAGGAAACATCCAAGACTCAGGAACATATAAGTGCTCATCACACTAATATTTGCCCTTATCGAACCCGGGACGCTAGCTTCGGAGGCAGGGTCACTACCAACTAGGCTAACCGCGTCGTCTACATTGAAAAAGTAATGGATGAAAGTTCTTCAAAGTACTGTTACGTACAAAAGTCTTATTTCAATTATATTTATTATTTGTTCTTTCAATCGTTTAAGCAGAATGTAAGTGAAAGTTTGTGTAAACATTGTCTCGTGATTTATTTATTTATAATTTAATGTTTAATTGTAAGTATGTGGAAAAGTTTCATCACAAAGTTGGAAGAAGTATAATGAGTCGGTCTTGTTTGTTACCTTGACGTCGGTGTTGCCGAAGAGGTTGTTGACCCGGGTGTAGTCGTTGACAACGAGGTCGTACTCCTTCTTGCGAATGTTGCGGTCGACGGAGGCGGGCAGCTGGAACAGGAACTTGTGCCGCGTGATCAGCAGCAGCGCGTCCCGCGACCGGTCCGCGCTCTCCTTGCGCGACAGCACCTCCGCGAACAGGCAGTCCGCCAGGACTGTCGACTCTGCGACAACACTACTTATACCAACCATCCATACATACATACATACATATACATATAGTAACATCCTTTTGCCCGCGACCACAAATAGTACCAACGTACAGAAGGACCACTGTCTGTCAAAACCGAAGTTTAGCCATTAAAAAAAAGATTAATTGTACCTTCTCTCTCTGTCGCATAACGCGTGTTCTTTCGTGTACGCTAGTTGTCGGTTTGCCATCCGCGTCACTCAACAAAACATATGCACAGAAGAAAAGAGAAAAATCGGGCGCCGCCGCTGCACGCACGTCGACGCGGCGCCACACTGCGCGAATACAATTATGTCGGATTCTTTATTAGTAATACAGGAAGATTAACGTTATGCTTGTATGGTGAAACGGAAATAATTAATAATAGCAGACGTTTTCTTTTTAAATGACAGGTTAAATTTTCAATAATCAGTTGGAGAAAGAATCCACCTAAATAACACCATTAAAATTAAATTGATACATGAAAAATAAATTATCCCTGTTAAAATTGCAAAAATAGTAATAGCTTTTTTTCTTTATAATTCATTAAATTGCTATCAGTGGCGTAGCGTGAGGGTAAGCCTGAAAGCCGGTAATCCATTATAATATTATTAATTACTTCTTATATTAATATAAAAATTGTATACAAGGTGGGCCAGAAGTTTTTGCAAATAGCAACACAGATTTTTATTAATTGTGCGGTACAAAGGATGATGGGAAATTAAACGCCATTTTGTACATTTTTGACTACGATGGACCGTTTCACAGGAAAGCAACGTGGTTATTGTGATAAACCCTTTCCAAAAAAAACTGGAAAAGTGCGAGATAAACTCCAATGGAGAGGGTTCCGTGATTATATGAAATTTACTATGTTACTTTAAATACCATAACACACACACACACACACACACACATACACTTTTTGAAGGTTTTCCGGTAATCTTTAGTTAAAGAACTATTTTTTGTATATTTTTCAACATTTTAGGTCGAGTAGTTTCGGTGATAAGGAGGGGGAGGGGGGAATGGTAATTTTTTGCCTATTTTCCTAAATAACTTCAAAACCGTTTATGTTAAACTTATAATTTAAAGTCCTTATAACGAGCCCTTTCGTTTGATATATCACACGCCATATTTTGCAAATCGTACGTACCAGAAGGTATGATTGATGAAAAAATACTGATATTTTCATACAATTCCGTAGTCGGTTGCAGGAGTGCCAGCAACAAGACGGAGCTCATTCAGGCGACAGTGTTTATACTAATAAAAAATATATTTTATGCTTATTACTTATAATAAATACCTAATAAAATAGCATTTGTAGTTTTGTCTCTATCATGTTTCTAAAAGTGCAAAAACTTCTGGCCCACCCTGTATACAATTATTTTTTTATTTAAATACTATATTTAATGAGTAATAATATAATGTTTAAAAATAGAGATGATACACCGACTTACCCTCACGCTTTGCCACTGGTATGCATTAATCCTTCTCTCGGTTTTCTATTAAAATATAATTACCTTCTATTGCTGTCTGCAAACTGGGCAGAGGCTCTTTCCCACTCTTTCTTTGGTCTTCTTCGTACATATTTTTGAGCAGCACAAGGCGGTCCAACTGGTCCATAACAGCTCCGGTGTTTGCTTTAAGAAAACTTAACTGCCCCTCCTTTTGGCTTTCAACCTTTTCATAAATAAAAAATACTTAATATAAAAACGATCTATTGTATTATGCCACAAAAGCAAATAGTAAATTTTACAACAAGGTTCGAAGCTCGGCGAGCGGCCATAGGTTCGAGGTAAAAATGGGTTTTATAGCAGAGTTGAACACCCTACTTTTTACTTCGAATACAATACAATGAACTACATTTTCTTGTTAATAACACCAAGTTAAATGTTAGGCTGGTAGATACAGTACAGATATAGTGAATAATATGTTTCCATCGGTAAAACTCGGATCTCAATCGGAAGACGACGGGACCCAAAGTGTCAATTAATTATTGTATTCAATGAGTGACATGTTTATATTAATTAATATGAAACTCTATTATTTACTGTCAAATGTGAAAATGAAAAATGACAGCATGGTATGATGGGTACTGGCCCCCAATTCTCGATGCATTTGAGATAATGTCGATTGCGAGATTAAACGTCAGATTCATACAGTTGTGTCACACGACTGTATGCACTTACGTTTAATCTTGATTATGAGATAATCTCGAATGCAACGAGAATTGGGGGCCCGGTGAAGGTAATTGAGAGAGCACGATAATACGAACTTTTCCGATAAAAGACGATGGTAATTAATTATGCACTACATCTGTAAAATACAGTGTGAAAAATAAAACTTTAATAATTATAGAAAATAATCTAAGAACCTAGAATCCAAGAAAGGTCTTCCAACTTTTCTGAGGACTCCAGTGAACTGTCACAGTTCTTATCACACTGTAATAAAGAATACTTCTGCTTGGATACGAACTTTGTCAAATGATATTTTCCCGCCAGTACATTTTTAGGTACACCAAATTTTGAAAAACAAAGCGTAACGTTTATATTACCACTTTGTTGTCCGTCTGTCTGTCAACACTCTTTTTCTCAAGAATGGCTTCATTTATCAAGCTGAAATTTGGCATAGTTGTAGTATTTAGACGGCCGCATAAGATGATCATAATTAGGAACAACTGATTATCATGACTGCATGACAGCTAACGGGGGAAGAGAGGTGGGCTGCAGAAAGGTGGGGGGAATAGAACTTTTAGCTGGGGTTACTTCAAGTATTCATCTACGAAATGGAAAATAATGTCATAAACTACATACATATACCTAAATAATATAAATTATTAATGAATCAATTCAATAACCCCATTACTTTTCTTTGTAGGAAAACCATGCCTGCCCGCAGATCTTCAAAAGATGTATTGCTATGGTGCTCTAGAAGATACCACCCTGGCTGAAAGTTCTCATCGGTAAGCTTCCCAGACCTGTTGGAATGAAAATCATTACATCAATACTAATCTACACTCATATTATGCAGCGTATGTCTGTTTGTTTGTATGTTACCCATTGATCTCATATACGTAACTAGATGCACAGTCTCTAACAAAAATCCACCTAAATGTGGCGTGCATTCTCAATGACAGGTTTATCAGATAGATGCTAAAATAGCTCATTTATATAACTTGTGTCAAGATAACAAGATTATACAAAAACAACTCTATCACAACGCGTTAAGGGCCAAACTTGCAACTATCACCGTCAATACGATTAAACATTTTTAGATATGCAGGCCATTAACATAAAGTCAAGCAATTCCATACGTCGAAAGTGTATAGAAGGAATGAAATCGCATAAGATAATTTTTAGCACATTAATTATTCTTTTGTAAGTATTCCTCTATTAGGGTTTTGTACCTCAAAAGGAAAAAAATGGAACCCTTATAGGATCACTCATGTGTCTGTCTGTCTGTCACAGTCAATTCGCTCCGAAACTACTAGACCGGTCGAGTTGAAATTTGTTTCACATATTTAAGTCGGTGACCGCAACACGGACGTGTAACGTAAATAGATGAATTTTAAACATGGGGCCCACTTTTGGGGCCTCATTAGAAAATTTTAAAAAAGGAAGTTTTGCAAACAATGGCATATCACATATCAAATGAAAGTGCTCGCTATGAGGATCTTAAATATATTTTTTTCATAATTTTAAGATAAATGGTTTTGAAGTTATTTAGGAAAATAGGCGAAAATTAACCTCCCCCCCTTTATATCCGAAACTACTGGGCCAAAGATTTTGAAAAAGATACAGAAAATAGTTCTTTACCTATAGATTACAGGAAAACCTATAAAAAGCCTATGATATTTTAAATTTTAAATTTTTGATGGGTTGTCATATCAAAAATTGGTCAACATCGTTTAGCATTTATGGGGTAGAAATCGTTATCGCCTATTGTATGAGCCTCTTATCGACCGAGCAAGCGAAGCGAGGGAAGCGTCTCCGTTTCAGCTTGGGCAAAAATGCTTTCGTATGTCCAATGTCCAGCGGATGTCCATTTGTTCTCGTCTACAGCTCGCAGTTCTCAACCGATTCTCGTGAAATTTTGTGATGAGGTTCAGTAAATGTATAAAAAAAAATTGTCGATTAAGGTTTTCGAAATTTTTGAAAATGGCGGAGATATGGAGGTTTTTGCGATTACAGACTTACTGGCGGTGTTGGTAAAATGACTCGATGTATGGAGATATCAGTTTTTCAACGGCAAAGTTAAGTTTGTCGCAAGGCCAATCATTATTTCTTACTTTTTCAAAGGGTTTTTGTTTTAGATTCAGATTTTTGAAGTCTTTTGTCGCGAGGTCTACAGCTCACGGAGCCACTAGTTTTATAAGAAGCATAAATGATGTAAATATTAACCCATCAGGGAACAGCTCAAGGAGTTCTTCCTCGGGGAACTTGCACTCGTCGCCCTCGGTGGAGAGGCCGAGCGCGTCGGGCGGCGAGCAGGCGGCTGGCGACAGCGGCCGCCGGCCCCACGGCAGCGATGGCGGCGCCGCCTCCTCCACCCACACCGCGCTCTCCTTCACCGGCCCTATTGACTCATGGTAGCCTGCGACACAACACGACTATATCAACGCACACTAAACAAAACACATTCGTAGTCATTGAAAACAAAAAGGATTGATACCACGCAATTTTTTTTATGACAACATTATTTAATAGGTTTTCTCGAAGATTTATTAAGTTAAAAAGCTAAAATTTTGTATGATTATTAATTATTGCCTCACGCACACAGATCGATACAAATATTATAAATGCGAAAGTAGCTATGTCTGTCTATCTGTTACGTTTTCACGGCTAAACTGCTGAACAGATTTTGACGATTTAGATTTTTACACTGATAAATAAATGATGATTATGATACAATTCAGTATCGACTTAGTTTAGATTAGAAAGTGTGTATCGTTGTGCATAAAAGACACAATTTTTTTTTGTTTAAAAGTTCTGCGGTAGGTTTTTAGTTAGGTAAATCAATACAAGAATAAAAACTATTATGGAAATTAACTCTGGCTCTTCCTCTCTTTCAAAGTAGGTTATAACCTAATAGAATATTTTTACTGTAATAATTATACTTCTCAAGTTTCAAACAAACACTTCATTATTTTATAATATGAAGTACTAATACTCAAAAATACTTAAATGTTCACTTTACCTCTGAATTGTACAGTGGAGGTGCCTTCGCCTCCTGATCTGGTGGTGGCGATGATGTCCCCGCGGCCCTTGCAGGGCCCTGAGCGGGCCACTATTTTGTTCTTGCTTTTCCACTCCGCGGACAGGAGACAATCACACCCACAGATTGTCAGTCCTGAAATATTGTTATGCAACGTGGTCAGGTCTCAGGGTAACCAATGTAATATTTAGAAGAGCTACAAATCAGTAGATATAGGTACTTTCAAAGCTATTTTTGTAAAATTTTGATGCCTTCATTTTATGTATTGTTTGCATATTTATTTGTACTGTTTCAGGTGTCTTTAGTGACACTGAAAAAAGATGGGATGTCTTTAGAGACACTGAAAAAGATGGGGGATAATTAGTAGAGGTAAGGTACTGATTCTGCTAAGTCAGGGCTGCCATCCTTCGGGGTTTCCCCGGATTTTTCCTTGTTTTCTGGATTGTTTTTCACGAATTTTTAATACTGTCATATCTTTAGTGATACTCGCAAGATTAAGATAAATCCATTGGCCTAACAATCATCAAAATCGGCTCACGCGTTTGGTCTCTAGAGCGCCTCGAAAGAACAAAACAGATTGAGAATTGAGATTGAGAATCAGAAAAGAGCATAACAAGATATTACACTAGATAAAAGCGCCTACATTAAAAATAAATTTGAAAAGTACAAAATGCAAGACTGCAAATCGGTCGGAACTCCAATGCAGTGCCAAAAACTGTATAAAGCTGAAGAAAAGGATGACAGTTTGGAGTATCGCGAATTGGTCGATTGTCTTATGAACATAGCTGTCTGTTCGTGTCCTGATTTGTCACGCTGTATCTCAGCATATTAAGCCAATTTAACCTTTTGAATGCCACGGCTAACGGCTAAAAATCGTGCCACGAGCTGTAGCCGACGCAAATGTATAGAAAACGGCATATTGTGGCGTCAGGTGCCCGGAAATCTGCTGTCAGCTACTGCCGACTGGGGCAAAAGGTTAATAACTGTTTTTCCGATGTCCACTGGAAAGCTGCTAAACGTAGGTATGTTACGTTATCCTAGAGGTAGTTACAATAGATTACTGCATTACCTATAAACTGGTTTATCTGTGACCGGATGCAGACTGAGCTTCTAATTAAATTGACAGACGTTCTTATACGGGATAAGTCTTCAAAATTGGAAATTCTGTTACTTGTTGGGGAAGTCGAAAACAGCGTGCAGCGTACCGTCACGTTATTGAGTACCGGTACGGAGTACATGCCGATGCTTGTAAAGAAGCGCTATTTATAAAAACTTTCCTGCATGAATGTATAGGCAAGAATATTGAAATTGTTACTTACAATGATAAATCAGTCTGCCTCAAAATTAACTGAGAATACTCGTAGTATGTTTCATGGTATGTCGAAACATACCTATAGACATTCGTCATCATTTCATCCGGGAGGCGGTTGGTAACGTGAAAATAAATTTCATGCCAACGTCCAAAATGATGGCGGATGCTTGACCTGTATGTATGTAGGTATGTAACGGAATCTTTCAGTGTAATTTTAACCTACTTCTAATTGTCGTGAATATTTGAAACTTTGCAAGTGTATGCAATTCGGATGACAATACAATAATTTGCCACCATCGAGCTGATCTGACCATGGAGCCAGGAGGTGGATAGTGGAACTCTTCAATGACTACTAGTAAACCCCTCGAGTTTGGGCTCATTTGGTTTGGAATTCGGATGACAATACAATAATTTGGTACCATCGATTTGATCTGACCATGGAGCCAGGAGGTGGATAGTGGAACTCTTCAATTACTACTAGTAAACCCCTCGAGTTTGGGCTCATTTGGTTTGGGTTGACAAGTTCAATATATCTTAGTGGTTATTTTGTACTTTTTAGTGCGTTACTGACAAAAGCGTGTTTTTTTAGTCTTTGTTTACACAAAGACTAAAAACTTATTCCCATAGTATCCCAAATTAATTAGTTACAATTGATTATTGGAATTTCTATTACCGTAACACAAACTGTTCATACTTAAAAAATATTTTCTACTTTTTAGTTTGGTTTGCTTTAAAGCGTGTTTTTTTTCTTTTTTTTTCTTTTGAAATTTCCTATGTTACTTTAAATACCATAGACTTCTTACAGGCTTTCCTGTAATATATAGGTAAAGAACAATAATCTGTAATTTTTCAATATTTTAGGACCAGTAGTTTCGGAGATAAGCGCGGTAATGGTCAATATTCGCATACTATTCATCTTAAAATCATTAAAAAAAAATGTTTAAGATTCTCACAACGAGCCCTTTCATTTGATATGTCACACGATATAGTTTGCAAAACTTTTTTTTAAATTTTCTAATTTGCCCCACAAAAGTGGCCCCCATGTTTAGTATTCATTTATTTACGTTACACGTCCGTATTGCAGTCACCGACTTATGTGTATAACAAATTTCAACTCAATCAGTCTAGTAGTTTCGGAGAAAATTGTCTGTGACAGACAGACAGACAGAAAGTGATCCTATAAAGGATCCGTTTTTTCTTTTTGAGGTATGGAACCCAAATAATAGTAAGCTAATATTATTAAAATCTAGCCGAGTAGGGTAGTCATTTTATTTTAACTAGTTTTATAAAATAAATTATAATAATAATGTGTCCAATAGCACTTTTCTTACAGTCTTTCATTAAGCGTAAGACATTACAGACTGGGCTGGCAAGCTTCTGCATACTTTTTTATGACTTTATCAACAAGCTCTATATTGAGGTCCTGGTGGAGGTCACTTCTTCTTATGTACCAGGGTGCATTTACTTTTTCCCTGAGTACTTTATTTTGGAATTGTTGAATAAAGCGAACATTACTTTTTTGGTTGGATAGCATAAGTCCAAACTGGCATCAAAATCGTTTTTCAGGCTTTGTAACTGCTATTTAAGTGCTATTTATTATTTATCGATCATCAAATCATTACCTGCACTCATATTTCATCTAATTTATTGTCCTTATTGTTGCTTATTGCAGGAAGCAGTGATATTTATTACAATATGTGGATAATGGTATATTGTGGCATCCGCAACAAAAAACAATGCTATTATGATTAAAATTTGACAATTGTGGTGTTCAAAGGGTTAAAAAACAGACCAAATATCCTAAAGACACCAATTCGGCTAACTTTTACTAGCAAACAAAGCTATAAACTTGTGGGGTGCCTGGGGTTTGTAGAGCACTGTGATTAATGGTTTGCGGAAATGCGCTCCCCGCGCCTGCTTGTGGCCCTGCCGCTTATGGCTTTTTGCCTCTTATACTGGTAGCAGAGGTCGCCCAGCTATGCGGAGTCTATTGGATATATGGTCTGTGGGTTAACGGTCACAATGCTGTGGTAGGCTCATTCTGTTTCATGTCACATAAAATTATCTCCCTTCCTAGCGCTTTTTCCCGTCTATGCTTACGCTACGGGGTACGCTTTGACCATGATCAATAGGTTCGGCAGGTCAGGTTATTACACTGGAGCAACTGCTGTCTGACCTCCGTAACCCTTGTGACAGGGGAACCTGACCAGTTGAATCATGGTTAGACATTTAGTTACCCAAATGTGCAGGTTTCCTCACGATGTTTTCCCTCACCGTAAGAGCATCGGTTGTAGGAGCATCGCATTTCGAAGGCAGATAATGTACATAAGTTGGAAAAACAGATTGGTACATGGCAACCGCTTGGATTCGAACCCGGACGTCACGATCACGAGTCAACATCCTTAGCCATTAGGCCACCGACGCTCCATGTCACATAAAATTATACGAACGAAAAATATCGTGCAAGTACCCTGTCATGCCATGACTTCAGTAGAACCTCCTTTGATTTAGGGGTATGTATGTATTGCTACAGATATTTTCCAGATTTTATCAAGCAAATAGTTTACCTATTAAATCTGTAGCATTTGTTCCAAGAAACTCTCCACGAATAGTAACTCTGGTACCAGGGGGACCTTCTTTAGGAGAAATGCCAGTGACGACGGGCGGCGGACCCATCGTTATAGACAACTTCTTGCGTACAATACAATAATGATTCTATAATATGGCCGGTTTTAATTTGATGAATCACTAGCCGCTAGTTAATCCGATAATGATTAACTAGGGAATCAATTATTAATGAACTAGCAGCAGAGCTTCAAGAAAACCTTTTCTAAACAACAACCAAAGAGTAGGTGGTATGTAGATTAAACGTCAGTGCAGTCGTTTGACATATCTGTATGAATCTGACTTTTAAGGATGTGTACTAACTACGTCAAATCCGCAGTACATCAATTTTATTTTTCAAGTTTTGTTTCATTTGCACCAAATAACAGCAATGAGAAATTCTGTACGAATAATGATTTATAATTTACAAATTGTATGATTATTAATAATTATTTAGTATGTGAAATAAAATCAAAACCTGATTTGACTACTCGAGTCATAACCAATCAATATGCAGTATTTGAAGCAGTCCCGACACATGAAAATTCAATCAAGAATATTTCCGTGGGAACAACGGTAACGACATTTTTTTTCTCATCAAAAAATCGAGGAGAGTACAAAGTTATAGAAAATACATTTTCTGATTATAAAAGTAATATGGCACAGAAACATTTTTCGCCTTTTCTTGTAATTTAATCAACTTCCGGTACAAATAACAAGGGCACATCACATTACACATGTAATCTTAAATGTCATTTATCTCCTTTAAAAGAACGGTAAAGTGTTTTTATTTTTTATTACACTTATGCGAAATGAGTAATACTACCATACTATTCAATTTCAGCGAAAAATATACAAATCGATATATTGGGCACACATCCTTAATCTCGCAATCGACATTATCCCGGACAAACTTACTAAGTTGGCAACATTACTTTTATAAGACTGCACTTCCATGCATCGCTCGTAGCTACAAATTGTTCTGCAACTTTGTACAAACCCTACAAAAAAAAGCTAGTGGTGATGTTGAGTTATAATGTTCTATTGAAATAGTGATTACGAAATCAATGAATTCAGACAATTCTTCCCATACAGTTTTAAATACAAAGGAAAAATATGGAATCACGATTATCCTCGAATACTTTTTATTAAATCATTTTTTCGTCGACTTATTTATGGTTACAATTGAACAGTGCATTTTATTGAATATAATTCACTATTATATCGTGTGTTACCGGCATGCAGGCATTTCTTAAAACTGATGATAATGTATTGCATAAGCAATTGTTTGCAAGTATTAGCAAATGAAAATTATTTAAAATAACGTCACAATTATTTTTCTTAACTTTTCAGTATTTTCAATGTTTGGACGTTAGAATGGCAAACTTTAGGTTAGCCACTCACCTACTATATAACTGTGCAATATCACTGGTTGCACAATTGTATTGATCGTCAGTGGTCGATATTGAGCGTCAATATCATCTACTTACGATCAATATAATTGTGCAACCAGTGATATTGCAGTTATATTGTAGGTCAGTGGCTAGCCTTACGGTGAGCTATCATTTGTCATTTGTGACTGACGTTAGCTAACTTTGCCGTACATTGTTTATAATTTAACTTTTCTTAAAATATAAACGCAATCTGAAATTTAGTTTTTTAATGAAGTTAATATCATGGTTAGGTTAACAAACTGCTTATTTTTACATTACATCAAGAAATGGCCGCACGCCGGTAACACACTGCATATATAGTTATAATTTATAATTTTAAAATACTATTATTGTTGTGCAGAGAGTAATACTCAGTAAGAAATGAGGTATATTGTAGCTTTAGCAAATTCAAAAAATATTCAAATCTAAACATACATTTTTTATTTTCAAATTTAAGTCTTACGTTTCATTAAACATTTATATGTATTTAAATTATAGTTAAATTACCGCCACTAGCCTCTCAGAACAAAATCCTAAGTCCGCTCCTGAGTGCCTAAAGTTGTCCCACGATAACTCTGCTCTGTTCTATGAAAAAACGGCAACCCCATACGTCATTCCATACAAAATTTCATTCCGTCGGTGATCCGTCGTATGTTTCTTTTTTTGGATTTTATGGCCTGGTGATCCGTCGTATGGAATGACGTATGGGGTTGCCAATTTTTCATTAAAGAGTTATCGTGGGACAACTGTAGCACCCTAGCTTTTATCGCGCACATAAAGCATCTGTCACTTTTTAACAAATACGCGGATGCGAAAGGTACAGTGGAAAGGTACGAATGCTTTATGTGCGCGATAAAAAAATTGTGTACGGTGGCTGGCAGAATCACTTTTAGCGACTTTTCATATGGAATCTAGGAAATCGAATATATAGGAATTGGCAACAATGGTTAGCCATTTCTTGTTTCATTGACTTGGCAACACAGATATCATGTGGATTTTGTTATGTTGAGGATTGGCTGAGGAAGGAAGTACAAAATAAAAGGAAAGAAATTTGGATAGTTTGGGGGCGGAACTTAATTCTTTGTATAAGATATACCTACTTTAGTTCATTTTCGTTTTAAGTAATAATATGATGGTACAATCGAAACGTCAATACAATGGCTCGGTCCAATTTTAGGTGAATAACTATTACTAGTGTGTATTGTATTTACATCCCGCAATGAACTTATGATCACATCTCTCGTACTTTTTAGCAAAGTAGATGGATATGGCTTTGAGAGGCACGAAGACTTTGATTATGAAAGCTATGAAGAGTTTATGTCGGTGTACCTCAGAGTTCTAGCGAAGCGCGCTCAGAAGTGGGCCTTGCTAAACGGCGAAGGAAAGTCGGTCAAACGCACAAATACCGTAAAAAGATATGTTCGCAAAGGTATCCCAAGTAAGTTTTGTTTTTCTCTATTATATAACCAATACATAGATGTATATAGGTAGTAAGGAATTGCCCAAAGCAATTTTTGAGATGCTTACTTTTGAAGTGTCAACGCGAGTTTGAGAGCGTCGCACGTTCACTCGCATGTCAACCACGGTACTTGACACCCGTTTAAGTGACAAACGTTTATAAACGAAAAAACTCTCCTGAATACTGACTCAATAAGTGGGTGCCATGGTCATGGGTCTGAGATCAGATAGTGCTCCTGGATGGCACAATAGGTATACTAACCAAATGTCTCAAATTTCGTCAAAAATGATGTTGCACCTGTGATTAGTCACTTCTAATCTTGTTTTAGGAGTCTTCCCCGCTCCACCTAAACAATCTATTGTTACACCTGTGTACAAGGGCGGTGAGAGAGATGACGTTAACAACTACAGACCCATCTCAGTCTTACCCGCTGTATCTAAAATAATTGAAAAGATCATTAATAATCGACTTGTTGTGTATTTAAATAAATTCCCCCAAGGGAGTGTTTTGGGACCCACGTTATTCTTAATCTATATAAATGAATTGAAAACTTCAAAAATCCAACGTGGACACATTCTGTCTTACGCTGATGACTGCTGTACTCTTTGAGAGGAACTCGGTGTTCCCGACTGTGGGTGTGGACTGGGAGTCGGTATTCGAGAGTGCAGAATCGGGTCTTGCCAGGATGCGAATTACTGGTAGCTTACCGATGATAATATTATAAAGGCGTCATTTTTCCTCTTTCACGTCAAAACGGAGCGACGGATTGACCTGATATTTTACATAGCGATAATTCCTAGACAAGAGCATAGGCTACTTTTTATCCTGGAAAAATTCAAATTTCGTGACGGAACAGCGAAAACCAAACTTCACGCGGACGATGTCGCGGGTAAAAGCTACCTCAACTATAGCCAACAAAAAATCGCTGTTTCATTTCGTGCAAGGTGGCCTGTAAAATGGTTCTTATTTTTTGGCGTAGCAAACGAAGTTGCGGGTTAAAAGCTAGTATTTTAATAAATGATCTTTTTATTTCCAGGTGAACATAGACCTTCAGTATGGATGGCAATATCGGAAGCAGAAAATTGGAAAGACCAAAGTCCTGATCTTTATCACAAAATATTAGATAGCCCCTTTGAGAAAGAATTGGTGGATTTAATAAAGACCGATTTACCACGTACATTTCCAGACAATATTTATTTCACCAAAGAAGCCAACCATCAGGCTCACCTCTTCAACATACTGATAGCATATGCACATAGCAACAGGGTAGTTGGCTACTGTCAAGGGCTCAATTACATTGCGGGTATGTTTCATTACTGCACATATGACTCAATCATAAATGTCTTTTTATTTACAGACTTGGAAAGTATTGGAAATTTATCATGAATTTGATTTCAAATGTTGGTTCGGTAATTTAGCATGTATGTTCAAAAATTTCTATTTCATTCTTGTTGTGCAGCTTTTAAATATTGATGTATTTTTATCATCTTACTTATCTGTTAGTAATAAGTAAATAATCACGATTATCACATAAATTTTAGGAATCCGACCAAATTTTGAAAAATTGGTTTCCATCCGTTGTTTCGTTTTCCACTTCGTTTTCCATCCGTCTGTCAAGATAGACAAATCAAGCTCAGATTTAGCACCGTTGTAGCACAGTTAATATACAACTAAAGCAGTATCTCAACTAGGCCTTACGATATTTTTGACATGAGCTCCATTGGAGCATTTAGGGCCATTAATTAATTACGTAAGGACGATTTTGGCGGTTTTCGACCCCCTACCCCCATGTAAGGACACGATTTCTCGGGCTCCCCCTCTTACGTAAGGATTTATCTAGTTTTCATAAATGGTATTAGAAAACGATCAATTAACACACTAATGGCCGAATTCAGAAAGGCCACTCAAATTGAGCTTTAATTAAAGTGACGTTTCTGTACAGGTTGACAACTAGTTGAGGGACATTTAACTATTTAATATCTAATCAAATGCTAAAGTCGCGTTTCCGATTTCGGACATAATACTCGTAATATAACGTTTAGTGTAATGAAAGTTTTTGTACTTATGAGAATAACTGATTCCATGTTGATATCTAAAATTTAGTACAAAAACTTCGAAGTAAACAATCCCATTTCTACTATTTCTACTAATATTATAAATGCAAAAGTTTGTATGTGAGGGTGTCTGTAAGTTTGTTACCACTCAGCTCCATATGGCTGAACGAATTTTCTAGCTCCTGGAATGGGAAATAGGCTATTTTTTATCCCGGATAAGTCAAAAGTTCCCGAGGAAATAACTAGAACCAAATTCCACGCGGACAAAGTAGCGGGCAAAAGCTAGTATTGAAGAAGCAAATAGTGAAACCCTTTCTCTAGCCTTTCTGATCACGACACGGCTCAAACACTAAAGTTTCAATGTAAGATGAATATGAAAAAACTGGAATGGTACAGTACAAAAAGGAATTATTGTGACGAAGCTGGGGACGGACAAAGGCCACTTTATTTTATTGAAAATCAACCCCTAAAGGGGTGCAATAGGGAGTGGAAAAAATATTTACGGCAAGTCCGTGTATGCCCGGTAAGAGCCCGTTGGTGTCTTTCTATGTTATCTGCGAGATTGACGGCTAGACCGTTGAACCGATTTTGATGAAATTTGGTATGGAGATATATTGAACCCTGGAGAAGGACTTAAGCTACTTTCTTTTAAGACAACCAATCCTTAAAAGGGGTAAAAGTTGAGGCTGGAAAATTTATTAACCTTTTGAACGCCAAGCTGCGAGACACAACGCTGCCTACCTGTCGCCACAACAATAAAACAAAGGTTTACATCTGAAAACAGAGATTGCAAAACAAGATATCGATGTTCAAATTGACCTTGTGTATTAACGTGCCTAAAATGTTACACTAGTGTAATATCTATAGTAGATTGTTGCACCAAGCAGAAAGTGATTCATTATTGCGCCGAGTGTTGGTTTGGAGCCCGAACGCAAGTGAGGGCTCTAAAAACACGAGCGCAATAACACATCACTTGATGCGAGGTGCATAATCTGCTTTTCTTTCTACTACTGCAAAAAGTTGATAAAATAGTAAAAGTTTAGTTAAACCCGACCAGCGGGGTAAAAAGAATTTTTGTACCTGGTATGATGGACCCTTAGAATTTTTATATAGCCTATGACACTCGCACGTTCTCCCTGAATCTTAAGATACCCTATTTATTAAAATCGGTCCAGTCGTTCTGAAGCTAAAGTAAAACATCCAAAAACTTTCACAGAAAACTTGTATCTAGTGAATTCGTTTTGACATTATGACATTTTTTTTTAAATCTTTTGTAAGCTATACTCTTATCAGCCAGTACTTTAAACATTTTAGACGGGGCATCACAGTTCGACCGCCGACATGTGGACCGTCTTGCTAACAGTAAGTCCACAGAAAAGTGTTAGGCTGTCCCGTCGGACAGATTTGGCGGGCGGATATTGAATGGGCGGATTAGCTGGCTGGTGGTGTAAACTTTTTGACAAATATACAAATAAAAAAAAATACAAAACAGTGCAATAATGAATTTTGTATGCAACTTAATTGCTCTAGAGCAAATAAGGGCTGCTTTCTGCTGAGTATTTAAGGCCATAATGATGAAATTAAAGGGTAGTAGGAAGAAAAAAATGTTACAGATTACTTACAATATAATATAATTCAATTTCCTTATTTTATTCACATAAATTAAACATTATAAATCCATAATGAACGATGACAACATCAAAATGTTCGCATAACATTCGTTTTACTGTCCTGTTGGAGTCACAACGCTACGCGTTTTTTTTTGCGAGGTGATGACGTCATGCGTTCGCGGCTCCAGCCAACAGGGGCGCCAAGAACAACGGCTAATCCAATATCTTTAGTGTTGGGAATCTGCGTTAGGCATTTATTTACTTTTCGTCGATGTCGATATTTTTGAGTAGGAACCGTTATACAATTTTGATATTAATAAAAATGCGTTCTCTTTGCTTAAGTGTATAATTATAAAATAAACATTGAACAATAATTTTTAACATTGATATTTCGAACATTATTCGAACAAAAAGTATCTAATAACAAATCAAATGTTTAGACAATAATATTATCTTAACAGTAGTAAAAAAGTAATAATTTTGTAAATATTAGATACTTATGTTAAAAACAACAATTAGTTTGTCTCTTTCTGTGTTGTTTATGGGATACCATTGTAATACAATAATATGGTAATTTAGCATCATGCATTTAAATTTATCATTGATAAAATACCCCGAAAAAGTTATTCTTACATTATTTCAAAGATAAAACACAACTGCCGGTCACATCACTATGCGACGGCCGGAGCCGACTGGAGCGTAGTAAGCAGGGACTTTTACTCCAATTAAATACAATATGTTTTTAAAGTGGATTTTCTCAAGATTCTGAGATTATATCTTATTTATATTAGGTTTAGGCTAAGGTATACCTGCAAAGGAATAAAAAAAAACTTGTAGACTTTTATATTACAAATATTACACATGATTTAAAGCGAGCAATTTGTGACGGCTGTAGCCGTCCTGGCCGTATGGGGCACGGAAATACGCTGACGGCTGCAGCCGACTGTGGCGGTCAAAAGGTTAATGCCAGCCAGTTCGTGCGTGCCCGATAAGATCACGAGAACCTGTTATTTAAGGCGAAAAAAATCTAATTTAAATGTCAGTAACTTGAACATTCGTTATATTTTACAGATAAATTTCCACGCAGATGAAGTTGCATGTTAAAACTTGTTTATTTTTAAAAACAAAAAACAAAATACCCGTCTGCATATTTAACCCCCAAAAAAAGTGAAACTTAGTGAGATGGGCGCGAGTGCGACTCTTACTTGACCTGCTTTTTATGTTTAGGATTGCTGCTGTTATCAACAAAAAGTGAAGAGGTATCATTTTGGCTTCTCAAGGTGTTAGTTGAGAAGATCCTTCCTGACTATTACTCCAAGACTATGGATGGGTTGATTGTCGACATAGACGTATTGTCAGAACTGGTCAAATCTAAAGTACCAGACGTACACCAGCATGTGATAAGCCTGGGTAGGTATAGGTAGATTTATTACTTAAATACTCAGCATTCGCATAAGTAAAAAGTGTGTATAGTCAATAAATACAGTTCTATTGTTGTTTTAGTATTCTCATACAAAACTAATTTCGGCGATTATTTGTCTTTGTTGATCTTTGATCAATATTCAAAAAACGTATATACGAAGATTTTTTTCTGACTAACTACCTGTCAAAAATTGCTCAAAATCGGTTATCATTTAAGGGGTGGAAATCGTTATCTCCTTTTGTATGAAAAGGGTTGTTCCCATTCCTCTTAAAGAATTATGGTTCACTTTATGCACCTAACTGTAAATCGTATGGCTAACAGCGCCCTTTTTACGTGACGCGACCTTTACCAATGGTTTAACACGTTTATGCACAGTTGTATTTTTATTTGCAGGGCTCCCGTGGGCTGTCATAACTACCAAATGGTTTGTGTGTCTGTTTGCCGAGGTCCTTCCCATAGAGACTGTGCTTAGAATATGGGACTGTTTATTCTATGAAGGCTCGAAGATCCTTTTTAGAGTTTGCTTAACACTTATTAAATCTAACCGGGCTGCAATAATGGCATGTAATGACTTCACGTCACTAGCAGAGTGTTTCAAAGCCATTGTAAAGAATGCCAGTGCTTTGCAATGTCATGAATTTATGCGAGTAAGTATTATTATTTAATTTTATTATAACGAGACGACGCGGTTAGCCTAGTAGTAACCCTACCTTCGAAGCTAGCGGTCCTGGGTTCGATCTCCGGTAGGGGCAAATATTTGTGCGATGAGCACGAATGTTTGTTCCTCAGTCTTGGATGATGACTTAGGTGTCATTTTTGACTCGTATCTCACCTTTCAGGATCATATGAAAGTGCTCATCGTTATCGAAGATTGGGCTTCGTTATCCGGAATGCCGATGCGTGATATATATATGTATTTCAAAAAATCCCTCCTTAGTGCACCTCTAGAGTACTCGAGGAATCTCTTTGCTCCAAATTTCAAACCTCTAGGATCACCCGTTTAGGCTGTGCGCTGTCTATAAGTGACGGTACTGTTTTATATATATATAAATATAAAATATATCATAACATACTTATTGAATGCTTATTGAACCGATCCCTCTAGCTACTCCAGAAAATAAAAGTTGTTAACTTTTAAACTAAAGCTAAATTCTGTGAACGCTTGAATACACCAATTAGAATAAAAGTCGCAATTTATATGTCAGGTTAGTAGCATACAGAAGCCAATCAAAAGATAGACGTACAAATATCAGTCGTTGACTGGTTAACAAGATTTCCTGTGCCTCTCTAATGGGGCCAGAACATAAATCATGGAGAACATTCAACTAGTTTAATTAATTTCAAAATGTATTTACAGGCAACCTTTAAAGTTTCGGGTAGCCTGTCCAACTCAACTATAACAAAGCTAAGAGCACGGTTCGCAAGGCAGCGACGAAAACGGCTACAGCAGGAGGAGCGGTGAACAGGTAGTGGGCATGTTTGAACATATTTGGACTACATCATTTTTTAAAGACTACCAAATTAAAATCGAATCAAACATCAGTCGTTTACTTTAACCACCAAGTGGGGCTGCAAACCAAACCGTGAACCTTTTGAACGCCACGGCTCAATGCGAGAAAGAGTGCCTCGGAAGCCGAGTGACGGCTGTAGCAGACAAAATGTCAGGGGCACGGAAATCTGCTGTCGGCTACAGCCGACTGTGGCGTTTAAAAGGTTAGGTAAACCTTACGTAACTTTTTATTGGGGTTCCATACCTAACAGGTAGGTAAATAAAGAACGCTTATGGTGAAACTTCGTTGGCTGTTTTTCTCTTCTTCTGTACGTCACACTCGTTTATCTCAGCAATTACCTATTATAGTACATTGTGCATCTAGGGCCGTAAGAAGGGAATAACTAACGAGAGTCTGTTAGAAGCCCGACGCCGAAGGCGAGGGCTTTTAATGACTCGGAGTTTTTTTATACCCTTACTGCCCGTGATACACACAATGTTTTTCATCACATTTGCGAGGAAATAAAATAAAAATTAGATATATATTTATTTTATTCCCATTGTACACCGTGAATTACCATCCGGTGGGTAGAACAAACTGTATGTCGCGATCAGCGCGGGAGCCGCGCGTCCCGCCACCTGGCGCCGCGCACCCCCGCCGACCTGGCGCATACATAACTGCCCGTGGGAGTTCTTAACCATACAAAATCCATAACTGCCCTTGGGAGTTATGGATTTTGTATGGTTTCTAACTCCCGCTGATGGCGGCGCGTATAGAGGAGTTAAATCGGCTATAGTTGCTCAATACGCCTGCGTATAATAACATCCTTTCCGAGCAAGTATGATGAAAAAGTTATGAATATGTAAATACCCTACTTCGCATTGACTCCACCCATTCACTACATCGATACCAATGGTATAATGCCAATTGCTGATCACCCTTTACAAAGTGTTACTATCCAAAGTGCAAGGTTATTTGTTGAGGAATGCCGCTTCTTCGCCATCGGTTACAATTTACCACATTCATTTTCATGAGCATAATTTGATTAACAACTTTAATAAAGATATCTTAGACCACCCGTGAAATCCTCAGCATTGAAGGGTTCCGCTGGCCATCTGTGGTCTTCATCATCGATTCCACTTCACCATATAATGCGTTTGGAACGCAACTGATTGAGTTTTTACAGAAAATACCAGAATCGCTACATCCGTGCCTGTAATATTTCAGGAGTTCCAGCGATTGATTCCCCATGGATCCCATCATCAGACCTTGGTTTTGAATTTAACGGAACCATATAACGGATATATCCTTTCAATCAAAAAAAGAATCGTCAAATCAGTTCATATTTGACGGAGTTATGAGGTATTAAGAGAGATATGGCGTACCGACAAAAACACCTTTGAAGATAATTATATTTTTTTACGAAATCATTAATTATTGTTTCATCATTGTTTAGTAATATGACAATAAATGTTAGTTAATGAGTCAAATATACATAACATTGATTGTTTGTTCAAAAATCAACAAATACACACATGGCTCTGTAACATGTTGGACATGTCTGAGTGCAGTCCGTATGAGGTCATACTAATGGATGATAAACCATAGATATTTGGTAATATCTACCATGTCAAACCGTACGTTTGAAGTTGCCATAAAAAGTTCACTTCCTTTTATTACTGAGGTATTTACCAATGGGAGTAAAATATACATACATATTATCACGCCCGAAATCCCTAATGGGGTGGGCAGAGCCACAAGACTACTTGTGGCCACGTTTGATTAATTAGTCCTAAGATGGTATGATGAACCGTATGGTGACAGGTGATCAGCCCATCGCCCATACAGATAGTCCACCATGTTGGAGAGGACCCGTCCCTTAGTCGACTTTTACGACATGCCAGGATGATAAGCATCTGCACGCATTCTATACTATTTCTTCACTCCCAGTGCAGCAGAGGAGTACAATCAACAAATGAAAACCTATTCATTATATTATATAGAGCACTATGCAGCAACCTGTGGTTTTAACACTTTTATGTTGGAGGCATGCGGTATAAACTAGTATGTGGCCTAAAAGATGAACAAATTACCTAGCAAATTGCTATCAGAAGATGACGAGTTATCGTTTGAACAAGCGTTAACATTGGCCACGACTTTTGAAAGTGCGAAAAATGACAAACAGAAGTATCCAACCAGAGGCAGCGATGAATGTTCATTTGGTCATCGATCAATAAAATGGTTAATCACATCAAAACCAAATATAGACAAGTATTTACTAAAGATCGGTCATCTCATATTATTCACATGCAGGCAAAATTAAAGCTTAAGGATGGAGCAAAATTAATTTTTCTCTCACGCTAAGGCGTATGATGGCACGGCGCGGAGCCCCGACGGTCATCTACAGTGATAACGCTACCAATTTCCGAGGAGCTGAACGTGAGATCAAAGACGCCATGGAAAACAACGAAGACCAAACACGTCTGCCACCAGCAAGGCGATTACATGGAAGGTATCTTTTTCCCCGGCGCCTCTAGCATGAGAGTTGCGTGGGAACGTTTGGTTCGCTCAATCAAAACAGCGCTAAAGGTGACGCTAAATGAAAAATACTCCTCTGAAGAAGTTCTCCACCCACTTATCCTAGAAGCAGAGCACCTGGTCAACTCCAGATCGCTTACTCCGGTAAATCCCAACTTCAAAGATGAGGCGCTGACTCCCAACCACTTTCTCATTGGGAGATCATGTGGGATGTCACCGTTCGGGTCCTTTTCGGACATAAAAATGACAAAAGACATGGCAATCACTTCAAGCCATGGCAGACGCCTTCTGGACTCGATGGATAATGGTGTACCTGCCGCAGTTGAAAGCTCGTCGCGGAAAATGAAACCCCTCATGAAAACGTGAAAGTTGGCGATATTGTGTTAATAGTAGACCGAACAATGCCAAGAGGTACATGGCCTCGTGGAGAGGTGATTCCTGTTTGCCCAGGCCCTAAAGGACTCTTAACAGACCTTAATTTTGACCACAACGGCACCAACTTGGAGGTATACCCTATTTTTAGCTGGATCGCATAGAAACTTTGCAAGAATAAGTATAGATTAATTAAGTATTAGTCAAATCTAGGTTTGTACATTGCGAGTTTTGAGATAAAATTTAACATGTGTACATAATAAATGATTGAAATTTTCATAAAAACCTGTTTTTATCCTTTTTTTATATTTTATTCAATCACGCAAAGTACTTAGGTACATACCTCGATTTGCCCTATATCTATATCCTAGCAAAGTTTGAATGCGATCCGGCTAATAGTTAATATCCAAACCACAACTGAACAACGTTTTTTATCAAAATCTATTTGCTTTGGCAAAGCGTAAAAAATGTATGTTCATATATATTATTATATTATAGAAAACTTAACTATTTCCAAACACGATTTGATGAAATCGATGAGATAGAAAAAAATCACGAAGTTATGTCTGAAATCCTCTTTAAACAGATCTGACTTCGTTTTTTTAACTTATGGGTCTATAATTAATAACACTATTACATCACGCCCATACTCAAAACTTGACTAATTTATTTTTACGTGTATTGTGTTTACTTATATAATTCATCCCTTTTTTATTTTCCCCATACATATAAACGCCACGAAGCTTCTCGTTCACTCCGGTGCAAACAGACAGTGACAGATCAAGGTCATTGGCTGTTGTCACAGTCTTAAGAGGAGTGTGATGTGAACCTTTCATACAAAAGGCGATGATTTCCACCCCTTAAATGTTAACCGCTTTTGACCAATTTTTGATAGGCCATCAGTCAGAACAAAATCTAGGTCTATAAGTTTCGGATTTTTAACCGACTTCAAAATAAAAAAGAGGAGGTTCTCAATTCAGTTGTATGTTTTTATTATGTTTGTTACTTCACAACTCCGTCATTTATTAACCGATTTGGAAAATATCTTATTTTTATCCGGTAGGGTATACCTCCAGTTTGGTTACTTTGCAGTCAAAGTCGAGGTGTGATGAGAGGATCTACGAGGAATCGAAAGAACTTCAAATATTATAGGCACGCACATAGCAATTTTAGTATTTTATGTAATAACACAAGCAGTTACGATCTAAAAGCATTATTTGGTGAAGTGGAACTGTTGATGAAGACCATAGATGATCACCGGAACACCTAAATGATAAGTATTGCACGGGTGGCGATAAGTAAGTATAAGGTTCGGAAGCAACTTATGTTTGTGAAAATCCATGTAATAAAATAGAACCGGTTGTGAAGAACCAGGAGAACTCCTCAACGATTGATATCCTTGCACCTTGGATAGCAAGAGTTTGTAAATGGTGACGAGCAATTGGCGTTATCCTATTGTTACTTGATGTAGTAAATGTATGTCGTTAAATCACATGTAATAAATAAAATTTGAAAAATCTTACTTTTCAAAGGCTATTTGTAGTCTGTGTTTATTTTTTTTAAATTAAATGATTATCACTATAATCATTAAATAAAGTTTTACTGCTGTTTCATTATTCACATAGAAAACTAATTTCGGTGATTAAGTATTTGACTTTGTTGATCTTTAATCAAAATTTAAAAACCTAGATTTTGTTCTGTCTGACAACCTATCAAAAATTGGTCAAAATCGGTTAACATTTAAGGGGTAGAAATCGTTATCGCCTGTTGTATGAAAAGGGTGATTTTTGCCGCTGGTTCACAGTCCGCTTAATAAAAGCGATAAACGACGTAAAATGTTAGGCGTCCTTAGCTTAGCATAACGGATACAAATGGCGTTTGAATTTCGAATCTAAATTTATTATATATAAACTTTATATAAATTTAACAGCTGCAATGTTGTCCTTTTGTATTTCCAGAAGACAACCATTTGCGGGAGGACTCGGTGGAGTGGACGCGTAGGAAGGAATAATTGGTTTTGCACCAAATATTCTAAGTTATGTTCCAAAAACTTTAAAAAGGAGTGCTTTGTTGTGGTTGGTGGTGGAGTTAAAATAAAATATTTTACCAGACGTTATCCCTACAATATTGTAAAAAAAGAATGCATTTGAATAAAAGAGTTTATTCATGGTAATAATAAATAGAAAACTATTAATATTTATAAATAATTAAAATATGTGATCAACGCCGCCGGGAAATGTTTTTATATTATTTTATTTTAATAAAATATTGCTTTCTCAATTGGGTTTTATTTTATTTTACTTCGCATTCGGAAGGTAGGGATATTAAAAAGCAAACGAATCTATGTACGCAACACTTGTTTCTGCTGAAATAGAAACCACGCAGCTATTTCCCAGGTAGCATTTTTACGACCCAGTGAAAATGAGAATGAAAATATTTATTTTGCAAATAGGCCACATGGGCTCTTTTACATGTCTGAAGCTACCAGCGCTTCGAAAGGTGACATCTGCTGAGAAGAAACGCCGCAAGAAACTCAGCAGTCTTTTTTTTCAACTTTTACATTAGAGTTTTAACTAAAACTAACACATGGAAAGGCCAGCAAACAATCCTAATACTTAGGTAAAAACCATAGGTATAAACAACTAATAAGGGAGATGTATAGTCTCCGCGTCTGGACAAGTTAAGCTACTTAGAGATGTATAAAGCCTCTAAGGGTCATCATAATAATAATTAAAATAAAGAATCATCCAAATTGATTACCTTATCTAGGTTAAATGGAGATGTAGACAGTCGCCACGGTCAAGTATAAAGAAGGAGATGTAAGGTCTCCAAATATCAAAATAATAATAGTAACTACTATATAAAAATAAGTCGGGTTTTCCTTGACGCTATAACTCCAGAACGCACGAACCGATTTCCACGGTTTTGCATTCGTTGGAAAGGTCTCGGGCTCCGTGAGGTTTATAGCAAAGAAAATTCAGGAAAAATTCAACAGAAAAGCGGGAAAATCTTTTTTCACATACAGCGCCATCTCTGATACATAGCTACACCAAACGAAATGTTACATAAAACGAAGACATCTGGTGGCGAAACGGAGTTCGCCGGGTTTGCTAGTTTAAAGT
This sequence comes from Tortricodes alternella, assembly GCA_947859335.1. Classification (NCBI taxonomy): domain Eukaryota; kingdom Metazoa; phylum Arthropoda; class Insecta; order Lepidoptera; family Tortricidae; genus Tortricodes; species Tortricodes alternella. The sequence goes on along the minus strand of OX401970.1, from coordinate 19,236,782 downwards.
AAAAATATTTCATGTCCTAATAATTCAAATATCGAATATAAAACCCTATAGAATATAGTATAGAGAACACTATGAAGTCTCTCTAGTCAGGTTCAGATAACGCACAAACGAATAAATTAAGAGGTAAATTTAAAAAAAAAATATTTTAAAAGGTCCTTGCGAGCATGCACCGTCCGGACCCCACAGACAGCACCCGTTCACGAGTATGACGCGTATCTCAGCCATCGTCTCCCTCAACCATGTTTTAGGGAAGGTGGCGACCCGATCAACGACGCCGCCGTAAGCATCTTTGAGCGAGCATGACAAGCTGAAGCTGCCGGACAAGAACGTCATTACCACGTTACGACCCTAAAATGACCTAAAAATGACGGCCCATTTTACGTCGCGGACGTCATTTGCTACCTGGGTTATTCGACATTGCTACAAATTGTAATTAATTTAACATTCTACTTCAAAAAATATGAATGCGTTAGGTTTGTTTGACTTTGAGTATTAAAACAAAACAATTATTCAACATGTTTCTCTTGAAATGATATTTTCTTGACTCACAGTGAGTGAGGATAGCGACAGGGCTCTAGAGGTCTGTACTCTGAAAAATAAAATTCGAACTTCGTATAGACCTAGATTTTGTATTGTACTGAATGACAACCTATCAAAAATTGGTCAATGCCGGTTGGTGATTATTTGAAGTGCAAACAATGTTTAAGTTACTACGACGTGTTGTGCGCTACAAAATGTCGGTATCAAATTATCGATCTCGTAAGGACAGAAAAACTAAATGGTTATGTCACAAGTGTCGCAATACTAGTGCGGTCCCTTTTAAGGCTAGGTAGGTACTGACCGACAATATAACTGTGCCATATCGCAGTGGCCCTAACATGCATGACAAAAAGATAAGATAGACCGTCTTATCTCTAAGTGCGTCTCTCTCACGCTAGTGCCGACGAAAGAGATAGTCATAGAGATAAACGGGTCTAATTTATCTTTGTGGCATGCATGTTAGGGCCGCTGGTTGCACAATTATATTGACCGTCAGTAGATGATATTGACGGTCAATATCGTCTACTTACCATCAATATATTTGCACAACCAGTGAAATTGCACAGTTATATTGTAGGTCAGTACCTAGCCTAGACATCCAATAAATACAGCTAGCTCTAGATGAGGACAGTACGCTCGATTGAAAACGAATCCGTATTGTTACATTATCGCCCATGATAATGTAACAATACGGAAAACTGAACCGGCTCGACAAAGTCCCTTTCCGTCCACCCACTTAGCTCCTTCAGGTTTCGGCCCTCGAGAGCATGGTGACACTGCGCGCAACCTCCCAAACTTGTCGACAACTGAAGACATGCAGGTTTTGGAACTGAAATCTCAAGTATAAAATATGAAATATGAAGTATATAGAAATATTTGTAGATAACAAATTCTGTTAATTATTCTATGCTTCGATGTTCACTTTACTGCTGTTTTAAATACAATATGTTCAACACCTATATGCCCTGTGCTTTAATGAGAACTTTCTTACCTTAGACATAAAGACGCTCTTTGTGTGAAATGGTTTTAGCAGTTACTACCTGGGATTTCAAAGTAGCGATTAGCGGTTACACTTCGCAATGAAAGACAATGGCTTTGATTGCCAGTTAAGGAGCTAATGCGATCGGGACAAGAAAAAGAATTACTACTAAAGCTACCTTATCCGTACTGCGGCCCTAACATGCAAGACACAAGGTTAAGTTAAACAGTCTTATCTCTAAATGCGTCTCTTTCACACTTGTACCGACGAAAGAGATAGTCATAGAGATAAACGGGTTTAACTTATCTTTGTATCTTGCATGTTAGGGCCGCAGCTTGCCAGATCTCGCGAGGAAATTGACCACTTAATTTGTAATATTTTGTAGTTTCAAAGATCAATGATGATGTGTTAAGTAGGGACTTAATAAGTCACGTTTAATCTCCCAATCGACATTATCTCAAATGTAGCGGCCCCCAATTCTCGGTGCATTCTTCGGAGAGTTGGGGTCCGGTCACATACGCATGCGCAAAGGTGTCCGGCTATATTGTCTTTGAATTAGATGTAGGTAAATAATACAACCAGCCAAAAGTTTTAATTTTATTTTAATAATAATTAACCGACGAAAATGTAAAATGAATTTTAACTGTATCTTTTATATTTAGATTAGTGTTCATGTATATTCGTAAAGGAAACATCTGTGACTAAATATTTTGTTGACCTTTATAAATTATAAAAAGTCTTTGCATGCGGCGTACGATGAAAAATCAGAAAATTAAACAAAAAAAAAACGTAAAGTAAAACTAGTAAGGTAAAACCGGTTTATCTACACCCATATCATAAAACCTCCATTGGTTAATCAAAAACCTTAGGAAATGACCACCATTTTGACAACCAATTAGGAAAAACCAGTGCTGCGATAAAGAAATAACATGACTTCTTTATCGTTTTTAGTAAAGAAAAGAGATTAAATTTGGAACAGCTGTCAAAACTCAAGTGGTCTCTATTCTAGTATCCATAGATATTAAAACAGTTATTGATACGAAACGTCAATTCAGTATGTTTTTTTTAATATAAACTGCACAATATTTGATCTCGAGTGACGTGAGAATAGAGACTTCATCCGTTTGTCTATGGTTTAAAAAAAAATGGTCTTGACGGACGATCGCCATGTTGGCGTTTTGCTGAAGTAGAATTGTTTTTGAATTAAATAGAAAAAGTTGTTTGTAATTTACATTTTAGTTGAAAATATGAATAGTAAGTAGTCTTCTCGGAGTGTGTGTGATGTGAAAATGCGCCGGATATCGGAAATATGCAGCCACGATTGCAACAAATAACTTGTTGCCAGAAAATATTGTTTCTGAACCCATCATGGAGGATTTATAATATGTGTGTAGATAAAGTTATGTATGCAACTCTGCATAATTTGGCCTTAAAACACACGTGCGATCTTATTATGAAACTCGCCTATCGGCTCGTTTCATGAAAACCGCACTAGTGTTTTAAGGCCTATCATTATGCAACCGTTGCATAAACTACTATTCCTACACAGTTTAGCCCCTTGTTATGAGCCATTTACGAGTATATGCACTGTAAACTTTCTTCTTATCTATCTATCTAATCTACTGTTATAATTATTAATTCTATTGTCTTAAGTTTTTGCTTACAATGTATACATATAGGTATTACAGGTACATTTTTAAATAAAATGGTTATAAAGTTGTCCCACGATAACTCTGCAATGAAAAAATGGCAACTCTATACGTCATTCCATACGACGGATTGAAATTTTGTATGGAATGACGTATGGGGTTGCCATTTTTTCATTGCAGAGTTATCGTGGGACAACTGTACCTCCAAGCCGATACGGAACTATAATAAGGGGGGGGGGGGGGGGGGCAGGAAATTGTGTCAAGTGGAGGTCCAAAGGTAGAGCAATTCAAGGGCCATTAGATTCATCCCCAAATTCAATACTGCACTCAATTTTGCCCATATCGCTAACACGGCAGCATGTATATATTCTACAATTTGTCGTAGTTTAGGAGTTATGAGATTTATTTACAATTTCTACTAAACTACGATGACATTTATGGTCATAAGGACTCTAATCATTGAGATAAACAGATATATATTTTTTTCAAATGTAGCTGGATAGCAGATCCATTAAAAAAATAAAATTGTACTTAACATGTCCGTAAAAAACCCCATAAAGTGCGAGAAGACAAAATGCTGTTGAGACTTTTGATAGAGATTTAAAAAAATTGCTATTTTATTTTCAAACTAATTACCAAAATTTCCGTATTTCATTAGCTATTCACCCAAGTAATTTTAGTGACCTATGATTAAAGAATCATACTTAAAATTTGAATCGAGACTGCATTCACTAACTACAAAAAAAAGAGTAATGGGTTTAGACTTTTTGTAGTTTTATCAATTTCGACTATCATGCTTAGGTACTACTCGTGCGTATAACACATATAATTTATACAATAGTACAAATCTAAAATTAGGTTTGTGCAAAACAAAATTACAGGCCATTAATTTTCGAATGGCAATAATTCACATCAGTGTCTATTTGGTACCTTAGTAGTAAAAAAGAAATATTTATAATAAAAAAGCAAACAACCCGACTACATAACCTCAAAAAGAAAAGAAACAAGAAATTGATTCTGCCGTCTTCGAGGGTTCGATATGGAAATAGCAGTTGGTGCCCCAACATGAAATCCTAAAAGCCATTTGAAGTCACCGACTGCTATATTTATATTGACCCTCGTCTGTTTTGCAACTAAATAAGAAAAAAAAGTCAATTATCCTCAATTATTACAGTCGGTACGATCAAAATCGTATTTTTAGTAGAAATTGTGATAAAATCCCATAACTCCTAAACTACGAAAAATCGTAGAATAAACATGCTACCGTGCTAGCGATATGGGCAGTAAGAACGACTTTTGACGAAATTGAGTGCAGTATTGAATTTGGGGATGAATCTGATGCCCCTTAAGGTGACCTACCTCTGGACCTCCACTTGACACAATTTCCTGGGACAGCCTGTTTATAGTTCAGCGCACTGGTGTGCCGCACTCCGCCATTCCTTAGTTCTCCTTGGACTCGATAGAGTATGCGGTATTTCAGATGACAGCAAAGGGAAGAGGGTTTTTCCTTGAATTTTCATAATCATATCATCACCATGTCATATTGTCTAAGTTACCAATATCGCGAGGTAATTGCTATTTGGTACTTAGAAACTCAAATGGCGCCAGTTAATGAGTAAGTTAATGAACTCAAATGGCGCCAGTTAATGAGTCAGTTACTGAACTCCAATGGAGTCAGTTAATGGATTTAACATGTCCATTACTGACGATTTTTAATTAAAGATATTTTAAAAAATAATACATTAATGGTTAAACAAACTAATTGACTATGAGTGGCAATGATTTGATTAACAAGTCGGGGGAAGACTTCGACGGTGTTTCGATGCACTTTTTACGAGTATAGTAATATCTGGTATGGGCTTTGGATATCTTATTATATTTTTTCAGCTGTTTTGAGACATCCTTCGTTAGCATCTACTGAACTTGGTGAGCGTGTAAACAGCACGTGTAGAAATCTTGTGTGCATTGTAATATCAGCACAAAGTCAACCATCCAATTCTAAAGTTGTGGGTATGAAAACCACCCAGCGACTGAGCTGTTACTGAAATGTCGAATGCAGGTAGCTTTTGATTAAGACTCGTGAAGTAGGTGCGAGAGTGCCGGCTCAGGGATCGATACCAACACTGAACTGCATCCATAAATGGCTCAGAACAAGTGGTACTCTTAGCATAGTAACGGTTATCGGTAAATTGGTAATCATATTCCTCTCTACATGAGTAGTTTTAGCAAAAACGGAGAACAAGGTCGATGCGATGGCGGGCAGATAGCTTTCAGCCAATGCCAGGCCAGAGGTATAGGAGAGAGCGAGCGTAGCGAGGCGTGGCTCTCACTGGTAGTGCGGCTGCGTGGAGGAGACCTTCTCGAGCTTCTCGAAGTGTTTGCGCGCGTTGCGGATGTTGATCAGCGTGGCCTCGGACGGGATGCGCGGGTCCGACATCTCCACCATCACGTACGTGTTGCTCGTGAACCCGTCGATGAACGCCGCGAACACGCTGTTGCGCACCTGCGACACGCAAGCGCTCGTTACTACAGCTCGAGCAGCCGGTCATCAAGCGCTCGTTACAGCTCGAGCAGCCGGTCATCAAGCGCTCGTTACAGCTCGAGCAGCCGGTCATCAAGCGCTCGTTACAGCTCGAGCAGCCGGTCACCAAACGGTGGATTAGCAAGTTATGGCATGACCATGGAGAGGGCCTTCACCGTACCAGAAGCATTTAAAGCAGTCTGTGGGGTACAGTTCGAATATGCGACGGAGAAAAACACGCTTAATTTGTGAACGAGCGCGGATGTTGCGATAATTTAATTTTAAAACGACATTCTAGAATGTCAACATTATCTCATATCTATCAAATTACAGGAGTAATATATTAAACAATTGCTTTTTATCGTCTCTGATCTATCAAATGCTCAACTGAAACCTCGGGCATAAAAACAGAGTATGTTTACCTACATTTAGTTAATTCAAATCGCGTTAGAACTAGAATAAACTTTTTGGAATTCATACTAATAAATAATATTTAAATCCTTAATAATATTATAAATGTGAATGTAAGTTTGTTGGTTACGCTTTCACGTAAAAACTACTGAACCGATCATCATGAAACTTTGTACACATATTCTTGGAGGTATTAGAAGTAACATAGGATGCTTTTTATCCCGGAAAAGTTCCCGAGGGAATAACTATAACCGAATTCCACGCGAACGAAGTCGCGGGAAAAAGCTAGCACATTATACAGGTGAAAGTAGCTCTGTCTGTCTGTTAAACTGCTGAGCCGATTTAACAAGGGTATAATTTGGGGTTTTGGGAAGAACACTTCATCGCGGAAAATCAAACGGTTCCCGACGGAATAGTAAGGAAGGAATTAAAACGGTGCTTACTGAACGTAGGAAGTTACTATGTTGTGCATTCGCCCCTATCAGTGAGATTAGAGTAGGGGATTAATAAAGACAATTGAAGTTACCTCCATGCTCTGGAACTGCGCGGCGAGCTTGGAGCAGGAGAGCTTGAACTGCTTGACGATGTTGGAGACCTTCTCGAAGCGGTGCGCGTCGCGGTGCGCGCGCCGCTGGCAGTGCGACACCACCAGGAACGTGGCGCGCTCGAACAGCAGCACCTGCGCACGGACAACACCACTGCTTAAGGATGTGTACCACGTCAAATCCGCAGTACATCTATTTGATTTTTCATTTTCTTTTTCATTTGCACTGAATAACGGCAATGAGTAATTTTGCACGAATAATGATTTAAAATATAAAAATTGTGTGATTATTAATAATTATTTAGGATGTGAAATAAAATCAGAACCTGATTTGACTACTCGAGTCATAATCAATCAAAATGCAGTATTTGAAATGGTCCGGACATATGGAAATTCAATCAAGAATATTTCTGTGGGAACAACGGTAACGACAATTTTTTTTTCATCAAAAAATCTAGGAGAGTGCAAAGTTGTAGAAAATACATTTTCTAATTATAAAAGTACTATGGGACAGAAACATTATTCGCTTTTTCTGGTAATTTAATCAACTTCCGCTACAAATAACACAGGCTTGAATGTAATCTTAAATGTTCCTTTAAAAGAACGGTAAAGTCTTTGTTTTATTACACTTATGCGAAACGACTAATATTACTATTCAATTTCAGCGAAAAATATACAAATCGAAATATTGGGTACACATCCTTAACTTCTTACGCAATCAACAATCTTATTACTTATAGAAAAAGTACAACAACTGATTGACCTGTTTGCCGCCAGGGGGGCTAGCACGACATGCCCGCGAGTCGTTTGTCGCTCAGTGCGTCTCTGTCCAACTTGTCAAGTATGTAAGGGACGCACTGAGCGACAAACGACTCGCGGGCAGGTCGTGCTAGACGTGCAGATCATTTGCAACGTGCAATGTCATGAGCGCGAGATCCATAGACTTTTTAACACATTCAGTGCTAAGAACTCGATATCGTGTCCTCTATTAGTAACTTAGTCGCCAAGCCGGGGCCCGATAGTCGGGTTCTAGCTATAGTTATTTTGTATGGAGGCAATTCTGTGCCCCTTGGCATGGTTTTTTTTCTTTTTGGGCTGGCAGTGATAGTTTGCTCAGTGTAACTACTAGGGGTCAAAAGGACGGACGTATTCGAAAAGCCACCCTGTGTTCCAAGACTGGTATAGCTGATGTGTACAAGAGGACCTCTCAAATCTAAATCAATCAGCGGCCCTAACATGCATGTCACAAAGATAAATTAGAACCGTTTATCTCTAAGTGCGTCTCTCTCACACTAGTGCCGACGAAAGAGATAGTCATAGAGATAAACGGTTCTAATTTATCTTTGTGGCATGCATGTTAGGGCCGCTGCAGAAATCCAAACTTCGGTAAGATCTCGTTAAAGCAATAGTGAAAGCTAAAATCAATTAACAAGAACCAATAATTTCTTCAAAATAGTGAAGATTACATTTGCCTGGGTCATGAAGCTAAATACATAAATAAAATTATCAAAACAAAACTGTCAAGATTGCCATAATTATGTCTACTTTAACGTTAGTGTTTATAAGTTTACTAGCTGTGCCCGCGACTACGTCCGCGTGGAATAGTGTCTTTGGGTAGCATTTTTAATTATTTTGGCTAATTTGTTTCTTTCCGCAAACTTATAAAACATTCGGATAAACCTTACATACCTATTTCCATACAAACTTTCATCCCCTATTCCCCATTATTATTGTACACCCTTGAAGGTAAAACTTTTACAAACTTTGAATGTCATATTTATTTATATCGAATCAACAGCTTAGAATATAAGTTTCAAGCTTCTAGCTCTAAAAATGTCGATACTTCGATACAACTTATCATTCCTATTTTCAATCCCTTTAAACCCTTTATTCGCATTAAAAAGTAGACTATGTCCTTTTTCAGGCTCTAGACTATCTGTGTACTAAATTTCATTTAAATCGGTTCAGTAATTTTGGCGTGAAAGCGCGACAAACAGACAGACAGACAGACAGACAGACAGACAGAGTTACTTTCGCATTTATAATATTAGTATGGATAGACATAAAATCTAAGTACTATAGCTTGAATCCAGGCAATGAATAGATGAACATATTAATTGAAGAATAAAGGGAGCATTCGCTAAAGCGCGGCTCATTTGTTACCAACATGAACCGTAGGTTTTTTCGCCGAGCAGCAAAATGGTTTATAAAATTGTACATTAATCCTAATTTGCAAAAAACCGGTCAAGAAAGAGCGAGTAAGGCACGAGACAGGTTCCATACTAAAACTTTTTCCTTAAACGGGGGCTGTAAGACACAGCTACTTGCCAATTTTCATGATTTTAGGCCAACGGGAAGTACCCTATAGGTTTTGATTCCCTTGCGATACCCTTGCGAGTACCGTAATAAATAGGTTTTGTAAGAAATAGGTTTTGATTCCCTTGAGATTCCCTTGCAAGTATGAAAATATGAGGCATAAACGGCTGTATCTTTTAATTGCGTTGACGTAGAAGGTTGATATTTTCACAGCTCCAAGAGATTGCAGAGTTGAGTACTTAATATTAATTTTAACTTGATAACTTCACGCATTCCTGAGAAAAAGGGGTTGACACACAGACAGGCAGAAGGACAAATAAGTGATCCTATAAGGGTTCCTTTTTTCCTTCAAGGTACAGAATCCTAAAAATTTACTAAAAGAATTAGTAGTGAAATACGTAATATGAAATATGTGAGCGTCATTTCAGCCAGGAGCTTAGTCAACACTAACACGAAAAATAAAAAACAGTTTCATACCACCCTTAGATATTTGATTAATATGTAACATAATTATTAATAAAGAATACACATACATGAATGAATATTTTTGTGCTGTGTGGTTATTTGTAAGCAGAAAATCAAAAATGGATGAATTATTATTACACGTATAATGTAAATTAGTCAAGTTTTAGTAAGGGCGTGATGTAATAGTGTAATTAATTATAAGAAAACAAAAAACACAACACAAAACGAAGACAGAAGTGTTTGAAGAAGATATCAGGCCTAGGTAACTTCAATTTTTTTTTGTATAATTTTTTTTCAGTCCTGTTTTTAATTATATAAAGAATATGAACATATATTTTTTTCGCTTTGCTAAATTAACAGGATTTTATTAAAAAACTTATTAAGTAAATCCGATTTAGGCTTTGTCAGCGCCTTAAGTTTATTTCATCACTAGTTTTTTTTCTTCGAATTAGTGACAATATGTACAATCCAAAAGCCTCATCAACCTTATCGATGAAGTAATTCGTACAAATAATCATACAATAGCAATATAATGTTAATTTACTAGGCTATCAACAGCATATCAACATCTTGTGCTTACCTCATCAGCATCTACTATTGACGCAAATTGCTTAAGAGATGATTCTAGTGCTTTAACATTGGGGATTAACTTGTATACTATGCTTGACCATGCTCTGAAACAAAAAGTATGTAATTATAAATCATATGCAGTAGACCCCCCCATACTCCGGCCCATCTAATCCGCCCCTCCTGTAATCCTACATGCCTATGACATGTAGGTACAGTAGAGTCGCGTTATGAATACGCCACGAGGGGAGGTGTACATTGCGAATGCGTGGACAAACAATTTGTAACTAGTTTGCGCCACCACGAATTTTGCTTGACACATATTGTCTCAGTTTGAATGAGACTGGTAGAAGCCTAGAGAGGCCCTTTGGATTACAAGATACTCTTATAAAAAAAGTTCCAGATTACAGGGGGCTGTGGCAGTAGTCTACAGTCTGACAAATCAACCGCAACCGCAGGTCAATTGTATTCTTCAAATACATTTTCAAAGTATTTTCAATGCATCCAAAAGTCAGCATTTATAACTACTGGCAATTATTAAGATTATTACTTATATAATGTTTCATCCCATATGCTGGTTCGGAAACAGGTGCATTCCAAGGGTTTTGAGAGCCTTTTCAGGTCTTCTTCTCTCTCTTTGAATATTTCTTCTCGTGATTCTTCTGGAATCAAGTCCATTTTGTGCACAAGGCAGAAAATTCTAGCCTCTGGTGAATTCTGAAATATTTTTTATATAAATTAACATTTATGATTGTTAAAAAAAACCGACTTCAAAAACTCTTTGGTAAGTAAGGAATAATAATTGGATTTTATTAGTCAATACCTACCTAGAAACATCAGATATATTCTTAATTCGGTGATAAATTAAATATATCAACATCTATTAATAAACAAATATAAATAAATTAAATATATTAACAAATGAACACATAGGGAATCAAAAATAAGTTTGCATCAATTGGTTTAGAGCTAAATTTCAACAACTGTGAACTATTTTATTAAGGGTTCTTGTAGCGATGTCAATGATTAAAAACAAATATTCAAGGAACTTGCGCCTAACATTAAAATAGTTGATAAAAGTACTCTTTGGCTCCTGGGATTCCCTATTTTTGAAGAATGTTTTACTGACTATATTCATATTCTATTTCTAAATTTTTAAAATCACTCTCATTGGCTGCCTAAAACGAGTCTGCACTTTGCACTTTTTGTCCCCAAACATTCTTATGTGCTTCTCTGCTGTGCCCTACGGAAAATCTTTTATCGCAAATAGACATCTTGATCAATAATAATTTACAATCTGTTCTTAATACTCCTCGACCCAAGGATCCCAGCCAGCTTTTTGTCATCAATCCATAGCTCTTTCTAGTCTCATAGGTAAAATCCTAATGGCATTCCCCCAAACTATGACACTTCAGGCTTGGAAGATGCCAAAAATGCTTGGTTAGTTGCTTGCCCAGTCTAAATGTTCCTGATAATTTCAAATCACAAAGTAGCTGGGACGAAACAGCATGTAAATTGACCGTAGTTTCTCTACTTAGTGCTGCACTGCAGATCGATAATGTGAGCTTCCCCTATGCTATATTGAAGTGTACTGAGGCTGACTGAAGTAGCATGACAAATAGAAACATTTCCGAGAAAATACGAAGGGAGTCCACTCACACTTGACCAACTTTTTACCTGTAAAATGGCTTCCAAACAGGATTGATAATAGTGCATATCTTTTTCCATTTCTCTACTCTCAACATCAAACACATAGATAAGAACTTCCACATTGCGGAATATGTTGTCCCTCTGTGATGCAAAGTAGTTCTCCATAAACGCCTCCTGCCCCCCGCAGTCCCATAGGTTAAGCACTAGGTTGCCCAGGAAGCGCACATGTGAATGCTCTACATCAACTGAAAGAAACGTTCATGACAACAGTTCAGTTTGTTTGAAATCAGGGTCTAGGAATAAAAATGTTTAAGTCACTGATGGTAGCTTTTAGTTTTGTGGAAATATGAATATGCTTGATAGTTGACTTTATTGCCATAAAATTACCGTCAGTGACTTAACCACTTTTGTTTCTAGACCCTGAATTTAAACAAACAAACTTGATCAAGTAAACCGACACCGTTCACTTGATACGCAATGTAATTGGAACTTACTTGTAGCACCCAACCGTCGAGTGTCTCTCGCGATATAGTTGGCAAAAATTATAGATCGCATACTTGTCTTGCCCGAACCACTTTTCCCCATTAAAAGTACCTGTAATGAAGTACGAAATCATTGGTATGCTTGTTCTTATACCTGCAAGTTGAAGTTCTTATACTCTGTCAGAGCATATTATTGTAAAAACCTTTACAGATGTACCTTTTTCTTCATGTTGACAAAAATTTAGGTACCCAAAGAGTTTAAACTTTTTGATGTGCTTTGATCTGGAACAAAATTAAACAATATTTGACAAACTTCTCGAGAAATAATATACTACGTTTACAGAAAAGAGCATAATCACGTCGTTTACAAGTTTTTTTTTTTTTCGATTTTTTGGCCGGTTTCAGAGATCTTTAAGCCACGACTTAATGTTTTGTTATTTTATTTCCTTGCACAGATGTACAATTTTGGTTTTTAACTAAATACTATGAACGGTATTTTTTATGAATTTGTATATTGGGTTTTAAAAGTATGTATAAAATATTAAACTCCCCAGAAGTTGTTTTTTTTTTTTTTTACTTGTTTAATGGGGAACAACATGATGGGTAAGGCCTTAAAAAGGCATATTTTAATAATAAATTCTCTGTCAGTAGCAGTTTTCGAGATAGCTTGCACATCTTGGCGGGCCAACAAACAAATGACTGGTATGCTCAAAGCGACTCGACGCCTAGCCTAACTTAAGTGTGGCCACCGTGTTATGTCACCTCCAGTGCCGCCTTAGCCTAAACATACGAGAGGTTAGTGTTCAACGGATGCTTCGTTGTCTCGACAAAAAGTACAGGCGCTGCTTCGGATTACACCTCACAAATCTTGCTAGGTGTGATGGTGCAGTGTTATGTCCATAAGGTAGGCCAACTTTTTTTTCTATTCTGGTAGTCCTAATGAATCGTATGGACGCAACGAGAACTACGAACAAATGATTTAGTACATTTTTTTTACACTTTTTTTATTTACATTTTTGCAATTACGTCCCGTTATAAAACAGAGCCCTGCACGTCTACCTCTTCGATGTTCATCGTTTTGAGGATGATTCTGACCATCAGTCCAAGAGGCAGAAACGAACAAATGATTTAGCACACCGTTTTTTTTTTGTAATTTTTTTAAACACTGTCAATTGAAAACGCAGTGCTGCCATGATGGCAGACTATTTTTCTGTGGTTGCCTTAAGTTAAATAAAGAAAAAAGAAAAGAAAGTCACAGTTCTTCACTGAGCTCTTAGATTATAGAATACCTAGTATAATCCCCGGCACATAAGTTGACCCAAAATGGCGTTCGTCCACGCACCTTCGCGCACTTACAACCATGGTTACTTCGCGGCACGTAAGTTGAAATATGACCTTGAATGCGCAGAACACATTTTTGGTTCTCAATCGAAGTGCGGGATGAGGTGCGACGCCAGAGGCCGCGCGTAACTATAGTTTTACCCACGCGGACGACCGCCATTTTGAGTCAACTTATGAGGACTGAACTGTTGGAAAAGGTGACTAAAAGGGAAACTAAGATAATTTAATAATGTTCGTATTCGCAAGAATTACATCAAAGATTTTATTTTCCAAGTGACATTGCCATACAATAACAAAACAAGCTCGGCATCACTCGGCATAAATGAGAGACGCGTGGCTTTACCAAACTCTTTCAACATGAACCAAAGCACAGATTACATAATAACCAAAGGCAAAAATCACCCTTGTCATACAAAAGGCGATAACAATTTCTCCCCTTAAATGTTAACCGATTTCGACCAATTTTTGTTATATAGGTTGTCAGACAGAACAAAATCTAATTCCACACGTTTTTTGAATTTCGATTAAAGATCAAGAAAGTCTTATAATGCCCTAATTAGTTTTGTATGAGAATACTGAAACCACAATAGAACTGAATTTATTGATTATAGTGAAAAAATCAAAACGTATATATAAACCTAAATTTTGTTCTCACTGACAACCTATCAAAAATTGGTGAACATCGGTTAACATTTAAGGAGTGGAAATCGTTATCGCCTTTTAAATGAAAATCCTTATGTTCACTCTCCTCTTAAGTGCCGGGGATTATAATATATGCGTTGTACCAGCTGTACCTTAAGTGCACCTACGACTGCAATGCTACGCTGCTCCCGCAAACATCACCGTTCACCGCCCTAATGAAAAAACAAGATGACTGTATTTTATCGACCGAGCGAGCGAGCGATGCGAGCGAAGCGTCTCCGTTTCAGCTTGGGCAAAAATGCTTTCGTGTCCAGCGATGTCCATTTGTTCTCGTCTACAGCTCGCAGTTCTCAACCGATTCTCGTGAGATTTTGTGAGGAGGTTCAATTTTTTTTTTTTTTGTCGATTCTGTTTTTCGAAATATTTGAAAATGGCGGAGATATGGTGGTTTTTGCAATTAAAAACTTACTGGCGGTGTTGGTAAACTGACTCGATGTATTGAGATATCAGTTTTTCAACGGCAAAGTTAAGTTTGTCGCAAGGCCAATCATTATTTCTTACTTTTTAAAGGGTTTTTGTTTTAGTTTCATTTTTTTGAAGTCTTTTGTCGCAAGGTCTACAGCTCACTGAGCCACTAGTTAGTAGGTAGGTACGTCGATTTCAAATATGATTCCTCGCCTTACGTCAGCCCATAGATTAACCGTCAGCCACATCCACGCCACATAACACACAACTACTTTTCAGGGTTCCGTAGCCAAACGGCAAAAAACGGAACCCTTATAGATTCGTCATGTCTGTCTATCTGTCTGTCTGTCTGTCTGTCCGTCTGTCTGTCCGTCTGTCCGTCTGTATGTCACAGCCACTTTTTTCCGAAACTATAAGAACTATGCTGTTGAAACTTGGTAAGTACATAGATGTATTCTGTGAACCGCATTAAGATTTTTACACCAAAACAGAAAAAAAAACCAATACATTTTTGGGTTTCCCCATACTTAGAACTGAAAGTCAAAAATTTTTCTTCATCAAACCCATACGTGTGGGGTATCTATGGATAGGTCTTCAAAAATGATATTGAGGTTTCTAATATCATTCTTATCTAAACAGAACAGTTTGCGCGAGAGACACTTCCAAAGCGGTAAAATGTCCCCCCCCCCGTGTAACTTCTAAAATAAGAGAACGATAAAACTAAGAAAAATATATGATGTACATTACCATGTAAACTTCCACCTAAAATTGGTTTGAACGAGATCTAGTAAGTGGTTTTTTTAATACGTCATAAATCGTAAACCGCAATTTACCTTTCATTCAATCAACTCAAATATAAATATTTAAAAAAAAACATTTAATTTGATAAACATAAACCTTATTTAAGCTTGAATATAGATAATGTGTCGGAACACTTCATGCGCGAGTCCAACTCGCCCTTAGCCGGTTTTTTTATCTTCGTACTTTTAACCTGAATGAGAGTCTTTTCAGCCACTTCTTTATGACAACCACAGACTGGCCCCCAATTCTCGCTACATTCGAGTTAATGTCGATTTCGAGATTAAACGTCAGATTGATACAGTTGTGTCAAACGACTGTATGCACTGACGTTTAATCTCGATTGTGAGAATATCTCGAATGCAGCGAGAATTGGGGGCCTGGTCAGATCTGTTCTACTATCACAGAGGGCCTAGCACACTAGCTTTTATGGCGCACATAAAACGTCTGTCACTTTTCGGGTGCGAAAGGAACAAATACTTTATGACTTTGATCGCGCGTTCGTGCGAACATAATTCGCGCGAACTAGCAATGATCGCGTAATCAAGTTCTATTAGGACGACGCCTAAAAGTTCTTCCCGCCAGATCTTACTAGGTCTCACTAGTATAAAGACGATGTCTGTCGGCCAGGCCCCCAATTCTCGGTGCATTCGAGATAATGTCGATTGCGAGATTAAACGTCAGATTCATACAGTTGTGTCAAACGACTGTATGCACTGACGTTTAATCTCGATTGTGAGATTATCTCGAATTTACCGAGAATTGGGGGCCTGATCCGTTTGAAACTGATACGATCGCCTTAAACGGCGGTCAGACTAATGTTGTTGAGCCACAGTCAGTCAGTTAGTTGGGTTCTTAGCACCAAACAGGTTAACCTGATCCCTTAGCACACTAGTTTTATCGCACACATAAAGCATCCGTCACTTTTCAACTAATAAGTGCGTGCGAAAGGGATGAATGCTTTATTTGCGTGATAAGAACTAGCGTGCTAAGGGGTCTGGAGCTTCGCCGGTATTGTTATGGTTTGTTCTACTCTTGCTTTACCAGATTGCCTAGCACACTAGTTTTTATCGCGTACATAAAGCATCTCTCACACTAGTGCCGACGAAAGAGATAGTCCTAGAGATAAACGGGTTTAATTTATCTTTGTGTCATTCATGTTAGGGTCGCTAAGCTATAATCTCGAAAATGATTCAATTTATGATGAATTGATGAATTTAATCTGAAGCCCCCCATAGCTTTTCATTGTTATCTTCAATCTAAGTACAGACTTTTTCCACTTTACGATTTTATTATATCTATGGGTAATATCAGGCGAAATCTCAACTCTATCTTTCGTGAGAATATTTGCAGGCAATTCTGCTGGGAAAACCAAGAGCTCCCACTACATTCTTATGATTTGTGTGATTGTAAAACTTATGCGTTTGCCACAATATCTTTCGTTACTGTGCTTTGCTGGAGTACCTATATTGTGGATGCCAGAGCAAGCTTATATTTGGTACGGAACCCTAAAAATTATAATGTCTTTAACATCAAAACTATACTGCCTGATGACCTAAAGAATAGGTACATAACAAAATTCAAACAGCAGTGATCATATTATGCAAATAATTCTAAATGATTCCACACGCCAGTAAGTGCCAAACATTATACTGTATTTGAATTATATGCTACGTAAAATTCAAATACATGTATGGGGCTCGCAAGGGTAAATATATATGAAATGTCATGTGTATTTTATTTAGGTGGCCACGTTTTGCCCCAATGAATTTATTTATTTATTGAAACTGATACTCTTAAGGCTACGAAACAGAATAAATAATAATGGAGTTAAATTCATACTTGTACATATTTTAATATCACATTAATACAATTATTATGTAAAAACCATTACGTTGATTTCACAATTTTAAAACCCTACTGGGTCCAATTCGAAACGGTGTCTTCGTAATTTAAAATTTCCTAAACTTAAAATAAGAAACGTCAGACTCGATTTGTATAGCACAAAGCTGTCAAAATCAAGTCTGACGTTTCTTATTTTAAATTTAGTGAGTTTTTAATTTAGCAAGCACACTTTCGAACTGGCCATATGAATACTTATCTAACTTCTTTTTTTTAGGCTTACAATGCATGTAATACTATTTGCTCATCCCCTTGCAGTTGAGAAGCCAATTAAGATACTAGTACTTTATTATATACAAGACTTATATTTATAAAAATTAAAGTTAATTCATGCAACAAAAACACTGTAAAAAAAACAGTTCATATAAGTCCAGTGAATACAGGACAGGAAGTCCTTAATACAACCTAAAATTCATTACTGAGAAACCCTTTGGAAAACGTATATAAATTAAGCATCAATTTGTGGGGAAAAGAGCTTTTTACTCTACAAATCTAGACACATGGTTATTTGCTGACCGTGTTGTATTTACGGCGAAAATTGATTGATAGGGAATCGGCGTATCGGTAGAAGGGAGCCGAACAAGACATGTTGGACCACAGGAAACTTGCTGAGTACTTCTTTTTTATACATTTTGATAAGGCCTTGATTTATTTTCTCCCATGAGCCCACTGCACTGATACTCCATAACTGATTAGAGTGCTCTGCAAATGGGCCTTTTTTGACTTCTTTTATATACTTAATGCATGAAAGAAAGATGTATTGATCAGCATATTTGTCAATTATCTCATCTTCTAGAAACTTCACTGGTGGATATATCTTGGGCTGATCTATGAGCTGAGCACTGCCCCAAATGAACGGTATGAACTGGTAGTCATCCAAGCTCCACACTCCGTGGCTGCCAGCTGGTTCCATTCTGTAAGTCTTCTGCAGCCTTCGAGCCATGTCTAGGTACTTTTTAAATATTATGAACACAGTTGCTACATTGTCTTCCGGTTGAAGGAAGCCTATTTTGTAGAGGCAACACAGAAACATGACAAAGGCCATTTCGTGTCCTGTACCATAGTCAATCCTTGTGGCATTGCCAAAACTTTCCTCTAGATAAACTTTTATTTCTGGAATGGCCAAATGGAAAGCTAAATCTAAAGTTTTTTGTAGCAAAGCTGTCGTAATAGATTTCACTTTGGTCAGCCAGTCCCTGAAGGCAGTGTTGCCAAATCTCTGCGGCTGTTCAATAGGTGGAAACTCATCTATCAATTTGTCTATCTGCTCTAAAACATCTAATACTTTTGCCAAATTATCATTTACCTTACAGTCAACCGATAAAGGTTTTCCTTTGATGGCTTCATTTAGGGTAGCAACAAATCCTGTATACTCCATGTAAGCTTCAGATTTTTCCCAGACTGCCATGTCAGCTATAGATTTGACTACCTTTTCTGGTGCTACAAATTGATGATCATCCGGAAGAATAAATACATTTTTATTTGCCCCCCTTTTTCCATCTCCCATTACACTCTCAGCATTCATCTGAAAAAGATAATTAAGTAACTCATTTGAAAGCTAATGATATACATTTTTATTGTTCCATCTAGTTAATCATTTAATTTGTGGAAATAAAAAAATACATAATAAAATAAGGCCATTGAAAAATAATACAAAAAAGGAAAATTTCAATAAATATGATTTTTGAATAGTTGGCTCTCTTTGTAGGGACAATGGACCCTGACATCCAGTTAACACTTAGCACCTTGTGAGTTCCATAGTTCAATTAAATAAAAACACAGATAAAAAGGTAACAAGAAACAAAACTGCAGTTCACCATCTGTGCTGCAATGTGTGACTTTAAAACGAAACTTTGACTTGGAAAGGTTGCCTGGTTTAGGTAATCTAATCAATCTTGATTGTATTATAAATATATAAATAATAAAGAAATGTTTATTTGTTATATTCATATTCATGTTTATATTTTACTTTTAAAATAGGTGAAGGTAAGATGAGGGCAAAAGCACCACTGCATACAATAATAGACCATTAAGTAGTTATTTCAAAATGTTGCTGATAGTACCTTATGAGGAGTACTACAAAAAAAAAAACAGGGGATGATATTCTAATGAATTGCCCGCCCTAATATTATTTTGAAATCATTCAATTTGAAAAAAAAAATAAGAACCAGTTAAGTATTTTCAATGTTTTACATTTATGTTATGTACTATGGCTACTGCCTGTTAACATAATTAAAAGCTGCAAAAGTTTCCACAGCAATACCGCTAAGTCGTAACCCGCAGTAATTATTATTTACCAACTTGGCCGTTCGCTCGGCCCGTCTGCGACCGCGATAAGCTTCGCTAATGAAGGTCACCTATGTCAATCGCAAACAGACTCCTACCCGTCCTTAACTAAGCATCTCTATAAAACTTAATAATATTTATGTGTTAATCAAAAGAATTAATCAACATGGAAAGAATTCTTCGTGGTATAATGCGATATCGTGTGTTGGACCGGTCAAGCATGGTTAAACAGTTTCAACAGGTCAAGGACAATCCTGTGGTAAGTTAATTCAAAACTAACCTTTACTTGTAACCCTTGGTGGCGTTATAACAGTTATATTGCAAGTTAATAACGGCAATTTGTCTTAGTTTTATTTTACTTTTGGAGGCTTGATTATTTTTATCGAATAAAAATTCGAGTGACGCATATGACACTGACAGTATGACCACAGTATAATAAATAAAGTTAGCAGTATTACATCTTCATACAAACGGCCGAAACGACGCGCTGCGAAATCTCGGTAAATTTCGGTACACAACAGTCGCGAGTGCGCTACGGTTTTTTTTATTTAGGTACCTATCTACGTAAATTAAAGCACGAAGTTATCGATTACATTTTTTTTGGATTTTTTTGGACATGTTTCAGAGACCTTTAACCCACGGTTTAATTGCTATATCGATTACATTGATCAGTGTATGGATGTTTACATTCATCTACCTATATCGGAACCAGAAATAACATTTTTTCAATTACAGACTCAGGCGGCATAATAAGACAAATGACATTATTTTTAGTTTTTACATATTTCCGTGTTATCTAAGGTAGGTATTATTATGGCTTAGCGAGCAAACTTCTATGACAGGTAAAGTCTGTTCGTTTTAATAGATGTCCGCGCCGGCGCGGCGTCGGCTCCCCCTTTGCGCGCGCTCGAGGCGGCTCCTTTGTTGGGCGCTTTGTCTTAAGCCGGTGGTGCGGTTTCTATATAAACGAACATACTTTTACTAAGTAGGTGAGAATATACCTATACTAGCATCTGCCCGCGCCTTCAGCTGCGTGACAAAGAGAATAGTATTTTTGGTCTTAATTTCAACACCTTTTTAATCTAACGATTGCTGGAGAAGAACTCGGGCTCCTTTTTCACATTTATGTTTGTGGTGAAATGACACCATAAGTACTTACTTTAAAAAATATATTAAATTTAAATAATATAATAATGAACATTTTAACCAGTAGCATTATCAAAAACGTAAACCAAGAAAGACGGTCAGTGGGCAGCCCTAGTGCGTGTTTGCGTACCGAGCCGCCGTAGGTAATTATTTCGAGCCGCCGAGATACACTGCCGAGATACAAAACAGCTTACTTGATTATACTGTGGCGATGGGAACGGATTATACAAGACATCTTGTACCTGGTTTTACCCATTATGGTATTCGAATATTTAGTGCAGTCACAGATTACATAGTCAACCAAGGCGTTAGGGTACCTATACATTCGCCACATATAAACGCATACCTATACATTTTGTATAAGGCAAGGTAATCTTTATAGTTTACAGATAATATAAATATTACTAGTTAAAAAACTAAAACTTGACTACTTACTAGAAAAACGAACGGAAAAGTATGAAACAAGAAAATATTTACGTCTTAAATCACGACCTCGAAACCTTACTAATCTAGATATATTAACGAGCGGAGGAAGTGCGAGCCAAACCGTAATGTCCTCGCAGATGGTTACAATTAGAATTATATCCGATTGAGAGTTTACGAGAAATATTGATATTTCATATTGGATCTATTCAATATTTTTCAAAAATGGACTCCTAACTCATAAGTTTTTAATTCATATTAACTGAAACTTGTTTTCTGTGGTTAAAAGAACGAGCAAAAAGAATTTCGAGCAAAAAAAACCGGTCAAGTGCGAGTGAAACCCGCGTGGAGAGGGTTCCGTTCCATACATGATAAACTGAAATTTCCTATGTTACTTTAAATACCATAGACTTCTTATAGGTTTTCC
Source organism: Tortricodes alternella (assembly GCA_947859335.1). Classification (NCBI taxonomy): domain Eukaryota; kingdom Metazoa; phylum Arthropoda; class Insecta; order Lepidoptera; family Tortricidae; genus Tortricodes; species Tortricodes alternella. The sequence goes on along the minus strand of OX401970.1, from coordinate 19,215,228 downwards.
TGTAATCTATAAGTAAAGAACTATTTTCTGTACTTTTTTCAAAATTTTAGGCCCGGTAGTTTCGGAGATAAGGGGGGGGAATGGTCAATTTTCACCTATTTTCCTAAATAACTTCTAAACTATTTTACTTAAAATTAAAAAAAATAATACATTTAAGATCCTCACAATAAGCCCTTTCATTTGATATGTCACACAATTTCAGTTGCACAACTTTTTTTTTTAATTTTATAATTTATCCCCCAAAAGTGGGCCCCATGTTCAAAATTAATTAATTTACGTTACGCATCCCTGTTGCGGTCACCAATTTACATATGTATACCAAATTTCAAATCAATCGGTCCAGTAGTTTCGGAGCACATTGGCTGTGACAGACGGACAGACAGACAGACAGACAGACAGACAGACACACGAGTGATCCTATAAGGGTTCCTTTTTTCCTTTTAAGGTACGGAACCCTAAAAAGAATAAAAACTTGTATGACCGATTTTTTTACATATCCGACATTTCTCCACAGGACGCACTTTAAAAAAAAACATAAAATTAAATCATTTATTCATTTTATGTTTTTTTAAAGTGCACCCTACGGAAAAATTTCAGTCTATTTTTGAAAGATATTGAATAGATCCAATATGAAATATCAATATTTCTCGTAAACTACTTAAAATAGTACTGTAATATCCTGTTTTTTTAATCGAATCTTTTCCTCTTTTTTTTTTCTTCAGAAAAGTTAATAGTCGTTGTTTTGAGTAAATGGAATGAGTAACAAGTACAAAACAATAAAACATACATAATTCTATCAATAATAAGGAAATATAGTAATAAACTACATAAGTGGAAAACCACCATTTTAATTAGCGGACCCGGCAGACGTCGTCCTGCCCGGAAAAGCAGCGCCAAATTAAATAAATCAAGTTTGGTGTCGTACCGGCAGCAGTGCCACCTACCGGGTCTAATTGTGTGTTAGGTGCGTGCCGGGCACCGGAGCACTCTCTCTCTCTTTCCCTCTCCTCCTCCGGTGAGTCACCCTGTACGGAGTCATGCCGGTCGCCGGGCAGCCGACCCATATCACTCACTCACACACTCACTCCGTCTCTCTTCCTCTCTCTCTCTCTCCACACACTATCACGTATACCCCATTCATAGGATTCAGCAAATAAATTTGGTGGCATACCGCTAGCAGCGCCATCTAGCGGGTCCAATTGTGTGTTCAGACCATCCATGAACCTATTTAAATATACACAACATTTAATATATAAAAGTAAAAAAAAATATATATTAGGTGTATGAAAAATAGATGTTGGCCGATTCCCAGACCTACCCGATATGCACACAAAATTTCATACAAATCGGTCCAGCCGTTTCGGAGGAGTTTGGTAACAAACACCGCGACACGAGAATTTTGTATATTAGATGTACCTAATATTGTTTTGTATTTGTATGCTATATATTATTTGGGCCATCATTGACAATCTTCTATCGTAGTATAAAACAAAGTCACTTGCCGCGTCTGTCTGTATATCCGCTAACTCCTCCTAAACCACGCAACGGATTTTGATGCGGTTTTTACCAATAGATGACGTGATTCATGAGGAAGGTTTATATGTACATAACATTCTAAATAAATTTTAATAAAGTAGAGAAAATTCAATCATAATTTTTCAATCAGATCGTTAAAAAATCAATTTTTGGGTGCTTACATGGCTTACGCTGCCTGAACTTTAAGAGACAGCCAAAAAACCACTCCATAAAACTGACTATTCCATAAAATCCTTTATGTAACACCTATTTGAAGTCACCGACTGCTATTTCCATATCAGCCCCACGAGCCTGGCAGAATCAATGTCTTGTTTATTTCTTTTCTTACGCAGTCGGGCTTTTGTTTCTGTTATTTTATTTTATTTTTTTATTTTACTGAGCTTAAACGTGTTATTATATATATATATATATATATATATATATATATATTTGGAAGGGCTAATTATTAGCTTTCATTTGATACCTATATTGTTAAAGACAACAACATTTTTTTTTTGCCCCGCCTTTTTAGGTTTCCGTACCCAAAGGGTAAAAACGGACCCTATTACTAAGGCTCCGCTGTCCATCTGTCCATCTGTCCGTCCGTCTGTCACCAGGCTGTATCTCATGAACCGTGATAGTTAGACAGTTGAAATTTTCACAGATGATGTATTTCTGTTGCCGCTATAACAAATACTAAAAATCAGAATAAAACAAAAAAAATAGGGGGGCGACGGTTTAAAATATTTTTTGTTGTATGGGAATACAACAAACGTGATTTTTTTGCCGTATTTATAGATAATGGTACGGAACCCTTCGTGCGCGAGTCCGACTCGCACTAGGCCGGTTATTTTTTATTCACAGTCGAAATATTCAAATATTATATTATTATACCCCATGTCCGTCCGACAGTTAAGACGAATCCAATGATATGTCCCGCCGTTTAGGCTACGGCGACAAAGAAATAGACATACATACGCTCCAATAACCTTTGATAGTACTCTCTGCTTGGCCTGTTGGTTGACTGGTAGAGAACGCCATTGGGCATTAAGTCCGCCATTTGTACCTTGTTTGTGCAATAAAGTTTAAATAAATAAATAACATAACAACTCTCCTTCGGGCAGTCGGGTAAAAAATAATTAAATGTCTTTTCTCGTATATTTTTAGCCGAAGGCACTTTTCTACACGTGCATGGACAGTCGAATGATACCGACTAGATTTACGGAAACTTCTGTAGGCGACATGTTCGTTGGTTAGTAAATTATGTCGTTAAACATTCAGATTATCAGTTCTTCATTCGGTTATGAAATAACCAATTTTTTTGTTTACAGTTAGAAATGCTGGTAACCTGATACCTCATTCACAACACTTTGTAGATGAGATGACCAGCTGTGAACCAGCAGCACTAGAACTTGCTTGTATCGTGAATGATATAAGGCACATTATTGTGTGCGGCCACAGTGATTGTAAGGCTATGAATCTTTTATACACTTTGAAAAGCAAAGAAGAATCAAGCATTGTAAGTAACCTGCACTATCATTGAAGCATGAATGATCTATCTACAAAGATCTCAAAAGAAGGATAAACTACTGACGATCAATATAATTGTGCAACCAGTGATATTGCACAGTTATATTGTAGGCCAGTGGCTAGCCTTAGGTTGTGTAAATTGTACTAGACCTTGTAATGCGGTTTTATGTAGTTTGAATTATATCGCAAATTATAAAGGGGGAAACTCACGGTTCGATATTCATACAAAATATTAATAGCTAATATAAATCTCAGTTATCTTGTACCTATGTATTTGTGTTCGGTATTTTTATGCTTTCATTGAGGCAATTATGCAATGCAATGCAATTTTCTAAGAAATAAATGATAACTTTGAAGTACGTTAATACAAGTTTATTTGTTTTGATAATTTTTAATGAAGAGTAACCTTTGTTTCTTTTGATTTATGGTTACAAGACAGCTATATATTTGCCACTATCTGTCCAGGGCCTGAAGTATTATAACTTGTCATGACGGCCAAATGGGAGAACAGTGGGCGATAATTTTACCAAGTCATCATAAAAGAAGAAACAAGCTACCTACCTATACTCAAGAGCACTGAAAGGGTCAGATTCGTACATATAAGTAGGTAATTCGATATGATCTTCGACCAGTTTTTTATCTTTGGAATCGTATTATGTGAGACCACATTTCATACCGTAGGTACAGGATTAGTGAGAAAACTGAAAATCGTTTAGTTTTAATATAACTACTTATAACACGTAAATTGATTGCATCATTTTGCGTCTAAACTAGCGATAACGATACATGTCAGTGCCATACGATGGCTTGACTTGGTTTAAGTTATTGAAAGGAAATTTGATACATATGTGGACCCGGCCTTATACTAAAATGACGCCATAAACAAGGCTACATGCGTTTGTCTATGAAAAGAGCCATTATAAGAAAACGCAAGAATCAAGCAAAAACAGACCGTATTTCGATATTATATGAATTATGTGATCGGCAATATTTACTCAGTAACATATTTAAAAACAAATAGGCGAAATAAATGTTAAATTAATTAATAGCAAAGATCTAAAAAGCTAAAACTATATATTTTAATGATTAATAGGCACAAAAGTCAAAATGATATTGATTATTTCCCGGTAATAATAAGATATTATTTTTAACATTTGCCGACGCAGGACGGTATTTTTTCGGTTATAAACGGTGTCACAAACGGCTGACAAGGACCGTGGTTGCCATGCAACTGAACTGAACGCAGTGTTGCTAAGTCAATGAAACAAGAAATAGCTACAGTTTTGAAAAATGGCTACAAATCTATAATTGTTAACCCCATGAAGTGGCTGTAAGTGGCTGAAAAATTTGTAACGCAAAAAAAAAATCCAAGCTATTTAACCTTTTTATGTATGAAACCTCTTACTAAATTTGTGTTGGCCGTCGTTGTAAGTAGGTACTCGTCATCTGCTGTTATTTTTGATTTTAAAAAGAAGTGGAAGCGTGCTGGGTCCATAACCTATTGGTAGAGTTCGGTACGCAGTGAAATAAGCTTTACAATAAATATGGTTTAAAATTTATTGCGACACAACCAGACACAAGAAAAGAAGTGACACAGAACGACAAATGTCAAATATGAAAAGAAAAAGAATAGAAAATAGTTGTGTACCATGTCTAAACCTCTTTGATACCATGGAAATTGTACTGAAAATTTCCTCGTGTTCAAAATGCCTGAGAGATTTTAATTTTCTGCTTGACTTTATAATTGCGAACCTCTTAGTGTGGAAATTTCTGATTGAATACAAATCGAACCCTTATAGGATCATTTGTTTGTCCGTCTGTCTGTCTGTCTGTCTGTGTGTCAAGAACGCGTGGACGTATCAAGTTGAAATTAATATCAAATCCTCAACTGCTCAATTACGTAACACCAAATGGTATCGCTTTGGCGAAAATGAAACCAATTGGACCCTTATTTAGTTATATCGAGTGATGACTAAATTGGTTAACATTTCGAATAATAGTAATACCAATTGTGTTACGTAATTGAGCTGCTGGTCTCCAATTTCCTGGAGCTGTGAAAAAATCAACCTTCTAAGTCAGCGCAATCAAAAGATACGGCCGTTTATGCCACATATTTTTATACTTTTAAGGGAATCCAAAGGGAATTTAAACCTATAAGGTATTTCCCGTTGACCTAGAATTGACCTTAAAAGCAGCGTCTTACAGCACAAGTAAAGTAAAAAGTCCGAAAACTGAAAATAAGTAGTCACATCACAAAAAAAATGTTTTACGGCATAACCTTTGCAAGGTCGTATCACACTCTACGGTTGCACGAAGATAGGAGCTTGCTAAAGTTATTTTTTGTCTTATTTCATAGGTAGGTTGTAAATGGTTACCCGGTTGTTAAAAGCCATTTTTTTAAGTTTTAGGGTTCCTTACGTACGGGACCCTCGGCGTGCGAGTCACGCCCTTTTTTTATTCCATCAGCCGACTCTGTCGGGTAAGTTTTTCCAGGGTTACTGCGTCATTTTCAAAAATTTCCCAGGTGCTTTAACCGAAGGCTTATTTCTACTTTTTACTAACAGTAACAGTACTTTTTATTCAACAGGAACAGAGAAGAATGTCTCCTTTGAAGTCTTGGTTGTGCAATCACGGTCAAACCAGTTTAGATAAGTTTATTGCAATGAACGGCGACTTTTCTAAACCGATGTTGTTCACTGCTGAAACAGCCCAAACAAAATTTGTAGCTTATATAGACCCTGACAATAAATTCAGCATAGAAGACAAGTTATCCCAGGTAAATTTTGACTAAAGAAGATATCCATACAGAGGTAGAAGAAAAATCTATAGTCTGCATTAGGTACATCAATAATATTTTTCACTCCACCTATTCAGAAAAGATTATTTTGATCCCCAAAAGTTTTCTCTACTATATTAAAACTCTTTTAGAATGTTACATATCAACCTTCCTCATTAATCACGTCGTCCATTGGTGAAAACCGCATCGAAATCCGTTGCGTGGTTTAGGAGGAGTTAGCGGATATACGGACAGACAGCGGAAAGCGACGTTGTACAATTTTGGATATTTAACGAAATGTTTTTACCTTGCAACTTAAGAGCCCATATATGCTAAGGTCGCAACGTTTGGCGATCTGAATTTCAATACGAACAGTGTATCTACGTGTTTGTTCTTTGAATATATTAAACTTGAACATTTCTTCTTGAAATGCTTAAACGTGAAAACACGATTAGTAATAAAAACCTCGATACTTTTATTTTCCAAACATAACGCTTTTTAAAAGGTAAAAGCTTTTATTTAACTTTCAATATTTGTATGTATGTACGGGTCAAATCTTGCAAGCTGAATTAGAACCACTTCCTCTTATCTTACGGAGCTGATTTTTTACATTTTGGTTCAGTTCTGATGACAATGCATTTATATATGGTAAGCATGACCTGAATCGACATCCAGGATTAGCTCCAGACAAAAGAACTCTTCAACGGTCAACAGCACAGACATTAAATTTTGTGTACGCATTGTATTATCCGGTCTCAAGTTTAACCATAACGTGGTTGCTGCACTCAGGGTTGGCTCCTAACTAGGGACCTCTTCAGCGGTCAACAGCACATCACAACAGCCAGCCCAAAATGTATTTTTGTATTAAGTACTTGTTTTCGAATAGTATACAAAAATGTTACAAAAGCGTATCTACTACAAAAAAATAAACGCATGTTTCTCTAGACTAACTTTGCCACCGCCGCAAGGAGATGAATTTTCAAAAATAATGGCACACGTATTATTTTGCTTCTTTATATTTTATACAATAAACAATTGTTTTTTTTTTTCAGGTTAATACATTACAACAGCTTCAAAATATTGCATCATATGGTATGCTAAAAAAAAGACTACAAAAGCATGACCTGCACATCCACGCGTTATGGTTCGACATATTTACTGGCGATATTTACTTCTTCAGCAGGCGTGCCAAAACATTTGTCGTCGTTGATGAAGGTACCTACGAAACAATTTTGGCTGAAGTACGAAGATACTACTCGTAGTCAATGCAACTGCCCGAAAATTTTCAGAAAACGAATCGTTTTGGTTACGACTGCCTAAAGTATGCCCGCGCGAGTCGATATTAAAAAAAAAACAGGGCTTCTTAACTCATTACAAATAGCGGCCCGCTAATTACTTTTACCGATGATAATAAAAAAATTAAACGGAATATTATATTTTTTTCATAGAATATTATTATTGAATAGCCTGTATACGAGTATGTCCCATTGCTGGCATGTCATCGGATGACGACCATGACGAAGTCTCATAGTTGGAGGAAGAATAAGAGTCTGTTTATTTGCAAGCTCGTGATAGTTGAGCAGCAAGTTCTTGTCGTTGCACAGAAGATTTGAACGGCCAGAGTCCACATACAATCCAATTCTTTACGAAGAAAGCTGTTGTGGCCTCATCAGTGGCAAGGAGCGAGTGATTAAGTTTTGTCATTGCGTTTATCCATTAGCATTTGCTTTTTTCGTGACCAATCTCAATCTCGCCACAGTAATGTAATGACATACTGTCTTACTCACGGCTGCACTTGCACCAGACAGGCGATACTTGGTATTAGTGGGGTCATTATCTAGACGTGAATTTTGAGCGGCGGAGCTGGTAATCCTAGTGAGCATGATGAAATTGGGACTTTTAAATTTATTTAGGGAAGAGTATTAACAAGTTTACAATGAGACATAAATATAGTTTATATAAGTGGCTTAGTTTTATAATAATCAAAATAAATATGTTAAAATTCAATTTGGGTGTCATGTCCTCAAGCTGTGCAAACTGTGCATGTAATAAGTAAAATATTGTTACGAAGTCAGTATGCCTTATTTTGCTTTTATTATATTTAATTGTTTTATTTAAATAAATAAGTAATTGAATTTTTACTTAAAACAGAACTGAGAATAATGGATATTTTATTTATTTATTTATTTGTTAAGAATGGTTACATTATATATTACACAGATGTAGTATAAACTATATAAACTATTTTCTACACACCTGGAACATCGATAGGTGACGATATTCTTAAAAACAAAACAAAACAAAATTATATACCCTCATATACGTACAATATAAGTTGAGAAGGAGTCGCTACGATTACACCGATTTCTTATCTCTCGTGGCGACCGGCATGCTCGGACGGAATGCACTGCACGCATTCTTGTCGCATGCACAGGATGTTCCAATAGTTGTAATTTTTTTATTTCATTAATGGGTCAAGATAATATTCCTTAATAATCCGTTTAATGTTTCTGTAATTATTTTTATCTTAAATCTTTAAAAAGATAAAATTAATCCAATCCACATAAAATTAATCCAATCCAATAAAATTTGTCCAATTCGAATGTGCAATTTTGGTGCTCAATATATAAATCGAGAAATCGTTGAACAAACGCGGAACAATTTTACTTCGTTTGCTTGGCTTAGTGGTGTAAGGCATGTCGCAACTCGTTTACTATTCCTGCGGCCCTAACATGCATGCTACAAAGATAAATTAGAACCGTTTATCTCTATGACTATCTCTTTCGTCGGCACTAGTGTGAGAGAGACGCACTTAGAGATAAACGGTTCTAATTTATCTTTGTGCCATGCATGTTAGGGCCGCTGTCAAACACGTAAGTTCCTAATTATGGTGACTTGGAATACAAAAACCTTAAATTTCGATGTTTAATTTTTTTTATATTCATCTTATATTTTTACATACCTAGTATAAGATTTTTACTTTCAGACTGATTTTGGGACAGTGTTAAATGTGTCATGTGAATATAGAAGTAACGTTTCTTTTTCAAATCAATTATTGTTGTGATTCCCAATTTTGTTTGCACAATTTTGGGTGTTTTGGTGGCGTTTAGAATGCAATTTTGCAATTTATATGAAAAAATGGTTTTTATTGTAGAGAATTACACTTTTGTGAAATTTTCTCCAGTTTTGTGTGTTCAGAAAGGCGATTAAAAAAAACAAGGATTTATACCTAATTATCTAATAGTTAACAGAAAATATTGAATCAAAATGTGAGATCTCTACTATGTGATTTAAGTACGTTCCAAATAAAAAATAAATGAAGCTTGATTTTTACTATTTATACCTTGTTTCATGCGTTATCCAATAAATATATATAGAATATTTTAGTGCCACCAAAATTATGCCCCTTCTTCACCAAAATTTGCTAATAATAATAATAGTATAAAATTCTAATTTTGGTGGAGTTAGGAAATCTTGGTGTCATAAAACTAATCTTTGTGAAGCATTGCAATTTTGGTGGCCAAAAATATACTTACGGCACTGAGACGTGATCGCGCTCACTATTGGCCGAATTCAGAAACGCCACTTAAGCATTTGACTAGATATTAAGTAGTTAAATGACCCTCAGCTAGTTGTCAACCCATACAGAAACGTCACTTTAATTAAAACTCGATTTAGTGGCCTTTCTGAATTCGGCAATATGGGTTCCATTTTGTATGACAAACCGTAGGTTTACATTCTTTAATAATTTAAACAACAAAAGTATTATTAAATACAATGTATTTACTAATAACAAATACAAATTATTCATTGTTAATGATATTTTAATGCTTTAATAACTTTATAAAAGGTCTCTCTGAAAGTTTTTGAGATAATCACAATACATATTTACAAGAGACATTAAAGGGCTCCACAAACACGACCATACTTTTCCATTAGTTAAAAATTTAAATAAGTTTTTTTTACATTTCGAGGCGACTATCTTTATTTTTAAATTTTAGGTAACATTTACATCTTATGAGCTTTATTCATGCAAATTTCAAGTTTCTTGAAAATCTACAAAGAACTTTGTATTTTAATTACTTTTTAGTGAGTCGGTGAGTCACTGAGCCATTGCCATACTGAGATTTTCTCAGATTTTTGAAAATAGGTGTGTTTATACGAAGTTGAAGTTTTATGAGTGTAGGTATTGCTGCAATGGATACAGAGATACAGACTGGTCTAAGTAACTTTGATTTTTTTCCACTGCTCCAGGAGATTGCAGACCTGAGTATTTGATATTAATTTCAACTTGATACCTCCACGTGTTCTTGAGAAAACGAGTTTGATACACAGACAGACGGAGACAGACAGACAAACGGACAGACAGACAGACAGACAGACGGACAAAGAAGTGATCCTATAAGGGTTTTTGTCCTTTTAACCCTAAAAAGAACTTTGAATTACTTTACTTTTCAGATATGTGTTAGGTTTCCTCACGATGGTTTCCCTCACTGAAATGTTAGTGGTAAATTATCAAATTGAATTCAGTAGTAGTATTCAATATCGAACTGAATTAACAAATTAAAAAAACTGACTTCAAAACCCTTTGAAAAGTAAGAAATAATAATTGGCTTTCGTCAGTCCAATAAGTTACCTAGAAACGTCAGATATATTGTAGTTTGTCATAAATTAAATATATGTAGTAGGTACTTATGAGAGATGAATATCTAATATAGGACTTTAATATATTTAATTTATCACTTAAATTACAATATATCTGACGTTTCTTGATAATTGACTTAGATAGTCAATTATTATTTTTTAATTTTCAAACGGTTATTGAAGTAGTTTTTTATATATTAAATTTTTATTTTTAACTTTTTAGTGATTTTCGTATGTGATTTTACAACACACATATTTACTAGGTACATCAAGTAAGTAACAATAGCATAATGCCAATTACTCATCACACTTTACAAAATACTGTGGATACTGAGATACAGACTACGTCCAAATCTTTACTTATAATATCATTGACTACGTCTAGTAACTCGAAACAGTTCGTATAATGTTTTGCGTGCGTGCAGTCGGTTGCTTCAAACAATGAGCTGCGTCATATCACTAAGTATTTAATTTGAGCTTCCATTTTACAGTAACTTCAACGGGAAGACAAGGACTTTGATTAAAAGTGTAAACCTCATGCATTGAGGCACTTTTGAGGAAGTAGGTACCCAAGTCATATTTTGGGTATAAGTACTTACTTACACAGTACTTTTTTGTCTAAAATCGAGTAAGTTTCAATTGTCTACTACAACTCATTTCCATAAAGACGATAGTTTTCGAAATATACCTAAACCAAAGTCTGCAAAAGAGGGTACATTTTCCAAGATGGCAGCGATTCCTTGTAGTTTCGGAAAGTTATTTACTTATGCACAAATGAAAAAGACCCTTCAATGTATGCGACCCACGTAAGTCTCCCTTTAAGGCATTCTTTGAGAACACCACTATCAGTTGCGCTTTACCAGATGTGTTCCAGAAAAAGTTGCTTAGCAACACTTCCGCTTGACCAAATGATCTAAGATGGATTCATCCAAACTTGTCTTATAACAAGTAAGTCTTGTAAACAAGTTTCTAACCTCAAAATATGTTTTTTTTTGGGTGAAACAGCTGTTTTATCCTAAGTATCCAAGGCTATAAATTGGCAAAGTTTTTTTCTTTCGTTATATATGTCTTCTGCAATCAGTTCTTACTAGAAGCAGATTTTTTGTGGGTTCAATGGCAATCAGAGTGTGTCCTCCAGTGAGGACAACTAGGTACTCATATTATTGTTTTTTTTTTGTTTGTCTATTCTGTGAAAATATCATTCCTTTTGAGGCGTTTCAGGTAGCTTCTGGTTAATAGCTTGGAGGCAAGTTCATTCGGATGTGTCTTTAGCCTTCCATGGTATCTTGTAGTTATACTGAGGATTTCCTCTTTCACTGTGTTCATCTCCAGGTGTTTGTGGATTTTGTTATTAGTTGTGAATCATGGACCCTTGCTTACTGCCCGTAGTATTATATTTTGCATTCTTTGAAGCATTGACATGTTAGAGTTGCTGGCACTTCCCCAAAGCTGTATGCCGTACACCCATACCGGCTTTAAGACAGTCTTGTAGATGAGCAGTTTGTTGTCGGTAGACAACTTGCTGTTTCTGCCCATTATCCATAGGAAATTCTTGTAGCGGATGTTGAGCTCTTCTCTTTTAGTTTTGATGTGATGTTTCCATGTAAGACGTCGATCAAGATGTAGTCCAATGCACCCTGTCGTGGTGAAGAAGTGTAACATTTTCTAGCTGTACTGCGGGACAGTTTCCTTTTCTCAGCGTAAAGGTAACATGTACAGATTTAGACGCGCTTGCTTTTATCTTCCACTTCTGTAGCCATGTGGTTATCTCATCAAGGCCTTTCTGGAGCATTAATGATGCGACAGAAGGACATCTGTTACTTGCAAGTATTGCAGTATCGTCAGCAAATGTGGCAGTTGTAATACCATTCACTTGTGGCAAATCAGCTGTATATATTGTGTATAGCATGGGCCCCAAAACTGAACCCTGGGGAACGCCAGCCTTTATCTCATATAGCTTTGAAGTAGCATCTTTGGCAAAGTGTCGTCTAAAATATTGTCTCCGGTTCCTTTATTTGCAAGGAAACGGCTGTTTTAGCGAAAAAAGGTGCATTTTGAGGTTAGAAACTTGTTTAACAAATATGACAAGTATGGATGAATCCAATGTAGTGACCTTGACCAGATGCTCTAGTGCAAATACATCAGTTATTGTAGAAAATGGCAAAATCGCTATACCTATGTTTGGTTACAAAATTTGAACAGCTTTATTTTATAAATAAATATTTCACCTTTTTATAAAAACCGTATTCAAAGTATGTGGTCATATAATGCCCTACGCCTGGCTGGGGGTGATAAGATATGGGAACTGTTTCCATTAACACTTTTTCATTGCTCCATTTGTACTTCTTAATAAAAACGCTATCTAATTAAAACAATTCTGTAACTCTAGTGAATAAGTGATAAGTAAATATGTTTAATGGAAACAGTAACATATCGCTACACATCTGCACCAACAGGCATAGGGCATATAATGACCACATCATTTGTTTTTGGATTATTTAATATCCATTATAAATAAACAATAGAAATACATTATTTAGGTTAAAATAAGGGTGGTGTGATAAATAAATACAATTAGTAACTTTTGTGTTAACGGGGCCTGGAAAAGGGTTAATAAGCAATCTTCCAAATTAATTTGTGAACCGATATGGATGATGGTCTCTTGGTTGGTTAGTTCCGAGGTAATACATATTTAACCTTTTGAACGCCACGGCTAACAGCCACAATGATTGCCACGAGCGCTCGACGACGGCTATACCCGACGCAAATGTATGGATAACGACATCTCGTAGCGTCAGGGGCACGGGCAACTGCCGACGGCCACAGACGACTGTGGCGGTCAAAGGGTAAAAAAAACTGAGAACCTCCCCTTTAATAGAAGCTGGGTAAAAGTGCTTTAAAATTTACCTTTAATATTATTATTACGATTTTAAAATAAACTTGATATTGAGATCTTTAGCAATAAGTAAACAAATACAATAAAAAATAATTTATTTTCTAAAATACAATAATTACATTTTCCGGATGAATAGTTTACATAAAAAATAAAAATAATACATTATTATCAGCATGAATCGGTTTTACTACAGTCTGATAAACCCTTTCAGATTTTTAGACTGTAGTTAGGGATAACCAGTTCATCCTTTTCGGACATGGAGTGGTTTCGCATTGATTTTGATGTTAATTTCACAGACGACAAGTCAGCGTTACTAAACAACTCATTAGACTCATTGGAACTAGAGCTAGAATGGTATGTCACAGACTTGAAAATCTGGACAGGCGTCGAGGTTTGAGCTCTATTGTCGATTCCACTTGGTATACTGTTACTAGAATTTTCTTCTATTATATGTAATGATCTTTTAAATTCATCGGGCATTTTAGTTTCGAGTAAGGAAACAAACTCTTCGGTTGTTTGATTTCTGCTAGACTTGTTAGTAAAAGTTATTTTATTAGCCAGTTCGTTCGTTAAAAAATCTTTTACTGTCATAGAATTCGTGAATGAAGTTTGTTGTTCTGCATGTTTAGAGGAGTCTATATGTCGAGGTATGGGCTTCTCCGACAGATTCGGCACGGATGAGACAGAGTCCGTGACTATCGTAGGCATGTCTTGTTTAGTCAAGTTCTTAAATTTAAATTGTGACAAACTAGAACTAGACGTGTTTGATGAACAAGACAGAGGTAATCGTTCTGTAGTTTTTTTCAGAGTAGAAGAAGCCCACCCCATCCCAAGTTTTTTAAATGCATTTTCTATATCAGGATTCGAAGATGTGTCTGATGTTTCAGAAACATTTTCTTCATTTACAATTATTTTCAAGTTATTCTTGTCTCTTTTTGATTTTGATAGCGCTAAGAAAGATAAAGTAGATTCAGATGAGACAGTAGTTAAGTTTGCATTTGATGCATTGTCAAATTTATAAGGTTCGGTTATCAGCTTCCTTTTAAGCAGTTCAGCCACTACGTCTGGCAAACTACCATCTGAGTGAAGGGAGCTTATGTCATCTATTAACCTATTATCTTTGGAGACACTTTCGCGTTTCGAGACTATATTATCTTCATAGTAGTCCTGAGCATATTGTTGTAGACTAATAAATGGTCTTAACATTATTTCATTGAATTGATTCAAATTCATCATTCGTAATTTTGAATCATTCGATGAGTCAGTGGATGCTATTATTACTTTACTGTTATTTGATTCAGCGCTGATGCTTGAACATAGCACTGGACTGATCTGGTGTTGCTCATCGGTAACATTACTACTGAAGTTTTCCTCTGTTCCTGGCTTGAAGGAGTTTTTCATAGACTGATTGGCATTATTCATATTAGACGACTGATCTTTTAACTTCACGCTCATAGGAGAATCTACTTCAATGACCGTTGAGAGTTCGTGCGGTACAACATTTTCTTGAGAGCGCTTTATGGGAATACGCAATAACGCGGCAGGGGGTTTACTTCGACATTTTAAACTGCTAGTGAAACGGTAGTCAACATTTTCGTTCATCAAATTTGTTTTGGAGGTGGCTTCATCAATAATATTGTCACAACACAATTCATTTCCAGAGTCTATATTATGAGGGTAATTAATGCATCCAGGTTTGGGAATTCCAAATAGTTGAGATTCATAATCTGCAGGATCAAAATCCTTTTTTTCTTTGGAGGTAGCAACTGTGGGTGACTTTATTTCTGACTTTTCTTTAAAATCAATCACAGTGTTCCATGATTGCTGTTCGTTCGTTTCAGCAACATCAACAACTTTGTCAGATTTTTGATCAGAATCAGTATAATCCGAAGTTGAAATTTGACTATAGGCAAGTGATTTATTTTTTCTAACTTCTTCTAAGACTTTGGCCAGGTTTGACAAACGTTTAGTGCATTTTTCAGTAAGAACTGCTATCTTTTCCATATTTTGGAGTTTATCTGCGGCCGCTTTCATGAAATTCATTTCATTGTCAGTATTGCCACTAGTCTGGGTAGACGTATTGATGGGTTGGCGAGTGGGCATCGCATTAAAAGTACTTGCAACATGGTTATCTGAGCACGTGAACCGTGAATTTATTACAGGTGGTTCGGGGGAAGCATCTTCAGTGTGGTATTGATTTTTCGATTTTTGGTATACACTTGCTTTAAACTGTTTGTTCGTAATATTTAAAGCCGTCTTCGTACTATTCGTATCTCCATATGTTTTATCTTCTATCATGAACTTACTGTCGCTTACAATTCGTGCCGATGAAACCAAATTATGACTTTTTGGTCTATCATTGCGTGCGATTTCTTTTGCACTTGTATTAACTTGTGTGGGTTTTGATGCTTTATCACTATTTTTGCGGTTTTTTTTAAATATATTCAAAGACTTTACTTTATGCGTTTTTATTGTTAAAGGTTTTCGTCGTGAATTGGTATTTTTTAAATTAAAACTTTCAGTTTTTATGTCACGAGGACTTCTATGTGTTTGAAATATTTTTTGCAATGCGTCCCAAAATGTCTCCCTCAAAAAGTGTTTAAGTTGCTCTAAAGAAATGTTCTTCTTCAATGCATCATTGTCAGATTTTTTGTTGCGAATGTTATTGGATACATTAAGTATAGAACTAGCAGGTGTATTCACAGAGCTGCATTCCTGATTTACTATTTGAATTGCTTTTATACCTTCCTGATTTAACGAAAGTAATTTATTTATATAAGCTTTAATTATGGGGTTAACGTATGATTTGTTAGTGTTTTTACTTTCATTACAAAGTTTTTTAATTTTTCTGCTATACTGAGACGCGCTTCTAGTACTACGAGTAGGGAAAACGTTCTTATTTGAGATAAGTCGGCATTTGTTTCTTTGAAAATGATATTTACAAGACAATTTAGAGCTTCCTTTTGTTTTACACTTATGACATCTGATACTTGATGCAGGACTTGACTGTGTAGAACCTATTTTTGATTCTTCCATTTTTATGGAGTCGTATTCCAAGTCAGTTGACAAACTTCTGGCTGTGTTCGGAGGGGTTATCAAACGGTTAACTTCCAGCTCAGACTGTATCTGACATAAATAGGCATTATTAGCACGAAGACGTTTGCATCTACAGCAAGAGTTAGTTTTGTAATATTGTTTTTGTCGAGTAAGATCATGTTTTTCATCTTCAGTATTTTGATAAGCTCCAGAGCAAGACTCGTAACCCTGTTTTAAGTAATTAGGTAGAACTATATCTGGAGGACTCATGTAAGCAGTTGATGTTGACGAACTCATCTGAATAAGCATTGGTCTTGTGTTGGGCGAGCTAAGCGTTGTTTGGGGGTAAGATAGAGTAGCTGGTCTTGAGATAGAGTCAGTTTTAGGAACATTGCTTGGAATCACATATGAATCTATAAATGGTGTAGAAACGCTTCTATTGTGTTGTCTGAATGCTTGCGCAGGTTTTGCTGATGAAGAGTCGTTATTGTATTGACTGCTTCTTGAATGTTGTTTCTGCTCTTCCTTACTTTGTCCCAAATTCTCAGTAGTCATTTTAAAAACAATAACAGGATCTTGTTTGAGTGCGAATATTTGAGGATTTTCCGATTCTGAATATTGGTTAATTCTTGTTCCTTTTGATTGTATACTATTTCTAAATTCTGGAGATCGAAAAGTGGTATCCGCTGCTTTATCGGTATTATTACTATCTGTATCAGGTGGCTGGTTTTCTTTAGTGACCTGTTCATTATGTTTCTTGGCATCTTCTTCACTTATGTCTTTTTTCTTAAGTTGTATGACTACTTCATATGCATCATCTTTAAGAAATCCTGTTGCCCCAATAAAAATATTTCCTTTTTCTTTTCCGCCTTCATCGATTGACTTAATATATCCACCCTCTTCCGGGGTACTGTTTGATTTGATATTCGTGGCAGTCTTAAACAAGATTGCCGATGTATTCACCGCGGGATCAATAATCGGACTGTGCATTCTTGATGTTGATTTGTTGTCGCAGTTGGATCGAATGCAGCTATCTCTGAAATAATACGGTCTCATTTTATTTTATTACTTTACAAACGCAAACTAAAAGAAGATAATACTCTTTTCCGTGCGCATGGATGTTTGTATTGTATAATGACAACTAAACAATTTCCATAACTGGAAGTGTTCTTGCAATACCTACCTCGATTGTTGGAGATTTTTGCTCGCATTTCTTTTGCAGGGACCTTGAAATAATAAATGTAAAAAGTTATTGGTTATGCGAAATTAAAACATGACTAGTCATGGGAAGAGCCCGAATTACCTTCTTGAAATTGTTTTTCCGTATATATTTTATCATTACACAAATAAGGCGGTTTTAATTGACTCAATATCACGTCGTTGCCATCCTCTTGAAGGCTTTTGGAGTAATACATCGATGTAAGGTTGTCCCTGAAAATAAATAATTTTCATCATAAATGCGAAATCGAGTACGTCTGTTTCAATTACAATTTGCAGAATGCAGAAGATAAGAAACCTTTTTATCATCTATCATTCTATTTTTATCTATTTCAACGTTACTATAAATAATATTGATTTAATCGAAGCATTACAATAAAGTTGTATTTTCGTTACACCTTTCAGGCCATCAAGTTAGGGTTACGTGATAACGTGCTTAACTGGAACGGGAAATTTGATGGTATAAGTGAAATGCGCACCAGCCAGCCAAAATGGCAGATTCAGTGAGATTACTCGGTAGGATTGTAATACGTAGTCTGGTCCAATGTGCAGGAAGATCAGATGTATTAACAGAATTTAAGAATTCTTAAAGTTCCGAGAATAGACACTGGAGACTGTCGGTGTTGATCTGCGCAAGAAATGCTTCTCCCATGGTCAAAATTACGTTGCGTGTTCGAGTTTGAGCGGTTGCCCCCGACTTTACATCTGCACGTCAGCGTGTTGAACTACTAAAGTTATCTCTATGATGAAACACTGGCACATTATTTTAATTAATGTATCTCTGGAAAATGCATAGGTCTACGTGCACGAAGTCACGGGCAAAAGCTATCCTTACAATATCCTACTATAATTATAAATGCGAAAGTTTTTGTGTGAGTGTGTGTATGTGTGTGTTTTCTGTATGTCTATCTGTATGTTGGGTGCGTAACCGATGAACGTATGTATGTATATAGTTACTTTATGATGAAACTTGGTATATAGTTAATTACCTTCGGTCCTGAATTAGAAAATAGGGTACTTTGTTACCGGAAAATTTAAGTTTCCGAGGGATTTACTAAAACTTAATTTCACGCGGACGAAGTCGCGGGCAGAAGCTTGTTTATTTATATGTACGTCAGCGATAGTAGCATATTTAGATAATTTAATGCCTAGAAATAGCCATACAGCTTCATTTATGGTGGTATTTTGAACTGTTTTGCTTCCAAACGTTTTTATTTTAAGTAAGTATGTAAGTATATCATTTTATATTATTACATATATTCCGCTATTATAAAGGATGAAAAAGAAATATTTAAGTTGTTTTTCAACTTTATTATAAACCTCACAAAAACGTTCCCAGAATGATTTAGATCACTTTAAAAATTAAATTACAAGAAAAGTAATTAAGTAGTTAAGGGGTGGAAATCGTTATCGCCTTTTGTATGAAAAGCGAAAAGCCGTAGGTTCACACGCCTCATAAGCTAATTGTCGAAGTAAAAACTGCTAGGTATTCCATTCTCTTTCTGTCAACTTTAACTTGAGCTCTTACGATTCTTATTATCCCCTACGCATAAGTTGAACTTAAATGGCCGCCGTCCGCGCAGGTACAAGTATGGCAAAAAACTTCGCACCTCATACCGCATCTCGACTGAGATCCGAAAATGTGTTCTGCGCATTCAAGGTCAAAGTTCATCTTACGTTCCGCGAATTATACACGATGCAACGGATGTGCATACGGCTCACTTGCGCAGCTCTATGGAGGTGTCCGATTTTTTTTTCTTTGGGCTGGTGACCGCTTGATTTTATGTATCCCTGGTACCATACTTGTAATATTTTTACTCATTATTTGGTTTCAGATTAATATTTTATTTTAATATAAGTACACAGCAAATATTCGAACTCGTGAGAGCTCCGATGGGAAGAGAAAGAGAAATGTAAGTGACATGCACTAAGCAAGCATTAGATCAGGCTCGTGTAAACCTAGCATTGCCGATACTCACCCTTTTTCAGTGTCCCCTTTGCATAGACCTGAAGAATAAAAACGACTAAATTAATAATAGTTTTGCTAATATAAACATCGTCGTTCTGCTTAGATAACATCTAACTTGTTAATTCATTCGTTTGAACAGTAGGTACGCACAGACCATGTATCTTAACAAATAAACCTGCCAAACATGCGGGGTTTGCTCCCACTCGCACGTTCCTCGGGTGCCCGAATAATGCGAGCGATAACGACTTTTCTTTCAATAACGCTAGCGGTGACAGACTTTACCCGGCCGCACAGCCCGCTCTTAACGATAAAAATGTGACGAATATCAAGCCACAATGAAATAATAGCCCATAAAAAAAATTACCTTCTGTCGGATCCAAGTACCCAGCTGAAAGTTGATTTTTATCAACTGCGGCAGTAAATTCGGTAGCTTGATTTGGCTTCACTTGGCTCTCTTTATCTCTATTAGTGGATTTCAATGTATTCTCATTTTCAATGCCTTTTGAGCTTTGAATGTCGTCATTTTTATTTTTTTTACCGGATCTACCGCTTTTCCTTTTTTTGTAGTCTAGAAACTTATAAATTATTATTCTCTCCGCATCAGTCAGCTCGTTACTTGATACATTAAAAATGTTATTGTTCTCGGATTCAAGTCTCAAATTTTCAGTGGAACTGTTATCAGCAATGGATGATGCAGACGAACTATTATCATGCTGCTGCTGAATGACTACTGCTTCTACATACCTTGTATTATTTTTATGTTCGTGGCTATTTGTATCTTTAGTGGGGGGAGTATGTTTATGCCGTGAGCGATATTCGTGATAACTATCTACTTTGCTAAACTTAACGGAATTTCCTGATTGACCCTCCTTAATAGCAGTGGGAATGGGGTGAACGGTAACGTCACTCTCTGGGACGGGCATCCACGAGTATTGAAAATCTCTTGCATTGAAATTGTCATCAACAATAGCGCGTGGAGGTTTTGACTTTTTAGGTTGGTTCTTGACAGGTAATGTGGATTTTGCTCTGCAACCCTGGAAGATAAAAGTCTAGTCATGCAATTGACTTTATTTATATTTATCTAGCACAACATAAACAATTAAGTTTTAGTCTAGTAATAATAATAATAACTTTGACACTAACACACATTTATCTACGCCCAAATTAGGATTCCCTGTGCTATGGGTACTTTCCAACGATATGACTACTAATATAGATAAATACATACATATATAAATGTTTGTTTCTTGACGAAAATCTGCGGCCGGAAGGAATTTATTTTCGGCGTTTTTCGGACCAACTGACACCACTGCAAGGCAGTATGGGATCTGAAATGGGTGCTGCTAGTTTTTTCTTGTAAAATTGTAACTTCATAGCTTTGTGAAAAGGGGTTTATATTAAATTTTAAACGACCGCAGAATGTACATAAACCATCCATAAGATCCTTGACTACGGTATTTTGTATAAGATATTTTGGGTAGGGAGAATGAGACGGTATATAAAAAGATACATATATTTGTACATACATACATACATACATAGCATCACGCCCGAAATCCCTAATGGGGTGGGCAGAGCCACAAGACTACTTGTAGCCACGTTCGATTATTTAGTCCTCAGATGGTATGATGAACCGTATGGTGACAGGTGATCAGCCCATCGCCCCTATAGATAGTCCACCATGTTGGAGAGGACCCATCCCTTAGTCGACTTTTACAACATGCCAGGATGATAAGCATCTGCACGCATTCTATGCTATTTTTTCACTCCCAGTGCAGCAGAGGAGCTTCCCAGTGCATCAGAGGGGCTGAACTATATAATAGATCATTTGTATGAACTTATATATTACCGTAGCGCCTTGTTGTCTGCCTTTTTCTTCAATATTTTCGAATTCTTGTTGCAGTACTTGTTGACGAGTTTCTCTTTGCACTTGCAAGCGATGATCATCTTTGTAGGCATTATTCTTTAAAAAGATAAAGTAGAGTACATACTCGGTGCAAATATTTTTAAAAAGAAAAACAGATCTACTGCGAGTCACATTTACGAGTCTCTATACATATATTAAAATTGTAACAGGCCGATGTCTGTATATTATAGCTATTGAAGAAAAACTAATCTTCATGACAGCAACAGAAGCCAAAACAACTGTTTTTAGAATTTTTGTCTGTCTGTCTGTATGTTTGTACGCGCATCACGCAAAAACTACTGCATGGAATCGAATACAGTTTTCACCGATGTATTGCTAGAGGTCTAACTTAAAATATTAGCTCCATTTTGTTGTTTTATTTTGCATGTATCTTCTACATCTACCTATACATATAAAAAGACTTGCCTGACTGACGGACACATCATCGCCTAGCCGAAACGACTAAAGAAAGAAACATGAAATTTAGAAAATGGCTGGAAGTTTGTATGGAAGTCTGTAAATTTTAAAGAAAGTAACGTGAAACTTTGTATTTAGGTTTCTGGTTAGAAGCTAACATTTACATGTTTGAGTTGTTTGGGAATGCTGCGTATATGGTTGTAAAATAGGAGATGAAAGTTTGTATGGGAGTTCCGCCGTTTTTGAACTAAGAAATACTTTGTTTCCTTAGGTAATGTCAGCGCCCACTAAGAGGATTTTCCGAAAATCACCCCCTAAAACGGTGAAACCAGGGTTCAAAGTTTGTTATGGAAAAACGTTATTACATGTAAAATATGGTGTTAAAGTTCTTTTAGCAGAGCAGGATGAAGTAAGGTCATGTTTGAAATCTAAGTATTTGTACATTCAGAGGCTCAATCTAAAAAAACCGGACAAGTGCGAGTTAAACTCGCGTGGAGAGGGTTCCGTTCCGTACATGATTATCTGAAATTTACTAGGCTACCTTAAATACCATAGACTTCTTATAGGTTTTCCTGTAATCTATAGGCAAAGATCTATTTTCTGTATTTTTTTCAAAATTTTAGCCCCAGTAGTTTCGGAAATAAGGGGGGGGGGGGGGGGTGGTCATTTTTCGCCTATTTTCCTGAATAATTTCTAAACTATTTTACTTAAAATTCAAAAGAAAATATATTTAAGATCCTCACAATAAGCCCTTTCATTTGATATGTCACACGATATAGGTGGCATAACTTTTTTTTTTTTTTTTCTAGTTTACCCCCAAAAAGTGGCCCGTATGTTTAAAATTCATATATTTAAGTCACGCGTCCGTGTTGCGGTCACCAACTTATATATGAATACCAAATTTCAACGCAATCCGACTCCGAAACTACAGGACCGCTGTAGTTTCGGAGCAAATTGGCTGTGACAGACGGACAGACAGACAGACACACGAGTGATCCTATAAGGGTTCCTTTTTTCCTTTTGAGGTACGGAACCCTAAAAATAATAATATGAGAGTGCATTTGAGACGTGAGGGGGCATTTTTCAGAGGTGTTGCTTAAAATCCCCTATTTTAAGCAATAGTTATTAGCTTAAAATCCCCTATTTTAAGCAACAAATCCCATGAAGATTGACTGACTGACAAGAAACTGTGGTGGTGTAACTCGGCGATAGGCAGAGAAGACGGGGATATACTGCTGATCTCTTGATCTTTAGAATTAAAACACTTTCATGGCGACTTGTATTGAACTATATTTCTTATCGGAAGGACATAGGAGGAGCCTCTTCGACGGCGCAAGATAGAATGAGCATCTGGACATGCGTATCCGATGTTCTAATAATATTTAAATTTAAAAATACAAAAACAAATACATCGGCAATACGCCTGTCCAGTTACAATAAAATACTAGAGCAAAAAGAGGTTGCTCTACAGTACCTATATTCCGACATCGCGAACATCAAGAGGAAACCCAATGATTGGCTTTGCGAAAGTGCTATTCTTACTCCCAAAAATAACGCAGCAGCTGCCATACATGGTATTTTACTGAAGTCATACGAAGGAGATGAAGTGCAGGACAAATCTGTAGATTCAGTACGTCAAACCGATGACGGAGTAAATTATCGTGTGAAATTTCTACCCTTAATCACGCAGGTTTAAACCGTATTAGATCTGCATATCCATTTCGCTTTGTCTGCTGAGGACAGCGAGTTGGCATTTTTGCAAAGGTCGTGGAAAACTTTCGTGCATGTCTCCGACGTAGGTACATTTCGTTGTATTTTGATTATCTGCTAAAGCTCCTTGGCACCCAAAGCATGATTTTGCGTCGTGAGGTTACATTTTTTTATTGTTTCTACTAGACCCACCGGTTTAGGCAGTGCGTTGTCCGTCAATCAGTGATAATAATTTTATTAAGTTTTTAAGTCATGGGGAGGCCCAAAATGGCCCAAAATTGTTCGTGTAATATAAATACTGCCGGTGTGTCGCCTTTTGCTTTGCGAACTTGGCTTACACGTGTGCCGTGTCTAGATATTTCAAGTTCAGGACATCAGTAAGTAGGCCGTTGCCGAGATTTAAAAGCTTGACGTACAGCGCCTCTATTCGGGAACGCTAAGTGATGTTGTAGCGACTCGTAAGCAAGATTTCTCATCCCACTCTTTCGCACGACGCGTAATGCGTAAGAGCGAGATGAGAAATCTCGCTCGCGAATCGCTACAGAATCACTTAGCGTTCCCGAATAGAGGCGCAGATAGACCAACCGGCAACAACTGTGTCACACTATAAGGGTTCCTCATTTACCTTTTGGGTAAGGAATCATAAAAATAGTCTACTTTATGAAATAAAGTACTTACAATTGGTTTAGATCCTTTATTTCTGGGAAGTCCATTCAAAAACGCCATCGTGTCCTGGTATTCCCTTTCAACGTTCTGTCGCGTCATTGCAATTTTACTAGCATCTTGCATTTTTTTCTTCTGTTTCGCTGGATGATAAAAATCTGTAGCCTTATCTAGCGCTTCCGAGTAGGCGTCTTTATCAGAGTGCGTATCACGGAACACAATTTGTTCGTCAGCGCACGGCACGTCCATTCTATCTTTAGTACAATGATTGTACATGGTTACAGATGGTTTCTTAGTTAGGCCATTTGCAGAACCATTTCCTACAAAAAATCCTTCGTTACTTGGATTGACTAAAATAAATTAGCAATTATACAATCCCACAAATGACCGGCAGCACTATCATGAATATGATAAGCTAAGCTGCACACAGCAAAGTTATACAGGAAACGAAAGGGTCTTCTTCATTTGTTCCCAGTGGGAATGTATTGGAATATATTTTTTAAGTGTATTCCCACCTGTTGACCCTCTTATGTTTAGACTGTGAACTAGTGACTTTTTTTCTCACTAGGCAACAGCCGACCGGAGCGTTCAAAAGGATAAGCAGTGACAAAATGTGCGGCCTTGAAACAGCCAATCACGGCGCTGCTGTTACCCTCTACACAACCCGTGCTTTCCTCCAAATTGAGTGTACTCAACGGTGTTTAAAATTTGCAACATGCGGTATTTATTGGGGGTGATCCGTGATATACATAATTGACACCTATAAAATCGAATATAATTTTTATAATAAGGGTCCCGTTGATCCCTCTTGGTAAAAATCCTAAGGCCCAATTTCCTCTGAGCGGCTAGCCGCGCGAGACTGCCATGTCCATCGGAGTCGTTCAAAAATTTGATTGTACAATATGCTGATGAATGGAAGGATAAGCCAATATATAAAATACGGAACTACAACGAAATTTATGAATGTGTTTGTGCTACCAAACAATAATAAGGTAAAGGACACAACTAAACACAACAGTGAATAGCTAAACATACTATAGTAATTTACGTAAAAAAATAATGTATACGGAATACGCTACAGCGGTCAAGCTAGTGTTTCCTCTTAATCAGGTAACGACAGTTCTATTTAAAAGCCAGCCGTACCAATAGGATAGACTTGTCACCTGATCGTTTTTGGCTTTCAGAATTCTTGTTACAATAAGTTGGCCTTATCCTTTCAAAAACGGAAGATGGAGTCAAATCTGATTGTCCAGGTCGGATCGAACTAAAAATCTTATTAATCTCCGAGTTAGTAACATTCGCAAACTGTATTCTTTCATTGGGATATTGTTGGTATTGCGAAGTATTTGGGGAGCTGTGTTGGCCACTTGTTACAGCGTGCCACGTGGGAACTGGAATAACTTGGCCTTCAAGAACCTGACATATATTACTAAAAGCACTACCTTCCGTTTTTGATGACCTGTTTCTTAATATAGTCTGCTTTAAATTTTGTAGATCCTCCGACTGCTTTCTACTTAAGCTATTAATTTCTGGTTCCCGCAATCGGAATGCCCTGTTTTGAATATACTCTGAAACTAATGTTACGGAAGGTTTTGAAAGCCCAGTGTCACTAAGCTGATGAGTGCCATGTAAGTTTGATCGCATTTCATCACTCAGTGCAAACAAGTTAGGTCTTCTTTGCTTCGGTCTGTTATTTTCAGTATCATGACACGGGGACCCTTTGGTGCCGTCATCTTTTGGGATAGCTAGAGTAGGAATATGAGGTTCCCATTCACTGGTTAGTATCTCAGAATCCCACTGAGTGGCCATGTCATTCCTTGTCACTGCATTGGGCAAATCATTGCCAATTTCATTATCAATAATCAGGTTCTTAGAAGCTGATTTCTCAGCAGAGTTGCTTCCGCTTTTGCCGTCGGGTTTGCTTCCGTCACTGATTTTACTGCTTGTGGGTTTTGTGGACAATTTATTTACTGCTGTAGTTGACTTTTCACGACTTATCACGTTAGCAGCTTCCCTACAAAGGTAAAAGGTAATGTAAATTCTATGACCCATTTTTTGTTAATAAGGCTTATACTAGAAAGTTAATAATTAATAAGTTAAGTTATTAAAGTTAGTAAGTTAAACGGGGCTCATTTGCCCTGTGACCCCCCCCCCTCCCCCTTGGGAGAGCGCCTGACAAGGACTATATCAGAAATTGGCCCATTATATTCCACTTTAAAAAGGGCTACTTAGCTGAAAAATGTTGGACGATATAGAATCGAAGACGATTAAAACACATCATCAAAAGACATCAACAGCCTGAACATTGCAATGGGCACAGCTAGTAAAGGTATACAGTTTTAATTTTGCTTGTTTAAGATGAGAAAGATGACCTGTGCTGCACAAGATCATGCATACAAAAGCTCCGATTGGTTCTGAACAGAATCGTGCATGGATCATATACATTACCTTGCTTGTACTTTTCTATCCAGTGACTTTTTTCGTTCATCTAAGTTTTGTTGCTGCTTCCTTTTTAATTCTACAGCAGCAACCTTCGCGCGTCGCTTCGTTAAGTTTGTTGCTTCAAGATGTTCTGAAATATTGCTTTTTTGTTTCATTTATTTATCAATTAAGAATATAAATTGTATTTAAATGTTGTTAACACAGTTAAGGTCTAACAGAAAATAAGATAAGTGTAAGATAAGTCTGACAGAAAATTGCTCATCAGAAATATTTAGATTAAAAATAATTTTGTTGAGATAATAATTTATTTATTGAATGCACCTAGATCCAACAAAAAAAGGATAAAATTGAGATTAACATTTTAACATTTGAGTGCTGTTATTTATGTGACTTTTAGAATATTCGCTCACGACAAGAGGACTGTTTGCAGCAATGCAGTTTCATATCGCTGTCACTTTTACACATTAAAGAATAAAGGTGACAGCAATACCAAATTACCAAAATACCAAATTTCCACACACAAATAGATCATTCATCATTCATACGGCATGCGCGACTGAATAGTACACCAACAAAAGGGTTACCTCTTTGTTTATGCTGTTTTTAGGGTTCCGTACCTCGAGAGGAAAAAACGGAATCCTTATAGGATCATTTGTGTGTATGTGCGTATGTGTGCTCTGAAACTATTGGACCAATTGAGTTGAAATTTGATACACATATGTAAGTCAGTGAGCACAACACAGGCGTGTAACGTAAATAAATGAATTGTAAATAGGAAAATTAAAAATAAAAGTTTTGCTAACTGTATTGTATGACAAATCAAATGCGGGCTTGTTATGAGAATCTTGAATATATTCTTTTTAGAATTTTAACGCAAATAGTTAGATAATAATTCATGAGTAAAGCCGTTTGTATTTATAGTGTAAATAGTTTGGAATTATCCGCAAAACTTCTGGGCCTAACATTTTGAAAAGAAAGATACAGAAAGTAGTTCTTTACCTATAGATTACAGGAAAACCTAAAAGAAGTCTATGGGTATTTGAAGTAACATAGGAAATTTCAGATTATTATGTACGGAATGCAACCCTCTCCATGCAAGTTTTACTGGCACTTGTCCGTTTTTTTTATTTCATCACCTAAGTACACATGGTATTTAGTACGTTCATTCTTGTTTCATTTAGTTTTGAGATAATTTCACAAGTCACTAGTTAACTGTACTCAACCACATTTGTATGATTAATTAATTAATGTGAATTTATATTAAAACAGAAAAAAATGCAGGGAAACAGACCTGGTAAGTGAAAATGTTGCATAGTCTAACCCATACTGCCAGTGCCATAAGCGGCGATCTATTTAGTGGATGCGCCGGGCCCAGGATGCATCAGTTATCGCGGATTTGAACGAAAAATACTTTGTATGGGAGCCTGGTGTAAGTGTTTGCCTGCTTATGCTTGGCCATGAATGGGTTAAAAACATTCAGGAATATAAATTAATTTCTCAGCAACCCTATATTAAAATAATTATATGGGTGGCTTAGCATGCCATTGTAGCAAAATAAAAGAAAAATGTTAAATCACCTGGCTGCCTCAGACCATTTGCATCCTTATGACTGGTGCCCACATTTTTCAAATGCTTGGAATATAACTGTTCTAACTTTTTCACTACTTTCTCTTGACACTGTTTATACTCCTTTTCTTTATTTGCGTCTAGTTCAACCACCTGTTGTAGCTTTTCCACTTTGGCGCGTTGTCTGATTGTCTTGGCGATATCTTTAGACTGTTCTCTAACCTAAAACGCCACTCTCGATATTAATCTTTAAAACACTAAATACAATTTAGTCCAGTCATAAATGAACAGTTATTTTCAAGATAAATCAAACCTGCTGAAGTCTTAACTTCCTGCGACGGAGGAATTCACTTGTTTTATGCAGTTCACTTTCTGAAGTCATAGTGACACTGATTGTAATCAAAAAGTTTGTCAATTAGTTACGAATGATATGATTTAACACCAAACAAGTGTATTAAAAGTAAATTAGAAGTTGATGAGATAACGACTCACTCAAGTCAAAATACAAACACCGCACCGCACCTATTGTCAGTCTATCAGTGGCAGTGTTGCCAGATGCTAGAGACTAAAATCCTTTACATCCAAACCCAAAATCCGTACAAAATCCGTACGTGGAATAAGTGTAAAGCTCCGTATGAAATCCGTATGAAAATTGGAAATTAAAAGATTAATATCATTGATACATGTCTTTTTTTAGGGTTCCGTACCCAAAGGGTAAAAACGGGACCCTATTACTAAGGCTCCGCTGTCCGTCTGTCCGTCTGTCCGTCTGTCCGTCTGTCTCCAGGCTGTATCTCATTAACCGTGATAGTTAGACAGTTAAAATTTTCACAGATGATGTATTTCTTATGCCGCTATAACAACAAATACTAAAAAACAGAATAAAATAAATATTTAAGGGGGCTCACAACAAACGTGTTTTTTTTGCCATTGTATAGATAATGGTGCGGAACCCTTCGTGCGCTCGCACTTGGCCAGTTTTTTTAATTTTATTTGAGGGAATATACATCCAAATTAAAACAAGGTGTATTCCCTAACAACTGTTTGTAAGAAGTATGTACTACTTGTATGAACAGCGGCTAACGCAAAGTAAAAAATATGTAAAATAAATGAATAATGAAAGGGAAAACATTAAATTGTTACCATTTGTGGCCATGTTGTGTGTTATATAGTTATATTGTATTGCGTGTAAATGTAACATACTAGTATAATATAACGTATCCGTGAAAATCCCAACACATATCCGTACGCAATTTTTATCCGTATGGAACTCTGAAACTCCGTACGAATACGGATAAATCCATACATATGGCAGCACGGATCAGTGACGCGAGCGACGCAACGCAACGCAACTGAACGCATCCACAAAATAAATAAAGTTAAAGTATATAAGAACTATAAACCACTACCATTACCTACTATTCTATAATGTAGATATAGATAGTCAGTACATGATATTGACGGTCAATATCGACTACTGATGATCAATATAATTGTGCAACCAGTGATATTGCACAGTTATATTGTAGGTGTAGATACTCACCTATGTGTAATATCAGTTTTTCACAATATCGTTTAAACCTGCGTTGCATCCACACTGCCCTTAGCACTCGCACTCCCTTAGCCTTAGGCTAGCCACTGACCTACAATATAACTGTACAATATCACTGGTTGCACAATAATATTGATCATCAGTATTCGATATTGAGCGTCAATATCATCTACTGACGATCAATATAATTGTGCTACCAGTGATATTGCACAGTTATATTGTATTGATATTGATAGATGATATTGACGGTCAATATCGACTACTGACGGTCGATATAATTGTGCAACCAGTGATATTGCACAGTTATATTGTATTGATATTGATATTGACGGTCAATATCGACTACTAGGTCAGTGGCTAGCTTATCATGAAGTAGGAAAAATTATCGGTATTTTAACAGTTATTTAAGATAATTTTATGAAAGTAGATGCCTTGGTGATCCCGACAAATTTAATGCCTGCACTTCACGCGCGCCGAGTAGAGGCGAGTGCAGGCGAATGCAAGCGTGAAATAGGCCCGCTCAGCTTGACTCGTGTGCGCTCTTCTCGCCTCGTCTGCGCTCGCTATAGTTGTCGGTTTTTTGTGCAAGATCAAAGTGACAAGTGAAATCGCGAGCGGCCCAATCTCACGCTCGCGTACATTAGTGTGCCATAGGTTATAAAATACTTCACGAACGGATTTCATTTAATATAATACAACAAAATTAAAATCAAATAACCCTCTTCGGAACACGACATAGGGTACTTTTTATCCCGGAAAGTTCAAAAAATCCCGAGGATAACTATAACCGAATTCCGCTCGCACAGTGTCGCAGGCAAATGGTAGTTTAAGATATAATATGAATTTAATGAAACTCTTTTCTTTTATTATTTAGGCTCTGCTAACATCTAACAAAAGAATAAACAAAAAAACATGCTCACGCACACCCCTCCACCATTCTATTTTTGTGTATAATTGCCATAGGTAAGAATGTATATACTGAGATCAAGGTCAAGCCGAGCTTCACGTATTTCACGCTCACACTCGCCTGCATTCGCCTCCACTCGGCGAGCGTGAAGTGTAGGTATTAGGTACTGAAGTTCGGATTTCTGGAGATGAAGTCCCGATATTGCATGTCGTCATGATCATAGGATGACTATTTTTTCGCTGTTTGTATCCTACTTACATTGTATCTTCTCGGGAAAAATTCGGGCTTTAGGTATATGAAGCTTATAGGAATGTAAGCGGTGATTATGGCTATTGCAATAAATAAAATTAAAGAATTTCAGTTATCTATCTATTTATTCCAACATTTAATTTTCCACCATACCTAGTTATTTACTTGACGGAGTAGTATTTCAGTTAACCAGCAGGTGACAAGCATAAACTCTGTATTTTTTTTACCTTATTCAGTAGTGTGTTTGTTAACGTTACTTTACAATAATTTTATTTCAATAAAACTTACGTCTTCTTCAATTATCGAGCAAGGGAGTCCAAAACACAAACTATGAAACAATTAATTGTAAACAATAATAATTAATGCCACTAATATATTTACCTTAGTAACTGGCAACACCACTCAGGCTAATGTCATTTGAAAGGTTGTCGGTGTAAAGGCCCGGGCACACCAAACGCGGTTGCGGCGCGTTTGCGGCGCGAACGCGGGTCCGCGCCGTTGTCGAACAGCGCGAGCAAATTTACCATGCCACACCAAAGTAGCCGCGGGACCGCGGCGGTCCCGCGCCGCCGCGGTGTGGCATGGTATATGGCTTAAGGCTAGCCACTGATCTACAATATAACCACAGTATAAAGAGATACAGTAGTACGACGCCTTTGATCTCGCGGTAAATGCCGACAACGTCTGCACAGTTTCGAAACGGCGTATGTACGCTAGGGTTGTCACAAGTAAACCATATTTATATATTTATTTATTTCAGACGAATGTCACCATCATCATCAATATTAACCACTTGCTTTTACCCGCGACTTCGTTCGCGTCAAATCGTTCATCGATTTAACCTGGGGAATAGTACTGTTTTTTCAGGATAAAGTATTCTTTATAACTCTTCGATTTTCCTACTGTCGCTGTGCCATAAATCACAAAGAGGATAAACGAATTGAACGCGGGCGGAGATGCGGTCAAAAACTCTTTTAATTATACTTATTTCTTCTCACTAAGTACTACTTTTCTACTAGAAAGTTCCATGAAGTTTAGCAGGTTCTATGAGTATTTTTGGTCGAGAATGTTTTCAATGCTCCCCACTCCCTCATTGCACTAATAAATTCAAATATGTTTTTTGTAGTCTAATGTTTTGCCTCATTAATATTAGCTTTCGGAAACACATAAGTAGATAGATATATGGCCGAATTCAGAAAGGCCACTCAAATTGAGATTTAATTAAAGCGACGTGTTCTAAGGCGAAGTCGACGGAGCTCCGCTTTGCAGAGCTCCTAAACGCCGAGTTGTGGCGCTTCGAGCCTTGACACAGTTCCAACCTAACCTAAACTATCGATTAGTTGAGCATTCGGCATATTACATAACAGCGAGCGTTTGTAAACTGACGACGCCGTATGTAAACGGCGGATTCATACAATATGCCTGCCACACATACACTACTTATAAAATAAAACAGATTTGTAATAAAACGCCGATGAAATGAACTTCGATATGTAGTTTTAAGTTTTAAGAAATAATAATCATTAATTCTAGAAATTAAGATTTTTTTTAATATATAATCGATGAAACCAGATTACTTCTAAAGAAATTATAGGAACTGAATATTCTATAAATCGTTTTCGGTGAAATGAAATTCGATGAAAAGTTTGTCGACGATTCAAGGGGCATCCTCCACGGATACTAAAGAATGCAGTAATATTGATTATAGTTGTAGTTCGCGCCAGTCGGGTTTTCCGCTTTCAACGTCCACAGTGAGTAGGTACACGTAGGTTGACCACGGACGCACATTTGTCGAACTGCATCATGGGTAAAAAGCGTTACCAACCATCATCCGGCCGCGGTAAACGGTGAGCATACTGCTCTAGACACATTGTTCATGCAGGAGGATGGCGCAGAAAATCATCACTGTCCGAAAAAATTGGCTTCACGGTCATAGCGCGCTAATTATAAACATGATCGTTGCTCAGTTCCGTATTACGACCACAATTGTATTATTAGTCGTGATTTGCCCGCAACGAGAATACCCGAGACTACGTTACCCCATGAATTCGCCACACAACCTAAAAACCATGAAAATAATTTTATTTACCATAAACCAGTGACTTGCGAAATTCCATCAACGTCACGCAATGATTTTACTCCAGCAATCAATTCGAACAAGACAGAGATTTTACACTCACTCCCAAAAAAGGCAACGCAAGCCAAAATAGAAGCTATTCTCAAAGCGACACCTCCTGTGAACACCAAAGTGACGTAATTCGTAGGATTGGTAAACTTTTATGAAAGATTCATACCACACCGTCACAGTATTTGTGCAGATCTATATGCGCTTACAAGACAAAAACAAAAATGGAAATGGACCGAACATGAAAACAGTATAGTTGAAAAAAAAAAACAAAATTAAGAAGGTATTTATTGTAAAATCAGAACCTTTCATTGCTTATAACGATTAACAGCCTTTACATTTAGCGTGCGATGCTTCGGAAAAGGGAGTAGCGGCCGGTTTATTTCAACAGATCACAAACCACTCATATACATTCTGGGAACAAATCGAAATTTACCAAAAATTATTAACAACCGGCTGGACAGATGAGCTTTGTCAATCGGAAGTTACGATTATGACATTGTATATATACCACTTAAGTATCTTCACAAAGGATATCCAGGCATATCTGCTATGAGCGCACTTGTGCGGTTTTGTCTGATGGCCTTCCATTGAAGATGATATTGACATTTACCTACGTTAAAAAAAAAGGCGACGCAACGCATGTTAAGAAAGCAGACCAAACAATCCTGCGCTACCTATATTTTCGTGGTCAATACCAGAAAATATAGAATTAGACTAGTACTCAGGCATTGTATGAAGACTCTACTAAAGGACGTAACATTTTTTAATTAATTTTGGCTGTCTATTTTATCACTGGTAGGCCATGCAATTCCGAAATTGGTTTGTATGGCAGTTCCAGAATTTCCGATATTGGCATCGATACTGCCATACAAACCAATTCCGGAATTGCATGCCCTAATCACTGGCTGAATGGGAATTCCTTTGCCTTTAAAGGCCCGGGCACACCAAACGCGGTTGCGGCGCGTCACGTTTCGAACGCGGGCCCGCGCAATTTGTACATGGCACACCGAACGCGGGCGGCGGCTTCAACGCGTTTCGAACGCGGGCCCGCGTTGCTCACGCCCCGCGCCGCTTTCGCGCCGCGTTCGCCCCGCCTCGGTGTGCCTCTGGACATGGCGGCTATATTAAATACAACTTCGCGTGCCCGCGCCCGCTTCGCCGCCACTTCGCGCACGCCCCGCGTCGCCGCCGCTTCGCGCACGCCCCGCGCCGCTTTCGCACCGCTTTCGCGCCGCGTTCGCCCCGCCTCGGTGTGTCTCTGGAAATGGCGGCTATATTAAATACAACTTCGCATGCCCGCGCCCGCGTCGCCGCCACTTCGCGCACGCCCCGCGTCGCCGTCGCTTCGCGCACGCCCCGCGCCGCTTTCGCCCCGCCTCGGTGTGCCTCTGGACATGGCGGTTATATTAAATACGTAGGATGTTCCATAAGTGTTGCAATAGAAAGAATGTAACAAGTTTGGACATGTATGACTGAGAGTTGTATTAGACGAGCAGAAGACTGTCAATGCTGGTACCTGATGTTTGTTTGCCGCAAGTTATCTGCGAGCTGATGAAACTGCGACCAAACTCACGTCTGGGCAGTTGGCACTTGCACCATGATAACGCTCCTGCTCATCGAGCGACCATTACTTAGGATTTTTTGAAGCAATCTGGGCTTACTGTGCTGGACCACCCTCCCTATAGCCCCGATATCGCGCCATGTGATTTTAGTCTCTTCCCGCTGATCAAGAGCCAGTTGAAAGGACGACGATTTGCAACTGATGACGAATTAATACGTGCGTGGGATGAGGCCTGTGCCAGTGTCACAAAGGATCAGTGGAAGATTATGTTTAATACGTGGTTTGAACGCATGCATAAGTGTATTAACAGTGATGGTTCTTATTTTGAAAAAGTTTAATAAATAGTTAGATTTTTGCAAGACTTATGGAACATCCTACGTACAAATTCGCGTGCCCGCGCCCGCGTCGCCGCCGCTTCGCGCACGCCCCGCGCCGCTTTCGCACCGCGTTCGCCCCGCTTTCGCGCCGTGTTCGCCCCGCGCCGCGCTGCCCGAGTTGTCTGCGGCGAAAGCGTCGCGGCGCGGGCGCGAAGCGTTTTGTACGCGGGCCCACGCTACTTTTTGGTGTGGCATGGTAAATGCGCCCGCGCTGTTCTACAACGGCGCGGGCCCGCGTTCGCGCCGCAAACGCGCCACAACCGCGTTTGGTGTGCCCGGGCCTTAAGTTATTTAAAACGACTATTTTATTTAGGTTTTCACATACTTAAATCAATCATTTTTAAATTCATTATCTACATTCATAATCTCACAAGCGTATCGATTATAAAATAGAACAAAAGATATCACAAAAAAAATGATGGCGTTAAATTGTATTTCGGAAAATAAAGCAATACTTTTTGGGAAATTGACAACAAGTTAACATTTGATATGTATAGGTACCACGTTTTTAATACCTGCTTGCAACTGTAGAGTTGTTTGGAATTAGTATTTATATAACGCGCTAAGTATATCCGTTATAAATGTGTGTGGACTTAGGCAAGGTTAAGCATTATTAGTACGATAGGAATTTACTAATGTTACCCAAGAAATCGGATTTGGAAATAGTTTTATAATCATTCTGTTACTTTTAGAACTTGTACCTAAACAACAACAGTAGAAAGCTGTGGGTATTTATAAAACGCCGCTATAACAGCAAATAGCCATAAAAATAAACGATTTAGATAATTCAAATAAAACAAATCAATCGGATTGTATCGCGTATATTATTATTTGATTTAACATTTTCCCGATTCGCGATCACAAATTTTACTTTAACGCAAAGTCAGTGATGTCAAAGGAGAAATTTATTCGTTCTTTACATATCATACTGTATGACAACTCATCTTCTTCGCTATCACTGGCACTACTACTGCTTTCGAGGAGGGCCATTTTGTAACTAACAATGGAAACACTACAATTGTAACGCAAGTCTGACACAGCTCCGATCTCATGTCAAGAATTACCGACTAATCTATAAATATGTCGACTTGGAAAAAAAAACTTGTTTCACAACATTATTGTCATTAAATTAAAATATGGACAATTGGCTACTTGACTATAGTAACAAATATTAATATATTTCTGTGGAACGGCAGCTAAACATAAATTAATGCATGTCAAAGAAACAAAAAGATAATTTTGAGTGTTACTTTTTTTCTATTAAGGGTTAAAAATTGTCAAAATAAGTGAAAAGTAAAAATTGCTTTTTAGTTCTGAATTACTACTAGTTTTTAACATCCTCATCATATTTCTGCCTTTTTTTAATTCTACAATATTGGCCTAAAAACAGTATTTTCGGAAATAATTTCGAATTTCATATATTTTGTATACCAAAACCAATGTAAATGGGCCCTGACGGCCATATAAAATGTATGACCGTCAGGGCTCTTTTTACATTGGTCTAGTATACACTAACTGAACTGTGACGTCATATTTCAGGGCCATTTTGTATGGAGCGTTTTTATGAGTGGTATTAACTAGGACTTTTCAAAGCGTCGTAACTCGGAAAAAAAACAACACAATAAGGTTTTGTGAACACAGTTGGGTTTCTATGACTCAGTATTTTCCAAAATAAGATGAAATAAAAATCATGCAAGTAGCCAATTGTAACAAAATGCTTGTCATGTTTATAGTTATAGCAATTCTATAGAAAATTATTTACAAAATTGTCACTTGTCACCTGTCGCTTGAAAATTGTCACTCGACATTTGTCGAATTGTCAGCAGACATGTCATTTTCAAATTTTCAACTTGATGAAATACGAGCGTAGTCGTACTAGACCGTATGCCTCGGCCTCACTATAATTAAGGTGATATCAGTCGGCTGAATCCGATTCAAACTAATACAATCGGAGTTATGTAATTGAGCCATAAAATACCAATTTATAGAGTAGTTTGAACCAAACTGTGGCCCCTTGGCCTCGTGATCACCAATCATCAATCCCTGATCCACTTAACAATTTATCAATAACACATGCAAATAAAATGTTACCGGCTTAAACTAAATCAGTATCACATTAAATAATATTAGATTAAATTAAATCGTCTTAATGAATATTAAGTATAAATAATAATATCCGTAATTTTAATATGGCAACAAAATTACAATTTTTTACATGCTAAGCACCTAGACCGTTAGTGTTTTAGGTACGAGTATTTACACTCTTCGTCCAGTCATTGAAGCCAATCAAAGGGTCAACCTTGGAATGAGAGATAAGCTGGAAACTCTTATACACCCTGATTTTGGCGTTCTAAACGTTGTCTCAAAATTCTCATAAAAATCGTGTCCGCGTCGTAATTTATTCAAAGTCAAATATCACAAAAATCGGTATTTCGCTATTATCTAGATTTCTGTAGCTCTACGGATGTTAACAATTCTTATAATAATTGTAGAGCATACATTTTTCACGCGTTCAACCGTTTTTATTGAAATAGAGGGCGGTGAGGGCGCAGCGCTCATTCATACATACTGTAATGCAAGGTCAACCGTGAATCTCGGTAAATAACACCTTGTATAAAGTTATTAACATACATACATAGCATCACGCCCGAAATCCCTAATGGGGTGGGCAGAGCCACAAGACTACATGTGGCCACGTTCGATTAATTAGTCCTAAGATGGTATAATGAACCGTATGGTGACAGGTGATCAGCCCATCGCCCATACAGATAGTCCACCATGTTGGAGAGGACCCGTCCCTTAGTGGACTTTTACGACATGCCAGGATGATAAGCATCTGCACGCATTCTATGCTATTTCTTCACTCCCAGTGCAGCAGAGAAGTTAAAGTTATTAAATCATTAAAATATCGTTAACAATGAATAATTTCTATTACTTACTAGTTAATACATTGTATTTCATAACATTTTACATAATAGCTAATATATTTATGTATTTTTTATATTTTTAATTTTAATTTCATTTAATCATACTTTTGTATAATTAATAACTCATGAAATGTATACCTTGTAATTATTGTATACCTTAATTTTGATATTAATTTATTGAATGTAGATTTTAAGTTTTGTAATTGTATTGTATAAGCGACCCTAGAAATTCTAGAAGGCCTGGAAACAACGATTTAGGACAACGAACATGATGTCAATGTAAAAGCAAGAAGAAGAAAAGTAAAATTTTGGTTCTTCAAACTACTTATTTAAGATTTGTAATTTTTCACTTCACTTCAATTTAAATTGTAAGACATATACAGGTGCTGAATAAAGATAAAATTCAAATATACTTACTCGTTTTGTTTCTACTTGCAATATTTCACTTGATACGTTTTTGATTATACAAAGTAGGTAAGTATTATTAAATGAATAAATTAAATATATAAAAAAGGGTATTAAATACAAAGTATTAACTAATAAATAATACAAATTATCCATTGTTGAAGATATTTTAACACTTTAATAACTTTATACAAGATATTATTCACCGAAATCCACGGTTGACCTTGCATTACAGTATGTATGGCTGCGCGCTGCAAGCTCTCCGCCGTCTGCCTGAAAATCGGCTGGGCGTTGAATAAATGTAGGAACAAAATTTGTCGCAAATTGTATGCTCTACAATTTTTATAATCTATGTAAACATCATTGGAGCTATAGAACCTAGATAATCGCGAAATAATAATAAATAAATATCAGGGGACAATCTTTACACAAATCGATCTAGTCCCAAAGTAAGCTCTAAAGGCTTGTGTTATGAGTGCTAGACGACGATATAAATACTTATATAGAGAAATAAATACTTCAATACATAGGAAACATCCAAGACTCAGGAACAAACATTCGTGCTCATCACACAAATATTTGCCCTTACCGGGGATCGAACCCGGGACGCTTGCGTCGGAGGAGGGTCACTACCAACTAGGCTATCCGCGTCGTCAAATACCGATTTTTGTGATCTTTGACCTAGAATAACTTACGAAGCAGACAAGAGACAGCATTGCTTACCATCAGGTAACCCGCCTGCTCGTTTGCCACCCTCATAACATAAAAAAAGAGATTTTATGAGACTTTGGAGATAACTTTTAGAACGCCAAAATGAAGGTGTATACGGGTTTCTAGGTTATCATCTCTCATTCCGAGGTTAAACCCCTAATATGACTGGATTATCTGTACAGTTAACCTTTACAATTCTATCACTTATGTCTTCTATACGTTATTTTTTATTTATTGACGATTATTATTATAGAGTCATCGTCATCTCCAATTGCTAATTCATTTCAACAGTTATTAAAACTAAAATTTTGATTGTTTTTTCATAACGGCAATGATTTTGTATTACGTAAGTACCATAAACACGTTAAATGCAAAACGTTTGTATAATGCTCTATTATAATATTTTATTTTTTAATATAAATATAATATTTACAAAAATTAAACATTGATATGCATTTCACAATTGCAGGCCTTTAAAATACCTACTAAGGCGTGTATTTAAATGCGTGACCGTTTTATGATTGACTTAATGACGTGTTGGTATGTATGATACCGAGTACCTACTTATACCGTATCAGTCTAGGTAAATAATCAATGTAAAAAACGATCCCACCTGGTTCAGCTAAGACTAGGTTAGGACACCTACAACATAACTGTACAATATCACTGGTTGCACAATTATATTAATTGTTATTAGTTGATATTGACCGTCAATATCATCTACTGACGGTCAATATAATATAATTGTACAACCAGTTATATTGCAGTTATGTTATAGCTCAGTACCTAGCCTAACCCGCCAATTAAGACTTACTATAGATAAAAAACATTGACTAGATTAACTGAGTCACGTAGGTTAGTTTGTTTACATTTAGTTAATTACCTAGACGAATAGAGTATATACAAGAATAAATTCAGAGTCTAATCGAAGCAGAAACTTCACATCACTATTTTGAGGGCTAGCTACTTGCGGACAATTCTCCAATACTTCCTACGATAAGATTCTGAGCTGCGCGATAAACGCACGTTTAAAAATTAAGATTATTTCTCACTAAGTTTAAGCGTACGGTAACACGCTTGCTCAAATAATATGGTAATTCTATTAGGTGACGGGGGTGTCCTGAAATAAGGTGCGGCGCGAGGTGCGGTAGGGGGCGCAGCCAGCCTAGGCGCTGGGCACCGCACGCGCCGCGTCCAGCGGCGGCAGCATCACCATCACAACCGCTAACAGCCAAGCTAGGGGCCGAGCCGTCGGGCCACCCCCCGTCCGCGGCGTCGACGACTCTTGCGTCTCTTCTCGCGTGTATGTTCGGGTTCCTACTTACAGAACATTACATTATTAGCTCATGGATATTCGAGCCCAGAACATAAAAAGAGTAGTGTGGCAGTTACCTGCGGCGTCCTGGCGGCCGGAGCCCTCCACGCCGGAGCCCTCGACGTCGTCGTAGAAGGCGGTGTCGTCATAGGGGTAGCTGCGGCCGGAGCCCGAGCCCTCCTCGCCGGCTTCGTCACCCAACATGAACGCCTCGGCGGCCGGCACGTAGCTCCACGTCGCGCTCGCCAGCAACTACGTACAGTATAAATTGGACGTAGTACGTAATTAATTAAAAAAACAAAAAACCCGAGTGCATAACCTCAAAAAGAAAGAACCAAAATATTTATTCTGCCAGGCTTGTGGGGCCGATATGGAAATAGCAGTCGGTAACTCTCCATAAAATCCAATAATACATATTTGAAGTCACCGACTGCTATTTCCATATCGGCCCCACAAGCCTGGCAGAATACATTTCTTTTTTCTTTCTTTTTGAGGTAATGCAGTCGGGTTTTTTGTGTTTTTAATTAATAATTTTTACTTTCAGGTTTTTAGTTGTGTTATGCTTTATTTTTCACGTTAGTAAGACCTATTCTGTGATCATAAAAGAACTTTATCACTGGTTTATTATAAGTATTTAAAATTTAAGTGAGAATGGTTGCTAACCAAACTTTAACTTGTTATATATGAAAATGAAAATGAAAATGAAAATATTTATTTTGCAAGTAGGCCTCACGGGCTCTTTTACATGTCTGAATCTACCAGCGCTTCGAAAGGTGACATTTGCTGAGAAGAAACGCCGCAAGAAACTCAGCAGTAAGTCTTTTTTTCCACTTTAAAATTACATATAACTAAAACTAACATAAAAAGTGCAACAAATAAACCTAATGGGCACAAATTAATTATCTTATACAACTAATAAGGGAGATGTATAGTCTCCGCGTCTGAACAAGTAAATTTAAGTGCCTTAGAGATGTATAAAGTCTCTAAGGGTCATAATAATAAGAATAATATTAAAACAGAGAAAACATCTAAATTGATTAATTTAGATCCTAAATGGTCATTCGAAATGAATAATTATAAGAGAAACCTAAAGATGATTTATACCCACTCAACATGGTTCGACGACTTTAATTTGTTTCTTTTTCACAATATGGCGTCTGATTATTGCCATATTGAATATTGATTACTGTCATGTCTTTAGTGACACTCGAAAGATTAAGAAAAATCGATTGACGTAAGTATCATCAAAATCGTCCCACGCGTTTCGTCTCCATAGTGCCACAAAAGAACATACATATACAAACATACATAAGCTGATAAACACACTACCCTCCTTGGCGTCGCGCAGTCGGGTAATAAGAGCAGTGTTTTGACGACACATTGCCGCCATTCAAAAGTCCCATAGTATAAAATAAATTGTAATAAAATAAAAAGATTACTTTTTTGCTAGGTACGTGCAATACTTATCAGTGTGTACCTGTGTAGTAATAATTAATATTCAATGTTGCGTGGCCAGAAGACGTTAAGGCTGCATAAGTATATAGACTTTTACCTGTCTGGCTTGTCGTAACTGGTCTCCCAACGCCGCTACTTTCGTATCCTGGGGCACGCCGCCTTCCACCTCAAGGTTATATTTCTGATCCCTCAGCAAGGAAGACGCCACCAGTGGTTTCATATAACTAGACAAAAATAATTATTCAATAAAGAAAAGACTTCATTATGCTACATGAAAGCTCAACGAAGGATTATGGTATGATTTTGGGAACGTAGTTAAATGATATGAACATTAACATTTCATTTTGAATTATTTTTATTTTCAATCAAATAACCAATATTTTAAGCCCATATCATTATTATACATCTTCGTTTAATATAAAACAATATCATGACTCTGCAATCGCACAGCACAAACATGACGCTGTAATGAGTAATAGATAATTGTTCTCAGTTTCATATTTTAACCGACTTCAAAAAAAATGGAGGAGGTTCACAATTCGGTTGTATTTTTTTTAACTTCAGTACTCCGTCATTTATAAACCGATTTTGTAAATTATTTTCTTAATCGGTAGGGTATACCTCCAGTTTGGTCCCGTTGTAGTCAAAGTCGAGTTATAATGAGAGGATCTACGAGGAATCGATAGAACTCTTCAAATATTATAGGCAAGCATAGATCAATTTTAGTATTTTCTGTAATAATTCAAGCAGTTACGTTCCGAAAGCATTATTTGGTGGAGTGAACCTGTTGATGAAGACCATAGATGATCACCGGAACTCCTAAATGTTGAGTATTTCACGGTTGGCGATTAAATTGCTGTATAAAGTTCTGAAGCAACTTATGTCCATGAAAATTCATGTAGTAAAATTCAAGAACCAGGAGAACTCCTAAACTATTGACCGTGGATAGCAACAGTATGTAAATGGTGACGAGCAATTTGCATTATTCTATTGTATATGGTAGATAAAAATAATTTAAAACGAAATAGTTAGTTTAATTGTCGATAAAATTATAAAAATATCTCAGACTTGGCTCTACCATAGGATCTCACAACTTTTTACGGGGTAGGGGTTGGAGGATAGAGGATGTGAGGCTTGGCACATTTTTTACATTTTAATGTTTTTGATGGGATGTACTCTATTCCTGATGACTGTCCAACCATCTAATATCCAGAAACGCTGGCGAATGATAAACATTAATAGACCACCTGTATGACAATTCATAGCGCGGAAGTGGTCAATAATCAAATTAACTATATGGTCACGTTTTGGAAGTAGGCAGGATGTTTAACTTCATATGGCAAATCGGCATTGGAAAAGACCTCCAACGAGAAGAACATTTTGCTCATCAATAAATACTGATAACTTTAGTAGTTCACGCGACGATAAAAGTCTGTTTTTAGGGTCCCGTAACCAAAGCCAATAACGGGACCCTATTACTAACACTCCGCTGGTTGTCCGTGCGTCCGTCTGTCACCAAGCTGTATCTCATGAACCGTGATAGTTAGACAAATGATCTATTTCTGTTGAACAAATACTAAAAAACAGAATGAAATAAATATATAAGGGGGCTGCAAAAAAATCACGTTTCTATAGATAACGGTACGGAACCCTTCGTGCGCGAGTCCGACTCGCACTTGGCCGGTTTTTTATACGAGATATGACTTTGCTAAAGTGAACATTTTCTATAGCGAGTATCAAAGCGAATTCAGCGGGTTCAAGGTTTTTAAATATTAGGAATCTTTTTTATGAAGCGTAACACATATACTCTACGACGAAGCAGCTTGTTTCAAGATGAAATGCGTTACGCTACGGCACATAGTAGCTATTGGGCGTTCGTCTTGACCAATACAAGTTAAAGTTCTAGTCACGTTCTAGTCTTACATTCCGGCAATTGTTCAAATTCCGTGGGGTGAAATGATCGGGAGCCTGCCGTTTCATCGAAAAACTTTTGACAAATTACTCGTAATATCACTTCCCAAACAAATTTTAGCAACCGTTATTTTGCCAATGCAATCTTTGGAATAATTTTAGTACGCACATTTTCATTTGGTCAAATTTTCACTCAGCAGAATATTACTACGGAAAACGATTTTAAGTCATTTGGTCTTTTATCAAATGTTTTATTAAAGCATAAGATCATTAGACAATAATCATTTAGTCAAATGAACTGTTATGATAAAAAGTATAAAGACAAAAACAGCAAATACGAAATAATAATATGTTGCGGCGAGCGAGCGAAGCGAGCGAGCAATACAGGTCAGAGCAGAACCGAGTCGGATAAATTCAGGTTAGAAGGCTACGGCAGGAACTTTGCTCCCACCTTAGCCTTCGAGGTTTTTTTTTTTCATCCCTTAATAAAACATGCTTTTGCCTTATTTTGTTTGCGTAAAATATGTTATGCCAACTGAAAAATTTGACTTCATGAAATTT
This sequence comes from Tortricodes alternella, assembly GCA_947859335.1. Lineage (NCBI taxonomy): Eukaryota > Metazoa > Arthropoda > Insecta > Lepidoptera > Tortricidae > Tortricodes > Tortricodes alternella. The sequence continues at coordinate 19,170,881 of OX401970.1, read as the reverse complement.
GGTATAAGTACCAGTTGGCAAGTGAGTCATTGTTGGGACGTTCACTTGCCATTAGGTTTGCGTTAGAATTATTTGTGAAGAGTTCATTTGCTAAATAATATTTTGGCAAATGAAATTATACGAAAAATTGTTTGGGAAGTGTTCATTTGTCAATATTTTTTCCATTAAACAAGGGTAACCCGAAATGATTTGATGGGCCATTCAGTAGGCGGACTTTGTAGCCATAAAGGTCCGTTCTACCAAAGATGACGTGTGATCAATTGTAATGGTAACATACTACGGGACATGCAATGGCTAGGGTTGTCAACTCCTGCATCGTTCGACAGTGGCGACAGATTCTCTTGCTATTGAGCAACAGGATTGCTTACAAAAATAGACCATGTATGAGGAGATCAACCACATCGTGATTTGAATGTCCCCTAACTAAATGCGCATGGCGAATGGAGGATTTTGTAAACCTCACAGAAAAAGCGGCTGCATACCTGAAGGCGCAAAATTTGATTTATAAACTTAATTTGTATAATTATAATTTTAATATAATTATCTAGTGTGACTTGTAAATCGCCATACGATACATAATGATTTAATCTGAACGACCTGTCCACTATATCAAAGGTAGATAGTTGCTGCACCAGTTGTAGAAGTGGCGAGAAAGATATCTTGATGTAAAGTTGAAGTAGTTTATTAAAGTTAGTTAAGTACGCACAGATAATAGTTTGGTGATTCCCCTCTCTCGATTCCCTTACTAGGTACATAAAACGGTCTTAACTTAACTAGGGTTAAGTCTTTAGCAATCGGAATCTGCCAAAATGCCTTTGACAAATCAATGCGTAAGTAGCATGCGTCTCTGCGTCTCTAAGTGTCTAGGATTTCTGAGATATAAGGAAGGTTAAACGCGACACGCTTCGTGACTGAATTAAGTTTGCTGAATAAATGCTCGCAAGCCCGACTTGATATCAAATTTAAATTAAGCAAAAATGTTCGAGCCGCCAGCCTCACAAGTAACGCTTACGTTCATTGGCTGTGGTCGGTTAGGTAAGGCATCGATACTTCGGTACCAGGAGCACAATAAAAGGCCAGAGGATCTGAACCTCTATCCTTAAGGGAGTCGAACTTGGATGAAGCTAACTTGAAAAGATTAAAGGCCCGGGCACACCAAAGGCGGTTGCGGCGCGTTTGCGGCGCGAACGCGGGCACGCGAAGTTGTATTTAATACCGCCGCCATGTTCAGAGGCACACCGAACGAGTCGCGAAAGCGGCGTGGGGCGTACACGAAGCGGCGGCGGCGCGGAGCGTGCGCGAAGCGGCGGCGGCGCGGGGCGTGCGCGAAGCGGCGGCGGCGCGGGGCGTGCGGGAACGGCGGCGCGAGCACGCGAAGTTGTATTAAGGCCGGGGCAAACCAAACGCGGTTGCGGCGCGTTTACGGCGCGAACGCGGCTCCGCGCCGTTGTCGAACGGCGCGGGCGGATATACCATGCCACACCGCGGCGGCGCGGGACCGCCGCCGTCCCGCGGCTACTTTGGTGTGCCATAGTAAATCCGCCCGCGCCGTTCGACAACGGCGCGGACCCGCGTTCGCACCGCAAACGCGCCGCAACCGCGTTTGGTGTGCCCGGGCCCTTACTCGGCGCGAGGCGGGGTGAACGCGGCACGAAAGCGGCGCGGGGCGTGAGCAACGCGGGCCCGCGTTCGAAACGCGTTGACGCCGCCGCCCGCTTTCGCGCCACAACCGCGTTTGGTGTGCCCGGGCCTTAAGGCACGAATCAAAACTAGCCTTAGTCTTTGAATCGTCACAAGCTACGGTTAACTGAAAAAATAAATTTTCTGCACGCTATAGGTCTGCCTTAGATAGGCGATCTGACGGAATGGGAGTTAAGCGAGCGATCGGCCGCAGAGGTCAGCGAAGGTGAACCACGCGCTTCCATCAGTCACTTCAGATATCCGCTAACCGAAGTTTAGCACCCTGGAATTGCGCCGGTATTCAAATTGGTCGCTCCTTACCCTCCGCTTGATTGCGACCAGCCCTACAAAAGCAAAGTGTGAAGGGACTATTGAAATGAGTGATGGTGCGCTCAAGGTCACAAACCGAACGGAGCTACAAGCGGATGAGAAAAAAATATGATGGGAGGTTAGCCATCTAATAATACAATTACGCCCTTTATACATATGAAAGCAGAGCTAAAGAAATCCGCAGCTCAATTACGTAGCACAATTGGTATCGGTTTGGCTCGAAATGCAAACCAATTTAGTCTTAACTCTGTGTAAATAAGGGTACAATTGGTTTACTTTTCGCGAAAGCGATACCAATTGGTGTTACGTAATTGAGCAGCCGATTCCAAATTAATATAATCCATAAACAAATATTTCATTAATTAATTATTTATTTACTTACTTACTTGTTCAATTAATTAATTATTTTATTAATACTTATTCAACAATAAAAGCACATAATTTAGTTACGATGTTCTCAAAACAAGCCAAGCATGATCGGCTATTGCTGGCAATTTATAGGAAAAGACCGGACTTAAGCGCTTATTATTTAGCACTAGGCACACCCTTAAATCTACCTGGCAGTAAAGACAAATGAAATGTTCGTTCAGCACTTACCCGATACGGGGGATTAGACTGGCTTTATATTTGTTACTGCTGATGTTATAAGGAACGCATATGCGAGATAAACGGTTTTGTTGGGTTTTATTATTTAATTGATTGTAATTATTTAATTTAGTCGGAGGTCGTGTGAGACGTCACAGCGCGGAGTTAGCGGCTGCGAGCAGGCACATCTCTTGGAAGCCAAAGGCAGAGTGTGTGGCATGATGGCCGGTCATCGTTTAATAATGACCAGGCGGTGCGGCGGGAGGTATCTATTCAGCTAGCGCTTTTCGATAAGACACAACGACTGTTAGGCCCACTTGCGCAAACCAGAGTTAGCATGTTACTCAAAGTTAGTTAGTAACTTGGGTTAAATTAATTATTTTGTCTAGCGCCATTATGAGTTAGGTGTGAGCCCGTAGTTATGAATGTAACTATTTAATCCACCTATTTTCGCGGGTTAAAACATTAACTCAGACTTTGGGGAATGTCATATTTGACATTTTGGGGTTACATTATGATTTTGTATTGTGTTCAGTTCAAAAAAGTACCTAGTTATTTAATTAAAAGGTTTGTGTTTCTACGGTGCGCGCTTCTAACATGGATTTATTTCTGACGGTGACGAAGAAATTTTTGTATGCATGAGTACTGATTTTTTCCATAGAAGAATTCAAAAACGGCAGGACCATTTCAACTCAATGAGAGAAACAGACTTTCGTAGAAGATTTAGTCTTAAGAAAAGATCGATTTTAATTTTATTTGGTATCCAGACCAAAAATTTCCCCTAAAGGCAAAACCTCCCTCAGAGGATGCCAAATAGTTACGATACTCCAAATCCATTATTTAAATATAGAGGAAATATTAATCGACCTCAAAATAATAATTCGTTTTATTCACTTAATCAATACCAGCAACAAAACAGTAGGTCACCACAACTGCAGAGTCAGTATTCAGCGGTTAATGCACCGCTCCGTTCAATGCAGAATCAGCATTCAGCGGCCAATGCACCGTCTCGGTGGATGCATAATCAGCATGCAGGGAATAATGCACCGGCTCGTGTGTCACAGCGGTGCATCACCCTATGTTACGTCAAGTGCAAATACCGGTGCTACAATGAGGACGGTTAGTTCTAGACGCGTAAATTACACCGATAATGAGGACGATAACCCATATTTTTCTGAATAGGTACCTGTATAAACCAGTAGCTGAGTCCGTTGTATGACGATAACGTGGTAGTTTTTTTTATATAGTGCCCTACAGAGGAGAGAACGAGCAAGAATTAATTAATAATAATATCAATTTCGAAATAAGTTATAAAAATGCTAACCAAAATAAGGATTTAGCTGCGTTAACCCGTATCAAACTTAATATCATAAACGAGAATAACATGTCTACAAAATTGAATATAGACGAACAAAAAAGAACAAGAATCACAGAGAGAATCATTAACAGAACAAATAGTTAAAATAGGCAGATAGAATTGGACATCGTAGAAATTTCTGACTCTGAAGACGGGGCCACAGCTCACTCTTTCTCAAACAGGGAGCATGAAGGAATACCTGCATGAACGGAGCAATAGGTACTAAGAGTGCTCCTGGAATATAGTTAAGACATTTAATTTAGAATCAATAAATGTCCTGCTATGATAATAATAGTACAATAAGTTGAAGCAATCAATCAATAAGGATTCCCGGAAGGAACTAATAGGTTTAGAAGTTCAAGTCAATCCCTTTATAGATTTAGCAAAAGAGAATTTAGTTAAGATAGAAAGTAACATAGATTTAAAATCATATTTTCTCAACAGCCAACTAACATTTATATTAGAAATCCCATTAATCGTGGGAAACACATATATTTACTATAAAGTTATCCCAATTCTACCTATATATAACCGTAATACCTCCAAAATACGTTTAATAATTCCCAAATATCCTTACCTTATAATGAATAGATTAAAATCCAGTCACATAGCAAAGCCCTGCGAAGAAATACGAGGGGCGGCTGAAAAGTTATCTACCTAGCCTATATGTTATGCGAAAATAATACTGGCCACTATGAGGTCGTGTTCACTGGTTATTCTTGTTTCAAAATCAACAACATTCATTTGTTTCTTGCTTCCCGCTTTTTTTGGGACTGGATTGTTTTCAAAATGTCGCAAGAAAAAAATAATCTGATTAAAATTGAGCAGCGTGCAGTGATAAAATTTCTCACTAAAGAAGGAAATACACCCTCGCAGATTAGACCACGTATGTTACCTGTTTTTGGTGGTTCGTGCCCTTCTGAATTTACAATAAAGTTCTGATCGAAACAGTTTAAGCTTGGCCGTGAGAGCCTTGAAGATAATCCTCGTAGTGGGCGACCAGTTTCCGCTGTCACCGATGAAAATGTGGCCAAAGTGAGAAATTTTATTTTAGAAGACCGGCGAATTAAGCAGTGGGAGTTAGCCAGGGATGTGGGCATTAGTAAAGAACGGGTCAATGAAATAATTCATGAACATTTGCACATGTCTAAGGTTAGTGCACGCTGGGTCCCTAGAATGTTGACTCCGTTTGACAAGGACAGACGTGTTCAATGTTGCGAGGATTTTTTAGACATGAGCCGTGGAAAAGAGGAGGAAATTATTTCTAGAATAGTAACCTGTGATGAGACTTGGATTCGGCAGTGGGATCCCGAAAGTAAACAGGAGTCATTACACTGGAAATTCAAGGATGAAAAGCCTCCTCGGAAATTTAAGGTTCGCCCGTCAACAGGCAAAGTAATGGCAACATTTTTTTGGGATGCGGAAGGAATTCTGCTTGTAGATTACTTGCCAAAAAAAACTGCAATGAATACTGAATATTACGCAGATTTACTTGACCAGCTCAGAGAAGCCATAAAAGAAAAAAGAAGGGGCAAACTCAGTAAAGGGATTCTGCTTTTGCATGATAACGCACCTGTGCATACTGCTCGCTTAACGAAGCTAGCAATTAATGGAAATGGGTACGAATTAATCAACCACCCTCCATATAGTCCAGATTTGGCCCCATCCGACTACTTCACGTTCAGACTTTTGAAGAAAGAACTGAGGGGACGAAGATTCGTAACCGATAACGACATGAAGGCTGCTGTTAATGACTTTTTCGATGATAAACCTAAAGTTTTTTTTTTAACGGGTTAATGTCTTTAATTGATAAATGTAATAAGTGCATTTCCCTGTCAGGAGACTATATTGAAAAATAAAAAAAAACTAGCCATGATCGTCTTTTGTTTCATAGTTAGGTAGATAACTTTTCAGCCGCCCCTCGTACATGACGACCAAGTCATCCGAAACTCACGAATAATTACTGGCCCCAGCAAAGGAAAACAATAATAACCGAAACATGTGGAGATTAAGTATGCAAAAATAACTTAGTAATTAAAACAGAGTCTGCAAGTTAAATCAGACTTTATGTCTGATGGTCAAAATGTATTATATTTATAGATTGATTTCAGTCAATGAAAATATACTAAGCTGAGGTCTTAAACTTAGTTGGTTCAATTATCATTCCGATCAATACTTTGAAGATGTGACATTACCAGTCTTTTCGTTTCGTAAGGCGCCACGGCTTGCTTTTGTTTCGCCTAGATCGATTAAGAACGATCATCTAAATTGCCTTAGAATATTGGATTTAGCAACAAATCAATCAAAAATCAATCTTTGGATAAAAGAGAGTTTTTAAATATTAACACACAGTTCAACGGTACTTATACAGAGGCACTTATTTTGATCACAAATATTAAATTTAAATATTAAAATATTAAATACCACACTTATGAAGTATTTTCAAAGCACTTGAAGGTAGAATTGTTGAGGCTGAAACGAAGAGGTTAAGTAAGGCCCTACGGTTCCTAACATGTATGCGAGACTAACCTTCTGTGTTGATTCAAAACAAGAGACGAAGTCTCACATCTAAATCTATAATCATCTAATTTCGTGATGTGTACTGCAAAGCCCACACAGTGCAAAGTGGTACTTTCTAAGGTACTAGCCAGTCATGATGCGTCCGTCTTGTGAATACCGATGTCTACCCTAGACGCAAGAGGTTTGCCTGTAACCCGAGGGGATAGAAAAGGATTACAGACGCCCTACTATTTTTGTGTATATATACATACATAGATATAAGGAATTGTCTCTAGTCCACGCAGAACACCGGACTACAACTCACTTCACTTCCTAGACCCTTACCGCACCGAATGAACACGTGTACCAGGCACAACGAGTCAAAATATCACCAGTTTTCCGCCGGCTAGGTTAAAAGGTACAGGGTTGGACGCCGACTCAGGCATTCCCTATCCTCTAAAACTTCAAGGGCTTAGTCGGTTCCTTTAGGTATCAACCCAAGAAATTTCTCTACATCGAATCGTACAGGAAAATTCAGACATATTACGCGAGTTCTCTTTCATAAAACCATTGGAGTATGCTTCTGAAGATAAACACAGATTTGTAAATAGTTCGTACCAGGCCACCTCGTTACCTCGCCAATTGTAAGAGCGCTGACGGCCGTATAAAATATATGGCCGTCAGCGTTTTTTTTTACAATACTAGAGCTATGGTCGTTCCTTCTAAATGTGCTACTTAGTTATAATTTATACTAAATTATTTTCAATATTATTTAATTGCGTAAGCCTAGCGTAAGTACCTCATTAGATAGCTAGTAAACCAAGGAAGTTTTTTTAACAGAATGTACGCTGCATGTTATATATTTATTTCAAAAATCAGTCTTGTAATGAAGTAATTTATTTGTTGTTTTTTTATGAGAGTTTTGTTAAATAACATGAAATCTTAGCAATACTTTTGTAGTTATTCATTACTACATGAAACTGCTGACATAGCTTTCAGAAAATAATAACACATAAAGAAATAGCAAATTAATTTTTTTATAAAAAAAATCAATGCATTTCCGCAATTTCGTAAAAAAAGCTTAAATCGTCAATGTCTCAGAAACTAATAATTTTCGGACAGGGAACTAGTATATAACTTTTTTGTTGCAATATTAACCCATATAATCCTTATTCCTAATATTAACAATAAAAGACGCACGGATATAATTTTTATATGACGTTCTACGCTTTCACGCATAAATTCTTTCCTTTTCTAGGTCCGTTTTAGTACAATAACATTAATAGAAGTAATCATATAATAAAAAATAATAAAAAACCGACTTCAAATAATCTATGAAAAGTAAGCTTTTTTTCTTTAAATTTTAGTTTTTTATCATGTGATTTAACGACACACATTTACTAACAACAACAACAACAACTACCAATAGCAGAATGCCAATTGCTCATCACCATTTACAAATTATTGCTATCCGGTGCAAGGATGTCAATCGTTGAGGAGTTCCCCTGGTTCTTCACAACCGGTTCTATTTTATCACATGGATATAACATGACCATAAGTTGCTTCCGAACCTTATACAGCAATCTGATCGCCACCCATGAAATACTTATCATTTAGGAGTTCCGGTGAACATCTATGGTCTTTATCAACAGTTCCACTTCACAAAATAATGCTTTTGGAACGTAACTGCTTGAGTTATTACAGAAAATACTAAAATTGCTATATGCGTGCCTATCATATTTGAAGAGTTCCATCTATTCCTCATAGATCCTCTCATCACACCTCGACTTTGACTACAACGGGACCAAACTGGAGGTATACCCTACCGATTAGAAAAAGAATTTTCCAAATCGGTTTATAAACGACGGAGTTGTGAATACAAACATTAAAAAAAATACAACCACATTCAGAACCTCCTCCTTTTTTTTTGAAGTCGGCTAAAAATACTAAATGTATACGATCTTAATTGCAAAATGTGCAAAAATAAAAGAATAGCTTGGTTGCAAGGTCTTTCATACGATGCCACTGAAAACTTGCTGACAATAACAAAGTGACCCACTTTGTCATCAGTTCACAGTGCATTTTGTAGTTAGATTCGGGAACTAGCAATTAAATTCTAAGCAAGTAAATATAGTAATACCTAATGTAAATAAAACCTTTAAAATTTTATTGGCCTACTCTCACTTTTTAGGGTTCCGTATCCTAACGGGACCCTATTAAATTAATGTTTACCAACACTTGTATACCCTAGTTTAGACAAAATGTATAACTGCGCATTACTTAGCCCTAAGATTAGGCTGTAATATATTGGCTGCGTAATAATTTTTCTAGGTACATATTTCATATTGAATGTATAATGATGTGTATTACTAACAATGTTACAGAGCCTAAAATAGATAATTATTATTTATTATTAATTTATTACTTAAGTATATACTTAAATGTGGTTTTTAAGTTTTGCATAGATAATTTTATGAGATAACTATTTGGTTTTAACGTTTCACAAAGATATCGGCGCTCGTTTCATTTTGCACTATACGTTCGTAGTGAATTTTATATACGTACTCTCCAACGGTATTTCCATTCCAACAATGTTCGTTGTTCTGATGCGCGAAGTCCGGTTCGTCGCAGAGCGGGTCGAGGAGCGAGGTGAACAGTCTCTTGGTGGCGGAGAGCGAGGCGGCCACCTGCAGGAGCTCGGCGTCGGGCGGCGGCGCGCGCAGCGCCTCGCGCCGACTCGCCCCGCTCAAGGGCGGCCCCCGCGCCAGCAAATCCTCCGTCGTCACCGGTGCGCCGCACTCCTGCCGCACCTAGCCGCAACAATACAAGCTTAATTGACAACATCCTCACACAGTTGGCCAGTCCTTGTATTGTGAGTCGAGTAATGATAATGGCGCTACTCAGAGTCAGTAAATGAACGATTAACATGTTCCTTAGTGAATATTTTGTATAGGAATTTTGACAAAAGAGCAAGTAATTGGTCACTATATCCTGTTTATTATAGCAGTATCTACATCTTATCATTAATTACTTATATAAACAATAAATACGGGTTAAAAACCCGTAAAAACGTTTTCATTCGGTCGTTCCTCAAGGCTCACCCATTATTCAATAAGTAGTACCTACATGGGCGTTCTGTCCATATAGGCGTTTAGGCAGTGCCTACCCTGGCAAAATGAACCTGAATTTGTCCTATTTATATTTCGTAACTCTTTATTTCTACGATATTCAAAAATCCCTATAATAATTTTTATTCCATGTTACCGAAAATCCCACCAAACAACAAATTAAATTCAATTTTATGGCTTATAAAAGGTTATTCGTTAACTCTAGTGATGAGATCATCAATGAGTGTACAATTTGACTAATTACATACTTACAACGGAACGTGGCCTATCCGTTCTGTTCGCGCCTTGCGAATTAGGCAGATCTGGCCAGTGCCTTCTTTTTAACCGGCTTCAAAAAGGAGGAGTGTTCTCAATTCGTCGGAATCTTTAATTTTTTTATACAACACAAAGACAGTCACTTCTGTGCGAATTACTGTTTAGGAATTCCGTACGAACACGAGCCCCGCAACGCACGACACAACGATATGCACACAAAAATAAATCGCTCCGCGGCGCTCTGACCTGAACACACTTTTATATGAATACATCCATTTCGCGCTGACAAGGTGCACTCGTGAAATCGTGTAATTAGCCTGCGAGCAAATCAAGGAATGTATGCTACATCGATGTTCAATCTTTTAAAAATGGCGGCGACAAAAACGTCGCTTGAAGCAAGCTTGAAGCTTGTTCACTCACATTGAGTTGTTAAGTGTTGTATCTACTAAGCTTCAAGTGAAATATTGCGTGCTGAGTTGAGTATCTTCTTAGTTTCAAATGGTTAGTTATAATTTAACACTTTCAGCGCCAGCCCAAAAATCAAATCCCATACCAGGCGCCGCAGAATTGCCTCCGTACAAAATTGCTATAGCAAGAACCCGACCAGCGAGTCGTTCGGCGTGGCGAAAAAGTCATAGAAAACCCGATCGGGTTTTCGGCACTGAATGTGTTAAAATAAACGTACATATATGCATATGTGCATATATATATGTAAGGGTTACCTGCCGCTTGTGCGTCGATTTTAAACCACTTCTATGTATACGATTGGCTTTGACATTTTTGCATACACAATTATTCCAATTCTAACACAATTGCCCTTGCGCTTTGCTTGGCTCGTCTTGGCAGGGGCACTGCCGTGCCCCCAGATAATGTGGCCAAATGTTTTAAGAAAGTATAAACAATGTTTAGTTGTTTTGTTTGTAGTATTTTTAGTTTAAACTCTTTAAATAGTAATTCGAATGTGTGTTCGCTAAATTTAGAAGTGTCTATACGTACTTATACTACGTACGTATACTTGAAATAAGAAACATCAAAATCGATTGTGACAGCTTGGTGCTTATACAAAATCGAGTTTGACGTTTCTTATTTTAAGTTTAGAGAACTTTAAATTTAGGCGACACCAGTTCGTATTGGATTATCATTTTAAAATAACCCTTCGCTGCATTTAACTGAATACATAAGGGCAATATCAAGTAGTCGTCTCCTAGACGGGAGTTAGATGCTTGTTTGACAAATATAGGAGGTAGGTTTGAGTAGAGTAGAGGGAAGAGTTAACTTAAAAGTTAATCCTTTACTCGATATTTTAACTTCATTAATTAACGATTAACGGATTAACGGTCTTGTGCCCAGCTATGTTAATAGCCAAGGACTTTCTCGCGCGACTTTACACATTCTCTCCACTGCCGCACAGCGCTCTTTTTACGTGAGGCGACCTATACAGCTGAACTAAGGATAGATAGGAAGGGAAGAGGATTTATCATTTAAACATCGACTAACGTTTCACGGAATGAATCAATTCACAGATTTTATATTTCATCGAAACTTTATTCTGCTGTTATCATACAACTTTAATAACTGCCATTAAAAATGGCTGCTGACGAGATGAAATTCTGCAAAACGAAGCATTCAATGAACCGTTTTCCAACAGTATGTAGGTATGGATCCCCGGGAAGCAGAGAGCCGTACCTTCTTCTCAAGCATTACGCGGTTCTCGAGCGCGTGCATGATGGCCTGCGACACGCGCGCGTCCAGCGAGCGCAGCGCGGCGTCGGCTTCGGTGCTCGCCAGCTTCTCCACGCCCTCCACGTACCTCGCCCACGGCGCCTCCAGCTCCGCCGCCACCCCGCCCACGCACCTGCAACCACCCGTCAACCTGCACTCGAACCACTCTCCACGACTTCACTCTGCTCCGAGTCCTCCGAGCTCCGAGCCAGAACATACTTCTTTGCAATCGTTTAATAACTATTTAATTTATCCAAAACGTCCTGCAAAATTCTCTTCGGTACTAAGTTCTTACCAGGTAAGGTTTTTCACCTTTTCATTTTCGTTTATACCATCTTCTATATACATATACTCGTATGGTATATCTATAATATATAAACGCGAAATACCACTGATCCCAAAGTTGTGGATATATGGTGTTGATTCGAAACCCTTATTTAATACCGTATTAATTTGAGGGCACCAGACTTTACCGTACCGACGGGACGAACGTCAAATGTTTGACAGGTACGAACAGTTTGTATGGGAAAATTAATTTGTCGTTTTTAGTTTATTCCCCGCAATTTTTCCGTATTTTCTCACCGTTTAAATCGTCCCTGAACTTCTACAAATATTTCAAGACCAAAGTTAGCCAAATCGGTCATGCAATTCATTTTATATATATATAGAAGATTAAAAGATTCAGTTCAGGTAATCAGAGTTATAACTATACTCTATTCGTTAAGGTAGTTTACTAAATGTAAATTAACTAATCCGCCAATCCATTTCATCTATAATTACAGATCAAAATCTATTATACATATATTAAAATGGGTCCGTGTTTTCCTTGGCTACGCCATAACTTGACTTTACCGATTTCATGCATCTTTTTTTCTAATACTTCGGTTCTTATGGAAAGTAATATTAAACAGATTACGCAGGCAATTGGATATTTTCAGAAAACTTAACGACTATTTTAACTTCGTGCGTTAGGCTACTTTTTCTTAGAAAATGCAGTTCCCGAGTCCCACCCAAACAAAGTAAAATTTAAGATTATATGGCGCTGACGACATGGCAATAAAGAAAGATAACATTCTTTAACCTTTTGAACGCCACGGTTAACGGCGAAAAAGCGTGCCACGAGCGCTTGACGACGGCTATAGCCTACGCAAATGTATGGAAAACGGCATATCGTGGCGCAAGGGGCACGGAAATCTGCTGTCGGCTGACTGGAGCGTTCAAAAGGTTAAATCTCGGCAACAACACACTCGCATTGGTTAAAAACACAGGAATATTCGCCACAGCAACAAGTTTTTTGCCAATCGTTAAGCTAAGTCAACAAAATGTGTTACCCTCTGGCGACATTTAAGCAGTAGTCCCGGCAGGGGCGCGCGTCGAGGTGGCGGCAACGCGGGCAGGCGGCGGCGCGCAGCAGCCGCGTCGAGCAGCCGGACACGGCGCGCGCCACGGCCTGCTCGGCGCCGGCCAGGACGTCTGCGCCCGCGGCCAGCCCCTGCAGCAGCGCGCGCGCGCCCGCCAACGACCGGGACAGCGTGGCGCCCAGCTACACAACAACAAATACTATCGCACGTGGCCACCCGACACCTCCCGCCTCACGCGCCGCTTACGACGAGTAAGCGGCCTTAACACTTGAAATATTAAATTATACGTATACGATAGTTAGACCCAAACCTGATGCGGCACTTCTCCGAAAGGCTGAACGGTGTCGTAAGCGTCCTTCAAGCAAACGTCGTACTCGGTAGTGAATTGCTTGTTGTCCAGTCGCAGCACGTTGTGGTACGCCAAGGGGAACAGTTGTCGAAAGAAGTTCCGCGTGGCCTGGGTGAGGTCGCGCGGCGGGCCTTCAGCGACGAGCGGCGCGCCGTCGGCGGCGAGCGCGGGGCGCAGCGCGGCGCGCACCTCGCCGTACAGCGCCGCCAGCGGCCCGTGCGTGCGCGCCGCCTGCCCGCGGTACACTTGCGCGAACAACACCGCACTCTTGTTTTGAGACTGATGTGACAGCGCAGTTAGATGAACTGTGCCAAACAAAATTGAACAAGTTAATCATGGAATCAAAGAAATCTTAGCAAAAAGAATCCTTTCCATCTTAAACAAGTTAAATATTGTCAACATAACTTTTATTTATGGACAATATCATGGCTTCTAACCAAGGGCATGCAGTTCATATAGGCATTTAGGCAGTGCTTACCCTGGAATAATGACCCTGTGTCCGATTTTATTAATAAACTTCATAAATAATAAATATTTTAGGTATTTTTGAATCGTGGAATTAATGCGAATTACGAGTTATGAATCGGACACAGGGTCATTTTGTCAGGTTAGGCACACCTATGCCTATATGGACTGCACGCCTATGTTTTTAACTACTAACAATTTTCCTATCTATTATCTACCTATCACCACTTACATTAAGTAATAATTTATAATACTACGAGAATTCTATCCTGGCTCACTATCATTCTATAGGCAGTTATATTCATCTGACGTGATATCACTATGAATTTCCTAGTTTCTCAAACCTATTTCAGTTCAAGTTGCAAGGTTGATAAGTATGCATGAGCCCTTATGAAGATTTCAAACAATTATGTGAGTCAACAGTATCTTAAATATAGAATAGGTAAGTAAGTATTAATGGGATTAGTTAAGCGCTTATTACACCGTCCTATTAAATGCAGCCATCCTAACTAGGATGTGACGGAGGGGATAGTTAGGAAGCTTCTGATTACACAACGATTAGTTACTGAGTCAGTCTGCTGTTAAAGCGCGACGGTGTCGGACATATAATGTATGATGGATCCTGTCCTGTCCAGGCTGCAAAAAAATTGGCGTAGCCTTAGCCGTTGCGACAATAGATATTAAAAAGAAAGGAAGGAAAAATTTGATTACTGAACAAATTGTCTATTTTAAATGTAAAGAGTGTTCTAGAACCTGAAGACTATCTAAGAATTAATTCGAAATCCTTCAAGATATATTTAATTAAATTTAGTGACACTATTCATTACAAAGAAAGATACTGTATTATTAAGAGATAGTATGTATATTAAGTGCATGAAAACAATGACAGATAACATTATGAAAGAATGGTGGACGGGAACACGTGCGCTTGCGGTCGCGGGCAGGCAGCGGCTAACTCGACTGAACGTCATTACACCTTCCTTTCTCCTTTCCTAACTAGGATGCTAACTCATTCAGTCAGTCAGAAACCATCCTTGCTAGGAAGCAAGGATGGTTTCTGACTGATTTTATCTAATTAGAAAATTAGGTTACTTTTTAGGATGCTTACTTGCTGAATGCGATTACACCTTCCTAATTAGGATGGCTGAATTTAGGACGGTGTAATAAGCGCTTTATTCTTGCATTAAAATAGTCAAAGTATGTGACATTACACACACAAATACATTAATTATAGTCCATTCGCGTTAAGAAAATAGTGAGTCATCCATCAGTGTAAAGGTGTATTTAATTTACAGTGGAGTAAAAAAAAGCTAAGTAGTTTATGTTTTAATCGACGAAGTTTTTTGATATATAGCTTTGTCATTTAATTGCTTTATTTAATTTTCTTTTTTTTATCTTCTTTTGCTACCGAAATAAAGTATAGAATAGTAAATCGCACTCGCGGATCCCGAGATACAGGCTCAGCCTAGTTCGGGGTCTAATGAAAACCGCTTGTAATGTACAATTCTTCTTACGTCAATAAACATTATTTATTTATTTATTGTTATTAAATAATGCATTAAGTAATTATTTTTTTTGTACCTACTATGCTCTTCACTTTACATAAATAAAATCTACTACTACTACTTAAAACCATTGTAAATAACTCATCTTTCTCCGCTGTGAAGTATCGATTCCCTTTTATTTGTTCGACTAGGTGATGTATCCATTTTTAAAAATAATACGCAAAGGACACGACCGTTTCGTACGAAAGTCTGTCTTGAACTGATCTATGTGGACACAGCTTTCTAATTTTCTGCAACGTGATTGGTCGGGGGGCGTGGTTAGGCCTAAGGACAGCGATGACTCACTATTTTCTTAACGCGGATGGACTATAGTTTAAATCTCTTCGACATAACAATTTCATAACCCTCTTTTTAACCGACTTCAAAAAACTGAAGAAGGAGGTTATCAATTCGACGCGTATTTTTTTATATGTATGTTCACCGTTCGGAGATGGCTGGACCAGTATGGATGATTCTTTTTTAATCGATAAGGTGTACCTCCAAGTTCGTCCCTTTGTGGTCAAAGTTGAGGTCTGATGAGAGGATCTATGAGAAATCGATAGAACTCTTCAAATATTATAGGCACGCATTTCTATGATAACTCAAGCAATTGCATCACAAAAACATTATTTGGTGAAGTGGAACTGAAGATGAAGACCATAGATGACCACCGGAACTCCTCAACGATAAGTATTTTCGGGGTAGCGATGAGATTTCTGAATAAGGTTGGGAAGCAACTTATGCTCGTGAAAATGCATGTGGTAAATAAGAACCGATGGTGAAGAACCAGGAGAACGTCCTTGCACCTTGGATAGCAACATTTTGTAAAGTGTGATGAGCAATTGGCATTATGCTAAGTCAGTTACCTAGAAAGGTCAGATATATTAAAGTTTAAGTGATCAATTAAATATATCGAAGTCGGTGTCAAGTATATTAGTTATTCATCTCTTATACTGTGTTCATATCTATCTATCTAATCTAATACATTTAACCTTTTCAACACCAATGACGGATATATCCGCACCACTGGTTCAGCGCCAACGACGGATATATCCGTCAGGGCATACAGGGCAAAAGACTTCACTAGTTTGACGTAAGATTGAAATTCGTGTTATTTCTAAGACATGCTTGGCGTGTGAGCGATTAGTTTTTTATTTGACGTGGCGCTGAAGAGCTCAAACGAGCAATTCTTGTATATATAGTTTGGTACTGTTACTTTGCAGGGTCGTGTGGGTGGCGAGCAGCAGCGCGGCGATGGGGCGCACGGTGGCGGCGGCGCGCCGCTCGGCCGCGCGCTGCAGCGCCGCGCTCAGCCGCTTCTCGCGCCCTCGTCCGCAGCACTGCCCGCCGCACACCTCACCTGTGACAACATACTAGTACAGGTTTTTTACAAATACCATACAACTCAAGCTGGCACGTTCTCGTACTCACACCATTTAGTTGTGGTTTTATTGGACGATTAGTGTGGGGCACCATGCACTTTTGTCTAGGATGACACCGCTTGGCACAGTTGATCCTTGGGTTGTTTTGAGCTGATTTATGGCCGAATTCAGAAAGCTGTGCAAATTGAGTTTTAATTAAAGTGACGTTTCAGTGACGTTTCCGTATAGGTTGACAACTAATTGAGGGATATATATACAATATCTAGTCAAATGCTTAAGTGGCGTTTCTGAATTCGGTCATTAGCCCGGTGGACACGCGGTACACCCCCGCAATAGGCGGGGGAGGCGGTAGAAAGTGCATCTCCCGCGGTGGAGTCAGCGCTCGATTTCCGCCCACATATAGTTAACTGTGCCAAGCGGCGTCTTCGTAGACAACCGTGTTCATACTCAAGAAGAAAAGAAGTAAAAACTCGACCTGCTAGATAAACAAATTAATAACTCCTCAATTAATAACAATAACGAATATATCGTTAGAATTAACAGTACCTAACATAAACGGGTTAATAGTGTAATTTTCACGAGATTTTTTACGAAATTGAGTATAGATTTTGTTATAAAGGTATCTTTATTGGAAACGATTTATTATTCTGACTAAATGAACATTTTTTCAGCTGAAATTTTACATTTTAGAAAAGGTACATTATCCCATAATCTATCAAAAAAAACCGATAGTTTAGTATTTTTTTTTTTCGTTCGGTATGACAGCGAATTTATGTTTTTCTTCTTATATATAAAATTCTCGTGTCACAATGTTCGTTCCCGTACTCCTCCGAAACGGCTTGACCGATTCTCATGAAATTTTGTGAGCATATTGAGTAGGTCTGAGAATCGGCCAACATCTATTTTTCATACCCCTAAATGATAAGGGTGACTCACCGGGCAGGACGACGTCTGCTGGGTCCGCTAGTTTTTATATAAAAAATCATAACTCTTGAACCGTCAAGAATCGAACCAGCACTTATCGCTTAAAATGATTGAAAATGACCGCCTCTATGTCCCTGTCTGATTTGATCCATACTTAGTTAATTTTATAAAGATATTTATCTACACCCATATCATAAAACCTCCATTGGTTAATCAAAAACCGTAGGAAATGACCACCATTTTGACAACCAATTAGGAAAAACCAGTGCTGCGATAAAGAAATAACATGACTTCTTTATCGTTTTTAGTAAAGAAATGAGATTAAATTTGGAACAGCTGTCAAAACTCCAGTGGGTTTCTATTCTAGTATCCATAGATATTAAAACAGTTATTGATACGAAACGTCAATTCAGTATGTTTTTTTAATATAAACTGCACAATATTTGATCTCTTTACGTGAGAATAGAGACCTCATCCGTTTGACTATGATTCAAAAAAAAAATGGTCTTGACGGAGGACGCCGCCATGTTGGTGTTTTGCTGAACGAAAGTAGAATTGTTGTTGAATTGAATAGAAAAAGTTGTTTGTAATTTACATTTTAGTTGAAAATATGAATAGTAAGTAGTCTTCTCGGAGTGTGTGTGATGTGAAAATGCGCCGGATATCAAATATGCAGCCACGATTGCAACAAATAACTTGTTGCCAGAAAATATTGTTTCTGAACCCATCATGGAGGATTTATAATATGTGTGTAGATAAAGTTATGGAGGCAACTCTGCATAATTTGGCCTTAAAACACACGTGCGATCTTATTATAAAACTCGCCTATCGGCTCGTTTCATGAAAACCGCACTAGTGTTTTAAGGCCTATCATTATGCAACCGTTGCATAAACTACTATTTAATAATTAATTTCTTATATACACGGTGTCCTTGGAAGTATGGAACAAATCGAACAGGGAGATAGAGGCGATCATTTCCAATCATTTTAACTGATAAGTGCTGCTTCGATTCTTGACGGTTCACAAGATAGGCATGATTTTTTATAACAAAAACACAAATTCGCTATAAGACAGACAAAAAATTTTATTTTAAGAAAAATAAAGGCTTTTTTTTGCGGCGAAACATTTTTCTACTTCTGTCTAACAAAATGTTTACTCGTTATTGTAAAAATTCGCGTAAAATAAATGATACTATCGAAACTTAACCACATGTTGTAAAAACTTGCCCATTAAATGTTAATTCTAACAACATTCTAATATTAATATTATTTTTATTAATTAAGGAGTTTTTTTTTTTATCTAGCAGGTCGAGTTTTTATTTATTTTCTTCTTTAGTATGAATTTTGTAAGGAAATGTTACGCCGCCATCGTGAAGATCCCCAGTTTTTCAACTAAATCTTATGGAGTGACGAAACTAGTTTTTAAAGAGTAGGGATATTAAACATGCATAATTTGCATTATTACTCGTTCGTTAATCCACGAATCGTGCGGAGAGATCACTTCTAGCACCAATGCGGAGTGAATATGTCGGCTAGAATTGTGGAAGGGCAAGTAATTGATCCCAGCGAGCTACCTGCTAGACTCAATGGCTCAGAGTATCTGAGATTATTACAGCAAGATTTGAACGGCTTGCTGGAAGAAGTATGCCTTGAGATACGTAGGGATATGTGCCCCCTCCAAATTTTGCAAGGGTAGTGAGACTCCATCCGGACAGACATATCGCGTGGCCGGCTTGTTCACTAGGCCTCACCCCTTCGATTTCTTTCTGTGGGGCCATTACAAGGAAGTTGTTTAAGAATATGAAAGAAAACAGAGGCACAACTTAGGGAGAAAATTGAAGCCGCGACTGCGCTTATAAAAAATAATGCCAGCGCGTTTAGACGGATAAAGTTACATTTTATTCGTATATGTCGGCTCTGTTTGATAGTAGGAGGTGCTTCGAACTTCGAACGCCTATTGTAATTTTATTTGGTTCTAAAAAAAAATCATTACACAAAAAGTAAAAGTTATTTTTATTAATACGTTTATTTTCGTTGTTTTATTAACGCACCAGTGCTGAGATAACAGAATAATTTCGTTTCTCATACACAAAATTCAACTAAGAAAACTCGAAATGCTAGATAAAAAAAAAATTACTCCTCAATTAACATTTTCAACGCCAACGACGAATATCCGTCAGGGTATACAGGATAAAAAAGCCCTTCATTAGTTTGACGTAAAGTTGAAACTCGTGTTACTTCCAAGACATGCTTGGCGTCGATGAGGTTAATAATAATAATATGAATAATTAGTATGCTGTTAGAATTAACATTTAATAGACAAGTTTTTACTTCCAAGTACAACCTATATATACGAAATTAATTATTAAAATATCCTTAAATAAATTATATTTTGATTAATTAGTAACAAATTTATATTGCAAATTTAATTATCAACATAATATAAAAAATATACAATTTTTAATAACAATCACTGTTAAATAATTACTTTAAAATAAGTTTATTAAATACATTTTAATATAAATAATAGATATAATAAAATATTGAATAATAATAATAATATTGATATATATATATATAATTATAAAAACAAAGCATCGTAGTATATAAAGCATTCTTCTAATAAAATTAGAATAAATATTAGGTATTCATGTTATTTATTCGAATAAAATAACCAATAATTCGTGGATTTATTCGAATAAAATAACGAATAAATCATTCGTAATTCGAAAAAACGGATTAATGATTTATTCACGAATAATAAGATCGTGAATTATTCTTTATTCGAATAAAAAATTTGGTATTCGAATAATGCCCATCTTCTGGTTGTTGTGTGTGGGTGGGTGGGTTAGGTCGATGTACCAATGTATATTTCGAATCTTAAGCTGTGTTTTTTAATATTTTTTTCATCTCAGATAAACTGGATCAGTTTCGTGGGCGACCAGGTAGATTTTTAATGTAACATTCCTAACAGACGATATATTGTAAATAGGGCTGCAAAAAGGGAGAAAATCGCTTAGCGAATGTGGTTTTACTTGGGGTACAGGGTATATTTAACAACAGAATTTGACACGTTGACTCGTTTTTCTCTTTACGCCGACACAGTTACAGGTAGACTGCCGTCTAAAACAAAATAAATATATGCGGCGCGGCGCGATAGCACACTTGTGCGCCGTCAGCACATTCCTGCGGCGGCCGGGCCGGTCCGGCGCCCCGCGCCCCGCGCCCCGCCGTCAGCACCGGCAGGCTGGCGCGAGACAAGGAGTCTGCGCTGCGCACATACCTACTGTATTGTACAGTTAGTTACCTAGGTATAAGCGCTTCAAAATCTATACAAATTAATAAAATTGAAGTGTCTGCTTGTAACGTCCAAATAACAGATTTTTTACTCAATATATATGAAAGATCTACAGTACTTGTAAAGAAAACCAATTTTTAAAATGTTTGTTCCGGCTAATCTCCAAAACGGCTGGACCGATTTTAACGAGAATTTCACTGGTAGATAGCTGATGTTATAAGGAGTAACTTACGCTACTTTTATTTTAGAAACCGAATTAGGATTTCACGCAAAAAAATGTAACCCCAATTGTGAACAAAATTGGATCTAGGTACGCGGGTGAAACCGCGGGTATAAAATGTATTGAATTATTGAATATCTTTGTACGCGATTAGCACACACTTCCAGAATCCCTTTATGTGGGCCAAATATTGAAATGAGGAGTTTATGATCAGTTCGCAAAACGAAGGGCTTAGACCTACCATATATAGGTATAGGTATATGTACTGATGGAAGTGACGCACACCGAAAATATTTGCAGTCGCTTCCTTTTGTATTCGCGAGTATCTCGTTTTAGCGGTGAGCGTGCGCGATGCGGGCGATGTCGGCGCCCCGGTCCCGTCGGGCCCCACCTGCGACAGGCTCGCGCCCAGCCCGGGCCCGCGTTCGCGGTCGACATTAACTTTGCTTCCGAGTTGAAATGCGCTAGTACCTGCTCGGATGCTAAGCATTTTTTTTATTTCTCAGTAAGCATTTTGTAATTTAAAATTCCATTTTGTAATTCCATTCCCATTTCACTACTGTTTAACTCGGTCATATCTATAACAGGCACAAAATGGAAGACGCGTTAGGTACAAATTCTATAGTTCATTTTTTATGTCTATAAAGTACTGAGACTGTATACGAGACACTCATTGGTTAATTCAAATTAAGGCGCTGACAAGACCTAAATCGGCTTTACTTAAACACTTTTTTAACAAAAACTATTTGATTTGGCAAAGCGACATAAATATACGTTCATATTGGTTCATATTCATTATATTATTGAAAAATGTCTTTTTTTCTTCTTTTTTTTATGTCAATTGACTGACAAACGAGCTGACGGCCCACCTGATGGAAAGTGGTCACCGCCACCCATGGACATCTGCAACACCGGAGGTGCTGCCAATGCGTTGCCAGTCTAGGGAGGATGGGGAATGAGGATGGGAAGGGGATGAGGGAATAGGCCTCCGGAACTACCGAAACACGATTTCATGAAATCAATACGATAGAAAAAAATCGTGAAGTACGTCTGATATCCTCTTTAAATAGTTCTGTCTTAATTTTTTACACGATTTTATTAGCTTCACCTGTATGTATGTATGTATGTATGTATGTATGTAATGGAATCTTTCAGCGTAATTTTAACCTACTTCTAGTTGTGGTAAATATCTGAAACTTTGCAAGTGTATGCAATTCGGAAGACAGTACAATAATTTGGTACCATCGAGCTGATCTGACCATGGAGCCAGGAGGTGGATAGTGGAACTCTTCAATGACTACTAGTAACCCCCTGGAATTTGGGCTCATTTGGTTTGAAATTCGGATGACAATACAATGATTTGGTTCCATCGAGCTGATCTGACCTGGTTTGTCAGCCAAAAGGTGGATAGTGGAACTCTTCAATGACTACTAGTAAACCCCTCGAGTTTGAGCTCATTTGGTTTGCAATTCGGATGACAATACAATAATTTGGTTCCATCGAGCTGATCTGACCTGGTTTGTCAGCCAGAAGGTGGATAGTGAAACTCTTCAATTACCACTAGTAAACCCCTAGAGTTTAGGCTCATTTGGTTTGCAGTTCGGATGACAATACAATAATTTGGTTCCATCGAGCTGATCTGACCTGGTTTGTCAGCCAGAAGGTGGATAGTGGAACTCTTCAATTACTACTAGTAAACCCCTCGAGTTTGGGCTCATTTGGTTTGGTTTGACGAGTCCAATAGGTATACCTTAGTAATGAGGATCTTTCAGTGCGTTACTGACAAGAGCGTGTTTTTTTTAGTCTTTGAGTAAATTATAGTTTAAAAAAACTATAAAACACGCTTTAATAACAAACCGAACTAAAAAGTAAAAAAGAAATTTTAAGTGTGAAGAGTTTGTGTTACAGTAATGGAAATTCCAACTATCAATTACTTATGACTAATCAATTTGAGATAATATTAGAATATAAATTAAGTAATTAACAAATAATTCAATTTTAGTAAAAAACGTGGGGTGCAATTCACTATATTTACAAAATGACTAATTTTATAAATAGCTACCAATGAAATAATTGTATAATTTAATACCATGCACCCCACGCTTTTTTACTATAATTGAATTATTTGTTAATAACTTAATTTATATTCTAATGTTATCACAAATTGATTAGTCATAAGTAATCGATAGTTGGAATTTCCATTACTGTAACACAAACTCTTCACACTTAAAAAATATTTTCTACTTTTTAGTTCGGTTTGTTATTAAAGCGTGTTTTTTAGTTTTTTTTAAAACTATAATTTAAACTTATGGGTCTATAATTAATAACACTATTAATTACATCACGCCCATACTCAAAACTTGACTAATTTATATTTTACGTGTAGTGTGTTTACTTAATATAATTCATCAGTTTTTGATTTTCCCCATACAAAAAACCGCACAGTGCTTCTCGTTCACTCCGGTGCAAACCGACAGTGACCGATCACTCAAGGTCGTTGGCTCTTATCAGCATCTTAAGTACGCTTAGGTGGCTTTCACGGCGTGGAAAACTAGGTGCATAAAGAAAATCACAGGCATCTTTAATAATATAAATATTCTAATGTTTTAGATTATTTATTTTCATGAAACTACTTTTGTTATGCAAATAAGTAAAATAATAATAACTTAGGTTTCGTGACAGTTAAGAATCATCTCCACCAAACGGCTCGCATCGCATCGAATCGGAAAGTATATGACGGACGCGGCGACAGCCGATCGCGTCCGGCAAGATGTCGAAGCATACGAACGGCTCCGTATAGACTAAGAGGTCATGACATTGTTGGTAACGATAACTGAAATGACTGACGCTGGTCGCGTTGTATAGAGGGCAATTCCCAGAGATCAAATATCGTTGTCGGCCACCGCTAAATTGTTGCGTTAGCGAGATTCCTATAGCTTCCCATAACTCCTTACCGTTACCAAAAAGAAAACGATAACGGAAATGTCTGACCGCGATGAAACGCTATGAAATGCAACCAAAATATTGATCAGTTTTGATATACAGATGTAGTGCATAATTAGTTTCCATCGTGTTTTATCGGAACAGTTCGTATTTATCGTGCTGCTCTCTCAATTAGCTTCAGCAGGCCCCCAATTCTCGGTGCATTCGAGATAATCTCACAATCACGATTAAACGTCAGTGCATACAGTCATTTGACACAACTGTATGAATCTGACGTTTAATCTCGCAATTGACATTATCTCGAATGCATCGAGAATTGGGGGCCAGTACCCATCATACCATGCTGTCATTTTTCATTTAGACATTTGACAGTAAATAATAAAGTTTCATATTAATGAATATAAACATGTCACTCATTGAATACAATAATTAATTGACACTTCGGGTCCTGTCGTCTTCCGATTGAGATCAGAGTTTTACCAATGGAAACATATTATTCACTATATCTGTAACTGAGCTAAACTAATACCACAATGTTTCGTCTCATTCAGTAATTTTCTCTTTCCTATACATTCATCATATCATTAATGTAGGTAGTAAAAACAAACTAACCCACGTGACTCAGTTAAGTAGCCATTCAAGACATACCATGGATGGATCAAAAAAAGCCAATCAAGACATACCATAGATAGAAAAGTTGACTAGATCGACTGGATTAGGTGTGTCACATGGGTTAGTTTGCTCACTGATCAATATAATGATTGATCTGAACATATTTATACAAATTACTAAATTACTCAATCATATCGAGTACTTTGTATAAAAATGACCCATACATAAAGAGCGGTATTAAAACTTTGACCGACCGCCTATAATTTTATCGTTAATAGAAATAGTAACGTAACTCGTGATAGAAATTGTACCTATTTAAATAACTATGTCGTTTCGTTAGTGATTTTTTTTTATAAAAAATAATAATTTATATAATAATTTAACAAATAAAAAAACCGACTCCAAAACCCCATTGAAAAGTAAGAAATAATAATTGGCTTTTGTAAGTCATTTACCTAGAAATGGGAGATATATTATTGGTTTAGTGACGTCATAAAGTAAATATATCGAAGTCGGTGGCAAGTTAATCAGGTAATAGGTACATGGAATAAATGGACTTTCCAATACATCCCTCATACTGTGTTCATTTACTTGACAAGTCACCACCAACCACCAACTTGCCACGATATATTTCGATATATTTAATTTATGACGTCACTTAACCAATAATATATCTCCCATTTCTAGGTAAATGACTTACAAAAGCCAATTATTATTTCTTACTTTTCAGTGGGGTTTTGGAGTCGGTTTTTTTATTTGTTAAATTATTATTTATGTTATACTTTTTAGTGCTTATCGTATAAAACACATTTATTACATCAAGTAACAACAGCATGGTGGTGGTGGTGGTGATGAGCAATTAGCATAATTGCTCATCACCATTTACAAAATGTTGCTATCCAGAGGGCAAGGGCATCAATCTTTGAGGAGTTCTCCTGGTTCTTCAAACCCAGTTTTATTTTAACACATGCATTTTCATGACCATAAATTGCTTCACAAACTTATAAAGAAATTTAATCGCCAACTGTGAAATAATTATCATTCAGGAGTTCCGGTGATCATCTATGGCCTTCATCCACAGTTCCACTTCACCAAATAATGCTTTTGGAACGTAACTGCTTGAGTTATTACAGATTATACTAAAATTGCAATATGCGTGCCTATAATATTTGAAGAGTTCCATCGATTCCTCATAGATCCTCTCATCACACCTCGACTTTGACTACAACGGGACCAAACTGGAAGTATACCCTACTGATTAAAAAATAGTAGTTTATGCAACGGTTGCATAATGATAGGCCTTAAAACACTAGTGCGGTTTTCATGAAACGAGCCGTAGGCGAGTTTCATAATAAGATCGCACGTGTGTTTTAAGGCCAAATTATGCAGAGTTGCATACATAACTTTATCTACACACATATTATAAATGCTCCATTATGGGTTCAGAAACAATATTTTCTGGCAACAAGTTATTTATTGCAATTGTGGCAGCATATTTCCGATATCCGGCGCATTTTCACATCACACACACTCCGAGAAGACTCTTACTATTCATATTTTCAACTAAAATGTAAATTACAAACAACTTTTTCTATTCAATTCAACAACAATTCTACTTTCGTTCAGCAAAACGTCAACATGGCGGCAAATACGATCTTCCGTCAAGACCATTTTTTTTTTAAATCATAGACAAACAGATGAAGTCTCTATTCTCACGTCACTCGAGATCAAATATTGTGCAGTTTATATTAAAAAAACATACTGAATTGACGTTTCCTATCAATAACTTTTTAATATCTATGGATACTAGAATAGAGACCCACTTGAGTTTTGACAGCTGTTCCAAATTTAATCTCATTTCTTTACTAAAAACGATAAAGAAGTCATTTTATTTCTTTATCGCAGCACTGGTTTTTCCTAATTGGTTGTCAAAATGGTGGTCATTTCATACGGTTTTTGATTAACCAATGGAGGTTTTATGATATGGGTATGGGTGTAGATAAAGAATTTTTCAAATCGGTTTATAAATGACGGAGTTCTGAAGTAACAAACATTTAAAAAAAAAATACAACCGAATTGAGAACCTCCTCCTTTTTTTTGAAGTCGGTTAAAAAGAAGGGACTGAGCGCGATGACTACCGATCGGCCCGGGGTACTTGTCAGAACGTGTTTTTCGCGCCACAGGTAAATCTCTCGACAAGCTTTTATTTCATATAAATTGTATAATGTAATAAATTGACGGGTTTGTTATAATTAAAATTTACATTCTATATTTTAGAGCATTTAAATAAAAGCTTGTTTTAAACAATATTTTTTTTACTATTATTCAGTATTTGTTGTTATATAGCGGCTACAGAAATACGTCATCGGTGAGAATTTCAACTGTCTAACTATCACGGTTCATGAGATACAGCATGGTGACAGACGGACGGACAGCGTCGCGGTACGGAGCCCTAAATAAAAAAAAAATTATGCAAATCGGTCCAGCCATCTCCGAGTAATCGGTGAACATACATATAAAAAAAAGCAAATATACGCGTCGAATTGAGAACCTCCTCCTTCGGTTTTTTTGAAGTCGGTTAAAAATAGGTGGTACTTGTACTTTTTCAACTTTCGCAAAATACATTATCCAAGTTTTGGCTGGACCGATTTGGATGATTCTTTTTTTAATCGATAGGATATACCTCCCAGTCGGTCCCGTTGTAGTCAAAGATAGGTCTTCTGATGAGAGGATCTATGAGGAATCGATGGAACTCCTCAAATATTATAAGCGCGCATATAACAATTTTGGTATTTTCTTTAATAACTCAAGCAGTTGCGTTCCAAAAGCATTATTTGGTGAACTGAAACTGATGATGAAGACCATAGATAACCACCGGCACTCAACACAATGATGACCACTTGAGTATTTCACAGGTGGCGATTAGATTTCTGTATAAGGTTGAGAACCAAGTTATGCTCATGACAATCCATGTGGTAAAATAGACTCAATGGTGGAGAACCAGGAGAACTCCTCGACGATTGACCTTGGATAGCAACAGTTTGTAAATGGTGATGAGCAATTGTAATCATGCTATTGTTACTTTATGTAGTAAATGTGTGTCGTTAAATAACATGATAGTATAGTACCTACTTAAGTAAAAAGTGAAAATGAAAAACTTACTTTTCAAAGGCTATTTGAAGTCTGTTTTTTTATTTTATAAATTAAAAGATTATAATCTAGAAAATTTCTTTTAAAATTAGTAATTAAAAGTAAGACTGAAAAACAAGAACGTTCTACCGGTTTTTAGGGTTGCGTACCTCAAAACGAAAAAACAGAACCCTTATAGGATCACTCCTGTGTCTGTCTGTCTGTCTGCTCCGAAACTACTGGACCGACTGAGTTGAAATTTTGTACACATATGTGAACCAGTACCGCAACACGAACGTGTAACGTAAATAAAAAAAATTAAACAAAGGGGCCAAATTTGGGGGGTAAATTAGATAATTAAAAAAAAAGTTTTGCGATCAATGGCGTGTGACACATTAAATGAAAGGGCTCGTTGTGAGGATATAATTTTTTAAGATATTGAAAATAAGTACAGAAAATAGTTCTTTACCTAGAAATAGCATATAATCACGGAACCCTCTCCATGCGAGTTTTAATCGCACTTGTCCGATTTTTTTTAATTTAGATTTGCACTCGTTTGAGTCATATACCTAGTACCTACCTGTACCTGGGAAAACTGCAATTTAAAGAGGATAAACCTAAACAAACCAAATTAAACAATAATACCTCCTTGTAAGGTTTCTAAATTCTCCATAATCGGATTTGATATCTTACGATGCGCATTAGGTTCATTCTATTTGCGTCAGTCGCCAAACGTCAAATGCCAAACCTATCTATTAATATACGTGTGCGTAAGGGCCGCACACTCTACGTGCGCAAAAAAATTAGTATGCTACGGGAGCTAGTAGCATGAGAACCACATGAGAACCTTATCTTATTATAGTGACTATCAAACTAGCGTAGGTAAAACTATCATAACTTCGTCATTTATGAAGGTATTTAAAAAAAAGGATTATTTCTAATCTTTTCCTATGTTTACATCCAATAACCTACTTCCACACCAAGTTTTAACTTCCTAGGTCACTTGGAAGTAGTTAAAACTTCTGATCTATAGGTATGTCAGTCAGTGATAAAAATAGTGGTTTTCGGACGTCATTATCTCGTGAATGGTAAGATTTTTTATTAAAATTTTGGATTCAGCAATTAAAAGACGGTCTTAGTAGACCCGTAAAATTGCGTACGGTCATTTCGATTTTAAGTTATGGGGGGGTCGAAAATGGCCCAAAATGGTTCGTGTAATAATTATAACCTACGACCGGTGTATCGCGAACTTTGGCTGCCGTGTATCTAGATTTAAATTGCTAATTTTTTGCGCCATAAACAATTAATGAAATGACGTACTAGCACGAACGAGGGGCCCTTTACCTTAAAACAGGTGGATGTCCAAGGTACATCTGAGGGGCCTAGGACACTAGCTTTTATCGTGCACATACTTAAGGCATCTGACACTTTTGAACTGATATGCGGGTGTGAAACCGACGAATGGTATAGGTATGTGCGCGATAAAAAATAGTGTGTTACGGGGGCTGGTGTGTAGTACCATAGACACTCTCTTTTTAGGGTTCCGTACCTCAAAAGGAAAAAACGGAACCCTTATAGGATCACTCGTGCGTCTGTCTGTCCGTCTGTCACAGCCAATTTGCTCCGAAACTACTGGACCGATCGAGTTGAAATTTGATACACATATGTAAGTGGGTGACCGCAACACGGACGTGTCACGTCAATAAATTAATTTTAAACATGGGGGCCATTTTTGGGGGACAAAACCAGAAAATTCAAAATAAAAATTTTGCAAACTATATCGTGTTGCATATCAAATGAAAGGGCTCGTTGTGAAAATCTTAAATATGTATTATTTAATAACTTTCCATAAATAGTTTTTTTAAGTTATTGATCATTTCCCGATTATCTACCTATACCTATACCTTTTAACAAGCAATTCTTGCATAAATAAATTAAGAAATATATACATATATTAGGGTGTCCCTTATATGAAGGAAAAAAATTTTTTTTTACGGTTTTGAAACGCATACCCCTTAAATATGTTAGTAGGCCTAAAATATACTATTATGTGAAATTTCAGCTTTTTATAAGCATTAGAACCCGTGCCGACTTGACTTCAAAGTATTGTTTTTAGTTATACTTGTAAAATTGGGTAGGTATAGAGTATAATTAGCAAAAATCAAATAAATTAGTGAAATAAATGATAGAAACAAGAGCAATAATGTTAATTAGTAATCATATTTAATAAAATCATCCGAATAAAAAATTCAGTAATTACTTATATTTCTTTTTTCAAGTGGCTTTTTTACAATCAGGGGAGAGATTTCTGTGCTCTAGCACGCAACGCAGAAGAAATTGTTTTTGCTCTTCATCGGCGGTTACCAAACCGTGAGAATCTTGCATAAGCTTTACTGCTCTCTCTGCTATGTCATTTACAGCTTTTAAGCATACAGCTCGACTTTTAGCTTTCATATATACTTCATTTTCTTTCCACGAAGAAACGCTTTCTTGCAGAAAACTGTCGTCGATCTTTAGGTGTGAAAATAAGGTTTTGCTCTTGTTTGTCACAAAGTTTTCTAAAGATCTGCCTGAAATCATAAATCAATTTCTGGAATATTGTTCTGAAAATCGGTTTTTTACATCTCTGCCCTGTCCTTTCGTATCTGCGTTCGAATGCGTTGTATTGAAGATTTAGCTATAGTAAATTCATAAATATTAAGAACCAATGCTTCAATTACAGCCTGAACTATGTAAACAGAGTCTCTTATTCTTAACTGACATCTATCTAAAGTTGCTACTAGCTTGGGTGTAACAATATATTTTCTGCCCCTTTTCGCGGTACTAGTTCGAGACGTTGTCGCCGTAGGTGCAGCAGAAATAGGATTGTCCAAGCTTTCAGTAGAACTACTGGATGATAAACTACAGGCAGCAAACGTATCAGATTGAGCTGGTGAATGATAATGCGAAGACACCGTATTCAGCAGTAGTCAAGTGTTTTAATCTTTTCTTCTCTTCTTGTAACTTTCTCTGTCGCAGTCTTCTTTTTTCAGTTAATATTTTTCCCTACACCAGCTAGACATCTTGGTCGCCCTGGTTCTCTCTGTTGTTGTAAAAATAATATCCCTTTCAGTTTTATTTTAAGCATCGGCATGTGCTTTATCAAATAAATTATCCAACTCATATTGAAAATCTTGTTCGCGTTTAGTGTAAACTTCATGGGATGTTTTGCATTTTTTTTTTGTAAATCTCGCCACACCGTATAAAGATCTACTAACTTTTTAACACAGTTAGGTGCTGTTCGGGTTGGTGTTCGAGCCTTTTCCCAGAAGATTATACATTCACGGGTCACAAAATTTGCACTTTCACTCACTGTTAATTTGACTTCCCGTAGGTATATTGTGAAACAAAACTGCTAGGACTTGTCGCTTCGGAGGTAATTTTGTAACCCAACACCAACTAAGTAAATATCTTTTTTGCACTTCGTAACTCGACTGCCATCTTAGAACAGTAATTTAATACTCGTTATTTGAATGAAAACAGTCACTAAAATAACTAATTGCAAGGCACGCGCCACTTGTCACGCGCAACTTGTATGAACAGGACAAAGATGCCTGTCGGCACGGGTTCCCGTTCATAGAATGACCTGATTTTTTTACTGGGAGTATATAAACACGTAATAAATATAATAAGAGGGTATGCGTTACAAAAAGAAATATTCGAAAAATAAGGGACACCCTAACATATATATATATATATATATATATAGTCGTAGTAGTTGTGGTCATATAATTATGAACGATTTCAAGTTCCAGATTTTTTTTATCTAAATCATGTCATGTGTAGTTATTTATATATTCCTGCTCAGAAGTAACTAGTTATCAATCGATCAACTGAAGATCTTGCGTATGCCACCTACATGTGGGGCGAAGCCATCGAGAACCACGGCGAGTGTCTGTCGACATCTCCAAGGCATTCGACAGGGTCTGGCACGATAGCGTCAAAAGCAAGCTTCCGTCATTCGGGATTACCGCTATTCTGTGCGACTGGATATCTGACTTCCTGAGCGAACGGTCAATATGGGTGGTCATAGATGGCCCTTCCTCTGACCTATTGGCTATTAATGCCGGTGTACCTCAGGAGTCTGTTCTTTTCGCAAAGCTTTTCCTGCTGCACATCAACGATCAGAACTCAGAACATACCCTGTTTAGTTTTGTCTCGTCAGAAAAAAAGAACATTTTTCCACCGTCTAACTGTCCAGTTTTCATACCTTCTTGCAAATGCAAACCTGGCTTGCCTATGGCACCTTCCTTGCTATCCTTCCGTGCAAATTTTTCTTCTACCAAACGCCTTCGAATAGTGCGTGCCGAGATTTCTGAAGGGTTGTTTTCACCAAAAATATTATTTTCTCAGCTCATTAGACCATAAAAGGATTTTGTTTTGTCAAACGAACGATATTTCGATCATCTTATTATTTATTATATTATATTATTATTATTATTATCTCAATGAGATGAACTTCTCTATGTAGGTACACGCGGAACATTTGAAGTAGTTAGATACGTGGCAAAATGCTTCACAGCGTGGAAAACCATTGTTTTTGAGCATTGCAGATAGTCGGCTACCTTTTTATACGACCAATTCTTCTTGCGAAGTTTAATTATTACTTCCCTTGTAGATCTTATCACCCCCGCCATTTGTTTTCACATGAAGCAATCGCCTTTAAGACTTTTACAGCACTAAATAGCGCCAAAATTATACGAAATAGTAACCTACATCCACAGAGCCACAGATTGTTATCTGTTTAAAAAAAATACATGCAATTTAGTTATATTTGTTAGTTTGAAAAAATCTTCCCATTAAATAAGCGTTCTTAATTATATGACCACCACTGTATATATATATATTTATATACGTCGTTTAATCCGTGTTTTTAGGCAATGAAAAACTGCTATAATATCATTAGAATACGAAGGTAAATTTCGCGATAATCTACAAGGTTATAATAGCTCAGGTGGGAAATCGGGCGGTCCCGAAACCAGAAGACCCCGGTTCGAGTCTAGATGATTATTTTTTTCAAGTTCCTTCTTTTGGGAGAAAAACAATTATGGGGAGCCCTTTTATCAACACATAAAATTACAAAAAAAACACAATTTACCAAAAAAAAAAACCATCATCCAGGTACTGGTATTTAAAGTAACATAGGAAACTTCTATTGCTGGACACCGTTAATCAAATAATTAAGTTCGTTAATCGCTAATCCGTTATTTAAAAAGTTAACTTCGTTAAACGTTAAAGCGTTACATTTCGGAAGATCTAACGGAATTTAATGTTAATCAGTAATTCGTGATAGAACGTGCATTTTATCAAAAATTAATAAAATCCCATCTTTTATTAACCTTTTGAACGCCACGGCTAACGGCGAACAAGTGTGCCACGATCGCTCGACGACGGCTGTAGCCGACGGCAATGTATGAAAAACAGCATATTATCGTGGCGTCTAAAGGTAAATTTTTCATGTCCTGCCTAAACTTCCATGGCTACAGTATATGGATGTTTTCTAGACCTTTCGAAGACCTTCGACCTGGTTTCCTATCAGATACTTTGGGATAAGCTAAGGCCTACTGGTTTGCCTGGAGATCACTGGTATGCGCACCAAGAGAACTGTGTTCGATGGGCGGGGCGCACCTCCGACACGTATCGGATGGAATGTGGCGTGAGGCAAGGGGGATTGACATCACCAAAACTCTTCAGCCTGTACGTGAACGAGCTGATCGCTGGGCTCAGTAGCATGCATGCGGGATGTTCCATAGATGGCCAGATGGTCAATAACATCAGCTATGTGACCGACATGGTGCTGCTGAGTCCATCGGTTTGTGCACTTGGGGATCTGCTGTGCACTGCGAATCATAGGCCGAAGAGCACGGGCTCAAATACAACTGCAAAAAGAGCGAGGTAATGGTGTTCGCAGAGCGCGGCACCTCGCCCTGCTACGTGCCGTCCATACAACTGTATGGCCAGTATTTAAATAGGGTGCACCAGTTTAAGTACCTGGGTCATGTGGTCACTAGTGACTTGAAGGACGATTGTGACATGGAGAGAGAGCGTAGGGCGCTGGCGGTACGGGGCAATATACTGGCCTGCAGGTTCGTGCATTGTACAGATGATGTGAAGATCACTTTATTCAAGTCTTTCTGTCAATCCTTCTACACCGGCGGACTGTGGGTTGGCTATACCCAAAGGGCCATCAACGCCCTACGTGTACAATATAATAATATGTTCAAAGTGTTGTTGGGACAACCCAGATTCTGCAGCGCATCAGCCTATGTTTGCTGAAAATCGCGTAGATGGTTTTCACGTTATATTGCGTAAGAAAATAGTGTCCATCAGAAGCAGAATACAGAGTAGTTCCAACAACATACTCAGGGTGTTGGCTGACCGACCTGACAGCTTTCTGCAAGGGCGCTGGGCCGCAGCCTTAATAAATCCACATGCGGAAGTAGTTTATTTTATTAATTAATTATTCAATTTATTCCTTCTTTAATTTTAATCTTCAATCTTAATTATTGTAATTTGTATTTGAATTGTGCCTCTTATGTTATAATGGATCTTTGTTATCTGATAAATAAATATATTACTATTATTATTGCCAATACGAAAAATTTTGCGCGCGATGAGGCAATGACCGATGTCCGCCGACCGGCCCGGACGTTCCTACTTGTCAGAACGTGTTATTCGCGGCGCGGCGTGGACTGCGCGGTGTCATTTTGGCACATCGTAAGTACTTAATTAACGATTAACGGACTTTAAGTGTTTTAACGGAAGTTAATGAGTCCGTTAACCATTTTTAAAGTAAACTTAGAAGTTAATCCGTCACACAAATCTTAACTTCGTTAATTAAATTAACGAATTAAGCCCAGCTATGGAAATTTCTCAATATATGTTACGCACTTTGTACCTACCTACATGTGAACAGAATTCCTCTGCAAGGTCGTATCACACCTTACGGTTGCACAGAGATTGAGAAAGTTATTTTTTGTTTTATTTTATAGGTAGGTTTTAAATGGTTACCCGGTTGTCAAAAGCATGTTACTTTATTTTGAGGGTTCCGTACCTAAAAGGTACTGTCTGTTTTTCATAGGTAAGTACGGGACCCTCGGCGCGCGAGTCAGACTCGCATTGGGAAGGTTTTTTATTTTTCATCAGGCCATTCCATTTAAATCAATGGAAGGATCCCAGAAATTCATATCACATCATGTAGTTTAATAATCTATCTTTGGATATATGTACGTTTGGAGCATGAAAGCTTATATTTTTATTCTAAAAATCATTTAATATAAAACTGTCCTGGGTAGGTACAACAGTTTCGCCCACTGATTTACCAAAATTTGTGAGCGTCAAGTTGGCGTACTCGTCGAAGATATCCAGGACCTGATGATTCCAAAAAATAGTACCCAAATTTCGGAGATAGGTACCTATGAGCTGTTTCACGGGTACGCTAACGTGACGTCAGCTGGCGTGCCAAGTATTTTTTTTTTCAATTTTCCACTTAGCTTTTCTTTTATGTTTTTGTCGTAAAAGGGGTACTATTTTTTGGTATATAGCTGGCTTAGGAATTCATTGGCTTTCTGTGTGATCTCGGCCGGGTACGCCAGCTTGTCGATGCACAATATTTTACCCGTGATTTGTATGAAATATCTTAGTTTCTATTATAGCTACGAAGTTGAGACTTGGTGAGCCAGCGGTACTATTTGGGTATTATTTTTTGGGGTATACGGCATTTTTGGGAACAGCACCGTTCTCGAGATCCAAACTTGGTATGCCAGCTTGACGTCAAGTTAGCGTACCCGTGAAGTAGGGCTCATATCATTGAAATTATAAAGGTACTATTTGTTTGAACTCGGTAGTTCGGTACTAAATCGGTACTATTTTTTGGAATCATCAGATCCGGGATATCTTCAAAGGGTACGCCAACTTGACGGTCACCAAAAATTTGATCTGATATTTAGTCGCACGGACTTTTATGAAAACTCGGCCTTTATTGATTAAATAGGTAAGTATCTAGAGAGAATTGAAACACGTTTTATGTACGAACCAGCACCTGGGTGTTCGGTATCATCAGCTGATACGTTATGCCTCAAAAAGAACTCCTCGGACTGCGCGCACGAGGCAGCGGCAGCCCTGGCGCCGGCCAACACGGCCAGAATAAACACCATGCGCCTCATATTTACACCAATTGCACGACACGATTATTTGATCCAAATATTATTTATTTGTGAGTCGATACAATAAGTCTGAGTGCACGCTCGTGATGCGATCAGTGTGACGTAATCCGATCCGCATCGGAGCGCCGCCCCGGACTTACTGAACTGCCTGCCACTGTCTTTGCAGTGTGACCATTGGGAAAATAGGGAATCTGCCATACACCTACTACCAATCTGCCAAAACCTACCGAACACTTTTAAGCAAAATGCCACATACCTAATATTAATGCCCCCTATCAATTGAATCAAATGAGCCTATAGCATAACTACTTGTTAATGTTAATACAAGCGGAAGCCTCTTTTCAACTTATTTTACCAGAGACTTCCGCTTATGTTCTGGTTACTGGCAAGTACTAGTCTCGCTCACAAACAAACACATACACACACACGCGCGTACACAGACACACGCATACTAAGGTCTTTCACACACCCATACATACACCAAATCCCACCACTTTAAATATTTATATTTTCTTGTACTAATCTGAACTAAAATTAAAATTAAATACAAAATTATTTCGTGTCTAGACTTTTTGATGTTTTATATTATTTCTTACATTGTTAACAGACTCAGTGGGTCCCAAGATACAGGCTCAGCCTAGTTTGGAATCCACCGGATATTATTACTTCTTTAACATTATGTAACTTTGTGATTTGATAGGTAAATAAATATATTCCATTCTATTCTTTCTATTACAGGTTTGTCCCGTTTCACACTTACAATTTTACAAGTCTAAACTGGCAACATGTATGTGCATGCGTTGGCAATGATGCAAATGTTGCCAGTATTGACTAAATAATGTTGTATACAGACCACGTTCAAAGCCGTTTAAGTGAAAATTCTTGAATCTGACAATTCCTGCCACTTTTGTAATTCGTCAACATAATGTGCCAAAATACGAGAAATCTGCCAACTGTGACCGCAGTGTTGCCAGATCAGAATTTTTGAAATCTGTAGGCCGAGGCTGAAAATCCGTAAATTCCGTGGATTGCTTTTGAAAAATCCGTAGTTGTACAGGTTTTTTTTAGAGTTGTCTAAATCTTAATAATGTAGGTAGTTGAAAGCTTGCCTAGAAATAATAAAAAAAAACAAATTCACCTTTTTGTTAAGCGAAAGAGAAGGAAATAAATGAATAAAATTCATATCTGTTTTCGTGTTTATTATTCCTTAGGCTTTCGACATCACTGACAGTCTCAGTCTGCCCATCCTTTTTAAATAAATGCTTATTCTATATACCTACTCATATCAGATTTTTACTTTCATTTCGCTTTTAGTGTGCAATAGTAAACGCAGTCCATTCAACTATACCAACCACAGGTTAGATTAAATTCAATTTTTTTTTTTGAAGATGATATAATAAGGACCACCTACATACAGCAACGCTGGGTTTCCACGTGGGCCTCTTAACGTTCCAAGCCGCTAGCATTACTGCGATCGAGGGATACGAGGGAGAGGGTTGTTTTGCATCCGTCGATCGCAGCGCTACCTGGATTTTACTTCGATAGTTGAGTCACTGCGTCCCATTGACATTTTGCCCAGTTGCAACAACTGTGTGTAAAACCGTGAATAAGACTATACACTATACGTCAGAATGAAAGTTAAGGTTCATTTGGTTATATGTAACATCTTTCCTCTCACTTTCCTGCAACCTGTGGGAGTGATTTCGTGAAAAGGGACGGAAGTGTGTAATAGGAAGCTGGGGAAGCGCGCGCTATTTGATTTGACCAATGAGCGCGCGCGGTGGTAGAGTTGGTCGTCAAATGGTACCTATACGAAATTCGTTCCTGAGAAAAAGGGTCTTCACAGACAGACAGGGTTCCTTTTTTCATTTTGAGGTAAGAAACCCTAAAAATTAACTAATTCACAAGAGGAAACTCTTGATAAACAGGGCACTTTACCCTGTTTAATAAAGCTACAACTTACATTTTAACAGGCAAAAAATAGCAAGACTGCTTAACAAGTACACGGGATCCATTGTCGATGTTGCCATTTTGCCAGTAAATATTAAATTGTAGCTTTGTATAACGGGGCTCTGAGGATGAATTGGATGCTTTTTATACCCGAAAACCTTTGCATACAACAGTCAGCTTGGCAGTCAAAGCGGTGGCACTTTTTGCAGCGGTACGAAACGCGCAACTGCCTGCATCGCTGGAACAAGCCGAGGTGGCCGACCGCCCTAATAGAAATGAAACGCGAATTTACAAGACTAATTTATTTCATAATTAATCAGTTTATCTAAAACCACACATATAACTAATCGATATAACTATATAGTACAACAAACAAGAAAGATGTGAGGATCGACTTCTTTCTTACCTTGCCTCTACTATTTGTATTACGCTTTTTCCTAGACGCTCGTTCTGACTGCAAGACAATAAACTTCCTTGCTTCAGATTAGGTTTATCAACCTATTAACGAAGTGAAAGACGAAGATCAATTTTGAACCAGTTCCCGTGATCGGTAAAGGCTCAAATTTGGTACAAATGTAAAGCCGATGACATTGCAACATTAAAGAGCAATCGGTTAAAAGCTGGTTGTAAAAATGCAATTTTTTTACAAAAATTTCCACCTACGCAACGCAATGGTACTAGTAAACATTTATTTTGACGTGTTACCATCAAAGGTGTCACGGCAATAAAATACCTCGGTTGTACCATTAATGGTACCAAGGCAAAAAAAAAACACCATAGCACCATCAATGGTACTATCTGATGGTACCACGGTTAACCCATCGGATGCTTAGGCACGGATCCGTGCTTTTTCTTACATATACTTTTTGCATTATTTTTGATCATAATTTTTTTGGTACTCCATGAATCCAATGAGACGCGAATGCCGGTTTTTTTTAGCTCCCGCACACTAGGGGTTAAGGAAGGATTTACTGTATTATTTATTAGTCAACGGGATACTACCTACTATGGTTTAACTTTTAGAGTTAAATATATTTTAGCCGAACCATTTTTTGAAATACGGATTAAGACAGGGTTACTCAACCTTTTTGCTATTGTGCCAAATATGCTAAGTTAAGAAAAAGATAAGTACTTGTTTATTAATATTCCTGAAATTATAAATGTAAAATTTCATGATCTTCCTTTAAAGATGCTATGTTATTTGGAAAAAAAAAATAACCTTACAATTGAGCCTTTTGATCGGTATCGTAAAATTACAGGTGTACGGGTTTGTTGGGTTCCCATCCCGGCTCTGACAGGCGATTATTCAAAAATCTTTGAATGCTGTTTAAATTATTTTTAAAATCAAAATGAAGTGTTCTTTTAGTAACATTTTCTATCTACAATATTTAAGATACTTTCCCTCCATGTGGCATAGCCGTGGGACGCCCTGTATTGTTAATTAAGTGATAAATTAAATATACCGAAGTCGGTGGCAAGTAAATTAATTAATACATCCCTCATACTGTGTTAATGTAGTTGACACCGATTAATATGCATGAATGCGGGGTTTTGGCATTAGCCTAACGAGGGTTGACCTCTTGCCGGATCACAATGTGAAACTTCCCTGAAAAAAATAAATCTTTCACCATGAAGACTTTCATAGAGCTGGGAGCATAGATTCATCCCAGTTGCAAATTCCCAAATCGAAGATCAAGGTCAGAAATAAATAAAAACAAAAACACATGGTCGCGATTTATTCGTCATTGGTAAGTCGTATGGGGGCCTACTAAATTGATGTTTAGATACAACATCACATTTAAAATTAATACGCATTAATAATAGCCACGACCGCGCCCTCTCATGGGCCCTCCACGCCCTCCAAAATTCCCTCTCCCTCCCCTTCGGCCGTAATTATTTTGCTCGTAATTTCCAAACTGTTCGTTCGTATCAGCTTGCCGCATATCGTAATTGCCTTGCATTCTATTATTTATGAAATTACCCCTTGCACCTTGTTGGTGCGAATTGTCCTGACTGAAGTTGTTATAGCCAGTCGATCTCAACGGAGGGCCTCTGTTGTCAAGCAGATTTTGCACTGGCCTTTGATCCCAATTATTTGGATTGAATGACTCGTTGGGAATGTCGTGGCCACCAAAATTAGAGTGGTTTGGCCGTGGGCCCCTTAAAGGAGACCGTTGCTGCACGTTGTGCACGTCGTGCTGCGGTTGATTAAACGAGTTCAAGTGCTGGGGTTGGTGCTGATGGGGTTGGTGCTGATGCGGTTGGTGCTGCTGCTGCTGCTGTTGGTGCTGGTGCTGCTGCTGCTGCTGCTGCTGCTGCTGCTGGTGGTGCTGGGAGCCGTACGCGCCAGGCTGCTGCGCAGAGGAGGCTAGCTGTGGCATGCCCGGCATCGCATTCATGGGTACGTTTTGCATCGGTTCTGCGGGCGGTCCGATCGGTGGCATGGGCAGGTCTCCGAACGAGCGGGGCAGCAGGTTGCTGGCGACGACGTCGGCCGCCGACGCGGGCGCGAAGGGCGTTGCCGCGGGAGTGAACTGGATCGACGCCTGCACTAACGCCAACAGGTTCGCCGCTGACGACATGCAATTAACAACGTCTGCAGGTGGAGTTTTGGCCACTTCCTGTTCAACCGTAATTGTTTTCGTCTCTTCCAATGATTTCTTAACAATTTCCATTTCCTGTCGTATCTGATTTTCGTTGACCTTCTGTGTAACGGACTTGAATACCTAAAAGAAAGAATAAAATAAAAGCAATTTTCTACATAGCACGTTTACAAAATAATAAAAATAGTTATTATCATATTTACCAACGAGCTTTTGCCTCTGTCTACATAGATCAAATAGTTATTAAGTTTTATTTGGTTTGTTTGGTTAATGTCAAAAGGAAATGGCAAAGTTTTTATTCATAGCGAGGTTTTTTTTTTACTTTGACTCATGTCAACGCAAGACTATTTCCAATGTCCTTTTTTTTCAAATCTCTTAAAAGCTTTTTACGATGATGCGTCGCCCAATGCGCATCGTACAACCCGTAAAATTTGAATGTTGCCGAGGGAATAAAGATAATAGGAAAAAGAACCTTATTTCGTGAGAAATAAATACTAATTCAATTTGAAGTTTTTCCGCCATTTAGGGGGCAGTGCTATTTTTCTTCGATTATTACAATTATGCTTAAAAACGCTATTCGGCTCTAGATATATATATAGGTAAATAACTATTTTCTGAATGTCTTTTCAAAATTGTATGCCCAGTCGTTTTGGAGATAAGTGAGGGAACGGTCAATTTGGTCCCCATGTTTAAAATTCATTTATTTACGTTACACGTCCGTGATGTGGTCACCTACTTACATATTATGTGTACTAAATTTCAACTCAATCGGTCCAGTAGTTTAGCAGCAAATTGCTTATGGCAGACGGACGGATAGACAGACAGACAGACAGACACACGAGTGATCTCATAAGGGTTCCGTTTCTCCTTTTAAGGAACAGAACCCTAAAAAACGAAAGTAAATGAAAATGGACCAGGCTCTCACCAGATGGAAAATACCAAGAATGAGATAGACATTATAATGCCAAATTGAGAACGGCCACTCAAATATCTTGAATAAAAGTGATGTTTCACTGACGTTTTTGTATAAGACGAGCGACATTTAACCATTTAATGTCTAGTCGAATGCTTAAGTGGCGTTTCTGAATTCGGACATAAATTGAAAAAATCTAAATTTAATAAGTCAGTTATAATATTATGAAACTTGGTATACTTTAAGTTACATTTCCATGTAGATGAAGTTAAAGATAAAAGCTAGCTACTAGTAATTAATAATTTTAAGATCGATATGCATTGTGGCATTGCTAATGTCACCTGGGTGCCTAGCGCACTAGCTTTTATTACTCACATAAAGCATCTGTCATTTTTTAACTTATATGCGGGTGCGAAAGGTCCGAATGCTTTATGTGCGCGATAAAAATTATCGTGAAAATAAAAACGCTTGCACAAGGATCCTTTATATCGGTGAATGTACAAGTTACAGACCTCTTCAACGGTGTAGTCGTCGTCGTCACTGTCGATGGCTATGGGTTTGGACGAGTGGTGCGGCACGGGGGGCGCGGCGGGTGCGGCGGGCGTGGCGGGCCTGGGTGGCTCGGCGGGCGCGACGGGCGCGGACGGCGCGACGGGCGCAGGGGGGGCGGCGGGCGCGGGGGGCGCAGCAGGGGCGGTGGTGGCGGCGGCGCTCACGTACTGCCGCAGCCGCTCCACGCGCTGCGGCTCGCGCGCCTCCAGCTTCTTCAGGTACGCTATGAGGCTGTGCTGCTCCTCCGCTGACAGCTCGTTGAAGTTTTTCAACAACGTTTCTAGATCAGAGTCCGAGAGACCGTCCATTGCGTCCAGTGCGTCGGCTTTTTCGAATCTGAAAAAAAAAAATAGTTTAGTTTATTTATTACTCAATATAATATACAGTTCAGTAAATCAGTAATTATAGTTTAGTGGCTATATTTAGATATTCATCCGATTCCATCTTGAAATACTGCAGACTATGTATACCCAGCCGTTAAGATAGTCCATTATTTATTTTTGTGACACTGGCACAAAATGATATCTGTCGGGGAAAGTGTATTTAGTATGCGTTCAGATCGCAGAGTGTGTGGCATAATGAAGTCGCCAGACTGCACTGCAGTATTCCATAATTCTCCGCACCGAGCTGTTGAAGTGTGATATTTTTGTTTTGCTTTGCTTGAACCTTTTACCATTCGGACAAAGAAGCCCAACACTTTAGATGCCGTGTTGGCTATATTTCCAGCGTGCGTGAGTTTAGAACAGAACACCAACGTCGTGAATTCAATCAACTTCGTGAATTTTGTCGTTATCGATATAATAACACGGTACACACCTCTCACTAGCGCACTAAGATATTTTTTTTTAGGTTATGGTATGAGAAGCTTCTCGGGTTTAAAACTTTTTGATATTTTGATATTGCCAGTCTTCATGCCATAACAACACAATCTGTGAGAATTCCAACTTTCTACCTCTTACCGTTGGTGTTTGAGAGGCCTCTGACAGACGGACGAACGGATGTTGTAGGCTAGGTATAAGGGTTCCGT
The DNA here is from genome assembly GCA_947859335.1 of Tortricodes alternella. Taxonomy (NCBI): domain Eukaryota; kingdom Metazoa; phylum Arthropoda; class Insecta; order Lepidoptera; family Tortricidae; genus Tortricodes; species Tortricodes alternella. The sequence goes on along the minus strand of OX401970.1, from coordinate 19,127,849 downwards.
TGATCCCTTTAGGTACGGAACCCTAAACGGTATCAAAAATAATCATGCCTCATTCAAACGCTGGCAGTTTTACTCCACCGAGTTGGAAGACAATACCTGCAAACTGGTGTAACAATCCAATCTATACATGCTAGACGCATAGTTTTGAAAAAAGACATCTTTGCACCTGGCATCCTAAGAGTTGCGGCAGACTGACCGGCAACCAATTATTAACCGACTTCAAAAAAAACCAAAGGAGGAGGTTCTCAATTCGACGCGTACAGATGTAGTGCATAATTAGTTTCCATCGTGTTTTATCGGAAAAGTTCGTATTTATCGTGCTCTCTCAATTAGCTTCAGCAGGCCCCCAATTCTCGGCGTATTCGACATAATCTCACAATCGCGATTAAACGTCAATGCATACAGTCATTTGACACAACTGTATGAATCTGACGTTCAATCTCGCAATTGACATTATCTCGAATGCATCGAGAATTGGGGGCCAGTACCCATCGTACCATGCTGTCATTTTTCACGTTTAAAAATAAAAAGAAATAATGTGAAATACAAATCCATTCCAAATTCAATTTTAACGCGTTTGAGTAAAGTTTTAAACAAAAGTTAATTTAATTTTGACTTGTTTCCTTTTATTTTTAAACGTGCGACATATTATTCACTATATCTGTATATTTGTTTTTTACCAATTATTTAGATCGCTCTCTTTCTGATGGCACTGCATTTACTTGCAAAATAAAGGGATGCAACTGTTTAAAAAAAAATCAAAAGCAATCATAGTAAAGGTACTCGGGCAAGATTTTTTTTAGGTAACCCGGCGGCGGCGCTGTATAACCCCTTGTGTAATATTTTATTAAAATCACAATATTCCGGTATGATCTTGGACTAAACTATAAGTATTACAATAAGTATAAACTTTTCATTTTTATTTTAGGCGTATAGATGGGCCGACTACTAGCCGCCTAGTGAGGCATCTGACTGTTCGGCGTATTTTCTAGTCGACGATTAGTCGGCGACTGTTCGGCAAAAATAAAAATCTAACTTTATATAGCTCGCGTGGTGCATGGGTTGAAAGTCGCCAAATTCACGTGAATGACTCCGAAAAATTACTTTATTTTGAATAGCCGGAAATCCCGACTAGTCAGCCTAATACATGTATCATGGCTGAGGTAAAAAAACATTTTTTCCTTTTACAACCCCAAATGGGGTGCCGTTGCATACCTGTTTGAAAACTATTACCACTGAACTGAATATACTCGTAGCGTACTAAAGGCAGCAGAGGAAGGGGTTAAAGGGCTCACTTTTTGTCGTTCTCGTCGTAGGCAGACTGCAGCATCTGCAGCGCGGAGGCGGTGCCGCTGAGCGACTTGGACGCTTCCGCTGCCGCTTGTTGTTCCGCTCGCTTCTTTAATTCCGCTTTCCTTTTGGACGTTTCCGCCATTCCAACCTTTTGGTGTAATTATTAATCAATAATGTGTGCGTGAACTAATCGACTACTCTTTTAAAAATATTGAGACCCGGCTTTAGTATGAGCGTCAAGTTATAGCACGATTATCAGGGGCGTAGCTACCGTCGTATCAGCCGTATCAATGATACGGGGCCCCCGGGCTACAGGCTCTTTTGTGAAAATCTTTACCTTTCATTAGGGCCCCCCAAACAAATTTTGATACTAAGGCAAGCTACGCCACTGACGATTATCCAATCTTATAAAGCGACCGAACAAATTGTATTACGCTAAAAGCGGGAGTGTACGTGAGTGTGAGTGTGGGTATGAGCGGGGCACGTACGACGGCGTCGACGAGCTGCGCCAGCTCCTCGGAGGAGACGTCGGTCTTGCCCTGCGCCACCAGCGCCGCGGCCATCTGCTGCGCGATCTGCGCGCGGTCCACTTGACCCACGCCCGCCACGGCCACGCCCGGTGCGCCGCTCCCAACGCTTTCCGCCACCTTCGCGGCCTAAGTTTAATTATAAATATAATTAATGTCTCACATAAAAAATGCAAATGTTGCATTTATGTTATTATGGTAATCTGGTCTTATTTTCGTATAAAACAAAGACGAAGAATTCTTTTTTGATACATTTTAGTAACATTTTCATAGAAAAGAGTTTAATTTTGAAAATCTAATTTTCTTATTTATTTAAGTGTCTATATCTTATTCAGCTTCCGACGTCTCAATGAACAAACGAATATACAGAATTAAAAAATTCAGAATAAACACAACGAAAAGCGACTGTTAGTCAAGTCAACAAGGAAAAATTAGGTCGGAAAAGAATTCGATAACCTGAAACTTTGCAGTAAAGAACCTATGAAATGCTGCGAAACCCAATATGACAATTATTGCTTCAATTTTGGATATCGATGAACTGTTAGACTCGGCAATAAGCTCCCCACGAAGGATAAAATGTGTGTGTGTGTGTGTGTGTGTGTGTGTAGGTACTGACTGTGTTGTTGCGGCGGTGCGCGTCGGTGCGCGTGTCGGCGACGTGCAGCGTGGCGGCGGCGCGCACGATGGCGGCGCGCACGGCAGCGGCGGCGGCGGGCGCCACCAGCCCCGCCTGCACGGCGCCCTTCAGCTTCTCCTTGGCCGTCTCGATCAGCACCACCGCCGAGTCACGCACCAGCAGATCCTCGGACGAGTTTGCTTTCTCCTGCGCATGACACCGTCTCCATATTAAAATACTACATGGATTTACAAGTTGCCACCGAAATATGAAAACTACATATATTTTTAAAGTAACCTTAATCTTAGTGATGCAACGAATACGAATACCGATAGTATTTCTATTAGGCTGGGTACTGTGGTTGGTACATAAAGTTTGTTGGAACATGTTTTTGAGGTTGATAATATCATTTTTTTCTAAACTGAATAGTTTGTGCGAGAGACACTTCCAAAGTGGTAAAATGTGTGACTTCTAAAATAAGAGAATAATAAAACTAAAAAAAAATATATCATGTACATTACCATGTAAACTTCCACCGAAAATTGGTTAGAACGAGATCTAGTAAGTAGTTTTTTTTTTTAATACGTCATTAATCATGGAACCATTCATGGGCGACTCCGACTCGCACTTGGCCGCTTTTTTCTAGTTAATAGTGTCATCCTGGCACCTATTCTTTATTTGAAAATAAGAAAAAATAGATACGTATGTCATTTAATTTCATTTTCCTTCACAATCATTAAATCAATAAAAATATTAAATATTAAATTAAGTAAAGTATCTTGAATTATTATGTTTACATCATTATCGAAATCTGCATGCCCAAAAACCAAGAAAACAATACCCATGATATTTTTTTTCAAAAAACATCGTGGCCACCATCTTCAATTCCAAATTTGATATCATTTTCAAAATCTGCGTCCCTAAAAACTAAGAAAATGACACTCATGATGACTTTTTCAAAAAACATCATGGGCGCCATATTGAATTCCAAATTTGATATCATTTTCGAAATTGGCGTCCTCGATTGGATGCAGAAAAATTAATTATCAATTAGAGTATATCCAGAGTATTCCAGTACATGATTTGGGCCATAAAATAATTTTAGTACTAAATACTATGCTACAGACAAACAAAGTCCTATGTTACTGAACAGAATGTTTGTATAACGGTTCCAAAGTTCTATGTAAAAAACTAATTGTTTATATTTATTGAATAATTAACTGGTTATGGCGTATTTTTTCATTTTCGGCAACAGTATATGTGTTTCTACAATTGACATATTCGTTTATATACCAGATCTTTAACCAGCGAAATATGGGTACACTTATTTTCAAAGCTTGTTATCTCCGTTCGAGATTCTTGTAACATAGAACCTTATAATATTGGGGCAGCGATATTACTACAGATAACTCTTCAATGATATGCAGTTAACGGGTAATGATGACATATTCTTGTCACTGTTGTTAACGTATCTCGTAAATCAGAACTGATAGTGCTTAGTAACAGTGAAGACCTCCTTAAAGGCTTCCTCTGATGACGTGCGGGCGGGTTGCTATGATCAATTAATAAAAATCTACGGAATTAGATCTGGATGTTATTATTTTCAGTCAACACCGAAATGCGTTTCGTTTTTGTGTACCTTTTCCATTCTGAGCGCGTCGGTGAGAAGGTCGACGACCTTAGGTCCAAGACTGCCGAGATAGTCCTCGAGCGCGACGAGCAGGCGCAGCGTCACGACCACGTTCTCGGGCGGGCCGAGGTCCTGCGCGGGCGCCGCCGCCGGCCGCGCGTCGCGGCGCGGGCGTGACCCGCGCGAGGCCGCGCTGCTCGCGTAGCGCGCCGGCGACGCCTCCGCCAACGAACCCATTGACTCCATGTCGTTGTCCGAGTTCCACGGAGACAGCCCGTCGTCCCTAAAACAACACATATTTGTTCATAACAAATTCGTTTTAAAATATGTTCAATTATTGCAAATCATGACGTTACATTATATGTCCAAGAAGCCTTTGCTCTATGGCTAAAACAGAAAAGGTTTTTGTATGATAGTTTATTATCTCTATCTCAGTATAAAACAAAGTCGCGTCAATCTGTTTGTCCACTTAGTTCTTCTACATTTCGCAACAGATTTTGATGCGGTTTTCACTATCATTTAGTTGTTTTTTTTTTCATAAAGTTTATGGGTAAGGGGAGTCGCTTATATATTACTATTTTGTATGTGACCAAATTTTTATTATGAAGCGTCTTTTGTTGTAAACTGGCAGCGTGAAACTTGGCTATATTTATGCCACTGAATGGGGCCCTTTGACTGCATGTTGGCAATATTAAGTCCAACCTTCGACGTTGATGAATACAACATGTAGATGCGCTGGTGAAATGGTCACTGTTCTTGAAAAGGACCTCAGGCACGGTTACTTGTCCGTCCATATTGGCTGTTAGAGCAGAGAAGGAAAAAGAAATGCCAGTGGGGAATAAAGCGTTGAACTGGAAATAAACCCTTTTATTTAGATTAAGATTTAAATGTATATTCAACAAGTTTCCTTTTATTGTAATGATTGGTTCAAAACGAATTATATAAGTGTGTGTAAAGTATGTGTTTAAAAATGTTTTCATTATCTAACCTTACTTTAGGCCTGACAAAGTGATGCGGTTGCATAGTGAGTTTTGTGCCAGAGGGTGCAATTTTTACACAGAACCTGAACAAATAGCATGCTGCGGCCGGCAGCCGGCTGCCATAGCGCAAACAGAGTTTAATGGTTAACATTTTCACACACGCACATCTAGTTCTACAATAAGGGTGAGTAATAATGGAGTTGTGATCGCGATGTCTGATACGTACAGCTTGAGTTCGTCGTCCGATATTAGCACGGTCTGCAGCGACGGTGCGGTGTGCGCGGGCGCAGGCAGCGGCGCAGGGCTGCGATTACGCAGCGCCGCTCCGCGCCGCGACAGCGGGCTTCGGCTGCGACGAACCGACTCCAGCGTGAAGTTCGTGCGCACCGGGCTCCGCGTTCTTTCAACGCAACACGATTTAATTTTCGGTATCACATTAATACAAATAAAAAGAAAATTGTCAATTGGGTTAGACTAGAATGATTAAAAAAACAAAACCGACTCCAAAAACCCTTTCGAAAGTAAGAAATTATGACTGGCCTTCTTTAGTCCATTAACTAAAAACACGAAATATAACGCTAATTAAGTGATCAAAACAATGCATCGTAACATTATACAATGAATGAACACGGTATGAGGGATATAAATCTAATTGACGTGCCACCGGCTTCGATGAATTTAGGTAATTTATCAATATCACTTAATTAACAACGTATCACTTATTTGATGGTTCTAATTAATTTACTAAAGAAGGCATTGGTGCTTACTTTTCGAAGGGCTTTAGTTTAGTTTATTTATGACTGAATATTTAATACAGTTTAAAACGTATGTCATGTCAAATTAAAGAAATTACATTGGAGATCGTTAAACAAGTACATATAAACAGTAAAAATAATGAAATTCTTAACAGTTTAATATTCAATATTGAGGAAATAATAATATACTGAAATGGGATGTCATATTGGGTCCCCTCTAGGGATCGTCATTTAAAAGTAAATCTTAATGGAAAATAAAAAACGAATAGGTAACAAAGCAGTCTACTACTATCTCCAAGTAATCGGGGAACATACATAAAAAATAAAAATAAACCGACGAATTGAGAACCTCGTCCTTTGAAGTCGGTTAAAAAGTATGCACGACAAGTAGGAAATGGTCCAATACCTGCGGTGGGGGCGGGGGTCCGGCGAGCGGCGGCGCGGCGGCGGCGAGCGGCGGCGGCCCTCCGCGCGCCGCCGCTCCGGCGACTTGCGCTTCGGCTCCGGCGACCGGCTCCTCATCACGGGGGGCGAAATGCACAGTTTGCGGTAAATCTCGTTCACCACTACTTTCAACTCCGCGTCGTGCAGTTCCTTCATGCGCGCAGTCCAGAACACAATCCATTCTGGCTTGAAATCATGTTTAGACGGATCTTTACCCTCTGTAACAGATAAGAGCAACTATAGGAATTGTAATTATTTTTAAAGTATAAATGTATCCGCGGAATCGCATATGAGTGATGTGACGTTGGCATAAAAATCTAAAATGAATTAAATGAATTATACTCAAACGTAAATAAAAGGAAGAAGTATTCTGTATAGTTTTAACCTTTGGCCGCCAAGCATGTCTGAGCAGTAACACGAATTTCAACTTTAGATCAAGGTAATGAAGGACTTTTTTACCCTGTATCCGCTGACGGCTGCAGCCGACTAACTGTGGCGGTCAAAAGGTTTATCAATCACTGCTTAAAACTTCTTCATCCAATGTGTCAAGTGTTGCGGACTAAGTTTTCATTAACTATTTTCTTTGCTTTTGACATGGTAACAAAGATTTTCCCATTCCTCAGCAGTAATTATATTTATTTTTTATATTCCTAATTCCATAATGCTTTGCATATAGAGCGGCAGTCGTAGAACTGTATGTCGGTCTATATTCATTTAAAATTGCATGGATATGATATTCTGTCAACCTTTCTTTATTTTGTTCATATAAACTGGATTTTAACATAGACATTAAAAAAAGGCGCGGTCCTTACGTCTGCGAATCAAACTGTAAAACTATGACGCGCCGATGGACGTCAAGGTCGTCAAGGACGTCATGGCCTAACCGAACCGAAATCCCATCCTCCCAGTCCCACCCCACAAAAAATGCTGACCGGCTTGTATCTCCTTGTAGCGGTGGTTCCAGAACTTCTTCCACTCCTCGGGATAGAGCGGGTGCTTCTCAGGGTTCTTCTCATGATAGGCGAGCGCCTTCTTGGCAGACTCCTCTGCCGTCAGCCGCTTGTCCTCCGCCAGCTTCAGCTTGTATTCGTAGTTCGGTGCCCTCTGTTGTTAATTAACCAATAATATACACTCAAATAATAATATGTCAAAAGGAAATGGGAGATTAATATTAAAGTTTTGCATGAATCGGCAGAACTATATATTCGTATAGCATACATTGTTAAGATTTAAGTTATAATCATTACAAAATCAATTATAATAAAATCATTATCATTAACTTAAACAATTAAAGATAAAATAAATATTTTAAAACATTGAAATTATAATTTTTCAGGAGCCATAATAGTCGATTTTGTTATATGGGATCAAAGTGATATATTTAGGACGAGAGCAATATCATGAATCCAGCAAGTCTAGCACGACCTGCCTGCGAGTCCTTGGTCGCTCAGTGCATCCCTTACATATTTGACGAATTTGACAGAGACGCCCTGCGCGACAAACGACTCGCGGGCGTGTCGTGGTAGCCCCCCTGAGCACAGCGAGTCACGTAGATCGAGTATCACATTCGTTATAATTCATATACTCTATTTTAAACCACGCTCAAAAAAGGAAGGAGAATATAATAAGCATACAGCAACATATTTATAAAAACGGTTTTGCTGTATAATATTAAAATTACAAGAAAAGAGGAAAATGCTACTTTGGTCTCGCTATGCAGGGTAGAATAGTACATTACGTCACATGAGAGCAAAGTTATATATTTATGGCAAGAACACAATGTTGGATCTAGAACGCAATGAAAGATTCCTGGAAAAAAATTACACAAGCGGAGCGAGGGATTCTAGTGTAGAATTCTGATTATAGCGAGGGATTTAAGCTATTGAAACACTCACTGGGCCGGGCCTTGTGGTTCTGGCTCCGAATTGTCCTTTTATTTCCTGGGCATCCCGCGTGTTATGTGAAGTGTTAAGTGCTATATATGTTATGTGTAGTGTGCGGCCGTTAGTATAAGTACGTCATTGTATTAACATACACTTCTAATATTGTTTTTCTAATAATAGTAAATTAGAATAACTAAACCTACGGGATGGCATTTGTGCAACAGTTTGTCGCTCTTATCATAGCACACCGGCGCCGAAGCGTCCAGACGCTGACCACGCATTTCTCGAACCCAGCGGCCACCGGGCCTGTTGCACCATTCCATCGCGGAATCGCTAGGCTTGAGTACATTCAATCATGTGAAAAATAATTAAAGTGATTTTTTTTTAAGTATATTTATTATTACCGTACTGGTAAACCCATAATTCGCGCTTGAACAATAATTTACTATTGAAAAATTGTTAGGTAGATTGTTAGGTGACTCCTACCTTTTCCTGCGGTTTGGCAGCGTCCGCCGAGTTCCGAGTGGCGAAGCGCGAACGGAACGGGCTGGTGTGCCGCTTTTCCGGGTATGGCTCAAACCGAGCCCTCCCGTGCGTCTCGTATTTACTCCTAACAAAAACAAACAACTTTTTTATCACCCATTAGCGACCACAAAAGAACAGCGAGATAAACAACAAAGGTGTCACATTTTGCTGTATGATATCTTATGTGAATGCATCATGATATCGACATGTAAACAGTAACGTTATTTTAAAAGTAGCGCCTCCCACTGCTTCGCCCGTGGTGTGTCCCGCACCCACACCACCTACTACCACCACCACCAAGGGTCGAATTTAGAGGCGAGGAGGGCCTTGGGTAACAAAAGAGCGGAGGCCCCAAAATAATGTTACAAATTGGTTAAAAAAAAAAAATTGGAGAGTTTTAATAATTGCTTGCGAGACAAAAGATAGAGTAAACTACAAGAAATTAATCAAATTAATGGAACTTGCGGCCTTTTTGCGACGAAAAATCATTGATAATATCGCTGAAATCCAGATTTAGCCCGTGAGATTATATTAAAAAAAAATATTGAGTATTCGCACCAGGCCCCCAATTCTCGGTGCATGTGAGATAATCTCATAATCGAGATTAAACGTCAGTGCATACAGTCGTTTGACAAAACTGTATGAATCTGCGTTTAATCTCGCAATCGACATTATCTCGAATGAACCGAGAATTGGGGGCCAGAGCTAGGAACTCGACGACCACGATTTGTTCATGTGTCTTTGATAAGTCATCTATGCCGACAAAACGCCATCATCATTAAATCTATGGCATAATAGTCGGGTGTCAGCGCGGACCCGTATATTGAGAGTATGTGAGTGTAGAGTGTGGTGTCTTGTTGGGAAGTCGCAAGAGCAATGGTAGTACCTGGGGTGGTCGCGGTCACGGGCGAGCGGCGCATGCGCGCGCGGCGTGGGCGCCGCCGCCGGGCGCCGCCGCGGCTCCTGTTCGTCGCTTATGTCCGATAGCGACTCCAGTGACCCGCCACGCCGCTCCTGTCGCCTCGTCGACCGCTAAAACAGATACACACACTGGCTGAAGTGAAAAAAAAATAAGTTTAGACTAACAATAATAAAATTAATCACTGATCGGGTAAACTAAACAATTAATAATTCTCCTACTATGAATATTAATTTGTAAATACTAAAATGATTAAATCCCGTCTAGTGAAAAACAGTGAGATGGGACATTTTTACAAAGTGAAGTGTTGTGACAATCTACCAAAGTGAGTGTGACATTTGTCCCGCGACGCGCACCCGCACGGCGGCCAATGCCCCCACGGCCCGGGCACTCTCGCTCCTCAATGAGTTACTGGTTGAAATCCCCGAAGTTGATATCTTCGCTGACCCAATTTCGATGTTTGTTAAAAGTGTAATGTCCTTTTTAATTTTGTATTTGTAACAAGCCTTTTTATGTTTTCTCTTTTGTGTTGTTATACTTCTCTGCAATTTCAATTTGAAAAATTTCTATAATTTATGTATTTCTTAGAACCTTTGATTGTATGTGTTTTAGTACCGTAAAATATGTTTTCCCTAGCATGCAAGTGTTTTGGTTGCCATGACTGTGAGCTTGTGTGTTTTATAATTAAATAAATAAATAAATAAATAAATAAATAAATAAATTTGAGGTGCCTGACGTATGAGTGACTCAACACTACGCCCTTGTTAATAATATTAATGGACTGCTTTCAAGATTTATATTGTACTCAAGTAAGATTTCTAGCACGTGAGCAGTCTTGAGCACAGACTATTAATACGGGCACGAGCTTGGTTTCCTGCCATCTTTCCTAACCGGTGTTACCTTCCTGCTCTACATGTCCGGTAGTACCACGTAAGAGAAACACTACCGACCCATCACGCGCTTAACCAAGGTGTACAAGCTCCTTACATCTATTATGAGAGCAAATATTAATACGCACATCGTTGCGGATAATGTCTTGGCCTCTGCTCAAAATGGGTGTAGGGTTGGGTCCCGTTGTACTAAAGAGGTCCTTCTCATGGACACGACCATTTGTCAACGAGTCCGGCAGAACAGAGGGTCCTTCTTGGCTGCTTGGATTGACTACAAGAAGGCCTATGATTCGGTGCCTCACTGAACTTGGAGCTGTATAAAGTTGATGCAGCTTTAAGATCCTTCTTAGGTGCGTGTATGAGATGGGCTCTTTGACCCGCAGGACTTTTTCACCAAAACGTCCGGACCTGCCGGAGCTACTGAAACCGACAGAGGATTTCAGTAGCACCATAAAAATGGAGTTCAGTTTAGATAAGTGTACAGTTTTGTGCTTAGAGTTTCGACTCACAGTTAGTGTCAAATCATGAGGACCTAAAAACCTGACTAGTATGGTCACTGAAGCCCATGGCACAATTGCTAGAGGACTGGGAGTAGTTTTACCGCAACTACTCCACTAGCAATGGCTGAGGATCTCTCGGTTCCACCGGGCTAGTAGGCGGCCCGGCGGACTAACAACGCCTACCTGCGTTTGCCTACGCAGTTGATCACTGTGCGCGAGGATGAAGGAGTCCTGGGGAATTGAGTCGAACGGAGTCGGGGTTTAGAACTACCGGGAAACAACACGCCCTTTTCTGTCCGGATTTCATGCTAAACGGTAGCTCCGTAGCCACTAGAGAAATGGACACACGTCCCGTCTGGTTGAGGTGGGGACGGTCCGCTAGCAAGGTATGGGGGGGTCCTCCGAGAGGATACTGGGGCTCGGCTATGCTGACGGAGTAAGGGCGTATGGAACACTCCGTCCAAATAGGTTCACAAATGTCAGAGTTCTAAGGCAAAAAATATTAAAAACAGACAGACAAATTAAGAACCTCTTCCTTTTAAGTCGATTAACAGATATTAAGAAGTCATACTTACAGTGAAACTATTGAAATGGGGCTTCGCAGGCGCGGCCACGTCAGGCGGGGACAGGTCTCTTTCTCTGTTCCTAAATAACAAATAAATCCATTATTAAATGTACATAACTGCAAAGACCAGTAAGTAGGCCAGGATGGTTAAATACGGTCGAAGCATATATATATATATATATATATATATATAAAATATAACCCAAAAAACGAGTCCGTTCAACCCTAATAGGAGGTAATGGGGTCAATGACCTCATCTGGAATATTTTGTATTATCAACCTATTTATTTAATTTTTCAAGAATGACATTAACATGTCAAAAATTATTTCATTTAATACATTACACTTGGGGACGAGGGTCTGGTAACGGAGCTGGGAGGTGAAAAGGTGAACTCTTCAGGTGAGCGTCAAGTTGGCGTACCCGTCGAAGACATCCAAGATGTTCCATTTAGCTTTTCTTTTATGCTTTTCGTCTTAAAAGGGGTACTATTTCCGGTACAATTTTTGGTATATAGCAGGCTTAGGAATTCCATGGTTTTCTGTGTGCTCTCGACCGGGTACGCCAGCTTAACAGTGCACAATATTCTACCTGTGTTTGGTATGAAATATCTCAGTTTCTATTAGAGCTACGAAGTTGAGACTTCATGAGCCAGCGGTACTATTTGGGTACTATTTTTTGGGAGTGGCATTTTTGGGAGCAGCACCGTTCTCGAGAACCAAACTTGGTACGCCAACTTGACGTTAAGTTAGCGTACCCGTTAAACAGGGCTCATATCTCCGAATTACAAAGGTATTTTTTTTTTTTTGAAATCTGTCCTAATTGGGTACTATTTGGGTAACATTTTTTGGAATCATCAGATCCTGGATATCTTCGACGGGTACGCCAACTTGACGCTCACATCTTCAGTAGCTACTAGTAATCCCCTCCAGTTAGAGCAGTTTTGTTTGTTTTGACGAGTCCTTACATATTTTTTGAGTTTACTCAATTATACTTAAATTACTGAGAAAAACGCGACAAATTTGACATTGCCGGTTCAGCATTGTAAGACGTCTCTTAGGTGATCGCAGCTGCTGTTTAAAATAGAAGACCAGCAACCCAAGCTTATCTGGGTTTAATATTAATAGTATTTCTTTTTTTTTTTATTAATCAGTATTCCCAATTTCTTTAAATCATATGTTTTTATCATTTCGTATCTTAAAGTAAAGGTACTTTTTGTATATATAGAAATGGGCACACCATTAAACTTACCTGTAAGGTTGTTTGTCATTTTCTGAAACATAAAAAAACATATTTAGTATTAAACATTAAAATCTTCCTCCAGAAATTCTCTGAATAATGTTGAATATAGAAATCCATGTGTTTTGAAATTGTAAGCGTATACAAACACAGTCAGAATAAGCGACCTTATTTTATACTATTTGTTGGGGTAATTACACAAAAGATCCCATAGGGTCGAAGTGTATCCGCAAGGACCCCACCCTCTAAGATAAGATAAGATACTATTTGTTTATATTTACAATATATCAACGCTTGAAAGGCAAAATGTCATAAGCGACATGACCACTAACTTTACAGAAGAGCCAAAAATCAAAGCGTCCTTAAAAAGACATTAAGATACATCTAATCAGAAGATTTTGATAAAACCTACTTATTTTCGATTTAAAACATAATATCGTAATATGGGTATAAACATTTGGAACTGGAAAAAAAACCAAACGCAGTGCGAATTTACCTGATTTAAGAAGACTATTGATTAAGTTGATGTCAACGACCTCTTCAAAGGTGGGGCCTCCAATTTCAGAAAAGTGATAACTTTTAAATATCCACTGATGAATACTCTCCCTGTTAACACAAAAGAAAAATAAATCTTGCAGATCCCATGCGCGGTCCCAGGGGGGGGGGGGGGGGTCACAGGGGACATGACCCCCCCCCCAAAATCGTACACGTCAAATAGAAAAATTAAGTCTAAAAATAAAGTTTAATTTACTCGACATATTTTATTATTAGTGACCCCCCCCAAAATTTCAGGCTGCGACCGCGCCTGGCAGAACCAACACATATAAATCATACTAGTGGTTGAACCTGAACTAAGACCTCACGGTATAGTATCTACGTAATCCCTTTCATAAGATAAGCAATCATATAGTTTCTTTTACATATATGTGTCTGACTACTTCCCCTTATATCATTGGACTATGTAATTGTGTGAATGTTTTATGCCGATCTACCTACGTACAAAAATATGTAGTAATTACATGGAATGGAACATATGAGCCCTCCAGAGGCCATCAGCAAAGAAGTGGCCTAACGCACAATTTTCCATGAACGAAGTTAATAAAGGATTACGTTGTGAAATTACATGTTTTTTTATGTAATTAAATTAAATTGAAATTTCCCAATAAATCGAAAAAAAAACACAACTACAGATTTTTTATTTCGTTGTACTGGCAAAAGGAAGAAAAGGAAAAGTGGCCTAAACCACAGATTAGGTGATATTTGTCGTTTTCGCCAACGGCTCAAAAAAATAAGGCTGCCTTCACATGAAATACGCACCTACATAAATATTAATATTGATTTATAGTACATTTTTCACGTCGGTATATCCAACCATTTGGTCGGTGCACCCTTTTTCTTCTGACTGGATTAAGAAATATGGAGATTACGAAGTGAAACTTTATGTCTATCAAAAACAACACAGCCTATATTATTCAGGGATTGTGCAGCTTTCTATTAGTGAAAGAGTTTTAAGAATTTGTTCATTACTTCCGGAGACTACCCCCCTACGTACAAACAATCAAACAAACAAACAAATACACAAACTAATTTTACCTCTTTATTGTAGATGTAAATTAGCTCGTATAGGTTATGAAAAGTTATGGTGATGTTTGCAAAAAAAGTGATTAAGAAGCATTTAACTTAAAATTTTGTTTTGTGTCACAAGTAGTGAAAAGTCCACCATCCGACCAAACTTCAGTCGCGCTTGCACAAACACGAGAGGGTTCAGAATATAAGTCTGCGAGTGTAGTATAAGGATGGTGTACGTTCCTAATGGGATGTGTTGTGTTGGGTCGTGTCGGCGCATACTTGGTTTTCTCGTATTCCTCCTTGTCGATGTGCACGGGACGCATGCGGCCGTACTTGTCCTCGATGCGCTGCGCCAGCCGGTTCATCACTACACCCACCCCCTCGCGGTACTTGGGCTGCGCGCGGTAGGGCGTCAGTAAATTGCACGCCTTCGGGAAGTGACGGACCTGGACAGCAACAATCATCAATGCTATTTTTCAACTGGTTTTTTATTTATAAATTCAATATAGAAAAACGACAAAACGTATGACGCGATATAGCACAATGTAGGGTACCGTACTCCGTTCTATGTTTGCCGCACGCGCTATTTTCCTGTAATATTCTATTCCACGTATGCCGTGGATTTTCGACGGTTTGGTACTTTTTTACCCAAGTTAGTCGCATATAACTCATGACTCAATGAAGCTTACTTAACAGATTCCCTGTCCCATGTGTCACATGTGGCACATGCGCGACTTTCCAGGTACGTCCATGAGGCACATATGCCTCATGGCCAGTGATGTAGATAATGCAGTTGTTCTTTCGATAAATAATACATTTTGGTACTGGTATGGTAAATTTTTGCAAAAATACATTTAAGATCCTCACAACGAGCCCTTTCATTTGATATGCCACACGCCATAGTTTGCAAAATTTATTTTTAAAATTTTATAATTTAATCCCCGAAAGTGGCCCCCATTATTTATGTTACGCGTCCGTGTTGCGGTCACCGACTTACATATGTGTACCAAATTTCAACTCAATCGGTCCAGTAGTTTCAGAGGATATTGGCAGTCACGGACGGACGGACGGACAGACAGACACACGAATGATCCGATAAGGGTTCCGTTTTTTTCTTTTGAGGTACGGAACCCTATAAATGACTGTGACGCACAGACAAACAAACGGACATGGCGAAACTGAAAGGTTTAGTTTGTCTACCGAACCATAAAGTAGGAGAAATCTAAAAAATATATAAGAAAGTATTACGAGATAGTTATATCTGTGCCAGAAGCAGGTCATGTGGTTGATGATGGTGCGCGGGTGGCCCTGCTTGGAGCACAGCGTGCACATGTAGGAGGGCTCGTAGTGCGTCTGCTCCGGCGGGTGCTCCACCAGGTACTCCAGACCCAGCAGCGGCGCCCTGCAACATATATACACTACAACTGACTGCCACGCCTTTGACATTCCGTATGCTAACCATTTGAACGACACCACGCAAATGTATGGAAAACGGCATACGGCATATCGTGGCGTCAGTTGCACGAACATACGCTGTCGTATACAGCCGACTGTGGCGTTCAGCAAGTGTGACGCACTATTCTTGGAATTTAAAGGATACCAAGTTTAGTACAAGGACCTAAATTTCTGAATTGTAGTTAGCTTGTCGACTTCTTTACATTAAAACACAATATTCTTGCTTAACCCACACACCCCATTCCGCAGATCATCATTTCTTTTTCGTTATATACAGTCCATTCTCGTTAATAACACATATATAAACATAAAAAGTTAGTAGTTATTGACATAGTTAGTATAATTAGGGCGAATTAAGTTATCTTCATACAAACGCACCGCGCGCGGCTTGTATGTGTGCGCCAAAGTATCTATGCAACGCCGCACGCACACTTAAAAAAAATCTCGACCCGTTTCTCAGTGCGCCAGTCGGGGCTAACACCGCACGAGGTACGCGCGTCACGGCTTTTCGGCACCGCTAAATGAATGAAAAATGTGTGATAATCGCAGGAGAACGTATTGCTGTGTGTTTGGGTGTCTTAATAATTCGTCGATTCCAGAATTGTATCTGTTCAGATTACCTATTGAACATGAAAGGTAAGCAAGTCACTTATTCTGGCATATAATTTTTACTTCATGATGCGCGATACCTACTTACTTATTTTTTGTTGTATTAGTTTTCTATCAGACAGAGGAAGTAGGTAGGCCTACTTTCCCACTAGAATGTATTAGGTACTTTTGATCTGTCAACCCTGAGACAGTAGGCCATTATATCGCGGATTGGGCGGGAGATAGCCTACTTCCCCTCTTTATGCTATGTTATTGAACTCCAGCTCGTTGAATGTTCTCTTAAGCGTCGAAGTCTTTGACTTGTCAAATTATGTTAATCTAAATTCAACTTAAAACTCAGTCAACGGCAACGTAACCTTGCGTAAATTAACAATATTTTTAACACGCTTTTATTAGCTTGACCTGTATGTATGTATGTATGTATGCAGTGGAATCTTTCAGCGTAATTTTAACCTACTTCTAATTGTCGTAAATATTTGAAACTTTGCAAGTGTATGCTATTCGGATGACCATACAATAATTTGGTACCATCGAGCTATGAAGCCAGGAGGTGGATAGTGGAACTCTTCAATGACTACTAGTAAACCCCTCGAGTTTAGGCTCATTTGGTTTCAACACGTGGACGTGTGTACATTTATAAAAAAATATATATTTAAAAGACAAGAGAATAAAATAAATAGCCCAATATTCCCACTTGTATGGAGAATAGGTAAATCTTTGCTGTTTCCACATCCAAAAAATGATTTTGTCAACGTCAACCTCGAAACATTGTTTTTTTTTTTTTACTAAAGACCAGTTCATAGAATTGGTTTCCCATGCATTCGGATTTCTACCTTTTAGAATGAGGATATTTTAATAAATATGAATCCTAGCGAGAATTCAAAATTATTGGTTCATATCTCTTTTCACACAGATAGAATACCTACACAGAACTAATCAATTTATTGTTTTAAATATGAAATATTGTCCATTAAACTAGAAATTCTTTGTGATAACACTAGTTTATCTATCTTTCAAAGGCGTAGGAAAGGAGGTCAAATATTGTGTTTTATCTGATCGTGATTCAGGTACGTGCGCTTCCGGACTACTTAGAAATAAAATAAAAAACTTACTTTACTCCATCAACGGCTTCTTGTATATGGCACTGCACTTGTTTGTATTTATTATACTTTAGGTCTAGTTCTGACGGGTTCTTGTTATGGAAGTCTACTTCTTGGGCCATTTTCTGAAGTACTTTTTCCGTCGCTGCAAACAAATAAACGCATAAAAAGACACTCCGCAATTAGGTAATTAATAACAATATATTTTTTGGCATTTTCCCATTGTTTTAAATTGCGAACAAATGGGAACAAGTCCCATTTATTATATCCCATTATCAGCACTTATTATATATTATAAAAGAGCATACATATGTACAGGGTGGCCGAAACAGTGACGGTAAAAAGAAAATCTAGATTCCTCATTCCTACCAAACCCTACCTACCAGAACATGTATCCTCTATGTATGTTTAGCGATTTTAATCAGTATCAAAGTTTCTTTTTTGTAAGATTTCAGAGAAAAACCGATTTTACGGATACGAGATTGTAGCAAAACAGTTAGTTCAACAAGCACGTTTTTGCGGTAGAAGTAATTCAATAGGTAGGTTTTGGGTCTCCCATTACATTTTTATTTGACAGGCAGCGCCTATAGTCTAGGGGCCAAGGTAACCGCACCTTGATTGTTTTAAGTACACAATTGTCGACTAGTTCTTAAAATACGGAAAATTTGTATGCTTGCTTATGTATCTTTGAACTTGGTCTGAATTAGTGTACAATAAAAAATATTATTATTATTCATTAACACACCATGCTTAAGATAAATAAAAAACATTGTACTATTTTTCAAAGACGATTTTGCCACAAACTACGAAGGGTCGAAAAAGAAAAATAAAAAGACAAACTTTTCTCCTGCAAATATTGGGGATGTTTTTAAACTAACCTATTTAATGACATTAACCCTGCAAATTTCGTTGAAATATTATAGATTAAGAGCAAAAAATCGATTTGTACCTTGAGTACTTGAATAGATGAAATTTCCAGTTTTTATTTTTAAACGGTTTTTCTTATTACAACTTATATTCAAATGTTCAACTTCCTACGGAAATTTATTAACTAGATCTTTCCAAAACATTCGCCTTCAGCTTTTGAAAAGTGGACGAACGCTTTTCTATAATAAATTTCGAAAGCAAGATCGCTAAACAAATATTTTATGTTGTTGCGAGTGCGTATTATAATTCTGTGATATCGCAACTGCAGGATGAACGCTTACTGCGCAAAGAACTCATCGCGTCGCGCTTGCAAAGTTTTGGCGCTGGCGCCAAATGGTAATAGCCCATATTATAGCTGCCTTTATCCTGAAATAATATTCAAGTTCTTCAACTCTGTTGATTATGAACCGAGTTATTGCGTTGTTCACAGAACAAGTAGAGTTTGAATAAGCATTAGCACCTGCGCAAGTTCTTGCGTCGCTTACTATCGGGTCAAGATTGTTTGATAAGCTCTTTAACTCAATTTAGTGCCCCTTCCCTTCTACTTTAGCCCGTTTACACTCACCTCCTACAGTTTTGTTGCCCCCTCTTTCACTCTGTATATATGGATGTTCGTCGAAAATACACTTTGGCCAAGTATTTTTCATTGCGATCTTAATCTTGTGCTTCTTCCCCGAAATATGTGTCTGAAAATAAATAAGCGGAAATACGTGTAGAATAATAATAATGACGTTCAATCTCTGAAGGTGATATTCAATTTTTATTATTTTCAAGAAATTACAATGTAATCCTTGCTAGTCAATAGCTGTTATTCACAAAAGTAAGGTCAGTTTGACGAGATGTAAGTAGTCTACAGGGCGCCTTGCACCAAAATCACAAATGTTTTTTTTAACGGCTGACATTTCTATCAGCCAGATAGAAATGTTAGCCGCAGATTTTTTATCAAAATAGCGCATAAAGAGTACTCCAAATTATCTCAAAATCACGTACTCTAAAGAAATTGCACTTAATAGGCAAGAACACAAACAAGAATGATTTTGATTTTGTGAAAAAATATATAGAGGCGGAGACGGTAACTAAGTGATCCGTAAATTGGGCAGGGCTACGCTTGGCATATGAAAGATGGCAGACCTGCAGGATGGTCTCCCCACTGCAAACGGCCGCGCACGGGTAGCAGAGGTAGATCCACTTGCCGGACACGTCGCGCCCGCGCCGCTCCACCATGCAGCGCTGGCTGCCATCCTCGACGGTGATTCGCAAGCTGTTCAGGTGCTCCTGGAACTCCTGCTCGGCCTGCAAACATTACTAACCTTATACACATGCACCCCGAATTTTTGTGCTCTCTCGCAAAATTCGGCAATCCATAATTAGTTAAACCTACGTATAAGGGGGTAAAACAACAAAAATAAAACAGTTCCAATTACTAAATAGTTTCTTTATTAAAATTTTTTTTTTCTTCAATTACCTTTCTCAACAAACCATGAAACCACCAGAAAACTACGAAATATTCACGCACACAACACTAGTGTGAATTCCGAATAGTGCATACGGCATACACCCGGGAAAACATAGTACCGTAAATCAAAATCTGAGTTCGATTTAGTTCTGCTCGGGACTTATTCAAAATTCCCGTTACTTGTAGGATGTTCGGGACTGCCGAGTTTACGTCAGGTAATACGTTACTTACTCATATTTATTTCTCATGATTTCGCGCGAGTTTTACATTAAAAATTATTACATTTTATTTGCATAATTTTAAAATTTCCGTATTAATATTACTAAAATGCAGACAAGTAAATAAAAAAGTTTTCTTAAGTTTATATTTAGGTATTTTTTAATACAATTATGTCCATTTAATCATTAACAAAAGTACGTATTACTTTAAAAATTCTTTTGTTAGAAATGTCTGTTTGATACAGACCATAGCCATGGCCATTGTTTAATTTAAAAAAGTCTAAACATGTCAATTGTGCCGTTAAATAACGATGTTTAGGATTTGGTATTAACTTATTTATTTTGTGGAGAAACAACAGCTATCATAAACTATTTAAAAACTAATATTAATTCAGAAAAACCAAATAAAAATAAAAAGTGTGGGTGTGTCAGCTCAGACGCATGACAGGAGTTTAAGTTTAGTTTAAGTCCGAGTTCGAGTCGATGTCCTCGTACACTTGTGATTATTTTTAACGCAATGACGTCCCGGTAAGTAACACGTTATTTAATACAATTGGGTAGGTAAAGTTTTTTGAAGAGGGGCATATTATATTTTATTTTGATAGTGGACTTCTCAGGGACCAACATCTTAAAGGTAATTTATTTTCATTTTATGTAATTTCTGCAGGATTTTTTTTTAAATGACTGAGATGACATTTCAGCTGTTTGCTCGGCTGTTTGATTAATTCTTTGCCTTAAGCTAAAGAAGAAAAAGAAAGTGACAGTTCCTCTATTATGTATTCTGTGGTTGTGTGTTTGACAGTGGGATGACAACAAAGTGCTGTCAGTCAACTCAACCACAGAAGCAAGCAAACGGCTGAAATGTCATTGCAGTCATTTAAAAAAATCTCCTAAAGAAACGAAATAAAAATTAATTCCCTTTAGATTCTCGGTCACTGAATCCCTGAGACGTCTACTAACAAAATATATATAATATGCACCTCTTCAAAAAACTTTACCTTCCTAATTAAGTAAGTATATTAAAAAATTGTATAATTATATTTTTATAAAGCAACTCGCAGTTCTGCGGTCATTCAAACGACAATCAAAACTGAAATAAGTATACCCCCAAGAGCTGTCCTACAAACAGTCTCATGGGCTAAGAGGCACTTATTGTTACTGTTTCAGGTGCACTGAGGTGTAAACGATAATTTTGCCACTTTATTGAACCGAACGCTATAATATAAGTCAGCACAAGAAATTATTTATGACGACTCTTAGGTAGCTTGCGCGTTCATGGTTTCATTTGTGATTTAGATCTTCAACATGGCAGATGGGTAAAGGTAAGCTAATATCCTAATTAAATTGCTTAGAATAAAACAAACATTCCAGTTATTTATAATCATTATTAATATAGTATTAATTGTAGGTATACAATTTTACTCGAGTTAAAGATACCTGCCATAACCAGATCGTGATCAGTCACATCACAAGCACAGACCGCTGATCCTATCTGCCGACTTTGATCGAACAAATATGTGGTCAAAGAGTGTTCTTGTTGTTTTAGTTAGTCTTTCTTAGTCTTAAGAGGGCGCCGACCGTCCAGTGGCGCCCTCATCGCTGTTATTCTGTTTTCTATCAAAGGAAAATATTTTATTAAAATTGAAGCCGTATAAGTTGTTACGCAACTTAATACACAACGTATATGCTATGTAATATAGCTTTGCAAAGTATAACCATCATCTAATCAATTTAATAGAAAATAGTGACCGCTATTTTCTGTTAAAATGATGACGTACCGTTTATACTTTGTAAAGCTATATTACATAGAATATAAATCGTGTATTAAACGGCGCAACAACTTATATGGGTTCGATTTTGATAAAATACTTTAGTATAATAGAAAACGCAATAACAGTGATGAGGGCGCCACTGGACGGTCGGCGCCCTCTTAAGACCGAGGGTTGCCATAACGCATAGGTATTCAGATGTATGAGAATCGTCGATTGTAATATTGATGTCCCCTGCTACAATAGGGAAGATGCATAGTTTTTTTTTTCATCTTGTATTGGAAAGTGCCGAGTAATAGAAACCGATCTGTGTACGCAAAACATTAATGTTGTTTATTTTATGAGTTATGAAGCTTTGAAAAGTCACTGTTCATACCTACCACTCGCAAAAACACTCCATACAAAATGGACAACAGCTATGACGTCACAGCTGTCTTTAGACTACGAAATGTATGGCGCTTAAACGAAATCTGCCAATATTTCCGAAAATACTGTTTTTAGACCAACGTCATAGAAATAAAACATGACATAAATTTGATGAGGATGTCCAAAAAACTAAAATCAGAACTAAAAACCAAAATATATGTTTCACTAATTTTGACTAAAACCATAGCTGGGCACAAGACCGTTAATCCGTAATCGTTAATTAATGAAGTTAACATTTCTTGTAACGGATTAACAAATTAAGTAAACTTTAAAAACTGTTAATGGCAATATGTTTATATATATATAACTATATTAATTACAAAAACCGGACAAGTGCGAGTTAAACTCACGTGGAGGGTTCCGTTCCAAACATGATTATCTGAAATTTACTAGGTTACTTTAAATACCATAGACTTCTTATAGGTTTTCCTGTAATCTATAGGTAAAGAACTATTTTCTGTATTTTTTTCAAAATTTTAGCCTCAGTAGTTTCGGAAATAAGCGGGGGGGGGGGTAAATTTTCGCCTATTTTCCTAAATAAGTCCTAAACTATTTTACTTGAAATTCAAAACAAAATATATTTAAGATCCTCACAATAAGCCTTTCATTTGATATGTTACACGATATAGGTTGCATATCATTTTTTAATTTTCTAATTTACCCCCCAAAAGTTGCCGCCATGTTTAAAATTTATATATTTACGTCACGCGTCCGTGATGCGGTCATCGACTTACATATGTATACCAAATTTCAACTCGATCGGTCCAGTAGTTTCGGAGCAAATTGGCTGTGACAGACGGACAGGCAGATAGACAGACAGACACACGAGTGATCCTATAAGGGTTTCGTGTTTTTCCTTTTGATGTACGGAACAATAAAAAGGAAGAATTGATTGTTTTTAATAGGCTAGGCCCCCCATACAAACTGTAACCTTGGACTTTCCTCCTTTAGAAGTGACAATTAAATATTTTTATTTGTTTATATCCAAAATTAATATATTTTTATAAGTTTTACTTTAATAAATAAAAAAATAGTTAGGGCACCAGGACAACAAACCTAAATAAAATAAACCTCGGAGCCTAGTGGAGGACTGGGCCTTCAATCTCAAGGAGGGATTTGTAAATACAAACGAAGTTTGAACTCTCTTGTAGTATTTATTTAGAAATACTTTATAGACAATTTCATCTCTCTGATAGAAGATTTATCTAGAAATACTATATAAACATTTTTTTCTCAGATAGAAAATTTACCTGCAGTTTACTTAATGCCCAAATTCCCTGGGGAACTTTACAATTTGCCCAAATTTAATGAATTCTATGGCTCTCCTCCTATACCTCTCCCTCCATCCTACTCGTTAAGGGAGGCCTTGGCCCAGCATTGGGACGTATAGAGACTGGTGATGTGTGATGTCGTGATGTGATGTCTTTCTAAAAATATCAACACGGGACATGAGTGCATCGAGTATACTTTTAGTAAACTTGATACACTTATTGGGTGCACAAAGTGCACTAAAAGTAAACATTATGCACCCATTGGCTGACACGAGTACATCAAGTATACATTTAGTAAACTTGATACACTTATGGGTGGGTGCACAAAGTGCACTTAAAGTAAACATTATGCACCAATGGGCTGACTCGAGTGCATCAAGTATACATTTAGTAAACTTGATACACTTATGGGTGCACAAAGTGCATTTAAAGTAGACATTATGCACCCATTAGCTGACACGAGTGCATCATTTATACATTTAGTAAACCTCATACACTTATGGATGCACAAGAGGGCATTAAGTGTAATTGATTCACCATAGTGAATTAGTCCAGGTGCATTAAGTAAACTGCAGGTTTTTTTATCTTTCTTTACTTTAAGTAAGCATTATGCACCCATGGGCTGACACGAGTACATCAAGTATACATTTAGTAAACTTGATACACTTATGGATGCACAAAGTGCACTAAAAGTAAACATTATGCAAAGTATACTTTTAATAGACTTGATACACTTATGGATGCACAAGAGGGCATTCAGTGTAATTGATTCACCATAGTGAATTAGTCCAGGTGCATTAAGTAAACTGCAGGTTTTTTTTATCTTTCTTTACTTTTAGTGCACTTTGTGCATTGGGTGCACAAAGCGCACTTAAAGTAAGCATTATGCACCCATGGGCTGACACGAGTACATCAAGTATACATTTAGTAAACTTGATACACTTATGGATGCACACAGTGCACTAAAAGTAAACATTATGCACCCATGGGCTGACACGAGTGCATCAAGTATACTTTTAATAAACTTGATACACTTATAAATGCACAAGAGGGCATTAAGTGTAAAGTAAGTAAACTGCAGGTTTTTTTTTATCTAGAACTACTGTAGGTGTAGATCAAAATTCTCAAGTCTTTTGCATCATGCGCGTGCTCGGGGCTGCAATCCCATGATGCACATGTGCATCATGCGCGTGCGCGAGGCTGCAATCCCATGATGCACATGTGCATCATGCGCGCCGAAAGGTTTAAACAATTATAATCTAAATCGTAAGTATAGAGTCACGTTTACATAAAGTCGCGTTGACACGACGTCACGTTTATCTGGAGTGCAGTTATATTAAATTTAAAAGGAGCGTTACTAACCCGTACGCTACGATTTAATTACTGTAAATTAGGTCCTAAGCGTTGGGGGCGTTAGGCCGTCAACGATGTGAAGATCAGCCGACCTCGATGAGAATCACTCCTCGAGATCCCACGATGCGAATAATAAATGGACTATAGTTAATATCTAAGAACCTTGAGCGGGACAATCCCCCGTCTCATCCTAAAAGTGTGTGGTATGAATATACTTACTTTAGATCCTGGAATAGGACATAAAAGCTAATTTTTAATCTACAAAGCTGCACAGTTCCCGAAGGAATAGCGAGAAATAAACTCTGGGCTGAACCGAAAGTCGCGGCCAAAAGCCAGTAAAATATAACATTTCAGACTAAATAAAGACTGAATGTATTTAAATAGAAAATGTAAAGTTGCAATGGCAAAACTACTAGCATATAATATCGAATGTGGGCACTCGATCGCGAACGGGCAGCAGCGGCCGTCCCCGCTGCCGCCAACCCGCACGCGCATTTAAACTGATGCGTGAAACATTTTTTATTTTGGTTCATCAAAATATACAAGGCTTTTCCAGCAAAGAATTAGAAGTAGGTATTTTCCTCGATTCTTTTAATGTCGATATCATGTGTATTACAGAACACGGGCTCAAAGAACATGAAATGATATAGTGAAAGGAAATTATAATTAAGGAATGGAAAACATAACAAAGCTTTGTATTGAACGAGTTGTGTAAATTTCTTGTAGTGAAATGGAAAAACACATTATGTTATGTGTAGTTGCATAGGCCAACAGCTTTACTCAATTTGAATCAGTGATGGAAGCGGCTCTGAAGCAGGGTGTTTAACAGTATTAAGTCTATCATAGTTTGTGGAGATTTCAATGTGAATCATCTAGACTCCGCAAACACACTAACAGTGATACTACTGAACTTATTTAAATCGCTTGACTTGTGTGTTTAGCTGCGTTAACTCTGATCATAGCGGTCAAAAAGCTTCATTCAGGGTGTTTGTTACACAGCATCAGTCATCAATGACATAAAGGCCCATAATTGTAGGTGGTATAGAAAAGTTTAAAAATAACATAATGAGCAAGGTTCCTGTTCCTCCTCCTATATAAATTGCGAGTCCGACACCATTTTCAAAACTAAAACTACCCGAAATGGTTCTAACAAACCTAGAAGTAGGAGCAAGATGTACGAGTAATGCGAAGACAAGAACTACAGCCAAGACGCCAACTTCCCCGAATATGTCAAACAAAAATCTAAGGTAGGTATTTAAATTTTAAAGAGCTATGTGCCGCCGCTAAGTCACTCTATCTTAGCAATAAAGTTAAGACAGCAGATAATAAGGTGAAAGCAGCCTGGAACGTTATCAAAAGAGAAACAGGTAAATCTAGACCCTGGGAATGCCGCTTTAAACTGAGTGGAAACACCTGGTTTCCGATGCTACCGTGAAGATAAACAGCATACGGGCAGAGGTCAAGGGGTAGCGATCCTTGTCAAAGAGAATGTACAATATACATTAATTAAAATACGCAATATACAATAGTTGATCATCGACGAGATATTGATATCTTATGAACTACTATCATGCGCCTGCGTTTACAATCCCCGGAACATAAGTTGAACCAAAATGGTGGTCGTCCGTGCAGATAAAACTATGGTTACGCACGGCCTCTCACGGCGCAACCCATAGCGCACTTCGATTGAGACCCGAAAATGTGTTCTGCGTATTCAAACGCACATATTTGACACCTCACCCGTAGCTCGTATCAATAAACCAGGCAGTCAAACTTACACGTATTAGTCCATATCTCGAAAATACTGAACCGGTTTTGATAAAACTTTTGTATATGTTTTTGTCAGCCCTAATAGATTTACCATATGCGAATATATTGTAGCTCCAATAACATTACATACATACGAGTACGTGTCAAATTGATAACCTCCTTTTTTGAAGTCCGTTAATATAATTTAAGAGTCATATATTATAAGCTTATAATAGCAGTAGTTATATGAAATGTACATATATAGCTACCTAAAGGGGCTCGTAAACGGGGTAGTTTTTACAATTTATAGCTGCAATTCGGGTTATCCCAAAAAAAATTACATATTACATCACTAATGGGGACAAAAAGTTTGAATGTAAGCTTTTGAGGAAAGCCCGAATTGCAGCAATAAATTGCCGAAAAACTAGACCAATTAGGAACTCTTTAAGCGCCTACATCTTAAAATTGTACTAGACAAATATCAGTTATGGCGCTAAAGTACATTTTATAGGACAAATAAGTAAATAAAACATGTTTTTATTGAAACCATTACGACGCTAAAAGACCTTTGGCTTAGCAAGGCAAAAATAATCATGTTTAGACAAGAACAAATACTTATGCCGAAGCAGGTGATAACAACCATCTTAAGCAAATTGAACGTATTCCGACGTTAATTCGGGTAATTTTCCTCATAATTCGAACTATACGTCTAAATGCCTTATTAGTACTTCGTATTGTATTTGATACACATAAATTTGTTTGTAAAGAAATCATAAGATTTTCTTATTAAATATTTTATACAAACGTTTGATAATCCTAGATATTGGTGGAAAAATATGACTTACAAATAAAAAATCTTAATCAAAATAAAATATCAGACAGGTTTGTGTTCAAATCTGATTCCTGATTACGACTGGTGGTGGAAGTGATAAATATGTGCCTATCTTTCATGGCCACTAGGTCAATCTAGTACTACCAAAATGATTTCTTACGAGCGCGGTTGACGGAGGGGCGCCCATACAAACTGCGTACATGAATGCTGTCTAAACGAACACATGGAATGAATTGATCTTCCAAAATCATGATCGGACAGGCCTAACCAATGCCTCCACATTCGTATATAGTCAAAAAATTTAAACACATATGAAAAATACGTAATCAAAATATCATAAATATTTGCTTAAAGAAGAGTAATTTCTACGGGCTTCTTTCAATATTGTGAAACCAAATTTTCAAACAAATAAGCATGTGGAAACTTCGAGTATATCCTCAAGTATGTATATAAACCCCAAAACAAGTCAAAGATGTACCTTATCATAGTAACAACATGTACTCCTTAATTATATGCTTTTAAATAGGTTTTGGCGATATTGCTTTCCTGTGAATTCCGATGTGTGCGTAAAGAGGCGGGGCGAGGTGTTGACAGTTTGACACATGCCAATCCAACCATGCCACTAGTATTTTAAAGGCCCCACCACCCGTCTTCATCTGCCCCTTGTGGTGATAATTATGATGTACATTTGTTTCGTTTTTTGTAATCCGGTTTTGACTTTCTTACTAGATTTAAGAGTTTTGAGCGCTCTCGAAAGTTACTCACGAAAGGTGCAATTAAGAGACAATTTAATAGTAGATGCGTAAAGTTGATTGATTTTATTCTCGTTTTGACTGCATATATTTCGGTGTTAGTGTTATAAATATAAAGAAGTGTAAACATGAAATAAGCATATCGAACCAGTTAAGTTTATTTCAAATATTGATTACAAAAATATATTTTATCAATTATTTTTCTTTTAAAAAAGACGGAACGACAAAATAATGTTTATCAGTGCTCGGAACAGGTTTTGAAATAGCGGTTAATATCGAAACCGGGAAAATTTACCGGTTAATTAATCCTGATCTGATCCTCACAATAAGCCCTTACATTTGATAAGTCACACGATATAGTTTGCATAACTTTTTTTTATTAACCCTCCAAAAGTGGCCCCCATGTTTATAATTCATTTATTTACGTTACGCGTCCGTGTTGCGGTCACCGACTTACATATGTGTACCAAATTTCAACTCAATCGGTCCAGTAGTTTCAGAGGATATAGGCAGTCACGAACGGACGAACAGACAGACAGACAAACACACGAGTGATCCTATAAGAGTTCCATTTTTTCCTTTTGAGGTACGGAACCCTAAAACGAGCGAGCCTTACAGTAGTCGCATATGATGTGTAACATCTGACATCCGACCTTGATATTAAGCAACATTATCATTATACCCGGAGACTAGCGGAGGTAAAACTATCAGAACGTTGTCATTTATGAAGATATTTCAAAAAAACACAATGCTTTATTAAGTACGATTTTTTACATTATAAAATCATTGGTCAAATCAAATAAGCACGAGTCAATGTTCAAATACAATTAACGCGCGCTTCCGCGGCTTCAACTCTACTGCCACCGCCACAACCACCGCGCGCGTTCATTGGACAAATCAACCGCTCGCACTCATTGGTCAAATCAAATAGCGCGCGTCATTGGTCAAATCAAATAAGCGCCACTTCCCCGGCTTCCTGTTACACACTTCCGTCCCTTTTCAGAAAATCGCCCCCACAGATAGCAGGAAAGCGAGAGGAAAGATGTTACAAATTAAAAACTAACAATTGTGTTATTATAAGAAGTCGGAAATAACTCAATTACCTTCTATTCTTACCTTCATACCACTTATAATAAAAATAGTGGGTAGTAACTTTCTTTGTCTACGCCTTTATTTATATATACGTAACTAAAAGGCTCACGTTGGGTTCTAAACTAAACCCAACATGATTTGATAGGATAATGCATATAGTAAAGTATCTGTATTGCCAAAAAAGTCTCACGGGCGACTAGATAAAGTTTGTTCTACATTATGAAAGATATTTATAATGGTAATATAGTCTAAAACCAGCTCTTATTTCAGTGCATGATCCGTATGCGCAATATTTCGCTTTCATCGTGTGTGTGACGTCACGTCGATCAAACGTCAAATGCCCCTGCCTGACAATGCAAGCGAAAATCACACTTACGTTTTGAGAAAAGGCTTGACGCAGGGAAGGACAGGGCTCTTTAAGTTAAATGAGCTAGAAAATATGCCATTCTCTAAGTATAACTATTGTATTTCAACATCACTTTACTAGCAAAATTAATATATTCTCTTAGTGTATTATAAATGTTTAAGTATATGTAATCGATATTTACCTTAGTGCAAGAGGAATCTTCAAACTCCAACTTCTTGGGTACTTCAGTGACGGAGTCTTGGTAGCCTTCAGCGCCCGGAGGACAGTCTGGCAGGTCCATTATGACACACTACACTTGACAGTTTATGGCCTCAAAACGGTCATAAACTATTTTGTCATTACGTTAACCATTGCAATCACAATCTTCTCTCTTCCGCTTGATTACTGTAACACAAATCACATTTCTAAGATTTATAATGTTCTTCATACAATAAGACACAATATATTAATTAAATTGATACTTACTAAGTCCTTACACTGAAATACTCACATTCGTATGTCATAGACTCAATATGGGCCACATAATTATATTTTCACCAACTAGTTGCTTGTATTATGATCCACTATATTACATTCAACACGTTAATATAGTACAGTTAATCATGTTTCTACCCTTATGCAAAGTAGACTTCTGGCACTTGCACAATTACTACCTACTAGGAACTACTTGAATGGTTAAGAAATTCGTATTTTATGTCGTTACTTCAAAACTTTTTAAGCCCCATTCCTTAAACTTCTTAGTTATATCAGAATCAAGAGAAAGGGGCATGGGCAACATAACTTTGAATTTCGAAAAGGGAGTAACGCTTCAAACCGAAACGAACTGGTTCGTAGTACCTACAGAACCATTTAAGTAGTCTATGATGCATCTTTTTTTCATATCACTTATAAAATAATAAGAACCTTAGAAGAATATACTTCAAATACCTATTTAACTCTGAATCCGAAGATTCTAATGAATTTTTAATGAAACTATTCGTAATGTGTTAGAAACATCTGTTAAAAAATCACTATTTAATAAGTAATACAGCACGCATGTTTCTATAACCTAGGTCATTGTCATGACAGGATACCAAAATAAACAGTTCCATGAGCGCCACAGTCATCTTAACAAGATAAAGTTCAAATAAAAGATAATAATTACAAGGCACAAGCGTTTTTAAACACCCCAGTCGACTCAAAGTAGTGTAATTTTTTGTAGCGCGTGCTGCAAATGGCCTGGTAGCGAAAAGGTTAAGCTACTACGTAAGAAAGTACTTGCTTTTCTTTGAACAATTCAATGGGTAAAGTCATGGGATCGCAACTCCACAAATTATCTTTAGTATAGAAAATGTATCATTGATGGCGCCACTAGTAACAAACTTTGCATCAAGTTAGCAAATACAGCAAATTAAATTGAATTCTAGTAATTAGAAACCAAAAGCATGTTAACGCTAATTCAACACATATATAAGAAAAAAGAAATTACAACAAAGATTGCATTTTGGTTTATCAACAACTGTACCTCGACTGCTGTAAAAAAGAGTGCTGAGCGGCAGTGCTGGGGATGAATCTGCGCATGGGTACAGTCGCGTGCGAAAGTGCTTGGCTATTGTTTAATAATATAAGTGTAATGGTAATTGTAGAATAATATATCGCACCTTCGGTGGGACAAGGGCACAATTGTTGAAAAACACAAAAAATCGTTTGTAAAAAAAATGTGTTTTTCGACAATTGTGCCCTTGTCCCACCGAAGGTGCGATATGTAGATCAATAGTTGCTTTGAGGATAGGCAGGCATTAATAAATGGTTACTTCAGAAAAAAAATGGTTATTTCGGTATCACAACAGGCAATTAATTAAGAAAAAAAAACTTAAGCTAATTGTGACACTCCTTCCATCACATCATGAGGGGTCACATGGAAGCTAGATGACGGTGCGGTTTTGGAGCTAGCAGAGACAACTTCATCGTCATTGTCGTCATTACTTGAGCTACCATCATTTAAATCGGTATTAGTCATCGTCATGAACGCGAATGACAAATGTTGCTCTAATGCAAATATCTTATCTTTAAAAATGGCAAAAACGATATGTTTGGATGGATCATGGATCCCATCATCACACTCCAACTTTAACCCCAACCCCTTATCGAGACCAATGTGGAAGGGTAAACTCTTTCGATTAAAATAAGAATGATCCAAATCGGTTCACAAATATCAGAGATATGAAATAACAAACATAAAAAAAACCGGACAAGAGCGAGTTAAAACTCGCGTGAAGAGGGTTCTGTTCCGTACAGTCGTATTTTTAATTAGACGAAGCCAACTGACAGTAGCTAACAAGACAGTAAACGTCAACTGGGAACACAGTAAACGTCAGTTGATATCGTCGAATTAAAAATACGACTACACATGATTATCTGAAGTTTCCTATGTTACTTTAAATACCATAGACTTCTTATAAGTTTTCCTGTTATCTATAGGTAAAGAACTATTTTATGTATTTTCCCCTTCGTCGCGCCTCACCTCATACCACCACTTTGGCCGGTAAATCGACTACGGCGCACACTGCGCAGCCCCCACCGCTAGCGCTCTTCTTACAGCGGACAAGTTATAATATAGTTTCATTTTTGTTTAGACTGGTGACACTAGCTAGCTTAGCTTAGCGTATAACGCTTATATTGGGCGAGCCATACATTTTTGCACTTTTCCGAACAACCAATGTATGACAAAGTGCAAAACTTTTGGCCCAACCTATATATAAAAATAGACTGAACGCATTTTATTCATACATTTTCAAGTGATACTTAATATAATTTATTTTATTTTATTTATACGTCTTTTACT
Source organism: Tortricodes alternella (assembly GCA_947859335.1). Lineage (NCBI taxonomy): Eukaryota > Metazoa > Arthropoda > Insecta > Lepidoptera > Tortricidae > Tortricodes > Tortricodes alternella. The sequence goes on along the minus strand of OX401970.1, from coordinate 19,095,316 downwards.
ATTCTTAACTTTAAATAAATTATACTGTTAAACGAAACTTAGTGACGACTGGGATATTTAAAATAATCCTAATTTTGAAATAACATACAAGACTTAACTTCGGAATTTACGACACGATTAGTAACTGTGGTTTGTATGTTGATTGCTGGAAACTTGAAAATAATGTTGTGAAGACTTGTAAATTATTTTTTCCAGCTTTACTATCAGACTTTGAAAAGGATACTTTTATATAAGACTTGAATCTCGAAACCTGGACTCCGACGAACGTTTCATACACGACAACCCGGCGGATTTCTATGATTAACCATCCTAGAAATATGGACTCCGATGAATCTTTCATACCTACACGACTACCTGGCTACGGAAAACAAATAAACTGCATTATCAATAGCTGCATAGTCAATCTTTTTTACCTATTGTATGTTTTTTCTTTTTGCTCTTTTTGATTAATGGTATGTCTTGATTGGCTGGTTAGCTGAATCACGTCAGTTAGTTTATTTACATTTAATTAACTTAACCCTTTCGGCGCGAGCATGTGATAGCGCGCTGCAATCCACCCGCGCGACCGCCTCATAGCGCGCTACAATGCACCTGCGCGAACGACTTCCAGCGCGGTGCAACGTGCCCGCGCGCACATACATAATTTTCTGTTCTAAAAGCCATGATGCACCCTGTGCATCATTGCGCGCTACGGTACCGCACGCATTTCGCTGCCGCGAGCAACAAGAGAATGAATGGTGTGATGCGCAATTTATAATAACCAGTTAGGTACAAAATGTTTATTTTGGATGAAATAAAAAACAATGGGTAAACAGTCTAATTGAATTAATTTGACAATAACATTGGAAAATTTAATTAATTAATCCAAGTAGTTACCTAGCGGCATTGGCATATCGCTGATATCGGTCGGCAGTTGACTATTTGATAAAACGGCAACTATCGGGACCATGAGGTGAGCAGGGTCATTCGTGGTGGAAGGCGCATAATCGGACTCCATTATGAAAGCCGGGTCAATCGTAGAGTTAGCAGAGTTCGAGTACATAGAGAAAGCCGGGTCCATCGTTCTACGTGCAGTATTCGGGTCCATAAAGATAGCCGGGTCAGTGGTTAAAGATTCACAATCACAACCGATTATCACTCACAAGACGCAAGGAGACAAACGCACAGTCACAGGCGTATACTAAGACTGTACGTATTTAATATGAATTACCCACCCTTTGTCTTCCCAGCTCAGCACGGCGACATTCGTGATTGGTCGCCTGCATTTCGTGAAAGTTTTCTTAACAATAGAAAAGATAAGAAAATAATAATTAGCGTATGTCTCTAAGGAATGCAAGGTCACGGGACATGACAGGCCGCCGCCAGGTAGCTGAACGAGATAAGTAGCGTGATAAACCATTTCTTAGTCAAGTCAAGTGTACCGCCACTTTCTAGACTATACAAAAACGACTATTTGTTAAATTTATTCGCTGAGATATATTTGTATCTACTATTGTATTTATCGCCGAAATATTGAATGTTTATATACATTACTTTAAAAAATTACAAATGAATGACTAACGTCAACGCCGCATGACACCGTCCAATGTGATTTTCTGTTGCTTACTTAAGAAAAATGTTCTTTCATTCATGCGCAATAAAGTCTAATATTATACGACAAATACAGTACTTGTTACATTTTAAAATTGCATGGTAATAAATGCGGTACGCTCTGGCGCAATGATGCACCGTGGTTATCATGACATTTTTAAGTGAAAATCTAAATATATAGATGATTAAATTAAATTAAAATGTACAATGATGACTACGCTAACGGTTTATCAAATAAATAAGAAAAATTTCTTACTGAATACAAGTAATATCGATTGTTAAAGTTCAAAGTAATTTTTCTCTGAAAATACAAAGGAAGAAAAAAATATATATATGACACTCAATTATTTATAGTCTCAATAATCTCAATCAACCTAAAAACTGTTCCAATTTGGACAAAATACTATGTTGTCATCAATCTTTGTCATGAAGCACATGTGCATCATGCGCGCCCAAGGGGCTGCAATCCCATGAAGCACATGTGCATCATGCGCGTGCGCGGGGCTGCAATCCCATGATGCACATGTGCATCATGCGCGTGCGCGAGGCTGCAATCCCATGATGCACATGTGCATCATGCGCGCCGAAAGGGTTAACAACCTAGACAAAGAAGGTCCCGATTTTTGGTTTTTGTTTCATTCATCATCATCATTTCAGCCGAAAGACGTCCACTGCTGGACATAGGCCTCCGCCAATGATCTCCACAACGACCGATTCTGTGCAGCTCGCATCCAGCGGAGACCCGCAATTTTCACCAGGTCGTAGGTCCACCGTGTGGGTGGTCTGCCGACGCTGCGCCTTCTGGTACGTGGTCGCCACTCAAGAACTCTGCGACCACATTGGCCATCTGTTCTACGAGGTTTTTGTTTACATCTTGAAAACGATGTCATAGCAAATTAATTATTATATAGGTAACAATTCTTAATCAAATTGTATTTATACAATTTTAATTTTATTGATTTTAATTTTCTCTTTGTATTGTAGTAGCTTCTACCCGCGACTTCACCCGCCTGGAATTCGATTATAGTTGTTCCCTCGGGAACTTTAAAAAATTCCGGAATAAAAAGTATCCTATATCCTTCCCAATACCTTAGAGGATATGTGTACAAAGTTTCATGATGATCAGTAAGTCGTTTTTACGTGAAAGCGTAACAAACAAACAAACTTACATTCACATTTATAATATTAGTAAGGATTTGTCGATTTTACTTTCACGATTTTAATTGTATTGTGTCACATGTCTATCGCTGTATTTTTCTTGAATTAAATGATATAATTATTATTTATTATTATTATATTTTAATAACTGGTCAAGAGCCCAGTGTCAGACACAAATATTGTGCAACACTTTACTTGTTAAGTTGATAACACCTGGCCAGTGGCTGATCCCACTCCAGTTAAATTCATGTACATATATTTCAAGGAATCTATGCGATGCCACTCCAGTTCAATTCATGTACATATATTTCAAAGAATCATCGCCTATTTTCGTATTTGTTGTCTAACAACGTTGTATAAACTTATATATATATGTATATTTATTATAAAGTTATATATTACAAAAAAATATTCTCATAATTTCTACTAGCTTTCTCAATGCACCTTTCGATATTTTTCTCTGTTTCGCCTGTTGGTTGACTGGTAGAGAATGCCATAGGCCATTAAGTCTGCCATTTGTATTTTGTTGTGCAAGAAAGATGGCCAGGCAGACAACAGAGTCTCACTAGTAGTCCTTATAGCTTCAAATTATATTTATTTTGATTTGAATTTTAACATCTATAGATGACTGAGGCAATTGTGGCACTTCTTATTTTGTCATCCTTGCATGACTAACAGTTAACAGGTTGATGGCCAAATTCACAAAGGCCACTCAAATTGATCATTAATTAAAGTACCGTTTATGTATAGGTTGACAACTAGTTAAGAGATGTTTAACTGGTTAATTTATCATCAAAAGCTTAAGTGGCGTTTATGAATTCAGCATGAGGCTCTTAAAATAAAAGCTGTAAAACATAATCACCTGGACACCAATCATCATTCATATACTATGTGACTTTGATAATTCAATAGCAATTAATTTATGTGAAATTTAATATCTCTTAACCCCTCGTATGCGGGAGCTAAAAAAAAACCGGCAATCGCATCTCATTGGATTTAAGGGGGACCAAAAAAAATTATGGTAAAAAAAATGCAAAATGTGTAAGTAAGAAAAAGCACGGATCTGAGCCTAAGCATCCGATGGGTTAAGGAGTACTATAGATGTGTAGCTCGCAAGCAAGTGATTTAAAAGAACTATATAAGTTCATTTCATTCTACTTATCCCTAGCTCAGTTTGGATTCAAATGCTTCAGCATATCCTTTAACTCACTATGTCAATAAAGCTAAGTAACAAAGTCTCTAGTCACTTATTCCCCATATTCACCTGAACGATTCCAAATATTTTTTAAATAAAAACTATCATGCAAGGTGATGTCAGCTGCTCCCTCATTACTACGCTCACTCTTACGCACAATACTAATCATCTCTCTCACTTTATATCTGATCCTCCATATCTATACATATCGTACTATTGTTCAAAGATATGGTGAGCGAGGAGATCAAAATTGATCAGTAGAACTACTGATTACTGAATTGTCCTAAATGAGCTAGTAAGCTAAAAGTGTGATATATATCTCAGCGTGCGAAATATATCAACTCTTTTCATTTCACTGACACAATTACCGCATGTCTATTTGTTACGGCTGAATTTCATAATGCACTAGTGGACCCCCCACAGCTTCGCCCGCGGTATTTCCCGTACAAACTTTGTCACCCCTATTCACCCCTTTAGGGATAGAATTTCAAAAAATCTATAATGTTTTATAGGTCTAGATTACTCTTTGATTCCACCAAATCTGGAAAAGCAACTTTGAACCAAACTACCTAAATTCTGCTACAAAATCATTTTGAGATTTAATGAACCAAGTCAAATAATAAGGGATTATGAAATTGTCTTAAAGAACCCTACTTCTCTTAAGTGGGCCGAAGTAGTTTCTTTAACTAACGCAACCTTTTAGGTATTTGCTTTAGGGTAAATAGGGCTCTAAATTTTTGACACCATGTTTAACGAGAACTGAGTAACACGAATAATTGAACGGTGAAAAGGTTAAAAGAGGGAAAAAGAAAAAACGTACTGACCTGTCAAAATTATTCTCAGTATGGACGCACAATGTTAGACGAAACTATAATTGTAGCAGGATAAGCTACAATGATAACCAATAGTGAATTTAAACTTGATTAAACACCGATTTTTAAATAGACTGACTTATTGGGATATATTGAGATCAATAATTATTCATCTCATCATTAGCGGTACAACACGTAAGCTAAGCAAGCACCGCAAACTTTTTTTTAAATCTGGTCACAGATTACTTACTATATGTAATGTATCAATTTGGTAAGTTTCATATACAGGAACTGACATCGCTTTGTATTGTTTGTGGTATTGTTTGTACCACAGATATCATAGTTTGTACCTGTTTGTTCCTGTGGTTTGTGCTGAATCAAGAAGCTTAAGACGCGTATTACACTGCACGATAAACCAGACACGGTGTATTGGGTGGGTATAAATACAATATAACGGCGTATGAATGAATATTACAGCATGAACCTATTCAGCATAACATATTAGGCTTTGGCCACATCTCCACGGGACGACGTCGTGAACGTGAATCGGCGCGGCGCCGTGGCACGACGCGGCGCCGCTCGCCTCGTCTGCGCTCGCTATACCTAGTTGTCGGTTTTTTGTGCAAGATCAAAGTGACGAGTGAATTCGCGAGCGGCCCTTCCTCACGCTCGCGTACATTAGTGTGCCAGAGGTTATAAAATACTTCACGGACGATTTTCCTTTAATACCTGTACTTCATGCGCGCCGAGTGGAAGCGAGTGCAGGCGAGTGCTAGCGTGAAGTCGGCCCGCTCGGCTTGACTCGTGTGCGCTCGTCTCCGCCCGCTATAGTTGTCGGCTTTTGTGCAAGATCAAAGTGACGAGTGAAATTGCGAGCGGCCCGACCTCACGTGCGCGTGCATTAGTGTGCCACAGGTTATAAAATACTTCACGTACGATTTTCCTTTATATAATAAAACAAAATTTAAATTAAATAACCCTCTTCGGAATAAGATATAGGGTCCTTTTGACCCGGAAAATTCAAAAGTTCCCGAGGGAATAACTATAACCGAATTCCGCTCGGACAATGTCGCAGGCAAATGGTATATTTTAGATATAGGTAATATTAATTTAATGAAACTCTCTTTAATTATTTAGGCTCTGCTAACATCTAACAAAAGAATAAACAAAAAAGCATGTTCACGCACGTACCTCCATTAGGTACTTAATAAAGCATCTTTACTTTATTGATACGTATTTATATAAAAATATAAATTTCATAGAGTAGATATGTTCTAACACTGTTCTATTCACAGAACACAGGAAGAGGTTAGAAAGGCGATGTGGGCGGGGCACGCGTGCCGCGCAGTTGAGCAAATGAGCTATTTCAAACACGACTCGCTGTCAGCGCAGTCAGTCGCGAGCGCGATGCGTCACAGTGTCGAGCTGCGGTAAAATCCGGTTTAATTAATTGAAAATGTCGTCTTGTGCAATAATTACGTGCAGGGCCAGAAGCCAAGTATCAAATGTGTCAAAAGATGGAATTTCTTTTCACAGGTAAATCTAAAAACGAAGTTATTTAATGGTTTCCCAAAAACTGCCTACGTGACGAAGTAATGAGACTAGTGATGTGGCCAAAGTTAGTGTTATCGACTATAGATAAACAATGTGTTCGATAAGTTATTTATTTTTCTGCATTGATGAATGGACCAAAAAAGCGATAATTAATGATAAGAGTGTTTTAAAAAAATACTTTTAATGCACTTACAGAGCTGCGACCATAATACACCTTAAGCCTGGTTTACAAAGTAACTTGTTAATTCCTCTGAGTTCAGCTTAAGTACATTTGGTCCTGTTATACCCTATTATAATAAGTCTTTTGAATTTATTTATCATTTAAGTTAACTTCTGTATTTTTTATCAATGTTGTTCCTAATAATATAAAAACAATTTACCTAAAAGTGGCGAGCTTGATGTGAAGCCGGTGTATAATGTCTAAACTTAATATTATAATAGCTTGTGGGTTTTTATAACTATATTTAATTTACATAAAAAAAGTAAATACAATATAATAATAAATAACAATATAATGATTAAGTTTCAAAATTACACACGAGAAACTTAAACTTTTTTTGTATTTGCGCGTATTTATAGTAGTTTATGCAACGGTTGCATAATGATAGGCATTAAAATACGAGTGCCGGTTTATGAGACGAGCCGATAGGCGATTTTCATAATAAGATCGCACGAGTGTTTTAAGGCCAAATTATGTACAGTTGCATACTTAACTTTATCTACACACATACTTATTATAAATCCTCCATGATGTGTTCAGAAACAATATTTTCTGACAACAAGTGATTTGTTGCAATCCTGGCTGCATATAAAGAAATAAAAATTAGACAAAAAAACCGCGTAACCCGCCGGACCGACCGCGACCCGCCGGACACAGCGCGCAACCCGCCGGACACAGCGCGCAACCCGCCGGACACAGCGCGACCTGCCGGACACAGCACGCAACCCGCCTTACACAGCTCCTGATTAACTACGAAATAGTAGTATACACTTCAAAACGCGGCATAGAGGGCGCGATACATCATCGATAACTATTATCGATATGCTCGAGGCCTAGTGCAAATGTAAAATAAATTGCTTTTGTCAATGAAGCGGTATGGGCGGGGCAACGGCTGGCTATTCGAACGCACGAATCACGAGCGGACTTTGGTTATTGTGGGTGTGTGCGTATTCTCGTAGTTATTTCGTTTGCGCTAGTAGTTGTAACGTCGAGCGGGGATGCTTCGGCGACAGCGGTTTCGGTACGAATTATGGCAGACGGCCTTTCTAACCTCTTTCTGTGTTCTGTGGTTCTATTTTTGTGTATAGTAAGCTAAGCATCCACCATCTCCTTTTCCTGCAAGGTTTTCGAATCGTTTTTTACAATATGTACGTAAAAAAGCATAATGAGCAAACCCGGACAAAGCTGTCGCGGCACGTCCATCGTGTTCTATGTTTTGGCGGCAACTGAGCTATGCGAGCGTGAAATGGAGTGCCACTCGCCACTCGCCTCGGCACCACTCGCCGAGCGCCTCGCACGAGCGTGGAATACCGCCATTACACCTTGTCAGACACTAATTTTATACCTGGCCCAATGTAAAAAGCGCGCTGAAGGCCATACATTCCCTTTCTGTGCGCAAGCAATTTCCCTCAACGATACCCAGCGGCGCCCATACAAAAATAATCAGGTCAAATTCCATGACGCACGCATAGCGTCATTGCGCCAGGCAGGTACGTTCCGTGCGCTCCCCGCTTCTGACGTCACGCCACGGAAAGGTTTATACGCGTATTTCAAATGACCAAGCGATTCTGCAGCTCGGTTAAAATATGATGATACAGATTTTATAACGTGATTTTATTTATATTTCATAACCATACATTATTTAGGACCTTTAAGTATAGTGTAATTTGTTTCTTGTTTTCTGCTAAGAATTATGCTAAAACTTATGTATGCGTGTTTCTACTCACAAGGAATTTTGGTAGTCCAATGGAACTGCAGCAGTTATCCATGTAAATAGATGGACTGACATTCAATTTATCATTTAACAAATGCTTAACTTCTTTATTGACATGCTCTCGACCCCCAACTTTTATATAATTTTTACCTTTATAAACACAAAGGTTATGCACTAATCCAAACTGGTCAGTCAACACATACAATTTAATTCCATATTTACTTCTCTTGCCCTTCATGCATAGTCGCATCTACAACCTTCCGCGGAAAAGAACTAAGGATTCATCTATGCATAATATTTTACCAGGATTAATCATATTTAGCATTACATTATTAAAATAATCGACCAAGTAAGAACCGTGCAGTCACAGGGTCAAACCAAGTCTGTGTTGCAGGTAATGTGCAATGAACGAGGTAATAAACCCCACCACCACCAACATTGTTTACACACAGGTGCAACGGCAGCGGACCTCTTATCAGTCATGCTTATAGTAGTTTATTATTTACCGATTGTTCATTAGTGTGGTGATTTTTGCGAAAACCGACAATAATTCAAGAAATCAACGCTTTGGTTCAGATATCAATAAATAGTAGATTTCAATTAGTTTTGAAAAATATATCAAATGTACCTACTTACTGTTACAGTTTCATAATAGTATATTAATTATAGGCACCCTATTTGTTTTTCATCCCATCAAATGCTCAATTTACTTTTCACAAGTAAGAAAATTTTACCTTTAATAAACTTGATAAAATAAAATGTCATTGAAGAAGAGAATTTCTACACACAAAGTCCGCATAATACCGGCCAAGCAAGAAATTATACCTCATTCGAACCAATTTGATTTTTAGAACCTACAAAATAGAGTTCATTATTGCAATGACAATATTGTACTTCGGATCTCTTAGAATAACGTTAGTAACTTTAACGTACCTGCCCGGCGCAATGACGCGATGACCGCGGCATGGGCTTTTTGGAGAATTTATTACCAAAATAATAATAAAACTAATGTTAAACAGTAGTAAACCATATAATAATAAATAACATAAAGAACTAGACCTCTTGGTGGAGATTTTCTAAAATATCGTAATTCGAAGTTTGACGGTGTAAATGAGTCATTTAAAAAAAGTTGTAAAATAAGTGAAATTATCAGTATAACAAGTAAAAAGTTCATGACGCGATATAGCGTCATGCGCATATGAGTATTGTTCCGAAATGACGCGATATCGCGTCATGCGCACTGAAAGGGTTAGCCGTTAGCGCTCTTTTTACATTGGACGAGGTATAGGTACCGTAGGTGCGAGGCGCTCGGCGAGTGGTACCGAGGCGAGTGGCACTCACTTCATGCGCGCATAGCTCAGTTGCCGCCAAAACATAGAATATGATGGACGTGCCGCGACAGCTTTGTCCGCGTTTGCTCATTATGCTTTTTTACGTACATATTGTACAAAAAGATTAGAAAACCTTGCAGGAAAAAGAGATGGTGGATGCTTAGCTTACTATACACAAAAATAGAACAGTGTTAGAACATATCTACCCTATGAAATTAAATTTTATATGAATACGTATCAAGATTCTTTACTTTATTAAGTACCTAATGGAGGTACGTGCGTGAACATGCTTTTTTGTTTATTCTTTTGTTAGATGTTAGCAGAGCCTGAATAATAAAAATAAAAAAAGTTTCATTAAATTAATATTACCTATATCTAAAACTACCATTTGCCTGCGACATTGTCCGAGCGGAATTTGGTTATAGTTATTCCCTCGGGAACTTTTGATTTTTCTGGGATAAATAGTACCCAATGTCCTATTCCGAAGAGGGTTATTTAATTTAAATTTTGCTTTATTATATTAAAGGAAAATCGTACGTGAAGTATTTTATAACCTGTGGCACACTAATGTACGCGCGCGTGAGGTCGGGCCGCTCGTAATTTCACTCGTCACTTTGATCATGCCCAAAAAAGCGACAACTATAGCGAGCGGAGACGAGGCGAGGCGAGCGCACACGAGTCGAGCCGAGCGGGCCTACTTCACGTAGCCACTCGCCTGCACTCGCCTCCACTCGGCGCGCGTCAACTGCAGGTATCACATACAAACAAGATTCTCCAGGATTTTTAAACAAAAATACCTAAACCGAAAGCTAAGGACTGCTGCTGCTGCTGTTGCACCCAAACCACTGACCATATATCCGGAGTTAAAGCTGGGGAAGCGCGCGCTTATTTAATTTGACCATTTTTATTTACTTTAATCAACCTTTTCAACTAAATAAACAAAATTCGTAGTTATGGCCCAACAGAAAATTGTGCAATGGCACAATATAAACTACACGACTTGAAACCACTCTACAGCGTATAGTGCAATACAAATTAAACACGCACAAGCTTTTATTGCATCTCGTCTTTGAATCGCTCGCTACGCTCGTGATTCAATTATACACTCCTTCGCTTACTCGACATTCAAAATAAACAACACTCGCAGCAAAAACCAACTGCTCTCTTGTTGCACAAATAACTATTGCACACCTTTATAGGTATAGTAAATAGAGACTTCTACGGAATGTTTGCGCCATAAGGTTGTGAGTATGGAACCCTAAAACAGACAGCCAAAACCAACTAAAGGTCAACAGTGAAACAATCTTAATTTTTTATAAATGTTATTATACTTTAATTTTAGTCAAACAAAATGCGTAATAATATATAACATGTCATACAGTAGACAACCGATAGCAAAAAAAGATGATGCAATCTCTGTGCATGCAATTGTTTTCGTTTAACTTCTAGGGGTTTCTAATTTATCCTGAGTAAAAATATTCTGTATTCTTTCATCTCAGAGCAATTTCTAAAGCTGCTTATAAACGAGCAACATTTTCACGGCAATTTATACCCGGCAACTATAGGCATTACTTACTTAAGTTAGAGTAAAACGGCTATAAGTACTGGCTATAAATTGTCCGCTTACAAGCACCTTAAGAGGACTTTGAACCAACGGCAAAAATCACCCTTTTCATACAAGGCGATAACGATTTCCACCCCTTTAAATGTTAACCGATTTTGAAAAAGTTTTGATAGGTTGTCAGTCAACAAAATCTAGGTCTATACGTTTTTTGATTAAAGCTCAACGTCTAATGATCGCCGAAATCACTTTTGTATGAGAATACTGAAATAGCAATAAAACTGAATTTATTGATTATAGTGAAAGATACAAAACATATAGATCTAGGTCGGAACATCGGTTAACACTTAAGGGGTGGAAATCGTTATCGCCTTTTGTATGAAAAGCCGTCGGTTCATACTCCTCTTAAGTCTTGAGAATTATTGGCGATTCAATTGCCTATATAAACTTATCAACATCGATCAGGGCCCTATTTAATAAACGTTACAATTCATAATTACTACTTATATTTCACAATTCTACATATTCCTGTTCAATAAAAAATACAAGTTACAAAATTTACATAATTGTTGAATTGAACCTAAGGTGTTCACTTAACAGGCGATTATTTGGGTGAATCAACTTTTTATTTTGTCTTCTTATTTTTACTTCATTATGAGCTGAAAGTTGATTGACCCATTTACAAATTTCAGAAAATCTGGTCTAATAAACGCAGAATTGTAGTTACTTTACAAGTTTACATAAGTGTAAAATTGTAATACAATTCTGGCAGGCGACCGCACCCTGTGTAAAAACGGCGAGAGATATAACTAGTCTAAATAAAGTAAGACTAACATCGTCATCTAGTAGTGAGAGCAGTAACGAGGAATATTCGACCGGAAATGAACAACGGCCGCGAATGTTCCCAAATAATTAATTAGCATTTTTAACTATATAAGCGAAAAAGTATATAAGTGAAAGAATTGTAATTTTGTTATCGGTAATTAAATAGATTCAAACGCAAATTCAAAACAAATACTTTTTAAATCTTTGTTAATACTCTACATCAAACAAATTTTATATACTTAAATGTAAATTCTAACTTAAGTACTACGACACATTTGTAAAATACAATTGTCATCGAAAACGACAGGCTTTTCTTGTAAAATTTTAAAGTTGTTTAATAAAAGTTAACAGGTGTGGCAATATACAAATATTTAGCAGTGTTATTATTACAAATTTGCAGCTCTTATCAACCAGCATTTACTGAACATGCCACAATTATGTCACTTTTCTACAAATTTATTGGATTGTAATGTTTCTTAAATAGGGCCCAGGTTATCAGAAAAATTAAATTCATATTTGAATCTTTTATGATTTGTTACTTTGGAAAATGATAATAAAACAGTGTCCATTGGCGCTTAAAAACTTAAAAAGGTTTCACAAAGTCCCGCGCCGCGTCTGTCTGTCTCTCTGTTAAGCCTAAACATTTTACAGAACAGGTTTTGAACTAAAAGTACAAGGTGTTGTGTATAATTTAATTAATTAAAATATTTACAGATCCTCACTTCTTCGTTAAAAGCTTTTATCACGAAAAAACAGTAGCAAACATTAACTGGTAGAAACAGGTAACAGGTTCGGTTTATATCATCAAACGATTTTGAGATGAGTACCAGAGATTTCAAAGTAGTGTATAAAATCGAAATGTCATTGAGCAATGCGCGGGGAGGGTAGTTAGTCAAATGTCAATGGCATTGTCATAATCCAAAGATTATCACAGCCTGTTTCACTCACTAATAAAACACAATCATAGTTCAGACTTTTTGGAGCAAAAATGTGACGTTCCAGGTCTAAACCTAGAAGCATTTTTTTCATAATTTAAATCCATAATATCAATAGTTATAATTAAGAAAAGAACAGAGAACGACGACAACGTCGCCGTTTTAGTTTCGCCACGTCCGTCTGTCTGTCTGTCGTTTTGTCACAGCCACTTTTCTCGAAGACTTTTCAAGTTACAAAGTTGAAATTTTGTAATTATTAACGTTGGTCCCGCGCAAAAAGATAAAAAATAAAATTGGGAAAGTTAATACTTTTAACGCTAGCTCCCATAAAGCAAGGGTAAAAAAAATGTTTTTAATTTTTATTTTACAACCTTTAAATGGGGTGTATTTAGATAGTTCTTTGAAAACTAATATGAGTATACATATGATAAACGATCTACACCATAATTCCATAAAAAATACACTTTTGTTCTATTTATCGATATAGATCGAAAAATAAATAATTGCTTGGAGAGCAATGGACGTCACATTTTGCTACGAAACGTCCACCTATGCAAATAATAATTAACGGAAAAATAAGGATATTTTTCTTCACATTGTCAACCCCTTTTTGAAGTATGTTAAAAATATCAAAATACGTCGAGCTACCGAAGTTCTACTGTACTTATTGGATATAACTGTTTCTTATAAACAGACAATGATGTCAAAAAGTCATTACACTACAAATATCCCATCGCGAGAAACAGTTACCTTATTGTAGCCAACACGTATGCATGAAATAAGAGGTCATTTTGCATCGAAATATCATAAGAATTACATACGAAAAATATAAAGTTACTTTCTTAAAAAGAAATGTCACAATGTCGCTGAGTGTTAGTCATTTTGCGTCAAAAATTGTAAGAATTACATACGAAAAATATAAAATTTACTTTCTTAAAAAGAAATGTCACAATGTCGCTGAGTGTTAGTAATTTTATATGGCTGGATGATCAAATTATAAGTAGTATAAAAATATATCACAGTAATTTATTTTTCATTAGCCCAACACAATTTTTCTTGGCGGGAGAAGATAATCAAACAAATTTAAGAAAAAATCATTGAGAAATTGGTTCGCAAGTCTCTTTTTTTAATGGGGTTGGCCGGTGAATTTTATCTCACGTGGCATTTGCGTAGCTAGTTCAGGTATTACTAAATTTAACTCCGTGTGGTTTGTTTACTCTGTAAAATTAAATAAATTTGCATGAAATAATAATGTATATCACTACGAGAGTACTGAAATAACATGATGCAAATGCATGATACAAATAGTGGTGGTGTGACGAGGTAAAAGGCAGGCCTAATACTTAATAAACATTTATACTTACAATATGTATGCCAGACTCTATGCATGATACATACGTAAAACCTGTATTTACCAGAGAGCGAGCCAAATTTTTACGTATTATCCAAAAAGCGATACCGATATAACCTCGTACTCTCAGTGTACATTTTCAGAAGCCTTTCATTTATATTTTTATTTTGTTTATTGTATTGCTTTCACTTAAAGTTTTTATTAAAAGATGACGAAGAAGAAAAATAAAGTCGTTTAGAGCATATGGGCACACAAAAGAGGAGACTCATTATTGTGCTAAGTAAAGAAAATCATTAAAATCTCATACAAAAATCACGTAAACAACAGCGCTTTTTTAACCCTTTCGGCGCGAGCATGTGATAGCGCGCTGCAATCCACCCGCGCGGCCGCCTCATAGCGCGCTGCAATGCACCTGCGCGAACGACTTCCAGCGCGATGCAACGTGCCCGCGCGCACATACATAATTTTCTGTTCTAAAAGCCATGATGCACCCTGTGCATCATTGCGCGCTACGGTACCGCACGCATTTCGCTGCCGCGAGCAACAAGAGAATGAATAGTGTCATGCGCAATTTATAATAACCAGTTAGGTACAAAATGTTTATTTTGGATGAAATAAAAAACAATGGGTAAACAGTCTAATTGAATTAATTTGACAATAACATTGGAAAATTTAATTAAATAATCTAAGTAGTTACCTAGCGGCATTGGCATATCGCTGATATCGGTCGGCAGTTGACCATTTGATAAAACGGCAACTATCGGGACCATGAGGTGAGCAGGGTCATCCGTGGTGGAAGGCGCATAATCGGACTCCATTATGAAAGCCGGGTCAATCGTAGAGTTAGCAGAGTTCGAGTACATAGAGAAAGCCGGGTCCATCGTGTTACGTGCAGTATTCGGGTCCATAAAGATAGCCGGGTCAGTGGTTAAAGATTCACAATCACAACCGATTATCACTCACAAGACGCAAGGAGACAAACGCACAGTCACAGGCATAAACTAAGACTGTACGTATTTAATATGAATTACCCACCCTTTGTCTTCCCAGCTCAGCACGGCGACATTCGTGATTGGTCGCCTGCATTTTGTGAAAGTTTTCTTAACAATAGAAAAGATATGAAAATAATAATTAGCGTATGTCTCTAAGGAATGCAAGGTCACGGGACATGACAGGCCGCCGTCAGGTAGCTGAACGAGATAAGTAGCGTGATAAACCATTCCTTAGTCAAGTCAAGTGTACCGCCACTTTCTAGACTATACAAAAACGACTATTTGCTAAATTTATTCGCTGAGTTATATTTGTATCTACTATTGTATTTATCGAGGAAATATTGAATGTTTATATACATTACTTAAAAAATTACAAATGAATGACTAACGTCAACGCCGCATGACACCGTCCAATGTGATTTTCTGTTGCTTACTTAAGAAAAATGTACTTTCATTCATGCGTAATAAAGTCTAATATTATACGACAAATACGGTACTTGTTACATTTTAAAATTGCATGGTAATAAATGCGGTACGCTCTGGCGCAATGATGCACCGTGGTTATCATGACATTTTTAAGTTAAAATCTAACTATATAGATGATTAAATTAAATTAAAATGTACAATGATGACTACGCAAACGGTTTATCAAATAAATAAGAAAAAAATCTTACTGAATACAAGTAATATCGATTGTTAAAGTTCAAAGTAATTTTTCTCTGAAAATACAAAGGAAGAAAAAATAATAATATGACACTCAATTATTTATAGTCTCAATAATCTCAATCAACCTAAAAACTGTTCCAATTTGGACAAAATACTATGTTGTCATCAATCTTTGTCATGAAGCACATGTGCATCATGCGCGCCCAAGGGGCTGCAATCCCATGAAGCACATGTGCATCATGCGCGTGCGCGGGGCTGCAATCCCATGATGCACATGTGCATCATGCGCGTGCGCGAGGCTGCAATCCCATGATGCACATGTGCATCATGCGCGCCGAAAGGGTTAATAGTAACCAACCCCTTTTTGTAATCTAGTGGTTACAATAATAATATAACATCCCCATTAACATAATAATTATTTATTAGCAATGAATAACCAATGAAAGGAATGAAAGTGCTATGATGTAATGAGGATAGCAGGGCATAAGGGCAGCGTCACAGGCAACTGAAAACGGTGGAAAGAAGGAGTGTGTTTGACAATAAATACAAGCAGTTGGCGGGAGAGCGGCGGCGGCACTACGCGGCCGCTAGCGCCAGCTTCAGCGCCTCCTTGTGCTCGTTGCTCAGCTGCATCAGGCACGACTTGAACAGCTCCGTGTTGCTCTGCGCCAAACAACCATCATCAATAACTCTGTTCTATGTTCCCTCCAAATCAAACTCCACAATTACTCTTAACAAATGAAAACTAGTTAATAAAACGTATTTTTTCAACATTCCGAGTTAATAAACGCGTTCTCGCTATGATACTTATATAACTCACTATAATTTGGTATGTCTAGAAAGTGTGAATCTTTTTTTCCATAAAAGATACTATATATAGGTTGACCGCTTAAATGAGTCCTCACCCGCGCGGCCCAGGGGCGCGGGGGCAGGACGACGGAGGGGCCTGTGAGATGTGCGGGCGGCGTGAAATGAATGAAAACAAAAATGCGCCTGCCGCTCGAACCTTTCTCGACCTGTGTCGCCTGGCCCCGCGCCCCTATGCCGCGCGGGCGAGTCAACCTATAATTAGTTTAGAGTTAAACCCGACTTAAGTGTAAAAAGAACTCTCTGTCATTGGTTCACTTATGCACCTACCTCTAACTAGTTGCAAAATTACTGATGTAAGCCGTTTTGAGGAGTCTACTAGATTGTCTACAAGCAAAGGCTGATATATAGTCGGTAGGTGTTACCTGTATTTGCGTGAGCAGCGCGACCATTTGGGAGTAAGCAGGGTTCTCCGGGGGCACGGCGTCGTGTAGGAAGGCCTCCGCCAGTACAGCCACGACCCGTTGCGGTGCGTCGGGCGTCTTCAGCGCCGCGTGGCCCCCCGCCACCAACTCGCACAGCAGCGAGTATACGTGCGGCGCCTCCTCCGCGTCCTCAACCACCGGCAGCCAGGTAAGCCTGCATACCAACCAACACGCTCATTGTACTGTACACACCGCCCGTAACTCATAAACAAATTACACTACTCCGGGGCCTATTTGTCAAAGCATACTAAGTATACGTGCGTTGTTTCATTTTCTCTTTTACAGATAAATTACAGGTTACACTAGAATGTTTGAGGAACAAAGACCAAAGCACAGCTTGATTAGAGTAAAGACAACCGCAGGCAGTGCGATCCGTTCGACTGACATGGCCGCCGTTTACGGGGCTGCATCGCAATTCGCAAACTACGCCCTAATTACCCAGTTCGGGTGCATTGGATGGTGAAACATTATATTACTTCCGCGTACGAAAGAAAGGTATAGCGTAGGCATTATTTGCGTGGCGTAAGCGCCAAATCAATTAAATGTCTGTAAAGAAGTAACAAAATAAGGTATTCTAAAATCGGGCTACCAGAACATTTAAATGTTTAATTATCATTTTGCTAAACTGTAATCTGTTTCCTTTGAAGGCTGCTTCATTGTGTAATCTGTGAATCTGACGATATGACAATTCGCTTGGGCTATCTGCTGTGTGTGCATAGTTTAATTACGACTGTTACTTATTCTGTTCTATTGTTGTAGTGTAGTTATTTACGTGTTTATCAGTAACTTGGGTTTACTGCGACATGAACGCGTTTGGCTCGAGTTAGCAATAAAAGTATATTATAAATAGCATGTAAGGTTTTCAAAATGGATTTGATCGACTCATGCGAGGTAGTTATCATTACTCCTACACCCCAAACACATCATATTACACTATACACAGTATTAGACAGACAGTTCGCATGTATAATATTAGTATAGATGGAAATATGGATAAAAAGTAAATAACGTTGTGTCGTCCCGATTTGAAAACCCAAGTCCCGACTTTTTATGCTCTAGACCTGGCAACACTAGCTGTGCCTTAGAACCAAAAAATGAAGACAGGCGCTCGACGTATACGCTCTTAGGCTGGGTTTTATGAAAGTCCGTCAACCAAAATGTCAGATAAAATCTTAGTAAATCAGTAAAATGTTTTATACTCATGACTGATGTTTGATCGAACGGATCTTTATAAAACCCAGCCTTAATGAGTCGGTTGCAAGTAAAACTTACCAGTGCCTAATAATTTCATCTCTGTTGATTTTTGAATGGTTATATTTGATGATTTTGGTGACGGCAGATATAGCGTTTTCAGTAGCGTTCACTTTTTCGACGGAGCGCGCGTCGGGCTCCGCGACGATGGCCGCGAGATGAGGCACGGCGCGCGCGCACGCGTCGGCGAACTGGGCGCCGCCGAACTGCGCGAGCACTCCGCAGCCGTACGCCGCTGCCTGACGCAACTCAGATTCCGCGGAGCACAGGCCGTTGAGCATCGGCTCGAGGAATATGTCCTGGTATTTCACGCACGCGGGACCTGTGCGCAAACAGTAAAATGTTACTTATGCTGCATGTTTCATAACAATTTTTCAGAGGTTATTTTTAAAAGATGAAGTGTAAATGAAAATATATTTATTTGACGATAATCACAATAAGAAGAAAACATATAAGATATAATAGGTACAATAATTTACATTAAAAAAATACTGCGCTTATCTCTTAGCAGAGTGCGAGTTCAAAAACCTATCATTGTCACCATTGTTCCCCACGCTAGGCTGGCCTGTATCGTGGGGACCGCTAGATCATTACCAGGGTATGGTGTAGGCGCGGTTGACAGGAGGAACTAAAATTACAATTTCCATAGGCTAAATATTGTGTGCTCTAGGATTGGAGAGGACGGCCGACTAGCTGCAACCGGTTGACCACAATCACCAGGCTATGCAGCCTTTAGGAAATAAGGATGAGCGTTGATGTGTTTCTGCTTTGTGGTTGTTAGTACACCTATTCGTCTGCTCGATTTAGTTTGAAGGAGTTTGTATCGCCCTCTTCTTTAGTTTCACTGTCCATTTCTTCGAGTCTTCCGCCCCTTTTAAGTTTGGGATGGGGGTATTCTTTTGTCCAGCGCCTTTCCTTGTGTTTGTACCGTTACCTTCGCGATTTTAGTGTTTTAGATATAAAAAGTTTTATAAAATATAATAACCTAAGTTACTCATAACATCAGCTATCTGCCAGTGAATGTCCCGTCAAAATCGGTCCAGCCGTTTTGTAGATTAGCCGAAAAAAACCGGCGGAAACACAAAAGACAAATAGTTTGAGCTTTTTCCATAAAAGGGTATAACTCGGGCCCTAATAATCCTCGTGAATAGTACTTGCCTCCAAATTCGATGACATCATCGAATATGCAGATGGCCCACTGGCGGTCGGAGAAGGGCCTCGCCGGTGCCATGAGCGCCACGAGGTGCGGCAGCAGCGTGTCGAGGTGCGGGAAGAAGGCCTCGCGGTACGCGGACATGAGCGCGTGCAGCACGTCTGCCACGCGCGACAGCCCGTACACGTCGTCGTTGTCTTCGTCCGCTAGCTGCTCCTCCACTACCTGCACAATACAACATGCACTAAAACCTCATTTAAAAACAGACTGCGAGCAATTGTCCGCCCCCCCTGACTCACGCCCGAAGCACCTTATTAATGAGAAGGATTTTTCTGGAAGTTAGGCATAATCATAATACAGAAAGTTCAAGGGCAATTCCAATGATCATTTAAATAATTAATATTATTATTATTTATTAATTTTATAATATTTTAGAAGGAGTTGATAAATTAAAATCGTTCCTCACAGTACTTGTGGTTGGAGTATTTACCTCGTCGTAATCTTCGTCGGCACGTTTCTGTCGCCGTTCCGTGGCACGCTCGAAGTGCTCTGTGAGCAACTTGTTTAGGATGCGCAGCACTTCTGCCATCGTCTCGTCGCTGAGGCAGCCCGTGCCCAGCAGTTCAATGCACTTTTATCAAACAATTAATATATTGTAAATTTTCCAGTAAGTATAGAGACATTAAGGTTGTGATTTCATATAAAACGTAGTTTCTGTTTGAATTTCAAACACAATGACAAATATAAATTTTACGGCTCAGTAAAGGGCTGTGAAAATGAAACAATGAAATGAAAGCATGCCATGCTCAGCGCGCGCAACTGAGCAAACCTTAGTGTGGCTGCCACCAAATTAAACAATGTAAGCGCCAATTATGTTTAATGATAAATAAAAGAATAAAATTGAACATTGATATTACTCATGGAGGATTGTTTCGTTTATATTTAAATAATGTTGGATTTTATCACGTGGTAAAAATGCAGTCACCTAAAATCAAATACATAATTATGCATACCTTTGCGAGGCTATTAAGAAGCTCGACTTGAACGTCTTGTTCTGGTTCTGAATCAATGGCTTTTAGTAATTCTGGTAACATGTAGGCCCACATGCCTTCAATGTACTGATGGCCCCGGATACGGGCGCACTCTAGTAGGTAAGGTAAGGACTCCGCCGCTGCCGTGCGGACGCCGTCGTGGAAATAAAACTTTAGCATTGGCACCATCAGCTTGACAACGTCTTCGGCGTATTCTGCAAACGCTTCCTTGAGTTCTCGAGCGTAGCATACGAGCATGTCGCATGCGGATGCTTTATCTTCAAGGCCTATAAACAAGAATTAATGAAGATCCACAGCAGATAAATATGGTACAAGGGCGAAGTCACTTTGTACAACCAATTATTTATTTATGGTGTCCATATTAATACTAACTGTGCCTTCGCCCACACTCTAAGATACCTGTACCCTCGACCTTTGTCGTGTGGGGTTCGGATGAAAATTGTCCTTAGTTTTATTCAAAGATATATTTGTCCGCCAAATTTCATCACAACCCGTCCAGCCGTTTGCGCGTGATTGAGATTATTATGAATTTAAAAGTAAAACAGTGTTTAGAGGGCTACTATCAAACTCCATCCTATTGAAAGGTGGTGTTAGCGAAATCCTCTAATTGATGTTGCACGTTTTGCAAGTAGCACACCTCATGGAATGGAGGCGCGTAAATAGAAAAGGTGCACATTTACACACAAACACAAGACAAGCAACCAACATAGGTACTATTAATACAAATAAAATGTTACCAGCGGTTTTGATGCCAAAGTTTTGTTGTTCACCAAGTGAAATGAAGTGCCAGTCGACGTTCCCTTCGATAGTTTCGAGGTCTTCGTTGTCCAGCAGCGCAACCTCGGGCTTCATGGCCGCCGTACGCATTACTGGTTCCATTACCATAGGCAGGTACTGAGCAAAGTTCTTGCCTAAAATAAAGGGTCTATTAATTTCATAATATTGAACACGATACAGTTCGACCGCTCTGTAAGGTGGTGACTGGGAGCACAAGTTACCCCGAAGAGGTAGTGTCGCTCATTGTTTCTAAACTATACAGGATGTCTCATTTAAATCGGTCAGTATGGGAAAGTCTGAAATTATAAGACATACGAAGATCTGATCTTAGGAACCATGTCATCGATTTTAATAAGAATAAAAACTGCATTCATACACCTAAAAAAAACCTGTACTCGGCTCGGGAATCGAACCCGGTTGTTTTGAAAAAAAAAACTTACACTATTTCTATCCAGATACCGATCGTGTAGGTCTTAAGCAGTAAATGGCTCTATGAAACATGATGTCTAAAATCAACAATGTATAAATGCAGTTTTTCTTCCCATTAAAATCGATGACATGGTTCCTAAGAACAGATCTTCGTATGTCTTATAGTTTCAGACCTTCCCATACTGACCGATTTAAATGAGACAATCTGTATAACTAAGTCTTAGGCCTTTAAGCAAAATCGGGGCGAGAGCCTGGCGATCTGTCATACAGGGCTTCCTAGTACGGGCTCCAGGTCCTCACACTGGTTCAAGTTCATGTGACCTTTGTTAATAGTTATAACAAGATTGTTAAAAACAATTGTGAGAGCAAATAAAGATCATTATTATTATTACCATACAAAACTAATTTCAGCGATTATTTGACTTTGATGATCTTTAATGAAAATTCAACGTGTAGACCTAGATTTTGTTCTGACTGACAACCTATTAAAAATAGGTCAAAATCGGTTAATATTAAAGGGGTGGAATCGTTATCGCCTTTTGTATGAAGAGTGATTTTGAACCAAAGATACTTACGCGGATTTGCATTATCCCCGACGATAAGTTTTTACAGGCATATCGAGTATAATATAATATAATCAACTTATAATATTAACAGTATGATATTATATACCCATTATTCTGCAGATGCGGGACCAGGCGGAGATGAGGAAGGAGGTCTGTGGGTCATCGGCAGGCAGTTGCTCGCCTTCGGTGTGTGTCTTAAGGAGAAGATCCATTACTTCAGAAGCATCAGATAAGAATTTTTCCTCACCTACAGCCAGACCTAGAAAAGGTATGTTTATTTTATATTATTGACATGTAATATTTGTAAGAGTTTGAGAAAAAATGGTAATATAAGTTATTAAATAAAAAGGTAAAAAATTTAAAAGCTTTTACTTTTCACGGATACATTTTTCACAAAATATTTTGTGACCGTCAAGTTAGTGTAAATGTCGAAGCTACCCAGGATCTGAATATTCCATAATAATGTACCTAAATAGTACCCACCCAATTAGAAACTAGTACTAAAGAGATACGAGCCCTGTTTAACGGGTACGCTAACTTGACGTCAAGGTCAAGCTGGAATCTCGAGAATGTTTCTACTACTCCCAAAACGCTTGCCAGCTTGACGTCAAGTTAGCGTACCCGTTCAACGTGGCTCATATCTCCGAAATTACAAAGATACAATTCTTTTGTACTAGGTACTAATTGGGTACTATGTTAGTACTTGTTTTTGGAATCAGCAGATTCTGGATATCTTCGATGGATACGCTAAGTGGACGCTCACAATATATATATTTCGTCCATGTCAGCTGTAAGAATCATACCAATAAGACTGACGCACTCGATGGTTTTCCCGCGAAGCATCTTAAGCTCCGTAGTAGTAGCATTAGCGATAATATATTTAAGGCACGGCATAAAGCGGTCGTAGTAGGGCACGAAATCTTTCTCCACGGTGTCGGCGACCGAAGCAATGGTGGTCACGATTTGTTCCAGCACCAGTTTCGTGCCGCGCTCTATCAGCTGAGAAACATTTAATCAATTTATAACCGCTATTTGAACAATACATAATAGTTACATAAAATGTTAAGGAAAAATATGGGCATCATCACACATTTAACAAAAAATTAAAATTGCTTGGGCTATTTCCACTTTATTGGCCGATAAAATTGTTATGTCCTTCTTCGGTGCACGTTCGACTGGGACAATCCACCGTTTCGATTGTTGCTTGGTTTTGGTGTGTTGGTGAATCCACGTTTCGTCGACTGTTATAAGACGCATAAATTCTCTTTTATCCCTTTGAAACAAAGCCAGACCTGACTCCGAAGTTGTCGCACGCATGCGTTTTTCATCCAGTGAGTAAACGCGCCACACAGCGCGCGGAGATGTTAGTGTAAAATATTGCGCACACGTTCGTCTGAGATACCTCGAGATACCATGTCGACTATCGCACTCACTTTTAACAAAACAACTTAATATGAGTTTAATGTATATTCTCTAATGCTTTACCTACTTCTTAAAGCATATATAATGTAAACAGAGATCCCAAATCTTCTCTGGAGAGAACACAAGCAAAAGCTAGATTTAATCTACCAAAGCTATGGAAGTGATACAACAAATTATTACAGAGTATCACTAACGATCATTTGCGCAGTATAATACTTAACCTTTTGAACGCCAAGCATGTCTGAGAAATAACACGAATTTCAACTTTACCTCAAACGAATGAAGTGCTTTTTTACCCTGTATACCCTGACCAATATATTAGTCGTTAGCGTTCAAAAAGTTAAAGAGATTACTAAGTTTTGCTTTTACGGTTGAGTATAAAATTAACGATAGCCTTACCTCTTTGAATTTTGCAGTTAAAATAGCTTCTAGCTTGTTCATGAGCGGATCCAAATACAGAGTCAAAATAGGCTTGGGGCAGTCTTCACTGAAGTTCACTAAAGCAGCTGCTGCATGAGCCTGTGTTCAAATGGGTTTCCATTAAATATCTCGACAATATTTTTAAGCAACCCGTGACAACAAGTTGAGGTACGTTACCTGAACGCGTGGGTTCGCGTTATCATCGAGCACTAGGAAGAGACTAGGAACCACTTTATCGTGGAATTTCTTTTCAAATAATGGTGCGAAATCAGTGGACATCTGCCCAACGGCATTGCAAGCTGCGTAGCGTACACGGGGATGCTGCGAATGAAATTATTCAGTCAGTAATTGGCCAATAACGTTAACTGTCCACATTAAGAGATTTTACGGCATTAGCTTACTGGATCAGCGAGATAGTTGAGTACAGCAGATACGACTTGATCAAGCATCTGTTCCATTTGCTTGTGACAGCCCTCGCCAGCCGAGGAAACTGCCATCAGGGCCGCATGCCGCCGGCGCCAGTCCTCCGACTGCAGCATCACCGGCACCGAGCTCACGATCAGGCCGAGCATAGTCTTTCCGCCGAGACCGCAGCACATGCGGTCCAGTGCAGACTCGGCAACTACGTTGTTGCTGCGATACAAAGTCACGACTTTATTCATATATATGTTTAAGCCTTCCACATGGCAAACGCAGTTCGCAACGTATTACACAACTTGTGTAACGAACAAGTTAATTCCTTCAGAAAGCCTTCAGAGCAATATTCCCACGCGTATCCACGCTTCTAATGCGCGGTATTCAAGTCAAGTAGGTCAGGTCAGGACTTTTCACTAATGTTTATATTGTATTAAGCACAATAAGTTTCTGTGATACAAGGACGTTTTAAAAATAAACTATGGCATATGCAGCATCTAAGCTAAGCGTTTGCAAAAACAGACCTGAACTTGTTACTATGTTATACTGCGTTCTTTTTAGCATATCAAAGAACTCTACAGAACTACAATGGTAGATTGTTGTACCCAGCAGAAAGTGATTCATTATTGCGCCGAGTGTTACTTTGGAGACCGAACGCAAGTGAGGGCTCTAAAAACAAGAGCACAATAATACATCACTTGATGCAAGGTGCACAATCTGCTTTTATTTCAACTACTGCTTAAAGTTGGTAAAAAAAGTAAAAGTACAATTAAACCCGACTAGCGACGTAAAAAGGATTTTTCCACCCTGACCGGGGCAATCACAGGCGACTGCCCACTAAATAGAGACCTATCATTAACGCGGGTAAGATCAGATCTTCTTTGCCCGCACCGTGGGCAGGAAGAGACTAGCAAACACCTCCTAACCTATTGCGTCATGTACTCGGAGAATATAAAATAGAAGTAACCGAGATCAGTAGCTTGAACCTGCAGGATGTACTTATGTTCTGCAGGAAAACAAGAAGATGGGATCCATGTTGGAGTGCCGCCGCCATAGTAACCCTCGGTTCCAACATTAGTGAACTGGGCTGAATGATCAACATTTTGGATTCCAAGATGGCAAGATTCACTATTTTTTGAAAACTTAATATGCGGCTAGATTTCTTTGTGTTTTGGGAAGCAGAATACGAACATGATATCCATAACTGTAATCCGCCATCTTGGAATCGGAAACGGATTTCATGTGTGCTTCTGGGGAGAAGGAAATTAAATGCAATAACAGTAAAAGCAGAAGGGCAGGTTACTTTTCATTGTCGTCGTCAGCGACCTCGTCCTGCAGCGCCCAGTCGGGCTCGTCTTCCACCTCACACATCATCTCGAGCACCAGCGGCGTCAGCAGCCGAACCGCCATCGGCACTTGTTTGCGAACCATTGCCGGAGCCGTCTCGCAGAGTGTCACCATCGCTTCTAGTGCGAGCTGCCTCCAGTTATCTTCTTGGTCTTTGTCACCCACCATCTATCAAATCCATATGATACGTTTTATATTTGTTACAAAACCATACCTACACTTTTTATGTTTAAATATTCCCGAGGTAACGAAAGGATACTTAAAAAATACCAGTAAATCCGTTTAGGTATTTATAAGGAACTAGCTTGTACCCGCGACTTGAAATTCGGTTATAGTAAATCCATCGAGAACATTAACATTTCATCCTAGAAAATTTTCAAGGAGATAAGCTATCTCCATTACCAAATTAGTCCAGCCGTTGAAGCGAAAAGGAATAATAAACATACCAACTCACACACACATACTTTCGCATTTATAATATTAGTGTGATGTCACCAAGGTACTAACACACATACAGGAGCTTTGAAAACACCTTTATGGGGAGTCGTGTAATTAAATTAACCACATCTAAGTAATCAATAAATTTGACTCAAACCTTAATAGACGCTTGGAAAATGTTTTCCAGCTGGGGTCTTAAAAATTTCGCTGCGGACTCGGCCAGTTCGATCAGTACTTTAAGGGCTGAATCATCGTCAGCTTTTTCCATGGACTGGACAACAACCTGCCAAAAAACATGTTAATATAATAATAATATTCTGCTGAGATGGGAAGGTCGCGGCTTTCCACCTCCACAACGACGCGGTGTATAGCCTTAGGCAGTGTTTCCTTAACAACGAGTGTGGGATGCATCGCGATGTGCCGGCAGTAGACAGGTTGGTAATAAAGCAACTTCCGTTCGTGTAACGTTGTGTTATCAAGATTTAAAAATTAGAAGGCTGAGCATTGACAAGCCATTTTCAAATAACAGCTTTGGGAGTATTCAAATTCGTACATGTTGGTATAGGTATCGCCAGGAGAGTTGAGGTGAATGATTACACACACAAGTACACAATGACACACAAAACAAAACACAAATTTGAAAATTCGAACGAAATTTTCTTGTCCACACATGACATGCCGCGGTGTGCGTGACCTCAACTCTCGTGGCGATACCACAAAGGAAGATTTTTTTAATCTACTTAAGAATAAAAAGCTTTACTTATTGACTTTTCAATCCAAAATTTAAATCAGTAGTGTTACGCTAGGCGAAAAGGATATGACACTATTCTCTCGGTTCAGACACATCATTCATAAAAGATATCTATACTTATATATATATATATATATATTATAAAAGCACGACGACGCGTAATGCGTAAGAGCGAGATGAGAAATCTCGCTCACGAATCGCTACAGAATCACTTAGCGTTCCCGAATAGAGGCGCTGTTCAGCATAACATCTTACAAGCAAACAAAATTTTCCGGGCTGTTACAAAAAAAATACCAAACATCGAAGGCTATGGCGGGAGCTTCGCTGCAGTTCGCTCCCTCCCGCCTTACTGCCGTGCCAAAATTGAAACGCAGTAACTTAAATGCAATTAATATACCTCTATATTTATTGCATTTAAGTTACTGGACTGAAAAAATAGGGATAGAAATAAGCATATTATTGCTAATATCAACAAAGCGACTTATTTCGGAAAGAGCTTGCAAAGTTTGTTGCTAAAATCAAACAATTCCACGCAATCACATGTCTATAATTTACAAAGCCGTTATTTATTTCCAAATAAGTCTCGGTTGTGTGTAGCCGTAAAATTTTAGACAAGCCAAATTGATACTTTGCTGGCACTTCGTTTTTTCCGTGTGCGTTTTAATTTCGGCACGGCAGCTTAGCCTTCTGCGGCCCTAGAAAGGTTGACACAAGGATAAGTTAAACCTGCTGGTGTTCAAATCAGGACCCTGTATATTCCATCTAGAGAACGAAATGTAGGTATCCAAAAGATGTTTCTCTTCGTTAAAATATTTGTTAAGTTTATAACTGTTATGAATCCAATAGTACTACAAATCCGTTATTTAAATATAATTTAATTTCAGTTTAAGGAAGCATATACCTACTCTTTCGGTAAAGTCAAATCATTCCCGCATCGAAAATCCCGGCCTGTGTGTGCATGCTCATAGCCCTTGTTTTAACGTATTTATTCATTTTAATTATCTAATCTAATATAATACTAAAAATCAAAGGCATAAACATACACACGTTTTCGTGTGCGTATACCCAGTCTGAAATACAGTAGAAATTATAAGTCAAATTAGAAATGTGCTATCACGAACCTGCATCATAGGATCAAGTAAATCACTTAAATGTTTCTGAATAGCAGGTTCCTTGTCATGCAACAAAATGAAGGCTCCTATAGCTTTCACAGCCTGTACTCTGAGTGCTTCTGTTTCTGTAGGTTGCAAGGCTGTGTAAAGCATCCTTTTGATTGCATCTAAGTTTTGGTTTTGTAGATTGCCAAATATTCCAGGCACTGACCTATGATATAACATGTAACAAAATAAATAAGTTAAAAAAAAACGAGATATGCTAACACGACATACTTAAACAAATGGAAAAAAAAACCGCTCGTTTAATATTTTAAAGAAATAACGTGAAATACAAATCCATTCAAAATTGAATTTTAACACTGTTGAGTAAACTTTAAAACAAAAGTGAATTTCATTTGGACTTATTCCCTTTTATTTTTAAAAAAGTGCGAAACGTACCTTTGTGTGAGGCATAGAATTCAAATAACAGTTTATAAACAACTGGTATTGAGGGAGCCCCGCATTATGTTGCATGTAGTATGTGAGCGCAAACAATACAATTTGCTAGCTCAATGATTAAACTAACATGCCAAGGCTCGACTTGCGCAGTAACTTACGTGAACATTCGAATACCGGCCTCTTTCATGTTGGAGTCTGGAGCATTAGCACATGTGAACATAAACTGTAGAAATTCTGGCCATTGGTTAGCACCTTCATCATCTAGATGACTTCTGGCTAGTTCAGATACTACATCACAAATCTGTAAAAATAATAATGGTGAGGATCTACCAGTTACAACTAACTGTCTAGGGTAAATACAAATGGCCGAGTCTGAGTCACTGTTAACTACAAAATGAGACCAATCTGATTTAGTCCATAATGAGTCAGTAAGGTTTATCAATAATAATCAAATGACTCAGGCACCCATGATGAGGGTATTGTATTGAGATAAATAATAAACTGATATTATGTAATGTTTTTAAAGTAATTGTGCCACAATCTTGTATTGTTTCTGTGTCTTAAGACAAAATCAATTTCTTCCCAATCTAGAAATAGAAGGAATCTTGGTTACTTTATATAAAACGTAATCTATATCATTACTCCCTTACGTGTTAAAGATAATAAAGAATATGATGGCTTATTTCGTAAAATAATGTAAATACTGTAGAATACACATCTATGAAATTCTTATTCCGAAATACTTGAGTATTCGTCGCCTCGCGACGACATGGACATGTGGGACTCAGAATAGGTCTAAAGGATGAAATAAATTAAAAGTCAATTTTAGAAATATGCTTAGTTTCACTTATGTTTAAGCAAACGTGATTACAAGTGATAATATTATACAGTACTAATTATTCAGAGGAAAAACGTGTCAATGAAGTGGGGATTGTTTTTTTTTATATTAAAACATTTTTATAGATTCTATCTGAATTTATTATTTACTACTGCAGCGGCCCTAACATGCATATCACAAAGATAAATTAAACCCGTTTATCTCTACGACTATCCCTTTCGTCGGCTCGAGTGTAAGAGAGACGCACTTAGAGATAAGACGGTCTATCTTATCTTTGTGTCATGTATGTTAGTGCCGCAGTCTTTAAAAACAAGGTGACATGTGCGTTTGAACCTAAAAATCCTTAGTTTAATTGCGGATATTAACTTATATCGATTATACGTAAATTCTGCATTCTTGACATATTCATATCATGATTAGTTTTAGTTGTCAGTTTAGTTTTAATATTTTAATAGCATTAACTATAGTTTAATAAGGCTTTACTAAATATTTACTTATCAGATTGTGTAGTGAGGATAAGGAAACGAGTCGTGGCTGTGGTGATGAAACAATTATTTGATACATTTTCTAGAATAGAGCTCCGGTAGATATCTAAAATAGTTGTCTCCGTAATCATGCTAGTCTTGTTCTCCGCATCCACTTATTGTTGTGAGATCTATATTGTATGATTCTAATCCGGTAACCGAAATTGGGGGGGCTTGTCTTATAAGGCCGTATAATATTGTACTTGGTATTTGTATTTGTTTAATTATTGCTTCGTTACAATTTTTTCAATTCAATCTTAACTTACAATAATATGATCAAAACATACTGTTTACAATGAAAAGTGGTACCTTACCGTTTCATAATCTGTGTTGAAAATATTTTACTTTCTTTTTGTATAAATCACCAGCATTTACGCATGCATAACATAACAAAGTTGTACAATAGGTCTTCAATGGCCGTGAAACTAGACTTATCTTAGACAAAGTAATTTAATATATAATAGTAACTCTCACAGTAAAGATCGCCAAATACGAAAAATTGGATGTGGGTGAAATCGGCCATCTAAAATAATACAATAATATTTATCTACACCCATATCATAAAACTTCCATAATGTAATCAAAAACCATAGGAAATGACCAACATTATGACAACCTGTACTGTAATGTTATTCAGTATTGATTTTAGTATCGTAATGGTCATAACGATACAGATATGAGCTACAGGCCGGCGCGCCGCCGTCGCCGCAGCCGGAGGGGCCCCATCGTCGCCGTGTCGCCGTTTATAATATGTGTGTAGATAAAGTTATGTATGCAACTCTGCATAATTTCGCCTTAAAACACACGTGCGATCTTATTATGAAACTCGCTTTATAGCTCGTTTCATAAAACCGCACTAGTGTTTTAAGGCCTATCATTATGCAACCGTTGCATAAACTACTATTATTTAATTACAACATCAAACACATCTTTTTTCTTGCCAATGTTTAACTGTGTAGACTATTTCATTTACCTATAATTTGCAGATACCAGTAAACCTGTTGATTCCTCCCGATTCCTCAGGCATTATCAAAATAAAAAAGCGCAATACGAAGTAAGTATAGTTCGATACACGCAGGAAAAATTCAGAATAATATCACATAGAACCCTGTATTCGCGAGGCGACGTATTATTATTATCAATCTGTACCAACTATCGACCCATAATGTAAGTGATCAAAGAAACCAACATAATTACTTGACATTCGTAGTATATTGCTAACCTTGCGGCGTAAGCTTTGGCTGACATCCATCTGTATTGTGAGCAGAAGCTGTTCCCTAAGCAGCGCCTGTTGTTCAAATGGCAGTTTCGGGAAGAATTCATAGAAGTCTGCACTAAACAGTCGTCGCAGCAACACTGCTGCTGTCTGCCGACCCTCTTCACTGACATCTCCATTTTGTATAGCACCTACTAGATACAACACTTTTGTTTCTGTTGCGATGTTGTTGTATGCT
The DNA here is from genome assembly GCA_947859335.1 of Tortricodes alternella. Classification (NCBI taxonomy): domain Eukaryota; kingdom Metazoa; phylum Arthropoda; class Insecta; order Lepidoptera; family Tortricidae; genus Tortricodes; species Tortricodes alternella. Next base: position 19,063,731 of record OX401970.1, on the reverse strand, counting down.
TCCTGGGGAGAAAAAATATATTTTTTAATTCGTTAGTCATATGCAGTCGATTATCTTTCAAAAAGTTTTATTACTCTGTGCATGTTCACATTAGAAATATGTTGTGTAAATATAGTTCTTGTAGAAACTGAGATATTTCATACAAAACACGGGTAAAATATCGTGCACCGTCAAGCTGGCGTACCCGGCCGAGATCACACAGAAAGCCATTGACTTCCTAGACCAGCTATTTACCAAAAAATAGTAGCGGAAATAGTACCCTTTTTACGACACAAACATAAAACAAAAACGGAATGGAACATCGAAAAAAAATGAATGAAAGTTCTTCATAGCCAAAGTACTGTTATGTTCAAAATTCCAATTATATTTATTTTTTGTTAGTAAGTTAAAGTTTTAATTTACTTGTGATCGTCAAGGTAGCGTACACCAACAAGATAGTGAGGATTTGATGATGCCAAAAAATAGTACCGAAATAGTATCGAATTTAGTAGTAGTTTTCGAGATATAAGGGGCAGTGCAGTAAGTAGGTACGCTACCTTGACGTCAAGATAGCGTACACCGAGTGGATCTCTGGATTGGCAGTGTTCCCGGAAATTCTGCATGGGCCAAAAAATAGTACCCAAATAGTACCCTGGCCCTTCAAATCTCATCTGCGTTGCTATTATAGAAGCTGAGATATGTGACTATTTAACTGTGTCACACACAGAAGGCCTTCGAATTTTTCAATCGGCCATATCCCAAATAATAGTACCCAAAATAGTGCCCCTTTTATGATCAAAACGATACTGATATAGATACATGAACCAAACTTCTACGTAGTAAAAGTACAGTCGCGACGAAAAGAACCTAAGCAATTTTATTTTGAACATTGTTATTGGTGTATGTTAGAGGTAGAGTCAGTCATCTATGAGTTTGCCGAGACAGGGTTTACGTGAATATCATCACGGATTATATACGAATTATATTTAAAACAATATGGCATAATTAAGTTGTTGAACAGTTTTGCATATATTCTCAACTGAAAGTCCTTCATTACAAAAAGGCGAATGTAACCAGTTCATCTGACAAGTACCACAAAAGGCCTAATATTTTTTTCAAAGTGAGGTAAGCTTGGGTTGAGTTTAGAGTTTGGAACTCTGAGAGGTCTTTTAAAAGTTGTAAGTCTTGTCATGGTACAGCTGGTGATTGAAACCAGATCCTTACTGTAAAAATCCAAATTTACAGCTTTCACTTCTATTTTGCTCAATTTTAATTGATTGTGATACAAATAATTTTTAGGCAACAGATTGCCTTGGCATTGCACTGAGCGCGGTGAAGTCCAGCATGCCTTATGAATGTTATCTCATTTTCAGGAATTCCCCCTAAATAAAGACTCATGAGGTTTAAGAGCTAGTAATCATCGTGTGGTTAATGTTGATTCATTTGTATATTTTTGCAAAAGAAATTATTTCTGTAGGTGTGTTTTCAACTGCTTTACACAAATCAGCATCAGAAGAAAATGTTTTATAATCCCACAATTTTTTTCCCACGGTTTCTGAATCTTTAAAATGTTTGCAACTGGCAACTTTGTTTGACTTAATTTTTCTGTTATTGGAATATTAGCCATATTTTAGTATATTTTCTAGTATATTACTTCTTCCTCTTTGCCGAATCCTCATGGCTGAGGGTCGTTATCAACTTGGTTCACCTTACAAACAAGAGCTTTCCAAGTCATCCTATCTACAGCTAAATGGAGGGAAGCCTGCAATATTAGTCTGGCACACTTATTTTACGGTTTCAGTCCAACAGGTCAGTAATATTCCGCAACTTCTTTTTCCTTCCATGTGACCTACTAGGTACCATGAGTTTTTTTAAACTATCAGGCTCTTGTCTTGCCACATGTCTGAAGTATTTAAGAAGCCGCTGCATACACGTCGTTGAAAAGGACTATAAGTACTTTACACTAGATGCAGATGCCACTACATAGCGATAAAATGAAGGCAAAAAAAACACACTCCAACTGCAATGACTAGTTGTGTAATGAAGTATCAGTTCAATGAAGTATATACGGTATTGCCTTAATTTAAAATAAGAAACATCAGATTCAATTTGGTGTGGCACCAAGCTGTCAACGTCAATTTGATGTTTCTTATTTGAAGTTTAGAGACTATTCAATTTAGCGAACCCCTTTTCGAATTGGCCTCAATATGCACACAATAAAACGCCCTTTAAACAAACAAACGGCGTTTCTAGCAAAAGACAGAAAAAGTAAGTTTTCAAATTTTTGACAGCTGGTAGTGACCTCAAAAACTTGCTTAACTAGAAAATTTAAAATAATTCATTATTCTTTCAGAGAATAGACTGAAGAATGAGGGTGAGCAGGTAACATTTTGAAAGTTGCAATATCCGGTCCACCCTAATTATCATACACTACTGGACCCGCCACAGCTTTGCCCGCAGTACTTTCCATACAAACGTTATCACCCCTTTTCACCCCTTTAGATGGAATTTCAAAAAATCCCTGCTTAGTGCACCTCTACTATGGTACTCGAGGAATGTCTCCTGCATATTTCAAACCTCTAGGACCACCCGTTTACCAAACAGAATAAGTCCCCATTTATTTGCATTGAAATAATGTTTACTTACTAACAATAGGAATATAATATTATAATGTCATAAATTTTTGTAAACCAGACCATAGCGTGATTTTAAAACAGGTAGCTTAAACTATTTTCAGTGTGACATACTTAATTCTTACAATAAATTGTAAATAAATTACACTATATATATATATATATCATCCATGATAAATACCGGTTGACATATATATGTACATATCATCGAAACCTACATATAGTATCTCGAAAATTATGAAATTTAAACAATATTACACCCATGAAATATGTCTTGTGTTCTGTTTGTTCCCTATTTAACATTGCTTTATAGATAACTGTTAATAAAAATTCAGACACCAATATGCAAGAACAAATCATAATTTTTACATTCACATGTACAATCATCAGTATTTAAACCGCAAACTATCACTTACTTATAGGACAATTTAAAAGCAATGCGTCGCCCTCATGCAAACTTATATCAACAATGTAATATTATTTGCGGTAATTACCCTTCACGGGAAAGAGTACAGCAGTAACCGATGAACTTAATCATAAATATAAAAATATCACTAGTTATTTAATCTAAAAGCATATCTTAAAGACTAAAGCCAGGTTAAAACTACACGATAATTGGTTTTAGATTCAGTGATCCTCCATGACCACGTTTTTGACACGAGGCTGAGACTGTTATGCTGCCCGAGAAATACCAAATATTCTCCCGTGCGCAACGATGCATTTATACTAAAATATTTATAAAACTTACTTCTGCCTGGGATCTGATGTCGTTGTCTGTTGATAATAATGTATTTAGTAACTGGTAAAACTGCGTTTGATCTCCTGCCATGTTGCTCCTCAAACGAAAAGGCCCGATTTTTTTTTTATATGTAGTTAGTTGGTTGGTCTGATCCAAACGCTATTCGTGTTGCCAGTAACATATGTAGTGTATAAATTAAGGTCCGGTACGCACGAGAGCTTTTTCAACGTCCGTTAAAAAGCATTCGAATGAAACAAATTGATACCCGTGTATTCATTCCCTCAACAGTGGTTTTATAATGCGACGCTCTTTTATCGAGTTGTATTAGATTTTTAACATTTGGGGCTAGTACACTAACCTTTGTCCACCTATTTCATCTACATGCATGCGATATAACAGTGTTGGTTGTCACGACAGTCTAGCCAGCGCACCCAGACGGCTTAGCACACACATTTTTATCGCGCACATAAAGCATTCATCCCTTTCGCACCCGCGTATTAGTTAAAAAGTGACAGATGCTTTATGTGGGCGATAAAAACTAGTGTGCTAGGCACTCAGCACAGTACTAAAACCGATTGAAATTGAAATTCTGCTAAGCGTCCTAAGTCCGAGGTGCTCATTAGGACACCCTTAGGCATGCTAAGTGTATAAACCCAACATGCGAAGGCCGGAAAGGCCTTCCTGGTGATGCTGGAACGGTCGTATGAGACTGCCAGCTTAGGTCAAACCGAAAAAAAAAACTATGCGATAAATTTTACGTCGACTTCGCTTCTCGATTTAGTAGACAATTGGGAGAATAATCTCTAATCGAATGCTAAAGTGGCATTATGCCACTTAAGCATTTGATTAGAGAATAAATAGTTAAAGGTCTCTCAACTAGTTGTCAACCTATACATAAACGTCACGTAAATGTCACTTTAACTAAAGATCTATTTTAGTGGCCTTTGTGAATTTGGCCAAATATGTGTAGTATTTTCTCGGAAACGTTCGTATTTGTCATAGTACTTCAGTCAGCTTCAGTACAGTACCCATCAAGACAGCCACAACCACAAGACAGCGTAGGAGAAGTTCGCACTGTCGCAATGTCCATATCGTCCACTGACGATCAATATATTTGTGCAACCTGCAATATTGCACAGTTATATTGTAGGTCAGTATCTAGCCTAACATAGACATATATCATATTGAATAGAAATTTACTATTAGCTGACCACTGAGACTGAAATATAACAAAAACTCAAAATAAACCCCACGACGCTAATACCACAAAACAACGAAATTGACTCCGAAGCACTCTCATGCGAGAAGCTATTTGACAAGATGACAGATACCTACATTCGTTCGATAGCAAATGGTCAGCCTTTCACTTTCAACGTTCAGTTTCACACTACGCACATTTGAAGTTAATGAAATTAATCAATTTAATTTCACTATTTAAGTACTTTGTTCCTTGTGACTTAGAAGTATAAATTAAATAGCAATTAATGCTTAACTGTTGTTCATTACCGTTTAATATTTTTTTGTCAGCTTAATAGTTTGATTCGTTTAAACGTTTCATGCGTGAAATGGAAAAGTAGCACCTGTCAGCGATACCATAGTATCTGGAACCGACCAAGGTTTGCTTAAAAATGCAATAATTACCTAATAATTTAGCAAACTGAGGCGCTACCCTTTTTATCTCAATTCTGGTGACGTTAAGTATGGCATCTTAGAATACGGCATTGACATCGAAGAATTCGTATTTTTCACGTAACGATTTACAAAAAATTAATGTATTTCAAGTTCTGAATTATTAAGAACTAAAGAAGATAAGATACCTACACTAGGTGAGAAACGAGTTACTAGCCGTGATTAGAAGAAGACTTCTGTGTAAGTTACAATAAAAAACTAGAATGTGCATTTCCCCTAAAATAATGCTACTGTTTATTTTACATCCTTGAATAAAAATAATGGCAACTTTATTTGTTGCTAAGATAACAATGGCGCCCAGCGAGTGATGCCATGTGAGGAGAAGAAGAGCAACATGTCAGAGCGCCAATTGCTGGAGCAGAGCTGCTTCAGTGAGGCAGGTATGGCGGTGCCCGTGCCTGCGGCTGGTGCCGGCCTGACAAAGCACTGGAAAGAGTTTGTCTGCGGGGGTGGCGCCGCCTTCTGCAACATTGTCATCAGCTACCCTCTTAACAAGCTCATATTCAGACAGGTATACGCAACACACATGCTACTACAACTTCTGCCCAATATCATTTTAAACTTGCTGCTGAGTAGTAACTAGCTGAGCCTGTGACTTTGTTTATGTGGCATTGGAATGAAAAGTATGCCCTTCAACCGCCTATGAAACTGTAGTTTTGTAACTGGTTTCGATGAAGGAATTATTCTGCCTTGCACGTAACTAGTTTTGATGGAGAAATTGTTGTTCCTTTTATGAAAACTTGGTCAATATTCATAAACGTAAACACAACCCAACCATGGTTTCATAAAAGGAAGAATAATTCCTCCGTCGAAACTACTATGTGTATGGAAGAATAATTCCTTCATCGAAACTAGTTACGAAACTACAGCTTTGTAGACGGCCGAAGGGAAAGTATCATATGTGTAAATCCAGTGTATCTCCATTTAAAATTTCATCCAAATCAGTCCAGCCGTTAAACCATGAAGGAGTAACAAACATTAAACACTCTTACAAACTTCCATATTTACAATATTAGTGTGATGCAAGTAATATCGCAAGTGGGAGGAATAAGAATCACTCATAACATTACCTGCTCAAGCACCAGTGACACAGATCGGTCCGGCTCTTGCTCACTCGAGAGAAAAAAGAGATTCATTCATATCAAATGGTACTGCTGTGATGTTTATTACTTAGCAGAATACAGTGTGGGTGAAATGCCTGTGATGTTCATTGCTCATTTTATATTAAGTGTATGTGTCCAACTGAACATGATACGTAACAGGTGATGTGAATGATGGTAATAACTATGTCTGCACGTCGAGCACAACCTGCCCACGAGTCATTTGTCGCTCAGTGCATCCCTTACATACTTGACTAGTTTGACATAGACGCACTGAGTGACAAATGACTCGCGGGCATGTCGTGCTAGCCCCCCTGGGATGTGATGTGATGTTGCATTACTTTAAGCACTGCTTTGTGAATATATACTGCAGAGTTATCTCCTTAAGAGGACGCCGACCGTCCAGTGGCGCCCTCATCACTGTTATTGTGTTTTCAATTAAAGGAAAGTATTTTATTAAAATTGAATCCGTATAAGTTGTTACGCAACTTAATACACAACGTATATGCTATGTTATATAGCTTTGCAAAGTATAACCATCATCTAATCAATTTAATAGAAAATAGTGGCCGTTTTTTTCTGTTAAATTGATTAGATGATGGTTATACTTTGTAAAGCTATATTACATAGCATATACGTTGTGTATTAAGTTGCGTAACAACTTATACGGCTTCAATTTTAATAAAATACTTTCCTTTAATAGAAAACACAATAACAGTGATGATGGCGCCACTGGACGGTCGGCGCCCTCTTAATTCTGATACGCTATTGCCCTTTGTTATTGACACTGCGAAGGTGAAAGTGGCACAAGATAGGCATAAAGCTCAGCACTCGGCAATGGCATGGCTCAGCATGGCACAGCAGAGTATTTAACATACTATATATACAGGGTGCCTGGGACATACAGGTAGGTACTATTGAATACCTCTCTCTCTCTAATCTGGCGATACGTGTTCATGAATGGGGAGTGATGAGGTTCCCGCCGGTTTGGGAATCTTAGCTGGTACTCAGTGGCAGCTCTAGCAGAGTTTCCGTCAGATGAACTGTAGACGTAAAGAATATACGCTACATACAGCGGCTAAGAGGTTTACGGCATAATGATCCACAACTTATCAAGCACCTAAATGGAGATTTTATTTTGACTTTAAATATATTCCGATTTTATTGCAGGAGGATTTGGACATTGATAACTTATCAAATTACGTACATAATCTGTTAAACTTCCGCAACGTGGCTTGGCTTACAACGTTGCAACATACTCGTAGCGGCTATTTTTTTAACTAGAGTTTTTGGGAAATATTAACGTTACATAAGTAAATGACAATATCTCAAAAACTAGCCCGAATTGGACAAACTTTATAAAACATGACATGACATCTTCGTCTCCAAATATGGTCAGAAATACGTGGTAAAAATACTTCGGGTACGTCTAGGGCATCCTGTATATATAAACGACGCCGGTCGTGGAGTGCCACAAAATCCCGCGGTATACTCAAGTCTCCTACAAAATCGTTGCCTCCATGCCGTGCCGCTGGTGAGCGCTGGCCTTGCTAGGCCAGTTTTCTTAATTATTTGTAGTATTCGTGGCAAAAGGTTTAAACCTGTTTTTCATGTTGTTAAAGATGATTTTACAAAGTCCAAGTTTCTGACCTTTGGACATGAGCATTATCTTAATACTTTAAGCGAGCAATTATTGTATATATGCAGAGACGGACTAAGCCCGTCGGAGGCCCGGGACGGAAGAACTAAATGAGGTCCCCAGTCCCCTCATAGATTGATTATATTTGTAGTGTAGGTACATTTTGTAAAACAAAAAACGATCAATTGCCAAATCTGGTCATTTGCTTTTTTCGAAAAATTCTGAATCGACACGAGAAATTATAATTGACCTCAATACCTATTTAACTATGAACGGTTTTAATTGTTTTTTTCCTCTCGCCGTCGGCGCGGTGTCCCTTCGCTGACGGCGCGCTGTCCCCTCGCTGACGCTGCGCGGACGGCTAGTGGACGCTCGACCGAAGCCTAGTGGACGCCGAATTGATGGCGAGAGTTGAGGCGGCGGTTGTAGTGTGCGATGACCTTTAGGCGACCCAATTTCGGACGTATAACGTAAATAAACAATTTTGATCACATCACATCATATCCTGGTTTGTTTCAGATGATGCATGGAGTAGAAACAACTTTTGCCTTAAATCAATTGCAGAAGGAAGGTGCAGCTTTTCTTTATCGTGGGATGCTGCCGCCCTTGATGCAGCGTTCACTGTCCATGTCATTGATGTTTGGTGTATATGACGAATGTCTGCAACCTTTATTGCAACAAAATGTTAATCCGTATGTAGCCAAATCAATTGCGGGAGTTATCGCTGGTTGTGTAGAAGCCACACTCATGCCATTTGAGAGGCTTCAGACTTTACTAATCCACCCCAAGTATCACAAGGAGTTTAAAAACACAGCTCATGCAGCTCGCCACATTGCAGGAAGGTATGGGATAAAGGAGTTTTACAGAGGACTCACACCCATATTGATAAGAAATGGACCCTCTAATTCCATGTTTTTTATCATGCGAGATGAGGTGCGACTGCTCCTGCCATCACAAGACCAATTACTATACAAAACCCTACAGGATTTCCTGGCTGGGGCATCCATTGGTGCTTTCCTAAGCACCTTGTTTTATCCCCTCAATGTCCTAAAAATTGCGATGCAATGTGAGCTGGGAGGGCCTCATAGGACAGTAGCATATGAATTTAGATATATTTTGCGCAAAAGAGGCTCGAAGTTAACTAATTTCTATCACGGAGCCTTCCTTAACATTTCCAGAGCGTTTCTAAGCTGGGGAATAATAAATGCTTCATATGAAGTATTTAGAAAAATGCTATATGCCTAGTCAGCTTTGCTTATGATAATATTGATAATGCATTGAGAACGATCTACAAATCAATGTTTTTAACTATTTATTTGTATTTTTTTAGATCTTTTGGTGATGTTAAGTAAATACTTATGAGATGTGTTATTGCACAGATTATGTTAAGTAGCAATTTATTAACTAAAAGCATTTATGTTAATAATAATTATATTTTCTGTTGCTGGCATTAACAAAAAGAACCCGACTGGCGTCGTAAAAGTAACGCACCCTTATAATTATTATACTGCCTGTGATCGAGCACGGTGTCCTGCGGCCCTAACATGCAAGACAAGGATAAGTTAAACTGCCTTATCTCTAAGTGCGTCTCTCGCACACTAGTGCCGACGAAAGTATAGTCATACAGAATTTGTCTTTGTGTCTTGCATGTTAGGGCCGCTGAAATCATATGATACGCCATTTATTAACCTTTTGACCGCCAAGCATGTCTGAGAAGTAACACGAATTTCAACTTTAAGTCAAGGTAGTGAACGACTTTTTTTACTCTGTATCTGCTGACGGCTGCAGCCGACTGTGGCGGTCAAAAGGTTAAAATCGGTCCAGTAGTTCAGGAGCTACATAGAAACATACAATTTATGCGTACACACATATCATACTGCTAAACTGACACAATCCGGGATCGATTTGGGCCTTAAGGTATAGGAACGGTGGATTGTGCTTAGCTCGAAAGAGCGCTTCAATGTAACTATCTTGCGTTCTTACAACTCAAATAGGTCTGTGATTTTTTTTCATACCCTTCTGCGTAACTTCCCTAACATGCATGGCACAAAGATAAATTAGAACCGTTTATCTCTAAGTGCGTCTCTCTCACACTAGTGCCGACGAAAGAGATAGTCATAAAGATAAACGGTTCTAATTTATCTTTGTGGCATGCATGTTAGGGCCGCAGATGAACATGTGAAAATCGGGTCTGATACTAAACATATAGCAATGGCAAAACCAGCTTGGATCGATAGAACACACTTTACCAAATATGGTAGGGGAAGCTGTTGTACACAGGACCGTTTTTTTTTCAATGATTTTTGGATAAAAAATAGAAGCGCTTATTTTCGCCAAATGTACATATATCCAAAGATACATTATTTAACTACATGATGTGATATGAATTTCTGCGATCTTTTCATTGATTGAAATGGAATGGGCTGATGAAAAAATAAAACAGGACGAGTGCGACTTAAAACTCGCATGGAGAGGGTTTCGTGTTAATTTATTTACGTAACACGTCCGTGTTGCGGTCACCGACTTACGTATGTGTACCAGATTTTAACTCAATCGGTCCAGTAGTTTCGGAGAAAATTGGCTGTGACAGACGGGCGAGTGATCCTATAAGGGTTCCGTTTTTTTCCTTTTGAGCTACGTAACCCTAAAATGGAAAAGTGTCTATGGTACAACACACTCAATGTACCTTGGACATCCACCTGTTCTACCTTGGACACGTACAAATGTTGCCAGGAAAATCATATAATAAATTGTATATAATTATTTATTTTCGCAATTAAGATATTATTTCAAAGTTATACATCTTTTCATATTTAAAGTCAAGTGTAAACTTCTTTTCCTTTATAAATTTTATTGCATTGCTAACAACTTTGACGTCATATGTGTACCTGTGTTTATTTTTCCTTACTTCTTGGCATTGTTCCTAAAATATTTAGAAATGGTAGAAAATTCAAAAATAAATACTATGAAAAACAATTTATTATTCCGTGGTACATAGTCCAATGTGCCAGGTATGTTTTGTGCCCTAGATACAACACTTTTTCTTTGGCAAGGTTCGTAAACACGTATATTGAGGCTAAGTTCAATCACACTCACTATTTAGCAGATGGTTTACATAGCTTCAGCCTACATTATGTCATTTTATCATAAACTAGCAAACCCGGCGAACTCCGTTTCGCCACCAGATGGCTTCGTTTTATGTAACATTTTGTTTGGTGTAGCTATGTATCAGAGATGGCGCTGTATGTGAAAAAAGATTTTCCCGCTTTTCTGTTGAAATTTTACCTGAATTTTCTTTACTATTAACCTCACGGAGCCCGAGACCTTTCCAACTAATGCAAAACCGTGGAAATCGGTTCGTGCGTTCTGGAGTTATAGCGTCAGGAAGGAAAACCCGACTTATTTTTATATAGTAGATTAGAAAGGCATTAAATAAATTTGCTTCAAGTTAAGTCAAAAATACTAATAATATGTGAGTATTTTTGGTATAAATACCAGATATTATATTTTTTACACACTGACCCGGCTTCGTTGCCTCGCTACTAACTTCACGTTGGATTTTATAGATAACGCTTCAAGTTCAAATAGTACTTAGCTTACCAATGTTGTGACAATGTTCCACAGAAACCCTGGAGTTTTAAGAAAATGACAACGGTCCTAGGTAAAACTGTTCGGGAACAACAGTTTCCCCTAATCCTATTCTGACGTGGAGAATCACTGAATATTTTTACAGCGTTCAGACAAACATATTTTTAATATTAATAAAAAAGAACCAAAATCTGGACTGCATAACATCTAAAAAGAAAGAAACAAGAAGTCAGTCGGTAACTTCAAAAAGCTATTACTTCACATAGTTGTATGTAGAGAGAACTTATAAATACCAACATGTCATACCTATAGCAGCTTAACTTAAACAGTTTTTTAGCAAAATCTATTTAATTTAGCAAAGCGAAAAAATTGATGTTCATATTTTTTATTGTCTTGAAAACATAGTTTTTTAAAAACACGAATTGATGAAATCGATACGATAAAAAAACCGTGAAGTTGCGTCTGACTTTCTCTTTAGGTAAACAGTTCTGTCTTAATTTTTTTTATCTACACCTATATTATAAAACCTCCATAATGTATTTAAAAACCGTAGGAAATTACCAGCATTATTACAACCAATTATTTTACTATGAGCTGTAGTAGGTAAAATCTTTACTGTGTAGTGTCAATTTTGTAACGTTATGAGTTTAAATTTGGAACAGCTGTCAAAACTCAAGTGGTTCTCTATTCTAGTATTCATAGATATTAAAACAGTTATCGATACGAAACATCAATTCAGTATGTTTTTTTTAATATAAACCGCACGACATTGATCTCGAGTGACATGAGAATAGGGACTTTATTCGTTTGTCTATGATTTAAAAAAAACATTCGTCTTGACGGAGGATCGAATTGCCGCCATTACTGTTGTCATTTGTTTGTTTGTTTGTAGGTTTTTTGCTGTTACGAAAGTAGAATTGTAAAAAGTTGTTTGTAAAATACATTTTAGTTGAACATATGAATAGTAGTGACTCCGAGATAATGTGAAAACTCCGCCGGATATCGTAAATGCAGCCACGATTGCAACAAATAACTTGTCGCCAGAAAATATTGTTTCTGAACACATCATGGAGGATTTATAATATGTGTGTAGATAAAGTTATGTATGCAACTGTACATAATTTGGCCTTAAAACACTCGTGCGATCTTAAACCCACCCTCGTGTTCAACCATTGCATAAACTACTTACTATTAACTTATGGGTCTGTAATTAATTACACTATTACATCACGCCAATACTAAAAACTGGATTAAATTATATTATACGAGTGGTGTGTTTACTTATATAATTCATCCGTTTTTTATTTTTCGCATACAAATAATAGCACAGTGCTTCTCGTTCACTCCGGTGTAAACAGACAGTGACCAAAACTCAAGGTCATTGGTACTTGTCAGCGTCTTATGGTGACTTCAGGTGCTCTATGTCAGCCGGGCATTTTGCCCGAATTGTTTAATAAACCATTTGTTAATATCGGTTCAGTAATTTTAGCTGTAGGTAGTAACTGGGTAAAGCCGTAGATTCTGCCACTTTTTAATATACACTAAGGAAAAACTATTGCGAAAACAACAAAGAAACATTGCGAAATAGGAGTCAAAAAATTTACTTTGCTGGCGCAGCAAGCAACCTTAATTTTGCAAAAAAAACATTGCGAATAAGAAAGTGGAAGTATTGACTTTGTGAATTATAACATAGCTAATTTCACAATTTTAACATTTCTAAAACAGAAAACTTAATTTTGCGAAATAAAATTTTGCAAATTAGACAAAGTGGAAGCCTGCTAATTTCACAGGTTTACTATGTTACCTATTTTGTAATTTAGCACCGTGCTAACGCAACAACCTTACTTGTAGTTTTTAACTAGTGTATACTTTGTTCAGTTACAACACGACACTATATTATTACTAGCTGTGCCCGCGACTTCGTCCGCGTGGAATAGTGTGTGCGCTCATTGTGTATGGCGCGGTGTTGGCAGGTTTCGAACCAAAAAGACAGCGTGTTTTGAGCTAAATATTGGGGTCTAGACGAATTACCACATTATATTCTTTAAACTGTGTGACTTACATTCACTTCAATAATAGGTAGGTACATTAGACTTTGCTTTTTACTTCGCACAATCTAATATAGGTAGATATATTACTTCAATTTACCAAGGACTTTGTTTCTTATACGCAGTCAACATTAAGGCCAGTAAAAAGTGGCAAAATCTACACCCACTTAACTACATACATACATACATACATATAATCACGCCTGTTTCCCGTAGGGGTAGGCAGAGACCACTTCTTTCCACTTGCTACGATCCTTACATACTTGTTTCGCTTCGTCCACTTTCATTATTCCCTTCATACATGCTCTTCGGTTTAGGGTACTCTTGACCTGGCCTTTTTTCAAGACGTCCCCGATTTGGTCTCGAAACGTCCGCCTAGGTCTACTCCTTCCAACCCTTTCATTCACACTCGCCTTATACACTTTTTTCGTCAATCGTTCTTCATTCATTCTCTCGACATGGCCAAACCATCTCAGCATACCTTTCTCAATTTTTGTCACTACATCTTTCTAGTGGAGTGATTATATATACCCAACTACTGGAGTGATTATATATACAAACATGCATACATACATACTCGCGAAAAACATAACCCTCCTTTTTACTTCGTTGCAATCGGGTAAAAATCGGGTGTGGCCCTTAACATATATTAGGAATCGCAAAACCATCATGGATCGCTAGAACACGCTTCACTGGCCATAAAAACCCACTCTGAAGAGGCAGATCGGTGACCTGTCTAGAATCCGATCACATTTTTTTGTAAACCATCATTGAAATATAATGCAGCAGCCCTAACATGCATGCCACAAAGATAAATTAGAACCGTTTATCTGTAAGTGCGTCTCTCTCACACTAGTGCTGACGAAAGAGATAGTCATAGAGATAAACGGTTCTAATTTATCTTTGTGGCATGCATGTTAGGGCCGCAGAGGGCTTAGCACACTATTTTTTATCGCGCACATAAAGCATTCGTCCCTTTCGCACCCGCATATTAGTTAAAAAGTGACAGATGCTATATGTGCGCGGTAAAAGCTAGTTTGCTAGGCACTCTGTGTGCCTAGCACACTAGCTTTTATCGCGCACATAAACCATCTGTCACTTTAAAAATTAGCGTGCTAAGCCCCCTGGTATTATAACGCCGCGAACGAAATCTGTGCGTGCGCCGGTCGAGACCGCCGGGAGGGGATAACTCACCCATAGACTATAACTGATCAGAGGCGACACAGCTTATTAGTTTAGATTATTCTGCCTAATGAATAAAAGGAACTTTGTGAAATAAAAAATACGAGCTAGCATTACAGTAGTCGCATATGATGTGTAACACTGATATCTCACCTTGGTAATAAGCAACATTATTATTATATCCCGCAACTAGGTACCTATCTCTCTTTCGTCTTGCTTGATATAGCAAGTAAAATTCAAAACAACGACTTTGTAAAAGTTACTTTGATTTTGTATAAGAAAAACATTGTTTTGATTGACAAACATTTCTTATAAATCAGAAAAAAAGCAAGGCAGGCAGGAAGCCTTGCAAGAACCTGTATGGTACTGCAGACCCGGAATCTAACTCCGGCCTGCGAGCCGCCACACCGAACACGGCGCTGTACGTGTCGCGCCTGCACCACTCCGCCCCAGATGACGTGTGAAGTTGTCCGAAAGAGGCCCGGCTGCTCCCTGAGGGTTTTCCAGCTGCGATCACGCCACTGCACGTCACTTCAGGTCGTTTGTGGTGCGTGTGCCGCGGCCGCTGCTGGAGACCGTCGCGTGTCCAGGCTTCTGGCCGAAGGATGTCGTGTTCAGGCGCTTCCGGAGCACCTTGCCTATCCAGGAAACGACGCTAAGGAGCCACGCTTTCGTCACCTAAATAATTTTAATTACTTTTAAGTTATTTTAATATGTATGTTAGTCTGTAAGGTATTTATATATGGGCCACTCATGCCTGAAATAAATGGTTTATTATAATTATAAATATGATTTGGGTAGGTACCTATACAATAAGTGTGTCTGCACAAGTGTTCATATACAAAAGGTGGCATTGTTTTGTCAGCGTCGCGACCACTTCAGAGCGGCGGCGGCGACTATCAAACTAGCGGAAGTAAAACTATCATAACTTCGTCATTTACGAAGATACTAGCTGTGCTCGCGACTTCATCCGCGTAGAGTTTGTTTATCGTTATTCCCTCGGGAACTTTTCAATTTTCCGGGATAAAAAGTAGCCTAATTGTTAATCCAGGGTATAAGCTATCTCCATTCCAGTCCAGCCATTTTAACGGGAAGAGGTAACAAACATACACACACACACACACTTTCGCATTTATAATATTAGTAGGATTTAAAAAGCCTCCTCTGCTGCACTGGGAGTGAAGAAATAGCATAGAATGCGTGCAGATGCTTATCATCCTGGCATATCGTAAAAGTCGACTAAGGGACGGGTCCTCTCCAACATGGTGGACTATCTGTATGGGCGATGGGCTGATCACCTGTCACCATACGGTTCATCATACCATCTTAGGACTAATTAATCGAACGTGGCCACAAGTAGTCTTGTGGCTCTGCCCACCCCATTAGGGATTTCGGGCGTGATAATATGTATGTATTTAAAAAAACAATGCTTCATTAAATGCTGAGTAAAGTCATTGGTCAAATCAAATAAGCGCGCTTCATTGGTCATATCAAATAAGCGCACGCTTCGAACTCTGCCACCGCGCGCGCCCATTGGAAAAAGCAACCGCTCGCGCATTGGTCAAATCAAATAGCGAGCGTCATTAGTAAATTCAAATTGCGCGCGCTTCCCTGGCTTCCTGTTACTCACTTCCGTTCCTATTCACGAAATCACTCCCACAGATTGCAGGAAAGCGAGAGGAAAGATGTAACACATCTAAAATAATTTAATTATTGGATGTTCGATACTTTTGTATATAATTATTTCTTACAAAATTGTATTAACAAGTTAGTCAAGGTATGTCTATAACATCAGTGAACCTACTTTAGTCGCGATAGATTTTCTTTTATACTTCATTACATATGCTTTTATACAGAATTTCAGATAGGTAACTTTAATAATAGTTACAGTATTATTTAGGTACAAACTTTCAAATCTGCCACTACCGCAGGTAGATGCGGTATACCGAATGTAGGTGTTAGAGAATTGTTAATAACTTTAGGAAATAAGTTGGTATAATACACTATGACTGATTACTGTTTGATATTTATAGGCGAGGAGGATTTTGTAAAATCACAGGATTATATTAAATTGGGTATCCAGTATAAAAAACACTTTACAAAAATGTATATTTAATTGCGGTATTTTGCCCATTTGTTCAACCGAAGAGTGGAAAAGATTCAATCGGCTATTGTAGGAACCTATATTGAAAGCGATAAAATGTTTCTTCTATCTTAAATCATGGCCCTTTTTTTTCGTTTGTCCTTCTTTTAATTGCATCCGGATAAATCATTTTGCATATTCGTACATTTTGTAAATCAGTTTTTTGAAAACCATCTGTGCATACTGGGTGCTTAGTTGGGGTTTTACGCTTGGCACAGTTGATCCTTATTCAGTGCCAGCCCAAAAATCAAGTTTCACCCCAGGCGCCGAACCCCCCCCCCCCCCCGCAGATAGGCGGGGGAGGGGGCAGAAAGTGCATCTCCCGTCATGCAGTCTGCGCTCGATTTCTGCCCACATATAGCTACGAGGCCGAGTTTGGTGTTATTTTTGTTGTCCTAATTTTGTAATTTTAATTTAAGGATGAGGGATTCAGTTCTTGAATAAACTTTTAACCTGTCCTTACAAGAAGACGGAGTAATTTGAAAAATAATATTTACTAATAATATTGGCATATACTCACTCAGAATTGTAACATGACGAATTGCACTGAATAAAAAATATAATATATTATTTATCCTAGAATATAAAAGGCATTATATGAACAACATCTTCTATGTTTAAATGTGTTAAAAATATATTTTAGAACAGATTTCTTTACACTAAATTTAGAGCGAGTTTGAAATATACCTAAATTATAGGGTAATCCCTTTAATTTAGGTACAATTGGAACTTATTACCTAATTATTATTTTTTACTTTTTATTTTAAAAAGAAACCTAAGTAACTCGTTTGAAAAGGATAAAATAACTTACAATAAAATTTCCAATTTGACGTGTTTTCGCCAAATTTAGAAGTCGCTAAATTTGAAACAAGAAACGTAAGACTCGATTTTAAACCTGGGGCCACTCAAGTATTACGTAAGCACTAAAGGGGGGCGGGGGTCTTTGATTAGCTTATTTTTGATGACATGGGGGGATGGGGGATTTGGATTGTCATTAGGTCAGCAATATTTGATGTATGTCTGTTATTCAATCACGCCATAAAGGCTGAACGGATTTGGATGAAATTTGGCACAGAGATAAACTAGTGGCTCCGTGATCTGTAGACCTCGAACAAAAGACTTCAAAAAACTGAATCCAAAACAAAAACCCTTTGAAAAGTAAGAAATAATGATTGGCCTTGCGACAAACTTAACTTTGCCGTTGAAAAACTGACATCTCAATACATCGACATACGTAGAGTCAGTTTACCAACACCGCCAGTAAGTTTGTAATTGCAAAAACCTCCATATCTCCGCCATTTTCAAATATTTCGAAAAACAGAATCGACAAAAAAATTATACATTTACCGAACCTCCTTACAAAATTTCACGAGAATCGGTTGAGAACTGCGAGCTGTAGACGAGAACAAATGGACATCCGCTGGAAATTGGAAATTGGACATATGAAAGCATTTTTGCCCAAGCTGAAACGGAGACGCTTCGCTCGCTCGGTCGATTATAGTCTGGAATAGCGCATAGGCTACTTCTTATTCCGGAAAATTTTAAAGTTCCCGAGGGAACAACTATAACCGACTTCCACGCGAACGAAGTCGCGGGCAGAAGCTAGTACTTATATGTATAAATGTTTATGTCATCATAACCCCCTCTGGTTAGAACTTTTCTTACTTTTGCTTGCGAGGGGGAGGGGGCGGTCAGAAATTACAAAAAATCTGCTTACGTAATACTTGGACGGCCCCCCTTGGCTTGGAGCTATACAAAATCGAGTTTGACGTTTACCTTATTTTAAGTTTAGGCAATCTTAAATTTAGCGGACACCGTTTCGAACTGGACCCAATATTTGACTTTAACATAACAATGAAAAAACTAACATTAGTTAAAACTTGAAAGTTTGTCTTATTTCTATTCGACATAATGTCAATGGCGCTAGTCATCTATTTAAAGACGGCGTTATGTTAGTACTACTACTTACTTTAGTACTTTAGTACTTAGTACTTTATTCTGTAACGGCGTAACCAAAATGTTAGTGTTTTAGAAAATTTCGGAAGGCGATATCGCGGCTATCTATGAATGGCATGGCCTTCTAAAATTAAGGAAATCGGACCGAATAATTCATGTAGTTTTGAAAATTTGCAGGGCTTGATTTAGGGGAGGGCATCCGTTGACAAAGTCTATTTGTTATGTTGGTATGCAACTTAATTAGTGTGAAATACGGCCTTAGGGCCTGGCTCCCAATTCTCGTTGCATTCGAGATGATATCGATTGTGAGATTATCTCGAATGCAGCGAGAATTGGGGGCCTGGATCCCAATTCTCGGTGCATTCGAGATAATGTCGATTGCGAGATTAAACGTCAGATTCATACAGTTGTGTCAAACGACTGTATGCACTGACGTTTAATCTCGATTGTGAGATTATCTCGAATGCACCGAGAATCATTTTATAAAGTAATAATTTTATGTTCCGAATTTCGTAAAGCGAAACGTTGCTGCTCCAACAAAGTAAAATTAGTAACTGCAATGAGGAATAAGTTAAAAATAATAGATTGTTGCACCAAGCAGGAAGTGATTAATTATTGCGCCGAGTGTTAGTTTGGAGCCCGAACGTAAGTGAGGGCTCTAAAAACACGAGCGCAATAGTGCATCACTTGATGCGAGGTGCATAATCTGCTTTTCTTTCAAGTACTGCAAAAAGTTTGTAAAAAAAAGGTAAAAGTGTAGGTAAACACAATTAGCGACGTAAAAACGATTTGTGCACCTGGTCTGACGCACCCTTAGAAATTGTATATAGCATACGACACTCGCATGTTCTCCCCGAATCTTAAGATTTATTAAAATCGGTCCAGTGGTTCGGAAGTTAAAGACATCCGTCATTTTCATTATTGCGTCAATTTTTTTTTAAATCTTTTATTAGCCCATACTGTCTTATCAGCCAGTACTTTGAGCACAACATTTTAGACGGGGCAATCACAGTTCGATCTGGCCGCCGACACGTGGACTGTTTTGCTAACAGCAAGTACACAGGAAAGTGGTCGGCTGTCCCGTCGGACTGTGAATGGGCTGGTGGTGGGCTTCTTGATCAACTGACCAAAAAAAAAAAATACAAAATAGTGCAATTATGAATTTGTATGCACCTTTATTGGTCTAAAGTAAATAAGGGCTGCTTTTTGCTGAGTATTTAAGGTTATATTGATGAAATTAAAGCGTATTTAGAAGAAAATAGTACATTGTGCATCTAGGGCCGTAATTAAGGGATAACTAACAAGAGTCCGTTAGAAGCCCGATTCCGTAGGCGAGGGCTTTTATTGACTCGAGTTTATCCCTTTACTGCCCGTGATACACACAATGTTTCTCATCACATTTGCGAGGAGATTAAATAAAAATTAGACAATATATATATATTGAATATATATATTACCAATGTACACCGTGAATTACCATCAGGATGATAGAATAAACTGTATTATCGCGAACATCGCCGGCGCCGCGCGCCCAGCCACGTGGCGCCGCGCGTCCCCGCCGACCTGGCGCATACATAACTGCCCGCGGGAGTTCTAAACCATACAAAATCCATAACTGCCCTTTGGAGTTATGGATTTTGTATGGTTTCTAACTCCCGCTGACGGCGGCGCGTAGAGAGGAGTTAAATCGGCTATAGTTGCTCTATACGCCTGCGTATAATAACAGCCTTTCCGAGCATTTGTGATGAAAATAGTAGATTGTTGCACCAAGCAGAAAGTGATTCATTATTGCGCCGAGTGTAGGTTTGGAGCCCGAACGCAAGTGAGGGCTCTAAAAACACGAGCGCAATAACAAATCACTTGATGCGAGGTGCATAATCTGCTTTTCTTTCTACTACTGCTAAAAGTTGGTAAAAAAACGTAAAGGTACAGTTAAACCCAACTAGCGAAGTAAAAAGGATTTTGGCACCTGTTATGACGCACCCTTAGAATTTTTATATAGCCTATGACACTCGCACGTTCTCCCCGAATCTTAAGATACCCTATTTATTAAAATCGGTCTATTGGTTCTGAAGCTAAAGTCGAAAATCCGAAAATTTTCACAGAAATCTTGTATCTAGCCTATTAATTGTCATATTATGCCATTTTTTTTAAATCTTTTTGTAACCCATACTATCTTATCAGCCATTACTTTGAGCATAACATTTTAGACGAGACAATCACAGTTCGATATGGCCGCCGATATGTGGCCTGTTTTTTTTTTTTTTGCTAACAGTAAGTCCACAAAAGAGTGGTCGGCTGTCCCGTCGGACTGTGAATGGGCGGATTGGGTAGCTGTTGGTGTAAACTTCTTGATCAAACAACCAAATAAAAAAAAAAACAAAACAGTGCAGTAATGAAATTTGTATGCAACTTTATTTGCTCTAGAGCAAATAAGGGCTGCTCTGTGCTGAGTATTTAAGGCCATTATGATGAAATTAAAGCGTAGTAGGAAGAAAATATATTATGTGTTTCATGCTGTTCGTTCCAGGGGCCCGTTTCTCGAAGCATATTAGTCTAATAATATTAGTGTTTTGTATCATTTTTTTCTTTTAATTAACGAAATAAAACACTTATATAATTAGACTAATATGCTTCGAGAAACGGGCCCCTGTAAGCAATGCTTATTGTGAAAGAGTGTTTAGTTTAAGGGTCCATATTGGCTCACATAAAATTCTTATTCCTATTTTTTGTTTCACTACCGATTTGTATTCATAATAATCACTCTTCATAATTCTTTTCCTCATACTTTTTCTGTTCATACATTTTTATTCCTACCAACGGAACTCATAACAGACAGTTAGCATATTTTTTTATTAATACTGTCATTACTAAGAACATGTTTGAAAGCATAATATTTTTTTTCATAACTTTTTGCTTCATAACATACTATGATCATAATTTTTTTATTAATAATTTCAATACCAAAAACAACCTTCAACTCATAATTTTTTTCAGAATGGTTTCGTTCATAGCAGACAATTATCAATTAAGTTGTAGTCCCAGTCCCTACCTATCCCTACCTACAACTTCACTTACAAGATGGAATCCCTAAGGATTTAAGCAAATTAATATAACAGCATGAACCTACATATTAGCTTATGTTTTTAGCATAAAATTTTACAAATAAGCAAAATTTTCTGGACTGTTACAAAAAAAAGACATCGAAGGCTAAAGCGGGAGCTTCGCTTCCTTCGCTCCCGCCTTAAGCCGAGTCGCTTCTGCTCTGACCCATTTTGTCGCTCGCTTCGCTCGCTCGCTCAGAAGTTTTCTTAAGTGCCTATCGAGTTTCATTTACACTAATGATTAAAAAATGTATGAAAATAAATATGAGTATAAAACAGTTGTATGATTATTTGACATTATGCATTTCAATAATGCGGATAAATAATACTTATGTTATGATTAAGAAACATATGAATACAAATATTAGTATGAAAAAATATATGAATATTGACGTTATGAATTAGAATGATTAGGAGTTTCGATCGTTAGTATAAGAAAATATATAAACACAAATATTAGTATTAACAAGTTGTATGACTAGCGATATTGTGAATTCTGATGATTATGAGTTTCGATCGTTAGTATTAAATATTATTATGAAGAATGATCATTATGATTTAAAATGGTATGAGAAATATTTTCGGACTTCCGATAATAGGACTTAAAATTGTTTATCATATGATAATATAGGTAATGTGAACCAGGCACGGTCCCAGGGTGGGGGTCACAGGAGACATGCCTCCCCCCCAAAATCGTACTCGTCAAATTGAAAAATCAAGTCGAAAAGTAAAGTCTAATTTAATCGACATATTACGGTCACTAGACCTCCCCCCACCATAATCCAGGCTGCGACCGCGCCTGCTGTGAAAAAAGTTTCTGTTTTTTTTTTGTTTAATATATTTATGTAGAAATTTCTATTGGCAGCGGACGATGTAACAATAATGTTATATTTTTTTAAATATATTTACTTTAATACGTTTTTATTTTTGTTTCTCCCGACATCCCGAGAAATGTTTATTTTTTTTTCTTCCAATAATAGGGTCATTCGATCTGGCAACCCTAGGCCAGGCCCTATCACACAGATCTTGCAACTCTGGGTTTCAACGTGGTTCTCTATACATTCCTAGCCGCTAGCGTAGCTGCGATCGAGAGTTATACAGTTCGCGTCAATGACCCGTGAGCACAGAGGCAAGTGCGAGTTCGCGCTGGTACAGTCAGATATATATAACTAGGCGTATTATAAGTAATTGCAACGCGCAAACCTTTGGTCTCATTCACGTCGTTTGACATATTTCTGTAGCAAAAGGTTTTTATTATAAATTAAGGATTAAATAATGATATTCCATGGAATGAACGGGTGAAGCTCATATGGTCGCATTACTTTATATTAACATTTAATTTGTTTAGTATGCTCCATCTATGCAGCGCGTTAATGTCTTCCAGATTATTTATCACTTTCATAAGTTTTACATAATGCTAGCTCACGAAGTCTCAACTTCTCAGGTCTAATAGAAACTGAGATATTTCATACCAAACACGGGTAAAATATTGTGCACCGTCAATCTGGCGTACCCGGCCAAGATCACACAAAAAGCCATTGAATTCCTAAGCCAACTATATACCAAAAAATAGTACCGGAAATAGTACCCCTTTTACGACAGAAGCATAAAAGAAAAGCTAAGTCGCGGCCGCCATACCCATTGACGCGGCCGTGACTCCACAGAAAATAGCAGTCGAGTGCGACTAGTCGCGCGCTACTCAGTGGAAATTGGGCCTAAAACGTACAAAAAATCGATTTAACTTTTTACGGAAACTTTCCTCGTTTATCGATAAAAAAATCTATTGTGTGTAGATGCTATTCTATCTGTGTGCTTAGCTTTATTTAATTCAAATCAAAAGCTGATGATAAATGTGTGGCATTAATTCGTAGGCAATGTTGCCAGCGGAAACGGATGTTTGTGTTGTTGGTAGAAGAGCATTAAGAAATACGTACAAAAAAAAGTCTTCTGAGTTTCTAGAGATTGCGTATGATAGTTACGTAGTATCGTCCTCATAGAGGTATTATAATACCTCTATGATCGTCCTTCACATATGTAATCTGTGGTATATTATAAGTAGTCTGTGCTAAGTAGTCTGTTATGTTGGTTTAGTTTGTGATGTTAGTTTAGTGTATTTAAGAATTCACTAGTTCTGCTCATTGCTAAGAATGGCAGCTCTTCTTAAAAAGAGAGCATTAGCGGAATATAATAAATCTTTTCAGGTATTTTATACATATAATCTTCAAACTAAATGATTGTTACTTAATATACAATATGCCAATATTTGCAAATACACAAATTTTTACTTCATTATTCTTAACATCATTAAGTATCGATGGAGCTATAACAGAAAAATTTAATTGAATTGAATACTTTATTCTAAGAGGACACTTTAATTTGGCTCAACTTGAGCCCCCTGAATTTTGAGTTTTTTTATTTATACATATAGTACTCGTCGTAAGGTAGCTTCTTCCAACATATGCTTTTTTTTAGGGAGCTTACCTAGTAAAAGAAAAATTAAATTAAAAAATGTTTCTAATAAATAGTCTTCAAAATCTAGTTTTGATGCATAAACAATCCATGATGGCATAAATGCTTCCGTCATTATTTAATGGCTATTTTAGTCAATGATAAGTACTATAATTTGAGTTATTTAATATAAGTTCCTAAATATTTGAGAATAATGCATTGAATGTTGTGTCATTAAGTTTGGTAGCCATATATTAGACAATTTTGACATACTGTACTTAAGTAAGGAGTTATTGGACAAAAGATATTTTTGCAGAGCAAGCAAAGCGAGTGAGCAAGAAGGGCCAGAGCAGAAGCGTCTCAGATAGGTTAGATTCAGAAGGCTAATAAATTGCCTTAGCCTTGGATGTTAGGTCTCTTATTGTAAAAGCGTGGAAAATATTGCGTCCTTGTAAAGGATGTGTAATTATAATTGTGGCTGCCAACAAGACAACTAGTCTTCATTATTTACTTTAGTTTATAAGTATTTTTCTTTTACTTCTCAATGTTTTTAGGGTTAAGTACCTTTAAAGGAAAAAGGAACCCTTATAGGATCACTTCATTGTGTGTCTGTTTGTCTGTCAAGACCCATTTTCTCATGAACACATGGAGTTATCAAGTTGAAATTAATATAAATACTCAGGTCTGCTATAGCTTGGAGCTGTGAAAAAAATGGAACTTCTAGAACAATGTAATTAAAAGATATGGCCATTTATGCTGCATATTTTGATACTCGCAAGGGCATCAAAATCTATAGGGTACTTCCTGTGGACCCAGAATCATGAAATTTGGTTAGAAGCAATAATAGAGAATAACAGCTGCAAGGTCATATCACACTTGGCGGTTGCACAGAGATAGGAGCTTGCGAAAGTTATTTCTTGTCTTATTTCATAGAAAGGATGTAATTTTTTCAGTTTTAGGCTTCTGTATCTATAAGATAGTGTCTGTATTTCATAGGTACATACAAGAGCCATGGCGTGCGAGGCGATAGCGATTTTTTGATAAACATGATAATATTTACGTTTATTTATGTGAAGTAAGTGTAATTTGCGTAAAATATCAAGAAACCTTTGATGGCAATGCGAAATATAATGGGAAATTGTTGTAACAGTGTCATCCAACCAAACTAAAAACTTACAATAAATATTGATGAGAAAAAGAGCATCCGAGTTGTACGCATGCCCACCACCTCCGGAAAATCTCGCGAAGCTCCATGTCTTTGGAGGGTGAAGTCTTCCTGAGCCCTCCCACATCCGCTGTGTCGAGCTTGAGTATGGACAGGTCTCCCTCGTCGCCTCCACTGCCACCGAGACCTGCACGGGACTAACTGCACCAGCTGCCAGCACGCTTGGAGCCTTCCCAAAGCGCGAATAGTAACATTTAATAACTAAATTGGCGAAATATCAATGTGAAGTTAATTAATAGGCACCAAATCTGAGGAGTCGGCGTTGCGAATTGCGAGTAGTAGTTGTTGGAGTATTTTTCTTCTATGATTTTGTTAGTCTTGTTAAAGATTTTAGAATTTTCTTGAATATCTGAATACATGAATTGTTAATTTAGTTTACATAACTAAATTAACAGATATCTCAAAAGTAGTTATTTGCTGGTGAAGCCTGAGCCTGAGCGAGTGGTGTCTTAAAATAACTTAACTTTATCCTTATTCCAGGATGCTCCATCATCGAAGAAGCTTCACCTAGTTAAGAAGCCTTTGATAGGAAGCTCTGCTGCTGCATTTGTAGGTCTATTGGAGAAGTGCAAGTCGAGTGAGGAAGCACTGCAACTGCTGCTTCGCGTTTCCGACTGCCTGCAGTTCCAGGAGTCTGATGTTGAGGAGGCCATCAAGAAACTGTCTGAGCACTTCCAGGCAGAAGAGGACTCTGTTGTCAGAGTCAAAATACTATGGCTCTTCTGTGATATAGGCCTGGAATGTCCGGGCGCGAATCTTAACAATTTGATAGACCTCACAACACACCTCATCAAAAATGAAACGTCACATAAAGTAATTTTTTTGTCCTTAACTTACATACACTTCAGAGAATAAATAGTGACTTTTTGTACGATTAATTATTTGTATGTGTTTGTAGGTCATAGCCCAAGGTTTAGCCACATTACTGAAACTTGGTAGCAAACTATCTGAGGACAAAATTTTAATGATGCGGTTGGTGTCAGTGGCGAGGCAGAACCTCAAAGACACGAGCCACATGGTGAAGTGTGGCTGTCTGCAGCTCATCTGTGAGCTCTACCCGCTTTGTCCAGAGAGCGACAGAACACTCGAGACCATTGCAGAGGCGGATGCTGTAGTGAAGCTGCTTGCAGAATATTCCAATTCTGAGGTGCACCAGATTTCTATTAATGTTCACTATCCTTCATAGCGCTAGTGCCTAACTTAGTGGCCAGTTAGCAGTGGCGGCGCGTGCGGTAAAGCCGGTGTATAATTTCTTAACTTAAACAATATTATTCATTTTAAATTATATTTACTTAAAAAATAGTTTATTTTATTTTATGTAAATACAATAAGTAATAATATAATGTTTTAAATTAGAAATAATACACCTTTCCGGCATTGTCCTAGTAGAACGCGACTGCGATCATCGATAGTTCGCGCGATCAAACATACTGATATCGAACAGGGCCCCTATTCGGGAACGTCGAAGCGATATTGTAGTGACGCGATAGCGAGATTCTCATCCCACTCTTCCTCGCAATGCGTAAGAGTGGGATGCGAATCTAGCTAGCGAGCCGCAACAATATCGCCTGGACGTTTCCGAATAGTCATTCGCGCGAACTAGCGATGATCGCACGATCGCATTCTATTAGGACGACGCCTAAAGTTGTGACGGCAGAAATAAAGTATGAAGTTCAAAGTTGGGTAACTTTATTCCTTAACTTTATGGAGTTGGCCATGTTTAAAGTCCATCGACACAGAATTTGATTTAAAGACCAGTAAGAAAAGCCTGTTTAAGCCGATGGCCTTGAGCGTTCCAACTCGGTCCTTCCCCACTTGCCTTAGTTCACGCGCCGCAGTGAATAAAATAATTTACTCAAAAACTACAAAATAATTTGAAAAACCGGCGGATGAGATTATAGTGTACATTATTATCTTCTGATTAGTAAAAGTCTCATGTATAAGCGTCGCATGATAAGGGAGCCTTTGCGGATTTTAATTTGAAAAAAAGGGTTTACGGTTTTTTTTTGCTCTTGGTTTATCACTTTTTACAAGATTCCAGTGGACGAAAATAAAGAATAGATTCCATACTACAATACATATTTTTTTCAAGTTTCTTGCACAACGCCAATTATACTTTATACAGCTTTATATATATTGGAAACAGCGAAAGTCGCCGGGTAGGACTTTACTGTTATGTATTGAATTGGCAGGACGCGAGGGTGCGGTGTGAGGCATTCCAGTCACTGCTGACATTCAACGAGCGCGGGCACGCACTGAGCGCGTCTCACTACGATCAGGCGTGTGGAGCGCTCTCAGACGATTACGAGATTGTCAGGGAAGTGGCCCTCAAATTGATTTGGCTGCTCGGAAACAAATACCCTGAAAAGTAAGCATCAGAAATGTTATCAGCTATTGTATTTCCAAGTAGTTATCCTAACTGTTTCAAAAGTTACAATGATTTTTCAGTATCCCGTTTGATTTTGGGAAGATTTCAAATACATCTGCTTTAATGTTAAGCTGCATCCTTGATTTTAAATGTATGCTGGGAAGATATTATTATACAATCTGTCAAATTCGGTCGAGTTATAAAAGTTCGGGTAGGCAGATAAGTCGACGCGCTGCATCTGCGCAACATTATTCCATGTTTGGTATCGGGTAGGTGCGCGGGCGTTCGGGGTGAGGTGCTTGGCTCATCCGGGGTTATAATCACCTTAAGCTCAGGGCAGGGGCCACAGGCGGTCTGTAAGCGCGGTAACCGCGAGCTGCCCGCGAACCGCATGCGGTTCACTAGCTCGTCCAGAGGCGAGGCGATACCGTTATGATGCTGATTATTGTGCGTTGCTGTATGGAGTTTCATACAAAGAATACTGAACGAGTTGAGGCCGTGCTGATCCAATGCCGAGCTAATGTGTGTGCGATAACCTTTCGTTGCCCTCCGTTGGTTGTTTGCTACCGTATTTGCATGGCGTTACTAAAAAATTTAACTTCGTTAAACGGTAAAGCGTTACATTCTGGAAATGTTAACGGAAGTTAACGTTAATCGTTAACACATGATAGAAATTGCATTTTATGTCTTTGCGTTAGTAATTTAATTATAAAAAATGTTGGTATGTGCTATCGAAGTTTAGGCAGGACATTATTAAAAAAATAGGGCGTTGCATTAAAGTTTGTAATAATACCTATTATTTAGAGATCAAACTCAAAATATTACCTATATTTAGAGATCAAAACAAAAGCTATGTGATATAAGCCGCGCGGTGTCATTTTGGCAAATAGTAGGTGCCTACACTTAATTAACGTTTATCGGACTTTAATGAGTCCGTTAATATTTTTTATACTTAACTTAAAAGTTAATCCGTTACTTGAAATGTTAACTTCGTTAATTAACGGATTAGCAGTGTTGTGCCCAGCTATGCGTCTTTGTAAGAAAATGTACTATTGCAGCACGATAACACTGTCGGACGGCGAGACGACGCTGCGCATGGTGGACGACGCGTTCGTGCGCATCTGCTCCGCGGTGAACGACCTGTGCATGCAGGTGCGCGCGCTGGCGTGCTCGCTGCTCGGCACCACGCGCGGCGTCTCCGACCGCTTCCTGCTGCAGACGCTCGACAAGCAGCTCATGAGCAACATGAAGGTATACCACTCAATACTCGGCTACTCAATTACGCAACACCAATTGATATCGCTTTCGCGAAAAGTAAACCTATAGGGAAGATGCATTTTTTTATTTCATGTTGTATTGGAAAGTACTGCGAAATAGAAAACGATCTGTGTACGCAAATCATTATTATGTTGTTTATTTTATGAGTTATGAAGCTTTGAAAAGTCACTTTTCATCTGTGGCGAAGTGTCAAAGATTTCCTAAGGGAAGCCGGAAGAATTAGAACCGTACGTGCGGGTCTGACATTTAGTTAGAGTAAGATGGACTTCACTGACAAAGCTTCTAGCTTGGTAAAGCCGTCAGGAATCGGCTTGTAGGCAGGCATCGCCACTGCTGTTCATACCACTCGCAAAAACACTCCATACAAAATGGACGACAACTATGACGTCACAGCATTTGTTGACTGTACAAAATGTATGGCGTTTAAACGAACCCTGCAATTATTTCCGAAAATACTGTTTTTAGACCAACATCGTAGAAATAAAACATGACATAAATTTGATGAGGATGTCCAAGAAACTAAAATGAGAACTAAAAGCCTATATAAAATTTTCACTAATTTGGACCCTTAATAAAATAAAAATGAATAGTCAAAATGATTTGCTTTTTTCTGTAATATGCTTTTGTTTACGTTTACTTTCATTATATTGATATATTGGGGCCAATTCGAACGTGTTTTCGCTAAATTTAGAAGTCGCTAAATTTGAAATAAGAACCGTCAGACTCGATTTTGAACCTTGGAGCTATACAAAATCGAGTTTGACGTTTCTTATTTCAAATTTAGGCAATTTTAAATTTAGCGAACACCGTTTCGAATTGGACCCATTATTAAAGTAAACCTCATTCTGATTTTTATGCATCTTCCCCATTGTACCCTTATTTACATCGAGTGATGGCTAAATTGGTTTGCAGTTTGAGCCAAACCGATACTAATTGTGCTGGGTAATTGAGCTGCAGGTAAAGCTACTGTGATTGTGACTTGCTTTACGATCACATCTTACTATTAGATTTAATTGTGTGACGCATAGTTTGTGTTTCTTGCTTGTATTCACGGCTTAAGTCACGAATCAAAACACATTTTCCATTACGCAGTTAAGAAGATATTTGTTTTGTGGTTGAAAATAAAGATGTTTGTATATGTATCAATTTCCATGGCATAAGAGTGTAGATTGTAATATTATTTTCCGTCTTCTAAAGGAAATCACTAAGTACTTAAATAGAGACCAAACTATATGCGTTGCCATGCAAAGCGTTACTGTGTTGTTTTTTTTTGAGATATGAAGCTTTGAAAAGTCATAGTTTATACCGCTCGCAAAGAAGCTCCATACAAAATGGTCATAAATAGACTTTAACACCACAGTCCACGTTCAATTGGAATATTCCAGTACAAGTTTTCTGTGAACACTCTACTTTAGTTTCTGAACCACGGGACCGATTTTAATAAATAGGGCATCTCAAGAATCGAGGAGAATGTGCGAGTGTCATAGGCTATATATATATATATATTGCAGTAGTTGAAAGGAAAGCAGATTATGCACCTTGCATCAACTCGTGTTTTTAGACTATTACAATGATTTGATGATTCAATGATAATGATTCACTTTCTGCTTTGTGCAACAATCTAATATTACTCTAGTGTTGCTACATAAGTAATTGAAATGTTGTTATTTTGAATTATTTACTCCGTCCTTTTACATAAATGGCTATTTTTCGACAGCTTGCACTGCTCTCACAGTTATCTCTGGAACACGGTGTTATAGGGCGCCATGTTGACAAATGACTAACGGATCTCTGCCACTCTCCCACCATGCGAAAGTCGCTCCCAGTTGCTTATAGATATTCGTTGCATTTTGGAACGTTTTCCTGACATGTGCATTGCAAGAGAACCTGTAGTCGATTGCGAGCCCCAACAGGGGTCGTATTATGAGCTCTTAATTTCAGGCAGTTTCCGCCATAAACTAAGCGGCCTGGTAAAGAGGCCGGCTTTAGAGCGCTCATAATACGAGCTTTCCAGGCAGCTCAGTTCACGGCGGAAACGGCCTGGAATTATAATACGACCCCAGTTTTATCTCGCCGTCTGTATTACACAGCTGCGTTGCAACACCGTGAATGCTTAGATGAGTGGTTGTTCGTCGTGTTGTAGCGCAAGCGCACGGCGCACGAGCGCGGCGCGGAGCTGGTGCGGTCGGGCGCGTGGGCGAGCGGGCGGCGCTGGGCCGACGACGCGCCCGGCCAGCTGGTCGAGCAGCACGCCGTGCAGCTGCTGCCCGGCGGCGCCGCCGGCGCCTTCGTGCACGGCCTGGAGGACGAGCTCATGGGTGAGCAACACACACACACGCACACCTAGAGAAGAGAACACACATACAAGAGAGGCATATTTGACGCAGTTAGCCTAGTTGGTAGTCTTGGTAGTGACCTCCGAAGCTAGCGTCCCGGGTTCGACCCCCGGTAAGGAAAAATATTTGTGTGGTAAGCACGAATGTTTCTTCCTGAGTCTTGGATGTTTCCTATGTATTTAAGTATTTATTTCTCTATATAAGTATGTATATCGTCATCTAGTCTTCTATCTTTAATCAATATTCAAAAAACGTATAAACCTAGGTTTTGTTCTGATTGAGAACCTATCAAAAATTGATCAAAATCGGTTACCATATAACGGGTGGAAATCGTGGGTGATTTTAGCTGTTGGTTCACAGTCCTCTTAATGAATAAATATCTAGTTTGCAGCAGCAGAATAAAGTGTTGTTGTTGTAGAGGTGCGGATGGCAGCGGTGGATGCGGTGTGCCAGCTGTCGATGGAGAACCCGGTGTTCGCGACGACCTCGCTGGATTTCCTGGTGGACATGTTCAACGACGAGATCGAGGACGTGCGCCTGCGCGCCATCGACAGCCTCACGCGCATGGCGCACCACATCATGCTGCGCGAGGACCAGCTCGAGACCATCCTCGGCGCGCTCGAGGCGAGTATACTGTAATCCTGTTGTTACTCGCTCGCTGGTGGAAGTTAATCCTATCCTACAATCCACTTCACTTATTTACTTTGTTGGATTGCTACTCTAAATCTTTATGAAACGTAAACGTTTACATTGTTGACATAGTTACTCCTTGGTAGTATTTGTCATGTGCGCAGGTCGACAGCGTGCCTGAGACTGTGTTGCACCATAGCTGGGCACACGACCGTTAATCTGTCAATCGTTAACTAACGAAGTTAACATTTCGAGTAACGGGTTAACTTTTAGGTTAACTTTTAAAAAAATTAAAGTACTCATTAACTTCCGTTACAACAATAAATGTCCGTAAATCGTTAATGTCTACTATTTGCCAAAAGGACACCGCGCCGAGCCGCGGAAAACACATTCTGACAAGTAGGTAAACGAGTGCTGCAATGTTATTCCCGTATCGTTTTTAGTATACTTAGAAATGAGATTAAATTTGGAACAGCTGTCAAAACTCAAGTGGGTCTCTATTCTAGTATCCATAGATATTAAAACAGTTATTGATACGAAACGTCAATTCAGTATGTTTTTTTAATATAAACTGCACAACATTTGATCTCAAGTGACATGAGAATAGAGACATCATTCGTTTGTCTATGATTTAAAAAAAATGGTCATGACTAAGGATCGAATTGCCGTCATTATGTTGGTGTTTTGCTGGACGAAAGTAGAATTGTTGTTGAATTGAATAGAAAAAGTTGTTTGTAATTTACATTTTAGTTGAAAATATGAATAGTAGTCTTCTCGGAGTGTGTGTGATGTGAAAATGCGCCGGATATCGGTAATATGCAGCCACGATTGCAACAAATAACTTGTTGCCAGAAAATATTGTTTCTGAACCCATCATGGAGGATTTATAATATGTGTGTAGATAAAGTTATGTATGCAACTCTGAATAATTTGGCCTTAAAACACACGTGTGATCTTATTATGAAACTCGCTAAAGCTCGTTTCATGAAACCCGCACTAGTGTTTTAAGGCCTATCATTATGCAACCGTTGCATAAACTACTATTTCATGTCCTCCCTAAACTTCCATAGTCCATACCAACAATTTTTCAAAGTACATCCCTAACCCAACGACGTAAAATACAATTTCTATCACGATGTAATGATTAACGTTAACTTTCGTTAAATCTTCCGAAATGTATAGCTTTAACGTTTAACGAAGTTAACTCTTTTAGTAACGGATTAGCGATTAACGAAGTTAACTATTTGATTAACGGCCCAACTATGCATGTAAAAGTTTATACGCGTTTGAATGGGGCAGAGTGGGGCATTCAGCAGAGTGCTATTAGACAGATTTCGGAAACTGGCAAATTTGGTGATTTACAGGAAAAAAGCGTCGTGTTGCACTCATTCAATTGGACTTACTGCGAATTTCCCGACGTGAGCGTAGAAATGAAAGTTGGATAGTGAACCAGAGCAGATAAATAAAACAGTGCGTATTTAATCGTTGCAGGATTTCTCGATGGACGTGCGAGAAGGCTTGCACAGGATGCTCGGCGCTTGCAGCGTCTCTTCTAAGACCTGTCTTGAAATGTGCATCGACAAAATTTTGGAAAACCTTAAGAGATATCCCCAGGTAATCAAGAGCGTTAATGTCTGGATGAAATAGTCCTGCTACCGATAAGTAAACATTGAGGATTGGAAACTTTCGTTTGTACATCCGATAAAAAAACGAAACCCTTATAGGATCACTTTGGTGCCTGTCGGTCCATCCGCATGTCACATGTAATGATTTTAAATGTTTCCCTTCTATAAGCGACAAATGTTATTAATTGTTTGTGTCCGAAATTAACCTTTTCAGCGCCACGTCAAAAACAAAAGTTATCACTCACACGCCAAGCACATTTCAACCTTACGTCAAACTAGTGACGGATATATCCGTCGTTGGCGGTGAACCAGTGGTGCGGATATATCCGTCATTGGCGTTAAAAAGATTAATATAAATGAATTTAACATTACCATATAGCAGAATATTTCGGGCGCCAGGACTAGAAACCTAAATAAAAGTTTAATCTCAAGGAGGGGTTGGTAAAACAAACGAAGTTTGAACTCTACGGTTGGAAATTTATTATTAATTTGACAATATGTCTTCAATTCTGTGAATTCCATTTACTTTCTTCACTTTCTAAAAAGTGTAGCGTATACACCTGGAGTTGAAAATTTCCAAGCTACTTGAAGCTAAGCTATGTTCGGGCAGCGCGAGGTCCGCCGCCCGCTTGCACTTTAGCTAGGGAGCTGGGTGCCAAAGTTTCTATATGATTTATTCCTTGGCAGAGGTGAATTGTTCGATTAATGAAAATGTAAGGAACCACAGAAAAATAGCCTGCCACCATGGTAGCGCTGCGTTCAATTGAGAGCGTTTAAAAAATTTAAAAACGGTGTTCTTAATCATTTGTTCCTGCCTGCCTCTTGGACTGATGGTCCGAATCATCCTCAAAACGATGAACATCGACGAGGCAGACGTGCAGCGCTCTGTTTTATAACGGGACGTAGTTGCTAAAATGTAAATGGAAAAAGCTATACTAAATCATTACTTGGTCGTTCTCGTTGCGTCCATTCGATTCATTAGGACACCCAGAATAGAAAAAAAAGTTGGCAGATGTCTAGGTCGCTGATTTTTTTTTTTATGTACGAGTTTTAAAGTTGTAATTCTTAAACGCAGGGACTTACGATTTTCATTTACTGGACCAAATCGATTTGTATTGACATAAACTTTCACCGAGCCGTAGGCGGGGATTTCTATGTGCGAGTCCAGTATGGCACTTATTTATCGAAGCTTGTATAGGGCTGTTCTCAAAAATGTATATTCTATTGTTTTAATTATTTATTTTATTCGCATTGTACCCCGTGAATTACCATCAGGTGGGTAGAATAAACTGTATGTCGCGATCACCGCAGGAGCCGGCGCCGCGCAACCCGCCGGGCCTGGCGCACGCGCGCCGTGCATGTTATGAGATTTTTATCGTACTTACTGGACACTTTTCATTCCGAATTCATAACCTCTCAACTTATGGAAGACTTTTGATTATTGCCTGGTATTCTTAACGTTCTGGCGACTTTAGAGATGTTATGGCGACTTTATGTATCATTTTTGAGATAAGTGATTTTAATGGTACCGTATGGTGTGTGTGCAGGACAAGCGGTCGATGTTCCGGTGCATGCAGCGGCTGGGCAGCTCGCACGCGGCGCTGGTGCTGCCGCTGGCGGCGCGCCTGCTCGCCGTGCACCCCTTCTTCGACATGCCGGAGCCCGACGTCGAGGACCCCGCCTGTATCCTTTACAACGCGACACCTGTTTCGTCTGCCCGTCACGCTCTTAACCTTTTGGCCACCGACCATGTCTGAGAAGAAACACGAATTTCAACTTTAAGTCAAGGTAATGAAGGATTTTTTGCCCTGTATACGCTGTCAACGGCTGCCAAAAGGTTAAGCGTACGTTCCGTATCAAGTTCAATCTAATAATAATTGTATCTTGGTCACTAGCACATATAGATTTGATTCCAAACGACGACAGCGATACGAATACATCTACACTTCTACACTAATCTAACCTAATATTACATTCAGGTAAAATTTGTTTGTGTGTGATTTATGGAGATCGTAATCTCTGCAACTACTGAACCGATTCTAAAAATTCTATCACTAATAAAAAGTTAGACTATCCCTGAGTGACAAGGGCTAGTTTTTATCTCGGAAATAATTACGGTTCCCCAAGGAATAGCGATAACCGAATTCGACATGGATGAAGTCGCCGGGAAAAAAGCTAGTATGGAAATAAATATAAAATAGAATAATACAATTTATTACCAAAGTTACAATTTTCCTGAGTTATTAGTTTTTCTTAAGTGCCTTTTCCTTCGCTGCTTCAACTCGGCCGTAACAAGCCTTTCCTCAAAACGTTTCGCTCCCTATTTCCCGTAATCAGAATCTGATATACGTCGGCGAGAGTGGTTTTCCTTAGCCGCGGGCAGACATGTGCGTGCTGATCCTGGCGCTGAACGCGGCGGCGCGCTGCACCACCATGCTGCCGCTGTTCGAGGAGCACACCGTCAAGCACTACACGTACCTGCGCGACACCATGCCGCACCTCGTGCCCCATCTGCCCATAGGTGACGCGTTCACGCAATCCTCTATAGTAGTCATTCTTTTTCTTGTCCCGATCGCATTAGCTACTTATCTGACAAACAAAGCCATTGTCTTTCATTGTGAAGTGTAACCGCTGATATCTACTTTGAAATAGCAGGTACCTGCAAACACTATTTCACACAAAGGGCGTCTTTATGTCTGAGGTAAAAAGGTTCACATTAAAACACAGGGATTTATCTTGTATTGGAAAGTGCTGAGTAACAGAAACCGATCTGTGTACGCAAAACATTTTTTGTTGATTATTTTATGAGTTATGAAGCTTTGAAAAGTCATTGTTCATATCACTCTCAAAAACACTCCACACAAAATGGACAACAGCTGTGACGTCACAGCTGTCGTTAGTCTGTACAAAATGTATGGCGTTTAAACGAAATCTGCAATTATTTTCGAAAATACTGTTTTTATACCAACAATGTAGAAATGAAACATGACATACATTTGATGAGCATGTCCAAAAAACTAAATTCAGAAATAAAAACAATATATATTTTTCACTAATTGTCACCCTTAATCAAATAAAAATGAATAGTCAAAATGATCTGCTTTTTTCTGTAATATGCTTTTGTTTACATTTACATTAATAATATATCGTCCCCATTGTATTGTATGTCAGGCGAGGCGCAGCGGGCGGGCGAGTCGGTGGAGACGGGGCTGGACGACAGCGCGGTGCGGCGCTTCTTCGACTCGGTGCTGCGGCACACCGACAACGGCGCGCTGTCGCCGCGCGTGCGCCTCGACATGCTGTGCGCCGCCGGCGACCAGCTCGACAGGTACTGCTACTACTTGTAACTAATCATTTGTTTTTTTTTTATTATTAATTGGTGGACAAACTGGATGGTACAACTATAGTCTTATAATAATTATAATATAATAATTATAATGTGTACATCTTTTCATCGTGTACATCCTTAAATAGTAGACACAACATGCTCTACTTAAAACAGTTTAAACAATTTAGAAAACTATATGTACAATACACAAAACTAAAAGGAGTTTAAGTTACAAAGTCTTAAACTAATACAAAATGGATAAATTTCTTAATTGACTACAAACAAAGAATCCCGCAAGTTAGGATTACACTTATAAATGTATGGGAGTTCGATACTATAATGATTGTCTTACTTTTATCGGGTAGGGCCGTATCGCACCTAATTTTCATAATACCTTATTCACTAATTTCGCTAAATTTCAAATTACCAAGGGCTCATAACCCCTAAAAATTAAACTGCCTCATTCCTAAGATACACAAATGTCATAATGACATCGATCTAAAACGTCTCATGTCCGAAATGTCTAAATTTTGAAATGTACATTTCCTTAAAATACCGAATCATAGATACGACTAAAATTTCTAAATAACTTACACTGAAAACTCCAGAATGTCAAAATGTCACAGCCAAAAATATAGGAAATTTTACCAAGCCATTTTTATTGTACCAAGAATCATGAGCTATTTTTTTGAACCTGATACGTGAAAAAGTGCCCCTAAAATGTCCTATATTTTTGGGAACCTTGTCCGTTTTGTTACGGCCGTAGGGTGTATTGAAAATGTAACCAAATGGATCAAATATATTTGGGACATTTATTTATTTAAACAATGGAATGAACTCGTGATTCTGATCTTAGTGGTTAAAAATAATTCCACTGACACCGACGACGATTGCCTGACGTATCACTTCATACATAATCTTAATATTGGTACTTCAATGTAAGTGGCCAGCACTAAAGAAGATAATAAAACAAATTCTACATGATTTTAATCATCAATAAAAATTTAGGTATTCTGACACTTGGTTGTTTTGAATATACGGTATACTGCGATAAAGGTGTTGTGAATTTTGAGTCTTATGAGAATTAGACATTTTAAAACTCAGTCATATTGGGTATATGGTGTAATGAAGAAAAATTTTAGGCATTCTGGAATATAGGTATTTTGACACTAAGTCCTTTTGAGTTGTAGGAGTATTGGTAAAAGGGTAAACTGAAATTTCGACGGAATGAACCTAAAACCTTTTATCTTAGCTGAGGTTAAGGAGCAGCAATACAAATCTAAGTCTTACTTTAAGCCAGTATATGACGCAATCATTCTATAGAGTGGTGAATGCCCGACAATGTTAGTTCGACAAGATGGTAGAAAAAATGGTAGTAATACAAGCGGAAGTCTCTTTCTAGTAAAATAAGTTGAAAAGAGGCTTTCGCTCGTATTACAAGTTATAAGTAGTTATGCAATGGGCCCCTGCACGCCACACGGACACCACTATACCATGGTTTACATTTATTATAATATTAATACAACGTGTCATGGGAATAACGCATAATCTGATCAGTAACTTACCAGTTTTGATCAAAGCTCGCGTTTGTCGCGGCAACATATTAATATCATGTTCTTATCAACTAATTGTCAACCATGTGATCGCGCAAGACTCAAAATGTAACCATAATTATTCTATGTTTTTTTTTTAGGATAAATAAAACAATCCATTCTTCCTGTTTTATAATTAATACGAGGTTAACTTTTATTCAGAACAACTTAATTTGGTGTTCCCTAACACTTTCCGTGCCAAAAGCCCGCCTAGCGGGCGCTTTGAGACTTCGCTCAAATGCCGGATACCCACAAGGCGGGCTGCGCTATATGTATAGATAACTCTGTGGCCAGTGGGGAACCACTTTTTACGTCTGGCACGGAAGTTGACGTTAGTCATATCACATTATGTGTTATTCCCAAAACACGTTGTATAACGGCAGCACAGAAGCTTCTTTAAAGCTAAGATATCAGCAGTTTAACGTAATGACAAATAACTAAAAAGTTATGCTACATTTAAGGTTATTTAACAAAACTGCCATAGAATAACAAAAAAATAATCAATTCATTACAAGACCAAAAGATTGTATCTGAAGTCCAATTACACGATAAAACCCATCAAGGAAAAACAACATTTCTTGAGTACGATAATCAGTCTTGAGAGCAATATTTTCAAGAGGCAGGTTTAAGTATTACAATAGCCTGCCACTAAATGTTGTTAAGTGACGCGTGTGTGTTGTGGTCAGGCTGGCGGAGATGGAGCCGCTGTTCGCGGGCGCGGCGATCTTCACGGCGCTGTTCGCGCGCTGCGTGCGCGCGCTGCACGCCGCGCTCGCCGCGCCGGCCGGCCCGCCCGCGCACGCGCTCACCGCGCTCACCGCCGACACGCTCAGGTATGATTTTCTTTCGCCTTTATAACCATCTACAGACTTTTCTTTTAAGAACATTTGTAAGAAGGGTCTCATAGTTATTACAGTCAGCTCTGAAACCCGTTTTTTGTCAATGGTTGCAGCGGCACCAAGCGGCTTGCTTATTCTAAAATAGATTATTAGTGTTTGTGTATGTTGATTAAAACGGGCAGGTAGGGGTCAGATAGGGCCCGTCATTTGGTTCTTGTGAACGAATAATGGAGTATAATTTCGCAAGAAGTCAGTTTCACACAACTGCAAGGTATTAAGCTGAACGAAAATAGTATATCGTTGTAGAGTTAATAAGTTGTTTTAATAAAAAAAAATGCATTTTTGTCTCTTTCCTCATATTCGCAATAAAAAGTAGTGTTTAACTCGGGTGAAAGCACCCATTCCAGCCTCGAACTATTGTCGCTCTCACTTTGTTCGAGGGCCAAAATATCTCGACTCCAATGAGTTGCTTTCATCCGTTAATTAACAATGTACTATTATTTCACTTCTCTTATGGTGAACATAGATTGCAGCATCAGTTTAGCGGAGTGACGGAGCAGGAGAGCGCGTGCGTGGGCCAGCTGGCGCTGCGCGTGACGGCGGCGCGGCTGTGCGCGGCAGCGGAGGGCGCGGGGAGCGCGGGGGGCGCGGGGCTGGTCGCCGCGCTCACCGCGCAGGCCGCGCTCACGCACCAGGCCGAGCTGCTCGACAGGCAACTCGCTGCTGCAGGTCGGTTCGGCGTGTATTAGCCAGACGCAGACGCAAAAAGCTCTTTTACTGATCGTTTTGTATCACAATACCTCGATGACAATTGACTACTAACAGGCCCCTGCAATACTGTACTATTTATTGATTGAATTAGAAGGATTGTGAGCGTCGTGTTGTGTCCTGTGTGGCAGGAGTGGAGCCGGACCCGTTCACCATCGCGGTGTTCCAGCAGCTGTCGACGGGCGCGGAGAGCAAGCCGGCGGCGCTGGCGCGCGCGCTGCTGCCGCTGCTGCACGCCGCGCCGCTGCCCGCCATCCCCAAACCCAGCGTCAAGGTGTGCGACACCACTTTCTCAACGACACTCACGTATACGAGGGTTGCTACGAAAGTTTTTAGCTGTATAAATTCTATTTATACATATACTAACGGACCCGGCAGACGCCCTGCACGGAAAAGCAGCGCCACATTAAAGAAAATCAGGTTTGGTGTCATACTGACAGCAGCGCCGCCTACCGGGTCCAATTGTGTATTCAAACCATCCAGGAACCCATTGAAATATACACACAAAATTTCATCCAATTCGGTCCAGCTGTTTAGGAGGAGTTATGTGTCAAACACACGTACGGAAGAATAATCAATACATATAAAACAGTACCGTGACTCACTTATAGACAACGCACAGCCTAAACGGGTGCTCCTAAAAAGAGGTTTGTGAAAAGAGGTGCACTAAGGAGGGATTTTTTGAAATTCCGTCCCTAAACGGGTGAAAACGGGTTTGTATGGAAAATACTGCGGGCAAAGCTGTGGCGGGTCCACTAGTATATTATAAATGTTATATATGCCATATATAAATTAGTGTAGGAATCATAACACTAACTTTGCCAGCTATGCTAACTGCGTTAAACCTGTTGGAATGATAGTTTTTAAAAGTCACAAGAACAGGGCCCTGTATACCATTCTGATAGTTTCCATCCTGGAGCATCCTGTTCGCGAGCTTAGTCACCTGATCCATATCAACTCCGCCTCCTCTTTTTCTTGCTGGTATGAGGATGTTTGCCCTTCCCATGGACGAACTTTGTTTTTATGAACATACTAGATCCGCATGTGCACGGCGAGCATCATCGAGCCGGCGAGCGACAGCGACACGGTGCTGCGGTTCAGCGCGGGGCTGGCGGGCGGCGCGGCGCTCGAGGCGGAGGTGCTGCGCGTGCGCGACCCGAGCGCGCTGCGCGTGCGCGTCGCGTACCCCGACCGCCGCGCGCACGCGCTCGTGCCGCCGCGCGACCATCTGCGCCCGCTCGACCACCACACCCACAGTCAGTTACACCACCACTTACTGCTTAAAACGAACCTCAAAACCTGTACTCCGAAACAGATTCTTCGTCTATTGCCAACCCTTTTGTTATCAAGGCGTGACACATTCGCGAGTAACTTCCAATTTTGTGCTTCAGAGTAACCCCCCCCCACACACCTTGTTTTTACAAAACCCATCGGAACTGTTAACATAATATGGTTATCTCATTTAACCTTTTGGACGCCAAGCATGTCTGAGAAGTAACATGAATTTCAACTTTAAGTCAAGGTTATGAAGGACTTTTTTCCCTGTATACGCTGTCACGCATAGTCGACAACGTCGTCCAAAAGGATAAACATGAAACTGCCACCAGGTTGGCGCTAGTGGACATCAGGTGTGGTGGGGCACTTCCAGCCAATCATAGTTCTTT
Organism: Tortricodes alternella; assembly: GCA_947859335.1. Lineage (NCBI taxonomy): Eukaryota > Metazoa > Arthropoda > Insecta > Lepidoptera > Tortricidae > Tortricodes > Tortricodes alternella. The sequence goes on along the minus strand of OX401970.1, from coordinate 19,021,830 downwards.
TTCTCTCTGATGATTGGTTAAAAGTGAGAGAAATACCTAACGTCTTCTAGCGCGGCCCTGGTGGCAAATGTCAAGTCTGGTGTCCACTGCGAACTATACTGAAGAGGGAAAGCTTGGGATACCAAGCAAACAAAAGCTAATAATTAGCCCATTCTAAATATGTAAATATTATAACACTTTTGAGCTATAATTTTCACAGTAACGTAAAAAATATATAAAAAAGAGTATATAATAAAAATCAATAAATTAATAATAAATAAAAAACCCGACTGCTTTAAAAAATATCAACTGAAAAAACTAAAAACATGCCCTATTATCAAAATAATATTATAACTTAAATGTTGGAAAAGCCTTAAAGTTAAAATGGTTGTCCCCGCCACAGTAATAAGTGTGGTCACACACGCTCAGTCCGTGGCGTACGACTGCGGTTCCATGGCGCTGGCGTTCGACAACCTAACTGTGAGACTTGTTCGACGAAATTGTACTGACAGGCATATTTTTTTTTTTTGTCAATTTACTGACAAACGAGCTGACGGCCCACCTGATGAAAAGTGGTCACCGCCGCCCATGGACATTTGCAACACCAGAGGTGCTGCCAATGCGTTGCCTGTCTAGGGAGGATGGGGAATGGGGATGGGATGGGGATGAGGTAATAGGCCTCCGGATCTCGTCACTCACCGTACGAAACGCAATAGCAAGCTATTACTTTACGCCGATATTCTGTGAGAGTGTGGTGCTACCCCGGTCGAGCCGGCCCATTCGAACAGTATTCATCTAGTGAGGATTACTGTTTGGCTCTACCACTACAGAGCATATCCTTCTTTTGAGATCTTAGCTTGTATCGCAATTATTGTTGCTTGAAATAGGGCTTAATTTTGCTTTAAGGGTAGTCTTTGTTGCCCTTTTAAATGTGTGCACTGTATCTGTTTCACAATACGCATCGTGTGTGTGTGCAGACGAGGACGGCACGCAGAACTTGCGGCTGCTGACGAAGGTGCTGATCTCGCACGGCGCGTGGACGGAGTCGTGCGGAGTGGAGGTGTCCGTGTGCCTGGCCGTGGCGGGCGCGCGCGACGCGCCGCTCGTCGACCTCTGCCGCCCCGTGCGCATCACCGTCGCGCCCAAACCCATCAAGCGCGGCATTTAGCTCAACTCCTACACCTTTCAAGCTCTACCAACTTTTCTGTGGACTCTATTGGACTGTAAAAGCTCTTATTGCATTGGAATTAAATATCGATTTAAGTAACTTTGACAGTTCAGAGAACTGAAACCGAAATTCAAGTGATAATGTTCATTTGCTACTGATCATAGAAATTGGCTGCCAGTGGCGAAGCGTCTAATATTTCCTAAGGGAAGCCTGAAGAATTAGAACCGAACGTGCCAGCCTGACATTTAGTTAAGAGTAACGTGGACTTCACTGACAGCTAGCCGTAGCTTTCTAGCTTGGTAAAGCCGTCAGGAATCGGCTTGTAAGCAGGCTGCGCCACTGTTGGCTGCGTTTCTTTGTAGCCAATAGCGTGTCGTCTTTATATTGATACAAGCTTTTGCCCGTGACTTAGTCCGCGTCAATTTCGTTTATCGCTGTTCGCTCGGGAACCGTGCGTTTTTCCGGGATAAAATGTCTGGACCCATAAACTATCTACAGTACAAAAAATCACGCCGATCCGTTGCTCCGTTGCTGGGTGAAAGTAGGATTGGATGAATAGGGAATATGCATGAAAATCAAAATGAGGTTTAATTTATATATTTGAGAAAATGTAAATAAACGCATGTAAAAAAAAGGTTTATTTTGACTGTTCCTAAAAGTAAGTAAGTATAAATATTTTTTTAGTTCTGAAGAAAGTTTAAGACATCCTCATCAAAATGCATGTAATTTTTTATTTGTACGATATAGTCCTAAAACAGTATTTTCGGATATAATTGCAAATTTCGTTTAATCGCCGTATATTTTGTACAGATGTAGTGAATAATCCTTTCTCATCGTGAAAACTCGGAACACGACTACTTCCGAATGCTGCCGAGACATGTCTATGAATTATTGTAGGAATAAGTGACATGTTTGTATTTAATAAATAGGGTATTTTATTTATCAGTGACAAATGTCAAACGAGTTTGAAGTATCATATTAAGTACGTATACAGAGAATGTAGTGTTAACAAAAAGCGAACTACCGAGAATTGTTCGTCGAGACATTCCACTGACCTCCGAAACTCGTTTTAGGACTTTATAGAAATAATAAAAGCATTGTTGCTATTTTTTAATTTATAATTTTCATTTAAGAAATGTAAATAAATGTTGAAAAGAATTTCACAGGCATTAACTTGAGTGGTAACCACCCTATATCGATTATTAATCTCGCGATGCGAGCTTCTCCTACACTGTCTTGTAGAATTGTACGTGCTCGTTCACTGCGCGGATCGCTCCGGACTAGTACGATTGTGCGAATGTACTAGTTCTTTTAGTTCTTTTAGTACACTAGTACATTGAAATAATCTCTCTATGGTCTGCTCCCGCCCGACTGGTCCGCTTTCTTCCCTCTCGCTGTCTTACTCTGACAGAGCCAATGTGCAGCCGTTCGGTCGGTCAATCGGATCGCTTCGCTTGCGCTACTCGCTCCGCGCAATGTACAGTGTACTAAGAGCAGAAACGTTACGGAATAGTTCGTTCTAGTACAGTGACGGGAATTCATTCTTTTAGTTCATTAGTACATATACTACACAAGCCTACTGTCTTGATGGGTACGGAGGCTGTCTGAAGTAGCATGACAAACACGAACGTTTCCGAGAAAATACGATGGGAAATGATTATTCACTACATCTGGACTACTTAGCAAGCCTAAGCCACATTTTGGATATAAACTGTAACTTGTAAACGGCTACAAATTAACATAATTTTCTTGGAGAAAAATATAGAACTAAGCCTACAGAATCTTAAATTTGCGGGAAGGTCCCTCGTTCCGTTCCATCCGGTATAAATAAGCCGTTTTGAATTGCAATACTAGAAATTCAATTACTCTTCATGGAAGCACCCGTATGGGTGTAGCCGACGCTAATCTATGGAAAACGGCATATCGTGGCGTCAGGGGTTTATTGTTAGTATATCTATCAGTAAACCATAACTTGCTACTATATTTCTATAGGTGGAAACTAGCCTTTTGTTGTGATTGCGCGCGTCAGTATGACGGGCAAAGACTGTGGGGCAAGAAGGGCGGGCTACAGGAGAGGCGGGTGGTAGCTGCGGTTATATCGAGGCTCGGGTCGTTCGCCGGGGGACAATATAATAAAACACCTTTATTGTAATAATAAGCACCTTTTAATTAACTGACAAAAAACAGATACATTTTATTTTGCACCTAGTTAGTATGTCTCAGTTAATGGTACTTACAAAACCACAGGAGTCCTGTATATATATCTAAAGGGGCTATAAAGAGATTTATTATAGAAACATAAATAATAAATACATTATTATAACTATGTGGATAAACACATTTACTCAATTGTATTCAAATAGTATTCATTCATAATTTCGAGATGTAACATTCTAAAAATAATTTAAATAACTGCTCGAAAAGGTTCCTGATGTAATTACACATCAGTTTTTACTAACATCCATTCATGGATCATAACGATGTACATTGTGTAAAAATGTTATTTTTTTTGTCAGCAAACGTAAAATATATTATAAACCTAGTATGCTGCTATCGAAGCCAAGCCGAACCCGCAACAAGCAGTGATACATACAGGGGTAAAAACACTAGCACATCTGTGCAACGAATGATCTGCGCGGGTCCAGCTGAGAGCGCATTACAACAACAAACGTATTTATTATCAATAATAATAAAAATGCTGCAAGCTGTTTTATACCACCGGCACTCAGTGGTAAATTCAACATTGCTTTCTTCATTTGTCGTGTACCTACATAATTAAAATAACTTCATAGTCAAAAGTGTATGGCAAAGGTTTTAAACATTTGCAAGTCTGAATAATTTAATGAAACGCTTTTCTTTCGGAGTACAAATTTTTTTGTAGGTATTATATAAACAACAAAATGCTATTTACTAGTGTTAAAACTATTATATAAGCTGACATTTCGTGCCTTTTGTACAATTGTCAATAAAATCGCTAGCAAATAAAAATAAAAGCCTCAAATATAACGTTGGTGATGACGAACGAAGTTAGCCTTCAAGCCAGTTAAGTCAGTACATTAAAATTATAGGTTGTTTCGGTCATGAATAGGTCAGTTTTATACAATGTACACCGAGGCAGAGCCGGGCGGCCTACAGGTAGGGGCTGGTGTCCTGGTAATCGTCGTCGCTGTCGGAGGCGTCGTCGGTCAGCTGCCGCAGTGCGGTGGCTTCCGCCCCCACCCCTTCACATCCTGACGCGTCTGCAACATGATCATACCTCATTAACACGATATCTTCACCTCTAATAAGTGGATAGCAAACATTTGCTGCACAGTGTCACGTTATAGGGCTAATAACTACATAAGGGTCAATGTGGCTAATTCCGTCACAGTGCGCCGCTGTCGACTCAGTCGATAAACTAGAAAACCCTGCTGATTTATCGACTGAGTCGACAGCGGCGCACTGTGCTTAGATTCAACGCAGGCGTGTAATAGACGGCATAGCCTCGCCCCGTAGACGGAATTAGCCACATTGACCTTACATACATTCACTAGTTATTTAATACGGTTTAAGTATATCTCGAGTCGAGACGTAGAAGAAACCACTATGGCATTTTACAATTGAGTGTATGTAGTAGAAATCACACGTGACGTGTTGCCACTGAAAGAGCGGCGGCCGTTAGTGGGTGATTATGTGACTAGTAATACTAAATTCTAAGCTCGCTCGCGACTTAAGCGATAGAGACTCCTGGTCTGGTCGAGTTATTAACGCGTACCTTCCAAACCGCCATATTGGCCACCGTTGCCTGATTCAAATAAATAAACAAGTGGCTCAGAGCTGTACCTATACCTCGCGAGTTTATCTTTACATAGCTTAAAACTTATATACATTTTTGGAATATGTATTTTTTTACGTTATCAACCGCCGTATCTCCACTATTAAAAAAATCGAATCATTGAATGGAAAAAAATCTATATAATTATCGAACCTGCTAACAACATTTTTTCCCAAGCTGAAACGGAGACACTTCGCGCTTGCTCTTTTTTATGCAATGCAATGCTCAAACTGGATTTTTAACTGAAAACAAATTTGTATATTTTATGCGTAATTTTAGGTAATCATAACTGAATATCGTATTTTTTATCAATAACAAATAGTTTTTGTAATTCTTTGTATTTGTATGATTATTTGATTTAAATCGTTTTAATAGAATATGACAAGTTGCCTTTTAGATGTTGAATTTTAACGGAGCTGTTTTGAATTAGCAACTTAGCTCAGCAGGGCCCTTTAATACACTTGAGCGGCCGCTATGGCCATAAAGTCCGTTGTTACGATGTAGATCGTGATCCGTGTTCAAAATAAACGATCACGATCCAGATTGATCGTGTACAAAGCATATTATGCTTCGTACACGATCAACCTGGATCGTGATCTTTGATTTTGATAACGGATCGCGATGCAGATTGACTGCACTGGCGGTCATCCAACTTAGTTGAGATCCGCGACGAAGGCGGTTTGCGGGGGGAGCGGTACAGATGAGTGCAAAAGTCCTAGAATTGTTATTTTTTTATTTAATTAAGGTCTGTTCGGCGAGAGTTGATAAAAAAGTAAAAAGTCAGGGCTTCTTAACTAATTACAAATAGCGGCCCGCTAATTAATTTTACCTATGATAATAACAAATTAAAGGGATAAATAATATTTTTTTTCATAAAATATTATTATTGAATTGCCTAACTGTATAAACACAAAGCAACACGCGAACAGAACACCCTAACGACACACTCGAAGCCATTATTATATGTAGAAAGACACAAGACACGTGATATCCATACTCAACGCGTTTTAAACATGTGTCATAGATAAATTTTTATTTTTCGTTTTTGGCCGAAGCCAGTGCAGATTATTGAATTTATGTGAATTTGACGCGCAAATATAAGATATTAATTTGCAATAATGGCGATTGTGTATATGAACAAAACAAATATATATTTTTCACCGCCGTCCGCCCGGCGCGATTCCGTAGTTGACGACATCTGCGTCCCTCGTACCACGAAACGCAGGTACGAGCGGCGATAAGCGACACCCATCATACAGTTTGCGATAGTTAAGCGACAGTCGCTATTTCGAAACGATATCATAATATTTATCAACTCTCAGCGAACAGACCTTAGACTAGGGTAATCTGGACTCTGCGGAGTGATTTGATTCACTGAATCCAACTCCGCGATCGGAACCGACTGCTCTTGATGAGTCCGGTTCGTATCGCTACCGGAGTGCTTTAAACATATATAAATCCGGTACGCATCGGATCTTTGGATCGGTATTAATTATACGTAGGTTTCAAATAATGTGGCAACGCTTGCATACATATCAGTATGTGAGTCGAAGTGCTGTTATGACTTTAATGTATCGATCGTTTCCCGCAAAATCGTTAAATGTAGACAAGAGTCATCTAGGGAGCCTACAAAGTAGCCTGTCGGGGTATAAACTGTAGCCCACTAGAAAACAAGGGAAAGAAAATAGATCGACGAATAGCCCGAGTTATGCAGCTGCCATTTTTTTGTATGACATCGTATATCTGTACTAGTATAGTATTATATAATCTAAGGCTAAACGCACGATATAAGAAGTATTATAAAAAAATATATTTATAGACCACTGAAAAAAACGCTCGTGTGGCCGGGTCATAGAGTATATCAAAAAAACCTAAATAATTTACTACTGAAGACGATATTAGCGGCAATGCGATAGCAGATATATCATCATTTATTAAGCCAACTTAATACAATGTTTCACAGAAAAGATCTGGGAGCGCCGTTTGCTTTACTATACCTCAAAGTTGGCATTTTAGGGCAAATTACTATGAAACTCTGATTTGTTTGTATGCACACTGCACCGCCTGGAATTAATCAAAGCAAGTGTACAGTGTGTGTAAGACATCGTTAACAGAAATTATAAGCCATACTGTACTATGTTAAGGATGTAGTGGCCAGGCCCCCAATTCTCGGTGCATTCGACATAATCTCACAATCGAGATTAAACATCAGTGCATATAGTCGTTTGACGCAGCGGTATGAATCTGACGTTTAATCTCGCAATCGACATTATCTCGAATGGACTGAGAAGTGGGGGCCTCGTCGAGTGCAGAGTACGCAGGGTGGCGCGCAAGTGCGGTTGGGTCTAAGTGAAGCACATAATTACCCAGTTACCTGCTTGCTGCTCCCACTTCTCGTAGCGGCGCGACTTGGGCGGCGGCGGCGACACTGAGCTTCTGCAACAACCGACCACGCTACTTTGACAATATTCTACAATATTAAAAGGCTACCTGCCAAAAATATCGAATTTTCACAGATTCCAGGTCGCATGTCTGTTGGTCGCCCTGAAAGATGTGGGAATAGGTAAAAATATGCGGTAAAACTAAATAAAACCAATAATAACATCAGTAGTTTGTGTAATACTAGCCGGAGAACCTAAATCTAGAAGTCTAATGGCCGAATACAGAAGCGCCACTTAAGCTTTTGACTAGATATTAACCTCTTGGCCGCCGTTGTCGACTATGCGTGACAGCGTATACAGGGTAAAAAAGTCCTTCATTACCTTGACTTAAAGTTGAATTTCGTGTTACTTCTCAGATATGCTTGGCGGCCAAAAGGTTAAGTACTTAAATGTACCCCCATCTAGTTGTCAACCTATACAGAAATGTCACTGAAACGTCACTTTAATTAAAGCTCAATTTGAGTGGCCTTTCTGAATTCGACCATAAGTGAACTACCTACTGAACTGACTGTCATTTATTTGGTTATAATAATTTATAATACAAAGAGAATTCTACCCTAGCTAACTATCATTCTATAGGCAGTTATGTTAATTAGTCTGGCGTGATATCACTGTGAATTTCATAGCTTTTCAAATCTATTTCAGATGAAGTTAACCGTCGAAGATTTCACACAATTTTATGACATAAAAGTATTTTAAATTGACGATAAGTAAGTATTAATTGGATTATTTATGATTGCTTCCAAATAGTCAAATTAACAGCACTGCCAGAGTGCCTCCTTACTCTACGGCTTAAGCATCTTAATCTAAGGTGTAAACGGTGCGACAGAGAGAGATAGAGACAGAGGCAGGAAAGAATGCCTCTCTTTCAGTGGCAAATACGTGCTTCACTGCAGCTTTGCATGTAGTTGGCTCCCTTACTATTACAGGCATGTTTCCTGAAAAATTCTAATTAGTCCTTCATTTACATTATAAAAAAATATTAAACACAATTTTTTTCTTTTGGCAATTAAACTAAAAATGACGAAGATATAGTGCGTTGAAGTTCCGCGTGACGTCACGACTTTGCACACTTTTTTACCATTAAGTGACGTCAAGAGCTCCCACTCCCGAACTTTGATGCGCGTTATCTTTGTCAATTTTGATTGATTTGATAAAGCAAAAAATACGTATTTGGGTCAATCAACTTTTTTGTGTTGTTATTTTGTCCCCGGTTGTTCAAGTGACACTTACATACTGTTTCATAGAAAAATGCTTAGGTTGTCCAAGGGACAAAATTTGTGTAACCATAGCAACGGGTGGCACTAAAAAGTTGATTCGCCCATTTAAGGTATAGAATAGATAATCTAACTGACGCACTAATTAGAATTATTATATTTTTACCCAGGAAACATTAATTAAAGTTATTGTGAGTGAGAGCAAGTGCGAGCGTGTTTGTGTGCGCGTGTGTGTGTGTGTGTACCTGTGTGCGCGCGCGTGTTGCAGCGCGCGCGGCAGCTGCAGCGCGAGCGCGTCGCAGTCGCCGTTCTCGCGCGGCGAGGGCGGGCGCGAGGAGCGCGGCGACGGCGGCTGGCTCAGCGCCTGCATCAGCCGGCCCTTGCTCTCGTTCCAGATGTTGGACAGCCGCCCGTCCGGCCCGAACAGCAGCAGGAATGTGTCGATCAGCTCGCGAGATTTCTCCTCCCACTTCATGAGGATGTCCACCCGCTTCTCGCCGATGTTCGTCATCACCTAAACGATAAAGTGCATTTACTACATACCAATCTAATTCTTTGTTTATTGCATTGCTTGCTACTGCAGTCTTGTCTTTATCACGACTGGATAATAAGGGGCCGTCCATTATCACGTGATCTTTTTTTAAGCATTTTTTAATCCCCCTCCCCCTTGGTGATACATGGTGAGGTATAAGACTACCCCCGCACCCCCCACCCAACATCACGTGTATGTTTAGTATCTACAAAAAATCCTAAATTTTTTAGAATATTATCTTAAATACATACCATCCATCAGTTTGGCTTTCGACCACGACACTCTACTGTGGAACAGGTTCATAGAGTTGTTGAGAGGATACGGAAAACAATAGAAGAAAAAGAATACTGCTCATCAGCTTTTCTAGACATACAACAGGCATTTGACAGGGTTTGGCATAGGGGACTCCTGTGTAAAATACGGACCTATTTACCTCATAGCCTCTACACATTACTGGAAACCTACCTATCTGAACGTCTTTTTCAAGTCAAAGAAGGTAACACTACTTCAAAGCTATATGAGATAAAGGCTGGCGTTCCCCAGGGTTCAGTTTTGGGGCCCATGCTATACACAATATATACAGCTGATTTGCCACAAGTGAACGGTATTACAACTGCCACATTTGCTGACGATACTGCAATACTTGCAAGTAACAGATGTCCTTCTGTCGCATCATTAATGCTTCAGAAAGGCCTTAATAAGATAACCACATGGCTACAGAAGTGGAAGATAAAAGCAAGCGCGTCTAAATCTGTACATGTTACCTTTACGCTGAGAAAAGGTAACTGTCCCGCAGTACAGCTAGAAAATGTTACACTTCCTCACCACGACAGGGTGCGATACCTTGGACTACATCTTGATCGACGTCTTACATGGAAACATCACATCAAAACTAAAAGAGAAGAGCTCAACATCCAAGGGCAGAAACAGCAAGTTGTCTACCGACAACAAACTGCTCATCTACAAGACTGTCTTAAAGCCGGTATGGATGTACGGCATACAGCTATGGGGAAGTGCCAGCAACTCTAACATCTCAATGCTTCAAAGAATGCAAAATATAATACTACGGGCAGTAAGCAAGGCTCCATGGTTCACAACTAATAACGAAATCCACAAACACCTGGAGATGAACACAGTGAAAGAGGAAATCCTCAGTATAACTAAAAGATACCATCGAAGGCTAAAGACACATCCGAATGAACTTGCCTCCAAGCTATTAACCAGAAGCTACCCGAAACGCCTCAAAAGGAAAGATATTTTCGCAGAATAGACAAACAAAAAAAAACAATAATATGAGTAGTTGTCCTCACTGGAGGACACACTCTGATTGCCATTGAACCAACAAAAAATCTGCTTATAGTAAGAACTGACTGCAGAACACATATAACAAAAAAAAAAAAACCTACCTGTATTTAAAATAACAAAGTATTATCTTATTTTATTCTGAAATTAAGGACCTTGATAAAAATGTCCAGACAGAAAGGTTACAGGTTGTTTTTGATTGGCATAAAAATAATAATAAACGAATGGTGTAATCATGCGACGAAAACATAAATACACGTGATGTCTTACTTACGTACTACTATACGTAAAATATTGGTAAGATCGACGCCCAGCAATAAGCACTTCTAGTGAACGTGTGTTTTTAATTGCTGGGTTTACATTAGCATCTAAATGACCGAGGTTAAATTCTAACCGTGTGTATAAAATATTATTTTCCACGAGAACTACATAAATTGTAAGGACATTTAACATAAAAATTTGTTATATCTTAAAAAGCTATTTAAAAAGGTGTCTTGAATATGTTTGTATGGGTATGTTAAGGTTAATTTTTAGTTAAATTTAAGGTTTTGCCTATTTAAAAAAAAAACAAAACTAGAATAAAAGTATTATCAAAACTTTTTCAGTAGACTGAATTTTTTTTAAATTATGTTTACCGAATTCAACTTGTATAAGTTGATTCAACTAGTTTACGGTACATTTTTATTTGTTCGACGTTTTATAATTACTTTAAAAAATGTTGATTACTTGATTAGTGATAACGCGAATGTGAAAATGATTTTTTTTGCTTTATTTCTTTTGTAGTAAACTTTAAATTTGTATAAAAAGTAAATAATTAGAAACACACGACTTAACTGATTTATTTTTAAGCTATTAAAATAAGCAGTACAAATGAAAATATACGTTTAATAACAACATCCAAATTTAAAAACTACGCCGATTTCACGCCGGAAGTACGCCGCCGCCGCCGATTTTAGACCAGGCGCCGCCGCCGATGATTTTTTGATCGGCGCACACGTATAGTCCCAAACACCCCCTCCCCCCTCGTGACATTTCGTGATATTTGTCAAACCCCTCCCCCCCCTTTCAAGCCTCACGTGATTAATGGACGGCCTCAAGAAGGATGGCACTAACTACAAATATAGCGTGAAAGAGTGGTGTGCGAGTAGTTGGCGTGGTCGTTCATCAGCACTAAAATAAGTTACACATCGAAGTTCACATTTTGGGAATAAAAAGGCTGTCGGTTCAACGATGTGTTATAATAGCGTCAGTTGTGTACCTTCTTGCCCTTGTCCTTGAGCTCGTCCATCTTGTTTTGCAGGCGGAACTTCTTCTCGTTGAGGAAGGAGACGTTCAGCTCCTTGGCGGAGTAGCCGCGTGCCAGGTTGCGCCGCACGTACATGTCGTAGTCGCGCACGATGCGCGCCACTATGTCCGACGTCGACACGCCTGCACAATGCACAACACACACACTTTATATAATACAAGCTTCTGCCCACGGCTTCATCCGTGTGCTCTACAGGCAACAAAACACTTTTTTGTAGTTTACTCCTTAAGAATCGATTTTCATATATAAGCCCGGGGTATGAAAAATTATGGGGAGTAAAATCAAACTACGATGTCACACTGTCACACGGTACGGCGTCACACGATGTTAGCCGAAGATGCGTCGGTCAGTTCGCATTGCATACAGATATATATAGTGAATAATATGTTTCCATCGGTAAAACTCGGATCTCAATCGAAAGACGACGGGACCCGAAGTGTCAATTAATTATTGTATTCAATGAGTTACATGTTTATATTCATTAATATGAAACTTTATTATTTACTGTCAAATGTCAAAATGAAAAATGACAGCATGGTATGATGGGTACTGGTTTATTTTATAATCGTTCGTAAGGAGTAAACTCTTGTCGTGCGTCGGAGCTGACACACACACACTTTTGTTTAATAAACATTATAAGCGCCCTCAATTGAATATACAAACTGATAACATAGTTACTGAGGAAATCGCGCAAAGACAGATAGACAAAAACGGTGTGCGATTGTGAATTTATTGTGTGTATACTACGAGGTATAGATTCTTATAATTCTTAGGTTTTCGGTGTAGAAAAGAACATCACGAGATTTTATCGCACACAAACACCCGAGGGTCTACTCCGAAGTACACATTCGAGACTTCGGAGACCCTGTCTCCTTCTTATGATTGGGTTACTATAGTGCGAGGGGCATACAGCTAGAAGTTGTAATTCTGATTTGGAGAGTAAAGGGCATGAGCCTGCGCGATGAGAGGCGTGTGCAAGGTATGCAGCCAAGTTCGAACTATATCCGCATTTCGAGCACCGGGCTTAGTTTTGATCTCCTAGCTTTTGACCGCCAAGCATGTCTGAGAAGTAACACGAATTTCAACTTAAAGTCAAGGTAATGAAGGACTTTTTTACCCTGTATCCGCTGACGGCTGCAGCCGACTAAAAGCACCGTTGTCGCGTTACCCAGGTGTGGTCGTACAGTGCATACCTTCGGTGCGCTCGGTGGCGACGAACATATCCTTGGCTTTGATCATAGCGTAGGTGTCTTCGCAGTCCTCAGTGGAGTAAGGGATGCTGTCGTGCGCCAGGAAGTCGATCTTGTGCTTCTCGAGGAACTCCTCCTCGTACTCCCACGGCGCGTCGCGCACCACCTGCACAACCACCACCAAAATGTACACTTAATTTACCTCCCTTAACGTACAACCAGAGATCGGGCAAGTTGGCGTCATTACTAATAATATGGTCATTACTCCAAAGATTAATGAAGTGATTGATTAATTTCTTACTCGTTGATTGATATTTCATGGATATGCATTCAAAATAATTACATAATATTTGCATTTGTCATAGATACATTTGTATAATGAATTTACCTCATCGACGTATCGGCAGTGTCTGACGGCCTCATACCGCTCGTCCTCCGTCATCACCGTCCGCCCCTTGCGGTTGTGCGTCAGTTCGTCGTTGCATACTGGAAAACAGACAATACTTTATGCAAGCAGACTGGAGTTTCAGATTTCGTAGAATTCTACTATAAAGTTTTTATTGTAGTGATTGTCTTGGCAGATCGTCGGGGCAGCGAAGCGGTAGATAACATTACTTCATCAACCTCAACGGATCAAGGCGAACACGAAACATCGCATTGTGATCGCTGAGCGATAAGAGAGAGAAGGTTATTGCGTATAATTTTTACTCATTATGGGTGTGCTGTGTGTTGTTTTTAGGGCTTCGTAGCCAAATAGCAAAAACGTAAAACCCTTCCTTATAGATTCGTCACGTCCGTCTGTCTGTCGGTCCGTATGTCACAGCCATTTCACTTCGACACTATTAGGGCTACAAAGTTGAAATTTGACTTGTATATGTTTTCTGTGAACCTATGCTATATTAATATGTAGAGAAATTATGAAAATGAAACAACATTTTTAGGGTTGACTGACACTCCATACATGAAACTGCGTTTAAAAAATAACCTTACGAATATAGGACACATCAAAATGACATGAAGGTCTTTACCTAGTTTTTTTATGATTTGGTGAGATATGAACTTCTAAAGTTGTCAATAATGTGTCAAACCCCTTCTAACTTTTATACCATGACGTTAAAAAAACTGAAAACAACTAGCTTCTAACAGGTAATAAATACTATCAAAGAAAATTGGTTTGAACGAGAGCCGTGAGAGCCGCTTTTGAGATAAAATATAGGTTTTTTTAGCGCAGTATATTTTGGTCTCGGTTTCCATACAACCTCTACGAATCAAGGGCTCAAAGTTTGTTGGATTGATTGAATATGATACACCGAGTTTGACGGAATACAACGATTTTATATAAAGAGTACCTAATTAAATCAGGGTCAACGAAGGTGAAATACTAAATATAAAATCCTCACGCTACGGAACCCTACACTGGGCATGGTCCGACGCGCACTTACCCAGGTTTATATTTATAGGCTGGTTGAATCACTTTCAGGAAGCATTTGTGGTTGTATTGGTGTTGTGTTCGTTTATTTTTCCGTGTTTAAAATACTGACACAATTACACGCACAGCGCACACATTTAATTTTGCCATATCTTCTCACACATACATATGCAAATGCTTCCCCAAAGTGCTTAAGCTTATTAAGTATTAATTCGCAAGGTTCATAATTAAGTGATTAGGGCGTGAAGGCAGATTGGAAATAGTACGTTCGCGTCGCGCGCAGACAGCAGTAGCAGACTTGACAACATTTCATATAAGTATATTTTTTTATCGCTTTATAATAGCATACTTGGGACGGATCGTCATCGAGCAAAAAGTCTTGCTATTAATTTAACAGTACCGCATTCCGTCCGTGTAGCCTGCTCAATGGGACTGTCCTTATGATTCAGTCATTCTGTCAATCAATGTATTGGGACGACAAACAAGTTACTAAGTTTTGAAACTTGTGTTACAATTATAATATTGTTCGTCATGTATTTTTTTATTAAAAGTTTTTTTTTATCCAAAATTGATCTAAGTATATAGCGTACTGAAAAAGCCACCCAAAAGTATCATGTCATATTAGCTTTAAAACTTTATCAATTTGTTTATCTGAAAAGCATAGAATGGTGGCACTCATTACGTACAAGAGGCTTTAGGTACATTGCAAGAACTTGGCGTACCGCATTTAAAAACTTTACGACCATAACTTAATCATCGTGCAACGTTAAACCATTGAGTGAAGTGATTGAAATATATGATAATTCGCTGCTTGGACATCGTTGTCTGGTTCAAAATTTTATATATATTATTTTATTTTATGGTATTTTATCATATTCGTGTCATGACATTTAATTATATTGTCAAATATTTTATGGAATGAAAAATAATGTTACCTATTCTAATCATAGCTTTATAATATTTGACCTGTTAATAATTTTAATTTTAATTTGTATTGTATTTCTAATTTATTGCTGACGATCTCAAACTAAATTCTTGTACCTTGACATGCGCAATTTATAATGTCATTCTATTTTGAGAAATAAATAACTTAACCTAACCTATATTATTATTCGCAACTGTTGTGCGAAGTAGGTACAAATTATAACGATATTCAGACCGCGTGATAGTGAAAATGTGACAATTTTGTCAGTACGAATTTAAAACTAAGAAACAGCAAGTCATAATTAAGGACGTAGCTCAGTATTCCATCTTAGAAATAAAAACAGCGAATAGAGAGATTTTATCGTTGCCGGTCAAGATGGTAAAGGTTCGCAATGCAGTTCGATGCGAGTAGAGTACTGCGCGCTTACCTCCGACGATGAGGTAGACGTTAGGGAATACGGTCTTGGCCTGCTGCAGCTGGCGCGCGTGCCCCTGGTGGAACATGTCGTAGATGCCGTCGGAGTAGACGCGGACGGGGCGCGGCGCGGTGCCGGCCTGCGCTGCGGCGCGCGGCACGCGTCCGTACGCGCAGCGCTCCCGCTCCGCCTCCGCCATCGGGTCCGTGCTGAACGGCGCCGCGATGCGCAGGGACTGTCACAACACCAAACAAAACACACGTCACACTCACATAGGTACTTATTCAATCTTAAATTTTTCATGGAAACTGAAATGGAAACTTCAAGAAACAAAAATTGTCCCTACTGTGACCAAAATTTAACGAAAACGACTACATAATTTTACGTTTCCTCATACAGGCCAAAACTATGCCTGATGTCCTACATGCGGATATAGTCCAAGCAACAAAATGAGGCCTCAGGGTTCTTAACTTTCGGGAACAGGAGGGGACAGTTCTGAACCTAAACGTGTGTATGACCCACCCGACAACTTGTCTCAAAGACTATGATGTTCGGTTTTTATGGAATAATATGATAAAAGTTCCTAAAGTAAATCCTAGCCATCGATATAAAAGTAAGAGATATGGTATGCTCTAACATTAGTCGCATTTTGTCATTCGGCCGACCTAGTCGCATTGCAAAGTGCAATTATTATTGCCTAATCAGCGCGGTTACCGCCGCCGCTGACGTCACGCTACGATGAGTGCCACCAACCAGAGTGAGCTCATCGTCAACGAGCTCATCGCATTTATGCAACAAAAGCTGGATGTGATGGAAGAGGTTTCTGCTGTACAGAACTGCTTGACGAACTTCTCCGTCAGCGAGATCTGTGCTGCCAAAAAGGTGATGTTCCGCTCTCTAGAAATGTATGGCACATTTGTACCTCACCGGAGACATGTTGAACGCGAAAAGAAGAGTACATCATCTAGTTTCTGAAGCAGAAGGAGCCCGATGACGTGCCTGCGTTTGTGGCTTGGAGCTGGCCGAGCGTCCGCCCATCACGTTGGATGTGTCACAGAAGACCATCACCGAGTTGCGGAACGTAATCATCTGCTAGCATAATAGTGCCTTAATAACTCGGCCACCTGCTGACGCATCAATTTCCGACAAGGAGCTCAACGCAGCAAGAGACCCAAACCTCAAGCCGCACTGCCCCGCCGCCCGTTTGGCCCCCGCGCAACAGACTCCATGCGGCTACGCAGCCGCCCGGCCCGTCGCACCACGCCGGCCTGTCGCGCCAAAAGTAGGAGCTTCTTCTTGAAAGCTCCTCCACGTCATTGTGGATAAGGAGGGATCCACGCAGGTGCCGAAAATGAGCAAGCCAGGCGGGAAGCCTCACAATAGCCTGTGTGGTACTGCACAGCCGGAATCTAACTGCGAGCTGCCACGCCGATTACAGCTCTCTATGTGTCGTGCCTGCACCTCTTCGCCACAGACGGCGAGGTGGTAGAATTACGTTCATAAGAAGTCTGGCTTCTCCCTGAGGATATTCCAGCGATCGCGCCACTTCAGCGCGTTTATATGCTGGAGACCATCGCATGTCCGGACTCCTGGCAGCAGTGTCGTGTTTAGGCGCTTCCGGAGCAGCTTGCCTGTCCAGGACATGACTGCAGGAGTAACCACGCTAAGGAGCCACGCCTTTTCGTCGACTAAATAATAAAAATTAAAACAAAACTCAACTCACTTTTGTTTGAAACTTTGGTTTGTTAAAGAATATAATTAATATTATGTGTGACTGCTCTCTTTTTGGTAGATTAAGAAACAAAATTACGAACTTACGTCATGAAAATAAACTTAAATGAACGTTATTAAATTAAATAAATAAAAAATAAATAAAAAAAAACTTAGGTACCTACCGATTTCACATCTATTGCATATGTGGGGTGCGTAAAGATCGCTATAAAAAACCACATATAATATTGGTCGCAATAACGCTCATATTTATGATATAAGTAATAATGAATGACATAACAACACTTAATATATTTTATATAATCACTAGTGGATCCACCACAGCTTCGCCCGCGGTATTTTCCATACAAACTTTATCACCCCTTTTCACCCCTTTAGGGATGGAATTTCAAAAAATCCCTCCTTAGTGCACCTCTAGGGTACTCGAGAAGTATCTCCTACAAATTTCAAACCTCTAGGACCACCCATTTAGGCTGTGCGTTGTCTATAAGTGAGTCACGGTACTGTTCAATCAGAATCATCACAATCCTACTAATATTATAAATGCGAAATTTTGTGCGTGTGTATGTTTGTTACCTCTTCTCTTTAAAACGGCTGAACGGATTTTGATGAAATTAGGAATGGAGATAGCTTATACCCTGGATTAACACATTGCATAAATTTTAATGTGATATATGAAATGAAAGGGCTCGTTGTGGGAATCTTAATCTTTTTGTAATATAAATAGATTTGAAGTTATTTAGGAAAATAGGCGAAAATTTACCATTCCCCCGCCCCTTACCTCCGAAACTACTGGGCCTACGATTTTGAAAAGATACAGATAATAGATACCTACCTATAGTTTACAGGAAAACCTATGTTTATAGTAATATAGGAAATTACAGATAATCGTGTACGGAACCCTCTTCACGCGAGTTTAACTCGCACTTGTTCGGTTTTTTTGTGACTATATAGGTATCAAATGATAGTTATAGTATTTAATGGTTAAGTATAGTACTAGTATAGTATTTAGTGGTCACACGTTTATTATATCAAATGAACTTTATATTATATTTTCTTATAATATCATCTGATAGTTACATCAAAGAAACGTTATATCCATCGCAATTATATCAATAGTTATTAGAGCCAATGAAATTACATCATTTGTTAGTATTAGAGTATCATACATTACACATCCGCGTAAGTGGTTTGTACCTTACTTACGACTATAGATTTATCTGTCACGAGCTTGGGGAAAAGTAACAAAATATAGATCCTTGTTTTGTTTTATTTTTTGCCTGGAAATTACCGCACTCAAGCATGTTGATCATTTATAAAATATGTAAATTAACCATTAACTACCCTATATATAAGAAAAATATACAGAAATATATAAAATAAATCGAATAATAAACAATGATGCTGGTAGTACCTATGCGAATTTTGTCGCCAAAATGTTAGTAAGTACTTGATTATTTAGATGGTTTAATTGGTAGGAATTTTTTACTAATGTATAATTTAAATAAATAATATTTAAATAGTTTTTTTTGCGCCAGAATAAAACTAACGAAATAACGTACTACCACGAAACAGGGGCCGTTTATCTTAATTAATATTAGGTATTATATAAGTTGTTACAAAACCGTGGAAAACTTTATAGAAGTTGTTAGAAAACTGTGGAAAACTGTCTCTTTTCTTTTAATGCAACAGCGAAATTTGGTCTCCGGGTGACAAAATAGGTACATTGTAATCCATTTTTAAATAAAAAGGCACGACACTTCAACGAATTCTTTTTCAAATTGTAGCTACTTTACAATGACACGTTCTCTTGAGTAAGTAGGTATATCATAAAATATTTAGCTATCTGCGACACAGTTTTATACTTCTGCAGGTAGCATCGTTTCCACATTATATTGTACCTTGTTGTTGTACCAAATAAAATAAAGATTATTGATATTATTATTATAGTCTATTTTAAGGAAAATGACTGGGTTCGATTCCCGGTTGTGTATGAAAGTTTTTGAAAATTTTTAAGTGCACTTTTTCTTTACTCTAAAAACGATGACATGGTTGACACAAATTTGCCCTATTTCTTAGTTTTAGAATTGGTCTCACTGACCCATATGTATTGCTTACTGTGTATATCAGAATCAATACACATATTAACAGTTGCCGGTAACGGTAGCGGCGGTACTCACGGGCAATTTCGGTAGTTCTTGCTTCCTGAGCCCGTGGGGCCGCGGCCGGATGCTGGTCTCCAGCGTGGCCAGCGCGGGGCTGAGCGTCGTGGTCGTCACGGGCGACATTGTGCACGTTATCCTCCCTAAACTGGCTAGTTACGACGAACACACTCGTCCACAAATGCTACACAAGTATTTTCATCACTTTTAGCGCACTCAGTCTATGAAATAAGTCAATATACCTGGTAGTAGGTGTACGCAGCAATATATGCATGAAATAATATTTATGTATATTTTGAATATTGGGCAATAGTTTACTTGAAAGTCAGTTAAAGTCTAAAGTCGAGAATTTTCCGTGTATGTCGGCAGTAATCGTTGAACGTTCGAAAGTCCGATATACTTTCCGCTCTCATGTAATTAAGAACAAACGCGGGAGGGGTTTGAGACGAAATCGCGTAATAATTACTTAAAGAGCCGCAACTAAAGACGCGTGTAATCTATCTGTACTGTAAGCACGGAGTGTTAAATATAATACACATAGATTTTATTATGTTAGCGCGCGAGGCGAGGGGGCGCGCGGCGAGGGGGCAGCGCTGGTGGCGCGATGCCGACGTGGAGGCCCGGCAGACACGCGACGCGCCACGAGTCGCTCCGAAAAGAGCGCGGCGACTCGGCGCTCGGCAGCGACGAGGTAATCGACGCAATTCACGGACTCGAACAGTAACATGCATAGCTATAGCTATGAACATCACAAAAACGCTTGCTCTGCGAACTTATGATAATTAACGCAAGCGGTGAGTGGTGTGGTATATCGATTCTGCACGCCGCACTATAGCTAACCTACCACACAATTCATTTAATAAGTACTATCTGTGCCCGTGACTTCGTACGCGCAGAGCGGGTAACTCTCGCAAGACGCGGAAGCCGCGCGCTCTTACAGTCATATTCAATTTTAAAATTGTTATTTGGTTCTATGAACAACACGCAACGATGTACACATTACCAGAGCAAATACATTGTTACGTATGTGACTGTGGCGGGAATTGTGCCCGCTTTGTACTTTTATTTAAGATGCGATAACAGTTTATCATTATTATTATTATTATGATAGCCGGATTCTGAATAAAACCGGCCGGCTCCGCAGGGCACCTTTTGCATTTACAGAGGGTTTCAAGGTGAGTCATACATAGTTAAGTATGTGCCGCCGAGAAATTTCACGTCCTCGAGAACGTTCTCAAGTAAGATATTAAGTTGAAACGTATTTATAGTACACAAATGTATTTTTTGGCATTACAATGCCATCTTTAACGTTACCGGTAAGTACCTACCGGAAAAGCATTGAATATTTAAATGTGAACATTTTTTTACAAATAACTAGAAGCGGCCTTGTAAATTATATTTATGTTAAGGCGCTGCCAAGACCTAAATCGGCTTTACTTAAACAGTTTAAAAAAAAAAACAGTTTAAGAAAAACTATTTCATTTAGGAAAACTGAAAAAAATATATGGATTTGATGAAATCGGTACGATAATAAAAAGGCGGCCAAGTGCGAGTCTGACTCGCGCGCCGAGGGTCCCGTACTTACCTATGAAAAACAGACAGTACCTTGTAGGTACGGAACCCTAAAAATGAAAAAAAAAATAGCTTTTTAACAACCGGATAACCATTCCTACCTATGAAATAAGACAAAAAATAACTTTCGCAAGCTCCCTATCTCCGTGCAACCGTCGAGTGTGATACGACCTTGCAAAGGTTATTCCGTTAAACTAATTTTTATTGTTATGTAACTACAAATGTACAGTTTTCGGACTTTTTCCTTTACTTGTGCTATAAGACATTGCTTCTTGCCAAATTTCATGATTCTAGGTCAACGGGAAGTACCCTATAGGTTTTGATTCCCTTGCGATTATCAAAATATGTGGCATAAATGGCCGTATCTTTTGATTGCCGTGACTTAGAACGTTGATTTTTTCACAGCTCCAAGAGATTGCAGACTTGAGTATTTGATATTAATTTCAACTTGATACCTCCACGCGTTCTTGAGAAAAAGACACACAGACAAAGAAGTGATCTTATTCCTTTTTTTCTTTAAAGGTAAAAAAAACCAGACAGGTGCGAGTTAAACTCGCGTGGAGAGGGTTCCGTGATTGTCTGAAATTACCATGTTACTTTAAATACGATAGACTTCTTATAGATTTTCCTTTAATATAAAGGTAAAGAACTATTTAATGTATTTTTTTCAAAATTGTAGGCCCACTTGTTACGGAGATAAAGAGGGGCGAAAATCATAATTTTCGCCTATTTTCATAACTAAATAATCTCAAAACCATGTATCTTAAAATTATAAAAAAAACATATTAACCTTTTGGACGCCGTTGTCGACTTGACATCTACTACATACAAGTTGCGAATTGGCTACTTGACTAGGTACAGTAACAAATATTAAAATATTTCTGTGGGACGGTAGCTTAACGTAAATATATATGCATGTAAAAGAAACAAATATCATTTTGACTGTTACTTTTTCTTTTATTAAGCGTCAAAAATTGTTAAAATAAGTGAAAAATAAACATACATAGCATCACGCCCGAAACCCCAATGGGGTGGGCAGAGCCACAAGACTACTTGTGGCTAAGATGGTATGATGAACCGTATGGTGACAGGTGATCAGCCCATCGCCCATACAGATAGTCCACCATGTTGGAGAGGACCCGTCCCTTACTCGACTTTTACGACATGCCAGGATGATAAGCATCTGCACGCATTCCATGCTATTTCTTCACTCCCAGTGCAGCAGAGGAGAAAAAATAAATATTGTTATTTAGTTCTGAATTACTAGTTTTTGAAATCCTCATTAAATTTATGTCATTTTTTATTTGTACGATATTGGCCTAAAAAGAGTATTTTCGGAAAAACTTGTTTATTTCATATATTTAGTATTCATGGCCCAATGTTAAAAGAGCCTTGACGGCCATATAAAATGTATGACCGTCAGCGTGCTTTTTACATTGGTTTGGTATACACTAACTGCACTATGACGTCATAGTTCAGGGCCATTTTGTATGGAGCGTTTTTGTGAGTGGTAATGAACTATGACATTTCAAAGCGTCGTATCTCAACAAACAAAACAACACAATAATGCTTTGCGAACACAGTTTGGTTTCTATTACTCAGTACTTTCCAGTAAAAGATGAAATAAAAATCATGCAAGTTTCCTATTCTATTTTCATTTATTCAATAATCTGAACATGAAACCATTCTTTTTCATATAGCGTATTTGAATACTATAATATGATAATTTTCTCCATTAAAACAGTTTTTTAAAACGGGCTTGACTGCTAGTGACGTGCAAGCTTAAAAAAATTAAATTATCAAGCGACTTATGAAAAATCATTTAATGATTATCTATTGATTTTAACGACTTCGAATCACTAATTATAGGTAAACACATATCGTATAAATTACCTTAGTTACATCGGTCTTTTTAAAAAGCAGTAAGAAGGACCATACTATTCCCTATCGCCAGTGACTCATGCCTATTCCATGCCGCTTGTGGTTTTGTCGATATTGTATATACATACAATGGTACATATGTACCGTTTTTATTTGTGTAATGTGAAATCGAAAGCGGCACCGTGATGTGAAAACCTTGTCAAGAGACCAAACTGAGTGAAATAAACAATAATCAAAGTTAGTTGACTAGAGAAGCAAGTGAAAATGGTAAATAGAAACATAATTAAGCGTAAATTATTTATTTAGCGTACGGTACAATACAAGAGAAATTATAACAGAAAACTTGGTTTTGGACGCTAAAAGAGGTCACCACTCAGCGATATGTCGGAGCAATTTGGCTCAAGTGTCTGTTTAATAGTTTATAACATTATTATTTGCATGTTTTAACGCTTTCTTGGACAAACCACTTTATTCTTATCAACAATATTTCTCCATATAAAGGTTAAAACAAAACGCAAACAACCGCTCTACTTAATTTCCAAAATATCAATTATACCTTGGTGGGTTAAGTCGTATGTTTTATTTGTGTTTTGGCGTATTTTTTTTAACAATATTTTAAAATTTCTGTAGTAACTTCGTGTTTCTTTTATCATGATTTTAGTTTCTGACCAACACTCAGCAAGGTTTTTGTCGGCAAGGTTAAAAATAATACCTTTGGGTCCTACGACTTTCTATTCTTTTGTCTCGATCTTAGTTCAGTGTCACGCCGGCAAATAAACGTGCCAACGAGATAAGATAACATACAGCACATAGTTTCGAACACACTCTATTTATACCGAACTACAGTACTGTGAAAAAATATAGACTCAAACATATTTTTATATTATTTTCAATATTTGATTACATAAATGTCACTAACATATAAACAAATGTATAACGTAAAATAGACGCAATTGATTTGTGAACTTAGTTTTACTATATGTGACCTTGAACCTGGGACATCGCTCTTTTCTCTCGAGCGGGACGAGTTACACTGTGAATATTTATAAACTCAATCGTTAGCAAAACGTTTTAAATGCAAGAAGTACTTTGTCTATCATTATTTTAGGAAGCTATAATCAAGTCGTATTATTTAATATAATCAGATTTTCTGTCCAGTTTTTTTTTGCCTTTTAATATGCCGCGTGGTAAGACATTAAGTGCAATCGAAAAACAGCAAATTCTTGACTTGAGAAACTGCGGTAAAACACAAAGAGCAATAGCGGACACTATTGGTAGATCACAAAGTGTTGTAAAAAAATTTTTAAAGTTAGGAATTGACAATTATGGTAAAAAGAAGCGTTCAGGGCGTCCTCATCGGTTTTCATCCACCGTAAAACGCGCAGTTTTAAGGGAGTTATCGGCTACCGGGGCATCATCAACAGCTCTGGTGCGTAGATATAACCTAAATTGTGATCCAAGTTTAGTGAGAAAGTGGGCAGCTGAATCAAAAAATTTTAAGTATCAAAAATGTCTTAGTAAACCAGTCTTGAAAACACAACATAAAGTGAATCGACTTAAGTTTGCCGATAAATATATAACAAAAGGTGATTTTTGGCAACATGTCATATTTAGTGATGAAAAGAAATTCAATCTTGATGGTCCTGATGGATGTAAATATTATTGGCATGATTTGAGATTTGATAGAAAAATTATGTCTCGACGGATTAAAGGTGGAGGTTCAGTCATGGTCTGGGCCGGAGTATGTGCATCCTTAAAAACCGAATTGGCATTCATTGATGGGCGTATGACTGCTGTTGGATATCAAGCTATGTTACATGATTACCTTCTACCTTTTATTACGCTGACTGAAGACGAAAACATAATTTTTCAACAGGACAATGCCCCCATCCATGTAGCTGCAACTACAAAACAGTGGTTTCAAGACTTTGGTATACAGTTATTAGAATGGCCAGCAGTTAGTCCAGACCTAAATCCGATAGAGAACGTCTGGGGGATATTAACAAGGAAATTGTATGATCAGGAAAAACCAATAATAAATAATGTTAATGAACTCAAACAAAGATTGCGATCAACATGGGCAGAAATTTCAACAGATACACTTAAGGAGTTAATTGATAGCATGCCTAAAAGACTAATAGAAGTTATAAAAAATAAGGGTGATTGGACAAAATATTGAGTCAATAACGAATAAATATAGGCACTGAGTTTATAATTTTTCACAGTGTAAATTTATAGATGGTAGGCTATTGGAGATTTTTACGATTATTAAATGAAAAATATAACTAATCTAAGGCACTTTTATTTGCGTGCGCTATTTATCTACCGAAACCATTTTCAGCAATATCCCATTGGTTTTAAACAACATCTTTAAATATGTATGAGTCTATACTTTTTCACAGTATTGTATCTACACCAAGTTTTATAAAACTGTTTTTGTGGTTTTGCCTTAAAAGCATGACAGACAAATAGGCACATTTTGACAATTTAATATTATTCTTCTTCTTCCAGTGCCTCTCCAACTAGTGAAGGCTGGCAGTCAGCTCCGCATATTTCACCCGGTCTTTGGCGAGGTTAAATAGCTCCGCGACACTTGTGATCCCGGTCCATTCCCGGATATTGCGCAGCCACGACTTCCTACGTCCAACAGCTCTTCTTCCGGCCACCTTGCCCATCATTATCAACTGAAGAAGCCCGTATCTGGAGTGCCTAAGCACGTGACCTAGATAGGCAACCTTTCTTCTCTTGATGGTCTGCATCAGTTTGCGTTTTTTCCCAGCTCGACGTAGGACCTCAACATTGGTCACTCGATGCGTCCAGCTTATGGCCAGCATGCGTCTATATGCCCACATTTCAAATGCTTCTACACGTTTCCGGAGTTGCTCTTTAAGGGTCCAGGCTTCACATCCGTATAGAAGTATGGGCCATATATAGCACTGGAGTAGACGAGTGCGTAAACATATTTTGAGGCTGCGACTGCAAAGTAAGTTTTTCATGCTATTAAAGGCACTACGGGCGATTTCAATGCGGGTTTTTATTTCAGAGTCACTATCCCAGTTTTCATCCACCCATGTGTATTGTATTTACGCACCCGTTTCAACGCCTTGCCTTCTACAGAAATCACAGGGTTTATAGCATCTTTCTTTGTGACCACCATGATTTTCGTCTTGGAGACATTCATACGCAGACCCGCCCACAAACTGCATTCATTAACCCGATCAACAATTTGTTGCAATTCAGCCTCAGTAGGAGCTATCAGGACTGTGTCGTCCGCATATCTAAGATTGTTGACGATACGCCCGTTAATCTTGATGCCACAGTCAAGCCCTTCCAGTGCTTCAGCGATAATTGCCTCCGAATACAGACTGAAGAGTGTTGGTGAGAGTACACACCCTTGCCGGACTCCTCTTCTGATCTCCACTTCGTCAGTTTCCTCACCATCTACACGGACGGTCGCTCTCTGGTTATTATATTATTACGGAGTAGTAAGGATAGTCAACGTTATTTACTTAGTTGATTATTGTGTAAGCCAGATAAATATGTGCGGAATTACCTATTATTATTATAGTGATTGGTCATTGTAGAAATAATACTTACATATACATAGTATTTCTTACAAACATGTGTAAATTATTTTTACTTGTGATGAATAAATATGATTGAGAAAACGTTACTGACTTTCTTTATTACAATATAAAACCTCGTTTCACATATACTATCCAAAATAAACTTTGGTACGATTGTACAATATCGACATATTTGGTGCGCATCTCTAGTGCTACGTCAGTTATAGTCACCACCGCGCGATCTGTCACCGCCGTGGTCAAGTATAGCGGACTACTAACGGCGACTAGTGATGTAATTTAGACGCGTAAAATAATGTTTTTAATGGGTGTTTTTGTATGACATCGTCTCTTTTCCCATGTGTTCTTCCGGAAATAATGAATATATTCTAAGAGAAATCAATTTAAATGAAGATTAAGTCATTTTCAATATATTTTTAGTATAATTTGCAATTATCGAGATCACGATATGCAATCCCTAGAATTTTGTCAAAATGTTCACTCAAAAAACACCGTGGCGTGGCGAGACATTTTTTTATGAGACTGACCGGCGCTCTAAAATGCAGTGTTTAAAATTCATTCATTTACGTTACACGTCCGTGTTGCGGTCACTGTCTACATATACATATGTGTACCAAATTTCAGTTCAACTCAATCGGTCTAGTAGTTTCGGAGCTAATTGGCTGTGACAGACGGACAGACAGACAGACACACGAGTAATCCAATAAGGGTTCCGTTTTTTCTTTTGAGCTAAGGAACCCAAAAAAATGCGTTCAGGTTAAATGAAATGGCGACAAGTCACGGTAACGTCTTTGTGTCTTATGGATCATGAGATGAAAATACGGCCATTAAGGGGAGATCGAGGGAACATTTTTCATATTTTGAACTTTAATAAATCCCCCCGTTTGAATAGTTTAGAAAGCAAGGACTTGCGTTTTGATAGTACAGCACAGTTATTACAGCGACACCAGTCGTCAGTAGGTATTTGTGTGATTTGTTTACAGTTGGCTGGTGGAAGCCAAGGTTTGAATCAACAATACATCCGTGTGTGGTAGTTGGAACAGGGCCTGTGGACTGACCTGCGGCTGGTCGAGCAGAGGCCTGACGCTGCCACAGGCGCTCTCCTCGCCACCGTTGCGCTCTTCCGCCGCACTGTTAACGCCTTCTTCCGCCATCTCCGAGTTTAATTCCTCGTTGCCGGCTCTGCACCTCTTTCTCGACATTATATTCTTACGCACCCGTATGTTCAATCGTCACCTAAATAAAAAATAATCTTATAAAACATTAATCGAAATTATTATCTTATTTATTAAGTTTACATTACATTTTTTTTTAATAGCTGAATTATTTATTGGCCAAGTAACAGTACACTAGATTTAGCAAGTTAGTAAATAACATTTGTCTTATTCATTAATAATGCATGCATAATTTCACTGCTGTGTTGCCTTAATGAACTAAAGTAAACTTGCCCGGTTTTTTTATTTGTTAATAATCAATCACATTACAGTTGATTCATCCTTACTTGTCCGATTTGGTAAAAATGTTTCTAACTTAACTAATAAATGCACCTATGTCAGCTGCAGCTATTTCCTCTTTCATATAACTACAACTTTCGTAAAAGAAGCACCTGATTACAGAGTAGCTGGATACAGGCATTTATCAGTTGCTACAACTGCTTGCCTGATAATTAATTAATAATAATAGTAATAATATAGCAATTAGAGACAATATTTTAGACATGACTTTGCCAGTTTTTCGCCTACAACTGGTACATTTCGAGGTTAGAAACTTGTTTACCAAATAAGATAAATAAGAATATATCAACTGTATAAACCCATGATAATCAACTTTTTTTTTACTATCTGTCAACAACACTCATTATGTTATGGCATGTATAGGTATAGTATCTAAGAATCGCATTTAAAGGAACTTAACATTTTTTATAGCACTCAACCTTAGCTCTTATTAACACTTTCAGTGCCAGCCCAAAAATGAAGTCCCATCTCAGGCGCAGCAGAATTGCCTCTGCACATAATTGCTATAGCAAGAACCCGACCAGCGACTTGTTCCGCGTGGCGACAAAGTAATAGAAAACCAGATATTGTGTTTTGCAGCACTGAATGTGTTTATAACAGGCCAGTTCTGTATGTTGTGTCAAACAGATAACACTCATGGGTATTTCATAATCACCTACCCATGAACACAGGCATGGCTTAAAATAAGCACTAACTAAATGAGTAACCATGTAAACGTGAAGAATGAGTTAGAAACATGACAAAAATTAAAAAGAAATAATGTGAAATACAAATCCATTCAAAATTCAATTTTAATGCGGTGTGATAACAAAAGTGAATTTCAAATGGACTTGTCCCCTTTTATTTTTAAATGTGCGTTGTGTTCATGCAGTTTGGACATGGACCCAAAACACAGACACAACCAGGAGCTCTGATTTACAGAAGATTGGTCACCTCTTAGTAAATTTTAACTGAATTTAAGATGACACAAATTCCAATACTGTTCATTTATATGAGCGCATATGAGAAAAAAGATGGGGAAAAACAGTGGACATCAATTTGAACCAGTTCCTGACTCCAGAATACACTAAAATTGGCAACAAATTTACACCCAATGACAATGCCATACTTAATATAACATATTTGAGCAGAAAGCTTACTGTAAATATGTATTTTTTTACACAATACCATAATACAAAATTGCAACATGCTGTTAGCTAATGAAAAGTTAATCAAATTTTGATATTGTTAAAAAGAAACAAGCTTTGTAAAGCCAATGCCCCGACAAAAAAATAGTTTACTGTTATTGTTACTGTTACTCTGTTAATTTGGACAATTTGATATGTTGGAATAGGATGACATTATTATGCAGTCCTATGACAGCATCATTTGAGCTGGCCAAAAAGCACAATGTTCTTCACTGTATGATTCATAGAACTACAATGCACAGTCTCGGGGAGAATGAACAGTATTTACCTACTCAACGCCCTATAGTATAGATAAAAGGAATCTGACTGTAACTTTAGTTTTAGAAAACATTACAACGCCAATTAACAACCGCACGGGAAAACACTATTAACAGAATATGACACAAATAACGATATGAAAACTTAACGAGCCAATTATTTACCAACGAAAAACACCCAAAAAAGCATTATTAGGAATAGCAACCAAAAATGTATAGGGGTCGACAAGTTTTCTGACATTTCCTTTATATATGTTATAAATGAATGTAGGTATTGTTTGAATAAAAGACACTTATAGGCCGTAAAGTAGTAAGTAAAAGGCGACTAAATCATTAAAACCAAATACAACGCACCATGATAAGAAAAAGTAGTAAATACGAGCGAAATTTGAGTTACAATGTGGTAGCAAAGAAAATGTGGGTCCGGTTAATGTACGTCCCGATAATGCTTGACCCGTTAATGCACGACCAGATAATTCGCGACTATACGTTTTGGCGGCAAGCGCGAGCGTGCAATAGGCCCACTCGGATTGACTCGTGTGTGCTCGTAGCTGTCCGTGCTGACTATAAGATACCCTATTTTATTAAAATCGGTCCAGTGGTTCAGAGGCTAAAGTAAGAACTTCCGAAAATTTTCACAAAAAAATTGTATCTGTTCAATTCATTTTCATATTACGCCAATTTTTTCTTTTTACGACTTAAGAAATTCTACCATAAGTAGGTAACCTATACTATTTTATCAGCCAGTACTTTGAGCATAATATCATTTTAGACGAGGCAATCACAGTTCGATATGTGGACTGTCTTGCTAATACTTTGACAGTCTACAGAAAAGTTGTCAGCTGTCCCGTCGGACAGTGAATGGGCGGAATAGATGGCGGCTGGTCGTGTAAACACCTTGATCAACTAACTAACCAATAAAAAAAATACAAAACAGTGCAATAGGTAATGAATTTTGTATGTAATTTTTAATGCTCTAGAGCAAATAAGTGCTGCTTTGTACTGAGTATTTAAGGACATAATGACGAAATTAAAGCGTAGTTGGAAGTAAATAAAATGAAGCTACCTACAAGTTATCTAATCTTACTAACATGGTGGTTGTAATGCTTAATTTCAGTTTAGAATAATAACATAGTGTATAACAATGAATATCATTAGTGTATAATTAAATTAATCTTGTAGCCGCGTTCTTCTCTATCTCTGGTTGACGTTATCAAAATTTCGATAATCGTACCGATAAATCTAGAAACACGGGAGTGTGTAAGACAAGTTCGCAAAGCAAAGCAAAAGCACATTTTCGACCCCCCTATAACTTAAAATCTAATTGACCGACAAGCTCGCAATTTTGCATTTCCAGTAAGACCCTCTTCTAATTGCTGAATTCCAAATTTCAATAAAAAACCTCTTACTATTAACGGGAAAATGACGTCCGAAAATAACAATTTTTATCACTCACAGACTATATACGGGTCAAAAGTTTAGACTACTTCCAGATGACCTAGGAAGTTAAAACTTAGTGTGGAGGGAGGTTTTTAGATGTATACATAGGAAAAAAACAGAAATCGTTACATTTAGGGTTAGAACCTTATATATGGAACTGATGGAGTAGATAACTTTGTTTTGTTACTGTTGAACGCTTTTGCTTTAAATTGAATTAGGTTAGGTATTTAGAGTAATTAAATGACGTTTTATTTAAATAAAAAGAAGAGACAAGTATAGCCTGACAAAACATTTTGATATCAGATCAAAAACATAAATGTGAAAAAGGGCCAAGTTCAGTACAAATATGGCAGGGGTTGTCTGATTTATATTATATATTGAATTGATGCTGGCTGGCAGCAAAGTAAAATGACGACTGCCATATTAAAAAAAACTATGAAGTGATACTTGTGTAACTTTTAGTTTTAAACACAGTTTGAAAGGTAATCCGATGGAGTATGACAAGGACGAGAACACTTGGCATAGTGGGTGCTCGCCGAAGGCGGACCGGTCGAAGTGCAACCAGATCCCAAAGCGTTCGACGACGGTGGCCGTGGCGGTGCTTGGGCTTGCCGTGCTCAGCTGTCTGCTCGGCTATTGCGTGCTCAGTGAAACACTCCCCTACGAGTCCAGGACTCTGCGCCTCGTCATTATTGTAGGTAACATATTCTTTTGCCATACCATACACTTTCATGTTTAGTACTTAAGTAAGTCATTAGATAGGGTACTTGTGCATGTGCAAGGTGTTGCTGCACCAGTTGATATTCATCATCATCATCATTTCAGTCGAAAGACGGCCACTGCTGGACATAGGCCTCCCCCAATGATCTCCACAACAACCGATTCTGTGCAGCTCGCATTCAGCGAGAGACCTGCAATTTTCACCAGGTCGTCAGTCCGTTGTGGGTGGTCTGCCCACGCTCAATTGATATTACATGAACACTATCATTCACATAAATATATACCGACAGGCTATTTTGACTGTCATATCATAAGTTCATAACCACATTGCATTATAAAAATTATTAAGCTCATTATTTTTCACCAAAATTGTTATTATGATTTTTGTAGCTTTTCCGCCATGGAGCTAGAACTCCGACTACAACTTACAAGAGTGATCCATTCCACGCATACCAGTGGCCAGAAGGACTTGGTGGTCTTACAAATGTAAGTGCTATCAATTTGTATTTTCTTTTTACCACTATTTACCCATGGCACTGTTGTTCATCATATTTTTTTTATTTGTAGAAGTACTGCTTACATATAAATAAATAGAAGAATTCTTTCATACTGTTTTTTTTTATTTGTACTTGTACTTACAGGCAGGAAAACTACAAATGTATGTGCTGGGGCAAAAATATCGCAGCTATTATGGAAATTTTATTGACGAAGAGTACTATGAAAAAGATGTGTATGTACGTAGCAGTGACAAGTCGAGGTGCCTGATGAGTGCATATACATTCATGGCTGGGTTGTACCCACCATCTGAGAGACAGGTTTGGCACCCGGAGATCTCATGGCAACCCATTCCTGTCCACTCTTTGCCTAAGGAATTAGATAATGCAAGTTAGAGGAGTATATATGTATTAATGTTTTATTTATATTCTGTTTAGCTAACATTGATTTTATCTTTTCAGATAGTTGCGAGTACAAAACCATGTAAGCTATGGAAAGCTATGTATGACGAGTTAATGGAAGAGACAAATGCAGATCTCCAGTTTTTGGATCTATTCGATTATTTAAGCAAGCACACCAACCAGAGCATGCGTAGTGTTCTTGAAGTTGACTTTTTGTACAGTACCTTACGGTCTCAACAGGAGGCAGGGCTCAAGCTGCCTGAGTGGACCAAAAATGTTTTTCCACATAAAATGCGGTTACCATTTATGGTCAGCCTGGGTCTGTTATCCTACAATGAGACTTTGCAGAGATTCAAAGTAGGTAAGAAGCTGTCAGTGGCAATTATTTAAACAACTTTTTATTTATTTATATCCTTTAATCAGATCAACAAGAAAAATACATCAACATTTCAATTTCAAATACAGTAACCGGATTTATATTTCTGTGTCTGTGTGCCTTCGGGCAAAGGCCTCCCCTATTTTTTCCAATTCTTCTTAATTGCTGCCACTCTGGTCCACGTCCTGCCGGCCATCTCCACAATCTCGTCCTCCCAGCGTTTAAATTATGCCTCTTGGGTACCATGTTGATATGATTTTACTCCATGTCTCGGGCCCTATTATAACTCTTATATTAAAGCTACTATTAAAATTAAATAACTAAACGGTCTGGCCGCTCTACCATATAGAAATCGCCATTGGCTGAAAAGAGAAATTGTTCATGCAGGTTTATTTGTCTTATGATAATAATATATAATTTCACCAAATATTAACCCTAAAATGCGTACGGTTTTTGAGAAAAAAACAAAACAACTTTTTTTTTTGTAGCCAAACCACCTCATTGATTTACTTTAATTTAAATATATTATAAACGTACCCAAGTTTAGAAAAGTAAATAAAAGTTCTAACACATTTAAAAGTAATCGATTTTGTACCACTTGCAGGACATGCACACGCTCAGTTTTTTTTAATACTTATTTTATTCTTTTATCCGATCAACAGGACAATCTTTTGAAGATTACTTTCAGCAACGGTTCTGACCTGTTCCACGTTTTCTCATAAACAATTAGCACTGTATCATCCGCAAAAGTAAATAATTTACTGGGCTCAATTAGAAGGTTCCATAAAACGTTTATATAAATTAAGAAGAGGCTAGGGCCCAAGACACTACCTTGTGGCACTCCATAGGATACGTTAGCGTCAGAGCTACAGTATTCCCCTATTTTAACTTTTTGTGTTCGATTACTACCTTTTAGCCATCAGAATGCAAGAACTGTTGACCGTTCGTTACGAGTCGATACCACCTCAAAACGCTTTGTTTTGTCGCGGTGTTTATCAATACTTACCAGATTTGAACAGTGCCGCTGATCGAGCCTTTTTTTGTTAGGTCCGTTATTCAGTGAGATGAGGGACAGCATGGAGAGCTTGGTGAATTACCAGTCGGAGGGCTTGGCGCCGGCGCCTCGGTCGCTCCTCGTGTACTCCGGGCACGACGTGAACGTGGTGGCGGTGTGGCGCGCGCTCGGCTACCACCTCCTGGAGCCTGAATACGGCGCCAGCCTCGTCTTCGAGTTGCACGAGGAGCTGGAACAAGGCTTCTTCGTAAAGGTCCATCATTATAACTTACGAGTACCTCGTTCTAACTGTTATATAAGGCGGGCTTCGTTGGACTGGTTAGAAATGACGTCCATCTATGTATGTACAGTTAACGTATAGTAGTAATTTTTTTTCGTGTCCCGATCACATTAGCTACTTATCTGACAAACAAAGCCATTGTCTTTCACTGTGAAGTGTAACCGCTAATCTCTCCTTTGAAATAGCAGGTAGTTACTGCAAACACT
Organism: Tortricodes alternella; assembly: GCA_947859335.1. Taxonomy (NCBI): domain Eukaryota; kingdom Metazoa; phylum Arthropoda; class Insecta; order Lepidoptera; family Tortricidae; genus Tortricodes; species Tortricodes alternella. The sequence goes on along the minus strand of OX401970.1, from coordinate 18,987,291 downwards.
ATTTCACACAAAGGGCGTCTTTATGTCTAAGGTAAAAAGGTTCATATTAAAACACAGAGCATGTCAGGTGTTTAACATTTTGCATTTAAAACGGTTCCATGTGTACTTTACTGCTGTTTTAAATACAAAATGTTCAACACCTGAAAGGCCCTGTGTTTTAATGTGAACCTTCTTAATTTAAACATAAAGACGCCGTTTGTGTGAAATAGTGTTTGCAGTTACGACCTTCTATTTCAAAGTAGCTATTTGCGGTTACACTTCACAATTAATGACAATGGCTTTGTTTGCCAGATAAGTAGCTAATGCGATCGGGACAAGAAAAAGAATTACTACTATACCCAGGTACGGGATGAGACATTGAAACATCTCGCCTTATATAATAATTAAATTGTCAGTAAATATATCTAAAGGTGGCGCGTCAACTTAAATTATCAAGTAATTTTGGGTAATACCATTCGTCTTTTAGCATAACACTAAACTTGAAATGTTTTTAAGGAATCCAGCCAACCAGAATCCAGGTTACGTAATTTTTGATTAACAACTAGAAGTTTCATGAATAAATCATAATTTCTTTGTTTTTGAGTGTTTGGAAGTCGGCACTGATGTTTTAGCCTGCTGTGCTGTGTGCGCTGTTTGTGATAATTTTAGGCAGACTACAACTAAAATGTTTAAAAAACATAAACCTAATTCGACTTCAAGCGCGCACGTTCGAATACCGATCAACCGACCAACAATATAAACAGTAATTAATTTTTATTTTATATCGTTTATTAAGGAGATTTTTTTTTAATAATCTTAATTTAACTTAAGGCAAAGATTTAATCAACCATCCCAGCAAACGGCTGAAATGGTTGAAATTACATTGGAGTCATTAAAAATATCTCCTGAAGGAAAAATATAAAATAAAAAATGATTTTCTTTAGATTCTTGGTCCCTGAGACATCCACTATCAATAAAAATTGTAATATACCTGTCTTCTAAAATACTTTATCTACCCAATTAAAAGGTCCTCAATTTGGGTCCAACCAAACCAATATAGCCCTAATATAATCTATCTTTCAACAGGTATTTTACCGCAACAATACTAAAATTGAAGTCCCGATGGAATTGAAATTGCCATTCTGCGATGACCACCCCTGTCCCTACAGCCAGTTTGATCAGCATATCAAGAAATTCATTCCCAAAGACTGGGAGGCGGCATGCCAGAACATTCCACACTGATCTGAGGACTTGTTGCCGAGACAATGGAACTTACATGTAGCGCCAGGTGAATAAAGCAGGTTAAGAAGAGAGTGCAAGTTTTGATGGCAAAATAACTTGCTTCAATAACCTTGTCGCCTGTGGCTACCCATCTCAACTTAATAATGTCAATCAGTGAGGCAGACGCCACGGGATATTATGATTATAGGAATTACTAATTAACGGTTTCCTGTCCTTATTATTAATAATTATGAAATTAACAGAACAGTTCATATAATATATTAAATAGTGCTGTGCTCGTAAGTTAGTTCGCGTACAGTACGTTTAATGCCCAGGCAAGCTACTAACCTTTTGGACGTCCCAGTGATTTTTGTGTCACTGACGCCAAGAAGGCTACATCTAACACAAACACGCTCTAAAAATTATAGTTTAAAAAACTAAAAAACCCGCTTAAATAGCAAACCGAACTAAAAAGTAGAAAATGTGTATTAAGTACTTATGAAGAGTTTGTGTTACAGTAATAGAAATTCCAACAATCAATTATGACTAATCAATTTGGGCTATGATAAGAATAAAAATTAAGTTATTAATAAATAATTCAATAATAGTAAAAAAGCGTGGTCTGCTTTGTATTAAATGTTACTATTATTTCATTGGTAGCTATTTATAAAATTAGAGTCATTATGAAAATATAGTAAATTGCATATTGGAATTGGAATCTGAGTTGTTTTTTTTTATGTCAATTGACTGACAAACGAGCTGACAACCCACCTGATGGAAAGCACCGCCGCCCATGGACATCTGCAACACCAGAGGTGCTGCCAATGCGTTGCCAGTCTAGGGAGGATGGGGAATGGGGATAAGGGAATAGGCCTCCGGATCTTGTCACTCACCGTACGAAACGCAATAGCAAGCTATTACTTTACGCCGATATTCTGTGAGAGTGTGGTACTACACCGGTCGAGTCGGCCCATTCGAATAGTAATCATCTAGTGAGGATTACTGTTTGGCTCTACCACTATTACTGTAACACAAACTCTTCATACTTAAAAAATGTTTTCTACTTTTTAGTTCGGTTTGCTATTTAAGCTTGTTTTTTAGTTTTTTAAACTATTAAAAAAAAACACGCTCTTGTCAGTAACGCACTAAAAAGTACAAAATACCTATTGGACTCGTCAAACCAAACAAAATGAGCCCAAGCTCGAGGGGTTTACTAGTAGTCATTGAAGCGTTCCACTATCCACCTCCTGGCTCCATGGTCAGATCAGCTCGATGGTATCAAATTATTGTATTGTCATCCGAATACACTTGCAAAGGTACAAATATGTACGATAATTAGAAGTAGGTTAAAATTACGCTGAAAGATTCCATTACATACCTACATACATACAGGTCAAGCTAATAAAAACGTGTTAATCATGTGTAATATACCTATACCTACCTTCACAAGTATTTTTTTAACTTTCATATTCCTTTGTAAGTTTGGCTTAGCCTAAACCTAACATAAATAAGATACAATCAATCGTGACGGCCGAGGCGAGCGGCCGTGCGTGCCCAATTCTCGCTACATTCCAGATAATGTCGATTTCGAAATTAAACGTCAGATTCATACAGTTGTGTCAAACGACTGTATGCACTGACGTTTAATCTCGATTGTGAGATTATCTCGAATGCAGCGAGAATTGGGGGCCTGGATGCCATCGCCATCTCAGCAAAGTGCGCCTGCACTGCCTTCGCCGCTAAGTGACAGCCATGATTCAGTCAAGCGCGCCAAACATGTACCTAGATGACTCTGGTGTCGACTTCCTGTGGCGCGCTTTATTTCATTGAGCTTCTGTATTCTTGACTATGGTCGTGTCTCAGGTTGACGCGCGGTTGCCCATTCAGTGGATGCGTGTGGTCACCGTGGTTGACGCACGGCAGTCCATGAAGTGGATGCGCGTGGTCAACGGGGGTGACGCATAGCGGTCGATGCAGTGGATGCGCGTGGTCACCGTGACGCACGGCGATCCAGTGGATGCGCATGATAGTTACGTATGTAGAGTCGCGTGTATGTAGTCTCCTTGGGGTCAGGAATGAACGAACGATGTCATACTGTGATGTGGTTCCTTTGTTACAGCACGACACACCAGGACGTGTCGGACATATCCGACACGGCCATTCCGACAGGACACGTCCTCGTGTGTTGAGCTGTAACAAAGGAACCTGGATCGCCGTGCGTCACGGTGACCACGCGCATCCACTGCATCGATCGCCATGCGCTACCCCCGGTAACAACGCGCATCCACTACAAGGATGGCCGTGCGCTACCCACGGTGACTACGCGCATCCACTGCATGCATCGCCATGCGCCATCCCCGGAAACCACGCGCATCCACTACATGGATGGCATCGCATGACACAACTTCTAGTACGTCCAACTTACCAAACCAAGAGCCGTGGGGGGTAAATATTAATAAATCAAAGATCATCAAATCACATCCGATCACAAAAAAACGGAACCCTTACAGGATCACTCGTGTGCCCGTCTGTCTGTCACAGCCAATATGCTTCGAAACTACTGGCCGGATTGAGTTGAAATTTGGTACACGTATGTAAGTCGGTGACCGCAACACGGACGTGTAACGTAAATAAATTAATTTTAAACGTGAGGGCGACTTTTGGTGAGCAAATAAGAAAAAAAAGAAGTTTTGCAAAATATGTCAGATGAAAAGGCTTATTGTGAGAATTGTAGATATATATTTATTGAATTTAAAAATAATAATATTTAGAAGTTATTTAGGAAAATAGGCAAAAATGTACCATTCCCCCCTTATCTCCGAAACTACGGGGCCTACATTTTTTAAAAAGGAGCTCTTTAGGTATATATTACAGGGAACAGGAAATTTCAGATAATCATGTAAGGAACGAAACCCTCTCCACGCGAGCTTAACTCGCACTAGTCCGGTTTTTTTAATAATTAGTATTCTAAATTTAGAAATAACAACGGAACGCTCTCGTTTCACAAAGAGGACAGGTAACAGGTAGTAAACGAGTTTTAGTTTTTCTTTTGTTTTTGTCGTAAAAAGGGTACCTACTATTTTCTGTACTATTTTTTGGTATATAGCTGGCTTAGGAATCCAATGGCTTTCTGTGTGATCTCAGCCGGGTACGCCAGCTTGACGGTGTAAAATATTTTACTCGTATCTCGTATGAAATATCTCAGTTTCTATTAGAGTTACGAAGTTGAGGTTGAGACTTCGTAAGCCAAGCGTACTATTTTTTGGGAGCAGCACCATTCTGGAGATCCAGACTTCGCATCTATCTCCGAAATTACAAAGGTACAATTTTTAGGTTTAGGTACTAATTGGGAACTATTTTTAGGGTTCCTTCCGTACCGTAAGGAAAAAACGAAACCCTTATAGGATCACTCGTGTGTCTGTCTGTCTGTCCGTCTGTCCGTCTGTCACAGCCAATTTGCTCCGAAACTACTGGACCGATTGAATTGAAATTTGGTATAAATATGTAAGTCGGTGACCGCAACACGGACGCGTGGCGTAAATATATGAATTTTAAACATTTTAAACAAACAACTTTTGAAGGGGAAAACTAGAAAATTAAAAATAACGCTCGTTTCAAATTAAAAAGAAATAACGTGATATACAAATCCATTCCAAATTTAATTTTAACGAGGTTGAGTAAACGTTAAATCAAAAGTGAATTTCATTTGGACTGCTAAAACATGCTATTGTTTGTCTACTGCTTAAAAAGGTTAAAATGGAGTGTAAAATTGTATCAACATGGTACCCAAGAGTAAGGTCCGACCGAGACTGCTTTTTTAATCTCGGCCGAGACCGAGAATAAAATAAATTCTCGGCCGAGACCGAGACCGAGACCGAGACACGGTTTTTTTTTTTTTTTTTACGTTAGTCTTTTTTATGGTTCCGTACCTCAAAAGGAAAAAACGGAGCCCTTGTAGGATTACTAGTGTGTCTGTCTGTCTGTCTGTCTGTCTGTCTGTCTGTCCGTCTGTCTGTCCGTCTGTCACAGCCAATTTGCTCCGAAATAGTAAGTCGGTGACCGCAACACAGAAATGAATTTTAAACATGTGGACCACATTTGGCCGGTAAATTAGAAATTAAAAAAAAAAGTTATGCAAACTATATCGTGTGACAAATGAAGGGGCTTATTGTGAGTATTTTAAGCACATAGTTATATTTTTTTGGAATTATAAAATTAATAGTTTGGAAGTTATTTAGGATAATAATCGAAATAGGCACAAATTGACAATCCCCCCCATATTTCCAAAAGTACTAGGCCTAAAATTAAAAAAAAAAAATAGTTAACTATAGAAGTCTGTGTTATTTAAAGGATACGTTCTAGATAAACATATACGGAACGGAACCCTCTTCACGCGAGTTTCACACGCACTTGTCCGGTTTTTTAACTAAAAAAAAATACATCCGTTATGATAAAAAAAAGGTTTTATTATGGTTTAAACGTTCTGCCGTGTACTACAAACAAACTTCATAGTCAAAAATTCCGAATTCGAATTCCAATTCGTTTTCGAAAAGAAATGAACGAGTTGTCACTAGATCGGGTGTCGGTAAAGTCGCACGACAAGTGCCCGGGCGGGGCGATAGGTCAAAATCGCAATAAAAGCCTTCGCCACCGCGGTTAACCGCGCGCTAAAATTTAAATTGATTGCCGCGGAGTCTCGGTCGCGGCCGAGAATCTCGGCCATTTTGGGCCGAGACCGAGACCGAGATCTCGGCCCGATTTTTGGCCGAGATTTGCCGAGACCGAGACCGAGACCGAGATCTCGGTCGGACCTTACCCAAGAGGCTATAAGAGGAACTGAGGGAGGGTTTGGGAGAACGAAATCGTGGAGATGACCGACAGGACGTGGACCAGAGTGGCAACAGTTAAGAAGTGGAAAAAATTGGGGAAGGCTTTGCCAGAAGACGTACAGAAATATAAATCCAGTTACTGATTTTTGTGTCAAAATTAAATTTGTTTTTTTTATTTAATAAAGGCTATATAAATATAAACAATAAAAAGGTTTAAAACTGTATACATATTTTCATGATGACTTAGCTGAGTTGAAGTGCTGATAGACAGACATGTAAAAAAGCCCATGTGGCCTACTCGCAAAATAAACATTTTAATTTTCATTATTTCATTTTCATGATTGTTTACCATATTTGAACTGAAAGCCAAGTTAAAAATATGAACATCTATTTATTCTTACAAGTACTTAACAATTTAAATTAATAAAACATTCACTTTGTCATAAAACCATAGAAATTAAAATATTTGATTAGTCCTCGTCTATTGCTAGTAGGTCAGAGCGGGCTATGCACAGGTGCACCAGCTGCTTCACTCCTGGCATCCAGGTGCCCACGGCACTCACGTGGTTCACCATCAGGGCTCTATGAAGTCCATCTGCTTTATGAGGCTCATTGTCCCTTAGAGCTGGGGACAAAACAAAAATGATGGGATAAAAAATGTCATGCCTAAATTATTGTCTTAAGAGGAGTGTGAATCTACAGCTTTTCCTACAAAAGGCGATAACGATTTCCACCTGTTAAATGATCACTGATTTTCACCAATTTTAGATAGGTTATCAGTCAGAACAAAATCTAGTTATAGACTTAGATTTTGTTCCGATGACAAAATGAGCATACAACCAAATGTATAGAAGTTTTGGTTTTTTCATTGTAATCAATAAATTCAGTTTCATTGTTGTTTCAGTATTTTCATACAAAACTAATTTTGGGGATTATTTGATTTAGTTGATCTTTAATCTGTCCTATCCCATAGACCCACCAGTTCGCCGGAGAACCTGACCTACACCATCATTTGTCGCTGACGTACAGGTAGGTCAAGCTTTTGACACACTGGTAGGGTTAGTGGGATAGGACAGGTTAATCAATGTTCAAAAAACGTATAACCTAGATTTTGTTCTGACTGACAACCTATCAAAAATTGGTCAAAATGAGTTAAGAGGTGGAAATCCTTTGCCTTCCGCCTTTTGTATGAAAAAAGCGATTTTTGCCGTTGCTTCAGTCTGCTTAACTAATTATTACCATATGCAAGATCTTTCATCTGTGTTTGTACATCAATATTGAATTTCCCTTCTGTCCACATCTTTTCCATAACATCTATCCTCCTCTTAATGTCAACTGTTTTAGTCCTGCCCAATTCAGAACTTCCCTCCAGAAGGTGCACTAATATATCCTTGACTTCCACTAGAGTACTGCTACTATCAAGTCTTACAAAGCTTTCACTTGGCTCTAGGTATTGTGGAATAATAGGTGGCAGTGGTTGGGCCGATGGCGCGACAGCTGGCATCGGTGGCAGGCTGTCAGGTGACGCAGTTATAGGGCTGGCGTTCACGCCTGATAAAGGAAAGGCGACTCTTTTGTTCAAAAAGTTTCTAGGCCGATTTAAAGGAGTCTGTGTTGCGTTATAGGAAACTTTGGGGGGATCATTCCAACCCGGATCGAAGGACACTGAAAGAAAGTAGGTAATGTAATTCTTTACGTGGTAGGTGTCGAAATGCGCAAAATACGAGTGTGCAAACTTTTACCACTAGCATTGTTGATAGAATTATTGCAATTATCCATTTTAACCGTAGTTATTGCCGATGTCAATAAGTTAATCTATGGCCACAGACTACTTTTTTTTTCTAGCCATAGCTTCGCGGAGAAGTTTTTTGCCAGTGTCAAAAAAGTGAAGAAATTCGGGGCAGCATTAAAATATATCAAATAAACGGAATTCAGAATTTCGGGAAAATTGGATGATATATATATATATATATATATATATATATATATATATATATATATATATATAGAATCTAAATGACATAGAAAAGAATTACTATTTAATGCTATTACTCGTAATGAAAGCAGCTTTCATTACTAGTAATGGCATTAAATTGTAATTCTTCTATTTTATTCTAGCTTTCAGAAAGCTAAAATAAAATAGATGGAACGATTATTAAAGGATAGTCAACAGGGTACACATAGGGATACGCTGCGAAATTATATGATTGGTGATCGTCAAGGTAGCGTACACCGACAAGATATCGATGATTTGATGATGCCAAAAAATAGTACCCAAATAGTACCGAATTAGTACCTATTTAAAAAAATAGTACCCTTGTAGTTTCGAGATATAAGGGGCAGTAGGTAGGTGGATCTCTGGATTGGCAGTGTTCCCGGAAATTCTGTATGAGCCAAAAATTACCCAAATAGTACCGCTGGCCCTTCAAATCTTATCTGCGTAGCTATTGTAGAAGCCGAGATATTTGACTATTCAACTGTGTAAAAATTTGCGCACCGTCAAGGTGGCGTACACATCTTTTAAAGCGGGATTTCACCCAGAAGGCCTTCGAATTTTACAATCGGCGCTATATCCCAAAAAATACTACTCGAAATAGTACTCTTTTACGATACAAAAAATACAGAGAAAATACGTAGATCTTAGAAAGAACTTGAACCAAACTTCTACATAGTAATAATGATTTATTGACAAAAATAGGTACAGTATTCCATTGAAGTCCCCGACTTGAGCTAGGTACTGAAGACCTGTGTTACAGAAGATAGTGCCCTCTCCCATTCTGTTCTTAAATTCTATTTTGTTTTATTTACCATTTATATTTTTTTTTACATAGTAAAAGTACTCACTATATCAGTCGTTTGACCTCATGATCAGGAAAAAATTGTTTTTTTATTTATTTCGAATAATCTAATATTTAATTTATTTGGGTACTAGTTTTTGGCTCATACAGAATTTCCGGGAACACTGCCAATCCAGAGATCCACTCGGTGTACGCTACCTACTGCCCCTTATATCTAGAAAACTACAAGGGTATTTTTTTTTTTAATAGGTACTATTTTTTGGCATTATCAAATCCTCGATATCGTGTTAGTGCACACTACCTTGACGATCACTCTAATTCGGTACTATTTTTTGGCATCATCAAATCCTTAATATCTTGTTGATGGTGTACGCTACCTTGACGGTCATTATTATTGTATGTTTGCACGCGCGAGCGGTTCGCGACCGGCATTCGTCAGATGTGGACGCACCATAGCTTATCAAAAAACATTGAAAACGAATTTTTCGCTTTATCAAATCATTTCAAAATTGACAAAGATAAAGTCATCAAAGTTCGGGAGTGGGGGCTAGTGATGTAACTTAATGGTAAAAAGTGTACTAAGTCGTGACGTCACGCGGAACTTCAACGCACTATATCTTCAACATTTTTTGGACAAAAGAATAAATGTGTTGAATATTTTTTTATAATGTAAATGACAGACTAATTAGAATTTTTCAGGAAACTAGCATATTGCTTCCATACAATATTTCTATAGCAAGAACCCGATCAGCGAGTCGTTCGGCGTGGCGACTAAGTCATAGAAAACCCGATATCGGGTTTTCAGCACTGAATGTGTTACAGGGAAAATGTTATTTTTGGAATGTTTGTCTAGTTTGTCCGATCAAAGCACAGTCTTCATTTTGAATAAATAAACTGGAGATGTTGTCTTTGTGACGGCTCATTACAACTGACAGACTAATCACCGTAGCAAGCCAGAATGGCTTGGTTTGAGTAGCACACTTTTGTGCGTCAATTAGGTTTCTGCGTCCACACTACAGACTTGCTAAGGATATCTCAAATTAAAGTCAATAATTGGGTTTAAATTCTTTTAGTTATTTTTATCTTACAACTAAACAAGCTTTGTAAAGCCCAGGTTGGAATAAAAACTTGATTGTGTAACTTCTTAGTCGAAGAGACCTGTAACAAAATAAAAATGTTCAAATAAACTTTGTTATAAAGTCACAATCAATGTGACATACAACGAGCTGCCAAATGTAAATTTTTATTTCAGTTCGGTAGCTCCTTGTGTGTAGTCACTGTCAATGATACATATGCTGGTAGTCTGACGACTCTCACAGCATCACCAAGGGGGCTAGCACGACATGCCCGCGAGTCGTTTGTCGCGCAGTGCGTCTCTGTCAAACTAGTGAAATATGTAAAGGATGCACTGAGCAACAAGTGACTCGCGGGTGGGTCGTGCTAGACGTGCTGGATACAATGTGAAGGCCTGATGGGCTCTCAACAAGGATTTATACACTTAGCATGCTTAACCCCTCGAACCCCATGGCCAAATGCGAAAAAGTGTGCCACAGACGCCAACGACGTCATTAGCTGACGCAAACGGCATATCGTGGCGTCAGTGGCACGAGAATCCGCTGTCGTCTATAGCCTTATTTGGCGTCAAAGTGTTAAAGGATCTCAATAGGAGAATTGGTTTAGTGTTACGAGCATTTTGGAAAATTACATTATTATTGACCGAGAAGAAGCGCTGCGAAACAAGAAAATTGTATTTTATGACTATCTACAATGTGGTCCCTTTCTGAGTGCAATTTGAAGTGTTGATTAATGTTAGAAAAATGTTATCTACTTCATAATTATTGACTTTTTTGGGGTTCAGTACCTCAAAATGAAAAAACTGAAGTGAAACTACAACCTAAACCGAACCTTCAGTTTCGGCAAATCAACAACAATGGAAGCTTATTGCGATACCCCAACCTAAGCATGGCATGAAGCTACTAGAATAAAACATTGGCACATGGCAACCACATGGTTCATCTCATTGATATAAAAAAAGAATAATTAAGATAAGTAGCAATGTTGAATATGAAATATTGCAATTTCGTATTTAGACTCCTCAGAGCCAATCAGAGCAATGTTGATTCATTCTAAAAGGTGCTGTTAGATTGGGGGCTCCCATATAGACATTACTACCAGGGGTCTTTCATTTTGCGTGAGAGCAGGATGGACGTATTTTCTGTATGAGTGACAGAGATCAAGAGATTGGCAATATTGCTATGCATAATATACAAAAAAATCAATGCAAAAACAAAACAACTTACAAACCAGAAATTGATTCTACCCCGAGGTTGATATAGAAAAGGTAGTTGGTGACTTCAAAATAGCTATTATATGATTTCACGGAGTCACTGACCACTATTTCCATACAACTCCACAAGTATGCCAAAATCCATTTCCTGTTTCTATCTTTTTGAGGTTATGCAGTTGGGTAATTTGGTTTTCTTCATCTATCAACCATTTTATAATAGCCTGATTCCAACACTGATTAATAGGCCTTAAAACCTAATCACAAGAGCATCAAGCATGTTTCTTGGGCCTAATTAACAATGATCAATATTTCACAAGTGGTTGTACAATCAAATACAGAGTATGGGACTCCAACCATTGTACAATTTACAACTTTCGTCTATACTCACTTAACCTATCAATTTCACTACACACTAGAGCTGTAAATAAATAGACCCTAACTTATATTGGGAAATTAGCATGGGATATGAGACTTACCGAAGCCCATGTCGTCGTCGGATTCCTCAGGCTCCTCCTCCTTCTTTTCGTCCTTGGCGGCCTCCGCGGGTGCTGCGGCAGCGGCGGCTGCGACCGGCGCGCCAGCGGCGGGTGCTGCTCCCACACCGGATCCGATATTAGCGATCAGCTCGCGCACGTTCACACCCTCCAGAGCCTTGGCGAAGAGCCCAGGCCAATATGGCTCCACATCCACGCCAGCGGCCTTCAGGATGGTCGAGATTTTCTCACCCTAGATAACACACAATAACATTAAACACGCATACACAAAAACTAGAAATACAACCGTTTTCTTAAACAGAAACACGCTTTGCAAAGCATTACTACTATAAAAGCCTTAAATTCGCTACAGATATTAAGATTAATATGGATAAAGAACGTATATAACCTAAAATATTTTAATAAGATTAATGAATAAACAAAATATTTAATACTTACAGTAACGGCGACATCATCATCAACCAAGATGAGAGCAGAGTAAACACAAGCTAATTCAGCCTTTGATGCCATTTTAAATTATTATTTTGTGCAAGTCGCCTTATGGCCTTAGCTCGAAGAGAACAAGCACGTTTCACTTCTCGATTCAAAGAGAAAAAGGAATGAGCAAGGAAATGAAAGGAAGAGACAGTGTTGCCAGATTGATTACACGTTCCAATACGCGCATCACCTCAAGTAGTACGCAAATTTACTTTCGGGTACGAAACGCTCAATATTACATTTAATATTGTACTTAATTCATTTCTGAGATATAGATAGTGGGTCTAATTCGAAAAGGCGCCTTCTTAATTTAAAATTTGTAAACGTAAAATAAGAAACATCAAACTCGATTTTGTATTAGTACAAAGCTGTCAAAATAAAGTTTGATTTTTTTATTTTCAATTTAGCCAACACACTGGGTCCAATTCGAAAGTGTGTTCGCTAAACTTAAAATGAGCAACATCAAACTGGTTTTTAACAGCTTTGTGCATACAAAATTGAACTTGACGTGTTTATTTTAAGTATAAGTAATTTTAAATTCAGAAGACATCGTTTCAAATTTGACCCACTTTCGAATGCTAGGTTTTGCCTATTATTTCAGCCCCAATGTATTAATTACACGCTTTGTTAAATGTTAACGCAAGACAGGACGAACAACCAGCCGCAACGCAACGTTTTGGACGCTATGTATTCTATCACTCTTATCCTAAAGCTAGCCACTGACCTACAATATAACTGTTCAATATCACTGGTTGCACAATTATATTGATTGTCAGTAGGCGATATTGACTTTCAGTATCATCTACTAACGACCAATATAATTGTGTAACCAATAATATTGCACAGTTATATTGTAGGTCAGTACCTAACTTTAAGAATTAATGCGATTTATTATGATTGTACTAATACTATTATGAATGTATTAATTCTTAGATTAATATACGTATTCCGTGCGTTGCGTAATGTTTTTGAACGTAACTTTTTAGACTACGGCTTGATCGAGTATGCACTCCGGAGCTACTACATAGATTTAAAATTAAAGACTCTCCAATTTGCGAATGTGGCGAGGATATCGGTTCAATTGACCATATAAGGTACCTGCACCATGTAAGGCCCAGTGCCTAATAAAGCCCACATTAAAAAAACCCGCTAAAAATAGTGGCAGCGATTTTACGTTTTGACAGTTCATACAATAGACAAAATGGCCGCCATCGCCAAAGCGTCAACACTCGGCCGCGAGTCTGTTCAAACCTGCCTCACAAAATAGTTGCACTCGTGACCGCACGTGACGTTTTGCTAAAACTGGCCTTCAAATATCGTACGTGACTTTGGGTTTTGCCTAAAATTGTTGATTATTTTTGCTTTCAGGTATCTCTTTGACGTAAATGAATGTTATTAAATTGTTTTTATGAAAGAAATCCCTATGTTTTTTTTTGTCGAGGGTAGTTAGAGTACCTGCCGTTTTTAAAAAGGCCGGGCCTTTTTATGGGATAGGCTGCCAAATAAAGCCCAAACGATAGTTTCTTTTTAAAAAATGTTAATAAATAGAAGATGTTGATTCCAAAGATTCTTTTTCTTATTTTTAAGTAATGTAATAAACGACTGATTATATAAAAATGCAGTTTTATTTTTTTGCTTAAAATAATATATTTTTTTGCTGTTTGTGTTAGGTTACATGGTGCAGGTACCTTATGTATTTTTTTATTGTCCTATTAATAATAAATCACCTAATCTCTCTATCTCTATCCCCTTTTTCTGAAATGAAACATCCCCATCCCTATTAACATGGCTTCGCTTTTATGTTTAACTGAAAATAAGAAAATATTAAATACCTTAAGTAAATTTATAGATAAAATTCTATTAGGTTGTTAAATGTTTAACTTTGTATATTTCTAAACTCTTTGTTTAATCTAACTAACAAATCCGTCGTAGTTTAGTTGTGTTTGTTATTGTGTTTTCAGATTTCACGACCTCATTACGTAGTAGCCTTCTAATATGCGGTTGCGTAGGGGACGAATGCTTTATGTGCGCGATAAAAATTAGTGTGCTAAGCCCTGAGTAATAGATTGGCCTGGTGGTATGGACCGCCAAATGCCTCGTGTAAGGCTAGCCACTGACCTACAATAGTACTGTGAAATATCACTGGTTGTAGAATTATATTGATCGTCAGTAGACGATATTGACGGTCAATATCGTGTACTACAGTTATATTGTAGGTCAGTGGCTAGCCTAATAGTCTAAAAGTTTGTCTTATATATGTACATAGAAAGCGTACGTAGTATAAATTGGCCCTTACGAGCTCTTTCAATCAAATCATAGATGGCAGCAGTTCGATACATAAGACATAAGTGCAAAAAAAAACTATAGATAAGCCACTCTTTTCCTTCAGGCATATATATACTCTTTGAGCGGCAGACATTATAGTAATCTGTGGCGGCAGATAGCTTTTGTTGAAGTCATTGGAACCGTGACTTTCATAAAAACAAGAAATTATAACTCTGAAATAAATTAAAGTAAGATACAATACTAATTCCTTTTCAAATATTACAACAAAAACAAATTCAGAATGTGTCCAGTGTGCCTACTAACATTCGGTTTTTGAAACCCTAGCGTAAGAAAACCGATCTTATTAGTTTGTTCATTTCAGAATGGCGAGTTCAGTGATCAGCACTTACGCTAACCCAAGCGTGCCTGAGTGGCTGCGCGCGCCGCACAGCACGGGCACGTCCATAATGGCGTGCGAGTTCGACGGCGGGGTGGTGATCGGCGCCGACTCGCGCACCACCACGGGCGCTTACATCGCTAACCGCGTCACCGACAAGCTCACCAAGATCACTGACCACATCTACTGCTGCCGCTCCGGCTCCGCGGCTGACACACAGGCCATCTCGGACATTGTCTCCTACCATCTCAGTAATAACCATCTCAGAATAGTAGTAAAAATCACTCTCGTTAGCGCTCCCCGAACCTTGGTCAAGCCGTTTTTAAGTTTACTGTTAGCAAATCATAATGGCTTGATGAGTTATGTCTTAACCCATCAGATGCTTAGGCATGGATCCGTGCTTTTTCTTACATACACTTTTTGCATTTTTTTTGATGATAATTTTTTGGTACTCCGTGAATCCAATGAGACTCGAATGCCGGTCTTTTTTTTAGCTCCCGCATACGAGGGGTTAAGTGATGACATTACACATACATTCCATCTGCTCAAATAGTCTGCAGGATAACCAGCGTCCAGTTGTCTAAAAGTTAATAACTAAATAATTTAAACATTTTGTATTAGTACCTTGGCTTCCTTGCGGTGGCATATCAAAGCTATTTAGTGAACAAATTGTTTAATCATGCTAAAATGGCAAGAAGCATCATAACTAGCTAGCTAACTTAACTGCTAATCAACAGTACTAAAGTCATAACTCAATTTTAAGTTAAAGTTTAGGGAAATATATATATATATATATATATATATATATATATATGAATATATATATAGTTATAGTAATAAAATTTACTTCTCTTAAAAGATTTCCACAAAATGGAGCTGGGTGAGCCACCTCTGGTGCAGACAGCAGCAGCCATCTTCAAAGAGCTTTGCTACAACTACCGTGACTCACTTGTTGCTGGGATCCTAGTAGCTGGCTGGGACAAAAGGAATGGAGGTAATCTGTATTATGAATAATCACTGAGAAAGTTTTTGTAAAAGGAAAATTCTAGTGGTTTAAGATTACACAATAATTAAAGCCATAAACATAATTGGTCTTGTAATATTCCCAAAATCCTGGGAATATTCACAAACAGTATTTACTGGGCATGGGAATATTGCTGTGGCACATCTCTAGTTATATTTGGGAACTGTGCATTTTTCCAGGATAAAAAGTAGCCTATGACACTCCTCAGCCCACGAAATTTCTCTATGCAAAAAATGACATTGATCTGGTTTGCCACATGAAAGAAGAACAAACCAGATTGTTTTATTTTATTTATTTGTATTAGACTCTTGAACTTACAGGTCAACCAAAATGCGTAGCAAGATAAATGAAATTAACATAATAATATAAAGTAATAGAAAAATACATAAAAATTATAGCATATAAAATGAACTGCTTCTATAAATCATTAATAAAGCCTCTTATAGCAGCTATATAG
Organism: Tortricodes alternella; assembly: GCA_947859335.1. Taxonomy (NCBI): domain Eukaryota; kingdom Metazoa; phylum Arthropoda; class Insecta; order Lepidoptera; family Tortricidae; genus Tortricodes; species Tortricodes alternella. The sequence goes on along the minus strand of OX401970.1, from coordinate 18,971,063 downwards.
TTACGACCAATTGTCTGCGAACACAGCAGCATCCTGGTTACCTAGTTACGTAGCTGGTGAAACTGGAAAACAACTCTGTTTAATAGGTTGAGCATCTCCTGTAATTAAATGCTCAGTCAAATGTGTTAACACTGTATAAATTTGAACCGTGATAGTTCGATAGTTGAAATTTTCACAGATGATGTATTTCTGTGGCCGCTACAACAAATATTAAAAACAGAATAAAATAAATATTTAAGGGGGCTCCCATACAACAAACGTGATTTTTTTGCTCATTTTTGCTCGATACTGATAACGGCAACAGGTAGATGCTTGAAGTATTCACAGAATATTTAGTTATATATTCACTTTAAAAATAAATAATTAAATTAAAATAAAGCAAATATTTAAGGGGATCTCCCATACAACAAACGTGTTTTTTTTTGCTTAATTATAGGTAATGGTATGGGACCCTTCGTGCGCGAGTCCGACTCGCACTTGGCCAGTTTTTCGCATTTAGTTATAAACGCATATTTTGTCATCTCACTTTTTCTCATTGCATTTAGTCATACATGTATATGTTTTTAAACATTTATTATATTTTGAGGGTGATACATGTAAAGAGAAAAACAAATTGCAATCTGTCAATTTACATTAGGGCAAAAAGCATATAAGATTATATGCTGTTAGGAAAATTACTTATAGACAAAAAAAGCGAATCAAACAACATGCTGTACAGATGTAGTGCATAATTAGTTTCCATCGTGTTTTATCGGAAAAGTTCGTATTATTGTGCTCTCTCAATTAGCTTCAGCAGGCCCCCAATTCTCGGTGCATTCGAGATAATCTCACAATCGAGATTAAACGTCAGTGCATACAGTCATTTGAAACAACTGTATGAATCTGACGTTTAATCTCGCAATCGATATTATCTCGAATGCATCGAGAATTGGGGGCCAGTATCCATCATACCATGCTGTCATTTTTCATTTTGACATTTGACAGTAAATAATAAAGTTTCGTAACAATGAATATAAACATGTAACTCATTTAATACAATAATTAATTGACACTTCGGGTCCCGTCGTCTTCCGATTGAGATCCGAGTTTTACCGATGGAAACATATTATTCACTATATCTGTAAGGCACATTCCCCATAGGAAAATAAACGATCAAACATAAACCACACGTGACAAAACAGGATCATGGCAAAATGCGATTAGGGAAAAAATCCTACGCATGAAAAATGCGTTCGAGACACCCATCTACCAAACCATATGTTTGTGTAGATGTAGATAAATGCTGTCGTATTCGGTGAAATAGAGAACACAAGTAAAAAAAATTAACATTATTGTGTTAATATACTAAGTAGTAGTTAGTTTAAATAAATTTTATTCATTTCAGGTCAAATCTACTCAGTACCGATCGGCGGTATGGTGCAGCGTCAAGAAGTCTCGATCGGCGGGTCTGGTTCTAGTTATGTATATGGTTATGTAGATGCAAACTTCAAGCCTAAGATGAGCAAGGCTGAAGCTGTCAAGTTCGTGATCAACACCTTGTCCCTAGCCATGCTGCGCGATGGATCTTCAGGAGGTGTGGTGCGACTAGGTGTAATCACTGAGGCAGGAGTGGAGAGATCTGTTGTCCTAGGAGATCAGCTCCCTAAATTTTATGAAGGTTAACTAATCAAATTTGATGATATATAATAAAATAATAAAAGTTTAATAAGTAAATATAAAAGTACTTTCATTTCAGTTAGATAAAGAGGTAAGGTCAGGTATCAGTGTCACGAAATCCATGAAGAGAAAAATAATTAAAAAATTCTTTGTCAGCTGGTGGCCTTGTTCTTCACTATGTATGGTTGAAATTGGGTACACATGTGTAAGTCGGTGACCGCAACACGGTCGTGTAACGTAAATAAATGAATTTTAAACATGAGGGCGACTTTTGGGGGGCAAATAAGAAAAAAAATAGTTTTGCAAACTGTATCAGATGTATACAAACTGTATCAGATAAACTGTATCAACTGTAAAGGGCTTGGTTGGTTCTGAATGACACAAACCCTTTGGTCAAAATCGGTTAAAATTTAAGGGGTGGAAATCATTATCACCTTTTGTATGAAAATCCGTAGTTGTTGTACTAATAAATAATGCACACTCCTCTTAAAACAACGTAGCATATTTATTATTTTTCCGAACTTTATCTAAAATCAATGTGTTTGGAGACGCTGGCTGCGGATATCGCGGGTTGGTTTGGTACCAAGTTGCATTTGCCAAAGCTGGATCATGTTGAAACCACCCGTACTGAAACAACAATGTTTACAAATAAAAACCCTGAACATTGTGGCCTATTTACCTATTTATCGCGCACATAAACCATGATTAGTCAAAAAGAAACTGATGTTTTACGTGCCTGATAAAAGCTAGTGTGCTAGGCACTCTGGTCCACAATTCTCGGTGCATTCGAGATAATCTCACAATCGAGATTAAACGTCAGTGCATACAGTCGTTTGACACAACTGTATGAATCTGACGTTTAATCTCGCAATCGACAATATCTCGAATGCAGCGAGAATTGGGGTCCAGGCCGCCAATTGCCACTGTAATTTACCCACCTCTATTGACGATGCAGGGGGAAGCCTGTATATATCCGAAGGTCCAGCTGTCTTTATAACTCCTTTACGTTTCATTTTGATAAACCTCTGTGAAGAGCCGTAAGCGAAGCCGTTCACCCGCCCAATATAGCAGTCAATCAATCTGATAACCGACACATCCGGTCTCTGAATCTAGAATTAGTAGAAATCAACTAATTCCCGAAAAAAAATTAACCAACCTGCACCAAAAAACATTTTCGTACTATTTTCGGATGTCAGTAAAATCTTTTGATGGTTTGCATGAAATCCTTTTCCTCTATAAAAGTTCAGTATCGAAGTCATCACACTCAATTTTAATTTTGAATACGTCCACTCGCGAAACTATCGCGCCTGTACTGCGGCCCTAACATGCAAGACACAAGGATAAGTTAAACCCGTTTATCTCTATGACTATCTCTTTCGTCTCGTCACTAGGCACTAGTGTGAGAGAGACGGACTTAGAGATAAGACGGTTTATGGTATTGAAAAATTGGGTGCGCTCTATAGGTAGTTATTGTTGATTTTCACATTGCTAGCGTCGTTTCCATCTGCGGTACGAAAGCCGCGTCGATTTGTCCCTAAATGAATGCACGTAGCTCGCGTGATAAAAACGTGATACATATGTCGCTCAGGGCGCCTCTGTCAAACTATTTAAATATGTAAGGGACGCACTAAGCGAGAAATAACTCGCGGGCAGGTCGTGCTAGACGTGCTGGGCGCAACAGACATTTCAAACGCGCGAGTCTAAATCGCTTCATCTGGCTTGAAGCGATTGAAAAATGTCCAACGAAAACTCAGAAAAATGTCCAACGAAAACTAAAACAAAGAACACTTTCAAAAACAAACTTTTATTTAAATGCGCTTAAAGGAAGAAAAAAACTTTAAACCCGTCAATTTATTACAATTTATATATGTATATAATGTATAAACAAGAATACAATAATAACGTAACTTGGTTATAATTATGCAGGTAACTATTTGTAAGACAAAATGTATGTCGGTTTTTTTTTTAATTTTTAGGTCTGCTCATCTCAAAAGGTAAAAACGGAACCCTTATAGGAGCACCCGTGCTAATTTTCAAAGGATTTTTAAAGTTTATTTTATTTTAGTTATTTTTTTTGTTCAAAATTCTTAGTTACTTCGTCGGACGCAGAATTTCTTAAACTTTATGATGCGTTAATAAACTAAGATGTGGATTTTTTGGGGTTACCGTATTTTGGCGTACGAGGGCAGAATATCGGTCTATCAGTAATTTTTTAGGGTATCAATGTGTGGGGAGCTTTGTTGGTGCCACAACAACACATAATCTGTGACAATTCCAACTTTCTACCTTTAACCGTTGCTGCGGCCCTAACATGCATGGCATAAAGATAAATTAGAACCGTTTATCTCTAAGTGCGTCTCTCTCACACTAGTGCCAACGAAAGAGATAGTCATAGAGATAAACGGTTCTAATTTATCTTTGTGGCATGCATGTTAGGGCCGCTGAGATAGATTCCTCGGATTAGACGGACGGACGGCATAGGCTCCGTTAATAAGATCCAGTTGATCCCTTCAGGTACGGTTCCGGGAGACTTTGCAAAGTGTAACAAAAGGAATTAAATAAGCGTACCTAAATGCAATTATAGGCAAGTCGTCCCATTTATTACCTTTTCTGGAACGGTAGAATTCCTCATTATTTGTTCCATTAAAGGTCCAACATCATCTTTACACTGTGGTTCGCGATATCCCTCGCGGATCAGATCGCCTATATAGTTCTGGGGCCCATATAAAGTTAACCCGAAGAATTCCATCCTAAATGCACTAAAATTCCAAGGAATATATTATATTTATATGTAATAATTTGAGACTTGGCTCCAAACGTTTAATAATGATCTGTCAATATGCTTTCAATGTCAGAGACGTTCTCATGTGCTTTTTAATTATAACTGTGGCAAGCACAACTTTCACAAAGGCCAGCATTTTTATATATACCAGCTATGGCCCGCGACTTGTTCCGCGTAGTTAAGGCATATTTATTCTCGCGGGCAATTTCCTACAATATTAGCTCAAAATCCAATAATTTATTAAACACGTGATTAGAGACGTGACGCGCGAGCAAAAGTACCTACGCATAAAAAATTTGCATGGAAAACGAACCTTGAGGCCCCGGTAATGTACACGGAAAAAAAATGATATTTTGATTCAAGAATATGGAAATGGAAATGAGTATTGTTTAAATGTAAAAATATATTAACTTAACCTGAGAGTAATATCTTGAGCCAAAAAAACAATTACTTCAAACAACAATATATTCTTGGTCCAAGAAAATATATGTTCCGTTGTTATATGGAAATCACGGATTGTCTTGACCAAGGCGATATTGTCTAGATTTAAGAAATCATTTTTTCCGTGTAGGTAAGTACCGATAACCTCGTATACAATATCTCTTGTTTTAAATATATATAAAAAAAAAGTGGTGTGATAAGCACCTAGATCAGATTGAAGGATAATTTAGCCTCACTTCAACTCAAAAAAATGGTTTTCTATGTTTGGAAAGGTACTAGAAAGATCAATAAAAAGGTAGGCCTTCCAATTAGTGCAGTCTGTCCAGCGAATGTTGAGATTGGCCATGAACTAGAAATCATTATACCCATAGAAATACACTTTTAGTTAGTCTGAGGAAATACATGTTATATCTATGCTCCATGTTGCTTTAGTAACCGTTGTTGATTGAGACGACACCTTGTCTTGTGAAAACAATTAAATTCAATACTACAGCCATCTGCATTCTATATTTCTAATCCTTATTCATACGATCAGTGATTCAGTTTTTATATGGTAGCAGAGCGTGAACGTTTAATAACATGCATGATTAAGGCAAGAAGTTGAGATTTAGGAAAGAATTTCGTAATTTTTTTTTCTGTTTGAAAAAAAAAGCTACAATTCATACAGTGAAATCTGCTCCAGCTATCTACCGCCATGGATAAGGTGGTTGTAGAAGCATCAAGGGTGCAGATTGGGCACCTAGACTCGAAAAACTTCAAATCATGGAAGTATAGAATAATGGTTGTTATAAAATCTATCCCTGGAGCCTTAGATATCATAGAAGGCAGGAGATTTAGACCAGAACAGCCAGTCGGAGAAGACACGACAGCTGCAGACAAAGCTAAGTATGAGAAAATTTTACAAGAATTTACAAATATTGACAGTGCCATCTTGGTTCTCATGACGACAAATATGGCGGATGAAATATTAAATCACGTCATGCGTCTAACTAGTTCTAAAGAAGTATGGGATGAATTAAACAGATTATATGGAGACAGTAGCGAAGATAAAAGCTATGATTTATGTCTACAATTCTTCGGTTATAAGAAAGAACCAGAGCATTCTATGGCGAATCATATTTCTGCACTAAAGAATATTTGGCATGAACTAAACAGCCAGTTACAATCAAAATTACCAGATATGTTATTGATCTGTAAGATTTTGGACACTTTACCCGCAGAATTCTTTGCCTTTAAATCAAGCTGGCTACTAATGACTAAGAAAGACAGAACTGTGGATAATCTAACTACCCAACTGTGCGCCCATGAAAAAGCTTTGACAACTAAAACAGAGAACGAAAGCACCACTGAAGCATTATTTGTTAAAACTAAGAAAGACAAGAAGAAGAAAGAAAAGGATTTCAAGTGCAAATACTGTGGACTAAACGGGCATAGAGTAAAGCAATGCAAGAAGTGGATTTCTGACGGTAGGCCACCAAAAGAGGCTACGACAGTAAATGCAACACTTCAAGTCTTGGCTCTTAATGATTCATCAGCAGATAAAGAGAACTGGTTCGTGGACAACGGTGCAACTAACCATGTTACGAACAGAAGTGATTTTTTCGAAGCTTTTGAATATTTTAAAGGCCAACATACAGTTACTGCAGCCAATGGTCAAACCATAGAAGCATTAGGAAAAGGTAATATCCGTGCCGAGGCTGATATCTGTGGAAAACAAGAGCAAATCTTACTGAAAGATGTATGGTATGTCCCAAATATAAAGATGAATCTTTTTTCTGTTCTTGCCGCTCATGACCACGCGTTCAATTCGTTATTTGAGTCGACACCAGACAAGTGTACGCTGAAAGTAGATGGAACAACTAAGCTTATTGGAACTAGGCAGAGAAATGGTGGACTTTATAAACTAAAGCTAAATTGTCTGCTGCCGAAACCAGAAGTTAACATGATATTGACCAATCCACTACAAGTTTATCACGAAAGGCTCGCACACCAAAATAAGAGACACGTGAAACAAGTCATAGAGAAAGAGTTCGGATTAAAAGTGGAAGACACTAAAACAGATTTGTGTGAAGGCTGTGTATACGGAAAGGCCCATAAGCAAAAGTTTGGTAAAAGAATAAGAGCGACTCAACCCGGCGAACTTATCCATACCGACATTTGTGGTCCTTTTGAATTCTCAATCAAGAAGTTTCGATATTTTTTGATGTTCAAAGATGACTTCACTCGCTACCGTTATATATACTTCCTTAAACAAAAATCTGAAGCATGGATGAAGCTCAAGCAAATGCTAGCTGAAATCAAAGCTACAGGACACACTGTTAAAGAAATATTGAGCGATAATGGAGGAGAATTTGACAATGAACAATTTCGAAAAACCCTGAGTGAACATGGCTTAAACAAAGACTGATAATGCCCCACACACACGAACAAGCTGGTTGCGTTGAAAGAGAGAATCGGACCGTAGTAGAAGCAGCGAGAGCAATGATGCACGCTCATGAAGAGATTCCTCAAGGTCTATGGGCAGAACTTATAAACACTGCGGTATATGTGTTAAATCGCAGTGGCCCGTCAAGTGTACAAGGAAAATCGCCCTATGAGTTATGGTACGGAAAGAAACCTGGTATCAAACACTTGAGAATCATTGGTTGCAACTGTTACGCCCATATTCCAAAGTCAAACCGCAAGAAACTTGACAAGAAAGCTCAAAAAGGAATATTAATTGGCTATGATGGTGATGATGGTTACAGGATTTGGGATAAAGTCAATTACAAGCTAATTAGATCCAGAGATGTGACATTTGAAGAAACTCCACTACTTGGATTCAAAAACCTGAATGACCCCCCTTGTAATTCGCAACCTTCAACCTCTACCAATAAAATACTTCAGTACGAGCTTCCAGATATTCAACAAGAAACATCCCGAGAAGTTATGGAACAGCAGGATGATACTCAAAATGAACATGCACCTACCAATGGACCAACAACTCTGACATCAAGCTATAATGATATACAAGAGCAAGATGTTCACTTAGAACAAGATGTTCCAGAAGAGTATGATGTTCATGTGGAGCAAAATGGTATCGACAATGACGACTCAGATCAGTTTCATGACACTGTGGAATCTGATGAGGAAGCGGAACGAAATGAGAATCATGGCTTGTCTGTAAACGAAATTGAACAAGCAGGTCATATTACTCTAAGGGACCGAAGTAACCTCAGAACTCCAAGTCGATACAAAGATTTCGTTTGCAACACAATGTTGAAAGCACCTGATGATGAACCAAAAAGTTTCAATGAAGCTATGTCTAGAAAAGATCGGGATAAATGGCAAGAGGCCGTTAACAATGAAATAAATTCATTAAAAGAAAACGAAACGTGGGAACTCGTTGAATTACCAAAGGGCAGAAAGGCTATTCCTTGCAAATGGATATTCAAAATCAAAACTAACCCTGACGGTACCCTAGACAAGTATAAGGCCAGATTAGTGATCAAGGGATATTCACAAAAAGAAGGTTTAGACTTTTCCGAAACATTCAGTCCTGTTGCAAAAAGCAGTACCATAAGAGCGGTACTAAGCGTTGCTGCGAAGGAAAAGATGTCTCTGGCCCAATTCGACGTATCAACCGCCTTCTTATACGGAAAGTTAGATGAAGAAATCTACATGAAGCCTCCAGAAGGTTACGCCCATGACTCCAAGCTTGTATTCAAGCTGAAAAAGAGTCTGTATGGATTAAAGCAGGCACCTCGCTGCTGGAATCGATGCATAACAGACTACATTCTTGAAATCGGTTTCAAACAAAGCCAAGCAGATCCTTGCCTCTTTATAAGAAAGAAAGGCAAATGTAAAATTGTTTTAGCCCTTTACGTCGATGACGGACTTTATGCTTCAACAAGCGAAAAAGAAGGAAAAACGTTTTTGGAAGAGCTGAAGAAGCGTTTCAAAATAACTGTCAAACCAGCTAACTACTTTTTGGGAATGGAGATAGAGAAAAAACAAGATGGTTCTATTCGACTTCATCAGACAGCGTATACTAAACGCATTTTAGAAAAATTCGGCTTGGAAAATTGTAAAGCAGTTGCTACACCGATTTTAAAGCCGAATAATTCAACAAACAATAAAGTTGAAGAGAGTTCTGCACAGTTTCCCTATCGTCAAATAGTAGGAGCATTAGCTTACCTCATGACCGGGACCAGACCGGATATAGCCTATGCTATTAGCGTTACATCACGCAATTTAGATAATCCTACAAACGAAAATATCCAAACTGTTAAACGCGTTTTGCGCTACCTGAAAGGTACAATGGATAAAGGAATTATCTACAGAACCGACAAAACTCTAAGCTTAGAATGCTATAGTGATGCGGACCATGGCGGTGATCAGAGTACAGGACGCTCCACTACTGGAATGTTATGTCTATTTGCTGGAGGGCCAATTTCATGGCAAAGCAAACGACAAACTACTGTTGCCATTTCGTCTACAGAAGCAGAAATAGTAGCTGCCAGTGAGACTGCACGCGAGATTATATGGCTAAAGAGGATCTTAAAAGACATAACGGATGAGAATTGTGCAACAAGCCTATGTATTGACAATGAATCAGCAATCAGGCTAGCCAAGAACCCACCGTATGAATTTCATCAACGAACGAAGCACATTCGAATAAGATCGTTCTTTATAAGAGAATGTGTTACAGATGGCATTATAGACGTGTGCAAAGTACCAGCGTCACGACAACTCGCTGATATGCTGACGAAGCCCCTATATGGCCCCAGGATACTGGAACTATGCCAACTAGCAGGCATCAAAAACGGAGCCGGATGTTAAGGCATATAGCCTTCTTTTATAGCATTATCTATGCTCCATGTTGCTTTAGTAACCGTTGTTGATTGAGACGACACCTTGTCTTGTATAAACAATTAAATTCAATACTACAGCCATCTGCTTTCTATATTTCTAATCCTTATTCATACGATCAGTGATTCAGTTTTTATAATACACGATTACTGTCAAACGTTGTAGGTACATCACTTGTCAAAACGTGAGCGTCAAGTTGGCGTACCCTTCGAAGATATCCAGGATCTGATGATTCCAAAAAATAGTGCCTAATTAGTACCGAATTAGTACCGAGTTAAAAAAAATAGTACCATCGTAATTTCGGAGATATGAGCCCTGTTTAACGTTTTGGTTCTCGAGTACGGTGCTGTTCCCAAATATGCTCTATATCCCAAAAAATAGTGCACAATTAGTACCCCTGGCTCCCGAAGTCACAACTTCGTAGCTCTTATAGAAACTGAGATATTTCATACCAAACACGGGTAAAATATTTTGCACCGTCAAGCTGGCGTACCCGACTGAGATCACACAGAAAGCCATTGAATTCCTAAGCCAGCTATATACCAAAAAATAGTGCCTGAAATAGTACCCCTTTTACGACAAAAACATAACAGAAAAGCTAAGTAGAACATTGAAAATATAATGGATGAATATTCTTCATTGTCATAGTACTGTCACGTACAAAAGTCTTATTTTATTTATATTTATTATTTGTTCTTTCAATCTTTTAAGCAGAATGTAAGTGAAAGTTTTAATTTACTTAATATTCATTGCAATAGCCAGATGGGTTGGCATAACGCAGATTATAGCAAACTAGATTTTATCCTTTTGCGGTACTTTAGTATTAGTTTTTCGGTCCTATAGCTACATCTGCGTACATTTACTCAGCACGTTAAATATGGTTAAAACATAACAGTAACGGCATCTGTTTACTTAAGTTTTCAACATAATCGTTTACTAACCGTTATAAAGTTTCTCTCTGTTTGTGTCTGTACCAAAATGAGTTTGTATGTAGAAGTTGGCATTCATTTTTTTCAATGTTCCACTTAGCTTTTCTTTTATGTTTTTGTCGTAAAAGGGGTACTATTTCAGGCACTATTTCTTGGTATATAGCTGGCTTAGGAATTCAATAGCTTTCTGTGTGATCTCGGTCGGGTACGCCAGCTTGACGGTGCAAAATATTTTACCCGTGTTTGGTATGAAATATCTCAGTTTCTATAAGAGCTACGAAATTGTGACTTCGGGAGCCAGGGGTACTAATTGTGCACTATTTTTTGGGATATGGAGCATATTTGGGAACAGCACCGTACTCGAGAACCAAAACGGGTACGCCAGCTTGACGTCAAGTTAGCGTACCCGTTAAACAGGGCTCATATCTCCGAAATTACGAAGGTACTATTTTTTTCAACTCGGTACTAATTCGGTACTAATTAGGCACTATTTTTTGGAATCATCAGATCCTGGATATCTTCCACGGGTACGCCAACTTGACGCTCACGTCAAAACGGTCGGTAACGGTTTATTCGGTGATTATAGAATAACTTTTTTGTGTGTTTATAATGCCGAAAGCTAGTAGAAGTGCTGTGAGACAGCTAATTTATAGTATGATTTCCAACTCTAAAACTAAAAATGAGGAATAGAAGGTAGTTCCAGGCCAATAGGAACGACACTTACCGGCCATTGTTGATGCTGCAGGTGAGTTCGCCTCAATGATTTATGTACCTACTTTGTTTACTGTGAATCTTATCCGATAATCAAACAGAAGCAAGTTCATTAGCATTAGCCCTACAAACATAGTACACCGCACGGTAAGTATGGTCAGCGATTATTTGGAGTCGGCTGGACCGATTTGGATGATTATATTTTTTAATTGACAGGGTATACCTCCAAGTTGGCCCCGTTGTAGTCAAAGTTGAGGTCTGATGAGAGGATTTATGTGGAATCGATGGAACTTCTCAAATATTATAGCACGCATACAACAATATTAGTATGTTCTGTAATGACTCAAGCATTGCGTCCCAAAACATTACATGGTGAAGTGAAACTGATGATGAAGACCAAATATGACCACCGGAACTTCTCAATGATAAGTATTTTGCTCATGCTCATGAAAATGCATGTGGTAAATAAGACCCGACGGTGAAGAACCAGGAGAAGTCCTCAACCATTGACGTCCTTGCACCTTGAATAGCAACATTTTGTAAAGTGTGATGCGCAATTGGCATTACACTATTGTTACTTAATGTAGTAAATGTGTCATAAAGTTACATATGATATTCACTAAAAAGTGAAAACAATCAAAAAAACCGGCCGAGTGCGAGTCGGACTCGCACACGAAGGGTTCCGTACCCTTATCTAAATAATTATTAAAAAAATCACGTTTGTTATATGGGAGCCCCCTTCAATATTTATTTTATTCTGTTTATTAGTATTTTTTGTTATAGCGGAAACAGAAATACATCATCAGTGAAAATTTCAGCTGTCTAACTATCACAGTTCATGAGATACAGCTTGGTGACAGACGGACAGACAGACAGACAGACGGACGGACAGCGTAGTCTTAGTATTAGGGTCCCGTTTTACCCTTTGGGTATGGAACTCTAAAAAACCGGTCAAGTGCGAGTGAAACCCGCGTGGAGAGGGTTCCGTTACATACATGATAAACTGAAATTTCCTATGTTACTTTAAATACCATAGACTTCTTATAGGTTTTCCTGTAATCTATAGGTAATGAACTATTTTTTGTATTTTTTTCAAAATTTTAGGCTCGGTAGTTTCGGAGATAAGAGGGGTGGAATGGTCAATTTTCACCTATTTTCCTTAATGACTTCTAAACTATTTTACTTAAACATAAAAAAAAATACATTTAAGATCCTCACACTAAGCCCTTTCATTTGATATGTCACACGATTTCAGTAGCACAACTTTTTTTTTTAATTTTCTAATTTATCCCCCGAAGTGGCCCCCATGTTTAAAATTCATATATTTACGTCACGCGTCCGTGTTGCGGTCACTGACTTACATATGTATACCAAATTTCAGCTCAATCGGTCCAGTAGTTTCGGAGCAAATTGACTGTGACAGACGGACAGACAGACAGACAGACAGACGCACGAGTGATCCTATAAGGGTTTCGTTTTTTCCTTTTGAGGTACGGAACCCTAAAAACTAACCCACGTGACTCAGTTAACCAGCCAATCCAGGCAATCTTTTATCTATGATAATTTTGTCTTGATTGGTTGTTTAGCTGAGTCATGTGGGTTATTTGTTTTACATTTAGTAAATCATCTAACCGAATAGAGTATGATCTCGAAATCACAAATTTCACTCAACTTGCAAACAGTTAATCAGAACGAGTACCTATACAGAACACAATATAAAAACGCAATCGCTTTATTTCTATAATATAATAGGGTAAAGGCACCAGTAGTCAGCCTTTTAACGACGTTTGAGAATTGAAACCACTGTTATTAATTCAGGATTTGTCTTATAAATAAACTTTGTTTACTGTTCGATCAATCATTTATTCTTGGCGGTTACAAATTACAAACCTCGCAACGCCTCTAGTGGCCATTCTTAGACTAGTTTGACAGAGACCTACTGAGCGACAAACAACTCGCAAGCCTGTCGCGCGTTGCAAATGCTACAAGCGGGCCCCATGTCGCAATACAGTCGCGCATTCACGAAACGCAACTGTAGGTACCCATCGCTACAAATTCGCAGTAGGCGACATCTCTCTCACATACAACACAACACATCGAACAAAGCGATGCACAGATAAATTAAATGAGGATTACTTGTTCTCGTGTCGATCTTGCTAGGATCGCAGTTTGAATTTTAACACTTTCATTGCCAAGAATTCGCCTAGTGGGCGCTCCGCGACTACTTACATGCAGTGAGCTGTCGCTGTACTTAGAAGAAATCTCTTAGCGGGCGCCATTCATAGCGATGAGCCGGTATACAGTTACGTGAACTCACCCAGCGGGCGCTTTGACGTGTAGCGTTGGGTTGTTCATTATATGGCTGTATGAACTCAGGGTTGCCAACTATAGGGTCTTACCCGTAAATTTAGGGGCAAAGTGAGTGGATTGGGATATTCTTACGGGGTTTTTTAGGGGTATAAAAAACTAACTGAAAAGTAGTATAAAATTGATTAAAAGCTTACAACATGGCAACACTAATTACAAATTTCGTGCGTTCAAAGAAATCGTGCGAAGAAAACCGTGCTTTTTCAGAATATTTCGCGCCCGTACTTGGTTTTGTACGTACCGATCACCTTGACAAGAGTATGGTATGAGTTATTAGTCTGTGATAAAAGGAGCCTACAAAAAAACGGTGGTTTGTGATTTAGGGGTTATAGGGATTTCTCGTCATGCTTTCACTGAAGAGTTGGCAACCCTGTATGAACTCGCCTAGCGGGTCTTAAATACAAGTCTGGTACCTGAGATACTATTCGATTTAATGTCTGGCATGTTAAGAGAATATAAGGCCATATATATCACAGTTCTACTGAACTAGCGTCAGTATCCTCGTCATCAGAACTTTCAGAGTCCGATATTTCTATAACTAAACTAATATCACCTTTGTACTGTATCTGGGGTATTTCTATTGGTTCTTGCTTTATCTGGACTATCACGCCATCAAGCCCTGTTCCATGATTTTCAGAATAATTAGCACAGTCTTCTTCGACAATAGTATTTTTTTCAGTTGGAAGGTCTTTTGGATTATTGGATGGCCCAGCGGTGGGCTCATTATCGGATGGCCCAGCGGTGGGCTCGTCGCTTACGTTAGTTTCATTTTCATGGTTCCCGAAGAAAGAAGACGTAACCGTGGTCTGGTCTTCCGTTTGAACGTCCGTATTAGCTGAATCTTTCTTCTTCCGGCAGTGCCTGAAATGATAAGCAAGCAGAAAAAGAAAATAAATGTCATTCCGACTTCACATAATATGAAATTGATTATTTTTATGAGGAAAGAAGTCACAATGGAAAAACTTTTGTAGAATTTAGAGTTGACCGTGTGTGGGGTACCCCAGTGGCGTAGGGAGGGTGGGTGGTTGTCAGAAATTTTCCTCCGCCCCGTTATTTAGGTATTTCAATTTTAAAAAAGGAAAATATACGGTAATTCTGAAGAACTTTTCGGCAAGAAAAATCATCATAATGAAAGATTTCGTGCTTATATCAATCGGTCCAAATCGTAGGTGCAACAAAATTATGAAATGAAATTTTTACAAGATATCATGACGTATTGTTGGTATTGTGAAACATTTCATAAATTGTCTCCCAATTAAAAAAGCTAGTTATATTATAACATTATCATAATAGTTTTCAAAGAGCTAGGCTGTAGAAGGAAAAACCGGACAAGTGCGACTTAAACTCGCGTGGAGAGGGTTCCGTGATTATATGAAAAATGAATAAAAAAACTTGACATACCATACACTTCTTATAGCTTTTCCTGAAATCTATAGGTAAAGAACTATTTTCTGTAGTTTTTCAAAATTGTAGGCCCAATAGTTTCGGAGATAAAGGGGGGATAGTCAATTTTCGCCTATTGTCCTCAATAACTACCAAACTACCAGTGGCGAAGCTTCAAATATTTCCTAAGGGAAGCCGGAAGAATTAGAACCGTACGTGCGGGTTTGACATTTAGTTAGAGTAAGATGGTCTTCACTGACAGCTAGCCCAAGCTTCCAAACTTGGTAAACCCGTCAGGAATCGGCTTGTAGGCAGGCTGCGCCACTGCAAACTATTTATCTTAAAATTCTAAGTGAAATATATTTACGATTCTCACAACGAGCCCTTCCATTTGATATGTCACACGCCAAGGTTTGTAAAGCTTTTTATTTTCTAATTAACTCCCTAAAATTGACCCCATGTTTAAAATTCATTTATTTACGTTACACTTCCGTGTTGCGGTCACCGACTTAAATATGTGTACCAAATTTCAACTCAATCGGTCCAGTAGTTTCCAAGCAAATTGGCTATGACAGACAGACAGACACACGAGTGATCCTATCAGGGTTCCGTTGTTTCCTTTTGAGGTACGGAACCCTAAAACGACTTGGACTAAGGTTTGTCGTGTTTGACTAAGGAACCTTAAAACCGAATGTCAATACCTCTTCAACATCTCCTTCTCTTTTTTCTTCGCGATCTTCTTATTCAATTCGAGCTTGGCCATCAGTTCCGCGTCTCTTTCCGCCGGGTCGTCGTCGAAGGCCTCCCGCGGTACGCGCGCGCGCATGTGTTTATACTCGCGGTGCTGCCGGCGGTTCTGGAGTGCGCGCCCGCAGTATATGAATATTTCTTTTGCTGGCAACAGAGGCGTAAGTAATTAACCAAGAATTTTTGCACGAGGGTGCAAAAACAAACTGCGACCCTAACATGCAAGGCACAAGGATAAGTTAAACCGTCTTATCTCTAAATGCGTCTCTCTCACACTAGTGCCGACGAAAGAGATAGTGATAGAGATGAACGGGTTTAACTTATCTTTGTGTCTTGCATGTTAGGGCCGCAGTTTGTTTTTGCTCCCTCGTGCAAAAACTTCTTTAAAATGAGTTGCCATGTGTAAGGCCTGTCGGAACCTATTTTATTTACATTCCGAAGGTGGGAGAATTTTTAGCTAGTTCAATAATATAAAATAACGTAATACAAAATAACTATCTAGGTACCTAAGTAGGTATAGATTAGAGACGTAGGTATATGACGAGAATTCGTTCTGCTACCTACCTAAGTCGAGATGTCAACTTAACTAATTTTGACTTAAAACAGATTGTATGTGGTTCCAATTTATTAATTTTTTTCTTTAAGTTATCGTATCAACTTACTCATTTATGTAGGTTTTTCTGAAATTATAGGAATAACTTGCCTCACGTCAAGAGTAAATCTATGAAATTTTAAATCTTTGTTGTATTTGGATGTCGACCTACATCCGTATACAGAACACATGTCATTATAAGCGCGCGTAAGCCCTTCAAAGTTGCACGGCAAACTACGCGAGTTTGTCACTGCGCGGCCCGCGTCGCCCGACCCCCCGCAACGCCCCCATCGTTCGCCTGCGTGAGTACATTCGTTGCCCAACTATATGGTTGTTAAACTGTGCTAGTAGTAAAGACACTGAGGGATAAGATGGGGTAACTTATCCTCGTGTCAGCATTGCGATGGCCGCTGCAGCGGACCTGTTACAAAACTGACTCAAAAGTATATATTCGACTACAAACCTTCATTCATAATTTGAGGTTTACTCCATCCTAGTCCATCTTCTTCGTTAGCCTTTTCAACGCAGCTTACCACATCTTCAAAGTCTGGGAATGGCGCAACCCCCTCGGCATCCACTTTCTCATTCAGAAACTCCTCCAGCCTTCTAATGGGGCCTTCCGGTTGTCCCTCTGAGATGTGGAATCGGACCTTGCGACTTTTTGCTGGCTCTGATTCAACCAATTCGCATAACTTATTATACAGCTTTACTATGCGAGCTTCTAATCTATAAAAAGAGTAAGGGCACAGAATACATATGAAAATGAAAATGAAAATATTTATTTTGCAAGTAGGCCACATGGGCTCTTTTACATGTCTGAAGCTACCAGCACTTCGAAAGGTGACATCTGCTGAGAAGAAACGCCGCAAGAAACTCAGCAGTAAGTCTTTTTTCCCCCAACTTTTACATTACAGTTTTAACTAAAACTAACACATGAAAAGGGCAACAAACAATCCTAATGGGTAAATATTCATTATAATAAATAACTAATAAGGGAGATGTATAGTCTCCGCGTCTGGACAAGTTAAGTAACTTAGAGATGTATCGTATCTAAGGGTCATAATAATAATAATTAAAATAAAGAAACATCTAAATTGATTACCTAAGTAGACCGTCTCCACGGTCAAGTATAAAGAAGGAGATGTAAGGTTTCCAAACATCAAAATAATAATAATACTTTGGAATAAAAATATTTCATGTCTTAATAATTCAAATATCGAATATGAAACACTATAGAATATAGTATAGAGAACACTACGAAGTGAATAATAGTACTAACGTACAGACAGAAGAACCAATGTCTAATAAAACCGGGGTTTAGGTTAGGTTATACGCCTAATCATGCCATCTCTCTTTATCGCATAAAACATGCTCTTTCGCATACGCTAGGGTTGTCAGTTTATAGACTAGGCTACTTGATGACGCGCGAATCGGCCAGCGAGCGAGCGAGCGGCAACCAACTGCGATTTACAGCTCCTAGCTGTCCGACGGACGAGCGTACCTAAAGTGCGGAGTGATAGGGTTGCCAACTATTTATGAAGCAAATATAGTATTTTCTATTTAAAGGTATACAATAAAATAGTACACTGAAATAAAATATAGTACTTTAACGAAAAACCTTTTAAAAAGAGTGTAAGGTATGATCGATTAAATATAATACACAAAATTCGTTTTACTAATATTCCGATAGCGCATCTTGTGGCTATCCAAGCTGCGAAAATGCCTATTGAACTTGACAACTCAAAGTCCATTTGTCAGGACTAACCAAAATATTGTATTTCTTTAACAGTGTATACTACATAGAGCCAAAATATAGTACAATACTATATATTATAGTACGGTTGGCAACCCTAGGAGTGAAACCCCCAGGTAAGGCCTATATGAAACTGGACTCTGTTAAACTTAGACTATCTTAGATGATCTTCAATCGTGCGTCATTTTTGAACGTTACTGCGTATGCGGCTATCTAACGGCGAAAAAGCGTGCCACGAGCGCTCGACGGCTGTAGCCGACGCAAACGTATGGAAAACGGCATATCGTGGCGTGAGGGGCATGGATATCTGCTGTCGGCTACAGCCGACTGGGGCGTTTAAAAGGTTAAGCCTAGTTCGGACTAGGCTAAACGTGTCTGAACAATGAAAATTTAGTCGATTAGTTTAGCAAGTAAATTAAGTCCAGTTGATCCATTTTGTTCTATTTAATCAGGCGAGTAGCTCCTGCCAAAACATAATATCACTGCTTACTGGTTGAACAAGTCTGAACTTGTGGTTTAAGCCGAGTTCATCTTACAAAACACTCTTCACTTGTGCAGTTTACACGGCCGTCGTGCCAACGGTTTTTGGGCAGTAGCGTGTATTTAAGCTTAACTCGGCACTCGACTAGGCTAGTATTTACTATACTAGTCCGAACTAGGCTTTAGTTTGATGGTCCTGCGGCCCTAGCACGGTAGACACGAGGATAAGTTAACGCAGTCTTATCTCTAAGTGCGTCTTCCTTACACTAGTGCCGACGGAAGAGATAGTCAGAGAGATAAGACAGGATTAAGTTATCCCCGTGTCAACCTTGCTAGAGCCGCTGCTGGGGAATAAAAGTATCAATTGTCGCATGTCAAGCCAACGTTTTCTGTATTCTAACTTAGAATACAGAAAACGTTGGCTTTACATTGCCGCTTTACGTTCTATTGCCGTGTAGAAACATTGTGCTCCGTATTTTATTTATTTTAAGATCAAAAGTTGTGAAAGCAATAATTGTGTTAAAAAACAACTGTATGAACTGTAATTAACTGTGAAAACCGAGACAAGAGACACATATGTGAAGATGATGAACTCAAATGATGTTATTAAAATTTGTGCTAAATGCAAACAAAAAATTCCAAAGAAAGATTTTCTGAAGTGTACAACCTGCACTTCGTATTTTGACCTAAAATGTGCGAAAGTTTCAGACAAATTATTCAACATTATGACGCGAAAACATCTATGGAATTGTCCGACCTGTGTACTTAAGGCATCAAAACGCACTCACTCTGAAGAAGGAAATGTCACTCTTAGAAAGAAGGGAAGCCCTAGCGCCGTTTCTTCTTCTCTTTTGACCCCAGAAGTATCTAAAAGGTACAATAATGCACAAGAGCAGTCGTCTACTTTATGCCAACGCCCATTGAGTAAATCGAGGTCTATCGAATCACTGCTTGTGAGTGATAATGATACCTTATGTGACAGTCTCTTACAAACGGATATATCTAGAAGTGTTGAAAGTTTAAATGATACGCATACACTTAACGTACAATTGGATTTGGTTCGGAGCTTGAAAACAAAAAATAATGAGCTTGTACGTGATTTACTGTCGACACAAAATGAATTGGAAAATCAAATTTTAGAAAATAATGAGCTACGCAGGAACACTGAAAAGTTCACCCAGGAGATCATGGTGCTAAAACAAATATGTGCAACGCCCTTACTACCCAATACACTAGTAAACTCAAATAGAAAAAAAAAACGCGAGGCCTTGAATCAAATGAATCCAGTAGTTTATCACATTCGCCACTTGGTGGTCGATTTAGTCCCGCATTTATGTCTTCAGAAAATACACCAAACCGAGCAGAACACATTGAAAAAATTTTTGATTTAGAGAAAAACATGCATAATCTGCAACTTGAACTTGCTCAAGCTTTGGAAGAAATTGTAAGACTTAATGATACTATTGCTGAACTTGAGAAACAACTACATGAAAACCCAAAATTGAGTTTAATTTCGACGACAGACACAACTGAAGAACCGCAGCCACACTTTCTCAGCTCTTTGGTGGACGGTGTTTCTTTAGGCTCTGATAGTGGTTTAAAGTTAGAGGATGACAGGACGATTTATATATTTGGAGGTCAAAAATGCACGGGACTAGCCTCTCAATTAAGTAGTTCCAGATACTCCACCAAATACGAACATTACAAAGTGTCTGCTGTATGCAAGCCAATGGCCCCTACAAAAGAAATATTAAATGATTGTTATAAAATTAAAGCAGCGGCCAAAGATTTTGTAATACTATGTATAGGTGAAAATGATTCAAATCCCTTTGATTTTGAATTTGAACTTCATGCAATACTTAAAAAATTGAATACAAGTAACTTAATTATTATTCCTGTGTCTGATAATAAATATTTAAATGTGGAAATGATTAACCATATTGTAAAGACTGCATGCTACAATTTAAACTACTGTACTTTCCTCGATGTTCCTACAGTTTGGCAAACAGCAAGGGAGTACTTGCAAAAACTTTGTAAACGCATTAACTTGATTATTGATTCACATGATTACGATAAGAAAATATTGCATACAAAAAAAACGCTTAAATCGATTCAACGTCAGCAGGATGAAAGAGTTAAAAAATTATCTTACAGTTCTGTTGTATTGAATAACCCCCAGGAATTATCTACATATAAAAAGGGGACCATACCTTACTATTTCCCAAGAAGCAAAAAAGCTGAAGTAGCTGAAGATATGAATCAATGTGTCCACTTTTTTCGTACCTGATGAGAGCAATGAAGATAAAGTTGCAATCCTACATCAAAATATACAGGGCATCCAAAACAAACAAAGATTGTTAGAGTTATGTATCAATGAATTTGATGAGAATGAAACATGCCTCGACGTTGTCTGCCTCTCAGAAACCTTTATCAAAAAAGGTAGTGAGGCTAATGTCTTGATTAAGGGTTTTAAATTGGCTTCTTCATTTTGTAGAGTAAATAAAAAGCGAGGCGGTGTATGCATCTTAGTCAGAAGTCATGTAGATTATAGGCCCATTCCAATTTGTAATGAACTGTCTAAGGAAAAAACCTTCGAGTGCTGTGGTATAGAGATCCCAAGTTTAAAAACTATAGTTATATGTTTATATCGTATTCCTGCTAACACAGGTAATAACCTTCGTATATTTTATGAGCATTTAGAGATTCTTTTACATAAACTTTCACCGAAGAAAAATATAATAATAACTGGTGATATGAACATAAACATCCTACAAGAAAATAACGCCACAAAATCCTTAAAAAGTTTACTACAAAATTTTAACTTGAATTTACATATTAATGTTCCCACTAGAATAAACTCATGTCTTGGTCTTTTCGCAAGTAACATAAAGGATGCAGTAGGCCTAGTGCATACTCTTCATCTTTCAGACCATGACACTTGCCAAATCTTACAATATGTAACGAAAAATAGAAAACCTAAAATTAACAACTGGTTCAAGACTACCAAAGACTACAGTCATGGAAACATTGATAAATTTATAGATTGTATAGAAGGTCGTACTTGGAATGAAGTTATATACGAATCTGATTTTAACAAGGCTTTCTCTGTGTTCTATGATGATTTTTGTCTTTTTTATGAATTGTGCTTTCCTAACAAAAGAATAAAAGTAAGTTCAAATAGTTCTAAGCCAAAGTGGATCACTACAGGAATAAAAAAATCAAGTAAGCAGAAAAGAATCCTGAGATCACTTTGCTTCATCAAGAACACAAAAACGTTAGAAAGAAAGACGAATTATACATCATATAATAAACTATTAAAAAAATGTATAGCACAGTCACAAAGGAATGTTAATTCCAGATTTATGAAATTAGCTAAAAATAAATGCAAAGCCACGTGGGACATTATTAAAGATAAACACGATCACGTTAAAGATGTAGAATGTATAGAATCTATACAAATAGATTCAACGAATATTGTTGATGCCCAGGGCATAGCTGAAGCATTCAACAGTTTTTTCATCAATGTGACTCAGGTCGCACCAATAACAGTAAACAGCAAGAATATTGCCATGAAAGAAGGTAATGTAAGCAATTCCTTGTTTTTAGGACCATGTACCGAAAATGAAATAGCAACAATAATAAAATCGCTGCGGAATACAAATGCTGTTGGTATTGACAATATATCTACTCATATTATAAAACGTGCCGCGAAAGGACTCACTAAAATATTGACTCATCTCGTTAATCAATCTTTTTCGCAGGGTATTTTTCCTGAGAGATTAAAACAATCCGTTGTTAAGCCTTTCTTCAAAAAAAATGACCGACGCGTTTTGAACAACTATCGACCAATCGCTTTAGCCCCCGTAATGTCTAAAATTTTTGAAAAAGCAATGAAATGTAGAATTGTTAGCTTTACTGAAAAATATAATATTATAGCAAAGGAGCAAAATGGTTTCGTAAAGAACAGATCAACAACACACGCTGCTTACACGTTAATGCGCAGTGTTACTGAAAACATAGATAAGAAAAATCCTATAGCTGCAATATTCTTTGACATGTCGAAAGCATTCGATCTTGTGGACCACTATTTGCTCTTGAGAAAATGTGAATATTATGGGATCCGAGGTAGTGCATCTAAATGGATTGAAAGCTATCTAACCAATCGCACCCAATGTGTTGAAATCGGCAAGCTGAATAAATATAAAGAATTCATTCAGTATAGATCGACGTTCCAAGTTAACGCACGAGGAGTACCTCAAGGCAGTGTATTAGGGCCGCTGCTTTTCATAGTCTATATTAATGATTTGCCTCAAATTACAGAACATCAAATAGTCATGTTTGCTGATGACGTATCGATTATCATTCCAGACAATGATAAGTCTACAGTACATGAAAGTTTAATTAATAGGGCAGTTGATGATATAGGTCAATGGATGGACAACAATTACTTAAATATGAATGTCGAAAAAACGAATTGCGTTCATTTTTCTAATCATAGATCTCAACCTAAATCATTCAATGTAAATTTTAAAGGGCAAATCATAAATACCAGTGACGAAGTTAAGTTCTTGGGTATAACTCTTGACAAATTTTGTAGCTGGAAGTCACAACTTAATACTATATGCTGCAAACTCAATAGGTTTGTTTTTGCGTTAAAAAGACTTAAAAGTATAGTAGGGGAATCGACCGCTCTAACAGCCTATCATGGTTATGTTGCATCTCTTCTCCGCTATGGGATTATCATTTGGGGAAACTCGACAGATATTCACAAAGCATTTTTGACTCAAAAAAGATGTGTTCGAGCGGTATGTGGAGTCGGTCCAATGATCTCGTGCAGACCATTATTCAAAAAGTTGAGTATTCTGACTTTAACAAGCATTTACATATATGAACACGCAAAGTTCGTAAGAAGTAATCCTGAGATGTTTGCTAAACCGGTCCACATGCCAAATCTACGTACTAGAGATTTGTTTCGTGTCAAACTACCTGCATCAAAAACAGCACTGCATAAAAAAAACTGTTTCATAATGTCAGGAAATATTTATAATAACATTCCTCTAGAATTAAGAGCTCTGCCTAATAAATTATTCTTAATCAAACTTCGATTATGGCTCAAGGAAAAATGTTTTTACAACATCAAGGAATATTTTGACACCTAACTAATGTTTTTATTTTTTATTTTTATTGTTTGTATTTTTCGTTTTCCTATTTGTTAGTTGACATTAAATGTATTAAGGAATAAACTTGATATTTGTGTTCAGTAATGGTGTGAATAAGAATAATAATGATAATAATAGCTACTAATAATGATAGAATTTTATATAATGATTGCTTTAGAGTTTAGAGTATTTGATGAAAATGTTAGTCAATTTAAGAATTATTAATATGAATGTGTTTTTTATTTTGAATTTTGCATGCCAATATTATGGTGAATTGTGTAGTTCTATATTACTTCTATAATCTGTCATCCACATGTACCATGATTCTAGCAAATAAAACTTTGACTTTGACTTTGACTTTGAAATATAAAAATTGAATTTACCTATGGCACTGAATATATGGTGATATTTCAGTATCATCAGTGACTTCACAAGATTCCAATTCAAGAATTTTCTCTTTAAAGTTAGCTATCTTAGCCTCAATTTGCTGAATCATTTGGGCTTTTTCAGCCTCATCCAATTTCTTCTCTTTCTCCTCTACCTGTACTAATTGGGGAACCAGAAATTTGTCTACAGTATCAGTTGAACTATCAATGTCTTCAACATTTCCTTTAACTTCTGTACCTATGTTTGTAATTATTTGGTTATCTCCAGTTATTTTTAATTCTTGACTATCTTGAATTTCAATTATGGTATCATTATTATATGTCAGATGGGCATCAACAGTAGCTTCTACTGGAGTATCAACTATTAAGTTGTTAGCATTCCTTTCATCACTTGTCTGAATCTCTTCTCCTATTTTGAGCACTTGACTCTTTTTAATTTCGATTGAATTATTAACTATATTATCAACTACTTCTGAATTAATACCATCATCATCACTGTCTAGATTAATGACATCATGTTTAGTTCTTTTTGGGCTCACCTTTTTATAATTATTTTTATTACTAATAGGTCTTTTTCTTAGGTCTGTATCTCCATTAGCTGAAAGGATACATACATGACATCCTATATATAGGTAGCGTTTGAATTACTAATTGTACATAACCAGAGCTACATAAAAAAGCCAAATAATAAAATTACTTATGCACAATAATATCAAAAAAGCATGATGTAAACAGCAAATAGTAGTTAATATTCACCTGACGCAGTAGTTGATAATGTGATTAAGTCTACTCTTTTTTTCTTATTTGCTTTTTTCTTGTGTATAAGACCATTATTATCAACTTCCGAGGTATCAATACTTGCCAATCCAGGAGTGTCAATTACCATACTATTGAGACTATTTTTACCATTAGTCTGCATCTCTTTTTCTATATTTAACTCTTGACTGTCTTGAATTTCAACTGTGCTATCCTTGAAAGGATCATCATTTTCAGTTTCTGTCTTATCATGTGTTGCCCCTACTTCTTGATTACCTACTACCATGATATCATCATCGTCATCACAGCTCAAATCAATGACATCAAGTTTTCTTTTTTTTGGGTTCACATTATGATCATGTTTTTTTCTAAAATCTGTATCTGTTGAATTATAAGCTAAAGTTATACTTACATGACATGACACCCGATAAATAAAATACAAATTCTATATCATCAGTGGAATTACAACTCTTTTAGCAACATTGGCAATACCACTTAAAGTTAAATTTAAGTTTATATTCATAAATAATTTGAGAATTTTGCGTTACTAATTTGTGGACTTTGTAATGCACTGTTTTCATATTTCTTTTCAAGTATGATTTTAGTACTCCAAGGATCAAGGAGACATGAATACATATTTTCTTACTTTCGGCATATCATTAGATTACATTCCTTATTAGTTCTAAATTTAAATTGTAGTAGGATAGATAATATACCGCCTTTGTACCTGTCTTAATTTTAAGTAAGAGTCATCCAGTACTACATCCTATTTTTTAATTACTAACCTCTTGTATGCGGAAAGAAGAACAAATGAAAAACATGCATTTAAGAAAAAAACATGGACCCCATGTTTAAGCATACAAAAGGTACACTGGGCAATCTTCTGTACAGCAATAAATCTTATTGTAATTATTACAGCATCCAGAAAAAACACAAAATTAAAACATTCACCTGACATTGTGTGTACTTTAAGGGTTTCAAAAATGCCACAAATCTGGTTATACTTCTTGCCTGGATTATTTGTTATAGTTCGAAAGGCCCTTGAGAGGACTTTCTTAAATTGATCTGACTTCTTATATCCACTGTCTGCATTACAATATACAGGAAGCAGAACATTGTTTATTATGCGTTCCATTTCAATGCTTGGCTCTAAAATTAAGCATTTGTTTATAAAGTCTGTCAAACATTTGTTGTCTTGGCACAGATTTTTATCATACACATTGACCGTTGCTCCTTTCCAATGGCTAGGACTTTCAGGGTAATCCGTAGCATCTATTGTTTCTGCAGAATTCGTAACTTCCATTATTGCAGTATTCTGTGGATAAGTTTGTTGATTGATTAGTTTACCACGTTAGTCCTCATCATAAACACCTAAAATCAAAGTCAAAATCCTATCATTATTAACTTCTAGCAAAAGCTGAGCATTCAATCAAATTATTAAAAAATAAAGAAATGGTTATAGTCTATTTAAAAAAAACTATTCATTTACGGCAGCTCGAATATATAGTAACTTTTATGCCAAAAATCCAGCAACTACTAAAAAAGCACGTCATCATGGACCAATAAAATAGTACATCTGCTACCACTAATACCCATCTAATACCGATTAAAATGAGTCTTAGGACAGTCACAAAAAAAAATGTGTTTTACATACTCAGTGATGAAACTAGTCTATTAATATTAAATGTAGAGTATCTTCCTTCATCGTCATACTTGTTCAAGTAAAACAATAATATGCTCAGTAAAACCGCTAAAGTTTAATTCCAACAAAGAAACAACAAATAACATGAAAATTACCAAGAAGTTTCAAATAAATGAAGTGTAGTGAAATGTTCTTTCAAATTTCAAGTGAATTGAATTGACTGACAGACTGACAGTTGTTTGACGCAAAGAGGACAATAATAATAATGGTGTGACGTTTTGTTTGGTATGCAAACTCAATCATTTTAGATGTAAACCAGCAATTCTTTTCTATCCATCCCCAAACATTTACACTTACACTTTTTGTTCCCAGTAGTAATTTTATATGTAATCCTTTTGGAAATAGCTCGCATTGCAGCAATAAATTGCCAAAAAACTAGCCCGTTTACGAGCCCCTTTAGATTAGCCATCTACATACATATAGTAATCTGTGCTTTAGATTAAGAAAAAATGCTTCAGTGTAGCCGCCTCAAACGTATAAAATAGGTATATAAAGAATAAAAATAGATATAATATGTCGATGAACTTAATTTAAAAAAAAATGTTTCTAGATAGGTAATTTATTTAGGCTAGTTGCTGACCTACAATATAACTGTGCAATATCACTGGTTGCACAATTATATTTGATAGTCAGTAGACGATATTGACGGTTAATATCATCTACTGACGATCAATATAATTGAGCAACCAGTGATATAGCACAGTTATATTGTAGGTCAGTAGCTATCCTAATGGCCAGTCATTATTTCTTAGTTTTAAAGGGTTTTTGGAGCCGGTATTGATGTTTTGTTAAAAAAACTCTGCTAGGTAATAAATGGTCTAATCAAAAAGTTGACCGCGGTCCTAGTCCACTATATTGCAAACAATCGTCCGTGGTCCGTGTGAACTTGGATACTCGGTTTCTACGATACGAGTAGGTACCATCGGAGTGACCGTCACAGTAGGTAGGTACTTTTACTACGTTCGAGTCAACTCTAATTGACAAAACGAGTAACCTGAGTTCCACTTAGCTTTTCTTTTATGTTTTTGTCGTAAAAGGGGTACTATTTCAGGCACTATTTTTTGGTATATAGCTGGCTTAGGAATTCAATAGCTTTCTGTGTGATCTCGGTCGGGTACGCCAGCTTGACGGTGCAAAATATTTTACCCGTGTTTGGTATGAAATATCTCAGTTTCTATAAGAGCTACGAAGTTGTGACTTCGGGAGCCAGGGGTACTAATTGTGCACTATTTTTTGGGATATGGAGCATATTTGGGAACAGCACCGTACTCGAGAACCAAAACGGGTACGCCAGCTTGACGTCAAGTTAGCGTACCCGTTAAACAGGGCTCATATCTCCGAAATTACGAAGGTACTATTTTTTTCAACTCGGTACTAATTCGGTACTAATTAGGCACTATTTTTTGGAATCATCAGATCCTGGATATCTTCCACGGGTACGCCAACTTGACGCTCACGCCATTCTGAGCAACTTTCTTTCAATTTATATAGCAACTAGTGGACCCAGCAGACGTCGTCCTGCCCGGTAAAGCAGCGCCAAATTAAATAAATCAAATTTGGTGTCGTACCGGCAGCAACGCCACCTATCGGGTCTAATTGTGTGTTAGGTGCGTGCCGGGCACCGGAGCACTCTCTCTCTCTCTCTCTCTCTCTCCCCCTCTCCTTTTCCGGTGAGTCACCCTGTACGGAGTGACGCCGGTCGCCGGGCATCGACCCATATCACTCACCCTCACCCTCACTCTCTCTCTCTCAATCTCACGTAGACCCCATTCATAGGATTCAGCAAATCAAATTTGGTAGCATACCGACAGCAGCGCCATCTACCGCGTCCAATTGTGTTTTCAAACCATCCAAGAACCCATTTAAATATACACAACATTTCATCCAAATGGGTCCAGCCGTTTAGGAGGAGGTAGATGACAAAGACACATACAGAAGAATTATGTAATAATTATAGCTGGTGCCCGCGACTTTGTCTGCGTGGAATAATAATTTAAGTAACATATGTTATTTGACGACGTGGATAGCCTAGTTGGTAGTGACCCTGCCTCCGACGCAAGCGTCCCGGGTTCGATCCCCGGTAAGGGCAAATATTAGTGTGATGAGCACGAATGTTTGTTCCTGAGTCTTGGATGTTTCCTATGTATTTAAGTATTTATTTCTCTATATAAGTATTTATATTGTCGTCTAGTACTCACAACACAAGCCTTTAGAGCTTACTTTGGGACTAGATCGATTTGTGTAAAGATTGTCCCCTGATATTTATTTATTATTTATTTAATATGTGCTTTTCAAAACTCATCAAAATTGGCTCAGCGGTTTAGGCGTGAAAACGTAACAAACAGATCTATCTCTATATCAAAACTCATCCAAATTGGTTCAGTGGTTTAGGTCTAACTATATAGGACGTTTCATGAAGATCCATTCAGCCATATGGAGCTGTCCGTTCAGCGATATGGAGCCGAGTGGTAACAAACATACAGACACACGCACACTCACGCACACAAACACACACATACGCACGCACGCACGCACGCACACTTTTACACATATAATATTGAATTTCACTGTATTTCGTTTATTACAAAATAAATTTAGGTTATACCTTAGCCTCAGCAACACGCGGTGGTTATGCTATTAAATTGTAGCTTATATGAACTGTTTGTTTTTTTAACATAGCGCCATCTATTGAATACTTACTCAATCCAGTCAACAGATATCGCCATCTGTTAGAATCGTTTGGAGCTAGCAGATAATTGTGACTGTCAAATAATAGACAAATAATTTGCAATAAAATAATATTGCGACTATAAATTGAAATGTAAGCTATCCTATCTTTCAAGTTGGATCAAATTGCACACGGTGTGCATATCAAATTTAAAATCGGTTCAGTAGTTTAGGAGTCCATCGCGGACAAACAACGTGACACGTAATTTTTATATATATAAAGGAAAGGATAAGGATTGATCAGTGATGTTGGCAAAACTTAACAGCAAAGTATTTTGCACTTCGCAAATAGAAAATACGTCCGGAAAGTGTTTTAAAAATAAAATACAATATGCTTTTCTCAAGAAAGTATTTAATTGAAAAAATAAATAGGTTTTTGCATTTTAAATGCAAGTAAGTATAACAATTTCGTATTTGCACGAAAATATTCGCGTTCGAATTCCATTTTTGAGAGAAAAGACGAGCGAAATGCAATAAAGGAATGAACATGGCATTTTATTTATTTTGTTCCATCTACGCTTTAATTTCTTCATAATGGCCTTAAATAGTTACTCAGTACAAAGCAGCCCTTATTTGCTCTAGCTAGAGCAATAAATTTACATAGTCACAAAATTCATTATTGCACTGTTTTGTATTTTTTTTATTTGTTTATCTACACCCATATCATAAAACCTCCATTGGTTAATCAAAAACCGTAGGAAATGACCACCATTTTGACAACCAATTAGGAAAAACCAGTGCTGCGATAAAGACATAACATGACTTCTTTATCGTTTTTAGTAAAGAAATGAGATTAAATTTGGAACAGCTGTCAAAACTCAAATGGGTCTCTATTCTAGTATCCATAGATATTAAAACAGTTATTGATACGAAACGTCAATTCAGTATGTTTTTTTAATATAAACTGCACAATATTTGATCTCGAGTGACGTGAGAATAGAGACTTCATCCGTTTGTCTATGATTTAAAAAAAAATGGTCTTGACGGAGGTTCGAATCGGCGCCATGTTGGTGTTTTGCTAAACGAAAGTAGAATTGTTGTGGAATTGAATAGAAAAAGTTGTTTGTAATTTACATTTTAGTTGAAAATATGAATAGTAAGTAGTCTTC
Organism: Tortricodes alternella; assembly: GCA_947859335.1. Taxonomy (NCBI): domain Eukaryota; kingdom Metazoa; phylum Arthropoda; class Insecta; order Lepidoptera; family Tortricidae; genus Tortricodes; species Tortricodes alternella. The sequence goes on along the minus strand of OX401970.1, from coordinate 18,940,532 downwards.
TCGGAGTGTGTGTGATGTTAAAATGCGCTGGATATCGGAAATATGCAGCCACGATTGCAACAAATAACTTGTTGCCAGAAAATATTGTTTCTGAACCCATCATGGAGGATTTATAATATGTGTGTAGATAAAGTTATATATGCAACTCTGCATAATTTGGCCTTAAAACACACGTGCGATCTTATTATGAAACTCGCCTATCGGCTCGTTTCAAGAAAACCGCACTAGTGTTTTAAGGCCTATCATTATGCAACCGTTGCATAAACTACTATTAGTTGATTAAGAAGTTTACACCAACAGCTATCCAATCCAACCATTCAGAGTCCGACGGGACAGCTTGTGCCGATAGTTTGTTAATAGACTAACTACCGGCTCATGCACTTTATGAAAGCATTATAGTACATTGTGCATCTAGGGCCGTAAGAAGGGGATAACTAACGAGAGTCTGTTAGAAGCCCGACGCCGAAAGGCGAGGGCTTTTATGACTCGAGTTTGTTATCCCCTTACTGCCCGTGATACACACAATGTTTTTCATCACATTTGCGAGGAAATGAAATAAAAATTAGACAAAAAAAGTACATATATTAATTTTATTTCCATTTTACATCGTGAATTACCGTCAGGTGGGTGTTCATAAACTGAGCGTACGTTGCGATCAGCGCGGGGCAGCTCCGCCGGCTTGCGGTCGCGCGCCCCGCCGGCTGCGGCTCCCGAGCAGCTCCGCCGACCTGGCGCACTTAACTGCCCGCGGGAGTTCGAAACCATACAAAATCTTTTTTTATGGTTTTTTATGGTATGGTGGATTTTGTATGGTTTATAACTCCCGCTGACGGCGGGGCCCGTAGAGGAGCTAAATCGGCTATAGCTGCTCTATACGCCTGCGTATAATAACACCCTTTCCGAGCAAGTGTGATGAAAGTTAAATTATAATATCGTCGGCCGAAATCGCAAGCCTCGTAACTTAATCTGACCAAATTTTACAGGAGGCACAAAAATTAGTAAATTTGTTTTTTTTTTTTTTCATCTAATATGCGTGTATCTGTGTTTTTGTGTGAATTTTATTGAATTATGTTATGTTATTTTGGATTATGCAATCAAATATGGAATCTATTCTGAAATAAAATAATTTGAATTTGCGAGTTTTTCTTGAAAATTTTAGAAAGCTATTTGGGAGTTTTGCTATAAAAATTCGTAAAAATAGAGGATAATCTTTTGATCTGAACAAGGTAATTGTGGATTAAAAAAATAAAAAATCTTGCAAATCAAAATTATTTATCAAAATTTAAATAGAAAAGCCTCTTCTGGCTTCAAAAATGTGGGTAGCAAAATTATACTTTTATAGAAAATCACGTAACTAATCTTCATGCGTAAATATCCACGCGAAGCAAACCTCGTATGTCCACGGCACGCAACCAAACGACAATTACAATAGTCTAATGTGTTTAAATATGATAAATATCTATCAAGAATACACAATCATTAAAATAGTAAAACCTTATACTTACCTGATATTCAGCACCCGTTTTCTACGATTTCAACGCCATCGCAAACTGTACTGAAGAGAGTGGCGGGGGGAGATACGAGGTATTTCTTTTACAAAATGGCGGTCGGGAGTTGCGAGGTTTTCTATTTTGAACGTAAACGGTTTATTTTTGGTATTTAAGAGTTTTGCCGCATCTAGCGTTCAGAATAGTTTTATCTAAAAGTGTCAAAACATGATTTAAAAAAAAATGGAGTTGCGAGGTGTGCGATTTAGGCCGACGATATATTAATATAAAGATTTCATTCGACAATAATATAAGAACAAGTATTATTAAGAGTTGTATTTAAATATTTTTAATAATAATATCTAAATTCTATATAAAATACAAATACCTTGGCTGTACCCCATCCAGGACTTGGACGGATTTGGATTAGATTTATAAGAGAACCAAAATAGAAAATGCCCATTTCAACTAAGAGGTGAAATATCCTTGATTTAATTATACCTACTTTCATATACAGTAATAACCAAACTCTTCAGTCTCAACTGGCCACGTGGTTGGGGAGTTTGTTAGGATAAGAAATCCTTGCTCTTTAGAGCAACTGTGGCAATTAGCTGCTAAAATATCTTAAGGAAAGTTTCCTCACAATGTTTCGACATAACTTAAACTTTTATAACCAATCAGTACTGTTAAATTGACTATTTGAAAGCAATCATAACTTTTCCTATATTTAAAAAACTGATTATTTCATATAAGTAATTTAGAAATCTTCATAAGGGCTCATGCATAGGTACTTACCGACCTTGCTAATGGTCAAAACAACTTAAAAGTTTAACTTCTACTGAAATAGGTTTGAGTAACTAGGAAATTCATAGTGATATCTGTCCAGATTAATATAGCTGCCTATAAAATGAAAGAGCAAGGATAGACTTCTCATAGTATTATAAACTATTATTGTGAAAATAAGATATCAGGTAGGAAAATTGTTAGTAATTAGAAGCCATAATATTCTCCATAAAAAGAATTTGGGATACTGTCCACGGTTCACAATTTGGGGTCCTAATAAATACACACTAGAACGATCACAGGCCGACCAATTTAAAAGTGCAACTCAAGTCTTTTTTCGATTCGAATTATCTCAGAATTTTCCTAGTCACCCACGTATAGTGCGTTGTGAACTACTGGTCTGTCTTTATCACTTTAGCTCAGGTTTAACCTGAATATATATATACACGTATAAAATTATATTACATTTGATAATGTCAACAGGATTGACTGTTAATATTGACGCTCCGTTTTCGAGTACACGACTGCAACATCCAGCCCAGGATCCAAGCCGAGGCCAGGAGGAGGTAGAAGCCGCTAAGTACATAGTACAGAGCAACCGTTGGCAAGTTCAGCGCCTGGTTTAGGGTCAGAGTGAGTAGAGACTGCAGCACCGTTCCGATAAAAGTGTTGATGCCAAAAATGAGTCCGAAGCAGCTATCGTCACTCAATTCACTAGCAATTTTGGCGCTGGAACAAAACATGTGGAGCTTTAATAGTTTTGAAAATAAGTAATGACATGAAGCGATTTTGATCTTTATAGAAATCTTATTAACGAAAGTAAGTCTCGAAAACTGATATTCGATATTAATAATTCGTCTTTTATATTGGTCCCTTGGCCATTTCGGCCGAAAAGACAATTAAATTAGTTAAAGCAAGAAATTTCTCGCTCTTGGCCTTACAGACAAAGAGGACGTGAAATAGAAACCTATCACACTAATATTATAATAGGAAAGTTTGTATATGTGTGTGTGTTTGTGTGTTAGTGCGTTTGTTACTTCTTCACGCTACAACGGCTGGTCCGATTTGGTATAGGGAAGCTTATATCCTGGATTAACACATAGGATATTTTTCATCCCATTCCACGCGAACAAACATAATTCTTATGTGTTCCAGAGGTCCAAGAATAAACTCATTGAATTGCTATTGAAATGTTATCGTTAAAACTAATGAATACGGTTTAATTTAAATATTAACAGCCACATGAACTTAATATCAGTAAATAGAAATTTAAAAAGGCAAGTACGTATAGGTATTTCGATGATCATTCAGAAATTATACGAAACATTTAAATACTTTCGGAATTTGTCACAAAGTTCCAATCCAAATACAGAACATACATTGTCTCTGCCATGAACCCCCGTTTCACCCTTGTAACAGTATAACTTTGAAAAATTACTTCACTTGCTTAAACATCCCAAAATTAAGTGTCGTTAGGTTAATCGTTTTGTTGAGTCTTACCAGGTCGCGCGAAGCTTTAATTCGCTCTGAAAACGAGGTTGACTACACATATAATAAGTTCGAAATGCGCAGCGCAGTCACTTCAGAGTGTACTATATGTATCAATACTCAAACCTTGTAATGTTACAGAAATGTTAGATTAACTGTTTGTGCGACTGACCTGGCCAGCGTGATGGTGAAATGGTAGAGCGTGCCGGTGACTATGTAGCAGGCGTAGGAAACGAATATGTTGGGCAGGAAGACGCTAAGGAAGACGGCGGCACCCTGCGCGGCGGCCGCGACGGCCGGCAGCGGCGTGCGCGCCTCCCACGCCGCCGCGCACGCGCCCAGCGCGCCCAGCAGCGTCTGAGCCGCCTCCACGGCGCCGTTGTATACCACCTGGTAACAATACGATTGTTTTATATCCTCTTCCAACATACAAATCTTCCACCAATACACAAGACTTTCAGTGACCGTCAAGGTAGCGTACACCAATAAGATATCCAGGATTTGATGATGCCAATAAATAGTACCCAAATAGTACCGAATTAGTACCTAATTAAAAAAATTAGTACCCTTGTAGTTTTCGAGATATAAGGGGCACAAAAGGGGGGGGGGGGGGGTAGGTACGCCACCTTGACGTCAAGGTCTCTGGATTGGCAGTGTTCCCGGAGCTATTGTGGAAGCTGAGTTTGACTATTTAACTGAGTAAAAATTTGAGCACCGTCAAGGTGGCGTACACATCTTTTACAGCGAGATTTCACCCAGAAGGCCTTCGAATTTTTCAATCAGCTATATCCCAAAAAATACTACCCGAAATAGTACCCCTTTTACGATCAAAATAATACTGATAATATATGTGGAACTTAGAAAAAAAATCAACCAAACTTCTACGTAGTAAAAGTACAGTCACGTCGAAAAGAACTAAACCAATTTAATTTTTAATATTGTTGGTTGAATATCATTAAAACTTCAATATCATTGGATAAGCTAGTTGTCCTTGTTTAAATTTAACTAAATATGATCCAGCCTCCTCATAGAGTAGGTTTTAGTGGGCGCGTGTGTTTAGGCGAGCACTCGCACACCATAAAATATTGGATTGTTCCCACGACTTTGTTACAGTTGAATACAGGTATACTGTGTTTTAATGGAAATTATGTTCAAATTTGACCTTTAAATTCAAATGCTAAAAATCGACGTGATAATGTAACTATCTGCTAGAAATTGATCTACCAACTTGTAGCTGTTTTATACACAAAAAATAAAAAAATATTATCATCCTTCATAATAATTTGAGTATAGGTACTTATTGATCTTAAAAAGAATTTAAAATCACAAAAAGAAACAGCTTGTAGGTACTTGCATTTTATGCTGTGCATCGCTATTCAAACGAACAATCGTAGAAAAACTGTAATTCAACTTTTCACCGCACGTAACAAATCACATCAAATATTTAAATATTTTCTTTAGTACAAAGTAGATCCGTCTAGTTCGATGGTCATCTTGACAATAATAATAACACGAACGCGCACCGCGCACCCGGCCCGTAAGACAGGTAAACAGCAAAAAAATATTTTGTCTAATTGCGCTTAAAATGTTTTAAGTTAAGCAATTGTGCACCTTCATGCAGCTGTGTAAGAATCACTTTGCCTGAAAGCTTATTACAACATACCACCATTCTAAATCGCTGATATCAGTCATAGCAAGTAGTTTGCAACACATATTTGATCTCTATTTGCGACTGTACTAAGATGCATTTGTATGTAGAACTTTGGTTGAAGTTTGATGCCATATCCCTTCTCTCTAAGGTTGTCTTGAAGAGATCGCTACATACACGTCGATAAGATCGCCTATTGTTTAGGCGACCTTGAAGAGTTTTTGTATTGCATTTTACTGGATTCTATGTTGAATTAAAATAGAATAAATAATTAATAAACAGCCTAATGAATTTGCTTTGAACATCTGTTAACATACCGGCTTGTCGTCGCCCAGCTGGATGTCCTGCCAGAGCACCTGCACGTAGGTCTGCGCGTGCGTGAACAGCGCGAGTGCAGCGGCGTACAGCGCCGACCACGCCCGCACCCGCGGCCGCGCGTACGCCGTGCGCGCGTGCCGCGCCACCAGCCGCGCTGCTGACGACACGCTCGCCAGGATGGAACGCTGCTGTAACAAAAGGGATTAAATAAATAACGGCTCAAACTAGGACAACCTGTATCTTAGGTCCGTACAAAACATACAGAGCCACACAAACGACCAGACCGCAATTGCCAGTATGACATGATACAACATCCGAATCTGACGGTGATCGAACACGTGATCTCAAGAGGAGTCCAACATTGAAACCGCAAGAATAAGAAATGTACTACTACGCGACTAGGCTAACGGGTCTGTCAAAGATGACGGTTTGAGATGTCGACCTTCGTTTCACACTCCTTAAGGCGGAATTTAAAATAAATATTTTTTGGAGAGCACTTATTAGTTCAATCATGTTTATAATAGGTTTAGGAGTTTTAGACACAAGTAATATATACTCGTATTTCAATTCTCATGCTCTAAAAGTGTGTCATTATTATTGTTTGTGTTGACGGACTAAAGTCTATCATTTTGTCCCTAGGAAGTAAATTTTCCATCTTTTTTTTCTTCGTGATAGGACTAAGACAATCATCAACAGCATACTGGCAATTGGGGTCTGGACGTTTGTGCGGCTCAGTATGTAAACATGGTTCAGGAGTAAGATGGCTCTATAGTTCTTTAGGAGGGCGTTATCGCGCTTTTTGAGGAAGAGTACCACAACACTTCATTTCTTCTAGGCCTGCGGTATTCGTCCCTCGTGTATGACGGAATCGAAATACTTCTGTAGGGCTTTGAGAACCGGTTTTCCACCTCCCTTCATAAGTTCGACTGTCCTTTCTTCATTACCAGGGGCTTTTTTATTTTTGAGCTGGTCAGAGCCCCACTATATCCTAAAAGCTGACGTCTGGGATGTCTTCGGTGTAGTATCGGGTCAATCAGCTCTCGGGTCGTTAGGTGTATAGCTGTGCACAGAACGTCTCGGCCTTTCTCAAAAGCTCAGGTTTGGATGCCACGATCCCACCATCCTCCGTCTTCAGATTTGCTTCGCACATAGAACGTATCTCGATCACGCTCAATGACTTCAAGATTCCGCTTTGAAACCTCTATACCTCGCTGATACTTTATGAATCCCAAAATATCCGTAATCAAATCAAAATATTCGTAATCGTATGCTAGACCATATATCCTAAAACACCGAATTCGGCACTCGTATGACAACACGGTATAATAGATTCATATTATCAAAGTATATATTATTTTGCGTTTATACACGTTTGTGTGTATAGAGCGATATTTGAAATTAAAAGACACATCAACCTTAAGCCTGCATCGTATCGTGCATCCAGTGGCGCCCTCATCAGTGTTCTTGTATTTTATTTTATAGCCAAGACAAATACAATGAGCCCGAACCTGTCGGGGTTATGTTGTTTAACTGAGGAGTTCCAATGGCTAGCATGAGGTTCCATCATCAGACTCTGGACAACACCTAGGGCAATAGCACTTGTCAAGACAAATACAATGAGCCCGAACATGTCGGGGTTATGTTGTTTAACTGAGGAGTTCCAATGGCTAGCATGAGGTTCCATCATCAGACTCTGGACAACACCTAGGGCAATAGCACTTGTCAAGACAAATACAATGAGCCCGAACACGTCGGGGTTATGTTGTTTAACTGAGGAGTTGCTATGGCTAGCTTGCAGCTCCATCATCAGACCCTAGACAACATCTGGGGCAATAGCACTTTTCAAGACTAATACAATGAACCCATACACGATGGAGTTATGTTGCTTAGCTCAGGAGTTCCGTAGGCAAGGTACAATATAACTGCACAATATCAATGGTTGCACAATTATATTGATCGTTAGATGGTATTGAGGATTGCGCAATGGTTTAGTAAAAACCTAGTGCGAGTTTAATTTTTATTGCACCATACTCTGTTACGTGGTGCGCCGCGCCGTTTTTTTATTCCGAACATCTGAACACACTGCCGTTTCTCGATAACACCAACGTAATGTTAACAAGGCGAACAACTATTTCATGGAAATTTTATTGCATGGATATTCAATATTTTGCAGTGGCGAAGCGTCAAATATTTCCTAAGGGAAGCCGGAAGAATTAGAACTGTACGTGCAAGTCTGACATTTAGTTAGAGTAACATGGATTTCACTGACGGCTAGCCGTAGCCCTCTAGCTTGGTAAAGCCGTCAGGAATCGGCTTGTAGGCAGGCTGCGCCACTGATATTTTGTTACTCCGTATCGATATAACGAACAGGTATGAAGCACGTCACTCTTTGATATAATAGATGCTAGAGCAGCTTTATGGGCAAATATTGCATGGGCAGCACGGCTTTATGGGCAAATATTGCATGGCAGAAAGTGATAGTCATTACTAGGCATAAGCGTGAGCAATTATTTTACAATTCCACACTTCATTATTGTTTTATTTAATTAAAGCCTACTCACCTGTGAAATGTAATGCCATCATTTTTTAGACTGGACGCTTTCCCTGTTTTTCCCACATAATTTCACAATTCAATAAAGCATTTTACTCGTGTTTTCGCAAACATTCTGCGGAGGTGAATGAAATTGCACGATCTGAAGTCGTTCGCGAAATCAGGGCTGCCAGTACATTAATCTCGTTTATACGGGTCCAGTGTCTGCAATTATACGAAATTCGATTGCATTATAAGTACTTACATAATTATTTTTCTACCCGATTTTTTATATTACTTCACAATAAAAAAGTAAATCATTATAATAATCGACCGAGCGAGCGAAGCGAGCGAAGCGTCTCCGTTTCAGCTTGCTTAAAAATGCTTTCGTATGTCCTACGGATGTCCATTTGTTCTCGTCTACAGCTCGCAGTTCTCAACCAATTCTCGTGAAATTTTGTGAGGAGGTTCGGTAATTGTATAATTTTTTTTTGTCGATTCAATTTTTCGAAATATTTCATAATGGCGGAGATATGGAGGTTTTTGCAATTACAAACTTACTGGCGGTGTTGGTAAACTGATTTGACCGTTGTCGATGTATGGAGATGTCAGTTTTTCAACGGCAAAGTTAATCGCAAGTTTGTCGCAAGGCCAATCATAATTTCTTACTTTTCAAAGGGTTTTTGTTTTGTTTTAGATTCAATTTTTTTGAAGTCTTTTGTCGCGAGGTCTACATCTCACGGAGCCACTAGTCGACCGAGCGAGCGAAGCGTCTCCGTTTCAGCTTGGGCAAAAATGCTTTCGTATGTCCAATGTCCAGCGGATGTCCATTTGTTCTCGTCTACAGCTCGCAGTTCTCAACCGATTCTCTTGAAATTTTGTGAGGAGGTTCGGTAAATGTATAAAATTGTTCTGTCGATTCAGTTTTTCGAAATATTTGAAAATGGCGGAGATATGGAGGTTTTTGCAATTACAAACTTACTCGCGGTGTTGGTAAACTGGCTCGATGTATGGAGATATCAGTTTTTCAACGGCAAAGTTAAGTTTGTCGCAAGGCCAATCATTATTTCTTACTTTTTCTCGCTTTTGATTCAGTTTTTTGAAGTTTTTTGTCTCGAGGTCTACAGCTAACGGAGCCACTAGTAATAATAATAACCATTTATTTCAGGCACCATGGCCCGTGACATAAATACCTTAAAGACGAACATACATAAGTAAAAATAAAACTCTTAAATAACTAGGTAACGCGTTTGGTCTACGACGCGTGACTCGGTTTCGCGGTGTCCAATAACCGTCCGCGAAAACGACGGCAATACGACCCCCTTCGGCCAGAATTTCTGCTTTGTGAAGGCCGCAAGTTGGTCGGTCGTTACCCCCACCACAAAGGACGTAAAATTGACTTTGTGGCGCGATTCCGACCTGATATACTCTACGATCTCCTCCTTCTTCGTAGAGTAATACAGTCGGGACACCTACTGGTCGCCGACTCAACTCTGCTGATCGATGCATTTTGCGCTCCACGACACGAGTTCAGGTTAGAGGCCTCGCGTGACCTACATGCCGCAGTAGTATTACGCAGTAATACTAACTCAGAATACAACTCACTAATGGTGCTATTCGACACCGCTAGCTTGCACTGCATCTCAGCCAGACCGGCTCTTAGGGATGTTATGTCTTTAAGCAGCCTGGTGACATCGACGTGGTCGAAAGTGACGGGAGTAGCTTGCGCAACTCCTTCGCCACGAAAGCGGGCACGTCTCATCCGGATTGGTCGCCTTGAACATCGTGATGATATCCCAGAGACTCTTCACGCCTCCATCCCTTTGGCGGGAGGGCATCTGGTCGGTCTTACCGAGCGCCTGGAAGAAGAGCGCCTTGCTACTGCAAAGCTCATCCTCCTTAAAATTATGATTGACGGCAATGGGTTTGGAAAGTTTTTGGATTTACCACCAGGGCCGCGCTATTATCGTGATTCGTGATGCACTCTACCTATCATATTGTCAAGTTGGTAAGTATATCTCCATCTCTGTTCATCCTAGAGGCGAGAGCGTCGTGAAAGAAAAAGGCTAATACATAACGTTCCTTTTCAAACATTTCCTTTTAGAAATAAACATGCCGCGTTTTTTTTGTATCCAATTATACTGAATGACTACCTATACGTATTAGATACAATAAACAGTCCGATTATACACGTATTGTGTCCGAATATACGGTCTGGCAGCCCTGCGCTGCGCTAAATGAACTTCGTATTCGCGGCGTGGCGCCCGCTTATAGTCTATTGACCATAAACTCACCAGGGGGGGGGGGGGGGGGGGGTTAAACATTAGTCCTTAAAGTCTCCTGGATGATCCTTTTACAGAACCGATTATGCAAAACGTTTCACGAAAAAATCTACTACTTTTAAACGGGGGGAGAGTGGGTAACACTGAATCACGGGGCACAGTGATTAAAAAGCCGTTGTCCGTGTGTTTACGCACATAAACACTCGTTAACTTATCAAACGGTCGCCTCGAGTGTGCTCCCCTACGCCGCGCTAGTCGCCATTACGCTCGCATGCTACGAGCTCACGCTATGGCAGTGTCCCGCCAAAGTAGGTACAAAAGTAATTTTTTACGTGTTTTCAAAAAGTGTATTGCATCGAATTCAATGAAAATTTTGTAACTTTATGTTTTGTTTAATGTTTTGTAATGTTTCTCTTATTCATTTTTCTGTAACGACAGTGTAAATATTTATTTCGAATTTTTGCTTTCGCTAACGGTGGTTGGGTCTCAATGGATAATTTCAATTTGTCCTACTAAGAAATGTTACTATCACAATTATGAGACTGAATTATAAACTTCTAATTTTACCTTAAATAAAACAATATTTTTGAATGAACTTTCTTAGCATAAATCCTAAAAAAACTACTGTGACCCATGGGATTTATTGTAACGCAATAGGCTGATCCAACGTAACCCAGGGATGGGGCACAGTGGATCATATCCCATGTTTTTTTTAAACCCCTATTCTCCTAAATCTTTTGCTATTACAGCGTGTATTATCAGTGTTTTATATACCCTAAGAGTGCCACGTAAGGATGCATTAAAATACTAGAGCTCTATATACTTAATTTCAGAAATAATGAGCCTCCCCTATAACTAAATCAAATATAATTAATCAAAAATATTGTGATATATAATAAGTAATAAAATTTAAAAATAAAAACATAACTTCGGATAAAGATGTTTTACCGACATATAATTCTAATCACTCTTTGATTCATCCTCGTACTCGTACACACGGTGTTATAGGTTGACCGCTTAAATGAGTCTTCGCCCGCGCGGCACAGGGGCGCGGGGGCAGGACGACAAAGGGGCCTGAGAGATGTGCGGGCGGCGTGAAATGAATGAAAACAAAAATGCGCCTGCCGCTCGCACCTCTCTCGGTCCCCTTTGTCGCCTGCCCCCGCGCCCCTGTGCCTACCTATAGTGTAAAAAATGTTACATTACAACTTACAATGGATGGTATGTAATTTACATGTTTTAGCATCAAACTTAATGTTAATCGATGCTCAGTCGGTATGTTATTATTAATGTACATGTAAAGATACATACTTCCGTAATTACGGAATTTTACCTTTGAATTAGGTACGTTTTTATAAAAAGTTCAAAATTTATCCGTAATTACGGAATGGAAGCTTTACTCTGTAGTTAGCAGGATGTTGTTCGCCACAATGAACGCATTCTGATAGCAATACTTTACACAGGTCGATGGCGGTTGGCATACTGCTATAGTCACCTGCTACTACTAGATATAATGAAGCTATATTATTACATCGTATTCATTAAAAGGTAAAATTAATTATATTTTATTGTAACAAAACAAAACAGACGCCAAAAAGGCTTTGAAAAGTAATATTTAAATACTGACTGGCCTTGGTCAGTTAATTACCTAGAAATATCAGATATATTTGTTAATTAAGAAATAAATTAATATATTTATATATTTTCAATAAACATAATTATTTTTTGCATAAATCTAAAGTTTTCGTTCAAGTAGCAAAGGTCTGAGTGAAAATCTTAATGCGGTTCACAGAATACACCTACTTACCAAGTTTCAACAGCATAGTTCTTATAGTTACGGAAAAAAGTGTCTGTGACTTACGGACGGACAGACGGACGGACAGACAGACAGACAGACAGACAGACAGACAGACAGACAGACAGACATGACGAATCTATAAGGGTTCCGTTTTTTGCCATTTGGCTACGGAACCCTAAAAATGCCCTTCAATATGAATGTATACCGAATTTCATGACTTTTCTAACGTTTTAACCTCAAAGTCTAAATAAAGATACTGGGTTATTAAGTTCTTTTCTTGGTTTTGTTGTAAATATGAACAAAATAAGGTACAAACGCACCTTAGCCGGCGGTAAAGGTTTTTCGTTTGAAGGCTGCAGTTTTTGCTGCAAGTTGGTCACGATGGACGAGCGGCGATTGAAGTAAATCCCGTACACCACGGGCGGCAACCAATAAGCCCATAAAGTGGCGAGCACCTGAGCTGTACACCAGAAAAGAATTCTAATTACTGTAACGAGAATTTGGTAGTCTCCACAATATTTTTCGTAGGATATTTGACAGCTCTACAGATAGTAAACTCTTCTATTCACTTCTCGTAAAAATATATATAGAACTAGCTTCTGCCCGCGTGAAATTTGGTTATACTCGTAGTTATATCCCATTTTTTTGATGTTTTTAAACCACCTCTGTATTAAAGCGAACAATACATACAAAAACAAACCAGTCCAGAATTTAGCGTTTTAGCGTGACTACCTACTTTGATTTGATTTCAAATTTCGATTTGCTATTTCCTGGGATAAAAGAAATACCATCCGCGGTATATTGGACGAGAAGATATGGCGTAGCGTCTTCAATGCTGCTCGGCTGAGCCGGCATCGAGCATAAAGGACCTCTTTCTCGAAGTTGGACCTAATCGTCAACAACTTAGAGCGTAGAGTTTCTGATTTCCACTGGAGTAGTTACATGGACATTTGACATGATTTTCGCCATTTCCTTGTTCATTTTAAGGCCATCTCGTTCGAAGGCTCTACTGAGGTTATCGAGCATTGTACTTAGGTCTTCCGTAGTCTTAGTCATGACTACAATGTCATCAGCAAACCGAAGGTGATGTATCAGCCGTTTATGCCGATGCCTTTCTGATCCAGAACCTTAAAAACGTGTTCCAGCACAGTGGTGAACAGTTTTGGAGAGATAACATATACCTGTCTGACTCCATGCTGCAACAGGATGGGTTTTTAGTTTTGGTCCTGTAGTTTGAGTGCCATATTGGCGTTTTCGTGGAAACATTTCAGTGTTCAATGTACCTGTATTCGACTTGGCACCATTGTATGCATGGTCAGCCATTACATGTATATTATTCGTCATTAGGGCTCCGAACATTCGATGAAAAAACGGAACCTTATTAGTCCTTTAGTCCTCCAACCTCTCGTGTCTGTCTGTGTGTCCGTCTGTCAGTCACAGTATTTTTTTTTTCAAATCCACTAGACTAACCAATTTTTAGACGGTGATTTATAGAACTGGACCCTCTCCATGCGAGTCCAACTCTCCCTTGACCGATATTTTACCAAATGTAGGTACACTAAATATACATCCATTTCTGAGCAGACCGGGTGACTTATTTAGTTTGGCCGCGTCGGGCCTCTGACAGGCTTAGTCCGCCACGCACACGGAGGTGACGATATCTAATGCGTCTTATTAGGGTTGTGTTGTGTGTTGGGTATACCTGTGAAGGTGATAAAGTTTAGTTGGCGGTAGTCCATGAGCCGGAAGTGCGTGAGCAGCTGCGCAGTGACGCCGGAAAAGAAGCGGCCCACCAGTGCCGCCGCGCGCGTGTACGACGACACACGCGGGTAATGCGCCGCGTCCACCTGCAGTCAAAAGCACGCGTCAATTCAACTCTTACAAGCCCGTCTGAATATCATCATATCATCTTCACAATTGTCATCATCATCGTCATACACTTCACATTGACGTGACACTGTACAACTGTACAATCCAAATTTTCCGAATCTTTTTACCACTCGGTACACTGATTTAGATTTTATTTGGTGTACTGATCGATGTATTCGTAAATAAGAACTTTGTGAAGACATGATTCTCAAATAAAACGATTTTACGTACGCGACGCGTCCTTCTCCAGTGAGGCGGGCGAGAGAATGGGAAAAATGACTTCACGCCGCGCTCAAGCGACTTCCACGGACAAAATAGCGCGCGTTCATTTTTACCGAATCTTTGAAAAACTATTTTGAAGCCATTTGAAGTGCTAGAGAAAAAATAAAAATACCATATTTTAAGTTGAAACGTGCATGGACAAAAAATACTGTTCACAGGCTCATTCACGCACTTGCGAAAGTAGCGCACTCTATTTCCTAGAGATATAGGTAATTATTAAACGAATAAAATAACCTCGTGTTTAGAATTTGACGAATGAGAAGCATTTGATAATACACTATTTACTAATATATAATACGCATTTGATAGTACAATTGAGAATGTTACTCAGTTGATGGATTACAAAAACAATATCCATTAGAGGTCGAAATTCGGATGCTAGAAGAAACTCAGCCCAAGAAGCACTTATTTGCTCTAGAGCAATAAAGTTTCATACAATAGTAGATTGTTGCACCAAGTTGAAAGTGATTCATTATTGCGGCGAGTGTTAGTTTGGAGCCCGAACGAAAGTGAAGGCTCTAAAGACACGAGCGCAATAATACAACACTTGATGAGAGGTGCTAATCAGCTTTCCTTTCAACTACTGCAAAAGTTGATAAACAAAAGTACCAACTTTTTGGAGTAGTCGAAGGAAAAACAGATTACAAATATAGTGAATAATATGTTTCCATCGGTAAAACTCAGATCTCAATCGGAAGACGACGGGACCCGAAGTGTCAATTGATTATTGTATTCAATGAGTGATAGTTTATATTCATTAATATGAAACTTTATTATTTAGTGTCACATGTCAAAATGAAAAATAACAGCATGGTATGATGGGTACTGGCCCACAATTCTCGATGCATTCGAGATAATGTCGATTGCGAGATTAAACGTCAGATTCATACAGTTGTGTCAAACGACTGTATGCACTGACGTTTAATCTCGATTGTGAGATTATCTCGAATGCGCCAAGAATTGGGGGCCTGCTGAAGCTAATTGAGAGAGCACGATAATTACGAACTTTTCCGATTAAACACGATGGAAACTAATTATGCACTACACCTGTAGCACCTCGCATCATGTGATGTATTATTGCGCTCGTGTTCTTTGATATCTGAATCTACTATTGTTTTTTGATATTTTTCCACCCATGCATTATTGGTATCAAATGAAAGGGCTCAACTGTCTTTATAAAACATGACACAACTTAAACCAAAACAATGAAAAAAAAAAAAAACAAATATCCCGACTTCATTACCTCAGAAAAAAGAAACAAGAAAACGATTCCGCCGTGCTCGTGAGGTCGATATGGAAATATATCACAGATTTCAAATATCTGTTATAGGATTTCATGGAAAGTCACCGACTGGCAGAGGTAGTCGACTGCTATTTCCATATCGACCCCACGGGCACGGCAGAATCGATTTCTCGTTTCTTTCTTTTTGAGGTAATCATAGCTGGGCACCATTAATCAAACAGTTAACTTCGTTAATCGCTAATCCGTTCCTAAAAAAGTTAACTTCGTTAAACGTTAATGCGTTAGATTTCAGAAGATTTAACAGAAGTTAACGTTAATCGTTAACTTGTGATAGAAATTGCATTTTATAAGTCGTTGCGTTAATTATTTACTTATAAAAAATGTTGGTATGTGCCATGGAACTTTAGGCAAGACATGAAACATTAGTAAAAATAGGGTATTGCATTAGTTTGTAATAACACTTATTATTTAGAGATCAAATTCAAATCAAAATTAAATCATAAGCCGCGCTGTGTCCTTTTGGCATATAGTAGGTACTTAATTAACGTTTAACGGACTTAAACTGTTTTAACGGAAGTTAATGAGTCCGTTAACATTTTTTGAACTTGACTTAAAGGTCAATCCGTTACTCGAAATGTTAACTACGTTAATTGACGCTTTAACGGTCTTGTGCCCAGCTATGGAGGTAATGTAGCCGGGTTTTTGCTTTTTGGCTTTATTAAAATGATGTATTAATTAATAGTTACATACCTTGGCGTACATGTACGTATAATATGCAATTTCTGTGGCCATGTATAACCCAAACAAGAACTGTGACACTAGAAGCCATTCTATACTTGTTGTCCATAGCAGTATTGCGTAAATAGAGATGCCGCTCAATCCTGCAAAGAAAAAACTACTTACTAGTAATTACTATTACAACATAAGTAGTTAGTGTCACTAGTAAGTAATAGTAGGTATTCTAATCTGTATCCATTGGCTTTCGATTTGTGAAAGTGCTGATGGGTAGAATGTGCGGTTCGTAGGTACATAGTTAGGGTGCTGGCGAGCATTACGGTTATGACGTAACATATAGATAGGGATTACATTTCAGATCAATACAAATCGATTGGTACCTAAGTCAATTAAGGTGCTCCGGCGCTGCGTTTTTGTGTAAATCATTTGCTCATGTCTGCCTCTGGGGATGACGGTCAAAATTATACCTACCGAAAACGTTGAAAATCCATATAGCAGACAGCATCAACAGACCTCTGCGTTACAAAGGTACGCAGCTGTAAAAATTAAAAAAAATATTTTTTTAATAAAATTAATCAAATGATCTGCCTTTGGAATATGGGCCCTAACATGCATGCCACAAAGATATATTAAACACGTTTATCTCTACTATCTCTTTCGTTGATACTAGTGTGAGAGAGACGCACTTAGAGATAAGACGGTCTATCTTATCTTTGTGTCATGCATGTTAGGGCCGCGAGGCTTTAATGTCAGCCTCATCGATTTTCTTCGTTTTTATAATAAATCTAAATATCAGTCCAAGAAGCAGACATGAGCAGTTGAAAAAGCACACCTTTTTTATCCGACTGCAGCGGAGTAAAAGGAGGGTTATGTTTTTCGCGAGTATGTATGTATGTATGAATGTATGTGATGTATGTATGTAATCATTCCATTAGTAACCATCTAAAACCGAAACGAATGAACGGTTTTCAAAAATGGGGTTTTAAACGATTCAAGCAAAGTCCGGGTGACATAGGGCATATGATGTCACCTGAAATCTAGTATGGCGAATGCTAGAAGACATTTTGCTTCATGATATTTTTCCACTCATGCTTTCGTGGTATCAAATGAATGGGCTTTACAAGAGCCCACCAAAAATATATAACATGTTGTTTTTTTAAAGTACTTTCTATCTGCAAATATGTAAAATACCTAAATTAAAAATTATTTCTCGCTACCTGAACTATCCATATCCTACAGCATAACAAAATTTAAACTAAAAATAAAAAAATAAATGTATTAATTACAAAAAACCCGATCGCATAACCTCAAAAATAAAGAATCAAAAAATCCATTCGCCCGTGCTCGTGGGGTCGATATGGAAAAAGCAGTCGATGACTCCAAATAGCTATTATATGATTTCATGGAGAGTCACCGTTTCCATATCGACTCCACGAGCACGGCAGAATCGATTTCTTGTTTCTTTCTTTTTCAGGTTATGCGGTCGGGTTTGTCGATTTTTCAGTTATCTTATCTAATCCACCAGTTCCATATACCACCTCCCTTCACACAAAGTTTTAACATCCTAAATCACCTGGAAATAGTCTAAACTTTTGATCTATATAGATATAGTAAGTAAGTCAGTTTTAAAAATAGTGATTTTCGGACATCATTATCTCGTCAATGATAAGTTTTTTTATCAACCGACTGCAAAAAAGGAGGAGCTTCTCAATTCGGTTATATCTTTATTTATCTTTTTTATGTTTGTTACTTCACAACTCGGTCATTTATTAACCGATTTGGAAAGTTCTTTTTTTAATCGGTACCTATACATATAATACCTCCAATTTGGTCCCGTTGTAGTCAAAGTCGAGGTGTGACGAGAGGATCTATGAGGAATCGATGGAACTCTTCAAATATTATAGGCACGCATATAGAAATTTTAGTATTTTATGTAATGAGTTATTACAGAAAATACGTTAAAAAAGCAGTTACGTTCGAAAAGCATTATTTGGTGAATTGGAACTGTTGATGAAGACCATAGATGATCACCGAAACTCCTAAATGACAAGTGTTTCACGGGTGGCGATATCATTGAATAAGGTTTGGAAGCAACTTATTTTCATGAAAATCCATGTGTTAAAATAGAACGGGTTGTGAAGAACCAGGAGAACTCCTCAACGATTGATATCCTTGCACCTTGGATAGCAACAGTTTGTAAATGGTGATGAGCAATTGGCATTCTGCTATTGTTACTTGTTGTAGTAAATGTGTGTCGTTAAATCACATGATAAAAATTTAAATGTGGAAAAAAAGCTTACTTTTCAAAGGCTGTTTGAAGTCGGTTATTTTAATTTTTTATAGGTATGTTGGTTTTTAAAATTTGGGATTCAGCAATAGAAGAGTAAAAAATAAAAGCGAAAAATTTAATAAAATACTTTGCCATTTTTTCATATGTATATTTTATGTATTTTCTGAATGCTAAGATGTCGGCAGTTTCATATAGAAACAAATAACTAAAAACGTAATGCTACATATCATATTATTTAACAAATCTCATTGAAAAAAAATTATATATCACTTCATTGCAAGACAGTTACAGTATAGTTTTTTCAGCAAGTTGTACAATGCATGTCATATATATATATATATTTATATATTTTAAATCACTGTCTTGTAATGAAGTGATATTTATTTTCTGTTTTTCAATGGGAGTTTTGTTAAATAACATGAAATGTAGCATTACGTTATTGGTTATTTGCCTTTACATGAAACTGCCGACATCTTAGCTTTCAGAAAATACGTAAAATTATATCATAAAATGGCATATTTTTTTTTACAATCCTTTTTATTTAAATTCCGCAATTTCGTGAAAATAACTTAAATCTTCAATATCTCAGAAACTGCAAATGATCTGTACTATGTCCCCTTAAAAGGAATGTATCGAATAAACAACCACCCTGTATGTATCTAAGTCTTCAAAAAAATCTTCCCAAAATATATGCAAATCAGTGAATTGCTCAAAGTTAGATTTCTCTAACAGCACCGAAACAACAAAATAGACCAAAAGCGGCGGAAATATTTTTAATCCTGACAGCGTCACCTATCGCGTCAGAAGAGGAAAAGGTACAACAACCCATTGTCGAACAACAAATCCCCAATATTTGCAAGGAAATGCTTGAAGCAAACCCGCAACTTTAGATAACTTCAAAAACAAATAAATTCAATTTCAAATAATTTATTTCGAAGATGAGATCCATAGTGTTAATTACAAAACTTATATACTAGGGTTAGTGTTAACATACAATAAGATAAGACTTTAAAAACCAAATAACATTAAATTATAATATTTCAATTATCATTGAAAACGGGCGGATACAGGTGTAGCCTGCAGCCTGCGTTCCAGCACTGGCGAGTCCCAACGCTGGGCCTGCATGCTCAGGATGCTGTTCGAACTGGCGCAACTGCAACTGAGGAACGAGGCACATCGTTTCCCCATGATGGCGAAAAAGCCACCGGTCTGAGTCGGTACAAAATATTGTATAGCAGGATATTGAAAAATTACAATGAATGCTACAAATAAACTAAAAATTTACATTTCACAGTTTCAAGAAGACTATGAATATAGAATAAATCATGGCTTGAGCAAACATACATTAATAATCGGAGCTGATCAGCAAGGGTATTTTTAAACGATTTATATAGCGAGTACTATGATATGTTTTGTTTCACATATCCTGGAGCAAATGCAAGGCACATACAAAATTTGGGGTCTTGACGAATAAACCACATATTTTTTAAACTGTACGAGTTACATTCACTTTAAGAATACATTCAAAGAGTTTAAGAGTTAGAATTACCAAGTAGGTAGTTTGTTTATCATAATGCAGTCAAAATTGGGGACAATTTGTTTTGTCAAAATATGGCAAAATCTACGACCTTACCCAAATGTCACTTTAATTTTAATGAAAGATGAATTTGAGTGGTCTTTGTGAATTTGGCCATATCATAAGTGACTAAAGAAGTAAAGTATTTTGCCAAGTTTAATTTATGAAACATTTCAGCACATATATTTACACTGATTTCTTTGTACAGACAAGTCAATCAATAAATAAAATTCAAGTTCCCAATAAAAGAATTATATGACTATATTTACTATACTGCATAAAAAAGAAATAAGTTAAACTTATTAAATTTATAATTAGGCAATGGAAATAAAAAGCTTAAGTAAAAAAATTTAAAAGTGTAAGGTGTATGTTACATACATAAGCAGCGCCCGAAACACGCCCCAAGCACTGCGTTCGAGTCACTTGTTTACTTTGTATGAAATTATTCACAATTAATCATAGCAAGTGTCCAATCCACACCCACTATGTTTTGTTGGAAGGAAATCTATACATAGTAACTGCGTGCCTCATCGAGTGCTGGTTATGTATTCTGCCTAAGGTGTTGTTGCATATTGACGAGATCCATTTATCTAGCTTCACCAAAAGCGAGTTTTGAAGATTGTTTACCAATGTTCCATCAGGCTGGATAAACTAATAGTAGGATAATGATAAATACCCGCCTAGAATTTCTACAATGAATTATGCCTAGTAGTTTAGATGTGGGCAAGGTTTTCAGTTCGATTTTGTACATACAATGATCTAAGGAAGCATTAATGCAGACAAACAGCTTAGCCCTTACGTAATATTTTCATTTTAATCACCTACATAAAAAAGGGTTGGATATTACCTGATAGGATTATTACAGGCTTGAATCTCAGGAAATCAGTTATTAAAAATATTAATATCAACAGCGTCATGTAGGAATAAGTGGCCACGGGGTAAACATCGCGGAACAGCTGCTCTGAGGTCACATTGCGCCATTCTCCACTGAGAAATTCGGTGACGAAAGGTTCTGATGGTCTTATTTCGCGCAAAGTTCCAAATGCACATAAAATAAGAGTTATTTTGACCCATTCGGGCATTATTTGCCAAATCAATATTTTATAAGTTTGCAAGACTTTTGAAGCCGCATTTGACGTTTGTCTTGTCGACTGACGCAAATAGAGGTGAGGCTAATGCGTATCGTAAGATATTAAATCCGATTTAAGTGAAAATCGATTTTTAGAATCGATTATTTTTAGGTTAGGCAAAATTCTAGGACGATTATCGAAATGTTTTGTTTAACTTGGATTATTTATATACATGTATCTTTTATCTTATTAAAGTTATATTTAATATGTTTTACATTTCTTGGTTCTTAATCAAGTTAATACCTGTATTTCACGCTCGCCGAGTGGAGGAGAGTGCGAGTGTGAAGTAGGGTCGGCTTGACTAGTGTGCGCTCGCCTCGCCTCGTCTGCGCTCGCTATCGTTGTCGGTTTTTTACTCTTCGGAATAGCACATAGGGATTATCCCGGAAAATTCAAAAGTTCCCGAGGGAATAACTATATTTGCATGCGGTAGTTTTAGATATATTATTGATTTTATGAAACTCTTTTATTATTTAGGCTCTGCTAACATCTAACAAAAGAATAAACAAAAACCGGCCAATTTCCATTATAATCAAACAAAAAAAACACGTTTATTGTATGGGAGCCCCCCTTAAATATTTATTTTATTTTAATTTAATTATTTATTTTTGAAGTAAATATATATCTAAATATTCTGTGAATATTTCAAGCGTCTACCTGTTGCCGTTATCAATATCGAGCAAAAACGAGCAAAAAAAATCACGTTTGTTGTATGGGAGCTACGACGGAAATACGGCAAATACGACATTTCCAAATACAATGACATCTTATTGAACTCCTTGTATTACATCTCTCGTTCCCGAGGAAAAAAACTGCCCAAGTGCGGGTCGGACTCGCGCACGAAGCGTTCCGTACCATTATCTATAAAAACCGGCAAAAAAAACATGTGTTGTAGGGGAACCCCCTTAAATATTTATTATATTCTGTATTTTGTATTTGTTGTTATAGCGGCAACAGAAATACTACATCATCTGTGAAAAATTTTAACTGTCTAACTATCACGGTTCATGAAATACAGCCTGGAAACAGACGGACAGAGGAGCCTTAGTAATAGGTCCCGTTTTACCCTTTGGGTACAGAACCCTAAAGAATATGTTCACGCACGTTCCTCCATTAGGTAATTAATAAAGTAAAGAATCTTGATACGTATTTATATTTAAAAAAAAAACAAAGTAGATATGTTCTTACACTGTTCTATTTTTGTGTATAGTAAGCTAAGTATTCGCCATCTCCTTTTCCTCCAAGGTTTCGGAATAATTTGTGTATGTACAATATGTACGTAAAAAGCATAATGAGCAATCGCGGACAAAGCTGTCGCGGCGCGTTCATCGTCTTCTACGTTTCAACTTCGGCAACTGAGCTATGCGTGCGTGAAGGGGAGTTATTATTAGATTATTCTATAATCTAAGGTACACAATTACAAATCCGGTTCCTTGTGCAAATTGACACAGTTTTCGTAGTCCATACGTGGATGGTCTCCACGTATGGACTACGAAAACTGTGTCAATTTGCACAAGGAACCGGAGAACTTTTTAAAAGTTGCCAGGTTATTGCTGTCGAAATGAAGCACATAAAATAATGATTACTTATTATTTAAAAGAAACAAAACATATGATTGGCTTGTATTTATTCCAAATGATATCTAAAACAAAACAATAATAAACTCAATAGGTAATGTTAAAACATACACAATAATGAAAATATTCAAGGTAAGCACATCTAAAACCATTAATGGCATAAATTGAAGCAATGAAGGCACAATGCTTTTAGGGATCCGTATTTACACATATCAAACATCCAGTGCCTGTTCGTTTTGACGAGCTTTTTTACGAGCGTCTGTTCAGTCGACATTAATTTATAGCACCCAGTACAACGTCTTCTGGATATTTGGCCACCATGTCGGCGTGAGATTTTTGTCATTTCATGGCGCCGGTGAGATAAGCTAGATCGAATGGATGGCTCAACATTCTGAATGCCCAGGAGATTACTGATAATCGTTTCATGACCAAGTAGAGGCATTATTTATTTGGATTAAGGTTATTTTAGATCAAAATGCATTAATAACAGCAGTTTCATGATAAATGGTCACTTTGCCAAACACTTAACGATTAATAATAAAAACACTAGGCAATTGCGAGTAATAAACAATGTTTACAAAATTTTGCTGTTTTTTCGCGGCATAGACACACAAAGACCACAGGTATTCGATCTAGACATCTCTGTCAAAATGAGTGTAAACGTGCATGATTCATATATGCTGCATGAAATATAGGACTAGTACCTACGTGCTCGTATCATATATGTAGCACCAGGTAAAGAACTCATACGTGTGTGTATCACATGTGAGGCACTGTGGAAAAATGGGAAATTGGGTAATGGGGTTTCCGGAAATGATTATTCTATTCACAATATATTTAATAAATACCGACTCGGAAGGGCTCAGTTTTTGAATTCCGGTTACGCAGGGAGCCTGTTAACTTGATAAAATATATTAAACTTATTATAGGTACCTAAAAAAGTTTTATTTTTATTCTTTTAGAATGTAGGACTTTTATTTTTAAAGCATATAATTAGTAAGTAAATGTTTTGCTGTCACTTCTAGTAACAAAGCAACATTAAAAAACTCTACCGTGACATGTTCACATGAATTGTACTGATATTATGAATATGGTATAATAACTCGTAATAAATATTTTTTTTAAATTCATGTTCATGACAGTTTTTAAAGACTTGAGGCATGAAACTTAATTGGACGTTCGTGAATAGAATTATATACAAACGTGCAGCCAAAAAAAAAATGTGAGCAAAGAATAGGACATTTAGGACTTGACACAGATAACTACTAACTAGTAGGTACGTTTCATGTAGGTATTTATTTGACTATGGATTGAACTTGGAAATAAAAACATTCGAGGTACGCTATACATTATCATGAGCCGACTATACATACAATTGCCCGAAGGAATCACAGGAATCGAATATGATTATAAAGTTACGAGCTTAAGCAAATAAAATCATACTATCTACTAAATTCAGTACCTAAGGGTTATTTAAATACGGACTCTTATTTGGTTAGCTCTGTCCTTCTGGCACTCTTTTTTGGTTAATCACTTATGTCATTTAGTTCCAAAATATTTTTATTTTTATAGTGTCTTTTCAAAATTTCTTTTTCTTCGTCTTTATCCTGTGTAATAGGAACGACACTTAAATACTCATCACTTTCATCCGTCGTAGTTTTTGTGCTCATTATAGCATTTTCTGGCACTAACGAATAAGGACTAGACGGTTCATTCCTTAAATTATTGTTTATCACAGTAGGTTCAGTTGTATGAATCCTGTCTAAGTCATCCGTGTCCATTAAAAATATTGATATGGGCAACACATCCTCATCATTCCTGTCTTTAAAAGTATCATTCATGATTTTGTGTCTGTCTGGATTACTTTCTGTAATATTCAAATCTTTGTTTATGGTCTTCGAGTCTTTTTCACGTGAGTTTAAATGTAAATCCATTAAAATATCCTGGAATATTGTGTCTACTTCGGGTGTCTTAGAAGTATTGGTTTCACCTATATTTGAAAACTGAGTAGATGTGAAATTTGTTACAACTTGTGGTTGGCTTTCAGTAGTAATCGAATATTCATAAATATTTTCAATTTGAGTTTCGTTGAGGTTAGTAGGTTCTAAATCATGGCCTTCTTGCAATTTTTTGACTAGGTTTTTATTATTTTCTGTTTCTGGTAAAAAGGGGTTCATTTCAGGTTCATGGTCGTCATATTCCATCGAATGGGCATTGATGTTCTTCGAAACGGGGAAAGTTTGACTGTGATTAAGTGCCGATATCTCATATATCGTTACATTTAATTTATTTACAGGTTTTGTATTCTCTAGCGTAATTTCTGCTTTCATACTTAAATTTGTAACTGGTTGCATAGTCACACCGACTACTTTTGGGTTAAAAGATGTACGTTTGTCAGTGTCGGATTCTTCCCAAACTGGAGCTGGTCCTAATTTTTCTAAGGGCGTTGATGTGTGCGTTTTATTAATTTTGTGATCTGGTACACTAGATATGTTTGAGTTTCTTTCCGATTTACTGTAAATGTATCCAGTTACTGTAGTAGTCTCAATAATTTCCTTAACAGAACTTACGGTTTTAAGTGATGAACTAATGGATTTTGATTCAGTGTTGACTCTCTTTACGCGAGATTCCTCATTGTCATAGTCATGAGCCATGCCATACAAGAGTTCGTAATGTTCCGTCATTTTGTTGTCGTTAGAACCTATATTGCTTAAATAATCCGGCTCAAAATCATCTTTTGCTGTATTTTGGCTTATCATGTCATCTATTTTGTTGGCAGTGGGTTCAGTTGTTTTGTCTTTTGTGATTTTATTGAATACTTCTTCGTAATTTATCTCAGTTGCAGGTTCAGATAACCAGTCAGAATCAGTTGTTACCTCATCCAAAATTGTATGAGCTTCTGTGGTAACAATTTCGTTATTTGTATGATTTTGTTCATTTATTGACTTTGATGAACGATTAAAAAGCATATTAATAGAATCGAATGTAATATCCAAGTTTTCATCAGGTTTTTCTTCAGTAGAAGTGTGTGTCTTATTGATATCATGATTGATAAGAGCTTTAATGAGGTGTTTTTCTTCCATATTATCCACGGTTTTCGGTATGGAGTATTTCTTATCAATTGTTTTTACCGTGGTAGTAAAATCATTATTTGATTGGTGAGTTTCATTCAAATCTAGTGTTTTTTCTAAAATTGTCTGTAAACTGTTAACTTCGGTAGTAGATGTTTCGTTATCATAATCGTTTATAGTACTGCTTAAAATAGGCACATATAGCTTTTTTTCATTGACTATACTTACGACAGGTAATGTTGTAGTTGAATCAATTTCCTGATATGACGTGCTTACTAATGCCGTTGTGGTTTCCTCGCCATTAATTTTGGTATAACCTGTATCTGACATTGAAACTTCATAATTTTCAACAATTTTGTGGAGTGATAAGTCGAATTGTGTTTTATTAGATTGAGTAATGGGAACTTCTGTTGAATCTGTAAAAGATCTTGCCTTAGTCAATTGTATGTGGTCAAAATCACTGTCGCTTTGTTTGTCATTAGATAGGGCCTTTAATTCTTTATCATTTTCAAGCCAATCATTGTCACTGTGATATGTGTTTGCGTCTGTGGTGGCATCAACGTGACTCGAATCGTTTATGACTTGTTTATTTTCTCGTAAAATTGATAAAATTTCTGGACTAGCTTCGTATGATGGCTCATTTATAATATTTAATTCAGATATGGAAATTCTCGTAGTTGTGGCTTCATCAGTTTCGTTATTAATGCTGTCACCTGACTTTACTAGTAAATCGTTTTTTAGAGAAGCTGTGATGATTGATGTGGGTGTTGTAGACTTATAGTCCGTATTAAATGCTGACTTTTGGTCGGTCTTCAATTCTGTTTCGGAAGACATATCTCCTGGTTTAGAATCATGATAGTGAAATATAATTGTTTCAGTCGTTTGTTCAGATTGCGACGGTTCGGATTCAGAAGGAGGTTCCAATATGTGCATAATACCTGGTTCTGATTTTGACTCGGATTCTGATAATGGTTCTGGAAGTACGGTTTTTCCTTGGCTTTGTTCTTCATGTGATGTTGCTTGAGATGTTAATATTAACTTAGATTGTAAGACAGGGTTTATGTCTGGCTTTTGTTCTAAAACTGGTTCTGGTTCTAATGTTGGTTCAGATTCAGTTATTGATTCTACGACATCATCTGCTGCTGGTTTAGATCCTGAAGTTGGCTCCAATTCAGACATTGCTTTGAGTTCGGCGTTTAGGTTAGCAACTTGGCCAGGCTTTTGTTCTATTGCTGATGCAAATTCAGTGGTTGATTCAGGTACAGGTTTTGGTTCAGAAACTGGTTCTGGTATGATTATTGGTTCGGGTTCGGCTTTAGGTTCACTTGATTCAACAGGTTCGAATTGATACGTAGAATTATTTTCCAATTCAAAGATGTGGTGATAGATGGAGTCTTTTGTTGGTTCGGATTCCGAAGAGAGTTCAGCTACCGAGATAATTTCAGGCTCTGAAGAAGGTTCTAGTTCCAAAACGGGTTCAGGTTCCTTTTTTGGTTCTGGTTCCAATTTTAGTTCAGGTTCTAAAGATGGTTCTGATTCCAAGGAAGGTTGAGGTTCCGAAGAGGGCTCAGGTTCTGAGGTGGGTTCTGGTTCCAATTTTAGTTCAGGTTCTAAAGATGGTTCTGATTTCAAGGAAGGTTGGGGTTCCGAAGAGGGCTCAGGTTCTGAGGTGGGTTCTGGTTCCGATTTTAGTTCAGGTTCCAAAGATAGTTCAGGTTTCAAGGAAGGTTGGGGTTCCGAAGAGGGCTCAGGTTCTGAGGTGGGTTCTGGTTCCAATTTTAGTTCAGGTTCTAAAGATGGTTCTGATTTCAAGGAAGGTTGGGGTTCCGAAGAGGGCTCAGGTTCTGAGGTGGGTTCTGGTTCCATTTTCGGTTCAGGTTCCAAAAGGTGTTCAGGTTTTAGGGACAGTACAGGTTCTAAGTAATCTGCGTTGAATTTAGTAGCAGGCTTGGTTGTGTGATCATTTTCAGCACTCGATTCCGGTTTTTTAGTTTGTTTGTGATTATCTTCGTTACCCTGGGGACCAAATATATGAGAAAAATTAAGGTCAGGATCCGGTACCGTTGTTGTTTCAGGAATCACACGGTTTGTTTCTTTCCAGTCAAAAACATTGTCATCTATGTGTCTTTGCATGGATTCCGTTGTAAGTTCTTCTTCTGAATATGGTTTTGAGGAAGTGGGGTTAGATTCAGAATCTAGAAATTTAAATTCCTTCTGTTTTGTTTCTCCGGTTAGGTTTGGCTCAAATAAAGATATGCACCCGTGAACATTATTCATGTCCAGCATTAGACCTTGTGGACAAGTGCATATAAATTCGAGAGTACTTTCGTCAAATTCACACCCGTAATCACAATTATTTCTATTGATTTGACATAGATTCAAAACCCGTCTTGTGACTATTTTATCTTCAGCGACATGGTGTACGCTTATCATTCTATTGTTTTTAGAAAGATAGTTATCTAAGTTTGTCTTAACTTGATCGGGTGTTATATCAGTAGCATTTTCATTCAACTTAGGCTTCCAGTGAATTCTGTACTCGACGACAATCGACCCTTTTCTGAAACAAATAAATATTTTTATGGGACTACTCAAATAACACGTGTGAAATTCTTATACTTAAATACGTTTATTTATGACTAGGTAAGAAGTTTTCACTCCATCGTTACCTGAGTTGAATAACTTCGACTAGTAAGTCACTGTTGCGGCTGTCCTTTGCGAACAACGCTTCCCTAAGGCCGTTGGTGAAGCTCTCTGTGAATTTCTTGTACTCTTCGCTATCAGGGTCTGCTAGCGCAGTGGTGAATTCTTCGTTGTCTATTTTTAACTCGCCCTCAATTGTTCTTGGTACTGAAAAAAATAAAATAATATAGTTGTGTATCTATAATAGCACAAGTAAAATCTAAGAGGATATTGAAATACATTTGATTCATACCATACATTGCTAAATCACTAATTTCTTCAGAATCCACAGATTGAATGCTTTCTCCATCGCTTTGTTTATCAGTCTCGTGTGGGCTGGGACTTGTGTCCACTTGTTGATTATGGTTATGATGGTCGTGGTCTGGGTCATGATGACTATCATGGTTGTGGTCATGGTGCACTTGCCCAATACCACCAAGCGCTCGCGCCGAGCTGACAGACACGTTGTACTGTTCTACAGGCGTCGGCGCATTTGCAAAAAGAACACCAGCTGTAACCAAAAATGTTTAGATAATGTATCTTAGGGTACAGTTGCACTATCTATCAAAAGTTACGTTTGGTAACAAAAACGTACCTAAACGTGCCCTCTCTCAATATTGCATAACCCGTGCTCTTTCGAGCGCGGCACGTGTAGCGCTAGGGTTGTTATATATCATCGCAACACATATTGTAATGTTTTAAGCGTATGTCATAACATACTCTCACACAATACATTTGTGGTGCCTATTAAACTTTCTAGTTAAAATTGTTTTTAAAAATGGGCACGCTCTTTTGTCCTGAAAATTAACGATATGCTTGTATGGCGCAATGGAAATAATTAATAATAGCTGACTTTTTCTTTTTATGATAGGTTAACATTTCAGTAATTACTTGGAGAAAGAATCCACTTACATATTAACGATAAAAATATATATAAATTTATAAATGAAAAATTCCAGGTAAAAATTGTAAAAAGAGTAAAATTAATATCTGCTGGGTAGCATTCGAAGTAAATCGAAAAGAAAAAAACCAAGGTTACTTTACTTTTAGCCAAATAATAGTAACGGTTATTTTCATTTATTTATTTAATTTAAGTATTAATTTCATTTTATTTGTGACATCATCAGGAACTACAAAATATTGGAAACTGTATACATCAGCACTGTAAACATAGCCATATGGGGGTAAAATTGGGACACGGCAAGTTCTTGGTGAGTTTAAAATTTAGGTACGGGCGCTTTGCGTTCCTACAGCAGTTAGCCATTTTGATTAGTTTGTCAACAAAAGTTGAATGACATTATTTAGTGCTTTTTTATAGAAAATAATTCGGAAAAACGTTTCTTATATTTTTCATTGCTTTATGATTTTAAGGCGTTCGTAAACGGGCTAGTTTTTCAGCAATTTCTTGCAGCTATTCGGGCTATCCTCAAAAGTTGTTATCTTTTTGGGGATAGCCCGAATTGCAGCAATAAATTGCCGAAAAACTAGCCGCTTAAGATGTCATGAAGTTATTTGACACTTTAAACGTCTGCATCAGCTCATGCGCACTTAGAAAGCTCGGGTTTTGCGGATCGGCTGATGCGGGAAAATAAGTCGTATACAATGGCAACAGAGGCGAAGACTCACTAGCAGCGAGCACGATGACCGCCACGACGGCGATGACGAGTAGCCCCAGCAGCGTCCAGCACAGCGGCCGTCGGCAGCCGCCCTTCTCGCCGCGCTTGTCTGCGGTCACGTACAACTTCTCACCTCTGCAAACAAACAAATAAATGGATATAATAAGACCGACCGTATTTTTTTGAAATAAATGCACTGTTATCTATTTTAGTAAGTCGAAAGTTTGGACTTCTCAGATCAATACCAGATACCAACATAAAATAAATCAAAACTACCTGCACCACATGTTGCCATTACAAACTAAGTAGGTACTATAAGTACAAATATTATGTTACAAGCCGTGGCCTTTGTTGGCGTGGGATTGGGATGAAATAGTACATTACTGAAGAGACCAGTAAGTAAGCCATACTGGACGAGTACGATTTGAAATCCCAGCCGTAGGCGAGGATTTCTATGTACGAGCACAGAATAGATAATAATACTAACGTAGTACGAGTCCAGTATGGCACTTATTGGTCGAAGCTTGTATACTAAGTGCTTTTCTCAAAAATGTATTTTCAATTTTTTATGATTATTTATTTTATTCCCATTGTAGACCGTGAATTACCATCAGGTGGGTAGAATAAACTGTATGTCGCGATCACCGCGGGCGCCGGCGCCGCGCATCCCGCCTGGGGCACACCCCGTGCAGTGCATGTTAGGAGATTTGTATCGTACTTACAGGACATTTATCATTCCGAATTCAAAACCTCTCTACTTACCGGACACGTTTGATCATTGTCTGGTATTCTTAACTTTCTGACTTGTGACTTTTTAAAGATGTTATGGTGACTTTACGCATACCTTAAAGTACCTTTTCTTCCAACTACGCTTTAATTTCATCATTATGGCCTTAAAAGCAGCTCTGATTTGCTCTAGTCTAGGTTATATCTTAATTTAATTACGACACATGTATTAATCTAGATACAAAACGATAAATACGGGCGTGCATTTACGTAAAAAATATATAACGGCAATATTTATAATAACTTAAGATGAAAATAAAAAAATAAAAATTAAGAAAAATTGTGTGGAGGGAAGCTAATTATTCGTCACACAAAACTAGAAACTAGCTCAATTTGTTGTGTTGCGGTTGAAAATTCAATAAGTTATTCGTAAGTAATTAAACAATGTCTTCGAGTAGTGATAGTGACGATCAAATAATGATTTCGCCGGAGACTTTAATGGAAAGAAGTGCGAATAATTTTATTTTAAATGCTTAATCCTTGTTTTATTTCCTTGTGTCGTAATTAAATTAAGATATAACCTAAATCTCATAAAAATATATCAATTAAATTAAATGAAGGTGTATTGTGTATGTGGCTACAGCCCTAAGGCCTAATTGCATTAGTCTTAAAAGAAGAAATTACTTTATGCACAAGAGCATAAAAACCCATTTTATGCAGCCTTCTCTCGACATAAAGAACAATTTTACGAGCATGAGAAGTTAAAAATTCATTATTGCACTGTATAGTATTTTTTTAAATTTGGTTAGATGATCAAGAAGTTTACACCACCAGCCACCCATTCCGCCCATCCACAGTCCGACACGGGACAAATGACCACTTTCCTGTGGACTTGCTGTTAGCAAGACAGTCCACATGTCGGCGGCCATATCGAACTGTGATTGCCCCGTCTAAAAGGCTATGCTCAAAGTACTGGCTGATAAGATAGTATAGGTAACTGAATGATGAAAAAACAAATTGGCGTAATATGAAAATGAATTGAACAGAAACAAGTTTTCTGTGAAACATTTCGGATATTGTACTTTAGCTTCTGAACCACTGGACCGATTTCAATTAATAGGATATCTTAAGATTCGGGGAGAACGTGCGAGTGTCATAGATTATATAAAAATTCTAAGGGTGCGTCGTACCAGGTACAAAAATCCTTTTTACGTCGCTAGTCGGGTTTAAGTATACTTTTACTTTTATTTACCAACTTTTTGCAGTAGTTGAAAGAAAAGCAGATTATGCACCTCGCATCAAGAGATGTATTATTGCGCTCGTGGTTTTTAGATTAATTATTGCGCCGAGTGTTAGTTTGAAGCCCGAACGCAAGTGAGCTCTCTACCGGTTCTAATGCGGTTCTGTAGGTGGGTTGAACACGGTAACCTCCAGAACATGTAAAAAAAAAATCATTTCCTTCCGATTCACAATTTATCAGATTATAGCTGACCTGATTTAAATTCTAAAAATTGTTTGATGATGTTGAACAAGCTGTTTGATAGTACACCCCATTTGAGCCTATTGTTTGGCTTCCAAAACCCGATCCATTTTCTAGGCTCCGGTTTTTGGTTCGGGTTTTTAACATCTCATTAATTAATAAAGCACACAACATTTGCACAAGCGAATCAATACATACTCGTATAAAACAGTACCGTGACTCACTTATAGACAACGCGCAGCCTAAACAGGTGGTCTTAGAGGTTTGAAATTTGGAAGAGACATTCCTCAGGTACCCTAGAGGTGCACTAAGGATGGGTTTTTTGAAATTCCATCCCTAAAAGGGTGAAAAGGGGTAATAAAGTTTGTATAGAAGATACCGTGGGCGAAGCTGTGGCGAGTCCGGTCTAAAATAAAGATAACTAACCTCATGTACTTCCTGTGCTCATTGACAGGCACAAAATATTCGTCGTACGGGTTTGCTGTGTTCATGTCTATCTCGACATTTTTCTTCTTAGCGTTTCCATTTTTGGGTTGCAAATTGATAAGCTCGAGGTTGACCGCTTCCAGAGTTTTAGTATCACCGTTCTTTTCTTTGCTGTGTCCGTTTACAGGCGCGTGGGTGGAAGCGAAGGAGTCGTCGGGGTCGGGGTGGTAGCCGCGGTTGTCGAAGGCGCCGGGCGAGGGCGGCGACGGGGGGCGGTGTTGCGGCCGCGCCGGCTCGCGCGGCGACGCTGATCGGCTATGGTTATCCATTACCCTCGGGGCTGACTGACATCTGAAACCAACACATACATATTATTAAGGCACTATGTCGGATAAAATATGTTACTTTGTAACTAGGCGCTATCGGGACTCGTACCAAACTCCTTCAGTACTGACAACTTCTTCTTTCAATTTCTTTTCAATTACAAATTCAAAATTTAGATCAATAGATCGATTTGGACAATTGATCATGACTACCTAGGAGATCTTGGCCTAGGAAGGTCCTGCCTTGATAAAGAAATAAAGCGCTCTTTTATTACATATTGTAAAATACCTAACTAGAACCATATCCATAGTCAAAAAGTGCAGAGCGATTTATAAAAGAAGCACAATTTATTAAACTACCTATTACCCTGTTATGCACAAAGGAGAGGCTAGTGAGGAACTTAACTGTACCACAGTAGTGTCGCACAAAGCCTCCAAATCATCCCGTCCACATAGCCTTTCCTACCTATATTTATAAGCGTTTATACTGTTGTTCTAGAGTGCCTCGTATAATATACAATAAACCTACCGATACCGTATACAGTTGTTTACCTCCTACCGTCCACCCTCACCTGCATCCAGAGTCTCTACGTACCAACTTGTATTTAAATATCTGGGAAAGTTTGGCTATGGATATAATTTGGCGATTATGGCGTTTAGTCTCAGCAGATGTCACCTTTCGAAGCGCTGGTAGCTTCAGACATGTAAAAGAGCCCATGTGGCCTACTTGCGAAAAATATTTTATTTTCATTTTCATTTGTTGGTTCTTATATAATTATTGACTAAGTATACAAAGTAACTAAGTATTCCCAAAAATGGACGCATAAATGGGTAAACTTTCCTCGATAGAATATATTGCAAATTGTGACTGTTTTGTCGTTGTTTGGGCTTTCTTCTTAAGCAGTGTATTTGATAACAACAAGGTAAGCTTACTTCGTAGGGATTCACAAAAATTGTTTTCAATGTGATGATTTTCATTCATAAAGTCATAAAGATTTGGCATTTACGGTATCTTGTTGTAGGAAAGAGCTCCTAATTTGCATGTTATTTGTCATGTTACAAAACTTTCTCTTCCTTCAGTCAACATCAGCCATTCGTGACTGCTGTCGAAGTGAGATCTGGGTATTAGCTAAGCGATAGGTTGGTTATACAATACGTGCTTTTGCTGTCAAGTTAATAAGAGCTAAATATCGTAGCTGTAATTTGTAATATGGTTTATGCAATGTCGAATACAGGCCCTGTGTTTATGCTTTTCTCCAAATATATGTAATGGCTACTTGCATGATTTTTAGTTCATCTTTTATTGGAAAGTACTAGGTAATAGAAACCCAACTGTGTTCGCAAAACATTATTGTGTTGTTTTTTTTTCCGAGATACGACGCTTTGAAAAGTCCTAGTTCATACCACTCACAAAAACGCTCCATACAAATGGCCCTGAAATATGACGTCACAGTTCAGTTAGTCTATAACCGACCAATGTTAAATGAGCTCTGACGGTCATACATTTTATATGGCCTACAGGGCTCTTTTTACATCGGGCATAGTATATAAATATATGAAATTTGCAATTATTTCCGAAAATACTGTTTTTAGGCCAATACCGTAGAATTAAAAAATGACAGAAATTTGATGAGGATGTCAAAAACTAGTAATTCAGAACTAAAAAGCAATTTTTATTTATCACTTAATTTGACAATTTTTGGCTCTTAATAAAAAAAAGTAACAGTCAAAATGATCTTTTTGTTTCTTTGACATGCATTTATTTACGTTTAGCTACCGTTCCACAGAAATATATTAATATTTGTTACTATCGTCAAGTAGCCAATTGTATTGTATTAATTACGTTTTCATAAATCAAATTTATCTAAAACGTGTTAAAAATGTGTGAAAAATTATTCGGGACATTTAAAATGGGACATAAAAAACCGATCCGGGAGCAGAAGAGCACTTTTAAATCATTCGGCCCTTAACTTGGGTCCACCAATAATTAAGAATTGCACTATTGTGATTAACTTGCCGATTTAGGCAGGTTAAATCTAAAACTCGCACTTGTCCGGTTTTTTTAAAACGACGCACCTTACCTACGTCACTTTATTAGTTAAGTTTTTTTTATTAAGAAAGCTAGAAAGGTACACTAATTGGCTTAATATTTGCCATACAAAGAAACAGCCTATCTAAAACGATTTACCTATTTGGTCTAGCGATTTTTTAAGAAAATGGGAATTGATTCACTGTGTACTTACTAGGCTAAACATAGCACAGTCGCACAGTTAAGTAGGTATCATGTTGTTTAAAATAAAAACAAGCTTTACTCTTCCTCTGTATTTATTGTACTTAAAATTTAATTTGTCTCAATTAACCTTTATACTGAGATCAAATAAACATAATCTCCGCGCTTGATCCACTGGGTACCCCCATGCGATTTCAAATATACAATACCGTTACGAAAAACATTCTATGATTAAATACTAAATTTGCGTTCAAAATAAAGCTTAATTAA
This sequence comes from Tortricodes alternella, assembly GCA_947859335.1. NCBI lineage: Eukaryota > Metazoa > Arthropoda > Insecta > Lepidoptera > Tortricidae > Tortricodes > Tortricodes alternella. Next base: position 18,904,675 of record OX401970.1, on the reverse strand, counting down.
TAGATATTACTTGAGAATATTAACTAACAACATAAAATAAATAGATTTTGGTGTTGAAAACTTCTAAACTTGCTTGATTTGTCAACTTTTGATACATGCGCATTTGCGCAAGACATATCCTGTTCTGTGACGTGTGCGCGATGACGCAGTGGCGCGCGGCTGCGCGGAGCGGACTAGTGCAGAGCGCGGCAAACAAAAGCATGCCGTGAGACAGAGATGGCTGCTCCCGAATCATTGTTTCTCTCAAAACTGCCGATGATTCACTGTCTGTGTACCCTTGATCCACCGTTCCCACAAACACCCTATGTCAAGTTTAACATTTTTAGGTTATGTTGTGATTTTTTGCTGTAGTCATTAAGTACCTATTATTGAATTTATAACTTGGCAATCCATCCAAACTTGTAAATTGTAATTATTATCAAAATAAATTCAACGCTTGTATTAAAATATGTATGTTCTATAGGCCATAAAAGGCAGATACTTTCGAAGTATTCGAAGTCAGATTATGACTTGCCAAGTTATAAATTAATATAATCCATTGTTTTATCTATCAATTATTTAAGAACGTTGTAGTACCTTTTTAAAGTTATCATTTGAGAAAGTTCAAAGGAACTTGGCACTCGTTCAGATCTCAACTCTTTTATCGGCGATACCGTCAACCCCTGACGTTTTTGTATCGGACTTGGCCTTTTTTTCACATTTATTTTTTTGATCTGATATCACAATTTTTTGCCAAGTTATACTAGTCTCTTCTCGTTATTTAAATAAAACGCCATTCAATTATTCTAAATCCCTAACCTCATTTAATTTATAGTAAAATAGTTGAACAATAACAAATCAAAGTTATCAAATTTACCAACGTCTAGCACGACCTGCCCGCGAGTCATTTATCGCTCAGTGCATTCCTTACATATTTGACTAGTTTGAAAGAGACGCATTGAGCGACAAACGACTCGCGGGCATGTCGTGCTAGTCCCCAGTTCCATATTTAATGTGGGAAACCAGCCGCATTAACTTTGTCTTCTATACCAACCTTTAATATGATGCTTTCTGATTTTTTCCTATGCTTAGGTACGGCCAATAACCCATCTCCACACCAAATTTTTTATTTCTTAGGTCACAGAAGTCTAAACTATATGTCAGTAAGTGATAAAAATAGTGATTTTCGGACGTCATTATCTCGTGAATGGTAAGAGATTTTTTATTGAAATTTGGGATAAATTTAGCAATTATTAATACATATATTATAACCCACGGCCGGTGTGTCGCGAACTTTGGCTGACACACTGCCGTGTGTCTAATTGTGCAAAGATATTATACGAACCATTTCGGGCCTATAACTGCAGCTGGGTGCCATTTTGGTATACTTACGATTTGTTCGTCTTTCATATTGATAGGGATGAAAGTTTATGTCAATACAAATCGATTTGGTCCAGTAAATGAAAGTCCCTGCGTTTATGAATTACAACTTTAAAAAATCGTACGTAAAAAAATCAGCGACCTAGACGTCTGCCAACATTTTTAGGATTCCGTAGCCAAATGGCAAAAAACGGAACCCTTATGGATTCGTCATGTCTGTCTGTCTGTCTGTCCGTCTGTCGCGCTTTCACAACAATACTCTGAACCGATTTAAATGAAATTTGGTACACAGATGGTCTAGAGCCTGAGAAAGGACATAGGCTACTTTTTAATGCGAAAAAAGGGTTGTAAGGGGTTGAAAGGGGGGGATGGAAAGTTGTATGGAAGTATCGTCATTTTTAGAGCTAGAAGCTTGAAACTTATTTTTTAGGCTGTTGATTCGATGTAAATAAATCCTTACTTCCTTACTAATATTATTAATGCGAGAGTAACTCTGTCTGTCTGCCTGTCTGTCTGTCTATCTGTCTGTCTGTCGCGCTTTCACGCCAAAACGACCGAACCGATTTAAATGAAATTTGGTACACAGATAGTCTAAAGTCTGAAAAAGGACACAAGCTACTTTTTAATGCAAAAAAGGGTTGAAGGTGTTGAAAGGGGGGGTGAAAAGTTGTATGAAACTATCGTTATTTTTAGAGCTAGAAATTTTAGACTTTGTAAAAGTTTTACCCTAAAGGGTGTGAAATAACAATAGGGAATAGGGGATGAAAGATTGTATATGGAAATATGTAAGGTTTATGTGAATGTTTTATAAGTTTTAATAGAGCTATTCTGATGTAACATTTATGGAGTCATTCATTACAAAATGTGAAACTGAAGAAATAATTAAAAATGCTACCCAAAGACACTATTCGACGCGGACGAAGTCGCGGGCACAGCTAGTTTAATATAAAGTAGCTAATTTTCTATCGTGGGTATACCTCGCCACCATACTCGTACCACGATACCACGCAAGCCAACGCAACAATCGTGTTCAATATTACACCAACTAATATTTCAATTGTCGTTTCGCACATCGTCGCCAATTTCACCGAAGGCTAGGCTATGAGAATTGAAATGTTGACATACAAATTTCCATTTTATTCTCGGCTCGTGTCGTCTCGCATCGCCAGAGGAAAAACGCCTTTATCATGGACCATTATCTATACTGATTACTGCGTTGTATATCCCAAAACATCTACAAGAAATATAAATTAATAAATAAATCGCGGGACAATCTTTACACAAATCGATATAGTCCCAATGCAAGCTCTAAAGGCTTGTGTTATGGGTACTAGACGACGATATACACACTTATAAATATATAGATAAATAAATACTTAAATACATAGGAAACATCCAAGACTCAGGAACAAACATTCGTGCTCATCACATAAATATTTGCCCTTACTGGGGATCGAAACCGGGACGCTAGCTTCGGAGGCAGGGTTACTACCAACTAGGCTATCCGCGTCGTCTATCGACTAGTAACTTAGTGCCTATTTATTAATTGAAGTTGTCGCTTTCTAATAATACAATTCAAGGCGCAGTTTAAACATCGATAGAGTGGCTTAAAGTGGTGTCAAACTGTCACCTTGTGGGGGAAGCGAGTTTCTGTCTCTCCGGTGAGTCGAGCACCAGCGACCTGGTGTAGAAGTAGCGCGCGTGCGCCGAGCGACGCGAGCGCTGCTTCCTCCTGTACCTCTCACTCCGCACCAGGTTCCCCCCTCCGGGCATCCTAGCTTCTCACATTTTTGCCAGTTTACTTTAATAATAAAATTACCATGTTGTTTTATTGGGAGCACTGTAAAACTGACTAAAGAGACTGGCGTTCGCGCAATGACACGCTCCACTTTCAGGTGACGAAGAAAACAAAGTATGCGGGCAAACAATAATATTATGGCTTGTGCAAAAACAATGCATTCAATGGGTATCTTTTATTTGTAAAGACTAAAGAGTGTTAAGAGTGCTTCAATGGTTATAATGCGCACTAGTTTGAGCAACATCGGTGTAGGTCAGTTCCTTAATATACGATTTTCGATAATTATATTTAAGAAGGATTGAGAGTGTGTGCAAAGTAGTGCAAACTACCAACTCCAATAAAAAATGCCATTACGTAGAAGTTGTATGATTCCTTAAGAGGAGTGGGAACCTACGGCTTTACATACAAAAGGTGATAACGATTTCCACCCCTTAAATGTTAACCGATTATAAGTCCATTTTTGATAAGTAGGTTGTCAGTCAGAACAAAATCTAGGTCTATACGTTTTGATTTTTTCACTATAATCAATAATTTCAGTTTTATTCTGGTTTCATTCTTTTCATACAAAACTAATTTCGGTATTACTTGACTTTCTTGATCTTTAATCAAAATTCTAAAAACGTATAAACCTAGATTTTGTTCTGACTGACAACCTATCATAAATTGATCAAAATCGTTTTACATTTAGGTGGTGGAAATCGTTATCGCCTTTTGTATGAAAAGGGTGATTTTTGCCTTTGATTCACAGTCCTCTTAATCATTCATTCGGCTTTTGCCAAGTCTATCAAAATCTACTCTCGCAGTAATTTATTGTCATTATTAAGTTGTTAAGACGCTGTTGTCTAAATCGCACAAATACAATAACAACATTTCTTTACTATGCAAACATATTTAAAAAAAAACTGTATTACTGGTGGATGTCTGAAGGAGATAGTGTACCATAAGCAGGTTGAAAATATTCAAAATCTGCGCGAATGCATTCAAACTGCTGCGCAACAAATAAGTAGCGCCGGCTACGTACACAAAATCCAACAATCTTTTGAATTAAAAGGCGGTGTAGTATGTTTCAGTTGGTGCTGCATTTAGAACACCTGCTGTGATTATTACTTGAAATAACCTAAAGATTTATTATTTGTTTTTTTGTGTCTGAACTAACATTAAATGGGCTATTTTATGCACTTAGGTTGTAGGAAAAACAAACTTGTATAATGAATTCGTCAGGCTAGATTTTTTTTTCTTTTGGTTTAGATGTATGAAAAATCCTTAGTTGTTCCTGAAAAATTGTGATACACATCTTATAAGCGCGCTTAATCAGGAGTAACAATCATTAAATATATTTCTTTTATCCCAGGACATAGCAAACGGAAAACTGAGAAAAATATGAAAAAGTTGTTTTATTTTTAAATCGCTAATATCCTTAAAACCGTGATATTTATACTACACCTATTTATTTTTATACCACGTGATCAAATCTACAGGAGCTCCTCATTTGGACCACTATTATGGGGATTATTACATACCAAAAATTAAACTAAAAGAAAATTGGCCATTTTCGTACCAATAGCGTCATAATTGCGACACGACAAATATGCGTCGACAAAATAAGTTCCTTTTTTTTCCAAGTACCTACTTACTTAGGGGTCATCCATAAAGTACGTCACACTAATTTCGTGATTTTTTGACCCCTCCCCCGTCCTTGTCACATTTGTGAGACCCCCCTCCCTAGTGTGACGTCACATATTTTGCAATACTATATCTTGAAATTATTAAATTAATTCCGAAATTAGTTTTATTCCCATTAAATTATTTTTTAAGATAATCAACATCAAATCAAACATTTGAAAAAAGTGTGGCATCATTTATGTATTTGTCAAAGGGCTCATAGGCGAGGCGACCGGTGCGTGAGACTAGTAGAACAAGTGTGAACTCGACAACAACATAATTTAAACCTTATATCAATACAGATAGAGTTGTAAATATTATTAAGTTTTTTGTTAATTAACACTAGATTTTGAAATGTGACGTCATGAAACTAAGGACCTTGTGCACAATGTCACACTTCGTCGACCCCCTCCCTCCCTTAACGTGTGTGACTTTATGGATGACCCCTTCGTAATTTTATGTTTGAACCCGGAATTTTATTACGAATAAGAAAGTAATTTAATTCGTTCATTTCCGTTGCCGCCATAGCAAATCCGTTGAGATTGAAAAATATTTAAAATACCGTACATACACTAGTGCGCGAGAAGTTAAAATGTCTGTGACAGCGGCGCCACCCACTTACCCAAAACTGAATCATTTTTTATCTACACCCATATCATAAAACCTCCGTAATGTAATCAAAAACTGGTGGAAATGACCATCATTATGACAACCTGTACTGTAATTTTATTACAGTATCGATTTTAGTATCGTAATGGTCATAACGATACAGATATGAGCTATAGGCCGGCGCGCCGCCGTCGCCGCAGCCGGAGGGGCCCCATCGTCGCCGCAGCCGGAGGGGCCCCATCGTCGCCGTGTCACCGTTTATAATATGTGTGTAGATAAAGTTATGTATGCAACTCTGCATAATTTGGCCTTAAAACACACGTGCGATCTTATTATGAAACTCGCTAAAAGCTCGTTTCATAAAACCGCACTAGTGTTTTAAGGCCTACCATTATGCAACCGTTGCATAAACTACTATTTTTATACAATTATTAATTCTTTAAAGCTTGTAACGTTTCATTTTATTATCAGGATCACATTGAAACCGATGGGTGAATATTATTCATGCACTGGGCACTGGTACTGATGGTATTTAAATTATTATGACGTAATTGAGAGTATATGTTTTTAAAAATATATAACGACCTATCTGTAGAAACTTTTGAAAAAATATACAGAAACCCGTACCGTTGTCTTAATTTTATGAAAGCTAGTTATTTAAGTGACTCTCATAAGAATGATAACTCAAAGACTCATGGTTGGACGAGGTTTGGCGAGGGGGATCCTGGCTTAAATTTGATTATTTTATAATGTAGTTCTATCCCATTGATTTAATGTATAAAACCCGCAAAGATTTTGTATTTCTAGATTGCATCCAATTAAGAACCTAAGAATTTCATACTCAGCAAAATATGTATTAGTTTATAACATCTTGTCGTATTTATTAATTAATAAGTATAACCGAGTGAAAACAGCGGCAGATAAACTGTATGTAGTTTCGACCGCTGCTTTAGTTAAAAAAATAATATTGTAAATTAACTTATAAATAAATTAAATAAAACAGCAGAGTACGTACATAGTTAACCAGTGGTATCACAATACGCAGTTGGGTACTTTAGCGTTAGATAGACACAGTGTCGTTAAAGTCATTGATATCTCTATTCTCAGTATTAATACTCTATCCTATGGTACAGACATAGACTCATAAATAACGCGGTGCTACATTTTTATTTACATAAAATATTGCATTCCGTTGTACAATAAAAACCGTATTTCGCATACATTCTCAAAATTTTACATAGTATCTCAGGATAATTTTACATAGTATCTTATTTTGAATCCGTATATGACTTCCATCAATAAACTGGTGGCGATAAAAAAAACTTAAACAGGTATCCGAATAGGTCATGGCATTTAATTTTACGTTGACGCTTGGATTTGCCGAAATTAGGCTTAAACAACATAATAAGAATCAGGACAAGGGTCATCATCAAAATGAAATAAATACCACTAAATTAAAGCCAGTTTATTTTAAGCGTTCTTTAGGTTTATTTATTTATTTTTAGCTGTTATTTAGTCTTAGTTTACTTTATTTAGTAGTTTAAGGTTTGTATTTTTATTTGAAATTAGTTGATATAATCAGTATATTATTTTCTGTATTTTATTAAATGAAAGTAAATACTAAATAAAATAGTTCAGCGTCGGTGAGACTGTAAGCTGACGACTCTTTTTCTATGTAGGGTGTGTCAGTTAGTTATCATAGCCTCGATGAGACAATGTGTCAGTGTCAGCTAGTGTTGTTTACTTCAAATTAATCTCAAACATCTGTGGATTCTGGGTACAACTCTTAATAAAACTTGGTGATACAGGAAGTGCAGTTTATTGTACTCAAAATACACTCGGTTTGGTTTTGACGCAATAACTTCAGATTCGGTACCCACGGATCGCCATACATTAAACGGCAATCTCCTTTAACTTGCAAGATTTGCATAGACAGACACCGGGACAGGTGAAAAAATAAAAGCTTGTAAAAAAACGAATTGTTACCTCCATTTCATTTGTTGCTACATTGTTATTTTAAAATCGTTAATTTAATTCATTAATGATTCTCGGCAATTAACTTATTATACTACAGCGCTGCATCCTCGAGATATATATATATATATATATATATAAACACACTAGGTAGTCCACAGTTCAATGTACTAGGCAGCACACGATAGTTTAAAGGAAAAAAAATATATATGGTATCCCTATCCCGCCGTGTTTAACCGCCTTTTATGTGGCAACCCTTGCCTCGATCTTCATTCGCTTTCCGTGTGCAGACATCACGACACATTGTTAATTCGACTTTTAGCTAAAATTGGAATATAATAAGTAATGGCAGTGTCCTAATAATGGGAAACAAACGTAAAAATAAAGACAAGGATGATTCTAATATAAGAGGAAAAATAAGGCGATTAAGAATCAATTACACTACGGGTATTATTCTTCCAATGATGACGGTTAGTCAACCTTCCATTTTTTTCGAATTGTTGCTTAGCGTGTTTTATGATTCACTTTAGTAACTTGTTAGTGTTACGCACTTAAGCAAAACCGGATTCAGATTTCACAGGTAAGAAGGAATCTCGACCTACCCTTTTTAAAAAAAAAATTTTTGCTTTTATCTGCAATATACATTAACAGTTTAATATTTATTATTGTAAATCGTCGGTATTTTGTTGGTAGTTACAACTCGTTTGGGTCGAACTATTAATTAAGTTCTATTTTAGCATATGGATGTGTTTCTTTTCCTTTTTTTAACCAGTACACAACGCTACGTTATTCCACGTGACGTGATCACGTTATATAACATCTAGTCTAATATTGTAACGGGATTAGAATTAACGACTTTAAACAGTAACAATGCAACTGCAGAATATAAATTCTGGTATTACGTACAGTTTCTACATCCAAACTGGTATTTTTTTCAGCGGATTACCATGGCCGATCTAGGTCACCATCTCCGGTGTCTGACTATGCGCCACTGTAATTATCGGATTGGGAAGAATCAGATGAGCACATTAGATCAGTAGCGAGCAAGGCAGATCGAGTACTGACCATCAGATCGGCTCCAACTGTATCCGACCTTGCGCCCACAGTTACGGTTAGCAACACAGCCGCTGTCGGCGTGTTAACCTCGCCCGCAGGACAAAACATGGTAAGCGAACATAGCGCCCGCTCCTTGCGGATCCCATACCGGGACCAAGTTCTGCACCTGCTGGAACTCCAGCGCCCTTACCAGCTTACATTCTAGAGGCCCTGGGAGACCCAAAAGCCAAGGATGAGGTATTCGGATTAAAATACAGGATGAAATCTCTAAACGTTCGGGTCTCGTCTTAGTGGATTACCTTAGTAAGGAGCAAAAGATTATTTTCCCAGAGAACTTTCAACTGGCTAAGGCACTAGCTTTAAATCCTGAGATGGCCCGTCTCGAGCGAATCGGTGAGAAACCGTGATAAGTTGTTAGAAAGATCGCAGAACGTCCTCGGGCGAGGGATTTCTGGTCTAACCAACTTCATCTCATAGTTGATGACATAGACAAAGTTGAAGTGAATAAGACTTTCCGAAGTTAGCCAGATATTTCTGGATTTATTAGTGACAACACCACAGCGAGAAGGAAACTGATAGTGTCGTCGTTGGATAATAAGTTTACGGGTATGATAGCCGATGTTAAAAGAGACGATTTGCTATTTAGATCTAACCTGGGGGAAAAATTCAAAGCCTCAAAGACCGCGGAGAGATCTGGCCTACAAGTTCGGCGATCTGATGGAGGCGGACCGTCAAGAAGTCATGCCACGTGGGAAACAGGAGGGGCCTACCCCGACATCACGGACCTAGCAAACCCAGGCGGGGTCGGCCGAGGAGCCGATACTGGTCTCAGACAGAGAAGAGGCAATCGTCAGCAGCGCAGGCCTTAAAAAAGGTAAAGCACGCAGGCAGATTGCGTTATTTCTTTTGAAGGCACAGTCACCCAAATGGTTGACCCTACAAATAACACTTTTAGCGAGTCGGGTCCCCTCAAATATATTATAATTGTATTAAATGAGGGTTTTGAATGGACAACATATATCCACAACATTCGGATTATCGCGTATTTAGATTTAAAAAATACAAAATACTGTTGCTTGGTTCTCAAATATTTATATAATAGGGGCGTTCAGAATACATGTATTTAGATTTAAAAAATCCAAAGAAGAGTCAGTTGGACTTGGTTGTTAAATATTTATAGGTGCGTTCAGAATTCACGTATTAAGATTTAAAAAGTCCAAAAAAGTGTCAGTTGGTTGTCGAATCAGAAATAAATTTCCAGATGAAAGGTTAAAAAGTTGATCTGTCGTTCTGTCAATCTCTATCAAATCTTCTATCATCAGTTTTTCAGTGCGCGTGAACTTTATTTACTGTCATCTACTGTTATTGTTTTAAAAATTTTTTGCTGAATCCTCTGAATGGGGTAAACGTGAGAGTGAGAGAGATAGTGTGGGAGAGATAGAGAGAGAGAGAGATAATGAGAGTGAGTGAGTGAAGTAGGTCTTAATATTTATAATTCTTTTGTACGTATGTTTGTCACCTACTTCCTCCTAAACGGCTGGACCGATTTGGATGAAATGTTATTTGTATATTTCAAAGGGTTCTTGGATGGTTTGAAAACACAATTGGACCCAGTAGGCTCTACTGTCAGTATGCCGCCAAATTTGATATGCTGAACAATTGAGCATTACATAATTTTGGGCAGTAATTTTTATTGCCTAGCTAGAAATTATAGAAAATTATGCGTAACCCGTGTTCTTTTTTATTCTCATGAAAGTTTCCATTTTCCGTGTAATAAATGCATTTAAACTGTTGATTAAATAAAAAGATTACGGATTAACCGTAGACGTCATTCAGCCAATATTGTGTTGCTCTAAGGTCAAAGCTAAGGTAAGCCAAATAAAATTTAAAGCTGCTAACGTTCGTCTGTCCTTATCTATCACCTTGACATTTGTGTTTGTTAGAAAGTGACAAAACCAATTTTTAATAAAATTGTTTTATGGATGAGGGAATTAGTCACTTACAGCCAGCAAGCAATTTAGCAAGGAATACTTATATTTATACTGTTCAAGCTTTGTCGGTATGTCGCCCGCGCGTTGTGTGTAAGAGAAGGAGAGAGAGAGAGAGTGCTCCGGTGTCCAGCACGCACCTAACACACAAGTAGACTCGGTAGGTGTCGCTGCTGCCGGTACGACACCAAATTTGATTTACTTTAATGTGGCGCTGCTTTTCCGGGCAGGACGTCGTCTGTCGGGTTCGCTTGTAGCAGAATATATCTTTAAATCGGTAAAAAGTTGTCTAAAATGTTATAAGAACAAGTAGGACATCCAGAAAATGCTACCATACAACGAAATAAATATCGGCACATAAACCTAAGATTTTTTATGCATAAAATATGCAGTGAGCAGTTAGCATTCCAAAAATATATACCAAGTTGGTATTATATAAGTAATTTTCACATATAAATATTTGTTGTGAAACGCCTACATTTAGAATCATATTTTATTTTATTTCTTTTAATGTTAACTTACGGGTGTCTAAGATAAAACGTTTTACTTTCGTATACAGGTTGCTCATACAGCTTGACTGAGAAACGGTTGCGAAAGCAGTTCTACCTTAGTTGGGAGTGCAGTCAACAGTCACTGTTGGCGGCTTTTAGGCCAGTTCTAGAACAATTAATTTGAACTGTAAGTGAAAGAGTCTTACATATTTTTAAACTTTCACATATGGTTAAGAACCAGTTTCCTGATGCCTGATGCCTGAAATACCATTTTATAACTAACTGGAAATATGCGTTATGTATTTGTTACTTACCTTCATTACTGAGACTAAAAAAACTTAAACATGAATATTCTTCAATTATCGTGTTTTGTGCGGCCATCTTTATTTGACTTCATATAATTGTTATGATCGTAAAAATAAATAATACTGTAGGCTACACGAACACTTGCATTGATATCATTTTCAAATGAAGTGGTAGATAATATTTTGGAAAGCTGGTAGAATAATATTAAATGGCGGTGACAACACTTGGTAGTGTTGCTGCCGGGTGCCGCCATTTTACCGTCACACTAACACTACCAAGGTGTTGTCACCACCATTTAATATTCCCAACTCGTCTGTTCTTCGCGCCGTATTTACTTGTTTTTTGCATGTAAATGTTGCATTTTGAATAAAATAATGGTTGTGAGTCTTTGTTTAATAATTAATGAACAAATTTATAACGTTTAAAGCGTTATTTTTGTACCTGTGCTATTTCAAAATTGCTTTTTTATCACAGTACATAATGCCAATTACTTACCTTCAAAACTACGTCTTACTCGTACGATTCATCGAATAGAGTGATGTTAGATTTTCGGCAGATTTTTTTGAAATTGCATTGTCATCTAGCACAAAGTAGAAATTACCACAAAGTCGATCTGCAAAAATATTAGTCCTGCACGTCGCAAGCACAATTTGAAACTAGCGATTTATCTGATAATAATCACAATAACCATAAAGAATAAAGGAAGCTATGCACAACAATCTGTAACAAAAATCAACTCGCTGCGGTACGTTGGAATGGTATAAATCCCTCAATTTTACCAGTACTTTATGTAATTTTTTTTAGAATTGGATCAAAGTGTAGATGTTTACTAGCCGCAGATAGTCAAGGAACATAACAAACATATGGGCGGTGTAGACCTGGCTGATGATATCTTTATGTAGAACACCTCTTAAAACAAAGTTCTGGTCCCTGGGAATACTTGTCCTGTTGATAGACATTTTTTGTAAACAACACGTGGATATTTAAAAAAATCTTAAAGCATGTTATGTTAAAACACAGACACAAAAAAAAAACAATACAATCATAAACTACAATAAAATCACTTAAAACTTTCTGGTATGTTTACGAAGGATTGGTTAACGAAGGCAGAGGGGCAGGGGCCAGCACGACATGCACGCGAGTCGTTTGTCGCTGCTCAGTGCGCAACTGTCATAAGTACTAGTCAAATAATGTAAGGGATGCACTAAGCGATAAATGACTCACGGGCAGGTCTTGCTAGACGTGCAGATGTAATAATCCCATTTAAAGCAAAATTAATTAAAACTTACTTGCCCCATAACATATCCTAGCCTCCATAACATTTGTATGTTGGGTTATTTCCACGAAGAAACTATCAAACGGAACAAATGATATCAAAAAAAGACTGCATTCTAGCATAAAATGTATTCATTATACCTACTTTGTTTGATGGTAAAACCCCTTGGAAATTATTTTCTATGATTTCATTCGACATATAAAGAAAATTGTAACCAATGGTAGTCAACTTTTAATTCTATTCACCGACGACGCGGTTTGCCTAGTGCTGACCCTGTCTCCGAAGCTAGCGGTCTCGGGTCAATCCCCGGTAAGGGCAAATATTTGTGTGATGAGCACGAAAGTTTGTTCTTGAGTCTTGCGTGATGTTTCCTATGTATTTAACTATTTATTTATCTATACAACGAGTTTCGGGATTAACGCATAATGTGATACACTTCAAATAGAGGACACAAAATTAAGTTGTTCTAAATAAAACTTAACTTCGTATCAATTTAAAAAAAGGAAATAGTAGTTTATGCAACGGTTGCATAATGATAGGCCTTAAAACACTAGTGCGGTTTTCATGAAACGAGCCGATAGGCGAGTTTCATAATAAGATCGCACGTGTGTTTTAAGGCCAAATTATGCAGAGTTGCATACATAACTTTATCTACACGCATATTATAAATCCTCCATGATGGGTTCGGAAACAATATTTTCTGGCAACAAGTTATTTGTTGCAATCGTGGCTGCATATTTCCGATATCCGGCGCATTTTCACATCACACACACTCCGAGAAGACTACTTACTATTCATATTTTCAACTAAAATGTAAATTACAAACAACTCTTTCTATTCAATTAATTCTACTTTCGTTCAGCAAAACACCAACATGGCGCCGATTCGATCCTCCGTCAAGACCATTTTTTTTAAATCATAGACAAACGGATGAAGTCTCTATTCTCACGTCACTCGAGATCAAATATTGTGCAGTTTATATTAAAAAAACATACTGAATTGACGTTTCGTATCAATAACTGTTTTAATATCTATGGATACTAGAATAGAGACCACTTGAGTTTTGACAGCTGTTCCAAATTTAATCTCTTTTCTTTACTAAAAACGATAAAAAAGTCATGTTATTTCTTTATCGCAGCACTGGTTTTTCCTAATTGGTTGTCAAAATGATGGTCATTTCCTAAGGTTTTTGATTAACCAATGGAGGTTTTACGATATGGGTGTAGGTAAAGTTTATTTATTTATTTATGCTTACATTTTTCACAATTGTCGACAATTTGTTGATAAGAATATGATATTCATGTCTCAATCCGGTTTTGCTTACAACGTTCACTAAAAGTTTGCTCGATTTTTATTAGTAGGAGTTTGGTGCTAGCCGCCGCAGTCACTTGCACCCAAGGTCACGCAACGGTTGTGTTGCGCCCAGCATGGTCCGGTGGGAAACAGAAACTCCGAAATCCTCACTATTCCCCGCGTATAATAACCTTCTAACGCCAAGCGAAACATTATCACCGCACCGCGCTAGACATGGGTGCACGGATGCAAAGAGACAAATGATGCGATTCCATGAGCGGATTCGATGCACTAACTGACTGATTCCGACTCTCTCTCGCCTGCGCTCCGGCCGACCCGAAGCCGCGTCGCTCGTCGTGTTGCCGGTGCTGTAGATAGCGAACTTGGTGCGTCCGTTTATATGTTAAAATGAGACATGATCCTATGATTTCAATGAGAAAAAAAAGATTAAATACTGCTTTATAACTCTAGAATTGATATCTGAATGCCGCGCTGCGGTGTTGCAATTTTCGCTATTGTCAATGTAACCGTTCGCTCGTAATGTAGGTATTAGTAACAGAAAATGAAAATAGCTCTTATACCTATCAATAAATTGTATCATATTTGATCTCTTTTATAAAACATTTTTTTTATAAATTTTCAAGTACTAACATTTATTATTGTTTGTGTACGTTTGCGATCGTCCGTTGCAGAATGCAAACAAAAGTGAAATAGTAGGGTTATTTTATGTAATTAATGTTTAAAGTTACGGCAGTTTTGTTGGTAACGTGAAATATTAGTGAACTTTCTATAGGTATTGAACATTTGTGACTTTATTAACTGAGTTGTGTTTTAGTGTAAATTACACAACTATTATTGTATTTATTTTATCCAATCAACAAAAAAACACTATTAAAAATAGTCATCACTCCGTTTGGTGTATAATTAATAATCGATCCGAAAATCCGATGTGTTCTGGAGTGATACATGTTTAAAGCGCTCCAGTAGCGATACGGAATAATTCAGCGGAGTCGGTTCCGATCGCGGAGTTGGATTCAGTGAATCGAATCACTCCGCGGAGTCGAGATTACACATGTCTACACAACGCTGAGGTCCGCACTATTTCGATGTATTAAATATTGGTGAATCGAAACGCAATTTTCAATAGAACTTCCAAAGAACAAAGCAAATTAAAACTTAAATCCTGAAGCAGGGAAGGAATGGATTCTACTCTCGATTCTGAACAAAGTAATTTTTAATTTTGCGTTTATTACGTGACACGTTGTATAAATATGTACATATTATCATCGTCGTCTGAGTAGGACCCATAACCCAAGCCTCTTTGGGACTAGATCGATTGGTATTTATTAAAATCTATAAATTAGTTCTCATATCTTTGCCAAACATAGGGTTAAACGGGTAGACAGTTTTTTTATAACAAATTCGGCTTTTGTCAAATGACATACATAGGTAGATTATTTATATTCATGCATTCGCGGGCTGCAATTTCTCGAATTCAAAAAACGATCTTCATTCGCTCTAAATGCTTAAAATAAGTACTTATTTATATAAAGAAAGATACTAATGTACTACTAATTAAAGGACTTAGAAATAAAAACTTCATAAATATTTTGTAAGTATATACAACATTATAAAAATAAGTACTTTGTGTACAAGTCATCCATAACAGACAAATAATCTATTTTATAAAAATTACGGAGCTTTGGCCCGCGACTGCGCCCGCGTGGAATTCGGTTATCGCTATAAGCTCGGGATCTATTATATTTTACCGACATAGTATGAAAACTATCCCTTCCCGGCCGTCCAACTATCGCTGTGCAAAAACCGAGCGAGCCTTACAACAGTCGCAGCAGTATGTAACATCTGACATCTCACCTTAGTAATAAGCAACATATTTAATTATATAATGTACACATTAAAGTAGTTTATATTAAAAACACACTTTTTTATACACAACACTGTTGGTGAAACGCACAGCTGATGCGTTCTCCTTCCCTCTTTCTCGTCACAGTGATGGCTGACAGTACCAACCTCTCGGAAAATGGGTTGGTACCATCTGACGGCCAACTCTAGCACCGTGCGCGCACATTGGTCAAATCAAATAGCGCGCACTTCTCCGGCTTCCTGTTACAGACTTCCGTCCCTTTACACCCAATTGCATAGGAAATCGAGAGGAAAGATGTTACATATCAAAAATCACGTAAATCCGTTGCTCCATTTCGACGTGAAAAAGGAAAAAAAAATACAAATAAACACACTTTCGCACTTATAATTAAAACAAATTCGCATGATGGAGATATGAGGACAGCTACCGCCATATATGGCACACTTGCCTAAAAATAATTTAACAACAGTTATCAAATTAAGTCAACTTACATATCTATAAGATCTACTTGCTTTTTTGGTAAAGCCTAAATTTTGTTTTACAAAAAAGACACAATAAACCAAAACCAATTAGAAATTTAGCCTCAAAAAATGTACACATAGTTTAATAAAATAGAAAACGCAAACTACAAAAATAATTATTGGTCAGGATTCGTACCCGAGACTCTTGCGATAATTTCCACAGTAACCATTACGTAATTTGGATCTGTTAGATATACTTATGTAAAATTTGGCACCACATCTTACATGTATTTTCTTGTATTCTTTTTTAATGCTTTCTTGGCGGGGGCGCCTACATGATTTCAAGAACGCTTTTGCAAAATTTCAGACTTCTAACTCCAGTGGTTTTGGGCTGCGGCCCTAACATGCATGGCACAAAGATAAATTAGAACCGTTTATCTCTAAGTACGTCTCTTTCACACTAGTGCCGACGAAAGAGATAGTCATAGAGATAAACGGTTCTAATTTATCTTTGTGCCATGCATGTTAGGGCCGCTGTGCGTTTATACAATGTATTCCCATGCAATCCTTAACACCTCAAAGCACGCCTTTAGGATATGGGTCGTCCCATTTTTTCTTGAATGCTAGCCTTAATGTTTGTTTTACAGTATATCTATATCCAGTTTCAAGTTTGTAAACTCATGGAATCAGTTTTTGCTACACCTCATGTCATCCTTTTCAACCGAATTAAAAAAAACCGAAGGAGGAGGTTCTCAATTCGACGCGTATATTTGTTTGGTTTTTTTTGAGCAGTTTAATTTTTCTCTTTAACACCTACCTAATTTTCTATTTTGAAGATAATTTGTGCCAAGTTTCATGTTTGTAAACTCATGCAATCAGTTTTTAACCAACTTCGAAAACGGAGAAGGTTATCTATTCGACCCTTAGGTGTATATATTTTTTATGTATGTTCTCGCATAACTTTATACCCCGTGAACCGATTTCCTTAATTTCTTTTTTTTTTAATTGTCATAGTTCAGAAATGGTCCTATAGAACAGAACTCCTCTAATTTTGTAAGCAAGCATATATATATATATATATATATATATATATATATATATATATATATATATATATATACCGTTTTTGCCATTTTCTAAGATAATTGATATATTTACACAAGAACGCTATCATTTGGTCAAGCGGGGTGATGATGGAGTCCACGGATTTCTACTTGGAACTCCTCAAATATAAACAGTTAACGGATAATGATGACATTTCCTTGTCTCTGTCGCTAAGCAACTTGATCTAGTTTAAGCGCATCTGGTAAATTGGAAGTGATAGTTGGGTTCGCAAAAGAACTCCTTAATGGTCAACAGGCCTTGCATTCTGAACGCAATATTTTACAAGGTCGATAAGGAGTTGACATAATGCTATCGTCATCTCTAGTGGATATAATGAAACAATATTATTACACTCTTAGTCGTTATTGTGCTCTTTCTGAAGAGTAAACAAAACTAAACCGTTACGCCGAAATCGGTGAATCGGGCATATGTGAGTGAGTGAGTGAGTGAGTGAATCAGTGAGCGAGTCAGTTAGTGAGTCAGTGAGTGAGCGAGTCAGTGAGTGGATAAGTGAGTGAGTGAGTGAGTCAGTGAGTGAGTGAATCAGTCAGTGAGTCAGTCATGTTTCGAACGTGGATTGTAGGTTTGCTTCACTGGCTGATTATAAACACAGGCTGCACTTCACACGAGTTTATTTGTTATAACAAATTAATTGCACCAATGCAAGACGAAAGGTCGAGATAGACTTTGCGCTTCTTTACAGGAAGTCAAACTATCGCTTACTACCAACATAAACAATTATAACTTGTGTTGCCAGCAACGCACTGCGGCCCAGGACAGGTTATTAAAAATCTATAAAACTTTAAATATATTAATTCAAACATTATCGTGTACTTATAATCTGAACACATAAGATACAAACTTTAATTGAACTCATAAAAAACATAAAAATAAATAATGTATAGCACTAACATGAAATAATGGTTTCAAAACAACTTGTATTATTTTAGCTATAATCAGTATACTGTAAGTATATTATATCAATTAACAATATATGCTCTTTTATGTTAATACATAAATTACATCATAGGAACTTCGAAATTTGAAGCACTCTCAAAATTTACTATTATGCTACTACAGTTTCATAATTATATTATAATGTTTTGACCTCACCATATGACAGTTAACTAAATTCGAAATCATAATAAGTCTATGCTAATAGAAAGCAAGTAAGTACAATTTGTGAGCACATTATGCGAGTAATTCTATATATGCAAATTACATCTACCACTTAAGTTCTAACACAACATATTACATAACATTACCAATGACACCGTTGGGCTGGACAGTCATCTTAAGGTAAAAACTAGTGAATTAATAAAATTCTTATTCAATAGGCAATATACGTGTACTTTGCAATGACCTAGTATGGGTACAATTTGCCATCACCTGTTTAAGCTGCAAGGCTCTAACCTTATTATCCTCGCCGGGAAACACAGTTACAACCCGTGCCAAAGGCGGAGCATTGGGCTCCCTCATCAGAACAAGTGTAGCTACAGTAATATTAGGCATAGAATTACACCATTTGAACCTATTTTGAAGTGTATTCAAATAGTATTTGTACCAAGCCTTCCAAAATTGTCGCCGTAGCTGGTTTTTCTTAATGGTTTTTTTCATGAATTTGAAAAAAAAACATTTCGTGTTTTTTTCTATTTGCAACCCTAAGCTGGATGCATTGTTGCCAGAAATGTATTCTATTCACTTTATTATCAGATATACTCGTATCCCTCTCAGATACTTTTCACAGCCGCCTCTGCAAGCCCCGCAAAAAGCGGTGCATAACTAGGCGTCAAATGAGATCTGATGCCTTCCTTGGCAGCATAAGTTTGCACAAGCGTCTGGTGATCAGTAGAATTTTTGGGCTCATACAGTTCAGCCAAGTGATTCCTTGCCCCGAAACAACTGCCGTTATCACAAAATACGTCGCTGGGCAAGCCAACGCCTACTTAAGAATCGTTTAAAATACGCTAGAAACGCTTCCGTAGAGAGATCGGAAGTAAACTCTAGGTGAATCGCCTTCGTAACAAAGCAAACATAAACACATACGTATCCTTTGCTAACTAACGCCTTTCGTACTCGCGAATTCTTGACTTGGACTGACCTAGCGAAGTCTATAGCTATTTTTGGAATGGTCTGCATGACGTCACATGACCACGAGGCAAGGATCCCATTAAATGTTTCGCTGCACGAGCTTTGAGCCTGAAACAGACCAAGCATTTGTGAGTTACCTTTTTAAATTTCCAGCTACCGTTAACTAACTAGTATTTTTGATTGAAATCACTTAAAAGCGACTTTGGCCCAGCGTGTAATATTCTGATATGTTCATTCTGAATTATCAAACCTTCGCGATTCTTTTGTTAAAATTATGGGATGTTTCTGTGCCAGCGGTTTTTCTGAGTTGCCTAGTCGACCTCCTACCGAGTCCTACCCTAAGCATTCCAGTTTTATCTTAAAAACAAATATACGCGTCGAAATAGTAAAGCAATTTTCCTTTACTTTGAGTGTTAGACCCAAAGTTTTCATATTCAGATTTTCTTTTTGAAAATGAAGCTCGCTGAATTGTTGCTCAGCTTCTGGTATATCAGATAGAATGGTGGCTATATTTGATGCCTACTTATGTAAAATAAAGCCCGTAGTCAACATTTCACACAGTTGTCGTTTAGCTGCAAGCAATTTATGCATATCAGAACATAAATATAAAATGTCATCAACTTATTTACAATTTTGTATAATATAGGATGCAAGTGGCAAATCATGCCCATACCTTTGTACAAGTTCCAATAAGCAGCGAGTGGCAAAATAGCTTGAAGATTTCACACCGTATGTAACAGTATCAAGTCGGATACATTTAATAGTTTGATTCAGATTGTCACGCCATAAAATATTTTGGAGTGAAGTATGTTCCGGATTTACATTTTAATATTAATAATTATTAATTAATACCTAAGCTCAAGGAAAATTCTCCAAATCTGAACTGTTAAATAATATCGAACAATTATTTTTGTATCATGGGTCCATTCAATAAAATATCGTTCAATGAGACTCTCATTATTGGTTTTCATGGAAGCATCATATACTATTCGTGTACGTGTACTTTTACTCTGCTCGTTTATGACACCATGACTCGAAATAACATAAACAGGTTCCTCATTGAAATTGTATGAACCAATATCTACATAGTGGCCATGACCAAGTTCTACATACTCATTAAGGAATTTCTGATAATCGGTGAGTAGATTTGTTTTTTTGCAGCCGTCTTTCGAGGCTGACAAACCTGTGCAAAGCCAGATCAAATGAATTTCCTAAATTTTTATTAATTTTTATTTCTTCTACCTTGAGTGGCAAATCCACTTGAAATTTGTTATTTTCTAATTTAACGGAACTAACGAAAATATCTTCATCTAGCTCTTGCTCAAGGATTATATAAGATACCGAGGATTTGATGATGTCAAAAAATAGTACCCAAATTGTAACGAATTAGTACATATTTAAATAAAATAGTACCCTAATTAGTTTTCGAGATATAAGGGGCAGTTGGTGTAGGTACGCTACCTTGACGTCAAGCAGGGTGGATATCTGAATTGGTAGTGTTCCCGGAAAATCTATATGCGCCAAAAAATAGTACCCCGTATCTCTCTCTCTCTCTCTCTCTCTCTCTCTCTCTCAGTATCTCCAAATCTGATCTGCGTAGCTATTGTAGAAGCTGAGATATTAGGCTGAGATAATTTTATTCCATTTATAGCAGGACCGAAATATTACATTTTGTGCTAAATTGAAGGTTTAGAATATTTAATTCAGTTTCCACTAATATACAATATACGGTACACAATTTTATATTTTCAATATTTTCGAGAGGGGGTATTCCTTCTATAATAATATACATTATGTAAATATATATGCTTTCTTGTTTTATTATTATTAATGTTAGTTGTATATATTTATTACTTAATCTATTATTGTATAATGTTTATTTACAAAGTAGCTTTTGGATAACCTTAAAATGATGTTTTTAAACACTTGTTTGATTGAATAAGCAATTTCACTGTCTATAATTACTTCTAAGTTTCTATTTTGTGGCCTTCAAAGCCCGTTACCATTAAGCCCTATGGCGGGGAAAAAAGTATATTTTCGATAGTTTATGAATATTAATATTTGATTGAAACGACAGATTTGACATCATCAAGTTTAAAAATGGCTCCTAAGAAATCTAAAGAAGAAGTATGTCCAGGGCCGGATTTATCCCCTGCCCCGCCCCTGGGCACCGGAAAAATGCCGCCCCAATACTGAATGCTGCCCCATTACTGAAATTTTACTCAAACTTATAGGTAATAATACATCTTCCAAATTTTGCCGCCCTAGAAAATATGCCGCCCTGGGCACTAGCCCCGACTGCTCCTAGTGTAAATCCAGGGCTGAGTATATCATTGCAATCTCAGATTATATTAAATCAAGTAATGAAGCAAAAATCATATGTTTAGTGTTTAATACTAGGTTTATTATGATAATGAATAGTAATACTAATCATTACTGTCAGGAGGTATACTTAAAATTACGTCCTTGTTAAGATATGGTAAGCAGTGAAATTATATATTTCCTATTTCCTAGAAGTCTTTGCAAGTAATGCAACTATGAGAATAGTTAAGATGGTTAAGACTATAGTAGTCTATTAGATGATTAAGAAAAAATACCAATAAATCCTACCAGAAGACTGAATTTTTGTTTCTTTACAATTTATTAAACACTTTTTATAATAAAACATCTGATCTCAATAATGCTACTAAAATGTTAATTCGCTTATCGATTTTATGATTCCCCTGTCGCCTTTTCTCATTACCCTGATAGCTAAAATTTAAAGTGGTATATTTGTGTTACCAAATTGACCGAAAGTGATGCCTATTAATAAATACTTATGCTTATAATAAAATAAAATTACATATTTTATTGTAGGTAACCTGGTTGAAATTTGTTAAAATAAAAATAAAACCACCTGGGGAACGTGATGAATAATGCAATTCTCAAGAATGACCCCATTCTTGACATTATTTTCGTCGTACACGACGGAAAATAATCTGGTTATCGTACATTTTACATATGCACGTTTCGCTATAATATACCTACTTAACCTCCATTCCTGGCAGCTATATTAGCACAACAACAAATTAAAAGCGTCCTTAACAATACTTTCTGACCGAAATTCGCAAACAACACGTATTTTTTGCATAAAGTAAAATAATTTTCTACGTATTACGCAACAAAGGAATTAAGTGGTAGATAAGATGGCGGAATTTTGTCCCTGTATCGTGAACTCACGCCTCAACGCCGGCAGCGCAGCCAACATTCTCAACTCGCCGGTCGAGCCAATAGGAAAGCGCCGCGCGTAGATTTTCAAATTCCGTCGTTTTGCAAACCCATGGCAGGTCTCCGTAGCAATTGGCGCTTCAGGTTCACGCTGCGCCGTAGTTGGTCGATGTGATGCTTCTTGGGAACTACTTCAGAATCTTCTGATGCGTTTTGATTCTTCTAAATAAATTGCTTAATCTGTTTGCCGTTTGACCATAAAGTAGCGTCTTCTTTTTCTTAATCTTGGAATTTACGATTTTTCTTGCAGCAATGAATCCGCACTTGATTGAGATCGCAAGTGGGAACAGAGATACATACTTATGCTGAAAATCCTTTTCTTTGCTCGCTCGCCTTCCCAGCCTCAAAATACCATTGAATTGTTGAGGTATCGCTTGCTGTTTGTTGTCGTGATAGAATCTTCGCAGCAATGTTGATAGTTCGATGGACCTATTTTTTAAGCGTGGAATGCAGGTTTTCTTCGCTGGTCGATTATAAACACAGGTTGCACTTCACACAGGTTTATTTGTTATAAAAAAATGTATTGCACTAATGCAAGAGGAAAGGTCAAGATATACTTTTTTCAATTAGTCAGTCATTCAGTCAGTCAGTGAGTCAGAGAGTGAGTAAGTGAGTGAGCTTTTTTTTTGTAAGTTTTCACGTCTGTCGTGTCGGTGGTCATAAGCACACACATTTTTCTTCTTGAATGCCTACCTAATTGTTTGTTTTGAAGTTTATTTATACCATGTTTCAAGTTTATGAACTCATGGAATCACTTTTCCCCATACAAAGTTTAACGTCACTGGAACGTTTAATCGTTTTTAGGATTCCGTAGCCAAATGGCAAAAAACGGAACCCTTATGGATTCGTCATGTCTGTCCGTCCGTCCGTCCGTATGTCACGGACACTTTTTTCCGAAACTACAAGAATTATGCTGTTGAAACTTGGTAAGTAGATGTATTCCGTGAACCGCATTAAGATTTTCATAAAAAAAACAATGCATTTTGGGGGCTCCCCATACTTAGAACTGAAACTCAAAAAAATTTTTTCATCAACCCCATACGTGTGGAGTATCTATGAATAGGTCTTCAAAAATGATATTGAGGTTCCTAATATATATTTTTTTAAACTGAATAGTTTGCACGAGAAACTCTTCCATAGTGGTAAAATGTCCCCCCCCCCCCCTGTAACTTCTAAAATAAGAGAATGATAAAACTAAAAAAATATATGATGTACATTACCATGTAAACTTCCACCGAAAATTGGTTTGAACGAGATCTAGTAAGTAGTTTTTTTTAATATGTCATAAATCACGGAACCCTTCATGGGCGAGTCCGACTGGCACTTGGCCGCTTTTTTATTATTGACTGCTCATGACAGAATGAAAATTTGAAATCCAGTCCAGTAGATTTTCGTTTAGAAATTGAATGTTCTGAAGATATTTCTGAAAGCACGTATGCTTATTGCCTCATTATTAAAGAGCCTCTGACCAATCTTTTACGTAAGCTATCATGAACGCGATCGTTATGCGGCAATCATCTACAAGTTCTTTTAGTTAAATTACCATTTCTATTTGGTGATTCGACATCTACAGAAATAAGATAAGTAGATTGGATTGAACTTTATCTAGACTATAAGAAAAGGAAGAAACGCTGCCGGTAAATTGGTATTGTATAATTTTGATTTAATAAACATATTGATTTCATAAATTGTGTTTTATTTAATTTTACTTCCGAAGCTATAGGTACTTATTAGCAAAAAATAGAATCTATGTACGCAGCACATTTGTTGCTGCTGACATTGAAACCACTGGCTCAGCTATCTATCGATGACAAATTCTAATTAGTTTTACCTTATACTTAAAAAATATGGATGCAATATTTTTGACTAGATATAAAAGCAAAACATAATAATTGACCATGTTTTCGTGACTCACAGTGAGCTTAGCGATGGGGGTCTTGGCCTGTACTTAATCCGAAAAATTAAATTGGAACTTCGGCTATACTCTATTAATTCGTCTAAGTATTTAATTAAATGTAAACAAACTAACCTACGTGATTCCTCTATTCCAGTCATCATAGTCTCTTTTTGATTTATGGTATGTCTATTGGCTGGTAAGCTGAGTCAGGTTAGTTTGTAGTAAACTACCTAGACAAATAGAGTATAGTGTAAGTGTACCTATCCATTATCCTTTTTCGCTTCTTCAGTTTGTCAATGTAGAATTATGCGCATGATTTTTGCTTCTATCGCTAGCAAAACTCAGTATGCATTCACCTTAACTTTTATTTCTTTTAATAAAATAATAAAACTAGCAATTTTACGAAAAATGCAACTTAACCATAAGCACAAGCATAAAAACGATCTTAGGTTTGGTCTTATATTCTTAGTCAAGTCAAGATCCATCGCAAATTGCTTTCAGTAAATAATTTATTTTACTCTGTTTATAAATTTCATTAAGATTCCAAGAGCTACACTCATGGGAGATTTATTCGTTTACTAGCTGACCCGTGCGAATTTTCGCACATTATCAAACACCGGATAGTAATAATAACAATATAATAAAGTGAGAATAAGTAAATGCAAGTATTATTAGTAAAATATATTTTATTTTTGAGAGATAATTGTACTTACTAAGACACTGCGTATTTATATAATAGTACCAGGATGACCGAGCCTTGCTCGGCATTTTTATTGGTAAAACGTGGTTTTTTGGAAAAAATATGCGTGGATAAAGATAGTTTTTATAAAGGAAAATAATAATCCACCACCATCTGGACTCGAACCGGGGTTGTCTGGCTTCGGAACCGATCGACTTCCCAAACCGAGCTAGTTACAACTTTGTGAATTGTGACGAAATTAACTTTCGTATTCAAATGAATGAAACCTAGCTATATCGATTTATCGCCCCCAAAACCCCCTGCATACTAAATTTCATGAAAATCGTTGGAGCCGTTTCCGTGATTCAGATATATATATATATATATATATATATTTTAATAAGAATACACGGGGGATGCACGCAGCTTCGCGCGAGTGGTTCGCGACCAGCGCGCGATCGGCGTATTCGTCAGATGTGGACGCACCATAATATTTTTTTAATTTTCCCATGCTACAAAACTTCTTTAAAAACAATGTTAGCAGTTACAATGTGACCATCGTTGACTGTTTGACCGTAGGTCTCTTTAACACAAACATAAATATCACTGAATTTACGAACTCGTGAAAACGCCACATATAAATTGTCCATGCGAAAAAACAATTGTTAGTTAGTTAAACTCTTTGTCAATAGATGGCGCTTGCGCGATCGTGAGTAGACTATATCGACGGCCGATATCATCCATTAACGACCAATAAATACAACCGTGCAAAATCACTGATTGTACAATATATTGATTGTCATTAGACCATATCAAATAATGTAGGCCAGTACCTAGCCTGCCCGACGCGCAGCGCCATCTGTTGACAATTGTCAGCATCATCACATACGTAGTATCTTCTAAGTAGTCTGTGGCCATCACAACGTAGTTAAACAGACTGTCAATAGATGGCGCTTGCAAACCGCGTGGCTTTTTATTTATTTTTTAACGAAAACGTTAATTTTAATCTATTTTTGTATTTTTAAGACGAATCGGAGAACATAAGCTTTAAAATGACGTTTAAATCATTAATTTTGGTAAAGAAATAACGGAGATCTTGAGCGTCTTCAAAAAAATAACTTGTAGAAATAATATATATGATACTTCAATAATGTGGGGCGTCATACCGTGAGAGTACTGTTCGAAATCAGAAGGTCAAAATCAGAGGTAACTTTACATTTTTTTTATCGAGCGAACCCTAAACCTATTTTGTTTCCGTCTGTGGTGCCATATTTTTTCAATGTCAATCAGTCAAGTAAAGATCAGCATAATAAAAGCAGCTGACCGTATGAAGACCCTTAAGTGCTGGTTACTATTACGTTCAATAGGGAAGATGCATCATTTTCTTTTCCATATTTTATTGTAAATTACTGAATAATAGAAACCGATCTGTGTACGCAACACATTATTATGTTGTTTATTTTAGGGGTTATGAAGCTTTGAAAAGTCATTGTTCATACCATTCGTAAAAAACTCCATACAAAATGCACGACAAATTTGACGTCACAGCATTCGTTGGACTGTACAAAATGTATGGCGCTTAAACGAAATCTACAATTATTTCCGAAAATTTTGTTTTTAGACCAACATCGTAGAAATAAAACATGACATAAATTAGATGAGGATGTCCAAAAAACTAACATCAGAACTATAAACCAATATATATTTTTCACTAATTTTGACCCTTACTAAAATTAAAATTAATAGTCACAACGATCTGCTTTTTTCTGTAATATGCTTTTGTTTACATTTACGTTCATAATATATCATTTACACCTCATTTTGATTTTCATGCATCTTCCCCATTTTATCTTGTCACTTATGTAATCATTTTTATAAATACATAATTTGATTTATTAAAGAGCTTGTGTTAATTGCGACGTTTGTTTCCACCCCGGGCCATCCGCCATGTTTGTATCGTGTTGGCAACACTGGAGAGAAGAGCTAAAAAAACATGGAGGAATCGGCGCGAAAAGACAAAGCTTTATATATTATTATTGTTGATAATACTTAAAAGGCCGCCGAGCGTCCAGGCAGTGTTTTCTACTAAACTAAAAGTATTTTATTAAAATCGAAGATGTATAAGTTGAGTGTAGGTAAGTATATAGTTTTATTAAGCTCGAACAAATATAAAACAAGCCAGCCCATCAAAGCTAGCACTTATGTCTTGGCTGCATATGTAGTATACCAATCAACATTAGAATGGGTGTAGGAAGTGAAAGTGAGCTGACTTTACCTATATATTACGAAGGCAGGGTAACAGGTGCTGCTCGAACCCGATTGGGTACCCTGTTTTGGATAAAAGTGTGAGTGAATTTTCCATGACTGATTGACGAAGTGAATATCTTAGACTAAAGAAATGTAAGAAACTACGCGTGCATTGGAATACGGTTATAAGCGTTGTTAAATTGTGAAACATCGTCTCAGAACGCGAAGAACTTACGTAACATAACGAATGTTAATAGTAAATTAAGGCCAGGTTTTCTAAAGATCCGTTCGATCAAATTTTAGTCACGAAAGTCAAAAATGTAACTGATTTACTAAAATTTGATCTGACATTTTGGTCTGACGGACCTTTATAGACCCAGCCTAACTGTGGTTGGCATGCCGGCGGTGCAGTGTAGGTGCAAGGCAGTTTAGCGCGAAAGTAAGCGGCGCGCCGACCGGTCGGGCGAAGGTCGCCGAGTGAGCGCTTTTGTCTAATAGCCTGACCAAACGCAAAAGCGGCAACGGCAGCGAGTCCAATACGTGTCATTTTTTTATCGTCGAACGTTGTCTTATCACACTGATTAAGGATTAGGCAATAACAATAACTTCTATTAAGTTCCCGTTACTCTGTAATAACGTTAGAAATGCAGCTGCATTTTGGATGGCTATGGAATAGATTTTACTTAAGAACATGATTATTTTTCATAAAGCTATAAACATGGTTATAAAGAGATGTAGAAATGATTGCTATATTATCTACGTTTGATTGGCTAGAATCTTATCCACTTGAATGAGCAGAAATGCTTTGGCAAAAAACGCTTACTGCACCATACAAGTAAGGAGTGCCTCTTGCTCGTGCTTGAGTGGTTCGTTTACATTATCTTTATCGCAATATGTAGACTCTGAAGGTTTCCAGCAACATATAAATAAACTAGCTTTTTCCCGTGCTTTCGTCCGCGTGCAATTCGGTTATCGCTATACCGTCGGGGACGAGGTATATGCATTTTACCGGGATAAAAAGTAACCTATGCCCTTTATTATTGATGTGCTGTGCAAAAGGAGCACATCAAATTCGTTGCCGTGTTACAAAGTGAAAAACCGGACAAGTGCGAGTTAAACTCGCGTGGCGAGGGTTCCGTTCCGTAGATGATTATCTGAAATTTTCTATGTTATTTTAGATACCATAGACTTCTTATAAATTTTTCTGTAATCTATAGCTAAAGATCTATTTTCTGTATTTTTTCAAAATTTTGGGCCCAGTAGTTTCGGAGATAAGGCGAGGAATGGTCAATTTTCACCTATTTTACTAAATAACTTCAAAACTATTTATTTTCTAAACTATAAAAAAACTATAAAATTCGTAAAAATATATTTAAGTTTCTCAAAATGACCCTTTCATTTGATATGTCACAGGATATAGTTTGCCAAACTTTTGTTTTAATTTTCTGGTTTGCCCCCCAAAAGTTGTTTAAATGTTTAAAATTCAATTATTTACGTTACATGTCCGTATTGCGGTCATCGACACATATGCGTACCAAATTTCAACACAATCGGTCCAGTAGTTTCGGAGCAAATTACCTGTGACGGACGGACACACAGACACACGAGTGATCTTATAAGGGCGCCGGTTTTTCCATTTGACGTACGGAACCATAAAAAAATCCATTTACAACGTAAGGTGAGTTGGGGCCAGATCGAAAGGGATGTTGATGAGATGGTTTTTTTTTAGACATGATTGACCGAGGGAGCGAAACGTCTCAGCTTGGGCAAAAATGCTTTCGTATGTCCGTCCGGCGGATGTCCATTTGTTCTCATCTGCAGGTCGCATTTCTTCACCGATTCTCGTGAAATATTGTGAGCTAGTTCGATAATTATATGGATTTTTCCGATCCCGTTTTTCGCAATTTTTCAAAATGGCTGTGTTATGGGGGTTTTGCGATTACAAAGTTGCGGTGTTGATATTCTAACAGCCACCTATGTCGATGTATGGGGATAACAGTTTGACAACGGCAAAGTTATGTTTGTCGCGAGTACTAATCAAGGTGATTTACAATTTTTTTGACAGATTGTGAATAAGGAACAATGTCAAACTGAAAATGATTTTGTTATAATTTGAAGAAAGTTTTAAAGTAAGTATATACTCTTTATGAATACAGTCCCATAATATCGGTATAGACCTACTATTAAAAGTTTAGAAATATATATGCTAAGATTGTTTAATTAATTGCAGTTTTGTTTATAAAATGACTATAATAGAATAAATGTTCATAAGTTAGCGGCTAAGTTTAGAAATATACTATATGGGTTTTGTATTAAATTGAACCCACGAGCAATCTTCAATTATTTTGAAAAGGTCGCGCGCGGCTTTGTCGACCCGAAACAGTTCGAAGCCAGCGCTTGAGTTGCGCTGGCTGCATTCAAAAGTGAACCGTATGCCGTTGAGTTATGGCAACTTTTCTAACAAAGTAAATACCAGCTATGTAAATCAAGCAACAAAATGTCGTCGCTCATTTCGTCTCATTTCATTCGACAATCATGATTTGACCCACGCGCTCGCAGGCATTACGAGGAGTTAGGGATCTACAGCCGTGGCCGGCTGTGTCGAACGAAATACGACCAACGTCGAAGACACGCACGAACAAGTAGTTTATACGCACTGACGGGTCAAGTTCAAGGTTCACCGCCCAACAAGCAAAAACCTAGGCTTATTTCGATTTCAAGACTACGTTTTTTCATTCATCACTCCTATATCCTCTTATAAGCCTGGATTTGTGCACCCCTTATGAAAGTGTTTGTTTTATATAGTTTCTTTACCAATCTGTTGCAGTGCCGTTCGAACAATCTTTCAAAAGTAACTTGTTAGCCTAAATAGGCTTATTGATCATACGTAAGTAACTTGTAAGTGTAAATAAACTTATAATTGTCTTACGTAAAATCAATCGTGCTTACCTACTACGCGCTTCATTATGCAATTGTAACGAAACGAAGTCAGTGCAGCAAAGTAACCTAAAAAATAAAGTGTGGCGTGCAGGTGAATTTTAGAAAACAAATGTCAAAAGGACTGTGAAGCAACGGCAAAAATCACCCTTTTCATACAAAGGCGATAACGATTTATTTTTTACTAGTGGACCCGCCACAGCTTCGCCCGCGGTATTTTCCATATACACGTCATCACCCCTTTAGAGATGGAATTTCAAAAAATCCCTCCTTAATGCACCTCTAGGTTACTCGAGGAATGTCTCCTCCAAATTTCAAACCTCTCGGACCACCGCACCCGTTTAGGCTGTGTGTTGTCTATAAGTGAGTCACGGTACTGTTTTATATGTATAGATTAATGTTTAATTATTTATCTCGTAGTTTTATACTGTTGACGCCAGACAAAACAACACTTCAAGTGTTTTGGAAAACTATTATAAGAACATTTGGTGTTATATTAGCATTCACGGAGACTAATGTCACGCCATGTTAATATTAATCAGGCTTCCTCGCTGTTTCACGTTTGACGTAAATCTTAGTACTATTATTATTAGTATTTCTTTTTCTAAACACAACTATTAGCAGTGTATTAATAATGTCTCCTTTATAATATTTTAGGTGTCAAAGCTTGTGGCGTAATAACACAGTTTATATAATAATGGTTTGACATGGATATCGACTGTCATTTGACCACGAAAGACTTCCGTTTCCTGGTGTGGCAGTTGCTCTCTGCACAAAGTTTAAGACCACTTTATCAGCGATTAATACCAAATTGGTAACTATGGAAATATTCATTTTTAAGTTTCCGAACATCAAAAACGAAATCCTGTAGTATCACTCTCATGTCTGTCTGTTTGTCCGTCTGTCACAGCCTATTTTCTGCGAATCTACTGAACGAAAAATGTTGAAATCTGGTACATATAATTATAGAGTTAGGTTAATCGCTGTTCTCAACATTGATATCTTGTACGGAAACGGAACCTGCGGAACCCTCACCCATTTCTTTAACACTACCTGGTTTACCTTGTTCCAAGAGCGATACATTTCATGGTCGACCTAGTGTTACAATTGTTTATTATATTTACTCATTATCAATCCTATATCGATCGATTTTTCAATTGTCTTGAATGAGATCGCAGGCGCACATTCTTATAGTGCTCTTATGTAATACTTATATTAGACAAGGATCTATGTAATACTATAGCTAAGTCTAGAATAAAACAAAATGAGCTTAGAAAATGTGGATATTTTTCTCAAGTGTTGGAATATGCTATTACAGGACACGAAAATTATACCTAATAGCTTTTGAATTTTATCTTGTCTATTCTATACATACAGGGTGACTGGTTATTCGATACATTCCTTTTAAAGGGATATAGTACAAATCATTTGCAGCAAAAAATCTCATATAGTAGTAGTAGTATAGTAGTAGTAGTAGTAAGTTTTTTGTACGAATTTGCGAAATTTCATTGAAAAGAAATCGTAAAAAATAAATTTGCCAGTTTGATGTATTAAATATTATGCATTTTCTGAAAGCTAAGATGTCAGCAGTTTCATGTAATAACAAATAACTAAAAAGTATTGCTACATTACATGTTATTTAACAAAACTGCCATACAAAAACACAAATAATGAATTACTTCATCACAAGACAGTGTTTTTAATTTTTATAATATATATATATGACATGCAGCGAACAAACTGCTGAAAACACTTTCTTGGTTTACTATCGAATGAGGTACCTACAAAAGCTTACAAAATAAAATAGGTATTGAAATGAATGAAGTATAAATTATAACAGAGTATCACATTAAGATGATTAAAATATGTGTGTGAAGTGGTTACTTGACTATACTAACAAATCTTTACTAATATTATAAAATGTGAATGTAAGTTTATTTGTTTGTTACGCTTTCACGTAAAAACTAATTAACCGATCATCATGAAACTTTGTACACATATTCTCTAAGGTATTGGTATTGGTAAAACCTTCAATTTTTATTTCAAGTCACGTGAGTTTGAACACCAGTCACGACGTATGACGTTTGCATAGGTCGGTTGCATTCCGAATCACGCGGCCCACCTTAATCGTTGTTACATCGAAAGTGTTATTCGGCCCACACCCTCATATGACTATTCTTTTTTGACGTTTACGACCGGTTTCAGTATATTGACGTCACACGAGGCGGCTGACAGTAAGATATCGTTTTAGCGGCCAATTAAAAATTAGAAATATTAGGTAATTAGTGCTTTTTCCTTGCAAATGTGAACAATTTATTATACATATCTAAAATGAGCTAATAAGAGTATTGTTAAAAATAATCAAGAACCAAATTGCCCCATTCACTTTGCTAGCGAGGGATTACTCACCACACAGTCCCTCTCGTAATGGGAGTAGGAAGGTACAGTATCTAACAAAGACGCCTGGATTGCACGCCGCGAAATAATGGATATGAAATTCACCAACTTATCTGTGTGCTGTGCTTAAAAGGGAACAGAGCTTTAATTTCCAATAGACTTCAATGTCATTTTATGACATTTTCATATCTGCTCCCCCCCTCAAGTACAGTAAAGTTGGTTGAAAGCGAAAGCGCGTGCAGTGCATTCCGGATGTAAAATTGAAAGAACTTAAAAATGCGCTTTACTTTAAGGTTTCGTAATGATTGAGTCATTTAAATTTTAACGTCGTTTCTGCACATGCTGCATACCTAATTTGGTTATCTCAGATGGACTTGGCCCCGAGATTATCCCTGGAACCAGAATCGAAGGATCCGAACTCACGAGACGTGCTTGGTGCAATCTTAACCGACTCCGCACTGGTCACGGTCGCTGCGCCCAATTTAAACACCGTTGCGGCTGGATAGACTCCCCTGCCTGGGCCTGCGGGCCGAGGTGCAGACCACGCAGCACCTCATGCAAGAATGTCCTCTAACTCGATACGCCGATGGCCCTGAAGCCCTGCTCATACTCAATGACAAAGCCTCTAAGTGGCTAATGGCTGATAGACCTAAATTTAGATTTATAATTCACATTCTGCTTTCTGTACATTTATTAGCCATAATATACCTAAGTATGATAGTAGATTCAATTTATAAAAACTTATGTAGATAATATATATTTACGGAAATTGTTTTTAGACGTTCCGGGCGCGCCGCGACTCGAGACCCGTTGAAGTCTTTTACTGAGACTGGTTCAATCACGATTCTTCGTTGGCGAACAAGGATGTAACGTTGTGTATTACGTTAATGTATCTTTACACCGTTCGATTTAGTCGATATTAAAACAGGTAATATGCACTTATTTATATTAGTTTATCCTATTAATATAAAGCCATTGTATATTAAAACATAAATATCATTAAAATACCGAAAACCAACTGTAACGTAAATAATTAAGAAAAGTTCAATATAAGGCAAATAAAGCTCTTCCCTTCAACAGAACCTACTGTACACTATAATAATAAAAGCCATGAATCATGAATTCGATAATACTTAAGTTAACTTGGACCAACCTGTTGAAGCAGCACCACAGATATCTATTGCACGTGCACTGTATAATCCTTACAAAGTTCGTCACGCATTCACTGTCCGGAATTTAGAATGAGAAACGGTTAAGGTTTTGAGATCTCGTTTGGGACGAGTGCGTCGGCGTCCGCGGAGTGCGCGCGAGTGAGTGCGCGCGCGCCGCCGCTGCGCGACCCGCCCGACCCGGCGACACCGGTCGGCCTTTCATTTACTTCACCTTTACTATTATTTAAACATCCACCTTGGAATTAAATGAAATGTTTTTGATTCTACAAATCGTTATATCCAACTTGTAACTAAGTATAATTACCAACTAACTGTCCTAATGGTAGGTAGTTCAATCTAAATACAAACAACAAAGACAATGTGAACGTCGTTGGAGATTGTTTACTTTTAAGTTAGTTCAAGGATAAATTACCTATTTAAGCAACTTTAACACGACTTGTGGTGAATTAACAAGTATTATTTTTAGCAGTAAATTCCTTTAAAGCGCGTGTTCTTGATACTCTACATTTTAAGTGTTGCTTTTAAACCAAATGTTAAAGATGCGATAAAGTTTAATTAAAACCCGAATGGCGACGTAAAAGTACTATTTTTCATGTTTGCTCCTAGTATGACGCACCCTTAGATTTATTATATAGCCTATTGATAAATCTAATCTATTAAAATCAGTCCAATAGTTTAGGTCCTACAGTTTTTAATACATAGGTACCTACATGAAAATCAAATCATTTAAGTTCCCTATTAACTTATATTGACTTAACAAAGATTTAGAAATGTCATTTTAATTTTTGCCAACTTATAATTTCATTTGTTTTTTACAGGTCGTCAATCTTTGTGACCCGTCTGACGTTCGCGCGAGTGGCGTCGCAGTAGCTAATATTAGGTGTCAGCGGGACGGGAGTGGAGGGAGCGCGGGGGGGTGGAGGCGGGGTTCCGAGGTGATGTGATTTGACTGTGTGAGTTGAGTGCTATGTTGGTACGCGTCACACTATTATACTTTTTCGGAGAGTACAGTTGCGTGAGTGTTGTCGTGGATTTGTTGCTGGCAAGAAATTTTATTTCATTTTGTTATTTAAGTAGTTGATAATTACTGTTATTTTATTATTGTTATTTGGTCCTATTATTAAATAATAGATTGATTTGTACTATTTAGGATCGTATTTAGTGGTACTGTGATAATGCCACGTGGACGATATAACGATTTAAAATGAATTCATCCATACCTACTTGTCTTATTTGGTAAACAAGTTTCTAACCTCAAAATGTGCAATTTTTGGTTGAAACAGCAATTTTATCCTAAATAAAGCGACGTCTAACATATTGTCTCCGGTTGCGTTCTTTTCAAGGAAATTGCTGTTTTACCCAACAGAGGTGCGTTTTGAGGTTAGAAACTGGTTTACCAAATAAGACAAGTATGGATGAATTCACCTTACGTAGGCAAGCTAGAAAGATGGTGTATAGTGTATCCCAATTTATACAAAATATAAAAATTCCATCGGTGCTAACAGTGTGTTGAATAGTGCCTACGTACGTGGTAAAACAAAAATATCATTATTTAATCCTTAGTTAACAATAAAAACATTTTGCTATAGAAATATGTCGATAAATCGTTAGTGTATGGTAATATCGTTAACGATTTCCCATACCATACACTAACACTTTGTCGTTTCGATAAGTCTAAAACAACGGATCGTGTAGATCAATCGTTTCGTATACCTCGTCCAAAGGAAAAAGCGCGCTGGCGGTGGGGGCTGCGCAGTAGTACTCTGTGGCAGTAGTCGATTTACCAGCCAAATTGGTGGCATGAGGTGAGGCGCGACAGAGGGGGTTACGCGCGGTATGTCTGTGCCGTCGCGCTATTGGTCGCGTGTCGCGTCATCACTCGACCGTTGTCTCCCGCAGAGAGATTACGTTTCGTTTGCTCGCAAAGTACAGTTACGAACGTTTCTTTGCTCAATGCTTTTGCATAAAAAGGAAAGAAAAGATATTTATTATGTTTTATGAGGAAAGAAGCTGATAGTGGTGTAGTAAATAATTTAAAACAATGTATAAAACGAACGAAACGAATAAAACGAACAACGTATAAAATAGACTGCAGCTGCGGTAGCTCTTATGTTGGACAGACGAAGCGGACTATCGCTGAAAGAGTCAAAGAGCATATTGCAGCGGTCAAAAATCGGCAGGTGAATAAGTCTGCGATTGCTGAGCATTTGCTGGAGTCGGGACCAAACCACTGGATCGAGCTTCATAAACCAAAAATCCTCTCCACCGAACGGCATTACTACTCAAGAATAGTACGTGAAGCGGTTAAAATAAAGAAATTTAGGAATTTTAACCGGGAAGATGGATATCAGTTATCGAATTCGTGGAATCCAGTTATTAGCAAATGCAAGCGTCAAGATGTATCATCGAGCAAATCGCCGGATGTTGTCAGTATAGTGTGTCGCCGGCCTTATACTCCGAATCCAGAAAAATAAGATCAAGTGCGGGTATTTCGAAATACACGTGCGACTCGAAGGTGCTGATACCCGCCACTTCTGTCTTCTCGTGACCACGGCCGTTGTAATACGCTCGAAACGTCGAGGTAAATAATAAAATTAAGTTACGCGATTAAGTCCTGTTTACATGTAAATAAATGTATAAAACGAACTACAGAGGCAACGACAACGTCCGAGGCTACAGGTCGTTTCTAAAACGTGTTAAAAGATTGCTGATGGCTATATAATACTTATGGCCATTAGCGCTCTTTATAATCGACTTAAAAAAGGTGACTGACTGTATTTTTAATATGTATATATTTTTTTATGTACTTCAAACTCCGACATTTAAGAACCGATTCGTAATTTTTTTTTTTATCGAAATAGTATACCTTCGTATTGGTCCCGTTAAGGTTAAAGCTGTAGACTGATGATGGGATCTATAATCCATCCAAACTTACCTGTTTACTTTTATTCTACAAAACATTACACTTCTAATATTAAACAATAGCCAAGCACTTTCGCGCGTGACTGTACACATGGGCGGACCCATCCCCTCCACTGCCACCCAGCGCTCTTTTTGCCTTGGATGAGTTATATATGGGGCCTTTATGGATACATTTTCAGCCGTGCTTAATTTTCCGCGCAAGCGGCGTATTCAAAGGGTTTTGCGGGCTGCGCGGGGCGGGGCGGTCGTCATCGGCGGCGCGGCGCGGCTTTTGTTGGCGATGTTGGCTATGCTGTTTATTGTTTTATGAACAAGAACCTGATAGTGAATCAGTAAATAATTTAAAAAGATATATAAGACCGACTGCAGAGGCAACGAAACTTCCGAGGCGGGTCAATGAAAATTAAGTTAGAGGTATGCAGTTGTAGGAGGGAGAGCCATCGAAAGATTAAAAAAATTGTACTAACAAGTAAAAGTATTCAAACTGCAGTAATAATTCCTAGTCCTTATGAATAGAGTGATTTGGTTTAAATTAGATCAATTAAATTTATTATACTTATGGATATTATACTTCTATACATGGTACTCTGTGTTCTAGAATTTATAGTTATGCTAGACTTTATGGACTTTATGGTGGTATTATTCACCTTCTTCATATAATAATATATTATTACTCTATTGTAACGAAGTTCAGAATTAATAAAACATTTTTTTGTGATTTCCGCTTGTCCCTACATTTTAGTACTATACATTACTTCTTGACGAAGGAACTTAAATATATATATCTTTCATAAATGCTATATATATGTAAATATCTTTCATAAATGATAGAATCATGCGATGGAGAGTTGTCCAGTCTGGATGTCGAGACTGAGATCTTTGGTATCTAGGGAGAGGTATCTCAGGGTGGAAGGAGGGGCCCGAGCATTAGTCGCACAATTAATTGTTTATATTTATATTTCCTAAATCGATATTCAAGTAGGGTATGAGCAATTTCACTCTAGACCTTGTAATTTGTATTATTTTGTTATAGAACTTCTATAACTATAGCTAATAGTATTTGTATCCTTAATATTCCTAAAATAAGGTTACAGGATAAAGAGAGTAATTTAAGAGAATAGGAATAGAAGATGTTAATTATATTATTAGCAAGGGTTCTCTATTTTTGATGGGTTATACTTCTGGTTTCATTAAGTAAGAAAAGTAAATAATGTTATGCAGAAATTATTAGGTCATAAAAATTAAGTTCAGTTTATGCTTAATCCCATGTAGGTATATATAGGTAGGTTGCCTGATAGGTTGGTAATCTTCAATACACTTTTAAAAAGCTAGACGATTCAATTTGCCTAAATTAAGTTTAATTTCTTAAGTTAATTTGTCCGTTCAAATTAGATTAATGAGAATGGTTCGTAATATTATTGTTTTAGGTTAAATGAGTAAATTAGTTATAAAAGTATTTGTTTTATTTATACGATTTGCCCATAAGGCGTTACAATGTTGGTCTTCGGTAGTTTACTTGAAACGCGAAAAGATACTTAGATAAATAGTTATTCTATTAATAGATAAGAGAAGATTCACATATTATTAAATGCGAAAAACAATAAAACTTGCGATGTGTGGGGTAAAAGCGTGTATTCTATAAAACATATGGAAATAAGAATAAGGTTTGTGTGAGGCCGTTTTCGGTTGCGTATCCAGGTTGTTGTTAGGCAACGGACATAGTGCCACGGAAGCGTGTATCGAGGCTGCCGTAAGAGGGGCGGTAGTGGTGCGCGCGCTGGCTCCACGGCGAGCGCCGGTTCTTGAAGCTGGAGCAGGCGATCAGACTGTTCATGGCCGGCGGCCGCGACTGCTCCACGCTGATGCCGCACCGGTGGCTGCGGACAAATCACCTCTTCATTCACATCATACTTTTGTATATTATACAGGTTAGATATAACTTACGTCCAGAGGTGAATAGAGAACATTTAGTAGAGACTATTATTTTCGGTACATTTGGTTTCTGCATTTTGAAGTGGTAACTCAAAATTGAATTAAATCATACAGGTGAGGAAAGTACCTCATGGGGTATCAGATTCA
Organism: Tortricodes alternella; assembly: GCA_947859335.1. Lineage (NCBI taxonomy): Eukaryota > Metazoa > Arthropoda > Insecta > Lepidoptera > Tortricidae > Tortricodes > Tortricodes alternella. The sequence continues at coordinate 18,865,725 of OX401970.1, read as the reverse complement.
CCCCCATGTATGTTCACCGATTTTTTTAGTTTGGGATTATAGGATTTTTTTTACAATTTCTACTAACTAGATGTAATAAAAATAATAGACCCATGTTACAAATTTAGAAACATGTCCGTAAAAAACAGATTCATTTAAGCGCGAAGGATGAAAAATACCGTTGAGACTTCGGAAAGCGATGTAAAAAAACTGGCCAAGTGCGTATCGGACTCGCGCACGAAGGGTTCCGTACCTTTATCTATAAAAACGGCAAATAATCATGTTTGTTGTATGGGAGGCCCTTAAATATTTATTATATTCTGTTTTTTAGTATTTGTTGTTATAGCGGCAACAGAAATACATCTTCTGTGGAAATTTCAACTGTCTAACTATCACGGTTCATGAGATACAGCCTGGTGACAGTCGGACAGACAGACGAATGGACAGCGGAGTCTTAATAAATAATAGGGTCCCGTTTTACCCTTTGGGTACCGTAAATACATACGAGTATAACTTTTTACAAATTGATTTCAATAACTTCCTTATTTTATTTGCTATAATTTGTTTTATTTAAAAATTTGAATCAATACGTGGATTTAAAATTTTCAGGAGTTAAGTGCTAAAGTTAATAAGTTTTTGTTGAAGTCGCATTTTTATATCAAGCTTTTTTGACTATTACGCTTTAATATTGCTATAAAATGCGATACAACATTTTATGGCTGTGCTGTTGACCGTTGAAGAGTTCAATTATTTGGAGCTAATCCTGGATGTCGATTCAAGTCATGTTTACAATAAAATTGCATTGTCATCAAAACTAAATTAGCACGTAAAAATTCAACTCTTTACTAAATCATCTTGCAAGATTTGACCTACACAAACAAACATACAAACATTGCAAGTTACTAAAAAGCTAGTAATAAAACTAAAAACTACCGGGCATGAGCCTGTCGGGAGGTAAGTAATTGCACGCATAACCACAACACATGTAATACACATAAAATATTTGCACACTTTGTATAATTTTGTTAAATTTAAGTCATATTTGTAACTCTCATAACTGCTTGTCTCATTACGCATAGTAGTCGGAGGTAATTAATATGATGGCATTTTTTATAGGCATAATTTGTAAAAGCATAAATACCAATCATCATATATTTTTGACGCATCACAATTCAGAGGATAATGATTTGAAGTCATATATAAGAGAAGACTATGTGCTCCTTTATGTTTGGTAAACGTATATAGTACGTTTGGCAACATTGCTATGATAAGTCAAAAGTCAAAATGTCTTTATTCAATTTAGGCTTTTACAAGCTCTTGTGAAATTAAAGGAACCGGTTCGGTTCGGAAAAAAACCTCTACTGAGAAGAGCCGGCAAGAAACTAGGTGAGGTATAATTTTTTCAAAAACAGTACACATATAAGTTAACAATGATGTCTACAGTTTGCAGCTCAGGAATAATTCCAAAAATCCCTGTCCATAATGTCTTTATAATGTATAAAATATGTAGGAGAGTTATTTTTCCATAATATTAGTAATGGTGATATGTTTTTAACAGACTGCAAAGAGGTGCTTATCAATTCGACATGTATGTATGTAATATTATTGGAACTGCAATATATTCACATATAATAATCTATAAGGGCTTCCAAACTAGTACTTTTTTATAGGTGTATGTATGTTTGTCCACGCATTTCTACGAAACTATTGATTGGATTGTGACCATGTTTTTTATTCGCTTACATTTACATACTTCGACGCAGGGAAGAACAGTGTAAGTTTTATCAAAATCGGTTCAGTCGTTTACGACGTGGACTAATATGTGTGGTGTGACGGGTAGCTTATTGATACGAGCCACGGGAGTGGTGTCAAAGGAGAAACACTTTGGTCAAGGTCGAACTGGCCTGACGGTATAAATCCGCGGCGAGAACTAGAAATTAATACGATTGTCAGGCCTCCGATACGAGCTACTGGAGTGGAATATTACTCAACGGCAAACTAGATTGAGTTGTAGCAGCGGGATTGCTACGTAAACACAGCATTTCTTTCTTGGTATGCTTGTATACCGCGAGGATGTTTCAAAAGTTTATTGGGATCTAACTCACCTATAGCAAGGCCAATGCTTACAAAGAAATCGTTTAATATTTACAACAAACCTACTAATGAAACTGTACTTATTATAAACAAATATTTCAGTTTTTACTTAAATCTAAAAATAACGACATAAAAATGTAATTTAAAAATAAATTATATCGACTACAAAAAGAAATTAACTCAAATTATGAAATAATATTTTTAAAGATACACGTAATTAACCAATAAAGCGAAATCAAAAGTAGGTACGAAACAAATTAGGGGCCGACATTTCTTTTTGACGACTTAAAAGAAACCGAAGGAGGAAGTTCTCAATTCGACGGGTATAACGACGGGCACCTTGGATAGCAACATTTTGTAAAGGGTGATGAGCAATTCACATTATGCCATTGTACTAAACTTGAAACTTGATATAGTAAATGTGTGTCGTTAAATGACATGATTATCACAAAAATAAAAAGATATAAGAAATTAACAAATTAAAAAACCGCCATCAAAAATCCTTTGAACAGTAGGTATGAACCTTCAGGCAGGACAGGCTATGGAAACTTTTGGAAATAAAACTGAAAGGCGGTAAAAGAGGAGGTTGAAGTTAGTACCTATGGGAAACACTAATTCGATGAGTTTATCAACTTGAAACTTGGTGGAAATGCTCTTCAAAACAAAGAATTACTTAGGTATACGTTAGAGAAAAAAAATTTAATGCCAATATAAAAATATAACAATATAATTATTTCATCATTTTGAGTTAATTTCTTTGTTAAATTGACTTGTTTATTGAATTCGGTTAAAAAGAATGCCATAAAATACCAATCCACAGATGAGTACGTCAAATAAGGGGTACCACAAGAAAGTAATTTTGGTTCTTTGTAGTTCCTTATTAACTACCTTTTAGCACGCTGCTCGAGGGGTGCGTACTCGTCGCCGATGAGCACGCTGCCGTCCAGCGTGCCGTCCATCTGCAGCAGGTCGCCGGCCGACACCGACACATCCAGCTTACTGACGCGGTCGCACGCCCATAGAAATACCAGCACCACGAACATCTAACACACCAAATTCTCTTTACTATTTTATATATATATATTATTATATATCATACGATTCTCCTTTTGGCCCTATTGCTTCCTATGGCCCCCTTTTACAATAAATAAAAAAAAAACTATCGCATTTGTAGGCAGGCAGGGGCAGCTTCTACAACGATTCCAGATTCCAAGTTAAAGATAAACGAGTGTTACATACCTACATACAGACGGACAGACAGACAGATAGACGGTCATACAGTCAAACGGACAGACGGACAATGAAGTCTCATCATAAAGGTTCCTTTTTACCTTTTAGGTACGGATCTGATTTCAAATACTTTGAACGTGTCTGCCTTTTATCGCATGGAGAAAGAGCGTTGAATTTTGCTTTTAGTTGTTTAAAATGACTACAAATTTGCATGGAAATTAAACTTTGGCAAGGTATAAATTAAATATCAATGAATATACTTAACCAATTTTCTTTGAAATAATTTTAGAACGAGAAGGTTCTAAGGAACTTTGCAACCCGTTCAGATCTCTTCTTATTTATCGGCGATACCGTCCACCCCTGACGTTTTTGTATCGAACTAGGCCTTTTTTTCACGTTTTGATGGAATTTAATGTAATTTTACTTATTTATACTTTTAATTTAAATAATAGTTTAATATTTTCTTGTTTAAATATCGTCTTATGGTTACCACAGAAGGAATTTATTTAGCGCGCGCATAGTCATTAAACACTAGTATAGGTAGATCTGCCTCCATTAAAATAAAAGTTATGAAGGTGTGTGTCCTCACCACTATAACATGAAGGACGAATATGAAAAGCGTGGACTTCTTGAAGCCGACAGAGTCGTAGAGCAGCCCCGACACCGTGGGCCCGATGAAGGCGCCCAGCGCGAACGTCGACGTCCACATGCCCGACACCAGCCCATATGTCTCTATCGAATTAGGCAACCCACTGGCACTGCGAACAGTCATATTTTGTGTCACTATAAAAGGTAGTGGGAAAACGCCAACCGGTCACATGGATTTTAGAACGGCCAAGTGCGAATCGGACTCAGGCGCCGAGGGTCCCGTACTTATGTAACTATGAATAAAAAATATACTTAAAAAAATTATGTGAAAACTGTGCTTTTAGGATAGGTAGTCTCACAAACGGAATTAACGTGCGACATATTTTATAAAATTAATAATACACGAGGTGACTGCTAACGACATCCATAAAAATGTTCTTAAACGAAGTGGTCGACGCACCTCTTACTTCCTACTTTTTTGAAGTCGGTTATAAATAATATCTTTGCATTATGAACTTTATTTTTTAACGTGTATTGGTTTAGTAGCGTGAGTTTTCCTGAGAAAAAGAGTGTTGACACACAAACAGACGGACAGACGGACAACAAAGCGATGGAAAAATTTGGATATGGTTTCTTTCAAAATTTGGTATGGAACCCTAAAATAGCCTTCTCATGAAATTGTAATAAGTATAATGTAAATAATTTTCCATGCATTTACTAACATGGCGGTCCTGAGGGCATCTGCGAAGGAAGCTACCAGCTGACTACCGATGCCAAGTCCGTGTAGTATCAGGCCTGACACTGTTACCCATAAAAGTCTGGAAAAGCACACACATAAATAAAGGTTATGTTTTTTTTTTAGGTACCTACCTACATTGATGGTTGGTGCAGTAGTCGTGTCTGAGGGACAATTACGTACATAGTTTCAAAAGGAATGTCATATGGCCGAATTCAGAAAGGCCACTCAAATAAAATTGAGATTTAATTAAAGTGACGTTTCAGTGGCGTTTCTGTATAGGTTGGCAACTAGTTGAGGGACATTTAACTACTTAATATCGAGTCAAATGCTTAAATGGCGTTTCTGAATTCAGCCAATAGAGTCAAGTAATTATGTGATGTTTAAATTTGTCTTTCTGGGTTGGCACTTTTGCTTTGATGGATGTGACTAAAAGTTTCTGATATAAGTGTATTTTTAATTTTTAGTGCTTTTGCGGAAGTAGTGGTTTACCTTTCATTGTAAATGAAGGGGACGGGTCCGATGAGCAGAAAAGCCAAGGAGATGAAGAGGCAGCCGAGCACGGTGACGTATTTGGGCTTAATGGAGGGTCGGTCGCAGAGCCAACCCCACGCTGGCGCCGATACCGCGTACACGCCGCCGTTAATCACGAACATCAGCCCCAGGACCATGGGCGAGAACTTGAACTGCAATATCCGAAAACTACTTTATTATTAATCTGACACAACTCTTGTCATCTTGTGCGCATTTAAAAATGATTCCAAAAACAAGTATGAATTGAATCACAAGGGTAGGTTGTCATGACGTACCTCTCTGAGGTGAGGCTCGAGGGTGGCCTGCAGGAAGCCGATGCTCATGCTAGTGCACATGATACTGACAGCCGACAGCAGCACGCCTGGGATCCGCAGAAGCGTGAATATGTTCGCTGTACCAACATACAACACGCTTGTTAACGCTTCCCATTTGGATGACGGATCATCAATGCGGAGAAGTGTGGCAAAGACATAGGTACCTAACTTCTTCTTCTAAAATATAACAAATATTTCTTTGTCTGTGGGTTATTGTGAGCTCTCTCGAACATACTTACAAACTCAGTGACTGTCCGTTTAATGCAAGCGATTTCGCTGCAATTGTTTTGCAATAACAATTGGAATTCGGATACACTTGGTAAGTTGGTAGAAGTCGTACGTAGTAAAAGAATTGTAGGTAGTTATAAATTAAAAAAATTATACTTTCGCTTGTTATGATGAGACATTTACATGCTCGTTCATAAGTACAAGTGCAAAAAGTGTGAATGACATAAAAAACCGTAAATTATTCATTCGTTAGAGAATAAGTTTAGCCAACTTCACTCAATGTGAGAGCCGCACCAGACTTTAGAAAAGTGTTTTTTTTTTTAATAACAATGAGGTAAACTTTTCGCGAGTTGGAACACCCAGTGTTTTACGAGCTCCAACTTATAGAGGCCATTGAGTTCACGGCATATGAGATTACATTCTGCCGTTAAACCGATCCACAGCTGCGCTCAGCCGGGATCAACCGCCGCATGAAAATAATGGAATCAGCGCAGAAAGCTACTGAATTCCTAATCCAGCTATATACCAAAAAATTGTCCCAGAAATAGTACCCCTTTTACGACAATAACATAAAAGGAAAGCCAAGTGGAACATTGAAAAAAAAAATGCCGACTTCTAGGGGTAGATTTATAAGAAAAGATAGGGTGGATTTATAAGAACTACGCCTATTTATGTGATGGAAAGTCAGCCTTTGCATATAAGACGACATTTTCTTGCCACTAAATTTTGTCTGAAAGCACTTCCTTGCGCGGATGATAGTTTAGTAAAAGTAATACGTGATTGGTCCAATAATTGTCAGTGTAAAAACGAAGCAAACAAACAAACACACTACCGCATTTATAAACATTAGTATCTATGGAGTCCTGTCTAATGAAAATTTCAATAAAGGTAAACTTACGGCCAGAGAGCTTGAGGTCCTCGTCGTCGTTACAAGTGGGCAGCACCAGGCAGCCCATGACAGCGGCGCAAAAAAGCGCCGAGCCCAGCACGGCGAAAGGCAGCGAGTAGCCGCCCAGCGCGAACAGCGCACCGCCCAGTGTCGGGCCCACGATCAGACCCAGCCCAAAGAACGTCTCCAGAGACGCCTGCAACGCATTAACGTACAGCACTCATAGACAACAGAATAGTACCATAGTACTTTAACAGGTATGTTGGCTTCTGATTGCCTTGGCAAGTAAACTTACAAGGTGCTTTGATAAACTACCGAATTGAAAAATAAAAGAAGCCCTAAGAAAGCCGTTGGTATACGTCACGCTTTGCCTGGGGAAACATTAAGGCTCGGTAGAAGGCTATAAAAAATATGAAATATACCCCACTTCCGCACGGCCCCCGCAGTTTAGATACACATACACAGGACAACTTCTTAGCGTGTGGGGGCCAGACTAGAGTTATGGCCCTTCCCGATATTCAATCCGTAGATAGACTTGGTTACTACGGGTTAAATTTTGACATTTGCCTCTTACAAAATATGTCAATTTTTAACTGGTACCTACTTACTTAGCAAATCTATCAACGGATTGAATATTGAAAATGGGTGTTAGACTACTTACTCGAGAATGCCCGGGAACGATATGCAATGGCTTACTCCTATCCTCAGAGCAGCTAGGAAGTAAAAAGCAGGCCTTTTTATATATGAATAGCCAATTTCTTTACACTTGTGCTCTTATCCCTTAGATGTATGATTTACCAAATAAAATATTTATTCCAAAAAATATATGTACATACATACATACATATTATCACGCCCGAAATCCCCAATTGGATGGGCAGAGCCACAAGACTACTTGTGGCCACGTTCGATTAGTCCTAAGATGGTATGATGAACCGTATGGTGACAGGTGATCAGCCCATCGCCCATACAGATAGTCCACCATGTTGGAGAGGACCCGTCCCTTAGTCGACTTTTACGACATGCCAGGATGATAAGCATCTGCGCGCATTCTATGCTATTTCTTCACTCCCAGTACAGCAGAGGAGGGAGGTAAAAATATATGTGAAAGGAAAATATATGTTAAAATGAACATATTTGTTTATTTTTTTAGGTTTCCGTATCTCAAAACGAAAATCGGAACCCTTGTGATAATCCTCTGCTGCACTAGGAGTGAAGAAATAGCGTAGAATGCGTGCAGATGCTTATCATCCTGGCAAGTCGTAAAAGTCGACTAAGGGACGGGTCCTCTCCAACATGGCGGACTATCTGTATGGGCGATGGGCTGATCACCTGTCACCATACGGTTCATCATACCATCTTAGGACTAATTAATCGAACGTGGCCACAAGTAGTCTTGTGGCTCTGCCCATCTCATTAGGGATTTCGGGCGTGATGCTTGTATGTATGTATGTATGATAAATGAGCAAAAAAGTTACTTAAGTATTAAGTTTTTCGATGTGCTGTGAAGGATTCCTTAACGGAGAATGTTTTCGTTTATATTCCAATAATGAGGGGGTTTATAAATGTGAGTAATATTCGAGAAATGGGAAAATTACAGATGGCAATGTGTTTTTTTTTATCTGGTGAACTTAGACCTATTGTGTTCTGTCTGATTGTGCTGAACAGTTAAGTACATACTCGTCTATCCATATCCGTTTTTCAAAGTTGATCAGTCAATTATAAAACGTATACCTCGCCACATGAAGACGCTCTTTTTAACCGACTTCAAAAAAAGGAGGAGATAATTTTTTATTCCACCGACTTCGATATATTTAATTAATTACTGAATCAACAAATATGTCTGATATTTCTAGGTAATTACTTGCGGCCAGTCTTTATTTCTTAGTTTTCAAAGGGTTTTTGGAGTCGGTTTTGTTTTTTGTTAAAATTAATTACATGTGGCGAGGTATAAGGGCAGCTGACCTTAATGCCTCGCAAGGGAACACAAATACGGAACTCTCGTGAGTTGCTTTATTAGTAAAGAGACGGTTATTGACTTACAAACATAACAGCGACATTGTCTGGAAACTCCTTGGCGATGATGGCGAAAGAGGCGGTTAGAAAGGCTGCATTGCCTATCGCCTCGACCATACGGATCCCAAAGCTGAGCGTGATGAACGGTAGATGTCCTTCCACTTTATCCAAGAGTCTGTCAATTATCAAAATATTCTGATGTTCATAAAGCAGTCATAGTGCTACAGTTCTAATACACCATAATGCTGCTATTCAAGCTAGGTGGACGATACAGCGACTCATTCCTCCGCCACTTAACGGGAGTTCTTCCAAAACTTTGTGAATCATAACAATTACTTATATTAAAACAAGAGCGAGTCAGGCAGTTGGGGTTTCGTACTAAAACACCAAAAAGTAGTCGATAGAGAGAGTCATATCATAAAACCTCCATAGTGTAATCAAAAACCGTAGGAAATGACCACCATTGTGACAACCAATTAGGTAAAACCAGTGCTGCAATGTTATTACAGTATCGATTTTAGTATCGAAATGAGAGATTAAATTTGGAACAGCTGTCAAAACTCAAGTGGGTCTCTATTCTAGTATCCATAGATATTAAACAGTTATTGATACGAAACATCAATTCAGTATGTTTTTTTAAATATAAACCGAATGACATTTGATCTCGAGTGACGTGAGAATGGAGACTTCATTCATTTGTCTATGATTTTAAAAAAAATGGTCTTCACGGAGGATCGAATTGCCGCCATTATGTTGGTTTTTTGCTGAACGAAAGTAGAATTGTTGTTGAATTGAATAGAAAAAGTTGTTTGTAATTTACATTTTAGTTGAATATATGTGATGTGATGTGATGTGATGTGAAAATGCGCCGGATATCGGAAATATGCAGCCACGATTGCAACAAATAACTTGTTGCCAGAAAATATTGTTTCTGAACACATCATGGAGGAGTAAATAAATAATAGTAGTTTATGCAACGGTTGCATAATGATAGGCCTTAAAACACTAGTGCGGTTTTCATGAAACGGGCTTTAGCGAGTTTCATAATATGTGTGTAGATAAAGTTATGTATGCAACTCTGCATAATTTGGCCTTAAAACACACGTGCGATCTTATTATGAAACTCGCTAAAGCTCGTTTCATGAAAACCGCACTAGTGTTTTAAGGCCTATCATTATGCAACCGTTGCATAAACTACTATTATTTATTTACTTATATTTAAATATGAATGGTTCCGCATTGTACTGAAACATTAGTAGTAACGGTGTCTATTTTTCGGATCCTTAATTAACAATAATAGTCAGTTCACATATTATTAAATATATTTGTTTGCTGAAAATATAGTAGAATATATATATATTCTACTATGTTTTCAGCAAACAATGACAATGATGACTGTTGTAATTCTACAACCAAATCGTCATTTTCTGTTATTTTTTGAATTCAGTTGTGCATTGTTTTTAGTTCGTTCGGTAGTAATATTTATGCGGTCAACATGAACAATTAAAAAATTCAATTTAGCGTTATTTAATACTGTTAGGGGATGATTTTGGAAAAACTTTGATACACGTGTCTCATAATTTTTCCATGACCTTACTTTGAAGCAAGCCACGTATAGCTGGACCGTGTGAAAAGCAGTTCTCCCTTAAGTCTACCCCTGCTAAATTAAGAGTTTGGCCTTGAGATTTATTTATGACCATAGCAGACTGTGAGGGGAAACTGCACTCTTTTGAACTCGAAGGGGTACTTCAACAATGGTGTTAGGGAATCCTCGGAATAAACACAAACTCCCCTCAGAAAGTACCTACATTTGCCTTGACAACACTTTGTTGATATGTTTTCACTCGCAACCTGGTGGCCATTGCATAATTTTGGCAGGTTTAAGTGACCGCTTTCCCGCCATTTTTGTAAAGAGTATATGCTGATGCAGGGGCCACCTATGTTGAGTAGTGTATTTGAATGGTTTGTCTGACATAAATAGTACATCTAGGAAGTTATGTAAATTAAAATGTATGTAAAAGAAACATTAATGAAACGATAGATTAATTCGCGTATGGATTCGAAAATTTAGAGGCCTGATAAAGCAGTTCATCGATGGAGTGTTGCAAACCACTTGTATCTGAACACGTCTAAGTGCTGTGCAATGAGCTTTACGCGCTCCAACCATTGCTCCAAACAAGGAATATTCGCACACTATACTGTCGATGATGTACCCATTGCTCGTACCCAACCTATGACGGACTCTTAGAATATATAATACTAAAGATCAACCGTTGCCGACCTCACTCAAACCATGCCGCCTAAAACGTCAACTACAGGCCACACGAATTGATACAAAACACATGCGCATTTGTTTGGCCTCTAAGGTTATGATACTAAATAATATTGGCAATTTAGTGTTTATTTATGACAGCATTATTACCACCAAGTTAAGAAGAGTTCCAATCTTCTTAATTTGGTCATACTGTCACTTGTCAAGAAACATGTTTGAAATCGACGTACCTAGGTACTAATAATATACAGCCATCTTGTTTTTTCATTAGGGCGCTGATGTTTGCGGGAGCAGACTGTGTAAGGTGTTGTCAATCCAACACCTTACACAGTCAATCTGGATCAAGATCACTGATCACGATCACGGATCACGATCTAGATTGATCGTGTAATGGCTGCCTATTCTATAATCTAAGGACGGACCTATATTACACGTCCCTTTTGACGTTTGTCATCTGACACAAATAGAGGTGAGGCTAATTAATGCAGGTGATAAAATATCAAATCCGATTTAAGTAAGAATCGATTGTTTATAGGTTATGCAAAATACAATTACGATTATAAAAATGTTTTACGCTTAGACAAAACTTAATTACACTAAAAGCTTGGCCCGAACATGGGGCTTAGGCTTGCTAAGTAGTACCATATAGAACGCGGTTATATTAGGGTTGGCACCATGATAAAAATATATTTTATAAAGTTTTTATTTTATTTTTAATACCCGTTTCCAACCATTATAAAGCGATTGTACGTAACTTGCATGATACGATATTTTCGGGAAGGTCCTTCGTGTTGTTCCAACCTGTATAAGGATTCTAAGGGTGCGTTATACTACAACAATGGTTTTAACGTCACTAGTCGGGTTTTAGTTGTAGACATTACATTTTTTAGCAACTTTTGCAGTGGTTGAAGGAAGAGCTGATTATGCACCTCGTATCGATGATGTGATGTATTATTGCGCTCGTGTCTAAAACTCGGAGCAATAATGAGTCACTTTCTGCTTGGTGCAAGAATCTGCTATTGTAGCTGTTGAGTCGTGGATTATGAATGAAGTAAATGAAGGTCGGTAAATGGTGTTGTTACCCAAAGAGTATGGCGCAGGTGCCTGTGGTGAGCATGCCGCCATTGAAGAGCAGTTTAGGGCCGAGGCGGTTGAGGTGCGCTCCATATAAGGGGCTCACCAGGAACACCACCAACTCAAAAACGCCGAACACCAGCCCGTACTCCGTCGCCGTGCAGTGCTTCCTCTCCGCCTGCAAACAAACGCCAATAACACTTAACATAACGTACAACATAGTAAACATACGACCCACTGACCGACAATAGTAATTTATGCAACGGTTGCATAGTGATAGGCCTTAAAATGCGAGTGCGGGTTTATGAAACGAGCAGACAGGCGAATTTTATAATAAGATCACACGAGTGTTTTAAGGCCAAATTATGTACAGTTGCATACAAAACTTTATCTACACACATATAAATCCTCCATGATGTGTTCAGAAACAATATTGTCTGGCAACAAGTTATTTGTTGCAATCGTGGCTGCATTTATAGCCGGCAGAGTTTTCACATCGTTTTCGGAGTCATTACTATTCATATTTTCAACTAAAATGTAAATTACAAACAATTTTTTACAAACAGCAAAAAACCAACATGAATGATGAAATGACAACAGTAATGGCGGCAATTCGATCCTTCGTCAAGACGAATGTTTTTTTTAAATCATAGACAAACGAATGAATTCCCTATGCTCATGTCACTCGATATCAAATGTCGTGCGGTTTATATTAAAAAAACATACTGAATTGATGTTTCTTATCGACAACTGTTTTAATATCTATGGATACTAGAATAGAGACTCACTTGAGTTTTGACGGCTGTTCCAAATTTAAACTCATAACTTTGATAAGATGAATGATGAAATTGATAATGTATTAACATTACAGTACAGATTTTACCTACTACAACAGACAACAAAGGTCTCATAGTAAAATTGGTTGTAATAATACTGGTCATTTCCTACGGCTTTTGAAAACATTATGGAGGTTTTATGATATGGGTGTAGATAAACATGTTTATTTCATGACTGACGCATATAAAAGTAACAAGAGGGTAGACTAATAGATAGATCGCTGAATTCAGGCAATCCTTATACGAGTATAGGGTTTGCCCCCCCTCCCCCCGGTTCGTCCGTGTATAGTACGAATTCTCCCGATTGGCCGAATCCACATGAAGTTCCACAGAATCCACAGAAAAAAGCCATTGTCTTCCATTGTTAATGCCAACCACAAACTGCTGGTTTAAAATAGAAAGCACGAACTGCTGACGTAAATCCACCTCTTTATAGTCAGCCGACCACCACCACTGCTCAACGCACCCACGGAACCGCAGCTGACGTTCACGAGGCTTCATGATACAACTCCATGAAGCATTTTACGAGTTATTAGACTCGCAAGGTTCGAATACAGTACAAACACAAATTGTATAAGCCTTTAGTTAACCTTGCCCTTAATTCCAACTATTCATATATCATGTGCATGAAATATTATAATAAGTTACCTGACGCTTTTATGGAGGATAAATTAACTATATTCTAAAAGTGCTGGTTAAAAAAATTCCAAATTTGCTAGAATGCATTAAGACTACTGCGCAACAAATACCTAAGTAGCGCCGGCTACGTACACAAAATAAAAGAATCTTTTAAAAGGCGATGTAGAGCCTGTGCCTCAGTTGGTGCTGGGCATTCTGAAAACCCGCCGCTCAATTACGCAACACCAAGTGGTATCGGTTTCGCGAAAAGTAAACCAATTGTGCCCTTATTTAAACAGAGTTAAGACTAAATTGGTTTGCATTTCGAGCCAAACCGATACCAATTGTGCTGCGTAATTGAGCTGCTGTTGTGATTTATTATTACATAAAATAGCCTAAAGATTTAGTTTTATTGAGTCATTTAACATTTAAATCGAATAAAAAAATTGTTCGTCCATTTCACGAAATAGCCGCTTCGCTATTATAACATTATAATAATTTCTTTTCTAAGCAGGAAATATCATTTATCTACACCCATATCATAAAACCTCCATTGGTTAATCAAAAACCGTATGAAATGACCACCATTTTGACAACCAATTAGGAAAAACCAGTGCTGCGATAAAGAAATAAAATGACTTCTTTATCGTTTTTAATAAAGAAATGAGATTAAATTTGGAACAGCTGTCAAAACTCAAGTGGGTCTCTATTCTAGTATCCATAGATATTAAAAAGTTATTGATACGAAACGTCAATTCAGTATATTCGATCAAATATTGTGCAGTTTAGCACAATATTTGATCTCGAGTGACGTGAGAATAGAGACTTCATCCGTTTGTCTATGATTTAAAAAAAAAATGGTCTTGACGGAAGATCGTATTTGCCGCCATGTTGACGTTTTGCTGAACGAAAGTAGAATTGTTGTTGAATTGAATAGAAAAAGTTGTTTGTAATTTACATTTTAGTTGAAAATATGAATAGTAAGTAGTCTTCTCGGAGTGTGTGTGATGTGAAAATGCGCCGGATATCGGAAATATGCAGCCACGATTGCAACAAATAACTTGTTGCCAGAAATTATTGTTTCTGAACCCATAATGGAGGATTTATAATATGTGTGTAGATAAAGTTATGTATGCAACTCTGCATAATTTGGCCTTAAAACACACGTGCGATCTTATTATGAAACTCGCCTACGGCTCGTTTCATGAAAACCGCACTAGTGTTTTAAGGCCTATTATTATGCAACCGTTGCATAAACTACTATTCTTTTTGTGTCTGAAAATAAAATGGGTTATTTTTTAAGCTAATGGGCACTAAGGTTGTGGTATTATGTTTTTCAGCGCACGTGTTCAAACTTGAATAATAGATTCGTCTGGTTAGAATTTTTTCATTTGATTTTGGGTTATGAACTAGGTACATTAAGGGCGGTTTTGAAAAACTGTGATACACATCTTATAAAGCACTTGATAGGGAGTGCCTAATAATCATTAAAAAATATGGTATTTCTTTTATCCCAAGAAATCGCTAGAAATGGCGCCGATAACCCTCAAATCAGCCCGGAACCCTTCGGCGGGAACAAAACAACAGGCATACACTTTGCTTAACGCAAAATGAAGACAAGAAGCTATCGAGTGTGGAAGTCCGCGGCTAGACTCAAACACTCGAAAGCAGTAATCGAAGAATACAAAAGCAAGCTATCAAAAGAACTTCTACAGCTCAAAAGATGTTAGGCTTGCGCAGTGACAAGAATACTCACTGAAAATTAAAAAAAAGACTTGGTAAATATGGGCATGAGCCAAGACGCAATGTGCAGATTCTGCCAAGAGACAGAGAAACCAGCCATGCACATCCTCTGCTCATGTGAACAATTCATGTGCAATAGAAGTATCCACCTGGAGCGACAAGTTGTGCACCCGAACAGATACAAGATCTCACTGCCCAAAGCATCTGTTCAAATCTGCATTAGGTAAGCAGTGAACTATAAGAATGGGCTGACACAATAGATCAGCAATGGTCGAAGCGGCACATTATATGGCCCAGTTAACCAACAAATAATAAAATAATAATATCCCAGGAAATAGCAAATGGAAAACTGAAATGCAATCGAAATAGTTGATTTATTTTTAAATTGTGATTACCTATCTCGAAAACCGTGATATTTTTACTCAACTTATTTTGGGTTACTTTAATAGCACGTGATCTTATCTACACGAGGTCTTCATTTGGACATCTATTAACCTGTATAGTTGATTAAGTGATAAATGAAATACACAGATTTTGACCAATTTTTGATAGGTTGTCAGTCAGAACAAATACTTGGACAATATACGTTTTTTGAATATTGATAAAATATCAATAGTCAAATAATAACCGAAGTTCGTTTTGTATGAGAAGACTGAAACACCAATACAACTGAATTTATTAATTATGGTAAAAAAACTAAAACGTACAGACCTAGATTTTGTTCTGACTGACAACCTATTAAAAATTGGTCGAAATCGGTTAACATTTAGGTAAGGGGTGGAAATCGTTATCGCCTTTTGTCTGAAAAGCCGTAGATTGACACTTCTCTTAACTAGATTCTAGAATTTTAAGTTACTAGACCATTGTGTGGTCGGGTATTTTTTTTATATTTTTAAAATATTGTTACGGGATAATTAGCAGCCTTTGTCACTCTCCGATTTTCCAACTATCTCTGTGCAATCACATTGATCCACAGAACTATATCGAAATAGAAAGAAAGAGTTCGTCGATTTGTATGGAAACTGAGCGTGTAACATTTATGCGTAGTTACTTTGATATCACGACTGTAATTTAGTGACGGAAGCATAAGTCGTGCGAAAATGATTCCAAAGTTTCGATTAGCACGCGGCAAACCGGGTCTAGGCGCCGCCACTCCCGCCTCCCGTGCCGCGCCGCCGCCGTTGTTACACACAAAGATGATCTCATGACATCTTTTTGGCACGCGGGGACATACACTCTTTCCTTCTATCTGGATATAGTTCTGTGCGTTGATCTGTCGCTCCATAGTGACGTAAAAGAAGAACAAACAATTATCCACACGAAACAGACTCATATGCAAATTTTTAATAACACTGTCGCAAATTGCATAGAAATATGTAATTTTGGAATAACATAAAATTGTATGTACGTACGCACATAATTATCTTTAAATAGAAAAATAATAGGTGTGCTAAATTAATTCATTCGATGTTTCAAAGGCATGCGAAATCTACAAAATTATTAAAAATATCATATATCCGGTTTATGAATTAAGATAATTATATTCAATAATGTACAGATTAACCGGTGTCTACTGACCTCTAGAGGATAGAACGGCGCCTGCAGCGCTACGCATATTGCATTGCAAAAATCTGCTATTGATATAACTACTATGGTCATCCACTGCCTCCGAGAGAACTTGTAACCCATTTTGAATGCCGAAGAAATTCAGCAAATAATCAATATTTTTTTGTTAAAACACTTAATTAGTTCTTGCATCACTTCTCCATGTCGTTTACCATTGTGCCCCAAACTATTAAATTATTTTAAAAGTGTAAGGAATTTCACTTTCTTTCACAAGCGAAATAAATATAGAAAAATTCAATTTAAATAAATGATATGCTTAATAAATTACAAACATATATATGCGAGCAGAAGGCGGGTAGGGCACTGACTGTCCTGGATAACGAGTAGGTTCATCGGTGATTGATAACCGCGACGCGAGTGAACTCTTGACCTTACTCCAGTGCTGCGAAACTTTCTGACTGAAACAAATGTGTCGAACTTATTATACAAGGCGTACCAACATTACAACCGTTATGTGTTGCAATATGAATTAATAGGTACTTACTAGTAAATATTACTTTATGGCAACACTAGCTGCCCGCCACACATTACAGCAAACCAGGCCATAAAATCCAAAAAAAAAAAACACATTACAGCTGTTTTTCCTTTGAGAACGTTTAAATTTTCCGGGATAAAAAGTGTCGTCCTGTTGTTGGAGCCGGAAGGAGTAACTAACATACTAACTCATACGCACACCCACAGACTTTTGCATTTATAAAATTAGTGTTAGCTCTTTTGACTCCCTCGCTAACGCTCAGGATTCTCATTTTTGAATTACTTGTTGCGCTCGTGATTCAATTTTAGAATCCTTCACTTGCTCGGTCATCAAAATTGAGCACGCGGTTAAAAAGTAACTTTGCATTCTTGTATAACAAATAACTATTTTCTTCCAACTACGCTTTAATTTCATCATTATGGCCTTAAATACTCAGCACAAAGGAGCACTTATTTGCTCCAGAGCAATAAAGTTGCATGAAAAATTCATCAATGCACTGTTTTGTATTTCTTTTTTAATTTTGTTAGTTGATCGAGAAGTTTACAAACACCACCAGCCACCCAATCCGCCCATTCACAGTCCGACGGGACAGCTGACCACTTTTCTGTGGACTTACTGGTAAGCAAGACAGTCCACATGTCGGCGGCCATATCGAACTGTGATTTCCCGTCTAAAATGTAATGACCAAAGTATACTGGCTGATAAGATAGTATAGGTTACTACATGATTAAGAAAAATGGCGTAAATTGAAAATGACTTGACCAGTACACGTTTTCTGTGAATATTTTCGGATATTCTACTTTAGCTTCTGAGCCACTGGACCGATTTTAATAAATAGGGTATCTTGAGATTCGGCAAGAGAGTGCGAATGTCATAGGCTACATAATAATTCTAAGGGTGCGTCATACCAGGTGCAAAAATCCCTTTTACCTCGCTAGTCCGGTTTAACCGTACTTTTACTATTTTTACCAACTTTTTGCAGTAGTTGAAAGAAAGGCAGATTATGTACCTCGCATCAAGTGATGTATTATTGCGCTCGTGTTTTTAAAGCCCTTGCGTTCGGGCTCCAAACTAACACTCGGCGCAATAATGAATCACTTTCTGCTTGGTGCAACAATCTAGATAATAATCTATCTATAAACACGGCTGACTGATTGAAAAGACCCCGCAAAGTATCTTGATCGCTAAATTGTGGTATTTTATTTGATAAGGTGGATTCACAATGCAAAGTACGCGGCTTTAAAATTGCTACTTTAAAAACCCCACTCGGCAAGATTTTTTATCGCAAGGACGTATTCGAATTCACAGTGACATCGATGCAACCGCGTTGGTTGAATTTGGCATTGACAGTCACTGCATTATTACTACAATACATCTGAGGGATTCCACAAATGTCTATGCTGGCGAACGAGCTCTATTAAGGTTTCTTTGATTGCTGTAATAAATATAAAAATAACAATGAATGTTTCTTTGTATGTTTTTTCACTAAGAATGCGTTCCAGTCCTAAATCATTCATCCGATTGTGATGAAAATTTGGTGAGCTGTTTTGCAAACTAACATCCATAAAAATATGTTTCTTTGTATGTTTGTACTCAATGCATTCCTAAACCATTTATTACATACATTACATTACATAACATTCCAAATTATGCAAAAAATGTATAAGGTACACTTTTTTTGAAAACTCATTACTATTTATTATCCATAACTTATTATGGAGAGCCAACATAAAAGAATAATACTATTAGATGTATTCATGTTAGCATGATAGGTCTAATAAACTCTATTTTTTTTCTGCAGATTGGCGACCCTTCTCCGTAACATTCTCAATACTTAACAGTTTTTTGTAACAAGGTTACTTTATCGAAGTCACTGGCCTAAACAATAGGCCTTATAGTATTGCTTTTACTCGCCGGAAAATATCCTCCTAATGCAGTAACTTTTGCACCAATTTGGATAATTTAACCATAAGTAATCTTCATTTTTATTTCACTCACGGTTATATTGGCTGACTGTCGTTACCTATGCCTGAATACTTGCCAAAAAAATACAGTACGCAGCCATAGAGCGGCCTTTTTCTTCACCCAATGACAAAACTTGTAGACTGCCGGTTGTTTTGTCAAAGAGTCAAATTTCAAGCACAAGTTAAATCTTGCAAATCTTGTGGTATTTTCACTCGAAATATTGTAAATATTTTGTATTCGGTTTGGGTGTGTAAATTCGTGATTTAATTTCTCTAAAGATGGTTCGTCGTAATATTTTCTAAGATGCCCACTAAAGGCGGTGAAATATCAAAACATGATGCTGAGTCGATTAAGACCATTTGGAGTTTTATCCGACAATTCCAGAATTGCAAGCAGCTCTTGAGGAAGCGGTTGCTTTTTAATGAAAATTCAGAACAGGGCAGAACAAAATTTAATGGAAAATCCCGGTCTCAACGATGATTTTCCTGATTATGATTTGATTAATGTGGATATGCCATTATCGAATTTTCAGGATTCATACGCACCTATAAATATTCAAAACCAAATAAAATCAAAAACATAATAGGTATGTCTCGAATACAGTTTAAATTCTTTCCATTCTTGGACTATTTTGTTGTTATAGAATGTTGTTAGAGAAATAGATTATTTTACTACTGTTTGCATGGAGTATCAAATAATAATAATAGTAAAATTGTTCTATCACCACTGACAGGACCATATAGTTGATAGCAAACCTGACATAGTGTTGATAGACCAATCAGCATGCCGAGCAATGCTCGTTGACGTCGCCATTTTGCATGACGTGAATCTTATGAAGGCTGAAAATAATAAGTTAATTAAATACTTAGACTTAGCCCATGAAGTTACCACTACGTGGGATAACCATTGTTCCGATAGTCATGTCGAGCAATGGTTTAATAGCGAACAGTCTCGATAAACACCTTGAGAGACTCGCTTGGCTGGTGGATCAAGGGAAGGATACAAAAGGTGGTGCTTCTTGACACAGCACGAATAGTTAGGAGGTTCCTCATCCTGTAGCTCTAACCACCGGTAGTTTGGGCTCGCTCTCCACTACCGGTTGGCGGCTGTTTTTTATATTTTAGAATTTATTATTTGCATATCTTTTTTTATTATATTTACTGCTTGACGAAGCATGACGTGGATGAAATTTTTGTAAAATTTGGGCGAATAAATTGATTGATTAATTTATTACCTAGCGCGTTTTAAAATGATTTTTTTATTAATATTTATTAAAATGTAAAGAATGACAAATATATTTAATAAAGATGATAATAATAATAATAGTAATTCATTTATTTCGGACTCTTACCTCCATAATTTGTTAGTTACAAAAAAGGTAAAATACTTAAGAGCTAGTGTTAGTAAGTACACATTAAAACAATATTTACTTATTTGTATTGCCGTTCTCCATGTGAATTGAGTTCCAGTGCCGTACAATAGGGGATCCACTTTTTGTACAATGGTCTGAAAACTGTCAATGCGAGCCTCTGCACATATTCCTACTCACTACAGAAACTGGGCAATCCTAACAACATCCTCATCCCGTTGTTATACTGTACGCGAAGGGCATTGAGTGAGTATACTTAACACAGACTGAATGTATAAAAAGTCTGGAAATATGCTTTAAAAAGGGTTGATTTAGCTTCCTTTGTGCACCGTGCAAATCTGCGAGCTAACATGTTGCTCCGGGTGCGCAACTGTTCGCAGAATTTTTCAAGTCCGTCCGTCCGCAATTGAAACTCCGAAAATGTTTGTCATACAATTTTACATCATACTAATCACTATTCATAACAAGTCTCTGTTACTAACGATCGTAACTCCGAATAATCAAAATTCATCATGTCAGTAAACATAATATTATAGATACTACTATTTCTTTTCAAATTCTTTCTCAACATAACTGTTACTTACACTATTATTTATTTAATATTTTTTTATTAGACTCTGTTGTAGATATTGACATTATAACTAGAAATAGTAAATGGCAGTGAGCGAGCGAGTGAAGCGAGCGAGCAAATTGGTCGGAGCAGAAGCGACTCTGATAGGTTAGGTTCAGAAGGCTAAGGCGGGAGAGAAGCGAAGCGAAGCTCCCGCTTTAGCCTTCGATGATAGGTCTTTTTTTTTTGTAACAGCCCAGAAAGTCTTGCTTGCGTGTAAGATGTTCATAATATAGCCATTAAATATTGGGTTGGTTAATATAAGGCTTCTTTCAAGTACCTATATTACCAATTCCGCTCCCATTGTAGGTACTTAGAATTATAACTTGAATGAAAACGTTATTAAAAAACAGCAGTATGAGTTCAAGTATATTCTTAGTAGTGACATTATGTGTCACATTTTTTTAATTTTTTATTGAAGATAGATGTGCATTTGACCTCTATCTCACCTGATGGAAAGTGATGATGAGGTCGACGATGGAGCATGCACACCTAGATAATGCCTATTCACTCTCTCCTTGAAAAGACCCAAGTTGTAGCGTTCTGGGAACAAGTCTGAAGGCAGGGAATTCCACTCCTTAGCCGTTCGCCAAATGAATCGTTCGTTTCTGAACACAGTTTATTATGAGCTCCGTTGGAAGTAATACAAATGAAGGAACATAAAAATCCGGAAGTAAAAAATTCGGAAGAGTGATGATTATGAGTACAAATCGGTAGTACAAGGAAAAATCTGGTAACGAATTTTCTGCGAGCCAATATGGACCCGTTGCTCCTCACTGCCAATGCCCTTCGCTCTCGCTCAATGTCAAGGTCATCTGAGAGGTCCGCGGTCACCCAGTGCCCCACGTATTTAAACTTTGAAACCCTACTCAATATTTTTCCACCGAGCTTAATTGGACAGACTTGGCTTTTTGTTTCCCGCCTTAAAAATGGGGAATAGCTCACTTTTGGAAGTCATACATACCTAAGGCCATTAGCCTCCCCGTACCCCTCACAAACTCTAACTTCTCGAGACTGACGGATGGACTCAGCAATGCCATGTTATCGGCATAGCTGACGTTATTTACAAACTGACCATCAATTGAGCAGCCAACTCCAGCTCTGCCGAGTTCAATAATCAGAGTATTAATGTACAAGTTGAAAAGCCGAGGGGAGTTCAGGCCGGCCGCCCTGTCTCACCCCGCATTCAAATCTGTAGGCACTCACTGAAGTATGAGTCAGACCATCTTACGGGATTGGTTTGGTTATGATACTTAAAATAAAAAATGATACCGCCTGTTTTATAATAAAAAATAAGAATTAGGAAACCAAAATGTTTTTTTTTTAAATTATTTTACTCATTATTAAAATATATTTTCTTATGGCATATATTTTTTTGGAACAATTATATTAAATCATGCATCTAAGAGTTAAATAAAGTGTACCTAATCTATATATTACTAAAAAGCTATCAATACAATTATTTTTAACAATGAACAAATTCGACTCCAAAATCCCTTTGAGACCTAAGAAATAAAGACTGGCCGTTAGTAAATTACCTAGAAACATCAGTCATATTTGTTAATTCAGTAATAAATTAAATATATAGAAATCGGCGGCAAGTTAATTAGGTTACAAGTACTTGCCACCGACTTCGATATATTTAATTTACGTCTAATAAACCGCGGCTGAAACGGCCGAACACAACAAGAACAACGAGTATAGGTTAGGGGTCTCGGTTCCAAATATAACTTTGTTGCTTGCGGAGTCGAGACCCTCGGTCCTTGTCCGTGGGGTCCTAGCGCACTACGCCGCTTCGGGGAAATCTTAAAGAGGCTGGTTGAAACAACTGGGGACCGAAGAGCTGGCGGCTTCCTCGCACAACGCATTAGAATTTCGATACGGCGAGGAAACGCTGCCAGCATCTTCGGCACAATGCCACGGGGACCTGTTTTAGATTTAATTTGATTTTTATTTTCTTTTAGTATTATTATTATGTTGTATGTTAATAATGTTGTATATTAGTTTATTAGTATCTATTAATAATAAACCCTTTAATTTATATCTTAATTTTCAAAGGGATTTTAACGTCGGTTTAGTTTTTTGTTATTATCGTAAAAAAGCTATTGTGGCTTAAATAAAGAAAGCCACGTATATTGAGTCGACTTTTTTTAGATTAGTAATGACTAATATTTTTGTAGTACTTACATCATTTTCACGTATATGTCCAAGGTCCAACCATTTGATCGGCGCACACCGATAAAGCAGCTAAGCAGCGCTTTTTATTCCGACTTGATTAAAAAATATGGCGATTTCTAACTGTAAAATACTATTAAAATTAGCCGTTATTACACAGGGACAGTGTAGCTTTCTATTAGTCAAAGTTTATTTTAATTGGTTCAGTAGGTACTTCCGAAGATTAGGTACCCCCTACATACAAACAAACTTACTTTAGTGTAGACGTAGATATTTAACTAATAGCGACCCGCCCCGCCTTCGCACGGGTAGCACCAATATCTATAGCCAGATGCTACTTCACAGGATCACCTGCTGGGCTAATTTGAAGATTGCCTGAATATTTCATCAAAATCGCTCCAGCCGTTTTGAAGTCCATAGGGAACATACATACACACAACGATTTTAATATACATAGATCGATAGATTATTTATCAATTGTTTATGACAGTATACTTAGTCAAATTTAAAGCTATGAAACTGTTAATTACGTAATGGTATTTTCTGCAAACGCACTAAAGTTGATTATTAATAAGTGTGAATTTGATAATGATAAACTATAAATTTCAACTGATAATACTAAGTGCGTAGAACATTAACGGAATGCCGAAAGAAGATCTTTTTGGCGCGGGGTCAGACCAGAGATTCACTACGCACCGATCTGTAATCGATCGTTTATCTTGTATAATAAGCAAAGTATTGATTAAGTTTGACAATTTATTCCCAAATAACTGCATAGCGCTGATAAGATTACTACAATGTGGGACACAGCGCCTCCAATGAAAACTAGTTTTCAATTTTCTTATAAATGCATGGTACCCTTAAATATTGGAAACACCAAAGTAAAGCGAAGCCTTAAGTACTCATTCATGTGTTAGATTAAAATAAACTTCAATTAACATATACTTATTTGCGTTTATGTACCTATGTAACGTGCTGTGAGTCAAGATAATGGGGGTCCTATTGGGTAAACCCATCGGCTATTGTTCCGGGCACTCGCAACATGCCTCGTGACGTAACAACGGGCGAGCTGACTTACTTACTGCGCGGGAAAATTACCTGAGATTAAAACTGTGAATCATCGGGCCGCGTTAGCAAGTAGAGTTTGTAATTTGTTTGACGGCATGGTGTCCCCACTGCCCGTGAGGGATGACGAAAATTACGCAACATTAAAACACATCGTCTCTAAGGCTTTCACTTTAAACAAAATGAACCACGCGCCCGCTGGCGGCCTCTCCGAGTCCGACCACACGCTCGGCACCTGCCCACCGGCTCGCCAGCATCTCGCATTGTTCGGGTTTGACAATCTTAAACAAAAACAGTAGAAAATATTCTTAATATCTGAGCTACTTCAGAAAAGTGATTTTATATTTGGTGATCTAGAACTTAATAACTCTTCACATTCATTAATAATATATTTTTCAAAAATTAAAATGGCTGATCGATGCCTGATATGTCTCCTGATCCTGTGCCTCGCGGTCATATGTCACAACGGGGAAGCGGCAGAAAGTGACAAATCCCTCATGACTCGTAAGTTGTTCCTATATATTCATTTAATAATGTTATGATATTGATAATTTCAACTCTTTATAACATTAATAATATCGTTTATGGACCAAATCAAGTACCTAGTACCTACAGTGAGATTTCCAATTGTCCCAAATTAGGCAATGCCTGTGTCGTAGAGCCTTCCCAATGAATTACGATGTAGCTTGACCAAGCCTGGCTCAGTGCGCTTGCAAAGGCAAACATATAAAATTTTAATTTTGAGACAAGCAATTTCTTTCATAGGCTTAATAAGGGCTAAGCAGAAATTTATATAAATATATTATTATTTTCAGGCACATAGAAACATGATTATTTATATATGTAGGTAACTAGCATTCAATAGACATTTAAACTAACATTACACCATTTATAATATTATTGAGGCACAGGGAAAACCGTTTGTTTATTATAATAGGTAATTATTTGGACGATTTAATCTTATACTTATTTATAATTGTTAGTGAATTTAATTTGTAATAAAAATAAAAGGGTACTTATCGCATTTTCACAAAATTAATTTATTTTATGAAATACAAAAATTAACGCACGTGCCTCGTTTTTGTCATTGGAATGTTACTATTTAAATTTTCTTCGGTCGTTAGTTTTTTACAACGATTATTATTCAATTCCAAACTTTAAATTATTTTCGTGCTGTTACGATTGATTAGGTTTTACAAACCGACTTCAAAAAAGGAGGAGGTTCTCAATTCGCCGGAATCTTTTTTTTATGTATGTTCCCCGATTACTCCTAGATGGTTGGACCGATTTGGATGATTCTTCCTTTAGTCGATAGGGTATACCTCATAATTGGTTTCGTTGTAGTCAAATATGAGATCTGATGAGAGGATCGACGAGGAATCGATGGAACTCCTCAAATATTATAGGCACGCATATACCAATTATGGTATTTTCTGTAATAACTCAATGCTTATGGAACGCAACTGGTTCCAAAAGTATTATATGGTGAATTGAAGCTGATGATGAAGACCATAGATAACCATCGGAACTGCTCAATGACAAGTATTTCACAGGTGGAAATAGATTTCTGTATAAGGTTGAGAAGCAATTTATGCTCATGAAAATACATGTGGTAAAATAGAACTAGGTTTGTAAAACCAGGAGACCTCCTCAAAGATTGATGTCTTTACACCTTAGATAGCATCATTTTACAAGGGGTTTTACAATGAGTAATTGGCATTATGCTATTGTTGCTTGATGTAGTAAATGTCTGTCGTTAAATCAAATACAATAATCACTAAAAAGTAAAAAATAAAGTAATAATTTAACAAATAAAAAAATCGACTTCTAAACTTCTTTGAAAAGTAAGAACTAATGATTGATAGGCTTTCGTAAGTCAATTACCTAGAAACGGCAGATATTATTATTGATTAAGTGATAAATTAAGTTTATCGAAGTCGGTGGCAATAGCAAGTAAATTAGGTAATACATTCCTCATACTGTGTTCATTTCCTTGACACCGACTTCGATATTTAATTGGTAGGTAGTTAGGAAAGCCAATCATTATTTCTTACTTTTCAAAGGAGTTTTGAAGTCGATTTTGTTTTGTTGATTTATTTTCAGAAAACAATCTGTGGTGGATTCTACGTGCGTAGCAGCTGATCAGCAAATATAAACGAAACTTTTTATTGAGACTTTAAAATGACAATTTAAGGACAAAGTCATTCGGTCTCAATTTGGATTCGTCTCTCATCGATCAGCCGCTGCGCACGTTAGAGAATCCGTGAGCGTCAAGTTGGCGTACCCGTCGAAGATATCCAAGAAATAGTACCCAAATAGTACTGAATTAGTACCGAGATCAAAAATATAGTACCTTTGTAATTTCGGAGATATGAACCCTGTTTAACGGGTACGCTAACTTGACGTCAAGCTGGCGTACCAAGTTTGGATCTCGAGAACGGTGCTGTTCCCATAAACGTAGTATATCCCAAAAAATAGTACTCAAATAGTACCGCTGGCTCACGAAGTCTTAACTTCGTAGCTCTAATAGAAACTGAGATATTTCATACCAAACACGGTTAAAATATTGTGCACCGTCAAGCTGGCGTACCCGGCCGAGATCACACAGAAAGCCATTGAATTCCTAAGCCAGCTATATACCAAAAAAATGTACCGGAATAGTACCCCTTTTATGATAAAAACATAAAAGAAAAGCTAAGTGGAACATTGAAAAAATCGCGTCAACGTAACTACATGGCGACTAAAATATACATAACATTTTATATTTAACAATCCCGGATTATAAAGTATTTTAATTGCTGCCTTAATACAAACTTCATGTTATTTGAGTTGCTTGGTACTATTTGACTTAATAATATTTGATTTATCATTATCATCGTCATCATCGTGATCACTGCAAACATACGTATTTAACTTTTATACAAATTAGCTTCCGCCCGCGACTCGACTTTTTTTGTTTATCTATCAACATTATTTATTTGTAAGACACAGTAGACAAAGGTCTAACAGTAG
Source organism: Tortricodes alternella (assembly GCA_947859335.1). Taxonomy (NCBI): domain Eukaryota; kingdom Metazoa; phylum Arthropoda; class Insecta; order Lepidoptera; family Tortricidae; genus Tortricodes; species Tortricodes alternella. Next base: position 18,838,277 of record OX401970.1, on the reverse strand, counting down.
TATTATGTGTCACTTAGCTTAGCTATGAGACATACAAACATGCAGCATGCATTACATGCACATAGTTTTTAGGGTAGCGTATCTCATCCCATAAGGGTTCTATAAAGGATCACTCGTGTGTGAGAGACAGCGGACTGTAATTAACTGTACTACTGGAGGCTTGAGTCGGGGCGACGATTTAGAAAAACACGAACAAATACTTTTGATGCGAGAGCTGTAGAGAGGCTGGTAGAGTAGAGATGTAAATGAGAGAATTTGTAAAATAAGAATGCCTAATTTGGCCCAAATTCGCTCTTTTTATAGAGGTCAAGCTCAAAGGTCGGCTGTGGGGGAGATCGATGTGGAAGGGACAGTAGGTCAGCGGGACTGGGCGGAACTAGTAGGGTTAGGACGGAGTAAGCGGATTGGGATTCGCTTTCGCACCGTTTATTAGATAAAATACTTTACATACAAAACATAATGGAGTTCCTTATATAACAAACGAGACATAATTATTTCCAAATAAAACATATACGAACTTCTAAAACATAAAAGGTTACTTCAACGAAAACAGACTATTACTTAACGAGATTGAGTATATAGGTACATAATTCTTATCATACCTAGCTAGCTATTATGTATACTTGTGTGTCTGTTTAAAACTCATTTATTTACGTGAACTCAATCGGTCCAGTAGTTTCGGAGTAAATTAGCTGTGACAGATGGACAGACAGACATACGAGTGGTCCTATAATGGTTTAGTTTTTTCTTTTTAGGTACGGAACCCTAACACCTATTGGGATGTGTCGTGTTGCGCATTCTCAAGCCCCGATAGATTTTTTTTATTGTTATCTTCAATGTACAGACTTTTTCCACTTTAGGATTTGCTTATATGTATATTTATAAACTTCTCGCTTTTACTTGCTATATATAGGGTCCAAAAGATGTCTTCTTAATTTAAACTTTCCTAAACTTTAAACAGGAAACGTCAAACTCTATTTTGTATAGCACAGAGCTGTCGAAATCAAGTTTGAATGTTCTTATTTTAAGTTTAGTGATGTTTAAACTTAGCGCATACACTTTCGAAATGACCTGATTGTCTGCGTAGAAGTCCTTTATCAATTTTTCCTTGACTTGACTGCATCTCAAGACCATAAATTAGGAACGTCTCGCTCGGTCGAGTACTTAACTAATGAAAACGTAAAAGACCAGCGGCAAACGTAAACTCACCGGTTCATTTTATTTATTCACGTTATATTATGTAATTACTGCTGAGGAGCGTCGAGCTTCATAATCATAATAGGCAGCTTAGCGTCATACCCTAATAACGAGCATACAATCTTGAAGTTATACCGATAAGTTTCAACAGCGTCCGCGTAACGGCGTGTCAGGGTTGCGTCACGATTCAAAACCGTATTGATCCCTTAGTTCACAATGAATAGCAATATCATTATACCTACTACACTGTAGCTCTTAGTTTTTAGTGACTATCAGCAATTTGTCAATAAATATATATCATTAATCAGGCCCAAGGTGGTGAACAGTAAATGTCGATAAAAAAAACTAGGAAGAATGGATTTTTAAAATATAGGTTTCATTATATATTTGTAGTTTAACGGCGTTTAGGTTGATGTATCCATACTTCCATACTAATATTATAAATGGGAAAATAACTGTCTGTCTGTTACTTTCTTATGGGTCAATCGCTGAACCGAGTATAGTAAAAGGTAATGAGTTAAAGAAAATCCATTGGGCTAGAAAATGATTTGCGGGAATTTCGTACGTGCCCGATGAGAGCCTGTAATTTGAAGGTATATTTTTTTTTTAAATACAGTTACATGAAAAAATCGTTATATAACTTGTCCTAGGTTTTGGACATTCCTCAACACAAAATACTCGGTAGTGCATATCTGACAAATATACAAATTATCCTTTACGAATCAAAAATACAAATTAAACGGCAGATTTCATCCACCGAATTAAGTAATTACCTTTCATTTAATTTCATAAGAAGTTACAGTTAAAATTTATATTTCCTTTTTCTTCAGTTAATTAATAATAAAATAAAAACCATAAAACATTTGGCTTACTATGTTTTTTACCGACGCCTAATTCAAAGACAATATGGCCGGATACCTTTGCACATGTGTACGTGGCTGGACCCTAATTCGGCTCTTGACTGCTTTTCAATATTTCAGGCTGCTTGTTAACTCTATTTGAATGTGAAAATATATTTTCGTCAAACACGCTAAAAATATTTTGCATTTATAAATTTGCCGCCAAAACGCTGTCAAATGTCAGCTATCGCATGTGACGTAATTCCTCTTGCAGAAACAAACAAAAATACACAGGTTATCATAAATTTAAAGAAGCGGGAGCCAATAATGTTCGACCAGGGAATGCACGACCCGGTACGAGCGCGAGCGCGATCTGGCGCTGTGAGCGCGATTGGGAACGCACCCGATTGCTATGATTTTATGGCGTCGTGATTAGTGCTTTCAAGTCACGTGACTTAGAAGTGAAAAATTATGGTTTTAAATTATTAAAATATAAATAATCTTGATTTATTTATACATGACTCCTGTTCTATATGAATTGTTGAGGGTTAAGCTATCATTCCACAGAAATATTTTAATATTTGTTACTATAATCAACTACCCAATTCTCGGTGCATGCAAGATTAGTCGACAAGTGAGATTAAATGTTAGTGCATACAGGTCTTTATCAACTGTATGAATCTAAAGCTTATGTCACATGTAACTTCATCTCACATTAACCAAGTATTGGGCCTTTATTCGGTTAAGGTCAGTTGGTCGCGCGGAAAATGTGGTGATCAAGTGTCGAACAAATCGATTTAACGCCGGTATATATTGTTCTAGAAGCCCAAATGTCCAATGGTAGCCTCTTACCAGCTAAATTGAAGCAGAAATACACAGGATAACTTCTGAAAGTGGAAACAAGGTTATTCATATATATATATACAAGCTTCTGCCCGCGACTTCGCCCCCGTGGAATTCTGTTTTAGTTATTCAAGGGGAATAATCAATCTCTATTCCAAGTTTCATCTAGATCCGTCGAGCCATTGAAGCGTGAAGGAGTAACAGACATCCATCCTCACACACTTTCGCGTTTATAATTGTAATAGGTTCGGCCCGCGACTTCGTCCGCGGGATCCTTTGAATTTTCCGGGATAAAAAGTATCCCATGTTTTAATTGAGGACCTAAGGTATATGCCGAGTTTCATTTCCGAACTATTGTTACGACAGTAAATTAAGGTGCCTGAACTGCAGTCATGAATTGTTATGCTTTGGAAGCGTTTTCAGCAGCCTGAAACATCATTTCAGGGCATTTCTGAGGGAGCTCCATCACATACTAGAAAATTTAAATTTCAGCCAATTTGACCTTATTATCAGGCGCCTGAAACGTTTTCAGTCAGTTTCAGGCTACCCGCTATCGGATTGTTATCCGATAGCGTAGCCATAACCTGAAAACCCATTTTAAGGCTGTTTCGGGACCCCTTAGGCCTGTCAGGAACATTTCAGTATATAGCGAACTTTCAGTAAGAGTGAAAGAGACAGTACGATTAGAAAGAGATAGTAAGCACCGAGAACCTTCCAGAACCTTGTGAATGAAATAGTGCGATTAGAAAGAGATAGTACCTAGTTTATCAACTTGAAACTCGGTATACTTAAATACTCTTCAAAACAAACAATTAGGTAAACGTTAGAGAAAAATATAAAACTACCCCTAAAAAGGGTGCCTTGGGGCGTTGCTGTTAAACTACTGCTAAAAAGGGAAGCCTTAGGGTGATGAATTAAACCCGTTTATCTCTATGACTATCTCCTTCGTCGGCACTAGTGTGAGAGATACGCACTTAGAGATAAGACGGTCTATCTTATCTTTGTGTCATTCATGTTAGGGCCGCTGCTCCATATGGCTGAATGGATGTTCATGAAGCTTCCTAAGTATGTAGTTAGAAAGACCTCAGCTCCTGGAATAAGAAATAGGGTATTTTAATTGCGGATAAGTCAAGAGTTCCCGAGGGAATAATTATAACGAGTTATGCCGAAGTCGCGGGCGGATGTACTTATACAAATACGAATGAGTAGAGTAAGGCCGGGTTTTATAATAGTCCATCAGAATGAATTACAGATCAAATTTTTAACCGACATCAAAAAAACTGAAGGAGGAGATTCTCAATTCGACGCTTATTATTTTTAGTAAATCATTAGTTTTTGACTTTCGTGACTGAAATTTGATTGGACGGATCTTTATAAAACCCAGTCTAAGTTTATCAATTTGAGTTCAAAAACTGACAGATTTTAACTTACGCGCGATAATTGTGTAACCTTAGGGTTATCCATAAATCGCTTGCGGCGCGTTGTATAAGGGGCCGTCCATTAATCACGTGATCTTTTTTTAAGCATTTTTTAACCCCCCCTCCCCCTTGGTGTTACATGGTGAGGTTTAAGACTATCCCCCACTCCCCACCCAACACCACGTGTATTTTTAGTGCCTAGCAACGGCGAGTCAAGGTCACACTACACGCCGCTTTTCGATTTAAAAATCGCGCGTTTTAAAAAAATTATGAGAAAATAAATACACGTGATATCTTACTACACCCCCCCCCTCCCCCCTTGTGACATTTCGTGATTTTTGTCAAACCCCTCCCCCCCCTTTCAAGCCTCACGTGATTAATGGACGGCCCCTAATATATAAGGCGTAGGTAATATCTGCGTTTGAAGGTCAACCAATATTTACTAAATCAAATATGAGCACGTTTGGCGGCCCAAATATTGTGTACTTAAGTAAATCATCGGCAGCGCATTCTCGGCTCACCACCGCCTGCCACCGCTGACCGCGGTTATGTCACTGTCCGTGGCACACTTAGTTCTTACATAACGCCCCTCCGTGCATAAATCGCAACCGCGTTGATTGCTGAGCCTGGATGGTGAAGCCTCTGATATTCCACGGCGTATTGTTACTCCTACTTTTGTCCTAGATTACGAAATATTTGGATAACCTTTTAATTCCAAATGTCATATTTGCATTAATTTATTATTCATATTTGGATTGTCCAACAATGACATTTGATCTTGCAGCAACACGCATGCTCGACGGGTACATAATTTCATTTTTAGTGTTTCGTAGTCAAACTAGGAAATCATATAGTGTCGCCATGTCCGTCTGTTTGTCTGTCTGTATTTTACAGTAACATTTTCTCGAAGACTATTAAAGTTACAAAACTGAAATTTTGTACGTACAACTATATAGGGCGACAGCCAAATGAGAAATGGTTCGATGTGTATTATAGTGCCGCCAACCCTAGGTAGGTCTTGGGAAAGATCTCTCCCTGTCCTATTAATGAAATGTAAACTGAGAGCTACGAGTATAAACGCGATTAGAACGACAAATTACATATTTTACGAGAAAATAATATAAACCGGTACAGAAATATATCATTTGATGCCAGTAAAAGCTTTACTTTTACGCGCTAGTAAGTAAACGGGCTAGTTTTTCGGCAATTTATTGCTCGAATTGCAGCAATAAATCGCCGAAAAACTAGCCCGGCTATCCCCAAATAGATAACATATTACAACACTAATCGGGGCAAAAAGTTCGAGTGTACATTTTTGAGGATAGCCCGAATTGCAGCAATAAAAATGCCCGTTTACGAACCCCTTAAGGTGGCATATCATTGTAGTGTTACCATTATGTACATATACATTAATCAGTGGATACTATTTTAGTTAGCGCAAATAATATTAGGTGTGTGTTGTGTCCCCAGCGGAGTATATTCTGCCGTGCAGCCGCAGCGACCCGGCGCTCGACGCGTGCATCAAGCGCTCGTTCAACCACCTGCGGCCCTGGCTGGCGCGCGGGCTGCCCGACCTGGGCGTGCCGGCCGTGGAGCCGCTGCTCATCGACCGGCTCGTCATGGAGAACGCCGCCGGGCCGGTGCGCGTCACCGCCACCTTCACCAACATCACCGTGGTCGGTCCCAGCAACTACACCGTCACCAAAATCAGGTAACACCCGCAATCCGCTTCGCTCACTGCTCACACATTTCAAGGCTAGAGTCTATTTGTGACGTAACTATTTTTGTGTCATAACTTAATGTTTTATGCGTTATGGCGAAAACTGTTACATAGGTACGTTTGCATTGCGAATGAGCGTTATAATTGCGCCCTATGTTTTTTTGGTAAGGTCATCGTCATTACATCACTATATGTAGGTAAGGGGGCGTGAGTTGAAGTCACGCACACTGCGTCATCATGTCATGTGTTGACAGAAGAATTGTGAAATTAGTTTTCTTTTTCGTACCGTTAGTAAAATCAATTGACTGCTTTATCGAAGTCGACTAAAACGTTTCTTCTAATCTTTCTTCTGTCTTCGTTATTCATTATAAATGTATCAAAATATGTATTATTAATATAAGTATGTACCGATATGCTAGGTAGGATACATTTTTAAATAAAAATCTTCCCGACGGTCAAAAACTACAAGAATTTTATAATTTTATTTTGACATGGCTGCAATGCGAGTTCAAAAGAAATTACGTAGTTTTTATTTTTATTTTTACGGTTCCGTACCTACAAGGTACTGTCTGTTTTTCATAGGTAAGTACGGGACCTTTGGCACACGAGTCAGACTCGCACTTAACCAGTTTATTTTTTAAATAGCCAAGTGGAAATTTAATAGCTTTACTAACTGCTGTCATTGTGGTGAGGGTCCGTTAGATCAAAGTCAAAGACATTCGGAACTGGTAGCTTTTTAAGAAGGCTTTTTTTATATTTGGCAGGAGCGACCTTAACAAGTTGCGCATTGACATGGGGCTGGTGCTTCCGCGCATCGAGATCACCGGCCGCTACGAGGTGTCGGGACAAGTGCTGCTCTTCCCCGTGCTTTCACAGGGAGACTTCTGGGCTACATTCAGTAAGTTGCGTTGACAAGGACCTTTAGTTTTATTTCGTCCCGTGTTCAGGCGCTCAAATAGCACAGCCTTCATAAATATAGCGCAAAATGGTTTAATGTGATATTTGTGCATTGCAGGCGACGTGGTTGCCATCGCCAAGGTATTCGGTAAGGAGATTCAGCGCGATAGCGTCATGTACATGGCCATCGAGCGGCTGCTGGTTGACTTCAAGCTCAGGCACTCAAGATTCAAAGTCAGGGACACCGTGAACCATGGCAATGTCATCGGTGAGTTCAGTGTATCTACTGGAAATCTGCATACTTATTTATTGCTGAGTATTTGGTCGAGTTGGCTTACTTATTAAAGGGTTAATTTATCAGTGCAGAACAAAGAAATAGAGCCTGCGTACATTTCCCACGACGTGAAATATAGAGGTTGATCAACTTTACTTATTGAATAATAATATATAAGGACACACAATCAGTTGGAAAAAATGAGCCACTCAAAACTACCGCTATATCGCCTAATGCGGTAGATTTGCGATTCGTCTTGTTTCAAACATCAACGTTATAAGATGTCAACGATGACTAAATGTTCTGTGCTTCATTGCTCACTTGCGTTCGGGCTCCAAACTAACACTCGGTGCAATAATGAATCACTTTCTGCTTGGTGCAAACAATCTACTATTATTTACGTTACACGGCCGTGATGCGGTTACCGACTTACAATGTGTACCAAATTTCAACTCAATCGGTCCAGTAGTTTCGGAGAAAATTGGCTGTGACAGACAGACATACAGACATACAGACAGACAGACAGACAGACAGACAGACAGACAGACAGACAGACAGACAGACAGACAGACAGACAGACACACGAGTGATCCTATAAGGGTTCCGTTTTTTCCTTTTGAGGTATGGAATCCTAATAAATAATTATACTCAACTAAATATTTATTAGGTATACATACGAGTATCCAAATACTGAAGGCTCTGCACGAACAATAAATAACGAATTTATTACTCATACATATAAGTACCTACATATACCTTTTATTAGGTAATTATACAGTTTAGTTTATACAGCAACCTTCAGCTTGACGGCATTATTAAGTATAAGTAAATAAATATTAACACAAAATAGAATCTTTATAAATAAACATGAGCGGTCGAAATTGCTAGCAAAAGTAAGTTTTAATAATATCGCAGTGTAATGGTACAATGGCTTGGTTGTTGACAGGCGAGGCGATGAACCAGTTCCTGAATAACAATGCGAAGGATATTATTGAGGAGATGCGGCCGGCGGCATCCATTTCCATCGCCAAGCACTTCCAGGCCTTCCTCAACGCCGCCTTCACCAAGGTGCCGATTGACGTGTGGCTGAAGCCTTAGGACATGCCTCACGCAAGAGCACCGCACGCTATACCACGAGTTACACGTCCAACGACCGTAACCTCGATTCACCAGTTATTAAGTTCGAACCATATCACTGCATTTTTGAGGCAAAACATTGAGCGAGTGTCCTGTAACATGTCCATTTGGAGGATTTTTGTTGACTAATACTTCAATATCTATGTTTTGCTTATAAAGGGATTTGACAAAATGTAGTCAGTCCCAAAATAAGGGTTGATCTTTACAGCTAGCTATACTTAACTTATTATGTTTAAGTATTTTGTAAGCCTCCTAAAGATAACTGATAAGTACCTACTGTCGAATGATTCTGTATCGAAAAAAGAGTTCCCAATGAATGGAACGGTAAAAGCAATTAGCTAGTTGCCTACTAATAATAATTTTTGAAGAATTGTAAAAATATACATTAGCAGAAGTCCATCCAATAAGAAACTTTTATAATCATCGGTTAATTAATGACCGACAGATACAGGGATTTGAATGTAAAAATTATACGGAGGTACCTAAAGTCTCACTGCCAGTGCCGTAGATTACGTATTTATTTATTCAAAAAAGCATGTAAGAAAGAGACAGATATATCAGAACTACAAATTCATGAACAAAATATTTTTGTAAGGATTTTTTTCTTTACATGTAGACTTTTAATGATGTGTGTTTAATTAGATTTACGAGTATATGAAATAATAATAAGTTCTGGAGTGGGTAGTGAACTACCCAATTGTATAATAGAATACCTACTGTTATGTTAACATTACCAATGTATGTAGGTATACCATACCATAGTACAACTTTATTTAATTACTAGCTGTTGCTCGTTGCCTGTCTGGCTGTTTGTCCGTCTGTCCGTCCGTCCATTTATCACAGCCATTTTAGAGACTATTTGAACTACATGGTTGTTTGGCATTGGGGTATTTTCTATGGACTGCTTTAAAATAGTGAAGTGAAATGCGGAAAGGAAACCGATCAAGAGCGATCAGGCTCGCACAATTTAAGGTTGCGTACCTACTAAAACACCAAAAAGTTGTCGATAGGCCTAATTATACTTTCTTTATCTAAACTAATATTATAAAGAGTAAATGATTTTGTGTATGTTTCTAATGGATAAACTGAAAAATACAAAAACCGATTTTAAAAATTCTTTCACCTATAGAAAGCTATGTATATTATCAGCGAGTATCATGAGGTGTATTTTATTTTTCAAAAAATTATACTTCGCAACCAAAATTTAAAAAAATTGTGGGTTGCCCACGTTTGGGGTGGTTTGGGGTGCGACGAAGGGGCGTTCTCCGGAGGGGGCGATGAGTGAGGCAAAGAGCTAGTGGTACCTTGTGATATTGGTGGGTTTCTGTTCTAAGTTCGAATCGTTCCGCAATAGCGATTGTGATTGCGTGATCAGGGTCCGACAGGACGTGTTTGGGACGTCTGAGGTGACCAATCGCGTGTGCGAGAGGCACGCCCTCCTAAGAAGCGAGTTGGGATGGTGAGGAGCGTTGTCGAAATACTTACGAAAAGTTTCCTTCATGCACTTAGCGATAGTGGGTAATCCCAAGTCGCTATGAAGGTCACAGTTACGCATAAAGCACGGGGCGCCCGTCGCTATACGTAAGAACTTGTTCTGCAGCACTTGAAATCGGTAAAGTTTCTTTGGAGAAACATGGACAAAAACCACACTGGCGTATGAGAATATCGGACGGACGCATGTTAGGTAGATGATTACCTTAATTCTAAGTGACAGATTGCTGTTCCTGTTTAGCATCGGATAAAGCCTACCTACAGTGGACCTACCCATACTTGTCTTATTTGGTAAACAAGTTTCTAACCTCAAAATGCACCTTTTTTTGGCTAAAACAGCTGTTTCATTGCAAGTAAAGGAACTGGAGACAAAATTTTAGACGTCACTTTGGTAATTTTTAGCCTAGGTTTGCTTTATTTAGGATAAAACAGCTGTTTGACCCAAAAATTGCACATTTTGAGGTTAGAGACGTGTCAATAAGTATGGATAAATCCACTGTAGTATAGAAGCTGCTCGGTTTCGGACTCGTGTGATGTGGTGCTGGTAGGTCAGCCGCTGGTCGAGCTCCTAGATACTTAAGTTACGTAGCCCATGGGATGGGACTGCCGAAGAGCTCGATTTCTGGGCGCGGCATGCTAGCGACGTATTTCTCCTGGATGGGCCTACGTGAAAAGAGAATCGCTGTGCTTTTGGGAGGAAGAATACCTACCTTCCACCCTGTAATAAAAGGCGCGATCACATAGGAAATCTGGTATTGTGAGTGCAAGTCGATCAGGCAGTCCCTGCGCGCGTATAGAGCTTGTAGATCAAGCCGCTATGACATGTCGAAGGCTTTCGCCACATCGAGGAAGATCGCACCCGTGACGGTTCTATTGTGCAGAGTGTACGTGCTCCGTGTCCGTGATGCGGTGGTGAAGGAAATGAGCAAAGTCAAATTTACTTTCAAATCAAATTTATTCACTTTAGTTACTACCATGTGATTTATCGACACACATTTACTACATCAATTAACAATAGCATAATGCAAATTGCTCATCACCATTTACCAACTGTTGCGATGCAAGGTGCAAGGATGTCAATCGTTGAGGAGTTCTCCTGGTTATCCACCACCGGTTCTATTTTACGCTTCCGAACCCTACTTACAGAAATCTAATCGCCACCTGTGAAGTACTTATCATTTAGGAGTTCCGGTGATCATCTGTGGTCTTCGTCAATAGTTCCACTTCACCAAATAATGCTTTTGGAATGTAACTACTTGAGTTATTACAGAAAATACTATAATTGCTATTTGCGTGCCTGTAATATTTGACGAGTTCCATCGATTCCTCATAGATCCTCTCATCACACCTCGACTTTGACTACAACGGGACCAAATTGAAGGTAGGCATACCCTACCGGCTTTAAAAATATTTTTTCAAATCTGTTTATAAATGACGGAGTTCTAAGGTAACAAACATAAAAAAAAAACTTCGGTTGAAAACATGTAGCGTTATCACTGACTAACGTGTTCGTCAGACCAAATCTAAAGTGGATTCATCCAGACTTGTCTTATTTGGTAAACAATTTTCTAACCTCAAAATGTGCAATTATTAATAATAATTATTATTAATTATTATATGAGGTCAGAATCTTGTTTACCAAATAAGACAAGTATAGATGAATCCACTGTAGACATGAATCGGTTAACTTTGTTATTACCGCTTCAGTTATCGTGCTGCTCATGTTATATGATTCTACCAATTTAATGTGCGCATCTACAATAACAAGATAAGTTCGAATATTGAATAGACCAAGAAAATCGATGTGAATCCTATAGAATGATTGCGGCGGGTGGGGCCACACCGCGAGCGGCGCACGACCAGCTGTGATCATAATATGAACACGCCATATATTATATCGAACTTACTAATAAGCCTTCAATTGTACTATCTATCCCCGAAAACCAGAATCTACTCCGTGCTTCAGCTTCACATTTAACAATGCTTGGTTTTCATACAATTCATTTAAAAAAAAAATATATGGTTGCATATTTAAATCCGTTATTTATTTTGGCCATCCCTGCTGAATGTAATGAACCACTGTAGGTAGATACTCAACTTCAAATCCTTACTTATTTAATTCCGTAGTTCGGTAAGAGTAATTGACAAAGTATCATAAACTACAAAATTAGCGGTCGAGGCTCGATCGTCAACATACTCAGCCGTGTCACATACTCGTATGTCGTGGCCCGCCCCGCGGCCGAGCACGAGTCGGTGGCGGATGGCGTGGGTAAGGTCGCGCGAGATAGCTAGTCGCCGCTGTTATCAGCGCTGCGTATGTATTATATGCTATACGTCTTAGTTATACGCACTGAGAAACATTGCATAAGGTTGTAACCTGTTTGCGGACACCTCAGGGATACCGCGATAGGGGCCAAATATGAATATTAACGGCTTGTGATCTATACATAAGTAATAAAAAAACAGGACAACTAAAACATACAATAAATAATAAAAAACTGAATTAGAGGAGTCACGTCGGTCACTTTGTCTACATTTAGTTAAATACCTAGACGAATACAGACGTCCTACGGCTATGCCACATGGAGGGAAAGTATCTTAAATATTGTAGATAGAACATTTTATTGAAAGAACACTTCATTTTGATTTTAAAAACAATTTAAACTGCATTCAAAGATTTTTGAATATTTAATCGCCTGTCTAAACCGGGAATCGAACCCGCCAAATGGTAAAAAAAAAAAACACCCGTTATTTTACGATACCGATCAAAAGAATCAATCGTAAGGATTATTTTTTTCCAACTAACATAGCATCTTAAATAAAAGGAAGACCATGAAATTTATGCAAATAATAAGAAAAACATGGGTAACACAAATGTCGTTTTGACATTGCATCTCTTTGACAGTTCGACCACAGGCTCGGCACCAGAGATATTTCTTTTACGAAGCAAGCTGTCTCACTTTATCTTAGGGTGTATGGTCGTAAAGAAAGAATGAGATAACTGCATGAATTGACGTAATGAGCGTAAGTATTTAAGAGCAAAAAATGGCACAGTCCACCGTCTCGGTAGTCTGATGGCCGAATTCAGAAAGGCCACTCATATTGAGCTTTAATTAAAGTGACGTTTCAGTGACGTTTCTGTATAGGTTGACAAGTAGTTGAGGGACATTTAACTATTTAATATCTAGTCAAATGCTTAAGTGGCGTTTTTGAATTCGGCCATGACATGAACAATGAAACGAAATCATGCCGCGTACAGCGCGTGCAACTGAGAAAGCGTTAGTGTGGGGATTTTTTTCGTTTATATTTCAATAATGTAGGGCTTTATACGTGAGAGTACTGCTCTAAAAATGAGAAAATTAGAGGTAACTGCGCTTTTAGGGTTCCGTACCCAAAGGGTAAAACGGGGCCCTATTACTAAAACTCCGTTGTCCGTTCATCCGTCTGTCACCAGACTGTATCTCATGAACCGTGATAGTTATAACAACAAATACTAAAAAACAGAATAATATAAATATTTAAGGGGATTCCCATACAACAATGGTGATTTTTTTGCTCATTTTTGCTCGACATTGATAACGGCAACAGGTAGACGCTTGAAATATTCACAGAATAGGTATTTAGTTATATATTCGCTTTAAAAATAAATAATTTAATTAAAATAAAACAAATATTTAAGGGGGGCTCCCATACAACAAACGTTTTTTTTTTGCTTAATTATAGATAATGGTACGGAACCCTTCGTTCGCGAGTCTGACTCGCACTTGGCTGGTTTTTTTTTATCGAGCTAACTTAGACCAAATCAGTCAGTCATGTAAAGAACGTAAAACAGATTAAAAATATGAACAGCTGACCTTATATGGACTCAAGTGCCACCGCGAAACCGGGGTATGATCACCTTTCATTTAATTCTACCTTATTGTCTCTGAGGCGATCAATTAACTAATGAATCAACAAGATACATAGTAATGGAACTATAAGTATCGGGTACGATAAACAACTAAGGCAGAATGTGACGTTGCACTTTGCAGGGAGATATACTGTGACCCCTCCCGGACGAGCGATTAGTGTCGTGCCAGACGGGAAGCGAGCATGTGGAGCTCGCGCGTGCTGCTGCTGGCGCTGTCCATCGCCGCCTCCGGGCTCGGCCAAGGTGCGTGTCCGGTTCACTGTCCTCTGCTATCCTCCTCATTGTTACCATTACGAAACAAACAGCCCTTGTGGTGCCAGTGGGCTATATTAAATATTACTCTGTCTGCCTTAAATTAACGTCCCATGATCTTATGAACAAATAACATCCTGTGAACTTTGTCTTTTAATCGGTGAATTAGTGAACCTTACTGTCTAATAACGTATAGAACTTGATGTTATAATTGATGCGTATAATTTCACGATATGCGTAAATCTGTATTGTACTCATAATAATGTTATCAGATTATCGGGTCAGCCTGCGTAAAATATAATATTACAAATGACCCTGCCACCGCTTCACCCGCGGTATTTCCGTAGAAACTTTGAACCCTCTTTTTACCCTTTCAGAGGTTGAATTTCGAAAAATTCTTATTAATTCTGTAGATTCGTTGATACGAGAGTCAGTGGTATTCCGTATTTATATATATATAATTGAAGTGCTAAAGCGCTATGTGACTGTGTGAGTTGGGTGCTTTGTTACGCTGTCACGCTGTTACACTTTCTTGGAGAGTACAGTAGCTTGACTGTTTTCGTGGATTTATTTGTTGCTAATGAGCAAATTATTTCATTTTGTTATTTTATTATTGTTATTCAGTCCTATTAATTCGATTCTTTTGTATTGTTTAGTATCGTATTTAGTGGTACTGTGACAATGCCACGTGGTCAACATGTTTTACGTAGGCAAGCTAGAAAGATGATGTATAGTGTATACCAATTTATTTAAAATTCCATCCATTCAATTCCATCGGGGCTAACAGTGTGTCGAATAGTGCCTTACGGGGTCAAACAATAAACAAAAGAAACAACTTATAGTAGATTGTTAACCAAGGGATGAAAGTGCCCTATTCCACACGAGATATTTTGGCGCACTAGCAAAGCGAGACCGCGAATATTTCGAGTGTGAAATAGGTCACTTTCACTCGAGTTACACACTCTACTTTTCATTTCGAGTACGAGGAAATGAAATCTTAATAACTTAAGAAAAATTTGCGAACACAGAAATACAGAATAGACCAAATCTTGCTTAGCTACTTTTTTACGCCCGGATTGGAGGCGGTTTGTAAATAACCGCCTCCAAACCACGTGCAAAAAAGGATTAAGTTTAACGAAAGTGACATAAAAAGTATGTTCATGAAATATTGTTTTTAGGGTTCCGTACCTCAAAAGGAAAAAAATGGAACACTTATAGGATCACTCGTGTCTGTCTGTCCGTCTGTCACAGCCAATTTTCTCCGCAACTACTGGACCGATTGAGTTGAAATTTGGTACACATACATATGTAAGGCGGTGACCGCAACACGGACGTGTAACGTAAATAAATGAATTTTAAACATGGGGGCAACTTTTGGGGGGGAAATTAGAAAATAAAATAAAAGTTTTGCATACTATATCGTGTAACATATCAAATGAAAGGGCTCGTTGCGAGAACATTAAATATATTTTTTAAGAATTTTCAGATAAATAGTTCGGAAGTTATCTAGGAAAATAGGCGACCTGTTGTACTGTATACCATTCCCCTGCGCATTATCTCCGAAACAACTGAGCCTAAAATTTCGGAAATATACAGAAAATAGTTCTTTACCTTTAGATTACAGAAAAATCTATAAGAAGTCTATGGTATTTTAAGTAACATTGGGAATTTCAGATAATCATGTACGGAACGGAACCTTCTCCACGCGAGTTTAACTCGCAATTGTCCGGTTATTTTAAATATAACCAGTAGCATATTTTTTACATTAAGATAAAAAAAAAACTTGTTTAAAAGTAAGAAATGACATTACGTCTCACTCAAAAGGAGTAGATCCAGATCTAGATTCCAGGGGGCCTAGCACACTAGCTTTTTCGCGCACATAAAGCATCTGTCACTTTTTAACTAATATGCGGGTGTGAAAGGGACGAATGCTTTATGAAACTTGTGTGCTAAGGGGTCAGAGCAGTAAAAAACATTTAAAACGTAAGAAATTACTTACATAGTATTAATAAATAGTGGCTGTAAGTATAGACTTTTGCTCGGGTCAGTATGTATAGGCTTAAGTTTTTTTTTTAAATTACCTACTTTTCAAGCCTAGAAATACATGTATCGCTTTCATCCCGCTTCTTAAAGGGGCCTAGTTCAAGGGTCACGGGTCTCTTTCGTGGTTTGTGTCCATATATATTGTACGTGGCTGAAGAGTATTTTTCTAGAAGGTTCAATGAATTTTGTAATTGTGTTTCAGATGCTGCCCAGGTCACTTCTCCAGAAGAACTTGCTAAAGGGGAAGAACGACTTAGCATGAAGATGTTACAAATATTAGAGCATTTTCAGCAACCGGATCCAATAGGGATCCCCGGCGCGGAGATACCGGAGCCCTATCCGGTGCCGGACATGAAACAAATTTTATCTTTCGGCACTACTCTTTACTTCAAGAATACCGCTGTTTATGGAATCAGCAAATTCCGAATACTATACGTGAATACTGAAATTGGAGCCATGGAGGTTAGTATGTCAATAATAAAGAGCACAATTAGGTACATATCACCCTAATTCAAATAACATTTGAAAATTCTTTTTAACGTTAATTCTTTGTTTATACCAGATAAGTAGGTACAATGATTGTATACGCTTCAGAAAAATTGCGGTTTATTTGTTTACAGAATTCACATATTACAGCCTGATCAGTAGGTACATTTATTTCAGTTCACCCACAGAGTGTTCCATCGACCGAGTGCTCTGTTCAAGACTCTGTTCATAATATTACTTATGTAGGCGTTTTCAAATAAACCTGTGTTTATTTCAGGTTCATGCTGCTATGTTAATCGACAAACTGCAAGCTAGGGGGAACTACACAATGTCGACGTGGGTTAACCGGGCGCAGGGACCGTTCACGGTGGATGTCACGGGGCTCAAAATCACAGCGAAGGCAAACCTGGGAGTGGAACGCGATGGAAAACTGAGAGCGCAAGATATTGCTATTGACATATCTTTTAGCACCATTTCAATGGATTTCGAAAATTTAGGTTTATTCGGAAGCATGTTCCAAGGAGTCGTCAATTCCGTGGGAAGCTTTTTATTTGATTCCATTAAACCTTATATTCTCAAAGAAGCTTACGCTAAAGCGAGAGTTGAAATAAATAAGAAACTAGACGAAGTAGCCGGCGACATGCAGTTTCCTAATTCTATATCACCGTTAGATATGTTAATCGCAGATGCCAGAAAAAAAGTGCGGGATATGGACATGGATCCTTATAAAGTGGAGGACTATAATGCCACAGTCAGTATTTTTGCAGTCTCTTTATCTAACACGTGGGTAACAGGTGCATCTTCATTCCATCGTGTCGGAAATACAACTTTGAAAATGGAAAATAACACAATTATAGCAGATTTTGAAATAGGCACTCAGAAACTAGAAGGCATAACACAATGGGATGTTTCTGCTGTAGGCGGACTGGTGTCCAGAACCGGCACGGCCTCCTTCTCCGTGGAGTACGTCATCGGCAGAGTCGTCGTGGCGCAGCCGCTGGACACTCGGCAGCGGCCCGAGTTTCGAAACGTGGACTTGGAGATCGGCAACATGCAAGTGCGGTGCAATGGCGCGGGCACAGTAGACTATGTTATTGAATTCGTCGTAAATATTTTGCCAAACCTATTGAGATATCAAATAATGGATGCTTTAGAAGGCCCTATTAAAGAAAAAGTTCAGACAGAATTAAATAAAATTAACGTTGAAGAAACTATCAAGGAGGAATTACCACAATTGGACAAAATGCAACAAGAAGGGTTGCGGCTATCTGCGATAAGAGGCGCCCCTACTACGGTCGACTCATACGACGAAGACATATTTTTTTACTTCTAAAATATTATTTGACATATCAGTGACTGTTGAACATACATTTGTCTAGAAATAAAAATAGGAACAAATTCAAAGTTCTAATTTGTTTATTTCAGTTTCACCGTAAAGAGAATCCATGCAAAATTTGACGAATTTTCAGATTTCGGGTTGTATCTCATCTGTTGTTCGTCAAGATATAATTTCCGAACAATATATACCTATATCGGATTCTCGATCTTTCCTTGACATTCGTAAGAGGCCGCAGATACGCGTAACGAAAGGTATACAATTAACAGGTTCAGAGTTCCGAAGCCATGTGCAGCGTTCTTTCGACACGTCACCATTAGTGTTGTTAAAAGACTAGTCTTGAAGACTTTCAAACCTTAAAGACTCACAAACTTTGAAGGTTCAAGCTTTGAAGACTTAAGCGTTGAAGGTTTGAGCTCAAAAACGGTTCAGAACCTTAACGACTCAAGCTTTTTATGAGCTCTTAAGAGTAAGTCTTTAAGACTTGGGCTTCATAGAGAGCTCAAGCTTTAAGGGAGCTTTCCAGTGTGAAATTTTCAAAATATCGATTTTTTTTTTTTTGCTTTATCGAATAGTATACACTCTTCCGAATATTCCCTGAAATTTTCATGCCGAAATTCAGATTATTTCGGTTACTGTACAGCATTTCTTGGAAGAAGGCAACGGAGCGCTACAGCTGCCGGGTCGGCCGGCTGCCCGTGCGACCGTTATTTCTATTGTCTCGTTCCTACCTGCTCGTGTACCTTCCAACGTGAGTCCGGTTCGTCTTTCAGTTCGGTTTCGACATTCCAAATGGATAGATCTACGAAAGAGAAATGTGCGTGGCAGGATAGAAAAGGGTCGAGAAGCTTTTCCTCACTTGAAACTTTGAACGCATTTTTCTCGAAACAGCATTTTTCAAAACGGTGTCCAACTTGGAGGGCAGAGTTTTGAAGCTATCGAGTTGAATTTTTTACACAATATTCTTAACGTCATTGTTTATCGTGCTATGGAAGCTTTTTTTTTTTTTTTGACATCTTCCTATTTTTTTGTAAAAAAAACTGCAAAAAAAAAATGCTAAAATCGATACTTTTTGTTCAAACCGGCGCCATTTTTGCAAAAAAAAAAAAAAAAAGCCTCCATAGCACGAAAGCCAATTATATACCGATCAATAATCTTTTTGGGTTTTTTGTTTCAGATCAAAATTGTGACCCCCAACGTGGACACCACATCCAAGTGCATTTTCTGCAACAATTGTTTCATCATTTTTATAGATATTAATTAATATATAAATCGATCTTTAAAAAATTGTTTTGTATTCTTCAATACCCAATTAATATACAAAAAAAAAACCAGACCGATTAGATTATTTTTTCTTTAAAAAAAAAATCGCGAAAAACAGCGATTTTTCGGGCTGTCACACTGGAAAGCTCCCTTAAAAACTCGGGCCTATTCAAAGCTCAAGCCCCCGAACTTCGAAGGCCCGAGTCCAGCGGCCCTAACATGCATGGCAAAACGATAAATTAGAACCGTTTATCTCTAAGTGCGTCTCTCTCACACTAGTGCCGACGAAAGAGATAAGTCATAGAGATAAACGGTTCTAATTTATCTTTGTGGCATGCATGTTAGGGCCGCAGCGTTAAGAGCTCAAACAATGAGCGTTCTTGGCAGAAAATGTATCTGCAGTCGAAACAAAATCTTTAACTTTACGTTTAGAGGTATTGTTTATCCACTCTAATTGATATTTTAAAAACAAAAATGCGATAAAGTCCGAATTAATTGTTTCTACTTTTTCTCTAATTCACGAAAATTTATATAATATTGTTACTTCTAATGACCTCAGGATAACGCTGTTAAAATCTCTCGGGTTCTTCACGGACACCCTGTATAACTATCAAATATGGCATAGATTGATCTAATTTGTTAAAAGCTTTTAAGTTTTTGAAATGCTCCAAACCTTAGTGTTAAACCTTCAAAGCTTAGGACGCTGCAGGCCTAAAGACTCGAGGTTTCTGTCATCGTAGGGTAGACCGGGGACAATCGGTCCATTTTTTGTTTGACAGCTTTTTGCGCCGTAACTAAAAGCGTAACTCATTAGTGTCATATACCGTTGCATAGAGAATTTAATCAGCTAGAAAATGCAATGTGCAACATTCCTTTTTATTAAGAAAGTAACGAGATATAGTCAATTAAACACGCCAGGGGAAAGTGGTTCAATTGACCCCGTTACGGGGTCAGTTGACTCAAATATTTAACGTCACCTAACTAGTACTTGTAGTATATCTTACAACTGCATATTTACACATAAAAAAGGTTATAGTTCAGTTTACCTGCATTAATGATAAAAACTACAATTTTCTTGAAACAAGTATCAAAAAGGATCGATTAAAAAGATTGCTTTTATCTTTTTAACGCCCGGTTATATTCTTATTTTAAAAAAAGCATACGTTGTAATTTAAAATTGTACATAGAATAAAATACAATTTAAGTTATTTCTATTAGAAATTGTAATGTTATTAGAAGTAATGACTTTATATGAAAACGAGCTTGGTTCATTTGCCCCAGTGGTTCAATTGCCCCAGTCACAATTCCAAGAGGTATGTATTAAAATTGGCTACTTGCATGATTTTTATTTCATCTTATTTTGGAAAATACTGAGTCATAGAAACCCAACTGTGTTCGCAAAACATTATTGTGTTGTTTTTTTTTTTCGAGATACGACGCTTTGAAAAGTCCTAGTTCATACCACTCACAAAAACGCTCCATACAAAATGGCCCTGAAATATGACGTCACAGTTCAGTTAGCGTGTATAACAGACCAATGTAAAAAGAGCCCTGACGGTGATACATTTTATATAGCCGTCAGGGCTCTTTTTACATTGGTTTTGGTATACAAAATATATGAAATTCGCAATTATTTCCGTAAATACTGTTTTTAGGCCAATACGGTACAGTTAAAAAAATACAGAAATTTGATGAGGATGTCAAAAACTAGTAATTCATAACTAAAAAGCAACATTTATTTTTCACTTATTTTGACAATTTTTGACCCTTAATAGAAAAAAAGTAACAGTCATAATGATCTTTTTGTTTCTTTGACATGCATTTATTTATGTTTAGCTACCGTTCCACAGAAATATATTAATATTTGTTACTATAGTCAAGTAGCCAATTATAAACATGGAAAATAATAACTTTTATTTTTTAATAGACTTTAATTAACAACCAGTTTAACACTGAGTTGCAGAAACAGATTAGGGAGCTTTTACATGTCCAGTCGGTCTTTTCTTTTCGATTACGAGGCATCTGCAAGAAAAAGTATTAAAATTACTTTACTAAAGAAACTTTTAAGTACTGTTAATAAGATAAAAAAAAAACTTTAATTACATTGTACTTAGCAAGTGTACCTACTACTAGACCAGGTACCGAACGTTCATGCTATCTTAACCATTTCTGAATACTCATTAAAATATTTTATAAATTAATATACCTATTATTACTTTGTTTAAACAATTTATCCGGAAACAGTCGCCTTGCTATGATCCTTAAAGGATGGCATGTCATTAACTCTCCATTTCACACAGTAATTAGCAAATTACAAATGGCGAGCTAAAAAAATTCAAGTATGCATGCATACAGTTTTAAGTAATTATTAAGAAACAATAAGAATATAAAAAACACCCAAATCTTTATTTTTTTAAATCTTTCGTTTCCTGGACCAAAGTCCCTTTGAAGTTAACAAATTGAAGTAAGTTTTTCATTACAAATAAAATAATAATAATAACTTTATTTCCCTTCATGCGATATTGTTTAATTACCTACACATTACAAAAATTACGAGTATAAGGGTCAGTTGAACCACCGGGGCGATTGAACCGGTTCAATTGACCCCGCGGTTAGTGGACCAATCGTCTCGACAGACCTTTTAGCAAAAATAATGATTTACTCGGATTTAGGCAGCGTTGCGACCATCGCTTTTATAACAACGTAGGCCTAAAAGTCGAAAGAAATCAACAAAACACAAAACAATCCAAATACACGGTTATTTTGCATAAAAATGACCATATAATACGGGCCTAATATTTTCCTTGAGTGTCCTGAAACTTCGTTGCCCTCTAGTACGCATCCGCGCTTGTCTACGCCCGCGGCTGACTGTCAGTTACTTGCCGCGTTTTATAGGAATGTGCTGAAGGTATACGCACATTGATAACTTATATGGTTTCTGAGAAATCGCGTGTGGAGCACTTGCCCCGCTGTTCAATTGTCCCCGGTCTCCCCTAAGCAGCAATGCGAACTTTTTAATTTGAGGCTTTTACGGTCGCGGCTTTAAGGTTCGAGGCTTCTAGACTCAGCAGTCGTGACTCGGGTACCTATTGTAGTTTACGCCTCGAAACTTAAATTCACAACACTAGTCCCCATAGTAATAATGGCATTAAACGCTCTTAAAGTTTCGTATAAGATACGTCATTTCCCTTCAAGTATTTTATGATACTTTGTGTCATAATGATTGTTTAGGTTACCTATTGATTATATCGATATCGATAACTTTTAAAGTTAGGAAATGAAATATTTACTTTAAACGAAAAAGGTATGTTTTTTGTAAGTAGGTACCTACATACTCAGACGACATACAACCATGTTAAAAAACTATTCTGGAAATTAAATATTATCTGGACAAGGCTTGTATGAAAAAAATATTATCAGTCTCCATACACTTTAGAAAAAGAAAGTTAGTTTAGATACGTAACAAAATGTATTATTTATTGAAAGAACAACTGCATTATCTACATTACTGGCCATGAGATCCCTGTAGACTTCTCCCTCTACGTTGGAGGCTTGCGAAGTCTAATAACGTGACTCATGTCATGGGCCCGGCAGTTTATAATAAACTGCCCGAAGCTATAACAGCGGCATCCTCTTTTCACGTTTTTAAAAAGAAACTTAAAAGTTGGCTTCTCGAGCACACATTCTATAGTTAGGTACAATGAATTTATTAAGTTATGAATATGCGAATCAACTTATCACAATTAATTTTATGTAAATCACTTTTATTATTATTTATTGTGCTATTAATTTAATTTTAATTTAATGTTTTAAAATAATTTACTATGACCTATAATATTATTATTATGAATAAATGAATATGAGGCACAAATGAGGATTAAATTGTGCTTTTTGCCTTTAAATATCTTGCAAAGTTCTTAGGCCATAAGATATTTTTGTATGTAGGTAATTATGTACTATATGAAATAATTCTTTAAAAAACCGGACGGACAAGTGCGGAGTCTCGCGTGGGGAGTGTTCCGTGGTTATATGAAATTTCCTGTTACTCCAAATACCATACACTTCTTACAGGTTTTGTTGTAATCCTTTAGTTGAAGAACAATCTTCTGTATTTTTTCCAAATTTTAGGCCTAGTACTTTCGGAGATAATTGGGGGGGGGATGGCACATTTTCGCCTATTTACCAAAATAACTTCAAAACCCCTGATTTTAAAATTATAAAAAATATATATTTAAGATTCTTACAACGAGCTCTTTCATTTGATATGTCACACCCCAAGGTCAACAAAACTTTTTTTTTCTAATTTACCCCACACGAGTGATCCTATAAGGGTTCCGTTTTTTCCCTTGAGCTACGGAACCCTAAAAACGGAAAACAAATAACTTCCCTCGATAGAAAAAGTTGTGTCTGTTTTTCTCGTCGTTAGGGCTTTTTTCTGTATATTCTTCAGGGGCCGGGGCGGGGCGCTTACCTACCTACCTAACTGTTCTGTGTAACGTTAAAACGAACCATCGAAATAGCAGAGCCTACCTACCTACTTACCTCTCTAAAACCACTGGTAGCTTAAAAAATGTCAATTCACCATTTAATGTTGAATTTAAACAACCGTCCACTGAACAGTTATAATTACTTTTTTGTTGCTCCATTATTGCACAAAAAATCTCACAGACGCGTGTCTCAAGCGGATGGCACTCGCGCTCGCACTGGTCCCGACCGGTCCCAGATATCGTGTCCGTGAGCAGTGTCTATGTGTGCGTTGTTCGAGCGCAGTTGTATGTAGATTGATTTCTGTAATCTGTTTTGTGCCCGAGGGCAGTTCATTCTATACTAAGTAGTTTTAGATGACCGGCATTCAGAGATTGTCTTGATTTTTGGCCTGGCAATGAAAGTGAGCTAACTGAGCATCCCTCTAGCTGCAAGGAGATACCAGTAATTATTATCTCCACTCTCCAGCGGCCCGAACATGCAAGGCACAAGGATAAGTTAAACCGTCTTATCTCTAAGTGTCTCTCTCACACTAGTGCAGACGAAAGAGATAGTCATAGAGATAAACGTGTTTAACTTATCTTTGTGTCTTGCATGTTAGGGCCGTTAAACCTTTTAAGTAACCGGCCACGTGTGTGTCGGACCACGCACAGTATGGGGTTCCGTAGCATGTAGGATTTTATACCTACCTACTTAATATTTCACCTTCATTGACCCTGATTTTATTTCAGTAAAGTTTCTAACTGCTTCGATGTCCCGATAAACTTTGACCCCTTAACTCGTAGAATTTGTTTGATAAAGGGATCGAAATATACTGGGCATATAAAAAAGCCTATATCGTCGCCCCTGCCCATCTGCTCTCGATAATATGAGTACATGACTGTGACCTCTAATATAGCGGTACACAGTAGACATAGAAGAGGTAAATTTCAACCTTGTAGACCCAATAGTGTCCGAGTAAAATGGCTGTGACATACGGACTGACTGACAGACAGATAGACAGACATGACGAATTTATAAGGGATCTGTTTTTGCCATTTAGCTATGGAACCCTAAAAACGAGTACGAATGTTAGTCCAGTCATTATAGACATTCGAAATCGAAAATTTGATAATAATTCCAAAAGTTTTCAAACTTCGGTCAAGTGAATGGTACATTGGGACGACAATAAATCTCATTTTGCAACCTTGTCCGCAGTCCGGAACATTGTTAAAATTGCAATTAAATTAATTTTTGCTGTATGGTCGTGAAAAAAATTCCAAAAGTTCTGCAAACTTGGGGAAGTTTTCGATATAATATTTCATATCACGTATAAAATTTGCAACCAATCTAAGTGTACGGAACATTTTTTGTTATTGAAAATTAATGTTTTTTTTTATTAAACTGAATGAAAACGTTCCAAAAGTTCTGCAAACTTGACACATATATCGGAAAAATATACCGAACGGTTGTATAAATTTGCAACCTTTTTCGTTGACCGGAACATGTTTATTTATAATTCTTTTTAATTCGTGGTCATTTTTCCGAGTAAAGTGGTCTCGGAATAATTACAAAAGTTTTGAAACTTGGTTGCAAACTTCGAAAACATCTATTCTGATGCATTTACAAATTTGCAACCTCATACGCGATCCGGAACTTTTGAAATTTTCTTGAAGGTGAAAAAATAAAAAAATTACATTTTTGCAAATTGCATAAAGTTCCGGATCGCGTATGAGGTTGCAAATTTGTAAATACATCAGAATAGATGTTTTCGAAGTTTGCAACCAAGTTTCAAAACTTTTGTAATTATTCCGAGACCACCTTACTCGAAAAAATGACCACGAATTAAAAAGAATTATAAATAAACATGTTCCGGTCAACGTAAAAGGTTGCAAATTTATACGATCGTTCGGTATATTTTTCCGATATATCTGTCAAATTTGCAGAACTTTTGGAACGTTTTCCTTCAGTTTAATAAAGAAAAACATTAATTTTTAATAACAAAAAATGTTCGGTACACTTAAATTGGTTGCAAATTTGACACGTGATGTAAAATAATATATTTAACACCATTCCACCTTTGCAGAACTTTTGGAATTTTGGTCTCAAGAACTGACCAAATTATCATTTATTGCATTTTTAACAATGTTCCGGACCGCAGAGCAGGTTGCAAAATTTTATAGTTTGTTTTAATACCACTCCCGACCTTACATCAAAATTTGAAAACTTTTGGAATTATAATGAATTAATTGTCTTGACTGACTGGACTATGTCGGTTACGTGACGATGGAATGCTCTACTTCAAATCTTTCGGAATTCCCATACAAAATTCCACCCTTTATTTTACTTTTTAAGGGTTGATTTTCGAAAGCGCTGAAATACGCAATTTACTATTTTTTAAATGGCAGTCATTAAACAGATAACCACGTTACTAACTTTCTAAAATGAAGTATCTCCATAAAAACGGCCCGAATGTGGTCAAATACGGCGGGCCTGTGTGTGCCTCCAGATCATACACTATTATTACCCCATCGAATTTCGTTACCTACAATCTGTCCAGTAGTTTTAGCGACATTTACGCACAAATTAACCGACAACAAACGAAAAATTTTCCAACCATGTTTCACGGTGAGCGTCAAGTTCGCGTACCTTTCGAAGATATCCAGGATCTGATGATTCCAAAAAATAGTGCCTAAATAGTACCCAATTAGTACAGAGTTAGAAAAAATAGTACACTGTACACTGTACAGTTTGTGCACTATTTGTTGGGATATAGAGCATATTTGGGAACAGCACCGTTTTCGAGATCCAAAACTGGTACGCCAGCTTGACGTCAAGTTAGCGTACCCGTTAAACAAGGTTCATATTTCCGAAATTACAAAGGTACTATTTTTTCTAACTCTGTACTAATTGGGTACTATTTAGGCACTATTTTTTGGAATCATCAGATCCTGGATGTCTTCGAAGGGTAAGCCAACTTGACGCTCACGTTTCACGTACAAAATCATACTTACATAGAATAGAAAATTATAAGATAAACGTCAAGATTTTAAGATTTAATACGATAGAATAGACCTTCAACTAAGTATATTTACAAAAATTGATTTTCTACATCTAATCAAAGCCGCCTTATACATTTTTATGATTAAAGAGAAACAACCAAAAGAACAAGGCTGATTTGATTAATCCTTCTTAACTGCATGGTTATATGGTATGGCCCATTACTATTAAAAAAGATTGGCACAATTCTACGCGACATTCCAAATTCGTTAGAAGAATTGAATTAATGTGATTATGAAAAAAAAAACACGCCCTGTATACGTTTATTGTAAAAGTTAACTGGTTTAGTTTGTATCCTAAAGGTGCGTCCACATCTGACGAAACCGCCGCGAATGTAACGCTCGCGCACCGTTCACCAACCGCTCGCGCTACACACGTGAATAAATTATTGTAAATGTTCGCGCGCCTATTTAGCGCAAGTCTCGCATAAAGCGCGCGTGCCGCACGCGCCCTGCGCGCGTTGAGATCGAGCCCGTGCACTTATGGCGGGCAAAAGGAAGCAAAAGCGCGCGCGTGCTGTTGGCAGGCAGCGCTAGCGCTGTACACACGCGGTGCGTAACTTGCGCGGGAGCGGCACGCGAACTGCTCATATTACGTAATGCACGCGCGCATATAGCGAGACTTCCGCAAACAGGCGCGTTCGTTAGACGTGGACGCACCATTACATCTAAAAAAAACTGGTGAAATGTCGTGTCTATACATTAAAGATTTACAAATAAGCTAAAAAGTTACAAACTAAAACCTGACCTCAAGTAGTATTTTCTTTCTTTGCTCCTAGTATAACGCACCCTTGGAATTCTTATATAGCGTATTGCATTGTTCTAATAGAACGCGATTGTGCGATCATCGCTAGTTCGCGCGAACGCGAGATCGATATTGATCGCGCGATGTCATATATACGTATGATGAGATTGGTGCGATCAATTAGGACACCTGTTCGGCATCAGTAAGTTTGAT
This sequence comes from Tortricodes alternella, assembly GCA_947859335.1. Taxonomy (NCBI): domain Eukaryota; kingdom Metazoa; phylum Arthropoda; class Insecta; order Lepidoptera; family Tortricidae; genus Tortricodes; species Tortricodes alternella. The sequence continues at coordinate 18,810,690 of OX401970.1, read as the reverse complement.
CGCGCGTTCGGGCGTACAAAATTCGCGCGAACTAGCGATGATCGCACAGTCGCGTTCTATTAGGATAATGCCTATGACACCTGGAAGTTCTCCACTAATCATTTGATACCCCATTTATTAACACATTCAGGGCCGAAAACCCGATAGTAGGGTTTCTATGACTTTGTCGCCACGCCCAACGACTCGATGGTCGGGTTCTTGCTCTAGCAATTTTGTATGGAGGCAATTTTTGGGCGCCGGGGATGGGACTTTTGGGCTGTCACTGAAAGTGTTAAAAAAGGTTCAGTAGTTCAGAAGCTACCAACGAACATCCAATATTAGCTCCTCCTTTTGGTTTCGCACAGTCGAGTAAAAAATTAATCAGGGGACAAAATAAACTTCGTAGAATCTAAAAGTGTCGTTTTAACAGTTTTTCTAGGTATTTGTTTGAACAGGTATTACAGGAAAAAATTTGATGGGATTTTGATGCGATTGTATAGTAGTAATTCTTTTTCTTGTCCCGATCGCATTAGCTACTTATCTGACAAACAAAGCCATTGTCTTTCATTGTAAAGTGTAACCGCTAATCTCTACTTTCAAATAGCAGGTAGTACCTGCAAACACTATTTCACACAAAGGGCGTCTTTATATCTAAGCCAAAAAGGTTCACATTAAAATACAGAGTATGTCAGGTGTTGAACATTTTGCATTTAAAACGCTTTCATGTGTACTTTACTGCTGTTTTAAATACAAAATGTTCAACGCCTGCCAGGCCCTGTGTTTTAATGTGAACCTACTTAATTTAGACATAAAGACGCCGTTTGTGTGAAATAGTTTGCAGTTACGACCTTCTATTTCAAAGTAGCGATTTGCGGTTACACTTCAAAATTAAAGATAATGGCTTTGTTTGTCAGATAAGTAGCTAATGCGATCGGGACAAGAAAAATAATTACTACTATAAGTGTATTAATAGGCCGGCCGCTGAATTATCAAGCTCATACATGAGGGACAGATGAAATTTGGTAAACATACATATAGGGCCGTAATTTATTTGTGCATATATTAGTATTATTATCTCCTCTGCTGCACTGGGAGTGAAGAAATAGCATAGAATGCGTGCAGATGCTTATCACCCTGGCATGTCGTAAAAGTCGACTAAGGGACGGGTCCTCTCCAACATCGTGGACTATCTGTATGGGCGATGGGCTGATCACCTGTCACCATACCATCTGCGGACTAATTAATCGAACGGCTCTGCCCACCCCATTAGGGATTTCGGGCGTGATGCTATGTATATGTATGTACATATTAGTTTCCGGCCCAGAATTCAAAGGAATCGCCCCCAACTTGGAAAATATACAGTCATTTGCAGACTTTTTGTTTTCAAAAACTGGTTTTATGGGATTAAAATCTAGGCGAGAATTGAAGCTTATAAACGTCTAGACGCATAAAGATTTATTAAACTTTTGAACGCCACGGCCAACGGCGAAAGAGCGTGCCACGAGCGCTCCACGACGGCTGTAGCCGACGCAAATGTATGGAAAACGGAAAACGGCCGACGGCCACAGCAGACTGCAGACTTCAATAAATAAAAAAGCCGACTTCCAAAACCCTTTTGAGGTACGAACCCTAAAAAAGATTTATGGTTATGACTCTTACGGGCAATGGTGGGTGTATTTATTTGAGATAGTTTGAAACCTCATTTCCAGCTTAACTACCTGAATCGATATCGTTGAATTCGTCTGGGTTCAGATATTTTTAAGCTAAAAATTTAAAATTAATTACGGCGGACACTAGACGACAGCATGTAAAATCATAAGAAATATCTCCTAGAGCTTAACCTACTTGTTGAACTTCGACAATCCAGGTGCAGTTGGAATAGTCATAAACGCAGACTATAATATAAGCTCGGGCAGAGGGGTTTAAGAGGTTTACTCCTTACATTAAGAAAATAAAGTTCTTTAACTTTGCATATTCGTTATGATCATACCCCGGTTTTGAGATGGCACTTAAGTTGCTAGTGATTCATTAAATGTCGATATAACATCTTTTTATTCATATATAATTGTCCTTCGATTAACAAATTTTAAATAAGAGGTTGAAATGTATCAAACTTCTCTCATTTATTCTTAAAGAAACTATTAACAACCACCATCTGAAATAGACTCCAGTAATTCTAACTTAATCATCAAATTTACATTCAGAAAGGTGTATCCATATTTTTCGGTCGTTATTTATCGATTTTGAGTCAAAATGCTACGCAAAAAATACGTAAATTATATAACGGTTATTATAATTTTGTTTATCATAGACGCAACTTAAATAGATAATGTTATTTTCCTCGCACTATTAAAATGTCAGTATACAATTGCCTCCGGAAAATATCCGGCTTAAGCTATGATGTTTTTAGTCGCGGTCCAAATCACCGACATCTCATATGACTAAATCGATTCAGGAAATTAGGCTGGAGATCACAGTGTCTCAAATAAACACACCAGATAGCATGTAAAATTCATAACACTTCCTTTTGGCATGGTCAGTCGGGTAAAATGTATGCTATTTTTACTCAATGAGCAGTCATTTAACAATAACTTCATTTAATTTGTTACAGAGCTGCTCTTTTACAAAAACAAACGGGAAGACAAGGAAGGATCTTGATTAAAGTGTAAGCCTCAAGTATTGAGGAACTTCCCAGGAAGGAGTCATATTTCAGCTAAACGTACTAAGTACTTTTCGTCTAAAATGTAATAAGCTTAAATTCCCACAAATAACATATTTTCAAAAAATCGAGAGGTTTTGAAAAATAAGGCGAAGCCTTCAAATGATGGTATACTTTGCAAGATGGCGGTGATTCCTTTTGGTCCTGGAAACATATTATTCACAAAAAAAGAGCCCGCAATACGTAAATATACCAAATCTCATCACTGCCAGTTAGATTTCAACCTCAAGTACCTATGTTTCCGGGTTATAAGGAAGGTTTTAGATAGTATCAAATCTTCGTTTCATTGTAATCGAATAATGAAACGAAAAAGATACAGCAATTAAATTAAAAAATACAGTAAAGACGGTGCTCTGCGCATACGTAGTCGCACAGCTTGTAGGCACATACAAATTAAAACCAATTCCACTTATAAATAGTTTCGTCCTCCTAATTCTCTAAAAATTAATCACTGAGTGGCATTTTCACCACCGCCATAACCTAGCAGGAATGACAAATAGCATCAACTCTGATATAACCCATTTTTGGGCCGAACACAGCTTTAGTAGTTTACTTGACGCTAGTGCGTTTCCTTCATAACAACAACTAATGCCATCGTGGCCTCATCTAGTCTTGCTACCTTTCTTGAGATTATTGCGCAGTGTCAAACTAGCGATAACTGGTCGCTTGGTTTTTTAACATTTCAATTACCAACAAAATTATAAACTTAATGATCAGTCCTCAATCGCTTTGATATAATAATATGTATTGTGTACTTCCCCTTTTATGGATACGTTGGTGAGCGTCAAGTTAGCGTACCCGTCGAAGAAATCCAGGATCTATGATTCCAAAAAATAGTACCTAAATAGTACCCAGTACAAATAGTGGTACCTTTGTAATTTACCCTGTTTGTTGAGCTAGGAAATTCATACTTTGGCGGTGAGCGGGGTACTATTTATGTAGTTCTTTTGGCAAATACTGTATTTTGGGAACAGCACCATTCTGGAGATCCAGACTAGGTACGCCAGTTTGACGTCAAATTGGCGTACCTGTTAAACTGGGCTCATAACTCTGAACTTATGAAAGTACAATGTATTATATTATTTTTATATCTTCGTCGGATACGCTAACTTGACGCTCACAGACGTTGTAAGCTAACTTCCAACTCCACTGTATTAATCATAGTTTCGGGTTTATTAAATTGAAATACGTTCAAAATAATTAATTCCAAATGAAGGGAACGGTAAAACAATATTTTTAATAAATAAAAAAGCTATCAAAATCATCTCTTGACCGGAACAAACCAGTAAGCAAATCGTTTTGGTTAAATTAAACTTATGAATCTAGAACGATCACTTACAACGGGTTATGTGCGCCGGTGAGAGGTTAAATGTGCGCTATTATTTGTCTAAATGGATCTTGGTGGGCAAGTACCACAATAGCTTGTGATCAATGTAAAATAATGTAAGTACGATGTATGACAAACAAACAAGAATTGAAATTACCAACTAATATACATTTTAGCGAAATCGAAATCACAATTAAATAATCATAAATCAAGGTATTCCAAATAACGCGCGCGTGATTGTGCACGAAGAAAATGAAAACAATATTGTAATCTTTCATTATTCTGTCATTATCACTGGTCGATAATTCAAGTCTTTGACCTGTCTTGTTTCTGTAGTACTCTTTAGCCAATCCGGCGACTTAAACCTTCAGCACAATTCAATGCCACTCAGCGTCAGAAACGCCACAGGTAGTGCCATGAAGCTACTCCGGCAACTTCAGATCGAAGTCGAACAGCTCCGCCAGGCCCTCGTCGTGGTCGAGGCAGAAGCCGTAGTCTGTCGCAGACATCGGTGGCTCTAATGCGAGGAAAGGCTCCAGTTCCAGCGGCTCTGGAAATTTGCATCAACACATATTATTACAATATAATCTTGAAGTTTTCATTAAAGCGTATTAAATTACAATAGCCAGTTATGACCGCTCAAACGAGGTTGAACTGAGAGTTACCCTTTGGTCATTGTTAAGATGGTAGCGTGGTTAGAAATGAGAGCGTTGTGATCTTGGTATTAGTAGATGAGCCTGCTGTTAATGGGGCCGCCGTGAGCTGAATCCCATGGTGCTACACGTGTCACTGCAGCTGCACGAGATGCAGCGCGCGGCGCGCCCCTCCTCCGCACCCGCCCGCCCCCACTCTCACGCATGCCGAAATACACTCATAATTTCACTAACAACATCGATAATTTTGTTAATTGATTGTATACAACGTGTTTTGGGTATACCGCATACAGTGATTCACGTCAATTAGGCCTAAAAAGGCAGACTTTGTGGATTTCATCAACAGCGTAATATCCGGTCTATTGTAGTGAATAGTTTTTATCAGTAAATATGGCTCGGTCGAAATACATATTAGTTAGTACTGGTGTTCTTCGACACAGGTTTGGGGTACTAGGGTGAATTTTAAAAAAAAAACGTTATTAAGGCCCTCTAAAAAGGTCAAAAAGGTCCTCTGTGTTACGACAATTAGCCAAATTAATTTTCGTAACACAGATGACCTTTTTTAACTATTTCTTAACTACGCCGTAATAAAATACATTTTTTTTTAAATTCGCCCATTATTCGTTCTTTGGCTTAGGTTTTCCGGCTATAAGTGGGTGTTATAGGGCTAATTTCTGGTGTGGTTATAGGTTGACCGCTTAAATGAGTCTTCGCCCGCGCGGCACAGGGGCGCGGGGGCAGGCGACAAAGGGGACCGAGAGAGGTGCGAGCGGCAGGCGCATTTTTGTTTTCATTCATTTCAGGCCGCCCGCACATCTCTCAGGCCCCTTTGTCGTCCTGCCCCCACGCCCCTGTGCCGCGCGGGCGAAGACTCATTTAAGCGGTCAACCTATAGTGTGCTATTTGATTATGTCAATGGGTGTAGTCTGTCTGTGCGAGGTTAGGGTATACTGTTATTATGTGCTGTATGGTTTCTGATTGTTTATTACATTTCCTGCATTTGTCTGTTGTTCCTTAAGTATAAACTTTGTGATATCTCGTGTTAATAACTTGGTCTTTACACGAACGTGGCGGGTACAATCTTGCGTAAAGGAACACCAGAAGCCGAATTCGTTAAACCGCGATTCCACGTGTTACTTGTCTGTCTTACCCCTAGAGTGTATATAAAAAGCCAGACGCGTGGAGGGAGAGCAGCCATCGCCTGCCGTCACAGAGCGTAGGCACCCGTGTGATCCGTAGCGGCTGAGGCTGGTCACCGAACATGTCCAGCAAGCCGAAGCTGCGGCGGTGCGCATGGGTTCCTGCGCTCTGTGACATAAGGGCGAAGGGGCTGCACTTCCCGCAGCGCCGGAGCCGTTGACAAGTAACTTTAGGTCGTCAATCCACGAAGAAAATGAGTTTTATAATAAAATTCAGTAATTATTATAGATTCTGTTATTTGTAAAGAAAGCGGGGTCTTAGGAGGATAGATTAATTGAATTATTTCGATATTTTTTAGTTTCTCTTTATATATATTTTTATAATGACGATATTTTATTGAGACGTTATTTTAGATTTAATGTTTTACTAGTATAACATAAGTATTAATGATTTATAATTTGTATTGAATTAATTTCAATTGTATTGTAATTCATTTACTGACGATTTCAATTTAAATCCATGTAATTTGACATCCCCAATTAATAATGCATTTTTATGTTGAGAAAAAAAAATCTAATCTATAGAAGGTTCAAAATTGCTTCTAAAATTGCGGGTTTAGTCATTCTTATATATCTAGGAATGAAATTATGAGTAAATCCAAGAATCCTGGAGACTGTTTGATCAGAAATTTCGGCCAAACAAACCTTGGGTTTATCAAAAATGTTATTTTATGGGAAATTGTCGCTACTCTTATATCAACTCCACAATGTGTCTCACTCAGTACAGCGCAGTTGGAGACACAGTGGAGTGGAGTGTTTCGGTTACTTTATGTCGTCGCTATATCCGGAGGTCTCTATATCCAAAATATAAAGTCTTGTATATTTACTTATTGTTGAATGTGAAACTCCAACTTGTTTACACAGATCAATATTTTTTTCACCATTATTCAGTCTCAAAATGATGTCCACTTTTTCTTTAACAGTAAATGTACGTCTAGTAGCCATATTCACAAGTTTAAGAAACACTGTCTATATAAGTATTTATAACATCGTCTAGTACCCATAACACAAGCCTTTAGAGCTTACATTGGGACTAGATCGATTTGTGTAAAAGGTTGTCCTCTGATTTATTTATTTATTTTATTTACTGTCCACTCACTGGAAATTGCTACGTAACTGAATCATAAGTTTAATTTCGTACATATGCTATCCTACACAAAACCAAAGCATTTGACCATCTGTGAATGTAAATAAAGAATAAGAATGCTGAATAGTTTTATGAATGAGTCTTTGTGCCTTTGCCTGCCTACTCCGTCACAATATCCGCAAGGGATTTCTAGGAACAAATGGCACAAATGGTTCATACACAAATAGTTGGTATAGCCGAATGAATTTCCTAAGAAAGTATGCTTTAAATTCAAGGGACGTAAGTTTGACTTCGCTATAACCAAAAACTGTTAACAGTTACTACCAGGATCGTTATTAATGAAATCCACTGTATGTCTTTTCGACTTTATAGATAGAAACTTCTCATTTATCTTTATACATAGATTTAGTAAACAGTAAACCAAACTGAATTCAGGTTCTGATAACGATCAACCGGATCCAAATCCGCCTTGATGTTCCCAAAGTTGATAGTGCTTATGCGCTATCAAACGTGCTCCGGTGATTTCTAATTATAATATGTAATTTATTCCACACACGTGAAGGAAAATATCTTAAAAATACAGTGAGAGTCAATTAGTAAATGGTTAACCTTATTGATGAAAATGCATGATAAGTTAAATGAGTGAACATGCGCTGTTACAAAATGTCGTTAATAACCATTGTACACTGGGATAGGTGGTGCACATGCTAGCTCCCGCGCCGCTCCGTCGTAGCCCGCGCCGTGTAGCTAGAACTCCGACTGTGATGTGAATGAGGCACACAAGTCACAGTCTGAGTACTACCCACAAAGCGTGACTGGTTCCTGTTCCGGGATGATATCTCTGATTGTTGGTAATGGACGGCTGAAAGCTATCTTCATTCGAAATCCACACGTGTGATCTTAAAACTATATCAAACAGTTTTATTCTAATCAGGGCGAGCGAAGCGAGCCTTAACACTATCCCACAACCTGTGCATTTTTGTGGTACACTTTACGGAAAAACTATCACACCATTAGGTTTATTACTATGTTAAAACATAGTAATTTAAATTCATGCAAACGCCATCTGTCGGAAAGTACAGAACTAATAACCTCAGATGATATAAATAGTGTGCATTTATGTTGCACTCCCTTGTTCTTCCAATCTAATTTTTTAAAAATATTTTCTATTACTGTGATGAAAAGCTTCGGAGACAGAGGATTTCCCTGCCTGACTCCTCGTATTTTTATTTCGTCTCCTCTATTTTCCAGTGTTACTCTGCTCGTACTGTTTGTATAAATAATATTTCAAGATATTGACGGATTTTTGGTTAATGTTTGAATGTTTGCAGTGCGTTCCAGATTGAGCAGTGACTGATGCTGTCAAAAGCTTTGCTGTAATCTATGAAGGCCACATACAGAGTTCTATTAAACTCTGTGTTTTCCTATAACTCTAATCCTTACGTTGCCCATTGTGCTATAGCCTGATCTGAATCCCGCTTTGCTTGCAGTTTATGAATGTAATCAGATATTCTATTTAAAAGTATGGATAAAAACAGTTTATATATAGGTATATATAGTAGTAATACTTTTCCTTGTCCCGATCGCATTAGCTACTTATCTGGCAAACAAAGCCATTGTCTTTCATTGTGAAGTGTAACCGTTGATCTCTACTTTGAAATAGCAGGTAGTACCTTCGAACACTATTTCACACAAAGGGCGTCTTTATGTCTAAGGTAAAAAGGTTCACATCAAAACACAGGGCCTGTCAGGTGTTGAACATTTTGCATTTAAAACGCTTCCGTGTGTACTTTACTGCTGTTTTAAATACAAAATGTTCAACACCTGACAGGCCCTGTGTTTTAATGTGAACCTTCTTAACTTAGACATAAAGACGCCGTTTGTGTGAAATAGTATTTGCAGTTACGACCTTCTATTTCAAAGTAGCGATTTGAGGTTACACTTCACAATGAAAGACAATGGCTTTGTTTGCCAGATAAGTAGCTAATGCGATCAGGACAAGAAAAAGAATTACTACTATTATACTTATACGTGCTAACAGGCTTATGGGTCTATAATTCCCTTTATCTAAGGGGTTTCCTTTCTTATGATGTCCGAAGTACACCATTGTTTTGGGACAGCTTCTGCGTCTAATATCATATTAAGCAGCTGCGACAGATGGTGAATTAAAATAGGTGCTCCTAGTTCTTTCATCAATCACATAAGGCCAATAGTGATAAAACAAAACAACATAGAACATCTCAGTGACTAAGTACATACGTGTATGTTTGGGAACGAAATATCATTTAATTAGTCAAGAAATGAAGAGGAAGTAACAAGAAGAATCAACGTAACTTGGAAAAAGTACTGGTCACTGAAAGAAATTCTAAAAGCACATGAAAAAGACAGTATTTGATACATGTCTATAACTACCTATAACCCTGCTTTTTGTATTGCTGCAAAACTTGGGTATTCACAAACAATATAATAAAATAATATATAAAATACAAGATCAAATGCAACCAAACAGCAATGGAAAGGAGCATGTTGAAATTATAAGAATTCATAAAGTAAAGAGTGGAAACATTAGACACATTTCACGATACAGATAGAAGGTGGACCATAGAAGCCACACGATGGATAGGACCAAAGGGAAAAAGGAATGCCGGTTGCTGATGATATCATACATGTGAAAGGAAAAGATTGGATTAATCCGGCAAAGACAGAGTCATGGAAGAAGTTGGAGGAGGCCTTTACCAAATTGGGGTCCATATTTCAATAGAATAACACTAACATTAACTTAAGGTAGTTTTTTTTGTAATTTTCAAGTTACAACTTACTAACAACATTTGAAATGTATACTACATTCGAGGTTTGGAATAAATGGCTTATTATTATTATTATTGTTTTTCTCTTTATTTTTCATAAATCTCTAACTTGATTTAAATACAGTTCATGACAAACAATTAGATAGGCGATCGAGAAAAAGCCAACCTACGCCTAAAAAGGGTGTTCTATCTGTTGACCGAAATACGTTTGCTCGAATTTCATTTCCCACCCAACGGTTTTTGCTTAGTTACATATCGTCGAATTGTTTTCTAGTTATAATTTCTTAACTTTGGGGGTTCAATCTTGCGTAAAGGAGCGCCGGGAGACGGATTCGCTAAACCTTGATTCCACGTGGTACTGGTCTGTCTTACCCCTAGAGTGTGTATAAAAAGCCGAAGCTGCGGGTGAGTAATACGGGTGCCTACGCTCTGTGACGCAAGGGTGAACGGGCTGCACTTCCCGCAGCGCCGGAGCCGTTGCCCAAGTAACTTTAGGTCGTTAATCCACGAAGAAAATGAGTTTTGTACCAAATGAAAATCGTAATAGTAATTAATCGTAATAGTAAGCGAAACGTTGAAAACCCATTTGTTTTTTTGGCATGCGTATTATATGGGAAACGATTCTTCGGCTAAATGTAAAATGTTGAATAGTGCATCTGTTAAATAAGACCGTGGCCAAATCAATTTTCTGCGTTATGTTAAGTAATCACACAAAAATAGGGGATGTGAAAGTTTTGCATAATAATAATTTGGCCATGTATTTGTTTCGTTATTTCAATAGAGAACCATTTAGACTGTTCACGTTATCCGAAGTCCAAACAAAGCCGTAATTTTCCCCACCACCACATAAATGTTTCAAGCATCAGATGGTGATCGACATGAGTACTGCAAGTGCAAAATGTGCAAGAGAACCTGTTTTCTCCGCTGAAAAATCCAGAGAAAACAAAAACTGAATATCTCCAGTTTATTGTTTCTGAACCTAAGGTGGTCGAATATTTTTCAAGCAAGTCTATATAAATACAGATCCTGCAACTTACATATGTGAAAACAAATAATCTTGTCCTTACTACTCGAGCCAGTGTGTGAATTCAGCAGCGGTGGTTGCATTATTGCAAGATGTTGGAACAGTTTCTATTGATAACACTAAATAAGTTATAAATTGCAGCAAAGTTCACATAAATTAAGTGATAGTGGTTTTTCTGGACACTCAGGCAGTAAAGCGGTGTGTGAAAATGGTGAATGAAGCTTCCATGGCTGCGGCAGGTGACAAGACAAGAGATGGATTTATTCATTCTACGATCCAATGGTGAACAATAATGCATTACTTTAATACCACAAAAAACTTTAAAGTAGGAAAATCAAAACATGAAAGCTAATATATGATAAGCTAATTAAGATATTTGAAAGGATTTTTTTCCAGTTCGTGTTCATTTTCATAATTTGTTTTTGACATTTTAGTTTGCGTTTTCTACTATATAGTCTTTTTTCCATGAGACGTTTGTGAGCGACATCCGTGATATATGACATGGCGTTGACAAGATTAAGACTGACATTAAGATAAAAAATAAATACTTTGAGCTGGAAGTAAGTTATAACCCCCGGCAAATAAGTTGAACTGAAATGGCGGCCGTCCGCGCAAGTACTAGTATGGAAATAAAGCGTCGCACATGATACCGCACCTCGATTGAGGCACGAACATGTGTTCTGCGCATTCAAGGTTAAAGTTCAACTTACGTGCCACGAATTATAAATGCTTTTTTACCTGATTCCGGATCTTGATCTTCCGTCTGCATTTGGAAGCGGCCGCCGCCCATGATAGGAGCGAAATCGTCGCTGTCAGCTATAAGCGCGTTGCGGAGACGGCCCCGCGCGCTTCCACCTTTAATTAATAGTAGTTTATGCAACGGTTGCATAATGATAGGCCTTAAAATACGAGTGCGGGTTTATGAAACGAGCCGATAAAATCTATCCACGGATTGAATATTGGGAACGGGCCAATAAATATAAATAAATAATATTGTAACAAATAATTAAAAAGAGAATATGTTAGAGAAAGAGATTATGTTATAATATGAATTTTGCATTCAACTTTTCCCTAAATACTTTTTCATTCCAAATTAATTTAATTGCGTGGAGACTTTAAATAGCTCTCTGGGATGCACTATAATAATACTTTCGGCGTTATTATTACGGATATAATCGAAACAATTCAATTCATTTTTGAGGAATGACTGTTGATATACTTACTGTCCGGCGTTGAGAGAGGGGTTTGTGATGCTGAGACTGTAGGAGAGGCAGCCGTGCGCGCGGCGGCGGGGTCGGCGGGGCCCGGCGCGCCGCGCTCGCCCCGCGCCTCCTGCGCCGCCGCCGCCGCCGCGGCCAGCGGCAGCGTCGGGTCCGTCACGCACGGCGAACACACTACTAAACTCCGTGCCGACGCCCCGCATTCCAAACCCAGTTCGCGCTTAATAGGCGTCCTATGACAAATAAGAACAGCGACACATGTAATCAGACTAAATAAAAAGCCGGCCAAAGTCCGTAGTAATGTCTGCGTTTGTCAACCAAGCCCCCGACGCACATTTTTTCACCAAATTATAAGCAACAATCTATGCTATAGATGTGGGACGGCTTTGTATCGAAGCGCACGGCAGTGTAAAGGCCAAATTCGGAGAAACCAGCGGCAAGCACGCAGATTTTTGATAGGAAGTACCGCCTGGAATTTTTTGATATTTAGGCAAGTAGTAGGCCAATGTATGTAGAATGTATCTTTTTTATTTTGATATTTTTTCTCTTTTTTATATGATAACTTAACACGTTCCCTGTCTAGGGTATCCAAATGAATACCAAAACTGAATATCCCTGGGGTCCATGTATCCAAAACGAGCAGCAGTATGTTGTTACTAAATGTTGAACTGGACTTGAGAAGAGCTTGCCATGTGTCGGGGACGGGGCACTTTTTAAAATGATAACATGATTTCAATTTTGAATTATAGAAAAGTAACATAGAGAACAGTGTGTATGTCAGGTCACTGCATGCCAGTAATAGTTTTGGCAATGATGACAATCATCAGCTTACGTGAAGTCGGCGGAGAAGGCGGCCGGGGGCGGCGGCAGCTGCGCCAGCAGCGGCGCCAGCAGCGCCTTGTTGTCCTCGAGCAGCGGGTCCGCCGGCAGCAGCCCGCCTGCAACACATCCTTCACTTACCGTTTCAATCACAGAACAGACGCAACACTAAAACTGTGAAGGGCGCGTGTCGCGTGTGACAATATGCGGCGTTCCTACTCCAGCTTAGTTCGTCGCTTGCGTTTGTGCCTGACAGATAAACAAAATCCAGAAAATAATGCCTTAATGCGCCATATTAGAGTGCAGAAATGATAGTCGCACCGAAACATAATCCACGGTGTTTTGTACCCTCGGTAATTTTATTTTATTTTAATAAATTTGTCATTTTCTTTGTCTCGTAGATTTAATGAATTGTAGGAAACTAAAATACCCTATATACCTAAACTTAATATGGTCGACTTTCAATCTTTCGTAGAACTAGTCTCGAATGATCTGCGCTGCTTGAATAGTGCAGACCATTTGACATTCGTACGCGTCCATACGCGTTAAGAAAATAGTGAGTCATCAGCAGGGCCGGATTTAGTGGCCTGGAGGCCCTGGGGCAATAAAGGAGTGGAGGCCCCTTAAACTACACTATAACGTAGATGATATTGACCGTCAATATCATCTACTGACGATCAATATAATTGAGCAAGTTTATTTTTTCGGTCTCTATTGTGGGGGCCCCTCCTTCGTGGAGGCCCGGGGCAGTTGCCCCGGATGCCCTCCCCTAATTCCGGCCCTGGTCATCAGTGCAACAGCAGGGTAAAGGTGGTTCACAGTGGAGTAAAAATTAATGCAAATTATATTAAAAAAAACAAAGTGTCGGTGATAAGACTGATAAGTAATTCATGAAATAATAAAAAAATATTATTTTCATTGTTACAATGAAGGAATGTAATTATTCTTAATAACTTGTATCCCTCCGCTATACGAATGAATAGTCCACTTTTTTCGAATATTATAATTTTATATCCATTTTAAAATTTAATGCAAAAGGACACTACCATTCCATATGAGTCTGCCTTGAACAGATGTGTGAATTCGGCTTTCTAATTTTCTGCAACCTAAATAGTCAGGTGTGGCTAGGCCAAAGGAGAGCGATAACTGACTGTTTTCTTAACGCGTATGAGCTATATTTGCTCACGGTAATAACCCAATACCCGATGGAAGTTCATAATTCAAAGCTAGTATTTTAGACATATATTGTTAAGGTGATAAACCACTTTCTTTTCTCGTTCGGCTGTTGTTTAGCTACTGGATGTTAGATTGAAGCAATTTGTATGGAAAGAGACTTCCAACAATATATCATCAGCATAGAATTTAAATTATAGTAACAGTCCGGATTTTCATACACCTTTTTAAATAAAAGACACCAATTACTTTCAAGATTTTAGAGTAGTTCACTTCATGATGGTGTGAGCTTTGGCAATGACGTTCTGATAGTAATCGCGACTTATGGCACTTCCACTCGTTTCTTATTTATACATACCCTCACCTTTTAAAATATGGAGTCTTTTCATTGGTTTTCACCCATCGAATTCAGTAGGTTTGGAAAGTCGAACCCACACTTACCAACCTATGGCGGCTTTCTTGCTGCGGGACTACCCTTGCTATACATTCGTTATACACCGTTTTACCTAATACGTGGGTGACTAGGAAAGTTCTGAGATACCGCAATTTAAAAAAGAGAACCTACCTGAATTTCACCTTTAAACCCCTCATTTATTTAAAATTCGAATGCAATAACGTCGGAGAGTGCTAAACCGCGTATGAGCAGTTAGTAAATACCGCGAATCTGCAAAAGTTGCAAACTTGGGTTTTTGCGCCTACAGGTCCTAGGCGCTAATTTGCTACTGCTGAAGCTTACGCGATCTAAATTAGCTAATCACGCACCGTCTAAAATTGATTCTAAATGCTGTCGAAATAATACCGCGTACCAATTGTTGACATGAAACTGGCAGCAAACCCGCCTATTTACGTTAAAAAAAGCCTCCGCACACCGAGGGTCCCGTACCTATCTAAGAAATATCATTAATAAAAATTACAAACTAAAACCCGAATGGCGACGTAAAAGCAGTTTTACTCCTTGTATGACGCACCCTTAGAATTTTTATACCTTTAGCCTACGAGGGGCGGCTGAAAAGTTATCTACCTAGCCTATATGCTTAACTTTAACGCACCTGTGCATACTGCTCGTTTAACGAAGCTAGCAATTAATGGAAATGGGTACGAAGTAATCAACCACCCTCCATATAGTCCAGATTTGGCCCCATCCGACTACTTCTTGTTCAGACTTTTGAAGAAAGAACTGAGGGGACGAAGATTCGTTACCGATAACGACATGAAGGCTGCTGTTAATGACTTTTTCGATGATAAACCTAAAGTTTTTTTTTTAACGGTTTAATGTCTTTAATTGATAAATGTAATAAGTGCATTTCCCTGTCAGGAGACTATATTGAAAAATAAAATAAAAAATTAGCCGTGATCGTCTTTTGTTTCATAGTTAGGTAGATAACTTTTCAGCTGCCCCTCGTATAAGCCCCGCACGTCCTCCATCAATCACTGATACCCCATTTACTGAAATCCGTTCAGTAGTTCAGGAGCTAAAGTGGAACATCTGATTTTTGGTCACACATACGTACATACATAGATTGTTAAACTATATAACGTCCGTTTGGCTTCACGCAGTCGGGTTTAAAACGAGGGATATTTAATGCAATGTCAACTGCGATACGAGCTCGCAACAGGTTAGCTCACTTTACTTCACTTTCTCAAATAGATATCAGAAATATTTGGAATGTTGTAGATTTTTCTGTAAAATATGGGTACACGCAACTTAATTTCAGCACAAATATTTTAATAATGCCAATATTGTCAGGTAAGGAGGAACCTTAAGTTAATTTCGATCTAATTACAACTGAAGGCGTAATATTCTCGTTTTATTTTAATATATTTTTCACATTTCGCACCTTCAGGACTATACAGACCCAATTCAAAATAATGTCCATTCAAAAATAGTCTTTATTTAAAATAAAATCAGGTTTAGTTTTAAAATGGACGTATTCAGAATTGAGCCTGTATAATCCTGAAGGTGCGATTTCTATAACAGAACACAATTATTTTGTTATTTGTCGAAAAATCTGTTGTTTGTCAAATTTTATAGCTGAAAGAAACTTAAGCCGTTCTGGAAGGGATTACAGGCTTGAGTATTTTATATTAATTGCAACTTAATACCTCCACGCGTTCCTGAGAAGACGGGTCTTGAGAGACAGACAGCACATCATCAATGCAGACTTTCGTTTTGAGACACTGCGGGATATTGGACGAGAAGATATGTAGCGATAAACTCCTAGGCAACGGGACAATTGTGGTTTATCAGTGAATTTACTGCTGATACACAACGCGTGTCGGGTAGCCAGAACGCGGTCGCCGATGCATTGTCCTGCGTAGAGACTTTATTAACTCCCACGAGCATTGATTTCCGAGAAATCGCCCGAGCCGTAGACGCTGAGTTAGCTCAAGCGCTACGGGATACAGCTAGAGCGTCGCCGCTGAGGTTTGCAATATCCGACCATTTTCTAAATACGGATAATCGGTTTGTTAAATCCGGATATCCGGATATTTCGGATAAATACATTTCGGTTTTTTTTATATGAGGGGAAGGCACACGATTTTGCGTGTTAGTAAGATGGTGAAATACAACGGCTAGTATTATTGAACATTTCTTCGAAAAACTCTCCATGATATATCCTATACAGAACGCAGAGAGAGCCAAGGACCCTAATAGAGTATACGTTAAAACTTAAAAGACATTTAATTTTCATCTCGCTTTAACATGTAACTCCGTTGCCCTGCAATCGCGCGTATAACACGTTATCTGAACATAGCATTAGGGATACAACTTTCTTTATTTCCTTTAGAAAAGGTAAAGAAGAGATTAAAACTATAACTCGATCTCTGTGACATTAGTCGAACATATGACAGACTACGCATATATTATTATCTTTTAATTTGTCTTTTTATCAATTTCGTTGAATATCGAGTTAATAGTAGGGTTTCATATAAGTAATTATATAAATTCAAATTTTGAGTACTATCAAAAATATTCGAATTATCCGGATAATTGCCGTTGTCAAAACCGGATCCTATATTAAGCGGATATCCGGATTGCAAACCCTAGTAGCGGCTAAGGAGCGTTAGGTTACAAAGCACAGATAACGAGATTTACTGTGACGTTGACAGGCAGAATCATCATCCGAAGAATGTAGAATCATCACACGCCTTTTCTCCATGAGCTTACTCGTAAGAGTAGGGTCCAGTGGCGTAACAATAGGGTGGCAGGGCTGGCAAAATGCCACGGGTCCCCGACCCAAGAGGCCGCGAGCTCAAAAATATTTTTTTACATTGTACCTGACTATTTATAGGGCCCCATCAAAAGAATTAGCCACGGGCCCCAGATGGTATAGTTACGCCACTGGTACGGTCAGAGAGCTTTCTGGTTCTGTTTGTACGCCGAGTCGTGAAGAACTTAGACCCGACTGTATGAACAGTTTGCCCGAACCCGTTGGAGTTCGAGCTAAAAGCTCTCGGGGTTTTGGATTTGGATCCGCGTACCTACTAAAAGTTTTAAGTTTTCCTACTAATTCATGTTACAAAGCTGCTTTAATAACTTTTCACAGATTCATAGCTTTTTGATCAATTTAAATGACAAACTTATATTAGGTCCTTACATATGAAATTAGCGTTTTGTCGTACTGACCACTTTGATCTGAAATATCTCCTCTTTGGTTAAGAATTCCAAATTCAAATTTATAAATTCATATAGTTGGTACATTTGAGTTTTGAAAACAGTTATTCATTTGTTTTTTTATCATTATTTTTTTCTTTGGCGTCGCTTATTACCGCACAATGGAAAACATGAAATATCGGTATATTTACGAGTAAGAGTTCTACCGTGGCACCAGCGCTGCAGAAACAGCTCGAAGGATTAATGATGTGTACGGCGCTGGTGTCGCAAAAGAAAGCACGGTACGTTTTTGGTTTCAACGTTTTCGTTCTGGAAATTTCGACCTTCAGAACCAACCCCGTGGAGGGCCGGAGACCAAAGTGGAAAATGGAGAATTAAAGGCTATTGTGGAAGCGGATCCATCACAAAGCACTTCAAAGGTAGCTACAGGCTTCGGGGTAAATGATAAAACTGTATTAATCCACTTGAAGCAAATCGGGAAAGTAAAAAAAACTTGAACGATGGGTACCTCATGAATTGAGTGAATCGAACTTGCAAACATGCGTCTACTGTTGTGTTACTTTGCTCAACCGACACAATAATGAAGGGATTTTAAATCGAATCATTACTTGTCATGAAAAGTGGATACTGTACGATAATCGGAAACGCTCGTCGCATTGGCTGAATCCTGGATACCTAGCCAAATCCTGCCCTAAACGAAAATTGACTCGGAAAAAGTTACTTGTGAGTGTTTGGTGGACTAGCGCCGGTGTCGTTTACTACAGCTTTCTAAAATCTGGCCAAACTATTACGGCAGATATCTATTGTCAGCAATTGCAAACCATGAAGGAAGAACTAGCTGCTAAACAACCGAGATTGGTCAATCGCTCTAGGCCACTGCTGCTTCACGACAACGCAAGACCACACACTGCACAAAAAACAACCACTAAGTTAGATGAGCTACAATTGGAATGTCTGCGACATCCACCATACTCCCCGGACCTTGCTCCAACAGATTACCAATTTTTCCGGAATTTGGACAACTTCTTACAAGGAAAAAAATTCAACTCCGATGCGGCAGTCCAAACCGCCTTCAAAGAGTTTATTGATTCTCGCCCCCATGGTTTTTTTAGTAAAGGGATCAATGAACTACCTATGAGATGGCAAAAGTGCATAGATAACAATGGTGCATAATTTGATTAATTAAATATATTTTACAAAAAAAAATGACTTTATATTCCTCCCCTACAAAACGCCAATTTCATATGTAAGGACCTAATATAAGCAGTCATAAAAAAGCTCCTAACAAGTTTAGACGGTGAACTCTATTTAAATGTCTGAGAAATGCGAGGTTTATTCTTCTTCCTAAATATCTTTAAAATACACTTGGGCGGTATTTACAAACTGCTCATACGCGGGTTTGCACTATCACAGACTAAGCGTGAGCGTCAAGTTTTCAACTGGCACTAAAAAACGTTGCCTATAAAGAGGGAGGGAGTAGCTTATCTTCATACAACGCACCGCGCGCGGCTTGTATGTGTGCGCCAAAGTATCTGTGCATCGCCGCACGCACACTTAAACAAAATCTCGACCCGTTTCTCAGTGCGAATGAATGGTCGAGATTTAGTTTAAGTGTGCGTGCGACGACGCATAGATACTTTGGCGCAGACTTGTCATAAAAGCCGCGCGCGGTGCGTTGAATGAAGATAACCTACTTCCTCCCTCTTTATACTACGACTAAATGGTGGCAACGTTTTTTAGTGCCAGTAAGCATTTGCCAATACATAATTTCTCTAGAAAGTCAAAAATGTGTTAAAGCTAGGTACAGGGAAGTATGTTTACCAACCGTGTTCAGAGCGTTAGGTACATCAAAAACGCCTAAAAAAAGGTTAGCGAATGCATTTTAGCATCATGACAATGCATCACCGCACAAAGCCAAATTTACTCAGGAGTTTTTGCAACAGAAATTCGACAAATGAGCCTTTTAGCCCCTGATCTAGCTCATTTGGATTTCTCTCTTCCCGAAAGTGAAACTTGGACTGGTTTTCACTGCGACAGCCCTGAGTACCCGCGGCAGCAGCAGCGGTTGAGAACCTCCCTAAGAAAGATTATCGGCAGTGCTTTATTAAATAATGGTTTTAGAGGAATAAATCATTGTACGGAGTAAATTTTGAAAATTAACAAAAAAAAATTCTAACGCCAATGTTTCGTTCGTATCTCAAAACTTTTCTAGTCACCATACGTATTTGTACACCACAGATAGATTTTCGTGCCACTGACGCCGCGATATGCCGTTTTCTATACATTTGCGCAGGCGAATGCCGTCGTTGGCGTCTGTGGCACGCTTTTTCGCATTTGGCAAAGGGTTATAAGCAAGCATTGGAAGACTTTCGGTTGGGACTCTCAATTCTCAATGTGTATGAACATTGAACACATCACTACCATGTGCAGTTTCAATAATGTCGTCAGGTTTTAACCCACGATCAACTGTTTGAGTCGAGTCCTAACCGAAAGTCTTCAACTGCTTGTTATGTTGTAAGAAATTGTTTCAAAATTTTAGGCATTGCATTTGTTCATTTAAAGGAGCCTCAGCCCTTCAGTAGGATGCTAAATGGCTGATTATGTTTTTATGTAATCAATTTATCAATGATAACGGCACTTACAATGAGATGGAGATAAAGGACGTTCCTTAGGACATAGATAGACTTCAATTTCGCCCGATGATGACTTCAAATGGATCATAAATCCTTTCTCATCGGGATGGGGTACCTTAAATAATATTTATGAACAATGTGAGCAATAACGATTATCGGTCTATTTAGTTAGTTTAAATCAGTTTCTATACAAAACACTGTTAGCGGCCAGGGTCCAGGGAAGACGTCCAATATTTACTGATTTCAAATAATAAAATAGAAAAAGTCTACCTTCATGGCCCGGAAAACCTTAACTTCGTAGCTCGTGTAGAAACTGAAATATTTGATAACTAGGACTAAACTGGCACAACGTTTAAGGGAACAGGCTAATGTCAATTATTATTTAAAGAAAACATAAATGAATAAATGATGTAGTAGACACACATCCGGGTCGAAATTATATTCATAATAATGATTGAACTCGTACTTCACGATATTGTAAGCCCGTAACTACAATAAAGTGTTTGAATTTACTACCTCGGCATCACTGGGGAGGCCATCCGCGGGCTTAACCTTTTCAACGCCAATGACGGATATATCCGCACCACTGGTTCACAGCCAACGACGGATATATCCGTCAGGGCATACAGGGCAAAAGAGTTCTAACTAGTTTGACGTACGGTTGAAATTCTAAGATATGTTATTTCTAAGATATGGTTGGCGTGTGGGTGACAACTTTTGTTTTTGACGTGGCGCTGAAGAGGTTAATTTCCATTATGGTTATGGCAAGGATATCAAAATCAAAGCTGAAACTAACGCTTAGTCTGGTTTCTGGCGGCGCTTTAATAGGTATAACCGTCTGGTTGCGGAAGTCCTTGATAGAGCGCAGGTCAGCGTAGGTAATGTAGGCGAGCGCGCCGTGGTCGGCGGACAGCCGGCTGAGCGCGGACTCGGCGCTCGCGATGGCGCGGGACACGCACGCCTCCCGCGTGGCCAGCGCGCGCACCTCGCGCCGCAGCCGCCGCGCGCGCGCCTGCTCGCCGCCGGCGCCGCACACCGTCGACCCTGTCGACAACCAACCTCTCACATTCAAAAAGCTCCCACGCTCCAAGAGACTAGGGCGTCTTCAAATTCGCCGCCATGAGCCGCGCGACGTCAGCGCTACGGCCGCGTGGCTTATAGCGGGGAATTTGAAGGCGCCAAGTATCATCAAGCCTCGTGAACGTCAACTGCGGTTCCGTGGGTGGGTTGAGCAGCTGTAACCTCAAAAGAAAGAAAATTACTTTTTTTTAATCATTCCCTCCCGATGTTAAATTAAATGAAAAAAATAGTCAGCTGACTATAGAGGTGGATTATACGTCAGTTGGTCACCAGAACATGAAAGCTGACGTACAATCCACCACTTTATAGTCAGCTGACTATTTTTTTCATTCAAGATATTGGGTTAGCTATAGTCTGACAAATTTTCAATGAGGAGTAAGATTTAAAAAAACTGTTTTTTTTTCTGTGTTTGAGATTATTACTGCTCAACCTACCCATGGAACCGCAGCACAGCTGACGTTCACGAGGCTTCATGATACAACTCCCTGAAGCATTTTACGAGTTACCGCCTGGGAGGGAATTGGTTGTGAAAATACGAGCCAATGGCTATTGCTGGCTCGCGGACCATAAATGATCAAAAAAGTATTTAAATAAAAAACAAAGACTTAACAATAAATGTGGTTGATAATAATCACCTTTTACAATATACTCTTTAGAATCAAACGCAAATTTTAATGGTTTTGAAAACCTTCGCATAAAATATATGATATATTTTATGCGTAGGAAGATATATTATATATCATTCTCTTACAGTCCAAGTTTGTACACAACATCAAGCGCCTGAAGAAAATGCAACAGCAAAGCGCCTCACGCATCAGTCAATGCAACCGTTAAAATCTCATAGGAGCATAATTGTAGACAATGTGCACGTCATTCCGTTATTTTAATGCTCGTCTTGGCTTGTACCCTATCCTGATGTTTCATTATTATCCCGCTGACTCCCCAACATGGTCCAGAATCAAACAGAATTTGAAGAAAATATTAAATAAATAAATCTCTGGTGACATAAATGGAGTACTGGAGAGAACAAAGGATTACTTGCGCTGTTCATCTTCAAGAACTTCCTGGACGTATAAAAAGAACCACAGTGTTGAGGACTTATTCAATTCGTCTCTCACACTCTTAATTAAGTATTAATTACCCAGAAACATAGGATAACTTTGTTAATTCAGTAATAAATTAAATATTAGAAGTCGGTGGCAATTAAATTAGGTATACAAATACAACTATACATCTGTCATACTGTGTTAATCAACACCAATTAGATTATATGATATGCTACTGTTGAACATTGGTTCTATTATTATTTTGGTTATAAATTCTCCATAAAGCCCATGACGCGGTCTTCGCGTCATTGCGCCAGGCACTTAATTAAAAGTTGCTAACGTTATTCTAAGAGATCCGAAGTACAATATTGACTATTTTATAGGTTCTAAAAAGAAAATCGGTTTGAATGAGGTATAATTTCATTGAGCGCCAAGTTGGCGTAGCCGTCGAAGATATCCAGGATCTGATAATTCCAATAAATAGAATCCAATTAGTACCTAGTTCAAAAAAATAGTACCTTCGTAATTTCGTAGATATGAGTCTTGTTTAACGGGTACGCTAACTTGACGTCAAGCTGGCGTACCAAGCCCGGATCTCCAGAATGGTGCTGCTCTCAAAAAAGCTGTATATCCCAAAAATAGTACCCAACCAAATAGAAGTCTCAACTTCGTAGCTCTAATAGAAACTGGGATATTTTATACCAAACACGGGTAAAATATTGTGCACTGTCAAGCTGGCGTAAGCAAGCTCCTCTTCTGCACTGGGAGTGAAGAAATAGCATAGAATGCGTGCAGATGCTTATCATCCTGGCATGTCGTAAAAGTCCACTAAGGGACGGGTCCTCTCCAACATGGTGGACTATCTGTATGGGCGATGGGCTGATCACCTGTCACCATACGGTCCATGATACCATCTTAGGGCTAATTAATTGAACGTAGCCTGAAGTAGCCTTGTGGCTCTGCCCACCCCATTAGGGATTTTCGGCGTGATGCTATGTATGTATGTAAGCTGGCGTACCCGGCCGAGATCACACAGAAAGCCATTGAATTCCTAAGCCAGCTATATATCAATAAATTGTATTGGAAATAGTACCCCTGTTAGGACAAAAACATAAAAGAAAAGCTAAGTGGAACATTGAAATACGTGGATATAGAATTTAGTTGTAACTAATGCCCTTGTAGATCCATAAAAGCAAAGCACTTAAAGCATTAAATAAGCTGTATCCAATACCAAATTGTTTGTCGAGCGTCTCGTCTCTTTTTACAGAAAAATTAAAACCTACGTCACTGCAATAAGGTGATAAATGATCCTTCGCTATAGCGCAGAAAAAAACATTAATTCGCGATTGCAGTAAAATGGGCTGATTAAAGCATGCTTACGACAAAAAATCTAGGGCCCAATTACTCATAGTAAATTGTATCATAAGGAATCAAAATAGTATTTTTACAGCGAGGCCATTATTTAGAATCCAGAGCGGAGCAGAGAATGCTAGAGTGGATTCCTGAAAATAGTAAGCGATTCAATGTACGTCGCCCGAGTGATACTCTCTAATTTTTTAGGAAGAAATAAGAAAAGACACAATATTAAAAACAAAAACAATACAGAAAACGAGGGATGTGTCATTACGGCAGTGAATTCAGTAATCAATCCACTGCCGTGATGACTTAGCATAGCCAGCACCGTCTGTAGCAATCGGAGCGCAATAGGTACAAATACACTAACTGTACAAACTACTTGGTTAAATAAGTGGCATATAAAATAATATCTATTGTTATTGCGGCTTTTGAAAGAAAAAAAACGGATATGCACTACACGTAAAAACCTTACATAAACATACTTACATAAAACTGAAATACAGGATAAAGGAGAAAGCAAATATAAACAAAAAGTTGAGTCACTTGTAAATAAAAAAATCATAAATTAGGTAAATAAAAAATAATGGTACAGTTAAAAATTAAAGCCCGATTAGCGACGTAAAAAGCATTTCTGCTCCTGGTATGACGCAGCCTTAGATTTTTTATATAGCCTATGACACTTGCACGTTCTCATCGAATCATATCATACCCCATTAATTTAAAAACGGTTCAGTGGTTCAGTAGCTAAAGTTGAGAATCTTCACAGAAAACTTGTATCTGTTCGATTCATTTTCATATCGCATATTCCGTGCCGATATTTTTTTATCGTAACCTATCTTTACAGCCAGGGCAATCACAGTTCGATATGGCCGTCGACATGTGTATTGTCTTGCTAATAAATTGACAGTCCACAGAAAAGTGGTCAGGTGTCCCGTCAGACTGTGAATAGGCGGAATGGATGGCTGGTCGTGAAAACTGCTTGATCAACTAACCAAAATAAAAATAAATACAAAACAGTGCAATAATGAATATTTTATGCAACTTTATGGCTCTAAAATAAATAAGTGCTTTGTGCTGAGTATTTAAGGACATAATGATGAAATTGTTCTAAAGTTTTCATATAAAAGGTTCAATAAAAGTAATACTTCATTAAACGCGTTATTAATTACTCTAGATTTAGATTTTGATCAATAAATGAATTTTAAATAAGTATTCATTAAGTATGTTTGGCTGAATGTATATTTTGGTCGTGCCTTTTTGCCGATACAAAACAGCTATTTGCACATGCGCAGTAGTGGACACGCTGAGCGCGCATGTATTTAGTTCGGAGACTATCTGTGTAAATCTGCTAAAAATTTTGAGTTTAACTGAGGAATCAATTAATTAAACCCCGGAAAATGTTATTCAAGAAGCACAAAATGGCAACAACTTCCTACCGGCTAAATTAAAAGAAAAATACTTAAATACTTACAATTACTTTTTGCGATGGAAAGAAATCAAGAAAGCCGGCTCCTTTTCTGAAAATTTCCTGCTCGCATACTTCAACGAATTACCCAAGACATATTTGCCAAGCACATTGTGGTCTCTATATTCTATGATAAGGAGTAAGAGTACAATGAAATGTAAGAATGACATTCACATAAAAAGTTACTCAAACGCCTTTTATAAATATTTTTTTGTTATTTTCTCGCACAATGCATAATAAAATGTTGTAAGTATGATACACGTGCGTAAGATGATTTCCGACTCGTGTACACTACACTCCCTCGCTTCGCTCGCTCGTTAATAAAAATGTCACTCGTCGAAAATCACCTACTTTCCGCACTTGTGGCATAAATAACTATTATGTACATTCATATGCAGTTAAATTACATAGTAGAGCGATTAGCTAAGCAGCACTTACTAGGGCTACAAAAAAGTGGCTGCCACGATATGATACCACAATAAACAGTAATATCAGAACCGTTGATGCGATCTCCATGATATTCGGTGTGTGTGGTTAATGAAAATCTTCTCTTCTATAAGAACTACAAAGTTGAGACTTCGTGATCCAAGGGTATTATTTGGGTATTTTTTTTAAGGATATACAGCATTTTTGGGAGCAGCATCAATCTGGAGATCCAAACTAAGTACGCCAGCTTGACTTCAAATTACCGTACCCGTTAAACAGGGCTCATTCATATCTCCGAAATTAGATCGATACTATTTTTTGCACTATTTTTTTCTAGTTAATTAATTAAAGAAGGGCTGTTATTATTCGTTTCTTACTTTTGAAGGGGATTTTTGTATTGTTTTATTTTTAATTTTACCCTTTTTCTAGTGAATATGATGTAATAATCGAGCTTCGTTAAAATCATCATTCCTCCTGTGCTGCACTGGGAGTGAAGAAATAGCATAGAATGCTTGCAGATGCTTATCATCCTGGCATGTCGTAAAAGTCGACTAAGGGACGCGTCCTCTCCAACAGGTGGATTATCTGTATGGGCGATGGGCTGATCACCTGTCACCATACGGTTCATCATACCATCTTAGGACTAATTAATCGAACGTGGCCACAAGTAGTCTTGTGGCTCTGCCCACCCCATTAGGGATTTCGGGCGTGATGCTATGTATGTATGTAAAATCATTACTACCTGACGCCTAAAGCATTTGGTTCACTGCTCAACGACATTTGTTTATTGCTATCAGAATTAATGAACTGTTGTGTTAATCTGTATGCGATCTTTGGTGGCTTCGTGCTGGACTCTCACTTGATAACTAAACACAAATTATAGCTAATATCATAACAGTCAAATTAAAACTTTCGTGAGTCATTTCATTATGAAGACTTCAAATAAAACGGCTTTACCCACTCACGAGTTATTGTCAGGAACCGCCGCATATGTTTTGGACTCTTTATGGAGTCTGCTCCTAAAATAAATAGTGCGTAAAGCCATTTTATGATATACAATAATTTATGATATACAAATATACTCACCACATTTCCATTGAATATTATTTTTTGACCTCTTCTCTAAAATTCCTATACCCTCTAACACGTTTGTGATGTCATAAATGCGGCGTTTTTGAACTGAAAGATGCTCTGCGGCAATATTCAAGTCGAGGACGCCGTTTGGGGAAGACTTCAGCAAAGCAACAAATTTTTTTGTGAGTAATCCTAAAGACGTGTCGAACCTGAAAATATGTATGCCCCAGTGATCGAATCGAATCATAACTAAACAGAAAATTCACTCCAGGGATAAAAAATACTTAAGTTTAATTTTACCTGGATCGCTCGCTATATTTTTTCATAGAACTGGACGGTCGGCTGTACGGAGTAAGCACTTTTACCCGCTTCTGCTTGGGTGTCTTGAAATCTGCCTTCAAAGGTACTACATGGCCCTGGCTGCCGGAACTACTCTCGCTTAAATTCAGTCTTCTTTTCACCGCCTGCGTATAACCATACATACATATTTATAAATATTATCTTACCGTATAAAGTAAATCCAAACTATCCTTACTTTATATAAGAATATATATAAAAATGAATTGCTGTTCGTTAGTCTCACTAAAACTCGAGAACGGCTGAACGGATTTATCTTATCTTAGTCTTGAAATGTTCGTGGAGGGCTAGGGAAGGTTTAAAAGTGCATAGGTTACTTAAATTATTATTCTTCGCAGACGAAGTCGCGGGCACCAGCTAGTATAAGAATAAAAATACAGGGTGACATCGAAGACGTGATCAGAAACCAGTTTTTCGGACTCGGTAATTGATGGCCATTTTCAAGCAATATTAGTTAACTAATATAATAATTCAACAATAAGAATCCTTACTTAATGTTATAACAGCGAAAGTGTTTGTTTGTTTATTTGTTTGTTTGTTGGTTCCTCTTTCACGGTAAAACGGTGCCACAGATTAACTTAATTTTATGCTTAACTATATAGCTGGAAGGCCGGCGTAGGATATAGGCTACTTTTTAACCCGGAATAATGCACAGTTCCCTAGGGACAGCGAAAAACAAATTCCACGCGGACGAAGAGGGCAATAGCCAGTAATAGTAATAAGTACTATAAATGAGAACGTGTGTTTCAACGAAGCAACGGAGTGTCTTGATATTTTGCACAGCGATAGTTGGAGAGCCGGAGAAGGGTACAGGCTACTTTGCATAAAAATTCACAATTCCCGAGAGAACAAACAGCGATAACCGAATTTTGGGCGGACGAACTCGCGGACAAAAGTCAACAAAACTAATTATCCATACTAATATTATGAAGGCGAAAGTAACTCTGTCTGTCGTTCTGTTACGCTTTCACGGCTAGAAAAATGAACCGATTTTGATGAAATTTGGTATGAAGATAGTTTGAACCTTGGGCAACAACATGAGTTACTTCTTCTTACGAAAGACATACAAGGGTGAAATAGGGGCTGGAAAATTAATTTACGGCAAGGTCGTGCTTGCCCGATGAAAGCCTGTTAACGTCTAAACTGCAGAACCACTTTTGATAAAATGTGGGGTGGAGATAGTTTCAGCCCTATAAAACACAAAGGCAACTTTTTTTAAGACAATCGCCCCTAAAAGGATGAAATGGGGCCTGGAAAATTAAAGGTGTGAGCCCGTTTATGTCATTTTATGCCTGGGATAAACGACTTCTAGGCGGACGAAGTCGCGGGCAAAAGCTAGTCTATACTCATATTATAAACGCGAAAGTGTTTGTTTGTTTGCACCCTTTTCATGGCCTACCCACCTTAATAGAATTCCATTAAAAAATGACACATATGTAGCGCGTTATTTGGACATGGGCTTAGGATACTTTAATCCACTGGGATTAAAGTATGCTAAGCCCATGTCCATATAACGTTGACTTCAGCGGAGACAGTGCCATCTATCGAGGAGATGCAATTATGATATTTCCTGTATTATAGAGGTTCTTGATTTTTTTCCCGGATCGGTAAAGCTTTAGTAATACTTTCGTGATCGTATTTGTGCGATTGTTATGCATTGAAATAATATTGGAACAATCCCACCAAGCAGAAAGTGATTAATTATTGAGCTGAGAGTTAGTTTAGTGCCCGAACGCAAGTGAGGGCTCTAAAAACTCGAGCGCAATAATACATCACTTGATGCGAGGTGAATAATCTGCCTTTTTCTTTCAAATACTGGAAAAAATTGGTAAAAAGAAGTATGGGTAAAGTTAAAAACTAAAACCCGACTAGCGATGTAAAAAGCATTTTTGCTCCTGGTATGACGGACCCTTAGAATTTTTATATATCCTATGACACTCGCACGTTCTCCCCGAATCTTAAGATACCCTATTTATTAAAATCGGATTCAGAAGCTAAAGTAGAACATCCGAAAATGTTCACAGAAAATTTGAGGGTATCT
Source organism: Tortricodes alternella (assembly GCA_947859335.1). NCBI lineage: Eukaryota > Metazoa > Arthropoda > Insecta > Lepidoptera > Tortricidae > Tortricodes > Tortricodes alternella. The sequence continues at coordinate 18,781,589 of OX401970.1, read as the reverse complement.
GTTCAATTCATTTTCATTTTGTGCCAATATTTTTTTATCTTTTTGTAAACCTATACTATCTTTTCAGCCAGTACTTTGAGCGTAACATTTTAGACGGAGCAATCACAATTCGATATGGCCGCAGACATGTGGACTGTCCTGCTAATACTTTGTCTGTCCACAGAAAAGTGGTCAGCTGTCTCGTCAGACTGTGAATGGGCGGAATGGGTGGCTGGTGGTGTAAACTTCTTGATCAACTAACGTTGTCAACAACGTCAAGATGTTTCCTCGATATTGCAACGACTTCTTCAACTACTCTCAGGGGCTGTTTCACAATCTCCAAGTAAGGTGTTATTTGGCAGATAACGGCGAATTTTGTATGAGTTATTCGACAGATACATTTTACTCGGACATTGTGAAACAGGCCCTTATAATCTTAAACCGTTTGGCTCAGCATCTAGCCAAGGTTCTGTCACCTTTAGGGGTCACAGAACCGATTTCACCGTAATCGAAAAAACCGGGTAAACCGGTTTTATCACCATTCTTCAAAGCCGGGTTTAAGATTTTGCTAAACCGAACTTTTCGGTTTTGTTCCACGCATCCAGCGTTGTACCGCTAGCTATGATGAAATCAAAAAGATTGTGAAGAACTTTAAGTGCCGGTGTTCCACCCGCTTTCAGAAGCTCAGTCGTAATTCCATTATAACCAGGCGCCTTGTTGTTTTTAGCTGTTTGAGAATCTACCTAATGGCGTACAGAGTGCAACGTCCGTCGGCCGAACGATACGATAATTATAATTTCAAATTTATAAATGATTGTTTATGTAACAGTGAGCAATAATTCATCATCGGTAGATATTAGTTCAATCGCTGAAACCGTTGGGATCCTTGCATTAAATTTTTACAGGAGCCGCTTAGCATAATTGGAGAATATTATGCATGGGGTTTCATTTTTTGTGGGAAGCTATTGGAGTCCTTGCGAAAATATTGCCTAAAAACGTGAACTATAGGTAAAAAAGAAGGTATCATATCCTACACCCCGATCAATACGGCTTCCGACAAGGCTACTTTACAGAACTGGCACGCTTTGATTTTGTTAAATACGTAACTGAATCTATTCATAATAAATCTCCAGTTACATTGATATTCCTTAATATGAGCAAAGCATTCGATTTCGTTGATCACTCAAAACATCTTGAAAAATTAGACATTATGGAAGCAGGGGCCTTGGAAATGATTGGTTGAAATTATTTCACTAAAAGGAAACCGTGTACAAAAATCACAAATATAAAATATAGTCAAATTAAACATTATGAACACTTGAAATAACACGGCTCACGATTTATTGTCAGAAATGGTCCGACATGTTTCGTTGTTGGACTCGTACCATTCCACCATGCCACCGTATCATTTCTGATAATAAATCGTGATAATCATCTGTTTAAGAAAGTAAGGTATGTTCGACTAAGATCGGACACCGGGTAAGAACGTATGATTTTAATTTACGCTTATTGCGGGGGATATTTTTAATGCTGGCAAGCCTACGCGATGCGCCATTTTATCCCGGTCCCCCTTCAGTCCGCATTTGTTACTCCGACCGACGAGTCGTGTGTATTGTGCCGGAAAATAAAAACTGGACAAGTGAGAGTTAAACTCGCGTGGATAGGGTTCCGTTCCTTACATGATTATCTGAAATTTACTAGGTTACTTTAAATACCATAGACTTCTTATAGGTTTTCCTGTAATCTATAGGTTAACAACTATTTACTGTATTTTTTTCAAAATTTTAGCCCCAGTAGTTTCGGAAATAAGGGAGGGAATGGTCATTTTTCGCCTATTTTCCTGAATAACTTCTAAACTATTTTACTTAAAATTCAAAAGAAAATATATTTAAGATCCTCACAGTAAGCCCTTTCATTTGATATGTCACATACCCCCAAAAAGTGGCCCCTATGTTTAAAATTCATATATTTACGTCACGCGTCCGTGTTGCGGTCACCAACTCACATATGTATACCAAATTTCAACTCAATTGGTCCAGTAGTTTCGGAGCAAATTGGCTGTGACAGACGGACAGACAGACGCACGAGTGATCCTATAAGGGATTCGTTTTTTTCCTTTTGAGGTACGGAACCCTAAAAAGTAAGAAAAATTGAATTTTGTGGTGTGTCCGGTGGGATCCCCTTGTTACCCATAAACTTATTGTTTCGAATTTTGAAAGTCAGAAATTGATTCCCATATTATTTATGCTCATAATTATCGAAAGTCATAAAAGTTGTAAACCATAACCTTAATAATTCTAACGTTAATAATCCATATTGTTACAGGTTATAATTTTCAAAAGTCATAAAATTGATATCTATAACATACAAAGGCATAACGATTATTATTCAGAAATATTGGAAGCTTTATATTTTAAAGTGCTAATTATTTTTACCCATACCGTTTCATTGTCTAAAATTAATAATGGTATTTTTCAATATTTCGAAAGTATCGTGCTTGTTTGTAAATTGTTATGATGAAGAAGTTGACATATTATGACTACAAATGGTAACCGTCAGTGAGCGAGCGAGCGAAGCGAGCGAGCAAAATGGGTCGGAGCAGAAGCGATTTGGATTGGTTAGGTTAGGTTAGTTAGGTTCAGAAGGCTAAGGCGGGAGCGAAGCGAAGCGTAGCTCCCGCCTTAGCCTTCGATGTTAGGTCTTTTTTTTTGTAACAGCGCAGAAAATCTTGTTTGGTTGTAAGATGTTATGCTTGATTCTCGTCTTTTAATGTTATACATTATGAATTTGAGGATTACCTGACCACATTTGGTATAATTAAATTAAGTTAAATTTACGCTCCGCAATTTTCGCCCTTGCACAAGTTAGGTATTTAAATTTTATGTATAATATTGTTATGTTCAACGAGTTTAGACGTAATAATCGTTATTCCAAGAAATATTATTACCTGTAACATTATGAAGTATAATACATTATGACATAAACAGTTATGAATATAGTTTTTATGACTTTCGACAAATATGACCAGCGAAAATCGGAACTCAGAAATTATTCCTATTAATATATGACTAATAACATTATGACTAGTAATAATTATGACCAAAAACGTTATGGATTATGAAAATCGGAACTTTAATTTTATGGGAGTCAATATAGACCCGTCTCCGGTATTACCCTCCGCAAGGTTTTTTGAAATAAGTGCTAAGTAGAAAAGTTTTTAGTTTCTTTTACAGAGTACAATTTATTTGTATTAAATTTGTGACAAACCTATATAATTTGAATTGGGATACGTCTACTGTAGGCTGCGGTCCGGTCCTACCCGAAGTAGTTAAAGATCGGATGAAAATTATCCGACCTTAAATTGTCAGGAATTCTCAAACTTAGCGCTGCGGGTCATCAAGAGGCTCAACTGAACCTGAATCTCCATACAAACGTATTTTGATTCTTGTATTACGTATACTGTCTATCCTGTGTTCTGCCGTGCTAGCGATAAAGACCGTAAGTGCATATTTTTCATGAAACTGAGTTAAGTTTTGTTTCGGGATCAGTAGATTTAATACGTCGATTCCGAATCAATACTTAACTCAACTTCATCAAATAAATGCACTTACTTACTGTCTTTATAACTGGCACGGCTGTATGGATTTTCTGTAGTTAAGTGTGAAGTAGCCAATTTTTTTTCCTGCTTATCATACCTACCCAAATATATGACTAATCTCTACATATTACATAATTACTGCAGTTATTCAAATAATATTTTTAATTTATCTTGAATTTGTATAATGATTATGATGAATAAAAACAAAGACTGATTAAAAAAAATGGTTGTATTTATTTTAGGGTTCCCTCATACTTTAAAACAACTTATGTGCCTCATCATATTCTCTCGACTGCCACGCTTCTTGCGGGTTCAATGAAACTGGGTTCAATGAACCTGGGTTCATTGACCTCATGATAACAGCCAAAAGTTTGAGAGCCACAATTTCTTCAATTTTGGGTGCATGGTGTAAGATCGGACAGAAAAAGTCTAAGAAATTAAAACCGTATCCGAAATAACTTATGGTTAATAATACTGCTGGCTAATTCTACTATATGTTTGTCAGCGGGTGAAATCGGATATTTCCCTGTAGGAAACTGTCTACTACTGGCAATAGAGACGATGTTACAGGCTCGTCCGTTCTTACACCACCACGTACAAATTTACTGATGTCGAAATTTTTATGTTTCCTAAGTTTAAAAGCTTGTCACACACTCACCTTGATGTCTAGGGAAATAACAAAATTCAACGCTATAGAGTATTTCATTCTTATCATTTTGATATTTGAATTACGTACGTAATGTATTCACAAGCTGAGAAACAAATTTAAATTCAGCATCATCTCGACCTACCTGAAACCGTCCGAAACTTTGCCGAACGCACCTTATGCAGTCACAGTTTCGCAATGTTATTTCAGGAGTACCGCAGGAGAATAACTAATGGCCGAATTCAGAAACGCCACTTAGGCATTTGATTAGATATTAAATAGTTAAATGTCCCTCAACCAGTTGTCAACCTATTGAGTGGCCTTTCTGAATTCGGCCATTAGGTCCATTGTTGTTTTTAATATATTTTAACGATCTTCCAATGGCTACGAGCGCACGAGCCCCAAATGCATACTCTTCGCAAATGATACCACTGTAGTATGCGACTATATTTAGGGTTTATCAGTAACTCATTGGTTTACTGCATCATAGACGCGTATTGCTTGAGTTAGCAATAATTTGTATATATAGTGATGTAAGTGGTTAATAAAGGGATTCAATACATGGAGCTACACTAGTATTAATATACTCCCTACCAACTACGAGTCCTGATACTTCATGACGACCTTGCCTTAAGAACACCTAAACTCTGAAAGAAGCAGTCCAGAACTGAAGATCTCCTACAAATCTTTGAAACAGTCACTATAGAAGAAAAACAACAGTTAATCGTTGCAATCAAGCCGACAAGAGGACCAAATAACGCTGCCGACCATCTAATAAGCAACCACCAACTCAAGCGACCAACCAAAAAGGAACACCAACTCAAGCGAGAGCATCACGGTGACAGCGAAGGGTAAAAATATAAACGGTGACAGCGAAGGGTGAAAATATTGGAGTTATCGCCGTATGGACCAGACAGGGGTTGCGGGTACCTAATAGTGAACGTGAGGGACGAATCACGCCGCGTGCAAGCAGTGTACACAAAACCTACACTGCGTATTATCAGCCCCGGTCCGAGAACACCAAACACCACGATTACCAAGAACAGTCATCAGCCAGCCATGGAATCCACCCGGCCCAGGTACGAGGAATCCATGGACTATCCCGGCCCAAAAAGCATCCCCGCCACCATCAGCCGCTATGCTGCCGCTTGCAGCAACACGATCTACGAGAAACCTAGTAAGTGGCCAGCACCTTCAGGTTACAATGTTGGCGTACGCCGACCGCGCCATCGCGATGCGTTAAAGGTATACGCATATATTTATCTTACATTATAGGTATCTAAATAGTCTTATAATGTTAAGATAATTTAGGAATTAGAAGTCATTGCTTCATTAAGTGGAATGTAGCTTCACGCGCTGCGTTAGCAGGTCTAAGCGCTCACATTTTGCGCACACTGCATTCTGCAGTTCATTCACTGTAGAACAATATGAAAAGACTCGCAACCATAAGTGGCATACCACCTGAAAGGTAATTAAATGAAGAAAAATAGCATATTTACTTGTAATACCTGTAAAATTAATATTATTTATCAAGACTCATTTACATATCACTCAATTCTTGAATATTTATATATCCTTACCCTAAAATTTTTAATATGTTATTAACATTATTTTACATGGATATACTAATATAGATTAAATTTTAAAAGATTTATGGTAGTTACTTCTTTTGGTATTGATTAACTTGATCAGAAAGAATCGTTATTGTCGATTTAGGTATATTATATTACATAAAAATATAGGGGCAAGCACAAGAGATGTAGCACGACACTTCAACTTAAGCCAATACACCGTGTGGAGGCTATTAAATATACCTCTCTCAATGTAAAAAGAGCGCTGACCGCCATTCATTTTATATGGCCGTCAGCGTGTTTTTCATTAGGCGAGGTATACTGCTGGTTTGCACCACTATTGTACCACTACTCGCGGACTGGTCGTGCTATACGTGCTGGTGGTCTTATCGAAACCCGCACGTGATAGAGCTATCACCAAGTGCGCTTTATTGCTAATGTGTGTGTAAGTAATAGTAATAGTAATGTAAAACACATTCAAATCACTGAAAATAGCACAATCCTTTTGCATTTCGACGGTCGTAAGCCCGTGAAAGTATTAAGGGAAATTTACAACTCATGATTGTTATGATTTATGAAATGCGTGCGCGAGCGCAGTACTGTAGGGCGGGGCGCGTAGGTACTCCGCCTAGCGCGAGTGATGCGCGGAGTGCTGTCCAGAAACATCGTTTTTTTTTAGATATCGATATTTTAGAACGTGTTTTGTTATTTTCAACAAAGATCAAAATATTAAAATTTGGCCTATAATAAAGAAGTCAGCCTGTATATGTATTGGAAAAAAATAATGTAAGTAATCAAATAATATGAGTCACATTTTTCCCGCGGGTGAGATGGACTTTCGGGGAAACAATAGTATGTGGCTATATTTAATGTTTATCAGTAACTCATTGGTTTACTGCAACATAAACGCATAATGCTTGAGTTAGCAATAATTTGTATATATATAGACATGTAAGTGGAGGGATTCAATACATTGGGCTAGACTAGTATTATTATACCCCCTACCAACCATGTGTCCTGATACTACACCACAATCATAGTAAGCGGAGAAGACCGGAATTCATACGAGTCTAATATAAATAATGCTTTAATGGATCTAAGTGGTTGGAGACAAAAGAAAAACCTTCACATAAACTGTAAGTGAAAAATGATTAGTAAAATTAACCAGTAAACATTAGTACTGTTAAGTGACAAGTGCAAGAGCGATGTGCAAGTGCAAAGTAAAGTGATTCAAGCTCAGGCTATTTTTGCCGTAAGTTGCTTCCCCCATACACCCAAGTACCCCCCTGCACTTGCAGCATATCCAAACTTGATGCAGTGTTATTTGACCAGTGCATAGTATGGACAAACAGCATACAGAATCATGCGGTGGACCAAAGATCAAACATTGAATTTCAAATTGGAATATGTATTTTTCGATTTCAACTAACAATTCATGTTCTATTTCTGATGCAATAACTCCATTATTTTTTCACAATCCTTCATAATTCTAACCGCTGCTCTTCCTCTATTTTGTTCCAATATGAGCTAAACCCTTTGGACCTGCAGAATGACTTAACACCTTGTGAACCCTTACTTTATACTTAACCAATTGGACCTGCAAGAAAGACTTAAACTATGTGAACGTTTACTTTACTAAGTGTAAAAACATACATAAAAACACTTAACTAATCACTTGTCATTTGACAATGGTATCTAAACAATGTGTAATTCAGGATACAATTGCCTTAAGTCAATTATTAGTCCTCATTTTGGACGTGCACTGGTAATGTTCCATGCAAAATGAAATTGAGATTTTAATCATATTCTGGACTATTTGAAATGTTTAGAAAACTTACTTCTGATGTCTTTGGTGGTGCAGAGGGCGCCTCTCGTCTGATCTGATGTTGCGGCGTGGCGCCGTAGCCGTGATCTAGCAGATGGTAGCTGACAGGTTGGCTGGGACTGTCATTCAAGAGCATAGTTTGAGACGGGGACGCTTCAACGCGGAGTACCGCCTCGGCCTCACCGTCCGCCGGCCCTCGCTTCACCCCCCTCGGCATCACTATTACAACATGAACAAAAACAGAATATATAGCATATAATAATAATAGCATAGCCTACTGTTTGATGGATGATGTTGAAATCATACATGACAATTCGAATAGAGTAGAGGTTAGGGGAGCCGTGCGCGCGGAAACCAGTGACAACAACCTGTGAATGGTTCGATATCACACAGATGAGCTTTATGTAATTCAATAGACCGTGTCTTACGTTAGTCTGAACTTACGTTACTTTGAAACATTATATTACTATAAAATATCAACTTCTTTACCGTAATAAATACGCTTAACAAACCGCTCTTTAACAAGCGGTTTGGTCAGAAAGATTTTCTAAAAAAATAACCAATACAAATCACAGTACTTACGAAAGGTGTAACCGAATGGGATCTTAAGTTATAACCATAAAACGACATTAATGTTTTCGACGCAACGCTACATTATCGAGTACTCAAAATAAAATGTCCGCCGCTTTGTTAAACGCGAACGAATTCGTGGACATTAAGACGCGAGATATTTTTCAATTGCTCGCACAGTTTACACAACACACATCTCTGTAATTATTCACTAGTCACATTACTTCGAAACAAAATCACTAAACTAGTCGAAATGTACATGTTACTTGAATAATTAAATAATATGAGCGTCGAGATATCGACGGCAATAATGTATGCACGCAAACAGGACAGGATCAGTGTCCATGTTGCCGTTGCCTAGTCCAAAGAGTATAGAGTAATGTTACCAAAAGAAAAAGACTGGTTACTCCATAGAATTTTTTGCATGTATGGAACCTACCTGCGGGGCTAGCAGACCAGTGTTTGTCCGATTGTACGATTTATCAGACATTATGTCTATACCCTTAGCACACTAATGATAAAATAGACAAAATTATCGCTATTTTGACAGTTCTTTAAGATAATTGTAGACGGCTTCGTGACCCAGACAAAAAGCTACACTATTTTAAAGAAATTATTGCTTCTTGTTAAATGATTTTCGCTAACACTATTGTTTAAGGATGTGTACCACGTCAAATCCGCAGTACAACTATTTTATTTTTGAAGTTTTGTTTCATTTGCACCAAATAACGGCAATGAGTAATTTTGTACGAATAATGATTTAAAATATATAAATTGTGTGATTATTAATAGTGAAATAAAATTAGAACGGCCCCCAATTCTTGGTGCATTCGAGATAATCTCACAATCGAGATTAAACGTCAGTGCATACAGTCATTTTGACACAACTGTATGAATCTGACGTTTAATCTCGTAATCGACATTATCTCGAATGCATCGAGAATTGGGGGCCTGATTTGACTAATCGAGTGAAAACAGCGCTAGCAGCCTTTCCCTATCGTTTGACGTTACGGTCCGGACACATGCAAATTCAATCAACAATATTTTCGTGGGTACAACGGTAACGACATATTTTTTTTTAAATCAAAAAATCGAGGAGATTACAAATTTATAGAAAATACATTTTCTGATTATAAAATTACTATGGGGCAGAAACATCCTTTGCTTTTTCTTGTAATTTAATCAACTTCCGGTATAAATAACATAGGCACAGCAAATAACACATGAAAATGAAAAATCTACGTTAAAAGAACGGTAAAGTGGTTTTATTTTTATTACACTTAAGCGAAACGACTAAAACTATATTACTATAACCATACTATTCAATTTCAGCGAAAAATATACAAATCGATATACTGGGTATACATCCTTAAACGAGTTCTTACCAGGCGCGGATCCAGGCCTCCAATTCTCGGTGCATTCGAGATAATCTCACAATCGAGATTAAACGTCAGTGCATACAGTCGTTTGACAGAACTGTACGAATCTGACGTTTAATCTCACAAGTGACATTATCTCGGATGCGTCGAGAATTGGGGCCCTGGCCCCCAACCTCATGGCTCCTCTTCACAATGGGCCATGATGGGCGACTAAAGGCAATCACGATAGTGTAAAGGGCATAAATGTCTGTGATCGGCCATCATCGGGTATGATCGTCCGCAATCGCCGTTGTGTCGGTACATCAAAGGAATGATGGCCCATGATTGCATGCGCGTCCACACAATCGCCGATTACTCAGGACGTATTTGTCTCTGGTACAGTGTAGACATATTTCTGTCAATCTACAAATAACGGTTGAGTAAATAATCAAGTAAATGATTATAAGAGCTAAGTAAAAATATTGCAGGAGCCGCTATCACCTCGATATCCATCTTCGATAGACGTCATATCATAACAGTAGACAGTCAGTAAATGAATGTTCACGATTGTGTGGACAGGTGCCCGATCATGGCGGCGATGATGGACGATCATTTGATGGGCCATCATGGCCCATTGTGAAGAGGAGCCATCACGCTCGCGTACATAAGTGTGCCACAGGTTATAAAATACTTCACGTACGATTTTCCTTTAATATAATTAAACAAAATTAAAATGAAATAACCCTCTTCGGAATAGGACATAAGGTACTTTTTATCCCGGAAAATTCAAAAGTTTCCCGAGTTCCCGACTATAACCGAATTCCGCTCGGACAATATCGCAGGCAAATGGTAGTTTTAGATATAATATGAGTTTAATGAAACTCTTTTCTTTTATTATTTAGGTTCTGCTAACATCTAACAAAAGAATAAATAAAAAAGCATTTCACGCACGTGCCTCTATTAGGTACTTAATAAAGTAAATAATCATGATACGTATTTATACAAAAATATAAATTTCATAGGGAGATATATGTTCTTACACTGATCTATTTTTGCGTATAGTAAGCTAAGCATCCACCATCTCCTTTTACAAGGTTTTCGAATCTTTTTTGTACAATATGAACGTAAAAAAGCATAATGAGCAAATACCTTACAGAGTAACCTACATATTAAAATACAAACAAATTAACTTAGTACTAAGACATTCATTCTGCTGTGTGTGATGTAATTTCACGGTGGTGCTATGCGAGCGTGAAGTAGAGTGCCACTCGCTACCACTCGCCTCGGCACCACTCGCCAAGCGCCTCGCCCAAGCGCCTCGTACGAGCGTGAAGTGCTAGGCTTGTGTAGTACATGTACTAATGAACTAAAGGAATGAATTCTCGTCACTGTACTAGAACGAACTATTCCGTAACGTTTCTGCTCTTAGTACATTTAGTACATTGCGCGGAGCGAGCAGCGCAAGCGAAGCGATCCGTTTGACCGACCGAACGGCTGCACATTGGCTCTGTCAGAGTAAGACAGCAAGAGGGAAGGAAACGGACCAGTCGGGCGGGAGCAGACCATAGAGAGATTATTTCAGTGTACTAGTGTACTAAAAGAACTAAAAGAGCGAACTAGTACATTCGCACAATCGTACTAGTCCGGAGCGATCCGCGCAGTGAACGAGCACGCACAACTCTATGAAGTGCCGCTATGAGGAAGGGCCGCTTTGATCTTGCACAAAAAACCGACAACTATAGCGAGCGCAGACGAGGCGAGGCGAGCGATCACGAGTCAAGCCGAGCGGGCCCATTTCACGCTCGCACTCGCCTGCACTCGCTTCCACTCAGCGCGCGTGAAATGCAGGTATCACGTCGCAGTCAAGCAGTCAAGCACCTGTCAGTCAATTTCAATTCTCGTCCTATTAATGTACATCCCGCGATATTGCCCGACCTGACAATGCTGGACCAGATAATTCGCGACCACCCCACACTACTGAAATAATAGGCAAAACCTAGCATAATAGGTTTTAATTAACTAGAATTGGCGATACGTTCTGACAATAATAAAATAACAAATTATGTGATAGCAACGGCACAAAGAGTATTAAAGAGTAAGGAGAATATATATCATTCTCCCCGCCTAGGATCTTCACAATAATAGTCTTGCAAATACTTGGGCTGTTTCCGGATTCTAGAGGCCCTCCTCGGTCCCTCAGCAGTTTCTTTGACAACCGGTTGTGGCTCAGGAGACTCCAATACTGGCTCGGGTTCTATCACTAGATCTGGCTCATTGGTTGGGGACTCGTGTGTTGAGTCTGCTTCAAGATCCAGAGCTGAATAACTTTCAAGACTTGAGTCTCGTTCTGGAGTAGGTGCCAAGTATTTGTTCGAGATGTTAGCCTCGCGTCCATCTGGGAATCGGATCAGGGAATAATCTGGATTTGAATGAATGAGATCAACTTCTTCAACCTGATCTTGATATTTACTGGCCCGATTAAACTTTTTCAAAAGAACTTGTCCCGAAGTGGTGAGCCACGAGGGTATAGAAGTTCCATTTGTAGATCTTCGTGGATGGACAAACATGCGTTCATGAGGCGTACAGTTTGTAGCAGTACAGAGTAATGAGCGTATAGAGTGAAGAGCTTGTTGCAAAACGCACTCCCAAAGCTCTATGCGAATATTTTTTGTCTTTGTAGCTGTATGGTTCTCCATAAAGTAGAATTCAATTTTTCCACTTGTCCGTTGCCACGTGGATTATAGGGTGAAGAATGACTGGTGGCTATACCACGTGCATTAAGATACTCCTTTACTTCTCCGGCAAGGAATGATGTCCCTCGGTCTGATAGGGAAGCCGAAAATCATGAACAAATTATTTAAGTGTGTAATAACTGTTTTTGCCGTCATATCAGCACATGGAAAAGCAAACGGAAAGCGTGAATATTCGTCAATGATCACTAACAAATATTTGTTATTGGTACTAAATGGAAGTGGACCCTTGAAATCCATGCTCAATCTTTCGAAAGGGGACGTAGCTTTAATTAATTTGGTCTGAGAGTCGGGTTCTCTTCTGTAATATCTTGGCTTAATTTCACAGCAAGTACGACAGGAATCTGTCATGTTACGAACTTCATCAAGAGAATAAGGAAGATTCTTTGTTTTTATCCAATGATACATTCTTGTGACACCGGGATGACATAATGTTTCATGAAGAAATGTTAACTTTGCCATTCGAGATTCGGTTGAAGCACAAACTCGCGTTAAAGCATCGGCCGCAAAATTATCTTTGCCTGGTCGATAGATAATATCATATTTATACTGAGAAAGTTCAAGGCGCCATCTCTGAATCTTTTCGTTATTAATCTTACTAGAATGCTTCGTATTGAACATGAACGAGACGGATCTTTGATCGGTAATCAATTGAAAAGGTCGGCCAATAAGAAAGTGGCGCCATTTCTTCACGGATTCTACAATTGCGTAAGCTTCCTTTTCAATGGCCGAGTGATTTTGCTCGCTAGTATTCAAGGTCCTTGAATAAAATGCTACTGGCCGAGAGGCTTGTGACAATACGGCCGCTATCGAATGATCTGAAGCATCGGTTTCTACGGTGAACGGGATATTTGTATCAATGGCATGAATTGAAGACTTAGCTATGTCAGATTTAAGGTCTTCGAAACATTTTACCTGCTCACTTGTCAGTGGAAATGATTTAGTTTTTGCCAAGAATTGAATTCGTTCAGAAAAGTTCTAAGTGGATTTAGAATAATGCGCAAACATACCCAGAACCCTTCTAAGAGAGGAGATGTCATTTGGTGAAGGGAACGATAACAAGGGCTTCAGGCGATCGTTATCTGGCTTAATGATGTGATTAGATATGTTGTATCCGAGAATATTTAACTTGAGTTGCGAAAATTTGCATTTGTTTTTGTTTAATGTTAGGCCATATTTCGTAGCTGCTTTTAAGAAATTATTTAAATTTTGATCATGTTCCTCTTGCGTTCTTCCGCATATTGTAATATCGTCGAGATAAGCGTAAGTGTCTCTAAGTTTTTCCTTCCGAATAACCCAGTCAATAGTTCTTTGAAAACTGGAGACACCATTCGTAACCCCAAAAGGGATTCGTCGAAATTCGCACAAATTTCCAGCAGCTTCGAACGCAGTATAAGGCCTTTCTTCAGGTAAGATTGGTACTTGGTGGTAGGCACTCTGCAAATCTATAGCGCTAAAGCCTTTATATTTTGAGATATTCGACACTAGTTCCTCTATGTTTGGAAGCGGATATGCGTCAAGTTCTGTATATCGGTTAATTGTTCGAGAATAATCAATCACTAGGCGTTTCTTATGATTCTCGGTGTTTGATATTAATACTTGTGCACGCCAAGGTGATCGACTCTCTTCAATAATACCTTCCGCTAGGAGCTTATTTACCTCTTGTTTAATGAACTGTTTGTCGTCTTCACTGTATCTGCGAGACTTCACGGCTATTGGCTTGCAGTTTGGAATTACATTAGCGAATAAAGGTACTGCTGGTACAGATGCTTCAGCCACATTGCATACCACTAAAGGTTCCTTCGGTCCCCCAAAATCAAATTCCAATGAGGAATGCTTTTCGAGAACATCGTGACCAATTATTATATCTGCACACAAATTCTTGACAATAAGCAAATTGATGTTTTCGTAAGTATGATTGCCAATGGTAATAGTTTGATAAGTTTGACCTGCAACTTGTGAAGTATGATTTGAGGAAGCCATAGATATCATTTGTTCGCAGGGTTTTATTTTTAATTGACAAAGTTTGCTGAAGTCCTCGTTAATGACACTCATGGAGCTACCAGTGTCTAATAGCGCCTCCGCACGAATACCTTTGATGAAGGCGGGCACCGTAGATTTTCTTAGTGAAGATGGTGAGGCTGCGATGATACATGCAGAATACTCTCTCTAATACGGCGGCGGCACTAGTAGAGTTCCTACTGCGACATACGTTAGCATAATGACCTTTCTTGCCGCATAGTTGGCATATTGCATCCGATGCAGGGCAATCTTTACGAGGATGTACACGTCCTCCACAGAAGAAGCATTTACGTTTAGGAAATGTAGCGGCTACTGTATTTTCCTCGTAAGAAGAAGGCGTTTGAACTTTGCTTTCATCCGTAATTGCATTGACAGGAGAAGAAATAAAGTTTTGCGAATTGACTTCAGCCATTTCTAATGCAAGCGCCTGATTATAGGCTTCGTTGAGCGAGAGTGACAGGTTTTCTAAAAGCCGTTGTCTTATTTTATTAGAAATAATTCCAGAGATAAAGGCGTCCCGTATATTATCACTTCTGTTCGTATCTGCATCAACAGCTGTAAATTGGCAATCTTTCGACAATTGTTTTAACACTTGCATATATGAGTCAACTGTTTCATCGGAGCGCTGCTTTCTCGTAGCAAGTAAGTGCCTGGCGTAGATAATATTTTTAGGTTTTACATAAAGTTTATTTAATATGGCCATAGCACTAAAATAGGTAGTACTCTCGCTTATGTACGTAAATACTTGCGACGAAACATGGTTGACGAGAAGCTGTAGCTTGAGTTCGTCGGTTGATATGGTCGGTGTCCCTTGTTGGTCTGGTGATTGCTGCGCGACGAGAAAATTTTCGAACGTTTTCTTCCAGTGCTCCCATTCGTGACACGCGGAGCTGCTACTTGGATCGACATCTAATCTTTCTGGTCTCAAATAACGATCCATGCTTATTATTAGTTAAAATCTAGTTAATTAAATTGAAATAATAGGCAAAACCTAGCATAATAGGTTTTAATTAACTAGAATTGGCGATACGTTCTGACAATAATAAAATAACAAATTATGTCATAGCAACGGCACAAAGAGTATTAAAGAGTAAGGAGAATATATATCACTACTTACTGCTCAGATCAATAGTATGGGGTGATCGCGAATTCTTTTCACGCTGCGCGCTTTCAATTCCACAAGTTATGATAAGGTTGTCAGTTTTTTTTTTTTTTTAATTTATTATTTTATATTGCTTTGTCGCAAAGCGACCACACTTACCCGTGAAGGCTTACAAATTTACAAATTCACCTCTTATCTAAGCTTAATTTAGCTATCCTAAACAACCTCTCGGCCTCCTCCGATATGGGCAAAGCCAAGATGCTATTAACAAAGCCAACTTGCACCTTTCTGTCTCCACGGAAACAGGATCTCCTCAAAGTCTCGCTCCGGACATACTCCATCAATACATGTTCAACATCCTCCACTACTCCACAGTCAATTACAATTGCCGATGTAACTTTTTTCATCAGGAATGCAAACTTGTTCGATGGAATATGTCCGGAGCGTAGTCTGAGAGCAGTTTCAGCCTATCTCTGTCAAACGGTACTTGATCAACAGAGATCGTACTTTTTTCAGCATTCTTGGTGCGATGACGTCAAATGACACACGACAGCGACCTAGGGTTGTCGACGTGTATAATATGATTGACGTTTAAAATTATGTAATATTATGTTGTCATTGAAAATGAAATACTATTTTATTATTTAATCAGTTATTAGAATTGTGTATAACATTTATTACTGTAACCCAAAATTTCTCAAATTTTTCGGAGGATATGCTGACGATTAGTTTTCGTAATTTCGATTGCCCTGTCGAACAACAGGAACCAGCTGTTAAGGATAAGGATTTATTGCAACTGTGTTACATTTTTTCATATACTCGTAGTAAATTAACCCTTCATTTCATTATGCATATTGGGTTAGGGTTTACATGTTCTGAGAATATTTTCTGTATTTCCGATTTGTTTAATACGCTTTTTTATTTTTATTTTTGATTTTATTTGATTCTTGGTTCAAACAATTTAATATTGGGCACTACTGACAAACCTAGCACTGCGCCAAAAATGCTGGAAAAAGTACGATCACTGTTGATCAATCCATGGGTACTGAGAGATTTGTGGTTGAATTGTACGGAACCAAATACCTTTTTCTTTAGATCTTTTATCAAAATATTCCTGCCATGTTATTTTGCATTGCGTGCTATGGCGCATTTCGCGTCCTATGGCGTCCTCTTTGCATGTCGCCGATACTTAGAGCATATAGTAAATAAATACCCTAAGCACCGATAATGTATTATCGGTTGTGATTCAAAGAGTGATTTTACATATCCATAAACGATAATTTATAACATTATTGGATGTCGTTGTTGGTTCCGGTAAATAGGTCAAGGGAAAAATACACAAAAAGTAATTAATAAAGGACTGAAGTACATGTGCAGTTACAACTGTGCACGTTTATCGTAGTTTTATCGTAGTCACGTAACTAGAAAATATCGATATGAAGAGCAATTGAATTGAAAGCTCTAGGACTGTCAATTACGTACCACAGATTGTATAATTTTACAGCGCCAAAACTGTAAAAAAGTTTAACGACTGTCCGTCCCATCTGTAGGTAGCTGCATATAAGTAATCTGTGTTGCGAGTCTAGTCTGGGAGTTGAATAAAATTGATTGAGCGTTAACAGTTAATAGTTAAATAATTCGGACAATAATTACTTTAAGGTGGTTTTATCACGCTTGAGTTAATGTTCTATTCGTATTAAAATTGTTACTCTCTCAAAGATGTCAGGTGAAATGGTAGATGCTGAGGTGGACACAGTACCTGGCGAGGATAATGATGATAGCTGGTTGTATGGAGCCGGCCCTGGGGAATCGAGAGAGGGCAAATCCCTTGCCAACATCGAGAAATCTCACCCAGATATTGATCCTGATCCCGATGGTGCAGAGGTTAGTGAAACTGTAACCTATTATTCCACCAAAAATGTTAATTAGGAAAAGCTGCAAATTTCCGGCTCACCTATTCTATATAAGATCCTGAATATTGATTATTTTTTTGTACATATTTGGTACCTCGTTAGATACTTACCACCAAAATATTTCTCTTAGGAAGCACATCGTTTTAGGGAAAAAGATATTTGTTTCTAATAAATAACCTTTCTAAGTTCACGCTATGACGTCCCGTGCCCTTCGTCAGCCCCTCGTTTACCAATTTACTAGTTAAAAAATTACAGATCACCCCACTCCCCATGTGGTCGTCTGCTGCTCACCCAGAGTGCATTTAAAAAAGCGCAAAGCCAGAAACTCGCTAAAGAGGGACTGAGTGAAGTGAGAAGAGGAAAGTGGTGAGAGAAGCAAGCCATTTTCCTCTATAGCCTAGTTACTGTTGAGATAGTGAAGCAATACATAGGGCCGAGGAAGAAGAGTTCTGGTGGGAGCATCATCATTTTAACCACAGGATGTTCACTGCTGGGAATAAGCGTTTCCCAATGATCACCACAATGACCGATCCTATGCTGCTTCGATCCTGCGGGGTCTATCAGTCTTCACCAGAAATTCGTTCACTCTGGAACTTTAAAACAACTTTCCATGTCTTTCTACTAAATATATTTTTCCTTTAATTATCTGCGATTGGCTGTTTTAGCCATAATCAGATGTTTTAGCTGAGCTTTTCTTGATGTGTTGAGTGGTGTGGCCCAATGAGCACCATCTCCATTTTCATGTTTAAGGAGCGGGAGGAGGGAGTTCTTAATCTCTCTGATCCAGTCCTAGTATTTTCCACCTTTTCAGCCTAGTTATTTCTTCATTATCATTTAACAGGTCCCTAGCCAGTTGGTTGGAGTGTTTTTGAAGTCTATTTTTATACTTTATACAATTTTCAGTCACTTCCTGCTTTACTGTTGGAATGTTTGTATGAATATATAAATTGGCTAGTTTTTACACACCAGTCAGTTAAAAGCATTTTTCTACTCATTACTGAGTGGCAAACAAGGAATTTTGTATTCTTATGGCAAAGAATAAACAATCGGGATTTATCTATTTTATTTGACACCTGCCATTCCTAGGGCTAAGCCAGGGATACTTAACTTGTGGGCTGGCAGTATGAGGCTCACTAACCTTTTCTTAGCAGCCCAAATCCAAAGACAGTATTCTCTTGTACCCTTTTATTAGCTTCCACTTGTATGGAACTTAAAAATTAACTATGTATGTAAACAAATGTAGGAAGTCTATTTTAACCTTTTGACCACCCCAGTCGGCAGCAGCCATCAGCGGATACAGGGTAAAAAAGTCCTTCATTACCTTGATTTAAAGTTGAAATTCGTGTTACTGACACATGCTTGGCGGTCAAAAGGTTAATGTACTTGTGATTGTCCTATAAATTAGAAACTAAGGAAGTAGATTTATTTTTGATGACATCAAGTTAATTTGATGATGGAGCTAGGAGGTGGACTGTGGAATTCGTCAATAGCTCTTAACCACCCAAACTCCTCCTGTTTTGCTTGTTTTGATGAATCAAATACATTACACTTAGCGATGAGGGTCTGATGATGAGCCGGGAGTCAGACAGTGGAACTCTTCAATGGCCACTCAAGTTTTGACTGTTTTGTTTGTTTTGACGATTTGAATGCATTACACTTGGGTGTGATGATGGAGATGGAAGGACAGTGGAGCTCTTTAGTGGCTTCTCTCTCTCTAGTTTTGGCTGTTTTGTTTAATTTGATGAGTCCAACACTTTACACTTTACAATGCGCGAGGTAAAGCCCCTGTATAATTTCTTAACTCAAATATAATAGTATTCATTATTTATTGTATTTAAGTAAAAATGTATTAAACATATATTGTAAATACAACATTTATTAGTAATAATATATGATGTTTATATAAGTGTACTTAATTACAGAAAACAAAAGAAAAGGAGCAGGAAGAAAATGAAAATGAGGCTGATGAAAATGAGGACTCTCATTTCAACGACGAACACTTTGCTGATGTAGGGCGCGAGGAGCAGGACAAGACGAATGGCGATGCGGCGAGTCAGAATGCTGACTCGGACTCCGACGACAGTGACGATGTCAAAGTCACCATTGGAGATATCAAGTCAGGGCCCCAAGCTTATGCAAGCTTGAATATTAAGGTAAGTCTATAATGGTTTTCCATCTACTTTTACGGCTGCCACTAAGTAAGTAACTACTAGTACAGTTCATTTCATTAATGTTGAGTACAGGGAGCTGAGCAAATGTTACATTTCGCTTTTTTCTTTCAACATTAGAAAGAATTCTACAGAACTGTAACAACATTGAGGGGCCTTTTTATTGAAAAGTGCTTCTCGCGTCTTCCACAGACGAGGCATTAACGTTTAGGAAATGTAGCAGCTACTGTATT
This sequence comes from Tortricodes alternella, assembly GCA_947859335.1. Classification (NCBI taxonomy): domain Eukaryota; kingdom Metazoa; phylum Arthropoda; class Insecta; order Lepidoptera; family Tortricidae; genus Tortricodes; species Tortricodes alternella. The sequence continues at coordinate 18,761,854 of OX401970.1, read as the reverse complement.
ATCCTCGTAAGAAGAAGGGGTTTGAACCTTGCTTTCAGTCAATGAACTATGTTAAGTGGGGTATGGTTGAATAGGTATTTGAAAATATGTTTTAGGTTTCTCTTATAATTCTCCTCTGCTGCACTGGGAGTGAAGAAATAGCATAGAATGCGTGCAGATGCTTATCATCCTGGCATGTCGTAAAAGTCGACTAAGGGACGGGTCCTCTCCAACATGGTGGACTAGCTGTATGGGCGATGGGCTGATCACCTGTCACCATACGGTTCATCATACCATCTTAGGACTAATTAATCGAACGTGGCCACAAGTAGTCTTGTGGCTCTGCCCACCCCATTAGGGATTTCGGGCGTGATGTGTATGTATGTATGTATTATAATTTTCCCTTACGAATGACCATTTTGGATCTATAATGATTTAAAGTTGGTTACCAACCATTTTTACTTTTATTTTCAATACTTATAATAAAGTTGTGATAAAGTTCTTATATAATCGCATAATAGTTCCTATTAACGTGAAAAAGAAAGCATAACAAAACTTAAACTGAAAAGATACAAATAAAAAAATATTAATTAAAACAAACAAAATCTAGGTCTATACGTTTTTTCAATATTGATTCAACAAAGTCAAATAAGTAATCACAGAAATTAGTTTTGTATGAGAACACTGAAACAACAATAAAACTGAATTTATTGATTATAGTGAAAATACCAAAATGTATAAACCTAAATTTTGTTCTGACTGACAACCTATCAAAAATTGGTCAAAATCGGTTAACATTCAAGTGGTGGAAATCTTCATCGCCTTTTGTATGAAAAGCTGTAGGCTCACACTCCTCTTAATACTGTCCCTCGAGGGCATTTTAATTACAAAAATATCAGTTATAATTATAAGCATTTGAGTCCAAATATTTTTTGGCTCGTGTTAATCGTCGATAAATAGTAAACACCGTGTTCTTTCTTTTACCATTCGAGAAGAATCGTGCTGCATTTTCATGCTTAACATCATGCAAAGGTTTGGTTTTCACTTTGTCGGTATTTATTTTGTACACTGGAGCCGGATCAGCCGGTTTCTGATAGTCCCGCGTGGAGCAGCATTTCCAGTCACTCGTCATCGACTACTAAACCTATATTCCTGAACAGGAGTGGTCAATAAGAATGCTCTGAACATTTTTGTTATGATAGGATAGTAACTCGAGAGAGTAAATATTATAAATCGCTTAGCACGAATTAGTCCTAAGTTTGTTAATGTAATTTCAATGTAAATTTATTTGTAATAATTATTATTAATAAATAGGAATAATAATTCTAAAATGCATCTTGGGAGGACCAAATTACCATCAAATCGTTTGTATGAAAACGGACATCGAGCGGTCATCCTTTATTTACACTCGAGATGTAATTTTAATGTAAATTTATTAGTAATAATTATTATTAATAAATAGGAATAAAAATTCTAAAATGCATCTTCGGAGGTCCAAATTACCATCAAATCTTTTGTATGAAAACAGATACCGAGCGGTCATCCTTAATTTACGGTGATCGACTCTTGTACGTTTGGATAGATATTATGCCAAAAAGTGGTTTAAAGTATTGAAAGAATGCTAATGATCGAGACATCTGTACATGGGTTATTTATTCCGCGCTAGCGCGGCGTTGGACTGGTGGCAGCCGGGACGAGCGACAAGCCCCGCGCCGGGCCCACGCCGGGAAAAGTCACGCTAGAAGACCTGGACGGGCCCGGCAGCATCAATGGCGTGCCAGCGCTCGAGTTCAACATCGACACCATTGAGGACAAGCCGTGGAATAAGCCTGGGGCGGACATTTCAGGTAAGAACTTTCTGTGTTGAAATTGAAATGTTGCTAGGGTTAGTAAGATGTTTCGTGGCGCGTCCTATATCCTAGTTCCACGCTGACGAGGTCGCGGGCAGAAGCTAGTTTGTTATAAATTCAAGCTGTCATCCTATCCTATTTAGTAGTTTTTAACCGATTCCAGTAAATAGACACAAGACACTAGTGAATTATTTACTGAATCTTTGAGGATTCTGAACTGATTTCACTCGTTTTCATAATGCTTACTGTAACTGTTGGTGATCTGTTATAAAAAAAATATGTATGCTTTAATAGTCAAATGCGAAGCTTTAACGCGAAAAAATTCAACTAGTATGATAACTAGTTATAATTCTTTGGAAGTAAGGATCCTCTCCAGCCTGCTCGTTTTTGCATGTCAAGTTTTGCGTGATGCATCGGACTGCCCGGAACTGTTAGAGGCTCGTGAGATTGTTTCTCCCAGACGTGTCAAGGATCACCCTAAGGCCGCGTGTGCACTGCTAGCAGGGGCCGTTAGCAGTGCCGACGGCGCGCACAGTGCCACATAAAAACTCTCCGCTCCCTCGTGCACTGGCCCTATTGAATGCGCTCCTGGTATCGGCTCCAGAAAGTGACCTGCTTGCTTGGAGATGGACGGCTCCACGTCATGAATGCTTGAAGTTTTGCGAGATGATGGATAAAAGGCAATCTAGTTATTTTACATGATGTGCGCATTTTACATGAATCTTAAGTTTTTTTAGTTTAACAGTGTATTAGGTAAGACTGTAATGCTGTGTAACCAAATAAAAAAATGAAAAAAAAAAAGTGTTTTACGATTCTGTTACTAAAACGTTTTTATAACTAAAACTCAGTATGAGTTTGATTGTTTTATTAGTGTTCGAGTTACTCTTGAGGCATGCGAATAAAATATTCAACTTATGAGTTTTCCAAAGTGAATTTTTAAGCTTGTTATGAACAAAACGTTATTTTGAATAGATTATTTCAACTATGGCTTCAACGAGGTGACGTGGTCGGCGTACTGCGAACGGCAGCGGCGCATGCGCGTGAACGAGGCTGGCGTGGCGCTGCTGGCGGGCCCGCCGCCGCGCGCGCAGCCCCTCGAGCCGCATCTGCGCCGCGCGCCAGGTTTGACCCTCACACTAACACTGCTCACTATTCGCTACCATTATTTAGTTCACTACTTTTTGACATATTGAAAGAGGACGTCTGCCATTATTTGTACCGCAACGGCTGCCGCCAACGCATTCCCCGCTCCACATTACGACTACTTGCGTTCACGAAACAACTACGAGAATGGCACACACCCACAATCTCCAAAAACCGCTCATGCGTTCGAATAACCCGCCCGTGCACTAATACACTGACTGCTAGTGAATGAATGTTGCAGGTCCACCACGACACGACGAAGCGATGCAGGTGCCGATGGGCGGCAACTACCAGACGCGTGAAAATACGATACAGGTTAAACTTTTACTCCCCATTTGTTTATCGTATTAACTTTCAATTGGGGTATCAGAGTCACCAGGTCGCTGAAGTTGTTGCTAAAATGGTTGGTTTGCGGAACCCTCCGGCAACGTGTAAGTGACGCTAATTTATAGGTTGACAGCTAGCTAGTAAATGCTTAAGTGGCATTTCTGTAATCGGGCATAAATATATTTAAGTCGGTAGCAAATAAATAGGGTACTGTTTTCTCATTTACATAACGCTGAATTCGATGTATTTAAAGTTATGTTTTTAAACAAAAAACACATGCTATATTTTGCTAGCGAGCATTATAAATATTTTCATGCGACAGTGACGTCATGACAAGGTTATGTTATGTTAGTGGAATTAATGGAAGTGTCAAGTATTGAGCAAGAACCTGAGTATAATAATTCTTCACCTGCCATAAGCAAACGATGAAACATTATTCGTACCCGATCACCCAATCATTCTGATCTGATGTATTGTGCCAATAGTTCGTTGATAAACTAATTAACGCCCGTACACAAATTTATTAAAAGGATAATTAAATTATAATACAATACTATAAAGATTTCATTTGAAAATAATATGGGAATGCACTAATTATTTAGTTTAATTCTGATCGACATAAAAGCTTCGTAACCCTCTGTTCCACAAAGTTATTCAAAAGTTTACAGGATGTTTGTTTTTACAGTAGATATATTAAGCATGTTGATTGTTGATGTAAGGGATACTTGTAAAAAATGTTCATCCTACTAATATTATAAATGCGAAAGTTTGTGTTTGTGTGTGTGTGTGTGTGTGTGTGTGTGTGTGTGTGTGTGTGTGTGTGTGTATATGTTTGTTACCTCTTCCCGTTAAAACGGCTGGACGGATTTTGATGAAGTTGGGATGGAGATAGCTTATACCATGGATTAACACATAGGCTATTTTTTATCCCGGAAAATTGAAAAGTTCCCGAGGGAATAACGATAATCAAACTCTGCGCGGGCGAAGTCGCGGGCACACCTAGTAATAAGATAAAATCTAAACAAAGAAACGAATACTAATCTGCTCAAAGACTGATTCGATTCAATAGATATTGCATTCCGGCAACGCTTGTCAATCTGTCATCGCGTTTATAAGCGGCTGGAAGTACCAAAAGATAGGCTCGGCCTAGTTCATAGTACAGTGTCGTATAGTCTTTAATTTATTCTAATAAATTATTATTATTATTTGTGATGAACGAAATAAAATGTACAGCGGGTCCAAATTGGATGATTTCAGCAAAAGCCAGAGAAGACTGGCTCACTTTGGAGGAGGCCTTTACCGGTAGAGGGGTTCATGCAAATAACGAACAAATGAAAATATATATATAATCTTGTTATAATATCATACAAAACATACATACTAACACTAAATAAATCAAAAATAATTACACTTTTATGTTACTAATGCCACTACTTTGTAAACCTGGATTCTGTAAGAAATATAGGCATTTATTATTTTATTTATTTATTATTATTTGTGATGGTAGGTGATGACGGCAGAGCGACGCGAGTACGGGCGCGCGGTGGCGCGCGACGTGCCCCCGACGGACTACTTCGGCGCGCCGCCGACCGAGCACTACTTCCCGCCGCCGCATGCGCCCTACCACGAGCCCTGGGGTAACTTTATAACTCACCCCCATCACAACCGGCGACGGCACAATATTCATGAGCTGACTATATTACTCTTTTATATGGATTTCCATCACACCCCAGTGAAAAGTTGGCACGGCAGTATGCCAAGCCAAGTTTGGAACCGAAAAAGGCGACGCACCAGCCATGCGTATATTTACGCGAATGGTTTTATGGCCCTAGTTGGCACTTTGGTTGACGGCCACTATAGCTAGGAATACCTTTGCACACTTGTATCATACAAATATTTTCACTATTGATTATGTTAGTAAAATAATGGGGCCAATTCGAAGGTATATTCGCTCAATTTTAGTCTCTAAAATTAAAATAAGAACGTCAAACTTAATTTTGACAGCTTTGTGCTTTTTCGTTAAAAAAAAATATTATTTCTCAAAGGTGTTTTTTTGTATGTACGCCATCTTCGTCAAATATGAACTGATTTGGATGATTCTTTTTTTAATTGAAAGGCAATACCTGTTATTTGGTCACATTAAAGTCAAAACTAAGGTCTGATGATGGAATCTATGAGGAATCCATGGAACTCCTCAAATATTATTTATTATACTATTTTTTGTAGTAACTGGATCAGTTGCGTGCCTAAAGCATTATTTGGTGAAGTGGAACCGATAATGAAGACGGATAATTTCACGGATGGCGATTAGATATCTTAATTAAAGTTTTTAAGCAAATTATGCTCATCAAAATGCATGTGGTAAATTGTTACTGATGGCGAACAAACAGGAGAACTCAAGATACTCAAGAAAATAAAAGCCTGGAAAGGCTTTATACCTTAGTAGAAATCGTGTATAGTGTGTCCAGTGTAGAAATATGTGGTATATCGTAGGTCACCCAGAGCAAACGGGTTGGGCGCCAAGCGACATAAAGGAGCTGACGCCTGGGCCGATGGTGTCGCCGGCGATGGGCCCGCCGCCGCCGGCGATAGCGCCGCCGGGCGCGCACCTGGCGCCGCTCATGGCCGCGCCGCCGTACGCGTCGCCGTACCGCGCCCACCCGCTGCCGCACATGCTGGAGCGCGACCGCGACCGCGAGCGCCCGCGCGAGCGCGACGACCGCGAGCGCCGGGATCGTGACAGGAGAGACGATGTAAATGGTTCCCCGCTGTTCATTACTCAAACATATTTTTCAACGACGTCATATGTGTCTTATCATCAGAAAGCTTACATGTACGCAAGAGATCCTACCTGTAAATTCTACCTATTTTTGAAAATACCTTATTGTGAGAAAAAGACCGTGGGTGTGTTCAAATAAATACCATTATAGGTAAAAAACTTTAGTAAAGCCCCTCTTGAATATAGAAGTTTACAAAATGCATATAATCCATACTAATATTATAAATGCGAAAGTAACTCTGTCGGTCTGTCTGTCGCGCCAAAACTACTTAACCGATTTAAATGAATTTTGGTACAAAGATAGTCTAAAGCCTGAGAAAGGACATAGGCTACTTTTTAATGTGAAAAAAGGGTTGTAAAGGGTTGAAAGGGGGAACGAAAACGTTGAAATTCGTGTAACTTCTCAGACATGCTTGACGGCCATAATTTTAATTTTTTGTATCCAAATAATTACATTGGATTTGGTTTTAACATGCGTTAATAATTCTTTGAGAATGATACCTACAAGTGACGACTTTTGTCGAGACGATCATCCGCCATCTTGGATCCAGAAACTGACATGGGATTTGGTTTAAAACGATACCAATGCCGATTTTTGATATGGCAGTGTCATCCGTCATCTTGGATAAAAAGAACATTGGATTAGGTTTTATCATGCCTTAATACCTTGAAAACGAAAAGTTATTGTTAGACCCAAACCAAGTACTTATAACGCTATATTACAGTCCATACTGTTCTTTTTCATAACGTTGTATAAAGCTCTGCTTATTGCTGGAGAAAAGTTAACGAATCATATTGACTTTTAAATAAATGTGGCGTCTGCCGTTTTGAAATACAAAATTAATGTCAGTTTAGAAAATGAGCCCCATATAGATTCTTCGAAAAAAGTCCAAATCATTAGTCATTACAATAACAAATTGTTAAGTTTGGATTGTGCTGATTGTCCGTCTATTCAATTACAGGAGGAACGGGAAAGAGACCGTGAACGGTCGCGATCTATCAAACCGGAGCGAATGCGAGAAAAGTAAGTTTCCTGCCATGTTCAATAACTATTGTGTCATTTGATAAGAATAATAGTTGTTTTCACCACACCAGCGCCTCTATTCGGGAATTTTCAAGCGATATTGTAGCGACGCGCTAGCGAGATTCTCATCCCACCCTTCCGCACGATGCGTAATGCGCAAGAGTGGGATGCGAGTCTTGCTTGCGAGCCGCAACAATATCACTTTGGACGTTCCCGAATAGAGGCCCAGCAATGAAATAATTTACTAATTTGTATAAGTCAAGATTCATACATAGATAATAATCTATGTATGATTCTTGCCACTCCACCCATGATTTGTATATTTAATTGCAATTATGATCGTTACATAATGGTGCTAATTTAATAGTTAGTAGGTACATGAAGCTCTGTAAGGGCACTGCAATATTTACTCTTATCACATAGTTTACGACGTAATAGTAACAACTAATATTTACTGTTTTCATAATTAATTATTATGACTTTACACAAACAAATTTAATAATATTCGCATTTATTCCTTATTAACACGATTTACTATGTCCACTTGCTTAACTTTATCATTCTAATGGCCGAATTCAGAAAGGCCACTCAAATAGAGCTTTAATTAAAGTGACGTTTCTGTATAGGTTGACAACTAGTTGAGGGACATTTAACTACTTAATATCTTGTCAAAGGCCTAAGTAGCGTTTCTGAATTCGGCCATAAGTCACTGTCACGGAGAAATTCTCTTACATTATCATAGCCTTTATTTATTAGTTAGCATGCTCTTAAGTTTATTTTTGAAAACATTTTCTAGTGGTTCAGTTTTTATATTCTAGCTCTTAGGAGGAAACAACAATATAGTTATAACATGTACAGTCGATGTCATAAATATATGTGTATACGTTACGAAAGGGGAATAAATATCTTAGCGCTCTTACGCCCTTGACAATAAAGCCGTGTTCATATATTTATGACCACTTTGTCCGCGCAGATAATTTTCACTTCGACTGTACATTCGTTCCTATCAATAGCTATTCTTTTTCTTACAGTCGTACTCGCGGATTCAGCATTATCGCCCAAGACTTAAATAATTTCGCTAGCGAGTGACTTACTGCTTTTCACTCCACCTATGAGGAAAAAGCAAATAAAATGTGTTTAAAATTATTAGACATATCTCCATTAATTATTGTTGTATCAATTTACTAGTAATTATGTATTGACTGTCTTTACATTGTTAGATCTCTCTCAATCTCATTGAATGTTAAAAGTTATATAGCCAGTGTATCAATTGTATGGTAGAGATCTCAACTGCCCATATTTAAAATCTATGCTCAAGACTGCTATATAATACTAAAAGCCTTACTTACTTGAGTACAGTATCAGTCTTGAACGCAATCTATTCATATTATTAGGGCGTTAATCACTAGAGACATGGAAACGCTTAAACATAAATTGATTAGGTACTTTGATTGACTTTTGAGGGATCAAAATTATATTTTCTTTATTGGTGGAGTGAAGTTTTTTATTAATATTGTTTCAGATCGTACCGTCGCGAAAGATCGCGGTCGCGGTCACGACGCCACAAGTCTCGGTCGCGGTCCCCGCGGGTGCAAGAGCGGTCGCGCGAGCGGGAGCGGGAGCGGGATCGCGAGCGGTCACGTGACAGGGAACGCTCTCGTGACCGGGAACGGAGTCTCAAGCCTAAATCAAAAGAACCCAAGGAAAAAGATGAAGACAAATAATTATAACACCAGTGATTTAATAAAACCTAGATTCACCGCGCACTCTTGTTTTCAGTTCCAACACCGATTGGATAATCATATTATTAAACTTATTACTACTACAATTGTTCATGATCTTCCTTCGTCCGTGAATGGAAATGATTAACTTATTAGGGCCTTTATACACGACATTTTCATATGCAATCGCCTCGTATAAGTAGTAGGCATTCAATATTTGAAACTGATCATAAATTTAATACAAATTCTGTCCTACACTACATGCAAGAAGGGATTTTCTTAAGTTTTTTACGTTACTGTGCTGGGCATGGTTGCCACACGTACGATAGCTATCGTACATGTACGACAATTTCTACTCAGGTACGATGTTAGATACAATATGTATTCTCGTATGCAAAAGTACGATAATTTACAGCCCTCGCTCCTAAGAAGTCGAAAAAATATTGTACTCAGAGGCATACAGTTAGGGTAGGTGTGCAATATCACTTATTGCGCAATTATATCGAGACGATATTGACCGCCAGGTTCCCATTTTATTCCTAATTTTGGGAACAGATACTTCTCTTTTCCAAGTTAGAAAAAGTGTAAACAATCTTGGTACCTAAACCTTTTTTTTAATAGATAAAAGCTACTTACATGGAAACTACAAAGAAATAGACTTTTTTCTTATCTCAAAAAGAACGAAGTATAGCTATCTATTCGCTACGCTAGTGCCGCTTTGATAGTTGCACGATATTTTTTCACATGGTACCATAAATTTTAAACGGTACGTTAATCCACTTGCACTCGTCTGGCAACCCTGGTGCTGCGAACGATATGTCAAATTCGAAAGCGCGCCGCTCACGCGTACATTCCCGCCAGAGAACGCGCCGAAACACAAAGCGTGGGAATCGCGGATGATTTTAACGCCAGGCCATGCCGTTTTCCATACATTTTGTCGCCTACTGCCGTCACTCGGCGTCCGGGACACGCTTTCTCGCATTCAGCCGTGGCGTTGAATAGGTTAAAAAGCATTTTATAACGTGTCTAAATTAATTCACTAGTCTCCGTTATTAGTCCGATATACTTGACCACGGCGGTGACAGATCGCGCGGCGGTGATCATGACTGACGTAGCGCTAGAGATGCGCAGCAAATAAATATGTCGATCGACGACTACTTCCGAATGCTGCCGTCGTGTCAATGAATGATTGTTTTAATAAGGGATTTGATATGTTTGTATTAAACTTTTACTTTATTTATCAGTGACAAATGTGAAAGCACGAGTTTGAAGTATATCACACTGAGATGTTATTATTAAACCAACATTATCAAAAATACCGAAAACAAACTTAGTAATTAGTACAAGTAAATAAGTCTTAACTTTGGTATTTAATCGCTCTATATCGATTATTAAATCACGCGATGCGAGCTTCCCCTACGCTGTCTTGATGGGTAATGAGGCTGACCAGCATGACAAATACGAAGGTTTTTTTTAAAAAATACGATGAGAGCAAATTATTTACTAAATCTGTACCAAAGTTTATTTTGGGTAGAATATGCGAAACGAGGTTTATACTGTAATAAATAAAGTCTAACGTTTTGTCAATCATTTTATTCAGAACAATTAAAAATAATATATACATGCTTGTAAGAAATACTATGTAACTATATGCAAGTATATACATATTATTTCTACAATGACTAATCACTATAATAATAATAGGTAATTCCGCCGCACACATTTAACTGGCTTACACAATAATCAACGAAGTAAATAACGTTGACTATCCTTACTATTCCGTAAACTGTCAAAATTTGCCTGCCTATCTGTCAACCTAGGTACCTACTTACTTGCCTATTTGTCTGTTATGCTATCACGGCAAAACTACAAATGGAGTCTGTTCGAAACTGTATGTTCTACATGTTATCTTATCTCGTCAGCACGTGTATTTCCGGCATGATACCAACCAAAGAATAGAAAATCATGCTACTGCCACTGATAAGGCCAATCAGGGGGGCTTGCAGCACTGCATTATCGTAGTCCTACCCCTCCCGTTTCGAGGAACAAACGAAACTTGGGAGTCTCATCATACTAAAAATTGTTTTATTTTATTTTATATATATATTTCTTAATAGGCTTGCCAGGTTTTTTGCATTGCAGCATCGCTATTTCGTGTTCCCCCATTAATGACGTGACTCATTAATATATATATATATATATATATATTGAGTGCCTAGCACACTAGTTTTTATCGCGCACATAAAGCATCTGTCACTTCTTAACTAAATGCGGGTGCGAAAGGGACGAACGCTTTATGAGCGCGATAAAAATTTGTGTGCTAAGCCCTGCTGGTAGTCTTATCGAACTAGGTTTATTATTGTCGTCGGCTCTCCAGCTATAAGTAGGTATTTAATTTATTTCTGGGCGGTACTATAGTTGCATAAAAGAAAATATGCCTGTGGCTTCGGATCAAATTGCTCATGAAGAAAGCGGTAACATGTTTTATTCAGAGCCATCATCATTAGAGATGCAACGGATATCCGGTTTCTATCTGGTAGGTATCCGGCTATGTTATTACTATCTAGCCGTATCCCGGATAGTAAAAGCTTGGATTAGAAATGAGATAAAACAAATAAAAGCCACTTGGTTTATTTTTATTTAAATATAAAACTTCACGTACTCGCTCGTGTCCACAAAATACCTGGTTGCCCATAATACCACACTCCCAAAACACCAGATTGAGTAATAAAATTAAAATAACATCCGATATTCCAACAGAAATGGTATTTTGGGAAGCGCAATGAGGAACCAGGTATTTTGGAATTCTGGTAATTTTGGGCACGAGCGTTCGAGTATTCCCAACTATCGTAATGGAGCGTGTTTTTAACCTCTATGGCCTCCACGCGCACTTAGTTCGTAACAAGTTGTAAGAATGATGGGCAAATTGGTCCATATAACCAATACAAATCTCATGTATACCACGTTAAAGCTAGTTACATAAGCTTCATTTCTTAATATGGGGACAAACTTCAAAATCCCCGGAGAAGATAGTTATCAGCCTTCAAATATTCAGACACACAGAACATGCGTTGCAATGCTATTTCTCCCAGCCTTCACAGTCTAGTCGTCATAATAACAATTACAGCAAATAGTAGGATCAAGGCTGGGTTCCATACATTTTTGCCCATCATTCTTTGCTTGCCGCGCGAAGACCGCGCAAGCCAACGCGACTTAAGAGATAACTCGGTCGCGGCCGGATATCCAGATGGATCCGGAGAAGTTGGTGATCCAGTCATTTAAGCAATACGTTTGCCCCCCTCTTAATATAAAAAAAACCAGCATTTTACTTCCTAGGAGGATATCAGGAGCAATTGTGCGATAGATATCATCATTTATTACGCCAACTTATACAACTTTTCACAAATAAGAATCTGGGAGCGCCGTTAGTATTGCTATACCTCATTTTAGGGCATGTAGTTATTTAACTGAGGCGACTGCAAGCAAAAAAAAAAACGATACTTGAAAAAATATATTTAACAGTCTATGAAACTGATTTCAGCCCACCATGTGCCGGTGACACATACATATAATACAAGAACTGCTCGTTTATAGTGATAAATATATTGTATAGCTAGTAGATATTTAATCCAATGGATTCATTAAAATAATGTGAGATGACAACCCTGAAACCACAAATATCAGATTTTTTTAGAAATAGGTAAATAATTTCTAGATCTAAGGAGATGATTTGGGTGTATTGTATATTATTTTTGTTATTAGTAGTCTCAACTTTTAATCAGGATGAAAATCGAATCCCAATGAGTTTATATAAACCAACAAAAAATTAAAAACCAAAAGAAACATATCTCTATTTATGAGTTAGACAATCTTTTTAAACTTCATAAAGTACTTATTTTGCAGTTGATTATAGTTTATTTCATTAAAAATTGGGAAGAATTACGTGTAAATAATTAAAAGTAAAGTGAAATTTCCAAATCTGTGGAAGATGCGATTTCTAACTAAGAACTAAGATAACTTTCGCGTTTAATGCGTATTTGGCGCAAGACAGTAGTCTAGATGTTTTCCAAATGATTTTCTGATGATTTGATTTTCTCTATGAAATACGCGAATAAAACGATAATGTCCATTTTTCAAGTTCAATAACACACCGTGCGGTTAAGCGCAGGTCCAATTCTTATGTGCGCACTTTAGGTTGTATTACTTCATAAATCCTACACAATGCGATATGAAGACAAAGAACTTCCTTTTAACCAAAGATGACGACGTCTGACTTATGGGTGGGCGAAACTTAGACATTTTCTACATAATACTTAAGTACTATTAAGTATTAAATGCTCCTGGATTCTCCGCCCTTTATCAGTTATCATTTATTTGTATTCATAAAATTACCCAATGTGAGCCTGACATATTTTATGTACTCCATACAATTTCATCCATTCCCGTGACGCACGCAATGTCAGGTACTGCATGCAGTATTATTTACAGAAAGTGATACAATTCAAGTCACTCTTAAAATAGTGAGCTAAGCTCCAGATAAAGTTAAGTTTGGTTGCATATTGGGGGTACAGATATAGTGAATAATGTTTCCATCGGTAAAACTCGGATCTCAATAGAAAGACGACGGGACCCAAGTGTCAATTCATTATTGTATTCAATGAGTGACATGTTTATATTCATTCATATGAAACTTATTGAGAGAGCACGTTAATATGAACTTTTCCGATAAAACACGACGGAAACTAATTATGCACTACATCTGTAAGGTGAGAGCGGCGGCGGCTACGTGACGATGCCTAACTCTTCCATGGTGTCGAGATCGCGTAGCATCATCTGCATGGTCTGCTTGGTGCGCGGGTAGAAGTCTGCCGTCTCGTCGTCCTCGAGCGACGGGTCTTGTGACTCCAACTCTGCGGGAAAACAATTGACTACGATGGCATCATCCGATTTACAGGGTGACCAGTAATTCGATGCTTCCCTGACTTTTGGGCTGGCACGGAAAGTGTTAAGGCTAAAGGTGCCCCAAGGCCCTCTCCATACAACTTTGTGCGAATTTTTGTGTTTAGGCTTTCGCACTAGAGAAGTGTTCATATATTTATTTTTTAAGTATTTTGACTAAAAGCAGTGCCCCAACTTGAATTTCTTATTATATTTACAAAATATATAAAGTTAGAAAAAAAATTAAATAGAAAAACAAAAAATCTAGTTACGGCACCTTTGATAAAAATAGGTAGCCAATAAAATATTATTTTCCAGTGCAAGAACTCTGAAAAAACACTTTCACTAAGTTTGTATGGAGTGGTCTTGCCCCACCCTTCACCACAGTTTAAATATAGCTCTAGAGCCGTAAAACAACTCCGTACTAACGTCCGAATTGACGCACTCCCAAAGACGCGCGCCGCTACACTACTTCTAAGCGAGTTTTGCACAGACAGTCGTTAGTGCCATTATCAAAATGAGAAAATGTGGCCGCCATTTTGAACTTTTTAATTACTGGATCGATTACTTCCAAAATAGATATCTGAGGATTCATATGGTCTCAGCTTTTTAATTGTAAAAATGTCGTTAATTAGTATTTTATGATTGTGAAAGTAAAGCGAATAATCACTGAGAATGTTGATAATCACCGTGTATGATACGGCAGCACCGCCAGTTTAATCCAAGTACGGTTAGTGACTATATTATCTTATTTACCATTCGAAGGTGTTATATGCTTAAACTGTATGAGAGTTACCGATGTTTTTTAACGGTTGTCCTTTTTTTAAAAAAAAAAAATACTAATAAGACCACATAACATGGTGAACCAACATAACATCAAACCAAATGAGACTACGGCATGACTTTGACAATTGAAATTAAGTTGGCAGGCCTTGATACCTGTCGAGCTAGATTGTAATTTAATTTTAAAATTGGTGGTGCACCTGAACATGACATTTCGTGTTTTTCTATCCTGAAAAGAAGGTCAGTATTCTCATGCATGTTTGACAAGAGGGCTGATTTTATCATAAAGGAGAAAATTGAGATTATTTGTACAAAAGTAATACTAATTCGTTTTGATTATTATTGATTTAGAATCACCACAATATTTTACACACTTGAATGCAGGCTGAATACATTGGACCTACTGATAGTTTATAACATATTAATTATTCTAACAAATAAATAAATTTGATTGATTGAATGATTGACGAACTCATTTTACGAAATTATTTGCAATGCACTGTGTCCGACACCGCATAACGCTTACCGCAGCGTTGTGCGTTTTGATCAAGAGACCAAAGCTTTAACAATCCGTGAATCCGTTATAATTTGTTTTCTTTTTTTTAAATTCACTGCCGTGATCTCATTGGTCGCCAATCACTAAAAGCAATAGGTATTCATGTTCAAAATTCAAAATGTTTTTCTGATCGCTGTGTAAGTCTCCTGGAGAAAAGACCTACGTTGTTTTTCAAATAGTTGGGATAAAAGTATTTTGTCTTTGGACTGGTGTTAAGCAAACTCAAAAGAGGGAGGGCTCCTCAGTTGTCGGTAGAAAGGCAGGCACTCACCAGCGACTTGCGCCTCGATGGAGTCGAGCCTCTGGTCGAGCAGCGCGTGGCAGCGCTGCACGTGGCGCAGTAGCCGCGCGCGACACGCGCCATTCTCAATGGCCACCTCGGGCTGTACTGCTGTACACAAAACGACAGTTTGACGTTGCTTTTATGCTACTATTTGGTTACTTTGTAGGCCATTTTTATGAGTGCTTTGATTAAGGGAGAATTTTGTAATATGTACTGGGCTGTATAAGTATAGCTCTATAATCAAAACTCGATATATTTTTCTTCCTTTAAATTGTGACTTACATTCACATTTTGGAAGTAAAAGTATACGCGTTAAGCAAACTAGAATATTGGGGAAATCCTTTTCATTAACCTTTTGGAGAAAACTAACTTTGAATAAAGTCTTTTCGAAATACTGGATCGTCAAAGATTCGAATAAATTTACAACAAATTCGATGATACAATAATCGTTTTATTTACTGAAATTCCGAGATATGAAAATTCGATGATGTAAAAATTTGCAAGTTGAGTATCGAAGTATTGTTGTTGGGCAAATAAAAATCGAGCTCTCAACTTTCTACTAAACAACAGCTACCCGCACACCACTTCCTCTGCGTAGGGTTTGTTTATCTCTAACTATTCCCTCAGGATTTCGGGAACTTTGCATTATAATGAGTGGCCTATGCCACTTTCTGGCCCTTCTGCTGGCGTTACTGCGTGAAATGACAAACCAACAAACAGTTACGCATAATATTAATAGGGATAGATGATATTGTAAAAATCGACAATTTAATAAAAATCTTCCTATCGTGACGTCAGACGAACTCTTTTTGAATTCGGGCTGGTATTGAGAGGTAACCTGAAATTGCGAAAAATTAATTTGCACTTACCTTGAACTGATTTAGCTAATTTCTCCAATTCGGACTCGCTGATGGGTAAATCTAAAGAAACGCCTCCGGGACTTGACAGAGCTCCACTCAGCAAACCTTGAGATTCGATTTGATTTTCTTTTTGGGCAAATTTCTCTCCAGCATCTTTTGAGGGAGGGGACTTTATATCTAAAGCCATTTCTTTTATGTCGCCTGCTTTAGCTGGCAGGTTCTCTTTTCCTAAGTTGTTGATGATCACATTCAAGTCGGAATATTCGGAGTTTAGTTTCTCTTGAGCAAAAGTTAATTCGACGGTTTCCCAATCATTGGCCCATAGATATAATTTTGGATGGTTCTTTTTCCTGTAGAAGAGAAACGTTATTACTGAACAGTAATTGGAATTTTGATTCGCAATTCGTTAGTATGATAGATTGTTTTTTTTTGAAAATGGCCTTGTGGCTTCTTTAATTATGGCACTTAAATCTTTTTGGTTTATACGAGAATTTCAAAAAATTTGTTCGTAATTAAGGCGTTGTTAATAAAAAGTTTAAAAAGTTCCTGTGTTACGAAAATTAACCATTCAATTATATACCTTATTAATTGTAGCCATAAGGCTTATAATTGTATTGCTAATTTTCGTAACGCAGAGGAACTTTTTAAACTTTTTCTTAACTACGCCTTAATTACGTACAAATTTTTTGAAATTCACCCTTGTAATCTCTATGATAAAATCAAAGTAAATACAGTTTTCGTAAGTGCAATTTCGTGACATGTTATTAAAATATGTGATTTAAAAATTGAATCATATCGGGGAGAACTGACCACATTATTTTATTTTTACAGTATTGATGGATCGTAAATATGCCTTGTTTTGTAAAAAAACAGTCAGTATGCAGATGTACTGATATATACACCATTTTTTTTTATATGATGTTATAAACATTGTTTAAAAGCTAATGTTAGAGTCAGTTCATTCAACTCACAATGATGAAAATTATACTTAACTGATACGAGTAAATAAATAAGTATTAGTTCATGCCGAATGTCCTTTTAAAAGAATTAATAAAGATCTTGGGTCCGAAACTACATAAGACAGTTGTTTACATAGCCCGTATATCCTATTTCTTTATGTTTTAACACACGAAATTCAAAATCACATGACGTCGCCGTCGCTATCTAGAATTAAGATTCGAGTTTTATTACATTTTTTAGTATTAAGGCATCACTTTAAATCTGGGTTAATACACACGTCTAGAGTTAATGAACAAGTGTGCTCGGCTGTCACTGATATTCACTTTTGACGCGTACACATTCAACCTGCGCAATGTACCTTTGTACGAATGCGAACTACTGCTTTGTTCATACTGTGGTAAAAGTGTTTTTCTCAAAAATGATACGTAAAGTCGCTAGAACATCTTTAAAAAGTCACCAGAAAGTTAAGAATACCGGACAATGATTAAGTGTCCGGTAAGTACGATACAAATCTCATAACATGCACTGCACGGGGCGTGCCCCAGGCCCGTACGATGGGAATAAAACAAATAAATAAATGAATAAAAAATACATTTTTGAGAAAAGCACTATACAAGCTTTGACCAATAAGTGCCATACTGGACTCGTACATGGAAATCTTCGCCTGCGGCTTGGATTTCAAATTGTACTCGTTCAGTATGGCTTACTTACTGGTCTCTTCAGTAATCTATATATATATAAAAGAAGAAGCTGACTGACTGACTGATCGGGTGACATATCAACGCACAGCCAAAACTACTGGAGCTAGAAGTCTGAAATTTGGTACAGGTATTCTTTAGGTAATGTAGGCGCCCGCTAAGAAAGGATTTTTACGAAAATCAATCCCTAAAGGGGTGAAAAAGGGGTTAACAATTTGTATGGAAATCCGTCATTTTTTAGCTTATTAACATGAAAATGAGAATTTAGGCTTCTGAATAAAAACAAAGGCACTGCAAAAGCAATTTGAAAAATTGATTATGGGGTAGTTTTGAAATTCCATCACATAAGGGGCAAAGTTTATATGGAAAATACCGCGGACGAAGCTGTGGCGGGTTCTCCAGTGTACTATAAATGGAAATGTATAGAGTGATAATAAATATAATGATGGCATAATGTGTACTAACATGGCGACGTGCGTGTTGACGCGCACAGCGTGCAGCGCGTCGGCGACGCGCAGCAGGTTGCCGGCGAGCTCGTGCGCGCGGCGCAGCGGCTCGCTGGCGCGTCCGCCGCCGCCCGCCGGCAGCAGCCCCTCGTACAGCCGGTCCTGGTCGTGCAGGAAGCGCTGCCGCCGCCGCCCGCGCCGCGGGTTCAGGCAGATGCTGCACGTGTACTTCTCTGGCACCTGCACGTCACACATCACTTAGCTTTCTTATGGGTAATACCAGGCGGGTTTCACTTGGAACTTTAGGTACGCTCGCCCGTCGGGCATCGCGGCGCTGTGAATCGCAATAGGTTGCCGCTCACCCGTTCGCCGCGTTGCACGTCGTCACAGCGATTTAAAGCTACCCATAAGCGACCCTAGCGTACGTGAAAGAGCAAGTGTTATGCGACAGAGAGAAGGCATGAGTAGACATATTTTCATTCTTAAACACAGGTTTTGTTAGAGAGTGATTCTTCTGTACGTTAGTACTATTATCTATTCTGTAGTAATACAGCTGATACGGGCAGGGTGGTCACTTATATGTATGTATAAAAAGTCCCTGACATTTTCCTGACTTTCTTTGACCATTTATTCAAAATACCCTGACCCAAATTGGTAAGTTTTAAGCAGTCATACAAAATTCAAATGTTAGTGAGAAACGAATACGCATAAATAAATTTCGATAAAAGCTTAATATTAAAGGATTTCCCATAATTTTGACATCACAAACATGGAGGACACAAAGACAATAAAAAGAAGGAAAATTTTATAATTTTTACCACCACCACCACTGATTAACTGCTGGATCTTTGTTCCATAAACCATCCGGAGCCTTACACACGAGCGAGGAAGAAGCGGTATGTCTAACAGCAACAATATACATGATGAAAATGAACATTGTAAACTGCTTCACAAGACGGATTTTACAAAGATTTTCATGACTTTTTCTCAGTACTATTCCACCGCGCTTTCTAATGTGTAAGGGGATATTATTAATAGCGCGCCTGTGTTGTCTTTACGTTTGTGTGGGTGTTGGGTTCATAAATGACATTGTCTTTGTTCCAAGGAACATTTCCGTTTTTTCATTCACTGATTTCGTTATCAATAGTGATAGATTCCTAATAAATATGCATTTTATTGAATTCATACATATTACGCCTGTTTAACTGATCAACCTACCTCCACCATCAGTTATTTTTATAATAGTTAAAAACTGGGTTATAACAGGTAGACATTTGGAAGCCTTCATTGGAGCTTTTGGAATCAGCCAATAAAGGTACTGTACTGATATGCTAAGTTACCTCGGCCTCGCGCTGTATGTTGTGGCAGAGCGCGTGCTGCCAGCACAGGCACAGCTCGCACTGCACCATGAGCCCGTCCTCCTCGCGGAACCCGCAGTGGCAGTTGATGATCTCCTCGCGCTTCATGTGCACCAGCTTTACCCGTTCGCCGTCTATCAACAACACACTTTTGTTAATTAATGCTCCACATGACGGTATTTCAATCTATCCAACTTATTTTTCAAAAATTAATTCATCATTTGTTTATCGAGTCCTTCATATTGCTGGAGAAATGCGAGAACTCACCTTCATGCGAAATAAATGTTTATAAATGATAACAAATTAATAGTAGTAAAACGTAATTTTTATTCATAAATAAAAAGACCGTTGACGGCCATATAAAACGTTTGGCCGTCAGCGTTCTTTTTACATGACACGACCTATAGACAGTAAACGAGGTCAGAGTCGAGCATACGCGAGTATTTCCGATTCAGCATCACCGATTTGAGCGTGACTGTTCAGTTTCGTTTACTCTTCAGTTGGTTCATCCCAATTAGATAAAAGTTCATAGAAAAGTTTATAATCTCAGTTTTAAAAAAACATTATTGCTCTAGGGCCGTACTAAAAACGATGAGTTATTCCTGCATATAAAGCTGTAGCGATAATAATGAGCAAGCATGATGAAAACGCTATGAATATCGGGAAGTTAGATTATAAATGTAACTTCGTCAATTGGATATAAACTATATCGCTTTAAATAATGCTTATAGGCTACTGTTACGGGTCTACAATTTTGCGATGATAATGCGAACTTAAATGGATCTTAGATATTTTAACCTTTTGGCCGCCAAGCACGTCTGAGAAGTAACACGGATTTCAACTTTAAGTCAAGGTAATGAAGGTTTTTTTTAATCCTGGATACGGTGTCACGCATACTCGACAACGGAGGCCAAAAGGTTAATAGAGTACGGAAGAATAAAAAAAGCCGCTCACGTAATCTATAGCCACGGTCTACTCGCCACGGCATGCATTAAAATAAGGTCGAGAATAATCAGGTGACTCACTTTCAGTAAGCATGTAGGCGTCGTTTTTGTTTCCGTCGTTGGAGTCGGCGAGCGACAGCATAGCGTCGGCGAGGTCCGCGGCGTCCGAGTCCTTCGAGTCGGGCGTGCCGCAGCTGTGGCTGGAGCGCGTGTCCGGCTCCGACGCGGACCACTCCTCCTCGCTGCCACCCTTCGCGATCGCCGCGAACCGCCGCTGCAGCTTCTCCTCCGCGCGTCGCCCGTCCTTCACCAGCTTGGCCACCGTGTGCGTCGATATCGCGCTCTCAAAGTCCAACACGCCGCAATCGGGAATTTCTAGCTTCGGCTTTATGTTCTCTTCAATATCTGCGTCCTCGAGTTTGACATGGCAATCTTTTAAGGTATCCATTTTACTCGCAACCTCGGGCTCCGGATTGCGGACGGGCAATAGAACCTTAGGCCGTTTAGGGGGCTTACTAACCAGAGCGTTTTGTAGTTTTGGCGAATCTTGAGGCTTCGGAACCGAGCCCTCAGGTAAACGTAAAGTAGACGGCGGCAAGTCGAAGCTCGCTTGGATCTTAATTTCTTTCGGTTCTGGTTTCGGCTCCTCTATGGCGCGTTTATGTATGTTTGGCAGTTTGACTTTGATTATGTTCTGCTGTGCTTCACATTTTAGCCGCATTATTTCGGCTTCTGTAGGACGTGTCCTAGCGTAAGCTAAATCTAAAACTTTAGGGGTAGCACCCATCACCTTTCTTAGTTCCCTGTGGTAATGTTTAATGTGCATTTTGAGAAGCGTAGGATTCCGGAAATTCTTGAAACATCCTTTAGCTGGGCATCGCAGTAGAGTTTCGATCACTTGAACTTTTAACGAACCCACATACACTGAAATTAAACAATTCATGATCTCGTACTCAATCAACATTATTATTCGTCCTAGATATCTTTAGACCAGTACTGGAACAATTCAGTTGGGCAACAAGTGAAATAATCTTAAATATTTTATGCCTGGAATTACTTTTTATAACTAACTGGAGATATGTATTACGCACGAGTGAGTTACGTACCTAAACTGTTTAGGTATTCATAACTCACCTACATACTAAGAATTTAAAAAAAACATAAGCGTCAGTATTCTTCAGCTATCATGTTTTGAGCAGCATTTTCAATCTGAAGACAGTTTTTAAAACTAATTTAGCCTATGACAATTGACATAGATATAATTAAGCATTTTGAAAAAAAAAACTAAAAATAAAAAAAAATATATATTAAACGCTTAAAACAACTCCTAACATAAAAATATAACTAATTAATTAATGGGTTTAGACTAGGGTTGCCAAAGTTTTATGGGGCAAATATAGTATTTTACAGACAAAGGTATAAAGAAAAAATACTACACTGAAAAATAATAATTGAGTACTTTAAAGAAAAACCTTTTAAAAAAAGTATAAGGTGTGATTGATTAAATATAATACACAGAATTCGTCTTACTAACATTCCGATAGCGCATCTTCTGGCAGGACTGACCAAAATATTGTATTTTTGCGTACTATATATTTTTTCAACAGTATATAGTACATAGACCCAAAATATAGTACAATACTATATATTATAGTACAGTTGTCAATCCTAAATTAGACAAACATTATGTACTCATATACAACACTATAAAATTACAAAAATAAGAAGCTTGTGTACAAGTCATTGATAAGAGACAAACATGCTATGGTTATAAGAATACATGTATACTGTACGTTGTCCGTCAGTCATTGTTAAGAATTTCTAAATCATATTATCTTTTATATACGGCCTTGTCATAAGCAATAAGAGCGAAAGATCTTTTTTAAGTTTTAAATATTTTCTTTAGAAACTAAAGCCCACGAATATATAATTATATCTATATGAATTGAAATAGGCTAAATTTTTTAAATTGTCGGCGTAGAAAATGCTGCACAAAACACGATAGGTAAAGAATACAAGTCTAAGTGTTTTTACTCTCAGGACGCATATTTACATTTATTTTTGCATAAGACATCAGATACTGGTAATTAGCATATTATTTTCTTAAAATATAAAGTAAAGTACTCACCAAAGCCATCTTTAACACTAGCATCGTCAGGAACAGTGTCTTTAATAATTGGTTCGGAACACAAGTCGCTTACACTAGCATTTTCCGCCAAATTGGCTGCTACAGAACTCTGAAATATACAACAATATTAAATTTACAATAAGTTCTAATTATAAATATGCTAGGGCTTTCACAAGTCTCTAGTATTAGGCGTTGTCCTAATAGAACGCGATTGCGTGATCATCGATTTGTTCGCACGAACTTTGTTCGTAAGAACACGCGATCAAACATAACGATGTCGAAAAGGTTTCCTAATTGACATTCGCGCGATTAATTAGGACACTAGCTCGACATCAGTATGTGTGATTACGTGTTCTTACGAACAAAGTTCGCGCAAGCAAGCGATGATCGCGCAATCGCGTTCTATTAGGACAACGCCTTTAGAGCATCGTTTCATAGTTTGAATGGGGAAGATGCATTAAAATCAAAATGAGGTTTAAATGATATATTATGAAAATAAATGTAAACAAAAGCATATTACAGAAAAAAGCAAATCGTTTTGACTATTCATTTTTATTTTATTAAGGGTCAAAATTAGTGAAAAATGTATATTGGTTTTTATTTCTGATTTTAGTTTTTTGGACATCCTCATAAAATTTGTCATGTTTTATTTCTACGATGTTGGTCTAAAAACAGTATTTTCGGTAGTAATTGCAAATTTCGTTTAAACGCCACACATTTTGTACAGTCTAAAGACAGCTCTGACGTCATAGTTGTCGTCCATTTTGTATGGAGTGTTTTTGCGAGTGGTATGAACAATGACTTTTCAAAGCTTCATAACTCATAAAATAAACAACATAATAATGTGTTGCGTACACAGATCGGTTTCTATTACTCTGCAATTTAAAATAAAAGATATAAAAAAATCATAATGCATCTTCCCTATCGTAAATAGCATTGCATCTAGTATTTTTAACAGAGGAAACGCAACTAACCGTATCGAGCCGCGGCAAAGTAATTTTGAGTTCTCGTCTAGTTTTCTTGTGGATGGTGCGGTGATATTTGTTGGTGAGCTTTTGCCGCTTGAGCAGCGGCGAGGAGGAGCTGAGCACGCGCGAGGGCGCCGGCGGCGGCGGCGCGCCCTCGGCGCTGCTGCCCACCCAGCCCAGCCGCCGCGACAGCTTCAGGTGGATGCCGAAGTCCAGCAGCGCCGCCTCGTACGGCTTGCGCGACGCGTCCGGGTTGTTCTCCAAGTATATGCGCATATCGTTCTTGGTGTGGATTCTACGATTCTCAGGGCTACAATGATAGATTTTTCACTATACCAAGTGTTACATCGAGAAGGGTCAGTATGAGGCCCTCATAAACTATAGGAGAGAAATTTGATCTAACAAACCATGTAGCGATCAGCGTTTATTGATTTCCAATAATGATTTAACAAATAAAAAAATCGGAGGGCAATTTTTTTTTACTGACGCGCTTGACACGGTTAATGATTATAGAGACACACATTGATTTAGAAGCTCGCAAAAATGTGTATTTAACTGATGCCCATATATTATCAGGAACAACTTACCTCACTAAAACAACATCCCACTTGCCAGCCGAGTGCCCCAAACTTCTGCGCACCATGTGTTTAGTCCATCCTGGTGGCAACCTATTGTCATCTACCTATAAAAGTACAATAAATTAAAATGCGGTGGTAATAACTGATAATTAGGTAAATTAGCCTATCAACTGTCATGAGAGTGCAACTAACTATGCTCTTGAAGATATTTTGCTTCCTATATTTACTTATTGTTAATTCGTGTAGGTATGTCTTATCTACCCGAAAGAGTAATTCAAGTATTTAAAGAAATCCTTTCACCCTTTAAAGAGTTTTAAGCAGAAGTTGTTAACGGATCCGCGGTTAATCCAATTCTATACACCATAATACACCCTCCGCAGTCTAAAGAGGTTTTGGGCGCCTCTAATGCTAACGACGTAGCAGTGAGAGCATCCATCTACTAGCATCAGCCCAGAGGCAGCTTCTGACAAGCTGCAAAGTCCCTAAGCAAAATCAAATACTGGCTTAACATCTGGAGGATCAAACTATGCGGTCCAAAGTCGAACCACATAACTTTTACTCTCAGAAAAGGAAACTGCTCACCGGTGAAATTAGGAGATACTGTCTCATCGCACCAAAATACGATAAAATATATTGGAATGCTTTTGAACAGAAGATTAATATGGAAACACCACATAAAAGCCAAAAGAGCATGAATAGCACCGTCGATCAACGGCTCTTTTACTAGCGCTCTGTCGTGCGTGCCGTGTACCTACTGCAGTAGCAGAAGAGAAGCAGGGTATACATTAAAGTGAGCAGGTCGGCGGCGCACCTGTACACTGCGGCGCGGTAGCGGCGGCTTGGCGGGCGCGGCGTCGGCGCGCGCTTCGCACTCCACCTCGCTGACGGCGCCCGCGGGCTGCCCGTCCACCCAGCGGCATGCCCACTCGCCCGGCAGCAGGCACCCCTCCGTCGCTTCGACGCCCTCGCCTCGCCGCGAACTCGACAGCTCCTCCGTCTTCAGCAGTATCTGCTTACGCATCTCCTCCACTTGTTTCTTCATTTCGTCCAATTGACATTTCACTTTCTCCACTTGCTTTTTTACCTTCTTTTTCTGTATCAGCCTCAACGTTTTACTTTTCTTTACTTTAGAAATCTTTTTCCGCTTCTCTTTGTGAACCACTATAATTGGTTCTGATGCCAGTTTAACGTCTTCTACTTCCGATTCTTTTACTTCTACCGGTTTTACCTCATTCTGCTCTGCTTCATTTATACCATCTTCTAATTTAGTAATTACTTCTTTAATTTTATCTATGACTTTTTCATGCTTTACGCCATCTTGTACCTCGAAAATACAAACTTTGTTTTCTTCTTTTTTTACCTGTATAAGATGGAAGCAAAAAATAAATAAATGTGTATATTTACAATGGTAAAAGTACAAATTTATGGTCATTTTTTACAGTATTACAGAGGGCCAGGTTCGCTTGCTTTTGTCGCGTAGAAAAAGCATCTTTCACTTTTTAACAAAATATACGAGCGCTAATGTGCTACGGACACTATTCATCTTTTTATGATTTATTAAAAAAAAATAACATTACATAATTTATTAATTGTATAAATTGTATTAATGTGTGATGGAATCTGGTACTGGAATAAATAAATTTCAATTTATTTCAATTGTCTTGTTTAGACATGGCGTCATATCTCAGCACTATTTAGAACTCTTAATTGCAAGACCTTAACAAAAACTAGAACCTTGTATGCGATTTTATTTAAAATCATTGCCCAATTGGGCGTTTAGTGTCCCGAGGGTCTCATGCTGAATATAAAATACCCTGACAACAATGACATATATGAAAAATGGATCCATGCTGGCTAGTGTCACTAACCATTCAAAAAAAGACCACCAAGTTCAGTCTTAATGTATCAGACACGCAATTACCGACATAATATCGAGTGAGGGGAAGCTGTAGCAGGGGTTGATATTATTATATTATATATAATAAGTAATAATAATTATGGATAACTTACAAGATCTAGGTGTTGATTTTCTAATATTTGACTAGTATCCAAAACCCTTGGCAGTTCATCAGGGCTATGCTCGTCAGGTGCAATGTCATTTGCGTTAGAATCCTTCGTCTCGACAACAGGTGCTTCTGTTATTGTTTCATCAATATTAGGTTCTGTCTTGCAAACGGTGCCTATTATATCTGCTACTGCATCTACCGTCAGTTATAAACACAAATCAGTAATGAACCAAATTTTCTTACCTAAAAAATATTGGCTACGAATTACGATGAGAAAAAAACAGCCTATCAAAGTTATCCCTACTCAGTATTCAAAAGTAGTTTGACTATGGATCCCTAAAAAAACAGATCTTACCTGGTATTTCCATTTTGACATCATTTAGAAATGGAACATCTCTTTTGGTTTTCAATTTGATTTTCTTTCTCATAAAGGGTTTTTTTCTAACGGCTGGCTTCTTTTTAGCGAGTTTTATTTGTAGTGCCGTATTCGTTTCCACGGGTGGATTTATGGTAATAGGGGGCTTTTCAGGCGACTTAGGCCTATGAGTCTTCTCTGGTATAACACCCTCAACTTGTTTTGTGCTTATGGATATGCTTTTAGATTCTATGTCGACTGTGGGTAACTTTTTCCGTTTTTGTCCAATGTTAAATATTTCTTTGATGTTTAGTTTTCGCTTCATTTCACGACGTTCACTTTTCGAACCTAAATAATCACGTGTGGGGTCGAAGAGATGGGTATGGTAGGCCGGGATGCAAGGGAGGTCGTTGGTCGCGTGCGGCGCCCCGGCGGGCCCGTGGGGCGCGGCGGGCGCGGCGGGCCCGGCGCTCGCGGCGGCCGGCTCGAGCGCCGCGGGTGACTGCGCCGTCGCAGGCGGCGTGAATGTGTGAAAGCTCGGGTAATCGTGCTTGCTCGATTCTTTTAGCTTGTACAGCCTTGATAATGAGCATTTCCATTGAAAACCATCATCGAACATAACCTCGTAACTACCTGTGAAAATAATTAAAAAGTATGACAAAACTCATCAGTATTTTCCATTAAATTTGGCATAGTTCTGTTTTAGTATTAAAAAACCGGGAGCTGAGTGCAAGAAACCCTACATTATTTTATAGGGGCAGTCGAACTTTTGTTGCTTCGAGAACTTCTGGCCTGCACGGGGCACAACTTGGCACGTTAGATGGAATATTGCACGGCGCGGCGTGACCCTTTTGCAATTTTAGGGATGTGCACTTGCGACTTGCCTTGCTCCTTCAAAATATTGATTTACACGCGCTATTCTAACGTAAATTCAGTTTTCTTGGGCATATTTATGCACAAGCCTGTGTCCACTGTCTACTACAAACGATGGAAGCGAACAGAACAGATGTAGAAAAAGTACAAAAATTCCTTCAAACAATTATGCCATTATTTGTTTCTTAAATTCCTTATTAATATAATAATTGGTAATAAATCTAATAATTAATTTAAATTAGCAGATTTTGTGAATCAATAACAATTTCAGGGCGCACAATACTTTTGTCCAAGGCTGTAAGTATTGTTTTTAAAATAGGCTTTCAGTGACTACCAAAATCAGAGGTCCTAATTAGTACTACGTATGAAACTTCGGACATATTTGTACCAGTTTAGTTTTATTTTAATGTCTGCCTAACCTAACATTATACATAATGTAAGGTGGTACGGAACCCTTGGTTCGCGAGCCAGATTCACAATCCCTTACCATTTCCTAAGTCATTCTGGACAGTTGCAATAAATCTTCGATTGTCTCTCCAGCGCGCTAGGCATCTTTCACCCGCAGCAAATGTTACTTTCTGTTTATCCATTGCTTTCGATTCTGGAATATGTTCTGGGACATTGACTGTTGACGGAGTAGTAGGCAACATAAGTTTCGGTTCAGAATTATCGAAGGGTCTTAATCTTGAACTGCTTATACTTATCCATTCATTATGCCTGAAACAAGAAGAAATTAAAGGATATTTGTCATTTCAATCAAATATCTTATGGATATTATATCAACCAACAGCAAGCTCATTGAACTTAAACCTTAACCAGGCCATAACTTGGCTTGTTTTAATTAAATTTCAGATTTTTATCGGAAGTAGCAGTGTCCCATTTGTTTTAAAATTTAAAGGTTAACAAAATAAAGTACTGTTTGCGACTGACTTTTTAGGTTGGTCATCATACTGCACCAAAACCTCGTTTTCTTCACAATCAACTTCTATTATTTCTGCTGGGTACCACAGTCCGGAAAAATCTTTTGCTTCCACTTTAGATCCAATTGCTAGAGAAACACTGCTGTTCACTGAAACATAATAATACAGGTACATTATAATAGTACATAGTTTAACACTTTAAGTTATGTGCTATCTTACTATAATATTATTAACTAGATGTGCTCGGCATGCGTTGCAATTCTGTTTAGTTTTTTTTTTAGGTTATAAACCGCGCCGCACAACATTCACCAAAGTTTCATCGGAATCTGATGAATGGTATAGAAATGTATAGGAGACGAACAATCAAACGAACATTGATATATTAGAGAAAGGGTTAATACATATTTTCAAGGAGTTAGGTAAATTTGTTACTTTTTTGCCGTACTAACTTCATCCCACTCTTTTATCCCCTTCCAGTTTTATTTTGAAAACAATCTTTAGCATATGTCCTGCCTGAAGTCGCCCTTAATATAATATTCAAAACAGCATTGACTTCCGTCCAGTAGTTTAACCATTGGTACGTGTTATGTTGCTTATTATGAAACCCCCCCAATAACAATTTTTCATTGTTATCTTTAATGTACAGACTTTTCCAACGTTACGATTTTATTATATGTATATTGATAATAAATGCTAAAGCATTAATTAATTAATATAAACTTTATTGCAAAATACATGACGGTACAAATGGCGCACTTAATGCCTTAAGGCATTCTCTACCAGTCAATAATTGGGCCAAACAGAAACAAGTTGAGGTGGGTGCTAAACATAAAAACGATCATTTGAAGCAAACATATTTCTACTAAGTTAAAATAGTAATATTTATAATTATATATGAGAATATCCACAATACAATATTTTTTATAATCATTAACACAATGTATATATCACTCTTTCAAACGTGTGTTGCGCAAGCATCTGATTGATAATATCCACAATGAAAATCAAAACCGGCCTAGGAGAGCGCCGTATTAAAGATTTACGATCAGTTTTTTTACGTGTCAGGCCTCAAATAACGAGGAAGCGCGATGAAAGTGGTGTTTACCTTTTTCGGGACTCAAAAATTCTTGGGACATAACATCACAAACGTTTTTCTTGTTTATAGTAGCTTCAGTATCTGTAAGTATCATGTCAATCACGCTTGTAGCTATGGCCAATGTTTCTTCAGCATCAGCATTTACATTTATACTTATTTTATCACATTTAAATTCCTTTGACATTTTCATTTTATTCTCCAGGGTATCGCCGGATGTCAAAAGCTGATGCAGTAATTTAGGTCCTTCAATGTATTCAGAACCTTTCGTTTCAAATGTGTTCTTGTTTCCTGAATACACTAATTTATTAATTATTTGTTGATTTAATGTATCAGATGTTTTGGTTTCGTCATATTTTGTTTCACAATTATTAAAATCCTGAATTTTATCGTACACACTCATTACATTTTTGATTTCTTTTTCTGAATGCTGAATATCTGCTAGCTGTGGTTCATTCACGATTGTCTGCATGTTGCTAATACTTTGATTCTGGAGTGATATGGTAGTGTCCGCTTGATTTACAAAGTTGTCTTCTTTAACTAGATCTGATTTAGAGTCTTTTGAAAATGCGGTTTGACATTGTGATTTGTTTCCCTCCTTACTATACAATAACTCTTCTTGTTTCTCTATTTCTGTTTTTGTTTTATTGAAAGACACTGCCATTATTTGCTTTTGTAATGTCTTTGTAGGTATATCAGAGGAACCAGTGAGTGCAAGTTGCTGTTGCAGAAGTTCACATTCATGCTGGGTTGCTTCTACTGGTTTTTGCGTTTCTGTAATGGCTTCTAAATCATTAGCAGGAGACGAGTTTCTTAAAAGTATCTCTTGTTCTTGTTCTTCAATGTATTTTTTTATTGCATCCACATTTTCAACATCAGATTCTTTGCAATTAAAAGATATGTTATTTGTTTCATCCATATTTTCCATTTTTTTAACTTTTGTGTCAGTCATCTTTCAAGGAAACTGGAATGGTATTGCATCTGCAAAATATTTAGAGGAAATTATAGTCAATTCAAATATAAAAAATATGATAAAGACCTTTTTTCTATGATAAAAACACAATAGAGCAAAAAGCAAAAAGAATATTCTTTATATACATAGAAGCAAAATACCACTCACTCACTAACCAATCACGGAATCTCCAGAACTATAAAACTAATATTATCATACTAAATCATTAAAATCTGCGAAGTTCATAGTGGAAGATTGTATACCTTTATATACAAAGAAAGAGTAGTATACGTGACTACCACACAAAGTCTTAGGTTTTAATATACAGAATAGTGTTTTGAAACTTGATATCGTTCTAGATTTTAACTCTTTTTCTGGTCCGACTTTCAGAAGAATTTGGTCTTCTTTTTAAAACGCTGACAGCAACTTGGGCTTTTTGAACACGCCCATGGGAAAAACCGCTGAAATAACGGCGCAGAAAAAATATGATATTAAAAAAATATTAATATTGATCGTATTTCCAAAGTTATTGTTTCCAAACTATAATTTCATGACATCAGCTCGATACTTTTGAAACAGAATATCTCCAATTATTAGTACTGGAATATATTATATTCAACAGAAAAATCTATATCTGAAATCTAAAACATTATTGTTTCAGTTTGATAATTAAACAATGAAGTTTTAAAATATATTTTGGTTTCATTTTACACTCGCGCGCCGCTGCCGCCATGCTGCTCATTTGACTTTGAGAAGCGACATTTGGTTTTGCATCGTCGACAGCAAGTTTAGACTGACTTATATTCTTCCGTGGAAATTTTCTTTTAACCAATTCTGACACCATGTTTACATTAGTAAATTAAACTCATATATGAAAATAGTACTTAGCGTTTTTAATTTCAAGAACCGCTAGCATAAACAGAAAGAGCTTTTTTTTAAAATTACAACAACAATAAGTTTATATAGAAGATATTCAATGTCGAGTTTCTTTATTCAATAAGCATGGTTTTATGTTGGACACTTATTTTTAAATAAATATGTGGATGAAAAACCAATATAATAACTCTTATTTTCTGTTCACACGTAAATGCTGAAGGGCAATGATAGATTACACATAAACATAAGACAAACTCTTTATGTTACACTATACCACTATTTCATTCGCGCGAGCAGAGCCACACATCTAGTAAAGGAATAAAAAGAAGCCGGAAATATTTCCAAACTACAGGGGTATGCTGATTAAAATACTAATATATAAGATCAAAAACACTGACATCAGATTTAAAAAAAAACAAGGTTAAGAGATGTAAGTAAGTGTCACAACTGTGTGTAATAAATAATATAATAAACTAGCTTTCACCCGCCACTTCAGCCGCGTGGACATCCTAATCACTTAGCGGTATGAAATATAATTTACGAGCTGTGCTCATACCAACCTACCAAATATACATTAAAAAAATCATAAAAATCGGTCGAGCCGTTTCGGAGGAGTGCGACCACCGTGACACGAGATTTATGTATATATAGAAGATATTAAAACAATTATGGTCAAAGGAAGAATAAATAAGCAAGAGAATAGAGAAAGCATAGTTTTTTTTTTATATTTGTAACATCTCTGATCTCTAAATAGTATAAAAAAAGTCACAAACCGCATCTGTCTGTCAGTTTGTCCTCTTAGTTCTTCTAAACCATGTAATGCATTTTGAATTTGATGCAGTTTTCACTATCATGTAGAGAATTTCTTCCGGAAGGTTTATCAATGTCAAAAACGTTCTTAATAATTTTCATAATAATTTATTGAATTGACCTACTTGATTAACTATTTAATAATAATAATATTTATAGTTTGTATGTAATTATATTATTAATATTAAAATTTAAGTATAATATTTTAAATTAATTATTTAATAATAATAATAATATCGCACCTTCGGTGGGACAAGGGCATAATTACAATTTTTTATAATTTTACAGGAGAGTCGTTCTTGAGAATTAAATTTGATCTATATTTTGACTAAACAGCGAAAAAATTAAATTAACTAATAGAAAACAGACTTCAAAAACCCTTTGAAAAATAAGATCAATCGTTAAATTTATTGATCTTTGTTAGTCAATTACCTAGAAATTAAAGATATGTATATTGTTTATTACGTGGTAAATTAAATATATCCTAGTTGGTGGCAAGTAAATTAGGTTCATATCCCTCATACTGTATTAATTTACTGGATATCGATTTTTTTTTTGGACAAATCCACTATGGCCACTCAAATTGATCCTTAATTAAAGTTTATGTGTAGATTGAAAACTAGTTGAGGGACATTTAACTATTTAATCTCTAATAAAATGCTTAAGTGCTGTTTGTGAATTCAGCCATTTATCACTTATTTAACAATAAACTTTTTATTTCTAGGTCAATTGACTAACAAGATCAATCGTCATTTCTTACTTTTCAAAGGGTTTTTGAAGTTGGTTTATTATTAGTAAATTTTTACTGAAAGGCAGTCAGTTTATATAAGTCACCACATCTCTTGTCTTCAGCACAACAAAGAGTATAAGTCAAAGTATTCAAAATAATGTTTGTCCTAATACAAATTATTATAAACGTTATTTGACACCAGATATGCATGAATTACACAAGGATAAGATTTACGCGAGAACCTCTTTGGCAATATACTAAACTAGAAAAATGTGCAAACCAGTAACTTATTGCTAGTGCATTTCAACACCATTTCTTTACAGTGCAGAATCTGGGTCTAGGTCATTGACGGCCTGATCATGCTCAACCTGATATTGCACGACCAGATAACGCGCAGCCATAACGTACACTAACTATTGGCCATGTATTATTGCCTGTACAAAACTTGTATGAGCCCATAATCGGAAACCAGTAATGTTCGACCAGATGATAATGTACAAAAGTGTTTTTCAACGAGTGGGTCACAACTCCCGGGGGGCCGGTCGCACGCCCTTGCTCACGGGGACGAGGGACAAGGGGCAAGCCAGGTTTTTAAATACCTCGTCGTTGAAACCACTGAAATAGTATTAATACGGTCATGAAGGGGCTCCAGATTTTGATTACCTGTAGAGGGGTTGCATATTCAAAAACGTTGAAAAAAACTGATGTAACAACCCAACAATTTTGTGTCCACAAACTTCTGATTATCTGGCCCCACATTCAAAGAACAGAGTGATAACGCAAGACCCAATAATGTACTGCCTGATAATTGGAAGCCAAAAGCCAGACTTTGTAGTTCAAAAATATTACAGTATAAACTTATTCAGCATAACATATTACAAGCAAGCTAGATTTTTGGAGCAGTTATAAAAAAGAAGACCTAACATTGAAGGCCTTATGAACCTAACCTATCATCACTTATTAACCATTTAACTCATAGCAAATAATAAAATTAGGTTTTCACTCTAGAGACTCAACAGTAGTTATCTGAGGTTATTGGTCGCACGCAATTAAGTTCTCTATTATAGTTGATTTCATTTATTACGACCTTGGTTGTAGCAACCATTCGGCTAGAGACGTTAAATCTAAGTTCCTTAAATTTAAAGCATATTTTAGTACAAAATTCATGTGGCTATAGCGAGGATGTAACGCCGATTTCAGGTGTAGCAACTGCTTTCAATGAATCATTTGTAACAAGTTCTTAGAAATCCCATGCAGATGTTGTGACCAGAGTCAGCCACCAAAGACACAAACAGCTTTCTTATCTTTTGTTTACATCCACACAGATGGTCAGCAACTGTGGAGACCTTTACCTTTTGATTATAGATATTAGCTAAGAAGGTAGGTTAGCGTGTATGTTTCCGAGTTAAAATGGTTCAGTTACAACTGACATTCTGAGTAGCAACTGTTTTTACCATTGCCTGTACCGACTTCCAAATATAACGACGAAATTAGAGTAATTCCTTCATCGTCGTTATACCCGAAATCCACTGTATTTGGTTGTGCATTATCGAGCTCTACATTAGTGGTATGGGGTCATAATCGGCGACCACATAATTTTAAACTGATAGTTGCCAGTTATAAGGTTTTGCATTATCTGGCTGTGCATTATTAGCCCACACATTATCAGATTCAACAAGATACCCTGATAATGCACGATCCGATAATCCGCGTCCACATTTGTGGCCGGGAATAAACGTGTAGCCCTATCCCTGGTCGTACATTATTAGCTCCCCGGCATCTCATTATCAAACACCAGCGATTGCATCATCATGGGAAATAGGAGGCCGTTTTAATAATACAGCGATAATTTCGTTCGACTCCTACCACAGCTTGTTATTAAGTAAGTATTGTTAATAATGACTTACCTAATTAAGAATCAAATGCTTTTGCAGCATAAACCAAGACGGAATTAGTTGATGGTTATCACGCCATTGCACGATTAAACCACATTTAAACATTAAACAAAGGGTATGGTACCTATCTAGATAGCCATTTTTCAATTTCACTTCAATTTTGACTGACTGACAGTACCTTTTTTTTTGGATTTTTTTGCCTGGCTTCGCAGACCTTCCCAGACAGTTACTTTTACTTTGCTTTAGTGTTGCCAAGTCAAAGAAACAAGAAATAGCTAAACAGTTTCGAAAAGTGGCTAGAAATCGATAATTTTTGAACCCATGAAGTGGTTGAAAGTGGCTAACAAAATTGTAACACAAACAGATGCCATTTTATTTAAGGAAGAAGGTACTCGTAGAAAACTATTCAATCATTTTTAAATGGACATTACATTCGCTTTGTAAGAGGCAAGAGAAAAATACAATTCGTACATTTGCCACGCTAGGAGCTGTCGCACAAAAAGTTTAGAAAATAACAATAATGTAATGAGAAATATGAGAATTTACTGTCTTACAGTAATACATTAGCAAAAATTTCCACGGACGTAATTGTTACTGGTGTTTCGGCGAATTCAAAAAACATGTTCACGCTCGTCCCTTCATTAGGTACTTAATAAAGTAAAGAATCTTGATACGTATTTATATAAAAATATAAATTTCATAGGGTAGATATGTTCTTACACTGTTCTATTTTTGTGTATAGTACCTAAGCTAAGCATCCGCCATCTCCTTTTCCTCCAAGGCTTTGGAATCTTTTTTGTACAGTATGTACGTAAAAAGCATAATGACCAATCGCCGACAAAGCGTCGCAGCACGTTCATCATCTACTAAGCGGCAACTGAGCTATGCGTACGTGAAAAGAAGTGCCACTCGCCTCGGCACCACTCGCCGAGCGCCTCGTACGAGCGTGAAGTACCGCCATGAAGTGTTGTTTCAGGATAATTTGCAGCACAAATAGTTATCTGACGTTAAGAAAAAAGTCAAGAATGAACTAACCTTCAGAACTGTTTTCTGTATAATAATATAGAACTCTTATATTACATATCAATACTTTGTTGTTTGAGACACTAAAAGGACCGTTGGGTTTGTCATCAATGCTTTCCCGGCAATCACCTTCATATACCTAAATATGCGTTAAAATGAGCTGGAGACCCAGCTTAACTGCATAATTTTGAGGTTTCAATAACATTTTTAAACAACTGATTATCTAAGCAGCTTAATGGAACCTTATTTTTGTTCATTTACCTATTTTTCATTTAAATTTTAGCACCTTTTCTTAGCAACGTTTAATAATATTTATTTAGCAAGTTTTTGGAAATTTCTATGCGTACATCAAGCAAAAGCAACTTATCAATTTAAGAGTTGGCAACACTGGGCCTAACAAATCCTAGCTATGACCGATATGCACTGTACACTACATATATCGAAGTGCCGTCTCCCTTCTCTCGTAAAACGTAGTGTTTATATAGGTACTCTGCGATTGTCCTATTTATTTATTAAAAACCAATCTAGAGCGATCATTATTTAAAAGAATAGAAGAAGAAAGAAGATGGACTTAGCAAAATCGTTGTTTAGTTCGCGTGACCATGATGGTTACGTCGGTCGTGAAGACCACGAAAGGAAAATTAGCTCGGCGTTACAAGACTACGACCCTGAGGATGTTATCGATGCAATCCGTGGCTTAAACGTCGCTGACGAACTGTTCCCGGTACGTGGCGGACCGTTTTCAGCGCTCACACCTAGTATGGTGCCTCAAGACATAATGGCTAAATTAGCACAACCGGAATCGGAGGGCAACGGTAACAGACTACCCAACTATAGATTTGATGAATTTGGCTTCTGTTTTGGTGATGATGACGAATCAGAGCAAAGCCCAAATAAATTGCTTTCCAATGCATTTGTGGAAGACGATCAACATCATCTTGAATGGGAGTTTTACAGTAAAGAGATCAGTTTAGCAGAAGTTGATAGCAAACTTGAGAAGACAGATAAATTGCAGGGAATGGTGAAATACGGAGTGCCGCACTCTCTTCGGCCTCAAGTTTGGATGAACTTGTGCGGTGCTATCAAAAAGAGAGCTTCGACTGAAATTACGTATCATGAAATTGTGAGAGCCTCTAGTGATGATGGCCTTGTCACCAGCAAACAAATTGAGAAGGATTTGGTTCAAATATTACCAAACAATGTTTGCTTTTCACACCCAACCAGCACTGGAGTACCTAGATTACGCAGGCTTCTCAGAGCATTGGCTTGGCTTTATCCCGACATTGGCTACTGTCAGGGAACGGGAATGATTGCTGCTTCACTTTTGCTACTTATGGAAGAAGAAGATGCCTTTTGGATTATGTGTACGACTGTCGAAGATCTCCTACCAGCTTCATATTATTCTTCCACATTAATTGGGATTCAAGCAGATCAAAAAGTTTTGCGAAGTCTTATTTCAACATATCTGCCTGGCATAGACCAAGTTCTTAATGCGCATGACATTGAGCTCTCATTAATTACAATGCATTGGTTCTTGACATTATATGCCAATGTTGTTCATATGAAAATATTACTAAGAATTTGGGATCTATTTTTCCTTGATGGTTCAATAATTCTTTTCAAAGTAACACTAGCAATGTTGAAAATCAGAGAAAATCGATTTACTGAAATATCAAATTCTGCACAAATCTTTAATGCCTTGTCTGACATACCTGGTGAAATTGATGATGTAGATATTCTCATAAAAACCATAGACAAGGTCTGTGGAGACTCATTAAGCCTAGCATTGATAGAGACTCATAGAAGAAGGCATCTAGCATATCTTATGGCTGACCAAGGAGCTTTAGTGGGCAATCCCAGTGTGGTCCCCAACTTACCTAAACAGCAGTTGCAAAGACGGCAAATAAAAAAAAACAAATCTGTTATTCAGACTATTCTATTTGGTGATGATAGCAATAATGAGGATGCTGTTTCTAAAAACGTAAAGCAAACAGAAATATTAGTTGATCTCAGAGAAGCAATATTGCAAGTTGCTCGCCACTTCCTTGCCTTAGAACCACAATTAGTATCTGAAATCCAACTTACTGCTGATTACAGTATGCAAAGTCATGCTGCTGACAGGGAAAGATATGTTAATGTATCTAGAAGTAAAAGGAGAAGAGCTAAAGCTCTATTAGACTTTGAAAGGAGGGATGGAGATGAGTTGGGCTTCAGGAAAAATGATGTCATAGAAGTAATCAGCTCAAGGGATGAGCATTGTTGGATTGGTGAATTGAATGGTCTCCGAGGCTGGTTCCCGGCTAGATTTGTCAAATTATTGGATGAAAAAGGAGTCAAGTACAGCAGAGCTGGAGATGATTCAGTAACTGAAAAGGCTGCACATTTGGTGCGGGGAGTTTTAGCTCCTGCCTTTAAAAGAGTCCTCTTACATGGTATAAAGAGGCCAGGCTTTCTTGATGGACCCTGCCATCCCTGGTTATTTATTGAGGAGGCTTCATCCCGTGAAGTAGAGAAAGATTTTAATTCCGTTTACAGTAGACTGGTATTATGTAAAACTTATCGTCTGGATGAAGATGGAAAAGTTTTGACACCAGAAGAATTACTATATAGATGCATTCAAGCCATCAACTTGTCACATGACAATGCTCATGCTCAAATGGATGTAAAGTTACGTACCTTAATTTGTATGGGGTTGAATGAAGAAGCTCTACACTTATGGCTTGAAGTCCTTTGTTCGTGTGTAGATATTGTTCAGAAATGGTATCACCCTTGGTCTTTTATAAATTCACCAGGTTGGGTACAAATTAAATGTGAACTAAGAATACTATCACAATTCGGCTTTAACTTAAATTCAGATTGGGAATTACCATTAAAGAAGGATACACACAATCAACCACTTAAAGAAGGTGTTAGAGACATGTTAGTCAAGCACCACTTATTTTCATGGGACCTCTAATCTAATGTGCATAATAAGAATATTGTTGTAGCATTTAATTTTACTTTTATGTAATTATGATCAAGGTTTTATGTAACCACATTTTGTGGTTTATGTAACTAATATTACAAACCAACTTTTTTAACCAATTTCATAAAAAGAGGTTAACTTTGCTTAGGTATATGTTTCTGCATAACTTCTTACTTCGTGATTTTTTTTCTTGGGAAGGTCATAGTTCAGAAATGGTCCCATAGAAAAATGGGCAGGATCCATGAGCAATTGAAAGAATTCCTCAAATATTGTAAGACAACATATACCGCTTTTGCCATTTCTAAAGATAACTGATGTATTTTGCACAAGAGCAGCAGCATTTGGTCAAGTGGGTGATGATGGCGTCCATGGATTGCTACATCTCTTCAATAATAGACAGTTAACAGAAAATGATGCCATTTCCTTGTCTCTTGCTAAGAAACTTATTCTTGTTAAAGCGCACCTGGTAAATCAGAATGAAACTGATAGTTGTGTATGCAAAAGAACACCTTAATGGTAATTAGCCTTTGTATTCTGATAGCAATCTTTTACAAAGGTCGATGAGCAGTTGACATAATGACAAAAATAATCATCTGGTACAAGTGGATATAATGAAACTAGCTATATATGTTATTACATCATATTCACTAAAAAGGTAAAAATATATATTTTTTACAAAAAACAAAACCGACTCCATAAGCCCTTTGTAAACTTAGAAACAATGACTGTCCGTTAGTAAATTACATAGAACCATAAGATATAATCGATGGCCTAGATTCTAGACCATAGTCTAGACTCTAGAAGAAAAACGTCCGAATTAAAGATCTAACTAATAAATAGTCAGGACAGTTTTAATTACTTAATTAAGTTTTAGATGCTGAAACCCAAAACTTTGTAAGTATAGGAATCGTATATACAATATATATATTTAGTACAGTATTCATCTATTATACCTAAACAATTCTAAATAACTGAAAAAAAAAACAGTTATTAAAAAAAAGCGTCACTTAGTACTTTTGTACACAACATTGATATCTAAATGATTACTTATCATTATTGTGTAATGTGTATTCGTTTAAATAATTTTAAGGAATTTAGTGCTAATAAATAAAATAATATATATCAGTTATTTATTTAATTTATCTTTTACGAAATCACATTTATTGTTATCACGTTACGGATTATGTACTCTGTATGAAAATAAAAAAATAAATTAAATGGTAAGAGATCTGTTTCATAAAATGTTAAAAACTATAACAATCTTGACATTTTTTTCATCGATGCTTTTATTACTTTGTGAACAATCATTAATTATGTTTATCTACACCCATATCATAAAACCTCCATTGGTTAATCAAAAACCGTAGGAAATGACCACCATTTTGACAACCAATTAGGAAAAACCAGTGCTGCGATAAAGAAATAACATGACTTCTTTATCGTTTTTAGTAAAGAAATGAGATTAAATTTGGAACAGCTGTCAAAACTCAAGTGGGTCTCTATTCTAGTATCCATAGATATTAAAACAGTTATTGATACGAAACGTCAATTCAGTATGTTTTTTTAATATAAACTGCACAATCGGGCCAATTCGAAAGTGTTTTCGCTAAATTTAGAAGTCGCTAAATTTGAAATAAGAAACATTCGACTCGATTTTGAACCTTGGAGCTATACAAATTCGAGTTTGACGTTTCTTATTTTAAATTTAGGCAATCTTAAATTTAGCGGACACCGTTTCGAATTGTACCCAATATTTGATCTCGAGTGACGTGAGAATAGGGACTTCATCCGTTTGTCTATGATTTAAAAAAAAATGGTCTTGATGGAGGCTCGAATCGCGGCCATGTTGGTGTTTTGCTGAACTAAAGTAGAATTGTTGTTGAATTGAATAGAAAAAGTTGTTTGTAATTTACATTTTAGTTGAAAATATGAATAGTAAGTAGTCTTCTCGGAGTGTGTGTGATGTGAAAATGCGCCGGATATCGGAAATATGCAGCCACGATTGCAACAAATAACTTGTTGCCAGAAAATATTGTTTCTAAACCCATCATGGAGGATTTATAATATGTGTGTAGATAAAGTTATGTATGCAACTCTGCATAATTTGGCCTTAAAACACATGTGCGATCTTATTATGAAACTCGCTAAAAGCTCGTTTCATAAAACCGCACTAGTGTTTTAAGGCCTATCATTATGCAACCGTTGCATAAACTACTATTTCTTCATCGACGAATGGTAGGTATAGTATAGGTATTAGTGTAAATGTCAAAGTAATCCTATGGAATCACTCCATCATTTAACAAACTCATCAATTCCTTCTTTTACGCCTTATAAATTGGTATTCGGGACTTGTGCGCTTTTCTATGGGTTTGTACGAATGCCGAACACCTGACCTATTTAGGCTTCCGTACCTCAAATAAAAGAAACGGAACCCTTATAGGATCACTCGTGTGTCTGTCTGTCTGTCCGTCTGTCACAGAAAATTTGCTCCGGAACTACT
Source organism: Tortricodes alternella (assembly GCA_947859335.1). Taxonomy (NCBI): domain Eukaryota; kingdom Metazoa; phylum Arthropoda; class Insecta; order Lepidoptera; family Tortricidae; genus Tortricodes; species Tortricodes alternella. The sequence continues at coordinate 18,720,533 of OX401970.1, read as the reverse complement.
GGACCGATTGAGTTGAAATTTGGTACACATATGTAAGTCGGTGACCGCAACACGGACACGTAACGTAAATAAATGAATTTTAAACATGGGGGCCACTTTTGGGGGATAAATTAGAAAAAAAAAGTTTTGCAGTCTATATCGTGTGACATGTCAAATGAAAGGGCTAATTATGAGTTAAACTTAACTTATTTTTTTTTTAGAATTTTAAGATAATTCGTTTGGAAGTTATTTAGGAAAATAGGCGAAAATTTACCATTCCCCTCTTATCTCCAAAACAATTGTGCCTAAAATTCTGAAAAATATACAGAAAATTGCTCTTTACCTACAGATGACAGGAAAACCTATAAGAAGTCGATGATATTTAAAGTAACATAGGCAATTTCAGGTAATCATGTACGGAACGGAACCCTCTCCACGCGAGTTTAACTCGCACTTGTCCGGTTTTTTATATAGTTATCCTATATACCAAGTTTCAACTTGGTATATAGTTAGTTACCTTAGGTCCTGAATAAAAACATAGGGCAAGTACCCTATGTTTTTATTCTATTCATCTCTGAAAATTCAAACGTTTCCGGGGGAATTATTAAACGCGGACGAAATCGCCGGCAGAAGCTAGTTATGTAATAATCTTATAATTTAATCTCATGGAGGGCTTCAGAATGAGCTACAGGAAATATCCTAATTGTTTTGGAATTTCATATATGTTTGTCTGTATGATTGTCTTGTTTGTTTGTCTGATTGTGCGCGATAAACTTTAAAACTAACTACTGGAAGAATTCCATGTGGTTTTCGATATTGTATTAAGAGTAAGAGGTGAGCAATTTGCAGTGATAAAATACTTATTATGCCGGTGCTTCGTCATAGAGACAATGTTAGGAGTTCAACGCTCTGAGATGCAGATGGAAACACGGGTGCAACGGCTCACACTCGAACAAGCAACGTAATGGGCACCACGGGAGAAGCATTTCTTGCGCAGATCAACACCGACAGTCTGCAGTGTCTGAACTCAGGAGTTTGAGACTTCTTAAATTCTGTACCCTGGAAACAGGGTTACTAAGACTCAGGCAGTTGTTTGTATTAAGAGCTGTAACGTGCACTCACACACAGACACACACACATGAACATTAAATGGATAGGTAAGAAATTAGTCCCCCAGATCAACATTTTACAAATACAGACTAAGTGACCCGAATTTTCAAGAGACTGATATCATAGCACCAATTACGAATCAGACAAAACAAACTGAGTAACCATTTACAACCTACCTATGAAATGAGACAAAAATATTTTTTGCAAGCTCATATCTCCGTTTAACCGTCGAGTGTGATACGACCTTGCAAAGGTTTTTCCGTTAAACTTTTTTTTGTGATGTAACTACTTATTTAGTTTTCGAACTTTTTCCTTTACTTGTGCTGTAAGACGGTTTCTTCCTAAATTCCATGATTCTACGTCAACGGGAAGTACCCTATAGGTATTGATTCCATTTGGATTCCCTTGAAAGTATCAAAATATGTGGCATAAGCGGCCGTATCTTTTGATTGCGTTGACTTCGAAGGTTGATTTTTTCACAGCTCCAGGAAGTTACAGACCTAGTATTTGATATTAATTTCAACTTGATACTTCCACGCATTCTTGAGAAAAAGGTCTTGACATACAGACAGACAGACAGACGGACAAAGAAATGATCCTATAAGGGTCCCTTTTTTCCTTTTGAGGTACGCAACCCTAAAAAAGAACCGCTATAGCATAATATCTACCTATCTATCTTTCCTGTGGAAGCTAGTATTATCAAAATTGTGTCATAGCAAAACATTTAAATTGAATACTGTATTTATAATACAAATGGTATAATAAATTAATCCTTATCCAAATAAACATCTTTATCGCAGGAAGGAGGAATCAGACGGCTCACTCGGGTGAATGCTCATTCTAGTAATGTTTATTGTAGTATTCGTTCCACGTCACACTTTTGATTCATTTTGTGTTCAGACGTTTCATTTCGAATGAAAGTGATAAATGAACAAAAAGTGAATCGTCTGATTCCTTCTTAAAGTAGATAATCTTTGTTTTTTTACACTAGGTAATTTGGGTAAATAGTTTAAACGTTACGACGATGAGAACATTTTTAGTAGAACGTGTGTGAGTGAGCTGAATCATAAAGTGTGCGACCCGAACACCAGGGTAGACGTCGGTGAGGATTGAGTCTGTTTTGCGAATTTTCTGTTACTACATAACAAAATTAGGTTCTATAGTTATTCCCTTGGGAACTGTTGAATTTTCCGGGCTAAAAAGTACCGATGTCCTAACACAAAACCCAGGACCTAAGGTAACTAACTTATATGTCAAGTTTACTAGATATAATCTGATTCAGGCGCGGTCGCAGCCTGAAATTTGGGGGAAATTTTTAGACTTGATTTTGCTGAGTGGCACCCTCTTTGGCACCGTTCGGCACAGCTTTTTATGTTCATTGTTTCTTTGTTATGTGCTTTTCTTGTTATTTGTCTGTGTCTAATGTGTGTTAAATAAATGTCTTTATTATTATTATTATTATTATTATTTTTCTATTTGACGTGTACGATTTTGGGGGGGTCATGTCCCCTGTGACCCCCCCCTCCCCTGGGACCGCGCATGATCTGATTCCACGCGGACGAAGTCACCGGCAGAAGCTAGTTATGTAATAATCTTATAATTTAATCTCAATGGAGGGCGTCAGAACGAGTTACAGGAAATATCCTAATTGTTTTGGAGTTGTTGTTATTGTTTGTCTGTTTGTCTGTGCGCGATAAACTTAAAAACTACTGGAAGAATTCCATGTGGTTTTCGATATTGTATTACATTATTATTCAGGCAGGTCATACACTACAGAAACTTTTGGAGATAAAACAAGAAGAGGGTAAAAGAGGTGGTTTAGTATGAGAAACACGAATTCCATACTGAAACTTGGTATACTCTTCAAAATAAAATAAAAACTGGTAGGCGTTAGAGAAAACACCCAAACAACCCAAAAGGGGTGCCCTGGCATGTTGAACTTTATATGGGAAAAACTGATTTCTTATCATCGTGAAACTTGGTATACATGTAGGTATCTCAAAAGAAACAATTAGGCAACCGTTAAAGAAAAAAATCTAACTTCCCCTAAAATAGGATGCCTTGGTGTATTGAAAGTTTGTTTGGGATGAACATTACATGCTGATATTACATTAAATTTGTTACAAGAAGGTAATCTTCGAAACAAACCAAAATAGGATTGGTTTGTTTCGTTTCCTATTAATCCTCCTAATATTATAAATGCAAAAGTTTGTATGTGTGTGTGTATGTTTGTTACCACTCTGCTCCATACGGCTGAACAGATTTCCTTAGCTCCTGGATTAGGAAACATGGCACTTTTTATCGCGGATACAAAAGTTCCCGAGGGAATAACATTAACAGAATTCCACGCGGACGAAGTAGCGGGCGGATGCTGTATGAGTTGAATTTTAATATTGTAGCCCCTAGGGTGTCCGAGTAAAATGGCTGCGACATACGGACAGACAGACAGACAGACGTCGGACATGACGAATTTATAAGAGTTCTGTTACTGCCATTTCGCTATGGAACCCTAAAAATTGCGCTCTAAAAGAGTACAATCAATCATTGTCGAAAAATATGTTCATGGTCATGGCAAACTTTAAAGAATTGTAGAAAAAACTACGATCCTATTAGGTGTCGATTATTTATTTATTTTTTGTTTAAGTCTGCATCTAATATGAAGCACCTCTAGATTTGCAGAAATACTTTATCTAACGATGAACTCCTTTTAAGGTTCCGTACCGAAAGGGTAAAAACGGGACCCTATTACAAAGGCTCCGCTGTCCATCTGTCCGTCTGTCCGTCCGTCTGTCAGTCACCAGGCTGTATCTCATGAACTGTGGTAGTTAGACAGTTGAAATTTTCGCAGATGATGTATTTCTATTTCCGCTATAACAACAAATCCTAAAAAACAAAACAAAATAAATATTTAAGAGGGCTCCCATACAACAAACGTGATTGTTATTGCTCGTTTTTGCTCGATATTGATAACGGCAAAAGGTAGACGCTTGAAATATTCACAGAATATTTAGTCATATATTCACTTTAAAAAGAAATAATTAAATTAAAATAAAACCAAAATGTAAGAGGGGTCCCATACAACAAACGTGTTTTATTTTTTGCTTGATTATATATAATGGTACGCAACCCTTCGTGCGCGAGTCCGACTCGCACTTGGCCGGCTTTTTCAATTTATTTCCTCGTAGGTATTTATGATGAAAAGCAGTCAGTCAGTCAGCATCTCAGATGTAAATTATCATTGCATCCTCGAATCGTATGCACCCTTGATCACTGCGTTCGCTCGTGTGCCTAAATATCCCGGGTGTAATTGATCTCTTACACCCCTTGGTTAACAATCTACTGTTACGTTTTATGCGTTTTTGATTGTGATCACACACAATCAATGTTTCCCTGAGTTTCTCTAAGTTCGAGGCAGTGTATTCATCTCGCAACGGAAACTGCAAATCTCCATCACAAAGGTTGACGCAGGACTGTCGAAACTTAAAATATATTGTAATAGTAAAAAAATATCAACATCTGGCTTTTGTATAGCCAGTCACGGGGGAGTCGGTATAAAATAAATAACTAACAAAATGTCGCCACCACACGCGTCATTATTCAAGTGCGATTGACAGCCACTTCCATGGGCCGCCGCGGCCGGCCGGGCGCCCGCCGATTGTGCGCTGGCTCAATAATACGCCTACTTATTACTGCTGAGCAACCGTCACCGCCGCCTTCGCGAAGCTTTTTGATACTTCATGTGGATCAAATAGCTTCTTCAAAATAACTTTTTTACGAATAACTCAAGTTACTATTACATTTATGAAAAATATTAACGAATGTTTATAAAGCTTCCGAAATTTAGATACCAGTTTGTAAACAAACATGCGCTTAAGAGCACGTCAGGCCATGCACAGTGTACCTATTTCCTAGACGTTATTTTGTTTGACCTTTCGTAATAGTTCTATTTTCTATTTTTAACCGACTTCAAAGAGAGGTTCTGTTTGACCCATATGTAAATACTTGTATATTTTTACGATTATTTCAAAAAAGTGCTGACGAAAGTTGAATGAATATTTAGTTTCGCCATCTCCGTCTGTCTGTATGTCACGGCAATATTTTTTTCACGAAGACTAAGTGACAAAGCTGAAATTTCGTACGGTTTGTCTCGTGCACAAAATTAAAGTTTTTTTTTAAGCTACGTACGTGTAAAACAAAGGTAAAATTAAATCTGCTACAAACTTGAATGGGATATCCTTGGATAGCTCTTTGAAACTATAAGTATATTATGAATATGCATGCTGTGACCAATTTGTTACCGTTTAGGAAATACTGAGCTCTAACGGTGTCATTTCTGTTGGAGTTACGTGACCCCACCCCCTGCAACCAGAACTGTAAATTCAAATTGTATACAATACAGTAGATTAGTATATACCCAAACGCAACTATGGAAACTACGTGGCTAAAAATATTTTCTTGTTACTGGAAATAAAACAGATTCCAAAAAGCCTCTATTCCACAAAGTTCAATTGATAGTTCAACTAGTTGAACTAATTGGACAAAAATATTCCAATTATTACAACTCTATCGTAATCATTCCTAATAGTTAGAAAGTTGTAATAATTGGAATATTTGTTTCTAATTAGTTCAACTAGTTGAACTACCAGTTGAACGTTGTGGAATAGAGGTTCAACACTTCGTTGTACCCGTAGTCGACTTGGCACCGCTGCGACCCTAGCATGCCAGATACGGGGATAAGTTAAACCCGTTTATCTCTCTGACTATCTCTTTCGTCGGGACTAGTGTGAGAGAGACGCACTTAGAGATAAGAGGGTTTAACTTATCCTTGTGTCAACCTTGCTAGAGCCGCTGGATAGACTGCAGTGCAGCTCAGGTCTCGATCGAATCGAAGGCTTATTTCTCATATTCCACAAACGCTATGCAAAGATGTAGGTTATACACTTCTTTATAACCTGACGTAGCGTATTTCCTTTTCGGAAACCGGCTTGTTCGGGAGGCTGGAAGTCGTCACACCTACGTGCGAGAAGGTTCGTAATTACTCTCGAAAACAGCTTGTAAACATGGTTCAGAAGTGAGATGGATCTATAATTCTTCAGCAGGGTATTATCGCCCTTTTTGAAGAAGAAGAGCACCACACTCCTGTTTCACGCCTGCGGTGTTTGTCCTTCGTGTATGACGGATGCGAATAATTTCTGAAGGACCTTAAGGACCGGTTTTCCATCTGCCTTCAGAAGTTCAGCAGTGATCCCGTCCTCACCCGGCGCTTTGTTATTTTTGAGTTGTTTAAGAACTATACTAATCTCGTACAGGCAGACATCTGGGATATCTTCGGTATATGCTTTTGAAGAAAAGTACTAACAAACGCCGGCGCCGGACCGATTGCCATTAACTAAAGAGATTTAATTGAATTGAATTGAAATATAATATCGATTACTTTCCAAGTAGGTAAGTATTAATCATAGTCATAGGATTTTGGAACAGTTTATATCTGTGGATAACATGAATAATAAAGGCACGTAATAAATTTCGTTAGAATGAAAAAAGGAAAAAGACGAGGTTTACAAAAATTTGCATTTTAACTCCATCTATCTTAAGAGTAGGAACTAACCGGTGACACTCATTCATTCATTCATTCATGTAGTACGATACGATACCAGTCTACTTCTGCTTGTGCTCTATTAGGTACTTAATAAGGGCAAGACATGCTCTTTTGAATAAAACACGTTTACTAATGTGTTTCTTATTAAACTATAGACTGATATTAACGGAATTGCAAAACGATATAACTTCTAACGTAACGTACATGTACGTTATCACGAAAATAGCTATGGCTGTGTTATGATATTCACAATGACCCTTTTTAATTTGTCTTTTATGTACAGAATCATAAAAATACTTAATTGTAATTACATACACATTAACGTATTACGTACCTATTAATTATGTGATAGCATTTTATGAAATTTAATTATAAATCATTGTCATAACAAATAGAGCACATACCTATTCAAGATAAAGTAAGCTTTAAAGCAGAAAGGTTGGAATGTCATCCGGAACAGTTGCAATATAGGCTAGCAATTTTTTTTATATTTGAGTGTGGCGACGCGAGCAGGTGTGTCGGTCAGGCGTCGGGTGGCGCGGCCGGCGCGCGCGGCCATCCCTTTAACGATATTATGTGCAAGCTGCCCAAGTGCGTCGGCACCGGCGCACATTGTGCTCGCCTATAGGATGATCTTACCTCACTTTGCACAGGACTAGTATACGAAAACATTTTCATCAAATTTTTTAACTCAATGCAATAATTACAACAACCATTTATTTATAAGAGAAACTACTAACTAGCAATCAGTTATGTTTTTAGCCGACTGCAACGAAGCAAAATGGAGGGTTAAGTTCCTATTTATGTATGTATGTATGTATGTGATTATATATGTATTTATGTATGGAAATAGCAGTCGGTGACTCTCCATAAAATCTTTATATTTAAAACTAGCGCAATTATCAACTTTGTCATATTTGACCCCTTATATCTAAATTATGTAATATATATAAAAATGTATATTACATAATTTATAGAAAATTTAATGTTAATAGATAATGCAGAGAAGACTAAAGCGATATTTTTAATACTTTTTGAGATACAAGCAAAAAACTGAAAGTAGACCGCCGCCGGCTCGTCCCCCACCCTCGGGAACTTTTAGTGACACCTCAAAGAATTACTGTACCAATTTTCAAAACTACACGAATTATTTATTCGGTCTTGTTTCCTTAATTTTATCAGGCCATAACACCTTATTAGTGTTATTATACTTAAAACGAATAGGTACGTCTTCGCGATAAATTATCAAACAAAATACAGGCAAGATATAAAATTATTTTTAGATCTTCGTTGTTTATTTAATGACGTTAAATAACAATATCAACTTAAACTACACTTATGAAAACATCGTTGTTGGCATGAAGGGTGACAATATTTTTTGTGGTCGATTTTAAGAGAAACCTTATAATAAGTTTTTTGAAGATTCTATAACGCTTTTATTATTTTATGATAAACAATATTATTTTCTATCTTAATGCGTACCTACATTATAAATTATTATAACGTACTAGCTGGTGCCCGCGACTTCGTCTGCGAAGAATAATAATTTAAGTAACCTATGTACTTTTAAACCTTCCCTAGACCTCCACGAACATTTCAAGACTAAGATAAGATAAATCCGTTCAGCCGTTCTCGAGTTTTAGTGAGACTAACGAACAGCAATTCATTTTTATATATATAGATAATATAATGTTTTTGACCACTATCTAAACAACGTTTAAGTTCGATGAATGTTATTTAAGTTTAAGAACATGCTGTATTTGTGCGCAAAATAGTTTGGACAAATAAACGATTAAACATAAAAGCTTTTTGGGAATCCGCTGCCGTTTCATCTGATACGAAGGTTCCGCATTCATGGAGCACAATTCTGAGAGCACTTTTTGGGGTCACTTTTTGGAGATTATTACACATTGTAGGCCGAAGTCGAATAACTGAACAAAGAACTTAAATCCTTATTGACTGACCGTAGATTTTTTGTGCAACGGATGAAGTAATGGTGAGTCTCTCAATAAGTACGTACTAGGTACCTCCGCCAGGGGCTCGGTTACACATCTTGATTCGGGACGCGAGTCGTCAATACCGGCGACTGATTTGGATTTTTTGCCTAATCAAGATATCGCATTTGGATGGACTGTGAAATGGGCTTCGTATACTCGATTACTTCACAATTGGCATACGAGGTAAAAAGATTCTAATTTTGCAAAAAAGTTAGCACCCATATCATTTTGTTTATTGATCTACTAGCAGTGCTCCGCAGTTTCACTCGCGTGGAATATTATTCTTATCTTTTTTCGCGTTCGTGACTGTGTTGTTCGGTCAACTTCGTCGCAATAATTATTGTACCTAGTGTTTTGTTTATGTAAGTACATAATATTTAGTTCGGTAAGTAGATATATACAGGGTGATATCGAAGACGTGATCAGAAACCAGTTTTTCAGACTCGTTAATTGTAGAGTTGTGCGTGCTCGTTCACTGCGCGGATCACTCCGGACTAGTACGATTGTGCGAATGTACTAGTTCGCTCTTTTAGTTCTTTTAGTACACTAGTACACTGAAATAATCTCTCTATGGTCTGCTCCCGCCCGACTGGTCCGTTTCCTTCCCTCTTGCTGTCTTACTCTGACAGAGCCAATGTGCAGCCGTTCGGTCGGTCAATCGGATCGCTTCGCTGTCGCTGCTCGCTCCGCGCAATGTACTAAATGTACTAAGAGCAGAAACGTTACGGAATAGTTCGTTCTAGTACAGTGACGGGAATTCATTATTTTAGTTCATTAGTACATGTACTACACAAGCCTAGTTAATTGATACCCATTTTCAAGCAATATGCAAGCAAGCAAGAAACAAAAGCAATATTTTTTTGTTAATTTACCACTACTGACTATTCATGGTTCACCCTTCGAAGGGGTAAATTAACAAAAAAAAATAGCTTTTGTTTCTTGTAACTCATATTGCTTGAAAATGGCCATCAATTACCGAGTCTGAAAAACTGGTTTCTGATCACGTCTTCGATGTCATCCTGTATGTATGATTGACCATGGTCAACCCCGAAACGTAAAATTATCTATTATATAACACTAATCTATGTATACATATTATAATAAACAAAAGAAAGACAAAATCTGTACATTAATTTTGAAATAAAATTGTCTAGGGCGCTTTAGAATCAATAACAGAAAATATTTCAATGTGAATCTTCTAGACTCTGCAAACACACTAACAGTTCTACTGAATATATTTTAAATCGTGTGGCTTGTCTCATTTGTTCATGGACTTAATGTCTGTTATAAGACTCGCTACACTGGTATGTGATTGTGAAAAACGCATTTAAGCGCACTTAAACGCGTCTTAATAACTAAATAAAATAAGCGACTCTGACCCAAACCTTTGCCAACATCTGCCCTCCATGCTCGGAAGAACTAGGTTAGAGTTAGTATCTTACTGCAAACTCTCCTTGATTTCCAGGAGATTACATGTTTTTTGATTAAAAATATTCCTTATTTCCTGTTTTTTTTTTTTCCTTATTTCTGGAAATCTCCTTAATTTTCTGATTTATAATTAATTCAAATTTACATCGAATATTTCTACATCATTTTGATAGTGTAAGTGTAAACGAAGCTTTTAATATCTAAACCGTCAAAAGTCTTATTGCATTGAACTAAAGTAGGTATTGTTATGTTAAAATAAAAATTTTGACAGTTCTCAGTAAAGAACGAACTAGTTATGCAATCTACCTATAGTCAACTCGTTTATTATGGGGGTTCCGCCATTATTTATTATTTATATTTATAATTAATCTGTGTAATCTTCGCTGTAACTCGCTGTGACCTATCTTACGAAAAATCGTTTCCCACAAAAGTTGTAGGAAATTTCATGCTCTATAATTTTTGTTGTAACTTTTTCCAGCCTAGATGACGCTGGTTTTTGAACATACTGTGAGCGTTGGGGACAAGACGGATCGCTATGCTAATTCCCCGCGTCCTATAGTCGCACACTTCAATCGTAGGGCAAAACAAAATACTTTTATGCAGGCTGCAAAAACACGTCGCGGCATATCATCCTCAGATATAATCTCATCTGGCCCTGCACAAAGTATATGCGTAAACAACCGTCTTACAAAGCAGAACCGGCTGTTAGATCGGGACACAAAATTCCGATCTACTATAAGTATAGACTAGTTTCCTAAAAAGTTCTAATTAGTCCGTCATTTACATTATAAAAAATATTGAACACATATTTTTTCTTTTGTTAATTAAACAAATAATGACGAATATATAGTGCATTGAAGTTCCGTGTGACGTCACGACTTTGTACACTTTTCACTATTAAGTGACGTCATTAGCCCCCACTCCCGAACTTTGATGCGCATTATCTTTGTGAATTTTGATTGATTTGATAAAGCAAAAAATACTTGTTCAATATTTTTTGATAATCTAACTGACGGGCTAATTAGAATTACTTTTTTTTACCCAGGCAACATCCCTACTGCTGGACTTCTGGAGCACTCATCTACGCTTAGCGTAACCTGCCGATATCGGCGTAGAAATATTTTAATATTTTAAAAATATTGTTTATTTCTTATTTCCTTAAGCCATTGGGATTTGTTGTGCTGCTCATTCTGAAGCCCCCATAGCCTTTTTTCATTGCTATCTTCAATGTACAGACTTATCCAATTTACGATTTATTATTATGAAATAGATTAATATGCACAGAAGATATAGAAAATGGGGAACATGCATGAAAATCAAAATGAGGTTTAAATGATATATTATGAAAGTAAATGTAAACAAAAGCATATTACAGAAAAATCAGATCATTTTGACTATTTATTTTTATTTGATTATCTAAGGGTCTATCTATTGTTTTTTAGTTCTGGTTTTAGTTTTTTAGACATCCTCATCAAATGTATGTCATGTTTTATTTCGACGATGTTGGTGTAGAAACAGTATTTTCGGAAATAATTGCGGATTTCGTTTAAACGCCATACATTTTGTACAGTCTAACGAATGCTGTGACGTCATAGTTGTTGTCCATTTTGTATGGAGTGTTTTTGCGAGTGGTATGAACAATGACTTTTCAAAGCTTCATAACTCATAAAATAAACAACATAAAATTTTTTTGCGTACACAGATCGGTTTCTACTTATTACTCAGCACTTTCCAATACCAGATGAAAAAAAAATGATGCATGTTCCCTATTATCACCTTACGCATACAGGCACCTGTTATCGACAATAAACCACCTAATCATCATACAAAAAACTACATAAAAAGGTGAATTAATAAAAAATGCTCCATAAAAAGCTTCCCCCTAACTTTTTACTGCACACGGGGTAATTGCTCGTTTTTTGATGAGAGGGGGACCTTTTTATAAGTCGTGAGAAATGGTGTCAAAGTACGAAGCGTGAAGTGGTTTTTTTAAGTATTGTCATTCGGTTCACATGATTGAGTACATAGATATAGGTGAAGTGAATTCCACAGTGTGTCATACGAAATTATTTAAATGATAACCAATAATAGTAATTTTACAATAAAACTGCAATTTTTTGACGGCCGGTAAAAGCGTTCATTGCATGATCGACACCGGTACACAAGCAGGATTCGGGGGTCATAACTTTTGGTAGGTTTAGGCGATTTATATATAATTTTTTTTAATGTCAATTGACTGAAAGACGAGCTGACGGCCCACCCGATGGAAAGTGATTACCGCCGCCCTTGGACATCTGCAACACCAGAGGTGCTGCCAATGCGTTGCCAGTCTAGGGAGGATGGGGAATGGGGATGGGATAGGGATGAGGAAATAGGCCTCCGGATCTCGTCACTCACCGTACGAAACGCAGTAGCAAGCTATTACTTTACGCCGATATTCTGTGAGAGTGTGGTACTACCCCGGTCGAGCCGGCCCATTCGAACAGTAATCATCTAGTGAGGATTACTGTTTGGCTCTACCACTACAAACCTACTTAAGAACTACCTCGACAAATTCTAGCAATGTAATGAAAAAAACACGTTAATATAAACTAAAGAGACACGATGCCACGGACACGCACACAAACAGACAGAAAAAGGGTTCAAACTTAGACACCCCTCACTTTTGTCGGGGATTAATAAAAATGCTATCATACTGTCAACCACTTGTAAACTGCCACCATTACTAACATACACAAAACCAATACTTAATTATTAAATTACCCAATTACATGCAACTTTTTTGAAAACCGCAAAAAACGCAAAGGGCACGCCACGCGCTCTCACTTCCCCTAACGCAGGGGCTTTAAAAATATAATTTCGATTTTTTGGGGATCGCGTGCGGGATTTGAATCGCGGGGTGGGTGAATGTCAAGTAAGCACGCTTCCGGTATTGTTTGCAACCCTCCTTAAGATTTCAACAAGGGGTATTTTTTCTTAATAGTTAAATTATATAACATGCGGGTTTCATAGTCTTATGACGATTTAGAACATGCCCAGAGTTCACACGCAATCTGATGTTTTCTTCCTATAATTTAACTTTTATGTATTAGCAAGTGCAATAATTGGCCAGTCGAATTAATGAAACCCCGTAAAAGTGATGTGACATTTATTTATTTAAATACATAACTTTCGGTTAAAGTATGTATAAATCTCCTACTGGTGACAAATTGGGGAACTTGCAGTCTGCAGGTGATGCTGCAGTACAAGTGAAAGTTATCACGTTCTTGTAATATCATTGAAGTTACAGGATACGGATATAAAGTCTGTGGCTTGACTGGTCGCTCCGCGCTCGGCGCAAGCGCACTGAATTATGGAATCTGAGGTAGAAACGATCGTAGGTATAGCCGAGCACTCGCGGAGCAGAGTGCAAGGCCACTGTTATACAGATCAATTTTAAAAATATAAATTAGTTTCTACATAAAGTTCTAGTTAAAAACCTAAGCAACATGGACGGAAGTCTGACTTGCGTCTGTGGCTGTTGCTGTTGCGTCTACATCGACCGCACACACCGTCACGAATATGGACGTGTGCTGGTACGCTTCATACTAGTGCTTCTCGCACAAGTGCGCCTACAATTACACGCTCTGGTCACCAAGTGTGGTTCCCGCAATATTATCGACCGTATAGGTCTCCGGGTGGGGCTGATGTGGCGAAGAGCCTTTTTATATTTCTATCGTATCGGAATACGACATGGTTCTTTTCTTTTCTGACTGTCCTCACGCTGTGACATGCTTTTCAGATATTAGCCTAATAGTTCGTTTATGTAAATATATCATCATCATCATCATTTCAGCCGAAAGACGTCCACTGCTGGACATAGGCCACCCCCCAATATAAAAATCAAACAAAACAAAAATGTAAATATATACTTAGTGTAAATAGTATTGCATGTTTTTTTCACCACAATAAACAGATCCCATACCTACGTCAATAGGGACGTTTCCTGGGTAAAAAAAATAGTAATTCTAATTAGTCCGTCAGTTAGATTATCAAAAAATATTGCACACGTATTTTTTGCTTTATCAAATCAATCAAAATTGACAAAGATAACGCGCATCAAAGTTCGGGGAGTGGGGGCTAATGACGTCACTTAATGGTAAAAAGTGTACAAAGAAGAGGAACTTCAACGCACTATATCTTCTTAATTTTTTGTTTTATTGACAAAAGAAAAAATATGTGTTCTCTCTTTTTTTATAATGTAAAAGACGGACTAATTCGATGTTTTCAGAAAGCTAGCCTATTGTGCCTAGCAATTTTAAACAAACCCAAAGCGCTTGAGACTCTTTGTCATTTAAAGTATAAAACACATCTACCAAATAAAAAATATTTTTGTGTCATACTTTTTATAAAATCCTAAAATATTAAACATGTTTTAAACTTCGTAACGAATTCTACCTAACTTCTACCGAATGCAGGTAAATTGCTCGTAAAAGTAGTCAAAATGTAAAAGTACAAAATGCAGATGTGTCCTATCAAATTAGGACGCAGATTGGTCTAGATCCCCTAGAGGGAAGACCGTAGGAATGAGATTAATATTTGTAATCTATTACCACGCTGTGTCGGAGAAAAACCTTCATAGCCCGTAATATAACTCCGTTATTTTAATATAAGTAACCCTTAAGCAAACATACAGATATGCTGTTTAAAATTCAAAAACGGTACTAGGGAATTATTTAAAAACCATTTATATTTTACATAAATACAATGGAATTTGCATCATACACTGTAGTTATTAAGGTTGAAATTCTAAACGCAAGTATGTGGTCGATCAAACGCCTCTACCCGGATAAGGGTTAAGTATGCAAACGACAACAAGCCTAGTCAAACAATGCGCCAAATATTAACACCATTGTCCCTTAATTTAAAGGAATTACTTATAGTTCTGCAAAAAAGTCGCCTTTGAGGAGTAGCGGCCGGACAACTCTTTTTAGGGACCCATATCAAAAAGGTTTCGTAGATGAATATATATAAAAGGAACCCGGTGATATATAATATGGTAATATGCTGAGAGTTCATTATCTGTCCGTCCGTCCGTATGATTTATCTTAGGAATTAATTCGCCTATGAACTTGTAATTTAGAGCAGTAATAGAACTCGCGTGCATGTACTGCATTAGTAATCGAAAGCCAAGTAATAGGGTGAAGACTGCTGTTATATAAAAGAACTTTGTTAAGCATCTCAAGAATATTCGTTACATGCATATTATTATTCATCACCCTTCCCCCCCCCCATCACTCCAAAACGTGCCACAGCAAAAATGTAAGATTATTTATGCCGATTGGCTATAAGGTACAATTTATTTAAAAAAAATTGTGTGCCTTATATTAATTGTTTTCGAGAACATTTTATATAATGGAATAACCTTTACAAGATCGTATTACACTTAACTTTCATTATAATATAGGACATTGCGAAAGTTGTCTCTCGTTTAATTTCCTCGGACCCTCGGCGAGCCCATCCGACTCGCACTTGTCTAGTTTTTTAAGCAAGTACCGCTAGCTCGGTCATATTTGGAACAATCTCCTCTGTAAGCTTTTTACGACCGGCAGCGCAGCCGGACCCCGACGCTATTGTTGCTGCACTAAATGTAGATAGATTTGCATATCTAAACGAAACTTTTGCATTCGCTTCACGTCCTTCTATTGACGAGTAGCTTTTTTATTGTTTGACAATTTGTTCTCAAAAAGCCGGACCCCTTTTGTTATTTATTACAAAAAGGGGTCTAGTTTTATTATTAACTACGTGAAAATAACGAAGTTATTTTAAATCTGACTACATAGCATTAACAGTACCAGTACAATACAAACAAAAAAGTGTCTTTTCATGACATTTAACATTTAATTTGATTACATAGCCGACAAAATAGAATATTTATGTAACATTGCTGGACTACACAGGGAAGTATTCAATACTAAAATTATAAATGCAAAAGTACCTAACTCTGTCTCCCTGTTACGCTGTCATGGCTAAACCACAGTATAGGCGTCGCCGCGAGAGTTGAGGTCACGCACACCGCGGCATGTCATGTGTGGACAAGACAATTTCGTTCGAATTTTCAAATTTGTGTTTTGATTCGTATGGCGTTGTGTACTTGTGTGTGTAATCATTCACCTCAACTCTTGTGGCGATACCTATACCGTTTTTTCCGAGATAGTTTATCCGCTGGAGGAGGACGAAAGATAGATTTTCCAAAAATCTACCCTAAAGAGGGTGAAAGTGGAGTTTACGCTTATTTAGGACCCCGATACTGGAGTAGCTAATTACATAAAAATATTCCGAAATTATTTTTAATCCACTTATGTCGGTCTTAATCGGAATCTTTTATATTATAATTATGTTCCCCGATCAGGAGAAGCTGCTTCACTCGAAGACGCCTGGACCAATTTGGAAAATTCATTTTTTTTTGTTTGAAAGGGTATACTTCCCAGGTGATCCCATGGTCATCAGGTCAGGATCTGATGATGGGATCCTAGAGAAATCGAGGGAACTCTTCAAATGTGAGCACGATAGAGTGTAAATGCTGATTATATTTACCTATAGAATGTTTGAGTAGGTATTGTAAGTTTGTGCTAGCTTTAGCTGTTAAGGTACAAATTTGTTTAAATAAATAACATTAAAAAACAAATTGAATATAGCGATTTCGGTGCTCAACTCACCCAAGGAACCGCAGCTGACGTTCACGATGCTTCATAATACAACTTTTGAATCATTGTACGAGTTATCGGCCGGGAGGAAATGATTGACGAAATTTGTACCTGGCTCGGGTACTATACGAATTCCCTAGCAAAAGATCTTATTCGCAGTAGAAGAATGAAGTATACAACCGTAAGCGGTCAGCCGCCCTTCGACATATAAGGCAGCAAGAAGTACACTTCGTTAGCGCGTTTCACAATGTATGCACTGCCATCTAGTGACAAGCGGTGACATTAATCTAACCACTTACAGCCCTATTATACGAACTTCTACCTAAGCTTAGATTATAGAAGTAAAAGATACGCTGTAAATTAATTGAACCTACGACTGTAATGCTACGCTGCTCCCGCAAACATCAGCGCACTAATGAAAAAACAAGATGGCCGTATTTTATTAGTACGTTGATTTCAAATATGTTTTTTCGCCTTACGTCAGCCAGTGACAGTATGACCACATTAAGAAGATTGTAATAATGCTGTCACAAATAAACACTTAATTGCCAATATTATTTAGTATCATAACCTTACAGGCCAAACAAATGCGCATATGTTTTGTATGAATCCGTGGCCTGTATAGTTGACGTTTTAGGCGGCATGGCTTGACGGTTTCAACGTTTACTCTATTAGTATTCTATACTACCTACCTAAGTCACCTACTTCAAAAGGTGATTAAAAATTAAGTAATTGTATATAATTAGTTAGGTATTCAAATAGTTTGTCGCATAGTAATTAAAAGCAGTGTTTATTTTAGAACTGGGTGTTTAGATTAGTTGATTTTTATATTGGAATTGTAAAATAGTTCCTGGGTGTTTTTGTTTAAGCGTGTGGAGGGGAGAAATGCAATTTTTTTTAAAAAATCAACACTTAGGCATTGTCCTAATAGAACGCGATTGAGCGATCGTCGCCAGTTGGCGCAAGTTTTGTTCGCGCGAACGCCCGATCAAACGTATTGATGTCGAACAGGTGGCCTAATTATTGAACGCGCGATGACATTCGTGTTGATTGTCTAAAGAGTTAAAACACATGTAGGGGATGTGTAAAAACAGGGGTTGAAATTAAAATCCACGCAGAATTGAGAACTTTTAACCGGATTTTGAGGCAGTTTTCACAAATTATTTAAAGAAATCTGGTTGAAAAACTGGTCGGTCTAATCGTAGATAGAGATACGAAAATTTTAATTTTGAGTTACAGACATGGAATTACCTAAGTAATTTTTTTTTTTTTAATATTATGGCGGGGGCAATCGAGCAGGCTCACGTACTTACGTACCTTACCTAAATAGGATTTAAAAAAATCGTCGCCCTTGCGAGGCTGATTGGTGACAACATGCACGCATTCGTACCGGCGAAGAGGCTGGATTTTAATATTATAAACATTATTCGTGACAGAACTTACTTTTTTTGACAATGTCACTTGACTTTTTCGTGCTGCATGATTTTCGTACTTAATTTGCTTTGTTCTCTTGAAGTTGTACTGAAAATCGCGTTAGCTTCACCAATATTCGATATACCAAAATGGTGCGGGCCTTAGCGCGGTGCGGAGATGTTTCGCTTGCCCTTAGAAGCGGTTGCGGAGTTTCTGTTTCCCCGCCGACCATGCTGGGCGCAACGCAACACAGCGCAACGGTTGCGTGACTTTGGGTGCAAGTAACCGCGGTACTAAAAAGCAAGTAAGCTTTATTAAGAAGATGAACTTTGTAAGCAATAATTTATTGACATACGATTATCATATTCTTATCAACAAATTGTCAACAATGTGATCACGCATGCGCGCGGTCGCACGTCAAATTGTAACTATGTTCTATGAAAATATTTAGGATAAATAAAACAAGAAATACTTCTTGTTTAGGGTTTCCGTACCCAAAGGGAAAAACGGGACCCTATTACTAAGGCTCCGCTGTCCGTCTGTCCGTGTGTCCGTCTGTCACCAGACTGTATCTCATGAATCGTGATAGTTAGACAGTTGTTTACAGATGATGTATTTCTGTTGTCGCTATAACAAAAAATAGGTACTAAAACACAGAATAAAATAAATATTTAAAAGGGATCCCATACAACAAACGTGATTTTTTTTACTGTTTTTGTAGATAATGGTACGGAACCGTTCGTGCGCGAGCCCGACTCACACTTAGCCGGTTTTTTAGGGTTCCGTACCTCAAAACGAAAAAACGGGATTATTACAGGATCACTCGTGTTTCTGTCTGTCCATCCGTCTGTCACAGCCAATTTTCTCCAAAACGACTGGACCGATTGAGTTGAAATGTGAACACATATGTAAATCGGTGACCGCAACACGGACGTGTAACGTAAATAAATGAATTTTAAACATCGGGGGCCACTTCGGGGGAGTAAATTAGCAAAATAAATAGTATTGCAAACCATATTGTGTGACGTATCAAATGAAAGGGCTCATTTTGTGAGAATCTTAATTGTTTTTAATAATTTTAAGATAAATAGTTTTGAAGTTATTTAGGAGAATAGGCGAAAATAATACTAAGTAGTAATAGTAATAGTAGTAGGTAGTAAGTAGTTTTGTGTAATTATTAGTGTTTAGTGTGTTTGTATAGCGCTCCGATTGCTACAGACGGTGCTGGCTGAAAATCAGCGCTGCGGGTGTCTGACACCTCAGCATTATGCTGAGCCAGTGACCGATTCACTGCCGCGATAACACACATCTCTCGTTTCTCCGTATTGTCGTTTGTTGTTTTTTATTATTGTGTATGTGTGGTGAATAATATCCTTTTCTTTCTTTCTTTGTTTTCTTTCTAAAATTTACCATTCCTTCTTATCTCCGAAACGAATGCGCCTACAATTTTATTTTGAAAACATACAGAAAATAACTCATTACCCATAGATTTGTCGGATTAAACTTCATATTGATTATTATAGCTTAAAAATAACGGTTACTTTGGTATCAGTTGCGATAAAACCGAACGTTATAGTACCGATATAGCATAATTCGTATTTTATTGATTTTGTGACCTATTCCACTTCCAGTCCTATTTTTCAAATAATACTTATTGAAAACGCTTCGGCTCTCGAAAATAGCTTGTAAACATGGCTCAAAAGTGATATGGGTGTATTATTTTTCAGCAGAACATTATTTCCCTGTTTAAAGAAGAGCGCCACCACAGTTCTGTTCCATGCCTGTGGTGTTTCTCTCCTGTATGACGGAGTCGAATAACTTATGAAGGGCTTTGAGGACCGGTTTTCCACCTGCCTTCAGAAGTTTGACTATGATTCCGTCATCACCTGGGTTTTCCTACTGGGTTACTATTGGTTATACCTAATTTTAATCGAAATCATGTGACAAATCCCATTTTAGTATGCTATACTGCATAAGTGAACAGAAAAAAATGAAATGAAATGTTGCAATACTTATTATTCAACTTTTTTGCGAACGTTATTTTTTGTAAGGCAATATCTGGGATAACATTAGAAAAAGGAAGGTGCATGTGGCTGTAAAGGGACAGTGCAGGTACCCACTTGCGTTTTTGCATTTCCTTTCCAGAACTTTTTACAATAAAAACTTTCTTTTAAATAAATAATCCTGACATTCGCTTGACAGGGATTCATCTTGAAATAATAATTGCAAAATGTTGCAAAAGATGGAAACTTTTTAGAAAGGATGTTTGAATGGTAACGGCTTATGTTCACTTTGCGTGCACTACAAAAGTAGGTAAGTATTATCCTTTGTTACGACGTCTGCAATGATTGTAAGAAAGTATACGTTATTTATTTAATAGGCATATATTTAAAAGTATGTTATTTAGATTTTGGATTTCACTAAAACAATTATTAGGGATCTAGCCTATGCCCGATGGAATTTCTTATCAACAACACCTCATTGCTCAAACTTTCATCCCTTTTTTAAAGTTAGGGGATAAATTTTAAAAAATCCTTTCCTTTTGCTCACCTAAGTCTGATCTTCTGGGCAAAATTTCATAATTCTGGACCCACCGGTATAATTTGTGCGATTTCTGTCAGGCAGTGTTAAGAATTTAATTTAGTAGAAATTTCCAATAAACAAATTTTAAATATTCATTACAGCAGAAAGCCGCAGATTCGGAGATAGGGATTCGCCATATACCATAGGGGGGAACAGTGTTGCCGTCAGTGAAACAATAAATGGCTAAACAGTTTCTAAAACTGGCTAGAAATAAGTATACAATTTTTGTGTAGACATCCGCTAAGAAACTAAATTTGTGAAATGGGCGTTTACAATTTGTATGGGAGTTACAGCGGCTTGGGGGCCGCTGGGTTTTAAAATTAAATTAGGATAATTCTAGGACCTCGAACATTAAACGTACTTAAA
Source organism: Tortricodes alternella (assembly GCA_947859335.1). NCBI lineage: Eukaryota > Metazoa > Arthropoda > Insecta > Lepidoptera > Tortricidae > Tortricodes > Tortricodes alternella. The sequence goes on along the minus strand of OX401970.1, from coordinate 18,699,372 downwards.
CAATATGTTAAATTATCGTTAACATCATCAGTTCCACTTCACCAAATAATGCTTTTTGAACGCAACTGTTGAGTTAAAATAGAAATACCAAAATTTCTATATGCGTGCCTATAATATTTGAGGAGTTCCATCGATTCCTCATAGATCCTCTCATCACACTGCAACTTTGACTACAACGGGACCAACTTGGAGGTATAACTATAGATTAAAAATTGAATTTTTCAAATTGGTTTTTATATGACGAAGTTCTGAGGTAACAAACATAAAAAGAACAAAGAAGAATACAACTAAATTGAGAACTTCCTCCTTTTTTGAAGTTGGTTAAAAAATCCGTAGCCAACTGAGATTTGTTTATTTATTGATGTAAAAAACGGGCCGAGGTAACGTGTAACACGTGTCGGGGGTGAAATAAAGCGGCTTGGGGATGGCAGATTAAGCAAGTGTTGCATTTACTATATAGGGTAAGTGTACCAGTGAATGAACGGTTAAGGACATTTGCAACTTTAAAAAAATATACCTATCAATAAGATAACAAGTGTTACTACTGACAATTTTTATGGCTTTGGTTTTATCATAGGATTCATAGTATTGCGTTATTTTAATTTCTCCATCCAATTTAATTCATCCAATTCTCAATCCATACTCCGAAAACTAATAAAACATTCTTAATTTATGAAAAAAAGTATGTTTACTACATTTAATTAGCACTGTTCATTCACTGGTACGTTTACCCTAGAAGGCGGTAAATCAATTTATTTTCTTATAATATCTTTCGTGGCTGCTTTTTTTAGGATTTACACATTATTTTTGTTTCTTATCGCCACCTCTGTAGACTCCGCAGACCTCCGCAAAATATAAGCAGAAATATAATGTGTCTGCGCACAGCGTTGTCTAGATTAAAATAAAAATAAAAGTGTGTCTTGACCAAACATACTGGAAAACTATATTGATTCATCGTTTTGGCTTGTAACACTTACAACCAATATTGTGTAAGATTGAAGTATGACTGTTGATGAAGATTGATGTATGATAGTTTAAATCCAGCTCTCTTGTAAATTTGGCAATGTACATATCATATTCATCGCCTGAATTGCCAATCACGACATTCACTGTAATTTAATTCACAATTTAACTCAGTTATAAAATCCCATCTAGCATAAGATATTTTTTATACCTTTTTAGGGTTCCGTATCTCAAAAGGAAAAAAAGGAACCCTTATAGGATCACTTCGTTGTCTGTCTGTCTGTCTGTCTGTCGGTCTATCTGTCTGCCTGTCAAGACCCTTTTTCTCAGGAACGCGTGGAGGTATTAAGTTGAAATTATATCAAACAATTTAACCTGCAATCCCTTGGACCAGCCCCCGGTCACCCGGTGGCCTAGAATCATGAAATTTGGCAAGAAGCACGCCTTTTAGCACAAGGTATAGGAAACAAACCTGAAAACTGTAAATTTGTAGTTACACACAAAAAAAATTGTTAAACTGAATTAATTACCTTTGCACGATTGTATCACACTCGATGGTTGCACAGAGATAAGAGTTTGCGAAATGTATTTCTTATCTTATTTCGTAGGTGGGTTATAAATGGTTACCCGGTTGTTAGGAGCTGTTTTATGATTTTTTATGGTTCCATACCTCCAAGGTACTGTCTGTTTCTCATAGGTAAGTACGGGACCTTTAGTGCGCGAGTCAGACTCGCACTTGACCGGTTCATTTATTATTTTTATATTTGATAGGTATGTCACATGATGCACTTGAAAAAAGTTTTTTATTCTTAAAAAAGACCCAATACCTCTTAACATAGTCCGAGTATTGGAGAAAAAAGCGAAACACTTATGAGTGGTCATAAAATGAACAGCTGCTCGTCGCGGAAAAAGGAACTACCTAAAAAAAAGAAGCAGGAGCGTGCCGCCTTGGCCACGCCTCTCATTTTGGGTTTTATTTATATTGCAATCTGCGGACTGCACGTGTTGCGTATTTGGTCAGATGACCAGCATAATGACCTGCTCAGTAATGAGGATTTAAAAATGAAATGCTACCGTTTAGGTTATAACGATACAAAACGGCTAACAGTGAACTACAATTGTATTCGGTTTACTGTCATTAGGCACAAATGGAAAATCGTCCACATGAACGTCCACGTCCATTATTCGTTAATTAATTAATTAATTTACAAATAAAATAAATTTGGTTATAAATACTTTTCAGCATAATTACATTTTCACTAAATTCACTTTGGATATTATTACTTTTGACCCAAGTTGTGAATGGTTATTTCACGTGGACGATTTTCCATTTGTACCTAATGACAGTAAACCTTTGTATTGTTACATAGGCACACCTCTATAATAAATTTTAAGAAATTACGTGTCTGTAAATTAAAGATATTGTCAAAGAAATGTTACGGGGGAACGTTTAAACGTAATCGAATCCAAAAAAAATTGTCTGTATGTCTAGTTATTTGAACGGGGATCAAGAAAAACAAAAATATAAGAAAACATCAAAAAGTTTATTTTATTATAAAAGAGTAACTACAAGAAAGATATACAGCAAACTTAAATTTAATTTACCTAACGTTAAAGACGGGTGGTCTCCTGCGCGTGCGTAGCGGCGCGGGCGCTGCTAGTATTACTTACCTATGTCGCAATAACTTAATCGCCTCTATTCGGGAACGCTAAGTGATTTTGTAGCGATTCGTGAGTGAGATTTCTCATCTCGCTCTTACGCATTACGCATCGTGCGGAAGAGTAGGATGAGAAATCTCGCTCACGAATCGCTACAAAATCACTTAGCGTTCCCGAATGAGGCGCAATGTCCTTTTTTCTCTAGCAATATATCATTTTTCAACCTTAGATGTTATTTAATTTTTAATAGTTGGGTGTGTGTGAAAAATCACAAATTGGTCGCCGATTGAAGTTCGTTTTTTTAAGAAAATAACTTTGGCACCACCTTTGCTATTTTAAACGACTTAAAAAGGAGGAGGGTATCTATTCGACCCGTATATTACCGCATAACTTTTTACCCCGTGAATAGATTTTGATAATTCTTTTCTTGTTGTGATGGTCATAGTTCAGATATGGTCTCGTAGAAAAATTGGTGAGATCTGATGACGAAAACCATGAGGAAACAGCAGAACTCCTCAAATTGTAAGCAAGCATATACCGTATTTGCCATTTTCTGAGATAACTGGCCTTCTACGTGGCCACAAGTAGTCTTGTGGCTCTGCCTACCCCATTAGGGATTTCGGGCGTGATGCTATGTATGTATGTGTATGTAAGATAACTGATGTATTTGTACAAGAACAGTATCATCTGGTCAAGCGAGATGATGATGGAGTCCGCAGATTGCTACTTGGAACTCTTCAATCATAAACAGTTAACGGATAATGAATTTATGCTAAGAGGAACTTTGGTATATTTTACAGAAAAATATTAAACAAACTTCCAAGTATTTATGGATTCTGAGAAAATTAAATAAAACGGAATAATTTTTGCAAGGTCGTACGTATCATACTCGACGGTTGTAAAGAGATGTGTCTTGCGAAATTTATTCCTTGTTTTATTTAATATGGAGGCTTTAAATGGTTACCCAGTTATTAAAAGCTTTTTTAGGGTTCCGTATGGTAGAGGTCCTGTTTGTTTTTCATAAGTAGGTACGGGACTCTCGGCGCGCGAGTCTGACCCGTTTTTTAATCACGGAATCTATTTAAAAATGTCAGATAATCATTTTATATTACGACATAGGATAATACATATAAAATGAAACCATGCATTTTTTAAGATGGTTTTTTAAAATGTATATTAATTGCTTTAACAAAGATGGCAAAAAAATGCACATTTGTGGGAATTATTGACTTTTTGTACGTTTTACAGCGACGGAATCGCTTAATGTTTGTGCACATATAATGGCCGAATTCAGAAAGGCCACTCAAATTGAGTTTTAATTAAATTGACGTTTCAGTGACGTTTCTGTATGGGTTGACAACTAGTTGAGGGATATTTAACTACTTAATATCTAGTCAAATGCTTAAGGGGCGTTTCTGGATTCGGCCATTAGAGTTATAATGTTATCTAAATCCTTTGTTGCAATGATACGCTTATTATCGTCTCTACTGTTCAAATCATAACAACGTTGTTATATCCGCGTCAGTAATTGGAAGTAACTTCATTACATTATAGGTTCACCTTTCAGGGTTAACAATGTCATCATATCATCATCATCATCATTTCAGCGGAAAGACGTCCACAGCTGCACATAGTCCTCCCTCAATGATCGCCACACCGACTGATATTTTGCTGCTCGCATCCAGCGGAGTCCCGCAATCTTCACCAGTGGCCCTAACATGCAAAACACAAAGATAAGTTAAACCCGTTTATCTCTATGACTATCTCTTTCGTAGGCACTAGTGTGAGAGAGACGCACTTAGAGATAAGACAGCTTAACTTATCATGCATGCATGTTAGGGCCGCAGCTATGTTATGAGTATTCTCTAGCAAATCTCGTCGTTCATTTCGTCTCTAATTTTCGTCCGACAATCATAAATTGACCTCCATACTCCTAGGCATTATGCGGAGTTAGATACCTACAACCGTGGCCACCTGCGTCGAAATATAACCAAGGTCGAAGACACATACGTGCATGTAGTTTATACGGACTGACCGGTCAAGTTAGTCTCGCCGGTGAGTTCCTGAACGAAGTGTTATTTTAGAGAATCACTCCCAGCTCGTTAGTCCACCGTATGGGTAGACTGCTGCCTACGCTGCGCCTTCCGGTACTTGGTTGCTACTCAAGAACTCTTCGGCCCCATCGGCCAATAAAAATAAATTTGAACACAAAATACTTATTCACCGCGTAATGCGTAAACTACCAATAAGAGGTCCTGTTTGTTCTAATAAACCAAACAAGTCGATTACTTTGGATAGATAATAGGTTAATGTAACAGTTCGAATTAGTTAATGTGATTTAACTTAAATGTTCGTTATTTGTTACAGTTTATGTAGGTACCTAGTTACTGACTAGTATAGCGGTATCACTTTGGGGAAGCATTTGCGACTGTAGTGTTGTTGTGTTCGTTTAGTGTTCCATATTTTATGGTGAATTTTAACTGACTGTTTGCACTGAACAGTTAATAGTGATCATGTGTAGGATCTGACGGTTTTTTTACAATTTCATCATGCTCACGATCAGTTGTAACTGTTGGTTTAAACTTTTTAGTGAGAACTGCGCCTCTATTCGGGAAAGCTTAGTGATTCTGTAGCGATTCGCGAGCGAGATTTCTCATCTCGCTCTTACGCATTACGCGTCGTGCGGAAGAGTGGGATCAGAAATCTCGTCGCTACAGGATCACTTAGCGTTCCCGAATAGAGGCGCTGACAGTTAAAACTGATCGTTAGTAGCCGTCTTATAACAGATGCAAATATGCACATATACTTCTCCATATCTACTGAAATGCAAACGCTTTCCCAAAGTGATTCAACATAATATAACCTTTTCCGATTGATTATGAGTAACCAATCGATGGCAGTTGTATTAGAAGAAATGGTTATTGGTTACAAACATTTTTTACCAAACAAAAACCCTACGTTGTTGGGCTCAAATTTTTTCAGTGTACTGCTCTGAAAACATACTGAAATCCTTAACTAAATACCTCTTTTAAAAAAGTGTTACAAAATTGCCCGTCCAGTTTGATGACGACTTTACACGCCTAACATTTTAATACCTACTTACTCAAAATAAATGTGTCCTCAACTTACCTATTACTTGCGAAGAGCCTTAGTTTTTACTGACTGCTTATTAAAATAGGACAAAGCATTATTCTAAAAATAACTTATTCTTTTGTTTTACAACTTAATTGTTATTTATGAAGTGGCTATTTTTTACCGAACAATACAATTTTATGTCACCGTTACGGCTAAAAACTTCATATGAATATTTATAAAACCTGTGTTTGCCGAAATGGTGTTTCAAAACGTGTGAAGATACTTATGAAAATATATGTTTTTAACTATTTGACTCACTGAAATAGACACACGTGATAACTACGTACGTATTTAAAATTTTCCATGTTGTGACTGTATTATCCGGATTAATCCAAGTTGTTTATTTACGTCACTTCAAGTAAATAGTACCTATTACCCCAAAAACGGTCAAATGCGAGTAGAACTCGCGTGCTGAGGGTGCCATACCTACATCCTACTATCCCACTTCCTCTCCTATATCCTACATCCTACAAATATTATAAACGCAAAAGTTTGTTTGGATGGATGGATGTTTGTTACTCCTTCACGCAAAAACCACTGAAAGGATTTTGATGAAACTTTACAATAATACAGCTTATACTTCAGAATAGCACATAGGCTATAATATATATAAAGATATTGTGTAAATTGGCCGAAGTATACAATACAATACTCTTTATTGAACACCACAAAACGAACAGAGAAACATACACTAAAAATAATAATTAGGGAGCAATAGGCGGTCTTACCGCTAAATAGCGATCTCTTCCAGACAACCACAACAGAGCAAATAATGCACATTGTTTAACTTTGGAAGGTGGTGCAAAATTGAAGTTAAAACATTTTCTACTTTACCTAACTATAATTTTCAAGTGAGTCGACAAAAATCCTCCCATCTGAGAGCTATTTCGGCATGCGCTGCATAAACCGTTGGAGTTACACAAAAATATGTAGGTATGGTAGAATTGTTCGTCTTACAAATTTCTAAACAAAAAACCGCGGTAGCATATAACCATCGTTTATGTGAAAGGAAATATAATCAAAATTGTGACATAGCAAAACATTTAAATTATAACTGTTAAGAGGAGAGGTGCGAAGAGGCGCAAACAGAGGAGTGAATACATGATTATTATGTTTAGAGGTGTGGCAACACTGGGTTAGAAAAAAAGATGACGGGCACGAAATAGTGAAAAAGAAATAAGAAGTCTTGTTTTTTGATTGAAAGTTGGAATAAAAGAGCTACCTAATCACAGAAACGTTTTAATTCAAGAATCCTGGCAAAACAAAATTAAATACTGTATTTGTAATGCTAATAATTATATATTTTTTATCCTTATCCAAAAGTAAATGCTTCTATCGCTTTTGGTATGTAAAGTAGATAATCTCTGTCTGTTGCACTAAGTAATTTGGGTAAATAGTTTGAAAGTTACGACAATGAGAATATCTTCAGTAGAACGTGTTTAGTGAGCAGCGCGGCGCGCGGTGCGCATCGCGATGTGTGCGACCCGAACGCGTGAGGGCTGGCGTCCACGTCGGCCATGGTTGTGCCGTTGTCAGTTTTGCGAATTTTCTGTCACTATATAAGAAAACTTTTGCCCGTGACTTCGTCCGCGTGGAGCGCCATTTATATCAATGTCGCTTCGCGACAGGCATCCTTGGAGCTGAGCCGTAAAGTGTCGGTAATGGTCCACGTCTGTCTGCTCTTTCGAGAGAGAGTCGACAACCCATCTGTATTGGGGAGCGCGTCCGGTTATTCGCCCCTCAGCAGTACGGGCGCGAGGGCGCGCGGCGGCACCACGCGCTATTCGCGCTGCCCGCCGCGCACGCTGCATGCGCAAAACGCACCTGCTACGCGCGCCCTGCTACTGTTGAATTAGGTTCTCGACAGGGTCCAGGATGCTGACATGTTCTCAGATAAAATAGGAGTCCTTCGCAAAAAAAGTGTATATTTTTTTTGCGCAGAGTACACCTAACTTAGAATTAAGCTTAAATAAGCTTAATTTTAGGTTAGGTGTATTCTTTTGTTTTTTTTGTATTTTTATTGTTTTATTTCTGTTTAATCTTATGGTTACCGTGCCTGATGACTTGGCAGGAAGCTGTAAATTAGGCATGTACATGCTTATGATAAATAAAATAAATAAATCTACCGAGGAGTAGCATTTCTCATATTTCCTGTACTAGCTTCTGTCCGCGAATTTGTCACTTTGGAATTAGGTTATAGTAATTCCGTCGGGAACTTAAATTTTCAGGGATAAGAATTATCCTACGTTCTAATTCAGGACCTAAGGTAAAACTATATACCAAGTTTCATGATAAGGTAATTATATACATACAGCCGTTCAGCGATTACGATACACACACCTACCTTTTATCCCGGAAAATTAAATAGTTCCTAAAGGAATTACTAAATCTTAATTCTATGCGGACGAAATTGGGGGCAGAAGCTAAGCTATATCGATATAAATAAAAAATATTGGTTGTTTGAAAAAGAAAGCTACTTGCCTCCTAAAGTTTGGAAATGACACTGTAACTACAAAATCATTATTAACCTTTTGACCGCCCCAGTCGGCTGTAGCCGACAACAGATTTGCATGCCTTTGATGCCACAATTTGCCGTTTTCCATACATTTGCGTCGGCTACAGCTTTTTCGCCGTTAGCCGTGGCGTTCAAAAGGTTAAATGGTTTTGTATTTCATACAGCACGCAGACACTCGTGCGATGCAGGTTTGGCGCATTCCCCGCTTCGCTCTCTCCGTCTTGTTGCGCTCCGTTTTACTTTAGGTAAAACAACAACAAAATAAAAGCGTGTATCGTGATTCCCAATTTAGATTTCTATTGTTATAGAGTCATCAAATTATAACCAAGAGCTCAGCATTTATATAGCGTGTTCTGAAAAATATAATGTTTACAAATCGCTAATGCTATACCTAATTACCATGCACCTCGTCAGGTGCGCATCATCCATCCATGGTTAAAGCGTCGCATAGTGCAAGAGGTATCGCTACGCTGCATAAATTATACATAATCGTTCAACATGAATTAATAATTACAAAGATAAAGCTATTATGATCATCATATTGCAAGCAACAAGAAAATAATTAATTGACGTTTCCCTAGTACCATCTATTTTGCGAGTCCTGTAGATGTATCAATAATAAACAAATAGATAAAAAAAACAAACACATGAATGAAACATTTTTAATTACATATATATTTTCAGCATACAAACGGAAAACTTTTACACAACACAAAACATGCATGACCATAAATAAGGCCGAGGTTACACTGGTGAGGCGACTGGCGACGGTGAAGTTGCTTCATACAAAAGATTTTGGGATTAGGAAGGTGATAGTCTGGCCAGCGACTGTCGATATTGGCCTTGAAGTAAAAATCATTATATTGCAATATACGATTACTGTCAAACGTCAGTACATCAGTTCTCAAAACGTGTGATTCGGTGGTTATAATTTAAAAGTTTTTCGTGTGTTCTGTCAGACAGCTAATTTATAGTAATTAAGATTTCTAAAACTAAAAACGAGGAAAAGGAGCTAGTTTCAAGTCAAAAGGAACGACACTTACAGGCCATTGTTGATGCTGCAGGTGAGTTCGACTCAATGATTTAGGTACTTTGTTAACTGTGATTTTTTCTTGAAATAAGCAGAATCCTTATCCGATAATCAAACAGAAGCAAGTGTATTAGCCCTACAAACATAGTAAACCGCACGCACGGTGAGCATGGAAAAAGATATATAGAATCGAGATATGCAAGTTTTTTTAAATAGGACGTAAGCATTTGATACCTCCTGAGTATTTAAATATAATATTTTTATCAAAACACGTAACATGTGTATTTTTAATTAAAATTCACTTGTTTTTTAGGGTTCCGTACTTCAAAAGGAAAAAAAAGAACACTCATAGGATCACTTCATTGTCCGCCTGTCTGTCTGTCCGTCTTTCCGTCTGTTCGTCTGTATGTTTGTCTGGAGATACGAGAGTTCTAAGCGGATATCGCGGGCAAAACCTAATTGGTATATAGCCTAAACCTAATGGAACATACGATTTAAAGGGGAATTTTAAAAGTTTCCGAGGAAATTACAATAAACAAGTCACCATCGGACGGAGTTGCAAGGAAAGCTACTAAATAATACATTATTTTATTTACTTGACACTGACATAAACTAAGGAGAAAAAGAATTAAGGTTAATATTCCCCCCACTCATCCTAAGCAGTGATCGCATTTTTGTTTAATATGATTCAAATATGTGAACGATTATCAGGACTGTTTTTTCCTACTAACTATGGTGTTGCTGCACCTTGCTGTTTTAAATTTGCCGTCCTTTTTTTAACCGAAGTCAAAAAAGGACGAGGTTCTCAATTTGTCGGAATCTTTTATTATCAATATTCGCTGGCCAAACTATATTAATTCAAATTGTAGAAATTATATAAATTTTCGAAAGCTAATTATTTTCAGATAACGCAATTTTTGAATATGCTTTGTACATGTAATTCGTTCACGATACTATTTCTAATTAATTTCTTGTTAAAGTGAAATTATTTTGATTTACTGTAAGTTATTTTATAAATTTCAAGAAAATATCGTTATTCATTAAATTATAATCAGTTTCACAGAAAGGATCACACTTATCAATTTTTGCATTCAATTTTTTTAGTATGTTTTGATCAGGCAAAAATTAAGCCTTTCGATGAAAAGCGTAGGAATATTTAAATAAACAAATGTAGACTGTTAATTTTAATTAACTAAAACCAAACTTCATTTTCATAAAGATGCTAAAGAAATATCCGAAAATATAAATTATGAAGCAAAATAATTCCACTTTAACGGTTAGTTTCTTAAATAAGCTTAAATTGGTTCAATAATACGTTGCATAAAATCGAATGTCATATTTTCGTTTCCCTTGGGCAGAATTATCATATCACCGAATTACTTTCTTGCATATATTTTTTCGCATACTGTCATTTCTCATAATTTTGTAAAGCAGAATATTAAAGTGGCATAATATTGATATAAGAATAATATTTACATGTCCGAAAAGTTATAGGAATAATCCTTAATTGCCTTTACATTGCCTATTTTGCAAGTAATAAATAAAACAATACTATTGTATATATGTTTTTATATTTGTGTGAGAGTGAATATTTTCTGGGTTGTAGAAAAAAAACCTCGAAGATTAAGGCGTGAGCTTCGCTTCCGCTTTAGTCTTCTAGCCTAGCCTAACCGAGTATGTTCTGCCATATAAAAATCGGCGATACTGAAGTTATGATATTTAATATTCTGAGAAATAATTATTATAAAACTGATAATTATGCAAAGTATATTATTATGCAAAAATATCATTCAGCAAAAAAAACTGTGATACCTGCTATGCGAAGTATATTTCGGACAATCGATATTATACAAGATAAAGGGAACCCGCTTGAATTATTTTGTATTTAGTATCGATTTTTCATATCGACATATATGAAATACATACAAATTTTGTAATGATGCACTCTTTATCTTTGTAACACTAATTTTTTGCCATATATTACACATTATCTGTTACAATTACGAAGAAAAATGTTGAACAATAATAATATCACATCTGCATACATGCGGCCCCACTGTGCGACGCGACAAACACAAAGTTATTGTAATATGCGGTCGTGGCCGCACTGCTTATGCGCCGACTAACATAATAACATCGCTGTGGCATATTAGTTGCCTTACCAGTGTACCCTCGCCTTAAGACGATGCAAGTGTCGCACTAGAAGGCAGCGAGGCGCATGCGGCCAGCCGCGTGTGCTCGCGCGTCCCGCCAAAACACAGGCTTGCCTCTCGTCTCGCGATTACTAAAAAAATATACTTATGTTATTGGCTGCCCTACCCCTAAGCGTATACTAGCTTACTTTATGATAAAATGATAATATACAATACAAAACACTGTCATACAATGTAAAACCGAACATAGCCACCATAATCCAAACCACAATTTACGCACAATGAACAAAATGAGGAAATATAAATAAAATAAATATTTTTTTGGTTAATAGGTACTATTTGTTACATTTATTACCAACATACAAGTAAATTGAAGAGTTTAGTGATAAGTTCTAAACGTAGTCCTAATTTAAATCAAGATATCGCTTGTAATTCTATTGTTGTAACTAGGACTAATAGGAAACTTCACCGTGTGTATCAGTGTACAATAATTACATAAAAAGATAAATGCTAGAACATGCATGTTAAAATAAGTTTGCTTTGATTTGTACTTAACCAAGATAACAGTCTTGTTTACACATTGGTCACTCTATGTACTCCAATATATCCAGTATTTTAAACATTACTAACGCGTTAACCACGGGGATACAGATGTAACGGCAAGTTAGCTTGCTCCGTTTATCATACCTACTTCTCACCATTCTAAACCTAATAGATACCTTAAGGTAATAATTAAATAGAAATACAAAATCTGGCTGCCTCATGAACATTTCCTCCGGATTATACATATAGGACAAACAACTAAATAACTGCTTATGTAATGGATTCTCAAAGTTGTGAAGCGGATAAACATGAAATGTCAAATACTTAGTATGAAATAAAATGTCTAATTATATTTTATTTATAACATCGAAGGAAATATTATGAGGACTATTTTCATAGCCGTATTTTATCTTTGGATTTGCATTAAATATAATCATGTTTTTTAATCTATTTATTTATTTACTACGAAAAATAATTTAAATAGTGTGTTAACTAATATCTAAGTATTTTATTATCTATATCTACTTAACTGTTAGACTACAAGCAAACGTGGACTAGGAGTACGCAGGTTTAACGGATACTCATATTAGTTATTACAACTTAATTAGGCGTGCTGGGCTCGCCCTAAGTGAATGAAGAATGCGACGCGGTCGGCACTGCGTTCGCCGCATTTGTTGCACATAAAGGGGTCGTTGTATCCGTGGAAGCCCATGTGGATGGTGTGCATGGTGAGATCGCCAAAGGTGATGTCGCAGTATTGGCAAGCGTAGCCGGCGCGGGCGGGCGCCTCAGCCGACGCGTCCGATTCGGAGTCCGACCCTGACGCGCCGCGCTTCTCATCTTCGTGCTGGAGTCGCAGCGCCGCCGGCTGCAGCTTGAACGCACGCCCTTTCCTTCTGTTCTTCAGGGCTGCCGTAGGTGTCGCCGGCATTGGTTGCTCTGTTGGTGGCGGGGAAGTGCCTTCAGTTGTTTTGGCGTTCGTCAGGTCAAGAGCATCGTTGTCTTGGCAAAAAGGAGTTTGGACTGCAATAGGCGTGTGCGGTAAAGTATCGGGAGATTTAGCGGGTGGTGTAGTCATACGGGTTTCCGAGTTCTGCTCCCCAAATGACAGACGTTGATGCAAGATAGAAGGTATAGGCGAAGACTGCCGAATTTCTGCCGGTATTTCTGAAGATTTGGGAGAAGTCCCATAATTATTATTTGGCGGAAATAAGTAAGAATGCGGTAGAAGTGGTGGTAAGTAAGGTAGATTAACAGGAAAATGAGTACCAAATAGAGGATGTGATTGAGACGTAACTTGAGATTGGTTATTGTTATGAATAGAAGATTGTTGTTCAAATATTTTTGAATTTGGTTTTTGCTTTGGTCCACGACGAGTACCGTATACATCGATGATTGGCAAAGGATTTGGCGTACCATCCACATTCAGAACCATTGCTGGATTATGTTGATATTTTCGCAAATGGAGTTTAAGAGAGTGGCAATATTTAGTGGCGTAATTGCAGTCTGCGCATCGGTACTGATAAATGTTGGAGTGAGATTTGAGATGGGAGTTGAGCATCGATTTGTTAACACATGAATAAGAACACTGACCGCATTGAAAGGGCTTTGAACCTAAATGGTTTCTCATGTGATATTCCAGATGATGTTTGTATTCTGTGACAAAAGGACACTTCCGGCACCATAACATTTTTTCCGGTTTGATATGTTCTTTGCTGTGTTCCCAAAAACTCAGTTTGGTTACTGCAACAAATTCGCATTGCTTACATTTAAAGGTTTTAACTTTTCCATGTGAGTTAACGGCTGGGACTCGAAGTCCAGGCTCTTCATCAAAGTCGTCCTCTAATCCGTCTCTACCATCTTCGGTGTCATGTCTGGTCTCTTGCGCGGCCCTATCAAACTCTGAGTTGTGAAAGCGTTCAAAAACTCTTTGATCATGTTCTCTGTCAGGAGACGACGGTGTTCCAGGAGGTGATTTTGGTGGCGTAGCATCAGCACGCATTATAGGCGTAGCCATTTGTGTTGCTGGTACCAGGGTCCTTGGAGAGTATTGAGCTTTGTATCCGGGCGATGGTTCGTGCCCTTCACTATTCCGATTCTCGAAACCAGGAGGGGTAAGCATGCTGTATGGGACACCATTACGATAAGATTCAAGTTGCATACCCAGGTTAGCTTTAGCTTTAAGAGGCACGTTATCATAGAACGGCAAAGATTCACCGACGCTACCGACACTGCGCGGAGAATGACCGTTAGAGTCCTTACTTGAAGAAGAAGGGGATGCACTCTGGAAGCCGTCAGAGTAGAAGCCACTCGCTTGCTCCTTTGAGAAGCTGCTTTCTTCCATAGGTTCAGATTTCTATAACAAACGATTAAGCTTAAAATACTTGTTCATTTTAGAGTATGAACCATTAACAGATAATATTAGATGACCAAAAGCAAGCATGTAATGTACTAACAACTGTAGCAGGCGGCTGCAGCAGGGCTGCCCACGGCTGCGCGCGCGCGGCGTGCGCGGGCGGCATGGCGGCGGGAGGCGCGCAACTTAGCATACCTGCCCACAAGGAGACGCACAGTCAAATATCAATAAAGTCACCATATTCGGCTAAAACAGATGTAAGTTATAATAAAAGTTCATAAAAACACACTTAAATCCCTTAACTAGAAAGAAAACTAGAACTTCAAATAGGTATATCGTTAATTGTGTGATAAAATTTGTTGTTGGTTTCAAGTAAATGAATACAGTACGTATAAAGGATATACATTCACTTACTTAGGACCGACTGCCATATTTATTACTTAATAATTAACGAAATATTTTATCTTTTTAGTTAACTTACCTACTAAAGAAGGTCAGTTCTTATTCCTTACTTTTCAAAAAATCGATTAAAATTTTCCTTAAAAGAACCTTTTTATCCATTCTTTAGGGATTGTGATGTATATAGTTCTAATATTCATAGCTGGGCATAAGCCCGTTAATCCCTTAATCGTTAATTAACGAAGTTAACATTTCGAGTAACGGATTAACTTTTAAGTTAACTTCTAAAATTGTTAACGGGATTATTAACTTCCATTAAAACAATTAAAGTCTGTTAAACTTTAAAATAGGTACTTAACCTACCATTTGCCAAAAGGACACCGCGCGGCTTATATTAAATTACCTTTGATTTGAATTTGATCTCTAAATAAGAGATATTATTACAAACTGCATATAATGCAACACCCTATTTTTACTAATGTTTCATGTCCTGGCTAAACTTCCACGCATTCCTGCGAAATGGTCTTGACACAAAGACAGACACACGGACAGAGAGACGGACAACGAAGTGATCTTATAAGGGTTCCTCTTTTCCTTTTGAGGAACGGAACCCTAAACTAAAAAAAAAGACTCGAGAACGGAAACGGGAACCTTCTTTTTAGTCAGTTAAAAATTAATTCATAGTTACAAATATTTTGGTATGTAGGTATTTAGTTGCGAGCGTAATCAAATGCACTTACATTATCAGTCACGTGATTAGGGAAGTCTAATAGTAGATTGTTACACCAAGTAAAAAGTAATTATTCATAGAGCCGAGTGTTAGTTTGAAGCCCGAGCGTAAACGAGGGCTCTTAAAAACGAGTGCATTTATACATCACTTGATGCGAGGGTGCATAATTTGCTTTTCCTTCAACTACTGCAAAAAGTAGGAAAAAAAAACTCAAGAAACTTGCTTTGCGCAAATTTATATTTTTTATAATCGTTTAGTCTCCTCTCCTATAACATAGTACAGAGTATTTTCAGCCAGTACTTTGAGCATAACATTTTAGACGGGGCAATCACAGCTCAATGTGGCTGCCGAAAGGACAGTCTAGCTAATACTTTGACAGTCCACAGAAAAATGGTTGGACCTATAATTAAGATGAATGTCAGGTCAGCTGTCCCGTCGGGATCTTAGTGGGTGGCTTGTCGTATAAACCTCATGATCAAACAACCAAATTTTAAAGAAAAAAAAACAGTGCTATAATGAATATCTCTCCAGCAAATAAGTACTGCTTTGTGCTAAGTATTTAAGGACATACTGATGAAATTATTATTATTAATTTGATGGCGCGGTTAAGCTCGTTGGTAGTGACCCTTCCTCCGAAGCTGCGGTCCCGGGTTCGATCCCCGGTATCGGCAAATATTTATTTATGTAATAAGCACGAATGTTTTTCCTGAGTCTTGGCAGTTTCCTACGTGTGTAAGTATTTATTTGTCTATATACCTAAGAATGTTATCGTCGTCTAATTACACATTACACAAGCATTAGAGCTTACTTGGGACTTGATCGATTTGTGTAGATATCCCCTGGTTAATTTAATTAAAAGGTTGGAAGATAAATATTTTATTGTTTTAAGCGAGCAATAGGTATATAATGTAAATTGTTACTAAACAGCTCTGAAGATTTAGATTAATATTTGTATTTACATTACAAGTTTATCTGATAGGAGACAGAAAGAAAGAAAGACGCCGAGTGAAGCTTAGTCGCCCAGGTACTATAACAATAATAAGTAAAATTTGACTGTTGAACAATGCGACACTCGAATGTAAGTAAATACCTACGTACCATATGTAAATGAAATATAGCATAATTGCTTTCCTTACGAAGTGCAGAATATTCTAACTGGCCGTAGCATATTTTGCGAAAGATTGGTATTCAACAAAATAAAAATAAATAATCGGTAATCACGTCCAGCGAATATTACTTAAAGAAACTCATTAGATAATAACTTCACTGCAATTATGACATAATTATATTTAAGGTCAAACAACAACAATAAGTTATTTCGGATATGTCCACTTTGCCTTTTTTAAATATATAAAGTAGGTGATTAGTCATAGATAATAGAAGAACACAGAACGAATGTTGATTTCTATTGCACGCATTAATAAAAACGAGATGTCGGGCATTTATGGGGTATATAAATAGGCCATTACACACTAAAAATATGTAGGTAACCATCGAGACATCAACCGAAAACACGGTACAAAATAATAAATAAAAAAAAGAATTATCATAAATGTTAATTAAATAATTGTCCGTAAAAATGTCTAGCTTACCTCCTGTAAAATGTCAGCCAATGATGGAACCACTAATCACAGTTAGAAACTTTTAAACTTAAGTTCACTTCAGTCTACAAGATGTCATTAATTCTCGGATTACTAAAAAGTTGACGTAATTTCACTAAACATTTTTGGACAACCCTTCGGAGCGGTAGCCGCGAACGATGTGACTGCTTCTGCCTGTTCCTTACAATATACTGAACAAAAAACTGTCAATTTTTATGCCCCAAACATCGATATTGTATTCCACATTCGTAGGCGACGAGTTTTCTGGGGAAAAGGGAGAGATGCATCCGCCGATATACGCGTTTCTTTCACACACCCTCAGCCTATTTTATTCGAGCCAATGCGATGCGACCGGATTTGTCATGGGGAGGGGATTAACTTAAGTTATTGTTTATGCGATATTTATAATAAAAAGAAGCATAGATAGAAAGGATAATGTTATTATTTCACGTACGGTAATGCGATTGCGAAAAATAAAGTTAGGTACCTTCAAGTTTGTAACTGGTATACGGGTTGTAACGTGTGCGGGTTTTGGGTTCGCTTAATTTATTGATCGTACTTGAAGTTCCTTTATATAAAGATAAAATACATGCTCGTATTACCATTTCTATACCTAGCATAAGTTTTGTAGATATACGTCGACATTTAACGAGGTTTAGTCGTTGAGCAAGAATTATTCCGAAATCTATAAATACCTACTCGCTTAAAAATTCTAAATTACTCAAAGGATTTTGTTTGATGCCTTTTCACCATTATTTGGAGAAGTATTTAATGTAGGTATAACAATACGAAGCAGGTATTATAAAATATTTATCTATAAGAATTTACGATGATTTTTGTTGAAGTAGGTAAAGTTTTTTTTTTTGGGTCGAACAATGCAAGATTATTTTTTTTGACTATTTTTTTTGATTTGACGTTTGTCGACTGTCGCAAATAGTGTTGAGGCTAATAAGGAGCGTCGTAAGATATCATTTCCGATTTAAATAAGAATCGACCATAGGAATCGATTGTTGTAAATGTTATCTTTTTATTATCTTACGCTTCGACAAAACTTTATTGCAAGTACTAAAAGCTTATACTCTTTCAACAGCTTCAAATAAGATTATGGAGAATGTATACCTAGTAATGAAAACGGTTAAAACCAATCTATAACCAACCAAAGTAAGTAGATATTCCATTGTTTAATTTGGATTGTTCAGAATTAGCCTCTTTAAATTAATTTTATTACTATTTGGTTTTTAAATACATTAAAATTAACTCTGCAGTTTTCCCCATTTGTTCGAAGTGTAGGCACAGAATAGATAATAGTATTAACGTAGTGTAGGTATAGGAACTTTACGGCTCAAACGGGTGCAACTCTACATTGAAAGAAAAAAAGCTATAGGAACGTCATTGTTTTTCATTCGTACTTTAATTACAAATTTTAAAAGATATATGCGACATTAAAATGTGAAAAGTACTGATTTAGTGAAAAGAATTCGGCAAATATATTTTAAAAAATTAAAAAGTACAGTAAGTAAGTACTTATTTTTGGTTTTAAGTTTCATTGAACATTATTAAATTTACGTGGTATGTCGCTTCGGAAAAGTTAAAATCTCGCGAAATCCAGTTGTAAAAGATATATACCTAAGAGACAGCGGCTTCTAGGGAATATAGCTTAAAGGGATCGGAGTTCCCGATAATCCCGTGCAAAAATCCCGCGCCAATGTCTGCGATAATAATAAAACCGGGCATCGCGGCCAGCAGGGTTCTACCCGCTTCTATTGACGCTTGGCGCAGCGCACTACTCGCCAACAGTGAAACTGCTCGGACTGCTCGCTGTGAGTAATTTAACAACACCAAAACTATAGGCACCGATGCTGCAAAACTTGCATAACAATAACAACGATATATGTCAACGAGCTCATACTCACGGACATAAAAGCTACAAATTACACAAATTCACGATATCAACGACACAAACAACAGACAGATTAACAAGTTATGTTACGCTAGCTGTTCCCTTGACTAATAGGGATGTTGCCTGGGTAAAAAAATAGTCATTCTTATTAGTTCGTCAGTTAGATCATCAAAAAATATTGGACACGTATTTTTTGCTTTATCAAATCAATAAAAATTGACAAAGATAACGCGCATTAAAGTTCGGGAGTGGTGGCTCATGACGTCACTTCTAGGTAAAAAGTGTACATACGCGTGAAGTCACGCGGAACTTCGACGCACTATAATCTTCGCCATTTTTTGTTTAATTGACCATAGAAAAAATATGTGTTCAATATTTTTTGATAATGTAAATGACGGACTAATTAGATTTTTTTCAGGTAACACAACCCATTCTTACAGGCTGAGCCGCGTGTACTTATCGTCACCTTTAATTTTAAATGGCTGATCGTTTTTGTAACGCTTGTGACAGCTGGAATCAGACCAATTGGATCACGGTTACACATATAGTTGCCGCGCTGTGCGGGTTTCCTCACGACGTTTTCTCCGAATTTCGGCCAGTTGGCCGATTGCAATGAAACAAAGTTAATTCGCGTAGAATTCGTTAAGCGCGATTCCCTCAACAACTGTGCAATTTCCCGATACATAAAACAAAGACTTCAGAGACTAAAATAGATCCTTGCCAAATTTCATCCAAATCGGTTCAGCGGTTAAACAGATTTACTTTCGCATTATCATGTTAGTATCGAAGTATGCATTGTATAGGTACAGACACGTCATTTCCAAAGATTTATTATAATACTACGTGTTGCCCGCGACTTATTTCGCGTGGACCATTGATCGTAAGCAAATTATTGTTTCAGAGTCGAATGAAACTAAAAATTTGTGATACGGAATCTTAAAAAAAACGGATGAACTGGCTATGCACTATTTTTAGGGTTCCGTAGCCAAATGGCAAAAAAAGAACCCGCAGAAAAAATCTGATGCACATCAGCGCGTAGGGGTATCTATAAGAGGGGTATCTGGAAGATTCAGTATGGCCTTTTTTTATGTCAGTAGTTGGTGAGATACGCGCTTCTTAAGTCGTGAGTGTGACCCTCCTACTTTTCAATTTCGGGGTAAAAAATTAAGCTCATAAAACTAAAAAAAACCACTTACAAGAAAAGAATAATAAAAAAATGTTATGCGCTATTTTGAGTTTAGCGACAACATAAATAACCATGTTCTATGTGTCTTTGACAAATACTACGAAAAGTAAACTTTTTTTTGTTGCATATAGGTAAAATGAAAACTGTGCATCCGTATTTTTTGCAGTTCGTAAACAGACAATTTTAAATTATTATTAGAGTCCAGAGGTAATACTGCTGATACGGAACCTATAATTGCAAGGTCTAATACGTATTTGGCTGGTTTTACTTAAACACATCGTCAGCCGTAATATGAATTAACGTACAAGTTGACTTTTCAGTAGAGTCTAAAAACTAAATTACAATTCAGAGTAAGAGTTGTAATTTTTTTGTACTTATCCCATTGCAATGATGTTTACAGCGATTTTCTTTAAATGGTTAGATCACTTAATTGAAAAACAACACAGTCGTGTAACAAACATACAAAATGATTTATTCATTTATTGGCCAAGTAATCAATTCATACATTCATACTTCAGAGGTGGTCACATATAAATTTTATCGACATTCAGTTGGCGCTTTAAGAATAAATCGACAATAACAAAATATTTATACACAGATGACGTTTGGGTTTGTAGTTTCCTTCAGCAAAAGTTTTCATGAGGACTTTCAATCTCTGTTTTAACTATCATCACAGAAACACTAGCCAAGAACAAAGAACATTGTATGTATAAAGAGCCGTCATAATAATTATACATTTATACCTATTCTTAAAGAAAACTACATAGTTGTTGGAAAGATTACGCGACCACGTCATTTCTGTTAGAGCTTTCTCATCGCGGGGCCGATTTAAAAGCTTATTCTGCTGTTTAGTTTAAGTTTGTACATAAAGGTGTAGTTTAGAAGTCGGTTTTTGCTCGTTGTCTAAGTTATCTTTTTAATTTTATTCCTCAATGTATTTATTATACATATTATAATTAATTTCAACATCTGCAAGAACAGTAGGTATTTTTTACAGGTAATTATCATGAATCCACTTAAAAAAGCGCCGTGTTAAGTATGTAAGGGCGTTCCGAAAACATAAGGGGCCCGCGTCGAGCTTTTTATACCGGGCTGTCGGCCAATCACAACGTCCCCACGCTACAAAAAAGGAACATGCTTTAGCTGTTTTTATCGTATCTCCCTCCCTGCTCGGTAATATATGCAACTACTCGGATGTTGAGAAACAATGCGTGGCTAATATGAAAAGGTGGTGGAAATACAGCATTTCGTGACTTTTAAAGGACTAGCGAATTAAGTAATTCTTCATTTAGACGTAGTAAGTATATTTTGCACGTTGAGTGAAATAAATTATCAGCCCAGGCAGCACACAAGCTGCATAAGAGCTTATAAAGTCATTATATCGCTAAAACTAGAGTTATAATGGCTGTATAAGCTCTTATACAGCTTGTGTGCTGCTTGGGAGGGTTCAAGTAATGTTCAGTTAAAATGTTGGAACCTGTTTGAGCCGAGACGGCATTTAACCCTCTAGTCAGGGTTTTCCTAACGTACTTACCTAATAAAAACCGCGTTTGCCCGTTATAATTAAATACACGAATAATTAACGGTACTCGTTTGGGTCCAGTGTATGAATGTCAATTCCAATGAATGCGGCTGGCGCCGCCGTATCATTGCTCCGTATTTTTTTAACAGTTAGTACAATTTTCTTACCGTCTGGTATTAATGTTATTTTAATCTTCGGTGATTAACAGAAAAGGAATTTGAGACTAGGTAACGGTATTATAACTAAACAACATTTAATCGTCTATGATCCTTTTATATTCTCAGATTGGAGGTAATTAATACCTAACTATTGACAAATTTTGTTACAGGGGGGCTGTTACCGCGATATACTAACGCGTTTCAATTCAAGTCCTATCCAGTGGCGTAACTATACCATCTGGGGCCCGTGGCAAATTCTTTTGGTGGGGGCCCTATCAGTTAAAATCGTCACGTTGTACTATATTTTTGAGCTCGCGGCCTCTTGGGCCGGGGCCCTCTTGGGTCGGTGGCCCGTGGCATTTTGCCAGCCCTGCCACCCTATTGTTACGCCACTGGTCCTATAAGCTAAACTTTATGGCTATGTAGTACCACAAGCATTTCATTTTGGATATTTTATTGTTTCATTTTCGGTTTCTAAGCACATTAATGATCACGTTTGAGAGGACTTTTAAAAGTCGATCCAAATTTTAAGGCACCGGCGTTGCTGATGTTCGCGACTCGCGTGGAGAGGGTTCCGTGATTGTATGAAATTTCCTATGTTACTTAAAGTACCATAGACATCTTATAGGTTTTCCTGTTATCTATAGGTAAAGAACTACTTTCTGCATTTTTGAAAAAAATTTAGGCCCATACACTTCGTTCATGAAGTCACCGGCGAGTGTAACTTGACCCGTCAGTGCGTATAAACTACATATTCGTGCGTGTTTTCGAGCTTGGCAGTATTTCGACGCAGCCGGCCACGGACATAAGGTCTGTTCGCCGAGAGTTGATAAATATTATGATATCGTTTGGAAATAGCGACTGTCGCTTAACTATCGCAAACTGTATGACGGGCGTCGCTTATCGCCGCGTGCACTGAGTTTCGTGGTACGAGGGACGCAGATGTTGTCAACTGCGGTGTAGCGCCGGGCGGACGGTGGCGAAAGAAATATATTTGTTTTGTTCATATATACAATCGCCACATTGCAAATTAATGTCTTACATTTCCGCGTCAAATGTCATATAAATTCAATAATCTGCACTGGCTTCGGCCAAAGAAACGAAAAAGAAAAAAATATCTATGACACATGTTTAAAACGCGTTGAGTATGGATATGACGAGTCTTGTGTCTTTCTACATATAATAATGTCATTGGCTTCGAGTGTGGCGTTGGGGTGTTCTGTTTGCGTGTTGCTTTTTTTATACAGTTAGGCTATTCAATAATAATATTCTATGAAAAAAAATCTCTTTAATTTTTTATTATCATCGGTAAAAATAATTAGCGGACCGTTATTTGTAATGAGAAGCCCTGACTTTTTACTTTTTTATCAACTTTCGCCGAATAGACCTTAGATACCTAATTCCACATAATGCCTACGATTGCGCGGGTCAATTTATGATTGTCAGATAAAATGAGACGAAATGAGCGAGGAGATTTTATTAGAGAATAAGTCAGCAGCACGTCTAGCACGAGCTGCCCGCGAGTCGTTTGTCGCTCAGTGCATCCCTTATATACTTGACTAGTTTGACAGAGACGCACTGAGCGACAAACGACTCGCGGGCAGGTCATCCTAGACGTGCAGGGGTGTGTTATTCTCTACGTTTGCATCAGCGGCTGATCAGCGGATAAACGAACATATTAATTTAGATTATAAGAACAAAGCCATTCGGTCTAAATTTGAATGTGTACCTTGAGTGCTTTTCCATGGACCTTTCGCGCGAGTTTCACTTCCAAACAAAATTTGTTCGTATTAACGAAAAGTCAGCAGTAGTTAAACATTGTTTATAAAGAAATTCTATAACTTCACATTTTTCACTTTGTTTTATAAATGACACCCGTGCGAAGCCGGGGCGGGTCGCTAGTTGAGAATATACTGCTCAATCGTGATGGCGCACTGGTTCGCGAAGCGACTCGCTGGGCACCACTTTGGCAATAATTCTCCAAGTTCGTCGTTAGCCTCCTCGCATAAAAGTATATTGTACCTTCAAATCTATCTTGAGGCAGGGTCGCTCCCTCAGGTCAGCCTCCCGACTCCATGCTCCCTCGACCTCCGACGTAATGTGTTTCTCCCCCTTCGTGCGCAACCTAAATGAATAGCTCTGCATTTGTTTTAAAAAAATCTAAAATAGTGTGCAGTTGGTGTCAGTGAGGAGTTTGAAATAATGAAGTCTCTTCCGAATAAAAAGAAACCGGCTTAGCAAAATATGCCTTTTTTTCGTCATATTACTACAAATTTACGGTTTTCGGACTCTTGCCTTTAAATGTGCCATAAGACCTTGCTTCTTGCTAAATGATTCTAGGTCAACGGGAAGTAACGGGAAGTAACTTAATTGTGAATGGCAAAATGTGCAGTTTTCTCGTGATATTACTACTAATTTACGGTCTTCAGATTTTTTCCTTTACATATGCCATAAGACCTTGCTTCTTGCCAAAGTTCATGATTCTAGGTCAACGGGAAGGTTTTGATTCCCTTGCGAATGGCAAAATATGCGACATAAATGGCTGTAACTTTTGACTTAGAAGTTTGATTTTTTTCACAGCTCCAAGGAACTGCAGGTCCGTTTATTTGATATTCATTTCAACTTGATACCTCCATGCGTTCCTCAAAAAAACAGACAAACAGACAGACGATCAACAAAATAATCTTATAAGGATTTCTTTTTTCCTTTTGAGGTACGCAACCCTAAAAAGCGGGCTAGAAAATGTCGGGCCATGCCCAGTGAAGGGTTCCGTAGCTATTATAATTCCGAAAATCTTAACTTGAGCTAGTTTTATATTCAAAGTAAATTGACGCTTTTTTCGATAATTTTCAGTAACTATACCCTACCTATTAAACAAGTTAGTCGCTTATAACTCATGAATCAATGAAGCCTTCAACTTCTTTATAAATAAACTTTCATTTACGACGCGGTTAGTTGGTAGTGACCCTGCCTCCGAAGCTAGCGTCCCGGGTTCGATCCCCGGTAAGGGAAAATATTTGTGTGATGAGCACGAATTTTTGTTCCTGAGTCTTGGATGTTTCGTATGTATTTAAGTAAGTATTTATTTCTCTATATAAGTATGTATATCGTCGTCTAGTACCCATAACACAAGCCTTTAGAGCTTAATTTGGGACTAGATCGATTTGTGTAAAGATTGTCCCCTGATTATTATTATTATTATTATATTATTATTTAAGATAATTTTCATACGAAGACTTTTAGAATTAACAGTTTTTGTTGTGGGGGGTGGGAACACGTAACTATAACAGAAATGACATCTTTAGAACCGTGAAACCCTCCATCTTTGGCCATCTTATCTAGTAAATCTGATGCCACATCAGAAAAATATATGAGAAATGTAGATTTTATGGTTTCCAAGTAAAGTGTACACAAATCCCTTTCAGTTAAGCATTAAAAACATTCAAACAATAAGTTATTTTATGTCTTTAGAGTAATTTGAAAAGTCGGCTAAAGCTATTTTCACATCTTATGTTCGTGAAGTTCTTCTGTTTTCTGGCTTGCTGTAGGCAGCCTTATTAAGTAGTAATTTTAATGCTCTTGTGCATTTTAATTGTTTTTCTTCTCTAAAAGTGCAGTTACACGAGCAACTTTTCACGGAAATTTATAGCCGTATAGTTGTTCGATTGTAAGATCCTTCCTAAGGTAGAAGCCTCAGCTCTCAGGAGCAAGCGCAACAGAGTGACTCAATAGTGCTCTACGGCATTCAGCTCCTGTTTCCACTTTAGTCCTTTGCCAATACGTACACCAAGGAATTTGACACTACCAACCTCATCCATTCAAGTTCCATTTGCATTTTCGTCAAGACTGTCAGTGCACTTTGAATTGTGTTGAAGCGATATCAGTGGTCTCCATTCGAGAACTTTTCGGCCCCATCGGCCATCCGTTTTGCGTGCTATGTGCCCTGCCCACTGCCACTTCAACTAGCTAACCCAGTGGGCTATGTCAGTAACTTTCGTTTGACTACGGATATCCTCATTTCTAATTCGATCTCGCAGAGAAACCCCGAGCATAGCCCTCTCGAATGGAGACCACGGGCCGGTAACCGCAGCGTAGGACGTCCACCCACCGTCGTGGACAGACGACCTAAAAGAGAGCACAGGGAAACGCTGGATACAGGCCACTTCCCACCGGCCCTTTTGGAAATCGATGGGGGAGGCCTATGTCCAGCAGTGGATGTCCTATGGCTGAAATGATGATGATGATAATGAATATTAGTGGGGTTTTAGCAGTATTGAGTCTATATGTTCATAAGGTATATTTGTCGACTCTGAGTTATGTTCTTGAAAAAAGGAATCTTTGCTAGAATATTTACCCTCTGCATTTTACTCTGCGATCCAGGTCCTCCTCCCAAAGGATCAGCATTTTGACTCGGCCACTTTGATTTTTTTACGCTCTATACAATTCGGTATATGCTTGAATTTGTGTTTAGGGTCGTGATTTTGCTGATACATCCGGAGAATGGTATTTTCTTTGGCGTAAGGTAACAAGTTTTTCTTGAGTATATTTTCTTTCATACACAAATCAATCTATTTTATCCAATCAATTTGTACGAGAGGTCCATGGTGAGAAAAATTGCCCCAAACCATTACATTTCCACCGCCATGCTTGACTGTGGATGGGTGTTTCTTACCGCACATCGTGTCTTGTATTATGTGGACGACAGACATACTTAATACCGCCTGATAACAATAAATTGAACTCCATAAAAAAATCCGCGTTCAGTACTTGTCCACGACTTGTGACCATATTATTATGCGAATTGTAAACGCCGACCTCTTTATTCAATTGTATAATACTAGATGTACCCACAGCTCCGAGTGAATGAAATAGTGGTTTAATATAACATAAACGGTTTGTCTTATGTTTATGTGTACCTTACCTTTGTGTACCTTCAGCGTTTAAGTGAGAAAAAGAGAATAAAAGTTTATTTTTTTGAGACACATATTTGTTTAAACCTAAGTTTCCAACATAAAACAATACTTCTAGAATCAAAAAACTCAACATTTAATATCTTCTATATAAACTAATCTTCTACAATAATTTATCATTCTAGGATGTTACCGGAAATGTTCAGTAAAATAACATTCTTATTATTTTCTAAACATTAAATTTCCTACGTTCCCGATTAATTGAAAGTAAGTACATCTTGCTGTTTGTTCAGATCTGTAAAATATAAAACACTATGAATTGAAGGATTTTGATGAAACTTCGCAGATACATACTACTTGAGTCTGGGATAAGGACATAAGTAATTATAATAAAAGTATAGAAGGGAAGCGTTCGTACATTGAATGTAATGAAGAATAAAAAATTGGAAGTTGTCTCTAGAGTTTTTGTCTGTCTCTCCGCACGCATCATGCGGTTACTCCTAGACGGATTCTCCTAGAATTTGCGATATCGTTTAGGCATTTATAACAATGTTGACAAATTAGGAATATGATAACACAATACTTGCAATTCTGGGCATCACAGAACCACGACCACGAACCATTAATTTTATTTTATGTAAAGTCCTGACATCTTGTGTACTTAAATAAATTTAGTTTAAACATTAAAGTAGGCGTATGATTTCGTACGCCTTCTTTTAAAAGGTATATGATATTATTGACACCTAGCACAATTCATACTTAAGCATCTAGTTTATTAACATAACTTTACGCAAATAAAATTATTAGTTTTTTTTTGATTGTAACGGTTTTGAATTATGTCAGTTGTCATGTCACACAGAGTACCAATATGAATCACTACATGCTGTGACGTTTTATCGCAGTGTTGCTTACTCCTAAACTACCTATAAAGTTGCTAGATGGACGTCTAGAAGATGCCAAAAATTACTAAATATTATGGAACGTTATTCATAAAAAGTGAATAATATGAGTAAAAATAAGGGACATATATTTAAGCTGCTTTAATAATCGATTATCAAAAAAAACTCAATTGTTATCTTACAATTATGAAGTTAAACTGGGTCTCCCAGGTGATTGCCCAGCATTGATGACACAACGATACGGTTATTTTAGAGCCGAGTTCACCAAATACTAAACAGACTTTTAATCGTTAAACAATTGTGTACGGTTGTCAAATGTACCATTAAACGGCCAATTCAAAATAAAATGTCTGTTTAATTGTTAAAATATTATTAAAATGTAATATGCGACTTCTATATTATCTAAACTATACTTAAAAAAAGCAGCGTACGTGGTAATTTTTATGCTACTTTTCGATTCCCATATCTAGAAAATAGATTTCAATCGTTTTTCTACATGTAACGTGCGTCGTATTCAAGAAACGTGATCCCAAAGTTCATAAAATTTTGTAAGGCGCCATATCGTTTGTTCCCTCGTTTTTATCCCGTTCTGGTTTTACGATTTTATATAATAGATAAGAAAGAGGAAAACAGGTTACTCATACGAGATTCGGTGTCTACAAATGGCCAGGCTTATGCACACATCGCATGATAAAGTAATGTCACACTAATAAATAGATGACAACGAACGTTATTCCAATTTTCCCGATTAAAAAAGGGACAAGTAAATGTCGCTGTGCATCATCCCGCATTTTTATGTGTAGTCTGGAATGGACAAAGAATAATCAATGAGACAAGACCTTGCTTCTCAATCATTAATGCTTACTATTGGGTTAACTCATGAATTATGTACACCCAATCAATGTGATTGATAGGCTCACAGTAGAGGATTCACTGTGGAAGCTTATCAACGTAGGTTAACAATTCATTTTCACGTAATTATTATGTTTAAAAAACGTTCTACCCGCCCGCACTGAATACATCGTCTCTGCAATAAAAGTTAAGTGTACTTCAGTTTTGTGCAAATAATATTGCGAATATGGAGTGCTGTTGTTGGCGGAACATAATTTCAAGCATTCGTGGGGTTTAATTCTGTTCAAGTAAGAGTTCAGTCACTGACGTGATAGGCATTATCAGTCTTCAAAAGCGATTGGAGAATATGTGCGCAAAGGGATCATTATAATGTTCTAACTTTTAAAAAGTGTATCGCGCCGCGAGATGTTATTTAGTTTATTTGTGATTTATTGATTCGTGATAAATTGTCAAGTGGGTATAGAGTAACTACTGATACACGATAAGTTCCCAACATTCGGACTTCAAAAAATATGCAACATTAGAACATTGTTTTTGCACTACCATCAACGGTGTTGTGTGGCTCAGCGGGGTATGGCGCGCCTCCAGTGAGGCGAGATGGAATGTTCGCTTGCTGGTCCAAATTATGCATATTCTTAAATTTTGACCTAATACCTATTTATGTTCTAAACAGTAGCACGGTCGAACCAACTCCCCAAAGGCTTAATGTAACGTTTAAACGCACACGTGGCGATTTTTCGCTTCAAATCGCACAAACCGGAAGGAAAAAACAAGTGGCAAAAAATGAGAGCGGCCTTTCAGTGTATTGCATAGAAATAGCATAATTTATTACTTAACTCTCAAATGAAGTGAGACTGTTTGTTTCGCGAGGACTTCTTTGAGCGGATTCGCCATGTTTTGCGTATTCCACAGGGTTTTTGTTCGTAATGGGTAATCTTTGTAGATTTCAAGTTCTTATGTTTACACAGGGTGTTTCGATGTTATGACCTTTCTTATTTCTATATACATACATATAATAAAATCATAAAGTAGAAACAGTCTGCACATTCAAGATAACAATGAAAAAATGCTATAGTGGGCTTCCGAATGAGCAACACAACAGATTGCAATAATTTTCGAATGTGATGTTTGTTAGTCTGTTTGTCTGATTCTATGTACGATTTAAACTTTTAAACTATAAGATTAATTTAAATGCCGTTTTCGATATTATATGAAGAGCAACTTCAGGCAGAAGATAGGCTATAGAAACTTTAAGAAATAAAACTGGAAAGGGGTGAAAGCCGGGATTGAAGTTAGTATGGGAAAATAGTCACAAACCCATTTAAATCTTTGAAAATATGCATTTAAAACCGTACAGGGTGCCGGAAAATAATTCCAAAAGCCACCGGAATCGACTTAGTACCTATCACCAGACTAAAATAAATAAATAATATTCACAGCTAGTGCTTGTCAGCCTATTAGAGAAGTAACAATAAAATAGCACGTTCTAGATACAACTTTGACCTATCTGAGGGCCTAGCACACTATGACACTAAATTAACTATACACTTGACAATATGAGTACTGTAGAATTCTTCCATGGTGATAAATGTTTCCAGACGGTATGTGGGTAACAAATATGATCTATGCACTTTATTATTAATCCTTTTGTAGTCATCGTAATCCTCAATATAGAAAAATATAATCGGTATTGTCTAATGGCCTACATTATTGTACAGTACAATAGTAAAGTATTTAGCGGGATAATCTAATGACCTACGTTATCATGTGTAAAATATGATAACGTACTAATAAACTAATCATGCAACTAGCCAAATACTAAGAATAATAAAATAGAACCTATGAAACCAATAAAAAGTAATAACATAATTAATCAATTAAAATAAAACCAAATAATGCAGAGATGACATGCTGCCATCCCTACGCTCACGCGTTTATTGCCTCGGTAGTCATTTTGGTTTGCAGATAGTCGACCGAGCGAGCGAAGCGACCGAAGCGTCTCCGTTTCAGCTTGGGCAAAATTCTTTCGTAAGTCCAGCGGATGTCCATTGGTTCTCGTCTACAGCTCGCAGTTTTCAACCGATTCTCGTGAAATTTTCTGAGGAGGTTCGGTAAACGATTTTTTTTTGTCGATTCAGTTTTTTGATATATTTCAAAATGGCGGAGATATGGAGGTTTTTGCAATTACAAACTTCCTGGCGGTGTTGGTAATCTGACTCTACGTATGTCGATATATTGAGATATCAATTTTTCAACGGCAAAGTTACTTTTCAAAGGGTTTTTGTATTAGATTCAGTTTTTGAAGTCTTTTGTCGCGAGGTCTACAGCTCACGGAGCCACTAGTATAGTATCGCTATCCGATTCGTTAGTTGGGTCACTTTCTTCTACTATAAAATTTGGCCTCATTACAGGCTTTGTAACAAAGCGCAATGGGCAAAAGAAGTTGTTTTAAAAATGTTATTACACCTTTTAGGTAAGGAGGAACCCTAAAAATGGGTACGATAATAATTATAAAATATTCGATCCATAAAAGAGCATCCTGTATGTAACAAGTTAAGCGACCTTTGAAAGTGAGCGTGATAGTTGGAATGTTTTTTGCGTAAGATAGAAAGCATAACGAGCGGGTGGCGCGGGCTGCGCGGGCGCAGCTCAGCTGCCGCAATAAATCAGCGCTGGACGTCCGCGGCACAAAGCGGCGCGGCGCTGCCGGACGGCCGCCCGCTCCTGCTTTGCCTACAACTTCGTTATTAAGCTGTTTCTTGTTTGCCACTGTCGTCATTTATAAGATTCTTTGAGTTACATTTGTTGGATAATTAATTTAAATAATAATTAGAGATAACAATACCGAGTAGGGGAGAGCGGGGCTAAAAGTTCCGATTTTTAGTTAACCGCAAAATTTGTTAAGAATCCTTGATTTCAGTATTCATACAATGCAGTCAAAATCAACTTACATATCTAACTTTGGTATTAAGACAGTTATTTAGGGCATTTTTCGTGCGAATTTTTTAATTATCAATTTTTTTATGCCTCAAGTCGGAAAGTAACAACTTTCCCCGACTTGGGGTAAGTTGTTAACAAGCCGGGGTAAATTGTTACCATATCTGTTAAAGCTATTATTTGTGAAATAAAAAAAAACAATAAATGATGAAACTAAGCCTATTTATTTAAGCAATAAACAGCAGTATCGTATGAATCATCAGGTAAACATTTGTATGTTGTAACAAGTAACGATAATTTGTACTTCAACAATTATCAACCATGTAATAATTAACATCTTATAAAATAACTTGTAGCTATTCAGCCTTGATAATTAGTTCAGTCTTCAATGATATTGCCTTGTCTTAGGTTGAAAAAAACAATCATATTGCCGTCATAGGCAGAAAACATATATACTTATAATTAATCATCAGAAGATATATCAGAATCACAGTTCGGGCATAGGTAGGTTAATAACTCTTGATTCTGTTTACATCTGGAATGGGCCCAGATCTTCATTCTTGACACTGAATCCATTTTTCTCCAGAACGTGATTTAGAGTAACTGTCACATCACAGCACACTAGACAATAATACCTCAAACAGTCCTTTTCACTCTCAGAACTTTCGGTATTCATTTCTAAAACTTGTCGTTTAACAGACATCCACTTTTCTTTTCCACCTCCTTGCTTTGTTTTACTCTTCCCTTTTCCTTTGTTTTTTCGCACTACTTCATTGTTGATGCTCATTTTCTTTTTCTTGCTTTGCCATTCTGCTAAAGCTTGTTTTACTGGAGTATCAGATAAAACAGTGGACTTTCTAACGCGTCTCTTTTTGTTCCAATCCTTGGCGGTGCCTTCGGAAAAGGACGAACTGCTTCTGGACGGAAAGGGCCTTGATTTTCGAGTTGGTTTTCGATGATACCGGAATATGCAGGCAGATTAACAATCCCTGATGGCCCTGGCGTGTCAAATATGTCTTCCATCAGTAGTAGTGTTTACAATATCTAGTATCGTTTATTCTAGTAACAGTCTCTGA
Organism: Tortricodes alternella; assembly: GCA_947859335.1. Taxonomy (NCBI): domain Eukaryota; kingdom Metazoa; phylum Arthropoda; class Insecta; order Lepidoptera; family Tortricidae; genus Tortricodes; species Tortricodes alternella. The sequence continues at coordinate 18,666,848 of OX401970.1, read as the reverse complement.
TACTGCTTCTGAAAAGAACAATAATGTATATTCCACTGTTGATACAAATGAATTGGGGCAAGTTGTTCCGAGGTCACAACGTGCCCCCAAAAAATGGAACATCTAGCCCCAAGCACACGTGTTGAAAAAAAGCAAGATGTAGTTTAGATTACGAAACATACGTAGTTTACACATAGTGTACCGAAAAAGTAGATAAATTCTTCAATTAAAACACTGAAACACTAGAGGCTAATCGTTAAATTTCGGAAGATAGACCAAAAATAACAAATACGAAAATATTTACTTATGTGAACCAGCGACGCACGTGCTGGCATTCAGATATTCTGAGTGCCACTGGTCTGTTTAAGATGGCTGCCGTTGGTGCGCTGTAACGTTCCGTTTCACGATGTATTTACTCAATATTCTTATCTATTTTCCTCGCGAAGTTATTTCAATCGGAACAACTTACCTCGGTAACTTCTAGCCCCGCTCTCCCCTACCCGATTACGGCGAAGCAAAAAGGAGGGTAATGTTTTTCGCGATTATGTATGTAGGTATGTATATTATATATACGAATATGTATGTATGCAATCACTCGTTGACGGACCGCCCCGACCCTCAACTGATTTTAAAGTATGGGGTATCAAATATTTCAAGGAAAGTGCCCGGGCGACACTGGAGATATTTTATGACGTCAATTGAAATCCAATGTGGCAGATGCAAAAGACATTTTGTTCTTCGTATTTTTAGTGATGCAACGAATACCACTGTAACAAATAGTACATTCCCAAAATGCACAGGTTTACATACGTAGAAAAGTCTGTTAATATAATGTTATTTTAAAGAAGTTTGCGCATTATGACTTTTTACCTAATGTTCATGATTTGGGTTTATCTCCTAACTGCGGCAAAGTTTAAGCTAACAAGACTCATTGGTTACTTATGCATTTTAATAATCAAAATCCAATTCCGGTATATTCTTATTTAAAAGACATATTCTATCTTCTATCTATCTATCTTCTATATACAGGTGACTGGTTATTCGATACCAAGCGCGGATCCACCGTTGTCGGCACGATGGGGATGCCCACAAACCTGTATAATAGACTTGTGACGTCCTTTGAAGGAATGCCCTATATCGATCAAGAGCGAGTTCATACTCCGACTCGCACTTGGCCGATTTCCGGATGACTGTGACCACAACCTTTTTTGAGGGCTGGATCCGCGCCTGTTCGGTACATTCCTTTTAAGGGGATATAGTACAACTTATTTGCACCAAAAATGGTCGTACACTGTCCAAAAAATTCTTACGAAATTGCGGAATTAAATTGAATAAAAAGAAATGGCATTTTTAATAAGTATATTTTTATGTATTTTCTAAAAGCCAAGATGTCAGCAGTTTCATGCAATGAGGAGGTTATGTACAAACCGCCTCCATACCGGGCCTAAAAAAGTAGGTCCTTACCTAGCACCAGGCGAAAAAAATACTGAAGGAAAAAAAGGCGGAAAAGTAAGATTTGGTCTATTCCGTATTTCTGTTTGCTAGTTTCCGTCTCAAAACTACATGACAAATAAAAAGTTAGTTCATGAAATATTGTTTTTTTAAAGGTAACCTGTAACATATTTATAGCATTTTGATAAAACACTTTTTAAAAGTAAGAAATAACAACATCTGACTCAAAAGGACTAGATTCCGGAACCGTAAAAACATTAAAAATATAAGAAATGACAGTATTAATATTTAGAATTAAAAAGAAATAACGTGAAATACAGATCCATTCCAAATTCAATTTTAACGTGGTTAAGTAAAGTTTAAAACAAAAATGATTTTCATTTGGACTTATTCCCTTTTATCTTTAAACGTGCGAAATAGTGGCTGTATATTTGCTCGGGTCAATATAGGCTTAAGTTTTTTTTCAATTATTTTTCAACCCTAGGGAAGACGTGTATCAATTTCGCCCCGCTTCTTAGATAAACTATGACCTACTTTCAGAGTAGGTACGAGAGATGAAAATTATTTTTTTTAGTTTACCCCCCAAAAGTAGCACCTATGTATAAAATTCATTTATTTACGTTACACGTCCGTTGTGGTCACCGAATTACAACTCAATCGGGCTAGTAGTTTGGGAGAAAATTGACATGGACAGACAGATGGACGGACATACACATGAGTGATCCTGTAAAAGTTCCGTTTTCTCCTTTTTTGAGATACGGAACCCTAAAAAACGAACCTACTCCTAAAAAGGGACGCCTTTCGGTGTTGAACGTTGTATAGGAAAAACTGATTCCATTTGTTGTTGCGGGTGGATTAATTTTTTTCTCTAATTTATAAGTACTTAATTGTTTATTTTGAAGAGTAATTTATTCCAAGCTTTAAGGTGATAAAGTAATGGAATTAGTTTTCCCGTAGGTACTAACGTCAACCCCCTTTTTTACCCTCTCTATGTCTTGTCTAAGTTTTCCTTAATATAATATCTAACACCGAATTGAAATTCATGTAGTAGTTTTAAAGTTTATCGCGCACATACAATTAGACAAAGAGACAAACAGACATGAAATTCAAAAACCATTCGGATGTATTGTGTTTGTGTTGCTCATTCTGCCCCTCATAGCATCTTTTCATTATTATCTTCAATGTACAGACTTTTTCCACTTTACGATTTTATTATACCTATCTATGCTTAGATTATATTTCCAACTAGGTAGGGAAATTATAGCAGAGGAGCGTCCCTCTTTTTCCACCGGGGAGGAGAGATGTTATACAAAAAGTTTAATAAGACCTTATTGTACTTATGGTATGTCGTCTATTCATTTAATTTTAAAATATTATTAATATATTTTAAAACTCAATTAATAGAACGAAAGAAAAGAACGACAGACAGGCAATTGCTATAGAAATGTATAGTCTAAGCCAGGCATCCGAGCAAAGCATGTCTACTTTGAACTTACTTAAATAAATATTGAATCACCACAAGCGGTGTTAGTTATTGTTTTTAAACCAAGGAAGCCCAGTCCACGGTGAGGTCTATCACTGATGCCAACTATGCCGCAAACAGATATGCTGGAGAAGGTATTCTTTTTATAATCTATATATATAAAAATGAATCCCTATTTCCCTTGGTCACGGCATCACGCCTGAACGGCTGGACCGATTTCGCTAATTCTTTTTTTGTTCTGTTCGTTATTATCAGGATTCTTATGAAAGAAAAAATTAAGGAAATTGCGCGGAAAATTAGAAAATTTAAAATTACTTAACCACCATATAAAATTATTAATTCAGACAATTAACTTAATAAAATCAAAAATCTGCTCATTTATGGCGTCTAAGGCGGAACAAAGTTCGCCGGGTCAGCTAGTAATATATACATATTATGCAATGCAAATATATATCAATAAGTTGTATTTAATATATCTTGTATTTAAATTTACTTAATTTTATTTCGTATTATTCTGTTGTATAAGTTCATGTTGTGGTTTAAAAATTAGAATCAGGTAGGTACCCTACTCATTTGCGTATTTGCCGTTTGCGATCGTTCCGAAGTTTGGTGGCAGCAGGTTAAGGAGCGGGATGCTACCTATTTCAAGGCCATGCGTGCATTATTAGCCAGTTTTCTATTTCGTTTTTGCACAAAACTAAAACCAACATCTGTTGCGAACAATGACGTTTATGTAGTTTTAACCAACTTTTAATTAAATTATTAGAACCTTTGTTATCGAAATTGAAAGTTATTCGCACTGGATCTGTATTTTTTCTTAGTTTAGATTAGAAAAAATGTCGGGATAAAAAAATACTTTGTAATTATTATTTGTACCGTCTTAAGGTATATATATGTTTTATCATAAGTTTTATAGTGGAACTTCTGGACTTTACTTATTTAATTCTTTGATAACGGTTCAGTGACCGTTAACCTCTAGCACCTGAAGCGTGCGACCTCTGGACCGTAGTTCAATTTATATCCTGGTACAATAAGAACTGACCCGTAAGTTAAACATCTTCCCACCTTTTACATGCCAATATAAATAATCCGTATCCGCTTCGAACATAAATCTTAGTTCGAACATAAGAAATTCGACATTTGAAAATGTGTCAATATCGAAAGCAACGGTCACTGCACAATAGCGGGCACATATACGGTTACATTTTATTTTATTTTTGCCAAAATGTAACAATGTTCAATTGTTATCAGGGAAAAGGGTAGGTTTAGTAATCTTCTTAATGGTGTGTGTGAAAAGATTATAAATTAAGTTTCTGCAACAAATAAAAGTGACCCCTGGCTATTGTCAGGGCGTCAACATGTGTGACCGGCTTTTGTCCGTGACCCCTGCGCGCCGGTTTAGCGCCAATTTGCGAGTGCACAGCTTCACGGCCATGATCGCCTCACACACAACTTATGCCGGTTCCCAATATTCAATCCGCGGATACATTCAGATAATACGGGATAGAATTTGGCATATTTTGTATACTTACGGCAAATGTCAAATTTGAATTCGTAGTAGCAAATCTATCCACGGATTGGGAACGGGCATTAGACCACAACGATTTTTATTTCTATGTACTTAAATATTGAATTATTTTTTCCATTACTATAAATTTTTCCTACCTCAAAAGGAAAAAGGCACCCTTATAGGATTACATTCTTGTCCGTCTGTCTGCCTGTCTGTCTGTCTAGACCCTTTTTCTCGTGAATGCGTGGAGGAATTAAATTGAAATTAATATCAAATACTCAGGTCTGCAATCCCTTAGAGCTGTGAAAAAGAATATCTAAGTCAACGCAATCAGCAGAGATACGGCCGTTTATGCCGCATATTTCAAATACAATCAATGTATTAACTAATAAATAATACAAATTATTAATTGTTAATGATATGTCAAAGATTTAATAACTTTACACAAGGTACTATTCACCGAGATTCACTGTTGACCTTGCATTAGGTACAGTACATATGGCTGAGCGCTACGCTCTCCGCCCTCTATATCAAAGACGATCGAGCGCATGAAAAAAAGTTTGAAACAAAACTTGTCACAAATTTTATGCTCTACAATTTTTATAACGCATAATTACATCATTGGAGCTAAAGAAGCCTAGATAATCGCGAAAAAGCACTAAACCTGTGATTTCACCCTCGACAGTTGCACGGAAATAGGACCTTGAGAAACTTATTACTTGACTTGTTTTAGTTGTGTGTTTATTTAATTAATTTAAACAAAGCGCTGCATGCTTTTTAGTGTTCCGTATCCGAAGAAATCAACGGGACCCTATAACATCGGTCCGTCCGTCCGTCTGTCAGAGGCCTCTAGCTCAGCTACATATACATATATAGCTTATCCATATATTGGTTATCCGAGAATACAAATTTGTGAGGTATTTTTACCTACCTTTTGTTAGTTTCTATCGCCATGAGACCCAAACCAAATGTATAAATGTTTTAAAAGGCTACCCGTCCGCAGCAATGAAATGCACTTATCAATGCACATTAAATTCTCTAAAGTTGCACTGTAATCTTGACCCCTTGCAAAAATAATGGCTGGGGGCAGATAAATTAAAAATGGCTCAAAAATACCCCGTGACGGCTGTCGATTTATGGCGGGACACGTTTGTGTGCGTTAGTTCATACAATTTTAAGGGGTGCAAGTCGTATGTGATATTGTTAACAGATTTATATATATTATATTATATATTATATAACTGTGTATTTTTTTTCGACAAGGGATTATGACCTAAGGAGGTCAAATAAAGTTAATTTCTCTAATATACCTACTAAATTCTTGTATTCTATAATGCGAATTATTGTGCAGATATTCTATGATTTAATTTAATTAATTAGGCTTGTTATACTAGTCTAAACGGTCCTCAATGTGTAAACAATATTTGCTTTTTAATTGTTTTAGGTATTGTACATAAAAATGTTAAAGAAATTCGTTAGTTAAATATTTATAATGCAAAACTGTTATGTCAAAGTGTAAGAGGTTATAAACTGAAAAAAAAACGTAAATAAGTAAAAAAAATCAATTATCCAACAGATCATCAAGCTAATATTCACTTCATAATTGACACTAATTTTTGGTTATCTATAAAAGGCCCTTTATGCCCTCGGGAACTTCTGACTTTTCTGGGATTAAAAGTAACTACATATCAAGTACGTAAGCTGAGTGGTAACAAACATATAGACACACACACACACACACACACTCACACTTTCACATTAATAATCTAAGGAGGATATTAATAGGAAGCAGCATTGTCTGATGCGAAGAGTATTTGTATGAAATTTTAAGTAAATATCAGCATGGAATCAGTTCTTCCCGTACAAACTTCAATACACCAAGGCATCCCTTTTTAGGGGTAGTTTCATTTATTTCTTGGACGTACCCAATTGCTTGTTTTAGGTGCATTTATACCAAGTTTCTAGTTGATAAAAATATGGAATCAGTTTTTCCCATACAAAGTGCAGCAAAGGCATCCCGGTTTAATAATAATAATATATCATTATTTTGACGACGCGGTTAGGCTAGTATGTATTTAAGTATTTATTTCTCTATATAAGTATGTATATCGTCGTTTATTACCTATAACACAAGCCTTTAGAGCCTACTTTGGGACTAGATCGATTTGTGTAAAGATTGTCCCCTGATTTATTTATTATTTCAGACCGTGTGAGTCCATAGAGAATTTTTAATACATAATAAGCTTAAAAGTAGTGTTAGTATATAGCTCTAATTCAAACTTACTTACTTTACAGTGAACTGTTCTTTGCTTTTATTTGCCTACCCACTTTTAAAGATTGGGCAATCAAATCTGCCAGCAACCACTAGCAGAATGATGCTGGGACTTGCCCTTACCCGCCCCAGCACGGATACAATTCTCTTGCGCCTGGAAACTATCAGTCCGAGCTTCCGCGATCATACCGGACGCACTACACCGGCTAGGCAATCGCAACAGCATTGTGAAAGCGTTGTTATATTGGACGCGTAGGGCGTTGTAGGATTGTTTCGTATCCGAACCCACAGGCTGCTCGAGTAGAAAGACTGACAATATTCGTTAAATAATGTTATTTTTAAGGGAAGGTCCGATTTTTCTGGAATGCCCACCTAATTATTTGTCAGGGGGTGAACTTTTTTATAACATTTCAAGTTGATAAACAAATGGAATTCGTTTTTCCCATATATAAAGTTTAACCCTCTAAGGCACCCCTTTCTAGGGGTGGTCTCAGTTTTTTTTCTAACGCCTACCTTATTGTTTGTTTTCAACAGTATTTATAACGTTTCAGGCTGACAAACTCATGTACTTAATTAGTCTTTGAGCGTGGCCCATAATTTCCGTATTTTTTTTTTGTCTTGGTGTCATTTGTTCCATTCCCACATTTTTCCAGTGGCGTTATAAGCCAGCCTGGACAAGTACATGGGTTACTTGTTTTTAAGACAATCAGCCCCAGTAACTAAAGTTAAATTTCCACGAAGACAAAGTTGCTGGTAAAAGCTGGTTATAATAATATAGTTATTTATTCAGGCAATATTAGTCCCATGTTTACATTATAATACATCATATTAAGTGAAATTAAATTAAATTACATTAAATGCATTAATAAAATATAATTATTAATAAAATAATTACGGTAAATTTGATTGTGTTTGGTTGAGGGCTAGTAGGTAAGTGCAAGGTTTGTGCGAATTGAAGTCTTACAGTATACTTTTAGAGTAGAGGTCGCAATAGCAAAAAGCAGCAGATTGCAAAATTGTTTTTAACTAACATATTGTTTGACCTACTGACTCCCTTTAAAAGACCAATTTTATTTTCGCATAAGCGAGAAAAAGTCGTCTATAGTCATTCCAGTCAGCCCGATTCACGTAAGATGGATGAGTATTTCTTGCACATCAAGCCATTTTTTAAAAGGTCTGAGGTACGACGCCTGATCATGCGACGCCTATATACAGAAATTGTAGGAATATAAACCTAAATCGGTAGAAATAAATGTAAAGAGATTTAAAATACAAAGCAAAACACGGCCTTCATTATACACAAAGGCTTTTTATACATTGCTTTTGTAAATATAAAAAGGACAGAACTATTAAGAATGTCCATTTTGTCGTAATTTTTTCGTTTGGCGGCGGTAAATGACACAATTGATGGATGAGTAGAACCGCACCTGCAAATTTTGACTTGCACTAAACATTGCTTACCTACATTTTATCAACTAAAAATATTAATCCTTTCAGTTTTAGTTCCAAAAGTTTCTATTACCTTTGTTGGGCCTGGATTTAATATATTATCGAAGACTGTATTAAAATCCGTCCAGTAGGTGATTTAAAAGTTTTTTTTTTTAAATCTTTATTTATTTAGGGGCTTTGATCATTTAAAAGTTTATCGCGCACTTGCTATCTGACAAACAGACAAACAAATGCAATTCATAAACCATTGCGATGTTTTGCGTTGCTCTAAGCATTTTTTCATTGTTATCTGAAATGTACAGATTTTTTCCACTTTACAATTTTACTATATTAATTACTTATCTACGTTAGACGGCGGCGTGGTGAAATCTATAATATAAGTAGGTGGCGTTACGTAAAAAGAGTGCTGACCGCCATATAGATTGTATGGCCGTGAGTGCTTTTTTTACTAGACGCGACTTGTACTAAATATCAAGTGTCTGAAACTACTCGGAATGGCGGATAATCAAAAGATGGTGACAAAAGTTATAACTAAAGATTTGATCTAAATCTGCGGTCGCTACACGGGTATAGGGACCGATTTTTGAGTTTTAACATGTCGAAAGGTTGGCTCGAAAATGAGAAAAAACGATGAGAGCGCTCTGTCAAATCGACTTCTCCATATTTCGTCGAACTCGGATCTTCTAATATGTAAGTTCGAGTTGGTTCATCTAAAATTAAGAACTGAAACACCGGCTTTGCCTCACATGCCGCCACTGGTAGGTACAACAATTTTTCAAATAGCCGCTCATCTAAAAATTACAACATTTAACCAAACCCCTTTATTTAATATCGTCATGGTTATCCAAATTTTTCTAATCCTTTTGGAAGTGAAGTGTCACATAACACTAAGGGGAGGTGGGGGCGAGTGGAGCACATTTATTAAATCGTTGGCGTATCTAACCGAGGAAAGGGTTGGGGACCGCAGCCCGCACCCTAGCCCGCGCCCCCTGTCAAACAGCCATGTTTTATTCATGTTGTTATCAAACGGAACCATCAGACTGATTTTTGGGATTGGAACGCTCGATCTTAAAAGCAAGTGTTAGAAAATAATGGTACGCGAAAAATTTCACGTGTATTTTCGAATGATCCTATAGTTCTGTATTTTTAACCGACTTCAAAAAGAAGGAGGTTATCTATTCGAACCTTTTTACCCCGTGAACTGATATCAAACATTTTGTTTTGTTGGGTTGGTTATAGTTCAGAAATGGTCCCATAGAAAAGTTGGCGAGATCGGGAATCCACGAGCAATCCCCAGAACTCAAATTTTGTAAGCAAGCATATACTGTTTATGGCATTTTTTTAAATTATCGATGTATTTCCACATGAACAACATCATTTGGTCAAGCGCGGTGATGATGGAGTCCACGGATTGCTACTTGGAACTCTTCAATGACAGACAGTTAACGGATAATTATGACATTTCCTTGTCTCTGTCGCTAAGCAACTTGATCTCGTTAAAGCGCATCTGGTAAATCGGAACTGATAAAATGATAGTGAGGTTCACAAAAGAACTCCTTAAACCTTTTGGACGCCGTTGTCGACTATGCGTGACAGCGTATAAGGTGCGTTCGGGTAAGTTTCGGACGGTTTTAGGTAGGTTGAGATGATGCTGAATTTAGATTTATTTCTCTGCTTGTGAATACGTTACGTACGTAATTCAAATATCAAAATGATAAAAATGAAATACTCTATAGCCTTGAATTTTGTTATTTCCCTAGACATCAAGGTGTGTGACAAGCTTTTAAACTTAGGAAACATAAACATTTCGACATCAGTAAATTTGTACGTGGTGGTGTAAGAACAGTCGACGCTGTAACATCGTCTCTATTGCCAGTAGAAGAGAGTTTCCTACAGGGAAATATCCGATTTCACTTGCTGACAAACATAGTAGAATTAGCCAGCAGTATTATTAACCATAAGTTATTTCGGATACAGTTTTAATTTCTTCTCTGCTGCACTGGGAGTGAAGAAATAGCATAGAATGCGTGCAGATGCTTATCATCCTGGCATGTCGTAAAAGTCGACTAAGGGACGGGTCCTCTCCAACATGGTGGACTATCTGTATGGGCGATGGGCTGATCACCTGTCACCATACGGTTCATCATACCATCTTAGGACTAATTAATCGAACGTGGCCACAAGTAGTCTTGTGGCTCTGCCCACCCCATTAGGGATTTCGGGCGTGATGCTATGTATGTATGTATGTTTAATTTCTTCGACTTTTTCTGTCCGATCTTACACCATGCACCCAAAATTGAAGAAATTGTGGCTCTTAAACTTTTGGCTGTTATCAAATTGCTTAATACAATACAAAATGATTAAGCATAATAACACCGCGGCACAGAACGATAACAACGGTTGGTGGACATCATGTCCTTAAAAAGACTTACTTTCTGGAAAGTTTACTGAGCAATTTACCAAAAATTGGTTCACGTTTTGCTAGGGGAAAGTAAATCCTGGTGGCCTCGGAAAAAGGTACTTTATATTACAATTTCTCTTATTAAATTGGATATACTTACGCAATACTGGTAAAATTCAGCGTCGTAGCTAGGAGGCTGACCACGCGGGCGGCTGCGAGGGACGCAACATCAACCTCTTTTCAGGGCGGCGTACTTTGCAGACCCATAGTGATATTTCTCTCCGGTAAGGTACACGAGTAATATTTCCTCCAAATTTCAAATCAGTGAGTCAGCCAAGTGCGAGTCGGACTCGCGCACGAAGGGCCGTACCATTATCTATAAAACGGCAAAAGAAACACGTTTGTTGTATGGGAGCCCCCCTTTAGTATTTGTTTTATTTTAAATTAATTATTTATTTTTAAAGTGAATATATAACTTCTGAGAAATAATGAATAATGAATAATGAAATATTCTGAGAATATTTCAAGCGTGTTGCCGTTATCAATATCGAGTAAAAACGAGCAAAATAAAAACGTTTGTTGTATGGGAGCTCCCTTAAATATTTATTTTATTCTGTTTTTTAGTATTTCTATCAACTGTCTTTGATGATTTTGGTAGGTAAAATAAAATTAAACACCTTTTTCAATATAAATATTATATATATATATATATATATATATATATATATATATATATATAAACTTTATAAAACCTATTCGTAAACGGGTGGACGAGCTATGCAAGCCATTGCAATAATAAAGATGAATAGCTTTTAAGCAGGTACATATCAATCATCCGTGATATGTGTTATTATTTTGCCAATTCATCACTTGCATGTTTAATAATTGTTCTTATGTCCAAGTAAAAATTAAATTCTTATCCAAGTAGTTTTATGTAGTTCTTAGTGTTTAGTATGTTTGTATATCGCTCCGATTGCTACAGACGGCACTGGTTGAAAATCAGCGCTGCGGGTGGACACCTCACCATTATGCTGAGCAAGCTTTTTTCTGTAATGTTCTTTTTGATTTTTTTTCTTGATGTTGGTCTAGAGTGGTGAATAAATGTCTGTTCTTTATTTAAGTATAAAAATCTTTTAATATATGTTTTACATACCTTTAAAAACACTCTCATACAAGAATGAATTTAATTTATTTCAGTTGCTGGCGATACTGCGCCACACGCGGCATGCTGCTATTCTAGTATAATTTAAGACCAACCTCTTGTAACTGCCAATGCGTTTTTGCCACCCAAAAACGAGGGGGTTGTTTAGCCTTTGTCTGTCTATGTGTCCGTGTGTCCAGTGAACTGGATTCAATGTTGTTTTTTTACTTGCAAGCTTGTACTTCGTATCTAGTTTCTACGTTTCATGAAAATCGGTTAGGCAAATCAAGAGGTATAAGTTCTGAAACGAGCGCCTTTGGGACTTTTTAAAAACGGCCCGCATTTATCCGTCGCTTAGGCAACCATTATGATTTTTTTCCTGCGTCGACTTCGCATGACGACTACGTACATGCACTTGTTGCGTGAGAAAGCCTTTACTCACCCACGTTCTTTGCAAATAGCACGGCACGTGCCAGCCGCTACTTGTCACAGAAGCCCCTCCGAAATCAAGGGTAGCCTTAATGCCGCCGCGCGTTACCAAAAGGCTATGGCTAACCTTGATAAATATATTAAGTTAATATTCCTGCATGAGTTTTGGGCTCAAATCTGTAGGTTTTTGATGCAAATACAAGAAATTAAAATAGGAATGTTCGGGACATGCGGGATGCATTAGACTTTTTCCGGGATAATAATTTTCATTATTTAAATACGGGACAGAAGCTTGAAATGCGGGACTGTCCCGCAGAATCGGGGACGGTTGGCCGCCTTAAATGATCTACCAGGGTGGCAACGTGCTACGCGTGGCATAGTCTATAGTGTCGCTTGCGTGGACTTTGTATCGATCTATCTCGCTCTCTGATTCCATTCAATGATTGTGAATTTTAATTTTGGTAAAATTAAAGGTCATTAAAGTTTTTAAATGTACTTACGAAACCCCCACGACGTCGACGACTCACATGCAGGTGTTGATTGGTCGACGCTTTTCGGACAATTGAAGCAGGCAGATGAGACAACTTGTCTCATATTTTGCGGTACGACCCAAGCGCCAGGTAGCACATCTCTGCCTTTTATATCGATGGTATTTGGTTAGTTTTTATTAGAATTGATTAGAATTCCTAACACCGACCTATACTACGTTCGGTATACTTAAAAAAGCGTTCCTCCGGATGCGATTTGAGGGTGACCGTGCTGCATTTACGCCATATATTCTCGTCCAATATACCGCAGTGTCTTCAGATGAAAGTCTTTGACCAGTGTGTGATGCCAGTGATGACACGTGGTCGCTCACTATAGGCCTCATAAGAAGGTTCAAGGTCACCCAAAGGGCGATGGAGAGGGCTATGCTCGGAGTATCGCTGCGAGATCGAATTAGAAATGAGATGATCCGCAAAAGATCTAAAGTAACCGACATGGCGCAAAGAATTGCTAAACTAAAATGACAGCGAGCGGGGCACATTGCTCGTAGAACAGATGGCCGATGGGGTCGCAGAGTTCTTGAGTGGCAACCACGTACCGGAAGGCGCAGCGTGGGCAGACCTCCCACACGGTGGACTGATGACCTGGTGTACCGACCTGGTTCCGCTGGATGCGAACTGCCCAGAACTGCTGGTGGTTGTGGCGATCATTGGGGGAGGCCTATGTCCAGCATTGGACGTCTTTCGGCTGAAATGATGATGATGAATTGCTGCGTGTTACGTGAACGTGGGTGTGCTCGCCGCGCAGCGGTGTCTGCATTTGTTAGGTACTCAAAGTTTTTTACGATAACCGCGAATGTGTATTCCAACATTGAGTTTGTGAATGGAGGATCAGTTGACCGTAGAAACCGTCTACATCTCCATTAGATTAATCCATTTGTATCTTTTCTTTGTTTTGAATTATTTTTATTATGCTAACCCTTATATAGAGTTTATACTTACATCTCTAAGACACTTACATTAAGCTCTCCAGGGACCCTTTACATCGCTGTGACGTTTTCATTAAGATTGAGACCTGGAGACTTTTCATCTGCATTATTTATATTAATCTAAAAAAACATTGCCTATTAGGTTTGTCTCAGCAGTAAGTCTTTCTTCAACCAAATATTACAATTCAAGGTAAATTGCGGTTAACGATTTGAGACGTATTAAAAAAAACTACTTACTAGATCTCGTTCAAACCAATTTTCGGTGGAAGTTTTTTATTTTATCATTCTCTTATTTTTACCATTTGAATAAAGCATGTCAAACTCTTCTTTACAGTTTTTGAAGCTAGTTTATTCAGCTTACCATATAGCATATCTATCTTTACTTGTAATAAAAGGCGAAGTCGAATTTGTACATGAAAGATATTTAAAAAAAAGCGCCCAAGTGCGAGTCGGACTCGCCCATGAAGGGTTCCGTGATTTATGCCATATTAAAAAAAAACTACTTACTAGATCTCGTTCGAACCAATTTTCGGTGGAAGTTTACATGGTAATGTACATCATATACTTTTGTTAGTTTTATCATTCTCTTATTTTAGAAGTGACAGGGGGGGGGGGACACATTTTACCACTTTGGAAGTGTCTCTCGCGCAAACTATTAATAGTTTAGAAAAAAATTATATTAGAAACCTCAATATCATTTTTGAAGTCCTATCCATAGACACGTATGGGATGGGGAAAAAAAAAAAAAAGGTTTCAGTTCTAAGTACGGGGAACCCCAAAATTTATTGTGTATTTTTTTTCTATTTTTGTGTGAAAATCTTAATGCGGTTCACAGAATACATCTACTTACGAAGTTTCAACAGCATAGTTCTTATAGTTTCGGAAAAAAGTGGCTGTGGCATACGTCCGTATGTCCGTACGTCCGTACAGCAGACAGACAGACAGCCATGACGAATCCATAAGGGTTCCGTTTTTGCCATTTGGCTACGGAACCCTAAAAAATTGCTAAAAGGTTTTAATTAAATCGTATAGAAGAACAGCGCTTTCAAGTACTTTCAAGTATAATTTAACCTAGTATGTAAGACATAATTAGATAATAACAATAATTTTTAACCGTAAACAATCCCATCAGGAAAAGGTACGGCATGATTTTTGGACGAAAATGAATCCGTATTCCCTTTTCATATAACCACTAGGAAACTTTCGCTCTCCTCCCCATAATTGTAGATTCCCTCTGAGGATATTCTTTCCGGCGGAGGTTAAAAAGGGATAGGTTCTGTTAGAACGGGACGTCTATAAAATCCATACTTATAATATTTGCAGCCTCCGAACTCAGCACTCACACATGTTAGCTCCGATTTTAGCACTCCTCGGAGAGTTTCGGACACTGTACATGGTGTAGCCTTTATACTACCCCCTAACAAGAAAAAGCTTTTTAGGGGCGCAGTACACGTGTCTGTTGTGACCGTACGATTACCAAATAGCATACGGCGACCGGAAAAATATAAATCCGCCTTAAGAGGACTGTGAACCAACTGCAAAAATCACACTTTTCATACTAAAGGCGATAACAATTTTTTCAACTCTTAAATGTTAACCGATTTTGACCAATGTTTGATAGGTTGTCAGGCAAAACGAAATCTAGGTTAGGTATATACGTTTTTTTAATACTGATTAAAGATCAACAGTGAACAATAATTGCCGAAATTATTTATGTATGAGAATACTAAGACAACAATAAAACGGAATTTATTGATTATAGTGAAAAAACCAAAACGTGTAGACCTAGATTTGGTTTAGACTGACGACCTAACAAAAATTTGTCAACATCGATTAACATTTAAGGAGTTGAAATTGTTATCGCCTTTTGTATGTAAAGCCGTAGGTTCAGACTCCTCTTAAGAAGTGACATAAGCGGCGAAAAACCATAACGGTGGTGTAGCGCTGCTATACCCACCCCACATCTTGTTCTTATCATGAAGTCGGTTAGGTGAATTTACTGACTGTTCACTGTATAATATTTCAAAGAAGAACCAAAATCATTGTCTTCAAATTAATTTTTGTGTATGAAATAGAGTTTGTCTTCTCAGTGATACGCCAAACAGTTGATTTTATTGGAGTCTTAGTTAATATATTTTTGGATCATGCTGTAGCATCGCCAGGAGCCGCACACAAGCGCGTTACCCCAAAGCGTGCTCGGCGTCGCGGTGCTGTCGAGGAAAAAATGTACGGTGCAATGTTATAAAAAATCACCGACCAATCGCCCCACAATTTTTACATGTTTTCCCCTCGGAGGGTCGCCGGTTGTCATGGCAACGGGGGGCACGCCCCCACCTCACATGTACCCACTAAAAGCTGCGTCAATAATTTTTATGGCAAGTGAAAGCGTCAAAGCACTGGCCTTCTAGTTTCGAAGAAATTGCTAAGCGGTCTTTTAGGCTTCGATTTTTTAACTAACCCCGAAAAGCGGGTTTTCAGTTCGTCTGTATTTTTTATTCTTTTATAGTTTTCAAAGTTTTTTACTTTGTAACTCCGACATTTGTGAAGTGATTTGGATTTTTTTTTATCGATAGATTATACCTCGGGATTAGTCCCGTTAAGGTCAATCCCCTTTATTGTAAATTATTTGATTGTTGTCCGTTTTATACCACTTTATATTATTTTATTTTGCAATGAACTGTTTTGTAACAGGTAAACACTTGCAGTAGATTGAAGTAATTTCAATTAAAGTGGCGACCGTAGTTAGTGCCGGGCTCTGCACTCCATGAGGATTTTCACCACAATGTCTTGTTTTAGTTCCCTCTCAAAATTGTAAAGTCTCCTAGAATCCTAGATCCGATAGAGAGATAGATAGAGAAGTTATCCTAGAATAAGCACTAAAAACAAGACAATAATGGGGCCAATTCGAAAGTTTGCTCGCTAAATTTAAAAGTCGCTATACTGAAAAATAAGAAACGTTAAACTCGATTTTCACAGCTTCGTGCTCTACTAAATTTAGTTTGACGTTTCTAACTTTAAGTTAAGAGAATTTTAAATTTAGGCGAATCCGTTTCGAATTGGACCCAATGTATGTTTATATCTACGACATCGGAGCAAAAAGATTTTAACAAAAAGAAAGAAATAATGAGTCAATTATCTAGAGACGTCAGATATATAGTTAGTCAAGTGGTAAATCAAATACACCAAAATCGGTGCCAATTGAAGAAGAACCCTTTCAAAAGTAAGAAAGAATGACTTCTTTAGTAATTACCTAGGAACTTCAGATATATCGTTAATTAAGTGTTAGGTAAATTAATTAGTATATCGAAGCGGGAAGTAAATTAGGTAAGTATACATCCTTCTAATGTTCATTAACTTGACGCTGGTTTCGATGTGTTTAATTAATCACTTCTTCCATACTAATATTACACATGCGGAAGTACTGTCTGTCTGTCTCGTTTTCAAGTCTAAACCGCAAGGACAAGGAACCGGTAAAAAACATAGGCTACTCTATTGCTCAGAATGGGTGAAACGGGGAAGGGAAGATATATCTGCGTGATTTACGGCTAAACTACTGAACCGATTTTGATGACAATTGGTATGGAGATAATTTGAACCATATGAAAGAACATAGGCTACTTTTTTCTAAGACAACCATCCCCTAATAGGATCAAATAGTGGCCGGAAAATTAATTAATGGCAAGTTACTGTGTGCCCGATGACAGCGGGATGGGATTTGATGGAAAAAAATCTAAATTTAATAAGTCAGCTACATGACAATTGATTATATTTTAAACATACATTTCCACGCAGATGAAGTTGCAGGTAAAAGCTATTTAACGATATGTCTGATGTTTTCAAAGGGTTTTGGAGTCGGTTTTGTTTCTCGTTATTCTTTGAAATAACCACATTAATATGTAGATGCACCCTAGCAATATACAGTGTAGAAAGGCAAGGGTGATGTTTTACTTAAGACACCGCCCATATGATAAGCAAACGCCTACACTCCAAACATATACAATTAAATAAAGAACAGACTGAAATAAAAAACTCCCCCCGACTTTTTTACTTGAATCACTCCGATTGGCTGCGTGCGCCGTAAAAAAGATAAAGACGCGTGTTACGTGCGCACGCGCTCCACCATTCAAATTCAAATAGGGAACGCACGCGCTCATGTGCCGCGGGAGTGCAGGAGCTTCCACTTATTATTACCAACCGAAAGAAACCAAAATAAAACAGCCCCTCACGGAGAGACATCGAGAGCGAACGCCGTGTTGTTTCAGGGACCAAGTAAAATTGGATATGGCGCATAAAAATACTCGCGTGCTGAGAAAATCTGTATAATAATATGTAGGAAGTATTTTAAAAATAGAATGTTGAAGCTTCCCCTTCCGTGTTAGGGGAGTGCTGGCTTGATATATTGCTGGTGTTACTTGGGATTTTAATAATACGCAGCGTGTGTTGGTTCAATGAGACCGTAAGATTTGTCAATATGGCGTTTTGTAGGCGCTATTTTAGGTCGCTCACGTGTCGATACGGATACGAAATGCTTTCTGACATTAAGAACAAAAAACCTATTGAGACTCCTATTTTTTTGTATAGGTACTTAAATACTTTTCTTAACTTAAATAATTTCTATAAAAGTAGCCAATACTGTCTGCTTACAATATTGGCTCTTACCCAATACGGCAGGCCGAAAAGGAAAGATGTACACTTAGCACTCATTGCAATTATAATAATATAGATCGTATACGCAGAACAGTTATTCCTTGAATGCCCGAATGCCCGTATTAATAACGTAAGTTAATAACTCTTTTTCAATTAAGAACAATAATTTGCCACTTCACCGTATCCGCTCAAAATAACTAAGTATAATTTTAACATAATAACGTTAACTCAAGCAATGTGCACTGTAATTAATAACAATTATAGAAAGGCATTTCATTAAGGTCTTTATATTTATAAAAAAAAAGAGATCAAGTAGAATTTGACAATGATAAAACAGTCTTTTTGACAGATAGGCGATGGTATTTTTTAAAATGTGATCGGAAAAGATTGTGTTAAGTAAAAATTACAGTACACAACAAATAATCTTAAATAGTATAAAACAAAGCCGCTATTCGCGTCTGTCTGTTTGTCCGCTTAGTTCTTCTAAACGATGTAATGAATTTTGATGCGATTTTCACGATCATTTGGAGAATTTCTTCCGGAAGGTTAATTATACAAAATAATAAAATTGATTAATAGTACAGAAACGATGTTTTGTAATCAAGTAAAAAGAAAAAGACGTTTGGGTGTTTACACTATGCATTATTATTATTGAATAAGCAAACGCTGGCTCAGCCGTATAAGATAAATCAAAATAATGTATGTGCCGCGGACGCCACAATATACCATTATCCATACATTTTGCGACGGCGTATGCCGTCGTGGTCTCCGGGGCGTTTTCGCATTTGGCCATGGCAGTCAACGGGTTAAAAGGTCTTAAATATAGGCCTTAAAATGGGTTACAGAAAAGTCCGAGATGGCATGTATCTATCCTATCCTCTTAAGGTAGTAACATTTACTGTTCGTCAACATTTTACGTTAAGGTAGAGAGAGATTGTAGGCTTTTTTGCGAAGCTGTTTTGACCAATATAATATTGATCCTTATCTATATAGTTGCCTTGGCCATTTAATGAAGATTCAAATTTCCCTTTAAGGACATCTTATTATTTCAATGAATGGTTCAGAAGATATCACGGATTTAAAATTAGGCGCAACATCAACAACAAGTACTTAATACCAAAAGTAAGTATAATACGCCTAAATAGACTGCTCTCAAGATTGATATTGACTATAGTAAAGTTTTTAGTAAGTATGCGAAAATGCTGCATGATAAACAATTTAATTATCATTACTCACACGGTCCTGAGCCCGGTTAAAACCGTCTATTTATTATTATGGACCCGTATCCAATTTAAAATAATGTGCGCCCGAATGAAGCCATTAGACACGAAGGGTGACGTACCTACATTGTTTTGAAACGGAGAACATCGGAGGGGAATCTATGCGGAGCAGAAAAAATACTTCAAAAATAAAATGAAAATTTATAAAACGGAGGGCGCAGCGCGTGTCATGGCCGCTTATTTATTCCCGTGCCAGTTGTTCAGCTGCCGTCCTGAGCGCTGCCGCCCTGACTGGCAAGCACATACCCGTACAATGACATATGGCTCATTTAAAAAATAGGCAGGCCGTGGAGCAAATACCTCATCTATTAAGTGAGCTACACCTGCTACTTTCAATAATTATGTTTTACTTATGTCTGTTGAACATGAGGCGTTCTGCGTCCGAACGAAATCCGAGAAATGTCGGTCGAAGTAGCACTAAGTAGTACTATTTGTATGAGAGGTTACGCACTAGATCTGAATTCCGTTATTAGATTTTTACATTGGACTGACTCTCTCGTATTCCGATCGGACACAGTGCAGAACCGCTCTTAAGGCATTAGTCGACTTCGAGTAGACTTCAAAAGATTCCTTTGGGAATTGTTTAATATTTTGATTTCAAACGTATCATTAAATTCATTATATTCTGTATTTTCAAGCTACCCGGTTTGCCAAATTCCACAGAAATTGGTCTAGTAGTAAAGTAGTCAAAAATTTACAAAACAGACCTAGAAATACGGCTTCTCTTCAACGTTCAAGTGATTGAGAAACCGATCGATTACGTACCAGATACCGATGTGCCGCTTTGTTTTCCCGACTGCGCGAAGTCAAAAGGAGGGTAATTCGCGGCATGTAAGTTGAACTTTGACCTTGAATGCGCAGAATGTCCTATTGTCATAGGCTATATAAGAATTTCTAGGGTGCGTCAGCCGTGGTCTTCGATTGAGACCCGAAAATTTGTTTTGATTCAAGGTCATAGTTCAACTTACGTGCCTCGAAGTAACCATAGTTATACGAGTTAAATTTCTACTTGTTAGCCCCAATCACTGATCATAGGATATATGGTCTGTGGCACTAATGGTGTCCGAGTAAACAAACTGACTGTGATATATGGACAGACAGATGGACAGACAGTCAGAAAGACAGACGGACATGACGAATCTATGTATAAGGCTTCCGTTTTTGCATTTTGGCTTACAGAACCTTACCATTTATAGTTCCTGTAGAAATTACCTCAGAATAATAAGTTTACGTTTTAAAAATGTCTTTATTTTTAATAAAAGCAACAACTTAGTGGCAATGTAAGAAATATGTTCCTATTACACTTACAGGAGGATAAAAAAATCTATTGTTATAAATTTCGGAAAGTACTTCATCGTGTTGTAATTTTTTCTTATTTTTTACCTACCTATATTATCACTTCCAATTGTATTTAAGGAAATTTAAGGATCATAGCATTATATGATTGATGTCTTAGCCCAAATTAAGGGTTTTATTAATTATGCTACCTTTGTAAATATGTTACTCGCTGTATTGTACTTAATGGTATCTCAACTTTGTTTTTAAATCATTTGACTTGGTTTTGTTCATTGTGTCAACCTATTAGCACAGTATAATTAAATAAGCAGCATCTTCATACAAACGGCCGAAACGACGCGCTTCGAAATCTCGGTAAACTTCGGTACACAACAGTCGCGAGTGCGTCGCGGTTACGGGCGCGAACAGTGTGAGATGCTCCCGCGCATTATTCACGTAAATTATGGCACGAGAATTTTTGATGTTTTCGATATGTGAGAAGTAAATACATAAAAAGCATTTTTTACTCCATACTGACTTACAGTAATTTTCGAAACTAGGAATAAGAACGAAGTTTATAATTAAAATTAAAACATAAAATTTGAAGTAATATTTCATGAAAAGAGACAACGACAATTTAAAATAGCATTATCAAATACATAACCCAAGAAAGACAGCGGGCAGTCCTGCCGCGTGTTTACATACCGACCGTAGGTAATTATTTCGAGGACACTGGCGAGACAAAACTATTAGTTGGAGCATCCTTTTACGTTAAATGGAAAGTTTTAGTTATAATGAGGGCTTAATTGAAAATCAAATCATTCCAAAAAATATTCGATGAACTGCGTGCACGGTTTTATTATTTCTTAATGGTTATTGAATAGCTCAGAGCCGCGGCAACGCTAAGCGCCTCCCGCCACGCCTCTCGCGGTTCAAAGGCGGGGCACTGCAACACGCGCAATATTCATAAAAAATCGCTAATTCACACTTCAACCGTTTTTATTTAAGGGGCTCCCAGTTCCGAATGATCTTGACTTTGATCCACGCAATGACATTAGTTATTAAAGTGCCGCTTGGACATTTAAAAAACAAACAAGCTGTCCGTGGCTTCGCCCGCGCGGCCTACACGAAACAAATGTTGTTTTTTGAGATACAAACATTATAAGCGCTCTCACTCCTTCTCAATTGAATATACAAATTGACATATATTCTAAACAATAAGTCCTCCATAAATATAAACTAATCTGTGGGATGAAAGTAGTATGGCTTTAACAGAACTCAAGCGTAAATAAATATATAATAAATATTGTTTACAGCGAAATACTATACCTACCGCAGTATTTCTTTGTAAACAATATATTTGTTTTTTCTTCTGGTGCTCGAATCACCAGGCTGCTCCCTGAGCTTACTCTGGAAAAAGCCACGTATAGCTGACCGTCACGGCAAAGCAGACTTTGAAGCGAAACTACACTCTTTTGAACTAGAAGGGGTAGTTCGCTGGTGTTAGAGAAATCCTCGTAATAAACACAGACTTTCCTCGGGAATAGCCGGTCAGTATAGTTGCCTCGATAACATGTTGCAATTTTTTCCTCGCAACTTGGTGCCATTGCATTTTGGCTGGTTTAAATTACGCAGCAACATGACTGGAGCGCCAACTCTCAATTTGTTTTGCGAGTGTCTATATGTTTTTTACCACTCAGCTCTGAACGGATTTTCATAAAACGTCGTATATAGTTAGACGTTAGCTACTGGAATAGGAAATGGGGTAACTTTTATCCCGGAGAACTCAAAATTTCCCGAGGGGGCGGAAGCTAGTGGCTTAATAAAAAAGTAGATACATTTTTTTATATCTTTTGTTACGCTTTTTTAAAAGGAAAGATATATTATGTTTTTGGAAATTATACCTTAAGAAACAACAGACTAGATACTACCTGATATCTAGGAAAATTTGGTCAATTTTGGCTTAAGAGGCTACCCTCTTAAGATACAATACGATATATTTAATTAAATCTTACGCCCGCATACTCAACATCAGCCACCGAGCGCTAACGGTTGGCTGTGACGATTTTACAAAAGCGTCGGTGATTTGTATTCATTGTTGAAGATACTTAAAAGATAAAATCAAACCAATTTAGTAACAATTTTAATCGTATTAATAGTTATGAGCTCCCTGTTATAGTAAGTTTTGTGGCAAGCGACAATACATAAGCCTTGATAAGATTGAATATTGTTAATATATTTACGTACCTAAGTCGATGACCACCTACATAGTACCGGTCTTTAACAAAATAGTGTTTATACAACATACATTTTGTGCAATTGAATCTACGAGTCTAACTTAACCTTACTCACAGTCAAGCCGACTCACTAGGCATTGCTTAACGTGTATATAACAATTACCCGCTAAATGGGCCAGGCTAGAAAAATGCAAAATTATATTGCAACAACCATCATTGCTTTCTCACGTATTTAAGTTTACCGTGGAATTGCGTAAAGAGGTCTAAGGACTAATGGTCCGTGAGCCAGCAATAGATTTAGATGACCAATTCCCTCTCGGACGATAACTCGTAAAATGCTTTAGAGATTTGTATCATGAAGCCTTGTAACGTCAGCTGCGGTTCCGTGGGTGGGTTGAGCAGTAACCCCCACGCAAGAAAAAAAAAATTGCCTTTAATCATCGGGAGGCCGATTGAGAATTTATCACCTTAAAGCTTACCCAATATCTTGAAGAAAAAGAAAGTCATCTGACTATAAAGTGATGGACTATACGTCAACTTTCATGTTCCGTACCATTACCATGAGTTTATGTAAACCATTCTCGTTATTGAAATCTATTAGAAATTCTGGTTGTAGCCGATACAAGTAATAGGGACCGCGCGATAGTTTTCGATAACGAGAAAGGTTAGCGTAAACTCATGGTAATAGTACTGGTGTCCAGTTGACGTATAAGCCACCACTTTTACTAAATACTGATCAAATTATTTTACGATTATGGTGTAGATAAACGACACTCTTTGTTCGTTAAATGTAAGCTAGTATTTCGATTTTACGTAGTCAGGTGTTTGAAGACAAAATCATTAAACGAGACTTAAATTGTGCCTGAAAGTTATATATTTTTTACCATAGTTGGGTAAAGACTAAAACTAAAATCCTTATGTATTAGGAACCTAGTATAATAATAACTACCTAGTCAAATTAAAACTTTCGTGAGACATTATGAATACTTGAAAAACACACGGCTTTACTCACGATTTATTGTCAGAAATAGTCCGACATGTTTCGAACTCGATTGGAGTCCTTCTTCAGGGTTTGAGTGCGGTCCCGGTCGCGGGTTGATCTGACCGGGACGGCACTCAAACCCTGAAGAAGGACTCCAATCGAGTTCGAAACATGTCGGACTATTTCTGACAATAAATCGTGAGTAAAGCCGTGTGTTTTTCAAGTATTAATAACTACCTAATAATTTCCGTACGTTCAATAAAACAGTTGAACATACAGAAATAATAAAAACCTATTAAAACAGATAGAACTAGGTAGTATAGATTGTTGTGCCTATTAATTTAAATAACCAGCTGACAATGGCAGTGGTAGTCACATAAGCACCGATATGTAATCCACGCGTTCTACTTCAAACAACAGCGATCTTTAAAAATCGCAAAAACTCCTCTTCAGCTGTGCGCCATTAAGCAGAAAGGGGGGCTTTAGGGACACATCTTTCTACAATAGCCCCTAAAATGACCAGAAAAAAATACTCTTTTTACGTACAATGGAACTCGTGATGCGAGGGTGGACGATCAATGATCGAGCTTTAAAAAAATGTGTCCTAAAATAATTGTAAATTTTCTGGAAGGAGATTTATGTAGTCAGTAGCCTTTGTGGTGGAATGTTATCGTCCACTAAGCAGTGTCCGGTTGCAGATGCCACATTGTAAAAAACCGGTCAAGAGCATCTCGGGCGATGCTCAGTGTCGGGTCCCGTATCCATTATAACTCCGTAGACCATAACTATAGCTAGTTTTCTATTCAAAGGTGTTTGGTGTTATTTTAAATTTTTGTCAGTGTGTATAAACAAGTTAGTCGCCTAAATAACTCGTGAACCAATGAAGCGTACTTAGTCATGATAGTTTTAAAAGTGATTTTTTGACTTTACTTTGTCTGTAGGGGTGGTAACTGCAACAAAATTGATACTTTTATGGCTCAATATTTCCTAAATAGCTATAATAGTTTTAAAAATAACTGTTTAATGACATTCGAGGTTATAGAAGAAAAACAATTGTTTTACGTTTGCTTCACATGTATGGGAGCGACAGTAAAAATAAATCCAATCAACTTTTTATCTTTGTGCGTATGACCATCATTGATTGACAATCGTGCTTAATTTCAGCTTTGTTCCTTAAATCGTTTTCGAGTAACAGTGGCTGCGACACAGACCGACAGACGGAATGGCGAAACTATAAAGGTTTCTAGTTTGACTGAACCTTAAAAGTGCCCTGTCCTTATCCAAACGGTTTTTTTAACGCTGTGCCGTTCCGTGAACGAGTGTTATTCGCAATCTGTATTTAAATTATTTAAAACTAGCTGCATGTGCTGCACGAGTTTGTTCGCGTATAATAAGTATAATTCCCAGGCAAGATTTTAAGCCTTCAACAATTTAAATTAACTATTTTAAAATAACACATCAACGGATGATATAAAAATTTATTTTTGTAAGTTACCGTTATGCACTCCACGTAATTCGGATAGGTGCTGCTAAGACAAAATATCCTTTGAGACATTTAGTCCTTTAGGCAAAATATCTAGTAGGTAGGTACGCGTCTCTACAGAGATTTTGATTCGCTCAAATAATTAGGAATAACTATTATACGACAGGGACGTCTTATTGCTTTGTAAACACTAAAAGTACCTTTTAAGAGGGCACCGACCGTCCAGTGGCGCCCTCATCACTGTTATTGTGTTTTTTATTAAAGGAAAGTATTTTATTAAAATTGAAGCCATATAAGTTGTTACGCAACTTAATACACAACGTATATGCTATGTAATATAGCTTTGCAAAGTATAACCATCATCTAATCAATTTAATAGAAAATAGTGGCCGCTATTTTCTGTTAAAATGATGACGTACCGTTTATACTTCGTAAAGCTATATTACATAGCATATAAATTGTGTATTAAACGGCGCAACAACTTATATGGGTTCGATTTTGATAAAATACTTTAGTTTAATAGAGAACACAATAACAGTGATGAGGGCGCCACTGGACGGTCGGCGCCCTCTTAAGTTGCGGACATTAAGCTACCATCGCGTATATCACATAATATAATAATACGGTTGATTTCTCATCGAGGACATTGAGTTCTGCGAACCACCTGATTTAAATGCTTGGACTATAATATTATGTCTTTTTTGGGTAAACAAAGGTAAGCGCGTTTTATCATGCATTCAGTGGCATCTGTTAGCATTAAAGCGAATGTCAACTGCGGCGCATGCTGTGCACGGACGTATATTTTTGGGTGACTTCATCAGTTGACCCATATCCGTAGATTTAGCTTCGTTTAATATTGAATTGTAGACGACGGCACCCACAGATATGTGCCCATGCAGAGCGTGCGCTGCATTGTAATTTCGCCCCTAATTTATAATTTATTTTATACGCTTAGAACTTCCCAACTGTTTTATGATTTTTGATGAAATTTTCACAATAATTTAAGGGTTTTCTTGAAGTAAGGTTAAAATATATTAAAAATAACTCAACGTTTATTAATTAATCCGTAAAATAAAAGCTTTATGGCTGAATTCAGAAGGACCACTCAAAAAGATCTTTAATTAAAGTGACGTTACTGTATAGGTTGACAACTAGTTGAGGGAAATTTAACTACATATTTAATATTTAATGGCGTTTCTGAATTCGGTTATTAGAGTTTTATTTATCAAATGTTGCGGAGTTTTCGGGCGCGAAATTACACGAGCTGAATTCCGCTTCGACCAACACTAAAAAATATGCCATAGGATTCTTTAACGTGTGCAGTGGCTGTACAGCGAATAAGGGACACATTCAAAAGACAAAATGACTTTGTCCAAACAGTATTAATTAAAAGTTTCGTTAATCCGCTGATCAGCCGCTGCGCACGTGGGAGAATCACACCAGTGAGCGGACACGGGGAGATTTCGCTTCAGTTCTGTAGCGGAAGCGTAACATTTTAATTTGCATATTTTTTTTTATTTTACCGATCCATAAACATTCACGTGTTTGTAACTTAATTAACTACCTTGTAACTTATTTCTTTGAATTTGTTCAATGTTTTATGTGGTGTACAATAAAGAGTATTAATAAATTTTGTCTGTATCGAACATTATAGCAACAAATCAAACTTAATAATGTCACTTTTTTGTAGAAATCGTGATTGTCATACTTAACCCCGATAGACGAGTTTTCCTTTTTTGACGCTGACAGATCGTCATATTTCTGTTTTCCAATTTTATTTTCTACTGTTATCAATTTTGTGGGTACCTTCTTCTATTTCAAAGCATGTTTTTAGCCTTCAGAATGTAAATAGAAAAAACGCTGATATTTTTTTCTCCGCGGAGACCAAACCTCGACCCGACAATTGCTGCCGGGCAATGCCGGGCCTGCGCAGGGCTACGCGAGCCTGGGCAGCGCACCCGGTAGGTACTGACAGCAGACAAACGTCAAAATATACATTTTACTGACAATTCGCAATTACAAATTCACCATTAATTCAGTGCAGTCAGTGCAGATTGCATTTCTTTCAAAGTGAGATCTCAATCGGTCTTTTATAACCCTGCTTTTTTACTAGACAATTCTACGGTTTATGGTCGCATTGTGTTTTTACCTAGCTTTTGTGACATTAAGTTTAGTTTCTTATTAGATATTTTCCTGTCCATATAATCTATTTTTAATGTCGCTTCCGAACTTGGTTAACGCAGCACAGACTGTTCCTAAAACCGCATCTCTCAAAAACTCTGTTCAATGCCCACACTGCGCATATTGGCCGAGTCCATGGCAGTTCAGCTATAACAAATACGCCTCTTCCATCTATTAGTTCAGCACCTGATCCAAATCCAACCCTTTTCAGAAATCCTGAGCAACCGTGAACAGTCAGTTCCAATCATTAAACGTATACCCCAAAGCGCTCGTACACAGGTTTCTCAAAAACTAGCTAACCAAAACACACGCGAATCCTGGGAGCGCCTCCCTAATTTCTAGAGGTTCAAAACACACTAAAATTATGAAGGCATGAAGGTAAAATAGAAGATCATGGCATGTGTGTAAAATTCGTTTGTACGCATCTGGTTAACTAGAGATTCAGAATGCCAGAAACGCAAAATGTCATTGACGCATAATGCCAGAAACGCAAAATGCCAGAAACGGAAAATAACAGAAACGCCGAAAGGCTCGCGAATGATGAGTTCACTCGAGTACAGATCACCCCCTTAAAAGCATTTGCGATATTTTGAAATTAAAATAATAATACGTTTATTATCATCATAACAAGCCCTTTAATTTGAACGGAAAAGTACCTAAGTTGTTATATATGCGTACCTATAATATTTGAGGAGTTTCATATATTCCTCATAGATCCTCCCATCAAATAGATTTTAACAAGTATTTGGGCAGGTTACAAAATTATAAACATTTATTTCTGAACTACCAAACACGTGCTACTAGCGCCATCTGTGGAACAACAGTTGAAGTAAAACCACATCTACGAAATTATTTATAGCACAGTAAAACTGCGTTTTCGAACCGTAGATATAGAATTCTGCAAAAAGTCAATAATGTGTTTTTCACATTTGAATTTTAAAACTATTTTAGACACTAGACTAGACTTTTAGCGATCTTTTATAACGTGAGTTGAGACGGTTAACCGCGACACCAAGCGGGTTCATAGGAAAACTTAAAGCTAGTTAATATACAGTTTAATTCTAATGATACAAAATGTCCCCTAGATGGCGCAATATTCTGTTGGTCAGAAAAAACTTTTCAAACTGAGCTGTCCGATGGAACCATTTTTGACTATTTTGTCTACAAAGATTATGTAATTATTTTAGGCAATTATGAGACCTTCTATTAGTCGGAATTATAACTCAATGGGAGGATCGGTTATAGAAATACTTACCTGTTCGTGTTTTTTTATACATAGAAATACTTACCAACATATTACATATTTTTGGAGTGCTCTCATCAAGCCCTTTCAGTTTCCACGATCGTGTTAAGATGGTAGTTGGTAGCAGTTACAAAAGATTGGGCTTCATTATGAGGAATACGCGGGACTTCGATGATTTTGAGCGATCAAACTACTCTACATATCGCTTGTGAGAAGTTGGCTGAAGGCAGCAGCAACAGTGCGGAGTCCTTATGAGAGTACCTATGCTTTACTTTTAGAGAAAGTTCAGAAAGCCTTTTAAGGTATGCTTATAAAAATATATACGGGTATTATCCCCAAGTTCTTGCTTGGTGTAATTACTTGGGTTTAATTCTCTAGCCTTTTCAACGCCAACCTGGGATATATCCGTCAGAGTATACAGGGTAAAAAAGTCCTTCATTAGTTTGACGTAAAGTTGAAATTCGTGGTACTTCTCAGACATGCTTGGCGTTGAACAGGCTAGAGGTAAGGCGTAACAGCAAATTACTAAGGACTGCTTGCAGTGTTCTGCGGGGCGATACAGATTGTCCCGATTTGGTGGCGCAGTACGCTAAATTGCATGTTCCTTTCGTTACGCAAAATCTTCTTCGGCTGCGGATTCCCAATCTCCCAGCGGTACCAAGGACACGCGTCACACAAAAAACTCCCTGGCCATTCGGGCACTCCGGTTGCTGAATTCGCTTCTTTCATCAGCACCAGAATGTGATTTTTTTGCAAGTCGATGGGTGAATCCACGGTGTATCCATGTCAAAAGCGTTCGAGATATTACTTGGCGATAGATGGAAGTGTAGCTGTTTAGTTATTGTTTTATTTGTTGTATCTATGTTCATTGTTTATTTTCTATGTAATTTTCTATGTAACTGTGTGAATTTTGCGGCGCTTTGGTGTACACTGTCATGCCGTTTAATTTATATTTGGCTAATAAATAAATTTGATACCAATAATGCATGGACGGAAAAGAAAAAGACCAAGAAAGAAAATGTCGTCTAGCGTCCGCGATATTGGATTTCAGGTGACGTCATATATGCTATCCTATTATAAAAATAATATGACCTTCAATACAAGCGATTCTCACTGGTCATATTAGTATGACATGCCGGACCACTAAGAAACGGGAGAATGTATTGAATCGTTGGAAACCCTATTTGTTAAAATCGGATTAGTAGTTTTGGCTCTAGGTGGTAACTAATGGAGTGATTACATACATACATAATCATAAACATGCAAATAATACATGGATGGAAAAATATCAAGAAAGAAAATGTCGTCTAGTATCCGTCATATTGGATTTCAGGTGATGTCCTGTACACTATGTCACCGGAGCATTTTTCCTGAATCGTTTGATACCCCATTTGATAAAATCGGATCAGTAGTTTTGGCTCTAGGTGGGTAACTTTTGGAGTGATTACATACATACATAATCACATACATACTTGCGAAAAACATAGCCCTCCTTTTTGCTTCGCTGCAGTCGGGTAAAAAGTTTCGCATCAATACCAAAGTCTGACATTTTTACTGTTTTTTTTTGAGATTCCAGCAGCCCCATTGCGACTTCGTTCTACCAGGAAATGATGTGTTGGAATGAGGAAATATTCTCGTTAATTTGCGCCATAAATCATCGGAAACGTTCAGTTTTTGGCGGGTCGCTTCGGCTGGTGGGCGTCGATTGAACCTTTTTGTCGCTACATTTTAGAACGGGCACATATCGAATTACACACATTTTTGAACTTTTTCGTCGCATGCGGCAGCGCAGGCCGTTTGTTGTTAATAGTTTCGATGTGGTTTTAGGAAATGTATCTGTACATCAAGTATGAAAGATACACTGGAACTAGTTTGAAGTCAGGCAGGTCAACAAATAATTAAGTAACATAAGGTGATTACCATTTTTGCCTGAAAATACAAAAGAGGGTTTTATGATATGATAGTATTATTATTATTATTATTCTTAGGACGCTGGCAAGAGCCAATGACCTTGAGTGATCGGTTACTGTCTGTTTGCACCGGAGTGAACGAGAAGCACTGTGCGGTTATTTCTATGGGGAAAATAAAAAACGGATGAATTATATAAGTAAACACACTACACGTAAAATATAAATGGGTTAAGTATTTAGTATGGGAGTGATGTAATTAATAGTGTTATTAAAATTATAGACCCATAAGTTAAGAGAATTAAGACAGAACTGTTCAAAGAGGATTTCAGACGTAACTTCACGATTTTTTACTTTCGCATCGATTACATCAAATGGTGTTTTTGAAATACGTAGTTAAGTTTTCAATAATATAAAGAACTAGCTGGTGCCCGCGACTTCGTCTGCGAAGAAAAATAATTTAAGTAACTTGTACTTTTGTACTTTTAAACCTTCCCTAGACCTCCACGAACATTTCAAGACTAAGATAAGATAAATCCGTTCAGCCGTTCTCGAGTTTTAGTGAGACTAACGAACAACAATTCATTTTTATATATTGTTTTTGTTAAAAAAACATTTAATCCTTTCAACGCCAAGGACGCTAAAAAGCGTCATGAGCTGTCGTGCTTACCACGCCACCGACACTTATAGTTGTCGGAGATACAACTCAAAAGAGATCTTCTTTCGTAGGAATTAAGTTGATTTTTGCATAGCTTTTGAAACGCGCTTGGCGTGTGAGCGACACATTTGCATTTGACGTAAGGCGTCGAAAAGCCGATTTAGGTCTTGTCAGCGCTTTATGGACTAGCGTTTGGTGATGCCCGCCTGGCAAGAAAAGGCTCATGTATGCATGTGTTAGTGGTTTGACTCCGGCTCACAATTTTTTGCTCAGGAATGGATGTATGAAATTGAGTAAAATATTTCTCCGAATAAGGAAACTTAACATTCACGCATCTGCAAAGTGATAAAAGAATATGTAGAACATCTCAATCCGCAATGGGTCTAAACTCAAGTAAAAAAATAAAAAAAATACAAATAAAAAACCCTTTGAAAAGTTAGAAATAATGAAAGAAGAAGAAACGGCTGATGCATTATTGGTTAAGTGATAAATTAAATATATCGAAATTGGTGTCAAGTAAATGAACACAGTATGAGGGATGTATTTACCTAATTTACTTGCCACCGACTTAGATATATTTAATTTATCACTTAATCAATAATACATCTGCCGTTTCTAGGTAGGTAATTGACTTACGAAAGCCAATCATTATTTCTTACTTTTCAAAGGGGTTTTGAAGTCGGCTTTTTTATTTGTTAAATTATTATAATTTTTTATATTTTTTTGTGATTATCGTATGTGATTTAACGACACACATTTACTACATCAAGCAACAATAGCATAATGCCAATTGCTCATGACCCTTTACAAAATGTCGCTATCCAAGGTGCAAGGATATCAATCTTTGAGGGGTTCTCCTGGTTCTCCAAACCCCGTTCTATTTTACCAGATGCATTTTCATTGCAGCGCACGCCGAAATAGCTCTCAGACTGCAGGATTTTTGTCGACTTGCGTGACAATTATAGTTATACTTCGGCCAATTTACACAATATCTTTATACATTATAGCCTAAGTGCTATTCTGATTGACATTGTAAAGTTTCATCAAAATCCGTCTAATGGGTTTTTGCGTGAAGGAGTATCAGACATCCATCCATCCATCCATCCATCCAAACAAACTTTCGCGTTTATAAATTAGTACGTTAGGATAGGATAGGATAGGCTCATATAGTAGGGTAAATATGTGGATGAAAAAAAAAAACTCACTCTTATTTTCTGTTTCACGCGTAAGTGCTGAAGGTTAATGATAGATTACACGTAAACATAAGGCCAACCCTTTGTCTTATACTAGACCACTAATTTCATTCATGCGAGTGGAGCCAAGGGCTCATCTAGTATATCATAAATTGCATTCGTTTGCATTATTCATTTACTTTCGAGTGCAATCATAAAAATAATGTGCTAAAAAATGTTTATGTTGTCCCTTCGCGTGTGGTAAGTTTATATAATGTTGCACAATCAATATCTTATGGGACCTTGCCCATACAACATTAATTTGTTACTTCGGAAATTATTTAATAAGTTGTGCGATGGTTTTGTGTCACTTTGAACGCTAGTTTTATTTTCTGTTCCAAAAAAATATTTACATCTGCTGTTGTTAAAATGGTTTGAATTATAATGTATAATGTCTTTTAATTTGCTCCACATTTCCTCACAAAAGGCCCAACCCCTTTTTTAGCAGGTATGTAAAAATTTTTTGCAACAAAATCTCGATTCACACAAACCTGGGCTTTGGTGAAAGTTTTGTATGAATATTATTACGAAGCAAATGCTGAGTACGCGCTTTTTTTGCCTACCGAACTAGCAAAAAATCTCTTGGACCTTTCTCCGAATTGTCCATGGGGTGAACTAGACCACAAAAGGGTTTCGGATTTCACAAACAGATGCGTTTTTAGGGTGTCGTACCTATACAGTAAAAAGGAACCTTCATCGTCTGTCTGTCCGTCTGTATGTCACGGCCATTTGTAAGGTTAGGTATGAAATTTATATCTGGAATAGTTACAATTTCGTGTGCCCGGCATATCTATTGCAACAGTAAACATTCTTTATAAAAATGTGGCCACCGGAGGAAGTGACTCAAATGCCACATGGCTGGCAGGCCATTGCTTTCTGCACACTCTTTCTCTCTTTCTTCCATTTGTCCAAGTCATGAATCTCTAGATTTTACACGCTGGAATTGTGAAGAATTTATTTTTACAATTTTCCCTTCAAGTAAATCTACTATCACCGAATTTCAATTTTTTAGGGTTCCGTACCCAAAGGGTAAAAACGGGATCCTATTACTAAGGCTCCGCTGTCCGTCTGTCCTTCTGTCCGTCTGTCCGTCTGTCTCCAGGCTGTATCTCATAAACCGTGATAGTTAGAAAGTTGAAATTTTCACAGATGATGTATTTCTGTTGCCGCTTTAACAGCAAATACTAAAAAACAGAATATAATAAATATTTAAGGGGGCTCCCATACAACAAACGTGATTTTTTTGCTCATTTTTGCTCGATATTGATAACGGCAACAGGTAGACGCTTGAAATATTCACAGAACATTTAGATATATATTTACTTAAAAAATAAATAACTAAATTAAAATAAAATAAATATATAAGGGGGGCTCCCATACAACAACCGTGATTTTTTTGCCGTTTTTATACATAATGGTACGGAACCCTTCGTGCGCGAGTCCGACTCGCACTTGCCCGTTTTTTCAATACAACTGTATGCTGTTCAAGCGAGAAAGGCTTTGTTTAATGTTTTGTTGCTGGTGGTAAAAGCCAAGAAAATTTCATCTTTGTTGAATCATTTAAACATTTTTATTCCTTAATTTAGCAGAATTTTGGAAAAATATGTAATGAGAGACCGTTTTCTCTTCGAAACTTGCCAACCAATTCATAAATTATTCATAAATGTTACGTTTTTACGCCTAAACCGTTGAACCCATTCCAATGGGTTTTGGTATGGAGATAGGTTGGAACTTGGAGAAAGACATAGGCTACTTAAATAATTAATCTACGCAAACGAAGTCGCAGGCACCAGCTAGTATATATATAAAAATAATTGAGTATCAAATATTTACAGTTTTCGAGAAAACTTAATAAAACGAAATACCATTTGCAAGATCGTAACGCACTCCAAATTGCATAAAGAGATAGGAGTTTGCGAAAGTTATCGCTTTATTTTTAAAGGAACCTCGATGCTCAAAACCGACTCGCACTTGTCTGATTTTTTATAGTAGTCTAAATGTGGATACTCACCTGAATGTACCATAACCAGGAATTGATGTTTTTTACAAGCCAAATAAATCTCTCTGCATTTCGAGACAGCTTGTATTATTCATAATATGTGTAGTGAACTCTTTTCCAAGATAGTAACGAATATCATCATGATACTTTCATATTATCATATTGCTTGATATGTGTTTGCAAAATAAACGTAGTTCAATTCCATTCTTTCATTCAAAACAATAAACATTATGTACTTAAACACATTCAACACATGGAAAACCTTATTTGAAATCAATCCAGAAAATTACCGCTGCAGCTTAACAATCTGACAATTATTTGCAACTGACATAGTTCTGATACCATTAATGTAAAGTCTATTATTGATTAGTTGAGATCACTGGATAAGTTGGTGCACCATAAAAAACGTTGATAATACAGAACGAAATTTATAAGGAATTATTACACTTAATAAAATATTAAATTCGAGTCGAGAAGTTAGGTATATCCACAAACTTCAAGTCACGCGCCCAATTGTGATCTTAAAGTCACATTGTAGGGAAAATTCTTGACGATAAAGTGGTCGTACACTTTTTTTTAATTGGTTGATGTTAGTGGCAAAGGCTATTCAGCGAATGCAGTCTTCAATCATAATCTATTTACGATCATTATAATTGGCCTACCAGTAATATTGCACAGTTATATTATAGGTTAGTACCAAATCTTAAGGCCCCGTTACACGGACGACAGCCCGCAGAGGTCGTTTCGTGATCGAAAGGTCGAAATGCAAAACTAACCGTGTAGAAGTTAATCGAACGTTGAAAATCTGGTTTTAATTCTTAGTAAGTATATTTAATTAGTCGAACACTACTAACTTTACTGTGGACTCAAGTGGACTAACTGTCGAAGCTCTTATTGCATTAAAATTAGAATTGTTTTTTGAATAAGGATTGTTAGGTAAGTATGTATATTTAACAGGAAAAATAACAAGAAGGTCCAGATATTTCTAGTTGAGTGAGGAAGTGAAGTAAAACAAGATAACCTGCTCATATCACAGTCGACGTTGCTAAATACACGAGGTATCCAGGTATACAGAAGGTATCCTTCGGTTTATTCCATGGTTAAGTACGGGACCCTCGGTGCGCGAGTCTAATACGCACTTGACCTGTTTTTATTTATCATTCTCTTTATAGACTCCTTATAGTCTTCTCTCAGTTACTTTTGAGAGTCTTAAGGTTTGAGTTTGGCGCCCTTGGTTATGATTTATGAAATAAGTGTGTTTCGGTATAATAGCTGTCGGTAGGTATAATATTTTCGTAGTAAAACTTTTTCACGAATTACACTCCAATTTGACATCAAAATGCAACGCTGCATTTTGTTGTCAGCGCGCTGACAACAAAGTAATTGTGTATGACATTTTGATGCCTGATGGACACTCACCTTTTGCAACCTTTTGTGCTTGCCCTGTGGCACGCGCGAGCGCCTTTTCACCGTATTAAATATTTATAGAATCATTTGCTTGTCAGTAAATTGTGCGATAACAAGATGTGCATCAATAAAAAATATTGAATAATAATGGCATTCGAAATGACCAGAAAATGCGAGAAATTTCCACTATTACTACTACGAATTCCTACGTGGTTATAGTCCTTTTTTCCAGTTGTCTTACTTAGGCAGATTATTTATGAAACATCCATGAACTTTCGTAATAGGGGGAAGTAATTTAGTAATTTTCGAAATCAGTTGGTTTTGGTCTTAATTTGTTACTTTTATAATTGTTATTGTTGTTAGTTAATTTTATAATGGACTAGTGTGTTGAGTTTAAGTTTTGATTACACATTAATTTCTACCTGCTCCATTTGTGATCAAAGTTCTCTAGTAACTGTGTAATTAATTCGTGATTAAAATAGGTTCCTAGAAAGCTAAAAGTACGTAGATGTTTTTTAAGTAATCTGCCTAACAGGTGCCATAGTTTTATTTTTTTTATTTGAAGGCCATTGTTGTGGAAAAGTGACGAAAAATTATTTAAATGACAATGTTTCCGTATCCTTGTTCTTAAATGGGTACAGATAATTCTAGTTTTATTTTGATAATAAAAAACTGTTTTATCTTGTTACGTACAAGTAAAAAGAAAAATATTCAATTAAATGATTTATTTTGTTTTTAACATTTTTGAAGTCGCTAACCTGCTTTTTTTTGGAAAATTATCTTACGGTGCAATACCACGAAAATTGTTCACTTTTGCATTGTGTATTATGGAGTTCAAATGATTACAAATGACTTTCCTGTGACCTCTTAACAGGAATGCATCGAATTACAAATAACCCTGTACATAGATTACATACATACACGTTGTTTTGAAAAAGTGATACGTCACCGAGTTCCTTCCCGGCTCTTCTCAGTAGAGGTTTTTTCCGTCTTGACCTTCACTTTCTTTTTAATCGACTTCAAAAAGGACGGAAAGGAAGGTTATCTATTCGACCCGTATATTTTTTTTATGTATGTTCCCACATAACTTTTTAGCCCGTAAACGGATTTCGATAATTCTTTTTTTGTTGGAATCTTCATAGTTCAGAAATGGTCCCACAGAAAAATTTGCGGGATCTGATGATGGGATCCACGAGGAATCAAGAGAACTCCTTGAATTTTGTAAGCAAGCATGTACCGTTTTTGCCATTTTCTAAGATAACTGATGGATTTGCACAAAAACAGCTTCATTTGGTAAAGCGGAGTGATGATGGAGTCCACGAATTACTACTTGGAACTCTTCAGTGATAGATAGTTAACGGATAATGATAACATTTATTTGTCTTTGTCGCTAAGCAACTTGATCTCGTTAAAGTGCATCTGGTAAATCGGAACTGATAGTGGGGTTCGCAACAGAACTCCTTAACGGTCAACGGTCCTTGCATTCTGAACGCAAAAGTTTATAATGATCGATTAGCAATTTACGTAGTACTATCGTCATCTGGTACTTGTGGATATAATGCAACTATAATATTACATCATATTCACCAAAAAGCTAAAAATAAAATTAATTTTAACATGAAAACAAAACCGACTCCAAAAACCCTTTGAAAACTAAGAAATAAATACTGGCTGTTAGTAATTACCTAGAAATATCAGATATATTTGTTAATTCATTAATAAATTAAATATATAGAAGTCGGTGGCAAGTACGTAAATAAGGCATACAAGTATACACCCGATCCTACTGTGTTCATTTACTTGCCACCGAATTCGATATATTTAATTTATTACTGAATTAACAAATATATCTGATATTTCTAGGTAATTACTAACGGCCAGTATTTATTTCTTAGTTTTCAAAGGGTTTTTGGAGTCGGTTTTGTTATTGTTACCACTCCTTACTTATATATTATTACTTATTACGTGTAATCCTGATAAAATAAGGGTAATGGAAGCATTATCCTTATTTAATTATCAGGATCACATTATAACTGATAAATGAATATTATTCATGCACTTGTAGAATCCAGCGGGATAAGTAGTACTACATAGCGTTAATTTTAGATAGCGACAGTGTCGTGAAACTCAGTGTTATCTCTATTATCCTAAGTCTCTATTCTTAATATTAATATTATACTGACTTACTTTATGCTCCTCAGTACCCTTCCTCACCTCGTGCATCAAAGAGTATAGTAATATTACCAAACGTGCATGAAGATGCACCGCCATCTATATATGAAATACGTGAACAACTATGACATGCTTTAAGGGCCTGCTACCGGCATCGCCATCTTACGTATTTATGACGTACTATCACTACGCGTAGTTAACATACCCACGGACATCTGTCAATCTAATGTCACACTGAGTAACGCAATTCAAAAGCACACCCGGTGTGCTCGGCTCGGTGTGACACCGATGTCTTGCAGATTCTTTTGTTACATTTAAAATTAAGTCAATGAAAGATAATGATAATTTTACCGGTTAAATCGAATAATTGAGACATTTAAAAGGGGAAAATAATGTAATTTGTGAAATTACTTATTAAATCATTATATATAATAAAACAAAGTTAATAAAATGTGCGTGCCGATAAAACTTAAAAAGGAGTCCCGGCACGATAAAGGGACTTATATAGTGTGATAGCCCTTTATCCCCCCTCGAACAAGAAAGTTCCAGTTTTAACCTAAAGGGCGTGTTTTTAAAGATATAAGGGCTTTTCCAACCCTTCAACTTGGAAATTAAGTGTAGTGGCGCCATCTGTTGTCGAGCAGTTGAACTTGGAAATTAAGTGTAGTGGCGCCATCTGTGGTCGAGTATTTGAACTGTATTCAGAACAACAACGATTATTTGGGTTGCATTTCGAAAGGCGCTGCGAGCAATTGCAGCATGTGTAGTAATGGCGCGAAATTTAAAATTCTAATTTCAATAGTCTTAAGTTACATTTGTTCTGTTGTCGAGTATTTGAACTTCGAAATTAAGTGTAGTGGCGCCATCTGTTGTCGAGTATTTGAACTTCATTCAGAACGATTATTTGGGTTGCATTTCGAAAGTATGCTACAGCTGCAGAATAACAATATTCTCAAACTTTCTCGAATATCCTAGAGCCTAGCTCTCTGAATATATATAAGAGCCCGGTGTCGCCCGCCAGAGTCAGATAATGAATGGTATTCTTTGCCGCAACTTTTTATCTACACTATATATATCATTATACAAAGAGGTAAAATTTGTTTGTTTGTATGTAGGGGGTAATCTCTGGAACTACTGAACCGATTCTAAAAATTCTTTCTTTAATAGAAAACTACGCTATCCCAAGTGACATTGACTACTTTTTATTCCGGAAATTTATACGTTTCCCGAGGGAACAGTGAAAACCGAATTCCGCGTGGACGAAGTCGCGGGAAAAAAGCTAGTTATTTTAATAAAATCTTAATACTAAATTTAAGTTTCAATGATTACACAATTAGTTGGGTATACTATATTACCTTATACTGTAAAAATAGTGTGTCATGATAATAATTAAGCATGCTGCACTGAAGACACCGCAATAATTTTTTTCACCTCTAGTCGTGTGCCGTTACAAAGACGCGGTTGGTTGATATTTCGCAACATTATGATCACCGATCCGACCTTTAACTGAAGATTGTGAGGCGGCAATCCTGGCAAATCCATCGAGTTCAATAATTCTGGAGGATAGTTGACGCCATCATCATGGTTAGTAGCGGTATCAACTGATTTACATGTCCTCAGTACACTGGCAATTTCATTTTGAATTGTGAAATTTAATTCATTTACTTCAATGTTTTGGCAGCCCATATAGCTCGTTCGCTTAATCAAATGATCTCTGTAATTTTGAGCAATGTTTGGGAACACGTTTTGAATGAGTTCGGTTTTTGATTCAGTAAACTGACAAAAATTTTTAGGAAAGATAACGCAGCCAGCCAAAACTTCTAAAGGTAATTTGCCATTACCTATGTCAATGAGTTGTTTTCAAAATATTTGTCCAGATATATCATTTAGCAACTCGACACGCATATTCTTGGTTAAAATTAGTATCCTGACGTATTTCCACAAATAGGCGACTTCAAACATGTATTTAGTTCATCAGCTGGCACTGACCGTGGAATCACTGGCAATGTTTGACGGAAATCTCCTGCTAACAAAATTATCGCACCACCAGATCTTGCATGGTCCGGTCTAATGCCTCCGAAGACTGTTTATGTGCCATCGTGCATTCCGATAAAATTTTAACTGTATAGCCCCAATAGCACAGTATAAAAATATACAGTAGGACGACGCCTTTGATCAGCGGCCCTAACATGCATGGCACAAAGATAAATTAGAACCGTTTATCTCTAAGTGCGTCCCTCTTACACTAATGCCGACGAAAGAGATAGTCATAGAGATAAACGGTTTTAATTTATCTTTGTGCCATGCATGTTAGGGCCGCTGGTGGTAAATGCCGACAACGTCTAGACAGGATCGAAACGGCGTATGGACGCTGGGGTTGTCACAAGTAAACACTATTTATTAATTTACGTATTTATTTATTTCAGACCAACGTCACTATCAAGATACTATCAACAACTAGCTTTTGCCCGCTACTTTTTCCGCGTGGAATCGTCTATCGCTTTTACCTCGAGTATAATGCTGCTTTTCCAGGATAAAATGGATTCTATATAACTCTCCAACTTTCAGACTGTCGCTGTGAATGTCACAAAGAGGACAAACAATTCCACGTGGACCAAGCCGCGGGCAAAAGCTAGTCTTCTAATTATGCTTATTTCTTCTCAGTACTACTTTTCTACTAGAATGTTCCATCATGTTTCTAGTAAGTTTTATGAGGTTTCTAGAATTTTCTAGAAGGATCGGTCAGGATTTATAGGGTTCCGTGAAGTTTCTTGAAGG
Source organism: Tortricodes alternella (assembly GCA_947859335.1). Lineage (NCBI taxonomy): Eukaryota > Metazoa > Arthropoda > Insecta > Lepidoptera > Tortricidae > Tortricodes > Tortricodes alternella. The sequence goes on along the minus strand of OX401970.1, from coordinate 18,625,777 downwards.
TTCTATGAGATTTCTAGAATGTATGTAGTTAGAGCGCTTACGCACTACGTCCGATCCGTATCCGATCTGAACCCGTGAAAATACAGATCTAGAAATCTCTGACCGAATTCGGATATTGCTTACGCACTTGTCCGTACAGTATGGATCTAGAAATCTCGGACCGAATTCGGATATTGCTTACGCACTAGTCCGATCTGTAATCCAACAGGGCGCGACAGGCATCCATTTTAGTTCAAGGTGGACTAAACTGGATGCCTGTCGCGCCCTCGGGCCACATACCCGCCGCCCCGCTACCGAACTGCTCATACGGAGCTCAGGTTTAGCTCGGAAATCAAATCAAATAAATTTATTTGCAAGAATATAGTAATTAAAATAGTACAATTTATGAGTAGGTCCAATGTCTTCAGCCTGCATGCAAGCGTTCAAAATATTATGGTGATTCTATATTAATAATAATCAAAACAAATCAATTCTATTTGATACTAATAATCAAAATTTTTTAAATTATGTAATGTCAAGAAAAATAAAAATAAATAAATAACAGAAAATTTAAATTTAAATACCTACACCTAATCCGTTGTTGTAAATTCTCGGTTACGGTTCGGACGCAGTGCGCAAGCGTTCATACAAATAATAATATGGCTACTTCGGTCCGTCAATAATCTTCTCCGGAATGGAGATTCACGGATGACGGAGAGAAATCGCATGACGGAAGTCGGACCTAGTGCGTAAACTACCATAGAAATAGTTCTACGACTACTCCGGACCGTATTTTCACGGGTTCGGATCGGATACGAATTGGGCGTCGTGCGTAAGCGCTCTTACTTGAAGGTTCTTTGAAGCGTTTAAAAGGTTTTATGAGGTTTTTAGAAGATTCCATGAAGGTTCTAAAAGGTTCTATGAGGTTTCTAGAAGATTCCATAAAATTTCTAGAAGGTTCAATGAAGTTTTCCAGAAGGTTTCCTAAAGTGTGCAGTATGTTCTATGAGGTTTCTAGAAGATTTCATGAAGCTTCAAGAAGGTTCTGGGGTTTATAAAAGGTTCCATAAAATTTCTAGAGGTTCTATGAAGTTTTAGGAGATTCTAAGAGGTTTCTAGAAGATTCGACTAAAATTCTACAAGGTTCTGTGACGTTTCTAGAATTTTTATGAAATTCCTTACTAATACTCGTATTATAAATATGAATGTAAGTTTGCTTGTTTGTTACGCTTTCACGTAAAAACTACTTAACCGAACATCATGAAACTTTGTACTTACACATATTCTCTAAGGTATGGGAAGGATATAATATATGATAATTTTTATCCCGGAAATATTTAAAGTTCCCGAGGGAATAACTATAACTGAATTCAGAAACGTACACGCGGACGAAGTCGCGGGTAGAAGCTTGTGATTAATAAATATGTTGAGTCATTATTAAATAATAATAGTGGTTCTATGCCAGTAAGGCCGGACGATCCTCTGTCCAGACGGCTTCGTCGGACCCCTGTACCAATAGTGTCCGAGTAATATAGCTGTGACGTACGGACAGGCAGATGTACAGACAAACAGACAAAAAATGGGCATAACGAATCTATAAGGGTTCCGTTTATGCCATTAAGTTACGGAACCCTCAAAGAGAAGGAAAATTGTATGATTTTCTATGATCTTAATGATAATCCATACATCACCGCTATTGAATTGGCTCTTTGTTGTATAAATTATCCTTAGCCTGACACACAAGTGACACGGATGCCGGGTGAGCGGGAAGGATGGCTGACCGCAACAATAAACATGATGAAAATGAACACTGTCAACTGCAAAAGGTTTTTACTCAAAAATGATACGTAAAGTCGCCATAACATCTTTAAAAAGTCACCAGTAAGTTAAGAATACCAGACAATGATCAAAAGTGTCCGTTAAGTAGATATCACTGCACGGGGCATGCCCCAGGCCCGGCGGGTTGCGCGGCGCCGGCTCCCGCGGTGATCGCGACCTACAGTTTATTCTACCCACCTGATGGTAATTCACGGGGTACAATAGGAATAAAATAAATAATTTAAAAAATAGAAAATAATTTTTTGGGAAAAGCACTATACAAGCTTCGACCAATAAGTGCCATACTGGACTCGTACATAGAAATCCTCGCCCGGTATTGCTTACTTACTGGTCTCTTCAGTAATGTACTATTACAAAGATTTCATTATGTTTTTCTTAGTCCTACTCCACTCAGACATTATTCTAATGTGTAAAGATATTGCTAGTAGCGCGCCTGCATTGTGGTTGTCTGTGGCTGCTGGGGTCATATTTGACGTTGTCTTTGTTCCAAGGAATAGGTAGTTCTATAATGTTCTCATTCGCCGGGGCTAACACTAGTTGGCCGGTAATGAAGTAATTTGCTAAGAGAGGTCACCGGGGTAGAGTTACAGGAAGTCGAAGTCGAAGCCGTTGCCTCCGCTGAGGTAGTCGTAGAGGTAGACGGCCATCTCGTCCAGCGCCTCTGCGTGCGGGTTGGGCAGCGGGCCGCCGTGGGCCGCACGCGCGTCGCGTCCCGCGCGCGACAAAGACCTGCTGTCAGACCGCAATATTATTAACCGCTTTCGCGTAGGTACCATCACAGCATCGACAACGTACATACAAAGAAACACGCAAAAGTAGGGATTATTATACATGATTTTCTTTGATATAACAAATTTGAGAATATTCGTGATTCTTCCACATGCTTTTTGTTCTATTATTTGGTATCATACTTGAACGAAGCCCGTAAACACGACTCTTCTTTAAGCAAAATATTATGATATTTCGATGACGTAACTTTCAGACGTTTTTAAATCTTTTGGCTACATACGAATATGGAAGCGTAGCTTAGTCCTATCTGATCATGACTTTGACAGATCATTTTAATTCCATGTGTTTGTTTAGATAGCATGCATGCATTACAGTTTGTAAGGGCGCCCCTTTGTCAATTGCGCTCTTAAACTAGCAAAATGCAAGTAGTCAACAGTCCGATTAGGAGTTCTGTTGCGAACCTCACTATAAGTTCCGATTTATCAGATGCGTTCGAACGAGAATAAGTTGCTTAGCAAGCAACAGTGATACGGAAATGTCATCATTATCCGTTAACTTAAGTGCCAATTATTTAAGAATTCCATGTGGCTATCCCTGGATGACATGCTGACCCAGAGCAAATACATAAGTTATCTAAGAAAATAGCAAACTCGCTATAAGTCTGCTTACAAAATTTGAGGAGTTCCGTTGATTCCTTGTGAACCTTATCATGCGACTCCATCCTTGACCTTAACGGGACCAATATGAAGGTATACTCTATCAATAAATAAAAAGAATCGTCTGAATCTAAATCGCGTCACAAATGTTCATTATCCGTTAACTGCCCATCATTGAAGATGTCTATCAGTTATCTTAGAAAATGGTAAAATCAGTGTAAGTTGGCTTACAAAATTTGAGTTCTGTAGATTCCTCATATTATGTTAATACAGACAAAGTTGGTTAAAAAGAAGTCGGGTCACTATACCTACTTACAAATATTATATGAGCCGTGACCCATTAATGAGTTTTATGTTTATGAGTGTCTTAAGGATTGATTGATCCGACATTGGATTATATGCTCACCATCAACGATGTTGAGTTTATCCGTTCACTATAGGTACGTGTACAAAGCCCTAACCGGATCAGATCAGACTTCTTTGCACATAGACTGGCGGAAAATTCTCAACTTCGTTCTGCTTTCAAAACCGAGTTTGGCACCGGGTCTATATTTGTTCGTCTCCTATGCATTCCTATATTCATCCAATTACGATGAAACTTTGTTGAGGTATTGTGAGCCTACTCCGGAAGGTTTATGTCCCAAAAAAAAACAAACGCAATGCAACGCATATCGGAACACATCATAATAATAATATGCCCAACGTTCTACTAACCCGAAATCTGTATCGGAGTCCAACTCGTCGTCGCTGGTAAAACGCTCTCGAATGTCCTTCATGATACAGGCTTCTAATTTTTTGTGCTGTAATAGTGCAATGAAAGGGTTACATTAATTCTTATGAGAAAAAGAACAAGGAAGTCATAGGTTTTGACGTAAGTAGAAGAATATAAATCACTGAAATGTTATATCAATAAACGTAGATTACCTTATAGCAGCGGAAGAAAAACATTGGTTTGATCAGTTCTTGGGATAGGGGCGCCACGTCTTTCTTTGCTTCGGGGACGCATTGCTGTAAATTAATCATGATAACTTATAGTAAAAGTCATATTTCAATCGTATAATATAATATATTAAATGTGGTCTTAAAGTAGGTATGTAAATTGTAAGTAATAAAGTGATTTAACGCACGGAGAACTTCTGGCAGAACTGTAAGCCGTCCTGGATGTCGCCCTTGAGCTCGGAGGAGACGGGCAAATTGTCGATGCGTTGCGTGATTTGCTCGTAGTTGGGCTCCAGGTTTTGGTCGATATAGCCGAGCTCCTGCATGACGCACGTAATGTTGCGCAGGCGGCCGCTCGGTGCGCGACCCACTAGATCCAGCTGATCGCGCGCGTTCAGCTCACGCTGCATATTAATATACTTTATTTCATTAAATGCCTTTTTACCCTTTCACGTTAAAATCATTCGCGCCGTCAGGTATGGGGCCCTGGCGCGCGAATTCCGACTAATTTATAAATAGTTAGAACAATTATTTATGTATAATAAGTGTTTCATTATGTAGGGAGATATGTTATTTTATTATAGCGATGAGTGCTGATGATTGATTATTAAATTAAAAAAACACTTGGTTCAATGTAAAGAGGCTCCCCAACGCCAATAATCTTGCGCGATCTGCTTCCCACCGCTCACCATCCCATCACATCACTTTTAATACACCAAAGCATCCATTTTGAGGCGTAGGTATATACCTATAGCGCGCGAGTTGAATGCCGTTCTAATGCGAAACTGCTGTGACCTAATTAGAATTATTTATTACCGTCCATAAATTTCAACGTTGTTAGAAATGTAACATTTAACATATTGCGTTATTTTCTGTCAGAAAGTCAGAGGGCTTTGAGAGGGTTTGCTCGAATCGAAAGCATGATTCAAACTGAAGGTTATATTAGAACTATTATTTATTCTGTGGTTATATTTTTTTTTCTGCTTTTCTTCAACACACATTTCTAGAAAGTTTTCGCCGTGTTTGGCGATGAAGAAAACCAAGTTTTTTTGTAACAGAACTTAATTCACTTGGATCAGCCATTGCTAAGTTACAAAAAGTAATACGGAGCCGCAAAATGAGAATTAACCTTTTGGCCGCCAATCATGTCTGTGAAGTAACACGAATTACAACTTTAAGTCAAGGTAATGAAGGTCTTTTTTACCCTGTATAGCCTGTCACGCATAGTGGACAACGGCGGCCAAAAGGATAATGCGATCGATAAGTGTACGTCAAGAACGTCACTACACTGCAGGCGCGTGAGGCGAGGCGTGCGGACGGCGGGGAGAGCGGCGGCATTCAACTCGCGCGCTATCTGTAGTTTCGTTTTTTCTGGAATGCCTACCCAATTAATTATATGTCACAGCAACTTGAAACTTTGTATAAATGCACCTCATTTATACAAAGTTTCAAGTTGTAAGCAAATGTTATCAGTTTTTTCCATATAAAGTTCAACACGCCAAGGCGCCCCTTTTTAGGGGTCGAGAGAGAGAGATGAGTCGCAACTTTGCTTGTAAAGGCTTCTTTACCAGATTCTGCTATCAACTTACCGACATTGAGGATCTGAGGAAAACTGGTTGCTGATAGAATCCTTGCTGGTATTGCTGCTGGTACGCGTAAGGGTTGAAGGACGGCATCCCCGGTGGGTAGAATATGCCGGGCGCCCCGTATGGGAACTGGTAGAACGGCGTCGTGGGGTTATAAGGCTGGTAATGGGAGCTGCCCGGCACCATGTACGGCGGTACGGAACCCGACGGGGCCTGCTGAGGGTACGGGACCTGCAACAAGATAATAGATAATTAGGTAAAATCCCGGAGCTTAGCTAGCTTAAGAGGAGTGTGAACCTACGGCTTTTCATAGAAAAGGCGATAACGATTTCCACCCCTTAAATATTAACCGACGTTGATCAATTTTTGTAACGTTATTAATGAGATCAAAGAGATGAGAGAGAGATGAGTTTTTTTTTTTACTATAATTAATAGATTCAGTTTTATTGTTGTTTTAGTATTCTCATAAAAAACGAATTTCGGCGATTAATTGATCTTTAATCAATATTCAAAAAACGTACAAACAAAGATTTTGCTCCGACTGACCTATCAAAAAATGGTTAAAATCGGTTAACATTTAAGGGGTGGAAATCGTTATCGCCTTTTGTATGAAAATTGTGATTTTTGCCGTTGGTTCAAACATTGAAATAGCCGGATCTTATGGTTCTAGAGTACGAATGGCTAGGGAACCCTGCACTGCGCATGGCCTGGCATGTTCTTGACTGGTTTTCTACGTTTACAATGTATGGGGAACTCTAAACAAAAGGAAGCCTGTTTAATTTGGGTAATGGTGTTTCAACAACTTCGGAGCCCTATATAATTATGACCTCTTCAGGCTCGCTCTTAAAAACACATTTTTTTTGTATCTATGTTACCACAGTATGAGACATTGATTGTTTAGCTCACTGGTAGAACACCGGTTTCCTACACAAGGGGTTATGAGTTCAATCCTCAAAAACGGCAGGAGACGAAAGTCTGTTATGTAACTTATGTATTTTAATTTTATAAGTAAATATGTACATCTTTTTACTTACGCCATGCTGCCTAAAAGCAAGTATCCCTCCAAGTTGCGATGCTTTCAGTGAGTGGGCGGCTTGATTTGTCAAATCATTATCTTGGTTGAGCACAGTGCCATCTGTGGACTTAGTGATGGTTTGCGAACTCGGGTCCATGGCGAAGCCAGGCGGAAGTTTCCCCATTAGTACGGACGATGGTATGTGCAAGTTCGGATGTGGTTCGTAAGCAGGCGGTGCTGAGCATTTTGTATATGCATCTTTCATTTCTTGTCGGATTTGCTTTACCACTTCTGGACCGAAACAACTTTCGTAGATCTAAATAAAAAAAGCGTTTTTTCATTATTTCATTTTATATAAGTACAAGCTTTTGCCCGCGACTTTGCCCGCATAGAATTTAGTTGTTGCTATACCCTCGGGAATCATGCATTTTTCTGGGATACAATTTTCCGGACTTCCAACTATCGCTGCGGCTGTGCAGAATCATGTAGATTCGTTGCCTCGTTTATAACGGAACAAACAAATAAACGCACGTTCGCCTTAACACTAAGTAATATTATATAAGTAACTGTCTGTTTAACTGCGTGTCTGTTATCTTTCCGCAGCTAAAGCACCGGTTTGATAAAATATGGCGGAGATAGTTCGAGCCCTGGGGAAAGGAATGGAAAGACTCCTTTTTAAGATAATCAACCCCTAAAAGGATGAAGTAGGGGTTGGAAAATTGGTATAGGGTAAGTTCATGTATGTCCGATGAGAGCCCCTTCATGTCTTTCTATGTATCCGCGCGATTTACGGCTGAACTGCTGAACTGATATTGATGAAATTTGCTATGAAGATAGTTTTAGCCCTAAGGAAATCCCTAAAAGGGTGTATAGGGGCAGAAAAATAATTAACGGCAAGTTCTTGCGTGCCCAATGAGAACCCGTAATATGAGATAAAAAATCTAAATTTAAAAAGTCAGTGACATAAAAATTTGTCATAATATAATTATTTAAGATACCCTTTCCACGCTGACGAAGTTACGAGTAAAAACTAGTTTAAAAATAAAACAAACTTTCATAATGAAGATATGAGGACAGTTAACGCCATCTATGTCGCACGTGCCAAACCTAGTTTAAAAAAATATCAATTACTGATCCATAAGACCTAAATATCTATTTACTTGCTTTGTTACCAAAAGTATAAGCTTTGTTTTGACTTATGAAAAATAGAAGAAAACCAAAACTCATGAGAACAAAACATTCAAAAATGTTACAAATAAAGTTTTATAAAATATAAATCACAAACTATAAAATTAAATTTTGGCCAGAATTTGTTCCCGAGAATCATATTAACCACGACAGTTACCATTACGTAATCTGTTTTAATAATATATGTGTCAAATTTAGCACCACATTTTACATTTATTCGCCTGTATTGTATTTTACCAATATTTCCCGTGGAAATCATTGCTTCATTCCCGTGGAAATTTCAGGAAATGCTTTCTTAGCAAGCGGCTTCATTACTTACGGAACGCTTGTGCAAATTTCTGACCTCTAGCTCCAGTAGTTTCGGCTGTGCGTTGACAGTGTATCCCTATATAAATTTTACTTACTTTTATAAATATTATATAATTCTAGCTTCTGCCCGGGACTTCGTCCGCGTGGAATTAGTTTATCGTAATTCCCCCGGGAACCAAATAATTTTCCGGGATAAAAAGTACCCTTTGTTCTACTTTAGGACCTAAGGTAACTAACTATATACCAAGGTATTACATACATCCGTTCAGCGGTTACTTACGGAGCTATCATACAGCTAGACACACACACATACAATTTCGCATTTATAATAGGTGTTGTAGTAGGATATTAAGTAAGGATAGTTTTTGCCCGTGGAAGTGTGCAATATTCTGTGATAAAATACTTAAAATTCTATGCCAGTGCTTCGTCATAGAGACAGCGTTAGTAGTGAAACACTCTGGGGTGCAGATGGAAACACGGATGCAACCGCTCAAACAGAAACGTCGTCGAACGACGAAACGAACTCGTCACGTAAAGTGGGCCCTGGGAGAAGCATTTCTTGCGCAGATCAACACCGACAGTCTGCAGTGTCTGACCTCGGGAGCTTGAGAGTTCTTACATTCTTGAAAACGGGAAGAAGAGATCGTATTCCACGCATTACACTTATACCATCGAATTTCCCGTTCCAGTCAAGCCCGTTGTCACGCACAGTACGGTTTCAAAGGAACCTTTACAACCATTACAGAGGCCGGCGGTTAAATTGGTGTTCGATTTATCACAGACCCTGTACCACAAAACAATGTTAGCTGTCGCTAAATTATCGCTAACGCTTTTGGAACAGGTAGGAAGCGATGTGATGATACTTGATCGCAAGTCGGGGCTGCTAAGTGGTTTACTATATCGTCACTAAAATGCCAAAACTGCTAAAGTTGGAACGTAGACAGGTTGGATGCAGGTGAGGGTCGATGGAGACAGGTAAAACAACGGATGGTATCGGGTAGATTATTATTAAAAATACGAGGCACTCTGTAACAATGGTATAAACACTGATGAATATAGGTAGGTAAGGCTATGGAATGAGATGATTTGGAGGCTTTGTGTGACACTCTACTGATAATGAAGTGCCTCACTGGTGAATCGTTATTTATAACAGGATAACGGGTACGTAAAACAATTATGATCAGGTTACTTCCGGCACTGCACTTCTCAACAGGTTCTTTCTATAGTTTTAAATAGTAGGTACTTTATAATATAACGCTCTATTTCTGCAGCAGTCAAAGACCTTTCTAGGCCGAGATATCTTATGAAGTGAAGATTAATTGTCCGGATCGATCTATCGATCTAAATTTGGAATTTGGAATTGGAAAAGAAATTGTAAGAAGTAGAAGAAGTTGTCAGTCGAAGGAGTTTTGTACGAGTCGCGATAGCGCCTCGTTACAAAGTGTCGTTGTTCTGTACGTGTTTCACGCGAATGTGACGCAGTTTTACTATTTTTATCGCGATATAGTAAATCACATATTTAGATAATAATTAAAATTAATATGCCATATTAGTACCTTAATACCTGCATGAAGGACTATAGATTCCTTACTTACCAAAATTTGCATGACTTAATTGAGTCTAAATGTATGAAACTTAATGTATTTTTCTGAAATCTTATGTACTACATTTATAGCAAATAAAAACATTTCATTTCATTTCATTTCACTTAGCAGTCCCGAATAGAGGCCCTGGTATGGTATGTCACGCACGACGCTTGCTTGTACCTTCTCTCGTAGAACTTTTTCGTAGCACACAGTATGTTCGTAGCGTGTTGTTGTTCTCACCACTTTTTAACCGCTCGGGGGCCTCTATTCGGGTGATATTGTTACGACTCGCGAGCGAGACTCGCGTCCCACACTTACGCATGACGCATCGTGCGGAAGAGTAGGATAATAATCTCGCTAGCGCGTCACACACCGTGACACTTCAGGTATCTAGATTTTATTTCACACACTGCTTCGAACCGGTTCATCATTTAAACTGCAAACAGTTCTATATGTAAGATCTATGTTATTTTGTGATGTGTCCGAAGCCATCAATCTTCCCTTTATACCTTCAGAGTTCCGTAAGCAACAATATTGAGATACTTATCGTCGCTGCGCGTGCAATACCGCGGAAGAGCACTTTGTAAATACCGCGTAACAGCAGCACGGCACAAAGTTGAGATATGTAATGATATGTAGTTAAATGACTGAGATATTCAGTTTTTTCATGTTCCTAAAAAATCGCAATAAACGCAGATACGCGGTTTTTACAAAGTGCTCTTCCGCGGTATTGCACGCGCAGCGACGTTATGTCGATTATATAATTTCATTCATGCTAATGAAATTATATATTGTTCACATTATTGCGAGGGTCATATACGTAAACAGTAATCTCTCCTATGGATACTTCATATTAAAACAACGTCAAAATCAAATCAAGGTTTCGCAATAGAAACCAAGTCCGCGCGCACAATTTGAAGCAACAAAATTGGAGCCATTTATGGCTCCAAATTCATACAAACGCCGGGACGCTTCCATAGTGTCAAATGTCAAAGCGCACCGGTATATTGCTTCACTTTTGTCAGGGCGGTTGTATGTAAACTATCTTTATATGGTTTGTAATTATATTACTTATTATGGGTTTCTTATTATTAATTGTCGGTTAAGTAAGGCTTCGCATGATGAACCTGTCGATAAATCGATATGTAATGAAAATCGATGGATCTTCATTCGATCTTATGTAGTGGACTACAAAATAAGTCCCTAATCGACCGAGCGAGCGAAGCGTCTCCGTTTCAGCTTGGGCAATGCTTTCGTATGTCCAGCGGATGTCCATTTGTTCTCGTCTACAGCTCGCAGTTCTCAACCGATTCTCGTAAAATTTTGTGAGGAGGTTTGGTAAATGTATAATTTTTTTTTGTCGATTCAGTTTTTCGAAATATTTCAAAATGACGGAGATATGGAGGTTTTTGCAATTACAAACTTACTGGCGGAGTTGGTAAACTGAATCGACCTATGTTAATGTATGGAGATATCCGTTTTTCAACAGCAAAGTTAAGTTTGTCGCAAGGCCAATCATTATTTCTTACTTTTCACAGGGTTTTTGTTTTAGATTCAGTTATTTGAAGTCTTTTGTCGCGAGGTCTACAGCTCACGGAGCCACTAGTTTAGTTTCCCTTTGGTATATTATGAGATGAGACCGAGTGTAAGTAGTAATTTCTCTCATTTGGTGTGATACAATTCTAAGCGCTTAACTCACCTTCATTGTGGCATATTTCTTGATAAGCCTATCATCGCTGCTAGCCACCACTCGTGCTGTCCAGCAAAACAGGCAGACAAAGAGAAGCTGCTTTTGTAGCATCTTTGAACTGGAATAAAAACAAGAGAATAAAAGAAACTTTGTTGTGACCTAAACTTATGTTTTAAGTTGGACCTGTGCCCTATATGTAAGTTTGAATCTTAAAAAACGTCTCCTACGCGTTTTTCGTTTCGTCTATATAAGGAAATACTCGTAGAGACTTTTACGTAAACGTGTTTGCTATGGCTCAAACTTAGACTAAGGGCTCAGTACCCCAATTCTCGCGCTAAACTGGAATCATACCTATGCGAGATTTTATATCTGATACATAGATTTTTGACCTACTTGCAGCATGTAACACGACGAAAGCCAATGACATATTATAGAAAGACACGTTATATCCATACTCAACGCGTTTTAAAAACGTGTCCTCGATAATTTTCTTCTTTTTTCGTTTCTTTTCGGCCAGTGCAGCTTTAGGTGACATTTGTCGTGCGGATATTACACATTAATTTGGAATATGGCGATCATGTATGAACAAAATAAATGCATTTTAGTACTTCTATTTACGTTGGATGTACCTACAAATGAAATAAAGCATCAGTCCTACCTTTTTTTTTTGTAGTATTAGGAACCGACATTTGGCTCAAGAATGGCTTTTTTGAGAACATTTTCAATAGAGAACGACATGTGTTACTTGGCCAAAAGTCCGCGCATGACTAATTGAAAGCAACCCGGTTGCTTTCCGGGTTTACATTTCGAGCTTGAAAGACGCATCTTTGGTTTTTTAATATCATTGACGAAAGCCAAATATTTTAACCCGTCAAAGTTTGGATGAGAAAAAAGGTTATAGTACATACAATATTTTTAATATCATCAGAATACTTTTTTTAAATAAACCTATCAAAATATAATAATTAAATTATTAATGGTAACACCCTATTTTTCTATTATGAAGACGTCAAATTGATAGAATCCTGTCATTTTCGTTATTTGGCATACGACCTATTTGTTACCTACCTATGCAGAGAAAACAAACTTGACATTTCAGGCATCAAGGTAACGGAACGTCAGTACTGTTTACGTGTTACAAACTCTAAAACGTATAAAATGCGTTATTTAAATAACTTACACAATTGCTTAAATCGCGTTAACGTGATCATAGTTGAAAATAATGATAGAATATGTGGAATGTTGGCATTTTAAAATAGTTTTTGTGTGAACAGATCTGTTAATTATCATCGGTCCATACAATAGGATGATATAAAATGTGTTAACCGACTGACCGATTTTGTAAATTGATAAAATCAAAATTAACGGATGGTTAACTAGAAAACAGTGTGTTATTGTGCTCGGCTCAACGTAGCCATCAACGGGTCTGAAGGTTTGCTGTTCGTCGTGTTACGTACGTATATCCAATGTTTCATATTATACTAAGATTAGAGATATCAGTGACATTCATGCAATGATATAATAAAGAGGTAGATATGTCACTAGCGCGTCGAAAATGAAGCGCACAAAAGACTCCAATTGGAGCCTCTGCTCTCAGTCGCTCTCGAATAAGTGGACGATGCGTACGTGCTTCCAAGTCTCGCTACAGTGTTCAGAATTTCCTTATAGTTGAAAAATGTTTTTATTGTTTAAAATAATGTTAACTTACTAGACTACAACAGGTTTCCGGCGGGTATATAATAATGTCTCGTACAATTTTAATAGCAGCAAACAGACCGATATAGGTACATACTAAATTAGAGTATGCCCTCGGCTTCGCCCGCGTGGAAACAAACACCATAAGCGCTCGCACTCCCTCTCAATTAAATATACAATTTGACAATATCCCAAACAAAGCAATAAGGACGAAGTTCTCCGTAAAACTAAACTATTCCTGCGCCTCTATTCGGGAACGCTAAGCGCTTCTGTAGCGATTCGTGAGCGAGATTTCTCATCTCTTCTCTCTCTTCTCTTCTCATCTTACGCATTACGCGTCGTGCGGAAGAGTGGTATGAGAAATCTCGCTCACGAATCGCTACAGAATCACTTAGCGTTCCAGAATAGAGGCGCTGGGTGGAGAGTAGTATGGTTTTAACAGAAGCGTGTGTGAAAATATCTAATTAGGAGACACCCAGAAGTGGATCATAAATAATAGGCTAGTTTCCTGAAAAATTCTAATTAGTCCGTCATTTACATTATAAAAAAATATTGAAAACATATTTTTTCTGTTCCGCGTGACGTCACGACTTTGCACACTTTTTACCATTAAGTGACGTCATTAGACCCCACTCCCGAACTTTGATGCGCGTTATCTTTGTCAATTTTGATTGGTTTGATAAAGCAAAAAATACGCGTTCAATATTTTTTGATAATCTAACTGACGGACTAATTAGAATTATATTTTTTTTACCCAGGAAATAATCCTATTAAAATTGTTTACAACGAAATACTGCACCTACCGCAGTATTTCTTTGCCTGACCTAACCCAGCCTAACGACAATGCTCCAAATAAATAAAATAATAATATCGTGGGGCGTACCGTAACCCGAGTAAATATTTATGATCGGTCTCTGATGTCAAGTGATGCACGTGTCGCGCGATGATAGTAACAGATTTACTTTTACAAACATATTGCATTGAGAAGATGCATCGTAAAAGATATGAGCGATTGATTGTAGATTATAGAAATTCGACGCGCCTAACGATTTTATTTTAGTCTGATGATTTTGATCTGATGCCCAGATCAGGGATCTGCAAATTTTTAAGACAGATGATGCCGGAAAATATATAGATTCTTCGGAAGCTCATAGAGCCACAGTTTTCTGTTTCAGGTTTTCCACTGTATACCAAATTTTAATGGGACATAATACAATTGGAAACGTTTCTTTCGGGTTAAAAGGCCAATATAGCAATCGCTTTCGTAAAAATTTGTGGCAGTATTGACATAAAAAAACCGATACGGGCGAGGCTGCATAATGGTTAAGCTGTGTTTGAGTTCGAAATAAAGGCAACTATTTGGCTACAAAACATTTCACCACCATTGAACCAAAAAAAATTTGAGAGAAACTGCAACAGACGCAACTGAACCTTCAAAGAGCCGCATGCGGATAGCGAGCCAAGGTTTGCCGACCCCTGCCCTAGATTGATGAGGAGAGTGGTGTGATGACTGGTACCTGGTACCTACCTAATTCTTTTTTAGGTTTTAGTACATTATCTCCAGCATTATTATATTGCTTACCGTTATATATATAAAACCGTTTAACTTAAACTATTGTATTTTTATAACTTTTTTAATTTCAAGTTTTTAGTTTAACATTAAGTTAATTAATATATATATCAGTCTATTTTATTAATTTAGTGCCTCATTATTACAAGGTTTCTTTCTTGTCAGTTTGCTGCAATCTAACTCCTCAGTACATAATTCTTCCAAAGTCTTTACTCGACTCAGTGGCACGTACGAGTAAGCTTGTCCTTCGTTAAACAATTTCGAGTGTAAATACATAACTGCGTAGTCTACAGTGCTGCCTTGCATTTTGTGGACAGTGAAAGCCCATGACAAAATTAAGGGCAACCGCCTTCTTTCAGCCGTCTCATAATAGAACTTTGCTGGAAACTGTATTGCTTTAGGGTGAATAAGATCTACGTCTCTGCTAAAGTCGATCCGAACTGACGGTATATCTGTATCGTATATTTGAGTTCAGGAAAACTGAGGCCAAACAATTTCAGTGATGTAGCCGATACCAACGTTTACCAATCCCTTCGAAACGTCAATATTGAACCGTAACAAGTTTTGCTCCAACAAAAATTTCAAGTTCTGTTGGCAAGCCTCCAGTCTTTTTTATGTTGCTGGTATTATATGAGCTAGATTCAAATGATCTGTATTTCGTGTGCTGGCCTCAACTAGCTGGACTTGTGCTTAATACGAGTATCCTTGTTTCGGTATAAATTCAAAACAGCAGAAATTTATCGTTGTTCATTAGTGGGGTCTTAACGTCTTGTCTATTGCAAACTCATCACTTGGGTCTCGAAGAAGTCTTCCCATCAAAATGTTAAAATTATGGGCCGTTAACTCACCGATTCTCACAGCATTTGATGTTTTATTTTTGTTTGTTATTATTTTTTACCATTTTGTTCCCACGCGTAATGGATATTATAACGGTCGACCGCCCAGAGGTCTAATAGGGGGGCCAGGCTTTTATACACCAAAATGTGTCCAAGTCTTGCGGGGAAAACGCATCATTTTAGCCACCTTAATTTACCTTACCACACAGTCCTCGACACGATACGAAATCTTACTCGGTTGGGGTATTCAAGCTTGAATCACGATTCTTAGTTGGCGGAGTCCTTTGTTTTGATTAAATCCCCAGATTTCAGTTTTAACCCTTTAAATGACAAGGACGCTTAAAAGCGTCATGAGATTTGCTTACCACGCCACCGGCGCTTGTATTTTTCGTAGGTAAAACTCAAAAGAGACCTTCTTTCGTATGAATTAAGTTGATTTTTGCACAGCTTTTGAAACTCGCTTGGCGTGTGTGACATTTGCATTTGACGTAAGGCGGTGAAAATGTTAATGTATTGACAGTCTAAACTCTATGACCCGCCAGTTTTTTCGAACACCATTTTGTATTCTACTTGTCAAGTACTTTCATTTGATAACCATATTTATTGACAGGATTGAAGAAGAATGTAGTCCGCCATTTTATGCCGGTGGCCATCTTGGATTTGTAACTTTTTCAGTGTACTGAATTTCACTTGTCAAGATTTGACAAGAAAGAAATAAATGAAAGACTTGATACCCATGTTGAGGGAGTTGTAAAAAAATATGTTATCCGCCATTTTGTGGCAGCGGCCATTTTGGTTTTAGAATGATACTGAATATACCTACATAATTATATTGTCATCAAAATTAAATGTGTCTAAATTTCAGATCAATCGGTCAACAGGAAGGAAATAAAATTTCAGTTACAAAATTAGACCCACACAAAACAAACACAGTAGGTTAACTAAAAAAAATATCCGCCCAAGGTGAACAGTAAGCTGAAGCTGCAGAGCTGAGTATGGGCGGGGAGGGTCGATCTCCCTCCGCGCCTCTTGCTTTGCAATAATACTCTAGAGGTAGGATAGACCAATACTAAGTGGAGACGAAGTAGCCAATTCTCTAGCCTATACCATATAAATCACAATACCTATCTGTATTTTTGGATTCAATTATAAAATTGATAAAAAACAAGCTTATTAAAACTATAGCTTCTAGTAGGTATTAATGTTAACCATACCATTACCATTACTTTTACCATTTCAGTAAAACAATATTTGGTGAGCATTTATTCATCTTGGTATAAATAAATTAAATTATTAACAATACAAACAATAAAAAAATATTTTGGTGAGCGTTTAAATTGTACCCATATAAAATTCCAGCGGACCAAGTCGCGGACAAAAGCGAGTAAGTACCCCATAAAGTGGAACACTTGTAAGTTTTTGAAAGTTCATCAAAATATGCCATCAGAACACATTTTGCTGTTTTTCCACGAGATCAAGTTTTCATACAGCTTTAACCTTTTCAAAGCTTTACGTCAAATGCAAATGTGTCACTCACACGCCATGTGCGTTTCAAAAGCTAGGTATGGTGTTTCAAAAGCCAGCTAAAATCAACTTAATTCATAGGATAGAAGGTATCTTTAGAGTTGTACCTCCAACAACTTTAAGTGTAGATGGCGTGGTAAGCACGACAGCTCATGACGCTTTTAAGCGTCCTTGGCGTTGAAAGGGTAAAAATACTTCTCCAGGGATTTCAGGGGCAATAACATTATTAATGAGTAACGATCGATGTTGCAGTTTCTTGAATTTCTATAGACGGGGTCCATAATATCACTATCGTCACTAAAATAATTATTCATTTTACAATTTACACTGGTTTGTTACACACAATATCGATACAATAATTATATCGCACCTATTTTTTTATATATATTTTATTTTAAGGCAGTCTTTTCTTGGTGGCCACTGTGGGCAGTATCATTTATATAAATTTAAAGGTAAGGCATTTTTATGTCAACGATTTAGTTATTAGAAACCACGCATTCTCATTGGTCGATATGAAACAATTCGACCAATCAAAATACGTCGTGTATTTTGAATGGTCGAATTGTTGTTCAAAACAAGCCAACAATAACATTAAGTCCAATTCAAAACGGTGTCCGCTAAATTTAAGATTGCCTAAATTTAAAATAAGAAACGTCAAACTCGATTTTGTATAGCTCCAAGGTTCAAAATCGAGTCGAATGTTTCTTATTTTAAATTTAGGCAATCTTAAATTTAGCGGACACCGTTTCGAATTGGACCCATTGTTGACCTAAGTAAATCATAAAAGTCCTGTTCCATTCAACTGTAAAACTATTCACAGTTTTGCAGCCTCAATTGAAAGCGTCTATAACCAGATTTCCAGGCAATAAATTAATAAAAGTTAACCAAATTATAAAGATATGTAAGTCAGTCAATTAATTGGTATATCTTGTTTTATCTGTTGTTTTAGTATAAAGCTAAAGCTTACCTGTGGGATTCCTAATTAAACAATCTCTTCCATGAATCTCCATGAATGCATAATCTATTTATGTATTATTGCACTAATTCAGTACCTTTAGAAGTCTTATTTTATTTTAGAAGGCTACTTTATTGTCATGTGAAAAACAATTAACCTACTACAATAAAGTAAACTTGTAAAACAAAAAAAATAATAACTAAAATAAGTTACCGCGATAAAAAGGGTCCAAATCTAGTTCTATAGGTTTTACTCTAACATACGACCGAACTAACATGAAAGCTTTTAAAAACATGTATGTCATAAGGTGTGTTGAAACTTTAAGCTTTATCTTAAAGCGTGTATCACGTAATACGTTAAATAATGCGAGTACTCACCGCGGGAACATAGAAGCGGTCACTGCTAAATAAATGGCTCTAGGTGCGCCGGCGCAAGTATGTTATGCGCACGCGAGGAGCAATGACTTGGATGCTCGCACTTGACCTTGCGGGGAACGAGTAGACGCGAATGGGTCTCCGGTACTCGTTTTATACGCAGCTAGCTCGCTGACACACGGTCTCTGCGTCTAATGAGCATAGAATAAAAATAATTTGGGTTTAAAAATATATATACATATATACATAGCATCACGCCCGAAATCCCTAATGGAGTGGGCAGAGACACATGACTACTTGTGGCCACGTTCGATTAATTAGTCCTAAGATGGTATGATGAGTATAAACATTGAATAAAAATGAAGTAGATACCTCGGCGACGCATCGCTCTCTTTCTTTCATTCGTTCTTTCTCAGGGATGACGCCTAGGTATCTAGATGAACTTAGAATGTAAAATTATCTAAATACATCTTTTTTTTTCAAATCTTTGAAGCCGTATCCTAGAAACATAGGTGTCCGGAACGTACCTGAAGGATTTTAACCTCATATTCCTGACCATATTTGGAGACGAAAATGTTGTACAAAGTTTGTTAAATTAAGATAGTATATAATCGCTAATAAACGCTATGTTGCCACGTTGTAAGTCCAGTCTTAGAAGTTTAATCGGTAAATTGTCAAAATATCAAAAATTGTCAATGGGGCCAATGGGGCAAATTCGTAAGTGTGTTCGCTAAATTTAAAAGTCGTTTTTGAAATAAGAAATGTCAAACTCGATTTTGACAGCTTGGTGCTATACAAAATCGAGTATGGCGTTTCTTATTTTAGGTTTAAATTATTTTAAATTTAGGCGACTACGTTTCGAATTGAATCTAATGTATCGCATATGTATAAAATCTGAAAATATTTAAAATGGCAATACAATTTCAACACTGGTGCTTGATAAATGTCGGGACATTACACCGAGAACCTTACCGCCAGTGTACTGTAACGTTTGGACCTTTTCACGTATGACCATTTTCCAATCATTGATAATTAAATGGCCAATCGCAGATCGTCTAACGGACCCTACTCAACCGTAATAACCAAAGTTCTTTTACCAGGTGTGGATGGTTAAATTTCTATTGTGTATGATTTGAGATGAGTTTACATGTGAGTCTAATTATGGGAAAGTTTATAGGTTACAGTGGGAGATGGTATTAGGACCTTATGTGAGTACCAGTATAGTGGGAGCCCCACTTCGCCCCGCACAGTGGAGCTCGACTGCTAAACTGGGCACTCTTCCGCTGGTTCCCCAATTTACAATAAGTAAGAGGAACCCACAATCTCCCGGGGCTATTAATTACTCTAGCTACGGGAGTGTCCATAACAATAAAGAAAGTGTAGGTCGACTACTCTCATACTCCCCTGGAACGGACCAGTAGGGACTAAACGGCTTTACCCGGACTATTATTAACCAGCAAGTTGGCGCCCGATTCCCAGGAACTAGTCTATGGGGCGCTTGGATATATTGCCAAGTTTGGCACTTGTCATGAAGCTGCCAGGAGCTGCATATAATTTATGACCTACAATCCCCAAGAATAGAAAGATAGGATGAATTTGTAACTAATAATCATCTTTGCAAATTGTGTTTAAATGCACATTTAGGAATAGTAGTTTATGCAACGGTTGCATAATGATAGCATAGCAATGATAGCATGCCAAATTATGCAGAGTTGCATACATAACTTTATCTACACACATATTATAAATCCTCCATGATGGGTTCAGAAACAATATTTTCTGGCAACAAGTTATTTGTTGCAATCGTGGCTGCATTTTTCCGATATCCGGCGCATTTTCACATCACACACACTCCAAGAAGACTACTTACTATTCATATTTTTAACTAAAATGTAAATTACAAACAACTTTTTCTATTCAATTCAACAAAATTCTACTTTCGTTCAGCAAAACGTCAACATAATGGCGGCGATTCGTTTTTTTTTAAATCGTAGACAAACGGATGAAGTCTCTATTCTCACGTCACTCGAGATCAAATATTGTGCAGTTTATATTAAAAAAACATACTGAATTGACGTTTTGTATCAATAACTGTTTTATTATCTATGGATACTAGAATAGAGACCCACTTGAGTTTTGACAGCTGTTCCAAATTTAATCTCTTTTCTTTACTAAAAACGATAAAGAAGTCATGTTATTTCTTTATCGCAGCACTGGTTTTTCCTAATTGGTTGTCAAAATGGTGGTCATTCCCTACGGTTTTTGATTAACCAATGGAGGTTTTATGATAAATATGGGTGTAGATAAAATATTTTTTGAAGATAAAGTGTGCGACTTGTTACCAACAGCATAACACTCTTTTGTAGTCGCCAGAAAAGAGTGAGGTAATTACTGGTAATATCAATAATATTCCTAGTCAGGATGAACTTGGATGTAAATAATAGTGATATAATTGTAAAGTCACAATATTGTACATTTGCAAGATACTTTACAAACACAAGTGTTTTTGTTGCCAACCGCTAGGGTTAAATTTATGAAATATGATGGTTAATTTACCTATGCTAGAGCCTTGTTGGATTCTGGTAGTCAGGTTTCTTTGATTACAGAGAAAATACTGAATCAGCTGAGTTGTAACGCATATAAAACTGATGAGCTGGTAACGGGAGTAGGTATGTGAAAACACAAATAGTGTTTCCAAAAGGCAAATGTAACTGTTTATTCTTCTGTCAGTGATTATAAACTAAATGTTTCATGGTGTTCACTAAAAATATAACCTGCCCTCTCCCTCAGACAAATACCACCGTTTGCAAAACATATTATGCGCAATTCTCCTATGGAGTATGTGTTCAACTGCGGACAGACATTATTGTTCAAAAAGCTCTGCGTTCTTAGTAACCAGGTGTTTAGTAGAACTTGCCTTTAGATATAAAGATAAATATCCTTTAGCTTCGTTCGCGTTGCTGCATACAAGTTATGTTGATGATGTCTAGTGAGGTGCTTATAAGCTTCCTGAGCTTATTCAGACTAAAAAAGAATTAAGTTATTGAGCTTATGGAGATAGCTAGTTTCTCCCGTCATAATTGGACTCCAATCTCACTGGTATGTAAAATGATATACCAAATGATTTGCATCAGCTAGATGTTAAACAGTTTGATAAAATTAATACATTTCTTAAAACACTTGGGTTGGTGTATGATGTAGTAGCTGACACATTAATGTCCTGAAAAGAAAGTGCAACAGCAGTGATACTAAAAGTGAAATGCTAAGTTTCATTAGTAAATTTTTTGACCCTTTTGGTTTTGTTGGTCCTATTCTAGTCACGGCAAAGATTTTAAGAGGGCACCGACCGTCCAGTGGCGCCCTCATCACTGTTATTGTGTTTTCTATTAAAGGAAAGTATTTTATTAAAATTGAAGCCGTATAAGTTGTTAAGCAACTTAATACACAACGTATATGCTATGTAATATAGCTTTGCAAAGTATAACCATCATCTAATCAATTTAACAGAAAAAAGCGGCCACTATTTTCTATTAAATTGATTAGATGATGGTTATACTTTGCAAAGCTATATTACATAGCATATACGTTGTGTATTAAGTTGCTTAACAACTTATACGGCTGCAATTTTAATAAAATACTTTCCTTTAATAGAAAACACAATAACAGTGATGAGGGCGCCACTGGACGGTCGGCGCCCTCTTAATGCAGTAAGTTTGGTTTGAAACTGTCAAATGGAATGATTTCTTACCTGATATTCTTAATAAAAAGTGGACCAATTTTGCTAAAGGTTTAATTGATCTGCCTTCTATGCATTACAAGAAATATTAATGTACACCGAGCATTATCAATGGAGCTTATAGGATTTTATGATGCAGCCTCTTTGGCTAATGGCTTTATTGACAAGCAACAGTGTATTTGAGAGTTATTCATAGCGAGGGTAATGTTGTTGTAATGCAACCTATAGGGTATTTTCCATAGACCTAAAATCATGAAATTTGGCAAGAAGCTTACAGCACAAGTAAAGGAAAAAGTTCAAAATTGTAAATTTGTAGTTGCGTCAGTTGCGCCTAATAGTAAAACGGAATAACCTTTGCAAGGTCGAATCACACTCGGCGGTCGCACAGAGATAGGAGCTTGCGAAAGCTCTTTCTTGTAAAGGTATTTCTTTAAAGCGTCTGTTAGGCAATTGAATGAATTGAAGTGAATGAACTGAACAGAATTGTAACGATATTGTGAAACATAACGTAAAAATCATCCATCAGAAAATAAGTGAGATCAGCATCTTTTTTACGTACCTTGAATACCTGATAGATAGAAAACCCGCCTCGCCAAGCTAGCACGTAGGCATAGTAGGATAATTCAAGGAAAATAGGAATAGTTAAAAATTACCCTTCTGTTTTTTTTGTCTCAAATTACCTCGTAAAATCATTCAGTGTCAATTTGATTTTTAATTATTCTGTGAGCTGGTGTCAATAATCCTTTGCCTTTCGTCTTACAAATTGAAAATCATGCGATATGCAAAATTAGCTACTAAAATTGTGAAGTATGCGAACATGTCAAAAATGAAAAAAATACGAAATACACTGTAAAGCTCCGTGACAGCTTTACAGCGTATTTCGTATTTTTTACATTTAAGCAAGTTGTACATTTAAGAATCTTTTCGAATCGTTTGATTTCTATAGCTTTTTATTACAAAAAATATATGACTTCTTAATTTGGACGGACTATCCATGGCCACTTAATTTAGCCGCT
Organism: Tortricodes alternella; assembly: GCA_947859335.1. Taxonomy (NCBI): domain Eukaryota; kingdom Metazoa; phylum Arthropoda; class Insecta; order Lepidoptera; family Tortricidae; genus Tortricodes; species Tortricodes alternella. The sequence continues at coordinate 18,602,555 of OX401970.1, read as the reverse complement.
AACTTCACACCGGTTTGAGATGTTACACCTTTGAAAACAGAAATAATGACTAACGGCCAGTCATTATTTCATGGTTTTTAAACGGCTCTTGGAGCTGGTTTTGTTTTTGTTAAATTTCCCTGTATTTTTGTACCAGCTTTCTCCGTTTCCAGTGGGAATTATAGAAAAAGCTATCGCAGCTGGCGCCTTCGTTATCTAAAGAAAGCCTGTGTAAAATTTCAGACTTCTAACTCCAGCAAAGCCAAACATTACACTTGGTAACGAGGGTCTGATGATGGAGCATGGAGGAGGAAAGTGGTACTCTTCAGTGGCTACTAGTGAACCACTCGAGTTTAGGCTGTTTCGTTTGTTTTATTCTTTGACTCGTCAGTCCAATACTATTGTTACTTGGTGACGAGGGTCTGTTGATGGAGCTGTAAGATGGAACTCTTTAGTAGCTACAAGTAAACCCTTAGAGATTGGGTTTTTTTCGTTTTGTTTTAAGATTCGGGGAGAACGTGCGAGTGTCATAGGCTATATAAAAATTCTAAGGGTGCGTCATAACAGGCGCAAAAATCCTTTTTACGTCGTTAGTTGGGTTTAACTGTACCTTTACGTTTTTTTACCAACTTTTTGCAGTAGTAGAAAGAAAAGCAGATTATGCACCTCGCATCAAGTGATTTGTTATTGCGTTCGTGTGTTTAGAGCCCTCACTTGCGTTCGGGCTCCAAACTAACACTCGGTGCAATAATGAATCACTTCCCAAGCAGCACACAAGCTGTATAAGAGCTTATACTGCCTGGGTTTTTGCTTGGCGCAACAATCTACTATTTCTTCCTACTACGCTTTAATTTCATCATAATGGCCTTAAATACTCAGCACAAAGCAGCCCTTATATGCTCTAGAGCAAATAAAGTTGCATACAAGTTTCATTATTGCACTGATTTGTATTTTTTTTTAATTTGGTTGGTTGATCAAGAAGTTTACACCAACAGCTACCCAATCCGTCCATTCACAGCCCGAGGCATGGGACAGCCGACCACTCTACTGTGGACTTACTGTTAGCAAAAAAAAAACAGGCCACATATCGGCGGCCATATTGAACTGTGATTGTCTCGTCTAAAATGTTATGCTCAAAGCACTGGCTGATAAGATAGTATGGGGTACAAAAAGATAAAAAAAAAATTGGCATAATATGACAATTAATAGACTAGATACAAGATTTCTGTGAAAATTTTCGGATTTTCGACTTTAGCTTCAGAACCAATAGACCGATTTTAGTAAATAGGGTATCTTAAGATTCGGGGAGAACGTGCGAGTGTCATAAGCTATATAAAAATTCTAAGGGTGCGTCATAATAGGTGCCAAAATCCTTTTTACTTCGCTAGTTGGGGTTAACTGTACCTTTACGTTTTTTTACCAACTTTTTGCAGTAGTAGAAAGAAAAGCAGATTATGCACCTCGCATCAAGTGATTTGTTATTGCGCTCGTGTGTTTAGAGCCCTCACTTGCGTTCGGGCTCCAAACTAACACTCGGCGCAATAATGAATCACTTTCTGCTTGGCGCAACAATCTACTATTGTATGCAACTTCATTTGCTCTAGAGCAAATAAGGGCTGCTTTGTCTGAGTACTTAAATGCTTAAATGGCCATAATGATGAAATTAAAGCGTAGTAGGAAAAAACAATATTTGATATGTATACATATTCTATAACATCCCGGGATATGCGTTTTTTTACCGCATCCGTTGTGTCGTTATATTTTAAAAGTAAGATTTGATTTCCTATAGTTAATGAAGAATTTGCTGCATAAGCGCTGTTTACTTTAACGTCCCTTGCATCATCATTTTACATACAGCTTATTTTGGATTTTTGTTTCGTATTGAATGTTTTGCGTTTTTAAAACGTTTTAACATAATATTGTACGTTTTGCTCGCTAACCCGTTAAGGTATACAATGATTTCTTTTATGAAAGCATTTTATCTTCCACTATTTGAGTAGAAAACTTCTCGTGTAATTGAGGTATTGGGGCGTGATAAACAATATCGGTTCCGAACGTTTCTTTATGTTGAATAATGTGCGTCAATATAAACTTAAATTAAATGCCTTTAATATTGCAAGCGTTCAAATATATTTAATAGCTGATGGTTTTATTAAGGTTGTTGCAAATTCATTAATGCGGATTTCAACCTTTAATTCCTATGCCATCCTGGTTTTGTATGGTCAACCACCGAATTTCTCGCTGTATTTTATCTAGCTGATCTTTATTATCTGCCAATTGTGCTTCACGCCATTGTGTCTCCGCCTCCTTTAACAAATTATTACAATACAAATTAGACATACTTTAATGAATAACGCGTTAATTGTATCCTGGGTTACGATCAGAGCCCTTACCATGAGTTTGCGCAAACCGTTCTCGCTATCGAAATCTATCGGAACTGCTGCTTGTTGCCGATACATGTAAAAGAGACCGAGCGATAGTTAGTAGGCGAGAGCGGTTTGCGCAACTCATGGTAATGGTACAGGCCTTTATGACGTTATGAAAAATAGCGGTATTATAACGGTATATTTCGATCGATTTTTATTTTCGTTCATATTAGTCATAACCTTATTATCGTAATGCAATCAAAACGAAACGATACCGTTTCAATAACGTTACGAATTACGAGTTGTTCCCGTCCAACCGTTTAGTACCTTTTTTCTAAAGTTAGCACCATAAGAAGCGCGGTGCACGCGCGGTTAGGCGCGACAATTGCGCGACATTGCCAAATTAGCGCAGAACGAAATCAAACCACGCATCGGGGAAATAGGGAAATCTTTTTATGCATCATAGATGCAGTACCAGTGTTGGCCAGACGTTAGTGTGACTAATCAATAAAAACCAGTCAAGTGCGAGTCGAGGCGCGCGCCGAGGGTCCCGTACTTACCTATGAAAAACAAACAGTACCTTGTAGGTACGGAACCCTAACAAATGCCGCAAATTTACAAAGATAATGTTCATTTACATAATTATATAGGTATAATAAGTACGTATAACAGTGTAAGCAGTTAGGTAATTGTACAGCTAAATACACCAAAAATATTAGGTTCTTGAAATTATAAACTATGAAAGCACCGAACAAGATTATAACGACGAGATAAACTCGATTGAGAGGCAAACTTAACTTTATCGTTGAAAAACTGTTGTCCCCATACATCGACATAGATCGCGGATAGTTTATTAACGGCAAATAAGTTTTCACCTCAGTACCTCATACAAGTAGATTTTGCTGCTTAAAAACAGTGAGCAAAATTCGATTTTGCTGCGAGCGTGAGGCAAACAAACTTTTTAATAAAAAAAAGTTAAATGCCAAGGAGGGTGCTGGGTCTATTTACTAAATTCGAAAGATTTTAACTTCATATTGTTCTGTCACTTTCACTTCGATACGAAAAAAGCGAAAGATAGAAACAGTTGATTCGAAGTTCGATTTTCAAATTCCGTACCGTATTTTGACCACCTGGCGATATAATACAGAACTAATGATGCTCGGGACGAGCATGTTTTAGGAGAGGGTAGTGTTACGCCGGTAAATTAAGGTGCCTGAACTTCAGTCAATATTTTTCCTGCTTTGCTTTGCTTTGGAAGCGTTTTCAGGGCGTTTCTGAGGGAGCTCAATCGTACTCTAGAAAATCGAAGTTTCCTTTATATTCAGACGCCTGAAATATGTTTTCAGTTCGTTCCGGGCTACCCCCTATCGCACACCCATTGCGTTTTCAGGACCCCTTATAGGCCTAGGCTTATATGCCTTAGTAATAGCGACATTTCAGTAAGAGTATAAAAGATAGTACCGAGAACCTTCCAGCACTTTGTGACGGCGATAACACGATTAGAAAGACATAGTAACACCGGGAACCTTCCAGAAAAAGCCAGTAATACTAGAAACTTCCAGGAGCGTGTAGCGAGACCAGTGCGAATATTGTTAAACTGGTGCTAACAGTCAAGTTTGTCAGTTGGAGTGTGTTAATAAAGTCTAGCTCTTAATCATCGGTTTTTAATAAGGAAGATGCATAATTATCTGTCATCTTGTATTGGAAAGTGCTGGGTAATAGAAACCGATCTGAGGATCCGATTTTCATGCAACTACCCCATTCGCCAATTCTATCAGAACACATCCTGAGTACGTAACAATATTAAAATCCGGCCTCATCCGTACGAATGCGTGCATGTTGGCGCCAATTTGCTATTACTGAAACTTTATTATTGATTTCACTATACGCATTCGTTTGACCACACGTAAATTAATATTTTTTGGAAATAAAAAAATTAAATACCTATGTTAAAAACAAGTGGAATGGATTCTAGTTACTCTCGATTATGAACAAACAAATTTCTAGTTGCATAAACTACTATTTCTAGATTGTCACTTATTTTAAGAGGAGTGTTGAACCTACGGCTTTTCGTAAAAAAGGCGATAACGATTACCATTCCTTAAATGTTAACCGATTTTGACCATTTTTCGTTAGGTTGCCAGTCAGAACAAAATCTAGGTCTATACGTTTTGCGAATATTGATTAAAGATTACTGACACCACTGTATGCACTGACGTTTAATCTCACATGTGAATACACCGAGAATTGAGGTCCAGGGCTCCTGTCCGATACAGTAACAGGACACCGCACACTTGGAAGTAAAAATGGTTCACTTAGTCTACGTTTGGTCGATTACGCTCTTATGTAGGTTAAAGTCGTAAAGAGTTTGAGCAAACGCGATCTTAGCTGCCGACTGCGTGTTCACAAGTGAGTAGTACGGCTCCGGGACAATGGAATGAAGTTGGCGCAGCAACACTAAGTACTATACTAAACGTGTCAATACGAATGAAAAATAACGTATGAACATAACAACACAAAGTTGCCTTACAAATAACGAATAACTTCTCATAACAAACACTAGTACTACCCACGAAAATGTTATGATTACCCTCGTTTGGCTACAGCAGAGCCTAGTAAGTCTCTCCGACTTTTTCAAAACCCAATTAGTCCATGGCACATACCAGGTTTTTGAAAAAGTTTTGTTACAATCTATGTTTTATAATGGTCAGGGCTGTTTTTAGGGTTCCGTACCTCAAAAGGAAAAAGTCACCCTTATAGCATTACTTTGTTGTCCGTTTGTCTGTCTGGTTGGCTCTGTCTGTTTGGCAAGATTATTTTTCTCTGGTACGCGAATACTCCAGCCTGCAGCCCTTGGAGCTGTGGAAAAATGCCGCATATTTTGCCATTTGCAAGGGAATCAAACCCTATAAGGTACTTTACGTTGACCTAGAATCATGAAATTGAGCAAGAATCAAGGTCTTTTGGCACATGTAGAGGAAAAATCCGAAAGCCGTAAATTTGTAGTACTATCACGAAAAAAAAATTGTTTTTGGCGATTACAAACTTATTTACCGTTGATAAACTGTCGGCGACCTATGTCGATGTATGATGACAACAGTTTTTCAACGGTAAATTTGTTTTTCTCTCAATCGTGTGTATCTTTTCGTTAGAGCAATGTTCGGTGCTTTCATAGTTTATTAACATCAATAATGGTACCTAATAATGTTGGTGAATGTAGCTGTACAATTCTAACTGCTTACGCGGTTATACGTACTTATTATATATAAATAAGCAAATGGTCTTGGTCGCGACCCCCGGTCCGGGTCATTTCTGGTGCAAAGGTTGTCTATTGCGGTTCAACGCGGTAACGCCGCGAGCGTGTTGGGCAACTTCGCGCCCGGAATGACGCGGGGCGGGCTATTAGACTAGGCAAATTCTATTTTTGTTGTTGTTTTATATATATATAAGTCATTGTCAATTTGCGGCATTTGTTGGGGTTCCGTACCTACAAGGTACTGTTTGTTTTTCATAGGTAAGTACGGGACCCTCGGCGCGGAGTTTAGGCTCAGAAGCACTTTTGTGAGAATGGCCGTTAAAAGAAAAAAAGCGGCCAAGTCCGAGTCGGACTCGCCCATGAAGGGTTCCGTGATTTATGACGTATTAAAAAAAACTACTTACTAGATCTGGTTTATATAGTTATGTACATTATATTTTTTTTTTAGTTTTATCATTCTCTTATTTTAGAAGTTACGGGGGGGGGACACATTTTACCACTTTGGAAGTGTCTCTCGCGCAAACTATTCAGTTTAGAAAAAATATATATTAGAAACCTCAATATCATTTTTGAAGACCTATCCATACATGTATGTGCGCGCGCGCGCGCGCGTGTGTGTGTGTGTGTGTGTGTGTGTGTGTGTGTGTGTGTGTGTGTGTGTGTGTGTGTGTGTGTGTGTGTGTGTGTGTGTGTGTGTGTGCGCGTGTGCGTGTGTTTCTGCGTGTATGTATATTACATTATTAATGAATTCTTAGTGAGAATGTTAATATAAAGGCTGCGAACCAAGCTGATAAAAATGTGTATGTCATCATTATTTACCTCATATCGTTTATCCTTTACTTCATCTTGTATATCTTTCGTTTTTCTATAGTTAAGGTCTTCTTCCCTTAAAAATCTCCGAGATATTTGACTCAGCGGTATAACATCCCTCCTATTCAAATGACCATTATAAATAACATTATCATCGGTCCAAACGCGCGAGAGATATAGAACATGCAAAAGAGTGAGTATTTCAGATATTGGTACACCAACCATTTTTATGTTAGAATTGATTCACAATTCAATATACTCGTACCTAACAGTTTTGTTGTTTACGTTTATAGCCTTATATATAATACTTATTATTATTATAGTTTTTATGTTGCGTGTACATGGGTAAAAATCGACGTGGTTTATAAAAACAACAACTACAAATTTTCATAGAATAAATTTTTTCTCCCCACTTCATTTGCTTGCTTAGGATACATAAAACCCAATTATAAAAAGATGTTGCGAACATTTCGTTGACAACACAATTCGCCGAATCGCAATTCGTCGACTTACAATCCGTCGAATCGAAATTCGTCGATTCACAATTCACCGAATAGCAACTCGTCAACAGAGAAAATTTAACAGAATATTTTGTAGTACGAATTACTTTCTGTTACTAAAATAGCTTGATTTCTCGAACGTGGCACTAACAAAATGGATAGAAATCACAGACCATGGGTAATCTATCTCTACATACCCATAATACAATCGCAAAGTGGAAAAAGTCTTACATTGAAAAAGTCTCAATCAGTTTATCATCTTGAAATTTGGTATAGTTAAATATATACTCTTCGAAACAAACAATGAGGTAATAGGTTAGAGAAAAAATATAAACTACCCCTTAAAAGGAGATCCGAAAAGGAGAGGCGTTAAACTTTGTATGGGTAACACCGATTTAATTTATCTATCAACTTGAAATTGGATGCCAGTGGGAGGATGGGAGGATGGGATTGGAATAGTGTATTGAAAGTTTTTAATGGGAAGAACAAATTCCATATAATAATGTGTGTGTGTGTCTGTGTGTGTGTGTGTGTGTGTGTGTGTGTGTGTGTGTGTGTGCGTGTGTGTGCGTGTGTGTGTGTGTGTGTGTGTGGGTGTGGGTGTGTGTGTCTGTATGTTACCACTCAGCTCCATATGAGTGAACGGATTTTCATGAAACGTTATTTATCGTTAGAACTTAGCTCCTGGAATAGGAAATCGGGTATTTTTTATCCGGGGTAAGTCAAAAGCTCCCGAGGGGATAATTATAACCGAATTCCACGCGGATGAAGTCGAGGGTGGAAGCTAGTCTGGAATAAAATGCTGATTTATAGAGGTCTCATCTCGAGAAAAAATCAATACCTATCAGATATTACTTGCACATTTCTTATAATCCTGATACATGATGTCGTAATATCGCTGCTTCAATTAATAATGTTTGCTACGGGTGTTTCGTGTTCCAATCGAATATGTTTATGCGCTGCGTATACAGATGCATGAGTAGAAATGTACAGTTTAGTGCGGCGGAGGAGGCGAAGAGCGCTGCCGCTGGGCGGTCGGCTGAGCGGCTGAGGGCACAATGCACGTTGTTAACCCGAGGGCGCGAGAGCGCGCGCGCGATGCGGGGCTCGGCCGGGCCGCACGGGCCCAGTCGGTCCCAGCCCGCCGCCAGCTGCAGCCGCCCTACACGTGCTCGTTCCTGTCCGTACACTGACACACCGACCTTCAATTCGATAGAACGAGACATCAATATAAGGTTGGTTCCTTTTTATTCAAATTTGAAAGCGATGCGATCCTAATTCTCTTGTTTTAGTTTCCTTTGCGTCTCAGCTTTTCTGTTTTGTCGATAGCTAAGGAGAAAAAGGTAATTATCCTCTCGAATACGGTAATTCAAACAACTGTGTGTGAAATCAGTGCCTTCAAATGTGAACCGAAATAAGAATGATTGGCATTTATTGTTATCTAAATCTGGTCTAATGAATTCAGTGTATCAGCGCTCAGGGCATATTAAAAATTCGTAATCAAATTTAAAAGTTGTGCTTGTATGTAAAACTATACAATACTTTAAAATTATCGTCCAGTGTGCTGAATTTGGACGGCAGCGAATTAATTAAGACCCAGGCCGTTTTAATTGTACACTGGATTTTATATGCATCGAATAATCAGAACGTTACCAAGCTTTCTTCCCTTACGTAATAAATAAACAATGGATTATTATTATAACTGTGTGCCGATGTTTGGGTGACATAATAATATTTGGGTGTAACGAGGTTGTTTGGGTGAGATGCGAGAAAAGAGAAGAGTGGAGAGTGGCGCACGTTGTTGACGAGCGGCGGCCGGAGGTGGCGCGGCGGCGGGCGCGGTAACTGGGGCGATGGAGGCGCGTGCCGCACACCCGCCGCCACTGCCGCAACCGGCGCGGTGAGGGCGCGCGCCGACAGAGACCGCTTACATTCCGCTGTAATTTTCCTGAAAGCCTCGACCTTGATCCCTATTAGTTAGAACATTGCTATACAGTTTCTAGTGAGCTATTTTCTTTTCCTTTGTTATCGCTTTTTTCGCAAAAAAAAGGTACAAGGTCGCTCCATCACACAATGCAGGGGGAAATAATAGCGCATGCCGTACTTTATTATTGATCGTTAAAAGTTATTATATGAACATTTTTAATCGTTCTACGGGGGTCTATGTTTAAGCTGATGTATACCACGTTAGGTATACCTTGTTATATAAGGCCACGACATGACCTTCGAAAACGGGTAAACAAATCGGCCTACCTTGTAGGACAACACCTGATCGGGACATAATAATTCTAAAACTATCGACGGATTGTTCATGGACAAAAATATTTATTAATTATGAAAAACAAAAACCCGACTGCATAACCTCAAAAAGCAAGAAACAAAATTTATTTTGCCGTGCTCGTGGGGTCGATATGGAAACAGCAGGCAGTGTTTCTCCATGAAAGCGTATAATAGCTATGTGAAGTCACCGAATGCTATTTCCATATCGACCCCACGAGCACGGCAGATCAATTTCTATTTTCTTACTTTTTGGTGTTATGCAGACGGGTTTTTGTTTCTTTTAGGATTCCGTACCTCAAAAGGAAATACGCAACATTTATAGGATTACTCGTGTGTCTGTCTGTCTGTCCGTCTGTCACAGCCAATTTGCTCCGAAATTACTGAACCGATTGAGTTGAAATTTGGAATACATATATTATGTAAGTCGGTGACCGCAACACGGACGCGTAACGTAAATAAATGAATTTTAAACATGGGGGCCACTTTTGGGGGGTAAATTATAAAATAAAATAAAAAGTTATGCAAACTATATCGTGTGACATATCAAATGAAAGAGCTTATTGTAAAAATATTAAATATATTTTTTTGGGAATTTTATGATAAATAGTTTGGAAGGTATTTGGGAAAATAGGAGAAAATTCAAAGTTTTGAAAAAAAAAAAACAGAAAATAGTTCTTTACCTATAGATTTCAGGAAAACCTAAGAAGTTTATGTTGTTTAAAGTAACATAAGAAATTTCAGATAATCATGTACGGAACGGAACCCTCTCCACGCGAGTTTAACTCGCACTTTATTTATATATTTTTATTTATAATTAATATTTTATTAATTAATTCAGGTTGTGTTACTTTTATATGGATAGTTCGGGTACCAAGAAATTGTTCCAAATGTAGGTATTTCAAAAATGTATATAGGTATAGAAAATATTTATAAATACCAAAATGTTACATATTTTTGGAATGCTCTCGTCAAGCTCTTTTATTTGATAACAATAATGCATGGAGGGGGGGGGGGGAATATTAAGAAACTAAAAGTCTTCTAGCATCCGCCATGTTGGATTTCACGTGTTATGCTTATGTCACCCGGGCATTTTGACAACCCATTTGTTAAAATCGGATCAGTAATTTTGGCTCCAGGTGGTAACTAATATAGTGATTACATACATACATTATCACACACATACAATATTCGCGAAAAACATAACGCTCCTTTATGCTTTGCTGCAGTCGGGTAAAATTAAGAACAAAAGTGTAGTTTTAATGAGGTGCAGGGCGAATGTTTATTTGTGACACAAAGGCTGAGCTGGTTTGCAAACGTGATATTTTCAGTTTAAGTATTCGCTTAAATTAGTTTTGGTCCTTAACACTTTCAGCGCCAACAATCGCTACGCGCAGCGCGTGTAGTGTGTAGCAACGTTTTTCCGCTTTTTAGCGAAAATGCGCTACGAACAGAGTGCTCGCCTAGGATCCTGGCACTCAAAGTGTTAAGGCGCATTGGCGAAGCGTGCGTGAGAGTAAGCCGGTGCACTCTTTCTTAATTCAAACATTATAATATTATCAATTGCTTCTTGTATTAACAAAAATTGCATTTTTTTAATGTAAATAATGAGTAATAATATAATGTTTAAAAAACAAATATACGCGTCGAATTGAGAACCTCCTCCTTCGGTTTTTTTGAAGTCGGTTAAAAATAGAAATGATACACCGGCTTACCCTCACGCTTCGGCTCTGGCATTTAGTAATTTCATAGTTGTGTTTGATTTAAGATAAGATAAGATTAATTCGATGATTCAGAACACATTATGCTCCTTAAGAACATAATATGACTGAGTGTCACCGATAGATAGTTGTGTTTGATTTAAGATAAGATAAGATAAGATTAATTCGATGATTCAGAACACATTGTGCCCCTTAAGATTATAATATGACTGAGTGTCACCGATAGCCACCACACTGATTTCAGCGGGAACCAATTTATATTATATATATATTTTCAAATTTTTAGACTACTTTCGGAGATAAGGGTTGCTCGATTTTCGTATATTTTATTGAAAATCTTGTAAAGGATTCATTTGAAAATTATATAAAAAAATGCTATTCTAAATTTTGTTAATGTTATACGTGTTGTGTTAGATTCGCTTAATTCTGTCTGTATAATTATGTATCAAAATTCTTTTTTTTTCGTTCTGTAGGTACGGAGAAAATTGGCCGTGGACAGAGTCAGACAGACAGACAGACACAAAAGTGATCCTGTGAGGGTTCCGTTTTTTGATCGGATTTTCGGAACCTTAAAACGAATTGTTTTGGTAACGAATGGTTATATTTGCATAATTTGTGTACGACAAATCTCAAAATTCGACCTTTATTACTAAAGCTATTAATTTCCTGAATATAGGAACGCGACATAAAAACCAGAATTACTTTATTAAAATGGTAATTATTAAAAATAGGTTTAATAGTAGATTGATGCTCCAAGCAGAAAGTGAATCATTATTCCGTCGAGTGCTAGTTTGGAGCACGAGCGGAAGCGAGGTGTATAATCTGCTTTTCTTTCAACTATGTACTAAATTGGTTAAAATAAAGTAAAAGTAAAGTTAAAAACTAAAACCGTACTAGCGACGTAAAAGGCATTTTTGCTCCTGGTATGACGCACCCTTATATGTATTGCCTATGACACTTGCACGTTCTCCCCGAATAACATGATACCCCATTTATTAAAATCCGTCCAGGGGCTAAATTGGAACATCCGAAAATTTTCACAGCAAACTTCTTTCTGGTCTACCTTTTCATTCTCATACTCGCTTAGGAAGTTAAGTCGAAAAAGTGTGATGTTTAATATAGCTTGTTCTGATTTCAACAAGCTTTATAACTAAAAATCACACTTGTTCGACTTAACCCCCATTTTCACTAGGACCCCAGATTATGACGAGTAGTTGAAGAAAGCATGTGATATTGAGTTTGAAAAATTACACTTACTAGTTTTTATTTACGTGCCTATCTACTGTCTGTTCTCGCCGGGGCTGGTAGACAGGTTTCTGTCATTGATCCCGAGCCGCAATTCATTCCGGTTTAGGTTGCGGTTACCGTTACTTTAACCGGATTTTTACAAATTTTGTTTATGTTGAACGAAATTAAACGTTTAATATCAATTGACAATAGCAACATTTTTCCAAACGTCCATTTCTTTTTAGTATGTTTAAAAGTTTAAACTTTAGGGACCCTTATTATATTTTGTTTTTCGTTTAAATCACAGAGAAAGATAATATTTTTTTAAAGTGGTTCATTCTACGTCGATATTTACCATGATAATTTTTAGACGATCCCCATGCAAGCGAGCCGGCAAAAGTATGGCGTACGGCGATCGTCTGAATGACTTCATATCGACGTAGAATGGACAACCTTTGAAAAATGACATTTCTTTATGAAGAAATGGAGTTTTCAAGAAAATATCAAATACAGGTACCTTTAAGGATGTGTCCACGTTAAATCCGCAGTACATCTATTTTATTTTTCAAGTTTTGTTTCATTTGCACCAAATGCAATGAGTAATTTTGTACGAATAATGATTTAAAATATACAAATTGTGTGATTATTAATAGTTATTTAGTATGTGAAATAAAATGTCTCTCCTCTGCTGCACTGGGAGTGAAGAAGAGCATTGAATGCGTGCAGATGCTTATATCATCCTGGCATGTCGTAAAAGTCGACTAAGGGACGGGTCTTCTCCAACGTGGTGGACTATCTGTATGGGCGATGGGCTAATCACCTGTCACCATACGGTTCATCATACCATCTTAGGACTAATTAATCTAACGTGGCCACAAGTAGTCTTGTGGCTCTGCCCACCCCATTAGGAATTTCGGGCGTGATCCTATGTATGTATGTGAAATATAATTAGTACCTGATTTGACTACTCGAGTGACAACAGCGCTAGCGGCCTTTCCCTACCGCTTGACGTTACGGTCCGGACACATGCAAATTCAATCAAGAATATTTCCGTGGGAAACAACGGTAACGACACATTTTTTTAAATCAAAAAATCGAGGAGAGTTCAAAGTTATAGAAAATACATTTTCTGATTATAAAAGTACTATGGGACACAAACATTTTTCGCTTTTTCTTGTAATTTAATCAACTTCCGGGATAGATAACATAGGGCACAGCACATAACACATGTAATCTTAAATGTCATTTATCTCCTTTAAAAGAACGGTAAAGTGGTTTTATTTTTTATTACACTTATGCGAAACATAATATTCAATTTCGGCGAAAAATATTCAAATCGATATATTGGTTATATACATCCTTAAATTGTTTCAACTTTTCAACTACCTAGCTAAAAAACTAACCATTTATGTGGTAAAAAGTTGCTGTTGTTATTTTCATCTGTACATCGGTGCAGCACCATATAATTCATATGCCATCATTTTATACACTTTTAGAGTATAAGCGCTATTTTATTATTTACAGTCGACCGGGGTTGGCATACTCAGATAAAATTAGACGACTTATATATTCGTTCTTATATTATACGTTCAAATACCTACTTTTAATTGATGATGAAATTTTGAGCGATGAGGTCAGCAGCACTGTGGCACGTTCTTTCAGCATTGTTACCCCTGTGGTCTATTAGGGAAACTGATTTTACCCCCATTTTAAAATGTTATCAAAGAAAACAATACAAACAATTACTAAAAGGGCATGGCGGAGGCGGCAGCTGCTAGAAAGGGATAGAACAAATGCTTTTATGTGAATGTCCATTCAGCGCGAGAGCCCAAGCCGGCTCAAGCCATGTACCGCTGTTCTGTCATTTAATTTATAACTAGCTTCCGCCCGGTACTTCGTCCGCTCGAAATCGGGTTGCAATTATTCCCTTAGGAACTTTTGACTTAACCGGGATTAAAATGACAATATTATTTTCTATTCCATGAGCTAAGAACGGTCTACTTATATTCGACGTTTCATGAAAATCCGTTTAGCTATATGGAGCTAAGTGGTAACGCTCATACACGCACGCAGAAGAATTGCTCAGAGCATGTTTTAGTTGTCGTTTTATGTTATTTTATTTCATAATTTTAACCATGCAATGTCATAGTGTCACGTCACAGTTATAAGCTTTTAAATGTTTTTAATATCTGTACTAATGGAGCATTGAAAAAGGGTTAATGGAAACAGTTCCCATATCTTATCACCCCCAGCCAGGCGTAGGGCATTATATGACCACATACTTTGAATACGGTTTATATAAAAAGGTGAAATATTTATTTATAAAGTTAAGCTTATAATAAAAGCTACACAAATAGGTAATAAAATAGAGTGAACGTTAATTACAAAAAATGCTCAGCATTTAAAAAAAACTAAAAAAAAAAACATGTCGATGAATCGTACTATGCCTGGAAAAGGGTGAAATGAAATATAATAATAATAATAATAATAAATCAGGGGACAATCTTTACACAAATCTATCTAGTCCCAAAGTAGGCTCTAAAGGCTTGTGTTATGAGTACTAGACGACGATATAAATACTTATATAGAGAAATAAATACTTAAATACATAGAAAACATCCAAGACTCAGGAACAAACATTCGTGCTCATCACACAAATATTTGCCCTTACCGGGGATCGAACCCGGGACGCTTGCGTCGGAGGCAGAGTCACTACCAACTAGGCTATCCGCGTCGTCAAAAATATAACATTTCATGTACTAATAATACAAATAATATTGGCTATTAAGCCAAAATTAAAAGTCAAAAATAGTTCAGTAAGGCAACAGGTAACGGTGACAGCGCCAGGAAACGACACATATTCCCGGACACTACCAGGCTACACGGCTGCATATAATGGCCTCAGAGCTGGCCAAGCTCCTTCATAATTTAAATAATCTTCAAATCTGTAATATCCTTTCTTAAGAACCGAATCTTTAATGTGCCGTTTAAATGGATTAAAAGACAATTCCCTTGCTTCCAGGGGAACTATTGTAAAATCTTATGCAATTCCCCAAAAAAGATTTACTTCCTTTCTTAAGGCGCAACTTAGGAGCCAAGAGCTTATGCTTACTGCGTGTATCAAAATTATGTACATCAGACACTTTCTTAAAACCTTTTATATTCTTGTGCGTATACAAGATACCTCATAAATATACTGTGAAGCTACTGTAAGGATATTGTTTTGTTTGAAGCGATCTTGTAACGAATCACGGGAGCCCAGGTTGTAAATGGACTGGACTGCTCTCTTCTGTAGAATAAAGACCGCTTCAATGTCAGCCGCCTTACCCCAGACTAGGATGCCATAAGACATGATACTATGGAAATAACTAAAATAAACAAGTCGCGCTGTTTCCACATTGGTAAATTGACGGATTCTTCTTACAGCATATGCAGCAGAGCTCAGTTTGTCTGTAAGAACGGATATGTGTGGACGCCTCCAAAGCAGCTGGACCAGATTCTCATCAGGACAGATTCTCAGCTGGGCAGATTCTCTGCTGGACAGATTCTTCTCTGGACAGATTCTCAGCTGAACAGATTCTCAGCTGGACAGATTCTCAGCTGGACAGATTAACAACTAGAAAGAGTCTCCCTTAGACGAAGACGCAGTTGGATGAAGGTTAAAATCATGACATTTGGTAAGAAGCAATGTCTTGTCTATAGCACAATTAAAGAAAAAAAAACCGAAAACCGTCAATTTTTAGTTACATCTCAATAAACAAAAATTGCGAATACAAAATGATAATGATATGATTGCTTCTAGCAAATGGAGTGTCATATGAAAAGGCTTAATCTGCACATTTCTAAACTACTTTTTATATAATTAGCAAAAAGGTACAAATAATGACCGTTCCCCCCCTTATCTCCGAAGTTTATAAACCAAACAATCTGAAAAATACCTGACTTACTTACGGGAAAAAAAAATGAAGTCTTCAAAAATTGCAGTATTTGAGAAAATAACTTTTATTTACGTAGACTATGTTTTTAGTTTTTGGAAAAGAAGATCGCCTTGTTATCTTCGTTTCATATATTTTTTATTATTTTTATTTGTTTACTTCTCCTGACTAAACTTCGTCCAACTGCGACTTCATCAAAGGGAGCCTCTTTCTAGTTGCTAATCTATCCAGCTGAGAATCTGTCCAGCTGAGAATCTGACCAGCTGAGAATCTGCCCAGCTGAGAATCTGTCCAGCTGGAATCTGTCCAGCTGGGAATCTGTCCAGCTGAGAATCTGTCCAGCTGAGAATCTGTCCAGATGTGAATCTGTTCAGATGAGAATCTGTCCAGCTGCTCTGGAGCCGTGTGGACCCCATTGTAAATTGCGGTGAAGAGTTAGCCCAAGAAAAACATGTCTGATCAACAAGACATAGGTTTTCTCCATTTAATGTAAGGGCTACATTTACCTGTTTTACATAAGGTAATGAAAATTTAACACATTTAGTTTTTTTCGTATTTAGAAGCAAATTGTTGGCTGTAAACAATTTAAGCACTTCTTTCAGGGTGTCGTTGATATGACCATAGTCTTCCTGCTGTCGATTTACAAATAAAATCAGCGAAGTCATCCTTGATCTTCGGTTTTGCTAGCCGGCTCCGTCCAGAAGACAGATGTCTTGCGAATACTTTGGAGCCCCTGTTTTGCTCTATTGCCTCTTCAAATATTGCCCCTTAGTAAGATTTTGATTATTTAGTCAATTGATTTTCTTTTTCAATTGAAATGCTTTTAAACTACACGTAATTAAAGAATTATTACATAAAAACACTTTTTCAGGTTTAAAAGGAAATTAACGGAAGTAAATACAAAAATTTAACTAAGTAAAGTAAAGGAAAATCGTAAGATCTGTGCTAGTAAGTACAAAGTTATAAACTTAGAAGGTCAAAAGACAATACAAGTTACTTTTTGCTGGGCAATTGCTTTATGGAAGTGATCAATGGATTTGAGTTCAGTAGAAGCTTTCATGAGGTCTGTGATTATGATATCGTAACGTCAATGAAGACCAGAGAAGGCCTATAACTAGTGTGCAGTCTATTTTTCTGTCCTCGTTACATTATGCGATTTGTCGCATACTTTTGAGATCGCATGCGGGAAATTGCTTAGGGTAAACTGATTCGGATCGACCTTAGCATAAAAAATCGTTGTGAGCACCGTGAGCGTGATTCGGAACGCACTCTCATACTGATGCTTGTCTTGACGTTTACGACCTGGGTATTAGGGTGGAGTGACCTTGGATGGAGATATTTTTAAATTAAAATATTAATTTCGTATACCACAAATATGTTGCATTTAATCGAGTTCTATAACAGAATGTTATTATTCTATTTTATGACATATTTTTAGCCATATAGGGCTCGAAGTTTTAAGTGTTGGTAATAAAACTAGTTTCCATCGTATTGATGCAGAATGTAATTAAACACGTAAATACATTTTTTACTCTTTTTTTTTAAATAAATAATCATACGCCTCATGCAAAAAGGACTTTTATTTAAAAGAAAACACAAGAACAGACAGTACCTTGTAGGTACGGAAACCTAAAAATTAAAAAAATAGCTTTTAACAACCAGATAACCATTTACAACCTACTTATGAAATAAGACAGAAAATAACTTTTGCAAGCTCCTATCTCCGTGCAACCGTCGAATGTGATACAACCTTGCAAAGGTTATTTCGTTAAACTTTATTTTTCTGATGTAACTACAAATTTTCAGTTTTCGGACTTTTCCGTTACTTGTGCTATAAGACATTGCTTCTTTGCTTCTTGCCAAATTTCATGATTCTGGGTCACCGTGAAGTACCGTATAGGTTTTGATTCTCTTATGAGTATCAAAAATGTGGTATAAACGGCCGTATCTTTGCTTGCGGTGACTTAGAAGGTTGATTTTTCACAGCTCCAGGAGATTGCAAACTTGAGTATTTGATATTAATTTCGACTTGATACCTCTACGCGTTCTTGAGAAAAAGGTTTTGACACACAGACAGACAGACGGACAAAGAAACGATCCGATAAGGGTGAGGGTATCCTTTTGAGGTACGGACCCAAAAAAAAAAAAAAACAAAAAAAAAATATTACATTGTTATACAGTTAAATTGGTTAGTGTTTAATTTATTAGTTTTGTGCGATATCTGAATCTGACTAGAGAGACTGCATAGTGTTCTCTATACTATATTTGATAGTTTTTCATATTCGTATATTTGTATTATTAGGACATGAAATGTTATATTTCAAATTGTTTCTTTTGATATTTGGAGACCTTACATCTCCATCTTTATACTTGACCGTGGAGACTGTCTACACCTCCATTTAACCTAGATTAATCGATTTAGATGTTTCTTTGTTTCAATTTTTATTTCTATTTTTATGACCCTTAGAGACTTTATACATCTCTAAGTTACTTAACTTGTCCAGACGCGGAGACTATACATCTCCCTTATTAGTTATTTATTAGAATTAATTTGTACTCATTAGGTTTTTATGTTGCACATTTTGTTCGTTTCTAGATAAAACTGTATTGCCAAAGTTGAAAAAAGACCTACTGCTGAGTTTCTTGCGGCGTTTCTTCTCAGCAGATGTCACCTTTCGAAGCGCTGGTAGATTCAGACATGTAAAAGAGTAGCCTACTTGCAAAATAAATATTTTCATTTTCATTGTCATTTTCAGTTCCGTAGGTATAAGAGGCTAAGTGCAAAATCATGATTTTATATGTCATAACTCGAAGATAGTGCCTGCAGCATTTCTGAAACTTGTCGCATTTCTTAGTATTACCGTGGGCTTTGCTTTAAGTATACAGAATTAGATTCAATTATATCCAATAAAAAGTTATTGCTTCCCTCCTCTGCTGCACTGGGAGTGAAGAAATAGCATAGAATGCGTGCAGATGCTTATCATCCTGGCATGTCGTAAAAGTCGACTAAGGGACGGGTCCTCTCCAACATGGTGGACTATCTGTATGGGCGATGGGCTGGTTACCTGTCACCATACGGTTCATCATACTATCTTAGGACTAATTAATCGAACGTGGCCACAAGTAGTCTTGTGGCTCTGCCCACCCATTAGGGATTTCGGGCGTGATGTGTATGTATGTGTATGTGCTTTTAAGCCTTTATACGTGATATAAGCAGAAATTATTTCATTAAAAATACGGGTAAAAGGCTACTTTTTACTTTGGCTCTTATAACGTCAACAATAAACTCAACCTCGCTAGCCCAGTGGCAGACAAAGCCGATTCAATCATTTTGAGCGGCCCAAGCAACCAAGGATCGATTCCCACCTCCGAGACACGGTAACAAACGAAGTTTAAGAGTGGATTACCTGCGTATTGTATCTATGTTGTATTCTTGCGCAAGTTAATGTATTATAAGTAAGGGGGGTGCCTTTCTCTGACGCTAAATAGTTACAAAAAGATGCGTACAATAGCCGGCCACACATTGCCTTAAAAAAGGTTGATCGTGTGACTGCACTTATAGGAAAGCAGCACCAATCTTCTCATCCAAAATGCCGCAGTGTTTCAAAAAAGAAGGTGTTGGTATGTAGTGGTGGTCTTACGGTAATGAGACGTGATTGTGACGTGATCCGAGCAGCAGAAATATATTACGCGTACGAAGGGGTTTTACAACGTAATTTATTAGTGATTATGATTGATTATTAATCGTTATAATGCAATATTTACTATCTTTTTCAGGTAGTCTGCGAATAGAATGTGAAGTGGTGGAACACGCGCGCTATTGGACGACATGACGTTCCGGAATAGTGGCAGGTAATAGGTATTCTGCCGTTATACCAAAGAACGCGGTTAAGTGACTAGCCGTTTTTTTACTTTTTAATATAGGCATACGCAGCAAAAATTTAACGGTATCGGTTTCCAAGTATAAGTAGTTTTCAAGATTCGAAGCGGTTAACTATAGACGAATTTAGCTATTTTCAGATATTTATAAACTAAAAAGATGTTTGGAGCATAAATTAAACTAAAAGGCCTTCAATCAGCAAAAAGTGCTTTAATTTAATAAAAAAAAATCTTTATATGTGTAATCTGGAACACCGTTATCACTTACTGCAGGCCCTCTATTCGGCAACGATATCCAAGCGATATTGTTGCGGCTCACGAGCGATACTCGCATCTCACTCTTACGCATTACGCGTCATGCGGAAGAGTGGGATAAGAATCTCGCTAATGCGTCGCTACAAAATCGCCTGGACGCTCCCGAATAGAGGCGCAGAAAGCGGATGTTTGGTTACGAGCCCCTGTACTCTAGAAAGCGGTTATATAGGTACTATCAGTCACTGCACGTGACGCGTCAGAGCCGCCGTCCCGTCTTTTATTTATTAATTTATTATTCATTTATCTTTATATATATAATTCTTCTGTGAGTGTGTATGTCACTGAACTTCTCTCAAACGACTGGACCGATTTTGATGAATTTTTTTGTGTGTGTTCAAGGGGATCTGGGAATGGTTTAGATTCACAAATCAGGCCGGCAGATGGCGCTGCAGTCCGTATGCAGGACAACGTCTGACGGGTCCGCTAGTTATATGTATAGATAAAAGGAAGAGCAACATAACAGGCGAGCGTTTTTCAGAAAAAATAATACGTTTACCTTTTATTTTCAAAATTTGGAAATTTTATGTTATACCGACTAAGAATCTACCTACATATATCTATATCTATATATAGAAAAAAAGTCTCTGTACATTGAAGATAACAATAAAAAAATGCGATGGGGGGCTTCAGAATGACCAATGTAACACATACCAATGGTTTTTGAATTTCATGTCTGTTTGTCTGATTGTATGTGCACGATAAACTTTAAAACTACTGGGTGGATTTCAATGCGGTTTCCGATATTACATTAAAGGAAACTTCAGGCAGGACAAATAAACTTTTGGAAACAAAACTGAAAAGGTATAAATACTCTTCACAACGAATAGTTTTAGGTATACAGGTACGTACACATCTGACGAACGCGCCGCGAATGCGCCGCTCGCGCAGATGTGGACGCACCATTAGAGAAAAAAAAATATCCCTAAAATGTGTCTTGTGTCGTTAAACTTTCATAAATCATAAATCATATTTTTTATTTCATGAAGCAGTATGTAACAAGGTCTACTTCATTATTAACCATTTAAGTATTTATTAACATCATGATTGTTGTTTGTTCTTTGTATCGGAAGAATCGATTCCATTTGTTTATGAACTTGAAACTTGGTAGGTATAAATGCAGTAGAAAACCAACAAATTAGGTAGGCGGTCGAGAAAAAACCAAACTACTCCTAAAAAGGGATGTTAGGGTATTGAACTTTGTATTGGAAAAACTGTTGCCATTTTATCAACAAAACAAAAATTAGGGTAACCGTCCAAGAAATAAATGCACCTCCCCCCCTACAACAAGATGCCTTGGCGTAGGTATTGAAAGTTTAAAACTACTGATTCCATGCTGATATCTACTTACAATTTGGTACAAAAAACTCTTCGAATTAAACAATCCTACTTCCTACTAATTCTACTAATATTACACATGAAAAAATTTGTGTGCATGTGTGTGCGTGTGTGCGCGTGCGTGTTCACGTGTGTGTTTGTGCGTGCGTGTGTCTTTATGTTTGTTACCAGTCGGCTCCATATGGCTGAACGCATTTTCATGAAACGTCGTATGTAGTTAGACCTTAGCTCCTGGAATAGGATTATATGGTATTTTTTATCCCATCAAAAACAAATGTGAAATGAGAGCCAAGTTCAATATCACACACGACAAAAGAATTGAGATCTACGCATGTGCCAAGTTATGTGTAAAAACTCCTAATTTTTTTTATTACAAAATGATGAAATATTTTAAAATATTTTTTTATACGTTTTTCTTCTTTCTTGTTACTGTGTTCTACTTAATAGGTAAAAGAAATTCTTAAATTTTTACAGACAATTATTTAGTCAATGCATTTATTTCACTTGGGATGTAATTCAAGCTCAAGATATGACTTGACTCGTTTTCACGTACAGGCTTTATCATATTTGTCTAATCAACTTATTTTCGTTAAGTCATACGCATGTTAGTGTACGTCCGGTTTGTACCGTACTTACTTATACTGTAAGGTTGATATAATGCTTAAGATACTTTTCTAAAATTTGGTTAGTTAAAAAACTAGCCAAGTCAAATTTTAAGCCCAGCTCTTGTTTTTGAAAATAGCAATAGTAGTTTATGCAACGGTTGCATAATGATAGGCCTTAAAACACTAGTGCGGTTTTCATATAACGAGCCGATAGGCGAGTTTCATAATAAGATCGCACGTGTGTTTTAAGGCCAAATTATGCAGAGTTGCATACATAACTTAATCTACACACATATTATAAATCCTCCATGATGGGTTCAGAAACAATATTTTCTGGCAACAAGTTATTTGTTGCAATCGTGGCTGCATATTTCCGATATCCGGCGCATTTTCACATCACACACACTCCGAGAAGACTACTTACTATTCATATTCATATTTTCAACTAAAATGTAAATTACAAACAACTTTTTCTATTCAATTCAAAAACAATTCTACTTTCGTTCAGCAAAACGCCAACATGGCGATCCTCCGTCAAGACAATTTTTTTTTAAATCATAGACAAACGGATGAAGTCTCTATTCTCACGTCACTCGAGATCAAATATTGTGCAGTTTATATTAAAAAAACATACTCAATTGACGTTTCGTATCAATAACTGTTTTATTATCTATGGATACTAGAATAGAGACCACTTGAGTTTTGACAGCTGTTCCAAATTTAATCTCTTTTCTTTACTAAAAACGATAAAGAAGTCATGTTATTTCTTTATCGCAGCACTGGTTTTTCCTAATTGGTTGTCAAAATGGTGGTCATTTCCTAAGGTTTTTGATTAACCAATGGAGGTTTTATGATATGGGTGTAGATAAAACCTATTTAAAACGCAAGAACTGATTGTTAAGTTTTTAATTATGTTTAAAAATAGCACTGATGTTTCTCTAATTTAGACGACCTAAGAACCAGCTTTAAAAAGCAACCCTTTGTTGAAGAAAGGACTAAATTCAAGAGAAAAGTACATATGTGCTTTAAGAAATGTTTGAAGAGCTATTATTTATAATTTAGTTTCGTCTGACTGATGATTAGATTACAATAAAACATGAACTATTATTTAAGGTTAAAAAACCGTATCGTTTGTAGTATAAAACGTTTGCAGTGTAGTAAGTTTGATGGTTTTTATTAGTTTAAAGGTAAATTTTATAAGACAAGCTTTTTATTTTATGATAGAAATTAAGATTGTAATAAGCTACAGTTAATTTTCAAATAATAATTTAAAAAATCATATAAAATAGGGTGACATTTCAAAATTTTCAGGAATATGCAAAATTTGATTACTGTAGCGAATAGAGCTGAGTATACGCTTTTAAACTAAACACTTTGTAGTTCGTTTATAAAAAAAAAATGACAAATATGCAATGATTCAAATGTTGTGTTACATTTTGACGTCTACTGAAAATGACGACAACTTGAGACCCTATTTTATCGGAAGTGCGAATTAATATCGACTAAGTAAGCAAATACTGAATAGTCTAAATTATCTGTACAGAATAGGCTGTCCATACATACATCTTTGTTGGGTAGCGGGGCATTGGTAACACCAAATAGCTTAACTTTAAATTGGATTATACGACGACCGGGTACATATAAAGCAGTCTTGGTTCTGTCTGATTGACGTAACGAAATTTCCCAGAAAGCTTTAGCCATTAACAATTGAAGTTAAAAATGTTGCATTCTCGGGATTATCATTAATGTCAGAAGCGTAGGGGAGTTTGTAAGCATCTTTGTGGGTGATAACATTTAATTTACCGCCATTTTGGGAGTAAGTAGGACTGAATTTAGCCATGGAGACTTTCACAAAATTCAATAACGTCTAATCGTAACATGTCATAAACTTTGCATAATGCCACATGTTTTTCTTGTGAAAGTTTATAGCAATATTGTCTGACAGGAGCATGATCTTTTGTGTTAATGTGATGTTCGACTAGCTGTGTTTTTCCTAAAGGTTTAGTTTCTGTTGAAATACTTTTCAATGAGCCTGGGTACGGTTTTTTTTTCCTAAAAGTACACGTTTCAACTTAAACTTCAAATGGCTTCAAAATAATTTTTCAAGGATACGTAAAAATGAACACGGGCTATTTTGTCCGTAGAAGACGCTTGCGCGCGTCGTGATGTCATCGTGCACCATTCTCTCGCCAGTATGTATGTATTTTGTTCGGGTCAAATCTTGCAAGATGAATTAGAACCACTTCCTCTTATGCTACGGAGCTGAATTTTTACATGTTAGTTCAGCTTTGGTGACAATGCATTTTTATGGTAAGCATGACCTGATTCGACCTAGCAATTTGATTCAGCTCCGTAGGATAAGAAGAAGTGGTTCCACTTCTTCTTATCCTACGGAGCTGAATTTTTACATGTTGGTTCAGTTCCGATGATAATGCATTTTTATGGTAAGCATGACCTGAATCGACATCCAGGATTAGCTCCAGACAAAGGAACTCTTCAACAGTCAACAGCACAGACACGAAATTTTGTGTAGGCATTTTATTATGATAGCCAGTTTTAAGTTATAATATGACATGGTTGCTGCGCTCAGGGTTGGCTCCTAACTAGGGAACTCTTCAACGGTCAACAGCACGATCACGAAATTTTGTGTACTCATTTTATTATGATAGCTGGTTTTAAGTTTTACCATGACATGGTTGCTACACTCGGGGTTGGCTCCTAACTAGGAAACTCTTCAACGGTCAACAGCACAGTCACGAAATTTTGTATACGCATTTTATTATGATAGCCGATGTTAAGTTTTATCATTACATGGCTACTGCACTCGAAGTTAGCTAACGAGGGCACTTCTCAACGGCTCTTGTCTATTTAGGCGCAAAGCTCTTCGCTGCTGACCAAGCATCCGTGGCCTTAAGTAGAGTCAAATTGCTAGGTCGAATCAGGTCATGCTTACCATAAAAATGCATTGTCACCAAAGCTGAACTAACATGTAAAAATTCAGCTCCGTAGGATAAGAGGAAGTGGTTCTAATTCAGCTTGCAAGATTTGACCTGAACAAAATACATACATACTGGCGAGAGAATGGTGCCCGATGACGTCACGAGCCTTTCGCCAGCGAACTTGTCAGATTTAAGCGAAGTGCAGATTTAAGCAAACTTATACGTCCTATAACTTTGTAACTACACATCGTATCGAAGTGAAATAAAAACAAGTGTTTTTATAGGAATTAGATCTATCATTTTCATGGGTAAAAATTATCTTTTATTTATTTTTCCCAAGCTCATTGTCGTAAGTATTATAGAGTCAGAAAGAAAGAAAGAAAGAAAGAAAGAAGAAGGAAAAACATTTATTCGTAACAGTGCACAAAATACATCACAAGACGAAAAACTAGAAAAAGTAGAAATAGTGCCAACTGTTACGAAAAGGTCCCAACTCAGCATAATTCTGGCTTGGGGGCCAGCGCTGATCTTCCGTTGGAACCATCACGTAAAATCACGGCAGACACACAGAAGAATAACATAAAAACAGGACAAAAGATCGAAATAACACATAAGCAAAAAACGGAACGCACTAGTCTGACGTAAAATGGAACAGTTTTTTTTTATGACAATGACACTTGACACATTGCCGGGTAAATCGTGAATCAATAAGAAAAATTATTATATTATTATTACATTGACAGAGTCAGGTCAGAGTTAAATCGTTAGTTAATGTCTCGTAAGTCACCCACTAGTGACTTGTTTAGGGTCAGAACTGACAATCAAGGTTCTATTTCTATTGTCTTGGGAATTACGATAAGTAATATTTTGAAATATAACGTAATTTTATACGTTACTATCGATCGAAACTTTTAATCTATTAAATAATTCCAAAATTGATATCTAATATGAATGGTTGTTTAACAGAAGGTATAATGTGAGTAGTTATTATTGCTGCTTTATTATTCATTCCTTAGGTAATTGGTAGCTGCTACAATTCCTTGATGAATGAGTGACTGATGAGAGTTATTACCGAAAATAGTTAATGCGCTGCCTCTATCTAAAAGTCCGCATAATGTTAATTTGCCTGACTGCACTTTGATAAGGTGTATTATCAGTAGAAGTATGTTCAAAAAGCGATATTCAGGTACCTATTGAAGAATTTCATGAATAACTGTACTGTTTGCAACCAAAGGATCCATTCGTTTTGTGAACTATTCAGTATATTATTATATCTACACCCATATCATAAAACCTCCATTGGTTAATCAACAACCGTATGAAATGACCACCATTTTGACAACCAATTAGGAAAAACCAGTACTGCGATAAAGAAATAACATGACTTCTTTATCGTTTTTAGTAAAGAAATGAGATTAAATTTGGAACAGCTGTCAAAACTCAAGTAGGTCTCTATTCTAGTATCCATAGATATTAAAAAGTTATTGATACCAAACGTCAATTCAGTATGTTTTTTTAATATAAACTGCACAATATTTGATCTCGAGTGACGTGAGAATAGAGACTTCATCCGTTTGTCTAAGATTTAAAAAAAAATGGTCTTGCCGGAAGATCGTATTTGCCGCCATGTTGACGTTTTGCTGAACGAAAGTAGAATTGTTTTTGAATTGAATAGAGAAAGTTGTTTGTAATTTACATTTTAGTTGAAAATATGAATAGTAAGTAGTCTTCTCGGAGTGTGTGTGATGTGAAAATGCGCCGGATATCGGAAATATGCAGCCACGATTGCAACAAATAACTTGTTGCCAGAAAATATTGTTTCTGAACCCATCATGGAGGATTTATAACATGTGTGTAGATAAAGTTATGTATGCAACTCTGCATAATTTGGCCTTAAAACACACGTGCGATCTTGTTATGAAACTCGCCTGCGGCTCGTTTCATGAAAACCGCACTAGTGTTTTAAGGCCTATCATTATGCAACCGTTGCATAAACTACTATTTCTCGCTAATTCGTTTTTACTGAAGTTATGACAATTTGTACTTTTCCGGTACGTTACATATTTTTCCGCACCGATAGCATACAATGTTAATACAGTTCTCCAAGAAATTTTCGTTTGTTCTACAACGAGGAAGTAAAAAGATATGTTGGTTTCGTTGCATTTGTAATTGCGTTTACGTGTTGTTGGTTATCAAATGGATATTTAGGAATATTCGGTGTGTTTTGTTCTATATTGTGAGTAAATGTTGGTGTATGTTGCTTAAAGAATCTTGTGCAGTGTGTCATTATTTTGCATCTGGGTACAATTTTCGTACCACTTGCATGAATCTATAGATGTATGATCAGTAGGTAATAATCGTGAGCTAATAAATGGATCCATACTTCGTCTTTAAATATCAACTTTTGACGTTTCGGTTAACGGTTTAGTGAGTTTTGAAAATAGAGCTTGAATATTTGCGAAGTAAAATATTACTCTCATTAGGTCCTTGTTTACGAGAATCGATATCTTTATGTAGGTAATTTGTATTCTTGCAGATATTTCACAATCTTTTATAAATATTGCTAATATCTGTTTTTTGTGTTCTGTACCAGTCTAGTGGAACATTTGACAAAATTTCAAATCTATGGCTTAGAATGATAACACATAGAAACCAAGTCCGCGCGCACAATTTGAAGCAACACAATTGGAGCCATATCTGGCTCCAAACGCCGGGACGCTCCGTAGTGTCAAATGTCAAAGAGCACCAACCGCATCTCGCGAAAAAAATCACTATGACGATTTGTGCGGTTTAATTGTACCACATCGTATCTGAGAACGAAAATAAGTGTAATAACATCTCTTTTCAAAGGTAAGCTGTAAAAATTTCTTAGTATTTTACATTTTAAACGCTTAAAATACTAATATTTTATTTCAAAGCGCAGTGTTGCCCGATAATGAAAATATTTTCCCATTTCAACTGACTTCACTGCTTCGCTGCTTTGCTACTTACTCAATTAATTAAACAGTTGCCTCAGATATTTTATGTATGTGACAAACGCTGTATATGAAAGTGCCTGTGAAATTTAACCGTATCATATATCTGAAATTGTGTTAGTTGAAAGTTGAGAAGTCTAAATGAACTTTATTCCCACTTCTGTTAAAATTTGACTGCAAAATTTGACTGTAAACATTTGATGAATATATAAATAATTTGCTATGTACTCGTAAGCAACAATAAAAGGAATAAAAAAATGCTAGATTTAACAACTACCACTGGTATGTTTCCCAACTTTCGGGGTAAATGTGATTCCGCTTGCAACATTATTTTTGCACCTGTGTGTGTTCTTCAGGTGTAAGTACGAGTTGATTACTCCTACATGAATCGGACTTGACACATTACTTCAATGTTGCTATTATTCTAAGATCTATGGTTAATTATGTAGCTATTAATGTAGAATATTTCATGCTATTGCGTACTCTTGGAGTTAGCGTACCACTGGTCAGTTTCCTTACTCGTCAATTTCACTAATTCGCCAGTTTACTCATTAGTCAATTTCTGAACTCGGCAATTTTTTTATTTGCCAGCTTCACTAATTTGTCAATTTCCCTATTAAGTTGGTTTCCTGGTTCGAAAATTTCCTTGTTCGTCAGTTAGTTCAGATTGTCAATTTTGCTATTTCGTCATATTCATAACCCGTTACTTTCCTTGTTCGCTAGTTTGCTGGTTCGTCATTTAGTTTAGATTGTCACGAGCGAGCGGCAATCAAAAAGCGAACATGCATAACTATAAAGATGTCTGATGAATGACATCCTGGCAACCAGTGAAACAGACGAATATGTAAACTAGGGCAGTTGAAAACCTAACCTACCTACCTATCTACCGACGAAAAATTAAACTAATGGGGGAAAGTCGGTTATATCGTACCACTTTTTACTTTGGCCACGATATTTTATTTCCAAAGAGACTTACACATATGAATTAATATTTAAATTATAGTTTAATGTCTTGGCTATCACATACAAAAAATTGATTTCTTAGAGTGCAGTTAACGTAGCCATAAAAATATTTTTTCATTAGTATGCTAACGGTACAATTTAGCCGACAAGTTGTTTAAATCGTACTACAGGTATTTTAAATCGTACTATGGGTGTTTAGATCGTACCAGTAGTCATAAAAACAACCTTAATTTAAATCAAAATATTTATTTTTGATGTCATATTTGTCTGTCTTCATTGTTCCACTCAGAATATTTCCGTTTATCGCCCAGGTCCATCATCTAAAGAAAAAAATAAACGTGATAAAGTTACGTTGTTTTAGCAGTCGGATAAATATATCAAATTGTACGTAGTACGATTTCGCAAACAATGTAATAAAAAAAAATGTAACATACGGATACATGGCCTTTAAAGTTAGAGACTCCACAAAAATAATGTAAAAAGATGTTTAGTTTTGCACTCAAATACCGTAGATTTTGTTAGTAAAACTTACCTTTTCCGTGGGTTACAAACCTTACGAATCAGCACGAAAATTTAATCAAATTCTACAAAAAGTATTCAATAGCACACAAAGTTCTCAACAGACGACATCACGAAATGGCGGATAGTCGAGGGCGCCACTACAGCATAGTTTAGTGCTGCTAGCGTGAAAGATGTGTGTTGGCTTGTGGGTAATCTAGAGGCGGTACAATATAAATGCCGGTACGATTTCGAAGACTCTCCCCTAACAAGGAAACTAGCGAATTAACGAAGCTGACAGCCTAGCAAAACTAGTGAACGAGGAAACTGAAGGATTACGAAAAAGCAAACTGGCAAAATTGTCTAACTGACGAATAAGTAAACCGTTCGATTAGCGAAGCTGACAAACAACGAAACTAGCGAATCGCAATACTGACAATTTCATGAAACTGACATCCTAGCAAAACTAGCGAAGGAGGAAACCGAAGCATCAGGAAATGCCTAACTAGCGAAATTGTCAACCTAACGAAACTGTCTCATTAGACAGTTCACCACAGACAGACTAATTCATTACTCATTAGTAAACTGGTGAATAAGTGAAATTGACCGGTTAGGAAACTGACCAGTGGTAAGTATGCTCACTCTACTCTTCGACATATTTTTGTATAAACTCGTGGTTACATCAGTCTTCTTTATATATATATATTTTAATAGTTTAGTCTATATTCTGGGAGGTTGCTTAGTTTTTGAGCAAGGCGGTCTACGTCTAGGGTTGAGAATTATTGAAGGGAGGTTGCCAACGGATAGTTGGATGTCACGTTAGACGTTTTTTTGATCAAATGAGTTTTTATACTCAATAAGTTGGGCGCACGTTGGCCCAGTTTCAAGACCTGCATGTAAGACACATGCAGGTCTTGAAACTGGGCTAAATTTCAATGGGACGCTGTGACTCCACTATTGAAGTAAAATGCAGGTGGCGCTGCGATCGAGGGATGCAAAACATAATCTACGTTTCTCGAGTTTATTATTTATTACGTTGGTTTTGTTTAGATTACAAATATAAAAACGAGACATGTATAAACGGTATTTTTAAGTTTGGGTTCAATCTCGACTATCGTCATCTTTGTTGCACCGGGTGTCCCTCGATCGCAGCAATGCTAGCTAGCGGCTTGGAACGTTAAGAGGCCCACATTGAAACAGAGAGTTGCAAGACCTGTATGTAAGACCGTGGTTGGGCTTTTAGACCTTAGATTATAGAATAGTAGTAGATGCGCTGTGTCTTAGCTGAACCTACGACTCTAATGCTACACTGCTTCCGCAATCATCACCGCCCTAATAAAAAAACCGGACAAGTGCGAGTTGACATTGTGTACCAAATTTCAACTCAATCAGTCCAGTAGTTTCGGAGCAAATTGGCTGTGACAGACGGACAGACAGACAGCAACACGAGTGATCCTATAAGAGTTCCCTTTTTTTCCTTTGGAAACCTAAGAACAGGATGGTTTTATTTTATCAGTACGTTGATTTCAAAGGCGGTTCCTCGCCTTACGTCGACCACACAGCACACAACGATAACAACTGCTTTTTTCTTCATATTTTTTATCTGGATGCGAGACTTTTAAGCCACTTCTTTATGACCACCACAGACTGGTCAGATCTGTGTCCTGAGTATAACTTTTTTATAATAATTTGTAATTGAATAATATTATTAATATATTAATCGACAATCAGTTTACTTAAATTGTATTATTTTTAAAGGGCAAAACAGGACTTTTCAGGACAAGCAAAAAACGGAAAAATAAAACTTTTTATTGTAGTTTTTTTGTTTAAAGATATATATTAAAGTCTTCTATGGCAAAATTACTTAGAATTTTGAGTATTTTCACGTTCTTACTTCATAAATGATCGTTGCCTCATATTTGCCGAAATAAGTTTCCTTTACGACCAATGTTTTTTGCGAAAATGTCCTTTACAGCCCATGAAAAATCACTCTGTATAATTATTACCTTAGGTCGTAAATTAAACGTTATAATTAATAGATTTATACGACTATTTCTTGAAAACGTAAGCTTTACGCCCCTTTTTCAAGGTTTTTTTTTGTTTTGCACTGCATTCATGTTTAGGGTAAAGGACAATTTGTAAAAACTGTGAGTTATACATCCCTTTTTCTTTGTAGTAAGTTAATACCGAAGGAGTAATGCCGTGGAAATGTTTTGATCTATACTGCCTCATTTAACTAAAAAACTGTGTTTAGAGACGTAAAAAAAAGGTATCGATATGAGACTTGGTGATCATACGGTCAGGACCGGACATGATTAAGTGTTCTTTCGGCCAGATCGTACTAGCTCTCACTGGTATCAAAACGATTTCAGTCGGCCAGACCCGTTTGAAACTGATACGATCGCCGTATACGGCGACCAGACTAATGTAATGGAGCCATTAATCGGGTTCTTGGCACTGATCAGGTTAACCTGCAGGTTTTCAGGCATAAGCCTTTGCTGTTCTCCAGTGGCGAAGCCTCCCTTCAAGCCGATTCCTGACGGCTTTACCAACCAAGCTAGAAAGCTACGGCTAGCTGTCAGTAAAGTCCATGTTATTATAACTGAATGTCAGACCCGCATGTACAATTCTAATTCTTCCGGCTTCCCTTAGGAAATCCTTGAAGCTTCGCCACTGCTGTTCTCAGTGGTAAGACGGGCGAGTGTGGCGATGTGATATCAACATTTGATTATCACTCCGTATTTCCAGTGAGTTATTGTTTGCGGGTTGCGTCGGGGGATGACCTTCAATCTCATACACTGAAACATTTAAAGATAAAACATAAGTTAAGTACATAGTTACACATCAGTACTTACTTTATTTAAAAATAACAATAACAATCTTGAAAAAATGCCGAATAGCTCCAATGCGCCGAAATATCTTGTACATTTCATAAAAGCGTAATGATAATGAGAGATTTTTTACGTTAAAGTGAATGTACGCTTTTTAATTTGCGGAGAAAATCGACAAAATCATCGACGATCATATTGACGTCACTAGTAACCTCACAACTGGTTTTAACGATTCAACGATTTTTGTGACTTATTATAAGTTATTCCCACTATAACTACCATGAATTCCTACCAGAAAGAATACTGTTTTTTTCCCAGCTGTCCTACTAGTAGTAAAAATGAGAAATGCTTTTCTCACCTTTACTACTAGTAAAGTACTATCAATTGTAGAAGCGATAAGCAATGTGCACATGATAAATGCCCCCTTATGTGACATTTGATCCT
The DNA here is from genome assembly GCA_947859335.1 of Tortricodes alternella. Classification (NCBI taxonomy): domain Eukaryota; kingdom Metazoa; phylum Arthropoda; class Insecta; order Lepidoptera; family Tortricidae; genus Tortricodes; species Tortricodes alternella. The sequence goes on along the minus strand of OX401970.1, from coordinate 18,569,700 downwards.
GCCTCAGAAATTGACGTCTGTTCCTTATAAACCACATTCCTGACTGTACATATGATATAAAATAGTGAGAAAGAAATACAGAGTATTAACTACTACCAGTACTACTAGCGGTAAGAGTGATCATATTGGCAGTAATAATCGGAAGGAAATTCCGATTATCATACTGGTAGGAATTCGTGGTAGTAATAGCACAGAATAAATAATAGTACTACGGTAATAGTGGGAATAACTCATTTTTATTCTCAAATACTATATGTAACTACTATTGGTTAACGAGCATTCAAAGATGTCCTATTTCTCTGATGTCCTTACATTTTATGGCTTATGTACATATGTACATACATATTATCACGTCCGAAATCCCTAATGGGGTGGGCAGAGCCACAAGACTACTTGTGGCCGCGTTCGATTAATTAGTCCTAAGATGGTATGATGAACCGTATGGTGACAGGTGATCAGCCCATCGCCCATACAGATAGTCCACCATGTTGGAGAGGACCCGTCCCTTAGTCGACTTATACGACATGCCAGGATGATAAGCATCTGCATGCATTCTATGCAATTTCTTCACTCCCAGTGCAGCAGAGGAGTGACATATGTGTATAGAGGAAATCAAAATCCTAACCTTCACGCTGATGTGACAGAGCAGTGTGTAGGTAAAGAATATTTATTTCTAACTGTCATACTAGTAGGTAGGCAGGAAAAAAAGTATTAACCGCCACACTGGCAGTCAGAGCAGTGTGGAGGCCAGGAAAAATGTTCTAACCACAGCAGGCAGAGTAGTGTGGAGGTCAGGAAAAAATTCCTAACCGCCACACTGACAGCCAGAGTAGTCTGGAGGTCTGGAAAAAAATGCTAACCACCACATTAGCAGCCAGAGTAGTGTGGAGGTCAGGAAAAAATGTCCTAACCGCCACACTGTTCGGCAATTGCATTAAACCTCTTTACGATATAATTCATCTAAAACGATAGGATGACATATTGTCATCACATCAATGCATGCTTCATTTTGCTCGATTAGTTCATAATTTGGAAATAAATGAAATTGAGTGTACACAATAATTGATCGGTGTTGCAAACTGCTTGCTATTTTATAAATACTTTATTGTTCAATTTTTGTGTCTATATTTTTTTCTAATTAATTGTGATTCGTTTGCTTTTACTGTCAGGTGATTTGGTCTTGATTTTGTGTCGTGTTATAAATATTGTAGTATTTGTTATTGGTATCACTTAACGCACACGCGTAGTAAAACTAAAGCCATGGCAACGTCGTCTGTTGGTATCTCTCATCAGACTTTGCATGATCCTTCATAATTTTCATTGCACGTAAAAGAACTTGTTGACTCAACTAAAGTCTGTGCCCGTGACGATGACATCGCTCGCAGTATGCAATCCGCACAAACAAACTCGTGCACTTAATCTGCTCCGCTGAGGGCGCGCAAGGCCACCGCGGAGGGCGCTTACAAGCGCCGCCAGTATGACAACACCAAGGTGCAGCACAGCTCGCGGTAACCGAGGAGGCCGAGTATCGTGCTGAGCTCGAACAAATCGAAGCCGAAGCGGAAGATGAAGTTGCCGAAGTAGGCGAAGATCTGCGAGTCAAAAAAGGACACAAAAGTGGGTGCAAAATATTTCTTCCACTCATGTATACGACGAGGCAATTATTATAGACGAGGTCACAGAGCCTGCTCATTTAATACCGTCATTGGTGTCAAACTAGGCATGATTGCGAATTTCACAATTTTGGAAAATCAGCCCTTAGATGTACGACATAGGAGTTCGAAATTTTTATCTTGCTCTGTCATTTTTGAAGATAGAAAGTAAAACAATTATATTATTACTGTTGGTTTCAAATTATGAATGATGTACCTACATATTTGAGCATTTCTGGACAATCGGCCCTTAAAAAAGTAATCTCAAGGGTGTAGTTTTGTATGGGAATCTATACATATAGGTACATATAGGGCAATTGTTGAAACTAATATTTATAAATCCACCATTTTGTACACAGTTATACAATAAATAATTTTTGATTCTGATTCTAACGTTTTTTTTTAGGTTTAGGTAAGGGTTAGGTTAGGTTGGCTAGTACTGCGTCAGGGCCGAAGGCCCAAACTAGGCAGAAACAGTTGACCCTATTGCAATTTAACGAAGTAACGTATGATTCGGTCATGAGTTACGTGTTGAATGGTCAATCTATCGCCTATGTTCCTAAATAACTTCCAAACTATTTACTTGTCTTAAAATTAAAAAAATATAAATATATTTATGGTGACGTAAACACATCCCGAAGCTCGACTGATAGCTGACAGTGAACATCACATAGCGTCTCGCAGAGACATACGCACCGCGAAGCTGGACTGACAGCTGACCGTGAGCATCACACAACGTCTCGCAGTTCAGAGACGTATACGCAGCGCGAAGCTCGACTGACAGCTGAACGCGAACATCATACAGCGTCTCGCAAGTCAGAGATGTATACGCAGCGCGAAACTCGACTGACAGCTGACCGTGAGCACCACGCAGCGTCCCGCGAGTCAGAGAGGTATACGCAGCGCGAAGCTCGACTGACAGCTAACCATGAGCACCACGCATTGTCTCGCGAGTCAGAGACGTATACGCAGCGCGAAGATCGACTGACAACTGACCGTGAGCACCACGCAGCGTCTCGCGTGTCAGGGGGGCTAGCACGACATGCCCGCGAGTCGTTTGTCGCTCAGTGCGTCTCTGTCAAACTAGTGAAATATGTAAGGGACGCACTGAGCGACAAACGACTCGCGGGCAGGTCGTGCTAGACGTGCAGAGACGTATATGCAGCGTGAGGTGCGGTTGACGGCTGACCGCGAGTATCACGCGAACGTCAGATATTTCGAAATTGAAGTACAACATCAGCAGCAACTGGAGCACCACGCATTGTCTCGCGAGTCAGAGACGTATACACAGCGCATAGCTCGACTGACAACTGACCGCGAGCACCACGCAGCGTCTCGTGAGTCAGAGACGTATATGCAGCGTGAGGTGCGGTTAACGGCTGACCGCGAGTATCACGCAAACGTCAGATATTTCGAAATTGAAGTACAACATCAGCAGCGACTAGAGCACCACGTATTGTCTCGCGAGTCAGAGACGTATACGCAACGCGAAGCTCGACTGACAACTGACCGTGAGCACCACGCAGTGTCTCGCGAGTCAGAGACATATACGCAGTGCGAAGCTCGACTGACAGCTGACCGTGAGCACCACGCATTGTCTCGCGAGTCAAAGACGCATACGCAGTGCGAAGTACGACTGAAAACTGACCGTGAGCACCACGCAGCGTCTCGCGAGTCAGACGTATATGCAGCGTGAGGTGCGGTTGACGGCTGACCGCGAGTATCACGCGAATGTCAGATATTTCGAAATTGAAGTACAACATCGACCGGATTGATGAAATCAGAAGTAATGAGAGTGTGGAACGTCGCGAATCTCGCTTAGCCGCTGAACGACTACGTCATATTTTGAATAGAATGTCAATTTCATCTCAAAGCGAGGATGAGTCGCAAGAATATGGCGTGTCGAACGAAGTTCTTCCATGGGTAAATAAAGAACGCAGTGGTTTTATGTATTCTGCGAGAATTAATTACACCCAATTTTCCGATATCGGTGCCATGACACAGATCTGTACATATTGTCAAGCCCTAAAATGGATGAAAGAAACCGCTAAAATTTGTTGCTTAGGTGGAAAAGTGCAACTAAATATTTTCCAAGATGATCCTTCAGAGGTATTGAAATCATTGTTATTCGGAGAACATCCACATTCAAAGCAGTTTTGGATTGGATCCGTTCTTTCAACAGTGCTTTCGAAATGACTTCATTTGGTGCCATTTATGCCTACGTTCAAAATTCAGGGCATGGTAGACCTCCATGCCATTGGCTCTTTATTGCCTGAAATTGAGCCAAATTTTTTACCAATTTATGTTGTGTTATACTACCATCTAGAGGTCAACATTTTCCAACATTAAACTCAAACCTACTTATTGAACTTCAAAATATGCTCCATGTAGTTAATCCGTATGTGCATAGTTTTAAAGCCGCTATTGAGTCTGTCCCGCACAGTCTAAGCGCTGACTATTTTGTTATAAGTGCAGATAGAAGACCGTAGAACGGGCACCGTTGTCGATACAATGCTCCTGTCGCGAACGAGGTCGCCGCCGTTCTGGTCGACGAAGAGTGCGACCGACGCGACATTATGCTCCGCGCTCGGGATGAAAGGCTGCAACGCATCTCCGAAACGCATCGTGCCTATGACGCATTTCAATATCCATTGATTTATTGCTGCGGAGAACATGGCTACAACTTTGCCGTGTACAATGTTGAACCACATACTGGAGCAACAAACTACAACAAAAAGACATCTGCCATGCAATTCTACTCTTATCTGATGCAAGTAAAACGTGATCGTTTTATATACTTACAGCGATTTCGAGGTTTATTTAGCAAATTTGTCGGCGACATGGACGCAAAAATTGAGATTGAGAGATTGGTTTATATTCGAACCAATTAAAGAGGATTGCGATCCGAAAACTATATCGATCTTCAGGATGCTATGCAACACGACACAGATGTCGATAACTTGGGTCGTTTAGTAATTCTGCCCTCAAGCTTTACCAGTGGTCCCCGTTATATGAACAAACGTGTACAAGACGCCCTCTGTTATGTTCGAAAGTACGGACGACCCGACCTGTTCATAACATTCACCACCAATTCAAAACGGGAGGAAATTGCAGCTCACCTGATTCCTGGCCAGAGATCGCACGATCGGCACGATATTATTGCACGAGTCTTCCATTTGAAACTGAAACACTTGATCGATTTGCTCACAAAAGATAAAGTATTTGGTCAAGCTCTCTGCTTTATGTATAGTATCGAGTGGCAGAAGCGTGGTTTACCACACGCACACATTCTTTTATGGTTGCAAGAAAAAAATCGCCCAAATAACGTCATTGCTTTGATACTTAAGTGCTGAATTACAAAAACGCACATGTTACATGGCCCTTGCGGTGCTTTAAATACGAACTCTCCCTGCATGAAAGATGGTCGCTGCACTAAGAGATATCCGAGCACCTTGATAGAAGAGACGCAAACAGGGGAAAAGGGATATCCAAAATACCGTCGGCGCTCCCCGCAACATGGGGACATTACACTTCCAAAATAAGATCTCGGGGTCAGACGATTGTAGTAGATAACAGATGGATCGTAACATATTCACCAGTGTTATCAAAAACGTTTCGAGCGCATATCAAAGTTGAAATATGTAACAGCGTGGAAAGGATTAAATATGTTTTAAAATACATAAACAAGGAAAGTGATCAAACAACTATTGCTATGAGAAACGAACGCGATAAAGTTACAAGATTTCAATTTGGGCGATATATAAGCTCTTCCGAAACCCTGTGGCGGATTTTAAGTTTCCCAATACAGAAACACCATCCTCCGGTTGTGCAACTCGACGTCCACCTAGAAGGAGGCCAGCGCGTATATTTTTATGCTGACAACGTGAGACAGCGAGAACCCGCGAATCCCGATCCGCGAACTAGAGAATCCGCGACAAACCACACTATTAGCTTTTTTAAGATTATGCCAGTTTGACGTTTTCGCGCAAACTCTCCTGTAAAATGAAGTGCCATCATACTACACATATGATAGCCAAAGAGGTAATTTCAATCGCCGAAGACGAGGCACTGCTGTGGAAGGTAACGCTGGTATCTTCAAGGAACATATAATTGGACGTGTCTACACAGTGCACCCAAATAGCGCAGAATGTTATTACTTGCGTATGATTTTACATGTAGTTGGTGGACCGAAGTCTTTCACGGATCTAAAAATATTGGATTGTAATCCAGTATTCTACGTACCAAGCAGCATGTCGAACGCGAGGGATTTTGGAAGACGATCAACAGTGGGATGACGCTCTAGCTGAAGCAGTGACGGCCCGCGCCGGTTACGTCATTCATTTGTCATTTTATTAGTGTTTTGTGCTCTATCGGATGCTGCCAGTTTGTAGCAAAAGTACGAAAATCAATTGGCACAAAACTATTTCCATGACATGCACGAGATCAACAGTTGCAACGTAATAGATGACGCAGTACACGGGAATGTTTTGAATCGCTGCTTGAAAGCCATCCAGGATAATGTGATGTCAATCGGTGGAAATTCTTTGTGGCACTATGGTTTACCGGAGCCTACCGTAAACGATGAGCAAGTTAACAGAGAATATTTTGCTCAGACTCGATACGACCCCTTGGAGTTGCTCAAATTATTCGAGACGGAATCCCGATCCTTTCGGCAGAACAAAGGGTAGTTTTTGAACACGTGTGCTACAGCGTCAACAATGCTCTAGGATTTTATTTTTTCTTAGACGCCACTGGCGGTACTGGGAAAACATTTTTGACCAAAATTATATTGACTAAACTTCGAAGCGAAGGAAAAATTGTGTTAGCAGGCGCATCGTCTGGTAAAGCAGCCACATTGTTGCCCGGCGGTAAAACCGCACATGCAATGTTTAAGATTCCTATACTATTATATTGTAGTGACAGCCCGGTCTGTGACATTTCATGAAATGGAAATAAAGCGCGAGTGCTACGAATTTTCAATCTAATTGTATGGGATGAGTGTACCATGGCACATCGTAAAGCTGCTGAGGCCGTGCACAGGACTCTACATCATGCTTATAAAGCGCTGTGATCAAACTATGGGTGGCATAACAGTGCTGTTTTGTGGTGACTTCAGGCAGATGTTGCCAGTAGTACCACGAGGGACTAGGACCGACGAAATCAACGCCTGCCTAAAGAGTTCAAGCCTTTGGACCGGCATTACACGATTGCATCTCATGACAAATATGCGAGCACAAAGAGATGGCAACCCAAACGCAGAAGAGTTTTCTTATCTGCTATTAAAGATACGTGAAGGCACCTATCCAGTAGAATCAGGCCAGATCCAGCTTCAGAACACTTTATGCCCACAGTTGGGTCACAAGAAACTGATTTCATCAGTGTACGGCGACCTATCTTCAATAACAGACCATGAAAATTCTTGGCTATGTGAGCGAGCCATTTTAACAACCCGGAACGACCAAGCCGCATCAGTAAATGTGATCATATTGCAACAAATCGACGGAGGGAGTGTGGAGTAAACTTCCATAAACAGAGTAGTCCACAAAGTGGAAGCCACTCATTACCTCATCGAATTTCTTAATTCTTTAAACGCTCCCAGGCTTCCTTTATAAAAAATAATTATAAAGGTCGGGGTGCCCATAATCTTACTTCGGAACTTGCCCACTAAAATTGTGTAACAGAACACGTTTGAAAGTTATATCTCTTCAGAGAAATATAATAGAAGCGGAGGTGCTGACTGGCTGCGCTATGGGAGAACGTGTTTTAACCCCCCGCATACCGTTGATCCCTAGCAACTTCCCTTTTCGATTAAAGCGAGTGCAATTTCCAATAAACGTTTGCTTTGCAATGACTATTAACAAAGCGCGAGGGCAGACGCTGCGCATCGCTGGTGCGGATCTCGGCGCCCCCTGCTTCTCTCACGGACGTCGCTTTGTCGCGGGTGAGCGATGCAGTTTATTTGTATATGCTCCTGGGAATGTTACAAATAATGTAGTTTACACCGAAGCTTTGTAGGCAGATGTTTTAATCCTCAGTCGTGCTGAGTGTATTACATTGAATTTTCAGAAACTAATATATTTTATGTTCTTACGTCATTAGTAAGGGTTAGTATCAGATGGTCGTAAACGCAACTGGTCTACAGCATCAACTCGCCTAAAAAGTAACTCGCCTATGAAGCAGCTCGTCAGAAAATTATTTTGTGTCTGCCCTATTATCAATTCGACTTAAATGTAAGTGGTCTAAATAGTTGGTCGCCTATTAACCAACTAGCAACGTCTTAAAAAAACAAGTGATCTATATAGTTGGTCGCCCGTGAAGCAACTCGTCTTAAATGCGTGTCGGGTAACATTAAGCCTGTTTCAATCTTACCTGAGCGTTCAGGTTCAGCAGTATGACTGTAAATGAGTAAAAATCGGACAATATGAGGCAAACATACATAATTCAGGTTTGTTTGGTTAAGTTCGGTTGAGGAATCGTAAAAATATTTTAAGTGCCTATACCACCTAAACTGAAAACTTCTCTATTTTATTAATACTTTTTCGTAGAAATAAATAAAATGAACAAAAGTAATATTAAACCAATCCCTATAATAACTAAACTAAACTAAAGGAAACTAACTATTATTTCTGACGAGTTGCTTTTTAGACCAAATTGCGAATTTGTCCAGGTTATTTTAAGACGATTATCTATGGAGGCCAGTTACTTCATGGCTAACTTGATAATTTGTCAAACTGATGTCTGACGAGCTGCTTCATAGGCGAGTTACTTTTTAGGCTAGTTGCAATTTCGTCGAGATGATTTTAGGACGAGTTGATGCCGTAGACCAGTTGCGTTAACGACTATCTGATAGGTACTAACCCATTAGTAATTAGTAAAATGTGTTTATTATAAATCGATTTATGTTCAATTACTAACAGACTGTTTGACCGAGTGACAGAAAACGCACACTTTACATTGCCTAAGCTGTTGAATACAAATAGGTCAGTACCTATTTTTGGATTTTATTGGATCCATATCGAATACAAAAATATCATTATATTTGTCTTTCGTGCAAATAAGTACGGTCCTACAAATTTAAAGGATTCTGATCAAGAAGTCCAATCAATAATCAAACTACACCCATTACGTTTAAAATCGACAAAGCTTTATTCGTTATCCACGCGGAGTCGCGGACAGAAGCTAGTATTATATATAGAGAATATTCAGCGTGCAATTTACTCGCCTATCTTTACAGAAAACTTTTCAGATGAAAACTTTGAAGTGGATAGTAATTATTTAAATATGTGAAAACAGTGTTTCTGTTATATGGAAAATGGATACGTATTTTACTTTAAATTTTAACGCACCACCTTAAAAATCCAGAAAATATATTTTTTAATAAAAAACTTAGCATTGCAGTGTATTTAAGCGACTTCAAAAAAAAGAGGAGGTTCTCAATTCGACTGTATGTTTTTTATTGTTTATCTGTTACGCGATTACTCCACTAATTATTATAAATTGATTCTTTAACGCTTTGGTTTGTGGGTTCCTTCATTAAAAGTTTTGATGAGACCTTTTAATCTCTGTTTTAAATGTCATCACAGAAACATTAGCCAAGAACAAAGAAGATTGTATGTATTTGTAAAGAGCCGTCCGTCCTTATATATATATTTATATACATTAATACCTATTCTCAAAGAAAACCATCTGTACGTAGATAGTTGTTGGAAAGATTACGCAACCGTTTAATTTCTGTTAAACCTTTCTCATCGTAGGGTATAGGTATAGACTAGAAGTCGGTCTTTGTTTTTTCTAAAACTTACAATATGGGTCTTCATTGTTATCGAAGAGGTTAGAACTGCATTCACGGCATTGCGTCCAATTTTGCTGCTCATAAGCTAATGGCACAGCTATTTTTTCTGTATCTCTAAATAAACATTCAAGCTTTTCAACTTGGTAAGCTTTATGATTGAATAAAAATGGTCAATTTGTGTATACAATATCTATCAGAGTTCTACAAATACAAAAACCTAAAACAAACGAAAAAATGGTAAAATCACCATTTTGACAAAAAAACCCGTTAAGAATACAGTTTTTTACTGTTCAATCAACACATGGACTGAACAGTACAAAATTCACACGTATATTGACGATTTTCTAACAACATCGTCACACTACGAAAATCGGCAATACTTGTGCCGACTAAACCATTAAGCACTAGTATCTAAAAGTTTAAATACATTGAAGAATATTCAAGAATTAAATTATTCTCTTGACGAAGTTTTTTTAAGACATCCGACGTTTTAATGAACAATCTAAACCATAACGGGACCAACTATACCCTATCGGTTTGAAGATTAATCATCTAAAATCGGTCCAGCCATCTCCGAGTAATCGGCTAACACACATATAAAACAAAAATATCTGACTCATATATTATATCATTTGTATTAAGGGTAGGATGTTTTTTTCTTTTCCTTCACATTAGTGTGACAGAGTAATGTGAAGGTGAGTGTGGCGTGGAATTGTTAACCTCCTCTTTCGGGTTTTTTGAAATCGGGTAAAAAGTTTGTAATTCTGCACTGCTTATTTCGACAAACCGTCCTTCTTACAAACGCAATAAAATCTGTACCTACAAAATTACAAATCCGTAACAACAATGGCGACGGCTAAATGTCACATACATGTATTTGTGGACGTGGCTAAATTACAATTTTATTTACTAAGAGGCTGCACATTAACGAAACTTCTCAATCTGGTCGTGACAAAAAAGGGTTATATTTGTTGGACTTTAAAAAATTATATGGAAAATATTATAAATGTAGGACTGAACTTTGTTTTCCTGAATTTATAATGTACTTAAGACTTTTAATTCTAAAGCATATAAGTACGTCTTAAATACTAAATTTTGACATTGTATGGGTATAATGAATATGGTAGAGTAAAAAATACTTCTAAAAACCGAGATTCCGGAATCCTGGGATCCCAGTATAGGTGAAGATAATTTTGGTATTAGTATCGAGATCGTGAAATGTCCAGTATTTGGAAGCCCTAGTCACATAAAAATATCATTTTTAAAGACATTTATAGCTGAAACCATTGAAATATTCACGGCATGCATTTTAATTTTTTCAGTTGGTGATTGAGGAAGCTGGCGTAACGGCGGTATGCGCGTGGTGTTAGCAGCGCTAGCAGCGCTCGCTGCGCATTCGCTGGCCAGCCTGCATGAGCACCGCGCGCGGCATCATGCACCCGAGCACTCTCTGCATTTTCCAGCGCCAGCGCTTCCCCAGCCCTACAGAGGTCATGGCGAGGCTGTGCGTTATAACCCAGAACTAGATACAATCTTACCTCGTATTGATGAACATGAAACATCTTCTAAACGCGCGAAGTTAGAAGACGCTGAAACTTCTTCTAAAAGGGAAGAAAAATATTATTCCAATCATGAACGAGATGAGGAAGTTCTCATGGCAGATGAACCTCAAATGGGACCTGAACCTGCCGACTCGTTGGTGGTTCGTACGCAAAAGGGTAGAGTTAAGGGTATCACTCTTACAGCTGCTACTGGGAAAAAAGTTGACGCGTGGTTTGGTATCCCTTACGCCCAAAAACCTCTCGGTGACCTCAGATTCAGGCATCCAAGACCGGTAGAGAATTGGGGAGAAGAAATCCTTAATGCAACGATACTGCCTCATTCATGCGTTCAAATAGTGGATACCGTATTTGGGGATTTTCCAGGTGCTATGATGTGGAATCCTAACACAGATATGCAGGAAGACTGTCTGTATATTAATATAGTCACCCCAAGACCAAGACCAAAGAATGCAGCTGTTATGCTCTGGGTATTTGGTGGTGGATTTTATTCTGGAACTGCTACTTTAGATGTGTATGACCCTAAAATCCTTGTATCTGAAGAAAATATTATCTATGTTTCTATGCAATATCGTGTCGCTTCACTTGGTTTTCTCTTCTTTGATACTGCTGATGTGCCTGGAAATTCTGGACTTTTCGATCAAATTATGGCATTGCAGTGGGTCAAAGACAATATAGCTTACTTTGGTGGTAATTCTCATAATGTGACTTTATTCGGAGAATCAGCTGGTGCAGTTTCTGTCTCCTTGCATTTATTGTCACCCCTTTCAAGAAACTTATTTTCTCAAGCTATAATGCAATCTGGAGCTGCAACTGCTCCATGGGCTATAATATCAAGGGAAGAAAGTATTTTACGAGGTATTCGTCTGGCTGAAGCCGTACATTGTCCCCATTCAAGAACAGACATGAGCCCCATGATTGAGTGTTTGCGGAAGAAAGGGGCAGATGAATTAGTAAATAACGAATGGGGAACATTAGGTATTTGTGAATTTCCTTTCGTTCCTATCATTGACGGTTCATTTTTGGACGAAATGCCGATAAAGTCCTTGGCCCACCATAATTTCAAAAAAACGAACCTTCTGTTGGGGTCAAATACTGAAGAGGGTTACTATTTTATTCTGTATTATTTAACAGAACTGTTCCCTAAGGAGGAAAACGTGGGCATTTCTAGAGAGCAATTTATTCAGGCTGTACGGGAATTGAACCCTTATGTCAACGATGTCGCTCGACAAGCAATAATTTTTGAGTACACAGACTGGTTAAACCCTGATGATCCGATAAAAAATCGCAATGCTTTGGACAAGATGGTAGGTGATTATCATTTTACGTGTGGTGTCAATGAATTAGCACACCGATACGCAGAAACAGGCAACAATGTGTACACGTATTACTATAAGCACCGCAGTAAGAATAACCCGTGGCCATCATGGACGGGAGTCATGCATGCGGATGAAATAAATTATGTATTTGGTGAACCATTAAATCCTGGAAAGAATTATTCTCCTGAGGAAGTCGAATTCAGTAAACGTATGATGAGATACTGGGCCAACTTTGCTAAAACTGGGTATGTGTAAAAAAATATCCTGACTTAATCCTTGCTTATTAACTTCTTTATTCATATTATAAATGCGAAAGTGTGTGTGTTAGTTTGTCTGTTTGTTTCTTCTTTATGAAGTCAAAAAACTGCAACAGATCTATGTAATTTTTGCACAGAGATCCTGAAAAAATAAAATACACAGTTCTCGAGTGAACGATGATAACCGGATTCCACGTGGATGAAGTTGTGGGCATAAGCTAGTATATTATAAATGCGAAAATGTGTTTGTTTACTTATCTTTCTTTCACTTCAAAACCGAGTAAGGGATCAACGTGATTTTTTTCATAAATATATTTACAAACTAGGAGAGTGAATAAAGCTTGTTTATAAATAACTCAGCTAAGAAAATATCTGATTATTTTTCATACAAAATATATTTTAATTACTTACTGATGTCTTTGGGGGATACCTTTCTCCAGCAGTGGACATCCCCGGGTTGAAATGATGACGATTATGACAACCTCAATCATGCGTTCAAATTGTAGATACTGTGTTTGGGGATTTTCCTAATGCTAAGATGTGGAATCCTAACACAGATATGCAGGAAGACTATCTAGTCACGCCAAGACCAAGACCAAAAAATGCAGCTGTTATGCTATTTTATGGGAAATCAACAATTCTGTCCTTTGTTGTATTACAGAAATCCATCCCTAAGTCCTAATGGGGAGATGACGGAGGTGCACTGGCCAGTCCACTCCGCGTTTGGCAGAGAATACCTATCGCTCGCGGTCAACTCCAGTGCAGTGGGTCACGGCCTCCGAGTTAAGCAATGTGCTTTTTGGCAAAAGTACCTGCCTCAATTGATAGCGGCCACAAGTACGTTCCATTTTTAATATAACGAGTCACAGTAGATTATTTTGTTAGTTGCATTAGGGCAGTAATAATAATAATAATGTATATTACGACTCAATAATAACAATAAGACGTTTATTTTATAATTTGATAACAAGTAACTTAAGCTAAACACGAGATGACAATAATTATTATGTCATGTACATAAATGAATACTAATCCTTGAAGTGGTAGGATGTTTGTTTCCGAATGTCCAGTTACCAAGCCTTGCAACGATTTTTAAATACCATCAAGGACTTACTTTCTCTTACTGGTGGGGGGAGATCATTCCAGCATTTAGATGCAGCATAACAAAACCTGCCTCTAAACGCCCAGAGCCAAGGGCCAGGGAGTATATAATGGTCTCGCCCCTGAATTAGATCTACTACCTTAAAATTGTATTCTTTAGATAAATAATTTATTCTTTGGAGGCATTTGGCGTTTCATATAATACCTACATTTCATCGGCGTTGAAGGTCTCTCCCGTGGGAAATTGAAAATGATCATAAAAGGATAATACCAGGATGCCGGGAGTTTAAGGAGTTTAAGAGAGGTTGAATGATGAAGTTACAGAGAAAGAGCGATTCAAAGGTCCGATATTTTTCCTTTGAAAGGTTGTTATGACATCCAAACAACAAGTCGGACAAATGGTATCAAAATTTACAAATGTAGCCTAGTATAACAAATTGTTTATTTAATAAAATTAATAAAATACAGTGCCATTATGACCACAATAGTGAGGAAGTCAAGGTGATATCCCGTAATGAAAAGTTACAATCTTTTGTATGATACAAAATGCTAAATGAAAATGAAATTACGGTATAAAAAAACTCCAAGAAGCATAAAAAACAAACAAATCTTCTAGGAGTCCTGTGTGCGTCTAAATACGTTTTAATTTCATCATTATGTCCTTAAATACTCAGCACAAAGCAGCATTTATTTGCTCAAGAGCAATAAAGTTGCATGCACATAGTATACACAATTGCAACGTGCAAGTGTCATAGGCTACTTCTATATAAAAATCTAAGGGTGCGTGATGCCAGGAGCAAAAATACTTTTAACGTCGCTAGTCGAAATTTAGTTTTTAACTTTGCTTTTGCTTTTTTAATAGTAGTTGAAAGAAAAGCAGCTTATGCATCAAGTGATGTATTACTGCGGTCGTGTTTGTAGAGCCCTCACTTACGCTGGGGCTCCAAACTAACACTCGTCGCGATAGTAAGTCAATTTCTGCTTTGTACAACAATCTACTAATACTCATCTTCTACAAAAGGTCCTTTACATGTCTCCGGTAGTATTTAAAAAGTACCTGATTAAAGTCCGATTTATAACTTTTATAAATATATGTATATTTACATGGAAATGTTTTTGCTTAACAAGGCATATATAATATAATTTCACTACTAAAAACCATGGTGGATAGATGTATCAATGAGGGTATGATCTGAAGCTGGTTGATATTTTGGAGAAACCTTACTAAAAGTTTCATTGAGTAGGCGATAAGAGCCGTCTACAGCAAGATCGAACTCCTATTCGTTTTATTGTATTTAGTTCCTCAAATTGCATACTACGTTTCACTAACCATACCTACATTTTCCCTTACGTGACTAGACGCTAGCTAAAACTTTAGTCGGTAGGATCTCATCTCCTTTTTAGGGTACCGTACATCAAAAGGAAAAAAAACGAAACCCTTATAGGATCACTCGTGTATCTGTTTGTCTGTCCGTCCGTCTGTCATAGCCAATTTGCTTCGAAACTACAGGACCGATTGAGTTGAAATTTGGTACACGTGTAAATCGGTGACCGCAACACGAACGTGTAATGTAAATAAACGAATTTTAAACATGGGGGCCACTTTTGGGTGGGAATAGAAAATAAAAAAATAAAGAATTACTAAATCACACGATATAGTTATATGTCAAATAAAAGGGCTCGTAGTAAGAATCTTAAATATATAATATGCGAAAATTTACATTATCTCCGAAACTACTGGGCCTATTTGAAAAACGTTCAAAACATAGTTCCTTACCTATAGATTACAGGAAAACCTATAACAAGTCTCAGTGGTATTTAAAGTGAAATAGGAAATTTCAGATAATCATGTACGAAACCCTCTACACGCGCGTTTAACTCGCACTCGTCCGGTTCTTTCATAAAAGTCTCAATAAAGACGCTCGTAAACGGGCTATTTTCTCAGTAATTTATTGCTGCAATTGTGTAGCCGACGTCTAGCTGGCTATATCGTGCAACTGAGAGCAACAATGGCTGCAATCTTGCAGTGTTGCCCAGCGATATTGCATGATAATAATTATATTTGATCTAGTCGAAGCATCAGAAGTCTAGCCGGGTATATTGCGGACGATATCAAACTGATTTGACTTTGACTGCAACACCGTTCAGCAAAATCTATACCTAACTTGCTCTTTCTGCATACGTGTATCCCTTTCGATATAGAATACGATTTAATATAGGCCCAGGAAAGATAGAAAGAGTTAAGAGAGTTCTGAAATAATACGGAGTTGGTTCATAAAACTCACTATGCTATTTGATATATTCTACGAATTAAAATCTCTTTAACACGGATCCTTATGTCTTTCTTTTATTTTAATTAATTGAATACTTATTGTGAATGTAAAACAAAGTGAACACAGCTCCTAATTAATTTATTACACGTGTATAAACACCCTTTAAAGAACAAAATTCAAACATGATCGTATGTTGAATACCTAACAGTAAATAAAAAGTAAACTTAATTGTTAACATTGTATACAGATATACTCTATTTTATTTAACAACATTTTATAATTCTACATACTGTTATATCATTTTACGATATTATCATGCTACTCATTTAAATGATTACTTATTATTATATAATACCTAATAGTTTTAATTATATTTAATTTAATTCCATAGTGGGGCCAATACGAAAGTATTTTCGCTAAATTTAGAAGTCGCTAAATTTGAAATAAGAAACGTTCAACTCGATTTTGAACCTTGGAGCTATACAAAATCGAGTTTGACGTTTCTTATTTTAAATTTAGGCAATCTTAAATTTAGCGGACACCGTTTCGAATTAGACCCAGTATATAATTAAGGAATCTTCGACTTCATTGACGTTAATTTCTGCTTGCCCTTTGGCATAGGCCTCCCCTAGAATTTTCCATGTATCCCTGCTTGCAGCTTTTCTTTGCCATGTTGTTGTAGCTACTTGTTCGATGTCATCCTCCCATCTTGTTTTTTGACGTCCTTTCCGTGATTTTCCATTTCTAGGGTACCATACAATAACATCTTTTCCATTATTGTCCTGTTTCTTATCATTATGGCCTGCCCATTTCCACTTTAGTTTTTTTCACTGTGTATGTGACATCCAGCGGCCCTAACATGAACGACACAAATATAAGATAGATCGTCTTATCTCCACGTGCGTCTCTCTCGGTTTATCCTTGAATCGTCGACAAACTTTTCATCGAATATCAGTTCAAAGTCAATGTTTCCCATATTTTCATTTCATAGACTATTCAAGTATTCATATCATCGAACGAAGGAATCAAGTATTTTTTTATCGCTGATTATTTAATTGTAGAATAATTGTATCATAATTTGTTTATTCTACAGAACTTCCTTTCGTATTTTTTTATTGAATTTTTTATTTCAATCTTGTAAATGATGTTTCATTAAAAAAACATTCAAATTTGTATTAATACACAACTATTTTGTTTCGTTTGGTGAATTAAACGCAATACGCTAGCGGACGGATGTGGGTAGATATAATACGACCCATCCCACTAATCGATGAAACACTAATAACTGTTTATAGTAAGCAAGACTTCCAGGGTGGTCATAAAAAAATAACTTACACCAAAGGCTAATGCGAGAGATTTGATATGCTACGCTCCCGCATTAGCCTTTGAACCTAACCGTTCCGAGTCGCTTCCGCTCTGACCCATCTTGCTCGCTCGCTCCGCTCGCTCGCTGTTAGCGATTTTTTCTTTTTCATTTCCTTAAGATGGGTAGTCAAAGCTATACCTAAATTAACATTCATATGATACATGATGTTGTACTGTGTATACACTATAAAATAAAATATATTCGGAATAAAACGCCGATGAAATGAACTTCTATATTTAGTTGTTCTGTCTTTTGAATAGTTTATGAAATGTACGTTTTAAGAAATAATAATCCTTGTACAGTTGTTCTAGGAATTAAGATAATTTGTTACGTATAATCGATGAAGCCAGATTACTTGTAAAGAAATTATAGGAACTGAATATTATATAAATCGTTTTCGATGAAATTAAATTCGATCAAAAGTTTGTCGACGATTCAAGGGGCACAAGTCTCTCTCACACTAGTGCCGACGAAAGAGATAGTCATAGAGATAAACGGGTTTAATTTATCTATGTGTCATTCATGTGAGGGCCGCAGTGCGAACTTGTCTGACACGGCGATGTGTCAGCCACGTTCGCACAGCAAAAGGCGACACACCGGCCGTAGGTTATATTACACTAACCGTTTCGGGCCATTTGCGACCTCCCATAACTTAAAATCTAATTGACTGACACACTTGCAATTTTGCATGTCTAGTAAGGCCCTTTTCTGACTGCTAAATCACAAAATTCCAATAAAAACCTCTTACCGTTCACGAAATAATGACGTCCGAAAATCAATTTTTATCACTGACTGACTGACTGACTGACTGACTAACTGACTTAAATAGATTGTAATGATCAATTTCAGATCTTTCAAAAGATGTCACCACTGACTTTAAAATTAATAATTAATGTGCGGTTCGTCGCGTCAGTTTTTTTCATGGAAGATGAGGGTGGCGGGGAGTAAACAGGAAGGATTGACCATCAACAGGTTCTGCCAACGATTATTTTACGGATAACGATACGATACAATACGCATAAGTCTTGTTTATCACTCATATTCCGGTAAATTGATGTGTTAATGTATGCTGACACCCGTGTCAGCAAACATACCCCGCGCATACACCATATACAGTACGCCGGTACTTAAGTCGTAGACTAGCTTAAATAATTAATTAGTGATTAACGTTCACCGAAGCAACGGAACTTGTGTATTTTATAGTACTAAATCTTTGTTACAGCCTAGTGAACCGCCCCTTTTGATATGGATAACTATTTCGAATAAAAATAAATGAGAATCGGTTCCGTTGTGCGCTAACATCGAGGATACCGATCGATGAATTCAACTACGCAGATAATCAGATAACTGTAGCTTAGTTGGGAGTGTGAACGACTCTGAAGTCGCATGCACCCGGTTCGAACCCGACTAGAAGCAGTTTACTTTTTGTGTTTTTATTTTTGTTTTCAAGTTTTGTCATTATTAAGTGTTCATCTGGATACTTGTTCGAGCTTTTATTTAAATTGCTGCATGCGATACTACAGTGCACCTGCGTTGGAATTTTTGTATGCAACTATAATATAATTAAGTTTCTATCGTTCTTGTATTTTTCTAACATTATACCCGAGCTCATCACAAGATCAAAATTTTTGACTACTTCAAGGTGACCTAAGAAGTTAAAATTTGGCGTGGAGGTAGGTTATTGGACGTATACATAGGGAGAAATCAGAAATCATCACATTAAGGGTTGGTATTAGTGACGGGACTGTAACCCTGGTTAAACTGGGAGCAAAAAGGGGGACCAGACAGGAAACACGGTGGCAGCTTAAGAGTATATTGACAGTAACAGAAAACAAACGAACTTGACATTAGAAAAATATATTAAAAACCTCAACCTTCCAAGCAGGTCATTAACATGCTCCACCTTTTTTATAAGTAGAAGACCACACAAATCCAGAGCACCAACTTCTTTAGCGGTCTTTTGAGTAGTCCCTACATCCATCCAAGTCACTACATCCGCCTCTCGAGTATCATCAGGGCCAACGTAAATTCTAGTAATTCTACCTCTGGGCCAAGTCCCTCTGGAGAGTTGCCCATCCGCCATTAAAACTAGGTCTCCTTCTTTTACTTGGGTAACTGTACCTCCTCCACGACGGGGTGTTAGACTGGGGAGGTACTCCCGGATCCATCGCATCCAAAAATGGTCCGATAATCTAACCGCTTTTCGCCACCCATCTCTGCTCAGCAAATCTCCGTCCTTCAGTGAGGCTGGCATGGGTCGGCCAGAGGATGAACCGAGGATGAAATTTAAAGGCGTCAACGCTTCTGCGTAATCGGGACTAGCTGGCACATGCGTATGGGGGCGAAAGTTCACTAAGTTCTCCGCCTCCAGTAGAAAAGTTTGTAGGATTTCGTCTGACGGGGAACGTTCTCGTAGAAGTTTTTATACTAGTTACAAGTTTGGATTTATATAAAACTTGCCAAGTTATAAATTCAAGTGGTCCTTTATTTTAAGATACTATATGCTACTTAAGGGGAACTATTCCTTATTATTTAACATTTCGATTGGGATCAGAAAAATGCGTTGTTTATTTTTTCATATTTAGTCGGTTCGATTCCCAGATGAGGCAAGCAATTTTGAAAAAAACTTATGAATGCAGTATTACTTACTTTTAAAATAAAATAATGTTTCCGTACAGCAAAATATGCTATCTACAACATTTAAGGTAAGTACTTTCCATTCCTGTCGCATGGCCGTGGGACGTCCAGTAGAGTGATGAGGCTGATCGGTCTGTAGTTATTTACTTTCTTATCGACAGTATGATAGTTGATGATGTCTTTTGTTGTGATTTGATTTCCTCGGTTAGTATATTGTTGCAATTAGTAGCATGATAATATTGTGAAATGATGTTATAGCATGTACAATAAAACTTTGTTTTGGATCAACTGATTCCATTTGTTTTTCAACTTTTAAATGGACCACAAAACAAACAATAAGGTAACCTTTCAAGAAATAAATGTAATCTCGCCTAATATGGGATGCCTTGGTATTGTAATTTTCTATGGGAGGAACTGACAATCCTACTTCATACTAATCCTGCTAATATTTTAAATGCAAAAGTTCTGTATGTTTGTTACCACTCAGCTCCATACAGCAGATTTTCATGAAACTTCGTATATAGTTAGAACTTAGCTCCTGTAATAGGAAATAGGGTTATTTTTATGCTGGATAAGTTTAAGTTCCACAGGGAAAATTGATAATCGAATCCCAAGCGAATAAAGTCGCGGGCAGAAGCTTGTAGCTTATTAGATTACTGTTAACAAGAATACATTTAAAAATTTAAATAAATCCCCATCTGATGAGGAATTGGGCAACCTGTAGTCTTCAGTTGATGCAGCGTCACGTCAAGGTTATCATGTTCTTGCAATATCATTGAAGTAATAGGATACCAAATTTCGAATTGATCACAACTGTCGAAGTTGCTTACATCCCTTCATCAACTAGAAAAGAGCTGATGATCTTCAGACGGAAAAACAGATTTTCTTGAATCATAGCTAAGAATATTCTCGATTAAGTTACCTTTCACACAAAAAAATCTGAGTCAAATTCGGTTCATCCATCTGGAAGCTACAATGTCACACACGTTAAACTTATTACATTATACTTACACTGAGAAAATATTACTGTACCGACATACGTAATTCTGGATGCCACGTACGTAATTCTGGAGAAAAACGTACCTAACGTACGTAGAGACTCGGCTACATGGATAATGTTGCGGGCTACATAGATAATGTTGCGGACTACAAACGCCTGTATATGTTTTTACATTACCACGTAACAATCAACATTATTTCGGATGCTTCGACATTATTTGGACTTGGCTGCGAATACATTACGGTAATGCAGGTATAGCATCAAAAATTTTCTCAGTGTAGGCTGTTTGCGTCAGTATAAACATACAAATCACTATGTGCAAGTATTAAATCACTTCTTCTAACAAATAACCATGCCGTCAATGCACGTTTATTAGAAGGTTTCAGAACATCTTTAAACTAAACTGCGGGAAGTGTGGAAGAAAAGATCGGTGAATTTTAATTACGTGTTTTGATAAATATACAAAAAATATCTGAGAGGCAATAATGCCTATTCGTTTTTGAAACAAGACACATTTTTATTAAAATTCATGTTCATTTAATTTTTTCTCCATATTATTTTCTATGGATGGTTCCATAGAAAAAAATATGGAGAAAAAATTAAAAAGGCCTGTTTTGACAGAAAATGTTTTAGAAACCATTAAATTCATCGACTTCTCAAAAAAAAAAACTGAAAAAGTTATCGGATCTCAACTTAGCGTTTCATACAAATCTGGAGAGATATTAGGCATCCTTTTTCTACACTTTTTCGCTATTTAGATCAGAAATTGACCTTATTTTAAGAAAAATTGCATGTTTTGTTATTAATTAATCGTTAAAAGATTGTGAATTTTAATATTTTATAACTTGTTTTATTGTTAACATAAATGCATAAAAGTCAAACATGTTTTATTAAATAAAAACTAGTCACTTCGTGAGCTGTGACCTCGCGACAAACATAACTTTGCCATTTCCACTGCCATTTTGAAAAAAAATTAAAAGCTGTATTAACAAAAAAAGCAATGTAATTATCGAACCTGGTCACAAAATTTCACGGGAATTGGTTGAGAAATGCGACCTGTAGAGGAGAACAAATGGACAGCCGGATAGCCGGACAGACAGCCGCCGTCGGACATAGGAAAGCATTTTTGGCTAAGCTGAAACTGAGACGCTTCGCTGGCTTCGCTCGCTCGGGCGAAAATGTTTTTCGAAGTATGCAATTTGTATACATACTCGTACATAATGAATAGCGAAAAATAATTTATGCCGATTCAAAAAAATACGAAAGCACGCGCAGGGTTTTTCGAAACGTACTTGGTAATATTTAGTAAAATCAAAAATCATGTCTTGATTGTGCAAGAGTACATTATTCTGTCAAATATCAGCCGTCACCAAAAATACTATACCTAACTAATACTACGCGTTGTTATGTTGGTGTCCCTTAGAGCACTGTCAGCTTATTTTAAAAATAATAGGTTGAAGGTGAGAGAGTATCCGGATTATGAGAAAATTTCGGAGCTGATATCGGTTATCAATCCTTTATGGTGCGTCCACATCTGACGAACGCGCCGCGAATGCGCCTGTTTGCGGAAGGCTGGCTAACTGCGCGCGTACATTATTTAGTACGAGCTATTCGCGTGCGCGCTACGCGCCGCGCGTGTACAGCGCTAGCGCTGCCCGCATACAGCGCGCTCGCTCGCCATGTGCACGGGCTCGAACTCAATGGGCGCGGTGCGCGCGCTTTATGCAGGCCTTGCGCTAGTTGCGCTAAATAAGCGCGCAAACAGTTATACATATATAATAAATACACGTGTGCAGCGCGCGTACTGCGCGCGAGCGGTTGGTGAACGGCGCATTCGCGGTACGTTCGTCAGATGTGGACGCACCTTTAGGTATTGATTTTCTAAAGATTTCCCTAAGTAAACTCTCACTTTCTTTCCTTTATATGAAAGTTCACACACGATAAATGTGATCAAATAATCTCATTAATTTGAATGTACGAGTAGACACCTAATTTTATCTTTTAATACTTATTGATTACAGAAAAACCGGACCTTCCACGAAACTGCACAGGTAGTGCCACTACACATCGGCTATCGTACAACGTTCTCGGTCTGAGCATCGCCGTCGCCACCGGGTTATCGCAAAATATAATGTTCAGATATTTTGTAAAGTTTGTTATAATTGATTAGAAAGAACCTTTTACGTACCTATTTAATGCTTTATTTGCTTTGGCCTGTTATCGACTTATCTGCTGAGCAGTGTTGGGCAAATTCATTGGAACTCATTAAAGCAATTCTATTTGTCTCATTACATTTGTATTTTGTTAATCTGGTAGATAGCTGTTATTTCACATGCGACATGTTATATGGTTGATCGTATTGAATGATTGTTCAAAACGAGTGTGGCCCATAATTTCTATAAATACTTTTTTCTTGGTATCATCTGTTCCATTCCCATATTTTACCAGTGGCATTTTTTCCCAATGCTTTATTTACCTTTGGATTTTTTTTTTTTGTAACATGGTTTTCTTAATTTTGCATATGTGCTCAATCTTTTTAAATCTCGATGGCTAAAATCTCTATAGTCTATTTTTTATGTTTATAAAGTACTGAGGCTGAATACGACACGCTCATTGGGTTCATTCCAATTAAGAATGCTAAGGTGGCTTTCACGGCGTGGAAAACTAGGGACATAAAGAAATTCGCAGACATCTCTATTATTATAAATATTAGGTAAAATGTTTTAAAACTTTAATTTTCGTGTAAACTATTGGTCTCTACAACGATAAGTGCTAAGATAATAAAATCGCTGTACTATTTTATTTCGTTCGAAGAAAAGGATAAACATGATCATAATAAGTACCTAACATGATGTAATATGTACCTATCCTACCTATCTTGACGTTATGTCTTAATGTGAACGCCGGCTTGTTACCAATAAGAAGCGAGAACGTCATCCCAGTACTTTATAGATACAAAAAATAGACTACAGAAACTTTTTTTGGAGAACTTATTTTCTTTATTCCCATATTTGTACAATCTTCTTATATTGCGATGTATAAAATTACTAAATACTTAATTATATAATCTTACAAGCTGTTGCCCGCGATTTCATTCGCGTATCATTCGGTTATCGCTATTCCGTTTTAGCATCTTTATTAATAAATTAATTAATTAAGTCTGCAGAGTTCAAGGTATTCGATGGTAAAGCCGATAGTAGAATAATAGATATTTATGAGTTGATGGCAGAAGATTGTATATACGTCCACTCCTGAGCATATTAAGGCCTCGTCCAAAGACTTCCAGAACCTTTTGCCTTATAATTAAATAACTCTGTCTTGAGCACGATCTCGCTGGCAAGCCCACGAGAGATGTTAGGACGTGGCGTAGTCGTTAGTCAACATTGACGTTAATTTCTTAATTTAATTACATCATATTATTATGAAGTTACATATTTTCTTTCAATTACGCTTTCTCATACTCTCATTCGCTGACTTAGTAGCAATAATCGGTTAGTCATTCAATGGAGTACACTAAAAAATAAGTCACGGAATATTTTACTACCCTGTCACTTTAATCAATTCATGATGCATTCAAACTGTCAATCTATTTTCATTCATGCGAATTAAATACCTGCACAAGTTTTGAATTTGACTTTAGCAAATCTAATAAATATGATGAATAATTGCTAATGTTATGACAAACTTTTAGCTTAGTTGGTAGTAACCCTTCCTACGAAGCTAGTGGTCCCGGTTTGAATCCTTGTAGGCAGGTATTATGTGATGAGCATCATTCTTGGATGTCTCTTATATATCCATACTCGTAATAAATAAATATAATTGAAGTGTCTATTTCTAATGTCAAAATAATAGCTTTTTTACTAAATACATATGAAAGTAGGTATATACGGTACGTAAACAAAATACAATTTTTAAAATGTTGTCTTTCTGTTTGTTTTGGCTATTCTCCGAAACGGCTGGACCAATTTTAACGGGACTTGCACTGGCAGATAGCTGATGTTATAAGGAGTAAGTAAGGCTACTTTTATTTAAGAAACAGAATTAGGGACCACATAAAAAAAATTATACCATGAAATTATTAACATAATTCAATCTACGCGAGTGAAACCGCGGGGGACAGCTAAATTAAGTATATATTTATCAGTATATTTAGTAAGTATAATTATCGTTGCCAAGTACCCATAGCACAAAACTAGACCTTAGTTTTGAATTAGATCAATTTGTTTCGCCTGTTGTTTATTATAAAATTAACGTACGAGAAAATAAAACTACAAATCAAATATGAAAATAGGAAAAAACAACAGGATTAAGTAAACAACACCATTAAAATATTATAATAGGCAAATATTCTCCTGGATAATTAAGAGAATAGGAAAAAACAACTAATAATGAAATTAAGTAGTGACAAAAATAAAGCATTGGAAAAAATGCCACAGGGGAATTATGGGAATGGAACAAATGATCCCAAATGATTTTCGGAAACTTTGGGCCACACTCTTCTAAACTTTTAAGTTGCTCCTTGCGATTATGTGATTATATGATAACTAGCTTTTGCCCGCGACTACGTAGGCATTGAATTTGGTGGTCATTATTCGACTCTTAACATCTCATCCTCATTCATCAGTTAAATATGATAATGTATATGTGCAAATGCGATGTTGTGACCAAATTACCTGGTAGACTAGTAGAATTTCGTTAGATAATGAGGAAATAGTATTATGTTAAATATATACAAAAATCTTTTTATTTTATTTAATATGCTTCAGTTTGATTATTCGGGACTAAAACTGCCCTCCTGGGTGGTCGATAAAAATATACAATTCGTACTCTAAGTAAATAACGATATTGTAATACAAGAAATTATAATAAGGCAATTCTTTAGGGTTCCATAGATTCCGTACATCAAAAGGAACCCGTATAGGATCACTTCGTTGTCCGCCTGTCTGTTTGTCTATCTGTCAAGAGATTTTTTCCAGGGACGCGTAGAGGTATAAACTTGAAATTAATATCAAACACTCACGTCTGAAATTCCTAGGAGATGTGATACAATCAAACTCAACGCAATCAAAAGATACAGCCGTTAATGCTGCATATTTTAACACTCCCAAGGGAATCAAAACCAACAGTGTACTTTCTGTTGACCTAGAAGCATGAAATTTGGTAAACCGTAACCGAAAACCGTAAATTTGTATTTATATCACAACAAAAATGTGTTAAACGGAATAATAGATAGACAAGACAGACATACGGATAGACGAACCGACGGACAACGAAGTGAACCCATAAGGGCTCCATTTTTCCTTTTGAAGTACGGAGCTCTAAAAAATCAGGCAGCATGGTCCATGACCAAGAACGAAAGGACAAACGGAAAAGCATTATTAAAAATTGGTACGAGCCTAGTTCAATATGTTTAGAAAATATGAATACTAAGCTCAGGACTACAGCCCGATACAGGTCAATTGATCAAGACGACCAAAATCGCGTTTGGTTCTACACGGTCGGGCAAATGTGATTTGCTGCTGTCCCGATCAAGTTCGTTGGGAGCTGACTGATTTTCAATGCCCGACCGACTTCCAACCACCTATAAGTAGGCTTTAAGACCGGGTACCGACCTATAATAAACATGTGCAATATCACCGGTTGCACAATTATATTTATCGTCAGTAGATGATATTGAAGACTGAATCCGCTGAATGGCTCTTGGTACTATCATCAGCCAATTTAAAATGAGCATACGACCTTGTGATCAATACTTTGTCTTAAAATGTGGCTTTAAGTTTGCAATTGTGAAAATTTAATTTAATATATATTTACGCTTAATACACGTAATCTATACTACCAAAACGTACCGTGACTGACTTATAGACAACGGACAGCCTAAACCTGTGCTCCTAGAAGTTTGAAATTTGGAGGAGATATTCCTCGAGTAGGTACCCTAGAGGTGCACTAAAGAGGGATTTTTTGAAATTCCATCCCTAAAGTGGTGAAAAGGGGTGATAAAGTATGTATGGAGTTGTTTTTCGAAGTCACAAGATGACACTGGATAAAATAAATATACTCTACAAAAGTAATAAAATAACACGTGTTACATTAATTTTGAAAATTAGTCTTCTAAGGGGGTGAAAGTGGATGGCACAGTTCATTTGGAGAAATATTAATAATTTTTGCTAGGTACGCTTTTGAAACTCTTTTGTGTACTTTACTTCCTAGTGAAGGAAACTATTAATTCTTTTTAATTATCTCTAAATATGAATCGAACTGGACTTAATGACAACAAATACGTGGCTCTGCCTGTAACGGCAGTAATGTATAGACATACACATTAACGAGGATCAAATACTTTTGAAAAATATTGTGTCTTTAATGAGAGGAAATACACATTTTATGCTTTTATTTTTCACTCATGCCGGTTCAATTTCAGGCACAGACTCCGGGTCTTCAGAAATCTTTATTAATTTCCATCCTGTATAGTATTTTTTTTAACTTACAATTTTGTATAAATACTATTAAATAATAATAAAAACAAAGATTTTCCATATTTATTCTAATATATTACTTCCCTGAAGAATCCAAATATTGTTTGTTTTTAATCGACTTCAAAAACATCGAATAAGTAAGTTCTCAATTCGACGCATATATTGTTTTTAGGGTTCCGTACCTCAAAAGCAAAAAAGGAACCCTTATAGGATCACTTCTTTGTTTTACTGTCTGTCTCTCCGTTTGTCTGTCTGTGTGTCAAGACCTTTTTCTCAAGAACGCGTGGACGTATCTAGTTGAAATTAATATCAAATACCCAGGTTTGCAATCTCCCGGAGCCGTGAAAAATTCAACTTTCTAAGTCACCGCAATCGAAAGATACGGCCGTTTATGCCACATATTATGTTGATACTCGCAAGGGAATCAAAACCTATAAGGAACTTCCTGTTGACATAGAATCATGAAATTTGGCATGTCTTATAGCATAAGTAAAGGAAAAAGTCCAAAAACTGTAAATTTGTAGTTATATCACAAAAAAATTATAGTTTAACGGAATAACCTTTGCAAGGTCGTATCACACTTGGCGGTTGCACGGAGAAAAGAACCTTGCGGAAGTAATTTTTTGTCTTATTACATAGGTAGTTTGTAAATGGTTACCCCGTTGTCAAAGCTATTTTTTTAAAAAAATGAGGATTCCGTACCTACAAGGTACTGTATGTTTTTCATAGGTAAGTACGGGACCCTCGGCGCGCGAGTCAGACTGGCACTTGACCGGTTTTTTTTAATTTATGCATGTTCACATTTGACTCGGAGATGGCTGGACCGATTTGGCCAATCCTTTTTATTGACTACTTGGTGAAGTTGAACTGATGATCAAGACCACAGATGACCAACTGAACTCCTCAATGATAAGTATTTTACGGGTGGCGATTAAATTTCCTTATAAAGTTTGGTAAATAAATTATGCTCATGAAAATGCATGTGGTAATGTGGAACTAATGGTGAAGAACCAGGAGAACTCCTCAACGATTACGTAACGTTCATATCATATGTAACGTTCTTGCAACTTGTATCGCAACATTTTGAAAAAGGTGATGAGCTATTGTCATTTGGCTATTGTTACTCGATGTATTGAATGTATGGAGTACGTGTCGTCAAATCACATTATTAAAATAATCACAAAAAAGTGAAGAAAATAAAAAATCGGATTCAAAAACCCTTTGAAAAGTAAGAAAAAATTATTGATCTTCGTTAGTCAATTACTTAGTGATAAATTAAATATATCCAAGTCGGTAGCAAGTAAATTAGGTATAATATCCCTCATACTGTGTTCATTTCCTAAACATTGATTTCGATGAATTTAATTTAGGTACTTATCACTTAATCTTTACTTACATACCTAATAGTAATTGGCTAACGAAGAAGATCTTGAATATGAAAAATATTTTTAATGTAGGTAGGTAGTTGTGGATTTCGAAATAAGGTAAACAAAAGATGCCACAACACCTTTTACATTCTTTTTTAGGGTTCCGTACCTCAAAAGGAAAAACGAAACCTTTATAGGATCACTCGTGTGTCTGTCTGTCTGTCACAGCCAATTTTCTCCGAAACTACTGGACCTAATGAGTTGAAATTTGGTATTCTCTATTTGTCTGTCTGTCCGTCGGTTAATTTGTGCGACAATCACGCTAAAACTACTCGAAAGCTTTTGACGAATGATGTTGTGATAGTGTATGTAGGATAATATTTATTTCGAAATTCATCCCCTAAGGTGATAAAATATGATTTTTGAAGTCGGGTAGCAAATGAAGAAATGAAATTTAACGCATTTGAAAATCACCTCCTAAAGCTATAAAAAGGGGATTAAAGTTTGTTTTCACTGTCATTTTTAAAACGCTTCTATTATTGAAGTTAGAAACATGAAACTTCGTATAATGACTGTTGGGTACAAATAAAGAAATGTGATTTATCGATATTAGAAAATTAACACTTAATAAGGCCGAGGCGAATTAGCGAACACTTAGTTAATAAACATTTACGGAAAAGACCGTTAACTTTTTTATTTAACTTTATCGGTATTATAGATCTGATATATCACGCTTTCTTTCCTCATTCTTACTTTTTCGGTCAGTATTTAATTTTAATGTGATTAATTAATCTAAGTATTTGGTCAATTTGTGCACCATGCCTGTCAAGGGAAACAAGCTATCGTCACTGTTAATGTTAAGTTATACTTATAAAGACACAGGCGATTTAGCGACCACATACAATTACTTAGAAACTGAGTCTTAGTTATTTTTTATTATAAGGTTCTAAATTAGTTGTGTTTATTGAGCATGACTTTCAAAATATCCTTTTTTTTTATTTCGTATTTTTTTTTTGCCCTAGATGTATTCCCCAGTGCATTACAAAGATGGGAGTGTATTTAAATTTCACGTAGCATATCTGTATAACTGGGGCCATATTAAGGGTTAACCTATAAAGGGGGTATATCCCAGGAGTTCCATATTTTTCAGTTCCATATGGAACTATTGGAATATTCATTTTAAAGGAAATATCCCAGTAGTACCCTATGGAACTACTGGTACATATTCATATGTAACGTCTCCTATGTACCTTAGTACGACTTTTATACGTATATATTACATAATTGACCACTATGCATCGATTAAATACTTCAGTTAACTTTGTCAATTGTCATCCTTCAGATTTTATATTCTTAAACAAGGGATCGTGTCTGTACATTTGTTAACAGATTTGCTTTACAATAATAAAACGTGGTAGGGGTGGGACCCAATATTCATTGACTTTAAAGCTTTATAGAACTCGCGTTTTTCTGCCACAATCATAGTTTCATGTCAAAATCAGGTGTAAATTTTAGTATGTAGTTCCATATGGAACTATTGGGATCAATAATTTGACATTTTCATAATATGTACCGATTGTTCCATATGGAACTAGAACTATGGAACTCCTGGGATATACCATATAAAGGTATAAAATGGGGGATGATACATTTTATATCGGAGTCCTGTCATCTTTGGAGTTATTAGAAACTTAATAAAAGTATATATTAAAGTTTGGTTTTAAATTATAAACGGAGTATTTCAGAATTTATCGAAAATCAACCATTAATAACAAAGTTTTGTATGGGAATACCGAAATATTTGAAATAAGGGTAATACAATTTCGTAGTAAGATTTATAAGGTAACAAGAAAAAAACTGGTTTAGTGCGTTCAGAAAGTTGACTCTCATGCTTATAAAATTAGGGGTGAAATTTTGTATTAGACCTCTCACTTATCATGAACTCTCCTAAACTAAAAACAAATAAACTTGAAATTTAGCAGGTAGGGTCCTTATAAGGTGTGGACATCCCCTAAGAAATGATTTTAAGATTATCCGTCCTTTATGGGTTGAAATGAAGGTAGGAGGGTTATCATGTAAGTTACCGTTTCTTTTTATGTTAGACATAAAACAGTACCTATTAAGGTTATTCGTGTTAAATAATAAAATATACTCTAAAATTCCTATCTATATCTTTGTATCTTCAAGAAATACTTGGAAAATTTATCTTACCGAAAATCAAAACACTTCACGGACAAAGTCGCGAGCAAAAGCTATATAGGATAGTATTTTATCCCGATATTGGGGCCAATTCGAAAGTGAGTTCGCTCAATTTAAAAGTCGCTATATTTGAAATAAGAAACGTCAAACTCTATTTTGACAACTTCGTGCCATACAAAGTCGAGTTGGACGTTACTTATTTTAAGCTTAGGAAATTTTAAATTTAGAATACATCATTTCGAATCTGACCCTTTGGGGCCAATTCGAAAGTGTTTTCGCTAAATTTAAAGTTCTTAAAACTTAAAATAAGAAACGTCAAACTTGAGCCGTAAAGCTTTGTGGTATTTTCGACTTTTTCAATATTTGTATTCTACTACGCGTAAGTTAAATCAAGTCAAATTTGGTAGCTGAAACTTAATCCGTTTTGGAAATACAGCTGGAACAAATTTGGTCTAAAATCAGCCAAATTGTAGGTTATTGTTAAGAAAGTATTTAAGAATGGACTGTACTGCATTAAATGAATGTTAGGAATTAGGTGAAATGGGTTAATATGAATAAATGGCGTGTGTTGACAAGGACCATTTATTAGCCACTAAAACAAGAAACAAAAAATACGTGCGCCATAATGCAAACAAAAATAATAATGAGGTTTCTTATGTTGCAAACATGCTACCCGGCATAACGAACATAAACGTTTAAAACTTATGTTATGCTAATACAACCAATAGCAACCATAGTTGTCAAATTAAAAGAATAACAAGTACATTAAAAGATTGCCTAGACTTTAACCCCTTGGCATCATTTAAATATGCATCGTTGCCTGCGGTGATAATGTTATACTAAAGCCTTATAGCAGTTACTGCTTAATAACTAAAATATTTCTTACAAAAGACATGCTCTGTGTCTTTATTGGTAAAACACAGACCTTTGTAATGGGAAAAGATACGTGGCCTTGGTTGTTTTTATCTCCAAAATGCGAACCTTCCCTTTATAACTGTTTAACTTTAACAAGACGAAATTGAGCAAGATGGATCCAAACCAAAATAAAATGCCATTAATAAATAAATGCCATCGATATAATGTGGGTTGGATCATTTTTATTGTGGGTTGGATCTTTTTCCCTAAATTACGACTAACGATTGGGTTTATCCCATGTGTTCCATAGTTCGAGTTCCATATGAAACTATCGGTACATTGTTAATTACAAATTAATGAACCCAATAGTTCCATATGGAACTACATACTAAGTTTTATACCAGATTTTGGCTTGAAACTGTGATTTTGATTAAAAAAACGCGAGTTCTATAAAGCTTAAAGTTACTGAATATTGGGTTGGTGGCCGTGCTTACCTCGGCCACGTTTTATTATTGTAAAACACATCACAAATGTTACAGACACGATCCCTGGTGTAAGAATATAAAATCTGAAGGATGACAATTGACAATGTCAACTGAAGTATTTAATCTATGCGTATTGGTTAATTATGTAGTATATACGTGTAAACGTCGTACTCAGTGGAACTACTGGGATATTTCCTTTAAAATGGATATCCCATTAGTTCCATATGGGACTGAAAAATATGGAACTCCTGGGATATACCCCAACGATTCTACCCATTCAAAGGAGGGGTATCCTCGCCTTAAGTATTGCTTAACTCCTTACTTGAGCATTAGGATTCGAATCTCTCCATTTAAGTCAATTCGGTAACAAGTTTAAATAATTGTTCATCCCCACCTTCCAAAATGATTGTGAGATTTGTTTACGCAAATTCCAAACCTTCAAGCTGTTAGTTTGAATATTAGTTACAACTTTATCTGGGTAGGTATGTAACGGTGCACTAACAAGGAACTGTGCTGGAGTCAAATATGACAAGTTATTAACATCAGACGTTATTTCAGAGGCCTGGAGTTTGACACTCCCTCTATTTGTACAAGTACGGTATTCAATTCTTAATATGTAAGTATATTTTTTTTCCAACAATACGCTCTAAATGCTACTTAATGCTCTTGCCTTGAGATTCCCACAACCCACCAAACCCCTTTGTGTCTTTGGTGGGTTGTGGGAATAAATAGGTAGGTATCATATGAAATTTAATTAATTTAGAGTCTAATACATTGTCCTGGTGAGATGCGGTGGACTGAAGTAAATATAAATCCTCTACCTCGTTTTTAGCACCTTTAAAGTGGCAGCGTTGTCACAGTAGGTATATTGTCCGTAGGCAGGTTCCTACGCGAAATAAGTCAATTTAGAGAATCCAGAAAGCACTCTGTTGTCATGTCTGAAACTAATTTAGTATCTATACATTTAACAACAGAACATACGAAAGTCACAAGATAAAGCTTTGGTTAATATGACATTTCTTAATCTAGTCTGTTTAACTAGAAAAGGACCTGCATAGTCTGTTCCGACCTTTTGAAATAGACGAGTCTCATTGACCCGTTGAAAGGGCAATGATCCCATCTGCTGTTTAGCTACAGTCGCCTTTAATTTAAAACAAATTATACACCTATGCAGAACATTTTTAATGTCACGTGTACTATTTATTAACCAAAACCTTTAATTCAAACTTGGTATTACCTCTTTATTTCCAGAATATACTTTAAATCCTACCTACTACCTCTAAGAGGAGTGTGAGCCTACGGCTTTTAAATGTTAACCGATTTTGACCAATTTTTGATATGTTGTCAGTCAGAACAAAATCTAGGTCTATGTACATTTTGGTTTTCACACTATAGTAAATAAATTCAGTTTTATTGCTGTTTCAGTATTCTCATACAAAACTAATTTTGGCGATTATTTGACTTTGTCGATCTTTAATCATTAAAAATTGTATAGATCTAGATTTTGTTTTGACTGACCTATCAAAAATTGGTGAAAATCGGTTAATATTTAAGGGGTAGAAAGCGTTATTGCCCTTTGTATGAAAAGGGTGATTTTTGCCGTTGGTTCAGTCTAGTTGTATATTTCTATGGAACGGTAGCTTCACCCTCAATAGTAGGTACGTTATAGAACAAGATTTATGTAAAAATAAATCAAGATTATTTAGAATTTAATAAATTTAAAACTTCATTTTTTATTTCTAAGTCAGGTGACTTTAAGCCTAAGCTTTTTTAAGCACCAGTCACGACGCATGACGTTTGCATAGGTCGGTTGCGTTCCGAATCACACTGCCTACCTTAATCGTTGTGATCACCGTAAGTGTTATTCGGACTACATCCTCCGGTTTCAGTATATTGACATCACACGCGAAGGCTAATAGTAAGATAGCGTTTTAGCGGCTTTAAGTACGAAAAATATTATTAATGCTTTTTCCTTGATAATGTGAAAAATTCACTACGAAAATATTTTTAAATAATCTAAAATGAGTTAACACCCAAAATATTGTTTAAAAAATGGTCAGAAACCAAATGATTAAATATTAGATAACAGATCTCTTAGGCAAAATAATAGGATGTTTTTGAACAAAAGGCAATAATGTATTTTGAAGACTTCCACTAACTAGCACTAAAGTTGAGAATCGATAAAACATTAAATTCTTTAAGAGGATTGCTCCTATGCACTTGTTACCCTGCTTTTTAAAAAAGGAGGTTTATGCTTTTTACTTCACCACTCTGCCATTTAAAAACCGATTTGGAAAATTCTTACTTTAATCAGCAGGGTTTAGGGTTCCAGTTTGGTCTCGTTGTAGTCAAACTCGAGGTGTGATGAGAGAATCTATGAGTATCGATGGACCTCTTCAAATATTATAGGCACGCATATAGCAATTTTAGTATTTTTTGTAATAACTGAAGCAGTTACGTTTCAAAAGCATTATTTGGTGAAGTGGTACTGATAATGAAGACCATAGATGATCACCGGAACTCCTAAATGATAAGTATTTCACGGGTGGCGATTAGATTGCTGTATAAGATTCGGAAGCAACTTATGTTCGTGAAAATCCATGTGGTAAAATAGAACCGGTTGTGCGGAACCAGGAGAACTCCTCAACGATTGACATCCTTGCACCTTGGATAGCATCAGTTTGTAAATGGTGATGAGCAATTGGCATTACAAGTGCGAGTTCAACGCGCGTGGAGAGGGTTCCGTTCCGTACATGATTATCTGCAATTTACTAGATTACTTTAAATACCATAGACTTCTTATAGGTTTTCCTGTAATTTATAGGTAAAGAACTATTTTCTGTATTTTTTTCAAAATTTTATCCCCAGTAGTTTCGGAAATAAGGGGGGAATGGTAAATTTTCGCCTATTTTCCTAAATAACTTCCAAACAATTTTACTTAAAATTCAGCAAAACATATATTTAAAGTCCTCACAATAAGCCCTTTCATTTGATATGTCACACAATATATATTGCTTTTTTTTTAATTTTCTGATTTACACCCCAAAAGTGGCCCCCATGTTTAAAATTCATATATTTACGTCACGCGTCCGTGTTGCAGTCACCGACTTATATATGAATACCAAATTTTAGCTCAATCGGTCCAGTAGTTTCGGAGCAAATTGGCTGTGACAGACGGACAGACAGACGCACGAGTGATCCTATAAGGGTTTAGTTTTTCCTTTTGAGTACGGAACCTTAAAAACTTACCTTTCAAAGGCTATTTGAAGTCGGTTTTTTTATTTTTTTATTATATGTTTATATTTCTACTGATGATGAACAGGTGTCCTAATTAATCGCGTGAATGTCAATTAGGACAGCTCGACATCAGTATGTTTGATCGCGCGTTCGTGCAAACCAAATTCACGCGAACTAGCGATGATCGCGCAATCGCGTTCTATTAGGATGACGTCTACAGGTTTTCAAAAATGTAATAGAAAACGGTCACATAGAAATACGTCAAATATTGATAGTGTATGTTCCCCACCTGTCTCTGCCGTTAATCTTGCCAGTTTGCATGGTGGGGGTGACCTTTAAGGAAGGGTAGAAAATGAGAAAATAATTTTCGAATGCGTCAGATATTCAGAGGGGATCTTAAGTGAATCCAAAAAAATTGCCATAAGTATAAAAATTTTCGAGCGCATTAGATATTCGGTTCAGCTTGATGTCCCAGTCGTAATGGCTTATTATCTGACGATTGTTTGGAGGGATTTGCTTAATCTGATGGTTTGGTTTATCATATTTGTAACTACTATTGGTTAACGAGCATTCAAAGATGCACTATTTCAATGATGCCCTTACATTTTATGGAATATTTACTCGAGACATCATCTTAACGTAGTCACGTGTGGAAGATGAGATTTTCATCCAAGTTTTTGTTTATTTTTGCAACGTGGTCTGCAACCACTTATAATGCAGGCAGTTAACTTTAATGCAAGAAGATGCACAGAACACTAAAACACTTAGAAATAGCAATATTTGGAATGAAAACGTTCAGCTGACTTTTGTGACTTGACAACTGATAGTATGAACAAATTACGAAGAGTTCTAAATGCTGCCAGAAACAAATATTAAATTCCCAATATTATTTGGCATGTGTACGCATGTGTGTTGTGTAACAATTAATGTGGCCTTTATTTGAAGATTTAGTGCCGTTTTACCACCGTGCCTACGTCACCAACGGTGCATCTATTGTTCTTCTATAATCTAAGGTGGGAATGGTGCGAGCGAGTGAGAGATAGAGAAAGAGTGAAAGGGAAATAGACGAGCGGAATGGGGAATAAATGCTTCACTGCAGCTACACGCACTTAACTTTATTGTCGATTTTTGCTACTTGGGCTTGTGGACATAGGCAGATTACATTTTTCCCATTATCCTTGAATTATTTCCTTCTTAATAAAAAAAAAATCGACCGAGCTCGAGAATGTCTCGGTGACGTTTTATTTTGCAAGTTTTTGACCCAACCACTCCCCTGTGTCCCGTTCATTATTCGTCATCATGTAATTACCTTACTTTACCTTAATCTGACACACTCGAGTAGATGTAACAGTTGTTTTTTTATTCTGTATTCTGATTCTCGGCTATACGCACACGATACTATATAAAGGACCCTTATATGGTGTAGGTACTCAACAGGATGCAAAGTATCCCCCCTTATGTTAATCTGCTGCGCTTGAGTAAATCCCAAAATCCCCTATTGGGCTCCTCTACTAGAGCGCGGTTGACAAAGGGACGCCCATACAAACTGCATACATGCATGCTGTTTAAAGGAACATGTGAAATGAAATGATCTTTCCAAATCATGATCGGATAGGTATAAGCTATGCCTCCATATTCGTATAATAGTCAAAAAATATAAACCCATCTGAATGTGTTTTAATGTGTTTAATTTTTTTGACTATATGTATATGGAGGCATTGCTTCGGCCTATCCGATCATGATTTTGAATGATCATTTAATTTCACATGTTCCTTTAAATAGCATGCATGTATGCAGTTTGTATGGGCGTCCCTTTGTCAACCGCGCTCAGTAAATACTTAAGAGCGCGGTTGACAAAGAAGCGCCCATACAAACTGCATAGAGATACACGCATGCTGTCTAAATAAATGAACACATCGAACGAAATTTTTAATATTATCACGAAAAGACTTAATTAGGTAGTAATACGAATAGAATATTGTAATTTTTCTTCATTAGCTTTAATCAGCTTCCAGAAATATATTATAATAGAACTATATTGATATAGTTTATATCGTTCAAGCTGCCAAAATTCACGACACCTAATGAATATTCAATTAACTTAATTGCGGTAATTTGCACATATTGATTTAAAAGTGAGTAAATGTGAACAAGTACTGCCCAACAATGTTCACTAGTTTAAGGCTGGTATTAACGCGTTGTGCGTGCAATCTGCGCGTTTTGGCGATATCGGCTAGTCAAACAAGAGGTTGACCTTAACACTAATCCCTCCGTGATTTTTTTGCATTATTACTAAGTAGACTGTATAGATTATAGTTTTTTAAATAAACTAAAATATGCTAATTGGCACATTTGGATTATTTGATAAAAATACTATGTTACCTTATTTACTCTATATAAGTAGTCATATTCACGGACGGAGTCATTGCTGTCAGGGTCTCCGTGTAAAATAAATCTCTGCTGACTGGCCGAATAGCACGGCCTTCAAATTAAACATCACAAATATTATGTAATAAAATTATTTTTGTAATATGTTTTACTTTGAATGTTACATTTAAGTATACTTTAGTTGTAAGCCAGTTGACTGTTAAATTGCGCTGTCCATTAAATAGTTTTGTTTACGTTGGCCATTAAGGATCGCCAGTATTGACCAGTAAGCTCGTGTTTTTATAGGAAATGCGGTTGGGTTTTTTTGAACGACTTGCTGGATTGTTCTGGAAAATATCCATTGTAAAAAGATGTTATAACTGTATCGATCGGTTTAAAATTGCATTTAGTTGGAGGGAAAAGCAGAATACTAGGGGGCGAGCACAACATTCCCGCGACTTGTTTTTCGCTCAGTGCATCTCTGTCAAACTATTCAAATATGTAAGGAACACACTGAGCGACAGATGACTCGGCGGTAGGTTGTGTTAGACTTTCTAGCAGGTAGAAATTTTACATTTCAGCCTCAACATGTATATCGTCTATTAATCCTGTTTTAGTTTAAAAAGCAGTGAATTTTAGAAACTACAAATATTGTAGAAATAACACCATAACTTCGAAATACTTACATTATGAAATAGTCTTGAGCTTCAAATAGTGCACACACACTGGCCCAATACCTGCTTCGCACTCTCACTCTAGTAGCGGTCCGTCTTATTACTATATATGACGCAGCAAGAAACTAAACGTTCGACGCTTGTTACTGGTGGCTCTTTAGTTTAATTGGTAAATGTATTAGTAGTTACGTAAAATACTGTTTATGAATTAATGTTACGAATAATTATAAGAGGAGTGATGTCTCCATCAACATATCACTTGTTAATTATTAATTATAGAATTACGTACGTATCTAGTCATAATTTTGGCATAGTTCTAAGTCTTTACATATCGCTGGCTCACTATTACAGGGTTCTTTGTTACATGATAGTGGAATGGAGAAAATAAGCTTTGAAATTAGCATATACCTACACATATTTCACAGGTTGCTTGCAAGCTCTGGTATGCTATGAACATGTAACACGTAAAAACACAAGCTTACTGCTATCGAAAATGTAAAAATACGCCCTTATAAATTACCCATTAAAAAAAAATCAGTGAATCACTGGACGTTAACAAACTATTACCAGAATCAGATATTAAAAAATAACATTTGAACTTATGCCCTGATCAAATTTATTTACAGGTTTTTTTTTTAACAGCAAGGGTTCCGATTTTCCTCCAACCAAATTATTCATGCTGAGAGAAAGTTACGTATATTTTACCGGAAAAATATATCAAAGTTCTAAATATTTATGGTTCATGAGAAATCGAAATAAAACGATATTTTTAGGGTTCCGTATCTAAAAGGTACTGTCTTGCACTTGACAGTTTTTTTAAAATGCCTACCTAATTGAATGTTTCGGAGAGTATTTGCACGAAATTTCAGGTCGATACACCGAAAGATAACAATTTTCCATACAAACTTTCAACCCCCATTTCAACCCGGTTCCGAAGGTTCCGAAATTTTGAAACGAGCGTTTTCCAAGCTGCCAAATTGTGCGGAAAGTGCCACTTTTTCACACATCTCAGCTTTATTTTATTTTTTAAACTCCGTTTTCAGCTCGACGCAAAGAGTTTTTATTATTTAAGAAAAGCTTTAAAAATTAGTCAAGTACATATTATACCTACCCTTCGCATAAAAGATACAATAAAACTAATACTTCGTTAAACGCATTATTCATTACTCTAGAATTAGATTTTGATCAATAAATTGTACAAATTGTACAAATATAACCTTTAATTTTAATTCGTAATTAAATGCCTTTTTCAAAATATATTTTTTTATTTCCTCGCACAATGCATAGTAATACGTTGTTTTGTTACACGTGCGTAAGTAAGATGATTTCCGACTCGTATCGACTTACTTCGCTCGCTCGTGTATAAAATATGCCACTCGTCGGAAATCAACTACTTTCCACACTTGTAGCAAAACTAACATCATCTATTTCTCAGAAGTCTAAATAACTATTTTGATGTTTCTAAGATCAAAATGACGTTGTTAGTCACGTTTTCACCCCGTCAGGGCCTTAAATTTTTTTTAATTATTTTGTCGTGCACCTTTGTTTTTAACCAGAAGCGTAAATACTCGTTAAGCGTAAACTTTGAACTCCTTTCACCCCTTCAGAAGATGAATGTCGAAAAATCCTTTCTTAGTGCTCTCCTCCCTAAAAGAGGCCTACTTGCAAAATGTTGTTTCTAAAATATATGGTTTTGGAGATCCGTCGATACGTCTGTCAGTCAGTTAAACAGTATTTCACGTTTATATATAGGTATATTAAGGGGCTAATTCGAAAGTATGTTCGCTAATTTAAAAGTCGCAAAACTTAAAATAAGAAACGTTAAACTCGATTTTGACACCTTGGTGTTATACAAAGTTGAGTTTGCCGTTTCTAATTTTAAGTTTAGGGAATTTGAAATTTAGGCGACTCCATTTCGAATTGGACTCCATCTATCTATCTATTATACCATTTATAACTCAAGAACGGCTGGACCGGTTTTTATGATCTTTGATTTGTTGGATTTGTCTCTGCCCCGAATAGCAGAATAATTATCAAAACATCGGAGAAATTCACGATTTTTTTTAAAGTTCACATTGTGAAAGGTTGAGTCATTGGTTAATTGTTTTATATGTTGTATACTTTTATGTATTATTCTATTATTATCATATTATTTTGTTAATTTCATATAAATAAATGAATTGTGTCCGCATCGACAATCCATTCCGTAATTTTTTGTGTTTGATTTCTCAGGTGGATTCGTTCGTAATTATGTGAAATTCGGTTTTCGATCGTATCTATTTTCGGGTTAGTATCATTTCGTCTAAGATGCAATCGATGTATGCATCAACTGGTCTAAAAAGCACTTCGTCTAAGCATGTAATTATCATGTCTTCTAACTTGCAAATGATCTAAAATTGGACGTGGTCTGCGGCCCTAACATGCATGGCATAAAGATAAATTAGAACCGTTTATCTCTATGACTATCTCTTTCGTCGGCACTAGTGTGAGTGAGACGTACTTAGAGATAAACGGTTCTAATTTATCTTTATGCCAAGCATGTTAGGGCCACTGAATATCAAGTGGTTTAAATTGCACATAGTGTCAAACTTCGAATGCTCTAAAATTGCACATGGTCTACATTTATTGCTATTTCATTTTCACTATCCCGTGACCATTCTTCTTCACGAACCATTTTTTTTATATTTCACTTTGTGTTGAATAAATCACAAACAAATTGGTAAGGACTGTCACTCGGAACACTTCACCAATTCTAAACCGATCTTATAATTGCGTATAATGTAAGTGGCTACTTGACGAATACAAACCTCTATAAACACATCGATTAAATAATAATACAGGCCTTTTTACCGCGACATTATCCGCATATAACTAATATTAAATACCTACCCCCTACGTATTACGTTACGTTTGCGTTAGTTCGTGTTTGTAATTTAAAATTTAAAATAACATTAGGTTAAGAAATAATTGTAGCGTACTAACACCATATGATCCAAGTTGGTCGAAATAAAGTTTTTATTTTTTATTATTATTATTTCATATTATTTTCTTTCATTTTCTCATTTTTAATTTTTTTTTATTATATAAAAATAACATTATAAAATAAAAAAACAATAAACGGAGTACCACCGACCGCGGGGCAGGGCCCAGGCGATCGGTGGCTATGGCTGCAGAGAGAGGAACCTCCTGACGATGCATGCAGAGTCCAGGAGTACCGCCTTCTGTATCCGGCCCTTGATCCAACCATCTAGCGAGAGCCTCTTGAGATGGTGGTCGAGGCTCTTCGCTATTAGTCCGTTCACTGACACAACTATCGGGACGATAATCGTTGAATCCACATCCCACATGGCGGTCACCTCGTGGGCCAAGTCAAGGTACTTGCTAAGCTTATCCTTCTCGGCCTTCACGAGGTTAGCATCATGTGGGATGGTGATGTCAACGAGTACCGCCCGGCGCTCCGACCGGTCTACCAGCACGATATCAGGCTTATTATTATTATTATTATTATTACCCTATGTATTACTTAGGTAGAGAATTACGCGTATTTCTACTTAACAGACGGACTAACTTTAAGATGAATAGCTACGCAGAGCAGTACATTTACCATGAGTTGCGCAAACCGCTCTCGCTAGCGTAAACTGTCGCTTGGTCCTTTTTATTACTTGTATCGGCAACAAGCAGCATTTCCGATAGATTTCGATAGCGAGAACGGTTTGCGGAAACTCGTGGTAAGGGCTCTGATGTAAGTTTAGACCAGAGGCCCGTTTAATTAAAGCTAGTAACTTGTAATACAAGTAGAAGATCAATTAATATTTAGAAATAGTAGTTTATGCAACGGTTGCATAATGATAGGCCTTAAAACACTAGTGCGGTTTTATGAAGCGAGTTTCATAATAAGATCGCACGTGTGTTTTAAGGCCAAATTATGCAGAGTTGCATACATAACTTTATCTACACACATATTATAAATCCTCCATGATGGGTTCAGAAACAATATTTTCTGGCAACAAGTTATTTGTTGCAATCGTGGCTGCATATTTCCGATATCCGGCGCATTTTCACATCACACACACTCCGAGAAGACTACTATTTATATTTTCAAGTAAAATGTAAATTACAAACAACTTTTTCTATTCAATTCAACAACAATTCTACTTTCGTTCAGCAAAACACCAACATAATGGCGGCAATTCGATCCTCCGTCAAGACCATTTTTTTTTTAAATCATAGACAAACGAATGAAGTCTCTATTCTCATGTCACTCGAGATCAAATGTTGTGCAGTTTATATTAAAAAAAACATACTGAATTGACGTTTCGTATCAATAACTGTTTTAATATCTATGGATACTAGAATAGAGACCCACTTGAGTTTTGACAGCTGTTCCAAATTTAATCTCATTTCTATACTAAAAACGATACGAGACTAACATTGCAGCACTGGTTTTTCCTAATTGGTTGTCAAAATGGTGGTCATTTCCTATGGTTTTTGATTACACTATGGAGGTTTTATGATATGGGTGTAGATAAAGAGATTTCCGCTTGTAACATAAACTACAAGCATTCGTGAAACGGGCCCCAGTTTACACATAAGCCAGTTGCGTTTTAGATGAAACCCAAATTAGACGAACTAATTTTAAGACGATTTGCTAGTACTGACCCGTTGGTATTCAGTCAGACCAATTGTTGCATAGACCAAATACATCTTAGACGAAATAATACTAACCCCTATTTTCAAACAGTAAGTTGCCTTCGAAGATGTTCATTTTGTGAGGCTATCATATTTCGCTGTCCTCGCAGAACAAACAGATACTTAACGGACATTATCACAATTTTGGTGTTAAGTCATATTTGAGATCTTTGGATGCCAATACATCTCCTGAATTTCTTTCGTGATGTCTATACTGCTACTTACGGAATTACAAAATAATACCATACCTATTATTCAAAGATTCTACTCATGCCTAAAATTACAAGAATTTAGTGGTATGATAACATTATCAAAATGTAGGTATTCACGCTTCTTAATAATAATAATCTCACTCCTAGAATAAAATGATAAGACAATGGTACTACATTTGTTTTGGTCCTAGACATAACGAGGATAAAATGATAATTGACATTATAAATCTCAGGTGATGCTTGATTTTGATTAACTGTTTATTTTTGAAATGTTTTCGTTTTGCCAAATCACATACAATTTTAATTGCATAAAAAATTACAGTCGTATTTTTATATATAGTCACCGGGGACAACGATTTGTCATTGTGCGAGCATCGATAATTGCTTCATTATATAATTTTGAATTGTGTGATTAATTTTCCAGTGTTATTTACAATGCCGCGAGCCAAAAGATCTAATATTTTACAACAAAGCCGTAATGCAATTAAACTTCGGAATATTAGGAATCAATCCACTGCAGATGAACAAGAAATCGCATAAGCAGAGCGCCGCGTTAATATGGCTCGACTTCGTGCTTCACAAACACAAGAACAAGAGAGGCAGTACGTCAAACGGCTCAGTTGGCAATGAGAAATTGTCGAGCTTATCGCTCAGATCAACAACGTTATAATCTTCGACGCGCAAGAAAAAACAGCTTCAAGTGTTGGTTTGAATCGAATAGCGTTCTATTACGATTGCACAACTGACTACAGCTCGCATCCTTTCGTTCGAATTGGCCCAATGGAGGTTGTGTGCGACCATTGCGGTGCATTGAAGTTTGCTGCCTGGAATGTGCTGTCTCAGTTGTAAGGTGAAATGGCGATTATTGCCTCCGCCACCTGAGCCATTGCATTCATTATTTCGTGGAGAATTTGACACCATAATCACGACATTTTCTATCGTGCACTTAATGATACAACGGATGTTTCTAAATGACTTCATTTGGAGCAGACATAATCGAAGAATGAGGATTTAATCCAACATTCAAGGTAATTTCTGCTCGAGATAGTAAACGTTCATTATCTTTTGGTGATCCTATATCA
Organism: Tortricodes alternella; assembly: GCA_947859335.1. Lineage (NCBI taxonomy): Eukaryota > Metazoa > Arthropoda > Insecta > Lepidoptera > Tortricidae > Tortricodes > Tortricodes alternella. The sequence goes on along the minus strand of OX401970.1, from coordinate 18,525,101 downwards.
GTACTTCTGACATTGCCTTTGACTTAACAGATCCAAGGCCAAATTCACCATATAATTAGATCATTGCAACCGCTTTGAAGACGCACAGCATAAATTAATCCAAATTTACTTTATGGGCAATATGGAGGACCGACTTGATCGGCGTCAAATGAATCAATACGGCAGTGAAAAGAGAAATTCTTCATTATTTGCAGCAACTTTATGAACATCATGAATTGGTTTGTTTGTTCCAAATTGCGTTGGATCGCATGCCATATGATGACTACAAAGTCGTGATCAGAGCGGATAAACGACCCGCTGGAAGCCATGAATGCCAAAGCAATTCAACGCTCTAGCAATAAATGAAGTCGCAATTGTAATTGTTAGTGAAAACTTGGAAACGCGCGTTATTGTGCTTTCACGCCGCAAAACTGGACAACTGCAATATATATACGAAACATAATATTGCGTCGACAGGTAATAGGTATGCTCAATGTACTGAAATACGCCCAGCAACAACATTGATCATTTTGTTTTTGATTTGGCAAGGCGATCCGTTCGCACAAACGTTGATATACTCTGAAATGTGCTACGTTACGAGTATTACACTTGGAACGCTACATCGAAGAAATTTCAACGTCCGAAGCAAGGCGATACTCCTGATCATCCGGATGTGCGTTCTACTGGTCTCTTTTGTGTTAGTGAATAAATTGATTTACAAAGTTCTGTATTTTACAGTACTTTAGATGCAAAGCAGGGTTTTTGGCAGTTACGCCTACATAATGACAGCACTGATTTGTGCACCCTTAACATGAGTTTTCGGAGATATCAATTCCTACGTCTACCTTTGGGGATAACGTCAGCATCCAGAATTTTCCATAAAAGGATGTTTGAACACTTCCATGACATTCCCGGTATTTGTGTGTTTGTTGACGATTTACTGATTTACGGTAAAACGAAAGAGGAACACGATAGTAGACTCAAACAAGTCCTAGATAGGTGGAAAGAAATTAATTTAAAATTGAATAAAAACAAGTGTAAAGCTTGTCTGAGAGAAATAAAATATTTAAGTCAGCGCAAATGGCATGGCGACGGGTCACATATCTCAGCAATAAAAAATATGCCGAGAACCGAAAACAGAAAAGATTTAGAGAGGTGTATAGGTTTGATTAACTATGATGGAAATTTCATACCAAATTTGTCTTAAGTATATGAAATTACGTGCTTAGATAGTTGTTAAGAAAAGATACGGAATGTCATTGGACCGAGATACATGAAAACGCATTTAAAGAATTAAAGGATTGCTTAAAACGACTTCAATTTTATAATATAAAGAAACCGGTAGATATATCGGTTGATGCATGTAAGAATGGGTTAGAGCCATGCTTGATTCAAGAAGACTTGCCTGTCTATGCTATGAGTCACGTTCCCTGACTACAGCTGAATCGGTATATGCCCAAATACCTGTGTTTGTGTTGTGTTTATGCCTGTGAAAAATTATATTCGTACATTTAGGTTAAGGGTGATTTTACGGTGGAAACTGACCATAAACCACTAGTAAGCATTATTCGCAAGCCCATAGCGGCAGCGCCAGCTAGATTACAGCATATGTTATTGCGGTTACAACTGTATACTTTCAAGTTGGTTTTCAATCCAGGGAACTATTTATTTGTGAACGACACTTTAAGTTCAGAGAACTTAATCTAGAAGCGGAAAGTGGGCCGGTATGCGCCCCGCGCGATCAGTTGGACGCGCACGCGCAGGTGTGTGCTGTGGCCATCAGTAACGCACTTACTGGACACATATTTTATAAAAGAGAAAGAGGAAGTTAGATCGTATTGGGGCTATCAGGACCAGTGGACATTAGCTTACAACATGCTGTGGAAAGGCGATAGGATTAATCCCTTCTTGGATGCGAAATGAAATGTTAAGGTGAGTCCACATTGGTCATTTAGGGCTATGTAAATGTAAGTTGAGAGTTCGCGATCGCATGTTTTGGCCAAATACACAATTATAGGACCATATAAGTAACTCTCAAGCGTGTCTCATATTCAAAAATGAGAATAGAAAGGAAATTTTAATTCCCCATGACGTAGGTACCGGACTGGGCATGATCTAAATAGGAGTCGAAATATTTCATTCTAATGGAAATTAATACTTGATTGTCGTCGATTACTATAATAAATACGTAGAAGTTGTTGAATAAAAATCAATAACTTCAGATTACGTGATAAATTAACTAAAAAATATTTTCAGTCGTAATGGCATTCAGAGATTGTTATATCCGATAACGGACCGGAATTCGGATCAAACAAATTTAAAACCTTTTCTTCTGAGTGGAGTTTTCAACACATCACTTCATTACCGCATTAGGCACAGTCGAATGGAACGGACAATACTAACTATTAAGAAAATGTTTAAAAAAACACACGAGGAAAGGTCTGAATTCCGATTAGCTTTACTTGAATATATAAATACTCCTGTCAGCAACAAAATTGCGTCTCTTTCAGAGCTATTGAATAGCCGAAAATTAAGAAGTGTAGTTCCGTGTCCACCGAAACTTTTACTCCCCAAAATTCAAAAGAAATTTAAGCAAGAGTTAGAGATTCGCCAACAAAAGCAAATGTTTTACCATAGTAAAAAGGCTCGTGATGGCCTCGTTATGGCCAGATGAAAAGGTTAAAGCTAAAATAGACAAGCGCTGTGCGTGTGGAACTTTAATATTATCATTGCGTGGTATACGGTCATATTTAGTAAAAATAGTCAATGGTGGCACGAACTCAAATAAACGATCAGAATGTGCGATATTACTCAGTCCGGTAGGGAGGTGATTGCGCCTGATCGGTGAGGTTACTGATTTAACAGCAAGCCTTTCTCCATCAATCATTCTTACTTATTACATGCTAATACGTAATTGTAATAATAAAGGATTCTGACGAATTGAGAACCTTCTCCTTTTTTGAAGTCGGTTAAAAAGAATCGTTCATTAATTGATGATTATTCAAACCCTTGTCATTTATTATTCTGAACAAACGATATATCTAAGTAAAAAGCTTTTACATAGAAATGATTCCGTGTAAAAAATAAAATAATAAGTATACCATTGTTACTATTCATTTCAATGTAATTTGTTAAAATATTTTATTATAAATGTGTAATTTTACATTAAATGCAAGAATGAATTATATTTTATTTTAATAATTTTATATACGTTCCTATTCACAATTTCTCATTCAAATATAAAAGTGGTAAATTGTAAGTGTCTATTTTTACGAATACATTTTAATTCTAAACCTTTAGAATTTGTTTACGCTTCTTATTTTATTTAGTTCTTATTATTTAATAATAAAGGAGTTTGTATGTAGATGTAATAATTATGTCCTCATGCATAATTATTACATTTTTAATCTACCTACAACCTCCTAAGGTGTAAAATAAATGATGATCAGCCTTGAACCAGTTACCGAGTTTCATTAACGTATATATTCAATAGACCAGACCAAATGTGCCGAGATTCCTGATCCCGAAACCGATACAAACCTATATTTTCACAGACCGTGTGGCATCAAATCACCGCGCATGGTCGACGGCAAGTGTTCCAGGCGTTATCTACGAAATTTGACGGCGGAGACTATCACTGGCAACGAAGGTTATCCACTGTATTGGCGTCGATCACCCGATGATTACGGCAGACCTATCACAACGAAAGTGAAAGCAAACGATTTCGTGGTTGACAACACTTGGATGGTTCTGTATTAGCCACTTCTTTCCAAAACATTCATTGCAACGTCGAATATTGTAACTCAGTGAAGTCCATAAAATTGGTACATCTGCAAATATGTCACGAACAGCGATAGGCGGTTCTTGACCAAATGCCGACTCATTTGATTATTACTAAAAATATACCGGGTGTCCCCCTGTATAATAAAAGACCGCTCCTTCTCCGAAGTTTTCCATCCCATAAATCTAAACTTATTGATTCTGAGAGGAAGCTAGGTATATTTTAGAGGCAAAGGACGGGTCACGTGCGAGTCTGACTCGCGCCCGCGAAGTCGAGAGTCTCGTACTTTCTTATGAAAAACAGACAGAACCTGTAAGTATGGAACCCTAAAAACTAAAAAAAAAAAGCTTTTAACAACGGAGGTAACCATTTACAACCTACCTATGAAATAAGGCAATTTTTTATATCACACTATGGACCCTTTAAAAACCTATTGACTTCGTTCTTGAAGAACCCCATACTGTAGTCCCCTGAAAAAATCTCGGCATCAGCTCATTCCACTTCCGGATCGTTCGCGGCTGGAAATTCCTCTGAAACCATAATGTGCGTGAGAACGTGCTTGACTGGAACGGGAAATTTGATGGTATAAGTGTAATGCGTGGAATAAGTAGGTCTTCTTCTCGTTTTCATCTGTCAAAATTACAGCTTCGATGACACATTACTTTGTAGGATTGTAATGCGCAGTCTGGTTCAAAGTGCAGGAAGACCATGCCCCCAATTCTCGGTGCATTTGAGTTAATCACGATTGCGAGATTAAACGTCAGATTCATACAGTTGTGTCAAACGACTATAGGCACTGACGTTTAATCTCGATTGTGAGATTATCTCGAATGCATCGAGAATTGGGGGCCAGCCTTTACAAAATTTAAGAACTCTCAAAGTCTCCTGGTCAAACACTGCAGACTTTCGGTTCCGTTTCTTTACTCCTGTGCTTTTGGTGTTGATCTGCGCAAGAAGTGCTTTTCTTATGGCCAACTTTACGTTGCGCGTTCGGGTGTGAGCGGTTGCACACGTGTTCACATCTGCACCTCAGAGTGTTGAAATGCTTACGTTGTCTCTATGACAAAGCACTCGCGTAATATTATAAGTATTACATCACTGGAAATTGCACAGTTCTACGTGGACCAAGTCACAGTCAAATGCTAGCCTTACTTAATATCCTAATATAATAAAATAAATGCGAAAGTGGATGTGTGTGTGAGTCTATTAGGTATGTTAAATCCGACCACTGAACGGATGTATGTTACCTATGATGAAACTTTGTATATATTTGTTACCTTAGGTCCTAAATTAGAACATAGGGTAATTCTTATCCTGGAAAATTCAAAGGTTCTCGGGGGAATTACTATAACCTAATTCAACGCGGATGAAGTCGCAGGCAGAAGCTAGTTTGATAATAATGCGATTAATACATATGCTTGCATGCGTACGCAAGTGTGTGTGTGTTATTCGGGAACGTCCTAGCGATATTGTAGCGACTCGCTAGCGATATTCTCATCCCACTCTTCCAGACGATGCGTTATACGTAAGAGTGGGATGCGAGTCTCGCTCGCGAACCGCCACAATATCGCTTAAATGGTCAATTTTCAATTTAAATTTTCAAAAATATATATTTTAGATGCTCACCACTAGACCACCATACCAAATGAAAGGGATTTGATGTGTCACACAATATAGTATGCAAGACTTTCTTTTAATTTTCTAATTTACCCCCTTAAAATGGCCTTTATGTTTAAAATTCATTAATTTACGTTACACGTCCGTGTTGCGGTCACCGAGTTACATATGTGTACCAAATTTCAACTCAATCAGTCCAGTAGTCTCGGAGCAAATTGGCTATGACAGACTAGTGATCCTATAAGGGGTTCCGTTTATTCCTTTTGAGGTACGGAACCCTAGGAAATGCAAAATGGCATTGCCGTCGCGTACACGAGTGTAACGACTTAGTAGTGTAGTTTTTTTTTTTTTTTCAACATTCCTAGGGTGAGAAGTACCCATATTAGTACATGTAATATTTATTATCATTAACCTACATTATTATAGGCTTATTTCTTATTAGAAATCAGACATGAATTAGTAGTTTATACAACGGTTGCATAATGATAAGCCTTAAAACACTAGTGCGGTTTTATGAAACGAGCTTTTAGCGAGTTTCATAATAAGATCGCACGTGTGTTTTAAGGCCAAATTATGCAGAGTTGCATACATAACTTTATCTACACACATATTATAAATCCTCCATGATGGGTTCAGAAACAATATTTTCTGGCAACAAGTTATTTGTTGCAATCGTGGCTGCATATTTCCGAAATCCGGCGCATTTTCACATCACACACACTCCGAGAAGACTACTATTCATATTTTCAACTAAAATGTAAATTACAAACAACTTTTTCTATTCAATTCAACAACAATTCTACTTTCGTTCAGCAAAAGACCAACATAATGGCGGCAATTCGATCCTCCGTCAAGACCATTTTTTTTTCATAGACAAACGAATGAAGTCTCTATTCTCATGTCACTCGAGATCAAATGTTGTGCAGTTTATATTAAAAAAACATACTGAATTGACGTTTCGTATCAATAACTGTTTTCATATCTATGGATACTAGAATAGAGACCCACTTGAGTTTTGACAGCTGTTCGAAATTTAATCTCATTTCTATACTAAAAACGATACGGGAATAACATTGCAGCACTCGTTCTACCTAATTGGTTGTCAAAATGGTGGTCATTTCCTACGGTTTTTGATTACACTATGGAGGTTTTATGATATGGGTGTAGATAAAATTAGTTGTACATTATCATAAAAAAATAAAATTTACGTGTTAATTATAGTGTTCGTGTTATCAAATTAATACGGTGTGTAAAGTTTCGTTTACCACCACGCATAAAGTGTCAATGTTGATTTAAAGTATTTTATATTCTTAATTTATTTATTGTTTCACTTACGTAGCAAAAATTGGTAACAAAAAATTATAGTTCATTCAATTTTTTTATTAAGATTTCTTAAATGATATAAAACACAGATATAATGTGCGAAACTATAATTATACAATGTTTTTGCAGCAATAACATGCAGCTAGTACAAATACTTCAAAGTCCATAAACGCGTTAGCTATGAACAGAACAGCAACGTCGGGTATCAGATTACCGGGCGAGGCCGATGGAACGGTCCTATGTAGGGACGCAATGTAATAAATGCTGAATTGGCACGCGGCTGAGGGCACGCCAGTCGCCACTCTTTCCGTTCCCCGTCGCGTGTCCCAGTAACCCGTTACCAACTGCTAACATAAATTATGTATTAGAGTCACTTTTATATTTCAATAATTATGCTATAATCTCAACCTGGACTTTTCACTTCATACTCTTTCCTGATAGCCAACAAGTACAACTAGTAAATTCAGAGACGTACTTATATATAACCCATAGTACTGACAGGTGTTAGAAAATAACACATTTAAATAATTACAGTCGCAATCAACTTGTTATTGTTGAATAAAACCTATTTTCTAATAACAAATGTATTGACATATTTTCATAGGTTTCAACATACCTTTTAGGGGAAAAGAAACCACCTTAAGAAAGTTAAAGGTCTAGAATTCCACTGAAATAAAAAAATGAAGTTAAATGACCCTGGAGCTAGTCAGCGATAAAAAAAAACTAATAATCGTGATCGTCAAGGTACCGTACACCAACAAGATATCGATGATTTGATGATGCCAAGAAATAGTACCCAAATAGTACCGAATTAGTACCTAGAGAAAATACGTGGAACTTAGAAAAAAACTTGAACCAATTCATATATATAACTGTACAAAACTTCACTTTTTAGTGATTATCATAATGTGATTTAACGACCCTTATTAATTTACTACATCAAGTAAGAACAGCATAATGCCAATTCCTCATCACCATTTACATACAGTAGCTATCCAAGGTGCAAGGATGACAATCGTTGAGGAGTTCTCCTGGTTCTTCACCACCGGTTCTATTTCACGCTTCTGAACTTTATACAAAAATCTGATCGCCACCCGTGAAATACTAAATATCCGCGGGTACAGATATAGTGAATAATCCTTTTCCATCGTGACAGCTCGGAACACACAACTACTTCCGAATGCTGCCAACGTGTCTGTTTGTATTAAATAAACAGGGTACTTTATTTATGAGTGACAAATGTCAAACCACGAGTTTGAAGTATATCACATTCAGATGTTATAACCACCACGAGCAAATATTATTGAGAATGTAGTGTTAACAAAAATGTTACTACCGAGAATTGTTCGTTGAGAAATTCCACTGGCCTCCGAAACTCGGACTTTACAGAAATAATCAGCATTGTTGCTATTTTTAACTTTATCGTTTTGCGTTAAGAAATAAAAATAAACGTTGAAAAGAATTTCACAGGCTTATCAATCTAAACGTTTCCCAGATCTTAATGTTTTCGGCATGACTATTAAAAAGAACTGAAAACAAACTTAAAATAATAAAAATCTTAACTTAGGTATTACCCACTCTATATCGATTATTAATCTCGCGAAGCGAGCTTCCCCTATGGGTACTGAGGCCGAATGAAGTGGCATGACAAATACGAACGTTTCCGAGAAAATACGGGAAAGGACTATTCACACATGTGTAGGTATAACCCGTTGATGGCAGCAAGATGCGAATCCGTTCCATTGTCAGTAAGAGCTAATGTGGAGTGCTATAGAAAATCTTAATTTCATATAAACGTACCTACCTCTTAAGGTAGGTACATACTAAAATACGATGAGCGTTATTGATCGACAGTAAAAAAAACATGAGAATATGGGTATAATACTGTGTTTGATAATAAAAAAAATGAATTAAGTTAAATAAATATAAATAGGGCGTAGAAGATGGAATTCATTTCTAACTACCAAACTTGAATGCTGTGAATGAAAATGTACGAACGGAACGGACATAATCTTTCCCCTTTCTTTTTATTGTACTAGAAAACAGTCATTTGGACATGACCCGTTTGTTTTTTCTGTATTTAACACTATTGACCAATACATTTATTTTATTAATATTATTAAATTTTATATTTTTATAAATTAAATATAAAGTTAAAAAAATGCTGGGAACTGGCATAACGGCTCCCAGTATTTGAATATCGCATTTTTATCAATTTCGTCTCCGCCGTTCCAATAATCTCAATATTTTTGTACGGGACATCCCTCTGAGATAATAATTACATGTGGGGATGTGGGCAACGAGCAGAAAGTCGTTTATATATGAAATCAATAATCAAATGTGAAAAAGTTGTGTTTATAAAAATAATAGATTCCGACAAATTGAGAACCTCCTCCTTTTTCGAAGTGGGTTAAAAAGGACGCCAAGTTGGTGTTGCTAAACAACAGTGCATGCCGCGCATGCTTAACCAAGAGTCGCGCTCTGCGCCGACTCCGGCCGTGACCGCTACGGCGTGACGCTACGTGATGACTATAGCCGGAGAGCTAGCTACCTACAGGAATATGCTTGCAATTTATAGACCATCGAAATCCCTCTAGTTAGTGTGCCCTACTATCATTATTAATTGATCCGGGCACCAGGCAGCTGTTCAGCGGTGGGGGTGAGAGTGGTTGAGCAAAAAGGGGTTGTAAAATCAAGTGAAGCTATGCAATTTATACAGCTCTGGATTTGGTGTGGTAGCTAGCTAATTATGTATTTAATTCGAATACTTATAACATTACCAGGCGTTTATGTCTTACTCTATTTATCACTTAGGTAGAGACTTACGCGTATTTTCTACTGAATAGACGGACTAGCGAATAGCTACGCAGACCAGCGCCTCTATTCGGGAACGCTAAGTGATTCTGTAGCGATTCGTAGGCGAGATTTCTCATCCCACACTTCCGCACAACGCGTAATGCGTAAGAGCGAGATGAGAAATCTCGCTCACGAATCGCTACAGAATCATTTAGCGTTCCCGAATAGAGGCGCAGTTTGCACCACGAGTTCATGGTAACCGTTCTCGTTCTCGAAAACGATCGTTCGGTCCCTTTTACTTGTATCGGCGACAAGCAGTATTTCCGAAAGTTTTCGATAACGAGTACGGTTTGCGTAAACTCATGGTAAGGGCACAAATATGAACTTAGACCAGAGGCCCGTTTCACGAAAGCTAGTAACTTTTAAGTAGAAGATTGTTATTCAATTCCTATTATTGAAAAAAGATTTACACTTGTAACATAAGCTACAAGCATTCGTGAAACAAGCCCCAGTTTAGGTATACGTGGTCCAGTTGCGTTTTAGACGAAACACAAATATAACGAACTAATTTTAAGATGATTTGCTCGTAGGTACTGACCAGTTGCTATTGAGACCAATTACGGCATAGACCAAATACGTCTTTGATGAAATGATACTAACCCACTTATTCTATTTGTCCGTGTATTTGCAAATGTGTCACTCACACGCCACGCGCATTTCAAAAGTTAAGCAAAAATGAACTTTATTCATACTAGAGAAGGTCTTCTTTGAGTTGTATCTCCGACAACTATAAGCGTCGGTGGCATGTTAGGCACGACAACTCATGACACTTTTATGCGTCCTTGACGTCGAAAAGGTGAAAACCGTATTTTACCTGTGGCGAATTGCCACGCATCCAAGGCCGTAACAAAACTACGTCTTGTCTATGTTCTTTTATGACTGGTGAGGTTCGCGCTCCCCAACCATTCGGTTTATTGTCGGGATAGCATAGTAACATTTTCTGTAGAACACTAAGTTTATATAGGACATGAAGAAAATGCTGCCATTTTATTCCACTCGCCACCGCACCCATAACACAGTATAATCAAGTATACAGTATTCCATCTTCATACAAACGGTGAAAACCCGGCGCTTCGAAATCTCGGTAAACTTCGGTACACAACAGTCGCGAGTGCGCCGCGGTTGGGTACGAACGTGCATAGTGTGAGATGTTCCCATGAATTTATTGACGTGAATTATGGCACGAGAAGTTTTGGTGTTTTTGATATTTTATTAGCAAAATACATTAAATGCCTACTAGTCAGTATGCAGTAGAAATAAGTAGTCACAGTAGAAATGATTAAAATTAAAACTTATATTATTTGACGTTATATTTCATGAAAAGATACTACGACAATTTAATATAGCATTATCAGAAACGTAAGCCAAGAAAGACAGTCAGTAGGCAGCCCTAATGCGTGTTAAATGCCGAGCGGCCGTCGGTAATTATTTCGAGGACACTGCCGGGACAAAATACTGTTAGTTTATTATACTGTGCCCATAACCACATAAATTTGGACTCTCATTTACCTGCGAATGCGGCTGTGAAACATCGCCTGGAGTGGCTCTTGAGGACAGCTAGCGCCGTCTTATTGTTTCTCCTGGATTTTTAATTCTGCGAGATGTACTGTTGCATTGACCTTAGACGGACCCGGCCTTTCAAAGAAGACCGGGCCTGCCTACTCCGTATCGTATTTCGTCAGCGATGCCGTGCGGATTGCTTTGGAAATAGTTTCAAGAAACATTTAATCGTATAGTGTTGTTGTACTTTGTGCGTTTGTGTGGTGCATAGTGCGAGCACTTTTTGTTAATGACATCATCTGGTATTCGTCGAGAAATTTCATCGGCCATATTTTATTTTACAAGCGTTCCCGACGGCAAGTTGAAACTTGTGTTCGACGATTTGTGCGCCACGCGCGGCTCTCCGAAGATTTAGAAGAAGGGACAGAAGAAAGGACACCCTTTTTAATTGACTACTTATTTAAGACTTCCTTACAATACTTTAACCTCCTGGGAACCCCGGTCCTCACTTGAGAACATAAAAAAAAACTACAGCCAAATGTCAAACCGGCTTAACAAGTGGTAAATGGCTTAAGAAGAAATCTAGGGGAAACTCCATGTTTTTTTTACTAATTTTTTTGACATTAATGGATACTTACTAAATTGATTTTTATATACAGTTTTTCAGGAACATCATGCAAATAACAGATTTACAAAATATTAAAATTTGCAGTCGTAGCACTCAAAATAATAAATCAGGGTATCAAAAACCACGAGTTTTATAGTGCATTATCTCGAAACCTATGATATTTTTATTGGGGTCAAAATGAATTAATCTAGTAGCTCTATCAGCTCCTTTCATTTTATCGTTGGTTTTAGGGACAACCTGTATAAAAATCGATGTGTGTATGAAAGATATCGTATGGATTCTGTACAGGGTGGAGCGGAACGAGTTACCTTCCTGAAAATATCGGAACATATAAGTGATGCCCCACCGCTGTCACCATGTAATGAAACTCACGTAGCTAGTTCAACACTGATTTATTCATAAACTCAGGTAGGTAGATACAGATCTTAACCTCACCCTCCTACTTCAATGATTAATATACTCGTACTACAACATTGCTTTATAATGGTTAGAAACTGAAACGGCACTGAAGCATTTGATTAGAGATTAAATAGTTTAACGTCGAACTGGCCCCAGTATATGAAACTACTTTCTGTCTAGATTATCACTAGCCTAGTTAACTCTATACTTTTCTTACTAAAATTTAAGCAATAATGTTTAGTCCTTTGCAAGTTCCTTGGATTATAGACACGGTATTCTTTTACATTATTTATCTACACCCATATCAAAGTGTAATCAAAAATCGTAGGAAATGACCACCATTTTGACAACCAATTAGGTAAAACGAGTGCTGCAATGTTATTCCCGTATCGTTTTTAGTATAGAAATGAGATTAAATTTGGAACAGCTGTCAAAACTCAAGTGGGTCTCTATTCTAGTATCCATAGATATTAAAACAGTTATTGATACGAAACGTCAATTCAGTATGTTTTTTTAATATAAACTGCACAACATTTGATCTCGAGTGACATGAGAATAGAGACTTAATTCGTTTGTCTATGATTTAAAAAAAAAATGGTCTTGACGGAGGATCGAATTGCCGCCATTATGTAGGTGTTTTGCTGAACGAAATTAGAATTGTTGTTGAATTGAATAGAAAAAGTTGTTTGTAATTTACATTTTAGTTGAAAATATGAATAGTAGTCTTCTCGAAGTGTGTGTGATGTGAAAATGCTCCGGATATCGGAAATATGCAGCCACGATTGCAACAAATAACTTGAAAATGACCAGAAAATATTGTTTCTGAACCCATCATGGAGGATTTATAATATGTGTGTAGATAAAGTTATGTATGCAACTCTGCATAATTTTGCCTTAAAACACTCGTGCGATCTTATTATGAAACTCGCCTATCGGCTCGTTTCATGAAAACCGCACTAGTGTTTTAAGGCCTATCATTATACAACCGTTGCATAAACTACTATTGAAAACCCAATAAGAATGCACTTTTCAGCTTTTCTGTCCCACTTTAACCTCTTTTCTTTTGGACTGTGAACCATTACAGGACTTCAAAATAGACGGATATTGCTCACATCTGGCTTCTTTTATTCCACATTCATATAGAGTCTTATTTTCCAAACTGAAAGTTACAGATCTGTTTTAATTCATACGAGAATATACAATAGTATTTGCCGCTTCAGCACAAAACTTATTATCTAGTTTAGCATTAAAGAGTAAGCATCTAGCCTCTTCAACAACAGTTCTATTAGCTCGCTCGCACGCATCATTCAGTTCAAGTGTATATGCAGTTGTCTTTTGATGAGTTATTACTTCCTTAGTCAAATAATTCTCCATTTCACCACTGCAAAACTCACCACCATTCTCTGTACCTACGGAGAATCTTAATTTTCCTATTATGTTGATGTTCGAACATCGCTTTAAATTCTTCTTCTTCTTTCTTATATACTTCATTATTATGCTTCAGAAAGTATATCAAATTCGTACGATTATAGTCGTCCACAAATAAAAGAAAATATTCTGCACTACCGATGGATTTTGCGTCCATAGCACAACATACATCAGCATTTATCAACTGTAGTGTCTCTATTCTTCTCTGACTCACATGTGAAATTGGTAATCTCATCCGCTTGCCTTCAAAACATGTTACACATTTATCCTTCATCATGTCGCTAGTACCAGAGTAAGGCAATCCATCCACAATACCATCCTTCATTTTATTTAAATCACAACTGTTAATATGTGCCAGTCGCCTGTGCCACAGTTCTGCACTTGCTACTGATGGCGCTGCTAACATACAATCTGCCACTTTGATGTTAAGCATTATACTTCGGTTGCTTCTGCAGTAGCTACCAACTCATTTTTCTTGTTGTGTATGTAACAGTAACTAGCTTCAAAAACAACACTGTTTCCGTGGCTTATCAGTTCACTTACCGACAACAAATTCATGTTAAGCTTGGCACGCATAGCACATCTTTAACTGTGGTATCGTAGTTACAATCAGTCGTTATTTGTACATCTCCGGAACACGTAACTGGCACTTTCGCATCGTGTGCAACAATAATCTCTTATAAACTCGGCGTGAAATTTGTATTGTTTATCGAGTTCTGATTTGCCGTCATACGAATATGTACATTGGTACCGGAGTCTGCGTACCATTCGCACTTGCTATATTTTACATTCTGGAATACCATGCTAAAAGCATTCGTTTGCTTATTCTTTTGCAATAATGGACGCTGTTGAACGATTTTATACCATCAGTGGTAATCTGAATACCCGAGTTTTTTATTACCCATTATCATCGCAGAATACATTTCCGGCAAACCTACTAAAAGTAATGATCCAATCCATTTATCCTTGATTGTAAAGCCTGTTCCCTTTAATCTTTGCGCCGTCTCGACGACTTGTTTAAAATGGAAAGTCATACTACCACAGTTTTCTTGGTATATAGAGATTAACGTAACAAGGTTATTTTTTCTTGGAAAACCTGAATCATCATCATATTCTTCAGTTTTTCCCACAAATCTTCCGAAGCTGCAGCTGAAGGTTTTTTTTGGTGGCATCATTGGTCGGTTTAATATGGTGCGCCAAACCTTCGAGCACTAAGGGAGCGTTCAAGTATTATATTACGTAACGAATTTGGGGGGAGGGGGGGGACGCGTTACAGGGGTGGAAGGGGGGGTTTCAACTACGCGTTACGTAACAATTTTTTTTACCCTTCAGGGGGGCTAGCACGGCATGTCCGCGAGTCGTTTGTCACTCAGTCCGTCTCTGTCAAACGGTAAAATATGTAAGGGATGAACTGAGCGACAAATGACTCGCGGGCAGGTCGTGCTAGACGTGCTGAACAGTCGCGTAGAGAAATTCTCTCACGCATTTTTTAAAACACTTTTTTGCTCAAAATTTCACATGGAATGACCAATTGAAATTTTTTTTACGTAAAGATGGTCTTTTGTTGGTTACGTAACGTTTTACTACGGGGGAGGGGGGGTAAAGAAAAACGTTACGGTGCATTACATGGGGGGGAGGAAGGGTCAACAATCTCCAAAAATTGCGTTACGTAATACTTGAACGCTCCCTAACAAATTTTATTCATAGTTTTCTCTACCTTTCAATTTCGGAACACTTTGGATATAACTAGCAGCCATTATGAATTTTGAATATTTTCAACTGTAATTACTAAGTAAAATACTAAATTACTGAAAATATTTATATAAATATATAAAATATAACATAATTAATTTAATTTTATAAAGTTTATAAAATTATTAAAACCTATTAAAACATTATGAATTTTCAATATTTTCAACTGTCAAAAATACTAAATTACTGAAAATAGTTGAGATATTTTTCGTCCATTACCTTTTAAAATATACTACTTGCGGTGAACGACTGATGTTTATTCAAACCGTTCTATATTCTGTTATACTGTATTGCCATATAATAAAAACAACATTTTTTTGGATTATATTTTAACAAGCTGCAACTTGAAAATGGCTACAAATATAAACGTAGTTTCTTCGAGAAAAATATAGAACTAAGCCACAGAATCGTACACTTGCGGGAAGGTAACTCGTTCCGTTCCAGCCTGTATAGTCAAAGTTTGTTGGTACCGCTTGATTATCTTCTAAAGCGCCGATAATTTCAAAACAATTGCAAAGTTCTAATTATCTGTATGATAAGGACAAGGCCACCTTTGTCGCTTCAGATCAATCGATCTAAATACCTTATAATCTCAGATTTAATCTTGTATAGATTTCATATATACGTGCATGTTACGAAGGGTTGTGCACATCATAATTATTGGGTCAGGTGAGTGGGCTTGACTTGTTCATTGTTTATGAACAATATTTGGTATATTATTATTATAATTTATTTGCTTTTTTTTCTGTGACTTGAATAATGAAAGTTAATTAATTGAATAGACATTTTAATAAAGGTTATTAACATAAAGGAGAATATTTCCTAGTTATATAGGAGTATCTATAAGATTATTTTACATTTATAAGCATGTTTCTGGGTCCAATGCTGGATGAATATCAATATTTCGCAGGTAACCAAAAACCACGATGAAAATTATTGCTGTTGCTTTGGCCGTGTTTGTGGCGAGTGCTAACGCACTGCCCAGTCTCCACGTTGAAAATGCAATAAGTAAGTTTTTAATTTCTATCGTAATCGTACTCACTTCACGTTTGTTTAGTTAGAAATACACAGTTTTTAATTATCTTTTGGGTTCCGTACATAAAAGGTGTCCTACCTACTGTCTGTTTTTCATAGGTAAGTACGGGACTCTAGGTGTGCGAGTCAGATTTGCACTTTACCGGTTTTTAGGGTTCTGTACTTCAAAAAGAAAAAACCATAACTTCTTGGATCATTCGTGTCTCTCTGTCCGTCCGTCTGTCACAGCCAATTTGCTCCCAAACTACTGGACCGTTTGAGTTAAAATTCTGTATACATATGTAAATCGGTGACCACAATATGGACGTGTAACGTAAATAAATGTATTTGAAACATGGGGGGCCACTTTTCGGGAGGCAAATTCGTAATTCAAAAAATATATTTCAAACTATATTTTGTGATATAACAAATGAAAAGGGCTCATTGTGAGATTTTATGTTTTTATGGCAAATAAACAGCTATAATTCTTTCTTTCTTTCTTTCTTTCTTTCGACAATATAATATTGTTATGCTAATCGGACACAAACTTGAAACAAGGAGCTGCACACATTAATTAATGTTGTTCAACGGTTAATAATGCTTGCAAACTTCTTTCGATCTATACTATTGCCAAACATAATGCATGCGAAGGAGTACCCTAGACATAATGTTTGCTTATAAGATTATCAGGCAAAAAATCGATTGTCCACCATTGTTGCGCCTATTCCGCTTTCGTGCTCCGTTTCGTATTCCCGCTACGCAATTACTCCTCTTTACCCGCCCCTTAGAATAACTGTTATGGGTTATGGGCGCTAACTAGTTCCCCGATCTCAAGGTTTTGTAATAGTAATTTATCTACACCCATCTCATAAAACCTCCATAGTGTAATCAAAAACCGTAGGAAATGACCACCACTGTGACAACCAATTAGGTAAAACCAGTGCTGCAATGTTATTACAGTATCGATTTTAGTATCGAAATGAGATTAAATTTGGAACAGCTGTCAAAACTCACGTGGGTCTCTATTCTAGTATCCATAGATATTAAACAGTTATTGATACGAAACATCAATTCAGTATGTTTTTTTTTAATATAAACCGAACGGCATTTGATCTCGAGTGACGTGAGAATAGAGACTTCATTCGTTTATCTACGATTTAAAAAAGAAATGGTCTTGACGGAGAATCAAATTGCCGCCATTATGTTGGTTTTTTCCTGAACGAAAGTAGAATTGTTGTTGAATTGAATAGAAAAAGTCGTTTGTAATTTAGATTTTAGTTGAAAATATGAATAGTAGTCTTCTCGGAGTGACTGTGTGATGTGAAAATGCGCCATTATCGGAAATATGCGCCACGATTGCAACAAATAACTTGTTGCCAAAAAATATTGTTTCTGAACACATCATGGAGGATTTATAATATGTGTGTAGATGAAGTTATGTATGCAACTCTGCATAATTTGGCCTTAAAACACACGTGCGATCTTATTATGAAACTCGCCTATCGGCTCGTTTCATGAAAACCGCACTAGTGTTTTAAGGCCTATCATTATGCAACCGTTGCATAAACTACTATTATGCAACCGTTGCATAATGATAGGCCTTAAAACGGCGACGATGGGGCCCCTCCGGCTGCGGCGACGATGGGGCCCCTCCGGCTGTGGCGACGGCCGCGCGCCGGCCTGCAGCTCATATCTGTATCATTATGACCATTACCATACTAAAATCGATACTGTAATAACATTACAGTACAGGTTGTCATAATGCTGGTCATTTCCTACGGTTTTTTATTACATTATGGAGGTTTTATGATATGGGTGTAGATAAACTTATAAACAGCTGCAGTGATATCTCAGACGTTAACTCTGATTCTGTTGGTAGGTTTTATAATGCAATAAGAGAAAAAAATATCCCACTTGAATTAATTATTAGCAGTTTTTAGAGTATATCGACAGAATTTTTTAGGTAAAACATTGCATGCCGTGATTACTTGTGATTGCTACACTCAAATTGGTATCTACTTTAGTTAAGTAAATATTAAACTGTGTATAAATTAATATTGACTAAAGTAGTAGCAGTGTCAAAAGATTCATTCAATAGTTAGTCAGTAATCTGCTGAACGCTAGCACCACGGAGGCAGTTGTTGATGACCCTCTGATGCAGCAGATCAGAGGCACAGGCCAATCTTATCCGAGTATATGACAGTGGCCAGTGACAGCCGCTGCTGTCACACTAGCACCATGTGCCCTTTCACCAGGTTAAGAGTGCCATGACCCCGCGGAGCGAGGGTCTATATCCCGAAGGCAACAAAATTATATTTTAGGCCGTCCCTGGTGTCGGTTGCCTGAGCCACCGCACCAGCCTTATTGCCTTATATAATTGATATTATACATTTTTTATGTATGACTTTTATTTTTAGGATCTGGCCAGTCGAGGCTAATTACTGATAGCATTGCTGGTGCCATAGAGGCTGTCAGCCAGTCTATCGTTGACGCTGGGCTAGACCCGCTCATAATTGACCACGAAGAAATCGACTATGCCCTGCCTGTACCAACGTAAGTGTAATACTTGATTGCTACAAGAGTGACTTTAATTTTATTTAAGAGTCTAATGAATTTATACAAGCTTTTATAAGAATTTAAAATTGAGACAGAGTTTAGTCACTGAGAACACTCGCTTTGAATTGGAGGTTAATTATGAGACATGCGAAAAACGAGACCTTTTATTTATTGGAGCACGACCACAGCACGACGTATTGTGACTCTTCCATCTGAGCCTGATACAATAATAATGCCCTGTAATCAAAGTACCTATTTCAATTTTCAATTTATTTTAAACCTTAGTAAAGGAGATTGCCGAATTTCATACCAATAGCGTCATAATTTGGTCACGAGTTCTCTTTTTTTAGTCAAGTACTTAGTAATTTTTGCTATTTCGAACCCGGAATTTTGAAAACATGTAACAAAGTAATTTCATTGCTTAATTTCCGTTGCCGCCATTGCAAATCCATTGTCATAATCAAAAGGTCAAAGAAATTTGTTCGTTGGATAGGTACGTACATAATTTACCTTATATAAATAAGGTATGTATTTAATTTATGGACACGTAATTAAATGTTCAGGTAATAATATGGACGAAATATGTTTTTAATACCAGTACTAATGGGGCCTTGAAAAAGGATTAATGGAAACGGTTCACATATCTTATCACCCCAGTCAGGCGTAGGGCGTTAATTTACCACATACTTTGAATACTATTACTTTCTTATAGATGAAATATTTATTTAACAGGTAATACAAAAAAAGCTACACAAATAAGTAATAAAATAAAGTTAACGTAAATTTAAAAAAAACTTCACGGTCTCTAAAAATCATAAATTACAGTCGATTCGTCCATAATTGTCTTATTTGGTACACAAGTTGAAAATATGCAATTTTTGTGTGAAGTTGCTATTTTATCCTTAATAAAGCAACCCTAAAGGCAAAAAATTGGCAAAGTTACGACTAAAATATTGTCTCCGATTGCTTTATTTGTAAGGAAATTGCTGTTTAAGCCAACAAAGGTGCATTTCGAGGTTAGAAACTTGTTTACATAATAACACAAGTACAGGAAAGGATGAATCGATTGTATTCATGTGGTATGTGGTCGATGAAACGTATTTACTATGCCTGGAAAAGGGTAAGAGCGGCTTGCACTAAAACCATAAATATGAATTAAATCGTTTATTGTGATTAGCCTACAGACCGTTCTATACATTTTGACAAACCTTAAATGCGTTTGACGATTTAAATACTTATGTTTAAGAAGAGAATGATGTTAACCCCTAATAATAATGTCCAGGCTTCAGTTACTTTCAAATGCATGTATTAAGGCGTGTTTCAGTTTCTAACTTGAATCAGCTTAGTTTGCTTAAATTTACTCTAAGGTTAATCGAAGCCCACGGCAGTACGCAAATACTAAGTTCGAAGCAACCGGCCGCACGCACGCCGAGCATTCTTAACACGAATTGTTTAGAGCCAATTAATACCAGCTTGTATCTCAGTAAATATTACAGCAATACTCCTAAAACATTAATTTAGTATAATAGGGGTCGATTCGAAAGTGTGTTTGCTAAATTTAAAAGCGGCTAAACTTGAAATAAAATATTTTAAACTCGATTTTGACAGCTTCGTGCTATAGATACAAAATCTAGTTTTGACGTTCTTTATTTTAACTTTAGGGAACTTTAAATTTAGGCGACACCATTTCAAATTGGACCCAGGAACTCACCTATTTTCATGCAGAATACTAAATTTGATAGGTAAGTAAGAAAATATAATCCGAGTCAATTTACAGAATTTTCAACGTCTACGTTCAACTCAGAGATTTACTCTTCCAAGGCGCCAGCAATATTGTCATCAACCAGCTTAATCTCAATTTAATCACTATGAGGGTAACTTACAACATCGGATTACCTGAAATTCTTTTGAATATTGGTAAGTAATGATTGTCTACAATCAGTAACATGTCTCTAGAAAGGATTGTCACAAGTGTCATTTAATTTCAAATCAATATTGGTAATATAAGTAGGTATAATTTCCCACCCATTCGACCCATTCGCGAAACAGAACATGTGACAATCCTGCCCCTGGGGGCACGGGGCCAAGGGTGGGGACCTTTATCTCAGAAAGTATGAGTGATAAAAATCAATGCAAAAATTAACTATTGGTCGTAATAACGAATAGAAAATAAACAAAATGGGGGAAAACGCGATGGGATAAACATATTGGGGAATAATTAATGTATACAGTCCCCAATACACGTTGGAATAAAGTGCATCATCGAGCTGATCTGATGATAGAGCCCGGAGGTGGACAGTGGAACTCTTCAATTTCTACTAGTAAACCCCTTGAATTTGGGCTGTTTTGTTAGTTTTGTTGAGTTCAATTCAATACACTTGGTGACGAGGGTCTGATGAGAGCCGGGAGACGGGCAGTGGAACTCTTCAATGGCTACTCGTAAACTCTTCTAGTTTTAGGTTATTTTGTTTGTTTTGACAAGTCCAAACCTGACTCATGGTATTGATCTATGGGGGCTTTTGAGTGATAGGGATCGTCCATTCATAATAAAAAAATAAAGGTTTTAAGAAGGATCGCGCGGCTGCCGGTAGATGAATCCGCCTAACACCACTTTATATGATTAAAGTCTTGACGATGCCGTGTTTGTACAGTCGAGGTCGTAAGAATATCTGAGTGCTCTTACGCCCTTGACAATAAAGTCGTGTATATTTTTGATCACTTTGTCTGCATTGATATTTTTGACCTCGACTGTGCATTCTTGAGGTAGAAAAGTACATCGGGCGTAATCTTAGTGATCTTCCTGTTAAGAAATGGATCGGACAGAGGAAGTATGACCGAAGGGAACAGCACCTAGCTAGGGATCTAAAGTGTCTGCAGAATTGTAACAAATTCCTACAGATCATGGGTGCCCAGGGGGGCTAGCACGACATGCCCGCGAGTCGTTTGTCGCTCAGTGCGTCTCTGTCAAACTAGTGAAATATGTAAGGGACGCACTGAGCGACAAACGACTCGCGGGCAGGTCGTGCTAGACGTGCAGGTAGGTATACAATAAAAACCCAGTGTTGATTATTGTTAATCTGACTCTTGTTTCACACGCAGACTGAAACTGCTATTCTGCTGTAACATGCTGCTTCTGTTTATGTAAATGATGGGATGATTTGATGATTATTTGTTCATGTTTATGTATGCACAATTTTAATTTTAATTTAATTTAATTTATAATTTGAATAATGTGGACAATGTATGAAGTGACTATTATGATTGTTACTTCGAGCTATTTTATGGCATTAAGCAAAGCGATGAAACGAATGGCGTCATGTGCTGAGTCGTTTTCACCTCATGTAATTTGCCGATAATGTGTAATGTAAAAGTACCCAATCCGCCCCCACCATGAATTAAGTTCTCGGCTATGAAGTGGGCGTACAGGCTGATAGTAATATATTATGCATATTTTAATGTTTCAGTTCACTCAGATGTAGACGCCAACTTGTTCGGTAATAACTTCCACAGCAGCTTCAGTGGAAAGTGAGTTGAAAAAGTCAATTTTCTTATTTCTCTACAATTAGGGGTCCGTATAAGGTCAGCTGTCCATATTTTAAGTAAGCTTTTTTTACATTGTTTACTTGACTGACTGACGTTGAAGAAATGTAGATAGAAAAGTACGGTAGGTTACAGTTCAACTGGTTTATATTATACCGGTATCTTTAAAATGTAAATACTGTACAAAAAATATCCAAGATTTTAAATTTAATAAAGAGAATAATAATGATAAATAATTTTAGATTTTTGGGTGCCACTTTCCGGATATAGGTGCATGGTCTTTCTAACCATATTTTGGAAGAAGCTTCGATACATGGCGGTAACAGACGATGAAGTCTAGCCATAAGTCCTGTTTACCTTTTAGGTACGGAACCCTTGATACTTGGTGTAATCGCTTATTACTTTATTTAGGGTTGCCCTGCAAAACATTGTAACGACGGGCAGCATCCGCGTCAACATCGGCATCATCAGCGGTATCTCGATCAGGGACATTGCCCTGACCATCAAGCTCGGCGGAATACACGTAATAGCGCAATTTATTATTATAACGATTATTATCTTGAAAGTTATATAAGCAATACATTTACTTCACAGTCCCAGTTGAACTTCAGCCTGCAGCACGTAGACTACTCCGACGCTCTCAACACTGCCTTGAGTCATACCATTCCTTCGACTCTCAACGATTACGAGGTAATGAGCATTAATCTACCCTGCTAATGTAAAAATCGTTTTTTCCACATTTTGACCTAGTTGAGTTATTATGACGATCGTCGTGTCCAGAACGAGCTGAATCGACCCGTCTGATCCGTTTTTTGATATGAGGCTCCGTTCCAAAAATACGTCAAGCCAAAAGGGGTTTACCTAAGGGTAAACCCATAAGTGTAAGGGTTGTTTAAAAAAAATCGACAAAATTTTCATCGAATATCAGTTTGACTAAAAAGTTTGACAGTTTCAGGGTTTCGTTTTTTTTTTTTAAATTTAGTTCACAACCCAAAAACGCTGTAATCTAATGTAATCTATCTATAGATAAAGTTGTCACACGGGTGAAATTGTACTAGACGTTAATAAGTACTGTTATGGTTATACCGTTAGGTCTTCCCCCGAATGCCATTTTCTAAGCTATGTGAAACTAACGACGTTTTGATTCATAATTCAATAGTTTCGATTTTTAAGTGGCGAAATAAAAATCCAATGTGCAATTATCTAAGTAAACCAGTGTGCTAAAATCATTGTTCTAATAAAGGAAAAAAGCTAAGGTCAATGTGGCTAATTCCGTCTACGGGGCTATGCCGTCATATAATGAATGTAAGCACAAGTACGCCGCTGTCGACTCAGTCCGTAAACTAGAAAACCCTGCTGATTTATCGACTGAGTCGACAGCGGCGTACTGTGCTTAGATTCAACGCAGGCGTGTAGGTATATGACGGCATAGCCCCGTAGACGGAATTAGCCACATTGACCTTATCTAAAATTTCGCAAGTTATACTAAAAATATGATATTGAACTATCCCATATAGAAATTGTATATACTTATTCATATTTTAATAGACTCGACTATAGGAGTAAAATTGCTATTTGATCACATATTGTTTCTTTTTTTACAGCGTGACATCAACGAACTCTTGACGATTGTGGGCAAGCAAGTTATAGAGTCAATTCTATAATTGAATTAGACATGATTCCACGTCTTATTTGAACAACGATTATCGCAATGTATGCATTATTTTAATATAATTCATTAAAACAATATTGCAGTTTTATTTTAAGTTAAGTATGTTGATTATTCTTTGTTTTTGTGCCTAGGACAAATCATCAGAGAATATTCGTCAAGAAAAAGTAGCAATGCCCTGTTCTTTTTAAATCTTTGTTTATTTAGGGCCTTTGGTCACTGCTGGACACGTCAGCCCCGTTAAGTCAATCTCTAAAGTAACATAATACGATTGCAAGGGGTAATAGAGCTCACTTGCGAAAAAACCAAATACCACCTTCGCTGCATCAGCAATGCCATGTTAAGGGTTAAGAGTGAATACAGAAAAGTTATTCGACACGTTCCTACGAGGTGGTTATGTTTGTTTAAAGCTCTTGACAGGATGCTTTCGTCGTGGGGGCCATTGAAAAGGTACTTCTTAGAACAAGGTTCTGATAACTGCCATATATGTTTGCCAAGAGTTGATAAAAAAGTAAAAAGTCAGGGCTTCTTACCGATGATTATAAAAAAATAAAGGGAAAATTTATATTTTTTTTCATAGAATATTATTATTGAATAGCCTAACTGTATAAACAGAAAGCAACACGCGAACACCCAAACAATACACTTCGAGTGTGAAGCATATCAAGCAAGCTATAGAAAGACAAAAAACACGTCATATCCAATCCACACTCAACGCGTTTTAAACATGTATCCTAGTTTTTTTTTCCTTGTCGTTTCTTTTCGGCCAGTGCAGATTTATGTGACATTTGACGGGCACATACCTAATATAAGACATTAATTTGAAATATGGCGATTGTGTATGTAATTATGAACAACACAAATATATTTTTTCGCCGCCGTCCGCCCGGCACAACACTGCACTTGACAACATCTGCATCCTTCGTACCACGAAACTCAGTGCGCGCGGCGATAAGCGACGCCCGTCGTAGAGTTTGTATGTAGAAGTTGGCATTCATTTTTTTCAATGTTCCACTTAGCTTTTCTTTTATGTTTTTGTCGTAAAAGTGGTACTATTTCAGGCACTATTGTTTGGTGTATAGCTGGCTTACGAATTCAATGGCTTTCTGTGTGATCTCGGTCGGGTACGCCAGCTTGATGGGGCAAAATATTTTACCCGTGTTTGTATGAAATATTTCGTTTCTATAAGAGCTACGAAGTTGAGACTTCGGGAGCCAGGGGTACTATTTGTGCACTATTTTTTGGGATATAGAACATATTTGGGAACAGCACCGTTCTCGAGATCCAAAACTGGTACGCCAGCTTGACGTCAAGTTAGCGTACCCGTTAAACAAGGCTCATATCTCCCAAATTACAAAGGTACTATTTTTTCTAACTCGGTACTAATTGGGGACTATTTAGGCACTATTTTTTGGAATCATCAGATCCTGGATATCATCGAAGGGTACGCCAACTTGACGCTCACCCGGTCCCCAGTTTTTTCCACCAGCCTCTTCGAAATTTCTCTGCAGAGGCGTAGTGCGCCAGGACTCCACGGACCGACGGTCTCGACTCGACTCCGAAAGGATCAAAGTTAATTTCAGAACCGAGACCCCTATATATGTTGATCTCTTTGTGTTCGGCCACTTCAGCCGCTATACCAGGTTTAGTGGAAGGTCCATGGAGATGTATCGGGGCCAGCGTGTCTACACAGGTTGCGTTCCACACCAGCACCCGACCTATTTCCCATGGAACTAAAGACATCCCATCCGGTCTCTTCCCATCGTCCCTGGTAATGCTGGTTGTTGCCAGTCGGGCCGTTGACACGTTGACGGTGGCAAGAGTGCGGCGGATGAAAAATTTTAGCGCAGTGTGTCTAGAGAAATGGCCCGCTCTTTTTTGACATGACAGTCGGTGGTGTCCCAGCTGGTCGACATTACTGCCGCAGTGACACCTATGGTGGAGCACATACCAGCACCCCGAGGCGAAGGCAAACTGCAATTAGGGTAGTCTGGTTCTAAGAACGTGCCAGTCATACCTAGGCGAGGGATAATTTATTTTATTTATTTATTTATTTCAGACCAGTGCAGTCCATAATGACAACTACATTGAGTACAATTACAATACAATTTAAAAATTCTAAATTACAAATTAATATTACAAAAAATTATAAAATATAAAAAAATATAGGTAATCAATAAGTTAAAATCCAGATTCAATTCATTTAATTCAATTCAATATAATAATTTATTAAAGTTATATTACCTACCTAACTTCATACACGTCCGCCTTGGATTCCATATGTATGGAGTTCCAATGACACACAATTGGACAGTCTAGCCTGTCAATAATAGTATTAAGGAGGCTGCTAGGACTGTCGCGAACGCGCTGCATCAGAGAGGCAACTCATCTGCGCAGTATCGCCTGGAAGCAGTCCACGTTGGCTTCGACAAACATGTTTGACGCACTACAATAGCGCGGTAGTCCCAGCAGCATCCTGAAACCATTATTGTACTGGACACGCAGTGCATTGAGAGATTCTTGAGTACATTTAACCCACAGGCTGCACGTGTAGAAAGTCTGACAAAATGCCTTAAAAAGGGTTATTTTGACGTCCCTAGTACAGCGCGCGAACCTGCGAGCCAGCATGTTGCTCCTCACTGCCAATGCCCTGCGCTCCCGCTCCACATCCAAGTCATCGGAGAGGTTGTCCGTGACCCAGTGCCCCAAATATTTGAACTTAGCGACCCTGCCCAGTTCTGCTCCTCCGAGTTTCAGCGGTGGGACAGCTTTAGACTCCTTATTACCTGCCTTAAACACTAGCAGTTCGCTTTTCTTTGAGTTATATTTGAGGCCATGGGTCCCGGCGTACCTCTCACAGATTTCAATGAGTAGCTCGAGGGTTCTGATCGACGGGCCCATCAGCATAGCTGACATTATTAACAAACTTGCCATCTATTGAGCACCCAATCCGAGCCCTGCTGAGCTCGTCTATCAGACTATTTATATACAGGTTGTAAAGCCGAGGAGAGGTCAAGCCACCCTGTCTCACACCGCAATCCAACCTGTAATCTTCTGAGTATGAACCAGCCCATCGTACGCAATTGCTTTGATTATGGTACCAAAACCTAATGATTTGGACCAATTCCCTCGGTGTACTCGTTTCTCTCAGGAGCTTATTCCACAAAATGTCATATGAAACGAGATGGAATGCCTTCGAAAAGTCCAAAAAGCAGGTATAAACAGGAGTATCACGTGTAGTGTAGTACCGACCGGTATGCTTGAGCCGCAGGATCGCCGTTTCGGTTGAGAGCCCCGGCCTGAACCAAAATTGTGCCTCATTTAGATGAATATGCTGAGCAGCGGTGGTTAAGCAGACCGTCCAGCACTTTCGCAATCACGGCGTGAAGGCAGCTGCTAGCCTCCCTTGTACCAACTGCCAAGTCTGGCACGTTGAGAACCAATGGTTTGGTTTAGCAAAATAACAAAGTTCAATTTACAGGCAATGTCATCCCCACTCCTTTGTGAATTCGAATTGTTCGAGAAATTTTGAGCGGGGCATGCAATTAACCAGACGTTCCTAGATTCTTCCAAGCCCGTAGTCTCATAGTTACCTACAAGGAAAAGGATTTAAATAATGCGCATGCGAAATATTGCGCAATTTCTTTAATTAATTGCTTAAATTTTCTTTTCATACAAAATAATTGAGTACGCAATGTATTACATCTAACAAATTAATCGATTTACGTATCTACGTAAACGTCCTGTCATGACAGTACATTTGTTTAGATTTAAAACAATGGACGTAATACATTTATTTCTCAGTCCTACTTAAAAATCAATTAGGTGCTCTTTATTAATTAAACTATTATTTCACACATAATTTGTAAGATCGGAAACTGTAGCTAGGAAAAATAATATATACGCCCGCATGAAATTTACACGCTGTAAGTAGGTAGGTACATATATGCAGTATCCTATCAAATGTTGGGTTTGATTTAGAACTGAACGAGTAGGTATATCCCAGGAGGTCCATATTTTTCAGTTCCATACGGATATTCATTTTAAAGGAAACATCCCAGTAGTACCATATGGAACTACTGGTACATATTTATACCTAACGTCTACCTCTGTACCTAAGTACGACTTTTACATGTATGTACTACATAATTGACCACTATACATCGATTAAAAACTTCAATTGACATTTCCAATTGTCATCCTTTAGATTTTATATTCTTACACAAGGGACCGTGTCTGTAAAATTTCCTAAAACTTAGTATGTAGTTAGTTCCATATGGAACTATTGGGATCATTAATTTGACATTTACATATGTACCGATTGTTCCACTGGGAATTAGATCTATGGAACTCCTGGGATATACCCAACTGAAAGTGAGCCTTTTAGTTACCTCTATATAAATAAAGGCATAATAGACACAGAAAAAGGTTGTTTCACCCTCTTATAAATAACACAATTATTAGTTTGTGTTACGTATGATCAATTAGAATAAAGTAAGAAAGGCCTCGCGGCGATTGCATATCACACTATTCGGACATTCATGTCCTTTCACTATACCTTCTCCTTCTTAGTCCGGGAGCCGACTGCATAAACCATACCTTTCTCAAAAACCAGTCAAGTGTGAGCTTAACTCGCGCGTCGGGTTTCCCCACTTGCCTATGAAAAACGGAAACTAAGTTTTAGGTAAAGACCTTTAAAAATTAAAATAATAGCTTTTAATATGAAGAAAAACATTTATTCACTAACACAGAGACACACAGAATACCTAATATAAATAAAGAAAATATAACTTATGTTTTTCTATTTTCAATAAGCCTAGTAAGTATATTTATAAACGATATCCGAAAGGTTGATGAACACTTACTTTGGTTCACATAAAAACCTAAAACGAAGTTTAATTCAATCAAAAATCCGCCGCTTTCGAGCGTTAACTTTGTCAGTGAATTTGTGTTTTACATTGTATGATTTGACAACTTAGTGTTGCCAAAAGAAGAAAAAATATGTCTAAAAATATAATCAAATTACTTTAAGAGCAACCTGAGCCCGAAAATTAAAGAAGCTACTGAAAAAATTAATTCTGGATTGGCGATTCTACTCACCCCGCGATCCCTACTCACCAAAATTTACGGTAATATTTTTTAATGTTTTTCTTATCCTACTTTTATTATCTTAAGAATATTAGTTATTATAAAACGTCGTCCTCAAATAGTATGGAGCAACACGCGCAAATAATTATATATACTCCATTGTTGGGATGAACTGTATACCTACATTCTCCCTAAAGCAGCGTCGTTAAAGATTTATGGAAAACGTTACACCGGCTTGCCGCAAAAACACCATTTTTTTTATCATAAATCATATAATAAGTTTATATCTACGGTACGGCAGGTTTTAACTTTAACCTGATTAGGTCGGTAATCAGTTTAAAGTTTTGAAGTCGGTTAAAAACGAAACCATACTTAGAGAAATACATTTACGCTACAATAATCATAATAATAATAATAAATAAATCAGAGGACAATCTTTACACAAATCAATCTAGCCCCAAAGTAAGCTCTAAAGGCTTGTGTTATGGGTACTAGACGACGATATACATACTTATGTAGAGAAATAAATACTTAAATACGTAAGAAACATCCAAGACTCAGGAACAAACATTCGTGCTCATCACACAAATATTTGCCCTTACCGGGAATCGAACCCGGGACCGCTGGCTTCGGAAGCAGGGTCACTACCAACTAGGCCAAACGTGTCGTCAACAATATTATCTGATCTGAATAGTATTTGTGCCAAGTCGATAATTTTTTTATTTATTTTTTCTATACAATCTTAGACATTCTAACCACACTTCCTACTTAATTGTACCGACCTTCAGGGAATATATTTCGAAAAATCTTTTCTTAGTCATAAAAGGAAACTATATTCTAAATTTTATGTTTCAGTGGTTTCGGCTAGGCTGTATTCCCCATACAAACTGTGAACCCCCATATCGCTCCTTCAGGGGTTGAATTTTGACAACCTGGAAGTACGTGACTAATTTTATTTTTAGTCAATTATATTATAACATTTCAGGTTAATATGTGCGTTATTACGTTGTTTTCCATACAAACTTTGACATCCACTTTAATCCCCTTAGGGGTTGATTTTCAAATCTCTTCTTATTGAGTGTCTAATTCGCAAAAGAAAGTTATTTCCCAAATTTCATGTTTCTCTTCTAGCTTCAGTAGTTTCGGCTAGGTGATGATCGTCAGTACATGTTTTTTACACTCGTATGTATGTAGGTACTTATAGATTATTAATAGTGCTGTTTTCAAAAACTATCCTATATAGGCGCAATAAGTATTTGCTAGTGACAGAAATAAAACTGGAAGGGGGTTGAAGTTATATGGGAAATACGGAACCCTAAAAAGTAATAAATTTTATTAATCCCTTGAATGTGTGCAATTAAACCATTTATTATGAATATACTTGCAACTATCAACAACTATCAATCATATCCACACTGTGGTATTTTACAGGAAAAAAACACGAAGATCCAGATATTTCTGGTATTTGAGAAAGTGAAGTAAAATGAGATAACCTGCAGGCTCGTATCACAGACGAAGTTGCATTAAATACACGAGCTTACGGAAAGTATCCTTCGTTTTATTTCATGGTTAGGTACGAGGCCCCAGGTGCGCGAGTCCGACTCGCACTTGACCGGTTTTTTCAACGAGTAACAAAAGAAGAGTACATACAAGAGTATACATAAAACTACTCCTACTACACTGTTTTCATTCTATTTATATATACATACATATCTGTGACATACACAGTAATACTCTCACATAAGTAAACTAAACCGCCAACAGGATTGCTTCATTTGGAAATGAAGTGCTCCTACTGGCGAATGTTATGTTTTCCTACCTTACCGCTCCGCTTCCTCGCACATCCCTGGCGAAAAGTCAGCCAGCTCCAAAATTAATATATACATTTCCGAATTCAGAAAGGCCACTTCAGCATTTGACTAGATATTAGGTAGTTAAATGTCCCTCAACTAGTTGCCAACCTATAGAGAAACGTCACTGAAACGTCATTTTAATTAAAGCTCAATTTGAGTGGCCTTTCTGAATTCGGCCAACAGAATTACAATCTGCGTCAGTCAGAGTTTTTATTGTAGTTTCGTAGAACTTATACAGCCTTAAAATGAAGACGGCCTCATTAGACACCAACTTATACGAATTGAGTTCTTATATTTCTATTGACTGAGAGCGCTCCGATACTCAGATCTGACGTCGGTCGTACACGCTCCCAAGGTGCGTGCTATCTGGTACAGTACTCACATAAAAGAACTTTCTTAAAAGCTTGGCGAAATACCTTATTGAATATTGTATAGAAAATCGGGTTAACCATTGAACTGGAATATCCCAACCACATAACAAAATCATATACCCAGTGTGGTATGTTCTTCTCGCAAAGAGGACAAATAGCGGGTAGCATATTTAGAATAAAGAAAGGCGCCCAAAGTATGACAAAAGTAAAAAATACCACTCCAAGAACCTTAGTCGCCTTCTGTTCCAGACGCAGTATTCGGCCATGACGAGAAGAATTTCGTGAAATGACACTTGAATTCCTTGAGTGATGTGTTTTCTGGTTCGTATGGCGATATGAACTTGGGTTTTCCGGTTGTTGTCTGGTTTTTATTGATTTTCGAGTTTGTATATGCCCAATAGGTGTCGCTAATCTCGTCCTAGTTCCGCTGAAACTTGCATCTCGTCTACCGCATCGTCTTGCTTCTTCCCAAGTGACCATAGAAGCTGCGCTTCGACTAGACCGCTTGGAAAAAGGAGTACATGGCACTTTATTTTTTGGATGATTGTGATGAGGAAATCCATTGCATTCATTAATGTCTCCTCCAGGTACAATTATAACGTCTGTGTGACGTCTAGGCGGAGTAGACTCGTTTCCAAAGTATGGGCATGTGCATGGAGGCGGTAAAAGCAGATCATCTTCTTCGCTACGCGATTTAATTGTCATTGTATTGGAAACCAGGAAATCTTCAGTTGGTTCATCATCAGATGCACTTTGCGTTCGTAATGGCGGTGTACTGGTTCCTTTAGTAGAGGATGGGTGGCGTCTATCAAGATTCATAGAGGATGGAGAACTGGATGCCATTATCACAGATCCCGATGTGTTTAGACAGGCACGATCCGATATCATATCACTGAAATAATATCTGAATTATTAAACTAAAGTATTTTTCACAACAAAAGTTCATGAATGCGGGCAACACATATGATTGCGTAACCATTGTTTATACCTAATACGCATAACGCTTCTGTGCAATCATAACACAACACATGAGAATTAAATGTACAGATTTTTCAAAAAAAAAAAAATTGGTGCTACTTCAAATGAGTGCTCTATATCCTAAAATTTTTGCCATATTTTATGGCCCGTATTAGTAAAATATGGATTTTGGATTACAATCCTGTGTTAAAAGTGCATCGCTAAATATCTCCGACAACGCTTAGCAGGGATATAGGCCACGACCCTGCAAATCTTTAACAAAGC
The DNA here is from genome assembly GCA_947859335.1 of Tortricodes alternella. Lineage (NCBI taxonomy): Eukaryota > Metazoa > Arthropoda > Insecta > Lepidoptera > Tortricidae > Tortricodes > Tortricodes alternella. Next base: position 18,492,505 of record OX401970.1, on the reverse strand, counting down.
AAGCATGGCACAGGTGTACACAAGGTGGGCAGGGGAGGGATTGGGGGAATTGCATCCGCCGCGCCTCACTCCGATCAAGATATCCTCAGACATTTAAGCAACTACATTGATTTTGGTATCTTTACCTATAATTACAAAAGGAGGAAATTAGTTATGGAAAAAAACACTCGCCCCCGTATAAATAATCTATAATTCAGCATTTCCTTACTTGTCGATGACTTTTATGCTTTTAGGTATTATATCTAACATATAAAAGATACTCGTAATATCTGTTTGTTTCTTTGTTTGTTCGTCTCCTATGCATTCCTGCACCATTCATTCGATTACAATAAAACTTAATTATGAATCTTGCCAAGGATTGCCGGGAGCAGCTAGGTATTAATAAAATTCTTTTAACTTAAAAAAACAGTAGTAACATCCATTTTACTAAATAAAATAACAGTAAAGTGGGCAGAATATTGCATATGTGCAGTTGAGGTCAAAAATTTCTACGCTTACAAACTGGTAAAAAATGTGAGCGTGACTTTATTGTAAAGAGCATAAGAGCGGACTATATTATACTTAGGTTCATTACCCAATTTTTTTCTCCAATATTTTTATTCCCATTCGCGTTTTTCCCTAAGTATTTTGTTTCATTCGTTATTATTGCGACCAATAGTTCATTTTTTCACAAGATTTCATTTCTACACGTTCTTGTCGCTATAAACATCTTTACCGATGCATTTTTTTTAGAAATCCTCGTCATTCATTTACGTGCTTTACCTATACAATAAATACCCAATACTTCATTTATGTCACACGTTTTAATTTCTACTCATTATTTTTGCTCGAATCTTTACCGATGTATGAATACGTTTGTTAATCGTGGTACCCGCAATCGAACCACCAGTGGTACCACGATTACATTTACCTAACTATGGTATAACCGACTAGCGTGTGGTATAACGGTATTACAGTATAAAAATTTAAAATAACCCAGTGCCTTGAAACACGGTTTTATTAAATTAATAGCCTACCAAGTTGCGGCTACAATCACAAAGTTCGGTACATTTTAGTACCCGTTAAAGGTAGCAAAATAAATTGCAAGGGAAGCCTGGAAATTTATTTTGCATCAGCAAGCAGCGGTTAGCTGGTCCACACGGGCTCCCATATCCTATTCTATTCTCCTTTGTCCAACGCCAATTACTAGGGCATGTCAGGTGTTGACTCGGTGATAAAATTCTTCTCAATATGTCCAGTTTTGTATATTTTAAACCCTCCCTAACTGGTGGATACAGAAGCTACTGCGAGAATGACCACATCTGTATCCACCGTACGGAGCATGATTTTTGTGCGTCAGTGGGCTGCGATGTACCCTATAGCAACATTGGACCAATATCCGCTTCTTTATGGGTGCATTTATCTCCTTTGCTGCGCTGGTACTGAGAACTTTCGGTCCGTCTGTCAAGTAGAGTTTTATCTCATTCATTGGTCCATGTTGCTGATATGACAGTCCAAGGATACAGAAAAATCATGACGCGTACGGTAGACATAGAATACGGCCATGATTTTTTAAAAGGCACCCTTTTTATATTACCGGTAATATAAGAAGGCTGCCTTTTACAAAATCACGGCAGAGATGTGGTGGTCTGCGTAGTAGCTTCTGTGTGTCAATTGTCCGCCCTTGAAGAAATAGGTCCAAATCGGTAAGGGAAAACATCACCAACTCAACTCGTGCCATGCTATTGAAGGCTTCACCAGGTAAGCTGAGCATCAATTGTGTTAGTTATACCACAGTATAATAAATAAACTAAAAGTGTTTTGTCTCGGCAGTGTCCTGGAAATAGTTACCTACGGCCGCTCGGCATGTAAACATACAGTAGGGCTGCCCGATGACTGTCTGTCTTGGGTTACGTTTGATAATGCTATATTAAATTGGCGTAGCATCTTTTCATGAAATATTACTTCAAATCTTGTAAGTTCTAATTTTAATTATTTCTGGTTGGTTCATATTTCTAGTTTCAAAAGTTACTGTACGTCAGTATGGAGTAAAAAAATGCATTTAATTTATTTTGCTTTTAAAATATCAAAATCATCAAAAATTCTCGTGCCATAATTTACGTAAATAAAGTCATGGGAACATCTCACACTTGCGACTGTTGTTTACCGAAGTTTACTGAGATTTCGAAACGCGTCGTTTCGGCCGTTTATATTAAGATGGAATACTGTACACTTGATTATACTGTGATTATATTTTAAAATATGGTAAGGATTTGTAAATAATTATTTAATACTTTTTAAGACGAGAAGAAGAACTACTGCCGCTATTCCACGCATTTACAGGTTGCGACTCTGTGTCCTAATTTAGCAGAAAAAGAAAGAAGTGTGCCTTTGAAACTTGAACGTTATATCCACCAGTTACGAAGTGTTTAAAATAATATTAGCAATGTTTGTCATTGTTATGTGTATGACAAGTGAGTTTGTACGTAATCTTTGTTCTGTTTTCTGAATTAATTGGACTCTATTATATTTTACATTTTTTATTTTATCTTGGGTGTTTACACCTCGGAAAATGACTGCAGGATATCTTCATTTATAAAAAATCGCCATAGAAAAACCCTGCCACCTGCTGCATACACTACGGAAACATGTCCTTAGATCCAATGGATCCTTAGTACGTGGTGAGGATATGTATGAAGTCAAATTTTATCACCGAATCACATGCCATGCCCTAGTGAATGTCGATAGACAAATGAAGCATTATGGTAACTAGAACAACATATTTAATATTGGCCTCCCATGTTTCTATTATTTTATACTTTTGTATACTACTAGTGGACCCGCCACAGCTTCGCCCGCGGTATTTTCAATACAAACTTTATCACTCCTTTTCACCTTTTTAGGGATGGAATTGCGAAATATCCCTCTTAGTGCACCTCTAGGGTACTCGAGGAATGTCTCCTCCAAATTTCAAACCTCTAGGACCACCCGTTTAGGCTGTGCGTTGTATATAAGTGAGTCACGGTACTGTTTTGTATGCTGTACCTATAGATAGAAGATAGCAGTTTCCACTAAGACTTTGTTTTAATTAAAATAATTTAATTTAATAATTGCTGTGCCAATGTAGTTTTTTTTAGTCGCAAACCTTCTCGGGCGTGCCGACAACAATTAAACAAATCTTCATCGTATTTGGAAGAATGGTATAGGAATGCATAGGAGACGAACAATCAAACGATGAAACTAATATACATTTTTATTTATCAGATATACTTAATTATCTGAATCAATAAAAGTCATCGACATGTAAGGAAATCCTGAATCATATAAAAAAATATATAACTCTGCAAACGTTCATCTTTCGCAAACTCTGTCATGGACCACATATTTCTTAGTTCAATATCCTTAAAAAAAACATGTATTGTTATATTATACGGAAGAAAGGCTACTCGACTGTATTGTTTTTTAATAAATACCTTGGTAGTTTTGTGAGTAAGCATTTAGGAAAAAATAAGTCATTTGTTTTTGCGAATAACTAATTTATTTATATGTGAGCGGGACAGTTTTGTTAAAAAAATATATCCCTAGTCTTCGAATTATACGGAAATGATACCGAAATCAATCTAGTTGCTTAATGTCTGAAGACGTCGGAAGGATCTAGTGAGGTTCGGTGGATGAAGTCTTCTCCCCCCCCCCCCCCCCCCCCTCTGCAAACCTGCACGGTGGTACCTCGGCTACCGGGTTAAATCATTTCAAACATAAACGTAATCACACAATGTGTGCGTACTGGAAGGTGCAGCGTGGGTAGGCCACTTACACGGTGGACTCACAACCTGGTGAAAATTGCGGGATGACGCTGAATGCGAACAGCACAAGATAAATCGCTGCCGCGATTATTTCCAGCGGACGTCTTTAGGCTGAAATTATGACACTGATGATGGTGATCATACAAACGCCAATTGATATATACCTTGTATAGTGTGGTTGAGACTCAGCGGGAGCTTCCAAGCCGCCGGAGAGGCGCAACATCTCTGCCCCAAAGTGATGCAGTGCGGTCATTGCTGGCGGGGTTGGCTTGCTGTGCAACATAACATGTATAATTATTATTAGGAATAATAATATTAATATTGATAACTTTAGGATCTTTTCAGGAGAGCCGAATATTGAAAAAAAAAAACTAGAAATAAATTGATAACTGTTTAGCTTCAAGAGCAAAATCGTGTCGGTCAACATTTCTTAAGAAGTCTTTGTTTTTTCGTTTCTCACATCGATACGGGCCAACAAATTGATGTTATTGTTTGCACAGCGATAGTTGGAGGAGCGGAAAAAAAACATAGGCTACTTTTAATCCCAAAAATATTTATAGTTTTAGAGTGTATAGCGATAACCGAATTCCACACGAACCAAGTCACGGGCCAAAGCTTAATAAAACGCATTTGAACTAGCCGATTGAACGTAATGCAACAAAAGTTACAGTTCTGGAGCTCAAGGTATTATGCGGTGCAAATGGCCCGGTAGCGAAATGTTTGATTCTGAGGCGAACGCGATCAGTCAGTACAGTAGTGTAGCCCGCAGCATACATTCCACCCTGATGTGATATATCGAATGAAACGACAACGAAATTGTTGCGTAGATAATTTAACTAGAGGCTTATGTGTAACGTAAATTGTCATCTTACCTGGATTCTTCAAGCCAAAGGTAACTGGTGTCGATGGGCGGCAGTTCGGGCTCGGTGGATGCTGCAGAGTGCTGCGGGAGGCCGACTCTGTTACCGAGCAACCTGCGCCACGTGCATCGCCGTTCTGTTTACACGAAGCAACTTATTTATCTATATTTTATCATCATACAATTTTGCTTACACGCAGTAGCTCGTATTATTTTGTTTGTTTACACAATATAAACTTTCGAGGCCTCAAATCCATAATAATAATACTTACTTACATATTCTTATAGACGAAAACTTTTATTGTTTTTTTGTTCATTTATTTCTTTACAGCTTATTCTAAACTGGGCCATATTATGGCTATTAACTACAAAGTTGGACTAAGCGTGGCTTGACATAGATATCTTTTTGGTTAGTTTACCTTGTTCAAGACCTCGTCTCTTATTTGTATGGTTAACACCATACAAATAAGAGACGAGGTCTTGAACAAGGTAAATTGAAGCAAGTCTGGGAGTACTCCCGAACGTGACATCACCATTTTAAGGCATGCCAGACGAACAGCCGAGGGCCTTGGCGGGTCCTCTTTCTATGGTTCAAGCTGGCCAGCAGGTCACAATTTAACACCATACAAATATAATTATGTATAACCTGAAAATGTTTTGGAACTGTTTGTTATTCAATAAATGTATCAGCCGACACCGAACACATGCTCACTCTCCCACAAGGCTCGAGGCGAACAGAATGGCGGATAGTCAAAACTACCCAATATCTTCACGCGCCGACCAAACGCTGATATGGTGACATACCCACATATTAAACGGTGACAATGCCCGAACAGTCAATTGGGTAGTTGACTATAGTAATAAATATTAAAATATTTCTGTGGAATAATAGCTTAACCTACAACAATGCATAGAACAGGGGCCATGTAAAAATAAATCAAGATTGTTTATATTTTAATACCTAATTTAAAAACTAAATTTTTTACTTCTTAGGCACGTGACTTAAAATACTAATCACGACGCATATCATCACAGCAATCAGATGCGTTCCAAATCGCGCTCACAACGCGAGATCACGCTCGCGCTCGTACCGATTTATCGGGTCGTGCATTCCTTGGTCATACATTATTGGCTCCCGTTTCTTTACATTTGACAACCTGAGTTTTTTTGTTTGTTTCTTCCAGTTAAATGACGTAACATGCGAGAGCTGACAGTGGATAGCGTTTAAAAGGCAAATTTGAAAATGCAAAATATTTTCAGCGCGTTTTCCTTGAAAATGGGGAAATTTAATTACTAAAATATTTACGTCCTGAAATATTGTTTGAAAGCAGTCAAGAACCGAATTGAACCAGATTTCGCTTAGCTTACATAATCGTTGCAATGCAAGAGCTTTTAATTAATGAAGTACACAAATACCGATCGGAGGAACACCGAGCCATCCCGAGGCCCAACCGGCGCCGAGTCCTTTTCTCTGTCGCGCCAGCAGCTGGACCGTCAAAGCGTAGGTCCCCATCATCACTGCCAACGGGATGTAGAAAGACACGATTGATCCAATCGACTTATACAGCGGATCGGGTATCTGGCACACACCATCGACTAACAGCGATTCTACGTTCTACAAATAAAACATACCATATTAAAAAAATACATTATATATACTACATACTTTAATGTAATTTTATTATATACGCTTATATAGTAAAATTACATTAAAGTATGTAGTATATAGCGAGTAATTCTTGTATATTTGTATCTTGGAAATGGCTATAAAGATTTGGATGAAGTTTTGTATTTAGCTTATAATAATAACACATAGAATTATAGTGTCCATTAGCCGACCTGTCACAAGTGAGGCACAAAATGAATTAAGTTGTTAAGTAGTATTGCGTGTAAGCAATTAATTTAGTAATAACTTGCAAGTTAAAATTTAGCATGCAAGTAAACAAGTAGATTAGGATGTTGTCTATTTTCGGTTAAGTTGGTGGCCGTGGCTTATCACTTGACTCGTTTGGACAAGCACGATTTAGTTAAATATTAGCTAAATGCATAAGTTTGGCAGAGCTTAACTAATATTAAGTGCATTTAACGTGAAAATTTAATTAACTACTTCACAACCAGCCATTACACATGACGATGCTTACCTACCCAATTGAACAAATAGGTACTGTTGCTAGCTGAATCCCATTTCCCCCGAAAGTAGGGAAACCACTCTTAGCAATGATAACTGTTAGAATCTAGCATTTAATTATTATAATTTTCTTTGTATTGTCGATTACGAGTTAATAACATATTATTAATTTATTACTTAAAAATACACAACTACACTTTTGCGTTTATATGAAAAGACAAAGTGATAGTTTTAATTAAATTACAAGTTTTTAGAATGCCGTAGACAAACTTCCCTATATGTATGTTTGTCTGTCTGTATGTCACAGTCACATTTTGCTAGGCATCAGTGAAAAGTGTACACAGGCAATTATAGGCAAGAGATAAGTCAGTAAAAAAATAAAAGGTATGGAGCCTACAGCCACCGTTTTGAGAGTTCAATGGAATTCAAGCAACGAGAGTATCGGTGTTGCCACCTTGCAAAATACAGATACAAAATCCATTGCGTTTACGGAACATTGGGTAACTTTGGTTTGGATACTGTTTATAATGAATTATTCAGATGTCAATTTCGTGTTAGGATACATGTATCTAGGTATTACCTGAGAGTACATTAGACTTAGCGGTAGACTCATAGCTGTTGATGAGATCCAAACGAAAGCAATTTTTACAGTTACCCTTTTTCTCGTCTTATTTCGGCCGAACTTCATGGGGTACCGAAGCGAAAGATACCTGCAAGAAATATATTTATATGTAAAGCAATTTCTTCTTACTGGATTTTTTTTTGTGACCGGCCTTAACTATTCTGGTCCTTACAAAACACGACATTTTCATTTTATTATCAATCAATATTACAAACAAACCTAATAATACAATTATGTTGTTGAAGTTTATATTATTATTTAAAGAAATATCTACTCCAACAGAACACTACATTATATGAGGTTGCGTGTTATTAGAATCGCTTTCACATCAATCAAATGATCTTGCCTATAAATAATCAAACAGTTGTTCTATAAGTGTGTTAGTTCATATAAGGTACCAGTATTATTCATGAATTTCCACTTAAATATATGTATACAAAACCCGGAATGAAATATATATAGTGTTGTAACTTACTTACTATAAAAAAATCGCTCAGCCGCAGTTTTCTTTATTTATTAATATTATTTAAAGATATATATATATTTCAATTAATTAACCTGTCTACGCTGATTGTGCACAGGTGCATTATAGACGCTGTGCAAAGAAGCACGTCCAGACATATCCAGAGCAAGCAGTACATTGCTGGTAGCGGGAAGTATCCTACAACAGAAAGTACATAACATCATTAAAAAACTCGAGTGCACATATAACTCAAAAAAACCGGTCAAATCCGAGTCTGACTCGCGCGCTGAGGGTCCCGTACTTAACGATGTATAAAATGTATACGTTAAGATAAAATAAAAAACGCGCTTTTGTCAGTAATGCACTACAACCGACATCAAGTGTAAAGACTCGTCAAAAAAAAAACAGCCCAAACTCTAAGGGTTTACCGGAGCCACTGACTATTCTACCTTCCACCTCCCAGCTCCATCATCAGATCCTCGTCACCAAGCGTACTATATTGGACTCGTCAAAACCAAAGAAACAGCTGAAACTCGAGTGGTTTAATACTAGTAGTCATTGAAGAGTTCGACTGTCCACCTCCCGGCTCTATAATCAGACCCTCGTCACCAGTTTAGTGTAATGTATTGGACTTACAAACAAACAAAACCGCCCATAGGTACTACAAAAGACAAATCTAACAACACCTAGAACTTACATTATTCAGAGATATACAAATTTAATAAATAGATACCGTTTCTTATCAATACATACACCTTTTCACTATCAGTAAACACATCGGCTTCATAGCGTTCACTGGACAAGTCATTTAAGAGTGCGAGTGCCTTGGCGATGGGAGTGTTCCGGGCGTGGAGGGTGCGCCCCGCGGGCCGAGCGAGCTGCGGCCGCTGCCGCCGCGCAGGCCGCGCGCCGCCGGAACCACTAGCCGAGGGACAGAATCTCGGTGGCGGCATGAGTAGGCCCATGCGCACAAACACAGATGCACCCCATTGCGTAGGAGATGATAGTAGTACTTTATTAGCAGTAGTTTTCGCCTTAGTTCCTAACTATCCAGCCCTAGCATGCCTGACACGAAGAGGGAAGGAGACAAGAGAGGATAGTCTAGTGCACAGGAACCTAGCAAACATATTTTGCTCCTTCTCCAACATGATTACGTATTTTGCCTCATGTGGGACCCATACTGTTGAACCGAATTCGAAACGGCTACGGACACAAGCAACATATAGCAACAATGGAATTTTATTGCTTTAAAACTGCGAACTAACTCTCATTAAGTATAAAGCCTAAAGTTTTAGTCGGACGTACACAACTCATCATTATGTGTTGTCAAAAGTCAAGTTGTCGGTCCAAGGTCAGTCCCAACTTTTTTTTTTCATGAGCTCTCACCATTTTTAAACCACGGTCACGGAGGTAGTGGGTACAGCCAGCGTCAGAGAAAAGTAAACCCCCTGGATAAGGCGTAGGTGAACTGAGGGAGATACCTTTCTCTGACGCTGACTGTAAGAAAAAGTAAGTACCTATTCTGCATTTAGAGACATTGAAAGGTAACCGATTAGCGCCATTCTACTGCACGACGGCATCGCTGTATCTCCTTGCAGTTGGAATTTTTGCCCACATCCAAAAACAGCTTTAAATCGTCTGCAAATATTAGGCATTTAGCTGAGCCGGCAACCTACGGCAAATCATTTATCATTATCAAGAACCGAGTTGGATCAAGCCTCGGCTTACCCCTGGACGAGTGAAATATGGTAGAGATTCACAACCTGCAAGTCTCACATATTGTTGCTTAGGTAAATGGAGAAAAATCCATGCCTGAAGCCCAGCTGGGCAAATTTTGTCAACAATATGTCAATGTCCACCGTCGAAAGCTTTTTTAAAATCAAAATCAATAAGCTGCATCAACCTGGTGGCGCGCATCCATTGCAGTAGTTACGTAATCCACAAATGGCACGTAATTGGTTGTTGTAGATCGTCCAGCACGAAAACCATGCTGAGTGTGATCAAGTTGGCCAGCGGTTTGTTGGCTTATTCGGCGATCTAGTATTGATTAAGAAAGTTTACCGTAAACTGACAGCACAGCAATGGGCCTATATATTATGACGTCCGACCTGCGGCCGTCTTTAGGCACTTGAGATACTAGATACCTCCCATCGGCAAGGGTAAGTTGCATGATTTAGGGATAGATTGAATATATACAGCAGTGGAACTTCAAGCACCGCTATGCAGCACTTGGCTAGAAAAGGAGGGATGGCATCGTGCCCAGCTGACGACCGATGCTTAAGAGGGCGCGATATGTGTGTGATAAACTTAAGTTCAAGAGATGATTGAACGAATGATCACGTGGTCAATTTATAAGAGGAGGAAATGTGGTTCGCTGCCATCGTTTTTGCTTTCAGAACTATTTCCCGACACCTGTATCATATTAAATATATAATTTACTTATGTTCTTATTTGTGTTTATTTTTGTACTTGAGAAAACAACGATAAATATATAATAAATTAAATATATTTATATTTATTCACATACTAAATTTGATATAAATAATTTTCGTCCATTAAGCAGATGGGAGCAGATAGTCTCTAATTCGGTTATAAGACTATTCGATTTTTCGCATTATGACCGAAAAATTAGCTTACTTGCAATAAACATAGCATTTTTTGTCACACGCCACATGGCACACTCAACAGTCATTAGCCAGGGCGTTTACGCGTTAATTGTACATAATTTTATGGTCGCAAAACAGAATAGGGAAGATGCATATATTTTTTTCTCATCTTGTATTGGAAAGTGCTGAGTAAAAGAAACCGATCTGTGTACTCAAACATTTTAGTGTTGATTATTTTAAGAGTTATTAAGCTTTGGAAAAGCCATTGTTCATACCACTCGCAAAAACACTCTATACAAAATGGCTATGACGTCACAGCTGTCGTTAGATTGTACAAAATGTATGGCGTTTAAACTAAATCTACAATTATTTCCGAAAATAATGTTTTTAGACCAACATCGTAGAAATAGAACATGACATAAATTTGATTAGGATGTCCAAAAAACTGAAATAAGAACTAATAAACAATATATATTTTTCATTAATTTTGACCCTTAATCTAATAAAAAAGAATAGTCAAAATGATCTGTTTTTTCTGTAATATGCTTTTGTTTACATTTACTTTCATAATATATCATTTAAACCTCATTTTGATTTTCATGCAACTTCCCCATTACTTCACAATCATTATTTACGCAACCGACAAACAATGCGTCCAAAAATAACCGAAGGCAACGGATGTTTCTACTGACCCCCGCGTGTCAGTAGAATGATCGACTCGACCGGTTAATTGCCTGCATAGCACTTACCTTTCACTAATGACAGTATTCCCAATGGCATCACTAGCACCGCTACCATGCAGTCCGTGATAGCTAGCGACATCAAAAAGTAATTTGTGACATTTTGAAGTCTTCTCTCCAGATATACTGCACAACAAACAAGTATATTCCCTGCTGCTGTGCAAACCACGAGCATGGATGCGATTATGGCCCATATGTTAACTCCCCATAGGTCCATGAAGTCAAGCCAACCATATTGTGCATCATCAGTTAAGCCTTTATCGTCATAATCAAAGGTAGTAGCGACACTTACATTTAATGCATTTAAGTAAGACAACTCGGCGAAGAATTCGGACACGGAGTACCGCGTTGGTGAGGCAAACTCATTTATGATTTGTAGATTATTCATGCTCATGAGTTTATGTATCCACATATTTATAATCATCGTCAATCATTGTTCTTTAATAATTCCGCATGTCAATCAACATATTTTGAAAATTAATCATGTTTTTAACACGCTTTTATTAGTTTCATACATATTATAGAATTATTTTAAGTTATCCATGATATCCATTGTTTATCTCATTTCGGCCCTTTATCTGAAAAAGAAAAAAAAATTAAGAAAATGTTGATGCAATTAACAGAAATACACCTGCGTACAAAAAGCTTAAACCATTGTACACCGCGGCTAAATGCGAAAAAGCGTGCCACGGACGCCGATGGTAGCTGTAGCTGCCGCAAATGTAAGGAAAGCGGCATATTGTGGCGTCCGGGGCACGAAAATCTGCTAGCTGACTCAAGGGGCGGTCAAGAGTTTAAGAATAAGTTTAAAAACCCCCGACACAAACCTCTATAATGACGATTCTGTAAAAAGTATGTGATAATAGTAAATAGATTGTTGCACCAAGCAGAAAGTGATTCAAGTTGCTGGTGGTGTAAACTTCTTGATCAACTAAACTAACCAAATAAAACAAATACAAAACAGTGCAATAATGAATTATTCACTTGTCTGTCATGCTCATAAAGTTGTTCTTTATGTCGAGAGAAGGCTGCCTAAGATGGAATGGGATTTTTTATGCTCTTGTGCATAAAGTAATTTCTTCTTTTAAGACTAAGGCATGAAGTTCAACAGCGGGCGTTCTAAATAATGTTTGGACTAGCAAGACAGTACAGGAGCCTACACCCGATCCGTGGTAAACGCTCCACTGACAAGTGCGCCCTCTACCAGTAGGTACCACTGCGGTGATAGCGGTGCCTGAAACCACTGGTGTAATGGCATCACATGGTGCAAGTTTCACGGTCTTTTGGAAATGTAAACAAGTGCGAGTCGGACTCGCGCACGAAGGGTTCCGTACCATTATCTTTAAAAACGGCAAAACAATCATGTTAGTTGTATGGGAGCCCACTTAAATATTTATTTTATTAAATTTTTTAGTACCTAGGTATATGTTGTTATAGCAGCAACAGAAATACATCATCTATGAAAATGTCAACTGTCTCACTGTCACGGTTCATGAGATAAAGCCTGGTGACAGACGGACGGAGAGACGGACAGACGGACAGACGGACAACGGAGCCTTAGTAATAGGGTCCCATATTTAGCCTTTGGGTACGGAACCCTAAAAATGGTAGGTTTACATTTTTCTGTTTATTTAAACATTAAACACTGCAATTAATATATATGTTTTGTATTTTGTCATTTTTTCACTGTTCCGAACGTAGGTGTACCTACTATAGTGGTAGACGGTGCGTGACGTGCTCGCTCAGCGCTCGGCGGAACCGAGTATTCTCTAATGTGACGTTACATAGCCTAGGTATAACCAGCGGAAGATCAAGATGCATCCAACGATACGACATTTGTCAAATTATGTTAAAGAGTTTAGAAGTTATGAGGGAACAGATGAATATTATAAATATATGCCAACATACATACCAGTCAAAATTATAACCCTCTTTCCGCCGTAGTCGATTAGAAATGATACCTAACTACCTCACCAAGTTTTTGTCGGCTATCTGTTTTAGAGGTTTTTTCCGAACCGGTGGTAGAATCATTCCTTGACCTTCATAAGAGCTTGTAAAAGCCTAACTTGAATAAAGATGTTTTGACTTTGAGTTTGACTTTGACTTATTGTTTATCCCAAGAATTTTCATCGTTCTTTAGTATAAAGTTCTGCCAACTTTTCTGTGGACTCCAATGAACTCTCAAAACTCTTAATGGGTCTCCTGCAGTTTCAGTTTGTGTTCAATTATAAAGTTTACGACATCACGTAAAAATTATGCTAACATAAATACTGACGGCGCTATATTTTTGTTCTAAATTGTCAATCAATTTTGAACATAGCTATGGCAAAATTACACACCGATTATATTTTAAAAACCCTTGATATCGGACATTTTTCATCGACTTCAGGGATCGATAGCATCTTGTATTTCAAATGGATTCAATCCAGGGCTCGGCAACCGGTTAATTATTCAATGTTGTTTCGGTCGTTGACCTCGAACCGGAAATGATTCTGGTTTAGATAGCGGCTAGATATCATTATTTTACTCGGTTAATTGAAAAATCTGTTTTTTACGAATTTCAAATTAACTGGTTAATTTGAAATTCGTCTATAAAATTAGAGCGAATTACAATCCATAAAAACTCCTACAAATACGCACCCACAAACCGGGTAGCACCGGTTACCGCGAATCTTTAATTTTTGTTCTGTGTATTAACCGGTAACCTGAATGATATATATTTGTTTAAAAATATACGGGTCGAATAGATAACCTCCTCCTTCTTGAAGTCGGTTAAAAATCGTGCCCTTAAATAACCGGTTAAGTAATACATGAAATGAAACCCATTTCATGAAATATATGAACCGCTATCTCAAGCATGTTCCGAGCATTGATTAAAACTATGTGATCTATCCATCTATTCTAGAAGAAAAAATATTTAATGGAGGGATTTTTTTAATCAATAAAACTGATTCGTATATATCTGATTCGATATGTTCATTTCATGTTTACACTTCACCGAGATTATCAACAATAACCCTTAATCTTAAATACATGTTCGCTGTTTGGGGACAGCTAAAGAAGGAGAACTTATATACGAGTAATATTTAAGATGACATCTGTAAATTTACCCTTTTTTTATGCAAAAACCTAAATGATGATTTGATTTGAATCGGTTAGGTCCTCGAACAGATTCATTCGTAGAAATTGTGTACGCACTTGTCAATTATTTTATTTCTTTGTCAATGTGTATGAATTCAAGCTTGTGGTGTTAGTTATTGTTAATTCGGGTGCGTATGAATGACTGCGGTCTTTGCATTTGTAGGTAGTTTTTAACCGACTTAAAAAAAGAGGAGGTTCTCCATTCGGTTGTATTTTTTTTTAATCTTTGTTACTTCAGAACTCCGTCATTTGTAAACCGATTGTGAAAATTATTTTTTTAATCGGTAGGGTATACCTCCAGTTTGGTCCCGTTGTAGTCAAAGTCGAGTAATGATGAGAGGATCTATGAGGAATCGATGGAACTCTTCAAATATTATAGGCAAGCATATAGCAATATTAGTATTTTCTGTAATAACTCAAGCAGTTACGTTCCAAAAGCATTATTTGGTGAAGTGGAACTGTTGATGAAGACCATAGATGATCACCGGAACTCCTAAATGTTGAGGATTTCACGGTTGGCGATTAAATTGCTGTATAAAGTTCTGAAGCAACTTATGTCCATGAAAATTCATGTAGTAAAATTGAAGAACCAGGAAAACTCCTCAACGATTGACATCCTTGCACCGGGGATAGCAACAGTTTGTTAATGGTGACGAGCAATTGGCATTATGCTATTGTTGCTTGATGTAGTAAATGTGTGGCTTTAAATCACAGGATAATAAATAAAATGTGAAAAAAAAACTTACTTTTCAAAGGCTATTTGAAGTCGGTTTTTTTATTTTATAAATTATAGATTAGTTTACAGTGTTATTTCCCAACCCTCGCACTCCCCTCAAAATATGACAAATTTTTTTACTTAAGAGATTGTGCCGATGGCCTCTCCAGTTAATAATGCTCTAAGATTAAATACAGCAATTCGGGAAAAGCGAGCTCCTAAGACCCAACCACAGAGTCCGAACCAAGGCATCGAGCTACGGGGTCGCATCGAAGGTTCCAGCATGAGAGCGAGGCGGGTGACATGCGCGAAGTGCGCTACTCCGTATAACGTAGGTAGCCGACCAAGCGACGAACGCGCGGGTAATTCAATCGGCGGTACTGTGATACCGCTTGCTATATTTATTAATTATATAGAATGCCTAGTCATTCTATAGAATGCCGCCGAAGTAGGTCAGGATAAGTATACAATTTGGTTCCTTTACATCACAGCATAAACCGTTTCAGTATAACATCTTACAACTTAGCAAGATTTTCCGAGCTGTAACATACAAAGCCGGTCAAGTGCGAGTCTGTCTCGCGCGTCGAGGGTCCCGTAGGTACTTAACTATGAAAAGCAGACAGTACCTTGTAGGTACGGAACCCTAAAAACCAAAAAAAATGCATTTATCAACCGGGTAACCATTTACAACTTACCTATGAAATAAAACAAAAAATTACTTTCGCAAGCTCCTATCTTCGTGTAACCGTCGAGTGTGATACGACTTTGCAAAGGTTATTCCGTTAAATTATTTTATTTTTTATGTAACTACAAATTTACGGTTTTTCGGACTTTTTCCTTTAATTGTGCTGTAAGACACGGCTTCTTGCCCAATTTCATGATTGTAAGTCAATGGGAAGTACCTACCCTATAGGTTTTGATTCCCTCATTTGACGAAAAGATTATTTTGACGCATCGCAACTTTGGGTAAAGATACCTTTGACCAAACGCTCCTTTGACGAAATAGTAGTTTATGCAACGGTTGCATAATGATAGGCCTTAAAACACTAGTGCGGTTTTATGAAACGAGCTTTTAGCGAGTTTTAAGGCCAAATTATGCAGAGTTGCATACATAACTTTATCTACACACATATTATACATCCTCCATGATGTGTTCAGAAACAATATTTTCTGGCAACAAGTTATTTGTTGCAATCGTGGCTGCATTCACGATATCCGGCGCATTTTCACATCACACAGTCACTCCGAGAAGACTACTATTCATATTTTCAACTAAAATGTAAATTTCAAACAACTTTTTACAATTTTACTTTCGTTCAGCAAAAAACCAACATGAATCATGAAAGCAGTAATGGCGGCAATTCGATCCTCCGTCAAGACCATTTTTTTTTTAAATCATAGAGAAACGAATGAAGTTTCTATTCTCATGTCACTCGAGATCAAATGCCGTGCAGTTTATATTAAAAAAACATACTGAATTGACGTTTCGTATCAATAACTGTTTTAATATCTATGGATACTAAGATAGAGACCCACTTGAGTTTTGACAGCTGTTCCAAAGATTTAATCTCATTACGATACTAAAATCGATACTGTAATAACATTACAGAACTGGTTTTACCTAATTGGTTGTCATAATGTAGGTCATTTCCTACGGTTTTTGATTACATTATGGAGGTTTTATGATATGGGTGTAGATAAAGAGTATTTTGCGAATCGCGCTTTTGATCATAGGCAAAAAAACCATATGTACATCGTCGTATTCCTTCAAAATCAATGTAACTTATTCATAAACCAACAAATTTCGACCCCTTGACTCGTAAAGGTGGTAAGGAAACAGACACCAAAATATAATGGCTATTAATTAGCCTCTATCTCAGGAGCTTGTTCACAGATCTCGTTCAAATAAATTTTCGTTGATACTATTCATTACTTGGTAAAAGCTAGATTTTATTCAGATTTTTTAATGTTACGGTTGAAATGAAAATGAAAATGAAAATGAAAATATTTATTTTGCAAGTAGGCCACATGGGCTCTTTTACATGTCTGAAGCTACCAGCGCTTCGAAAGGTGACATCTGCTGAGAAGAAACGCCGCAAGAAACTCAGCAGTAAAAAGTTGAAAAGTTAGAGGGGGGGACACATTACATTGATAGGCAAAGATTACCTTAATGAAAGTTAAATGAAATCGAATGGGTTATTTATTATGGGTTTTCTACAACTAGCCTGTAACTAATCTGCATTAATAAAAAAACAGTCAGTCAGTTTTTTGCAACCACAAAACTTGTACAGTAAAATTGTATCTCACGCAGAAAAATAACATATACTTTACTTTTAATCAATATTTTCGGAAATATTTAGCGTCAGGTACATCTCTTCTGAGTGTCCGACAGTAGTCAGCTAACAAGTTCGGACTCCACTTGCCTTGGTACCGTTTTTCCATTTTGGATATGTCCTGATTCATGAACTCGGGAAGCCAACAGTTCTGCCTGTCTTTTACTGATATCCAAATCACGGACCATGTCATTGAGATCTTTTTCAGTTATACTCGTAAATGAGGTTCCCTATTTGAAGTACTATGCTCAAAATTCAGATCTGAATCAGAACCTTTAGATGATACATTTTCTTCAGTCACGTTATCGATGTTTACTGTATGCTGAGGAACACGCAAATTATCACTGTGTGGGATAGGTATTTGAGCAGGTTGTAGATTCGGATTATTCACAGTATTACTAGATTTGTTGTGTTGTTATGTGTGTTATTTTTATAGAAGTTTGGCAGAAATAACAATCTGATACATACTCTTTCGGTTGGACCATATCATTGGAACTGCGAACGGCAATTGACGAAATCCTCTAGCCCATGATAACCCTTTGACCGCCACAGACGGCTATGGCCGTCGGCAGTTTTCCGTGCCCCTGACGCCACGATATGCTTTCCATACCATTTGCGTGGACTACAGCCGTCGTCGAGCGCTCGTAGCACGCTTTTTTGCCGTTAGCCGCGGCGTTCAAAAGTTAATAAGAGTAAACACTGTTCACAGCAAATACTAGGATCCAGGTTTTGTCCAAATTTTGCGCCAGTAAGCCAAAATAATTAAAATAATAGTGTTTTAGGGTTCTGTACCTCAAAAGGAAAAGTGTTTCTGGCCGTGTGTCACAGCCAATTTGCTCCGAAGCTACTGGACCGATTGAGTTGAAATTTAGTACACTATGTAAATCAGTGACCGCAACACGGATGTAACACGTAAACAAATTAATTTAAAACATGGGGGTCACTTTTCACTCAAAAAAAAAAACAGTTTTGCAAACTATGGCGTGTGACCTGACAAATGAAAGGGCTTGTTGTGAAAATGGGTAATTGATCAAAAACTAAGTACCTATGAGGTTTATATGCGGGTAGGTAAGTAGTTTAAAAAAACCGACTCGGTTTTGTTTAACAAAATCACTCTATACCAGTTATTGAAAATTTAAGAAGCTCATATCTCGCCAAATATTCACCATAATTAATTTGAAACCCTCATGTTTTTTTAGTACATATCCAAAAATACCTTATGCGAAACGTGAGATTTTTCTTTTCTTCCCCAGGTCCATGTATCGAGATAGCACTAAAAATTGTTTTACAATGGATCTGCTCGGAAAGAGCGTTTTCCAAGCAGCCAAATTGTGCGAAAAGTGCTACTTTTTGTCACTAAAAGTAGTGCATTTCGTTTTAATTTTTAACTCCGTCGTCAGCCCGACGCAGAGTTTTTACTTATTACATATTTGAGAATAGTTTTACAAATTAGTCGAGTAGGTACAGATCAATCATATAATAAAAGGTACAATAAACCGAATACGTTAAACGTGTTATTAATTACCCTAGATTTTCATTCCGATCAATAAATAAATTTTAAATAATGTTTAAATATGTTTGGCTGAACGTATATTTTGATCATGCCTTTTTGCGATACCAACGACGTCACAGCTATTTGCACATGCGCAGTACTGCCGTGCTGAACTAAAATGCAGTAACCAAAATACAGTCAATATACGGATTACTGCGTTTTAAATTCCGGACGGCAGAGTGCGCATGTATTGAAAATAAGCCCACCATTTTACTAATTTCTTGATTAGTTCGGAATCGATCTGTGTAAATCTGATAAAATTTCGAGTTCAAGTGAAAATGAAAATGTTATTCAATAAGCACAAAACGCCAACATCAACCTCTTACTGGCTAACTCAGAAGATAAATACTTAAATACTTACAATTACTTTTTGCGATGGAAAGAACACAATAAAGCCGACTCCTTTTCTGAAAATGCCCTGTTGGCATTCTTCAACGAATTAGCCAATAAATATAAGCCAAGCACATTGTGGTCTCTATATTCTATGATAAGGAGTTCAATGAAATGTAACGGATGTAACGGATAAGACGAATCTATAAGGAGTCCGTTTTCGCCATTTGGCTACAGAACCCTAACAACAAAGCGTAAAGTAAAAAGGACTGGTGAGTTAAAACCGGTTTCTTACACGGTGTCTTGGTACAAGCCTTGTATGAGCACGCATGCATTGTACACTATATTATAACTAACTAGCTGTGCCCGCAACTCTATTCGCGTTGCATTAGGATGAAAAGTATAGCATTACTGTGTATAGCACAACACTACTTGTGGCCACGTTCGATTAATTAGTCCTCAGATGGTATGATGAACCGTATGGTGACAGGTGATCAGCCCATCGCCCATACAGATAGTCCACCATGTTGGAGAGGACCCGTCCCTTAGTCGACCGCACGCATTCTATGCTATTTCTTCACTCCCAGTGCAGCAGAGGAGATGAAAAGTATAGTATGGTTTATTCCAGGATGTTCTTATACCTACGCCACTGACTGACCATAGTGGCGTAGGTACCGAAGGGCTAGACGGTGCCGTGCAAGCTCAGGGGGCCCTCGGACCCTGACCAGCACACCTCGTGTTGATTGAGCTTGCTAGCTAATTGCTTAATACCAATATTATGAATCCAAGTATACTAAACTGTCGACCTGTATGTACGGTAGAACACAACACAAGACACTCGTGCACAATAGTGCACATACATATAGTACCTAAGTAGCTTTGCTGTGCCCTCCAGTGCACGACAAAAGAGCTGGTGTTATAGTAGTTTTGTACGTTCGAAGTACGTATATTATTATATATTTATATTTTTACTTGATTAAACCTAACAGTTTTGTTAGGAACCCAGTTTGTTGCACCAGGGCTTTTGGTTACGCTACGCCAGTGGATTTTGTATTATTTATCAACCAAATTTCATTCTCAGTGCTAAACCAAATTTGGTATGGAGATAGAGCCCTGGGAAAAGACATAGGCTACTTATTTTAAATTTAAGCAATCCTACGAGGGTGAAATAGGGCTTTGGAAAATTTACTGGATGTTCGTACGGCCCGATGAAAGCCCGTATATTATATGTTTATTTTATGGATCTGCCCGATTTACGGCTAAGCCTGTGAACTGGTTTAGGCGATAGTTTGACCCTTGGGAAGGACATAGGTAGGCTACTTTTTTACCCGACTGCGCGACGCAAAGAACAGTAATGTGTTTATCAGCCTATCTATGTACGTTTATTCCTTTGTGGCGCGTCAGAAATCAAACGCGTAAGCTGATTTTGACGATTTTTACGTCAATCGATTTGTCTTAATCTTGTGAGTATCATCACTAAAAACATGATAGTAATCAAAATTCAGTTTGGTTTTAGTGATTCTAAACTTGTACTTATAAGTAACTAGCAAACCCGGCGAACTCCGTTTCGCCACCAGATGGCTTCGTTTTATGTAACATTTCGTTTGGTGTAGCTATGTATCAGAGATGGCGCTGTATGTGAAAAAATATTTTCCCGCTTTTCTGTTGAAATTTTTCCTGAATTTTCTTTGCTATAGACCTCACGGAGCCCGAGACCTTTCCAACGAATGCAAAACCGTGGAAATCGGTTCGTGCGTTCTGGAATTATAGCGCCAGGAAGGAAAACCCGACTTATTTTTATATAGTATATATATATAAGAAGAAGAAGATTAAGTGATGCACAGTAAGCGTTTCGTTCATTATTCTTCGCTGTGGATAACAGATCAGGCGTTCTTGACGTTAACGTTTTTGAACATCCGAAACAAAATGAGATATGAAAATACTGAACTCACCCGTAGATAGAGCTTACTTCGAATAACGAGACCATGTATTTAACCCTTTTTTCCTGTAAAATCACATCGGTCCCTGTTCGTCGGATGAGACGTAACTAATCCCGAAACGGTGAAATAGGGGCTGGAAAATTAATCAACGGCAAGTTCGTGCGTGTCCGATGAGACCCGTAATTTGAGGGAAACAATTTAAATTGAAAGTCTCAGTAACATGAAAGAGGTTTTTTTTTAAAGACACATATCCACGTAGACGAAATAGTGGTTAAAACATACATACATACATAGCATCACGCCCGAAATCCCTAATGGGGTGGGCAGAGCCTCAATACTACTTGTGGCCACGTTCGATGAATTAGTCCTAAGATGGTATGATGAACCGTATGGTGACAGGTGATCAGCCCATCGCCAATACAGATAGTCCACCATATTGGGGAGGACCCGTCCGTTAGTCGACTTTTACGACATGCCAGGATGATAAGCATCTGCACGCATTCTATGCTATTTCTTCATTTCCAGTGCAGCAGAGGAGATGAAGAGTATGCTATGGTTTAGTCCAAGATGTTCTTATACCTACGCCACTGACCATAGTGGCGTAGGTACCGGGATGACAGAAACTCTTACGAAACATATTTTAAATTATAACGATTTGACGGAAATAAAACGACAGTATCCGGGTAATAAATTGGTGAAGGAAACCATTAGTCATTACTCAGGACTTATCAACTCTGGGGTCGTAGGTATGTTTCTGACGCGTTCACTGTATTCCGTCAAAGAATACAGTGAAGGCTAAATTTACATAATTATTTTATCGCTATTAGGTATGTTAGTTATTATTATGATATTTGTTTTTTTATTTTTTTTTATTTCCTGACATAGGTAGGTATGTTACTGACGCGATCACTGTATTCCGTCAAAGAATACAGTGAAGGCTTTTACATACTTAATTATTTTATCGCTATTAAGTATGTTAGTTATTATTATGATATTTGTTTTTTCTTTTTTATTTCTTTTATTTCCTGACATATTTTTTATATATTGTGACATTTTGATTATTTCTAGGATTATTTCTAGTTATATTATTTTATTTTAAATGACGATCTTTTTGTGAAAGCATTATATTTTGACATATAAATTGTAATGTTGTTTCAATCAGAACTAAATGACTATCTGCCTACCTACCTAAGTAACGACACATTATATACCTCCGGAATGATCTCGTCAAGCCCTTTCATTTGATAATAATGCATGGGTGGAAAATATCAAGACAGATATGTCTTCTAGTATCCGCCATATTGGATTTCAAATGACGTCATATGACCATTCAGTCACCCGGGTATTTTGCCCGAATCCTTTGACAACCCTGTTGTAAAATTGTTTCAGTACGTTTTGGATCTAGGTGGTAACTAATGGAGTGAATACGTATTGCGAATAAGTAGTATCAAATAAATAGATACTCGCGAAAAACTTAAACCTCCTTTTTGCTTCGCTGTAGTGTGGTAAAAACGGGAATTCTGCAGTTAACAGCAAAGGAATTTAAATATTGAAATAGGTAGGTACAAGAATTACACAGCTATCTAATGCCTGAAATCAACGACTCACCTCATCTGTTTAAGTGGAGACTACTGCCAGCAAGCTGAATAATTTATTATGAAAACTAACGATTACCAATTTTCTATGTTGATTCACTCACTTATTTTATTAATGTCTATAATGTTTCACTAAATAAATACACTGGTAGCACATAAAAATATGTGTTGGCCAACAATAATTATTGTTCAATATAAGTATGTACGTGAAAGACAAAATGCGTTTCTATCAATGAATCTGCGTGGGTACAGTCAATATTTTTTGAGATTGTGTAAAGTCAGCCGGTGCCGGCTGAAATGCGTGCAGCGCCTCTGCTCGCTCCCGAATGGCAGGCGCTCCGGTGTTGCCAGCGCGCTCAAGCCCAAAATTACCTCGAGAGTGATAAAAAAGTAACCTTCTATTAAGAAAAGTTACCTTTTATATTTTTAGGGTGCATAAACATGTGCTATCAAAACGTGCAAGTGGATTGCATGCAAGTAAGTGGCATGTGCAAAAATCATTGGGGACATCAGACGATTTACTTGCATGCCTTTTTCACACAGGCCTTAGTAAGTTAATGCAAGTAAGTATGCAATTTTATTCCATGTTATCTACTTCTACGTTTTTGTTTTGGTCAGCTGTCCCATCATACTGAATCAAATAACCGAATAAAAAAAATACAAAACAGTGAAATAATAAACTTTGTATGCAACTTTGTTGCTCTAGAGCAAATAAGTGCTGCTTTGTGTTGCGTACTTAAGGACATAATGATGAAATTAAAGTCTAATTGGAAGAAAAAAACTATTTCAATATTTCATTCATTTCTTTGGTGAGGGTGACGCAAAAGAGGTCCCACCACATGTTGTGATTTTAGTGCTTAATTCATTAAAAATAAATCATTCCTATGGTGTTGCAGATTTCCATAGGCGGCGGTGACCACTTTCCATCAGGTGGACCGCTTGCCTGTTTGTCAGTCAATTCAATGATTCATTCATTTTGGTTTCAATCTTATTGTGGCATACTTATATTGTACTTATTACATACTTATATTGTTATTTGTATTGTAGGTCAGTACCTAGCCTAAAGTATCTATATAATACCCAGCCTAAAGACATTTAGCCAAGTGTCATGAATGACTTTTATAAGTAAGTAGACTCCAATAATTTACTTTTTCAATTTACGCTATATTTTGCCTAGTTTAGTAGAGCTGGTTTAAATGAACTGACATAAAATGACTTAAAATTGGAAGATAGCTAACTCACATGAACACGAAAGAATGAATCCTAAGTGAGTTCACGAAATATATGCTCACTCTTCAAAGCTCAGGGCTTAGTATAATATCCTATCCACTAGTGAGAGAGATAAACGCGTTAGGTTAAGGTCAGTCATGTCAGTTTCATTTCTCGTGATTCAATAATACTAGAAAATCACAGATCCAATTAGGTTTTAAAAAGTAACCTAAAACCTCCCGATTCGCATAACCTTAGAGTAAAAGTTACCTGAAAGGTTACAAAAGTAACCTTCTGGCAACGCTGAGGCGCCCGCACCTGGACAGGCGCACTTGGCCAGAGCTCCGCGCCAGTGTGCACGGACAAGACTTGCGCAATTGATGGAAGTTGTTGATGTTGATGTGCAATTCCTTTTTCCACTTGAGTGTGCTTTCAGTTTAGGAACAGGACTTGTTGCGTATTAATCTAGACTTTTCTATGTGACTATTATAATTTACAAAACGCTTGTCATAAAACGCACTTATATGATAAGCTTTATAACTGAAGGCTTTTATGGTATTTTGGTACCTGTGTAAACAGTGTTATAGGTACGATGAATTATGATTGGACTGCGCTAACTTATACTTAAAGTCTACACTTAAAAATAAAGAGCTTTTAGCTGCAACTTCGTCTGCGTGGAAATGAATCTTTAATATAATAACGAATTTTCATGCAGTTCACTTTTAAGAGGACTGTGAACGAACGGCAAATATCACCCTTTTCATGCTAAAGGCGGTAACGATTTCCACCCCCTAAATGATAACCGATTTTGATCATTTTTTGATAGGTTAGTCTGAACGAAATCTAGGTCTATATCTATACGTTTTTTGAATGATGATTAAATATCAATAAAGTCTGAATCAGCAATAAAACTGAATTTATTGATACATACATTATATCACGCCTGTTTCCCATAAGGGTAGGCAGAGACCACGGATTTCCACCTGCCACGATCGTGACACACACCTTTCGCATTTATTGGAAAAAACTGAAACGTATAGACCTAGATTTTATTCTTACTAACAACCTACCAAGAAATGATCAAAATCAGTTAACATTTAAGGGGTGGAAATCGTTGTCGCCTTTTGTATGAAAAGCCGTAGGTTCACATTCCTCTTAAAAAATAGTTTTTTTCCCTCATGTTACGGGTCATTGCATTTCCATAAAACGGCCATTGAAGTATGCTTCTAAAGATAAACACAGATTTGTAAAGAGTTCGCATCAGATACACATCGCAAATTGTAAAAGAGCGCTGACGGCCATATAAAATGTATGGCTGCCAACGCTCGTTTCAAAATGTCTTCAAAAAAAAAAATTACAAATAAAAAAACCGACTCCAATACCTACTAAGTACCTAACAATAGCATAATGCCAATTGCTCATCACCATTTACAAACTGTTGCTATCCAGGGTGCAAGGATGCCCTTGCACCCTGGATAGCAACATTTTGTAAATGGTGATGAGCAATTAGCATTATGCTGTTGTTGCTTGATGTAATAAATGTGTTTTATACGATAAGCACTAAAAAGTATAAAATAGAATAATAATTTAACAAATAAAATAACCGACTCCAATACCCCTCTGAAAAGTAACAAATAATAATTGGCTTCCGTAAGTCATTTACCTAGAAATGGGAGATATTATTATTGGTTAAGTGAAGTCATAAATTAAATATATCGAAGTCGGTGGCAAGTTGGTGGTTGGTGGTGACTTGTCAAGTAAATGAACACAGTATGAGGGATGTATTAGAAAGTGCCATTTATTCCATGTATCTATTACCTTATTAACTTGCCACCGACTTCGATATATTTAATTTTAATTTTTAATTTAAATAATAATAGGGGGAAAAAAGGGGGTGGAAAATAATAATTCGGTGATTTTATAAACTTGAAACTTGGTATAAATACGCTTCACAACAAATAATTAGTTAAACGTTAGAGAATAAATTAAAATACCCCTAAAATGGGGTGCCTTTGGGCGTTAAACTTTGTATGAGAATAACCGATTCCAAATGTTTATGAACTGGAAACTTGGTATAAATGCACTTCAAAACAAACAATTAGGTAGGCGATCGAGACAATACGGAACTTTTCCTAAAAAGGGACGTCTTAGGGTATTGAACTCTGTATTAGAAAAACTGATTCCATTGGTTTAACAACTGGAAACTTGGTATAAATGCACTTCAAAACAAACAATTAGGTAGGCGATCGAGAAATTACGGAACATCTAAAAAGGGACGTCTTAGGGTATTGAACTCTGTATTGGAAAAACTGATTCCATTGGTTTAACAACTGGAAACTTGGTATAAATGCACTTCAAAACAAACAATTAGGTAGGTGATCGAGAAAATACGGAACTTCTCCTAAAAAGGGACGTCTTAGGGTATTGAACTCTGTATTGGAAAAAACTGATTCCATTGGTTTAACAACTGGAAACTTGGTATAAATGCACTTCAAAACAAACAATTAGGTAGGCGATGGAGAATATACGAAACTTCTCCTAAAAAGGGACGTCTTAGGGTATTGAACTCTGTATTGGAAAAACTGATTCCATTGGTTTAACAACTGGAAACAAACAATACAAACAATTAGGTAGGCTATCGAGAAAAAATCGAAACTACTCCTAAAATGTAACCTCCCCCTAAAATAAGTTGCTTTGGTGTATTGAAAGTTTGAATGGGAAGAACTGATTCCATGTTGATATCTACTTAAAATATGGTACAAAAAACTCTTCGAATTAAACAATCCTGCTTTCTAAAGTTTCTACTAATATTATAATGTACATGTGTGTGTGTGCGTGTGTGTCAGTGGCGCAGCCTACGTACAAGGCGATATCTGACGACTTTACCAAGCTGGAAAGCTACGGCTAGCTGTCAGTGAAGTCCATGTTACTCTAACTAAATGTCAGACTCGCACGTACAGTTCCAATTCTTCCGGCTTCCCTTAGGAAATATTTCATGCATCGTTACGTTTCTTACGTTTTCACGCCTAAACCACTGAACCAATTTTGATGAGTTTTGGTATAGAGATAGATTGGTCTTTGGAGAAGCACATAGGTCACTTACATTATTATTCTACGCAGACAAAGTCGCGGGCACCAGCTTAGTATATAATAATGGTCTATATCTTGCCTAATGAAACTTGGCATGCTGTTAAGCAAGATATAGACCTAATATAATATGTTTTTTTTTCAAAGTGAAAATCAATTGACAATTATATTATTTGCAATTTTTTTAATACTTTTACTTAAGCTTGGCCCATAGGAAACTGCTATTAAATAAACTTTAAGATGTACCCTAACACTGCCATGTTTTACTTTCCTAGTTTTAAAATGAACTAAGATACATGGCTTTGCAAAACAGTCGTTGTCGGATACTTTTTTTCGAATAGCTCCTTAATTAACTAAGATATAGAACTCATATCTACACGATCAACAATTATTAGCGCCCTCTACAATATAACATAGGTAATGACACTAATGACATAGATTCCTATGAGGGACAGCTTCGCCATGGAAGTAGAAGAAGAAGAAGAAGAAGAAAAACATTTATTCACTAACATAGAAGACACACAGAGTAACATAAATATAAATTAAAAACAATACAAAACAAAATGGTGGTGTGTGTGTCCTCGCGGCAGTGAATGGGACACTGGCTCAGCATAGTGCTGAGGTGTAAGACACCTGCAGCGCTGATTTTCAGCCAGCACCGTCTGTGACGTACGTACGTAAGTACGGCTAGACCCTTTTTCCGAATTCTAACTCTTGATTTCGGCTATTCCACTGAACCGAATTTGAAGTTGTGTATATTCATTCGACGCAGAATTTAACTTTCTTTAATATTGAGGTGAAAGTATTTTCCATTAGAGCTACCGTTTTCGAGCTGCAAGCAAAAAACCGAAAAAAGAGTCGAGCGAAATTTCGCGGTTATTTGGCTCCCAAAAGTTATGCTCACCTCCTGCGAGTGTGCAAACTCGGATTTAGAACTAAATGAAGATTTTAGGACGATTTCCAGCTTCCTGGAAATTAATTCTTCAAAACCCTTGTTTTGGGTCTTATTTAACTGCCCTATATGGTTTGTAAGCAACCGAATAATGTGGAAAAACATTCAGCCTTCAGGCTTTTAATAACAAATTTAAATTAAGCGTTGGACATCCATGTTATGCCATTTAAAACATTAATTTCATGCATTGCGCTTCATTCCATATTGAAGAGTCACTGTTGCATATAATTTAATAACCAACATAGGCGTTGGATGGGCGAGTCCTCTGTCGGAAATTTTTAATTCAATCACTTAATTTAGATCTTATATTATATCACATATAATGAATTGGAGAATATTTGCATTGTTAGCGTTAGCCGTGAGTACTATATAATTATTAAAGTAGGTACTAGCTTTTACCCGCGTCTTTGTCCGCATGGTATTGGCAAGCCTAGATTCCATACAACTATTATGACTTTGATTGTGTGTTTTGTGTGTCTTGTTTGTGTGTTTGATTCCAAAATTCTAACTTCTATCTAAAGCAGTTTCAACTATGCAATAATAAAATACGGCCCAGCTGTGTGTGGATGATTGATTATAAGGAAGTAATTTTAGGATTTTGAATTATATGTAGGTATAGGATAAATATTTAAAAGCCTTAACCTAGATTAGGTAATCAATTTAGATGTTTCTTTATTTCTTTATTTTATTATTATTATGACCCTTAGAGGCTTTATACATCTCTAAGTCACTTGTCCAGACGCGGAGACTATACATCTCCCTTATTAGTTATTGATTGTAACTAGTGGCACCATAAGCTGTAGACCTCGCGACAAAAGACTTCAAAAAACGGAAACTAAACCAAAAATCCTTTGAAAATAAAAAAAATATGATTGGCCTTGCGACAAACTTAACTTTGCCGTTAAAAAATTGATATCTCCATACATCGACATATGTCGAGTCAGTTTACCAACACCACCAGTAAGTTTGTAATTGCAAAAACCTCTATATCTATATCATTTTGAAATATTTCATAACTGACTCGACAAAAAAAAAATACAATTACCGAACCTCCTCACAAAATTTCACGAGAATCGGTTGAACTGTATGTTGGATACATACATACAGTTTTATTTAATCGTGTTTAAAAAAAGATTATTAATCGTAAGTTATTTGTATTGTTACAGAATTGGACTGTATTTGCAACGGAATTTAGGCACCTCAGAAAAATCCTAGAACTTATTCAGGTACGACGCTCAAACCTTGGTGCATTGTCTACTTCGAATATAAATATAATACGAGTACAAGCAGGATGGCCCAAACGGTGACGTTAAAAAAGGGAACTAGACCATTCATGCCTAGACCTATCCGGCGCACTCCCACACTCCATTATGTTCAAAGATTGAATTTTTATTTTTCAAATTGTGAAATGTCAATGTATATCCGATATTTGAATTAATTTAGGGATTGTAGCAAAACTTTATTTTGTTTTGTAAATCAAATGAAATTATGGATTTAGATTTCCTTTTTTAACACGCCACTGTTTGAGCCAGCTCGCATATATGTATTATAATTAAGAACGATTTCCTGTTCCAGTTTTTTTTTAATCTAAATCATGTCATTTGTAGATATATGTTCCTTCTCAGAAGTAACTAGTAAAGTATGTTATGAAATAGCTGGTTATGAAATAGTCTTGCAATACCGAGAGAAATACAAAAAAAATACATGCAATTAGTTATATTTGTTAGTTTGAAAAAGCCTTCCCATTAAATAAGCGTTCTTAATTATATGACCACCACTGTATACTGAACGATCTGTATACTTACTGTATACCTACTTTACGAATACGAAATACCAAAAATCTATCTCCAAGAACGAAAACTCTCCATAATAAAAATAACAATTATTGCAAAAACACAGAGAAGACTCGATGATGAGGAAAGTCCGGTGGTAATCCTCACACAAGCTGATGAAATGCCGTCCCCGCCAGGCAACACATTACTCAAACCCGCGCAGTACACGCTGGAGTCCGCCGCCAAGTACCCGCGTAAAGACGTCTCCGGCAGCCTCGTCTACGGCAATTTGGATAACCTTGGCATAACGTAATGATCACTTTTAATTCTATCACGTATTTTGTTCAGGTATTACATTATCGTTAGCTGTGCAATTGAATGAGGGCGGTTTAAATGCGTTACTCCCATAATGTCCAATTCCCAAATCGACCAATTCCCACATTGTTCAATTCCTATATGAAACATTCCCAAATTTACCAATTTCCTATGTAACTAATTCCCACATTGCCGACTTGGCCTTTATGAGAAATTCCCACATCGTCCAATTCCCACATTGTCTAATTCCCACATTGACCAATTCCGCAAGCTCACACTAACACACTCCAATACACACACACAAACACACACACTTACACAAACTACGTGGCAGCGACGGCAGTAATAAACAAATTCTTCATTTTCACAAAACGTGTTTTTCGATCTCATAAATATGGGAGCCAAAATGAATAAACATTGTACTACGTTCCTATACCCTTATCCCAATCATTTTTGGTCGGAACAGCACGTATTTTTCTTCCATACATCCTCAGTTAGTATTCAACTGAACTCAGTATTCACTCCCTTGTTTTTCGTTATTCTTCATACAGTCCATCCTTTTAGGTCTCTACCTTGCACTATAACCTTCGACGTTCATACTTAAAACTCTTTTCGTAACATGACTTTCATCCCTCCTCATGACATGACCACACCATGACCTTCCATTTTTCTCTCACTTAAATAGTTTGACAATTTGGGATCTTGAAATTCTGAGAATTTGACGTTTTGGGAATTCGACATTCTGGAAATTGAACTTTTTGGGAGTTTGACTTTCTGAGAATTTGTCATTTTGGGAGTTTGACATTCTGACCATTGGACAATCTGGGAATTTTACTTTTTAGGAGTTTGACATTCTGAGAATTGTACTTTTTGGGAATTGTACTTGCTGGGAAATTGACATTTTGGTTGTGGGGATTGGACATTATGGGAGTAACGCGTTTAAATTTGCCGCCGTTTGCGCGCTAAATTTAAAAACGCACACATTGACCCGGCGTGCGGCACTGGCTGGGGAACTGGCTAGCTCGCACGGGATGGACGCGGCGGCAGTCACGTTTTAAGCTCCCTTGAAAACTATGATGATGTCTGGTCTGCATTAACCACATACATGTATTGTGTGTGGTGAACATTGAGCATCCTGGGCGCTACCTACAATCAAATCTACCGGTGGTGACAAAGCCTGATCACGGGCTGAGGCGGTGCAGCAGATTCGAATCGGACGCAGCCGTCAATCAGCAAACAGCAAGTACCTACCTAACTTGTTCAAATTGTACAGTTTTGCGGTTCAGTCTTGCCTGCACTTACTTATTTATATGATTGTGGTAGTAGACAGGTCAAATAATCTCAAAAGCCTTCTCCGTCCGATGTTGAACAACATGGAATGACACCGGGTTTTTGTAGACCAATTTGACCCTGCTGACCACGTTTTTGCCCGGTGTCAGACCGATTCTCCCCCATCTCCCCCTCCCCCCTTTTTATTGAAAACTTGTCCCTCACCACCGTTTTTTCCGTTTTAAACAAAAACTATTAGATTTAAAAAAAAAACTGTCAATGACAAAAATGATCTACTTTAAATTTTCTACCTCGCGGTATAATTTTATATTAATAAGTTTTATAGTTTTTACGTTACCTATAATATGAATTTGGTAAGGTTTACAAGCCCTGGTTAGACGTATTATACAAAAAAAGAATTTTTAAGTTTTCTTAGACTCATATGGAATCCTAATTAATGATCGTCAATAGGCTTACCCTTTATCGCGAATTTCATAAGTTCTTCAGTCCGTGTATTAAATTCCTCTTTGATATCTCAGATATGGCAAAAAAAAAAAACAAAGAATCTTATACTCGGGCTTCAGAAGAAATTCTGATGTATTGGTAAGTAAGTTATTTAATTTTTTTAAATGACATGGGTGACAAATTCTGGTTAGAACAATTAGATCGGATCGCAAGGAACATTACATTTCCATTTTATGAGGACCGCTGTTTGATTTCTGTGATGTATTCTTGAGGATGTATAGTATCTAGACGTTGAAGAAAAATTTGTGTGAATTTTTTTTTAAAGATTTCCTCATTATTTTTGTTCGGCATTAAAAAAATAGTGAATGTGCGTGGTATTCAATATAAGCGCTTTATAAGCTGATTCTGAAAACCTAATAAGTAAATCAATACATTACAGCCATTTTCTTTATTTAAATCAAAAATCATTTTTTAAACACACCAAGTTAGGGCTGCTGCAGGTAGAAAATGACTGAATGATTTATATATAAGCCAAATAACTCATAATATCCTCGTATCTTACATCATGAAAGCCTTTTTTTTAACTAAAGATACCCCAGACATGTGGTGCATGAGGAGTAATGGGCAAGGGAGCACTCCAGCGGGAAGCAACATGTATTTCTATGTAGCTATAGGACTCGAGTACATACTTCATAAAACAGATTACGGTCCCCGCATTTTGAAACTCAGAAACTGCCTCACCTTATAGACAAAATAAATAAGTAATAGGGTTAAATGACCCTTTTTTATTTTTTGGTCGGACACAACCTGATTTGATTCAACAATGGATTCATCCACACTTATCTTATAATTATGGTAAACAAGTTTCTAACCTCAAAATGCACCGTTTTTGGTTAAAACAGCTGTTTCCTTAAAAATAAAGGACCGAAGACAATATTTTAGACGAGCCTTTGCCAATTTTTAGCCTATGTTTGCTTTATTTAGGATAAAACAGCAGTTTCACCCAGAACTTGTTTACTAAATAAGACAACTCACTTCACTTTCACTTCACTCACTTTGTAGTCCGTCCGTCTATCTGTCTGTCCGTCAAGACCCTTTTCCTCAGGCACGCGTGAAGGTATCAAGTTGAAATTAATATCGAATACTTGGGCTTGCAGTTCCTTGGAGCTGTGTAAAAATCAAACTTTTAAGTCAACGCAATCAAAAGATACGGCCGTTTATACCGCATATTTTGCCATTCGCAAGGGAATCCAAAGCTAGGGTACTTCTCGTTGACCTAGAATCATGAAATTTGGCAAGAAGCAAGCTCTTATGGCACATGTAAAGGAAAATATCCGAAAACCGTAAATTCGTAGACTTAATATCACAAAAAAAAATTTTTTTGTGATTACAAACTTATTTGCCGTTAATAGTCGGAGAGTTAGCTACGGGAATAAGGTAGCAATTTATACACCATCGAAATCCCTCTAGTTAGTGTGCCATACTATCATTATTAATCCGGGCACCTAAAAGATTTTTCCGTTGTGATAACCACCTTTTTTATGATAGTGACTTTTTTAAATGGCTCTTATTTTATTGGTTAATATTGCGAGGTCTATATTGCGAGCACATTATTTCGGCAAGTAATAGTAGATAGGTACTGAAGACTAGCAAATTAAATTAGACAGTCAATTTCTACAATAAGTGACTTACAACATTCTTTCCGTGTGTTCTTTAAATTTAAATACACGATTAAATATAGTTAATTAGGTATCGGTTAAGATTGCGAATGCGCCGTTAAGTTCCATATATTGTTAAGTTAACGAACGTAGAAATAGATAGTTTGAAACAAGCCGCCCTAGTCATTATTTTATACTGATAACTAAATCCACACCCCATACGATCACTCAACGCAATATAATGTTTTCAGCGAAATCTATTAAGGTTGATTAAAAAGAAACAGGAACCTGGATACAGCCGTAAGAAGTGAGTAAATAAAATAAAGCATATCAAACGTCAGCTAATCAACTTATGAATACAGTTCAACTGATACGTATGACAATGGCACGAGGAGGAGTCGTCATTCATCTTCGTACCACTACTGTCATTTGCATGTACACATATCGATACCTTGCGGCTCAAAGGGCGTAAAGCACAAAACAGGATTTTTCAGGCGAAGCAAAAAAACTAAAAAAATAATAATAACTACCTGGAGTATACAGATCGATAGAAGATGAAAAACTGAGTAGGCACGGTAGTGTCATCAGTGGCTTTACGCCCTTTGAGCCGCAAGGTATCGATATAGGAATGCTCTATTACAGGATATCGGGAACTGGTTCTGAATGGTTCAGACGGCTACACTTAGCGAAGATAAATATAAACATCTCTAGATACCTACTTAATTTTTATTTTTCAGTAGCTTCTGCCCGCGACTTCGTTCGCGTGTTTTTTTTTGTTTATAAACCACCCCTGTATTCAGGCGAACAAAACAAAAATCGTTATTTATACTACAAGTGCGGAAAGTTGGTGTAGGACGAGCGAAGCGAGCGCGTGTATGAGTCGACACGAGTCGGAAATCATCTTACGCATCTTCTTTCTTCTTTGAGACTTCGCGAGCCAAAGCTACTACTTATTTGGGTACTATTTTTGGGTATAAAACATTTTTCGGAGTAGCACCATTCTGGAGATCCAGACTTAGTACGCCAGTTTGAAGTCAAGTTAGCGTACCCGTTAAACAGGGCTCATATCTCCAAAATAACAAAGATAATTTTTTTTGTACTTGGTACTATTTAGGTACAATTTTTTGGAATAATCAGATCCTCGATATCTTCGACGGGTACTGTGGTACAAAAAGTTAAGTATAAGAAATCGAAAAATATTCTTGAAAAATAATTTATACTACCTACATGCCTACATAAACCTACAAGTAATACCAACGGTAACCCTCACAAATAAAGTATTTTGTACAGAGTCGCGCTGAAAAGCGCGGTTGGTTGGGTCGAGCTGACGTAGGTCCCTGAATATATTTTTTCGTTGCCTTTTATATCTTCTAAAGTGTTTACTTAAATTATATGTATAGTGCAATTTTAATGTACATTAAATTCCCAAGGTGAAGAACGTATTTGTTTGAATAGGAGAAAATAGCTTCGCGAATAACCTAATATTTTTAATTCATATTTTAAAGATAACAATGGATACCTACTGTGAGTCAACCTTAGGACACCTTAACCTTAGACATATGCCATCACGGACTTTTCTCTAGTAGTTAGGGAGCTGGGTGCCATTTTGGTATATGATTTGTTCGTCTTTCATATTGCTATAGCTTCGTAGTTTATAAACTTGTAAATAGATGGCGTTACCATGACAAACTAAGTCATTTGTTCAACGCAGTTGTATTGAACGCCATATCCTTCTTTTGAGATCGTTGATTTTAATATTTCTTATTTAGTTTAGCGACGTTTTAATTAGCGAATTGGCCCCACTTTCAACTTCTTGTGACCTATAATTTGTTATTTGTGGAAATAATATATTATTTCATTATTACCTACTATTTCTATTTATTTCCGTGAAAACCGATATGTGTACTTTTTTTGTGTATACCTACCGATTTATGTCGCTTTTACCTCGATGTTTAAATTTTTCAAATACCGACATTATTATTAATAATATTTTTACTTTTATTTTTTGATTTTATTTACAGGCTACCTCTAATCGTAAGTATGCGTAAGAAAAACACCACTCAAGTTTCTTATATAGGTATTTTGAAAGAAAATGTAAATAAATGCATGTAAATGAAACAAAAAAATCATTTTGATTTTTCCTTTTTTTTATAAAGGGTGAAAATAAGTCAAAATAAGTGAAAGCATAATATTGTCTTTTGCTTCTGAATTATTCGGTTTTGACATCCTCATCAAATTTATGTAAATTTTAGTGTGTACGCTATTCGCCTAAAAACAGTATTTTCGGAAATAATTGCAAATTTCATATCTTTTGTATACATTGCCCAATGTAAAAAGAACTCAGCGCTCTTTTTACATTGGTGTGGTATAAACTCTAGCTGCACTATGACGTCATAGTTCAGGGCCATTTTGTATGAAGCGTTTTTGCGAGTTGTATGAATTATGTCGTTTCAAAGCTTCGTATCTCAAAAAATAAACAACACAATTATGTTTTGCGTACACAGTTTGGTTTTTATTACTCAATACTTTCCAATAAAGGATAGAAAAAAAAACATGCATATTCCCTATGATTTATTACTGATCAATGTAATATAAGATTAACTATTACGCCTTGAAACTTACAGCTGTAAACATTATGCGCTGTGGCTACTATATATGGTTAGCTTTATTATTGCCTGTTTATTGTAAACCCAAACGAAAATTTAACCCTGTTCTTGTAATTAACATCTTAGCAAACAATATGTATTTTAACTGTATGTTCAAAACTAGATATTGTCGCTCGGTTGGTATCGAAAACCTTAAAATGACGTAAATGCGTATACCTCTCTAGAACATTCGAAAGTCCGCTCTAATTACTTTGACAGATTAAATAGCAGTTTGAGCAGTCTAGTTACATTCAGTACGTATATTTCACGATTAAATGTTGAAAGATATCGTTAAGAAGAGACAACAATGTGTTTTTAGGTTTTTCTTACAGCATTTACCAGCAGGTGAGGCTCGCAAAAACACCTGATAAACGACCATTCCATACAAATAGGTACTTGTACCTACTTGAGGTCATATAAGCGTAGGATTTATTGATTTGCAAAATGGGGTGTTAAATGAAATTGCAATTATATTGCTTGTGGCAGCGTTTCAAACATTAGCCTCATAGAAAAGTGTACTAATATTCAATTGAATATTATTTTTGAAATTACTTACAACGTCTTACTTCTGACGATGTACGGGCTGGCATTCCAGAAACCAGGTATTACGAAAATTGGAGAAGTTTATCAGCCATTGGCTCTTGCATCACATGCATTATGTGAAATGTGAACTTAGCGTTGGAAAGATCAATCCTTTTTCTTGAAGTTGATTCTCAATATTACGCTATCACTTATTTGAGCTTCAGAGACGAGTTTTTATGAGGCCTTTTTTAAGAAACTAATGGTAATGAGCTCACAGACTGAATTTCATGAAAACCAGAGACCAAAACTGCCGTGAAATTATTTTATAACAAATATTAATATAAAGGTTTCTAAATTTCTATATTCTAAATGTTATTCTGGAGTTGTTTATATATATCTGTAATTATCCATCAAAATCATTTCAGTATTTTTAACGTGATGTGCGTTCAAACAAACATATAAGATTTTTTAAAATGGTTTTAATTTAAATTTTCGGAAGGGGTGTTAAGTAGGCCCCAAGGAAGCTCCCTTTAAAAAAACTGACGATTTCGGCGTGACGATAAGTCACGATGAATTTTTGAAAATGCAAAAAAAATAAAGTTTTTTTTGAAATACTCGAGCGCGTCAGATTTTCATAGGGGAGGTTTATCTCTGTATCCTGAAATCATATTTTCTTAATCTGACAAAAATGTTGGTGGGTTCTCTTAATCTGACCGAAAAAGGTTTTTTAGTTTCCGGCACATTCGAGAAATATACCGTCGGGTCTTTTCTCTCTCTTCAATCGGCGTCATACGGTAGGGGACCATAAACATATATATATATATATATATATGCCGCAACGCGTTTTTCGGAAGATGAAATGGCTCCTCCACACTTCCGGTCATGCGGAAACCGGCAGATTTTGTATTTTTAGTAAGTTTTAGATTATATTCTTCAAAATAAAAAATAAAAAAATCGCGCTCGAGAATGCCGGATTAACGTTTTTTTTTTACAAGTTCGCGACCCTATAACTCGGCGGCGTCAATGACTTATCGTCAGATTAGTTAAATTTAGTCTTAAAACACTAAAATCAACCCCCAATATCTTAATCTGACGCGCTCGAGTATTTCAGACAATCGATTTTTTTTTACTAATCTGATCGTCTATCCTAGGCGCGCGTCACTACATATAGAGCTAAATACTTTACAAGGTTGTTCTATTAGGTCTAAGGTATCTCTCATATCTCAAACTGCCATGCTCGAGTATTACCGAAAATTCCCCTATTCGCCTCCCTAACTATATGTATATCGTCGTCTAGTACCCATAACACAAGCCTTTAGAGCTTACTTTGGGGCTAGATTGATTTGTGTAAAGATTGTCCCCTGATTTATTATTATTATTATTATAATATAAGGAGGAAAAGCCATACTAGGCATAAAATGGTGGTAGAATTTCCTTTTTTTTATTCTTTGTACATTAAAGTTAATGTGATGTTTTCTACGTGGATCTTCAGAGAGCCATAAAAGTATCTCCTATACTTAAGCGGGCAAAAATACGTGATTTTAATTATTTTTTTATTTTTTAGGATTATTTAGAAACCCGAAGAAGAAGCGACAAAAAGAAAAAGAAAAAGAACAGGAACGAAAATTATTCCACTGACGAAGAATCAGAAGCGGGAACGAGCTCCGAATCTGATGACGAGATAAACCCTGACAATCCCTACACGGTGCACAAAAACCGTTACAAACAGAACTGGCTTTGGAATTTTGCAGTTGAGTACCAATCTTTATAAAGTAGCTTTTAAAGTATACACCTTATTATTTATTAAATCATTTCGCTGTCTAAGACACTAGCGCATTAAGATCAAATCAAGAGGACTGTGAACCAACGGCCAAAAACGCCCTTTACATACTTAAGGCGATAACGATTTCCACTCCTTAAATGTTAACCGATTTTGACCAATTTTTGACAGGTTGTCAGTCAAAACAAAAACTAGGTCTATTCGTTTTTTGAAAATTGGTTAAAGATCAACAAAGTCAAATAATCGCCGTTTGTTTTGTATGTGAATACTAAAAATGCGTCTAAACCGGTTAACATTTACGGGGTGGAAGTTGTTATCGCTTTTTGTATGAAAAGTCGTAGGTACACAGTACACACTCCTCTGAATGCTGTCATAAATGTTTCTCATCACTACTTACGGCTCGAAGTTTTGGTGCGGGTGACGTAAAAGTGACGCAATTTCCTACACAGGTGTTACAACAAGTCTTATCATGGGACAATGACAATCAAATTAAATCGATTTAGTCTCAAACTGAATTCTAGGTTAATTAACTATATAATAAACAAGCTTTTCCCCGCGACCTTGTTCGCGTGAAATTCAGTTGTCACTACTATCGCCGCGAATCCGTTGCCCGGTTTCAAAGTAAAAACGGAACAAATGAACAAACACACTTTCGCAACCATACTATTATTATAAATGCGAAAGTAACTCTGACTGTCTGTCTGTAACGTTTTCGCGGCTACACCGCTGAATCAATTTTGATTAAATTTAGCAATTTTGAAAAAATTGTTTTCTTAAGGGGATGTCCGATGAGAGCCCATTGATGTATGTACTATGTACTTACATTAACGGTTTCGTGAATTAGGCCTACGATCATAGCCGTGCGGTTCGAGAGCGGTTTAATCAAGAATATTTTGAGAGGTGGATAGAAGTGGCTGTGATGCCCTAGCCTAGCCCGCCAGATAAACAAACCTTACTACAAGGAATACTCAAAACAGATTCACTAGCGAGAAGAATTTTGCTCGAGGATCATGGCAGTCTAGGATGAATTAAAAAACGAGTCAGTCTCTAAACTCACTAAATCAGACTGCGATTAATTCTCTGTACTGAAAAAATGGTTTTTATTATCAGAGTTTGGCTATTAATATAAAATTTCTTCCATTTCTTAACTTCCTCATATTCAGTGATAAGTGCTTTATTCGTCAAATCATAACGATTTGAAGTTTTCGACGTGTAAATGTTGACCAAATTTCCAATCCAGTGTGAAGATTATGATTTCGGGGGATAGGAATAGACCTTTGTTATTATTCGAAGGGACTTAACATTTACCGGCACGTCGCAAGCATCTCTTAACTCGAATTTAATGCTAATTTTATAAGAAAAATTTGATTTCGAATGTTGTTGTAACGCAAAATCAAAATTAATGTAACGTTTGTATATTATTCCATTAAATTTGAGTTAAGTGATGCAAAAACCGTCTGTTGACTATTTTAATTTTCTTTGCACTGATACGTTTTAGAAAACTAAATGATGACGTGGTTAGCCTTGTTTGTAGTAAGCGATTACGATGTAAGCGAGTCTGGTTCTCGATCGCCGGTAAGGATAAAACTTTGTGTGATGATCACTAATATTTGTTCCTATGCTATTGACGTATTTAAGTACTTATCTGTACTAAATAATAAAAATACTAAATAAAATTCATTAAATCTAAATAAACTAGAATAAATCTAAAAAAACCATCCCCGCGGCATTGTGCCGAAGATGCCGGCAGCGTTTCCTCGCTGTATTGCAATGCTAATGCGTTGTGCGAGGAAGCTGCCTGCTCACAATTCTATAATTATAAATGGCTTAACGTAACAGCCTCAAATTCGACAAAGTTCTGGTATTAAAACCTGCACAAAATAACAGGTACCTATGAAATATAGTGACCACCTTAATTAACTTTGAGACTCCATAAACCCTATGAAAAAATTATAATGAACACTGATAAGAAAAAACATAGATCATACAACGAAACTATGAAATTAAAATGGTTCTACTCGTCGCCGTTTTGTTTTAGTGATGTCTGTACGTTAAATTGTATCGGCACTTCGGCAGACCGAATTTATAAAATGATCACCTAATTTTAGCGTCATAATGTATGCGCTACGCTCATTTAAGAGCCCCTTTTGCCCCATTTTAGGCCACTCCCGCCTCACTAGGGTTAAGGTTAGAACTTTCACCAGCGCGGCAGAACCGCGCGCGAGTCTAATAAAACGAGTAAATAATTAATGTAGAGTAACGAAAAGTTTATAATAAGTATAATGTTATAATATAATAATAATAATAATAATAAATCAGAGGACAATCTTTACACAAATCAATCTAGCCCCAAAGTAAGCTCTAAAGGCTTGTGTTATGGGTACTAGACGACGATATACATACTTATATAGATAAATAAATACTTAAATACATAGGAAACATCCAAGACTCAGGAACAAACATTCATGCTCATCACACAAATATTTGCCCTTACCGGGAATCGAACCCGGGACCGCTGGCTTCGGAAGCAGAGTCACTACCAACTAGGCCAAACGTGTCGTCATTAATATAATTTTAAAAAACCGCGACTTCGTCCGCATGGAATTCGGTTATCCCTTTTTATGGTTTGTTGTCCCTCCTTCAAGGTTTGACGTGATATTTGCACTGCGACCATTGGAGAGATGAAGACTGATATAGGCTACTTTCTATACCGAAAATAACACAATGAACCATGGCCCTAAGCGAATTCCAAGCGGACAAAGTTGCGGGCAAAAGCTAGTTATATATAAGATCTTTGTAAACATGTTAATCCTACAAACAAAAAATATTTCTATTTCTATTTTAGGCTGCCCAGTTTCAAAACTAGGATTGTTTTTTTTTTAACTTTACTTTTGCAGATGACCGGCGATCACATGAACGTTAACCCGAAAGCACCACAATTTAACCATTTAGGGCCCTCTGGTGGTGATATATTCTTTGCACGCAAGTGGTGGTATTTTAATCAGGTACTAAACATTATAATTCTCAAAAATAGAACTCATAGGTGGGAATACCAGATAGCGTGTTTCAAATGTATTTCCTGATATACCACGTAATTCGATATGCTTTTCACCCGATTGCAGCGAAGCAAATGTATTATATGCATGTATATGTGATTATGTTTGTATGAAATTTACTTCATTAGTAACCTCCTAGAGCTAAAACTACTGAACCGATTTAGACAAATCGGCTGTCAAACAATTTGGGCAAAATACTCGGGTGACAAACGGTATAATTCAAATCATAGACCCAGCTTATCAAAAAGCGTCATTCTGTCAAGTGGTATTTTTAAGTAATGGTCAATTTGGAAGGTGATCAATCAATGTCGGAAGTGGTCCTTTTGAGAATTTGTCAATATGAGAAGTAGTCTTCTGGAATAGTAGTCATTTAGAGAGTTGTCATTATACGATGTATTCAATGTGAAATGTGGACATTTTAAAACATGGTCACTATAGGATATAGTCATTCTGGGAAATAGACATTTTAGGACGTGGTTATTTTAGGAAGGTGGTCATTACGTGCCAGTAGCGGGAGATTACCGCTGCTCAACCCACCCATGGAATCACAGCTGACGTTCACAAGGCTGCATGGTGCACCTCACTGAAACATTTTACGGGTTATCCTCCGAGAGGGAATTGGTGATGAAAGTCTGTTGCTAGCTCACGGACCATTACATTAGTAAAAAAATAATATCATAAGCGTAAATATATTTATGTTTATATTTCTGATTACAGGACGACTACATGCCATTCCGTTAAATAAAGAACCGAAGATAAAGTCGAAGATATAGTCATAATATATATTATACATATATTCATGAATAATGCGTTGTTTAATTATAAACCTATAATTTTTTATCTATTAAAAAAGATTTTATGAAAATATTTAGATAAAACTAGCGACCCGCCCCGGCTTCACACGGTAAAAGTCAAACATAATTATTACGCGAACAACTTTTTCTTGTTGCACATAATTAAAAATCTGTGACTTTAGAAGATTCGAAAGTAAGTATTTAGTTAAGTAAATGATAAAGGCGACTTCGATATATTTAATGTATCCCATTATTTCCTACTTTTCAAAGGGTTTTTGAAGTTGGTTTTTTTGTTTGTTATATTTTAAATTTTTAACTTTTTTAGTGATTATCATATGTGATTTAACGACACACATTTACTACATCAAGTAACAATAGCATAATGCCAATTGCGCATCACCCTTTAAAAAATGTTGCTATCCAAGATGCAAGGACGTCAATTGTTGAGGAGTTCTCCTGGTTCTTCACCAACGGTTCTATTACACCACATGATTTTTTATGAGCATAAGTTGCTTCCCAACCTATACAGAAATCTAGTCACCGCCCGTGAAATACTTATAATTGAGGAGTTCCGGTGGTCACACGTGGTCTTCATCATCAGTTCCACTTCACCAAATAATGTTTTTGAAACGCAACTGCTTGAGTTATGAAAGAAAATATCAAATTTCTATATGCGTGCCTATAATATTTGAGGATTTCCTTCGATTCATTATAGATCCTCTCATCAGATCTCGATTTCAATCACAACGGGACCAATTTGGAGAAATACCCTATCGTTTAAAAAAAGAATTATGCAAATCGGTCCAGCCATCTCCGAGTAATCGGTGAACATACATATTAAAAAAAAAATACAAATATACGCGTCGAATTGAGAACATCATCCTTTGGTTTTTTTAAGTCGTTTAAAAAAAAACAAATGGATCAAGCGAGTCTCAACATGGTCGAATTTATTTCCGCGCGCATTATTTTTTTG
This sequence comes from Tortricodes alternella, assembly GCA_947859335.1. Classification (NCBI taxonomy): domain Eukaryota; kingdom Metazoa; phylum Arthropoda; class Insecta; order Lepidoptera; family Tortricidae; genus Tortricodes; species Tortricodes alternella. The sequence continues at coordinate 18,449,202 of OX401970.1, read as the reverse complement.
CGATAACTCTTAAGATATTCGTTTAAATTATATAGTGTAAAAAGCTTATAATAATGTTCATGAAATGCTTAATGTAACTGACGTATTTAAGTTGATAAGGATTAATACTTAGTCCGTCTAAATAGCTTTCCGATTACTGCATTGAACGTGACCTATTTTTTAGAATATAAATGGGTATAGTAAGTTATCCTTAAACGATAGACATATGCCATTTCGGACTTTTTTGTAGATCTATAAAAGATAAGTATCCCACCATGTATTGTTTTGTTTTATCTCAAAAGGCTTAGGCAGCGTTTTCGATGAAAGCTCCCAGGCGGCATGAATTTTTCCGACTCTTCCAACAATTCTCGTTTTATTTCAACCCATTTACACAAAACCTTGACAAATTATATACCTAAACCTTCCCGATCAATCACTCTATCTAATGGTGAAAACCGCATGAGATTTTAAGATTAGAGGTAACAGACAGACAGACAGACGTGGCGGGCAACTTTGTTTTATAATATGTAAGGATTAAAATACGATAGGTATTTATTTGTAGCTTATTTACAAATTTAAGATAAAAATTAAATTTATTGGTAACTATACAATAAATTTTCAACATAACAACGTCCCTAAAACATGGTTGAGGGAGACGATGGCTGAGATACGCGTCATACTTGTGAACGGGTGCTGTCTGTGGGGTCCGGACGGTTCATATATATTTGTATTAAAATATTAAATATTATATTTCAAATGTTTCGTTTAATATTTGGAGACCTTACATCTCCATCCTTATACTTGACTGTGGAGACTGTCTACAACTCCATTTAACCTAGATTAAGCAATTTAGATGTTTCTTTATTTCTATTATTATTTTATTATTATGACCCTTAGAGGCTTTATACATCTCTAAGTCACTTAACTTGTCCAGACGCGGAAACTATACATCTCCCTTATTAGTTATTTATTAGAATTAATTTGTACCCATTAGGTTTGTTTGTTGCACTTTTTGTGTTCGTTTTAAGATAAAACTCTAATGTCAAAGTTGAAAAAAAACTTACTGCTGGGTTTCTTGTGGCGTTTCTTCTCAGCAGATGTCACCTTGCGAAGCGCTGGTAGATTCAGACATGTGAAAGAGCCCATGTGGCCTACTTGCAAAATAAATATTTTCATTTTCATTGAGAACAAAAAAACTTTGGAACAAAAAGGTAGAATTTAGTAATCGTAAGAGCGAAATGTGGACTTATTTCAAGAGGTCGATGAACGTGATTTTGAAATTTGGAAATGCAGTTGTGAATGTAATCCGAAAATGAATCTTCATAGATAGGCGAACCTAGCAGGCAAAGATAATTTCGGTTAACTATTCGAAGGTTTGGTGTAAGGGCATGGAATTTGCGTATTATTTCATTTCAATTGGGACTAGAGTCTTGAATAAATAATTCACATTTGCTATAATTTTACTCCAAACCAATGGAATTTAATTTATTAATGATCGTTGAAAGGTCAGACAGTACAGTGTCTACATCACCTCCTAGGGTTCCATCATCTAAATACCATATATTAAATTTTGATTTCAAATTTTGTATCATTGGGTTTATTGGGTATCTGGCGATAGATAGTAGGTACATCGCTAGAACAGAGTAGACGAGCAGCACTTTTAAGATCTCCGTCGCTGATTTTGTTTTAGATAGTTTTAGAATTATTGAAGGCGTTTTTCTTTTTATGGGTGGTTAATTGAGGACAATTGTTTGCAGAACAGTTGCTTTTGATTTTTTGGGTTAGGTAGTGATAGATTTGAAAGATAATTTTATGAATGTAGAACCGAAAAAGAAAAGACCAAAAGATTATGCTAGTCTTGTGTTGTATTCGTTTGGGTGCACTTTTTGATGAGTTGAGATAAGTGAATTGCGACGGAGATCCTGACGCCGCGGGGAACCCGTTTAACTATTTGTAAATTATTTTTTAAATCACTGAGATGAAGATGGAATTGGTTAAAAGCAGGCAGAGAAGGGTGATTTAAATTTAGCGCACGCGAATTTTGACTTACACAATTCCTGTGAGTTTTTGTTCTATGGATGTTAAGTCCTCTCCTAGATTTTTGTACACAAATGACATGAATAATTAACATAAATAATAAATAACCCCAGATTGGGTCGCGGGCTGCATCCAAAATTATTAAGAAACTACAACTTATACCTAAACAAAAACGTCCCTAAAATAACAGAAATACGAACTAATATATATCTAGGATCAGAAAGCTAAAAATAGAGAAAAACTATTAAATATATATATAAAAACTAGAAATCACTTAGCTGAAAAAAAACAAGGAAGACAAAAGGATACTGTCTCTGCTACTCCAAAGTGTAACTATATCACAGGGTAGCGATATTTGCTTTGCACATTGAAAAACTGATATATCGACCACTGTTTTTATTTGCTTTGGTAAGCATGCCAAATGTGACGGAGTGGCTTGAACCGGTGTTGGCCGTTGCTGCGGGAGATATCGTTGTCGTGGCAGTGGCGTTGCAGGCGTCCTTGGGTACGTCAAATGGCGGGCAACTTTTATATTTTGCATAAAACACATCAATAGCCACCAGAACAAGTACAACCAACATTCGTGCTCCCTGAAAGATGATTCGTGGGACTATTGACGATAGTATAACCGAAGCAGCTAGCCGATTTATATTTATTACATTGAAAATAATACAGAGCTCAGTTTGACTTTTATTATTTTGACATTTTGCCATTTTGATTTAATTTAGTTTATTTATATTATTATTTGATATGTAGCTAATATTAATTAAATAAAGTCCAAACAAAGTTAAACAAATAAAAACAAACTCTGTTACGTTTTCACGCCTAGACCGCTGAACCAATTTTGATGAGTTTCGGTATATACCGAGATAGATTGGACATTGGAGAAGGACACAGGCTACTTAAATAATTATTCGACGCAGACGAAGTGACGGGTACCAGCTAGTAGGTATAGTAATATATATAAAAGAAAAAACTGTCTGACAAATTAACGCACAGCCAAAATGGCTGGTCCTACATAGCTGAAATTTGGAAAAAAGATACTGTTTAAAGCGGCAGGCGCACTAACGAAGGAATTTGTAAAATTCAACCCTTAAATAAGGGTACTAAGTTTATAAGGAAAATCTTTATCCCTGCGTGTAGTAACTTGAAACTTGATGAATACTCTTCAACACAAAGAATCGCGTAAACGAGAAAAAAGAAACAACCCCTAAAAAGGGACGTCTTGGGCTCTTCAAGTTTGTAAGTAAACAAATTTTTAGTAAAATAAAATATAAAGTCTTCTTCCATAACACTACACACAAACGGCGCCACTAAACTTTATGTAGAAGATATGAATCCGATTATCCAATCCCTGGTTATGACATTTGGTATACGCTGTACATCTATGATACTTTTTATCCTACTTCGCCGATGCACAAAAGAGAGTTGAATGCTTCCTCTGCCATCTGCCAGCTATGAAGCCATATTGATTACATTATAGGAACTTGTTACATTCCAAGTACTTTACCAGACGAGAATGTATTACTCTTTGATATGATTTGGAGAGAACGTGCGTCGAGAATTTTATAGGTTTTTCATACCAGGATCAAAAATGCTTTTTACGTCGCTAGTCGGGTTTTAGTTTTAAACTTGCATTAAAAAAAAAAAACTGACTTTTTGGAGTAGTTGGAACAAAAACAAATCATGCACCTCACATTAAGTGATGTATTATTGCGCTCGTGTTTTAGATCCCTCGTTTACAGTCGGGCTCCAAACTAACACTCACCGCGATTGTGAATAACTTTCTGCTTGGTGTAAAAATCTACTATTTATTCTTGATCAAAAGATTTGTTAGTGCCAAGATCTTAAATTTTACCGAAAGAAAACCGTTTACTCAATCAATTTCATGGAACCTTGACTTTAATGTTTTTATAAGAAAATTAATGAAAAAACTTGGATTGCTTCTTGAGTTCGAAACGTTAAAATAATAAGCTAGGCACTGCCAGCAGAAAGATAAAATGACTACGCACGCCGAAGTTTTCGTTTTAATAACCGTAAGAAAAAAAGATTTCTGTTGGGTCGCTTTATATACGAAATTGCTTAAAAACCAAATATATAATTAAGAAGAAAACATTTGATAGTTTAAATTGGAGAGCTGAAATCAACATTCATTTAAAAAAAGTCAGATTAATATTAAAATTGTTCTCAATGTTTGCAGGTATTAGCTTTTCATTCCTGTCATAAGTGTATCATTAATTAATTAGGAAAAAGTAAAATTAGTTATCATTTAGGCATTTAGCCTTTATTTTGTAAACTAGTGGCGACTTAACCCTCTTTTCACTAGGACCCCAGATATAGTTAGCTAATATAAAAAACCGGCCAAATGCGAGTCGGACTCGCGCACGAAGGGTTCCGTACCATTATCAATAAAAACGGCAAAAAAATCACGTTTGTTGTATGGGAGCCCCCTTAAATAGTTATTTTATTCTATTTTTTAGTATTTGTAGTTATAGCGGCTACAAAAATAAATCATCTGTGAAAATTTCAATGATCTAACTATCACGGTTCATGAGATACAGCCAGGTGACAGACGGACGGACGGACAGACGGACAGCGGAGCCTCAGTAATAGGGTCCCGTTTTTACTCTTTGGATACGGAAACCTAAAAAGTATAAAAAAATGTTTATTTTCCAGATATAAAGTATATCACTAGGATAGTTCTAGTGGACCCAAATTACAATGACTATATCGGTGGTGACCTTAAAAGGATCTGCCTTGCCTTACAGCTTGATTCTGGCTATGCAAGCACTTAGGAGGATATTACATTGGTGTGAGCGGGATAGATCGCCCCGCGTCACGCCGCGCCCGCAATGTGGCCGGGACTTTGGTCAGCTGCCCATAATTTGATAAGCTTTTCTTGCGTTGTAAATTTGACTGATTGAATTTGAATAAAATGTGGATAGAAGAGTTTGTTACTGTTCACCACATCAGACAGAAATACTACGCCGGTTTAGTTCCCCCTATAAAATAACGCCAAGTTACCTCTAATATTCATAACTTTTGAATATTACTCTCACATATGCCCCACATTATTGAAAAATAAAGTTCCCCATGAGTGAGTTCTTCAGCACTACAAAAAACATTTCGTAGTCTTAATTACTTCCTTATTTATGTATTTATTGGTGCTTATGTTGTTTAATTCTGAGGAAGCCACATTAACGCTTTCTCAGCTGCGCATGCGGAAGAACATGACATGGTTAATTTCGCGCTCAATAAAGATGGGTAAAACCAGACTTGAAGATTTAAATGATTCAAGTGGATCCGATTCCCTTATCCGGCCCATTCCAAATCTTATCGAGTCCGGGGAGTTATTAAGTCCGACCCACGTATCAGTACCGCGATTGGGATCGATGAACGTTGTGGTGCGGCGCGCCATTTGGCTCAAATTGGAAATGTTCGGGCGCGGTGATCAGCCACGCATTAGTTCACAATATTGATTGATCAAAAAATCGATTTTACAGAAACTTACAATGTAATCAATCGCATTGTGCGTAAACGATCGACATAGAATGAGTTCAATCGGGTCCAAAGTGAGTTGTTTGAGTCAAAGAGTCACTAAAACCTCTAAAACGAGTTGGTACGGTGTAAAAAAGATATTGATTCCGATTGGATCTGCAGCGAGTTGATTTAATCAAAGTAGTATAAGAGTCATTAAATGTACCTAGTCGGTAAAGATAGCGGTTCCAAATTAAGTGACTCGAATACCAGCTTAGAGTAGAAATTACTCATGTTTATATGCGACCTGACTGCTGAGAATTTGGAGCAATTTCGACCAATAAAAAGCAATTATGGAATCCATATTAATTTAAATCAAAATAATACAATATCAATGTTACGGCAGCATTGATTACATATTTTTTAACAAGATTTTTTGTTATGTACATGAATGACTTCTATTCAAATGCATGCGTAATAACGCAGGGTGGCATCTGTTAAACCCGTTTATTTATTTATTTCAAAGCACTGAACTAGGTATCCGATCCCTTCTCCGAAAAACGTTCTTATAATTTTGCGAAACTCAAAATTACCATTAAAAACGCTGTCGTTAGCGACGCAAAAATAAAATGTGTAAAAAGTCACCTCTAGTTACTTTGAAAAAAACATCGAGCGCAGTTGAATGAATCGTGTTTTTATGGTACTAGATTTTTTATTATAATAGTTAAAATACATAATATACTTACGTATAGGTGCTACAAAATTGGCCTTTTTTTTTTCTTTAGCTCGCGTAGCCACAATGTAAAACGATGCTTTTTAGGGTTCCGTACCCAAAGGGTAAAACGGGACTATTAACTATTACTAAGACTCCGCTGTCCGTCCGTCCGTCCGTCCGTCTGTCTGTCTGTCTGTCTGTTTGTCTGTTTGTCTGTCTGTCCATCTGTCCGTCTGTCACCAGGCTGTATCTCAAAAATCGTGATGGTTAGACAGTTGAAATTTTCACAGATGATGTATTTCTGTTGCCGCTATAAAAACAAATACCTACTAAAAAGCAGAATAAAATTAATATTTAAGGGGGCTCCCATACAACAAACGTGATTTTTTTGCTCGTTTTTGGTCGATATTGACAACGGCGGTTATACGCTTGAAATATTCTCAGAAAATTTAGTTATATATTAATAACTTTAAAAATAAATAATTAAATTAATGACATGACAGACACGTGCGCGAATTTGACTCACACTTGGGCGGTCTCTTTTATTTTCGATCCAACAATGTGTCTTTATTGCTTTCAGGTTTTGATGGAAGGCAGCGCAATTTCATTATGGGAGCAATCAAACCATATAAAAGTAAGAAACTATACCGTAATCATTCCCCAAACTAGTATTGCTAATGGTAAACTGGTATATTTGCAGGAAGCTCGGAGAACAAGTCGAATTAAGTACGATGATCGCATACTTTCTGTAAGTTGTATTCAAATTTACTTTTACCCGAATTCATAATCAAAAACATTGATTCGCAGCGGCTGTATCTTTTAAAATTGTACTATTGGCCATTTTACATGCTCACCCGCTCAGCCTGCGTTATTTTGATAATTGTAGATTGAGATGGGAAGGGATGGAACCGATCAGTTACGCTTATGTAACGAGGTTGGAATGATTATTTACATCACTTAAATACCTACTGCTATTTTTAATCACACTAGGAAGAAAATAAGAAAAACTAGACAAGTACAGTTTCCATCAAACTGCCTCCTCTTCAAAAGTACCGGCAAGTCCGCTTAATTTTAATGATGATACCGTTTTTACAAATCTGCTGTTAAATATACTTCTTTTTTAACCAACTTCATTTAACATGAGACTTATGGTAAACAACCTTGATGTGTCGTTTAGTTGAAAAATATTCTTATAAAATATGGGTGTAAGTAAACTGTTCGCCAAGAGTTGATAAAAAACAATTATAATCAGGGCTTTTTAACTCATTAAAAATAACGGCCCGCTAATTATTTTTACCGATGATAAATAGAAAAAATCTATCATCTTCTTTTACTATAGTACCGCCCGCCCGGTGCAGCGCCGCGCTTGACAACAACTGCATACCTTGTACCACGAAACTCAATGTGCGCGATGATACGCGACGAGATATTTGGAAAATTTGTTATAAACATTAACTTTATGAAATTATCAAACTCCAATAAAACAACCTTTTTTGAAGGAACTGCTTAATTTTAAACACATTCAATGATCCAAATGTAAAAATTTGAAAGGAAATTTATTGATTCCATGTTGTTTTTACAAATGAATATTATATTAAGTTGCTTAAATGTTGTACTTCATTGGATTGCATTTTATGTTAACAATTAATGGTTCGAAGACAGTATACTCCATTCGAATAGGTATGCTAATAATTTACACTTCATTTATGGCGAATGCAGAGGCTATGCAAGTGAAGCTGCTGCACTTTACGCAGAAAGATACCCAAACGTACGCCATCCGGACTGTCATGTTATTTCTTGGTTTCACATCTAGTATAGCGAAGGTAGAATACCTTGTCAAGGAGTAGGTGGTCGAAGGACGCAGACACAGAAGGACGACCGTGACATGATTATGATAAAATCGTGTTAGCAGAATGTGAATCTGATCCATCAACCTCCGTTAAAGCTTTCAGCACACTGGAATTGGAATGACTACTCTTCACAAAATATTGAAAAGATATGACTTCGATCCCTTTCATGTGACACGTGATTAATTCTTAAACTCTTACCGAGGGATTAGGCCTTAAGAGTAGCATCTTGCGAAAGATTACTACAAAAAAAAGGATGAAGATCCGGATTTCTTTGGCAAAATGCTTTGGAGCGATGAATCGACATTTCAAAGAGAAGACTATTTAAATTTACACAGTTTACACAGCTGGCAAGCTCGAGGACAGAACCCTTGTGAGATGAGAGAGGATTGGTCTCAGTACCAGTGTAAAAATAATTACTGAACTGGTATTTAAAATGGAGAGATCATTGGCCTTACAAATTACCACAAAAGTTAAATGGCACTTGGTTACTTGGAGTTTTTATAGAACACTCTTCCAATCTTGCTGGAAGATGTATCAACAAAACTGAGGAGGAAAAAGTGGTTGCAGAATGATGGTCACAGCTCACTATGCTTTAGAAGTACTCGGATCAATCGTTTGGGCCTTATTTTATGGCCTCCCCGTTCGCCAGATTTAAACCACCTGGCCCCCAATTCTCGATGCATTCGAGATAATGTCGATTGCGAGATTAAACGTCAGATTCATACAATTGTGTCAAACGGCTGTATGCACTGACGTTTAATCTCGATTTTGAGATTATCTCGAATGCAGCGAGAATTGGGGGCCTAGACTTTTTCTAAAGGGGCTGAATCGAAGAACAATGTGTAATACAAACACCCATATCATCAGTAGAGTAATTGCGTGTCGTTGTCGTTTGCTGTATGGACTTCCGTACCAAGGAAAAAGTTATTGCTAAAAAACAAAACCAAGTGTATTTTGAGAACATAAACTGCATTGCTTCTATCACGATAGTCATAGTTTATAGTCTGATTAATCGACCCAACAGAAATAAAATAGTCCGTGTAGAGCGATCACTCGGACAAAGCGGAATTGCGATTCCATGCCGTCCGATTCGTCAAACCAGCAGGAAAAAAAACCACGTACTCGTGAACGGGTGCTGTCTGTGGGGTCCGGACGGTTCATGCTCGCAAGGACCATTTAAATTGGTTAGTGTTTAATTTATTGGTTTTGTGCGATATCTGAACCTGCAGCTAATTACGCAACACAATTGGTATCGGTTTGGCTCGAAATGCAAACCAATTTAGTCATCACTCGATGTAAATAAGAGTACAATTGGTTTACTTTTCGCGAAAGCGATCCCAATTTTTGTTACGTAATTGAGCAGCTGACTAGAGAAGACTTCATAGTGTTCTCTATGCTATATTTGATAGTTTTTCATATTCGTATGTTTGTATTATTAGGACATGAAATGTTATGTTTCAAATTGTTTCTTTTGATATTTGGAGGCCTTTTATCTCCATCTTTATACTTGACATATGGTCAGTGTACTTGACCGTGGAGACTGTCTACACCTCCATTTAACCTAGATTAATCGATTTAGATGTTTCTTTGTTTAATTTTTTATTTTTATTATTATGACCCTTAGAGACTTTTTACATCTCTGAGTCACTTAACTTGTCCAGACGCGGAGACTATACATCTCCCTTATGAGTTAATTTAGAATTAATTTGTACCCATTAGGTTTTTATGTTGCACATTTTGTGTTAGTTTTTAGATAAAACTGTACTGCCAAAGTTGAAAAAAGTCTTACTGCTGAGATTCTTGCAGCGTTTCTTCTCAGCAGATGTCACCTTTCCAAGCGCTGGTAGATTCAGACATGTAAAAGAGCCCAGGTGGCCTAATTGCAAAATAAATATTTTCATTTTGAATTTTTTCATTTTCACGTCGTCCAACCAGTCGGACCCAGTGGCCAGTTTCGAACCGTCGAATAAATGAGCGACGATATGCTTCAGTTTTGAAGAGGTCTCTCATTCGACGGTGCAGGACCTGTATTAGGCAAGGCGGAAAAAAGTTCGAACATCTGTTGTAATAAAATATGTTAAAATGGATATTTTTGCTGTGTAGGTACTAATATTAATAAGTGTAAAAACGACTATGATATTGCAGGTTTTTATTGTCACAATTTCTAGAGTAACATTTTCTTTTTCATGACTAGGTCAGCAGGAACTTATTAAACCTTTAGTATCATTACAAAAACGAATCACTTATTTTAAATGGACCAACTCTAAGAAGAGTAGCATTCCACATCATCATACATTTTTTTTACACCACGTGAGTTGGAAGTTAACTAAAGAAATTCTCAATTTTTTAAACTTGTGGTCATTTATAAATAAAGGAAACCCTGTCCCCAATGTTTTTTGGTTAAATACAATTTTAAGGAATACTTATAATGATCATTTTGCAATAAACGGATTTGAGAAATTCCTTCTATCAAAGCCATGGCGTCAAAAATACTAACAAAGGATAACACATTTCTCACTTTAAAAAAAAAGTGAAATATCTCGAAAACTGTAATACTTTTATAAACCTTTTATCTCATATTTATACAGTCATCAAATAGGCTATCCAGGTTTTAAAGATTATCCACTACTTACGGGACACCCTGTATAATAGTAGGTAACAAATTAAGTTACAATATAAATGAAGTAAATGATGTCAAGGATGTTTTTTATTTTGACACAATATCTTCTACTATTACGTCACTTGTGTTAAGTAGGTAGATAGGGTGTTTTAGCGACATGTAAAACAATAACAAAGATAGCAATAGCAACAAGCCAACAACATATATATATACTCGTCAAGAGCCTGACAACATGGGTGGGTCTCCCAACGCGGGAAACCGCTTGAGAAAGCTGTCGCAGATCATCCAACTACCTACACAAATTGCGGTTCACCGCTATCTTTTGTTCATTCAGAGACCTATATCAGCCGTGACGTCCCCAAGTTGAAATGGTGGATGGTGGATGGAAACAAATTAATTTAAGTCCTGAGTTAATTACGGTGCACAGGGACCACTTCGTCTCTTACTTTAGAATTATATAGTCAGTGTTTAGAATGTTTACCAATTTATTCACTATTAATTTGACAGAGGCGAACGTTCGATTATGACCCATTCCAAGGAGGAACAGTGATAGGTGTCCCATCGAAGGTGTCTCATTTACCTGCAGCGGAACCAATTTTGCCTGGCCACACGCTTATAAGGCCTGCACTGGGGATGCTGAAGTCTGCAGTGAAGTTTCCGCATAGAGAAAATGAGAACGGCGAGGGCGTTTATGGCAATGTGAATAACTTAGGATTAAGGCAAGTTATGAACTTCACTTTCTATGAGTTTTATGCGGGTAAATCCAAATTGGTTTATGTGAAATCAAACGTCCTTTTTGTAACAATTCAGAATAAAACTGACACACACCAATGGTCCGCGAGCCAGCAACAGATTTGCATGACCAATCGCCTCCCGGCTGATAATTGGTACAATCATTAAGATAGTTGTATCATGAAGCCTAGTGAGCGTCAGCTGCGGCTTGGTGGGTGGGTTGAGCAGCAATAACGTCCCAAACTAGGTGAAAAACGTATTTTTTTGCCATCACCTCCCGAGTGGTACTTTGTCAGATGATAGTTTATATGCTATTATGAACAAATCAAATCTTCAGCTGGCTCTGTCGCAGTGGAAAGACCGTCAGCTGGTCACCTGAAAGGTGTAACGGAGGAGCAACTAATGCCTATTTAAATGCACCAGCTGAAGAGTTTTCCCTCGGCATACTGCTAGCTGATTATTTTTATTACTTACAGGATCATAATTATTAACAATCAGCTTACGAATTTTCATCCGGGAGGAAATGACGATCTAAAGTTATTCGACATTATGCTCCATACACTAACTGAAAGACACAACTTTATTGTAAAGTTTCGATTAAATCATATAATATCATTTCAATATTATTTATAGTTGCGTTATAATAGATAAAAATAGAAATAAACTAGCTGTCCCCCGCGGTTTCACTCGCGTAGATCGAATTTTGTTCATAATTTAATTATTTTGCGTGGAACCCTTACTCTTTTTCTTAAATAAATATAGCCCAAATTACTCCTTATAACATCAGCTATCTGTTAGTGAAAGTCCCGTCTAAATCGGTCTAGCCGTTTCGGAGTTTAGCCGGAATTTACTTATCACAGCATTTCTTCATTTATCTATAGAAATAAATAAATGAAGTGTAAGTTTGTAATGTCAATATAACAGCTTTTTACTATATACATATGAAAGCACATATAGGGTAGGTACTTATAACAAAAACCAGACAAGTGCGAGGTTAAACTCGCGTGGAGAGGGTCCGTTCCGTACATGATTATCAGAAATTTCCTTCATTACTTTAGATACAATTGACTTCTTATAGGTTTTCCTGTAATCTATGGCTAAAGAACTATTTTTAGTTTTTTTATTCAAAATTTAAGGCCCTTTAGTTTCGGAGATAAGGGGGGGATGGTCAATTTTCATCAAATGAGGCCCTCATGTTTTAAATTGCTTGTATGCTCGCGCGCTCTAGCATACAAAATGGCTGTGCCCGTTTTTGTTTTTATATTCCGCCGGGAGATCATGTCACGTCTTACCTGGTCAACTGTAATTCTCTTAAAATGAGTGCCCGTAGACAGCTTTATCTAGCCAGTCTTTTATTTGGTGTGGTACATAAAAAGATACCAAGATACTTGTTCGGGAAGTTAACGTGGACCCGGGATCAGACCCGTTTCCTAACACGAGGCTCTCTCTATAGTCTCTCCATACCGTGCCCCAGAACAGCAGCATTTCGCGGTAGTTTCAGGTACGCGGCGATTAAGTGCTGGATTAAACTGCCTCCACCAATCCGGTCTGCTAAAACGATTGGAACCTTCAGATCACGATTAAAATTATTTCTTGTTGCCGATCAATCTTCTAGCACAAACGTCTCGCGTACTTGATCTCCGTTATTTTTTTGTTGATTTATTTACTTAGTTTTTCCAACCCAATAACAAACCAAAATCTGCTTGGCAAAATTTAGGCTTTATAATTGTATCCTGACTGACACTGTCTTGTTTACCCGATGTGTTGTACTTTTTAATTTTTTTATTGTTATTTTTTAATAACGTATGCATTTTTACCTACTTTAATGTTGTACATCTGTATAATTGCCTATTTCTATCAAAATTGTTAGTTGTTTAAATTATTTACTTAATTAATTTTTGTACTGTCCGACTGTCGTGCGTCACTCCAAATTGGTTCCCGCTGAAAATCAGCGTTGTGGCTGACGAGCCACAACATTATGCTGAGCGGGAGTCCTTTCGGTGACACTCGGTCGTATTGTGTCCTTTGTTAAAGGGCACAATGTGTTCAGAATCATCGAATAAATCTTATCTTATCTTATCTTATCTAAATTCATTTATTTACGTTACACGGTCGTGCGGTCACCGACTTACATATGTGTACCAAATTTCAACTCAATCGGTCCAGTAGTTTCGCAGCAAATTGACTGTGACAGACGGATAGACAAACAGACAGACACACGAGTAATCCTATAAGGGTTCCGTTTCTTCGTTTTAAGGCGCGGAACCCTAAAAATCAACTTTGGAAATGTTTGTCCATCTGTCTGTCTGTGTGTTTGTTCCAGCTAAGCTCCGAAACGGCTAGACCAATTTAAACGAGGCTTGCACTAGCAGATAGCTGATGTTATAAGGAGTAATTTGGGCCTATATTTATTTAAGATAAAGAGAAAGGGTTCCGTGCAAAATAATTAAATTGTGAACAAAATTTGATCTACACGAGTGAAACCGCGGGGATTTTATATATTTCAACGTATAACTATAAATAATATTGATTTAGTCGAAACATTACAATAAAGTTGTATCTTTCAGTTGCATAATGTCGAATAACTTTAGATACGTCATTTCCTCCCGGATGAAAATTCGTAAGCTGATTGTTAATATGATCCTGTAAGTAATAAAAATAATCAGCTAGCAGTATGCCGAGGGAAAACTCGTCAGCTGGTGCATTTAAATAGGCATTAGTTGCTCCTCCGTTACACCTTTCAGGTGACCAGCTGACGGTCTTTCCACTGCGACAGAGCCAGCTGACGATTTGATTTGTTCATAATAGCATATAAACTATCATCTGACAAAAAATTACTCGGGACGCGATGGCAAAAAAAAAAAACTCCTAGTTTGGGACGTTATTACTGCTCAACCCACCCACCAAGCCGCAGCTGACGCTCACTAGGCTTCATGATACAACTATCTAAATCATTGTACCAATTATCAGCCGGGAGGAAATGATAAACCGAATTTGTCCCTGGCTCGGGTACTACAAGGGCTTGCAATCCTAATATTCGAATAATTCAAATATTCGCCTGATATTTTTATTCGAATAATACGGTGATGGTATTCGAATATTCGAATATTATATAAGTATAAATACCTTTTTTATTATTATGACCCTTATAGGCTTTATACATCTCTAAGTCAGTTAACTTGTACAGACGCGGAGAATCTATGGTGTGTCTTGATTGACTGGTTAGCTTAGTCTCGTGGGTTTGTTCATTTACATTTATACTCAGTTCCAAACAGCTTGGTATCGCTGACAGGTGCTATTAAATTTATAAACGGTTTTAGGTATACAAAAAATTGCGCTATATATTTCTCAATTTGGTTCATGAATATAAATAACTAGCTTTTTCCCGCGACTTCGTTCGCGTGGAATTCGGTTATAGTTATTCCCTCCGTTCCGACGGAATTTTCCGGGATAAAGAGTATCCTATGTTACTTCTAATACCTCCAAGAATGTGTACAAAGTTTCATGATGATCGGTTCAGTAGTTTTTACGTGAAAGCGTAATAAACAAACTTACTATCACATTTATAATATTACTGGCTTACCCGGCAAACGTCGTTTTGCCATATATTATTTCTAGGTAATATTTATTTGGTTCAATCAAAAATAGCTAACACTAGGTATTAAGTGTGTAGGGATGTACTCGTAATTATAATTGAAAGAGGAATGAAGCGTTGTACACAATTAAAGTATACTTTAAGTTAGTAAATTATTCTTTATTAAAGTAACAAATATGTACCTATTAAATTACAATACTTGACAGCCATCTATACACCGAAAATTGTTATTCATATTTCTACTAATAATTATGGCTATTAAAATAAACAAAGATTAATCTCTCAGCACAATGGAGTGTACGATATTTTTGGTCAATCCGTCTTTAGCCAATACAAACAAGCCCGCCATGCGAGAACATGCGACATAGGTATAGTTGTCCGTGGGAAAAGCATGGTGTACCCAAATCTAAGCCATAAACAGACAACGTTTGGCCTTGTGACTTATTGATCGTCATTGCGAATGCCAATCTAATTGGGGATTGAATGCGTTTAAATTAAATTGGTCTGAATATCTGTAGGAATCATAGGGATTTGTGGCAGCAATACAATTTCGCCTCGGAACTTGCCATTCAAAATGCTGGGTTCCATAACGTTTTTATTAATTTTTCAAAGACTAATCGTGTGCCATTGCAAGGCCGTGGTGGGTTCAAATTACGAAGTAAAATAACCGGAGATCAAACCTTCAATTGTAAATGGTGCGGTGGCATGCCTGGCATATCCAGTGAATTCAAAAACTCAATCGGATAATTCACAGCTTCGTTGGCATCGCAAACTGCATCGACAGATTTGTATGACACCAAGTCCCCTGGCAACAACTGTTGTATCTTGGAATTTAATCCATTGACGGCCAAATTTTTTGCTGCCAAAATCACTCTTTCTGCCAGCCACTCAAGATTTCTGTAATGTGTGTGTACGAGGGGCGGCTGAAAAGTTATCTACCTAACTATGAAACAAAAGACGATCATGGCTAGTTTTTTTTTATTTTTCAATATAGTCTCCTGACAGGGAAATGCTTTTATTACATTTATCAATTAAAGACATTAACCCGTTAAAAAAAAAACTTTAGGTTTATCATCGAAAAAGTCATTAACAGCAGCCTTCATGTCGTTATCGGTTACGAATCTTCGTCCCCTCAGTTCTTTCTTCAAAAGTCAGAACAGGGAGCAGTCGGATGGGGCCAAATCTGGAATATATGGAGGGTGGTTGATTACTTCGTACCCATTTCCATTAATTGCTAGCTTCGTTAAGCGAGCAGTATGCACAGGTGCGTTATCATGCAAAAGCAGATCCCTTTACTGAGTTTGCCCCTTCTTTTTTCTTTTATGGCTTCTCTGAGCTGATCAAGTAAATCTGCGTAATATTCAGCATCCATTGTGGTTTTTTTTGGCAAGTAATCTACAAGCAGAATTCCTTCCGCATCCCAAAAAAATATGCGAACCTTAAATTTCCGAGGAGGCTTTTCATCCTTGAATTTCCATTGTAATGACTCCTGTTTACTTTCGGGATCCCACTGCCGAATCCAAGTCTCATCACAGGTTACTATTCTAGAAATAATTTCCTCCTCTTTTCCACGGCTCATGTCTAAAAATTCCTCGCAACTTTGAACACGTCTGTCCTTGTCAAACGGAGTCAACATTCTAGGGACCCAGCGTGCAATAACCTTAGACATGTGCAAATGTTCATGAATTATTTCACTGACCCGTTCTTTACTAATGCCCACATCCCTGGCTAACTCCAACTGCTTAATTCGCAGGTCTTCTAAAATAAAATTTCTCACTTTGGCCACATTTTCATCGGTGACAGCGGAAACTGGTCGCCCACTACGAGGATCATCTTCAAGGCTCTCACGGCCAAGCTTAAACTGTTTCGACCAGAACTTTATTGTAAATTCAGAAGGGCACGAACCACCAAAAACAGGTAACATACGCAGTCTAATCTGCGAGGGTGTATTTCCTTCTTTAGTGAGAAATTTTATCACTGCACGCTGCTCAATTTTAATCAGATTTTTTTTTCTTACGACATTTTGAAAACAATCCAGTCCCAAAAAAAGCGGAAAACAAGAAACAAATGAATGTTGGTGATTTTGAAAAAAGAATAACCAGTGAATACGACCTCATAGTGGCCAGTATTATTTTCGCATAACATAGAGGCTAGGTAGATAACTTTTCAGCCGCCCCGCGTACATCAGGATTTATGTAGTCGATGAGAGTATTTTGCGAATTGATGATTGTGCAAAAATCGGTTGGCAGTTTTATGCATCCAGTATTTTTATGTAGGTACAGCATCTTTTCCATTGCCACTAACAGTTCGCTGCTTTAGTTGGACAGGGGCACAACTCGTAATGAAACTGCAGGGTTAAGGCGGCAACAGTGGCTATAGCGACAACAGTGGCGCACTGGCTGTTGGTTCAAAAGTATTATAGATAGCTTTCTATCTCTCTCACTCTTCGGAAGGTCTCCTGATAGAAACAGGTCACAGCCAGTTCGCTTGCGTCAGTCGTGTAACGAACCCATGTAGTGAGTGTTTTTTTGTTTTGGCTAAAGAAAAAGGGACGTTTAAGGTAAGTTATACTTTGTATTTTTTCACGAACCTTTTGTTTTACCGATGGATTAATATTTTTGCTAAGAAATAATCTTAATTGAGTTCATTTTGGCGTATACTGGACTTTGATTTACGCATAACCATCACGCGTGGTTTAAGTAAAATCCAAAATGGCGGTTTAGTACACCGTGGCTCAAATCCCTTGAGTACACAGTGGTTCATGATCCACTGTGTACTATAGATACTGACAATGGTTACCCAAATATTAATTAAGAAAAATTATCAAGATGTAATAATTTCCGTTAATTTTCCCTTTTAGGATGGTTCGTCCAGCAATGCCCCGAAAAATAGGGAAATACACTGCTGAGGAGATGAAAAACGCTTTGAAACAAATAGAACGTGGTATGAGCGTGAGAAAAGCCTCTCAAGTTTCAGGCATTCCTTTCACTAAAATAAGACGTTATTACCTTAAGACTGGAAATGTAAATGTCGACGAGGCTCGATTAACGCCAAATTATAACGTTATTAAAATTTTCAGTGAAGAGCAAGAAATAATGTTAAAAGACTATTTCAAATACTGTGCGTTACTGTTTTACGGATTGAGAACGAAGGAATGCCGAAGAATAGCATATCAAATGGCACATGTCAATAATTTGAAAATGCCAGACTCATGGAAAATAGACGAAATGGCAGGAAAAGACTGGCTTTTAAGTTTTAGAAAGAGAAATCCAGAACTTACTTTAAGAAGACCTAAGACATGCAGTCTCGCAAGAGCAACGGCATTCAATCGAAAAAATGTAGATACATTCTATAATAACTTGGAAAACTTAATAAAAAGGAGTCCCACATTTTCAGATGGAACAAAAATATTTAATCTGGACGAAACATCAACAACAACGGTCCAAAAAGCACAAAGAGTCATTGCACCAAAAGGTCGTGAAAATATAGGCAAAGTAACGAGTGGTGAAAGGGGCACACTAGTTACCACTTGTTGTATTATTAGTGCGAGTGGAGTGGCATTACCCCCCAGTGATGGTATTCCCAAGAAAACATTTCAAGGATTTTATGATAAAGAACACACCACCAGGTACTCTTGGGCTTGCAACTCCAACGGGGTGGATGAACTGTCAAGTTTTCCCAGAAGTAATAAGACACTTTATCAAACACACTAATACAACTCCCGAAAATCCAAGCATACTTATCATGGACAATCACGAATCGCACTTATCCATTGAAGCTTTGGATATCGCTAAGGCATCAGGAGTTCTCGTGCTTACCCTTCATCCACATACTTCTGGCAAATTGCAGCCACTTGACGTAAGCATATATGCCCCATTTAAGACCTACTATAATGGAGGAATAGATGCTTGGATGTTAAGAAATCCTGGAAAACCAGTCACAATCTATGACATTGGTGAGATTGTTGGCAATGCTTTTTTGAAAGTCATGACTCCAGTCAACATAACGAAAGCATTCGAAGCTTGTGGTATATACCCGTTTGATAGAAATTTATTCCATGACGACGATTTCTTGCCATCGTCAGTTACTGACCGCCCATGTCCTGATTGTCTACCACGTGAAGAAGTATCTACAATGCAACCACCACCTTCTCAAGACCGTATCGATTTAATTATGCCAGGTTCCGCTACAACGGATTCAACTCACTCTGCAGATACTATCAGATTATCTAACCCGCTACCTTCATGTAGCTCTGATGCTATAATATGTTTTGAAGAAGATATGCAATCTGTATCAAATTTAGCTGGCGATGCTTCAGTTGCTACAAATCTACCTTCACACAACCTTGACAGAAACAGTTCTCCATCAGTTTTGCAAACCACTATTGATGTTTCTAACATACCACAGGAATCAATTTCTATTCATCGGAATTTAAACGCTTCGGTTGACTTGTCGTTACCTACACCTACACCACCACTGATGGAGTTGAACGCCAATTCAAACCCTGTAGCATCAGCAGAAACGGTTTCCTCTAATGTTGATAAAAAAAAAATTATAATATCCCCCTTTCGGTTCAGAGATCCTATTAAAGCGGGACCTAGAAAATCCACACGCAAACCAAGAAAACTAGGAAGAAGTTTAATAGCTACTGATACTCCAGAAAAATTAGAAATTGAAAAGGGTAAAAATTAGTATAAAAAACGAAATGACGCTAAGAAAAGAAAAACAGCAAAGAAGATTCTCCAAAGTGATTCTGAAGAGGAATCTGAATGAAGAACCTGTTGAAATTCAGTATCAAGAGTCCGATGAGGATAATGATTGGCCTGATGAAGAAATTGAAAATGATCCTGTCCCTATCACTGCAAATTATTTGAAAATGCCATTATCTCATATACCACAGGAGGGTGAATATGTTTTGGTTGAGTTCACTACAAAGAAAACAGCAATATACTACAGTGGTAAAATATTAGAAAGTCGTAATAGCAAATTAGAATACTGCATTAGTTTTTTACGTCAGAAATCTAAAAATAAATTTCATATGCCAAGCCAGCCAGATATTTCATATGTCAAAGAACATGACATCAAATTAATATTAACAAAGCCGAATGTTACTGGAAGCACATCCAGGCAGCAATCATTTTTATCTTTTACAACAGATTTATCGTTGCTCAATGTTCGATGAATGGTTCATTATTCAGCGTTAAGAAACGTCAAACTCGATTTGGACAGCTTGGTGCTATACAAGATTGAGTTTGACGTTTCTTATTTTAAGTTTAAGGATTTTTAAATTTAGGCGACGCCGTTTCCAATTGGACCCAGTGTTACTGAATAAAGTAGTGGTAGTCACTTCATTTATACCGGAGTTGTCAGTTGATTATTTCATAATTAAAAAAAAAAATGTTTAACACTTAAAAGTCACTTTGAGCCTGAAGTAGTCAAATTTAAGTTACCTGATTTTAAGGATAAAGAGTCACTTTGTTTGATAGTTTATGCAAGATACTGATTAAGTATAGTAGGCACGTAGTTTATTTTGAAGTTATCTGTTGATTATTTCATAAGTTAAAAAAGAAATTAAGCCAAACTATTCGATTTTTAATGTTTAAGACTGAAAAGTCACTTTGAGACTGAAGTAGTCAAATTTAAGTTACCTACCTGATTTTAAGGATAAAGAGTCACTTTGTTTGATAGTTTATGCAAGATACTGATTAAGTATAGTAGTGACATAGTTTATGTTGCAGTTATCTGTTGATTATTTCATAAGTAAAAAATATTAAGCCAAATTACTAGATCTTTAATGTTTAAGACTGAAAAGTCACTTTGAGACTGAAGTAGTCAAATTTAAGTTACTGTGACATTTATTGTTTGATTAATTCACTAAATAAAGACTGATAAAAATCCGAAAATTGCATTATTATTTGGGTTATGATAAAGATGATTCACTGTGAACTTGCCTGATTCACTGTGAACTGAGGGCCGATTCACTGTACCCCACCCCCAGTACACAGTTGCGCAAATAAGTTTTTTTTAAAAATACTGTTTATTTTCCAAAATATTACCTTGTTGAACTAAATCGATTAAAAAAATCAAAATACATTAGTTACACTATAATACTAACCCTTCTACATCTTTGCAACACTCCCCCAAATCAAGTAAACATCACTCGAAAAAAAGTGACCCACTGTTGCCGCCTTGACCCTATTGCAGCTGGGCGTGGTAACTTTGAAAACCTTTTGTAAATTAGAAAAAAAATCATAACTCGAAAACTATCAAAAATCGCGGAACATACATGGGGATGATTCGGATACCCCACGACACGAGGGACCTACATTTTTTTTTGGACGTCAATATTCTGGCCAACCTGTATACCTAATGAGTTTTTTATTTTTTTTGTAAACAAGCATATTACACGAAAAAGCAGATCAATTTGACTAGCAGCGAAACCCGGCGTTGCTCGGGTAAAAAGTACACCGCATACTTAATGGGTATAAAATCAGATTTTCTATCTTTTGTGGAATTTTGAGAACTATGTGTAACATTCTAGATCAACTACAATTATTAATTTACATACCTATAGTTCTTTTTAAAAAATGTAGTATATTCTAGTATACTCTAGAACATTCTGGAAAAAACTGGAATATTCTGGAAAGTCTGAAATATTCTACAACATTCAGGAAAAATCTGAAATATTGGAGAAAGGTTTTCGATATAAAATTTGAAGATTGTTTTCAGTTTTTTTAGATCGTTCTGGAACATAAAATAATATTCTAGAAGGCTTGAGAACATTCTGGACGATGACTACCCTGCGTCATTTCAAAATTTTTAGATTATTTTTGACCATTCTGGAACTTTAAAGATCCTTCTATACTATTCCAGTAAAATCTGAAATGTTTTAGAAAAGTCCCCATGCAATAAAATAGGACAGAAATATATTATTTTAAACTTTTACCTCCCACATCCACCCACTTCCACCTACATCAACCAAACTCCCTTACTTGCAAGTCCACACGTAGGGCCTTCTACCACTGCAACCACAAGTGGGTGGCAGTGGGTGGTCATGGAGAAAAGGCTGGACGTACAGACGAACACTCTCCTTATATTATATTATGATGATTAAGGGTCAAAATGAGTGAATTGCTTTTTAGTCATGATTTTAGTTTTTTGGACATCCTCATCAAATTTATGTCATGTTTTATTTCTACGAGGTTGGTCTTAACAGTAATTTCGGTTGAAAGGAGCCGTATGCCCATTACCGTTAGGGAGCCGTTTGGGTTTGGGAGCCGTAGAGCTAAATGAGTGATATGTATCTTGGTAGTTATATCAATCTTTTCCTTAAATTGATTCATTTTGCACATCTCTAATGCGGGGCAGACCAGGTTAGGGCTTCGCGCGAGTGAGAAGGTACGTCAAATCGCAGCGGGGTCTCCGACCGCGACGTCTGCGGGCTTCCGAAGTGCCAGTAAAGAAGGGGAAGTAGGGACACACAGCGGGGTGCAGTGAGTTACCTACTACTTGGTTTCACACTCGACACGCTAGGTGGCGCTACGCTTGTGTACTAAAAAGCTTACGTCAAGTATCACCTCTCAGCGATACCATTCTATCTGAAAGCTAGTAATTACAGGAAACTACCTTTTAAACGACTAGAGTATGAATGTTAGTAGGAAGTCAATAAAGTTCTGTGATTATTTAGATACGATGGAAGAAATGATCGAGTTCTTTACAGCGGATTTAGAAGAATGCATCTGGATAACACCATGGTATAAGTGTATATTTATGTGCTTAAACGGTTTTTGCCCTAATAGCTTAATACAAATTCTGGAAACGTTGGTCATTAATGACAGTCCGGTGTAATTTGAACCTAAACTCTAAATACCTAAAGTTACAACCTAATTTCACCACGACCACCTGACTGAAATTCAAAATAACTTAAGGCCTAAATGGCTTAATCCGAAAAAGACTACCGAAACAGAATAACATTTAACACAACGAAAGCAATCACAAGGAACAAAGAAAAAGATAGGTATGTCTCGAATTTAGATCGTCCATTTACCTAAGTTTAATTTACAATTACTACTAACGGTTTTAGAAAAATAACTGTCAATTTAAAATAATTGCGGTTACAACAAGAAATTTAAATTTAATTATGGATGTTCTACTTTAGCTTCTGAAGCGCTGGTCCGATTTTAATTAATAGGGTAGCTTAAGATTAGGTGGAACGTGCGAGTGTCATAAGCTATATAAAAATTCGAAGGATGCGTCATACCAGGAGTAAAAATGCCTTTTACGTCGCTAGTTGGGGTATAGTTTATAACTTTACTATTACTTTTTTTACCTATTTTGTGCAGTATGTGAAAGAAAAGCAGATTATGTATGTACATCGCATCAAGTGATGTGTTATTATGCGCTCGTGTTTTTAGAGCCCTCACTTACGTTCGTGCTCCAAAGTAACACTCGGCGTAATATTTAATCACTTTCTGCTTGGTGCAACAATCTACTATTGTTAAAACGAGTGGGCGAAAAGGGTGTCTATATTTACAAATGTGCCGGAAAGAACTGTGAAACGGATTGTTTCAGCAGACCCGACATCTCCCGCGAAAAAGAAGGAAAATTTCTTAGAAAAAATTGCTTACTAGACAGAAGAGTTTGTCAAGAGAACTGTATACGATTTATAAATCAAAAATGAAGTTCCGACGTTGAGAGAGATTCATTCATCTTTATTAACAAGTGTAGTTGAATTTGGATATTCAGAAATTACAATTCAAAAGTTTTAAAAAAACTTTGTTTTTAATATGAAAAATTAAATGAAAGAAGAATCATAATGGAGACTAAAGAATTAAGAAAATGATTTATTGGTAATATTCGTTTGAAAAGGTCCACCGGAAAAAGAATAATATATTTGACTACACAGAAACAATGTTTCAGAGAAGATTCGCGTAATTGTTAGACTAACACTCCATATTCAAAGGTAAACATTTACCTACTTAAATTACACGGAAGACGCAGGCACTGAATACGGTTGGATTCCAGGAGCTCTTCTCATTTCGAGTAAACATTTGAAAAACTCAAGTACCGCGGTACTACAACAACAACCATAAGTGCATATCTTCATGGTAGTCGCGACTACCATGAAGATATGCACTTATAGTTGTTCGAAAATTCGTTCATCGTTCAGTTTTTTGCCAACATTCCAACCAACAGCGTTATCGTTATGGATAATGAGTCTTAGCACAACCGTCAAGAAGAAAGACCCAACACAAATTCAACGAAAGCTTGGGGGAGTTACAAATAGAAATATAAGGGTCGTACCAACTCTAAAAGGCGTGATAGATGCACGAGGTAAAAAATCGCGGTTTTAAAGTTGGCAAACTTACTCGGCTCGTCGTCGGTGACACAGCATAGCTTTACTCATAATCAGGGCTCGAACAAACATGCGGATGACGTGAAAATGACGTAGTTTTGCACACAGAATGATGTTTTATATTTAAACTTCCGTGTGACATATCGCACGAATAAAGATGACATTCTATTGCGTCTTTTTAAATATTAGTAAGATAAATCCAAGCTACATAATAATTGTGAAGGTACAACAGTCATCTGAATGACAATGTAAGTCAGACGTTATATACATAACGTCTTTGACTGTCGTTACTCCACTCATTACAAGTGACGATATCGTTTAGGTACTTAAAGAGGTTGATTAATGATAAATGATAAGTGATAATTGTTTATGAAAATAATATTTGAAGTCAACGTCATCATGCGGATGACGTCAAACCACTCATAGGGAGTGGTTTGACGTCATCCGCATGATTTGTTCGAGCCCTGCTCATAATGTGACACGATGTCGTCGAAGGATTAGCGTTGCGTTATTTAGGAATTATATCAACCTACTTATATTTTAAAATTCAATAAAAACGAATGGAATTGGCGAGTGTGGGTGAATATACATCGGCTTACAAAAAGAGAGCGATTGTCACATGTGAATTTATGAAGAGAAATAGGTACGTAGAGATAATGAATAACTCTTGCAGTACATCTGTAATTGCTAAACAAGATACAGATGTAGTGAATAAATCTTTTCCCATCGTATTTTCTCGGAAACGTTCGTTTTTGTTAGGCTTCTTCAGTCGGCCTCAGTACCTACCCATCAAGAAAGACAGCGTAGTGGAAGCTCACATCGCGAGATTAATAATCGATATAGTTAAGATTTTTATTATTTTAAGTTTTTCAATTCTTTTTAATAGTCATGCTGAAATGTCAACGGGATAAAAGAACCCTTATAGGATCACTTGTTTGTCCATCTGTCTGTCTATCTATCTGTCTATCTGTCTGTATGTCTGTCTGTCTGTCTGTCTGTCTGTCTGTCTGTCTGTCTGACAAGACCTTTTTCTCAGGAACGCGTGGAGGTATCAAGTTGAAATTAATATCAAATACTCAGGTCTACAATCTCTTGAAGCTGTAAAAAATCAACTACTGACTTAGAAGGTAAATTTTTTCACAGCTTCAAGAGATTGCGGTGACCCGCAATCAAAAGATATGGCTGTTTATGCCACATAATTTGATACTTTCAAGGGAATCCAAAGAAAATCAAAACCTATAAGGTACCTACTTCCCGTCGACCTAGAATCATGAAATTTAGCGAGACGCAGTGTCTTATAGTACAAGTAAAGTAAAGGAAAAAGTCCGAAAACAGTAAATATGTACTTACATCAAATAAAAAAAATAGTTAAACGGAATAACCTTGGCAAGGTCGTATCACACTCGACGATTTCACGGAGATAGTAGCTTGCGAAAGTTATTTTTTGTCTTATTTCATAGGTAGGTTGTAGATGGTTACCAAGTTGTTAAAAGGTATTGTTTCTTTTTCATAGGTAAGGACGGAACCCTCGGCTCGCGAGTCAGACTCGCACTTGACCGGTTTTTTTTATTTACGGCCAGTAGAGCGTGGTGACATGTGACGTATGAACAATATAGAAGATTGGGGAACGAACATTGGTTACACTTAGACTACGTACTGACCAATGATATTTAAAAACCAAAGATGTGTCTTTCACGCTTAAAATTTAAACCCAGAAAGCAACCCAATCGTTATCAGTTCAATTAATCATGCGCGAACTCTTGATCCAGTAACACATGTCACGCTGGGTTAGAACGGTCAAAAAAAATGTCATCGTATGCATAGGTACTGTCAGTGTAGAAATTACACAGAAAAAATAAAAGGAAAAAGTGTCCTTTCATTTGTAAATACATTTATAGATAGTTTTGACTTAGTTTATTTACTATATTATTTAGTTTTGTTATAACTTACTTTACTTTCATGTTTTTTTTTAATTTCAGTAAATGTTTCGCTCTTTACCGCGGGGGCCAAATTTTCTGCATATACATATTTTAATTTAATTTAAGTTTATATCTAGTAAAGATTTAATTATAGTTTGAGAATGGTACTGTTAATTTTATAAATCTATATTCATACTTACATGTTGTAATAAAATCGTGAAGTGAAAAAGTCTGTTCATTGAAGATAACAATGAAAAACTGCTATGGGGGCTTCAGAATGATCAGCACACCAAATTCCAATGGTTTTAACCGACTTCAAAAAAGGAGGAGGTTATTCGAATTTCATGTCTGTTTTGTCTGTTAATCTGTTTGTCTGATTATTGTATGTGCACAATAAACTTTAAAACTACTGGATAGATTAGATAAAGGAAAACTTCAGCCAGGACATAGGCTATAGAAATTTTTGAATATAAAACTGGAATGGGTAAAAGAGGGGGTGGTTTTTTCCATAGGTACTAACCTATAGAAAAAACGAATTCGATGAGTTTATCAACATGCATCTTGGTATAAATACTCTTTAAAACAAACAATTAGGTACAAATTAGAGAAAAAAACGAAAATACCCGTAAAAAGTGGTGCCTTGGGGTGTTAAACTTTGTATGGGAAAAACTGATTCCATTTCTTTATTAACTTAAAACTAGATAGAAATGCAGTTCAAAACAAACAAATTGGTATGCGATCGAGAAAAAAACGAAACTACTCCTAAAAAGGGGAGCCTTAGGTTGTTGAACTCGGTATTGGAAAAACTGATTCCATTTTTTTATGAATTTGGAAGTTGGCATAGATGACCCACAAAACAAACGGGTCACCGTTCAAGGATTAAATGTAACTTCCCCTTAAAATGGGATGATGATTTCGAAGAGTATTTGTACCAAATTTTAAGTAGATATCTAACATGGAATCAGTTCTTCCCACACAAACCTGATTCCATGTTGATATCTACTTAAAATTTGGTACAAATACTCTTCGAAACAAACAATCCTACTTCTTACTAATCCTACTAATATTATAAATGCAAAATCCCAAGGGAATCATTATACTCGAATTCCACGGGGACGAAGTCGCGGGCGGAAGCTATTTTATATTAATATTTGTTGTTAATAAGTTTTACTTTTGCCCGGCTTTTGGCCGGAATCCGTAAATTATTTTATGCTTGATTACATTTTGTTGTATTTAGTATATAATAATTAAAACCTTTGCAGAATACAAACGCAAATCTGGCTCAAGCTTTGAAAACATACTTTGACTCTAGGCGTAATGAAAATAATGATAGAAATGTTCAAACTTCAAATAATGATAACATGATGGAAGTGCATGACAGTAAAGAAGATGAAAACGAAAACGAAAGTGCTGAAATAGTAAAAGAACAAAATGAATCTCAAGAGGACAATGATAATAAGGATTGGTTTTGGAATACTAAAGTATGATACATTTTGATAAAGTCCACCAAAAGTTGGGCCGGCAAGCTAAGTTAAAAAATTCTTATTAATATTGTAGATGAAAGTGTTTTTGTTTATTTGCAAAAGGGATGCTTTGAGGTGGATCGGAGAGTAACATAAGCTACATTCTTTCCCGAAAAATGCATAGTGCACGCGAAAATAGCGATAAATATTCTATGGGTGTTTCTAATGGGTGGTTTATGTTGGTAAAATAACGTGAGCGTCACGTTGGCGTACCCTTCGAAGATATCCAGGATCTGATGATTCCAAAAAATAGTGCCTAAATAGTACCCAATTTACCGAGTTAGAAAAAATAGTACCTTTGTTATTTCGGAGATATGAGCCTTGTTTAACGGGTACGCTAACTTGACGTCAAGCTGGCGTACCAGTTTTGGATCTCGAGAACGGTGCTGTTCCCAAATATGCTCTATATCCCAAAAAATAGTGCCTGAAATAGTTCCACTTTTACGACAAAAACATAAAGAAAAGCTAAGTGGAACATTGGAAAAAATTAATGCCGACTTCTACATACAAACTAATTTTGGTACAGACGCAAACAGAGAGGAACTTTATAACGGTTAGTAAACGATTATGTTGAAAACTTAAGTAAACAGATGCCGTTACTGTTATGTTTTAACCATGTTTAACGTGCTGAGTAAATGTACGCAGATGTAGCTATAGGACCGAAAAACTCCTAATACTAAGGTACCGCAAAAGGATAAAACCTAGTTTGCTATAATCTGCGTTATGCCAACCCATCTGGCTATTGCAATGAATATTAAGTAAATTAAAACTTTCACTTACATTCTGCTTAAAAGATTGAAAGAACAAATAATAAATATAAATAAATAAGGCTTTTGTACGTGACAGTACTATGACAATGAAGAATATTCATCCATTATTTTTTCAATGTTCCACTTAGGTTTTCTGTTATGCTTTTATCGTAATAGTATTTTTTTGGTATATAGCTGGCTTACGAAAGTATTTTTTGGTATATAGCTGGCTTAGGAATTCAATGGCTTTCTGTCTGATCTCGGTCGGGTACGCCAGCTTGACGGTGCAAAATATTTTACCCGTGTTTGGTATGAAATGTCTCAGTTTCTATAAGAGCTACGAAGTTGAGACTTCAGGAGCCAGGGGTACTATTTGTGCACTATTTTTTGGGATATAGAGCATATTTGGGAACAGCACCGTTCTCGAGATCCAAAACTGATACGCCAGCTTGACGTCAAGTTAGCGTACCCGTTAAACAAGGCTCATATCTCCGATATTACAAAGGTACTATTTTTTCTAACTCGGTAGTAATTGGGTACTATTTAGGCACTATTTTATGGAATCATCAGATCCTGGATATCTTCGAAGTGTACGCCAACTTGACGCTCACAAATTAACAAATGTATCTTATGAGACATACCAGTAACCACGTTGATCAAAAAAGGAACTAAGGCTCACCACACAACGCGCTCACAAAATGAATTAAATAAACTTGATAATGGACCCAATTCGAAGATAGTACCTACCCATAAATTTAAATTTCTCTAAACTTAAAATAAAAAACGCCAAACTCCATTTTGACAGACCTTAACGGAACGTTTCTATCAATTCAACTTAGAGGATAGCGATTTAAACTGGTATTCGAACATGCCTGCTTAATGTAAATTTAGGTAGGTTTTTCGCTAAACTTAGGCACCACTTAAAAGTTGGCTGCCAAATTTAGTCAGTTAGGTGAATTATAAACAAAAGCAAAAAATGTGAGTTTTGTGAGCAATGCTTTATCTTGGATGATGTTATAAATGCTTTCTGTTAAGTATATAGCAATTGTGAAATCGTTGCTAAGCGTGTTTGCTGAAAAAATGGAAGGCGTGACTTGCAAATAGCGAAAACCGAAAGTATCTGTCTGTATTTTAACGATCTGCACTTGAGCTATAAGGAGGAGGCCAGTTCTTCAGCGCGCTTCAAAAAGTGACCGCCATTTTCGACTTTTCTTTTTCTATTAGCTCTATGTTCTAATTCTGATAGCAAGTTCGTATTCGGAGACCAAATGGACTCTTATCTTATTAGATAGGTATCGATTTTGAAAGTAATCAGTACAGTAACATAAAAGTTCAAAATGGTGGCCCCTTTTTCTAATTCTGATAGCGATTCGTATTTGGAGACCACTGGGACTTTTAGATGTCAATTTTGAAAGCAATCCGTTTAGCAACTAAAATGTTTAAAATGGCGGCCAATTTATCTAATTCCGAAAACGGGCTTGTATTTGAAGGCCACTGAAACTCTTAAGTATCGGTTTTGAAAGTATTCAGTCCAATAACTTAAAAATTCAAAATGGCGGCCACTTTTTCCAATTCTGGACACACAGATATCGATTTTGAAAGCAATCGGTGTACTAACTAAAAGGTTCAAAATGGCGAGCACTTATTCTTATTATGATATCGGGTTCGTTTTTGAAGACAACTGGGACTTTTAGTTATCGATTTTGAAAGTAATCAGTCCAATAAAATAAAAATTCAAAATGGCGGCTACTTTTTCTAACTCATAAAAATGCAAACGATCTATAATACCGTTTCGAGCATAATTCCATCTTCTATGAGTTTTTTTTGCATATTTAATAATTTAAATACACCGCACATTTTAATCTAAACTTGCACGCGGCACGATCAAGAGTGGCTATGAGAATGTAGAGATGCAGGGTGTGCGGAGGGGCGAACCTCGGGGCGTCCGCGGGTGGGCCACCGGTGATCTTCGCGTTGCGTCGTCCCCAGCCACCCGACGTAAGCGACGACGCTGTTCTATTTCGTGTTATTTCTTATTCTGTTTTTTATACTAGTTGTGACATCAATATATAGTACCTGGATTAATATTTTTGGCAAATCGTATTTTTTGGAAATTATATTTAGATACGAATTTTATGCGTTGATAAAAGGCTCCCAATAATAGTTTTTCTCACAAAAGAAGGAACTTGAAAAAAAAGGTAAAAAAATAATCACCTGGACACAAACCGAGGTCTTCTGGTTTCGGGGCAGGCCGACTGCCCGACTGAGCTATTATAACCGTGTAGATAGTGGCGAAATTTACCTTCGTATTCTAATGATATTGTAGCAGTTTTTCGTTGCCTGAAAACACAGATAAAACGACGTTTTCTAAAAATTAAACCATGCTAGATCGATTTATCGCCCCCGAAACCCCTGCATACTAAATTTTATGAAAATCGTTGGAGCCGTTTTCGAGATTCAGATTATATATATACATATATATACAAGAATTGCTCGTTTAAAGGTATTAGATAGATAGATACAGGGTGTCTCAAAATAGTACTGGAAGCCGCCGGAATCTGACTAAGTATCAGTTATTTGGTTGTTTTAAAAATATCGATAACATAAATAAATATGCACTCCTAGTGCTCCCCAGCCTAATAGAAGTAACAACATAAAATAGCAAATTCTACATACAACTTTGACATATCCGAGGGCCAAGCACACTAGCTTGTAGGTATTCGTGCTCATAAATCATCCTTCTTTTTTAACTAATTTTCAAGTATTTTTATTCATTTAAATAAGGTCTACCAAGAATTACTTACACTAATACACACAGTTTTTTATTTAAATTTATTTTACTAAAGTAGATAACACTTTGAGTGTAGCAATCACTTACAGTTAAACACCGCATGCATTGTGTTACAACACTACTATTTCCTTAAACTAAAAATTACTGTCGATAAACACTAATAACTGACTAATATTTTTTTTCTCTTACTGCATTATAAAACCTACCAATAGAATCAAAGTTAACGTCTGAGATAATCACTGCAGCTGTTTATTAGGTTACAAAACCTTAACCTTTACCTTAACTCTTTCACCGCCCATGACGCACAAGTGCGTCATTTTAATGCATCACTCAGCCGCCCATGATGCTTTAGTGCGTCAAAATATTTAGGGTATTATTTACAAACCTTACATAATTTGGACATATTTTTTATGGAAACTAATACATTAATTAATTTATATTAACATATATTTCAATAAAATCCAATAAATCGGGCATGTCAGGTTGTCCTAAAGTTTAAGAAGTTTAATCAAGGAATTTGTTTCAAACTACTTTGTTTTTTAACGCTATCCATTAGTTTTCATAATTTTCTGTTATATAAATTTATATTTGTTTCTGAAATGTATAAATGAACTTGAATAAATCCATGACGCTCCGGGTTCGTCATGGGGCGGCTGTGATAATGAAACGACGATCGTAAAATGTTAAAACGGTTTAAACTTTATTATGTCTATGGGATTATGATATTTAGCTGAGTACATTTAAGTTTGAATTAAATTTGAATCCTACGATGAAATTTACCGTGAGGTCGGTTTTATGCAGCTGTTTTTGGGAACGAGTATTTATGCATAACATTATAAATTACATATTATATTCGGATTTAACTATAAACTTCTTTTTTTTGCTTTTAATAATACCTATAAAAATTATTTTCTGAGTTACCTATTCAATTGAACTTTCTAGGAATATGCGTAAGCGCGTAGTTCTTTTTTGATAATGTTTTTAAGTTTCACTTAGGTTTATCTATATCTCTATTGTTAAAGTGTAGGTTACAAACCTTGTCGCTAATATGGTATGCAAGTAAGAGCACCAATAAACTGAGAATAGGAACAATGAAGTTATTATTGAGCGACACAGGTGTCAGGTGCTGCAGTGCGCGCTTTAAGTGCAATAAAATGATTAATAGCGTTCAGCTGCAAATTACCCAAAATGGGATTAGCGAGGTATTTTTGAAGATTTACATCAAGGTTGCGCTCTGAGATGCTTACTGCAAGTGCAGTCTTGGCTTGATCGTGTGACTGTGCGCTTCGTGTCATCCTTTGTGGTGTAATATACTGATGAAACAACGGAAAAAGGAGGAAGGACGACGGTGCCAGTATTTGGTAAACACTTGAGTCGTAACTTTGCTCTAATATTAAAATGTCTAAGTTTTAAACCACAGACTCCCGTAAGCAATAATAAGATGTCCAAAATATCCTATCTGATAAATTATTTTAATCAAATAATGGAGGAAACATTTAATACTGATAAAAACATGTAGATTTTTTTAAATTTTACTTGTAGGTACTTGGCAGGCGCTCAATACCCACTCGAACCGCCCATTGACGACCAGGGTGCGTCAAATTTTTTTAGACGCTTCTATTTGTATGAGGGCGGCTGGCATTTGCGCGGTGAAAGAACTTGGGCGGTGAAAGAATTAAACGTTTTAATCAATAATAATAATAATAGACGGGTGCTAAAGGGCCGAATGCTCTACAAGCGCAAAAAATTAGTATGCTACGGGGGCTGGTAGCATGACAACCTTCTCTTATTAAAGTGACGTAGATATTAAAGTCATACACGATCGCACACATCACTTTATTAACCCTTTCGGCGCGCATGATGCACATGTGCATCATGGGATTGCAGCCTCGCGCACGCGCATGATGCACATGTGCATCATGGGATTGCAGCCCCGCGCACGCGCATGATGCACATGTGCTTCATGGGATTGCAGCCCCTTAAGCGCGCATGATGCACATGTGCTTCATGACAAAGATTGATGACAACATAGTATTTTGTCCAAATTGGAACAGTTTTTAGGTTGATTGAGATTATTGAGACTATAAATAATTGTGTGTCATATATATTTTTTTTTCTTCCTTTGTACTTTCAGAGAAAAATTACTTTGAACTTTAACAATCGATATTACTTGTATTAAGTTAGAATTTTTTCTTATTTATTTGATAATCCGTTAGCGTAGTCATCATTGTACATTTTAATTTAATTTAATCATCTATATATTTAGATTTTCACTTAAAAATGTCATGATAACCACGGTGCATCATTGCGCCAGAGCGTACCGCATTTATTACCATGCAATTTTAAAATGCAACAAGTACCGTATTTGTCGTATAATATTAGACTTTATTGCGCATGAAGGAAAGTACATTTTTCTTAAGTAAGCAACAGAAAATCACATTGGACGGTGTCATGCGGCGTTGACGTTAGTCATTCATTTGTAATTTTTTAAAGTAATGTATATAAACATTCAATATTTCGGCGATAAATACAATAGTAGATACAAATATTACTCAGCGAATAAATTTATCAAATAGTCGTTTTTGTATAGTCTAGAAAGTGGCGGTAGACTTGACTTGACTAAGAAATGGTTTATCACGCTACTTATCTCGTTCAGCTACCTGGCGGCGGCCTGTCATGTCCCGTTACCTTGCATTCCTTAGAGACATACGCTAATTATTATTTTCTTATCTTTTCCATTGTTAAGAAAACTTTCACGGAATGCAGGCGACCAATCACGAATGTCGCCGTGCTGAGCTGGGAAGACAAAGGGTGGGTAATTCATATTAAACACGTACAGTCTTAGTTTATGCCTGTGACTGTGCGTTTGTCTCCTTGCGTCTTGTGAGTGATAATCGGTTGTGATTGTGAATCTTTAACCACTGACCCGGCTATCTTTATGGACCCGAATACTGCACGTAGAACGAGGGACCCGGCTTTCTCTATGTACTCGAACTCTGCTAACTCTACGATTGACCCGGCTTTCATAATGGAGTCCGATTATGCGCCTTCCACCACGAATGACCCTGCTCACCTCATGGACCCGATAGTTGCCGTTTTATCAAATGGTCAACTGCCGACCGATATCAGCGATATGCCAATGCCGCTAGGTAACTACTTGGATTAATTAATTAAATTTTCCAATGTTATTGTCAAATTAATTCAATTAGACCATTGTTATTTATTTCATCCAAAATAAACATTTTGTACCTAACTGGTTATTATAAATTGCGCATGACACTATTCATTCTCTTGTTGCTCGCGGCGGCGAAATGCGTGCGGTACCGTAGCGCGCAATGATGCACAGGGTGCATCATGGCTTTTAGAACAGAAAATTATGTATGTGCGCGCGGGCACGTTGCACGGCGCTGGAAGTCGTTCGCACAGGTACATTGCAGCGCGCTATGAGGCGGTCGCGCGGGTGGATTGCAGCGCGCTATCACATGCTCGCGCCGAAAGGGTTAAACAAAGTTCTCAGGTTTAACGTCATTCAAATGAATAAAGGTTATCGCACACATATCAAACCGGCACCGGATCGGCATCGCCTCGCCTCATCGACTCTCCGTCAACCAGGTGCCAACCAAACGCAAGCACGTAACGGAACCGGCTCAGCACCTCCAAGGTGACAGCGCGTCTATGGCGCGCTTACGGCAAGGTGACATCGCGCTTACGGCAAGGCAGCGGCTGGTTGACAGCTAGTGGTCAACGTCAGAATACGAAGCCACGTTCAGAATTAGAAATAAAGGCCGCCATTTTGAAGTTTTTAGTTATTTCGCAGGTACGTTTTTAGGTTATTCATAGACCATAATGGACCCATTGAATGCAATCCGTTTTGCCTTCAAAATCGATATCTAAAGGCTCCATTAGGTGTGCTATCAGAATTAGAAAAAGTGGCGATTGGCGATAGGCCGTGCAATTTTGAAAGCAATCGGACCGATAACTAAGAAGATCAAAATGGCTGCCACTTTTTAATTAATTTGTAATACTGTTTAGAGCATAATTTATTTTTCTATCAGGTTTTCTTTTTGCATAATTAATAATTTAAATACAACACAATCCAAAGTCGCAACGAGGCACGATCACATTCGCTATGAGAACGCGGCGACGCAGGGTGTGTGGAGACTGGAGAGGCAAACGGCCGGCGAGGCAAACGGCCGGCGAGGCGTACACCGCTGGACCACCGGCTGTACGCGTCGTCTCCGCGCCGACAGCGAGGCGCAGGCGCGGCGGCCACCCGACGTAAGCGCGGTGACTGCGAGTGGCCCACGCGCCGGTTGCGGTTCACGAGCTAGTGCCGAGGAAGGGCGATGCTGATAATTAAGTGTGTATTACAGTATGGAGTTTCATACAAAGAATACTGAACGGCTCGAGTTGATGCGATGTCGATACGGTGCTGGGTTGATATGTGTGTGATAACCTTAAGTTCAAAAGATGAGTTGATGAATTCGAATGATCAAGCGGTCAAACTATTAGATAAGAGGTACCCCGGGAGGAAACGTTGTTCGTAGCCATCGTTTTTTATCCCAGATCGTCAAATGATAACTAAAATAAAAACTAAGTATAGAAATGTATATATATTTTTAGGACATGTTTAATCACATTCATCTTAACCAGAACGCTCCAGAATATTCGGAGGTGTTCACAACAGTAACTGAAAAATCTCAGGAGTGGAGCTTTTACAATAAGGTTAATAATGGATGTGTTTTGGGATTTTCTTAATTGGAGTTATACAGGTTGTCTGGAAATGGTTCCAAAAGCCGCCGAATCTGACTAAATATCACCTTCCGAACATTTCTATATATAAATATTCTCATTATTTAGTTCTGTTTTAAAATTCTAGATAAAATAAAATATTCACTCATAGTGCTCCTCAGCCTAATAGAAGTAAACATAAAACAGCACTTTCTACATGCAATCTATCTGAGGGCTCAGTACACTAGCTTGTGTCGCGCTCATAAACCTTCCATCTCTTTTTAACTACTAAATAGGTGCGAAAGGGCCGAATGCTCTACGTGCGCAAAAAATAGTAGGTATTCTTCGGGGACTAAGTACCTAACTTGTTAACTAGCATGAGAACCTTGTCACATTAAAGTCACGTATTAAACTCGTACAAACTCCACATGACCACCATAATCGCACACATCACTTTATTACGACAAAGTTCTCTTCGACATTAACGTCATTCAAATGAATATATCCAAAAGATGAAACGACGAATAATTCGTACCTAATATTTTAAAATTTGAAACGCTATGTCATTTTATTTCATAGCGAAAACAGAAAATAAATCTGTTGAAAGCGTAGTTTTATCAAATTAATTATATTTATTTTAGCAAATTACATTTTTTTTAAGTAGAATTAATTTGTAATGAAACAATTTAAACAATATTAAGTACTACATGATTTTATTATTTGTAGTTACATTATTTATTCTGTGATATTACCTATAATACGATGGCGTCGCGTTCACTGACTTCTTATTAGGTACCTAACATAATTGCTGATGCTTATGGGCCAGGCTTTAATTAAATTGTTCATGGTAAATAATGACGTTTGATTGAAATAATCAATGATTTATCTAATACACAGTTATAATACACAATTTTAAAATGAGACTTAATTGCCTTTCATGCACTCGTTACAAGAGGTAAGGGACTGCGGGAGGAAACGTGAATCGTTGGGTTTTTTGCCTATGGTCCAAAGCGCGATTCGTCCAAATTATCTTTTCGTCAAAGGTGCGTTTGGTCAAATTGTGTTTAGTCAAAACTGATTTTGGTCAAAATAGACTTTTGTCAAAGGTGAGTTTGGTCATATGGTCATATTGTTTTGCAATACCTACGCTGGTAGCCCATAGACAACAATTTTCTTGATGTTATAAGTAGGACCTATGCCAATTTGACACATCAGGCTTACAAGTAGGTATACCTAAGTTCTTTTTAGTATGAAGTAATTACGTTGATGCCGATGATAAATAAGCGTTATTAGCGTCTATCTGAATACAGCTGGCAATATCAAATCGGGACATTTTTATCGGCAGTTTTGTTAAAGACATGTATCCATTATAATAATAAATCAATGTCGATACATACCTATACAATTTGTTGGAATCTAAGACAAGTCATACCTGTGACCAAAAGTAGATATGGCGAAAACGTTTTGAGTACCTAATCGCAAATTTGGCAAACCATATCTTTGACCAAACGCTCCTTTGATGAAGAGTATTTTGACGAATTGTAACTTTGGCAAAACATAGGTTCGACCAAACGCTCCTTTGACGAAGATCGCAACTTTGGCAAACCATAGGTTCGACCAAATGCTCCTTTGACGAAGATCGCAACTTTAGCAAACCATAGGTTCGACCAAACGCTCCTTTG
Organism: Tortricodes alternella; assembly: GCA_947859335.1. NCBI lineage: Eukaryota > Metazoa > Arthropoda > Insecta > Lepidoptera > Tortricidae > Tortricodes > Tortricodes alternella. Next base: position 18,411,447 of record OX401970.1, on the reverse strand, counting down.
ACGAAGATCGCAACTTTGGCAAACCATACCTTTGCGCTCTTTGGCCAAACGCTCTTTTGGCGAAAAGAGTGTTTTGACGAATCGCGCTTTTGACCATCATAGGCAAATAATCCGGGTCCGGGGTGCTATGGTTTTTTATCCAAGATCGTCAGATGTTGACAAGAAAAAAATTAAGTACTTATAAAGATATGCTCGTAGGTAATTATCTTCTCTACGTATACCTAGCTGCCGGCTTTCGGAACCATTTCCCGGCACTCCGTATATATTCGTTCGTGTGGCGTCGGATAAGAACAAATACCTCATCTCATCCCGTGGGTGACATGTAAGGCTACTAAACTAGAATGCATAATTTGACAAACAAAACTGATAGCTCAAATGCACAAACATGGTAATATTTTTAAGGTTACCATGTAAGGCTAATGTATTTTTGAGGTTACCAGGAAGTAACTTGGTATAATTTCGACGTTGCCGGCAAGTTTAATGGTGCTTTAAAATGTTATGACGTCATATGTATTTGTTTGTAGATATGAAATTAATAAAACAATATAAATATATAAATCTAAAGTTTTGGATCTCAAATGAAAAGGCTTGGGTGAGCTGATTCCTAAAATATACTACATCATTACATTTGAGCCACTTGTTTTTTAGAATCTCTCTAAATCAAATGAACATTTTCAAAAAACCACGTATGGGCTCCTCCAGTGGCCCTAACATGAATGACACAAAGATAAAATAAACCCGTCTATCTCTATGACTATCTCTTTCATCGGCACTAGCTTAGAGATAAGACGGTCTACCTATCTTACCTTTGTGACATTCATGTTAGGGCCGCTGGTAGGAAACGACTGTTTTTTTTTGTTGTAAAACATACCTACGCGAAATGACTTTTAATACATTCATGTCTAACGTCATGAAGACTATTTTGAAAATACCCGATACGAAATAGGCGTGGTACGTGAGGAATAAAGGGGAGGGGAAGGGACTACTGCATTTTATCAAAATTGCTATGAATGATTCGCCGCGCTTTCATGGTACTTGCGAGATTGCGAGACAATATTTAAAACCAGTTTTTACCAGCAACTTCGTCTGCGTAGAAGTATCTTTAAACTATAACGAATTTTCATAATAAATTTAACACTCATCGGGTGCTCAGAAAAGAGAAAAAGAGATATGTATCAGTGGCGAAGCCTGCCTACAAGCCGATTCCTGGCGGCTTTACCAAGCTAGAAAGCTACGGCTAGCTGTCAGTGAAGTCCATGTTACTCAAACTAAATGTTCGCTCGTACGGTTCTAATTCTTCCGGCTTCCCTTGGTAAATCTTTGACGCTTCGCCACTGATATGTATGTAGGTACCTACCTACTCATTCTATATTCTGTCTACGGTCACCGCGCGAGCCAACTCCATGCAACACAACCGTCCTAACTGTGCCTTGCTAAAGCCTTTGCTTCGTCAAGAAACTGACATAAATGGTTGCACGTACAAGCGCGCCGATGTTTGCGCGGTAACAGGACATATTCCACTGTTAAAAAGTAACGGAAGATTTATGAGCGCGATGCAAGCTAGTGTGTATAATGTGTTATTGTATGTAGTTACTTCTATTAGGCTGGGGAGCACTAGGAGCGACTTTTATTCATTTAACTATTTTATCGGGAATGTTAAAATACAACCAATTAAGAAGAGAAATATATAAAATGTTCGTAAGGTGATACTCAGGCAGATTCCGGCGCGGCTTTCAGAACAATTTCCCGACAACCTGTATAATTATGTACCTAAGTTGAAGTATACCTACCTAAATTGTATTCCCTCGGTCAACAATTCTACAAGTCTTAAGCCTATTCCTTGAACTGTCATCACCATTTAATAACTACAGAATTAACTTCGTCATAATTTGTAACTGTGTAGTTTTACAACATTTTACATGAAATAAAATAAAATAAAATAAAAAATAAAAAAGCCTTTAACACACATTTTAACATTTTACATACTTAGTTATTTCTCTTTTTTTTTCAGGAGTAATCTTATTATACTGAAGTGTGAAAATGTGCAAACACTATCCAAGAAATTTATTCTTCCTAGAAACTTTTTATACCACAGGTAAATTATACTACTGATACCTGAGTCTATGTATTATATATTTATTTGAATTGTGGAAGTTAACTACAACACAGTATCGGAATTCTGTCGTTGTAATTGAAGCTAATATTTATAACAAAATTGAAATAATTAAAATTCGATTAGATCCTTGACATCAAAATCCAAAAGCTTATTGGTATTGAAACTACACTATACTTGGTTGATACTAAAAAATCTAGTAAAAATATTCTCCCGTCTTCAATTAAGTAAAGTTATGTTTAGTTATATAACTTCCAACTTCTAATATTTCAATTTCCTATTGAAGCGGTTCAATTGACTCTTTCAAATAAAATCTAAGTAGTAAACATTTTTCCTAAAATATTGTTTCATTTCCAGTGCGCTTGGAATAACTTTTGGCTAAATCTACCTACTTGTTTGCCAGCCAGTGAAGTTTTAAAGAAGATGTTCTTTCCTCATAATAATACATTCTAATATCCTATTAAGATAGTAGTTTTTTTTTATTCAGTAGTTACCTCAGATAGTGCCTATAGGTAATAACTTATTTAAAATTGTTCACTTAGTACTTTTGCCCAGGCCAGGATTTTTTGAACCAAATACTAAATTTGGTAAAAAATCATTTTCATGCATTAAACAGATGGGTGCAAAATCGTCCCTAATTCGGATCTTAGACTATTATGATCTGCGGGTTCATTCTAAACTAGCTAAATTTGTATACATGTACAACGTGTTTTGGGAATAACGCATAATGTGACACGTCAATTAGGGAACACAAAATTAAGTTGTTCTAAATAAAACTTAACTTCGTATTTACTAATTATAAAAAAGAATTTATTGTTTTATTTATCCTTAAAATGTTCATAGATCATGGTTACACTTTGATATGACCTTGATACAGCGGGCATGCGCGATCACATTGTTGAAAATTTGTTGATAGAATGATATTCATATGTCAATAACTTTTTGCTTGCAAAGTTCATTACTTTCTTAATAAAACTTGCTTGCTTTTTAAGAGTAGGAGTTTGGTGCAAGCCACCGCGGTCACTTGCACCCAAAAGGCACGCGCGCTGCGTTGCGCCCAGCATAATCCGGTGGGAAACAAACTCCGGAATCCTCACCAGCAAACTTTCTAACGGCAAGTGAAACATTACTCGTATCTCCGCACCGCGAACCTTATCGCACCATTTCTGTTTGCAACATAACAAACCGGCGTATGGCGTGCGTGTCTTGTTTCTGATTTATTGGCTAATAAATCGTCATTTTCCACACACGCATTTATTAATTTTAACCCAGTTCACGTATATCCGTACATTAATTGAATACAAGAGGACTGTGAGCAACGGCAAAAATCACCCTTTTCATACAAAAGGCGATAACGATATCCAACCCTTTAATGTTAACCGATTTTGACCAATTTTTGATAGGTTGTCAGTCAGAACAAAATCTAGGTTTAAAGGTAAATGTCCCACACTTCGGAACGTTAAGGCTTGTAAGACTTTAATCTTTTTTAAATAAATTACTAACCATGATATTAATTTGAAAGCTTTTGTGTGATGAACTTTGGTATTTTGCCAGTATATTAATGCATGAATTATGTAATTTTTGTTCGAATTCTATTTAATATTAATTTATTTGTGGACTTCTTATTTGAACCCTAATTCGTGATAAAATTAGGATCTGCTCCTAAGTTCGTGAGTTCGTGGCACCTGTTTCGGCATAGTGTTTTTTAAAGGGAGTTATGATTATTTATTGATTAAAAACATACATAAATATTCTATTAAGAAAAGGATAAAAATATATTTTAAAATAAAAAAATGTGTTAGTGAGATTCAACTTAATGACAATAAATAAAGCTTATATTACTTACAAACTAAAAATTATACAAAATATGCCGTATACTAAAAGTAGTTATGCTAAATGTTGTTACATCCAATTATTATTATACATAATGATGATTATATCATACTGACTTTTGCTCGCAACTTCGTCCGCGTGGAAATAGATTATAGTAATTTCCCCGGAACCCTTTAATTTTTCCGGGATAAAAAGTAGCCTGTGCTATGCCACACTATAATCTATCTCGGTGCCAAATTTCATCCAGATCCGTTCAGCCGTTCTGGTGTGATTGAGTAACAAACATTTATCCATCCAAACTTTCGTACTGATAATAATAATAATAGTAGGATGAAAATATATTAAGTGTCGTTATTATGATTCAAGAATTATATCATATTTATGAGCGTTATAGCGAAAAATATTATATGAAATATTTTTCATATAGAATATATATATATATATATATATATATATATACTATAGACACTGTAGATGTATCTGTCACGAACTTGGGGAAAAGTAACAAAATAGAGTCCCTTGTTTAGTGTTATAGTTTTTTTTTTTGGAAATTCCCGCACTGTAGTTTGTAGGTCATTTTTTAATTAGTAAATTAATGATTAACTACCCTATATATACATACCCTTTTTTTTTGACGTCGGTTAAAATAAACAAAATAAGTCGAATAACAAACAAAACTATGCTGGTAGTACCTATGCGATTTTAGCCTAAAAAAGTAAATTCAGTTCACCTTCAAACTCGTATTATAAGAGTTCTAGTGAACAAAACATATACCGAATTTAGCTCATAAGAAACTTAATTATATCACATTATTGTATTTTGATTTACATTTAAATTATCTTAATTATTATCTAAATACACATGCAACAAAAGTGTATGAGGAATATCCCTAATTCGGTAGTGTCACGAACAACCAACCACACGAGTCCCCACACAAAAATAAAATGAACGTTATTTCGTGAGTAGATTTATTGCAATTTTGAAGCATTTCTATGCTTGTATATAACTGTTTTTTTATGTCAAATCAATTGTTAAAGACCACAAAAAAGCACTATTAAAAGTTTTCTTTAAATAGACTTATCTTGGCCTTTCTGTAAACTTAAGAAATTCGAGTGCTAAGCGTACAGTTACAACTACTACACCCGAGCCGCACAGCAGTTCGTGGCCGACTGAGAGTTTGGAGTGTCGTATTACTCTCAGTTTAGGTGGCAAAATGTTGGTACTTGATTTCTTAGACAGTTTAAATAATAGAGATTTTGTACTATAGGCTTATTTTTAATTAGACGATATCAACTGACGTTTACTGTGTTCCCAGTTGACGTTTACTGTCTTGTTAGCTACTGTCAGTTGGCTTCGTCTAATTAAAAATACGACTGTAATGTAATGTATAATGTACCCAACGTTATTCGTTTTGGGTATGGTCGGATACAATAAATTGTCAACCAGACGGGACCTTGCGTTAGTTGGGTACATTTTTAGACTAATAAGAGGCAAACAGGACGACCCAGGTATATTGCAACACGTATCATTCTGCACGCCCGATCGCTATACGGAGCGGAGGCGGCGGCCGCCGCTGCTAGCGGTGCCGCGCGGCCGGACGAACCTGCTGGCCAAAGCGCCTCTCACGCGCGCCCTCGCTACTCTCAATGAGGTTGCCGAATTGACAGACCTATTTCATTGTACTCTAAGCGAATTCGAAAGAGTTGCCTTACATGTGATATGTTATATAAGTTAAAAGTTTATTAAGTAATCGATAAAATGTGTATTTATATTTGCCTTCTCTATCGCATTAGGTTTAAATCCTGTAATGATAGTGTTAAGTTAATGATACAATAAATAAAAATTAAAAATAATATTTATCTACACCCATATCATAAAACCTCCATTGGTTAATCAAAAACCGTAGGAAATGACCACCATTTTGACAACCAATTAGGAAAAACCAGTGCTGCGATAAAGAAATAACATGACTTCTTTATCGTTTTTAGTAAAGAAATGAGATTAAATTTGGAACAGCTGTCAAAACGCAAGTGGGTCTCTATTCTAGTATCCATAGATAATAAAACAGTTATTGATACGAAACGTCAATTGAGTATGTTTTTTTAATATACACTGCACAATATTTGATCTCGAGTGACGTGAGAATAGAGACTTTATCCGTTTGTCTATTATTTAAAAAAAAAATGGTCTCGCCGCCATTATGTTGACGTTTTGCTGAACGAAAGTAGAATTTTGTTGAATTGAATAGAAAAAGTTGTTTGTAATTTACATTTGGTTGAAAATATGAATAGTAAGTAGTCTTCTCGGAGTGTGTGTGATGTGAAAATGTGCCGGATATCGGAAATATGCAGCCACGATTGCAAAAAATAACTTGTTGCCAGAAAATATTGTTTCTGAACCCATCATGGAGGATTTATAATATGTGTGTAGATAAAGTTATGTATGCAACTCTGCATACTTTGGCCTTAAAACACACGTGCGATCTTATTATGAAACTCGCCTATCGGCTCGTTTCATGAAAACCGCACTAGTGTTTTAAGGCCTATCATTATGCAACCGTTGCATAAACTACTATTAAATTGCTTATTTTTGCGTCAGAAACAAAACTCACGAAATAACGTACTATAACGAACCAGGGGACGTTTACCTTATACGCTTTACGAATATTGATTAAAGATCAATAAAGTCAAATAATCGACAAAATTAGTTTTGTATGAGAATACTAAAATAACAATAAAACTGAATTTATTAATTATCCAGCAGGAATACGTTTTCACTGACTGCGCAAAACGTGCCAAGTAGGGCTTTGTTTACACTCGGTTCTCGAACTATTACCTATTTACTACCCTTGTATTATAAACTCCTATAATACGTTAGGGCACTTACAATAATCCTTATGCTCTTACACTTAAAGATCATTTACGCAAGGTCCGATACTGGCGAACGCTCCACTTCCTGCGCATGTACTTGACTATGTAGAGTGGCAGGCACGACACCAGAGTTATTGTCGTCACCTTCCACCAGAAGTCCCAGTGCCTGATGAAGTCTGCATCTGAAGTTATAGACGACATGAGAATTCATAACATCTTTGGTAACGATAAGGGAAATGGCTGACACTGGGTGCGTTGAATAGAGGACGATTCCCTGAGATCAAATATATTTTTTCTGTTTGGTTGCGTTACGGCGATATCGCTTCCCAAAAATTAGTGAGAGCAACCAAAAAAAAAATTATACCGGAAATGGCTGACGCTGGGCGCGTTGAATAGATGGCAATTTTCTCACGTGAAATATTTTAGTCAGCTGCTGCTCGTTAGCATGGCCAAAAAAACCGCAAATAATCAGGGAAATGGCTGACCGCACTTAAACCGTATAGTGTCAGTTTAGACGAGTCTATTATAACCAAAACTGACCAAATGGCTGGTTGTGTGTCAAAGTTATAGGTGGTCAAAGTTTTAATAGCTCATTATGTAAGGGTCACTTTTATACAATGTACTGGTTATTATTGAGTAATGGTATGTTAGCTTATTAGCTGTTTTATTTTATTTCATTAAGCGTGCTCAAAATGGATTAAGGAATTTCTATTGTTGTGCTGGCATCACGTTTCCTTTTAAATTTAAATAATTAAAACTATATAAGAATGAAACGTTTCCAGCTCCTAGGTAACCAGTTACAAAACTTTTTGTATCACAATACTATACCTACTCTATTCGTTTAGATAGTTAGATCAACGCACCCAACGTCAGCTATTTCCGTTATCGTTTTTCTTTTGGTCACGATTAGAGTTTTTGGGAAGCGATATCTCGGTAATCCAACCACTTAACGGCGGCAGACGATAGTACATTACTGAAGAGACCAGTAAGTAAGCTATACGATTTGAAATCCGAGCCGTAGCCGAGGATTTCTATGTACGAGTCCAGTATGGCACTTAATGGTCGAAGCTTGTATAGTGCTTTTCTCAAAAATGATTTTTTTATTTTTTCAAATTATTTATTTGATTCCCATTGTACACAGTGAATTACCATCAGGTGGGTAGAATAAACTGTAGGCCACGATCAGCGCGGGAGCCGGCGCCGCGCCCCCGCCGCCTGGCGCCGCGCCCCGCCGCCTGGGGCACGCGCGCCGTGCATGTTATGAGATTTGTATCGTACTTACTGGACACTTTTCATTCCGAATTCAAAACCTCTCTTACTTACCGGACACTTTTGGTCATCGTCCGGTATTATTAACTTACTGGAGACTTTTTAAAGATGTTATGGCGACTTGACGTATCATTTTTGAGAAAACATATTTGACCTCAGGGCGTTAGCCATTTCCGTTATCGTTACCAAAAATGTGGTTATAATATTAGTATAATGTTATATTTTTTTATGGAGAGTAAACCGAATAAACTTAATCAATGTTTACTTTGAGCTTGGTGAATTCGTGAATCAAAGTCAAAGTCAAACTATATTTATTCAATTTAGGCTTTTACAAGCTCTTATGAAGGTCAAGGAATAAATCTACCAGCGGTAAAATAATAGCCGGAGTAATCTTGCACTGGGCTAGGGTTGTGAATATTAGTCCAGTTCTATCGATATAAGTGGGGGCATGGTGTGTTATTAACATAACAAACACTATTATTTATTACTAGTATAGAAGTAATTCGCACACAAATTTCCGGTCGGGTATAGAGAACATCAACTTTATTTTGGTAAAGATTACGTACCGAAGTAACTGTTGAATATCAGCAAGGTAGTGGCGTACATGAGAAGGCTGGCGAACTCTGCGAGTACCATCAGCCGGTGCCACGTGACCACGGTTAGCGCCACCATTATTAGTTCTGTGAGGATTAGAGCCGTGTAGCTGATCTCCACTATGTGGATAAGCTGGTCCTCGAACAGGACTAGTGCACCGTACATTATCACACCACCTGCCATACCAAAGTTACATTATAGTACAGGAAACCACAGTAAAAATACCATCGAATACGTCGTGGAGCCTATTTATTAGCGGTTGTTAACCAACACCACCAAACTTTGAAAAATTCCGGTCTGCCTTAGATTATCATGCCGGATCAACAAGCAAATGAAATTTTTCTGGTGGAGAATGAGTTCTTTTAAGTAAAAAAAAACTTAAAAGAACTCATTCAATACCCGATCAAAAGTAATGGATGCAGATAACCATTGATTAGTTATGCAAAAAAAAGTAAGTCTGCCATGATCTACCCTGTCGGAAGCGCAAGTCAGACCCGTTTGAATGTGCCTTTACGATATTATCAAGCGACCTGATCGAGTACCGGAATGAGACCAGCTTAGTTTACTGCTACCACTACTCCTGGTCGGGTATTGTATAAGGTATCTTGACTTGACTACAAATTATCCAGAAACAATGCATCTGCCTGCACCTTCCTGCACATGCATAATCTAAAGCCCACCGGTTTTTTTATATAACTAAATGTCGGTTAACTACCTCTAATAGGCTCAGCGAGGTATCCGATGTGGTAAGCATTTTTAAGGCGGGCTCCCGAATCATTACCACGTGAAATCATGGAATTCCTTGAAATCGTAAAAGCTCGAGCACACGGCGCTGCAGCGGGCGTGCATCGGCGTATGCGTGCCGTAGCGCGGCGAGTGGTTCACACTGCTAAATGCAGCACCCCACGTGCAGGCGTCAAAAACTTTCTTAAAATAATACGATATTTTCCACAATTGATCGACAAAAGATTTTCTCCACAATTGTATTATTTTTTAGCAAGCCTCGCAAAACCACCCGACACTTATGACCGCGTTTCAAGTATATCATTGAAAAAAGGCTACGCAAGCTATAGAAGGCAAAGCGGACAAATTAAGAAGTATATGTATTTTGAATTTTTAATCAACTATCTGGGGCCCGTTTCTCGAAGCATATTAGTCTAATAATATTAGAGTTTTGTTTCATTTTTTCTTTTAATTAATGAGAGAAAACACTAAAATGCTTCGAAAAACGGGCCCCTGGCCTGGTAGTACGAAAACACGATTAGATCAACTCAACTCAACAACAACAACAAAGACAGTGTTTTTTTTTTTAAATAAATTTATGACATGAAGTACGCTTCATGATGATGAGCTACCTACTGAGCTGAGGTCATCATGCGCCATCAACGCCACACTGCGCCCCGACACGCACACGCACTGTGTGTTCGAGCCTTTTTTTAAGTGACTTATTATTGACAATAATAGTATAGAGAACATGCTTTATTTATTAATATTGGTTAAGATATACCAATATTAATAAATAAAGCATGTTCTCTATGCTTATGCACTGCTTATGATTTATACTCAGTACCTTGATATATTGAGATTCCAGTCCAAATGTAGAAAATCTTGTATGATAGCTGTCTTCCTTTTGTCAACTGTTTATAGAGTTGTGGATTTCTAAGTGCCGTTGAAGTAGGAATATCTTTGTCGAGAACCTAAAATTATTATTATAAGGAATCAGTGTAAAATATTGCATATTAATTTCATTTATTGTATAAATCCCTACTAGAGAACTAATAAATCAAATATATTTTTAGGAAACACAAAACCCGCTTCAAAATGCTACTAAAATAAATAGTCGCCTTCTTTAGATTAGAAAACTATAGTAGAATTATTCGCTTGCTGACGGCTGATAAGCTACGTAGTACCTACGAAACACTGGAGGTAGCGCCATAGTTAGGTGTTACTTTAATGCTTAATAACGTTTAGGTCGGCCGTAATTGAATATCGTAGGCGCAGGTAGCCGGCCATACTTTTTTACAATTACAGATACAAATTGTAAAAACGAATGTCAGTAAGTAAATCATCATTACTTTACGTATGAGTGGTGTGTGCAAAACTTCGCGACAGGACGCTATTATTTACATCAGTTTCTGTGCACTGGGAAAATATTGAAAAAGTGATTACAGTGTCTTAACGTGATGACCTTAAAAATCTGCCCGCAGGACAACTTTCAACGTTTTTTGTTTGTCATAATCACTTTGAAAAGAAGTTAATTACGCCTAAATCAAAACTCCTGGAACGAGTATAATCTTTCTGGAATACCAACTCGATTTTATGAACTTGCTTGTTTAAGCATATCATGTACTTTTTAGATTAAAAGCTATCTTTATACTTTCTACTGTTACTATCATAATGTGGTGTTCCTAGCTTAAGCTAATACGTATAGTTAGTTATTATACATTAGATTGATTTTTTATCCATAATAATGATTTAATTTTTATTCTTTATTGCAGTTGAAAAATAGGGTTAAGTTGCTCAGTAAAACTGTGTTAGTCAGTGTGTGCGTCATAGTGATGAGTAACGCAAGCTACTATTACAAGCAAATAAATCGTGCACCCACATCAGCCAGCCGAAAGGTCCAAATACAGGAGTGACTTCGAGAAAATTATATCGAATTTTGCAGAACTGAGTTGAAACTGGAGCTGTTACAAAAGGTGAATTTTTTGGCTCATTGCTCGCAATTTTATTAATTTTATCTAGATAGGACCCTGAGAAAGAAAGAAAGACGCCGAGTGACGCTCGGTCACCCAGGTACTATGAATTTAACTTACCAAAGAAAACACAGGCAGCATAGTAAACAAAGTGCCATAGCCGACCATCAGAAATCCGGGATAAAGCGATACAGATGAGAAGTAGAACACCACCGAAAATACAGCCTGTGGAACAAAAAAAGCCCATCAGGGGGTTAGCACGACGTGCCCGCGAGTCATTTGTCGCTCAGTGCATCTCTGTCAAACTAGTCAAATATGTAAGGGACGCACTGAGCGACGAATGACTCGCGGGCAGGTCGTGCTAGCCGTGCAGACGCGAGTTGGTCTCGCGCGCTAACGTTTCCGTACCGCTTGTACGTGACACCCTGTTCATATCTCCTACACCGACAGAGATATGTCCTTCAACACCACACGCTACAGTAGTGAGGCGTCGTGTCAGTGGTGGCATGTCCGTGGCATGATATTGAGGAGACACTTAAAGATGCTGGATGTCCATGGAACTAATAAGAACTACATACTACAAGAAAGTGTAATCCCACCAAAACCATTTTCATGTAAAATGTTGCCAAAACGAGACCATATGGCTCGCACTGTCAGAAAGTTATCAGATCTCATGTAGAGCCAAGCTTCTAACTCTACAAGCCCTAACTTCACAAACTCTACATCTTAGTCAAAATGTGACCTGTGGCCGAATTCAGAAAGGCCACTCAAATAAAATTGAGCTTGAATTAAAGTGACGTTTCAGTGACGTTTCTGTATAGGTTGACAACTAGTTGAGGGACATTTCGACAGGGAGAATTCGGCCATTGGCCATTTTGCTACCGTCACATATCGAAAAAAATATTCACTGTTCATTACTTTTCTGTTATACAATAGTTCTAGTAGTAACGTCTATCTGTTATCAATTCAGTGACGTGTACACAAACCATACATATTTTTATATTTTTGTATAGGTCTACAAAATTTTCGAGACTTTTTTTTCTAAATTCATTGATTAATTAGTATTTTTTTTATTTTATTTAAGAACTTGTTTTAAGCATTTCAAGCGAAAGTCGATCGTTTGTGGTATTCTATATATTTTTTCCAGAAATAGTAGCCTGCGTATGTATGATTATATCTATGTTAATTGACACAGGCCGATTTTGTTATAAAAACTGTCCTCCACATTAAAAATGCTGCACAAAACACGATAGTTCGATACTCAAATCTATTACCCTCAGTTATTTAGGTAAATTACAAATACCTAAATTATACCTAACGCATTAACGCATTTAGTAATAAAATGTTAATTACAGGCATCAGTTTCTTAACCATATCTGAAAGTTCAACATTATTTAAATTTCTTTCACTTTTCAAATTAATTGTTCCAGTAGTGGTCGATACTGTAATAATTTTATTATGCGTGAGAACTATTTTTTGTTCAACTAGTTTAAGGTGTAGCCAAGTCTAACCGAATTGTAGGAATTGTAAGGGTCGGTCTCCCCGTACCCCACTTACTTCAAAAACAAATCTTATCACAGAAACTGAATCGGTAATAATTTAACATAATTTTTTTACTGTTCCTTCACGCGGCCCTAACATGCATGCCACAAAGATAAATTAAACCCGTTTATCTCTATGACTATCTATTTCGTCGGCACTAGTGAGAGAGACGCACTTAGAGATAAGACAGTCTAGCTTATGTTTTTGCCACGCATGTTAGGGCTGCAGGTCCATAAAACATGACGGTGTGTACCTGCATGGTGGAGACGATGAGGCCGCGGTGCACGATGAACAGCGAGAGGGCGGCGGAGCGCATGACGGCCCGCCGGCCGTGCACCAGCAGCAGCCGCGCCAGGCTCGCGAACGCGCGCACGCTCACGTCGCCCGCCAGCGACGCCGCGCGCCCCTCCGCGCCCTCTATGCCCACTCCTGACACAACAATATATTAAGAGGCTGGTAAGCCCATATATAAAACAGTACCGTGACTCACTTATAGACAACGCAACGCAACTTATAGAAATCGATGGGGGAGGCCTATGTCCAGCAGTGAATGTCCTGCGGCTGAAATGATGATGTGTGCTTGTGTAATGGGGAAGATGCATATTATAATTTTTTCATCTTGTATTGGAAAGTGCTGAGTAATAGAAACCGATCTGAGTAGGTACATTTTTGTGTTGATTATTTAATGAGTTATGATTTATGAAGCTTTGAAAAGTCATTGTTTTGTAGCATTCGCAAAAACACTCCATACAAAATGGACGACAGCTATGACGTCACAGCATTCGTTAGACTGTACAAAATGTACGGACTTTAACACGAAATCTGCAATTATTTAAACATAACATAAATTTGATTACAATGTCCAAAAAATTAAAATCAGAACTAAAAACCAATATATATTTTTCACCAATTTTGACCCTTAATAAAATAAAAATGAATAGTCGAAATGATTTGCTTTTTAAAAGCTTTTATTGAATTTGCAATGTTTGTATGTACGGGTCAAATCTTGCAAGCTCAATTAGAACCACTTCCTCTTATCCGACGGAGCTGAATTTTTACATATTGGTTCAGTTCCGATGACAATACAATTTTATGGTAAGCATGACTTAAATCGACATCCAGTGTTAGCTCCAGATAAAAGAACTCTTCAATGGTCAACAGCACAGACACGAAACTTTGTGTACGCATTTTATTGCAATATTAATGTGCAATGGGAAAAAAAATTGCTATAAAAATGCAATTTTTAAAAAACTTTTTTCTGTAATATCCTTTTGTTTACGTTTTCGTTCATAATATATCATTTAAACCTCATGTTGATTTGCATGCATCTTCCCCATTGTGCAGTGTTTCAAACAGTGACGTCGACCTATGTCCGCCTCCTGTATCATGGCGACGTCGTTCCCGCCGTCGCCGACGGCCGCGACGACGTGGCCGCGCGCGCGCAGCAGCTGCGCCACGCGCGCCTTCTGCGTGGGCGAGCAGCGTGCCACCACCACGCCGGAGCACCGGCACAGCAGGTCCACGAACTCTTCCTCGTACGACTGCAAGCATACCTGCGCGCATATCAATTTGACATTATAACACAACTAGCTGTGCCCGTGACTGACTGTTACTGCCCGTAACAATAGGATTCATTCCCATTTCGCTTTTATTCTTATCCATGCGGTTACGTTCTCCATTACAGGTGATTATTTCTGATGCTTCCAATAGTGATGCCCATAGAATAGATAAGAGTTATGTCTGGTATACTAGTGGACCTGCCACAGCTTTGCCCGCGTTGTTTTTGATACAAACTTTACTATTACTTTTAAAGGGGTGGGATTGAATTGCAAGAAATCCCTCCTTAGTACACCTTTAGAGTATTCGAGGAATATTTCCTCCAAATCTCTAGGACTATCGGTTTAGGCTGTGCATTGTCTGTCAGTCGGTACTGTTTTAAAGGTACAGATTATTATGGGGAAATGCGAATATTAGGTACTTGTATCCCATCAAAACATAAATATGAAAAAAGGGCCAACTTCGGTACAAAAACGTCAAGGAACTTTGCACCCTATCAGATCTCAACTCTTCTGTCGGCGATACCATCAACTGTATCGCCGACAGAAGAGTTGAGATCTGATCGGGTGCCAAGTTCCTTAGAACTTTCTTAAATTTTAGCTTTAAAAGGGTCTACTAGAACTACAAAGTTCTTAAATTATTTCAAAGAAATCTGGTTATTTTCATTGAATGTTTTACTTGGCAAAATAAATCCAGATTCGGTATATGATCCAATCATTAAGCAAAAATAGGGGGTTTTGCTTGGAATGAGATAATAAGCTGGAAACCTAGATGGACCTATTCTAGATAGACAGTGCCCGTTGACGTTGTTATCCTACCATGGCACTGGCGTTGAAAGAGTTAAGTCAGCCACCATTATGACATAATTGCGATCGCCAAATGCGGCTGCATACCTTTCGAAGGTTTAAGGTATGGTATAACTAAATGCAGTATCTGGTAATGTGTTAGTACCTCGAGTGTCTCCCCCTCGATGATGACGTCCTGCTGGTCCCCGCGCGCCGCGAGCTCGCACAGCAGCGCGTGCGCCTCGCGCCTCGCCGCGCACTCGGGCGCCGCGAACCAGCCGTCGCCGCCGCCCAGGTGCAGCGAGCGCGCGATACACAGCGCCGTCTCCAGCTTGTCGCCCGTTAGCATCCAGATCTGACGCACATCGAACAATGGCTAATTATAACCTGGTTTTATAAGTTGTTGTGTAGCACGCCACATCACAAATTCACTGAGTTTGTGTTTTATTTTTTAATGACAATTGACTGGCAAACGAACTGACGGCCCACCTGATGGAAAGTGGTCAACGCCGCCCATGGACATCTGCAACACCAGAGGTGCTGCCAATGCGTTGCCAGTCTAAGGAGGATGGGGAATGGGGATGGGATAGGGATGAGGGAATAGGCCTCCGGATCTCGGATGAAGTGTCCATATCGCTTCTGTAAACTTCTTAGGTCTACTGGTAACTGATGTCATTATGGCAGGTGATATACATTGCGTTTACAATACTTTAATTTGAATGCTAAGTAAAAGAAATCGCAGCAATGTAACTTGTCTCATTTTCATCTCCGGCTTTAGCCGGTAATAGCCGAGAAAAGTCGAATCGTTAACTGATTTTAATCATACTGTAGGTAGGTACAAAAATGATATTCTTCTCTGTCTGCTGCTTCCTCGAATCTCGTGGACTTCTTTCGTTATGAAATAAACCACATATTGAGCTAGCTACTCACTTTAATGCCAGCCGTCCTCAACATTGCCATGGTTTTGAATACGTCGTCAGCCAGCCGATCCTCCACGCCAGTGAGTCCCAGCAACATCAGCCCGCACTGCAGACTGGACATAGCTGCAAGGGTTTTCTCTGCGCGATTCGTAACACTGAGACGCGCTTTTTTGTATTCTCTCTGTAAAAAAGAAAATCACTAAAATGAAATAATCAGATTAAAACTTTCGTGAGACATTACTAAGACTAGGCTGCTTGTAAGGGAAAAGCGCTTCGTGCAATGCAAAATCCACGAGGCGATTGAAATTGGGCGACGACCGAATTTTAACCGGGATATTGGGTGGGTATTGCTACCAGCGTGGAAGCCCGTCGTCCCAGCGATTCGGGATACTGGACGTGTTGACATTCTTGTGGACACTGTGAGTTCGGCATGTTTGCTGCCATTCACCACCAACAACGACCCGCAGCCTGGTGCTTCAGCAACACCGGTGCAGCCCCCCGCCGCCCCCGCGCCCTCGGATCGGGCGCAACGCGCCGCACGGAGGGCGACAGTGCGTGGGTTGCAGTGAGCGCGACCGTACTCAACCCCTGAAGAAGGACTCCATATGAGTCCGAACCATGTCGGACTATTTCTGACAATAAATCGTGAGTAAAGCCGTGCTTATTTCTAGTCTCACTAAAATGAAAGCTCAAAGATGTTGTATTAGGTGCTGTTGGCTGCCTTAACAATAGAAAAGAGCCGGCCTTCTAATTTTTCTCACTTTGGTACTTTATATTATTAATGCCTTCCGTATTTACCTAGGTACTTACAAGTTCCGCTTGAATCAGGGGCCGAATACCGTTGTTAAACGGTGCGTTAGCATAAATTATCAACCCCGTAATAATCATAAATTAGTAGTTTATGCAACGGTTGCATAATGATAGGCCTTAAAACACTAGTGCGGTTTTCATGAAACGAGCCGATAGGCCAGTTTCATAATAAGATCGCACGTGTGTTTTAAGGCCAAATTATGCAGAGTTGCATACATAACTTTATCTACACACATATTATAAATCCTCCATGATGGGTTCAGAAACAATATTTTCTGGCAACAAGTTATTTTTTGCAATCGTGGCTGCATATTTCCGATATCCGGCACATTTTCACATCAGACACACTCCGAGAAGACTACTTACTATTCATATTTTCAACTAAAATGTAAATTACAAACAACTTTTTCTATTCAATTCAACAACAATTCTACTTTCGTTCAGCAAAACACCGTCATGGCGGCGATTCGATCCTCCGTCAAGACCATTTTATTTTAAATCATAGACGTTTGTCTATGATTTGATGGATGAAGTCTCTATTCTCACGTCACTCGAGATCAAATATTGTGCAGTTTATATTAAAAAAACATACTGAATTGACGTTTCGTATCAATAACTGTTTTAATATCTATGGATACTAGAATAGAGACCCACTTGAGTTTTGACAGCTGTTCCAAATTTAATATCATTTCTTTACTAAAAACGATAAAGAAGTCATGTTATTTCTTTATCGCAGCACTGGTTTTTCCTAATTGGTTGTCAAAATGGTGGTCATTTCCTACGATTTTTGATTAACCAATGGAGGTTTTATGATATGGGTGTAGATAAAACAGTTTTCATGTGTATCGTTAATCAAAAAGCCCCGCGACTCGCGGTGCGGTGACACCAGTCCAGTCCATTCGACACCTTATGACCAGTACCATTACCATGAGTTGCGCAAACCGCTCTCGCTAGCGTAAACTATCGGAAATGCTGCTTTTTTTCGATACAAGTAAAAGGGACTGAGCGATAGTTTACGCTAGCGAGAGCGGTTTGCGCAACTCATGGTAATGGTACAGTGATCGGAATAGGTAGTGCCTATTTATCTAAAGCTCAATTAGTTAAAATCGCAAAATAAAAGTTATTTATATTTATTCCCATAAAAGGTCCCGAGTAACGCTGAATTTACTTATAGTGCGAGTATTAGCATGGCTTAAATATCCGACAGATCTCGAATACCTACCTAGCTAATTTCCCTACATTTCTGTTTACATACATACATACATAGCATCACGCCCGAAATCCCTAATGGGGTGGGCAGAGCCACAAGACTTATTAGTTAGTCCTAAGATGGTATGATGAACCGTTTGGTGACAGGTGATCAGCCCATCGCCCATACAGATAGTCCACTATGTTGGAGAGGACCCGTCCCTTAGTCGACTTTTACGACATGCCAGGATGATAATCATCTGCGCATTTCTGTTTAATGTATATTAGGTATTTAGTTACACAAGTTAAATAAACTAATTACAATCCTAGGTGTAATTAGTTGACAACGCAAACTAGTCAAAAAAAGGGTTCTGCGTCTTAATATCCCATGACAACAATAATCCAAATTTATCTCAATTATGAGATTAGCCTATTAATATCGGTGTCAATTACCAGTATTTAGTACTCTTATATTATTATTATTATTATTAAGTTAAGAGTAGTGGTATAGTGGCTAGCTGGCTAGAAGAGCCACATTTGCGAGGCCATTATTGTAGTTGTATGTATGACAATAAACAATAGATGTTTTTGTAAAATACGCGCATGTACCTAC
Source organism: Tortricodes alternella (assembly GCA_947859335.1). NCBI lineage: Eukaryota > Metazoa > Arthropoda > Insecta > Lepidoptera > Tortricidae > Tortricodes > Tortricodes alternella. The sequence goes on along the minus strand of OX401970.1, from coordinate 18,392,657 downwards.
AAAAAGTCAATGCGTAATATACTTGCTCGTTAATGGTGTCATAATCAGTCATGCTCAAAACCATTGGAATTCAGGAAAAATATTATATTAATTATAATGGGAATATTTCATGACTTCATTTGCGTACGTGTGGCGGTTTTTTGGTGCGATTGGTCACATATATGCGTAATTAGATTATTTGTTCCAGTATTATTCGTGTTACTTATCATTTTAATGAGTGCGCCTTCCTGTTGCGGTTATCGGGTAACCTGTATATCACCATGTCCAAGTTTTCGCAATTCCTTTTAATACTCAGTTTCATAAGTAACTGACCACGATTCATATTTAATTCGAAGTTAACTAACGAATAACTGTTAACCATGGAGCGACGTAATGCCATGGATGCCGCGCGCACCGAGGAACTAAGACAAGCTAGAAGAGACTTGGAAAGACAAAACGAACAAAGAAGACAGGAAGAACAACGGCGCGCACAGCAGCGGGAGAGGAGACATGGAAACAGATAAGAATTACATGTGTATATGATAATTCGTAAAAATTACCAAATTTTTCAACAATAAATGTTAACAATTATATCAAGTATGTGTCCATTCATTTATAGATCAATACGTTATTGTTCATTTGTTCATTTTTCCTGTACAATCCTTAAATGATTTGATACTCGTAAAAAGTATACTCTTTTAGGAAATATGGTCTCCGTAGCACTTGACTGATACTGTATACTGACATTGATCTGACTGTCCCACTATAAGAATATATATATATATATATAAATTTTTTTAAAATTTCGAATCATACAGTGTAAAAAAAGATATGAAATTTCAAACATTTTTACTGTATACAACTGTCATGGAAATTCAAAAACACGGAATATCGAATGCAAATTCATGCACGTGTATGTGCCAATGCCTTCGTACTGTCGCTATAGTCAGAGCCATCGGTATCTGAGTCTGACGAACCATCCCGGTTCGATTTTTGATAAATATTAACTCAAAGTCGTCACTGACTCAGCTAGAGACAGAAGTGGGAGGTGTCTTTGGTATAAAAGAAGTGGCTCATGGGAATGGTTCAAATGGACCCCTCATACTTCTTGATCTGGCTGTTCCACCTCGTGTTCCACAGAATGTTCCATGGTAGGTATGGTAAAAATATATATTTTTAAATCGATAGAACAAAATTTTATAAATTAAATTCTTAATCTGGCATGCTGATAGACCACGCTACACGTAGGTATTTTTGTTCAATTTCAAAACAAAAAATACCTACGGGTAGCCTGGTTCACTGACAGTTCAGATTACAAAAGAAAAAGGGCCAATTCCAAACTCTTCATTGAAAAAAAAAATATTTTCGAAACCTTCACCCTGGCACATTTCGTGGAACAGGCACTAAGGCCCGGAATCCTGCATTAAGCAGGTTATTTCATAAGATTCCATCATTACAAAGGAAAGGAATATTTTTGTATGAGATATTACAGTGGTATTCATAGTTCTGCCTCAAAAATAAGGAGCCCTTATTCCATGTCTTTTCAATACTAATAACGGATCCTTATTTTCAAGGAAGGACTATGAATACCACTGTTAGTTTTGGGATATTTTGACGTGGTACGAAAAAAAGCAGTAGGTACGAGTGGACCGTGATACGTGGAGTATATCCTCCTGAGACCCGAATGTCAATTCTGTTACTTGAATTTTGAACCCAGGCAAATTAGGACAAACTCAAAAAATATTATAGAATTTGTTCTTTATTAAGGACGCGGGCTCTTAGGAGGATAATTTACAAAACTGCAATACATTATGTTAATACGCACAAATATAACACCTATGTTCCGATCGTTTAAACCCTAGCGCTACACGCGCCGCGCTCGAAAGAGCATTAATTATTCGTCACTTTTGTTAGACAGTGCAACTTCTGTATCTAGTACTAATATTTCTGTTCCCAGACCCCAAAGTAGATTTATTTAACTTAAAGTTTACATCTGAAAGAAAGCGAAAGAAAAGCAGTGAAATTTCGTTACCATCCATGGCATAAAAAACGTCGTCGCCGTACCCTTCGTATGCCTATGTCCAGATCTATTATGTCTATGTCCAGAATTGGACGTTGTTTGGCGGAAATGATGAGGATGATAAAGATTGTTTCTTTTTATTACCAATCGATTGTGACTTGGTACACTATTTAATTTTGAACTTACTTCAAACTCCAAGTATTCGTTTTGGGTAAGATTCTTCTTAGCAAATACTAATGTTCTCAGACCGTCGGCTGCCAATCGTCTGGATTCACCACTGAGCCACGAAGAGTCGAGGAGCCTAGCCAAAGCTACGTCAGCACCTTTCACGTAGTATGTTATTTCCCTTGAGATTTCCTCCTGAAAAATATGATATATTAGGGAAGATGCATTTTTTTTTTCATCTTGTATTGGAAAGTGCTGAGTACTTAATAAAAACCGATCTGTGTACGCAAAACATTTCTAAGTTGACTTTTTTATGAGTTATGAAGCTTTGAAAAGTCATTGTTCATACCACTCGCAAAAACACTCCATACAAAATGGACAACAGCTATGATGTCACAGCTGTCGTTAGACTGTACAAAATGTACGGCGTTTAAACAAAATCTGCAATTATTTCCGAAAATACTGTTTTTAGACCAACATTGTAGAAATAAAACATGACATAAATTTGATGAGGATGTCCAAAACATTTAAATCAGAACTTTAGAAAATTATATAAGTTTCACTAATTTTGACCCTGAATCAAATAAAAATTAATAGTCAAAATGATCTGCTTTTTTCTGTAATATGCTTTTGTTTACATTTACTTTCATAATATATTATTCAAACCTCATTTCGATTTTCATGCAACTTCCCGATTAGGAAATAAATCATAATAGGAGAGACTTTTCGAATTATAATTGACATTCAAATTAGTTTGTTAGCACCAGACGTAAGTGCGGTAACTGCGAGTGGTCCACGCGCCGCTTGCGGCTCTACCTGGAACCGAGGCGAGGCGGTGCCGTTGCGATGCTAATAACTGTACGTTACAGTATGGAGTTTCATACACAGAATACTAAACGGCTCGAGTTGAGGCGGTGTCGATAAGGAAATAAGTGTGCAATAACCTTAACGAAAGATCTGTGAAAATTCCAACTTTATATCCCCTACCGTTACTGCGAGAGAACTCTCACAGACCGACGGTCTTAGATCGTATGAAAATGAAATTATTTATTTTGCAAGAAGACCAAATGGGCTCTTTCACATGTTTGAAGCTACCAGCGCTTCGAAAGGTGACATCTGCTGAGAAACGCCGCAAAAAACTCAGCAGTAAGTCTTTTTTTTTCAACTTTTATTTTAGATTTTTATCTAAAACTACACATACAAATTGCAACAAACAAACCTAATTAATTAATAATAAAACAAATTAATTATAATAAATAACTAATAAGGGAGATGTTGTATAGTCTCCGCGCCTAGACAACTTAAGTGACTTAGAAATGTATAAAGCTTCTAAGGGTCCTAATAATAAAAATAAAGAAACATCTAAATTGATTACGTAATCTAGGTTAAATGGAGATGTACAGTCTCCACGGTCAAGTATAAAGATGGAGGTGTAAGGTCTCCAGAAATCCAAAAAAAAAACTTGACATAAAACATTTCATCTCCTAATTACGTAGGTTTGGTAATAGGGTTGATAACATTTAAGTAAGGAACACCAGAAACAAACAATTAAATCATTAGTAACAGGGTCCGTGGTGGCAACAGGTATATTTATATTAACCTGCACAATGATGCCCATCATCTTACTTTCACTAGTAAAATGGAATATTTGCAGAATAGAGAATTGCATTATCTCGTTAGTTGCACGGAGTTTTACCGAGATGTTGTGGAGATCTCTTCGGTATAATGAAATCCCCATCTAGAATAGTAAAAACAAGTTAAAGAAAAATTTTAGTTAAAAAAACTAAAAAACACGCTTTAATAGCAAGCGCAACTAAAAAGTAGAATATATTTTTTAAGTATGAAGAGTTTGTATTACAGTCATAGAAATTCCAACAATCAATTATGAATAATCAATTTGGGATAAGATTAGAATAAAAATTAAGTTATCAACAAATTATTTAAGTATAGTAAATTACCCTTTTGCGTTGCGCAGTCGGGTAAAAAGCGTGGGTTGCTTGGTATTGTTACAATTACTTAATTGGCAGCTATTTATAAAATTAGTCATTATGAAAATATAGTAAATTGAAACGCACGCTTTTTTACTATAATTGAATTATTTGTTAATAACTTAATTTTTATCCTAATCTTATCCCAAATTGATTAGTCATTAAGTAATTGATTGTTGGAGTTTCTATTCCTGTAACACAAACTCTTCATACTTAAAAAATTGGTTCTGCTTTTTAGTGCGGCTTGCTATTAAAGCTTGTTTTTTTTTAGTGTTTAAAAATTATAATTTTCACAAAGAATAAAAGAAACGCTCTTGTCAGTAACGCACTAAAAAGTACAAAAGACCCTCATCACTGAGGTATATTGGACTCGTCAAACTAAACCAAATGAGCTCAAACTCGAGGGGTTTACTAGTAGTCATTGAAGAGTTCCACTATCCACCTCCTGGCTCCATAGTCAGATCTGCTCGATGGCACCAAATTATTGTATTGTCATCCGAATTGCATACACTTGCAAAGTACGACGACGACTATTAGAAATAGATTAAAATTAGGCTGAAAGATTCCGTTACATACATACATACAGGTCAAGCTAATAAACGCGTGTTAAACAAAAAAAAAACGAACAAGTGCCAGTTAAACTCGAGTGCAGAAATTTCCTATTACTTTAAATACCATAGACTTTTTATAGGTTTTCATGTAATCTATAGGTATAGAACTATTTTCTTCTTTTTTATTTTAGGCCCAGTAGTTTCGGTGATAAGGGGGGAATGGTCATTTTTCACCCATTTTCCTAAATAACTTCAAAATCATTTATCTTAAAATTACAAAAAAAAAATAAGATTCTTGCAACGAGCCCTTTTATTTGATATGTCACACGCCGTCGCTTGCAATTTTTTTTTTTGTGTAAAAGTGTCCCCCATGTTTAAAATTCATTTATTTACGTTACAATGGTCATGTTCGTGTTGCGGTCACCGACTTACCTACCTACATATTATTATGTGTATCATTCAACTCAAGCGGTCCAGTAGTTTCGGAGCAAACTGGCTGTGACAGACAGACGGACAGACACGAGTGATTCTATAAGGGTTCCGTCTTTTTTTCCTTTTGAGGTACGGAACCCTAACAAAACACGACTTCAGTTATATAGTAGTCATCAGACAAATCTGCATAAATAGCCATTGACCTCCCCCTTACCAAGAAATCTAGAAACTTTACGATCATGTCTATTCAAAACAATCGCTAATGGCAAAACGCACCCACACGCACAAAACCAGGAATTAACAATAACAAACAAAGTTGTAAACAGACCTTTACAAGAAGACAAAAATCTTAGCGATGTTATCGTTCCGCCATTTTTAAACTCAAGGCCAAAAATATAAGCAAACAAGTATTTAAAAAAAATAGGTAGTTACGAAACTGTGGTAGGAAATGACAAAAGTTTCATATTTTTTTTGTGAATTTGTCTGCTCCGATGTTTATACTCTGGACGGCGCTGAACGTAGTAACAAACGCTGTAAGTTTACCATGTCCGTCCATTTGACGAGGGCCACCTCGTCAGGGCTCGACGCTTGGTACTCGCAAAGCTCCTGCTGCGGTACGGCGCCGCTGCAACTCTCCGATACCATGGAGCTGCTCATGTCTGATAAATAGTAATAATGCACATTAATTTATTTTTCTTCCTACTACGCTTTCATTTCATCATTATGGCCTTAAATACTCAGCACAAAGTTGCATACAATGGTAGATTGTTGCACCCAGCAGAAAGTGATTCATTATTGCGCCGAGTGTTGATTTGGAGCCCGAACGCTAGTGAGGGCTCTAAAAACACGAGCGCAATAACAAATCACTTGATGCGAGGTGCATAATCTGCTTTTCTTTCTACTACTGCTAAAAGTTGGTAAAAAACGTAAAGGTACAGTGAAACCCAACTAGCGAAGTAAAAAGGATATTGGCACCTGTTATGACGCACCCTTAGAATTTTTATATAGCCTATGAAACTCGCACATTCTCCTCGAATCTTAAGATACACTATTTATTAAAATCGGTTTATTGGTTCTGAAGCTAAAGTCGAAAATCCGAAAATTTTCACAGAAATCTTGTATCTAGTCTATTAATTGTCATATTATGTCAATTTTTTTAAAAATCTTTTTGTGACCCATACTATCTATTCTATCAGCCAGTACTTTGAGCATAACATTTTAGACGAGACAATCACAGTTCGATATGGCCGCCGATATGTGGCCTGTTTTTTTTTTGCTAACGGTAAGTCGACAGAAGAGTGGTCGGACTGTGAATGGGCGGATTGGGTAGCTGTTGGTGTAAACTTCTTGATCAACCAACCAAATTAAAAAAAAAATACAAAACAGTGCAATAATGAAATTTGTATGCAACTTTATTTGCTCTAGAGCAAATAAGGGCTGCTTTGTGCTGAGTATTTAAGGCCATTATGATGAAATTAAAGCGTAGTAGGAAGAAAATTTCATTATTGCATTGTTTTGTATTTATTTTAATTTGGTTGGTTGATCAAGAAGTTTACACCAACAGCTACCCAATCCGCCCATTCACAGTCCAACGGGACAGCCGACCACTCTTCTGTGGACTACTGTTAGCAAAAAGAAAACAGGCCACATATCGGCGGCCATATCGAACTGTGATTGTCTCGTCTAAAATGTTATGCTCAAAGTACTGGCTGATAAGATAGTATGGGTTACAAAAATATTTAAAAAAATTGCATAATATGACAATTAATAGACTAGATACAAGCCTTCTGTGAAAATTTTCGGATTTTCGACTTTAGCTTCAGAACTAATAGACCGATTTTAATAAATAGGGTATCTTAAGATTCGGGGAGAACGTGCGAGTGTAGGCTATATAAAAATTCTAAGGGTGCGTCATAACAGGTGCCAAAATCCTTTTTACTTCGCTAGTTGGGTTTAACTGTACCTTTACGTTTTTTTACAACTTTTAGCAGTAGTAGAAAGAAAAGCAGATTATGCACCTCGCATTAAGTGATTTGTTATTGCGCTCGTGTTTTTAGAGCCCTCACTTGCGTTCGGGCTCCAAACCAACACTCGGCACAATAATTAATCACTTTCTGCTTGGTGCAACAATCTACTATTACAATGCATGTGCTCGGAAAAGGCTCAAATCAAGGCGCAAAACTGAATAGGAAACCGGATTGAACTCACTAGTGTTTTTTTACGTAAAGTAACTTTTTAACCGACTTCAAAAAAAATGAGGAGGTTCTCAATTCGGTTGTATTTTTTTAAATTTTTTATTTAAATATTCTGATTTCATCGTACCCCAAATACAAAGAGCCTTTAAACACTTAAAATGGTTAACAATATAATTCAGTCACAGGTTTTTCTTCACGAATGTACATCAGTGGCGTGCACAGAGTTTTTAGACAGGGGAAGCAGTTTTTTTAGGGTTCCTTACCTCAAAAGGAAAAAAGCGGAACCCTTATAGGAACACTCGCGTGTGTGTCTGTGTGTCTGTCCATCTGTCACAGCCAATTTGTTCTGAAACTACTGGACTGATTGAGTTGAAATTTAGTACACATGTTTAAGTTGGTGACCACTACACGGTCGTGTAATGTAAATAAATGAATTTTAAACGTGGAGTTATTTTTGGGGAGTAAATTAGAAACCCTGGCGTTTAACATATCAAATGAAAGGGGTCGTTATGAGGATCTTATTTTTTTTTATAATTAAGATAAAGGGTTTTGAAGTTATTTAGGAAAATAGGCGAAAATTGACCTTCCCCCCGCCATTTGTTATGTTAATTTAAATACCATAGACTTCTTAGAGGTTTTCCTGTAATGTAAAGGTAAAGAACAATTTTCTGGTTTTTTTCCCGAATTATGGGCACAGTAGTTTCAGAGATACCTAAGGGGGTTTATGAACGCGTATTTTCCTAAATAACTTCCAAACTATTGATCTTAAAATTATAAAGACAATATATTTAAGATTCTTATAACGAGCCCTTTCATTTGATATATCACACAATATAGTTCACAAATATTTTTTATTTTTTTTATTATCAAATGTACCCCTCCAAAATTTTCCCCGCATGTTTAAAATTCGTTTACTTACGTTGCACCTCCGTGTTGCGGTCACCGACTTATACAAGTGTACCAACTAAATTTCAACTCAATAGGTCCAGTAGGTCCAATTATATTATTATTATTTGTGATTAGTATTTATGTTATTGTTTATCATATTAATGGATTAATTGTAAGTAAATGTAGATAAGAGAAGATTTACCTGATTGTGCTTCATCAGCTCTTTGATCATCCACCTCATATACTGGTGTGACGTTATGGCAAAGGGCTATGGCTAGCACCATTTGCCATATCTGATGTGGCGAGGGCGGCAACAACTCAATGTCAGACACCATGGGCGAAGTTGGTATATAAGCGTCGTTTGTCAAATGTTGAGTGAGCAGAGCCTCTACCTATATTGCCAAGCAACGAAATAAGTTATCAAAAACATAAGATGCAACAATGGAAGTCTCTATTACCATTTTATAACAATGAGATACCTCATAAAACAAGTTTTTATCAAAAAGGGCATTTCCTAAATGCAGTTTTTGAAACACCATTTCATTTTTAGTCAGTGTGCCAGTTTTATCTGCCAGAAGGTACTGTATCCTGCCTAATTCTTCTGGTATGGTAGTTGAACGCATTACTGTGCCTTCTATATTTTTATCTTTTTGAATATTCCATGAATAGTAAACCTTACCTATATCTAGGTTTACTCTTAAACTGCAATCAAAATCAGAGATTAGGGTGCAGTGGTATAAATATATGATACAACATCAAAATACATAATATGTGATTGATACTTTACTTACCTAATTGGAATGATGTACGAAAACAGCAACTCAAACCTGAACAAAAATCCGTACCAAGGTCCATTGAATCCCTTAAGCACAATCATCAGGAAGGAAGTAAGAAGCGTGGCTCCAAAGAGGACCTTTGTAAGATTATTGACTTGCAATTCAAGGCGTCCAACTTTAGAACGGGGCGTAGCATTGTTCATGACACTACGTGTCTGGCTACCTGTGTAAACAAACCAAATCGGTTTTTAGCGAATTTGTAAAAAAAAATATTTTTTGCTGTATCTATCTATGTATATTGTGATGTATTTTTTGCTGATCATTAGTGAGGTAAGAATATTTTCGTAATTACTTCATTATATTTTCAAGGAAAAATCACTAATACAATTTTCATTTTTAAATTTGCCGCTTTAACGCTGACTGTCAGGTGTCGCGTGTAACGTCAACTTAATAAAACCGGTCGTAAACGTCAAAAAAAAGCATAGTATGCGAGAGGGTACAGTCCGAATAGCACTCACGGTGATCACAAGGATTAAGGTGGGCAGCGTGATTCGGAACGCAACCAACCTATGCAATGTCTACGTCGTGACTGGTGTTAAAAGTCACGTGACTTAAAGTAAAATGATAAGTTTTAGGTGATTAAATTCAATAAATTCTTGATTTATTTTTACATAAATCCTGACCTATAATGTACTATTGGGGTTAAGTTTCTGTTCCACAGATATATATTAGTATTCGTTAGGTAGGGTGAAGGCGGCAACAGTGGCTATAGCGACAACAGTGGTGCACTGGCCGTTGTGTCAGAAATATTATAGATAGCTTTCTTTCTTTCTGACTCTTTGGAAGGTCTCCCGATAGAAACAGGTTAGAACCAGTTCGCTTGCGTCAGCTATGTAACGAACCCGCGTAATTAATGTTTTTTTGTTTTGACGAAAGAAAATGCGAATTTTAAGGTAAGGTGTACTTTCTATTTTTTCACGAACATTTTGTTTTACCAATGGATTAATAATTTTGCTGAGAAATAAACTTAATTGAGGTCATTTTGACGTATACTGCACTTCGATTTAAGCAAAACTATCACGTATGGTATAAGTTAAAACTAAAATGGCGGTTTAGTACACAGTGGCTCAAATCACATGAGTACACAGTGGTTCATGAGCCAAGTACATTAATTTAGAAAATTTAACAAATTGTAATATTTTTTATTAATTTTCTCTTTTAGGATGGCTCTCGTTCAGCAAGGCCCCGTTAAATAGGGAAACAGACCGATAAGGACAAAAAACGCTTAAAATAAAATAAAAAATGTTATGAGCGTGTGAAAAGCGTCTAAAGTTTAAGACTGAGAAATAAGTAGTCAAATTTAAGTTACCTGATTATTAAGTAATTTGTTCAATGCGAAAAGCCGAAAATTGCATTATTATTTGAGTTAAATTAAAGATGATTCACTGTGAACTGAGGGCAGATCCACTGTATCCCACCCCCAGTACACAGTGACTCAAATAAGTTTTTTTTTTAAATACTGTTTATTTTCCAAAATATTACCTTGTTGAACTAAATCGATTAAAATAATCAATATACATTAGTTACACTATAATACTAACCCTTCTACATCTTTCCAACACTCGCCCAAATCAAGTGAGCATCACTCGAAAAAAAGTGACCCACTGTTGCCGCCTTGACCCTACTATAGTCAAGTAGCCAATTATGTTCAATTGATACTTCAATTGCTATACTTACACCCAAACTTGACGATTTTTATGGACTTCAGAGGGCCTAGCACACTAGCTTTTATCGCGCGCATAGAGAATCTGTCACTTTTTGACTAATAAGTGAGTACGAAAGGGACGAATGCTTTATGTGCGCGATAAAAATTAGTGTGCTACAGGGGCAGGGCGTATCTATTTTGTTGGTCAAGATATAATTTCTAATAAAATCTATCTGATTCTTCGATCTTTCCTGTTTCTTAAGAAACGGAATTTTAATTTGAATTTTAGCCAGAATTTAAAATATTTTTATTGCAAAACACATATATAGGCCTTATGTTATTCTTATACGGTGCGAACGTTTTTGCACTCATCAAGAAGGACGGTGGGATCAGGCCAATAGCAGTCGGAACAACCTACCACCGCTTAGCAGCTAAGTGTTGCTGCAGCGCTACCTCAGAAGCCCTGCGACAATAACATGCATGACACAAAGATAAGATAGACCGTCTTATCTCTAAGTGCGTCTCTCTCACACTAGTGCCGACGAAAGAGATAGTCATAGAGATAAACGGGCTTAATTCATCTTTGTGACATGCATGTTAGGGCCGCTGAGCGACTATTTGGCTGTAAGGGTGGCTGAGAGGCAGCGCTACATTCGTTCACCACACTGGAGCAAGATTTGTTTTAAATACAAAATGTTGAACACCTGACATGTCCTGTGTTTTAATGTGAACCTTCTTACCTTAGACATAAGGACGCTCTTTGTGTGAAATGGTTTTAGCAGTTACTACCTGGGATTTTAAAGTAGCGATTAGCGGTTACACTTCACAATGAAAGACAATGGCTTTGTTTGCCAGATAAGGAGCTAATGCGATCGGGACAAGAAAAAGAATTACTACTATACATACACAGACAAACTACTGAAGCTAACTGTCAGTGTATTACTAAAGTAAGGACACCAGAATATGTCCGTAGTTAAAATGCATAAAGACTGTTAATAAATACCAGTGTAAATGATAAGTCCAGTGGCTTGACCCGATGCTACAACACACCCACTCCACAGAGTGTTTTCAATATCCAAGGATTCACTTTCTTCCTCATCCAGTCTTGTGCACGTTCCAATGAAAGAATGAATGTCTTTCTCTGGTTTTTCTATAAATATCTTGGCATTGATGTCAAGAAGATGTGCATCTGTTGGGAGTTTTTGTGTGGATGGTAGAGGTATTCTGGAATCCAGTACAATTATTTTGTACACTAAACTGATATGTAACTGAGTATTTTTCAATTCATAGTTCTTTAACAAGTCTAGACCAAGTAAATATTATGTAGGTATTCGTTCCATCCAGAACATATATCGAAGTGCACGATCGCCGAGCATCCTTTAGGTACACGAACAGTTTAGAGCCAAAGTGACCAGTCTGTGATTCAGTACCTAGGTATCTATTGCAGCAATACCTACTGATAAAACTTTAAGTATAACATCTATTTTCATGCAGAATACCGAATGGCGTTCATATATGTGCATTCAATGGATCCCGATTTATAGGCCTCAGAAAATCGTAGCTTTTGGACTCACTGACCCACATAAGGTAGGTACTTCTTTTTGTTCTAGAAACTTGAAAGAGCATAGCCGTATTTGCATGGAAAAGCCGCCATTTCAACAAATGTTCACTGTAATTTTTGTAATACAAGCCCTTATGACAAGTATTAATTCCTCCAAGTTTCAGCTTCCTATCTTTGTTATTTTTTGAGATATATTTTTTTTTAATTTTTAATATAAACCATTTTTTGCCACATTGGCTAATGCAATTTACGTCAACTTTTGGTACAGTATAGAGACTAACAAAAACTATAAATAATATTTAATAATGCCAAAAACAATACTTGGATAAATGGGGCAAATAAAACGTAAACATTTGTTTTCTTGATTCTAGAAGAGTGACACCAACAGGTTTTTGTTCGATCATTGCTTGTATAAAGGCCTACAATATATACATTTTTAGGGTTCCGTACCTCAAAACGAAAAAGGGAACCCTTATAGGATCACTCGTGTGTCTGTCTGTCTGTCTGTCTGTCCGTCTGTCACAGCCAATTTGCTCCGAAACTACTGGACCGATTTATTTGAAATTTGGTATACATATGTAAATTGGTGACCGCAACAGGGATGCGTAACGTAAATTAATTAATTTTGAACATGGGGCCCACTTTTTAAATTAGAAAATTAAAAAAAAAGTTGTGCAACTGAAATCGTGTGACATATCAAATGAAAGGGCTTATTGTGAGGATCTTAAAGATTTTTTTTTTTAATTTTAAGTAAAATAGTTTAGAAGTTATTTAGGAAAATAGGTGAAAATTGACCATTCCCCCCCCTTATCTCCAAAACTACCGGGCCTAAAATTTTGAAAAAAATACAGAAAATAGTTCTTTACCTATAAATTACAGGAAAACCTATAAGAAGTCTATGGTATTTAAAGTAACATAGGAAATTTCAGTTTATCATGTATGGAACGGAACCTTCTCTACGCGGGTTTCACTCGCACTTGACCGGTTTTTTTCATAAAAATCTAGTTGGTACCTCATAGTATAAGAAGGAAAAATAAAGGTTAGAGAGTACCCATACACCCGCAAACGAACTACACAATAAGATGATTTAGTCACAAAAGAGATTGTATACATTGCAACCTATTTATCATTAAGGATATACTGGCAGCTTGCAGTGGCGGCGTAGGGTAGATACGCACCCCGGGCGGTTTTGTATTGAGCAACCCTACTTAAAATGAAACACCAAATACTAAACATGCTTACGGTGTCTGGTGTCATGTCTTGGTGATAGTTATTTATTGATATGTATTCAAAGAGGGAGATTTTGTGCACGTTCTTTGGATGTACGAGTGAGTTGTCGATGTCACCCCTTGGTGTTTGGCACCCAGGGCGGACCGCCCCCCCTTTATGCCGCCACTGGCAGCTTGCGTTATTATCTTATAGATGTCAATGGCAAGCTTGAATTATTGCATTCAATGTAGTTTCGATTACATTCCTTATGATTGTGTTGCGCCAATAGTAACTATAATGGCAGTGGCTTGTTACAATTTAACATTCAATGGTTGAGTTGCTCAAGTGTTGCCATACAAACGTATTGTTCTCTGTCGCTCGTGTTGTCACCTAGGGGCCACTGAAAATCAGCGCCCAGGCTCGCCACGGCATAGCGCTGAGTGGCACCCTCTTTGGCACCGGTCGGTACAACTTTTTATGCTCATTTTTTACTTTACTTTCCTTGTCATCTGTCTGTGTCAAATGTGTGTTAAATAAATGTCTTTATTATTATTATTATTATCGATTATAATTTACGAACTCTGAATTATTGTTACTAATAATTATGTAACCAAAAGTGATACCAAATAATAAGAAATGTGCTTATTGTACTATATTTAAATAAGTCATACCCAAAAGTTATTACAGTTTTTGTGAGTCTCTATGTATAGGATACTGTACCAAAAGTTTATGCAAATTGCATTAGCAAATGGGCAAAAAAATGTTTTTTAATTAAAAATAAAAAATAAACATATCTCAGAAATAACAAAGATAGAAAACTGAAACTTAGAGGAAATAATACTTGTCATAAGGGCTTGTATTACAAAAATTACATAACACACACACACACACACATAACACATTAACATTTGATGATAGGGCGGTTTTTCCATGCAACATCATGGCAAGTATTAATTTTAACTTCAATTTTGCACCACCTGCCAAAGTTAAACTATTTTGTTGTTTATTTTCTCTGATGTGGTTGTCTGGAAGAGATCGCTATTTTGAGATAAGACCTCCTATTGTTCCCTAACTTTATTTTGTTAGTGTATGTTTTTCTGTTCTTTTTGTAGTGTTCAATAAACAGTATTGTATTATATTGTATTTACAGTGAGTGTCAATACCAACCTTAATTTCCAATCTATTTCTCCATCTAATTGGTCTGTCCTAATAAAAACAGTACCCATTGTTTCATTAGTTCTGAGAAGTATCATGTCGGCAGGAACTCTTTGCCCTTTATGAAGCACAACTATGTCACCAACACGCAGAGCTGATGCTGGCACATGTTCTGTTACAAATGGCCTATAATCGTTTCCTGTTGCATCTAACATAACACGTTCATAGTGCTGCCTGTTCACTTCTTTGTCCCTTCTATAAAAAGATAATGTGAGTATAGTTAATGTTAATATTATCCTAAAAATGTTTTTATAGTTAGCAGAAATTATTGAATTACCTGTATCTGCTGAAGTCGTCAACAGCTTCTCTGAACAATGTCACAGCTAAGACAAAGCACAGTGGTCCCCAATAAGTGTACAAGTATCCTATTCGGATGCTTGGTATGAACTGACTAAGTGCCATTACCAAAAAAAAAAGATTTAAAAAGAAGCGGAATTGCTCAAATAGTACCAGCGGTAGAAATGTTAAGATGCTATATTTCTGAAAGTTCACGAAACCAAGTTTCATTAAAAGTTTAGAATTAATAAATTTACTATATTGCTATGTATAAGTGAAAGACTTAATAATATGAGACACATCTAAACATTCCACAAAAAACATGCTCAATGGTGAAACAAAACTAAAAATGTGAAGGAGTCGACGCAAAGCAGAGCCCCTATCTCTGTGTAATTTGGACCTCCAGCCCTGACACAATGCTAACATAACTTCATATATTTTATCTAGGCTTAGACTAAACTCAACCTATTCTCAAATTATCACATTTACCCAGCTTTTAGCCACTAAAATAAATAAATTTTGAAAGATCTTAAACACATTCAACAACTTTAACCATCATACTGATACTATAAATACGAAAGTTTGTTCATGATTGAGTTAGTATGTTTGTCACTCGGTTCACAATTCAACAGCCGGACAGATTTGGATGAAATTTGAAATGGAGATAGCTTATACCCTGGATTAATACACGCTACTTTTTATACAAAATGATTTAAAAGATCCAGAGGGAAAAACTATAACCGAATTCCAAGCAAATGAAGTTGTAGGCAGAAACTAGTGCTTAATGAAACTTTTAAATATTTAATGTAATCAGACAATTGCTGTAGGTTTGTTGCTAATAATCCTGTATTAAAGAAAATATGTTTATGAAACATGAAGTTAAATTAGACTTGTTTTGCAGCATTATAAACTCAATTTATTCAACTACAATTTAGTTGGATACTTACTTACCTTATTAGAAATAATATTTGGAGGGAAGTCTTCGTCTGGCAATTGGCCTAAATAAATTTCTCTAGAAGTCAGCTCTTTTTTATGTAAATTAAACCTGAAATACAACAAAACAACAGTTTTGATACCTGAAATACAAAGGAAAACAAAGTGAACTTAGTTAATAAGCGAGTTACCTTGACCATATGGATTTCTTTTTAGGTCTCGTTAATAGTGGCATACTTTCCATGTTTTGGGTAGGTATCGAAACGATAATTTCGAGATTCTTTTAACTTTTAGAATAATATTTATCATTCGTCGATACACACGAGGATTCTTTTTTTTATTTTGTTGCCTGGTTTCAGAGATTTTTAAGCCACGACTTAATTGTTTTTTTATTTTATTTCCTTGCATAGATTTAGAAGTTTTTAATTAAATAATTTGAACGGTATTTTTTATGAATTTGTACATTGGTTTGAAAGTTTTTATGTCCTTTAATAATTTTTTTTAGCGACGGCGGGCGTGAAGTAAATTTACTTTAATTTTCGCACACTTCACTGAGATGGGTGCGAGTGAAACATAAACCGTGGCGTGACGAGCACTAACTAACTAAACTAATCTGTACAGTGTTGCCAACGGATGAAATAGCAATCCGCCAGATAAGGCTCCTCAAACCACCAGAAAATCACTAACAAAAAGATGTCCCCCTCTGAAAACCGGTAAAATTTCCACTAAGATATATGAATATGATTAAAGCAAAAAAAAAAAGAAAAGTAAAAGAACGTTTATTATTAAAAATCTTATTGTAGTTATTATCATTTTTTACTTTTAGTAATTAAAAAAATCAAGTTGCTTAGGATATTATTTATATGAATAAATAAATCGTCTTCAGATGAAGCTGCATTTTCATTTTCAGCCTCACTGTTATCAGACTGATATGACTCCTTCGTCTCAATTTGTTTTATAACATTTAAAGGAATTTCATAATTGTTGCAGCACTTTCCCATTAACTGCATACCGCAGCGTAATAAAAAATATATATGTTTATATTGTGAAAGTATAAAATATGGCTAAATAGTCGTTTCTTATAATTTATGATAATTCTCCTAATCCGCTAAAAAAAACCACTAGCCACTAAAAGCAAAAATTTGCCACTAAATGGGGGTTCCAAACCACCAGATTTAGTGGGAAATCCACTAAGGTGGCAACACTGAATCTGTAATCTGTCACTGTCACTGTCAATGAGGAAACTTTGACATTTGAACACAGATTAATGTCTGTGTATTTGAATTAGGGCTTGCAGTCCGGTGCATATTCGAGTCCCGGAAAGTTCGGGACCGGGACAGAGGCAGTACCAGGATATCACAGGATTTTCTGATTACTTGTTCAAAAACAAAAAATAATCATAATTAATTAAACGAGAACAGAAATAAAAATTAGATGTGGGTAGGTAGCATAATAGACGGTTTGAAGAAAATCTGTTATACCTATTTAGGTAAAATCTTTTGAATTCAAATTCAATAAATTAAATATCCAGCTTTCTCGATGGGAACAGCATTAAGGTCGCTGTCGACAGTTGCAATGCCTATCAACGCTGGTGTGCGCAAGGCTGTGCGTTGTCTCCGATCGCCGATACTGTTATTATTTCGTGCTCAATTACTTCTCCTAATAAACACTGAAACCACTGTCGACTCCTGCGTACAGGCCCCCAATTCTCGATGCATTCGAGATAATGTCGATTGCGAGAATAAACGTCAGATTCATACAGTTGTGTCAAATGACTGTATGCACTGACATTTAATCTCGATTGTGAGATTATCTCGAATGCACCGAGAATTGGGGGCCTGGTCTCGGATCGCGCGCGGGGAGCACAGTTCTTTGTAAAGCCGTCCTACACGGTGAGCAACTGAGCTCTCCACCAAGGTGACCTAATAGGGCCAAAACTTAAGGGTAGTGTTGTGAAATTTTGTTATTCAGGCTTTTTGCTAAAGTAACTACCTAGCTATATTTGGATAATATAGAAGTCTCATATTACATTTCAATATTTTGTCGTTTGAGACACTAAAATGACCGTTGCGTGCATACTTTCCCGGCAATCGCCTTCATATATGCATTCGAATGACCTTGAGAACCAGCTTAGTTTCATAATTTAAAGATTACTATGACAATTGAGCTTTTTTAAGATTTTGTATTATTAAAACAGCTAATTTTCCATTAAAATTATTAAGCACCTTCTGTTAGCAACGTTTATACATATTTACCAAGTTTTTATCATTTTCTAGGCGTAGTTACATCTAGCAACTTTTTATTTAAGAGTTGGCAACACTGCTTATGTGTGCTTAGAAATCTACGTAGTATCCCTAGGTATATTTATAGATATTTAGTTTGTGTTAGAAACCTTTTTTAGTTCCCTTTGGTAAGATGATTCCATTTTATTTATTATATTATTTTTGGCCGAAGCTTCGTTGGCGTCTCAGGATCAAGTTTTGAAAGCTGTGCGTGCGTACTCGCCGCCTGCAGTGACACAACTGGCAGAGAGTAGGTATATATAATGACAACTGGGCTCGCGTGGCGTGGCGTGGTTGGCTTGGCAACCAGCTGCTACACGGTGAGCAACGCAACGGTGGTGCCCGACCGCGGTCGCCAACACACGCCCGTCCGCCAAGGGCGTTCGTGGTTGTCTCGACCGAGGGGGGGGGGGGGGGGGGGGGGGTGAGGACCCGATGTCGGGCCGAGGGCCCCTGTCCGGACCGACAATCTTACAAGCTGACCCATCAGCTTCGTCCCAACAGTCCGATTTACCACACATAACCCGAAAAGCAAAACACAAACAGCCGAAACGACGCGCTTCGAAATCTTGGTAATCTTCGGTACACAACAGTCGCGAGTGCGCCGGGGTTACGTACGGGCGCGGACAGTGTGAGGCGCTCCCGCGCTTTTATTTACGTAAATTAATAGCATAAGAATCTTTGATATATTAAAAGCAAAATATATAAAGTGCATTTTTTTATTCTATACTGACTTACAGTCACTTTTGAAACTAGAAATAAGAACTAAGTAGAAAAAATTAATATTAAAAAGTTACAAGATTTGCAGTAATATTTAATGAAAAGATACTACGACCTTACGAAAAGATACTTCAGAACCTAAAGAAAATTCTAGAAACTTCATAGAGTCTTCTAGAAACTTCATAAGAGTCTTCTAGAAACTTCACGGAACCTTCTAGAAACTTCCTAGATCCTTCTAGAAACTTCATGGAACCATCACAAAATTCATAAGATTATTTTTAAAATATCTTCCATTTACAAATCTCGATTTGGCTAGCGTTGTATTATACCGCGCGTAGATTGATGGGTCCTTTAAATGCTTTTTGTCTATCTACTACGAGAAAACCAGAGACTTGGCTGTATGGACTGAGTACCTTGCCTTCCTTTATAGGGAAGAAGGTATAAAATATGTCATATACCTACTACGAAAAATGTTGGAAATAATGTGTAAATAAAAAAAATCTTACCTAACGTATTAATAGAGCGTGAACAGCGCGCTTTTTTAAACAATATTTACTATACTTGTTTTTACATATAATTAAAAATCATACGCGTAAAATGCTCTTTTTACTTTTTCTCTTCATTGAAATATTTAACCCTTGCAAAACGCAAAGAAATACGGGTACTACGCTATTTTATGATAAGAAATTCAAGACAGATTGCTGGATTGAAGACGACTTGGCTAGATTGCGTGCTCGTATGATCTTCAATCAGCTAATACCGCATAAAGTTACACCTGATCAAGTGAACAAAAGATTTATTTATGATGCAATGTTGTATTACCAGAGAGCTTTGCGTTCAGTGGACCAACAAGGGTATTCCCGTACTAAGACTATACTTAAAGAAAGTTTAGTAGATACAATTGGGGGACATTTAAGAAGTGAATTGCTCCCCACCGCCAGATTTGCTTATTACGCCGGGTATGTGCCTTACAAAGAAGTGAGAGAACTGCACGAGTTTTATGACGAACTAAAATCAATATTAAACACGCAAGGTCAAGGTTGGAAGAGGCCCAACAGAGTTCCCAAATTAACAAATTTAACAGTGGTCAAAATCATGGTGGGACCGGGTAGCCCCTTCGATCCTTGTAACTGTTTGGTCGTTCAGAGAAATGCCAATTCATGTATAAAACTACCGACACCACGGGTTGACGACGAATCCAATCCCTCAGCCATCGCATTGCCGTTTAAACATGGCGGACTAGTAAATTTGCTTTCATCGAAATCTGAAAATATATTGCTCCAATATTACGCTACAGCTGCTCGATGCATTTTACGAAGATCACCAGAAAATTGCCGACATGCTGATTTCGTAAATTTTAATAATGACTTATGGCATTGGATGAAAAGGGACGTAGCCCCTCATCTAGAGGACGAAAAGCTTTATGCAGCTTATGGTGGGGTCCTCCGAGTAGCTGCAGCTGTTCAAAGTTATGGTAAAGGTTTGTCACACAGCAATCTTTTTGAATTTTCTCCAAGCCCCGTGACAGTTAAATGGCAGCCTTGGAAGGCATTAACACAGTCATATGTGTACGTAAACAGTGATTGGTGTCCTGGCATTTGCGTCGCACTAGTTGGTTTAGCTGCATTGGTAATATGTTTTTTACAAATGCTTTTTAATTATATGTTCGGTAACGCAGATACTGGGTGTCAGTGTGCAGGGCCGAAAAAGTTTGAATCTAAACAAGTGGCATATGCAAACATCGATTCTAATTTTCCCGCTATGTTGCCAAAAAGTGATGCTTACTATGATAATGATGAAAATAAGAGCTCACGACGTACATTGGTTCAAAGTCAACCACTCGACGGTACTGTCAAGACAAAAAAGGTTTACAACCTTTACGAAAATACTGAACAGTACATGGATATCGTAATGAGTGACGCGGAGGAAAAAACATCGTCCAGTATCGAGTCAGACAGCGAAGATAGCAATGAGAAAGATGCCGATGATGCTATAGAAGCGAGTACCGCGATGAGGTCTATAAGCCCACCCAAAATAGAAACATCGATTGCGCAATTGAAGATCAATAAGGCCGGTTCCGAGTTGCGTTCCTCGAGCAGGGAACAGAGCAGGGTGCAGGGCGGGGGCACCGGTGACGATGGGTGCAGCAATCGCTGGGCATGGTCGGAGAGTTCAAGCAACGAGTCGGGTAGCAGCACCACCTCCACGACGCGCTCGCGGCGCGACTTAGCCTGGGCGCGGCGCGTGCTCTCCCGACAATCAGCTACCAAGACCATTTCCGAGACCGACTTGGATCACAACTCTTTTACGACACTGAATTCGCATCGATAGTTTGCTTACTATTGTCTTTTTACCCGACTGCTCGATGCCAAAAAAACGGTATAACTTTAACAGTCTACGTAGGCTATTATAAGGATTCTAAGGGTGTGTCACTTAGTTTTTAACTTTACTTTTGTTTTAGTATATTACTTAAGTTTGTATAAGACAATTGTTTTATTTAAGAAGTATTTATTGTAAGATATTTGTATCGAATTTGCAATTAAAAGAACCGATTTGTGTATCTACTTTTCCTTTATTATCTATCATACAAGTAAGTATTTCTATTATAAATAGACATCAGAAAATAATAAAATACAGTTTTAAGGAAACTGCTTGTTGATCAATTTATTACAAATACTAGCTTCCGCCCGCGACTTCGTCCGCGTGAAATTCGGTTACAATTATTCCCTAGGGAACTTTTGACTTAGCCGGGATAAAAATTACCCTATTTCCTATTCCAGGAGTTAAGGTTTAACTATATAAAACTAGTGGCTCCGTGAGCTGTAGACCTCGCGACAAACTTAACTTTGCCGTTGGAAAACTGTATATCCGCTAACTCCTCCTAAACCACGCAACTCATTTAGATGCGGTTTTCACCAATGGACGACTTGGTTCATTAGGAAGGTTTATATGTACATAGCATATTTTAGATAAATTCAATGTTTTTTGAATCAAGTCGTCAAAAAATTAAATTATATGGCGCTAAAATAGCTGACGCCTGGCTTATCCTTAAGAAATATATCAAAATAATGTACTAAAGAATTGTAGTTCATTAAAAAGCCTAGCGAAAAGTCCGCGATGGCATATGTCTATCTCCTAAGATTGACTCATAGTAACCATTTTTATCTTTAAAATATTAATTAAAAATATTAGGTTATTTGCAAAGCTATTTTCTCCTATTGAGTATTAATCCTTATCGAGACAAATACCTTCTTTAGCTTGGGCATTTAATGTAGATTAAAATTGTCCTTTGCACTATATCATTTAAATAAATACTTTAAAAGATATCAACGATAAAAGAAACGGAACAATAATTCACGGACCACGAGCTGTACCTCGCGACAAACTTAACTTTGCCGTTGGAAAACGGATATCCCCATACATCGACTTATGTCGGTTCAGTTTACCAACACCAATTGCAAAAACCCCCATATCTCCGCCATTTTGAAAAATATTGAAAAACCGAATCGACAAGAAAATTCTATATAATTATCGCACCTGCTCACAAAATTTCACGAGAATCGGTCGAGAACTGTGACCTGTAGACGAGAACAAATGGACAGCTGGACATCCGCTGGACATACGAAAGCAAGCTGAAACGGAGACGCTTCGCTCGCTTCGCTCGCTCGGCCGAAAATTCGGAAGAGTGATGATTATGAGTACAAATACAAGGAAATATCAGGTAATGAATTTTCTGCGAGCCAATATGGACCCTATTAGACCTTAGCTGATGGAATAGGAAATAGGGTACTTTTTATCCCGTCTAAGTCAAAACTTCCCAAGGGAATAATTATAAGCGAATTTAACGCGGACGAAGTCGCGGGCGGAAGCTACACTTTATAAATGCGAAAGTAACTCTGTTTGTTAAGTTTTCACGCCTAAACCACTGAACCAATTTTGATGAGTTTTGGTATAGAGATAGATAGATCTGTTTGTTACGTTTTCACGCCTTAACCACTGAGCCAATTTTGATGAGTTTTGGTATAGACATAGATTGGAGTTTGGAGAAGCACATAGGTTACTTAAATTATTATTCTACGCAGACAAAGTCGCGGGCACCAGCTAGTAAAAAATAAAACCCTTATATCGATATCTATTTAAATTCTATAGGACCCAGATCTGACCAGGAGCCCAATTCTCGGTGGAGTCGAGATAATCTCACAATCGAGATTAAACGTCAGTGCAGTGCATTCACACAGTCGTTTGACACAACTGTATGAATCTGACGTTTAACCTCGCAATCGACATTATCTCGAATGCAGCGAGAATTGGGGGCCAGTCCGTGGTTGTCATAAAGAAGTGACTTAAAAAATTCGCATCCAGATAGAAAATATGAAAAAGTTGCGGTTATCGTTGTGTGCTGTGTGGCTGACGTAAGGCTAACCACTGACCTACAATATTACTGTGCAACATCAGTGGTTGCACAATAATATTGATCGTCAGTAGATGATATTGACAGTCAATATCGACTACTGACGATCAATATAACTATGGAACCAGTGATATTGCACAGTTATACTGTAGGTCAGTGGGTAGCCTAAGGAGAGGAACCAAGTTTGAAGTTTACACATAGGTAATGCAGGTACGAGGTCTCGTAGGTCAGCTGTGAAAACAAAAGAAACAGAAAGTTTTGCCATCGTAATATATCAGTAAGGATTGTTCAGGCGATATTGTACGTATTAGTTATAGCATTGCATCATGTACCAGTCAATCTGAATACACATAAATTCACATCTCTTATCTTGAATGTTAAACATATATTGCAAGTACCTATACCTACTCGTATCGCGTACGAAAAGTAAAATGGTTTTTGGTGTTATTTTATATTGTTTTCTAGATACGCGTAAGTACATAAGTTTGGAAATACAAGATTTCCTTGGGGGAAATTTAAGTACATTTTATACTTAAAGGAGCTCTGAAACGGGCTAGCTTTTCGGCAATTTATTGCTGAAGTTCGGGCTATCCTTAAAAGTTAACATTCATACTTTTTACCCACTAAAACCCAGCGAGAAGCCCTCACCGTCTTACTTGGACATCAATGGATTGCTGTCAAGCATTCGACAGTGACGACCCGACGATTGGTCCACGACTGTGGTCCACTATTCACTTTAGGGTGCCTCGAGAATCCAGAGGCACCCTCAGGCTTTTTTTGCCTATTGTGAGCGAAGGTGTCCTGGGGGACACGGTGGATGCGGGTGGGCCCCCGCGCTCAGGATCCACTATGGTGGGTGGAGGGGGTACGCGTAGCGCCGCCGCCTTCTTCCCGGCCTCCTTTTGCGTGTCGGGTCAGCTCCGCAGCTTCTTTCAGCGCCATCACCTCTTCGCAGAAGGAAACTACTGTCTCCCAACACCTTTCGCTGTCCAACATAGCTTTCACGATGTTAGGCAGCGACAGGGTTCCCACCTATTGCGCTCTCCAAGGAAGCTCGTTGAGGGCTCCATACCGCGCACTCCTAGGAGGTGCTGCGCCGTGTCTAATGGAGCGCCACACTCGTGGCAGGCAATGGTCGGTTCCCGTCCCGCTATCTTGTGCAGATATTTTCCAAAACAACCATGCCTGGTTAGCACCTGCACCAGTCAGAAGGTAAGGGACCTCATGGTGCCTCTTCACCCAACGGACCAACTTTCGGAAAACCAGCAACCGGTATTTCTAAGGCCACTGCCCATCTGACACAGCCCTTCTTTCTCATTCCGTTGCTCGCCTCTCGCCCTTACGCTTGCTCGGCACTGATGCACCTCAGCGAGCACTTCCGCAAAACCGTGACTGCTGCCCATGATACCGTCCAATAGCTCCAAGATGCCCCGATGGTCTCCGCAGGAGGATCTTGTTCTGAGCAGTGAGAGCATCCACCCAGATTGGCGCCCTGTACAGAGCCATGCTCCTGATGATGCTGTAGAGCTCACCAGTTTCGGGGCAAGTGCGCTGAAATGTGTCCTAAAGTTCTACCGACCGTCGAGTACCAGGCCCAAATACTTCATCTGGCCGTAACTTTGATGGTCTCCCCGCGGACATTTATTGTTGTTCGAGGGCCATGAAATAAGATGGTCTCAGTTTTCTGTATAGCAACCTTTATGCCTAACTGCTCCTTACGCTGTACTACTAGCGGCGTTTCAACTACTGCCCATTGCGGAGTATCCTCGTTCCCGGGACCTCGTCAGAAGCGAGAGAAGGAAAGCCCCTGGCGTTTTAGTCGGTGCGAGTCCGACATTAGCATCCGAAGACACTGCTTCTTGCCTCATGATTCTAGGTCAACGGGATATACCCTATAGGTTTTGATTCCTTTTGGATTCCCTTAAAAGTATAAAAATATGTGACATAAACAGCCGTATCTTTTGATTGCGTTGACTTACAAGGTTGATTTTTTCACGGCTCCAAGAAATTGCAGGCTTGAATACGTGATATTAATTTCAACTTGATACCTCCACGCGTTCCTGAGAAAATAGGGGTTGACACACAGACGGACAGAAAGACCGCCAGACAGACAGACGGACAAGCAAGTGATCCTATAAGGGTTCCTTTTTTCCTTTTGAGGCACGGAACCCTAAAAATAAAGGTTAGGTTAGGTTAATAATGCAGTGACCCGCATTATGCTACGCACATAAAGAGGCAACTTCCTGATTACTAAACTCATATGAGTAAGTAGCTTAACTATTTTCCGGTGGCTACTTTTTACCGTGAACAGGCTTTACTATTCTTTTCTGTATTTTACATATTGACTATTGTTTAGCAATCGCGGCGCAAAGTGCACATTATGGTCCGATCGCTCTACGCTTCGAGGAGGACTGTGACGCGGTGTGCAGAGACCTCCCGCAGGACGACATGCAGCCGGTTTGTATGGTGTTCAGCCGGTATAAAAAAGGATACCTATTCTTCGCAAATCAGTGTCATGCGAGACGACACATGTGCAGAGAAAATCTAAGTAAGAAGCTAAATCTAGCATCTTAAAATATCCAAATGTATTTCATTAATTCATTAGCTTTTGCCCGACAATGCGGGACCACAAAAGCCATTTTTAATCGACTTTAAAAAAGCGAAAGTTATGAATTCCTCCCTTATATTTCATTTATGTATGTTCCCGCAGAACTTTTACCTTAAGAACCGATTTGGATGATTATTTTTTGTTGGAAAGGTTATTCATAAACAACTTGGCGTAATCTGATGATGGGATCCATGAGGAATCAACGAAACTCATCAAATCGAGACTGGCGGGATGGCGAATGTGTAGTGCAACTGCCACCTGTGCCAGAGGTCGTGAGTTCAACACCCACTAGGGGCAACCTGTGTGATGAGCACGAATGTTTATTACCCAAGTCATGGATGTTAAGTATCTATTATATTGTAGGTAAACTAGCTTCCGCGCGACTTCGTTCGCGTGCAATTCGGTTAAAATAATGCCCTATTTATTTTGTTTTTGAACCATCCCCGTATTAATGCGAATAAAACCATGAAAAATACCGGACAAGTGCGAGTTAAACTCGCGTGGAGAGGGTTCCGTGATTATATGAAATTTCCTATGCTACTTTAAATACCATAGACTTCTTATATGTAGGTTATCCTGTAATCTATAGGTAAATAACTATTGTCTATATTTTTTTCTAAGTTTACTGCACAGTATTTTCGGAGATAAATAGGGGGATGGTAAATTTTCGCCTATTTTCCTAAATAACTCCTAAAGCATTTAAATTAAAATTCCAAAAATAATATTTATGATCCTCATAAAAAGCCCTTTCATTTGATATGTCACACGATGTAGTTTGTTTTTTTTTTTTTACATTTTCTAGTTTAGACCCCAATAGCGCCCCCCTTGTTTAAAGTTCATTTATTAACGTTACACGGCCATGTTGCAGTCACCGACTTACATATGTGTACCGAATTTAGACTGAATCGGTCCAGTAGTTTCGTCGAAAATTGGCTGTGACAATCGGTCAGACAGACACACAAGTGATCCTATAAGGGTTCCGCTTTTTCCTTTTGAGGTACGGGACCCTAAAAATGGTTACTTCAGACAAAGATACGGTAATTTCGATATCACAATAAATAATTAATTTAAAAAAACTTAAGCTAAGCTGACACACCTTCCATCGCATCGTTCTGGGTCACATGGAAGCCATCGTTATTGTCGTCATCACCCTGAGCTACTTTTTAAATTACTTATGTACTTACTACACCACTGTCAGCTTCTCTTCATAAAACAAAAATCATAATAAATATTTTTTCTTCCGACTACGCTTTAACTTCATCATTATGGCCTTAAATACTCAGCACAAAGCAGCTCTTTTGTCCTCTAGAGCAATAAAGTTGCATACAAAATTCATTATTGGACTGTTTTTTTTTTATTTGGTTTGTTGTCAAAAACTCACAGTCCGACGGGACAGCTGACCACTTCTCTGTGGACTTACTAACCTACTATAAGCAAAACACTCCACATGTCGGCGGTCATATCGAATTATGATTGCCCCATCTAAGGTAAAGGCACCTATTAACGACCCCATCCAAATCGGCACCCATTATCGTGGTGTTTTTTAATACGTGTTTTATTAGCAAATGACCCGACTGATTAAGAATCTTTTTGCACAAGACCAAAGCGTACTTAGTTGTCTATTGGATTTACTGGCGCGGGTGGGTATGCATCAAGCAAAGAACTTGCAACTCGTAAGTTCCGGCAACGGCGGCGCAGTAGCAGCTTATCCCATACAAACACGTTAGACCACACGTAAGTAAACTCGCATCTTACTTAGCGATTTGCGTAATAATTGTAATAACTAATCTAAGGCTATGTTTTTTAAAAGATTTATTATAGCTCCGTTTGCGACTTTGAAATACTATTTTTCTGATATTTTGTTTGGGAATACGTAAAAAGTAGAATTTAAAATACCTCGGTATTTGGATCAATTTTTCA
The DNA here is from genome assembly GCA_947859335.1 of Tortricodes alternella. Lineage (NCBI taxonomy): Eukaryota > Metazoa > Arthropoda > Insecta > Lepidoptera > Tortricidae > Tortricodes > Tortricodes alternella. The sequence continues at coordinate 18,364,823 of OX401970.1, read as the reverse complement.
CTGTGGCTCCTAATTCCGCGGTATAACACGGTAATACGTAAATACCTTAGTTTCAGTTGCCATTATTTTTTAAATTTATTGTCAGTTAAGTATCTAAATGTTTTGTGTTATTGAAATCTTCATCTATCTAAGCAGCTAAAGAGCTATATCCGTGGTATGAAAAATATACAAGAAGGTCTTACTTTTTGATAAAAACGTAAGCACTATATTACTGGTTTCTATAGACACCCTTAAATTAATAAGTCGTTAAAATATACAGATAAAATCAAAGATTTACTTCCTAGTTTTATGAGTTTGGTTTTATAAGCAAATGGAAGTATATATTTTCGATTTGTTTTAAAAAATTCACTACTTCTTATTTTTTTTATCGGTCGTAATTAGGATTTACAGCACTGTTAATTAAACTTATTACCGATGGTATTCACAGATAACCCTCGGTAATAGGATATATGGGAACCTAATTCCGACTTATTCATGGTTAGTAAGAGTCGGAGATAGGTTCGTCTAATATTACCTATTACCGAGTGACAACGTAATGAAATAAATAATTTAGGGTACCGTAGTTCTGATTTCTTTGAAATAATTATTTTGATTATTATTTTGTTTTTGGTAGTTTTGTTCGGGTCGGAATCTGTTGTTCTTCCTACTCAGCTATACTTTTTGTATGAGTGGGACTAAAACTAGGTAGTATTTTTTTTTGGGCTCCAATGTTACAGTATAATCAAATTAAATTCTAGTGTAAAGTCAGTATGTTTTTGATTTGTTATTAATTATTATTAGTTACTTTGTAACCAAACATGGCTTTTCGATTTAAATGTTTGATTATTATAATTTTATTGATATAATTATAAAACTTTAAGTAAGTCTTCATATTTATTTCAATAATCTAAAAAAAAACTGTTTGTCAATAAATGTACGGAACCAAAACTATCATTAATTCTTACCCTCGGTAATAGGAACCAAATTCGCGGTATTAGGGTCACAGCCTATCCAATACCACGGTAATAGGGGATTTCGACATTTTGGCTTTAATAAATATTTAACTACTAGTTACTACCTAGAATTAGATAAAAAACCTAGAAAATAACAAGTTAAATCTATATACTTTAACAAAAAAAATCCTTACCCTCGTTATGCTGTCTTGATACCCTTAATTTTTGGCTCTTACTTGAAAACTTGCTTAACTACCACGGTAATAGGTGCCTTTACCTTAAAATATTATGGTTGAAGTACTGGCTGATAACATAGTATAGTTACTAAAGGATTTAAAAAAAGGCGTAATATGAAAATGAATTGACCAGTACAAGTTTTCTGTGAAAATTTTTGGATGTTCTACTTTAGCTTCTGAACCACTGGACCGATTTTAATGAATAGGGTATCTTAAGATTCGGGGAGAAGAGAACGTGCGAGTAGGTATCAAAGGCTATTATATAAAAAATCTAAGGGTGCGTCATACCAGGTGCAAAAATTCTTTCTTTTTACGTCGCTAGTCGGGTTTAACTATACTTTTACTTTTTTACCAACTTTTTGGAGTGGTTGAAAGAAAAGCAGATTATGCACCTCGCATCAAGTAATGTATTATTGCGCTCGTGTTAACACTCGGCGCGATAATGAATCACTTTCTGCTTGGTGCAACAACCTACTATTGTTTCCTTTTTATTATACAAAACCACAGTTTCGCCAAAAATCGTACTTTTGTACCTACCTACTGCCTTTATCGCTAGCAGGGCAGTATAAGTATATAATTTTTGCAGTATTAAACATGGTTAATCCCAGAAGGTGCTTCAAGACTCAGCAATATTTTATGCCAATTGTTTAAAATGAATAAATCTTGAAAGATATAAGTACCTAATTCTTGTTTTATTTATCAATTGTTTCTTTCAAAAGATCCACTTTAAACCTTTAGGTACAACGTGTTATGGAAATAACGCAAAATGTGATATACGTCAATTAGGGAACACTAAATTAAGTTAACTTAAAAAAAGGAAAGATTTTTTTGTTTTATTTATCCTAAAATTTTTCATATAACATAGTTACCTACACTTTGCTCTTAATACTTATAGCGCGCATGCACGATGACATTGTTGACAATTTGTTGATAAGAATATGATATGCATAATAAATAGAAATTCGACGCAAGCCACGGCGGCTACTGGCACCCAAAGTCACGCAACCGTTGCGTTGCGCCCAGCGGCCCTTACATGGAAGACACAAGGGTAAGTTAAACCGTCTTATCTCTAAGTGCGTCTCTCTCACACTAGTGCCGACGAAAGAGATAGTCATAGAGATAATATATATAATATTTTAATAGTTTTCATAATTATCTTTGTGTCTTGTGCATGTTAGGGCCGCAGCATGGTCAGGTGGGAGTGCGAATGCGAGTGCGAGGTGCGAGTGCGACAGCCGCTTGCGACTGCGACTGTGTGTGTGTGTGTGTGTGTGTGTGTGTGTGTGTGTGTGTGTGTGTGTTTTTACATGTTGGCATCGGCTGAACCGATTTCCACGAAATTTTCTGTGCGCATTTTAGTGCAAATAATAAATAGCAATGGGTAAAAAAGCTTGTTATAAAAATGCAATTTTTAACAAAACCTTATTATGTAGGTATACTAAAGAAAATATCTTGGCTTTGTGCTCCCGTCTAAGTGGTACTACATGAGAAGATCAGGCAGTATGGGCAAACTTCTCTTAGCCTTTCCCAATGGGAAGAAACAAACAACAAAACAATGACATTGACAAAAGTGATTATGACTTTTGTCAATATCGTTGTTTTGTTGTTTGTTGATATATACCTACCAATATTACACAATATATATTGTTTATTATATAACTGCGAGTTGCGGTTCGGTGTTGCATCATAACGGTTGGATTGACCAGTCAGTGGCTTGGTGCAGCTTTAAATTAAGTTAAAAATATTTTGCAGATATGTGTTCCTGCTTCCAAATTGTTGAGCAAGGGCCACCAATTGAGGTGTTTCAAAAGAACAAGTTGTTTATTGAAGACACTTTTCAAAACAAGGTCAATTTAACTGTCGGCGGTAAGCAAGACTATGTTTCATTTAAATAAACTAAATTAACTGCTGTTACGCAACTGCCACTGGAGAAACTTGGCCAATCGTAAAAGTCATACTTTTCGATGGCGATAACTTGTTCACCTCCTTAAATAAGCATTAAATTCACTTAATAGTAGCTATCGTACCTTAAGACAAGTACCATACCGGGTCCAAAAAAAGTAACTAACTACATAGGTACCTATATCTCACCAAACGTAAAACGAGCGCTAGATGGTGGGGGCTGCGCAGTAGTCGATTTACCGGCCAAATTGGTGGTATGAGGTGAGGCGCGACGGAGGGGATAACGCGCAGTATGTCTGTGCCTTCACGCTATTGGTTCGTCAGTCGACCTTGCTTCCTGCGTTGTGTCAATGTTTCATTCGCTCCCAAAACACAGTCACTTACGTTTTTTTGTAGGTACATACTGGACTATAGGTCGCAGGTTCGAGTCCCACGAAAGCCAAACTTTGAGTGATGACAACAAATGTTTGTCATGGATGTTTATTGAGGTAGATCACCGGGGCATGACGGTTTGAGCATTGAGCACCTTCAGCATGCGGGTGCCCACGCACCGCGGGTACTGGCGCTTTTGTTTAATTTGTGTATAAAGCACTCCTATTTGCCTACAGATCTTATGCGTACAGTGGTTGTTCCACTCGTGAAAAATAAGACGGGGGATGTGTCTGATATGTGCAACTATCGGCCGATATCGTTAGCCACCATCACAGCTAAGATATTGGACTGTTTGCTTGATCGCCTTTTGACTAGCCACCTCGATTTACATGACGCGCAGTTCGGGTTCAGATCTGGACTGTCCACGGAGAGCGCGGTGCTGTGCCTCAAGCATACAGTCCAATATTACACAAAAAGGAGGACGCCCGTGTACGCGTGCTTCTTAGATTTATCCAAGGCTTTCGACCTTGTCTCCTATGATGTGCTCTGGCAAAAGTTGCGCTGTGAGACGGATCTTCCGGATGAAGTCACTGGGTTGTTCCACTACTGGTATGAGAATCAGTCTAACAGTGTTAGGTGGGCGGGAGCTTATTCCGAGAGTTACAGGTTGAAATGCGGAGTACGACAGGGAGGGGTTACGTCGCCTAAGCTTTTCAACTTGTATATCAATGGCCTGATCAAGGAACTTAGCAGCGCCAAAGTAGGTTGTTCGATTGATGGCACTTTCATCAACAACATCAGCTACGCTGATGATATGGTCCTGCTGACTCCTGCGATTAGTGCCCTTAATAAGTTGCTCAGGATTTGTGAGAAGTATGCGGAGGTCCACGGGCTCAGGTATAACACGAAAAAGACCGAGCTCTTAGTGTTTAAGCCGCGGGCAGGTTCTGTGGGAACTGTGCCACCGGTGTTTCTCTATGGTAGTGAGGTAAGTCGTGTCTCTCAATTTAAATACCTGGGCCACTGGATGACTGACGACCTATCCGATGGTGTCGACATAGAGAGGGAGAGAAGAGGCCTGTCAGTAAGATGTAACATGCTCGCCCGCAGGTTTGCTCGTTGCTCCAAAGAGGTTAAAGTCTCGTTATTTAAAGCATATTGTCAAAACTTTTACACGAGCAGCCTGTGGGTGAAGTTTACGCAGAGAACCCTGAATGTATTGAGAGTGCAGTATAACAACGCGTTCAGGATGCTGATGGGGCTGCCGCGACACTGTAGTGCATCGGGCATGTTTGCGGAGGCGCGCACTGATGGTTTCCATGCTATCCTTCGTAAAAGGGCTGCCTCCTTGATGGCTCGTGTACGCGGCAGCTCTAATAGCATTCTGTCCGTTGTCGCCAGTAGGTTAGACTGCCCATACCAGAGGCACTGGGTGCAACTGCACGTGCGAGGGGTGGGGTAGTCTGGCTCTGGCATTTTAAATCCTGTTTAGTTTTAAGTTTAGTTGTACATATCTGTTTCTAACCTTAGTTCTTAAGTAATATTGTCTTACTAACACATTTATGGACCAATGGTCTGAAATAAATGATTTCAATTTCAATTTCAATTTCAATTGATATTCATATTTATTGATAATAATTACAGCGTATAGAGATGAGAACGGGAAACCATGGGTCCTGCCAGTAGTACGCAAGGTGGAAAAACAAATAGCAACTGATGACACGCTTCTGCATGAATATTTACCAGTACTGGGTGAGTGTTTATTGCTTTAAAATGGTGTCAGTAATCAGTAATCGAAAAGGTTCACAATTCTATCAATTCAAATTTCGGTCCGCGAGCCAGCAACCGATTTTCATGACCAATACCCTCCAGGCCGATAAGTACTCGTAAAATGCTTTAGAGAGTTGTATCATGAAGCCTCGTGAACCTCAGCTGCAGTTCCGTGGGAGCGTACAACGCACTGCATCCTCATATAACTAGGACTCATGATTCTAGGTCAACGGGAAGGAATAGGTTTTGATTCCCTATGGATTCCCTTGAAAGTATCAAAATATGTGACATAAACGGCCGTATCTTTTGATTGCGGTGACTTAGAAGGTTGATTCTTTCACAGCTTCAAGAGATTGCAGACCTGAGTAAGTATTTGGTATTTATTTCAACTTGATACCTCCACGCGTTCCTTAGAAACAGATAGATAGACAGACAGACAGACAGACGGACAAACAAGTGATCCTATAAAGGGTTCGAAAAAGCTTTCGACCGTGTGGGCCACGTCATCTTGCTTCGAAAATTGTTCTAGCTGGGTCTTCGTGGCAATATCTTTATATCGGTGACCTCGTACGTGTCTAGCAGGCGGCAGGTAGTTGTTCTGGGTGGCTGCAGATCTGAATTCGTTGATGTCTCATCAGCGGCCCTAACATGCAAGACCCGTTTATCTCTATGACTATCTCTTTCGTCGGCACTTATCTTATCTTAGAGGGTGGGGTCCTTGCGGATACACTTCGACCCTATGGGATCTTTTGTGTAATTACCCCTTTTTCCTAAGCACTATCCATTGCATTCTCCACAACTTCAATGAAGTGACTTGTGGAGCGCAGTGGTAGTGCCTTGAATTCCCCTGGTTCTGGATAACCATTGCCAAGGATTTTCATTCTTAGTCTGACGAGGGCGTCGCATTCGCACATGATGTGTTTCATCATTGTTTCTTCCTCTTCGCCACACATTCTACAGCTTGTGTGTGTTGTGCTCGTCGGCACTAGTGTGAGAGAGACCCACTTAGACATAAGAAGGTTTATCTTATCCTTGCGTCTTGCATGTTAGGGCCACTGGGGTGCCACAGGGGTCACATTTGGGTTATCTATTCTATAATGCCTATCTTTATGATATTTACACCGTATTCAATAATTGTATATGTAATTTCTAATGGACGAAAATGAAAAAATAATATATGCTGATATAAGCCGCGTTAATACCTGTGACAGGTTACAAGAACGTCTGGATCGCTTAACTTTTGACCACCATGTTGACTATAGTCAACCGAGCCCATAAGAACCTGGGTTTTGTTTTTAGCATTTGCAGTCAATACGATGACTTGAATTGTTGCAAAATCTTCATTATTCAACAGCAGCAAAGTTTTGTTTTCATTTCAAAACAATGTCCGATTAGTTATTGTTGTAGTTTACTAACTTTCGAATGGCTTAAGTTTCAAATAAATAGGTTGAGTTTTATTTGTTACTAGCTGTGCCCGCGACTCCGTTCACGTACAATAAGTTTAATTCCCAGGTAAGCTTTTAAACCTTCAAGATTTTAAATGAATGATTTAATTTAAAAACATTTATATATATTTTTATTTACCATGAATGCATGCATTCCACACCACCAAATTCGGATCAGGTGGCCCATGGACAAAATGTGCACTTAATCCTTATAATGGGTGCAGGGCCGGATTTAGGGGACGGCATCCGGAGGGGCCCCCACAATAGGGACCATCAATATCATCTACGTCATATTATATTCTAGGGAGCGTCCAGTATCTTATTGCCCCAGGGCCTCCAGACCTCTAAATCCGGCCCTGAATGGGTGAAGTGCATAAAAATAAGTACCTAATCACTTTAACTTGAAAGTTTTCATACATTATCTACATAAACACCTAAAAATCACCATGTTTAGGTAAGGAGTTTTTAATTCACTTCACCAAATATCTTGTTATTATGCGACGCTATGGAGATTTCCCTTCGCTCAAGCAATTAGGGATTTATACTATCCCATAGGGACGACATATTGATTTCTAAACACACTAAGTACCTTTTAAGTTGCGAACGGCTTGCTGCCATGTTGAATATTAAGTACAATACAATTGTTTTTCCAATTGAGGACATTTGGTTTTGCAAGCCTCCTGATCCAAATGGTTAGACGTTAGACGACTTCGTATCTTAAGTATATTATACATGTTTGAGCCAACAAACGTTACCGCATTTTATCATACGCGCGGATATTTCGCTAGATTTCAGTTGCGGCAGCGTAAATTTTTTATTTGAGTATTCCTCTCTTTTATTATTCCATAAACACACATGACCGTATCTCAATTATAAATCTGTCTGCACCGAACAAATTAAAATAAACACACGATGTCCATTCGGTTAGCACGTGACAATCAGCGTAATATATTCACTTTTCGATACAAACCGCGGTTCTCATACTTATCCCCGAAACAAATAATATCGTAACCGTGCATATCTGTTCCACAAAATTACGTTACCACGAATCACCAATAACCACATCATACGTTAATTCGTTACATAGTGACAGGGTCGACGGAGCTCCTATTTCTGCCTAGTTTGGGCCTTCGGCCCTGACGCAACACTAACCTAACCTATTTACCTACCGCACCTAAACCTAACCTAATTTCGTGATTCGTTGCGGAGTCGGGTAAAATCTATTTTGGATATCATACTCATAAACTAACTTTATACCAATATGCTTCATTGAATAACAACATATTATTAAACTGTAAGAAATACTGTGAGAAATAAGAATTAAATAATAAACCATAACCTTCATTTTTACACCCGCGAAGTCGGGTAAAAAGAAACCTAAGTAGATAAAAATAAAACTCATAAGCAATCTACATGCCGAATTTCATGGAAATCGGTTGCGTAGATCTTAAGTTTTATGCATACATACAAACGTGGGTAAGGGGAGGCAGACAGACTGCCAAAAATTCTAAAAATAATTGATTTGGATTCATTATCATTCAAATAGTCTGTCAAACTGCTTTTTTCCAAAACTGGTGTAATTACAGACATAACTTTTCTGTGGATTTATTATATAGTGTAGAGATTTCCATACCAAATTCCAACCTTTAGATTACTTTTTTAAAGGTCGATTGTCCAAAAACACTTAAATACATCATTCATAATTTGAAACCAACAGCTTAATTGATATTTTTTCTGGATTCTATCTTCAAAAATTACAGTGCTCCCATAAAAAAAATCGACCCCTATTTTATGCCTTTAAGGGTTGATTTTCCAAAATCGTTAAATTACATTTCTTTATTGGTAACCAGCAGTCATTATACCGATTCTCATGTATCTATCATCAAAAATTATGGTACCCCCATACAAACTTTCATCCCCTATTTTATACACTTAACGGTTGATTTTTCAAAATCCTTAAATTATAATCCTTCATTTATAACCAGCTATCATTATACCAATTTTCATGGTTCCAACTTGAAAAATGACGTATCTCCGTACAAATTTTCATCCCCTATATATGCAACTAGCGACCCGCCCCGGCTTCGCACGGGTGCAATGCTGATACTAAATATACCTACCGACTACAGAATGTCCTTATAAACAACCTTTACAGCTTTTTTGTCTGTTTTGTTTACTGTTTGAATTTTTTAATTCGTAATATCTTTTGAATGGAAAGTCCAATTTAAATAATTTAAAAACTATTTTATAGATAGTTAAATGGTCTTGACCATAAAACAATTTATTTGGATAAGAATTAATATAAACACATAAATAGCAGCATTAGCATTAGGTTAGCATTTTCATTAATGTTTAAAATGAAAAAAGTTGTTGTAGTGACATAACTACAATAGTTGGACATATGCTACCGCGGAGTTTTTTGTAGACATTATGATGTTCTTCAATATTGTTGTACATTATTTTGTTCTATCGCTAATAGTTTCGGCAGCGCATTCGACGAAAGACATTTTAAGACTCATTTTTCTACACCTTCGGTTACATTGTTCAAATTTTACCAAGGATCCCTAATTTTTTTCAAAATGAAATGTAGCCTATGTCAAATTGGAAGAATGTAGCATTCTATTGGTGAAAGAATTTTTTAAATCGGCCCAGTACTTTTTGAGCCTATTCATTACAAACATACAAACATACAAAAATAGGTACAAATCTTTCCTCTTTATAATATTAGTGTAGATTTAGGGGATGAATTTCGAAATAAATATTATCCTATATGTGGCTCCAGATCATAAACTATAAACACACCGAATTTCAACAATATCTGTCAGTAGTTTTAGCGTGATTGGCGAGCAAATTAACCGACAGACAGACGGACAGACAGACAGACAGACAGACAAGAAAAAATTTAAAAGGTGTTTTGGCGACTCCTAAACGCCTAATTGCCAAATCTATCATTATTTTTTAAATATCTTTCATGTACAAAATCGACTTCGTCAGCCTTTTATTATAAGTATAGATATAGATATAGAAGATATAGATCTAGATAGATAGATAGATAAGCCCGAAATACCAATCAATACGATTGTAAATAGGTATACTTAAATCGAAACGGCGAAGAAGATTATTTTGGTTATTATCGTTAATGGTTTGTGGAAAATTATGAAGAAATGTTCCATTAAACATATAAAAAATATACCTATATATGTAACCGACATACTTATAATTTTAATTACACTTAACCCTCGTATGCGTGTAGTAAAAAATACAGAATTCACGTGTAATTTGAGCGCTTTTAAAAATACTTGTTTTTGTTTCATAAAGTGCTTTAATGAAAAAGCACCGACCCCTTTCTAAGGCAGCCATTACACGCTCAATCTAGATCGTGATCCGTGATCATGATCAGTGATCTTGATCCAGATTGACTGTGTAAGGTGTTGTCAATCCAACACCTTACACAGTCAATCTGGCCCCCAATTCTCGGTGCATTCGAGATAATCTCACAATCGAGATTAAACGTCAGTGCATATAGTCGTTTGACACAAATGTATGAATCTGACGTTTAATCTCGCAATCGACATTATCTCGAATGAAGCGAGAATTGGGGGCCTGGATTAAGATCATTGATTTCGATCACGGATCTCGATCTAGATTGAGCGTCTAATGGCTGCCTAAGCATACCAGCGGCCCTAACATGCATGCCACAAAGATAAATTAGAACCGTTTATCTCTATGACTATCTCTTTCGGCGGCACTAGTATGAGAGAGACGCACTTAGAGATAAACGGTTCTAATGTATCTTTGTGCCATGCATGTTAGGGCCGCAGGGGTTAATCCTCTGGGTAAGCATTACATTCTATAAGCTAGTCTTTACAGGCTTACGAGGTAAGATTTAACTAGGGTGTATGTAGCATACTTTATCGAATACGTGCCTGAAACATTATTATCTTCGTAAAGATTTAACATTTATTTGGTCTCGCAGGCATGGAGCAGTTTTCCGCTGCCTCAGTGGCGTTGCTGCTTGGCGCCGATAGCCCCGTCATCACGAGCGGACGCGTGAGTAGTAGTCTGCATGTTTAATCACTACATAGTATAAAACAAAGTCGCTTTCGCTGTCTGTCCGTCCCTATGTATGCTTAAATCTTAAAAACTACGCAACGGATTTTGAAGCGGTTTTTTTTATAGATAGAGTGATTCAAGAGGAAGTTTTATATGTATAATATTTACATGCATAATATTGTAGAGAAACACTGATAAATTGAGAGGTTTCTAATGTGATGTCGTAAATAAACACATTTTTTTGCGCTTACATTGCAAACGCTGGCTGAACCCCACGAGATAAATCAAAATAATGTACTACAATATTGTACACCTTAAAATGGTCAACAAAAAAGTCCGCGATGGTATATGTCTATCTCTTAAGGAAACCCATTTTTTATCCTTTACATTTTACGGTAAAAAATGGCTAATTTACGAAGTGATTTTAAGCAATACAGCATTAATCCCTATCCAATTAAGTACCTTAAATACATTGTACATTTTATATAGATCAAGTCTCATAGAAGGTTGTTAGACGCCAGCGCCATGGCTTCTTAACCACACCCTATTGCTGATGTCTTAGTTCTTACGACATACATACAAGTATAATATTGCTTGATTCACACGCTATCATATCATTGTGTCCGGTGGGGTCGGTGGTGCTGCGGTCTCACACCGCACGATGCGGGAGGACAATTTTTCAATTATAACAGTGTCACTTAAATGGGTGTCATGGATGCTGTTTGACATGCGACTGAACCTGCGATGGTGTCAGATTCGCGCTGTGACATCTTAAATCTCTTGGCCATTCTATAGGTATTAGACATTGTGTAGTAATCTTATAAGCTACGAGTGCTTTTTTTCCATCTGAGTGATACGTTAACGGTGTTTTCACTCGGGATCGATTAGATACTGCTGTTAACGTGGCCTCAAACATGCACATAGTCACGTATAATTGGTCATCGAAATAATAATGAGTAGTCCGGTTTACAGGCATTCGGCATACAAAGCCTGTCGGGCACCGGCGCACTGCGCGTCGGCGCGGAGTTCCTCAACAGGCACCTCAAGTACAACTCCTTCTATTACTCGCAGCCGACATGGGGTAAGTCAAAACCCAAACCTTACCTACTCCACCATATGGTCGTGTGTCCCTTTGCTCTTTATCATGATATTTCTCTACGATTAGATTAAAACTTTCGTGAGACATTATTAAGACTAGAAATAAGCACGGCTTTACTCACGATTGTCAGAAATATATCCGACATGTTTCGGACTCGTATGTAGTCCTTTTTCACGGGTTGCGTGCGGTCGCGGTCAAAGTAACTCTCTCTGTTTCGGACTATTTCTGACAATAAACCGTGAGTAAAGCCGTGCTTATATTTCTAGTCTTATTTCTCTACGATTATTTTATAGAGTTGATCATTTTGCGCTTGTTAGGAAATCCTGAAAAAATATGACAAAGTTAGTGTCTGAGCATATCATAGTCCCTAATTGTTTATAATCAGACGGCTTTCTGTTTGAGACAAAGCCCTGCCGGACTATATTAGAAAACACTTTTGCACGGTGGTTTCGGATCGACAGACGTGCGCAAGCGCCGGCCCGTAAAAATAGTTTTAATCGTTCAATTTAATTGTTCTCTTCGGACTTCTTCATCATCTGCTGTTTTTGAACTAAGTATACTGGTGTTTGCGGAGCGGACTAAACTGTTAACGCGATCTCAATGCTGCAAACCTGCGACGATATCAACACCCAGATACGTGATTGTTATAATTGGTTCTAGGATATGCATAGACGATCGGGGCATGCCAGATCAACAGACCGACAGACTGACCAGGCCCCCAATTCTCGCTGCATTCGAGTTAATGTCGATTCCGAGATTAAACGTCAGATTCATACAGTTGTGTCAAACGACTGTATGTACTGACGTTTAATCTCGATTGTGAGATTATCTCGCATGCAGCGAGAATTGGGGGCCAGTAACTTATACAATTCGGTTATGGACCATTTGTTAACCAATATCTTTGGCTGCTTGTTAGCTCAGTTTTGATCATGTAATAGTAGTTTATGCAACGGTTGCATAATGATAGGCCTTAAAACACTAGTGCGGTTTTATGAAACGAGCCGATAGGCGAGTGCGGTAAAACTGGGTGCGGTCCAAATAACACTTACGGTGATCACAAAGATCAAGGCGAGCAGCGTGATTCGGAACGCAACCGACCTATGCAAACGTCATACGTCCTGACCCCTTAGCACACTAGTTTTTATCGCGCACATAAAGCATTCGTCCCTTTCGCTCGCACATGTTAGTTAAAAAGTGACAGATGCTTGTATGTATCTATGTACGCGACAAAATCTAGTGTGCTAGGCCCTCAGAACGGTGTTTAAAGTCACGTGACATAGAAGTAAACAATTATGTTTTTCAACTATTACATTTTGGTTCCCAACCACAGAAAACAATCACATGTAATCAATAGAATAGAAAACAATACTGTTGTGTACGTTTTGTTAAATAAAGTTTGATATTATGCAAAAAAAAAAAATATAGATATGTTAACTCTGCCACTATTAAATTTTAAATAATCTTGATTTATTTTTACATAAATCCTGTTCTATAACGTTCTATTGAGCTACCTTTCAACAGAAATTTTAATATTTGTTACTATAATAGTCAAGTATAGCCAATTATACTACAGTCCAATATCTTAAAGTTATCGAATAGTTAGATTCAATAAAAAGTATTGAACGTTATAGATTCGTGGACTCGACGGCCAAACCGTCCGCAGGATTACCCATTGAATGTGTGATGTTGTCGTGATCAGAGAACCACCACCTGGTGTTCGTGCGGTCTGGGTTCATGAACCCGCGTACCTACCGCTACTGGGACGCGAAGGCGCGCGCCATCGATTTCGACGGACTCATTGAGGACCTGCGCAATGCGCCTGAGAGTTCGGTCGTGCTGCTGCACGCGTGCGCGCACAACCCCACCGGGATCGACCCCACGCACGACCAGTGGGCGAAGATCGGCGACATTATGGAGGTACTTATCCAACACACTTTCGAGATAATCGCAAAAATCGTTCCTAAATATATACGAAATGGTACCAGATTTTTACGAAGTTCTTTTAATTTTTACTGGGTTAAGGTTAGACTTTTATTACTACTACTTTATGAAATATTAAGCCAAATTTGTATTTTATAATGCACTTTTGCCTTTTATTATAGTAAAATCTGCATAATAATCTATTCAAAGTAGCCTAAATAGTCGTGAAATACTGTATTTCAGCCATTTAGACTAGTTTTACCTTTAAATTTAAACGCAAACACCGTAAACTAGGCGGAAAATGTTTTCACCACAAACAAACGACACTTGATTTTTTAGCACATTAATTTTATTATTTCCCTTAGATATAATATAAATATTCATAGTCCAATATATATGTCTAAGGGAGCATTCAAGTATTACGTAACGCAATATTTGGAGTTTTTTGAACATGTAACGCGCCGTAACGTTTTTCTGTACCCCCCTTCCCGCAAGTCAAGACCCCCCCTCACCCCCCAATTGGTTACGTAATACTTGAACGCTCCCTAATCGTGATGTACTTTGCTCACAATTTAATATGCTTTCAGGAAATGTTTGTTTTCTTCAACTTTCTTACTGTAAACAAAAGTCAATCTAATGTAAAGACGCTTCATCCCACTTGCTGTCGCATGCGATCTACGATTATAGGGCTTCACAGAATATCAGCGTTGCAGCACTAAGTTCTGCGGCGCGCAGGCGGCGTTCGTCTCAGGCGGCCGCTTCCGGACGTCTCTCGCCTCTTGCTTGCCTCTCCGGCGCCACATGTTACTGAATGAAACATTGAGTCATGTCACAAAATGTTAAAACACCGAACCAAGTGAGGTTTGTGCCTGGTATACGGTTTATACCGCGCGTGTGTATGTGTGCAGGAGCGCAAACTGTTCCCGTTCTTCGACAGCGCATACCAGGGCTTTGCGTCGGGCGACCTGGACCGCGATGCGTGGGCCGTGCGCTACTTCGTCAGCCGCGGCTTCGAGCTTCTCTGCGCCCAGTCCTTTGCCAAGAACTTCGGCCTCTACAGTCAGTGCCCCTCACTGGTTCACTCTATTAAAAGATACCGTATCTCAAGACTGCTAACAGAGAGGTTAACATATTGAGGCTAACGGCAGTATCGGTGCACGTGTGTGTTCAGACGAGCGCGTGGGTAACCTGGCGGTGGTAACGGCAGATGCCGCGATGGCGCCAGCGCTCAAGTCGCAGCTGACGTGGTTGGTGCGCTCCATGTACTCCAACCCGCCGGCGCATGGCGCGCGCGTCGTCGCTGCGGTACTCGCGGACAAGGGGCTCTGCGACGAGTGGTGCGTACTGCTTACTTACGATACGACCACCGTTACCTTTGCCTCTGTTTCAAGCAGAAAACAAAAAACGATTGCATTCTGTATTTAAATAACGGGCAAGGCAATTTCTTGCTGCCATTCGGGCTATCCTCAAAAAAAAAAGTAAGAGGGGGCAAACGAGCAGGCAGGTTACCTGATGGACACCCCCGCCCACAACACCAGGAGAATCACGGATGCGTTACCGGCCCTTAGAGAAAGGAGTAGGCTGACAAACAGGCAGATGGCCCACCTGATGGAAAGCGGTCACCGCCGCCTATGGGCATCTGCAACACCAGAGGTGCTGCCAATGCGTTGCCAGTCCAGGGAGGATGGGGAATGGGGATGGGATGGGGATGAGGGAAAAGGGCTCCGGATCTCGTGACTCACCGTACGCAATAGCAAGCTATTACTTTACGCCGATATCTGATGTTCCCATTACTGATGTAATATAATATGTATATGTAATCTTTTTGGGGATAGCCCGAATAGCAGCAATAAATTACCAAAAAACTAGCCTGTTTACGAGCCCCCTTAAAGTACTTTACAATGCATGTGCTCGAAAAGAGTATTTTCCAAGCAGCCAAATTGTGCGGAAAGTGCCACTTTTTTTCACTAGTGCTTTTTACTTCTCGTTTTTAGGCTAAAATGGGACCCTATTACTAAGACTCCGCTGTTCGTCCGTCCATCTGTCTGTCCGTCCGTCTGTCACCAGGCTGTAGGTATTTCATGAACCGCGATAGTTAGAGACTTGACATTTTCACAGATGATGTATTTCTGTTGCCGTTATAACAACAAATACTAAAAAACAGAATAAAATAAATATTTAAGGGGGCTCCCGTACAAGAAACATGATTTTTTTGCGTGAAACATGAAACGTGCAAGAAACATGAGTTTTCGAAACGGAAAAGTTAAGTTTGTCGCAAGGCCAATCATTATTTTGTTTTAGATTCAGTTTTTTGAAGTCTTTTGTCGCGAGGTCTACAGCTCACGGAACCACTAGTAGATAATTGTACGAAACCCTTCGTGCGCGATTCCGACTCTCACTTCGCCGGTTTTTATTTTTTAGCTCCGTCGTCAGTACGTCGCAAAGAATTTATTATTGGAAAAAAGTTTTATAAATTAGTCAAGTTCAGATTATTATTCATATAAAAGGAACATACAATAAAAAAAGTACTTCATTAAACGCGTTATTAATTAGGTACTGTAGATTTTGATTTTGATCAATAAATTAATTTTAAATATTCATTAAGTAAATATGTTTGGCTGAACGTATATTTTGCTCGTGCCTTTTTGGGATCCGAAGGAGCAGCTATTTGCACATGAGAGTAGATATGCTGAGCGCGCATGTATTTAAACAAAGCCCTCGATTTTATTTTACTAATTTCTTGCTTAGTTCGAAGACGATCTGTGTAAATCTGCTAAAACTGGCGAGCTCAAGTGAAGGATTAATTAATTTAATACGGAAAATGTTATTCAAGGAGTACGAAATAACAACAACAACCGGCTAAATCAAAACAAAAATACTTAAATACTTACAATGGCAAGAAACCTTTTGCGATGGAAAGAAAACAAGAAAGGCGGCTCTTTTTCTGAAAATGTCCGGTTGCCATACTTCAACGAATTTGCCAAGAAATATAAACCAAGCACATTGTGGTCTCTAATATTTTATGATAAAGGAGTACAATCAATGTAAGAATGGCATTTACATAAAAAGTTACTCAAACGCCTTTTTCACTAAGTATACCTACATATTTTTTATTTCCTCGCACTATGAATAATAAAACGTAGGTACCTATGGTATGATACACGTGCTTAGCCGCTTAGGTAATGTGGTTTCTGACTCGTATCGACTTATAAACTCGCTCGTTTCGCTCGCTCGTGAATGAAAATACTACTCGTCAAGAATCACCTACTTTCCACACTTGTAGCATAAATAACTATTGTACGTCTTTGTTTAAGGGAGTATAAATATTGAATTAGTGACATGAGTGGTTTTTTTAAATCCAATTTACTAAATGACTTATTGCAGGAAGGAGCACATTAAAGTGATGTCATCCCGAGTTATTCAAATGAGAGAAGCGTTCCGGGCCGAGTTAATCAAGTAAGTTGTTTCCGATATCAGCAAGTCGTTGCACCTGCGGCCCTAACATGCATGTCACAAAGATAAGATAGACCGTTTTATCTCTAAGGGCGTCTCTTTCACACTAGTGCCGACGAAAGAGATAGTCATAGAGATAAACGGGTTTAATTTATCTTTGTGGCATGCATGTTAGGGCCGCTGCGCGGGGAAAGAGAAGTTTGAAACTACGGATTTTCATACAAAAGGCGACTATAACGATTTTCACCCCTTAAATGTTAACCGATGTTCACCAATTTTTATTAAGTTATCAGTCAGAACAAACTCTAGCTAGGTCTATAGTTACGTTTTGTTTTATTCACTAAAATCAATGAATACAGTTTTATTGTGGTTTACAGTATTATCATACA
Source organism: Tortricodes alternella (assembly GCA_947859335.1). Lineage (NCBI taxonomy): Eukaryota > Metazoa > Arthropoda > Insecta > Lepidoptera > Tortricidae > Tortricodes > Tortricodes alternella. The sequence continues at coordinate 18,347,252 of OX401970.1, read as the reverse complement.
AATCAAATTTTGACTTTCTTGATTTTTAATCAATATTCAAAAACGTACCTATAGACCCGACTGCAGTAGGTACCTAAAGCAAAAAGGGGGCATATTTATGTCGAGTATGTATGTAGGTATATAATCAAATCACATGGTTAGTTACCGCCTAGAGACAAACTACTGAAGCGCTTTAAACCTTTTGACCGCCACAGTCGGCTGCAGCCGTTAGCGGATATAGGGTCAAAAAGTCCTTCACTACCTTGACTTAAAGTTGAAATTTGTGTTACTTCTCAGACATGCTTGGCGGTCAAAAGGTTAAGGCGAGGTAAGCCCGAGCGCGAATTTTCTCATTTGCCCCAGAATATATACACCAGCACGTCTAGCACGACCTGCCCGCGAGTCGTTTGTCGCTCAGTGCATCCCTTACATACTTGACAAGTTAGACAGAGACGCACTGAGCGACAAACGACTCGCGGGCATGTCGTGCTAGCCCCCCTGAGCGAGCGTGACAAAGTCACAATAATGTGGCAGACCACAGTATTAGTGTAAGTATTTGTAGGCAGCGGCGTGTAGCGGTTTGTGTGTTCGCAGACTGGGTACGCCCGGGTCCTGGGAGCACATCGTGAAGCAAATCGGGCTATTCTCGTTCACGGGGCTAACGCAGCGGCAGGTAGAGCACCTAGTGGAGGAGCACCACGTTTACCTGCTCAACTCGGGGCGCATCAACGTGTGCGGCCTGAACCCCGGCAACTTGCTCTACGTTGCGCGCGCTGTGCACGATGCCATCACCAAGTTCCCCGCGCACGAGTAAACTCTCATTGAAGTGTGGCGTGGTCTCAGAAAGGCCACTCAATTTGATCTTTAATTAAACTGACGTTTTTGTATAGGATGACAACTAGTTGAGGGCCATGTAACTATTTAATCTCTAATAAAATGCTTAAGTGACATTTCTGAATTCGACCATTACACTATTATATTATTATTTACATTCACGGTTGCGCGCGAATCAACCGACGCGCGTTAATTGAGCGGTTTTCAAAAAAATGGTACAAATTAAGGAGTAGTTAAGAAAAAGTTAAAAAAAGTTCCTCTACGCTACGAAAATTAACCGTACAATTGTGGCTAATTTTCGTAAGACAGTGGAACTTTTCAACTTTTTCGTGACTACGCCTTAATAACGTACAATTTTTTTGAAACACCCAAGTCTCTCTGTTACGAAAATTAGCCATACAATTGTATGGTTAATTTAGTAGCGTAGATGAACTTTTTTAACTTTTTCGTAACTACGCCTTAATTCGTATTTTTTTTTAAAACCGCCCATTTACGTTTCATCTGATCGTGAATTACGATTATATCAATTGGTGATATGGGTATGTTCTATGTTAGTGTTAGCAGAGCTTGCCTATATAGAGGTCGGTATCGCGATCCCCATGATACCGACCTCTCGTCTGTTTAAGGCTAGTTACTGACCAACAATATAACTGCGCAATATCACGCCTTGCAGTTATATTGATCGTCAGTACCTGGGTAGGTTAATAGCTTAGAATGCTTTTAAATTAAGTTTTCTAAATAAAATCACGAATTTTATAAGCTTAAAAAATAACAAATAAATATTATAAAACTATAAACCCACAATTAAACACGTATCGTGCGTTCAGTGGCGCACTCATTAGTGTTATTGTATTTTCTATTAAATTAAAGTAGAATCGAAACGGCCAACGGCCGTTTGTGAAGTTAGGGTTTGTAGACTTAGGGCGTGTAGAGTTAGAAGCTTGGCTCTAGGTACTCTAGTGAGGTAGCTCGAGGAGACGGGGATTCACTACTTCTGCTCTTCAAGCTAAATTCAACACCAAGGGCTTAACTCGTAGCGCGAGAGTAAGAGGACGCTAATCTTTAAAATTAAAACACTTTCTTAGAGATTTTCACTATATTTTTCATTAAAAGGATACATGAGGTGCCACTTCAACGGCGCAAGATGGAATGAAAATCTGGACATGCGTCTCCGACGTTCTAATAATATTTAAATTCATAAATACAAAAAACAAATACAGCGGCAATACGCCTGTCCAGTTACAATAAAATAATAGAGCAAAATAGGTTGCTCTACAGTACCTACATGAGATCAGATAACCTTATGACAGTGCGAGCCATACGGTCTCGTTTTGGGAAAATTTTACATGGAAATGTTTTTGTTGGGATATCTACTTCTAGATGAGTCTTAAATGCGAATATAAAACTGTATTAGTTGTCTCTTTTGTATTAAATAATTCTGCGACTGGCTTTCTAAGAGGCAGGTTACACGCTCGGTATTTCATCAGTTCTCAGTCTGGTCAGAATTACTGGAAAATTACCGTCGACGGTCTATCTGACGACTGACGGACTGAACTGATGTAATACTGAAGCGTGTAATCAGCCTCTAGGTGTGAGCCCTATAGTGTGTTCGTGGTGTCTCATTGTGCAAACCTGACATGTGTGGGAACGGAGTTAACTTTAATTGGTATTAATCGGTAGTTTTTTATTTTAAATAAAACACTCTTAAATAAATCTTATAATATTATTTATTTAGCAAATAATAGTGCTAGTGGACATTTTTAAATGGGTTTATTTAGCTTACCGTGTTTGTGTCTTGCAAATTTAGTAACTGAAAGTTTACCCCCGTCCTGTAGACCGATTGATCTAAAGTTCGGTACACATCTTTAGTTTTGATGACAATACAATTATGTATATTCAGTATCATTGTCAATCTAAGATGGCCGCCGCCACAACATGGCGGATTACACATTTTTTTACAACTCCCTCAATATGGGTATATCAAATCAAAGGGCTTGACCAGTACAATACACTCTAAACACATCGAAATCCAAGATGGCCGCCGCAACAAAATGGCGAACTACATATTATTATATATTTTTCTAAAGTTAAAGTTTCATACATTAGGCAGCCATTGCCATATTTAAATTCGGCAGTTCTACCGATAAATCGGTAACTTTTGCATCACTGTGGTGTCCATTCTGATCACATTATTACTAGTCAAGCGGTGTGTTGAGTTGATCCTTATTGAACCCCGCACCTACTCCATGAACTGTTCACGGCATCACTTTTCAATTATTACTTATGTATAAAGATGACCGTGACTAGGGCTAAGGAACTACGTAACTAGTAACAAATGTATGGGTTTAAATTATGTAATTACGTAACTGACCTGGTATTTTTATAAAACAGATTTGCAGTTTTACGGACCAAATAAATAAAAGTCTTGAAACATTAATTTCAAACTCTGCTGAACGTGTATTACCTACTCGATGTCGAACTTGCAGAAAGTCTCTTAGAAAATATTTCACCACTGACAACCCAAGCTCCATCACCCAGCAATATAGTAAAACCATTAAAATTTGATGATTTGATGTATTTAGATGATACAGGAGATAAAATTAAACAGTGTCTAAAATCATTGGCAAATGATCCACCCCATGGTTTAGCATCTACGAAAAGAGTTCAAATTCTTAAACCTATTCAGACATCTTTTCAGAGTCAAAACGTAAAAAATATCAAAACAATTAGGGTCTTAGAACACTTACCTAAAGAAAAAGCAACTAAGAGAGTTACGAGGTTACGAGTATGAGACTGACTACCACGTCACGGACATTTCCTAGCTATCTTTGTAAGACACACCGGCAATTTACCCTGCAGGAAATGGCAAATATCAGGGTTTGACCCAATTGGATTTGTTTTCACTGTAGTGGAACAACTTTTGACTATGACAATGTTTGACTATATGTGTTAAGTTTGCCTAGAAGTTGAATAGAATAATATTGAAGGCTATTTTTACACATGTAAACCTTCCATGTAATTCCTAAACATGACAAATGTTCCATTAACGTCACTTTGTCCGACTATGACTGTGATTGATTTAATAAACCGTTATATTCATTATTAGAGAAATAGAGCACTATTTAGATCTCATTAGTTGTCATAAATTATTATGAAGAATTATGTTATTTGTGATAATTTTAACTTTCAATAACTTTATACCGATTTTGCGAAATTGGCAAGATCATTGTGCAATTATAAATGTCAAGAACTATATTTTTTGTTAAATAACTTTATAGTGATATGTACTTAGTTTTGCAGATGTTTTTAATTTTCAGAAGATTATTGCTGTGTTATGTTTCATTTAATAAAGACTGATTTGCAAAGTGCGCGCTGAATTTTATTTAAAACCTAACTAGAATTTTGTAGCATAATGGAACATCAAATTGGTTATGATTAGGTTCAACACAATTTATTGACAATAGAAAACTTTTATTATTAAAACAAGTATCATTTTAATTGCAAGTGGAAATTAACACATGACATTTTTTTTTCTTTGTGGAATTCCATTACGTCACAACTTTTTTGAACTCTCATTTGAACTTGTGACTTTGACTTAGAACTCTGAGACATTGACTTTTCATTACAAGACTGACTGTGACACATAACATTGACATTTCAAATTCTGACTGTTCAGGTAAAGATACAATTTGAGTTTGACTGGCTTGATTGACAGTCTCACCTTTCTCTAAAACAATTGGAGATGACACATTTGCAATGATAAATGATAAAGTTTTAGTGATGGAAATGACATTTACCTTCAAGTGACAATTTAACCTGTTGTACACCAATGACATCAATATTATTACCACTATAAGATGTAATTTTAGCTTGATATTGGGACCAATTCAAAAGGAGTCTTAATTTAAAAGTCACTAAACTTAAAATAACAAATGTCAAACTTGTTGCAAATAACCTGTGTGTAATTGACAATCGACTCATCGAACACACATGAATGGTTCGTCATTTTGTTTATAACGTCACGCTACCAATAACCGCGAGAGAGAAAATACATAGTAATGTCATAACTTAATATAATTGTGTATACAAGTGCTGTGTCCTAGAATTACGAATAAAGTAGCGCCAACGTCTTCCCGAATTTCCTTTTACAAAACTCGGAGTTTGTATAGTACAAAGCTGTCAAAATCGAGTTTGACGTTTCTTATTTTAAGTTAAGTGACTTTTAAATTTAGCAACACGCTTTCAAATTGGCCCCAATATGATATTTTGTTTTATACCTGTAGACTATTATATACACTTGCTGGCATTACATAAGCATCACTGCCAGTATCTATTAAACATTTGACGGTGATACAATTTATATCTATATTCACTGACCAGTCTGTGACTCGACATGCCCTATAAAAAATCACTAGCACCAACTTCAGGTTCAGCTGTAGCTACCACATAATGCACATTCTTTTATTGACCCATTTTAGCATAATGTCCAATCCTGTGACCAGTCTGTGACTCGACATGCCCTATAAAAAATCACTAGCACCAACTTCAGGTTCCGCTGTAGCTACCACAATAATGCACATTCTTTTATTGACACATTTTAGCATAATGTCCAATGCTGTGGCAGTTGACAGCAGGAAACTTGAACCAATTTACTTGGCTGCACATTCCACAACTCTGTGAGTTCGACTTATATCTTGGTCTGGGCTGTGACCTATGATTTGCATGTTGTCTCGCTGGACGTCCCGACCTTGGTTGTGATCTCGATGACCTTTGACCTTGTTTGACAAACATTACTGCAACTTGTGTCTCACTCTGCAGTGAGATACACTGACTTCTTGAGGCTAAGATCGTTTTAGCTAGTTCCATAACTTTTTGCCTGAGCAATCTTTTACGTATATAACTATATTTTGAATGCATATTACATTATCAATTTTTCTTGTTGTGTTCTAAATTGCCAAGTGCAGCTTTGACTTGTCGCCTTTAAATTTGTTAAAAATTTCTCCGTTTCATCAGTTAGTCTATTATGTGAAATCATTATGACATTAAAACGTTACACTCGTCTTGGGTATGAAGTGGGTGCTAAATAAATTAACTAAATACATACCTAGTTTATCCTGTCTTCGTCTTTTTCAAACGAGTTGAATAATAATATCTCGACGCCTTTCTCCGATCAGATGAAGGAACAATGCCATTTTTCGTGCATCATTTTTCCTCGTCCAGTGAAGATGCTCTTAGGTATAACTTTAATGATTGATACCTACCGACCATTTTTCGAGTTGTCGGCCATATATCCGCTCATTTTCAATGCCGTACAACATGCCATATTGATAAGACTTCTTTATTGTTATCTTCTCAGGGTCCGTATTAGTAGTTTGATCTTTAGACATTGCGTTTACCTCCGACACCTTGTAATAATGGTAATAATATTATGAATGAAACAAACACACTTTGAATATGATTATTATTTAGACATTCTTTATTTGACTTTGACTTGACATGTACCTTCCGCAGTATTGCCAAGTCAATGAAATAAGAAATGACTAAATGTTTCGAAAAGTGGCTAGAAATTTATAATGTTGGCCCCATGAAGTGGCTGAAACTGGCTAAAAAAATTGTAAACACAAGCAGATGCCATTTTATTTATGGTAAAAGGTAAAAAACTATTCAATCATTTTGAAATGGACATTAAATTCGTTTGAGTACAAGCAAAAAAAAAATCGTACATTTTCCGCGCTAAAAATAATGGAATTTTAAATATAGGGGCAATTTAAGGAGGCTAATAAGAACCACCCTCCCCCCCCCCATCTCCGAAACTACAGGGCATACAATTTTGAATACAAAATTACAAATACAGAAAATAGTTCTTTACATATAGATTTCAGAAAAACCTATAAGAAGTCTGTGGTATTTAAAATAATAAAGGAAATTTCATATAATCACTATAGTATAAAGAGGCGGGAAGTAGGTTATCTTCTTACAACGCACTGCGCATCGCCGCACGCACACTTAAACAAAATCTCGACCCGTTTCCCCTTACTAAACGAGATATTGTTTAAGTGTGCGTGCGGCGACGCATAGATACTTTGGCGCACACATACAAGCCACGCGCGGTGCGTTTGTTTGAAGATAACCTACTTCCCGCTTTATACTATGTAATCACTAAACCCTCTCCACGCGAGTCAATCTCGCACTTGTCCGGTTTTTTTATTAAAAACCATGTAGTTTTTCTTATACTCTATGCATATAGTAGTAAAATAATCTCTTTTTCTAACAACATTCTACAACAACAAATAGCTAAGATTGGAAAGAATTTAAAATGTATTTTCCACATTAACTATTATTCCTCCCTTTTTTTCTCATAATTTCTCATTATATACAAGTTTTCTATTTTATAAAATACATAACCATACTAATTATTATTATTCTCTTTATTAACATTAAAATCTTAGGTATATTATTTTACAAAAGAAAGAGAAATTCGCAAACGAAGCAAATCAAAGCAGAATCAGGAACATCATCATTGGGATAGGCATTTTAGAAAATTTAAATCGCAATTTAATAATAATAATAAAGTTTTTTTATAATTTATAATTTGAAGCTTACTGCCGATTTTACCCACATTTCTACCAAAATATTTTTGGTTTGGCAGCACTGCTTGACAGCGCCACCCGCCCACCCGCACGGCCCGCGCAAATCGCAATCAAATCTACTGCAACCCTAGGTCAATAATTTACAATCATATCGCGATAGGTAGGTACCTATTTCAATATTTTGTTGTTTGAGATACTAAAATAACCGTTGCGTATGTCATCAATGCTTTGCAGCCAATTTACTTTACATAAATATGCATTACAATGAGTTGAGCCCCAGTTTAACTTCATTATCTTAAGATTTCAATAACAATGGTGTATTATTCATAGGATAATCAATTATTAAAGCATCTTACATATTTTTACTTATTATTTGCTCATTTATTTTCGGAATGTGGAATTCTGTTATAGTTATTCCCTTGGGAAAGTTTAAATTTTCCGGGTCAAGTAGCCTATGTGCTGTTCCAGGCTATAATATAGGTACCTCTGTGCCAAATTTTATCCAGATCCGTTTAACCGTTCTGGCGTGATCGAGTAACAAACATACATCCGTCCAAACTTTCGCATTTATAATATTAGTAGGATTTACATTTTGAGCACATTTAAAAATATTTAGTAACATTTTGGCATGTTATAGACGTACATCTAGCAACTTTTTAATTTAAGGGTTGGCAACACTGCCGGACACACCTCCGTTGACCTATTTTCTGATTGTATTGAAACTAACTATTTATGTATAAGGGTGTAGAAGAGTGTGTGTAGTTTGCCTTCTGAAGTGTAAGAAGTAGTTAAAGATATCATCTACCAATTTTAGTAAATATTCTGGATATCGCGTGATTAAACAGTAGTTTTGTTTATTGTCTGGAATACTTCTTCAGTTTGCTGATTTATGCTTTGACATAGGTAAACCACTTTTTCTTTCTCTTCCACTATTAATGGGTGCAACTGCATAGAATTGCTCATCATAATATGATACTGATTAATTAATCACTGCTATAAGTAAACTGTGATAAGCCAAAGTAAGTGGCTTTTAACGTTGTAATGTTCAATGCAAGTAGGTACATTTGTAAAATATTGTTGATACCTAAAAACTATTAACATTTTCATTGCCAAACATTAAATCGAATAGTACTGCAGGTACCTTTGAATTGTCTATATCTAATACCCGCTAGGTGAGTTCATACGCCACCAACGAGCAACCCATCGCTTCACGCCAAAGACGCAATATATTCCACATAGCCGGGCGAACCTCGCTTTACCCAACCCATTAGCAGGCAGGCAAGGGTACGCTCAGGGGCGTATTTACCCTAGGGCCAAGGAGGCAGACGGCATGCTGCGAGGGGCGGCGAAGCCGCGCGGCCTTCTTTGGGCGCCTTTTATTGTCAAGCTTACCTACACTATTTATTATTACATGGGGCGGCAAAGTTAACTGGCCTAGGGCGCCAAATCTTTAAATACGCCTCTGGGTATACATTACCTCGACTGCACCAATCACAGCGCTGTAAAAACACCCCGCGCCCTGCAAGTTTGGCACCCTTATTTGCTAGTAAAAGTTAGGCTAAGTGATGTTTTTAGAATATATGGTCTGTGCGTTCACTTAACCTGCCTGCCAGGCGAGTTCTTGGCGTAGCCTCTCATTATCTATAAAATATAATACAGTGATGACACAAGAGTGTGATGTGAGCCAAAATAGTCTCCACTCAGCAATCCAGCTGGCATGGTAGTGCTAACGGCACTGGTTTTCTGTGAAGCCAGAGCGGGTGTTCAGGACAGCGCACTGTGGTTTAAAAGAAATAAATAACTTAGGAATAATAAAAATGTTTGCAAAATATAAATAATAATTTAATTCTCGAGCCTGTATGGAGACATAGGCCTTCAACTGTAAGAGAAGTGATTGAAAATGTTATCAGCAGATATAAAGATCGGCTTAAGAACCACCCAAATGCATTAGCACATTCATTGGTAACATCAGGAAACATGAAATTCACCAGACTACGGAGATATAGTGTTACTAGTCTTCTTGACAGGTTTCACAAAAACAAGTCAACACAAGAGGCATGAAGCCAATGGGTCTCTCTCTGTTTCAATACATTCAATCCAGCAAACAGCAGACAACAGTGACGCCTATTGTAGTTAAAACACTACAGATTGTGTCGGAATGCAGTCAAAACATAATAGAAAAAAAAAAAAAAAAACTCGAGCCTGGTGCCACTTTATGAGGGTGAAAACTAATCCTCATATCTGCCTCATCCAGATAACATACTTATTTAATCAACTTCTTCAGTTTTTTATGTAATTATCCTGAGCCTGATACGAGTACCACTGATGTCCAATGGTTAAAAATATTCTTTTGTTTTGGATTATTGAGCGCAAATTTTTTTTCTCTCAATTATCAGCCAAAAACGGTTCCGAGCTCTTATAAACAATAAATATTAACCCTTATCCAGATAGCATTAGAGGCGTTTTATGGAACACGTACCTACTTGTATTTAGAATTTCAACCTTAGTAATAACATAGTATGATGCAAATTCAATTGTATTTATGTAAAAAATAAAGCTTCTATGAATTCTACGTAACATATATGTATGTATGGGGCATGCTTAATACTTAAGGGTCATGGCTTTGCAAAACTTCTTAGGCCTAATTTGTTGAGGTCCTGAAATTTTATATGGAATATTGAACTCCTAATCTTTAAATGCGCGTGACAAATAGTGGTCGAATATTTAATAATAATAAAATCTTTATTGAAAAACTTATTTGACAATTAAAGTCTAAACATACATACTGATGGACAAAATTCCACATGTGCCTGAACTAGGAAGTTCCTGTGTTTCAGGCGAAAAAAGAATTACATAACTAACTTAGTAGTTAGTTAAATTACAAAAAAGAGTACAAATAAAACAAAAAAACAATAACAATATATCAATTGGCAGTGTTATGAGCTAAACATAAAACTATACATTTCAAAACAATGAACAATTTCTCTGTATCTTTGTAGGACATATTTTGAAGTGCTTCTTAGAAAATTTTCTTAGTATTGTTATAACTAAGAGAATATATGCCTAATATGCCGTTTAATCTATTTTAAAGAAGTAGTGCAAGGAACATGTAAAATCTGGATGAGAAGGCATGTTTTCTTCCTATATTTTTAGGACAAAATATATCTTTCCATCTTTTTTTTGTAGTTTCAGTGATGTAGGGGAGTGCAGTATATTAAATACATTTCTGTAGCATTTGATGAACAAATTTCTATTAAGTATTACTGAACTGACTCTGCAACTTTTTCAAATTTTGTGGCATAGAGCATCCAATTAAATAATAAACACCATATATTACTTCTACAATTAATGTTAGTGGGCTCTACCATTTCGGTTTGAGATTTCAAAGTATTTAAACAAGTTGATTTAGGACTTTCGAACATTTCACCAGTACATGAGAAAAGTGCAGAGAGCATTGGTGCCAGTGGAAAAGTAAAGCAGTGTTCTAGATTAATTTTCTTTTTTATACTAATTGCCAGGAGTCATCCAAAAATTTCTCCTACCTTTGGGAGCGTTCAAGTATTACGTAACGCAATATATGGAGTTTTTTGACCCCCCTTCCCGCTAGTAAAATTTCAAGAGGTCATTCCAAAAATGAGTGAGAGAACGCGATCGTTAAAAAATGTGAAGTAACGCGTTGTTCAAACCCCCCTCCCGCCTCTGGAATGCATCGTAACGTTTTACAAGACAACCCCCCCCCAATTGTTTACGTAATACTTGAACGTTCCCTTTTTCAGCAATACCTTCTGATTTCTATCTTTAGTCTAGTCATGAGAACTGAAGATGTGCACTGAGAAGCGAAATTTATGATTTTGTTATGTTTAATAGGTTTCTCGAACCTTGCAGGCAAAAGAGCCTTAATGAGCAAATGTTGACGTTCAGCAGGAAATCAGCAACTTCTTCAGAAGTAGCTTTGCCAGTTGATTGAATAAAAGTTTTTCATCAGAAATGAATTCATCGTTTCTTTTATTGCTTTAATGGTATTATCAGGGCTTTTTACGGTGCCGTACCTCAAAAGGAAAAAACGGAACTAGGATCACTCGTAATGCTGACTTTCTGTACGTCTGTCACAGCCAATTTGCTCCGAAACTACTGGACCGATTGAGTTGAAATTTGGTACACATTATGTAAGTCGGTGATCGCAACACGGACGTGTAACGTAAATAAATGAATTTTAAACATGGGAACCACTTTAGCCCCCCCCCCCCCCCCCTAAAATTAGTTTTTTTTTTAAAGTTTCGAAAACGATTTCGTGTGATCTCGAGAACGACGCTGTTCCCAAAAATGCTGTATATCAAAAAAAATAGTACCGATAGCTCACGAAATCTCAACTTCTATCAAACAAACTGAGATATTTCATACAAAATACGGGTAAAATATTGTGCATCGTCAAGCTGGCGTAACCGTCGGAGATCACACAGAAAGCCATTGAATTCCTAAGCCAGCTATATACCAAAAAATAGTACCGGAAATAGTACCCCTTTTACGACAAAAACATAAAAGAAATCTAAGTGGAACATTGAAAAAAATGAATGCTAACTTCTACATACAAACTCATTTTGGTACAGGCGAAAACAAAGAGGTTCTTTATAATGGGTAGTAAACGATTATGTCGTAATTTTGTGTCCTGTTATAAATATTTGTTCACATTTTCCATCGTTTCATTCAATACAGTCCATTTAAATCACGTACACTTAGGTACCGCAAAAGGATAAAACTAAGTTTGCTATAATCTGCTTAATATTAAGTAAATTAAAACCTTCCCTTACATTCTGCTTAAAAGATTGAAAGAACACATAATAAATATAAATGAAATAAGAATTTTGTACTTGACAGTACTATGACTATGAAGAATTTTCATCCATTATTTTTTTAATGTTCCACTTAGCTTTTCTGTTATGCGTTTGTTGTACAACCGGTACTATTTCCGGTACTATTTTTTGGTATATAGCTGGTTTAGGAATTCAATGGCCATTCTGTGTGATCTCTGCACAATGTGTGAACAATATTTTACCCTTGTTTGGTATGAAATATCTCAGCTTCTATTAGAGCTACGAAGTTGAGACTTCGTGAGCCACCGGTACTATTTGGGTACTATTTTTTGGAATCATCAAATCCTGGAGATCTTTGACGGGAACGCCAACTTTATGCTCACCTGAGAGTTTAAGATATTGTTATCCCATTTGTATTTTTAGGAAATGTAGGAGTTCTGTTATAGATAAAGCTTTAGTATATATTTAATTACCTTGGTTACAGATAACTGCCCATGTGGGGTTTGAGCGTGAGGTGTAATGTAGTAACGCAAGACTTTAGAAATGGATATGATAGAATTAGTTAAGCAATTGCATTTGAATCAATTCACTGGATAGCAGAACAATGGAGTCGGACCTACCCCCAGGATCCTGTAACTCCACTGGACAGCTGTCCACGATTGGGAATCATACTTTACCAGGTACTAAAGCTTTTTTATGTTACTATTTCACTAATAAAAAAACGATCAAGAACATGTCGTGCCATGCTCAGTGTAGGGTTCCGTAGCCATTATAAAGAATTGCTCACTTATTATTTGATAATTCTTTTATTTATGTTCTGACACCTTATTTCAAAAGAAACCCACACCACCACACCATTACGTTATGACGTAACATTCCTCTCCTACAGGCTACAGCCGACTGTGGCGGTCAAAAGGTTCATACTTTTGAACGCCACGGCTAACGGCGAAAAAGCGCGTCACGAGCGCTCGTTACAGAAAAACTTTACGGCGCGTTACATGTGGGTGAGGAGGGGTCAAAAATCTCCAAAAATTGCGTTACGTAATACTTGAACGCTCCCTTAAGTATTTATTTCAAGATTATGGTACGGTACATTTTTTGATACAAAATATGGTGCTGGAACTTTTGGACCTCTGTTATTTATCGTGTAACAACGGACCGTCTATCCCCGTTAAGAAAATAGTAACTCATCAGTGCAGTTGCAGGGCAAAAGTGTATTCACAGTGGAGTAAAAAGTCAAACACACCAAGTAAATGTTACACACAAAGGACACGTCCATTTCGTACGAAAGTCTGCCTTGAACTGATCTACGTGAACGTCGCTTTGTAATCTTCTGCAACCTAATTGGTCGATGGGCGGGGCTCGGCTCAAGGACAGCGATGACTCACTATTTTCCTAAAGGGGCTCGTAAACGGGCTAGTTTTTCGGCAATTTATTGCTGCTATATTCGGGCTATCCTCTAAAAGGTTACATATTAAATTACTAATGGGAATAAAAAGTTTGAATGTAAACTTTTGAGGATAGCCTGAATTGCAGAAATAAATTGCCGAAACACTAGCCCGGTTACGAGCCCCTTAACGCGGAAAGACTATAGGTATTGTTCTGATGCTTTAATTAAGCATTTATCTGTATTGGAAGATCCAGAGATGCATTCAATCATTTGAGTTTGAATACTAAAGAGGTAATGTTTTATGTTTGTCTTGCATAGGCCGTATGCACCACTCTGCAAGCACGCCCGCCGGCGTGGACGGCGCGGGCGGGGGCTCCAGGACGCCCCCGGCTACCCCGAAGAAGGGCGGCAAGATGCTTGCTGTCAGGGTGCAGATGTTGGACGATTCAATATCTATGTTTCAAATACAGGTAAATGAGAAGTAAATAATGAGCATAGTTCAACTTGTGAACATATATATCCAGTAGAGAGCTGATGTCATATATATATATATATTTACCCGCGGCTTCGTCTGCGTGGAAATGTGTCTTTAAAATATAACAAATTTTCATGTAATTGGCTATTTAAATTTCCTTATATTTATTGCTAAGTGTCGAATTTTAGTGCCATGCGCTACGGTATTATAACGATTAATATGCAAAACTCTGTTTGAATACGTTATATTTTCAAGAGAAGCAAGGAAAATATTATCTCATAAAAAAATGGCTCTGAAATATATGCCATTATTCTGCCTTATCCTATCTAAAATATACTAACAGAAATCATCTTCTTCCTGCCTATCATTAAGATTTGTTAAATCGTAAGCGTAAATTAAATGCATAATCCATCCTTCTGCTGAGGGTCGGATGATGTCTACATCATCTGCCAATGGATCTCTACTCAAGAAATCCGCGAGGATGTTTTGTGATCCTGGACAATAGATTATATCGAAAACGTCCTGACATATCTCTTCTATTTCTTAACCAAAAAACAAATAAAAAACTGCCTTAAAAACCCTTTTGAAAAGCAAGAAATAATGATTCGCTTTTGTAAGTCATTTACCTAGAAACGGCAGATATGTTATTGATTAAGTGGTAAATTAAATATATCTAATTCCAAGGAAGGTAATTCCACAGAATGGAACAGTCCAAGAACAATGTGATTCCTCTCTTAGATACAATAATAATACATGTTACCAGCTCCGATGTCGACTAATACAAAGCTACTGAAATTCCTGGAATTTGAATTCTTTTCGTTTATTTTTATATTTAAATATTATTTTTTTCCAAAAATGAAAAGATAAGATGATACATTTAGACAAGTTCTTATTGAACTTCTTGTATCAAAGAACCCATGCTAAATGAACTCGAGTATAGTTTTAAGGGTTTAAACAAAATATTTTTTGTTTTAGTCTAAAGCTGTGGGCCGAGTACTGTTTGACCAAGTTTGTCGACAGCTGCACTTACTGGAAGCTGATTATTTTGGATTAGAGTACCAAGATGCAAACGGGACAAAGGTAAGATGAATTACTGCAGCATGCTCTCCGTCTCATCCGCAACAGACATGACCAGCACAAAAGGTACACTTAAGATTGTAAGTATTGATGTTATTTTTATTTTCATTTAGATTTGGTTGGACGTCGAAAAGCCGCTATGTCGCCAAGTCGGTATGTCGATGCTTGAGCCTACGTTACGTTTTTGCGTCAAGTTCTACACGCCAGACCCCGCGCGCTTGGAGGAAGAATTTACTCGTTACCTGTTCTGCCTGCAAGTGAAACGGGACTTGGTACAGGGATCTATTCAATGCAATGAAAATACAGCCGCATTATTGGCAAGTTATATTGTTCAAGGTAAGGGGTTAAGTCTTTGAGATATTGCATTTAGTGTCTAGAAAGACGTTAGTATTGTATAACAAGTTCACAAAGGGAATAGGTAACCTTTTTGTAATTTTATAAATTTCCGGGTGACAAGATTTGCTATTTTTTTTTTCTTATGTTTATTGTTCCTAGCTTTCTGCCGTGAAGCTTTTCTTGCCGGTTTTAGATTTAACATTCTGGACTGATCATTATTATTCGAATTAATCACAAACAAACCTAGTAATCCTGCTTCATGTTCTGTATGTTTTTTCACTACACATATTTGAAAAAAACGTGATGGTTACTTAGAGATTGCGAATCTAAATCAGAACATTATTTTACATGTGACCCGTATGTAGAAATATAAATTACTAGCTTCTACCCGCGACTTCGTTTGCGTGGTTTGCGGTTATAGTTATTCGCTCGGGGACTTAGATTTTTTGCGGGATAAGAGTAGTCTATGTGCTATTCCAGACTGTATATCTTTGCTAAATTTCATCCAGATCCGTTCAGCCGTTATGGGATGATTGAGTAACAAACAAGGATGGATGACCATCCAAACTTTTGCATTTATAATATTAGCAGGATTGTTTATTTTGCATAAAAACACTAATTAAATTATATAATATGAGTATGAATTTTTCTATAATACAAAAAGGCAGTTTCATAAAATAAAATATATGCGCAGCTGAATGTGGTGACTACGTTCCCGAAGATTACCCCGACCACACATACCTCAGCGGATACAAGTTTTTTCCTGGACAGGACTCCGAAGCCGAAAGAAGAATTATGGAGAACCATAAAAAACATTTGTGAGTGTAAAAATTATGTTATAACTTTTTGTTAGTACTTTCTGGTTTCGTCAACTTAATATTTATTTTCATGGTCATATTCTTTAATACAAAATCTTAATTGCAGAGGTCAAAGTCCCGCCGAAGCTGACATGAATTTATTAGAAACAGCACGAAGATGTGAATTGTATGGTATGTCATTGTATGGTATGTTTGCTGGGGTTTTCCGCCTGTGGTCAAACGTGCGATTCTTGAAAATAGCCTTTTTGTCAAAGGATCGTTTGGTCAAAGATGTCGTCTGCCAAAGTCGCGATTCGTCAAACCATTTTCGTTTGGTTTGACGACTGACAAACCAAACCAAACTCGACAAAAAGAGTATTTTGACGAATCGCACTTTTGACAAACACAATTTGACCAAACGAGCCTTTGATATACAGAGTATTTTGACGAATCGCACTTTTGACAAACACCATTTGACCAAACGAGCCTTTGATATACAGAGTATTTTGACGAATCGCACTTTTGACAAACACCATTTGACCAAACGAGCCTTTGATATACAGAGTATTTTGACGAATCGCACTTTTGACAAACACCATTTGACCAAACGAGCCTTTGATATACAGAGTATTTTGACGAATCGCACTTTTGACAAACACAATTTGACCAAACGAGCCTTTGATATACAGAGTATTTTGACGAATCGCACTTTTGACAAACACAATTTGACCAAACGAGCCTTTGATATACAGAGTATTTTGACGAATCGCACTTTTGACAAACACAATTTGACCAAACGAGCCTTTGATATACAGAGTATTTTGACGAATCGCACTTTTGACAAACACAATTTGACCAAACGAGCCTTTGACAAAAAGAGTATTTTGACGAATCGCACATTTGACCACAGGCGGAAAACCCGTTTGCTGAGATGTAGCATGCATGTAGACTGTTTATACTTGATGCGTGAGCACGGGGCTTGGGTTGCGCGTCGCGTGCGTGCTAGCGGGAACGCTCTGGTGGCCGTCGTTGCCAAACGACTATGGCCCGGTTATGGAACACTGGATTTGCTCACTCGCACCAGCACGTTTAGCACGATCAGCCCGCGAGTCGTTTGTCGCTCAGTGCATCCCTTACATATTTTACTAGTTTGACAGAGACGCACTGAGCGACAAACGACTCGCGGGCATGTCGTGCTAGCTGTGCCATAATGTGAGGGTTTATTGAGTATCGTAATGTCTATCCACGAGGACGCGCCCCACCGCTTAATTTTTCCACACGCTCGATTGCGTAAATGTAAGTAACATAAGTGGTGAAGCGTGTTTTATGTCTTCACTATATTTTTGACATGTTATAATTACTTATTTTTTAAATAATGCGTATTATAGTAGCGGCACGATAGGAAGTTAAGTTAACATCTGTCTTGAGTGTTGCAACAAGATTGTAACACATTCCATTATATTGTACCGCGTCGCCTACGCACGGGTGTAAATTTAAAAAAAAGAGGTGAAAAAAGTGACGTTACTGCCTTTGATTATATAATTTCTTTATAAACAATGTTTGCAGCTGACTTTTTGTTACACAGTACGAACAATTTTTGTTTGTAAGTGACGCGCGAAAGGGCCATGTATAGCTGTCCATGGGAAAAGCACTCGGGTCTAAGCTCGCAACGTTGAATGTCTGATCTGTTTGTTGCGGCCGAGGGACTCTGGTCCGAGAATTATTGTTTCAGTTGAACCTTTGATATCTTCTAAAGTAATAATTTAAATGATATAGTGTAAAAGACAATTTTAATCTACATTAAATGCTCATGGTAAGGAACGTATTTGTTCGGATAAGGATTTACTGAATAGGAGAAAATAGCTTCGCTAATAACCTAATATTGGTAATTAATATTTTTAACGATAAAAATGGTTACTGTGAGTCAACCTTTTCCTATGTTACTTTAAAAAGCATAGACTTCTAATAGGTTTTCCTGTAATCTACAGGGAGAGAAACTATTTTATGTTTTTTTTTTCAAGTTTTGGGTCCAGTAGTTTCGGAAATAAAGAGATTTTTCGCCTATTTTCCTAAATAACTTCAAATCCCTTTATCTATTTAGACTAGACATAGATTTTGTTCTGACTGACAACCTATAAAAAACGGTGAATATTGGTTAACATTTAAGAAGTGGAAATCGTTATCGCCTTTTGTATGAAAAGCCGTAGGTTGAAACTCCTCTTAACAAGCTAACCTAAAAATCATACTTCGCTTTTTTTAAGTTTACATGTCAGATTGGTTTATTTGATTTTAGGTGTGAAAATGCATCCAGCTAAAGACCACGAGGCAGTAACTCTGAATTTAGCGGTAGCACACATGGGCATTCTTGTGTTTCAAAACTCTACCAAAATCAACACATTTAGTTGGGCTAAAATTAGAAAAATATCCTTCAAAAGGAAAAAGTTTCTCATCAAATTGCACCCTGAGGGCTATGTAAGTTTTACTCTTATTGCGAAACGTTAATATCGTTTGTTATCAGAAGTGTAACGTATGCTTTTCTTTCTCAGGGTTATCACCGCGACATTGTAGAGTTTTTTTTCGACGGTCGCAACGAGTGCAAGAATTTTTGGAAAAAATGTGTAGAGAACCATGGGTTTTTCCGCTGTTCGAGTGTACCACGCATCCCGAGGCATAAAACTCGTGTCATGTCTAGAGGGTCCTCGTTTCGGTGAGTTTATATCTTACCATAATTATACTTTTAATTGAGTCGTTACGTTATTAACCACTGGGGTAACTTTGACCTGAGCCAGAGTAATGTAAAATTAATTTTATTTAAAATAATGAATTAGTTCTTGCATTAAAACTAATTTGCTTGCGTTCGCATGGAACTGTATTAAATTACTTTTTAAAAGTCACTTTGCGTAAAGGGTCGTTCCAGCTCCGTTGAAAACGACATTGAGAACAGGAGTGGTATTATGAGGTCTTAATTCCAGGCACTTTCCGCCGTAAACTGAACTGCCTGGAAAAGTATTATGAGCGCGCTAAAGCCGGCCTCTTTAGCGCGCTCATACGATACGATTTTTCCAGGCAGTTCAGTTTACGACGGAAACTGTCTGGAATTAAGAGGTCATAATACGATCCCAGATATTTTGACACACACAAGTCAAAAGCCAGGCGTTCCTAGCGTCGACCAAGCCTGTTGTCTCATAGTTTGTGGGACAAGCCCTCAGGATTTTCCATATGAGAATGGAGTGAAACAAGGAAAGCCGGCAAAGCGACGTCGGCAAATTTACGGATCCCTAACCCACTATATCTGATGGGAAAGGAAGTCTGGATCCAACTGTATAAAAATAATAAAAATAATTTCACAAGAGTGTAAGTCCGAGGTGCTCCTTAGGAGACCCTTGGGCATGCTAAGTGTATAAACCCACCATGCCGAAGGCCCCTCCGGCCTTCACATGAATCCTGGTGATGCTGCGAGAGTCGTCTGAGACTAGCAGCGTAGATCACACCCCCTCCCCCCAATCCTTTTATCGCTATACGCTAATTAATACCCTATATTTCGAGTGCGATAAATATAATAAAATTAGATAACTTTGGGATTTTTTATCCGGCGAACATAAACCCTAATGTGTTTCTGTCTGATGTGCTGAACAGTTTAAATACTCTTCTAACCGTATTTTTTTAAAGTCTATCAGTTAAGTAAAAAATGTAAAAAAGTGTATCACAATATGGGCAGCTGACCTTATATGGGCCGTTAATAATACCTACATAATAGAGTTTTGAAACTTGGCATCGATCTGGATTTCAATTTTTATGTTTTTGTTGGGATCAATATTACGCAAACACCGATGCACTTACTGCCATTGTTTGTATAGTTCGGTCCCATCTATTTATAGCCGGTTCTGATGATTGAGCTTGAACTCAATCACCATATAACGTAACGCGACCTTCCTCTCACAATAGATGTCGACACGATACGTACGGCCGACAACCTACCAACTTTTATTTTAGTCAAGTTTTGAAAGCGTCATCTATAAAATTCCCCATGTATCAATAGACAATGAATTTATTCATGAAAATACGATAAATGTATATATTTTTCTTTTTATAGATACAGCGGGAAAACTCAGAAGCAAATCGTGGAATTTGTTAGAGACAACTATGTGAAAAGACAGACATTCCAAAGGTATAGTATAATTTAACATTGTAATATTATTAGCTTAGCTTTTAAAATGAATTAAGTAAATTGTAGCGATATTGGCATGTTAATCAAAATTATACCTTAAAGCTTTAGCAGAAAATAGAGCATAGAGCGTCACAATATATTGTGCGACTACAAGTAACTCTGGTAATTTGAAAGAGTCGCTCGCGGTTTTTACTAAGTATATTTTTTGTTTTGTTTTGGAATAATTAGACTAACATCAATATATTCTCCCTAAGACTAAATTAATCTATGTATGTGTGACCCACACCATTAACCACATAAGTACTTTAGATTTTTTAATAGATAACTTGTAATCAGTTTGGTATGATGATCTTAGCTAACCATAGTATAACGCTAAATATGGTTAGTCTTACGTACTTCATGGCTTTTAGCTGACAGGCAGTGGCGGCCCTAGGGCGTCACAGAGACGCCGAAAACCGACGAACAATCGACGATCAATCGATCGTCCGTGCGAATCAAAATGTTGCCGGGCGTTAGTGGGCATCGTTCTTATACTCTGAGGGTGTCTTTTGGCTTTTTTAGCGGTTACAATCGAATAACTTACCTACTTACTGTTATTGTAGTAGGTACTGTACTGTGGCACTACCACAGTACAGTGCCAGTTCATGTGAGTATTATTCTGTAAATTATTATGTTAAATGCAATTGATTTTTGTGACATTTTATAAAAAATATTAGATTCGATTGAGTAATATTTGATTACAGCTATTATGATCGCAAAATTTAAATATTATAATCCTCATTAACTTAGCTTGATAAGAGGTTATTGATGAATTTATAGCAAGTTATCTTCATTCACACTCACATATACGTGAAAAGTATAAGATATTGCAGAATGGTTAATTTGTAGCCACCACCAAAAGAGCTATGAGAATGTATGGACAGTGTTTCAAATCCTGTTAACCATACCTGTTACCGTCGCTAGTGGAGAACGAAGCTTTAGTAAATTAAAACTTATAAAAACTTATTTACGTTCGACTATGTGCTAGGAAAGACTTTGATCTCGCAATACTTACAAAATTTTATTTCCCAGCAGTTAAATTTCACATATTAAATTTAAATTACATTAGAATATTCAGACCATTGGTTGTTTTTTTTTTTTAATTTTGCGAGTCTATAAAATGTTAAAATTAACTTCATCCAACAGACCGACTTTAATATTGCTTTGGTTTCTGTATATCATCATGTTGTTCTTGTATAATAAAAAGAATACACATAATTAAATATTTGTGTCTGAGTTTTTATTCTAATAAATGTACATCTTTATATGTACCTATATGTGTATAAAGACGTAAAAATGTCATGTCGTTATTTTTTTATCGCATGTCTTTTTACGCACTTTAAGCCTTATTTCCTAATTTAAAGTACATGCAATCAAAATACAATACACTAAGAAAAAATACCAGTAGGGGCGCTGCCGAAGGATCTCGCACCATCTTAGAAATGAGCTAGGCCCGCCACTGCTGAGAGGTACCTATTAACTTCGAGGACAGTTTGTGTTTGCTTCTAAATGTAAGGGTATACCTGTAGAGGTAATTAAATATGACAGCGTTATCTAGAGAATACTGCTTTACCAATGGGGCCTATTGTTTCGTAGAAAATCAATACTGCTAATTACAGTTCTCTGACCACTTTTCGCAGAGTTTTCATTGTCCGAACAAAATTAAGAAACGAATGCCTTTTTTTATTTCATTTATTCGAAGTCAAAACATCGAATACAAATCTCACAGATTTTCTTTTATTTCGAAAACGTTTAACTAAATACTTTGAGATTCTCATTATCACTTCTCCAAATTGATTTTGTGGCGTTCTCTTGTGTACCTATATACGAATTAGATGTTTCTATTAAATTATATAATTGTTTAATATATAAATTTAATATATATTTTAGCTTTAATATATAAGCCCAACCTGTCTTCAATGGCTTCCGCAAAGTGTACTCCAAACCAACCGAAAACTTAACCAAGTTGCGCTCAAAAATCGCAGAAGCCGTTAAAGAAATCAACTCTTGAAGATACGCCCATCTAATAATCCGACCATTTTTAAGATCGTGTAGGGCTTGCATAGTGGCTAAGGGAAAATTATTCGACAAATTTTTATAAACTTTTGATTCCAATAATTTAATTTAATTTAATACTTAAACCAAATAAAATAAAATGAGTCACTACTTGATGGCCCGTGGTATCCTTGTTCGGGTAGTGGTTCTTTTATTAATTACTATTCATCTCACTCGTACTTTTTTACCTTAAAGTCACGGACTTAGAGAAAGCCTAGCGGGCATTAGAAACATTTTAACGGGTACGCTAACTTGACGTCAAGCTGTCGTACCAAGTCTGGATCTCCAGAATGTTGCTGCTCCCAAAAATCCTGTTTATTCCAAAAAATAGTACTCAAATAGTAGTAGGCTCACGAAGTCTCACCTTCGTAGCTCTAATAGAAACTGAGATATTTCGTACCAAACACAGGTAATATATTTTGCACCGTCAAGCTGGCGTACCCAGCTGAGATCACACAGAAAGCCGTTAAATTCGTAAGCCAGCTATATGCCAAAAATAATACCGGAAATAGTACCCCTCTTACGACAATAACATACAAGAAAAGCTAAGTGGAACATTGAGCAAAGTTAATGTGAACTTCTACATACAAACTCATGATGCTTCAGAACGAGCGATCGGTGCCGCCTTGAACCAATGGAACAACGACGAACCGTGGGAGCCAATAGCATTCTTTTCTAGGAAGCTGAATCCGGCCCAAAAGAAGTACTCGCCTTACGATAGGTAATTCTTAGTTGAATATGAGGCCATCAAATACTTCAGGCACATGGTCGGAGCAAGAGTTTGCCAAATATATACAGACCATAAACCCCTATACTTCGCGTTTCATTCGTGAAAGGAAAATTGCTCACCAAGACAGTCCCGGCACATAGATTTTATCTTGGAGTTTAACACAGAAATTAGGCACACCTTCAAGGGTAGACGAAGTAACGCAGCCAGTAGACATAGGCAGGTTAGCTGTATCTCAAAGTACTCACCCGAACTGAAAATACTATTGAATGACAGCAGTTCATTGTGCATAATGAAGGTGAAGATACCGGGAACTGGTTTGGAAATGTATTGAGACAAGAAAAGTGAAAACCCACGACCGTAGGTACGAACCGGAAAAACATCGGCGGCAGGTGTTCGAGTGTTTACACTCCCTAAGTTCCCCCTGGGGCTAATGCTATGGGCCAGTTGGTAACTAAACGGTATGTATGGCCAGGAGTGTGAAAAGACTGTCGAGCGTAGACTCGGACCAGTTTGGTTTGCAAGGAGACAAAAGACACTCGACAGGTCTCGACACCATTGTCTACATTTCAGGTTCCGCAGGCCAATTTATTGAAGATCCACATAGACCTCATCGGTCCATGCCACTTTGTCAGTGATAAGTACTGCCTCACTTCCATCGATCGTTTTTCGGGTTGGCCTGAGGCAATTCCATTGTAAGCCATCTATGCCGAAATGGTCGCCAAGACTTTGTTATAGGGGTGATAGATAAAAGCCGACTGTTGGAATCTGCTTTATTTAAGCATTTAGCTGATTTTCACTGGAAGCTAACGACTGCATGCAACGGAATAGTGGAGCGTTTTCATAAGCAGCTGAAAGCTTCTATTACCGGACACACTGATTACAGTTGCGCCCGGAGAGGCACTTAGATTACCCGGTTTTGTTTTTAACCCAGGCGCTCGAGTAACTACAACAGGTATTACAGACTACCTGTTCCGATTTCGCACGATTATAAAGAACTTGAAAACGGTGTCAGCTTCACACCACGTGGGTAAACGTCATTATTTTGTATTTAACACGTTCAGTGACAGCCCAAAAATCAAGTCCCATCCCAGGCGCCGTAAAATTGCCTCCATTCAAAATGGCTATACCAAGAACCCGACCAGCCGAGTCGTTCGGCGTGGCAACAAAGTCATAGAAAACCCAACTATCGGGTTTTCGGCACTGAATGTGTTAAGGAGTTGGCTAAGTGATCTCATGTTTTCCTTAGGGATGACACTTTGACCAAGTCACTTAAGGCAGCTTACACTGGACCGCATATGGTGCTAAAACGTTGTTGTTAAGTGGTAAGCCTTAGACAGTATCGGTAGACCGAATCAAGCCGACCTACATGCTGCTAAAGACACAGTCACTCACTCAGCCGATACCCAACTCGACATTCACAGAAACGCTGACACTAATAAACAAACCTCACCAAAACCACATACCACCACTCCCTCAACTAGCACTAACGAATGTGACATCAGAAAGAAGCGGTCAAGCCGCGTTATTCGTTTCCCTGATTATTATCGCCTCAAGAAGGTCTCTGGAGGGGGGTGAAGTGGCGTGTTCTTGTGTACGCAATAATTAGATGCTAATAAATGTACATAATATAAAAAAAAAGTTAATATATTTTGTATGTTGAGGCGGACCCGCAAACGCTTTATATTAGTAGGCGAAAGTGCTTTGTTTTCGCCTGCCGTGCCAGGTTCCTTTTGGCTTCTGTTTACAACATTCGCAATACGCTCCGCTTACGAAAAGCCTGTATGCTTTGGTCTTTCCTCCTTCTGGTTGTACTCTCCAAACTGT
The DNA here is from genome assembly GCA_947859335.1 of Tortricodes alternella. Lineage (NCBI taxonomy): Eukaryota > Metazoa > Arthropoda > Insecta > Lepidoptera > Tortricidae > Tortricodes > Tortricodes alternella. The sequence continues at coordinate 18,322,147 of OX401970.1, read as the reverse complement.
GATGTGAACGTCTTTCTCACGTGTATGTGAATTAAACTAACTGCAAATGGACTTGAGTTTTGAAAGCGAGTAAGTAAGCGATACTTGCCATCACTTATAAAGGTGCGTCCACATCTGAAGAACGCGCCGCTGGCGCGCAGCACACGTGTATTTATTGTAACTGTTTGCGGGCCTATTTAGCGCAACCGTGCGGCGCAACAGCGGCACGCGAACGGCTCGTACTACTTAATACACGCGCGCAGTTAGCGAGCCTTGCGCATTCCCGGCGCGCTAGTCAGATGTGGACGCACCATTTATTGGTGATCCCGCTAAGAGCACATCGATATAGCAAAAGACAAAGTAAGTCGAGCAACAAAATGCAAAGTAATGCAGACTGAACATTAAAATAATAAATTCTAACCGGAGAAACCAGCGTTGTATGTAGTTTGCATGGCTAGAGGGTCAGTTCACAATCTCGAATAGCACAACCGACTCCACAAAATTTAATTACACAACAAGCTTTTATCCGCAACTTCTTCCGCGTGGAAATGTATCATTTATTATGAAGAATTTTCAAGGTACTGACTTTCTAATTTAAGGTCTTTACCTAAAATTACGGGCTCTCATCGGGCACGCACGAACCAGCTGTTAATTAATTTTCATCAAAACGGTTCAGTGGTTTGCCGTGAAAACGTAACAGACATACAGACAACAGAGCTACTTTTGCATGTATATTAGTACTAGTGGACCTATCACAGCTTCGCCCGCGGTATTTTCCCTACAAACTTTATCACCCCTTTTCGTCCGTTTAGGGATGGAATTTCAAAAAATCCTCTTGAGTGCAACTCGAGGAATGTCTCCTCCAAATTTCAAACCTCTAGGAGCAGCCGTTTAGGGTGTGCGTTGTCTATAAGTGAGTCACGGTACTGTTTTATAAATGTTGATGGCTGGCCCAACTGAATCTGTCAAATTGTCGGAAAGAATAGTTAAGAAACCAACAAGGCGTGGGGGAAAATTAGTCAAGGAAAATAATTCTGGTCATTTTAGGTAGATTCGTTAGTTACCTTTTGACCCACAGACCAGAAATAGTTGGCCTGCGTAGCGGGGCTTCGTTAGTGTCGTCGCAGACTCATTAGATAAAACAGAATGATTATGTAATCATTCTAAAACATTTAATTAAACCTTTACATTTTTAGAGTGAAGGTATCGCTTTAAATAAGATGGAATATTGGAGAAATTCTTTTTATTAATCTGTGGAAAAAGCCAATTTTGTATAAAGTACTTTTAGAATACTGAATCGTCGTAGATTTTAATAAATTTGCAACAAACATCCGACAATATAATAATCGTAGTTCTGAAATTCGGAGAAATGAAAATCTGATAATGTAAAATCTTTGCTTGTTGACTATTGAAGTGTAGTTGTCGGGCAAATAAAAAACAATCTCCCATCTTTCTACGAAACAATAGCAACCCATTTACCAGTGATATTGCGTAGCCATATTGTTTAAATTTAAGATCTTAAATAAAATTTTGAATATCTCGAAACTGTGTGGGTAGCATGGGCTGGGTGACACTAGCTTTTGGTTTTGTCTTGAGGGTGTTTGTGTAATCAAAGTTTTAGTTACCTAACGAATTTTAAGTACTGTCACTAAAAACATCTCTATTAGCCGTTTGTAAACGCAAACAGTTAGAAAAGCTTTTCATAGTATATATGTATTTCAATGGTGATTAGAACTTTCGAGCATGCGCTGTATCCATTGAGATTCTAGCTTTTTTTTTTCAAAAGTCTACCGACGGATGTTTCCGCTATGTTGTACGGAACTGCGACAATCGGTCAGAGGATGGTGTGGTCGATAAATTTAGGTTTTTTTTTAAACGGGCCTGCTATCAAATAAGATCTATTGCGATGGGTAAACAACAACAGAATATCAACGGTTGTATTTGTTAGCTTAAGCTATAATTCAGATCGATTCCTGTACTTATTTGTTATTGTATGCAAATTTGTCTCTAAACTTTCTCTACAACGGCACCATACTCGTAAAATATAACTAACGTAACGCTTCTTGCATAAAATTTCATTGGTAAGCATTTCAGATATAAAATGATGTTATAATGCGAAACGGCTATAATTAATATAAAGTTAACATAAGCTGAATAATTTAGAAATAACATTTTTGTTTAGATTTACACGTAATCCGGCAATCTAATTTTAGGTAGTCAAAAACAATCAAACTTAGGTTTTATTTTTATATTTTAGAAGTATCTTGTCGTATAAAGCAATTAATTTTTGAGATTATGTCTGTCTGTGTATGGGTTGCAATGTATGCCATTTTACAATAATAACCACACAGATTAAAATGATTGCTTATACCCAAAAACAAAGATGAAGATATAAATAAGGCAGTGCCTTCATTGAAGCGCAGTCCCGTAACCGGGTTGGAAGCACGTATTATCCACATGCTGGTGTCACCATCCTCTGCCCGACTGTCGGCAGGTCGGGCTCGTTTCGAGCGTCGCACTCGCTTCGCTCGTCGCGTGGCAACGTGTCCGCTCAAGGGAACGCTCAAGGGCCGCTCAACGCGAGCGTGTCCGCCCACCCGCTGCTGCCTCTGCCGCCTGGCTCTGACGGTACGTAATATTAGGGAATATACTTTGCCACTTTGCTATCTTTTCTAATCATCTACGATAGGAGCAGTGGCTTCTTATATTGAAACAATATTAATCTCCAATAACAATAAGCCACTGCTCTTATTTGTACCTACTTTCCATAACCACTATACAAAACCCTTATTAAAATCCTTACCCATTGCCGTCAGTTGCCCATTTCAAAATATGTTTAGGTCCTCGTACCCTATATTTCATCATTCTTCTGTCCCTTTGCCATTAACTTGAATTCTATCCCTCCCTATCAGCAGTTGTCTCTGCATTTACTTAGAAAACTTAGACATAATATCATATTTTACTTACTCCATTCATAGATTAACATCCATTCAAAAAATACATGAGATATTTGTAAAATTATTATAAGAAATTCCGAGATCTATTAATAGCATCTATACAATGTGGATTCTTGTGGGATATGTTGTCATGGGTCATGTTTTAAGGAAAGGTTAGTTTCCGGCCGAAAGTAAACCAGTTATAGATCGGTTTAAGTCGCCATTTGTTGCGAGTGCGAGCAGCACAGAGATGTAGTCCAAACGTGCGATTTCGGCCAGATACCTACTGTATTTCTTTTATTTATTACTCTTAAGGGGTTAATCTATTAGTGCATTTATATTTATAATAAGTCTTATTCCTATTCCACACCCGTCTACAGCATAATATCGTCTATATATAAGTAAACTACCTAACGATACCAGTCGAGTTAGGTTAGTCTAGATGGATTTGAGAGCTAACGTACGTAACTATGTCAATAAACATTATGTATCATGAGCTACATGAGTGATCATGATCACATAACAATATCATTCGCATGATCACATACACAGGACGAAGAGGCAGCAGTATTCATTTTCTTCGTCATAGTGATAACAATAATGTAATGTATTTGCTACGTCACAAGTTATATATTTTTTCTTGTCTGTCCGTCGGTCCGTCCGTCTGTCTGTCTGCCAAAAAATGTAAATTTTTTGTATACTCTCTCAAGGAAAAGAGGTTTTTATTCTAGAACGTCAAATGGGGAGCCGTTGAATATAGCTCTGCGAAAACTATTATGGGTATATTTTAAAGAATCTTTTGATTTGGGGGACCGTTGAAGAAATATTGAGCTCTAAAGATGTAATTTTTAATGGAGTTACGTCCCCCCCCCCACCCCCACTCCCTTTACCGAAAACTGTAAATTCTAAGTATCTGAAAAATATCTTAAATGAAAGCCCATATAAAAAAGTTCAAAAGAAAACTATCACGACTAAGAAGGCTTCATTGGTTCATGAGTGACTAACTTTTAATGCGTACTATTCTGTAAAACATCTATACCAAACCGTCTCGCTTCCACAGCATAGATTATGGCATAAACTTTGTTAAAAAAAATGTGTTGGGTGTTTAGGGGCCAGATGCAGAAGTGAGCTCGCAGTACAGAACCCTATATTTTGCATGGACCGACATGCACTTGGCCGGTTATTTACAAGCTTTTATTTACTTTCACCTCCGGTGTCTGTCTGTAATTTGCAAGATGCAAATTAATGGAAGATCGAGCTGAAATGTTGCATGTTTGTTCAGTTCCGATCGCAATGGATTTTGTATGGTAAGGATGATCGTGGCTACTGCACTAAAAGTTAGTTCCTAACATGGGAACTCCTCAGTGGTTAACAGCACAGACACGAAATGTTGTATACGCATTGAATCGACCATGTCGTTGTCTATCTACGCTCAAAGCTCATCGCTGCTGACTAAGCATACGTGGCCTTAAGGTGGAGTCAAACCGCTAGAAGGTCTCCTTATTGAAGAATTAGACTATACTAAATTAACAGGCAAACGACCATGCAAAGAAAATAATACTAGCGAGTTTAAAATAAGGATGTGTTTTCTGTAGCGATTTCTCTGGAGTGGGACAAGCAACCTCATTACCTGGAGGCTTCTCTGATGATGAAGGGCTACACGGCGGAGGAAGCGGCACAGGCGGCGCAGCACACTCGGCGTCCCCTGGAGGGCGCTTCTCGCCCGCTGCTCGCAGCTACCGCCTATGCCGTCATGAGGGACAAGGTACTTATTTAATAAATAATTAGCAAAAACGTGCCAACTCTGTCCCCCACTTTAATCAGAACCAGAGTGATAAAAATCTCATAAAATGATGAGTACTAGTACCCGTAATAGCCACTACTACAGTAGTGGTAGTGTCCACTTATTAACTATCTGAAAAACCGCTACAACTTTTGTTTTTGTCTGCGGAAAGAGAATTGGATATCGATTTAACCTTTTGGCCGCCAAGCATGTCTGAGAAGTAACACGAATTTCAACTTTAAGTCAAAATAATGAAGGTCTTTTTACCCTGTGTAGCCTGTCACGCATAGTCGACAACGGCGGCCAAAAGGTTAAAACTACTTCTACTTGACGTAAGGATTTGACACTTGGCAAGTTATATCTATTTTCGATGAAAGTACAATAATGTGATATCTTCGAGCTGACCTTATAATGGAACCAGGAGGTGGACAGTAGAACTCTTCAATGGCTACTAGTAAACCCCTCGAATTTGGGATGTTTTGTATGTTTTGACGAGTCTACTACATTAAACTTGGTGATGAGGATCTGATGATGGATCCGCGAGGTGGTAAGTGGAACTCTTCACAGCGTTGCCTCGACGAACCAAAACCGCCAAGGCACAGACCTACTTCGCGTAATATACCCGTTGCGCCTCACCTCATACCTCCAATTTGGCCGGTGAATCGACTACTGCGCAGTCCCCACCGCTAGCGCTTTTTTTACGTGTGGCGAGGTTTATTTGGGTGGAAATCAGAGGATAAAGTTGTACAGTACCAGCGCCATGTTTATCAACACAATTGTTATGCTGACCTGCAGAATTTGGAGGTTGAACTATGTATTAAGTGAAAGCAACTTTTATTTCGACAATATACTAACGACTAATCGCATACAGTAATCTGTCAACACAAAATAAGTACAAGAAATCATTTTATTATAAATGGTCACTGTAATATCATATTTATTTTTACATCAAGATATTATTTTAAGAGCGCGTCGAAATCATTCGAAAATTACCATATAATATGCATAGTGAGTTTGTAATATTTGTAGTTGCTTGTAAATTACTAAATAATAAGGTAGATGAATTATTTACTTACCTACCTAAACTATTTTAATGATGGCCGCGATATCACTTAACTAATCTTCGCCATTTATTTTAATTTAGTGAATTGCGAATAGAGGCGAACACAGGCTTTTAATATATGCATTCATTCATTGGTTCACTCGTTCACACAAAAGTACCGCCGTTAGAGCTTTAGAGTGATGTTCATAATTTGTTGCAGTCATTGAGGCACCTTTATGTCTCTTTTGTGCAGCTGATATGGAACTGACAGCTGCAAAAATTGTGCCCAATACGGCGTTATAGCAGCTGTAAAATGGCTGCAGAGCACGCTCTAGCGCTTATGGTTAGCACCTTAGGGAATAAATGGATTGGCTACAAATCCCTTATGCAGCTATCTTGTGTTACTTGGATACTCAAACAAACCAGATATGTCATTCATTTCGGTTACTTTACTATCTCACCTCAAATAGAATAAAAAAAATCCAGAACCTTCACAAGTACTTCGCGAACCTATGGTGACTTAAACTGTGGTCATGATTGTACATAACGCTGCGTGCGCACGACGCTAGCGCGGCATACAGGCATTTGCGCGACGTGTGCGTCCCGGCGTCTGCGCCGCGCATGCGTTCAACGAGCGCCTACGCTGAGCAAACGCCAGGGTGAAAGCGCCCTTACCTGTATATAGATATGGTCTACAACGAATAGAATCACGACATTTTACAAAAGTCTGTGTAAATATTTATTCTTTATACTTGACCGTGGAGACTGTCTACACCTCAATTTAATCTAGATTAATCGATTTAGATGTTTTTTTGCTTCAATTTAAATTTTATTATTATGATATATTTAGAGACTTTATACATCTCTAAGTCACTCAACTTTTCCAGACGCGGAGACTATACATCTCCCTTATTAGTTATAATATTTATTAGAATTAATTTGTACCCATTAGGTTTTTATGTTGCACATTTTGTGTTAATTTTTATATAAAACTGTACTGCCAAAGTTGAAAAAAGACTTACTGCTGAGTTTCTTGCGGCGTTTCTTCTCAGCAGATGTCACCTTTCGAAGCGCTGGTAGATTCAGACATGTAAAAGAGCACAGGTGGCCTACTTGCAAAATAAATATTTTCATTTTAATTTTCATTATCCTTACATCCCTCACCTGTATATTATCGAGTTACATTAAATGATATACTATGTTATTTATTCTTCGAGCGAGCCATTGTTATAAAAGCACACTCATCAAGCCTTTAATCAGGCAAAAGGTACTAATAACTCCATCGCCTTCCGCTTATGAGTTAATAAATCATTTCAACAGGTGGTTCCAGAACTAGTGACCCGTGCAGAGGTCAATCATCATCCTACGGAGGATTCACCTCTGCCTCATCGGACGACGACACCGTTGGTGAGTTAAGAGTTCCCCGCAAGCTTCGGTCATATAAGGGTCAATCAACTTTTTGGTGTATTTTGGTGTTTTAATTTTTAATACCTGATGAATAATATGAAAACATTACCATTTCAAAACTAATAACTAACGCTAACGAAACTAAAAAATACTTTTATAAGTCTTCTCGTCAATATTTGTTCCTAATGCTTAAGTGTCTGTATGCGAAGTCTGCTGGGTAACCATAATATATGTTCGGATATCGGCTTGTCTGGAGGTTAAAGTCGTTGAATCTGCGTGCAAGACGGTTCGTAAAGACTCTCGAAAACAGCTTGTAAACATGGCTCAGAAGTGAGATTGGTCTATAATTCTTCAGCAGGGCATAATCGCCCTTTTTGAAGAAGACCACCACACTTCTGTTCCACGCCTGTGGTGTTTCTCCCTCGTGTATGACGGAATCGAATAACTTCTGAAGGGCTTTAATGACCGGTTTTCCACTAGCCTTCAGAAGTGCGCCTGTGATTCCGTCCTCATCTGGCGCTTTATTGTTTTTGAGCTGTTTGAGATCCATACTAATCTCGTACAAGCTGATGTCCAGAATATCTTCGGTATTGTGTCGGGTCAATGTAGCTTTCGGCTCGTTGGCTAGATTTAAGACAGGTTTTCGCATTGTCTCTCAATAGCTCAGGTTTGGATGTCACGATTCCGCCATCCTCGGTCTTCAATTTTGCTAGTCGATCAATAGACAGATCTCTTGCGAATACTTTGGAGCCCCTGTTTTGGTCTATTGCATCTTCAATACCAGTCCACTTCCTATCCTCTCGCTGAAGAAGGAGTCCATCTTATAGAGTCCTTTCTTCTCCATGAAGCCGGCCTGTTGGTGACCCCGGTAGTTCAGACATCCTACTCCAAATTGTCCCACTCGCCGCTCGCGTCTCTTTCACCCAGTTTTGTGTTGAAGTCGCCCATGACAACGATGAAGTGGGTTTTGGAGCTACGGAGATATCCTTATACATAGTCTCCACCTCACTGTCGGAGTATGCCGAGGTCGAAGCATATACCTGTATGGCCTTCAACAAATACCGTTTGGTTATCCTGGGTATAAGGTACGCTACTCTAGTCGAAACACTTGATCCTCACCACATTGTCCATGAGGGACTTTTGGACGATAAACCCAACACCTCCCTGAGACTGTTGATCGTCCTCCCGGAAATAAAGCAAGATACCGGGTATGAGAATTATCGTGACTTTCCCGATATATTCGTTGAATCTACCATCTCCGTGGCCGTTTCGTACAATTATCGAGTACAGCGTCCATTAGTATGTACGCAGCACAAGCGTGAGATAGAGACAGAAAAAGCCGGCTCATAGTTACGGTCACAGTGATGTAGACATAGCGTACTCAGTAGAACCTAGATACTGTATCTGTTCAGACACAGTTACAGCTCGCTAAAATGCATTAATTAACGCATGCTTTGATTGCCTGTAATTGGGGGAACAGTAAGTTCAGGATATCTTTAATGCTTTTATTTCTAACATGTATTTACTGTGTCCGCTGTTGGTGATCCTATTAAATAAATAAATAACCGGTTCATGGACGCTCGGTGTACGTCGAGAGTGAAGTCCGTTTCGCACGTACACATTAGAACCTCGTTACTGTATCTGTTCAGTTACATCTCGCTAGTGAGTACCCAGCTTAATAGACTCAGGTCTCACATGGTCTGCACACATTAACTCATCTCGCGACAAACTTTCCTCTGCTTGCTTTGCATTGTCCCGGCTTGCGCCCACACTTTCGACGAAAAAAATAGCCTATTATGGGTAGTGTCACTCGATTCTCATTCAAGGAGTTGACCTCCGAAGCACGACTGCCGACCGAAATAGGGTATTCATAATTCAAAAGCGCTCTAATCGCTTCATCGCTAAAACACCTTGTGATCACCCAACTCAACAACTATTTAAACTGCTTAAAATCCTCACCCTACCGTGTGTCTACATTCTAGCCGCAAGCTGGTGCGTCAGACGCAACGTAGCCGACTACATACACGTCTCGTGGACAAAACCATGGCAGGAATACCCGCGGAGGTCATCTCCTACTTTTCGCATGATGCAGACTCGCTAAGCCTCGAAAGTATCTTGGTGTCATCGGCGCTAGGATCTACAACCCTCCCGACTGACCTATTTACATCACCCAGTGATGCATATTAAACAGAAACTGAAATTGATACTTGCAGACCTTGCATGTTACAGCATCGACGAGTCCATTTTTAGATAATATTGACCCAAGTGCAATTTTAATTCTACAAATACTGTTATTCAAATATGTAATTAATAATAATGATCCATGTTTGTTAAGTTTATAATGCAAAACAATGATAGGGTTAAATTTTGTAATCGTTTATAAGCTAAGAATGACTTGTAATATTTATTATTACCAATAAATTATCTGAAATCTGAAAACCCGACTTTGCTATCAAATATAACGGTGGTGTAAACAAAATGAGCCGTTGGTTGTTATTATTTACACCAATATTTAGTGGCGGGGAATAACGGTGATTGGATTGCTCGCTGATATGCCCTCACTTATCTCTTGGGGTACCAAACTTGTCCAGTGCTAATGGACAAGTTTGGTAACCCGACAAAAGGCATCATATTTAATTGTTTTGAGCAGTAAAATAATGAAACTTCTATTTGATTTGCTCTAATTGCTAGCAGTTAAATTGAGGTAGCTTTAAAAATATTGTTTTCCATTGAGCCATCCTTGCAATTTTCACAATAATGCGATTTCTGTAAAAACAGTAAGTGGGATCATGAAAACTTTGGTACCATCTGAAAGATTCCATTTTCTATAAAAAAAAATTGTTCAAGAGAGTCAGAGGACTATCTTCAAATCGTTCAGGGGTCTAGAATCCACCACCCTCAAAATGCTTACTTTAGAGCCAGTGAAATTCCCGAGAATTATAAAAAGCTAAAAGAATGACAAAAACTTTTCAGATCGTTCCAAGGTAACCCAGGACACAATTAGTAAAGTTTACATCACAATTTATCTCATTGTCTATGTAAGAACAAACAAATTGTATTATTTTACGTATTAAACCGTATTGATTAACAATTAAATTAAGCTTTATTCTTTAATAACCAGGCAAGAGCAAGTTAGGCTCGCACAAATAGGGTTAGGTACGTACTAAAACAACATAAAAAGATTTTTCTCGCAGAATATTCTGCTCTCGTCAAAAATTCTTTGGTAACTTGGGAAAATCTTAAGCTAAAATGCAAGGCAAATGTGCAGTAATCGTCAACCACAGAGAATAAATGCAGCAATAAGCACCAGAATTACAAATCGAATATGCAGATGGTTCTTTCACACTCAAGACAGCAGCACTTGCGTGATTACTGCATTTCTGCGATTAAATACAAAGCTTTCATAATTTAGTAGATAATTATTTTTTATATGTGTAAGTACTCAATAACACCAAGCTGAAGGTAGCGTTCATAAACCAGTTCCGATCCTTAAGTTCATTAGCGGAAAATTCCTTGAGAAGGTATTCCTCGAAATCAATTCACCAAATCATGATTCGTCAAAACAAAATTCGTCGAAACCAAATAGTCGGAATTGGCGGAAAATTCGTCAAAAATACTGTTTTGAAACTATAGCGTGGAATAATCAGTCGTATAGATTTTTGACTATATTATGAACTGTAAGGCCTGTTTGCTGTCTAGTTTTAACACTTTTAACAATGATAGTGGCCCGATGGGACAGCTACATCTAGACCCAGTAAATGTATCGACGAAAGCTAATATAGCAATTTCCCTGACAGCGTCACCTACAAGTGGCAATTTCCGTGAAATACGAAAATCACCGAAATTAAATGTGAGTAGTTCTGCTAGTACGACTGGCACAATACAATCAGCAAGTTCAAAAGTTCAAAAATATTTAAAAATGGCCATATAAATTTAGATATGCCAGCAGGAAAAACAAACAAACAAGAAGATCTTAGCGAATCACTCTCACAGATGGCCGAGAATGCAGCGGTACACACGGCCGCTCAGAATAGAAGTCCGAACACGGCAATTAATAACACATTAATTGCTGACATCGCTAAGGAGGGCGAGTGGAAACTGTTACGATTTATTGTTAATATAGGTTTAGCAGTTACAGACTCGGAAGTTTCTTTCAAAGCAGCAGAAGTTAACGTTCCAATTTATATTTATAACGTGGCGATGGAGGCGTAGGAGGCTATATACAGAATAAGAAGGGCTGACGGGTTTCGCTGGAAACAATGCAAATGAAGACACAAAAACCTTGCAACACTTTTAAATTTTTTGTGCCTAATTTCAAATTGGATCTATTTATCAAGGTGATTTTTGGCCGGAAGGTGTATCTTATTGCCGATTTGTTAACTTCAGGAACTAGACGGTCACCGACAAGTCAACAAAAATTCTTAATGACTAATACGGCAAGACTTGTTACGATACGGAAACTGCGATACAGCGAAATGTTACTGATATTATCGGACTCCAGGAGACATGGTTAGTCCCACAGAATCTACCGCTTTTTGGTATTTTCGATGACAATTTTACGTTCACAGGGATATCTGAAGTAGATACGTCGGCCGTCATACTGCGGGGGAGGCCGCACGGGGGAGTCGCTCTACTACTCTACTCTAGAGAAAAGAGATCATTCCCACGGTATGAGTTGTGCCGTGCAATAGTTTGTGCGTTTGTCAGCGATTAAGGTTGTGTTAATCGCTTGCTACTAATTTTTTTCTGTGTTTACATTTGTGAGTGGCGTGCACGGGTGCCGGCGCTGGCTGGACCACTGCATAGTAACTAATGCAGCTAAATTATCTGTGTGTCAGTATTACATGATGCTTATTGGTCCGACCACCACCCTGTCCTGTTGGAATGAAACGTTGATGTCTTAACGCCTAAAATAATGAGGCATGGCATAATAGTTCCTATAATTAAAGACCGGAGATACGTCTGACTTGCCCAACTACAGACCAATATCACTGGCTTCTGATGTATTGGTGATATTTCACTAACATAGTGATAAATTGATAGACCGATCGGTTTAAAATTATACTTTTATTTTGATATAGGTACACAAGCGTAGAATGCCCTCGCTATGACTGAAGTGAGTATACAAGTACCTAAATCGTGCAATTATTATAATGTAATACTGATGCGTCGACAATGTGCGGTTGTTAATCCCGTGCATGCTTCCGAGGCTGGAGAGCATGTACATGTACTGTGACAGCACACGGGAATTGCCCTGTACGTAAAACTATGGCCCGGTATTGGACAGCAGGGAATTTCCCCCTGCGCCGAATTGTTCAATTATCGTTTCTTTAAAATTTCATATCGGGGAATCGGAAGTCCCTACAAGACTACTTTAACTGCATTTATGTTAAAAGTATGCTTTGACAAAATAAAAAACATAGGTGCAAATTATATGAATGAGCTCGATGAGCAGATTCCTGTTTGCCGGCCGTGTGGTGCACGTTCTGCACGTCCGCTCCCGGCGGCCCCGGTTATAAAATGTTATTCCAAGCATCACTAGGAGTAACTGGTTCTAAAAAAAAAACTTTCAGTTATTGTTTAAAGTAATTGATGCAGTGCAGGCCTATAAGGTGGTTAGCGGTAATAAATAGGTTACATGAAACTTCGGCGGAGGCATTCATAAAAAAAAAAGTTGATTTATTTAGTGCATGGTGTTTTGGTTTGGTTAGGCCATTACACTTATCCAAATCCGTTGACGAAACGCTGTTTTGCATATTATAGGTTGAGAATAGTTTGTATTGTGCGAGTGCCAATGCTGCCGAATTTATTTTAGAGGGGGGGATGCATGCACGTTGCTTAAGTTCTAAGAGGGGTGGAGAGGGGAATGGAGGGACACCTGATGTTTCTTTTGGCCTCCTTTTCTGTCTGCCTCTTTTATTAACATCTTCCCCTTTACATACTAGTGACTTTTTTCTCAATACTAAAAATAACGTTTCCCGCAGATCCATTACCTTGGCTTTCCGATAATAAGCAGTAAATCATTGTCTTAAATGAAAATAAAGGAATTTTATGCCTACACATCGTTATGCTTTAAATTATATAGCGTAATTATTTTATGACAGCTTGTATTAATGTTTTAAGACGTTAGAGCTTATAAATTTTAAGTACAATTTTAGGCCAATGTAACCGACTTGTAACATACTCTTTCGATCCTGCCAACTTCTTTTTCGAATTTCAAATTAGATCGTTATGGATCCATTCAGAAGTAGATCATTCCATTATTACAATAGATCTTGGCCTTGGAAGGTCGCTTTTCATGTGCTCTCGAATTAGTAAAGCATACCTCTAGTTCATGTTGAACACTAGCACTAACTAAGTATGTACTAACTAGGAGCTGTGACAAGTTACCTATAAAACTAAGATAGCTGTGCGGTGTTCCTTATGCATCAAACAGATATTATAGTGAATATCAAGGATTATCATTAAGGCACTTACGTAGTGCCTATTTTTGATAATGAATATAACTTTATCTAAACCCATATCATAAAACCTCCATAGTGTAATCAAAAACCGTAGGAAATAACCACCATTGTGACAACCAATTAGGTAAAACCAGTGCTGCAATGTTATTACAGTATCGATTTTAGTATCGAAATGAGATTAAAATTGGAACAGTTGTCAAAACTCAAGTGGGTTTCTATTCTAGTATCCATAGATATTAAACAGTTATTGATAAGAAACATCAATTCAGTATGTTTTTTTAATATAAACCGAACGACATTTGATCTCGAGTGACGTGAGAATAGAGACTGCATTCGTTTGTCTATGATTTAAAAAAAATGGTCTTGACGGAGGATCGAACTGCCGCCATTATGTTGGATTTTTGCTGAACGAAAGTAGAATTGTTGTTGAATTGAATAGAAAAAGTTGTTTGTAATTTACATTTTAGTTGAAAATATGAATAGTAGTCTTCTCGGAGTGACTGTGTGATGTGAAAATGCGCCGGATATCGTAAATGCAGCCACGATTGCAACAAATAACTTGTTGCCAGAAAATATTGTTTCTGAACACATCATGGAGGATTTATAATATGTGTGTAGATAAAGTTATGTATGCAACTCTGCATAATTTGGCCTTAAAACACACGTGCGATCTTATTATGAAACTCGCTAAAGCTCGTTTCATGAAAACTGCACTAGTGTTTTAAGGCCTATCATTATGCAACCATTGCATAAACTACTATTTTGCGACTAAATTTAGACCCCGGCCGGTTCCTTCGAACTTGGCCTTTGCGCACTGCCGTGCGCTTCGATAACAACAAAGTAATGTCCAACATGTAACATTTAGTAAAATTTTCCTGTGGGAATTATCATTCAAAAAAATTAAACAAGTACGAAATATATACTGGAGTGTGCTGAACACGAATATGATATCCACTTAAGATTCCACGATGACGGACGTGACTTTTTCAGGTGGTATCTGATTTTTTAGGATGCTGATGATCACGAATATGACATCAATTTCGTATCCCAATGTGGTGGATAGAGTGTTTTTTTTTTTAAAACGAAACAATATTGTTGTCCTTTTTATTATTTCAGTGATCCTGTTTACGAAAATAACATTCGTTTTGGATCAACATATGACGTACATCGCTTTTAAAAAAATACAGTATGCAACTCGTTGTTATCTGAGAAAAAATACTTACCGCCATCTTGGAATCCAAAATAGACATACGTGTAGTCAGCACCCTCTCGGAAAGGGAACAAAGCTGGTATGATATTTACATAAATCATGCGTCGGCTATATTGAAATCCAAAATAGATACTGTCTATAAAAGCCATGCGGAATAAATAGTCTTCTTCAAAAACATCACAGGCGTTTGGCGACTAAAAATTTATAAGATTTTTCCGCTGACCTATGACCCTATGTTTAGAGGAATGAGATAATTTACGAGAGCGATCTTATACCTACTTGGGAGCTAAAAAAATGCTGATGGGCGGGTAAATCATCCTAAATTGTATACTGTTCAGCGTAAAAACTGAAATGTAGTCAATAAAAACGATGATTTTTCAGGTGTCGCCGGAGAGTATATGGAACCTGGGGAGTTCGTGTCGCACGAACGGACACGCACGCGAACGCATTCCGCCACCTCGTGCCCCGCGTCTTGCAACAGGTCAGAGCCCTCCACCGTCCATGGCCACGCTCACACACACCCACACTGTTACCCGCCCTGCCACCACCTGCCCCGCCTCCCCCTCTACAAACCCTAGCCCCTACCCTGTTTTTTTTTCCACTAAACCGTCTTCCAGCTTTAAGAAGTCCTCCGAATGGCTCGAGTATGAGCACTCACAGTCCAACATATATTCAACCTGCCCATCCTCGCGTTCCAGCCGATCAGGCGGGTCGCTCGTCATTGAGGAAGCGGATGATAGAATACGCGCTCGGATAGTAGGGCGCCGTAGTGCTAGCTGTCGCAATCTACGTGATTTCAGCTTCGATGATGCTGGGCGTACGAAACGCAGAGCAAATAAGCAAACACTTGACTCTCGAAGTATGTTTGATAAATTAGATTCATTTTATTCCGTGGGTGATCGCTGCGTCGATTCACCGGTCACTCGATACGACGATGCACGGACTTTAGCATTTGTTCTCGGCAATCAGAGCTCTATAGAGTTGCAGAGGGAGATGATAGGTCGTACTTACTCTTCCAGTTTTCCAGGAGCTACTAGTGAGCACAGACTAGATTTGCCAACATTTGCTCGCAGCGGGTCTCAGGATGATATCACTCACGATAGCTATGAGTTGATTGCAAGATCCGATGATGAGTTTTCTGAAAACTGCCGGTATGCAAAGTTGTTACCACGGTCCTCGATGGTGTATAAACGTTCGTGCTCTTTAGATTCTGGGAATGATCTTCCTTCAGATGATGAGTCGTTATCACACTTGTCTGAGGTCTGTGTCCAAGATATAAATTATAATTTAGGCAGCGTGAAATACAAAAGCGACAACGACTTACCTCTCGATCCTTTCCTTATCGATGATCCAAGGGTTTTACCTCGTGAAAAACTTTCTGTTAGATCTGATGGCAGCTTTTATAAGGAAATACAAGAAGCTCTTGGTTCCAGAGTTTCAAGCCAAGAATCAAAAAGTGACTTTTGTGAAAAGACATCCAAAAGTAGTGCAGAGTCTAGCAAAAAATCTCGGGATAGTGTCTATCACACTGACAGTAAGAAATCACGTGAAACTCTTAAGAGTAAAAGCTCTGATAGATCAGGGTCAAGGACTTCCAGTCAGGATTCGAAGTCTGACTATTATGATTGCAAAAAGAACTTATATGAAAGTGGTGATATAAATATAAAGAGACGTAATATGATCAGCACACAGAATGCCTACATAGATCCGTTTGAGCCCATATCAACATCGTCCAGCCCCGACTCTAATAAAGAATTTTATGATACGCAGTCTTCTTTTATTGGAATGGAAAAGTTGGAGTACAGAGACAAAATGAGTTTCGATAGGTCACATGAGGATTTGATAGCAAATTTAGCTGATGTTCCTAACTTTTATCACATACCTACTCCTTATTCGACTTTCCCAAGTAATAGTAAGCACAGAGAACACAGCCCAATGCATTCCGCAAGTCTTCAGCACGTTGAAATTGATCAATATACGCAATATTGTGATATTAGTCCACCTAAAAAATTAGACGTCTTCTCCACTGAAGATGAAGATTTGAATCAACACATGAAGCATATTTGGCCCGAGAAAATAGTCTGCATGGATACAGAAGTTGATAGCAGTCGTGCGTCAAAAATACAAAACTATCAACGTCGTCGATCATCCGCAACTGTTTTTAGTTTTGATAAAGAAAAGATAGAATCTCTTACTAGTGCTCTCAGTAAGGAATCCAATAATTATCATCTTGTCAAAGAATCTTCCAATGAATCTGAAGTTAATTTGCGTATTTTACCAGCAATGGACAGTATTGAATATGCAAAAAATAAAACTAAGATGGCTTCGTTACAACCTAGAACGTCGTCAATTTTAGAATCTGAGTTCGACAAATCTATGCGTGGAAAGATATATACGCACATAGTCAGAAAAGAAAATTTGAAAGAAGAGCTTATGGCTAAAACTCATTTTGACGAATACGATCCAAAGTTGATTCTTGAAACAAGTTCAAACAGTCGTCTTGCAGATACCTCTATGCCATATACTCATCCTACTGTAGAAAGAACAAAGAGTGATCCGAATAGTCTTGCTAATAGATCACGGTTCAGTAGTATTAACTCTCGTAGACATGTTTTAATGCATCAAAAGTCTATAGATTTAACTCCTGCCGAATCTAGCGATGAAGATTACATATTTCGTCAAATACCAAGTGCTCCCCCAATTGCAACAAAGCGATCTCATTTTGAACTGCCTTCAAGACTTCCAGATCACGGACGACTACCTTTTGATCTACCTAAAAATTATTTTAAGGAATTTGATGCTTTCAAGGCTGGTTTTAAGGATAACAAAAAAGTTGTTGATAACAGCTATGACATTCCATATGTTCTGCATAAAAGGCATATCATGAATGGAACAGCTCCTTCAACTTTAGAAGACAAGAGACAGCCACCAGATATTATAACGATTCCACCACAAAATGGCCGTTATATTGTAAGTGCTCATTCTAGGTGTAAGTATCATGACCACCCTAAGTCGCCACGTTCACCTAAGTCACCAAAATCGCCAAAATCCCCTAAATCTCCAAAATCACCAAAATCTCCAAAGTCTCCTAAATCACCCAAATCGCCCAAATCTCCGAAAAATAGCATTCAAGCGGAGCACGGGTCTAAATTTCTAGAAGTGGAAAATAGAGACTTTTTATTTACACAAAATATCGACTTATCCAAAGTAGATCCAATTACTTTAGAAGTCGATAAGAGTGGACGGCTGCAGCATATGCCAAGTCCAAAACGGGACATAACTCAGCATCTAGATTCTGCACTACTTGAAACTCTAAATTCTAAATTGAGTCAAATAGAAAGTGACTCTGCTACTAGCTCTAAAACTGATAGTATAAGACAGGAACCGCAGTATTCCCATGACATTAAGTTTGATATAAATGGCCGTAACGTTCAGCAATCTCCTATTTGTAAGGAAGCGAAACCATTGTCAGCTGCAGAAAAACTACGCGCAGACATTAAATCCAAATCCGACAAACTGCCACAGAAAAGAGGTCAAAAAGGACGTGGAACTGGTAAAAAGGGAAGTTGTGGCAAAATAAAAGGTAAAAATAATAACAAAATAAGGATAACTTCCTTCTCTTCCGACGATGAAAGCGTTGATTCTGATGACGTTTTTGGTACAACTGAAGCAACACCAAAACTTGAATTTTCACCACCACAATCTCGAAAAGACCTTGAACCAATCTTGCAACTTGAATATGATAAAATAACATCAGGGGCTTGGCATAGAGGACAAACAATGAGTTCTACTGAAATTGAAGGTTCTCCACCGCAGTGTCGAAGATTAGTTGAACTCGAAGCTAAGTATAATCCTCAAATACTTGAAAGTATTTCTGGGAATGCTACAGAGCTTCGACGAATTTCTGAACGTTCAATATCCATTCCTAGTTCTGAAGATGATACTGCCATTAAAGCGCTTGAAATAAAAGAAAATTCTACTTGGGAATATAATGATAATATTCCCTCCCCGATATTAGAAAGTACTGAGTTTATAAAGAGTGACGATGAACATATGGCTGATATAGAAATCCAAAAGGTGACAGGAATACCACAATTAGAAGAAAAACATGTTATATTGAAAGACTCTGAGAAAGATGTTAATAAACTTGACCTCAACAAAATTAAACGCGATAAACTAATATCACCAGTGCTTCGTAAAGCTGGTGGTACCCCAATTTTATTTGCTCATGCTAGATTGAATCTCTCTGAGGGGTCGGTATTCTCGCTACAGCGTCAGAAAGCTACGCAAGATTCAGTATCGGTTAGCCGTAGAGCTAAAAGCTTAGATACGCCTGTGATACAACTACACAGATTACCGCCTATGAATGCATTCTCTTCCAAAGATGATACAGTGGAAGACATTAATGAAGAAGGCGAAATATTAGAAGAAAAACCCCTAATTGATAATAAAAATACCAAAATTTTTTCCAATGTAAATGACACTATAAGTAAAATTGAAGAGGTGGAAGAAGATCAAGTTTCTGAAACGACAAAAGAATTAAAATCCGTAGTTATTGACAGCGAAGAACTCCAGTTATTGGACGATTTAGTTGAACAACGTCGTCCTCGATCATTTAAGCGCAGGTATGACATAAACAAGGTAAAATCTCAAATGAAATCCCCTACTCCGTCACCTTTAACCAGATCACCATTATCGCGCTCACCGATATCAAAATCTCCATCTAGATCACCGACATCGTCTTTAAATTCGCCAAGAGGAAGCATTAGGAAGTTATCAGATCTAAGCGAGGATCAAATTGTACCTGACATTGAAAAAATCAAAAGAATAGAAAAAAAAAAGTTAACTATGAAAACACGACCTGGCGAAAAACAAAAAAAGGGTAACAAGTTAAATAAAGGTGGATCCCTTGACACATATGCTACCAAAGTAAAAGCATTACAAACTCAAAAATCTTTACCGTCTTCTCTGAAGGAGCGGCCCGACTTTTTAACAGTGCCTGCTTTAGATATTGTACGTGCTAAAAGTCAAGAATTTGAACAACTGGCTAAAAAAGTTGTGAAGGAAAAGTCAAAATCTCTGGAAAAAATGGATGTCAAGCGTGGAAATAGTAAAGAAAGGGCAAAGTCACAAGAAGAAAGTGACACAGAAATTGCGAAACGAAAAGAAAAGCAACAAATGTTATTTGAAGCCGCGCTTAAGAAAACTAAAACACTTATCAGCCCTGTAAAAGACACCTTGCCACTGTTTCCACTTGAGGACAAAATTCTAGTTAAAACCGAGGGAGATAAAATTATAATTGAGACTAAAATAAGTAGCAAAGCCGAAGATCATGTTTTTATTGCTAAATCACCGAAAAAACTAGACAACAGGTTAAGTGGAAAGATAAGCCGTAGTTTTGAAGACCCGAAGTCATGCAACGGTAATTATAAATTAAACAAAAGCATGGATGACAAATCCAGTCAATCACTGGAAGATAAATTTGGTGATATTGAAACCCTTCAAAAGTCGCCTAAAACACTATCCAAAAAGCTAGAAATAAAACAGCAAATTGAGGGAAAAGTTGTTTACCAAAAAATTACGTCCAATATAAAATCTAAAAGTTTGGAACGTAAAGCTGACATCCATATTGATTCCAAAATAAAATCCAAAAGTCTTGACAGAAATTATGTTACACCTCTGCTTCTACCTGAGAATTTGTCTGTAGCCGCAGGTAGGCATTTTAAGCAAGAAATTGTTAAAGTTGATGTCCATCCGACAGTAAATGAGGAAGAACCGGAAATATTAAAGAATCAAGGTACAAGTGAAATTTCACCATCCGAAAGTAACAAAGATAAAACTGAAGATGACTCAGCCATTGAATGGATGACGAGCCTTCAACATACTGTGATAGAAAACGATACACAGACTGTTATAATGGAACGTCGGAAAATTGATATTTATAATAAACAAAGACAAACTGAACTTCAAGAAAGTAAAATTAACCTAGACATAGATAACTTAGCATCAGTAAAGAAACCTGAAGTGGCACGATTAATTAGTAAAGAAGTGCCTTGTACAGAAGTAAGCGAGTTAAAGTTATCTAGTCACATGTTAGGAATTTCTTTGCCTTACATGGACGCTGATAGTTCTTCTGATCAAGATCAGGCTGGGAGGAGTGACGATACCGGCTGGGCTTCTATGGATGACGATAAGAACACTGAAGATACTGAGACGCCACTCTCCGATGCAACCATAATAAAAATTAAAAGCAAAACTATCTTTGATACACAAAATACTTTTGATGAGTCTTCAGCTAGTTTATTAGAGTTTTTGGGACACGAGTCTATGTCCCAAATACACTCAGATGGTGATATAGATCATGGAACTAAAATGTCTAAAGATAAACTGAAGTCAACTGAACTACCACTAAAGTGGAAACATAAAAATAAAATAATTGTGACCCCGCCACAGGAAAATAGTCCTACATCAGAAAGTATACCATTTGTTGACTCGAGCACATCTAAAACTACAAATAAGACTGAAGAATATGCGGGTAGTTCGGGTATTGTAACTGATGTATCACCGACACTTCAAAAGGTTTTATTAACAGCAAAATCTTGGCAAAGTGAACTTTTCAAATTAAGCGCCGAACGGTCTCGAAGTTCGGAGTCCACTAGTTGGACAAGCATTGAAAAAAATGTTTGGCCATCAAATGCTAACATAAAAGGTAGTTCTATTGATGACGAATCAAGTGTTAGTTGCTCGATCGCAAGGCCGTTAGGTATATCACAGGACATCGATAAATTTAATAAACAAGACAAAGAATGCCTTAAAGAACTAAATCGATCTCTGGAATACAGTGAAGAACATCTTGTATCACAGAACATTTTATCAAGCGAGCTGTCTAACTCTAAACCTCCATCGCCAATCCGTGAAAAGGATCGCATGGAAAGCCCCCGTAGTCCATCAAAATATAACACAAGAAAATCACCTACACCCACATTAGAAAAACAGGGACCAGTAGATTCACAAAAAGCTCCAACTGATTCGGATTCGAGTTCAGAAAGTACGAATAAAACTGTAGATCCACTTTCGAAGCCCAGTTTAAAGAAAACTGGCTTAGCTAGAATGGGTAAATGCGTTATTGAAGAATCGGAATCGAGTCAGTCTATAGCATCAAAAGACTTGAAAAAAGATCTTCATCAAACAGTGAAGAAAATGAAAATTGCTATAACTATATCTCAAGAAGATCAAAATACTACTATTGATTTTGACGATGACGGTAATGTTATAACGTCTTCATTTGAAAAAGAACTTATGAAGAAAAGATCTCTTAAAGATACGGACCAAAAAAGTTCGTCTAAATCGAGTATGGATACTACTACGACTACTCCATCAAAAGGATCTCTAAGCGTAGATGATTCCTCTTCTAGAAAAAAATGCCGCCTTGATGAACAAAAAAGTTCATCAAAATCTAGTATGGATTCAAGAGGATCACTTAGTGTGGAGTCAAGAGGATCTTTCGAAACTACAGAATCTACTTCTGGATCATTAGGTGAAGCTTACCGTCGAGGTGAAGAACTAAAACCAACATGGAGGCCATTTTTTGGAGCTTCGGGCAGTGAAAACAGTACTAGTATTGAAGAAGCGTGGATACCCCAAGATCACGAAGGTTATGAAAGTTTGACGTTAAATAAAGACGTCTTCGAGTTTGGTAACCAACGATCAGCTGACGATTTTCAAACAATTTCTAAAAAATCACATTCCACGAATTCTTCAGAGTATTTGGAAGCGGCTGGAGATAAGAGTGGTTTCTTCGAACCTGACTTTGCAGACGATCTTAATGATTTTCCAGTGAATTTCTTATATCCAGCTACATTGTCTTCGGCTTCTGAGACTGTTATAGGTTATGGTCAAAATTTCGGACGCACTCTTTCCAGAATATCTGAACGCAGCACAGCATCAGAAAAAACTAGTCCTGATGAAGATTCGACGAAAGCTTGTTCTAGATCTGAGAGCATTAACGAGGAGTCTCTTAATTCCAGTGATCATCAAGCAAGTCTCAGTTCAGATCCTCCTAGCAATGCCAACGTTGCATATATATCTGATACGGATAGGAGGACATCAGCAGAGATGCCGGACATTCCAATAGATCAGGCTAAGATAAGTGAAATGTATTCGGACTCAAAAAATGACTTTGATAAAAGAACAAAATTTTCTGACGACCAAGAGCCGAAAATTAAGTCAGAAACCAAAAGTTCTGTTCTACAATTTTCTACCAGTGAAAGTCAAGAATCTTATGATTGGCCTTTACCAGAACTCCCGTCACAAGCACTTAAAATTCCCGATGCTTCTAGTAACAGAAAATCGAGTGACTATGATCAGTGGCCGTCCCCGCCTTCCAGCTTACTGGAGACTCCAATAGTAGAAAAAGTACACATTTATTACATGAGCAATGAACCAGAGCAAGCAATGACGGTCACTATAAACTCTGAAAATTCTAAAGGCAACATGCAAGGTTCCGATGATGATAGTGATACGTTAAATAATGACAAAGATCTAGAAAAAGATGTCCAAGAAAAATCTGCCATAAAAGTGGAGGACACTGTTCAGAACATTGTTAAAGTCATACCCTACGAACAGTCTGGATATATGGTTGAACCTTTGGAGAAACAAGATGAAATTATTTTCCTCAACAAGGGAGTAGTACCGAATTACGATAAGTCATGCTTAAGTGGAACTCTGAGTAAAGCTACTTGTCTTATGGGCGATATGAGTTCGTGCTGCTCTCGTTCTGAGCATAAATCATTTACTGTTAAAAGCAGTGTAGAAGATAAAGTTATTATTAATCAACCTTTAAAGTCACCAACTAATCACAGTCCGATATTTGATGAGGATCCTTTGTTTGCGGACGATGTTTTCGGAGGTGATAACAAGTCGCTATCGCCTGATTTTGAGAGAGGGTTTTCTCAACATGGCACGCCAAAGTACTCATGTGGTTCGAACAATTCTGATACGTCTGTCGACGATCTACTTTCACAGGTAAATGCTGACGATACGGTCCGCGTTCTAACACAACTTAATACTGGTAGTTCGGGCACCTGCAAACGTTGCAGTCATAGTAGTCATTCAGAAGAAGAAACAAGTTCATTTGGTACAGACTTGGATGGTACAGTAAAAATAGGATTGCTTCAGAAGAAATGTACCCATAGCTCGCATTCGGAAGATACTTCAATTTGTCTAAGCATTTCTGAGTGGTCAACGGGAACAAATACAGTCCGTCAGTACGCAAACCTTTCTGCATCTGAAAGTATCTCAGCTGTCTCGTTGCTAAAGAGCGATAAGTTGGATAATGCAAAAGTACATTCTTCTTCTCTTGCTAGCAAAATATCGGATCAAAAAGTTAAAATAACCTCTCAAGCAGAACAAAGTTCCAAAAGTAGTAGCTTGGATAAAAGTACAGAAAATATAAAATATGATAAACTTTACAGTTCAGAAACTACTATATCTAGAAAAGGCATTGACAGTAGTTCAGGTACTAAAAGTGATAGTACTTTGACGCTGGCTCAATCTATTTCGGATTGGTCTGCGAGTACGAGTCACACCGTAACAGCTACTGCTCGAGAAGATCAGGAGGAAGCTGAAAAAACCAAATCAGACGATACTATAGTTAGAGAAATTTCATCTGCAATTGATGAAAAAAAACAAGATTTGACACAAATAATTTTCAACAAAGGCCCGGTTCCTAATAAGAGATCACAAAGTAAAATGCCTGTGCTTCGGTTAAGTACATCTAATGCAAGCAAAGTGGATAAATCTTCATCGATAAGCTACAGCGATAGATCTGATAAGTCGAGTTCTAGCTCACTTAGTAGTCTTCAAAAACATGCTGATGAAGCGCTACGATTTGA
Organism: Tortricodes alternella; assembly: GCA_947859335.1. Classification (NCBI taxonomy): domain Eukaryota; kingdom Metazoa; phylum Arthropoda; class Insecta; order Lepidoptera; family Tortricidae; genus Tortricodes; species Tortricodes alternella. The sequence continues at coordinate 18,297,433 of OX401970.1, read as the reverse complement.
TCGGCAGCTTACAGGATACCAGAATATTAACACAGAAAATCGTGAAAGATATCAAAAAGCACCATCTAAAAGTTTAAGCTACGAAGAGCAAACATGTCGTCTTGCTAAGCCCGCACTACGTTGTCAAAGTGAAGACAATGGATTTCAAATGCTTTTTATGAGTCCAAAACCGGAATTAGACGTCGATATTCCATCCCAACTGTACAGTCAAGCAGAGAAACACAGTGAACGTTATCAAAGCCAAGAATTTTCAAACATTATCCGTGAAGATTCGGGAAATAGTTTCATGCGCTCCGACTATAATCTATTATCCAAACACGCAAGCTACGATGATAAAACACTATCGAAGAATCAAATAAAAGAGTATAAAATATCTCAACAGTATCGGACTAAACCTAAAAGTTGGTCATTTCATGAACACTATCTTACTTCCTCTGATTTGCCTATTATAGCAGTTCCGGAACTACCCTCAGTGCATCGAGGTTTATACGATAAAAAATCTGGAGAACGATCTGGTAAAACTCCTTTATCAAAATGTTCACCCTATTATTCGAGCAGTCTTAGCTCTGAGTCTCCACCAATTCAACCTATGAAGGCACCCGTTAAAAAAACATTATTAGTACGGAACATATCTCTCAAAAGTCCCCCAAGTGGAAACGATACTGATAGTTCATTGGATGTCATTAGAGATCCAAGAGAGAGAATAAAAACATTTAGAAGAAAAAAACAAGTAACCAGTGCACGTAAAAAGCAGGAAAAAATTCAAGATGTGCTAGAGGAAGATTCTACAAAGAGTCAGTGCTCTTCTGAAGCTGACAAGCCACAGTGCACGAAATATTTGGTCGTGGAAGAAACGCTCCGTTGTATGGAAAGTTCAGAGTGCTCTGACAGTTACATTCCAGAAGTAGAATCAGGATCTTCCGAAACATCGAAAGGCGATTGTAAAAACTATGATATTGACGAACCAATAAATTATTCGAAAGACGACGAGCAAGGGGACTATGGCCCGTATAAGTGTACCTATGAGACACAAAAATTTCCTATTAACATTACACCAGTACAATTTCAAGGCTTCGGGTCCTCTGCTGACGAAGATGAAATGGGATTTCCGCGATTTGACAGACTGGGTCGTTTGCGACATCCTTATTTGGACTCTCAGAAGCCTTCTTATGTAACAGAAGATAGTCCACCTCGATTATCTTGTTCTAAAAAGTCTAAGTCATCTTCTGTCTTTCGGCAATCAAACGATAAAAATCTTGGCGACCTGTCTGAGCACACTCAACTTCGAACTGCGTTCTTTACTGAAAAAAGTGATAGGGAGGACTCGGATGATTACGCTTATCCGGTGGACACTATTAAAAGGGCACCAAAAAGTATTAAACCTAGTAGCTATCAATTCGCACGTGGAGATTCGGTGGCTTATTCCGACTCAGAATTACCTCAGGATAAAGATGAATATGAACGCTATAGCGGTAGTCCTTACAGTGAGAACTATGATAAAATTAATATGTTTCGAAATCAGAATTGTTATCCTCAGTACGAACATGAATTGCGCGAAGTAGTGGATTCTAGTCAAGAACATTACGCCAGAGATCTTGATCAGCGCTTTAGTCTGAACAATGTCGAAAGGTTTTATTCGAGTCATTATGTTGACTCCCAAGCTTCCAGCGATAGCCCAGAACAGAAATTTGACGTTTCTACTCTCCCTCCGCCTTTATGTTCTGATGACGAAAATGAATAGGGCAACTGAAACTACTGAAATGCCTTTGGATGGGTGGTTGATAGTTTTGAACACCTATTTACACTCGAGTGGGTGAAAAATATGCAATGGCTCAAAATGGAACTAATTTCCTACACATCTGTGACACCGTAGATGGTGGCGCTGTTGTCATGTGTTTTTCATTTACTCGCGTACTAAACTTTTCCATACTTCAATTGCGTGAGTGCTATTTACTTTGCGTTTCAAAAAGTTCCGGTTTTATTAATGCTGTTCTTGTCATCGAAGCTTAGGATTTTATGTTTTTAGTAAGTATAAATTATTATCAGCGTCGTATTTAGGGACTGGCCAGGCTGCTAGGGGTACAATCCTCAGGGGGGTACACTTTGCAGGCCTGTAGTGTCGTTTCTCTTTCTAGAAAACATTATCCTCCTTTTGGGCTCCGCCAAAGTCGGGTTAATGTAAGTCTTGGGGGGAGCCAAATACAAATATTATCAGGAGTGTTAATGACCCTAGCTACGACGCTAGTTATTATAGAAAGCCATAATTATTCCACTTTTTTAACATTCAAACTCAGATCTTTTGCTTAATTCATTGATAAATCTTACTCAATGTCATAACACTAATTATTTAAAAAAATGGTACATCTACGTTATTACGAATAACCCACCAACCATGTCTTAGTCCTCAACTAGAATTCGGCGAACTAAATAGACAGATGAAATTTTTGCCAGAAATGATGAAAGAAGTAGATGAAATTTAATAGTGATGTGGTTAATGTTGATATTTTAGTATAGAATTGATTTACATTAACTGTCAAGTCTGAGTTGGCTTCCTTCTTTTGAATTTAAATTGGTAATATGTTGTATGTTTCACCTGTTCTACCCCAAAAGTAAATAATAGATTTGCACTAAAATACTCTTACCGGGCCGCAGAGTTTGTGACACCGTACCTTGGGTAAAAGTGGATTCACCATGTAAAATTGCAAGCGATAAATCGCTACTGTAACGCTGCGAATCGACGCTGTGCGGCAGCTGCGAGCGGCACGTCTCTCGTGGCTGCCGCGTTTATGTATATGTCGCACGAACATTGGCGCGCTCGAAAATACCGCGCAGCAAACCAATCTTTATACGCAAAGATGGATAATGAAACGACTCACTAGTTTAATCGACTTTATAATTTAAGAGAGTTTTAATGAAATAGTCATAGGGTCATCACAACAAATAATTAGGCCAGATGCGATTATGGATATAAATTCAGTTATAGGCTTACCTATCTCTGACTTGAAGATGAATAATTCTACGATTTTCGTGTCATACGGAAAAGATAAATCCAGAAAAGCTAAAGGTCTGACGAATCTTGCCGCGCACGGTCAGCTAGATCGACGACGGCGTTTTGTATCTCGCGCAAGCATCATGAAATCGCGGCGCGTATTTCATAGTAGATATGCACCCTAAATCGCTTTTACCGTCTTATTGCTGCTTCCCATGGGTCGAAACTGAGAGGTAGTAGTACTTTAAATTGAAATATATTTTATTATTATTCGCTTTATTAAATTTACAATCTTATTAAGATAGTATTAATATAACAACCTAGGTTGCTACCGAAAGCGGGGTAGGACTTAAGCCACCGGTGGTTATGGCTGCAGACTGAGGAACCTCCAGACAATGCGTGCCGAGTGCCGAAGTACCGCTTTCTTAATCTGACCCTTAATCCAATCACCAAGCGAGAGCCTCTTAAGATGGTAGTCGGGGTTCTTCGCAATTAGCCTGCTTACCGACACAATTATCGGGACGATAATCGCTGAATCAATATCCCACATGGCGACAACCTCATGGGCCAAGTCAAGGTACTACTTGCTTAGCTTGTCCTTCTTGGCCTTCACGAGATTATAGCGTCATGCGGAATAATTACGTCCACGAGTACCGCCCGGCCCGCGCGCCGCGCCGGCGAGTGCTCAGCACCGAAAGCTTGTCCCAGATTGTGTTTGCCAAGTAGAGTAGGTTTAGATTCTTATCAAATGCAACGATGTCGCGATGCATCCCACATTCGGCGCGGAGGAAGTACTCCCTGAGATAGCACACCTCGCGGTTGTGGAGGGCCTTGGCATTTAAAAAGCCCCGGCCCTGATGCTTCCGCGGAATGTTGGTACATTTTCATAACTAACCATCGCGGGTGCCGCATGCGGTCGGTCGTTAGTAATTGATGAACCTTACAGTCCAGAGCGTCTAACTCGGCCTGAGACCATTTTATATACCGAAGGTTCATATGAGAAGAGGCATAACCCAACTGTTGTAGGCACGCACCTTGTTACCACTCGACAGCAGACTTAACTATTTTTTACGGCGGAAAAGAAGCGCTGCCTCACCGACTGTTTGATGTCCCTATCTGCAATATCCAACGCCTCCGACATACCAAGATATTTGTAGGTCGCAAAGGTTTGCCTTCAGAGAGAGATCTGATATTGCGTCAGAAAGTTGCAAATTGGTCGAATTGCATGCATTACATGCATGACCGCATACTTTTCTACACCGAACTCTATGCTGATGCCGTTACTGAATTCCTGTGTGGTATTCAAAAACGTGACCAGCTTTGTCTTTTTCGGTGTCAGAGCTTTAGATCATTCATATGCATGATTTTGAGAATTTTCCTAATGTCGACAAAAACAGAACTGCCCTTACCTACTGTGGCAAAATTTGTGTATTTTTAGCTGTCAATGTAGTTCGCCGAATTATGTATTCTAGTTTAGTTGTATTATAATAGAATAGATATTATTCATATATATAATAGAGTAATTTCATATAGTTAAAATTACCAGAGAGATGGTGAAATCTAGTTAAGTGTCAACCTCCCCAAAGAACGCCGGACGCCCATAGAAGCTTTGGCTAATTATTATGGTGATGGACAGTTATGAATGTTGTTTTAATTAGTGTAATTTTTATTTTGTGTTGCTCATTTTGGTGTAGAACTTCAGAAAATATATATACCTATATATTTGAAATTAAGTATATCAACGGTTACATCCTGGATGCATTAATAGAATATCCAAATAGATAGATGGCTCTGTTAGATTAGAACACGCCATAGCTTCCCACCATCTTTACTGTCAAAAATTGAAAAAAGTTCAAAAACAGAAAATTACAAAAAAAAACGTTTATGGCTATGAAAAATACTGTAGTTTCCTTTTAACCCACTTGACAGAGTAGGTAGTTGGTACATTGGATGCCCATTATTTCACGGCTTGCACCCAAGCGTCTTTGTCGGATACTGTACTTGTACTGGAAGGAGAAATTCCGAATAGAAATAAACGAACGTGTGCGCCAGGCTCACGGTATTCCGAATTTGAATTTCTAATCTGAAAACCATACCAGGAAACCAAAGGTGTGACTAGGACAAAACTGTAGAACCAGCCCCCGTAGCACTCAATAGTTTATCTTGCACATAAACTTTCGTTTCTTGTACACCAGCTTAGTCATTGGCCAATATCTGCCTCACTGAGCATAGGCTCTTGAGGCCTTCTCCCATTACAAGAGGGACCGAATAGGTAGTAAGTCCCCACGCGGGCAAAGTGGATTGGAGAATTCATACAAATATTTGAATATGTTCGCAAATATGTACAGGTGGCGTCACGCTGTTTTTCCTTCGCAGAAATGCTAAATATCGAAATGAATTGCGCTCATAACTTTCGGTAAGAAACCTAGTCCACCATCAACTACGTAGTTGAAAAGTGACAGGATGCTATAATTTCCGCGATAAAAGTGCGCTAGTGTGTTAGGCCTTGAGCGATACCAGGTTCCCAGGTAACCCGTTAATCATTTATTTGACGCTTCTTGTCACTGTCTCCGGATATAATCGTTTTTATACTTGAAATAAAAGCTTTTCCTAATGAAGCTCCCTAAATGTGTAAGCAATAAAATACTTAATTCATTTGTTTTATATGTAAAGTTTTACTCAAGGCCATATTGGCAGTGGCAATTAATAAAAAACAATATTTTTAGCCTGATACTGACATTGTTCTTGCATTCCCTCATTAAATCAAAATCAAAACCAAAAGTTTTAATTCAAACTGCATACGTACTATATAAAGTTAGTGAGGTATACCTAGGAATGTACCTGGAAACATTAGTATTTACGTTTAATGACGTTCTCTATTTGACTTTTATATGAAGTTTGCCAATATCCAAAGTATTCTAAGATCTCACTAAATAAGTATGTCTATCTATGACTTATCCAATGTATTAAAATAGTTAAGTGTATTGACCGAAATAATACGAGTATCTTTGTATTGCCAAAGTAGAAATAAGTATATGGTTTGCTAACGCATATACATATAAGTAACAAGTTTAAGACATAGCTTTCATGGTCAGCGCACATCTAAACGCCTCGTCTTTCGAGAATCTTTCCATTGTGCAATTAAATAAAACTATGTTTCACGGAGTGCATAGTCATGAGTGATGTACCGCGAGCACATTGCGAGCGAGTACAGCGGCGGGGGCAGCGTAAGTAGGTAATAACCATGAAGGAAGGCGATGCTGAGGTCTTTAGATTTGCGCAATTATTTTAGAATCTAGTGTTCCTGGAGCTAAATCATTATTATACAAGACTTAAAACAAATACTATACCATATACATTATATCAGTACAATTCATTTAAACATTTGAAAATTTAGTATTTTAATGTTGTTACTTTGAGTGGCCATCAGAAATAAGAATATTCAGTAATAATATGGTTTAATATTGAAAGTCTTACATTACATTACAAATGCAAAAAAGCAAAATTCGGTCATACTTTTTAGTAATATTCCTGTCCATATTCACTGAGAGAAAAGTTATATACCTACGTACATACACAATTCTAGATGCCACGTACGTATTACGTATGAGGCATGTAGTATTATGTATTTTCATTATGTCAAGTACATTACTTGTGTCAATCAACATTTTTGTCCACATAATTATATACTAGTTGGCGTAGAGAACAAAATTACAAAAAAATGTGACCATTTTTGCTGTTGATTGTTGTGGTATTTATTAGTTAACTATTAATGAAATATTATGAAATAGTGTTTCAAAGATTTACATCTTTGAAACACTATTGAAGCTATATTGAAAATATATAAAATATTTTAAATTTTTCTGGTTGTCCAAGAGACGTAATGTGCCCAAAATTTGTATGAGAACAATGGTTTGTCCCCTGGGCAACCTATACTTTAATGGAAATTCGCGTTTTTAGTGGATGCCACATATATGCTCAAATGGACTGTATATTTAGTTATGAAAATATATAGTTTTTATCTAATAAGGACGAAAAAGTATTAAGTATTTATTATGATTTGTCAGTGTAATAAGTTATTTGTTTTTAAATAAATATTATACTTAATTTTTACCGTTATGGTCCTCATAAAATACCTTAAAACTAGTAAGTAGCTTGAAAATGGATTATACTTAGATAGCGCTGATATCCATATTTTATGTATCACTGACCATTGGCTTAAAGGTCATGAAAATATGTTTCGTTTTAATAATCATAATGTGATTAGCTCGTTTACAAGACATTGTTATAATCGCGGAAGTTCCTCGATCATGATAAAACTTAGTTGTGAAGAGAGAAAGGATATTGTTGATAAGTCTATTTAACGTCATATTGAACCTTCATGCGTCGAGCTTGAGCAATTTATAATTACTTGCGTATACAGGCCCCCACCAGCTGAATTCAGACTTTCTGAGTGTACCATGAAAGAAGTTCTCAGCTGTATTTAATAGTCAGAAATTTATTATTGTGTGTGGAGACTTTTATGTTAATATAATGGATGATTCTGCAATGTGTATTAATTTATTGAGAACTTTCGGGTCTTTCAACCTTGTATATCTGTTTTATGAACCAACTCCAATCACAGCAATGACCGCAAAGTGTATTGACAATATATCCAGTAATCGTAACCCTCTCGCTAAATCCATAAATAACATATTAACTGCTGATCACTGCGGGCAGCAAGCCTCACTTCGGGGAAAAATCGGAATGTTTGCGCGTAATGATACTATATGCAGAACAATCACTGAAAGCCGATTGAAATTGTTTACCTCAATGTCACAAAACAGCTGACTTTCTTGTCATTCACGTGCGATGAATCGGATATTTTGTATTATTCCTTATTCAATTACATTAAGAGGGCGTAAACAATATGACCGTGTTTTAGAGAATTACTGAAGGCAATATCGTGACTATAAATATTAGTTTATGCAACGGTTGCATAATGATAGGCCTTAAAACATTAGTGCGGTTTTCATGAAACGAGCCGATAGGCGAGTTTCATAATAAGATCACACGTGTGTTTTAAGGCCAAATTATGCAGAGTTGCATACATAACTTTATCTACACACATATTATAAATCCTCCATGATGGGTTCAGAAACAATATTTTCTGGCAATAAGTTATTTGTTGCAATCGTGGCTGCATATTTCCGATATCCGGCGAATTTTCACATCACACACACTCCGAGAAGACTACTTACTATTCATATTTTCAACTAAAATGTAAATTACAAACAACTTTTTCTATTCAATTCAACAAAATTCTACTTTCGTTCAGCAAAACGTCAAAATAATGGCGGCGATTCGATCCTCCGTCAAGACCATTTTTTTTTTAATCATAGACAAACGGATGAAGTCTCTATTCTCACGTCACTCGAGATCAAATATTGTGCAGTTTATATTAAAAAAACATACTGAATTGACGTTTCGTATCAATAACTGTTTTATTATCTATGGATACTAGAATAGAGACCCACTTGAGTTTTGACAGCTGTTCCAAATTTAATCTCATTTCTTTACTAAAAACGATAAAGAAGTCATGTTATTTCTTTATCGCAGCACTGGTTTTTCCTAATTGGTTGTCAAAATGGTGGTCATTTCCTACGGTTTTTGATTAACCAATGGAGGTTTTATGATATGGGTGTAGATAAAAGATTTTTTGAATTTAAATTACTGTTCAGTTAAGATAAACTCATCATAAAGTGCACTCCAGAGGAAACATATTATTTTTCAGTAAGAAACGTTAAAAGTACATTGACTCTAATATTCGAGTTTATTGATTATAATTTCCTTGAGTGACACGGCAATCAACTTTAGACGTTTCTTACCACGCATTGTTTACTATCCAAGGCAATATATTTTAAGGCAGGTCTTCATCGATTCTAAATTTCACAATTTTACCGCTAGGAATAAGGATAAACTTTTAGTTCCGTTCTACCGTCTCCTTAAGAGGCCACATATGCTAAGGTTGCGACGTTTGACGATCTAGATTTCAATATTGACAGGGACTTCGTGTTTGTTCTTTGAACATATTAAACTTGAACATTTGTTCTTGAAATGCTTAAACGTGAAAACACGATTAGTAATAAAAACCTCGATACTTTTATTTTTCAAACATAACGCTTTTTTAACATATTTTTGGTTGAATCTTCGAAACCATAATGTCTTTAACGATGATTTTTGGTTAAATAGTTGAGTAGCAACAACTTCTCAATTCGCTAAAAAGGATTTTTTAATAGATATATTTTTAATAGAAAAAACTCAGATTTTCGTGAACGCGTGCGCGCGCGGTGGTTGTAACAGCCACGGCTGAGAGCGAGCTATTTTAAAATGAAACCCAACGTCATAGAGTTCAGTTCTGATTGATGCAAAATGAGGTGCTTAATCATATGTGGGCTCTTAAGGTGAGCACGTCGTTCGTGGGGAACTGTATACGCTTCTACAATAAGATACCTACTGATATTGTCAATATACCGTTTAACAAGTTTAAATATTACATTAAGCGCTACTTGCTTAGCAAGGCATATTATACTGTAAATGATTTCTTAGATGACAACAATGCCTTTAAGCCAAATGTTTAGTTATATGAATAAATACCTAATTTATAATTGTTTTTGTAAGATTACTGTATGTGTTCCTATATCGCACATGCTAATTTTGTATAATGTGAGCCCACTGTGACATCTCTCGTCGCAGGGCTACTCGTATCTGCCTTAATGTATTTCATTATTGTCCGGCAGCTTAAGCATGTCATGCTCGCTCAAAGGTCTTTGCTTACGGCGGCGTCGTTGATCGGGTCGCCACCTTCCCTAAAACATGGTTGAGGAAGACGATGGCCGAAATACGCGTCAGACCTACTCGGTTCATGCTCGCTAGGACCATTTAAATTTGTTAGTATTTAATTTATTAGTTTTGTGCGATATCTGAACCTGACTAGAGAGACATGTACACTAGTAGTTCATGTTCTTTATACTATATTTTATAGGTTTTCATATTTGTTGATTATTCGACAATCGAATTTATCTTTACTAGTCTTAATAATTATCATTTATTGGGGTGCCCTTCGCATGGTCTAAAATTGAATGTGCTAAAAATTTTTGGTCGAGAATGTTTGGTGGCATTGAATGGCATACTTCTTTTTAGCATAAAGATTTTTTTGCATAAATATTTTTTGTACTAAAGCACTTTTAGTCTAAAATCGTATAGTCTAAAATTGTTATTTAGCCTAACATATAATCTCCTAAAATTAAAAGAATTGGGATTATAATATCGGGTTCGGACCACCCGATATAGACCCGTAGGAATGAATTGTAGTCCTACCAAAGTTTGTGAAGCTACGAGTATGAATGAATGTTTGATACATGGATAGGCGGAACAGCATAGGGGGGACGGGGGGCGGAGCTATCCACAAGGGGGCATACAACTTACGATTAGCGAGCGAACAAAATGGGCCGGAGCAAAAGCGACTTGTATAGGTTAGGTTTAGAAGGCTAAGCCCCCGCTCCCGCCTTAACCTTCGATGTTAGGTTTTTTTTGTAACAGGCCAGTATGTGTATATTAATGTAACAATATTCGGAATAACAACGTTATACGAATAATACATTCGACCAAATAATATTATGCAAAACAATTTCGACCAAACAACTTTCGACCTTTTAATCATTTGACGAAAAGTTGGTATGCAAAAAAAATATGTTGCGAAAAAAAAGCCAAAAAAATTTAGACCACCCGATAATTTATTCCTTTATTACTTTGTAATGTTTCTATTTTATTTGAGTTTTTATGTATGATGTTAAATCAATATATTGACTTAAAAATATGATCCTCTGTTGAGTTTCTTACGGCACTTCGTCTCAGCAATGATGGTTCTGTCCGAAGCGCTGATAGATTCAACTCAACCTATTTTTATTTATTCATGTGACTTGTAAAGGACCGCACTGGTGGCCAATATGTTGAATAAATTATTTGAATTTGAAAAGTCAGTGGTTAACGACAAATGAACACATTATGTCACGGCCAGATTAAGAAGCTTCGTTATGTGCAACCTCTTAGTACAGCCACACATACATGTGACATTTAGCTGTCATCATTGTTAATGCCGACCATTAATCTTGTACCTGGTACAGATTTTATTGCGTCTTTAAAGGTTTGACCGCACTAGGCGGAACTGCACTACAGTGGAGCTGCGCGATAAGACGTGTCCTAAAAGTGTTTGTATGAAATTGTATGAGATATACCTACCGCAGTACGCGGCAGTGGAACTCCTTGGCGCGGCACTGCATGGCAAAGTTCACCAATTCACCAACTTATGACGCGCCGTGCCGCATTGCGCAGTTCCGTTTCCACTAGTGGGGTATAGTAAGCGACGCGACACATCACGTCATCCAGTTAGTAATAACCGGACCCTAGGGATCCAGTTAGTAATAATCAGATACTAGGGTTGGTACTGCACATTAATATTATATTCGTATTTTTAACGTCTATAAATTGATGTATCTGTTTGATGTAAACAATAAAACAATTTTATTCATAGGTATACCTATTATGTTAAGCCAACGGACTTAAAAAAGGTTTCATTTGGTTGTTAAACTCCGTAATAGCAGGCGGGTTTCACTCCGCACTTTAGGTACGCTCGGCCGTCGCGTTGCTCGGAGGTGTAAATCGCAGCAGGTTGCCGCTCGCTCACTCGCTGGGCGATTCGCGCGTCATTTTTGTTGGATGACACGGACAGAAACTAACAACCCTAGCGTACACGAAAGAGCACGTTTTATGCGACTGAGAGAGAAGGCATGAATAGGCATATTTACGTGCCCAAACACCGGTTTTGTTAGAGATTGATTCTTCTGTACGTTAGTACTATTATATATTCTGTGGTAATAGGCACTTAATTGTCATTTATTTGTCAAATAAATATTTAATTTTTTATTCAGTGAAAATATGAACTTCCTGCGGCCCTAGCATGCATGGCACAAAGATAAATTAGAACCCTTTATCTCTAAGTGCGTCTCTCTCACACTAGTGCCGACGAAAGAGATAGTCATAGAGATAAACGGTTCTAATTTATCTTTGTGGCATGCATGTTAGGGCCGCTGGGTAACCTTGTCAGTTTAAAACGTCGCTGAGGGTGAAATTACCGAATGTGACGCGGAAATGGTTCGTAAATTTACTATAACTGTGCAATAGATGGCAATTTTTTTCGAATACATTAGCGTATTTGATTATAGTTTTGTAATAAACAAATTATTCATTTTTTTTTCTCCTACAGATAATAACATGATACAATTGTGCAAATGCGGTATACATTTTAAAGAAAGATGCCTAAGATTCTTGTTAAAACATGTTAATACGAATAAATATGACGATGGCTGGGATGAAGTGATCCGAGTACCTATTCAAAAAAATTATGACAAGTCACATGTACACGAAATAAATATTGTGTGACAACCCTATGATTCGATTTCATTAAATTTTCACCACTGATAACGGGGTCTGGTAATAACTTGCCTAATGTAGGTACTTATATTGAAACGTTCTTACGTACGTAGGTACGTATGAAACCTTTTCGGATCCCTTTTAAGACACGAGAAAAGTATTTACCTACACTGAGAAAAATTTTGATGCTATACCTGCATTACCGTAATGTATTCGCAGCCAAGTCCAAATAATGTCGAAGCATCCGAAATAATGTTGATTGTTACGTGGCGTTTGTAGTCCGCAACATTATCTATGTAGCCCGCAACATTATCTATGTAGCCGAGTCTCTACTTACGTTACGTACGTTTTTCTCCAGAATTACGTACGTGGCATCCAGAATTACGTATGTCGGTACAGTAATTTTTTCTCAGTGTAATATTCTCTTTCTTCATAGCGTGATTTCGAAATGTCATGCATCCATATTGGTCGTTATTTTATGTCAGCTCCTTTTCGTCACAACAAAGAAACTGTTACGATTTCGATACCACGTCTTTCCATCTTGGTCAAAAGTTGTCGTACGATTGATAAACAAAATTAGCTGCTAACTATGTATCATGCCGCTTCAGGGTAAATTCCCTAAATGTGGACCAGTTACATAATATGGACCACAGCGGCCCTAACATGCATGCCACAAAGATAAATTAGAACAGTTTATCTCTATGACTATCTCTTTCGTCGGCACTAGTGTGAGAGAGACGCACTTAGAGATAAAGGGTTCTAATTTATCTTTGTGCCATGCATGTTAGGGCCGCGTAAAGTTTCGATAGCTGACGTCACTATCTACGCGAAGGTAGCTACAGTGTCGCCCCGCCAGACGATCACAGCGAAGCAACATGTATTTTTTGGTGAGTTTTATAAGATTATTACTACATCAATGCAACTGATTTATATCAATGTAATTTTAATGATGTTTTACTCAATGTTTGTGAGTTCATAAAATATAAGAAGTTGCTGATTGATGCGATAGTTCTTGACTTATTTTTACTGTTAGGTTGACAAGCGGGTTTTTAAAATAATAGTTTCTATGTTTTGTTACAAATGTTTTAAATGCAACAATATGTTTACGACACGTACTTTAACATAAAACATTTTCAAAACTCTTTAGTTATGATTTGATACATTCTCACACGTGTAACGTTAAAATTCTGAAAATGGAGAATCACCCGGACGAATATTGTTGGCTCGGTAATAGGGACCCGCTGCTCAATTACGTAACACCAATTGGTATCACTTTCGCGAAAAGTAAACCAATTGTACCCTTATTTACATCGAGTGAAGACTAAATTGGTTTGCATTTCGAGCCAAACCGATACCAAATGTGCTACGTAATTGAGCTGCCGTTGACCCCTTCGGGTACGAAACCCTAAAATTGTAAGAGATAATCGTTTTATATTACGACATGCCGAAATATAAAAAGATAAGCGAATGAGTAAATAAATAAAAAGATAACTTTTCTGCGGAGGTTTTATTATTATTTTTTGACGACAAAGCTAGTATTGCAAATAGATTTTTATTATTATTATTATCTTTGTGTTATTTTATTTTTTGTCATTAAATTATTGTGGTGACATGTGACTTATATAAATTTGGATATGATTATTTTTCTAGTCAATCTCTAAAGACTTGTTTTAATGTTCTGACTTAATTAGTTTTTTATTTTTTTTTATTTTAATATAGTGTAGTAACTTTTCTTAATTATCCTAGTTTATTTTAAGTGACATGTGATTTATAATAATATTTTTGTAATTTATTTGAATGCATCTGTTATCTAAGTTAATTTATTATTTTTGTTTACTTACACATCTGTCTATTAACATTTTCAAACACAATGCTTATTGTTCATGAAATAAATAAATAAATAAATATAAATAAATATTATGTATATGTACCTACTTTTAATAAAGGCAGAAACAAAATGCACGTTCGTTGGAATTATTTAACTTTCCGTACATTTTCCAGCTAGTATTTCTCATAGGCAATGTGTAAAACAAAGTTATATAAATACTCGCATAACTCAAAATAGCGTGTAATTGAAAAAATTACATACCTGTATCAAAAACTACACAAGTTATCTTATTCAAACAAATTTTTCTTGATAGTGTTTTTTAAAGTTCTATGAACTTATTTTTTAGAATGTTTGCTACATTTGGAACATTACTTACAGAGTGGTACACTTCTTAAGACTTTAGAAGCGCCTAAATGTGGGAGTGTGGAAGCGCATTCTTGACCTACTGTTGAATTCAAAAGAAGCCATATTAAATCCTCTATATATTTTTTCGGGACCTATTTATAGATACCCAACACGTTTATGTGCACTGGATATTTTTTTAATCCCTTAGCGATATGTATGAAGTACAGTCCCAATTTTTTTACTCATAATTTCACTTCACTATTTTACACTAGTTCTCAAAAAACACGTCTTCTTCCAAATTTAACCACATAAACATACACGTAGTCTTCGAGTAAAATACGGACGAACGGATTGAGAGACAGACCGACAGAAGGACAATTATAAGGGTTCAGTTTTTTGCCATTTGGCTATAGCGCCCTAAAAATAGTGGATAACCTTAAACAATTTTTAAAGATTCGTATCACAAATTATTATTTTAATGTACATGTAATGTAATGAGTCTTACAATACAATTTTCGATACATTTTGACACAAAAGAAAGGAGGTACCTAATTTAAACCATTGTCTTATAGCCGAATTCAGAAACGCCAGGTAAGCATTTGACTAGAGATTAAATAGTTAAATGTCCGTCAACTAGTTGTCATCCTATACAAAAACGTCACTGAAACGTCACTTTAATTACAGATCAATTTGAGTGGCCTTTCTGAATTCGGGCATTAAATACCTTACTCTGTGCAGTAAATATTAGATTTCATTATCCGTTACATTCTAGTAGCGGTGACATCATCCCCATTCTCAGCGCTAGCGTCTAATTGCTCTTTGCCCTTTCTGGTATGTTCCTTGTTCTTGCTTCGGAAAAATGATGCAGTAGTGACGGATCGAAGCCTGAAAGTGCCATTCACCTGCGATTTCGGTACTTCGTTTTTTGATTTCTTTGAATCCTCTTTCAGGTCACGAACTTTAGGGGATTTGTCCCGCTGCGGTCTTGAACGGTAAGAGAAGCTGGCTGCCTTAAGTCTTGCTCCAATATCTAATTTTGGTGGTGAGTCCGGGAAGACAGCCGTATGCGGTGCGACTGGGGTGTGCGGGGCAGATATACTGTCGATAAAGGGCGGCGCCTTTTCGGGACGCCGCACAACCATACTCATCGTTTGTTGATGCATATCGTTCTGAACACTGAAAAAGAATAACGACAGTGTTATTTATAGAAATAGAAATACAAATAGAAATTCTTTATTTTGCATTCTTAAAAAAAAGAACCTTACAAACTAGGGAACAAAGTGATGCGAAAATGGCATCCACAGCATAATGTCATACCACCTGCGGCCCTAACATGCATGACACAAAGATAAAATAGACCGTCTTATCTCTAAGTGCGTCTCTCTCACACTAATGCCGACGAAAGAGATAGTCATAGAGATAAACGGGTTTAATTTATCTTTGTGGCATGCATGTTAGGGCCGCTGAGTGCCTAGCACACTAGTTTTTTATCGCGCACATAAAGCATCTGTCACTTTTACTGGGTAACTAATATGTGGGTGTGAAAGGGACAAATGCTGTGTGCTAAGCCCTATGGAGGCACAACGCAGGTATAGGAACCTCGGTATAGTTTCACAAGATAGTATGCGTTGTAGAGTATGCCCTGCCTGTATATCCAGCCTTGTTTTTTACATGGTTCACATTCAAAGTATCCTTTATATAGCGTATTTGCCATTTTCTAAGATAATTGGTATACTTATCTATTTGCACATGAACAGCATCATTTGGTCAAGTAGAGTGATGATGGAGTCCTCAGATTGCTACATGGGACTCTTCAGTGATAACAATTAAAGGGATAATGAGGAAATTTCCTTGTCTCTGTTGCTAAGCAACTTATTCTCGTTTTAAAGCTCATCTAAATCGGAACTGATAGTTGGGTGCGCAAAATAACTCCTTAAGGTCATCAGTCCTTGCATGCTGATAGCAATATTTCTCAAGGTCGATGAGCAGTCGACATAATGCTATCGTCTTCAGGTACTTACTAGTGGGAAAATATTTTACGAGTATGACATAATGTTCACTAAAAGGATTCTTTTTTTTTAAACTGACTCCAAAAATCCAAGCCCTAGCAAATTAACTAAGTTTCTTAGTGTTCAAAGGGTTTTTGGAGTTAGTTTTCTTTTTTGTTCTTTTTAACACGCTTTTATTAGCTCAACCTGTATGTATGTATGTAATGGAATCTTTCAGCGTAATTTTAACCTACTTCTAATTGTCGTAAATAAGTATATGTAATTTGTAAGTGTATGTAATTCGGATGAGAATACAATAATTTGGTACCATCGAGCTGATCTGACGATCGAGCCAGGAGGTAGATAGTGGAACTCTTCAATGACTACTAGTAGGTACACCCCTCGAGTTTAGGCTCATTTGGTTTGCAATTTGAAAGAAAGAAGAATATTTTATTTGCATCACACCACCAACAACTTAAGCTATACTATAACAAAAACATTGAGCTTAAACTAATAAAACGTTGGTGCAATGTGAAACCAAATAAGGGTCTTCACTCAGCATGTGCTGCAGAACCTGGTCCTGCAACGCTGATATTCTGTGAAGCCCAGATCGCATGCGACAGCAAGCGGGATGAGGCGTCGTTACATTGGATTCACATTGTTAACACTAAGACAGTTGAAGAAATTAAATATTAAGTACCTGAAACCATGATGAGTGATTTGTGAGCAAAATACATCACAATTAGACGTATAATACTATATTGGATTAGTTTTTTTATATGAACAAATGTAAATAAGTGGAGTTTATAGAAATAAAATAAAATACAATAACACTGTACGAGCTGACTACGATTACTAATTTGGATGACAATACCTACAATAATTTGGTACCATCGAGCATTGCCATCGAGCTTATCTGACTATGGAGCCAGGAGGTGGATAGTGGAACTCTTCAATGACTACTAGTAAACCCCTCGAGTTTGGGCTCATTTGGTTTGCAATTTGGATGACAATACAATAATTTGGTATCATCGAGCTGATCTGACCATGGAGCCAGGAGGTGGATAGTGGAACTCTTCAATTGCTACGAGTAAACTCCTCGAGTTTGTGCTCATTTTGTTTGGTTTGACGATTCCAATAGGTATACCTTAGTGATGAGGGTCTTTTGTACTTTTTAGTGCGTTACTGACAAGAGCGTGTTTTTTTAGTCTTTGTGTATGAAAATTTAGTAAATTGCACCCCATGCTCTTTTACTCTAATTGAATTATTTGTTAATAACTAATTTTTATTCCTATCTCATCCCAAATTGATAAGTCATAATTGATTGTTGGAATTTCTATTACTGTAGGTACTAACACAAACTCTTCATAATTAAATAATATTTTCTACTTTTTAGTTCGGTTTGCTATTAAAGCGGTTTTTTAGTTTTTTGAAACTATGGTTTTTTGTAGGTACTGGATAACATAAGGTTGTTGGCAAAGCGCTCTAGGTCTAAACCAGTAGGTTTCACGATAAATGATCCCATTAAGAACCAGATACAGACTCTGAGGAATTCCATGGAAGCACCTGCGGCCCTAACATGAATGACACAAAGATAAATTAAGCCCGTTTATCTCTATGACTATCTCTTTCGTCGGCACTAGTGTGAGAGAGACGCACTTAGAGATAAGACGGTCTGTCTTATCTTTGTGTCATTCATGTTTGGGCCGCTGTCGTCAATATACTTACGGTGAATGGCTACTAACAGGAAATTTATTGAATGGGAGAAGTCGGGAAACAAAAATAGGTATAAATTGGATTCATCCATACTTGTCATAGTTGGTGAACAAGTTTCTAACCTCAAAATGCACCTTTTTTGGCTAAAACAGCTGTTTCCTTGCAATTTAAGGAACCGGAGACAATATTTTAGACGTCACTTTGCCAATTTTGAGCCTAGGTTTGATTAATTTACGATTATACAGCTGTTTCACCCGATAAATGCATATTTTTAGGTTAGAAATTTATTTACGAAATAAGAAATGTATGGACGAATCTACTGTACAATTACCGCGCCAGTGGGTTTCGGGTTTGAAAGCGCGGGCCGCACGCGCCGCTCGGCGCCGTGCTGCAGCGCGGGGGCATGCCGCCGTGCACGCTCCTGCCACGCGCCGCTGCTCCGTCAACACACAAACGTAAAAAAAAAAACAGAACGTTGTCACGTTTTTTTCAACACGAAATTGATTTTTTTTTATGTTAAGAGGGTGGCAAACGAGCTGGTGGGTTACCTGATGGTAAGCAATCACCGCCGCACATGGACACCCGCAACACCAGGGGAATCACGGATTGCCGACCCTTTGAGAAAGGAGTAGGCTGACAAACAGGCAGACGGCCCTTCTGATGGAAAGTGGTCACCGCCGCCTATGGACATCTGCAACACCAGAGGTGCTGCCAATGCGTTGCCAGTCTAGGAAGGATGGGAATGGGATGGGGATGAGGGAATAGGCCTCCGGATCTCGTCACTCACCGTATGAAACGCAATAGCAAGCTATTACTTTACGCCGATATTCTGTGAGAGTGTGGTACAACCCTGGTCGAGCCGGCCCATTCGAACAGTAGTTATCATCTAGTGAGGATTACTGTTTAGCTCTACCACTACCAATTTATGGTATTAACTCTACTTTAGCACCATTTATATGTTATTAGGTATATTAACGAAGCCTGTGCTTTTAACGACGTACCTCACCAGCGCGTCGCGAAAGTATTATCTGGCGTGGGTGGTATGGTGTGAAGGGCCTCGATCACAGAATAGATAATAGTTCTACGTCGATGCCCAAGGTTGTTTGGGTATCAAGTCGCCTTCATGAACTTAATTAAGTAATTTAGGCAACATGACACATGGGAAAACTGGCGATGTTTAACGGTAATGTATATCTTACGCATAGCTGATGCATCGAGGGGATGCGTGTAGATGCGCTTGCGGGCCTGCAGCATAGTGTAAATGAGCGCAGCGAGGGAGCGCGGGGGCACCGGCGCGGACGGCGCCCCGGCGACCGCGGTGCCGCGCTGCCGGGTCACCCACCACGTCTGCATGCGCCCCTTGCCCTTCACCTCCACTTCACCGCGCGCCTCCAACTCGTAGCCGCGCCGACTCAGCAACTGCAATAGCATCACTCGGTTTTCATTTAGGGAGTTAACTAAATCCATAATCCAGCGAAGTTAAAAGGATTGTGAACTAAAGACAAAAATCACCCTTTTCATACAAAAGGCGATAACGGTGTCCGTCACTTAAATGTTAACCGATTTTGACCAATCTCTAATAAAACTGAATTTATTGATTATAATGAAAAAACCAAAACGTATAGACCTAGATTTTGTGTTCTGACTGACAACCTGTGACTACCGTGCCCCCAGATCTTCTTTGAGAAATATGTCCATCACCTGTAGAACGCAACATCGTAGTGCTCGCAATTCAAGTAGCACCTCTGGCCGCCTCGTGCATATAAACATACAAACACCTAGTATCTTTAGGCCAATAGCTATAGAAAAAAAAGGTAAATCTTTAAGTACCTCTTTAGTATATTTAGTGACTTGTATGCGGTCCATTACGCCGGTGCTCTCCATGCGCGAGGCCTCGTTGACCGTGTTGCCCCAGATGTCGTATACGGGCTTACGCGCGCCGATCACGCCGCCGACCAGCGGCCCGCAGCTTATTCCTGCCACGAGCGTAACTTATATCAACCGATCCGACTGACTAAAAAAACTCTTCGTTCGTCGAGTCACAGCTGGAGACGTTTTTAGGGTTCCGTACCTCAAAAGGAAAAAACGGAACACAGCCAATTTGCTCCGAAACTACTAGACCGATTGAGTTGAAAGGTACGGATATGTAAGTCGGTGACCGCAACACGGAGGTATAACGTAAATATGTGAATATTAAACATGGGGGCCACTATTGGGGGGTTTAGAAAATTTAAAATAAAGTTTTGCAAACTAAAGCGTGTGACATATCAAATGAAAGGGCTCGTTGTTAGATTTTTTTTTATAATTTTAGCATAAATAGTTCTGAAGTTATTTAAGAAAATAGGCGAAAATTAACCATTCCCACGTCTTATCTCCGAAACTACTGGACCTAAAATTTTTTAAAAATAGTTCTTTATCTGTAGCTTACAGGAAAACCTATAAGAAGCCTATGGTATTTAAAGTAATATAGGAAATTTCAGATAATCACGGAACGCGAGTTTAACTTGCACTTGTCCGGTTTTTTGATGTTTTAAATGTTCATTAGAAAACGTTATTATTACGAAGCTGTTTTAAAATAAAGGCTGTTTGGGTCAGTGCGTTATACATTTATAGGTCTGTCAACTTATAGTGTTGAGTGGTTTTAATGGAACTACATGCTTCTAATTACTGTGAGGCTGATATGGTTATTTTTTAATTAATTGTTTTGTTAAAATAGCTTCACCGAGGAGGAGGAGGATTGCCCAGCGCAGTGGGACAAAAGCCTCATAAGTTGTGACAAGCAAAGGATTCAATTTAAATAATCATATATAAAGAGCCTAATTTGGCCAATTGACAACTTTTTGTGTTTTCGTACGGAACCCTAATTATGCGAGCCTGACGCGCTTTTGATCGGTTACAAGAGACATAGGTAGTCCATAAAAAGAAACCTTGTTTACTTAAGGAATATCCGTGAGTCCAGTAATGCAACCTTTCAAAACTTTCATTCCCTTAGCGATTTTCGGTTTCCTTTGTTTATCAAGAGATTCGTAATCTATAATTAAATAAGTAAAAAAACTGAAACTCGACTACTGGAAAATCACGCTCTAAAAAGTATGAAACAGTTAACTATATATACATTATTGAAATGTGCTAATTAATCCCTTTCATTTGATAGCCAACACATCAATAAAAAAAAACTTTTTTTATTTCATTACATTGTCCTCTAGAGGGTGCCATATTCAATTTAATGTGACGTCACATAGTCTATATACGTAACCTTCGGTTGACAAATTATGATAAGTAGTTTAGAAGTTATGTGGGAACAGATAAACATACATACATACATTCCGGTCAAAATCATAACCTTCCTTTTTGCTTCACTGTGGTCAGGTAAAAAGAGGAGTTACCGCAATCTTGTTCTGCGGTGCAATACTACGAAGTTTCCTATGTCAGTGTTGCAAGATAATTAAAACTGAAATAGTTTTGAGTGTTTTGATCGTGGTAGTTTGCCAGTAGAAAAAATATTAGAAATCGGTTAACCTACCGACTCTAAGGCGAAATTTGTTGAAGCTGTGCTTGTTGATGTCGCCGAGCGCCTCGCGCAGCGCGAAGGCGTAGTCGACCAGCGCGCACAGGTGCTCGCAGTCGTCGTCGCCGGCCTGCGCCCGCACCGACCACCAACCGGTTAGCAATGTACACACACTCCATGCCGCCCCTTCTCAAACTTAATATACCCGATCATTAATTACTATTCAATTATATTTATACCTAGCTGATCCCGCGACTAAGTCCACGCAAAGCACCACCCTTGTTTATCGTTACGTTAAGAGCACTCCGGAACCGTGATCCTACTGTAATGTGAAAACTTTTTCGCGGTCCCACCAAACACAGCGACTATTACATACCACATTGTAACAAAACGGTCATGTGTGTGTTTGGTGGGACCACGAAAAAACCACGGTTCCGGAGTGGTTAAGAGGACTGTGAACCAACGGCAAAAATCACCCTTTTCATACAAAAGGCGATAACGATTTCCACCCCTTAAATGTTTTTGATACAATTCGAATATTGATTAAAGATCAACAAAGTCAAACAATCGCTGAAATTAGTGTTGTGCGAGAATACTGAAACAACAATAAACCTAAATGTGTTGATTATAGTGAATAAACCAAAACGTATAGACCTAGATTATGTTCTGACTGACAACCTATCAAAAATTGGTCACCATCGGTTCACATTTAAGGGGTGAAAATCTTTATCGGCGTTTGTATGAAAAGTCGTCGGGTCACACTCCTCTTTGCTCCGCAGGCTCTTTGTAGTTACTTGATTACAATTTTACACTGACACAAAGTTTCGATACTACCTGAGACCTTCCTTAATCCAAACGTAAAAGTTTCATAAAATTACTTTTAGTAGTTTTCCTGGTATATCTGTTCAAACGGACAAAAATCGTTAAAACCACGTTTTTGGATTATATAACAAATATACGTTGTTTTTGTTTTCTTGGTAAATATCTTGATATCTTGAGATTTTTCACGGACCGGCAATATTCCGGAAGCTTGCAGTCCGAACCTAAAAGGAAAGAAAAATCCGAGTTCGGCATGCTATAGAAACGTGGTCCGTTATAATCGGGAAAAATTGACCCACTCAGTCCTCCGCTAGCACTTGCGTTGGATATCTAGTTGTTGCGATTAGATAAGCCTTATCCGGGCAGAGGCGTTTTATCGACCACATACTCGTATTTATAATTTCAACCTTAGATGCTAAAAAGTATGATACAAATTCGATTGTATTTATGTAACACAAGTCTCTCAACTTTCAAGTCAGGTTGGATATCACACAAAACCCTGTAGGAATCGGCCATTGCACGGGACACATTCATACGTAAGAATGAGATAGAGATATATTTATCTCATTCTTACCTATGAATGCATCGCGGGCAATTGCCAAATATCGCACATTGTGTATAGGGCCCATTTTATAAAATCAACGAAAGTTGCTCACATTGCCCACTAGAGGCGGTGCGAGGCTTGCAACCTGGACCAGTAGAAAGGATGTTGTCATATTAGTATGTTGGTATGATAATGAGATAACATCGAAGAAAATGAGCGACATTGTCTTGTCTACGAACGTACAGATTGCAATATTAAAATCTGTTACTTAATAAGGAAAATTAAAATGTATTTAAGTAGGTATTTCAAAAACTTTTTGAAAATACGTATTTCGCATTTAGTATTTAAAATACAAAAGAAAAAACTACAAATTTTGAATTTTGCATTTGAACTAGCGATTTAACAAAGTGTTGGCATTTTCTATTAATTTAAATACTTTTGTACATCTCTGAATGTAACTATTTGGAAATTAAAGCCTTAATTTATAAATCCAAAGTCTCCCGCACTTTGGATAAAGGTAGACAGCATGTTGATACCGATGTCGAAAGGGACACACATATGCAGCAAGAGCGAGCAACGGATAAATATTGCTGGACGATGTTGCAGTAAAGTCAAACCAGGTTAATATCATCGGCAATATACCCGGCTAGACTCCTGATGCTTCGGCTAGATCAAATATAACATGCAATATCGCCGGGCAACACTGCACGACTGCAACAGTTGCCGCTCTGAGTTGCACGATACAGACAGCAAGACGTCAGCTATATAATTGCAGCTATAACTTGCCAAAAACCAGCCCGTTTACGAACGCCTTAAAGTTTAAACCTTACGCGCTCTTTAAAAAAAAGTTACCATTTATTGATGGTGCAAATGTGAAAAGTTTAAACATTGATTTATACTCAGTTTCAAGTTCATAATACTTATAGAATTAGTTTTTTTCCACTTCAACCCCCTCTTTTACCCCCTTCAAGTGTCTGTAGCCTATGTCCTGCCTGAAGCTTTCCTTAATATAATATAATTTTGGCATTGTTATCTTCAATGTACTGTAACTATATAACAAGTTTCATCATAAGGTAACTATATGTATAGGTACATACATCCGTTCAGTGGTTACGGAGCTAACATACAGATAGACACACACACCCTGCAATTGCCAGTGATAAATTACCTAAAATATTATGCCAGTGCTTCGTCATAGAGACAACGTTTGCAGTTCAACACTGCAGTGGCCCTAACATGCTTGGCATAAAGATAAATTAGAACTGTTTATCTCTAAGTACGTCTGTCTCACACTAGTGCCGAAGAAAGAGATAGTCATAGAGATAAACGGTTCTACAGATATAGCGAATAATATGTTTCCACCGGTAAAACTCGGATCTCAATCGGAAGACGACGGGACCCGAAGTGTCAATTAATTATTGTATTCAACGAGTGACATGTTTATATTCATTAATATGAAACTTTATTATTTACCGTCAAACGTCAAAATGAAAAATGACAGCATGGTATGATGGGTACTGGCTCCCAATTCTCGATGCATTCGAGATAATGTCGATTGCGAGATTAAATGTCAGATTCATACAGTTGTGTCAAATGACTGTATGCACTGACGTTTAATCTCGATTGTGAGATTATCTCGAATGCACCGAGAATTGGGGGCCTGCTGAAGCTAATTGAGAGAGCACGATAATACGAACTTTTCCGATAAAACACGATGGAAACTAATTATGCACTACATCTGTAGTTTATCTTTATGCCATGCATGTTAGGGCCGCTGGGGAGGTGCAGATGTGTGCGTGTGTGTGTGTGCGTGCGAGCGTGCGGGCGGGCGGGCGGGCGTGCGTGCGTCCGTGCGTGCGTGCGTGCTTGCGTGCGTGTGTGCGTGAATGTTTGCGCGCGCGTGTAAAACCTACCTAGGTGTATTACTCGGCGATAGTGTAGCTTTCTATTAATGAAAGAATTTTTATAATCGGTTTAGTACTTTCGGAGATTACCCCCTACATACACACAAACAAAAAAATGTTACCCTTTCATAATATAAGTGTAGTTGTAGATAACCCGCCCGCCGGCTGCGCAGGTTCGCTAGTATTAATTATAAAACGTGATAGCAATGACCTTCTCATTAGGGTTCAGTCCTGATGCAGCCATGTATGTAGCGCTAATTGTCTTGATTTTCTCAATACTTCTGTAGCGTTGATTCGTGAGTAATCTGTCGAAGTCAACTGCAAAAATTATCAAAAATGATTACCACAACTGATAATAATAATAAAGAAAAATGATATAAGGATAAAGGTTATGAAAATCATCAAGGGCTTTTTTAAATGCGTGGTAGGACTTGCGGTTGTGTGGTCTTAAATGAACTTTCATCGCTTTGGAATTAAATAAAAACATGTTATTGATAATATTACAGATAATCTCGTTGAGCAGCCGCATGCAGTCCACCGCCTTCAACTCTGAGTAGAATTCGTGGAAATTTGGTATGCCCGCGAACATCACACCGACTTCGTGGCGCCACTGCGAGTACAGCTCCTGGCAACGACACCTTACACTGAGTTGCAAGTTCTGTTATCCGCCGCAGCAAGTCACAAGTAATAGTTCTCTTACGCCCGTTCCACCAGAACTATAATATATAATCCGTGGATAGATTTGCCTCTCAAAAATTGTCTTAATTATTTTGTACTAGCTTTTTCCCGCGACTTGGTTCGCGTTGAACACTGAACGGAAGCAAGCTATTCTTTCAGAATCACATGAAAATAATCGTTTTGGATACGGAATCTCAAAGAAAAAATAATCATCGCATTTCCGAGTACAAAATAATGCAACTGATAGAAATCCGACGACTGATGAAACACGAAGTTTGCCGAGAGACGTTAAGAAAATAGACGCACTGTAAGTACTTGGTTTACCAATTGCTAAGATATGGCACTTACGTCAGGGCAACGCTCCTTGCTTAGAAAATGATTGACGACATGATCAGGCAGAATGTGCTTTAGTAGGTGTCGGTTGGTGCGCTGGATCTCTTTCATATGCTCGAGGTTGGTCTCGGCCTGCAGCTTCCACAGGAAATCCAGGCGCGACGTGAGCTCCACCAGCCGCGCATGGTTTACAACGATTACGAGGAACACCATCATCAAAATAAGCATACGCACGTAGAATGGCAGCTCACTACAATTAAATAATTTATTGTCATTTGCGAATCTGAAAAAATATACAGCTTATTCCCGTTTGTTGCAAAAAACGAATAAAAGTGTATTTAAATAAATAGAGGGTCCAATTCGAAACAGTGGGACCAATTCGAAAGTGTGTTCGCTAAATTAAAAAAGTGCCTAAACTTGAAATATGAAACGTCAAACTAAATTTTGACAGCTCGGTGCGATACTAAATCGAATTTGACGTTTCTTATTTTAAATTTTGGCGACGCCGTTTCGAATTGAACCCAGTATTCCTTTAATAAAATATTATCTAAACAAAATAAGAACTTGACCAAACTTTAATTTGACAGCCGTAACGTAAACTCTATTCGAAAAAGCAACATTTGAGCGATCACTATTTTGACGTTTCTATGAATTCAACTTAGCGGCTTACATTTATCGATCTCTATTCAAACGTACCAGCTTGATATCAACTAGTTGTTCGCGGGACTTACTGCAAGTTCTATCACATTCAGTACACACGGAATCTAAAAATATTTTAAACTGTTAGTTTAGACCATTCTGTTTGGCTTCAGAAGTGGTTAAATTAAACGCGATATTAGATTTTAGGCACTGAAGTCTATTTTTAGTCCGCGGTCTAATTTCTATGACCTGATCTGGATCTATCCTAGCACAAGTTAATTTGATCGAATTCCACTAACAATCTACTGAAGGATTCAGGTCTAGGCTGCTGCCTCCGGAGAGAGCGTGAGATCGTTTTTCACTTTTGTACATGGATGAAGTGGAACTATCCTGCGGTGCATTTGGACATAAAACAATCGGTGAAGGAGCGTGTATTTTGTCACCTGACAAAAGTACATAACAGTCTGCTAACGGATGGTAACAAGGTGCGCGCCTTCAACGGCTGGCTTATGGCCCTGCTCATATACACCTTCGGCATACTAAGGTGGACTCAGACCGAGTTAGACGCCCTGGATCGTAAGATCGCAAGTCATCGGCATACAGGTAGTAAGAGCATTTTAATGCTAGCCTTAATCATTTTTATGAAAATTGAAAGCAGAAGAGGAGAGTGAAAACCGCACTAAGGAACCAGTAAGAAAAATAACGATCAGCACGAATCGCCTGTCGCCAGATATGCAGTCACTGTTGATAAGATGTTTAGATGGGTAATGTGGGTATATATATAAATAGTTGGTTTGGTACTCACGCTGTTTCTTTTTCAACGGCATCTTTGTAAAATATTACCAGTAAAATGGCATAAACTGTCACATTAACCATAGCCTGGAAAGTCTTGATCAAGAAGTACAGCTTCAGTATGGAGGTGAGAGCGACGAGACATAAGATCCAAGTGAAAACTACGTATTCTGGATTGAGACATTCCGTGGCTTCATTAGTGGAAGTCGTAGCATTCGAAACCGCTTCGCTACTACTGGATGTAGAGCACATGTAGAGCTTGATTGTGCTAAAAAGGTCAAAATTGTAAGATGTTGCTATATACTACGTTAGATTCTTAAGAAATAGTAACGTTTTATTAATTAAACGTTATAGGATTATTAAATTAGTTTCATACAAACATAATCAGGTTTATTTTTTAAACACAACAGCAGCACTTCGAGAAGTGCAAGGGTACCTTACCTATCATAAAATATAAAATAATAATTTAACAAATAAAAAAATTTTACCACATGCATTTTCATGAGCATAAATTGCTTCTCAACCTTATATAGAAATCTAATCGCCACCTATGAAATATGTATCATTGAGGAGTTCCGGTGGTTATCTATGGTCTTCATCATCAATTTCAGTTTACCAAATAATGCCTTTGGAACGCAACTGCTTAAGTTATTAAAGAAAATAAAAAAATATTATATGCGTGCCTATAATATTTGAGGAATTACATCGATCTCTCATAGATCCTCTCATCATACCTCATGTTCGACTACAACGGGACTAATTGTGAGGTAATACGCCATCGGTTAAAAAAAGAATCAACCAAATCGGTCCAGCCAACTCCGCGTAATCGGGGAACGTACATAAATGAAAGGTTCCGATGAATTAAGAACCTCCTTCTTTTTTGAAGTCGGTTAAAATGTAAAAACATGTTACTACCTTGATATTGACATGATGGTGACGAATAAGCAGATGTGTGTGTTGCGTCGGCGGCGCGTGGCCCCGAGCCAGCGGGATATCGTAGCGAGGCGTGGCGGCGCGTGCGCGAACTCCTCCGCCATCACGGCCGCCAGTGACAGCGCCAGCGGCAGCGACAGCGCCACCAGCACCACCATTAGATTCTCGCAGCTGTGACCATAAGCAACGCCAGAATTACTTGAACGGAGGTGCATCTGCATCTACACACTACACTACACTATTAATTAATAAAATATAATTGATACTAGAAATATTGAATTACATGCAATTACATTGCATGAACAAAAAATATTCAACACAAGCGCCGCTATTTGCACGATTTTACCCTACTGTTTTCGCGGAATAGCAAAGTAATTCAATATTTCTAGTATAATATGGATTTCCACAAAGTAACGCCTGAATCTATTAACTATTTAAAATATAATTTTACTAGCTGACCCGTGCGAATTTTCGCACGTTATCAAACACCGGATAATAAGAATAACAATATAATAAAGTGAGAATAAATAAATGCAAGTATTATTAGTAAAATATATTTAATTTTTGAGAGATAATTGTACTAAGATATTGCCTATTTATACAATAGTTCCTGGATGACCGAGCCTTGCTCGGCTTTCTTTTTTGGTAAAACGTGTTTTTTTGGAAGAAATTATGCGTGGATAAAGATAGTTTTTCTCACAAAAGAAAAAACTTGAAAAATAGGAAAATTATAATCCACCACCACCTGGATTCGAACCGGGGTCTTCTGGCTTCGGAACAGATCGACTTCCCCGAGCTAATTACAACTTTGTGAATAGTGACGAAATTAACCTTCGTATTCAAATGATATTGTAGCAGTTTTTCATTACCGGAAAACACGGATAAAACAACGTTTATCTACACCCATATCATAAAACCTCCATTGGTTAATCAAAAACCGTAGGAAATGACCACCATTTTGACAACCAATTAGGAAAAACCAGTGCTGCGATAAAGAAATAACATGACTTCTTTATCGTTTTTAGTAAAGAAAAGAGATTAAATTTGGAACAGCTGTCAAAACTCAAGTGGTCTCTATTCTAGTATTCATAGATATTAAAACAGTTATTGATACGAAACGTCAATTCAGTATATTTTTTAAATATAAACTGCACAATATTTGATCTCGAGTGACGTGAGAATAGAGTCTTCATCCGTTTGTCTATGATTTAAAAAAAAAATGGTCTTGACGGAGGATCGCCATGTTGGTGTTTTGCTGAACGAAAGTAGAATTGTTTTTGAATTGAATAGAAAAAGTTGTTTGTTATTTACATTTTAGTTGAAAATATGAATAGTAAGTAGTCTTCTCGGAGTGTGTGTGATGTGAAAATGCGCCGGATATCGGAAATATGCAGCCACGATTGCAACAAATAACTTGTTGCCAGAAAATATTGTTTCTGAACCCATCATGGAGGATTTATAATATGTGTGTAGATAAAGTTATGTATGCAACTCTGCATAATTTGGCCTTAAAACACACGTGCGATCTTATTATGAAACTCGCTAAAAGCTCGTTTCATAAAACCGCACTAGTGTTTTAAGGCCTATCATTATGCAACCGTTGCATAAACTACTATTAAATCATTAATTTTGGTAAAGAAATAACGGAGATCTTGAGCGTCTTCAAAAAAATACCTTTTAGAAATAATATATATATGATGATGATTTTGCATTTATGTTACATCAATTTAGTCAATGTCAAATTCAAATCGGACGGGTTTGTTTTTAGGCTTCGCACATCGACTACATATAACTCGCCACACGTAAAAAGAGCACTGGATGGCAGTGGAAGGCATGTAGCTGCGCATGTGTACAGGCTATTGTTTAATAATAGAAAGAAGTGTAATTTTTATTGTAGAATAATACAATGTACTTTAATTAGCTACTTTGGGAATACCCTGAGATTAGGTTAGTTCAGAAAAAAATCGTTAAAAAAGTTAATTCGATATAACGATAGGTAATTAATAAAAAAATTACTTAAGGTAAGGGTGACCCGCTTTCCATCACATCGTCGGAGGTCACATGGAAGCCAGATTTAAATGAAAATAAAGTATTCAATTGGAATTCAATATCAAAGTAATATAAAAAGTAGAAGACAATCAATTCGCGGCAGGCATTACTAATCATTGTGAGCAGCAAGCATTAGAGTATCGTGGTAGTGGGTGGACTCACTTGTAGTGCATGGTCCCCTGCACGGCGACGACAAAGAGCCAGAGCACGAAGCAGCACATGACGTTGGACTTGAAGGTGAGCTCGTCGAGCTGGCCGAAGCTGTGCTCGAGCGAGGCACACCGGAAGCGCAGCGACCACGCGCGCATGTTCTCCTGCCGCATGCGCCGGTTGCTGCTCACCTCGATGGAGTTGTTTATAATGTCCTCCTCCTGAATAACACTGGCATTGGTATTTCTTTTTTCCTTTCGTCAACCACCTTCCCGTCCCTTGAAAGCGTTCTCCCTGAAAGGCGGTGGGAAGGATATTCCGCAAAATGATGCCCAATTATAAAATACGTCCCTAGGTGGATCCGCAAGAGGGGCAATCTCCCCCATCCGCCGCGGCGGATGGAATCCTCTTGTACTCTGGGGGGGGAGCAATAATCAAATAATAAGCCGGCTTCGTAGTAGGCTTCGTCAACACAACCTCGACCCGCTTAGACTGGAAAGAAATATGGACACTGATTTTCTTATTTTGCGAAATTGATAAAGACGAGTCCAGTCGCTGGATACCCTTCCCATGCAGTGCTTCATATGCATGGGGGGGGGGATAGACACCAAGACCGTGAGCTCTTTGGAAGTGGACCGGGACGCTATCTGCTTCCGGTGCGGCAAAGAAAGGCACAAGTCGGCCGCCTGCAAAAAAAAGCAGCATTGCGCTGTCTGCGACCATGCAAAGCGCCTGACAGGGCACGCAATGGGAAGTGCCTCCCTTTACGAGAGGTAAAGCGGCCCTGACCTGGGTCCCAGCAGCGGACGAACACAAGGGTGTAAGTGAGTTTGAAATGTCGGCACCGTAATGTCTGTATTTACACCCACGTTTCAACTTCATACAGACGAATATAAACCACTCCGCCCGTACACAAGACCTGCTAATGCAGATCATGGCGGAGTGGAGGATCGACGTTATGACAGTGCCGGAGCCTTACTTCGTCCCCCTTAACTGAACTAGACTGAACTCGTCAACACTCTAAATAATATGTCAAAGTTGAAAAAAATATCAGCGTTTCTTCTCAGCAGATGTCACCTTTCGAAGCGATGGTAGCTTCAGACATGTAAAAGAGCCCATGTGCCCTACTTGCGAAATAAATATTTTCATTTTCATCTTTATGGAGTAGTGGGGGTGATGGCGGTGTTCTTAGATACAGCCAACACCTTCCAAAGCCTCCCATACGAGGTCATAGGTGAGGCTCTCCGATACGACGGAGTGCTCCTCTTCCTACAGAGGATTTATAAAGCACTACCTTGCTGACACGGTAGTGCTCTATCAAGGAAGGAGAGGAGAGCTGATTGCCCGTTATGTCCAGCAGTGTTCCACAGGGGTTGGTCCTAGGACCCTTTGCTTAGGCTTTGGAACATAGGATACGACTGGGCCATCAGGGGAGCGCAGCTACCTCGGATGCCAGTGTTATCATACGCCGACGACACAATAGTGACGGTCCGAGGTAGCAGCTACGAGAAGGCGGCGCGGCTGGCCACAATGGGCTTAACCCTGGTGGTCAGTCGCATTCGGATGCTGGGGAGGTGACCCTGTCCAAGACGGAGCCATCGTCTTTCATGGGCCTTGATGGTGGCCTCTCCTACGGTGTTAGCATACTAGTGAGGGGATCCATGGGGAGATGCATCTTGAAGGGACCGCAGTCGTGGACTAGTCGTCGGGTCCTCACAATCGAATTCTAAACAGCGATCCAGTGACGTCCCAGTAAGCCAATAAGGATTTTTCGCTGGTTTTTAGTGGGTAGTCTGTGCAACTTGACACAAGAGTCCCACATCACTGCCCCGCCCCCAGTGTACGTAAAAGCATTATCCAGGGTAAAAAAGGTGGGTTAGGTTAAGTTAAGCAGGTTTGTTATCCCCCGAATGTGCTGCCACCTTGTCGTGGTAGGGGACTTGCCCCATGATCCCCGAGGATATGTCCGAATAATCCGTTTGTCTGAATGATGAGAGCCTCAAAACTTTGGTATCTGCGAGCTCTCAGATGTCAATTGAAGAGCAAACGTTAGCGCAATTATGTTGTCAGGCCTGAAAATCGTTCCGACTCGAGATAACGGTAATTATCATAATAACTTTTTTATTATGATAATATGATGTCTTTTGATTAGATACAAAAGAGGGCATCTGATAGTAGATGGTAGTGAGTAGATACATCAGATAATGGCGGGACGTCGTCGCCGTCGGTCCCCGGCGGCAGATCACACGGCGCATCAGGCGCGCTCGCTTCGCCCGTCGAGTAGTACTGTCAACAACAACGTACATTTTACTCCTACACCAAATGGACATTCGACATGTAGTACACTGTTAACACCAACACCAAAACGAACAATTTATATTTACATTTTGGAACGGCATCTCTGGAGTCCAATCGAAGGCTGTATCTTCATCTATTATACTGCTTGGTCCGCAGTGGCTGGACTCGAAGAGAGGATGAACGATCGGATCACTGTTAGATTAAAATACGTCATTTAGGGGAAAGTGTTGTACCCCGAACATAGTTTTACCACCAGTGCGACGAAGCCGTCTAGACAGAGTAATCGTCGGGTTATGCGGGGCGAGGGGGCGACCCATACTGGGCTCAGTAGCTTGGGACCTGTATTTAAGGGCTGTCGTGTCTCGCTCGCGTGTCATATTAATTAACTCAATATGATCAGATTGACATAAAGACTTCCGAAACGTTCTGGAAACTTAATAGAAAATTCTAAAATCCGCACAGAACCTTCTAGAAAGTTTATTATATAATATATGGTACCTAAGGAACTGCTCAAAGTAATCTCCGCAATGCTTACTTTTGAGGTGTCAGGACGCAAATCTGACACCATCGCAGGTTCAGTCGCATGGCAAC
The DNA here is from genome assembly GCA_947859335.1 of Tortricodes alternella. Taxonomy (NCBI): domain Eukaryota; kingdom Metazoa; phylum Arthropoda; class Insecta; order Lepidoptera; family Tortricidae; genus Tortricodes; species Tortricodes alternella. The sequence continues at coordinate 18,263,858 of OX401970.1, read as the reverse complement.
TACCATCTATTACACCAGTTTAAGTGACACTGTTATCGCATAGCACATCGCACATCGCATATAGCACCACCGACCCCTCCGCGCACAATAATATGATAGCGTGTGAATCAAACAATATTAGACTTGTAAAAACTAAGACATCAGCAATAAATAGGGTGTGGTTAAACCATGGCGCTGGCGTTTAACAACCTTCTATGAGACTTTACACGAAAGTGTACTAATAGGCATATTCTTCTTTTGAGATCATTGTACAAAACGAACAGAAATGTTTTCACTAGAAATAAGTAAGACTTTACTCACGAATTATTGTCAGGATAAGTCCGACATGTTGAAATGTTTTCGTCACTGCCTAAAGTCTGTTCGCCGAGAGCTGATAAAAAAAAATCAGAGCTTCTTAACTCATTACAAATAGCGACCGGCTAATTATTTTTACCGATGAAAATAAAAAATTAAAGGGAAACCTATAGAATATTATTATTGAATAGCCTGTATATGTCCCATTGCTGGCATATCATCGAACGACGACCATGACGAAGTCTCAGAGTCGGAGGAAGAATCAGAGTCGGTGACGTTTATTATGAAACGTTAAATTGCTATGTCTAAAACAATACACGAATACCCAAACGACACACTCGAAGCGTATTCCAGAACGGAATGGCAATATGGCAGCCGCGTGCGTGCGCTCGCCCGCCCAGTACGGCGTCGCGCTTGACAACAACTGCCTCCCTCGTACCACGAAACTCAGTGCGCATGGCGATAAACGACACCCGTCATACAGTTTGCGATAGGTAAGCGACAGTCGCTATTTCGAGACGATATCAAACTATTTATCATCTCCGGGCGAACAGACTTTAGAGTTATTTACAGACTTCGGTCAAACAGTTTGACTGCACTAACTATGCTCTTCACAAAACCCATGAAAATGAAATAAATTCACGCACAATAACATCGCATTATCATTGTTAGTATTAATATGTTCACTTCTTTTTGTTTCTTGTGTGTGCGTTCAATAAATATATAACATATTAATAAATATATAATATTTTGTATATTCCAATTTTATCTTATCTTATTAACTATCTTTTATTACAATTACCTAGGTCTTGAACGGTGCCTACAGCTTCGCGGCTTTTCAGAGCTATGAATGAGATATGTGGTGATGCCAAGCTCTCGGATGTAAGAGTCGCGAGTCTCGCCCTCGCCGGGCTCCACTTCAAATGCTCCTTCCAGGGAATTGTAAGTAGCCTCTGATATGTGGACACGACTAAAACGTCAAAAACAAACAAGCATTAATACATGTATACAGGGGCGCTTTGTCCAGGCACTTAGGCTGTGCCTACCTGGGTAAAATGACCTTTACCTACTGTCCAATTTTTTTATTAGTATTTATTTATCAAAAACGTTCATAACATATTCATATTACATGAATAATTTACTCGCTAAACCAAGAACATTAACAAATTGTTGGCGAGATCGCGCTAAAACTATTTTTTTCGAAGCTCATTATCTGTCATTGAGACACTGAAGTGCAGTTACATTAAAGTGGTCAGATAATTACCAGGTTCAATAAAAAAACAATAAAATATTTGGTAAACTGTTACTAAAATATTGGAGAACTAACTACGATATTAATCGGTCGCGACGATATGCTATTACAAAATATGCGAATGGCAAATTAGGTAGGTACTAAACTAAAAATATAGGCTAATAATAAAATAAACGACCGAGACAAAATGATACTACAAAATATGCGACCGAGGTGAAATGCGACTAAAACTATTAGCGCAAAAAATAGACAACTGTGACACAAAGCGTCAGCAAAATATACGATCGAGGTGAAATGCGATTCGGTGAATCGTTACAAGGAACTTATACATTGAGGTAAAGTACTAACAAACGACTAATCCTACTAATATTATAAATGCAAACGTTTGTGTATGTGTGTGTGTCTATATCTTTGTTACCACTCAGCTCCATACGACTGAACAGATTTTCATGAAACGTCATATATAGTTAGACCTTAGCTCCTGGGATTGGAAATATATTTTTTATCCCGGGGAAGTCAAAAGTTCCCGAGGGAATAGATAATTATAACCGAATTCTACGCGGACGAAGTCGCGGGCTGAAGCTAGTTTTTATATAAACACATTTCTTTTACATTTCTGTAATTAATAATTATGCATAAAAGGAAGATTTGCATGAAGAGATATGTGTATTGATAAAATCATGTTCACCTGGGTAGTAGAGTAGGTAATAATCATAATAATGATAATAAATCGCAGGACAATCTTTACACAAATCGATCTAGTCCCAATGTAAGTTCTAAAGGCTTGTGTTATGGGTATTAGACGACGATGTACATACTTACCTATATAGAGAATAAATACTTTAATAAATAGGAAACATCCAAGACTTAGGAACAAACGTTCGTGCTCATCACACAAATATTTGCCATTACCGGGGATCGTACCCGGGACGCTAGCTTCGGAGGCAGGGTCACCTACCAACTAGGCTATCCGCGTAGGTACTTATATGGAAATAATAAATTATTGTATAGCAAGTTACCCCTGTGTTTACATCAGTTTCAATAAGACACAGTTGGATGCACACACGCAGAGGCCTTCACAGGCTTCAAAATTATAGCTTGAGTGAGAAAGTGCGCTGTTACCCGGGCAGCCCGCCGCTCTCCATGTGGTTGGCGACGGTGACGTCGTGCGACCACAGGTCGAACTGCCACTTGAGCAGCCCCAGCACGCCGCACAGCACCGCGCCGCTGTGGATGCCGATACGCATCTCCAAGTCCACCTGCCCACACGCATACACGTCAGACCGCTTCAAAACTACCGGAACAATCAAACTGCAATCCTTTCATTAAGTATTTGAACACATTTGGAAACCCTTTATCAAAAACTAGAAACCTAGAATCCGTTCTATATTGAATACCTTCCTACCCAGCGCATGTCCAAACTCACAACTACCTAATTAATATTAAGTTGTCAGGTGAAAGTTCTGGAGACCTAGTTAAGTCGGTCGATGCAAAAGCTGTGCAATTGTACGACATGGTTTCCAGGCGATACCTATGTTCAGCAGTAGGTGTGAATTCAAAAGATGTGCAGTAGAGTTTATTGAGTGGTGGGATGATCAGTGGGAGTATTCAGAATATGGGTACTTGTGCGAAAGCGGGTACTTGTGCATTGTGGCGCACGCCGTGAATGGCGTGAATCATGTGCAGGCCCATGTTGACGCAGCAGCGCGCGTGATCGGCGCGGCTCTCGGGCAGCCCGCACACGCAGAAGTAGCAGTCGCCCAGCAGCTTGATGCGCAGGCAGTGATTCACCTGCAGTACACGAAGTTTCTAAGTTACCTAGTTTTCGAGAGAAACCTATGTGACAGACGGACGGACGGACACGGGATTGATCTTATAAGGGTTCATTTCTTCCTTTTAAGGTACGGAAGCCTCAAACATCGCATAGATAAACAACTGATGGAGATAAGGAAGTATACCGTGAAGCTGTTTCTTTCAATAGATTTGTTTTTAATTAGTATTAAAGTAACAAGTAATTGAGGAAAAATATAATTTAGTTATCCTTAAATTTACTTTTTATTACATTTCTGACCATTTCAATAATCAAAAACAGTAGATTTAAAAATAGTTTTGTTATAATTGGCTGTTTAATACAAAGACCATGGCCATTAATCAATTGAAAAATATTTAATTTAAAAGTAAACATATGAATCGTGCCCTCCTTGGAATATTATATTATTTGACCGTCCCATGCATTTTTAAGTTAAGGTTTATATTTGATTGTACTTTATTAACACATGTGTATATTATTATTGTGGTTTCGAGGAAAGTACTATCTATTGGTACTTATTTTGACCGTAATTAACCATCCTGGCCCCGTATTATAAGTCCGTACGGACTTCTAAATTACTTGTCCAGAATGGTCCATGTACTAATCTCTGCAGTAATGTACTATTGAAGCAAATTTGCAGCATTAAACGTTACACAGCTTATGTGGAACTCACATAACACCATATTCGGTAAGATTAGGTGACCCGTGTGAAGGGCAAAGTACCGAAAAGAGAGATGCTCACCGTTGCTAGTTTATCAAATCGAGCAAATAACTCGTTCAGCAACTTTACTAATTCTTCTGCGCTGCACTTGCTTGATAACTCTGTAAATATTAAAATAATTTTAGTATTCTACTAATCGCATGTAGTTCTTAGACTTAGGCTGTGATATCTGCGGATAGATTTGGTTACAATTTGACATTTGGCGAATACAAAATATGTCAATTTTTTACTGGTTCTAATCTGCCCATGGGTAGAATCTTGGGAACGGGCATTAGACAAATAGTACAATACTTGCGCCTATTCACAATTTTCAATCCGTGGATAGATTTGCTTAATAAAGGCATATTTGAATCCGTTATTAATCAACGGCCCTAATATGCAAGACACAAAGATAAGTTAAACCCGTTTATCTCTATGACTATCTCTTTCGTCGGCATTAGTGTGAGAGAGACGCACTTAGAGATAAGACGGTTTAACTTATCCTTGTCTTACATGTTAGGACCGCAAATCTATCCGCAGATAGCACATTAACACATTCATTGCCGACAAACCTTACGCGTTTATCCGCTTTGTAGCGAAAATGCGCTACGAACGGTGAACCCAACTATCGGGTTCTCGGCACTGAATGTGTTAATAGTTAATTGTGTCCATTAATCGTATTTAAGGTTGACGGCCTGTAGACATATATAAAAAAATCAACCCACCCCCCCTGCAAAGATAAGATGGACCGTCTTATCTCTAAGTGCGTCTCTCTCACGCTAGTGCCGACGAAAGAGATAGTCATAGAGATAAACGGGTTTAATTTATATTTGTGTTATTCATGTTAGAGCCGCTGGATTTGGCATAAAACAGTACAAAAATTTACATATGCTTAAGAGATATCAGCATGGCTCAATGCTGATATCTCCTCGGCCTAGGAGGGCTCTCAAACGTAAGGGCGCAAGATCGATCCCTCTTGATTATGATACTTTTTGCATATTATTTTTCTTTCTAATATATTGACTTGTTAAAAGCAGCTAAATTGAGGAATGTAATTCAAATAATGTAGTCTAAGATAAAGATAACTAGGTAGTCATTTGGTTGAAATAATATTCCTTTATTTCCTTAAATATAATCATAATTATAAGTTTTATTTCCTTATTATTCATAATTATATGAAATAGTTAGATAACCAGTTCATAACAGTTTCCTTAATTATATTCATAGGTATTTTTCCTGATTATACACCTCCCGAAGCTCTTTAACCAGTACGTTAATGCACTAATCGATGAGCTGAGCAGCACGCATGTCGGCTGTCACGTGGGCGGTGTCTGCGTCAACAATATCTACGCAGACGATATGGTGCTGCTGCGGCCCTAACATGCATGGCACAAAGATAAATTAGAACCGTTTATCTCTATGACTATCTCTTTCGTCGGCACTGGAGTGAGAGAGACGCACTTAGATATAAAAAGTTCTAATTTATCTTTGTTCCATGCATGTTAGGGCCGCTGAGTGCGTCACCCTGTGGACTTGCGAAACTTAAAGCGGTCTGTGAGCGATGTGCTATACACACGGCCTGAAATATAATTGTTCCAAAAGTGAACTAATGGTTTTAAGGGTTAGAGATAGAGAGCGTCACTCAACTGTTCCTGTTGTTAGGTTAAAAGGAGATCCACTTAAAAAAGTTGAGCAGCTATATTATTATGTTGGTATTCCACCACTATTCCTGTATTTACTTAAGTAAGTAAACGACAACCTTAAACGCTACTGTTAAATAAATGTCATAAACTAAGGTATACCTAGAGGCATGACAGTTTTCTTAAATGATATCCCTAGGAATATAATTGCTGTACCAACTTAAGTATACGGTTTCCTTTATGTTTTAAATAAGAGAACCAACACGTTGGCACGTTTATATCGGCTTTACTTAAACAGTTTTTGTAACAAACACTATTTGTTCATCAAAGCGAAAAATCAATTGTTCATATTCTTCATATTATTGAAAAGCTTGCCATTTCAAAAAGACGATTTGATGAAATTGATAAGTACGATAGTATAAAAATATCGTGAAGTTACGTCTGAAATCCTCTTTAAACAGTTCTATGTCTTAATTTTTTTTTACTTATGGGCCTATATGCAATCATTACGCCCATACAAAAAAATTGTCAAATTTACATTATACGTGTTTTTTGTTTACTTATATAATTAATTACATTAGTTTTTGATTTTCCGTATACAATTAACCGCACAGTGCTTCTCGTTCACTCCGGTGTAAATAGACAGTGACCGATCACTCAAGGTCATTGGCACTTGTCAGCGTCTTAAGCTACCAAGTAGGATAACAATTAACATCTCTCTTAATTTTATTACGATTAAAGATAATGCTAAATATAAACACAATACAAAGTGTTGGGTCAAATGACGCTACTGTAGAGTAGAATACACTTAAACTTTCGCAATATTTACAAATAAAAGAGAACAGGACTTAATCGCGTGTAAATTGTTTTTATATTTTAGACTTTAAAAATATTTTACAGGCGATTATGTCTTGTTGTGTTTTACAAATAAAGGTTAGTAGGATTAAATTGCTTAATAGCGGAGATGGTGGCCATTCCTCTCTATTATTCGGAGCCAGATTTTCATGAGCATAACCACGTTGGAACACTCACTGCTGTTTCACATCAATTCCCAAGTTCTGTAAACCTCCTGTCTTAATTTTGCTTAGATGTTTCACTTGAGTCCCAGTTAAGGATCATTTGACCCCACAAGTTTTCGATAAGATTCAGGTCAAAACTTTTAGACAGCCAATCAGTTGTCAAAACAGTTATCTGCCTGGGAATAAAGCCATTCATGGATGAGTCGAGAACGATGCACCGCACTGCGGTTTGAACCACATACATTTGGTCTTCGGGATATGCGACACGCACTAATAGCAGCACCTCCACTAATTCTTCTGTGGCCTTAACATGCATGGCAGAAAGATAAATAAGAACCGTTTATCTCTAAGTGCGTCTCTCTCACACTAGTGCCGACGAAAGAGATACTCATAAAGATAAACGGTTCTAATTTATCTTTGTGGCATGCATGTTAGGGCCGCTGGGCCCATTGATGACATCCATCCCCAGTAGCCTCAAAGACGCAGTATCATATAATACCTATTTGTTTATAAATAACATATTATGAGTATAACTATAACAATATAGTATGACTATAAATAATATAAAGCTTACTCTGTTGTAGCAATGTTGGTGGGTTAGTTTGACCGTTCTAGTTGGTAGGATATAATATTGAACTTTAGCTGCATGTTAATGTAACCGAACTGTACTGAGCGATATTTAAAACATTTTCAACACTTGAGCGAGTGGTTTTGATGGGAGACTGCGGCTGTGCAATTTCAAAACCTAGTAAGGGATACCAGCCAAATATAGGAGAGTCAAATAACGAGTTGGTCACCTTAAGAGCTTGGCGCGCCGAGATTATAAGAGCTATAGAGATGAGAGTTGGATCAAAAGATGCGGCATATCCTTGGCTTTGCATAGAGTTTAACCATTATTACGTATAAATAATAGATCAAGTTTTATAGCACTTACTAATGATTAAATTGTTTTTTTATCGTAGAGTAACCCTGTTTGACAATTTGAAAACCTAGTGCCGTGTACTTAAATCAAATATAAAATCAGGATCCTTTATGGAATCGTCGTTGTCGTATAAATTAGATATATATATATTTGATAAAATGTCATCGTTGCTCTCTTTATTAGAATTATCTTGTAAATATTTTGTGGTTGAATGGTTTGAGTATTGTTTTGGGTTTGCTTTAAGGGTTAAATGCTTTAAGTCTCTGGACTGGCTTTATCACCATTCACCATTTTGGTTTTGGTCTGAATTTTTTTGTAGATCTTGAATGATTTGGAGTGTTGATGACAAAACATGACCTGAAATAGATAGCTAAGCTCAAACAAGCACCACACACCCGTGCAAAGAAAAACAGACAGGAAGAAAAAGCAGTTAGGTAGAAATGTATAAAAAATAGGACTTGGACACAGAACTATATCGAGATAGAAGGAAAGAGTGTATGTTCCCGCATGTCAAAAAGATGTCGTGAGATCATCTTTGTGTGTAACAACGGCGGTGGCGCGGCGCGGAACGGTGGGAGAGGCGGTGCTTAGACTCGGTTTGCCGCGTGCTAATCGATGCTTTTGAATCGTTTTCGACGCTACTTGATAATTACTGATGCTTCCCGTCACTTAATTACACTTGTGATATCAAAGTTACGCATAAATGTTACGCGCTCATGTTCCATACAAATCGACGAACTCTTTCCTTCTATCACGATATAGTTCTGTGGACGTGGAAAGGAAGGAAGGAAGGGAAACAAATGGTACGTACAGGAAATATTAAAAATAAACGGATTTCAAGCGCAAACGAAAGTAATAATTACTAAAATGAGCAGGGTATATTGTTATTTGTATGAAATAAAAAATTAGGTAGGTATTTTAAACTGACAGGACAAAACAGAAAACAATCAGTCGTGAGTCACTTTCAAAAGTAAAATGACAATCACTCATCATGAACACTAGTACTAGGTATAGTACTTGGTATAGGTAAGTACTAGGTATATTTCCCGAAATCCTTGTTAGCACCCTCAGCTCTTAAGCTGGTCTTGTACTGCTCGAGAAACCTTGTAAAATCTTGCAAAAACAATGTACAAAACATTCACCCAATAAAAAGCTTAAAATTCTGTTACAAATCATTTAAATATTTTTGAGGTAAGATTGAGTCAAAGTTTACTGCATAAACAAAACCTAATTTTACTGACAGATCAGCATCCTGACGTGTATTAAGGGGCTTGGAAACGGGCTAGAATTTCGACAATTTATTGATGCAATTCGGCCTATCCCCAAACAGATTACTTATTGGATCACTAATGAGGACAAAAACTTTGAATGTAAACGTTTGAGGATAACAGTGGCGCAGCCCCCCGATTCTGACGCCCGATTTCTGACGGCTTTATCAAGCTAGAAAGCTACGGTTAGCTATCAGTGCAGTCCATGTTACTAAATGTCAGACTCGCACGTACGGTTCTAATTCTTGCGGGACTCCTTAGGAAATATTTGGCGCTTCGTCACTGGAGGATAGTCCGAATTACAGCAATAAATTGCTGAAAAACTCGCTGGTCGAATGCAATAATTAATTGTGCCACTATTGCATTCGTCCAGCGAACTAGCCCAACAATTGCAATTTAGACATGTTTCTGATTTTAAATTTACCAAAAACAAACGAACGATGTGGAGGCCTTGACGCCTTGTCACTTACTGACGTTTGGCGCCCTAAATGGGGCCGCGACCCTTCCACCCACCAGTTTCACCCATCCAAGTCGCAAGATAACGTTAAAAACCTATCAAGGTTACTATGCTAGGTTTTTGAACTGGTTTTTTACGTTTTTCTGCATTACAACTGTGCACTTGCTAGGTTTTACAAAATTCAAAATCGTATTTCTAACGTCTTTTTAGACATTTTAGCAATGAAAATCGATGCTTTTTGGCCTAGTAAGGTGCACAATGCAAAGCGAGTTTTTTTTGGAGGTGACCCTTACTAGGTTTGAAATTGCACTGCCGTGCTCATGAATTTGCACAATATTACGGTGTAACTCGGATTCATCGGTGTAAGCTATGGGACTCGTCCTTGCCGATTACACTTCTCATCACCTGTGTCTTCATATCTTCATCCACTGAACCGTTTTTCTCTGTAGATATACATAGTAGTGGTACGGATATCTAAATATAAATATACCACTTTTCTATCAAATTATAGAAATCGTTCTATAATTCTAAGGTTATACGCTCAGTATTCCATCAATTCAGTCCGCCAGATTGACCGGAGAATGAAGAATGATCATCTGACCCACGGACTGACGGACTGATGGTCCAGAATGATGAAAATTTTATATTTTAGATAGTTTCCGTCAATCCATTGTGAATAACGAAATACTGATGGTAAACTGATCATGTAACCCACTTGTAGCATTCTCGCGTCAGTCACGGTCCAAGACAAAATGGAGACAGACGTGTCACGTGACAGCTGCTTGCGGCAAGACCGACCGCTGCTGTTCCCGCCGCCGGCCCCAATTGAAATAGAAGAGAGTCCTTGGCCGTCTTATAAAACGGATACTAATGATTTCAATAAATACAAGAGAAACGACGCTTTTCTCATTCAACGCTTTATTTGTATGCGTTTTTTGGTACTGGTATTTTTTAACCGACTTCAAAAAAGGAGGTCTTTTTAATATTAGGTATTATTGAACCTCCTACTTCGTTCTTTTTTAAGTCGGTTAAAAATCAGTTAAATCGGATTATCAGACAAAGAACGCATAAAATCTTTACAAGTGATAAAAGATACGATATTCAGTAATTATTATAATAAATCGTAAAAAACATAAATCTTGATATCTACGTTTAAAAAGTGTATGTCTTTGTTGATAAAATATACAAGTCTTTATTGAGTTAAAAACCCACTTTTATTAAAAAATATTATCTTAAAGACTTCCCTACCATTGATTCACTTATGCCCCTAACTGTACCTACATTAGGCAGGAAAATTGTATAAAATGAATATAAACTTACCAGTAAAACCTTTAATATCGGCGTAAAGTATTGAAACATTCTGATGTCTCTGGATGTACAAATTGTTGAACTGTTGCTCTTGAAGCTCTCCTTTTACTCTTGAGACGTGGCTGGAAATTTCTTTCGCCAGGAAGTCAGGGATCACTGTGTGACAGATGATGATATTATGTTAGGCGTCCGTTTATTGTATGATAATAGTAGTTTATGCAACGGTTGCATAATGATAGGCCTTAAAACACTAGTGCGGTTTTCATGAAACGAGCCGATAGGCGAGTTTCATAATAAGATCGCACGAGTGTTTTAAGGCCAAATTATGCAGAGTTGCATACATAACTTTATCTACACACATATTATAAATCCTCCATGATGGGTTCAGAAACAATATTTTCTAGCAACAAGTTATTTGTTGCAATCGTGGCTGCTTATTTCCGATATCCGGCGCATTTTCACATCACACACATTCCGAGAAGACTACTATTCATATTTTCAACTAAAATGTAAATTACAAAGAACTTTTTCTATTCAATTCAACATCAATTCTACTTTCGTTCAGCAAAACACCAACATAATGGCGCCAATTCGATCCTCTGTAATTTTTTTTTTAAAATCATAGACAAACGTATGAAGTCTCTATTCTCATGTCACTCGAGATCAAATGTTGTGCAGTTTATATTAAAAAACATACTGAATTGACGTTTCGTATCAATAACTGTTTAATATCTATGGATACTAGAATAGGGACCCACTTGAGTTTTGACAGCTGTTCCAAATGTAATCTCATTTCTTTACTAAAAACGATAGAGAAATAACATTACAGCACTGGTTTTTCCTAATTGGTTGTCAAAATGGTGGTCATTTCCTACGATTTTTGATTAAACAATGGAGGTTTTATGATATGGGTGTAGATAAAGGCAGTTTATGATTGCAACCGACCACTCCGGAAGAGCTTCCACTGGCGGTCGTTCTCACGCTTGGTGCGCTGTCGCGTGAGCATGGAGCGGTGCGTCTCGGCGAACGCCTTGCGCTGGCCCCAGTCCGTCAGGTACTTGGTGTACAGCCCCGCGAGGTTCACCGCGGCATACAGCAGCGCGTTGGCGACCAGGATGCGCGTGTTGCACCACTGGTGCATCTTCACACAAGTATAAAACATTGTTGCCGATTACGCCTTGTTTTTGTTAATATTGCGTATTTTCATTTTCTATATTTGATAGCTTCGTCCCATAAACGCTGGCATCAATCTCAAAACATCTTAGAGGTCAGAAATTTGACGATGATGAGGCAGAGGTCGCCGCTGTACACGAGTTTTTTTAGTAAGGGAATTGTATGTTCAGATAAATGATATACAAAGTGTATAAACCTAAAATGTGAAAAATAAAATAATAATTAATAAGATATAACTGCGTCCTACTCATTATCACTTTGTATTGAACACCTTCGTAATATCGTAAATATCCATCCGGAATTTCAAAATAACCGAGTTCTGAAGTTCATACCGTAATACTAATATGTGAAATACCTACATTTGGCATCATTTCTTACTAACCGAACTGTAACGTACATAATAAAGCACAACATAACTCAAACCATAAACATGAAAATAAAATTTATTAACCTTTTGACTGCCAAGCATGTCTGAGAAGTAACACGAATTTCAACTTTAAGTCAAGGTTATGAAGGACTTTTTTACCCTGTATCCGCTGACGGCTGCAGCCGACTGTGGCGGTCAAAAGGTTAAAACCAAAATCCTGACTGCATTAACCTCAAAAAAATAGAAACAAGAGATTGATTCTGCCGTGGGACATCGATATGGATATAGCAGTCGGTGAATTAGAATAGCTATTCCATTGCAGATATATTTTACAGAGAGCCACCGACTGCTATTTCCCATATCGAACTCATGGGCACGACAGAATCAATTTCTAATTCCAATTTTTCTAAGGTTATACAGTCAGGTTTGTTTTTTTATAATTAATAATTATTGTAAAGGTTAGTGGGTAAACCTGCGTGGGTGCGGTGGCCCCCACCGCGGTGGCCAGCACGTGCGCCACGGATGCCAGCAGCCCGATCACGATGCACCAGCCCATAGACAGCGGCAGCATGGCGTACGGCACGAAAACTATGAATAGCATGTACCACACCTGGTGCTCCGCTGACTGGAACCCGACGCCTTTCCCGCTCAGCCCTGCCACACACACAGAAACACATCACACCACTTATAACCACTTAATAACAAACAATGCATGTGTTCATTGTATAAAATGACAAAACGGTTGAAGTTGCACGAATAAAGCTAAAGGACTGTCAATTGCCTACAATCAAGCGTTCCTCGGACGTTGTTACGCCGTCAATCGGTGAATTTCTTAAATTTCGGCTGCAATTCCTTCAAACAATAATGGTTTCCATTCGAAAAGTTGGTTGTTTTCAACGATATGTAAAGACGCTCTAGACGTGCAATAATTTTCCTCAATCAATTATTTCATATCGTTGTATTTTATTAAATACCCCTCAGGCTCCTCTCCGCTTCGGCTTATTGTCGAGGTGCGATAGCCGTAAGACGATTATCGGTCCTCTTGATTCATTCGACCATAGTATAACTCGTTAGTGGCATTGTTAAAATTGCAGGAATAAATTAAACAAAATTGAGCTCATTGGTGAACACTGAAAATAAGGTAACAATATTTATTTTAAAAGTTCGTTTTTTTAAGAGTTCCGTATCTCAAAAGGAAAAAAGGATCACTTCGTTGTACGTCTGTCTGTCTCAGGAACGCGTGAAGGTATCAAGTTGAAATTAATATCAAGTAGTCAAGTCTGTAATCTCTTAGAGCCGTGAAAAAATCAACTCAACGCAATCAAAAGATACTTACAGCCGTTTATGCCACATATTTTGATACTCGCAAGGGACTCAAAACCTATAGGGTACCTACTTCCCATTGAACTAGAATCATGAAATTTGGCAAGAAGCCGTGTCTTACAGCACAAGTAAAGGAAAATTAGTAGTTACATCACAAAAAACTAGTTTAACGGAATAACCTTTGCAAAGTGGTATCACACTCGACGGTTGCACAAAGATAGGAGCTTGCGAAAGTTATTTTTTTATTATTTCATAGGTTGGTTGTTAATGGTTACCCTGTTGTTAAAAGCATTTTTTTTTTTTTTCATTTTTAGGGTTATTCATGCTTTTTTTCATGTAGCCATTATAATGACGAGGGCGCAGAATGATTTGGTGTGTAATTTGTAACTAATGGGTAGGTGGTTGGTAACTAGCCGAGAGCTGGCTGAGCCACCGTCATGTTACCCTGCGCGATGAGTAGGATCCAGGTGGTGGCGGCGGCCCAGTGAAGGTAGTTGTTGGCAAAGCAGCGCCACCAGCCCAGCAGGCACACGCTCACGTTGAGTAGCGAGAACGCCGCCGTCCAAGCGATCTGGCACCCTGCTAATATTCATCTTAATCTTACTAACAGCTTTGCTTAATTGTATAACCACCATCATTGACTTAAAAATACCTATAACATGTTTGTTACGAGTTTAAGTCTGTTAATAATACATACGGTATGTATTACCGCGATTGCGACCCGTGTAACATACCCGTATGAAGTCGGGACGGGTCGCTATTTGGTAATATTTGACACGTTATGCAATCGTCGGCTGCGCGCCTTGAACTTTCTTGGAATCAGAACGCAGGAGGGTGATTTCAATGATTCAAGATATAGAACTCGATTCAGATAGAAGTTGACAGAACTACCTTGTTTAGAGCGAGTTGATGTATTCTAGTCACCTGCTGGGCCCCTGGCAACCATGCAGTAATTTACGCGTACAGATTACAGTGTAGAATGCCTACGAGTTTCAAGCACGGTTATTTAGTATTGTGGGTGCTAGGGATCTGAATTGTATAACACAGTCAAAGCTCATATTTATGCTTTAAAACATTAGAATATCAAAAATTATGCGTACTTAATTATGACTTGGACCATTGTGCGAAACGATGATTATGACACAGAAAATTATGCGTTTCGACAATATAGCTTTGAATTTTAAAAGAGGGAATATGGACCTACGATATCTATATCCAAAGACAGAGATATAGTAAAAGGATCAAGTTACACTGAAAATTATCGTATCGTATTGATTAGGGTTTTCTTAGATTAATTTTTAGCGCGTAAAGTATAGCCTTTAAATAGCTACTCACCATCGATTCTTTCAATGCTTTTATAACTTGCAAGATATATGACTGATAAACTGACCTGAAATAAAAAAGCAAGAATTAAAAAAAACTGAATCTGAAGCTACCGTACCAAAATTAGGTCCGGGCTAAGGCCCGTAAAAAATTGTGAATTACTACCCACTTCCCCGGGACCCCCGCGACTTAATTAGGTACGCAACAACTTCTTAGCGTGCGCGGGTCAAACTAGACTGGACTAAAATCAGGAACACTCGGGCACGATGAGCAATATCAGCTTCATAAGAAAAAGCAGGGCTCTTTATATATAGCCAATCTCCTTAGACTTTTGCACTCAATCTTGAGTACAAAAGAGATAGACAACCATAATTGAATTTGTCTTCAAATGCCAAAAGCCTCACGTCATTAGTTGTACATACGCCGTGCTCTCGGATGGAAAGCAATTTGCCTATATTGAAGGATTATGGAAGTGACCATCGTATCTAGAAACGTTAACGAGTTCAATAATAATAAAATATTAAATATTTTTGTTTCAAATGTCATCTAACTCGTTTCTAACAAACGAGAAACAAATCTTTTTAGCGCTAAGCTTGCCATTTTCCCTTTAAATGAAGCAAACTTCGCATTTTTTTTTCTGCTTCATTTAAAACCTATTTGTTAATCGAAGATGTTCCACAGAATGTCTACGCCGAAATCGTATACTTAATCCTTTCGTTTTAACAATTTTCTTACTTAACCCCCGACGTTAAAAGCCCTTTGGAGACATTATTTTGTATAATTTCCACGATAAGTATATTATATTAAACTTAATTTTATTAAGCGATTTTATACAAGGCCACCTGCAATTTTTTATCATTTTCAATTTAGACCATGTGCAATTTTGAACCATTTGCAAGTTAGACGACATATAATGTTTGCAATTACATTTTTAGACGAATTGCTTATTATACCAGTTGCTTCATAGACCAATTGCATCTTAGACGAAACGATACTAACGCCTAATACATAATTATTAACTTAAAATTTGGTACAAATACTCTTCCAAACAAACAAACCTACTTCTTAAATTCCTACTAATTCTACAAATATTATACATCGTTGGTGCGAATTACAAAATCGCTATGTTTTTTTGGTCTAGGTACTTTTCAGGAGACAGTTAAAACCGTTTTTTTCTTTAATAGTTACTTAACATGCGTTAGTTATAATTTTTTATGATAACTAGGTAACTTTTACATCAACATAAATTAAATTATATTAAATTTGTTAATAAGTTATTAGTAATAAGTACATTACGTAAACGGAAATATTAGTACATAGCGGGTTTAATTTGTAACATTAAAAATCGCTATGTAACTAGCGGTCACATGACTATTTTCTTAAATGATGTTTTTTAGGCATATTTTGCTACATAGCGGGTTTTACTCACTATATTTGAAGATATCTGACTACTAAAAATCGCCATGTGTAAGTAAATGAAAATGAAATGAAAATGAAAATATTTATTTCGCAAGTAGGCCACATGGGCTCTTTTACATGTCTGAAGCTACCAGCGCTTCGAAAGGTGACATCTGCTGAGAAGAAACGCCACAAGAAACTCAGCAGTACGTCTTTTTTTTCAAATTTTACATTAGAGTTTTAACTAAAACTAACACATGAAAAGGGCAGCAAACATACAAAAATACGACAACAATGCCGATGATAAAAATAGCTATGTGCATCAACGAACACATAGCGAAATAAAACGAGCACTTTCTTAAATATGCGTTATTATTTAAAATTCGCTTACTGCCTAATTTTACATAGCGAATTTATCAAGGTAAATTTTTACCTACTAACACATTAACCAGTATTGAAAACAAAAAAAAAATGTGGGCTGATGCAGAAATTAAAACTGAAACGTTTAGTGTTAAAATAAAAAAAAACGCAAAATACAACGATTTTGGGATTCGCATCGACGAAATGCAAAATAGGGTGCGTGTGTGTGCGAGTATGTGTGTGTTAGTGGTAGTAATTATAACCAAAACCAGGTGCTCGAGTCTGACTCACCTTGGTCGGTGTTATTGAGTACAATGACTATTTTTATGGTACTTACTTTGAGTAGAAGATCAACAACGTTGACAGTTATCAAGGATTTCTGACGTTGCCTCCTTGAATATCGTTGGTAGGACAGCTCTACGCTCTCGAGCTAAAGAATTCAAGTATTTATAATTATAGTTATCAACACCTTAGTATGGTTGACATGAAATAAAATTAAGAATTTTACTTCGAACCCAAAATGCGTTTTTTTTATTAATTTTAAAATTCGGAATTAAATTTAGAAAAAAAAACAATTAATATTTTAAATACTTCGGAAACTAATAACTAGTTATTCAGCTTAAATCATCTTTAGGGTTCCGCACCTAAAAGGTAAACAAGGAACCCTTATAGTGAGTCTTCATTGTCTGTCTGTCTATCTGTATGTCACAGCCGTTTACCTCAGCAACCACTAATGTTATGATATTGAAATTTTGAATACTTATGGAACTTGTGTGCATATTGCGGGAATTAAATGTTAGAAATATTTGCAGTTTTATTGAAAAAGGGGGCCAACAAAATGGTTTGAAATTTGAAAGTCAAGCGATAGTATCAAAAAGGGGGGGTTATATGAAAGGGCTTTGTTTAAAGAATTCAGAACTATTATTGAATTTTTTATTGGTATTTTTTGTTATTTATTAATGACTCCCCATTATCTCCAAAATTAGCCTACCCAAAAATCTCAAATTATTCAATGCTGAATGAAAATTTGGTATATTTAATAGGAAACATAAACCATAGTTCCAAATATTTATGGCTTTCGAGAAAACAATATAAAACGGAATAACCTTTGCAAAGTCGTATCACACTCGACGGTTTCATAGAGACAGGAGCTTGCGAGAGTTATTCTTCGATTTAAATCAAAGGTACATTTAGAGGTGCGTCCACATCTGATGAACGCGCCGATCGCGAACCACGTTCGTCAGATGTGGAAGCACCATTAAATGGATATCCGCCTAATAAAAGTTTTTTATTTTTATTTTTAGGCTTCCCTATCTTAAATGTATAATTGTCTGTTTTTATAGGGAAGTACGGGACCATTGGCGCGCGAGTCAGCCTTGCACTTGACCGGTTTATAGGGTTCCGCACCTCATTAGGAACAAACGGAACCCTTATAGGATCACTCGTGTTGCTGTCTGTCTGTCTGTCCTAGCCAATTTGCTCCGAAACTACTGGACCGATTGTGTTGAAATTTGGTATACATATGTAAGTTAGTGATCGCAACACGTACTTAACTTACGTATAATGTAAATAAATGAATTTTAAACATGGAGCCCACTTTTGCGGGTCAAATTAGAAAATTAAAAAATATAGTTCTGTAAACTGTATCGTGTGACATCTATACATATAAATAATATGAAATAAAAGGACTCGTGAGAATCTTATCTCTTTTTTATAATTTTAAAATAAATAATTTTTAAGTTATTTAGGAAATTAGGCGAACATTGACAATTCTCCCCCATATCTCCGAAACTACTAAACCGAACATTTAAAAGAAAATGCAAAAATTGTTTTTACCTATAGATTACAGAAAATCCTATGTGAAGTCTATGGTATTTAAGGTAACATAGGAAATTTGAGATTATCATGTAAGTGCGAGTAAAACTCGCGTGGAGTTTAACTCGCACTTGTCCAGTTTTTTTTACGTACTGTGAAACTATTAGTAATAGAGGGCCAGTAAATTCCTTTGTAGTAGCGCACGGGTCTGAGGACACCTTCTGCGGCCACTGTTGAACAATAATAAGACATTTTAATATATCTTTACTTAGGTACCTATTTAATAACAATACTAGGTATGGGTAAGCGGACGAGAGTTGAAGGAATGGTTACACACACAACTGCACAAAGTCCTAATGACATAAAGTGAATGTATGAATGAACGAATGAGTATAATTTAATTGCATATATTTTCAAATTAGAACAGCGTAAAAATAAAAATATTATAAATTACAAAAACTACTTATACTATTTTCGGTAGAATCATTATCTTAAGAGCTTCGATTGATAACTATCAATAAAATAATTAAGTAATAAGTAAATTTTCTATTGCACTTGAATTGCATTCATATCAATATTAAATGCTAGCAAAATCAAAATCAAAATATAGTCCACACGGGCTTCACATGTCTTAATCTACCAGCACTTCGAAACATCTGCTGATTCGAAACGCCACAAGAAACTCAGCAATAAGTCTTTTTAGGGTTCCGTACCTCAAAATGAAAAAAGGAACCCTTATAGGATCACTTCGTTTTCTGTCTGTCTGTCTGTTTGTCAGTCTGTCTGTCGGTCAAGACCCTTTTTCTCAGGAACGCGTGGAGGTATCAATTTGATATTAGTATCAAATACTCAGGTCTGCAATCTCTTGGAGTCAATGCAATGAAAAGATACGACCGTTTATGCCCCATATTTTGACACACGCAAGGGAATCCAATCTATAGGGTACTTCCCGTTGACCTAGAATCATGAAGTTTGGCAAGAAGCAATGTTTTATAGCACAAGGACAGGGAAAAATCCGAAAACCGTAAATTTTTAGCTAAATCACAAAAAGATTATTTCATTTGCGATTATTAACTTATTTGCTGTTGTTAAACTGACTGCGACCTTTGTCAATGTATGGGGACAACAGTTTTTCAACGGCAAAGTTAAGTTTATCCCTCAATCTAGTTTATCTTTTCGTTAGATTAATGTTCGGTGTTTTCATAGTTTAAGAACTTCAATAATGTTACCTAATTAATTTAGCGAATGTAGTTATACAATTACGTAACACTGTTATACGTAGGTACTTATTACATACATAGCACCACGCCCGCAATCCCTAATGGGGTGGGCAGAGCCACAAGACTACTTGTGCTCACGTTCGATTAATTAGTCCTCAGATGGTATGATGAACCGTATGTTGACAGGTGATCAGCCCATCGCCCATACAGATAGTCCACCATGTTGGAGAGGACCCGTCCCTTAGTGGACTTTTACGACATGCCAGGATGATAAGCATCTGCACGCATTCTATGCTATTTCTTCACTCCCAGTGCAGCAGAGGAGAAACTACGTACCTACTTATTATAAAACTTTCTCTTGTGACCCAGTTCTTTATTTTCTTGTTGTTTTTAATACCCGTTAAAAGTATTTTATTGAAAAGTTAGAGAGATACATTAGAAGAATGCCTTTTGTGAACGTCGGTCAACCAGTTCACAATAAATTTATTGCTATCGGTATGAAAATATCTTCTATCAATACAGGACATGCCGCCAGTATACCTTACGTGACTTCAACTCTCGTCTCCCTACCTATAGGTATACACTATATTCGTTTTATGAGTGATGTCACGACCCCTACCTGAATCGTTGTCCGATCTAAATAGATCTATGCGCTGCGGGTGATAGCTGCTCGAAGGAGCCCCCTGAAACATCAATTTCATCATCTTATCTTCTTTCTTTTCATATTGTGTTAGTTATAAATATAAATATATTTATGTATTATATCGGGTTCACTAATGTACCTATCGGCGAAAACGTTTTGGCAACTTTTTAACTCTCAAACTATTTATCCCATATTTTTATTTGGGCGAAATTTTATTTCCCGACTCAACATTTCGCACTGATATCTTTTCCCAACGAATGATTTAATAAAAAATTGTTAGGCAAATTCGTAATTTTTTTTAAGATGTCGTTTAGGTATTCTTCATATGTACCTAATGATTGGCATACCATATTTTTAGCAACATATTTTTGACATAGCATAATGCCATAGAAGATAAATAGAATTTGACATAGAATATATATTTTAACTTAATCTAAATCTAATTAACCGAACCGCCAGCGTGTCAACGTCACCCCGCCAGTGCCTATTTCCCGCTCTAATGGCCGAATTCAGAAACGCCACTCAGTGCCGGATCTAGGGGGGGGGGGCAAGCGGGGGTCCATGCCCCGGGCGGCGAATTCAAAGGGGGGGGGGCAAATTCGAACTTCTTGGCAGACAAATACACGTCCGATCACTCATCACCAACGCAAACTTTGACCACTGAGACAGATGTCCAGTACTTTAAGCACATATATTATTCTTCGCGGGGCACGAGGCATAGATCTTTTCGCAGAAAAAAAGGCTTGCAAAGTAAATAACTGATTATTATTTGGTATGTTAACTTTAAAATACAGTCCCTAAAACCAATGATACAACAAAAGGACCTGGTAGGGCGGCTCGAGAGCTACTAGATTAAGTAATTTTGACCCTAATAAAAATATAATAATTTTCGACATAATGGCACTTTTATAAAACTCGTGTTTTTTCATACCCTGGTACATTATTTTGAGTGCTAAGACTGCAGATTTTAATATTTTGTAAATCTGTTTTTTGCATGATACCTATTCCTGAAATACTATGCCATCGAAAATATTCACACATTTTTTTAAAATATCATGGTGCAGTAGCGGTGTGAAATAGAAGTCAAACCATTTTAGGAATTTTCAAAATTCTACCCGTTAGTTTAATCGAGTTTTATTGAAAAAAATGTACTAAACTAACCTAGCCCTTACCGTAAAAAAATGAAAAATTTAGTGTTATTTTAAAATGGTACAATATGTACTAATTTACGCAGCAGTTTTAGAGATTTACTACAAAAGGACCTCATACTGCGGTTATTCTATTGGAATGGTTTGGAACAAAAAATTGAATTTTGATTAAAAAAGTAGATGGAGAATAATTTGAAATTGGAATAAAATACTACAATAATACTACATAAACCTGGCAAATAACGTGTAAAAAACGAAATTTAGTGCAGTTTTGTTTTTAAAAATAAAAAAAAAATGTGTTTTCGCAACCCGTTACCCGGCTTTCCGTCGAGATACGAACATTGCGATAAAAAATACTTTTTTGTTGAATTTTTTACGCTTAACATTAAGGTTATATATATTTTTCACCTGCCGGTCATCATTGTTGAGATATCAAAGGAGAAAGTAAAAAGTAGAATTTAGGTAGTGAAACGAGCTTTTTTGCAGTTTTCTTCTTTCCCGTGATAGATATCGAAAAAATGTCTAGTATCAAACTTGGAGAGCATGTTAATACCTGCAATATATTTTTTAAGACAAGAATTAAGAGTTTTAGCGCACCGTATAGGCGTAAATAAATAAATAATAATTTTGACGCATACAATAGTAGTTTATGCAACGGTTGCATAATGATAGGCCTTAAAACACTAGTGCGGTTTTATGAAACGAGCCGTAGGCGAGTTTCATAATAAGATCGCACGTGTGTTTTAAGGCCAAATTATGCAGAGTTGCATACATAACTTTATCTACACACATATTATAAATCCTCCATGATGGGTTCAGAAACAATATTTTCTGGCAACAAGTTATTTGTTGCAATCGTGGCTGCATATTTCCGATATCCGGCGCATTTTCACATCACACACACTCCGAGAAGACTACTTACTATTCATATTTTCAACTAAAATGTAAATTACAAACAACTTTTTCTATTCAATTCAACAACAATTCTAGTTTCGTTCAGCAAAACGTCAACATGGCGCGGCAAATACGGTCTTCCGTCAAGACCATTTTTTTTAAATCATAGACAAACGGATGAAGTCTCTATTCTCACGTCACTCGAGATTAAATATTGTGCAGTTTATATTTAAAAAATATACTGAATTGACGTTTCATATCAATAACTTTTTAATATCTATGGATACTAGAATAGAGACCCACTTGAGTTTTGACAGCTGTTCCAAATTTAATCTCATTTCTTTACTAAAAACGATAAAGAAGTCATGTTATTTCTTTATCGCAGCACTGGTTTTTCCTAATTGGTTGTCAAAATGGTGGTCATTTCATACGGTTTCTGATTAACCAATGGAGGTTTTATGATATGGGTGTAGATAAAATTATTTGCATCATACTTTTCAGGTTTGTGATATTATTGTCTAAAAAAAGTCATTGCAGGTCAGTCATTTAACATACTGCACAAGTTTGTTGCTAGATTTTTTTTCGATATAGATATCACGGGAAAGAAGAAAACTGCAAAAAAAAACAAGTTTCACTACCTGAATTTTACTTTTTACTTTCTTATACGATATCTCAACAACGATAAACGGTAGGTGAAAAATGTATGTAACCTAAATTGGTAAGCGTAAAAAAGTTAACAAAAAGTATCTTATCGCAATATTCGTACCTTAACGGAGAGCCGAGTTCTGACGAAGAAACTAAACTTTACCTTTTTTTTCAAGATGGTGGAAAATGCACACAGGATATCTTGGTCGACAATTTGAAGTTATGATTTTCTAAGGCCTCTCCGGACAATATCAAAAAATCAGCTTTTCTCGGTTCACTTGCATTTCTAACCCGTTTTTTTCGACACAAGCGGGGGCGGCATTTTTCAGTTTTTGCCCCGCCTTGAAAAAATTCTAGATCCGGCGCTGACGCCACTTAAGCATTTGACTAGATATTAAGAAGTTAAATGTCCCTCAACTATTTAGTTGTCGACCTATACAGAAAAGTCACTGAAACATAACTTTAATTAAGGCTCCATTTGAGTGGCCTCTCTGAATTCGGCCATAAGGGACACAACTTAACCCTAACCTAACCTACCAATAATACAGTTGTTACGATTGTTTTGTTTTTTTTACTGCGGGGGCTTCGCCTAATAAGAATCGTCTTTGATTTAACAATTGACTTACGACTTCAGGAATGTCTTCTTTACTGCCTCTCAGCGGGGGTTCTTCCATAATTTTGATAGCAGCGATCTGCACACAAAGTGAAAAGCATTATTAGTGTGATCATTGTAATATAAATATACAAATGGGTCACTGTGACCGGCGAGCGATGTTCAACTTTAAACGAACTGTAAGTGCGCTGCGAAGCCCAGCGGTCCTAACATGAATGACACAAAGATAAACTAAACCCGTTTATCTTTTTGACTATCTCTTTCGTCGGCACTAGTGTGAGAGGGACGCACTTAGAGATAAGACGGTCTATCTTATCTTTGTGTCATTCATGTTAGGGCCGCTGAGGTATATATAATACGCGCACTATTAAGTTAGTTGGGAATACTCGAAGGTGCACTACGTGATGTTACGTGAAGCTTTATATTTGACCAAGCGAAGCGTCCTCGTTTGAGCTTGGGTAAAAACGCCTACCTATTTCCGGATGTCCGGATGTATCGCTGTTCTCCTTACAGAGTGCTTAGCACATTAGCTTTTATCGCGCACATAAAGCATCTGTCACTTTTTAACTAACATGCGGGTGCGAAAGGGACTAACGATGTATGTGCGCGATAAAAATTAGTGTGCTAATCCCTCAGGTAGCCTTTCTCAAACGATTCTCGTGAAATTTTGTGAGTAGCCTCAATAATTATATGGAATATTGTGTCGATTCAGTTTTTCGAAATATTCCAAAATGGCGGAGATCGTGATTACAAACTTATTAGCGGTGTTGGTAAACTGACTGCGACCTATGTCGGATTTATGGAGATAACAGTTTTCCAACGGTAAAGTTAAGCTGGTCGCAAGTTCTACAGCTCACCGAGCAACTAGTTAAATAAAAAGAAACCAAGTTTTAATCTAATAAATGACGTTGACTATCTATAGTATCTGGTATCCGGCCGGATAGTAAAATATTTTTTTATATTTTTTATTCCATTTATTACACAGCATTATAGTTTAAACACTAAGGCACTGTGAAATACATACCATTATAATAAAGATTACGAAAAGGATAATACGCAATATAGAGAAAAGATATACGTAACATACTCGTAAATCAAGTGAATTTAACAGAAGAAAACCTTACAACAATCACCTAGCAGAACCTCAGACACTCATAGTTCACAACCATCCATCTAACAGCAAAGAGATTGCAGCCAGCGGCCGATGCTAGAAGCTTGTTAAGGAACTAGAGAGCGCGAACAAGAGACGACTTGCTGTGGGACACAGTGCGCGCCGCCGGCACTGCCAGTAGTTGATGATTACGTTGATGGTAATTAAATATAGTCAGTGAGGGGACGAACAGTTGTACCAGTTGTGGTACCAATTCGGGACAGTCCGACTCTCCTCGCAAGATGCTACCTGCACTAATCAGTAACCGGTAATTACAGATGTAGTGCATAATTAATCTTCGGGTCCCGTCGTCTTCCGATTGAGATCAGAGTTTTACCGATGGAAACATATTATTCACTATATCTGTACGCCGTTCCTCCAGCGAATTAAATCCCAAGGCGCCAAGCAAAAACTTCGTAGGGTATAAAAAAGTAGTACCCGCAAACTTATTTGTATAGAAATCGCAAAAATGCCTTTTGGATCTCCAGAAACAAGGCGTAAGTAACCTCGTGTGGTTAATCCTGACTAGTGCGGTTTAAATAAGTTTGATTGCCCTGGGGTCATACACGATCATTCCTGATAACGAATCCCAATCTCCGATAACAATTGACAGCGAGTGCTTTCATGCGATCATGATCGTCCGCGAGCCAGCAACAGTTTTTCATGACCAATACCCTCCCGGCCGATAACACGGAAAATGATTCAGAGATTTGTATCATGAACGTGGGCTGTGGTTCCGTTGAATTCATATTCATATTCGTTCAACGAATTGTATATTGCAGCCAGCAACCTGTGGGTCGTGACCGCAGATTGTTCATAGAACCTTTCTAGAAATCTCATAGAGCCTAGAAACTTGATAGAAAATTCTTAAAATATCATAGAACCTTCTAGAATCTTCGGTTCCGTGGGTGGGTTGAGCAGAGGTAACGTCGCAGAAGTGTGAAGAAATAAAAATGTCAGCCGGCTGTATCTCGGTGGAAAGATCGTCAGCTGATGCCCTGAAAGATGTAACGCAGGAGCCAGGCGGGAGCATCTATCGCTAATTTAAATGCACCAGCTGACGAGCTTTCCCTCGGCAAGCTGCCAGCTGATTTTTTTGATTACTTACATGATCATACTAAGAATCAGCTTATGAATTTTCATCCGGGAGGACATGACGCGCCTAAAGTTATTTGACATTATGCTCCATGCACTAACTGAGAGATACAACTTTATTGTAATGTTTCGATTAAATCAATATTATTTATAGATACGTTGAAAGAGATAAAAATAGAAATAAACAAGTTTTCCCCCGCGGTTTCACCCGCGTAGATCAAATACTGTTGACAATTTCATGGGTTCACATTTTATTGCGCGGAACCCTAATTCTTTTTTAGGGTTCCGTACCCAAGGGGAAAAATTAGACCCAATTACTAAGAGTCCGCTGTCCGTCCGTCCGTCTGTCTGTCTGTCTGGCTCTCTGTCCGGCTGTCACCAGGCTTTATCTCATGAACCATGATGGTTAGACAGTTGAAAATTTCACAGATGATGTATTTCTGTTGCCGCTATAATAACTAATACTAAAAAATAGAATAAAATAAATATTTAAGAGGACTCCCATACAACAAACGTGATATTTTTGCTCGTTTTTGCGCAATATTGATAACGGCATCAGGTAGACGCTTGAAATATTCACAGAATATTACGTTATATATTTAATTCAAAAATAAATAATAAAATTAAAATAAAACAAATATTTTTTGTATATTTTTTGGCTTGATTATAGATTTTGGTACGGAACCCTTTGTGCGCGAGTCCGACTTGCACTTGGCCGGTTTTTTTAATAGCCCAAGTTACTGCTTATAACATCAGTTATCTGCTAGTGAAAGTCCCGTCTAAATCGGTCCAGCCGTTTCAGAGATTAGCCTAATCTAATCTAAAAATTAGTCTAATCTGACAAATTGTCAATCGGGAGGATATGACAAAAAAAAATATTTTCTACGTGGTTGGGAGGTTGCCGCTGCTCAACCCACCCACGGAACCGCAGCAGACGTTGCAGTGGCTTTCTTTGAAGATTCTAGAACTATATATGATATTTTAAGAATTTTCTATCAAGTTTCTAGGCTCTATGAGATATCTAGAAGGCTCTATGAACCATCTGCGATCGCGACCCACAGGTTGCTGGCTTCATGATAAAATTCGCCGGCAGGAAATGATTGACGAAATTTGTACCTGGCTCGGGTACCTACTATAAGTCTCTGACAGAAGCAACAGCCCCCCCCCCCCCCCCCCCTAGCAATGAAATGTTATCACTTAACCTACCTAACCCAACTGACTACTAGCCGGAGAACCTTAATCTGGAAGTCCAGTGAACTGACCGTTATTGTAATTTATGTGGTTGTATTATTTCCTACAACGCCATATCAACTTATTACTTACTTAGCTTATTTAACTTAATGAAACTAATGAAGCTTGGCTGAACTTTGACTGAAAGGTTGGCCTATGATCGTTCTAGTGTGTATATAGCAGGACCCTGAGTTGTGAACCGCGAACAGCCCTTTATCGAGAATATCATGGCAGCTAACGGCTAACAATTTTCCTATCTATTATCTACCTATCACCACTTACAGTAAGTAATAATTTATGAAACGATGAGAATTCTATCCTAGCTCACTATCATTATTCATTATATACGCAGTTATAATAATCTGGCGTGATATCACTAAGAATTTCCTAGTTTCCCAAACCTATTGCAGTTGAAGTTGAAAAATTTTCCTACCTTTTATGTATCCATCACCAGTCACAATAATAATCAGGGCGGGTGAAGCGAGCCCTAACCCTATCGCACAACCTGTGCATTTTTGTGGTACACTTTACGAACAAACGATTACACCGTACATGCTTTATCAACTAGACCAGTGTTTATCAACCTGTGGGTCGCGGCCGCAGATAGTTCATAGAACGTTCTAGAGATCTCATAGAGCCTTGAAACTTAATAGAAAATTCTTAAAATATCATAGAACCTGCTAGAATCTTCAAAGAAAGTTCTAGAAACTTCGTAGACCTTCTAGAATCTTCATGAAACCTAGAAACCTCATAGAACATTCTAGAAAACTCATGGAAAAGGAAGATTTGAATATAAATGGTTTTACTCAAGATTTGGAGCCCCCTTCTTCAGGGGTTGAGTGCAGTCGCTGATATTGGTTGGAAATTAAGCAACTTCCGTTGGTGTATTTACTAACACAGAAGACACACCACTCAGTCTTTGGAGCCTTTGGTCTTTTTCTTGGCTATTCAGAAAGTGATAGACTCCCTGAACTCACCCTCTAATGTATGGTATCTAGATAATGGTTCAACTGAGGAGAGTCCAGAGAAAGTTCTGGAGGATTTCAGTTCATCCCAGCCTTAAAAGAGCTTGGATTAGAAATCAACCCAAGTAAATGTAAGCTCTTCACCTAAATTACTCTCTTGCTTATGTGGAAGAAGTTTTACCAGGCATAAGAGTGGTGAACAGATCAGATCTTGCCTTATAAGGTGCACCACCCAGTTTCGCTGAAGGTGTCATTGTAGCCCTTCAGGCTATAAAAACGAGCTTTGATGGTGACAAGCTAGCTTCTCGCCCACTTATCAGCCCATGTCTCGTTGATATTGCTGTGCAATTGCTTTGCCTTGCCACACATGGAATACATTCTTAGGACTATTCAATCTTGGCTATTCTAGGACGATATCAAGTAGATCGATAAAACAATTAAGTTCATGTTGGAGTTCAAGCGCAGTGGAGCCAGACTACTCTCCCCACACGCCATGGCGGTCTAGGGGTGCGTTGCTTTGAGGATATGGGATATGGGATCTTTCTTCGTCTTTTGGAATGTTGGACCTTGTCACTAGCATTATATCACTTAATGATGACAATTTCCATGTTCCATTCGAATCAGAGGCACTTGCACTTGGTCATAAAAGCTTTCTATCCAGTAACCGCCTAAAAACCCTTGTGTCCAGGGTCAGTCAGATAATCTGCAATGCAAACAGATATGTGTAGGCATGTTGGATTATGCCACGGGTATTGATCTTGCGTGACTTAAAACCTTTGCGTAACCCGAATCAGGCGCTTGGTTGTATGCTTTGCCTTCATCGCAGTTGGGTACCCTGTTGGACGCTGACTCCACTATGAGGTGCATCGTTGTGGTTGTGGGGTCACGGTTGAGGAGAAGGTCACCACGGCATTAGCTGTGTCAGATGCACGGGACGGTGTGACATCGGAGATTCCTATCGGTGAGTTTATTGCACGAAAAACCCCTTTAAGCGAATGTTCCATAGGTGAATCGGTTAAGGACGAAAAGTCATAAGTACCACGGCAAAACGTTCGTTGTTGAAAGATTTTATCGTCGAAAGAAGCAAGAGCGAAACGACGATCGGAGAAAATTCCCACAATCAAAAAATATAAAACACTGATTTTATATCTACTTATCTGGGAAACTTATACAAAATTTCAGCATTTTAACTTGAATAGTCTTTGAAAAAAGTTGCTGTGGAAGTGACAGACAGACATAGCAAAACTATAACGGTTCCTAGTTCGACTACGGAACCTTAAAAACGGCTAAGTATTATAAATTATTTTCATGTCAGTTGATATCACTCTAGTACATAACATTCGTTTCCTGGGCTAATTGACTCACTGAGAAATAACGAATGTGCTCAGAGCTACACGTAGAACAACCATAAAAAGCCCTTACATTTGTGGTACGAAGTTTGAAACAGTAAAAAAAGTTCGGAACACGCAGGCACGCGTGGCGGCGGCGGCGGGCACACTACACGCCGGGCGGGCGGCGTTCGGGGCCCCATGTGCGGTTTGCGTCATTATAAACATTGATAACCATAAGGAAGGACACTAAAAAATGTTGCAACCTACTTTACGCTTCTCCCATTATTATGTTTATGCTAGTCCTGCACTGTATTAGAATGTAACAGATTGATTCCGGTTTACTAAAGGATTGGCGAAATTTTTTGGGCAATGGACATCTTTTCATTTTCGGTGTGACGTGAAAATTATTATACTAATCAATAGTAGACTGTTGCAACAAGCAGAAAGTGATTACTTATATTGCGTCGGGTGTTAGGTTGGAGCCCAAACGCAAGTGAGGGCTCTAAAAATACGAGCTCAATAGTACATCACTTGATAGGAGGTGCATAATCTGCAATATTGTGCTAATTTCTTTCAACAAAAAGTTGGTAAAAACAATTTGGTAAAGTTAAAAACGAAACCCGACTACGAACGTAAAAAGCATTTTTCCCCTGGTATGACGCACCCTTTACAACTTTAATATAGCCTATGACACTAGCACGTTCTGCCCGAATCTTAAAATACCCTATTTATTAAAATCGGTCCAGTGGTTTAGAA
Organism: Tortricodes alternella; assembly: GCA_947859335.1. Classification (NCBI taxonomy): domain Eukaryota; kingdom Metazoa; phylum Arthropoda; class Insecta; order Lepidoptera; family Tortricidae; genus Tortricodes; species Tortricodes alternella. The sequence goes on along the minus strand of OX401970.1, from coordinate 18,233,739 downwards.
GCTAAAGTAGAACATCCGAAAATTTTCACAGAAAACTTCTTATCTGTTCAATTCATTTTCATATTACGTCAATATTTTTTTAGTCTTCTAATACCTACATATACAGCTACGCGACAAATCGTAATTCGAAGAAGAAATAATAATCTTCAGTTCATTGCTGATACCCACCGCTCATATGACGCTCTCCGATATCCGCTAACTTTCTGGAAGGGACAAGACCTATTGCATAAATATTAAACAACGAGATCCCGTAACAGGGAATTTATTCATTATTAAAAACATAATTAATTTATTATTAGATAATAAATCGTTAATTAATTTGAACACATATTATTACAGGAGACGAAACAAACAAGAACGTTAGCCCGAAATCGATTAGTAGGCGTATCGTTTGATGATTAGACGCGGTCAAGACAACGTCATTTTACGATGACGTGAGCTTTGCCAACAATTCGTGGTGGACATGTACGTGAAGATAGAGAGTGAACGACTACGACACTTGCGACATAACCAACAGAAGCTGCGTGCGGAAGAATACATTAACTTGCGAGATGCTATTGCGAACAACGCTGATACTGCCGAAATTGGTAACTCTGTCATTCTACCATCATCGTACATCGGTAGTCCACGTCACATGCAAGAATACATAAAGGATGCTATGACTTTCGTGCGCGAATATGGACGACCGTGTTTTTTATTTCTTTTACATGTAATCCAAAATGGCCGGAAATTACACCGTTGCTATTACCAGGACAAAATGCAATACATCGTCATGTCATTACAGTATGTGTTTTTAAACGAAAATTGAAGTCTTTACTCAGCTTTATTACAAAATTACATGGCTTTGGCCCCACACGTTGTTGGATGTGAATGCGAGTGGCAAAAGCGAGGATTACCTGATGCTCACATTTTGATTTGGTTCATCGACAAAATACGTCCTGAAGACATCGATAGTTTAATTTCTGCAGAAATTCCCGATCCGTCTACTGATCAATTACTGTTTGATATTGTTACTACAAACATGATTCATGGTTCATGCGGAGATCTGAATCATTCATCGCCTTGCATGGTAGACGGAAAATGTACAAAGCGATTTCTTAAAGAATTCACCGTGAATTCACCAACGATACGGTCACATATGTTGACGAATATCCAATATATCGTCGAAAAATATGGCGGACATTATAATAATGGCGGACAATCATTCATTAAAACTGGATGCATAAAACTGCCAACCGATTTCTGCACAATCATCAACTCGCAAAATACTCTCATCGACCACATATATCCCGATGTACACACACAATACAAAAATCTTGAGTGGCTGGCAGATAGAGTGATTTAGGCAGCAAAAAATGTGGACGTCAATGGATGAAATTCCAAGATACAACAGTTGTTGCCAGGGGACTTGGTGTCATACAAATCTGTCGATGCAGTTTGCGATGCCAACGAAGCTGTGAATTTTCCAATTGAGTTTTAGAATTCACTGGATATGCCAGGCATGCCATCGCACCATTTACAATTGAAGGTTAGATCTCCGGTTATTTTGCTTCGTAATTTGAACCCACCACGGCTTTGCAATGGCACACGATTAGCCATTGAAAAATTAATGAAAAACGTTATGGCAGCCAGCATTTTGAATGGCAAGTTCCGAGGCGAAAATTTATTGCTGCCACGAATCCCTATGATTCCTACAGATGTGCCAATTGACTTTAAACGCATTCAATTCCCAATTAGATTGGCATTCGCAATGACAATCAATAAAGCACAAGGCCAGACGTTGTCTGTTTGTGGCTTACATTTGGGTACACCATGCTTTTCCCAAGGACTCCTATATGCAGCATGTTCTCACGTGGAAAAACCATCCAGTTTGTTTGTATTGGCTAAAGACGGACTGACCAAAAATATCGTACACGCTGAGAGATTAATCTTTGTTTATTTTTTTATTGCCATAATTATTACTGGTAGAAATATGAATAACTATTTTCGGTGTATAGCTATCAAGAATTGTAATTTAATACATATTTGTTACTTTAATAAAGAATTATTTACTAACTTAAATAAAGTTTACTTTAATTGTCTACAAGACTTCATTCCTCTTTTAATCATAATTACATCCACACACTTTAGTGTTAGCTATTTTTTATTGAACTAAACAAATATTTCCTAGAAATAATATACGGCAAAGCGACGTTTGCCGGGTAAGCTAGCAATTTCGTCCCCGTGGAAGTACCCTATACATGTCCTATTTCAGGAACTAAGGTTCGTGGAACCAAGTTTCATGAAAATCCGTTCAGCCGTTACGGAGCTGAGTGGTAGCAATCGCACCTGCAAATGATTCAGCTTGTGCGTATTTTATAAATAGGCGCTCAGCTTGCTCCATAGTACTGCATTCGATTTGACCTGCGTGACCCTTACAAATGTCGATAAACTTCATCATAGGATCTCCAGGATATCATCACGATATTAAAGGCGACCGATCCAGATGACGTGCCGGCTTTCGTGGCGAAGGAGTTGCGTAAGCTACCCCCCGTCACTTTTGACCACGTCGATGTCACCAGGCTTCTTAAGGACATAACATCCCTAAAAGCCGGTCTGGCTGGGCTGGCAGTGCAAGTTAGAGGTGTCGAATAGCACCATTAGTGAGTTGCATTCCGAGGTAGTGTTACTACGTAATACTATTGTGGAATGTAGGTCACGCGAGGCCTCTAACATGCACTCGTGTCGTGGAGCGCAAAATGCATCAAACAGCAGAGCTGAGTCGGCGATTCTCGATGCGTCGACCGCTGTTGTGACAACACCCGTTGCACCGCGCCCCACCGCCCTTCAGTAGAGGTGACGAAATGCGTGAGTGCGTCGACTCCTCGGAGTCACTACGCTGCCGCTGTAAGCAGACCTGCCGCCACCTCGCAGCCGCCGCGGGGATTAACAAGTGACAAAACGAATCCGCTTGAGGACCGATGCGACCAGGATTTCGAAATGGTGCGAAGGAGGAAGAAGCCGACCTGTCAGAACCTGTGCGGGACTGCACCGACGGGACCGAAACATCTGCTGCGTCCGGCTGTTCCGACGACGCAGCTGTACGTGTCCCGACTGCATTACTCTACGAAGAAGGAGGAGATCGTAGAGTATATCAGAGTGAAAACCAGTTTTACCCTGAGGGTCGAGCGGCTGGAGTCCCGTCACAAGGTCAATTTTACGTCCTTTGTGGTGGGGATACCGACCGACCAACTTGCGGCCTTCACAAAGCAGGAATTCTGGCCGAGGGGTGTCGTATTCCGTCGTTTTCGTGGACGGTTATTGGACACCGAGAAAACGTGTCACCTAGTTATTTAAGAGTTTTATTGTTACTTATGTATGTTAGTCTTTAAGGTATTTATGTTATGGGCCTTGTTGCCTGAAATAAATGGTATTATTATTATTATAATTATTATAGGGCAGTGGCGCCTGCTACGCGCAGCAAGGAGGAGAACCGTAATGAATCCAGTACAGGTAGGCATGTAGCAGCATCTTTTATGACAGCTAAGCACTCCAAGGTCGCACGTCACATGGGCGTACCCACGGTGGGCTGCTCTCTGACCAGAAGGTACGAAATTTTAGGCAAAATTAACATTAGTTTATTTCTTAAGCAAAATTAACATTAGTTTATTTCTTAAGGTTATTTACTTCTGCCCCACCTCTTAAAAAATGCTGGGTACGCGCATGCTACGTCGGGTTCTGGCCGAATAACATCTTTCGGCCACGAAGTCTCGTCGCTGTATGCCAGACCAGTAAACCACTCACCTTGTAGGGCTTGGTCGAATGTGTCCCGCGTAGCTAACTCGTCCACATTCCACTTCGGAATGTACCGCCACTCGTCTACCCGGATCAACTCGTCGATCTCACTTTAGCGATTCGCTTCGAATGCTTAAAGGTCTCTGCCCATTAGACCGTATCATAACATGACCGTGCTAGGAACGTGTCAGCCACGGACAGCAGATCGACGGCGTTCTGCGCCCGTATGCAACCCGTATGTTACCCGTATGATGCCCCAATGTAACGCCCACCAAAACCTAGGAATCCGTTGAACGTGCAGCGCCGGTTCATTCTACTCCCCGTGTTGCCACCTGCGTGCCGCGGCTAGGCACGCCGCCAGCGTCGCGTGCCATGCACGGAGCGTATCAGCACCGGCAAAATATTCTCGCCAACAATTGTTGACGCGCCGTGCATGGCATGTGACGGTGTCGGTCGGTGACGGAACGGTCTAGTGGGTATAGTCTCATACTTTTCAATACATATAATATGTTTTTGCCTGACACGTTCCTACCACGGTCATGGTATGATACGTTCACGGGCACGCGTTGTTACAAATCCAGTGAACAACCGTGGTGGAGGCGTACCAAAAAAAGCGCAATCTAAATCCTCTTTGTTATACTTTGTGGATGAATTAGAGCTAAGGACCTGTAGTAAATCCCACCCAAACCTGGCGTCTCTCAAACGAGCCCTTTTATAAGAGAAACAAAACGGATCCCCATTGATAAAATACGAGCCGCCATTGTAGAGTGGCCAACGGGTTTAATAAAGGCTTGTATAAGAAATAAAGGAGGCCATTTTTAATGAAATTTATTTATTTTTACTACTTATAATATAGTTCTTAAGTATGTATAACAATATAATTATGACCCATTTCAATAATTGAATTACTTGAGTCTCATCCATCTCAAAACGTATGAAAACACGAGGTACTATGTTTTAAAATTGCTAACAATATTTAATATGTCTTAAATACGCCACATACAAATACTTTGTGACGTTAATGCAATTACATATAAGTATCAACCAAAATATCAAAGCGTACAAAAGATAGTAGATTAAATATTAAATTCCTGTGTTTATAGGTACGTAATCCTTGTGCTTCGGAGACGACAATTAAAAACTGTATATATCTGAAAACTATCTTTAAAAAGTGATCTTAAATTGCTATACGTATTGTAGTATATTGCAAAGCATCATGTTGACGGGCAATCTCCTCAAAATGTAATTCTTGCCCAAATAGTTTATGGAAGAACTTCTTTTTTATGTTAAAATAATAGTTTAGTTGACATTATGTAGTTTTGTATAAGAGGCAGTCATAATAATCAAGTACTTATCTTAAAGATTATTGTTAATTATCGAGTATGTAGACTATGGATATGGAACATGAAAACGAAAAGTATATACAGATGGAGTGAATAATCCATTCCCATCGTGAAAACTCGGAACACACGACTACTTCCGAATGCTGCCGACGTGTCTATGAATTATTGTATTAAAAAGCGACACATTTGTATTAAATAAATAGGGTAGTTTATTTATCAGTGAAACATGTCAAACCACTAGTTTGAAGTATATCACACTGAGATGTTATAACCACCACGATCAAATTATATAGAGAATGTAGTGTTAACAAAAATCGAACTACAGAGAATTGTTCATCGAGAAATTCCACTGGCCTCAGAAACTCGTTTTAGGACTTTATAGAAATAATCAGCATTGTTGCTTTTGTTTAAATTATTATATTTAGTTAAGAAATATAAATAAAAGTAGAAAAAAAATTCACATGCTTGTCGATCTAAACGTTTCCCAGATCTTAATGCTTTCGACATGACTATTAAAATCTTAATGCTTTCGACATGACTATTAAAAATAACTGAAAACAAACTTATAATAATAAAAGTCTTAACTTAGGTATTAACCACTCCATAGCGATTATTAATCTTGCGATGTGAGCTTCCCCTACGCTGTCTTGATGGGTACTGAGACCGACATGCATGTAGCATGACAAATACGAAGGTTTCCGAGAAATTACGATAGGAAAGGATTATTCACTACATCTGTACCTGCCAGGAGAAACATATCGAGCTTAAATGCCACAAAAAGATGGAAACGCTGTAGGTTTTTCTAATGAACTTCTGAAACCAGCTACATCCGCCAAAACAAATATTCTGACTAAACTTTTCAACATTATATTGATAAAAAAAAACCAAATCAAAGGTGAAAATTTCTAATTACACTATTGCACAAAAAATGGTTATTTAAGTGTCAATAAGTAATATCAACAATAAGAGACCTATTAGTCTAACATCAAACGTATATAAATTGTTCTGAAAAATAATTCTCAAGTTAAAATATATACAGTCAGCCAAATTATACAAAAATACAATGAATTTGTGCGTGCGTGTGTGTGTGTTTAAGCGTGTGTGTGTGTCTATGCTATAAAGATATTTTTGGTTGCGTCGTAAGATAGCGTTATATATATATATATATATATATATATATATATATATATATATATATATATATATATACTACAGAGTACTGCCAAAATCAAGTTAGAAAAAAGAAAGGAAATAATTCAAACTTACAAGGGAAGTAAGACAGAAAACAGAGGGACCGTCGATCACCAAAATGTTAATGCATGCATGTGATTTGAGACTTTGAGGACAAGTGTAAAGTAATTTGAGATTCGCTGATGACATAGTATTACTGCCTCAAGACTGAGATACCTTGGGCAAAATATAAAACCATTTAGTGACTAAAAGTGTAAAAGCAGGCTTGGAGATGAACTTATCAAAAACAAAAATTATGACAAACGCCGAAAAATAAATTATGAAAGAGTCAAACACAACATTAAAAAATATGAGGAACAACATCTGTACTCGGGCGAGCTTATTTCTACTTAGGGAGAAATGTCCAAAAGAGTCGAGAGAAGAATAAATAGCACTCAAAACAAAAATGACACGTTTAGATCGCAATATTTCCTAAACGGTTCCCCAAATCTTAAAATCAGTAGTAACATACTGATAATGATTTTCAAAGTTTTATCCCACAACATCTGCCTCGAGTCTGTATATGAAAATAATAAATTAAAAAAACACCTTTGCTTTAGGTGTAAGGGAGCTTGGTAACTATAATAGCCTTCAAGAAAAAGTGGCTGTGGCATACGGACGGACAGACGGACATAGCAAAAATATAAGTTTGACAACGGAGAAAAGGGAGAAATTACAGAAGTTTTTATTTACATTAACACAAGCTCTCTGAACAGTAAGAAATAATGACTGGCCTTCCTCAGTAAACTAATAACTAAACTAGAAACATGAAATATATTTATCATTAATCAAGTGATAAATTACGTATATCGAAGTTAGTGGCAAGTAAATACGTAAAGATCCCTTTTACTGTGTTCTAGCAATAACAATTGAAAATATAAATAAAAAAAATTAGTTCATTTACTAAGAAAGTCCAGTCATATATATTACTTTTCAAAGGGTGTTAGAAGCCTGCTTTGACTTGTTAAATAGACTAGAATATACTTAATAGATTATTATATACAATGTAAAATATTTGCTGAGAATTCACTTATCTATTAGGTACTCAAAAACAAACAGTGATTTTAGTAACTAAAACTCAATGCTTACACTTTTTGGTAACATAGGTAACTTTTGTTGTCTGCAACAATCATCATTGTCCGCCACGTGTCAAGAGCCCACATATGGCGAGATTAAGCACCTCATTTTGCATCAATCAGAACTAAACTCTATGACGTTTCCTTTCATCTTACAATAGCGCGCTCCCAGCCGTGGCTGTTACAACCACCGAGCGCGCACGTGTTCACGAAAAACGGAGTTTTCTGCTGTTGACTAGAGAACCTCAACATCCATTAAAAAAAATGTTTTAGCGAATCGAGAAGTTATTGTTAGTCAACTATTTAACCAGAAATCATCGTTAAAGACCATAGGGCTTCGAAGATTCAACCAAAAACGTAAAAAAAGCGTTATTTTTGAAAAATAAAAGTATCGAGTTTTTTATTAGGTATTCACTTTTAAGCATTTCAAGACGAAATGTCAAAGTTTAATATATCCAAAGAACAAATACGTAGCCCCTGTTGGTATTGAAATCCAGATCCTCAAACCATAGTATAAAGACGGGAAGAAGGTTATCTTCATACAAACGCACCGCGCGCGGCTTGTATCCCCCCCGTTTCCCCTTACTAAACGGGTCGAGATTTTGTTGAAGTTTGCGTGCGGCGACGCATAGATACTTTGGCGCACACATACAAGCCGCGCGCGGTGCGTTGTATGAAGATATCCTACTTCCCGCCTCTTTATACTATGCCCAAACGTTGCGACCTTAGCATATGCGGGCTCTTAAGTCACCGTCAGTACCGCGCGTCATTATCTTCTTTTGCAACGTTGCGCACAATAACGTTGCAAACAATGACAACTTTATAAAAACTTATCAGAGACCGTTTTTATACAATCAACAATATATTGCCGAAAAAATTAATGGTTTACAAGCACCTTTAGGAAAACTAGAAGTCTTATTTGCGTGAAATCCGAGGTTTGTTCGTAGATTGAGGAGCGGGGTGCGGGTTTATTTTGCCGCCGTGTATTTAATTTAGGTTTTGTACAAGTCGTTATTTTAAAAAAAAGTATTACTATTTCATCTAAATTGGTAGTATTTTTTGTATATTACTGATATTTGTATATAGAATGATGCATATCTAAAGGCAGTTTTTTTTATATGATGAAACAGTTGCGTAATCGCTAATGCGAGTTGCTTAACATGGCCATTTTCTTTAGTTTTTCCTCGATAAGTTATTTATTTATATTTCGAGCCTAACGTCATTTAAGAGGCTTTTTTTTTGGTACAAATGATAGGAAAACTATATTTGTTTTGAAATACTTCACCAATAAACAATAACGAGATCCATTTTTGGCTTCGAGGAGATTCGCCGTGTGTTGCAAGGTCACAGGTGCGCAGGGGCGGGGGCGGGCGCGGGGGCGGATGCGCGCGCGTGGTGCGTCAAGTCGCGCAGCGCGTGGTCGCCGTGCGCGGCCAGGTCGAAGTCCGGGCCCGACAGCGACGACGATAGCAAGTGGTTCCAGTGCGACTCCCCCGTCTTGCACTCATCTGCTATTGCAATATATATTATGTTACTCATCTTATAAGGTACTTCGTTTTGTTTCAACAAACATTATTGTAACCAAAAAGATGAATGGACAGATGAATCACTTCCATATCTTGGCATGGATTACCCTTCCAGGATTAATATTTACAGGGAAGATAATAGAGAAAGGACACTACGGGGCCTGACTGACTTACATCTTAGGCTTTTGGGTGAAGTCACGCTAACGCTGGAGCGTGGTATATGCTGTAGGAAAATTGGAGTTTTATCATTCATTGGTGGCGCAATGAGTATAAGAGCTTTTATTTAACTTTCAATGTTTGTATGTCCCGTACATACAAATCAAATCTTCCAAGCTGAATTAGAACCACTTCCTCTTATCCTACGGAGCTGAATATTGGTTTAGTGCCGATGACAATGCATTTTTATGGTAAGCTTGACCCGAATGGACATCCAGGGTTTGCTCCAGATGAAGGAACTCTTCAACGGTCAACAGCACAGACACGAAATTTTGTGTACGCACTTTATTGCAATATTAAAGTGCAATGGGCAAAAAAGCTTGCAATAAAAATTCAGTTTAATACAGATTATTTTACACAAGATGTTGTTTTGTTGGTAGCGCGACTGGTGCCACAACTGTAGAGTCCCAGTGAAGTAGGGCCTTACAACTTTCGATATAATTGGACACCACAAAAACCACTATAGCGGAATAATTTTCTTGTGAATGTAACCAGTTGATTCACCCCTTTTTTAAGTTGAATATGCGACCAGTGAACGTTACGTAACGTAACGTTTGTTAGCAAATTAACAGATAAAAGAAAAAGCGTTCAGTGAAATACGATACCGTAACTGATTATGAAGTAACCGGGCATTATGTGCGTTGAGTATTGACCTTGGTTTTTCTGCGGGCCATCGTGGTTGGGAGAGCCGGGATCGACAGCGGCTCCGGTGGTGACTTCGTAGCGCGAATCGCGCGGCGTGCGCCCAGACAGCGAGCGCGCGCGCGTCTCCTCCAAAATGAACGTGTTGATGACGTAGGCCTCGCGTCGGATGCGGTCGCGAAGCTCGCCCGACATGTCCGGGATCGCCCACCGCACGATTATCATCACTAGTGCAACCACGTTCTGTAACATTACAAATCCGTATCCTAAGTTTAACCTTTTGACCGGAGTAGTAACACAAATTTCTACTTTAAGTCAAGGTAATGAAGGACTTTTTTACCCTGTATCCGCTGACGGCTGCAGCCGACGGGGGCGGTCAAAAGGTTAAAGGGACTAAAGTACAGCGGTATTCAGAAATGTAGCTCAGTATCACATTCAACGATTTATTTTTGTGCTATTGGAGAAAATAAGCGTTTGGGTCAACGCCACACATTAGCACCGTGTCCAATATGTGTAAGCGCGAGTAGACTGACCTCGAACACGACCACGAACGCGAGCCGCGCGCCAAGGTTGTGCCAGTACATCTCGGTGCGCTCGTAGTTGTCCCCGACTCGGTGCCAGTAGCCCGGGAAACTGTCAATAATCATATCATATAGGGTGTCATTTCCTTCAGTGACTCCGTAGAAAATAGAAGTCGCGGCTAGTGGCCAAGCCATACTTAGACCCTTGTTTGTTACATTTTTATTTTTATAAAACGTCGAGAAAAATAATTTCAGGACGAGTGAAACATTGGTGAGCGAGCTAATCAAATAACAAGAGCTAATGGTAAGTCATGTTTTTGAATAAATGAAATAGAAAAGTCTAACTTATATCGCAAACTTAGCCATAAAAAAATACTTTTTATCTAGTAAGTCATTAATCAAATATTACACGAATTATAGGACAATTCAATTAATTATTGGCATCATTTAACAATGTTTGTCTAGGATACACGATGTGTCTTGATAGAAGATAAAAAGCTGTACCTGCAGGTTTTCTCAGTGTATGTGATGTTGGGCGGGTTTTCCAGCACGGCGACGTCGAAGTCGGCGAGCGTGTGGTTCACGTAGTGGTCCAGCGAGCCGTTCGTCGCCGCGTACACCAGCCGCGGGATGAACTCCGACGTGAACGCAATTATGAAGCCCTATCAACCCATCAAACAAAATTTCCAAGTTTACGTGTTCAGTCGTCTTCTAGGTTGCTTGAGGAAACAATTAAAGTAAGTAAGTTAGAAGTGTGACACAAAAATATACATGAAGTAACTTTTTGTATCTGGTTAGGTGTTGGAGAAATTCCTTAGGTACTTTCAATTATTAACCTTTTGGCTGCCGTTGTCGACTATGCTTGACTTAAAGTTGAAATTCGTGTTACTTCTCAGGCATGCTTGGCGGCCAAAAGGTTAAAATTAAAATAGGAACGGGCCAGCGTGTATAAAAGTGAATTAGTTTTATCTGGCCATTCGACCCACAACATGTATTAATTTACTTCAAATAAATGCTGATATATAAAAAAAAAATGTTTAATTTAGGCATAAGGCAGAAGAAGTACGCCTCATCATCTTCCAGTTGTACCTTGGAGACACCCCACATGGTGGAGGTGCATTTAACAAAAGGGCAGTACATTTTTTCTCAACAGAAGTACGTGCCCTAATCAGAAATATTATTATTCAATTGACCTCCCTCTATTTAATTAGATAATTGTGAACAGAACTAAAATATATACTATATGCGTAAAATTTTGCTGATAAGTATTTCTGTTATACTTACGCGTTTTTCAAATACAACATGGCTGCGGATAAATTAAATTAAATAAGTTAGGTATCCAAGAAAGTGTATTTACGTGTCAAATAAAATGAAGACACATGTATAACTTTAGTACCAAGTTCGGTACAAAAACGCCAGGGGTTCGCCGATAAAACGTTGAAATCTGAAATTCCTTTGAACTTTCTTAAATGATAGCTTAAAAAGGTACAACAACGTTCTTTAATTATTTTCATTAATATCGAATTTATGACTGAAATAGTTTCCGGATCCTCCATAAAGCTCATTTACTAAAACACATATTACTACTTACTATCTTCTCAGTAGAGGATTTTTTCCGAACCGGTGGTAAATTCATTCCTTGACCTTCATAAGAGCTTTTAAAAGCCTAAATTGAATAAAGATAGTTTGACTTTGACTTTGACTTTACTGCTAGTTTTGGATGGCAACATCGACAACCCTAGCGTAACGCTGGAGCGTCACAAAGAAAAAGGGTTATGAATAAGAAAGAAAGGTGTCGTTCAGGCACCTCGCCGTACCTGAACTACATGTTTTGCATGGACGTGAGCAGAGCAACGCATGGCGCTATTTCGGGTAGTTAAAGTCACAGAGTATCTCCCATTTGATTGATATTGTGTGTGAATGGTAGTAGGGCGGAGCCTTCCTGATTAGAATGTCTAACTTGCAATTCGTCTACGAAGCAAAATGACTAAAAATAATGTCTATGTGGCAAAATACCTAAGCAGTAAATCGTCTAAAGATCAAAATGTCTGCCAAGCAAAATGCCTAGATTGCAATAATACCTAAGCAGCAAATTGTCTAAATATTGTCTAAGGATAAAGATAAAGATAAGGATAAGGATAAAGATTGTAAAGGTTGTCGTTAGTCATATTGTCTGATAGGCATTTTGCTTCTTAGTCAATATAAGCTTTAGGCTAAATTTCACTTAGACATTTAGATTTTTAGGCAGCATGATCAATAAGGATGCGGAGTAAGGCGTGGCGCTCACGTTGGTGATGACGCTCAGCTTGCCGATGGAGTCGAGGATGCGGTACCAGACGCCGATGTCGTTGACGCGCTGCGGCACGGGCCGCCGGTAGCACGAGAGGAACTTCTTGGCGTCCAGCCGCATCTCCAGCACGTTGTTGATCAACGCGAACAGCGGCGCCAGCGGGAACGCCGCCACGAAGATCGTCACGAACCCGTACTGCAGCACTGTGCATGCAATCACTACCATCAACACAAACGTAGGAACGCTCACTTCAACAATGCAGTAGTTGATAATGTAAGATTATTCATTAGCCGCAAACTTGGTCATAAATGATCGGAGCCGGTAAGTTAGGGCTGGTATATCGCTGCACCGCTTCGGATAATTCGGTGGTAGATTCATTCCTCGACCTTATAAGAGCTTGTAAAAGCCTAAATTGAATAAAGATAGTTTGACTTTGACTAATCTCATACTATAATGAAATATCCGGCGATCCACAAACACTGATTGTTCTAATGTTAATTGCTATACATCATTTGTCATAGATGCCATTAATCATGATAATCAAATTGCCATAGATTCAGCGTTCATTAATTTTTTTTGATAAGACACACTATGGTCCGGCTCATAGGTCATAGGTCTAGATAATTCACAACAGCCGGAATGTTATTTGTACTTGTACCTTTAGAGTTCAATATTTCTAATCCTAAAATTGGTTATTACATCCCTATGTTTTTCAAAGAGTTACCCAACGACACCTCGTTAGACCTGGTATACGAAAATAAAAATAAAATAACCTCTGCTTTAAGTGTTGTTATACTGTAATAGTAGTTTATGCAACGGTTGCATAATGATAGGCCTTAAAACACTAGTGCGGTTTTATGAAACGAGCTTTTAGCGAGTTTCATAATAAGATCGCACGTGTGTTTTAAGGCCAAATTATGCAGAGTTGCATACATAACTTTATCTACACACATATTATAAATCCTCCGTGATGGGTTCAGAAACAATATTTTCTGGCAACAAGTTATTTGTTGCAATCGTGGCTGCATATTTCCGATATCCGGCGCATTTTCACATCACACACACTCCGAGAAGACTACTTACTATTCATATTTTCAACTAAAATGTAAATTACAAACAACTTTTTCTATTCAATTCAACAAAATTCTACCTTCGTTCAGCAAAACGTCAACAACATAATGGCGGCCGTCCGTCAAGACCATTTTTTTTTTAAATCATAGACAATCGGATGAAGTCTCTATTCTCACGTCACTCGAGATCAAATATTGTGCAGTTTATATTAAAAAAACATACTGAATTGACGTTTCGTATCAATAACTGTTTTAATATCTATGGATACTAGAATAGAGACCCACTTGAGTTTGACAGCTGTTCCAAATTTAATCTCATTTCTTTACTAAAAACGATAAAGAAGTCATGTTATTTCTTCATCGCAGCACTGGTTTTTCCTAATTGGTTGTCAAAATGGTGGTCATTTCCTACGGTTTTTGATTAACCAATGGAGGTTTTATGATATGGGTGTAGATAAAACAATATTTTATAATTTGTCTGTGTGTGCGGGGCCATCTCTACACTTGCTTTGTAACTTGAATAGACTTCGAGTAAAACTGACTGTGACATAAGAATGGATATTTAGACGGACAGAACATGTCGTAACTATTTTCAATACAAAGATATTGAAAACCACTTACCCATTTCTAAATATTCCGGGAACAGTCCCATGTTACCGAAATCGTTTAACTTGAAATCTTTCACCCATTGCAAGGGACTTTTTATCCTGAAAGAATAACAATATGTCTCATATAATAGGTCAACTCTCCTGCCTTAAGTTGTTATTTATGGTCACCATAGCGTCGTCAGCCGTCGTCCTAGATGTTAGTATTATAGTAAATTGATTCAAGGGTTGAATTTACTTTCGGAAAGTCTTTAGGGTACATACCCATTAATGCGGGGTTGACTAAATCAGATTACTCTATTATAAGTCACAAGAATTCTGATGGGTCGGCCTAAACTCATCTTTGCTACGTTTCGCTTCGGTGGAAGCACGCTAGACGAAATGAATTACTTTCCGATTTAGGCGGAATCGTAAGTACAATAAGGTTTTACATGCAAGCTCACTGTCATTGAATGTGAGCTATAAGTGCAATTCGCACGCCCTTTCACAAACAACTATTTTCAAGCGACTTCAAAAAAGGAGCGGGGAGTACACACCGCTAGAATTCAGAGAAGAGGCAAAATTTGTCATGAATAGTTTGTTGCCGACCGAGTTTAAGGAAAAATACATGAAAATGTATCAAACTTTGACTTGAAAAGCAAAAAAGGGGGCTAAGGCTAACACTTTACTGCAAATGTGTCTATTTATAAGTACATAGTCTATCTTTATTTCTTCAGTGTTTGAGAAGAGCACTGCATACTTGTATCCCACGGCCGAAACGATTGCCTGATTCGAATAAAAGATGACCTCGCCTATCTATGGCACAGTCTTCTAACACGTACTCATCAGACACGCGTGCAATAATGTGCGTATACACAACATAATAACCAATAACTATGTTCTTCCCTAACCTAGCTCGCGAAACAATGATTCAACAGGCATTATTATCTTGAATCACATAAATACGTACTGGTTTTTCCTTCCGATAGTACGTATGATGTACCACCACTTCATCAAGTACGGCAGAAGCATCTCCACAACGGTGTTGATGAATTGTTTACCCACCATGATGATGGCCAACTGAATCGACAGCTCCAGCAGACAGCCGCCGGGCGCACACTGGACGTAAACAAATAAAATAATACCATTAACATTTCACTATTTCAAACTCGAACGACAAGGGAGTATTCTATTTTGTACTCAAAAGACTTATAAACAAAGCCTATCAGCGCAGCTTACCTGATACAAATTATCATCTCATGGGACAGGTTATTTTAATTTGAATATAAAGCCAGGTTTAGACAGGGTCAGTGCTTGACTTCGAATTCGAGTCAAGTCAGCGCTGACCCGAGAAAAACCAAATGTAAATTGATTTGACGTCAGTACAGCGGTGGGAAGTCAGCGCTGACTTGTATACCCTGTCTAAACCTGGATTTAAGGCAGGTTTAGACAGGATCAGTGCCCAAGTCAGTATCGGCGCTGAACCGACTGACCTCAAAATATTCGTGTGCGAATATACAAGTCAGCGCTGGCCTCCCACCGCTGTACTGACTTCAAATCAATTTACATTTGGTTTTTCTCGGGTCAGCGCTGACTTGTCTCGAATTCGAAGTCAGTCACTGACCCTGTCTAAATCTGCCTTAATGAAAGTAAAGTACCTCTTCCTGCCTCTGTCTGAAGAACCTCACGTAATCGCCGGGGCGGCCGATGAACTTGCCCTTGAAGAAGGCGATGTAGAAGATGGACGCGTAGTAGTTGACGAACTGCAGCAGGTAGATCTTGAGCGTGAGCGAGTCGTCGAACTCCGTCTGCGTGCGCAGCAGCTCCTTCTCCGTCAACCACTCCGCCAGGAATTGGTACATCTAACACGGACACAACGCGTTCACTACATATTCGTGTACCAATCCAGCGAATACCCAGTTTACCAGCTTTAAATGTTAAATCAATCTGGTCATTTAAAAAACCAGTCAAAACATGTTGGGCCATGCTCAGTGTAGGTTCTCGTAGTCATTATAACTCCGAAAACCATAACTTAAGCCAGTTTTCTATATAAAGTTATTTAGTATTTTCGTTAAATTTCAGTAGGTAAGTATAAACAAGTTAGTCGCCTTAAACTCTTCTTCTCGGTTTTCTTTTATGTTCGTATAATATATAAGACCTAGAATTTACAGTTCTGGCTGTGGGAATGGGAACACGCAACTCGAAATTACACTTATAAAGCTTAAAATTTCATTAACGGTAGCTTAAAAAAAAATTGGTAATTACATACTTATAATGGTACTCAAAGAGCTATCCAAGGACACCTTATTCGAGGTTTTAAAAGTTTTTTTTCCTCCAACTACGCTTTAATTTCGTCATAATGTCCTTAAACACTCAGCACAAAGCTGTAGAGGTATAGAGTTGCATACTAAGTAGCAGTAGTAGTTAGCTTATCAGTTAATTCACTTTAGTTATTTGTTTTTGGGAAAACAAGTGACTGAAATATAATGATTGTATTATAATTTTAGAATTTGTTCTTTCAGCCCTTTCATTTGATACCCCGCAAATTAAGAAAGATTTATAAAAAAACATACAAAGATATAACATATCCTGACTAACCTGAAAACTATAATCCTTGTGACTTCAAAAATACATAACAGAAGTAAAACCGCGGTCCTCATATTATGCAAACGAAATATATAGCTCTTGCGGCCTGCACTATAATTCAGATTTAATACGTACCTATATCAGTTTTCACTACAGGGTATACTTTCTATCATCATCATTCCAGCCGAAAGACGTCCACTGCTGGACATAGGCCTGCCCCAATGATCTCCACAACGACCGATTCTGTGTTGCTCGCATCCAGCGCAGCGGAGACCCGCAATTAGACTAATACTTTCTAGATTTCGTACGAATTACATGTACAGATGTGGTCATATAATTAAGAAATATTTGAAGTTCGAGATTTTTTTTATCTAAATCATGTCGTGTGTAGTTTTATTTTCCTTCTCAGAAATAACTAGTTATGTTATGAAATAACCACATGAATAGAGCAACCGGGTTTAGGAATATAGAATAAAATCGCTAACAATTTTTCGTACAAATTTGATTTATACTCTGTGATAGCAAATTCAAATAGTAATGAAGCTGGACAAATAATTAAGAACGATTTATTAAACTGCTCGAGAGTTTTTTATATGAAACTTAGATTAAATATATCACATTCATGCGAAGTGCGTAAACTATATTAAACCAAAATTAATAGTTAGTAGCATGTCCACGGCTTTTAATTACTGCTTTATACCGGCGAGGCATTGACTCTATAAATGTTTGACATTTCGCAAGTGAGATAGAGTTCCATTCTTCTAAGAAAACGTCGTACAGCTCTCTTAAATTACCACACTGTCGATTTGAAACATTTTTCTTGACTTCGCACCAAAAATGCTCTATTGGGTTTAGATCTGGGCTGTTAGCTGGCCAAACTAAGACAGCAACTGATTGCGATGTGAGAAATTCCTTAACGGTGCGTGCAGTATGATTTGGATCGTTGTCGTGCTGGAATGACCAAATAACCAGAAGCTCGTGTTAAGCATAAGGTAACATTGTTTCTTGCAGTATATTTAGTATTGGAACTGAGCTATGATTCCTTCTATCAGCTTAACAAGTCCAACACCATGTCCAGAAAAGTACCCCCAAATTTACACATTTCCCCCACCATGCATAAATTTTACTTTTGTGTACTTAGGGTCGAATGCTTTATTAGGAGGGCGTCGTACATATCGTTTTTCATCAGAACGTACCCTGTTTAGTTTTGTTTCGTCAGAAAAAATAAAAAAATCCACTGTCTAACTGTCTAGTTTTCATACCTTCTTGCAAATGCCAGCCTGGCTTGCCTATGGCACTGTTTCAACATGGGCACCTTCCTTGCTATCCTTCTGTGCAACTTTTCTTCTACCAAACGCCATCGAATAGTGCGTGCCGAGATTCCTGAAGGGTTGTTTTCACCAAAATACTCTTTTCTCAGCTCATTAGACCCTTTAAAAGGATGTTGTTTTGCCAAACGAACGATACTTCGATTATCTCGACAAGATGATTTTCTCTGTTTAGGTACACGCGGAACATTTGAAGTAGTTTGATATGTGGCAAAATGCTTGACAGCGTGGAAAAGCATCGTTTGTGAGCATTGCAGATGGTCGGCTATCTTTTTATACGACCAATTCTTCTCGCAAAGTTTTATTATTACTTCCCTAGTAGATTTATCACAACTTTTATTTTTCCCCATTATTTTTCATATTAAGCAATCACCTTTAAGACTTTTACAGCACTAAATGGAGCCAAAATTATACGAATAGGGATCTACAACCACAGAGCCACAGAGTGTTCTCTATTAAAATTTGAATAAATAAATAAACTATTCAGCGTTCTTAATTATGTGACCACCCATACATACATACATACATAGCATCACGCCCGAAATCCCTAATGGGGTGGGCAGAGTCACAAGACTACTTGTGGCCACATTCGATTAATTAGTCCTAAGATGGTATGATGAACCACCCAGTAAGTAGTAATACTAGGTTCAAATCTAATTTATAAAGTTTATCTGTTTATTTTTTAGCCAATCATGTGCATCAACGAATGTACCGCTAGTATGGAAAAGTTTTGCGATACAGAGAGAAATTCAAAAAAATCAGCAAATAGTTATATTTGTTAGTTTGAAAAAATCTTCCCTTTAAATAAGTGTTCTTAATTATATGGCCACCTCTGTATATGAAATTTACAGTAAACATTATCATAGAAATTGAAGTTTGTCTGACTCGATTCAAGATCCCCAGTGATAATGTTTGCTGTTCAGTTGCATCATTAATACCTTAGACTGTACATTTCATACAATTCGAACGAAATCTAGAAAGTAAAGCCTGAGAGCTGTTACACATGTTAAACTGGTCATATTTAATTGGTTAAGGCGCAAATGAACTTCTAACAACCAAAAATTAAACAATTTTGTCTTGCGTCGTAACCAACTAAATATGACCTGTATGAAACTAAATAAGAGCTTAATTATTCCATTCGTAGGAGAAAGCTTAAAGATCAAAAACTGTATGTTTACTGACATAGTTGAAGATACATATGAGGAACAGGTTGATGCAGGCAGCGGTGGTGGTGGTGAACAGGATGGGGTTGTACGTGATGAGCATATTGTCGTTGTGCCGCAGGATGGAGGCGCCCAGCAGCGACATGCGGTAGAGCACCACGCCCAGCACGGCCGCCAGCGCCGTCAGTACCAGCAGCGCCACCACCGAGAACGAAATCAGCGTCGCCGGCAGCCGCATGCACCAGAACGGCACCATCGGCTCGCGCTCGCCCGTCACCACGTTCAGCTGCGCACGCACACACCAAAACATTACTCACTACCTTATCGTATGTCATCTTGGACTGCGGAGATATACTTCGGCTCTATGTGATCTATGACAAATGAAACAAGACAGTCATTACTCTTTGGATCTCGCCAACAACATAGATCTCTTACAATTGGGATGTTACCTGGGTAAAAAAAATGTAATTCTAATGAGTCCATCAGTTAGATTATAAAAATAAATCGAACACGTATTTTTTGATTTATCACATCAATCAGTTGTTTGTAATTTACATTTTAGTTGAAAATATGAATAGTAAGTAGTCTTCTCGCAGTGTGTGTGATGTGAAAATGCGCCGGATATCGGAAATATGCAGCCAAGATTGCAACAAATAACTTGTTGCCAGAAAATATTGTTTATGAACCCATCATGGAGGATTTATAATATGTGTATGTGTAAAGTTATGTATGCAACTCTGCATAATTTGGCCTTAAAACACACGAGCGATCTTATTATGAAACTCGCTAAGAGCTCGTTTTATAAAACCGCACTAGTGTTTTAAGGCCTATCATTATGCAACCGTTGCATAAACTACTATTTCAGTCGAGCGCAAATGAACTATCATGTGGTAACGCCTGGGGGCGCGGGCTAGCTCCGAATTCAGAGGGATATAACATGTGATACTGGGCCGGGTATACACTGCTGAACAGGAGCTTCGTTTTTCACATTACTAATATTAATAGCATGGAAGTTCCGTACAATTGAAACTTTAGGCTCTAGGTAAGCCCATAGTTTTGCAGTAAACGCATTCAAATGGCGCGGTCATATTCGCCTGCTCGAAATCGATTATCACCTATATCATATCAGTTATCGTTATCGCAAGCTTGCAGCCAGTCACACGGCTACATTTATTAGGGCAGATACTAACCTCAGCATTAGGTAAACAAATACTAATCGAAGACTGACTAGCTGTCGCGGGACACGCGTCAATGTCAATGGTAAAATGTCCCTTACGGCATTTGAAATAAGAGTCGTTTTGTCCCTTGACCTTTGATTAATTGTAAAATTGAGATATCCGAATCCAACCACCGGTTTCGAAGACACGAGGTGGAATGCATGAGCGATATTTACAACAACAATTGTTATCCTTAAGTACACAAATGTAGTTGGATACAATACAATAATATAAATAAATGAGTCTTTCACAATCGAAAGTGAAAGTTTCAATAAAGTATAAAATTCTGTTAGTTATTCTATGCTTCGATGTGCACTTTACTGCTGTTTTAAATACAAAATGTTCAACACCTGACATGCCCTGTGTTTTAATGTGAACCTTCTTACTTTAGACATCAGGAAGCCTTTTGTGTGTAAAAGTGTTTACAGTTACGACGTTCTATTTGAAAGAAGCGATTTGCGGTTACACTTCACAATAAAAGACAATGGTTTTGTTTGCCAGATAAGTAGCGGTGGATAAGTAGTCGGGACAAGAAACAGAATTACTACTATAGGGTTGTGTGACGTGTTTATATGGCGGTGTTACCTGGGTGCGCTTGACGTGCGCCAGCCGCGCCAGGTACTGCGGCCGCGGGTGCTCCTCGTACACGTCGAAGCCGGTGAGGTCCCAGCGGTGCGTCATCTCCGCCGAGTACCGCTTCCACAGCTCCAGGAAACACGCCGCTGTACCACAACACCAACACAAACACTCAGCTTCAGCTCTATCTTGCTCTTGCTCTGATGCTCTTTTTACCCCTTTATAGGGTTCCATACCTCAGAAGAAAAAAGGAACCCTTGTGGGATCACTTCGTTGTCCGTCTGTCTGTCTGTCTGTCAAGACCTTTTTTCTCAGGACGCGTGGAGGTATCAATTTGAAATTAATATAATTGTGTATTGAACAAGTTTCCTATTATTGTAATCTAACCTAACCTTACTTTTACTAAGCGCTTCGGAAAGTTACGTTATCACTGACTGAGAAGAAGCGCCGCAAGAAACTCAGTCAGCGTGTATCGGAGAGAATCTACGGTATATGGCGACCCGCGGTCGGCCTGATAATAGCATCACTCGCTCACAACAATATTAAACTATATGGTTCATCGCAAGAGCTTTGGTGGAAGGAACTATTGCTTAGTAAATAATGTTAACTTTTTATGTGCTCTTCTAATTAATCCATGTTATGTTTTCTATCTTAGCTGTTTCATAAGGAAACTTCTTATGCTGCTAAAAATTGTCATCGCTCCGCTTTATCGATTTTGTTAAAGATTTTGAATATATTGATCTGATGAGACTATTAAGCGATTGTAAAAAGGCGTGTATAAACTTAGGACTATGACACTAAAATATAGTTCTACATGAGACCCAAAAGAGGTGGTGGTAGGTGGTGAGATTGAGATGAAAGATTTTACGCAACAGTTTGGCCTTTGTGATGAGGCCAGACAGCCATTTGATGTGCACAATAGTGAGAAGGGTGACCGATGTAAGTTGCATTCGACAGCTTTGGCAAGCGAGTCACCAATTCTGCCTGAGTTCATGAATCGCTCTCGGAATCCCGTAGTATTACATAGCTGACCAGCATTGGGCATTCGATATTACCTAAGTACTATTATTTGGAAGGATTTGTACCTATGTATCATGGACGGGTACGCTAGCTTGAAACTCGTGCATTGAAAAGGTTAAAGATCAATAGATGGGCTAATATGTCTCGAGATTAAGCTATTTATTCATTATTATTACCGGCATATATGTATGAAACTTACCCCAGAAACTCATGAAGATTGCAAAAAAAACCGTAGTAGGATTGTCAAATAGGTATGTGACCCGTGCTTGGAAACATGTGTCCTTGAGGTCCCAGTAGTCACATATGTAGTCGCACTGCGGGCACATCTTAACTGTGGAGTTGTAACTGCACACCTGCTCACTGAAAATAATAATAATAATAGAACCGAAGAAACATCGAACATTTGTATTGGTAATATTGGTATGATTGCTATTATTAGTATTCACCTGGGACTGCTCGAAAATACAGTTGCGGCCGAGTATATAAAGCATATCAATCCAACAATAGACGCAGGAATCAACATATTGGTATAGAATCCGAGCCACGCGAAGTACAGACCTGTAAAATAATAATCCTTACTAATATTATAAATGCAAGTGTTTGTCTGTTTTTAATTTCTCTTTCACGTCAACGTACAAATAAAAAAATGTGTCCTTAAGCGAAGATATTGGAAAGATTTTAGATATTTAAAAGCTGACTTATCATCGACATTGAATAATTTTTTAAGGATCTTAGTAAAAAAGGAACTAAACGAAAACCAGCAGTGTCCAGCAGTGGATGTCTTTCGACTATACCGCAGCCATTAACCCGTGAACGCCACAGTCGGCTGCAGCCGTCAGCGGATACAGGGTAAAAAAGTCCTTTTAGTACCTTGACTTAAAGTTGAAATTCGTGTTACTTCTCAGACATGCTTGGCGGTCAAAAGGTTAATAGGTATGTTGACACTTATCAGTCAGTATAACTAGCTGACTAACCGAGCCAAGACTATTATGCTTTTTTAGACACACGAGTGACCTTATAAGGGTTCCGTTTTTTTCTTTTCAGGTACGTAACCCTAAAGAAAGTAAAAGATACACTTTTTTCAGAAAACACTAATTTTCCTTGCCTCTTAAATAAAATTCGTCCGGCCTGTAAACCTTTACCTACCGATTTTAACACCGAAATAGTCCTTTACGTAATCTAAAGGTTGATATTTGAGGCACGTCGAAACAGCCGCCCACTCCGTATACAACAGATGCCGCATGGAACCTGGTGTTTTCAGATCACCCTAGGAAGAAATAAGCTTCTTAGATAAATAGCATACTGAGAGAAAAAACAAGTCAGTTCTAATATTTTATTTTTAACCGACTTAACTCGGCCGAAAAAGAGAGATTATCTATTCGACCCGTATATTTTTTATACGTATATAACTTTTTACTTCTTGCGCCGATTTCGATGTTTTTTTTAAATGGTCGTACTTCATGAATAATTCCATATAAAATTGGCTTGATCTGATGATGGGATCCATGAGGAATCGACAGAACTCCTCTAATTTTTTAAGCCGTTTCTGCCATTGTCTAATGTACTGGAAATAGTTGCACTAGACCAGCATAATTTGGTCAAGCGGGGTGATGATGGAGTCCACGGATTGCTACATGAAACTCTTCAATGATAGACAGTTAAGAGGATTGTGAAGCTGTAAATTTTCATACAAAATGCGGTAACGTTTCTCCAGCTCTGAACCTAGTCCGATTTACATACATGGAAATATTGTAGATGTTATGGATATCTAAGAAATATTGTATAGAATTGAAAATATTTGCAACTCAACATTCATTTTTTGTACTTGAAAACTAACTTGAGCATTTTTGTTTTTATTAAAAGATACTGAATTACATACTATAAAATGAAAACGAATAAACCTAGTTTAAGGTTTCTGGAAACGAATGAGACGAAAATTGTCTCATTTCGTACGTTTAAATAACTGAGTTCGTTAATAAATTACCTAGAATCATCAGACATATTTATTTATAAAGTAATACATTAAATATATCAAACTAAATTAGGCATACGTCACTCATACTGTGTTTATTTGCGGATGTATCTAATCATTCATATATATTATTACTAAAAGATATTTTTTTGAAGACGCTCAAGATCTCCGTTATTTCTTTACCGAAATTAATGATTTAAACGTCATTTTAAAGCTTATGTTCTCCGATTCGTATTAAAAATACAAAAATAGATGAAATTTAACGTTTTCGTTAAAAAAAAAAAAAACGCGATTTGCAAGCGCCATCTATTTGACAGTCTGTTTAACTACGGTGTCATGGCCACAGACTACTTAGAAGATACTACGTATGTGATGATGCTTACAATTGTCAACAGATGGCGCTGCGCGTCGGGAAGGCTAGGTACTGGCCTACATTATTTGATATGATCTAATGACGATCAATATATTTTACAATCAGTGATTTTGCAGGGTTGTCTTTATTGGTCGTTAATGGATGATATTGGCCGTCGATATAGTCTACTCACGATCGCGCAAGCGCCATCTATGTGACAAACAGTTTAACTAACTAACAATTGTTTTTTCGCATGGACAATTATATGTGGCTTTTTCACGAGTTCGTAAATTCAGTGATATTTATGTTTGTGTTAAAGAGACCTACGGTCAAACAGTCAACGATGATCACATTGTAACTGCTAACATTGTTTTTAAAGAAGTTTTGTAGCATGGGAAAGTTAAAAAAATATAATGGTGCGTCCACATCTGACGAATACGCTGATCGCGCGAGTGCGCGCTGGTCGCGAACCACTCGCGCGAAGCTGCGTGCATCCCCCGTGTATTCTTATTAATATATATATATAATCCGAATCACGGAAACGGCTCCAACGATATTCATGACATTTAGTATGCCGGGGGTTTTGGGGGCGATAAATTGATATAGCTAGGTTTCATTTTAAGAAAACGTTGTTTTATCCGTGTTTTCCGGTAATGAAAAACTGCTACAATATCATTTGAACACGAAGGTTAATTTCATCACTATTCACAAAGTTGTAATTAGCTCGGGGAAGTCGATCGGTTCCGAAGCCAGAAGACCAGGTGGTGGTGGATTATAATTTTCCTTTTATTTCAAGTTTTTTCTTTTGTGAGAAAAACTATATCCACGCATAATTTCTTCCAAAAAAACAAGTTTTACAAAAAAAAAAGCCGAGCAAGGCTCGGTCATCCAGGTACTATTGTATAAATAGGCAATGTCTTAGTACAAGTATCTCTCAAAAATAAAATATATTTTACTAATAATACTTGCATTTACTTATTCTCACTTTATTATATTGTTATTCTTATTATCCGAAAATTCGCACGAGTCAGCTAGTTTATTACTTAATAAACAAATAAGTATATCTGATGTTTCAAGGTAGGTAATTTACTAAAGGCCTGTCATTATTTGTTACTTCTCAAGGGGCTTTTGGAGTCGGTTTTGTTTTTTGCTAAACATAATTCATGAGTTAGATTCGCAAAGGCAGCAAATTGATTTAAGACATAAATATACATACGTCGTGTAGAGGATAAGCAGCGCTGTAAGTACTGTTCGAAATGAGTCTCGCAATGCCAAACGCGAATTCATCGTGCGGGGCATCGGAGAACTTCTTGCGGTCGAGAATGAATTGGACGATGCGGGATCGAATCGATGGCGTCCAGAAACACTCGGTTGACGTGTCGAACCTGTTAGATCAATAAATAAATGGTAAATGGTGCATTGTTGAACTATGCGTCCGTATCCAGAATTAGAACACAACGAAACTGTTATTTCATGCTTTTACGTAAGCATATGAAATGAGGGCTAAACAATGCATACTGGACTAACATCCTAGTAACAACGCACTATGGACTGAATATCGGCTTTCATAGAAATAGAAATCGCAACCGGAAAGCTTTTTTTCTAGTGATAGCTTCTATTTGCCACTCCAATATTAGAAAATGATCCTGAGATAATTTCGCTCGGTAAGTAATTAATTATTTATTTATTTTTTAAATTTGTATGGAGTACGTAGGAAAAGGCCATACGTAGGGAAACTATATATTTAAGATGCTCACAATGAGCCCTTTAATTTAATATATCAAACAATATAGTAATCAGAACTTTTCTTAAATTTTCTAATTTGCCCTCAAAATCGGCCATCATATTTAAAAAAACATTTATTTACGGTACACGTTCGTGTTGCTGTCACCGACTTACATGTATTATGTGTACCAAATTTCAACTCAATCGGTCTCAGTCAGGTCAGTGGTTTCAGGGCAAATTAGCTGTGACAGACAGACACACAGATAGACACACGAGTCATCGTATAAGGGTTCCGTTTTTCCTTTTGAGGTACGGAACCCTAAAAATAAAAGTACATAGCTGTTATTGCTCGATCACTACTCAGTGTTTAATGTTGAAAAAACTAACAAAACTGAGCTAGCTATTTCTGAACATATTCCGATCATATAAATTACAACCTAAAATAGCAGTGCCTACTAGAATAACAATACATTCCCAAACATGCATAGTCAACAAACATTTGTATGAATGTGAAGCACTGAAGGGTGGAAGTATTGGACCTCGGACACTAATAAATATAATAAAAGATAGTATAAAAGAAAGATAGTATAGTAGAAAACATTAAAATAAATGATAATTTAATAAATAAACCTCTTGAAAAAGCTAGTACAATGTACTTTTCTGGCCTCGTTAAGCATGTACGAGATAAAAAGCTTTGTAAAAATCCCGTGAACCCTGATATGTATTCCATACTCGATTTAATTAACTAAATTGAGTATTGAACTACTAGAAACTGGATTTTACCCAAATGACCTAAAAAAAGCATAAATAAAACCCCTACATAAAAAGAAATCCAAACATGATGTAAATAATTACAGACCCATCGCATTATTGCATATTTTTCAAAAAAAAAATTGAATCGCGTAATATCGTTTTTTAACAAAGACAACTCATTAAATGCAAATCGTTGTGGATTTCAAAAATAAAGCAATAAGACATTAGCTATTTTCAAACTTTTTTAACAAATATTTATTTATTTATTTATTTTTATTTTATTTATTATTATCAAGAACAAATAAATATAATATGGGGAGATATACTTAACCATGAAACTTCTATTTGGGCTTTCTATAGATCTGTGCAAGGCGTTTGATTGTGTTAGCACACAACATATTATTAAGACAGCTTGAACATCTTGGAATTCGCTGAACTGCTTTAAAATTAATTCAAACTTACATATCTTACAAATAGACTTCAAGTTACAATATTAGATACTTATGATAAAACTACAAAAACAATCACAAAAGTGCTGTCAAACTATGAAGAAAATCTACAAGGTACAACTCAGGGCAGCCTCCTGGGGCTTCTATTGTTTTTGTTATATGTAAATGAGTTTCATCTAATAATTGACCACTTGTGTGTCATGTTCGCTGAAGATGCTACTATATTTATATTTGATTACAAACTAAACGACCCGGATATTGCTAACGAATTATATAACACAATTAATACTACAATTAACTGGTTGTCACCTATAAGTATTTAACCCGTAAGTGTAACAGAAGGGAACACAAATACCCTATGATCCTACTCATGCGAATAACCACATTGAGACTTTGTGTACCATTAGGTTGTCTGATTGTGTGTGCGCGATAAACTTTCATACAGGACGGATTCCAATGCGGTTTTCGATATAATATTAAAGGTAACTTTAGACAGGACATAATTGCTGGACAGGCTGCAGAATTTTTAGGAAATACAACTGGAAGAGTGTAAAACAGGGGGTTGAATTTAGGGTGAGAAAAACAAATTTCATGAGTTTCCCAAACTGAAACTTGTTATAAATACTCTTCAAAACAAAAAATTAGGAAGGTGTTGGAGGAAAAACCACCTAAAAACTGATTCCATTTGCTTATCAACTAGAAACTAAGTATAAATGCACCTCAAAACAAACAAGTAGGTAACTTCAAGAAAAAAATGTAAACTCCTAAAATGGGATACCTTGGTGTATTGAAAGTTTGTATGGGATGAAATGATTCCATGCTGATATCTACTTTAAATTTGCTACAAGTACTACGAAAGAAACAATCCTATTTCCTACTAATCCTAGTAATATTGTAAATGCAAAAGTTTTTATGTGTGTAATTGTTATCTGCATGTTTGTTACCACTCAGCTCCATAGATCTGGACTGATTTTCATGAAACGTCGTATATAGTTAGACCTTAGCTCCTGGAATAAGAAATATGGATATTTTATCCCGGATAAGTCAATGGTTCTGCAGGGAATAACTATAACCAAATTCCACGCGGATGAAGTCGCGGGCGGA
The DNA here is from genome assembly GCA_947859335.1 of Tortricodes alternella. Classification (NCBI taxonomy): domain Eukaryota; kingdom Metazoa; phylum Arthropoda; class Insecta; order Lepidoptera; family Tortricidae; genus Tortricodes; species Tortricodes alternella. The sequence continues at coordinate 18,205,222 of OX401970.1, read as the reverse complement.
AGCTAGTAAAAGAGTTAATGTTCTTTGTTTTAATCCAGGGCATAAGCTATCTCCATTCCAAGTTTCATCCAAATCCGTCTGCCGTTGAAGCGTGAAGGAGTAACAAATAAACGAACACACACTCACACACACACACAAATTTCAACCGCGTGGAATTCTAAAAACTTTTACATGCTAAACTAATTTGAATACTTACAAATACTCCTTATCTTTCGAATATATAGCGGTGAGCCGATGTTTTCGCTCTGGAAACATTTTTGGGTTTACCCGAATTTTCGACATGAAGCGATCCCAACCTGCTTCTACGTAGTCAACGATAGTATTTGTTTTCTCCGCTTCATCTTTAAATGCTGAAAACTGTCGAATACATATTTATTATTTTTATTAGTCGACGTAAAGATCTCAAAAGAAGGATATGCCTGTCAGTCATTGAAATATATATAGTAAGGAACTGCTCAAAGCAATTCTCGCGATGCTTACTTTTGAGGTGTCAGAATGCGAATCTAACACCATCGCACGTTCAGTCGCATGGCAACCACGGTCCTTGACACCCGTTTAAATGACACTATTATAATTAAGTATCTAGTACAATTCCACAACCTGCGAGTCACCGTCCACAATGATATGATAGCGAGTGAGTCAAGCAATATTGGACTTTTGTATGTATGTCGTAAAAACTAAGATATCAGCAATAGGGGGTGGGTAAGCGATGGCGCTGGCGTTTCACAACCTACTATGAGACTTGTTACACGAAATTTTACTGATAGGCATATGTTTCTTTTGAGATCTTTGCTGTCAGTACAATTCTGCAAACAAGTCTCAAACGCCAACGCCATGGCTTAACCACGCCCTATAGCTGACGTTTTAGTTCTTATGACATCCTTGCATACCTAAGGCTAATATTGTTTGATTCACACGCTATCATATTATTGTGGAGGGTGTGGTCTCAAGGTTGTGCAAATTGTACTATACCTTGTAATGGAGTACCTACATTAATTTTGTTTGAAATACCCAAATAGTACCCTTCAAATCTCATCTGCGTAGCTATTATAGAAGCTGAGATATTTGACTACATTAGTGTGTAAAAAGTCACGCACCGTCAAGGTGGCGTACACATCTGTTACAGCGAGATTTCACCCAGAAGACCTTCGAATTTTTCAATCGGCTTTATCCCAATAATTAGTACCCGAAATAGTACCCCTTTTACGATCAAAACAATCCTGATAATATATGTGGAACTTAGAAAAAACTTGAACCAAACTTCTACGTAGTAAAAGTACAGTCACGACGAAAAGAACTAAAGCAATGTTTTTTTGAATATTGTTATTGCCGTAAGTATGTTAGAGGCAGTCATTTATAAGTTTGCCGAGACAGGGTTTACGTGAATATCATCACGGCACGGATATGATGTCTATGTCTTTTTAACGACGAATCACAATACGAATTATATTTAGAATAATAAGCATAATAATCAACAAGCAATAGTAAACTATATAATTATCTTTAACTTTCACTACATAACGTTTTAGAACATCTATTAAATGGCAAAATAATTCGCTGCCCTTTTTAACAAATATTTTAAAACCGGACTGATTTTTTTATAACAATGTACCAAAATCGCGCTAACCATTAAATATAATTTTATAATTCATTAGCTTCACCGTTATCATAGTATTAAGTGTTGTTTTAAACACTGTTTTTGACTTACCACTTCCATGCTCAAAAGCTGTGAATGAGTATTTTCTAAAATTTTGATTAACTATCAAATCGATGCTAATAGTTTCTAAAAATAACAAAATAACATGCACAAAATAAGTAAACATTTAGTGGAATTAGCTCTGTTCGTTTACCTGGAAATCTCAATTATGCCGAAGCAAAATCTTTTGTCTTCAAATCCTTATCTGTCTTTTAACTCGCCGCCCGACGCCGCCAAGGTTGGGTTTTTATGAGTACTGAGCATTTGTTTGCAACACATTTGTGATCTCACGCGACTGTACTAAGCTGCATTTGTATGTAGAAGTTTAGTTGTTCTTTTTTCTAAGTTCCACATATATTATCAGTATTATTTTGAGCGTAAAAGGGGTACTATTTCGGGTACTAATTTTTGGAATAAAGCCGATTGAAAAATTCGAAGGTCTTCTGAGTGAAATCTCGTTGTAACAGATGTGTACGCCACCTTGACGGTGCGTGACTTTTTTTCAGTAATGTAGTCAAATATCTCAGCTTCTATAATAGCTACGCAGATGAGATTTGAAGGGCCAGGGGTGCAATTTGGGTACTAATTTTAGGCTCATACAGAATTTCCGGGAACACTGCCAATCCAGAGATTCACTCGGTGTACGCCACCTTGACGTCAAGGTAGCGTACCTACCTACTGCCCCTTATATCTCGAAAAGTACAAGAGTACTATTTTTTTTTAAATAGGTACTAATTCGGTACTATTTGGGTACTAATTTTTGGCATCATCAAATCCTCGTTATCTTCTTGGTGTACGCTACCTTGACAATCACTCCTATTGTACTAATACTTCCAGCTTAGGGAGGTGTTCTTAGAGTAGGTGCTTCCTTCATCCATGAGGAAGGATGTGATACAAAAAGTTTGTCAAAGTAACCTTTTGTACCTTGTTAGGTGCTGGGGAAATTCCTAATGTCTATATTAGTTTTAATTATTTAAATATAAAAAGGAAAGAATAGCACAGTAGGTAGGTATTGAATAGGCATTCTAAGCTGGACACTCGATCTATTAACTTGTATAATTTTACCGTGAATAAATACTGATAATTACCAGAAGCACGAAGCAGTTTCATTTAGTCATAAACTAGCAGAAATAGTGTGCCTTTAGATCCTCTTGTTCTACCTACGAGTTACATCTTCGCGTTATAGTATCTAGGTGCAGGCCCAAACCAGTTAGTTTGTGAACTTAATTACAACATAAAAGAAACGAGGACACACATCCAATGCCAAGTATTCTTTTGATAAAAAAAACGGTCTGTACCAAAAATGTTACAGCATGGACCTATTTATATTTTCATGCAATTCGCACGTTAAGCGAAACACACACATTCGAATTTTCATTATAAGGACGTGTTTTATTTGACACCCTGATTTGAATAAGCAGTATCTTATACCACGTTTCTTTGCGAAATTCAACAGTATGGATCAACCTGAACATTCCATATTAACAACATATAAAACCTTTTTAATATTTTATAACGAAATTCACCAATTATAACATAAGCAAATATTGGTTAAGTAATAGCCAACACCGGATTAAATAATTAAATATTAGCTCCAGGCTGTCATTAGGCAAGCACGACGGACACCATATTATCCGCGCACCAAACTGACGACTGAGGCAATAAACAATACAATAATAGTAGTTTATGCAACGGTTGCATAATGATAGGCCTTAAAACACTAGTGCGGTTTTCATGAAACGAGCCGATAGGCGAGTTTCATAATAAGATCGCACGTGTGTTTTAAGGCCAAATTATGCAGAGTTGCATACATAACTTTATCTACACACATATTATGAATCCTCCATGATGGGTTCAGAAACAATATTTTCTGGCAACAAGTTATTTGTTGCAACCGTGGCTGCATATTTCCGATATCCGGCGCATTTTCACATCACACATGAGTGTGATGACAGATCAGACAGAGTGGGATGAGAAATCTGCCTTATAAGTCGCTACAGAATCACTTAGCGTTCCCGAATGAGGCGCCTGTTCCAAATTTAATCTCATTTCTTTACTAAAAACGATAAAGAAGTCATGTTATTTCTTTATCGCAGCACTGGTTTTTCCTAATTGGTTGTCAAAATGGTGGTCATTCCCTACGGTTTTTGATTAACCAATGGAGCTTTTATGATATGGGTGTAGATAAAATACAATAAAATAGCAAGACTTTCATACTTTTATGGCCTCAGTCGTCAGTTCGGTTTGAGGATAATAGCTAAGCTGGCATTGCACTCACATATACACAATACCTGCATACCTTAGACATTAAAATTGCAGCATTCCGTAACACATTCGTCCTCTCACTCCGTATTTTCCTGCATTCCTACGGATGTACAGTATACATTTCATATATTTAAAAAAAACCGGACAAGTGCGAGTTAAACTCGCGTGGAGAGGGTTCCGTTCCGTACATGGTTATCTGAATTTAACCCTTTCGGCGCGCATGATGCACATGTGCATCATGGGATTGCAGCCTCGCGCACGCGCATGATGCACATGTGCATCATGGGATTGCAGCCCCGCGCACGCGCATGATGCACATGTGCTTCATGGGATTGCAGCCCCTTGGGCGCGCATGATGCACATGTGCTTCATGACAAAAATTGATGACAACATAGTATTTTGTCCAAATTGCAACAGTTTTTAGGTTGATTGAGATTATTAAGACTATAAATAATTGAGTGTCATATATATATTCTTTTCTTCCTTTGTATTTTCAGAGAAAAATTACTTTGAACTTTAACAATCGATATTACTTGTATTAATTTAGAAATTTTTCTTATTTATTTGATAAACCGTTAGCGTAGTCATCATTGTACATTTTAATTTAATTTAATCATCTATATATTTAGATTTTCACTTAAAAATGTCATGATAACCACGGTGCATCATTGCGCCAGAGCGTACCGCATTTATTACCATGCAATTTTAAAATGCAACAAGTACCGTATTTTTCGTATAATATTAGACTTTATTGCGCATGAATGAAAGTACATTTTTCTTAAGTAAGCAACAGAAAATCACATTGGACGGTGTCATGCGGCGTTGACGTTAGTCATTCATTTGTAATTTTTTAAAGTAATGTATATAAACATTCAATATTTCGGCGATAAATACAATAGTAGATACAAATATTACTCAGCGAATAAATTTAGCAAATAGTCGTTTTTGTATATTCTAGAAAGTGGCGGTACACTTGACTTGACTAAAAAATGGTTTATCACGCTACTTATCTCGTTCAGCTACCTGGCGGCGGCCTGTCATGTCCCGTGACCTTGCATTCCTTGGAGACATACGCTAATTATTATTTTCTTATCTTTTCTATTGTTAAGAAAACTTTCACGGAATGCAGGCGACCAATCACGAATTTCGCCGTGCTGAGGTGGGAAGACAAAGGATAGGTAAAGGGTGGGTAATTCATATTAAATACGTACAGTCTTAGTTTATGCCTGTGACTGTGCGTTTGTCTCCTTGCGTCTTGTGAGTGATAATCGGTTGTGATTGTGAATCTTTAACCACTGACCCGGCTATCTTTATCGACCCGAACACTGTACGTAGAACGATGGACCCAGCTTTCTATATGTACTCGAACTCTGCTAACTCTACGATTGACCCGGCTTTAATAATTTGAAATGTTTTGAAACGTTTTATCAAATGGTCAACTGCCGACCGATATCAGCAATATGCCAATGCCGCTAGGTAACTACTTGGATTAATTAATTAAATTTTCCAATGTTATTCTCAAATTAATTCAATTAGACTGTTTACCCATTGTTTTTTATTTCATCCAAAATAAACATTTTGTACCTAACTGGTTATTATAAATTGCACATGACACCATTCATTCTCTTGTTGCTCGCGGCAGCGAAATGCGTGCGGTACCGTAGCGCGCAATGATGCACACGGTGCATCATGGCTTTTAGAACAGAAAATTATGTATGTGCGCGCGGGCACGCTGCACCGCGCTGTAAGTCGTTCGCGTAGGTGCATTGCAGCGCGCTATGAGGCGGTCGCGCGGGTGGATTGCAGCGCGCTATCACATGCTCGCGCCGAAAGGGTTAACTAGGTTACTTTAAATACCATACACTTCTTATAGGTTTTCCTGAAATCTATAGGTAAAAACTATTTTCTGTATTTGTGGCCCCAGTAGTTTCGAAAATAAGGTGGGGGGGGGAATGGTCAATTTTCGCCTATTTTCCTAAATAACTTCCAACCTATTTTACTCGAAATTAAAAAGAAAATATATGTAAAATCCTCACAATAAGCCCTTTCATTTGATATGTCACACGATATAGGTTGCATAACTTTTATTTTTATTTTCTTATTTACCTCCCAAAAGTGGCCCCCATGTTTAAAATTCATATATTTAAGTCACGCGTCCGATATGTATACCAAATTTCAACTCAATCGGTCCAGTAGTTTCGAAGCAAATTGGCTGTGACAGACGGACAGACAGACACACGAGTGATCCTATGAGGGTTTCGTTTTTTCCTTTTGGGGTACGGAACCCTAATAAGCTAGCTGTTCCCGCGACTTCGCGTAGTATAAGTTTAGTTTAGTGCCTGAGCCAGGTACAATAAATTTCGTCGGTCATTCCCTCTCGGGCGATAACTCGTAAAATGCTTCGGAGAGTTGTATCATGAAGCCTCGTGAACGTCAGCTGCGGTTCCGTGGGTGGGTTGAGCAGCGGTAACCCACCAAACACGCAGTTTTTTTTTAATTCATTCATTAAGAATTTGTCAGTATAGCAAACCCAATATCTTGAAAAAAAAACGTTGTTGACTATAAAGTGCTGGATTATAAGTCAGCCGGTCACCACAACATGAAAAACAAAATTCTGTGTTTTCCTATCAATTGAAGACAGTTTAAATGCTATTGTGAATAAAAAAAAATGTCAGCTTGCTGTATCCCGGCTGAAAGATATTCAGCTGATGCCCTGAAAGTTTTTTTACTACTTACAGGGTCATAACAATCAGCTTACAAATTTTCATCCGGGAGGAAATGACATATCCAAAGTTATTTGAAATTATGCTCCATGCACTAACTGAAAATAGAACTTTATCGTAATGTTTCAATTAAATTAATGTTATTTGTAGATATAATATTAGACGGAACAACCAGACAGACAGACCGACAAACATTATCAACATTGGTATTTTGTTATAAGTAAGTATATGCTTTCATTTGTAACGGCTGGACCGATATTGACGGGACTTTCACTAGCAGATATTATAAGGAGTCACTCTACTTTTATTTTAGAAAAAGAATAAGGGTTCTGCGCTAAAAATTTAAACCCATCAAATTGTGAACAGAATTAGATCTACGCGGCGAAACCGCAGAGGACAGCTTGGTTATTTCTATTTTCAAAAATTTCGAAGTACGAATATTGTTTTAATCGAAAGATTACAATAAAGAATTATCTTTCAGTTATTGCATAGAGCATAATGTCGAATAACTTTAGATATATCATTTCCTACCGGATGAATATGATATTGTTAATATGATCCTGTCAGTAATAAAAAAAAACGCTTCCGGCGCATTCGGAACTAATCTCAAAATACCCTATTACTAAATACGACCTAATTTCAAAAAAACCTTTTCTCATAAAGAATGGTAAAACCGAATTGACTTATTACCAAATAGAGCTGTTCTCGATATATACTGTTCTCAATAAGACTCAATTTCAACAACGACAACTGAATCTCATAAAAACAGATTCACAAAACGTCCCATTCCCAAATTGCACTAAATCCGGTATCCGGTGATTCTCGTAATGACCGATTTTCAAAAGGTCCTAGTCCCAAAATACCCTAGAATATCAGTTGTACTCATACCTGAAGAAATATATAGCCTACTTTTTAGGGTTCCGTACCCAAAGAGTAAAACGGGACCCTATTACCAAGACTCCGCTGTCTGTCTGTCCGTCTGTCTGTCTGTCTGTCACCAGGCTGTCTGTCTGTATCATGAACCGTGATAGTTAGACAGTTGAAATTTTCACAGATGATGTATTGTTGCCGCTATAACAAATAATAAAAAAAAAATTAAGGGGACTCCCATAAATATATAAAAGTAAACGGGTGGTTAAGTTTTCGTTTTTTTATGAAAAGATAAGTACAATGTAGACAATTTTTTTTGATAATTTGTTATGATTTATTCGACAAATTAAAGATGGGCACGCGTACATACAAGTTTTTTGATACTTGTAGTTTTATAATTGACTTGCTATTATTTTAATTCCCCATCGGTGACCGTACTTTGCCGTTATAACTTCGGTTTCCAGAAAAATAGGCAATAAATGACCATTTCCCCCCCCCCCCCCCCCCTTATTGTGAGGATTTTACATATATTTTCTTTTGAATTTCGAGTAAAATAGGTTGGAAGTTATTTAGGAAAATAGGCGAAAATTGACCATTCCCCTCACCCTATTTTCGAAACTACTGGGGCCAAACATACAGAAAAAGGATCTTTACCTATAGATAACAGGAAAACCTATAAGAAGTCTATGGTATTTAAAGTAACCCAGTAAATTTCAGATAATCATGTACGGAACGGAACCCTCTCCACGCGAGTGTAACTCGCACTTGTCCGGTTTTTTCTGCTTCAGACTCGTGCTTGAAGGATAAATTTACAAGGTAGGTCTTTACCTACCTTGTAAATTTATCCTTCTAATTTAAGTTTAGTTTGTATTATATTTTAATCAAAATGTTAGTTTGTGTTAAAACTTAATTTGTTTTGTAGTTAAATATTCAAATACAATTTACAATGTTACATTGTCAGCGAAACACAGCCAGCTGACATTTTTATTTATTCCGAGGAAGTCACTGTTTCTTTTTTTTTCATATTCGGGTGACCAGCTGACCCTTACTTATTTTTCTCAAGTTATTGGGTTAGCTACAATCTGACACATTCTCAATTTTTTCTATCTGTTTGGTAGGTTACCGCTGCTCAACCCACCACGGAACCGCAGCTGACGTTCACGAGGCTTCATGCTACAACTCCCTGAAGCATTTTAGGAGTTATCGCCCGGGAGGGACTTGTGGTCATGAAAATCTGTTGCTGGCTCGCGGACCATTAATTCCCAGTCAGCCTTAAACCTTCAAGATTTTAAACGAACTATTTTGAAATAAAAACATAAAATATATGCACACCACACCACCCAATTCTGATCAGCTGGACCCCAGACAAAATGTCCTTTGAGTCATTTACTTCAAAATTTTCATACATTGTCTAAGTGTACGCCTAAAATCACGATGTGTAACTCAATATTGAATTGAATTTCACCAAATGTCCGGTATGCGACTGTATGTTTTTTTTTGTATGTTTATTACGCGATTACTCTGCCAATAATTGGCAGAGTAATCATCTATATCAATTCATAATTATTATGAATTGATATAGATGATTCCTTTTTAACAGACAAGAAAAAAATAAAAGGATTTTCGGCATCTTCTAGAAGACTATTATCATTATTTTTTAAATAATCTTTCATGCTCAAAATCGACTTAGTTTGCGTTTTATTACAAGTATAAATTACACCTTGAGACTTCAATATTTTCTAAACGATCCCGCAAATCTAAAAATTGGTTATAACATTCTTTTAATATTTTTTAAACAGCCTCATTCGAGGTTGTATGAGAAAAAAGAAACACGTTTTCTTTAGGTATGTGGAAACAGATAGAATAGAAATATATAGGTATATAAAACATATTTTATACTTTTGTTGTGTGCACACAACATTTTAGCTTTGTAACTTTAATAGTGTTCGAGAAAAGTGGCTGTGGTATACCGACGAACAGACTGACAGTTAAACACAAAGACAGACGGACATGGCTAAAATATAAGAATACCTAGTTTGTAGTCAAATTTAAACTTTCGTGAGACATTATAAGCACTTGAAGTAAAACGCGGCTTTACTCGCGATTTATTGTCAGAAATGGTACGAAATGTTTCGGACTCTTTTGGAGTTCTTCTTCAGCGGCCCTAACATGCATGTCAAAAAGATAAATTAGAACCGTTTATCTCTAAGTGCGTCTCTCTCACACTAGTGCCGACGAAAGAGATAGTCATAGAGATAAACGGTTCTAATTTATCTTTATGGCATGCATGTTAGGGCCGCTGGGATTGAGTACGGTCGCAAAGGACTCCAAACGAGTCCGAAATATGTTGGACCATTTGTCACAATAAATCGTGAGTTAACCCATGTTTATTTCAAGGATAGCTTGACTACAGAACCCTCAAAAAGGAATCTAGTGTCACATCACGAATTATTTAAATCACCCACACCATGCGCCCGAGTAAGTATCACACTAATATTATAAAAGCGAAATGTGTGCGTGTGTTTGTGAGTTAGTGTACAAGGATTTACGGGTTTTGGGTTAAAGTTCATTCACCATATATTTTTACGTAATGTTTCTGTGTAAACATTTCGTTAGCGAGATCTAAAATGCAGCCAGCGACATATATATAGCAGTCTTATAAATAAAACTCATAAACAGAGGTTCCTCTAATTATTTACCATCTAGACATGCCGCCCACTAAGGAGATAATGTTCTTCAAACCGCCCACCATGAAGCAATAACTTTAGATATTATCCGTAGCGAGTCTTAATTTCATAAAAAAAAATATGACATTAAGGAATACAGTAGGTTCAGTAAACAACATCTTACACGAACTTTCAAACATAACAATTTAAGAGTGATGATTTTAGTAAGACTTTGAAAGTCGATTAACACAGAATCAAAGTGCAAACTCGATAGCCGCTATCTTTACAGTTCGCGTGATTTTTATTATCCCATTTGACGTTTCCTACGCGATATATTACGCAAATTTAACCGTTTACTACACATTCTCCATAATCGTATTTGCTGTTGAAACAGTATAAGCTTTTAGTACAATTAAGTTTTGTCTAAGCGTAAAACATTTCGGTAATCATAATTATATTTCTTCATTACCTTAAATTTCAAATTCAAGATAAATAAAGAGAATAATAATAATAATAAATCAGGGGAAAATCTTTACACAATTCGATCTAGTCCCAAAGTAAGCTCTAAAGGCTCGTGTTATGAGTACTAGACGACGATATAAATACTTATATAGACAAATAAATACTTAATAGTAGTTTATGCAACGGTTGCATAATGATAGGCCTTAAAACACTAGTGCGGTTTTCATGAAACGAGCCGATAGGCGAGTTTCATAATAAGATCGCACGTGTGTTTTAAGGCCTAATTATGCAGAGTTGCATACATAACTTTATCTACACACATATTATAAATCCTCCATGATGGGTTCAGAAACAATATTTTCTGGCAACAAGTTATTTGTTGCAATTGTGGCTGCATATTTCCGATATCCGGCGCATTTTCACATCACACACACTCCGAGAAGACTACTTACTATTCATATTTTCAACTAAAATGTAAATTACAAACAACTTTTTCTATTCAATTCAACAACAATTCTACTTTCGTTCAGCAAAACGTCAACCGCCATGTTGACGTTTTGCAATTCGATCTTCCGTCAAGACCATTTTTTTTTTAAATCATAGACAAACGGATGAAGTCTCTATTCTCACGTCACTCGGATCAAATATTGTGCAGTTTATATTAAAAAAACATACTGAATTGACGTTTGGTATCAATAACTGTTTTAATATCTATGGATACTAGAATAGAGACCCACTTGAGTTTTGACAGCTGTTCCAAATTTAATCTCATTTCTTTACTAAAAACGATAAAGAAGTCATGTTATTTCTTTATCGCAGCACTGGTTTTTCCTAATTGGTTGTCAAAAGGGTGGTCATTTCATACGGTTTTTGATTAACCAATGGAGGTTTTATGATATGGGTGTAGATAAATACATAGAAACCATCCAAGACTCAGGAACAAACATTCGTGCTCATCACACAAATATTTGCCTTTACCGGGGATCGAACCCGGGACGCTTGCGTCGGAGGCAGGGTCACTACCAACTAGGCTATCCGCGTCGTCAATGGATTCCTAAGATCGATTTTTACTTAAATCGGGTTTGATTTGGGACAGTCAACAAACGTCAAATGGGACTATAAAAATCTCGCGAACTATACCTAGTAATTAGTAATGAAGCACCTTCAAAGACAACTATATACAGGTGATATTCAGCATATTTCCTTCACGGAAGATGTACGTGGAGGCCGACCAAAATCGGCAGTTGCACAAGAAAACATCGAAGCTGTGTGTTTGATGACAATTTACATCGGATTTGGTTTTGGCGTGCTTAAATACCTTGAAAACATGACTGAACAACATGAACTTTTGACATGAGTGTCATTCGCCATCTTGGATACAAAAAGTGACATCTAATTCGGTGTCTTATGCATAAATAAACACGATTAAAAAAAAACCTTACGCTGATCAATTCCGAGGTCTCTTAAGAGGGCACCGACCGTCCAGTGGCGCCCTCATCACTGTTATTGTGTTTTCTATTAAAGGAAAGTATTTTATTAAAATTGAAGCCGTATAAGTTGTTACGCAACTTAATACACAACGTATATGCTATGTAATATAGCTTTGCAAAGTATAACCATCATCTAAACAATTTAACAGAAAAAAGCGGCCACTATTTTCTATTTAATTGATTAGATGATGGTTATACTTTGCAAAGCTATATCACATAGCATATACGTTGTGTATTAAGTTGCGTAACAACTTATACGGCTTCAATTTTAATAAAATACTTTCCTTTAATAGAAAACACAATAACAGTGATGAGGGCGCCACTGGACGGTCGGTGCCCTCTTAAGAAAGTGCACTAATAAAGCATACGGGATTTGTGTAAGGACCAAAATAGCTTGAACGTATTCAATCAGCATTTGAAAAGGTAACCCATTCGAGGGTTTTGGTACTGGTAAGAAGTAAGTCGAATTAACTTGTCCCGATTAAGTTAACCCGATCAAAATGTTACCAAAAATAATGGTTTTTAAAACCAGCGTTGTCAAAAACTGTTCAAATTTGAATCATAAAAACAATGTACAGGGTGACAGGTTATTTTATACATTCCTTTTAGAGGGATATAGTACAACTCATTTGCAGCAAAAAAGTCATATAGTAAGTACCCTGTCCGAAAATTGTTAGTCTCTGAGATGTTGAGGATTTTATTTATTTTAGGAAATTCCGGAATTTCATAAAAAATATATTAATCAATTAATTATTATTTTTATTATTATTTTATTAATTATTTGTTTATTAATTATTATTATTTTATTAATTATTAATATATTATTAATTATTAATACTTTTTTTTGTTTTTTTTTAAATTAAAAAGGGTTTTATTATAAGTAATTAGTATACAATATTTACAATAACATTATAAATTAAAACTAAAACTAATCTACATATATAAAAGATAAATTAATAAATATGTACAACTTATTACTAATTAAAAAAAGGAATATATTTACATAAATGTATATTATTATATTATAAAAATAATACCCCCTCCAGCAAATCCGTCTCCGGCATGGTTCCCAAAACACAGGCGGCGTTACCTCTCTGAACAGAACTTCTCATTTTATTAATTATTAATATTTTATTAATTATTATTAAAAGAATTAAAAATAAAATTGCCATTTTAACCTTTTCAACGCCAACGACGGATATATCTGTCAGGGTATACAGGGTACAAAAGCCTTGAAATTCGTGTTACTTTTTCTCACTCACTCTCACTTCTCTTCACTGTCTTGTAATGAAGTGATTACTTTATTGTTTTTCTATGGGAGTTTTGTTTAATAACATGTAGCATTACGTTCTTAGTTATTTGTCATTACATAAAACTACTGAAATCTTAGCTGTCAGAAAATACATAACATAAAATACATCAAAAAATGGTACCTACTTATTTTTTATTATCAATTATTTTTTTACGTAATTGCACAATTTACTACTAAAACTTAAACCATCGATATTTCAGAAACTATCAATTTTCGGACAGGGTATATACCTTATGGGATATGACCTTTATTGCTGAAAATGAGTTGTACCCCGTAAAAGGAATGTATCGAATAACTGATGATTATGAAATGATCTGTATTAAGTAGGTACTATATGATTGCTTATAGTAATGATAGCAACATATACCATTCGTATAGCAAACCCGAAAGCGGAAAGCATTCTACTGACTATTGCCTACACACTCTACTAAATACTAAACTCGTCATAGCATGAAAATAAAACTTTCGTTTAATGATTATACATACCTTCATTGGCATTCTAAGTTTTAATATTTCACTGTAGTCCCTTAACACAGATATTGGTGCATGAATCTGTAAAAGCAACCCTTACATTAGGAGTTTTGAAGTGCATTTAAAACGAATTATTTAAGTGTTCAATCAGATAAAAAAATGTCTGAAGGACTACATATACTGACTGAAGACTAAAATATATGAACTCACTTTAATGAAGTGCAATCCGTGCAGGTTGTCGGGGGCCTCGTGTTCCAGCTGCAGCCCCTCCTGGATGAGGTTCTCCTCGAAGATGCGCCGCTGCCGGCGCGCCTCCGCCGTCGTCGCGACCTTATTGCCCGACTCCCACACCAACACAAAGTCAACTGATCGCACCCCATCGTTGAACGTCAGTGACTGATTGTTTAGTATTCCGCCCATTATTATCCTGCATGAGTAGGCAAATTAAATATAATATTTTTAGATATCTTGAAAAAATGCTCTGTTAAGGGAAGCAATGTGTCTGTGTCTGTGTCTGTGTCTGTGTGTGTCTTTTTGATTTTTATTTGGATTTGATAGAACGCTATCAAATCCAAATAAAAAGTAGAAAGTGGTACATGAGATTGTTTCACGTCTTTCCCCCGTACTACAAAACGTTTCTTAAAACCCCTTCCTCTCCCTCCGCCACCTCTTTTGTCCCTAAAATTTCGCAAATAAGAAGTTAATTCGCTCAAGTTGATTTAAATTGTCTTATTTTACAGGATGTTTTCGACCGAGCGAGCGAAGCGAGCGAAGCGTCTCCGTTTCAGCTTGGGCAAAAATGCTTTCGTATTTCCAGCGGATGTCCGTCCGTCCATTTGTTCTCGTCTACAGGTCGCAGTTCTCAACCGATTCTCGTGAAATTTTTTGAGCAGGTTTGATAACTAAATAGAATTTTTTTGTCGATTCAGTTTTTCGATTTTTTTCAAAATGGCAGTGATATGGGGGTTTTTGCAATTACAAACTTATTTGCGGTGTTGGTAAACTGACTGATGACTGAGTTTGTCGCTCGCGATTCGTGAATTATTTTTTCGTTTTGTTTAATCTTTGATATCTGCTAAAGTATATATTTAAATCATATAGTGTAAAGGACAATTTTAATCTACATTAAATGCCCAAGGTAGAAAATGTATTTGTATGGATAAGGATTAATACTGAATAGGAAAAAATAGCTTCGCAAATAACCTAATAATGTTTAATAATTTTTTTTAACATAAAAATGGTTACTGCGGGTCAATCTTAGGAGATAGACATATGCCATCGCGGACTTTTCTCTAGGCTTTTTAAAGAACTACTATTATTTAGTACATTAATTTGATATATTTCTTAAGGTTTAAACAAGCGTCAGCTATTTAAACGCTAAAAAATTGATTTTTTTTGAAGACTTGATTAAAAAACATTGGATTTTCTCTATTATATTATAATAATATTATCCTTCCCAATGAACCAGGTCGTCCATTGGTGAAAACCGCATCTAAATGAGTTGCGTGGTTTAGGACGAGTTAGCGGATATACTTACAGTTTTCCAACGTCAAAGTTAAGTTTGTCGCGAGGTCTACATCTCACGGAGCCACTAGTTTCTATTTTGTTCTTTTTTCTGTATACCCGTGTAAAATAGCAAGTAAGAACCCCTGACACATGCACTTCCCGAACACCGCGACGGGCGTCTGCCGGACGGATGATCAGCGGCAGATAAGCGGACGGAGGTTTCGTCGGCCGGTGCCTGGCCATGACCCAGATTCCCCCGCAGGAACCTAAACGGAGAAATGTAAATTCTCCTCCGCTCTTCAGGTAAGGATCTGCTGGAGCCTCGTAGTGATCCGGGGGCCGGTCGAGGGTCTCGCTCTCTCCAAAAGCCGAAATCTCCTGCCTTCCGGCAGACGCCCCTCGGTTTCCCCCCCCCCCCTTACTATTTAAGCAGCGGCCCTAACATGCATGCCACAAAGATAAATTAGAACCGTTTATCCCTATGACTATCTCTTTCGTCGGCACTAATGTGAGAGAGACGCACTTAGAGATAAACGGTTCTAATTTATCTTTGTTCCATTCATGTTAGGGCCGCAGTGTAAAAAAACATAGGTATCTAATGCGTAGGTATTACATACAGCAAAACATTTCGAAAAATGTTTTGATTCAGATTCAGAAATATTGTTTTCGGATTTAAGTATAATAGCCCGTGTGTACGAAGTAACACATTTTGCGGGGAATGCTTAGTACAGGCTACATCCTCATTCGTTATTTATTATTAAAAAATTGCTATGGATTTTTTCTTTTATTTTCCTCGTATTTATTACGCCAATAGGCGTCAAATATATTACTCCTGACGAAAAAAAAAACATGCATTTAAGGGTTAACAAATACTTACGAACAATGGTTGGCCAAGGGTTTCCCATTGCTAGCAGAGGCGTCTGTGGGCGATGCGGCGGGCTCGCCGCACGCGCAGTCTTCCACCGCACGCGTGGACTTTTCGGTATCGTTGTCTCTGGAATAATGCGAGGAAGTGTGTTAATAATAATAGGGAGCGCTCACGAAACAATAAGGCTTCGTTTACATTCACTACCTGTCTGCCTTATACCACTTGCTGCCATATCAATTTAGATAGATATATTAATCTACTTCATCAAGTAGAGAGATATTTTAAGTCAGTTATTGATGAAGGTTCCCTTTTGCGACGGTATTTATCTTTTAAGTTGCAACGGCTTCAACAAATCAAAATTATTATGAATTTTGATTTGTTGGTTACTATTTTTTGAGATATACACCATTTTTGGGAGCAGTACCATTTTCGAGATCCAAACTTGGTACGCCAGCTTGACGTCAAGTTAGCGTACTCGTTAAACAGGGCTCATATCTCCGAAATTATAAAGGTACTATTTTGTTGAACTCGGTACTAATTGGGTACTATTTAGATACTATTTCTTGGAATCATCAGATCCTGGATATATTCCACGGGTACGCGAACTTGACGCTCACGTAAACCGCTCGAGTTTGGGCTCATATGGTTTGCAATTCGGATGACAATACAATAATTTCGTACCATCGAGCTGATCTGACCATGGAGCCAGGAGGTGGATAGTGGAACTCTTCAATGACTACTAGTAAACCCCTCGAGTTTGGGCTCATTTTGTTTGGTTTGACGAGTCCAATAGGTATACCTTAGTGATGAAGATCTTTTGTACGTTTTCGTGCGTTACTGACAAGAGCGTTTTTTTTTTCTTTGTGTAAATTATAGTTTAAAAAAACTAAAAAACACGCTTTAATAGCAAACCGAACTAAAAAGTAGAAAATATTTTTTAAGCATGAAGAGATTGTGTTACGTTTATAGAAATTCCAACAATCAATTATGACTAATCAATTTGGGATAGGTTGAGAATAAAAATTAAGTTATTAACAAATAATTTAATTATAGTAAGTAAACAAGAGGTTTATTATGAGTGCTTGAGAGAATAGAGGTAGTTGTGCTTTGGGGAATCAGAGTGGTTTCTGAGTTCCCTAAGACCCAACCAGTTGGGCATATTAGTTGTGCCCTGGGTCCGAATTGAGTCGTTGGTACCTCAGTTGTGTAGAAGGGAATCAAAACAACCCATGGCACAACCAGGGATTCCAGTTATCATCAGTCGGGCCATCGGTATTTTTTTTGCCCTACACTTAAACATGTAACTAGACATGTAAAATATCCTATGATTTTGTTTGCCGATGATAGGACAGTAATAATTAAATGTAATGACATTAATAATACTGACATGACTGGCATGTTGTAAAAGTCGACTAAGGGACGGGTCCTCTCCAACATGGTGGACTATCTGTATGGGCGATGGGCTGATCACCTGTCACCATACGTTTCATCATACCATCTTAGGACTAATTAATCGAACGTGGCCACAAGTAGTCTTGCGGCTCTGCCCACCCCATTAGGGATTTCGGGCGTGATGCTATGTGACATCAATAATTATGAAAATGAAATCAATGAAACTGTTAATAATATAGTAGAATGGCTAATTGTAAATAATCTAAAAATAAACTTTTATAAGACTAAAATTATGCACTTTCGGCAGCGAAACCCATTATTTCCTATTAATTGTAATTATGAAGGCCATGTTATTGAATCTGTTAATGTGACTAAATTCTTAGGGATGGTCATTGATAATAATTTATCGTGGAAACTGCATGCGGAAGAGAACTGTAAAAACTTAACTTAACAAATATGCTTATGCTTTGTACAAACTGGCCAAACAAGTAAGCTTCGATGCAGTCATGGCAACCTATCATGCCTATGTAGCGTCAACTCTTTGCTACGGTATTATTTTCTGGGGAAACTCAACCAATAGGCAAGCTGTATTTAAAGCACAAAACCGGTGTATCAGAGCAATGTGCGGACAAGTAGCCAGATAGTTGTGTCACACATTTTAAAAGGTTAAACATTTTGACAATGCCATCTCTTTTTATTTATGAAATAGCTGTGTTTATAAAATCTAACCCTAAATTATTTGTTTACACTAAAGACATCCGACACAAACACAATCTTTGCGCTGTTCTGTCACATACCGCGCTGATGCGAAACAGCATACTATGTTTGGCAAGCAAGATCTTTAATAAAATACCAATATATATAAGAATGGCATCGATGCAAGAATTTAAATGCTTGTTCTTGAAATTATTAATTTCTACATGCTATTATTCATTGACAGAGTATTTTATTGATAAATTTAATTAGGTAATTCTTTAGTAAGTATAGCATTTTTGACATTTTATTATATACATTATTTTGGTTTGTCCTGAATGATTATTATGATCTATTTTTTTAGATTTGTAATAAGGATTATGTAATTATCAATAATTAATGTTTTTAATGTATTCCCATTTGTCTGATTTTTGTATGCCAACTGGCATAACATACTGTTCTTTAATTTATTTATGTCCACCACTGTAATCAGTTATACATATGTTTACGAATAAATCACTTTGAACTTTGAACTTTACAGACCAATCAGTTGTATAGAAGGGAATCAGAAGTACCCACGGCACAACCAGTTGAGCATGCAGAAAGGCCCGCGCGGCCCCCTTGAGTGCGAGGCAAAGGGTGAGGACCCCTTTGCCCACACCTAGCTACACCATTGGAAATGCTGGCTGGGTGTTGTGATAAGAACTAAACAGAATGGAATATTTTTGGTGTAGGAAAGCATTGTGAGGAAACATGAAAGTTGTGAAGTTCCCAACCCGAAAAGCAATGAGCATAACAAATAAAGCAACAATTCTTTGATATAATAAAATTAAGAAATAAAAATAGCCTTTATTCTCTGACCATAGTTGTACATACATAAAATATTAATCATTTCATTTACTACTATTTAATTTTGTATATTTAGAATTTAATTCATTATTATGTTACTTGTATTATCTATTATACATTATTCTTCTTCCTATTACTATTATGGTTATTTTTATATATTATTTATTTTTATTACTTAGGTCCAAAATATTCTTGTCAGCAACCTATTTTGGTCGGCAAGGGTGTTCTTTGACATAGGCCTCACACAGGCAAAGCCACACTTCTCTATTGTTTGAGTGCTTTCTCCATGTCGTAGGAAGGTCATTGTCCCATCTTTATATGGTCATCCTCTGGTTCTTTTGCCATGTCTAGGGTACCATTTGGTGACTTCTCTTGTCCAATACTCGTTTTTTGTTCTCATCTTATGTCCTGTTCATTGCCACTGTAGAGTTCTGATTTTCTAGGTTATATCTGTTACTTGAGTAATTTTGATGACATTTGACAGTTTACATGAACCTCTTAGTTTGATGTTCAGCATACTCCTTTCCATACTTTGCTGACATACTTTTAATTTGTTAATATTCTGTTTTGTTAGGGCACAAGTTTCACATCCATACATTAGTACTTGTAACTAATTGTTCTATTTACAAAGTGGCAAATACGCAGTTTAGGCTGGTGTAGGCTGCATATCAAATATTTAGTTACACTTATTATTCACAGATGTCACCGTCTGTGGAATACAAGCTGGTATTGAAATAAAGTTAAAAATATTCAAATTAAATACCATAACCTTCACAAGCCTAATCCAGTACATACTTAATTTGAAATAATTGATAAAGCATAAGTATGTCCATTGAGAACAATATAAGATATATGTATAGCATCTGTCATTCATAGCTACAAACAAAGGAAAGGTCTAAGTCTAAAAACACACATATGGATATAGGTGTGTCACTTTTCTCATGCGGTCAAGCTTATGTGGTACTCTTGAGAGTAATGAGTTTGAACAGATTGCATGTGATTAATGTAGATTTAAACAGTATCAAAGCTCAAAACTGCTATAGTCAAATACAATTGACTCAGATGCATTTACCATCCAGACTAGTGTACATTGATACACTAAAACACAAAAGACAGGCTAAATAAAATAGGAGAGGTTACCTCGTTAAATTCTCCAGTTCCATTGTGAAGAGCTGCTCGAGCGCTTGCTCATTTCGCTGGGCGTCGGTCAGGAAGGACTCAGACTCTGCCACGTCAGGTATATTGTGGTGCAGCTTAACGCTCCCCGCGGGGATAGGAGTTGCTAGCTTTGGCGTAAACACATGAGCCCCCACCTTCTCCAATAAAGGCGTCGAGATATTCTTTACAAGCGATGGATCCCCGTCGGACATCACATATAATAATAACTCTACCTTAAGCCCTTGCTCTTATAAGGAAACAGACGTCAATTCAGAGATGACTTGACTTCCCAGAATCACAGACCACTAAGACCGGGTTTTATAAACAGTGTGAATTTTAAAGGTCGTCAAACCAAATGTCAGGTCAAATTTTAGTAAATTTAGCCCGCCGCACACCAATTAAACGTATTACCGCCAGCGCTCATTTAAAATTGGTTGAGGTATAATTCGCGTCTAATTTAATCTGATAATTTTTCGTAAGTCAAAAAGTTTAGTTGGTTTGGTTAATAAATAAACATTCATTCGATCAAATTTTGATTAGGGATGCTCGATATCGATTCGATTAATCGATTATATGTGTGTCCATTTCTTGTTACTAATCGATTAATCTAAAAAACTAAATAATCGATAGTATCGATAATTTGATGGTAAGTCATCGATTTTCATCCATACCTACTTTTCATTGCATATAATAATGCAAAATTCAGCCAGAAACACTAGCCTATTAAAATATTGTCATGGCTACTTTTAATTAATATAATTTCAATTTAATTTTGCAAAAATATCTGTGACAATATTTTAATAGGCCAGTGTTTCTGGCTAGATGTATTCGTCCATATTCAAGTTTCAATACAAAAAATAGGTTTATCCGATACGCAGATGGGTGAAGGTCGACCTCTCTCGGATCCCGTACTATAAGGCTAGCCACTGACCTACAATATAACTGTGCAATGTCACTGGTTGCACAGTAATATCGTCAGTAGATGATATTGACGCTCAATATCGACTACTGACGATCAATATAATTGTGCAACCAGTGATATTGCACAGTTATATTGGAGGTCAGTGGCTAGCCTAACGCATAGTATACAAGTTAACAATGAATGATGAATACAGGTTTATACATTTTGGCTTATTTACATGTGTAGAAAAATTGAAGGTTTTACCTAAAAACATTATTTAAAATAAAGCATAATCATTTGTAAAAGGGTTGTAATTTATTTCTCTTCCAAAATTAAAGCTGATTTGATTATTTGCCATTGTCTTTAATTTTTTATTTGACTATTTCTTTTTTTAACTTCATTTAATCGATTAATTGATATCTCTAATTGGATTAATTGATATGGGCGACATAAAAAAATCGATTAGCAGTTAATCTATTTCTTCGCCATCGATTACCATCCTTAATTTTGATTACAAATGTCAATTTTTTTTTAGTTTGTACTGCCCCCATAGCACACTATTTTTATCGCGCAAATAAAGTATTCGCCCTTTCGCACCCACATACTAGTTATAAAGTGACAGACGCTTTACGTGCGCGATAAAAGCTAGTGTGCTAGGTCCCTAGGCTAAATGACACGCGTATTTAGACCTCAACGAATTTAAAAAGAGCGCTGACGGTCATACATTTTATATGGCCATTAGCGCTCTTTTTGCATTGGGCGATATACCCAGATACGATATGCATCGGATTAAAATCGGATTGATGGAGCTCCTTGCCCAGGCCCCCAATTCTCGCTGCATTCGAGGTAATGTCGATTGCGAGATTAAACGTCAGATTCATACAGTTCTCTCAAACAACTGTATGCACTGACGTTTAATCTCGAATTTGAGATTATCTCGAATGCACCGAGAATCGGGGGCCAGGATATAACAGGCCCTAATTCTTACTTTTTCTTGGGCTCATCTACTCTTGATTGCAATTTACAATGGAGTCCACACATTCCGTTCCTGAGGGCTTAGCACACTAATTTTTATCGCGCACATAAAGCATTCGTCCCTTTCGCACCCGCATATTAGTTAAAAAGTGACAGATCCTTTATGTGCGCGATAAAAATTAGTATGCTAAGCCCTCTGGCAACAGACTCAAACTGAGCTTTGAGTGCCTAGCACACTAGTTTTTATCGTGCACATAAAGCATATGTCACTTTTTTACTAATTTGCGGGTGCGAAAGGGATGAATGCTTTATGTGCGCGATAAAAATGAGTGTGCTAAGCCCTCTGCTGCATTGCATTATGCTGTAAGAAGAATACGACAATTTACCAATGTGGAAACAGCGAGACTTGTTTAGTTTAGTTATTTCCATAGTATCATGTGTTATGGTATCCTGGTCTAGGGTAAGGCGGCTGACATTGAACCCATATCATAAAATCTCCATTGGTTAATCAAAAACCGTAGGAAATGACCACCATTTTGACAACCAATTAGGAAAAACCAGTGCTGCGATAAAGAAATAACATGACTTCTTTATCGTTTTTAGTAAAGAAATGAGATTAAATTTGGAACAGCTGTCAAAACTCAAGTGGGTCTCTATTCTAGTATCCATAGATATTAAAACAGTTATTGATACGAAACGTCAATTCAGTATGTTTTTTTAATATAAACTACACAATATTTGATCTCGAGTGACGTGAGAATAGAGACTTCATCCGTTTGTCTATGATTAAAAAAAAAAATAGTCTTGACGGAGGATCTAATCGCCGCCATGATGGTGTTTTGCTGAACGAAAGGAGAATTGTTTTTGAATTGAATAGAAAAAGTTGTTTGTAATTTACATTTTAGTTGAAAATATGAATAGTAAGTAGTCTTCTCGGAGTGTGTGTGATGTGAAAATGCGCCGGATATCGGAAATATTCAGCCACGATTGCAACAAATAACTTGTTGCCAGAAAATATTGTTTCTGAACCCATCATGGAGGATTTATAATATGTGTGTAGATAAAGTTATGAATGCAACTCTGCATAATTTGGCCTTAAAACACACGTGCGATCTTATTATGAAACTCGCCTATCGGCTCGTTTCATGAAAACCGCACTAGTGTTTTAAGGCCTATCATTATGCAACCGTTGCATAAACTACTATTATTCTACAGAAGAGAGCCCCGTGACTGGCAGTCGGACGCTGTCAGTCGAAACGTCTGTAAGCATGTCGGGCGGTTGCTATCCGACGTAAGTATCATACATAGGTACGTAGGGGGAGCCAATAATATACGACCACGACCAGTCAGTGTTGCCAATTTAGCGACCTTGTCGCTAGAAATGGAGACTTTTGATTAAATCTTAGTGATATAAATAAAGTTTTGATTTGAAGACAACAATTATTTGTTTTTAAATTTAAGTTAAACATATATTTTCATAAAACTCTAGCTCTAGTTAAATAATAACCAGTTTTAGCAGCTATCTAGCTACTTCTACTAAGGACTCGAATTCATAGGAGTTGGCAACACTGCGACCAGGGAATGCAGTTTGCTATAGGTCTGTACGTAATTACGTAGAAGTCTACCGGGTCGGAGCGTCTGTTAGTAGTCTAAACCAGGACAGAAAAGTTAAAAAGAAATCGGTGCCACGCCGCCCGGGTTCTGTCAATTTGCGTCGGTCGGTTCGGTGATCAAATAGTGAATGGAAGTTAGGTTGCCGGCAACTAGTCGAATCAATTTAACTGTACAATTTGAATAATTTACGTAAACTATACCACTTTTTGATTGATGCCTAGGATTTAATCAAGATGACTGTCGAAGCGCAACCCAGGGCAAAGATGTCTCAGCTTTCGTCTGATAAGCAACTCACCTTTATAAAATTGACTGTTTTGTCAATGGCGGCAATTTTATGTAAGCTCTTCCTTGTTATTGTTCGAAACTGTAGCGACACCCCTACCAAATAATTAGTAGGCAATCGGCAACGTACTCCTTATCTATTCATAAATACTTCTAAAATGTTTCACCATTTTGTGAGCTTTTAATACCAATACTACTACCGTTAACTTGCCAAAACTTTAACGCGTTCAGTACTGCGGACGACTATTTTGTATACGTTATCTAGAAGATTGTTATTTCCTAGTAACATATTTATTTTTTCAGCTTTTGCAACACGTCTGTTCTCCGTGCTACGGTTTGAAAGTGTTATCCATGAGTTTGATCCATACTTCAACTACAGAACGACTAGGTACCTTACAGAAGAGGGCTTTTACAAGTTCCACAATTGGTTTGATGATAGGGCATGGTATCCCCTAGGCCGTATTATTGGTGGTAAGATAATTTGAAGGGTACAAGCAAAGAACATGGAATGTTCTAATTAATTGATTATGTATGACAAAAAGGCAATTTCATAATTAGAAATATCTATAACCATACTAGCTTCCACCCACGTATTTGTCCGCATGGACATGCTAACCACCTAGAGCGGTATGAAATATACTTTACGACCTATTCTCATACCTACCAAATATACATGAGAATCGATATAGCCATTTCCACATGACCACTAAACCGTGACACGAGATTTTATATATATATAGATTGAAACTGTTTCTCTCATAATTGGTTCATAATTGATTAAGTAGGACATTCTCTGTTCTTTGCTGGTACCTTTTATTTATTGTTACTTGTTCGTTTTATCTCTGCAACAGTATCCACAGTACAGTCAGTAAAAATATGTTTCTCTTGCCAGGAGTTACAAGACTGAGTACAACCGGGTGGGTGCTGATAATGATATATCCATTCTGATTTTCCAATTATGGTTATTCGTCAATTAAATCATTCAGTGCCAGATACATGACTTTCGGGTATTTTATGATTTCATTCCGATGTCGGATGACCCGATATCGGGATCATAATACTATAGGTGACTAAAGCCCATGCCGAAAAACCTGATATCATGATCTGTTTTTGACCAGCAGGGTTGTCGCTAAAAGATATTATTTTTAGGCATACTTTTCAAATTTAACGAACTGAACTGAACAAATTGCCAGTGGAATGAAAAGTTGTTTGAATTATGGAAAAACGGATGCCACAAAAGTCTAGCAAATGCAGGTGGCTTGATGCAGAACATGATATCAGGATCTCAGCATGTGGCGTCAATTCTTTGGACAAAGGTGTAAATGTGCCCGACAGTCAGGTCTTATACAAAATGAGATATGTTTCATCTGCATGGCAGTGTAAACAAAGCAAGGTCTATCAGAAAGGCTGATTTAGTTAAAGAGATGATGATTTAAGTTAATATATGAACCTATTTTTTCTATACACAGGTACCATCTATCCAGGTCTGATGGTCACATCCACCACACTGTACAACATCATGCAGTTTATGAATATAACTATTGACATTAGAAATGTGTGTGTGTTTCTCGCACCTTTCTTCTCTTCACTTACAACAATTGTTACATACCTTTTAACGAAAGAACTGAAGGTATGTTATTTTATTATTTATCAGACTTTTGCATAATAGATGTTTTATTCAGAGGTAGGTCATAATAAGATGTATCATTATCAGGATGAAGGTGCTGGTTTGGTAGCTGCTGCAATGATTGCCATTGTCCCAGGCTACATAAGTCGGTCGGTGGCTGGAAGCTATGACAATGAAGGCATTGCTATTTTCTGCATGCTGCTCACATACTACTTTTGGATCAAAGCGGTTAACACTGGAACCTTGTTGTGGGCTACTATGACTGCACTTGCATACTTTTACATGGTAAGTGGTAGGAAATAAAATTAATAATTAGATTTATATTAGCGAAATACATGACACAGTTTATGTAGTTGTTAACATTTTTTTTTTTGGTCTGAATTTTAAGATTCTCTTTTACCTGATTGTGCAAAGCCTAAAGGAGGGTCTTACAATATATTTTTGAGCCTCGTTTTTGGGTTTCGGTTCATAATGACAACAGAAAATCACAAAATATCGCAAAATGACGGTCGCAAACTGCCTAGATCGTAAAATGACTAGGTTATAAAATGACTAGATCATACAATGACTAGGTTCCAAAATGCCTACATCGCAAAATGACTAGGTCGTAAAATGACTACATGGTGAAATGCCTACATCGCAAAATGCCTAGGTGGCAAAATTATTGATGATAGAACAAAATAATGTACTACGACTTTGCAGAACACATCATTATCTACAAAAAATGTCGCGACAGCATATGTCTAACTATTATAGTTATGTCACAATAAGTGTTCTAAAAAATAATTGAAATGCCGCCGCTAGAAATGGCTCTTTATTTGTACCTTGGTATTAATCCTTATACGTTTGTTGTATGGGGGCCCCCTTAAATATTTGTTTTATTTTAATGTAATTATTTATTTTTAAAGTGAATATTTCAAGCGTCTACGTGTTGCCGTTATCAAAATCAAGCGAAAACGAGCAAAAAGATCGGACAAGTGCGAGTTACACTCGCGTGGAAAGGGTTCCGTTCTGATTGATTATCTGAAATTTCCTATATTACTTTAGATACCATAGACTTCTAATAGGTTTTCCTGTAATGTATAGGTAAAGAACTATTTTCTGTAATTTTTTACCTATGGATGTTTTAAATGCTAGACCTAAACTCTGTAGTCGTTAGTATTTTTCATTTAAGAAGAAATCACTCTCGGAAAAAAAAGCCCTAGCGAAAACGGAAAATAAAATTAGCTTACATTGAATAAAGATATTTTAACTTTAACTGAATTTTTTAATTTAGATTTTTTCCGTCTAATTACTGGCTCTAGTCGGGCACGCACGAACTTGCCGCCCTTATTTCACTCTTTTAGGGATTGATTGTCTTAAAAACGTGGCATATGTCTTTCCCCAGGGTTTAATTTATCTCCATACCTAATTTCATCATAATGTGTTCAGCGGTTTAGCTGTAAATCGCGCAGATATTCAAAAATACATTCAACGGGCTTTTCATCAGGCGGACCGCACGAACTTCCCGTAAATCAATTTCCTTACCACTGTTTATTTTTACTTTAAAAAAGTAGCCTATGTCCGTCCCCAGCGCTCAAACTATATCTTATTACCAAATTTCATAAAGATCAGTTCGGCGGTTTAACCCTGAAAATGTAACAGACAGACATACTTACTTTCGCATGAAAAATACAAGTATGGATGTTGAAAAAGAAATCAAATCTGATTATAAAGGACCTTGCAACATTTCTCATTATTTGCAAATTTAAATTTGATATAGCCAATGGTCCTGAATATACAGCAAGTAACACGACGAACAGCAAACCTTCAAATTCGTCAATGGCTATGTTGAGCCGAGCACAATAACGCACTGTTTGCTAGTAACCATCCGTTAATTTTGATTTTATCATTTTACAAAATTAACTAAATACCTCTAGTTTTAAAGTCTGTTAACACATTTTGTATCATCCTATGGTACCGACCGATAACAGTGACAGATGTGTTAACACAGAAAAATGTATAAAGTCCGCTATTCCACAAATCCTATCACATATTCAACTATGACCGCGGTATAATCACGTTACCGCGGAGTACGTTATTATATGACGCATTTTATACGTTCAAACGTTTCAAACACGTAAACAACTATCAGAACTGAAGTCCATTATATTGATGCCTAAAATATCAATTGTGTTTTCTCTGCATAAATAACATATAAGGGGTAAACAATAATAACGAAAATGACACGATTCTATCATTTTGACGTCTTCATGATAGAAGAACAGAGAGTAACCATTAATAATTTAAATACTGTAATATAACCTTTACAGTACAGTAGTAGTATGTTTTTAAGTATGTATGTTAAGTTACAAGCATTCCTCAATGTAATTTTGGTTAGTTCTAAGCCTATGATTGATTGGTGAAATGAAATTTAATTTCTAAAAAGATTTTTGCTTATCAAAGCACTAGTCCTAAAAGCCGATCACAGAGCATGGTGTTGAATGTTTCACACTGATTATGTTAATTTATATGCATTTTCAGTTTTTGCTCTTTCATACATAATAATGTGTTGCCCAGTGCTAATAAGGCCAAACTACAATTATACCAAAAATTTGTTATACCTAAGATTATAATAACTTCCTCCTCCTGCACGGGCAACGCGAGTAGCAGCGGCAGGAGCAGGAGAAGTGACCCATTTCCATACTCGCGCTGCCCACTTCCCTGCTCACTTCGGCTGCATGGGCAACGCGAGTAGCAGCGGCAGGAGCAGGAGAAGTGACCCATTTCCATACTCGCGCTGCCCACTTCCCTGCTCACTTCGGCTGCATGGGCAACGCGAGTAGCAGGAGCAGGAGAAGTGACCCATTTCCATACTCGCGCTGCCCACCTCCCTGCTCACTTCGGCTGCATGGGCAACGTGAGTAGCAGGAGCAGGAGAAGTGACCCATTTCCATACTCGCGCTGCCCACCTCCCTGCTCACTTCGGCTGCATGGGCAACGCGAGTAGCAGGAGCAGGAGAAGTGACCCATTTCTATACGCCCGCTGCCCACTTCCCTGCTAACTTCGGCTGCATGGGCAACGTGAGTAGCAGCGGTAGGAGCAGGAGAAGTGACCCATTTCGATACTCGCGCTGCCCACTTCCATGCCCAGTTCCCTGCTCACGTCGGCTGCATGTAAATGAGGCATAACAAATAATAAGAAATAAAACTTTAAATTCTAAGAAAGAAGACGCCTTACATTTATTTACCTAGCTTTAGGATGATTAGTCACTTTGTTTCTAGTCTGTGGATCTTGATAAAACAATGTTAGATAATAGACCATGCCTGTAATGGTTGAAATTGTTTTATTGAGTTTGGTAGATGTGTATGTATTGAGGTGTGGCGTGTTGCAGGTGTCGTCGTGGGGCGGCTACGTGTTCCTCATAAACCTGATCCCGCTGCATGTGCTGGCGCTGCTGCTGCTGGGCCGCTTCTCGGCGCGCGTGTACGTCGCCTACAGCGCGCTCTACTGCGTCGGCACTATCCTATCCATGCAGATCTCCTTCGTCGGCTTCCAACCCGTCCAGAGCTCTGAACACATGCTGGTAACTCACTAACTGCTTAAACAGAGTCCTCAGCATTTTCTTTTAGAATGTGAAAGTCATGAGTAGATGTTTTTAAGAGTGCTCTGCTCTTTTTTAAGCCATCAGTCATAGCTGCGCGGTTTAATTAACACCCACGCCCCTAACATTTCCGATCGATTTCTCACTCTTGAAGTTTTACTTCATATGTTTTTAGTGCAATGAAACTGAGAAAATGTATTGAAGGAAGTCGTGTAGTGCTAGTTTTTTTTTTATGGAATCACTAGAAGACATAACTAGATGGTTTCCCTGTTTCTATTACGTGCGGAAGGTCTTTTTATGTTACGTATAAACTTAAAAGTGCCGTAATATAGGATCCCACCAAAAACATTTTCATGTAAAATGTTGCCAAGACGAGACCACATGGCTCGCACTGTCAAAAGGTTATCAGATCTCATGTAGAGACAAGCTTCTAACTACACGCCCTAACTCTACAAGCCCTAACTTCACAATCTCTACACCTTAGTCAAAATATGTGGCTTGTGGCCGAATTCAGAAACGCCACTTACGCATTTGATTAGATATTAAGTAGTTAAATGTCCCTCAACTAGTTGTCAACCTATACAGAAACGTCACTGAAACGTCACTAATTAAAGCTCAATTTGAATGGCCTTTCCGAATTCGGCCATTGGCCGTTTAGATACCGTCACCACCGTTACGTATGTAATTAATTACTTTTGTGTTATACAATACTAGAACCCGCCACAGCTTCGCCCGCGGTATTTTCCATATAAACTTTTGCCCCTTATGGGACGGAATTTCAACACAACCCCAAAATCAATTTACTAAATTTTCACCCCTACAGGGGTTGATGTTTTCAAAATGCTTTTGCGGTGCGCCTTTGTTTTTATTCAGAAGCCTAAATTCTCATTTTCATGTTAATAAGCTGAAAAATGACGAATTTCCATACAAATTGTTAACTCCTTTTTCACCCCTTTAGGGATTAATTTTCGTAAAATCCTTTCTTAGCGGGCGCCTCCATTATCTAAAGAATATCTGTACCAAATTTCAGACTTCTAGCTCCAGTAGTTTTGGCTGTGCGTTGATATGTCACCCGATCAGTCAGTCAGTCAGCTTCTTCTTTTATATATATAGATTTCTTGGGTCACGATGACTGGGCAGGAGTTGATGCGGTGTGCTTGTGTGTAGGCCCTGGGTGTGTTCGGGCTGTGCCAGCTGTACGCGTTCGCGGAGTACCTGCGCGCGCGCCTCTCGCCCGCCAACTTCGAGCTGCTGTTCAAGGCGCTGCTCACCGCACTGCTCGCCACGCTCGGCACCGCTGTCGTTGCACTCACCATTACTGGTAACCCACCACCACCATTTATAACGAACAATGTTAACGCTCATGTCATGTCTGTTTGTATGACACAACCGCTTTTTCTAGAAGATTATTAGGGTTGCTTCTAATTCAAAATGAAGGCTATGACGAAGTAGGCTTCATTGGTTCATGAGTTTATACTTACTGAAAATAGGCTAGCTTCCTAAAAAAATCTAATTAGTCCGTCATTTACATTGTGAAAAAATATTGAACACATATTTTTTCTTTTGTCAATTAAACAAAAAATTACGAAGATATAGTGCGTTAAAGTTCCGAGTGACGTCACGACTTTGTACACTTTTCACCATTAAGTCAAGTCATTAGCCCCAACTCCCGAACATTGATGCGCATTCTCTTTGTCAATTTTGATAGATTTGATAAAGCCAAAAAATACGTGTTCAATATTATTTGATAATCTTACTGACGGAATAATTAGTTTTTTTTTTACTCAGGCAACATCCTTATTATCTAAAATAACACCTAATAACTTTGAATAGAAAAATAGCTAAAGCATCAGTTTTCAGAGTTATAATGAATACGGAACCCTACACTGAGCATGGCCCAACATGCCTTTGATCGGTCTTTATTATTATTTCAGGCAAAATTTCACCATGGACCGGACGCTTCTATTCTTTGCTAGATCCTTCGTACGCCAAGAATCACATCCCCATTATTGGTAAGACTTATTTAAAATGATATTAACGAATTTATTGATAAGTTTATTGTTCGGTTGTTGGTCTCGGTTTGTCGCGATAACTACGTTTAACCTTTTGACCGCCATAGTCGGCTGCAGCCGTCAGCGAATACAGGGTAAAAAAGTCCTTCATTACCTTGACTTAAAGTTGAAATTCGTGTTACTTCTCAGACATGCTTGGCGGTCAAAAGGTTATGGAACCGTCGATACATTAAATATATATATATATAAATTAATATTAAAATAACCTTAAGATGAGGTTATTTTAATATTAATTTATATATATATATGTATATATATATATATATATATTTTTTTTTAATGTAGTGTTGAGCTTTCAGGCGCCCGGGGCCGGAGAGACAAGGAGCTAAGCCTCTATTTGGAATTGCCTAAGCGATATGACGTATGGTTTCTTATACCCTGCGGTCGCCTTAGCTGACTAGTTAATAAGAGCTATCATTTTGTAGCAAAATAATTCGGAATGAGAAATCAAAGTTACGTATAGAGACTGAAAAATTTTAATCTCCGGCCCCTTCAATCCTGGCGTCAAACTGCCGACCTTGTCATGTAGTTATCACAAAATTTTGAAGAAGGTGGATTCATTAGAGCAATAGGCTTAGGATTAATAAAGACACTTCTCTTTTCTAGCAATCAGTAGAATAAGTCGCACGCAACAGCTGTTCTCCATTCCACGTGACTTTCAAATAATGTTTTTTTTACGGATTACTAATATATGGACTAAAAACTTCCCAAAGCATCAGATCCCAAACTATTTTACTCAAATTATCATTTGGCAAAAACTCCAGCTTATCGCAATTTTACAGTTAGCAGAATAATTTTTTGACAAATAAGTACTTACGAAAGGGACACAAGCTAACCCTAACCTAACCTACCCCTGATAAAGCAAAAATGATGTCAAATGATAATTTGACCAAATGATAAAATGCAAAATGAAAATATGCTAATGATTCGTTTGGGATATGAAACTACTGCGATAATTTTTTTGGGAAGTGAAAATTGGCGAAAAATACTTTGCTCAAAGAGCAGTACACCGTTTTTTACAACAGCCTTATCATGTGCATGTCCCGCTCCTATAACGAATTGTTAAAAACGGACCCCCATTTGGACATATTTAGTATTAAATTAATTGTCCTCATAGGTATTGTCATGGCTTTTGAATCCTCATACGTTAAGATTAGTTTAAATCTCTAGATAATGCAATAAACTCCCGTATGTTACTCTTGGTTGCATGGAATGCTATATGTAGTTATAATCGAGTTGAAGACAATTCAATTATTAATATTATTAGACTTTTTCGCTAATATTAATTAACTAGAGGACCCGCCACAGCTTCGCCCGCGGTATAATTCCATACAAACTATCACCCCTATAGGGATGGAATTACAAAAAGCCCTCCTCAGTGCACCTCTAGAGTACTCGAGGAATGTCTCCCCCACATTTCAAACCTCTAGGACCACCCGTTTAGGCTGTGCGTTGTCTGTTTTATATGTATAGATAAATAAATAAATAAGGTCTGAAAGTTTTAAATCTTTAAATTCATATATTCTGATCATCGTAGTTTACAGTACACCAATATGTGATGTGGTGAGGTGAGTGAGTGTGGGTGTGGTGTTGCAGCGTCGGTGTCGGAGCATCAGCCCACGTCGTGGTCGTCCTTCTACTTCGACCTGCAGGTGCTCGTGTTCCTCTTCCCCGCCGGCCTGTACTTCTGCTTCACGAAGCTCACCGACGCCAACATATTCATCATACTCTACGGAGTTCTCAGCATATATTTTGCGGTAAAAACCATTTTTCAGCCCATCTATTCGATAAGCGACAGTTGGTTCCTCAATAAGTGCGACCAAATTTGGTCTTTTTTCCAAGAGACTTTCACAGAGAAAAAATGAAGTTTGAATTTTGAACATGAATAACTGGTTCTTAGTCTTAGTATACCGCGACCAACGACATCGAGGCGCAGCGTAAACGTCAAGTTTGCGTAGCCATCGAAGATATCCAGGATCTGATACTATTTAGGTACTATTTTTTGGAATCATCAGATCCTGAATATCTTCGACGGGTAAGCCAACTTGACGCTCGCGGCGCAGCAGCAAGATAGGCGGCGCCCCGGTTGAATTTAAAAAGAAAAAAAATGATAAATGCGTGAATTTCTAAAAATGTTCGTTGTGTAGTGAAAGTAATACATGAACACCTGGAACTGTTATATTCATGAGTTGTACTCATAGAGACAAAAATAGATGACAAAAAGATCATTTCTTCTTGGGGCGACGTACTTTGATGTATTTCCCTTCACTTTGGCTTCAAAATAGTACCCTCGCTATAAAAATATTATTCTATATCTTTAATTTAAACCACTTATTAGTTTAACCTTAACCTCTCGTAATGATGATTGAGAAGCTTGAGCGCGTAGAAGTCAATGTCGAGTGACCACATTCCGTTGACTCCGCGTAATGATTTCTTTACACTTTGCTCTCTGATTGAATACAACCTACAGAATGTTCTGTGCCATCGGTATCACGATGTTGAAGTTGTCCTGTACATCCAGGGGGTGATGGTGCGCCTCATGCTGGTGCTGGCGCCGGTGATGTGCATCGTGTCGGGCGTGGCCGCTTCGAGCTTGTTAAGCCTTCACGTCAAGGACATTGAGCCGAAATTAGAGAAACATGATAAGAAAAAGAAGCATGAAAATAATCTGGTGTTCCGCACTGAGGTAATAAAATAAATCATGACCTTCGTTACTAAGGTTATATAATTTTAATGTTAATAAAATAGCCCGTATGTGCCACTTGCAATACACAAGTATTGCACAGTTATATTTAAAAATGTTTTGAAATAAAATAAAACGATAATAAGTTTTTATAGAGTATAATAAAACTTGTTTAAGTATTATTATTTTCTGTAGTAAATGGTGACAGGTGATCAATGCCTACCCCTTACAAACAATATTTAACCCCTCTTAACCTTTTCAACGCCTTACGACAATTGCAAAAATGCAAATATACCATCAACACACCAAGCGCGTTTTACAACTATAAGCGTCGGTGGCGTATTGGGCACGACAGCTCAGGAGGCTTATAAGCGTTCTTGGCGTTGAAAGGGTTAACCGGATGGTAAACAGACACACATTTGCGTCTCATCGGATTCATAGCCAAAACAATCTTGAAAGAAATCGGTGTCATGTTTATGAACACAGTATGAGGGATGAATATCTTAATATACTTGCCACCGACTTCGTTTGCATATATTTTGTATAATATGTGATTCGCAGATCGGATTCAGTGTGTGACAAATCCTTTATTTCATAAAAACAAGATCGCAATTTAGCCCAGCCCTTTGCCCAATGGGACATAATTCATAGTTGTTATGTACTTGTAAAGCGAACTCTCCCACTAGTAAGTTTTAAGGACGTGTACCCAATATTTCGATTTGTATATTTTTCGCTGAAATTGAATAGTATGGTAATATAAGTCGTTTCGCATAAGTGTAATAAAAGAAAAACCACTTTACCGTTCTTTTAAAGGAGATAAATGACATTTAAGATTACATTCAAGCCTGTGTTATTTGTACCGAAAGTTGATTAAAGTACAAGAAAAAGTGAAACATGTTTCTGTCCCATAGTACTTTTATAATCAGCAAATTTATTTTCTATAACTTTGTACTCTCCTTGATTTTTTGATGAAAAAATAAATTTCGTTACCGTTGTTCCTACGGAAATATTCTTGATTGAATTTCCATGTGTCCAGACCGTTTCAAATACTGCATTTTGATTGATTATGACTCGAGTAGTCAAATCAGGTTTTGATTTTATTTCACATACTAAATAATTATTAATAATCACACAATTTGTACATTTTAAATCATTATTCGTACAAAATTACTCATTGCCGTTATTTGGTGCAAATTAAAAAAAAACTTGAAAAATCAAATAGATTTACTGCGCATTTGACGTGGTACACATCCTTAAGTAATGTGTGCGTTGCAGACGGGATCAATATTCGTGATGGTGCTGGGCTGCCTGCTGGTGTCGTACGTGTTCCACTGCACGTGGGTGACGTCGGAGGCGTACTCGTCGCCGTCGATCGTGCTGTCGGCGCGCGCGCACGACGGCTCGCGCATCATCTTCGACGACTTCCGCGAGGCCTACACCTGGCTCAAGATGAACACACCCGAGGTACCTCATCTTCTCACTACACATACTATAACAATAAAACTCTTTCCAATGCCGTGCTAGCGATAAACGTAGTAAGTGCACTTTGACGAAATTAAGTTAAGTATTGATTATCGCTAGCACTGACCCTTACTTACCTCACCAAAAAGCTCTTACGCTTACGTCACCAACGGTACCTGTATTCGACATTGGCCTAAGTGATACAAAAACCGATCGTTACTATGGTAACGAAATGTCGCTTTGTCTTGTCACTTTCTTTTCAATGCGATACTACAGTGGATCCATTCATACCTACTTGTCTTATTTGGTAAACAATTTTCTAACCTCAAAATGTGCAAGCCTATCACCTATCTCGATTTTTCACTTGAACCTGTATAACACCCGTCACGCTGTACATACGGTATGTAACACAACGAAAAGCAGATATTTTAACCCGTCAAAGTTTGGATGAGGAGACAGGTTATGGTACATAATCTTAATAACATCAGAATATTAAACCTATTAATAAACCTATAATAATAATAATAATTAAATTATTAATGGTAACATCCTGTTTTTCTATCATGAAGACCTCAAATTGATAGAATCGTGTCGTTTTCGTTATTATTGTTTACCGACTTTATTTGTTATTACCTACAAGTAATAAATAAAGTAGACGAAATACTACACGAAAGTAGAGAAAAAAATGTCATTTTAGTATGAATGTCAGTGCTGATAGTTATTGACTTGTTTACCTGTTTCAAACTCTAAACGTATAAAATGCGTTATATGATAACTTACACAATAGCTTAAATCACGTTAATTTATTTATTATTCGCGTGATTATACCGCGGTCATAGTTGAAGATGTGATAGGATTTGTGGAATGGTGGAATTTATAATTACTTCTGTGTTAACACATCTGTCACTGTTATCGGTCGGTACCATAGGATGATACAAAATGCGTTAACCGACTTTAAAACTAGAAGTATTTAATTAATTTTGTAAAATGATAAATTCAAAATTAACGGATGAATACCAGCAGACAATGGATTTAATTCGAAATTATGTATTCTTAATTTAAAATTTCCTTAACTTATAACTAGAAACGTCAAACTCGAGTTTGTTTACTAAAAAGCTGTCAAAATCAAGATTGACGTTTCTTGTTTTGAATTTAGTGACTTTTAAATTTAGCGAACACACTTTCGAATTTACCCTAGTGTGTTATTGTGCTCGGCTCAACGTAGCCATCAACGGGTCTGAAGGTTTTCGGTTTGTCGTGTTACATACTGTATAAGAATAAGAATTGCTGAAGTAATACTTTTTTTTTAATAGCAAATATAATGTTTCCATTCGTAGAACGCGAAAGTGATGTCATGGTGGGACTACGGGTATCAGATAACGGCGATGGCGAATCGGACAGTGATAGTGGACAACAACACGTGGAACAACACGCACATCTCGCGCGTCGGCCAGGCGATGGCCTCCACCGAGGAGCGCGCCTACGAGATTATGCGAGAACTCGACGTCGACTACGTGCTCGTCATATTCGGGGGCTTGGTGGGATATTCGTCGGACGGTGAGTTAACTAATGAATTGAGCGAAGCGAAGTCTCTGGAGCCACGCATACTAGACGATTTTGCTTGTGGTATATGTTAGTCCGAGGGAAACTTTCGAACCGTTGATCGGATTTTACTGAACTTTAAGGAGTCTAAGGTCTCATCAAAGTATATGATTTAATGAGCGAAATGACTCGTGGGGCTGTTCATATATGGGAATCTGGGAAGGGTTAATAAAGTTTGACTATCACGCCAAGTGGCGTTTTGTTTTATGCACAATAATTACCGAAAAATATTTGGAACTCAAACAGATTTTGAAATATCAGCAAAAACAAGACACAAACACAATTTTGCTATCCCAAAAAAGTGCTTTGCGAAGTCTTATATCCATTTATGTCACGAATATCGTAATCAAGTAGTCATTTTCCCATACTAAACACCTTAATTGAATACGCTATCAGTCTTGAGTAGGGATGTCACCAATGTTAGTTTTATCACACTCGCGAACGCGAATGCGAATGTGAACCTCCACGCTGCGAATGTCTAGAAAGAAATAGCATAAAAATATGCTTTCTATTGGTCAAAATTAATTACGTGATACCGCTCTGGGCGCACTGCGTATGCGCAGCTTGTGCGAGTCGACAGCGAGGGGCGGCCGGCGCCGCTAGACGACGTAGCCTGCACGCACTCGCATTCGAACAACATTCGCATGATTTGATGCGAATGCGAATATCGATGCGAATGTTTAAAATCGCCATCGTAGCGCCACCACCGGTATAACTCTGACAGCAGTCAAACCCACTTTTTATTTTAAATAGTGATACGGCTGTTTCACCCCTTTCGGGATAGAATTTCGAAAAATCCCTCCTTAGTGCACCTCTAAGGTACTTGAGAAATGTCTCCTCCAAATTTCAAACCTCTCGGACAACCCGTTTAGGCTGTGCGTTGTCTATAAATGAGTCACGGTACTGTTTTATATGTTGAGATTTTCAATTAATTTTGGCAGTGGCTTGTTACCATTTAACATTCAATGGTTGAGTTGCTCAAGTGTTGCCATACAAACATATGGTTCTCTGTCGCTCGTGTTGTCACCTAGGGGCCACTGAAAACCATTGCCGAGGCTCGCCACGGCATAACGCTAAGTGCCACCCTCTTTGGCACCGTACGGCACAGCTTCTTATGTTTATTGTTTACTTTGCTTTACTTGTTATCTGTGTCAAATGTGTGTTGAATAAATGCTTATAAATGATGCGAATCATTCTCGCATATGCGAATGCGAATATTCGTAACATCCCTAGTCTTGAGCACAAACTATTTATTATATACGTGCATTAGTGCGCGGCGATCTACTAATTAAATTAAGATGCCACATCTGTAGGGTATTAAAGGCCCGGGCTACGAGTGTCAATAAAATTGGTTTGTTCTGTAAGATTCGGTACTTCGAAGTTTGAGTCTCGGCATTTCTCGCTGTTAGTCGGCAAAAACTAAAAAACTATGCAAGTTCCGTATTGTGCTTTGTTGAGTAAGTTAAGTGTCTTGTGCAGATATCAACAAGTTCCTGTGGATGGTGCGCATCGGCGGCAGCACGGAGCGCGGCGCGCACATCCGCGAGGCGGACTACTACACGGGCGCCGGCGAGTTCCGCGTCGACGCCGATGGCTCGCACACACTGCTCAATTGTCTCATGTACAAGATGAGCTACTACAAGTTCGGCCTCGTCTACACCGAGGGCGGTAAGAACTCCATTAAAGCCTCAAGGCGGACTACTTCACGGGCGCCAGCGAATTCCGCGTCGACGTCTTTACCTAACGCAAAATATATTATACACCTTACAAGCGAGCAATATTTTCCTGGTTGGTACAAAAAAGCTTTGCTCCCGCCTTAGCCTTCTAAACCTAAAGAATCCGTGTCGCATCTGCTCCGAAAAAAAAATTGTACTATAATTGTTCAAGTAAAACATTTGGTAATAGATCAGTTGTCAAAGTAATTTTATTCCAAATATCGATTTGACCAAATGAAAATTTGTGAAACATTAATATGCTAAAGGACTGGAAAAGATACAGTTGCCATAATTTGGTTGGGAAGTAAAATCTGGTCAAAAATACTTCGTTCAAATGCACGATCCCGTTCCCGTCCATAGGTCCCGTCCCCTCGCTTACGCTCAGGCTCAAAACTAACAATCTGCGCAATAATGAATCACTTTCTGCTTAGTGCAGCAATCGACTATTTGTTGTAACACAAATCATTCCGAACCTCCTCTAACCACCCTTTTATTCTTATGCATTTAGGCGTATAGGCGTACAACCGTAAACGATTCCATTACAAAATGTGTTTTAGCTTGATGTTGTGTGTGGCAGGGCGACCGCCGGGCTTCGACCGCGTGCGCGGCGCCGAGATAGGCAACAAAGACTTCAACCTGGACGTGCTCGAGGAGGCCTATACCACCGAGCACTGGCTCGTGCGCATCTACAAGGTGAAGCCGCTGCCCAACCGCGGCGTCTAGCTGCGCCCGCGCCCGTACCCAATGTTCGCCGCATCCCACACATCAACCGGCAGGGTGCTTCGGTCAGCCTCGGCCCACACGTTTAAGAGACTTGTAATAGTTAATAGTGGTCTAGAAGACAGTTAAAAAATCTAATTTGTTCATGATTATTCCATAGCGTGCCTAGAATACGGATATGAAAGGTTGTACAATGGATTCAAAGAAATGCAGACTAAATTGACAGGGTGCTTACTCTCTCTCTCTCGTACAGGGAAACAGAGGATCTCCTGAAATCTATGTATTAAGCAACACTTTGCACTCGCATATACACACACATAGTCAAACGCACTCTTGCACATTCACATCACAAACAGACATTTACACGCGCACCACAGACACACTCACACACGTTCGTACGTACGCGCGCACTCCACACACACACACACACCCATCCACACACACACACACACCCACACACTAATACTCACACGTACTCACACAAGCATAACTGGGCTTTTTACTCACTACGGTTATATACTATATTAAATAGGTTAGGGTACCATATTTCTTAATCATTACTTACTTACCTAAGATCATATTTAAATTGTACTTTTCTTGTTCTTTTGTTCCCCATTTTGTAATCTGTTCACGCATCATGATATTGTTTACTGCAGTAGTTAAACGCTTGATTGGTTCTCACGACACAGGCTCGACCTAGTGTGAGGACCGTTGATACTCAAATCCTAAACCATATTGTTAAGATAATTATTAACGCTAAGAAATGTAGAAACTGTTTGGTAAAAATAAATAAATTTGATTTGATTTGATTTGATTCATACATACTTGCTTATTTGGAAAACAAGTTTCTAACCTCAAAATGTGCATTTTTTGGGTGAAACAGCTGTTTGATCCTAAATAAAGCAAACCTAGACTAAAAGTTAGTACAGTGACGCCTAAAATATTGTCTCCGGTTCGTTTATTTGCAAGGAAACAGCTGTTTTAGCCAAAAAAGGTGCATTTTGAGCTTAGAAATTAGTTTACCAAATAAGACGTATGGATGAATACACTTTAGTGTAATATTGTAAACCGACACACCCTGCACGACTTATGATGTCCATATTCTAGAAACGCTCTAGACCCAATAGAAGTGTGTTTTCCTGCATTGCTCTCTTCAGCAGTGAAAACTAATTTACACAACACAGTCACAAATTTTCAAATTTAACTACTATATCTGGTCAGCGATTTCTAAAATGAGAGCCAACCAAACAGAGCCGCGATGTGGTACTGTTTTATTGAATATCAAGACTACCCAGTTTTTCTTAAGGATATTATGAAGAGCAGTGGTTACTGTTTTTACATTGCAACCAACAACACGATAAAGAACAAAATTTCTTTGGAAAAAATAATAGCTATTGCTCCCCAGCTTTAACCTTTTCAACGCCAAGCATGTCTGAGAAGTAAAACGAATTTTAACATTACGTCAAACTATTTTTTACCCTGTGACGGATATATCCGTCGTTGGCGTTGAAAATGTTAAGGCTGGAACGCGTCTTCCTCCACGCCACACAGTGGGCGCGACTCGCTTTATGCCCGAAATAAAACTGCCAATATTGCGGAACGCAGGGGGGTTTTTAGAGCGCTATGATTGGTGCGTTCGAGGTTATGCGTTTGCCTTGCCTGCATGTAGCCGCGCCTATTATAGATTTTGATTCTAATGTTGGCAGCGGGGGTCGACGACTATGCGGAGTCTATAAGATACATGGTCTGTGACATGCTCTTATACTAAAAACCTTACCTTATTTGAACACGATATCAATCTTGAGCAGACACTATGCATACGGGTATCAGTAGCCGACAGAGTACAGGATGTCCTAAATAGTAGTGTCAGTCTGAAGTCTAGTTGAGCATTGATCTCATATAAGTAACTAGATACAAAGTCAGTACGAGGGTAATTCCACTTAACAGCGGATTTTTTTTATAAAAATGAATAGCAATTCGAGTAAATAACGCATTTATTTTATCCGTAAAGACTGCAATTATCAAATTCTGTAAGAATAATTTGTCTGTTATTAACATTTTAAATGTTTTTTTGTAACTTTGACATCTACTAATATAATGTCATACGCGTACACATTCACACAAAAATAGTGTATATTATGTTACATAAAAATCCATAAAATAATTAATTCTTTTTTAAATTGTTAATAAAAAAAGAAACAAAATACAAAAGAGAATCAGTACAACAAGTAAAATAAATCCAGGTCCGGACACCCCCATTCATATCCATCA
The DNA here is from genome assembly GCA_947859335.1 of Tortricodes alternella. Taxonomy (NCBI): domain Eukaryota; kingdom Metazoa; phylum Arthropoda; class Insecta; order Lepidoptera; family Tortricidae; genus Tortricodes; species Tortricodes alternella. The sequence goes on along the minus strand of OX401970.1, from coordinate 18,163,294 downwards.
GTTGTCCGATCCGCAACAGTTGCAAAAGATTTCAATTAATTAATTTTAATGGCGTTTATTATGTTGTCAAGTTGGCATACCCGTCGAAGATATCAAAGATATATTTTTTTTAACTAGGTACTAATTAAGTACTATTTTTTGGAATCATCAGATCCTGGATATCTTCGACGGGTCCGCTAACTTGACGCTCACGCATAATCTCACATTTCAACGAATGTGAATAAAAGCACTAAATTGCTTTAAAGCTTTCTAAAGTCTATTCTAAACAGATTCCCATAATATAGGACAGTACCTATATAAATATATGTTAACAACTACAGACAGGTAGATATATATACTTTTCACTGTACCTATTTAGAAAAGATTATTTTTATCCGTCAGAAGAGGGATCAAAGTAATCAATTTCTGTTTAACCCGTTTCCAGGTCTCCAAGTCAGAATTGATTTACGCCCTTATCAATACAAATCGACTACGTTCTAGACTGATACTGTACTCACGTAAGGTTTTTAGTATGGGAAAACGCCTACTTGAGCACGGTAGCAGTCTTGAGCACAGACTAATAATATGGGCACCAGAGGTCTCCTCTATACAATTGATACACTGACTATATTATATTTCACTTTCATTATTTGATGAGACATTCTTATTAATCTTATTTATGTATAGACTTCGTTAGCCTTTTATTATTATATAAATATACATTGACAGTCAATAAATAATTACCTGTTAATATATTTAATTGTTAAGACATAATAATTAATTATAAAATTTATCTTCTCATATAAAAGCATTTTGCTTGCATTTTTCTCATAGGTGGAGTGAAAAGTAGTTTGTGTCACTCGGTAGCAAATTTATATTCATTTTCGCTACGCTTTTGGTTTTCTACTGTAGATTCCTTTGCTTCGCTCTGTATCCGAACGCCCTCGCCGTAAACATATAATTTTGCTCCCTTGTGACACAATCTACTTTTTGTTTTAAGTAACCAGGAAGCTAATAATACTCTTTTTATTTTCTGTACTAGCCTACAGATGTAGTGAATAATCCTTTCCCATCGTGTCATCTCGGAACACGACAACTTCTGGAATGCTGCCGTAGTGTCTATGATTTATTGTATTAATAAGTGACGTTTGTATTAAATATAAATAGGGTACTTTATTTATCAGTGACAAATGTCAAACCACGAGTTTGAAGCACTGAGATGTTATAATCCCCTATTGCGACCGATTGCCATAATGCAAAAAAGTTGAAGTTGGAGATGTTATAACCACCACAATCAAATTATATAGAGAAGTTAGTGTTAACAAAAATCGAACTACTGATAATTGTTCGTCGAGAAAAAACAAAATTTATAATTTTCAGTTGAGAAATAGAAATAAACGTTGAAAAGAATTTCGCAGGCTTGTCGATCTAAACGTTTCCCAGGTCTTAATGCTTTCGTGACATGACTGTTAAAAAGAACTGAAGACAAACTTAAAATAATAATAATCTTAATTTCGGTATTAACCACTCTATATCGATTATTAATCCCGCGATGCGAGCTTCCCCTATGCTATCTTGGTTGGTACTGAGGCTGACTGAAGTAGCATGACTTTACGAACTTTTCCGAGAAAATAAGATGCGGAAATTTATTCACTACATCTGTACCTCAATAGGGCACTATTTATAATGAGAAATTAACTAAAAGGCGGTTAGATACGGAATGATATTGGGATTTTGTTTTATTTTCCTGAAATTAATGTAAGTGACCATAAGAAATACATGTTTTTTTTATTAAATGTGGGTATTAATGGAATATTCATTTACACGCTTATTTCCATTAAAACAGATTTCTCCAGTTAAGTAATCCTACTTCGTACAAATATTATTAACGCGAAAGTTTGTTTTGATGGATGGATGGACGACTCTTACTCCTTCACGCAAAAATCACGGATTTCGATGAAACTTTACAATGTTTATAACTTATACATCAGAATAGCACATAGGCTATTCTATATAAAAATATTGTGTAAATTGGCTGAAGTGAAACTATAATAGTCAAGTAAGCCTGCAAAAATCCTGCTGAGAGCTATTTAAGCATGCGCTGCAAAAACCGAAACAAAAATAATGTATGGTGGAATTGTTCGCCTTACACATTTCAAAAAAAAATCGGTCAAATGCGAGTCAGAATCGCGCACGAAGGGTTCCGTACCATTATCTATAAAAACGGCAAAAAAATCACGTTTGTTGTATGAGAGCCCGCTTAAATATTTATTATAGTCTGTTTTTTAGTATTTGTTGTTATAGTGGCAACAAAAATACATCACCTGTGAAAATTTCAACTGTCTATCACGGTTCATGAGATACAGCCTGGTGACAGAAGGACGGACGAACAGACGGACAGCGGAGCCTTAGTAATAGGGTCCCGTTTTTACCCTTTAGGTACGGAACCCTAAAATGTCCGCCCTAGCATATAATGTGGAAGCCTGTATAACCAAAACTATGAAAACTGTATTTATAATGCACATTTATGTTGTTATAAATTAGTCCTTATCCAAAAAAATATCTTTGTCTTTTAGACCAAGTAATTTGGGTTAATAGTTTAAAAGTTAGGACAATGAGAATATCTTCAGCAGAACGCGTGTAAGTGAGCCGGGCGGCGCGCGGTGCGCATCGCAATGTGTGCGGCCCGAACACGGGCGGCCGCGTGAGGGCTGGCGTCCACGTCGGTGATGGTTGTGTCTGTTTTGCGAATTTTCTATCACTGTATAAGAAAACTAGCTTTTGCTCGCAACTTCGTACGCGTGGAGCGCCATCTACCGAGGAGTAGCATTTCTTATATTTCCTGTACTATAGCTTCTGCCCGCGACTTCGTCCGCCTGGAATTAAGTCATAGTAATTTCCTCGGGAACTTTTGAACTTTCCGGGATAGGAAGTACCCTATGTTCTAATTCAGGACCTAAAGTAAGTAACTATATATGTACTAGGGAATGCAAAACGGTTAACCGGTTGACTGACCATATTTGGGGCCGATAAATTAAAACCAAAACCAGCTTTTTACCGAACTTCGAATAAATTAAAAATGTATCAAAAATATCGAAATATAACCATTCTAAATATTACATCTAAAATGAAAATCATTTAATTTGCACTGCAATCGGGTCAAACGGTTTCTTTCACATGCGCTTTCTAACGGCTTTAAAGGATGACATCTGCTGAGAAGAAACACGGAACGAACACTCAAAATTATGATCATTTTACAATTGAGTGATTTCCGAATTCCTAATTTAGTGGACAAAGCCGCCTAGCGACACTGAAGCCCGAGGATTGCGGGCTCGTGACATCCAAACCTAGCTTCACATCAAAGCGAGAGGTCAAGAAGTTCTATGGAGAGTTAGTAATAAACGTCAACCCGGAAACCTGTTTCAAATCTAGCTGAAAATCCAAGACCTAGCTAGATTGACCCAACACAACTGAATAGGTACATCCCGGACGTCAGCATTACATTGTGTACATGTACCTACAAGATTAGAATGGCTCTAAAACAGCTCAAAAACAACAAGGCGCCAGGTAATGACGGAATCACAGCCAAGCTTCTCAAGGCGGGTGGGAAAACGGTCCTTAAAACCCTTTAGAAAATATTAAATTCCGTCATACACGAGGGACAAACACCGCACGCATTGAAAAGAAGTGTCGTGGTGCTCTTCTTCACAAAGGGTGATAATGCCCTGAAGAACTATAGACCCATCTCCCTTCTGAGTCATCTTTACAAGCTGTTTCGAAAGTCATTACGAACCGTCTCGCAAGTAGGTTCGATGACTGTAAGCCTCCCAAATAAGCCGGTTTTCCGAAAAGGCTTCGGCACTGTTGACCGCATATATACGCTATGGCAGGTTATACAAGAAGACCGAAGAGTCGTTTGTATGACAGGCATATACAGTTATTTTATTTACTAAATATCTACTTAGTAGTATACTATAAAAGCAATAAATGAGTTTGAGTAAAACCTGCCTTTTGCTTAGCATTTGCGGACTACGAGAAAGCCTTGGATTCAATTGAGACCTGGATGCACTGCTCTCTCCAGCGGTGCCAAGTCTACAGGTACAGTCCTCCTCCGAACAAGTGGTCCTAAAGTGAGCATGGTCAAGACGACGATTATGAGGCATGTCCATGCACTGCCAACTCCCGTGAAAATTGGAGACTACACTCGAAGTTGGCGATTATGTGTTCCAGGGACAAACTGTCGAGTTAACTAGGTCCAAATTCAACCATCGAATCCTTCTCGGCTACGTAGCTTTCGAGAAGCTGCGCCATATCTACTTCTCCAAAACCGCAGTATCTCAAAACGAATATCTTTGATCAGTGTGTGATGCCAGTAATGGTTTACGGCACTGAAACGTGGTCGTTCATTGAATATAGGTAGGCCTCATAAAAAGGCTTTAGGGTCATCTAATAAGGAATGGAGATCGGCAAAAGTGTAGGTCATCATGACATAGCCCAAAGAATTGCTAAGGCACATGGCTCGTAGAACAGATGGCTGATAGGGACGAAGAATTTTTGTTTTGATTCTCTGATTAAAATGACTCTTTATAATGTTATTAATAATCCCATGATGGGCTTTCTTTTTAAAATTTATTATGGGCAATAAACGAGTATTTCAGAACATCTGTACGGTTTTCTACCACGTAGACTTTACCCTCTTTTTTGCCGGTAATTTCCCGGTTTCATCCTACTCTTATCGGTAATTTACCGGTTTTCTAATTTGGCCGGTAATTGCATTCCCTAGTTTATACATGTCCTTCAGAGTTGATGATTTATCCGGAAGCTCAACAAAAACCCGGCACTGTTTTCACCAAGAAAAGACGAGAAGAAATGATGTTCGCATATTTTTAAGTAAGTATGTGTGTAATATTGTGATGTTTTGAGAATCAAATAAAAAACGTGACAACTCGATATTGATAGCTTTATTTAATGCAACGCTATAAGAAATAAATAAGGAGGCGAATTTCCATTATCTTCTGGACCAACGTTATGTGCCTGAAACACAAAAAGAACTGTTATTAATCATACATCAGAACACAACTTTTAGTAGGCAGGTAGGTGCTATAAGAAAAGTAAGTTCATTCTTCAATAAATTCCCGTTATACATATCCTATTTAATTTATTACTTCAGAACTATATATACAGGACGTCGGGAAATGGTTCTAAAAGCCGCCGGAATCTGCCTAAGTATGTTCTTACGAATTTTTTTATTTCTCTTATTATATGATTCCGATAAAATAAGTACAGTAGAATCCGGTTATAACGACGGCCACGGGACCGGTGATATTACGTCGTACTAACCGGACGCCGTACTAAACTTACAGACATTTTTGTTTTTTATTAATCACACATTAATGTATTTATATTTAATTGTGAATATTGTGAAATGATTTACACCGAATTTCTTCGCAATCGTTACATTCGACTCGCCAGCTTCTAAACGTTGTATTATTACACTTTTTTTATTCAATAGAGAAACATTTTCATTTCTTAGAAGCCATTTTTGTACGCTTACTCGCTCGTTACTCGCAAATTAAGTACTGCCGTAATATAAACAGTAGCATTCCAATCAGCGATGTGCAGGAGATGGCTTCTTACCCTCGATTTATTTGTAAAAACGTCAACGCTCGTCGTTGTAACCGGACAATTGTTTGAAATTCCGTCGTTGTAAGGGGATAAGTAGATAACAATTTGAGTGTAGCTATCACTCCAGTTTGTGCTTCACTTTTGACGGTTCGACGGTTTGACACATTCCTTCTATGTTTTTATTATTCCAAGGTATCTGCAGCTCAGTTACACAACACAATTGGTATCGGTTTGGCTCGAAAAGCAAACCAATTTAGTCATCACTCGAAGTAAATAAGGGTACAATTGGTTTACTTTTCGCGAAAGCGATACCAATTGGTGTTACGTAATTGAGCTGCTGGTCAATTTCATTTTCATAATATGCCATTTTTTTTTAAATCTTGTAACCTATACTAACGCATCAGTGTAACCTCGTAGTGTCCGGGAGTCTGTATGTCGTTTCCTGGCGCTGTCTCCGTTTCCTATTGTGTCTCCTTAATAAACTGTTATTGACCTTTTGGCTTAATAGCCAATAATATTTGTATTATTAGGACATGAAATGTTATATTTCAGATTGTTTTTGATATTTGGAGACCTTACATCTCCATCTTTATACTTGACCATGGAGACTGTCTACATCTCCATGTAACCTAGATTAATCAATTTAGATGTTTTCTCTGTTTTAATATTATTCTTATTATTATGACCCTTAGAGACTTTATACATCTCTAAGGCACTTAAATTTACTTGTTCAGACGCGGAGACTATACATCTCCCTTATTAGTTGTATAAGATAATTAATTTGTGCCCATTAGGTTTATTTGTTGCACTTTTTATGTTAGTTTTAGTTATATGTAATTTTAAAGTGGAAAAAAAGACTTACTGCTGAGTTTCTTGCGGCGTTTCTTCTCAGCAAATGTCACCTTTCGAAGCGCTGGTAGATTCAGACATGTAAAAGAGCCCGTGAGGCCTACTTGCAAAATAAATATTTTCATTTTCATTTTCATTTTCATATCTTATCAGCCAGTACTTTGAGCATAACATTTTAGACGGGGCAATGACAGTTCGATATGGCCGCCGACATGTGGACTGGCTTGCTAACAGTAAGTCCACAGAAAAGTTGTCAGCTGTCCCGTCGGACTGTGAATGGGCGGATTGGGTGGTTGGTGGTGTAAACTTCTTGATCAACTAACCAAACCAAATAAAAAAATACAAACCATTGCAATATTGAATTTGTATGCAACTTTATTGCTCTAGAGCAAATAAGGGCTGCTTTGTGCTAAGTTTTTAAGGCCATAATGATGAAATTAAAGCGTAGCAGGAAGAAAAATAATAAAAATCTTAACTTAAGTATTGCCGTTACGATGCTGTTAAGTGTGCGTTACAGTATTGAGTTTCATTCAAACAGTACTGAACGGCTCGGCGGTGTTGATACGGTGCCGGGTAGATATAACCTTAAGTTCAAAGTATCAGTGAACGAATTATCACGTGGTCAAACTGTTAGATAAGAGTTACAGTACACCGGGAGGAAAAAAAAATTTTAGTTTGGGAATGACAAACTATTCGTATTGATTAAAGTGGTATTGTCTTATAAATATTATGTTAAACGACTCGATTTCTTTTGGTTCTATTACCATTTTGCAATTATTTTGCATTGCCCTTTCCAAGCTCTGGTAATACACAGAAAAAAAATAGATCTTAATTCAACTCGAAAATAACTCTTAAACAATGTTTTTCCAAGCATAAAGTAAAATAATTGAGCTAATGAGTATGTCTTCAAGAAGGATTTAATATTAATTATACTAAATATTTTTATATTTCTTGCAAAATCGACAAAGTTCATTTAAATAAGACGCTGTAGCTTCTAAATTTCAATTTAAAAAATCTTGTAAAGTTGTATTTAGGTGCAAGTGATAAATTTTAAAGAAAGCATGTTTAGGAGATTAATCGAAGAACATTACTTCTTTGCTCGAAGAATGAAATACTTTCTAGCGAAAACAGTTTGATTTAGTTTAACATTCACAATCTACAATCAAGATACAAGAAGTTGAAGTTAAGATACGCAATACGTTTACACCAAGATTTCGTGCGTAATTGTTCTAAATCATTATGTCCACTTTCAAATAACATAATTTTTGCTTTAATATCCTCAGTTTACAATCAAGATATTAGAATTATTAGTTAAATTAGATAACATTTTTAAAACAAGATCTAGTACATTCTTGCCTCAAATAACTTTGATTTGATTTCTTTTAAATCAAGAAACAAAGTCGTATCCGATAGATGGCGCTGTCGACTGGATACAATGCGCTATCGTTGGTTCCTTCTGAGAATGCATACTTAAGACCCCTACGATTTTGTCAATAAATTTAATCATAGTGACATACAGTGCCCGGCGGTAAATATTGAACATCGGCAATCATCGCATTCCCGAATACAAACGAATGCGAATTTCCATCTCCATCTAGTATTAGATATATCGTTTATCAAATTTTAAATTCAGAACTAAGTACTTTATAGATGTTTTGTTGTGATTCCAGCGTGACCTATATAGAGCTGTAAAACTACTTCCGTTTTAAATATCCTTTACTCCTTTTCAACATAGTACAACTTTAAGTGATTTAAAGTTTGGGGCTTTAACAACTCTATATATATATTTTGGACTGGACGCGACCGCACTCTATCGCATCTGAACCACGACTAGCAAACGTTATAAAAGTAGTGTGGGACAGAGATAACGCTCTACGTAGCCGAAATTAGCCGATTCTCTCTTTCCAAAGGTCGATGTGCAATATTTACCGTCGGGCACTGTACGGTGCAGCAGTGGCGGGGCAAGACCAAAATTTAATGTGGGCAAGGTACATTTTGCGAGGCCCTCTGGTGAAAGAGTTATGCATAAACCATTGAGGCGCGAGGCCCCTAGGAGCCCCTAGGACCGCGAGACCGTAGGCGTTTGCCCACGTCGCCTACGCCTAACGCCGCCTCTGGTGCAGTGTCATACATAAGTTACAGTTATGTGTAGTGACTGACCAAGGCCAAGATATAGAAGTTCCTGGTTTAAGTAAAACTGCACATCTCAAATCATGAAGTACTGTTACTATCAATGAGAAATCAAAGTCTAAACTGGCCCCCAATTCTCGGTGGATTCGAGATAATCTCACAATCGAGATTAAACGTCAGTGCATACAGTCGTTTGACGCAGCTGTATGAATCTGACATTTAATCTCGTAATCGACATTATGTCGAATGCAGCGAGAATTGGGGGCCTGGACCATGAGCATTTAAACCCAAGAAATTAAGTTATTTGGTATAAGTACATAAAGTGTTGCACTAAGACACTTTATTTCCCTTAAATTTCACTTTAAGAAATACAACAGTTAATATAAGCATGTTCACCATTTTCAGCCAAGATATATTCTGATTTGAATTGAAAAATTACAGATTTTCTTCAGATTAGTAATTCCATGTGCCAATATGCTCTTTGGAAAAGAGTCAAACTTTTTAAAAAATATTTTTTAAAGATTGCTTGAAGTATTTCATTCCTTAGCAGAAATATAAAACCTTTGAAACATTTTAGATCTTAATGCAAGCATTTTATTGTTTACTTATATAGAAAACAGGATACATCTTAATAATTTATATCTGTGTAACCAACAGGGGGGTCTTAGCATGGAGAAAGCATTAAAGCGAAGAAAAGTGACAAATAATTATTGTCTGTAAAAGCGCACCCAAGAGTAACCAAAAATCACACAGGAAACACTTTAAGAACAAAGCAAAAACATTAATTTTCATGCGTAAATTAACGGCAATCTCAGATGGATACCTAATTGTTTTTTTCTACTGGTTTCGGTTCAGCTCCTTCTTTTGTAGGAGGTGGCATGACTGCCTGCTTCATAGATGAAACTATTGATGCAGTCAAATCCAAAAACTCGAATAAATCTCGGGGAAAAGACAGCTCCGGCAATTTGAACTCCAGCTGAGGGTCGCCTGGTTTTACTAAACAAAAACATATGAGATACATTCGAAAACAAACACCAATCAGTGTGCTTGAAGAAAGCCAATCTTGAAACTGGTTTAAACGTTTTTCTATACTGTCTTTTGTGTTGTAATTTTTTACTATTTGAAAACTTCAAAATATTACACCTGATTGCCTACCCAGCAAACATTTAAAGTCGACTTTTCAAAGCTCAGTAATTGATTAAAACTTACCTCTGCTATAATTTGAGTGTGCGAGGTGACAATATGAACTAAAAAAAATTTGCAACATAATATTAGCAAAAAGAAAACTTTTGTTTAATAAACATTTGCCTTAATAAAACTTGACAATGCAAAATGATACCAACTGATAATTTGACGAAATTAATAAAATGCGAAATGTAAATGTGCTAAAGATTCGTTTGGGAAATAAAACTACTGCGATAAGTTTTATGGGAAGTGAAATTTGGCGAAAAATACTAATCTTGTACAGTCTGACGTCCGGGATATCTTCAGTATAATTAATAATATTACAGCGAATTCACGTCGCCGTTACTCCGATTCTTTCCCCACTTCAAGTCAACAATTGTAGAGAGATGAAATGGAAGAGGTTGAGTAAACAGTATTTCAACCAAATATCGACCCAAATGTTTGCTGGATAAGTTTTCTTACTGATTCAAATGGCGAAAGAGGCAATTTGATTGAAAGCCATTTCTCTTGCATGAAAACTCACATGAAGGGATCAGGCAGGAGGCACTTGCCTTTGGTAAAAATGATTTTATACTTTATTAACAGGCCTCAGTATTAATATAATTATAGTTAATAACATTACTTACCTCCATATAAAAAGTTGTATGCAATATTAATGTACTGTTTTACAAATGCTCCATTATTCTTAGCCAATTCTTTTGTATCTTCTGGGAAACAAATCACGCCCATGGCTGTCGTGCCAAGGCCAGCATAAAAGACTCTCTGAAATTTCAATATTTATCAATTATAGGTACTTGCAATTAAAAAGAAATGAAATATACGCGTCGAATTTAGAACATCCTCCTTAGGTTTCTTTGAAGTCGCTTAAAAAAAATACCGTACGTTATGTCCCAAAAAATGGTACCTAAATAGTACCCCTACCAAATGAAGAACTTATGTACCATTGTCCGGAACGTTTAATAATGAGTTTCGATCATGGAATTGAACTGAAGAGTTAACAGACATACAATTTAACTCTAGTGACTAGCAGTTTTACTCAAGTTTCAGCACAAAGGACAGGCAAGATTTTTTTATAACCAGACTCGCATAGCTTACTGCCAAAGGTACTAGAAAAACAAGAAGAAGCAATGTGATCACAGTGACAGTGTGTGTGATCTCGTTTCACAGGCCTGGGGTACAATTTGGGTAGTTTTTTTTGGGATATACAGAATTTTTGGGAACAGCACCGTTCTCGAGATCCAAACTGTGTAAGCCAGCTAGACGTCATGTTGCGTATAGGGCTCATATCTCCGAAATACTATAAATGTACTATTTTTTGAACTAGGTACTAATTGGATACTATGGCCCTATGACGGATAAGCCAACTTGATGCTCACAGTTTGCAGCCTAAAAACGAAAATGTAAAGAAAAGAATACATTGCACGTATGTTTTATATAAATTAGGGATTTAGGACCTTACCATTGTGCCTGATGGATTTTCAATATTATCTCTGTGATTAAGGGGATTAAAAAAATAATACTTCTTCATTTGATCGGGTTACCATGGGCTACAATCTTTAGGCCGCAGTGGCGAAGCGTGAAATATTTCCTAAGGGAAGCCGGTAAAATTAGAACCGGACGTGCGTTTCTGACATTTAGTTAGAGTAACATGGACTTCACTGACGGCTAGCCATAGCTTTCTAGCTTGGTAAAGTCGTGAGGAATCGGCTTGTAGGCAGGATTCGCCACTGTTAGGCCGCTATCTACACACCTGTCGCTGATTTGACGCTCACTATATTAAAGAACAGATTATTTATATTAAGTTCTAAGTTGTGTTGCTTACCCGGATAATTCCTCCTCTCAGCCCAAAGATAAACCCCGTGAGACCACCCATTGTCACAGCACCATAACGGACCTCTTTATTTTCTTCTTCATGGAGATATCTTACGATCCCTTAGGTAGATAGAGTATGTAATTAGTAATAAATCAACTCTTTTATTTCAAAAATCAACATCAAAGGTGAAATTGAACAAGGTACAAATGAAAAGTTATGTTATACTAGCTGGTGCCCGCGACTTTTTCTGCATAGAGTAATAATTTAAGTTATCTATGTGCTTCTCCAAAATCCAATCTATCTCTATACCAAAACTCATCAAAATTGGCTCAGCGGTTTAGGCGTGAAAACTTAACAAACAGATCTATCTCTATACCAAAACTCATCAAAATTGGTATTCACTTATAATTATGCCCTTGGGAAATTTTGACTTAGCCGGTATAAAAATTACCCCATTTCCTATTCCAGCAGCTAAGGTCTGCACCCTACACCCTCCCATTTTAGTAGTTGTTTCGTTTAGTTCTTGATCGCCTACCTAATTGTTTGTTTTGAACTGCATTTATACCAAATTTCAAGTTGATAAACAAATGGAATCCGTTTCTCCCATACAAAGTTTAACGCCCCAAGGCACCCCATTTTAAGGGTAGTTTAATTTATTTCTCTAACGTATAACTAATTATTTGTTGTGAAGAGTATTTATACTAAGTTAAGTTTCAAGAATCACCGAATTAGTATTTTCCATATGTGCTAATTTCAACCCCCTTTTTTACCCCCTTCCAGTTTAGTTTCCGAAAGTTTCTATAGCCTATGTCCTGCCTGAAGTTTCCCTTAATACATTCTCGAAAACCGCATTGAAATCCACCCCGTAGTTTTAAAGTTTATCGTGCACATACAATCAAACAAACAGACAAACAGACATGAAATACAAAAACCATTGGGATTTGTTCTGTTGCTCATTCTGAAGCCCCCCATAGCATTTTTTTTATTGTTATCTTTAATGTAGACTTTTTTCCCTTTACGATTTTATTATATGTATAGATATAATATTACCTCCGGGTAATACAGATAACCATCTCATGGTCCACCCTTTAATGCATCCCAATCCGGGTTTAGGCAAAATCTGTGTCAACTTTGTTTTTCTCTCATGAAAACCAATTTGATATTTGTGATTTTGGTCAGATTTTTTTGTAAAACTTTAGTATTCGCCTACTTATATATGAGGCACATCAAATGCCACACTCACTTTTTTAAACTGTCACAATACTTCACTTCATAAAAATGTCCCATCTCAATGTATATGTCCTACTGATAGAATATGAGCCAAGCAAATCATGTGAGTGAGGCTAAATAGATGATAGCGTAGCGCAGTGAGTAACTCAGGGAGTGAGTGAAACAAATGAGCATTGTCTGATCCACACAGTGTGATACGCTGACATGAGAGTGAGGGGTCAACTCTGTATAGTGCCTCGTCTCATATGAGGTAGGACATTATACCACCTTGTTATATGAAACAAGTTACTATTTCAAATGCATTTTAAATTATTATCCTGCACAAGACTATAAAACTTTCATAAACCGGATAACAATTAGTAATTAATCCTTACTAATATTATAAATGTATGAGTTTGCTTATTTCTCAAGTTCCTTTCATATTAAAATGAAGCAACAGATTTTCTTGGTTTTTGCACAGCTGGTTGGAGGGCCAAAAAAGGGCATAGGCTACTTCTTATCCTGTAAAAAGGCTCTCCTAAAGACAATAGGGATAAAGTTATTCCATACAAACTGAGGGAAATGCTGGATAACTATAAATCTTACAATCAGTCTTGTCTTGGAATTCCTGAATGTTGTCAACCACTGTAGTCTTCATAGAGTCAGTCTGAGCCCATACTGTTTGTATTTGTTCCCGCAACACACGCACAGGGCCCTGCAGTGATGACCTGATATAACTGCTCTTTTCTGATTGTTTTTTGGTTTCTATGAACCTATTAACAAACATATTTACAAATAATAAAAAGAAATATTTTAAATAAACCAGTGGAACAATCTCACGTTTATTGTGAGGAAAGGCCTTACATGTTTAGACTAGTTTTTACTTTAAGTGTTCATAATTACTTACGAAAATTTTAATTTAACTACAATGGAACATCTTACATAAACCTGCATTAACAATACAATATAAATACTCTTTATTGAACACCACATAAAACATATTGGAAAAAGACAAAGAAATAGGTAACACGGTATACAATAGGCGCTCTTATCGCTAAGTAGCGATCTCTTCCAGACCTTTTGAAAGAAGAGATGGCATAAGAGAGACTTGCAAAGGCAGGTGGTGAATACTATAACTCAATATTATTATTTAATTTTAGACAGGCAGCATTTGTTGATCAGTCAAATTACGTTTACTCGATAGATTTGTTGCTTAGAAGTTTGTAAAGTCTATTTTTGTCGTGATGTTAAGATGTTTCCGATAGTGTGTATACAAGGTGATAGCATTATGTAACAGCAACTAACTTAGTCTAAACGATACGTACTCTCCGTAACTAGCGTGCGGGGCGTCGTATATTGGCAGATCTGAAGGTCTCATTGGCGGGGGCCTCGCCGGTTCAACTGGCTCATTCGAAACGGGGGTAGCGGCATGAACCGATGGCACGAGGGCGACCAACCCAGAACCGATCACGACTTTACGCAGCATCTAAACCAATTTAAGTTTTTTAATAGTTTTCGTACCTCGTAGACTGAAAACCATGTAACCAGACAAAATTACCTCTATAGAAGTGTCCTTTCTTGTAATAAAATTAAATAAACATTGGTGACAACTGGCATGCAATATATATATATATATATTATCAGAGTATATTATCTGACAATCTGTGTTGCAAGCGCCAGTCAGTTGCTGTAACCACAGATGACTATAATGGCTGTAACCTACCATTAAGTTTCTTTTTTTTTTTGGATGATTTAAGAGACCATTGAGCCACTCTATTAAGAAAACCTTTTATTCGGTGTTGCCAACTCTTAAAATAGAAAGTTACTAGATGTACGCTACAAAGATGCCAAAAAGTTGCTAAATATTTTAGAACGTTGCTAAAAAAAGGTGCTAAATATTTTAGAACGTTGCTAAAAAAAGGTGCTAAAACATTAAAACTAATTAGCAAAAATAAGGGACAAACACTTAAGCTGCTTTAATAATCAATTATCGTAAAAAACTCAATGGTTATCTTACAAATATGAAGTTAAGCTAGGTCTATGACGCACACTTATATAAAGGTGATAGCCGGGAAAGCATTGATGACACACGACACGGTTATTTTTGTGTCTCAAACAACAATAGTAGATTGTTGCACCAAGGAGAAAATGATTAATTATTGCGCCGTGTTAGTTTGAAGCCTGAACGCAAGTGTGTCCTTATATCCCGTTGATAGTGGTCCAAAAGAAAACCTCGTGTAGATACGACCATGTGCTATTAAAATCACTCAAAATAGGTTTAGTAAAAATAGCACGGTAGTCGAGATATTCACGATTAAAAAATTAATCAACTTTCTCGATTTGATTTCAGTTTTCCGCTTGCTATTTCCAGGGATAAAAGAAATATCATAAAATCTTAATGGTTGTTACTCCTGATTATATGCGCTATAGAATGTGTATCAGAATTTTTCAAAAACGCCCACAATTTTTTTCATAAATTATACAAATGAAAAAATTCTAACCAACGAATTCATTATACAAGTTTGAAGACCTGTGCTGTTGTGAAAAAAATAATACAGCAACCCTAGTGCACATTAGCCTATACAATTAGCCCATTTAATGATAATTCCGATACAAAAAAAACAAATGGTATTAACTGGTTAGAAAAGAAATTATTATAACTATATTATGGCGAAGCGCCAATTTTGTGAAATTGACGAACAATTTCTTATTACATTATAACAAACAGTATCTGAGGAAATAACTCAATAAAATAAATCTTTAGGCTATTTTATTTAATAATAAATCACAACAGGTGTTCAAAATGCCCACCACCAACTCTGAAACACAGGCTTTGCGCAGTAGTTTAAATGCATCCATGCAGATTTTAAATATTTTTAACAGACTTTTTGTACCCCAACTCCTTCAGACATCCTCACTAAAAAAGTCCCGCGTATTATGCAACATTCTCCAAAAGAAGGGGGAGCACGTTACTCATATTATTTTTTAGCATAGGAAGAAACCTGAAATGATGTTCACGTTGCAAGATCTTTCTTCAGAGAACACATCCTTCAAACCAGTGCCAAACATTAGCACTCTGTCTTTCTTACCTATCACAAGAACATGGAAGAGTAACACTTCTTGTGAAGTCGGGCACGGATACAGGGGGTTGTAATGGGGCAATTCCCCCCCTGACTCACGACCGAAGCAACTTACTTTGATTAGAAAATCGAATACGGTATCCTGTATCTGCACCTGTGTGATACTGTTAGCCTGACTCCTCGTTTTTTGAAATCTATATATTTTTTCCAGAAATTGCAGCCCGCGAATGCATGCTTATATCTTTGTCATTTGACACAGAGCGCATTAGTTATAAAAAACTGTCTACAGGTTGAAAATGCTCCTGACAAGACGTTAGTTGAAGAATACTCAATTTAACTTATTTACTCTGTTATAAAGGTAAAATGCAAATCGACGGGTCTCTGACTCAACCTTGTATATGATTCCAATTTCATACATTTTCATATACGAGGTTGAGTCTGAGACCTGTCGAAATTTCTAAATTAAGCAGCATAATATTGCTATTTAGTTATAAAATGTTATTCTTAACCATATGTGAAAGTTCAAAAACATAATAAGAATGTTTAAAGTCATTGTTCCAGGAATCGCCTATCAGGGGAAAATGATCTGCATGGTTCTCATGAAAGTCCATGTACACTATCAAATAAAAACTGAAAGATCTATCAAAAAAAGAAGAGAGACAATAAAACCTCGTTATTTAGTGATTATTATTATAATTAATAGATATTAAGTTAACAACAGCACTTAAATAATTATATGGTAATATTTTTTAATTTATGCTATGCTGTGCAAGTAACCTTTCTTGTATTTACGATAGAAGAACGTGTTGGCACTCCTGCATGTATATTGTCTGTGGTAGCCAAAGCCAAAGTTACAGGGCGTATCACTGGCCCGCTGAAATAAACAGTATCATTCAAGAGTTCTGTTATTACAAAACAATATAATCAAATATATAACAACAGTGGGTCCAATTCGAAACGGTGTTCGCTAAATTTAAAATAAGAAACGTCAAACTCGATTTTGTATAGGTTCAAAATCGAGTGAGTCTGACGGTTCTTATTTTAAATTTGGCGACTTCTAAAATTAGCGAAAACAATTTCGAATTGGCCCCAGTATTAGGTACTCAGCCCCGACAAAACATCATTAAAAATAACGATAATAATTGACGGGCATAAATAAACCGGTCGTCGCCAGCAGACAAAAAAGTGTTAGTTAAAAATGCATCGATTAAAAAAGGCTACCATATACAGCCCAAAAAAAATGTCTAAACAATTTAACACCGGCGCAGCCTTGATTATTAATTACTGCACATCATATGAACTTAATTTTAAAGTAAGGCTTTACTTAAAGTTAAGTAAGTTACGTTATGTACAAGTGCAATCACTGGCGTCTATAAAACTATTGAAATGGCTGTCCTTGTAGGTATGTCTTAGCCATTTATCGCATAAAAAATACCCTATTTGAGTAGTCGAACTAATTTGTAAAGTATGTAATGCATACCGCCCGCACGGGTGAAACATTCTTCTTCTTTTTGATGGCGGCCTGAGGTTTTTGCCAATGTCAGTTTGCGAGTGTATAATTAAGTAGTGTAATAAATAAATTTCTTCATAAAGGATATCGTAAATCGACGTTATCAAAATCCTAACAAAAAAAGTGTGTGTGTGTCAGCTCCGACGCACGACAGGAGTTTACTCGTTACGAACGATTATAAAATAAACCAGTACCCATCATGCCATGCTGTCATTTTTCATTTTGACATTTGACAGTAAATAATAAAGTTTCATATTAATGAATATAAACAAGTCACTTCGGGCCCCGTCGTCTTCCGATTGAGATCTGAGTTTTACGGATGGAAACATATTATTCACTATATCTGTATGCAATGCGAAGCGACCGACGCATCTTCGGCTAACATCGTGTGACTCCGTACCGTGTGACAGTGTGACATCGTAGGTTGATTTTACTCCCAATCATTTTTCATACCCCGGGGCCCATTGCATAACTACTTCTAACTTGTAATACAAGCGGAAACCTTTTTTCAACTTCTTTTATTAGAAAGAGACTTCCGCTTGTATTACAAGTTACAAGTAGTTATGCAATGGGCCCCCGGGCTTATATATGAAAATCGATTCTTAAGGAGTAAATTCCCAAAATTACACGGCAGGGTGAATGAAACATTGAGTTGAGATGTCACATGACATTAACACATTTTGTGACAGGTGTCAGCGTTTGTTTGTATACGACACAACTACATAACTCAGTTCCCAGGTTCCCCTGTACTGTATCGAAAACATCGATCCGATTTCATTATCTTTTTCGACAGTCCTATGTCTGTTGCGTAGCGATCGATGCTTTGTATTATTACAATGTAAAATAAATAATCTATTTTAGTTTAAACATTCTGCAGCTACAATTATAACGTGGCCCTGTAGTGTGAAAGTGGTATAAAAATGTAGGCACAAATATGAGTTTTCAACCGCCGATGACGAATATTTGAGCGGTGTGGGGTGGCGGCGCGCTCACTCCCACTCGTCGTCGCTGGTGGCGCCGTCGCTGTCGTCGGAGTCGGACGAGTGGATGGCGCGGCTGCGCTCGTCGAGCGCGCGCCGCAGCGCCACGGCCAGCCCCGACGCGCCCGGCGCCGCCGCGCGCTCGTCGCCCGCCGCGCTCCGCGACTGCTGCACCTGCACAACGCAACCACCCCACACGGGACGCATTTACACCACCATCATTTTACAAGTTCCCACTCTTCTAAAAGTGGCTCAAATGGAATTTAATTTATCCATGTGAGTACCTTTGCCCCTTATGGGATGGAATTTCAAAACTACTCCAAAATCCATTTACTTAATTTTCACCCCTACAGAGGTTGATTTTTTCAAAATGCTTTTGCTGGTCGCCTTTGTTTTTATTCAGAAGCCTAAATTCTCATTTTCATGTTAATAAGCTAAAGAATTACGGATTTCCATACAAATTGTTAACTCCTTTTTCACCCCTTTAGGGATTGATTTTCGTAAAATCCTTTCTTAGCGGGCGCCTACATTACCTAAAGAATATCTGTACCAAATATCAGACTTCTAGCTCCAGTAGTTTTGGCTGTGCGTTGATATGTCACCCGATCAGTCAGTCAGTCAGCTTCTTCTTTTATATATGCATATAGATGTAATGTACTTTTTTTGGGTGAAACAGGTATTTTATCTTAAGTAAAGGAATCCATGGTGAAAAATTTGTAAACTGATGTCCAAAAATATTATCTCCGGTTGCTTTATGTTGGACTCGTATATTCGACTGCCTCACCTCAGGCTCAGCCCTTGAACTCACTCGTCTATCTATTGCTTATTTTCCAGCCTCTACAATATACTATACCTATTCCAATGCAAAATAGTAGATTGTTGCACCAAGCAGAAAGTGATTCATTATTGCGCCGAGTGTTGGTTTGGAGCCCGAACGCTAGTGAGGGCTCTAAAAACACGAGCGCAATAACAAATCACTTGATGCGAGGTGCATAATCTGCTTTTCTTTCTACTACTGCTAAAAGTTGGTAAAAAACGTAAAGGTACAGTTAAACCCAACTAGCGAAGTAAAAAGGATATTGGCACCTGTTATGACGCACCCTTAGAATTTTTATATAGCCTATGACACTGGCACGTTCTCCCCGAATCTTAAGATACCCTATTTATTAAAATCGGTCTATTGGTTCTGAAGCTAAAGTCGAAAATCCGAAAATGTTCACAGAAATCATGTATCTAGTCTATTAATTGTCATATTATGCCAATTTTTTTTAAAGTTTTGTAACCCATACTATCTTATCAGCCAGTACTTTGAGCATAACATTTTAGACAAAACAATCACAGTTCGATATGGCCGCCGATAAGTGGCCTGTTTTTTTTTTTTTTTTGCTAACAGTAAGTCCACAGAAGAGTGGTCGGCTGTCTCGTCGGACTGTGAATGGGCGGATTGGGTAGCTGTTGGTGTAAACTTCTTGATCAACCAACCAAATTAAAAAAAAATACAAAACAGTGCAATAATGAAATTTGTATGTAACTTTATTTGCTCTAGAGCAAATAAGGACTGCTTTGTGCTGAGTATTTAAGGCCATTATGATGAAATTAAAGCGTAGTAGGAAGAAAAGAACTTTATCTACACCCATATCATAAAACCTCCATTGTTTAATCAAAAACCATAGGAAATGACCACCATTTTGACAACCAATTAGGAAAAACCAGTGCTGCAATGTTATTTCTTTATCGTTTTTAGTAAAGAAATGAGATTATATTTGGAACAGCTGTCAAAACTCAAGTGGGTCTCTATTCTAGTATCCATAGATATTAAACAGTTATTGATACGAAACATCAATTCAGTATGTTTTTTTAATATAAATCGAACGACATTTGATCTCGAGTGACATGAGAATAGAGACTTTATTCGCTTGTCTATGATTTAAAAAAAAAATGGTCTTGACGGAGGATCGAATTGCCGCCATGTTGGTGTTTTGCTGAACGAAAGTAGAATTGTTGTTGAATTGAATAGAAAAAGTTGTTTGTAATTTACATTTTAGTTGAAAATATGAATAGTAAGTAGTCTTCTCGTTGTGTGTGTGATGTGAAATTGCGCCGGATATCGGAAATATGCAGCCACGATTGCAACAAATAACTTGTTGCCAGAAAATATTGTTTCTGAACCCATCATGGAGGATTTATAATATGTGTGTAGATAAAGTTATGTGTGCAACTCTGCATAATTTGGCCTTAAAACACACGTGCGATCTTATTATGAAAACCGCACTAGTGTTTTAAGGCCTATCATTATACAACCGTTGCATACACTACTATTACCAGTCCACTGGAGGCGGCTTATGTAACAATGTGATTGAGGAAGGTAACACTCACTGCTCGCAGCTCCACACCCTGCCGAATCTCGCTGAGCAGGTTGCTGCGGCTGTCCTCGGCTGGCGGCTTGGCGCCCGCCTCCACGTGCTGCCACAATGCTACGGTTCATTTGTTGTTACAGAATGAAATAAGAAACGCTACCACCCTCATGTTAACTAAGATGCGGATGAGCTTTTTTGTCCAGTGAAAAGGGTCGGCGCATCTGTACTGTTTCCTCACAGGATAACGCCGTAGCAGAGCCACGCATGGGCGTACGCGAACAAGTAGTAGGTGACTTGTGCGGTGTGCAGGTCCGTCGTCCGCCGTTGACTTCACGGAGAGCATAGGCGAATTTCGTCATTTTAGCTTTTATTACATTTATGTGGCTTTCCCAGCTAACGTGGATATCTATAATTATGTCGAAAAGCGTAAATTCTTTAACTGTTTCTAGAGGTACGTTTTTGTAATTTCACATACAAAAACGTACCTGTAGAAACAGTTAAAGAATTTACGCTGTGCGCGTGCATGTGTGTGTGTTTAAAAGTGTAGTGTGTAATAAAGAGTTTACATACAAACATAACCAATAATTTTCAGTATTAGAAAATTTAAGGACGCTGACCTTTAGCCCTTTGTTTCCATTGCGTATACTTTCCATGAGCACAGCCCTGGCATCTGGTAGGGCGGTGTCCGGCATGAAGGGCGCAGGCGGCGCGGGCGGCGCGGGGGGCGCGCCCGGCGGCGGCGGCGGCGGAGGCGGCGGCGGCGGCAACGTCGGCGGCGCGCTCACCGGCGGCGCTGCCGACAACATGTATCAATCGGACTGTGCTTACACGAAACAGTAATATAAACATTTATTCATTGTGACGGTTTTTTGCATTTATTTATCAAATAATTTAATATTTTCATTTCATATAACTGTGTCTTCTGTGTTAGTGAATAAATGTTTTTCATTCTTCTTTTTTTGTTTTTTTTTTTTATCGTCGACCAAACATACTTGAAACATTGAATATATGTTAGCAATCAAGTCAGACACGGAAGACACTTACGCGGTGGCGGCGGGTTCCGCGGTGTGGCCGGCGCGGCGGGCGTAGCGGGCGGCGGCGGCGGCGGCACAACGCGCGCCGGCGGCGGCGGCGGCGGCGCGCGGGACGCTGCAACACGCACACTCTTACCGCACGCATTTGAATACACACACCTTGCTGTCAGCAAGACAATCCACATATTGGCGGCCATATCGAACTGTGGATTTCCCCGTCTAAAATGTTATGCTCAAAGTACTGGCTGTTAAGATAATATAGGTAAACAAAAGATTTAAAAATTTTTGGCGTAATATGAAAATGAATTGAACAGATGCAAGTTTTCTGTGAAATGTTCGGATGATCTACTTTAGCTTCTGAACCACTGGAACGATTTTAATATACATATAGGGTATATCTTAAGATTCGGGGAAAACATGCGAGTGTCATATAAGCTATATAAAAATTCTAAGGGTGCGTCATACCAGGCGCAAAGATGCTTTTTACGCTAGTCAGGTTTTAGCTTTTAACGTTACTTTTACTTTTTTTACCAACTTTTGGCAGTAGTTAAAAGAAAAGCAGATTATGCACCTTGCATCAAGTGATGTATTATTGCGCTCGTGTTTTAGAGCCCTCGCTTTCACTCGGGCTCCAAACTAACACTCGGCGACATAATGAATCTGCTCTTGGTGCTCTGCATTATATGCAACTTTATTGCTCTAGAGCAAATAAGTGCTGCTTTGTGCTGAGTATTTAAGGAAATAATCATGAAATTAAAGCGTAGTTGGAAGAAAAAGCATTTTCCTCATAAGAGGATAGATAATTATTTGTTATAAATTATTTTCGTCTTGAGTGATAATGCTCGAATCCCTTGCTACGCTCAGGATTCTACTGTTGAATCCTTCGCTTCGCTCTGAATCCAATATACCACCCTCGCCATAAATATGTGGTATTCTCTCTCCCTTGTGAAACAATCTACTAATTAATGAATGGATGATAAGGTGTAGGTGTAGTGAAACTTACGTGGCGCGGGCGGGTGCGGCGGCGCCGGGGTGCGGTGCGGCACGGGCGGCGCGGGCACGGGGGGCGCGGCCGCCACCGGCGCCGTAGGTGGCACGCCTCGCCAAGGCTTACCAGCTGCAACATCACCAGCGCAGGTACAGGATTTCGTTTATAGGGGAGGGGGGGGGGGGGGACTTTTATGTGACGGTAGAAAAAGCGTATAAAACTTATACAAATTATAAACAACCGCCTTCTCCAAAGATTTCTAAGAAAAACTTTTGTAATTAAACGGCTCAAGAAAAGGTTGTAAATATTAGGAACCAGGAATCTGATAGTTTTACGCAATTAAATAAAATTTCCTAGATCACGAATAATTGAAAATTCATGTACTTTTACTAACGGAGTCTTTGTCTCTGTACATTTTAATGGCCAGTAACTGAATGACGTATTCTTAAGTGGCCAGTTATTGGAACTTTACCTACTGAGAATATAAAAAGCTGTCTGACACACCGGTAGTTATATCTCGCGAGCTTAAGACTTCCGAACTACTAACAGACATCGTTGCGGTTTTTCACGGTCATATATACATAAATGTAGTTGAGAAACCTTTGAGATTGCAATAGACTAGTCTGTAATAAGAAATGTGAGTACATGTCGTGTTGTGGTGCGGCGGCGGGGCGGGCGGGTGCAGCTCCTCCTTGACGGCGTCGACGCCGCCGTGCGCCTCGATGAAGTCGTAGATGAACTGGCGCGTGGACACGTCCTCCAGCTGCGACGCCGACACGCCCGCCATGCTGAAGAACGACCGCATCTCCTCCTCCGGCAGGTTGTCGTAGTCGAACCCTGCGTACACAATGTTCGGTTCAAAGACATTTATTTCTCATAAGAAACACGTTTCACTTACATGAGAAATATTTTACAATTTAAATACTCAAGTTTAAAAACAAACAGGTAACGTTGAAAACACTGAGCCCGGACCTTTTCACCGCCTACCTACTAACTATGCATTATCAAAAGACAGGTGCGGGCACAGTGCACACGTCGTATTATGTTTGCCAATAAGTAATTGGCTCATTCTTAATTAGACATTGAATGAATAATGTACAGTACATACATTGATATTTATATTGATACCACCCATTTACACCAATATATTATTATAGATAGATTTTGACAGCAAATTTATAACAAACAATAATATAACAATTATAAAAAATAAGTTACGTTTGGTGTAGTTAGAAGTTCAATGTTTGTATTCTATATCAAATTATTTGATATAATAAAAATTGTATAAACTTTACGTTTGTATCTGTATGTAATTACAGCCAAACTGTGTACTTAATCAATTTTGATACGGGTGGTTTTTTAAGAAGTACATTTTTTCTTTTAAATAAAATTAGTATAGATGTAGTGCATAATTAGTTTCCATCGTGTTTTATCGGAAAAGTTCGTATTTATCGTGCTCTCTCAATTAGCAGGCCCCAAAAGCTCGGCGCATTCGACATAATCTAAAAATCGAGATTAAACGGCAGTGCATACAGTCATTTGACACAACTGTATGAATCTGACGTTTAATCTTGCAATCGACATTATCTCGAAATCACTGAGAATTGGGTGCCATTAGCCATCATACCATGCTGTCATTTTTCATTTTGACATTTGACATTTGACAGTAAATAATAAAGTTTCATATTAATGAATATAAACATGTCACTCATTTAATACAATAATTAATTGGCACTTCGGGTCCCGTCGTCTTCCGATTGAGATCCGAGTTTTGCCGATGGAAACATATTATTCACTATATCTGTACCTACACTAATATTTGTGTTATACCTATAAATGGCTACAACACAGTACAAAACAAATTCAGTGTTATGCCCTGTTCAATGCCTTGTTAATAGTAACAACCACTACACTTTTTACACTCACGGCCTAACAAGACAGACCTGCGTGAATGAGATACGAGGGGTGTTCAATAAAAAGTGACAATAAGTATGCCGCAGTTACCTTTTATTAATTGTTATTTTATTTTTCCTTTTAGGTGTACACTTGTTATTCCCTAAATTTACATCCCATAAAACTCTTCATCCTGATCTCTTAATAAGTTAAGAAAGGCGTGTTAAAAATCTTTCGTGTGCCTCGGGCCCGCGGTGTATATTGACCGCGAGTGGGAACGCAGCCATGGAGTGAGATAACTAGTACACGGAACAATTACAATAAATGGTACCTTTGTTCTTGTCCCACCCCACGTGCGAGATATGCTTGAAATCCTTCGGCATTCCGATGTCGGCCTTCGTAAGCTTCCTCATCTTTGGCTTCTTATTGGAATTCTTCAAAGTATAGCCACCTAGTTAAAAACATTTTAATCACGTGGTGAACAATGAACATGTAAACAATATAAAGTTTTCGGTAAACTGTCAATCTTTTTATTCAAGGAAAACAAAAGTTTTGTAGTGGTAGAGCCAAACAGTAATCCTCACTAGATGATTACTGTTCGAATGGGCCGGCTCGACCGGGGTAGTACCACACTCTCACAGAATATCGGCGTAAAGTAATAGCTTGCTATTGCGTTTCGTACGGTGAGTGACGAGATCCGAAGGCCTATTCCGTCATCCCTATCCCATCCCCATTCCCCATCCTCCCTAGACTGGCAACGCATTGGTAGCACCTCTGGTGTTGCAGATGTCCATGGGCGGCGGTGACCACTTTCCATCAGGTGGGCCGTCAGCTCGTTTGTCAGTCAATTGACATAAAAAAAAGTCTTCTCCAATGCAATAGGAAAGAGCTTTGAAACTCCATTCGTCTTCTCTCCTCTTTCTTTATAATTAAAGCAACAATATACACATCATGTCTATGAATGGTTTCATTATAATTTATACATCAAGTTGATTTGACAGACCCTTATAAACCGGAAAGGTCAGGAACGAAATAGCCGCCCCTTTGAAACGACGAAAAGGAACAGTATTGAATTAAGCATTCTATATAAAAAAATTAAACGTATTTAAGGATGTATACCCAATATATCGATTTATATATTTTTCGCTGAAATTGACTAGTATGGTAGTATTAGTTGTTTCACATAAGTGTAATAAAAAATAAAACCACTTTACCGTTCTTTTAAAGGAGATAAATGACATTTTCGATTACATGTGTTATGTGCTGTGCCTATGTTATTTGTACCGGAAGTTGATTAAATTACAAGAAAAAGCGAAAATGTTTCTGTCTCATAGTACTTTTATAATCAGAAAATGTATTTTCTATAACTTTGTACTCTTCTCGATTTTTCGGTGACAGAAAAAAATGTCGTTATCGTTGTTCCCACGGAAATATTCTTGATTGAATTTCCATGTGTCCGGACCGTTTCAAAAACTGCATATTGATTGGTTATGACTCGAGTAGTCAAATCAGGTTCTGATTTTATTTCACATACTAAATAATTATTAATAATCACACAATTTGTACATTTTAAATCATTATTCGTACAAAATTACTCATTGCCGTTATTTGGTACAAATGAAACAAAACTTGAAAAATAAAATACATGTACTGCGGATTTGACGTGATATACGAGTACATCCTTAATTCGTGTATTTGTTTAATTAAATTAATTGTGTCAATCTCGCGTATCAATAAACCCATCGGAAGACTTAGTCACTAAGCGAGGTTAGATGAAAAATATTGTTCACAAGATTTGACGCATTGGCGTATTCGGCTCAGTTCCACCAGAGCTACGCGAGGTACTCGACCGGGAGCGCCGCCAATAGGATTGGTTGTACACTGATTAGTGAATTTGCTCCTCGCTCGCCGTGCAGCTACCTCGCACAGCTCTACGAGAAACGCAGCCTAAAGCAACCAAAAATTGTACTTGTGTTGAACATTTTCATAACTTGTAACTAAGATTTTAAAATGTAGGAGGGCTGTCGTAGTTTAGAAAATCAGTTGGAGTTACCAGTGAGTGCAGTGGTCTTGGGCGTGGGCGCGGGCAGGGGTGCATGCACGGGCACGGTGGGGGCGGCGGGCGCGGGCGCGGCGGCGGGAGGCGCGCCGTTGTGCCGCGCCTCGCCGCCCGTCGTCAGCGACGCCGAACTGTTGACCCGCGCCGCCAGCATCGACCGCTGTCGTCGCTCTGCGATCGCAAACACCAACCAATCATGCCTATTCTCAAGCGTCTCACAATATAAACGACTCAGTGTCGTTACTGATTTTCAGTATTTTTAGGGTTCCGTAGACAAACTAGGAACCCTTACAGTTTTGCCATGTCCGTCGGTCCCTCTGTGACAACCACTTTTTTCCCGAAGAGTTTTAAACCCTCGTATGCTTAAGCACAGAGGCTAATAGGCTAGGCAGAGGCTAGGTTATTTAACAAAACTCAAAAGAGTGGATCGTCAATTTTGCACATACGAGAAGATGATTATTTTCTTATTCTAATCTTAATGGGCTAAATAATCTAAAAAGTGCATCTTTACTGTTACATGTTTTTATACTATCGGTGGATGACGTCATTCAGCTCAATCAACGCTGTCTAAACATGACCTCTTAGTCAAATATTTGTTTGTTTATTTGTATCAATCCTCCTCTATTGTCAGTAAACATTGATATTGAGTAGTCCCTTTTATATATTGCCACTAATATTATAAATGCGAAAGTTTTTGTGTGTGTGTGTGTGTGTGTGTGTGTGTGTGTGTGTGTATGTTTGTTACCTCTTCCCGTTAAAACGGCTGGACGGATTTTGATGAAATTTGGAATGGAGATAGATTAAACCCTGGATTAACATATAGGCTACTTTTTATCCCGGATAATTGAAAAGTCTCCGAGGGAATAACGATAATCAAACTCTACGCGGACCAAGTCGCGGGCACAGCTAGTATTGCCATAATATATGCATTTCACGCAGTTTGTTTGAATAAAATCGATCGCAATACTTATACTTGTGAGGGCTAAAAATAATACTTATAAAGTTATAAAATGTATGGCCGTCGCTCTTTTTATAACGGACGAGTTATACTTCGGACGCTTCACTTCTGTCCTAGGTCTGTTAGAAGAAATTGTTACAGCATGGTCCGTTTCATCAGAATCTGAGCCCTCAGGTTCTACAGCTTGTTCTGACTTACTGCATTTGAGCCCTCACATTCTGATGGCGGTTTATATGTGATGAATTTCTTCTTAAAATACTACCCTTCCCATCTCCAAATCTTGGAGAGTTATGAAAATCAACATATTTGCTGGACACCATTCCTTATTTTTATAATAAACTATATCTTAAAGACAACAAACTATAGCTTAGTATTTTAAGAAGAAATTCATCATATAGAACCGTAATGAGAATGTGAGGGCTAAAAATAGGCTGTAAGTCAGAACAAGTTGTAGATCCTGAGGGCTCAGATGGAACGGACAATGCTGCAACAATTTCTTATAACAGACCTAAGAGAGAAGTGAAGCGTCCGAAGTAATGGATTTATGTAACGTCTTAGCTTAAGGGGAAGACAACAACAAAGAAACATGGGGGGAAAACATGTTGTATATAAAGCAAGTATAAAATCTATGATATCGGTTTTCTTTTCAATTAGATGTTAAATAAAATAGTTTATAACGCTTACAAGTTATCCTAAAACATCGGAGTGTTTTGGACACGAGTTGCTTATCATAATTATCATTATCTTATCTTAACTGTCAACTGTGTGTTATGGCATGACGGTAATGCAGGCATTCGATTTGATTTCGATGAAATTTTTTACCAGACAATTTTTTTTTGATTTTGATTCTTTAATTTTAAGTTACTTTGAGTTGTCGTCCAAACATCATTTTAGACTAAAGGGGTTCTTAAATGGACTAGTTTTTCGGCAATTTATTGCTACAATTTTATTCGGGCTAGCCTGAAAAGTTTACATTCAAACTTTTTGTCTTTATAGTGACGTCATATGTAATATTTTGGGGATAGCCCGAATTGCCGAAAAACTAGCCCGTTTACGAGCCCCTTAAGAGGTCATGACAATTTTGGTAACGAAATGGAAATGGCTTGAATAGAGAACGATTGCCTGAAGTCAAATATGTCTGGTGTTGCAACCGTTGCTGAGATAGAAGCCTTTGACAGACAGATGAACGGACGGACAGACGGACGTTGTAGACTCGGTAATAGGGTCCCGTTCATCCCTTAGGTACAGAACCCTAAGGAAACTGACCAATGGTACGCTAACTCGCCGCGCGATATCACATTTGTAATATTACCTACTCACATTTGTAATATTGCCTACTTACTGGTCGTCGAAGAATCAACCTCATACATGAAGTTGAAATGCAACCGACAGTGATGAAATTTTGAATATGCGCATAATGTAAATTTCCGGGACTATTGCAAGGAATCGCCACCATCTTGGAAAATGTACCACCATTAGCAGACTCTGACCTACTTTTCGAAAACTACCGATTTTATTGAGAGTTCCATGAAAGAATTAAAGCTTACCTATTAAATTATAGACGTAATATTAAGACGTAAGTATAGCGAAAATATAACGCCCTCCCCCTCCATTTATGACTTATGAGTTAGACTTTTAAGCCTGCGTATAACAATCTAGATCCATTCAATAATACAATGCAATGAACATGATCTTAATCTTGTTCATGTTTATTTTAAGCCTAACTCTTTCAGAGGCTTTACTGGCGTCATCGAACTTCTACTGAGGTCCTCCATAAGAAGGCTCAAGATGCAATGGACCGGGCTATGTTCAGAATTACCTAGCGAGGTCGAATCAAAAATGAAGAGATCCTCAATAGAAGCAATGTTCATGAACATAGCTCAAAGAATTCCTAAAGTTAAGTGGCAGTTAGAAAAAATGGTCAATGTGGTCAAAGATGTGGTCAAGTGGCGACCACGCATCGGACATCGCAACGAGGGCAAACGACCCACAAGGCGGACCGACGACCTGGTGAATGTTGTGAGAGTCTGCTGGATGCGAGCGGTGCAGGACCGTTGCGGCGATGTTTAGGAGAGGCCTTCGGCTGGATTGGGGATAACGATTACCTTCCCGTCTATTTTTCCGCAGTTCGATCTTGTCAATGAGAATGTTTCTGAGGAGCATAGCTTCATCTTCGTTAGCGAAATTGAATGCCGTCATGTAGTCCTGCAATCAAAGTAAGAGTATGACTACTACGACATGAGTAGACTACTTAGGAACATTCCATAGTCACTTAACCGACATTAGTACTCGTTTTTTTAAGCTAACGACTCCGAAACACTTATGATAAAATTTACTACCAATAACTGATACCTCAGTTAATCCATATCAGTACCTGTATTACATTTCACTATGTGCAGAGTAAAAGCAATCATATAATACAGTTTTTAAAAAGTAAACACACGCTTTAATAGCAAACCGAACTAAAAAGTAGAAAAGAATTTTTAAGTATGAAGAGTTTGCGTTACATTAATAGAAATTCCAACAATCAATTATGACTAATCAATTTGGGACAAGATTAGAATAAAAATTAAGTTATCAACAAAATAATCCAATTATAGTAAAAAAGCGTGGGGTGCTTGGTATTAAATGTTACACTTATTTCATTAGTGTAGTAGCTATTTATAAAGTTACACGTCCGTATTGCGGTCACCGACTTACATAATGTGTACCAAAATTCAGCGTGGGGTGCAATTTACTATGTGTTCATAAAGTCATTATGAAAACATAGTAAATTGCACCCCACGCTGAATTATATGGTGACTTTATGTTGTTGTTGCATCCAACAACATAAAGTCATTATGAAAACATAGTAAATTGCACCCCACGCTGAATTATATGGTGACTTTATGTTGTTGTTGCATCCAACAACATAAAGTCATTATGAAAACATAGTAAATTGCACCCCACGCTGAATTTTGGTACACATTATGTAAGTCGGTGACCGCAATACGGACGTGTAACGTAAATAAATGAATTTTAAACAGGGTCTCTTTTGGGGGGTATTATAAAATTAAAAAAAAAAGTTCTGCAAATTATGGCGTTTAACATATCAAATGAAAGGGCTCATTATAAGGCTCTTAAATATATTATTTTTTATTATTTTAAAATAAATGGTTTTGAACTTGTTATATCTAACTAAAGTTTATTATACCTACATTGTGAACATTCTCAAATAAATTTTTAATAAACGTTTTTATTTACGTATTATGATACGCACCCTGATCAACTAGCAAGTTTTAATTAAAAAACAGATATTTGACTTACTTCAGCTTCGAATGTGTGCAAATATGGCCTGGGGTTTTTGTATTCAATTTGTAAGTATACTTCGTGTTCCCATATTATAGTTTTCCTGTAGAGACAGTAAATGCGGAAGAAGTAGGAGCGCTTGTTGTTGTCCTTGATCAAGCACAGGACGCCTGTGTCCTTCTTCTTCCATTCCGAGTGCCCCGGCCCTTCCGTCGTGAACAGCTGCACCACCGCCGTCGCAAGGCTCTGTTCAACCAACATATTGTCACCACTTTGAATACACAGAAATTCCACATCCAACAACATTTTACAGTATGATCAAATAGGGTGCCTAATTGTTGCGTAGAAGATCAAAACTGCGAATTTCAGTTCTCAAACTACTTCACACAGAATTTGTAATTGCCCGAGCAACAACATAAACTTATGTTTAGAAACTCATGCCTTTGTTATTTAATTTATTCAAAGTGATCTATTTTCTAAAGTAGCTACCAGTTGCGTTTTGCAATTTTATGCATTTAAATTGTGGCCACTTCTTACGTAAAACCCGTAAACAGAGAAAAGTGATGAAAAAAAGCTATATTACATAGCATAGGTATAAATTGTGTATTAAGTTGCTGGACAACTTATACGTCCTCGATTTTAACCTTTTGACCGCCACAGTCGGCTGCACCCGTCAGTCCTTCATTACATTGACTTAAAGTTGAAAGTCGTGTTACTTCTCAGACATGCTTGGCGGTCAAAAGGTTAATAAAATACTTTAGTTTAGTGATGAGGGCGTCACTGTAGGTACTTTACCACTTTTCTCTTCAAACACAAATTACCTATTTCTATGTTTTTGTAACCTTCCCTTGCTGTCAGCCTAATGAAGTACATTGAAATTCACAAAATAAAGTTTTTATCTAATTTTATAACTAATTATTTAATCTTTATCACTTGACCATCCTTCTTTCCTTTATCCTCATTCCTCCCCTTCACTAATAATAAAACGTCTTTTGTATTCGTCCTGTATTGTCTGTGTCCTCCTTAACATGAATGTTGTTTATTTGTTTTAGGTACTTCATGCGAACCTCCCTCAAATTAATAGTATTATAATTAAGCATAGGCAAATTATTCGTAAGCACTATGTTTTTGACAGCTGAGATAACTTCCTTGTAGTACTGAAAGATCCCCCAATCAACATATCTTTTATTCGAATTTGAATATAAGAATATTGAATAAGTATAATATTTTATTATGTTGGTGGAAGTGTTGGTTAGGTATTAAGGGCCAGGACGAGTCCAAACATGTGCAGTTAGCTGTTGTTGTAATACTTTTCTATGCTTTTGTTAGAAACAGCACAGTCAAATGGATGAATAATGGAGCAGGATGGCAAACAAGCGAAATCACCCTACTTGAGACTAGTCTCACAGCTGGCTATGGCTTTAGAAAAAACACATATTAAGGAAAATAATATAAAACTGTCCAAGTAGTTTAAACAGAAATGAAAAGGTTTATGGTCAGTTTAAGCACATATCATTACAGAATCCATGATTTCTCTAGTACCTACAGCATTTCCACTCCTAGATAAGAAGTAAACTATCTTCATACAAAATTTTATGGAGCTTGGTTCAGTAGATTTTAAGTTACAAGCGAGAACATACATACAGACAAACAGACAGACAGACAGATATTCTCAAAACATATGATTTAGATTCCATATTGTGCAAATAGTCGGTTACATTTATTTCATCATTTCAGTTGTTAAGATTTACCATTGTATAATAAACTCTTTAATGTTTCAATAAGCTATTAACAGGTTCCCTGTCCCATGAGGCACATGTGCCTCATGCCTGACTTTCCTGGTACGTCCATCAGGCAGATGTGCCTCATGGCCAGTGATGTAGATAATGCAGTAGTTCTTTCAATAAATAATAAATTTTGGTATGTATTATATTATATTATTTTTATTAATGAACCACATTTAGATAACCAATGAAATTACACAGGGCTGCGATAGCAAGCTAAATCTGAAATGCTACACAAAAACAGGTCCAGACAGTATTTAATTTCTGGAATTGTTTTCATTAATATCTTTGTATGAGTCCGAGTATGTTTATTGTAAGTAAACATACCTTTTTTCGTTTAAAGTAAATATTTCATTTCCTTACTTTAAAAGTTATCGATATAACCAATATCCCTATCTAACAATCACTATAACACATAAAATATCATAAAATACTTGAAGGAAAATGATGTCTCTTATATGAAACTTTATGAGCATTTAATGTCATTATTATTATGGGGGATGTGTCGAAAGAATGCTGCACATTGCTTTGGGACAGGGAACCTGTTAAATATACAAAAACAACAAATTCTAATTATTAAACATATTAGCATTGGGGTGTAGCAGAACAATGCAACAAATGCCATGGACATTCACTGGTGTTCTTTTTCAAAGTTGTTCAGTTTTTATGACCAAATACACTTGACTCACTCAAATAGTCACTCATAGAAGTCAGTCAAATTTATTTAGTAGGTAAAGGTTTTTAGTATGCCACGAGGCAAAAAACATTAAAAACGATAAAGGGTATAAACGATATCCTAACGGTCACGGTATCAATAGATAATCCACACATGATGAGATAGGTAATCATGTAGCTCTGAATCACGAGGTCCCTGCATTGAGCGGACGCACCCACCTGGCACTTGGCACCGACGAGGCTGAACACCAGCTCGTTCTCTTCGCGAGTCAGCAGCACACTCGGCCTGTGCTCTCCGCGCGGCATCCTGTTCCCGCAAATCTTTACTCGAATAACTTTAATCGCTACACAGAGGCACTGTTTCAAGTTGAACTCATTCCTCCTTTTGAACAATCAATTTGTACTTATTCAATTCCTGCTCCTGCCTGCAGTGCGTTAAAAATATTTACCATAATGATAATCATATGTTAATAAATTGAAAGTCTGTAAGTAAACACCAAAATCTTGAAAGAAACTTTCTCCCATCAACCACATCAATCACATAATTCTTTATAAATTAAAGTTGCCATCATCTTAGGACCATAGAGTATCAGTGTTGTCAAGTTAATGAAACAAGAAATAAAATAGCTAAACAGTTTCGAAATGTGGCTAGAAAACTAGAATTTTAGACCACATGAAGTTACTGAAAAAGCTTAGAGTACTTAGTTACTACATGCTCTAAGTGAAAAGTGACTAAATAAATTGTATCCCAAACAGATGCCATTTTATTTCTGGAAGGAGGTAAAAAGCTATTCTATCATTTTGAAATGAACATTAAATTAGCATGTCCAAGCAAAAAAAAAAACAATTCGAAAAGCTGTGCTCAGAGCTGTCGCACAAAAAGTCAACAACAATTTTCTTTTAAATTATCAACAATTTCTACGAACGTTATTGTAACCAGGCGTTTCGGCGTAAAAATTACGTCCCTGGAAACGGGGCTAAAAGTTACTAGAATTGTAGCTAAATGTTTTAGCTATAATTCTAGCTATTCCAAGAAATTTTGATAACTGTGACTAAATCAAATTGTTGCTAAATCCAACCAAAAAATGGCTATATTGGCAACACCCTAGAGTATATTGAATACATGCAATACACTCTAGAGTATATTGCAGGTCAGTTCCCAGCCTAAAGCTACCCACTGATTTACAATATAACTGTGCAATATTACTGTTTGCACAATTACATTGATCGTCAGTAGTTGATATTGACCGTCACAACATCTACTGACAATCAATATAATTGTGCAACTAGTGATATAGCACAGTTATATTGTAGGTCAGTGGTTAGCCTTAGGCTAGGCTAGATGATATTGATGGTTAATATAGACTACTGACGATCAATATAATTGTGCGACCAGTGATATTGCAGTTATATTGTAGGTCAGTGGCTAGCCTAACAAACAAAACGGTCAAAGCAATAGTGCTGGCCCCCAATTCTCGCTACATTCGAGATAATGTCGATTGCGACATTAAACGTCAGATTCATACAGTTGTGTCAAACGGCTGTATGTACTGACGTTTAATCTCGATTGTGAGATTGTCTCGAATCCTCCGAGAATTGGGGGCCTGACCGCTTTCAACATGATATCGATATCGATAAAAATTTCGTTTGCACAACTTATTCCTAATAAAGATCCGATTTTTATTTTGGTTAATATATAACCAAACGATTAGTATCTACGGCACATCTGCGATGTGCAATAATTTCAAATTTATGAGAAACATGATAAAACTTTAAAAAAAAAAGAAAATCGGTAAAGTCGTGCTCAAGTTATGGCGTGACCAAGGGAAACAGGGATCCATTTATATATATAATAACCATAATAAAACAACTTATTTAAAGGAAGTCAAGTATTCGGTTATTTATTTTATTTAATTTCTTTTTAAGTATGTATATTTATTTAAATTGATATAAAAATGCAAAAACACCTTATTATTTTAGGTAATTAGTTCAAACTAATAAAATATCCAATACAATATTAAATAGTTTATTTTATTAACAATTAAAAGTACAATTTGTACAAAAACGTAATTACAATGCCAAATTACTACATTATGCGATGCGTCGGCCGCATAGATCGGCCGGCCGGTCGGCCGTTCGAACTCAGTACTGCGCGAGCACTCGTCGAGGTTGGACCTATGTCGCGCCAAAGGATCGAGCCCAATGTAAAGAGCGTTGACGGCCATTCATTTTATACGACCGTCAGCGTTCTTTTTACATTGGACGAGTGTGACTTTTCGTCGTGCTTCAATATACCAAATTTTTCAGAAAGCAGTTTAGTGATAGCCCTCCTAAGAACTAAAATATGTTTTATTGCTTCTCAAAGTATTCACCGCAGTATTTGATGCACTTCTCGATTCGCTCCAACCTGGTGTCAAAGCATTCATTCCAATCCAATTCCATTCGAAATCTTCAACCGCTTCTTTTGGTGTATGGAAACGTTGACCACGAAGATGATGTCGTAGACTTGTTTTGTCTCCCCTCGCTTGAATCTTTGCAGAGTTTTGCTACAACATCTGACACGCACCCTTTTTTGGTCTTCGCTAAGTAAGTAAATGTTTTATCCAAGAGAGGTTAGCTTTTTTTGCACCAAGCTCTTCGTACAGAATCTTTAGTATTGTTTTCCCTGAAATGCCTAAAAAACGCCTGCATCTCACGGTTTGTTACAAGGTGATTTTCGAGGATCAGTTGCTTCACAGCCCCGACGGTGCTAAGACATGATGCTTCACAGTGGCGAAGTGTGAAATATTTCTTAAGGGAAGCCGGATGAATTAGAACCGTCCGTGCGTATCTGACATTTAGTTAAGAGTAACATGGACTTCACTGACAGCTAGCCGTAGCTGTCTAGCTTGGTAAAGCCGTCAGAAATCGGCATGTAGGTAGGCTTCGCCACTGATGCTTCATTATTGAAAACTAAATTTAGCATTTCAATGCATTAAAGTTGTCCCTTCGAAAGTTATAGAAAGAACATTATCGCCCGGAAATTTTCCTTCAAGATTTCCATCTTTGCTAGTGACTTGCCAACTTTGATAAAACGCCGTGACGAAATGGTATGATCAATACACAGACCAAATATCCTAAAGACACGCTCAGCCTCACTTTTACTAGCAAATAAAACTGCCATACTTGCGGGGCGCGCGGGCTTTTTAGAGCGCTGTGATTGGTGCCATTGATCGAGATTATGCGCTCTCCGCGCCCGTGGTGCAGCCCCGCCACTTATGGCTGTTTCCCTCTTATGGTGGCAGCGGGGGTCGCCCGGCCATGCGGACTCTATTGGATATGTGGTCTGTGGATCAATAAAAGATTTTTCAATTATTTTAGGATTCTTTACTCAAAGATACTAATTACTAAAAAAAGATTATTATTTTGGGATGTATGTATGCAAACGACTACATTTAAAAGGCAACCCTCGTACAGTAAAACACTAATATTCATTGTGGCAAAACATTTGTTTATAAAACAATTAGAACTTAACAATACATAGTAAGTACTTATAAAGTCAAGTTGGTCAAAAACGTGGCCGCGTGTAATGAAAATTACATAAGAGTTATAAGAATGAAAATTTTCTTATAATTATTACAGTAAGCAACAGTAGGTATTTTGTAACGAGTGAAACCCGACGTGAGCTGGCATTAAATTCTCCAGAAACCTATGTTTGCCACAACTGTTGTTCTTTTTTTATATTTATCTCTCTATTTTCAAGCGCTCAAGTCTATAAATAAAATTTAATGGCAATAAGGGTCTAAATCTAAGTATTTAGAACTGTGCGACTTTACAATAGTTGATTACTTTCGATGAGCCAATGAGGTTCAACAATATAACATGTATTGCACATAATTTACTTAGGTCAATATGCATTCATAAGTTAATATGAGGCGGCGGGTTCTGGACGGCCGGCAGGGCCGCGACGCCGATCTCGCCGCGGCTCTCGGTGTTGATGGAGTGGTCCGTGGAGTGCAGGAGCGAGTCGGCGGGGTCGGCGGGGTCGGCGGGCGCGGCGGGCGGCGCGGGCGCGGAGGCGGCGCGCTGGCGCGGGCGCGCGCGCCTGAACAGCCGCAGCCGCCGCTCCGACGTCGCGCTCGCGGCCGGCCGGACCAAGGGCTGCGACTCTTCGTTCGGACCACTGCTCAACCGAATGATTTTTGTCAAAAATGGATTGAAATGTCGCGATAACATCGGTAAAGAGAAGCTAAAAGTACTGCATCCTCGAGAGCTATTTGATGACTCCAGGAAATGGAGTGAATTTGAAATCAATAAGTGGCCAGGAAAGTGGAATGAAAATTTATTTCATACCTTATTATTTTCTTTTTAAACTATCTTTGACAATATTTTTAAGTAATTTAGACGTTGGTATGATAAGGCCAAATTTCAAATTACCAAAGCTAAAGAGGTAGGCAGTAAAAATACAACGCTCTGCCTATAATTAAAAAAAAACGCAAAGATAAACAGCTAAAGAAGTTAGCTAGCACAATAAGGAAAAATACCTTTATCTACACCCATATCATAAAACCTCCATTGGTTAATCAAAAACCGTATGAAATGACCACCATTTTGACAACCAATTAGAAAAAACCAGTGCTACGATAAAGAAATAACATGAGTTCTTTATCGTTTTTAGTAAAGAAATGAGATTAAATTTGGAACAGCTGTCAAAACTCAAGTGGGTCTCTATTCTAGTATCCATAGATATTAAAAAGTTATTGATACGAAACGTCAATTCAGTATATTTTTTAAATATAAACTGCACAATATTTGATCTCGAGTGACGTGAGAATAGAGACTTCATCCGTTTGTCTGATTTAAAAAAAAATGGTCTTGACGGAAGATCGTATTTGCCGCCATGTTGACGTTTTGCTGAACGAAAGTAGAATTGTTGTTGAATTGAATAGAAAAAGTTGTTTGTAATTTACATTTTAGTTGAAAATATGAATAGTAAGTAGTCTTCTCGGAGTGTGTGTGATGTGAAAATGCGCCGGATATCGGAAATATGCAGCCACGATTTCAACAAATAACTTGTTGCCAGAAAATATTGTTTCTGACTGAACCCATCATGGAGGATTTATAATATGTGTGTAGATAAAGATATGTATGCAACTCTGCATAATTTGGTTTTAAAACACACGTGCGATCTTATTATGAAACTCGCTAAAAGCTCGTTTCATAAAACCGCACTAGTGTTTTAAGGCCTATCATTATGCAACCGTTGCATAAACTACTATTTTTTTATTTCAATAGATTTGGTCAAAAAGGAGTAATTAATTTTAAAGCTAAAGGTTTAATTATTCATTATGAATTTATCTTTTTAAGGGTCCTTTTCCTCACGCAAAAAAATATCATGAGACAAAACAGGCTTAAAAACTGATAGGTAAGTTTTTTTAAAGCGCTTTTTTGAATAATCAGTAAACCTTGAGCGCAGTAGTTTTTCCCTTATGAAATGATCCCCATTTTGCACGCATCTCCCTAGGCTATTGCCTAGGTTTTCATGAATTCCTATAAGAGATAGAAACTTAATTTTGCTCAATTCTAAAACTTAACTAAGTTGATCTTTTAAGCGCCGTTGTCTGAATTATAAGACAAAATATCCAGCTTATTTCGCCACAGTCTTATATTCAAGACTAATGACTTATACGTCGGTACGTGGCGACACGGACGCGTCCGTTGAAAAGTTAACGGCGGTTAAAGGGTTAAAATCTGTTCTAACTTCAATTTAAATAATACTAACTTTTCTTCATCAGTATTCGTCGCGTCGTTTTCTTCATCTTGTTGCTGCCCATTCTGAAATTGAATGTCGTTATATGTACTACGATTGACTGTAAAATGCACTAAATAATATAATTGGTCCATAAGAGTAAATCCTCAGTTTTTGCAGCGATTCTTCTCAGCAGATGTCACCTTTCGAAGCGCTGGTAGATTCAGACATGTGAAAGAGCCCGTGTGGCCTACTTGCAAAATAAATATTTTCGTTTTAATTTTTCATTATGAGCTGGCAATTACTCAACACTACAATTCAAATATTCCAATTCGCATGGGCCTATTTATCTTATCTCTCTTCTATCTATTCATACCTATAAAACAGTACCGTGACTGGTGGTTCTAGAGATTTGAAATTTGGAAGAAATATTCCTCGAATACCCTAGGTGGAATTTCAAAAAATCCATCCTTAGTGCACCCCTAAGGATGGATTTTTTGAAATTCCACCCTTAAAGGTGTGAAAAAAGGTGATAACGTTTGTATGTATGAAAACTTTTAAAAGCTGTCAAAATACTATCAAAATACACAAAATGACAGATCACACGCGGCACGCCACGTGAATATAATGATTCGGTAATCTAGGGTAGGTCATACATTTTTGCAAATAGCATCGCGATAACACGTTCAGTACCGGGAACTCCCAATATTGTTCACATGCAGGATGACTCACGAGGGGAGTTCATTCCACACTAGTTTTAGATGACCAGGTGACCGGCATGCAGCGAAAGTCTTTGTTTTTGGCCTGGTAATGAAAGTGTTAATTGTCCACTACATCGGATGGCGGTAAATAAAACATTCTTTTACATTCTTGATCAGGATGGAGCGCTTCACGGGAAAGCAACGTGGTTTTTGGGTTAAACACTTTTCAATAAAACCAGTCTTACGTTACTATGCGATACCTTTTTAGGATTGAATACGGATTGCGCCGTTGAATTGAGTGTCCCAGCGTCAATTTCATCAAAGTTTGGATCGAAGTTTAAAGAAACTGGTTCAACAACGAATAGGTATTAAGCAAACAGGGCGGTTAATTACCAGAACTGATGACTGTCAGCATCTTTTCCACCAATTGCGTAGTCGGTTGCAGAAGCGCCAGCAACAAAATGGAGCTCGTTTCAACGACGGAGTTGTAGCAAATTAAAAATATATTTTATACTATTTACTTATAATAAATACCGAATGAAATAGCATTTGTAATTTTGTCTCTATCGTATTCCTAAGTGTATAAATGTATGGCCTACCCTATATAACACCTGTGGCTAACATGCAAGACACAAGGATAAACCGTTAAACCGTTTTATCTCTAAGTGCGTCTCTCTCACACTAGTGCCGACGAAAGAGATAGTCATAGAGATAAACGCGTGTAACTTGTTTGTGTCTTGCATATTAGGGCCGCTGTGGCGTACTGTTTGCCGGCCGTAAGGGATTACGTCCGTTTGTTTAGCATCACAGAATATCTAACAGCACTTCGTATACTATGGTAGTTGGTTACCTCGCGGGCAGCGCTGCGCTGGCGCGTGACGAAGCGCGCCGCGCGCACGAACGGGTTCTCACGCTGCGGCTCGAACGTGCCGCCCTGTTATCAACGACAACACTTTTAAATATACCAGAATACACATACTGTCATTTTCTTAAAGGGTAGTAGTATCAGATTATGCACAGAGAATTCGAGCCTTCTTGGGTGTTAACTTTAACAACCTACTAATATTATAAATGCGAAAGTGTGTGTGTGTGTGTGTGTGTGTGTGTGTGTGTGTGTGTGTGTGTGTGTTTGTTACCTTTTCCCGTTAAAACGGCTGGACGGATTTTGATAAAATTTGGTATGGAGATAGCTGGACCCTGGGTTAACACATAGGCTACTTTTTATCCCGGCAAATTGAAAAGTAACGATAATCTCTACGCGGACGAAGTCGCGGGCACAGCTAGTTGTCATATAAATTGTCATATAAATGTTGCTAAATCACGTCTCTAATGAACACTGCAGGAGATCCAGTTGTATTTTGATTGTGTGTCTGCGTGATAATCTGGTGGTGGTGTATGGTGTGACCTGCGTGGGGCGCAGCGCGGGGGCGGCGGCGGGCACGAGCGGGTCGCGCGACTCGTCCGAGTCCGAGTCGGAGAGCACGGGCCGGCGCTCGCCCGCCGCGAACACGCGCCGCTTGCACACCGGGCACACGCGCCGGCTCTTCGTCAGCCACGGGTCGATGCACTTCGCGTGGTACGCTGCAAACAACCTACCATTAACGTCTTCAACGCTACGTCAAATACAAAAGTTAGAAAGCTACAGCTAGCTGCCAGTGGAGTCCATGTTACTCTAACTAAATGTCAGACTCGCACGTACGGTTCTAATCCTTCCGGCTTCCGTTAGGAAATATTTCACGCTTCGCCAATGCTAAGAAGTCACACAATTTCCACCTTACGTCAAAGTAGTAGGGCTCTTTTATAATGTACGCCTTGACGGATATACGGCGGTGTACCAGTGCTGCGGATATATCCGTCATTGGCGTTGAAAAGGTTAATGAACGTCCTCTAAAAAACGACGTTAAAGACACTTTGAAAGTAATAAATAATAATTGGCCTTCGTTTGTCAATTACCTAGTTATCTATACATATAAAACAGTACTGTGACTCACTTATAGACAACGCACAGTCTAAACGGGTGCTCCTAGAGGTTTGAAATTTGGAGGAGACATTCCTCGAGTATCCTAGATGTGAACATAGGAACGATTTTTTGAAATTCCATCCCTAGAGGGGTGAAAAGGGCCCTGTGGTGGGTCCTCTAGTGTCAAATATATTTTTATTAAGTGATAAATGCATATATAAATGGATTAGTCAAGGTTAAATCATTGGAGATGTAGTCTCCACGGTCCAGTATAAAGATGCAGATGTAAGGTGTTATACCTATAACACGTTTTATGAGTCACACTAGCTTTTGAAATGAAAGGGAAATACATATACAGACCCGTAGAATTCCAAAACCTAGTATGTGCTGTCACTTTGTCATGATTAAAACAAAATTGAGAGATAACAATGAATCTATAAGTAGTTAGGCATATACCGCGTCGGCTGTAACCCTCGCACCTCATCGCATACCACCAATATGGCCGGTAAATCGACTACTGCGCAGCCCCCACCGCCAGCGCCGTATTTTTACGTGTGGCGTCGCGCTCAGGACGCATCGATATTTCGGCGGGAAATATTGTTCGCTTTCCCTCTTCTCAACATGTCTCGGGTACTTTTACTTATGTATACGTGTCCCTGGTAGTTCGACATAAAATGAAAACCCGGAAAATAGGGCTTCTCAAAAATGTGTATGAATAGCTTTTATTTTGTTTTTTAAGAAAAACCTGAATCCAAATTTTCTAACAAATTTAATCCCTGTTAAACTAAAACAAATAGTAAGATACTGTATCAATCATTATTAATGCGTATGCAACACATGTGCCAGTGTTAATGTGGGTAAATACAGGTTACTCGAACGAGATAAAGTGTACAACAGTTTTTTTTGTAAACAACAGAGTGATTGTGTTAATAATTTGCACATTTGTCAGATATGCACTACTGAGCACTCTGTGTTAAGGAATGTCCAACAGCCAGGGACACGTATGTGACGCAAGAAATATCGAAAATCGATCAGCGGTTATATATACTACTCTACACAGATACAAAGATTAAAAACCGGCCAAGTGCGAGTCGGACTCGCGCACGAAGGGTTCCGCACCATTATCTATAATCAAGCAAAAAAAAAACACGTTTGTTGTATGGGAGCCCCCCTTAAATATTTGTTTTATTTTAATTTAATTATTTATTTTTACTGTGAATACCTATATATAATAAAATATTCAGTGAATATTTCAAGCGCCATAATCAATTTCGAGCAAAAACGAGTAAAAAAATCACGTTTGTTGTATGGAAGCCCCCTAAAATATTTATTTTATTCTGCTTTTAGTATTTGTTGTTATAGCGGCAACCGAAATAAATCATCCGTGAAAATTTCAACTGTCTTACTATTACGGTTCATGAGATACAACCTGGTGACAGACTGACAGACCGACGGACAGACGGACAGACGGACAGCGGAGTCTTAGTAATAGGGTCCCGTTTTACCCTTTGGGTACGGCCTTAAGGGTCATTTTTCAAAAACGCTGAATCACTTAATTTCTTACCAAAAGCATAAAAATATGGTCATATCCATATCCCTACATTAAGAAATAATGGGTTCCCCATACAAACTGTCATCCCCAATTTCACCCCTTCAGTGTTTATCTTTGCGCTATATGTTCAAGGTAGCTTATCTTTGTTCAAGATCTAATCTATCTCTATTCTATTCCAAAATTAATCAAAATTAATTAAGAGGCGAGACTCGTAACAAAAAGAAAAACGTTCGCATTTATAATATACGTCTGGAAGTTTGGATAGTATGGATTTTTATGTATGGATGAGAGTTAATTACCGAGCGAGCGAACGGTCTCCGTTTCAGCTCGGGCAAAAATTCTTTCGTATGTCCGGATGTCCCGCCTCTACGGGTCGCATTTCTCAACCGATTCTCGTGAGATTTTGTGAGCACGTTCAATAATAATATGGCTTTTTTTCTCGATACAGATTTCAAATTTTTGCGATTACGAACTTATTTGCAGTGTTGGTAAACTGACTGCGACCTATGTCGATGTATGGGGATAACAGTTCAACCCAACGGTAAATTTAAGTTTGTCGCGAGGTCTACAGCTCACGGAGCCACTATCTTATTTTAGATGTTTATGTCAACAGTACACCACTACATATACGATTCCGCGGATTAATACATGTTATCACTGTAGTTTCCAATTTATATTTTGAAATGACGATCCTTTACGGAGATGCCAACCTTTTTCATTTGTGATTCTGGCATTTAATATTAGTTAATTTAAATTAGGATTATAACTTTTTATTTGTATTTAGTTACTGACGATCTCAATCTAAATTCATATATCTTGACATGTGTACAATTTATAATGTAATAATGTGTCAAATTCGAAACGGTCTCACTTAAGTTTAAAATTCCCTAAACTTAAATAAGAAACGTCAAACTCAATTTATTATGGCACCAAGTTGTCAAAATCGCTTTTGACGTTTCTCATTTCAATTTTAGTGACTTTTAGATTTAGGCAACACACTTTCGAATTGGACCTTTCGTAATTGAGAAATAAATAAATGTAATGTATACCGTGGGCGCAGGGCAGCACGCGCAGGCGCTCGCCCTCGATGTAGTCGTCGAGGCAGATGGCGCACGTGTCGTACGGGTCGCCCTTGCTGAACTTGCACGTGGGGATCTTCTTGAGCGCGCGCGACGGCAGCCGCCGCCGACGGGCGTGCTGCCGGTCGCGGATGCACTTCACTATCTGCACAGACAAACCTACATCTGATCATGCACATTGCATTAAAACAATGATTCACTGTACAATTCTTGGAGATAAAGAAGGCTACTCCACGTTAAAACACGAAGAACTAGTTTTACGATGACCATTTTTAAGTCACAAAGTCAAAGTCAAAGTCAAACTATCTTTATTCAATTTAGGCTTTTACAAGCTCTTATGAAGGTCAAGGAATGAATCTACCACCGGTTCGGAAAAAACCCTCTACTGAGAAGACATAGACACACAGTTTCATATTTGATTGGTGTATGAATAAATATGTATGATCTTTGTGTTGTTTCAGATTGCCTGTAAACTTTTAAAATATTAAATGGATTCTCTTCAATGATCCACACTAAGATTAAAATCAGTTAACGATTAGACTTTTCTCGGCTATATGGAC
This sequence comes from Tortricodes alternella, assembly GCA_947859335.1. Taxonomy (NCBI): domain Eukaryota; kingdom Metazoa; phylum Arthropoda; class Insecta; order Lepidoptera; family Tortricidae; genus Tortricodes; species Tortricodes alternella. The sequence goes on along the minus strand of OX401970.1, from coordinate 18,118,318 downwards.
ATGTATTATTTATTAATGTATATAAATGTACCCATAGTATAAAAAAGTTCATGATTCTTTATTATCAATAGTACTGTTTTACGTAAGCTAACAGTACGATATTTGTCATGCGTGTCATACCGTCAAAAAATAAGTAATTATTATTTTTATTTCAATATAAAGGTTGTTACTTTAGAGCTATTAAGAGGTTTTGTTGCTCATATCCTTCAGTTGTATTGTGTTTAATAAGACAACGGGTACTTAATAATATATATTTAAAGGTAATATCTGTAATTTGATACACTCTATGTGAAAAACGAGGGATACCGACAATAACGGATGATGGCCGAATGGTGAATTTATTTTAATAGTACTGTAATTGTATTGTTATTAGTTATGAGTGACCGTCTCACGCCACAACTCGTCGGCATATCACTTGTAACTCCTACGAAAAGCGTAATTATGTTAATTTATTTTACTTGGCCTCTTCGTACTGAACGGTGAGTGCAAAAATCACTCGAAGACTTTTATCTTGATCAGTGATCACTAGAAATGGTTTGGCAGTCCTACCATTAAACCGATCATTATAAAGAGGCAGATCGCGACGACGATGGCGAACGGCAGTAGAAGCTGCGTGTTGATATCGAACGGCGCTCCGTTCACCGTGATGTAGTAACTGTAAACCAACATTAAAACGTATAAGCATCCATACACAGTCCACACACACCATATATCGGCAGTGCGCATAGCCAGGCGACCCCCGCTGCCAAAATTAGAGTCAAAAATCTGTAAACGGCGGGGCTACAAGAAAGGAATACGCATAACCTCGAACGCCGAAGTCCCAGCAAATCAAATCAAAAACTTTATTCACAGAAGACATGGTTAATAAAGGTGTTCATTTTAAAGATTGGAGTCACATATCTTGCCCACATGAGTATGAAAATATTGAGTTAATACCTAAAACAATATTCGTCATTAATACAGTCATACATTAAATATATCGAAGTCGGTGGCAAGTCAATAGGGTAATAGGTACATGGAATAAATGGACTTTCCAATACATCCCTCATACTGTGTTCATTTACTTCACAAGTCACCACTAACCACCAACCACCAACTTGCCACCGACTTCGATATATTTAATTTATGACGTCACTTAACCAATAATATATCTCCCATTTCTAGGTAAATGACTTACAAAAGCCAATTATTATTTCTTACTTTTCAGTGGGGTTTTGGAGTCGGTTTTTTTATTTGTTAAATTATATTGAGTAAAAACTCTGCTCGACTAAGCGACTCAGCGTCCCGCAAGTTTGGTAGCTTTATTTGCTAGTAAAATTTAAGCTACACTGAAAAAAATGGTTTGTTAAATGAAACCGAACTTTCGTTTATCTGTAACTTAAAAAAAGTGATTACATAACACGTTTGGCCTAGTTGGTAGTGACTTTGCTTCCGAAGCCAGCGGTCCCGGGTTCGAATCCCGGTAAGGGCAAATATTTGTGTGATGAGCGCGAATGTTTGTTCCTGAGTCTTGGATATTTTCTATGTATTTAAGTATTTATTTAACTATATAAGTATGTATATCTTCGTCTAGTACCCATAACACAAGCCTTTAGAGCTTACTTTGGGGCTAGATTGATTTGTGTAAAGATTGTCCCCTGATTTATTATTTATTATTATTATTAACTTAAGTCATACCTTACATTCAGTTGTGTTATTTATAGATAAACCATTTAGTTACATACAAATAATTTCAGTTACGCCTTACCAAATTATGGTTAAAACTGAAATAACCGAAGTAGTTTGGTTGTCATTTTTTTCTCAGTGTAAGCGGTGTCTTTAGGATGTATGTTCTGGGCATCCATTGCTCAACTTTGTGAATATAATCTCTCTCTCACACACACAGACACTCCCTCTCTTTCTGCTTTGTGTGTATGCGTGTGTATGTGTGTGCCGACCGAACCGAACTAACCCGCTGGTGTAGAGGTAGTCGCCGGCGAGCGCGGCGCCCGCCTCGCTGTTAACGAACACCGAAGGGATATCTATTCCCAGCGGGTGTTTTGTTGTCATAGTATCTGCAACATACAAAACGTGTTAGGGGGTTAGCTCGGATCGGAGGAAGTTTCAATAACATGAAGTTGCCGAGCACGCGAGTGTTTCGGATAGCGATATACATGTGGTTTCAATTAATAATTCGGTTCCGGACCGTTTAAATAAATATATTTTGGGCATCTTGTTAGCTCATGTTAGATAATGTAAAAATATGAAATTTTCACATTTTCAAGGAAAAAACACTTTTAATTTATTTAATTTTTAAAGGATGATGGACAGATTGGCCTATTGACCAATAAGGACAAGCGATATGTCACTGGATAGCTTATTCTAAGTTCTAAAACTTTTACTATGGCAGGTAATCCCAAATCTTTGTGTGCAAAAAGTAGTAGTAGTAGAAAAATAGTAGTCATTGTTTGATGGTATATCGATATTTAGTTCTTTTCTCATGTGTATTTATATGATAACACGTTTAGAAACCGTTGTACAGAACTTAAACCCTATAACAGTAAAAAAATACTTATTGATGGAATGTTTTTATTTTGCCATAACTTGTGCCACAGCGATTTAAGATTTCCCGCCATACAAAAAGTTGTAGAATATGAAAAAACCTTTCAAATGACATATGGCTTGTCATTATTGGTTTTTAGGCCAGTATCCATACAAAACTGCCCATCATCCTTTGCCGTTAAAAGCGCACTTTCTGTCAGCTGTCGCGAGTCTTTACTAAAACCGGACGTAAGCATAAAAAAGCACATTCTGTATAAGGGTAGGGTCCGAATAAGTCTCACGGTGTTCACAATAATTTAGGACCGCACACACGGCCAGTCAATTTGGTATGAGGCCAATTGATTTAATAAAATTAAATTGATTGACGCCACACATGGCTTCAATTCTCTACTTCTATCGACAAGGGCGAGTATGCGTGCGGGCCTGCCATTTATTAACAAGTAAGCCAGAATCAAAATAGACCAATTAATGGATGAAAGTAGTATTTTTTTAAATCTTTTCATTTGTTTTCCACAGACGTTTTAGATCTTTATATTTTTCTGTATACTTTCACGCCGATGCCATTTCTGCGTTAGCCGGCTGGCTCGATGATCTAGAACGGTATCATTACAAATGGGTGGGTAGAACGGTATCATTAACATGTGGGTTCGCGTATTCGCGGACTGCGCAGCGTGATGCCAAACAGCGGTGGGCACCGAGAATTTGTGGGTTAATATCACGCCAAAATAATTGGATTGTGATTTGGACACCCACGATAAAATTTTGGTTTTATGAACGCGGTCTTACGCCATGGACTGACTCTGTGTGTCCACACTTATTATTGTGCTACTAACCGTGGGCGGTCCGAATCAGTTAAACCCCCTTTACAGTACACTAAGCAATTTCTCGCATGCAATGTAAAAAGTATGCCACAAATCGTATAACGTTACGACGACAGAAAGATAGATTGCACACTAGTTACGGGCTCTCTCTCTTGGGTTATCATTATCATTGACGTCATGATATCCATGTAAACACCGTGAGCATGAATTGGTCCGAGCGTGAGCGCGATCTGAACGCTGGGAGCGTGATTCGGAATGCATCCGACCTATGTGACGTCATACGTCGTGATTGATCTTTAAAATCACGTGACTTGGAAGTAAATAGTCTGCAAATATTTTTTTTGTTTTCTAATATACTTATGTGTACTAAATTTCAACTCATTCGGTCCAGTAGTAGCGAAACAAATTGGCTGTGACAGACTGACATACAGATAGACACACGATTGATCCTATAAGGGTTCCCATTATTGCTTTTGAGGTACGGAACCCTAAAAATCAGTCATCAATAGCCAGAGACTTCCCGTTGGCAGTTTTAACTTACAGACGCTGTAAAGCTCTCAAAAAATACTCAATCTCACTTACAGTCTCAAGAAGTTCCATTTCTATATACGTTAGCCAGACAACTATTTTAAAACGTTTTACAACGAGACAGACAGTACCTTGTAGGTACAGAACCCTAAAAATGAAAAAGAGAATAGTTTGTAAAAACCGGGAAACCATTTACAACCTACTTTCCTTCTGGACACTTACCAAGTTCACTGGAATTCACGTTGTGCACAATAGCGCAATTAAATCCGGCCTCCTGTGCATAGCGGATTTTTATTTCAAAGCTGCAGTTGTACCTGATAAGTGATAAAACAAAATTAAGATTTAAAATAACAACCATGTAGAGGCTTTTAAGGCATTATTAATCCGTAACTTTCACTTACATTCTGCTTAAAAGATTGAAAGAACAAATAATAAATAAAAATAAAATAAGACTTTTGTACGTGACAGTTCTATGACAATGAAGAATATTCATCCATTATGTTTTCAATGTTCCACTTAGCTTTTCTGTTATGCTTTTGTCGTAAAAGGGGTACTATTTCAGGCACTATTTTTTGGTATATAGCTGGCTTAGGAATTCAATCGCTTTCTGTGTGATCTCGGTGGGGTACGCCAGCTTGACGGTGCAAAATATTTTACCCGTGTTTGGTATGAAATATCTCAGTTTCTATAAGAGCTACGAAGTTGAGACTTCGGGAGCCAGGGGTACTATTAGTGCACATTAGAGCATATTTGGGAACAGCACCGTTCTCGAGATCCAAAACGGGTACGCCAGCTTGACGTCAAGTTAGCGTACCCGTTAAACAAGGCTCATATCTCCGAAATTACAAAGGTACTATTTTTCTAACTCGGTACTAATTAGGTACTATTTAGGCACTATTTTTTGGAATCGTCAGATCCTAGATATCTGAGAAGGGTACGTCAACTTGACGCTCACGCTTAAAGCAGTAAGTTTTAATAAATAAATAGTGTTCTGATTTGAAAGAACTTAAACCATATAGGGATGTTTATGATAAAAAGAAATCTAATTAGTCCGTCAGTTAGATTATCAAAAAATAATGAACACGTATTTTTTGCTTTATCAAATCAGTCAAAATTGACAAAGATAGCGCGCATCAAAATTCGGCAGTGGGGGCTAATGACGTCACTTAATGGTAAAAAAATGTCCAAAGTCGTGACGTCACTCGGAACTTCAACACACTATATCTTCGTCATTTTTTCTTAAATTGACAAGAGAAAAAAATATGTCTTCAATATTTTTTTTATAATGTAAATGACGGACTAATTAGAAAATTTTCAGGAAACTAGCCTATTGAACAATTCTATAGGCATGAAAGACTAGTTTTGTTGGAAAAAATAGAAGTAGACCTGGCAATGAGCACGATCCACTTGTCGGTGAAATTGTCGGCGGCCGGTGGTTTGGCGAGCGGTGCGCAGCCGTCGAGCGGGTCGGCCAGCGTCAGGAAGCCGCGCAGCCCGTCGTCCGGCAGCCGTGCACCGAACGCGGCCGGCACGTCGTTGAACTCGTCCACCACCTACCACCAATCACTTCTCACTACACGATACAACTTGTGCGCACGATCTGAGCCCTTACCATGAGTTGCGCAAACCGGTCTCGCTAGCGTAAACTATCGCTCGGTCCCTTTTACTTGTATCGGCAACAAGCAGTATTTCCGATAGTTTACGCTAGCGAGAACGGTTTGCGCAAACTCATGGTAAGGGCTCTGGAGTGATCGACCACGAGCCCCGCACGTTTACTACTAGCAAAGAAAAGTTAAGCGGTATGAAGCAATTAGTTGGCAAACCATCATGGATTGCATCGGCCTGCCTAAACATATTTTCTTCCAACTACGCTTTAATTTCATCATTATCTATTGCTTTAAATACACAACATAAAGCAGCCCTTATTAGCTCTAGAGCAATAAAGTTGCATACAATAGTAGATTGTTGCACCAAGCAGAAAGTGATTCATTATTGCGCCGAGTGTTGGTTTGGAGCCCGAACGCAAGTGAGGGCTCTAAAAACACGAGCGCAATAACAAATCACTTGATGCGAGGTGCATAATCTGCTTTTCTTTCTACTACTGCTAAAAGTTGGTAAAAAAACCTAAAGGTACAATTAAACCCAACTAGCGAAGTAAAAAGGATTTTGGCACCTGTTATGACGCACCCTTAGAATTTTTATATAGCCTATGACACTCGCACGTTCTCCCCGAATCTTAAGATACCCTATTTATTAAAATCGGTCTATTGGTTCTGAAGCTAAAGTCGAAAATCCGAAAATTTACACAGAAATCTTGTATCTAGTCTATTAATTGTCATATTATGCCAATTTTTTTTAAAATCTTTTTGTAACCCATACTATCTTATCAGCCAGTATTTGGAGCATAACATTTTAGACGAGACAATCACAGTTCGGTATGGCCGCCGATATGTGGCCTGTTTTTTTTTTTGCTAACAGTAAGTCCACAGAAGACTGGTCGGACTGTGAATGGGCGGATTGGGTAGCTGTTGGTGTAAACTTCTTCATCAACCAATCAAATTAAAAAAAAAAATCAAAACAGTGCAATAATGAAATTTGTATGCAACTTTATTTGCTCTAGAGCAAATAAGGGCTGCTTTGTGCTGAGTATTTAAGACCATTATGATGAAATTAAAGCGTAGTAGGAAGAAATAGTTATTTGTTATACAAGAGTGCAAGGTTGCTTTTTAACCGCGTGCTCAATTTTGATGACCAAGCAAGCGAAGAATTCTAAAATTGAATAACGAGCGCAGCGAATGATTCAGAAATTAGAATCCTGAGCGTTAGCGAGGGAACCAAAAGAGCACGAGGTGAAAAATCTTTGCACTCGAGTGCAACACGTAACTTTTCATTCCAACTCAGTGAGGAAATGACTCAAGGCAAAAATAATAGTTTATGCAACGGTTGCATAATGATAGGCCTTAAAACACTAGTGCGGTTTTATGAAACGAGCTTTTAGCGAGTTTCATAATAAGATCGCACGTGTGTTTTAAGGCCAAATTATGCAGAGTTGCATACATAACTTTATCTACACACATATTATAAATCCTCCATGATGGGTTCAGAAACAATATTTTCTGGCAACAAGTTATTTGTTGCAATCGTGGCTGCATATTTCCGATATCCGGCGCATTTTCACATCACACACACTCCGGGAAGACTACTTACTATTCATATTTTCAACTAAAATGTAAATTACAAACAACTTTTTCTATTCAATTCAACAACAATTCTACTTTCGTTCAGCAAAACACCAACATGGCGGCGCGGCGATTCGATCCTCCGTCAAGACCATTTTTTTTTTAAATCATAGACAAACGGATGAAGTCTCTATTCTCACGTCACTCGAGATCAAATATTGTGCAGTTTATATTAAAAAAAACATACTGAATTGACGTTTCGTATCAATAACTGTTTTAATATCTATGGATACTAGAATAGAGACCCACTTGAGTTTTGACAGCTGTTCCAAATTTAATTTCATTTCTTTACTAAAAACGATAAAGAAGTCATGTTATTTCTTTATCGCAGCACTGGTTTTTCCTAATTGGTTGTCAAAATGGTGGTCATTTCCTACGGTTTTTGATTAACCAATGGAGGTTTTATGATATGGGTGTAGATAAAGAAACATTTGCGCATTATTAACAATCTCAGTTAATTCCGTTGGCCTCAAATAAACTTCCTCGTCGCTAGAATCACTCATTTAAAGTTTTTCACTTGTTTTCAAGTTTCTTGTTTTTAACCTAAGGTTTTAACAATATGACATGAAAAGAAAAATGTCGCGCGCAAAGCAAATAAAAAAAAAGTACTTATACCGAGAAGGTTCCGAGTCGGAGTTTTTAACAAATTAAAAAAATGATTTATGATAAATTCGGCACCATGGAGGTAGAAGTAAATAAGTTTAATGATGTTTTGAATTCACAAACTTAGTGCACACGATGTTCTAAATTCAATTTACTTTATCCACTAGCGGATAAAAACGGCTTTTGCACTCAGATATCGAAGAGCAAAAATACTTTTTCAGAGATGGGGGAATGAAAAATTCATTATTGCACTGTTTTGTATTTTTTTGTTGTTTGGTTAGTTGATCAAGAAGTTTACACCACCAGCCACCCAATCCGCCCATTCACAGTCCGACGGCACAGCTGACCACTTTTCTGTGAACTTACTGTAAGCAAGGCAGTCCGCAGATGTCGGCGGCAATATTACACTGTGATTGCACCGTCTAAAATGTTATGCCCAAAGTACTGGCCGATAAGATAGTATAGGTTCCTAAAAGATTTAAAAACAAAATGGCGTAATATGAAAATGAGTAGACCAAATACAAGTTTCCAGTGAAAATTTTCGGATGTGCTACTTTAGCTTCTGAAACACGACTGATTTTAATAAACAGGGTATCTTAAGATTCGGGGAGAAAGTGCGAGAGATATAGGCTATATAAAAATTCTAAGGGTGCGTCATACCAGGTGCAAAGTTTCTTAAAGCTAAGTTTCTTGCTGCGTTTCTTCTCAGCAGATGTCACCTTTCGAAGCGCTGGTAGCTTCAGACATGTAAAAGAGCCCATGTGGCCTACTTGCAAAATAAATATTTTTACGTCGCTATTCAGGTTTAACTACACTTATTTTTTTCCCAACTTTTTGCAGTGGTAGAAAGAAAAGCAGATTATGCACCTCGCATCAAGTGATGCATTATTGCGCTCGTGGTTTTAGAGCTCTTACTTGCGTTCGGGCTCCAAATTAACACTCGGCGCAATAACGAATCACTTTCTGCTTGGTGCAACAATCTACTATTATTACATAGTTTCACGAGGATGAAGTCGCAAGGCAGAGCAAGGGCAATAGCGTGTGTAGTAATAATTTCTATAGTTTTTGTTGAATATATAAACAGCTTACAGTGTGTGGTATTTGCTGCGTGTAAACTTCAACAGTGCCATAGACGGGAGAGAGCAGCCCGAGCGCACAGGCGAGGAGCGGGCGCCACATGGCCACGGAGCCGGCACGCGCGCTTCACTTGCTCTTGTTGTTGTACTAAAGCCAAAGTTCACATGTCAGTTGCTCATACACATATGATTTATGTCCACAACTATCGCATGATCCTGAAAACATAAAATCATTATTATTTAAAGAGATGTATTTCTAATTGCAGAATGGAGAGTATAGTGATTTAGTGATGCTCGTCATAACGACGGATTGGGAGTCATGGAGCTCATAACCTTTTCTTCGTCGACATAAGCCAAGCCACAGTATTTTTTAGATAAGGAGGCGTCAATAAATTACGTGAGGTGCTCAGGGGGGGAGGGGATTGAGACGAATCTTACTAAATCTCACTTGGGGGAGAGGGTGGGTCTTGGCAAATATCACGTAATTTTTTTCTAGCAGAAAACGGTGAGAAACTGCGTGAAAGTTAAGTTAAATTAAAGCTAAATGAAAGTAAAAAGTGACTAAATAAAAATAATTAAGCAAATTGTTTTTTTTTTTAAATAAATTCAACGCTTTTATACCCAAAATACAAATTTTGAAAAATCTCACGTGAGATTGGGGCAGGGGAAGAGAAAATCTTACAACATCTCACCAAGGGCGGAGGGGGGGGTCAAAAATGTTAAAAATGTCTCACGTAATTTATGGACGCCTCCTAAGTAAATCATAATCCCGCCTGACGTAGCAATCACACTTAAATACTTATCTGGCCCAGAAAAAAAGGTTGAGTACCCCTGTTCTAATTGCTTTCGCTTTAAGCCTAGCATAAATAAATATTCCTAGTAAAATACAACTAAAACATGTCTGAATTGAGATGTCACCTAATGCATTCAACTGAATGTTCGCATAGCTAATAGTAGTTTATGCAACGGTTGCATAATGATAGGCCTTAAAACAGTAGTGCGGTTTTCGTGAAACGAGCTTTAGCGAGTTTCATAATAAGATCGCACGTGTGTTTTAAGGCCAAATTATTCAGAGTTGCATACATAACTTTATCTACACACATATTATAAATCCTCTATGATGTGTTCAGAAACAATATTTTCTGGCAACAAGTTATTTGTTGCAATCGTGGCTGCATATTTCCGATATCCGGCGCATTTTCACATCACACAGTCACTCCGAGAAGACTACTATTCATATTTTCAACTAAAATGTAAATTACAAACAACTTTTTCTATTCAATTCAACAACAATTCTACTTTCGTTCAGCAAAAAACCAACATAATGGAGGCAATTCGATCCTCCGTCAAGACCATTTTTTTTTAAATCATATACAAACGAATGAAGTTTCTATTCTCACGTCACTCGAGATCAAATGTCGTTCGGTTTATATTAAAAAAAAACATACTGAATTGATGTTTCGTATCAATAACTGTTTAATATCTATGGATACTAGAATAGAGACCCACTTGAGTTTAGACAGCTGTTCCAAATTTAATCTCATTTCGATACTAAAATCGATACTGTAATAACATTGCAGCACTCGTTTTACCTAGTTGGTTGTCATAATGGTGGTCATTTCCTACGGTTTTTGATTACACTATGGAGGTTTTATGATATGGGTGTAGATAAATGATATTTCTTAGCAGTAATTAATCTGTGGCTTGATGCTAATAGGGCAAATGCAAACTTTGCTACTTTCGGGAAATGAAGTTTGAAAATAAAGGAAGGCCTACGAGAAGATACCTAATGTAAACAAAACCAATGTAAGGTCTTTACCGCATGCAGGGTTCGTAACTGTTTTCAAAATTATTTATTTTAGTTATCAGGAATATCAAAAATATCTGGCAAGTTGAGTAGTAATACTATAATTGTTGTTTTAAAGAGCATACAGTAAATAATACATTTAATAATATAAAATAGTTGTTACTGCATTAAAGCCGGTTCCCCAGTCTATCGACTTAACCACCGGTCCTGTCCCTTAAATTTACTTTTTTTATATATTATGTTTTTATAATATAAATTATTGTATAATGTAGTCGACTAAATAAAATGGCCGCCCTAATGTTGGCGATCCCAACTTTACCTTGAAACGTTATTACCGAGAGGACGAGACATTATGACAAATACCTACACAAGATAGAATGAGATAATTATAAAATGTCTACTCCGCAGTCGTGTTTTAGATGAATGACATATAACTGCTAGTTGGCTTTCCTTTAGTTCTGTCTCAAGTTATTATATACTTAAGGTTTCGGAGAAATAAAGAAAAAAAAGATATTATTATTATTATATACATGTCTTCATAATCAGGGTTGATAAAAATAATATTTTTTTTACCCATATGATTTTTTTTAATTTGAAAGTCAGTTAATTCTTTTTAAAAAAACACAACATCATTTTTGTATATTTTAATTATTAATAAAATTAACAAAAAAAACATTATTTTAATAAATCGTTCATTTTTTTTAAACATTAACAAAAAAATAATACAAAATTGTAATGCTTATCACATTTAAATATGAACAAGGAAAAATAAAAATAAAAACTGAAAGAAAAGGGAATTCCTGAACCGTGTAGGTAAACGTAACTTTGAGCACGTGTGCGCGCGCCGTAGTTTATGACGGGGAGGTCCCTTGACACTTTTTGGCAAGTTTGCAGTAAAAAAAGTTTTGATGACTTGATTTAAATCATATCAACCCTGTTTATAATATCGTTATTAGGGCTCCGTACCCAAAGGGTAAAACGGGACCCTATTACTAAGAGTCCGCTGTCTGTCTGTCACCAGGCTACATCTCATGAACCGTAATAGTTAGACAGTTGAAATTTTCAAAGATGATGATATTTCTGTTGCCGCTGTAATAACAAAACTAAAAAACAGAATTAAATTAATATTTAAGAGGGCTCCCATACAACAAACGTGTTTTTTTTTTCTCGTTTTTGCTCGATATTGATAACGGCAACCGGTAGACGCTTGAAATATTCACAGAATATTTAGTTATATATTCACTTTATAAACAAATATTTATGGGGGGTTCCCATACAACAAACGTGTTTTTTTTTTTGCTTGATTACATAAGTAATGGTACGGAACCCTTCGTCCGTGAGTCCGACTCGCACTTGGCGGGTTTCTTTTTTCTTTATTTCTCCGAAAACTGATAGTGTGTCCGTGACTCAGACAGTGCTAGCTAAAATCAGCGCTGCTGGTTACTAGCACCTCAGCATTCTGCTAATCCAGTGTCCCATTCACTGACGCGAGGACACACACCACCATTTTGTCTTGGTATTGTTATCGTAATTTCTTTGTTAGTGAATAAATGTTTTTCTTCCTTTCATTCTTAACATTGACATAAAGTTCTTAAAAAATTACTTGAGACATTACAACTAAAAGCCAACCAAGCGGGGCTAGCTCGACATGCCCGCGAGTCGTTTGTCGCTCAGTGCGTCTCTGTCGAACTAGTCAAGTATGTAAGGGATGCACTGAGCGACAAACGGCTCGCGGGCAGGTCGTGCTAGACGTGCAGCAGTGATACGAAATATTATATCCCACCAAAAACATTTTCATGTAAAATGTTGCCAAGACGAGACCATATGGCTCGCACTGTCAAAAACTTATCAGATCTCTTGTAGAGCCAAGCTTCTAACTCTACACGCCCTAAGTCTACAAGCCCTAACTTCACAAACTCTACACCATAGTCAAAATATGTGGCTACACTTCTTTGTGTAAGTTGCTTATGGCAATATTTTTTAATTTGCAATAAGTCTGTGTAGTTGTATAAGGGTGGGGGTGATTTACTGAAAATCCTGAAATATGTATTTTATTATTCCCATTTATTTAAGGAGTCCCTATATACATTTTCAGACCTCTAGCATCAAAATTTGCGGAAGTCTCATACAAACTTCCATCCCCTAGTTTAAGAGGTTGGGGGGTAAAAGTTCTAAGTTTTTTAATTTTTTGTTGTTTGTGTACTAATACACCTTACATACACGACATATACCAAATTTCAGCTTTCTAGGACTCCAGAAAGTACCCTAAAATTTTAATGCTGAATAGTGAGTCAGTGACGAAATCGAGCTAAACTATAGGAGCTATGCAATTGAAACTTTATAAGTATATAAGTCCACTACTGACATCATATCTCATATCATCATATTGTTTATCTGGTATAATCCAAACCCAAGTTATAACGATTCAAAAAAACAACAAAGCGCTTCAAGTAAAGGTAGTTGGTGCTCTCGTGGTTGGCTTGGCTCGTCTTGGCGGGGGCACTGCCGTGTATGTTTTATAATATATATACAACGTGTTTTGTAGTACACTCAAAACTAGAACTAAGCTTGATCAGAATCAAGAGTAGAATCCATTCCACTTCTTTTTAACACAGAATTTAGTAGTTGTCAACTTCTTTACCACTATCTGAATTCGTCCATTTTGTAAATAGGCGAATTATTGTTTTGACAACATTAGGATTTCTTAATTGCCCAATTTATATCTAAACTTCCATTTTTCTTATTTGGTTGAATCATCAAATTGTCTATTCCATAATCGCTCTTATGCGCTATAATCGCGCTTTCTGAATTTGCCAAATTATTAATTTCCCATCTTCTCACATAGTCAAAATTATTCATTTTTTCAATTTTGCAACTGATATCCCATATATTGTTATAATACAACTTTATTTAAAAATTCCTCATGAAAGACATGGGCAAATATTTACAGAATATGATTACACTATAATACAACAGTCTTCACAAGCTGGCTGGTTACAAATAGGTACACTCAAAATTGACAAATTAATAATTCGAATATGTGAGAAGATGGGAAACTTGCTTAAATCTAGAAGATTAACTGGCTCTAGATACAGCTGAGTAAACATGCAGTTATTGACAGTGGTTACACGTTTGTGCCATTTAGGTTTGAAACTGAAACCTTCGAACTTTGGGGTGAGGGCGCTCATACAATCTATATTGAGCTAGTGAAGCGCCTTGCCAAATCAACCAGTAAGAGGGCCAGGTTCATTCCTGGCTCAGCATTGTCATGTATGGATGACCAAACAGCATGGCGTTGTTGCCAACCTTCTCAGAACCCAGCTGCCTGACTGATTTAGAATAAATATTTTCTTTATAAATAATTCTCAACTGACTTGAAAAAAAGGAGGAGGTTATCTATTCGACCCATATATTTTAAAATAAAGTAATTAAAAAAAACTTATAAGTATGTAATGGGTCCACTTCAAATTGGTGTCTTTTTAATTTTAAACTTCCTAAGCTTAAAATAAGAAACGTCAAACTCGATTTTGTATAGCACAACACAAAGGTGTCAAAATAAAATATGACGTTTCTTAATTTAAATTTAAGGACTTTTAAATTTAGAGAACACACTTTTGAATTAGCCCCGATATTTAGTTTAACAAATAGTAAATCATGCTTAAGCTCTTCACTATGCTTGTGTGTTTTTAAACTGTACCTATCACGCAGAACATGTGCAACAATAGTGTTCAGCAGACAAAAGTATAATTCTATAGTGTATGTTTCATACAACATATTATGAAAATTCTCTGCTTAACACACCCATTGACAATGGCCATGGCTTGATATTAGGCAAGTAGGTATGTTTCAATTGTTTAAATTATGCATATATAAGGGGCCTCCAACTCCAAACTGCCTCTTAATTACTCATCTTGTTTAGGATCCAATTAAACAAGAACTCGGGATTTAGAGGGCCCCCAAGACCAAAGGGGTAGCACTGATTTTTTTATTATTTTTTGATACTGGCTGGAAAATGCCTGGGAATTACACAAGTAAACATTTAAAGTGTTGAATCCAGGAAGTTTGTTTAGGAAGTATAATTGGTGTCGTAGTTACAAAAATCACAAAGGAACACACTTTTCTTTCGCGGTGAATCATTCGAGCTCTATTGTACCACAAAAGAGAAGATACAATTTGATTCAATTAGCCAGTGAAACATAAGCTTCGGGACGTGTTTAGTAACGGCTACAATAACTCATTTAAGTGTATCTACATAATAACTGATGGGAACGTAAGTACATACCTACATTGATAAAATTACACAAGCACGAAAGTGCCAGCTGGTAAATTACTACCAAAGGTTGGTTACTCGTTTTGAAATAGCTTTAGACACTTTAACATTGGCAAAATAAACTTACAATCCCAGGAAAACAATAGCAGTAATAACGTAGAAACCTACAACCAAACTAATTGACTGAGGCCAGTATATCAATGTGACCATTGGAAAACTAGGGAATCTGCCATACACTTCCTACCAATCTGCCAAAACCTGCCGAACACCTTAATGCCACACCAAAAAAAAATACCATAAATATGCCACATAATTTGAATGCCCTCTATCACTAGGTCCTATTGCATAACTACTTGTAACTTGTAAAACAGGCAGAAGCCTCTTTTCAACTTATTTTATTAGAAAAAGATTTCCGATTGTATTACAAGTTGGCCGCGTTTCATGAAGCAATAACTTACAATTTTAACAATATTTAACTTACAAGCCTAAACTGGCCACAGCCTAAAAAAGGTCACCAGTCATTGATTCAGGCGATGTCAATCATGCAAATGTCGCCAGTACAGACTATATAGGTTGTTGGTCGACCATGTAAAAGGCTCTTTAGTTGAATGTTCCCGAATCTGCCAATTCATGTCACTTTTGTAATTCGTCAACATTATGTGCCAAAGTGAAAATTCGATAGCAAAATCTGCCAAAATGGCTGAAATCTGTCGCAAATGGTTATACTGCAGTATATTTCACACACTTATCCACAGATATCTTACTCTTATCTTTGACTGACATCAAAGAGAATATTAATACCTTTTTTGTGCAATTTTTTTATGGCCTGGTTTCGGAGACCTTTAATCCACGACTTGTTTGTCAATTCCAGGCCCCCAATTCTCGGTACATTCGAGATAATGTCGATTGCGAGATTAAACGTCAGATTTATGCAGTTGTGTCAAACGACTGTATGCACGACGTTTAATCTCGATTGTGAGATTATCTCAAATGCACCGAGAATTGGGATCCAGGGGGAGCATGCTTAAGGCCGGGGCAAACCAAACGCGGTTGCGGCGCGAACGCGGGTCCGCGCCGTTGTCGAACGGCGCGGGCGAATATACCATGCCACACCGCGGCGGCGCGGGACCGCCGCGTTCCCGCGGCTACTTTGGTGTGGCATGGTAAATTCGCTCGCGCTGTTCGACAACGGCGCGGACCCGCGTTCGCGCCGCAACCGCGTTTGGTGTGCCCGGGCCTTTAGGCCCATATTACATCTTCTTCTTCACAGTCATTCTTCATTCATTCTTCTATAAATATAAAAGAAGAAGCTGACTGACTGACAGATCGGGGGACATATCAACGCACAGCCAAATGGGATCGGTAAAGTATGACTCCTTGAAATTTGATGGTGTAATAACAACATACGAACGTTTATATAATCATAATTGTATTTATTTCAGACCAGTGCAGTCCATAATTGACAATCACATTGAGTACAATTACAATACAATTTACAAATTCTAAATTACAAATTAATATTACAAAAACTTATAAATATAAAAAATTATCGGTAGGTAATCAATAAGTTAAAATCCAGATTCAATTCAATTAATTCAATTCAATATAAGCCTTTACTGTATTACATTATGATATTATCATCATATTTCTAGGAGTCATACTTATAGGATCCTAATCGGCCTTAGAACTTGCCATCCAGTTCAGTGTTTTTTTTTTTAATTAAAGAGCCATCGGAGCCACTTAGTGACTGTATTATTATTGAATGCAATATAGCAATATTAGGCTAGCCACTGACCTACAATATAACTGTGCAATGTCACTGGTTGCCACTTTGACTTTGACTTTAAATATAACTGTGCAACCAGTCACATTGCACAGTTATATTGTAGGTCAGTGGCTCTTTGGTCAGTGGCTAACCTTAGTTACAAATCCCTCACCAGGTGTCGCCGGAGACCTATTCGTCAGGTAAACCGCAAATTACACTACACGATAAACAAGGCACAGGTACCTACCCGAGAATCGTGCTGTGTAATATAATCCCCGGAATATAAGTTGAACTAAAATGGCGGCCGACAGTGCAGGCGGAGAAAAAGCGTCGCACCTCATACCCCACCTCAATTGAGACCCGAAAATGAGTTTTGTGCATTCAAGGTCTAACTAACTACTACAACTAATGTGCCGCGGCACGCAATTATGCCAGCTTTAAGCTAAAAACTTTTTCGCTCGCAACGTCGCAACGATTTTTGTTTTCGAACTTCATTTGATGTGCGATTGTTTTCCTCTTTTTTGTTCTCTCATTATCGTTAAGTTTTAAACTTTCTGATGTTTTTCATTCCTGGGGGGCTAGCACGACATGCCCGCGACTCGTTTGTCGCTCAGTGCGTCCCTTACATTTTTCACTAGTTTGACAGAGACGCACTGAGCGACAAACGACTCACGGGCATGTCGTGCTAGACGTGCTGTTACTACTAACATAGCTGGGGGGCTAGCAGGACATGCCCTAGAGTCGTTTGTCGCTCAGTGCGTCTCTGTCCAACTTGTCAAGTATGTAAGGGATGCACTGAGCGACAAATAACTCGCGGGCAGGTCGCGGTCGTGCTAGACGTGCTGGACACTGAGTGGACTCAGGAGAAGATTTTGTATTTTCGGTTGCGTCAATCTTGGTGAGTACCTATTGAAGTAATAAGAATAATATCTGTATAATATATATAACAAGATAATATTAGAGTTTCAAATATTTCGAAAAACTGAATCGACAATTTTTTTTATACATTTTATGAACCTCCTCACAAAATTTCACTAGAATCGGTTGAGAACTGCGAGCTGTAGACGAGAACAAATGGATACACGCCGGACATCCGCTGGACATACGAAAGCATTTTTGCCCAAGCTGAAACGGAGACGCTTCGCTCGCTCGGTCGATTAATTGGATAAAAAATAAATCAACAACATGGAATATGTCGAGATAACAAATTATTCGCAGCAAACCATTTATCAATCATGGACAGGGCGTTGTTTGGTCCAGTAAGCTCGGTATCTTTCCTATTTACCTTGAACAGTAAAGAAATATCATCTGCAAGCATGACTATGCCTAATGTTTGACTTACCATGTAAGGAAGGTCATTTACATAAACAAGGAATAAGAAAGGACCGAGAATTGATCCTTGGGGCACTTCCA
The DNA here is from genome assembly GCA_947859335.1 of Tortricodes alternella. Lineage (NCBI taxonomy): Eukaryota > Metazoa > Arthropoda > Insecta > Lepidoptera > Tortricidae > Tortricodes > Tortricodes alternella. Next base: position 18,100,255 of record OX401970.1, on the reverse strand, counting down.
TCGCCACCACAATCTCTGCAGATACTGCACCGTTTAAGGCTCGGGCAAACCAAACGCGGTTGCGGCGCGTTTGCGGCGCGAACGCGGGTCCGCGCCGTTGTAGAACAGCGCGGGCGGATTTACCATGGCACACCAAAGTAGCGCGGGAACGCGGCGGTCCCGCGCCGCCGCGCTGTGGCATGGTAAATCCGCCCGCGCTGTTCTACAACGGCGCAGGCCCGCGTTCGCACCGCAAACGCGCCGCAACCGCGTTTGATTTGCCTCGGCCTTTACTGATAACTTCTGCATTATCTGTGTAAGATAAGATCTAACGAGTTCAAGGGCATTGCCGGAAATGCCATAGAATTTTAAATTCAGAAATAAAGTGTCATGATCTACACAATCTAAAGCTTTGGAAGGTCACAGAAGGCATCAATGGCATTGTGTCTTTCCAAGCCTCTAAAATGAATTTGACTAGCAGCTAGCACTCGCATCGGTGGTAGACCTACCGTTAGTAAACCTAAAACGCTGTGAATATCCCCATCCTCCCTAGACTGGCAAGTGGCAACGCATTGGCAGCACCTCTGGTGTTGCAGATGTCCATGGGCGGCGGTGACCACTTTCCATCAGGTGGGCCGCCAGCTCGTTTGACAGTCAATAGACATAAAAAAAAAACAAATCAAAATGTTGTAATATTTGCGTTAGTATTATATTTCGAATATTTTGCTAAACGCTGACAAAATTGACAAAGGGCGGTAATGAGAAGTATTTGCCTTCTTGTTTTTTTGTGAATTTCATTAATTTTAGAAAGATTTATTTATTTAGGATAGAACATAGAACCTTTACTGATACTGATACGCCCATAAGTCTTCCATTTTCTTCACGTTTAACAATTTTAACGTCTATAAAATGTCAAAAGTTAAAATTAAACTTGTAGCGCGGGCTTTCTTATAAAGGAATCGAATTCATGGTAGGCAATAATCCACTTTAGTTTAATGTTAAGAACTTGTTTAGCTATTTTACAAACATAACAGAAGACCGACGACATAAACGTAAGGCATACTCGATAAACAATAATGGTGTCATAGAATGGCGTCATTCGCGTTAAGGCTTATTTATTACACCTTCCTAAATTAGGTTTACTATCATTAGGTACAAATGGAAAATCGTCCACTTGAACATCCACGTCCATGATTCGTTAATTAATTAATTATTTTACAACGAAAAATAATTTGGTTATAAATACTTTTCAGTATAATTAAATTTTGACTAAATTCAATTTGAATACCTACTATTGTGCTATTACTTTTGACCCAACTTCAGAATGGTTTTCACGTGGACGATTTTCCATTTGTACCTAATGACAGTAAACCCTAAAGTCACCTACGCATTATGTCGTCAGAGATAAGCGTGTCTATAATTTTTAACCGACTTCAAAAAAAGAAGGAGGTTCTCTATTCGGTTCTATTTTTTGTTTATCTTTGTTTGCTCAGAACTTCTTCATTTATAAACCGATTTAAAAACTTCCGTTATTAATCGACAGGGTATACCTCTAAATTGGGCCCGTTGTAGTCAAAATCGAGGTGTGATGAGAGGATCTATGAGGAATCGATGGAACTCCTCAAATATAATAGGCACGCATTACTTTCCAACAGCATTATTTGGTGAAGTGGACCTGTTGATGAAGACCATAGATGATCACCGGTATTGGCGGGAATGGCGATTAGATTTCTGGGGGCCTAGCACACTAGCTTTTATCGCTCACATAAAGCATCTGTCACTTTTTAACTAATATGCGGGTGAGAAAGGGACGATGCTTTATGTGCGTGTTAAAAACTAGTGTGCTAAGGGGTCTGTATTAGGTTCGGAAGCAACTTATGTTCATGAAAAACCATGTGGTAAAATAGAACTGGTGGTGAAGAACCAGAACTCCTCAACGATTGACATCCTTGCATGTTGAATACTAACATTTTGTAAATGGTGATAAGCAATTGAGGAGTGTCTTTTCAAAAGGGCTTATTTCCATTTGTCTTTTTTTTTAACTATTAATATTCTTTGAGGTTAAAGTTCTAAAAAGCATCTTCTCGTTCTCTAAAATAGATTAAAATATCAAAGTTCGGATCAAAAGGGCCTTTTTCTTCCTAGGTACACTTATTAAGTATGCAACTGAAGAAAGCAAATTACCTAAAACATTATTTAATCGAGGGAAAAGGATTCCAATGCAAATTGAGACAGCAGATATCATAACCCGGCCAGCGAATAAGAAAAATGATGTCGAAAATTTGCTTATAGAACAGTTTGGAGAAGAATGGAGCTGGCTTGGTATAGAACCATATTAGATAAATCTAATTTAATTTTATCAGTAGATGAAAATTGAGACGAAGTTGAATGCGATTGTTGCGATGATGCAGCAGAAGTGTAAACATTTATTATAGGTACCTGAACTTATTTTTAGTTTGTCAAGTTTCAAAAGACATTATTTCTGTAATGTACAAATCAAAAAGGTTTATTTCTCACAAGTCCACAATAAAACGGCTTAATTCCAAAAGTTCGCATCAAAAGAGCTCAACTCTGAAAAATGAATAGTAATTTACATAATTATTGAGTAGATAAAGCAATGTACATATGTAGTGCCATAACATTTATGTCAACGTACTTTAATACAATATCGAAAATAAAATTATAATTTCGAAATGGAAACCTTGGAATTAATTAATATTTCCTCTATTTCCCAAAAAAAGTTCATAGTGGAATTAAGCGCTTAAGAAAAAACACTCTTCAATTGGCAATATGCTATTGTTACTTTATACAGTAAATGTATGTCATTAAACCACATGACGGTAACTAAGTGAAAAAACAAATCTTTTTTCTAAAAGGGTATTTGAAGTCAGTTTTTCTTATTTGTTAAATTTTAACTTGTCAAGGAAATAGAAGCCTCGGCGTTCTTCTGCTGGCTGGTTTCTGGATTTATAATTTTCCAAATTACAGTCAGAGTTACATCATAGGTTACAAATTTTGTAGAATTTTAGCATCTTTTCGAAACCTTTTAGCTATTTCTTGTTTCATTGACTTGGCAACACTGCTTCGACGAGTCGATGCGATGGCGTGCACCGGTATGTAAAGTAAACTCTTCTTGAGTAAATTCCTGTATTTAGTGTTACACACGAATAGTATTTATTTTAAAGCGTTAATAACAATAACAGTTTATGATCTCCATTACCTTATTATTTGCTTCACAGGTATATTGTTCTAGTGACATGAAGTTGGTAGAGAACAAATCAATATGGCTCTCAAGCTGGGTAAATGTAGACTTTGTCTCAAGCTCGGTGACTTTTATTCCATCTTCACGGTGGACAACAGCATACAGCTCGCGGAGATGGTGATGGAATGCGCTCGAATCAAGGTACCTAAGCGTTACGTCTGTCATTGTTATAACTATAAATATGAAATGGGTATCCCTTTATCCCATACAGTCGGAAACAATAAAAAAAATTGACTTAGCTAATTGCATTTAAATCTTTTATTGTATGAAAGTGCGTGGCCTCATAAAAATGTTTAATTTTAAACAGTAGAAAACATCCTTGACGTGCCATTATTGCATAGAAAAGTGTTAGAAAGATATATAACCATTTAAAAGCAAAAAAAAATTGCGGCATATTTTGCATTTAGTCTTCATAGTTTTCAAACTTTATTTCAAGTGCCATAGTTTAGTTACATATCAAGTAAATCAATCGTGAGCGTCAAGTTGGCGTACCCATCAAAGATATCCAGGATCTAAAGATTCTAAAAAATCAACAACTCAACTCAACACAACAAATAAATCGTCAACTTTGAAGCTCTAATAGAAACAGAGATATTTCATACCAAACACGGGTAAAATATTGTGCACTGTCTTGCTGGCGTACTTGGCCGAGATCACACAGAAAACCATTGAATTCCTAATACAGCTAGGTAGCAAAAAATAGTACTTGAAATAGTACCCCTTTCATGATAAAAACATCAAAGAAAAACCAAGAGGAACATTGAAAAAGAAATTACGCCTACTGTTGAGGCATCAAGCCAAAAAACCATATACTGCTGGTATCCTGATTTCTGACGCGGTCTTGTCTCGCTCAGCAGTATTCCTTCTGTGGGTCCAACAAGAACAGCAGTCACGCGTGAAAACATTGCTGCTGTGTGAACAAATATATTAGATGACCGTCATGTGACATACAAGCAGAATGTTGCTGCTGGCTGTTAGAATGATTGCAATTCAGTCGATTTTGCGCTCTGTGTAAGAAAGTACACAATTTGCTGGAAGAGCAGAAGGCTGCTCATGTTGATTGGTGCCGTGATACTCTGCAATGTGTCAATGGGGGGAAGTCGAATGCCATTCATAATATTGTGTCAGGTGATGAATCATGGATTTATTCATACGAACTTGAAAGAAAACATGTCAGTAGTTCGGATCTTTGAAGACAAAGTCAAACCACCGTTACCGTTAAAAAAATAACCCAAAAGGTCGCATCATCTTACATCACGATAATTTGAGCTCCCATAAGGCTCGGAACACAAATGATTTTTTGAAGCAGGAAAACATTGAGTTGATGTGTCATCCTCCATACTGTCTTTACCTGAGCCTGAATGATTTCTTCACATTCCCTAGAATGAAAGATTTCTTATGCGGTTAACAGTTTGAAGACCCCTAAGCAGTGGTGGAAGCTTACAAATCAGCCATTTTGTCAACATCAACTTCATACTGGAATTACTGTTTTAATGATTGGTTTGCTTGAATAGAAAAGTGCATTAAATTAAACGAATAGAAAAGTGCATTAAATTAAAGGGAGAATACTTCGAAAAACAATAAAATACAATTTAGCTTTACCCTGCATGTGGTTTTTCTTATTCCCGAGAGTAATTTGATTATACCTACTTAAATATAATCATCTAAATAAACACCAAATAACTTTGAATAGAAAACCAGCTAATAGGTACGGTTTTCGAAGATATAACACCCACGGAACCGTACACTGAACATGACCCACATGCTCTATAAATTAATTTCAGTTCATGTATAAAAAAGCTATTACTCAAATAATATAAATGCAAAAGTTTGTGAGTGTGTGTTAGTATGTTTGTTATGCTTGCACCATTCAACAAATGCACGGATTTGGATAAAATTTGGAATGGAGAAAGCTTGCCCCTGGATTAACATAAAACATTGGATACTTTTGATCCCAATCCCACGCGAACAAAGTCGCGGGCACAGCTAATACGTTATAAATGAAAGCTATAGTTATATCTAGTAGTTTTCATCGCGTTCCTGTCGCCAAAAGGCATTTGCGAAATTTTGAAGGTTCTAAACTGGTGTTGTTCGTTTTTACAATGTTTTCTGTGTTTACGGGGCAGGCAAAGAAAAACAAATAATATACCTAAGGTACTTACATCCTGCACGAGCAATGGGACAGGTCACGTTAAAAATTAAAAACAAATATACATCAGTGACCAACTGCATCTTCTACCTCGCTATGCCCTTGTATATGTATATATAAGAAAGGATTTATATTTTTTGTCTTAGGTATTGGAAGGAGACGGGCTGCCAGATAAAGTCTGTTCTGAATGCATTCAGAAGCTCAGTAGTGCATATATTTTCAAGCAGCAATGTGAAAGAGCAGATCAAGAGTTGCGAAGAAGTTATGCACCACCACCCGGTAAGCTCCTCAGTAAAGCTATTTTAGAATAAAAGTCCAACTTTTGAAAGTTGTTGAGAATTTTAATGAATGATCATAATCTATTTATTTAGGTAGTTAACTGTAAAGAGCAGCACACAGCCACACACAGAACGCGTGCGATGGTCGGGCGCGGGTGTTTCAGTTGAATTTCTCGACCTGCGCCCGTCCCGCGCACGCGTTCTGTGTTGTCGTCCATATAAATTCATCAGAATACACCTGCGCCCGACCCGCGCACGCGTTCTGTGTGTATTGCGCTTAAAGTGGATGTCCTTTAATTACTTGAGGCGTTTAGGGAGGGAGGGCGCCGAATCTCACCCAACCTGACGTGGGGCAGAGGGGGATCTCGGCAAATATCACGTAATTTTTGCTTTCACATGAGAGAAAACTCGGTTAAATTAAGTAAAACATGTTTCTCCACTAAAATATGGCTAAATCCTACCGAATAATAGTGGTTGACTGCTAGAGAATGCCTTTTGGCATTAAGTCGGCCATTTGTACACTCGTATATTGTGCAATAAAGTTTAAATAAATAAATAAAATAAATAATATTGACCACGGTTATGCGAACGCCACAAAATAACACAGTAGCCCCTCGATTGCTTAATAGCCGCCACCGGCAGCCAAACGCGCGACTCGACGAAAGTTGCGGCGTACGAGACGGGTGGCACGTGGCAGCGACGCACGGACAGGTCCCGACCTTCGAATAATAACACAGAAACCAAGTCCGCGCGCTCCATTTGAAGCAACAAAATTGGAGTCACTTCAGACTCCAAACGCCGGGACGCACCGTAGTGTCAAATGTCAAAGCGCACCAAACGCATCTCGCGAAAGAAAAATCACTATGACGATTTGTGCGGTTAAATTGTGCCAGAACACCTCCGAAAAACAAAAAAAGTGTAATAACATCACTTTTCACATGTAAACTTTAAAAATTTCTTAGTTTTTTTATATTTTAAACTCCTAAAATACTAACGTTTTATTTCAATCCGCAGTGTTGCCCGATAATGAAAATATTTTCCCATTTCAACTGACTACTGCTTCGACTTACTCAATTTATTAAACAGTTGCCTCAGATATTTTATGTACGTGACACGCTCTATATGAAAGCGCTTGTGGAATTTAAACGTATCATATACCTGAAATAATTGTGTTAGTTGAAAGTTGAGAAGTCTAAATGAACTGCATTTCCACTCCTGTTGAAATTGTACTGTAAACATTTGATGAATATAAATATATATAATTTGCTATGTACTCGTAATCAACAATACAACGAATTAAAAAATGCTAGATTTACTTTTTATTTTTATTTATCCCTACTTTCGGGGTAAATGTCATTCCGTTAGCAACATTATTTATGCACCTGTGTGTGCGTCGTCATGTGTAAGTACGAGTTGATCACTCCTACATCAATCCATTTTGTGCTTCACTTTTGACGGGTCGGCGTCTATGTTGTTATTATTCTAAGGTCCTGACTTGACCTGCTGTGTTTACGCCCGTAACTGTTTCGTTTCTCAACGGGTCAGATTAAGGCATTTATACTAAAAATACGCATTTTGAAAAATCTCTCGACTTCTCACCTAAGGGGGATAGGGAGTCGAAGACGGTCTATTAATAAAAAAGTCAATTAAAACACCGTAGACAAAAAAGGCTGACAAGGTTGACTGGATCAGCTGTCACATGTAATACTATGTTTATATTTAGTTAATTACCTGAATAAATAGAGTATAATACCCATTGCTTTTGGAAAGCTCACACAAAATGAAGTACCAATTCATTAACCAATATAGGCGGGTGTAATTTCTGAATGAATAACTTATATTTTTATTTATTCATTGCTCAATGTACAGAAACTTAATTCTAGGTACATGCGCCATGTTAGGGCACTGGAACACAGCATTATTTTATATTTCTACATCAAAATTATTACACTATACAAAAAATAAGAGATTATTACACTAAACTTATAGTTCACAGTAATAGCATTATAAGTTATAACGTACTACATTTTTTTTCTTTATTTATGAAGCATGGACTAAGGCATTTTAATAATAAGTATATTTTTAAATGATGGTTATTGAAGTTCATTGACACAGACAGTGCACGTATTTTATTTTTCTTTTAGAAAATCATCTAATACTATATTAAAACCTGCTCATAAGGAATACTACAGACCCATAAATGATTATGACTAAACAACAAACACATTATAGACACTTAACTTTCATATCAAACCTATAAAAAGAGGTTTGATATGAAAGTTAACAGTACTGTGCACCAACAGCAAAAATCAACCTGTTCATACAAAAGGCGATAACGATTTCCACTCCTTAAATGATGACTGATTTTGACCAAATTTTGATAGGTTGTCAATCAGAACAAAATCTAGCCTAATAGTTATTACTAGCCGAATTTAATAATTAGCTTTCGTAAGTCAATTATCTAGAAACGGCAGATATATTATTGATGAGGTGATAAATTAAATATATCGAAGTGGCAAGTAAATTAGATCCCTCATACTGTGTGCATTTACGTGCCATTGACTTCACGAAAGCCAATTATTGTTTCTTATTTTTCAAAGGAGTTTTGAAGTCGGCTTTTTTATTTGTTAAATTATTATCTCATAGATATAGATGAAGAGTAGAGTGTATCACTAGGCCGCAAAATTATTTTTCCTCGGGCGACGTACTTTGATTTAATCCATCGCTCCGCTCTGACAGTGATTATCATTTAAGCATTTTATTTTTCACTTCAGCAGCTCGGTAAGACTTTATTTTGGCCAAATTCAGAAAGATCACTCAAATTTATCTTTAATTAAAGTGACGTTTGAGTAACGTTTTCGTATAAGATGACAACTAAGCACTCAATTGCTTAGTTGTCATCTTATACGAAAACTTTACTCAAACGTCACTTTAATTAACATTTAACTATTTAATCTTTAATCAAATGCTTAAGTGGCGTTTCTGAATTAGGCCATTTGTTGATCGAAATCTGCGTGCAGAACTGCACTTTAATCGCTAGCGTGGTAAAGTGATTCGAATTTCAAAACCGACGAACTCACAACTCTGTGATAGAGCTGTTTCACTTTGTTTTGGCATAATTTTGTAAATAATAATCCTTTGTGGCTTATAATTAGGCTTTTCGCTTAATTTGTTATTGCAAAATCTAAATTCGCATAGTTTGATTACGCAGAATTTCGTTAGTCCGATCCGAATATATATGCTCCGAATCCTGTCTACGCATGAATTAAATGACCATAAATTTGTTTTGCCGAAATCTATCCTTGCAGAAATATGTTTTGTCATAACATTATTTGACTGAATTACCAGAGGTCATCACAGTTCTAACCTTATTTGAGTATCGTGCTTATGAATCACTCGCTTCGCTCGTTAGTAAATTTTAGGGCCCTTCGCTTGCTCTGGATTCATATCAGCAGTCGCATCAAATAACAACATTGCAGCCTTGCATAAACAATTATTTATATGATATGTTTTTGAGATATAGATTATAGATATATCAAATACAAAAAAAGGTTTTCCTGATGATTATATGTAATGAAATAAAAGGCGAATGTATCATCTCTGCAATGCGAATTTTCATATTAACTCCATTCTAACTTTGATTAGACATGACTGCTGCCTTGCAATTTTTAAATAGAACTTGCATTTGCCCGCCACATCGTCCGTATGAGTTTCTTATTTTAACATTTTTTAATTAATTTCTTTAATTTTGAACTGACACGTACAGTTACATCTGACAGGTTTACCTGTATAGATCAACTTGTCTGGGAAAACGGAGCGTGTGTGGCAGTCAACTGTTCAGGCGTCGTTTGTCCAGTGGATATGGAAGCAGACGTCGTGCGGCGCGCTACCCTAAATTATGACTCGCAAGCGAAACGCAACTATTGAACAATTTATGGAAATAAAGAGTATAAATCAAACCGCTAGCGAATTCACGTTGGAAAAAACTCAATTGTTAAGGTTCCGTGTCTTAAAAGGAAAAAGGAACCCTTATAGGATCACTTGTTTGTCCGTCTGTCTGTCTGTCTGTCTGTCTGTCTGTCTGTCTGTCTGTCTGTCTGTCTGTCCGTCTGTCCGTCTGTCTGTGTGAAGACCTTTTTCTCAAGAACGCGTGGAGGTATCAAGTTGAAATTAATATCAAATACTCAGGTCTGCAATGTCCTGGAGCTGTGAAAAAAATCAACCTTCTAAGTCAACGCAATCAAAAGATACGGCCGTTTATGCCACATATTTTGATACTTTCAAGGGAATCCAAAGGGAATCAAAACCTATAGTTTACTTCTCGTTGACCTAGAATCATGAAATTTGGGAAGAAGCAGTGTCTTACAGCACAAGTAAAGGAAAATGTTCGAAAACTGTAAATAAATAGTGGCATCACAAAAAAAAATGGTTTAACGGTATCAAAAGTCAAAGTTAAAGTCATAGGAGCTTGCGAAAGTTATTTTTTGTCTTATTGCATTGCATAGGTAGGTTGTAAATGGTTACCCGGTTGTTAAATGCCATTTTTTTATTTTGAGGGTTCCGTACCTACAAGGTACTGTCTGTTTTTCATAGGTAAGTACGGGACCCTCTGCGCGCTAGTCAGACTCGCACTTGACTGGCTTTTCTTATATTCTCACGTACTGTACCTATTATCTAGTATAGTAGACGCATTATCATCTGAATTATCGAGCAATAAACGTCAAAGGCAATTTGAATGTGCACCGCAATGCAACTTGCTATCCATACTTAGCTACCTGCGCACCCGCGGGCGATGAGTCATTGTGCCTCATTCGCACTTTGACTCCTGATTGGTTATTACGATGCGCTGTAAGAGTTGTTGTTTACCAATAAATTTTAATAAATTTTATAACAATATCGTATCACGTTATCGATGTGTACCTTTTCATCCCTACGCACATCACTACGCCACTCCATACGACCTGTAAGTGCGAGTGAGATAGACAGATGAAAATTATTCATAACCCGACGACTCAGATGATAATGCGGCTACTATAAAAAGCAAGCTAATTATATTATTTACTTTATAGTTTAAGGAGAATGAGAATCTTGAAAATAATAATCAATAAAAACATGATGTTTGAAAATATATTCAAAATATAAAATTATTTTTCCAGGATTGAGCGTCAGCCCGCCACCGCCAAACAGGCCAAGTTGTGATTCCGCTCTCTCGATCCACACTGATACTTCGAATCAAACTAAACCGCCATGTGACGTAGATGTTCCTGCCAAAAGGAACAGTCGGAAACGTAGTCATGATAGTGAGGAAAACGCATCCAACAGTAGCAAGTCGCGTGAATATCGGCCTACAAGCTCGAAACGAGTGGAGCAACTTAGATCTAGTCACAAGAAACCCAAATTAAGAGCGGCCAACTATTATGCGGATTCAGATTACGAAGATAACAATGCTTCTCAATTCTCCGCTGAGACAGATTCTGATGAGCCACTTCTAAATGATGAAAATAAGTGTAAAATTTGCGACAAACAGTTCCAATCTGCAAAGAGCTTAGCTTCTCATTCCAGAATCCATTCGCGAACAACTAATAAAATGAAAGATATTTTGCCCGAAAATGTGGTTGTTACCATCCCAAAAACTAATATACAAGATGCAACAGACACAGATGGTCAGCTTAACTGTGAAAAATGCGGTAAATGTTTCAAATTGAAAATTATGCTGAAACGGCATTATGAAACCTGCGGCAAATCCCCTCAAAAGTCACCAAATAAACCCTTCGAGAAAGAGCTACTCATATCACTGGAACCAATTGACGGCATACAAAATAAAAAAATTGAATGTGAAATGTGTACTATAAAATTCAAAACGAATGAAGATTTACAAAAACATATGAATGAAGCCCACGCAGTTGTACTCCAGAAAGTTAAATCTGAGTCGAAATCCGATAACGGTAAAGTGTCAGTACCTTGTCTTTACTGCAAGAAACCGTTCGACGATTATTATGTTCACAGTGAACATTTCAGTAAATGTCCTGAGAGCACCAGTACTACCAGTTTCGAATGTCCCGTGTGTCAGAAGGTGACGTCAAGGAAGGCCGCGTATTTCCGACACATTAAGGACGTGCACTTCGAGCCGCGCATGTGGGCGGTGAAGCCGGACGCGGCGGCGCCGGCGAGCGCGGCGAGCGCGCCCCCGGAGGCGTTCGAGTGCCGCATGTGCAACAAGCGGCTGCCCACCGAGAAGCTGCTCATCACGCATCTGGCCGCGCACGTCTCCAACATCGAGGGCGACGACGAGTCCAGGTACCACACCGCCCCACTCCACTCCACTCCACTCTACCACACATACCGGCAGTTAGGATTCTTGTGCGCCACGACAATACAACTAGCTCGCCTCTATAACATGTATTTATATACAGCATGTAATAAAGACCTTGTTCGATCCAATAGTTCAGTTATGTATATCGAATTGCAATTCCGAATAAGTATATTTTTTTTCTCACTCATCTGAAGTCACCGGATTATAAACGTCCGTTTGCCACGGTGAAACGTTTCTACCTCGATAAGAGCTATTTGTTGTAGCCTTTAAAAGAGCTTTAAAAATAAATCTTATATTATTTCGTAATTATCACGTCCAATTGTCTACCGACACGTAAATTTTGTTCAATGTGACCGCCACAGAACTATATCGAGATAGAATGAAAGAGTTCGTCGATTTGTATGGAAACCGAGCGTGTAACATTTTGCGTAGGTACTTTGACGTCACGAGGGTAATTTAGTGATGGGAAACATAAGCCGCGCGAAAACAAGTTAAAAGCATCGATTAGCACGCGGCGGATTTTTTATAGATTCAAATTCAATTCGATTTGTGATAGTTCGTAGGTACATTAAGTCTGAAAGCGAGATCTAATAATCATTTAAGTATTATAAAAAGCATTGATGGTGGCTTATGTTAATAGAAAAATACAAAAGGTATCAAAAATCAGAATGCTTTTTTATTCTTACAGTATGAGGCCCACAAAAATGATGATTTTCAGCCTAATGCGTACCTTTTCATCATTTGACATAATCACTACATCAATAGTCTGATAAGCTGCACTGATTAGTCGTCGGTACTTTAATGGGCCAGTTAAGGTGTCTTCGTGAAAATGCTGAGAACAAATCCGGCTATGTTTAGATTTCATTTATTTTTAATATGAGGATCATTCGGAAAACTGACATTAAATTGCAATATAGAAGTAACTATAACCTGTTCGTTAACAATATTTTCTTTTCACTACGTACATTATATTATGTACATAATAATATAACAATGTAATTATCATTTCCTCTGCTTTTAAAATCGATTTTAATAGAGTAAGAAATCGCACTATTCTTGCTTTTTACAGAAAAAATGATAAATCGATCTTGGACGCGTCTCGACAGTTTGGATTGCTTATTTTTATATCGCTGGTTTTCTATGCACGCCAAGTCTGACGCGTCAAATAAAAGCCGCAATGGAAAAGTAACGTTGGACACACAATCGCTCGCTACTGTTTCGATGAAAATGATACGACGCAAACAAATAAATTGTTTTATAAATAATAACAGACAATTTAAGACAAAAATTACTTACCGATGACAGGAAATACCTCGATTATCAGCTCTAACTTTTTGGTGATGTTTAAACAGTTAATTATTGCACAACAAGACATTTTATTCTAAACGTCACATGTCATACGCGGAAAGCGGTACGTAGCGGACTGGAGTTCGCGGCGAGCAAGAATGATCTCACGACATTTTTTCGGCACGCGAGGTACATACACTCTTTCCTTCTATCTCGATATAGTTCTGTGGTGACCGCCGTCGTTCTTGACACTTTTGACACCGCTTTACTGCGCGAACACGCTGCATATTTGTCGCGTCGGATTTGATGGTGTTGAACACTGAGACGATACGTGCTCGCATAACATCCTCAATATCACTAGTTTGACAACACACTTACTCTTTGACGTGGTCCGTTAAGTAAAAATCTAGTATAAGGTCTGGAGACCGCGGCGACCAGAAGACGGGCCCGGCTCGTGCGATCCATCGCTCGCCATACTCGTTATGCAGCCACTCTTTCACAGCGCCAGAAAAATGTGCGGGGGCGCCGTGCTGCTGAAACAAAATTGCCGGTACTGGGTCAGGATCGGTACCTGGAAATGGGGAAAAAGCAATACTTAATAAAAAATCAAAACTGATCAAAACGTTTTTATATTAATTAAATTATTCATCACCATTCGCCCAGTGCTGGACATGATACGCGTATGTCCAGCAGTGTCCCAATGATCGCCACAACGACCGATTCTGTGCTGCTCGCATCCAGCGGAGTCCTGTAATTTTCACCAGGTTGCCAGTCCAAGTGGTGGTCTGCCCGCGTTGCGTCTTCCAATAAGTGGTCGCCACGGGATCCCCTTGTTATCTAGTATTTGAAATATCCATAGCTATCCATATTTAAAATATCCGAGGCATGTCCGAAAATAAGGCTCAAAAACACACTGTGTTCCGTCTTCTTGGGCCACAGCGTAAACGCGCTTAATCTAGTAGCTCTTCAGCCGCCCTACAAATTCCTTTCGTTTTATACTTGGTTTTAGGGACATTCTGTATACCCCACCCCATTAATGGATCGAACAGGGTTATTATTACAGGCTGTATACAGTATTTCTTAAAAGCTTCCACGCACCGAAACTTGATCATGCGCGGAACGGGTCGGAAGCGGGCCCGCGGAGGCATTGTCCAAAGAACTATATCGAGATAGAAGGAAAGAGTGTCCCCGCGTGCCAAAAAGATGTCTTGAGATCATCTTTGTGTGTAACAACGGCGGCGGCGCGGCGCGGAACGGTGGGAGTGGTGGTGCCTAGACTCGGTTTGGCGCTTGCTAATCGATGCTTTTGAATCGTTTTCGCGCGACTTATGCTTCCCATCACTAAATTACACTCACTCTTGATATCAAACTAACTACGCATAAATGTTACACGCTCAGTTTCTATACAAATCGACGAACTCTTTCCTTCCATCTCGATATAGTTCTGTGGCATTGTCACAGGAACTAAAATAGAAGCCTTCGCGGTCCGCGTTGATTAATAATAATAATAAATTTTATCTACACCCATATCATAAAACATCCATATGTATTCAAAAACCGTAGGAAATTATCAGCATAATTACAACTAATTTTACTATGAGCTGTGGTAGTAGGGAAAATCTGTACTGTAAAGTTATTACAGTATCAATTTTTGTAACGTTATGAGTTTAAATTTGGAACAGCTATCGAAACTCGGTGTCTATTTTAGTATCCATAGATATTAAAACAGTCATCGATACGAAACATCTTTTTTTTTTTTTATGTAAACCGCACGATTTCGAATGACATGAGAGAATAGGGACTTCATTCGTTTGTCTATGACTTAAAAAAAAATCGTTTTGACCGAGGATCGAATTGTCACTATTACTGTTGTCATTTGTTTGTTTGTTGGTTTTTTGCTGTTACGAAAGTAGAATTGTAAAAAGTTGTTTGTAATTTACATTTAAGTTGAAAATATGAATAGTAGTGACTCCGAGAACGATATGAAAACTCCGCCGGATATCGTAAATTCAGCCACGATTGCAACTATTAACTTGTTGCTGAACACGTCATCATGGAGGATTTATAATGTGTGTAGATAAATTTATGTATGCAACAATACATAATTTGGCCTTAAAACACTCGTGCGATCTTATTATAAACCCACACTCGTATTTTAAGGCCTATCATTATGCAACCGTTGCATAAACTACTATTACTTATTTATGATTTTGTAATTTCAGACCCAGTACTATTGAAGATTCCTCATCAATGCGCTCTGATAATAGTGGCACTGGTCCTCTTCAATGCAATTACTGCGATAAGAGATTTAAGTATAAAAAATCATTAGTGACCCACGAGTTGAAACATTCCCAAGTAGAAGTAAAAACGGAACCGGATGTATATCCGTCGACGAGCCAGTCGGCGAGCGGCGAGGCGTACCGCGAGGAGTCGGAGTCGAGCGAGGCGGATGGCGACGACAACACGTGCGACATCTGCGAGAAGCAGTTCTCATACAAGCGGCTGCTCGAGCAGCACAAGCGCACCAAGCACAACATGAGCTCCGGCACCAAGCGCGCCAACATCAACCTCAAGGACTGCCTCGTGCGCTGCCTCATATGCGACCTCGACATGACCGTCAGCGCTGTCAACGAGCACAACCAGAAACACATTCAGCTGAACATGAAGCCGCGTAATCTGTACACGTGTATCGAATGCGGAGAGAAGTTCAAGAGCCGGACGGTGTTGGCCAATCATATCAAACTAGTGCATAGACTGAAGCAGCTCCAGCCGAAACAGTTTCAAGGTGCCGATCTGTCGGATTTTTGTGAAGTCGTTGTGACGAAAGTGGAACCCCTGGACGAAATCCAGAGTCACAACGGCTTTGGTGTGGTTCCGGAGGAGCAGAATGGCTCACCGTCGGTTGATATGAGTGGATTTACATGCACCATTTGCGGCAAGAACATGCCCACCCTGATTTCGCTCAAAAGACATGTGAATTGGCATGCGAATGTAGGAAATAATTTAGAAAAAAAACTAGAGTGCTTTGTTTGCAAAGAGGTATGTATCTATTTATTTCATAGTCAAGTTTATAAGAGGATAATTTTAACTAGTTCTTATTATGTTTTTTTTTTCGTAGGAATTCCGCTTTCAGTGCCACTACAAGCTGCACATGCGCGAACATTACCGTGACACTAATCTTGATCCCAAACTTCTCACTTGCACTATCTGCAATCGGAAAAGCAAACACTTGAGAGCAGCGCAGGCTCATATGAACTACCACAAACAGACGCGCTTCAAGAACAAAGACTACGAGTGCTCGATCTGCAAGCGCGTGTTTCAGTTTCGAAAGGTTTACTTGTCGCATATGGCGATCCACTACAAGCGTGGCGAGAGCCAGAACACTGTCGTAGGAGACGTATTACCCAACACAGTAGATAAAACTGTTTTCGATGGTACTCATACTTGCACTCATTGTGGAAAAGTTTGTGATTCTGAAAATTCTTTAAAACATCATATGTCTTGGCACAATTCAAAGACTTTGCTATTTGGTGCGCGGCATGAGTGTCCAGTTTGCCTCGTTACGTTCACCAATAAAAAAAGACAAGAATTACATACGAGAACTCATTACGAAGACGAGAACGGGCCTTTTAAATGCACAATATGCGGGAAAGGTTATACAGACGAAAACTATTTTCGAAAGCACGTCAAAGGACATAACTTCGATCATCAATCACACAAAAAAAGGATAGAGAAGCTGCGAAAAGATAAGGTGAAGTGTCCGATCTGCGTTCGCTATTACCCCGACTGGGTGAAGCTGATCCGGCACCTGCGACGCACGCACCCCGAGAGCAAGCTGGTGAAGGCGGACCCCGACGCGCCCGCGCCGCGCGTGTTCGCCTGCAAGCTCTGCGCCAAGGCCTTCCGCGACGAGCGCCGCCTGCGCCACCACGAGGAGGCGCATCTGCGCAAGCCGGAGTTCTTCAAGTGCAAGTTCTGCGGCAAGAAGACTATCTCGCTCAAGAACCACAACCTGCACATCAAGGGGCATCTCACCACCAAGCACACCGACAATCCGCTCAAGTGCCCGCAGTGCGACCAACTCTTCATCAAAGGATACGATCTGCATCACCACTTGCGAGATGTGCATGACGTCAACGAGACGTGGATCGCGGAACGCACCGAGCAAACGTTAAATGGCCCATTGAAAGAGTTGCAATGCTCCATTTGTCTGAAGATACTTGCTACCAAGGGAAACTATGAGAGACACTTGGACTACCACAATTCTCTTAGATGCAATTACTGTTATGACTATTTCAGTTCCCTGAGGTTCCTTGAAGGTCATCTAACTTTTAGTTGTGAAAAAAAGAAATTGATCGGTGATACCGAAATATACCCGAGGAAGATTAAATGTCAAGTTTGTTACAAAGCGTTCCATTTGCAAGTGAAACTAGATTGCCATCTACGCACACAACATGGCATAAAGGTTACGAAGGAAGCTTCTAAAAGCAAGAAAGACCTTGTATGTGATTACTGCTTCAGAGTTTTCGAAAATATCGATGCTTTAACTACGCATAAAATATACCATCGTACAGTAGGTTATTTCGGATGCATATACTGCAAGAGGAAATTTAACACTTTGACTCTCTACAGAAAACATAAGAACCATCATTTTGCTCAGTTAAATGTCGATAATCCAACTAAATGCGAACACTGTGACGAAACTTTCGTTGCTTTCAGAGAAATGATTTACCACATGAGAGATGTACATGGGGACAACAAGGAATGGATTATCATGCCAAAGGAGTCCACCGAGGAGACCTGTCCCATCTGCAGCAAGGTGTTCTTCAACTTGCACAGGCATCTAGATTATCACCAGGAGAACCGGTGCAAGAAGTGCAGCGAGTACTTTTACTCTCGGACCGACTACGATAACCATCTGTGCGCAATCGAGAGCGACGAGGAAGTGGGTGGCGTCGATCAAGACACGCGGCAGCCGTATGAAGAATGTCGATTTTGCTTCAAACCTATAACTCGAAGGAGTTCCAAGCGAAAGCATGATCACATACACAAAGGCTCCGGATCTATTTCTTGTCGATTCTGTTCGCATAAATTTAAAACGATCGATGCATTCAACATACACGCGTTTTCACATCGTAGCCGTAAATATAACAGGAATCCACTAAAATGTCGTAAATGTGGGGCGAAATTTATAAAATATGGTCCATTTATAAAGCACATGAAAGAGGTGCATAAATCAATCCAAAAAATGCACTACCGAGCGACGGTGAAGGCGGAGCGGTGCGAGGTGTGCGGGGACGTGTTGCCCAACCTGCACAACCACTACCGCGCGCACCTGCAGAACCAGTGCGCCGCCTGCCTCAAGTACTTCACCTCCGCGCGCGCCTTCTCGCTGCATGAGTGCGACAAGCCCGACGCCGACCCGGCCAAGGTGTTCGTCTGCGACAAGAACCTGCCTGCGCTCATCCAGACCTACGTGCCCAAAGACGAGGTGGACGAGCAGAAGTACTACGGCCACTCTGACGAGGAGGAGGCCGTGGATGATGAACCCGCTGTAAGGCGAAAACGTAACAAGCAAAGTCACAAGTCTGTTGACAATAAACACTGCGAAGTGCAGTGCCCCGTGATCTCGGACGTGCTGTCGCTGCGCCAGAAGCAGGAGACGGTGGAGGAAGACGACGACGTGATCGACCTGTCAGATGACGACATAGGCCTCGTGCCCGGGGACATCCCCACTATTACCATTGATGATGATTAACTAACATGATTAATTAACACATTATGTGTGTGGTATAAGCGTTTTGCGTAGCATTCTAGTTGATAATTAAATGTTAAGTGTCGTGTGGTATTTAGAAGTTAAGTGAGTGCCGGTGGCATGGATGGATGTTGGACTTATACCTGCCTGCCGCCAACCCTGATCCTAAACTTTTGTTATACAAGTCTGATCGCAGTGTTTCTTGAGAAGAAATCTGTTTGTGATTTTCAGAATTACATACAGTCTGGCAAAAAAGAGTAGATGAGCCACTGAGGACATTAAATAGTTCACATGAACAACGATGGAGAGCCATGATTGATGACTATGTTTTTAAAAGAAACCTGCTTTAAAGGAAAAACAAAAAGGTTTTTGAATTTTGTGTACAATTATATAAACTTTCCCTGATCTAGTATGTCGTAACAGATTAATTTGCTTTTGATTTGATTTATCTTAAAAATATATTTTAAATTGATGTTAATTATTTTCTACTCCTTGTCAAACTGTAATTGTAAAAAACTTTTCATCCCGTTTATTTAATGATGATTGGATTGTCAACCAAAGTAGGTCTTTTCTCCAAGAGACTCACAGAGGACAGAATTGAATTTGTAACAAACATTGCTTCTTAAAGCCGGGCCACACCGGATACTGGACAAACCGCTTGCGTGACGTGATATCCCTATAAGACGTCATGCCGGGCAGGATCAACCACGCACGGCTCCTTGCTGCGCGTGACTACGCACGTCTCTGGTTGTATTTATTTACAAATTTACCGGTACGTGTGTACGGTATTTATAGTGAAAGAAAAAAGAAGCAAGAAAATTATCTAATCCAATCCAGTAGAACCTAATAGGATTTTCGACATTATATCGATGACATAGAATTTAATTATTAATGACATTTATTTTGATTTCATTCCTTTTCGCTAAACTTCGTCCAATTAGTAAGAAAAAATGTACCTATGTTTATATAACTTCAAGCATAAAGACTGTAAAAATAATTCTTACAAAACTTTTCTGTGGGTAAAAAATAGAAGCCGAAATTGAAATACTATTTTTTTCCTAAACTTCATCAGATATCCTGCAGTGTAGTTAGCAAATGGATAATAAAGTAATATAGCTGCGGCTGGGAATACCTCGCCAAACTTAAAATGAGCGCTGGCGGTGGAGACTGCCGGCCAAATTGGTCGTATCAGGTGAAGCCCAAAGGACGCGCGCAGTTTACCCCGCCACATGTAAAAAGAGCGCTGACGCCTCGTCCAGCGTTCTTTTTTACAAGCGGCGTGGTATATAGTTATTGTTTTATGAAGAGAGAAGCTGACTGTGGCGACGTAGTAAATAATTTAAAACGAACTGCAGAGGCAACGAAAACTTCCGAGGCTACAGGTCGAGTCTCTTAAAAAGAACCGCTCGTTTTAACTGACTTAAAAAAGGAGGAGGTTCTCAATTAAACTGTATTTTTTTATTTGTATATATTTTTTTACGTTTCATCACTCCGACATTTGTCAAGCGATTGGGACATTTTTTATCGATATATATAGTATACCTCCACATTGGTCCAAAGTTGGAGTCTGATGATGGGATCCATGATCCATTCAAACATACCGTTTAGGTCATTTTCTAAGATAACTGGCGCCTCATTCGGGAACGCTAAGTGATTCTGTAGCGACTCGTAAGCCAGATCTCTCATCTCGCTCTTACGCATTTGGCGTCGTGCGGAAGAGTGGAATGAAAAATCTGGCTTACGAGTCGCTACAGAATCACTTAGCGTTCCCGAATGAGGCGCCTGGTGTATTTGCATTAGAGCAGGCGCCTGATTCGGGAACGCTAAGTGATTCTGTGGCGACTCGTAAGCCAGATCTCTCATCTCGCTCTTACGCATTTCGCGTCGTGCGAAAGAGTGGATTGAGAAATCTGGCTTACGAGTCGCTACAGAATCACTTAGCGTTCCCGAATGAGGCGCCAGCATTTGTCATTCGCAATGATGACGTTGACTCTGATACCGATTTAAATGACGGTAGCTCAAGTGATGACGACAACGACCATGAAGTTGTCTCTGCTAGCACCAACAGCGCTTCGTCATCTGACTTCCATGTGACCCCGACGATGTGATGGAAGGCGTGTCACTCTTAGCTTAAGTTTTCTCAAATTAAATATTTATTGTGATATCGAATTTACCATTTCTTTTTCTGAACTAACCAGTTGTTAGGGTTCCGTACCTGAAAAGGAAAAAATACAACCGTTCTAGGATTACTCGTGTGCCTGTCTGTCTTTCTGTCTGCTGGACCGATTGAGTTGAAATATGGTACACATATGTAAGTCAGTGACCGCAACACAAACGCGTAACGTAAATAAATAAATTTTAAACTTGGGGGCCACTTTTAGGGGGTAAATTAGAAAATATATATTACAAGTTATGTAAACTATATCGTGTGACATATCAAATGAAAGGGCTTTATTGCGAGGATCATAAATGTATTTTTTTGGAATTTTAATATGAATCGTTATGAAATTCTTTAGGAAAATAGGCGAAAATTGAATATTCCTCCTTTCCGAATTTCCGAAAATACTGTGCCTAAAATTTGGAAAAATATACAGAAAATAGTTCTTTACCTATAGATTACTGGAAAACCTACAAGAAGTCTATGGTATTTAAAGTAACATAGGAAATTTCAGATAATCGTGTACGGAACGGAACCGTCCACTTGGCACTTGTCCGGTTTTTTATATCGGGCTATTCCCAAAGTAGCTATTGAAAACCATATATTATTGTAAGTACAATAAACATAACACTTATATTATTAAACAATAGCTAAGCACATTTGTGCGCGACTACCTGTAGGGTCAAGGCGGCAACAGTGGGTCACTTTTTTTCGAGTGATGCTCACTTGATTTGGGCGAGTGTTGGAAAGATGTAGAAGGGTTAGTATTATAGTGTAACTAATGTATATTGATTATTTTAATCGATTTAGTTCAACAAGGTAATATTTTGGAAAATAAACAGTATTTTTTAAAAAAACTTATTTGAGTCACTGTGTACTAGGGGTGGGATACAGTGGATCTGCCCTCTGTTCATAGTGAATCATCTTTAATTTAACTCAAATAATAATGCAATTATCGGCTTTTCGCATTGAAGAAATTATTTAATAATCAGGTAACTTAAATTTGACTACTTATTTCTCAGTCTTAAACTTTAGACGCTTTTCACACGCTCATAACATTTTTTATTTTATTTTAAGTGTTTTTTTGTCCTTATCTGTCTGTTTCCGTATTTACCGGGGCCTTGCTGAACGAGGGCCATCCTAAATGAGAAAATTAACAAAAAATATTACATTTTGTTAATTTTTCTAAATTAACATGCTTGGCTCATGAACCACTGTGTACTCATGTGATTTGAGCCACTGTGTACTAAACCGCCATTTTGGATTTAACTTATACCACGCGTGATACTTTTGCTTAAATCGAAGTGCAGTATACGTCAAAATGACCTCAATTAAGTTTATTTCTCAGCAAAATTATTAATCCATTGGTAACACAAAATGTTCGTGAAAAAATAGAAAGTACACCTTACCTTAAAATTCGCATTTTCTTTCGTCGAAACAAAAAAACATTAATTACGCGGGTTCGTTACATAGCTGACGCAAGCGAACTGGTTGTAACCTGTTTCTATCGGGAGACCTTCCGGAGAGTCAGAAAGAAAGAAAGCTATCTATAATATTTCTGACACAACGGCCAGTGCACCACTGTTGTCGCTATAGCCACTGTTGCCGCCTTCACCCTACATGCAGACATCCCCTCCACTGCCGCTCGGCGCTCTTTTTACGTTGGGCGAGTTCAGACTAGTTGCGTGGCGTATGTAGCACGTATGCGTATGCGTAACCTGATGTTTTAGAGGGGTGTACGCGCTTATCTACGCTTACGTCTACGCATACGTGCTGCGCTGCATACGTATCCAAGACTAGTCTGCATACGTATCCAAGACTAGTCTGCATACGTATCCAAGATTAGCTCTCTGCTGCACTGGGAGTGAAAAAAAAGCATAGAATGTGTGCAGATGCTTATCTTCCTGGCATGTCGTAAAAGTCGACTAAGGGACGGGTCCTTTCCAACATGGTGGACTAGGTATCTGTATGGGCGATGGGCTGATCACCTGTCGCCATACGGTTCATCATACCATCTTAGGACTAATTAATCGAACGTGACCACAAGTACTGCCCACCCCATTAGGGATTTCGGGCGTGATGCTATGTATGTATGTATGTAAACACCTATTTTCAAGCAGAATACCGAATAGCGTCCATATGCCTTCAATGTGTCTCAGAAAATTGTAGTTCGTGCTGAGACTATGATGGCAACTATGTTTCGACTTAGAAAACACAGATCATGGGCGTACCCACGGTAGGGCATTTTCCCCACCTTGCTCTCTGACCGGAAGCTAAGAATTATTAGGCAAATATAATATTAGTTTTTTACTAGTATTAACGTACTTAGATTATTTACTTCTGCCCCACCCTTTAAAAATGCTGCTGGGTATGCCCATGACACAGATCACATGCCTACTCAATTGGGTTGTTTTCTGCAGCCGCGCACGAAATGCATATTCTGTTTTTAAATATCATTGGCATAAACTTTTATTATAAAATTAAAGTAAAAGGGTAAAATTTAGTGTCAATTATTATGACAATGACCGCATGATACCTACCAAGTGAAGATAAGGATAAGTACGCACTGTCCGGTTAGCCGCACTGCGGCTGGCCGCAGGATGCCGTAACCGCAACCGGAACGTGCGTATAGAAACCGTCGTCGTTTGCGGTCGAGTCGTGCCATTTCCAAGATGGACGTTGAAGAAGTCGTAGCTATTTATTATATTTACGCGCGGTATATAAAGAAAAGGAAATAGGGCTTATATTCTGGGTGCATCCTTATTTGCTTGTACGAGCGTGTACACGTGCGTCTTCCATGGCGGGCAACTGCAAACTAGCAATCGCGGTGCATCCGCGTTGTGCGCATAGCGACCGTCCGACCGCAGCACTCCGAGCGACCGGAGCGAT
Organism: Tortricodes alternella; assembly: GCA_947859335.1. NCBI lineage: Eukaryota > Metazoa > Arthropoda > Insecta > Lepidoptera > Tortricidae > Tortricodes > Tortricodes alternella. The sequence goes on along the minus strand of OX401970.1, from coordinate 18,076,185 downwards.
TGGGCGGCAGTAATTCTTTTTCATGTCTCGATCGCATTAGCTACTTATCTGACAAACAAAGCCATTGTCTTTCATTGTGAAGTGTAACCGTTAATCTCTACTTTGAAATAGCAGGTAGTACGTGCAAACACTATTTTAACACAAAGGGCGTCTTTATGTCTAAGTTAAAAAGGTTCACATTAAAACACAGAGCATGTCAGCTGTTGAACATTTTGTATAAAAAACGCTTCCATGTGTTTTAAGTATAAAATGTTCAACTCCTGACAGGCCCTGTGTTTTAATGGGAACCTTCTTAACTTAGACCTAAAGACGCCGTTGGTGTGAAATAGTGTTTGCAATTACCTACGACCTTCTATTTCAAAGTAGCCATTTGCGGTTACACATCACAATGAAAGACAATGGCTTTGTTTGCCAGATAAGTAGCTAATGCGATCCGGACAAGAAAAAGATTACTACTATACATACAATTTTGAGGTTGCGGTTAGCCGGACCGCCAGCCGCAGTGCGGGGCTACCCGGACAGTACATAGTCTAACGCTTGCAGATTGGCTCAGCAGTAAATGCGTTGTATTTATTAGTTCTTCTATTTTGAAAGATTTTTTATCATTTTTAGTCTAAAAAGAGACTAATTTAAACGAATTGAGGTAATATTTCGTTAAACATTTTAACTTAAATTGCGCATAGCCAAAATAACCTATTAAAACAATACTTTACATTTATCATGCACAATATTTTTAAATATTTTTGTCTTATTTGTACCTTTTTAATTACAATCTGTAACAGCTAATTTTCACGAAAGTGCCTACCCGTCAAATTGGGTAAATACAGGTAAATACCGCGTAGAAAGGTATTTACCTGGGTAGGTAAATAAGGTAAATACCCGCTGCCCATCTCTAGTTGAATAGTTAATAGATTCAGGCGTTACTTTGCGAAAATCCAAATTATACTAGAAATATTGAATTACTTTGCTATTCCGCGAAAACAGTAGGGTAAAATCGTGCAAATAGCGACGCTTGTGTTGAATATTTTTTGTTCATGCAATATTCCCACCCTTCCTCCGCATATAATAAAATAAGCAACGCAAACGCTACTACAACCACCACCACCACCACCAAAAATTCTTCTTCTTCGGACGAGCGTCGGACTATCAACTTCTCCTGAGGATGCCTCGTAGAGAGGCGAAACATGTGTCGAGCGGTATTTTTGGTGGTGGTGGTGGTTGTAGTAGCGTTTGTGTTGCTTATTTTATTATATGCGGAGGGAGGGTGGGAATATTGCATGAACAAAAAATATTCAACACAAGCGTCGCTATTTGCACGATTTTACCCTACTGTTTTCGCGGAATAGCAAAGTAATTCAATATTTCTCTTCAGTACATCTCTAGTTGCTTCTAACTCTCGGGTTAGATACCCAGTCGTCAGATATCTTTTTAAGCTTTTCTGTTTTTTTTTTTTCTGTTTTCTTAGGAGAACCAAATATGAACAATTATTAATTAATCAATAAATCCATAACCTTGACGTTATGGATTTATTGATTAATTAATAATTGTTCATATTTGGTTCTCCTAAGAAAACATGTGTTATGAAAATTGGGTCTTCTGCAATGTTTAATTTTTAACGCTATTGGATATTTTTCGAATTCTTTCCAATGCTTTAATTGAAAATTGATAATAAATATGCATTGAATTAAGCTACGAAGACGGCTGTTATAATGCTTTATTTTAGCAAAAGCGACAGCTATTGAGATTTGTACCCGACATTCGTTTCTCCCAGCTTGTGATCTGTGGTTTTAGAGCTTTCAATAGATCAATACAACAAGTCGATAGATGGCGCTTGATAGTAGTTGCTTTTTCCATCGGATTTCATATAAATCCCTTATACGCCTTTAATTAGCTTTTATCTTGTTATTATCATTGCAGATTTATTTTCATTTTACCGTAAAAAAATATAAACACTATTAGGTTTCACGTCGTGACCATCACTGCCATCTATTGAATGTTTCCAGGAACTGGGCTCTCTATTAGTACGACATCAGGTATAAGACTAAGAAATATGTACCCTCATCTATTATTCAATTTTGATAAAGTTTACAATATGCATAGCATAGCATACTTATAAACTTTATCACCATCAAGTAACAGATGAGGGTATAATATCTCTTAAACCGGATCTTAGACCATACCTATGTCTTTTTCCTCTATGGTATGAGTATCAGATTTTATCAACGAACTCAACAGCCAATCACATGTGCCACATATTAAATCAACAATCTATAATATATTGATAAGTTTGTTGATAAAGAAAGAGCCATGATTCTGTATTACTTAACTGATTCTTTGGCATCTACAGATTTTAATCAAAATTCAATGTCAGTGAAAGTTTTGTCCTCAACGCAAGCAAGCGAGCAAGTTACTGATGGAAAAATTACGGACATTAGCTAAATACTTAAGTCAAATAATTCATTCATCCAATTATAATAGGTTTATAAATAATACAGCGGGGCCAATTCAAAAATGTATTTGCTAATTTAAGTCTCTCTTGAAATAAGGAGTGTCATACTCGATTTTGACAGCTTGATGCTGTACAAAATTGAGTTTCAAGTTTCTTATTTTAAATTTAGGTGACACCCTTCAAATTGGACCCAGTGATACAGAAACGTTATCAGTCATATTTTATACTTATACACAAAATTTATGAGTATCATTTGTTATATTACCTACTTATGCACTTTTAAGTCAATTTTTTATTATGAATGTTTCGTAGACCTTAATCAATTTTCTCCAACAATTCTTTGGCTTGCAAAATTCCCTAACTTTTCCTAGTTTTCCAGAAAGTGGCTAAAAATCGCTGAAGGCCGCAGTGGGTGCGCGCCGTGAGGTGGGAATGACGAAGTTGCCCTTCTAACACCCATTCCTAATATTCAATCTATGGATAGATTTGCTTACTGCTACTGACAATTAGATATACTTTGTATTCAGCAAATGTGAAATTTTACCCTGTACTCCCTATATATACTTAGTAACCAAATCTATCCTAGATTGAATATTGGGAACCACCATAATAATATTTATTCTTATGCTCTTGTAATGCCTGATTTTTTAACCACTTCATCAAATATTAACATTGAATAAGAAGTTATCTAGTTAAAATGTTTTAAATATAAAGACATTTATGCAAATAGTATGTTTCTATTTAGCATTAGCATCAATAACAAGTTTATAAGATCCATCACAGTCTACACACAGCAACACATTGGCAAAACTGTTGCGGGCTACAGGCACACTGGGGTGGGCTAGAAATGCCATCCCATTGATAAAACTATCACTTCTATTTGTCTGGACCTCAGCCAAGTCTTCTATCAACTTTATACAATACCAACACAGAATCGCGTTTGCTTTGCCGTCATTAATTATAGGCACATGGACTACATCTGATCCCATATAACTTTTAAATGTTCCCAAAACAGTTGGATCTGATAATTCAAAATAGTCCAAATTCGAAAAATCAATGCAATAATTCTGTGATACTTGGAATTTGTTTATATGTATAGCAATTTTATAGTTGGTAACATTTTCATCATACACTCTGTTATTTATGTCTAGCCAGTGACTACTCACAAGCTGCCCCATCAACTGCACCGTGGCCGGGAAGAACAATCCGTCACTGTGCAGATGATGATGTTTTAGGTGCTGAGCTATTTCTTTTTGACGTAAATCTATATCACCACATAATTCAAAAGCATTGCAAAATATCGCATGAAACTTTGCTTTACCAAATGAATGATGAGTCCATTCATCTCCTATTAGGAATTTAATTTTAGAAAGTGGCACCTTGTTTGTCTTGAAAACTTTTTTAAAAAACCTTACATCACTTCGAGATTTGGCAGAACAAACCAAAGATCTTGCACCTTGCTTCATCATTAACAAACCGAACAATGGAAAGGGACACATATCTGCAATGTTGCCTTGGGAAATTTCAATAACTTGTTCCAAGTGAATACATGCTATGCCTATACAATCTTTAATTTTTTTAGTGTACTCATAGTCATTCAAAAATCTGAGTGTTTCTGGAGAAATCCTTGTAATATGCACATTGTCATCTGCCACTAAAGTCATTTTACCTCCATTAATGAGGAACTGCGTCTCAAAAATTTCATTTTGGTAGACATTCCTGGGAACAAAATCCAAAAAGATAGCTTGCTGCCAAGCATTTGCCCGATTCTCAGAAGTTGGGTTTGTGGTGATCATGATTTTTTCTGTCAAGTGCAAATTGAACCACCCAACAATGACATTGATCTCACCAGTTTCTATAGCTTTTAATTCAATATTAAGCGGTTCAGATCTTTGCAATGTTCCCTGTATATCCTCATAATTGTTGTAGTTTATTTGTAGGAGGGATTGCATATCCGTCATATATTTAATTTCTTTAAAAAGATGCACATCTTCACAGTCATATGTTTCACCATATGTCAATGCATGAACAGCCAAATTAGGTATATTGAGCAGTTCTTTGGCTGACTGTCTCAGCTGGTATTTCATATTAAGCTTGTCACATTTGGCAGCGACAACAAAGAACTCTGCCTTGTAAGGTATCACTCGTCCAGAATCAGCCATCAGATTGTCCCATGCATGAGACAGAGACTGCAGGACATGTTCACCAAGCAGGCCACAGTCAAACATTTCTGTGACTAATAAAGACCGTTTCCCACCAATTTCTCGGTAGTCCATATCGGTAGACATCTTGTTTAGGATAACAACATCCTGCACCAGGTTTTCTTGTAAAATGACTTCTGCCAGTTTTGCCATCACATCAGATCCTTCACAGCCTGTAGTGGCTAATGGAGCGCACTCATTGGCATACAAGGCCAATAAGCCTGTGCCAGTGCCCAGGTCGAGCACACTGTCATGGCCTGGTACTATACTTTCCACTATAGCTGCATGATATGCTTCATTGCGAATTCTATCATTGAGCATTCTGAAATGCCATCTATCCATTAATAAGTTTTTAACAGAATTTAAGTTTTTTTCCGCATCAACAAAGCAAGAGTCTACCTTCAAAGCCTTTTGGAAATGACACCATGCCTCTGAATAATATCCAAATTTGAATAGGTACTTTCCAATATCATTGAGAAGGTAAATATTACCAGGGAAAGCAATGAGAGCTTTCCGAAAATTAGCGAATATTAGCTTAATTTTGCCAAATCTTGCAAGCATTTCATTAAGTCTCATAAGCACCACTCGAAATTCAGCCTCAAAAAGGTTCTTCATGTTGGAACATTTATTAAAAGCCAAGCAGTAAAGATTGAAGGCCTTGTGGTAGCGGCCGCGCGACGACAGTTGTCGTGCGTACGTAATGTAACTCCTTGCAATCGCTTCCATCTTTAATTCTTTTCACAGTATTTCATTTCTCACTACAACTAATTGTCTAACACGATTTACTTTCATTTTTTTAACCGACTCCAAATTCGATACGTGTATAAAACGTTAGGTATCACACAGACCAATAAGCTAAGCAAACACCGGATTGACGGGGGCAAATGTACTGACGTTAAAAGTGCGAGGACACATTAAACTAATTTTATTAGTTCATATCGATGAAAACGACGTACAACCGTTGTGTAATTCTAAAAATTTGGATTAAGAAGAAAACGACATACACAAAAATAAACTTTATTATTATTATCTACACCCATATCATAAAACCTCCATTGGTTAATCAAAAACCGTAGGAAATGACCACCATTTTGACAACCAATTAGGAAAAACCGGTGCAGCGATGAAGAAATAACATGACTTCTTTATCGTTTTTAGTAAAGAAATGAGATTAAATTTGGAACAGCTGTCAAACTCAAGTGGAGACCCACTTGAGTTTGACAGCTGTTCTATTAACTGCACGATATTTGATCTCGAGTGACGTGAGAATAGAGACTTCATCCGTTTGTCTATGATTTAAAAAAAAATGGTCTTGACGGACGGCCGCCATTATGTTGACGTTTTGCTGAAAGTAGAATTTTGTTGAATTGAATAGAAAAAGTTGTTTGTAATTTACATTTTACTTGAAAATATGAATAGTAAGTAGTCTTCTCGGAGTGTGTGTGATGTGAAAATGCACCGGATATCGGAAATATGCAGCCACGATTGCAACAAATAACTTGTTGCCAGAAAATATTGTTTCTGAACCCATCATGGAGGATTTATAATATGTGTGTAGATAAAGTTATGTATGCAACTCTGCATAATTTGGCCTTAAAACACACGTGCGATCTTATTATGAAACTCGCTAAAAGCTCGTTTCATAAAACCGCACTAGTGTTTTAAGGCCTATCATTATGCAACCGTTGCATAAACTACTATTACCTGTATTTGATCCTGTAACTACCGGTGATAATCACTTACGGTTTTTTCAAAATTTCTGTTTTATGAACATTTTACTATGTCATAGTTGTCATATAGTGAAAGCTGATAATAGGTACTATATTTTTATTGTTATTATTTAATTTTGATTGAATTTTAAGACATAGGTTTCTATTTTGATTATTCATAGAATTATTCCTAGACGGTATTTTTATATTATTCTGTTTCAACTGACGATCTTTTTGTGAATTCATTATCACATGTAATTATTGTAATGTAATTTTCATAAAGAAATAAATGACCTACCTACCTACCTCCCTACCATAAATGTAATTTTTATTCAGCATAGTACATTTTCTATAAGGGCTCTTAAACGGGCTAGTTTTTCGGCAATTCTATTGCTGCAATTCGTGCTATTCCCAAATTACATATTACATCACTCTCAAAATTCTAAATAGAACCTTACGTTCAACCCTTCATATTTGGCCTAATTCGGAATACAAGCAACCTAATGGGGAAAAAATTAATAATAAAAAACATTTTTAAAACAAGGTTTTATTTAAAAGCTCAAAAATTATAAAATAAATTTTAAATTAAATCAATCCTGTCAATTTATTGCATTATACAATTTAAATGATATAAAAGCTTGTCGTGAGATTTACTTGCGTAAACGATACCATGAACGAACGATAAAAAAAGAGAAATATACAAGCATCAAGATTATTTTTTCCTGCTATGGTCTGGGATGCCACACGTCGATTTCTTAAAATTTGCCGCAATTTTCCAGTCTCTACTTTCATTAGCCAGACTCTATACGATCAATATTTTTTCCACATTCCACATAAATAAAAGTTTTCAAACATAGCCATTATTTATGATAATGATGGTTAAAAATTGCTTTTTATCGATGTCGATAAACTTAGTCGATTTTTAATTAATTATGGCACTAGTACATTTTTGCCCTCGTCAATCCGGTGTTTATTTTTTCTTCTATATTTTTTTTTAATGGATTTTACGGCCTGGCTTCAGAGACTTTTATCCACGACTTAATTGTTGGTTATTTTATTTTCTTCCACAGATTTACGCTTTTAGCTAAATACTGTGACCGGATTTTTTTATGAATTTGTAAGTTTTTAAGTCCCGTAATAATTGTTTTACGACGGCGGACGGAAAGAAAATTCATTGTAATTTTCGCACACTTCACTTCACTGAGACAGGCCGCCAATTCTCGGTGCATTCGAGATAATCCACAGATATGTTTCTGTGTATTCTCCCACCATACCTACCTACCTACGTAGCATTTTCTCACAGCATTTTCTAAATAGGTAGTCTATCTATTCTGTGGTACTTTCGGCCGGCATGTCAGTCATGTCAGTCTGATACCTATCACGTAGTGTAGTGATTATATTCTCTTTTTGATATCTGCTTACAATACAGAATAGCGTGTAAAATAGTAATAGTATTCTATAAATAATAAAGGTCTGATAAGTAGTATCTCAGTGTCTGTGCGTTTAATTCAACAAATCTAATAAATAACTGTGACCTTTTGTAAAATGTCATTGTTTCGTAAGCCAAAAAGGATTCAAAGGCGTGTATTATGTGTCAATGAAGATGATGACGGCGAGCCGGAGCCTCCACCGCCTCCAGTTATAAGTCATGGTAGGAGGGAGAACAAGCCGGTCAAGATGACACCGTTGCTAAGTTTTGCTGACGAAGGTATGGTCATTTCTATCCCATTTGCATACAGCTGGAATACAGCTTTTATGTCAGGATAATTATACATCGGAACTAAATTGAACAGTTTCAATTGATAGGGCAAAATTAAGTTGGCGGAGCAATATTCATCAATGCAACCGGACTTAAATACTTATCAATGAAAGTGTTTTGAACTATATAACCTCAGCTTGGGCAACTTGTAGTTGTTCACATTTAGGAGAAATTCTTAGTTATTGATTATTATTGTTGAAAAAGTAATAAAGAAGGGCTAGGTATTAGGGAAATATCATGATTTAATAACAAAATCACAAAGTTCCAACTGGTGCTTGGGAACACTACTTATGCCACTGATATTGGTGATGGTCGCATGTTTGTACTTTGGATGCGCAACAGATTTATGACTGATAGAGGCTGGTAATAAGTGTAGCAAATCCAAATAGATGTAAAGAATATGAAAATATTTATTTTCCACACAGGCTCTTTTACATGTTTGAATCTACGTGCTGCGAAGAAGCACCACAAAAAACTTGGTAGTAAATCTTTTTGAATGAAATGATAACTATTTCAATGATTTAGAAATGCTAAAACTGAGATAAATAAATTGCAAATAACAAACCTAATAAATAAATGATGAATGGAGACTTGAATGTTAGTCACTTTTTAAAATGCTTAAGATAAAATTGTAAGATAAAAAATGCTAATCTCTTTTTACTTTCATTGTACTTTTTTTCTATATCTGTGGGAAATTTTTATCATTTAATAATTTGTCCTACTATTAGGACTAAGAGGAACAGGGTTTCCTTAGAGGACAAATTAGTAGGAGGTAACGGCTGTTACATGTATGGAAGTTAAATTGACATTTTTATATTCTAAATTTAGCAAACATTTACTTAATTCATGCAATTTAATTGAGTTTAAATATAAATGATATGCACTTTGACCGCTGCCACATTGCTAGTCTTTCTAACAGGAATCATCTCCATTGCAAAATAAATATGACAAGTACCAGAAACTCCACTGCCATACAATACAATACAAAATTTCATCCAAATCTTTCGAGCAAATTCCTAGAAATTAATTACACACATATATATGCTCACTTAAAGTAATAAGATACAAAAATATTATGAATGAGAAACATTATGTTATATTTGTGCATTGGGACAATAACCATGCAGGTCTGTGAATAGCAGGCTTTTTAAATATGTTATTATTTTTAGAGGAAGACGGTGAAGTCTTTATTGTCAAGAAGTCATCACAAAGCAAGAGGCTTGCCAAGCGCAGGGACAAGGAAAAACGTCGCGCCGATGATAGTGATATTAACAAATATGACAACCATGACAATGAGGTAATGTCTCCAACCTTCTTGTAGACTTGCCTCAGCTTATTCAACATCATCTTTAGAATAGCAGCCTGGCAAAACTTCACATGGGATATGGTCTATGCAAACCACTTTTGTTTGATTCTCAGCTTCTTTGATAAATAGGTTTTTTTATAATACGCATAAACCTACTTTTGGAATCGCCTATCTTCAACCATTATACAGCCTTGCCAGAATTATGATTAGATGACAATGTAAACAGTAAATGAGTAACAGTACATGTAACAGTACCATGAGTGCCAGAAGGTATATTTAAATTAAGGTATATTTAAAGTGTGGTTAAGTCATGGCGTTGGCGTTTGAAAACCTATCTATGAGACTTGTTTCGTTCATTCCATTCGTGGCCAGCTCTTGTGAAATGACCTTATACCACTTTTAAAAACTTAATGATATTATTGAAATATTAATCATTTTAATTGTGAACTTCTAACATATAGGAGCAGGATTCATCATTCATCAACGATAAAGAAGAAAAGTCTAACTCTAAACAAAAAATTAAGAAGGTTACATTGGAGGGTCTGATTCTGTCGGGTCGGGAGGCGCTGGCGGCGGACGGCGCGGGTGACGTGTCGGACAGCGAGGAGGAGGATGCGGAGGATAATAGGGGGTTTCACCAGTACCACGCCGCGTCGGTGCGCGCGGCGCTCGCGGTGGCGCCGGGACACATTCCCGACGCGGCGCTCATCCACGCGGCGCGCAAGACGCGACAGCAGGTATGAGAGGTGAGGGACAGCGCCACCCCGCGCCACCTCGCGCCACCTCGCGCCGCTTCGGCCCCCTACACCTCCCATTACACGACACAGAATTATGTAACAGACCATAATACAAACGGACAGCGACTATTGCGACTAATGGAACCTTGGGAATGTTTGGGCCTTGAAGTTAATTATTATATAGGTAATTGAAGGATACATAGATCTTTACATCATAAATATCATAATCCAACAGTAGCTGGCTACAGTACGACTTAAGCTTTATAATAAGCATTAAAAATGTACATACTAGGTTTTCGTCCACGGGGAATTGTTATACTGTATTCAAAGAATTTAAAAAAAAAACCGGCCAAGTGCGAGTCGGACTCGCGCTCATCTATATAATCAAACAAAAAAAAATCACGTTTGTTGTATGGGAGCCCCCTTAAATATTTATCCCCTATAAATGCTAGCCTCTTCAGCTGCCCTAACATGTATGCCACAAAGATAACTTAGAACCTTTTATCTCTATGACTATCTCTTTCGTCGGCACTAGTGTGAGAGAGACGCACTTAGAGATAAACGGTTAATGAAAATGAAAATGAAAATATTTATTTTGCAAGTAGGCCACCTGGGCTCTTTTACATGTCTGAATCTACCAGCGCTTCGAAAGGTGACATCTGCTGAGAAGAAACGCCGCAAGAAACGCAGCAGTAGGTCTTTTTTCAACTTTGGCAATACAGTTTTATCTAGAAACGAACAAAATGTGCAACATAAAAACCTAATGAGTACAAATTAATTCTAATAAATAACTAATAAGGGAGATGTATAGTCTCCGCGTCTGGACAAGTTAAGTGACTTAGAGATGTAAAAAGTCTCTAAGGGTCATAATAATAAAATAAAAATTGAAGCAAAGAAACATCTAAATAGATTAATCTAGGTTAAATGGAGGTGTAGACAGTCTCCACGGTCAAGTCGGTTCTAATTTATCTTTGTGCCATGCATGTTAGGGCCACTGGGAATCGAACTGACCAAATTTGAAGAAAAAGGTATCAATATTGATTTCATGACTTCGATCGAAATCACACAGCACAGATGTAAAAATAAATCCATACAAAAATTGATGACGTGAATTTGTTTAGGACCACTACACATCTATCGCTGATATAGCTGACAGTTACACACTACGCGTTCCGTGACATTGTTTCTTCGTGTTCCCACACATACTGTAATCGTAAGCGTCGGGGTACCTGATTAATATTTCTTGTTGCCAAGAAAGCAATCAATGATTAGGTAGAGGCATCGCTTGTTTTACTATGGGTGCAAGCGTGGAAAAGCCTTCTTGCATTGTATCCAACTGATTTTTTAAACTGTTACTTAGCTGTGCAGACCCGCTGGAGAATAATACACTTCGAATAGTATCGTGACAGTATAATCAAGTATACAGTATTCCATCTTCATACAAACGGCCGAAACGACGCGCTTCGAAATCTCAGTACACAACAGTCGCGAGTGTGCCGGGGATACGTACGGGCGCGGACAGTGTGACATGTTCCCATGAATTTATTTACGTAAATTATGGCTCGTCAATTTTTGATATTTTTGACTCTTTAAAAGCAAAATACATTAAATGCATTTGTTACTCAATACTGACTTACAGTATTGAAACTAGTAATGTGAACCAAGTAGTAATAATTAAAATAAAAAAATACAAGATTTGAAGTAATATTTCATGAAAAGATACTACGACAATCTAGTATAGCATTATCAAATACGTAACCCAAGAAAGACAGTCAGCGGGCAGCCCTACTGCGTGTTTACATACCGAGCGGCCGTAGGTAATTATTTCGAGGACACTGCCGAGAAAAAATACTGTTACTTTATTATACTGTGGTATCGTTGTCTCACTGCCATTTTCATCGAACAATTAGAAAGCGAACATTCGTGAGGTGTGTTAACTTCTGACGGGTGAGCACGAGCGTGTTCGATGGTGGATGGTACAGTGCGGTGGTGTCGCAGGCGCGCGAGCACGGCGACGTGATCCCTGTGGGCGCAGAGGCGCCGGGCGGGCGGCTGCAGCGCGACGACGGCTCCGGCGACGACGACGACGACGACGGCCGCATCCTCGTGCGCGGCCTCGACCTGCCCAGCGACATGCCGACACGTATGACACACACATTACTTAGTAGCAGCTACAGCCGGCTACACAGCACAACATCCCTGGTGTCTGGACCATGTTTTTAGTAGTGGTAGAGCTAAACACTAATCCTCACTAGGTGAATACTGTTCAAATGGGCCAGCTGGACCGGGGTAGTACCACACTCTCACAGAATATCGGCGTAAAGCAATAGCTTGCTATTGCGATTCGTATGGTGAGTGAGGAGCTCCGGAAGCCTATTCCCTCATGCCCATCCCATCCCCATTCCCCATCCTCCCTAGACTGGCAACGCATTGGCAGCACCTCTGGTGTTGCAGATGTCCATAGGCGGCGGTGACCACTTTCCATCAGGTAGGCCGTCTGCCTGTTTGTCAGCCTACTCCTCTCTCTAAGGGCGCACGGGCGCACTCTCTACGCATCCGTGATTCCCCTGGTGTTGCGGGTGTCCATGGGCGGCGGTGATTGCTTACCATCAGGTAACCCGCCTGCTCATTTTAATATAAAAAATAATATCGTTTGAACAGCTTCAGTGTACGTATCGAGTGCTACTCGTAAAGAACACAAGAACAAAGTGTCTTCCCCTTAATAGAGGCAATAAGAAAAGTTTGAATTCTTATTATATATCTCTTATTCTTAATTCTAATTCTATTAGCATTTGAAGTTATAAGTAAATTACTTATAACCCTAGACTAGATTGTAATGACAGGGTTTTAAAATATAAATTAGGGTCGAAATTTGGCCTATTTATTTTTAGTGTGAGCAGTCCCACATGTTATAGTGCGTTTGTGAGGTCGTGGTTGTGTGCAGGCGACGCGGCGGCAGCGGACGCGGAGCTGGACAGCGAGGGCGAGGAGTGGGCGGCGCAGCAGCTGCAGAAGGTCCAGGTCAAGTGCGGTGACGGCCCAGGTCAGCGCTCGCTTCATTCCTTCATTATACACCGACATTTATAGGTGTTCATTTGTTAAGAACCTATATGGAAATCGGATTATCTCTGAAAGTGCAAGGAAAACCTTAATATCCTCACACCTCAACTAAATATGAGAAAATCAAACATTCCCCCCCGTATCTCTGAAACCACAGAATAGACCTCAGAGTACCATGGGGTACGAAATCAAATAAATTATCTAATAAATAATATTACTATTATCTATCATGGCCTGGGCACCATAATAAGTAAAACAATTTTGACATTGCAGTTGCGACTTTAAGCATTTGCGATTAATTTACGAGTTGAATTTTTAGATAAATACTGAATAATTCTTATTTTTACCTTTTGAACGCCCCAGTCGCCTGTAGCCGACAGCAGATTTCCGTGCCCGTGACGGCACGCTATGCCGCCGTGGCACGCTTTTTCGCCGTTAGCCGTGGCGTTCAAAAGGTTATAATATAGAAAAAAAGAAAGCAAAAGCATTTCTGGATGGAGATTATTGCAATAAAATGCAAAATGTCAAATTTGAGTGTGATGCCCACATGCTTTTGTTTATTATTTATTTTTCTTGAAAGAGAGGTTGTTCTAAAATGATTGCCATAGTTTATTAGTTCCGTGTCAGACTTTAACTTCGCTGGCCTAAAGATGAGATGGCATGGCTCGGCGCCTGCCCGTTTTGTTGTAAACGTGTGTGTGTGTGTTGCAGACGCGGGCGCGCTCGAGCTGAACCTGTTCGCGGCGGCGCCGGTCCCGCGGCTGTCGGAGCCGCCGGCGCACCTGCGCCCGCTCGCCGCGCCCGCGCTGCCGCCGCCCCTCACGCCCGCCGCACTGCTCGACGCGCTCACCGACAGGTCATATACCATGGAATATACAAAAACCGGACAAGTGCGAGTCGGACTCGCGCACGAAGAGTTCCGTACCATTATCTATAATCAAGCAAAAAAAAATAAACACGTTTGTTGTATAGGAGCACCCTTAAATATTAATTTTATTCTGTTTTTTAGTACTTGTTGCTATAGCGGCAACAGAAATACATCATCTGTGAAAATTCCAACTGTAACTATCACGGTTCATGAGATACAGCCTGGTGACAGACGGATGGACGGACAGACGGACGGACAGCGGAGCCTTGGTAATAGGGTCCCGTTTTTACCCTTTGTGCACGAAATCCTAAAAAAACAAGTGGAAGTGGCATGAGTCGCGAATACTTTCAGAACCGTTGTTGCCAAAACTCACACTATCATAAAGTGAAATACTATGAAATTTTGAAAATGATTGGTCGTGTATTGTATTAAAAAAAAGATTTTATGAAATCCAGACCGTTAGTATAATTTGAACTCTATGCTCACGCTGTATTGTCCAAAGGCTTTTACGCAATATTAAGAGTAATGACGTATTGATTCGGACATTGGAATTGCATCGTAGCGCTTCCATCTAGCATCCAGTAGCAGAACAGCAGTCGAACGATAGTAGAAAGTAGTTCGTCTGCTCGACAACAGATGTCTAAAATGCATTATGAACTTTATTCCTACGTGTATGGCTTGGTATGTATATTTAGAGCGTTTGAGTAGCGCAGAAGATTCTAGATTAGTACCTAAGGATGGAAAGTCGAACATATTTTATTTAAATAAGGTTTATTTTTGTTTTGTCCAATACATTGAATCGCCTACGAAAAAAAGAATAATGAAAAATGTATGAAAATGAAATAAAATAAGTTACCGTTACCGATCGTACGAAACATATTACCAAGGGCACTCTAAAAGTGCGTATTAATGCATTATTTTCTGATTTTTGTTTATTTTCGGGATATCGTTAGAACAACTGACATGTATAAACGAAAACGGCGAACTGAAAGTTGTGGAACTGCATATTATTGTGACACGCGACAAGCCCCTTCACACTTCTACTCTTTTTTAGGGTTCCGTACATCAAAAGAAAAAAAGGACACCCATATAGGATCTCTTCGTTATCCGTCCTGTCTGTCTGTATGTCTTCTTTATTTTTTTGTTTTTAACAGTGGTGGTTTAAAGGGAATAAAAAAAAACAAATCGGTCGAGCCATTTTTGAGTTTTAGCCAGACTAACGCACGGCAATTGATTTGTATGTAATTTTACGAGTGTATAGATTTGAAGACGGTCACTACCGCTCTAAGCCTTTAGTCAAAATCGAGTTAAATGCATTCATTTTGTATTTCCCTATTCGTGTCGTCGGTGGGGAAAATATTGCTTTGAACAAAATAATGTTGTGTCAGGTTGACCGAGCTCGAAGCAGATCGCGTGAGCACCGCGGCGCGGCGCGAGTGGTGCCGCGAGCGGCTGGCGGCGGCGGCGGAGACGCGCGAGGCGCGCGCGGCGCGGCGCGGCGAGCTCGACGCCGCCTACAGGCGCGCGCAGGAGGCGCGCGGCTTCCTCACCGATCTCATCGAGTGCCTCGACGAGAAGGTGCCTCCACATACACTAGTCAAACGCTTTGATACGATGCGGTTTGATTTAAGGCTCGGGCAAACCAAACGCGATTTGTAATACAACAAAGCAAATTGAACAGGGCACACCAAAAAGTATCTATAGCCGCTTTCGCCGCAGATAACTCGGGCAGGGCGGCGTGGGGCGTGTGCGAACCGACTGCGACGCGTGCGCCACGCGAATTTGTATTTAATATGACCGTCATGTCTAGCGGCACACCGAGGCGGGGCGAACAAGCGACGCGTCAGTGCGGCGTAGGCGCGGGCCCGCGTTAGAAACGCGACACGCCGCACACGCGTTAGGTTTGCCCGAGCCTTCAGTACTTATGACTGGCTTCTTAACCAAGTTAAGCGGCTTGGTTATCATTATAGATATCAATTATGTCCGTTTTGATATAAAGCGGGAATTAGATTACCAATTGTCAGTTTGCAGAGCACAGTAGCTAGTACACATAACGCTTTGCAAATTGGATAAGCGGCCATTACATCCCTTAAACTTTCATCCTTAGGTTCACCAAACAACCGCGATGCGGTTATCCACATGCTATCCATATGCGCTAAACAGTGTTAATTTTTATCCCGTGTTTATCCCCGCCATATCAGCCCTCCCATCCATTGCTTACCTAGTACTAGTAAGTTCGCGATTTTCCAAGTGCGTATTGTCGACGCATAATGTACCTTATCTACACCCATATCATAAAACCTCCATAATGTAATCAAAAACCGTAGGAAATGACCAGCATTATGACAACCAATTAGGTAAAACCAGTTCTGTAATGTTATTACAGTATCGATTTTAGTATCGTAATGAGATTAAATTTGGAACAGCTGTCAAAACTCAAGTGGGTCTCTATTCTAGTATCCATAGATATTAAAACAGTTATTGATACGAAACGTCAATTCAGTATGTTTTTTTAATATAAACTGCACAACAGTTGACCTCGAGTGAAATGAGAATAGAGACTTCATTCGTTTGTCTATGATTTAAAAAAAACATGGTCTTGACGGAGGATCGAATTGCCGCCATTACTGCTTTCATGATTCATGTTGGTTTTTTGCTGAACGAAAGTAGAATTGTAAAAAGTTAAAAACCGCACTAGTGTTTTAAGGCCTATCATTATGCAACCGTTGCATAAACTACTATTTTTTAAGTTATAAAATTATAAATTATCTTGATTTGTTTTTACATAAGTCGTGTTCTATAATGTAGCTTAAGCTACCGTTGCACATAAATATATTAATATTTGTTACTATAGTCAACTACCCGATTACTCTAACTTCCTACATAGAAAAAGACTCCTATAGTTACCGTGAAAGCGTTGCACGCTTATAAGCACCCTTATGGTGGTTTCTGGAATCAAAACTACAATTCTGAAAGCAAATATGTGTGTGAGCGCAGATGCCGCAACTGGAGGCGCTGGAGGCGCGCGCGCTAGCGCTGCACCGGCGGCGCTGCGCGTTCCTGGCGGAGCGCCGGCGCGCCGACCTGCACGACCAGGCGCTCGACACGCTCGCGGCCACCGGTGGCACCGGTACGCGCTCCGCAATCTATACATATAAAACAGTACCGTGACTCACTTATAGACAACGCGCAGCCTAAACGGGTGCTCCTAGAGGTGCACTTAGGACGGATTTATTGAAATTCCACCCCTAAAGGTGTGAAAAGGGGTGATAAAATTTGTAAGGAAAATACCGTGGGCGAAGCTGTGGCGGGTCCACTAGTCTCATATATATCTAAACTAGCAATTCCATCACACTTCCCTTACAAAATCTGAAGCCTCTTATTATTGAATTTTCGTTAAAACCCTCCTAAACTAACCTACTTGCCAAAATTCTAGTAGGTTTTAAAGTTCCTATGATTAAGTGATTAGTGAGTGAGTGCTATTTGTATTTATTTTATATAGATTGATGTGGATCTATTTGAATTTTGTATAACAAATATGAATACAACAAATACAATATGCTTTATTCGCTTTACATAGGTAGGTGCAAAATACATTGCAGTTTTAAAATGTTGGATCAAGTGCAGCAACTGCATACCGTTATTAACCTGCCCGGGAAACGTTTTAGTAGAAATTGTCGAAATACGAGTACAAATACTTGCTCCAAAACTGTTGTCTTTTATTTATAGCTTGCGTAGCCAGAACGATGCCGCTTTTTTCGATGAAGTCCCTTATTGTGCGTATGTGTGTTAGGTCGCGGGGGCTCGGCGAAAGGTCCGGAGTCCGAGGAGAAGGTGCGGCGGACGGCGGAGCGCGAGGGGCGGCGGCGCGCGCGGCGGCTGCGGCGGGAGGCGGCGGCGGCGGCGGCCGGCACGCCCGCGCGCGCGCACCGCGACGGCGACTCGAGCGACGACGACCTGCCGCCCACCGAGCAGCACCACTACACGCAGGAGAGAGGTACCACACGCCCTCGCCATCACATTCATACAACTATCTAATACCTTTAAACGACCAATTCTTGTATATACAATCTGAATATCGGAAACGGGGCCGATGATTTTCATGAAATTAGCGATAAATCGATCTAGCTAGGTTTCATTTTTAGAAAACCTCGTTTTATCCGCGTTTTCAGGCAATGAAAAACTGCTACAATATCATAAGCATACGAAGGTTAATTTCGCCACCATCTACAAGGTTATAATAGCTCAGGTGGGAAATCGGGCGGTCCTGAAACCAGAAGACCCCGGTTCGAGCCCAGATGATTATTTTTTCCCTTTTTTTTGAAGTTCCTTTTGTGAGGTAAACTATTATTGGGAGCCCTTTATCAACGCATCTAAATATAATTTCCAAAAAACAAGATTTACTTACCAAAAAAAAAAACCGATCAATCCATCCAGGTACTTACTCTAAACAGAGGAAAACACAACAAAACTATCCAAGCCCTCAAATGATTGTGTCCAATGTTGTTTGCTAATTGCGTTCAGGGGCCCCGTTTCTCGAAGCATATTATTAATAATATTAGTGTTTTGTTTCATTTTTCCTTTTAATTAACGAGACAAAACACTAATATTATTAGACAACGGGCCCAAGCTTTCACAATAGCTCATATGCACGTATTAGCAAAACTCAAGGTCTTTCCGCATGTGGCGCGTGTAACGCTATCGAGCCCCTGACGTAACGGGGAGCCGCGCGGTGAATGAATCACCTTTGATTGAAAGGTGACGTTACGCCAGTTACCGTTAGGGAGCCGTTTGGGAGCGAAAGAGCTAAATGTATATGTATCTTAGTAGTTGAAAAGTATATATGAACTAGATGTACCCGCGCCCGCGTGAATGAAATAGTAGTTATGAATTAGCAATATGATAAGACAATATTTACAATTCTCGTCATCACCGAACCATTGCAATTTGTTTGACATTTGTCAGTTGTCATGTCACACAGAGTACCAATATAATCAATACGCGCTTTGACAATTTATTTGTCGTGCGAGCATAGAGGATTATAACATAGATTTCATATACCAACATAACAAACAAACATTTGTCAACGTCAACTTGGCGTAATACAGCGAGACTAACCGAGAGTTCCCAACAATGGCCGAGGGTAGTGAAATGACGAATAGTCTTTAGCTGATTTTTGGTAAAATACGCAGTGAAAGTGGTAATTATTAGGCTTACATTCTATTCCCATATCTAGAAAATAGATTTCAATAGTTTTAGCCAATTAAACGCGCATTGTATTAGCGAAACGTGATCCCAAAGTTCTTAAAATGTTGTTAGGCACAATCTCATTTTTTCCTTCGTTTTTTTTTTTATCTCGTACTGGTTTTTTAAATTTTATTATATTGAATTATATAGATATTTTCCATAGTCATTAATTTAGTACAACTGTCTCGCAGAGTTGATTCGCACACGCGCGGCGGGCGTGTTCGCGGACGCGCTGCCGGCGTGGCGGAGCGCGCGCGGCGTGTGCGCGCGGCTGGCGCGCTGGCGGCGCCGGGACCCCGCGCTCTACGCCGACGCCTACGTCGCCGACTGCCTCCCCAAGCTGCTCGCGCCCTACATTCGCCACCAGGTCATACCTCCGATACCATTGATGAAGTTAATAAATAGTAGATTGTGCAACAGGAACATAAAGCGAGCCATTTTACCCGAGACGTGCATATAGCCACCCGAGCCGGCGTTTTATTCTCTTGTTGTTCAATCTACTATAGTACTTACACATAGTGATTTTAAAGTGTTTATAGAAAATGTATGAACACTTAACTAAACCCGTTTTTATTCACCTCAACCCATATCGCGCCCCCACTTTAGCATAGTAATAATATCGTTATTGAAGACTGATTAAGTGTGTTTAACAAGCATTTGCGAATCGCCCTTGCGAAATAAGAAACTTATTCTAGACCAATCGCATAGAAACGGAGCGAGCTTCGAATGATAGTGCTGCTGATGACAAATCACCACTGGGTGTAAGAGATCAATTGCACCCGAGATGATCATTTAGATCAGAGTTCATTCATTCATAAATGCGAGGCAATGAAAACATATTATCATGATTAAGTCTTAGGAGATGAATTTTAAAGAATAATGAAACATGTGTTCTGTTTTTTGTAGCGTATATTATGAAGTGTAACCCTGTAATTAAAAAAAAAAACATACATACAAACGTTATCACCTCTTTTCACACCTTTAGGGGTGGAATTTAAAAAAATCCAACGTTAGTGCACCCCTAGGGTATTCGAGGAATATTTCTTCCAAATTTCAAATTTCTAGAACCACCAGTCACGGTACTGTTTTATAGGTATGAATAGATAGAAGAGAGATAAGATAAATAAAGAGTCTAGCAGGATAAGGAAGGAGATGTGGCCCATGGGAGGAATATTTGAATGGTAGTGTTGAGTAATTGCCAGCTCATAATGAAAAATTAAAGTGTATGTATTTATTTTGCAAGTAGGCCAAACGGGCTCTTTCACATGTCTGAATCTACCAGCGAAATCGAAAGGTGACTTCTGTAATAATTATGTAATACTCCAATTTTCAGCGAACTCGGTTAGCCCTCTTTGTGGTTTGTTGTCCCTCTTTCACGTCAAAACGGAGAGCAAATGGTTGACGTGGTTGGTTGCACGGCAACAGTTGGAGTACGATGTCCCAACTATCGTCGATGCATTTACTTATAGCGTCTGTATTTATATGTAGATAATTTGCTATAAAATTGAAGTCGTTTCGAATTTTTTAACTGATTGATGCTTTTTTTGCTTTGGCGATACACATTGCCTCTGTAGTGTGTCTAAAACACGTTTTATTTCGTTAAATACTAGTGATAGTACGACGCAGCCTCAATTCACGTCCCCCAACGTCTTTTGGTCACATCTTTTGGTTTTGGTGAGAAAGGCATTCCATCAAACATTTGTTTAAAAACTCTTAGGCCCCGTCCGCACTGCGAATTTTCACCTCGCGGTTTTTTTCTCACAATTCTGTAACACATTGAATCTTATATGAGCACTGGCGATAAAAAAATCCCGCGGAAAAAGAATCTGTGATCTAATGCAAATTGAAGGCCCCGTCCGCACTGTGAATAAAATTCGTGCGGTGAAAATTCGCAGTGCGGACGGGGCCTTACTCTTTTTGGAGATTATAAAAATAACCGGAAATGGATCGCGAACTCGATCAGCAACTTTGTTACTGATCTCCGTGTCGGCAGCCGATCAGCGACTGTATCGTAACTGCATCGCGAATGTATCACTGCTTAAAACTACGCGTGTATTTAAAGGTAGGCGATTAGCGACTGTATGCACACTGCATCGCGCCTGAACTGCTGCAAAAATACTCCGTGGCTTTACTCAACAAGAAATAATATAAATGGCGGGCATTTTGCTATTGCGCGCGCATTGCAATATACCAGTGTACATCTGCAATGGTATCCATGTGGTCTTCGAATTAGGCGTGGCAAAACACGAACAGCCAAAACTGAATAGGGTTTAGCTGATGAAAACATAAATGTGATTTTTAACTGTAGTTTTTAATTAGTATTTATCTGTATCTGATGTTCGTAAAGACAAAGTTTGCGACTGAATATTTTGTTGACCTTTTTAAATAATGTAAACTTACTGTACTTTGCATTTGGCTTAAATTTGTGTGATGATGTAATTATATTGATGACTTTTCGAAAGATGGTAATAATTAATGTAAATTTAATATTTTAGCTTGTACTATGGAACCCGCTTGCTGATGAAGACAATGAGGACTACGAAAGAATGGACTGGTACAGGTAAAGTTGAACGTTACTATACTTGTACTATATGTAATTTTTAGGGTTCCGTACCCGAACCCAACGGGACGGTGCCTACAATGTCCGTCCGTCCGTCCAGCCGTCTGACGGAGGCCTCTAGCTCAGTAACAATAAGAGTTACATACACTTGAGAGTAAAGAAATCTAGCCACCCTTGTAATTTTCACATTAATGCGATTTCTGTGAAGATTCTCTGAAAATGAAAACTTTGGTATAATCTCAAAGATAAAATTCCTCTACTACTAAACTTTTGTTTAGTAGAATCAAGCATTCCGTTCGTTCAGGGGTCTTAACTCTACCGCCCTTAAAATGCTTACCGTAGAGCCAGTGGAATTCCCGAGAATTATGAAGAGGTTTTTGTGAAATTCAAAACAATTTTCAGTATTTAATAACGTGTATTGCCTCCTCTAGCTAAACAACATGCACGCATAATTTTTTTCATGGAATGGACAAGTTTGTATAGCCGAATTCTTAACGAAGCAGTATTAGAGCAGCAGTAGACTGCAGTCTTCAGTTGGTATAGCTTTTCAGAGGCGGAATCTTTAGCTCGGATCCGCCTTTTGAGCTCGTCCCAGAGATGCTCGATTACGTAAAGGTCAGCTCCGTGCCAGCCATTCCATGACGGAGATATTGACGTCCCTAAGGTACTCCTGAGTGTTCCGGGCTGTATGCGGTCGGGCGTTATCTTGCATTAATATGAAGTTATCGCCCATGTAGCCAGCAAATGGGGCCACATGTTCAGCGAGGACCTTTTCGATGTACCGATGAGCTTTCAACTGCCTTGAATTTGGCCTGGGACCAGGCCCGGTGACGAACGCAGTGTCGGTCTTCTAATGATAAGCCGACCAAGACCATGCGTGGTCCGCCGCCATATGCGACCCGCCCTTCGTTGTACCATTTACTAAATTGCTCTCCAATCCTTCGATAGACCCTTGGTCTGCCGTCATTGCCAAAAAGACAGATTCGAGACTCGTCGGAGAAGAGTACGGTCCTCCATTGTTCTAGGGACCAATGTTGGTGTTCCCGAGCAAACAGAAGACGTGCCCGAAGGTAATCTGGGGTGAGCTTTGGCACATTAGCAGTCTTGTGTGGTGTCAGATTATTCCCTTTTTAGCCGTCTTTTAACTGTCCATCGGCTGATGGATACATTTCGGACCTCTCGTTGCTTTTTCTGAAGCTGAACTGCGTTGATTCGTCGATTCCGTAGCGAGATTATGGTAATGAAGAAGTGGTCATCGGTCTCCGAAGTAGAGCGTACCCTGCCAGTTCAGGGTTTTCTAAAGAAGACTCCTGTCTCCTGGAACCTCTGGAATACTCGTTGGACCGATAATCGCGATAGGTTCAGTACTCGAGCCACTTCACGTTCAACAAACCCTATTTGAAACCGAACATCTGCTTGTTCGCGTAGAATCGAGCAAAGAAGTGTTCAGGAAGACGTATCTAACACAAATTATGTGTGTACAATGAAAATTGTGGTTTTTATACCTAATTAAAGGGGTACAACACAGGGGAATTGTTGGGGGCCCCACAATATTGTGAAATACCCGTCTTCACTCCTGAAAAAAGTATCAATTTACAGACGAAGAAATTATCTTTCAGATAAAACCAACATTTTCATGGTATCATATACAGTTTGTACAGAAATCGCATTAATGTGAAAATTGCAATGGTTGATTTCTTTGCTCTCAAGTGTAGGTAGAATTTTACAGCTTACGAGTATGTTTTGTTATGGCATGTATACTGACTTGTCGAATTTCCAAAGTGAAATGGCGTATGTTTTTTTTATTAATGCGGCCGCCTTTGCTGACAATTTCATAAGAGCTGCCATAGCGTATCAAAATCGTATCGTATGCATTATCGCTTAGGCAATGACCTGATGTAAAATTGCAGTTGCCTGATGATGTACGGCGTGCGCAAAGAGAAGCTGTCCTCGGAGTCATCAGCTTCGAGCTCGGAGGGCGAGGACATGGATGAGGGCGCGGGACGCGCGGTAACAGCGCTCAGCGAGGCGACTGTGCGCGCAGACCCCGACCTCATGCTCGTGCCCGCCATCATTAACGGCGTCATGCTGCCCAAGCTTGCCGGTAACAGCACCACGACGTACTTCTACCAACTTATCTGACAATTGCTATGAGGCTAGCCTGATGTTGTATTAATGGGAGATCTATAAACGCCCACCACTGCGACTGCGACACACTTGATCGTTTCGACTAACAATGTGGCTTAACACTTACAGTTACTACAATAATATGGCACAACTTAGACATGAGTCAGCGATCTCTTTATTCTCTGCCACAAAAAGGGAATTAGTTTAGTCATTTTAGCTCAAAATTTGGCCAAATATATGAAGTCGATTTATTTATCAGGATATGTTCGTTATAGAGCAAAGCTAAAATTTATCAAGACTCCCCCTCCTCCCGGGCTAGGAGTTCGTTTCCGACCACAGTTAAGGGAAGACGCTTTACACGTGCGCTCCTCTCGGGAAACCAGGCCGTCTATTCTTCCAAGTGCTGAGCTATGCAAGCGTCCTATTGAATGCGTGCGTGATTTCTTATCAATATATTTGTAACTGGTGGGCGATCTGAGTGCCATACATGATCTGAGCTCCGAGCTGTCGGCCTGAGCCAGTTTAGAAACGCGGCGGCCGGGGAATCTCCCGGTGAGATCGCTCCGGTACTTTTAGTACTAGGTTGGGGGACCTATCTTCGAGTCTAATTTATTTAAACTCATTACGCACCTCAGCTAGAGCGAAGGCGACTATATTGCCACAAACAAACATTGCGCAGCTAGCGTGTGAGTTTAATAACAGTTTCTAGATTCGCGCTGAAATCCAGAAAATGTACGTAAATAATAATCATCTCGCTATAATCTGCCTAATCGCTACTCTTAACAAAATAATAACTTTGAAGATAAATTATAAATCTTAGGCATTGCGATTGGTTAAGGAAATCTAAATGTAATTGTCAAGGCTAAACATAATTTGGTAAATTGCATTGATATTGTATTTCATAATTATTAAAGAGTCAGTTTTATTATAGCCCGTTTTAGTCGGGGGCCTTTGAATTTTTTTATTAAACTTCTTTTATCTACACCCATATCATAAAACCTCCATAATGTAATCAAAAACCGTAGGAAATGACCAGCATTATGGCAACCAATTAGGTAAAACCAGTTCTGTAATGTTATTACAGTATCGATTTTAGTATCGTAATGAGATTAAATTTGGAACAGCTGTCAAAACTCAAGTGGGTCTCTATTCTAGTATCCATAGATATTAAAACAGTTATTGATACGAAACGTCAATTTAGTATGTTTTTTTAATATAAACTGCACAACAGTTGACCTCGAGTGAAATGAGAATAGAGACTTCATTCGTTTGTCTATGATTTAAAAAAACATGGTCTTGACGGAGGATCGAATTGCCGCCATTACTGCTTTCATGATTCATGTTGGTTTTTTGCTGAACGAAAGTAGAATTGTAAAAAGTTGTTTGTAATTTACATTTTAGTTGAAAATATGAATAGTAGTCTTCTCGGAGTGACTGTTTTTATCTGAAAATGCGCCGGATATCGTAAATGCAGCCACGATTGCAACTAATAACTTGTTGCCAGAAAATATTGTTTCTGAACCCATCATGGAGGATTTATAATATGTGTGTAGATAAAGTTATGTATGCAACTCTGCATAATTTGGCCTTAAAACACACGTGCGATCTTATTATGAAACTCGCTAAAAGCTCGTTTCATAAAACCGCACTAGTGTTTTAAGGCCTATCATTATGCAACCGTTGCATAAACTACTATTCCATACATTCCAATCTAAAATGAATTAACTAAATGTCATTGGCTCTATTCAGAGCCGTCGCTACTCGTCTCCCGTGAGTGACTGTTCGCATTCAGTCCAAAGCGATGGTGTTTTACGAATTCTGCTAATAAAACCTATGATAATACGTTCAGTACCGGACAGGTACTTTATTTAGATGAACATGCTTTACGTTCGTGCAATTTACAGTTGTAGTTATTTTTCCGACGAAGGAAATATTGCGTTTCAGTAAACAAATTAATTGGTCGAATGATAATTAATAAGGGCTAAGGTTCATTCTAACTAACTACATATAATGAATTGTAATAGCTAAGGTAATAGTGTGTGCGTTGTGCGCAGAGCTGGTTGAGGGCGCGTGGGACCCGATGTGCGTGCGCGCGTGCGTGCGGCTGCGGCAGCTGCTGGTGCGCGCGTGCGCGCTGCCGGGCGGCGCCGCGGGGGCCGCGCGCGTCGCCGCCGCCGCCCGCGCGCGCCTCGCGCACGCGCTCGCCGCAGACGTCTTCCTGCCGCCGCTTCCGAATAACCAGTCAGTACACAATCTCTATACGCACCCCTATAGTCAGTTCCGGATTCGGGAAAAAAGACCTTCGTTTCGAGTCTAGAAGCAAATCATATTACTTTTGGGTAACTTATGTTTTTCAGCGACATTTCCCGTCTCCTAAGGCCTATCGACGCGATTCAAAAAACAAATTTAATAAAATAATTTAGACCAAGAAAAGCATGAAAGAAAAAGAAACAAGTAGAAACAAGATAAATGGACTGGATAGAAAATGACCTAATGCAGCCAAACCACCATCGGTTAATAATCCAATAAAACGAATGGTACCGGCTCCTCGTCTGCGGGCATCTTTCATTAAACACTGGATTTAACGAAGTTTGGAGCAAACTTAGCTAATAAGTAATGAGCTTCACTAGACGATACAAAATTTCGCCTCCAAACTACATCTCCTACATGATAAGAAACGGCTCTGAGGGCCTTTATTATAATAAACAGCATTACGCTTGTAAGCCTTCAAAATAGAAGAATATTACTGTTCATAAATGTGTTTCAAAGAACGAAAAATATTACCAAAGTTATGAGGACTATTAATGGATAGATCATCCAAATTATCAGAAGAGTCACAAAAAGGATGTAAAATTAACAGTATTATTATTCAAGACCAGTTGAATATGAGAAAAATCCAAATTCTATGGTCATCTTTAAGAAAAGAAGAGATACAAGTTCCTATAGTTTTATTGCTCTACGGGATTATACTGAAGAGTATACGTAGAATGTATTATGGAATATTTTATTGAAAATCGAATCGAAGTCGAATTAAATCTAAAAAATGTAAAGTAGTGAACTGGTTACCATTATTAGAAATATGATTTTCATCACACTTGCTCGGAAAGGGTGTTATTATACGCAGGCGTATAGAGCAGCTATAGCCGATTTAGCTCCTCTACGGGCCCCGCCGTCAGCGAGAGTTATAAACCATACCAAATCCATAACTCCCTAGGGAGTTATGGATTTTGTATGGTTTCGAACTCCCGCGGGCTGTTAGGTGCGCCAGGTCGGCGGAGCTGCTCGGGAGCCGCAGCCGGCGGCGCGCGCGACCGCAAGCCGGCGGAGCTGCCCCGCGCTGATCGCAACGTACGCTCAGTTTATGAACACCCACCTGATCGTAATTCACGACGTAAAATGGGAATAAAATTAATATATATACTTTTTTTTGTCTAATTTTTATTTTATTTCCTCGCAAATGTGATGAAAAACATTGTGTGTATCACGGGCAGTAAGGCAATAACAAACTCGAGTCATAAAAGCCCTCGCCTATCGGCGTCGGGCTTCTAACAGACTCTCGTTAGTTATCCCCTTCTTACGGCCCTAGATGCACAATGTACTATTATATGATTTATCGGTAGGGATTTATGGGTAGCATTATAGAGTAAGAGCCCGTGAGGATCTGAACTTCGTTATTTTATACAACCTGAAAGTTTCTCTGTGTATGTCCTTAATACAGGTAAAAACAATCCCCGACTATGAAGTTTGTATCACGGTGGCTTTGAAAGGTAACTGGTAGCAAAGGTGCATAAAAGTGCACCTCAAATTCGTTAAAGTATAAAGCTCAGTTTTATATATTTTATTTGGAATATTTTTTTTATTTTTTTTATTTCAATTGACTGGCAAACGAGCTGACGACCCACCTGATGGAAAGTGGTCACCGCCGCCCAAAAAATAATAAAAAAATGTCGTCGTCCATTGTCAGACACCCTTAAATTATAATGAATTGTAATTAAACTTACGTTATAGTGTAGGTAAAACCTGAATTTTATATATGTTACTTGAGGAATTATCAAAAGATGTTTTCTCAGTAATCGACAGATTCGATGGTTCTTACACCTTGTCAGACACACCTAAAAACCAAGTTGTGATGATGAGATCCATGAGGAATCGATGGAACTCCTCAAATATTATAGGCAGGCAGGCCTTGTTGCCTGAATTTAAAGGTATTATTATTATTATATAGCAAATTTGGTGAAGTGGAACTGATGTTGAAAACCACATCACCAGCTTTTCAATGTTAAGGATTTCACGGGTAGCGATTAGCTATATTACTCGTAATTAAGGTTGTTAAGCAAATCATTATTATGCTCCTCAAACGGCATGCAGTAAATTGTTACCGATGGCGAAGAACCCGGTGAACTCCTCAACGAGTAACGTCCTTGCACCTCGGGTAGCAACACTTTGTAAAGGGTGACGAGCAATTGGCATTATACCATTGTTATCGATGTAGTGCAGTGGTCGGCAACCTTTTGGCAGACAAAGGGTGACATAGTGGCAAAATGAGGTAGAAGCGGACCGCACTTGGTCATAGTTTTGATAATAGGTATCTATGTATCTACATAGGTATTATATACCTATTAAGAGTTCCATTTACAAAATAGTCGCAGCAAACCGTCTTCAAAGTAGACAAAAAGCGTGTGTACGTAATGGTGGTATTACGTAATCAGTTTGAAGGTGTTTTGTTAAGTTGTTGTTGTGGTCCAGGGCGATGGAGGGTGCGAGCGGCGCGTTCTGGCGGCGCTGCCTCGGCTCGGGCGTGCGCCTGCTGCGCGCCGCGCTGGCGCTCACCGCGCCGCCGCCGCTGCTGCGCGCCGACGACGTCGCCGCATCGCTCATAGGTAACACAACCTCACGCACACACCGAGTGGTGCTCACTGGCGGACATATAACTAAATAAGCGTAGCTTTCACCAACTCTACAAGTCTAATGTCCACTCGATAGTTATTTATTATCTCTTCATTGTGGACTGCGTCTGGACACCCAACATAAAAATATGCTACACCAGCCCTGCCGCTTCAAATTAAGTGAACGAGTTCGTACTAAAACTTTATAATGTAATCTTTTACGAGGTTAGCATAAAACTCATTATATACAATTTCATAACATTATGTTATGCTCTTATATTATGTAAAAAATATGTCAGTATTAGTCAGTATACTTCTAAAGTTTCTTGTTGATGATGAAAGTCGTATTCCAAGCGCGGTATTAAGTAATAGTAGATTGCTGCATCTAGAAGAATCGAACAGATACAAGTTTTCTGTGAAATTTTTCGGATATTCCACTTTAGCTCCTGAACCACTGGACCGATTTTAATAAATGGGGTATCATGTGATTCGGCGCGAACGTGCGAGTGTCATAGATTATATAAAAAATGTAAGGCTGCGTCATACCAGGAGCAAAAATGATTTTTACGTCAGTGGGGTTTTCGTTTTAAACTTTACTTAAAAAAAATACCAACTTCATGCAGTAGTTGAAAGAAAACCAGATGCACCTCGCATGAAATGATGTATTATTGCGCTCGTGCTACAATCTGTTATTGCGCAGAGACGCTGTGCACGGCAGCGGGCGCGGCGCCGGGCCCGGCGGCGGCGGCGGCGGCGGCGGCGCTGGCCGAGACGCTGCCGCGCGGCGCCGGCGAGCTGCGCGCGCGCGCGCTGCACCGCCTCGCCGCGCTGGCGCAGCTGGCGCTAGCGCGCCTCGACCACGCCAACCCGCTGCACATGTAACTATGCAACCATTCGATTACACCCGGCGACACTTGACACGCTGGCATACTAAAAGCGCACCCTATATTTTGACCTTTAAGGAATCCGTGGTCAACCCAGGGCCATATCATATACAGGCTGACTGGTTATTCGATACATTCCTTTTAAGGGAATGTAGTACAACTCATTTGCAGCAAAAAAGATCATGTAGTACCCTGTCTGAAAATTATTAGTTTCTGAAGTATTGACGATTTCAGATTTTTTTACAAAATTACGGAATATAAATGGAAAGAAAATTGTAAAAATTAAATTTACGATTCTATAGTTAAGTGAATTATAGCATTGCCACAAATAAACCCCTTTGAAAAATATTATACAGCGTGTCATACACGCATCATAGCAGGGGAGCCTACGATGCTAAATAAGGATTTACTCGAGCGTCGTGCGGACCTATTGGGTTTTTGAAGATTAAAATGGTAGAAAGAAATAAGGTTATGTGATGTGTAACCTTTCACTGGTGGGGGGAGCTCCTACTTTTTTCAAAAATGTAAAAAAAATACCGTCACAGACATACTCGAGCGTTTCTCGAGCGCGTCAGATATTGACAGTATTTATGCCTCACGTGTCAGTGGCAATAAGGGTAGCCGTACGGAAGGGTAGAAAATGAGACAAAAAATATATTCGAGCGCGTCAGATAATTGTTCAGCATGGTGCCCTAGTCGGGCTCGCAATCTGACGATTTTCTTAATCCGAAGGTTGAAAGAAAATATCTAATTTTTACCAAAGTGTTTCGTGCCTATTTTCATAGTAATTCGGGTATCCAAAATTATGGAGATTTTTTGATTTGTATTATATTTTTAGGTCAATCAGTTACGTAGCTAAATAAATAATGCTTTTAAACGTTGATACAGGAAAGCGCTAGAACAAGCCCGCGCAGTGATAGACGAGGCGCGCGCGGCGGAGGCGGAGTGAGCAGCGGCGCCCGTCGGCGACGTGCAGCTCGCTTGACACCACTGTTTATAATGATATGCTTTGTTCACCTCCAATACAAAATTTGATCATCATGAGTAGAATTCTTCAGCCACGAATAAAGACAGCGAGCATTGATTGCCAAAATCTTTAAAGCTCTAAACAATTTTACTTTTACTGTGTTCATCGAAATCCGTCCGAAGAGTTTTCGAGATCTTTGAAACGATGCATTTGATTGTAAACAGAAATGTAACACTATAATTAGGTATCTTAGAAATTTTAAAATTATGACTGATTATGATTATCATTCGAATGACATTATGGCGGCCTAATGGGGCGGCTGAAAAATAAAATCAGGAATAAAGACGATTGTTTTTTTTTTATTATTCACTATCACTGTCCACCCGTAATAGTGATACAAATCTCATTTCTTATAAGTAAGTATTAGTTTTATAAACTATTGAAAAAAAAAAATCTTTTCCTTCAAAATGCCTGAGATTGTTTACATCATTACGAATTGTTGGTTATTCTAAACTCTAGATCAAACGTGACACAAACGGAGAAATTGCAACATATAGAGTAAGATTACTTGACAAGGGATTTACTCAAAAATATGGGATTGATTACAATTATACTTTTTCAACTGTGGTGCAGCATAGATAGCTCCCTGAGGATGCTTTTATCACTAGGAGTCGAGCTACACTTAAAGATTGTTCACATTGACAGACTGCTTTCCTTAACGGCGATTTAAATGAGGATATTAACATGTGTCAGCCTGAAGGGCTTGCGATAGTAGTTTATACCGTACCAAGAATTGATAGGATGTTTACTGTATTTGTCACTACTCTGCCTGATATACTCCACTAGAGATGACATACAGCCGCCGTCTACACATCCACATGACTAGAACCCTCAGCACCACTACTTCTCTCTCTACTGAAGGTCACAGCGAGAGATCCCACGCCACAGCGATAAACCATCAAGAATGGAGTAATATAGAGCGTGTATAAACGCACGAATTAAATACTTTAATTAAATGAAACCGACCTATGAGAATCATCTCAACTTTTTCAAGAAACAATTTAAGATACACCGCCCCGACAACTCGATAGAAGCTGATCAGATTCTCAACAGATTGTGTACTGTGTATTGTGGATATGGAGATCAAATGTTATACAACAAAACTTCTATGTTATACCTATTTAATGATGAGTTAAAATAAATGATTATGCAATAATAAGCTTTCTCCTTTGTTCACATCATGTCGGAAACCGCAATATCCTGTTTTAGTATGTGTGCGTGTGTGCATATGCAAAGTTAAGGGTATAAAACATAGTATAAAAAGGGAGGAAGTTGGTTATCTTCATACAACGCATCGCGCGAGGCTTGTATGTGTGCGCCAAAGTATCTGTGCATCGCCGCGCGCGGTGCGTTGAATGAAGATAACCTATTTCCTCCCTCTTTATACTATGTATAAAAGCAGTACGTTATCAATTAAATGTTTAGTGCATCACCATTTCTTATTACTTCAGTTACAGTTCGTTTAACAGCACAATCGAGAACAAAACACAAATTATTATGTACTTGACTTAAAGTTGAAATTCGTCTTACTTCGCAGACATGCTTGGCGGTCAATAGCTTAATAGTGCATTCAAATGTCGCATTATAATTTGCTGAGTGAATGGGTCGTCAAAGAAAATAGACCCTAAACTATATTTACTTAAAATTCAGCTGAAGCTGCGTGAACTTTTTGATACAGAAGTCAAAGCTCACAAAAATATAAAAGTAAATTTAGAATAATTTTGTACCAACGTGAAAATCACCAGTAAAGATGAAGCGTTAATTAAAAAAAATTAACACTAAGAACGTGTGTTATTAGTATGCAGATGCGGATTTTAATTTATTCAGAAACGCAAACAGTCTTACACATGATACTTATAAACTATTTGAAGATGA
The DNA here is from genome assembly GCA_947859335.1 of Tortricodes alternella. NCBI lineage: Eukaryota > Metazoa > Arthropoda > Insecta > Lepidoptera > Tortricidae > Tortricodes > Tortricodes alternella. The sequence goes on along the minus strand of OX401970.1, from coordinate 18,043,490 downwards.
AATTGTTCATTGACAAATAGTGTATACAGATGATATTACAAAAAATAATACTTAATAAACAGTCCTCCTAACCTAGGGAAGGAACGTTGCTTGAACAGTGTAGAAATCCATTTTACTAGTTTTCTGGAAGATATCACTTCAACCTTCACTAAAAAAATTGAAGAATTTCAAGAACGTGATAGCGGAGGGGCTTGGAGAAAAATTAATTCTTAGACGTAAAGATCAGCAAGATCTATGAAAGCTTCAAAGGCATGTGTAAATGTAAAAAAACAGTGGTGCTAATAAAAATTGTGATCGTGTGACGTCTTACAATCCTCATTGCGAGACATTATTAAAAAAGACATTAAGTGCCCAGTGAGTTTAAAAACATTGGTATGAAAAATTTTATAATCTAAGTGTCATGTTTATGGTCTTAATCGCAAGACTGCTTGTACTATAGTACCTTTACGGATTTCGAAAATCAAGAGCAGTGTTATATTATGAACAGAAGGACAGAGCTCATTATTGCTGGATAAAGAACCTTTCACGACTGATTCAATCACAGGTCACCAAATATAAATCTAAAATATGGCTGTGTGACTGATGCTTACAACATTTTAGGGATGAGCTCAAAGTTCACCGAAGGATCGGATGTGGAAATGTAGGTACTTATTCAACCACACACTGATGATAGCAAATATTGAAAGTTCACTAATTACTTCCACAAAATGAAAGTACCATTTGTGATATATGTCGGTTTTGAATCTATTCTGAGTCCTATTCAGGTCCTAAATTCAGGCTAAAGCTACATATACCCATAACACAATGAACATATAGTTTGCAGTTTCGCGTATTAAGGCCGGGGCAAACCAAACGCGGTTGCGGCGCGTTTGTGACGCGAACGCGGGTCCGCGCCGTTGTCGAACGGCGCGGGCGGATATACCATGCCACACCGCGGCGGCGCGGGACCGCCGCGGTCCCGCGGCTACTTTGGTGTGCCATAGTAAAGGCCGGGGCAAATCAAACGCGGTTGCGGCGTGCCCGTTTGGTGTGCCCGGGCCTTAAATCCGCCCGCGCCGTTCGACAACGGCGCGGACCCGCGTTCGCGCCGCAAACGCGCCGCAACCGCGTTTGGTGTGCCCGGGCCTTTACTCCACTGCGAATACGACGATATTTTATCAAAATTCGTTACATGCCGCGGGGAACATTGTGTGCAAACATTTGTGGAAAGTCTGAAGACGCTGAGTACCTGCGTATGTAAGATCTTAGCTACTATAAGTAGTTACCACCTGCGAGTGGTGATAATGGTAATTGTGAGGGAGAATAGTGACATATTTACTGTGGGAAATTTTTTATAGAAAACGAAGCGTACGTGATAGACAATCGTCACCTGACAGGTTAAGTAAGGGGAAAGCTCATAATTCGTGCAACCTTCATTACTAACTTTATCGATTTATACCTGTACTTTTTCATACTTTATAAAGAATTGACTAAAACTGCGAGCAAATTAGATTGCGTTCCTCATAATAAAGAAAAATATATCTTTCTCTAAGCAACTTGAAAAAGTAAGCATAAGATTTATTGATTCTTTCAAGTTTGTCGAGTAGCTTAGAGAAATTAGTTCAAAATCTGTCGCGTGATCAGTTCAAGATATTAGGTACCAAATTGTCTTCCCTCACATTGCGACGATCGTGATAAGTTGATGACGCATTCGTATTTGTGTTTTCACCTATAAATATGTGAGTGATTGGAGTAAACTTGAAGAAACCGCACTACCATCTGAAGACGCGTTTAAAATCACCTCACAGATTCGCAAATCTCTAACGATGATTATTGTCATGCGGATCATATGTGGGACGCATTTAATATTTAAACGTTAGGAGAATAAAGTGACCTTTGCTTACTTATGTCTTGCTCCTTGCTGAAGTTTTTGCCTACTTTCGTAAAATATGTATGAGTTGGACCCATGTCAATATCATAGTGCACCCGGTTTCAGCTGGGATGCTTTGCAAAAGTATTTGGGGGTAGAGCTGGAGCTGCTCACCGACCCAAACTAAATTTCAATATTTATGGTCTAGAACGTTATATATTACGACCCAATTTCCACAGTACTAGCATTTTTTCATAAGAGTCGCTGTACAGTTATTTAAATAAGACTAAAATTGTCTATGATAAACGTATTTAAGTATGCCGCGCGGCGGGCAGGGCGTGGGTTACTTTGATTGCGACCGCACTCAACCCCTAAAGAAAGACTCCATACCTACGAGTCCGAAACAACAATAACATCTCTGACAATAAATCGTGAGTAAAGCCCTGGTTATTTCTAGTCTTAAAAATGTCTCATGAAAGTTTTAATCTGGCTATTTAAGTATGTAGGTTTTATAGTGTTAGAGTTGAGTAAGGTTGTCATTTATGAATTTCATTATGATTATTATGATACATAAATATAGTGAGAACACAAGAGAAATAGGTACAGAAGTCAATCACATGTATGTAGGTACTTCACTTTTCATGCCTACGCTCGGCGGTCGCGCCAAAGGTTGTCAACTATGGTGTCGCGCCTAGCGCGATTCGCTATGTTAAAATCGGTGAGTAACAACCTTAGTACTGTCAATCTATTTTGTGATATATATGGTCACACTGCTTTGACTAACTTTGTATGTTGGTACTATGATAGATATTGGCGGTAAAATGAGGCAGCATAACTGCAAAGTGAGGGTGAGAATAAGGTGGCAGCGGTGAGTTCTGGTGAAGTTCAGCTGAAAACCCCTGGTGAGTGTCTATTCCGTATTTGCTATGTAAACTGTGTATGAATATGAGATATGGAAGGATGATGAGACCTTAGGGTTAACTATACTTTCATATCTGAGTCCAATAACGCAGGTACAATGTACACTGAGTAATGTTCGTAACATATATGCGTGTAATTGGATAAGAGGCGAGCAATGGCTCGCCCAAGGAGTGTGATCCGTAAGCACACTGGCACGGTCGACTATTGTTGGAGCAACCGAGGCAGGACTATGGGGAAGGTGGAGGTCCTCGTGTGGGCACAGCCCTCACGTCCGGCGGGTGCCAAACTAGATCAAGGCAAACTGTACCGGCCAGGAGCCTATGATCAGATGCAGACTGGGGTAAATTATATGCAGACAACCCCCCTGCGAATTTGGAATGAAGGCACCCAGGCACATAATAGTGCTTAGACCGGAGCTAGTCGACCGTAGGCCGTAGCTAAGGCCTACAGCCAATATGTGATGTTAAGGGAGACGCGACACTGCGTCCAATGTAATGCATGCCAGTGGAAAACCACACTAAGAGTCTAAACAACGAGGCAAACCCTCAATCGTGAGACAGATAATCTATTTACACTAGTAGCATGATATAGGTCGACTCATCCTTCGACTCTGATAACATATCTATAATACTCTGTTGTCCTAAATATGTACTCTACGTGTGCCCTGGGCATATTATGCGTGTAGTAGGTACATAAAAGGGGGCGACATATGGCTTATGCACAAAAAACAATCGTGATAGTGGCACTCGTATCTAGCTGATTTATTGTTGAGTATGAAACGGGAAGAATGGAGATATAAATTAATAATAACTAATAGTAGATTGTTGCACCAAGCAGAAAGTGATTGATTATTGCGCCGAGTGTGGATTTGGAGCCCGAACGCTAGTGAGGGCTCTAAAAACACGAGCGCAATAACAAATCACTTGATGCGAGGTGCATAATCTGCTTTTCTTTCTACTACTGCTAAAAGTTGGTAAAAAACGTAAAGGTACAGTTAAACCCAACTAGCGAAGTAAAAAGGATATTGGCACCTGTTATGACGCACCCTTAGAATTTTTATATAGCCTATGACACTCGCACGTTCTCCCCGAATCTTAAGATACCCTATTTATTAAAATCGGTCTATTGGTTCTGAAGCTAAAGTCGAAAATCCGAAAATTTTCACAGAAATCTTGTATCTAGTCTATTAATTGTCATATAATGCCAATTTTTTTTAAAATCTTTTTGTAACCCATACTATCTTATCAGCCAGTACTTTGAGCATAACATGACGAGACAATCACAGTTCGATATGGCCGCCGATATGCGGCCTGTTTTTTTTTTTGCTAACAGTAAGTCTACAGAAGAGTGGTCGGCTGTCTCGTCGGACTGTGAATGGGCGGATTGGGTAGCTGTTGGTGTAAACTTCTTGATCAACCAACCAAATAAAAAAAAATACAAAACAGTGCAATAATGAAATTTGTATGCAACTTTATTTGCTCTAGAGCAAATAAGGGCTGCTTTGTGCTGAGTATTTAAGGCCATTATGATGAAATTAAAGCGTAGTAGGAAGAAAAATAACATACCTACAAAATTTTACGTTTGTCAATTTTCAGTATCGAAAATCCCTAATAACTTCTAAACGGATTACCCTAGTTACACAATTTCCATTGCCCTATCCGTTTTAGACCTAAACCTATCAAATGAGACTAAAAACAATACTATACTACACTAACAAAAAAACATGTTTTCAACTTACGTAAGGCGGCGTGAATGTATCCTACAATAATTTAGTTACCTACTTCGTTTATATTGATTCAAAATAGGAAACTATTACATAAATCTATCTTATATATATGGATAGATATAGATATATTGGTAGCTTAAAATACGACAATTCACAACAAAACAGTTATAATAAATAAAAAATTGTTGCTCCATTAATGCACAAAAAGTTCACAGACGCGGCGACTGAAGCGTTCGGCAATCGAGGTCGCACTGCTCTCAAACCTTCTGAGATATCGTGTCCGTGAGTAGTGTCGTAGTTTGTTCGAGCGCACTTGTATGCAGATTGTCTTCTGTACCTATTTTGTGCCTGGGGCGGCAAAGCTGAATGAGGCCCCCCTCTTTAAGACTAATTATCGGAAGCCCGGGGTGGGCCGCCCCTTCCGCCACTGCTGCCACCGCTACTGATAACACAAAAATAGAACAGCTAATAGCTGAATAATGTGAGTGGGCTTACGGTTAGACTATCTTCACGGGCTTGATTCCCATTCAGACATAGACTCCAAAATGGAACACGCTCAGACACTCTCATCGCTCATCTCTCTTCTCGCTGCCGCTAGAGTAACCCCTCTCGCCCCCATCATCTTAAAATGCATCCCCATTTCCTGTTATACCCATCTCGCTCTCTCATTCAAAAAATACCTACGGTGGCCCATCTCGCCCTATACCTATGAAAATATTACGTTTACAAACTTAGTTGCTTTATGCGCTTGGTTATCCCTTATCTACTATGAACACTCATACTAACATTAATTTCACACTTATAGTTATCATCCAACATACTAGGCGCGGTCCGAAGGGGAGGGTCACAGGGGACATGACCCCCCCACAAAATCTATCACGTCAAATTGAAAAATCTAATAATTTAGAAAGTAAAACAGTTTGGTAAAAAGTAAAAAAGTAACATAATCTCACAATCGAGATTAAACGTCAGTGCATACAGTCGTTTGACACAACTGTATGAATCTGACGTTTAATGTCGTAATCGACATGATCTCGAATGCACCGAAAATTGGGGCCCTGGCCCCCAATTCTCGGTGAATTTGCTTGGCAATAATAATACTGTAAATTATAACAACAAGCCTTAAGTAAGATGCCTTGATATAATCTGTATTAATATATATTGGATTAATAGGTATGTGATGTGACTGATGTGCTTTTAAGCTAAAATACCTTGCATAAAGAGTTTTAATTAAAAAGGATAAATAGGAAGGTATGTCACTGGTGAGTCGTTTTCAAAATATGTGTACGTCACGAAATTGTCAGTAAATTGTTTCGTTAGGAAATTGTATTGGATGTCAGGAAATTGTAGAAGTAAGGCTGTATTCAGAATTAGGTAATATTGTAGTAGTACAAGATATTTAATTTCAGACTATAATTTGTGAGAAATATCTTTAAAAACTTAAGCACTTAGGAACATTGGAAGAAAGAAAAATGAATTTGAAAATGAATCATTGTTTATTCAAAAAAGCTGCAGTGCTACATTGACCATAGGGTCCACTGTAACTAGAAAACAAAAATTAAGAAATACAAGTCAAAAATATATATTGTCTTCCTCGTTGGCTAGTACAAAATCCTGACGTTCTTTCGATATTTGTATCAATTTAACTTTTTTTACAATACAGTCTTGCGGTACTATATCAACATCCTTTGTAACTTTTGGCTTTGTAAATTTCAAATTACCTTTTTGACGGATGCTTTTGAAGTAATTAATCTTATAACTTTTATTAGTATTATCAATCTGTTCAATAGTACCGACATAATATTTCCAGGTTTTTTTAACGTAATATCTGATCAATACAGTATTATTTATTTCCCATTTGTCTGTCTCGGTTTTTTCGTCCTGAAATTTACCCTGATTTCCAATGATAGGTTCAGTTTCAACTTCTTTCACGGGTATTATTTGTATGGAGTTTGGTGTTGAGTTACTAATGCTAGTGCTTGCACAAGGAGGTGAGTTCTCTTTTTGACTTATTAGATTTATCATCATCCTATCATCATCAGCCATTTCCGGTTCTTCGTCGACATTCATCTTCACTTCTCCTTTAGTTTCCTTTATGTCTGTTTCAGTTTTTAGGTTTACTGCTTCACTTGCTGTCAACGGAATATCCGCATCTAGAATTTCCTCTACTACCATTTTTCTTTTCATAATCCTTGAGTCACTTGTTTTTACTCTCAGCTCCTCAGATAGGTTCCGTATGCAGTTTTGTAGAGTCTTATGCTGATGACCAATATTGTAATAGTGTTTCTTGAAAACGCTTAATTCTTTGTTAAATTCTTGAATTAGCTCCCCAATGGTACCACTTTTAATATCTTTTCCAATTTTTTTGGTAGTCATGGGTTTTCTTTCACCATTTTTTAAAAATTTTATATACTCATGCTTTTTTAACCCCCACTCAAGCCAAGTGATATTGATGGTATTGGTATTATCTTCAAGAGAAACTGGAATGGACTTTGACATACAAGATGGGCATGTATTATACATACATTGTTTAGACTCAGGGCTGCAAGATACTTCCGTGACTAAATCAGTGACTTTACAACTCGGTATTATTTTTAAAGCTTTAAGCTTTTCGGCCTTCAGTATTAAATTGCTGTGTTTAACACAAGCACAAGTTTCTCGATCGTTGAGAGTAGGATTTACTACGTAAAATGGTCTATACCGAGTAAATGTAGTGTAAGAGTCTTTTCCACCTTCCGATTTATATTTGGCGTGCAGATTTATCATGGAATCTAAAAGAAAGCGTTTCTGTTGTTTATCTTTTTTAAGAGTTTTGCATTCTTTTCGGCCTGCTGTGGCACGGCTGACGTCGTCGCGTAAAAAGAACTCCTTAATTCTTTTAATATTGTCTTTTTCTTTGGCCTCTTGCACTGTATCATCATTTCTAATTCGTCCCTTTAACCCTAAAGTTGTTGATAGTTTGGTAGTTAAACTATATTTCTTTACAAAATCGTTGTTAACCACCTTTTTGAGTACCTTTTTTTCTTTGTTTGTGTCTGCATTGGTATACTGTAGTTTTAAAGATTCTGAAATTACGTTTAATTCGAAGACTTTTCGCTTTACTTTTTCTTTATCTTCTTCTCTTATAACAATCTCTTCGACAAAACTGCTTGCTTTTGACATTGGAGTTGCTTTTTCTTCAAGAAAATTGCTATCTACAGGCTGGTTATCTGTGGCTGTAATTAGATTTCGGTTTTTAGCTTTGAGATGTTCAATACATATGTTGCTTCTATAAATGCGTTTTTTCATTACAACCATTCTTTTCATCATTCTGCTCACCTTTTCGTGAAGCTTTTTATTTTCTTGCTTAAGTTTTGTATTTTGTGCTTTTATGTATAACACTCGTTTAGCTGCATAGATTGCTCTTTTTTGCCTTAAATCTTCATCCTTTTTTACCTTTTCTGCTTGCTTTTTCTTTTCTTTCCTTCTATCATTAGCTTCTTTCCATTTTTGTCTTAGAGCTTCTTTTTCACTATCAGTAAGAGTAGATATTTTTTTTTGTTTTTGTTTCACTTTCTCCAGGTGTTTTTTTCTTTTTTCTTCATATTTTTCAGGGTTTTGATTTTTAAGTTTTTCTACATTTTTTTTTTGCCGTTCGGCACCGGTCAGTGGCATTCTGAAACCAAAAAAGCTATTAGATATCTTTTGAATAAAACTAAAAACAAAAGTAAACATCGCTAGTGTGGGTGGGAAAGCGATCAACACTAAATGCAATAAGGTAAGCGTTCATTATTATTTTCTAGACAAATCCAATTTTTTGTTACACGAAAAGTCTGATATTTATTAGAGAAAATAAAATCAAAACAAATATTAAATAATAAATATTTGACTTTAGAAGACTTTGTGTAGCGTTAAATAAAAATGAAGCACTAAGTAGGTATACATAAAAAAGTTATTTTTTATTAATTTAATTTTGAACGCGGTACCTTAATTATAATACCGTTTCTCTCCTTTATTTTTCCTTTATTTTTATTCGTTACATATAAACTCATTTTAATACCTTACTTTCATACTTTACACATGAGACCACACCTTTATCGTCTACAATTTACTGACGTCAGTAAATGTCAGGAAATTGTTCGTCACTAACATGTAAAACATAACCTAAAAAATATTTTTACACAAAACATAATCACGTTTACTAGTAGATTGAAAGCGTAATCTATTGTACTTGTCATAATTTAAGTATATTATAACTGCGGTAGGTGAATTCTTAAAAATCTACTTACTTTTGTTGAGAAGATCTCGTCACGAAAATGTATGATAATTTTTTCACCACCACACACTGAACTTCTGCCGTGTCTCAATGACAAAAAAAATGGCGGCGCGTCATTGTGATGTTACTTTTCGTGACATGACCAGTGTTGCCAGTGATTAAAGTTAGATTCCTACTCTTCGTGATACAAAAAGTTGGTTAAATATGTCAGTAAATCAGTGTCACGAAATTGTTACGATTGATGGGGACATTTTTAAAAATGTTCATTCTTAGTTTATTTAACGTAAATTTAAATAGTTTATCCATCCAACTTAAAAAATAAACATTGCTTTTTAAATTATGGTAATAAAAACTAGTAAGTTTAGTACAAAAATTCTGATTAAAAAATATGTTTCGAATGTCGTCCAACTAGGGGACATTAAAAAATGTATGGTGTTTTTTTGTTACTTAATTTTCACATTTAATTTATGCTAGGATTTTAATCGTAATTCATTGCTTTTTATTAAGAATAATATGCAGTTATGCTTAGATTTATATGTGGAATTTAAAAAATGATTGATTTTAGTCGAAATAATATTTTTTTCAAATATTTTTTTATGAGGACAAACATTTAGTAGTAAAAGTACACATATTTTGAAAACGATTCTGGTACGAAATAATTAAGGATGAATTGAGATAACCCTAGACAACCCTTGCCTAAGGTTGCAGAAGACTATTAAATGTACATCTATACTTACTATACTCTTTGATTAAATGCCAAATTCCATTTTACCCCAGCCACAGATTAAAAATAATAATGAAAAATTATTATTATGATGAGAAAGCTCGAGGAAGTCATCCGTCTGATGCCATATATAGTATCTAATCTGTGCGTCTGCTACGTAGTACTTAAAGTAAAGTAGTCTGTCAGTCTGTGCTTATTTTATTGGTTTGTATAGTAAGTAGGTATAGTGAAGTTTGTGGTCTACCCGGACGAAGAATGTATTGAACAAATCGAGACTGTTTTTTTATTTTAACGTATGTAATCGTAGTACTTCAATAAACAGCTTTATGAATACACTGGCTGCAAACTATATAATATAGAATATAATAACGATGACGTCTCCAGGAACTTCGGTAAGCATATACCAACGTCGTTTATTTAATTTCAACATGAATATGGGTCTGGAAATTGTTCAAACCTACCCTGTTTATATACTTACAATTATATATAATATATATATATTTCTGGTTATTTGAGTTACTAATATGTGCCACTAACTATTTGATCAAACCAATGTGGCTCAGTATTTCAGTCAGTATTAATATCGTTTCAGCAGACTACTCCCGCCAATCAAGAGTTCAAAATTCGAGTTCCAAAGAATGTAAAGAAGAAACATCATGTAATGCGATTCAACGCCACACTCAATGTAGACTTTGCAAAGTGGACTCAAGTCAAAATGGAACGGGAGAACAACATCAAAGAGTTCAAGGGAATGGATGAAGATATGCCCAAGTAACCAGCCATTCTGAATATAGTCTGTTACTTAGTATGTTAAAACCAAATGGTTACAATAATAAACATTTAAATAAGACTCTATGACATAGTAGTTCTAATTGAATTGACTCATTGTAAAAGAATTTGACAAATTTAACATTCTTTAACTTGACATGTCTTGTTTGCCACTGGGTCTAGGTTTGGTGCAGGTTCAGAGTATGGTCGGGATGTACGCGAGGAGGCCCGCCGGAAGAAATTTGGCATCATTTCGCGCAAGTACAAGCCTGAGGACCAGCCATGGATACTCAAAGTTGGAGGCAAGACTGGAAAAAAGTGAGTGACTCTTCCTTACTATTTATTAACACTTAATGTATAAAAAAGTAACTATAAGTCAAAAAATTACTATTACTACTGAATTTGGATCTACAAAGTAAGAATGCAGCGGAAGAATGGATATTCTGGAAGGACTACCTTATATCAACAAAGCTAGACGAGGTAACTGAAAAAGTAGTAAAAATAGAAGTCTTACGTAATGTCATGGGGCCAGATGTCCTCAAAATTTTTGCTAACCATAGGTACCGAAAGCTAGTGGAGCCACTCTTACAGGGAAATCATCCAGGCAATTGATGAGTACTCAAAACAGTACAAATGAAGTATTTGACACATGTCTTTTTAATAAAAAGACAAGAGGATTGTGAATCATTTAAACGCTATTTAACTACATGCAAAGAATTACCTAATTGGCAATTGTAATTATGAGACCAAACTGGATGACCAGCTAGCTGTTACGAGACAAAATTGTTAATGGCATACATCTTCAGAATACAGGAATACACATTTACGTGAAGCGACCTGTAGCCTTGGTAGTTTTTGTTGCCTCTGCAGTTCGTTTAATACATCGATTTAAATTATTTACTATGCCACTATAACGTCACGTCTCTCTTCATAAAACAATCATAATTTCAGCCGAAAGACTCTACTGCTGGACATAGGCCTCCCCCAATGATCGCCACAACAATAGGGATGTTTCCTGGGTAAAAAATAGTAATTCAAATTAGTCCATCAGTTAGATTACCAAAAAATATTGAACACGTATTTTATGCTTTATCAAATCAATCAAAATTGACAAAGATAACGCGCATCAAAGTTCGGGAATGGGGGCTAATGACGGTAAAAAGACGGACTTAATGGTAAAAAGTGTATAAAGTCGTGACGTCACGTGGAACTTCAACGCACTATATCTTCGTCATTTTTTGTTTAATTGACAAAAGAAAAAATGTGTCGGATATTTTTTTATTATGTAAATGACGGACTAATTAGAATTTTTCAGGAAACTAGCCTATTGATTCTGTGCTGCTCGCATCCAGCGGAGACCCGCAATTTTTGATTTTGTGCTGCTCTCATCCAGTGGAGACCGGCAATTTTCACCAGGTCATGAGTCCATCGTGTGGTAGGTCTGCCCACCCTGCGCCTTCCGGTACGTGGTCGCCAGTCTAGAACTTTGCGACTCCATCGGACATCCGTTCTTCGAGCAATGTGCCCCGTCCACTACCACTTAAGTTTAGCTATTCTTTGGGCTATGTCAGTTAGTCTATCGATCTTTTGTGGATTTCCTCATTTCTAATTCGATCTCGCAGCGATACTCCGAGTATAGCCCTCTCCATCGCCCTTCGGGTGATCTTAAGCCTTCTTATGAGGCCCATAGTGACTTTCGTCTTGAGAGACTGTGGTATATTGGACAAGAAGATATGGCGTAACTTCCCGAACGACGCCCAGCCGAGTCGGATTCGATGATTGACCTCTATCTCGAAGTTGACTCTACCTAACTGGACAGTATGTCCCAGGTATAGATACATAATCGTCATCAACTTCGAGCGTATAGTCTCCGATTTTTACTGGAGTTGGCAGTGCATGGATATTGGATATGATCTTGCTAATGTTATAACCATGTTAATTTTAATCAGCAAACCGAAGGTGAGTGATGTACTCACCGTTTATATTGATGCCGATCATTTTCCAGTCAAGAACCTTGAAAACATCCTCCAGCGCAGCGGTGAACAGTTTTGGAGAGACAACTCGCTGTCTGACTCCCCGTTGCAACATGATAGGTTTCGAGTTCTGCTCCTGCAGTCTGACTGACACAGTGGCGTTTTCGTACAAACACTTCAACATTTCGATGTACCGTAACACGACATCGGTCTCACCTGGGGAACATATTGATGAACTACCTCATCAAGTGTCGTGAGAAAGGACTGCCCCTGAGTACTAGCGCATTGTCTAGTTTATTACCTTGATATAGGGTGCACAATTTTATACTAGTTGAACATCGTGACTGACTAAAAAATTGCCAAGGTGAATGTAAGTGTTGTGTGGCAGGTTTAAGGGCATCCGGGAGGGCGGCGTGTCGGAGAACGCCGCGTACTACGTGTTCACGCACGCCGCCGACTCCACCATCGACGCCTACCCGCTGCAGGAATGGTAAGTGTTCTAATCCACTATTTACGTACTAACTACCGATACCTGTACCATTACCATGAGTTGCACAAACCGCTCTCGCTAGCGTAAACTATCGCTCGGTTCCTTTTACTTGTATCGGCGACAAGCAGCATTTCCGATAGATTTCGATAGTGAGAACGGTTTGCGCAAACTCGTGGTAAGGGCTCTGTTACTGTTGCGGCTTCTAAAATTACTGTACCATAGGTTCTACATATTCGTAGTCTTGTCCTATAAAATTAAAAATATTGACTGGGACATAACTGATTGGGAATATTAAATAATAATATCACTCAACAAATTCAGCTCCTCGGATCTGGTGGTCTGATTTGTTGTAGCAATATAGTAATTTCAGGATCTTTATCTTAATGACAAAACTGTCTACGATTCTCTTCTTTCTTTTTAAAGACGCGACAAATTTTTTTTTTAAATAACTTGTGATGCAACTAATTTTGACCAAATAGCTATTCGCATTCGCATCCTATTGGCGAGGTATTGTCATTAAATAGCTTAACCAGTTTTGTTAGGCTTTAACCTTCCCCTGGCCTAGAAGGACAAAGATCTCAGTTCTTCTACTAAAAAAGAGACATAAATACATTTAAATACTAATAATCAAAGAAACAAAGAATGAAACAGGCTTCTGTATAAAAAAAGCCCTAATGAAAAGAAAAATTCGGTCAAGTGCAAGTTGGACTCGCGCACCGAGGTTCCCGTACCTAACCATGTAATAAAACGGTGGATACCTTCCGTAAGCTCGTGTATTTAATGCAACTTCGTCTGTGATACGAGCTTGCAGGTTATCTCATTTTACTTTACTTTCTCAAATACCTTCGTGTTATTTTTCCTGTAAAATATAGACTTACCCAACTTCATTTCAGCACGAAGCTTTTAACAATCACAATATTGTTAGGAAAGGTGCCTTAGTTTGGTTTCGATAAAAAAAAATATGAAGCTTTATTTTAATGCAATATTGGCTTCGACGGTTAGTCCACTTGAGTCCACAGGACATAGTAGAGGTTTAACTACTAAATAAATACACTACGCATTAAAAACTGATTTTACTAAATGCCTGATTGACTTCTACACGTTTAGTTTTGCAGTTTGACCTGATCGCATCGATCTCTGCGACGTGTCGTTCCAACTGTGTAGCAGGGCCTTAAGGCTGGGTACTAACCACAGACCAAATACCCGGTGTCCGGTGTTCAGATATAGTCTTCATTATCAGTTCCACTTCCCTAAATAATGCTTTTGAAACGCAACTGCTTGAGTTATTACAGGAATTACCAAAATTGTTATATGCGTGCCTATAATAAGTATTTGCGGAGTCCCATCGATTGCTCATAGAGCCTCTCATCAAACGTGAACTTTGATTACAACAGGACTTGGAAGTAAATTCCTGTCGATTAAAAAAATAATCATCCAAAATGATCCGGCCATCTCAGGGTAATCGGTGAAACAACATATATAAACAAGAAACAAATATACCTACACGTGTCGAATTGAGAACCTTCTCCTTCGTTTTTTATGAAGTCGGTTAAAAATATTAGGTTTTGCGAAGTTATTTTCTCCTATTCAGTAAATGATCCTTATCCAAACAAATACGTTCTTTACCTTGGAAATTTAAAGTAGATTAAAATTGTAATTTACACTATATAACTTATTATAATTGAAATAAATACTTTAGAAGATAAATAATCAAAGCATGTTAAAGCAACGAAACAATAATTCACGGACCGGAGACGCTCGGCGGCCACAGACAGATCAGCCATGTGATTGAAATGCAGCGGCAAATGAGCGGCGAGAGTCACACTTAAAGGACCGAATGATTTTGTCATGGCAGTCCTAATTAATAATTTAATTCATCCGCTGATCAGCCGCTGCGCACGTCAGAGAATCACACCACAGACATTCAACGTTGCGGGCTACCAGGCGCCCGTTTCTCGAAGCATATTAGTCTCATAATTAGTGTTTTGTCTCGTTGTTAAAAGAAAAAAATAAACAAGACACTAATATTATTAGACTAATATGCTTCGAGAAACGGGCGCCTGTGGTGTGGTGTGATTCTCGTTTTTTTTATGTACCTATATAAGAACCTTGGCAGCTTTACAGCGTAAATAACACCTCGTCACCGAACTCGAAGGCGAGCCTAACTCGACCCGTCAGGGCGTATGAACTACATGTTCGTGCGTGTCATCGACCTTGGACGTATTTCGACGCAGTTGGCCACGGTTGTTGGTACATAACTCCACATAAGGCCTATGAGTACGCAGGTCATATTATGATTGTCATATGACATGAGAGACGAAATGATGTTCTTCTGTCCATAAGAAAGTGGGCTATACATGGCCCAAAATTTGTTCGTATTGTGTAACGAAAAGTCAGCTGCAAGCATTGTTTATAAAGAAATTGTATAATCAAAGCTAGTAGATTCACGTTATTCAACTATTTTTTTTTCTAAATTACACCCTTGTGAATCCGGGGCTGGTCGCTAGTTTCCAATAAATTCCGATTCTTATATTTCTTACTGTATGTTAACCGTTGCATACGCGCGCACACGATAAGCGACAGCTGACTGTTATGCAGTCGGGTTTTTTGTTTTGATAATTAATTATATTTTCAGTATTATTATTTAACATGTTTTTAATTCTCGCTTTTTATTACTTTCTAGATAAAAAAGACATCATTATTATAGAAAGTGTTTTCGGCTCAAGATTTAAAGTTGCTGCGGTTTTTTCCAGGTTCATCTTTCATTTAGCCAGTCTTCGAGTTTTATAAAAAATTTGGTTTTTTCGAAAATTAAAAGACTGAGAACGCCGATCAAATTACACTTAATGCTGAGCACATCACACTTCCATTGTTTGTTCTCAGGTACAATTTCCAGCCTATTCAGAGATACAAAGCATTATCGGCTGAAGAAGCTGAACAAGAATTTGGAAGGTAGGTGTTGAGAGAACAAATCAAAGCAACCTATTGAGCCATTAAAGAGTTCGCCCTTAAGTTCACTTATCAAAAAACCCGGTAAAGAGCGAGTCAGGCTCGCAGAATTAGCGTTCCATACTAAAATATCAAAAAGTGGTTGATAGGCCTTATTAAATTTTCTTTAATTTTATCCTTTGCTTGTCATAATGATAACTGAAAAATTAATTGGATTGTACCACATAAGTTAAAACGTTGTCTATTATTCATTTAGAATGAAAAATGTATTCGTATAACATTCCGTGTTTGAGGGTCCGCATAAGGTCAGCTGTCCATATTTTCATTAACTGTTATACGTTTTTTACTTAATTGCTAGACATAAAAAAAAATGTAGGAGAAGTAGGTATGTTAACTTGTGGCACCACAGACCTCCTCTGCTGCACTGGGAGTGAAGAAACAGCATAGAATGCGTGCAGATGCTTATCATCCCGGCATGTCGTAAAAGTCGACTAAGGGACGGGTCCTCTCCAACATGGTGGACTATCTGTATGGGCGATGGGCTGATCACCTGTCACCACACGGTTCATCATACCATCTTAGGACTAATTAATCGAACGTGGCCACAAGTAGTCTTGTGGCTCTGCCCACCCCATTAGGGATTTCGCTCGTGATGTATGTATGTACCACAGACGGACACACAATTGGTTTAAGTTTACTTGATAAAAAAACGCAGGTACCGCTAATTTTCTCTTTTTTCGAACAGTACTCTTACCTATGAAGCCCCAGATTTTTGAAATATAAACGAAAAAATCCCCCATGGCTTCACTCACTTTGGCTTGAGTGAGAACTTTACAAAATTAATAACAAGTATTTTCATAGCTATTTAAAATTCATAATCACAAACTTTTAGGACAATCAGCGCCTCTATTCCGGAACGTTAAGTGATTCTGTAGCGATTCGTGAGCGAGATTTCTCATCTCGCTCTTACGCATGTTGTAGCATTTAAAAGATGCTTGAGTGGTTTCTGAATGTTGCAGACGCAACAAGGTGATCAACTACTTCTCGCTGATGTTCCGCAAGCGCATGCGCGGCGACGACGCGGCCGACGACGCCGACGACCCCGACGAGAAGAAAGCCAAAAACGGCAAAGCCAAAAACGGTCAGGTTCATAATGAAACTTAATCTTTCGTAAACAATTGAATCGCTTAATACGAAAACAAAAAAAATATAGTGACACTTTTTCATATTTCTCTTTTTAATTGTACAATGTTCTTTGCATTAAAACACACCGTTTCAAATTTAAAACTAAAAATACATAGCGTATTCGCCAGGCAGTCTATGTCAATGTAGGCGTTACAAGCAGTGTTCTACATACATTGATGGTTTTTTTGAATTTAACTCCCATGGTTGTGATTACTTATCATAATCAGCCTTTCTGAAAGCTGAATAAAATTATATGTTGTTTTTAGTTTAGAGGCTAAAATAAAATCTTTCAGATTTAAAAATATCAGACATGGATGAATGGATTGATTCGGAGGATGACTCTTCGGGATCCGAGGCTGCGGGGGAAAAAGACAACGATAGCGACGCAGCTGCAAAGAAAAAGAACAAAAAAGGTAATCTACGATTATCAAGCCGGTTAAGAGTCGCATTAAGTTCGAATTTTCCATGTATGTTTCGGTGACAGAATCTATTTTTATTAAAAGCATTTGTTTCTTCTTTGGAGTCATCCTAATAATAAACTCGGCAATACTATTCGTTTGATAGTTTTCATTTGACACTGTAAATTGTTTATCTTATCAATGAAGCGAAATGAATAAGTCTTATTCCCTCTTACGTGTTACATAAAGTACAGATAATAGCATAACTATACACAGCGACATCGACAGTCTGTTGGTGTGACTCTGACTGTCGCTGTGTATAGTAATGCTAGGATACTGTACACTACATATCTCACAAATGAAGTGACGTAAATATGAAGCTTCCTTTGCGGCATCGGTAAGTGCCATATACTCTGCCTCAGTAGACGACAGTGCCACGGTCGGTTGTTTCTTTGAGGCCCACGATACTGGACCATTTGTCAATCTTCCACACAGTTCGCCCGATATCCATCAGCGTAGCCGACAAGAGACATCGCTGTCTTCCTATAATCAATAGTACCTTCGTATTACAAATATAAAATATGGTTCTTAATAAATAAATTTTTAGAGGCCGCAGTCAAAAAGAAGAAAAAGGTGGATGACGAAGCGTTCGAGGAGAGCGACGACGGCGACGAGGAGGGCCGCGAGCGCGACTACATTTCGGACTCCTCCGACAGGTACCGCTGCCCCACTCCTACCTTCATTGCTTAGTATTAGTACCTTATTGAGTTACATTTAAAAGCTTGAACTGTTGGCGAGGCGGGAATGTGACTCGACCTCTGTGTGCGACGGCGTGGGACCAGTACCGTTACCGTTACCATGAGTTGCGCAAACCGCTCTCGCTAGCGCAAACTATCGGAAATGCTGCTCGTTGCCGATACAAGTAAAAGGGAACGAGCGATTGTTTACGCTAGCGAGAGCGGTTTGCGCAACTCATGGTAATGGTAGGGGAAAGTGGGGGAAATACGAACACCTAAGGGAAAACTTAAATAAAACAGTGGAATTTGATCACAGAGTTTCTTTATTGTTTAATTATTAAAGTTTACTTATCTGTCTAACGAATTCACTAATCAACATTTATATCTTTTTAATAAATGGTAACAATATGAAAAAAAAATCAAAACCCTTAGTGTTCGGCTTTACCCGACATTAGTCGGGTAAACACGAACACCAAGTTTAGCTCATGAATATGTGAGTATTCCACTATGTAAAAGTTAGTCATTTAGCTGATTAATATGTGAGTATTTCACTATGTAAAAGTTAAATTACTATTGTAGATAGAAATAAATCAACACCAACTTGAATTTACCAAAAACCTTACATCAAAAACATGCAAAATATTGAAAAATGCATACCTTGACAAGTACGTGCGTCCGCGTCTCCCGTGTTGTTGACTGGCACTAGTGGTGGAGTGATCTCCGAAATGACGGCAAGTAAAATATGGCTATCTCTTTCTAACACATTAGAACCATTGGATTCGGGATTACCCCGCGTTCGCGTTTCCCCCACTTTCCCCTACTGGTGACGCCGGCCACGGCTTCGATGTCGTCTCGCTAGCGGTAGTTGGGGCGACCACGCGGCCGAACCGTGTCTCTCGGGTACCGTTGGAGGACTATTTTAATACACCGTCTGTCGGTGGTTCGTGCCGTTTGTCTGTTCGAAGAAGAAGGCAGTGAGTAGCAGAATATCTGTTTATTAAGATAAATATACAGCGAACGGTGTGTACAGAGACATATCAAAGATATTATTAAAACTGTAACCAAGGCGATGACACGCTATACTGTGACAGGGTTCTATGTATGAATACGATTACAGCCAGTATAGCGCTCCTATATGGCCTCCAACAGCGTCCAGCCCATCGCCATTTCATACAACACTGCAGCGCAGCCATCTATTTTTGTTGTACCGCGGATCTCAGTACTTTTCACTCAATTTAAGGTCTAGAATGCTTCTTTGAGCACATCTTTGGAATGTGTTTATTTTTTTATGATTATTTTGGTCATGGACCAAGTTTGACACCCGTAGAGTAGAGTTGGTGTCACGACCGAGTCCACTATCTTCTTTAGTTTTATTTATATATATTTTTAACTTTAATATGTTTTTTTACCACCAATACGTGCTCCGCGCCGTCTTAATTATTCGCTCTACTTCTTGAATAGGGATGTAAATACTAAATTGTTTCAGAGGAGTAGTAAAAGAACTCCATTTTGTGTTTTTTTTTGGTTTCTTCTCCGAAACTGTTTAGTTTTGTCTTCACCGCGTTCCAGCCGCCACAAGCTTACCTACTTTCTTCGGGCACTAGTGGACACGCCTTTCGGACACCTTCATCTCCCTGTGGACCCAGGGACTCCATAGTTCGCCCATTCATTCGGTGCTGGAGTGGACCCTGGAACGCTGCCGACCCACCTGAACCCTCGCCGTGCTCACCGACTATACAAGCTGTGTTCGCTCTATTGCTATCTCATTACTCATTAGTGGCAGTCTATTAACGAATTGTCTAGCTAGCTTATTAAGCGAAACACAGCACGTTGTAAAAACGTAAATAAAATTGTTCTTAATTTTAGTTACAATACTTAACAGGCATTTTTTTGTTCCTACAGTGAAACGGATCATGAGGCAAAGGCTAATAAAGAACTAAAGGGCGTTGCCGAAGAAGATGCGCTCAGGTAGGTGGTTTTGCTTTATTCTAAACTCTTTTCCTCCGTAGCTATAATCATTGATAACATGGGAGAGCTTGCACTACGCAAAGCCTATGTTTCGTGTGTTCTTTTGAAATACCTTAAAGCGTCTTAATGCATAAATTGTCAATGAGACAGATGAGAAACATAAATGAAATTGTATATTTTTCAGGAGTAAAACTTACTACAAATCACGGCCTAACAAGATAGGCCTGCGCAAATCGTTTGATATTATTCTCCCAATTATCTCGCATGTACAGTCGAGGTCATAATTTTATATACGTTTGTTACCAAAGGGGCAAAAATATTTCAGTGCTCTTACGCCCTGGACAATAAAGTGGTGTTCACATATTTTTGACCTCGACTGTACCTCACATCCGCGACGATCAGTTGCGTCTTTGCCTAAAAGCAACCTTAAGGAAATTATTTTGTAGTAAATACGAGTGAATATTATATATGTATTGTTATTCAGGTTTTTACACACTTCTATTATATTATTTTTACTAAACCCGGTGAGTTTCATTCGTAAAGCCATTCGTTTAAAGACGTAGTGATGACGCACTTCCTAGACAATTTTCGTAGGTATTTCTCTGATTTGCCACAAATATTCCTTATCCACACAACGGATCACTCGCCTTTACTTTATTCTTGTATCTAGAGGAACTTTATCGGAAACCTCCGTTGCATATATGTGGTAATAAGTGGCATATTACATTGTTGGTGGCTGTTTGCAGGAAGCTCCTGACGTCGGACGAGGACAGCGACGAGGAGCAGGAGCAAAAGCCGGAGTCGGAGGCGGAGGACGAGCCCACGCGCGAGGGCGAGGAGCGCGCCAGCAAGCTCACCAAGAAGAAGAAACAAGGCGACGCGGTTAAGAGAGGTCTGTGCCCGGCGCTAACGACCTGGCTGCCAGCGCCCCCCCCCCCCCACTCGAACCGCACCTGAAGCCTGGCTTTCAGCAATGTTATTATACACGAAAGCACGGATAGGGAAGAAGCCAAGCCATAATTGCAGCTTGACAAGAGATGTGACGTGTTTAAACTTAGTCGTACAGGCGTCACAGTGACACAGTTGAAATGACAAAAAACAGTTGTTCGCACTTCTAAGATTTTCAGATCTCATGTGCCAAATTGTTTTTATTGTCTTTTTTGTTTTATTAATGGGCTTTCCCACAGTGGCTTACGTGGCTGAAGGTGGAACGCGACACCAGGAAATGCCTATTTACTCTCCTCTTGAAAGTACTTAGATCATAATCATCCCGAAAGACCGACGCAGGGAGGTCATTCCAGTCCTTAAATGTATGTAACAGAAAAGCAAGAGTTAATCATGTAGGGATGGAATTAATCCATTGGTCTGGCGGTCCGATGATAAAAAGTAGAGCGTGGCAGCAGCTCGTGGAATCTCACGCGACACTCTCCAAAATGTAGACTTGCATCCCTGGGCTACCATACAAGTAAATGATGTTGTCCCCTAAATGATGTCACAAGCAGAACCACTTATGCTTTTTAGTGAATCAGTTTTGGCACTGCTGCTGTCTGTTATTACCTCAACGCAAGTATTGTGGAGGTATCGCTCCGCAGGCAGAACGGGCTGTGGGGCGTAAGCCCCTCACCCCGCATATCCCGCATGATGGAACTGTCGCGACAAACACGTAAAAAAAAAATTTTTCACTATGACAGAACTCTGATATTTTCAGACTTCACCTCTTACACTGAGCCATTTCCATTGCTACCCTTATTTAACCCTAGGGAAGGACGCATGGCTAAAACAAGTGTGATTAATATGGTTTTACAGAGTCAAGCAGCGAGTTCAGTTCTGATTCGGACACGGACCAAGAGAGCAGCAACAACAAACCCAAAGCGAAGAAGCGGAAAGAGCCGGGTGGCGACAAGAACGCAGCCGCGCCCAGCGCTTCAGGTGAGCACCGCGGTGTACTTGGATTATTCGTTATTTTATTTATCCTTTTGAACGCCACGGCTGAGTGCGAGAAAGCGTGCCCCTGACGCCGAGTGATGGCTGTAGTCGACAAAATGTATGGGAAAAGGCATGCCGAAGCGTCAGTGGCACGAAAATCTGCTGTCCGCTACAGCCGACTGTGGCGTTCAAAAGTGGTGTGTATCATCGTCCGCATTCAGAAGAGAAATAAGGCCAGCTGTCCATATTTAAATGTTCGTTTTAAGTGACTTAAGTGACTGATTAACTTAAAAAATATATGGATAGTAGTGTATGCAAATTAGACAGAATAAGTTTAAGTTCACCCAACAAAAAAAAAAGTTGCCTACATTTTTCTTATTTTTCGAATATATCTGTCACGTATAAAAGCCCACATTATTGAAATACAAACGATAAATCCTCCATTAGTGCATCCTTCAGCAAATCACATAACTCTTCTAAATTTGAATTATTTTTTATGATTATTTCTCAAATAGTACACAGTACGTACACAGTTATCGTCAACTTTTAAGTGTTACTATTTAGTTAATAGATTTTCCAAGCGAAATGTAAGGCTTTTTTAAGTGATTAACAAATAATTATTAATTTCATTTCTTATTTAACACAATTACTTAAGAAATGTATGCAATCTGTTTGAAAATCTTTTAACAAAATCGTAACGAAATGGTATACTGGTTACGGCGTCAAAGAATAGGCGCGGGTTCTATTGCGTGCCAGCGGCTGGTAGGCCGCGAAAAAATGGCGCGGACAGTGTTTATATGGTGCCTTTTTAGGCACCGTAATTTAGGCGTCCCAAAATAGTTTCCATCTAAACCTGCCTTAACGTTTCCCGCTTCTGAGATAATGGCGGTCGGATGAACTGACGTACATCATACAGTCGGTGAGAGGGTCCGGGACACTAAACAGTATTTGTTGAGTGAGGTGAGGTGTGCGTGTGTGTTGCAGCAAGCGCGCCGGGCAGCGCCAACACGTCGCGCTCCGGGTCGCCTGCACTCGTGCCCACGCACCCCAAGCGCGCCAAGATCGATCCCGCCTATACGTGAGTCACAATTAACCTACCTACTTCACTTATTCATCAAGTCGAAACCAAAACAGTGTTTCTAGGTGTTACTCTTGACACAAAACTGCAATGGAATGCGCATATATCGACCCTTGCAGGCAAACTTAGTTCAGCGGCTTATGCGGTGAAACGCATCCGACAGCTCACCGACGTCGAGACGGCCAGACTGGTTTATTATAGTTATTTCCATAGTGTTATGTCTTATGGTATATTATTTTGGGGAAAAGCAACTGATATCCAGACTATCTTTGTGCCACAAAAGCGGGCTGTATTATAAACATATAGATTATTTTGAATTAGCTTCTAGTAGTATTAACTCGCATGATTTTAAAAGGGCATTATCTCGAAGTTCGGCGTTTAACGACGGTACTCACGTAATGATAGGTGACATTCGTTTCGTTCATTCCATTCATGCCAGCTCTTGGCAATTGAGCTATAGGTACAAGTATAGTAAAATTAGTAAAAATAACTTGAAACGAAGACAAAAAGTAAATTAAACTCTGAATTTATTACATTATAGGTACAAGTATAGTAAAAAACCGGACAAGTGCGAGTTAAACTCGCGTGGAGAGGGTTCCGTTCGATACTTGATCATCTGAAATTTACTAGGTTACTTTAAATACCATGGACTTCTTATAGGTTTTCCTGTAATCTATAGGTAAAGAACTATATCCTGTATTTTTTTCAAAATTTTAGCCCCAGTAGTTTCGGAAATAAGGGGGGAATGGTAAATTTTCGCCTATTTTCATAAATAACTTCCAAACTATTTTACTTAAAATTCAGAAGAAATATATTTATAGTCCTCACAATAAGCCCTTTCATTTGATATGTCACACAATATAGATTGCATAACTTTTTTTAAAATTTTCTGTTTTACCCCCCAAAAGTGGCCCCCATGTTTAAAATTCATATATTTACGTCACGCGTCCGTGTTGCGGTCACCGACTTACATATGTATACCAAATTTCAGCTCAATCAGTCCAGTATTTTCGGAGCAAATTGGCTGTGACAGACGGACAGACAGACAGACAGACAGACAGACGCAAGATTGATCCTATAAGGGTTTCGTTTTTTTCTTTTGAGGTACGGAACCCTAATTAGTAAAAATAACTTGAAACGAAGACAAAAAGTATTTGAAACTCTGAATTTATTACATTATAGGTACAAGTATAGAAAAAATTAGTAAAAATAACTTGAAACGAAGACAAAAAGTAAATTAAACTCTGAATTTATTACATTATAGCTACAAGTATAGTAAAATTAGTAAAAAAAACTTGAAACGATGACAAAAAGTAAATGAAACTGAATTTATTACATTATAGGTACAAGTATAGTAAAATTAGTAAAAATAACTTGGAACGAAGACAAAAAGTAAATTAAACTCTGAATTCATCACATTATAGTTACAAGTATAGTAAAATTAGTAAAAATAACTTGAAAGGAAGACAAAAAGTAAATTAAACTCTGAATTTATTACATTTACATTACATTGTTTGTTGTAAGAATTGTGTAGAGTTAAAAACATCAGTTAAATTTGGTTTCAAGTAACGTATAAAATAGACGAGTAGCTGGTTAGATAACGCTAATAAATTAACAAAATAATTATATTTTTCATGAAATCACGAGATCTTTAAAATTAACTTGAAGTATTAAAATTATATTCGAACCTTATTTCCCGAACGTAGTAACATTGAAATTCGCCTTTTAAAGCCACAAACATATTATGTAACTCTTAGTGCAAGAAGTAATTTTTCGTTATTTAGTGGTACGGAAAGTGCTGATAGGTGGCTTTCATAAGTTGATTGTATGTAATGTCGTGTACAGGGAGTGCGGCGTGACGGAGGAGGCGGTGCGGCGCTACCTGGCCCGCAAGCCCATGACCACCACGGAGCTGCTCACCAAATTCAAGTCCAAGCGCACCGGCGTCAGCAGCGAGCGCCTCGTCGAGACCATGACGCAGATCCTCAAGCGCATCAACCCCGTCAAGCAAAACATCAATGGGAAAATGTATCTCAGTATCAAGCAAAACTGATCAAGATACACGTTACTGTTTTAAGGGTGCCAACCATCCTTGCTCCAGCCTTTAGTACGGGCGCAGTTTGGTGGGTTGGGCACAGATCCGATTTTAAAATGTACGTTAACGTATACAGACAAAAATGTACTGATGTACTGTTATTTAATTTGAGTAAATGACTGAACAGAATAAAAACGTTGTATTTAAAATTTAAAAAACCCTCGCCCTGGTAATAGAGCTCTGATAAGAACGATTTAAAAAAATAAAATAAATATCCTTGCCTCTTACCAAATTATATTCAGCTTTAACGTGGCTTTAACAAATTGCTACACGAGCAACGGTCGTCAGTTCCACACCTAAGATTTTTTTATTTGTCTTCAGACCTATTTTTTTCTTTGCTGTACCAAAGTTGCGAGCAGTGAACAACAATCGACTTTCATAAACTACTTTAATATTTTGTAAGTTTCTGGAGATTAGTGGCCGAATCTTTGACTACGTGCTAAGTGAACAATACTGAACAACTTTTCTAAAGAAAGATACTTAGGTACAAGTTTCGAGAAAATATTTCAAGTCTTCATATATAGCCGGATTAGTAGCTGCGTATTACGCCATTCAATATCGACGCAAAGCAGTCAAAAATTGCAAACATGCATGTTACTGCTATTTGGTAATATAGCAACCCTGAAAATGTTTTGCTACTCCCATAATACTCGAAAATTCTTCTTTGGACGAAACTACAATATAAAAGCGTTTTTCAGGTATCGTTGCAGGAAAAGCAAGCTAAATTTGACGAGCTATGGGAAAATAGCGTAGTTTTTGCAGGTGCCATATTACACAATAAGTTACGGAAAGATATTATAAAAGATTCAAGGTCAATTGTTAGTTTCCGGTACTGCTGGTGAGCCCTTGTGAACAACGATAAGGTAGCAGGCGCGGTCCCAAGCTCAAAATTTTGGAGGGGGTCACTAATAATAAAATAAAAAAAAATCGAGTAAATTAGATTGACACTTTTTTATTTTGTGAATTTTTAAAAAAAAAATCAATTTGACGTGTATGATTTGACTGATTGCCATGCCCCCCTTCAGACCTTTTCAAGACTTGGATTTGACTGATTTATTTTATTTGATACATAACAAGTACGTGTTTTATATTGAGTCTTCCAACGGCGAGTGAGGGCGGCGGGCCAGGCGATGTTTTCTAATAGGTGTATGTGTAGGCGCGTCGGCGGTGCACACACGCATATGCTAGGCGTTAACTAGTGCGGCCCCGCAGGAACAACGGTATGAGTCATTATTGGAAGCGGGCACAGTCGGTTGAAATCTTTTCGGAGCGTCCCCGAGGTTGTGAGTACGTCGGCCACGCCGGACACGTTGTCAGCACGCCCCCTTTAAAATTACGGGTCTTAGGCGATTTATTCCCTGACGTGGTTGGTGCACCTGATACTATTTACTCTGACAATGGAACCGCGTTTGTTAGCGAACCAAATCCTCAAGGAGTTTTAGGCCACTGATATGCAATAGTTCACAGCAACTAAAGGGATCAACTGCAGTTTCATCCCAGAGCAGCACCTAGCTTTTGAGGACGTTGGGAGTGTAAAGTGCGGACTGTAAAGGTAGCTTTAAAAGCAACGCTTAACCAAAAAGCTCCGAATGAGGAAACATTAATGACGTTACTTGCCGAGGCTGAAGCAATCGTGGATTCACGCCCGTTGACTCACGTGTCTACAAAACCCGATTCCCCAACTACTTTGACGCCGTTTTGATTTTCCATTCCAGTTCAAATCAAACTCTCCCTAAAATCTTAAATGACGATGACCGCGTCTTGATACTTCGTTCAGAGTGGAGGAAAGCTTTGAGACTATCGAATCACTGGGTGCGTAGGGTTCTCCCCACAATGTAACCACGTGTCCAAACAAGAGGAAACCGTGGAGAAGACTTGAAAACTAGTGACATAGTCATTATTGTGGATAAATCGCTTCCACGAGGAACGGCCACGATGGCGAATAGAGGGATGGTATACTGGAAAAGACTGCGTAACCAGGATACTTAGTCGACGTTGTCACGGTAGGGGGTACGCTACACCAACCCTTGAAACAACTGGTGAAGCTTGCCACTTAAAGTCTTTAACTGACCTTGGTCAGCTGAGCCAGTTGGTGCAGTGCTGCACGAGGGGGAGGATGTCGCAAACTCCTTGGATGTTATTTCTTTTTAAATTTCTTAGGTACAGATCAATCATTTAGGTACAGTTCATTTATTTGCATCAATTAATCTTTATCCTCCTTCCTCTGTCACGTGTCCTTCTCTGTCACTTTTGAAAATAGTTATTTGCAGCGTTTAACAACGCAAGAGCCATCTATTTACCAAATAGTTGACAGGCGACTGGGGTATTTCCTTTTTCAAGTTTACTCGTCCCCTTCTAATCTCTTCTATAAAGGATCCCTTATCCTCTCCCAGGTCGGTGCGCAGCAGGGGGTTCCGCTTAGCTCTCTAGCCTTCAATGTTGCTATTCAGAAAGTTATAAGTGTTTATTATACTTGTTTAATATGCTGGTTGTAAGTATACGACAGAACTATCACCTAAAAAGAATACTTATACTTATCAACAATCTCACATTACTATCAGAAACGTATTTTCAAGTGTCACGGGTATCAAGCAAGATCGCCCCGGGTATACTTAATGAGCATTTATGGTACATTTATAGCCAGTGCAGTCCCGTGGTTCGGACAGCGGCCCGCGTTGACCCCACCCTCGCAAGTGCGCCCTCGTTGCCGCACGACAAAGCCTTCACAGGTCAGTCTCTCCGCAAGCCGGGCCGCACGTGACGTATCGTATCCCCGCTGTGTTCACGGCACGGCTACTCGCGTGGAACGCCCCGCAACGAACTTTTTCCGAGAAGGAAGCATTTAATCTAGTTCAAATTGGTGTAACTACTTGTGTGGTATTTTTGACTCAATTTGGACTTTTGTTAACACTGAAGGAGTCTAACTTTTAAGAATAAGGTAATTATTGAAGTCCATCCGGTAAGTCTGTCAGTCTGTACAGACCTTTTCGCGTAAGTTTGTTTAAAGTAAGAAAGCCCTACGCTGAATCCTGTCTGTTGAGGGTAATTATCCTAACAGTATAATTTCAGTAAGGTAGCACACGGCAATTTTATTCTTAAGCCTATCTGCCGAGACGCTTCCTTGTCATGCAATAGCGAATAATATTTAGATACCTAAGTGGGACCGCTGCTCGTGTATTAAACTTACTTACCTGCTTATTTATATAATTTTAAATGCGAAATGTTTTTATTGTTTTTCTTTCACGTCGGAAGGTAGCAACGGATTGAAATGTTTTTTTTTTCATAGAGATAGTTGGATTGCAGGGCCGGAGAATGACATGGGAGATTTATATTCCGGAAAAGTCATAATTCTTGAGGAAATAGCGGCAAAAGCTAGTTAGTAATAAGTAATGTTTTATTTTATGTTTGGGGCAGCAAAGCCGATGCATAAAACTTGGTATATTTGTATTATTTGTCAGTAATGTTTCCACTGTTTGCTTGAATTACAAAAGGATCAGTGGCGCAGCCTGCCTACAAGCCGATTCCTGACGGCTTTACCAAGCTAGAAAGCTACAGCTAGCTGTCAGTGAAGTCCACGTTACTCTAACGAAATGTCAGAGTTGCACGTACAGTTCTAATTTCTCTGGCTTCCCTTAGGAAATATTTGACGCTTCGCCACTGAAAAGGATACCAAATCTTCTTACGTATACATGAAAGTGAAACAGCATGACTCATCACGAAAATCTCCAATACTACAAACTTAGAATTTGGCACGCGTATTCGTTAGCCGACTTACTTTAAATAGGTGCTCGCTAGGAACGTTATTTCTATAACTCCTATTCCTTAGTGAATCAGGTTTGAAGTTTGTATACGAATTTCATAATACCACGAGTAAGCTGTGACGGGGGCCACTGGTAACTTATAAAGTAAGTAATTTTGATGTTAGTCAGTTCATTTGATAATGAGCTCATACGTGCAGTGCGGTGGTCGTGGTCGTGGCCCATGGCACAGCGTAGTAAAGTAAGCTCGCTGTACCATGACGAGGCAACGGGTAGACCTAGTTAGGCTCGGGCAAATACCTACACTACATGCCTAATGGATGCGAATGGAGAACGACTCTTGTCTCTCAATTTAACATCGTAAGAACGCCTACCAATACATACCCATACAGTTCATGGAAACATCGGATTGAGACCTAACATTTCAATAAGAATTTGAACAATAGTAGATACATTAATATCCGTTGTAAGTACAAAGAATAATTTAAATAATTGTTTTTTTAGGGTTCCGTACCTCTACAGGAAAAAAGGAACCCTTATAGGATCGCTTGTTTGTCCGTCCGTCTGTCTGTCTGTCTGTGTCAAGAGCTTTTTCTCAAGAACGCGTGGAGGTATCAAGTTGAAATTAATATCAAATACTCAAGTCAGTAATCTCCTGAAGCTGGGAAAAAATCAACCTTCTAAGTCACCGCAATCAAAAGATACGGCCGTTTATGTCACATATTTTGATACTTTCAAGGGAATCCAAAGGGAATCAAAACCTATAAGGTACTTCCCGTTGACCTAGAATCATGAAATTTGGCAAGAAGTAGTGTCTTACAGCACAAGTAGGTAAAGGGAAAAGTCCGAAAACCGTACATTAACAAGGACATCATATAAAAAAAATTGTTAAACTGAATAACCTTTGCAAAATCGTATCTATTATACGCAACGATTGCACGGAGATAGGAGCTTGCGAAAGTAATTTTTTCTCTTATTTCATAGGTACCTAGGTTGTAAATGGTTACCCGGTTATTAAAACCCATTTTTTTTATTTTTTTGGTTCCGTACCTACTGTCTGTGTTTACGGGACCCACGGCGCGCGAGTCAGACTCGCATTTGACCGGCTTTTTTTTTTAAGTACTGTATGCACTTTCTTTTATTTTTTTGTATATAGATAGTTGTAGAGAACACACTAGGACACCGAATCTGACAAAACTCAAAAGGACTTCGTTTTATTAATGGGTTTGTTTTTTCCATTATTGATATTACATTTCCTTGCGTATTTACATTTGTGGCCTTAAAGCGGATTCAAGAACAGTAAAAAATTTGCTGAGTAAAGCTGATTCTCTTGATTTTCACTCTTTTATTCAAAATCTTTGAAAGGAAAATTGGACAAAACTGACAAATTATATTTATGTTATGCACCTATAGCAAGTTTCAAACGTCATGTTTCATTGGTTTATGACAATGAGTTTTTTTTTTAAATCTTAAACTTTGAGATGATGTCGTATTTTTTTTTTTTTTAATCTAAATTATATATTTTATTTTATTGTTGCTAATGGGTAAACACTACAGATAAAAACATAATTAGGTAGGTACAATTAATATCACCATGATCTGCCTACTAGAGAAAAAAGAAACAAGAAGAAAATAAATGTATTCACAACAATAAACATAGTAAACACGTATAAAAAACAAGTTAGAAACAATTATTGTTACGGAAATGTCCCAACCCAGCATTGTGCTGCCTGCGGCCCTAACATGCATGGCACAAAGATAAATTAGAACCGTTTATCACTAAGTGCGTCTCTCTCACACTAGTGCCGACGAAAGAGATAGTCATAGAGATAAACGGTTCTAATTTATCTTGGCATGCATGTTAGGGCCGCGGGCTGTGAAGCCAACGCTCAGCGTTCAACGTTGTGGTGTGATTCTCTAAGGCGGCTGCGGCTGATCAGCGCATAAATGAAACTAATAATTTGAACTGTAAGAACAAAGTCATTAGGTCTAAATTTGAATGTGTCCCTCATCACTGAACAGCCTAGCCGCTGGGTACGTTAAAGAATCATATGGCTATGGCTAGTCTTCCGTTTGGACCGCTCGGTGTAAAGCACGCAAGTTGGCACAAACATTATTATACACTACACTATGACAAATAAACAAAAATAAAGTACTAAAACACACAGTAAACAAAACAAAACAGAAGGAAGCCAAAGCTGACGAGAAATATTGCACATACATTTTTTTTGTGGCAAAATTATTAGCGCCCAATCGGAAAGCAAAGGAACCAACTTATAAGACTATCTAACCTAAAACAATAAAAACGACCACATAGTGACATGAAAACAAACGCATAACAGAAATTACCATAAATAGGTAAAAAACAGTACCACGGCAGCAGCGAGCTGGTTTAAAACTGGCACCGAGCATCATCCATGGCAAGGCGGATGGGAAATAACTTTGTTTGACGCGTACAATAATATAAAAATAAAATAAAATTCCAAATAAAACAATAACCTCACTTTTCTGCACATTAGGAAGAGATTAATCTTTTCAACGCCTTACGTCAAATGCACGCACCTACCAAACGTGTTTCACAAGCTATGCAAAAATCAACTTAATTTATACGAAAGAAGATCTCTTTTGAGTTGTACCTCCTACAACTATAAGCGTCGGTGGCGTGGTAGGCACGATCGCTCATGACACTTTTAAGAGTCCTTGGCGTTGAAGGGGTTAACAAAAATTACGAAATAAGTATTACTTTATTTTCAATAATAAGTACCTATTTATTTTGAGTTTCATGATTCTAGAACCCCCAAAATATTAATTTCATCCAAACTTTAATCAGCTCTATTACCTACCCCATGCAATATATGTTAATTACTTAGAATAAGGTTAATTAAGAGATTGACCTAACGGGGCTGACGTGTTCAGCAGTGATCAAAGCCCCTAAATATATAAAGATTAAAAAAAAAACTGTACCCCCTTCCCCCAAATTGTTCATAATTTTTATAGACTAAATGTAATTCTGGACTTAAAGAGATCTGTGAAAATTCCATAAATACTTACCTACGTATCCGTTCAATAGTTATGACGTTGTGAGTTTAAAAAAAAACAAACAAGAATTTGAAAAATAGGTATTCTATATTCACGTATATTAAGTTACCCAGGCCTTTTCTTTCGAAAACCTTTTAAGAAGTCTTTTTTGTCTTATCGATTTTATTATAGGTATGTATTCTAGATACGAAAGTTTGTGTGTGTGTTACTACTACTCAGCTCCGTTACGGCTGAACGGATTTTCATGAAACATGGTAGGTATATAGTTATCTTATCCTGGAATACTGTCACGGAAAATTCAAAAGTTCCTGTAGGAATAACTATAACCGCATTCCATGCGGCAGAAGAATATACATGTAAATGAACCGCGATTCGCAGCACGTGAAAGCGAAATCAGCCTGCGATGGTTGCAGCGATTTTGATGTTTTTCCGCTTTCTAAATACAGCCCGGTGCTATACGTACATGTATATATGACTTAGAGTCTTAGACTTAGACCAATGGCATACGCTGAGGCACTGCGATAAACGCTAGCTTGTGACTTGTTTATTGTTTGTTTTGTTGTGCATTTATTCCAAGTTGATAAACAAATGAAATCGGTTTTTCTCATACAACGCATGCATATGACGATGAGTTAAACGCCCCACGGCACCGTTTTTTAGGGGTAGTTTCATTTTTAGGGTTCCGTACCTCAAAAGGAAAAGAGGAACCCTTATAGGATCACTCGGTTGTCCGTCCGTCTGTCTGTCTGTCAAGATATTTTCTCAGGAACGCGTGGAGGTATCAAGTTGAAATTAATATCAAATACTCAGGTCTGCAATCTCTTGAAGCTATGAAAAAATCAACCTTCTAAGTCACCGCAATCAAAAGATATGGCCGTTTATGTCTCATATTTTGATACTTTCAAGGGAATTCAAAGGGAATCAAAACCTATAGGGTACTTCCTGTTGACCTAGAATCATGAAATTTGGCAAAACGCAGTGTCTTACAGCACAAGTAAAGGAAAAAGTCCGAAAATCGTAAATTTGTAATTACATCACATAAAGAAAAAGTTTAACGGAATAACCTTTGCAAAGTCGTATCACACTCTACGATTGAACGGAGATAGGAACTTGCGAAAGTTATTTTTTGTCTTATTTCATAGGTAGGTTGTAAATGGTTACCCCGTTGTTAAAAGCTATTTTTTTTTTCTTTTTTTGGGTTACCGTACTTACAAGGTATTGTTGCTTTTTCATACGTAATTGCGGAACCCTCGGCGCGCGAGTGAGGCTCGCACTTCACCGGTTTTTTTCTCTAACGCTTACCTCATTGTTTTATTTGAAATCATCTAATTCGTTTTTCCCATTGGTAGTAACTTCAACCATCTCTTTTACCCCTTTCCAGCAGCTCAATTACGTAATTGGTATCGGTTTGGCTTGAATAGTAAACCAATTTAGTGTGCACTCAATGTTAATAAGGGTACAATTGGTTTACTTTTCGCGAAAGCGATTCTAATTGGTGTTACGTAATTACGCGGCAGTTTTATTTTCAAAAGTTTCTATAGCCTATGTCCTGCCCGAAGTATTCCTTAATATAATATCGAAAAACGCATTGAAATCCATTCAGTAGTTTTAAAGTTTATCGCTCACATACTATCAGACAAACAGCCATTATATTCAAAAACTATTAGGAAGTGTTATGTTATGTGTTATAGCTTTTTTTCATTGTTATCTTCAACGGACAGACGGAATTTTTTTATTTCAAACTTTCAAAGTTGGCGATTGAAACCTACTTAAACGTTTGGTACAAATACTCTTCTTAATAAATAATCCTGCTTCCTACTAATCCTATTAATATTATAAATGCAAAACATTTGTGTGTGTGTATGCATCTGTATGTTTGTTAACTCAGCTCCATATGGCTGAACAGATTTTCATGAAACGTCGTATATAGTAAACCCTCCATAAAAACCAGGAATTTCTTTAAACGGCTTCTAACTAGGTAACCAATTATGGTTCGAGAGATGTAAGACATTTTAGGGTAGGTATTTGATGCACGATTAAAACATTTTTTGTTTTAATACTTCTCCTATTATATACCTAAATACAGAACCGCAGACCTGACTGAAGGCTAGCGGGGCTAAATAGACCCGCATATTTTCAAAAAGGAGTATGTTTTCCAATTAATATTCTATCTTTTTATAGTTTTTATACTTTAAGATTGGCTATTTAAAGAATTAAATAATAAACAAGGCAGATTATTTAGACGGGTCTAAAAGTTTGTCAGGTGCTTGCAAAATGATTTTGAAAAAAAATTAAAAAATGCTTGCAGCAAGCTGAAATTTTAACAGCATCTTATTTATGACTGAATAGATTTAATTTTAAAAAGACAGGTCATTTCAGTGGGACATTTACCTGCCAGGTAATCGAAAAAGTTGCCTTGCCCAATGTAAAAAGAGATATGACGCCTATATCCACAAGCCCCTCCTGCACTGCACTGGGAGTGAAGAAATAGCATATAATGCGTGCAGATGCTTATCATCCTGGCATGTCGTAAAAGTCGACTAAGGGATGGGTCCTCTCCAACATGGTGGACTATCTGTATGGGCGATGAGCTGATCACCTGTCACCATACGGGTCATCATACCATCTTAGGACTAATTAATCGAACATGGCCACAAGTAGTCTTGTGGCTCTGCCCACCCCATTAGGGATTTCGGGCGTGATAATATGTATGTATGTATCCACAAGCCACAAGTTACAATTTTACAAGCAAAACTGGCAACACTGCAAGTCAAATACGACATCGGTACTGCCAGTTATTATAGCAAACAAATTTTAGCTCCGTGAAACGGGCCACTGGTGTTAAAAATGTCTATATACTTACGCGGCGGTGGGCTTAAGGTGAGCCGGCTGCTTTTCTTTGTTTCGCTACCTAATCCTTTTGATGTTTTGTGTAGAATCGAGCCTGGACTCCCAATTCTCGGTGCATTCGAGATAATGTCACATATGTGATTAAACGTCAGTGCATACAGCGGCCCTAATATGCAAGACACAAAGATAAGTTAAACCCGTTTATCTCTATGACTATCTCTTTCGTCTGCACTAGTGTGAGAGAGACGCACTTAGAGATAAGACGGTTTAACTTATCCTTGTGTCTTGCATGTTAGGGCCGCTGTTGTGTCAAAGAACTGTATGCATTGACGTTTAATCTCACAAGTGACATTATCTCGAATGCACCGAGAATTGGGGTCTTGATTGTACGGCCAGCGTCAGAGAAAAGTAATCCCCCTGGATTTGGCGAAGGTGAACTGAGGGGTTACCTTTCTCTGACGCTGACTGTACGTTATTAAGCCTTACCGTCTAGGTCCGCTACTTCGCGAAGTGTCGGTTTTATGAATGCCGATCGGCAATCACTTTGCCCAATTTGAAGTGAGAAGTAACTGGGCTCGTGTATTGTTGCAGCTCCGGCGTCGCCTACGCAAATCGTCGGTATGCGTCTCAACCGGTAGCGGCAGCATGGCCGCCATAGCACTGTATCTGGCGCTGCTGGCCCTCGCCGCACCCCTCACTACGGATGCCCAAGGTAATGGTTTATTTTTTAGCTGCCTTCGAAGAAAGGATAGCATTTTCAATTCATCTGTATTCTTTTAATGTTTCCAACAGAACATTGGTGAGGCAATTTTAGAGGGTTTATTTATATATATTTTTATCGATACAGTGAGGTCAACTGGGGCATATTACATCATGATTCTTACTAGTATCATCATCTTCAATTCTATATACAGCGTGTAAATTTCATACGATCGAATATTTTACCTAGCTATAGTTTCAGATCGTACAAATTAGGTGAGAAAAAAAATTCTTTAAATAGTTTATTGATAAAAAAGAGTAGGTACCTAATTTGTTTTAAGTAGGACTGAGCAGCATTGTATTTCGTCCATTGTGTGACAAATCTAAGCAAATTAACTGTCATGACATGACGTTTACGTAGATCAGTAAATCTATTAATTACTTCGATGCGTACTCAATTATTTTGTTGAAAAGAAAAATTAAGCAACTAGTTAAAGAAATTTGTGTAATTATAATCTAAGAGCCCATGACACTAAACCTAGTATGATAAGATTACCAGATGCCATATATATAATTAGTCACGTCATTAACGGGGAAACTTATAAAAAACTTGAACCAAACTTCTACATACAAATGCATCTTAGTACAGTCGCAAACAGAGATCAAATGTGTGTTCCAAACTAGTACAATTTTTTGGCTCGTACAGAATTTTCGGGAACACCGCCAATTCAGAGATCCACTCGGTGTACGCTACCTTGACGTCAAGGTAGCGTACCTACTTACTGCCCCTTATTTCTCGAAAACTACAAGGGTACTATTTTTTAAATAGGTACTATTTGGGTACTATTTTTGGCATCATCAAATCCTCGATAGGTATCTTGTTGGTGTACGCTACTTTTCCAATCACATTGAAACACTAACAGGTGTGTAAGGTGTTCGCGCATGCGCGCGGGTAGCCCCATCTATTGACAGTCTGCGCACTTGTCATTTACCAAATGCACCTGTTTCCGTGCTTTCGGGCTCATCATTAGGTAGGGTTCCGTACCCAAGGGGTAAAACGGGAGCCTATTACTAAGACTCCGCTGTCCGTCCGTCTATCTATCCATCTCTCATCAGGCTGTATCTCATGAACCCTAATAGTTAAACAGTTGAAATTTTCACAGATGATGTATTTCTGTTGCCGCTATAACAACAAATACTAAAAAACAGAATAAAATAAATATTTAAGGGGGCTCCCATACAACAAACATGATTTTTTTGCCGTTTTTATAGATAATGGTACGGAACCCTTCGTTCGCGAGTCCGACTCGCACTTGGCCTTTTTTTACATTTAAATATTTTGCATTTTGTATTTTAAATGCAAGTATTTCAAATAAGTCACAACTCTAGTTGTTAGAAGCGATATTTTAATTTTTAGGGTTCCGTACCTCAAAGGTTCTGTTTGTCATTCATAGGTAATTACGGGACCCTAGGCGCACGAGTCAGACTCGTACTCGACCGGTTATTTATTTCTATTTGTGACGCCTTTAATGTATCATTTGATCTTAATCTTACTTAGGTTGAGGATACCATTATCTCGACGAGATAATTATAGACGAGGCAACAATCATTTTCGATCCAAAAATAAGTATTTGTTAAGTTTGTCTCTGGACTACTCAGTTCTCATTCTAGCTTGTAAGTAGTCTAGTTTCTCCCATACTGTATCTATTAGAGAAAGGGATGCACTGATAGATATGATGAGCTGAGCACAATCCATAAACCCAATGTATCTGTATTCTTCGCGCTAGTTAAACTTCTAAAGTGAAAAAACATGATGACAGTGATAATTTTGCATGTGAAATAGTATCTAGAAATTAACAGGATTAACCATTTTATTTGACGTATTTAGCACGTAACTCTAACTTAAGTAGTCGCAAGCTTGAGCCAACGATGGGGTACGGAGCCGCCAAGCGTGCTTCCGGCCAGCGCCGGCGCCGGCCGCCGCACCTCGCCTCCCGTACCGTACCGCTTAAATAATCAAAACTGTTTGTAATGCCTACGATATTAGAAGACTACCTTTATTAATTAAGTATTAATTGTAGCACTCACGCATATACAGGGAGACTGGTTAGTCGATACATTCCTTTTAAGGGCACATAGTACAACTCATTTGCAGCCAAGAAGGTCATAAAGCACCCAATCCGAAAATTATTATAGTTTCTGAGATATTGAAGTTTCAGTTTATTCTACGAAATTGAACGAATTCGAAGTCCCATAGAAAACAAAATAAAAAAATATAATTTGGCTTTTTCTGATGTATTTTTAATAATTTTCTGAAATAGTATACATACTTCGGCCCGGCTTTTTTTTCACAGCGTTAGAAGGATTTAATTTCGATAATATGCATACTACATGAGGATATATTATACATAGCGATAATCGAATTCCACGCGGACGACGAAGCGGGCAAAGGCTAGTAGGTAATAAATAAAATAAAACAATTGCAAATTTGTTATAAAGCCATTTACGTCTTAAGTTTTCAACCAATTACGAAATCTATTTAGTTCGAAGGCATTATGTTTCTGATAGTAACCATTTCTATAGACTTGTTTCGACATTTTTGCAGCTATTCAAGACAGCCGGTGCTACTTAATGAATGGTGGTGCGGTGGAGAGTTTCTTTATAAGCGAAGATACACCGGTCGGCAGTATTATAGGTATGTACCTGACGCCGATTTAACTTTGTTTTTTCGCCTAATTAGCAAACTTTATGACCCGTCTGAGCATAGACACAAGTGTGATTTCGCTCCGGTAACAGTCGTGTAAGTAGATATAAATTAGGCGTAATATAATCGCAACGCGCAAACGTTTTGTCTAAACCACGTCGATCGACGATAGCAAAAGGTGTTTTTATTTATTCTTTATGTTTTATGCCTTCTTGGGCTTCTTCTTGCATAAATTGGTATATACTATTATATACACCATATTTCTCGCTTGCCTACGTAAAACCGTCAGCTAGCTGTATCTCGGTGGAAAGATTGTCAGCTGGTCACCAGAACAAGAGTTATTTTTTTGCCGTTTCCTCCCGATTGATTATATGTCAGATGATATTTTATATGCTATTGTGAATAAATCAAATCGTCAGCTGGCTGTATATCGGTGGAATGATCGTCAGCTAATGTCCTGAAAGGTGTAACGCAGGAGCCAGACGGGAGCATCTATCGCCTATTTAAATGCACCAGCTGACGAGTTTTCCACCGGCATACTACTAGCTGTTTTTTTTATTACTTACAAGATCACATTAGCAATCAGCTCACGAATTTTTATCCGGGAGGAGCTGACGTACCTAAAGTTATTCGACATTATGCTCCATGCACTAACTGAAAGATACAATTTTATTGTAACGTTTGCCCTTTGGCGGTATTTAACGTTATCAGCTTTGAAGTTGGCTCATTCACCACCACCTATGTATATCCCTGCTTTAGATCTATGTATTTTGCTAAAAACTACACCCCTTGCAGAGCCGCAAAGGCTTCATTCAACGTTGGTAATGGGTGAGGTAAGTGTCAGTCTCAGTAGCCAAATTCACAGTGGATCTATGTTCTCCGCAAAAGAATGTTACGTACGTATGCTGGCAGCCATGTTGGAACCAAACAGACAGTACCCATATACTGATATATAACAGATACCCTTCACTGAACTTTGAACTCAGTCTTTATTACAATAACCTATTATTATATTAATTGGATGTTAATAATTGTAGGTACCATTAGTGTGAATGGTGATCCAAGTGATGATGCGGGTAATATATCACTTAAACTACAAGAGAAGGATTCACCATTGGGTATTGCTCCAGGGACCAAGAACTTGACTTTGTTGAAAGTATTAGATCGGGAGGAGAAACTAGGCCCTTCAAATG
Source organism: Tortricodes alternella (assembly GCA_947859335.1). Lineage (NCBI taxonomy): Eukaryota > Metazoa > Arthropoda > Insecta > Lepidoptera > Tortricidae > Tortricodes > Tortricodes alternella. The sequence continues at coordinate 18,004,205 of OX401970.1, read as the reverse complement.
TTTATGTGAATGTGCGTTGTGATCGTCGCCGAACAACAGATCCAGTAAGATAATATCGCTGCTATACAATTAATTAGTCTTAACTTGAAATTCAACTGATTGTCAACATATTCTTTAATGTTTCAGAGTTTCATAATACCTGTATCAGTGCGTGTTTGGGATGTAAATGACAATGCACCTATGTGGGTAGGATCCCCTTACAGAGTGAGGCTGTCAGAGCTTACAGCTGTTGGCTCCAGAGTGCTTCCTGCTCTTCGGGCTATAGATGCTGACCAACCAGGTCCCCATGCTACTATACATTATTTGGTGATGCCAGGACCTAATGCTGTTTGTATTTTTTTATTACATTTCATATAATAATATGCAGAGATCTACTTTTTTATCATTGCCTCGAATGTGTCAATCAAAGATCTCAAAAGAAGGATATGCATATCAGTAAAATTTCGTGTAAGAAGTCTCATAGAAGGTTGTCGAACGCCAGCACCATGGCTTACCCACACCCTATTTACTGATGTCTTAATTCTTACAGTATTCATACAAAAGTCTAATATTGCTTGATTCACACGCTATCATAATCATTGTGGACGGTGTGGTCGGTGGTGCGATCTCAAAGCTTGTAATGGGGTACATTTAGGTATATCGCAAATTATTAAGTGGGGAAGTCACGGTTCGATATTCATACTGAATATTAATAGTGAATATAATCTCATTTATGTACCTATGTATTTGTGTTTTGTATTTTGATGGTTTCATTGGGACAATCATACAATGAATGCAATTTACTAAAAAATAAATGAAAACTTAGAAGTACGTTAATTCTAGTTTATTCGTTTTGATATTTTTTAATGAAGAGAAACCTTTGTTTCTTTTCATTTATGGCTACAAGACGGCAATACATTTGCCACCAACTATCCAAGGCATGAAGTGTCATAACATGTCATGATTTTTTAGCTCGGAAAATTCTACAAGTCCCAAGAGAATGACTACAACCAAATTCAACGCGAACGAAGTCGTGGGAAAAACCTAGTAATAAAGGTGAAATCGTTACTGTTAACGGGTTACTGAACGGATTGTGATAAAACTGGGCAAATATGCATAAAAAATAACCTGGAATAAAGAAGTACTTTAAAGTACAACAGGTACACATTGCATGCGTAGCCGCTACCAGGAGCACGTGACCTATAATTAATCTATCTGTGTATTATTTTCATTTCTCATTATCTCCTAAAATATGCAACCAAATAACATGCTGTAAAGGGCTAATTTTATCTTCATGAAATATCTCAGATGATAAAATAATAATAATTAATTATTTTTATTAAATAATAATATAATATACTTAATAAGGACTCTTTAAGATCACCTATTCATTTTCAATAAATTTTTATCATAAAAAACGTTATTGTGGCTTTAACAGAAAAGCTAGGTATATTGTGTCGCTGATTTCTTTTTAGATCTAGTCATGAAAAAAAATCATTTTGTCGGCGCACACCGATAAAGCGATTCATGTTACATGTCGGTGCCATGCGACAAACCAAAATCTTACCAAAATGACGCCGTTGCAAGGTTACATCCGTTTCTCTGTGACCATCTATAACCATTACGTTAGTACTATTATCTATTCTGTGACCATTATAACAAACACTTCAACCAAGTACAAGACACGCAAGAATTAAGCAAAAACAGACCGTATTTCCATGGCATAAAAACTATGTGGTCTGCAATATTTACTTGGTAACCTATTTAAAAACAAAATGGGTGAAATAAATGTGAAATTAATGAACACGCACAAAAATCAAAACAATATTGATTGCTTACCGATAAGAAAGCCCATCCCTTTTTTTACTTTGGAGAAATGGGTTTTCCAGCTTTTGTCGACGCAGGAGGAGGGCATTTCTTAATTATAATAGTGTTACTTACATGGGTGTCAAGGACCGCGGTGGACATATCGCACGTTTAAAAATAAAAATAAATAATGTGAAATACAAATCCATTGCAAATTCAATTTTAACGCGTTTGAGTAAAGTTTAAAACAAAAGTAAGTAAATTTAATTTTGACTTGTTTCCTTTTATTTTTAAACGTGCGAATGACTGAACTTGCGATAGTGTCAAATTCGCGCTCTGACACCTCAAAAGTAAGCATCGCGAGAATTGCTTTGAGCAGTTCCTTACTATATATTTCAATGGTGACAATGAACACCAGTGTAGGTAAGCAGATTCCAAGTCAAGTGCGAGAATCAAATTTTTTGTAATGCATATAAGTAGGTTTGCAGTTAATAAAATATACCAGCCAAATATATATTAAAAAAACGGCCTGTAGCACGATCGGGTCTCGCCTCATTTTTTATAAACAGGTCACCCTTCTAGTTTTTGAGTTTTTGTCGTGAATTCGATTAACGTCACTCCGAGGTAATGATTTTTGACTTAATCGACGCCTCTTAGCCTGCTTTCTGTTTTTAATTTTATTTGCGGAACTCAACGATTCATGTTTCCAAAGTTCACGAAAGATTTTTTTAATTATATCAATAGATTCATAATTTAACGCACTTTACAACGATACCTCATTCATGCGCGGTCCCAGGTGGGGGGGTCACAGGGGACATGACCCCCCCCCAAAATCGTACACGTCAAATTGAAAAATCAAGTCTAAACATAAAGTCTAATTTACTCGACATATTTTATTATTAGTGACCCCCCCCCCAAAATTTCAGTCTGCGACCGCGCCTGACCTCATTTATAACTGTTATCTGCATTTGAAATTATTTTCACAACGATTTTTTTTTTAATTAATCTTTTATATGCGATGACTAATAACTTGTGACGTCACTATCGTAGTTATACGAACTTGAAAAGTCTTTGTGTGATTGCGCAACTTTCAAACTTCTTTCTTCGAGCGATAGGCACCTGTTTCTTTGTGCTCGGCCCGCGTGTGGCTGAAGGGGACGCGGTCGCGCGTACTTACATATTTGGTGTCGGTTTTCGTCAGCGCGATCCGTCCAACTGAGCGTGGAAGACAGGGTTCCCTGTCAAAAATACTTTCATTTTCACTTGCTCAAAAAGATCATTATTATAGCGTACCAGAGCGAGAATAAAATAGCGTTTTTCGCTCTAGGGGAAAATGTATTTTTTGTTTAAATTTTTGTCTATTACCAACGTACCTAATAATCGACGCCGTTGGCCTGGTTGGTGGTAGCCCTGCCTCCGGGGCAAGAGTTTCGATAGCCTATCTGCTGCCTGAAGTTTGTATAACTTCAACACTAATACATGTCGTTATGTCAGACCGATCGCCCGCGTAGTATTTTAGATTTTTTGAACAGTATACACATAAATATGATATTTTATTAAAGCTTATTAATTTTGCTATCGAACAGTTTTTTGTCTTCATTCATATAAACTTAGGCGTCAAAAAGATACAGACGATTAATTTAACTCTAACTAGAGAATATATTCCAATCTTCGCAAAAATAAAATACTTTCCCGCATGAAAACGTTCCTGAAATGTGTCAAAAATTAATTCCTCATCTTTGTTTTATATTAAAATGACAGCATCTATGCCTTAGTAGTATAACCCACTTACATTGTATTGTTTTTAACTACATAATAATAATTTTGATTCTTCTGGATTTTATACCGAATTTGACCGATTCTTTTTTGCCTTGCCCTTAACCAGGTTTTCTTTTGCAGGAATATTTTGGATTTGCAAATGAACTAGACAGCATATTAGTGGTAAAACAGCCTTTGGACTATGAGACCCTAAGCAACTTTACTGTAACTTTAAGAGCTCAGGATCAGGGTCACCCACCCTTGCATAATGACACAACTGTTTTAGTAGAAGTGCTGGATGCAGATGATCAAAATCCTAAATTTAGTCATGATCATTATGCTGCGCTTCTGTCCGACGATGCTGTCGAGGTAAGGCTACCCTGTAATAGTAGTTTATGCAACGGTTGCATAATGATAGGCCTTAAAACACTAGTGCGGTTTTATGAAACGAGCTTTTAGCAAGTTTCATAATAAGATCGCACGTGTGTTTTAAGGCCAAATTATGCAGAGTTGCATACATAACCTTATCTACACACATATTATAAATCCTCCATGATGTGTTCAGAAACAATATTTTCTGGCAACAAGTTATTTGTTGCAATCGTGGCTGCTTTTACGATATCCGGCGCATTTTCACATCACACAGTAACTCCGAGAAGACTACTATTCATATTTTCAACTAAAATGTAAATTACAAACAACTTTTTACAATTCTACTTTCGTTCAGCGAAAAACCAATATGAATTATGAAAGCAGTAATGGCGGCAATTCGATCCTCCGTCAAGACCTTTTTTTTTTAAATCATAGACAAACGAATGAAGTCTCTATTCTCATGTCACTCGAGATCAAATGTCGTGCAGTTTATATTAAAAAAACATACTGAATTGATGTTTTGTATCAATAACTGTTTTAATATCTATGGATACTAGAATAGAGACCCACTTGAGTTTTGACAGATGTTCCAAATTTAATCTCATTACGATACTAAAATCGATACTGTAATAACATTACAGAACTGGTTTTACCTAATTGGTTGTCATAATGCTGGTCATTTTCTACGGGTTTTGATTACATTATGGAGGTTTTATGATATGGGTGTAGATAAAATATTTAATTGGTTTAATAATAAACAGGTGAATGTCAGAACGTAACGTCATTTCGCGATTTTAGGACCTCGGCCTCACTGGTAAGGCGACTGCGAGGCAACATCGATTTTATAGTGGCCGGCGCATAAACAGTGTAATAGACAGATAATCACGGCTTTTATATTTTGTACTAGCTTTTGCCCGCGACTTCGTCCGCGTGGAATTCGGTTATCGGTACATCCTCAGTACCTATATCCTTCTCCGGCCGCCGGCCTTCCATCGCTGTGAAAGAAACGACGTGCTAACTAACTATAGTTTAAGAACAATGACCAATTACTTATCTATATGATCTGCTTGCTTTATTTCGAAAAGTTTAAATTGAGTTTTTTTTTTTACAAAAAAGATAAAATTATCCTAAAAGCACTTAAAAAATATGATTCAAGCTGTTACAAAATAGTTTTATAAAATTTAAATTGCAAATCAAAGTGATTAAATTTCATTGATTTTATTTCTTAATTTAAGAAAAAATAATTTTATGAATATGAACATTTTTATTTTGTTTTGTGTTACGTAATCAATCTATTTTTTAATAATAGAGCCACCACTGCTTGTTTTTGTGTAATTTATCGATATAACTGTCACTAATCAGGTCACAGCACTAGCATACTCCTAAGCTCGGCATTAAACTCGCGCGCCGACTGTACCTACCTAATCTATCCTAAAGGGATTTTTTTATTGTCTTAGTTATTTAAGTAAAATGAGCTAATAGTTAAGTTAGAATTAGTAAAGAGTTTGAGAATATAACAGGTAGAATTTTGCTAAATTCCTCACACAATAAATGATTTGATTTTTGATTTGAAGTCAATCGTCAATTAAGGACCCACTTTATGAACCGCTTAGGGTAACCCAAATACTTTTAATGAGATAAACAATGACATTTAATAGACTTGATTATTCTACCTAAACTATTTGACTTGAGACAGACATAATAGATATCGATTTGGTAAATATAAATATGAATATTTTATTGTGCGATTAAGGTTCGGGCCCCTCCTTCCGCTCTGAGATACGAGTATCTCTCATGGTATATACCAAAGCTGTGAATCTCGAAATCCAGACTGCACAACTCTCCATCGCATGATTATATTTCTTTTTATGGAATGGATATACAGGGAAACGGTTCCGAAAGCCGGCGGCTACACGTAGAGAAAATAATTGCCAACATATCTCTATACTTAATTTTTGTTTTTACCTAGTTATTATTTGACGATCTGGGATAAAAAAATGGCCACGAACCACGTTTACTCCCGGTGTGCCTTTAAACTAATAGTTTGAACACGTGAACAGTATAAACAGGGGGAAGTAAGTTATCTTCATACAAACGCACCGCGCGCGGCTTGTATGTGTGCGCCAAAGTATCTATGCGTCGCCGCACGCACACTTAAACAAAATCTCGACCCGTTTCTCAGTGCGCCAGTCGGAGCTAACACCGCACGAGGTTCGCACGTCACGGCTTTTCGGCACCGCTAAATGAATGAAAAATGAGTGATAATCGCAGGAGAACGTATTGCTGTGTTTGGGTGTCTTAATAATTCATCGATTCCAGAATTGTCTCTGTTCAGATTACCTATGGAACAGAGACAACCCTGAGACAGTAGGCAGTTATATCGCGGATTGGGCCGGAGATAGCATACTTACCCTCTTTATACTATGACGTGAACGTGCGGAAATTGCTCTGACACTGGGCAAAATAGTGCTTAACAGCGTCAAGTTAGTCTAAAAAAACCGGTGTCAAACTGTTACATTCCATGCCGTTCAACATCGGAAGGAGAAGGCTTTTGAGATTATTTTACCTGTCTATTACACTCAAGTATTTAGTTCTTGGCTAGACCTATACTATAATTGTACTTAAATGTTCCAGGGTACGGTCCTTGAAATAACACCAGGTCCCATTGCTGCTCTGGACCAAGACATTGGTATAAACGCGCCCCTTTACTACACCGTCACCGGCGACAAACGAGAAATGGTCGTCGTCGACAGAGAGATAGGACGAGTGGCGGCCACTAAACGATTGTTGCAGGGCAATGATCCTCTAACAGTCGTTATAAAGGTAAGAAATAGCTATTACTTTCAGTAATAATTTTGGGCATCTGACAGTAGATTAGCTAGTCGGTCAATAAGTTCTATCACAGATATGACACATAAAACAAAGTTACGGGACTCTATTGAATATTATTTATACATTAATTAAAAGCTTAATTTAAAGGTGTATAATTTCTAGGAAAATACCATCGCAATTATTTTTTTAAACACTAGCTTCAAACATTCTCGGTCACCCGGCAACAGATTTTCGTATAGATATCTACATACCAGATAAAGTTCGAGCGGGCCAAGTTAAATATAACCGTGTTATTAAAATATAGTTAAGCTGATATCCACCTATAGTATTATTATAAATGCGAAAGTAACTCTGTCTCTCTATCTGTCCGTCTGTTAAGTTTTCACGGCTAAACCGCTGAACCGATTTAATTAAATTTGTACGAAGAAAGTTTAAGCACCGGGGAAGGACACAACCTACTTTTACTTTTAGGTAAATCTGCTGGTTTTACGGATAGTTCGCGCAGCCCGATAAGAGCCCGTAGATTTCTTTTTATGTATCTGTGCGATATGGCTAAACCATTGAACCGATTTTGTTGAAATTCGGTATGGAGATAATTTGAGCCCTGGGGAATTAGACATTATGCGACGAACCGATTCTTGATATGTAGCCGGCCAGAAGTAACGGAGTTTTAATCCTCTCTACGCCTTCGCAGAACCAAGGTGCGGGGGCAATACGAACAGAGTGATTGTCGTGCGTAATCTGATGCGAAAAACCGCTAGTATAACTTCCACTCAAATCGAGTGGCCAAGGCCGTCTTTGATTTGACGTATCGGTAAAGGCGACCGTTATTCACTTGCAAATTTGTAATTGTCCGTGAATTAGTCTCGCACCGTTTCTGCACATATCCGTTAGTTTATCAGTCTTCGATGTACCCAGGAACAGCCCTTGACTATAGGTTGACCGCTTAAATGAGTCGTCGCCTGCGCGGCACAGGGGCGCGGGGGCATGACGACAAAGGGGCCTGAGAGATGTGCGGGCGGCGTGAAATGAATGAAAATAAAAATGCGCCTGCCGCCCGCACCTCTCTCGGTCCCCTTTGTCGCCATGCCCCCGCGCCCCTGTGCCGCACGGGCGACGACTCATTTAAGTGGTCAATCTATAAGCGTCTGGTACAATATTCTCTGAGCCACGACGGTGTTCAACTACGAAGTTATATGGAGACTGGCGACAAACCCATCTCTCGAGTCGTCCTGTTGGTTTCTTAAGGTTGAGAAACTACTTTTTATCCCGGAAAAATGCACATTTCTCGAGGGAACCACTGAAATAAACTGGTTGAGTGGTTAACGCGTACGAAGTTGCGGGAAATAGCTAGTCATATATGTGTGGGTATATAGGTGTAACTATCCATGTAAACATTTAATTAATAATTTGTAGATAGTTCTTACTTTTCAACTTTATTTCGAATAGCATTAAATTCAGGTAAGGCAAATGGAGGTATGTACTTGGCAAGATTGTTTTTTTTTTTTATTATAAAGCAGGATAAAATCATGTTTGTATGAAAATTAGAAAATAATTTATTACATAGACCTGTTAAATTTTATCTCAAATCTCGTAATTTACAAACCTAGATTTTTACCACCACCACCAGCTGGTTGCAGCCAAACCACAAGTGTACTAAGTATACGTTAGTATGAAGCGCTACTCATGGTCCGCGAGCCAGCAACATTTTTCATGACCAATAACCTCCGCTCTTACTCTATTTGCTCTGTCATTGATGCCGTATGTATGTACTATCAATCTACTGCTTCCCTATCACTTAAAAGATTTATTTAACAGAACACTTTTTTCATAAAAGTATTCCTCTAAAGAGGAGTCTCCAGACTTGGCCCGGTTTACTAACATTTCTGTTACGAATAAACCATAATCGTCACGCTATGGAAATCCAGCAATTAATTTGTCTTGCCACTCAAATAATGTATATGCTATCGAAGGCTACCCAAGTGGACAATTCGGACCGTTACGCGCTCGCGACGCTGTCAATCAGTAAGCGCTCCGGTGCACAAAGCCGGCGCACGGTCCGCTTTACACGGCCGACGTTTGCAGCGCGCATCCCCGAACACGCACCGCCTGGGACTGTGCTCATCACGCTTAATACCGAGCCGTTCGCCACGCAAGAAACAGTGAGTATGAAATCAATTCAATACAGTTATCATCGAAACGCTTTGTTGCTCAATGTTGCTCAATCAGTGGCGGCACTTGGAACTCATTTCTGGGAGGAGCGGGGGGGGGGTTAAACTTTCTTCGTCTTAGCGTGTTTATTACAATCAAAGTTCCAAATGTCTCAATATACGAATATTTCAAGAAAACAAAGTTCCGAAAGTTATTGCTTGTCTTATTTCATAGGTGAACTATTTTAAATGGCTACTCGGTCATTAAAAGCATTCTTGTTAATTTTAACGGTTCCGTTCTTAAAAAACTTCTGTCTGTTTTAATAAAGTAAAAACACGTTTTTTTTTGTATTTACTATTGGATCGGCGTTTCATAATCCTTTTTAAACAAGTCCATTAAGAACACACCTTTCTGATCGGTTTTTTTGTTATAGTTTGCCTTAATCATAAATATACCTAGCAGTGTATTTTTCCTAGTCTCGTGTCTCGTGTCTCTGTATCTGTTAATTGTTGTTGTATCTTATTCAATAAAAATAAAAAAGAATTATTAAAGTTTACAGAAACGCATATAAGAAATTATGTAACATTTAATAGAAATCAGGATTTTAAACCGACTTTAAAAGAAGAGGATGTTCTCAATTCGTCGGAATCTTTTTTTTAATCACCAACTAAATATTCTACAAAGTTTCTTGTCCTCAATCAGTTGCTATTTCGTCATCCTCATTTTCATCCGTGGACTGTGCAGAAACAATTTCACTGTCACTATCTTCCGAGGAAACGCTTACAATAATACTCGCCGATATTGCGTCCATTTGTGATTATTGACATAGATTATTCTCTTCCTCCTTAATCAAATGTAAGCAAACATTTTTCCATACTTCCCGGGTTTACCCATTTTTTAACCAACTTCAAAAAAGGAAGAGTTTCTCAATTCATCGGTATCTTTTTTTAATTTTGTTTTTATGTATGTTCCCCAATAACTTGGAGATGGCTGGACCGATTTGGATGATCCTTTTTAAATGGATATACCTCCCAGTTGGTCCCGTTGTAGTCAAAGATGAGTTCTGATGAGAGGATCCATGAGGAATCGATGAAACTGCTCAAATATTATGTGCACGCCTTAGAATAAAGGTGCACGCATATAATAATTTTCGTATTTTCTGTAATAACTCAAGCAGGTGCGTTTCAAAAGCATTATTTGGTGAACTGAAACTGATAATGAAGACCATAGATAACCACCGGAACTCCTCAATGATAAGTATTTCACATGTGGCGATTAGATTTCTATATAAGGTTGAGAAGTAATTTATGCTCATGAAAATGCATGTGGTAAAATAGAACCGGGTTTGAAGAACCAGGAGAACTCCTCAAAGATTGATGTCCTTGCACCTTGACCTACTCAAGAAGTTACATTTTTCATTGGTTCGATCGTTTAGAAGGGTAGACCCCCTTCTAAACGATCGAGTGCCACTAAGTAGGTACTTTTGGCTGCCTATACCTTCTATGATAGTCTGTATAAATATTCTCTCAGAACAGCCTTGCATGCTGTTCTAGTTGATGAGAAATTAGAAAAAAAACACTTACAACGGTTTGTCACGAATCTACCACACTGAAAATCTTGAAAAACCAAATATTACTCGTGAAGTTCTAAGTTTTTTAATTGTCAACCCTTCTTTCTACGCTTCCTAACGATCGACTGCTTTTGGCTGCGTTTACTTTACGTGCTGTGGTAGGTACTGTAATATAGTTGTTTATCAAAGGATCCTAACTTGCCGTTTTTTTGGAGGAATGGTTTTTCACTCAAATTACCTGGTTAAATAATTCAGTATCACTTTGATTATGAGTTATTATGTTAGCTAAAGCAAAAAGCAGTCCTCTTTATAATGCTGGTATAGATAATGCTTTGCCTTCCGTCTAACAATATGAAAATCATGTAATGTCAAAGTTACCTTTTGCAAAGTTGCCTGGGCTGCTAAAATTAGGAAGTAATCGGCCAAGTTCAAAAATAAAAATAAAACAATTACTTACGCAGTAAAGCTCTCACTGGCAAGATGTTTATTTATGAACCTTTGACGAATTAATTGATTGATATTTGAATAATCATATAATTTATAAAATAAAAATACCGACTTCAAATAGCCATTGAAAAGTAAGTTTTTTTTGACATTTTATTTATTATCCCGGGATTTAACAACACACATTTACTAGATCAAGTAACAATAGCATAATGCCAATTGCTCATCACCATTTACAAACTGTTGCTATCCCCGGTGCAAGGATGTCAATCGTTGAGGAGTTTTCCTGGTTCTTCAATTTTACTACATGAATTTTCATAGTAATAAGTTGCTTCAGAACTTTATACACCAATTTAATCGCCAACCGTGAAATACTCAACATTTAGGAGTTCCGATGATCATCTGTGGTCTTTATCAACAGTTCCACTTCACCAAATAATACTTTTGGAACGCAACTGCTTGAGTTATTATAGAAAATATTAAAATTGCTATATGCTTGTCTATAATATTTGAAGAGTTCCATCGATTCCTCATAGATCCTCTCATCATAACTCAACTTTTACTACAACGGGACAAAACTGGAGGTATACCCTACCGATTCAAAAAAGAATTTTCAAAATCGGTTTATAAATGACGGAATTCAGAATTCCGTCATTTATAAACCGAGTAACAAACAAAAAAAAAATAAAAAAAAATAAAAATTATAAAAATACAGCCGAATTGAGTACCTCCTCCTTTTTTTTTGAAGTCGGTTTAAAAATACAAGAGTTCTGAATTTAGTCTTATTATCGATGGCCGCTAACTTCATACCGGTGGAGTCGTTGGAGTGCCCCGCCTTCGGCTCGGTCCTCGAACTCACTCGTCTGTCTATTTGTACTTTCCAGCTTAGTACAGCTGTAATAGGTACTAGGTACTATTTTCACAATAACTTATTTTCTAAGATAATCTCTTAATCGAGTTTGCCTGTATTTAGTGTTCGACAGTCATTCTGCCGCCATCGCAAGGGACTACAATTTTAGGTAAAAAAAATATTAAAGTAATCAAATTTTCTCCGACAGCCTCCACTTCAATTCTACGTGTCTGACCGTAGTTTCTTGGATAAGTTTGCCATAAACAGCGCGGGCGAGTTGTTGCTCCGAAGAGCTCTAGACTATGAGACCACACCGGAATACCATTACCAAGTCATGGTCACAGATGGTATCGATGTAAGTAGATAATGCAAATTGCGAATAGGTCATGTTACGGTTATCAATGCTTGTATTAAAATACTGCGCTCAAGACTTATATCCCACTTGAGGTAACGCTTTTAGTGTGACTAATGTTTATTGATTTCGATATCAATCCTAAGATTAGGCAGCCCCTATAGTTTGTAGTCAATCATGAAATAGTTTGTCCATCACTCATAATAAAATATACTCTTAAAGTGCAGTTACACGAGCAACATTTTTACGGCAATATGTGGCAGGTAACGTCTCCCTCTAACGTACGAAGTTAGGGTAAAGCAGCTATAGTAATTGCTGGGCATAAGACCGTTAATCCGTTAATCGTTAATTAACGAGGTCAACATTTCGAGTAACGGTTTAACTTTTAAGTCAACTTTATACATTGTTAACGGACTCATTAACTTCCGTTAAAACAATTAAAGTCCTTTAAACGTTAATTAAGTACCTACTATTTGCGAACAGGACACCGCGCGGCTTATGTCAGATATATTTTGATTTGAATTGGATCTCTAAATAATTAGGTACCTATCATTATAAACTCTAACGTTACACCGTTACTTTATACATTTTTCATATCCTGCCTAAACTTCCATAGACCATAACATCCGTGTTTTATAAGTAAATCAGTAACTCAACCATATATGTATATAAATTGCAATTTCTATCACGAGTTAACGATTAACGTTAACTTCCGTTAAATCTTCCGAAATTTAACGCATTAACGTTTAACGAGGTTAACTTTTTTAGTAACGGATTAGCGATTAACGAAGTTCACTATTTGATTATCGGTACCGGCTATAAACTGCCGTCAAAAGTTGCTCGTGTATATAACTGCACTTTTAAAGCTGCTTTAAAGTGCTTTTAAATCCGATCCACTGAAGTGCTGAGCTGAGATTTCCATAAATAAGAAGGTGATAGGAGTGTTCAACTAATGTATAAACGATTGTAGAACGACACAGCATCGATCAACATAACAGTTTTGAACGTGAACGAGTGGGAGCCGCACTTCAAGTACCCCCAGTACGAGTTCCGGGTGGAGGCCGAGGAGGGTGCGGGACAGGGCGGAGGGCTGCTGCCCGTCGGCTGCCTCGAGGTGTTCGACGGGGACGCGGGGGACAACGTCACTCTCACGCTGCGTGGCTCAGATGCAAGGTACAGTACACTCAACCAACATAATATTTTGCAAGGTAAATTAACCGACTTATAACAACAACTGAAATTAAAGAAAAAATTGTTTCAAAGAACCAGTCAAGTACATGTCGAGCAATACACAATGTAGGGTTCCCTCAAAAAGATTATATAAAAACACTGGAGATAGCACGCCGAAAATTCAACTGCAGACGACTTATTTCACCTTTAGTCCTTTCGCTTTGTGTCCAGTTGCCAGAAACAGAAAATAAAAAATCGCTATGATACAAATTCGTATCTGCGTTTCAGAATGACTAAGCAATAAACTTGCAAATACACCTAAAATAACAAACGCTACTAGTGCCACCACCAAACGCACATTCTTCAGAAAAAGGTCTTGACACACAGGCAGACAGACAGACGGACGGACAGACAGACAGAGTGATCCTACAATGGTTCCTTTTTTTCCTTTTGAGGTACGGAACTCTAGAAGGAAGGTACTTATGTCTGGATTAAATAAAAAGATATTGTTATATTCTCTTGTTTTATTAGTTGGTACATTGTAGAGGCAAATCTGTGTTAATTTCGAATGATCGGTAATACTCTAATAGTCAAAGACAAGTTAAAAAAAATGGTAAAAAAATAACAAACGCTTATTACGAGTAGATTTATATGTGTATCATATATTTATAAAGTCAACTAAATAAGCTATATAAAATAATTTGTTACTTTTGCCGTAAGTCATTAAAATAAAAAATAAAATTCTATTAATGCTTAAGTTACCGCCATTCCCCCACTCTTTGCACTTTACCCTACCTATCGATATCGATATTAATTTCCCTCCCCAGGCGAGAATAATAACCATAACACCTATACACATCACTCACTCACTACACTACGTACCTACCCTTGCCTCCTGCCTGACTCGCATTGGGCGATAGAGAGAGAGTTGCTGGTCGAGAGCGTTGTTCCCTTTTCCGTAGAATTATTTATTGTTTCTGGTTACTGTTTCTACCCCCCTAAAACTTTATGAAATGGGACATTTTGTAACCGACTTAAAAAAAATGAGGAGTTTCTCAATTCGGTTGTATTTTTTTTTATGTTTGTTACTTCAGAACTCCTTCATTTTTAAACCGATTTGAAAATTCTTTTTTCAATCGGTAGGGTATACCTCCAGTTTGGTCCCGTTGTCGTCAAAGTTAAGTTATGATGAGAGGATCTATGAGGAATCGATGGAAATCTTCAAATATTATAGGCAAGCATAGAGCTATTTTAGTATTTTTTGTAATAACTCAAGCAGTTACGGTCCAAAACCATTATTTGGTGAAGTGGAACCGTTGATGAAGACCATAGATGATCACCGGAACTCCTAAATGCTGAGTATTTCACGGTTAGCGATTAAATTGCTGTATAAAGTTCTGAAGCAACTTATGTCCATAAAAAATCATGTAGTCAAATTGAAGAACCAGGAGAACTCCTCGAAGATTGACATCTTTGCACCGTGGATAGCAACAGTTTGTAAATGGTGATGAGCAATTGGCATTATGCTATTGTTACTTGATGTAGTAAATGTGTGTCGTTAAATCACAGGATAATAAATAAAATGTGAAAATAAAACTTGGTACTTTTCAAAGGCTATTTGAAGTCGGTTTTATTTTATTTTATAAATTATAGATTATGGTCTCATTCGTTTCCATAAGCCTTAAACTTGGTTCAGACGTTTTCTTTTTTTAGTAATTCGTTTTCGTTTAATTTTAAAAAAAAACTTGAGGGAGTTTTCAAATACACAAAATGAATATTTCTTTAAAATGAAAATGTACAAGACTAGTTTTCCATATAATTATATAATTATAGTATTTATCCACACCCATATCATAAAACCTCCATAATGTAATCAAAAACCGTAGGAAATGACCAGCATTATGACAACCTGTACTGTAATGTTATTACAGTATCAATTTTAGTATCGTTATGGTCATAATCATAACGATACAGATATGAGCGCCACGCCGGCGCACGGTCATCGCCGCAGCCGGCGGGGCCCCATTGGCGCGCCGAGCGGGTGATCCGATGAATCCGATCAGTCGAAACTGATTCGCCGTGGAGAGAACTCACGTCAAATATAAAACAAAATTAGCTACTGCATCGACCGCGAATAATACAAATTACAATTAGATATTTACCGATCATTTTAGATCAATCGATTTAGATGGCAAAAGAAGAAGTGTTCTATGGGACCAAATATATCCCACGGAGGATCGAATTGCCGCCATTAAGTACTGTTGTCATTTCATCATTTATGTTGGTTTATTGCTGAACGAAAGTAGAATTGTAAAAAGTTGTTTGTAATTTTCATTTTGGTTGAAAATATTAATAAAAGTGACTCCGAGAACGATGTGAAAGTGCGCCAGATATCGTAAATACAGCCACGATTGCAACAAATTACTTGTTGCCAGAAAGTATGGTTTCTGAACACATCATGGAGGATCTATAATATGTGTGTAGATAAAGTTATGTATGCAACTCTACATAATTTGGCCTTATAACACACGTGCGATCTTATTATGAATTTCGCCTAAAGGCTCGTTTCATTAAACCGCACTAGTGTTTTAAACTACTATTACAGCATTTCCAAAAATCATTTCCAAATAAGTACCGCATTTTGTATGAAATTTATATTTTCATTTGCTTCATTATCCTCTTAAGAATATAAGGTTGAGAAGGATAACAGTCGAAATATATTTTCGTTCACAGTATATTCTACATTAACGACGCCGGCGAAATGTTCATGCGACAGAACGCGCTTTCGGCGCTGAACTCGTCCGTGCTGCACGTCGTCGCCACCGCCGTCGACTCGGGCTCGCCGCCGAGACAGGTACTCGTGTGCTAACTTCTGTGTCTGGTTATCAGACCAAAACTGATCTATTGACACTTTTAACTAAACTGAACTACTGAACTTAAAGAGTGATATATGTAGTTCACAGTGATCTAAAGATGCATATCCATTTTGCGCATCTCTACTGTCGCGGATATTTTATATTTGGATCAGTTGCAGCTCCATGACCACGCGCGAGCGAACAGTGAAATGTAGTATTACAATGTGGTATTTCCCGGTGTAGACGTCGGTGCCGGTGATCGTGCACGTGAGCTCCCGGCTGCTGGCGGCGCGGGACCCGCGCGCCGGCAGCGTGCTCGTGTTCGCGGGCGCGCTGGCGCTCGTTGCGATCGTCGTGCTGGCGCTGCTCGCGCTCGCGCTCGCTTATATGTATCGGACGTAAGTTCATCTATCGTTATAATCGATAGGATCACACTTCACAATACTTAATCATTATAATAAATTCGTAAAGTGGAAAAAATCTGTACATGCTATGGGGAGGCTTCAGATTGAGCAACAGAACAAATCCCAATGACTTTTGAATTTCATGTCTATTTGTCTGATTGTGGGTGCGCAATAAACTTAAAAACTACTAGGTGGATTACAATGCGGTTTTCGATATTATATTAAAGAAAGCTCCAGGCAGGACATAGGCTATAGACTAACTTTAAACTAAGTTTAAAAGATTGCCTGGGTATTAAACTTATTGTAAGCGCAGGAAGTCGCGGGCACGTCTAGTTTGCCTAATAACAGCGCGTAGTCTAAGACGATTTTTGTACAAATTAGCAGGCGGGGCAGCAAAGCATCGCCGGTAGCAACGGGCAGCAAGTGCGAGGTGGAGGAGAAAGTTGCGCCAGCTCTGGGCGCGGCCAGCTCCGGCTCGCTGCTGAGCGTGAGCGCCGGTGCCAGCACCATACTCGCCAACTCCACCAGCAGCCTCGACCTGCGCGACGTGCACAGCGCACAGCAGAGAAGTCAGTCGATTTCAGATTGCTCATTCGATGGCTCGCGGTTCCAAAACATATTTTCGGGGTCAAGCTCGATAAATGCTGCAAGTATTTTACCGAAAACGTTAATAGTACTTACGTATTATTTTCCAATATGGCAATGTTATCATAATATTCCAAACCAAGTCCCCAAGCTCAAGTTTGGTCTCCTGCAGAGTTAATTTTGCCATTAACACATTCATTTTGTCACCGGGGTGAGCGGTTTGGTCACTTGCAAACACTTCAACTTTCTAATACTCAAACTTACTTATCTATCTTGGATGGGAACTGAATGGGGGCGAGAAAACATTTAACCCCTCGTATGCGGGAGCTAAAAAATACCGGCATTCGCGTCTCATTGGACCCATGCAGTACCAAAAAAGTTATTGAATAAAAATATGCAAAAAGTGCACCTAATAAGAGGCACGGCACGTGTCTAAGCATACGTCAAGATTGTTTGTTTGTCTATGGTTAGCTATAAAGGTGTTGTTGTTGCTTAGACGCAACAGTGGGTCGGCACTCGCAGCGGTTCCCGAAGGGCAAGGTTGCGCCGGCGCCGCACTCGCCGCCGGGCGCGGCGCTGATGAGCGACCACCTGCAGCGCGTCGGCGGCCGCTCCGGCGTCGCCTGGCCCAGCGCCACCATCCCTGCGCGTGTCAAGAAGCTCAGCTGGGACGACGGCGACCAGGTAACACCCCTATTAACCTTTTCAACGCCAATCACGGATATATCCGTCAGGGCAAACAAGGTAAAAGAGCCCTACGTAGGTTTGACGTAAGGTTGAAATTCGTGCTATTTCACAGACATGCTTAGCGTCGAAGAGGTTAACCCTTTCGGCGCGAGCATGTGATAGCGCGCTGCAATCCACCCGCGCGACCGCCTCAAAGCGCGCTGCAATGCACCTGCGCGAACGACTTCCAGCGCGGTGCAACGTGCCCGCGCGCACATACATAATTTTCTGTTCTAAAAGCCATGATGCACCCTGTGCATCATTGCGCGCTACGGTACCGCACGCATTTCGCCGCCGCGAGCAACAAGAGAATGAATGGTGTCATGCGCAATTTATAATAACCAGTTAGGTACAAAATGTTTATTTTGGATGAAATAAAAAACAATGGGTAAACAGTCTAATTGAATTAATTTGACAATAACATTGGAAAATTTAATTAATTAATCCAAGTAGTTACCTAGCGGCATTGGCATATCGCTGATATCGGTCGGCAGTTGACCATTTGATAAAACGGCAACTATCGGGTCCATGAGGTGAGCAGGGTCATTCGTGGTGGAAGGCGTATAATCGGACTCCATTATGAAAGACGGGTCAATCGTAGAGTTAGCAGAGTTCGAGTACATAGAGAAGGCCGGGTCCATCGTTCTACGTGCAGTATTCGGGTCCATAAAGATTCACAATCACAACCGATTATCACTCACAAGACGCAAGGAGACAAACGCACAGTAACAGGCCTAAATTAAGACTGTACGTATTTAATATGAATTACCCACCCTTTGTCGTCCCAGCTCAGCACGGCGACATTCGTGATTGGTCGCCTGCATTCCGTGAAAGTTTTCTTAACAATGGAAAAGATAAGAAGATAATAATTAGCGTATGACTCTAAGGAATGCAAGGTCACGGGACATGACAGGCCGCCGCCAGGTAGCTGAACGAGATAAGTAGCGTGATAAACCATTTCTTAGTCAAGTCAAGTGTACCGCCACTTTCTAGACTATACAAAAACGACTATTTGCTAAATTTATTCGCTGAGTAATATCTGTATCTACTATTGTATTTATCGCCGAAATATTGCATGTTTATATACATTACTTTAAAAAATTACAAATGAATGACTAACGTCAACGCCGCATGACACCGTCCAATGTGATTTTTTGTTGCGTACTTAAGAAAAATGTACTTTCATTCATGCGCAATAAAGTCTAATATTATACAACAAATACGGTACTTGTTGCATTTTTAAATTGCATGGTAATAAATGCGGTACGCTCTGGCGCAATGATGCACCGTGGTTATCATGACATTTTGGAGTGAAAATCTAAATATATAGATGATTAAATTAAATTAAAATGTACAATGATGACTACGCTAACGGTTTATCAAATAAATAAGAAAAATTTCTTACTTAATACAAGTAATATCGATTGTTAAAGTTCAAAGTAATTTTTCTCTGAAAATACAAAGGAAGAAAAAAATATATATATGACACTCAATTATTTATAGTCTTAATAATCTCAATCAACCTAAAAACTGTTCCAATTTGGACAAAATACTATGTTGTCATCAATCTTTGTCATGAAGCACATGTGCATCATGCGCGCCCAAGGGGCTGCAATCCCATGAAGCACATGTGCATCATGCGCGTGCGCGGGGCTGCAATCCCATGATGCACATGTGCATCATGCGCGTGCGCGAGGCTGCAATCCCATGATGCACATGTGCATCATGCGCGCCGGAAGGGTTAAAAGGTCAGGGAGTCCAGGGGTTATTTATGTCAACCACAGACTGGTCAGCTCTGATCCTATAGAATTAAAATCGATATTGAGATAAGGGTTTAACTTTTTAGGGTTCCGTACTTCAAAAGGAAAAAACGTCGTCGTGCGTCTGTCTGTCTGTCTGTCTGTCCGTCTGTCACAGCCAATTTGCTCCGAAACTACTGGACCGATTGAGCTGAAATTTGGTATACATATGTAAGTCGGTGACCGCAACACGGACGCGTGACGTAAATATATGAATTTTAAACATGGGGGCTACTTTTGGGGGGTAAATCAGAAAATTCAAAAAAAAGTTATGCAATCTATATTGTGTGACATATGAAATGAAAGGGCTTATTGTGAGGACTTTAAATATATTTTTTTCTGAATTTTAAGTAAAATAGTTTGGAAGTTATTTAGGAAAATAGGCGAAAATTGACCATTCCCCCCCCTTATTTCCGAAACTACTGGGGCTAAAATTTTGAAAAAAATACAGAAAATAGTTCTTTACCTATAGATTACAGGAAAACCTATAAGAAGTCTATGGTAGTTAAAGTAACCTAGTAAATTGCAGATAATCATGTACGGAACGGAACCCTCTCCACGCGAGTTTAACTCGCACTTGTCCGGTTTTTTTATAATAATCCTTTACTGAGTGATAAAACTGAATAATCAAAAATCAGTTTCATTAAATTGTATTGTTTATTTTTCTATGTCGGCGAGTGCGGCGATGTGACACCAACATTTATTTCCACTCCGTATTTCCAGTGAGTCATTCTGTTTGCGGGTTGCGTCACGGGATGATCTCCAAACGAATACACTAAGATAGTGTACTTTATAAGAGTCAAAGAAAATTCCCACTTCCCTGCTCACTTCGGCTGCATGTAAATGAGGCATTTACCGCACGACAGAGTGACACGCCTGCCTGTCACATGTGCCGTCCTAGCGTAACGTCTTGTCGTGTCTTGTTTACCTACTCTGTAATACAAAATTTGAACTACGTCCTTTGGCTATCCCCTTATTTCTGCGTAGATGCTCTGCGGCCCTAACATGAATGACATAAATATAAATTAAACCCGTTTAACTGTATAACTATCTCTTTCGTCGGCACGAGTGTGAGAGAGACGCACATAGAGATAAGACGGTCTGTAGGCCCTGCGGCCCTAACATGCGTGCCACAAAGATAAATTAGAACCGTTTATCTCTATGACTATCTCTTTCGTCAGCACTAATGTGAGAGAGACGCACTTAGAGATAAACGGATCTAATTTATCTTTGCGCCATGCATGTTAGGGCCGCTGGCCCCCATTCTCGGTGCATTCGAGATAGTCTCACAATCGAGATTAAACGTCAGTGCATACAGTCGTTTAACACAACTGTATGAATCTGACGTTTAATCTCGCAAACGACATTATCTCGACTGGCCTCAGTGGCAAAATTCACAAAGGCCGTTCTAAAAAACGAAATATGAAATTTTGCAGGGAAGCGGTGAAGCCGAGGTTAACGAAGCAACTAATCTGGCCGTGGCGGAGCACTTGAATCTCACCGTCTACTTCTGACCCGTTCGCCGCGCGTACGCCGGCGCTCCCACCACACGTGAAACGCAGTGTCTTAGATAATTCGCTATATTCGGCTCGATGTGTATCCCTGTGACACTAATACATTCTACTCTGATGTAACCGTCATGGTGTCATGATGTCTCTGTCACATCCACATGTTTATACTCCTCGCTTAAAGTTAGGTACTTATACCATGTTTTTTGTTTAAAAACAACATTAAAGTAATAATGATGTCAAATGTATGCGATTCATTCCAAATTAGCCGATAATGGGCCTAGCCGAACATATTATTACATGGCGACGTCTTGCAAAAGTTACTTCGCTAGACTGTATCGACTAAGGAAGAGGTGTATCGATAAAAATATTTCGATAACTTTAATGAATGCAAGCAACCATATTTTAAATTGTGTTATGTAACGATTCAAAATAGGTTTATAATTAATAAACAACTTCTAATAAAAAGTTGTCAGCACTCATACTGATGAGACAGATCAGACAGATGTGTTTTTTTTTTAACTTTTGTAACCATGTAAGTTATTTGCAAATATCTAATAAACGGGATTGTACTTCGATCAAAATAAACTAGGAGTGTCAAGGTAGGTACTGGGCTGGACACTCGGGCCGTTCCGCAAAATATGAATCCTGGTGTCTGATCTGCTTCAGTTGTCCGGAAGGTGTCGACCAATCAACTCGTGCGTATGATACTTAAAAGATATAGTAACTGGAGTCGCCATCGGCACAATCTTACAAGTAAAAAAGTCTGCCATATTTTGAAGGGAGTGCGAGGGGAGGGAGGTAACACTACATGTAAAAAAACTACCTACAAATGCAAAAACCGCTCTCATTCATACGCACTCACATTATTAACAATAATTAACAACACAAGCTTGAATTTGCACACATTGGCAAAGAAATAAAATAAATGACAATTGCATACCTACACAATTTCTAACAATGGATCTTTCATTAATCGAGTTAGGGTTAATGTCGATAATATCGATATCGATATATTTTTCCTCACCGATCGTAGGTGGCGCCACTTTCTATGTATAAGCAAGTGAACAAGTAAACATAATATACCTATGAATATAAGATGGTTACATAAAATTTAACGTAAAACGTTACCTATTTATATGTTGCGTGAATAGAGAATATGCATGATTTTTGTTATATTTTTAATCATTCAATTATGTTATCTAATACCTGAAAATAATACATAAGTCATGAAATATTCAATATTATAAATTAAAAATTTGCGTGATACTAATGTTTGAGATTTGACCGGCAATATCTTCCCGCCATTTCTGTGAAGAGCACATGCTAATCTAGGGACCACACCTATGTAGAGTAATGTTTTGAATGGTTTGTCTGACATAAATAGTACATCTAGTAGGATATGTAAATTAAAATGTATGTAAAAGAAACATTAATATAATGATGGATTAATTCGCGTATGGATTCGAAAATGTACAGTCCTGATAAAGTGGTTCATCGATGGAGTGTTGCAAACCGCTTGTATCTGAATACGTCTAAGTGCTGTCCAATGAGCTTTAAGGAATATTCGCACATTATACTGTCGATAATGTGCCCATTATCTCTCCTGTGTGGCGCGCACTGCGTACGCTCAACACGCTTGACGCTGTGCACCTCTCCTGTAACTTGTTTGCCGATGGCTGGACGGTAGTTGAGAGAGTTTATGAGATTGTGTGAGAACTGTAGTCCTAGTTAAATCATATTGTTATATAGTGTACGAATCAGATAATCTGACATCAAAAGTTAAAACTCCAATATGTATGATTATAGTAATAATTTCATCTACCTACTTAATCAATTATAAAATGCTTATGACACCTGTTACCTGTACAAATTTGTAATGCCTTAGGTTTTTTTACCTGTAATATTGCATATTTGTTTGATAATTAAATAAATAAATAAATAGGTTCCATGTCTGATTTGATTCTGTAACGTATCGCAATGCTGGCACATATTTTTAAATGATTACGAGTAGAAGCGTGTTAATTCGAAAAAAAGGTTTATTTCGATTTTCATCACAAATGTGTCTCGGTCGACTAGAAAACCCCGTTTCAATTGAGATCTAGGGGATGGAAGTTTGTATGAGGCTTCCGCAAATTTTGATGCTAGAGGTAGCAAACTCCTTGAACAAATTACTCGTAGTTGAGAGACGTTAGGTTTACAGTTTGTTTCCAGGGTTTTTGGTATACTTAAGTAGTTTCATTAACCGAGGGATTTTTCTGTCGATAAAGCTGACGCAGCTAGCTTGCGTCAATAAGAGCATCTGCCTTATATTCGTTAAATAACAGTGATTGGAATCGCTGCGCCTCTCAACCTCGATGGGGAGCCAGCGAAAATAGCGCTATTTAAAGCATGTAATACTCGAGCCAGGTGCAAATTTCGTCAATCATTTCCTCTCGGGCGATAACTCGTAAAATGCTTCGGAGAGTTGTATCATGAAGCCTCGTGAACATCAGCTGCGGTTCCGTGGGTGGGTTGAGCAGAGGTAACCTCAATCGCATGAAGTTTTTTTTTATCATTCCCTCCCTTCTTCTTCCTCTTCCTACCGCTTTTTTCCCGTCTCTAATACGGGGTACGCTTTGACCATGATCCCAGATTCGACAGGTCGGGTTATTAAAGTGGAGCGACTGCAGTCTAACCTCCGTTACCCTTGTGACAGGGGAGCCAGATCAATTAGATCATGATTACACATTTAGTTACCCAATTGTGCAGGTTTCCTCACGATGTTTTCCCTCACCGTAAGAGCATTGGTTACCGCAATTCGCAGGCAGATAATGTAAATAAGTTAGAATAACTCATTGGTAGGTACATGACAACCGCTTGGATTCGAACCCGGACCTCACGATCACAAGTCGACATCCTTAACCATTAGGCCACCGACGCTCTTTAAATCTTTCCCTCCTGATTGAATAATTATCAGATTATGGCTAACCCAAGATCTTGAAAGAAAAAGAAGTCAGCTGACTATAAATAGGTGGATTATACGTCAGCCTACATGTGCTGGTGACCAGCTGACGTAATATATAATCCACCTCTTTACAGTGAGCCGATTATTTTTTTCAAGACATTGGGTTAGCTAAAATCTGATAAACTTAGATCGCGAGGGAATTATTTTTAAAAATACTAAAAACTACTTGCTTTTGAGGTAACCGTTGCTCAACCCACCCACGGAACCGCAGCTGAAGTTCACGAGGCTTCATGCTACAACTCTCCGAACCATTTTACGAGTTATCGCCCGGGAGGAAATGATGGACGGTTGCACCTGGCTCGGGTACTACATGCTTTAAATACTTAGCGCTATTTTCGCTGGCTCCCCATCGAGGTTGAGAGGCGCAGCGATTGCATTCACTGTTAACGAATATAAGGCAGATCTCTTATTGACGCAGCAAGCTTGGTCAGCTTCATCGACAGAAAAATCCCTCGACTAATGAAACTATATCAAAAACCCTGGAAACAAACTGTAAATCTAACGTCTCTCAACCACGAGTAATTTGTTGAAGGAGTTTGCTTCGCAACAATCACAATGAATCAACAAACTTACAAACAACACCCCGTCCTCGTCTTAAACGACCTCTGCGCAGACGTGATCGTGGGTCACGACCTGTTGAAGAATCAGTAAAGTCTAGAATTCAGATTCTGAACCTTTGGAAATATGTAACGTGATGGAAGCTTTGGTACCGCCTGCTACAGTTTTTACTAACTTTTTACCAAGCGTAAAAACCGATCGCAGTCAAACGTAGAAGCTACAGCAAGGAAGATAAAGACTTCATAGCTTAAGAGGTGTTGCAACTACTCGATGTCGGGGTTTTAGACCCCCCTGCAGCAGAATGACACTAAAATAAGATAGACCGTTTATCTCTAAGTGCGTCTCTCTCACTCTAGTGCCGACGAAAGAGATAGTCATAGAGATAAACGGGGTTAATTTATCTTTGTGTGATTCATGTTAGGGCCGCTGGTGGGCCCAGGTTTTGAAAGCACGCCACCTGCTATCCCTGCACCTATCGAAAACGCCTAGTAATCGATGACTCGAGGACAATCAATAAGTTCGCAGGCGTAACGGTCGTAAGTAAAGTTTACAAATATAACGTATTCAGTCAAATTGACCTTAAAAGCGCCTATCACCAAGTCCCAATTCTTAGTAATATCCTTATGAAAAGGAACGTTCGGCAGACGAAGACGGACCCAATAGTTGAGGATTTTGAACTTCTTGAAAGCAGTCCGCATTACTGCTACATTTGGCTAAATGATGGGGAAACAGCTGCGGTGTCAAACAGACAATTAGCACCACTCCCTAGTGAAGATGATGCAACCGATCGCGAGGAAGTTTATACAAAATATTTAAGGAAACAGAAGAAGATATTCCGCCTGAGCCCTCACCTTCTCAGCAAGCGTTAGATCAAGAAGAAATTCGCTGCCCATACACAGGAACCAAGGAGATTTAGCAGAAACAGAAGGCCTCCTTCTTACCTTAAGTAGAGACTTTATAGGGCACGGTGGAAACGGAAATCCAAGAGGAGAATAATGAGATGATATCCTCTTTAGTACCTATAGACTACTGAAAGAATTCTCATGCATGGCACTTCCTTCGCCTGTTTTATATGGTTAGTTCTTTAAGTTAAATAAAACCAAGTTTTCTGTTGGCACGATTTTTCGCAGTGGACCGTGGTATTCAAAGGGTTTTAAAGCAATTATTTTAGGTCTTGATAATGTTTATTTTAGTTATAATAACATGTATTTGGGTCGGACGTCCAGTTACATTTCTACTTTTGTTCCTCATTATTTTCTTTTAAAGTTATAATTTAACATATTTCTTCTTAAAGAAAAGATAGGTACAATGAGTTCCTATTGAATTGTTGTATTAAAATACCTACTTATTTTTTCTAAAGTAGTACACTATTATTACACTTCACTATTATCGCGCACATAAAGCATTCGTCCCTTTTGCACCCGCATATTAGTTAGTGACAGATGCTTAACCTATGTGCGCAATAAAAACTAGTACCTAGTTGTATTTTATGCGTGCTAGGCCCTCAGGGGGGTGGTATGATTTATTTTCGTATATTTGAGGCTATATCTTTGAGAATAGTTCACCAAAAAAAGCAGGCATAGCTCTTTCACAATATGCAAAAACCGGACAAGTGCGAGTTAAACTCGCGTGGAGAGGGTTCCGTTCTGTACATGATTATCTGAAATTTACTACGTTACTTTAAATACCATAGACTTCTTATAGGTTTTCCTGTAATCTATAGGTAAAGAACTATTTTCTGTATTTTTTTCAAAATGTTAGCCCCAGTAGTTTCGGAAATAAGGGGGGGGGGGGGGGAATGGTCAATTTTCGCCTTTTTTCCTAAATAACTTCTAAACTATTTTACTTAAAATTCAAAAGAAAATATATTTAAAATCCATACAATAAGCCCCTTCATTTGATATGTCACACAATATAGGATGCAGAACTTTTTTTTTAAATTTTCTAATTTACCCCCCAAAAGTGGGTGGGGTGGGGTAAAAAAATATACTTACGTCACGCGTCCGTGTTGCGGTCACCCACGAACATATGTATACCAAATTTCAACTAAATCCATCCAGTAGTTTCGGAGCAAATTGGCTGTTACAGACGGACAGACAGACAGACAGACAGACAGACAGACAGACAGACAGACAGACAGACAGACAGACAGACAGACACACGAGTGATCCTATAAGGGTTTCGTTTTTTCCTTTTGAGGAACGGAACCCTAAAAACTAAACAAATTTTTCAAAGGGCCAATCTTACCTCCCAAATAAGCATTTACAAAAATATTTCAGAATATGATTATCATCGCGTTCTTTTGCAATAAATTTCAAGTTCCGACGTCAAACAGTTTTTGACAAAACGGCCCATAAGCGACGTATTGCACTGACACACGAGTCATTTGTGTAGTGCAGTATTGTATAATAACCATTATACAATACCCTTTTTAGGTACGGAACCCTAAACACAAAAATTCTAAAAATCTTCGTTTCGGTTCAATAAATAAATAGTCCTTGTCATGGCGATACTCAGAGTCAGTTAATAAATGATTACAATGAATGAACAATTAAAAACAGCCATTACAATCAGTCAGACTCGCTTTTGGAGGAGAGCGGTACCTGGAGTGGTAGGTAAGTACTCATCATGCTTTACGAAGTTACAATGAGATACAACTTTCAAATTAATTTCGTTGTTATTCAGTGGTGGACTCCCCCCGCCAACAATACCAAGGCCCCACGCATATAATGTTCCTTCAAATATAACGAGAGAGTTGGTGCCAAACGCACGAATACCAACGTATAAGTGCCAGTTTTCTCCGATATTCACAGTAAAAGTGGCCTGTGATCGCGCAGACGTCTGTGGTCTAAACGAGATTCATTTATTGGAATAAATTAAAGGTAAGCGATACTTTCAAATTTTTTGATAGATAATAATACTTATTTTTATTTAAGACTACTTAGCTGTGCCCGCGACTACTACGCACAGAGCGTCTTCACTGTCGACTTAAATTTAAAATTGCTGCAGCTTTTTAGAGTTCCGTAGTTACCTCAAACATTTTTAAATCATTATCCAAATCGATCCAGAGTTTATTGAGATTATCACGCAGCGCATATACTTACATAAAAATACTTCAACGGGCGCAAACAAACTCCGTAAATAATAATTTCACTAATGATTTTCTTACAACAGTTGGCTTATTTCTTTCTCCACAGTGTAAAATATGTCTATACCAATTTTCATCAAAATCGGTTCAAAGGTTTAGCCGTGAAAGCGTAACAGACAAACAGACAGAGTAACTTTCGCATTTGTAATATTATTATGGATAGTATGGATGTTGATCTCGATGGACGCAGTTTTGAATTCGGTGGCAATGGTATTTTAAAAGGCATCACAAGGCCCATCCGAGGCAAATTGCCACACATTATTTTTTTCAATTTAATCTCATTGTGTAATATAAATAAACTAAATAAGAATTTTTGAAAAAAATAAACAACGGTCACCGAAGTCACGCAAAATCACGGTCTGGAGAAATGCCCTTATTTATTCGTCTCCATGTGTTCCTATACCCTTCATCCGATTAAAATGAAAACTTTGGTGACGTTTGGTGGTGTAATACACCTCACCAAAGTTTGCATCTAATAGGATGAAGGGTGGTCAAAAAGACCACTGAATCCTCGGAGATCACGCTCTCTGAAATCAAAATAACAAAATTTTACAACCGAACCACGAACTTGCCTTCACATAATCTGCCCAAGCACCGCGAGACCCGTGATTTTTCTCCAGCAATGTCGGCGTGCCTAATGCTTACCGTCAAACGGGCAGTCGCAAGGTACTAACCTACTATTTTCTAGTAAAAAGTAAAGTAGTAAATTTCACTGTAAGCATGCGCTACTCTCGGACGCGTCGAATATACGCTACTGCTCTAAAACTATTTTCGTTTATTTATTTTACGATATAAAATATGTATTGTTAAATTAATTAAGCTTTATATGTAGTGTTATGAATTATTATGTGAACCAATCAGCGTTGCGGACGCTCCACCGATGTCACATTTCAAGACTTCAATATTATATCTCTACAAGTATATAAATAACTAAATCAAATTTGAAGTATTCTCCAGTTAGCTAAAAGTCTAAAGAAGATGCATGCTTTTTAGTAAAAACGTACCGCTTTAATTTAAAGCACTTTGTGCCCTAAACTCTAAAACATGATGCTCTGGAGAAATACCCAAACAAACATTTATGTAGTAGATAAAGAGTTTAAATGCATAATTTCAAGGGTTTAGGGAAATCCGTTACTTTTTTCCCATACTCTCTTAAACCCTCCGTTTTTACCCGTTTTTTTTATCACTAATGGTCAGATTCAATTTGATCTTTAATTAAAGTGACGTTTTTGTATAGGATAACAACTAGTTGAGGGCCATTTAACTATTTAATCTCTAATCAAATGCTTAAGTGGCGTTTCTGAATTTGGCCATAAGTTTCTAGAACCTATGTCCTGCTTGAAGTTCTCCTTAACATAATAATGAAAACCGCATTGAAATCGGTCCAATTTTTTTTAAGTTAACCGCGCACTTTCAAGCAGACAAACAGAAACAAAATTAAAATTAAAATGGATCTTACTGAAGCATTTTTTTATTGTTATTATATAATGTATAAGTAGATCTAGATACGCCACGAATACGGTACGGAAGGTACCTAAATAGAGGCTGACAACATGCTTCCATATTCGAACAGGACCCTGACCTTAAGACTATGGTTAATGTTGAAATGGTAAACATATTCGATTTCCCCAAAAAAGAATACTTACCTAATATAAAACAATGGCGGGGAATTACCACATGCAAGCATTACCAAGGATTACCATGACTCGGATATCGTGAAACGGCTTGCAGTCTTTGTTTACACCTCCGGGTGCCGGTGGCGGATGCCGCCCGGCCACTTTCACTCCACGCGATGCGATGCGTTACATAACATTATGCGGCACGCGGATGGACGTGACCGCCTGTCGTGACCTCGACGTGACGCTGCCAGCGGTGATACAACGTGCTGTACTTCACCACATGATAACTTAATACAAATAAAAGGAATACCTAATATGCGCTAGAATCTTGCGCCTCAAGTAGTACTCAATCGTAGTAAACACGACAAAAGACGAGTGATGCGTGGGTGAGACCCCGCGCGGGTATGAGCGAGTATGGCGGGGAAGTGTCAGGCTAGCTCGGTTTTTGGTCGGGAATTTGTAGCAAGTTAGGAATGTTGATAATGTGATTGTGTGTGACGCCCTGGATACGAGGGTCCATCTCCTGCTCTCGAAACATCCATGCTTCACCCGCGGTCGTCTGTTATGAGACTGTACATCCCGTGGCAGTGTGCAGGTCGCGGCTTTTTAAACGCCAAAAACCTTCACAGCCGCGAGGTGTGCAGTCATGGGGATTATTTCTTTAACAACGAGTACGAAAGCATCGCAATGTGGGGGTAGTAGACAGGAGCCTCACCCCATTCTCTTTGGTAAGCGAGAACTGGCGCAGACCAAAGATGCTGGGCACCGATGACCGTATAGGGACGTGTGAAAGAGCAAGAAGCTAGCTCAGGCGGTTCTTCAAGGCCCAAGGTTTTAAAACATAAAATTAAACTTTTCAAAACGAAGTACTTATTCAATCTTAAAGATAGGTAATTGATATTTGGTTTTATCGCGATAGTTGTCTTCGTATCCCGATTATGAGCCTTTGTTCTATGTATAATTGTCAAAGTGTATTTGGTTGTCGTCATGGGCAAAAGAATTGACGTAATGTTTTGAAGGATACATTTTATCCCGGTTAAATAAGTTCACGAGGGCATGGCGATAACCAAGTTCCACGCGGTCAAAGTCGCGGCACAAAAGCTAGTACCTACTATAATACAATACAATAAAATGTCGGGTATTAGTTTTCAACTTTATCTTGTTAACTTTCTTTTTCGTTACAGCCACGATGACGTTCAACACACTCATCATCTCTTTATTCATATTGAACTACGTGAATTCATCGAACACGACAGAATCGAGTGACACGTGCGATGTCCCGGTAGGACCGTGGAGCACGCTGTTAGAGGATTGGACCACCACAGCAGGTCTAGAGCGCTCCGGTAGACAAGGTAATTTTATAAGCTTGCAGCTTGCTTAAATGATTACCACGTTGTTTAAAGCTATTCTTTTCATTTTTAGGGTTCCGTACCTACAAGGTACTGTCTCTTTTCCATAGGTAAGTACGGAACCCTCGGCGCGCGAGTCAGACTCGCACTTTACCGGTTTTAGGGCTCCGTACCTCAAGAGGAAAAAAGGAACTCTTATAGGATCACTTCTTTGTCCGTCTGTCTGTCTGCTCGTCTGTCTGTTTGTCAAGACCTTTTTCTCAAGAACCCGTGGAGGTATTCAAGTCTGCAATCTCCTGGAGTTGTGAAAAATCAACCTTCTAAGTCAACGCAATCAAAAGATACGGCCGTTTATGCCACATATTTTGATACTTTCAAGGGAATCCAAGGGAATCAAAACCTATAGGGTACTTCCCGTTGACCTAAAATCATGAAATTTGGGAAGAAGCAGTTTCACAGCACAAGTTAAGGAAAAAGTCCGAAAACTGTAAATAAGTAGTAACATCATAAAAAAAAATAGTTTACGGATCCTTTGCAAAGTCGCATCACACTCGACGGTTGCTCAGAGATAGGAGATTGCGAAAGTTATATCTAGTTGTAAATGGTTAACCGGTTTTTAAAATACCTACTTCTTTTTTAATTTTTAGGGATCCGTATCAACATAGTAGTTTACTGTCTATTTTTCATAAGTAAGTCAGACTCGCACTTAACCGGCTTTTTTATGTTAAGCAGGTAAAATAATGGTGCTTCCGGCATCTTCCGGTTACTATATTACGGAACGCATCGACGGCTCTCTGATGTCGCTATCGCCGCCCGCGCAGCCGCGGCCCTACGACGAGTGGTCTGCTGGGCCGCCGCCACCGCCCGGCTCCGGGAAAATAGTCAATAGACCTCCGAACCCTTATAAGGACAAGTTCAAACCTAGTTACGTAAGTAAGGTTAGTGACAAGCTCGTAAAACTTCCAGTTTATAAAGTACCACCAAGGTTTCGAAAGTATTTAGGATCTCATTCTTTTTCCACAGCCACCCCCTCAGCAGAACATACCTACGTCAGCCTATGTACAACAACCGCAGCGACCTAATTCCATTGACCGGGTAGACGAGCCGCCGCGAAAGCAGGTTACGGAAACCGATCTATTTTTGCTCTCAGCCATTGAGAAGCTGGTATATCGCACTGATTTAATGGAGAAGAGGCTACGGAAATTAGAGGAGTCAATGCATCTGTTGGTCGCTGGGACTGCTCATCAAACAGGTATAATACACCCCTTTAAATGCATTTACACACTGCATTTAAAGGCATTTAGTATTGGTATTTGGTCGGGCCACATTGGTCTCGTTAATTGGACAACGCTTAGATTTGGCCGTCGTTCTGAGGTAAGGCCTAAAACTAAAGGCCATTGTAGAATTTCCAACTGAAACAATATAATGCAGAAATGCCAACAGTTGCTTTAACCAACGGTGGCAAAACTTGCATTGGCACAACCCGATTGGTAAGTGGATGGGCGTAAAGATAATATTTTACTAAATTGGGCTAACGTACGCAGAAATGCCAACCGTTTTGAAACAACGGTAGCGGTATTCACAATGGCACAACGTTGGTAATTGGTTGGGCGTAATTATAATATTTTTGTTATATTGGTCTGGTCCAAATGTTAGTGTTATGTGGTCAAACTACTAACTATATCCTTACGGATTCCCTACTGTTGGCTAACGGAAAATGCTACTAGGGAAGTACTTTTTATAATATTTTAAAATTATTTTCATCAGATCCCTGCGAGACAAACTTTACCCGAGTGGGAGAAACTTGTTATCATTTCTCGTCGGAGCCTGCGGATTGGAAAACCGCCAACCTGGCGTGCCGCCGCCTGCGGTCCAACTTGCTGGAGCTGGAGGTGGAGTCGGAGCGTCGCAGAGTTCTAGCGTACATGCTTACAGATAAGAAGCATATAGGTAATATATTTTTCTTCCAACTCCGTTACGCTAATAGTAGATTTTTGCACCAAGCATAAAGTGATTCATTATTTGGCTGAGTGTACGTTTGGAGCCAGAGTGTAAGCGGGGGCTCTAATCACAAGCGCACACTGAGAAAACTACTTATTGCGTAAACAAGAGAATACTTACTACTTGTTGAGTTTGCTTTATAGGTATATCAAGCAAGCATTTGGAACGACCTTGATCTTATCTTTATCTCTCTATATCTTTTTACTTAATCTTGTTTACATGATAATGTTACCATAAACAAAGAAAGACAAATTGTTTTATCAGTCCAGGATCTGGCCCCCAATTCTCGGTGCATTCGAGATAATGTCGATTGGGAGATTAAACGTCAGATTATACAGTTGTGTCAAACGATTGTATGCACTAACGTTTTATCTCGATTGTGAGATTATCTCAAATGCATCGAGAATTGGGGGCCTGATGCATGGAATATTGTGACGCCGAATGTAGACTAAAATTCAGTGCTAATCAACAGCTCTAGATTGGTGGACTGGTGGGCTCAATCCGGGTTTGATTTGGATCTGGACCAATTCGGCGCGCCCGATCACTGGCAACTCCTCCGCGGCAGCCGACGCGCCCACGGGCGGCATCTCTACCGCCGTCACCATCGTCGGCGAGGGGCGCTGTCTAGCCCTCATCTACGACGCCGCGCTGAAGGCTATGGTCTACCGAGGGCAGGACTGTAGTCTAAGACACAGATATGTCTGCGAAAAAGCAGAGGATAAAACTAAACTGAGTAACGAAATAGAAAGGGTTTCTAGAGAACTGAAAAGTAGTAATGCATCACTCGTTCAATATCGGCCTTCATTGTAACCATGTAAATATTTCGCATAAAATATTCCTGTAGAATCCAGGTAAAGAACGATTGTGAAAAATTAATTAATTCATACCTAACATTACATTCAATTCAATAATTATTGTGACTTGTCATGAACATGAGCTAAAATAAGTGTAATATTTACCTTTTATCTGTGTCATGTTCACGTATTTACCTATGTTTATATTTTAAAGTGTGTCGAAGCAACTTCCGCCTGTAAGTGACTATGACATTCTAATCGTTAGTGCCAAATATGAATTATCTATTTAATAGGAGTGGCCTCGCTTCCCGAAGCCCTCCCCCGCAACCGAGCGAGTTAGAGGATAAGCCTGTCCCAGTCCGGTTTAAGCCCCAGCCCCGCTCCTGAAGCTCTTATCGACACCAGAGCTCCAAGTGTGGATGGACAGTATTGAGAAATATCTCCAAGAGGTCTGGACTATTGCCATTGAAGGAAAATTAACTCAGACCAAAAATATCAAAGACCAAAGAGTGTCATGTAACTGATAGTGCAAATTATGAGTAAAGAAATAAATAAAATCAAAATTCATGGTCTCTGTCGAGAGATTTGAAATGGGACCTCGCACCTAGCCGTTCAGTACCACTCAGTTAAGCAGAACTGTATTCTGACTCATTTAGGTCATAGCCTGCTGCAGGAAACCTGTCATTCGCGAACATGACCAAGAAGGGCCCGAATTTAATAAGAACGACAACCCTGAGCTCGGTGGCTATTTTTCCGGGAGATAAAGATAAAACTCAATGGTCCAGAAATGTATAAGCCTGGAATAAGAAAGACCAAGAACGGAGGTGTCATCATCAGTACTGAAAATGTGGAAGACATTAATAATTTCGAACCCTGCTTTTGAGGGTTAAGCTACCGTTTCACAGAAATATATTTATATTTGTTACTTAGTATTGTCAAGTTGCCAATTAGGCCGCGTCATGAAGGATTGCACCAAGAAAGAAGTGGCCCGTCTGCGCAACATGGTCATCGCTATAGAAAACCGATGAACCACAAAACGGGCGATGAAACCTGTCCAGCAGGAAAGTATGCCGTAACGAGGTACTCATTGACTCTACCCTATGAAGGTGCCTAAGAGCGCCACAAATAAGGGAACTTAACATAGTATAGTATTAATTATTTATGGATAGATATATCAGAAACACTTGCTGACAATAACCAAGTGACCGCTTTTTCATCACTTGTTTATTTTGTAAGTGGATTCAAAATTATGCAAGTAAATAGAAGAATTGCTAAACTTAAGTGGCAGTGGGCGGGGCACATTGCTCGTAGAACAGATGGCCGATAGGGTCGCAGAGTTCTTGAGTGACCACGTACCGGAAGGCGCAGCGTGGGCAGACCTCCCACACGGACGACTGACGACCTGGTGAAAATTGCGGGTCTCCGCTGGATGCGAGCAGCACAGAATTGGTCGTTGTGGCGATCAGTGGGGGAGGCCTAGGTCCAACAGTGCACGTCTTTCGGCTGAAATGATGGTGATGATGATACTGTGACGGTAAAATGTTATTGGCCTACTCTCACTTTTTAAATTATTTTTTAGTCTAAAATACAGGTTTCCCTTGTACCTTAGTTTAGACGTAATGTTTAACTTCGAATTAGTCCTAAGATTATTCTTTAATAAATTATATCCCTTTTTATGTAGTTCATATTGAATGTATTGGGCTTGTGAAACTAAAACCTACAATATAAGTTAAATAAATACTGCACTACTACTATGACTAACAATATTATCAACCCAGTCTAAAAAAAAAAATTATAATTATAAGTCTAAATTTTGGTATTTATTTTTTCTCAAAAATAGCCTTGAGGTCTTACCACAGACTACTTGACCAAAAGCGCAAGGGTACTACCTACCTTTTTCTCGAAACGCTTCGTCGTTTTTTTGAACCCTCATAACTTGGGTTTGGATTATACCAAATAAACAAAATTCTCGGGATATGATGTCAATAGTAGACTTATTAAACAAAGTTTCATAGCTCTAATATTTTTCATTTTATTGATATCTAAAAAACCCCGATTTCGTCACAGACTCACTATTGATCATCAAAATTCTTTGGGCACTTCATGAACTCCTAGAAAGCTGAAATTTGGTAGGTATGTAAGCTAGTATTAGTACACAAATATCAAAAAATTATAAAACTTGGTACTTTTCCCCCTTAAACCCCTTAAACTAGGGGATGGAAGTTTGTATGAGACTTCCGCACATTTTGATTCTAGAGGTCTGAAAATTGCTATAGGGACTCGTTGACACACACACACACACTTGACACACCTCCTAATGACACTATGAAAAAGTAACCTCTGATTTTCAAGAAATACAACCCAAAAAGAAAGAAAAAAGTAAAAAATATCGCCATAAGCAACTTACAAAAAGAAGTGAAATCCCACCATAAACATTTTCATATAAAATGTAGCCAAGACGAGACCATATGGTTCGCACTGTTAAAAAGTTATCAGATCTCATGTAGAGCGAAGCTTCTAACTCTACACGCCCTAACTTCACAAAATCTACACATTAGTCAAAATGTGTGGCTTGGGCGTATCGCTACCGACACATGGGCGTAAGGTGAAAAATGTATTATTCACTGTTCATTACTTTTCTGTTACTGTTATACAATAG
Organism: Tortricodes alternella; assembly: GCA_947859335.1. NCBI lineage: Eukaryota > Metazoa > Arthropoda > Insecta > Lepidoptera > Tortricidae > Tortricodes > Tortricodes alternella. The sequence goes on along the minus strand of OX401970.1, from coordinate 17,967,909 downwards.
TTCTTGTAGTAATGAAACGGCCAAGCCACATATCGCACGTTTAAAAATAAAAGGAAACAAGTCCAAATGAAATTCACTTTTGTTTTAGAGTTTACTTAACCGCGTTAAAGTTGAATTTGGAATGGATTTGTATTTCACGTTATTTCTTTTTAATTTTAAACGAGCGATATTTTGACTAAGGTGTATTTTGTGAAGTTAGGGCTTGTAGATTTAGGGCGTGTAGTTAGAAGCTTGGCTCTACATGACTTCTGATACTTTTTGACAGTGCGAGGTTAAATAAAAGTGAATGTTTGTTTATTTAGGCGTTTCCTATGCACTGCTATACAATTCATCCGATAACGATGAAACTTTGGTAAGTGGAACAATTCGGTAGGAAAGGTTAGAGACCAACATTTTTTTAAATAATAAGCTTTGCAACGGGATCCGGGCACAGCTAGTATTAAATTAAAACACAGCATGTATCGTAATGACTTTATTCTTAAATATTTACAATGATACTAAAATCACAACAAAATAACTTAGGTATTAAAAATTATTATTTGTTAGTGAATGTCAGGACTAGGTACATTTGGTCCACATCAAGTAAATATTCACTTGCCGGGACTCTTTTGTCTGTTTCTAAAACTGCAGTTACACGAGCAACTTTTCACGGCCATTTGTAGCCGGCAACTGTACCTGAGTGCCTAGCACACTAGTTTTTATCGCGCACATAAAGCATCTGTCACTTTTTAACTAATATGCGGGTGCGAAAGGTACGAATTATTTATGTGGGCGATAAAAATTAGTGTGCTAAGCCCTCTGTATTACTCTAACTTCGTACGTAAGACGAAGACGCCTATTGCCTATAGTTGCCGGCCACATAGTGCCGTGAAAATTATGCTCGTGTAACTGTACTTTTAAAGAGGCAGACATTGTAGGCTAGTCAACTAGAAGTTTTCGTATTTATAATAATAATAGGAAGTAGGATGGTAGAACGTAGAGTATAGTTTTTGTTTATCCTTTTGAACGCCACGGCTAACGGCGAAAAAGCTTGCCACGAACGCTCGAGACGGCTGTAGCCGAAGCAAATGTATGGAATAAGGGCATATCGTGGCGTCAGGGTCACGGAAAACTGGCGACGGCTTCAGACGACGGTGGCGGTCAAAGGGTTAATAAAAAATGAAGCCTGATGAAATTAAGTATATTGGATTTTTTTTCGATGGAACCAAGTTACATGCCTTTCCACAATCTTAATGCATACTCTCGGAGACAGACAGACGGAGAAAAACTCCCAACGCTCTCAGGAAAGGTCATTACGATGGCGAAACTAATAGAAAGGATAATTTCAAAAATAACAAGTCACTGTTTGTTCCAGAGTGAGTTTGGTTTGTTTTCGTAACAATCGATTAAATTTTGAAGCATGGCGTACAATAAATGCATAACAAGAGCGACTATTTATACCAAAATAGGCGCGGGATATATTTTTGTTGTTTCCACGGTCACAAGCGAATTCGATGTCTGTCTGCTTGCTTTGTATTTGTAAGCGCCGCCCTAGGTTACGGAACTCTACCTAGCTAACGTAGCTTTTCGCGTGTACGAATGTAACAGTAAGTGAGCGGCGTAATTAACTGGTGGTAATGACTTTACTACACGATCGACCATCAGATGATCGGTGGGATTTCCAGCGATAGCCGAGCGGTGGTAACAACTCATCAACACGAAAGTAAGTAGGCCGATCAGTTTCCCAGTTAAATTTCCCCTATTCCACTTATCCCTACCAGGCCACTTGTAGGAATAGGTGGAAACTATTTAAACTCTTATTTTAGCGAGGTTAGACGATGTGCCCCTTCCCTGCCCCTGCGGTCAAGTCCACCGTTGACATGCCGCCAAAGAATAAATACTAATAGAAGGGCAACTTCCCCTCCACCGTTCATTAGTACTCAAAACACCGTCCGTTACCTCAAAAGTAAACATTTTTTGTAGGAATTTTCCGTGTAGTGTTTTGCCATCGTCGCAAATCCTCGCGATCGATTTGTGTTTGACCGCTGTTTTAGTTGACGCGGTAATTGCTGTGCGCAATAAATAAACCTTTGTAAGTATTTATCAAACGCGTTTTGTAGCTGTAGTTTAATTTTAAGTTCTATCATACTCATTGAAATATTATCTTTGTGAATAATGATAGACAATTTACTGACATTGACACAGTGCTGTGCTGACGTGCAGTGACATTAAAATGGTCAGAACTAAAATATTGGAGAACTATGATATTAACCTTTTAACCGACGTTGTCTCTATTATAAGACCGTCCGATGAAAATTTAAAGGCGGTTAAAGGTTTAAACGATCGCGACGATATGCCATTACAAAATATGCAAATGAGGTATAAATACAGCGACTAAAAATATGGGCTCATAAATCTTCTATTGGAAAGTGCTACGTAATGGAAACCGATCTGTGTACGCAAAATGAATATTCAAAATGATTTACTTTTTTCTGTAGTATGCTTTTGTTTACATTTACTTTCATAAACCACATTTTGATTTGCATGCATCTTCCCCATTACAAAATATGCTATCGAGGTTAAATGCGACTAAAACTATTAAGAAACAAAAAAATAGACGATTGTGACTTCTACGTGAAATATACGATCGAGATGAAAAGCGATTCGGTGAATCACTACAAGGAATTTTTGCTTTAGAGGTAAAGAAAGTACTAATAAACGATCTCCACCATGCGCTGGCGCCGCTGTGTCATTAAGGTGCTGAATAATATCGGCTTTATTTAAACATTATGTTAACAAAAACTATGTTAATATTCTTTATATCATTGAATTTTTTTTATAGAATGGATTCGTTATAAAAACTTCATCAGGTTACGTTTGAAATCGTCTTTAAACATTACTGTCTTAATTTTTTTAAGTTGTGGGTTCTATAATTAATAACACTATTACATCACGCCCATACTAAAAAGTTAGCTGATTTATATGAATTCTATAATTTTGACTTTGAATTTATTTATTCAGCACAAAACTAGGTACAGAAAAAGCTGAAAACTGAACACATAAAATATAAGGTACAAAGTAACATTCTCAACTAAGTTGTATGAAACGCTAGCATCTAAATTAGGCTAACCCTTAGACGCTAGACACTTCAAAGTGACATTATAATATAGTACCACAATTATAGGTATACTGAGAATATTTTGATTGAATGCTTGTACATTATTTTTTATGTAAATTAAGGAAGAAATTGATAAATTTGAAGTTATTTTTGTACAACTACTATAGATATGTGGGCCATAAACTTTGCACTTTTAGAAACATGATAGAGACAAAACTACAAATGCTATTTTTAAACGACTTCAAAAAAGGAGGAGGTTCTCAATTCGTAGGAATCTTTTTATTAGGTAAGTATTTATTATAAGTAATTAGAATAAAATAAAGTTTTAATTTTTAAAAACACCGTTGTCTTGAGGCTGGGGCACTCACTTAAACGGCGCAATCCGTATTAAATCCTATAAAGGCATTGCGACGCGACGTAAGACTGGTTTTATTTGAAGTGTTCAACATAAAAACCACGTTGCTTTTCCGTGAAACTGATCTCACTGATCGAAAATATACAAAATGACGTTTAATTTCCCGCCATTCATTGTACCATTGTACCGTTGGACAATTGATAGTTTACAAAAAAATCTGTGGTGCTATTTGCAAAAATGTATGGCCCACTCTATATATTATACGTCCGTCCGTGTTTACTTTCTGCATATACATAACCGCTACAGTGCTTCTCGTTCACTCCGGTGCAAACAGACAGAGGCCGATCACTCAACGTCATTGGGATTTCAGTCTATGTATGTTAGTTTGTATGTATGTTCATCTGTTCCCTCGTTGCTCGTAAAATACACATTCTATTTTGACAAATAGTGAAACGTTGGCTTCGTATTAGTGTTCCGCGTGTTAAGGGCTATATCACGTCATTTGAAATCGAAAATAGTGGATGTAACGATTCAATTAACAATAGGAAGGAAAAAAATATAAATGTGTTAGATTTTGTATCAAATTTTCATTTTTGAAACGAAAGTCGAGACGAGAGTTCCGCACGAAAAATGAAACTTATATACTTAATGGTTTTGGTTTCATCATTATAAAAAATGTAGGGTATTAATTTTTAACTTTATCTTGACATAGGTAAGTACGCGCCCCTAATCGCAAGTCAGACTCGTACTTGACCGGCTTTTAGACGTTATTTCGTGTCTTTTATCTAGATTAAATCGCTAAATTAATCAATAATAGTATACAAGTACGTCCTAAATATATGCATCATTTTTACGTAAAAAAAATGGGCTTTGTTCTTGTTCATACAACTATATCATTGATTCATGTTCATTATTATTTCATTTTTTTAAATCTAGTTTCCGGCATACTAATAGTTCTACGTCAATGGCCACAGTGGTACAGCAAGATCCCACGGCCGCCAGACGTCACTTTTCTTGTGATGAACAAAATGTGGAAGATTGAGTAGTTTTAGTATGTACTATGATCGTGCCTACCTGCTAGCTTGGCCAGACGGCCATTTCCTAGCTATCAGGTGGTAATCAAAGTACGTAAAAACGCTGCCCACCTAACTTATTTTCTGATGGATGATTATCACGTATAAGCACAATATCGTTAAAAATCAGTCGTATATACTCCCAGACACTTCCCGTCGGCAGTATTACTATACAGACGCTTTAACCTTTTGACCGCCCCAGTCGGCTCCAGCTGTCAGCGGATACGGGGTAAAAAAGTCCTTCGTTACCTTGACTTAAAGTTGAAAATCGTGTTACTGCTCAGACATGCTAGGCGGTCAAAAGGTTAAAGAAATAACTTTCGCAAGCTTCTGTGTCTGTGCAACCGTCGAGTGTGATAGGACCTTGCAAAGGCTATTCCTTTTTACTATTATTATTATTGTGGTGTAACTATAAATCTACGGTTATCGGAATTTTTCCTTTACTTGTACAAAACATTGCTTCTTGCCAAATTTCATGACTTTAGGTCAACGGCTCTTGCAAGTATCAAAATATGCGGCTTAAACGGTCATCCTTTGATTGTGTTGAGTTAGAAGTTCGATTTTATTTACAGCTCCAAGGGATTGCAGACCTGCAGTGGCGAAGCCTGCATATAAGCCGATTCCTGACGGCTTTACCAAGCTAGAAAGTTACGGCTAGCTGTCAGTGAAGTCCACATTACCCTAACTGAATGTAAGACTCGCACGTACTGTTCTAATTCTTCCGGCTTCCCTTAGGAAATATTTCAGGCTTCGCCACTGCAGACCTGAGTATTAGATGCCGGCAGCCCTGCCAGCCCTGGGATTTTGGACCATGGTGAATCTTTACTGAAATCGTATTGGCATTATGTTGCTACGTACACGTACATGATTTAAGTGATCCATTAATTCAAACACAGACAAAGCTCGGAAAATAGCTAGTATTTTATAATTGTGACAATCATATAATTATTACAACAGACGAAAAAGGGGTAACGCGGGGCGAAGACGCAATTGTGTCGCCTTTGCTGTCAAATCCGAACTAAGTTACCCTTCTAATAGTATTTTTTCTTATGACTCAGCAAGGGGCAAGTGTGAAAACTAGATCAACGTATAAATAGATATCGTAATACGTCAAACCTATTTAAACCATCCGACGCCACTACTCTTTTCAGTTCGGCAGTTGTAGTGGGCCATCATAGTGGATAGCAGGGCTGCCAACCGTAAAAAAAAATCCCTCGTACATATGCAGCTAAAAATCTCGTATTTTGAATTTCAATACATATCAAATAAGAAGTCGAATTTTTTTAATTTTTTTAAGAATACTTTTAAGACGTTTTTTTTCTTTCGTTATTTATGACTTTAAAAAAAAGGGAAAGTTTAATACAAGTTCTGATAGATGGCACTAGTTTTTAATATTATATATATAATGGTGATGCAAAATGCTCGTATGGCCATATTATCAAAATCTCGTACATAATTGTACGAGGTTGATAGCGTCCTCGTACCTCATACGGAAGACCACAAATCTCGTATCGGTACTAGGAACCTCGTACGGTTGGCAACCCTGCTGGACAGGAAGCATGAAATTGTATTGTACCGACTGAATAGATATATGATTAGTTGAAGTGGAACTTGAACTGGAAGGGGGAGCCACCCTGCTGGAAGTGATGGAAGGGGTTGTTGAAGGGCCCGCCGCCGCCGCGCTGCGCCTCGGGGTCGAGCGGGTCCACGCCCGCGTCGAACTGCGCACGCTTCTCCGGGTCCGTCAGCACCTACGACCGACATGCAACACTCACTATACGGATACAAACCGACACATGTAGGTACTTGACCATAGACAAGATGAACTGAGAGGCCAAGTGCAATAGCGACACATCATAGACCTACATACATCCGACCCACGCGGGTCAGGGCCGTTGTCTACTATTTATAGTGAAAAGAGAGCAACACAATGATTATTATTACTATATTTATTTCGTATCTATCTTAGGATTAGGTTTCTATTTAAAGTAATATACAATATCTCTACAAAAAATACCACATGGCGGTCACCTCGTGAGCCAAGTCAAGGTACTTGCTGAGTTTGTCCTTCTCGGCCTTCACGAGGTTCTCGTCATGGGGGATGGTGATGTCGACGAGCACTGCCCCGCCCTTCGATCGTTCTGTCAGCACGATATCGGGCTTATTGGAAATAATAGTCCTGTCCGTGATGACAGATCGATCCCAATAGATCGTGGCACGACCATTTTCGAGAGCTGGCGTCGGTGCGTACTTATAGTACGACACCTCTGACTCCACAAGGCCGTATTGAAGAGCAAGTTCTGGTGAATAATCCTAGGTACGAGGTTGTCTGTGCAAGTACTCGCCGTTAGCAAGATGAGAACAACCGAAGAGAATATGCCTGAGTGACTCTCCTCGACGGCGGCATGCCCGACAGATGTCGACCGTACCGTCCTTCAGGATATATCTCCGGTAGTTATTCGTCATGATAACCTGATCCGCAATTGCACAGACAAAACCTTCGGTTTTGCTGAAGGGGTTACCGAAGCGCAGCCAGTTCACCGACGCAAGCAGATCTACATCGCACCCTGTTAGGGCTTTATAGAACCGCCCGTGTAGCTCCTTGCTCTTCCACACGTCCCTGCGGTCATCGGTGCTCAGCACCTTTGGTCTGCGCCAGTTCTCGCTTGCCAAGGAGGATGGGGTGGGGCTCCTGTCTACTGCCACTACATCGCGATGCATCCCACACCCGTTAAGGCTGCACACCTCGTGTTTTTGAACAGGTCTAAGCAGTTGCCTTCTCCACACAAACTGTTGACAATGGGAGTAATAGACATCGGTCACGGTACCTCTTTGGCCGCAGCGATGTCAATAAACTTCTTCTCAGCGATCTTCTTCTCATCGCCTTGAAAGTTGTCCGGGTGCCACTTTTGCGCGGCCTTACGGTAGGCCTTAGTAATTTCCTGCTTGTTTGCAGTCCTGTATAAAGTAAATTATTAGTAGTAGGTCAGTTTCATCAAATTACGGAGAAAATAATGGTAATTTATAAAAAGTAGCGCATATGAACTCTGCATTGTATCAGGCTCAGATAATATTTAAAGTTTAATGATCCAAATTGAAGAGTTCATACAGTACAAGAGCTGTAACAAAAAATTTGGATGCCACTGGATTTTTTTCTAGCGAGAAAATTTTAAGGATTTGTGACTTTGAAACATAAATTCTTGAAAAAGAGCCTTACTTTTACCTTATATTTATTAGAAAGAAATTACTGCAGTGGTGGATTGAGGTGGAGAGACTCTTAAAAATAAACTGTCTCCTGACAGATGATAGTTTTACTTTATTTTGTACTTTAACAACTTACACACAATCTTTATAATATATTATAATGCATCTGTCAAGCGAATGTTTATTTCGATAAGAGAAATTTATGGAAGCTTTAAGAGGACTGTGAACCATCGGCAAACATCAGCCTTTTTCATACAAAATGCGATAACGATTTCCACCCCTTACATTTTAACTGACTTTGACCAATTTTTTATAGGTTGTGAGTCAGAACAAAATCTAAGTCTATACGCTTTTTGAATACTGATTAAAGATCAACAAGTCAAATAATCGCCGAAATTAGTTTTGTATGAGAATACTGAAACATAAAAAACTGAATTTATTGATTGTAGTGAAAAAAAAAAAAACGTTTAGATCTAGATTGTGTTCTGACTGACAAACTATAAAAAATTGGTCAAAATCGGTTAATATTTAAGGGGTGCAAATCGCTATCGCCTTTTGTATGAAAAGCCGTAGGTTAACACTCCTCTTAAGCCGTAATTAAAACATCAAAAAGGAAAATTTACATTGCTAATATTACATACATACATACATAGCATCACGCCCGAAATCCGTAATGGGGTGGGCAGAGCCACAAGACTACTTGTGGCCACGTTCGATTAATTAGTCCTAAGATGGTATGATGAACCGTATGGTGACAGGTGATCAGCCCATCGCCCATACAGATAGTCCACCATGTTGGAGAGGACCCGTCCCTTAGTCGACTTTTACGACATGCCAGGATGATAAGCATCTGCACGCCTTCTATGCTATTTCTTCACTCCCAGTGCAGCAGAGGAGTATTGCTAATATTATATATTAATTTACTTGTACTTGACACAATGTCCAATGTTTTAGATGTAATTAAAGGAAATGTTTTCATTGAAGTACAAAGCTAAACTGATCTCCGATCTTACCTCTTAACTCCTAAAATCTTATAGTAGTCCCTCTGTTCCGATTGTTTTTGCAACTTTTGCGCGCGGTTTATTCCATCTTTAGCTCTTTGGAAGCCTTCGTCTAATTCTAAAGCTTCTTTGTACATATGGATTGCTGAAACAAAGATGCACTCGGGTTAAAGCTGGTAGTAAGTTTGCTAGTTGGTTATAGTTTTCACTGATCGAAAACTAACTGTATCCCATAAGAATATAAAGTTTTAGGAAAGTGTCTGATGTCAATAATTTTAATACACGCAAGCATAAGCTCCTTGTTCCTAAGTTTCGCCTTAAGAGGGCGCCGACCGTCCAGTGGCGACCTCATCACTGTTATTGTGTTTTCTATTAAAGTATTCTGTTAGTTTTCTGTTAAAGGAAAGTATTTTATTAAAATTGAAGCCGTATAAGTTGTTACGCGACTTAATACACAACGTATATGCTATGTAATATAGCTTTGCAAAGTATAACCATCATCTAATCAATTTAATAGAAAATAGTGGCCGCTATTTTCTGTTAAAATGATGACGTACCGTTTATACTTTGTAAAGCTATATTACATAGCATTTAAATTTTGTATTAAACGGCGCAACAACTTATATGGGTTCGATTTTGATAAAATACTTTAATTTAATAGAAAACACAATAACAGTGATGAGGGCGCCACTGGACGGTCGGCGCCCTCTTAACAAAGTCATTAAATCTCTTTTGGGGAACTGCATAAGATTCTACAATAAAGTTCCCCTGGGAGCAAGAGAATTGTCTGTTCATCCATTTAAACGGTACAATAAAGATACGCTTCTTAAGAAAGGATGTTATAAAGTTGAGGATTATTTAAATGATGAAGAAGCTTGGCCAGCTCTGAGGCCGTGAAACGCAACTGTGTGTCGTTTCCTGGAGCTGTCGCCGGTGCCTGTTGTCTCCTTAATGAACTGTTATTGACTTTATATTTTTTGCTTAATAGCCAATATTATTTGCATTACTAGGATATGAAATGTTATATTTCAAATTGTTTTGATATTTGGAGTCCTTACATCTCCATGTTTATACTTGACCGTGGAGACTGTCTATATCTCCATGTAACCTAGATTAATCAATTTAGATGTTTCCTTGTGTTGATAATTATTTTAGATAGATAGATTAGAGACTTTATACATCTCTAAGACACTTAAATGAACTTGTCCAGACGCGGAGACTATACATCTACCTTATTAGTTATTATTTATAATTAATTTGCGCCCATTAGGTGTGTTTGTTGCACTTTTTATGTGTTAGTTTTAGATAAAAAAATAGTTTCTTGCGGCGTTTCTTCTCAGCAGATGTCACCTTTCGAAGCGCTGGTTGCTTCAGACATGTGGAAGAGCCCGTGTGGCCTACTTGCAAAATAAATATTTTCATTTTCATTTCATATTCTGCAAGCGTATACCAAACCGTCCCTCGACCACAAAGAAGATATACATATACTTTGTACACAAAAAATAGCGTTGGGTGTTGGAAAGTTCGAAACCGTCCATTGTGTATCCGACATGCACTTGGCCGGTTGTATATGAACTATATCTCTGCCTTACTCTTCATGATGAAATGAGTTACCGTCATCAAACATGTCGAGTCCCACGAACGCGTCGGCGCGGTCGCAGAGCACGCGCGCGTCACGCTTGATCGCCAGCGCGCCCGCGCAGTGCACCAGGGCCTCCGTGTACTGCTCCTCCTGCACGATACAATATAAGTCGACTATAGCGACAATATTCAGGATAAGAAAAACATGAAGTAAGAGCAGGGAATGTTACACCGGTACCATTTAATCCTTACAAATAAAGCAGTATGACTCACTTATAGACAACGCACAGTCTAAACGGGTGATCCTAGAGGTTTGAAATTTGGAGGATACATTCGAGTTGCACTAAGGAGGGATTTTTTGAAATTCCATCCCTCAAAGTTTTTGCCTAATATTCAGGTAGAAAGATTTATATTTTTAAATAAAATACGAAAGTGTAGTTTCAAGGACGACATAAGAATTATTCTGAAAATTCTATAGTACGCCCAATTTCAAAAGAGCGCTGACGGCCATACATTTTATATAGCCATCAGCGCTCTTTTTACATTGGGCGAGGTATAATCATCTATGAACGTATTTCGGTCCCATTTCTTAATAATATAATTATAATTTCTTGAGTTTACTTTAATTGTACAATATTATAAAATCGTGACGTAACGCCAACCTTGAAGCCCCCCCAACGTAACAGGACCGTAACGCTTGGCCAGACCCCCCCCTCTCCCTCCAAATTGCGTTACGTAATTTGTGGACGACCCCTTTTGAATGACGTGAAAGTCCAAAAGAACTTTGTCGTAATAAAGTGATGTGTTCGATCGTGTATGACTCTTAGATTATACAATACTATCTAAGGTATGACTTTAATACGTCACTTTAAATAAGACAAGGTTCTCATGCTACTAGCCCCCGTAGCATACTATTTTTTGAGCACATGGAACAAGCGGCCCTTTCGCACCAGTTTATTAGTTAAAAATAAAAGTAGTGGGATGGTTTATGAGCGCGATACAAGATATAATTCGCGAAATTTTTATTGTCTCATTTGTTGTTGGTCGACTGACGCAAATAGATGTGAGGCTAATGCGCATCGTAACACATCAAATCCGAATTAAGTCAGAATCGATCTTAGGAATCGATTGTTCTTAAGGTTATGAAAATATATAAGTAGTTATGATTACCGAAATGTTTTACGCTTCGACAAAACTCAATTGTACTAAAAGCTTATACTGGTTCAACAGCTTCTAAAAAAATTATGGAGATCGTCTAGTAATTAAAACGGTTAAACCAACCTTACAAGGGTACCTCCTTCCCTTTTCCATTGTTTAATTTGGATTGTTTAGATTTAACCTCCAAATTAATTTTATAAATATTTAAGTAGGTACCTTAAAATTAACTTTGCAGTTTTACCGATTTATTCGAAAAGTACAGGAACTATACGATTCAAACGGGTGCAACTCTAAATAATAAAAAAAAAAAAACTAGTTTAGTGTACAGTACAGTCACACACACGCACGCATGCAAGCACGCACGCACGCCAGCATACATACACACACACAACTTCAAACATAACTTATAACACCCCTCCTTTTGCATCGAGGGTTCAAAAGGATCCATGGACCATGTCATGTATGAAATGAAGACGTTACCTTTGTAGCACAGCTGCAAATCCATCGTTTAGCCTCAAACACGACCAAAGAAACTTCATCTTCAATTTTAAGGACCTTTTCTGCACTGCTCATACATTTAACGTAGTCTCTGGCTTCACTTTTCTCCTCGCAGTCCATCAGCGACTTGTCAACTTTCTTTATTTTCTTATAAAACGGGAAGCATTGCTTGTGTTCGGGGTCCAATTTAAGGCACTCGCGGACTTCCTGTGGTGCAAGTGAAAAAATGTGGTTGTAATAAATAATCAAGCTAAAATCATGCTTTAAAATCGTTAGAATATTTTTGCTTACCTTAAGAGCGTCGCTGACATGACCCAGCTGGTACAATAGTGTGGCGAGTCTAAAGTAGCCATCAGTAGAGTCTTGCTGTAGACGATTCACCGAGCGAATGTCAGAAATCGCTGAGAAGAGATCATTCTAGAAAAAGTTGATACGATAAGACAATCATGATGATGTAAAATGGATTCATCCCTACTTGCCTTATTTGGTAAACAAGTTTATAACCTCAAAATGTGCAATTTTTGGGTGAAACAGCCGCTTCATCTCAAATAAAGCAAACCTAGGCTAAAAATTAACAAGGTGACGTCTAAAATATTGTCTCCGGTGCCTTTATTTGCAAGGAAACAGCTGTTTTAGCCACAAAAAGGTGCATTTTGAGGTTAGAAACTTGTTTACCAAATAAGACAATTATGGATGAATCCACTGTAAATACAAAACGTCGTCATTTGCATTTGCAATCATCTTATTGTTACTGGAGCAAGCAGCAGGATGTTACAATGAAACATTTTGACTAAGAAATAAATTATTAATGCCAGTATTTTATTTGCGTATATTTTCTGTCAGCTAATCGCTGAACCCTTTCAACGCCAAGGACGCTTAAAGGCGGCATGAGCTGTCGTGCCTACCACGCTACCGACGCTTATAGTTGTCTGAGATACAACTTCAAACAGATCTTCTTTCGTATGAATTAAGTTGATTTTTACATAGCTTTTGAAACGCGCTTGGCGTGTGAGCGACACATTTGCATTTGACGTAAGGCGTTGAAAACGTTAAGACAGTAGTTTTGCAAGAATATAGACGTAAGAGAAATGGAGGAATGTACTTTATCTACACCCATATCATAAAACCTCCATTGGTTAATCAAAAACCGTAGGAAATGACCACCATTTTGACAACCAATTAGGAAAAACCAGTGCTGCGATAAAGAAATAACATGACTTCTTTATCGTTTTTAGTAAAGAAATGAGATTAAATTTGGAACAGCTGTCAAAACTCAAGTGGGTCTCTATTCTAGTATCCATAGATATTAAAACAGTTATTGATACGAAACGTCAATTCAGTATGTTTTTTTAATATAAACTGCACAATATTTGATCTCGAGTGACGTGAGAATAGAGACTTCATCCGTTTGTCTATGATTAAAAAAAAATGGTCTTGACGGAGGACCGCCATGTTGGTGTTTTGCTGAACGAAAGTAGAATTGTTGTTGAATTGAATAGAAAAAGTTGTTTGTAATTTACATTTTAGTTGAAAATATGAATAGTAAGTAGTCTTCTCGGAGTGTGTGTGATGTGAAAATGCGCCGGATATCGGAAATATGCAGCCACGATTGCAACAAATAACTTGTTGCCAGAAAATATTGTTTCTGAACCCATCATGGAGGATTTATAATATGTGTGTAGATAAAGTTATGTATGCAACTCTGCATAATTTGGCCTTAAAACACACGTGCGATCTTATTATGAAACTCGCCTATCGGCTCGTTTCATGAAAACCGCACTAGTGTTTTAAGGCCTATCATTATGCAACCGTTGCATAAACTACTATTGCGTGATTGAAAAAAAGAGAATTAAAAATAAGGTCAATGTGGCTAATCCTGTCTACGGGGCTACGCCGTCCATTACACGCCTGCGTTGAATCTAAGCACAGTACGCCGCTGTCGACTCAGTCGATAAACTAGAAAACCCTGCTGATTTATCGACTGAGTCGACAGCGGCGTACTGTGCTTAGATTCAACGCAGGCGTTTATATGACAGCATAGCCCCGTAGACGGAATTAGCCACATTGACCTTACCTGTTAAATTGTATCTAAAAACTCGTAATGTACAAACCTAGATTTGTCTTTTATCTATATTCCGGCAGTTTCTATGCGAGCCAGTTAAAAAGGTCCAAACGACAACTGTACTAAGTTTTTATTAAGCGCTACTCGGGACGGGGCTCTTAACAGCTACGTCGCTACTACTGACTGTTTTACAGTTATGATATGACAGACTACAATTTATACTACGATAGCCAACGATCTCAAAAGAAGGATATGGCGTTCAATACAACTGCGTTGAACAAATGACTTAGTTCGTCATGGTGACGTCATCTATTTACAACTTTATAAACTACGAAGCTCTACTGCCAACATCTTAGTTCTTATGACATTTACACAGTCTTATTTTGCCTGATTCATCGCTGTCTTTCATTGCTCGCTAGGAGCTACCAACCACAAAAACAAAACGCATGAATCAGCCAATAATGGACCTTTCCTCAATGTAATAAGAACGCCGATGTTGGCAATATTTACCGAGTATACGATGATATCATTTGACACCAAAAAAGTGAGCATCGCGAAAATCGCTTTGGGCAGTTCCTTATATATTTCTATGATGATAGCAAATAGAATACAATTATGTTTGTGTTTAATATCCAGCAGGTGTGTTTTAAATTGCAGATTGCATGCTAGGTTCGTAGTGGAGGGAGTGTGAGGGTACCATCGCTATGTAGCACTCGGCGCGCAGTTGACGCAGCTGAGCAGACCAAGGCGACAGCTCGAGCAGGCGCGTGGCGAGCTCGGCGGCGGCGCGGTGGTCGCCGCCGCGGTAGTACGCCTCCACCAGCCGCATCTCCTCCATGTACTCGTCGATCTTGTGGTACTGCGCTATCGCTTCTTCGTTGTACGGGTCCGCGTATGTCTGTACGATAACACACACACAAATCACTGACTAACGGCCGAATTCAGAAACGCTACTTAAGCATTTGACTAGATATTAAGTAGTTAAATCTCCCTCAACTAGTTGTCAACCTATACAGAAACGTCAATTTAATTAAAGCTCAATTTGGCCCTGGCCTTTCTGAATTCGGCCATATGTATTTATAAAGCAGAGTCACTTACATTCCGCTTGTTCAAGATTATTTATAAAGTGCTGAATTAATTGTTCGAAAAAGATACAGAAAATACTCGTAGTTCTTTACGTAGATTACAGGAAAACCTAAGAAGTCTATGGTACTTTAAATAACATAGGAAATTTCATATAATCATCACGGAACCCTCTCCACGCGAGTTTGACTCGCACTTGCCCGGTTTTTGTTTATTTTTAATCGACATTACGGTCCGTATTTACATCCAGCCATCTGATTGTGGTTTGCGGGTCGGTACCGTAAAGAGATATGCCCAAGTGTATATCACATGCTTCAAACGCGCCGCATTCTCTGATATTAAGATAACGGAGACCTACATTATAGAGCCTACTAGCTAGAGATTTTGATGAATTTCAATTATCAAAAGTGTCAATTGTGTGACTTTTTTCGCCTTTAGTAGTATATTTTGTGATATAATAATTTAAGAGGACTGTGAAGCAACGACAAAAATTATCATCCTTTTCATACAAAAGGCGATAACGATTTCCACACCTTAAATGTTAACCGAAATTGACAAATTTTTGATAGGTTGTCAGTCAGAACAAAATCTAGGTATATACCTACGTTTTAAGAATTTTGATTAAATATCAATAAAGTGAAAAAACTAAAACGTATTAGATTAGATTAGACCGTAGATATTGCTCTGACTGACAACGTGCCAAAAATTGGTCAACATCTGTTAAAATTTAAGGGGTGGAAATCGTTATCGCCTTTTGTATGAAAAGCCGTAGGTTCACACTCTTAATACAACAGTCTTTTTTCCTAGGTATTGCGAGTCCATATTGCCGTTCCAATCAAGGAGAATTGTTATAATCGTTGATATATCGATACTCTTCCTTGCGTGGTATATTTAAGATTTTCATTAGATGTCAAAGTTTTCACGCTGCTATAGATTCGGTCACATTTATTATCATTAGCGACCAGTTACTGGACGAGGAAAACCAAATCTACAAAAAGTTATAAATCCCGATTGGGTTTTTTCTTCCGTAAGCAGTATGAGTTATGCTCGAGTTTGGTATTTGGTTACACGTTCGTACAATGTCGGTGAAACGTTTTTATCGGGGACAGCACACGTAACATATTGACTGATAAAACTTGCGACCTCGTTAACCGTTGACTCTTACATTATATGATATTTAATCTGACTTTGACCAGTATTTCATCCGCGATTACACGATCGGAAAAATCTCCTTTTGAAAGATGTACATTTTGAGCAGAAAATATATTATTTCATAATTATGTATAGTCGCTAATAAATAAATGTATAAGTGA
Organism: Tortricodes alternella; assembly: GCA_947859335.1. Classification (NCBI taxonomy): domain Eukaryota; kingdom Metazoa; phylum Arthropoda; class Insecta; order Lepidoptera; family Tortricidae; genus Tortricodes; species Tortricodes alternella. The sequence continues at coordinate 17,951,484 of OX401970.1, read as the reverse complement.
AAACTCTACATCTCTGTCTGACGCATGGAGTTGCTCGCGCAATGTGTCTCTGTCACTCTTTACTCTACGCGCTGAAAACTTTAAATCTACGATAAAATCTAGGTAACAATGGATTTGATAAACTTTTTGCTAAGGCAACCTACAATACGGTTGGATTGAGAATAAAATATCCTTTCATTTCATTCATATAACTGATGAGGGTATATTAATAACGCTTCCTGATCTGTTTAGCTACCTGGCAACTCCATAGTTGGGCAGAGTGGATAGCAGGCGACCTTAATTTTTTCAATTCTTTTGGCATATTCTCTCAGCTAATGATAGATTTGTACAAATAACTAATCGGGGAAGTCAATCAAAAAAACTTAATCAGATGTTTTATTTCTAACAGCATCAGTCGATAGGCGCTTTAGCTAGGCAACCCATTTGCGATGTGACACTGTATGTTATCTAGCATATACACTTTAAAAACCATTAAATAACACAGCACTACTCGATTAAAACTTCAAATTTAAAACTGTTATTCTGGAGAAGAGAAGATAACAGTATTTTGGTGGTAAATAAACATGAACTGCTCAAAGTTATTACAGAAACTATCACAATGAATAGTAAAATCGCTACCGATAGTGTCTTTTTTTAAATAAGTAATTCAGTGATTTTCTTCTTTTTATTTTGGGCTATTACTTACAACTTGCAAAAAGTCTTCCTTGGCCTCTCTATATTGAGCTAGTTTGAGGTAGACATTAGCACGTTGCAGCTGTGCCGACGTAAAGTCTTCTTTTAACTCCAACACCTGTCAAAACATTCAAGGTTTTTTTTTAATACGGTAGTGACAAATAGGAGCTATCCAGCCCACAGTGGGGCTAGGCAATTTTTTATTATACTTATCTTCCAGACAATTTGCTCTAATTCATTAAAATTGGTCAAAATAAGGTACCCCAGTTGTGAGTCAGGATTTCCCCCCCTGTATCCGCACCGCTTATATGTTATCTCTATTGATTTATGATTGTCTTACATATGATAAACTAGCACTTCCCAATGGTATTGCTTGCAGAAGACAAAGATCCACTCCAAAAAATCCCCTGGCTCATCTATACAACATCATCTCCTGAGTTTTGGGTTGTTTCATTAGACAAGTTGATTAATAAATGCTGCCGTGATTATTTAATAGCTATTTTAGTCACTCATTTAAATTATTTTAATATAAGTTCATTAATATTTGAGAATATAGAATGAATATTGTGACATTAAGTTTACATATATTAGATTTCGACATACTATACAACAAATAACTGCTGTCTTACCAAATGTTGTAATTAGGCAAAGCATCTTCAGACAAGAATAAATTTGATGAGGGAGCAAGATGACTCAGAGCAGAAGCGAATCGGATAGGTCAGGTGCAGAAGGCGGAGGCGGGAGCAGAGCAATATTATTCAATTATTATTTTTCATTTCATTGCAATAAATATATGCTACATTGATTTCCTTTGGTGTGCATATTTCCACGTGTGGTTAAATACTTCTACACAAAAAGATATTAAAAATAATACTATTTCAATCTTCACTACAATCATTGACTAAACTTAATTATACAGCCAGCAATCAACTAGTTGGGTTGCACACGAAATTCAGTCATCAACATCAAATTTTGATTGGTAAATGTTCAGGAATGTATAGGTAGTTCAGTACCCTTTTGACCGCAAAATTATACATTTTGGTGGTTGGTAACTTACAAGAAGCACTACATCTGGATATTCTAAAGTCCTTCCCAAACATACCTTACTAAAGTCTTGTAGAGCAAACTTGGCTTTACCAAGTGCATAGTAGACGGTACCGCGCTTGAAATATGTGAGGTAGTTGTGGGGGTCACCCTCTGGCAAACAAACAAATACAATTAAAATAAAACCAGCAACTGTGGAATAGGTTGCTAGCCTCATGACATGAGTAATTCACTCTGGGTGTATGTATGTAAAATCATAGGCAATTTGTAAAAATCTAGTATACGTATTAACCCTGTAACATTGAGAGCAGAACGGCGAGTTCTATTTCTGGAGAAAAGGCAAGTGTGGTTGCACTCACCAACTGCGGCATGATAGTGCGTGAGTGCGTCGGAGAGTTGCCCGCGGGCCAGGAAGTCGCGGCCCAGCTCCAGGTGCTTGTTCACCTCCGCCGGCGTCGCACAATCTGAAACTATTGCACACCGACACAAAATTATAAACCCAACCCAGAGAAAATAAGGCCAATAGCGGTGAACCAATATGAACCTTACACTCTAACACTATTTCTAGAACTAGTAAGACAACGCATGGTGTTATTTTGTTCCAATTGATATTCACTAGGTAGTCCATCATTAACATAAATTTCTAATGCGATTGATGAACTTAACAGAATTTCAATACAAACTTATTAATTGACACAGAGCCACAATACACCTTTGCTTCAGCAATTTTCGTGGTCTATTCTGATTGGTGCAAACAGTGTTGCCAAGTAAATAAAACAAGAAATGACTAAACAGTTACGAAAAGTGGCTACAAATTAAAAAAAATTGACCCCATGAAGAGATGAAAGAGGCTAAAAAATTGTAACACAAACAGAGGCTAATTATGACAGACGGTAAATTGATTTGGAAATGATTATTGTGGTCCAAGCAAAAGAAAAAAATCAATGCGTAAATTTGCCGCGCTTGGAGCTGTCGCACAAAAAGTCAACAAGAAATATCGTTTTACGACTTCTACTTTTACTAAAGAAAAACCAATAATAATGATAATTAAGACAGTAATAAATTAGCAACAATTTCTACGGACATCATTTCTGCAGGCGTTGTGGCGTAAAACGTACGCCTGTGAAAACATTTAGCCAAGAAATTTGATATTGTGGCTATGGCTAAATTGAGTCAAAACCCAAAAAATGGCTAACTTGGCAGCACTGGGTGCAAATCATGCAGGACTGCCAACTCTTAAAAGAGATCTACATCTACACCCTTAGGCTAGCCACTGATCTACAATATAACTGTGCAATATCAGTGGTTGCACAATTATATTGATTGTCAGTAGTCGATATTGAGCGTCAATATCATCTACTGACGAACAATATAATTGTGCAACCAAATATATATGCATATTGTAGGTCAGTGGCTAGCCTAATAATAATAAATCATTTATTATCAGCAGTGATCGTACTTTTTCCAGCATTCTTGATGCGATGACACACGACAGCGACCTAGGGTTGTCGACGTGTATAATATGATTGACGTTTAAAATTATGTAATATTATGTTGTCATTGAAAATGAAATACATTTTTTTTGCTTAATCAGTTATTATAATTGTGTATAACATTTATTACGGTAATCCAAAATTCCTCATATTTTTCGGAGGGTATGCTGACGATTAGTTTTCGTAATTTCGATTGCCCTGTCGAACAACAGCAACCAGCTGTTAAGGATAAGGATGTATTGCAACTGTGTTACATTTTCTCATATACTCGTATTAAATTACTCCTTCATTTCATTATGCATATTGGGTTAGGCTTTACATGTTCTGAGAATATTTTCTGTATTTCCGATTTGTTTACTACGCTATTTTATTTTTCTTTTCCATTTTATTTGTCTTGGTTCAAACTATTTAATATTGGACTCTACTGACAACCCTAGCAGCACAGCACCAAAAATGCTGAAAAAAGTACGATCACTGTTATCAGGTATCAGTGGCCCATACATAAATACCTTACAGACTAACATACATATTAAAACATAACTTAAAAACTAAAGTAATGAAATAAAATGTCATTTAAACAGAATTACTACACACCGAGTACCTACGCATCATACTGACCTAGCAGGAAAATGTAGGTACCTTATTCAAACCAATTTGATTGATAGTAACTACCTACCTTGAAATAGAGTTAATTACTGCAATGACAATATTACACTTCCGATCTCTTAGAATAAGGTAAGCACCTTTTCCTATTCGCCTCGGGCAATGACGCGATAACCGATTCGTAGGCTTTTTGAAAAATTTATTGCCAATATAATAATAAAACCGATGTTAAATACACTAGCAAATTATAAACCACTAGGTTCTGCCCGCGACTTCATTCGCGTGGAATTTGGTTAGGTATTGTTATTCCCTCGGGAACTTATACATTTTCCGGGATAAAAGAGTAGCCTATGTGCTATTCCTGACTATAATCTACTTGTGCCAAATTTCATCCAAATCTATTCAGCCGTTCTGGCGTGATTGAGTTACAAACATACATCCATCCAAACTTACGCATTTATAATATTAGTAGGGATAATAGATAATAGGATTAGCAGGATAAAGGGTCTAAAAAACAAAAAAAGAGATTTTCTGAAAAATCCTAATAATAAGTTCGACGGTGTAAATGAGGAGTTTTCAAACATAATTTGAGGGAAGTTTTAAAGTAAAATTGTTCTTTTTAAGTTTTAGGATTCAGGTTATTTATGAAAAATACTAATGAACTATAAAACAAGTGAAATTCTCAGTGTAATAAGCAGGGTTCAAAAGGATAATTATCATAATGTGATAGTAACAGATCGATAATTATCGATTGATAATAACAAAAAATTTCGCTCGTGAAAGTAAACTATATTCGAACGTGTATTTCCGCACTTGCGTCTATCCGAACGTTTCTTTTTTTTGTTAGAATTTGTTATGAAACAATATAACATCGGAATTTCTTATGAAACAATATAACAAATGAATTTCTTATACTGGTGATAATTATCAAGAAGCGTAATTATCTTGATAATTTCGAACCCTGGTAATAAGGAAAAATGTCATGACGCGAAATAGATAGCGTTACGCGCGAGCGAGTATTGGTTAGATATGACGCGATATCGCGTCATGCGCGGTGAAAGGGTTAAGGCTCTGTAAAAAGGCTGCGAAAATTTGTGAATTACACCCCGCTTCCCGGCAGTTTAGATGAACACAAGTCTTAGCGTGCGTGCGCCATCTAAACAACTACTCAGAGTGAGCTTGCAGGTGACAAATTTTACACAGTAAGTATATATATACAAGAATGAGCGAATAAAACAAAAGGCCTGCCAAATGCCCTAAAAATTAGGAGACCGCCACTACTTTATTGACGTCACCTATCGGTTACTTGCCTTATTGCGGCAGCAATTCATTCTAATTAATTCATGTTAACTTTTATAAACTGATAATTTTCACGAATGATACTTATATGTAATTGGTTTCTCGGACACGGCTCTCTCGTCTCGGCAACTATTTTTAAAACATTACTTTTACTTTCCACGGTTATCTAGATAGGTGTCATTCTTGAGAATGAAAGAAAAATTGACACCCAGGCGGTACTATTAGCAATATATATGTATATACCGAACTATAACGAACAAAACCAAATCCCATGTCACTTTTTAGATCGAAGATGGCGGATGACATCGTAATGTCAAAAATCTTCATGGGTATCGTTTTCAGAATTTTTAAGCTTTTGAACGCTAAGTACCTAGCTTTTGAACGCTAGGTACCTACTGCTGAATGCGAGACAGTGCGCCGGACGCCGAGTGACGGCTGTAGCCGACAAGATTTATGGAAAACGGCTGGCGTCAGGGGCACGAAAATCTGCTGTCAAAAGGTCAAAGATTCGAAAATGTGCAAATTAGATGTAAATTTGCGATTGTTTCCCTCTGATGTGCTGAACAAGCATAAGTTAAGTAAACAACGTGAAACAGCTCATCAATATGGGCAGATGAACTATTACAGAGTCCAAAGGCACAAGCTTAAGAGTTAAAATGTGGCAAGAAATGTCTAGTGCCGAACAATAAAACAAAAAATAGACATTTTTTAGACTTTATTATACTTATAACAGGAATCAGATCCTGGAAGGATACAGCATCTGAAACAAAAATTTTTTTTTGTAACATACGTTATAAATTGGAATTTAACCCAGGGACTGTTACCAGTATTCAAACTACCGGTTTAAATAAGGTACTATGGGTAATAATTCAATCACACTATTTATATTGTTAACACGTTGCCTTCCAACTACGAGAATTTTCATAGAAAAACTACGAGTATACTCGTAGTTGGCAGGCAATGTGTTAAATACTTTATAACCGGTTGTATTAAAGGGTATTTCCAAATTAATATAATAAAAAACTAAACAGACCCCAAAAACCCTTTGAAATCTAAGAAATAAAGACTAGCCGTTAGTACATTACATAGAAACATCAGCTTTTTGTGAATATGATGTAATAATATCGTTTCATTATATCCACTAGTATAGGTATCGCCACGAGAGTTGAGGTCACGCACACCGCATGTCATGTGTGGACAAGACAATTTCGTTCGAATTTTCAAATTTGTGTTTTGTTTTGTATGGCATTTTGTACTTGTGTGCGTAATCATTCACCTCAACTCTCGTGGCGATACCTATACCAGATGACGATATCATTATGTCAACTGCTCATCGACCTTTGTAAAATATTATTATAAATATTGTTCAGCTTGCAAGGATTAATCAGTTCCGATTTACCAGATGCGCTTTAACAAGATCAAGTTGCTTAGCGACAGAGACAAGTAAATGTCATCATTTGTTAACTGTCTATCATTGAAGAGTTCCAAGTAGCAATCCTTGGACTCCATCATCACCTCGCTTGACCAAATGATGGTGTTTGTGTGTTAGAAAATGGCAAGAACGGTATATGCTTGCTTACAAAATTTGAGGAATTCTGTTGATTCCAACAAAATAAGAATGATCGAATTCAGTTGAAGGGGTAAAAAGTTATGAGGGAATATATATATTTGGGTTGAATGGATAACCTCCTCCTTAGTCAGTTAAAAATGTTTAAGGTTTAGCTAATTGCAATATTAATACTTGTAATAGAGCCATATCTATATTAAGATATTACTGGTAATATCCGTCAGTATAGTGTGGATTGCATGAATATATTAATTTTAATTTAATGAATAAAATAATATTATAATAATATCATATTCACTAAAAAACAAAACAGACTCCAAAGGTTCCTTTGAAAACTGAGAGATAATTAGACTGGCATCCAGTAAATTAACTAGAAACATCATATAATATATTTGTTAAATCAGTAATAAATTAAATATATTGAATTCAGTGGCAAGCAAATTAGGTATAACTCATCAGTTGTAAAAAGTGACCTGATGGCCAGACATTTTATACTTATGGCTGTCAGTGCTTTTTTTACAAAGGGCGAGGTATATACAACTATACATCTGTCATTTATGTGTTCATTTACTTGACACTGACACATTTACTTATTTAACAAATATATCTGATGTTTCTAGGTAATTTACTGATAGCCAGTCTTTAGGTACTTCTTAGTTTTCAAAGCATTTTAGGGAGTTTTAGCCAACGCACTGCTTATGATTGCAACACTGACAAAAACTACAATTTAGATTACTTTTCACATAGTAGCAATCTTATTAGAAGTTTTGGAGATTCACTATATTATGCATGTGTATGGTTAACTTATTGATTAATTCAATTTTACATTTTAAACTGAGATATTTATAATAAAAATGATGATCACAGCCACTAAAAAATATAAGTTATAACTTGTAATTTTGTTAAGTGCTTATTAAATAAGTTTGATTATTATTAAACTCATAGGTAATAAATACTTTAATTTAATAATCAGCACAAGTTTTATTTTCCACTTTTAAATATCAAACATCGGATATTTTGATAATTATTATAAATATCAGATTTTTATGAACCCTGATTATTACATACCAGAATCAGAAACATGAAAATGTCAGTTCCCACATGATAATATTTTTAGTATAAAGTAACAGAATAAAGAATGCTTACCACTCTTATCCTATGTCCCATTGCATGTGCTGGGAGGTTAGACTTGAAGCGTGCACGCACTCCACCAGAGTTACCATGAGGACGGGTCACCTTGCCCCAGATGGCACGTAGCTTGGTCTTCTTGCCACGGGGACCACCAGCAATGGGAGTCCTTTTCTTTGCACGGTAAACATACACACAACGTTTGCCAGCATAGAAGCTAGCATCATCACGGTCACGGGCACCTTCAACCTGTATTCATTTAACAAAGTCATTTACAACGTCACTGCAAATGTACCTATTACAGCACTATCTTTTTTATCAGTTTTAGTAAAACCACATGGTTTGGTTCAGGTTTCAAATGTCTGAAGGCATCATCTAGAGATCTTTTAGCAGCATAAAATAATTAATGCATATAATTATTATGTATAAAACTTATAACATCTACTAAGCTAATGGCACTACTCAGAGCCATGAGTGATCTAAGGGCCCTGTCGATGGGCGATCTTTGCTGATATCATGCTGGTAAAGCTTGACCATCGATCATCTGAAAACTGCAGTCTATTGATACAACAATTAATATCGCATTAATCTTTACCGCAAGCTAGCTTGCCCGCTGACAGGCCCTTAATTACACTGTTCCTTAAGGGGCCTCTAGGTGAGCCACAATTTTCAAGAAATATGTGGCTGTAACAGTGTGGCCAGTTAGTAACATCAGCCAGACTAAGCAATACGTTATGTTGCCCATGTAAAGACAAAATAATAAGCTATAGTGCTGCATATATATTGCAGTGATATATAGTTTCCAGCTATATGCTGATGGTGACAATGTTGTGGCCACATGTTGCATTAAAAGTGTGGCCCTTCTAGAAGCCCCTTTAGAGAAGTCTTTGTATAGTTATCTCGAAAAATTGTTCATTATTTCACTATGAGTTGAGTGTAGCTGTAAATGATGAAATAAGCACAGGTTAAACTGTGAAATGATATAGAACACTTAAGACCCGCATGAACATTGGGCTAAGACATATAGGAACTAACCTAGTCAAACCCATGCTGGGTACATGAAAAAGTATTAAATAAATCGCAACAGCATATTGATTTTAAACGTACCCTTAGAAGAGCTGTGTTTTCATGTTGGTTTCTCAGGCCACGCTTGTAACCCGTAAATACAGCCTTGGCGTAAAGTCTGCCATGTCGCGCCTTCGACGACACTTTGCGGATCGCCTTCGGGGGTTCAGCAGGTGCCGCTGGAGCGGCCTTAGAAACCTTCGCCTTAGGCGCCTTGGTTTTAGGCGCTTTCGCCTTTGGGGCAGGTGCCGGCGCGTCTGCCATTCTTAAAATATCACTGAACAGTTAGAGATGATGGTTAACTTCTACTGGCAAGTTGATGGTTATGTTGACATTCAAAAAATAATCACAAAATATCTTGGAGAAAATAGGTAATCTAAATCTACAATTAATACGGCACTATTGACATTGACTTTGAATACAAGTAAAAGTATTTATTTCATATCCCAACCTTATTTTTAATAAAGAATACTCAAAATGAACAGCACACTAACCGGAAACTATTTGTGGAAAGGATGAGAGCCGGTGTTGCCAAGATTAACAACGAAATATTCATTCGCAAAGTTTTTTTATGGCCTGACTACAGAGACCTTTAAGCCACGGTTTAATTGTTTGTTATTTTATTTCCTTTCTTGCACAGATTTACACTTTATACTTTAAATACTTTGAACGAATTTTTTTATGAATTTGTATATTGGTTTGAAATATTTTATGTCCTTTAATATTTATTTTAACGACGGGAAGAAAATTCACTATACTTCAAAATGGCCTGCATTATAAGTGGCCGCAGAGGCCTAGCACACTAGCTTATATCACGCACATAAAGCATCTGCCACTTTTTAACTAATACGCGAGTGCGAGAGAGACGAATGCTTTATGTGTGCGATAAAAATAGTATGCTACGGGGGCTAATCACGTTCCGATAATAAGGAAAACTTGGAAAAAAGTCTCAGCTTCCAAAAGTGAGTACGAAAAGATGATTTCTCGAGTAAATTAGCCGGTTATGAGGTTAGTACTGACGTATGAGACCTGAAAGATTTGATGTAGATCCGAGCACCAGCTCCGCATCTCACGAATGGGAGCACTGGAAGAAAACGTTCGAAAATTTGGTCGTCGCACTCACTGCTATCACCGGATCAACCAGGGTGATGATAATGGTGGGTGGGGACGCCTGGCCGTCGACAGGCGGGCGGTCGATCTGCGTGCGCTGATTATTCAGCCCAGTTCCCCCCTTAGGTTGGAGCCGAGGGATAATATCGCGGCGGCACTTCCACCCAGCATGGATACCACGGACTCCATCTTTTTGTTTTCCTGCAGAGCATAAGTACATCCTGCAGGTTCAAGCTACTAATCTCGGTTACATCCATTAAATTTTCTCCGAAAATGTCATATTTCAGTGAGGGGTACATGACGCAATCGGCACAGTGTGGTCAGAGAGGATCTGATCTTACCCCAATTACTGATAGGTCACGTTGAAGACTCAGTCCCGGAATGGTCTATTTAGTGGGTAGTGGCCTGTGATTGCCCCTGGCAGTATACTGAGGTTGTACGGTAATATTACTATACTCTTTGGGTTGTAGGTACTTACCAAGTTTTACTAGATACGTGGCCCCCAATTCTCGGTGCATTCGAGATAATGTCAATTGCGAGATTAAACGTCAGATTCAGTCAGTTGTGTCAATCAGCTGTATGCACTGACGTTTAATCTCGATTGTGAGATTATCTCAAATGGACCGAGAATTGGGGGCCTATTCGAGGTAATGTCGATTGCGAGATTAAACGTCAGATACGTTAGTACCACAGAGTAAAGATATTAGACACAGAGGTCCGACGAAGCCGTCTAGACGGAGCAATTGTCTATGTGTGCGGGGCGAGGGGGCGACCCATACTGGCCTTCGTAGCATGGGACCTGTATTTAAGGGCTATCGGCTCGCATTCGCGTATGCCATATTTACATTGTTTTATATTACTAAATCAAAATATTGATTTACCATAGTCCTAACGACATAAAAACTTCATTCAACGTTGTTCTAGGAACTTCAAAGAAAATTCTAGAAACTTCACAGAACCTTCCAGAAATATAATGGAACCTTCTAAAACCTTTATAGAAACCTCATAGAACCTTTTAGAAAATTATTGTTTTTCTTCAAATTTCAAAGAAAACTCCGGAGACTGCATAGAACCTTCTAGAAAGTTCATGGAACCTTTATGAAACCTCATAAAACCTTCTGGAAACTTCATGGAATCTTCTAGAAAGCTCATAAAACCTTCTGGGATACTTCTACAAACCTCATAGAATATTCTTAAAACCTCATAGAACTATCTAGAAACTTCTTCAAACCTCGTAGAAAATTCCAGAAATAATAGAACCTTCTAGATATCTCGATATAACGTTATAGAAGCTTCGCAGAATCTTCTAGAAACCTCATAGAAACTTCTAGAAACTTCAAAGAACCTTCAAGTAATTTCATCATAAATTCTAAAATTCTCATGGAACCCTATAAATTCTCATCGAACCTTCTAGAAACTTTATACAAATTCTAGAAATCTCATAGAACCTGCTTAAACTTCATGGAACTTTCTAGTAGAAAAGTAGTACTTAGTGAGAAGAAATAAATATAATTCAAAGAGCTTTTGCCCGCAACTCCGTCCGCGTTCAATTCGTTTATCCTCTTTGTGATATTTGGCACAGCGACAGTAGAAAAATCAGCACTATTCCCCAGGTTAAAGCGATGAACGATGTGATGCGGACGAAGTCGCGGTTAAAAGCTAGTGGTTACTAATAATGATGATGGTGATGTTCGTCGACATGAACAAATAAATAGGTAAATTATATAAATATGGTTTACTTGTGACAACCCTAGCGTACATACGCCGTTTTGAAACTGTGCAGACGTTGTCGGCATTTACCGCGAGATCAAAGGCGTCGGACTACTGTGTCTCTTTATACTGTGGTTGTGTCAAATGACTGTATGCACTGACGTTTAACCTCGATTGTGAGATTATCTCGAATGCACCGAGAATTGGGGGCCTGCGCGGCAGCTGTCATGAGATGTCATTGATCTGTCATTTTGGGTCAACTTCAACTTAACTTATGCGCCGGGGATTATACCAAACACTAAACTGAAGAGAAAATACTGCTTTTTTAAAATTATATTCTCTTTGGGTTTCTTCTCTAATATCAAGTATCGCTTGACTCCCTGTCTAGTGGAACTGAAGCCGTGAGTAAGACAGTATGTCATTACTGTTGCGAGATTGGTCACGAAAAAAGCAAATGCTATAATAATGGATAAACGCAATGACAAAACGTAATCACTCGCTTCTTGCGACTGATGGGGCCACAACAGCATTCAACTGTGCAACGACAAGAACTTGATGATCGACTATCAAGAGCTTGCTGGAGACGGCAGCAAGGAGATTCTAGCAAATAATGAGTTACTAAGCCTGTGGGTGTTGGTGAAATACCATTACTGGGCGCTATAGATAGAATTGAAAAGGTATTAATGTTCCTAATTTAACAGCTAATTTCTAGTCTTTTAGATTTCTGAGAAGGTTCTTACAAGACCAGTGTACTTTAAAGTATTTGAAAAATTCATGGCAATCCTATAACTTCTGTATCAAATCTGGAGAGTTCATGAATGGCGTGGTGAAAATTGGTCATAATAAGTTTCTTTGGTTGTGAGTCAGGAAGGGCAATTGCCCCCATTACAACCCCCTGTATCCGTGCCTGACTTCATTAGCAGTGTATTCTTCCGTGTTCTTGTGTGATATGCAAGAAACACGGAGTGCTAGTGTTGCTGTTCTTTCTGTTGCCAGCAGAGCTCTGGTAAAAGCAATTGAGGCTCTGATATTTCAAGGGTATGTGTTCTCTGAAGAATGATCTTGCAACTTGAATATCATTTCAGGTTTGTTGGGAACTTGAGAAGCGAGGTGAAGCTACAAAAGCTTCTATGCCCTTAGAAATAAGCCATAGTGATGTAGCAGGCTCCATGCAACATGCAGCTTTGGCGGTGCAAAGTACATGGTGACTACATAAAGAAATCAGAATGAAGAATAAATTGAGGTAATTAACAATTTTATTTATTTTAAAAATGAAGTAGGTAGACAGCTTGAAACTATTATGTTTAGATATTGGATCAGAGTACTGTAACAATAACTTTACTGAATGTTTGAGTAGCTGTGCCCTACTGTCTGCAGTAGATTGGTGTCTATGAGTGACTAAACAGAATGCTCTTAGAGAAAGTTAGGTGCATGATGCTTAAAGCTGGTCTGTGCGCGCTTTTGGAGGGAAGCAGCGATGACTGCTTCAACTTTGAAAAATAGCAGTCCCGCAGTTATTTTAGCAGGACAAAAACTCCCAAGCGTGATCTCAGTTATCTGTGTGTGTTTGGTTGCATCGCATATTATTCGCTAATTCCGAAAAAATAATTATACAATTAAATGCTAGTAAGGCTTACACTTTCATCTGTTACAGTAACGTAAAAGGTTATAGATTGTCAGACCCACTGAACCCTAACAAAATAATGTTATCACGGAATGTGATATCTATCCTTAGAAAATATTTTACAAACATTTTTAAACATTGAATTATGTTGAAATAATAATGAGAATTAAATTTTTTCAATATCACATGATACTTAATAAATTGTTATTATTATGAAGTAATAATAATTAATTCTAGTAATAAGGACGAAATTTTGTCTTGTCAAGATAATAATGTTTTCATGGATTTTTTAGATGCAGCGGGGTTCTGTTCCAGTGGTGAGAATGAGAAACCAGGCTGTGCTGATTCATGCTCAAGTGAATCGACGTGCAAGCAAGGACCAGAAAACCCCTTCGTTTGATTAAGCCTATCGTTACGGTAACCCTATCATTCAGTTTCCCTATCAATTGTGTTACCATATCATAATGGAAACCTTTTTGAACTAGTTAACCGCTACCATTGCGCTTACCAAGTTTATGGTTTCGGTAATTTCAATATTTAAGCGTACATAGCATTAAATTCGCGTTTCCCTATCAATTACCTATCTCTTTCCAACAGATTTGAGCGATTTATTTTTAGCGTGACTGACTTACGTTAAATAAAATAGCTATTATTTAAATTTGGGCTTCGGGTTTTAGCTGACGGTATTGTTTCGTTCGCGCTTATTCGAACTATATTTCATTAAAAGTATTCGCACCAGAGGGGCTAGCACGACACGCCCGCGAGTCGTTTGTCGCTCAGTGCGTCTCTCTCGAACTAGTCTAGTATGTAAGGGATGCACTGAGCGACAAAGGACTCGCGGGCAGGTCGTGCAGAGGATAGACAGCGCATCGTTGCGTTTGCAAGCTGTTAAAACATGATGTGTACCTACCAAATAATTAGGGGCCATGACTGAAAAATTAATATGCATTGATAATAATAATCGTGATTGAAAAGTTTACCTACAAATAATAATAATAAGAGTAACAGGCAAGGATTTTACGTTTACATGTAGGTTATTTTTTTTTTTAATTCGAACTTGCTTTGACCCTCAACGTCGTCTGCGTGTAAATGTATCTTTTTCAATAGTATTTGCCTTCCGAGTATTTTTTATAGTCATCAAAACATGTAACATATATTCTTTATTAAAATACACCAATATTTCTTTTTCCATACTTTCTTGTGTACAGGGCCGGATTTAGGGGAAGGCATCCGGGACAACTGCCCCAGGCCTCCATAAAATAGGGGCCCTCATAATAGATTCTCTGCACAATTATATTGATTGTCAGTAGATGATATTGATAGAGTTAATAATATCATCTACGTTATATTTAGTCTAGGGGGCCTTCACTCCTTTGTTGCCCCAGGGCCTCCAGACCTCTAAATCCGGCCCTGTGTGTACTTTAGATATTTTCCGTGAAACTTGATAATTTTATGGCTAAGGCGGATTTGTGTCATGTAACCCAAACGGTTATATTTATATTAAAATACCCAAATATTGGGGCAAATAGGTAGGTACGTAACGTTTTCAAGTTCAAGTTCAATGTGATTTATTTGTAAACATGTATAACTGGGGGGCTAGCACGACATGCCCGCGAGTTGTTTGTCGCTCAGTGCGTCTCTGTCCAACTAGTCAAATATGTAAGGGATGCACTGAGCGACAAACAACGCGCGGGCAGGTCGTGCTAGCCCTCCTGGTTACAGTGCTGGACATAAATAAATTACAGAACAGTAGGTATGTCTTGCCAGTTGGCGTACAAAAATCAGACATTATACATTACACAGAATACATTGGAAACATTAATTGAAAATTACATAATCCTTATCACAAATCTAAATAATTCAAAATAAATAAAATTGATCATAATAATCGGTCAGGACAAACCAAAATAATGTCAAATATAATAATATGTTAAAAATAATATACTTACTAAAGAATCACCTAATTACATTTATCAATAAAATAATCTGACAATGAATAATAGCATTTGGAAATTAATAATTTCAAGAACACGCATTTAAATTCTTGCATTGATGGCATTCTTATATTTACTGGTATCTTATTAAAGATCTTGCTTGCCCAACATAATATGCTATTTCGAATCAGCGCGGTATGCGACAGAACAGCGCACAGATTGTGTTTGCGTCGGTTGTTTTTACTGTAAACAAATTATTTAGGGTTAGATTTTATTAAAATTGCCATTTCGTAAATAAAAAGAGATGGCATTGTCAAAATGTTTAACCTTTTAAAATGTGTGACACAACTATCCGTCTGCTTGAGGCCGCACATTGCTCTAATGCATCGTTTTTGTGCTTTAACCTTTTGACCGACAAGCATGTCTGAGAAGTAACACGAATTTCAACTTTAAGTCAAGTTTACGAAGGACTTTTTTTACCCTGTATCCGCTGACGGCTGCAGCCGACTGTGGCGGTCAAAAGGTTAAATACAGCTTGCCTATTGGAGGAGTTCCCCCAGAAAATAATAGGCATGATAGGCTGCCATGACTGCCTCGAAGCTTACTTGTTTGGCCAGTTTGTACAAATCATACATTTTACTGTAAACATTTGATGAATATATAAATAATTTGCTATGTACTCGTAATCAACAATACAACGAATAAAAAAATGCTAGATTTAACAACTACCAACTGGTACGTTTCCCTACTTTCGGGGTAAATGTGATTCCGCTAGCTTCGTGTAAGTACGAGTTGATGACGCCTACATGAATCCATTTTGTGCTTCACTTTTGACGGGTCGGCGGTTTGACACATTCCTTCTATGTTATATTCCATAAGAAGATTTAAGTTGCATGCTACTGAAACACGCTCAATAGGTTTATTAAATTAATTAACATGACACCCACAATTGATCCCAGAACAGCTGGTTGTCTACTGCCTATAATTAATCAGATATTTAGTTTTAGTAGGATTCAGTAATAGGCCGCTGCTGACCCACCGTACCACCGACCATACCCCCAGTAGTACGGTGGGCAATTGATTGGTGGTATTGTTAGCTATTTACGGGTCAGTAAAATATTTTCGTTATATGATCTAGGCGAAATTTTTTTTCATTGGCACTGCCCATAAGCCAATCTTACCTATCTACCTTTATGAAATCTCTCGATGCCTGTTCACCGCGATTGTTCGAGTATCTATATTTAGAATATATATCTCAATTCACTACTGATATCCGATTTATTTCCGGCGAAGACAATATTGTCGCGGACGCCTTATCGAGAACGGACGCTATCACTCACGGACTTGACTGATGCTTTAGCCCCTTCTCAGGCTATGGACATAGAACTCCAGACACTGCTTCGAACCGGTTCATCATTAAAACTGCAAATAGTTCAATTTCGGGAGCCATCAGTCGTTCCTTTATAACTTCAGAGTTTCGTAAGCAAGTATTTGACAATTCGCACGGGCTAAGCCACCCTAATGCTAGAAATACCATCAAATTAATAACTGAGTGTTACGTTTGGCCCGGCGTTAAGAAGGATTGCAAAATTTGGGCGTGATCCTGTATTCATTGTCACTTTCAGAGGAGTAAAGTTTTCCGACGCGTACACGCGCCAATTCAGCACTTTGCGATTCCTTCAGCCAGATTTACACACGTTCACGTATATGTGAAAGGTCTCCTTCTCATTTCCAACGGCTATAGATATTGCCTTACCACGGTCGATAGGTACACTCGTTGGCCTGAGGCAGTTCCTTTGGTCGACATTACAGCTGAAAGTGTTGCCAAAGCCTTCATTTCTTCGTGGTTAGCACGTTTTGGTTGTCCTGAATAAGAGTCACGACTTATAGGGGAAAATAATTTGATTCCCATTTATTTAATCAACTTTCAGCCTTGGCTGGTTCCCTTCATCTGCAGACTACCGCGTATCACGCGGCTGCTAGTCTAGTGGTGTGTTTTCACAGACAACATAAGGCGGTCATTATGTGTCACGCGTACGAAAGCTGAACAGAAAGCCTTCCTCTAGTACTGTTGGGTATACGTGGTGCATGGAAGGAGGATTTATCCGCGTCTACTGTAAAGCTGTTTTACGGGGAGCGACAAGAACGTTTTTTTCTTTAAACTAAAAAACACGCTTTAATATCAAACCGAACTAAAAAGTAGAAAGTATGAAGAGTTTGTGTTGCAGTAATAGAAATTCCAACAATCAAATATGACTAATCAAGTTGGGATAAGATAAGAATAAAAATTAAGTTATTAACAAATAATCCAATTATAGTAACAAAGCGTGGGGTGCAATTTACTATATTTTCATAATGACTCTAATTTTATAAATAACTACCAATGAAATAATTGTAACATTTAATACCAAGAACCCCACGCTTTTACTATAATTGAATTATTTGTTAATAACTTCACTTTGGGATAAGATTAGTCTTATCCCAAATTGATTAGTTATAATTGATTGTTGGAATTTCTAATGTAACACAAACTCTTCATACTTAAACAATATTTTCTACTTTTTAGTTCGGTGTGCTATTAAAGCGTGTTTTTTAGTTTTTATAAACTATAATATATTTTTTCTAAATACCCCCGTGCGAAGCCGGGGCGGGTCACTTCGCTAGTAAAGTATAAAACAAAATCACTTTCCACGTCTGACTGTATATCCACTAACGCCTAAACCACGCAACTAATTTCGATGCAGTTTTCACCAATTGACGACGTGGTTCATGAGGAAGGTTTATATGTACATGACATAATAAATAGATTTAATATAGTAGAGCAAATTCAATGTTTTTCAATCAAGTCTTCAAAAAATTATTTTTTCTGTCGCTTTCATGGCTTACGCTGGCGAAACCTTAAGAGATATATCAGAATAATGTAGTAAAGAATTGTAATTCTTTAAAAAACCTAGAGATAAATGCAATTTGGCATATGTCTATCTCCTAAGATTGACTCACAGTAACCATTTTTATCTTTAAAATATTAAAAATATTAGGTTATTTGCGAAGCTATTTTCTCCTATTCAGTATTACCTAATTCTTATCCAAACAAATACTTTCTCTTGCTTGCGCATTTAATGTAGATTAAAATTGTCCTTTATACTATCCTTACATATTATAAAACAAAGTTGCCCGCCGCGTCTGTCTGTCTGTCTGTCTGTCTGTCTGTCTGTCTGTTACCGCTAAACTCAAAAACCACTACACGGATTTTCATGTGGTTTTCACCAATAGAATAGAGTGATTCATCAGAAAGGTTTACGTATATAAGTTGTCAAGGTTTTGTGCAAATTGGTTGAAATAAAACGAGAATTGTTGGAAGCGTCGGAATAATTCAAGCCGCCTGGGAGCTTTCATCGAAAACGCTGCCTAATCCTTTTGAGATATAACCAAACAATAAATGACGGGGTATTTCTTTTTTATAGATCTACAAAAAAGTCCGCGATGGCATATGTCTATACCCATCCTATCTTCTAAAATAATGGCCACGTACAATGCGGTAATTGTAAAGCTATTTAGACATACACAGTATTAATCCTTATCAACTTAATACGTTAGTTACCTTACGCATTTCATGCACATTATTATAATCTTGTACACCATATAATTTAAACGAATATCTTAAGAGTTATCGCAAAAAATTTACGCGCGCGAAAATAAATTTAACTATGTTGAGACTCGCTTGATGCGATCAAGTTTCATTTGTTTATCTCTTAGAACCTGGCTATAAAAGCACCTCGAACAAACAATTAGGTAACCGATCCAGAAATAAATGTAAAAGGGGATGCCTGTATTTGTAGTGTATTGATGTATGGGAAGAACATCTATCTATACCTAGGTATAATCAAATCATAAAGAAGAAAACGTCTGTACGTTGAAAATAACAATAAAAAAATGCTATGGGGGGCTTCAGAATGAGCAACAGAACAAATCCGAATTGTTTTTGAATTTCATGTCTGTTTGTCTGATTGTGTGTGCGCGATAAACTTTAAAACTACTGGGTGGAAATAAACTAAGTATAGTATGTATTGTTATCCATTTAAATATAGTTAGCTTGGGCATTTAATGAAAATCAACATTGCCTTTGCCTTTATCACTTACTTAACTAAATATTTACTTTAGAATCTTCTAAAATCACAGATTTTAAATTACTCGCAACAAGAAAAAGTTGTTCGCGTAATAATTATATTTGAGTTTTACCGTGCGAAGGGGCGGGTCGCTAGTATCATATAAATAAATACTTTAGAAGATATCAAACGTTTAAGAAACCGAAACAATTCACGGACCGTGAGCTGTAAACCTCGCGACAAACATAATTTTGCCGTTGGAAAACTGTTATCCCCATTCATCGACATAGGTCGCAGTCATTTTATCAACACCGCAGATAAGTTTGTAATCGCAAAACACCCACATCTCCGCCATTTTGAAAATTTTCGGAAAAGTGAATCGACAAAAAAAAACTATGTAGTTCTCGAACCTGCTCACCAAATTTCACGAGAATTGGTTGAGAACTGCGACTTGTAGATGAGAACAAATGGACAGCCGGCCATACGAACGCATTTTTGCCCAAGCTGAAACCACACTGAAACGCTCGCTCGGTCGATTAGGTAACTCTTTTGTCTGGCCTTTTTAACCTTTTATTATATTTAACATTATTTTAGTTTGGCCTGACTGATTATTATGATCTATTTTATTTATTTTTGATTTCTTTAGATTTGTGATAAAGATGATATACCTAATTTATCAATAATTAATGTTTCCAATGTATTCCCATGTGTCTGATTTTTGTACGCCAACTGGCAAAACATACCTACTATTCTGGCATTTATTTATATCCACCACTGTAATCAGTTATACCTACATAAGTATGTTTACAAATAAATCACTTCGAACTTTCAACATTGAACATAGCCCCGCAGGAGCTAAAGTGGAGTATCCGTTAATTTTCACAGGAAACTTGTATCTGTTCGATTCATTTTCATATTCGCGCCAATTATTTTTCTAGTGTGCTAGAAACCTTGTATCTGTTCGGTTCATTTTCATATTCGCGCCATTTTTTAGGGTTCCGTACCTCAAAAGGAAAAAAGGAACCCTTATAGGACACTCGTTTGTCTGTCTGTCTGTCTGTCTATCAAGAACTTTTTCTCAGGAACGCATGGAGGTATCAAGTTGAAATTAATATCAAATATTCCCTTCTGCAATCTCTTGGAGCTGTGAAAAAAATCAACCTTCTAAGCCAACGCAATCAAAAAATACGACCGTTTATGCCACATTTTTTGATACGTTCAAGGGAATCCAAAGGGAATCAATACTTATAGGGTACCTCCCGTTGACCTAGAATCATGAAATTTGGGAAGAAGCAGTGTCTTACAGCACAAGTTAAGGAAAAAGTCCGGAAACCGTAAATTTGTAATTATATCACATAAAAAAAATGTTTAAACGGAATAATCTTTGCAAAGTCGTACAACACTCGACGATTACACGGAGTGAGGAGCTTGCGAAAGTTATTTTTTGTTTTATTTCGTAGGTAGGTTGTAAAATGGTTACCCGGTTGTTAAATGCCATTTTTTTTAGTTTTTAGGGTTCCGTACCTACATGATACCGTCTATTTTTCATAGGTAAGTACGGGACCCTCGGGGCGCGCGAGACAGACTCGCACCTGACTTGCTTTTTTTAAATTCATTACCTAGTAACCTATACTATGTCTTCAGCCAGTATTTTGAGCACAATCTTTGAGCATAAAATTTTAGACGGGGCCATCCCAGTTCGATATGGCCGCGGACATGCGGACTGTCTTGCTAATACTTTGTCTTTGTTGTAGGCTGCGGCCCCGCTGACACCGTGCGGCAGTAATTTAAGTTGGATAAAATAAACGCGAAGCTAGAGCCGTGCGTGGAAACGCTGCGCCCGCGCCAGTCCTCCCGCCCGCACCGCCGCCGCATTCTGTCGCTGTCTGCCGTGTAAGACTCACGCGACACGAAATCGCTCTCGGACAGTTAAAGGATAAACAAATTCAGTGACTTTTCAACAGTGTTGTAATCATAAATATCTATAGTTCGTAATATTATTTCATAATAAAATATATTCAGATATATAAACGTTCTGTAAAGGAGATAAGTGCATCGAATTAGTGTGGCTGCATTCCAAACCGGTGTCGTTTTTTAACAGGCAAGGTTGGTATTACTCGGCGTATGTCATGAAGTTATCGAAGAACTCACAGTGTTGCTGACGAACTTGAAACAAGCGCGGACACTCCCTTGTGATGATCTCCGTATGTTTAATAGTAGTCTTTGCTTGTGATCTGAAAACCAAACAAATGAGGTTTCTTTTCAGAACGTAATAAATGTTGCAATAAATGAAGTTTATTCAAGTAGAAAATGGCTGGTGGCGCACTAAGTGAAAACGATCGCTATTGCTTAGAAACTAAAGCAAAAAGCCAGCCTGAGCGTTTGCAAGAAACAGACAAACAAGTTGAATGCAAGTCAAATGGACTACGCGTCCGTTTCCTGGATGAAGAAGGAAGAACAGAGAGGACTATCAGTGCTGACGATACAGATGCAGTGGTGTCACGAGTTAAAAAAGTACATATTCTCAAAAACAGAAGTTCGAGTGAGGCCAGTATTTTTTTAAGGAACCCATCTCTGATGAAGCGTCGCTTTAGTGATGAAAACCGCCTAAGTGATGGACAACCTGAAAATCTTAATAATAATTCGGTCTCAGAAAACTTCAATGTTCTGACAAAGCCCAAGAATAAAGAGACCGAAAGAATTGATAAGACTGAACATGGAGCTGATCAAACCAAAGAAAATAATGGCCAGAGTTTTAAGAAAAACAGCAATGTCTACAGTGTTAATGAAGCAAAGACCTTGACCCCGGAGAAGAAGAACACTTTGCCACAGTTAATACCAAGGTTGAAGCATCATAATTCCCGAGATAGCTCTCTGAAATCTACTCTGCCTACTGTGGTATCTCTTGGTGAATCCAATTCAGCAAAAGATTTCACTACCCGGACGATCGGACGCATATCTAAAGGAATTGGTCGTCTCCTGCGCCGCACAAACAGCGTCCGCATCAGTGAACCTGACCCCACCTACAAGGTGGCCTACCTCGGCAACGTCCTTACTGGCTGGGCTAGAGGTAAGGCTCATTCTTTTTTCCTTATTAGATGAATTTTGCAATATCGATTACAATATCTTCAATTGGCTTTATTTAATGACTGGAGTTTATAAAAGATAGATTTTCTTTTCTGTTAAATTAAAGTAGGTATTTTATTAAAATTGGAGCATCACAGATTGTTGTGCAACAACTTATATGCTATGCTATGTAATAAACCTTTATATAAGCAGCCGCTACTTTCCCTTAAACTCATTTCATGACAGCTGCATTTTATAAAGATTAGTTAAATAGCATATAAATTGTGTATTCAATTCAACTTGTGTCCTTTGATTTTAATAAAATTTAAACTCTAAAGTTTAATAGAAAATAGTAATAATATAATTAATAAATAAGACTGATAAGGCTCAATACATACCTCATTTTTACAATCTATTTACTTTCTCAAAAACTAATGCTGCACTACAACTTGTATAATGATTTATTTCAATGTCTTCTAAAAAGCAATAACCATTATATAAGTATCATTTCGCGTGCAGCGGGCACCTCCACTTTCGTTTCTTTATATATTTACAGAAGAATGGTTTCTTTTTGGATGTAAGTTATATATTTCCCCTGTCGCCTCCAGGCAGTAGAACTCTGCAGTCTCATAAGTATTTGTGCTATAGCCGTCAAATTCAGCTGAGCTGTTATGCAGAACTACCTAATAGTACCTATACACGGACTTTGAATTGAATCCTTTCGTTTTATTAGGCCCGTCACACACATTCGATTTCCGAATCCGTTTTCCGTATGCGGACACCCCGAACGCAAGCATTTCATATAAATAGTTCTACATGACACACACGTTCGTAATTTTTCCGTACGGAATTCCGAACGGAATTTGTTCGAATGTGTGTGCCATGTTGAACTATTTATATGAAATGCTTGCGTTCGGGGTGTCTGCATACGGAAAACGAATACGGAAATCGAATCAGGAAAACGAATGTATGTGACGGGCCTTAAAGTTATAATTTTAAACCGAAATTATTGTCACCCTATGTTCACTGCTACGTTCTTCGTCTTAACTGACGTATAATCCCCGCCCGGCACATAAGTTGACGCAAAATGGCGGTCGTCCGCGCAGGTAAAACTATGGTTAGGCGCGGCCTCTCGCGTCGCACCTCATCCCGCACTTCAATTGAGACCCGAAAATGTGTCCTGCGCATTCAAGGTCATATTTCAACTTAAGTGCCGCGAAGTAACCATAGTTGTACGTGCGCGAAGGTGTGCAGACGACCGCTATTTTGGGTCAACTTATATGCCGGGGATTATATGCACCTCACGAAATGTAGAGCGACCATACAATTAGTATACATAATGTTTTATCACTTTATTATTAATTAAGTAATTCAGGAATTCATGAATTACTTTAACACACGCATAGTTAGATTTAATTTTGCCCAGGCAGTAAGATAAATTGGTTCCTGTATGCTAATTCAAAATCACCGTGTTTAGCATAGCTATCTCCATTGTTTCAATGTTGTTTTTTTCGCTAGAACTATTGCTGGATTGATATTAAGCCACAGACCTTTGCAGTTTCGTACGTATTTGTGATCTAATTAGTGAGAACTGTATAACGGTATAATGCGAAGTTAGCAACGCATTTAAATTTAAACTGTTTTTCCCTAGAACTATTGCTAGTTTTCCTCTAAATGATACAACTCAGTTTCATACGTATTTGTTGCGTAGCTGCTGTAAAAAGCTTAGGGGTCGTCCACAAATTACGTAATGCAAAATTATCAAATTTTTAACCCCCCCTTTCCCCAAGTAACAGTACCGTAACGCTTAGCCGGGACCCCCCCTCCCTCTCCATTCTGTTACGTAACAGGTGTTTTGTAAAAAGTTTTTGCCTAATATTCAGGTAATTCGGCGCTCTTTTTACATTGGGCGAGGTAATCATCTATGAACGTATTTCGGTTCCATTTCTTAAGTAATAATATAATTATAATTTCTTGAGTTTACATTAATTGTGCAATATTATAAAATCGTGACGTAACACCAACTTTGAACACCCCCTCCCCCAACGTAACAGGTCCGTAACGCTTGGCCAGACCCCCCCTCCCTCCAAATTGCGTTACGTAATTTGTGGACGACCCCTTAGATTCTATGCAGAACTACCTAATAACATAAGCATATCACCATAATGTTTTCATTTTCGCTAGAAATATTGCTGGGTTGCTACCAAGCTATAGAACATTGCAGTTCTGTACGTATTTGTCATCCAATAATCGAGAACTGCTGACATAGTAATAGGCATACTTAACGCAAAGTTAGCATTTCATTTGAAAAAAAAAACACCTGAAAAGCTAACAGAACTATCGAAAAAAAATATCAAGAACTGTAGAGCTATTAGGGATGCTACTAGAACTGCGATTACTTTTTGAGATTCCAGAAATTAATATGCTAGCTTCACACACACACACATCTGCTTAAATCATAACTCTTCTTTTTGCTTTATCGTAGTCAGGTAAAAACAAATACAAATTTCTTTACAAATAAAATATACATATACTTTTAAATAATCTATAAGTACAGATAATAAATCTGTAAAAACTCCTGTCTGTAATTAATTTACGTTATTTTATGTGCCGAATTGTATTTCGACACATGTCATCATATAATGACCATGTTTCGCTGTGGTGAAATAAATGAATCTTGAATCTGAATCCTGAATGAGTGATACTGAATCCCAATCAATCGTTTTTAGGATTTTTGTCTCTCTGTCGGTCTGTCTGTCTGTATGTATGTTCGCTTATAACTTACAATATGCTGAACCAATTGCCATTAAATTTGGTATGTAGATCATTTATAAGCCTACTTCCTATTTAGGGTTCTTTTTATCCGACTCTGCTGCGGCTGGTGTAAAAAGAAGAGTTATGGCTTATCATATAGCTAATTCTTAAAACCTAATGCGTTTGCAATATTTCTGAATTGATTTTTATGCAATTTCGCATAAAGTTAGTGAGTTTTACTTTTTATCTGACTCCGTTCGTGCAAAGCGGACGGTAATGGTTTATTATGTAATTCTTAAAACGTACTTTTGTGTTTTGTTATGTACGAGATCGGATATATACCTAAACTTTGCGAAATACCGGATAATACTATGTAAGTAGGATTGCAATCCGGATATCCAAATTATCCAGATATACGCCAAATATAGGATCCTGTTTTGACAGTATCGATAACTCACTTTTTTTTGTATTTTTTCTAGGCGTAGAGTGTAAGTTTAGCAGTTATGTGACCGATATTACATGCATACTCTATTAGACTATGAACGAAAGAAAAATAGATAATTTTGAGACAGGTGCAAACCGAATATTCGAACAATACGAATATTCGCTTGATATTTTGATTCAAATAATAAGGTGATGGTATTCGAATATGCGAATATTGTTTGATAGTTCTGTTTTACATTCTACATCGCATTTACGTAATACGTCGCGTTTACGTCGTCGTATTCCTCGCGCAACGTTGCCTTTGCTCGGCTCTCGCTTGCCGAAACATTACATTCACGTACTGGCTAAACTCGCTGGTTAATGATTTATGTATAAAAGAACACACACGACGCGCTATAAAAACTAAGTAGTACATAGTTTTTGTTTTCGGGAGTATGTTGTTTTTTTCATAGTTTATTTTATGAAGTTGCGATAATTCGAATACTTCGAATATCAATCATCTAGTTTATAAATCGAATATTCGAATGTCACGATCACCGAATATTTGCAAGCCCTACTAGTGGGTTCGGAAAAGGGTCGGCAAATACGCT
The DNA here is from genome assembly GCA_947859335.1 of Tortricodes alternella. Taxonomy (NCBI): domain Eukaryota; kingdom Metazoa; phylum Arthropoda; class Insecta; order Lepidoptera; family Tortricidae; genus Tortricodes; species Tortricodes alternella. The sequence goes on along the minus strand of OX401970.1, from coordinate 17,925,275 downwards.
TCACAAGTCCCGAGTTCCTGTACGCTTTGTTGATACAATCTAAATATACCCCCAGAGCCCTTACCATGTGTTTGCGCAAACCGCTCTCGCTAGCGTAAACTATCGGAAATACTGCTCGTTGCCGATACAAGTAAAAGGGACCGAGCGATAGTTTACGCTAGCGAGAGCGGTTTGCGCAACTCATGGTAAGGGCTCTGATCTCTAATTACGCTGACGCGCTCGACTAGCGTGCCGCTACCACCTGACCTATTGACATTGAACAGGTTTCTTTTTGCGAGCAAATGATACACGTATAACCTGACATTTACTGGAGTTAACTGTGATTCTGTTTAGGTCATAATAATTACAGCATGTTAAGTGTTTACTGGAGAGCAGAGCAGTCATTAGAGCTATTTACCTTTATATATTTTTATTTTCTTCAGCGTAAAAGTGTAGCGAATAATAACAGCAGGGCACACAGTAAATATTGTTAATATATTATTTTCTATTAATTTCTTATAACAGACCATGTCATATGAAAAAATCCTTTGACAGAGTGACAGCATTTTAAATTACAAAACCTCTAAGTCCACATCGATACTCGATGGCCAGCGTTATACTTCAACACCCCCCCATAACGTGGACATCATCACTTTATGCCACACCAAGCTGCCTAGTGAAAGCCTCGTGCTTGACACAACCAAGTGGCTTGGTGAAAACATCTGCTACCATTACATCTGTGGGGATGTAAGATATCTGTACATTGAATCGATCTATCATATCTCTAACATAATGATATCTTACTTCAATGTGCTTACTCCTCTTGTGATGAACTCTATTAATGGCAAGTTGCATAGCAGACTGATTATCGCAATACATCACAATCTTGCAAGAACATATCATTAAGAGTTCTTTCAGTAACGCTTGTAGGAACACCGCCTCTCTACTAGCTTCACTCAAGCTAATATACTCCGCCTCGGTGGACGAAAGCGAAATGCACGACTGTTTATAGCTACCCCATGATATCGAATTACCGCCGTACTTAAACACATACCCCGTGTATGACTTTCGATCCAAATCAGCAGCCCAGTCTGCATCCGAATATCCCTCTAAGATGGGACTGACATTCGATTTCTTAAATACTAAAGCCTTATGTTTAGTTCCCTTAAGATATCTCAGAATTCGCTTAGCTTGATTCCAATGAAATTCTGTGTAACAACTGTTAAATTTGCTTAGATACGATACAGCAAACGAAATATCGGGTCGCGTAGTCACACATAAATACATTAAACTACCGATCAACTCTTGGTACGGAAGCTTGCTTACAGTGTTATTCGTAGCATTACAAGTACCCTCACTAGAACTTATATTAGTTATCATGGGAGACTTTACAGACTTGCAGTCCGTCATGCCAAAACGATCCAACAACTTGTCGATTCGAACTTCCTGACTAAGTTTGATAGAAGTTGTATCACGTTCTACTTTGATGCCCAACATGTTTCGTACCGGCCCTAAGTCTTTAATTTTAAAATGCCTTAGCAAAGAAGATTTTAACGACTCTGCTAGATAATTGTCATTAAAGAAGACGAAAAAATCATCAACATAAAGCGCGATAAAAACAATAGACTCACCAGATCTCTTGGTGAAGATACAGTCCTCTTGTTTGCATTGTTTATATCCCAAAGAAAGTAATACATCTTTTACCTTTTGATACCAGGACCGCGATGCTTGCTTCAACCCATATACAGCCTTTCTCAGTCTATAAACTTTGTTTTCGCTCCCTGAACAAACGAAACCTTCAGGCTGTTGCATGTAGATCTCTTCATGCAGATCACCGTTGAGAAATGCTGTTTGTACATCCAAATGATCTATCTTCAGATTCATTTGAACTGCCAGGGCCAACAACAGTCTAATAGAACTGTGACGAACGACCGGTGAAAAAGTTTCGTTGAAATCTTCACCATACTTTTGAGTAAAGCCTTTGGCTACCAACCGCGCCTTGTAACGTGTAATATTCCCTTCAGAGTCCCGTTTCAGTGTAAAAATCCACTTATTTTTCACGACATTTTTGTCAACTGGTTTATCAGTTAGCTCCCAAGCTTCGTGTAAGATGAAAGAGTCTATTTCTTCCTGCATGGCTTTCTGCCATAACTCTTTGTCTTCACAGCTCAAAGCTTCTTTGACTGTCCGCGGCTCTATGGGTTCCTTTACATTACAAACATTAGTAACGTTACAAGTTGGTTTTGGTATACGTGGTCGCAGATTATACCTTTGCTCTTGTGCGGGCTTAGGTACTGGCAGAACGTCTTCAATGGGCTCGTGTTCGCACTCCGTCTCATCAGAATAAGTTGGTGTCTCAGCAGAAACTAATTCTCGTTCCGCCTCTGAAGGATAATCTGATGACTCAACCAAAACAGGTTCTTGCTCCGCCTCAACCGGCGTAGTTTTCAGATTCTCTTCTTCACCACCACCTGTGAGATAAATAGGATCAAGCATATGTTTTTGTTCCGATTTAGAGTGTTTTCCTGGAAACACAGATTCATTGAAAACCACATCACGTGATGCAACGATCTGATTATTATAAGGATTGAACAAACGATAGCCTTTGACGTTGTCAAAGTAGCCTAAAAAGATAAGTCTCTTACTTTTGGGGTCTAACTTTTTGCGTTTGCAGTCGTCTACATGTGCAAATGCCTCACAACCAAAGACTCGCAGATTTTTAAGGCTCACTTTATTACCACTCCACATCTCTTCCGGTAATCTACCAGAAAGTCTCGAGCTTGGTGAACGATTGATAAGAAACGCTGCGGTATTTGCAGCTTCTGCCCACATCTTGTCGTCGAGATTTGCGTTATACAGCAGACATCTGACTTTGTCCAGTAAAGTACGATTTAATCGTTCAGCTGCACCATTCTGCTGGGGATTATATGGTACTGAGAGCTGATGAACGATTCCCTTGCTTTTAAGAAAATTGGTTAACTCAGTATTAACATACTCAGAGCCATTATCTGATCTTAATACTTTGACTTTAGCATTGCACTGATTTTCAACCATTTTAATAAAATCCATAGTGTACTTACACACGTCACTTTTCTTCGCAATGGGAAAGATGAACACCTTCCTGGAGTAGTCGTCTAGAAACGTGAGGATGTACCGCTTGCCTCCGAGAGATGGAGTCGGCATCGGTCCACATACATCCGTATGAATTAGATCCAGCCGTGCTTTAGCGACCTGCTTGTTTGGGTTAGTCACAAAGGGAGTGCGAGATTGCTTACCCTTAAGACACACATCACAAATTTCCTTCTGAGTAGCAACCTGAAAATCAATATCATTAGCAACCTTCTTAAGTGATATCAAACTATCAAAATTAAGATGCCCTAATCTTTGATGCCATAACATCATTTCCTTAGAAGAAGCCGAAGTTGTCAGATTGGCTCTACCGACAGTTGGAAGTTTGTAAACTCTCCCAATTTTCCTAGCTGTTAAGACTACCCTGCCAGATTTCATTACGTTACATGTTGAATCAGTAAATGTTAACTTAAAGTCCTTTTCTGTTAGATTAGATACAGATATCAAGTTGACAGTAAGATCAGGTACAAACATTACATCATTCAATGTTATATCTAAAGGTTTCCCATTGAAATTAACTGTAAAATGTACTGTTCCTTTACCGCTCACTATTAACTTCTTGCCATTAGCAACACACACCTCCTTCGTCGCCGATTGGTTGAGGGATTCAAACCATTCTCGACATCCAGACATATGATCTGTAGCTCCGGAGTCGATAATCCAAGAACTGTCACTGTTAACAGTGGTAAGTGCAGTCAACACCAAGTTCGTATTCGAAACGTTCTCTAGTTGAGGACAGTCATTCTTGACGTGACCTTTGGATCGACATTTCCAGCACCACAGTTTCTTTTTGCATGTGTCCGACGATGAACTAGCGTGTTTCGATGTACTTGGCGCTTTCTTACTGTCGCCACGGGAACTGGGCTTGCTATCGCGACGATTCCGTGTATACAAGCAGTCATTGCCACCACCAGTACTCCCTTTCCATCGCTTGTCTTGCAGAAGCTTAGTTTTCACCATGTCTGTCGTTATGTCAATGCTTGAGTGCTCTAAAGCCATAATCATGGGTTCATAGTCCTTAGGCAACCCTTGAAGCATTACAGCAGCGAGAAATTCGTCATCTAACGGTTTTTTCATGTTACTAAGTTGCTCAGCTAACAACAGGATCTCATTTACGTAAGTTTCCATCGTATCGAACTGCTCCAACTTAATTGAACATAAACTGCGAAGACATGATAACCTTCTATGTAGACCAGTGTCGTCATATGCCTTTTCCAAAGCATCCCATACATCTTTAGCTGACGCAGCCTGCATGATGTGGGCGTAACATGACTTATCAACACCTAAACATAGCCTGGCTTTAGCCTTTTCTTGACGTAACTTTTGCTCGAGCGTTTGGCCATCTGCGGTTTCAGATTTTCCAATAACATATTGCCATAAGTTTTCGAAAATGAGTACATTCTTCATTTGAAATGCCCAATCTCGATAATTAATGGTGCCTTTCAGCTTTTCCATCGTAATTGTCGAGTTCGAATTTTCACCCATATTTTCGACAGAAATAATTATATCAATACAATATTGTACATACGTGATACTGGCTCATAACCTGTAGCGAATAATAACAGCAGGGCACACAGTAAATATTGTTAATATATTATTTTCTATTAATTTCTTATAACAGACCATGTCATATGAAAAAATCCTTTGACAGAGTGACAGCATTTTAAATTACAAAACCTCTAAGTCCACATCGATACTCGATGGCCAGCGTTATACTTCAACAAAAAGGATGCTTGACAGGTGGGATAAAGCATTTAGATATGTCATATAGGTAAGCGATATAGAACAGGGGACCCACGTGGGATCCTTGTGCTATGCCAGAGATAGCATAAACAAAATCAGGCCCACAATTCTCGTTGCATTCGAGATAATGTCGATTGCGAGATTAAACATCAGATTCATACAGTTGTGTCAAACGACTGTATGCACTGACGTTTAGTCTCGATTGTGAGATTATCTCGAATGCACCGAGAATTGGGGGCCAGATCTGAATCCGCCTAGAACTGCGCTCTATGATCTATTAAAGAGGTAAAAACTGAGCCATCGCAGTAGGTCACCATAAATACCTATTTTATCTAGCTTAGCCAATCCAATAGGATGATGTGGTCGAAACGGTCGAAAGCCTTCTCAAAATGCGTGTAGACCACGTCAACCTAACCTTGGTGAATTCCGCCAAATTAGTAAGCATAGATCGTTTTGTATAAGGAAACTGTGTTGGGTTGTGCTGATGCCTTTTTGCAACTGTGTTGTAGATCTGGTCATAAACTACAGTGTAAACTCCATTTAACGCAACTTGATTTAACGAGAAACTCCCTAAACAATCGAAATTACTTGACTCTGGTTGGTTTACCTTGTTGTTCATACCTTTAAAAAAGTATTACCTTTTGCTACAGAAATATGTCGATCGACGTGGTTTACACAAAGGATTGCAGTGACTTATATTACGCCTAATTATATCTATCCAACCAGCGCGAACTCGCTAGTGCCTCTATCTCAGACGGTTTATAAAGTTTGACGCGAGCTATACCAACAACATCTCGACACACCGGCCGTAGGTTATATTACACGAACCATTTCGGGCCATTTTCGACCCCCCCCCCATTACTTAAAATCTAATTGACCAACAAATCCTAAATCCCAAATTTCAATAAAAAGCCTCTTACCATTCACGAAATAATGACGTGCGAAGATCACTATTTTTATCACTGACTGACTGACATAGGTAAAAGACCAAAAGTTTAGACTACTTCCACGTGACCTATGGTCAAATTCACAAAGGTCACTCAAATTGATCTTTATTTAAAGTGACGTTTAAGTCACGTTTATGTATAGGTTGAAAACTATTTGAGGGACATTTAACTATTTAATTTCTAATCAAATGCTCAAGTGGCGTTTGTGAATCGGCCACTAGGAAGTTAAAACTTGGTGTGGTGGTAGGGTTTTTGGACGTAAGCATAGGAAAAAATCAGAACTCATCATATTGATAACGGCAACAGGTAGACGCTCCGTAGAATACTTGAGTCCGACTCGCACCTGGGCGGTTTTTAAAGGTATCATTTAAGAAAGTACAGAGGAACATGGCACTCGTTCAGATCTCAAGTATTTTATCGGCGAGACCGTCAACCCCTGACGTTTTGTACCGAACTTGGCCCTTTTTTCACATTTATGTTTGGGATCTGTAATCAATACGCTTGTGCTTTGTCACTTTGTCGTGCGAGCATAGACTGCAAACTTTTACTTTCACTAATGAAGTTCTTTGTATACCAACCATAACAACTGTCAACGTCAAATAATTAGGCTACTCGAACTTGGCGATATGTAGCGAGACGAAAGTTCCCGACAATGGCCGAGGGTAGTGAGGTGATGAATTTTCTTTAGCTGATTGTTGATAAAATATGAAGCGAAAGTGGTACTTGTTCTATTCCCATATTTAGAAAAAAGGTTTCAATAGTCTTTTCCCAGGATACGTGCGTTGTATTCGAGAAACGTGCCCAACAAAGTTATAAAAATTTTGTAAGGTGCCATCTCGTTTCTTCCTTGGTTTTTAGGGTTCCGTACCTCAAAAGGAAAAAAGGAACACTTATAGGATCACTCGTGTGTCTGTCTGTCTGTCTGTATGTCTGTCTGTCTGTCCGTCTGTCACAGCCAATTTGCTACGAAACTACTTGAGTTGAAATTTGGTATTCATATGTAAGGTGGTGACCGCAACACGAACGCGTGACGTAAATATATGAATTTTAAACATAGGGGCCACTTTTTGGGGGTAAACTAGAAAATTTAAAAAAGAAGTTATGCCACCTACATCGTGTGACATATCAAATGAAATGAAAATGATATTGTGAGGATCTTAAATTTTTTTTTTTTTAATTTTATATAAAATAGTTTAGAAGTTATTCAGGAAAATAGGCGAAAAATGACCATTCCCCCCCCTTATTTCCGATACTACTGGGTCTAACATTTTGAAAAAAATACAGAAAATAGATCTTTGCCTATAGATTACAGGAAAATCTATAAGAAGTCTATGGTATTTAAGGTAACCTAGTAAATTTCAGATAATCATGTACGGAACGGAACCCTCTCCACGCGAGTTTAACTCGCACTTGTCCGGTTTTTTATCTCGTTCTAGTTTTTGATTTTATTATAAGATACTTAATTCTTAAAGAAAACTACCTACCTAGTTGTTGGAGAGATTACATAACTGTGTCGTTTCTACACGTCTAGCACGACCTGCCCGCGATTCATTTGTCGCTTAGTGCATCCCTTACATATATGACAAGTTGGACAGATACGCACTGAGCGACACACGACTCGCGGGCATGTCGTGCTAGCCCCCCGCGAGCATGTGGCAGGGTATCTCATACCCAGACACTATTTAAAACATCGATGTTTTTAAATATTTGTCTGGTAGCACTGGCGCGCTGAGTAGCTGGCGGCAGAGGTGTGCGGGAGGGGATTGTGGCGTGTGCGCAATGTTGCGTTGGACGCTCGACAGGATATTCGCGCGCAAACCACTCTCGGGTAGGTACGTCATACCCTGCCACATTCCTAACGTATTTCTGTTTTGTACGGGTATTATGTTTTTGTGTGTTCATTTTTAAAGACATTTAGCTTTCATTGGATTTTGTTTATATATATTTTTAGACACATCGGACCAAGAAGTATTCCTATAACGCTTGCGTAAAGCTTATTTTGTATGGAAAAGCGAAATTTTTGTGCCAAACATGCAAAAGTATGATTTTCATATACTTACATAATTTTATTTGATCATTTTTGATTTTTTTTAGATTTGGTTACTATATAATGACGTTCTTCGAAATAAATAAATAATTATGATTACACTTTAACAACACTCTATTTCATTTAAATACCATAGTGTATGTATATATTACATAATACAAATAATAAAAATATGCATAGTTAATAAAGTTATTAATTATGGTATGTTAAACTCCGGGCATGTTATACCCTGCCGCATTCTCGATGCTACTTTTTTACAACCTCATGCTCGCCGGGTAAGCTTTCTCACCGTGAGGTCGATTTAAAAGTTTATTCTACTTTTTAGTTTAAGCTTGTAACGTATTGTCCAGAAGTCGGGTTATGTTTTTTTTTCAGATTTCTTTTCATATTGAATTCCTTTATGTAAATATTTTCACTAAGCAATAAATTACTTTTTATATTTAGCTCAAATATAAAATATGTGGAACTATATATCGATGATGTTCCAGTTGTCTAGTGAATAATCGCGTATAAAAATGTAAGTATGTAGTTATGAATGGATATTATATAAATCCACTTATAATATTTCATTTAGAGTGAATATTCATCAAGTAGGTATCTGCAAGCGCTTATCAGAAAAAAGAACGCATTGTACATCTGTTTATGTACAAGTAAGTTATTATTCAAACTCGGCGTCATTATGGTGTGACAACATTTTGCAAGTGTATACCTACCTAGTGTGGGTCGTTGCCAAGCGAAGTTGTACGAACGCGTCTTGGTAGGGTTATTGAGCACGCGGCGTAGTCGGCTGAATGAAAGTGTCGTATCGTCAGGTAAGCGGTCGTGTAGTCACTTGATGTTTTTAAAATCTGATGATCGTTAGGCATAGTCATGAAGATGTGGCGATATTGATTTGTTCTGAGCTCGCTGGCAGGACTAGTTGCTAATTTTCGATTAATTGTATAAAATCTATACATACAGGGTGACATCGAAGACGTGATCGGAAACTCATATTGCTTGAAAATGGCCATCAATTACCGAGTCTGAAAAACTGGTTTCTGATCACGTCTTCGATGTCATCCTGTATAATGAAATCGTAAAGTGAAAAAAGTTTGTACCTACATTGAAGATAATAACGAAACAATGCTAAGACTTCAAAATAAGCAACACAACACATTCCAATGGTTTTTGAATTTCATACCTGTTTGTCTGTTTATCTGATTGTGTGTGCATGAGAAACTTTTAAACTACTGGGTGGATTTCAATGCGGCAATAACCTACTGCCGTGTGTTGCTTTTAGCTTTGCGAATTTTGTTTACACACTGCCTTGGTATGAAAGTGCGACGCTGTTCAGTTTAGGGCCTAAAGAGGATCGCATTTAGAGATCGTGGCTGTGGCGATCTTTGGGAAAGGCCTAAGTTCAACAGTTGATGTCTTTCGGCTTTAATGATAATAATCATGATTAGATATGTTGATGTCCGCTTGCGTCTGTCTATATTTTGCGTCTGGCGATTTTTGTTTTGTATTGGCAATGTAGCGAATTTGCGAACGATACAGGATAAAATGAAAGGGATTTTATTTCCTTCAGTGGATTAGGCACCATGTGGGAAGGAGTCAAAGGGCGGGCAGTGTGAATCACACTGTTATTCAAAGTCAGAGTCAAAAATCAAATTATCTTATCTATTCAATTTAGGCTTTTACAAGCTCTTATGAAGGTCAAGAAATAAAGCCGGGAGAAGAGCCGGCAAGAAACCGAGGCACCATTTTTAAATTTTTCGATTGTCATTTTACCCCCCCCCAGTCCTGGTTGATAACGCTGCATACAAAAGAGGTCTAAATGTATGTAAGAAGCGGCATATGCCACTTGCGCGAACGTTTTTCTGCTTGTCTAAACACACTTGCATGGAAGTTATAAAGAAAGTAAGACATGATGGTCACGATCTAAAAGCCTTTATAGTCCGTGAGCCAGCAACAGATTTTCATGACCAGTTCCCTCTTGTACGGTAACTCGTAGAGTTTCTGCTTCAGAGAGTTGTATCATGAAGCCTCGTGATTGTCAGCTGCGGTTCCGTGGATGGCTTGAGCAGCGGTTACCTGCCAAGAACATAGAAAAAACATTTGTTTAGTCATTCCCTCCCGATTGATAATTTATCAGATTAAAGCTTACCCAATATCTTGAATAACAAACCGGATAAGAGTTAAACTCGTGTGGAGAGGAATCCGTACATGATTAAAGAGTTATCGCCCGAGAGGTAATGATTGACGAAAATTGTACCCGGCTCGTGGACTATTATCTTCGGGACGAACACATTCAAATGCTTTTGCGAACATGCGAACTAAATGTTGATGTTCAAGGGGTTTGGGTAAAAGTGTAGTATTTTTTTTAGATGAGTGGCGATTCAAGGGGTTATTATGATTGATCTATTTATAAAACATATTTTGCAAGGCAATATTATACTCTAATGGATTGGAGCCCTGATATTAAATAATAAATAAAATTATAACTGTAGCAAACGGAATCTAACGAGCCTTTTTTTCGACGAAAAATCATTGAAAATTTCGCTTAAATCTGCTTATACCTAAACAATTCTCTTTTTGTCTTCCTGCGTATGTTCCATCTCCTTATTTATTTAGAAAAAAAAATGTTGTGATGTAGCGTTGTCAGATACAACGATTTTAAATCTTTGGTCAAATAAATGTCTTGAATTTGAGTATGTTTGCTTTTGAAATCCAGCTCCCGGATTAGGTATATCACTTTCAATGCTTGGGAATGGTAGCTCGGGAATTTGGATAATCAAGAATTTAATAGCAAACATGCAGATTTTATATAAGGTAAAAATACACGGAATCACAGATAGATTCATTCAATTATTCACATAAAAAAACCTGTCCAGATCATGTCGGGCCATGGTCATTGTACGGTGTATCACTGCACATGGCATTGACATAGTGCACATTTAGCAAACGTATCATTTCATTATTTCAGTAAACGAACGTAGGTACCTACCTCAGAATACACGTACAAAAAAATCACTGTCTAACAAAACCGGTGTTTAGGCGCGAAAATATGCCTTATCATGCCTGCATGTTTCGTTTACGCTAGGGTTGTCAGTTGTACGACCGGCCGCGGTCGATGCGCGTGCGTCGTCCCAGTGTCAGACTGCGCGAAAACAAAAGGGAGGGTTATGTTTTTGACGGCTGTACTCAGTTTCATAGACAACAATTTTATAGAATTTCGTTTCACATAACTTATTTCTCATATTATCATTTCATAGAATAATAAATACGCAAAATACTTAATTTGAAGAAATTTAAATCACTGATCTTTGTTTCAAAGAAAATATCATAGAATAACAAATCAAATATTCTTTATCCTCATATTATTTAGTTAATATCAATTCTATTACCATAAAACACATTTTATCAAGTGGCAGTTTCCAAAAGTTTAAATTTATACCTTTGACGAAATGCATACCCTGTTATAAAATGACTACACCGCGTTCACAAAAACAATGCGGGTAAATTGTAGTAAAGCAGGAAAATAATCTTGTTATTCTCAGTAATAGTGTCTTTATTGATTTAATGTTAAATTAATCATACTGAATATTTGTAAGATGTTTATTTATAAAATTATGGATAGCATATAGTAGTTTATGCAACGGTTGCATAATGATAGACCTTAAAACACTAGTGCGGTTTTCATGAAACGAGCCGATAGGCGAGTTTCATAATAAGATCGCACGAGTGTTTTAAGGCCAAATTATGCAGAGTTGCATACATAACTTTATCTACACACATTATAAATCCTCCATCATGGGTTCAGAAACAATATTTTCTGGCAACAAGTTATTTCTTGCAATCGTGGCTGCATATTTCCGATATCCGGCGCATTTTCACATCACACACACTCCGAGAAGACTACTATTCATATTTTCAACTAAAATGTAAATTACAAACAACTTTTTCTATTCAATTCAACAACAATTCTACTTTCGTTCAGCAAAACACCAACATAATGGCGCCAATTCGATCCTCTGTCAAGACCATTTTGTTTTAAATCATAGACATACGAATGAAGTCTCTATTCTCATGTCACTCGAGATCAAATGTTGTGCAGTTTATATTAAAAAAAACATACTGAATTGACGTTTCGTATCAATAACTGTTTAGTATCTATGGATACTAGAATATAGACCCACTTGAGTTTTGACAGCTGTTCCAAATTTAATCTCATTTCTTTACTAAAAACGATAAAGAAATAACATTGCAGCACTGGTTTCTCCTAATTGGTTGTCAAAATGGTGGTCATTTCCTACGGTTTTTGATTAAACAATGGAGGTTTTATGATATGGGTGTAGATAAAAGTCTTTTTTGTAAGTTCCGTCCGCGGAGAGCGATCTGAGGGACATTGTGTCGGAAATCTGCAAATTCGTCAAAGTTACACCTTTCCCCCGTTGTACAGGCATGATACCACACTTTTCTACACCAAACTTCATGCTGATCGCATTGCTGAATTCCGGTGTGATATTCAGCAACGACACCAGCTCTAGTTTTGGTGTGTTTCAGGTCATTGCTGTATATAAGGTAAGGAGCGACACAATCTCACCCTGTCTCTGGAGGTGGTAACCTAGAGCTGAATCCTTCAGCAGAGTAATTAGATGATTAAATGCTAGGCAAAACCACAGAGGACTCAGACTATCGCCCTGAAATATACCTTGCTCAATCTTTATCGGGCCTTGCGAAGCAGAGGGTTCATGTTGGCTACCCGGATGACGAGGGACTGCCTCATACAGGGTCCTAGGAAGGATCTTAGGGTTGTATTTACTTTGCACAACTCTTAAGACTCTTTCCAACCATGTATGAGGCACCGAGTCATAGGCCTTGTTATAGTCAATCCAAGCAGACGAGAGGCAACCCTTGCTGCGCAGAGGCGGGGAAAGAACTTTTAGTGTGAGCAAGATAACTTGTGCGAACCCCCAAGGTACTCTGGTAGCGCAAAGAAAAATCCAGTACTGCAACGTCAATAAAAGTTTTTTTTATGTCAATTGAGTGACAAACGAGCTGAGTGCCCACCTGATGGAAAGTGGTCACCGCCGCCCATGGATATATGCAACACCAGAGGTGCTGCCAATGCGTTGCCAGTCTAGGGAGGATGGGGAATGGGGATGGGATAGGGATGACGGAATAGGCCTCCGGATCTCGTCACTCATCGTACGAAACGCAATAGCAAGCTATTACTTTACGCCGATATTCTGTGAGAGTGTGGTACTACCCCGGTCGAGCCGGCCCATTCGAACGCTGTCAATTGTCTTCTTCTAATAGGCTAGAGCCTAAGCGAACTACCACGGTTTTGAATAATACTCCATCATTAAAAGAAGGACTCCTGCTTTGTAAAATCCATACTATTATTAATATTATAAATGCGAAAGTATCTCTGTCTGTTTGTCTGTCGCGCTTTTACGCGAAAATTACTGAACCGTTTTAAATGAAATTTGGTACACAGATAGTATCGAGACTGAGAAAGGACATATGCTACTTTTTAATGCAAAAAAAGAGTTGTAATGGGTTGAAAGGGGGGATGAAAAGTTCTATGGAAGTATTGTCATTTTTAGAGCTAGAAGCTTGAAACTTATTTTTTAGGGTGTTGATTCGATATAAATAAATATGACATCCAAAGTTTGTAAAAGTTTTACCCTCAAGGGTGTAAAATAACAATAAAGAATAGGGGATGAATGTTTGTATGGAAATATGTAAGGTTTATGTGAATATGTTTGCGATAAGAGACAAATTAGTCTAAATAATTAAAAATGATACCCAAAGACACTATCCTACGCGGACGAAGTCGCGGGTACGGCTAGTAACATATAAGTCCAAGTTGGTATAAAAACTAAACCTAATGTTGTATTGTCACAATTTTGAAAAAATAATAAAATTATTTAACTAGCTGTTAACAGTTGCGTACAAGAGTTCGTAGTGACTTTGTCATATAGACTATCGATGCTTTTATTGTTGTGTACTAATGCTGGAGATTTAATCGCCAGTGACCCTTCTATTATGCTATTTGCTTATCAGAACTCATTACTAGATCTCGCGTGAGCGTCAAGTTGGCGTACCCGTGGAAGATATCCAGGATCTGATGTTTCCAAAAAATAGTGCCTAAATAGTACCGAATTAGTACCGAGTTCAAAAAAATTGTACCTTTGTAATTTCGGAGATATGAGCCCTGTTTAACGGGTACGTTAACTTGACGTCAAGCTGGCCCCGTTACAACTCTTTTTTTTGCATTAAAAAGTAGCATATGTCCTTTCTCAGGCTCGATACTATCTGTGTACCAAATTTCATTTAAAACCGTTCAGTAGTTTTCGCGTAAAAGCGCGACAGACAGACAGACAGAGATACTTTCGCGTGTTTCGTATGAAATATCTCAGTTTCTATTAGAGCTACGTAGTTGAGACTTCGGGAGCCAGGGGTACTATTTGTGCACTATTTTTTGGGATATAGAGCATATTTGGGAACAGCACCGTTCTCGAGATCCAAAACTGGTACGCCAGCTTGACGTCAAGTTAGCGTATCCGTTAAACAAGGCTCATATCTCCGAAATTACAAAGGTACAATTTTTTCTAACTCGGTACTCATTGGGTACTATTTAGGCACTATTTTTTGGAATCATCAAATCCTGGATATCTTCGAAGGGTACGCCAACTTGACGCTCACCTATTTGGGCACTATTTTTTGAGATATACAGCATTTTTGGGAGCAGCACCATGTTCGAGATCCAAACTTGGTACGCCAGCTTGACTTCAAGTTAGCGTACCCGTTAAACAGGGCTCATATCTCCGAAATTACGAAGGTACTATTTTTTTGAACTCTGTACTGATTCGGTACTATTTAGGCACTATTTTTTGGAATCATCATATCCTGGATATCTTCCACGGGTACGCCAACTTGACGCTCACGATCTCGCTAAGGCGTGTTACAACTTATTACTAATTATTGCTATGATCATTATCATTACTAATTGATGCAATCTCGTAATTATAAATATCGTGATTCCTCATTACCTCAGAACATAATGAAAAATATATATTTTGACACGTAACATGAGCTCGGAAATCCTTTTGGTTTTATTTCAATGTATATATTTTCATAATGTGAGCAAATTAGATGCAAAACATACATATTTCTGTCTTTTATCTTTAAAGTAAGACGTCCGGGACGAAAAACTTTAATAAAACATTTCGTCGATTAAAAAAAAAAACCGCACCTACGACTGAAATATGTAGTATGTCAAAAAATCAGCAATAATTAGTAATATAGCCGGCTGTAAGGATATTTCTTATTTTTTTTGTGGTTCCCGAGATATCCAGTTTTTTCGTTCCGACTCCATAAATTTTTTACCAAATTATAACTCAAGTTTCCGTACCATATCACGCCAGGATCATAACTTAGCATAATAATGGCAAGTTTCAAGCAAAAAAACTTTAAAATGTTAACTTCGATGCCTATGTCTATGAAAGCCGATTTTCAGCCCACAGTGCGCTGGGCCCCTCGAAAGTTCCAATTTTCCGCTTTCCCTAACTCTAGCTTATGCGTTCGGGAAAATCTAATGACGACACAATATCACACACACCACTAGACGCACAAATTGACACAAATTTCACAACCGTACGATGATTTTTCCTTATTAAAGCGATTTTTGAAGCGCGGAGCGTCGGAAAACGATGCTAACGGGGCGGCGGGCGGCGTCTCTCCCCCAACATACGTTGTATACTAATTAGTCGTAATTTTGCTAATACATTAGTTGTAATACAAATTATTGCTGTCACTCTAATAAGAAAAACGAACGAATCACTTTAATATGAACTATAAGAATTATGGAATAACAATACTTCCCAGGTATGAAAATGCAGTACAGACAGCCGGTGTTATTCAACGTATTAAATTAACCATGACCTTTTGACAGCTTGCACCTAGCACTTGCAAATATTGTTTGTTTTACGCCACCTTTTGTTCAGATAACACTTTCACGGGTTATTTATAAATAAATGTATACTTGCAAGTCCAAATGGTGAATAATATTGTAACATAAATTATTTAATATGAAATTAAAAATATGGCATTCATTTTTGACGTCGTGATCGGTTGCGTGCATCCATAACAGGTGTGAGGTTATACGCTGATTTTAGATCGAATTCCAAGGTTTTAGTTTCCTTGACGTCACTATAATAGTAGATTGTTGCACCAAGTGGAAGTGATTCATTCTTTTCTCGAGTGTTAGTTTGGAGCCCGAACGCAAGTGAGGGCTCTAAAAACACGAGCGCAATAATACATCACTTGAATTACAGATGCGAGGTGAATAATCTGCTTTTCTTTCAACTACTGCAAAAAGTTGGAAAAAAAAAATTAAAGTAGAGTTAAAAACTAAAACCCGACTAGCGACGTAAAAAGCATTTTTGCTCCTGGTATGACGCACCCTTAGAATTTTTATATAGCGTATGACACTCGCACGTTCTCCGGTATCTTAAAATACCCTATTTATTACATCAGTCCAGTGGTTTAGAAGCTACAGTAACATCCGAAAGTTTTCACAGAAAACTTGTCTGTTCAATTCATTTTTATATTAAGCAATTTTTTATGTTTTAGTAACATTATACTATCTTTTTAGCCAGTACATAGAGCATAATATTTTAGACGGGGCAATCACAGTTCGATATGGCCGCCAACATGTGGTCTGTCTTGCTAATACTTCGACTGTCCACAAAAAAGTGGTCAGCTTTCCTATCGGCTGTGAATGGGCGGAATGGGTGGTGTAAACTTCTTATCAACTAACCAAATAAAAAAAAACCGTGTAATAATTAATTTTGTATGCAATTTTATTGCTCTTCAGCAAGTACCTAAGTGTTGTTTTGTGCTAAGTACATTTAAGAGGGCACCGACCGTCCAGTGGCGCCCTCATCACTGTTATTGTGTTTTCTATTAAAGGAAAGTATTTTATTAAAATTGAAGCCGTATAAGTTGTTACGCAACTTAATACACAACGTATATGCTATGTAATATAGCTTTGCATAGTATAACCATCATCTAATCAATTTAATAGAAAATAGTGGCCGCTTTTTTCTGTTAAATTGATTAGATGATGGTTATACTTTGCAAAGCTATATTGCATAGCATATACGTTGTGTATTAAGTTGCGTAACAACTTATACGGCTTCAATTTTAATAAAATACTTTCCTTTAATAGAAAACACAATAACAGTGATGAGGGCGCCACTGGACGGTCGGCGCCCTCTTAAGGACATAATGATGAGATTAAAGCGTAGTTGGAAGAAAATACTGTTGTAATTGCTTTCTGCTACCACTGGTTTTGAGCACAAATTGAACATTTCGTCGTATAGCGTTTGAATATCACCAACAATATTATTTACTTTATATCTTTTTTCAATTTGACGCAGTTGATAAAAGTGTTGTATCTCTTAATTACCGCGTCTAATTTTAACAATTGTTTTTTTAACGGTGTTTCTACCTTACCTTTGAATCTATATTTTGAGCTTGGTCTGGAGTTAGGGCATGATCCCGGGTATTCCCGATACCGTATGCTACGTAATTGGCACCGTACTTTGGGGGAGCCATTTCTTTGTGCTGTATCTGTTGAGGATAGTCCCTTTACTTATGTATTAACCAAATAGTCTGTTCCGCTCACCCTTAGGTACTTCTTGTTGTCTGCGGGCGTAAGGGGGAGCAAAGCGCACAAGGCTTAATAGGGTTTACGCACACAAGGCTTAGGGTTTACGCACACAAGAGGCGCCTTAATTCTGTTAGAAGATTTCCATTGCACTTCGGAAATTACACTAAATGGAGGCTTTACTTCTAGTTTTGCAGAGACATTCAGGGTGGAACGGAAGGATATATCCCAGGAGTTCCATAGTTCTGGTTCCATATCGACGGGACTCCGACTCAACCTCGTATATGAAAATTTATGAAATTGGAATATCTACTTTAGGACGTGTACCTAAAGTGGATATTCGGATTTCGTAGTATTTCATATACGAGGTTGAATCGGAGACTCGTCGATATGGAACAATCGGTACATATGTTAATGTCAAATTAATGATCCCAATAGTTCCATATGGAACTACATACTAAGTTTTACACCTGAATTTGGCTTGACACTATGATTTTGGAAAAGAACGCGAGTTCTATAAAGCTTGAAGTTAATGAATATTGGGTTGGTGGCCGTGCTTACCCCGACCACGTTTTACTATTGTAAAGCCCATCTGTTACCAAATTCTACAGACACGATCCCTTGTGTAAGAATATAAAATCTGAAAGATGACAATTGACAATATCAACTGAAGTATTTAATCGATGCGTAGTGGTCAATTATGTAGTATATACCTACGTGTAAAAGTCTTAGGTACAGAGTAGAAGTTACGTATGAATATGTACCAGTAGTTCCATGTGGTACTTACTACTAGCATATTTCCCTTAAAGTGAATATCCCATTAGTTCCATATGGAACTGAAAAATATGGAACTCCTGGGATATACCCGAACGGAACGAGTTACCTTCTCGCAAATGTGAGAGTCTGTAGGCTTAGTTCTTTATTTTTCTCCAAGAAACTACGTTAATATTTCTAGGCGTTTTCCTAAAACTTAAAGTAATTCAAAAAACAATTAGCATATTTCAAAAGTAGTGAAAAATCTTACAACCTGATGTAACTTATGAATTTCATTATATCCGTTTATACTTAACACACTTTTACCATTGATTACAGGAGAAAGCTGCGTCGAAAAGCCACTGGTAACCTTATGGCGAAACTATCAGCAATCTTCCAAACCTGACGTCGTCATGAAACTATCTGTCTCCAATTCTGGCCTGAAAGGCACAACCAAAGAGCACGGGCTCACTGAATACTGGTCCCATCGAATCACATATTGTGCAAGCCCCCCACACTATCCGAAACTGTTCTGCTGGGTATACCGTCACGAAGGAAAGAAACTGAAGCACGAACTGCGCTGTCACGCTGTTCTCTGCGCCAAAGAAATAGTGTCAAAGAAGATAACTGAAGAACTCCAAATTAAAGTAAGACAAGCACTACTTGAATTTAAAAAAGATCGAATTTCTAAACAGAATGCAAGATTGAGTCTTGCTAACAGTGTATATGATAATCCAAGTATGCCTCGCAGAAAGATTCTCCTGAGTGTGGGAGCAATGAATTACCGACCTCCGCTGGAGAGATCAAAATCCGCTCCAAAGCTTGGTGCCATCGAAGAACTCTGTTCCGAGGAGGACGAAGAGGAAGCCGAGATGATTGCTAAGCAAACATTATGTAATACTTGGGCAAGAAATTCTTTAACAGATAGTTCTGCTGAACATTTCTGTTCTTCACCAATGCTTCAACGGCTTAAGCCAGCACGTAAACTATCATGCCCAAACGTTTTAAACAGGGTTCGTTCAAATTATAATAGCGAGCCTATCTCGGATGACTTGATTGATTTTCTTGTACAAGAGAGCAGCAAAAGTAGACCTAATTCCACAAGGGACAACGAAGCTAGTAAAATCGAAGCAAAAAAGCTGGAAGGGAGAGCGCATGCTTTAGAATCGATCGCTGAATCAAGCGAAGCGACCATCAATCCGACTTGCACAGGTAAACATTCGCAATTGCTATCACAAAGTAACTTCCTCGTCACGGACAGCGACGGCGGATCTGTTTCTTCGGGCTGCGAGACCGCCAGTACGGTCAACTCCGATGCCGAGCCATCCTCCCTCCCCTCGCACTACTCGCACGATGACACCAAAGAAGTCTCGGAGACCGAGAGTAAGAATGTGTCTGTGTCGGAAAAGATACAAAATCTTGAATGCATTGTTACCAGAGACGGTGAGAGTAGCTGCTCCACGGCTACTGACCCTCACGATGAAGTGAATCTTGTGCCCATTGGAGAGAAGAGCTCATTTCGGAGGAGATCCACATACCCACCATTACGATTGGATTCGATGTTCAACGTATTTGAAGGCAAATTTGAGTCTCTCATTGCTAATGTCACTGATGCTGATAGTTTAAATTCTAGCTCAGAAATAGAAGTTACTAAGAATTCTGGAGATAATGACAGCGCTTGCTCGGAGGAATCAGGTTATTCAGAATTACTTGAAAATGGCAAAGATAGTATTATCAGTAATACAATTATGGTATAGACAGCAGAGTCATATCTGTTTGTTAGTGATTTTACCGTTGGGTAAATGGGTTAGAAACTCATTTTTCATATGTGGAGGCCACAAGACTGCACCGTTGTGTAGTGTAGATCTAGTTCATTTATTTAAATGTGATTATATGAATGGTATGTAGGATATGGTTAAAAGAGCATTCTACAATCTTTATTATTTGTTAATCAATGTTAATCGATTTAACATATTCCTTATATGTATATACAGAATGAATCTGCAAAGGTGCGAATCCGTTAAGGATATTAAATATATGGCTTAAACTAATATATGGCACAGTTTGTTCTAAAATTCACTAAACTTGTGGTCATCGACGTGGTTCAGTGACCTTTATAGCAATAAGTTTGAGGTTTGACAGCCAGCAAGCCAGCTAGCCAGCCAGCCAGCGCCAGCGGGAATCAAACAAACAGTATTCGTTTCGGTAACAATAATTTCTAAACAGAAATAATACGAATGGATTTAGTAACCTGTCGGACTGTAATGTTCTATCAAAAAGGTTTGGATTCATTCTTGTATGAAACTGCGTAAGTACTTAAGCCCGCTCGTTATATTAAGTATTTACGTCGGATTAATTTAAATAATTTCGGGTCATTAAATCACGAAGCAAATAATTAAATTAGCAGCAGTGCGATTTATATCAAATTTAGAGGTACATATATAATTTACATACTTCACGTCACTCCAAATGACCGCCGTTCTGGGCTGGATACAACGAAACGCGTCTTTACAGATTGTTTCTGAGGCTGAGGCGAGATAACACCAACTCTTCTCTTTCAAGTCGTAAAATGCTCTTGTAACGGATAAGGGTAATTTTTAGGGTTCCGTACCTCAAAAGGGAAAAAACGGAACCCTTATATAACGCGTGTGTCTGTATATCTGTCTGTCTATACGTCTGTCACAGCCAATTTGCTCCGAAACTAATGGACCGATTGAGTTGAAATTTGGTACACATATATAAGTCGATGACCGCAACACGGACGTGTAACGTAAATAAATGAATTATCAGTAAATAATACGTAAATAAGTTAATAAGTAGTTGAGCATCACCAGCCATAATTTAATTGCTTTTAAATTGCTTTTAAATCTTTATTTTAAGCAACCGAATTTTGTTTGTCAAAGTCAACAAGTAAACCACGGTTGCTAGGAAACGTTTCAATACTTTGCATTAGAGTTTATGCAACCTTTTTAACACCATCGGCCCGATAATTAAATAACGCAGATAGAGATACAGATGTAGTGCATAATTAGTTTCCATCGTGTTTTATCGGAAAAGTTCGTAATTAGCTTCAGCAGGCCCCCAATTCTCGGTGCATTCGAGATAATCTCACAATCGAGGTTAAACGTCAGTGCATACAGTCATTTGACACAACTGTATGAATCTGACGTTTAATCTTGCAATCGACATTATCTTGAAAACATCGAGAATAGGAGGCCAGTAGCCATCATATACCATGCTGCCATTTCTCATTTTGACATTTGACAGTAAATAATAAAGTTTCATATTAATGAATATAAACTTGTCACTCATTTAATACAATAATTAATTGACTCTTCGGGTCCCGTCGTCTTCCGATTGAGATCCGAGTTTTACTAATGGAAACATATTAGATACTATATGTGTAATTAAATAATGAGAATAAAGCAGATTAACAACAATTCAGTTTTTAAGTAATGTGCGTGTAAAATGTAATCAATGGGGTCAACGAACTGCTCTCATAGTAGTGCTCACCATGAAATTAGAATCAAATAGGATTTTTCGAAAAATAATAACCGTCTTTTTTATTTTAATGATACCGGAAAAAGCTACACTTTTATACCCTTAAGCATTCACTTGTCTGCAGATACAACCTGTATATACATATATGTATATATATATTTGTATATATTGTAGCATTAGTTATAAAACCTCAAATATTTATTTATAAGAAGTTTAAAGATTTTATTGCTTTATGGGACTTTTATAGGCAATTTTCGATGACCAAAAATGGTTTTTTTTTTCTATGTAATAAATGTAATCAGGATAACGCACTTATATTCAATTGCATCATGTAGGTAACCAAAATATTGTGATTAGGTATTGTCACTACACGCCACATTCGATGTTGCTATCAGTTACTACGCAGAAGATTAGCAGATTAATTCAATTAGTAATTCAGTTTTTTCGAAATTTTGTGTTTAGACATTCCACGTTAACACAGTTCAGTTGTAGATTTGAAAGGCTTTGTAGACAACCCTTTGTGATCAGGAGCATGATGGGACCATTTTGGGGTGGTGTCCATTAGAAAAGGCACGTCTAACAATAATTGGTTGCCTCTCGCACAAAATCAATAAAAGTCTTACGAGGAGTGTGAACCTACGGATTTTCATACAACAGGCGATAATGATTTCCACCCCTTAAATGTTAACCGATGTTGACCAACTTTTTATTGAAATCTAGTTCTATGTTTATACTTTTTGATTTTTCCAATATAATCAATATGTTACGTTTTATTATTGTTTTAGTATTGCCATACAAAACTAATTTTGGCGATTATTTGACTTTGTTGTCCTTTTTTCAATATTCAAAAAACGTATAGACCTAGATTTTGTTTGGACTGACAACCTATCAAAAATGGGTCAAATTCGGTAAACATTTAGGGGGTGGAAATCGTTATCGCCTTTTGTATGAAAAGGCTGATTTTTGCCGTTGGTTCACAGTCCTCTTAAGTTTCAAAACCAAATCATGTAATTTTATTTTCTTTTCCTAGAATACGAATATGGCAGTCGGAATATGTAGCTTTTAGATCGTAAGTTGCAAGATAAATGGGGAAGTTGCATGAAAATCAAAATGAGGTTGAAATGATATATTATGAAAGTAAATGTAAATAAATGTAAATGTAAAGCATATTACAGAAAAAAGCAGATCATTTTTTCTATTCATTTTTATTTGATTAAGGGTCAAAATTATTGAAAAATATATATTGTTTTTTAGTTCTGATTTTAGTTATTTGGACATCCTCATCAAATTTATATCATGTTTTGTTTCTACGATATTGGTCTAAAAACAGTATTTTCTGAATTAATTGCAGATTTCGTTTAAACGCCATACATTTTGTACAGTCTAATGACAGCTGTGATGTTATAGTTGTCGTCCATTTTGTATGGAGTGTTTGCGAGTGGTTTGAACAATGACTTTTCAAAGCTTCATAACTCATAAAATAATAAACATAAAAATGTTTTGCGTACACAGATCGGTTTCAGCACTTTCCAATACAAGATGAAAAAAAAGTATGCATCTTTCCTATTTGATTTTCATGTACTGTGCATGAATATGCCGTCGTGAAAAAACAATCTAGACTGCTTGTTTAAAATTTTGCTTTTTTAGGGTTCCGTACCTAAAAGGTAAAAAAGGAACACTTATGGTGAGACTTCATTGTCGGTCTGTCTGTCTGTCTGTGTCTGTATCACAGTTCGTCGTTTATCACAGCAACTACCAATGTTATTAACAGAACTCGCGTGCTCTTATATATTGCGGGAATATTTACTGAAAAAGAGGGCCAATAAAGGGGGTGTAATTTTAAGAGTAATACAAAGGGTCAAAATATGTGTCATATGAATCCTTTCATGACACTGCAGCATTCCAAAACTCAAGAGCCATTTATCAAGATGGTGTTGGTGAAATTCAAGTTTTCGGCGAGTAGTAAGCGGAATACAGCGGATGGTTTTAAATTAAACAGTTTCTCTGAACACTTCCCATGATAAATCCTGTACAGGACGCAAGGAGAACTAACATCCCTTCGCATGGACAGGGGATCTAGACGATCGGAAATCACTGGGTCATCGACGATTCGAGCTGCTCTACGCTGAACGCGATCAAATGGAAGGAGAATGTATTGGGGTGCCCCAGCCCAGCCCATATATATCCGATAACATAGTCTTTATAAACGGTTCATCATGTTGGAACACTAATTCAAACACTCCGTCATTTTCAATTGGCGTATTCATTAAATCCTTAATCGCCTCATTTGCCTCATCAAATCTTTCTGCGAATGTCGTAGCATTGATGCAAGTTAAGGAAGATGAACAATTTCAAATCGCTACATTTTCTAACGGCACGCAATGCCCCGTGTCGCTGCCCTGTAATTTTCTGTAGCTACCCTTAAATTGTAGCGTGTTGGGGTTGTCGTTGTGTCCTCCATTCATTCTTATAGAGCTAATGAGTAACTCTATGTGGTCCTGGCGTAACCTTTGGGTTGAAACGTAATTCAGTTCTTTTGTGCCTTCGGATAAAGTAATAAATAAATGTTTAAGGCTCTGTATCCAAACAAGTAACCCTTTAAAGCCGGAGGGGCACTTCGCAGTAACAGTCTAATAGAATTCCCATTTTCGTTATATTTTCGCTTCCTGATAGTTTTAATCTTTAAATTAAGTATGGACTTTGTGGCTTTATCTAAGTAATCACATATATCAGTCTTATTAGCATTTGAAAGAGGATGACAAATACCATATTGTATTAACATTCTATAATTAAAAATACCTAACAGGTCTTTGAAAATCATAATGAATTATTATGTGCCTAGGCGTAGAACAAAGGCCTTCACTGTCCTTGAAATCTTTTTCACTGTCTTTTAATTTTGACGACAGAATTTCAATGCAACTGAAACACTGAGCAGTTGTATGGCTAATTTGGCTTTCATAATGGTATTCCTAAACCGACGGTGTTTGCGTGTTAGTTTGTTAGCGGTGTGAAGACCGTCTTTTTCTTGCAGATCATTTAGTTTTGTCAGGAATTCCCTAATCACTTTTTTCCTGCTGATGACTGCAAACTCCTTTCTATCCTCAAAATGATTTCACACAAGCTTTATCATATGACTGGAAACTAAAAATTACTGTTAGGTACGCCTTGTTGATGTGCTCTGGATTTTTTATTTCGCCACCTAATAGTTGCATAGTCGAAGTATTCGTAGGGTGGCCGTCGAAAGTTACGGGAACCGCTTTGATACCGCTTCACATTTTGTAAGGCACATTTTTATTAGATTGAATTTCTGGCCCCCGGATCAACCATGAATCAAAAAATTATCCTAATGGGATTTACTAATGTTCATTTAAACATACAAGAATAAAAGTATACGCTCCAGTAGCCAGTGTAGCACAATTGGATGTGCCCGTTCCCAAGTCCACATGTCCATGACCTCCTTTTAAATTTTGTAGTCTTATTGCCATTTCATCAGCTACTAAAGCGCATGGTTACTAATTTTTAGGGTTCCGTACCCCAAAAGGAAAAAAGGAACCCTTATAGGATCACTCGTGTGTCTGTCTGTCTGTCTGTCCGTCTGTCACAGCCAATTTGCTCCGAAACTACTGGACCGATTGAGTTGAAATTTGGTATTCATATGTAAGTTGGTGACCGCAACACGAACGCGTGACGTAAATATATGAATTTTAAACATAGGGGCCACTTTTTGGGGGTAAACTAGAAAATTAAAAAAAAAGTTATGCCACCTATATCGTGTAATATATCAAATGAAAGGGCTTATTATGAGGATATTAAATATATTTTCTTTTGAATTTTAAGTAAAATAGTTTAGAAGTTATTCAGGAAAATAGGTGAAAAATGACCATTCTCCCCCCCTTATCTCCGAAACTACTGGGGCTAAAATTTTGAAAAAAATACAGAAAATAGATCTTTGCCTATAGATTACAGGAAAACCTATAAGAAGTCTATGGTATTTAAGGTAACCTAGTAAATTTCAGATAATCATGTACGGAACGGAACCCTCTCCACGCGAGTTTAACTCGCACTTGTCCGATTTTTTTGTTCTTACGTTCAACCTTGCATTTTAAAAGCTTAAAAGCTTCGTCTGCCAATTCCAGAGAACCATTTCGATACCAGTTTATAGTTTTTGAAAATTGAAGACACGTATCAAAGGATTTTCGAACAGACGTTAAGATTTTTTAGTGTAGTAATTTTTTTTCTTTATTTTGTTTCTTGCGACTCTTTTTTCGGTGGGTCAAAAATAGATGAAAACAAAGAACGGTCAGTGACTTTAGTACCTAAGTATACATATTATTTTTGTTCGAGGTGCCTGAAACTTTTAAAGCTAATTAATATGCTAGGATTTTCTTATGTAAGTTACAGATTACGCATAATGACTAAAAAATCATATTGAGTAGGTATGTTTTTCTATACATCGCCAAAAACTAACCGGTTGTGTCTCTTTCGGCTCGTGGCAAACCTCATTCAATCCAGTGCAAAAAATTAAATTAAGAATATCAATGTTCACAGTTTTCTATTTAAATAAATCTTTCGCTTTTATTACTAACTTTACTAGCAATAGCACCCTGACGTAGTCTACACAAGTAACCTTTAGTTACACACTTTCCAGTTTCTTTGAAATGTATAGAACATATCTTACTGTTCCTAGAGCCATCTAGGAACAGTAAGATATGTTCTATACATTGTCATAACGAGAGCTGGTGGAAGCCATTCCACCAGCTCTCGTTATGACAGAGCCTAATTTTTTTGATCCAACCATCAGCAATAATCGGGTCAGAAGGAAGTGTACAAAGAGAATAACATGTATTAAGATATAACGTTACCATTTAAAAAACCCCGATGTGAATACAACCATTACATTAGAGCTGATAATTCTTGAATGGTTCAACTTATTTCCATCAAGCCTGGGCTAAGAATCACAGCGAAAAAATAAAAATGAATTTATTAAAACTGGTTCATCCGTTCTGGCACTGTGTGTTATTATTATTATTATTATTCCATCTTTATTAGGTACATTTCTTATTATTTATATTTTAGAAAATATTTATAAAAAAATTACATTTTAAAATATAAAAGATAGATAACTAATTACATTTTAAAATATAACAAAGGTATGCAAAAAATAAATTCTAAAATATAAAAAACAGCCGTCATCCGGTAGTGAGGCGCGGGCCCAGGCTACCGGTGGTTAGAGCTCCAGGGCGAGGAACCTCCTGACTATACGTGCTGTGTCAAGGAGCACCGCTTTCTGTATCTTTCCCTTGATCCACCAGCCAAGCGAGAGTCTTTCAAGGTGTTTGTCGAGACTTATTATTATTATTATTATTATTTTTATTTCAGATAAAAGCATCCATAGGGTTAGTTTTAATACAGTCTTATTCTATGTTAGTAAGAATTACAAATAAAATAAAATAACTTAAGTCTAAAGGTCGCGGAGAGCATGAAGCAGTGTCCACCGGTTTAACAGCGCGGAGTCCCATCGGTCCGCGAATGCACCCAGGATCCTGTTGGCGCTGCCACAGACCACGCCACACATACAGACTCAGAGATTCAAATTTTTTTTAAATCTAAATATTTATTTTGCAAGTAGGCCACACGGGCTCTTTCACATGTCTGGAACTACCAGCGCTTCAAAAGGTGAGAGAAGAAGCGCCGCAAGAAACTCGGCAGTCAGTCGGCAACAAATAACACCCCTCCTTTTTTGGTCGAGGGTTAATACAGCTTTTGTATATTAAGCGATGTGCATTTCCTTCGTGCTGGTAATAATAATCTAGATACACGGCAGTTCTAGATACACGGCAGTGTGTCAGCCAAAGTTCGCGACACACTGGCCGTAGGTTATATTACACGAACGATTTCGAGCCATTTGTGAACCCCCATTAATAAAAATCTAATTGACCGACATACTTGCAATTTCGCGTGTCTAGTAAAACCGTCTTCTTAATACTATGTCCCAAATTTCAACATTTTTTATTTGAATTAATTTAAGAACGTTGTAGTTGGCGAATCAACTTTTTAGTGCCACCCGTTGCTATGGTTACTCAAATTTTGTCCCTTGGACAACCGGGGACACAGTAAACAACACAAAAAAGTTGATTCACCCAACTTTTTTAAAGGTATCATTTAAGAAAAGCTCTAAGGAACTTGGCACCCATTCTGATCTTTGACGTTCTTGTACCGAACTTGGCCCTTTTTCACATTTATGTTTTGATCTGATCTCTTTTACAGAAATGAGCTTTAGTGGCACATGGAAATTATTTGTTGTTCGTATATGTATACTGGAGAAGACTACGTTATCTTGATTTAATAAAAAGTTTACATTTAATCATCAAAAAAAAATCCGACAGAATAGTACACAGGAAGAGTGGGTATAATCATGGCCTGGTATAATGGCTTCCGAGAAAAGTCACAAACGTCAATTTGAAACAAAGAAACGAATGCAAAAATATAATAAAATTAAACAGCCATTATGCAAGGCTAAGCGTTGTTTCAAAAAAAAAGCAAATTATATGTTAAAAAAATTCAATAAAAGTTTTCTCTTGGCTTATATTTGAGTAAACATGGAACGCAAAGCTCCCGGATTGAAATTTTACGAACAGGTATGTAGGCGGGACTAATGGGCAGGACTGGGCGGGATTACTGGATACTAGACAGTTGTCCAAAAGGGGATTTTTGTATTAAAAATAAGTGATTCCATTTAAATGCGAGGTATTAAACAGCTACCAGCATGATCTTACAGCAACAGCAATTACATTAAACCATTTAACAATCAACATTTAAAAACAAATACCAATCTTAAAAAAACTTTAACCTAAGATTAAATAGCGTTTTTCCGTAGCAAAAATTTGTATGTAGATTTATATTTTTTTGTCATATCGTGACGACTATAGTGTGACGGCTAATCTGTGACAGGTCAGTACAGGAGTAAAAGATACGTGGATCGTAGTTAAAACACGTGGTTCACCAAATTACGTTTAATGTTAGGTCTGCTCAGCAGCGAGGAGCGTAACGGAATGTGTCGACCTTTTGACAAGTGCGCACAAATGCCCGCAAAAAATAAAGGGGCTGGCCTCACGCCTCTTATACAATGTAACGTGCGCGTGCTTACAGGTTTATAGTATTATTTATAATATAAAAATATGATAATTATGATTTGATTATTAATGGATTGTAACAATAGGCTTATTGGTCTGCTAAGGCAGGCAATGGCAGTGGGTGTTTACATGCTGCTTCCTTACTCACTGCGCGCTAGGCAATGCGAGCAGCAGCGGCAGGAGCAGGAGCACTGACCCATTTACATACTCGCGCCATAGTAATTCATTGTATGTGTGCGCCTAAGTATCTATGCGTCGCCGCACGCAAACTTAAACAAAATCTCGACCCGTTTCTCAGTGCGCCAGTCGGGGCTAACACCACACGAGGTTCGCGCGTCACGGCTTTTCGGCACCGCTAAATGAATGAAAAATGTGTGAAAATCGCAGGTGAACGTATTGCTGTGTGTTTGGGTGTCTTAATAATTCATCGATTTCAGAATTGCCTCTGTTCAGATTAGATATATTACCAGAGACAACCCTGAGACAGTAGGCAATTATATCGCGGATTGGGCCAGAGATAGCCTACTTCCCCTCTATATACTATGCTCGCGCTGCCCTCTTCCCTGCTCACTTTGGCCGCATGAGCAACGCGAGTAGCAACAGCAGGAGCAGCGGCCCTAACGTTTATCTCTATGACTCGGCACTAGTGTGAGAGAGACTCACTTAGAGATAAGACGGTTTAACTTATCCTTGTGACTTGCATGTTAGGGCCGCAGTAGTGACCCATTTACATATAACGCTGCCCGCTTCCATGCCAACTTCCCTGCTCACTTCGGCTGTATGTAAATGAGGCAAGACCTGGAAAACGTTTAGATCGACAAGCCTGTGAGATTCTTTTCAAAATTTACTTATTTATAATTCTTAACTGAAAATAACGAATTTAAAAATAGCAACAATGCTGATTATTTCTGTAAAGTCAAAAAACGAGTTTCGGAGGCCAGTGGAATTTCTCGACGGACAATAATTCTCGGTCGTTCGATTTTTGTTAACACTACATTCTCTATATAATTTGATCGTGGTGGTTATACATCTCAGTGTGATATATGTAAAAACTCGTGGTTTGAAATTTGTCACTGATAAATAATAGTACCCTATTTATTTATTACAAACATGTCACTTATTAATACAATAATTCATAGATACGTCGGCAGCATTTGGAAGTAGTTGCGTGTTCCGAGTGGGAAAGGATTATTCACCACATCTGTACGGCCATGACTTCCTACGCTATTTTACAGAAACCTACAGCCGCAGAGACATTTTCAAAGTACCAAGATGAATACGAAGCGCGAGGCAGGCCAAGCTCGGACAGAATGCAGCCGGTTTTGACCCACAATGAAACCTACCCGAAGATGACCGGGGAGCTAGACAAGAGGAGGTCCACTGGCACAGTCAGTATACAATACACTGTTCGCATAATAAAAATGCATTCCCAGTATAGTTTCACCTTCTGTACGTAGACACCATGCTCCTACTTCAGAGTATGAGGGCTTCTTATTTTCCATACTTATAATAGAAAAGGATTGAAATACCTGAGCTTACACAAAACAGCAGTCATTCCCGTTCATGAAGATGAAAAACAAATGCACACCTGCAGTCCCATTAGCATACACAAAATATACGTTCATAAAGATATAGTGAGCAGAACATAAGCTTATTAAATTTCACAGCAAAAGTACATAAGATAATGCTGCCGTCCTAGTGTAAAAGGCGACTTTTCGACAAAAGTCAGTTTCGAGATAATCGCAGAAAACGTTGAATTTTTTTGTTTTCCGTATTTCTATGAATTGGTTTAAATTTTTCTTTTTTTTCTTTTCGTGACTGATAGGTACATACATGAAGTTAATTTAGGTATTTTTTATTTGTTCAAAATCAATTTATTTATTTTTTTAAATTAAAAAAACACTTTTAGCTTAGTGATAAGCTTAAAAATTTCGAGGTCATACTAGCCAAAAAGGCGGTAAAGACCCATTATACGGTTTTCTTACTTATCATTTTCTTGATACGGTGTAGTCCTGGTCTACACCGCTTACGTATAGTGTCGATACTAACTAAAAACACCGTATATGTCGAATACCACCTTTCAACTTAGCAAAATGTATATTTTACATGGAGATCCTAAGTTAATGTACCGTATCGCAGCTATCCGGTCTTTTTGATTAGTATCTTAGTAAAATTGATTATTTTGATCAGATTTTCGTCGCATGTGCTAGCTTAAAAGTACGTATAAAAACAAAACACAATGCATATACGGCTTTCAAAAGTAGTATTGCAGGATGAAAGGGAAATAATAGACAATTAATTAGTAACAGTTTTTATTAAAAAAAAAAAAAAAACTAAAGCCTCCTTGCTCAAATATAATTAAAGGAGATCCATTGTTTACATTGAGGGTTTTAATTTTTTATAACCGAAGATAGTTATAAATATTACCCATATACCTTACAGAGATCCATCGTTTAATAATAATAGTTATCATACCTATAATAAAATATTTTAAAAAACTGAAGTCAACTTTTTTAACATACCACGGTACCCGGAGACACCTAAGTTTAACAATTCTCTTTGCTAAAAACTTTAAATCTTACGAATAAAACAAAAATGAGACCATTCATTTAGTCAGGATAATAAAATATAAGAAAAAGCATATAAAATTATAAGCATTCCTCACATTAGATAATTAAAATAATTCAGTCTTTAATCATCCTTTCACTAAAAACTATCTAGGAAACCTTAAAAGTTAATCATCTAGGCTAGCCGGGGTCCCTGTAGAAGTTACGGCAAGATCTTCCCAAAACTTGAGATAGTGAGCTGGCATTAATGGCCCAATTTTTCTTATCAAATTGTTTTTTCTGTTAAGGTCAATCCCGCGGCAACTATCATGAGGTGTCATCATATCACTGACATTTCTTTTAACTTTTATAAAGGCATGGCAAGGATGATGGAAACTATCTGCTGACATGAATGTACGGCCGGATTGTAAATAATTTAGAACAATCGACTTAGTAACGATATGATTTGAATTGATGATGTAAACCATATAATTATATAGGAGCCAATTTTTATTTTGGCCTGCACAATTGTCAAGCCACACGTCAATGTTTGCTATATTTCTGTTTGCTAGAAGAAACGCATGAAAGGTGCTCGTTATGTCTTCTTTCTTGCGGCTAGAAATAGCCTCATGCCACAAAGCAGCAAATTAGATCTACCTAAAGGCATAAAGCTTTAATTTAATACTATGAGTCCTGGACAAAAGATAACCTCCTTAAAATTGTCCAACCTTGGCAACATTATTACTTTTTGTAAGTCTACCGATACATACATATGGTCAGGATCATCCGTTTTTTCTTTGTGTGATGCATACAACTCCCTGGCTGCAGCAGCTTTGGCTAAATGCGTCTTCCAAACTTTGCAATCGCTACAATCCTGGTCTATTTTTTTTTATCGTGTAATGGATTATGCAAAGACGACTTTTCACAAAACTCACATTCCTCACAGCCTAGTTGCGCAAAAGATATGTTCATCTCCTTTACTTTTACCCTGTACATTTTATAAGAGACTTTTAAGTTAGGGTGTTTCTCGATAAAGTTGGCATGCATGTCTTTAATGGTAACGTCGCTTGGTAAATAAAGCCTGTTGGGTGCATGCTCCCGTCTGTGATGTGAGATCGTAGGGTAATAGTTTCTAGTGTTCTAGAGTTAATTACGTTTGACCCGTTTCCAAATTTACGTTTGTTAAGACATAATTGCATAATCTTCGCAATTCTATAATTCTGCATTTTTATCTGCAAATAAAATATATACCTATTTAAGAATAATGTATTAAATCACATTTGACAGCTAGGGCTGTCGATAACCGAAATGAATTTATTGATATTTTACACACTTTAACTACGTAAACATTATATAATTTATATTCATACATATATGAATTACTTAATTTCTCATCCGAGTATTTATTTCCCCGATTTAGAAATAAACAGTCGGACCCTTAATTGAAGATAAACTAACACGCTTTTTCTACAAAAGTACGTATGAACAATTTTGATATTGCGAACTAATCAAGAAAGACGTAATTTACAGCAGAGTTCAAAAACTGCTGGTCTATTTTAAAGCGTATATATTGACCAATATGACAGGAGTAGACGGTAAATTACAAACACACATTGCAAATTATTTATAACAATGTTAGGAAATATATTTTTTCATACTTCTGCATTCGACGCGTTTGTACGATATTTTGCGCGCGAAAAGCCGCCTCCGCTCTCGTACCGGCCGCCACAAGCTGCGCCCGCGCTCAGCCGCCTCGCTACTGGTGAGTTTGGCTTATGGCGGCCGAATCGCGGTGCACGGGGGGTGCCGTTGGTTTGGGCATATACGTCTTTATTAACTAGCTCGCGTCACTCACGACCATTTTACAAGTTCGTTTCAGTTTAAATCTACTTCCATGCAAAGTAAGAAAAACGTATAACAGTTATAAGTATTTAAAGCATAGTATTTTGTGTTTAAGAAGAGAAACGATACTAAGCTTAAATTACGTATATGACATTTTAACCCAAAAATTTACTATACGGCGTTTTACATTAGGAACACTTATCACAATTTGGAAAAATATTAAGTCTAAAAAAAGGTACCGTGTGTTTTTCGTCTTTTTTGATTAGTTTTTGTGTTATACGTGGTTTTAGGCTAGATATAGGGGGTAAAATGAAACGTAAACCCAAACATAAAACTACTTACAGATGATTATTCGTCGTTTTTGCTTAGTTTTGATACATAGTCGCCATTTACACTAGGAATGGTTGTAAGTTGATGTTTATACCGCCTTATTTACTTAGTGTATCTCGAAAACTAAGGCACCTAGCGGAAAATGGACCAGATAGGTCGATTCAGCTCAATCCCTACATTACGAATATCATGAAAAGTCAATTTCGGCAACATGTCGAAAAGTCGCCTTTTACACTAGGACGGCAGAATGGGTTAAGTGCCCAGTTCGAAGTGTCCGCCTTCCACTACGCGGGTTTATTCCTTTATTTTTATCTATTTAAATTAAAATAATTCAAAATAATAACGAAATTAGGAATTTCTCCAGCAACTAAGGGATGCCCTAGGTTATTAAACTCTGTATTGGAAAAACTGATTCCATTTATTTATCAACTTGAAACTTTATATAAATGCACCACAAAACAAACAATTACGTAAGTGTTCAAGAAATAAACGTAACCTCCCCCTAGAATAAAATGCCTCGATGTATTGAAAGTTTGTACGGGAAGAACTGATTCCATGCTGATATCTACTTATACTAATTCTACTAATATTATAAATGCAAAGAGGTGTGTGTGTTTAAGTGTGTGTGTGTGTGTGTGTGTGTGTGTGTGTGTGTGTGTGTGTGTGTGTGTGTTTGTGTGTGTGTGTGTGTGTGTTTGTGTGTGTGCGCGCGTGTCTAAATGTTTGTTCAGATTCAAATTCAGCTCCATATAGCTGAACGGATTTTCATGAAACGCCGTTTATAGTTAGACCTTAGGTCCTGGAGGTATATGGAGGAGGGTAGTTTTTATGCTGGATAAGACAAAAGTTCCCGAAAGTCACGTAGAGGATAAAATGGGTTTAACTCTCGAGTTTTATACTCTGCTTTTCACTTCGATTGCAAGGAAATAAAACAAGGATTAAGCAAGGACAAGGAAATTTAGTAATGATTTCGCCTGAGCCTTTAATGGAAAGACGTGCGAAGAAAACATTATTTGACCGTCACTATCACTACTCGAAGGCATTGTTTAATTACTTACGAATAACTTATTGAATTTTCAACCGTAACACAACAAATTTAGCTAGTTTTCTAGTTTTGTTTGACGAATAATTAGCTTCACGCCACACAATTTTTCTTATTATTTTTTTTCAACTATGTAACCTTCGACTATGGTCTGAGCCTTAATGCCAAGTTATTATAAATATGTGCGTTATATTTTTTTTACGTAAATGCACGCCTGTATTAATCGTTAATTTGTATTTAGATAGTAATACATATGTCGTTATTAAATTAAGATATAACCTAAATCTCATAAAATATATAAGGTGTATTGTGTATGTGGCCTAATTGCCTTAGTCTTAAAAGAAGAAATTACTTTATGCACAAGAGTATAAAAACCCATTTTACGCAGCCTTCTCTCGACATAAAGAACAACTTTAGGAGCATGAGAAGTGAAAAGTATATTTCATACCGCTAGGTGATTAGGGTGTCCACGCGGACGAAGTAGCGGGCGGAGGCTAGTTATTTTATAATTATCTACCTCTTTTACATCATTGCTTTGACCATAGTGGTACTGAAACCGCACATGATCAGCTTTTTATCTTGCTTTCAGGTATCAGACATTAAGAAACGTAGACTTACGAATAGTTCAAGAAACAGCCGCATTAAGAGTCCTCCGCGACCACGGCGATCAAAAAAAATCATTGGGGTGATTAAAAGACGCCCCAAAAAGCCATGCACATGCCGGAAATGCCTACTTTTGGCCTTAAGAGAAAATTCGAAGAGTTGTCAATTTCCTACCTTAGTAACGGTGATAAATGTAAAGATTGGAACTGAACCCTCCAAGATGACGAGTACGCCTCCAAACTCTAGTCTTTCAAATACGGATAAGCGTGGTGCGAAACAGAATTTCTCACAGGGAATAATTTACCCGCCAGACTCCAAGACTCCGTCTGGCAGCAGTTTTAACAGCTACTTATCGTTAAGCCATGAGCCTATGGATTGATTAGGTACTTTATTCTTTGTAGGTACGTGTCAAAATATTAATGCAAAACCATACCTAGTTGTGTGCCGTCAGAATCTATTGAGAAGAAACTGCTACCATTTGCTTTAGCTACTACTTGCTTCGTTCGACGTAGGAAAATGGGGTGAACAATGATTGTGCTAATAAAAATTCTCCTTTTACAAATATTTCTCATTTCGTAACATTTCACCTCTCTTTTAAAAGAACCTAGTTTATGCAACGGTTGCATAATGATAGACCTTAAAATACGAGTGCAGGTTTATAAAGCGAGCCGACAGGCGAGTGCAGGCAAAATAAATGCCTACTTCTACATACAAACTCATTTTGGTACAGACGCAAACAGAGAGGAACTTTATAACGGGCAGTAAACGATTATGTTGAAAACTGAAGTAAATAGATGGCGTTAAAGTTATATTTTAACCATGTTTAACGTGCTGAGTAAATGTACGCAGATGTAGCTATAGGACCGAAAAACTCCTAATAGTAAGGTACCACTAAAGGATAAAACCTAGTTTGCTATAATCTGCTTTATGTCAACCCATCTGGCTATTGCAATGAATATTAAGTAAATTAAAACTTTCACTTACATTCTGCTTAAAAGATTGAAAGAACCCATAATAAATATAAATGAAATAAGACTTGTACGTGACAGTACTATGACAATGAAGAATATTCATCCATTATTTTTTCAATGTTCCACTTAGCTTTTCTGATAGGTATGCTTTTGTCGTAAAAGGGGTAGGTACTATTTCGGTTATTGTTGTTGAGGGAATAACAATAACTGAATTCCACGCGGACGAAGTCGCGGGTAGAAGCTAGCACCTATTGTATAATGTAATATTGGCCTTTTAAACATATTAATTAATATTTAAAAGCAATTTAAGAGCGATTAAGAGTAGTGTAAACCTACGGCATTTCATAGATTTAGTTCTGACTGAAAACCTATCAAAAATTGGTCAAAATCAGTTAACATTTAAGGGGTGGAAATCGTTATCGCCTTTTGCATGAAAAGGGTGATTTTTGCCGTTCGGTCACAGTCCTCTTAAAATGAGTTTGAGGGAGTAACTCTATTTACAAAACGAGGTGGTACTATGTCCTACTTCAAATGAGGCGAGGTACAATGCGAAGCTTGCGCCTCGCTCTGGTGTCAGCGTATCACACTGTACGGAACGGACAGCACTCGTTTGTCTCACTCACACTCTGCGTTACTCGCTACGCTGTCTCCGCTACGCGATTGTCGATTTCGCATCACTCGCATGGCTCGCTCGGCTCGTCTTCTATCAGTAGGACATAAACATTGAGGTGGGACATTTGTGAAGTGTTGTGGCAATCTAACAAAGTGAGTGTGACATTTGACGTGCTTCATGTATGAGTAGCTCAACACTACTGAGAAGAACCGACAAGAAACTCTGCGAGCTTCTGTTACAAGAGAGATACTTAATTCACCACAAGCGGAAGCGCTCGAGTCGTCTCGCACACGGAATGAGGGCACGGCGTTTCCATCGGTCACGAAGTGCTGGATCAGCATGCCGTATGCGTGACGCGGTTACTTGACCGGCGTAGTTTCAGGAGCACATCACTTTTGTTTCTAATATAGAACGATTGTCACGTACAGTTAGTTGTAATTTCTCTTTCCAAACCGTCGGCTGCAGTTAATCATACGAGTATTTGGCACAATCGGTTAAATCTTCGCAGGCCAGTCGGCGAGCGGGCTTCAGACTTTTCGTAACCTCCGCAGCGGCCCTAACATGCATGACACAAAGATAAGATAGACCGTCTTATCTCTAAGTGCGTCTCTCTCACACTAGTGCCGATGAAAGAGATAGTCATAGAGATAAACGGGTTTAATTTATCTTTGTGGCATGCATGTTAGGGCCGCAGGTGGCTATTAAGCAACGCTGCCGAGAATCCAGACTGCGAGCTGCAGCCAAGGTGGTGAATCTAGAAATCGATTCCGGGAGAAGAGCGGAGATGAAGCTTACAGTACACCAGAATCGCACTCGTGTACCTTAGTTCCTAATTCAAATCCCCTCCAAAATTGTCAAAACCAGAAATTCGGGAGCGTGGAACCCTGCATCTAGGGCATGCAATTCCAGAATTGGTTTGTATGGCAGTTCCGGAATTTCCCATATTGGCATCGATACTGCCATACAAACCAATTCCGGAAATGCATGCCCTACCTGCATCGCGTCAGGCTCTCCGGGCAAGAGTAGACTTTAGGAATTTAGACGACTTAGAAGTATTAGGTCCTTACATATGAAATTGGCCTTTTGTACTGGAGGAATATAAAGACATTTTTTTTTTTGTAAAATATATTTAATTAATCAAAGTATGCACCATTGTTATCTATGCACTTTTGCCATCTCATAGGTAGTTCATTGATCCCTTTACTAAAAAAACCATGGGGGCGAGAATCAATAAACTCTTTGAAGGCGGTTTGGACTGCCGCATCGGAGTTGAATTTTTTTCCTTGGAAGAAGTTGTCCAAATTCCGGAAAAAATGGTAATCTGTTGGAGCAAGGTCCGGAGAGTACGGTGGATGTCGCAGACATTCCAATTGTAGCTCATACAACTTAGTGGTTGGTTTTTGTGCAGTGTGTGGTCTTGCATTGTCGTGAAGCAGCAGTGGCCTGGAGCGTTTGACCAATCTCGGTTGTTTAGCAGCTAGTTCTTCCTTCATGGTTTGCAATTGCTGACAAGAGATATCTGCCGTAATAGTTTGGCCAGATTTTAGAAAGCTGTAGTGAACGACACCGGCGCTAGTCCACCAAACACTCACAAGTAACTTTTACCGAGTCAATTTTCGTTTAGGGTAGGATTTGGCTAGGTCTCCAGGGTTCAGCCAATGCGACGAGCGTTTCCGATTATCGTACAGTATCCACTTTTCATCACAAGTAATGATTCGATTTAAAATCCCTTCATTATTGTGTCGGTTGAGCAAAGTAACAACAGTAGACGCTTGTTTGCAAGTTCGATTTACTCAATTCATGAGGTACCCATTGTTCAAGTAGATTAATACAGTTTTATCACTTACCCTGAAGTCTGCAGCTATTTTTGAAGTGCTTTGTGATGTATTCGCTTCCACAATAGCCTTTAATTCTTCATTTTCCACTTTGGTCTCCGGCCCTCCACGGGGTTGGTTCTAAAGGTACTAATTTCCAGAACGAAAACGTTGAGACCAAAAAGGTACAGTGCTTTCTTTTGCGACACCAGCGCCGTACACATCATTAATCCTTCGAGCTGTTTCAGCAGCACTGGTGCCACGGTAGAACTCGTACTCGTAAATATACCGATATTTCATGTTTTCTATTGTGTGGTAATAAACGACGCCAAAGAAAAAAAAATGAGAACAAAACAAATGAATAACTGTTTTCAAAACTCAAATGTACCAACTAATAGTAGTTTATGCAACGGTTGCATAATGATAGGCCTTAAAACACTAGTGCGGTTTTCATGAAACGAGCCGATAGGCGAGTTTCATAATAAGATCGCACGTGAGTTTTAAGGCCAAATTATGCAGAGTTGCATACATAACTTTATCTACACACATATTCAGAAACAATATTTTCTGGCAACAAGTTATTTGTTGCAATCGTGGCTGCATATTTCCGATATCCGGCGCATTTTCACATCACACACACTCCGAGAAGACATCTTACTATTCATATTTTCAACTAAAATGTAAATTACAAACAACTTTTTCTATTCAATTTAACAACAATTCTACTTTCGTTCAGCAAAACGTCAACATGGCGGCAATTCGATCTTCCGTCAAGACCATTTTTTTTTAAAATCATAGACAAACGGATGAAGTCTCTATTCTCACGTCACTCGAGATCAAATATTGTGCAGTTTATATTAAAAAAACATACTGAATTGACGTTTCGTATCAATAACTGTTTTAATATCTATGGATACTAGAATAAAGACCCACTTGAGTTTTGACAGCTGTTCCAAATTTAATCTCATTTCTTTACTAAAAACGATAAAGAAGTCATGTTATTTCTTTATCGCAGCACTGGTTTTTCCTAATTGGTTGTCAAAATGGTGGTCATTTCATACGGTTTTTGATTAACCAATGGAGGTTTTATGATATAGGTGAATTTGGAATTCTTAACCAAAGAGGAGATATTTATTTTCCACTGTGTTGTTGTTGTGTTCCACTTAGCTTTTCTGTTATGCTTTTGTCGTAAAAGGGGTACTATTTCATGCACTATTTTTTGGTATATAGCTGGCTTAGGAATTCAATGGCTTTCTGTGTGATCTCGGTTGGGTATGCCAGCTTGACGGTGCAAAATATTTTACCCGTGTTTGGTATGAAATATCTCAGTTTCTATAAGAGCTACGAAGTTGAGACTTCGGGAGCCAGGGGTACTATTTGTGCACTATTTTTTGGGATATAGAGCATATTTGGGAACAGCACCGTTCTCGAGATCCAAAACTGGTACGCCAGCTTGACGTCAAGTTAGCGTACCCGTTAAACAAGGCTCATATCTCCGAAATTACAAAGGTACTATTTTTTCTAACTCGGTACTAATTGGGTACTATTTAGGCACTATTCTTTGGAATCTTCAGATCCTGGATATCTTCGAAGGGTACGCCAACTTGACGCTCACCAAATTTTTGCCCCATCCAATCCTAAATATTTTTTCCAAGTCTCGCACGCGATTGAATGTGCACTCTACACAGCCGACTTATATTACGGCTACTAAACGGACCCGGGGTATTATTACGCCACGACCTATGCTGATTACTCTAATTAAGATGACCCTGAGCAATAGTCGGAACCGATTAATAAGTGACAGGTGACTAAGATAGGTCAAGTTCAGTCGATTACGGGCGCAGTTTTAAACTTTCGGTCAGACCGGAAGTCACTAAAGCCAAAATATATAATTCAAATTGCGAATCCCCCCTCTCCCCCCCTTAGTAGATACCAGGTCTAATTACTCTTTTAATCTTGAAGCAATAGAACGCTATCTGGCTTATTTTCCTCTTAACTACGACTCATTTGAGGTAACTAGCGTACAGCCGTACACACTATTTGTAAAATGTTCGCAGAGAATTATAATATCTATACATATAATAAAATCGTAAAGTGGAAACAGTCTGTACATTGAAGATAACAATGAAAAAATGCTATAGAGGGCTTCAGAATGAGCAACAGAACAAATCCCAATGGTTTTTAGGGTTCCGTACCTCAAAACGAAACCCTTATAGGATCACTCGTGCGTCTGTCTGTCTGTCTGTCTGTCCGTCTGTCACAGCCAATTTGCTCCGAAACTACTGGAACGATTGAGCTGAAATTTGGTTTACATATGTAAATCGGTGACCGCAACACGGACGCGTGACGTAAATATATGAATTTTAAACATGGGGGCCACTTTTGGGGGGTAAATCAGAAAATTAAAAAAAAAGTTATGCAATCTATATTGTGTGACATATCAAATGAAAGGGCTTATTGTGAGGACTTTAAATATATTTTTTTCTGAATTTTAAGTAAAATTGTTTGGAAATTATTTAGGAAATTAGGCGAAAAATTGACCATTCCTCCCCCCTTATTTCCGAAACTACTGGGGCTAAAAATTTGAAAAAAATACAGAAAATAGTTCTTTTCCTATAGATTACAGGAAAACCTATAAGAAGTCTATGGTATTTAAAGTAACCTAGTAAATTGCAGATAATCATGTACGGAACGGAACCCTCTCCACGCGAGTTTAACTCGCACTTGTCCGGTTTTTTGAATTTCATGTCTGTTTGTCTGATTGTATGTGCGCGATAAACTTTAAAACTACTGGATGGATTTCAATGCGGTTTTCGATAATATATCCAGGAACACTTCAGGCAGGACAAAGGCTATAGAAACTTTAGGAAATAAACGTGGAAGGGGGTAAAAGAGGGGGTGGAAGTTAGTATGGGAAAAACTATTTGGATGAGTTTATCAACTTGAAATTTGGTATATATGCAGTTAAAAACAAACAATTTAGGTAACCGTTTCTAAAATTAATTATTGTGTGTGTGTGTTTGTGTGTTTCTGTATGTTTGTTAACACTTAGCTCCATATGGCTGAACGGATTTTCATGAAACGTCGTATATAGTTACCTAGTCATTTTTATCCCAGATAAGTCAAAAGTTCCCAAGGGAATAATTACAACCGAATTCCACGCGGACGAAGTCGCGGGCGGAAGCTAGTAATTAAATAGTTACTTATAGTTTCCGAAGACCTATACGGTCTTTTTAAATTGTCCATAGTACCTAATAAGGATAGACAAGCCGTTATCCCCTCTTACCATTTCATAGCAACTCGCAAAGATGTATTCGTGAACATGGAGGCAGAATGCCCGAAGTTCAGTTAGTTACCTCTGCAGCAAGAGAATTAGCCTTCAACTAAGATCTACACCAGATTGTGCGCATCATCTTTTCATGAATCAAGACCTACAGGGACCCTGCCAGGTAACAACCATATCACTAACAAAGACAGTAATGGAACATTTTGATGATCAGCGCTTCGTCCCTTACATGTGATAATAATAGGTGCATGTGCAGTCGTTATAGCCACTGCAGGCCGAAGATACAAGTTATGGTGTTACAAATCTCGAAACGCCCAAGAGTCCAAACCAAATCGCAACCAAACACGCGAGGACCCTGAAGACGCTGAAAATTGCCAACCCCAGGGTTCACTAAACGTTGAAAAATAATTGATGATCTGTGGATGGAGGAGTTAGATAATGCACCATAAGCGGAAGCGGCCGAGTCGTCTCGCACACGGAATGAGGGCACGGCGTCTCCATCGGTCACGAAGTGCTGGACCAGCATACCGCATGCGTGACGCGATTACTTGACCGACGTAGTCTCAGGAGCACATCACTTTTGTTTCTTATATTGACCGATTGTCGTGTAGTTAGTTGTAATTTCTCTTTTTAACTAAATTTATTATAAGAGCTATTGGTTTTTTTCCAAACCTTCGGCTAATCATTCATTAATTCCGGTTAATCATAGTTAGCGACCATTACTTTTTCCAGGATCTAAATCAGTAGACAAATTAAAGTCCAGTAAGTTTTGCGAAGGCCAAATGTAGTAAGCAGGGGAACAAAATCACAAAAACACTCGCAGCACAATCGCGAGACACCACAGCTGCATAACGAGAACCCGAATTTGATGATTGACATTGCTGTCACGTCATGTTCGTACGTGTGATGTACGTTCAGTTATCTACTTGCAACGAATATACAGGGTGTCCCGTTAATAGTGGTCGGAATGAGAACCTCGTGTAGATACGAGCACTTTCTATTATTATTATTAATAATAATCTTTATTTATTTCAGGCCCTTTGACCCATATATGATTAGTAACAGTATTAAAATAGGTTAGGTACAAATATCACGGTATTGAGATACTCACGACTTAAAAATAAATTAACATGATTGTTATTCCTGATTAAATGAGCTATAATGCGCCTGATAAAATGCGCGATGGAGGAGCTCAGTAGAGCCGCGGTTGGATGCCACATAGCTGGCGTACCTATGCGTCAACAACCTGAGCTATGCAGATAAAATGGCACTGCTGAGCCCCTCTATCGCTGGTCTCCCGATACTTGTTTCCATATGTGAACGATATGCAGCATCGCATGGCCTCAACTAAAGTGTAAAAAGGACGGAATTAATGGTATTTATGTATGGCAGGGGACCGGATCCCGTCCCGCCAGTTACTTTGAATGGCACTGAGTTGAAAATTGTATCAAGCTTTAAGTACCTAGGGCATATACTTACGGAGAAACTGAAAAACGACGAAGATCTCGAGCGTCAGCGACGGGCCATAGCTATGAAAAGTAATATGTTGGCTCGCCGATTCACTCACTGCTCAGACTCAGTAAAAATAACCCTATTCGGGGCTTACTCTCAGGCGTTCTACACTAATCAGCTGTGGTATCAGTATACTAAGCGAGCTTTCAACAGACTCTGAGTACTTCTACAATAACGCGTTTCGTGCTATGCTGCGGCTGCCGTGGCGGTGTAGTGCGTCTGGCATGTTTCCCGCGAATAGCACTCTATTCGCGGCAAACATGCCAGACGCAGACGTTGGTCCTTTGTTACGAGAGTGAGCGCATCAGCCAATAATATTGTGAGGACGGTATGCACTATGTGCTACTTCATGAGCGAGGCCTCAATATTTAAAATTTAGATTTAAAAATTAATATTTTGAAATATGAATTCAATTTGTTTTTAAAATAATGTAATCTAATTTAATTTAATAATTTATTGTGTACTAATCTTGTAATTAAGTTTGGGTTTATACCTAAATAAATAAACATTTATTATTATTATTATATTATTATAAGATGTGTATCACAATACTTCAAAAACGCCGTCATTCTTTTGCATTAATCTAAATCAAATGAAAAAATTCTAACCAGGCTAATTCATTATCCAAGTTTGAAGACCTGTCAATTATTTCCATTCCGCCATACAAGCTATCGTTCGTTTCCTGGATTAAGGCTGAGCTGATATGATAATTAATGCTATCTTAACAAAAGAGAACTACAAAACCTGATAACTAACTTACATGTATTCCCATGTATCAATAACTACATACCTATTTAACCTTATTCACCTAAATCCTAATTGTTTTCATTTTGTGGCCATCTCTTCATATGATCATCTGAGCTAGAGGTTCTATTTGGGCCCTCTGTAGCACTATTATTTATTTCAACTTCATAGCAGTTGATCCATTTTACCTTGAGAGCAGGCCCCAGGTATTTAGGTTTCAATTTAAGGCTTGGTCTGAATTGAGTCCATCATTTGGCCACCAGATCACGCATGGAATACTTAGAGCTTCCGTTTCTTTTGTTAGTGTAATAATTTCTATTTTCCTCTTGTATTTTTAAAATTTGTTCCTGTGTTCTTTCCTAAATTTATCCCTGTTTTTCTGTATTGGTTTCGCTCTTCTATTATTTCTATTGTCGGCGCATCCAGCCTCCTTGCTGACCGAGTGACTTGGCAATACTGGCAGACAACACATATCGGGATTTTGACCCGCTCAAAATTAGAACTGACGAAGACAAAACAGGATCGAACGGACAAAATAATGAGCTCAGTTCACCACCAGTTGAGGAACAAGGCAGAAGTCTGTACCGACCGTACATCTAGTATTTGTCTTCTTTTATCCTT
This sequence comes from Tortricodes alternella, assembly GCA_947859335.1. NCBI lineage: Eukaryota > Metazoa > Arthropoda > Insecta > Lepidoptera > Tortricidae > Tortricodes > Tortricodes alternella. The sequence goes on along the minus strand of OX401970.1, from coordinate 17,880,458 downwards.
ATTTTTGTGCCTATCAATAGGTCAAAAGGCGTGGTCTGAATACCTCATTGGAAGATACTGATCAGAGCTCTCTGCACACGACTTATGTACCTGTACCATGTGCCTTGTTGTTTAACACATAGTTTTGTTAAGATAGGAATAACTATTCTTAGGACTTACTCCACCTGGCCATTAGCTCTTGGCACTCCTGTTGCAATTTTAACATGTTCTATGCTCTTTTATTTACAATGGGTTTCAAAATCATGACTAGTCAGTACAGTACCTCTGTCTGTGATGAATCTCCTGGGGTTCCGAAATGTTTGTTGGTGGGTGATTAGTTTATCCAAAGTCTCTGTAGTGGATATGGTCTTAGTCGGGAACAGCCATACAAATTTAGTGATCCCATCGATAACTGTTAGAATGTAATTATACATCCTATATGGTCAAGATGAATGGTATCCAATGGAATACTTTGTTTTTTGATTGGATGCAAAAATCCTTGTTTACCTTCCTTCTTGGTGGCTAACAAGCATGGAATACAACTTACTATGAACTCCTCTAGTTTTCTAGCAATATAGTTTATGTAGTATTCTCTATTTAACAATTCATTCGTTGTTGTTTTAGAAAAGTGCCCAGTACTGTGAGTTCATTGAATTGTTACTTTTTAAAATTATATCCTATTACCAGTTTTTTCTCCTCTCCTTTATATAAAATCCCATTTTCTAACCTGTAATCCTGATATCTTTTTTCTTTCATAATATCCTTTATTGCTTTGAGCCCATCATCTCCCTCTTGAGTTATTCACAGCCGTTCATGGAAGTTACCGGCCACTGCATTGAAATATCAGTTTCAACTAGAAGCATCTGTATGCCTCATTTTGGTTTCAGCTCTATGCTCTATCTCTTAGTCGTATTTGTCATGACACCGTACCCATTGTGCAACTTTAGCACTTAAATCCTTTTTCTCTAAGGTCATTTGGAAGGCTAGACATACTGTCACATTTTTTTAAATGGATTCCAAATAAATAGGGTCGTGTTGCATTAAAATGGCTGCGACAGCCTTGCCAGAAGCATTAGTGGGCAATTCAGTCTTTAAATTGGGGTCATATAGCATTAGCATTGGTCCTGTTGCCAGCTTCTCTTTCAACATCTGAAAAGCCATATTCATCATTAGAAATGAAGTCAACATCCTTCTTCAATATATCTGTTAAGGGCTTGGCTATAATGGCAAGGTAAATTATATATTTTCTGAAGTATGATGTGAGACCCAGAAACCTATGTAATTGCATATTAGTCTTCGGTTTGAGATATCCCAGAATTGCATCTGTCTTGTCAGAACTGGGCCACACTTCGCCATCTCTTATAGTATGGCCTTGGTACTCAATTTCATTACATACAAGTCTAGCCTTCTTCCAGTTTATTTGGAGTCCTTACGATGAGGCCACCTCCAACACTCACCTAAGTTGGTCTACTGCTTTCTGCTCATCTTTTGGCTGGAATCAAAATATCATTGATGAAAATACACATCACTCTTTCTGCAATCAGATCTCAAAAGATGATGCTTACAAATCTCATGAACATCTCGGGGCAGATGGATAAGCCACAGGGTGCTTTTAAAAACTCAAATTGCCCATGATGTGTAATGACAGAGGTATATCTGCCGTGCTAGTGAAAAATGCAGTAAATTACATTTTTTGACGTAATTGAGTTACATATTGTTTCGGGATCAGCCTAATACGTCGATTCCGAACCAATACATAACTCAATTATGTAAAAAAATGTAATTTACTGCATTTTTCACTAGCACGGCAGATATTTAATTAACTTTTCACTAACTACTAACAGGAAAAAAACATTTTTGAAGTCTACATGCTAAACACCATAGCTTTGCTTAGTTTGTCAATTAAATCCTCAATTACTGGCAAGAGAAACTCATATTTTAGTATTTTTTAATTTAACAAACGGTAGTCCAAACGACAGGAACGACATGGAAAACACCATCTTTATAACACTTACTGTCCATCGCAATGCATGTACAAAAATTCGCCTAATGAATGCAATTTGATCCGTACCAATCCAGAAAACACGAAATTGTCCTCCATTCTCTCAATTTCGATTGAGTTGTGAAGCTTGGGAAGCTTGCAGACATGAAATTTACGTCGCTTCCCGAGCCTATCAAGGCATACGCCGTTATTCTAGAAACAGAAACGCTTTTCATTCGACTGTTGCTCATCGATCCGTAGACTTGCATGTTTTCTTTAACTTCTTTGTTGTCAGCTGTCAAAGCCAAGTGTCATCGCTACTGTCACTTTCGGCCGACGCCAGTGTTACTAACAGGTAAACTAACACCACCAGAAGAAAGCCACTAAAAAAATGGTCCGAGACACAAATCCATAGCAATTTCCACAGTTTTTTTTTCTTTACGAAAGCAATTAGTATAAGTTATTAGTTTCCTATATTAGTTAATACGCATAAAGAAACTGAGCATTTTGATTCGTAGTCAGAGGTCTTAGCATACTTGCTTTTATCGCGCACATAAAGCATTTGTCGCTTTGTAAATAATAAGCGGGTGCGAAAGGGACGAACACTTAAGATGTGCGCCCGCATATTAGGACTAGCTGTGCCCGCGACTTCGTCCGCGTGGAATAGTGTCTTTGGGTAGCATTTCGGTGCTTGGCAAGTTTCTTACTCGCGTTAACTTCAGTTTCACATTTTGTAATGACTCCGTAAATGTTACATCAGAATAGCTCTAATATTTTGTCTCATGTCACAAACTTATAAGACATTCACATAAATCTCACATATTTCCATACAAACTTGCATCCCCTATTCCCTATTGTTATTCTACACCCTTAAGGGTAAAACTTTTACAAATTTTGAATGTCATATTTATTTATATCGAATCAACAGCCTAAGAAATAAGTTTCAAGCTTCTAGCTCTAAATATGCCGATACTTCCATACAACTTTTCATCCCCCCCTTTCAACATCTTAATACCCTTTTTATGGCATTAAAAAGTAGCCTATGTCCTTTCTCAGGCTCTAGACTATCTGTGTACCAAATTTCATTTAAATCGGTTCAGTCGTTTAGGCGTGAAAGCGCGACAGACAGACAGACAGAATTACTTTCGAATTTATAATATTAGTATGGATTTGTCACTTTTTACTGTGTGCGAAAGGTGGTGGTCACATTTTTTTTATTTATTTGGATTTATTGGCCTCGTTTCAGAGAGGTAGTCACATTCTGATGGATGAATGAGTGTTGCCTACACAGTAAAAGTATTACTACTAAAAAAACTGTAAAGAAAGTAGAAATAGCTTGCTATTGCGTTTCGTACGGTGAGTGACGAGATCCGGAGGCCTATTCCCTCATCCCTATCCCATCCCCATCCCCCATCCTCCTTAGACTGGCAACGCATTGGCAGCACCTCTGGTGTTGCAGATGTCCATGGGCGGCGGTGACCACTTTCCATCAGGTGGGCCGTCAGCTCGCTTGCCAGTCCATTGACATAAAAAAAAAAAGAAAAAAAATTATTTCATGACGTGTAAGTAGATGAGTGATTGCATTGTCTGTAATTGAGAGTTACAACGGAATTTTACTAAACCGCTAGAAAAATCCACCAGCCACTAAAAGAAATATTTCGATACTAAATAGGATGTTGAAACCACCAGTTTTAGTGGAAATTCCACTAAGTTGGCAACACTGGTCGCCGACGTGTTGACCTCGGTAATACCAGTGTAAAGGGGCTCGTAAACGGGCAAATTTTTCGGCAATTTATTGCTGTAATTCGAGCTATCCGCAAAAAGATTACATATTACATCACGAATGGGAACAAAAAGTTTGAATGTAAATTTTTGAGGATAGCCCAAATTGCAGCAATAAATTGCCGAAAAACTAGCCCGTTTATGAGCGCCTTAAGGAGGTTTTTTCCAAAGCTAGGTACTAACTCGTCCGCTCAATCTAGTCTCCGTAGCACACTAATTTTTATCGCGAACATAAAGCAGTCGTCCATTTCGCTCCCGCATATTCGCTAAAAAGTGACAGATGCTTTATGTGCGCGATAAAAGCTAGTGCTAGGCTTTCTGCTGTCATATTGTTTACTGTAGATGATGAGAAGCCGGATCCGGATGCTATAGCAGTCTGGCATTCCTGTCCAATATGGCCAAATTCGTTGCACCGGAAGCATTTCACTCCATTGATACATGCCATGGTCACGTTATCTTCTTCTCCGCACTTATTCTAAGCAACGCCGCGTACATACCTATACTACTGATTTGGACGAATTTTGTATTTTCACACTTTTTTCTTTTTCAATTTTTTTTGCGCTTTTCTTGATTTTCTCGTATTGGGCCACCTTTTCATTAAGGTACGCATACATAAATTGTGACGCCATCTTATTAGGTTCGTAATCGACGATGCCATCGACGACTCCTTGAAACCTTGCTCTTTTGCCCATCTCCTTCATTGTTAACATAATTATATTGGTATATTACATACATCTTTATGTATTTTTCTGGATGTCATCAATTCGTGCATCTCCTTGCTCTTAATGGCATCCTTGGAAATCCCTTCAGCACCGCATAGACTCCGCGTCCGGACAAGTTATTTCTTAAATTCTTAAAGTTAATTCTGGATTTGTCTTAGAGGTGTAAAAAGTCTCTATAGGTCAGAATAATAAAAATGATAATTATACAAAAGAAACATCTACATTGATTTATCTAGGTTAAATGGAAATTTAGACAGTCTCCACGTTCAAGTATAAAGATGGAGATGTAAAGGTCTCCAAATATCAAAATAAAATTGAAATATAACATTTCGTGTTTTAATAATACAAAGAGAATAGTGGATGCCGAGAGAAAACTCGTCAGTTGGTGCATTTAAATAGGCGATAGATGCTCCCGTCTGGCTCCTGTGTTACACCTTTCAGGGCATCAGCTGACGATCATTCCACCGAGATATAGCCAGCTGACAATTTTATATATTCACAATAGCATAATGAACTGTCATGTGATACATTTTCCGTTAAGAGCTAAATCACTGAAAAAAGATTTCTTTTTCTCACCAGCCGTGACCAGCTGACGTATAATCCACCACTTTAAAATAAACAGATTTTTTTTTCTTCAAGTTATTGGGTTAGCTATGATCTGACAAATTCACAATCATGATGAAAGGACTAAAAAAATTATTTTGTACTTATTTGAGGGGTAACCGTTGCTCAACCCACCCACGGAACCGCAGCTGACGTTCACGAGGCTTCATGATACAACTCCCTGAATCATTTTACGAGTTATCGCCCGGGAGGAAATGATTGACGAAATTTGTACCTGGCTCGAGGACTCAAAGCAAAACGTAGGTAATAAATTAAGCAAACAATAAATGAGACAAAACCAGTAGCAATTCAGTTGTGAAGCACAATTTGGTAAATTTTCCTGGAACTGGCCAGGTGCCGCTAAATTATCTTTATACCCGATTGCGCCAAAGCGAAGGGAGGGTTATTGTTCTAATTGTTCTTATATTTTACAAAACTGTATGCAATGTTAAAATTAAAAGTGCAGTCATAAATTTGTCGAGGTAACTCTGTAGCAGGTACCTTTTTTGTTCAGAACAAACAAAAGACATAATGGTAGGACACAGAGCAGTAGCTCAAAAGGGTAGGTAAATATTTTGGTTAGGGATTGTGTCAACGAACAGTGAAATCAGCAGGTTGCTTTTTTGTACATGCCCATATTCTTAAAAAATAGGGTTAATACAAATAAACATGCATCTAACATAAAATCACATGACAGGTAATTTACTTGTGTAAAATAGTTTTATTATTTTTAGTAGTTTGTCATCCACCGTTATGTTATAACCAACAATTAATGTGGAAACTTGATTTTGTGATACAGATATTCAAGGCTACGTTATTACGAGGTAACGTGATTCGGTCTAATTGTGTTTCGGGGTTAAGCATGAGATCTAAACGGCTGTTTTTCGGAACATTTCTACTTGCTAGGACGGCGCGAAATTACACCTCATTTTTCGAGCTCGAAAATGTCGTATATTTGTGTTAGGCTAACCCTAACTAATAAGATATACATCAATTGAATGAACTACGGAATTGTAGCTCACAAAAAGGCAAATTGGGAATGATACGGTTACTTCGTTACATTGCGACAGAGTCGTCGAAGTACTGGGTCAGGTGCAACCAGGCCACCAAACAACTGAATCGGTCCAGAAGTCTCGGAGCTAATTGGCTGTGACATATCGACGGATAGATCCACGAGTGATCCTGTAAGGGTTCTTTTTTTCCTTTTGAGGCTATGGAACCCTAAGAAAGCAAGAGGTTCTCAATTCATCTGTATTTTTAATATGTTTTTTTTTAAACGTTTGTTATTTATAATTCCGACCTATGTGAACCGATTTCGACGATTCTTATTTTAATGGAAAGAGTTTAACTTCCCATTGGTCCCGTTGAGTGGTTGGGGTTAAAGTTACAGTCTGATGATGGGAGTCATTCAGCTAATCATACTGTTTATGCCTTTTTCTAAGATAACGGATGTATTTGCATTAGAGCAGCATTTGTCATTCGCGTTGATGACAATGACACCGATATTGATTTAAATGATAGTAGCTCAAGTGATGACGACAACGATGATGAGTTGTGTCTGCTGGCACAACACTGCGCCGTCATCTGGCTTCCATGTGACGCCTGATGTAATGGGAGGCGGTTCACCCTTAGCTTAAGTTTTTAAAGTCTAAACTTCTTTACGCGCGTGTGGGCTCTTTCTGAAGGGTAAACGAAACAAACGTCACGCTCAAATCGGTTATGCTGAATCGGGTAATACTTGGTTCCATTCGCCATGAATCGCGCACGGATCGGTGTGAAGCTGAATCGCGTATACTCGGCTCTAGTCGTCATTGCGCTCTTCCTGAAGGCTATGGCTATCAGTATGAGTATAAGTTATTATATCTTTGGCGCTCAGCATGAACATGAGTATGAGTAGGAGTAGGAGTAAGAGTATGAGTATGAGACATGAGTATGAGTATGGGTATGAGTATGAGTGAGTGAGTGAGTGAGTGAGTGAGTGCGTGCGTGCGTGCATCCGTGGATGCGGGCGTGCGTGCGGGCGTGCTTTGTTTTTGTAGGTTTGCACTTCTATCGTGTAGAGTTATGCGTTTTCTTTCTTTTTCATTAATTTCCTATTGTTATGGGATATCGAAACAATCGTATTTTTTCTGAAGTAACCATTTTTTATTCCAGGCTATTCCCAAAGGAGGTATTGAAGTAAGTACATTATATTATAATTAGATATGTATGAAAATACTAAAACAGCAATAATAAAACTGATATTATTGACTTTGGTGAAAACATCAAAACGTATAGACCTAGATTTTGTTCTGACTGCATCAAAAATTGGTCAACATCGGTTAACATTTAAGGGTTGGAAATCGTTATCACCTTTTGTATGAAAAGTCGTAGGTTCACACTCCTCTTTTGGTAGTACGGGACCGCCGGCGCGCGAGTCCGACTAACATTTGGCCGCTTTTGTGTTTGATTGCTCTACTGTGCTGCGCCTGCGCCGCTCGCTCCATGATGTGGGGGCTCCCGAGATGACGGCACGTTGTGCAACTATGACACGTAGCAGTGTCATTAAGACTAATATAGTTATGAGGCCGAGCAAACAGTAACAATACACATTTTACAGTTTTTTACAGAAAGCTGTGTAGAAGTTCTAGGAACAATTAATAAATCTATTTGCAGGCGTAGTTTTCTTATTAGGTTGTTCGCTTTTTTTGCGTGTAGCTAATGACTTATCTATGCAGAATCATATTCATGATTTTATACTAACACCTTCTCGTGACTTCATCTGCGTGAAATTCCTCGGGAAGGGCAAAGGCTAGCCGGGCTACCATAGAGAATCGCCCATGCCTTCAAACATGACACCCTATAATAATATTATATCGTTTCAATAAAAAAAAAACATTAAAATTCTTAATCTAACATGACGTTATGAGGATATCGTTATGAGGGTATGTTTTAACTAAATCATTCAGTTGTTTCCTACTTGGTGTTTTCTGAAAATGATTTTTGTTTTTAGAAAACATGTAGCAGAAATGTACTTAATGATGTAGAATATTTTAAAAATCAGCTCAATGTTCGGTCATTTGATACCTCACACGTTAGATTTGTTTTTTTAAGACCAATAGACCTATACATATATCTAAGACAGTTCTGTATTAAGCCAGAGACGATTTGTCCCCTTTTCTAAGGTAAAAAGTATTATATCTTAATCAACGGCGTTTAAAGCTATCTCTGCCAGTAGCACATCAGACAGATAGTTGGATAGACTCACTTTCTCTTTATTTCAAGTATTTCGCATACCAAATTAAAGTGCTCTGCAAATTGACACTTTTGACCGGAGGTTGTTCAGTGGGATATGGCCGTCACGTGACACGGTGGACATTTCATGAGAGTTCCGGTCACGTCGGCGTGGGTATATCGACATACAGGTAAACATTTCCAACATGTTTTAAGATTGAGGTCGAAAACCGACTCCAAGCTATTACAGATAAAATAGGTTATAATAAGAACCATTTACGTGTACGTACGAAAAATGAGGAGCGAAATAGCGTTACAAAGGAATAAATCGAAATAAGACATAAAAGCGAGGAGCTATAGGAAGCAGGTCAGTGTGCCGCCGGTAGGCCATTAGTTAGCGGCACCGAACCGGCCCTGCCGCGGTCGCGGCCGCCGCCCCTGCCGCACCGCCGCCGCCTCCGCCCCGTCCGTCGTTTCGATGCCATCTAGCGTGTATGAGTATGACCTAAAGGGGCTCGTAGACGGATTAGTTTTTCGGCATCTTATTGCTGCAGTAGGGATGTTTCCTGGGTAACAAAAAACTAATTCTAATTAGTCCGTCAGTTAGATTATCAAAAAAGATTGGACACGTATTTTTTGCTGTATCAAATCAATCAAAATTGACAAAGATAACGCCCATCAAAGTTCGGGAGTGGGGGCTAATGACGTCACTTAATGGTAAAAAGTGTACAAAGGCGTGACGTCACGCGGAACTTCAACGCACTGTATCTTCGTCATTTTATGTTTAATTGACAAAAGAAAAAATATGTGTTCAATGTTTTTCTATAATGTAAAAGACGGACTAATTATATTTTTTTAGGAAACTAGCCCATTCGGGCTATCCTCAAAAGTTTACATTCAAACTTTTTGTCCCCGTTGGTGATGTAATATGTAATCTTTTTGGGGATAGCCTGAATTACAGCAATAAATTGCCGAAAAATTAGCCCGTTTCCGAGCCCCTTAACACCCCAAAGGGTTTATTACACTATACCTTCCAATTTGTAGGTAACATATCGTCGTAGTGGCTTGCCACTAGATTTAGATAGCCACACTAGGCCATGTTGGAATATTTTCTTCTCTACATAGTATAAAACAAAGTCGCTATCCGCGTCTGTCCGTCTGTATAACCGCTAACTCCTCCTAAATCACGCAGCGGATTTTGATGCGGTTTTCACCAATGGACGACGTGGTTCAACAGGAAGGTTCATATGTACATAACATTCTAAATCAGTTTTAATATAGTAGAGATAATTCAGTGTATTTCAATCAAGTCGTCAAATAGTTCAATTTATGGGCGCTTACATGGTTTACGCTTGCTAAATCTTAAGAGATAAGTACATCAAAACAATGTACTAAAGAATTGTAGTTCTTCTAAAAGCCTAGAGAAAAGTCCGCAATGACATATGTGTATCTCCTAAGGTTGACTCACAGTAACCATTTTTATCTTTAAAATACTAATTGAAAATACCGATTAGGTTATTTGCGAAGCTATTTTCTTCTATTCAGTAGATATATTAATCCTTATCCAAACAAATGTGTTCTTTACCTTGGGAATTTAATGTAGATTAAAATTGTACTTTAGACTGTATCATTTAAATAAATACTTTAGAAGATATCAAAGGTTGAAGAAACTGAAACAATAATTCCCGGACCAGAGTCGCTCGGCCGCCACAGACAAATCAGCCATGTGAGTCTCTGACGTGCGCAGCGGCTCATCAGCGATGAGGGACACATTTAAATTTAGACCGAATTACTTTGCATTTAATGTCTCAATTAATAGTTTCGTTTATCCGCTGATGAGCCGCTGCGCACCTTAGAGAAGCATTCAACGTTGCGGGCTTAGACCAGCCATGTGATTCTTTAACGTGCGCGCAGCTGATCAGCGATGACGGATACATTCAAATTTGGACCGAATTACTTTGTTCTTACAGTCTAAATAATAGTTTCGTTTATCCACTGATCAGTCGCTGCGCACGTTAGAGAATTACAGCGGAGCGTTGAGTGCTTTTCTCATGGACAGATATGTGCCCTAAAATGAGTTCGTATTGTGTAACGAAAAGTCAGCTGCAAACATTATTTATACAGAAATACTATAATCAAAGGCAGTAACTTCACGTCTTCACCTCTTTTTTTCTCTAAATTATACCCGTGCGAAGCCGGGGCGGGTCGCTAGTTACATTACAAAGACTAAATGAATAAAATAAAAGTTATTGTGTCGAATGAGCTGAAGTCGTCATTGAGTATTCTCATTCAGCGGCCCTAGTATGGCTGATACGGGAATAAGTTAACCCCGTCTTATCTGATCTCTTTCGTCGGCACTAGTGTGAGAGAGACGCACGTAGAGATAAGACGGTGTAACTTTTAACTTATCCTCGTGTCAACCTTGCTAGGGCCGCAGGATGGCTAGGTAAGATATTAATTATCTACATAGTTATAGTATCCTCAGTACGGACACTGCCTGGGGCCATAAAAGTAAGGTCCGACCGAGATCTCGGTCTCGGTCTCGGTCTCGGCAAATCTCGGCCAAAAATCGGGCCGAGATCTCGGTCTCGGTCTCGGCCCAAAATGGCCGAGATTCTCGGCCGCGACCGAGACTCCGCGGCAATCAATTTAAATTTTAACGCGCGGTTAACCGCGGTGGCGAAGGCTTTTATTGCGATTTTGACCTATCGCCCCGCCCGGGCACTTGTCGTGCGACTTTACCGACACCCGATCTAGTGACAACTCGTTCATTTCTTTTCGAAAACGAATTGGAATTCGAATTCGGAATTTTTGACTATGAAGTTTGTTTGTAGTACACGGCAGAACGTTTAAACCATAATAAATAAATAAATAAATAAAAAATAAATTTTAGGCCTAGTACTTTTGGAAATATGGGGGGGATTGTCAATTTGTGCCTATTTCGATTATTATCCTAAATAACTTCCAAACTATTCATTTTAAAATTCCAAAAAAATATAATTATGTGCTTAAAATACTCACAATAAGCCCTTTCATTTCATTTGTCACACGATATAGTTTGCATAACTTTTTTTTTTTAATTTCTAATTTACCGGCCAAATGTAGTCCACATGTTTAAAATTCATTTCTGTGTTGCGGTCACCGACTTACTATTTCGGAGCAAATTGGCTGTGACAGACGGACAGACAGACAGACAGACAGACACACTAGTAATCCTACAAGGGCTCCGTTTTTTCCTTTTGAGGTACGGAACCATAAAAAAGACTAACGTAGAAAAAAATACAATTTTTCCGTGTCTCGGTCTCGGTCTCGGTCTCGGCCGAGAATTTATTTTATTCTCGGTCTCGGTCTCGGTCTCGGCCGAGATTAAAAAAGCAGTCTCGGTCGGACCTTACATAAAAGTCAGTAAACGATCCCTTTTTGCAGTGTACTGCACTACAGATGTGAGTCACGACGTTTCGTAGGGCTATGCACGTGCGAAAGAGATAGTATGATTGTAATTATTTATGACCCCTGTCGATCGTACTAGGGATGCTATTACCTAGTTTGCTCATTGGGTGTCACATATCAGTAGGAAGATATTTCCGACAAAACCATAAAATCAACTTACTCAATACAATAGGCTAGTTTCCTAAAAAAATCTAATTAGTCCGGCTATTACATTATAAAAATATATTGAACACATATTTTTTCTTTTGTCAATTAGACAAAAAATGACGAAGATATAGTGCGTTGAAGTTCCGTGTGACGTCACGACTCTGTACTATTTTCACCATTAAGTGACGTCATTAGCCCCCACTCCCGAACTTTGATGCGCATTATCTTTGTCAATTTTGATTGATTTGATTAAGGAAAAAATACGTGTGCAATACTTTTTGATAATCTAACTGACGGACTAATTAGGATTATATTTTTTTTACACCGGCAACATCCCTATTCATACTTCCATACTAATAATAAAAATGTGAAAGTGAATTTATTTGTCTATCTGTTACGTTTTCACAGCTAAACCGCTAAAACTTTTAACAATATACCCAATATTTTTTCATTTAAATTCAAAATTCAAATTAAGCTGTTGGTTTCAAATATTTAATGATGTATTTCAGCGTTTATTAAAAATCAACTGTTAACAACAAAACACGAAAAAAATTGTGTAGAATTTTAAATGGGAATAAGGGTACAATTTTGTTGTTTGGTTTAAAGGTTAACAAGAACGACCTCTCCAAAACTACAAGACCGACTAACCTGAAAGGTCGGTAGGTAGTTTCCTTACAAGGTGTAAACATCCGCTAAGAAAGAATTTTAAGAAAATACGCTGCGTTTAGTATGTTAGAGCCATGAAAATCCGTACCCATGAAGTTTATTCGTGTTAAAGAATAAAATATAGTGTAAAATCCTAACTTTATATTTTCAAGAAATATAACTTGGACTATAGATTTTACCGAAAATAAGGTTCTACGCGGACGAAGCCGCGGGCAAAAGCTATATATGATACAATACCAAATAAACGTTGTTTCGGAGTTTTCCGAGATAAAGCAGCAATTTTCAAAACGTTTCTCAAACAGTATTATAGTAAAAAAGTTAAATTATAGAAAAGTCTGAAATTGACATTGAAGTACATATTACGTAAATTACGTTACACTAGAACAGACATCTCAAACAAATGACAGCGAACACTTGATGACGGAGCGAGCAGGCAGGCGCGCCGCGTCCGGCGGTGATCGTTTTCTTATAGGCGTTTGTGCCATTTGGCCTCAACAGGCTTTACAAAAATCAAGTTGAGGCGTCCACTCTAGTATACATAATTACTTAATATACCTAAATTGAAATTGACCTAAAAATGCGTCATTTGGACGTCGATACAGCATTTATTAATGGTGACGTTAAAGAAGAGGTATTTATTCATGGATGTCTCAAGGTTTTGTGAAGAAAGGTCATGAAGATAAAGTGTGTCTACTTCAAAAGTCCTTATATGGGCTTAATCAAGCACCCCGAGCGTGGAATACTAAATTAAACGAAACATTGAGCAAAATAGGTTTTAATAGATTACCTACTGAACCTTGTGTGTATAAGAAACTCTTTCGTTCGAAGTTAGTTATAATTAGTCTGCGTCGATGATATTATTCTTTTTTTTAAGAATGACATGACATTCGACAGTCAAGATGGACTGGGAAAACAATTTCTCTGTCAAAGATTTTGGTCTACTCAAATATTACTTAGGAATAAATATATTCGGAGTTCCGATAATCGTTAGCGGTTTAACTTTACTAATAAATGCATTTATTAATGAGTTATTACTAACGTGGATATATTAAGTACCCATTTTTATGAATTAATTCACGTAATGATAATAGACTTCGTGTTCATCAGGAGCAGGTTAGGGTTCGTTACGATATTATGAAAAAAATCGGCCATGTGCATGTCGGTTAATGCACAATGTAGGGAGTATCCAACGCTATATTTTGAACAAAGTATGTCACAATTTATGCTTTGGACGTGGAGCGGTTTGATATAGACGATTTTCAGAATAGTAGATTAATACCTACTAATTAATAAGTTAGTCGCCTACAACTCACGAAGCAATGAAGCCTGCTTAGTCATGATAGTTTTCATAAGCTTTCATATGGTATTGGCTTTGTCTGTGGGACAAACATTAATGATTGTACAAAATTTTAGCTTTGGAACTGGCTGTGGCATACGGACAGACAGATGTACCTAAATGATAAAAATATAAGGGTTCCTAGTTGGACTACGGAACCTTAAAAACGGAACGGTAATACCAAACACTTTGTTGTACGTCTGTCCGTCTGTCCTTCTCGTTCTTAAGGCTCTTGTTTGCGGGCATTTTTTGTACTATGAAGAGAATCATCTATCTTAAATGGATGTTTGTTTGTGTGTCTGTTTGTGTGATTGTTTGCTGGTATGATTGTTTGTTCGTCTTCTAAGCATTTCTTTCCCATTCATCCGATTAGATAGGACACTTTTTTGAGTTGTTGTGGAGCATGCCCGCGAAGGTTTGCGACCAAAACAATAAAAAACCGGTCAAGTGCGAGCCTGACTCGCGCGCCGAGGGTTCCGCGATTACGTATGAAAAAGAAACGGTACCTTGTAAGTACGGAACCCTAAAAAAGAAAAAACGAATAGCTTTTAACAACGGGGTAACCATTTACAACTTCCGCAAGCTCCTATCTCCGTTCAATCTTAGAGTGTGATACGACTTTGCAAAGGTTATTCCGTTTAACTTTTTTTTTTATGTGATGTAATTACAAATTCACGGTTTTCGGACTTTTTCCTTTACTTGTGCTGTAAGACACTACTTCTGGCCAAATTTCATGATTCTAGGTCAACGGGAAGTACCCTATAGGTTTTGATTCCCTTTGGATTCCCTTGAAAGTATCAAAATATGAGACATAAAAGCATGGCAAAGGCCATATATTTTGATTGCGGTGACTTAGAAGGTTGGTTTTTTCATAGCTTCAAGAGATTGCAGACCTGAGTATTTGATATTAATTTCAACTTGATACCTCCACGAGTTCCTGAGAAAAAGGTCTTGACAGACAGACAGACAGACAGACAGACGAACAACCGTGTGATCCTATAAGGGTTCCTTTTTTCCTTTTGAGGAACCCTAAAAATAAAGAATAGATTATCAAAAATAAGAAACTGTTACGCATGACGGGCATAGCGAGAACATATCGACGGGTCTCTGATTCAAACTCGTATATGAATTTTTACGTCATCCCAGTATCCACTTTAGGTACAAGTCCTAAAGTAGATATTCCAATTTGATACATTTTCATATACGAGGTTGAGTCAGAGACCCGTCGATATATCTATACATTTAGGGTGGGCCCCAAGTTTTTGCACTTTCTCATACTTTGCTGTATGGAGAAATGCAAACATACTTGGCCCACCCAACGTTATAAAATAGTTAAGGCAAAAAGGTCTGGGGTCGTATCATGAGCTCTTAATTCCAGGCAGTTTCCGCCGTAAACTGAGCTGCCTGGAAAATTCGTTTTATTTGCGCGCTAAAACAGGCCTTTTTAACGCGCATATAATACGAATTTTCCAGGCAGCTCAGTTTACGGCGGAGACTGCCTGGAATTAAGAGCTCATGATACGACCCCTGTTCTTTATAGAGTTTGGAAAAAAACCGACCGACCAGCGCGACTCAGTATAAGTAACTGAACATATAAGACCATTTATTAAATCTTTTGATTAACTTCAATGTTGAAATGTATCTTGGTTTGTTTAGTCGTAGTCGTCGTAGTCGTAGTTTAGTCTCTCTTATCGTCCGGAGTTGAATTTTTACATGTTGAGTTCTGATTCCATTTTTATTGTAAGCATGACCTGAATCGACATCCAGGATTCCAGCTCCAGATAAATGAACTCTTCGACGGTCAACAGCGCAGACATGAGCTGTCTTGTTGTGTACCTACGCATTTCATTGCAATGGGCAAAAACGCTTTTAATAAAAATGCAATTTTTTACAAAAACATTTTTTTGTTATTTTAACGCACATCGCAGATTTTGATGGAATTCTGACAGTTCTATTTAAATAAGTCCAGAATAACATTTAACCAACCAAGCATATATAAGTTTTGTATTAGAAAACGTCGAAATATATACATAAACGAATAAATATAAATGTGAAACAATAACTTTTTTACAAAGATGGTTTTTAAAATAGATATGAATTGCTATAATGAACGGAAGGAAAACCATAGGTAAATGTTTTTTTACATCGAAACTGATTATATCCGCTAACATGATCTAGAAAATAAAAAGTAGATTATTTGTTTCTTCTTGCCGAAGTTGTTACCCTTAGTAGGTTAGAGAACGAGGAGTTTGACCCTGACACTAATTCCTCCGTCCGTGAAAATTTGCAGTTTGATTAAGTAGAGTGTATAGGAGATAGTTTTCTGATAATCTAAAATGTGCCAATTGGTACATTTGGAATATTTGACAATCATAATGTGTATACCCTAACTAGTCATACTGCAAAATTAAACGGACGGAGGAATTAGTGTCAGTCTCCATACAAAATAATTATCTATTCACTAGCCTATAGTCTACAGTTAAAAACTTGTTTTTCTTGTATTCAGGTATTTTTCGAAGTGGTTTAAGTGTTTTAATTTTATTAACATTGTGATAGGAAAATGATGCACTCGGTGGGCACACAGATTTAAAAACAATTTAATATCTCGACGGTACCATATCCTCCTCAAAGAATTACGAGGGCCAATAAAGTAAATCATTCGATGTTCCACTTACCATCAGTCTGCAAATTTGCACCTCCATTATTACTAGCCAAAATGACGTCTAAATAGATAATAGTAACGGTTAAAAGGAGTGAAAGTCTCGTTTGTAGGTCTGTAGGCCTGTCAACTGCTGGAAGTAGGCGCCGCAGTGTGCGCGCAAGCTAGTGTGCGAGTACGCAACAGAGATAGCTGATCGCAGGGACCTCCAACTTAAAGAGAAATGAGTCGCTTAACATTTCACGTTTATTGCAGGATAAGTGTTGACTTTAAGAATCACGAGGTAATATTGAATTGCTTATATGATTACATTTTATTCAAAAACACCATTTTTAATTATTTTACTTAGAAGATACCGCTACCGGCTATAGTAATTTTCTGTGAAACAAATGAATCTGAAGTATGAATAACTGAAAAATAATTGTAATGTAATAATGCAAGTTTAGACAGTGAGCGACGTTGAGCGCTACGGGGCGCGCTGGCTGCTACGGCCCCGGCGCAGCGGCCCGCGCTTGGGCCGCCCTGCGCGCACGGTGGTGGTAGAAAATTTTGGTGGGAAGTGAGTAGGGTGCGCCCGCGCCTCAGTCAGTCGGTGCTACGCGCGATACGCGCCCGCTCTTTACTCAGTGCGTTGCGGTGTTCGTACACTCCCGCTCAATTTGGACCTCAAGACTTTTAATAGTGCCACAACAGCGACTCTTATACCAGTGTACGTTTAATAAACGCGTGTTGGGTTCCATTTTTGAATTTGACCATAAATTGTAAAAAAGAATGGTTCAAATTGCGGGTGTTATGGGAAATGTTTGTAATTGGCATTAATAAAGTGACGTGACAGTGCCACGGATTGTGGGAGTACACAGTGGATAAGCACTCTGGACGCCAGTTTTACTTTTTCTAATTTGTTTCCTGTCTTCCTTGTAAATATTCGAGAGAAATTGTATTATTTAATCAATATTTCATTTTTTATTTATGCCAATCACACTTTTCTCTTTCTTTAGTAAATATTAACTGCCGTTTATATTACTAACTGCATTATGAAAAAGTTTTTGAATAGGATAGATTAAAGTAGAGTTTTACTGGAAATGTATTTTCTCGCATATCTCCGGCTACCCCGTCCAGTTTTCGGCTGATAACCCGAATGTCAACTGACTGCTTTTTTACAGTTTTAACGGCGCATGCGTCGATCCTCTGTGTCACAAATGTTTACGTGTTTCTTTGTAAAAACTTATTCTCCGCGTAATTTTAACTAGTTCTCAGTTCCTACTCTTCTAACATTTTCCATAAGTTAACATTAAGCGAGGAACATAAATTTTCGAAGCTTTTAATGAATAATCATGCATGTGATTAATAAGTTAGCATCGTTTCTAGCAAAGTTGTGTTCAATAAATGTTCTCGTAGCCGGGAGCACTTCTTCGTAGACATTGTTGTATCTACGTCACTTACCCTTCCGTGCGTTGAAGTCTATCATTCTTGTTTTCTAGCTTGCCCCCCGATCCCGCGCTTGTTGCCCTACTTTCGACCGTGGGTTCTCCCCTGTACGCTGTTGAAGGCACTCTGTGACTCCGTGACATTACAAGTGGCGTCGTGCTCGGTCTCCGGAAGTATCGTACAAGCGGACTGTCTATGATGCTGCCGTGGATCTAGCCCGGGAACACGCGCTCACTTGATCTCGCTGCGTTTTATCCAGGTGAGTCCTCTGCCCGTGGCATTATTACCTTGTTACCGTCCTACCGTGCACTGAAGCGTGACCATCGTTGCACATTTTTGTAAACGCAACACTTAGAAGGTATACCTACATTATAAGCCATTGCTGTGCTACGACTTCGAATCAAGAATGAATGGCCCCAATTAATACGTTATTGTATTGCATTTGAATATAAAACTTTTATAATTTGCTTCTTTTGAGTCTTTTGCGAATGTTGTTCATTATTACTGCTTTCGTGTACCGTTAGTTATTATTTATACTTTAACTAGGTTCTGCCCACGACATTATCCGCGAGGAATGGGTTTATACCTAGCTGTAGTCTCGGAAAATGAGCATTTTCCGGGATAGAAATTAGCCGAGTCACTCTCTACAAAAATCTAGTCTGTCCGCTGCTGCGTTTTAAGGTGAGAGAAGGATGAACAAACATATGAACAAACAAGCGCACTGTTGCATTTAAACATAAAACTTAGTCTCATAATGGAGATAATGGTATCTATGACGCAAGCCTAATTAAAGTTTAAAATCAATTATCAATTAATTATGTATTTTTTTTGATTGCTTCGTTTTAAAAAAGCTTAAATTTTATATTTTCGTTTACGAAATGATAAGCCAAACTAAAACCAATTAGAAAAATATTATTAAAATGTATTACAATACAAGTTTTATAAAATAGAAAACCTCAAATTAGTAAAACACCTTTTTGGCCAGGATTCGTACCCGAGACTCTTATTGAGCATTAACTAACTACCATATTTAGTAACCATTACGTCATTTGAACCGGGAAATACTCTCTTAGTGGACGCTTACATTACTTAAGGAAAACCTATGCAAAATTTCAGACTTCTAGCTCCAGTAGTTTTGGCTATGCGCTAATACAATGCGTTCCCAGTTTGCCGTACAATATTTAACACCTCAAGGTACGCCTGTAAACAAATGAAATGCAAGCGACTATCGTAGACACCTTCCTAGAGAGTGCCGTCTCTATGTTAGTCACGTTGAAGCAAGTCAAGTTCCCTGCAAGTTGTTCGAAATGTAGGTTGCTCGTCACCTTGACTCGTCACCTTAATATCATTGTTAATTTTTGGGGAGCACTGTATATACTCTGCCTAGTCAAGCATTCTTAAAGATTCTTGGAAACATTCCGTTGATGTTGTTTAAAACACCTCTTTGCATAGGTGTACTAAGATGGGACCTTATCATAGGTTAAAGTTTAAAAGGCATTTAAAGATGGAACAATTTTACGCTATAATATTACATGTTCTGAAGAGTATTTGTACGAAATTTCAAATCGATTAACTTATGGAATCAGCTTTTCCATATAAATTTAAACATCCAGGAGCACCCCTTTCCTAATTGATCGTTTCAAAGCGTATTTGCACCAAATATCAAGATTGATACAGGCAATAATTAAGATTTTCCACACGAAGTTTCACACCCGGAGGCACCGTTTTTTAGGGGTAGTTCGTTATTTTTTTTCAACAGCCTACGCCGACGCAACGCACGCGTACGTTACGTATGATAAGTGTGTTTCTAAGCATGCAAATTCAAAAGCCTAGACGTCAATGCGTTGCATACGTGACGTACGTGGGCTCAGTTAGTCCCTACCTTCATTGAATATCAGTCTACAAACAAGCATTTGTCGCTAATACTTACTCGTACCTAGTCAAAATGATAAATTTTGAAACTTTTTATTAAGTTCTGCGCAACCAGGTCAAACCAGGTTTCGTAAGTCTATACAAAACTTAAATCCACAACAAGTGCATTTATAAATACCTCAACGTATTTGCTATATTCTATATAATTATTGCACTGCTAGATCCCTGGCACTCTTCGGATCGCAATTTGCCTTCGCCTTGGGATCAAAAGCCTGTGATCCTTGGCAACCGCTGGCCGACCCTGTGGTCGCGATAGGACGCCACGGCCACTACTGACCATTGAGTGCCGGCCGCTCTTTTGGGTGTCACATGACTTTGCTATGGTTGCCATATATACGTATTTGTGTTGCATCCCGTTCTTTATTACAATTAAGGAGGTACCGAAAAAATTAACGGTAATTCAGGCGACACCAGATTTGGCTACTTCTCGCACAAAGGTTCAGCCTGGCCGTACAGCGTGGCGACGCGGCCAGCATGCTTGGGACCATGCCTTAAGAGGCGAATTGTAAGGCCATTTCACGGTTCCCCAAGGGTAAAAACGTACCCTTGTGTCGAGACTTCATTGCTTGTATGTCTGTCTTTCCGTCTGCAGGTCACCGCCATTTATCTCAGCAAGTAATAAGGTTCAGAACTTTAAATTATTTTTAATATATTTTTAACTAGCTTCTGCCTGCGACTTCGCTCGCTTGGAATTCGGTTATAGCTATTCCCTCAGGAACTTTAAATTTTTCCGAGATAAAAAGTAGCCTATGTGCTATTCCAGACTATAATCTATCTCTGTGCCAAATTTCATTCTGATCTGCGCAGCCGTTCTGGCGTGATTGAGTAACAAACATACATCAATCCAAACTTTCGCATTTATAATATTAGTAGGATTTGGGGAAGCAAGAAAAGGGATCGATTTTTAAAACCAAGCAATAGGGTAAAGAGTTGTTTCATATGAAAAGGCTTTATTTAGATATTTCAAACATTTTCTTTTTATTCCGCGCACTTTTATTACTGATTACCAGAAATGTACAAAAAACACCGTTCCAACCTTATTTATCTCCAAAATTTGCAAATCCAATACGCTGAATGATTGCCATGCTAAGAGGAAGTTCGGTATATTTCACAGGAATAATTAAATAATGTTCCTAATATTAAAGGATGCTTTTTATAATATTAAATAAATCAGAATACCTAACCCTTGAAAAATCATAACACACTCGAAGTTGCATAAAGATATAGGAGTCTGCGGAATTTATCCCTAGGGGTTTTTTACACGTAGGTACAAGATCCTCGGAGCGCGAGTCAGATTCACCATTTTCTGACTTTTTCATATTTAAGTAATGCAGTTATAATTTATTTTTAATTAGCAGAGGAGTCATTGTTGTACTTTAAGGATATAAACTACAAAATCCTTAGTTAACTGTAATAAAGGTTTAAGTATGTAATTATGTTATTTTGTGAGTAAAAAATTTAGGGCGATCCTTTCGGGATGCGGTCTAGAGACTACAGGAAAAACTTTATTGCTGCCGTCTGCTATGCAACAGATTTCTTCACAACGTCTTTTTCATATGACGCATTCATTTCTGTTTGCTTCGCTCGGGTCCCAAGGATTGGATGTAATTATTTATGACGTTTAGGTGGCACATGGTCGACTAAAACCTTGAATAATAAACTAAGTTAAAGATATCTTGTAGCTGTCAGTATCGGATAGGCGTGGCTAGAATTGAGTATAAGCTAAATCAGATGAGGGAATCGTTTGAGAATGTAGTGGGGCTGTCCGTTTAGTGCTCGATATTTAACACAGAAACAACGACTAGCCTTTCGGCCGCCAAGCATGTCTGAGAAGTAACACGAATTTCAACTTTAAGTCAAAGTAATGAAGAACTTTTTTACCCTGTATACGCTGTCACGCAACAACGCTGTAACAACGGCGGCCAAAAGGCTAGTTAAAAACATTCCATTCCATATTAGAGTATTTTATTCGACTGTTTGAAGTTAAAAGAGGGTTAGTAGGTTAAAAACAAGTCACTCGTATCATCTCAAAGTTCCGAGAGAAGAAACAGTTAAGTTTAAGTTTTTAAGCTTATGAAATGATCGGCTTTCCCGATGATGATCTGAAAGGGCGAGAAAGGGGTGCCCGTGAGCACAACAGGGAAGTTAAATCGGTTAGCGAGTAGTCGTTTGCTTTTAACATTGACAAGTGCTAAGGTCTACGCCTACCAGTGACACATATACCGCGGTGCTAGGCGGGGGGTGCGCAACTTTCACTCGCGCGCCGGAGATGTGCGCCCGCGCCGCGCGCTAGATCCGCGGCAATGACTACGCAAACTGGCAACAAGGCGACATGT
The DNA here is from genome assembly GCA_947859335.1 of Tortricodes alternella. Classification (NCBI taxonomy): domain Eukaryota; kingdom Metazoa; phylum Arthropoda; class Insecta; order Lepidoptera; family Tortricidae; genus Tortricodes; species Tortricodes alternella. Next base: position 17,858,224 of record OX401970.1, on the reverse strand, counting down.
CAAGTGCAACACGAGTCGCACACGCACTGCACCTCCTCCTGTACTTATGGCTAAATAATAATAAACCTTTAATTTCAGGCATCAGTGGCACATACATACTCGTAAATACCTTACAGACTAACATACATATCAAAATAACTTAAAAGTAATATCATTTAAGGGACGAAAAGGCGTGGCTCCTTAGCGTCGTCCCACCTGGACTCGTGTCCTGAACAGGCATGTTGCCCCGGAAGCGCCTGAGCACGACAGTCCGGACACGTTGTAAAGTTGTACTAGTTGTTGGCTAAAGTTGTAGTTGAGCTCCGTTGTTTTAAGGTCCTATTAACCAACTGCACACTATGATTTTCAATATTTGCTCTTGTAAAGATACGGATAATGTTATAAAATTCAAAAGGTCAGCCAATATTTCAGCAATAAAACAATACCTTTTGCTGCAGCCCCGCAAATATGACAGTTTAATTTACTAGTAAAAGTTAAACTGCGCTTATAGTATTTTGAGTTCGCAACGGGATTCGCCCGTCTATGCAGAGTCTTTAGGATATATATAGATATATATAAAAACGGATATAGTATAGCAACCGCGCGTCAGCACAAGCAGTGCGCGGAGAAAGCTGCTCGGCTCATCTCGGACCGGTCGCGCCGCCGACTAGACCTAATTCCTAAACCTAGACCGACACTCCCTCCTGACCTAAATACAAATCTTTTCACCGGTTATTTCTTTAGCACATCGGTTCAGTAATTATTATAGGTAAAACATTTTTTCTTCGTAAAGTATGCTGTACCATTACCATGCGTTTAAGAAAACCGTTCTCGTTATAGTAAACTATCGCTCGGTCTCTTTTACTTGTATCGGCGACACGCAGTATTTCCGATAGATTTCGACAGTGAGAACGGTTTGCATAAACTCCATGGTAATGGTACTCTTCTAATTTTACTAGTTTTTTAGTAGTAGTTTATCTATTGCAATATAGCGTGTATACAATTATGAGTATTGTTTATTAACCGATTACGTTTATATGAGTGTATAATCTACTTTATAATAACAAAATCAATCCGTTGGTTTTTAAATCAAAACTTTATACCATAAATAATAACAAACACGTTTAAAAAAAATATTGAATTTAAAAGACACATGTCATGTCAGGACAATACGGTTCTGTAACACATGTTGCCCAAAATGCATGTAAGTAAAGGCTTTCTCATCGCGTGAGGCTTTCTCCGCGTTTAAGATAAAAGGCTGCGACAGATGCACCACCAACCCTTCAATCAGTCAATATTGGAATTCAAATTCGAAGCGGCAGGTACAAAAAAGAACATCTGCATTCACGGTGTGGGAACGAACATGGTCGGATGTGCTCGAGTCATACCGCAGTAGTGTCTGCACATATATTTATTTATATAAAAAATACAGGTTCACCGGCTGTCTAGATATAGTTTTAGCTATATTGATTGTCCATTGCATGTATAGATGGGCACGTACCCAGGTATTTACCCAATGTCGGGTAAATACCCGATATTTATCTACCCACGGGTAAATACGACGGTATTTATTATTTCTTATATTGAGTCCAAAAAGCGACTTATTTATCATCTCAACTTAAATTGCGCATAGCCAAGAAAAACCTATTAAATTAATTATGATCATTATTTGGACACAATACATTTAAGTTTATATTATACGCCTGTTTATAAGGAATATCTTGATATAACGTTGCGGCGTGACTACCTGCGATTTTAAAACAAAGTTGATCAAACAATATTTCTAAATATTCTACCGTCTTATTTGTACCTGACCGTCGTCAGTCGTTATGATTCTCGTTAAATTAAATATTTATTGTTGATTTTTCTGATGTACTTCTTTTAAAGGTTTTACTCGATGTGTGCGACTTGAAAAGGAGAAGAATTGCTAAAGCGAATTAAACGTTTGTTTAATGATCTTAACACCGGAACAAAAATATGCCTCAGGGACACCTGACAAAGGGTATCATCCATCAATGGGTTAGTAGGCTGAGACGTGTCGAGTTACTCCTGCGCACAGGATCTAACATCCGGCGCTTATTAAATCGATTTCCGGTTCGTTCTGGATTTTTAAGGGTGATATAAATAAAGGTTGTTCACAATGGGCCTCTAATAACCGGCGGGGAGCACAGCGTAGATCACGCAAAATGAATAGGAGCGATATCTAATCTAGCTACAATCAATCAGAACCCTCTCGTATCTTGAACCTCGGTGAATAATAATAATTTATAGTGATGAGTGAGATGATCTTGCTTTCATATCATACACAAGCGATTTAATTAATTTTATTTAGCAATATTAGGTACATGGTACTAAGGAATTTCTCGTGCCCTTTCTAACATGACAAACACGGTCAACAAAATCTAAAAATGCATGGTACGATACATATTCAATAGTCTACCAGAATAGTTAAGTACGGGACCCTCGACGTGCGAGTCAGACTCGTCCTTAACTGCGTTTTTAATCTTAGGCTCGGTAGTTTCGGAGAGGGAATGCTTAATTTTCGTATATTTTAAAGATCCTTTCCTGATCTTTTCTTTTATGTCAACACGATGATCATAAACAATCAAATTCGTTACTTTTTCATCTTTCGATTTTACTCGTAACACAAACATTCGTACCTATACCATTCTAATTTTAATGCCACCATGGTAATTTACCATAGACATGTTTTTTCTTTCACTTCATAGGTACAATTTATTATCTGTGTAAGAATAATTCTTAAGTATTATTTTTTTTCCGCTAACAACTAAGTAGGTATTTAAATAATCATTTTGGTACGAGTATTGATTGTTAGGTGGAAACGAAGGCTCTGCGAGCGAGAGGGAGGGGCGGCGTGCGCGAGCGAGAGGGCGCGCGGGCAATGTCCTGATTTGTCAATAAACTTGACCCACATTTCATTGAACGAGTTGGTCAGGAATCTTCGTAAAGCCGTGTTCATATTAAGTATTATAAAGTCGTTAATTCGACCAAAACAAAAGGTACTTAATTTCATTGAACAAAATGGTTCTTTAGCTCAGTGACTTTTCTAACATACTTACTCGTACATTATGTAGCGATGGCTTACCCAAAAATGTATAAACCTAACCTAACCATTTGAACGCCTACAAAGTCTGTCGTGCTCCGACCTAGGCTGTACCTACTTCGTTCTTGAATAAAACATATTTACTTAACACAAATATTTTGCTATTTTCTTGTTTATCTTGTTAAATTAATTCATATTGTGTAAGTCCCTTATACTAAATTATGAACGTTTCGTTCGTTCAAAAACGAAAATATGATTTTCTTACTTTAGAAATCACTTCAATAATGTTCATGTCCTGTGTATTTGAAAGAGCCATTCGCCAATAGTTTTAAATTTAATCAAGTATTAATTATACTTACAACATATTTTGAGAATAACGCATAATGTGAGACACATCAATGAGGGTACACAAAATTAACTTGTTCTGAATAAAACTTAACTTCTTATTAATTATAAAAAATAATGTTTTATTTATCTTAAAAAAATTCATTCAATAGGGTTACAGTTTCAATTTTAGACCGCGCGCATGCACGAACGCATTGTTGACAATTTTTGATAAGAAAATATTCATATTTATCTATTATTGCTTAGAAAGTTCATTACCTTTTTATTAAAGCTTACTTGCTTTTTAACCGACTTCAAAAAATTCGAAGGAGGAGGTTCTCAATTCGACGCGTATATATTTTATTTTTTATATGTATGTACACCGATTACTCGGAGATGGCTGGACCGATTTGGATGATTCTTTTTTTAATCGATAGGGTATTTCTCTAACTTGGTCCCGTTGTGATCAAAGTCGAGGTCTGATGAGAGGATCTATGAGGAATCGAAGGAACTCCTCAAATATTATAGGCACGCATATAGAAATTTTGATATTTTCTTTCATTAGTTTGTCAGTTAGGGTTTGTTGGAAGCCATCGCGGTCACTTGCACCCAAAGTGACGCAACTGTTGCTGGGCTGGATGATCTGGTGGCAAACAGAAACTCCGAAATCCTTACCCGCGAACAGAACAAGCGATACATTAGGCTAGCCACTGACCTACAATATAACCGTGCAATATCACTGGTTGCACAATTATATTGATCGTCAGTAGTCGATATTGACCGTCAATATCATCTACTGACGATCAATATAACTGTGCAACCAGTGACATTGCACAGTTATATTGTAGGTCAGTGGCTAGCCTTAGTATATCGACAGATCAATTTAAATCAATCAAAATTGGTCAAAAAATCGAGTCACTACAGATGAACTATAACCGAAATCTAGGCGAGCAAAGTCGCAGGTAGAAGCTAGTATTTTATAAAAAAGCAATTCTTTGTAAATTGATAATAAATAAATTTCGTATCATTAAACACTATATCATCTGTTTTTTTGGGAATATCTGTCACGCTGTGTGACATTTGCATGGGTCGGTTGCGTTCCAAATCAGGCTGCCCACCTTAATCGTTGTGATCACCGTAAGTGTTATTCGGAGCGCACCCACATACAGACTGCTTTTTTTGACGTTTACGACGGGTTACAGTATGTTGACGTCACACGCGACGGCTGACAGTAAGATAGCATTTTAGCGGCGAATTTAAAAATGAAAAATATTTTTAGTACTATTTCCTTGAAAATGTGAAAAATTCATTGGGTATGAAAATATTTATACATAATCTAAAATGAGCTAACGAGCAGCCAAAAGTATTGTTTAAACAATGGTCGAGAACCGAATTAGCTACGTCGTGTAATAGTTAGTATAGTACTTAAGAGAACGATAACTATATGACTATAGATCGAATTTTGTTTACAATTTCATGGGTTTAATTTCTTTTGCGCGGAACCCTAGTTCTGTTTCTAAAATAAAAGTTAATTACTCATTAAAACATCAGCTATCTGCCAGTAAAAGTCCCGTCAAAATCTGTCCAGCGGTTTCAGCGATTAGCCGAAACAGACAGACAGACAAAAATGTTAAAACTGTTTTGCTATAAGTACCGTATATTTTTTCATATGTATTTTGTAAAAAGCTGTTTTTTTGACATGACCAACCAAAACTTTAATTTTATTTATATGTATAGATGCCTGCATGGCCCATAAAAATGACCTGTTACTGACATTGATCTGAATAAAGTATGAGAAATACCATTTATTCTTTTTTGGGAGAGGGGAGGGGACTGGGTGACTGAAATTTTGGTTTAATTAGGCTGTGACGCCTTTATCCACACCATATCGGCGCGTCCCACTTTTATAATTTGATCCGTAGCTAGATTTAAGGATCGCGCGGTCCACGCCTTTTTATGTAGATGAGATTCAATTTTAACGAGAACTTATTGTAGCGTTAGTATGGCCCAGACTTTAGCCCGAGATCCTTGCGCAGTGTAACGGTCCGAGACTCCGAGAACGCCTCGCGGGCTGGTACGCCGCTGTTGCTACGCCACGAATATCGGCTCCCGACCAACTCCACAAATTCCACTTCTACTCGTAGAATATCCATCACAATAAGCTGCGGGTATATCCCAGGAGCTCCATAACTCTAGTTCCATATGGAACAATTAAGATACATATCAATGTCAAATAAATTATCCCAATAGTTCCATATGGAAATACATACTAAGTTTTACACCTGATTTTATTACAGTCAATCCGAATAACGTTGTACTAACACTCGGGTAACATTAAGCGGCCTTAAAAATCATATTAAACTTTCGAAGAGCTATTATAATTGGGGAAAAGATAAAATGGAGATGGGATTAATGAACTTAAATTAAAATAATAGGTATATTGTGCTAAAGCTTCATGAAGCTACAACTTATAATATTACAAGTCTGAACCGACACCACCAATGACAGTTTCCATAAATAATATATAAAATTTCTCGTACTTGTAAAAAGGTAACGTTAGATAGGAATATGTACCAGTAGTTCCATATGGAACTACTGAGATATTTCTTAATTTTTTTCCAATACGTTGTTCGATATGGAGCTCAAAAATATGGAACTTCTGGGATATACCCTAAGCTGTGATGTTTGAGTCTCTAACTTATATTATTAATGGCAGCGGTGAAAGCACTAACGATTCCCAACGTTGCACTACACTTTAAGTTCTACTGAGACTGAGGGCTTAGCACACAAATTTTTATCGCGCACATAAAGCATTCGTCCCTTTCGCACCCGCATATTAGTAAAAAAGTGACAGACGCTTTATGTTCGCGATAAAAGCTAGTGTGCTAGGCACTCAGGTATTAGGAAGCAGGAATCACTTTTATCATAGTAGATGTTCAACTTGCTCATTTGACATTTTCATACCTTACTTTAAGGTGAAAATAAATCTAACCAGATGTTTTGCGAAATTAAGAGTTAACCTAATGAAAACATGCAATGGTTTCGAGTTAATTTCTGTTTTAGGGTTCCGTACCTATAACCTAAGAAAACTTCATTCCCTGTCTGTATGACACGGCTATGTATTTTGGCAACTAAGGCAAGGGTTTAAACTTAAAATTTGGAATAGGTAGGTATAGAAATCGCGATAGCAAAAAAAATAATATTATATATATATATTTTTAACTAGCTTTTGCCCGCAACTTCCTCCGTGTTAAATTTGGCTGCCGTGACTAGACCATAAAAATGTGTAAAGTTCAAATTTTTTTGGAATATAATTAGTCTGTAAGTACCTCATTAGTAATTAGTCTGAATTTTTGTATCTTTCCCCGGAAATCCGACATTTGCTGGTTGCCTTTTACTAGCTTCTGCCCGCGACTCCATCCGCGTGGAATTTGGTTATAGCTAATTAGAATTCAATTAGGTATAGGTATTACTTAATTTTCGGAAATAAAAGAAGAAGTACATGTAATCCAGGGTACTATAAGATACCTCTATTCCAAATTGTATCCAAATCTGCCATTGAAGCGTGAAGAGGTAACAAACATACTGACACACACACACACACACACACACACACACACACACACACACACACACACACACACACACACGAACACACACACAAACTTTCGGATTTATAACAGTAGTGTGATTTAAAGCGGTATTTGTATTTCATGTCAAAGTCAAGGTCTCTCAACGAACTCTTCAAATAAAATCAGATAAGGTATGCGAGGCATAAACGCTAAGGCATTATCCATTTGGTCTTGTAAAAGTGATCATGGATTCCACTGATAGCCTTATCGGCTGCAGTAGATTTAAATGAATTGATTAAGTAAAAATTTTTTGAGTCAAAAAGAGCGAACGATTCCTCAGCACGTGGTGGCGCGGGGGGAAGGGGAACGGCCTTGTTCGCGGTGGAGCGTGCGCGCAGTTAGCTACGTCACGCGGGCCGTACTCTAACTGTACCGAACGTGGGCAGTGGGCCCGCTGACGGGACCAGACGGCTACTGACTCGATGCTAATTAGCACTAGTGCTTCTCTTAAGAGTTGTTCGTATCGTAGCTAGACAAGTTGATTATTAAAGATATATTTTTAATCGTCATATCATTAATCGGTTTTGTCATCACGTCATAATATTAGGTAACTACTAAGACGATGCCAAGCACATCTCATTTCTCAACATACATACAAAGCTAATTTGAACGGCAATTTCTTTATGGTTATTAAAAAAATAGACCCAAATCAACTCTATGGATATAATATGACGACGACGTGGTTAGCCTAGTTGGGAGTGACCCTGCCTCCAAAGCTAGCGTCCCGGTTCGATCCCCGGTAAGAGCAAATATTTGTGTGATAAGCACGAATGTTTGTTCCTGAGTCTTGGATGTTTCCTATGTATTTAAGTATTTATTTCTCTATATAAGTATGTATATCGTCGTCTAGTACCCATAACACAAGCATAGAGCTTATTTTGGGACTAGATCGATTTGTGTAAAGATTGTCCCATGATTTATTTATTTAATATACGTAGCCAAGAACTGTAAGAGTTGAATGAAATTTTCTTAGCAAAACCACAAAGTGAACAGAGCGTGAGTATTCTAAAATATCTCGCCCGCTAGAAGCGAGCTCTGCGCCGGCGGCGGCGCGGTCGGGGAAAGGTTTCCTCCGTCACGTAGGTTGTACTTGACTTTGAAACGAGGTTTCGCGGACACGGCGGGCGGGCGGGCGGGCGCGGGGGACGCGCCTCAAAAAGTGAAACGTCCATAACAGTACAGTACTCGAGTGATTCACGTATCGGATCCCAAGGTTAATTGCAGCGAATTAGTGTGTAGCACCAAAATCATGAGTCTTAAACTCTGGGTAGTTACTACAATCCTAAAGAGTCACCACGACCTCGTTATGCGATATATATATATACATGTAGCTTGCCTACGCTAAAATATACATCTATCAAAAAATAATTCGTATTTCTAATTTCAGTAATTTAGGCTCTGCGTTACCCGCACATTCCGAACTTCTTTTTATATGATGAAACTATAAGATTATTGTACATTCGATATTTTTGTAATTATAACCCATATGTAAAGTCTTTCATTTTATCGTGTTCTTCTCTCTAACCTTAAAATTAGCTTGACGACTATGCGCATCGATTTTTATCGTTAATAAAAGGCGGATCCGTGTGACTTTCTTCTCATGAATTTTTGGTAAATGGCGTCACATAACCTACTGATGATGGCAAGCGTGATCGAACAGGATGCTTTAAACAAAATTCACACAATTTGGTCGCGTGCAAACAGGTCGGGGCGAAGCCTGGCTGACGCCGGAGAGAGCTTTCGCAACCAGTGTAGATTCTGAATGAATTACTCATCAGCAAAATTTAGTGTCGTCAACTCAAAAGAAAAAAAGAATGTTATTTATAATGCAAGATTGCAAAGTTGTTACTTGACGCTAGTGCTGATACTGAACCCTGAGCGCAGCAGGGATGCAAAGGCACGAGAACACACAACTTTTCACCTCACCGCTGTAACGCGGAAAATACTGGCTAGATACAAGAAAAGCAATTTATATTTAATAAAAATATATTTATTTCACGTAGGATAAAAGCATACCTAACAAGATGAGAACATATATTTATATAAAAACTTAAAAGTAAAGTTACTGCAGTCGGTCATCGTGACAAGTTATATTTTTGTTCGGGACAATCACACTTGTATTGGTGACTTGTGTACTTGTGTGTGTGTTCCTTGGTTAATTATTTTCAGGGTACTGCACCATTCTATAGGATTCCATTGTAGACATTGTAGTGAATGTTGGAGAGAGACGATGGGAGGTTGATGTAGAACGGGTTTAGATGGGCGAGTCCAGGTATCTGGCCAAAGCTCTTTTAACGTGATTTCTCCCGCTTAATATATCTTTGCATAATAATTCAAGCGTCAAGTTGCTACGAATAAACATAAACATTTTAAATGTTAAATTCTAGAAAAATGTACCGAAAATAGTTATTTATGCTGTTGAAGATTTATGCGGTTCAAATGTATGCCAACATAAATAGTAGGTCAATAATGTCGTTTATGCGTAGAATGTATGAGTAAGAAGTTATACGAAACTCGATTATTACAATCGACTTCATAACGACTAAAAGGGCATCTATGTGAAACCTACATTGATGCCAAATTTCAAGTTTCTATGTCACCCGGAGGTGGTCTAAGCTTGTTGATCAGTGAGTCGGACATTTACTGATAAAAATGGTGATTTTATTTATAATATTTGTTACGTATTTTATAATCAAGAGGGTCTCAACAGACATCCAAAATTGCCGCTCGAAATGGTTTGTGTAAATAGTCTCTCCGCCGCCGACCTTTCCTTCCGAACTCGGCGGACTATTCCGATGACCGTGATATGAATCTAGTTTATAAATTGTATTTGTAGCATAAAGAAAATCTGCAGTGTTGTTCTGTTGTGATTGCATGTGTAAAATAGGATGTAGCCGGTTCTCCAAAAATCCGTTATTGAGGTTACGTGATGTCCCGTTAGCCCAGGGACGGACCTGTTTGTCGCCGCGGTTTTGGCAGAGCTCGGTCGGTCGGTGGCTCCTCCGAAGCGCAACACTTAATGAGCTCGAATGCCTGAACTTTTATGTTCTCAATGATTTTCACAAGACCACCGAAGAGTGCCACTTTCAACCTCCCAGCTCCATTATCAAACCCTCATCACTAAGTCTAATGTATTGCACTCGTTAAAACAAACAAATTCGAGGGATTTATACGTACTAGTAGCCATTGAAGAGTTCCACTGACCACCTCCTGGCTCCATCATCACAATCCCTAAAAAGGGGTGCTTTCAGGTGTGAAAAAAACCCTTATGAAAAATGGTAATCCTTTGGTGTATCCACTTGAAATTTTATATAAAAACTCTGAAATGAACAATTAGGTAGTCATTAAAAAACTAGTCAAGTGCGAGTCTGAATAACGCGCTGAGGGTTCTGTATTTACCTATGAAAAACAGGCAGTACCTTTTAGGTATGCAATGGAACTTTAAAAAAATTATTAGTAGCTTTGAATTAACCGGGTGTTCATTTGAATGCTATTTATAAAATAAAACTAGGAATAACTTACGAAAGCTCCTATTTCTATCAAAGCTGCGAGTTTGATACGACCTTGCACATTTTTCCTGTAAAATATACCTAATTTCCTCTCAGCATGAATTATTTGAGATTATTGCTTAGTAAATCAACCCTTTTGCTTGGCTTAGGAAATTCGACCCACTACTTGGGCCACCTTCTACGGTAATATATTTTTAATATTTTTTTTACTATTGTAATAGATCGCAGGGGTCTCATACTCTATCAATACCAAATTTCAAGTTCATAACACTAGTAGTTGCTGAGATAAATGGGTGTGAAATACAGACGGACAGACAGACAGGCAGAGAGACAGACAGACAGAAAGACGATGAAGAAACCCTTTACAACAAGGATTACGAATTTCTATACAAACTTTCTTACCTTGAAGCACACTTTTTGCATACAGGCAAACAATGTCTCACCGTACGGGTTTCTTCATCGTCTTTTAGTGACAGAACCCTAAAAACGAAACCACCTCTGAAAAAGTGTGCTTCAAGGTAAGAAAGTTTGTATAGAAATTCGTAATCCTTGTGTTTGAACTTGAAATTTGGTACAAAATATACTTACTCTCGGCATTGAATAATTAGGAAAGGGGCGATTCAGGATGGTTAAGCTTATAACGAAAACACTGATTCCATGAGTATATCGACTAGGAAAATAATACAAAATGTGTTAACAAAATTAAATATCCTGTAAATAAATCTGGTTAGTGCGTAACCAGTTAAAATGTTTTATTTTAAAAATTCCGTGTTACAGTTTATTATCACGTGATTGTGAAAAATAGTTTGTTTACGTTCAGTAGTTCAAATGAAAAGAGCATGCCAACAACTATCATATCAACCCAAGAACAAGATAAAATATAGTTTGAGTAGAACAACAGTTTCATGATGTTGATGTTTCAGGGGTCTCACTAACTGTACTCCAATTAGTTGAAACAGCGTTATAAGGTCGATGACGTTGTAACACATACCTACCTACCGAACGATCTAACGGGATAGGAGAATAGTAGAAGACAGAAATAATGAACCACTCTCGCTCTATAGAGCTGTCATTTTGCTTTGATACCGTTAAACAGTGATATTCTGGCTATAATATTGCCCAGATTCTGAGTGAGAAGCATCATGCCTCTCGTGCGTCATTGCATTCAAAAATATATGGTAACTTCTGTCCACGACTTCGTCCGCGTGAAATTCGGTTATGGTTATTCCTTCCGTAACTTTTGAATTTTCCGGAATAAAAAGTACTCTATGTCTTATTCCAGCACCTAAAGTAGCTATTATAGTTACTACAAATTTGAATTTCGCGGTTGCAGCTAAATAATTAACTTTAAATTATATTGTCTTTGCTGGCCCATACTTTAAGTACCCCTGATATGTCACTTTGACAATGACATAAGTTTGCGTAGGTAAAGTAATTCCTTTAGATGTTATGATTGGCTGCTATTTTTAGGGTTCCGTTACCGAACCCGCTTCCATCACATTGATGTGTATATGTCCGTCTGTCTGTCTTTCATTGTTTTATTTTTTTCACTTTTTAGTGTGATTTAACGACACACATTTACTTATTACATCAAGTAACAATAGCGCAATGCCAATTGCTCACCACCATTTACAAACTGTTGCTATCCAAGGGGCAGGATGTCAATCGTTGAGGAGTTCTCCTGGTTCTTCACAACCGGTTTTATTTTACGCTTCCAAACCTTATACAGAAATTCTTTCGCCGGCCGTGAAAGGATAATTTCACGTACCGGTGATCATCTATGGTCTTCATCAACAGTGCTGCTCGAGTTATTACAGAAAATACCAACATTGCTATATGCGTGTCTATAATATTTGACGTGCTCCATCGATTCCTTATAGATCCTTTAATTAAACTTCGTTTTTGACCACAACGGGGCCAACTTGGAAGTATGGTCCACAAATATACCTACGCGTTGAATTAAGAACCTTCGGTTTTTTTGGATTCTGTTAACAAACACACACTCACACAAATTCCGTTCAGCTGTATGGAGCTGTCTGGTAGCAAACATACAGACACACATACAATCTTTTACATTATTAGTATAAGTAGGAAGTAGGATTTTTGTTTCGTAGAGTATTCAGTTCTTGACCATTTTTTAAAAATGTTTCCGCAATGAATTTTTCACATTTTCAATGAAAAGCCACTAATAATATTTTTCATTTTTAAATTTACCTCTACAATGCTATTTTACTTCGTGTGACGTCAAAATACTGAAAGTGGTCGTAAACGTCAAAAAAGCATAGTCTGTATGAGGGTGCGGTCCAAATAATACTTACGGTGATCACAACGATTAAGGTGGGCAGCGTGATTGGGAATGCAACCGACCTATGCAAGCGTCATACGTCGTGACTGGTGTTTAAAGTCACGTACTCTCCGAACAAGACTCTCCTTCGGGCTGATTTGGAAGCTCTGCTCAATATGAGCGACTCGGTCATTTTGGCTGGGGATCTCAACTCGAAACATATTCGTTGGAACTCTAGAGTTAACAATCAAAATGGTAGATTGCTTGATAGATTCGTCGAGACTATGACCTTTGATATCATCGCTCCTATGGAGGTTACGCATTTTCCTCACAACTCTGATCATTCGCCTGATTTGCTTGATATTGCACTTCTTAGGAACGTAGCCCTCAGGTTGCGCTCTGTGGAAGTCATTCACGAATTGAACTCAGATCATAGGCCAGTCATTTTAGAACTGGGCGTAGAGCCTAACAGCACTCCCCACACCAAGTCAATCATTGACTGGGTGAAGGTGGACGCTGAGTTGGTAAAGTTTGACTCTTCTAGTCAAATTATCCCTGGTTCTATAGAAACGCCTGTCGATACGGACGAGGCGGTTGAGGCGCTCTCTAGCTGCCTCACCACTGTACTCAGTGAATCCTCGAAGCGGGTCCAGGTGATGGATGACCATCGCTGGAAACTGCCAGAGGATCTGAGACAGCTAAAGACCGCCAAAAATGCTGCTACCCGTCGGTACGACTCTTACCCTTCCGAGGACAATCGGATTCACTTGCGAGGCCTTCAGCGAGAGCTGAGGCAACGTATTGCTGAGTTTCGAAATAACCGGTGGGGGGATCTGATGGAGGAGATCTCGCCTAGCCACCATGCTTACTGGAGGCTCGCGAGGTCCCTTAAATCGGAAGGCACTGCGACTATGCCGCCGTTAGTTCGTGCGGATCATGCTACACCTGCGTTCGATGATGTCGAAAAGGCTGAATGTCTCGCTTCCAGTTTGGAGGCACAATGTGCACCTAGCCTCAGTCCAGTCGACCCTTCCCACCTAGCCATGGTGGAGTCTGAGGTCGAGAGGCGTTCGTCGTCTGCTCCCGTTGACCCAGTAGAAGTCGTCACTCTTTCTGAGGTACAAGATCTGATCAAGGATCTAAAGGTCAAAAAGGCACCCGGTGCTGACGGTATTCCCAATAAGCTCCTCAAGCATCTTCCAGAAGTGTTCCTCACCATTTTGGTACTGATTTTCAATTCGGCACTAGTTAATTGTCACTTTCCAGCAGCCTGGAAAGAAGCCGATGTCATCGGCATTCACAAACCAGGGAAACCTAGGTCCAGTCCTGGCAGCTATCGTCCCATTAGTCTCCTTAAGACGATTGGAAAACTCTTTGAGCGTATCATTAAAGTTAGAATCTGGAAATTCGTGTCTGCTAATAATAGCCTCATTGACGAACAGTTTGGCTTTAGAGCCCGTCATTCCTGTGTCCAACAGGTGCACCGCTTAACGGAGCACATCCATCGCACCTTGCATCATAGGGCCCCAACGGGTGCAATCTTCCTCGATGTGGCGAAAGCTTTTGACAAGGTCTGGCATGAAGGTTTGATCTACAAACTGTATGCCCTGGGCTTACCCGATCGGCTTGTACGCATAATACAAGACTTCCTCTCTGATCGGAGCTTTCGCTATAAAGTGGAAGGTTCGTTCTCATCCCCACGCCCACTGAGAGCTGGAGTACCTCAAGGCTCTGTCCTCTCCCCAATCCTTTTCTCACTCTTCACCAACGACATCCCACGAGTGAATAATGTTCATTATGCCCTCTTTGCCGACGACACGGCCATTTACGCAACTTCTATTTTCCCTTCTGCCTTGGTCAAACGCCTTCAGGGTGCAATCGATGAGTTAGGTCGCTGGTTCAGACTATGGAGGATCGAAGTCAATCCGGAAAAGAGTACGGCTGTGCTCTTTTCCAGGAAACTAGTTCCTAACGTATTCCTCAGGAATACTGCACCAATCAGTCTGTACGGTAGTGCCATTCCCTGGGCTACCGAGGCAAAATACTTAAGTGTCACTCTCGATAGGAAATTGACGTTCAGTCGTCATATATCAGTTGTTCGCAACCGAGCAGCCTTCATATTAGGAAGGCTCCACCCGATGCTCAACAAGAATAGTAAATTGTCTCTTAGAAATAAGTTGACTATTTACAAGACTTGTGTGCGTCCTATCTTCACCTACGCAAGCGTTGTCTTTGCGCACGCATCTCCGACCCAATTGGTCAGCCTACAGCGGCTCCAAAATATATTCTTGCGCAGAGCCACGGGTGCTCCCTGGTTCATGCGAAATAGGGACCTTCATAGTGATACGGCCTTACCGACTGTAGCACAGTATATGAAGGATTTGTCGAGGAGATATTTCGATAATGCACCACATCACCCGAACCCGCTGTTCAGGGATGCGGTGGATTACACTCCTCTCGCCAACGTCCTTCCCAGACGTAGGCGCCCTCGTCACGTGTTGTCGGACCCAGATGACATGATTACGGCCAGTCTTGCGGCCAGTTCGATAGACTCTAGCCCACCTGTAGTGCAGGGCTCCGACGACACTAGCTCAGCTCCTTACACACCACACCGTCCCCTCCGGAGGAGGCGTGCACGTCCCCACACCTCCACACGTGGTCGGCCACATTTCTTCAATCGTTACCGGCATGTACCGGGTAGATTCTCACCTATCAGACACACCTGACTGAGTTTCTTGGTGCTTCTTCTCAGTCAGATTTAACGTAGTCTTTCCGAAGCACTGTAGCACAAAAATCCGATTGTTTATATCCCCGCTTAACGTCCTAAGTCCGAGGTCGGCTCAATAAGAGCGCCCTTAGGCATGTTAAGTAAAATTCCCCTTGTTGAGCGCCATTCAGGCTGCTCGCATCCTTCCGGTGAAGTTGTCGAAGTCGTCAGAGACTAACAGCATATGTCCATTCTAAAAAAAAAAAAAAAGTCACGTAACTTAGAAGTAAAAATTTAAGTCTTTAATTTATTAAATTCTAATTAATCTTGATTTATTTTAACATAACTCCTGTTCTATAATGTACTGTTGAGGGTTAAGCTACCGTTCCACAGAAATATATTAATATTTGTTACTATAGTCAAGTAGCCAATTGTACCAAATTTTAAGTAGATAGAATCAGTTCTTCCCATACCAATTTTTAAGACCTTAAACCAAGGCATCCCATTTAATGGGGAGGTTACATTTATTTCTTGAACGGTTAGCTGTTTGGGGTATATCCAAGGAGTTGCATAGTTTTCAGTCCCATATGGAACTAATGGGATATTCATTGTAAAGGAAATATCCCAGTAGTACCATATGGAATTACTGGTACATATTCATGTGTAACGTCTACTCGGTACCTAAGTACGACTTTTACTACATAATTGACCACTACGCATCGATTAAATACTTTAGTTGACATTTTCAATTGTCATCCTTCAGATTTTATATTTTTACACAAGGGATCGTGTCTGTAACATTTGGTAACAGATGTGTTTTACAATAATAAAAAGTGACAGGGGTAAGCACGGCCACCAACCGAATATTCATTAACTTTAAGCTTTATAGAGCCAAAATCAGGTTTAAACTTAGTATGTAGTTCCATATGGAACTATTGGGATCATTAATTTGACATTAACATTTGTACCGATTGTTCCATATGGAACTCTATGGAACTCCTGGGATATACCCGCTGTTTGTTTGTTTTGTGGTGCATTTATACCAAGGTTGAAGTTGATAAACAAATGGAATCAGTTTTTCCAATACAAAGTTCAACACCCCTTTTTAGGACTAGTTTCCTTATTTTCTCGATCGCCTACCTAATTTTTGGTTTTGAACTGCATTTAAGTATACCAAGTTTCAAGTTGATAAACAAATGGAATTGGTTTTTCCCATGTAAAGTTGTTGTAAAGTTTAACGCCCCAAGGCACCCCTTTTTAGGGGTGGTTTAATGTTTTTCAATAACGTATACCTAGTTTTTATTTTGAAGATTTATTTATACCAAGTTTCAAGTTGATAAACTCATCGAATTAGATTTTCCTATAAGTACTAACTTCAACTCCCTCTTTTACCCCTTTCATTTTTAGTTCCAGCTGTTTCTATAGCCTATGTCCTGTCTGAAGTTTTTCTTAGTATAATATCGAAAACCGCATTGAAATCCACCCAGTACTTTTAAAGTTTATCGCGCACATACAATCAGACAAACAGATAAACACAAACAGACAAGAAATTCAAAAACCTATGGGATATGTTGTGCTGCTCATTCTGGGGCTTCAGCTTCATAGCATTTTTTCTGTGTTATCATCAATGTACAAACTTTTTCCACTTTACAATTTTATTATGTGTATAGGATTAACAATTAATATTTGTGTATTAATATTAGACATAATGTTCTAGGTAGTTTACTAACGAAGGTCAGTCATTATTTTGTACTTTTAAAGGATTTTGTCGGTTTGTGTTTTTGTAGAAATAGTTTTTATAATGAAAATTTTCACATTCGTCTATTTAGTTTTAAGAGTAGCGAGAAGTGATTCCAAATGTAGGTATTTCGCATAACTATTTGTATATGAGAGTACTTATATAAATAGCAGAGAGGTGTTTCTGGACTTTAAACGACCGTCATGAAGTGCCGACTCGCCATTTACGCTACTTAGATCGGCCGGTGAAGGCAAGGCAGAGGTGAGGAGTCTATTCTTCGTAATTTTTCGCTTCAACCAGCCGGTGAAGGCAAGTGAAAGTTAGGAACAGGGACTTCCCTCGGGAGAACTCAGGTCCGTGGAGTCGCTGCTCTCCAAAAGCTAGCCACAAGCTGCCCTGCGATGACTGATTACACTGGTACCAGCGAGCGATGGAATTGTCTCATCCTTACGCTATTGTTATTATTATACTTACCTAATAATAAAAAGTGAGTAAGATGGAACGGAGTATGCTTTATTGGGAAAAGATAGAACCGGGAACGATAAAATAAGGAACATAACAAAAATAACAGATGGGTTGGAGGGACACCACCCTAGTAGTGACTTTCCGAAATAATTTACTTCTAACAGTAAGGTTATTAACTATTGGACTTCATGATCGATACGTTAGTGCAACACAGACCGCTTCATTAATATTCAGTTATACTGAAAAAAATTAAAAAAAACGACAGCTCTTTGCGACATTGCCAATTTTCCAGTTATGCCCTATTTAATGTTATATGTTAAGCATTGCGAAAATGTATTGCTATTATGCGAATTTATCATATCATTACCGAAGCTGTGCGTGCAGTTGACTGTATAAGCACTGTACTGTGTTGGCACTGCAAACTGTAGTAATAATATATTTTTTTACATTTTTAATACCTAATTCAGTGTTTTTGAATCTGTGGGTCGCGACCCTTGCTCAGAGGGCCGCAGTTGCAAGCCAAGTTTTTAAAAACCTCGGCGTAGGATTATCAGGATCATGGGGGGTCGCTAGATTTGTTTGTGTGAACGGGTCGCGTGGCCAAGAAGGTTGAAAAACACTGACCTAGTAAAATAGTGACGCGGACGAACGCTCACTTGAAATAAGCATCGCGAATTCGTTTTTAATATTATGGAATACTACGTTCTCCTAAATAAATATTCGATATGTCATTATTACATACGCGTGGATTGTATCATATTTAACGTATTCGTATCATATATAGGTATCGTATCATTTTTGACCGTCTTCTAACAAAACCGAAGGCGGAGGTGCTCAATTCGACTCGTATATATATTTTTTTTAGGTATGTTCATTGATTACTCGGTGATGGCTGGACTGATTCAGCCATCACCGACAATCTTTTAATTTAAATGAATCGGATATATATGGTAGATAAACCTACAATTTGGTCCCATTGTGGTTAAATATTGGAGGATCTATGAGGAATCGATGGAACTCCTCAAATATTATAGGCACGAATATAGCAGTTTTGGTATTTTCTGTAATAACTCAAGCAGTTGCGTTCCAAAAGTATTATTTGGAGAAGTGGATGACCACCGGATCTTTTTAATTAAGTATAAGTACTTCACGGGTGGCGATTAGATTTCTATATAAGGTTGGAAAGCAACTTATGCCCATTAAAATGCATGTGGTAAAAGGGAACCGGTACTTAGTGAAAAACCAGGAGAACCCCTCAACGATGGGCGGCCTGGCACCTTGGATAGCAACATACATAGGGGATTAAAAAGTAAGTATATATGTAGATTGTCCACGAATTACTAAAACGTAAAGCACACGTTCCACAAAGTTTGGCATCTTTATGTTTTTTATTTCGATACTGGAGTTGAAATTCATTAGGAAGAGCCGGGTCCCAAAAATACAATACAAAAATCGTATCCACTGGAGAATCCCCAAGGCCAGCCAGCCTCATTAAGCCGATCCCCCGGGGCACGTGGCCGACGACCCCGCCGGGACTCCGATAACTGTAAACGCGGTGTAAATAGTTCTTCCCCAGGCAATCCCAGAAAAAAAGGGCCATTGACCGCGGGACGGACTACGTTATTTTTTCGTCGGAAGGATGTCAGTGTGTTATCAGAGTTAACCAGCACTTTTCATTTTACAACGTACTCTTTATTAGTTTGCTTGAGAAGGTGATTTGTGTTTTGCCCTGACTTTAAAGTAGATAGATACCTTCCTTTGATAGGGTCTACTGTGTTTTAAGAATTCTGTTTTTCTTTTTAATTGCATTTTTGAACTGGGTTAAATTTAACTTGCAAGATTTGATTACAGACACCGGGAAAGGAGAAAGTAAATAAAAGTTTGTAAAAAAAATGATATTTATCCTGTTGCTAAACTCAAAATAGCGTGGGTATAACCGAAAAAATGCTATGTTCTTTGAAGGGTTATGGGCTTAATTTTTAGAGTTATCGACCCCAAAATTTTAAAGTTAGAGAGGGACACACTAATTTTACGACTTTAGAAGCGCATATCTCACAAACTGTTGACTTCCAAAAAAGGCCATATTGACTTTTTGGAGACCTATCTAAAGATACCCTACACGCTTATATGCACTGGACATTTTCGATCCCTCAAATAGATGCATGGAATGTACCGCAATTTTTTTTATTCACTTCGCTCCACTATTTTACAGAAGTTCACAGATCACACCTCTTCGCCAAAATTCAACCACGTAGTCCCAATCGTCTTCGTGTAAAATGGCTTTGACATACGAGCGGACGGACAGACAAACAGACTGACGGATAGAAAGACAGACGGACACAAAATTAATTATAAGGCCTCCGATTTTTGACTTTTGGCTACGGAACCATGAAAAAAGAGCATAACCATTTCATCCGTTTTTTTACAAATTATTATTTTCATGGGATCGTGGGCACCAGCTAGTAAATAACCATTCGGAAGCGAGACATTCGTGAATATAACGGTATAGTTATGCTGTATCCCTGCAACATCAAGATAATGAAGATCGAAGGTTAAAATTATCATCATGTTGTATTGTCATGTGAACTGAGATTATGTGCAGTTTCATTAGAATAGGTCCAGTAAAAGTAGTTGAAAAGTTGGACACAAGATTTGAAACAAAAGCGAAGATATAAAAAACATTTTTAAAAGTTAAAAACTTAAACCCGACTGGCAATGTACCATTTTTAATAAATAATAAAACATTTATTCAACATTGGAAAGAAACAATTAATATAATAAATAAGCTGTGCCGAACGGTTGCCGTTGGTTTTCAGTGGCCCCTAGGTGACAAGCACGACAGAGAACAATACGTTGTGTATGGCAACACTTGAGCAATGCAACCATTGAATGCTAAATTGTAACAAGCCACAGCTAAAATTGATTTATTATTAATATCTGATATAACAGAACATATATAGTATATTAACAGAATTAATAAGTTTAAATAGCCATATCACTATTTACAATAAAAGTAGCAGTTTTCCCTCCCTGTCAGAGTTATGCCGGTGGTAGCGTGACCATGGAAACAACGTATTAATGCGACTTTCGCAAAAACATGACAAAAACTAAATAATAATTATCCGAATCATATTATATCAATCGTATCATAGATAGTTTAAATAATACAAATTTGATCGTTGTTTGATTATTTCATAAAAATAGATACCTAATACATGAATAATTTTGGCCAAACACGTTGAGAATTTTGTACATTACTAGCTTGCGCCCGCGACTTCGTCCGCGTGGAATTCGGTTATTGTTAATGCCTCGTGAACTTTTGACTTATCCGGGATAAAAATTGTCCTATGTCCTATTTCAGGAGCTAAGATCTAACCACATACGATGTTGACTGGTAACAAACATACAGACACACACATACACAATATTTTACATTATTCATATTAGTTGGAAGTAGGATTGTTTGTTTCGAAGAGTATTTGTACCAAATTTGAAGTAGATATCAGCATGGATCATTTCTTCCCATATAAACTTGTAATACACATAGGCATCCCATTTTAGGGGGAGGTTACATTTATTTCTTGAATTCGTCACCTAATTGTTTGTTTTGAGGTTCAATTATACCAAGTTTCAATTTGGCAATCAATTACTGGAATCAGTTTTTTAGGGGTTGGTGTCGGTTTTTTCTCTAATTTTTCCTCCTAATTTTTTGTTTTGAGAGTATTTATTACTAAGTTTCAAGTTGATAGGCTCATAAAATTAGTTTTTCCCATAGATAATAACTTCGATCCCTCTTTTACCCCCCTTCCAGTTTTATTTCCAAAAGTTTCTATAACCTATGTCCTAAGGTTTCCTATATCGAAAATACATTGAATTCCACTCAAAAGGTTTAAAGCTTATCGCGCACATACAGTCAGACAAACATTCGGCATGAGAAAGCGATATAGTCTATCATATCGCTTTGCAATATTAGTTAAACGTTGAGTCACTATTTTGTAGATTTCATCAGGTGTAAATTAGCTAAACATTAGTGAGCAATTCGCTAGTGGGAGGGCGGTCCTGAGCGCATTCAGTACCCACCACTCATGAGGGGCTCCTCTCAGCGAGGCAGCGGAGGCGAACTGCTTGCTATTTTTAATGTCATCAGTAAAATTTTGTTTATCTCCTGAATGATAAATCATACATCGTCTTTATATTGTTCGTGCTGGTGGTGATAAAATCAGATAAATAGTTAGTCCTAAAATTATTTATAAGAATGTTATATTTTTGCTTAACAAGGTCTATGATTTGTGTTAATGTTGACTTTTCCGGGACTTTTGTCTTTGAGATTTTTTATAATTTTTATTACACTTGTGACCCACTTACTCTGTTTGGGAGCAGTTGGTTTCAATTTAAAAGGGAAATAAATTTAAATTTAATTGCAATTGATATCTAGAATAGATCTGGCTAATTCGTTCCAAGACGTCTTACGGGAGAGTATGTCATGCCAATACAAACGCGTGACAAAGTTTTAAAAAGCGGCACGGGCGGCGTGTGTTTGATCACGCACGCGGGCGTCGGCAGCGTCGGCTGCGGCGCACGGGTAGCAAGTAGTCACAACAGCGGCTGCACTAACGCGCCCCGGGGCCATATCCTATGCGAAAGTAACTCTGTTTGTTATGTTTTCACGCATATTATTATTTAAGTAGCCTATGTCCTTCTCCAAGGTTCAATCTATATCTATATCAAAATTCATCAAATTGGTTCAGCGGTTTAAGCGTGAAAGCGTAACAAATAAACAAACTTACATTCACATTTATAATATGTAAGGATGTCTTTTACCATCACCGGAGTCCCGGACCTTTGGAAGGCGTACGTGGGGCCGAAGCTAACCGAAGCAGAGGCTCTTAAGACAAACTTTAATGTGAATGTGATGTGACACCAACTGGCGATTAACCCTGAGCTCATACTATAAAGTGTGCACGCACGGACAGCCGCCGGTTAGTGTAGGACTATAGTAAGGAAATGGATATAAAACTAACTAGAATATGTGGATAAAATGCTGTGGATTGGCTGACTGGGCTATGGAAGCGACTATGGCGTCTGCCTGCTCTTCGTTTTTATAAAAACGGATAAAATTAAGAATGTAAAGCAAATGGGGTTTTTTGTCTTCTACAACTTCAAATGTAAAATTTGTTTAGCTCTTTGAAAAAAAAATATGTTATTAAACACTTTTAGATTTGTGAAGCTGCTGCTTAATCGAGCTCTTAAGTTATCACTATTGTTAAATTTACGTCCCACCCCCGCTCCCTACAGCCATAGCAGAAAATATTTATAATGAAACGCACACCTATACCAACTACTTAGTTGCTACTCAACGAAAGCATACGAATACTAGTAGTAATCACTTCCGCGGAGTATACTTGTAGGAAAGGTGACTTAAGGCATTTCATTCATACATAAATGAATTTAATGGCTTAGTTATTACGCATGGAAATTTGATTTCGTTCTTGTAGTCTCCCTAGAACGTAATCACTAGAGTTTTCCTATTTGTTCACGTCGCCCACTCAAAATGCTCAACGAGTGTCTAAATCGATCTGTACTGTTGGCTTGCGCTGTAGGTACCGTGCGAGGCTGCGCGAGCGCGTCCACTCCCAAAAACCCGTTGTGGCCTGTAACGGTACGCGCCGAGCCTTGACAAACCGACTCACAAATACTTTATATTAGGCAATTAGGATACGAGGATTGTCAAACGTGCCGACGCTTTATGTTGGGGTTGACCTGCGCTTGATTGTTTTACGTCTCTTTCGGGTCCGCTCAGCCCGAAATACCTGGCACACATTTTTTTCACGCACTTGCAGAGGCATGGATAGACGAAAAATCATTACAATACAAACCA
Source organism: Tortricodes alternella (assembly GCA_947859335.1). Classification (NCBI taxonomy): domain Eukaryota; kingdom Metazoa; phylum Arthropoda; class Insecta; order Lepidoptera; family Tortricidae; genus Tortricodes; species Tortricodes alternella. The sequence continues at coordinate 17,834,644 of OX401970.1, read as the reverse complement.
CTAATACCTACTACATTAGATTGATAATGATAATGATGATTATAATGATTTAATTATATAATTGTCAATTTAATGTACCATTAATATTACTTAGATCATTAGAGTTAAATTATATTAGGGTACCCAGAGACTTGAGAAAATATATGATTCACAATCGCATTTCAACATTTGATATCAGACTAAATAGTTAACCATTGCAGCTGCCAATCTAAACATTAATGTCACAAGGATTAATTTGATGGCCTTTGTGACTTCAGCCAAAAGTATACCACAAATGAAATGTATTAGTGACGTAGGTTCGTAGCTAAAGCCTTATCGCATGGCGGCGATGACAGTGATACTGATAACCAATTTTAACAGAGATCCCTAGGTCAAAATCACGCTTAATACCCCCTAATTTAATTCTTAAACATATCGCATCACAATACTGATTTTTAGGCCAACCCACACGCTGTGCCCGCATCAAAAATTTGTCGCGCAGCAAGAGAGAAGGTAGATATCATCAGAACCAGAATGAAAGAGAAGGGTACAAGAAAACGGGGCCGGCTAACGGTACACACACGGAAGTGTGTCAGTAGCGTAAAGCAGGCTTCAAAAACGATACGCAGCAAGCGACTGCTACTCGCATTAGAATAGAAACCTTGACCTCGTGCAGTAGATTCAAAAGTTTAATGAAAAGCTGGCAGGTTTTCGATTTTCATGGTGTTGATTCATTACAATAGCGTTGTCTCCGTTTCTGTTTATTGCCTATATAGACAGACCAATTTCAAACCTACCTCAAGGGTAGTTCAACGTAAGTCAGATCAGATAACCAAAGAACATTTGATAGAGTACAATTTTAAAAAGTGCACACGCACCTATGATTGGTGCATGTAAAGAAGTAGGTAAGTCCTAACTAAATGTTATTCACTGCAGTCAAAAGTTCCTTTATTTTTATTTTTGACAAAATGACCGCAAAGTTTGTTTCTGATCGCTTCTTTTTTAGCTAAATTTTGCAGGGTCCCGTACCCAAAGGGTGCCAATGGGATCTTATTAATGAGCCTACGATATCCGTTTGGCCGTCAGTCAGTCCGTCCGTCTGCCCGCCAGAGGCCTCTAGCTCAGCAACGGCAAGGGGTAGAAAGTTAAATTTTTCACAGATTATGTGTTGTTATGGCATACATACCTGCAAATAATGAAAACTCGAAAACAGTTTCAACCTGAAACCACGATAAACTAAAAATTTGCTGATTTTAGAACAGTTTTATTCCAGCCGTTTTTCCGAAATGACTTGTTTCCGGTATATATATTTGACCTGGATATAGTTTAGTAGTGTTAGTACCTGGGCTTAAAATAACATTCATTATTATTAATTTTAGGTCGTTTTATATGCTACTACATTTTTTACTCTTAAGTAATTAAGGCTTCTCGTGATATTTTCTTTTAATTTCCCACCCAATAGCTCTTTGTTCTAGTTCATTTTTTATGTTGCTATTTAAGATTAATCCAATATGTTTTAATTTACTAACAAACAGAAATCAACGTGTATTAAATTAACAACTAGCTTTTGCCCGCGACTTCGTCGGCGTGGAGTTCCGTTATGTTTTTATGGTTGATCCGTTCTGATGTGAAAGACAATTCACGCAAGAATGGAGAGCTAAAGACTGACGACATTAATTGTTGCACAGCGACGGTTGGAGACTCGGAAAGTGGCAAAAGGTATTTTATATCCAGATAAAAAGCACGATTCCTGAGGGGATCGCTATAACCGAATTCCACGCGGACTAAGTCGCGGGCAAAAACTATAAATCATATGACAAAACTATGCAAAACCTAAAGTCCATGCAAATGTAGTCGCTAGCACAGCTAGTTAAAATATATGACCGCTGCACAATCCTTTACAATACGATTAAAATAAGTTCAACATTCGGCCATCCTCGGTTATCGTCGGTATCCCTCGTTTTTCACAAAGAGTATATCAAATTACAGATACGACCTTTAAATATACATATTACCCGTTATCTTATTAAACACAATACAACCTCCTACTAGCTCTAAAGTAACACAACCTTTATATTGAAATAAGAAAAAAACGCATGACAAATTTGTATTTAAAAACGCTGATTTCATTCGTGAAAATATTCGTTTGTATCGAGATTTAGTAATAGTAGATTGTTGCACCAAGCAGAAAGTTATTCATTATTGCACCGAGTGTTACTTTGGAGCCCAAACGTAAGTGAGGGCTCTAAAAATACGAGCACAATAATACACTTGATGCGAGGTGCAACAATCTGACGCACACTTATATTTTTTATATAGCCTCTGACATTCGCACGTTCTCCCCAAATCATTATGATACCCCATTTATTAAAATCGGACCAGTGGTTCAGAAGCAAAAGTAGAACATCCGGAAATTTTCCAGAAACTGGTAGGTACTGGTCAATTCATTTTCAAATTACGCCATTTTTTTTAAATCCTTTTTTAAACTTTACCTTTTATCTTACTGGCGAGAACTTTGAGCACAACAATTTAGACGGGGCATTCACAGTTCGATGGTCGCCGACATGTGAACTGTCTTACTAACAATAACAGCGAGTTCACAGAAAAGTGGTCAGCTGTTCCGTCCGCCTGCGAATGGGCGGATTGGGTGGCTGGTAGTGTAAAGTTTTTGACCAACTAACCAAATAAAAATAAAAATAAATGGTGCAATAATGAATTTTGTATGTAACTTGCTCTAGAGCAAATAAGGACTGTATTGTGCTGAGTATTTAAATGATAAAATTAAAGCGTAGTTGGAAGAAAAAATATTTTATAATATTTATATGTCATGGCTTCAACGACTTTTTTTATTAATTCTCAAAATCGAACTGTCCTTATATCCCGACGTAATTTCGTACCTTACGTATAACAGTAACTATTGATTAATAAAGAATTATGTTTTTATATTAATTATTTATCGCTTCTGTATAATAAACTTCTTAGGTCTACTGGTAAGTAATGTCACCATAGCAGGTGATATATATTGCGTTTAGGATAGGTAAGTTGAATGCTACCTAAAAGAAATCGCAGAAGTGTGTTTTGTGCCATTTTCGTCTCCGGCTTTAGCCGATAATAACGGAGAAAAGTCGAATCGTTAACTGATTTTAATCGTACTGTATGTAGGTGCACGCGTTTTAGAAAAAGCATGATCAAACGCATTTAAAGACAACCCCGAGTGTGTAGATACGCTACCAAGAAAAAAGCGATTATAAACAATGCTTCTGGATAACATTAGACTCTCAAAATAAAAAAAACGGTAAAGAAGGTTGCAAAAGAACATATACATTTTTGTTTGTCTGTCTGTCTGTCTGTCTGTCTATCTGTCTGTCTTTCTGTCTATCTTTCTGTCTATCTATCTGTTTGTTCCGGCTAATCTCTAAAACGGCTGGACCGATTTTGACGGGAGTGTCACTGGCAGATAGATACTCGTAGCTTATGTTAGGAGTAAATGAGGCTACTTTTATTTAAGCTATAGAAGCAAAAAAAAAAAACGATCTACGCGGGTGAAACAGCGAGGGCAGCTAGTTTAGACGTAAAGTCCTTATGATAAAGATATTTTTATCATCAGAACTTTCACTCTCTGACGGTCTATCGAAGCGAATACGACTAATAAACATAACAGTGACTTTATTGTACGCAATTAGCCAAAAGAAATGGTAACTTTGCCGTTCATAACAATTTGGAAAGTGACACTTATATGTAACTTTTTGAATTTTAGGTAACTGCTTTCAATAAATTTAATTTAATTGTACTTTTCATAAGTAAGCTCAGGGGGGCGACCGCTATTTTATTTAAACTAATTTGCGTAAATAGGTACGACAGCTTAAATTAAACGCTGCTGTACAAATCATACGATACCTAGCGGCTCTGTTTAGTTGAAGTCATAAACAGTACGTAGGTACACAAAATCAGCCTATAGAATAGTCTTGTTACCTTTTCTATGACCTAACTGCAGTAGGTCACGTAGTTTAAACAAAATGACACATTAAATTGCCAATGATAAGATAGGAGGTTACTATGCAAGTATTGTGCCATCTTCAGCTCAGTTTGAAGAATAATAATATACTAACCAATTCCGTCCAAATATAAAAAATAACAAAAAGCGTAGACAAAAGAGAGTTTTTCTGTCACCAGCCAGTCACGTTCTGTTCCGAGGTTCGGAACGCAATCGGTAGACTTGTAATTCAGTTTTTACAAGGATGCATTGCGCCAGGCGGCCGCGGCGGGCCGTCGACCCGTGCAATCGGGCTTTATTCACACTCGGGCGTTTTGCGAAAAATCTACTCAAGGCCGCGCTCTAACCTGCCGAAACAAATCTATATTTTAATAGTATTTTTTTGGACCAATATTGAAATTGCGTGCCGCAGTTACCTAGTTATTGGCCAACTAACGGCATGAATTGCATGATGCCATGATTATTGTGAAGTGTTTTTAACCGACTTAAAAACAAGGAGGAGGTTCTCAATTTGACTGTATGTTTGTTTCGCGATTACTCCGCCAATTATGAGTTGATTTTGATGATTCTTTTTTGTTTTGAAGGCCATACTTCAGAGGTGGTCGCATATCAATATTATTAGCGCTTTTCTACAGCAAATCAATCACAAAAAAAAAATATACAGCGATGACGTTTTGGTTTGTGGTTCCCTTCAGCAAAAGTTTTGATGACACTTTTCAATCTCTGTGTTAACTGTCATCACAGAAACAATAGCCAAGAACAAAGAAGATTGTATGTGTTTGTAAGGCTCCGTCATAATAATTATATATTAATACCTACCTATTCTTAACCCTTATCCGTTTAGAGGCGTCTTATAGACCACATACATACTTGTATTTAGAATTTCAACCTTTGTAGTTACATAAAACTGACGCAAATTCGATTGTACTCGTATTTACGTAAACATTAAATGGCTTTGGAATGATTCCCTAGTAAGTGAGTTTCCGTACCTCATAGGGAAAAAACAGAACCCTTATGATCGCTCGTGTTGCTGTCTGTGTGTCCGTCTGTCACAGTCAATTTGCTCCGAAATTACTGGACCGATTGAGTTGAAATTTGGTAGGTACGCATAATGTGAGTCGGTGACCGCAATACGGACGTGTAACGTAAATAAATGAATTTCAAACATGAGGCCACTTTTGGGGGGAACGATAGAAAATTAAAAAAAAATACTACATCGTGTGCCGTATCAAATGGAAGGGCTCGTGGTGAGGATCTTGAATTTTTTGTTATAATTTTCAAGATGAATAGTTTTCAAGTTAGTATAGGCGAAATTGGACTATTCCCCCACCTTCTCACCGAAACCACTGGGCCTAAAACTATGGAAAAAAGTACAGAGAATAGTTCTTTACTTTACCTATAGATCACAGGAAAACCTATAAGAAGTCTATGGTATGTAAAGCAACATAGGAAATTTCTCAATATTTGTACGTATGAACGGAATTACCTTTGCAAGGTCGTATCACACTCGACGGTTGCACAGATATTGGAGATTGAGAAAGTTATTTTTTGTTGTATTTAATAGGTAGGTTGCAAATGGTTACCCGGTTGTTAAAAGCATTTTTTTTTATTTTCATTTTTAGGGTTCTGTACCTACACGGTACTGCCTATTTTCAAAGGTAAGTACGGAATCTTCGGCGAGCGAGTCAGATTCGTCCTTGACCGGTCTATTTTTTTCTAAATGTTTACTTTTATTGTCATATGATCATATCTTATCCGAATCGTAAGGAAATTTTGTATGGACCTGCGAAACAATAACAACTTCGAAATAAACTGTAATTTAAGTTAACTTCTGGTACGTAATTTACTCAAATATTTATTTTTTATTTTTATTTATTATGTGGGCGTGGTATGAGGCTGATGGACTTTTGAACTATTATTCCCTCGACATTATTTTTGAACTTGTATTCGTTCCGCGGCTCAACTCATACTTTATCGTGCATAAACCAACACAAATTGACCGACCGTTGGCAAAGTGTTTTCACTGACCACGAAGCTTGAGGTCGCGGGTTCCATTTCCGCCAGAGTCAATGGTAGTGACGAGACACTTGTTCATTTTATGTATGATTCTAATCACCCGACTGCAGCGAAGCATTCAATATTTTAATTAATATTTCTGTGGGTAAGGTACCTATGTCATCACTTTGAGGACCTGGAACCTAAACGACTGAACTGTATGTATCAAATAAACAAATAAATATTTTAATGATTCGGTAAAATGCCTGACTTTTCACCTGCGATAAGTTTAGTTACCTTCCCTGGGAATATTTTTTGTAGCTCCAGTAGCGACTCAGTTCATAAATAATCTATTGGAGGATGTCGACGTAAAAAAGGAAATTTTACCAACGGACCAATTTTAATCCAGATGACAAAAAAAAGCCTTAGTGTTCAGGAATAAGAACTATATGTTGAAACCGTAGATATGGTACTTAAGTCGGTTTTCCAAACAAAGCTCAGAAGCTCCTTAAGTCACTGAACTGAAAATTACTAGGTATAAGAAAAGAAATTCAATATCAGAATGCAATAATCAAATTTTGCAAGCAGAGAATATAAATTGGCTTGAAAATAGGTTAAGAACCCATAAAGAGTAACGAAACTTATCGGAGGGTTCGTTTCAAACCTTTTTGTTTCAAATTTAGCCACGGTAATCAGCATCATCATCAGTTCAACCGACATACGTCCAAAGCTCTGGACCGATTCTGTGCTGCTCGCATCCAGCGGAGTCCCGCAATCTTTACCAGGTCGTCAGTCCACGTGTGGGCTGCCTGCCCACGCTGCGCCTTATAGTACGTGGTCGCCACTCTGAACTCATCGGCCATCTGTTCTACGAGTGTGCCCCACCCACTGCCGCTTAGGTTTAGCACATCTTTGGGCTCTGTCGGTTACCCTATATCTTTTTAGGATCTCCTCTTTTCTAATTCGATCCTGCTGTGATACTTCGAGCATAGCCCTCTCCGTGCCCTTGAGCCTTCTTATGAGGCCAATAGTGAGCGTCCACGTCTCAGTGTCGTAAATCATCACTGGCAACACACACTGGTCAAAGACTTTCGTCTTGAGACTCTGCACCTTTAGTATGCTATGAAGTACCTCAGAGTAGCATTCTTGGTCCCACTATTCATTTTCTATTGAAGATGACACTGAAAAAATGCTATGGGGGGCTTCAGAGTGAGCAACATACATCCTAATGGTTTTGAATTTCATGGGTTTCATTCTGTTTATTTGTTTGTCTGTTTGTATGTGAACGATAAACTTTAAAACTATATTAGATGGACGGATTAGGAGGATTTCAATACGGTTTTCGATATTATATTATATAGTCTATTTTTTTCATGAAATCTTTAAGAAATTCCGCTTCAAAAGATATTTTTCTTCCAACTACGCTTTTATTTCATCATTATGTCCCTAAATACTCAGCAGAAAGCGGCCCTTATTTGCTCTAGAGCATTAAAGTTGCATACAAAATTCACTAATTTTCTAATAGCCATGCATTTATCTATCGTTTGGAACTAGTTTAATTTAACTTCTTTATAAACTTTTATAGACATACAGATTACATTTTTCCTATGCATGTCGCCTTCTACTCGACTTAACATTTTTAAACAGGTGTTCATGTCCTGTTACAAAAATGTACACTTACTGTATATAGGTACATGCACGGGAAGGGGAGGATACTATGTTCTTTAAAGAATGGCTTGCAAGAATATCTGTCATGAACTCCAATTATAGCACGAAAACGGTTTTCTTGCGCTCCAAACACTCTTTCTACTTTAACAGAATTGGCCCACATAATCAATCCGTATTGTAAGATCGAGGCGACGTATCCATAGTGTGCTGTTAGTGCTTTAAGATCTCGTACCGCAAACATAAATAGGTACATTTTTGATATGACATGACATTACAATCCGCATTGGAATTGGTCTCCGGCTCGGGGCTGAGGTCTGTGTAGACCATCGCTGTGCTCCCTGTGGAGCCACCGTGGACCGCCTTGGCCACCACGGACTCGCCTGCTTCTCAGGTGCCGGCCGCCTCCCCCGCCACGCCGCCCTAAATGACATCATCAGAAGGGCGCTTGTCAGCGTCAATGTGCCCGCGACATCCGAGCCGCACATTATACGTGACGATGGCAGGCGCCCTGATGGTATGTCGTTGATACCCTGGAGGATGGGTCGTGCGCTGGTGTGGGACGCTACATGCGCCGACACGCTGGCCGCGACCTATCTTCCAGCTACCACTCACCGGGCGGGTGCGGCGGCCGAGTCCAGGGAGCGGTATAAAGAAAACAAATACACTAGTTGTCTCGGCACCCAGTACGATTTTGTCGCTTTCGGGGTCGAGACACTAGGTCCGTGGGGCCCGGGCGCGCATGGGCTCTTCAGGGAGCTCAGCAAGCGTCTCAGGGAGGCCACGGGTGACCCTCGCGCAGGCTGCTACCTCGCACAAAGGCTAAGCATAGCCATTCAGCGTGGAAATGCAGCTTGCGTGATGGGCACCCTGCCGCGGGGACCAGATTTTTTAAATTTATTTTAGTAAATTTAGTCTAGTTTTAGTTTTTATCTATTTTTTTTAGTGTTAGTTGGTACCGTTTTATTTTAATAATTATTCATGAATAAATGTATGTCCATATGTTCCTTGCAGCTGCAATTTTGATCCAATTTTATACCACGGAATTTAACACTATTGATACATCTACTGCTCGAGTTATTATACAGAACATACCAAAATTGCCTATGATATTTGAGGAGTTCAATCGATCACGCGTAGATCCCATAATCAAACCAAGGTTTAGATTTTAATTGTACCAAATAGCATTTACTTAGTCATGCTAATCGGTTCATATTAGACGTAGACATAAATAAAAAAATAGAAGACAAATTGAGAGTCTCTTCTTTTTTCAAGCTGGTTAGAAATATTCCCCGCGACACTATCGGTAGTGGTGCCTTGGTAGTGTCGGGAATAAGGAAGTCGCAGATGCATACATCTGCGCCCTGCTTACCACCCCAAGTCTTCAATCCTTACGGGGCCCACGTAGGGACCACGGAGGAGGAACGATCGTTTTGAGTTTTGATTTTTAGTCAAAACTCAAAACGATTATTCGGCAAATTGTCCACCTGTGGGCTCTTTCTTTTACACGTCACATGAATAAATTAAAATGGGTCGAATCTACTATCGCTTCGGACAGGACCATCATTACTGAGAAGCGCCGCCAGAAAATCAGCAGAAACTCATCTTTTCAAGTCATACACTGATTTTTCAGCATATATAAAAATCAAAATGAAGTTAAATAGCATACCTAGTAATAATTAAAAACATGCTACATTAAATAAAATAAATTGATTTGAAATGTTTGAACAAAGCCCTATAATAAAACACCCTTTTTATGATAATATTGCTTCGCTTTCAAAATTCGACTCACATTTGGCGTACTTAAACCGCATCGATAAAATTAACATTTAATAATGTATAAATATATGTATAGATACTGGGTACCTAGTTAGTCATCAACGACCACGGAAACAACACCGATACCTAGTGAAGCGAGGCGGTTGAATGGAAGCGATTATTACGCGCCAAGTCAACATCTTGATTGCGTACGCGCCGCGATCTTCATTCAGAATCCTGATTCATTCCTTATTTGTGTCATGAATTTCGTTTCAAATATTGTTCCATAAAAGGTATTTCGGTCACTGTGGAAGCATTGAATTCATGTGAATAATTGATAAATTTAATTGATCTATGTGGTGTGTACGAGGTCAATATGACCCCGGCAGTAACGTTTTTCCGGTACGTTACGGGAATAAGTTTTGGAATTACAGCTAGAACCAAATAGGTCTAACATCAGACAATTTTTAGGGTATCAATGTATGGGAAGCTCCTCAGGCTTATAACTTTTTGATATTTTTATTATTTGCCAGTATTTATGCCATAATAACAACACAAATTCTGTGACTGAATTACCAAATATATCTCCTGTTTCTAGGTAATTAACTAACGGCCAGTCACTATATCTTAGTTTTCAAAGGGTTTTTGGAGTCGGTTTAATTTGTAGTTAAAATACTTTTATTTTTACCTTTAAAGTGAATATGATGTAATACTAATAATATAACGACATCATTAAGTTAACTGCTCATCGACCTTTGTAAAATATTGCTATCGGAATGCAAGGACTGTTGACCTTTAAGGAGTTCTTTTGTGAACTCCACTATCAGTCCGATTTACCAGATGCGCTTTAATTAGAATAAGTTGCTTAAGTACATAAACAAGGAAATGTCATCATTATCCGTTAACTGTCTATCATTTAAGAGTTCTATGGTGCAACCCGACCATCCGTGGTAGTTTATCATCACCCGCTTGATTAAATGATGCTGCTCTTGTACAAATACAATCAGTTATCTTAGAAAATGGCAGAAGCGGTATATGTTTGCATACAAATTTTGAGGAATTCCGTTGATTCCTCATAGATCCTATCATCAAATTTTTCCATAGAACCATTTCTAAACTGTGACCTTTCTGTCCAACAAAAAAGGAATCATCGGAATCGGTTCACGAGGTAAGAAGTTATGCAGGAACATACTTACATAAAAATATGCAATAAGTATATACGGGTTGAATAGATAAACTCCTCATTTTTTGAAGTCAGTTTAAAATACAATTATGGGGTCAAATTGACCTCGTTCCGCACTGAATGAGAAAAATAATGAGTCGGGGGACAACTTGTAGTAACAAAACAAACTTTTAAAAACCAGTCTAACAAAAAATCTATTGTTTTTGCTTCTGCGTTTGATTTTGCTCAAAGAAATGGTTCAAACATAAATGATATTAGAAAAATACTCTTGGCTAGGATTTGGCCAAGTGCTTATCGGAGCATCCACAATGTTCAAGGTCATATCTGCGCTGTAGCGCTAGTTTTCTGTACAAGTTAACCATTTTCAACGACTTTGTGTAGATTTACACAGAATAGTATATTTTGTCGCCTATAGATTATAACTTGTCAAGACTCTCTGAAAGATAATGCCACAGACCAAATATCCTAAAACACCGCTTAGCCTCACTTTTACTAGCAAGTAAAGCTGCCAAACTTGCGGGACGCGCGGGGTGTTAAGAGCGCTTTGTTGGTGCTTTCAAGATTATACGCTCCCCACGCCCTGCCTGTAGCCCCGTCACTTGTTTCTTTTTGCCTCTAATACTGGCAGCGGGGGTCACCCGGCCATGCGGAGTCTATTGAGTATTATGGTCTATGGATTATGCTCAATATTATATAGAATGAGAGATTTCAGCCTTTAATTTTGAAACCTTGTTTCAGATAGCGCGGCAGGGTGGCGGCGTCTAAGTATGGCAGTGGCGGTATCTCGCTGGGTTCTGGGGTCGCGGTGAGACGCGGCATGAAGTGCACGGGGGTCGCCAGCGGAGGGGGCGGTGACGAGCTGCTCCTCGGTGCGTGCTGGCTTGACCCTAAGCTAGATGCTGCTTCGCCCCCTCCGACATGCCATGAACTATTGGATTCTTTACTAGCCCCACCTCCACTGGCAGAACTAAAACCTTTACCTCCATTTACTGGCTACACTGGTCATCTTTCAATCAATGGAATTTCCGGTCATCATTACCATGCCATCGCTCAACGTCTTCCAGAAGAAAATAACAACTTTCCCACACAAAGCGGTTATGGTGCTGATCATGACGTCGTATCATCATCAACATGTGCCGCTGATACGGAACCCTCGGACCTCGAGGACGTCAAACCTTTCTCATTAGATGCTGATACAAAACCATTCTCAACAGAAAATTCTGTTCCTGGCGCTCCTGATTCTTGCGCCACATCTTGCTCCCCGTCTACCAAACTGTTTGACGACGGCCACAAACAAGACATGTATGATGATATAAGCTCGATCGAAGATATAGCGGCTATAATTGGTTCCGCAATAGCTGACACGACGGTTCCCTCACAGCCAGAAGACCCTGAGAGAAATGATTCCAGAGATAGCTGGATGGACATCGATGCATGGATTGCTGGAGCTTGCAGTCAACACAGCGACAAAATAGTACCACAAGACCTGGCCGAGTTTTTACCGAGCTCTCCACCGCCGTCACTACTAAACTCTCATCATTCTGGTTTGGATTTCCCTTGTAAACCGGGTCAGGAATTTTCAAAAAGTCAGGAGTTTCTTCACAAAAATCTTGGGCAAGCTGGATCAACACTACAAACGCTTCTTACTCATGGATATATGCCACTTCTTCAAAATCGACTGCAAAATGGCCCACCAGTTAAACAGGAAGCACCAAGTTCAACGAGTTTTGGAATGGATGTAATTTCAACTTCTTCACCACCGGGCAATGCTGTGTCAACGACTGACGGCGTAGGTGGTCTCCTCAATGGACGATACCCCCCTCATTACACTCTCAGTCTGAAACCCGACGGACTCTGTAGTCCAGACCGACTACTGGGTTATCCTCATGCCCACACAACGACTTCTACGCCCTCCAGTAAAAGTAAAAGAAGCCGAGCAAAAGCGAAACAAGCCAACAACGGAGGCAACATTCATGGGAGCTCATTAGCTTTTCCTTCGACTACAGCAGCTGAGTTAAGTGGTCTTCTTGGAAAAGAAAAACCCGTTCACCGCTGTGGCATATGTAATAGAGGCTTTCTGAACAAATCTAATATAAAGGTTCATCTCCGAACACACACAGGAGAGAAACCGTTCAGATGCGACGTGTGTGCCAAGGCGTTTCGCCAAAAGGCGCATCTCATCAAGCACCAGCAGATCCACAAGCGGATTGGAAGGGACTAATTTTAAAGCAAACCTTATCGGAACGGTATATATGAATCTATTCCGACACTAGCTCAAAATGAAGCATTTCATAGATAGTAGATGTGTGCGTGATTGTCGTATGTAAGAGGACGTGTCAATTTGTGCTGCTAGTTACTCGAATTGAGCAGAATCTCACTTTATCTGTAGGCTATTGTACATGAGTACTTCAACAGTGAACATTCTGTTTTCTCCATTGTTTTTTAACTTAGTTAAGAGCGATATTCTTGTTTTTTAACCCCTTTAGCTTAACACTCCTCCTAAGGAAATGTGCAATGTTAACTAGTTTTAAGATATCTCCGGAATTATTTTAGTGTAAATAATATTATTTATGTTAAAATAGAGATTCATTGATTTTGTCTTTTGAAAATGGTAAGTAACGTTGTAGTACTTTCTACTTTAAAACTTTATCTCATTAGATAGGATTTTGTTTAAATATGGCAAATAATTTAATAACTTCATTTCTTTATTAGTATGTGTACTTTGTAATATTTACTATAAATGAACTTCAAAACGTAATTAAAATATTTTTAATTACTTTCATAGAATAGGTATTTACCAATATTATGTTTTTCAAATATTTGTGAATTGTTACTCGGATTACCTATTTATAGTCAATTCGTACGGATATAATTATTTAGTTTAATTAGGTGCATGAATCGTTTTGTATATATAAACATGACAAACCTAACAAGGCTTATAATGAATACTATAACACTACGAAGTTTATATAGGTATAGATGTCTTTTGTAAAATCTGATCCCTGACCTGGGCCTGTATTCGACATTGCCTAAACGATATCGCTAATTATTTTGGACGATGTGGTAGATATTAGTAACTTGATAGTAAAGGCCAATATCTATCACTTAGGCAATGTCGAATAGAGGCGATCAAATACAATTAATTTAATTTGGTGATAACTTCTTTTATTTGGCATATATGGCAAATTTTTTGGAATTAAATACAAACAATATTGAGTGCGAATCAATCAACGCAACATATTTGAAATAATTTAAAAGTCGGAATGAGTTCTTAAAAATCACTTAAAGTTGAATCAATTATACCTAATCAAATAACAAATCGCTGTATGCGAAGTTGTTCTGTGCACAAGAACGATCGATACCTCGGCGTTGCGCCGGCGCACGCAAATCGCCGGAACTTGCTACGTCCGGGAAACGGATGGAAAAAATAAAAAATGTTCCAATAACCTATACGAAATTGCGCAACATTGCCATTCGCTAATGTTAGAAGCAGAATAACGTTAGTCATTAAAATTAGGATAACTGGCATCTAGCGGCGATCAACCACTTATAAATCTAAGCACCACCACGTAGGCCAATCAACTCCGGGATTCGTTGTTAGGTGTACAAGTGAGCCTGAATTACGCGCCGAGGGTTCCGTACCCACCTTCTATCTCCTATCTTATTAAAGCAAGCAATTCATATACATATGTATATAAAATTGGTTTCTTTGAAACTGCTCTAACCATCTGGAAGAAATTTTTAGTCTCCAAGTTAATCTGGATAGAAAGAAAGAAAGAAAGAAAGATGCTCTGTTTATGAAACATCGGATCGGGGGTAATACGAAAATGACCTGGAAAAGGTTATTCCGTTCTATTTCATTGTCTTGAAAACCTAACTTTGTGTCATATTTTTTGGAAAAATATATCCAAGTTCCTCTCAGAATAACAAATTTAAATATTTTGGCTGGCAAGTTTTTTTGGGCGAAAAGCATAAAAAATGTATAAAATAAAAATGAATTGGAAATGCTTAAACAAAGCCCTTTCATATGGCCTCTTGACCCTTGCAAAATGTACTAGGTACTGTAATAGATGGGTGCATGAGATTTCCATAACAGTTCCTTCAAGTTCATAGCCTTACTAGTTTCTGAGATAAATGGCTGTTAAAAATCTAACTATTATCTAATGTAGCATAATTAAATTTCTCTTTTTCCTCTTCTTTTTCTTACACCTTCTTAAACCACTGTTTTATTAGCCAAAACTAATCTGTACGATTGTTTGTGTATGTAATCCAGCAGTACTCGGGGGTTAGATCCCGGTGGGGGCTCTGTCATGCCCTCAGAACCTAATCTTAAGGCATACATTACACAATTCAACATGTTATTAATTGGGTCCCTCGCGAGAACACGACCGACTAGCATCCCTCTTCCCACCTCGGTGCCTTTTCCAGAGCAAGGACACAATATGGCCTGTCAATGATGACATTATTTTTGTACCAAATAAATACATATCAGCGTACGTTATTGCAGAGTCCGGCTAGTAGCAGATTAGCTGACGAGTACGTGTTTTGGGACTGAGCCTTAGGCGAAGCCTTCTATTATAAGAGTCTGACAATTGCCGTTCCGGCCGAGATATATCTAATGCTTTTCTGAAGCACTGAGAAAATAATAAAGGCTATGTACCTATAAAAAATAATCAATTAAACCTTTTTTCATCAAAAGTTTGATACATTTTACAGGCGGCATCAAGTAGGTAATTAATGACTAACTTTACCTCTTCTCTCAATACTGGCGGTGTGCAATCGTCGTTTTGTTTTCACTCAGTAGATTCATCTCTATACCTGTAAGATAAGAAATGCAAGTAATGCAATCACTTTCGTGTGACAACAAAATACACCAGTGACAGAACAGTGAACCACACAAAAGTTTATAAGTATACTGCGTGTCTTACATGCATTTCATCAAAATACACTGTAATTTGCCACTATTTTTCTAAAATATGGAACTTATATAGTGTGGATGCATTCGACCACCATAATTAAACGCAATAATAAGAATAGACCACGGTAAATTTTGTCCTATATATCTGGTTGTACATATAATACCTGACTGGCTATATCAGGAATTAATTAACTTTCTATGGTGTTTTTTATTCAATTTGTAGATTTAAAGGCGACCAGGTATGAATTTTCTTATTTACTTTGCTGGCCTAGACCGACAAAGAGGCCTATTATCATAAAACTTTGTGGCTTCTTCTTTTGAAAGTAACACGAATATTACTGCACATTTTGGCGAAAATGTACGTTTTTTTACCAGATACATTTTGAAAAACCTGAAGAGATTTAAATGACGTAAGTAATGCGTACGATAAATTGGAATAATATTTGGATCCCTATCAATGATTTCAACATTATAATTTCCGAGACAGGTTATAGATATCGCCAGCTATAGAAGTTGACATCTCGAGCTATCCATCTGCCAGAAGATTGAAAGGTCTCTAAATACAATATTATAATAAATCTTATCTTATTTGTGTATTCGAAATGCTATCGGACAACCAAAGCCACTTCAAAATGTAACACAGTCATGTACTGACTACTTTGAAAAAAGCTCGCATCTCAGAATTGGTTGAAAGGAAAAATAAAGTGTACACACACTTGGGATATGTTTGCTACTCGCTATTTTAGAGATACGAGCTTTTCACAAAACTAGTGACATTATTTCAATAACAGTTTGGAATTTTGCAGCATGTAAAAAGTCATATGTTTATACAATACCTTTTATATAGTAGCTTATTTAGTTAAGTATTTATTGTTACATTTAGTTGTGTACATTTTTTTCAAATTGTAAATCCTTTCAAACACGGTATAAATTACCGTTTTCTTCTAAGTAGAAATAATGTAATTAATAAGAATCAATGTTATATTTTTCGAGAGATTTTCCAATTACACTTAAGTAAATTGTAAATTAATGTAAAATGAATGAAGATTGATCGTTAACTAAAATCTGTTTTTGTCCTGCCAGTCTTTAATCCTTTGCAGAATCTGTAATCACTGAATACTTAGGCTTCCCGCACACTAACATCTTTCGAGCATCGATCGGCGTCCTAGTAGTGCCCGTGCACGACGCTGCACGGGCGCCGGCAAGCCGCCGACGCTCGAAAGACGGTAGTGTGGGGGAAGCCTTATTGCTGTCACAAACTTTTCCATCCCAGCCAGCGAGTAACAAAAGTAGGTCATATTGTTTGTCGCAAACAAAGGTGTGAAGCAGGCAAAGTGAAAGATTCCACTAAAGTTCACACAACACACGTAATGTTCCCGTGCGTCCGAAGAAAGTCGGATGTGAAAATTGTCATAATGTACACACTGGCAAGTGGCAACCGATTGCTTTTCGCGAGCGCTGCGCAGGTGCAGGGCGCGCGAGAGAAAACAAGCACTCGGGCGTATGCGGGAAAAACGACGCAATACTCACCAATGTCTACCCGCCATCGCGCACTAAAGTACCTATATTAATTAGTATGATTAACAAAAAAAGACTGAGGATTTCAAAGTAATTTGATTTATTGTGGGTGCTAAATTAAGGGGATTTCAGTTAAAAGCGAGTGTTTCGGGTTAATACAAAATATTCCACTATTCCATACTGACGTCAAAGTCAGGACGTCAGTCAGGGTGTCAAAAACACGAGTTTTATATAAGTGCCATTATCTCGAAAACTATGATATTTTTATTAAGGTCGAAATTACTTAATCTAGCAGCTCTTGAGCCGCCCTACCAGCCCCTTTTGTATTATCGTGGTTTTAGGGACACCGTTAAAAAGATTCTGCATGTACAACTAATTTCTCAAATTTTAGATTGAATTGATACCCAAAACATCCCTCATCCACGGGGAGACGCTGTAGATAAGATTTGAATGTCCAGAATATTTGTATGGAACCAAATTCTAAGCTGAACAGTAACGCTGCCTCTTAACCAATAAATGTGAATTTATATTCAAATAAAGTATGTTAATTTGTAGTTCGACTACCTACAGATCGACCAGCTATGGTTAGACGGTGTTAAGCGCTGCCATTTTTATTTGACTCTATTCAGCTTGTAACAGCTTGAAAATATAAATACCCAAAATTGTAAGAAAAGAATAAAAAGATAACTGCAATTTGACTGCAATCTTAAAATAATCAGTGTTTACAGCTCTTAAATTTCAATGTTTTAAGTGTATGTCGAAGGTGCCAAAACGATGCAAACATTTTTAAACGTTGCTAACAAAGGCTGCCTAAAATTTAAATGAAAAATAAATCAGCAAAACTAAGGAAAAAAATTAACTCCTTCAACACTTGAGTCATTATTAAATAATTATTGTTATCTTAAAATTACGAAGCTATACTGGATCTCTAGCTCATGTTTATTATGATGGTAAATGTCAAGAAAGCATTGATGACACACAGAACGGTTATTTTATTATTTCAAACAACAACATTGAAATGAGTAGAATAGCTAAAATATGTAATTTCTATATTATCCAAAATATATACTTTAACAAAAAGCCCGAATAACGTTAGTTGCAACAAAAAAAGTTCGATGCTAAAAGGAAATTTTAGCTGTTCAATCAGCTGACAAGATGCTAAATTTAGCTACAAAGTTGCTAAATTGGCAACACTGAATAGTATCTTGCGCGTAAGTAAAGACATAGATCTGTTCTGCAACCCAATTTAAGCATCATTCAAAGTAGAAACGGGCTCGTGCACTTGTCCGTGTGTTCGTCAGACTTTCTACTTGTGCCTCGGTTGTTAACAAAGATATCAGTCAGCTGTCACGTTTCTAACGATCACAATGAAAACATTATATAGTATATTAAAATTATCATTAATGAATATATTTAGTCGTCGCCGTCGAAGATGAAGTTTTGGCCCTTTGATATCTTTGATAATCCACTTTATTAGCATATGGTTTTTGTAAAGTTAAGGCTACTGCATATTAAATTTGTTCTGTGATAAGAACAATATTTCATCTTGGATAAGAATAGTACATTCATTAAAATTTAATGCTATGTTTCCAAAAATCGCGCAGAAAAACAAATAAATTACAGATAACTCATTTGACACTTTATTTTGGGCGATGTACGAAAAGACACTACACTTCTTCGAAAAATATATTATATATTTCAGTAAAATTGGATTCAATATAATTTTCTAGTAATTCACTTTCGTACTATTCTAAATTTGAGCCAAATCTTGACGACGAAAAATATCACACGTTTAGGTGAAAAACTGTTTCTTGTAAAACCATTTTTTTGTAGATAACTAACTTATTACTGTTTGCTGCCGTCGATATTATATTAAAATTTAAGTCCTGATGGTGAGTGGGTCGTTAAGAGACGCTCAGCGGCATGGCGACAGGTATGCTGACGCTACGGCGGCGCGAGCGCGGCGGAGAGATTCTTTCACCAACCCACTTACATAGAGAGGCTTGATTTCACCGCGCCAGCGCCGCACGTCGCCGCGCACGTACGGGTTTGTCACTACGTTGACTTACCACTTTTCTATACTCGCACGCCGTTACTTGAAACTAAAAGATTAAAATGATTCAAGTAGGTACGCATGCTAGCCTGCTACGCACGTAGCAAGCGGATTTTGACTTAGCAGACCTTTTTCTCGGTGCTTAAATTTATTTTCGAGAGGCATTTATAAAATAAATATAAATCCTGTATATATACGAAGATATGGGAAATTGATACTTTATTCAGGATTCTGTCTTATGGAAACATTTACACTATAGCAAAATCACTAGTTTGTCTTGAAACGGCGCTGATACCCATGCAAACGTTTTACTTCTAAATATACCTACATACAATTATATAATATAGAATAGTTCATTAAAAATACACCGCTTTGAATAATATTTTTCTTAAAATTGAAATTTTAATCTCACTGCCTTTCGTGTGATAATAGTGTGTTAGGACATAATAGAAGATATTATGTAGTGACGTTAATCATACGTCAAAATAGTCCCCTATTACCCGTGGTCCCACCATCATGACCCCCAGCGGCCCTAACACGCATGACACAAAGATCAGATAGACCGTCTTATCTCTAAGTGCGTCTCTCTCAGACTAGTGCCGACGAAAGAGATAGTCATAGAGATAAACGGGTTTAATTTATCTTTGTGGCATGCATGTTAGGGCCGCTGGGGGGTCCACGGGTAATAGGAGTTTACGAAAAGAAATATAATATTACCCGTGGACCCACCAGTGGGGCATAGCGGTGGGACCACGGTTAAAACGTCAAAATAGTGTGCTCCAGAGGGCACACTAATTAAATCGCGCACATAAAGAATTCATCCCTTTCGCCCCCGCGTATTAGTTATAAAGTGACAGATGCTTTATGTGCGCGATAAAAACTAGTGTGCTAGGCACTCAGGGCCTGGTTTACAACCGTGTAGAAGGTGGTATGCGACCAAATTTCATTTGACCTTGCAACGCCCTTTGCGGACGGGCGTGTGTTGGCGAACGCGGTCGGACACCACCGTTGAACACCGTGTAGACGCTTGTTGCCCACCACGCGAGCGCAGTTGTGTCACTGCAGGCAGTGAGTACCTATGCACGCAAGGCTTTCAAGATGGCGACTCTGCAGAAGGCGTTGTCCTAATACAACTTGACTACGCTATTATCGCGCGAGTAAACGAACCGAATATGGCGTGGACGCGCAATAAAAAAAAATGGGTGTCCCAATATAACGCGAATACGCGATCATCGCGCGAATTGAAGACGCATGCGACCGCAGATTCAGCTTCGCTGTTTGCCGTCAGCACGCATGACATTGGTCGGCCCCAAGCATGGTCGTCAGAAACACTCCATTTTTACCGTCGGGAAATATGTGGATGACCCATGTTGCCCCGCTCCCCTACGGCGCGACGCCATTATCTCGTGAATGACAAATAGGACATCTATTCGACATTAGCTAATTTGGTTTGTTTGTCAATTAGGACACCTATTAGAGTTCAATACGTTTGATCGCGCGCTCGTACGAGTAACATTCGCGCGAACTTGCGAATTGCGAATCCCGTACCTAGTCGCGTAGGACGACCCCGAAGAACGAGCGCGAAGTTATCGCCGACATCGATCGATTTATATAAAGATTTGCCCGTGCCTTTGGGACTTATAGTCCGATTTTTTTATGGATAGGACTCAAATGAAAAATGCGAGGCAGATTCTAGTTACAAAATTAAAATAAATTGATCCTGACGCCAACGAACCTTCGGCCAAAAAGAAAACGGACCACTTGAAATCATCCTACTAAAGGGAATTAAAAACTATTTCTAAACGCACTGTAGTTTTGGCCCTGTCGGCAACCGAGTAGATGGGAACGCGAGGGCGGTGAGCAACGGACCACCCACCAAGGTCACCTTAATGGACCGCTTGGTTTCACACCGTGAAGCACGGGCTTAAAAGAGTCTACATGGACAGTTCGGCATAAAGGACATTGTATAAGGGATCTGTTTTTAGGAATCGGTAGCCAAATGGCAAAAACGGGACCTTTATAGATTCGCCGTGACCGTTTGCTGTCTATCAGTCTGTCTGTACGCATGTCACAGCCCATTGAAGAGCTCCACTGTCCACTCTGGCTCCATCAACTCGATAATAATCTTTATTCCAATGTGTACCTATTAGGTTAGTAGCGTGAGCGTTTGAGTAGCACGCAGAACATTCGACATTCGTACCTAGTTCTACGTAACATGGACCGTAACAAGTCGACCGTATAACGTTTGTGTAAAGTTTATAATTGCTCAACACACTCCTTTTATACCGCACGCAAATACAAAATTATTTTCAACAGGTTTTTTTCAGTATTCTGTAGAACTATCAAAGCTAGGGTGTCCATCGTATTTTTCCGATAAGTAGGTACTCTTTATTAATAGTTGTCTGGTATTAGTATTCTTTTAAGATTTTTATCACCGATAGTTCACGTGATATAGGAGGGCTCAGGGTTGGCACAAGTTCTGTCAGGCATCTACATCGACATCTACATCTACACTATACCATAAACCATAGAAAACAAAATAAGCGACGGAGATGTCAAATGAGCCGCCCGTTTACTCCTTTCAAGCGACGTGCTATCTCCAGATAATCTTGTTACACTTTTGACCCTATAGACAAAACAGGCACCAGCTCCAGCAACCCCTTACTTTTCGACCATCCAACAGCAAACCAGACACGCCTGCAAATCAACAACATCGACGTCGTTAATGCAATCATCGTTCTGCCGCAGGCCTGGATGAACTCTCACCCCTGTACGATTTTATACTAATAAGTATTTAAGGTTGGGTACTGACCTACAATATAACTTCGCAATAAGAGTGGTAACAAAATTATATTGACCGTCAGTAGTCGATATTGACGGTCATTATCGTCTACTGACGATCAATATAATTGTGCAACCAGCGATATTGCACAATTAAATTGTCAGTCAGTACTTAGCCTAAGTGGACTGTTGGTTTATTTATTTAATGAAAACGCACTGGTTCTTGCTGAGTTCCGTATAATCACGAATTGGACTAATTAATTAACAACATAGAGCAGAGCAAACACATTTTTTGGCAAACACAGGAGAGAGCACACAACACAAATTCTACCAACGTAGATCCAAAAAATGTAGATTAAAAACGAAGTTTTGGCAATGTTGCCAACGTAGGTATTTGGGGCGCAGCTTGATTCACATGGTAAGTAAAGAAAATCCTTTTAAATTTAATTTAGCTGCACTACATTAATTTCTTAAGTTTAACGATACAGAGGCAAAAGGCCTTAAAAAATGTTGTATAGACTGTTGTCTTGTGTCTTAACATATTGAGACCATGCATTATTCTTACAAATAAGCTAGAAATTAAACAATTTTACATTTTACAAAAACAGAACGCAAAATAAAAGGAACGGAAAGGAAATAAGAAACAAGTTACAATCATTAATCAATAACATTGCCTTACATATTTTTCAACACCCTTCCCCAATGTTAAACTAGAATCCTTGCATTAAAACTGTTACCTATAATCCAAACATATTTCAAAATTTTCCAAAGTTTATTCTATCCAATGGGTTTGTAAAAATATCAGCCTCCTGTATATTTGTACCAAAATGCTCAATCAAAATTTTTGCTTCATTTACCTTTTCTCTAATATATATTTTTTTTATACCCACATGTTTAAGTTTATGATGAAACTGAGGATTTTTTGATGTATAGTTATGTATTTTTTGAAAACTAAGATATCAGATTTCATGTAATGACAAATAATTAAAGACGTAATGCTGCTACATTTAATGTTATTTAACAATACTCCCATAGAAAAACAAAACATATATTAACTACTTTATTACAAGATATTGATAAAAAAAAATTTATGAAATGTAGTACAAATTGCTGAAAAGACTACCTTGGTTTACTAGCTATTTAAAGAGATACAAAAGTTTATCAAATTTAATAGGTATTGAAAATAATGAAGTATAAATTAAAACTAGGTAGCACATTTCATAGGAACAGCCATCGCTTAAGTATAGATTGTCAATTGTAAAAAGAGCGCTGACTGCCATACATTTTATATGGCCGTCAGCGCTCTTTTATATTTGGCGAATTTAGAAAAACAAATAGCGTGCGCGTAATCATTTAGACAAATGAATAGCGCGCGCGGTGATTGCAGTACTCGTGTGAGCAAGTAAAGGTGGATTCACAATGCCTTTTAGGGAAGAAGTAGGGTTGCCACATGTTCAAATTAAAATCAACTACATTTTACAGAAAATCTTAAAAGTAAATAAATAAATGTTGCTGACGTAATCACCATCCAGATCCCCCATTCCCCATGTCATCAAAAATAAGCAAGTCAAAAAACGCCCTCTCTAGTGCTTATGTAATACTTGAATGGCCCCTCATCACTGTCTTCTGTTAATTTTCTTCTTTATGTTCTCCTCATTCTCTTTTTTCTCTTGTGCTTCTATAACTTACTTTTCGTTCTCAATCTTTGAGCTTTCTACATTTTCTAATTCTGCATTGTAACTTTTCTTTTCAGGTTCTGGCTGTGATGAAAGCAAGAAGACAATATCTCGATGAAATTCTATTTTTTTATTTGAAGGATAATAGACTCTGTAACCTTCTCTTTTACTTCATTATCATATCTTACAAAAACTCCATTACTGTTCTTGGGATCAAGTTTCAATCTTTTTTATTTTGGCATTGACACTGAAACTGGTGAACCAAACATCTCGAAGTTATCTAAAGATTTCTCTTCCATATGGAATGCTTCAAACGGAGTCTTCCCTTTGAATGGGCTCGGGTCTAATCTATTCAAGGTGTATGTATGTGTTGACAGCTTCAGCCCAAAAATACTTTGGCATACCAGTCGTCATAGAGTGGGCAGCTTCAACAATAGTTCTCATTTCTCTCTCTGCTCTCCTATTTTACTGAGGAGTATATACAACTCTGTACAACAAATACTCTGTTGGTGAACAATGCCACATAAATTTAAAAAAGCATCCAGTTCTTTATTGATAAATTCAAGTCCATTATCACTCTTCAGACAATTCACTTTGAGTCCAGACTGACTTTCAGATTTCAAAATGTAGCTTTGGATTGCATTCTTAACCTCACTCTTATGTTTCAGAAAGCATACTGTTCTAAAACCATAGTCATCTTTTAGCAGTAGAAAATACCTGGATCCGCCGAGCGACGTGTTTTCAAAAGTTCCACAAACTTCCATCCATCCACAAGCCTCTCTGTTGCTCGTGACGAATTACTTGTGTTATTTTCCCACCAAGCATTCTTCACAGGAATCAAGATCGTTAATAACTTGTATATTCTTGCTTTTTAAAAACTACTTTACATACTGAATCAGAATATTCTGATGGCACAATTTACGATGCCAGACACTTAAACTAGGTATCAGTCTTTTTCAAAAAACAAAACAAACAAGTAAAACCACAATCTTCTGAAGTTTCCGAAATGTCAAAGTCAAGTCATTTTGCGTTTCGATACACGCATATTTGAGGTTTCTGAATAGGATGGTATTGCAGACAGGTGACACTTGACGTATTTAGTGATGTAACCGTGCAAAGTCAAGTCGATTGTTACCGATTATCGATCAAAGTTTCCATAGAAATTGAAATCGATTATTTTGTACGAAATGAATTATATAATTATTATATTGGTTTGTAACGTAACAATGCGTCTTATTGGCTCGTAAAACATTTTTAATTCTGGTATCATATTATTTATTTTGCGCTCTTTCGGTATTTAAATTCAAACATCCTTTCAATAACACTATTTCGTCAAAATTCTCATTCGTCCATGTGATTCCAAAAATAAATTACGTTTTAATGCTTCTGCAGTTGCAACCTAAAAATGTATCAAATGCTCTGGAAGTGCATAACTAACTCTGTGCATGATTTATACTATCAAATATGTATTATACTCCCGACATCGTTTAAGCGTGATTCACATAAGGACAAGTACAAACATTTATTGTGAATTTACCCTATTTTGAAGATATTACCATTGATTCGGGGTAGTGAATTGTAAGTAAAGTGACCTAAAAACCTACTCCTGATCCATCCTTCATCATAGTGAACAGTGTGTTTAAGAGATGTTAATTGTTACAGAGTGCCTCGTTATTTTAATCTCAACCATCATCTCCGTTGTTTTCCTTCCTGCTGTCCACTCCACCTATTCTTCTTTTTCATCGTGTTCCTCTCCACCTACGTGTGGCCTCCATCGTGATTTGGTGATAAATTATAATCAATAGGCTAGTTTCCTAGTACCACGAAATAATAAATCTATTAAATTCAAATACAGTTTGTTATTGAGCCCTATTTTGTGTTTTATTTTCCCCTATAGGGATGTTTCCTGGGTAAAAAAAGTAATTCTAATTAGTCCGTCAGTTAGATTATAAAAAAATATTGTACACATATTTTTTCTTTTGTCAATTAAACAAAAAATGACGAAGATATAGTGCATTGAAGTTCCGCGTGACGTCGCGACTTTGTACACTCTTTACCATTACGTGACGTCATTAGCCTCCACTCCCGAACTTTGATGCGCGTTATCTTTGTCAATTTTGATTGATTTGATAAAGCAAAAAATATGTGTTCAATATTTTTTGATAATCTAACTGACGGACTAATTAGAATTACTTTTTTTACCCAGGAAACATCCCTATAGGGGAAAATAAAACACAAAATAGGGCTCAATAACAAACTGTATTTGAATTTAATAGATTTATTATTTCGTGGTACTAGGAATAAACAATCCTAGACCAGAGTAGATTCAATTCAATAAAGTGGTGGGAATAATCCAATATTTTATGATGTGCGAGTGAAGATGAAACACACACGCGCCCACTGAACCTACTATGAGTAAGCTGGATCATATTTGGTTAAATATAAACAAGGAAAACCGGCTTGGGTTGAAGGGTTAAAGATTTAATGATATTCAACCAACAATATTAAAAATAAAATTAGTTTAGTTCTATTAGTCGCGACTGTACATTTATTATGAAGAAGTTTGGTTCAAGTTTTTTCTAAGTTCCACATATTTTCTCTGTATTGTTAGTATCGTAAAAGGGGTACCTACTATTTCGGGTAGGTACTATTTTTTGGGATACTTATCGGCTCGGATGGGATCGAGAAATGCGGAGGACTCCTGGGTGAAATCTCCTTGTAAAAAATATGTAAGTACCTACGCCACGCCACCTTGATGGTGCGCTAATTTTTACACAGTTTAATAGTCAAATATCTCAGCTTCTACAATAACTAGGCAGATGAGATTTGAAGGGCCAGGGGTAAGTATTTTTTGGCTCATAAAGAAATTCCGGGAACACTGCCAATCCAGAGATCCGCTCTGTGTACGCTAGCTTGACGTCAAGGCTGCGTAGTTACCTACTTATTGCCCTTATATCTCGAAAACTGCATTGGAACAATTCTTTTTGAATAGGTCCTAATTCGGTACTTATTTGGATACTATTATTTGGCATCATCAAATCCTCGATATCTTGTTAGTGTAGGTATGCTACCTTGACGATCACAACAGTCACTGTATAAGGGTTCCGTTTTCATCAAAATTTGGTACGGAATACTAAAAAGAGCAGCCTCATTCCAAAGAGCTGTCAAAAGCAAGTTTATAAATGCGGTACCCGCACAGCCAAACACCGTTGGAACTTAATTGGTGTCACTAGCACACTTTCCAGTAGTGCCGTCACGCTCGCACGCACTGTCGCGGCGCCGGCGTAGCATCCCCGCGCAAACGAAAGTGCTGTTTTTAAGGTCGACTGTGGTTAAGGTTATGGCCGTTGACGTCTTTGAGGCAAAATATACGATTTCAGGACCTAAAGGCAGCTAACTAGGTCTCCAATGTTAAAGCTTAATCTAACCTAATTTTTAGTGTTCCATACTGTAACGTACCGACCTGTTTTTTACATATTATATAATATTTATTCAACTGAATGCTATCTACCCGGTTTTTATACTTTAATATGGAGTCGTTATTAGGAGATATTTTGCGAAACAGAACGTGTGCCAACCCCAAAATTATCTATTATTATTATTCTCTTTATTTTTCTTAAATCTTAGGATTAGGTTTTTATAATAATCCTATCAAAAGTAAAATACCTACAATATCACTATAAAAATGCAAACACTATAAAAACCTAACCTAGGGCGCCGCCGGCAGCGGGGCAGGGCTCAAGCTACCGGCGGTTAGGGCCGCAGACAGAGGAATCTCCTGCGGCCCTAACATGCATGGCACAAAGATAAATTAGAACCGTTTATCTCTAAGTGCGTCTCTCTCACACTAGTGCCGACGAAAGAGATAGTCATAGAGATAAACAGTTCTAATTCATACTCGTATTTGTGCCATGCATGTTAGGGCCGCTGACGATGCGCGCCGTGTCCAGGAGTACCGCCTTCTGTATCTGCCGCCGTATTATTATTATTATTATTATTATATGATAAAAATTTCGAAAATATACGGTGGACTCCCTGGCTTTAATAGTTTTAGTGAAAATAAAAATAAAAACGATGACAATTTGTTTTTGCGTGCGGAAAAAGGTTTGTTTCGAGCAATTTGACTCTCCACGTTTCATACTCAAACGCTCACGCAACTCACTAGGGCAGGGCACGGATCACCAATTAGTTTCACTTGGGGTCCGTACCTCAAAAGGAAAAAAGGAACCCTTATAGGATCACTTGGTTGTCTGTCTGCCTGTATGTCTGTCTGTATATCAAGACCTTTTTCTCAGGAACGCGTGGAGGTATATCAAGTTGAAATTAATATCCAAATACTTACTCATGTCTGCAATCCTTTGGAGCTTCGAAAAAATCAACTTTCTAAGTCAACGCAATCAAAATATACGGCGGTTTATGCCACATATTTTGATACTCGCAAGGGAATCAAAACCTATATGGTACCTCCCGTTGACCTAGAATTATGAAATTTGGCAAGAAGCAGTGTCTTACAGCAAAAGTAAAGAAAAGCGTCCGCAAAAGTGTAAATTTATACTATAGGTAGGTACTATTACATGACAAAATAATGTTAAATGGAATAACCTTTGCGTGGTCTCTTATCACACTTGACGATTGCATGGAGGTAGGGAGTTTGCGGAAGTTATTTTTTGTCTTATTTCATAGGTAGGTTGTAAATGGTTATATACCCGGTTGTTAAACGTTGTTTCGTACCTACAAGGTACGTCTATTTTTCATAGGTAAGTACGGAACCCTCGGCGCGCGAGTCATACTCCCACTTGGCCGGTTATTTAAAATGATATGACTGTCGCGGTCCGTTTGGTAGACGATTAGGGGTCGTCCATTTGTGACACTGAGTATCGTCCTACCTGTGTATCACGTTCCTGTGCCATCAAGTACCTCCTCCAACATACCCTCTTTTATAATCACGGGGTGAGACTGTTGCTGTCGCACCAGTCTGGAGCGTTTTTATGGGAGTTTGTGAAAATTTGTATGGGAGTTCCTACGTTTTTAGGATTGCGTACCCAAGGGTAAAAAACCGGACAAGTGCGAGTTAAACTCGCGTGGAGAGGGTTCCGTTCCGTACATGATTATCTGAAATTTACTAGGTTACCTTAAATACCATAGACTTGTTATAGGTTTTCCTGTAATCTATAGGCAAAAATCTATTTTCTGTATTTTTTACAAAACTTTAGCCCCAGTAGTTTTGGAAATAAGGGGGGGGGAATGGTCATTTTTCGCCTATTTTCCTGAATAACTTCTAAACTGTTTTATTTTAAAATTCAAAAGATAATATATTTAAGATCCTCATAATAAGCCCTTTCATTTGATATGTCACACGATACAGGTGGCATACATTTTTTTCAAAATTTTCTAGTTTACCCCCAAAAAGTGGCCCTTATGTTTAAAATTCATATATTTACGTCACGCGTCCGTGTTGCGGTCACCAACTTACATATGAATACCAAATTTCAACTCAATCGGTCCAGTAGTTTCGGAGCAAATTGGCTGTGACAGACGGACAGACAGACAGACAGACACACGAGTGATCCTATAAGGGTTTCGTTTTTTCTTTTTGAGGTACGGAACCCTAAAAACAGAATAAAATAAATATTTAAGAGGGCTCCCATACAACAAACGTGATTTTTTCCCCGTTTTTATAGATAATGGTACAATTGGTATGGAACCCTTCGTGCGTGAGTCCGACTCGTACTTGGTCGGTTTTTTGTCTAACGAACATGAAATTTTGTATTTAGGTTCTTTGTTGAAAGTTAACATTGTCATGTTTGAGTGTCTTTGGAAATTCTACCCCTAAGGGTGTAAAAAAAGGGATGAAAGTTTGTATGCAGCAACGCCATTTTTGAACTAAAAAATATGAAATTTTGTTTCCTTAGGTAATGTAGGCGCACATTAAGAAAGACCCCCTGCGCAAGAGTTTGCGACCCTCCTGGGCTACTTGAAAAAAACTGCCTTAGTCAGTTGTCATGTCAAACAGAGTACCAACATAATCACTACGTATTTTGTCATTTTGCCGTGCGAGCATAGACTGCAAACGAATGTCACTTTACTTTCACTAATGAAGTTGCATACCAACATAACAACAGACTTTGTTAACGTCAGGTAATTAATTAGGCTACTCGAACTTGGCGATATGTAGCGAGACCAACCGAGTTCCCGACAGTGGCTGTCTGTATGTTTGTACCCGCATCACGCTAAAACTACTGCATGTACCTATTGCTAGAGGTCTAACGTAAAATATAGGCTCCATTTTGTTCTTTCATTTTGCACATTATCTTCTATAACCTATCTATGCATATAGACAGACTAGCCTGAGTGACGGACTCATCATCTTCTAACCGAAACTGCTGAAGCTAAGTAGAAACATAAAGGTGCGTCCACATCTGACGAACGCGCCGCTCGCGCGCTGCATAGGTACGTATATTTATTGTAGGTAACTGTTTGCGGCGCGTTCGTCACTTGTAGACGCACCATTAAATTTGGAAAATGGCTTCTTTTTGGGATGTAGTGTGTACCAACATAACAGCAGTCTGTTAACGTCAGATAATTAGGCTGCTCGAATACGGCGGCGATATGTAGCGAGACCAACTGAGAGTTCACGACAGTGGCTGTCTGTATGTTTGTACTAGCATCTCGCAAAAACGACTACATGGAATTGAATGCAGTTTTCACCGATGTGAATTGGTATAAGCCTGAATAAAAGAACTTATACGTACGTATGTTTTAACATTAATTAGGTTACAAGCAATGTGGACCGTACATCCATACGGTGGACTGACAATCTAGCGATTATGGCCGGCCTATGTCCAGCAGTGCACGTCTTTCGGCTGAAATGATGATGATGATAAGCTTGGGTATAAACAACAGTTACAGTTACAATCCTGTAATTCTCTATATTAGTAGTGTCACTGGAGCCCGTTTCTTAAAGCATAATTAGTCTAATAGTTCTTGTGTTTTCTTTCGTTTTCTCTTTTAATTTACGAAACAAAGCACTAGTTTTATTATAATAGTATGCTTTGAGACACGGGCCCTAGTCTTCGAGATTGGTGTTACCCTCGTGACCTTTCAGTGGTATGCAATTTAAGAACAAGTTAACCCCTCGTATGCAGGAGCTAAATTAAACCGGCATCTCGCGTCTCATTGGATTCATGGAATTACCAAACGAAGGTTATCCGTGTCTTATCAAATAATTTCTGATTATGTCTCCAACTCACTCGTATTTATGGTACCACTAAGCTCGGTAACAATTTGTAAGTATGTATTGAGAAAAATAAATAAGCATGTCAGGCTATCCGCTCCGCTACGCTAAGAACGCAGAATAATTGCAAAACTGACGAATTCGAATCTTAAGTTGAATACTCACCCTGAAGAAATCACAATCAATCTATGAGTCATCAGTTTTACGTCCAATCGCATTATAACATAACACAGAGGAGTCTGACTCGCAGTGTAAGCGAATCTTCGTCATGAGCATGGTTTTAATCGTTTGAGAAAGAACATTTTACTATGCTTAATTTGAAATTCACAGTAATTGTCCACAAAATCACACACAGGTCCCCAGAGCGCACCTTAACCCTTAACCTTTTGACCGCCAAGCGTTACTTCTCAGACATGAGAAGTAACACGAATTTCAACTTAAAGTCAAGGTAATGAAGGACTTTTATACCCTGCATACGCTGACGGCTGCAGCCGACTGTAGCGGTCAAAAGGTTAAAGGGACTGAATAAATTCTTAGAGGCTGACTGTCGCTCATGAAAACGTCCCTTTATAATGACCTCTAAGGACTACAGGTATATTTAGGACTCAATGAGTTCGCGGCCTAATATGCACCCCGATAAGGAAGGGTGACTTTAAACAGTCCCCAGACATTGCAAAATAGGTAGTTAGCCTTAGAAATAAAGCTCAAGAATCAGAATTTTGAGATGATTCTTAATTAATTGGGTGTTCGATTTAATGGATGAAACGATCATTTATTCAATTACAATAAACTTGGTAAAATAACGGAAAATAAGTGACCCACTTAAACAAAATGTAAAAGTGACGGATACAGTGATAATAAAAGGACAACAAAAAACAGAGGGCTCTAACTCAGTCATGGTAAGAGGTAAAAAGGTAATTTTCTCAGTGAATGATGATGAATTAATAAAAATATCAAAATTGTTTGATGTGTTGGAGCTCTTTTCATAAACATTATCGTTAAGGGCTGTTCCCGCCCATTTAAAAACCCAACAACCACTTAAATAATTAAATGTATGTGAACTGGTATTGTCTCATTAGTCCCTAATAGGTTACTTCTGAGAAGCGAATGTACCTAAGAAGAGTAGGAAACGAATGTACCTACGAAAAATAACGGATGGGTTAAGCATTGCTGTTTGGACAAAAGTAGTAAAATAACACATAGCACAGCACAGTTTATTCATAAACAGCCTCGAGTGATAACATTAACATATAGGATCTCTGTTAAATACTGATGCGTTAACTACATATTGCTACGTTGAATTAGAACTACTAAAACAGAAAATTATACTGTCGTCTCCAACCTGGGAAAGGAAGTTCAAGACACCACTGTGAGGTTCACAAGTTAAACTG
Source organism: Tortricodes alternella (assembly GCA_947859335.1). Taxonomy (NCBI): domain Eukaryota; kingdom Metazoa; phylum Arthropoda; class Insecta; order Lepidoptera; family Tortricidae; genus Tortricodes; species Tortricodes alternella. The sequence continues at coordinate 17,802,499 of OX401970.1, read as the reverse complement.
ATGTAGCACTAGGTACTATTTTCTTCCTAAGAGTTAAACAAAGACTTATTCGAGAACTGCTCCCATTAACCATGATATCAATACAAAAAGTTTGGGAGAGTTTAAACAACTTCTCATAATTGCAAATAATCGTTTGGAAATGGAAATAAAAAAGAAATTGTTATTGCTAATAGAAACAAGCCGATGCTATAAGTACATATTTCGACTGATCTTCTACACGATTCAGACACATGGGTCGTCCGCATCCTGCACTGCAAATGGCATCGAGACAACAAAATTAAATATGCCATCAATAGGCAGCGGCTGACGGCTTTCCATTGATTTGGACAAGGATGCGCTTAAAATCATCGGATTGTTTTTATTGCCCAGAGAGGAAGGGGCTTAGTTGGCGCCGCCGAAGTACTCCTGTGCTGCCTTGGTGTCAGGCTTGATGGTCTTGGTGCCGGGCTGCCAGTTGGCGGGGCAGACTTCGCCGTGCTTATCCGTGAACTGGAACGCCTGCACCAGCCGCAGGGTCTCGTCGACAGACCTGGTCATTCAACAAAAAAATGAACACTCAGTATTTATTGGCATATTGGTTGAGTAAAAATGGTAGGCTTATCTTTTTTTTTACAATATTGTCGCTTGTTGTGCACTTCAGAAAGGAAGGTCCGCTTATGGTCATAGGATAATGCTTTAAAAAAGTTCTTGACCGAAAATTACCATGTCCAGGCCACTTAATATTTATTTTCTCGAAAGCAAACGATATTTTCAATATTGAGTGTTCTTTTTGTTATAAAACATCATTTATTCTCTTACTATACATCAAAAATATTCAATAAAATCCACACATATTTAAAATAATACTGGTGTATTTTTTTCCAGGTAGATGGTTAACGGAATAAATCTTATACAGAAGTGTCAACATCCTACAATAATATAAGTGCTCAACTGCTCATATATTATTTTAGAGTTTTAGATTTAGTTTAGTTGTAATCGAGAGGTAAATGGGAATTAAAGTATCGCTGGACAGCGCTCTGGGGCTTGGTTCGTAGGTAAAATACCCATGTATTTCACGTGTTAAGTCTGGTTTTTATTGTAATCATCACGCTGAATAATAATCACATTTTCAGCAGAGTTGCGCTTAGGCGTAAAGAATGAACTGGAGAGATCGCAACAAATGCGGTCTGACCAACACCAGTGGCCCGGTTCACGTAGTTATAAGTTACAATTTTACAAGCAAATACTGGCGACACCGATGTCAGATCCATCTGTCGTGCAGTGCTGCCAGTTTTTGCTTGTAAAATTGTTACTTGTAGCTTCGTGAAACGGGCCACAGATGTTTAGTGCTGGTCTAACAATTTAGGAGAGTCAATTTCTGAATGAAAATCTGCGTCAGAGTCCTTGCTATGTCACACTTATATGTTCCTGACTTAAAGGGATGTTGATCCCGTGAGTAGCAACGAAGAAATGTTGTGAAAAAAATCACAGCTAGTTTGTGAAATCATTGCAAATAAAAATTACATACATACATACATAGCATCATGCCCGAAATCCCTAATAGGGTGGGCAGAGCCACAAGACTACTTGTGGCCACGTTCGATTAATTAGTCCTAAGATGGTATGATGAACCGTATGGTGACAGGTGATCAGCCCATCGCCCATACAGATAGTCCACCATGTTGGAGAGGACCCGTCCCTTAGTCGACTTTTGCGACATGCCAGGATAATAAGCATCTGCGGCCCTAACATGCATGCCACAAGGATAAATTAGAACCGTTTATCTCTATGACTATCTCTTTCGTCGGCACTAGTGTGAGATAGACGCACTTAGAATAAACGGATAAACGGTTCTAATTTATCATTGTGCCATGCATGTTAGGGCCGCTGCACTCATTCTATGCTATTTCTTCACTCCCAGTGCAGCAGAGGAGCAAATAAAAATTAACACTGCCACGTATTGATTATATTTGAATAAATTGATGCCTAAAATGTGACCCTTTTATATTTTACTTGCCATAGCAATAACGAAGTCTTCAGTGAAGGTAGATTTAGGTAAGCGTCAAACAGCGTTAGTGCTGAGTCACTCGGGGTTGGCACATATATCACGTATAATACAGACGTCATAATGGTTATATCATACTTGCTACTGAACTCTGTAGATATTTCGACGCTGACTCAAAATGTGTGAATCAATAGTTGTGCACATGGCTGGCGTTTACATAGTTGTTATTGATAAGGATAGATTAATAAATCTGGAAATTTGGTGCCTCAGGGCCTAAACAAGTTACATGACTAGTATTGCGCCGAAGCGAAGCGAATGTCACCCCAAACAGTCTTTTTCATTTCTCTTCGGCGCAACGCTCTATTCATATGTAACTTGTCTAGACCCCGTGGTCATTTCTGTGTGATCTCGGCCGGGTACGCCATCTTGACGGGGCACAATATTTTACCCGTGTTTGGTTGAGTTTCTATTAGAGCTACAAAGTTGAGACTTCGCAACCCAGGGGTACTATTTTTGGGAGTAGCACCATTCTGGAGGCCAGACTTGGTACCGCAAATTGACGTCGAAGGCTCCGAAATTACAAAGGTACTATTTATTTGTACAGGTACTAATTGGGTACTATTTTTTGGAATCATCAGATCCTGGATATCTTTGACGGGTATGCCAACTTGACACTCACTTTATTTTGACGTACCCATCGGTGGTCTGTACGTATGGAGATTAAAACAAACGAATTTGTCAGATATAATATACAGTAACTCTGTGTGCTGTCTGTTACGCAAGACCGCTGAACCGATTTCTATGATTATTAGCAATAACCTTTTCTGAGATTTGGTGAAGGACAAAGGTTTTTTAATCCTGGAAAGCTGCAGAGTTCCACGAGGTAATGTGGCGATAAACTAACTTGAACGAAGTCTCTGGCTAAATCTAGAAAAAATAATAGCAGGAAAAAGTACTATCAAAACCGCATTATGAACAGTGGGGCGAAATCATTTGTATTGAATCATAGTGGGTAAGACTCACCGTCCGACAGGAAGGTCATTGATGGTGACCTGGCGGAGGTTTTGCTTGTCATCGATGATGAAGAGACCACGGAAAGGAATGCCGGTCTCCTCGTTGAGGACTCCGTAATCGCGCGAGATCTGGTGCGACTTGTCGCTGATGATGGGCACGTTCATCGGGCCGAGACCACCTGCATCAACGAAATGTTGTCAATAACTTACAGGTAATGTTGCCAAAACACCTTTTTATTTAAAATATTTTATTTTCGATAGGAAAGTTATCATAGGCATGTTTGTGAATAAACTATATTTGATAAAAAATATGTCTCATCAAGTTATCTGATGGGTGAAGTTCGATCTTCCACGTCTCTTAGACTAAAAGGAGGGCATCCATCCTCTCACAGAACTTCAAGCATTCATCACACACCACCATCCATTTACAAGCAAACACATCACAGTCTGGGGCAGACTCCAGAAGCGTGTTTAGCAAATGCAAGGTGCAAACCAGCAGCGATTTAGTGTGATCTACCAGTGCGCGTCGCAGGCGCTGCCAGCAGGTGGCGGCACCGTGGGTGGAAATCTTTCGTCAATTAACCAAAAGACGTACCAACTGGATTACCAGTTCCAGACAATCTGAACCACCACATACTGCGCGTGATCCTCTCCGTCGCGCACCTCATACCACCAATTTGGCCGGTAAATCGACTGCGCAGTAGCTAGCCAGCACTACATGCTTTTGGAGTTTCAGAATATGGAGAGTAAATTTGCCATTGTATCGTGGTTACACTGAAGCACATTACTTAGCCTGTTTGCTTTCGCAGTCCGATAGAGACGTGGATACATACCCTGCTTGCGCGGAGTATTGATCCAAGCCAAGTGTGTGAAGTGTGAATCGGTGGAAGCTGCGATCACTTCGCAACCAATTTTACGGAAGTCGTCCGCGCGTTCAGAGAATGCAATGATTTCGGTCGGGCACACGAACGTACTAGAAAAAAAAAAAAGAATTTGATAGAAATTACTTTGTAATATAATGTCATTTAACTTACGAAGTATTAATTTTCAAATGATGCTATTTATTGGCCAGTCCCAGTGTCACTTGATATTTGACAGAAACATTCGAGACCCCATATATTTATTAAGCTTAGTGCTTTTTTTTCTATTTTTTCGCCTTTTCTATTCTTAGCTTAACACTATTTATATTAAGAGCACATTGAAAGTATTGCACTCACGCCGACTGAAGACTAATAGCCAAGACTGATCAGTCGGCCTCAATCATGCTCCGTTATAAATATATGTATATATATGTACTGGTTAAGTTAATAAATACTTACAAGTCGAGAGGGTAGAAGAAAAGGACAACGTATTTGCCCTTGTAGTCCGACAACGCGACATCCTTGAACTCGCCATTGACGACAGCGGTGGTTTTGAATTGAGGAGCGGGCTTGGTCAGCTGAAGAGGCATCTTGTTGAAGCTGTAATGCAACCAAAACCTTGTTAAAAACAACTTACCAGTATAAACCCGTGAACAGTATATGATTGTCCCCTGATTATGAAAAAAAATAAAAAAAATATTTTATATTTTAAATGTAAGTGCCTTGCCTTCCACAATGGCCGGAGGAATAAACTACGTTCTAATCTTTTTTCGATTCCTGAAATGATTTGAATAACAGGTATAGGTCTAATATAATAACATTTCTGTGGACTGCTAAAGTTTCTCTCTTTCTTGTCACATTGTAATAAAATATTGTATTGCTTCTTAAGAGGGCGCCGACCGTCCAGTGGCGCCCTCATCACTGTTATTGTGTTTTCTATTAAAGGAAAGTATTTTATTAAAATTGAAGCCGTATAAGTTGTTACGCAACTTAATACACAACGTATATGCTATGTAATATAGCTTTGCAAAGTATAACCATCATCTAATCAATTTAATAGAAAATAGTGGCCGCTTTTTTCCGTTAAAATGATGACGTACCGTTTATACTTTGTAAAGCTATATTACATAGCATAGCAAACGGCGCAACAACTTATACGGGTTCGATTTTGATAAAATACTTTAGTTTAATAGAAAACACAATAACAGTGATGAGGGCGCCACTGGACGGTCGGCGCCCTCTTAAGTTTTGGAGATACGTTTTACCCCTCAGAGGCCTATTAAAGTTATGTAAAGTCAAGCCCCGATTCATATTATAATTATTTTTCTAATGTATTTGGTTGTGACCGTTAACCTCTCGTAAGGCCCAAGTTCTTTTTAAGACGTTTGTTACATTCTTTTTAGGATATTCAGCATTTTTGAAAGCAGTACCCCTACCAAGAGTTTGCGCAAACCTTTCTCGTTATCGAAATCTGTCGTTAATACTGCTCGTTGCCGATACAAGTAAAAGGGACCGAGCGATAGTTTTCGATAACGAGAAGGGTTTGCGTAAACTCATGATAATGTTACAGCACCATTCTGGAGATCCAGACTAGAAACGCTCGCTTGACGTCACGTTATCATACCCGTTAAACAGGGCTCATGTCTCCGAAATTACACGTACTATTTTGAGGGTTCCGTAGCAAAATAAAAAAGGCATCCTTATAGATTCGCCAAGTCCGTCCGTCTATTTATCTGTCTGTCTGTCCGTAGCCACTTTACTTGGACACTATTGGGGCTACGAAGTAGAAATTTAAATCGTATATGTCTTCTGTGTACCGCTATATTAATATGTAATGTGGCATTCCATACATGGAACTAGGGATGAAAAAAAACCGTTACTCTACCTACCACACCACTGCGCCATCGAGTTAGTCATAGTCGTAAGTTATGAGGTAAACAATGTAACTCTGTGTAACACAAAGGAACTTTTTAACCTTTTCCTAATTACGTAAACAATTTTTGAAATACACCTATTCAACTTGTAAATTTATGACATTAGTCATTAGTGTAACTGGTGTTTCATAATGGCTAATCAAATCTAAATACTAACATATGTACGTACTATATTAATAAGTTGATAGAAGATCAAAAAGTAACCAACTTATCTACAGGACCAATGCATTCAGGAAAATGTTCGGCGGGTATAATATGCACTCTGTCGTTCGCCCCGGTACTTCTCCAGAGTGGAACTAATAATTTTCCTTCGTTGCCACACAAATGTTCTGTTAGGACTCCACACATGAACATGTTACGTAAGATGGCTTCGAGGTTATCGACCCTGAGAATAAGAGCGTTCGACAATGTTTCGTGCGTTCGATAATCAACAGTAATAAGTTCAACTAAAACCAGACTACTGATAAATCACGCTCTAAAAGTAAGAAACGGCTTACAATTCATATGTGCTATTTGATAGCCAACACGTCACCATACAGAAAACAAAATGGTTTTTAGTTCATGACTGTCTCCTCTAGAGGACGCCACATTTAAATTTAATGTGACGTCACATACCCTATAAGCGGACAATCAAGACGCGTCCAACGATACTTCATTTGTCAAATGTGGATAGGTAGTTTAGATTTTATTAGGGAACAGATGAACATACATACATACCGGTCAAAATCAAAACACTCCTTTTGCTTCGCCGTGGTCGGGTAAAAATACAAGATACTTCTAGTTGTTCTAGAAATTTGAAGTTTGGGATAAAGATTTCATTAATTAATGACAAGTCCTTGTCGTGCTAGTGAAAATCCGTTGATGTCTTTTTATCAGTGGTCAGAATACTTAGGTAGTGCCTTTTGCTTAAATTTCGAGCACGGAGGGGTGCCATCCACATCCATTTGGCATAATTTTTAATGTCCGAAACGTATTAGGCATAACAAGTTTCGCATATTTTATTTGCGACGAATCTTAAACTTGCTGAAATTTTATTCGGCATAATTCGTTATTATCCGAATGGTTGTTTTCTCGAATATGACATTAGCATAATATTGATATGGCGGAATTTTATTTTGCATAATTTTGTTTACCAGAATTTTGATAGCCCGAAATCCTGTCCGAATCTAGTTGTATAACAAGGGAGGAGAGGGACGAAGCCCTCCACAAGGGGGGGTTCGGGGGGCGAATCCCCTCCACAAGGGGGGCTAAGGGATATTTTTATTGATTGACTCATTATGTACTTTTCAACGATTAATTCATATACATATACCTATTATCTAGTTTTGTTGTAATGTGTAGGGGTTCCTAAATTCTTGATTACTCAACCGTAAACTAGTCTAGTAACAGCATAGAACTACAAAACTAACTTGCAAAACTACAGTACATTACGTACGCTCAAAATATTATGCTATATTGCTTTGGTCACAGAATAAATAATAGTACTACTATGGTGACAACCCTAGTACACTTTCTGCGCGTGAAAGAGCACGGGCTATGCGCTAGAGAGAGAATGTTTAGGCATGTTTTTGAAGCCTTTGTAAGACAGTGCAACTTATAAACGTAGTACTATTATTTATACTGTGATATCACAAAAACAGTAAAAATATAATAATTTTAAACACAACAAACAAAACCTACTCCAAAATCCTTGAAAAAGTTAGAAATAATGACTGGACCTGAGCCCATCCTGCCTTTGCCTTTCGGCTGGCTGAGGAACACCCTACGCTAGCACACAAAAGTAGCTCACCAGCATTACTGGTCCAACTTTGATACATGCAGACAAGCCAGACAAACACTTCCGGTGATCAACCCCGGAATATCGCGTTAGCCGATAAACCTGAAGAAGTCGCAGTCTCCTGACAGATCCAGCCAGCACACTACAGAAGAGCACACCTCGGGAACCAGAGGTCGCTCCAGGAAGACGTCGGCAACATCAAGGGTCTGCTAGTCTTCCTGCAGGAGCTAGGTTGGCATGAGTAGTGCTGCCAACCCTCACCACGCAAAATAGGCGCGATAAAGACATCGAGATGTGGAAAACCCGGCCAGCGTGAAACTATAACCAACTAACTTGTGTTTGTGACAAACTATTTGATAACTATCAATTATAATTATCACTTCGAACCCTGCTAAGAGTATCTAGTATCTAAAACTACTTATGCACATACATTTATTATTAACCACAATAGATACTAAATTGTACAAATCAATACGAAAATAAAGAAGTAAAACCTCATAGAAAATGGTCTCATCATGGGCATGAGATGCTCCGGCTTGTTAAGATCCAAGCTGGTGACCTCATCACCTCGGCAGTAACACTTGTGATCCAGTGACATCTTCGCAGCAGACACTTGTCAATTTAGTAGCTGTCATAATATTTAAAATAAATTTAATGACGTAAAATAACTTTGTTACAGTATGGAGATTTGTACATTACATACCCTTACTTATTGAAAGTGGATCTAGTAAAATACATAAATTAAAACAAAACAGGATTGATAAAGAATAACCGGACAAGTGCGAGTTAAACTCGCGTGGAGAGGGTTCCGTTCCGTACATGATTATCTGAAATTTACTACGTTACTTTAAATACCACAGTCTTCTTATAGGTTTTCCTGTAGGTAATCTATAGGTAAAGAACTATTTCCTGTTTTTTTTTCAAAATTTTAGCTCCAGTAGTTTCGGAAATAAGGGGGGGGGGTGGTCAATTTTCGCCTATTTTCCTAAATAACTTCTAAACTATTTTACTTGAAATTCAAAAGAAAATACATTTAAGATCCTCACAATAAACCCTTTCATTTGATATGTCACACGATATAGGTTGCATAACTTTTTTTTAATTTTCTAATTTACCCCAAAAGTGGCCCCCATGTTTAAAATTAATTTATTTACGTTACGCGTCCGTGTTGCGGTCACCGAGTTACATATGTGTACCAAATTTCAACTCAATCGATCCAGTAATTTCGGAGCAAATTGTGTGACAGACGGACATACAGACAGACACACGAGTGATCCTATAGGGGTCCGTTTTTTCCTTGAATTGAGTTACGGAACCCTGAAAAACAAATACAGATGTAGTGAATAATCCTTTCCCATACTGAAAACTCAGAACACACGACAAATTCCGAATGCTGCTGACGTGTCTATGAATTATTGTATTAATAAGTGACATGTTTGTATTAAATTGATAGGGTACTTTATTTATCAGTGACAAATGTCAAACCACGAGTTTGAAGTATATCACACTGAGATGTTATAACGTCTTTTTACCCGTGGTCCCTCTCGTAGTCCCTTGAAAGGACCACAGGGAATAAAAATCCCCGTGGTCCCTTCGAGCAATATTATGCAGCCAAAACTCGAGGTTGGATAAGATTGCGATAAAAATTTATTATAATCTATTGTGATGTCTCAAATTGTATTTATTAAAAGAAAGGGCCAAGGTCTTCTTCTTAGATTTTCTTATGTATTAGAGTTTGTTTGATTTGAAACGTAAGTATTAATACAGATGTAGTGCATAATTAGTTTCCATCGTGTTTTATCGGAAAAGTTCGTATTTATCGTGCTCTTTCAATTAGCTTCGGCAGGCCCCCAATTCTCGGCGCATTCGAGATAATCTAACAATCGAGATTAAACGTCAGTGCATACAGTCAGTTGACGCAACTGTATGAATCTGACGTTTAATCTTACATTCGACATTATCTCGAAAACACCGAGAATTGGGGGCCAGTAGCCATCATACCATGCTGTCATTTTTCGTTTTGACATTTGGCAGTAAATAATAAAGTTTCATATTAATGAATATAAACATGTCACTCAATTAATTGACACTTCAGGTCCCGTCGTCTTCCGATTGAGATCCGAGTTTTACCGATGGAAACATATTATTCACTATATCTGTACGCGTATTGATATTCCATCTCAGAAGTGAGAGATACGTATGCTGAAATGCGTAATTTATATTTAAATAAAAAATCTAAATGTAGTTATATAAAAGTTTGTTAAAATAACCAATTGACTTTTCCAACCTCGTGATTCGGCAGCATAATACCTATTGCTCGAAAGGACCACGGGCATTTTTATTCCCCTTGGTCCCTTCAAGGGACTACGAGAGGGACTACGGGTAAAAAGACGTTATAACTAGTTATAACCACGATCAAATTATATAAAGAATGTAATGTTAACAAAAATCGAACTAACGAGAATTGTTCGTCAAGAAATTCCACTGGCCTCCGAAACTCGTTTTTGGACTTTACAGAAACAATCAGCAGTCTAATTAGCATAGGCAGGTAGTTTGTTAGCATAGCATTTTTAAATTTATAATTTTCAGTTAAGACGAAAATAAATGTTGAAAAGAATTTCATAGGCTTGTCGATCTAAACGTTTCCCAGGTCTTAATGTTTTCGGCATAACTATTAAAAACCGGCCAGTCCAGTCCAGTGCGAGTCGACTCACGCACGAAGGGTTCCGTACCATTATCTATACTCAAGCAAAAAAATAAAACACGTGTGTTGTATGGGAGCCCCCCTTAAATATTTCTTTTATTTTAATTTTATTATTTATTTTCAAAGTAAGTATTATATGTAATATTCTGTAAATATTTCAAGTTTCTATCGGTTGCCGTTATCAATATCGAGCAAAAAAATCACGTTTGTTGTATGGGAGCCCCCTTAAATATTTATTTTATTCTGTTTGTTAGTATTTGCTGTTATAGCGGCAACAGAAATACACCATATTCTGTGAAAATTTCACAGATGGACTGTCTAACTATCACGGTTCATGAGATACAGCTTGATGACAGACTGACAAAGGATTCTTAGTAATAGGGTCCCGTTTTACCCTTTGGGTATGGAACCCTAAAAACACACAATACTTTTAGTAACCAAAACCAATACTTTTACTTACCATAGTGGAAAGTATAATTATTTAATCATCAAATATTACTTATTACATGTCTGAATAACTAAGTAGGTACTGGCTTTTGGAATAATTGTGTCATAATCTTCATCAGTTACTGTTTAATTTTAATCATTAAAATGGTAATAAGATAGATAGAAGAATAGATCGTTATGTTATGACGTTTGACGTTCTACATTTTACGTGGTTAAACGCGTTCCACTAGATAAAAACTCTTTTGTGTCTTGAGAACGGTTGCTCCACCTCCACTGAAGGTAACATTATATTCTCGAGGAATTCTGCTGATTCCTCTTCGTCATGGTGCATTGTGTTCATATTCCTTATATCAATTAAACACTCAGTTTCTTAATTTTAAATTGCGAAAATGTTTGTACTATTATACTGTCACAACACAAGCATAAAAGAGGATGGATAATTAGATAAATCATATATATAGCGTAACCTATGAACTGTGATCACTATCATTACATAAGTTTATGATAAAATTAATTACGCTCTGTTAGCATGGGTATAGAAACGATGTATCAGCATGAATCTTGATACCTAATATACCTACGTCATATTTTTAAAGTTTAAAAATTAGCAACTCCATGGCTTCTAGAACCACGGTATGATACCAAAAGACCCAAACCTACCCATAACACAAGCCTTTAGAGCTTGCTTTGGGACTAGATCGATTTGTGTACAGATTTTGCCCTGATTTATTATTTATTACTGGTGTCATCAACAGGATATAATATTTTCTTTCACACTTTATGTATGGAGGTTTACCTAAGTACTTAACATCATAACACCCACACCAAACAATAAGTAATTTTGGATCTGTCACCATTAATTCCAAACCAGAAATGCAACAGCAATTACATATAACCACTGAAAATTAACTGCAGCTTTTATTAGTCCTGCAATACAGTAGGACCTTGCTGTTCTGATGACTGCAGTAATCCGGGTGTCTGCCTATATTTAAATTTAATGTAAATTGACTTGAAAAGATGACTTTTTGCTGAGTTTCTTGTGGGGATTCTTGTCAGTTACAATGGTCCTGTTCAAAGCGCTGGTAGATCCAACCGATTTTAATTTATTCATATGACAAGTAAGACACCCCAGTTTTGAGTTTTGACACGGACAATGCGGGGATAGAGCTTTAAAATGGGCTGAAGACAACAAATTTGCCATGAAATTATGATTCTCGATCAAATTAGAGACCATGCCTATGAAATAAATAATGAACAATATAAGCAGAAGAGTATTACCAACTTCTTCATGACAACTCATCATGATTGTAGAACAACAACTGTATCAACAACCTACCAGGTTTGCAGATGTGTCATTGTTCTACAATCATGACAAACTACTTAAATTTCTGTGTTTTTCCCAATTGCATCATTCGATAATTATAGAAATTAAGGTAAAACATTGTCTTTTATTACAATGAAATTTTCCTGTCCAGATTAGTAAGGTACTACTGTACCTACTATGAAAAATCGAATTCCAAATAATGAAAGATACCTAATTTATGAAATTGCTTGACATGATAAATTAGGTGAGGGTAGGAATGGTCATTGTCCATCATCATTAAAGAAGTATTGTAGCGTTTTCAAGAATAACATGACAATGATGTAATATAAAATACAGTCCAAGGCTTGCCGCTCTGGCAGCTCAGAATCTTTCCTCCATGTTATTTACTTTTTAGCTACAGGATCAAATTTACATTCAGCTCTTTTCCTATCCTTACATGACAAAGTGTCATGAACATTTCCTTGCCCAGATCAAAAAACAGTTGTTATAATACAAAAATAACAAATAATTAGATACTAAAGTCAGACTTAGCAAGTAATAAAATGCTTTTTTGTGGGTTGTAGTACTTGGACCTAGTTTAGCATAAATAAAAGGCTGTATTAAAAATATTCGATTAAAAAAACGATGCCATTTTTCTCTTTTAAACAAGGTACTTCCAATTAAGAGGACCTACTACCAAATACTTTCCATAGAAGAAAACAAAAGGTGAAAGCCTTTTTAGACCACAAAATATTCACGAATTTTAATCATTTCTTTGACATATTGTTATCAACCTGACCAATATATAGGTTAATAAGTTTTTATTTTTATGTTGGATAATAAATTCAGAAATACCTGTTCATGTTTTAGTGATTTCAAACGGATCTCGAATCTCCTTACCATATAATCAAATACTAAAAAATCTAAGTCGTATTATAAAATTGTTAAAAAACGGATGAAAACATTTTCGTCGTTTGTACGAAGTGTGATTTTTCGTTGGTAGTCTGTCTACCACCATAGGAAACAACTCGCGTTTAAATAAAACATAGGGCTGATACTATGCAATGGAGTGAACGAGGAAGTCATTGTGCGAGTCGTCTCAGTCATGATGACACGAGGAACGGTAAAAACATTTTTCTAGATGAATCTTATGAAGAATATTTTAGAATAGTATAAAACTTCATGTAACCAAACAGTAATAAAACGCAAAATATTGTAAAGGATTACTTAATTAAATAAATACTCACTGTTTTGAATATACAGCTATCAGATCAGCAGACAACAGAACACAACTCTGCCAAAGAGTAGATTAAGTATAAATGAACTCCGCGTCGTCTTAATGGCAGCTAGCAGCGTGTAGGATTAGGATGTGACCACAACACACAGTGTTGCCACCTCAGTTATAGTAATGGGGGCAGTTGAAGAAGCTAAAAAGGGCTAGATCGGGCTAAAAGGAGCACAAAAAGAGTTGGTGTAAAAAAAGGCTAAAAAAACACCTGTACTAATGATTTCAATTATGTATTTATTTTTTAGTTTAAATCATAATATTTTTTTTTCAAACGGCGGCAGGGCATAGAGATGCGATATGTTGCCACAATCGAACAAATGGTATCTACCAAAAAAAAACAATATATATGACAAAAATCGCGAAAGTTCGATGTTATCGCGATGTTAGCATGGCGCAAATTTCAGATTTTCGTACAATATTTTTAAGTAAATGAAAAGGGCTAGATAGCCCTTTTCGGGCTAAATCATTCAACAACGAGTTCACCTACAGTAAAAAGTGCTAGATCTAGCCCCAAAAGGGCTAAGGTGGCAACACTGACAACACAGCAGTGTTGCCAACTCCTATAAATTCCAGTTGCCAGACTCAATATCAAAATTCACTAGAAAGTCGCTAAAACTGATTCTATCAGGAGCAGACGTAGGATTTTGTTTTGGGAGGGACACAAGAGGCCAGTGGCAGTAATTTAATTACATATAAAAAAACTAATGTTTATTTAATGTAAAATTAGAATTTGAAAAAAAAAGGAATGTTTGTATTTTAATTATATTTTCGAAATATTTAGCTTAAGCTAGATTATATACGAATGCAACTTTAATTAAATAAAGTTTTACTTTTTAGTTTCCATATATATCTGTCGAGTTAACAAAAAATGTATCTATTCCTGGCCCTAACAACGTTTTGATTTGTAGGTACTCCAAAAGTCGGCAGATAAGTCCTAAACCATTTTTGTCGTCAAATATTCTTTTTTTGTCACTGGCCTAATCAAAAGTCGCAATTTCTAGCGACAAAGTCGCTAAATTGGCAACACTCTAAAACAGACTCAGCAGTATGACCATTGGGAAAATAGGGCATCTGCCGTACACTTACTACCAATCTGCCAAAACCTGCCGAACACCTTTAAACCTAGGCACTGTTCTACAATAAAACTGTGCAATGTCACTGGTTGCACAGTTATATTGATCATCAGTAGATGATATTGACCGTCAATATCGACTACTGACGATCAATATAATTGTGCAACCCGTGATATTGCACAATTATATTGTAGGTCAGTGGCTAGCCTAAGAGGTGTGTGAACTGTGAACCTACACAGCTTTTCATACAAAAGGCGATAACGATTTCCACCCCTTAAATGTTAACCAATTTTGAGCAATGTTTGTTAGGTTATCAGTCAGAACAAAATCTAGGTCTCAGACAGACAGTCAAATAGTCAGACAGACAGATGGACAACGAAGTGATCTTATAAGGGTTCCGTTTTTCCTTTTGAGGTACAGAACCCTAAATAGTTCACCAGTCATTGGTGCAAGCACTGTAATATGTGCAATATCACTGGTTGCACAATTATATTGATTGTCAGTAGTCGATATTGACCGTCAATATCATCTACTGGTGATCAATATAATTGTGAGACCAGTTATATTGTAGGTTAGTGGCTAGCCTTAGAACGGCATGCAACTAGCGCTATCTATATAAGCGTTGGCAACCCTAAGTGTGTCAGCCACAGAGGGCCTAGCACACTAGCTATTATCGTGCACATAAAGCATCTGTCACTTTTTAACTAATTAGCGGGTGCGAAAGGGACGACTCGGCAAGACTTTTCGCGAGGGCAAGGCCATACTCATAGTGTTTGCTTTTCCCAACCGAGAAACTCTTTGAAGCGGGCAAAAATACCGACAATGAACGGAGATCATCGAGAACGAGAAGTCGAGAAACTATTCACATTCACGTCTCTCGTGGCCTACACGACAACTGTTTTCCAAACCTCAATGCCATAACGAATGATGCTTTCGACATACGCGTAATAAATAGTTTTTAAAGTGTGATCGTCGTCCAATTTGGCAATTGTTTTTAAGGAGAAACAAGCACTACCTAGTCTTTTGACAACATTATTTATATGATTATGCCATCTTAGGTACGGATCGAGGTCTATTCCTAGAAAACGTATATTGTCCGAATTGGATATTGGCAAATTCAGAACAGAATCAGGGGAATTGACTGCACGCTTAAAAGTCATATAACAACATTTTTCTCGATTTAATCTTAAACCATTTGCGTCAAACCAATCACAGAGGTTTGTCCGTTCAGATGTTGTTACCTGTACTAGACTGTCATAATTTCCAGCTTTAAAAATTATACTAGTGTCATCGGCATAAAGGTATGGTGTCCCACCGGTGATACAGTTGGGTAAATCGTTAATAAATATGATAAATAGCAGAGGACCAAGAACAGATCCCTGTGGAACACCGCACCTTCATCGGATTTAGAGGTCTCTCCATTTCCTTTATTATCAGTGTAGTGCAGTGTATTATTTCAACATGTTGCCTACGATCGGTAAGGTATGAAGACATCAAATCAAGTGAATTTCCGCGAATACCGTAATATTCCAATTTACTGAGTGGCCCCCAATTCTCGCTACATTCGAGATAATGTCGATTTCGAGATAAAACGTCAGATTCATACAGTTGTGTCAAATGACTGCATGCACTGATGTCTAATCTCGATTGTGAGATTATCTCGAATGCATCGAGAATTGGGGGCCTGGACCGCCGGTGGCCACCGGCGGATGCCCTGCCGGCCGCTTGCCTCTCCGCACACCCTGCGCTGCCGTATTTTTATAGCGGCTTGCGATCGTGCCGCGTGCGAGTTTAGAACTAATATTGGATTGTGGTGTATTTAATTAAATTGTTAAATATGCAGAAAGTAAACTTTATAAAAGAACAAATTATGCTCGAAACAGTATTACAAATCGTTTGCATAGAGTGAAAACTTTTACGTTCAGGACCGATTACTGTAAAAATCGATATCTAAAAGTCTCAGTGGTCTTCAAATAAGTAGGTACGAGCCCGTTTTCAGAATTAGAAAAGTGGCCGCCATTTTGAACTTTTTAGTTACTGCTTTCTTAATCGATATTTGAGGGTCCATTTAATTTCCGAATACGAACCCGTTATCAGAATTAGTAAGAAGGGTACAGGCAAAGAACAAGGAATGTCACATTCATTTTTGTACTTTTCTTTTTGTGTTTTTACATTATACTAGTCATATTATAATGTAAAAACACAAAAAAAAAATACAATAATAAATGTAACATTCCTTGTTCTTTGCTTGTACCCTTCAATGTGGCCACCATTTTGAACTCTTAATGTTTGATATAGGTTTGGGTATCATTTATTATGGAAGCAGTTACTACTTACTTGATTTTTAGAAAATATGTTATTTTTACAGTAGTATGATTATATATGCGTAAATACACTTGAAGACATCCGCTAGTGTACAAGTAATTATACCAATTAAGAGTAAACTTGCGGATTCTATAAGTTAGTGGAGAATTCTAAATTAGGCGCCATTCAATTTTCTGCTTGTAGATGTTAGAATGTTGAGTCATCATTCTTAAAATATGTCTTCTTCAAAAGTTACTGGCCGTCAATCAAGCAGATTCGGGCGATAGTTATTCCAAGCGAACTGAAAGGAGAAACAATATTTCAGGAAATTAGTTAGTTTATAACTTTAATTGAAAGAATTTAACTGAACTGATTTAATAGGAAATTACAATAAAAAATGTTAGGGCAGTTCCTCGATTAGAATACATTATAAAAGAAAAAGAATAATGAAACTAGAATGCTTTAATATAGACTAAAACACAATCGCAGAAGTGTAGTTTAGGAATAAGTAAGCTTTTGGCTTTTATTCTAGATCTAATAGTTTCAATTAAGTTACAAATTATAGTTTCAATTACAACGACAAGATTCCGATACTGTGTTTTATTTAACTTACACAAGTCAAATATTTGGGTCCAATTCAAAACAGTGCCGCCTAAATTTAAAATTCCCCAAACTTAAACTTAGAAACGTCAATCTCAATTTTACATGTCACCAAGCTGTCAAAATTGAGTTGGACGTTTCTTTTTTCAAAGCGACTTTTAAATTTAGCGAACATATTTCGAATTGGCCCCATTAGATTAATAAATAAACTAACGTATCAGTAGCATTAAAGTTATTTAATTATTTACCTGTGGTATTAAACATTTCTGGGAAGATTTTTCTTGAATAGTGTTAGCACCATTTTCCCGCTTCGGTATAATAAGGTTCGTTCTAAAAAAAAGAGAAACAATTACTAACTATTATGGTATTTACAAACGAATGAGTCAATTCTGTAGTTATTAAATAGAGAGGATATTACAAGGAATAGGCATACAAACTGTAAGATCTCGACTGAAAGCAGTCGACTTATATACAGGATGTTCCAGTCAAAGTCAAAGGAAGTCAAAGTCAAGCCGTAAACGGGTGATAGGCCAGGTGGCGTCTGTTATCAGAAAAATAAATAAATCGGCCAAGTGCGAGTCGGACTCGCGCACGAAGGGTTCCGTACCATTATTTATAAAAACGGCAAAAAAATCACGATTGTTGTATAGGAGCCCTACTTAAATATTTGTTTTATTTTAATTTAATTATTTATTTTTAATCTATTTATTTTTAATGTAAATATATACATGTAACTAAATATTCTGGGAATATTTCAAGCGTCTACCTGTTGCCGTTATCAATATCGACCAAAAAGGAGCACAAAAATCACGTTTATTTGTATGGGAGCCCCCTTAATTATTTATTTGATTCGGTTTTTTAGTATTTCTTGTTATAGCGGCAACAGAAATACATCATAATCTGTGAAAATTTCAACTGTCTAACTATCACGGTTCATGAGATACAGCCTGGTGACAGACGGACAGACAGACGGACGGACAGCGAAGTCTTAGTAATAAGGTCCCGTTTTACCCTTTGGGTACGGAACAAATTTAACTCATGTACTTTTCAAATTATTAGCATTTATTAAAAAAAATCGAGAAAATTACATTATTTTTACATTATTTTATTTCATAATCTATACTTAATTTAAACCTTTTCATGCATATTCCCTATGATTGGGTTCTTTATGGGGGTCAAAGCGCATAAAAGGCGATATTTACTTACCTGCTTTGTGCTCGGGTTGTGCCAATGGTATAGTAGAAAATTCGTTTTATAAGTAAACTATTCTAGCAAACTACTTGCTAATTCTGCACAGCAGAAGATTAAATCTCAAGTCATTTGAAATTTCATATACAAACAACGTGGTTGGTTCTAGAGTTTGCTCCATCTCTGGTATTGCGTTTCGTTCGTTGCGATATAGTGTGTCGTTCGATATTAGGTGTATTTTGGTATTTGGATATTGAATCAAATCTAAGTAGGTGCCTAAGTTAGAGATCTTATATGATAATACCTATCACGAGAGTACCGGCTTTACACCATGTGATATGTCACTGTGTGATATGTATGGGGAACTAACACAATTGAAGCTTGATAATCTTATACTCGATTAAATTCGACTAGGAATATGGATCAAATAAGAGAAAAGGCTAAAGGAAAAATACAGAAAGCAGTCAGGAATGGTCAATTAAAATTCAGATGAGAATGTTAAGATAAGGAAATTAAATATGTCTAAGGCAGAATATTATATTATAATATAATAGCGGACCCGTCAGACGTTGTCCTGCAGCGCCATCTGCCGGGCTGATTTGTGAATCTAAACCATCCAGGGCGCCACCCAAACGCATACAAAAAAATCATTCAAATCGGTCCAGCCGTTTAGGAGAAGTTCAGTGTCATATATACGTACAGTAGAATTATATATATAAAGATAAACGCAGCAACATTTTATCAAAATATCTATATTTTAGTAGAGCCAATGACTATTATACCTATTAAGGAGAAAATTTAATAATATTAATTTATCAAGGTATTACCCAGTAAAGAAAAGGAATAATGTCTAGTCTGAGTTGGGACTGGTTTGGGGACTAGATAATAAGATATTAGTAAAGTTTTTTTTGTTTGTCTTGTATTGATATATTTGTATAATTACAGAATTTAGTTAATACAAGTAAAAGTAAGTCTTTTTGTGTTTGTGTTGTATTGATACAGTTGTTGGAAATGTATTAAATTTAACAGAATTTAGTTAACACAATTCCAAGAAGATTTTTGCAACATTACATAAAAAATAATAAAGTGTATTTCGCCTAGTTAGGAAATCAGTTAACTTTATGTGAGTATCAACTGTGAAAAAAATGAGTTTTAGAATTATGAATAACGAATTATTGAAACCATTGTACTTCGAAGAAAGAAAAGTTAAGGAAATAAATAGTGATTTAGGCTTATATAGAAACAGTGGGGACGGGAGAGGCTCTCTTATCTTTATGAATATTGCCATGCCCAGTTCCATTACGATAAAATTTACTTTAAGTAATCCTTTAAAGGAAAGTGGGGAAGGCTACTGTAATTAAGCATAAGAGGTGGGTCGAAGTTTCACGAAAACGCATTAAAAGGAAAGTAAAAATTATATATTATTAAACAAAAATTCAAGACGCAATTAATACTCGTAAGTTTAAAATAAGCCATCATAAAAAGAAGTTAATTAATAAAAAAGAAACATAAGATAGAGAAATTACAGCTGCAGATCATCAGACTGGAAAAGACAAGAAAGTTGTAAAAAAATGTATTATAAAAAAATCGATATAAAGACACAACATTAATGGCAGGAGACTTACAAGGATAGACAAATCAAATTCTAGATTATCAGGAAAACTAAAGTCAGAAAGAGGCGAAGAGAGAGGAGCGGATTGCATAGTAGGAGGAAGTTGCTGCATGGGATCTGGAATAACTTAAAAAAATAAATTAAAATAAATAAATATAAATACACAAATATAATAAATAAATACACAAATATAATAAATAAATACACAAAATATAATAAAAAAAACACAAACATTGTTAATTTACTTGGTTTCTGAGAAAAGCATGTAGACCAATCGCCCCATGGTTCATTTGTCCCCGGTCTACCATATAGAAATAAAATTGATATCGATATTTGAGTAAAACAATGGGAAATTTTAAGATGTCTTAACAAAGACATGGTGTTATATTTTTATTTCTAAGACATTTTATGAAATATTTTTATCAAACTAAACGAACGCAAAACTCTTCCTGACCTTAACTATAGATATTTTACGATCTGAGAATCTTAAAGTATTGCTCGGTTAAAATATGCTTAAATGTTATAAGATATTGAACTTTAGGCACTAAGGTTGCGTTATACTCATATCCGATTTATGCACCAGGGGGGCTAGCACGACATGCCCGCAAGTCGTTTGTCGCTCAGTGCGTCTCTGTCAAACTAGTCACGTATGTAAGGGACGCACTGAGCGACAAACGACTCGCGGGCAGGTCGTGCTAGACGTGCAGATAGAGCAGCTAACTGTTTACCTGAATCAAAACTTATCTCAATTTCAAAGTTTTTAAAGATATCCCACTATTTATTTAGGGCGGTGATGTTTTTAAATAATATACCGCCATTTTTCACACAAACACGCCATACTACTGATACTACATTTCACTATTTAAATTTGAAATAGTTGCAATGGGGATGGATATGCCACTGAGCTGACTTATAAAACACCTATTGGGGATCACTATTTACATTGTATATTCACAAAACATATTTATTTTATAAATATTACCATGCACAGGCACTAACACTTGTCATCATTACTATATTTGCACTTAATGTTTTGCCAGGAAAATATTTATTGAAAGTATTGAAACGGATTCGACATTTTTAGGAAACACGACAAGAAATGTTCACTATGTTTTCACGTTTATTTAGGTACCATAGAGTTTTCCTTTAAAGTAATTAACCTTCGAAGTTCAAGTAGTACAGAAAAAAGTTTACTAAATGTAATCTGTAAAACGCTTGAGAAGTTCTCACACGATCCTTCACACGATCTCATCATGATACACCATATCGCTGCAACTCCCAGCCCGTTGCAGTCAGGCGCGCTGGCGTCACACCCTCAACTCTTCCATCGTCACATTTGATTTCGCGTTCAACTGCGTATTTTTCTTTGTTAAAGTGCTGGTATTGATCAATTGTATTTGATGCGCGGACAATAGCGGCTGATTCTCGGGCAGCTGGCCGCTCGCTAATGTGTTAATATTGCTTTTCCCCAGTTTAGGTGGAGGTGGAGCACGAGGCAACGTAGCCATGCTTGCAACGTTATTACTCGGCAAATCTGCGAACTCGGGGGGTGGCAACTGATGATGAGAATGAGTATGATGATGGCCCAAAATCGTAGCTGGGTCGTTCTTTAGACCTGTTTGGTAAGTCAAGGCACCTTCAAGATCTCCGCAAATATTATTTGGCATCCGACCATTTTCAAATCGCTTCTTTAAATGTGAGCCGGTGCTGTGACCCTCTTGACCGTTCATTCTTGTTTTATCCCTTTGATAGTACACGCCGGCAAATATAAGCACGTTTAGTATGAGTAAAGAGCAACCAATAGCAATGGTCACACTTAAGGCAGTAGAATAAGCAGCGAAGCCATCTTCTGGTGCAGAATTCATTGGAGTGTCTGATTTATATACTTCTGTACTTCCGATCGTACTCTGTGTTGCAGAATTTATACCGATTATATTAAAGTTCAGTGGTGATGTTATGTTAATTAAGCTTACAATAGGAACCTTAGTTGCAATGCCAGTATCAATTAAAACTAAGTCAGTAGTATTTCTATGTTTTGGGCTATAGATTTTAATTGTCGGTTGTTGGGATAATTCATCATTATCCAACTGATGATGGTATGATGGGACGTCGTCGCCACCAGGTCGATGAAGATCTGGTACTAAGTTCAGCCAGAATGACAGTCTGAAGAAAATAAAATTATATACGTTTACATTAGAGACCGAATAATTTTGAAAACACAGATTTTTGTACGGACATCTATTGTGCTTTATATACGAGTGTTGTATTATGCTTACCTATGTGCCCGGTAGTGATTCTTCAACTTGGATTTTGTATCTATATTTAGATATTTCTTGTGAACAGCCTCGTACGCGGTCCATTCAATGTTTTTCATCCTGGCTCTCTCCTGCCTCCCTGCTCGTATCGGATCGCTTTCTTGAGCTTCATTAGGATTCCTGAACAATACAAAATAAGTTTTAATTTTTCGAAAGCTTAGATTAGGAATTTTTTTAAATGCTTAGCTTAGATTAGGAATATTTTTATGCGATTTCAAAATATCAGTAGGGAATGAGTAGATCTGTTCCGTCTATTTATAAATGTTTTTGTGTCAATTTGTAATTTATTCTTCTAACCTCCATTGTCAAGCACTGTAATAATATCTTGCTTAAGCAGTCATTTTCAACATGACAGATGTCTTGCAAATCGATTGATCTTGCAAATCTGTTGTAAATACAATTAGCGATGTCGACACGATAAAAAGCAATGATTTTGACTGAATAGCGACGAATGAATTCTACGAGGACGCA
Organism: Tortricodes alternella; assembly: GCA_947859335.1. NCBI lineage: Eukaryota > Metazoa > Arthropoda > Insecta > Lepidoptera > Tortricidae > Tortricodes > Tortricodes alternella. The sequence goes on along the minus strand of OX401970.1, from coordinate 17,779,626 downwards.
GTCGCGAGCTATAGCTAGTTTGAACATGAACACAAATACTACACCCAGCCAGGAGGTGAACCTGACCCGGACAAACATGGGGCACAAGTTTATAAGGGGTGACACGCTCTTGATGGGAGAGGACCACCGACTAGTCGTAACCTGTCGATTGCAATCACCCGGCTATGCATGCAGCTTTTATGAAAAAGTGTCGTACCGGTGAGAGCCCGTTGATGTCTTTTTATGTATGACGCGATTATTTCAATGATTTTTGCATCGATTTCAATGATTATTTTTACACGCTTTATATTAGCTTTATTAAGTATGAATAACAAATCTAGGACGTTGATGTTAACCCACTTCTAAAGTCTGTTCGCCGAGAGTAGATATTATTATTGAATAGCATGTATATGTCTAATTGCAGGCATATCTTCGGACGACAACCATGACGAAGTCTCAGAGTCGGAGGAAGAATCAAGAGTCGGTGACGTTTATTATGGAACGTTCAATTGTTTCGTCTAAGACAACACACGAATACCCAAACGACACACTCGAAGCGAATCCAGAACGGAATGACAATATGGTTGCCGTGTGCGCGCGTTCGCCCGCCCGGCGCGGCGCCGCGCAGAAAACAACTGCATCCCTAGTACCATGAGACTCAGTGCGCGCGGCGGTAAGTGACGCCCGTCATACAGTTTGCGATAGGTAAGCGACAGTCGCTTTTTCAAGACGATATCATAATATTTATCAACTCTCGGCGAACAGACTTTCATTGTAGTATCGATCGGATAGCAAGAGTTTGTTTAAATTGTCTACACCCGAGTTTTTCTCTTAGATTATAAACTAGTAATGGATGCGTTGTATTTTAGCTGAACCTACAACTGTAATGCTACGGTGCTCCCGCTAACATAACCGCCCTAATGAAAAAACATGATGGCTTTATTTTATTACTTCGTCGATTTCAAATGAGGTACCTACCTCCGCTTACGTCAGCCACATCGCACAATACTATAAAAACTGCTCTTTTTTGTCTTCCTATTTTTCATTTGGATGCGAGTCTTTTAAGCCACTTCTGACAACCACAGTCTGGTCAAATCTGTCCTATAGAATTTATATATTTTTGACAATTAAATAAATATTCTATTCTATTCTATTCTTATCTATACATATAAATATTAGGGTTTAATCTTTTTTTTTACAATAAAGCTTATTATTATTATCTGGTGATTTTGTTTAAAATTGATTATTGGTAAAAACAAGTATTTTCGGAACATCTTTACGATTCATCCTTTTTACCCTACCCTGATCAGTAATTGTAACTGGTTTTCAAATTTGACCGGTAATTGCATTCCCTAACGAACACTTGACGATTGCATAGAGATAGGAGTTTGCGAAATTTATTTCTTGTCTTATTTCATAAGTAGGTTGTAAATGGTTACCCGGTTGTTAAAAGCAATTTGTTCATTTTTAGAATCCTCTGCCTAAGGTACTGTGTGTTTTCATAGGTAAGTACGGGACTCTCGGCGCGCGTGTCAGACACCCACTTGACCGCTTTCTTATACTTAATAATACTTTTAGATGAATCAGGTAATCAAATGTGTTTAATTAAATTTTTAAGAGTTTGTTGCTCTGAAAGAAACTTCTTACCCAGTCTTGGCGAAATTTCCCCAGTAAAGCATAACTGATTCAGATAATGCCACTTCGGTCTTGGTGTAGTTCGGCGGGAAGTGCGCCAGCCCGCCGACCAACGGCGCGCCGAATATGTACGGTAGCTCTTCACCGTGAATGCACCCTTGCCGCTACGTGAAACAAAATACAAATTTGTATTTTAAAATTAGAATTTTAATGGACTTACCTACTATTTTTTTTTTGCTGCTATTCTAATTAAGAGGAATGTGAACCTTAGGCTTTTCATACAAAAGGTGATAACGATTTCCACCCCTTAATTGTTAACTTATGTTGACCAGTTTTTGATAGGTTGTTACTAAGAACAAAATCTAGGTCTAAACGTTTTGATTTTTTCACTATAATCAATACATTCAGTTTTATTGCTGTTTTTGTATTCTCATACAAAGGTAATTTCGGCGATTATTTGACTTTGTTGATCTTGTTTCAATATTCAAAAAACGTATAGACCTAGGTTTTACTCTGACTGAGAACCTATCAAAAATTGGTCAAAATCGGTAAACATTTAAGGGGTGGAAATCGTTATCGCCTTTTGTATGACAAGGCTGATTTTTGTCGTTGGTTCACAGTCCTCTTAAAATGGAATAAGGAAAGCATTTGCGACTCTCATGATGGGGTAGGTATATATTCTAAGATCTTAAAAACTTGAATGCAAACAATCATTTTCTCCTCTCAGTCATATCTGACGGAAACCACCACTTAGTTCAAAGATCCACTGAACATTCAGCGCCAACAATCGCTACGCGCTACTACACCGCGTTCACAAAAACAATGTGGGTAAATTCTAGTCAAGCAGGAAAACAATCTTGTTATTCTCATTAATAGTGACTTCATATGCACGTACTTACTAACTGTGTGTTGCTTTTTGAGATAAAATGAGTAATACAAGAGGGAGGGGGGTTTGCACTACGCGTTACTTAACATTTTTTTAACCCTTCAGAACGATCGCGTTCTCTCACTCATTTTTGGAATGACCTCTTGAAATTTTACTAGCGGGAAGGGGGGTACAGAAAAACGTTACGGCGCGTTACATGGGGGGGGGGGGGTCAAAAAACTCCAGATATTGCGTTACGTAATACTTGAACGCTCCCTAACTGTGAAGTGTTTAAATCGAAGACAGGAGGATTAAAACTGCATATAGACGGTTATACTTACACATAAAATATATAAAACACGAGTGTCGTGTACTGGTTGTGTGACATGTATCAGAATATAATTTACTGTTCGAAATAAATGCACATATAAAACAGAAATCTCTAGGACACTTGCACCATAAATTTAATTCACTTTGAGTCCTTTATTACTTATTATATATTTCTTAAATGCTTAATTAAACCTACTGTATATTTGTAAGATATTTATTTTAAAAAATATGGATAGCATAACGTCTATTTAATCTATTTTCGTTTCGTTTTCAAGGCTGTTACAAAAAAAGACCTAACATCGAAGGCTTAGGCGGGAGCTTTGCTTCGCTTCGATCCCGCCTTAACTTTCTAAACATATCCTTTCCAAGTCACTTCTGCTCCAACCCATTTTGCTGGCTCGCTTCTCTCGCTCGCTCTCTGGCATTTTCCATTTTTAGTCATTATACGTCTTCAACTTCTTCAGCATAACATCATACTTTCGAAATATTGAAACAGTTTCGTTTAAATAAAACTCCATGGAAAAATACACCGAACAAACAATATTCAGTAAATAATAATTCTAGTCTTTTATTGAAGTTTGTTAAATAAAATAAGTGGTATTTAACATTTTCTGCGAAACGCAATTATGTGAAATTTCTGTCTGTGAAACCAGGGGACACCTTAATGAACACACACGATCACTGATCGCATTGAACTTACCTGTGGATAATCTCCGTATTTCGTTTGGTAATCGAATACGTAGAGGTATGAGTTGCGTCGTAGTGCAGAGTGAGTGTCGGCTGTTAAAACTATTGGAGCTACGACTTGTGCATCACTCAAAGCTTCTAAAGTTTCATCCCTGTAAACATTTATTTGTTTGAATAAAGGAAACCTCTGCGGTGATTTGTACCAGCTTTGAATCTGGGTTCCTAATATACGAGTAAGACAATGAATGTCTGTTTACCTTATATTGATCGGATGCTGTACCGGTCTTTCCCAATCCGTGTATTCATTAATAATTGTGGCCAAAATCTCAGATAAATGGTAGCTGTACGTGTTTCTAACAAAAGACTTTAATATTTTAGATCTCCTGTCAGCTTCAATTCCGTACTGGACGTCATCACCGCTGAACGCGAAGTACGCTTCAGCCTTTGTGACGCCCAGCATCAGGTCATACCTTACAAAAAAAAATATAAACCTTAATTAAGAAACGGACAGGTATAGCTGTATGCTGTATATGTATGGCTTGCTCGATAGAATTTTAGTATATATGATTGTCTTTAAAGTAAGGATGTTTGTTAAGTTCTTTCAGGTATTGGAACTTACTTGGTAAGTTGCGCTACTGCACTCTTGCGCATAAGGACAGCATTAATTATATTAATTGCATTTTGGGTTTGTTTCCCGATGGGTAGGCGTTGTCCACCCCACTCGTACCCATTTTCTGGACTGATAAGTAGATCTCCAGTATCTGTGTGAAATAACAATATGAATTTTATATTACCTGTAGCTATCAAAGGTATATACAGTATATACAGTGTAAACTCCATTTAACGTCACTCGATTTAACGACAAACTCCCTAAAACGCCGAAATTACTTGACTCTGTTTGGTTTACTGTGTTGTCCATACAAATGCAAATGGAGCCACGTAGATACAAATTTTAATGATTAAATATGTTTAGAATATGTCACAAATACATTTTGAGGAAAAAATTGGGGTTTTTTAAAGGTAGAACGTAAAAATAACTCACTTCAAAACAACAAAAATGGGTCTTTTTCCGTATAAACAACTTATGGTACTTAATTTATATACTATTTAAAGAATTTTAAAAGTGGAAATACAATATACTTATTGTTTAGGTTAAGTTTTAAACATCATGTATTTTCATTAAGAATTTTAACAATTCACTTACATGAGAACTTATATAATTAAATGTTATCATAAAAATGTAATGAGCGTAAGATCACAAAAATGATAAGGTAGTTTACGTAGACAACGTTCAAACAGTAGTTTGCCCAAGTTTGCCGATATAATTATACCTACAAAGTGGGTAAAACTCAGGCAGGATCTCTGGCGAGATCGTCGAGTTATGTCGAATGGAAGTAGCTGCTGCACCCAACGCAGAGCTACGTTCAGAATCAAACACGGTAGGTAGGTAATTATTGATATTAGTTTTATACTAAAATTACTGACTTATGTTATATTTGTTCATCTTATAGGTACTTAATGTAATTTTTTTTACTAAGATATAAAATCTACTTTCATTAATCTAAAAATTTTAGTACGTGTTAGTTGATTTTTTTTAAACTATATATTTATTGACTTGATATTTTTAATATATTGTGGGGAAAGTTAATAATATAGCTGGGCGCTTTCATATAACAAGCAGCTTTTCCCATATTAAGTTCTCGGTGGACGTAGTATTAAAATCGTTCGCGGTTCGTAGTTTTTGGTTAATTTTCTTTTTATCAAAGTTAAGATAAAAGTGTGAAAGTCGAATAATCCATATACAGCGACTGCTTAATAGTTAAGTTTCAATATATAGGTATATTTAATGATTTTAGAAAGTGAACCTTTATGAACGTATTTTGGGCTATGTGTATAGCCTATAGATTTCAGGTTACTTTTTGCAGCCGAAGCCCAAACTTCGATTAAGTTGTCGAGATTAGACTAAATGTACACAGTACTTGCCGTGTAAGACATCTGGCAATACCACGCAGTGCTCCTGTTAATGCAGTTAGTTATTTTTGACTGTATTTTTTCGATTTAAGGTTTCCAATTTAGACTTTTGTCCAAAATGAAACCAAGGTATTTCTTCTTGTCTACACGTGTAATTGTCTGAATGTTTATTTTTACGTCCGCCGGCAGACGACGTAAACGGGCCTGTGTGGACATGTTGTCGTGGCACGAGCAGCTCCCAGGCCGGAGGTTGTTAAGGTTCCTACACTCCTCCGACCGACTGCTCGTGTGGTGCCATTTGTGCCCTCCTGAACACTCCTACAGAGCCTCCATCTCTCCCTCCAGATTTGACTTTAAACTATATTCCAAGCTTTTGCATAATGTACTAATATTTCAATGTATAACAATCGCGTAAAACCAAGACCTATTTATTTTATAATGAGAAATAAAATACTCACCGATAACAACGCCGTCAACACTTGGTCCAAATGCATATGAAAAATCCGGTGCTTGAGCTGGTGCCGACATAAGCGCCTCTAATGGGCGCTCGCGCAGACACCTCAGGAGAGCCGGGGGTGTGAGTTCTGAGCAAACAGAATAATTTGTACACTTTTTAATACAATCCACAAACAATTATATACTAAGCACTAGTAACGTCTTTTTTAAACGATATTGAAAAATTGTTTTTTCTTTATAAACTTTACATAAGAGTCTACGAGTATATCTAATTGTTAGAAAGTAAAGACTTACTCTAATGCCGAGTTCTTTAAAAGAAAGCAATTTAATAGTAGTTTATGCAACGGTTAATAAGATCGCACGTGTGTTTTAAGGCCAAATTATGCAGAGTTGCATACATAACTTTATCTACACACATATTATAAATCCTCCATGATGGGTTCAGAAACAATATTTTCTGGCAACAAGTTATTTGTTGCAATCGTGGCTGCATATTTCCGATATCCGGTGCATTTTCACATCACACACACTCCGAGAAGACTACTTACTATTCATATTTTTAACTAAAATGTAAATTACAAACAACTTTTTCCATTCAATTCAACAACAATTCTACTTTCGTTCAGCAAAACGTCAACATGGCGGCAATTCAATCCTCCGTTAAGACCATTTTTTTTAAAATCATAGACAAACGGATGAAGTCTCTATTCTCACGTCACTCGAGATCAAATATTGTGCAGTTTATATTAAAAAAACATACTGAATTGACGTTTCGTATCAATAACTGTTTTAATATCTATGGACACTAGAATAGAGACCCACTTGAGTTTTGACAGCTGTTCCAAATTTAATCTCATTTCTTTACTAAAAACGATAAAGAAGTCATGTTATTTCTTTATCGCAGCACTGGTTTTTCCTAATTGGTTGTCAAAATGGTGGTCATTTCATACGGTTTTTGATTAACCAATGGAGGTTTTATGATATGGGTGTAGATAAATATATTAATATCACTGCAAAAATGGTCCGTGTACAGACAATTGATTCGACGTTACGTACAGAAAATAAGTCTTTATATTAATTGCGAGCTGACAAATAATTTGATTTGCTGACACGCAAAATCCATCCAGTATTTTTAAAGTTTATCGCGCACATGCAATCAGCCAAGCATTCAATTCAAAAGCCATTGGGATATGTTGTGTTGCTTATTCTGAAGCCCCCCTTTGCAGTTTTTCATTATTATCTTCAATGTACAGACTTTTTCAACTTTACGTTTTTATAGATATACCGAACCGTTACAGCGTTCAATATATTAATTGAAAACAGCATTCGGTGAAATGAACATTCAGCCAAATGTGACAGTCGACCAAATAAATATCGTTCGATCAAATGAGACACTACCTTATAAATAAATCATATAAAGGTTGAGTTTTTCATTATTTTGTATGAAATGTATGTAAATAAGTACTAAGTAAGTTTGTGCTTTACCTGGCGAGCAATTTGCATGCGCGGCTACTACAGCCGCGTATTTGTTAGGGTCAGCCACCAGCGACCACGGGCTGAGGCCGGACCCTGACATGAGAACTGCTCTGTGGAAGAGCAGACCTGAAACAATATGTAAGATATACGTAAAATACAAATTTTATTTCGTCAGCTGACGACAAGAAATCGTTAGATAGTGAATAAGCACTTTTGTGTGATTTTGTTCTGATAAAAATCATTTTTGGCTTTGTCTTCGGAAAAGGCGCATTAGTTTGAGACAAAACATAGCCTAATTTCCGCCTCCGGAGTGTTTGTTTGTTTTGATTCCTAGCAAAAGCATGTAATGTACTTCATGTAATGTACTTCAAAGAAGACGTACCTAACTCTCGCCCAAGCTTCGATCCTGTATTTGTATGTTACCGGTTAAACCCGATTTTATGCCAAACTAGTTTGTTTCAGACCAGACCGGCTTATCAACCATGTCTAAGATAATCTTAGGTTATCTAATCTAATCTAACTTGGTCTAGGACAAACTACTTTGGCCTGAAATTGGGTTTGGTCTGTAACATATATTTATATACATTTTTTTTTACTCTTAGTAGTGACGAAAATCTACCCACTGTGTGCCCCACATTTATAATTGTACTACCTTCCACCCGCGACTTCGTCCGCGTAGAATTCGGTTTTAATTATTCCCTCGGGAACTTTTGAGTTATACGCGATAAAAAATACCCTATTTCCTATTCCAGGAGCTAAGATGTAACTATATTGAACGTGTCATGAAAATCCGTTCAGGCATATGGAGGTGAGTGGTAACAAAAATACAGACACACACACACGCACGCACGCACGCCCGCACGCACGCACGCACGCACGCGCGCACACACGCGCGCACACACGCACACACACACACACACACACGCACACACACACACACACACACACACACACACACACACCCACGCACACACACACACGCGCACACACGCACACACACACACACACACACACACACACACACACACACACACACACAAACACGCACACACACGTGCACACGCACACACACACACACACACACACACACACGCACACGCACACGCACAGACGCACCCACACCCCCCCCCCACACACACACACACACACACACACACACACACAGAGAGAGAGAGAGAGAGAGAGAGAGAGAGAGAGAGAGAGAGAGAGAGAGAGAGAGATAGATTTTTGCCAGAGTGATCCTATAAGTATTCCCGTATTTTCACTGGACGATCGGAACCCTTATTTTTTTTTTATTTCAAGCCTGCAATTATTTATGTAAAAATACGTAAATATGTAATGAAGTAAAACATAATAAATATGAGTTATTTCATTCAATTAGATAAAAAATAACAAATCAAACCAGATTTTACCTTCCGGTACAGCCAGTGAAGTGAGTAAAAAATGCACGCACGCCGCGCCCGTGCCGTGTCCCATGAGCGTGACGTTGGACGGGTCGCCGCCGAAAACTGCCACGTTCTCCTTGATCCAGTGCAAGGCTGCTATTTGGTCCATCAGTCCGTAATTCGCCGGTGAACGCGGGTACTCGCTTGAACGTGGGTTGAGAAATCCTGAAAAAGAAAGTTATAAATAATAACAACAAATAAGCTTAATAAAAACAACTCTACAAAGTTAATATATCTAAATAAAATAACCGGACAAGTGCGAGTTAAACTCGCGTGGAGAGGATTCCGTTCCGTACATGATTATCTGAAATTTACTAGGTTACTTTAAATACCATAGACTTCTAATAGGTTTTCCTGTTTTCTATAGAAACTATTTTCTGTATTTTTTTCAAAATTTTAGCCCCAGTAGTATCGGAAATAAGGGGGGGGGATGATCAATATTCGCCAAATATATTTAAGATCCTCACAATAAGCCCCTTCATTTGACACTATGTCATATAGGTTGCATAACTTTTTTTTAATTTTCTATTCCAGTAGTTTCTGAGTAAATTGGCTGTGACAGACGGACAGTCAGCCCGACAGACACACGAGTGATCCTATTAGGGTTCCGTGTTTTTCTTTTGAGGTACGGAACCCTAATAAAATGAAAAAGAACCAAAAACTTAAAAATCTAATTAAAATATCCTAAGCGCGGCCCTCGTGGCATAGTTCCTAAAATGCTGGCACCATTTCTTAGGTGTATCGTAATTCTGATACGTTGAGAGAGGAAGCTGCCAGCGCTTTGGTCACCCGTGGAGTCAACCAGGCGCTTCGTTTGCTCTTTCGCGAGGTTAACAGCGCGAGGAGCCTGCTATTTTAAGGTTTTTTTTTGGCTTCACTTCCCAACTAAATTTTACTGAGTATATGTTTGCCAATAGAATTTTTACCATGTACTTATTTCACAAATTTTAATTTGATTAATATAAGTTTTCAGTTTGAAATCTCCATATTTGTAAATGAAAAAGCGCTGCTTAACTGCTTTATCGATGTGCGCCAACAAAATGGTTGCATATAATGTGAAAATGATGTAGTACAAAAATATTATTCATCACTAGATCTAAAAACAGGTCAGCGACACAATATACTTAGCTTCACTATTTTAGCCACAATAGCGTTTATTAAAATAAAAATAAATTGAAAATTACAAGGTGATCTTAAAAAGTCCTTTTTAGGTACCTACATTATATTAATCTTTATTAAAAATAATTATTTTGTCATCTGGTATATTTCATGAAGATAAAATTAGCCCTATACAGCATGTTATTTGGTTGCATATTTTAGGAGATAATGAAAATTAAAAATAATACACAGATAAATTAATTATAGGTCACGTGCTCCTGGTAGCGGCTACGCATGCAATGTGTACCTACCTGGCGCCTCATTCGGGAACGCTAAGTGATTCTGTAGCTGAATTTTATTGTAGTTATTCTCTTGGGAACGGTTGAATGATCCGAGCAAAAAACAATATGACTATGTGTATGTACGTATATAAACTCTTTATTGCACAGAAGTGATCCAACAAATAAAATTCTGCATTATGACAAACAATGTACAAAGGCGACCTTATCCCTAATGGGATCTCTTCCAGCTAACCTATGATTTGACAAGAAAAGACAATGCGTGGATAGACAAAAATTACAAATAAACAAAAATAAAACAAACGAATAATAATAATAATAATAAAATAAACATTATAAATAAATGGTATATATCAATATATAAACATATATTTTAAAAAATACCTAAATATTAATTAAGTTAAGTAGAAGAAGAACACTTATTTCGTATTCCAGAAATCATGAGTCTACATGTAGCCACATCTTACTCGGTTCCTTATTAAACGAGGCTACATGTTATGGCGACAAATATAGTGCCGTCTTGTAACCATAAATCAAAAGAAACAAAGGTTTCTCTACATAAAAAAATATCAAAACAAATAAACTAGAATTAACGTACTTCTAAGTTTGTTTGTTTCTTAGAAAATTACATTTAATTGCATGATTGAATGAAATGCCAATGAAACCATAACAATACGAAACATATGGATATCGAACCGTAACTTCCCCCCTTAATAATTTGCGATATGCCTATATAATACCCCATTACAATGTTTAGTACAATTCCATAACCTGTGAGACCGCACCACACCGTCCACAATGATATGATAGTGTGTGAATCAAGCACTATTAGACATTTATATGTATGTCGTAAGAACTAAGACATCAACAATAGGGTGTGTGTAAGCCAAGGCGCTGGCGTTTGACAACCTTCTATGAGACATGTTACACGAAATTGTAATGATAGGCATATCGTTCTTTTGAAATCTTTGGCCGCACTTGAGGAAATCCCGAAATTCTATCCTATCCTATCTATTCTTCTTTCTATTCTAATTATATTGGGTCCCCGTACTATGGATGTCGCCCGGGAGAGTACACCAAATTATAAAGCGATTGATTCGCGTCTCGGCGTATGCGTATTATAAAAATTGTATTTGAAACGTTATTGACATAAGTGCCTATATTTATTAAAGAATTTTCTTGAACTCAAAGATAACGTTTCAATGTAATCGAAGTTAAGAGATCTCACTGTCGAAATGCTTTAAATTATATGTAGAACATAAAACACAGAAAATACTGACGTTCTCACCTAGTACACCGAGCCGGTAGTTGATGGTGACAACAACGAGGCCCGCGTGAGACGCCAGCACGGATCCGTCGTAAGCATTGCCGGAGCTCCATTCATAACTCTCCCCGTGCACAAACACCAACACTGGGTACCTTGCCACTGCGTCGCGCACACCTGCTGAAGTAATGGGTATTGGTAATTATTATTAGTATTACGCATTGGTAAGGTACATATTATTTATGTACTGTGAAAAAAATGAACTACTGTCATGCTTAAATCAGATTAAGAGAAATGGGCCTGAACATGTCTATGACCTCATACTTCGTATCCCTCTACACATTATTTAGTGGTAAAATTCTGTTCATAACCATCTAATACACTGTTATTTTCAAAGTATGGTTTTTCTGTTGTACTTATTATGTAACGATGAGGATCATTATAACAATTCACGGTTCAAATTTACACCGAAAATAGAGTATCTCTATCCCTTTCGACTTATAGACTAAACTGGTTGGAAGCGCAAGTGGCCTTCAGTCGGCAAGCGATGGTGCACGAGTATACCGTACACGGGGGCGCCGGGCATCGATAACTCGTGGAAAAGTCGAAATTTTTGAAGTCAGTCAGGCAGACGGTAGAAATCTACGGTTTGATATACATTATTGGCGTAGCCTTTGATGCTATGCCGAACATGAATATGGTAGCATATGAAAATAGCAAAAATCAGTGGCAAGAAATCTAGTGTTGCCAAAACCGAACTGAACAATTTAAGCTCGACACGGTGCTGACTTTAATGTCATATATGCATACAAAGATTTTTATTGCTAGGCTTTGATGTAAAAATGTCACGCTGGAATTTTATACAGGCGATGTTATATCCATTAAAGGAGTTCGTGATCTAACTTCGTATAAAGATCAATAATAAATGTTACTGTATGTATCTTGCAGTAGCCAAAATAAAATGCGAAAGCGTGTTGGGATGACAGTCGTGTGAAGATAAAACGAATGAATGCGATGCAATTTGGTAATTAATTATTCCGATTTGTTTAAAGGTGCCTACAAGGCAGACATCGTTGTCAATAAATCTGTTCCGCCGGTAGTATGAACCAGTAGAAAAATACCGCTAAGTTTGAGAGATCGGTTATTGGAGGAGTTTAAACAATGGATCAATTAGGGGTAATTAGGAAGGTTACGCATCCAACTCAATGGGGCACTCGTGCTAGTTGCGAAGAAGAACAACGGCATCCGCGTATGCCTAGACCCGTGCCAGTTGAACGTTGCAGAGCAGCGCGCGCGCACCTTTTCGGTGCTCGACGCCAACTGCTGCTTCTGGGTTGTGCAGCTCGATGAGGAGAGCGCTGACTTATGCACCTTCGCCACTCCATTCGGCCGTTACCACTTTTGCGCTTGCCTTTCGGCTTTAATTGTGTGTCAGAGGACTTCCACGGCAAAATGCACCCGCTTTTGGAGGATCTCGGTCCTCGATAGCGTTGATAACTTTATTGACGACATTATCGTGTGGGGCAAGTCTAAGAACACGACGAGAGGTTAGGCGCGCTACTTAACCAGAGCCAAAGAGATTAATCTGAAGTTTAATAGGGAAAATGTAAAATAGGGATGCAGGATGAAGGATGGACACATCTTGGACACATACTTGACGCGAACAGCATGCGTCCTGACAGTTTTACAAGGTTTACAGATTTGACAAGGCTTTGCTTTGCTTTAGCAATTAAAGAGATGCCTCCTTCAAGCGATAGAAAGTGTTTAGAGACCATAAATTATTTCACAGACCATGTAGATAGACTCGATACTGAATCATCGACATTAACAATATCACTATTCATCCGCCTGTCAATATTTTCATCTGTCAATTTAGTCCACAGAATCCTGGATTCTAGTTTAGTAGCATTTTACAAAAAGCTCACTATGTATGAACTATAATTATTATGTATGCATCATTTAGCAGTCTCTTAAATGTACACAGTCTTAAAGGTTATTTCTTTTGCACCTGTCCTGTAGATATTTTGGAACGGCGGTTTTGTTTAAGTTGGAACTGAAAGAAGTCGCTAGTTTCCATTAAAATAACGAAACCGGTAACATTATTTGCTAAATATTTCTCAATTGCGGAAATCATTTCCTCTGAAAAATTATAGAAATAAGAACATAGATATTATGCTTTAATTGCATATAACCTTTAGAAAAATAAGATAGGTTTAAAAAAAAAAAGATAAATAAGTTAATAATACAGGATAGACTACTAGAATACCTTGTGCCGGTGCGTAGATATTCAGATACAAGCAATCCTCAGCCTGGTTAGTCAGGAAGGGAAGAATCCTTTTCAAATATTCTAATCTTCCTTTAGATATTCTCTTTAGCACCGCCGTTTCATTCCTTATGTCCGGAAGCACTTGAGGGCATACTAGGCTGAACTTCTCAGCAATTTTTACGCCAGACCATTGAGCTCCAGATACCGGAGGCATAAACCGCAACGAACCGACTGGCGGAGATGCATATGGTATTCCCCTGAATACCTCCACGGGTTCCAAAAACCGCGACTCCGGTGTTACTATGAAACCTCTTATGTCTCCGTACTTTGTTCGCACTACTCTTGAACTGATAATAGCTTGCGGTGCCTTCGAATCCATGGTCGTTTCGCCTTTGACTTGTTTTGTAGTCAGCACAGGGAACGAGATGAAATATAATATGATCAACATTAACATTTTTCCACCGCGAACAGAACCGTTTTCGATTCTATATGCGTGCGCGATAACACTGCTATAAATCAACCATTTTATTTTTTCAGGCGAAGATCTTGGTTCGAGGACTGACTCATCTGTAACAAAAACAATAGCAAATGATAAATAATTTGACATATTCAATGTACTTAATTCGGTTCTGAACTGCTTTTCAAACAATATTACAGGGAGCTTGTTAACTCGATTTGAATGTGAAAACAATATTTTCGTAATTAAATTTCCTCGTTTTCAAGGAAAAAACGCTAAAAATATTTTATTGCTGTGATGTTGTGCATGAGTCATGTTTAGTGTTTTAAGTCGCGTGAGGTAGAAGTAAAATATTAAGTTTTTAAATTATTAAAATATAAATAATCTTGATTTATTTTTACATGACTCCTGTTCTATAAGTATGTGTTGTTGTGTACATTTACACCATTATCATACCTACCCAAAAATATTTTAATATTACAGCATTAAATGCAAATTTTGGCGTTTGGTTGGTCGACCTTGACAACAAGCTACTTCGTTAGGCACCCTATGCATGGACATGTTAAAACGCGAAACGGGGTGCATCAAGTGCTGGTACTCAGTAGGTACATACCTAAAGTTTTCTCTTTCATGGCAGACTCAGGCGATAGGTCAATGACCTCAAGGGCTCTTTTCTCTATGGGAATAGAATCTAAAACAATTTTGGAATTGCTTGCCCATTTGGTTAAATCAAAACCTCTTCGATTATGATTAGGCATAACTGTTTTCACCATATTGATTGATTTCTCTTCAGTATCATAATTATCCAAGTAATCGTCCATATAATGTTTTTTCTCGATAGCTTGGACAGGTTCAGGTAACTTTTTTTTAGCGTTAGGTGAAGATGGCTGAACAAGGTGAGCATGCACTCCAGATAGCATAGACGTCATTTTATATACTTTTGAGGGCCCTGAGTCTGACGGGTCTCTCCCGAAAACCGTTTGAAACGCTTGATCCCTCCTTTTTTAATCCTTAAGAACATGTTTTTAATATCAGCAGATATTGCTATGTGTTTCAACCAAAAACGCCATAAAACAACTAATAAACCGTAGTAAATCAGGACTTGTTAATAGCTGATCATTTAAGGAAATACCTTGAGATTTTGCACCTGCGTCAAAAACTACTTTAGTTTTTCCTGTTTTGTTTGGGTGAGCAATAGCAAATTGTGGTAAAAACCCGCATGACTTTTCCTTCACTTCACTAATGTCATATTAGTAACCTATTAATTTGCTCAGTATAAGCTTTCTGTTAGTTTGGCTGCTTTTTAGATTTATTATTTAAGATTCGTGAAGATTCCTACCGCGAATGGAAAATTGAACCCGCTTACTAGTATTTTCAGAACGGGCAAAACAGATCCCCTCTAAATTAAGAGTAGTAGAGGGTCCTTCCGCACCTATCTCTTCTGCTAACTTTGAGTCAATCAAAGTAATAGTCGCCCAATCATCAAGCAATGCATAAGTACTGATAGAGCGCTGACCTGTAATTATGACAGGTACAATTTTCAAAAAAGCTTTGCCAGATGACACATCATTCGCACTGCTTGTGGCTTCAATACATTCGCTTAAGCTATAGCTACTACGTTATAGGTATCGCCACCAGAGTTGAGGTCACGCACACCGCGGCATGTCATGTGTGGACAAGACAATTTCGTTCGAATTTTCAAATTTGTGTTTTGTTTTGTATGGCATTGTGTACTCGTGTGTGTAATCATTCACCTCAACTCTCGTGGCGATACCTATATTACTCGTTATTATTACTGTTTACTAAAAAATAAAAAACGGCTGACTAAAAAATAAGACACCGGAAATTCTATTATCTTTTATGAATTTCCATCTTGCATCAACGGACTTTAGCAAAAAATCGTCGCATTTTGTTATGTTTTGATCGTTATTATCGCAAAGGGAGCAGGACCAGGGCAGAGGATGGAAGCTCTCGCTGCTGCACTGGGAAAAATTCTTGCTGCGGCGAAGGGACAAATGGCAAGCGTTGTAGGTCAAACATTTTTTTTTATTTTACGGCTTTTAGCGGCATGGTATGTAACAATTTGTATTTTCACCGTTTCACCGTATTTTCCACTTTAAACAAAAACTATTAAATCTAGGAGAAAACTGTCAAGGACAAAAATTATCTGCATTAAAATCCTTACCACGTGGTGTAATTTCTATATCCTAAATGTTATTCTGGACGAAGAATTTTTTAAATGGTTATAATATAATGTTTAATAAATTTAATATGTTACCAATGTCGGTGTATAGTAAATTGAATTCCCTATAGAGTGTTATAATGACAAAGAGTGTCTTCACTTCACACACACGCGCACGCACACAAACACACATTATTCGATAAATGAATGCAAATTGAAATCTCAATGTTTAATGATCATACATTTCTAAATAAAATTAAATTCTAATGTACCTAACTCAATTAATTTATAATAAATATTTTATTGTATTATACTCAAGTGCTAATTATAATTACCCAATTTAATAAAGTACAGTACGAACCAAAACAATGTTGTATTAATAATGTAGAATATTAAATAATGATTAAGATAATATTTATACAAACATTTATGCATACCAAAGTTTAACAATGTGAAAAGTGGTTTATATGGTGCGAGAAACAGAATAATAGTTGGTACCAAATAAAAATAAGGTTTTACACACACTCTAGACATTATCGTTCCGTTGAAGTTCAAAATGACTTCTTTATGACTACATTGAAGGAAGTGAGGATATAAGAATAACGTACGTATTTGTAATAAGAATAACGGTACGAAAACGAAAATTATAAATTTTAGTCAAGTTTTTGCTGATGCCACTTTTTGGAGTTGCCCGAAAGGATTCAAGCAATTGCATGCAATACACGGATTTGATGAACAAAACTACACAATAACTCCTATATTTTTTCCGTAATACCCATAAGAAAAAAGAAAAATTAAAAATATATTAATGAAAATTAAGTCCCGCATTCCTGCTTGGAAGCCAGATAAAATTACACTAGTTTTTGAGCAAGCTTTTAAGCAAATATTTCCTTAATAGTAGATTGTTGCACCGAGCAGAAAGTGATTCACTATTGCGCCGAGTGTTAGTTTGGAGCCCGAACGCAAGTGAGGGCTCTAAAAACACGAGCGCAATAATACATCACTTCATGCGAGGTGCATAATCTGCTTTTCTTTCAACTACTGCAAAGAGTTGGTAAAAGAAGCAAAAGTATAACCCACCTAGCGACGTAAAAAGGATTTTTGCACTTGATGACGCTCCCTTAATTTTTTTATATAACCTATGACACTCGCACGTTCTCGCTGAATCAAAAGATACTCTATTTATTAAAATCGGTCCAGTGGTTCAGAAGCTAAAGTAGAACATCCGAAAATTTTCAGAGAAAACTTGTATCTATCTGTTCAATTCATTTTCATATTACGCCATTTTTTTCACTTTTTTTACCTATACTGTCTTATCAGCCAGTAGGTACTTTGAGCATAAACTTTTTAGACGCCAATCACAGTTCGATTTAGCCGCCGACGTGTGGACTGTCTTTCTAATAGCAGGTCCAAAGAAAAGTGGTCAGCTATCCCTTCGGACTGTGAATGGGCGGATTGGGTAGCTGGTAGTTTAAACTTCTTGATCAACTAACCAAATTAAATAAAAATACAAAATAGTGTAATAATTAATTTTTCTCCCAACTACGCTTAAATTTCATCATTATGGCCTTAAATACTTAGCACAAAGCAGCCCTTATTTGCTCTAGAGCAATAAAGTTGCATACAAAATTCATTATTGCATTGTTTTGTATTATTTTTTCATTTGGTTAGTTTATTTTCCATTCACAGTCCGACAGGGCAGCTGACCACTTTTCTGTGACTTGCTTGACTTGAAATAAAAGCAGATTATGTACCTCGGATCAAGTGATGTATTATTGCGCTCGTGTTTTCAGAGCCCTCACTTGCGTTCGGGCTCCAAACTAACACTTGGCGCAGTAATGAATCAATTTCTGCTTGGTGCAACAATCTACTATTGTATGCAGCTTTATTGCTCTAGACCAAATAAGGGGTGCTTTGTGCTGAGTGTTTAAGGCCATAACGATGAAATTAAAGCGTAGTTGGAAGAAAAGTTAATTTTTAGAGTGAGTTCTACACTATACCTACCTATATGTACAAACTTAAACTAATAATATAATTAACAAATAAAAAAACCAACATCAAAAACCCGTTGAAAAGAAGAAAGTGGTCATCTCTGGTTTTCATCATCAGTACCACTTCACCAAATAATGCTTTTGCAACGCAACTGCTTTAGTTGTTACAGCAAAAACCCCAATTTCTCATACGAGCCTATAAAATGTAAGGAGTTCCATCGATTCCTCATAGATCCTCTCATCACACTTCAACTTTGACTACAACGGGACCAACTTGGAGGTATACTACAACGAGACCAGATTTATCTACTTTGAAAATACCGTATGACCCGATCAGTCGATGCCAAAGGAAAAAAAAACCTCCCTTTTTCCTATTTTGCCGACTTTCTTTTCTAGCTATAGATTGTCTACCAAGAAAATAAATTCCTCTGAAGAAACGACACTTCTTGATGAATTCATAGTTGGCAACTGGAAGCGAAACAGGAATGTAATTTCTTTTATGGCAACTAGTTGCGTAGCATGATTATTTCTTCTTTTTTGGCAACTGGTTGTGAAAGTCAGTTGCCAAAGCGGCCTGAAGGAGTAGTTGATGAGATAAACGGGTGTGACAAACAGACAGAGGGACAGACAATGATGTATCACCGTAAAGGTTTATTTTTTACCTTTTAGGTACGGAATCCTTAAAGGAAACTAGAAATAGAAAGAACCCGTAGAAAAGGGTGCACCCGGGTGTGTAAGTTTGTATGGAAAATGGTAATCCTTCCGTATATCAACTTTCAATGAACATTCTATGAGTAAATTCCGTGAGTCTTTACATATAGCACTAATAATTAGTAAGAAATGAAAATATCCTGTAAATAAATCTGATCAGTACATAACTAGTGTGTTAGTGTTATTTTATAAAGGTCGATAAGCAATTGACATAATTCTATCGTCATCTGGTACTTAACGGGTATAATGATACTATTTTTTACATTATATTCAATCAGTGTCAAGTAAATGAAAACAGTATGAGAGATGTATACCTTATTTACTTGCCACCGACTTCGATATAATTAATTTATTATTGAAGTAACAAATATATCTGATGGTTCTAGGTAATTTACTAACGGCCAGTCATTCTTTTTTAGTACTCAAAGGGTCCGGAGTCGGTTCTGTTTTTCATTAAAAATAATTTTATTTAAGATAATATCAAAATTTATTAATTTCACGGGATTCTGAATATCAGGATGTTCACGTTCAGTTGTTCACGGAAACGAAGTCGCAGGCAACAGCTAGTTGTAATCATATTCATCTAGACAATTTACTATTAACGTTGAATTATTTAATAACCATTTTAATTTTTTGAATGATGTGTAGAAAGTACTTACCATTCAACTTTTTGAACGATCAGGGGCTATAATAGCAAAGTCATAAATCACACACATAGGTACATACATTAACTATAAATGGTATGTATAGTAATTTACACTTAGCACGAGATTTGGGTATAAATTGGTCACATTGAAGGAAAATATAGTGCTAGAAAAAAATCAAATAACTTAGAATATGCATTTTTGTTGTAAGGTACGTGTTCTGATTGCTTTTTCAGTGGCTTTCTTATGTTCTAAACCGTTTCCCCTGTTACGTTGGGCGCGGTTGACGCGGTGCGGCAGGGAGCGCCGCTTCACTGACGGCGCTTGACGGGGTGCCCGCCCTGCGCATGCCTGCTCGCGAACTCGGTCTGAAAAGAGATGAAAATGGCGTGTTCCAATCGTTCGTCGATCCACGATGGATGCCGAACAGTAACGAATACTCTCAGCCGTGACGCAGGCCTCGTTAACGGTTTCTCGGGAATGCCGTGTAGCGATAAATCGGCACTAATCACCCGACTGTGCCCGGCCAAAGAGGGTAATGTGTTCATTCTAATATTGTTTTACTGATTGATACCTATTTTTTATTTTGGGATATCGAAGCATGTTCTTTGGAGTTCCAGGCAATTATCACAATCTATCATGAAACTTAAAAATCGAACAAGGGCGTATCGCTTTTACCTTCGAAATTAAACGAGAGATAATCCGAAAGCTCCCATCTCTTTATCTAACCAAAGTCAACTGTGATACGATCTTGCAAAATTATTCAATTTTATGAAACTTTCTCAAAAAAGTAAATATTTATAATTGCATTATGTTTTTATTGTTTATATTATTTATTATACCTACTTGAATATACCTAACTTTTTATCTGCATCATTAATTATTTATTTTTAATTTAAAATTTGTGGGTGCGTAGGGTTTTGATAATTAAGAAAAAAGTCCGGTCAAGGGCATGTCGGGCCATTCTAAGTGTAGGGTTCTGTAGCTCCATAACTCCAGCAACCATAACATTGACGAATCGAGTAATTTTACCCCGGGCAATTTTAGTGTTCAATAAATTCCTAACGTAATAATGTAATAACTGGATAAGGATCAATAATGTGTATAATGTATAATGTTTGTATGCCATAAAATTTGCATGTCATTGTATGACAAAACATGTGAGACTATTACCTTGACCAAATTGTACCTACACCGTGTTTTTACGCAAAAAAATATTCTTATTTAAAAGAAAAAAAACTATATCGTTCAAAAAAGGTTCACAAATAACCTACAATCTCTCTTTAAGTATTTAAAAAATAATTAAAGATTAAAATAAGTAGTTACTGTACGTCAACCTTAAGAGATATATACATGCACTCGCGGACTTTTCTTTCATCCTTTCGTTTAGCCAGTGTTTGCGTAATAATGCATAGTGTAAGAGCCAAAAATTTATTTAATTATTTTAACTTGATGTAACTTTTGTAAACATCGACATTTCTCTATTATTTATCAATTTTATTAGAATGTATTATAAACCTTCCGGAAGAAAATCTCCAAATGATAGTGAGACCCGCATCATAAACCATTGCATAGTTTAGCAGAAACAACAACACACAACATAACAGGCAAACAGGTGGACGCGGATAGCGACTTTGTTTTATCGACCGAGCGAGCGATGCGAGGGAAGCTTCTCCGTTTCAACATGGTAAAAAATGCTTTCGTATCGCGGCGGTTGTCTGTCCAGCGGCTGTCCATTTGTTCTCCTCTACTGGGGGATTACCACGATCTATTAACGCGATTCCCTTCAGACCCTAAAATGAACTGCGTCGCTATTTCATACCATGAAATTCTATTTAAAATACAGGGTGACATCGAAGACGTGATCAGAAACCAGTTTTTCAGACTCGGTGGTTGATGGCCATTTTCAAGCAATATTAATTAAAAGAAACAAAAGTTTTTTTTTTTCAATTTAGTCCTTCGAAGGGTGAACTGTGAATAGTCAGTAGATGTAAATTAACAAAAATAAAAACGATTTTGTTTCTTGTAACTAATATTGCTTGAAAATTGCCATCAATTACCGAGTCTGAAAAACTGGTTTCTGATCACGCCTTCGATGTCACCCTGTATATGATGTGTTATGAAATAGCGAGGCAGTTTAGAGATCTTGGTAATCCCCCAGGTCGCATTTGTCAACCGATTCTCGTGAAATTTTATGAACAGGTTTGATAATAATATAGTTTTTTTTTGTCGATACAGTTTTTCGAAATTTTCAGTATTGCGGAGATATTGGGGTTTATGCGATTACAAAACTTATTTGTGGTGTTGGTAAACCGACCACAACCTTTGTCGATGTATGGGGATAACAGTTTTCCAATGCCAAAGTTAAGTTTGTCGCTAGGTCTACACGGTCCGTGAATTTTATTGTTTCGTTTTTAACCTTTATATCTTCTAAAGTATTTATTTAAATGATATACCTAGTGTACCTACAGTACAATATTAATCTACATTAAATGCCCAAGATAAAGACAATTTGTTTGGATAAGGAATTTTACTGAATGGGAGAAAATAGCTTCGCAAATAACCTTTATTTAAGTAATATTTTAAAAAAGCAGATATACAAACAGACAGATTTGAAAAGTCTTAAATATGTTAAGTTTTATGCTATGTAGAGATGAATAAATAAAAGTAGGCAAATAAATAAATATTGTAGGCTTCTTGGTTGGTGACCGTAAAATGCTCCGTTTTTGTCGATTCAGTTTTGGAAATCTTTTGTCGCGAGGTCTTCAGCTTACGGAGCCACTAGTAATATTTAGAGGTTAGAGACTTTGTACAACCCTTGCACATCTGCGTATGACAGCATGACTACCTACGCGGGCAGCGGCATAGTTCCACATCAAAGGCAATGCCCAAGATAAACTGTGCCCCGGGTGGCAAGTGAGGATCGACCAGCCTATCCGCGAATTAAGGACTCTCGTTGATCTGTTTTAGAGGGCGCAATCACCGTAACAAAATTACTACTATAATTCGCAAGACTTTTATTGTGCCATTTGACGTTTCCTACGCGACATATTACGCAGATTTGACATGTTGAAGCACCGAATAACATAATCTCGATATGAACAGAGAAATGAAGGACAGCTAATAGCAAAACGTGCACTACCATGGTCAACCATAGCAAAATCAGGTATGAAATATGATCTCAATATTGCGTATGAAGATGACAAATGCTCCTCTGCTGCACTGGGAGTCACTTATCATCCTGGCATGTCGTAAGAGTCGACTAAGGGACGGGTCCTCTCCAACATGGTGGACTATCTGTATGGGCGATGGGCTGATCACCTGTCACCATACGGTTCATCATACCATCTTAGGACTAATTCATCGAACGTGGCCATAAGTAGTCTTGTGGCTCTGCCCACCCCATTAGGGATTTCGGGCGTGATAATATGTATGTATGTAAGATGACAAAACAATTGCTTTGGGAACTATGATACACCTGATTTATTGTACAGTTTAGTGATGGATCTTCAGGGTGATAATAGCCATTTTATGAATCTCATTCCTTCCAAATGACGTCTATTGGTGGGAAACAAAGGACACCAACAGGATTTGTGCCAACTTTTAAATTACACGAACAGGTATACCATTTATTTGGAAGTTTACTCATTTTTATAACATGAGTAATATATTTGCAAATTTTTCCACGGGTATAGATGATAAAGAAGGTAATTTGAGCTGCTCCAATTTGCCAGATGTTAAAAAAGTTAATCCTTACATAAAATATTTGAAAGCAACCTTGGATAAAGTACCTGCTTCTTGTGATTCGTTTAAAGTTGTCATCCATGCAACACCATACACGCAAAAGCTACCTCAGGAACCAGAGGTTGTTTCAACGCACCTTCAATGAATGAAACTGCTTTAGTGATGGCAGGTCAACAGTTTGAACACCGTGACATCATACTTGAAAGTCACAGCCAAAGTCTGGGGCGAATCAGTGTGCTTCACCGATTATATGACGCCCTACAATATCCTTTATTATTTTGCCGCGGTGAGGATGGATATTCAATTTGCTTACCACAACACGATCCTATAAAACATGAGTAGGGAGAGACGGCGAGGCTGAACGTTATTAAACATAACAAAGCTACGCGCAGATAATTACGTACATCTACAAGATGCTGCTTTCAGACAGGATGCTGAACCCGAACAGTTTGGTCAAATGCCGGTGCTGCCATCATCTTTCACTGGTCGGCCCAGATATAGCAGATGACAAGATATAGCAGATGCATTGTTGCCCGGTCAAAAGCCTTATGATCGCCACGATATTATAGCCATTGTTTCATCTTATATAAGGTTAAAAGGATAATGGCACTTTTAACCAAAGGTCAAATATTGGGAGAGGTACGTTGTTTTATGTCAATGTACCTCGTTATGGCATACTTTCGTGCTGGACGGTAATCGCCCGTTTTGTGGTTACTCGGTTTTTTATAGCGATGACATGTTACGCAGACAGGGGCCACTTCTTTCTTGGCGCAATCCTTCATGACGCGGCCTAATTGGTCGTAGTGGCCACATGTTGGATCAGAGTCACGGCAACAATGAAAACACCTGTACTCTTAGCATGAGTTTACGCAAACCGTTCTCGTTATCGACATGTATCGGAAATACTGCTTGTTGCCGATACAAGTGAAAGGGACCGAGAGATGATTATAAGTACATAGCTTATTGTCAAATTATATCTGCGAAATAAAAAAGATTTCTGTTTACTTTTATATATATCATCAACCTATTTTATACTATAATTTTCAAGTAAACAGTGATATTTTGAGAGTACGTAAAAATTTGCGTCGAGAGCAAAATCAGCTTTTTTAACGAAAATAATATTTATTTCACCACAAACACTAGTCACATAATGGTTCACGCACAAGCAAAATATATCAAAACAATACTTGAACCGAATAAGGAGTGAAAATTATTAACAATTTTGCCACTTGTGATCTCAACTCCATAAAAGCGTCATTAGATCCTGGTCTGTACCTTGTGCTAAGAAATAGGTGACATAGACTCTCCACTGTGCTGTAGGTATAACAGATAACACACATTTATTAATCAGTCTATGTTCAGCTCTTGGGGTGACTGTGACCTTTAATCTTCGGTACCAGTTACGGTCCAGGAGGGTGCCTAAAGAAAGAGTGCCTCCGGGTATGATAGTTTGTATGGAAAATCGTAATCCTTGCGTCTTTCACTGAAACGATCAATTTTAGGAAAGTGGTGGGTCAGGATGTCTAAGTTTATACCGGAAAAGCTGATATGAGTTGATATTTGGTACAAATTATTTGTAAATGACGTAAAAAAATATCAAAATCGGCCCACGCGTTTGATCTCTAGAGCTCCACAAAGGAACAAAAATACATATAACCATACATAGGCAGATAAATACATTAACCTCTTTTGCGTTACGCAGTCGAGTGAAAAATAAAATAACCTGTAAATAAATATGAAACCTATAACTAGTTCAAATATTATTTTTTAAGATCTTCACTTAATTCTGGATAATAGTTTGTGCACGCGAACGAAGTCGCGTAAAACAGCTAGTACCTAAGACGTTTTTGTATTTGGAGGTTCAGTCCGGCAAAGCTCTAATTGTTTTTAATACGGATAATAAGGAAAGATTGCGACTGACAGATGCAGATGAAGACGCGGGAAAAAGTTTATTATGTAATAATATTAATTCACATAAATAATAATAATCATTTTCAAGTTTTTCTAGACATTTCAAAACCTATTTTACATCACTTAACAAGCATTTATAGATCATAAATAAGCATTTTATTAAGATAAGTTATGCGCGTTTTACAAATTTATTTTGTGTCATCGAAAAGGAAGCATTTTTCATGATAGAAATATACCAGAAATGTTATCCCCTCTACACCGCATTCTGTTGTATTTTGGTATTAGAGTCGCGCAGGGACAGTTTGGACGTTATCCAGTCGCGCGCCTTGCTCACGCCCTGAGCGCGCTCTCACTCATCCACAAGTGATCACTCAACTGTAGTTTTTAAAATAACCGGGATAATGATATTATCAGTGACAAGGTTACTTTGTGTGTTTCCCAAATGTTTAAGTGTAAACTCTCTAAATAATTGCAGTATTTAAATTCGGTGATATTAAAACAAATATTATTTAGTTTGAACGTTGTTAAAGTACTCGGACATCCTGAAATTAAAATTATTTTACAATAAAACCAGTTGTAACTATAATAAAACAACTACCATTTTAAGCGCGCTCATCGTAAAACGAGAAAACCGGAGCACAAGAAAATGGCTTCTAACCGGCAAGCGACTTTATTTATAAATCACATTTTGTTTATTTGTGTTCTCATCTCCCTCTTGCTCCCGACTGCACCTGAGAGTGTAACAAGGGTTTTCGAAGATTCCCGAAACATGCAGAATGATGACAGTGGACGCCGATTAACAAGAGAATATGATCTGAGACAGGGTGCGCTTAGGGGGTTGATACTGAAACCCAATCGTCAGTATGAATTACAGAATGTTGAAATTTTTTTGGGTATACCCTACGCTGCTCCGCCAATTGGAAACTTTCGTTTCATGCCACCAGGTGAGTCTTAAGTATTGTGTGGGTGGATTTCCAGCACGTTGTTTTGTTACGTAATTGTTGCCGCTTCGTATTGTTGCTTGGTGACGGTGCGTGGAGTCGGCAACTTATGGTCTGCGAGCCAGGAACAGATTTTCATGACCAATACCCTTCCGGCCCGTAACTCGTAAAATGATTCAGAGATTTGTATCTTGTAGCCTCGTGAACGTCAGCTGCGGTTCCGTGGATGGGTTGAGCAGCGGTAACGTCCCAAACACGTAGAAAAAAGAAAATTTTCGCCGTGTTTTCTAGATTGAGAATTTGTCAGATTATAGTTAAGACAATATCTTAAAGAAAAAAATCGTCAGTAGTCCTGAGTATAAAGTGGTGGTTGGTCAACAGATCATGAGTTCTTTTTTATCATTTCCTCCTGATTGTAGATCTGTCGGATAATAGTTTATCATGCTATTGTGAATAAATCAAAACGTCAGTCGGCTGTATCTCGGTGGAAAGATCGTCAGCTGATGCCCTGAAAGGTGTAACGCAGGAGCCAGACGGGAGCATCTAGCTATCGCCTATTTATATGCACCAGCAAACGAGTTATCCCTCGGCATACTGCAAGCTGATTTTTTTAATTACTTACAGGATCATAATATTAATAATAAGCTTAAGAATTTTCATCCAGGAGGAAATGACTTATCTAAAGTTATTCATAATAAATTAGCTTCCGTCTGCGACTTCGTCCTCTTGAAGTTCGGTTATAATAATTATTATTCCTTAGGGACCTTTGGGCTTACCATGGATAACAATTACCCTAATTTCTACACACACACGCACGCACGCACGTACACACATTCTTTTTCTTAAAGACATTACAAATGCTGTAATTACTTTGAGAAATGCCATCAAAAATATTTCACTCATAACAGCATCGTCATCATAGATGTCTGTAACATCACCTGAGGGCTTAGCATACTAATTTTTATCGCACACGGCATTCGTCCCTTTCGCACCCGCATATAAGTAAAAAAGTGACGGATGCTCGATAAAAACTAGTGTGCTAGGCACTCTGGTACAAACGAAATAAAATAGTTAATTACTGTTAAAAACGTGAAGTAAAATTCTGCCCTCCTAAGCCGAATAGCGCTATCTCAATCAGAGTAAGTTTTGAGTAATCGACTTTATGACAATTTACAGAAGGTCGATTGTCTCAAACATTCTCTGATTGAGATAGCGCTTTTCGGCTTAGCAGGGCAGAATTGTAGCTTCGTGAAACTGGCCACAGATGTCACCCTTCGAGGCGCTGGTAGTTGCAGACACTAGAAAGAGCCCGTGTGGCCTACTAGCATATTTTTTTAATACTTTGGGAAGTAATGCTGCTAGGAATCATTGCGAACGAGAAACAAAAGATCGGCATTATGTGCGTTTTCATGAAATAACGAATAGAAAATATGCGACTGGAATATTTGCTACAATGAAAAACCCATTTTATTAAATAACTTATGTGATCTAACAAACTTCGTTAAGATAATTACAGGCGATGTTAAAATAAACATCAATGTACATCCCCTGGCAATGATTGCCGATCTCATTTTGCCTTAACCCTTTCATGCATAAATAAATGAATAAAAATTAGTTTTTGTTTCCAGCAAGTGCCCCTTCATGGTCTGGTGTGAAAATGGCAACACGTTTTGCTCCAGTGTGCCCTCAATCCCTGCCTCCGAAGAAGAAAGGCGATCCTCAGTCCTCGGGACGTCAACGATACATGGAACGACTGGAACCATTTTTAAGGCACGAATCAGAAGACTGCTTATACCTTAATATCTACGTTCCTTATAAAGGTAAAAAAATTACGTGTTGTTTAAAAAGTTATCGGCGTAAGCACCATGCTCTCCCGTCTTGGTCTATTTACCTACAGCATTTTGCTAGTACCAGCTCTGAAGTCATAATCTGCCATGAAATTACTTGACAGCTAATTGCAACTGACATAGACTGAACGCCGCAGTAAGCCAGAATGGCTTAGTTTGAGTACTTAACCTCACTTTTGTGCGTCGACTGTATCTATGTGATATTATTCTAAGGCAGGGGTCGGCAATCTTTTGGAAGTCAAGCCGCACTTATTCATGTTTTTGATAATAGTATAGGTATCGGCTCTCTCCTTTTATAGCTATTACTAGCAAACCCGGCGAACTCGGTTTCGCCACCAGATGGCTTCGTTTTATGTAACATTTCGTTTGGTGTAGCTATGTATCAGAGATGGCGCTGTATGTGAAAAAAGATTTTCCCGCTTTTCTGTTGAATTTTTTCCTAAATTTTCTTTGCTATAAACCTCACGGAGCCCGAGACCTTTCCAACAAATGCAAAACCGTGGAAATCGGTTCGTGCGTTCTGGAGTTATAGCGTCAGGAAGGAAAACTCGACTTATTTTTATATAGTAGATAATACGTATTAAGACTTTCATTTACAAAATAGCCGCGGGCCGCACGGAGGAAGGCCGCGAGCCGCACGCAGCCGGGCAGCGCTTTGCCGACCGCTGTTCTAAGGAATTAATTAACATATCCATTAATCATCGCCGCACATAGCACGAGGGACCCACTATGGACGAGCCCCTAACACAAGGTCGGACACGTGGTGCGGCTGCACAGAAGTGTGCGGCTGTTAGTAACTTTGACATAATTTTGAAACCTCGAGACATTTAGCTTTGATTTTTTCACCATGTATTTAGGAAAATGTTTAGGTACTCTGTTGGATTTTAATGCGCAGTCTGGTCCAATGTGTAAGGAAGACCCCCTTAAATATTTATTTTATTCTGTTTTTTAGTATTTGTTGTTATAGCGGCAACAGAAATACATCATCTGTGAAAATTTCAACTGTCTAACTATAACGGTTCATGAGATACAGCCTGGAGACAGACGGACAGACGGACAGACGGACAGACGGACAGACGGACAGACGGACAGACGGACAGACGGACAGACGGACAAACGGACAGACGGACAGCGGTGTCTTAGTAATAGGGTTCCGTTTTTACCCTTTGGGTATGGAACCCTAAGAAGATTATATACTCTCATAAACGTACCTACAATATAAGTTGCGAAGGAATCGCTACGATTACACCGATTTCTTATCTCTCGTGGCGACCAGCATGCTCGGACGGACGGTCTTAGCTCCATATGGCTGAACGGATTTTCATGAAACGTCGAATATAGTTAGACCTCCTCCTCGAATAGAAAATAGGGTAATTTTTATCCCGGATAAGTCAAAAGTTTCCAAGGAACTAATTACCACTGAATTCCACGCGGAAGAGGTTGCGGGTGGATAGGTATGTAAATAAATAAATTTTAACCTTTAAGTATGTCTAATGTGAAGAAAAAGTACCGGTTCTTAAAACTTGTTAATATTTGTTTTGTTTCAGAACAAAAGTCAAAGAAGTTTCCTGTTCTAGTATTTATTCATGGCGATTCTTTTGAGTGGAGCTCGGGGAATCCATACGACGGTAGAATTTTGGCATCATATGGCAACATAATGGTTATAACAATTAACTATCGTTTGGGCATCCTCGGTACGTATTTTGTGTTTATATACTCATAAAAGTAGTTATTCCCTCGGGAACTTTTAATGTAAGAAGTAGCCTATGTGATAAATCCAGGGTATAATCTATCTCCATTTCAAATTTCATCCAAATCCGTCCAGCCGTCGAAGTGTGTAGATTCCTACAGTTACACAAACTGTTACTGTTACCTGGTTACTGAATGAATAAAACTTTGTAAAAACCTATGCAGAAAAAAATAACCTGGAATAAAAAATCTAGGTACTATAAAGTACAACAGGTAGGTACATTGCATGCGTAGCCGCTTCCAGAAGCACTGTGAATTATTTATCTTTTCATTATTTCCTAAACTATGCAACCAAATAACATGCTGTAAGGGCTAATTTTATCTTCATAAAATATCCCAGAATTACATTCATTAAAATACATTATATCTAACTAGATGACCCGCCACAGCTTCGCCCGCCCGGTATGGAATTTCAAAAATCCCTTCTTAGCGCACCTCTAGAGTACCTACTCGAGGAATGTCTCCCCCAAATGTCAAACCTCTAGGACCACTCGTTTAGGCTGTGCGTTGTCTATAAGTGAGTCACGTTACTATTTTATATGTATAGATAAGTACTCTTAAAGATCACGTTGTAAAAAAGTTACTGTATTGTGGCTTAAATAGAACAGCTAGGTATATTGCGTTGCTGACTTTTTTTTACATCTAGTGATGACTATTAGTTTTGTAGTAGATACATAATTTTCACGTATATCCAACTATTTGGTCGACGCACACCGATAAAGCAGCTAAGCAGCGCTTTTACTTCCCACTTGATTAACAAATATGGAGAATGAGAGATATCTATAGTTATCTATATATGTATATAAAATTTGAGGTGTGTGTCCCTATATTTCACTTTGCAGCCAAAACTACATATCGCAGACGCATAGTGTTTGTATGTGGCAATAGGTACAAGGCTCCCATCGTGCACTATGGTGGTTGCAAGTCAATATCTATAAGGGTGGGAAAAATACGGGGGTTCGAAAAAAGTCAGCTTCAAAAATGTGAGACTATCATTGATCTGAAATGATCGTGATTGTTCTAAAGAATTTTTAGAATTATCTGAAAAGTTCTAAAATATATGCCTAGATTCTAATTATACGAGAATGTTCTAGAAAATTATAAAATTATCTAGACATCTATATATCTATATCTATATATGTAGAAAATGCTAATGTTCGTTTGTAAAAACAAATATTCCAGAATAATCGAGAAACCTCTAAAATGGAATTCAAAGATCTGGTCGATCGAGCATGTTCTAAATATTCGAAAAAAAATCTCGATTGATCACAAACATTAAAGAATGATCGAGAAAGCTCTAACATGTAAAACTCGAGAAAAGCTGAACGGATTTATCTTATCTTAGTCTTGAAATGTTCGTGGAGGTCTAGGGAAGGTTTAAAAGTACATAGGTTACTTAAATTATTATTCTTCGCAGACGAAGTCGCGGGCACCAGCTAGTAAAATATAGTTTATATTACTCAGGAATAGTGTAGCTTCCTAATTTAATTTTTAGAATCGGTTCAGTACTTCCGAAGATTACCTATCGCCTACATACCAACAATGAAACAAACAAACAAATTTTACCTCTTTATTATATAAGTGCCGAGTTGGATAAGGATTAATATCCTAACAGCTCTAGGGTTAGTTGGAAGATGACCCATAAGGGATAACTCACAGTGCATTTATGTATATTGCATATTATTTTGTATTTAATTTATGCAATAAAGAGTTACATACATAGCTACATACATACATACATACACATTTTATATACAAAACCAATTGAATCACCATCGCTAATATTTTACGTATTGAAATTATTTGATATATCTATTTTTGAAAAGGACAATTTAAATACTTAATTCAAGTCAATAAATAAAGGTTAAGTAATATACCTACTTGTTTCAGGTTTCATAAAACCGAGCTTGACAGAGTTTGTTTACGACAACAACGGCCTCCTCGACCAGTTAGCTGCCCTACAATGGATCAAAGACAACATCGAGGATCTGAACGGTGATCCCAATTCCGTGACCCTAATGGGGCATGGGACAGGAGCAGCTTGCGTCAGCTTTTTGATGTTGTCACCCATATCCAACGGTATTCAAGTTATTTAATGTAATCTAAATGTACCTGGTAAATACGGCTAAGGGCGGCTTGCACTTGCGTGAATCTTTAGAAAAGTCGTGTATGTAATAAAAACCGGTCAAGTGCGAGTCTGACTCGCGCGCCGACGGTTCCGTAATTATCTATGAAAAATAAACCCTAAAAAAGAAAAAAAAATGCTTTTAGCAACGGGGTAACCATTTACAACCTACCTATGAAATAAGAAAAA
Organism: Tortricodes alternella; assembly: GCA_947859335.1. Lineage (NCBI taxonomy): Eukaryota > Metazoa > Arthropoda > Insecta > Lepidoptera > Tortricidae > Tortricodes > Tortricodes alternella. The sequence goes on along the minus strand of OX401970.1, from coordinate 17,747,364 downwards.
ATAACTTTCGCAAACTCCTATCTCCGTGCAATTGTGGAGTGTGATACGACCTTGCAAAGGTTATTCCGTTTAACTATTTTTTTTAATGTGATTTAATTACAAATTTACTATTTTCGGACTTTTTCCTTTATTTGTGCTGGGCTTGCCAAATATCATGATTCTAGGTCAACGGGAAGTGCCCTATAGGTTTTGATTCCCTTTGGATTTCCTTGAAAGTATCAAAATATGTGTCATAAACGGCCGTATCTTTTGATTGCGGTGACTTAGAAGGTTGATTTTTTCACAGCTTCAAGAGATTGCAGACCTGAGTATTTGATATTAATTTCAACTTGATACCTCCATGCGTTCCTGAGAAAAAGGTCTTGACAGACAGAAAGACAGACAGACAGACAGACAGACGGACAAACAAGTGATCCTATAAGGGTTCCTTTTTTCCTTTTGAGGTACGGAACCCTGAAAATGACATTTGGACAAAATATAAGTGTGATGAACTGACTGATACTTAATCTGCTGAGCAATAGTTTACGAAACCTTGTAAAATTAATGAAATATAAAAACACACCTCACGCCGTGGTCAAAATGGAAAGCCACTAACCGAGTTTTTTTTCATATCGATTCCACGGCTCTTTACCTAGATTTCATAGCAGGTCTTAAGTTGTTCTGGATTATGTTTCAGGATTATTTCATCGAGCTATACTCATGTCAGGGTCGGCATTATCTGATTGGGCATTAACAAAAGATCCAAAACAATACACATTGCAGGTGGCTCAAAGTCTTGGTTGTAACCCGACGTCTAAGAATTTGATGAAATGTCTACAGAATAAACCGTGAGTAATGAATACACTACAGATTTTTCTAAACTATAGAATTTGGATTACTATTGGATCGGCGAATATTTTTTGCTAATTATGACGGTTTGTTAGATGGGTGTTTTAATCGCATTTTTCATCGGTACGTTTTTTGTCATGATCGCATTTTGCCTCGAACTTATTTTGACAAACAGGCATTTTGTCCTATCGCATTTCTAGAAGACTTTGTACATTCTAGAAAGTTCAATATAGTTTCTAAAATTTTCTATGAATAGTTACATAAAAACATTTCGGAATCGGATGTTCTACTTTAGCTTCTAAACCACTGGAGGCATAGGGTGAATTATTAGCATTTACCCTTGCAGATTGTTTATGTAGTAAATGATATATTAATGCTTGAAAAACACGCGGCTTTACTCACGATTTATTGTCAGAAATAGTCCGACATGTTTCTGACAATAAATCGTGAGTAAAGCCGCGTGTTTTACAAGTATTCATAATATCTCACGAAAGTTTTAATTTGACGATATATAATATTAATGCGAAATTTAATTATGTATTTTTTAATTATTTATATTTATATGTATTAGTTTCTATGTGTGGAGCCACGGCGAACGTCAGCGATTGGATCTTTAATTTAAAAAGAAAAACCCGGCTACAACTCTTATAAAATTAAGAATGTGCACAAATTGCATTTATTTGAAACCAAATTCAATGTGTCATTATTCTAAATTATTTTTCAGACTAGCAGAGATACGCAAAGTTCAAATTCTGGCGAGAGAATTTGAAACTCCACTTGGAGCAGTTGTTGCAGGTTCATTTATACCGGACAATCCAATCAAGATCATGGCTTCTTACCCAAATCTCCTAAGCAAGTAAGTATTGTCTTTTGTTGAGAAGTCATTTTAAGAACGGCGGGACAATGGGGCATTGAGGCCCAACGGTTTATTAAGGAGTTGGGGGGCCGGCTAAAGGAGAGGGGCTGTGACCCTCGCTCTGGATCTTGGCTGGTTCAGCAGATGTCAATTGCTATCCAGCGCGGTAATGTGGCTGGCATAATGGGGACATTTGGGCCAGGCACGATGCAGGGTGGGTTTTTTTTAGGTTAGTTAATTTTAATTCTCTTTTAATATTCTTGTTTTTGTTATTTTTGCCCTTGTGTTGTTGACTTTATAGGTAAAAACCTTTAAAAAATTAGTTCTTTTTACAACAATGCTTACCAAGTGGATGCAGGTTTCGCATTACATGTGATGAAATGTATGTTTAACGGTATTTCAACTAGAGATGAAGCTATTACGAAGCGGTCCATCGTTTTGCATCTATAATCGGAACAACTTGGCCTTCATTTAAGCATTTTTATGTTTTTGAGAGAATTTTATTTAATTACGTTAATTTTCTAATTGCAGATATCAACTTCTATGCGGGGTCACGGAATATGAAACTTATCACGATTTTGGAGCAATCGAATTAGAGCATGGCATTCTAGAAACGCAGCGTGACGACTTTATCAAAAAATACGCAAAATTATTATATGAGGGAGCCGAAGAAGTGGCTTTGAAAGAAATTTTAAAACAGTATGTAAATTGACGTGTTAGTTTCTAAAATGGGGTCCAGTCGTCGATACCTACCTCGCAAAATGACTATAGGGCAAAAATAACTACAACGCAAAATGTCTATGTAGAAAAATATCTATACAGCAGAAATCCAACGGCGAAAGAGACCCCTATAGTCATTTTGCGAGGTACGTATGGACGACTGGACCCCTAAAATGGTGTCAGATGAGCTGGCAGTATTTTTGATGTGTAACATCTTTCCTCTCGCTTTCCTGCAATCTCTGGGAGTGATTTTGTGAAAAGGGACGGAAGTGGGTAACAGGAAGCTGGGGATGCGCGCGCTATTTGATTTGACCAATGATCGCGCACGGTTGTAGAGTTGACCGTCAGCTGGTACGAAACCATTTTCCGAGAGGTTGGTACTGTCAGCCAAGTAGTGTGTGTGCGTGTGCGACGAGAAACTATTATATATAACTGTTGATAATAACTGCTGGAAACAAGCAGATTATTGATAAAATATGCATTGTATATCTATACATATAATAAAATCGTAAAGGGGAAAAAGTCTGTACATTGAAGATAACAATAAAAAAATGCTACGGGGGGATTCAGAATGAGCAACAGACCAACTCCCAATAGTATTTGAATTTCATGTCTGTTTGTCTGTTTGTCTGTTTGTCTGTTTGTCTGATTGTATGTGCACGACAAACTTTAAAACTACTGGGTGGATTTCAATGCGGTTTTCGATAATGTATTAAGGGAAACTTCAGGCAGGACATAGGCTATAGAAACTTCTGGAAATGAAACTGGAAGGGGGGTAAAAAAGGGGGTTGAAATTAGCACCTATGGAAAATACTAATTCGGTGATTTTATAAACTTGAAACTTAGTACAAATACTCTTCATAACAAATAATTAGTTATACGTTAGAGAAAAATATTAAACTATCCCTAAAATGGGGTGCCTTTGGGCGTAAAACTTTGTATGGGAAAAACCGATTGCATTTGTTTATCGACTTGAACGCGACCGAGAAAATACGGAACTTCGCCTAAAAAGGGATGTCTTAGGGTATTGAACTCTGTACTGGAAAAACTGACTCCATCGGTTTATCTACTGGAAACTTGGTATAAATGCAGTTCAAAACATACAATTAGGTAGGCGATCTAGAAAAAATCGAAATTACTCAGTCCTAAAATGTAACTTCCCCCTAAAATAAATTGCTTGGGTGTATTGAAAGTTTGAATGGGAAGAACAGATTCCATGTTGATATCTACTAAAAATATGGTGTGTGTGTGTGTGTGTGTGTGTGTGGTGTGTGCGTGAGTGTGTGCGTGTATCTGTATGTTTGTTACCACTCAGCTCCATATGGCTGAACGGATCTTCATGAAACGTCGTATATAGTTAGACCTTAGCTGCTGGAATAGGAAATAGGGTAATTTTTTTATACCAGCTAAGTCAAAATTTCTCAAGGGAATAATTATAAGCAAATATCAATTTTGATGAGTTTTGGTATAGAGATAGATCGGTTTGTTACGTTTTCACGCCTAAACCGCTGAGCCAATTTTGATAAGTTTTGGTATAGAGATAGATTGGACTTTGGAGAAGCACATAGGTTACTTAAATTATTATTCTACGCAGACAAAGTCGCGGGCACCAGCTAGTGTAATAATATGTAAACTTATGCCGATACACTTATGCTATAGGTACCTTACCTAGCTAAACAATATTTATATTTAAACGAAACGTTATTTTATTTTTTTCAGGATATAGGTAATGTTACTAATGTTCCTTATTACCAAGATGAGATGTCAGATGTTACACATCATATGCGACTACTGTAAGGCTCGTTTTTCCGAAATATTTATTCATCCATGTTTCAATACTAAAATTATCAAAGCGAAATTAACTCTGTGTGTCTGTTTACCTGTTACGTTTTCACGGCTGAACTTATTATGATGAAAATCGGTATGGATATAGTTTGAGCACTGGTGAAGAACATGGCTATGTTTTTAGGGTACCTCAAAAGGAAAAAAGGAACCCTCATAGGATCACTGGTTTGTCCGTCTGTCTATCTGTCAAGACCATTTTCTCAGGAACCCGTCAAGTTGAATTAAATAACAAATACTCAAGTCTGTAATCTCTTGAAGCTGTGAAAAAATCAACCTTCTAAGTCACCGAAATCAAAAGATACGGCCGTTTATGTCACATATTATACTTTCAAGGGAATCCAAAGGGAATCAAAACCTATAGGGTACTTCCCTCTGACCCAGAATCATGAAATTTTGCAAGAAGCAGTGAAGCACAAGTAAAGAAAAATGTCCGAAAACCGTAAATCTGTAATTACATCACATAAAAAAATAAAAAAACGGAATAACCTTTGCAAGGTCGTATCACACTACGATTGCACGGAGATAGGAGCTTGTAAAAGTTATTTTTTGTCTTATTTCATAGGTAGTAAGTCATTGTAAATGGTTACCCCGGCCCCGTTGTTAATAGTAGTTTATGCAACGGTTGCATAATGATAGGCCTTAAAACAATAGTGCGGTTTTCATGAAATGAGCCAATAGGCGAGTTTCATAATAAGATCGCACGAGTGTTTTAAGGCCAAATTATGCAGAGTTGCATACATAACTTCATCTACACACATTATAAATCCTCCATGATGGGTTCAGAAACAATATTTTCTGGCAACAAGTTATATGTTGCAATCGTGGCTGCATATTTCCGATATCCAGCGCATTTTCACATCACACACACTCCGAGAAGACTACTATTCATATTTTCAACTAAAATGTAAATTACAAACAACTTTTTCTATTCAATTCAACAACAATTCTACTTTCGTTCAGCAAAACACCAACATAATGGCGGCAATTCGATCCTCCGTCAAGACCATTTTTTTTTAAATCATAGACAAACGAATGAAGTCTCTATTCTCATGTAACTCGAGATCAAATGTTGTGCAGTTTATATTAAAAAAAACATACTGAATTGACGTTTCGTATCAATAACTGTTTTAATATCTATGGATACTAGAATAGAGACCCACTTTCGTTTTGACAGCTGTTCCAAATTTAATCTCATTTCTATATTAAAAACGATACGGGAATAACATTGCAGCACTCGTTTTACCTAATTGGTTGTCAAAATGGTGGTCATTTCCTACGATTTTTGATTACAATTTGAAGGTTTTATGATATGGGTGTAGATAAAAGCTATTTATTTTTTCATTTTTAGGGTTCTGTACCTAGAAGGTACTGTTTCTTTAGTACGGAACCCTCGGCGCGCGACTCTGACTCGCACTTGAGCGGTTTTTTTAAAGAAAAGCAACGAAAAGTGTTGTAAAATTTATATTCGGGAAGTTTGTGCAGCCAGATGCTCGCTGATGGGTTTTTATGTATCTGCGCGATGAACGGCTAAACCGCTTAACCGATTTTGATGAAATTTGGTTAGGAGATAGTTTGAGCACTGGGGAAGAATAAGGGCTACTTTTATGTCAGACAAATCCCTCAAAGGGAGAACTAGGTACCGAAAAAATAATTTACTTCAAGTTTGTGCGTGCCTGATGAGAGCCCGTAATTTTAGGTAAAATATATCTAAATTTAAAAAGTCAGTAACATGAAAATCGTCGTATTTTAAAGACACATTTCCACCCAGACGAACTTGCGGGTAAATGCTCGTATTAAATATTTCTTTGTAACTTGTTTTCAAAGCCGACATTATTTATTACCTACTTCATAGGACAATTTAACGTAGAATATATTTGTAACCAACTTAAAAAACCCGAAGGAAGAGGTTCTCAATTCGACACGTATATATTTTCAATGATTGATACAGTATGTTGGACATGTTGGTGTTCAAAGTTTTAACAAGTTATCACTTCATTCCAGATATTCCTCTTCAAAGTTAGATCCTCAAAGATGGAATGTCGAAACTAACCGTGACGTGATCCTTAATTTATTTAGCGACGCCAGGACACTGGCGCCGTTAGTCAACTTTGTGAATTATTATTCAAAAGCAAATCGACAGTCGTATTTTTATGTATTTGGACATAATTCAGTCAGCACTCACTACGCTCCGGTAAGTAATTAGAACCGCAGCTCAATTACGTAGCACAATTGGTATCGGTTTGGCTCGAAATGCAAACCAATTCAGTCTTCACTCTGTGTAAATAAGGGTACAATTGGTTTACTTTTTGCGAAAGCGATACCAATTAGTGTTAAGTAATTGAGCAGCTGTTACCAACTATGGGTAGCGGTATATAAATTCACCATTGCTGAATCACTGACATGAATTTATTGGTGTGAATTGGTAGAATTAGTTGATAAAAAAGCGGTCAAATGCGAGTCGGAATTGTGCCACAGCTTCTGCCATACCTACCTATTACAGTAAATTGTTGCAACTTTGGCCAGAATTACAATATGTTACCATGGTAATTTTTTATTACCATGTTTTTATTAACTTGCTTTCTTGTATGTAAAAATCCTTCTGACGAATGCGCTGCTCACGCGCCGCGAACCGCGCATTCGCAGCCCGTTCGTCAGATGTGGACGCAGCTACAATACCCGGTCGGCCCTGAAGAAAAGATCCTTAGAATATTTTAACCCGAAGGATTTTTTCTTAAAATTACCAACATTGGTAATACTTTTAGAAAAACATGAGACATAATACTTAGATGACATTTTATATTAAAAAGTATAAAAATAACCGTGAGTACTTATCTTAACATCCGTTTCAAAAATTCGTCCTGATAAAGAAGGAAATCCTTATTTATTAGTCGTAAGTCAGTCAGTCGCGTTTTATTGAATACTATACGTATAGTGCTCTCCACGTGTGTCTGACTCGCACTTCATCACTTTTCATGTAGTAGAATTTATTATTTGATTTCATGCAATAGGAGTAGAAAGTTCGTGTTCGACTGCTGATAGACAAAAAAAGAGCAACGTCAGCAGTCACAAGCCCGGTAGTATTGCGGCCTCGATCTTTGGGGCAAGCAAGTTCAAACTGCTAACGTAGGAATAAAGGCTATGTTATTATTGTTTATATTATATTTTTACAGCTTAATAAAAGCGTGCATGGAGAAGAACTGCCTTACGTACTGGGAGTGCCTCTTGGGGGTACTAACACTCACTTTCACTCTGAATATACTTCTAAAGAAAAAATGCTAAGTGAAGCTATAATGAGGCTATGGACCAACTTCGTGAAAATTGGGTAAGTGGAGACAGAAATAGAATAAACTGTGAAGAATGATGTTCATCCCCTTTTCATAGAAATGCTATATTGTGTAATTGATATAATTGAATCATGAAATGCATTGTACTGAAGTGCGACGATAGTGCGTGCGCACGGAGCCTATTTCGGCTCAATTTTAACGGCTTGGTGCTATACAAAATTGAGTTCGACGTTTCTTTTTATATTTGGGGTGTTTTAAATTTAAGCGACGCCGTGTCGAATTGGACCCTGTATCATGAAAATTCGTTATACTAACTTTAAAGAAACATTTCCATGCAGATGAAGTTGCGGAAGCTTGTGATGTATAAACGAACTATGTTAAGTTTGCGTCTGGATAAAAAATAATCTAAGCCATAAACATGATGCTTTACGCATTATATATGATATGAACACAAAAACTTGCAAGTTTTGACTTAAACAAAACATCTCTCGACTGCTTTCATTGCCGTATTCAATGCCCTGTTGTCTGGAACACTGTAAAAGTCATTAATTAGTTTCATGACAACATCATGTCGAGTTTTTTCAATGCACCTCTGATATAGATTTGGAATAGAGGTACTTTTAGCTAATTACCTAACTATTACATCCGGATTTTTTTATTTTTTTATATGTTTTTTCTAGTACACCCAATACGCAAAGCGTAAACGAGTACCTCACTCAAGACCGAAGGCAATGGAATCAATACAACATTGACTGGCCAGAATATGACATTGAACATCAATCATATTTAAAATTAGGTATATTTCTTATTTACTCAAATATATTGGAGTTATATTGTTTTTCGGCATGTGTGACTCTAGCAATTAAAATTTCTCATTCCAGATATTCCACCGTATATAAGCAGTTTTTATAGATCAAATTACACAAAGTTTTGGATTGATTTTATGCCTAATAAAATGAAACGATATATTCGTGACCCTTTATTTGAATTTACCTCGCTAACGACTACACTAAAGCCTCAATCGACGCATAAAATTCAAGGTATTGTATAATATAGAAAAATCCTTCTTATTTAAGGTTAAACACTACAAATATGATGTTTAGAGCATTTACGTGGTATTTTTTTAATAAAAAATAAAGTGTACTCGTACAGTGGCGCCTAACCTCCGGTCTGTTGTTTGTGTAAAAATTTGCCTAGGAAACGAAGCGGTGTGTTGTATGATGGATGTTAAATTCTCAGTCAGAGGAACTTTGCTGGGCTGTAATATAAGATGAGCCAAAACTAACATTAAATATCTTAAAAAACATGCCAGAGTAAAAGTACAAATAGCTATTTGACTGAGTCCAAAATTATTTTATGACGTAAGTTATTACTCGTATCATCATTACCAAGGCGGTCCTTATTTTTTTAATTTTGTTAAAGAACTATGGTACTCTCTTATATCATTTTCTATCTTTAACCAGGATATCATAATTTCTTGATTATTTTAGGGAGATACTTATTCCAGCTACTTGTCCAGTAGTGGGGCATAGTATACGGGTATGCGATCCCAGCTCCTCGAGCTATCTCTGACTCCACCTGTATCATCCGCATGTCGAGTCTTCTCACACGCCTCCCCGCATCAGCGTTCGGTTACTTTCTACATACAACACAAACAAACAAATTTTACCTCTTTATAATATTATTATTTTTATAGTGTCGATGTAGATATAAATAAGCGTTAGGATGGCTTGGTGGGTTTGGCGTACGGCAAATTGTTAGTGTCTCTCTTTTGGCTTTCTTATTGTCCTTAATCCACCACTCATTGATTTCGAGGTAACGTAGGCCATTGACGTTTGGAAGATGGCCTCCCCAAATTATGACCCAGCAAAGAGTGCCAAAAGTTTTCGGCTTAACAACCATCTTTTGGTAAGCTGCTCAACAATCCTAGACAACACCTCGCATGCTCGCAGTCTCAGAGTCAGTCTCTATTTCCTAATCAGGCGGGCAGGATGATATATAAGATTTGCTGTCAAATCTATGACCAAAGTTGCCCTTCTAATAAGATTTATTCTTATGGTTCAACCTTCTATATTTACTTGTCTTCAATTTTAGTTATCTTTCGTATTCGTTATAAGAACAAGTTATTAAAAGGGTTAAACAAACGGTTACAAATTGTGTTCAAGAATCTAAAAATTTTACTTATTCATATTTTGTAATAAATTTTCAATTGTTGCAGATCCGCTCAGAAAAATATGGACCCCTCACATAATTGATACTCCACGTTCATATGCACCTACGTATGGTAGAGTAAAGCCTCAAGCAGAACATTCGTCATCGTCAGATACTGGTTCAATTTATCAAGAATTACAATCAATCAAAACGTCACGTATTCGTCCGAACGTATTAGAAAAAAACGATGTTCAACATACTACCACTGACCCTAAAGATCTTGGTAATAACGTAAAGACATCTGGCTCCACGATTACTCTTATTGTTTCGCTGGGAGTCCTTTTTGTAACTATGAATTTTGGTATATGTGCGGTATTATATCTAAGGAAAAAGAGGATCAATTTACGTGAAGGCATGACACAAACTACTCGTTCTGCACGTGCAGAGGTCGGAGAAATGGATGTTAAAATTAATAAAAAAATTAAAAAAGACAAAAATACATTAAATACACCCAAAAATAATTGTAGCGTTATTAAATCAATTCGTTTAAGTAAAATGCGAGGCACTAGTCTCAAAACTAAAAGATACCAAGAAACCAGTAAATCCTCGAGGTCTAATGATTGTGGAGGATTTCGCGACCGTTTTCAACTCAGGAGGCAACTTTCAACAAGTACCTTGGATGCACACACTAAAGTTCGAGATTGGATAGCATGCGAAGTAATGCACAAATGTTCCCCTTATATTATGCGTAATTCAAACAGTGAAGTAGATGAAAATAAGTACATAACTAAATCAAAGTTATTTACACGATCAGAAGAAATACTAACCGAAACAAAAACTTTGAAAGCCGATGCATTGCAAATGAAAGACGATTTATTGTTAAAGGAATCAAAGTGGAATGTTACGCAAAATAACATGAATAATATAAATAACACCCCAGAAAAAAATATAACCTCCGCTTTTGGTCACCATTCTACAATAACTATTCCCAAAAAACCACTCAACCCGAGTATTAAAGAAGCAGGCAAATCTACCGATTCATTAAAAAGCAAAGATACTGAAAGCCTTAAATCAACGATTGTCTCAGTAGCAAAAGATGCTACACCATTCACTCGAACCAGTTCCATAGTTCAAGTAGAATCTATAGAACTAAAAAGATCATTTGATAAAAAAAAACATTCCAAAAATGAAAATGATGTTGAGTGCAATAAGAGTAATAATAACACGTTGAATGCGAAAGACGACACAAAAGTTTTCACAAACGAGATAACGTTGTCGTTCACAGATGAAAAAATACCTACAAAATGTTCTCATAAACATTCCAATTCAGATCCTGTTACAGATATCAATTATGATGTCATTTATAAAAATAACACAATGTCTGATAAGCAGTTTGATGAAATATTAACACCAGTCCTTAATGTAACTTCTAAAAATAACAGCATGGGAGAACAGCTATTGACTACAGTAGAAGCGTTAATGACCATTAAACGGGAAAAGTTTCCAGATGTTCTGCCATACTTACCACGGGCACAAAAGCGTTTGTCTTTGCAACCAACTATTCTACAAACTTTTTCAGGATTCTGTAAAAGTGCAGAAAGTAAATCTGAGCATCTTCCAATTCCTCCTGTACCTCCACCAAGAACAACAACTTTAGATCGACGACTTGCGTTTAAATATTCTAAGCCATTTTCCTCATTCGAAGCAACTGATGTCACAACAAATCTTAAAACTAATATTTCCACTCTGACCCATGAAAATAATGAAAAACTTGCGCCCCGTCACCAATTTAAAACATTCCAGAATCCGATCAAAATAACTGAACATCAAGATATATCTACTAACAGAAATTTACCGAGAGTTATAATAGCATCTAGTAAATTTGTCAGTGCTCAAGAGCCACTTGATTTATATAAGGCGTCACCTAGTGAAGTAACTTTGTCGAGAAATGTACCAAGGGTAACATTGCCTGACAATTTTCACTCTCATAAGACAGACAATTTTTCTTCGATTTCTTCAATCTCTTCTGATGATAATATTGATTTTTTGGAATATGCTTTAAACAAAGATATAGAAGAAGATAAACTTATTAAAGAAATAGTAGGAGGTGGCGATTCTTCAACGAGTTCTGAAGATACATTGGATTCAAAGGGACCGGCTTCTATCTTTGAAAATAAATTAGAAATTATCCCCGTGAAGGTGAATGCTGGTTGCTTGGCGTCACAAAAAGATGAAGATTATGTTTGTGTCACAAATTTGCAGTTGCCAGTTATAAGCAAATTTAGAAAAACAGCTCAAATCAAGCCTAATTATGGAATTAATAAATTGTAACAAAGAAGTGAAAATGTTCACAGACCTTCTGCAAAAGGTGTGAAAGTTGTTCAATGAAGTTCGTTAAAACCCTCATTATTAAGGGTTTACATATGTCAAAAAATAATAATGATAAAAACACAGGTGATACAAATAAGTTAAAATATTGAAATACTGGTTCTTAACAAGTCACAGGAAAATTCATGTGCACTGTAAAGCAAATTGAAGTAGTGAAGAAAACTAATGAAATTTTTGCTTTTCTTAGCTAATTCACTAATATTACATTACTGTAGCGGCCGGAAAAAGAGGAATTGATGGGCGAACGTGTAAATACATACATACATACGTAAGCCCTGCTTGGTTGTAGCCAAGGCTTGTATAGTACTTTTCTCAAATAATGCGCAGTAATTTAAACTAAGTAGTAACTATGTAGAATATTTCATTTAGAATAGCAGTTGTCGAATGTAATTTTTTTTTAAATTTAAGATGGTTTTTCCGGGGAGTATGGTAGTTTGGGATAATTCTTAGTTTGTTCTATAGTAGTCTCTTCAGTGTGATTCTGTCTTTGATAGGATGTCGATGGTTGAAATTGGATACTTTCGTTGATTGTACGTGTAATGCTGATATTACATCTGTGGGATGGAGCGCTATATACTTCTGTGCGATTTCAACAGATTAATCTCGGATAACAAATGTGCATCGATCTTGGTTTTATAACCAACTTCAAAAAAAAGGAGGACAACTCGCGCGCTATCTGTACTTGTCAGAACTTGTTTTTCGCAGCGCGGTGCGATCCCTGCGGTGTCCATTTGGCAAATAGTAGCTACCTAATTAACGATTAACGGACTTTAATTGTTTTAATATAAGTTAATGAGTCTGTTCATAATTTTTAAACTTAAAAGTTATCTAAAACATTTTTAGCAACTGAAAAGTTACTAAAAATGTTAATTTTATTAATTAACCATTAGCGGATTATAGGTGTTGTGCCCAACTATGATAATGCACTCGTATATCCTAGATGACATGATGACGACTATCGTCGTACCAATAGTTAAGAATCGAACGGGAGATGATCAATCGTTAGCTTTTATTGTGGCTAAGGTCCTGGATAGTATGCTTGACAAATAATTAGAAAAACACACTAGGCTGAATGATACCCAATTCGGTTTTAGACCAGGGCTGTCAAGTGAAACTTCAATTCATTTTTTCAAGTTCACTGCCCGGTACTACACAGACAGGAAAACCTCAGCATGTGCGTGATTTCTTGATTTGACCAAGGCCTTCGATCTAGAGTAATATAGATAACTATGGGAGAAGCTGAGGATAAGGATACCACTATGCCAACAAGGTTGATCGATGTCTTCAAGTTTTGGTACGGTCACAAGTCTAATACGGTAAGGTGGTCTGACCAACAATTCAAAACATACAGACTAGAATGTGGGGTGAGGCAAAGGCTGCTCTGTTGCAGGTAGTTATATAAACAGCATTAGTTATGCCGACGCGACGAAATGGTCTTACTGAGTCCATCAATCAGTGTCCTCAGAAAATTGCTGAAGATTTGCGAGTGATACGTGATACGCGGATGTCCATGGCTTCAGGTATAATGCGACTGAGTTGTTGGTGTTTAAGCCAGGTACAAAATGTAACTCTGTTGTGTTGCAAATAACACTCAAAGGTACCTACTGCAATTAAAGTGTGGTTACTACTCGTAGTTTCAAATACTTGGTGCACTGGGTAACTGCATTGCAGAATGATGACGCAGACATAGAAAACAATGCATAGAATTTAAGAGTGTGAATAGCTGTAACGAAACGCAATCATATAGATCAGAGTATATGAATAATAATTTTGATGTGCCACATGGTAGTGTTCTGAGGCCCGTACTCTTTCTGATCTATATTAACGATTTACATGCGGCCCTAACATGCATGCCACAAAGATAAATTAGAACCGTTTATCTCTATGACTATCTCTTTCGTCGGCACTAGTGTAAGAGAGACGTACTTAGAGATAAACGGTTCTAATTTATCTTTGTGGCATGTATGTTAGGGCTGCTGATTTTACAAGTCACAAATGTTTTTATTTTTATTTTCTGATGACATATCATTTACTGTAACCAATGATTAGTCAGATTCAATCTTAAATCATGAATGTAATGTTAATAATACTGTAACTTCTGTGATCCAATGGTTAAATTATAACAATTTGCAAGTAAATTTAAATAAAACCAAAAAATATGAATATTAAAAAAATGAATTCTAGTCAATCATTGAATATTAATTATAATGGACAAATTGTAAATGAATCATATGTAGTAACTTTTTTAGGATTAATTATTAATAATTATTTAAGGTGGAATGGACATATTGAACATGTATGTAATAAGATCAATAGATTTATTTATGTTCTTAATAGACTACGCAGAACGACAGATTACAAATGGACGTAATTTAGGGAAAAGGATCCAATCCACAATATAACCGTTTAGGATTTTAGACATTATATCGATGACATAGAACTTAATTATTAGTGGCAATTATTTTGGTTTGAATCCTTCTTGCTAAACTACGTCCAATCTGCTCTGTCAGCGTATTATTGCTACGTAGAATCTGTACTCAGATATGATCTCATCGTGTGGGGAAATAAGACCGATGTAACAAAGCTTTCATAAGTCAAAAAAAATGTATTTGAGCCATATGCGGTTGCTAAGCTCGTCTAACCCATTATTGTTAAAATTTAATATATTGCCCCTACCTAGTTTATACATTTTTGAAATTTCGAAATTTATTAAGCAGCATTATAATAGGCTTGTTCCAAAAGATAAGTGAAGTGTTTCTGAGGAACACGAGGAACCCAGACAGGTTGGTCGTTCATAAACGGCAAAGGACTGCAATGATGAGAAAAAATTGTAGCGTAATGTGTGTAAGAATCTGTACACCACAAAAACTAAAGCAGCTACATTTAAGACCACGGTATGTAAATGGTTGTTGGAACGTAGATTTTATTCCATTAGTGAATTTTTAATTTATAATGAGAATGAATAATAATTTCTAAATTTTATGTTTAATGTATTTTAATATTCCAATTAATTAACTTGACAGTTTATTTTATATTTATTTTGATTAGATTTATTATTTAGTTTTTTTGTTAATTCATTATAATTATAATTGTAAATGTACCTACTGAATTTTAAATTAGAATGATTATGCTGTCACTTGCTTAATTATAAATTAAAATATTTGTAAGCTGTTGCGGGACAGCTAAAGAAGGAGAACTTATATTTAAGATGATTTCTGTACATTTACCCTTTTTTATGCAAATATATAATGATTGATTGATTGGTATCTCCAGTTTGGTCCCGTTGTAGTCAAAGTCGAGGTGTGATGAGAGGATCTATCAGGAATCGATGGAACTCCTCAAATATTATACGCATGCATATAGCAATTTTAGTATTTTCTGTAATAACTCAAGCATTAGCTACCTTACATTCCGAAAGCATTATTCGGTGAAGCGGAACTGTCGATGAAGACCATAGATGATCACCGGAACTCCTAAATGATAACTGTTTCACGGGTGGCGATTAGATTTTTGTATAAGGTTTAGAGGCAACTTATGTTCATGACAATCCATGTGGTAAATAGAATCAGTGGTGAAGAACCAGGAGAACTCCTCAACCATTGACATCCTTGCACCTTGGATAGCAACAGTTTGTAAATGGTGATGAGCCATTGGTATAATGCTATTGTTTATGTAGTAAATGTGTGTCGTTAAATCACAATGATAGTCAGTAAAAAGTGAAAATTAAAAACTTACTTTTCAAAGGCTATTTAAAGGCTGTTTTTTTATTTGATAAATTATAAGATTATTTATAAGTATTTCGTAGTTTAAGTTTTGTATTGTCAATTTGCTTTACTGTCAGTCTTGCTTTCTGCGCTGATACATGTAAATAAGATTATAATATTTTCTGCCTTAAGTCTCGTTGTTTCCATCATACCGTGTACATTCCAATAGTTATACAGTCCACTGCAATCGCTATCAGCTCTCTTCAGAAAAGGTTTTGATGAGGAGTTTCAATCTCTGTTTTAACTGTTGTCATCACTGAAACATTAGCCAAGAACAAAGAAGATTATATGTATGTGTAAGGAGCCGTCATAATAATTATACCTACATTAATACCTATTCTTAAAGGAAACTACCCAGTTGTTGGAAAGATTACGCGACCGTCATAACTGTTAGAGCTTTCGCATCGCGGGCTCGATGTGAAAGCTTATTCTACGATTTAGTTTAAGTTTGTATACATGTTATATACCTATAGGGGCCAATTCGAACCTGTTTTCGCTAAATTTAGAAGTCGCTAAATTTGAAATAAGAAACGTTAGACTCGATTTTGAACCATGGAGCAATACAAAATCGAGTCTGACGTTTCTTATTTTAAGTTTAGGAAATCTTAAATTTAGCGGACACAGTTTCGAATTGGACCCTGTCTAGTTATATAAGACAAATTCACAGTAAAATTACTGTCTTTTATAGAAAAAAAAAAAACAAAAACCGAGTTCTAGACTGTATTGTGTACTATATGTACAAAAAGTGCTGAATCAATTTCGGTAAAATTTATATAGGACTACACCTCTGAAGTATGACCTACGTACGTACCAAACAAATAACCTCGCGTCGAGAGGGCTCCGTTCCGTACATGATTATCTGAAATTTACCACGTTAATTTAAATACCATAAACTTCTTATAGGTTTTTCCTGAAATATACAGGTAAAGAACTATATTCTGTATTTTTTTCAAAATTTTAGTTCCAGTAATTTTAGAAAGAAGGGGGGAATAATCAATTTTCGCCTATTTTCCTAAATAACTTCTAAACTATTTTACTTGAAATTCAAAAGAAAATATATTTAAAATCCTCACAATAAGCCCTTTCATTTGATATGTCACACGATATAGGTAGGTTGCATAACTATTTTTTAATTTTCTAATTTACACCCCAAAACTGGCCCCGTGCTTAAAATTCATATGTTTATGTGACGCGTCCGTGTCACAGACAGACAGACAGACACACGAGTGATCCTATAAGGGTTTCGTTTTTTTCCTTTCAAGCGCGAAGCTCAAGACCGAACGGGATGGCGAGTCACTGTTGATGCCCTCTGCCCCATCTAGGGGACCTAGGATCATAAGTCAAAAGTCACGCTTTTATTTCATCATTATGGCCTTAAATACTCAGCACAAAGCAGCCTTTATTTGCTCTAGAGCAATAAATATGCATACAAAATTCATTATTGCACTGCTTTTTTTATTTATTTGGTTAGTTGTCAAAAAGTTTACACCACCAGCCACCCAATCCGCTCATTCACAGTCCGACGGGACACCTGACCACTTTTCTGTGGACTTACTGTAAACAAGACGGTCCACATGTCGGCGGCAATATCGAACTGTGATTGCCCCGTATAAAATGTTAAAATTACTGGCTGATAAGAGTATAGGTTAAAAAATTGGCATAATGTCAAAATGAATTCACTATATACAATTTTTCTGTGAAACTTTTCGGATGTTTTACTTAAGCTTCAGAACGACTGGACCGATTTTAATAAATAGGGTATCTTAAGATTCGGGGAGAACGTGCGAGTGTCAAAGGCTATATTAAAATTCTAAGGGTGCGTGATAACAGGTGCAAGAATCCTTTTTACGTCGCTAGTTGGGTTTAACTGTACCTTTACGTTTTTTTACCAACTTTTTTCGGTAGTAGAAAGATTATGCACCTTGCATCAAGTGATGTGTTATTGCACTCGTGTTTGTAGAGCCCTCACTTGCGTTCGGGCTCCAAACTAACACTCGGCGCAATAATGAATCACTTTCTGCTTGGTGCAACAATTTACTATTGTATGCAACTTTATTTGCTCTAGAGCAAATATGAATATTGATATGTATGAAAATTTGATATGTAATATATCAAATGACAGGGCTCAATAAAATAAATAGTTTTGAAGTAAGTAATTTAGGCAAATAGGTGAAAATTTACCATTCACCCCCCTATCGCCAAAACTACTGGGCCTTAAATTTTGAAGAAAATACAGAAAATAGTTTTTACCCATAGATTACAGGAAAACCTTTAACAAGTCTATGGTATTTAAAGTATCAGGAAATTTCCTTGAAATTTCAGAAATGCTGCTATTAGTATTCTTTGCCTATACTATCTAATATTTGTCAACATCACGTGAAGTAATTGGCAGTCAAATTATAAAAAATATGACGACATTTGTGTGCCAAAATAAAACTTCATTTTCATGAATAATCTTGATATGTCAGTGGTTTTGATACATTGCAATTTATGTTTTATTTAAATTTTGCATCAAATGTTAAGAGTTTCATCAAATGAAAGGTTTGATGATGACGAAGAAAGCTCAAAAGGGAAGGAAAGTTTGCAATGGAAGATTGGTGCCGCCAGCGGCTCGTTTTCAGAACTAGCAAATGATGATTCGGTGTCGTATTATCAAACTGTCGATAAGCATGGACTACAAATATTGCAAAAGGTCAGTTAAGTCAAAACTGTTGTTCGATTATAAAATAAGTAACCCAAACAAAAAGCAAAGTGTAGAGATCGCGCCTTAGTAGGTACAACCACTGTTTGGCTGGCTTCTTATGACCAATGAAGATTCATAATTCGCTGTAAGTTGGATTTAAGCAAGCAAAGAGCATAGTGAAATTTATCGTTTGCTAAATCAGTCATAACGTATTTTGTTATGAGGCCTAAATACCAACATCCACGTTTCTGTCTTCAAAAATTGCGCACTTCCACACACAAACTTCAATCTCCATTGAACCCCTTAGGGGATGAATTTTTCGAAAAACATTTCTAATTACTCAGCTACGTTATATGTATGTAAGTATAAGGATAATAAATGCCTGCCTGTAAGGGTTCCATCGGCTCAGTCCGTGCGTCGTCCGTCAGACGGTGTTAACAATTTTATTAAGTAGATAAAATAAAATCATGCTTCGGGCTGCTGAACTTGTCAAAGTGTGAACTTTCGCGATGATAGCTTCTTCATAATGTAACTATTAATCTAAAAGTTAGCTTTAAGACGCTGACAAGAGCCAATGACCTTGAGTGATCGATCACTGTCTGTTTGCACCGGAGTGAATTAGAAATACTGTGCGGTTATTTGTATGCGGAAAATGGATGATTGAGCCTGGACCGTTGAAGAGTTCACCAGTACGGAGCCAACCCTTAGTGCAGCAATCATGTCATTGTAAAACTTAGGGTGAAATCAGTAGTAGGGATTCGTGGCTTCTGGCGCACTTGGCGCCAGTCCCCTGTGTTTGTGTTTGCGCGAGGATCCAAACCTAAAAAAAAAAAAAAAAAAAAAAAAAAAAAAAAAAAAAAAAAAAAAAAAAAAAAAAAAAAAAACAGCCCCCCATTTGAATCGATTGCGCTAGGTCCCGAGATCATATCTCTAGCGGTTTCGAAGATAGGTTTTTTGTTCTGATAGTCCTGAGATCATTACCTAATTGCTAATCACGTTGAAGCCCTCGGGCTACTAATGACATAATCGGCTGGTTTCCGTTCACCTCTTAATCACCCACCCTCATTAGCCACGCGTTCTCAATATTTTGTTATGGTACTTTTTCTATTACTTTAACTATGTTGCTGTTTTGCTACCCAGTTTATCGCCATTTGAATCGATTGCGCTAGGTCCCGAGATCATATCTCTACCTAACTTACCAAACTTTCCTTTTAAAAAAGTTGACTTCTTAATCACCCACATTACTGACGATTTCTCAATATTGTGTTATGATACTTCATCCGATACTTTAACTATGATTGCTCGTTTGCTATCTTGTTTAATTTTGATTACTAACGATTTTGAGTAGTATAAGAACCATATGTCTTTGACTTTCTATACGAAGTTGTGTTTTAACTCTTGCCATCACAATACCTAATACGTAACTCCAGGACCTCTCCACATTATTTAAAACAGTGTCAATCATAAGATGGATATTATTAAATGCAAATTAAACCAACTCTTGGATCGTCTAAAGTTCAAAGACATGAAACTTTGTGTTGCTACAGACTATGGAGATAGACCATGTACCGTTTACATACCCCTAACTAAAAAGTATTGTGACATACATCATAACCTGATGCAACTCACCTGCCAAACTTACCATTACTATAACGAGCACTACACACATGTCAGTCAGAGTGTCGTCGCTGAAGTAGAACTTGCCATGCGTCGTGCATACGAGAAACGTTTCGCCCTAACGCAAGACCCTGGACACGAGCAATGGATCAGACACTTGGAACGTTTGTCATGCGTGGAGCCCACGACTCAATCGCCAGAGGAATGGCTGTACGAGCTGAGCGAGGAAGTGAAACATGGAGCAGTCGATTTATACGCGAAAGTGATATATGAACTAAATTTAGATGTAAACATTAATAATTATTACAGTAACAAATCTGGTGCAAGTGATGATCGTAGTACAAGTGGATATTCATCGGATATCATAAGTGAAAACTCAGACTACACACTAGACCTAAGAAAAACTGTCATAAACACTATATACTTTGAACATCTTGTACAATCGATGTATGATCAACGAACGTATGATTTACATAAGATGCTACAAAAGTCTTTAACAAATTTAATTAGATTGTAGCTTATATAGTGACTTTTATTGTTTTTACAACTGTTAGCTGTAAGCATATTGTATGTGTAACCAGTTTCTTATTAAATGTATAGTATAAGATATCTTTTCCATAATGTATTTTATTTTCGGTCGCAATATGCGTATCATACTGTGCCTAACATGTTTCATTGAAGGTTTAAAAACTTGGCTGGTAATTAAACTTATTCTACGCGAACGGAGTCGCGGGCACAGCTAGTAATCTAATAACGTAACTATACCTAACTAACCTTAAAAAAGTTCACTTCTTAATCACCCACCCACATTACTGACGATTTCTCAATATTGTGTTATGATACTTCATCCATTACTTTAATTATGTTTGCTCGTTTGCTATCTTGTTTAATTTTGATTACTAACGATTTTGAGTAGTATAAGAACCATATGTCTTTGACTTTCTATACGAAGTTGTGTTTTAACTCTTACCATCACAATACCTAATACGTAGCTCCAGGACCTCTCCACATGATCAATATGGATGTGAGTATGCATATTTATTCTTTTTCATTTTGTACTTTAACTAAATTATTTTAGTGTTGAATATGTGATATTTAATTGCGTACTAATTTTTTTCTGCATTCTTTGTTATAGCTCACATGTTCTATGGATAACACCGTGGATTTTGAGGAAAATACTTACAAAAGCTACTATTTCCCGGCATCCGACGACGAAGAAAAGGTAGAATCCCCATACCCAATCAAGAGACCTAGGAGTGAATCTCTGGATGAGTTCTTCGAAGAGCCTAAGAAGAAGAAACCTAAACTGCGTATGTCTACTGTGGGTCGAGCAACGAAAGATGGGATGTCCTACGTGTCATCAAACAAAGATGATGGATCCACAGCTACGCATCTAATCAAAATTGAGATTTATGATTTAAAAAAATTGTCAAACGTCCCAGCAACAGAACATTGGAAATATCCCGACGTGCGTGTAAAACACTACGTCAATAATAAACTTAATAGTGGTTGTAGTTACCACAAGCAAACTCGAAAGTTAATTTATGATATGACTAAAGAGATCTCAAATGCACCCGATTGTAAAAAATATACGTTTAAACATAAGGTCTAATAAAAGTGTTTCCAACTATTCTATTTTTTATTTTAATAATCACCATGGTAGTAAATAAAACGTTGCTTTTATTAGTATGTATTACAGATTTATTTCAAAATTAAAAATATACAATGATTTAAATACATTGGTCACAGGTCACACATAAACTATGCATATAAGAGCTTAAACATTTCTTTCAACAAAAAGTCATTTTGAAATGAATCTTTCTTAAACATATTGACAAACTCGTCTAAAGAAAAACCCCTATATTTTAAATATAAATACACCAAACAATATTCACCACAAAGAGATGAAAATATATTTTGAATAACTTTACTGTTATAAATCCACCTATTTGAATTCCGTCTCAAGAAAGATAAATGATAACCTTCAGGCTTGCGACCAAAAGTATCGAAGTATTCTCCAACACCATCTGCACTTAGATATATTGCAATCCAATGAGATCCTGGTTTACTATCAGGATCTAGGTTACTTATCAAATAAACAGGAGTCGTCATATGTATTGGTAAGCGATTAGAAGGAAATACATTCGAAATCAAGGAATGATGTATTTTTTTTAAATATTTACTTATTTCTATAGAATTCATAATAGTTTCTTATGACCACTTTATATTAAAGAACGTTATACAATAACTAAACTAAACTGGTAACAAATCTTATATAATCAGTACTTAACTACTAAAATCTACACTTACATTTCTGTTTTTATCTATTTCAATAATATTATCAAATTCAGCGTAAACAATGCAATTAATTGTTTGGCTTGGGGCTTTTTCAAACCTTACTTCCATCCTAACACACCCATGTTTAACTAAATTCCAATGTGAAGATGAATTCGCAGATAAATCAGGTGTTAAGTCAAAAGCCATTAAACAATAACCTTTGGGGTAATTTTCCCTACTAATGCCATTACCTTCATTTGAAAAGTGGATACCGGTTCCTGAGAATATTGTATGATACATAAGAGTATAATTCTGATTATGAAATGATGGTTGTAACGCCTTTGAAGGGATTTGCATACCATCTATGTATAAACTAAATGTGTTTATACCAAAATCATCGAAGTCATACGGATTTTTAGTAAAAGTACCATTGAAAGCAGTATTATCAACGAAACCTATAATACACCGTTTAGGTATCTGTCCGAGAAAAACATTATCAATGGTCTTACCCTGTATACCAGAAGGAATTGTTAAAACTTTAACTTCTGCCCTTGTGATTGGATATTTTGCAGTTGTACTAGCTAATACTTTTTGATGAGCAAGCAGTATACTTGGACTAATTCGACATTTACGAATCATAAGCGTAGCATCTGTGATACATACTTTGACTTTAATATCATTTTTTGAAGCTATAAGATTAAAACTTTCCCTTGATCGAATAAGTTTTATACACATTTCTACTCCATTAACCAAAAACTTTTCTTGATTAAATATATCCCCATGTAAATGTCCAACCATTTCCACTTCTTTACTTTTATTAACGTATGTTTGTCTCTGTGTGAAACCTTTATTAGTTTCATCAGCGTTGTTCATTTTTCCAGCTGTGTCTTCATACCATAGTCCACACGTAAGATGCGATTGTTTTGCATGTGGAGCATAATTCAGTAGCGCTTCAATATAAGCTCGGTATCCGTATGTATTATTGGGTGGTGATATTAGTTTTTGATTAAAATAAACATCTAATTGATTAAAAAGTGAATGCAACCAATAATTAACTGGTGCCACAATTGTATCAGCAAGAGGAGTTAGATCTAGATTCACTATTTTTGCCTTTATATGAAGTAATGTATGTGATAAATCAATGTAATCATCACCAGATCCAGGAACTTGAAATTCTAATGGCCCATCATCACTAAGAGATGAAATAGTTTTATAATGAATCCATTGTCCACTTTCTATACTTGTTTGTGTTGATGGTAAAGCAAACAAATCCAATTCAGACTTAGCACATTCGCAAGAATGATTATGTAAAAACGCCATATTATTACTAATATTTATCTTTATGCAAATATATCGTCAAAATTTAAATTTTTTGTTCTTTTTACTTTTTTCACTGTTCTCCCTTTTGATCCTCCCGAACGAATGAGGGTTTTCAAGCATGTCTTTTTATTTTTATGCCCTGATCCCATCATCACTCTATCTAATTTTTCATCGGCCTTCCTTTTTAAATTAGATGTAACTTCCTTAAAGCGTGTTTTAACGGACTCATCTAAAGGTTTTGCATGTACCATGTCAGTCAAAAGTCCTACTCCAGCATTTAACGCTTCTCTACCAATTACTTTGGCTCCGCTTGAAAACAAAGGTAGAACTGATCGAAATAATCCACCTAAAAAGCTTCCGATACCATGTCCACGTTGATGTGGTACACCTCTGTAAATTATTCCAATACCCGTTCCAGCCTGATTAGTATAGTAGTGCTGATATGGACAATTACCGTTGCTTATATATTTTGAGTACATGGCTTTATCTACGCTTGAAATGTAGTTTAATACAGCTCGTTCCAAATTGAAATGGTATACATTCTCCAGTGTTCGATCTTATATCTATTTCAATTGTATCAAACTCTCTGCGCATAATTGGAATATAGTGCGGCTGAGAAAAAACATGCATTTTATTCGATCCATATGCATATTTTACTGGGTCTAATGGAACTAACCTTAATAAAGAACACATAACATCACCAACTATTTGAGGTTCTACAATGTCACAATATATAAGTAACTGAGATGGTAAACCTAAATATATATTTGCCGGAAATTTGCTATATTGTTTCACCGCTATGTTAGTATGTGGATCAAATCCAAGTTGAAGACTCAATTTTGTGGAAAACTTCAATGATATTAGGTTACTTACATCTCCAGTAAGAGTTATAAATTTCGAAATTTTGTCGTGTCTCAATTTAAAAGTTTCTCTTGAGTTCAGTGCTGTTATAACATCATCAATATTGTCATAGCTGGAGGCAGGTATGTGACTTTTATAAGTGACTACGGTTAATTCTTTTTCATTAGGAACCGCCATTCTTTTAGTTATATACATGATATTATTATTTTCTTGAACAGTAAACATAGTGCAAGGATACTGAAATTCTACAACCCCCACTGACCATTCCCCTCCCTCTAACTTTATAGATTTAGGCAATTTTGTAGAAAAATGTGTTGTCTTGTTATCAGGGAAGTATAAAAAAGAGCTGTTGCTAAGTAGAGTTAAATAAAAACTTCCGTTATTCATGACTTGTCTAGATTTGATGCCAAGATCCAACTATTAAATTTATCTGGATAACCTTTCCACTTCACAAGTAACTCTTTTCTGCGACCTGAGTAACGAGTGCTTATGATTTTATCTATTTTGTGTTTTGCTGTTGGGTCATAAATAACTTTTTGTAATTCTTTTTCATAAAATGTCCCTATGATAGGTTCATTTTGCATATCTTTTAGAGTATACACAACCCATGGTGATCGTTCTACAACTGAAGTAATTACAAATATTTCATCGCTCCAATTTGATTCATATCCTTTTTGAAATACGTGTTTATATTTTGTGATTCTAACATAGTCTCCAATCTCATATTTATGTTTTATGACGTTACTGGACTGACACTTTTCTAGACTTAACTTACTATATAGATTACGCCAAACTGTCATAATATTATTATTATTAACATCACACGGACGCATTTTAATACTTCTATGAAAACTATTGTTATATGAGTAAAGCAAATCTTGTAAAATATCCACATAACGATATGTGTTATTATGTGTAAAATAACGCCACATTTTCATTTTTAATGTTCTCTGAAATCTTTCCACTACACTTGCTTTGATATCGGGGTTATTCGTAGTATAATAATTTATATTGTAACTTTTTAATAATTTCCCTACGTCTTTGGATATAAATTCAGTACCTTTATCAGATTGTAAATGTCTCGGGGTAGCTTTTGCTTCGGAAAATATTTCTTCAAAACATTTTTTTACAGTATCTGAATTCTTTTTTTGCATAGCTCTAGCAAATGCATACTTACTAAAGACATCAATCACACATAATATGTATTTATTACCATCATTAAATTCACTATATGTTCGCATATCACTTAAATCAGCTTGCCAAAGATCATTAAAATTAGATAAAATATACTTGTTTCTTGGAAATCGACGCTGTACAGGTTTGTGTAAAGTATAAGTATCCTGTGATTCTAGCCACTTCTTTGTATCTTCTTTAGATATTTTATTTTTCATAGCTTTTGATAATTTGTTCAAACCACTGTAACCAGCGGGGTTGGATACATCATAATAAATGTCATTTATTTCTAATAAGGGGTCCATTTCTCCCAGTCTATTTTTCTTTTTGGAACGTCTTCTTTATTTGATTTTCGTCTTGATACTGGTGAAGAATATACGGGGGTCGTTACAGATTCGGAAGTTTCCGATGTTTTACCGAAGTTTGGAGATTTTGACATCACATTTAGGAACGTTGATCTTTTCGGATTGCCTATATAACTTAATGGTACGTGTAGATCTTTTAAAGCAGCTGCGAAGTCTACCCAACCAATCGGAGAACTGTTCTTGAGTGGTCTTATAACATCATTAAGCAAGTCTACGATATTACTTTTATAAACCTCTTTGTTATTTATAAAAACAGTACCTTTATCATCCCAATAAATAGTATCTTTATTCTTTAAAAGTATATCTATCAAAAGCTCACCTTTTAATTTAAATGTCTTTGGTAAGAGTTGAAGTAACTGTGATTTAACATAAATATCTTTATTTTTTTCATGTATAATATTTCCAGCAACACTTTCTTCGTGTGTTGCTTGTTCTATTTTTGGATTCACTTCCATATTTTCTGAATTATCGCTGTTTAGTATGGATATTTTAATAGGTTCCCTCTCTTTACCGATAAAATATAAATATCTTTGAAGTGTTTGTAAGTAAAGTGACCATTTTTCTCTGTCTTTTAATTTGCTTTTTAAAACTTTTTGCATTTCTTCATCAAGATGTGACAAATTATCAACACTAATATTAGTATTGGCTTTTTTAAGTTTTTCTATTACTTCAGGCTCAATTAATATCATTTTTTTTGCATTATCCATAATTACTTGACCAGTGAACCCAACAATGTACTTAAAATTGAACCAAGAATAATAGGTAAGAAAGCTCCGCCTTTCTGTATTATAATATTTTTTTTTATTTTATTGTTCCCTTTCTTAACAAGTTTTCTAAGTATTTTTTTATATTTGTTTAATTTACTTTTTTGCTTTTCTTCTAATGGAATATTACCTTTTAAAACATTAAAAATACACTCACAAATGCAATTAATTTCTTTCTCATCACAAGTTTTCAATAAAGCTGTTCGAAATTTAGGTTTTAAAAAATGTAACGCTCTTAGAAACTCTTCGTGTGTGTGAACTCGTTGTTTCATTGTTTATCAATGACAGTTATTATTTCTGAGTTGGTATATTTATATCCCTTCTTGGGTATATAGCATACTGTGTATTCATTTGGGAAGATATTTGTTTTAAAACGATGATTATCATTTGTATTTTGCTTTAAGTCAATCATCAAATATCCATGCGGTTTGTTAGTGGCATCTCTATAGGCATCTTCAACGAATTTAGAGTTCTCTGGTACAAGTTGACGAGCAAGAAAACGTATTTGTGTTTTGTCTCGTGGATTTTTAAAGTAAATTATATAGTTTGAATTTAAAGATATATCACGCTGTCCTTTTCCTTGATGAAATAAATTTTGTGTGATGTAAAATACACTTAAATTTCTGTGATGACTCCCTTTAGTAAAAATATCAACTATTCGACCATCAGATTCTCTCATAAGATCATCGATTATAATGAGTTGAGAAAATTTCCCATCAAACATTGACAAGTCAGGAATTCCTTGAAAGTAGTTAACTCCGCTTAAGTTGTATAATGGTTGCATTTCATCGTAACACCATAGAACATTATGAAATTCTTGGTTGCAAACTTGTTTTATGTTATTCAAAAAATTACACACAAAATTTGATTTACCACAGCCGCTAGGACCAGCTACAATAGCAGTAAAAGGGTGTTCAAAATGAAACATGTTAAGTACAGTATGACGCGTCTATTGCGGTCAAAAATAAAGTACATTATGGGAAAGATATCGTATATTATAAATTAAATAAGAAACTGGTTACATATAGAATATTTATTATTAATTTAAACCTTTATAACTAATTAATACATCTAACGCTATACATCTCAGTACAAACCATAAACCAGAAATCACCCAACATTGATTTATTAAACAAACAGGTCTTATGACTACCTATGATTATTTTTGATTGCACTCTTATCTTTGGTGATGGTTTTTAGCTTTGGTGATGGTTTCATCATAGAGCCGCGTAATGGGTTGAATTTATTCACATTCATATCCATGCTAATTATGTTCTGAATACTCCAGCCACTATCTTTCTTTTCAAAATCATTGATTTTATTTGTCAGAGTTTCTTGTAAAGATCTAACAAAGCTATTCAAATCCTCAGACTCGTTTATGATGAAGTTTTCTGTTTGGAAATCAAATGCATTCGTTAATTCTTTACACTGCTGGATAAAATTAGCATGTAATATAAAATTTACTTTGTACGTTTTTAAGTTTTCGATGCTCTCTTTGTGTAAATTAATCAAAGTATCTTTTACAGATGCAAAAAATAAATCAAATAACAAAAGTTCGTCATTATAAGAAAGTGGCGTGATTCTATACGTGTAAATTCTTTTTCCGAACGCAGTGTCAATCAGCGTAACATTTGGAAAACTGTGATGAATTCGTAACGCATTATTTTTATGCGAATTACTCCTATTATGATTCGCTAAATACCTTTTTTTGATTGGTATCTTACATACATCACATTCTACCATATCAATGTTATCTTCAAAAGCTGGTGAACCAACCGATGGTTCATGATCTCTTGAAGTAGACGGCTCGCTTATACGTCGTATTCTATTCGCATCATTTTGCATGTTTACATCAGCCACGCCTTTTAAACCTCCTCCGATTTGTACTCTACAGAGAAACAAAAACAAAAATATTAATATATGGCGATATTAACACGAAAACAAAAAAAGGAAACTGAAATTTTATTTACCTGTTTTCATTTTTTTCAGGAGGCTCGTATAAAATTTCATGTTTAAACGTATATTTTTTACAATCGGGTGCATTTGAGATCTCTTTAGTCATATCATAAATTAACTTTCGAGTTTGCTTGTGGTAACTACAACCACTATTAAGTTTATTATTGACGTAGTGTTTTACACGCACGTCGGGATATTTCCAATGTTCTGTTGCTGGGACGTTTGACAATTTTTTTAAATCATAAATCTCAATTTTGATTAGATGTGTAGCTGTGGATCCATCATCTTTGTTTGATGACACGTAGGACATCCCATCTTTCGTTGCTCGACCCACAGTAGACATACGCAGTTTAGGTTTCTTCTTCTTAGGCTCTTCGAAGAACTCATCCAGAGATTCACTCCTAGGTCTCTTGATTGGGTATGGGGATTCTACCTTTTCTTCGTCGTCGGATGCCGGGAAATAGTAGCTTTTGTAAGTATTTTCCTCAAAATCCACGGTGTTATCCATAGAACATGTGAGCTATAACAAAGAATGCAGAAAAAAATTAGTACGCAATTAAATATCACATATTCAACACTAAAATAATTTAGTTAAAGTACAAAATGAAAAAGAATAAATATGCATACTCACATCCATATTGATCATGTGGAGAGGTCCTGGAGCTACGTATTAGGTATTGTGATGGTAAGAGTTAAAACACAACTTCGTATAGAAAGTCAAAGACATATGGTTCTTATACTACTCAAAATCGTTAGTAATCAAAATTAAACAAGATAGCAAACGAGCAAACATAATTAAAGTAATGGATGAAGTATCATAACACAATATTGAGAAATCGTCAGTAATGTGGGTGGGTGATTAAGAAGTGAACTTTTTTAAGGTTAGTTAGGTATAGTTACGTTATTAGATTACTAGCTGTGCCCGCGACTCCGTTCGCGTAGAATAAGTTTAATTACCAGCCAAGTTTTTAAACCTTCAATGAAACATGTTAGGCACAGTATGATACGCATATTGCGACCGAAAATAAAATACATTATGGAAAAGATATCTTATACTATACATTTAATAAGAAACTGGTTACACATACAATATGCTTACAGCTAACAGTTGTAAAAACAATAAAAGTCACTATATAAGCTACAATCTAATTAAATTTGTTAAAGACTTTTGTAGCATCTTATGTAAATCATACGTTCGTTGATCATACATCGATTGTACAAGATGTTCAAAGTATATAGTGTTTATGACAGTTTTTCTTAGGTCTAGTGTGTAGTCTGAGTTTTCACTTATGATATCCGATGAATATCCACTTGTACTACGATCATCACTTGCACCAGATTTGTTACTGTAATAATTATTAATGTTTACATCTAAATTTAGTTCATATATCACTTTCGCGTATAAATCGACTGCTCCATGTTTCACTTCCTCGCTCAGCTCGTACAGCCATTCCTCTGGCGATTGAGTCGTGGGCTCCACGCATGACAAACGTTCCAAGTGTCTGATCCATTGCTCGTGTCCAGGGTCTTGCGTTAGGGCGAAACGTTTCTCGTATGCACGACGCATGGCAAGTTCTACTTCAGCGACGACACTCTGACTGACATGTGTGTAGTGCTCGTTATAGTAATGGTAAGTTTGGCAGGTGAGTTGCATCAGGTTATGATGTATGTCACAATACTTTTTAGTTAGGGGTATGTAAACGGTACATGGTCTATCTCCATAGTCTGTAGCAACACAAAGTTTCATGTCTTTGAACTTTAGACGATCCAAGAGTTGGTTTAATTTGCATTTAATAATATCCATCTTATGATTGACACTGTTTTAAATAATGTGGAGAGGTCCTGGAGTTACGTATTAGGTATTGTGATGGCAAGAGTTAAAACACAACTTCGTATAGAAAGTCAAAGACATATGGTTCTTATACTACTCAAAATCGTTAGTAATCAAAATTAAACAAGATAGCAAACGAGCAATCATAGTTAAAGTATCGGATGAAGTATCATAACACAATATTGAGAAATCGTCAGTAATGTGGGTGATTAAGAAGTCAACTTTTTTAAAAGGAAAGTTTGGTAAGTTAGGTAGAGATATGATCTCGGGACCTAGCGCAATCGATTCAAATGGCGATAAACTGGGTAGCAAAACAGCAACATAGTTAAAGTAATAGAAAAAGTACCATAACAAAATATTGAGAACGCGTGGCTAATGAGGGTGGGTGATTAAGAGGTGAACGGAAACCAGCCGATTATGTCATTAGTAGCCCGAGGGCTTCAACGTGATTAGCAATTAGGTAATGATCTCAGGACTATCAGAACAAAAAACCTATCTTCGAAACCGCTAGAGATATGATCTCGGGACCTAGCGCAATCGATTCAAATGGGGGGCTGTTTTTTTTTTTTTTTTTTAGGTTTGGAACCTCGCGCAAACACAAACACAGGGGACTGGCGCCAAGTGCGCCAGAAGCCACGAATCCCTACTACTGAAATCAGTACCTACAGGGGAGGCCAGGGACGAATTTTGGTGCATGGGTTTTTTGACAGCCTGTACAAGTAAACACAGTACACGTACAATTTAAATTAGTTAAGTTTTTAGTATGAACGTGATGTAAGTAATAGTGTTATTAATTTTAGACCCATAGTTTTATAAGTTAAAAGGATGTGTTATTATTCTTAGTTCAGACGTTACTTAACGATTTTTTTCTATTGTATCGATTTCATCAAATTGTATATTTGAAATAGTTAGGTTTTCAATAATATAAAGAATAAACATATTATATTTTTTTCGCTTTGCCAAATCAAATAGTTTTTGTTAAAAAACTGTTGAAGTAAATAAAGCTGATTTAGGTGTTGCCAGCGCCTTAAACAATTAACAACGCTCTTGCCCCTTTAGAAAGAAACCACGTCCACGCGTTCAATAATTCCCGCCACGAAATTAGAAAAATTGGCCTTCTTGCAAGCTTTTGTGTCATCCTCGTGTAAATCAGAGTTCTTACATACGCGAAACTTAAACTTTAATAGGTAAGTGTAATTTTAAAGGCCTTCCTTATCCCCATTAATAACGAATTGTCCTATTTTCATAATAGCATAATGTTGTATGAGATAGTTTAATAAGATTTGTGCGTCAAGCACAGAGTGATTAATTATTGCAGCGAGTATGGAGCAGGGACTATAAAACCAGTTTCATTTGATATTGGTAAATAAGTTGTCAAAGCATTACAGGTAAAAAATACCCATATTCAAAATAGAGGGATCGCTGTCATAACGCTTTATTTTTATCGTAATGTGTATGTTAATACCAGTTATGAATAACTTAATTCATTACCGGTATTTAAGTATAAGACTCCAACAGCCCTAACATGAATGACACAAAGATAAGATAGACCGTCTTATCCCTAAGTGCGTCTCTCTCACACTAGTGCCGACGAAAGAGATAGGCCTAGAGATAAACGGGTTTAATTTATCTTTGTGTCATTCATGTTAGGGCCGCAGCGATACCAGCGGCCTAAGCAAGGATAATATCATCTTCATATTCTTCTTGTAAATTATTTGAGATTCAAATTGATGATGATTGATGGATATATATTTTTTTTTTAAATCTTTGATTTATTTATTAGCTCTTTCAATTCGATTTTTACGTTCTAAATAATGTGCTGTCTCTTATCAGCATATTTCACAGTAGCTAGTATATATGGATGATACAATAATTATTGAATCACATTCAATACAGCGGCTGTTAACATTAAATGCTGAGTTGCATTTTAACATTATTTTATTATTATGATGTTCAGAGATAGGTATACTTTTTCTGTAAAGCCCTTCTAGACATTAGTGGCAATGCTTTCCCATTCCGTTTGTCGGTTTGATTTTTAGCGTTTCGGCTCACAACTACAAAAATAACAGTTACAAGTTCCTTTTTATTGTATTGACGTCTCTTCAAATATGACAAAATATAACTCGCGAAAGCAAAAAGTTTAATTAAAAACGAGAAACATACGTAAAGAGCCGTGACTTCGCCTGGGTTTTGGCACTTCTCTGTATATTTCTCACAGATTTACACGTATTTTGGCTTGTTAAGATAAAAAAACTAATTAATATGTCTAGGACTATCGTTTAAGGTAACTTTAGCTCTAAATTTCGCTATAGAATGGCTACAATTGAGGTCCAAAGGTAGTAGGCGAAGTATAGGCAAAATGCCCTGTCTTCGCCTACATACTTCAGGAGCGTCAATTATACACAAAATTTTAAGTTGCCACCAATATCTTAGTCATTTTTATCGTGTTTTTTGATTATGAACCTTAACTATTCCAAAATAGCCATATTTTAAGAAAAAACGATGGTAGGCGAAGACCGGTGGCGATTTGAAGTTAGTTTCATACATTCACTGTATTTTCAATAGGGCTATCAAAAATCACGACACTTACTCGACAGCAAAAAAAGAAAGGGTAATGGTTTAGGACTAATAAAAAATACTTGTTTTAAAGTTATGAAATTATATATATTCGATTTAACTTACTTGGCTATAGTACAACAAGTATACATATTCGACTTATATTATTTGGCTATATAAATGACCTGACTACTAAATAATAAATTATAAATATATCACAAACTTGGATTGACAACCCTAGGGGCAGGCGAAGTTTAGCAACAAAATGGCCGGAACATCACCTCAATTACACTTTTAATCGATTGCGACGTTTACACATAACTTAGGTACAAAATAATACCATCTTAAGAAAGAGCATTAATTGTAGATTATAATATAAGAAAAAGCTTACCTTTATCTCTTCTTAAGCAATTTTTATAACGAAGTTCCGCAAAGGTAAAAAAAACATACTGTCTCTCCAACGAAAAAATGGCACTGATCCTAAACGGCGTTAAGTTAGCCACAATTGATGCGAGAATATTGCCATTCATAAAAAACGCTTTCTATTTGGTAGTTTCTTGTAGAACCTGCTCTTAAAACCAGGCGGGAATTTCAACTTTTATAAAAATAGGCGATGATAGGTATCCCAGGCGAAGTCACGGAGTTTGACGTACGAACTTTTATTTTATTTATAGGTACAACGTGTTTTGGTAATAACGCATAATGTGATTCGAGTCAATTAGGGAACACAAAATTAAGTTGTTCTGAATAAATAAAATTTAATTTCGTATCAATTATAAAAAAGGAAGAATTTATTGTTTTATTTATCCTAAAAATTTTCATAGAATGTGGTTACACTTTGACCTTGACACCGAAGCTTTCTGAAAAAAATGGCATGTTAGAAGCTTCCATATAAGTAGGTATGTAATGTTGGGAATGGATAATATTATTATCCTGTGTCGAAACTATACCATAAGTTGATTGCGAAGTGATAATCGGTAATAATAGAGAGACCTGTTTTATTCTAACTTGGTTTTATTAAGTGACTTACAATTTAATGACACTTTCAGTTTCTTTTGGAATTACTTGCACAACGTTATTGGAAAAAGCCTGCCAAGTATTTACATGTATTTGTTTCTTGGTTCCTTTGCTCCTGAGCATCATTTATTTTTAACCAAAATGGTGCCCCTTAATCATGGTAATTATTTATTAATATTAATTATTTGTTAATGTTACAAGTTATTTAACTTCACTTGTTAGTAGGTATATGTGGATCAAATGCTAGAAGTCAAATTTTGAACTAGATTTCGTCATCGGAATAAGCCGACATTTGATACGTGTACCCCCGATGAAATTGCAATTTGAAACGTCAATGGCCAAAAAACTCGTCTTAAAAAATATTTATTTTCATCACACTTGCTCGGAAAGGGTGTTATTATACGCAGGCGTATAGAGCAGCTATAGCCGATTTAACTCCTCTATACGCCCCGCAGTCAGCGCGAGTTGTAAACCATACAAAATCCATAACACCCACGGTCAGTTATGGATTTTCTATGGTTTATAACGCCCGCTGACGGCGGGGCGTGCGCCAGGTCCGGCGGGTTGCATGCGGCGCCGGCGGTGATCGTTTTCCTTCTAGCTCGCAACTGACGCGACATACAGTTTATTCTAATTGGTAATTCACGGTGTACAGTGGGAATAAACTAAATAATTTAATTTTTTGGTCTAATTTTTATTTCTTTACCTCGCAAATGTGATGAAAAACATTGTGTGTATCATGGGCAGTTAGTGGATAAAAAACTCGAATCAATAAAAGCCCTCGCCTACGGCATCGGGCTTCTAACAGACTCTCGTTAGTTACCCCCTTCTTACGGCCCTAGATGCACAATGTACCATAAATTATACTGATTTGTAAGCATGAAAGTAATCATGGGAACAATAACATTTCAATGTCGTCAAATTGAAACTTTCGTGAGAATTTATTAAGAAGGTATATTCCAAAGTAAATAATAGCACATAATTGCAGAGGGGGGCAGTAAGTTATCTTCACACAAACGCACCGCGCGTGGCTTGTATGTGTGCGCCAAAGTATCTACGCGTCGCCGCACGCACACGATAATAAAAATTAGACAAAATAATTAAATTATTTAGTTTATTCCCATTGTACACCGTGAATTACCAGATCAGATTTTCCGTTTGTATTAGGGATTGCAAACCGGTTAATTTTTATATATGATCTCAGTTAATAACAGGTTATAACCGGTAATGAACCGAATATATCCCACACAAAAATGACCACTTTGCAATCCCTAGTTTGTAAACAATATATACCTAAGTTCCTTATCTGAGAAGTAACTTTCAGGTCTCAATTTGATTTGGATAGTCGTTGGTGTAATTCAGCTCCTTGCATTTTGTCGTACGAATACCATGATGTTTGACTACGCCATTTGCGGAATATTAAAAAAAAATCCATGGAACAGGTACTCTTTTATCATTCTATACAAAAATTGGGTACGATATAGTAAGAAATATTAAATGTATTTCTGTGGAACGGTAGCTTAAGCCCCAATAGTACATTTTCTGTAATAACTCAAGCAGTTACGTTCCAAAAGCATTATTTGGTGAAGTGGAACTGTTGGTGAAGACCATAGATGATCACCGGAACTCCTAAATGATAGGTATTTCACGGGTGGCGATAAGATTGCTGCATAAAGTTCGGAAGCAACTTATGTTCATGAAAATCCATATGGTAAAATAGAACCGGTTGTGAAGAACCATGAGAACTCCTCAACGATTGATATCCTTGCACCTTGGATAGCAACAGTTTGTAGATGGTGATGAGCAATTGACATTATGCTATTGTTACTTTATGTAGTAACTGTCTGTCGTTAAATCACATGATAATAACTAAAATGTGAAAAAAGAATCTTACTTCTCAAAGGCTATTTTGAGGTCAGTTTTTTTATTTTCTTAATTATATGATTATACTAATATTAAGGAAATATCGAAGAATTGTATATACTTAGATACCTATTTTCTTGGAATGTCCTACTTACTTATCGCATAGCACAACAATGCTTTATCTTTATGTAATAAGAGCTTTGACAGTTAGTCCACTTCATTCCACAGAAAAATAGGTAGGTAGAGGTTTACTTATTTCATGTGCCTTGAATCTAGAGCACCCGGTCCTTAGATAAGGATAAATAAGTTTAAAAATCTCATTAAAATGAAAGTACTTACTAATTGCAGACTTGCCGTGAATTTCACTATACAATTTGAAATAAAAACATACTGAAGATAAGGCAGCATGGTCCATGACCATAGCCTGTCCGAAAGGACACCCGAAGCTTTTTCATTAAATGAGACCCTGACAATATTTAATATTGCACAATTATTTTATAGGTCAGTAGGTACCAAGCCTGATATAACTGTGCAAAATCACTTTGGTTGCACATGTTTATTGAACGCAGTAGATGATATTGAAGACATGTCTGTCCAAATCCGCTTAATGACTTTTGCCACCAATCGACAACCAATCTAAATAAGCGTACGTTTTTTAAAGTTCAAAGTTCCCATGGCATTCACATGTAACGTTACTCACATGCCATGCAATGGATGCCAAACCTTCGTCACATGTTAGCAAAAATATATGTTATAATGAAGATAAGTCAACATAACTTTAAAAGTATATAGGCTGCAAACAAGCTATATGTCACTATGGAGTCACAATGATTAGGTCTATAGAACCCGCTTACATTTATATACAATTTCACTTGCCTTCCATATCAAATCTCGTGTGATTCACATGTATTACAAATGAAAAATCCAGACGCACTCACGTTAACCTTAATTACAAGAACAATAGACGAGATAGCGTTATTTCCTTACACCAAACGGTAGTTTAGTAATGCCAGAATAGAATAAAATATTCTGCGGTCGTTTTCGCCAATTTAAAGTGCAATAATGCCGTTACTCACACAGGAAACCCACAGGTAACATAAATCTTGGACAACTATTTGAATCAATACACAGAATAACCGATAAGCTAAAATAACCACAAAAAATACAATTCCTGTTAGCCTGCCCTTTAATCGAAAGATCTATGGTAATCATTTGCATGTACGCATAGAAATGTAAAAGTTGTGAACACTTTTGTTGACAAACGTAGCAAAAGGACATGACACAATTGTATGGAAAGAAACAGTTAAAAAAAATTCGTAAGCTCCTATTTCCAAACTATTTAAGTAAATGGCATTATTAACCTTGTAAGCTATATATAAAAGATAAACCAACATTTATGGCAAATATAGATAAAACTGTTCCAAATAGATAACTTCCCCAAATTTATGCAATTAAGGTAGTGGACAACATTTTCACGCCAAGGTACAATCATTTTGAAAATTCCCCTAACATATTCTACTTTCATGTTTTTAACGTGTTTTTTACAGATGTGACGTACCAACATTATTCTTGAAAACTGATAACGTAACTATTTACTGCTATGAACTGGACGGTTTCGTGAAGAGAAGAGAAAATAAAACAATACACTCACGCGAATTATTTCACTACGACCCTTCTACGAAAGAAGCTTTTCAACTAGCTCAATTTCTCTATTATATGTAATATAAAATAATTACCTATGACGATATCCCTATTTCTATTTCGTATCAAGTAATTAACATTAAAGTACATACGATTAGTGATTTTGTTAAGTAAAACTACTATTGTATGTTATATTAGCCCCTAGTATCACAAAGCTGACTAAATTTGATAAGAAGTTATCCAACAGGACATATATAATCTGGCTATCAAATGAATACAAAATCTTTAGTTGAGTGTGAGTTCAACTTCAAGATATTGTTGCAGAATAAATAATAGTACTACGTACAGAATTTGCACTTTGCGTCTAACAAAAGTGACGTTTAGGTAACAAAAACGTGCCTAAACGTGCCCTCTCTCTAGCGCATAACCCGTGCTCTTTCGCGCGCGGCCCGTATAACACTAGGGTTGTCACTATAGTAGTACTTTTATTTATTCTGTGACTATAGCAACAACATTATGATTATATTTTGAGCGTATTATAATTTACCGTAATATTTAACTAGCGATCCGCCCCGGCTTCACACGGGTGTAATTTAGAAAAAAAAATGTTGAATAACTTGAAGCCTTACAGAATTTCTAGAACATTAAGCTTATTATAGAATTTCTTTATAAACAATGTTTGCTGCTGAGTTTTCGTTACACAATAGGTACAAATTTTAGGAACACGTAGGTTTAGCCCATTTCCCCGTGGACAGAAAAGAACTTAACGCTCAGCTACGTTATTCTCTCAACAAATCACGTCGCTTAAATGATATGTTTAAAAAGAAACTCTATCATTTTTTAATAATTTCAAAGAAAGTTGCCTATTTTCATTGATATTTTATTAATAACTTGGCAAGTTTTATATCCATTCAAACTTGTAATATAAAATTACAACTATTAGCAAAATTAATTCAAGGCTCGTATTCAAATATGTTCTCTGTGCCAAAACAGGCAAGATAGGCAGGCATTTGAAGTCAGATTAAAACTTGTCAATAGGGAAGATGCATATTTATTTTTATCTTGTATTGGAAAGTGCTGTGTAATAGAAATCGATCTGTGTACGCAAAACATTATTATGTTGTTTATTTTATGAATAATGAAGCTTTGAAAAGTCATCGTCATCATACAAAATGGACGACAACTACGACGTAACAGCATTCGTTAGACTGTACAAAATGTTTGGCAAAAACAACAAAATTTATAATTATTTCCGAAAATACTGTATTTAGACCAACATCGTAGAAATAAAACTTGACATAAATTTAATAAGGATGTCCAAAAAACTAAAATCAGAACTATAAATCAATATGTATTTTTCACTAGTTTTGACCCTTAATAATATATATAGGCAAAATGATCTGCTTTTTTCTGTTATATGATTTGTTCACTTTCATAATATATAATTTAAACCGCATTTTGGTTTTCATGCATCTTCCCCATTATATCGATTTTATGTTATGATGTCGAAAATTACCCGAAATGGTTCGTGTAAATATAGCCCACGGCCGTTGTGTCGCCTTTTGCGTTCCGAACTTGGCTGACACACTGACGTGTATGTATGTAAAATGTTATTAAATACAATATGTATTAACTAATAAATAGTGCAAATTATTTATTGTTAATGATATGTTAATAATTTAATAACTTTATAAAAGGAATTATTTTGTGAGTTTCACGGTTGACCTTGCATTACATACAGTAACTATTGTATGGCTGAGCGCTGTGCTCTCCGCCCTCTATCTGAAAAAAGGGGAGCACATAATAAATTTCTTAGAAGAAAATTTGTCTCAAATTTTACCTACGTTCTACAATTTTATAATAGATGTTAACATCATAAGCTATAGAAACCTAGATAAACGTGAAAAACCGACTTTTGTGACCTTTGACCTTGGATGACATACCCTGATTTTATGAGACTTTCGAGACAATTTTTAGAACGCCAAAATGAAAATGTATAAGAGTTTCCAGGTTATCACCTCTCATTCCAATGTTGACACCTTTTTATTGCTTAAATTACTAGATAAAGAGTGTTTTGAACTTGCAGGCTGTACTACCAGAGTTCTGAATCTTCTTTGATAAGTAATCAAATTATGTTATAGTTAATAACTTATACTTATTAATTTACCAATTTAAGTTACTTATGATTATTTTTAGTATTAGTGAATTATCACAAATTTTACTTATCTTTATTAGTCTGTTTTATGTTCACTGAATTTCCTGTAATTTCCCAAAGTTAATATAATTAACAATTTTTTTGTTTAAAAAGAAAAACATTTAATTCTTATTGAAAATGAAAATATTTATTTTGCAAGTAGGCCACGCGGGCTCTTTTGTATATCTGAATCTACTAGCACTTCGAAAGGTGACATCTGCTGTGAAGAAACGCTGCAAGAAACTCAACAGCAAGTCTTTTTTCCAACATTACGTTTTTTACTAAAACG
Source organism: Tortricodes alternella (assembly GCA_947859335.1). Classification (NCBI taxonomy): domain Eukaryota; kingdom Metazoa; phylum Arthropoda; class Insecta; order Lepidoptera; family Tortricidae; genus Tortricodes; species Tortricodes alternella. The sequence continues at coordinate 17,707,121 of OX401970.1, read as the reverse complement.
AACATATAAAAAGTGCAATAGGCAAACCTAATGGGCAAAAATCAATTATAATACATAACTAATAAGGGAATCACTTACCATCAGGTAACTCGCATGCTCGTTTGCATTCCCTTCTATAAAAAAGTGTATACGTATGTAATTTTGCGGACACAAACTTAATTGTTTGTGGTAGGTCTCACGTTGGTGTTCGTTTAAGACTTCAAGCTTGTTAATATGATTATATTGATATAAAATGTTAAGTCTATTCTGACTCAGGCACCTGGAAACTAACATTATCTTACTTTTCAGAAACCGAGATTCTTACCTGAACGTGGAAAAATTCTATGGAGTACACATAATTTCACTATATGGACTATGTTACTGGGCAATTTCCTCATTTCTATGTACGCAAATGTTCAAAAGGACTATATGGAAGGTATTTAAACTTATTCTCAAATTCATTATTAGTAGTAACGCGGTAGCTTAAATAGGGTAACTGTAAAATAAATTATTTTCAAAAATGGACCTTATGTTCCAGTACTTTAGTCTGGAATATAGAGTTCCAGGACTCAGCGATAAAATAAGCCCCTTCCTCTCTTATGGTCCTATCTTTGTAATTATAGTCAACTCATTGACTCCTGTCTTGTCCTGTCTGCTGGGTTCTAAGCTTACTTTTAACGAAATTCCAGAAATTTGCCGGTTTCTTTAACAATATTCCGTTCAAGGTTTCAAATGTATTTCTATTAATATGTCAGTCAATTAAGGTCTTAATTCTCGTCTATAAGGACCCTATCTGCCAAATTTCATGTTTATCGGTTTTGTAGTTTTGGAGAGTAATTATGAGTCAGTGAGTATGGAGGATGCATGCATTATTCAGCTCCGATTTAATCAGAAAAGATATAAATTTTAACTCATTTGTAAAGTTTCGTCTTAAAAAAAATTAAGAAATAAAAAAACCGACTTCAAAAAACCCTTTGAAAAGTAAGAAATAATAATTAGCCTTCGTAAGTAAATTTCCTAGAAACGTCAAATATATTGTTGATTAAGTGATACATTAAATATATCGAAATCGGTATCAAGTAAATTAACACAGTAGGAGGGATGGATTACCTAATTTACTTGCCACCGACTTCGATATATTTAATGTATCACTAAATCAACAATATATCTGACGTGTCTAGGTAATTTACTTACGAAGGCTAATTATTAATTCTTACTTTTCAAAGGGTTTTTGAAGTCGTTTTTTTTATTTGTAAATTTTTTATTATTTCACTTTTTGTAGTGATTATCATATATGATTTAACGACACACATTGAATACATCAAGTAACAATAGCATAATGCCAATTGCTCATCACCCTATACAAAATTTTGTTATCCAAGGTGCAAGGACGTCAGTCGTTGAGGAGTTCTCCTGGTTCTTCACCACTGGTTCTATTTTACCACATGAATTTTCATGGGCATAAGTTGCTTTCCAACATTATACACAAATTTAATCTCCACCCGTGAAATAATTACCATTGAGGAGTTCCGGTGGTCTTCATCATCAGTTTCACGTCACGAAATAATATTTTTGAAACGCAACTGCTTGAGTTATTATAGAAATAATCAAAGTTTCTATATGCGTGCCTATAATATTTGAGGGTTTGTTCGATTCCTCATAGATCCTATCACCAGAACCTGACTTTGATAACAACGGGACCAATTTGGAGAAATAACCTATCGATGAAAAAAAGAATCATGCCAATCGGTCCTGCCATCTCCGAGTAATCGGTGAACATACGTACCTATATAAAAAATTAATAAAAAAAGACAAATATTCGCGTCGAATTGAGAACCTCCTCCTTCGGTTTTTTTGAAGTCGGTTAAAAATAGGTGGCTGGGATAATATTCTATGAATGGACCGGACCGTAAGTATTAGTATAAAACAGTTGAAGCAATATCAATGCATAGGTATATGTAATTTTCCCAGCTGCGGATACAGGGCGCCGCGATGTGTGCAATTAGTTTTGTTGAAATTTAGAAGAATGTTCCTGGAAAATAGGTACAAAGTTTGCCCCACCCAAACGAAATCCGTTAGTTAATATGTTTTTTACTGCTTCACGCTTCATCGGCTCGACGGATTTGAATGTTTGTTCAATGTTCTTCGTTTTTAATAAGATGTATACATCAGTCCAAGAGGCAGACATGAGCATATGATAAATGAGTAGCATGAGTACCTTTTTTAAAAAACATTTTAAGGCGCAGAGGCAACATGCTGGCAGACCATTTTCTTTTGGGCCTCCACATTGTGTTTAATCGAAAAATTCAGGTCTGCTAAGTGAGCACTTCACTTTACTTTTTATTTACAAAGTAAATACCCTGGATGCCTGCTTCTTAAATTTTTATCGTTTTCAGGATGATTTTGATCATTAGCCCCAAAGGTAACCTACATTTTCTCTCTTACAAATTTGAAGCGCTGTAAAGCAAAAACGCAGCGACGTAGGACCTTAATTGACTGACCGACGTATTTGTATTGATCTAAATTGCTCACCAGAACTCTTACTAATACGGGGACGAGACCCTCGGCGCGCGAGTCAAACTAGTACTTGGCTGGTTTTTCATAATGACAAAGTTTTATATTTTCATTACAGGTGTTGGCCGTTGTCCATTGTTTATTGGCTATTGCTTTTGCTTGCACTATTATATATATAGATGTTATAATTACTACCCAGCCTGACGTCAACACTACGCTTAACATGCCTACGCAGTTCTCCAAAAAGCTGCTTGTAAGTATTCCTCATGGTATTCAATATTTCTGTTTATCCACGGCATGGTAGTGACTGCCCTACTTTGATCCTGGTTTTGTAGATTTGTCGATTAAACTGGTACAGGATCTATTCCCGTGTTAGTAATCCGGTCCAAAACATTCATGTAAAAATTCGCAATTCGCTTGATTTCATGTTCGTCAAAAATATGGGAGATCGCCTAAGGAGCCATTTTTACCTTTGCAGGTATTTTTATTACTATTAACTCTGAATTCAGCCAAAATGCTGATTATTCTTTTTTTATTACTTTCATCACACTTGCTCGGAAAGGGTGTTATTATACGCAGGCGTATAGAGCAGCTATAGCCGATTTAGCTCCTATATACGCACCACCGTCAGCGGGAGTTATAAACCATACAAAATCCATAACGCCCACGGGCATTTATGGATTTTGTATGGTTTAGAACTCCCACGGGCGGGGCGTGAGCCAGGTGGCGGGGGCGCGTGGTGCCGGCTCCGGCGGTGATCGTGACGTACAGTTTATTGTACCCACCTGATGGTAATTCACGGTGTACAATGCGAATATAATTTTTTTTTTTTGTCAAATTTTTATTTAATTTCCTCGCAAATGTGATGAAAAACATTGTGTGTGTCACGGGCAGTAAGGGGATAACAAACTCGAGCCATTAAAAGCCCTCGCCTACGGCATCGGGCTTCTAACAGACTCTCGTCAGTTATCCCCTTCTTACGGCCCCAGATGCACAAATGTACTATATTATAATACGAGTATAACTGTGCGCGACAGAAAGTGTAGTGATATTGTGGTAACCTAGTCTAAGTGTGTATAGTTAAGAGTAAGTCGTGTACATGAATATTAGTTCGATTAGTGTTTAATCCCCAAAATAATAAGTATTTTCCCAAAGAAATAGGATAAGATGTTGTCCACGCATGCGCGAGTACCCGACTATGGGTGATCGTTTTTTTTTTTCGTTTTGACCTATCTTATTAGGCTCAGACGACATCTCCAGCATCACCAGGATTCAATGTGAAGGCCGGATGGGCCGCCAGTAAGGTGGTTATACACTTAGCATGCCTAAGGGGGAGACCCATGGGAATGGGACGCACCTCGAACGCACGCAGCAACATAATCTACTTAGTTATTTAAACAGTTAACATACATCTATCTAATACCTTTAAACGAGCAATTCTTGTAGATATATATATATATATAATCTAAATCTCGGAAACGGCTCCAACGATTGGCTTCGAGACAAGGATGGTACGGCCGTGCCTTTTTTGCACTTTTGCTCGACTTGGCGGGGACACTTCCGTGCCCTCAGATTCTTAAGAGCAACGATTACATGCCATAACATTGCCTAATCGCTTACATAAGAATTTCTTATGTATGTATACACGTACTTTACGAAGTACGAGTATCCGTGTATTATTAAAACACGTACCATATGTACGAAATTCATCACGTATGTTCCAGGCGCTTAGACCCGCAGCGGCCCTAACATGCAATCCTATCTCTCTATGACTATATCTTTCTTCGGCACTAGTGTGAGAGACGCACTTTGAGATAAGACGGTTTAACTTATCCTTGTGTCTTGCATGTTAGGGCCGCAGGTACCAAGATCACAGGTACGAGTGAAATCGAGAGCTATCCTAATTACTGTGGCGGACCCAACAAGTCCTGTTAAATCCATTGTTATGTACATCTTCCCATTATATATTTTTTGAGATTATCTGTTCATAGCTGAATTTTAATGTGAATATACAGGATGCTGACGTAGATTTATTGGCCGAGTCAATGACTACCCCTCCCGTGCTTCATATACTGACGTCCCGGAGCAAAGAAGAGGTTTTTTCATATTTCCTAATTGAAAACATTTTAAAATGTGAAAATAAAGTAGACTCATAGTCTAATAATGAAGAGACCAGTAAGTGGGCCATCCTGGTCGAGATATTAAGACTTATCTATACGTATAATAAAATCGTAAATTGGAAATACTCTGTACATTGAAGATGTTCCATAGTTCCCCGAGTAACCAATATTATTAAGATAAACGAATTCTACGAGGACGAAGTCGCGGACAAATGCTAGTTATTATTCATTGAAGTGCAATGAAGTATAAAACAGACGCCGCGAACAAAAAACTTGCGGTCCGTTTTGTTGCTGCGCATCCACAAAACGAGAACGGTTCATTCAGTCGCCCAATCACGCTCATGGCGACCACGTCAAAATTGTGATATTTTGAAAATTAAAAAATGCCGTCGTGCGCAATAAATGTGCGTGCAATAACCGCTCTATTTTGAATAAAAAAGGGTAGTAGCATGACATATCATCGGTAAGTAAACAAAACTTTAAATGAAACCGACAAAACTTATTTATAAAGACGCATACAAACAAATCATAGAGTAAACGAAACTGAGTATAGGTAAGCACTTATACTTAACTGTTTTTGTATGCAGTGTTCGCTTGCAGTGTTATGCGCGGTTTCTCGTACAGCGGGTCGCTGGTTTAAACAACGACTCGCACCTCTGAGATTTTTGGGAGCTCATGTGCGGAATTGAATCTGATATTTATCAAAAACACATAGGTACTTAAAGGAAAACATCGTAAGGAAACCTCAATACCAATACATCTGCGAAGCAATTCAAAGATAGGGACTTCACACACAGTCCCCAATCCGCACGTGCGAGGACTACTGATCAGTCCTCACTATGAGAGGAGGCCTGAGCCCAGCAGTGGGACGTGTATAGGATGATGATTATGATGATGATGACTGCGACAACGACGACGAGTTCCATACTCAAAGTGTGCCAAACTGGATCCTATCACTTGTTACTCACAGTAATAAATATTAAAAGTAGGCAAACTATAATAATTTTTTAAAGTTTAGTTTGGCACTGAACTCTAAGTGCGCGACGAAGTCTGACTCGCATTTTGCCACAGGGCTTCCTAGTTTCACTCCGGTAGAACATAGGGTGTTTTCGCCATGTCCGTCTGTATGTCTGTCTGACTGTCTGTTTGTTTGTTTGTTTAAGTGGGCACTTTTACTCGAAGACTGTTATTAAAGCTAGCTACCAATCTGAAATTCTGTGCAATAATAAAACCATATATAATGAAGTTAATAACAAATCTATCACGACTAATGTAGGTTTATTTCTGTGATAGGCGACTTACTGCGTCGACTAACTTTTTAATACAAACTTATTTGTAAAACATATACAGAAGTGTCGGGCGTCCAATAATTTAATACTTTAAAGGTACAGTTACACATGCTAGTTAGTAGCACGAAAGCATGCTACTTTTGAGCAATTGCTACTTAGTGGTACGTGTGTCGAAACATTGCTAATAATGAGCATGCTAGTTTCGAGTTTGCTCAAAAATCGACGGTCGTGCGATTATTGGGCATGCTACCTGCAGCGCGGGTGGAAGGGGGCGTGCTTATAGCGTGTGTGAACAGGTTTGCTTATTGAGCATGCTAGTACTAACTACTAAACTAGCATGCTTATATCTAGCAAATGTAGACAAGTGCAGAGCATGCTCGAAACAAGTATGCTAATGAGCATACTAAAAAGCATGCTACTAACTAGCATGTGTAACTGTACCTTAATGATATTTCTTTTATTTCACGTCGTTCCTTATATTTATTAGGCAGAATAATGTCAAGTAATAAGCTGATTTTTAATTTTAATTTTAATTTGTGACTACTTAATTCATGTCCAAAATAAACAAAACTTACTCAAAGCCGTACATTATATTTATGAATAGGTCATGCTCTTTTACTTTTGCAATATCTGCTAGTTTGATTTCACCCATAGTAATATTAATGTGTTAATTCTACTTTCAGGTTAAATTAAGCCTTGATACAGTAATAATAGTAACATCGAATGCATTTTTTTATATGTTTAAAGGTATTCTAGCATACAAAATGAGAAAATATGGTATTATTTTAACAAAAGTAAACCAAGATACTTTATGTAAGTTTGAAACACGAATTGCTAAGGCATATTTGAAGTTAAGGCTGTATTTAGAGTGTCGTTTGTGTTTAGTGCTGTAGTACCAAAGTAACAGCCCTATAGGCTGTCCGTAGCCATTGTTACTATCAGGCGCGGACGCAGACTGAAATTTTGGGGGGGTCACTAATAATAAAATATGTCGAGTACATTAGACTTTATTTTTAGACTTGATTTTTCAATTTGACGTGTACGATTTTGGGGGGGGGGGTCATGTCCCCTGTGACCCCCCCCCCCTCTGGGACCGCGCATGGTTACTATATGCTCTAAGGTAGCGTCTTTAGACGACGCGGTTAGCCTAGTTGGGAGTGACTCTGCCGAAGCTAGCATCCCGGGTTCGTTCCCCGGTAAGGGAAAATATTTGTATGATAAGCACGAATGTTTGTTTCTGAGTCTTGGATGTTTGCTATGTATTTAAGTATTTATTTCTCTATATAACTATGTATATCGTCGCCTAGTACCCATAACACAAACCATTAGAGCTTACTTTGGGACTAGATAGATTTGTGTAAAAAATTGTCCCCAGATTTATTATTTATTTATTTATGTATCCTTTAGAACCAATATTGGATAGGAGAGCTATTCAAAATAGTAATTACTATGGACTTGCTTTACAAAATATATGACAAAATCTAAAAAACGTTTTATTAATTACAAACCTAAAAAAGGAAACGAAGGTACAGCACAACGACCCTGTATAGGGAGGCAAAAGTGCTCACAGTCCGTCAACTGTTTTTTAGGAAAGTTATCTTGAGCTACCTTAGATATAAAGATAACGACAAATTATTTGACGCTGACACTAGACGACGTAAACGGTGGAAGATCCCCAAATGTTCCTCTAGATTCGCGAAGAGATTTCACCCATTTATAGCCCCGTCCATTATCAAAAAAGTCTATCTTAAATCTAGGGAAGTTCTGATACCACCTAATAAACGCACATTGACGGAGTGGTTACAGCAGCTCGACTACCGACAGACCGAGAATCTACTTGAAGTAGTACGTTGATAGGTCCCCAATGCTTAATGCTCGTATAATGTAAGGGCATGTAAACTTAGTATCTATTCACAATATTTTATACTTATATATCTACTTTTCTTACTCTTCACTGTGTACCTTTCACTTGCTAGTTTTATGTAATTTGTTTTGTATGCCTGTATAATCTACAAACTCCATATTTGAAATTTTTAATATAACGTACAGTTTGCAAACTCATTATTTACTTATAATAGGGGAGCCCAGAGGGCTAAATGCGTTTTGACTTGAACTTTGAAGACCTATTGGATCGCGAAAATTATAAGCTAAAAACAAAAGTTGATGTGATGTATACCTGCTTAGAGATGGGGGAAGCGTGTATAATGTTTTAAAAATGTAATAAAAATAGTTACAAAAAAATCTTCAAGCGCGTCAGTGTTCGATAACGTGTACGGGCTACGAACTCCTGTTTACAGAGAGATATTAGTCTGACGAATCGCTCGTTGCAGGTAGCTGTATTACGAGCTCGAAACTGGTGAAAAATTTTTTTTTCTCGGATTCGTCAGATATTCAAAAGAGGGGTTAAGCCTATTATAAAGAATGACGATTTAGACGTGACCAAAAGTTTATATAAAAATTTGAAAATGCAAAAGAAATCATGACATTGAAAATACTCGTGCGCGTCATAATTTTATACAGGTGGTTCAGCTCGATATTCTAGTAGTGTTAACTCTTAATCTGATGATTTTGTGAAGGATGTTTTTAATCTTACAATTAATAATAGTTTTTATTATATATATAAAAAAATTAAGCTTCCTTTACCACAGACAGGTAATCCATACCATACCATACCCTTTTCAATGTGATCATTATTTAAAAGGCCAAGTACGGACGACAAATATTCTGAAAATAGCACGGTTTTCTTCACGATAGCACGAAAGTTGCAATTAATGCTGTCATCTTTCAAGCTTATAGTCAAATTTGCGCAAATTTTCTGCTAGATTTTTATACCCCCCTTAAGAATGTTCTGCCCCTAAAAAAATCCCAATCCAGTTATTTTGCCCCTAAGTTTACGGCCACCTCTTTGCCGCCATGTTGCCAACATGGCGGCAAAGAGGTGGCAAAGAGTAGTGTAGGGCAGTGCGAGAGAGTAAGACGTAGAGAAAGAGTGAGAAGGGAAGAGAGGCGTCGAACGGGAAATACATAATTCTCAGTAGTTTTACATAATACACTCTTTTGATAATTTTAGATGCTTATGAAAATCGGCAGACTATGCTATTACTTTACTACTATAAATTTTAAACTATTTACTTTGAAATGAAAAAATCTAAATTTGCGCTTGAGTATATCTAGGTAACGATTTTTTTTGCAGTTTCTCTGATTCGCTCAAATTTTTAAGTCACGCTCAAACCTTCAGATTATTAAAGGGATTTTGTTTTCTGCATGTAATTAACTTATATTGTTTAAATCTGATGTGCTCGACTTTTTTTTTTAATCTATCGATTTTTTTTTACTAATCTGATCGACTACCCTAGACGTACGTCATTATATTGAGGGACCCTATTTGGTAAAAGTACTTAACATAGTACAAAGATTCTCCCCTAATATTAAACAGCTCAGCTCAGGTCACATACAAAATCCCAGCTTGGGTACCCCTACTATTACGGCCTGATGATAGTCAGACAATGAACAATAAACGTGTTCCTTTTTCAAAATTTCCATATGAAATTACACTAAGAGACAATGTAGTAAGATTTTTGAAAAATTACTTTGGTTTCTCAATATTCTCACATGTATACGTAATGTGCACACGAGAAGCGTCATGCCCATGATGCACATGATATTTGATGTTTTTAGTTTATTGTAATTTTTTTCTTGATTTTCAAAGTATACCTATTTGGAACCATTTTGTTTTTGTTAAAAGTAATTTGATTTATCAAGCATTACCTACTTGAACGGTTTTTTGTTTTTCAGATTTGCCGGGAGTGTTTTATTTTTGGCCTTTGTTTTTTTCAACTTTATATCTCGGCGACCTTTACTCTGTTTGTTTTTGGATCCTGAGCTTCGTTGTCGAATTTCTTACGTTTGTAAGTTCTTATATTATTATTTCTTTCGCCTGTATAAGATTATCGTATATTAGAGAGTATTTAATTTTTGCAAACTTTTAAGAGTTAAAAGCATTATTTTTTCCTATTCTAACATCAACTCCCTCATTTAACGCCTTCCAGTGTTATTTCGAAAAATTTGCCATAACCTTAATCTAGCGGCATGGATTTCCATGAAGTGAAATTCTTTAGTAAATTAAGAAAGTAAATAGAAATCGCGTCAGAATAGCTTTGCAAGTTAAAAAATAACATGACTGTACGCAGTGACCTTGCAATAAACTCAGTTATTTACTAGAGCGTTCATCTAGAGAGAAACCAAAAAATCCCAAGGTCTAAAATCAAAAAGGGCACACACTTTCTTTTTACCATCAAATACCAATTTCACTAAGCAACAGAAACAACAATATCCATATAATTAATCTTTTGAAATTTGCACCATCTACATACGTACATAGCATCACGCCCGAAATCCCTAAAGAGGTGGGCAGAGCCACAAGACTACTTGTGGCCACGTTCGATTAATTAATTAGTCCTAAGATGGTATGATGAACCGTATGGTGACAGGTGATCAGCCCATCGCCCATACAGATAGTCCACCATGTTGGAGAGGACCCGTCCCTTAGTCGACTTTTACGACATGCCAGGATGATAAGCATCTGCACGCATTCTATGCTATTTCTTCACTACCAGTGCAGCAGAGGACACCACCATACCATTGCACCATCTATACCTAACTAATCTTTTGACATTTGCACCATCAATGAATTTCTATTTTTTTTTATAACTCCGCGAGAGATATAGCTTTTATTGAAAATGCAACATAGAATATTGATACGTCATCAACTACACTACAAAGACAAGCGACTACCTTAATATCGAACTCATAACACTTTATTTTGCAAAGGTATGAAAACCATTTTATTTGCACGTTTTCTTTTCGTCGTAAGTGGATTCGGGAAAAATTGATATATAAATATAGGGCTTTCAGGGTTTGTCAACGTATTGTATACAGGGTGGAACGGAACGAGTTACCTTCCCGCAAATGTGAGATTCTGTAGGCTTAATTCTATATTCTTGTCGAAGAAACTACGTTAATATTTGTAGCCGTTTTCAAGTTACAGCTTGTTAAAGTATAATCCAAAAAACCGGACAAGTGCGAGTTAAACTCGCGTGGATAGGGTTCCGTTCGGTACATGATTATCTGAAATTTTCTATGTTATTTTCAATACCATAAACTTCTAATAGAATTGCCTGAAATCTATAGGTAAAGGACTATTTTCAGTATTTTTTTCCAAATTTTAGTCCCAGTAGTTTCGGAAATAAGTGGCGGAAATAACGGTCAAATTTCGCCTATTTTCCTAAATAACTTCCAGCCTATTTATTTTAAAATTCCGAAAAGAAATTATTGATGTTTCTTACAATAAGCCCTTTCACTTGATATTTCACACGATATAGTTTCTATAACTTTTTTATTTTATTTTCTAATTTACCCCCCAAAAGTGGCCCCCACGTTTTAAATTCATTCAAAATTTACTTTACGCGTCCTTGTTGCGGTCCCCGACTTACATATGTATATCAAATTTCAACTCAATCAGTCCAGTAGTTTCGGAGAAAATTGGCTGTGACACACGGACAGACGGACGGACGGACGGACGGACGGACGGACGGACGGACGGACGGGCGGACGGGCAGACGGGCAGACGGACAGACGGGCAGACGGGCAGACGGGCAGACGGGCAGACGGACAGACGGGCAGACGGACAGACGGACAGACGGACAGACGGGCAGACGGGCAGACGGACAGACGGACAGACGGACAGACGGACAGACGGACAGACGGACAGACGGACAGACGGACAGACGGACAGACGGACAGACGGACAGACGGACAGACGGACAGACGGACAGACGGACAGACGGACAGACGGACAGACGGACAGACGGACAGACGGACAGACGGACAGACGGACAGACGGACAGACGGACAGACGGACAGACGGACGGACGGACGGACGGACGGACGGACGGACGGACGGACGGACGGACGGACGGACGGACGGACGGACGGACGGACGGACGGACGGACGGACGGACGGACGGACGGACGGACGGACGGACGGACGGACGGACGGACGGACGGACGGACGGACGGATGGACAGACAGACAGACAGACAGACAGACAGACAAACAAGTGATCCTATAAGGGTTCGTTTTTTCCTTTTGAGGTACGGAACCCTAAAAAGGAGTCCGTTCAACCCTAAATAAAGACAACCCTAAAAAAACTCTTTTATCGGCGATACCGTCAACGCCTGACCTTTTTATACCTACCGAACTTGGCCCTTTTTACATTTATGTTTTTGATGGGCTTAGGTTAACATAATCATAAAAGAATATTACTGATGTGATTAGGTCATTGACCCCATTACCTATTAAAGTCCGCGTTTGACAACAACTGCCTCCCTCATACCACGAAACTAAGTGCGCGCGGCGATAAGCGACGCCCGTCATACAGTGCGATAGGTAAGTGAAAGTCGTTATTACGAGATAGACATGTGCGCCGCACCGGCGCCGCCGCGCCACGCCGCTTTCGGCCCACGCCGCGCCACGCCGGGTCATTTCGCCGAGCTCATTTTTATTCATGATAATATACAAGGAAGTTTATGATGAACTCCTTCTTAAGGAAGGAAGAGCACAGAAAGTGGACCTGGCTGAGTCCTGATGGTGCAACAAAGTATGATAGTCTTTATCATGTCGTCAATGAAGCAAATATTCAATGTCTCAGTGAGCAACGCGGTCAAAAATGAAAATGATCACTGCATGCCATGCGTGCGTCCAGCAGAGGCATATTGACTGATGATGTCTACGCTCCGTCCAACACCGATTCAAATCAAAAACCCCGAAAGTTTTCAGCTCGAACACAAAAACCATTTCGATTGCGTAGGAAGCCGTATGGACGATTATAAGAACGGGTTCATCGAAACTTTTCATACGGTCCGGTCTAAGTTTTTCAAGACCTGGCGTACAAACAGAAACAAATAAGTAGCCCTCTGAATCTACTCTTAAGCTCATGTCGAAAAGGAGTGAAATGATTCTGCAGCCTTCGGATGATGCTTTCGCGTGCCAGCGGCTCAATAGGTAGATCTCAAAGTCCTGACAATGCGACCTACGCCGTATCAATACCAGTCCTATTGAAAAGGCGATACAGCAAAACAGGGGCTCCACAGTATTCGCAAGAGATCTGTCTATTGGGCATAGCTGGCTAGCGTATCTGAAGACCGAAAATGGCGAGATCGTGACATCCAAACCTGAGCTTTTGAGAGAGGTCGAGCTAAAGGAAAGGCCTACTGCAGGTTATACTGACGAACGAAGAGCTAAATTTTCCTCTTTGCTTAGCGTTTGTGGACTACGAGAAAGCCAAAACGATGCGGGACTCCGCTGGATGCGAGCAGCACAGGATCGATTATTGTGGTGATCATTGGAAGAGGACTTGGACGTCTTTCGGCGGAAATGATGACAATGAGAATGACTTAAATAATGCACTTTTTAATTCCAGTCCAGCTCTATTTTGTACTTATATAAATATAAATAAACTGAAAATCAGTCCAGCTTAGAATCTATCCAGCTTAGAATCTGTCCAGCTGAGAATCTGTCCAGATGAGAATCTGTACAGCTGCTCTGGAGGGCTTTATTATTTAGTCACGCCAAACAGACCAAGTTAAAGTTATGAGTAAGTACCTACATTATATAGATACTCACTCAATAAGATATAAGCAATAATAGCTAGGTTGGTCATTTAAATTGATTTCATTAAAATTAAAATAAAATGCCCCAAGGCAAATGCAAAATCTACACAGGCGCAGCTCTCATTGAGTATATAAACTGTTTTATTCTTAAAAAGTTAGCAAAATAAGGTCACGCCGGCGCCGACTAATTGTGGCTCGGCGCACATCTCTATGTTGGCCATAGGGGTTCGATCATAATACCCCTAGCATGGTACGAAATATTTTTTCTCAAGGTCTTTAAAATTATAGAAAAAGGCGGGAATGCGTAAAAAAAGTAATTAGACCAACATTGCCAGGCTTACATTGCTTTATTTACGTACATATTATTATATTTATTTTTTACAGCAATTGTGCTTTAATATGTAATTAGGTAATTACTTAGGAATATACTCGTATTGAAAAAGCGGTATGTTTTAGATTTGGGTAACCATGTGAATACAAGACCCAGTATTACTTTGGTGCAAAATTAGTTTGTCGAGACAGCCCCATTAGCAGCTCAGATTACACGCTAAAAATTCAAACGTAAATACGTTTTATCTACACCCATATCATAAAACCTCCATAATGTAATCAAAAACCGTAGGAAATGATTAGCATTATGTCAACCTGTACTGTAATGTTATTACAGTATCGATTTTAGTATCGTTATGGTCATAACGATACAGATATGAGCTACAGGCCGCCGCAGCCGGAGGGGCCCCATCGTCGCCGCAGCCGGAGGGGCCCCATCGTCGCCGCAGCCGGAGGGGCCCCATCGTCGCCGTGTCGCCGTTTTTAATACGACGTGTAGATAAAGTTATGTATGCGACTCTGCATAATTTGCGTGCACACGTGCGATCTTATTATGAAACTCGCTTAAAAGCTCGTTTCATAAAACCGCATTAGTGTTTTAAGGCCTATCATTATGCAACCGTTGCATAAATTACTATTGCATGTTAGACATTGTTACTTCGTTAGTATTACCTGTACAATAGGTACGTAACCCAACGAACCAGACGCTCATTTTAAAGTTAACGGCTAAAAGTATTATGTCTTAGCAGAGATTACACTAGCTGCTTAACATAATGCGTTGCAATAATACATTAAAGCAGTAGGTATACGATGTTATCATAAATAACTAACTAAATCACCTTCTTCTCACGACGAAGATATCCTACGCCTACGATTAACTTTACGTTCTAATTTTCTAATTTTATTTAGTAGGTATTTGAAATCATCGTCATGTTTTAAATGACGTTTAAATCATTAATTTTGGTAAAGAATTAACGGAGATCTGGAGCGTCTTCAAAAAAATACCTTTTAGAAATACTATATATGATGATGATGATGATGATGATTATGAATGATATACCTATCTCAACTATACTGATCTCGAGGACGAGGCGCGAGTATAATTGAAATCAGGTTAAAACTTGCCAAGTTATAAATTTAATATCACCCACGGCCGGTGTGTCGCCTTTTGATTTGCGAACTCGTCTGAGACACTGCTGTGTGTCTGGTTTACTCAGCAGACTATATATTGTATTATCAACCTCTTTAGGTATTTGATGATTCATGAATGACATTGACATGCCAACTATTATGTCAACTCTTAATATTTTGAAATGCCAATGCTAGAGGCTGCTGGAATTACCTCAATCTGTAATTGAACCCGGAATGCAATTACAAATAGCTTTGAAGCTTTGCGCCAATACCAACCACCACCACATCCAACAGGCCGTTGGACGATTTGTCGTGCTTTTGATTGCGTCGCTAATAATCGTCCCTTGTACTACGAACAGCTGTGGACGATCAACCCAGAGGTAGTGTCGTACAGTACTTACGTAGTGTGTTTCTCTAACCGGCGTTGTGGCTGATCATCGGATAAACGACACTATTAATTTAGAATGTAAAAGGTCTAAGTCATTCGGTTTAATTTTGAATATCTGCCTCATCACTGATCAGCCGCTGCGTACGTTAGCAGGCCTTGCAAAGCAGTGAGGCTTGGAGAAAGAGTGTTGTTGTTAACGGTTTCGAGTTGGACCCACTATAGCGCTATTAGGCATGCTAAGTAGTACCAATAGTATGCGAGTGGATTACGGTTGGCACCATGATAAAAAAAGATTTATTTGATAGTTTTTATTTTATTTTAATTAAACGTTTCTAATCATTACAAAGCGATTATACATCACTTATATGTTACGATTTTTTGGGAAGGTAAATCGTTCCTTTCCACCCTGTATAATTTCTGTTGTATACACAAATTAAAAAAAAAAACAAGTAGGTTTAGTGAAGGTATATTGCGAATTCTTTGTCTCGATAAATCCTTAGAAGCGAACAGCCGTTATTAAGTTATATATCGGAGACACCCTTTCAGCAGTACTCAGCTATTTCTGAATAATGAATGACCTATTACATTACAAACAGGTTAGATACTAAGTTTCGGCAAAATTAGGAGTGGCAGATCTTTTAATTTGTTATGTGTATTATCTAATGACGCTACCATTTATGACGCTGCGCTGGTCTCATTGGGGTCCTCGATCAGGTAGTTAAATAAGGGCAAAATTCAAATGGATCGGCCATGCACTTCCAGATGGGCTGCACGGGTATAGTTTGAGGTATTATAAATCCAATAAAAATTACCAGAAAAAATGCGTTTGCGTGTAAACCCGGCAGGAAAATCTAAGGCAGACCATTTACCTACATACATTTAACACAAATAAGTGTCGGTTAACGTTCTCTAATAGGCTTACAATAAGAATCAACGGATAACTATATTAATTTGTATTCAGTATGAATGTTTAAGTCGGTAATTTTCAATTAAAAAAATAAAAAAGCTTTATTTCGTGTTTTAACATGAAGCTTCTATGTTTTTATTTTTTTATTTTATTTTCGTATTTGTCATGCTACTTCAGTCAGAAGTAGCATGACGAAGACGAACGTTTCCGATAAAATACGATGGGAAAGGATTATTCACTTCATCTGTAATTTGATGTCAACAATTAATGAAACAGTGAATGATTTTGGAATATTGGCTCTGGTTTTCTTTAAATCAAAAGTTCTTTCTCTACGTAACAAAAATAGTTGCAACTTTCATAATATAACCGTAAATTATGTACTTGAAACTATAAAAATCCACAGATATCCAGGGCAACAAAAAAAACCTGACCTGAGTTGACCTGTGTTATAAGTTAGGTATAATGTTAACCCTTAATTTGGCGTTTGCTAGTTTGAGTCGAAGTAACGTCTGCGTCTGATTTCAGACTTTAACACATCAATGTTTAATCGAAGTTGCAGTTTGCGAATGGCAATGTTTGAAAAGGTGGCACGCAGCGTTAATAATTTTTGCAGCCATAAGTATATATGAATGCTTGCCTTATACAACTGATGAATTTGATGATTATAATATGGTAAGTGTATTTCTGTAATCTGATGTTAACTTAACAATGTTATAAACATCTCTATATTCAGAATTATGGTAAAAAAAAATTTGCTTTTAACAACGGGGTAATCATTGACAACCTACCTATGAAATAAGCCAAAAAATAACTTTCGCAAGCTCCTATCTCCGTGCAATCGTAGAGTGTGATACGATTTTGCGAACGTTATTCCATTTAACCTTTTTTTTATGTGATGTAATCACAAATTTACGGTTTTCGGACTTTTTCCTTTAAGTGTGCTGTAAGACACTGCTTCTTGCCAAATTTCATGATTCTAGGTCAACGGGAAGTACCCAATAGGTTTTGATTCCCTTTGGATTCCCTTGAAAGTATCAAAATATGTGACATAAACGGCGTATCTTTTGATTGCGGTGACTTAGAATGTTGATTTTTTCACAGCTTCAAGAGATTGCAGACCTGAGTATTTGATATTAATCTCAACTTGATACCTTCACTCGTTCTTGAGAAAAAGGTCTTGACAGACAGACAGACAGACAGACAGACGGACAAACAAGTGAGATAAGGGTTCCTTTTTTCCTTTCGAGGTACGGAACCGCGGACGAAGTCGCGGGCGGAAGCTTTATTTTGTAAATGCGAAAGTAACTCTGTTTGTTACGGTTTCACGCCTAAACCACTGAACCAATTTTGGTTAGTTTTGGTATAGAGATAGATTGGACTTTGGAGAAGCTCATAGGTTACTAAAATTATTATTCTACGCATACAAAGTCGCGGGCACCACCAAGTACTTTAAATAAAAATGAATGCCAAAAAATCCCAAAACTTCAGAAATAAAAGGATCTAAATCGTAAGTCCCATTTTTTATTTCCTTTATTTCTTTCCAATCGAATTTCGAATTACTCAAAAAAAAATGTTCAACACTTGGCGTATAAATTACGGAAATAACTTTCTCAATTCATAAGCTTTTTAAAAAAGTGTAAATGTTGTCTAATTTTTAATTAGAATTTGAAAAAAGTAATAACAATAGCAGAGCGGGTAGCGGATCTGCTAGAAGCGTACCAACCCTTCCTCCTTCCCTCCATTTTTTCTTTGTGTGCTTTGTTTCCCTTTTGTAAGTATTAGGGAATGTTCTTATTCAGAGTTACAACCGAGGCTCACTCATTCACTCAATTCAGTATGTAATCAGTTAGTTTCTACCATCTTTCAGTTCGGACGTATTGTTGTTAACTATCCTAGGTTCTGCGCTAAAACAGCTTCCTTTTCAAATGGCTGCTTACCTAAATGAAGAATACGTGGATATCGTGTATTGTTACGGGTTTTGTGATGGTGACGCTGCTGCAGCTCGAAGAGAGTATCAAAGACGTTTCCCTAACCGCCCTTTACCCGATGTGAGCGTGTTTAGTACGACTTATCGACGATTGCGAGAAACGGGATCGGTTCGACGTCGCCAAACTGAGGCTGGAAGACCAAGCGTTAGTAATCCTATCGAAGAGGAGCAAATCTAGCAGTGTTCTTTAGCAGAAGGCATTACGTCAACAAGAATTTTCGCTAGCCAGCTTGGTATGTCTCAGTGGAAGGTCTGGTTTACACAGCACAACGCACGGCAGTATCCATACCAGTATCCGCCAGGACATGCTTTTGAGGAGGGAGATCCTGTAAGGATAGATTTTTGAAGGTTTTTAATAAATGCAGATTTGAAGACCCAGTGTATTTGAAAACCAAATAACATAATTTTGTTTTATTAAACAGCTTATTTTACAACCTTTATAACCTTTTATTTCTATCACAGTATTTTTTTTATTATTTTTTCGCAATTGGTCAGTTTTAGGGCGAAAGACGGAAAAAATCTAAAAAATGTAATAATTCGAAAACCATCGAATTTAGACCCACAGTTAATTGGGCCAAAATTGTTGCAAATTAGCTCTAGTATAATCTCTTTCAAGGAATAGTTCGAATTACCAGTCACCCTGTATTTGCAATAGTAGGCATAGAAGTATTTGCTCATTGATTGTATTTGAATAATTCCAGGGATTCGTGGAAGGATTCAGTATCAATCTTGTAACCTTGATCGAAGTGACCATAATATGTATAATGTACCCACTAAGCAGACTTATTGAAGATATAACATTCAATTATGGCGTGGCGCCTTCTACGTTTTCCGTTTTTGTGTTACGGTTTATGTTCGGTCACTACTTTGTAAGTATTTCCCGTCTTGTTAAACTTTTACTATATGTAAGTTTCAAATTCGTATCTAGGAATAGATATTATGCAATAGGGATGACATATTGCTTTGTAAACATAGTAAATAGGTAGGTAGGTACCTTTTAAGTTGCGAACGTTTTGTTACCATGACGTATATTACAAAACGGTTGCTTTTCATCGAGATTAGCTATCCTCCTGGCCCCCAATTCTCGGTGCATTCGAGTATTCATACAGTTGTGTCAAACGACTGTATGTACTGACGTTTAATCTCGATTGTGAGATTATCTCGAATGCACCGAGAATTGGGGGCCAGATCCGAATGACGATAGACGAATACGTATCTTAAGTGCGCATAATTTTTTGAGTCAACACCGACATTTTATCATAGGTCATTTTATAAACTCAACTTATTTATTTCTAATTTTGTGACAAACTTGGCATATTATACTATGACGGCGTATATACCTACACGGGCGGTGGCTTCGCGTGACATCAACTGTATATATCTAAACCGTGGCGGCAGTGAAATTAAGCAGAAAATATATTAGAAGGTTGCTTATATTTAGTATTAAATGAAAGCTTGAATTGTGAAGATTTCGAAAGTATATTAAGTGAATTCATCCATAAGTACTTGTCTTATTTGGTGTAAACAAGTTTCTAACCTCGAAATATGCAATTTTTGGGTGAAACAGCTATTTTATCCTAATTATATAATTTTAAGCTAAAAAGTGGCAGAGTGACGTCTAAATTATTGTCTCCGGTTGCTTTATCTGCGAGGAAATTACTGTTTAAGCCAACAAAGGTGCATTTTGAGGTTAGAAACTTGTTTACAAATAAGACAAGTATGGATGAATTCTCCTTAGGTATAAGTTACATTCAAAAAAATTAACCACTCTTCTTTAAAACTATAAAGAAACGAAAGCCATTTATAATGATGAAAATGCCCTCTTAATGCAACTTATAATCTTATTTGTGGTACTTTTAAAGAGGGCATTTTATAATTTATAAAAGTTATGTAGCATAAAAGGTATTGTTTTCAACTTTATGTTGTTATTATTAACGGTTATATTATTAACGGACTTCAAAAAAGGAGGACGTTATCTATTCGACCCGTATTTTTTTATGTATGTCCTCGCATAACTTTTTTCTTATGTAGGTATGTCGTATTGTGGCTTAATCCATTTTATTTTATTTTCAGTTAAAAAGTATTTCAATGATCAGAAATTTAATGTTAACACCTAATAATTTAATAATATCTGAAATTTGGGTAACCATTGCATGTGGATTGATTACTGCTTTAATAATTGGAATTTTAACCAAAGTATATGCTGACGTGTATAAAAAGAAAAAGGTAATTTTGACTTCATTATAATTCAATATTAATAAGTATTTTCTTGTTGTCCATTAGGATTATTTGCTGCTCTTTTCATATGTTAGTTTTAGTTAAAACTCTAATGTAAAAGTTGGAAAAGAAAGACTTACTGCTGAGTTTCTTGCGGTGTTTCTTCTCAGCAGATGTCACCTTTCGAAGCGCTGGTAGCTTCAGACATGTAAAAGAGCCCATGTGGCCTACTTGCAAAATAAATATTTTCATTTTCATTTTCATTGTGTTTA
Organism: Tortricodes alternella; assembly: GCA_947859335.1. Lineage (NCBI taxonomy): Eukaryota > Metazoa > Arthropoda > Insecta > Lepidoptera > Tortricidae > Tortricodes > Tortricodes alternella. The sequence goes on along the minus strand of OX401970.1, from coordinate 17,686,317 downwards.
TGATTATTTATTTATTTGGTACAAATGTTGACATTATAAATTAACAAAGATGTAGGTAATATAAACTATAACTAGTTGTTCTACACACCTGGATTGTTAGTACTTCGGAAGTACTTCGTCCGAGAGATTGGAACCTGCAAAACTTAAAGTATATAACAAAAAAATACTGTTCGAATAGATTACCTCCTCCTTTTTTGACGTCGGTTAATAAAGATACCGCCTCTTTTTGCTTCTAACAACTGACACTATAATCTAATTGATAACAGTTTTGCAGACCATATTTCTCAATTTCTTAGTTTGGAACTTCTCCAATAGTGACCTAATTCGTTGCTTACATTCCTTAGTAATAGTTTATAAAAAAAATACAAATAAAAAACCGACGTCATAAGCCCTTTGAAAAGTAAGAAATAATGAATGTCCTTTGTAAGAAAATTACTTAAAAATGTCAGATATATTGTTGATTAAGTGATAAATTAAATAAATCGAAATCGGTGTCAAATGTATGAACACGGTATGAGGTATGTATTACTTACCTAATTTTCTTGCCACCGACTTCGATATATTTAATGTATCACTTACTTAATCAACAAAATATCTGACGTTTCTAGGTAATTTACTTACGAAGGCAAATCATTATTTGTTACTTTTCAAAGGGTTTTTGAAGTCTGTTGTTTTTATTATAACATTTTTATTTTTTCCCTTTTTTAGTGATTATCATATATGTGATTTAACGATACACATTTATTTAATCAAGTCACAATAGCGTAATGCCAATGAGCTTGGGAAAAATAAAAATAAAGTTAATTTTTATCCATGAAAATGATAGACCTAATTGCTATAAAAACACTTGTTTTTATTTCACTTCGATACTAAGTTATAGGACTTGTAAATTTGCTTATAAACTGCACCTCGCTTAAATCTGAGAAGTTCGCTGGCGATAGGTTAATGAGCTCGTGACGTCATCGTGCACAATTCTCTTGCCAGTATGTATGTAAATATGTTCGGGTCGAATCTTGCAAGCTGAATTAGAATCACTTCCTCTTATCCTACGGAGCTGAATTTTGACATGTTAGTTCAGTTCCGATGCGAATGATCGAAGTTAACTAACGAGGGCACTCCTCAACGGTTATCAGCAAAGACACGATATATATATATATATATATATACATACTATAATGTTTTTGAAACGCAATAGCTTGAGTTATTACATAAAATAACAAAATTTCTATATCCATGGCTATAATATTTGAGGAGTTCCTTCGATTCCTGATAGATCCTCTGATCAGACCTCGACTTTGATCATAACGGAACCAATTTGGAGAAAGACTCTATCGATTAAAAAAAATATCATGCAAATCGGTCTAACCATCTCATGTAGTAATCGTTGAACATTCATATAAAAAAAAAATATACAGATGTAGTGCATAATTAGTTTCCATCGTGTTTTATCGGAAAAGTTCGTATTTATCGTGCTCTCTCAATTAGCTTCAGCAGGCCCCCAATTCTCGGTGCATTCGAGATAATCTCACAATCGAGATTAAACGTCAGTGCATACAGTCATTTGACACAACTGTATGAATCTGACGTTTAATCTCGCTATCAACATTATCTCGAATGCGTTGAGAATTGGGGGCCAGTATCCATACCATGCTGTCATTTTTAATTTTGACATTTGACAATAAATAATAAAGTTTCATATGAATGAATATAAACATGTCACACATTTAATACAATAATTAATTGACACCTGGGGTCCCGTCGTCTTCCGATTGAGATCCGAGTTTTACCGATGGAAACATATTATTCACTATATCTGTACGCGTCTTGGGTATTTTTGAAGTCGTTTTTAAATTTTTTTCGTATTTATCTATGAAGTTTTTTTTAGGCTTGGAACCTAATATTACGGCCATACAAATATTTTGGCGCTCCAGATTTTACATCAAGATGGTTAAGAAAAATGTTTAGATCGAACACTGTAAGTTTGTATCGCTTTGTAGTATTTTTTTTTTGTTATCTTTATAGTCTTTGATTCGCTATATAAAAGTGCGGCGTTTTATGATTAAGCGGAATTGTTTGGCAAATCGTTTAGTGGAACCTCTGAACCTAAATATCCTTTCAAAAAGGGAGTGATCTTCATTTTTGATATTGTAGGGCGACGAGATCTCAATGGTGGGTCCGTAGATGTTTCCAGGAAGTAATCGGCGTTGAGAGTCTTCGAGCCACTAAAACCACTAATAATTCTATTCGATTGACAGCGCTGCACTAAAAAATAAAATTTTTGTGTAGTAGTTTTTTTTTGTTGGTTTTTATAAATATTTGTTGAATAACATTTCTTTAAATATAATATTAACTAATAGACGAAATGTGACTGTCATCAATGAATTTTTTACATTTTATTATAATAGGGCTGTACCAATTACAAAATAAGTTATTTAGTCATTTTATTCAAACATAGAAGTTGTAGAATTAGTAATGGTTATGTGGTGTATTTAATCGTGTTGCTCGCGCAGGCTGCGACGATGGGAAGTACCACTTTCCATTCAAGTATTGTGATTTTATTTTGCCAAAATTAATAGAAATTTATTTCTATATGTAGTTACTTACGAATGATATGTGTTTAGTTTATCGTTTGGAGTGGTTAATGCACTTATTTAAGGCGTACGATAGTATTTTCAACGGAGACAGTTCTCACACGCACGTGTTCATCGGTCGACGCTGTCCAGACAACTGAAACATATATGACACTGGGACTCATATTTTGCGAATCGGCCCGAGCGTCCAGCACTTAGTCTCCTAGTTTTTATGATCGAAGGCGCACCACAGTCTTTGTCGATCAGCCTGCCTCTAGTAATTGGAACATTGTCATCTTGTTTTCATATCACTGTTTGTCTGTTAGTCTATCTCAGTCGCAAGCGGCGGTCGTGCGTATGACTAAATTACATGAGTGAATGCGAATTGAGGGAGTAATTATGTGTGTAGTGGTGTGGTGACGGCCTATATTAATGTAGCAGACTATTTGAACGTATCTTATCTCCCCATTTATATGATCGAATGGTGTCACTTACAATTATGTGAGTAACTACTTTTTTATTTACAGTATATCGCCTCCCAAGCACCTAGGGAGCTGAGTCGAAGTCTTATTCTTAAAGCTGAACCAAAATTATACCGGCTTGATATGCGTTACAATACTGAAACGCGCGGGTGATCAACGCAACCTCAATACGATACTAATTAAAGCGATAAGAATGATTCAACATATATTATTTTTTTCTTGCGTCTGTGAATATCTGGAATTAAATAAATTTACTAATCTACTCAAATCTAGTTCATATTTTATTCACCCTCTTTCTCCCGATATGCCTTAGTTTATTGGCAATTTATTTACATTAATTGATACTCATAGCAATAACCCAAAAGTAGCGCCCCTAAGTAAGCCAAAAGGCGGGAAATACTACCGTAACACTCTTTTCGTGACAACGTGGCAAAACTGCGTATAGTTTTTATTTTATTTAATGCTGATAAAGAATATATGGTAAGTAGTAATAACAGAGCTTATGGTCTCGCCTACTTAGTATTGGTGTCCCGCCGAAAATTATAAATCTGCTCCAAGCTATCTTCAAGAACTATTCTTGCAAAGTTACACATGATGGCCTTATATCTGAAGACATCGCTGTGCACGCCGGAGACCGACAAGGTTGCCTTTTATCGCCTCTTCTATTCTTAATTGCGCTGGATGGGGTAATGCGCAGCGTTTACGAAAAACGGCGACGTGGCATAGAGTGGGGTATCTCCAAAGTCCTTGAAGACTTGGACTATGCCGATGACCTATGTCTGCTAAGTCACACGCGCGCTGACATACAAGCCAAGCTCGAAGATCTTAGATTAGAAGCGGCTAACATAGGCCTTAAAATCAACACCCGGAAGACCCAAGGATGCGATCTGGAGTGAAGAACTCAACACCGTTGTTGATTGGCACAGATATTGTGGAACGTGTCCACAAATTCACATATCTCGGAAGCGTCGTGTCAGAAACAGGAGGGACAGAAGATGACATCACTTCACGGATCGCCAAGGCTAGAGCAACTTTCGCGCAGCTGCGGCCCGTATGGCAGTCAAGAAAAATCACACGAAGAGTCAAGCTTAAGACTTTCGGCTCCAATGTGAAGTCGGTACTGTTATACGGCTGCGAAACGTGGAAAGTAACTAAGCACATCTCACACCAGCTCCAGGTTGTCGTAAACCGATGTCTCCGCCAAATTCTCGGTATTTACTGGCCCGAGAAAATCTCAAATGTGGCTCTACTAGAGCGCTGCCATGAAACCCCGGTCGACCAGCAGATCAAGCGACGCAAGTGGAACTGGATTGGTCATACGCTCAGAAGGGATCCTGACCATATACCTAAACAGGCAATGGATTGGAACCCCCGAGGAAAGCGAAGGCGGGGCCGTCCCAAACAAACTTGGCGTCGCACTGTGCTAGATGAAGCGAAGAAGATCGGCAAGACTTGGAGTGAAATCAAGCGCGAAACTCAAGACCGAACGGGATGGCGAGTCACTGTGGATGCCCTTTGCCCCATCTAGGGGACCTAGGTTTATAAGTCAAGTCAATAATAACAGGTGATACATTGCAAGTGGGTTGCCTAGCTAAATCGCGTACCGATGCTATTAAATAATAAAAAATCGATATTTTTTTTCGATCGACTTCTTTGATTAGTTATAGGTATATACCTAAATCTACCATTAGCTGAGAGAATATGCTCCAAGGAATTGAAAACATAAAGGTTGCCTACTTTCCCCTCTGCGCAACTGTGGAGTAGCCAGGTAGGAAACATTTGCTGCGGCCAGCTACACCAACGACGCTGCTGTACGTGTCCCGACTACACCACTCTACAAAGGCGGAAGACATCGTAGAGTATGTGCGGATCAAGACCAGGCCAACCGTGAGGGTCGTGCGGTTGAATCCCGCCACAAGGTGAATTTCAACTCCTTCGTGGTGAGCGTACCGACGAAAGATCTATCGTCCTTCATGATACAAGTTTTGGCCGAAGGGTGTCATATTTCGGCGATTCCGCGGCCGGTTCGCTGAATATGACATCGTGAAATTACGTTAATGTGTTAGTTTTAAGTTATTTTGTTTACTTATGTATGTTAAGTCTTTAAAGTATTCATTTTATGGGCCTTGTTGCCTGAATTTAAAGGTATTATTATTATTCCTCTTTATTGCCTGTTAATATCTCATTTTATATATTTTATTAAATGCGTGCCTATAATATTTGAGGAGAGGTATCGATTCCTCATAGAGCCTTTGATCACACCTCGACTTTGACTACAACGGGACCAAACTGGAGGTATACCCTACCGTATAAAAAAGGATTTTATCTACACCCATATCATAAAACCTCAATAATGTAATTAAAAACCGTAGGAAATGACCATCATTATGACAACCGGTACTGTAATGTTATTACAGTAGACCCCATCGTCGCGGGTTGCGCGATGTGTCCAGCGGGTCGCGCTGTGTCCGGCGGGTTGCGCGATGTGTCCGGCAGGTCGCGCTGTGTCCGGCGGGTTGCGCGCTGTGTCCGGCAGGTCGCGCTGTGTCCGGCGGGTTGCGCGCTATGTCAGACAGGTCGCGCTGTGTCCGGCGGGCTGCGCACTGCGTCCGGCAGGTTGCGCTCTGTGTCCGGCAGGTTGCGCTGTGTCCGGCGGGTTGTGCGCTATGCTCGGCAGGTCGTGCTGTGTCCGGCGGGTTGCGCGCTGTGTTCGGCATGTCGCGCTGTGTCCGGCAGGATGCGCGCTTTGTCCGGCTGGTCGTGCTGTGTCCGGCGGGTTGCGCGCTGTGTCCGGCGGGTCGCGGTCGGTCCGGCGAGTTGCGCGGATTTTTTTTTGACTAATTTTTATTTCTTTAAATACAGCCACGATTGCAACAAGTAACTTGTTGTCAGAAAATATTGTTTCTGAACCCATCATGGCGGATTTATAATATGTGTGTAGATAAAGTTATGTATGCAACTCTGCATTATTTGGCCTTAAAATACACGTGCGATCTTATTATAAAACTCGCTAAAGCTCGTTTCATAAAACCGCACTAGTGTTTTAAGGCCTATCATTATGCAATCGTTGCATAAACTACTATTTTCACATCGGTTTATAAATGACGGAGCTTTGTGAGGTAACAACATTATAAAACAAAAAATAAAATTCAACCGAATAGAAAACCTCCTAATAAATGAAAAATAAAAACAATAACCTAAATGTGATCCTATTTATTTTTCTTTCCCTCACATATACACATATAAATTTAAAATTTCATTAAGGTTAAGTCGAGAGTTCCCGAGGGAATAATTATAGCCGAATTCCATGCGGATGAAATCGCGGACGGAAGAAATAAATATCTGATGTTTCTAGGTAATTTACTAACGGCGAGTCATTATTTCTTAGTTTTCAAAGGGTTTTTGGAGACAGTTTTCTTTTTTGTTTTAAATATTTCGGTTCTTGACCATTATTTAAAAAATATTAGGATGCTTCTTAGATCATTTTAGATTAAGTAAAAATATTTTCATAATAAATTTTTCACGTTTTCAAGGAAAAGTCACTAATAGGATTTTCATTTATAAATTTGCCACTAAAACGCTATATTACTGTCCGCTGTCGCGTGTGACGTCACCTTACCTAAACCGGCCGTAAACATCAATAATGTATAATTTATAAAATAAAATAACTGACTTTAAATAGCCTTTGAAAAGTACCAAAGTATTTATTCACATTTTATTTATATCCTGTGATTTAACGACAGACATTTACTAAATTAAGTAAAAATAGCATAATGCCAATTGCTCATCACCATTTACAAACTGTTGATATCCACGGTGCAAAGATGTCAATCGTTGAGGAGTTCTCCTGGTTCTTCAATTTTACTACATGAATTTTCATGGATTTGCCTCGGAACTTTATAAGGCAATTCAATCGCCAACCGTGAAATACTCAACATTTAGGAGTTCCGGTGATCATCTATGGTCTTCATCAACAGTTCCACTTCACCAAATAATGCTTTTGGAACTTAACTTCTTGAGTTTTTACAGAAAATACTAAAATTGCTCTATGCTTCCCTATAATATTTGAAGAGTTCCATCGATTCTTCATGTATCCTCTCATCATAACTCGACTTTGACGACATCGGGACCAAACTGGAGGTATACCATATTGATTAAAAAAATAATTTTCAAAATCGGTTTATAAATGGCCGAGTTCTGAAGGAACAAACATAAAAAAAAAATACAACCGAATTGAGAACATCCTCCTTTTTTTTGGAGTCGGTTAAAAAAAGCATACTCTGAGAGTGCGGTCTGAATCACAGTCACGGTGATCACAACAAATAGAGTGGGCAGCGTGAGTCGTGACGCAACCGACTCGTGCCAACGTTATACGTCGTTACTGGTGTTTACAGTCACGTAACTTAAATAGAAGTAAAAATTTAAGTTTTTAGTTATTGAATTCTAAATATTCTTGATTTATTTTTACATAAATCCTTATCAATATTGTACTATTGAGGGTTGAGCTACCGATTAACAGAAAAATATTAATATTTGTTACCATAGTCAAGTAGCCAATTGTTATTATTCTAGTTATCTGGTAGAAAATATTCACTATCGGTTGCTAAGGCCCCGTTTCACAGTTTCCACATAAGGCGTTACTCTACATTTTGTGAAACAGGCCCATAATATAACGCGTACCTTACGGAGTGATATACGAGCTCCCCTTAATAGTCAGCTTTTGGTGACTAATCAATGGCAAGAGGAATGAATAATGTTTATCATTTGAGTAACGGGTCGGTAGTGTTTCGAATAATTAATTTTCGGGGTGTGTACGGTTGTGTTAGTCTCACGGCGAGGCTTGAACCTGGGGCGCATGCGTCGCGCAGGCAAACTGGAGGCGAATCGTGTAGGGCGTACATGCTTCTCCTCTTTAATAAAAATGAGTGCCGGAAAGGTTTAGTTGCGAGTTAAAATCCTACTATCCTACTTCGTAGTAATATAAAAAATGCGAAACATAGATGTTTGAATACTTGTTACTCATTCACGCTTGAACGGCTGAACGGATTTGGATGAAAATTGGTAATAGGAATATGCACACCGACACTCAAGGCAGTCTCCAAATGGGGCGATGCCAATCTTGTCAGATTTAACGCTACCAAAACGCATGCGTGTTTATTCTCTGCAAAACGGAGTACCTTCGATCTGACTCCGACTTTCTGTGATATATCCGTACCGATAGCTGATCATCTCCAGCTCCTTGGGATGGACCTGTCGTCAAATATGAACTTCGGCAGATATATAGAATCAATGGATAAAACTGCAGCCGCGAAACTTGGCATCCTATCCAAGGTCAGGCGGTACTTCACCCCGGGACAGCTCCTACACTTATACCAAGCACAAGTCCGGTTGTGTATGGAGTACGGTAGCCACTTATGGGATGGATCAGCGAAATACCAACTAGCCACCTTAAATTACATTGAACAACGTGCCAAGAAGCTCATCGGTGACTCGGAATTAGTTGAGGCGAAACTGCAGAGCCTTAAACACCGCCGCAAAGTTGCCTGCTTATCGGTATTCTACAGGATATATCACGGAGAGTGTGCGATGGAATTACACGAACTAATTACGCCATCCCCATTCCTTCATCGGGGGACTAGGCGTGGGCTGGGGTTCCATCGCTATGTTGTGGATGTTCCAAGAATTCGCACTAAGCGGTACGCTTCAACATTCATTTGGCGACCGGCTAGGGAGCGGAATTCCCTGCCTGCAGACTTGTTCCCAGAACGCTACAACTTGGGTCTTTTCAAGGAGAGATTGAAAAGGTATTATCTAGGTGTGCATGCTCCATAGTCGACCTCATCATCACTTTCCATCGGGTGAGATAAAGGTCAAATGCACATCAACCTTCTATAAAAAAAAACATGTCTTTTTTTCATCTTTTTAACCGACTTCAAAAAAGGAGGAGGTTCTCAATTCGTAGGAGTCTTTTTTTTTTTTTCATTGTAAAGAGTTGAGTAATAGAAACAAAACTGTGTTCGCAAAACATTCATGTGTTGTTTATTTTTTGAGATACGAAGCTTTTAAAAGTCATAGTTAATACCTCTTGCAAAAACGCTCCATACAAAATGGACCTGAACTATGACGTCACAGCGCAGTTAGCTTAGTTGCTAGTAGTAATATATACTTGGGACCGGCCCCGGTTTTGCACGGGTGCCTTTTAAACTCAAAAATATCAGCGGCTCTAACATGCATGCCACAAAGATAAATTAGAACCGTTTATCTCTATGACTATCTCTTTCGTCGGCACTAGTGTGAGAGAGACGCACTTAGAGATAAACGGTTCTAATTTATCTTTGTGCCATGCATGTTAGGGCCGCAGGAGCTACACTGGAACGTCCAATTTTTGCTCACATACATACATACATACATATATATATATTTATATATGTATGTATATGTATATATGTAACTGCTAAACTCTATACCTGTTGTAACTTAACTATTGTTAACTCAACAATTGATTGTCATTATTGTATAATTTTACTATAAGTAACTACCTAATTAAAATTTTATTTCTACTCAATATATTGTCTCTTATTATTATAGTAAAATTATACAGTAATTATCAATTGTTGTTAATCCGATCGATCGGAAATTTTATAAATATAATTTCCAAAATTATACAAAAATGAAAATTAATTGGTTTTAAAATACGTTAAAACAGTCACACGGTTTTTCATTACTAAATAGGGAAAAGGCACATGTTTTTGACTACGTGATTGTGTTATTACTGAAAAAGTAATAAACATGGCTACCCTAACTGCAGCCTCCAGAACCCGAGGTTTGATATTGACCTATACGTGCCCCGACATGCTCTCTCTCAGGCAGTGTGAACAAGACGGTTGCATTTCTGCCTGGAAGTCGTATTTCAGGGAAAGAGCAGGATATATCTAGGTATTCAGCTGAGTTTGTCTTGCTCAGTCCAGTATACTTCTAACGACGACGCGTAGCGGTCCTACGTGGCGGCTACATGATCGAACACAGAACGGGAATACACATTTTATTGAACTTGGAACTTGTTTGTACAATTAGGTCGTATGCCTAAGAAAATAAAGCTTTGTGAAGTGATAAAAAAGCCGTCGCTATCCACTGTTTTATTGGGCGGATAAATTAGACGGCATTCGTGTGCCAGGACGCACAATATAAGTGTTAGTAAAACTCGATAAATTTTTCACGAGTCACGCGGGGAGTTAGCGTTCCCTTAGGAGTCATTCAAGAAATGTGAGTAAATATATTTGAATTTATTCTGGTTAACCATTATTATCTGCGTCATTATTAGGTAAAATTTATGTTTTTTCTACTTCGTCTAATAATACAACGCCCACTAGCGAAACTTCTCTGCGTAATGCGAATTTGAAGTAAGTACCTAATTTTTTAACATGGCTGGCGCTGGACCTTTGTTCTTGCAAAACGAATATAGCATTTTAGCACAAACGATACGTTTCATGAAACCGCAGACTGTTACCTTTTTCTTGTCTCAGATTTATCCTCGTCCCGTGCTAAATTTGGACCACCAGGCCCCCAACTCTTGGTGCATTCGAGATAATGGCGTTTGCGAGATTAAGCGTCAGATTCATACAGTTTTGTCAAACAAGTGTATGGACTGACGTTTAATCTCGATTGTGAGACTATCTCGAATGCACCGATTATTGGGGGCCAGGTCCACAAAGAAAATTTAAAACAATTGATATCGGTTTTAAAATTGCCGATATTATTATTATTAAATAACATTGTCGTTGCTTATACAACTGTTTAGGGTTTCGTAGCCAAATTGCAAAAATGGAACCCTTTAATAATGTTTTCCTGTCCGTATGTCACAGCCATTTTACATGGAGACTATTGACTACATATACTTGAAATTTAAAAAAAAACTTTTAGAAATCGCTATACAATGGTGCAGTGAAATTACGAAAACACTTAGGTTGGCACTCCTTGCATGTGATTGAGGAATGAATAAAAAAAACAGTGCACATCACATAAGTGGGTATTAAAAATAATAAAGCGGTTTCATAATTACCATATTTCGTAAAGTTATTAAGTACTTGGTTAAAGTCGCAAAGTGGTTAACTTTTCAACTATAACATGGAAAATTCTGAATTTAATTGAAATAGTAAACTAAAAACCGCTTCCAAGGAAATTGGTTTGAATAAGATATAATTTTGTGTAGTTTTTGGGATATGTGATATTTACGGTTATACGCTATTTTGCATTTAGCGACTGCAAAAGTAACTTAAGTATCTTTGAGAAATAATTTAAATACAAACTTATTTTTGCTGCCAGTGACATAAATATCGTGAATGCTTGATAATAATAATGCTACCGGTACCGGCACGTTTCTAAAGGCATGACTTTGAATGCGCAAAAATATTATTTGGTTCAGTCAGGCGAGTATTCCTGTGCGTATAACTATTCCCACTACTTTTACTCATGCCTTGACAACCGTGCCGGGGCCTAAAACCGTTAACGTTTATCCCGACTGCTACGGAACCATTCCCTGTGCGTGGTTCGACACGCACTTGGCTGCTTTTTAGAAGTAGAAATTTTAAATTTCTCACGATGGGGACAGTTCTTGGTAACGCAAACATAATTTCGATAATCAAATATGTTTTTTTATTGTATATATTCGGTGTTAAGGTAGGTCTATATTCGTGATATTGCGTTGCGCCGGACCGGACTGCGTTGCTGATCCGGTCACGTCACCAACCATGTTACGATGAAATATCACCTACTCAGTTGTGACATTGCGCCGTGTTGTGAAGCGCTATCATACAGGACTTCACGACACGTTACCGATACCCGTGACCGTAGCAATAGTGACTCTATGTCAACTGGTGCGCTTTTACGCGCGACATAAATGCAAGTTTGGTCATCGCCTGGTCACGCGGATAATAACGGACATCTTTTGAAAATGACCAATTTTTATTGGATCGGCTCGTGACACGTGTCATTTGTTTATTTCATTTGGTAGAAAATCTCTTCTGCGCCTCTATTCGGGAATGCTAAGTGATTCTGTAGCGATTGGCGAGCGAGATTTCTCATCTCGCTTTTACGCATTACGCGTCGTGCGGAAGAGTGGGATGAGAAATCTCGCTTACGAGTCGCTACAGAATCACTAAGCGTTCCCGAATAGAGGCGCTGTTGTGTTCTTTACGTGGCGTTTCCGTGATGGTCTTTTCTAGATTTTCGATGTATTTTTCACACACGATTCGTCATCTTGTATTGGTAAGAGGTTATTTAGACTTTTTTCGCACAGAGTGGCCATGTAGCACCTACTGTTCTTTTCACTTTCTGTGAACTTGCCCATATTTCTTGTGAGTTTTACTTCGGTTGGATGTGAGAGCGTTTTAGAAGAGTTTGTAAGCGTTGAGATTTCACTCTCTTCTCTGCTTGTCTTTTTGTTAATGGTGCGCTGCTGTGTTGTGGTGGTGAGCGCAGCCCTCTATCATTCGTCTCTTTACTAATTTGAGCGCGTAGGGCCTCATATTTATTACTTGTTATTGTTATTCTGGACGGCCGCGTAGCTCACGAGTTCAAGCGAGAGAATGACCCTCTACGGGTCGCGCGTTGCGTAGCGCTACGCGTGACGCTACGAGCTCGGCTGGTTTCGTCTACGACTTTGTGCATTCCGGGTACTTCTATTTGCTGTCTCGCTCATGCGCGGGAATGTCTGTATTGTGTCGATGCCGCGTTCGGTTCACATTCGTATAAACTGGATTTGCCGTAGGGTTGCCCGATGTTCCCACAGCGAGTCTATTTTTGGAATAAGTTGGGACGTTCGCTGCTTCGCTACCGTCTGCTTGGTTGACAATGTTCTGCAACCCACCTTTGTGCTAGCGCGACGTTCGTTTTGCAATGTTCGTGAATAATGTTGCACGGAGGGTAGATCTATATTCTTGCGGACACCTTTGCGTCCGATTCTCTTAGTTTTAATATTTTGCGTATCAATATCAAGGCCATTCGTCACTAATTCTAGCACTCGGTTTATCCCGTACTTGCAGAGAAAAGCCCTTTTTAAGCCCTTCCAAAGTTATGATACAGCGTTTGTTTACTTTTTTTCACCCTTTGCATTTCATGTCCCGATTCACAGAAAGATAATAGACTAAAGTACAGAAGAATTACTCTCTAACAAAACCAGTGATTAGGCGTGAAAATATGCCTACTCATACCTTCTCTCTCTGTCGCGTAACACTTTCTCTTTCACGTACGCTAGGGTCGCTTTAAGTAGAATAATCGCTATGACGACGCGCGACGCTGCGAGCGGGCGAGGGGCAACCTACTGCGACTTACACCGCCGCGGTGCCCGACGGCCGAGCGTACCTAAAGTTTTAAGTGAAACCCGCCTGCCCGAGTGGTGCGCTTGTCAGTTTTCATAGTCATTAAGAACTATTTTTGCTGTGGTTATTGTTTTACCGTAGTCTCCTTTGGCTGTTTTTAGACAGTCAAATTCGATAACGCACTTGTACCAGGTGGAATTTCTACAAGAGCTACACCGTACGCGACTCATGGCGGTCTGGTTCCCTTTTTCCCACCTTAGTTGATTATCTAATATATTTGAATTGTTTAATGTCTATTGCATTATTTTAATCGGATTGCTGTATTGCGCTAGTATCGGAGACGGCACCCACTGGTCGTGTCCATTTCTCTCCTTTCACTGTTGATTGTAATATTTTCTAAGATTGTTGTTACACTAGAATCACCACTGTCCGTAATACTCAATTTTGCGGGGCATATAGCCCCCCAGCTGTTCTTTTAAAATAACATAGTACATTTTTATATTTCGCTGCACCGTTGTGTAAAGAAACAATGACACTTGCCAAGATAAGCTAATCGTGGCAGTTGTTGTACGGGTCCCCGGTCAACACGACCGTTCGCTATCACAGTCCGAACGAACCTTCCAGAAGTGGGACCAATGCCAACCCAAGATCAAAAGAAAACCTTATTATGCACATGCGTAATGGAACAGCCCCTGGGACAGATCAAATTGTAGCGGAACTATTTAAAGTAAACTCAAAAGAACTTAGCCACGTCGTCCTAGACAACTTGGACTTAAGTATAATTTTCTGCCTGCAACAAGGACACAGTCGGTTCAAGTTCCACTAACAAAAACTGATACTGAATTTACGCGAGCTTTCTATAAGAAAAACTAGTCGGAAAAAATCGATGAACTAGGTAGCTATCTACCTAGCGACTCTAAAAAATCGCTCCATAGACGATCACATGTTCACTTTGCGCCGAATATTGTATGAAGAGTTGCAACATGTAAAAAGATATGTATAGTACAATCTAATTTATAAAATATGCCACACGCGTGATGAATAAAATCTAGTACCATTACCATGAGTTAATGCAAACCGTTCTCGTCATAGAAAACTATTGATTTGTCCCTTTTTACTTGTTACGGTAACAAGTAGTATTCCCGATAGATTTTGATAACGAGATCGGTTTGCTTAAACTCATGGTAATGGTACAGAAGACTTTTTCCAAACTCTATGGGCATATATGGAGTCCATATTTGCACGGCATCATCCTTCTTCTATATTCTCTCTCGCACCGCTCTATGAAAGGCTTATGGTCATCGGTTATTCTTCAGTAATAGTCAACAGTGATGCTCAGCGGCCCTAACATGCAAGACACAAAGATAAGTTAAACCCGTTTATCTCTGTGACTATCTCTTTCGTCGGCACTAGTGTGAGAGAGACGCACTTAGAGATTTATGATAGTTTAACTTATCCTTGAGTCAACCTTGCTAGGGCCGCTGGAAGTTCTGCATGCACGCGTTAACTCGCCGGTCCGATTTTTTAGGTAAAGAAAACACTGAAAGCGTATCAAAATATTGAATATGTATACCACTTGTAAGGATTACCGTAATGAGTAGAGAAATAAATCGTTTATAAAATATGCTTTCGTATTACTTCAATATTTATAAGTATGTTTCAAAACACTTAAGAGGACTGTGAACCAACTGCAAAAATCACCCTTTTCATAGAGAAGGCGATAACGATTTCCACCCCTTAAATGTTAACCGATTTTGACAAATTTTTGATACTCGTAGGTTGTCAATCAAAACAAGATCTATTTCTTTACGTTTTTTGAATATTGATTAAAGATCAATAAAGTCAAATAATCGGCGAAGTTCGTTTTGTATCAGAATACTGAAAACTGAATTTATATCGATCTATAATCTATAATCATATAGCCAAAAAACAAAACGTATAGACCTACGCCTCTATTCGGGAACGCTAAGTGATTCTGTAGCGACTCGTAAGCAAGATTTCTCATCCCAATCTTCCGCACGACACGTAATGCGTAAGAGCGAGATGAGAAATCACGCTCGCGAATCGCTACAGAATCACTTAGCATTCCCGAATAGAGGCGCTGTATTTTGTTCTGACTGACATTCTATCAAAAATTTGTCAATATCGGTTAACATTTTAAGGGTAGGTAATCGTTATCGACTTTTGTATGAAAAGCCGTAGGTTCACACTACTCTTAAATATGGGAAAGCTATGTCTTTTTGTATTACCGCTAAAGTTTTTTTGGTATCATTTTGACATAAAATACGTAAATATTTAAAAGTCATAAATAAATTAAAATTGTACTGTTTTGTTACAGGTTGTATGGCTGTGCTGAAACAAAATATTGTGCCAACGTGAATTACAACACAAGTGTATTTCTTGGGAAATATCGGTTTTACTTTTAGTTTGCTATCACAATGCCATGTAAATAAGAGAGAATAAAGAATGGGTCATCAAAGCTGATATTCGGAAAAAATGGCAAACGTCCGACTGCCACTACATTTAATTAACTCAATTCGAAAGTACTGGCTTAATGAAGCAAAGTCAAAAGAAGAGCAAATATTACACGATAAAATCGTTCACTGTTCTCGACACCTAACTCCTAAGTCCAAGGGACTTACAGAACGAGCTAAAATTATCTTGCTATTCGTTCTACTCTTAGCGAAGCTTTCGTACGGTAACAGCAATAGTGGTGGGAGGAATTCTTTGCTTAAAACCCGAGTAATTGGCACCAGATACGGTAAATTGCAAGGAGTTATATTACCAATGGATCAACACAAATACTTTACACCCGTTGAAGCGTACCTAGGAGTTCCATATGCGACACCGCCGACAGGATCTAATAGGTGAATATTTAAGAACAGAAAATGAATGCACAAAATTGGTAATACGATAGATAATACGTCTGCCAGGTGTTTCAATTTGATTGCATATACTTTCACAACAAGCTTAGTCTATCAGTATTATTTATATCGATGCATCTATTTAAATAGTCGTATCAATGTAAATGATCTCATTAAATTTAATAGCAAATCTATTTATTTCAAAACCGTAATTGCTTCCAGCATCGAATGACTTTTTGTATGTAGCTATGTTATATCCTACCATTTGGTCGGCGCATACCGATAAAGTAGCTAAAGTAGTAAGGAACTGCGCCTCTATTCGGGAACGCTAAGTGATGTTGTAGCGACTCGTGAGCGAGATTTCTCACCCCACTCTTCCGCACGACGCGTAATGCGTAAGAGCGAGATGCGAGTCTCACTCGCGGGTCGCTGCAGTATCACTTAGACGTTCCCGAATAGACGCCCTGCTCAAAGCAATTTTCGCGATGCTTGCGTTATGTTTCAGTATTCTCATACAAACCTAATTTGGGCAATTATTTGACTTTATTGATCTTTAATCAACATTCAAAGAACGTATAGACCTAGATTTTGTTCTGACTTACAATCTATCAAAAATTGGTCAAAATCGGTTAACATGTAAGGGGTGGAAATCGTTATCGCCTTTTGTATGAAAAGGGTGAGTTTTGCCGTTGGTTCACAATCCTTTTAAGCATTATTGTATTATTTTTAACTTGTAATTATACAATGTAAATTATTGTGAAATATTTAATTTAGTTTAGTATCCATGGATATGGGATATGTACCTACACATACAATGACAATAAAAATTGCAGGTTTGCTCCAACTCGGGCCCCGGCCCCGTGGGATGACGTGAAGCAAGTGCATCAGATAGGACCAGTCTGTCCACAACGTTTGCCGGATATCTCAAATGAAACTCTGACTCTTGGTAGAATGCCTAAAGGTAGGCTGGAGTACTTACGAAGACTGCTACCAAGACTGAAAAATCAAAGTGAAGATTGCCTTTACATGAACATTTACACGCCCGTACAAGGTAAGGACTTTCTTTAGCCATGCAAATCCTTGTTTTCTCAATCGACATAAAATAAACTTAATATATAAGGTACCTATAACATTTTAACACCCTGCATTATAAGTTTGACACCGTCGTCTGCTTACTTAATTATCTTAATTTGAGTTATCTCCTTACCGCGGCAAAGTTTAATCGGCATGTTGTTTGAAAAATATAGCAAAATTACGTTTTGTTTGAACGTATATTATTAGCTTACGGGAGACTTCACTGTATACATTTTAACAATCGAAATCCAATTCCGCTAAATTCCAATTTAAGACATAAGGTTCGTAAATTTTCGCGAGAAAGACTATTTCTTCTCTGTCTGGATATTTCCAGCCCTGGAGAAAAGCCTTTCGTAAGACACACTGGATTTACTGAGATATATTTTATAGTATGAGGGTAATCAAAACAAGATTTGTTCGAATACAAGCGTCTCAACAGCACTTATTAGGTGCGTTCCATTTAACGAAAAAATAGCGACGTGACGAATGTCTTCACAATAATCGGCGACTATGAATATCCGTATTTGTTCCATCACTAACACACCCATACAAACATCATGGAAATCCAACAGACAGTAATGGTATTAGGTATACAAATTTCAAAACTAGGTAGGTATGTATAGTATACCGTATACTATACATACGTAGAATAATCCTATTCTCATTTAGAATCGAAAAGACCCAATTTCACTCAAAGTGTATCCCGTAAACAAACAAATGAATATTTTTGAAATTTGAACCTAGTTTTGAAATTTGTTTGACATGATTGATACCTTATGATTTTCAAAGTTCACAAAACTATCAAAAGTATCATAAACTATCAACTTTTAACCATATAAAAGATTTCTTTGGATGTCGTCAAATTAGATTTGAGTGATATAATCCGCGTATCTAACCATGGAGAAAGTTGCTTGAAAACAATAATTTGCTTACACTTATGAATAACACAATAAAATCAGATCAACCATCATACCAAATGAAAAAACATTTATAAAAAACATTGTGCTCACTATACTGATGGTGAAACCGTAATAAAATAAAAACCGGGCAAGTGCGAGTTAAACCCGCGTGGAGAGGGTTCCGTTCCATACATGATTATCTCAAATTTCCTATGTTACTTTAAATACCATAGACTTCTCATAGGTTTTCCTGTAATCTTTAGGTAAAGAACTATTTTTTTGTATTTTTTTTTCAAAATTTCAGTCCCGGTAGTTTCGGAGATAAGGGGGGGGGATGGTCAATTTTCGCCTATATTCCTAAATAACTTCCAAACTATTCATCTTAAAATTCCAAAAAAAACATATTTAAGATTCTCACAATAAGCCCTTTCATTTGATATGTCACATGATATAGTTAGCGTAACTTCTTTAAAAAAATTCTAATTTACCCCCCAGAAGTGGCTCCCATGTTTAAAATTAATTTGTTTACGTTACGCATCCGTGTTGCGGACAACGACTTACATATGTGTACCAAATTTCAAATCAATCGGTCTAGTAGTTTCGGAGCAAATTGGCTGTGACAGACGGACAGACAGACAGACAGACAGACAGACAGACAGACAGACAGACAGACACACGAGTGATCCTATAAGGGTTTCGTTTTTTCCTTTTGTGGTACGGAACCCTAAAAATATGCTTCAATATTAAGGCAAATGCGATGCTATAACGGTTTTATTTAAAATGCAACGTGTATAGCTAAGTAATATTTTGCAAGATTTACGACTGTGCAGTGGCGTAGCTACTCGTACCAAAGTGCTAGACAGTGCCGTGCACTGGGGCCCCAAAGCTAAGGGGGCCCTCGGACCATAACCAGTAAACCTCGTATTGAACTAGCTAAGAATTCTCCCACCAGTCGTTTGCAACACGACTGCCATACATCTTAAATGACCATCTTTGCTCTTTGTACATTGAAGGAGGGCGACGCGTGGCCGTCGTTTAAAATACCTAATCTTTCAGAACGCAATTTTTTGATAGCCCTCCTAATCATGGCAACTCGTTTGAAAGAATAATTAGGGCCCCAGTTTTTTTTACACCAGAGCCTTTGGTTAAACCAAACGGTTACTTCTCTGCAACTGTGGTCACAAAATCGCCTTTTGTACGTAAAGCACATACAAAATCAGTTACTTTTTTGTTTGTATAAGCCTTATCGGGATTTAAGGCGAAGCAGGGAATAATTTTGGCAACTAAAAAATTTTAGAAAGGTTTTGCACAATTGTGAAGGAATTAAACTCGCGCTATATGCTCTCTGAGCTTATCTTCTTACTTCTGTGATATGTGTTGAATGAATCTCTCTAATAGCATTTAGTGTTGGTATTTGGACGGGCCACATGAGTCTCGTTAGTTGGACAACGGTTAGACTTAGCCGCCGTTTTGAGGAGGCCTACAACCAAGGGCCATTGTAGAATTTCCAACTGAAACAATATAATGCAGAAATGCCAACAGTTTTAAACCAACGGTAGCAGAAGTCGCATTGGCCTACCGTTGATAAGTGGATGGGCGTAATTATAATATTTTACTGCATTGGCCAACGTTACTTATTATCTAATAGTGCCTTCGTTATATAAAATGTCAAAATGACAACTGCTTTTAAACAACAGTAGTGGTATTCAAATGGCCCAACGTTGGTAATTGGTTGGGCGTAATCATAATATTTTTGTTATATTGGTCCAATGTTAGTTTTATGAGGGCAAACTAGGTACTAACCATAGCCCTACGGATTCCCTACCGTTGGCCAATGGATGGCAACGGAAAATGCTACTAGGGCTGTGGCGTTGTGGACAATCCCGTCATCTTGTTAAGAATAGAATTTTTATCACACTTGTGTATGATACACCATGGATAAATGAAACTTCATAAAATTCGTCCAGTTGATGTGACACACTACTATTTGTTTACAGTCGGTCCAACGTTGCAAGCTAAGTATCCAGTTGTCGTGTTTATACACGGAGAATCCTTTGAATGGAATTCTGGTAATGTTTACGACGGAGCCGTGCTGGCCAGCTATGCAGAACTCGTTGTCATTACTATTAACTACAGACTTGGTATTCTAGGTAAGAATACATATCGACATTGATAATTCGTTATTTTTACAGGTTTCCTTATTTATTTCGCTCCTTTGTTACCGCCGTTCGTCCGTCCGTCCGTCCACCGGCACCATCTATCTTTTAAGATGTAGGTGCTATCCACATAAAATTATTCAAATTGTGTATAACAAAAATATAAACCAAAATGGGAGCTGTAATAAAATGTAACTTTATGGGGTGGTAAACATCATTTTGATAATAAATATAAATATGAATCATTTAGGTACTTATACTTCGCTATGTGATTTGATTTGTCATTTTAACGCTTAATTTGGTAATGTACACTGTATCGAACATTCTTTAGGTGATCATTTGGAAATATAATGTGTTATTAAAAAAAATGCAGAATTTAAGCTAGGTACATGCTCAAATCATGTTTTTCTTTTACTTTTATCTATTCAAAGATAAAAAAATTAAACAATACCTAGGTAGTTTAAACATGTTTTATACCAAGGTCAAGTTGGATAAGTGAAACACCGGGGGAAGTGGAATCCTCTCAAATATCTCCTACATAATAGCTTTTTCACTTCGCATGCTCTAAAAGTCTGTGATAATGCTTCGCGTAGGCGGATTAAGTGTATCATTTTATCTTTAGGGACTAAAGTAGTTTTTCCTTTTCATTTTCCTTAGAAATCCGCAAACTGCGGCCAGCTACACCAAAATAAACTTCATTTAAAAATGTTGTACAATAGCTTCTGTCTAATAGTAACGAATATTGTACGACAAAAAAAAAAGACAATTTCTCTTAAGACGGAAAGATTATAAGCGTTTGTGGGACGCTGCAAATCGTCCAGCGGCGGTTGACGGTGGCATTCGTTGGATGAATGCGTCAGTGCACTTGTCAACAAGAACTTAAACAAATTTAAAACTGTTCTTGTTTTACTTTTAATTTCTTTTAAACATACCTTTTTTGGAAATTTGTATTTTTTTCGTAATCGAAGTGAAAAGTAGATTGTTTAACTTGGGAATAAAAGCCATTTACACTCGATTTATAGCCTCTAAATTACTCGTGTGAAATGGCTCGTTTTAGTCCCTAGTACTCTACTATAATAAATTGCAGTACTTGACGGTAAAACAATTGTTGTCATAATAGTTCCGGCTTTAAAAAAGAAATGTCGCTGCGGATCGCTAGTAAAGTAAACAAAGCATTTCAAAATGTCAGTCAGTGAAAAAAAAATTTGCGAGCTCCACCTATCGTCAACATTTTTATAACTTAGCTTGTAAAATCTGACTTACGTAGCTGTGGTGAATATAAGTAAGATAACTTTCAATAAAATGGTCACCTGGTTATTCGTTATACGTAAAAGTAACAGATTTAGTCAGGATTTGGTGAAGAAAAATATACTTAACGTAAAATTTACATATTAAAGGCAAGTGGCACAGTGCGGTCTAGGGCAAGTGAAATGTACTTATGTTCCACTTGCCCCGGTGCAGGGGCTCTAATCTCGTTCCGTTCATACAGTGTTTTTGTACAGAAATAAGATACTAAAATAATTCATCTCGTTCACTGTTCTCATTGTTACAATTTTAAGTCCATAAATTACCACTTTTTCTTTTCACTTTTAATTTAACACAAAGTCCATTATTAAACCAATGCTGAGGACCCCTGGTTTTGTATACTTTTATACGCTTCCTTTCATACCAAAATCAACTTAAATTTAATACACCAAATATCAAAATAGCTTAATAACTTTGGTACACAACTTCTGTTGCATCTAAAATAATGTTTAGTGCTAATACCGAACAACAATGCCCCAATGGCGAGGCAAGTGAGTTTTTGTGTGCGGACATTTACTTTTATTTCTCTATTCTGAAGGCATCTAGAGTAATATTTTGTTAGATTTATAAAACTCCTTAATTTTGCATAGATACCTACACCTTATGTTCCTCATGTGATAGAGTAACTAACCTTACCTAACATAACATTTTAATAAAGCCAGTTGATTTTCTCTAGATAAAAATAAAGTATGTTTCACATACCCAACTTGACCTTATTTGTTTATAATAATATACACGTGTATCATTACTTTTATTAACGTGTTTAAAAGATATACATACATAATTATCTCGCAGGATTTTTGAACGCCAATCCCGTTCCACACGTTAAAGCCAGGGTTGCCAATTATGGACTCATGGATCAAATCGCAGCCTTACACTGGGTACAACAAAACATAGCCCTATTTGGTGGAGACTCTGGTAATGTGACAATGTTGGGTCACGGCGCGGGAGCTGCGTGCATTAATTTCCTCATGATATCACCAACTGTTATGCCAGGTAAGTAAGAGTTTTTAATAACTTTGACATCTAACTGCAATTTAAATCACTCTGAAGTATTTCAAATGCATTATATTTGTAGGGCTTTTTCATCGCGCAATACTCTTATCCGGCTCAGCTTTAAGTTCTTGGGCGCTGGTAGAAGATCCTGTTAGTTTTTCCGTCCAACTGGCCAAGCAATCGAATTGCACCTTACCAGAAGACATTGTGAAAGATCATGAACTAATTGTTGACTGCCTCCGCGAAGTACCACTAGAAGAGCTGATGTCAGCAGAAATTAACACTCCAAGTTATTTGACAGCGTTTGGACCTTCAGTCGACGGAGTTGTGGTCAAAACTGACTACGCCAAGGAGCTGCTTACTTTCTTCATTCCAAATGACTTACAAGGTTTCACCAGTGTTTCCGGAGTTAATAATTTTAAAGCAGATAAAAGAAGTGGTGATAGAATATTTGGGATAAGGGGCGGGCAAAATAAATATGATCTGCTTCTTGGAGTGGTAACGAGTGAAGCGCTGTGGAAATTCTCAGCTCAAGATATACAAAACGGATTTGAGGGTGAACGGAGGGATAAGATAATAAGGTGAGGTCGATGTTTTTTTTTTCCGAAAATTGGGGTTTGATCTTTGGCTACAGGGAACGGTTGCATTCTATATAACTACAATGGCTTAATTGCAGCGGCACTATGTAAAAAGCTGGATCATGCAGCAGGTATTTCCTATGACTTCTTCCACTATTTCCTAGTTTCCTAGGAAATTGCCATAAATGAATTGCATTATTTTGTGACTAAAAATACCATAGGGGTATCTCAAGGTTCCGAAATATGACTGACTGTGTTGGTAACATTCTAACCGACACACTATGGATCGAAAATCGATTCCCCATTTCATTTTAAGTGTTATTTTCGCGTGGAAACATTTTTATTCATCGGTATCATATTAATAAACCGATCAAGTGTGAGTCCGACTTGCGCGCTGAGGGTCCCATACTAACTAAGTATAAAAATTATAAGTAGGTTAGAAATAAAACTAATAAACACGCTGTGTCAGAAATGTACTAAAAGGTTCAAAATGTAAGCGACCAGCGTCATCAAGTGTAAGAGACTCGCCAAAACAAACAAAACAGCCCAAACTCTAGGAGTTTACTTGTAGCCACTGAAGAGTTCCGCTATTCATCTCCCAGCAATATTTGGCAACAACTTCAAAAGTTTATAAGGATACTCAACTTAATACCCATGATTATAAAGATAAATATTACAATTGATACATTCATTCAAACTAATATTAAATAAAAAGAAAGACATACATAATTACGGAAAAAAATATGTCGTTGGAACAAAACATAAGAGGCGCAGTGAATTTTAAGAGCCGAAGAAGTGACATCGTCGAGTCGTTTCCAAAATCTGCTATACTTACAAATTTATTACCTACGACGAAAACTCCCATGTACATGTAACATGTGTAATCATATTGTTATTAAAAGTATTATGCATTTATATACTTGTTTTAGGACTTACGTTAGAAATGCCTACACATATCACTTAAGTGAAATTTTCTTCACGATAGTCAACGAATACACGGATTGGGAAAGGACAGTACAGGTATGTAATTTAATAAGTCTAACAGAGTCGACGTCTCAACGTTCGTCGTAATTATCTCCCGCTAGAGTAGTTTAGAGTATCTGTAAGTATAACGTGAAGTTTCGTGTTTGCTAGCACCCAATCAACACCCGAGACGCAGCTGTATTGGCACTCTCAGACGCGCAATATGTAGCGCCGCTGGTGCAGACGGGAGACTTCTTGAGCGTCGCCAAGAGCTCCCCGGAATCTGGGCCAAATACATTCTTCTATGTTTTTGACTACCAAACCAAGGATGGAGATTATCCACAGGTAATACATAAAAAATATGTAACATCTTGAAACAGCCATAATGTTATTATCATTATACGTTTGAACGAAAGTTTTTTTTTTTGCTTTCGTGATAATAAACATTTTAAGACAAGTTAAAGACAAACCAAAGTTTATGTATGATATTATGGCCATCAGCGCTCTTTTTAAATTGGACGATAATTAATACAGTCTGATTAATTATCGTCCAATTTAAAAAGAGCGCTGATGGCCATACATTTTATATGGTCGTCAACGCTCTGTTGACATTGGGCGATAATTAATAAAAGTCTGGCCAGGAATTTACTCGCAATATATTTTTTAACATACTAGATTTGATATAAAATGCTCTTCATCCATTAAACAGATGGCTGAAGGTCGTTTCTAATTCGGATCCTCTACTTTTAAGGCCGGGTTTTATAAAAGTTTGTCACACTAAATGTCACATCAAATTTCAGTAAATAAATATGATTTTTGACATTAGTGATCGAAATTTGATCGGACTTTTAAACAATTCCCGCCCAGTTTTAATTCGAGCGCATTTTAATGACTGTTTCGTTGATATAATGTAGTTCAAAAACTCAATGTTGTGTATTTTGACTACTCCTCTGTACTTAACTGTTTATTTTTTGTTGTAAAAATATGTAAAAATTCCGTATCAAATCTTCTTTGAAATTTAAGTTCGCTTGTTAAATATCATGTTCCGTTCGCGAAATATCAACGACAATATCATTGAAATGCCCGTCTAGGTCGTTGCGACAATCTAATCGACTTAATTCTAGATTTTTAGAGTTTTTTCTAGTTTATATAGCATGCTTATCATATTTTAGAGGATGGGATCTGTACATGGAGAAGAGTTACCATATTTATTCGGAGCACCGCTGGTGGATGGACTTGGTCATTTTCCGAAAAATTATACAAAATCTGAGGTAGCATTATCGGAAGCTTTCATTTTCTATATGGCAAATTTTGCAAGGAGTGGGTAAGTAGGTATTACATTTTTTCCAATTTGCATTAGTATTTGAAACGTACACGCTCTGCGATTGGTCTTTTTAAGTTGATAATTTTAAGAGTAAGTTTTATTTCTAAAAAGTTCAATTTTAGAATAAAGACAAAACCAACTTTTAGACTATACCTATATGTACAAACGTTAACTAAAAAGTGTATAAGCTTCGAGCCCACGATGAGAAAGCTCTAACAGGAATGACGCGGTCGCGTAATCTTTCCAACCTCCCCCTCAACAACTAGGTAGTTTTCTTTAAGAATAGGTATGAATGTATAATTATTATGACGTCTCCTTACACATACATAATCTTCTTTGTTCTTGGCTATTGTTTCTGTGAAGACAATTAAAACAGAGATTGAAAGGTGTCATCAAAACTTTTGCCTCACCAAACCCAAACCAAAACGTCGTCATGTGCAGTGGCGGCGGAGGGTAGATTGGCACCCTGGGCGGTTTTGTATTGAGCACCCCTACTTAAAATAAAACACCAAATTCTAGACATGCTCAGGAGACTATTTTACTAAAATATTCGATCACATTATCAAAATTGACTTCCCTGTCTCTTTTAATTGATAAAATGAATCTTTTAGGGAATTAGAAATTATATTCGATAAAGAAATGAAAATATACTTGCGATGCATTTTAAAATATGATATTAGTTTGTAAGTAGCTAGGTACAAGAGTAGGTAGTATTTTATGTATATGTCTTTAAAGAGGGAGATTTTGTGCGCCTTCTTTGGATGTACGTTGATGGATGTAGTTGTCGTTGTCATCCCTTGGTGACACCGGAGCGGACCCCCCTCCGCCCCCCCCCCCCCTTACGCCGTCACTGGTCATCGTGTATATATTTTTTGTTTTTATTAATTTTTCAAATAGCGCTGAATCAATTTCGATACGATTTATATGGGACTACCCCTGAACTATGACGTATGAAAAAAAAAGAATCATCAAAATCAATTCATAATTGGCGGAGTAATCGCGTAACAAACATACAAAATAAACCATACAGTCGAATTGAGAACCTCCTCCTTTTTCTGAAATCGGTTAAAAACGACATGTTAGCTATAGATGACACTTGCCAATTATGATTAACTGTCATTTCGGCTAAAAGGAAAATCGCCAACTTGAAATTACCAGTATTGGAGGTTGGACCGACTATCCAATGAGAATTTAGTCAAAATGAAATAAATTGTGATGAAAAATATTATAACCAAATTTCTTTTCGTAATGAGTTAATCAAGCCTAAATTGAATTTTGTCCATTATGAATAAGGTGCTAATTTAAATACGCACAAAGTGAATGTAATCCAATATGAATTAGGACTTAATAGAAAATGGCGAAATTGGATGCGAATCGAGGGTAGCCCTACAAATTTATGGAATAAGTAGACTAAACAACAATAGTAGGTAATTATTAGGTTTTATTATTTGGACGATTATAATGATGTCCATATTTCAGGACGTGTTTAGAATTGGTCATATTTCTGAGTGTACGTAAATACAAAAACAAAGCGCGAGTTAAACTCGCGTGGAGAGGGTTCCGTGATTATATGAAATATCCTGTGTGACTTTAAATGAATACCATAGACTTCTTATAGGTAAAGAACTATTTTCTGCATTATTTTGTGTTCTAAATATGTATACACCTACGACCTGGAACGGACATACGACTATATAAAAAAAACCGGACATGTGCGAGTTAAACTCACGTGGAGAGGATTCCGTTCCGTACATGATTATATGAAATCTACCACGTTACTTTAAATAACCATAGACTTCTTATAGGTTTTCCTGTAATATATAGGTAAAGAACTATTTTCCGCATTTTTTTTTCAAAATTTTAGACCCAGTAGTTTCGGAGATAAGAGTTGTTTGAGGTACGAAACCATAAAAAGACATATTTCTTTGGACCAATATCAAATTTGATAATTTTACAATGGGACATAATTCCATTTAGACGGTATTCACGTTAAAGATATTTGGAAAAAAATTACACTGGGGCGCTTTAGAAACAACAACAGAGAAAATTCGATGATTATAGAATTTTTTGTCTTTCTATCGGTCTGTCTGGATATCTGTTAATTTGTCCGCCAATAACGCAGAAACGACCGGATCAAATTCAATAAAGTTCGATATGACAATAGTTTAAAAAGTGGAGTAACATATAGGATAGTTTTAATTTTAACGATAATCGCCTAGCCGAAACTATTGAAGCTATGAACATAAAATATGGAAACAGCTTCGTTTTCCGTGTCAAAGTTTGTATGGGAAACAGTAAAATAACACATATACGAGTATGCGAACCTGAAATGTGTTATAAGATAACTTAGTAAGAAAATAATAAGGTACGCATTTTACTGATAGTCAAAATTCAAATGGGTTCCATATTTGCATGGAAAATACCACTTATCCGAAACAACTGAAGTAAGAAACAAAATAGCTTCATTTTGTGACGTAGAGACTTACTAAGGAAGGATCTTTCGAAATCCGACTCTTGAAGGGTGAAAAGGGTCGTTCAAAGTTTGTATGGATTCCCATCATTTGTGAACTTAGAAACATGAAAACGAGTATTAGGGCTTCTGGTTAAAAATAAAGGTGCCCAGCAAACATTTTCTTACGCTCACTTATATATTTAGTATATTGTATACGGTATATGGTTGGCGGAGCGAGCGAAGTGTCTCTGTTTCATCTTGGCTAGGGCAAAAATGCTTTCGTATGTCCAGATGTCCCGCTAGTCTCCTCTACAGGTCGCATTTCTCAACCGATTCTCGTTGTGAGCAGGTTCGATAAAATAGTAGTTTATGCAACGGTTGCATAATGATAGGCCTTAAAACACTAGTGCGGTTTTCATGAAACGAGGCGATAGGCGAATTTCATAATAAGATCGCACGTGTGTTTTAAGGCCAAATTATGCAGAGTTGCATACATAACTTTATCTACACACATATTATAAATCCTCCATGATGGGTTCAGAAACAATATTTTCTAGCAACAAGTTATTTGTTGCAATCGTGGCTGCATATTTCCGATATCCGGCGCATTTTCACATCACACACACTCCGAGAAGACTACTTACTATTCATATTTTCAACTAAAATGTAAATTACAAACAACTTTTTCTATTCAATTCAAAAACAATTCTACTTTCGTTCAGCAAAACACCAACATGGCGATCCTCCGTCAAGACCATTTTTTTTTTAATCATAGACAAACGGATGAAGTCTCTATTCTCACGTCACTCGAGATCAAAAATTGTGCAGTTTATATTAAAAAAACATACTGAATTGACGTTTCGTATCAATAACTGTTTTAATATCTATGGATACTAGAATAGAGACCCACTTGAGTTTTGACAGCTGTTCCAAATTTAATCTCATTTCTTTACTAAAAACGATAAAGAAGTCATGTTATTTCTTT
Source organism: Tortricodes alternella (assembly GCA_947859335.1). Classification (NCBI taxonomy): domain Eukaryota; kingdom Metazoa; phylum Arthropoda; class Insecta; order Lepidoptera; family Tortricidae; genus Tortricodes; species Tortricodes alternella. The sequence continues at coordinate 17,657,353 of OX401970.1, read as the reverse complement.
ATCGCAGCACTGGTTTTTCCTAATTGGTTGTCAAAATGGTGGTCATTTCCTACGGTTTTTGATTAACCAATGGAGGTTTTATGATATGGGTGTAGATAAATACGTTTTTTTTGTCGATTCAGAGTTGCAAAATTTTTCAAAATTGGGGAGCCTTTTATTGTCGTCCTTTCCTACAATAAACACCTTATATATGTTCGCCAGACAACTATTTTAAAACGTTTTACAACCAGACAATAATAGAATAATATCGCCAGTCTTAAGACATCTATACATACTATAAAATCGTAACGTGGAAAAAGTCTGTACATTGAAGATAACAATGAATAGTGCTATGGCCTTCAGAATAAGCACACAACACATCCCAATGTTTTTTGAATTTGATATCTGTTTGTTGGTTTTTCTGTTTGTCTGATTATATGTGCGTGTGGACTTAAACTAATGTAAACTACTGGATATATTTTAATGCCGTGTTCGATATTATGTTAAGGGTCAATTCAGGCAGGACTTAGGCTATAGAAACTTTCAGAAATAAAACTGGTCGTAAAAGGGGGGTTGAAGTTACTATGGGAAAAATGTAGCGAATTTCACTAAACTCTTGAAATAATGCATTTACTTATACTTACTACTAAGTATATAAAAATGTTTGTTTATTTGTTTGTTTGTATGTTTTTTCCTATGCGTTCCTATAACATTCATGCGCTTACGTTGAAACTTTGGTGTGCACGCCCGGGAATGTTTATTACCAATAGGCAAATAACACTTACTACACAGCATTCATCATTCATCATACCATCTTAGGACTAATTAATCGAACGTGGCCACAAGTAGTCTTGTGGCTCTGCCCACCCCATTAGGGATTTCGGGCGTGATGCTATGTATGTATGTATGTACACAGCATTACAAATTACAACGCAGACCCAGCTAGTATTTAAATAATAGTTAGGTACAGGATTTTCAAAAATTAAAGTCTCATGAGTTTGAATGAAATGGGGCAGGTCGGTAGTTCATTAAATAAAGTGCAATTAATTAATTAATTTAATTGATAAGTGTTTACCTTTTTAGAAATCCGAATGAGGCTCAGCGACAGGAGTCCTTGTTGCCTATATCACGAGAACGCAATCGGTACAAGAGCATCGTGTGGGATGAATATGACACATTACATCAAAAATACTTGGAAATCGGTAAGACATTTTTATAATATTAAGTGTTACTAAGTAGTATTAAGTATTAAACACATACATAGCAAGTGGTTTTGATAAATGCCGTTGAGAAAAAGTTCAAGAAACGCGTAGGTAATTTTGTAGTTATCGTCAAGATATTAAGGCTCTAGAAAAATAATCAAAGTAAAAAATCTCGTTTTTGAAGTACAATTGGCACACCGGAACTTTAATCTTGTGTTTAAAATGATTTACAATATCGAACAAGCGAATAAATATTGGATGTCCGGTCCAAAAAATATACTGTGCTTCGTTTTAACGTTAAAGTTGTTGGTGTGGGGCCAACGAGTGGACACGATTGATCGAGCGTTCACGAGCGCCATTGACTCGTGTCCAAAAAACTAAATTCATACATATCATTTCCGGCACATAAGTTGAACCAAAATGGCGGTCGACCGCGCAGGTATGGTTACTTCGCGACACGTAAGTTGAACTATGACCTTGAATGCGCAGAACACAGTTTCGGGTATCAATCGAAGTGCGGGATGAGGTGCGACGCGAGGGACCACGAGTAACCATAGTTGTACCTGCGGGGACGACCGCCATTTTGGTTCAACTTATGTGCCGGCGATTATAATAAACTGTACATAATATGTTGGCGCTCGCCTTCACACACCGAAGTTGGCCCAACATGTGGACCCGCTTTAGGATAGCGACCGCTTTCTTTTACAAAATATAGAAAGCATATATTTTACTGGACTATTTGGAGCCAGCGGACACAAAATGTTCACTTTTGAAATTGTTGTCTACCTCGCGGGCCCTGGACGAATTTTGAATGAATTTTGGACTAGTGATAGCGGGAGCCTGCCGTTTCATTAAAAACTTTTGACAAATTATCACTTCCTGAACCAATTTTAGCACCGTTTTTTGCCAATGCAATCTTTGGAATAATTTTAGCACGCACATTTTCATTTGGTCAAATTTCACTCAGCAGAATGTTACTACGGAAAACGGCATTAAGTCATTTGGTATTTTATCAAATGCTGTATTAAAGCAAAAAATCATTAGACAATAATCATTTAGTCAAATTAATTGTTGTGATAAAAAGTATAAAGACAAAAACAGCAAATATGAAATAATAATATGTTGCGGCGAGCGAGCGAAGCGAGCGAGCAATACAGGTCGGAGCAGAACCGAGTCGGATAAAGTTAGGTTAGAAGACTAAGGCGGGATCTTTGCTCCCGCTTTAGCCTTAGAGGTTTTTTTTTCATCCCTCAATAAAACTTGCTTTTGCCTTATTTTGTTTGCGTAAAATATGTTATGCCAACTGAAACATTCGACTTCATGAAATTTGGTAAAAGTAAGTACCAGTTGGCAAGTGAGTAATTGTTGGAACGTTCACTTGCCAAATATAAGGTTTGCGATACAATTATTTGTGAAGAGTTAATTTGCCAAATAATAACTTGGCAAATGAAATTATACGATAAATTGTTTGGGAGCTGATAATTAGCCATTTTTTTTTGATAAAACATGGGTAACCCAGTGACAGCTTATGTCCCGGGTCAGGATAACGGATAATATTTATCTCAGGATAAGAAAGAATTCCCGTGGGATACGTGGGCTGATGAGTTTAAGGGCTGTCAAAATGTTTACAAATTTCAGATCTGCTGCCATTTTTTGTGAATGGTTATCTGTATAGTCTTTTTGGCTACAAATACTCAGGGGCGTATTTACTCTAGGGCCAAGGAGGCCATGGCCCGGGGCGGCAGGCTGCGAGGGGCAGCGAAGCCTCGCGGCTTTCTTTGGGCGCCTTTTATTGTCATCCTTACCTACAATATTTTTAATTCCTTACTGAGGCGGCAAAGATAGCTGGCCTGGGGCGCCAAATTTTTAAATACGCCTCTGCAAATACTCCATATATTTAGAAATAATAATTTAAAGAGTTTATTGCGTCTACCTTAACCTTTTTAACCTGACATAACATCAAAGTAATTATGGCCTAGAAAATTCTTAAAAATCCTTTCCTCATTCAGAATTATATTGCAGGCATGAAGCCGCGCATGAAAAACCATTACCGGGCCCATCAGCTGTCCGTGTGGCTGCGGTTGATTCCAGAGATACACAGGGCTGGAATGAAGGACGTGGTTGCGAAGCACAACCTTTTTCGAAATCACAACGACCCAGAACTATACGACGGACTAGTCCGGCCTGATCCGCTCACTAGAGTTAACTATTTTGACCCGACACTTGAGCTTTACCGCAGACCCATATATAACTTCACCTTGGACGTACCATCCACAACAATGGATACTTACGACACAACCTGTGTTAGCGTAATGTCGGCAAGGCCTGGTTCCGCGGTCACTCAAACTCAAACGTCTAACAACACTCACTCTCAAGATATTTCAAACTTAGAAGTAGCAGGCTATACAGCGTACTCCACGGCTTTGAGTGTTACCATCGCAATAGGATGTTCGTTACTGATCCTTAATGTCCTAATTTTTGCTGGTGTGTATTATCAAAGAGATAAAACTCGTCTCCAAGTGAAGGCTTTGCAACAGCAACAAAAGCGGACCCACAACGCTACTTTTGATAGCGTCTCTTCGAAGTATCCTCACTATTTTATCGGACATTCTCAAAGTTCAGGCACAATCGTCGACATTGACCATCAAGACAAAAATGCCATAATTGCAATGACTAATCGGGTGCCTCATTTTTCTAATACTAACTGTCCTAACATTTGCCATACGGGTATACAAATGTCGTCGAATCTGTCGCAAAAAGCGAGCCCGCCAATAAGTCGAGGTCAACGTACAACCCTTCCGAGAAAAGTAGGATTTAGCTACCAACAGCAGAATCAAATTTGCAATGCAACAAATTGTATGACCTTACCGAAGAATGCAACGTTCATCAGCAGCTCGGGCAACCTGCCCGACGTGCAGGCGCAGACGAGCCCGCCCGGCAATGGGTCCGTCCTGCCGCAGCCCGTCTCGCCCACCTCACAGCACTTCCAGAAATCCAGAGTCCCGCAAGCTGCCATGTCAGAAATGAACGTTTGAGAAATAGAAGATATTTACAATTATGTATAAACTGATACCGTTAACACATACAGTGTGTAAGATTAGCACTTTGAAAATAAAGTGCGAATCAATGGAAAATGCATGATTGTAAATATCTTTAAAACTAAATATAATTGATGTACTATTTAAATAACAGGTAACTGTTAAAGTTTAAAAACTAGAAATGTAATCAGAAGAAATTTATGTGTAAGTGATAATAATGTTCTTGGACATTTACTCCTACTTTAATTCTTGTACATAGTTATACCACAGCTTAGAAACATACAGTTGGGCAAGTAATGTACTTGCGCACATCAGCGGTAGGGGGCTTGTGTGGAGGCGGCCATGTCGCGGGCCGCATCAAACCAACGCGCTAAGTTGGTTTACTTGATTTTTGATCAAGGGCTGACACGGGCGGTTTTATAAAATTGTTTAAGTAACATATTTTATTTTCTGTGAATCAGCTCTAACGGTTTAGGTGAAATTTGTATAATTTAGTATTAATGTAATTCCTGAAAGGTTTTGAGATATAATTAAGACGCCGAGCAAAGCTCGGTCATCCAGGTATACGTATCATTCATAGATAGACAGTAGACGTAATCGGAAAACTTCTAGAGACTTCATAGAAAGTTCATAGAACCTTCTAGAAACTTCATGAAACCTTCTAGTAACCTCATAGAACCTTCCATAAAATGTATTGAAACCTCATAGAACCTTATAGAAACTTCATAAAAAGTTTACGTAACCACATAGACCTCCTAGATCAGTGTTTTTCAACCTTTAGGTCGCAACCCCCCGGGAGGTCGCAAGCCCTTACTCAGGGGGTCGAAAATCCTTGCTCAGGGGTCAGGGGCGCAAGCCAAGTTTTTAAATACCTCGTCGTTGAAACCACTGACATAGTATTAACCCTTTGAAAGCCACAGTCGGCTGTAGTGTAGCTGACAGCAGATTTTCGTGTCCCTAACGTCACAAAATGCCGTTTTCCCTACATTTTGTCAGCTACAGCCGTCACTCGGCGTTCGAGGCACGCTTTCTCGCACTCGGCCGTGGCGTTCAAAAGGTTAATACGGTCATGGGGGTCGCCAATATTTTTATTACTTGTAAAGGGGTCGCGTAATCAAAAAGGTTGGAAAACACTGTTCTAGATACTTCACGCAACTTTATAAAATCTGCATAGAACCTTCTATAAACCTCAATGACCCATCTAGAAACTTCCTAGTAACTTTAAAGAATGTTCAAGAAACTTCATAGATAATTATAGGAACCTCATAGAGAATTCTAGAATTCGCATAGAAACTTCATAAAACCTTCTAGAAACTTCATAGAAAATTCTAGAAACCTCATAGAACCTTCTAGAAATCTCATGGAATCGTCTAGTAGCCTCATAAATAGAACCTTTTAGTAACCTCATAAATAGAACATTTTAGTAACCTCATAGAACGTTCTAGAAACTTCATAGAACTTTCTAGAAACTTCATAGAACTTTCTAGAAACTTCATAGAACTTTGTAGAAATTTCATAGATCTTTCTAGAAACTTCATAAGGCGGCGTCTTAATTATAGATTTTCTGGTATAAGGTATCAGGTATAACTTCGTCTGCGTGGAAATGTACTTGTTTATAAACTATAAAGAAGAAAATGTTACTAACGTTACTTACAAAAAACTTAACTTATGTAAGTAAGTACTTTCCCAGGGCTCAAACTATCTCTGTACCAAATTTCATCAAAGTCGGTTCAGCGGTTTAGCTTTGAAAGCGTAACAGACAGTCGGACAGAGTTAATTTATAATATGGCTATGTATATATGTGTGTATATACAAGAATGGCTTAGGTACTTAAAGTAATAGGATAACAGAAAAATTCAATCATCTAATAATTGATTTCCTGGAAAAATATCTGGCTGTCCAATTATTGGTGACTAATAAATTATAGTTGAATGATACCTAATATTTATTCTATTATCCAAAGGGGCTCGTAAACGGGCTAGTTTTTCGGCAATTTACTGCTGCAATTCGGGCTATCCCCGAAAAGCTAATATATTACATGAATAATGAGAACAAAAAATGTAGGTATAGACTTTTGAGGTTAGCCCGAATTGCAGCAATAAGTTACCAAAAAAATTGCTGGTTTACACGCACCTTTAGGAGAGGTGTGCGTGTTCTCTACTTAACGTCACGAACAATACGGGAAAATTAGTCAACTGCAAAGCTATTTGCCTGCTATATATATAAAAACAAGGGACTATCAAGTGCTGGACTAAATACTTATTTGTGTGAACGAGAAAATCTTTCAAAGTATTAGTTAAAGAGAGATAGATTTATTTATGTGAATTCCAACACCAATATCTCTAAATAATATTTTTTTCTTAATAAAAGAATGTTTATAATCTCAATTTACTTATTTGTGATTTTGTGACAACCCCTTAGTATATTATATAATGCAATTTCTATCACGAGTTAACTATTAACGATAACGACCGTTAAATCTTCCGCAATGTAACGCATTAACGTTTAACGAAGTTAACTTTCTTAGTAACGGATTAGCGATTAACGAAGTCAACTCCTTATTTGATTAACGGTGCCCAGCTATGCTAAAGACCCTGTGGGGCTCTCCCCCAGGGTCCCAGGGTCTCAACCCCGAACAGCTCAAATAGACAGCTACTATATTTATTATGGATGTGGTTGGTATAATTATTTAACCTTTTGAACGCGCCAGTCGGCTGTAGCCGACAACATTTTCGTGCCCCTGACGCCACGATATGCCTCTTTCCATACTTTTGCGTCGGCTACAGCCGGCGTCGAGCGCTCGTGGCACGCTTTTTCGCCGTTAGCCGTGGCGTTCAAAAGGTGAAACAATATTTCTTTAGTCTTCCTTAGTGTTGTTGCCTGAAACACACACACACACACACACATTGATGGCTTATTATCAATTGTTCTATTTAATATAATTGTGCGTTTTCTCGAGCTTTTAATAACCATTGTATTTAAGGTTAATACGTGAATCGCGTGTTACTAAAATGTGTTAACTTGTAAAGGTAATAGTTGTCTAACCTTTACCATGAATTCTTATCAAAATTAATAAAAAATGTACAGATAATAAATAATATTGTGAAAAGACACTACCTTTGTTTCCCCAATTTTCTGTAAATGTTTCCATACACCGATGGGAGCGAGGGGTATCCAAATTCATTCACATGCAATTTGCAAATAATTTTAAGCCCTTTCTTTCCTGCGTTCGCCCTACGACATTCCTTTTTCATTCCTTAATTATAAGGGCCGGGTAAATAAATCGCCGGATAAAATGTATGTCGAATAACGTGAGCGTCCCCGTCGCGTTGGCGTACCCGTCGAAGATATCCAGAATCTGATGATTCAAAAAAATAGTAGGTAACCAAATAGTACCGAATTACTACAGTTAAAAAAATAGTAAGTACCTTTGTAATTTCGGAGATATGAGCTCTGTTTAACGGGTACGCTAACATAACGTCAAGTACGGATTTACCAAGTTTGGATCTCGGGAACGGTGCTGTTCCCATAAATGCTGTATATCCCAAAAAACAGTACCCAAATAGTACCGCTGGCTCACGAATTCTCAACTTCGTAGCTCTAATAGAAACTGAGATATTTCATACCAAACACGGGTAAAATATTGTGCACCGTCAAGCTGGTGTACCCGGCCGAGATCACACAGAAAGCCATTGAATTCCTAAACCACCTATATACCAAAAAATAGTACCCGTTAAACAGGGCTCATCTCCCAAATTACAACGGTAATATTTTATTGAACTGCGTACTAATTGGGTACTAATTTTTGGAATCATCAGATCCTGGGTATCTTCGACGGGTACGCCAACTTGACGCTCACCGAATAACTCATTCATTTATTCGCTTTTATTTGTAGAACTAGCTTCTGCCCGCGGCTTCGCCCGCGTGGCCTATAGGAAATAAAAGAGGTTTTTTTTTTCAGAAACAAGCATTATGAGCGCTGGCAGTCGCCCTCAATAGGCGTTTCCTAAAAAAATATAATTAATCCGTCATTTTCGTTATAAAAAAAATATTGAACACATATTTTTCCTTTTGTTTAAACAAAAAACCGGCCAAGTGCGAGACGGACACTTTGTATGGGAGCCCCCCTTAAATATTTATTTTATTTTAATTTATGTATTTATTTTTGAAGTTAATTTTATACCTATCTAAATATTCTGTGAATATTTCAAGCGTCTACCTGTTGCCGTTATTAATATCGAGCAAAAACGAGCAAAAAAAATCACGGTTGTTGTATGGGAGCCCCCTTAAATATTTATTTTATTCTGTTTTTTAGTATTTGTTATTATAGCGGCAACAGAAATACATCATCTGTGAAAATTTCAACTGTCTAACTATCACCGTTCATGAGATACAGCCTGGAGACAGACGGGCAGACGGACAGACGGACAGCGGAGGCTTAGTAATAGGGTCCCGTTTTTACCCTTTGGGTACGGAACCCTAAAAATGACGAAGATATAGTGCGTCTAAGTTCCGCGTGACCTCACGACTTTGTACACTTTTTACCATTAGGTAAGTGACGTCATTAGCTTTCAATTAATATCAAATAGGTACTCGGGTCTGAATCTCCCGGAGCTGTGGAAAATCAACCTTCTAAGCCCCTGCAATCAAAAGATACGGCCGTTTATGCCTCATATTTTAATACACGCAAGGCGATCAAAACCTATAGGGTACTTCCCGTTAACCTAGAATAATGAAATTTGGCAAGAAGCAATGTCAGGTGTTGTAGCACAAGTAAAGGAAAAAGTCCGAAACTGTAAATTTTTAGTTCCATCACAAAAAATATAGTTTTACGGAATAACATTTGTAAGGTCGTAGTATCCACACTTGACGGTTGCACGGAGATAGGAGCTTGCGAAAGTTATTTTTGGTCTTATTTCATAGGTAGGTTGTACAATAGTTACCCGGTTATTAAGAGGACTGTGAACCAACGGCAAAAAACACACTTTTCATACAATAGGCGATAACGATTTCCTAAATTTTAAACGATTTTGACCAGTTTTTGATAGGTTGTCAATCAAAACAATATCTAGGTCTACAGTACCCTCGGCGCGCGAGTCAGACTCGCATTTGACCGGGTTTTTTAATGTTAGGATGATGGCATGTTCTGCGGGTTTCTCGAGGATAAGTATTACTGAAATCTGGGTACGTTGTTAATGCGTAAATTATTATAGTAATATGTTCCCAATTCGTTTTTACTTATAAAGTTGAATAGGTACAGAATACAGGTACAGAATAGTTAGTGTAAGTATTTATTTTAACATTATTTAATATAGAAACAAACGCATTTTTTTAACATGTACTTACCTACTTATAACTTGCAAATACCTATTAGTTAATAGTAATATCAGTTACACTACAGATACGCCTCTACCACAGTAGGAATTGTCTGACGCCTCTCGTGGTACCTAAATGCCGACAACGACTAGGCAGTGTCGGAACGGCGTATGGATACTAGGACTGTCACAAGAAAACAATATTCATTAATTTATGTGTATTTATTTATTTCAAACCAAAATCACCATGAAAATTATTATAAAAAACAAACTTTTGCACGCGACTTCGTCCACGTGCAACCGTTTCGATCAGACTGGTGCTCGACACGCAACCGGTCTCTGAGGTGGTGCAATATTTGTCGTGCCACACGATAAAGCGGAGCTCGCCAAGTGGCGATGGTCGAGGGAGCGATTCTCATGTTGCCGCTCTTGATTTTGATCTTGTGATCATTGTTCATTTTACATTTGTGTATAAATAAAAAACATTTTAAAAGTGAAAATAACTGAAAACAAATCAAAAATCATTTATTTGCTGAACATGGGTACAGTTGAAGACATTTAATTTGCAAGACCAAGCCAAGTTCTGCCGATAAGCATGCAAAATAGGTTGTTAGTTAGTAATTTAATTTAACTTAATAACAATCTAATAACAATCAATTATAATTTATAGTCTAGTATTTATAATTTACTACGGCCTAGTTCAAGAAGTAGACAGTAAAGATCACATTTGTAAGCTATCTTCATCAAAAGCACAAATACAGAATGCAGACAATACCGTTTACAAAAGAACTTACATAGCATTAGCTAGACGTGCTAAATGTGTCCTCAAGTGACAATATTACATTTTACTTGAGACGTGAAAATTAGTATACAGATCAAAAGATTATTGCCTCCTGAACATGGCAATATATTAATTACAATTTATTTTTGATTATTTAAAAATCATACAAGAAGATTTTATAATCATTTAATAATTGTATGCCAAGTTAGGTGTTACATATCTGTGTGTGATGATAGGTCGGTACACGAATTTATGGAAGTTGACGGTACAATTCAGTGAACCCGAACCAAATATTCTTAGTCAGATATGGGCTACGACAATGAGCATAAATGTAAATATTTGGCTGATAACATATAATCGTAAAACTCGTGGTATATCGATGTGAGCTAACTATCGATTAGCTTGTTTTTCAGTAAGTATAAATGCGCATAAACGCTGTGTTTACTCGAGAGGAACGGTACATAAAACGCCCTGAATATTTTATGAGATTTTCCGACATCTAATAAAGGAACCCTTGAAACAATTTTCCATGCGCTTGCGTCTTGATGGTATGCTGGTTGGAGCGGACTCGGCTGCCCTGTGTCTGAGTCAACCAAATAATGGCAATCCTCTGGCTTAAGATAGGTACTGTTATCGCCTTTGTTCATATCGTTGAAGTGATGATGAATAAGACGGGTGGCTGGAACAAAAGTGGATAACATTAACTACAATCTAGATTAGTGGTAAAAGAGCAGTGCACTGCAGTACAATCTCTGTAATCTAGATTTGTTCTAGTACAATTTTGCAGATGGGGGCGGTGGTAACATCCGAGTGTTGTCGCATCGGTTTGATGGATATTTCCCTATGGTAAAAAAAATACCTTACATGTATTTTTGGAAACCGAGTTTGAACTTGCTCAAATCAAACAGTAAAATAATTGCTAGTTATAAATAACCCATTTCAAATTGAAAGATCCCTGGAAGAAAGGTGGCTCTATGGTGAACACCCGAAAATTCAAACAATTTAAAAAAAGTTATTTACCGTTATACGCTGAGTCGTAAGGCGCCGGAAGTTGTCCATTAAATTCACTTAATATAAACCGAGATCTATATACCGTAGACAAGTGAAAACTGGATGGTGATCGGTACCAATCTTTTCCGAAACAAACATATAACTCTTCTGTGCTATTTGTTGCAGTGGGCAGGTCATTTAGGACGGTCATGGATCCTTGATAATTGTTGTATAGAGCTCCAATGCGCGATAAACCTGCGTGGACAAAAATAATTACACTTATAGACTGAGACCGCATCGTCGTCGATAACCGATAATTTGCACCAATTTGCCTTGTAAATTAAAAAACTAATCGGTGCAAATTATATTTCGTCAACCATACCAGCATGGCGTAGTGGCACTGTGAGGACGGGGATTAAAGGTTACTTAAATCCCACTTGGCCCCCAATTCTCAGTGCATTCGAGATAATGTCGAATGCGAGATTAAAAGACATATTCATACAGTTGTGTCAAACGACTTTACGCACTGACGTTTAACCCTTTCAGTCTGCACCCCTCTGCGCCGTGCACTTCGCTACGCCGCCATACAAACAAACAACACGCCTGAGTGCGTGCGCACATGTGGTGTCATGGAGACGGAACGGGAATGTTTCGTATCCATTGATGTTGTTATGCCAATTTTTCCCCCAACCATTTTTATTTCTTCCTTAAATATTGTTTGGAATTATAATAAAAATTTACATAGGCAGGAAGGCAGGTAGTTAAAATAAAAAAAGACAAATAACACTCATGGAGCACATAAAACAAAAGCACACTGTAGCGAGGTCAAATGTAGACTGATAATAAATAGTAGATTGTTGCACCAAGCAGAAAGTGATTCATTATTGCGCCGAGTGTTGGTTTGGAGCCCGAACGCTAGTGAGGGCTCTAAAAATACGAGCGCAATAACAAATCACTTGATGCGAGGTGCATAATCTGCTTTTCTTTCTACTACGGCTAAAAGTTGGTAAAAAACGTAAAGGTACAGTTAAACCCAACTAGCGATGTAAAAAGGATATTGGCACCTGTTATGACGCAACCTTAGAATTTTTATATAGCCTATGACACTCGCACGTTCTCCCCGAATCTTAAGATACCCTATTTATTAAAATCGGTCTATTGGTTCTGAAGCTAAAGTCGAAAATCCGAAAATTTTCACAGAAATCTTGTATCTAGTCTATTAATTGTCATATTATGCCAATTTTTTTTTAAATCTTTTTGTAACCCATACTATCTTATCAGCCAGTATTTTGAGCATAACATTTTAGACGAGACAATCACAGTTCGATATGGCCGCCGATATGTGGCCTGTTTTTGTAGCGGTTGGTGTAAACTTCTTGATCAACCAACCAAATAAAAAAAAAAAAAAAAACAGTGCAATAATGAAATTTGTATGCAACTTTATTTGCTCTAGAGCAAATAAGGGCTGCTTTGTGCTGAGTATTTAAGGCCATTATGATGAAATTAAAGCGTAGTAGGAAGAAAAGTATATTATTACTTATGCCTACTCAGGTATAAATGTGACAAACCCGCGGGTTGCGGTACTTAAGTAGTTTCGTTATCTCTTCAAGTCTTGTTTCAAAGTAACAGTGGCGAAGCGTGAAATTCTTCCTAAGGGAAGCCGGAAGAATTAGAACCGTACGTGCGAGTCTGACATCTAGTTAGAGTAACATGGACTTCAAGCCGTAGCTTTCTAGCTTAGTAAAGCCGTCAGGAATCGGCTTGTTGTTGTTGCCGATTGTGAGATTATCTTGATGCACCGAAATTGGGGGCTTGGTCAGGCTGAGCTACCTGGCACGTTTGTACAGTCATGAAAAAAGGCGTTACGTAACAACAACGAACAACCACAACCATCCTACTAATTCCTACTGTATAATATTATAAACGCGAAAGTTTGTTTGGATGGATGGATGTATGGATGTTTGTTACTCCTTTACGCAAGAACCACTTGACGGATTTTGATAAAACTTTACAATGTTATATCTTATACATCAGAATAGCACATAGGCTATAATATGTAATGTTATTGTGTAAATTGGCCGAAGTATAACTATAATTGTCAAGTAAGTTGACAAAAACCCTGTCATCTGAGAGATACTTCGGCGTGCGCTGCATAAACTGTTAGAGATATACGAAAATCATGTATGGTGGAATTGTTTTTCCGAATTGAATTTTCCGGGCTAAAAAGTACCCATGATCTAACACATGTCCAAAGATCTACGTTCAAGTATTACGTAACCAATTTGGGGGGGGGGTCTTGTTAAACGTTACGACGCATTCCAGAGGCGGGAGGGGGGTTTGAACTACGCGTACAGAAAAACGTTACGGCGCGTTACATGGGGGGGGGGTTCAAAAATCTCCAAATATTGCGTTACGTAATACTTGAACGCTCCCTTATGGAACTAACATACAGACGGCCCACACACACACACACACACACTCACTCACACACAAACTTTCGCATTTATAATATAAGAAGTATATTAAGTAAGGACAGCTTTTGCCCATGACTTCGTCCACGTAGAATTGCGTAATTTTTGGCGATAAAATACTTAAAATATTATGCCAGTGCTTCGTTATAGAAACAGCATTTTGCACTTCAACACTCTGGGGTGCAGATGTAAAGACGGGCCTATGTTCCCGATAACTCTAGACCGGGTCATACGAGTATGTTCCCAATAACGGATCCCGACTGCTTGTCGCCATATTGAATTTTGATTTCTGTCATGTCTTAGTGACACTCGCAAGATAAATAAAAATCGTTTGACGTAAGAATCATCAAAATTAGTCCACGCGTTTGGTCTCTAGGGCACCACAAAGGAACAAACATACATCATACATATGCTAATAAACACATTACTCTCCTTTGCGTCGCGCAGTTGGGTACAAACGGTAGAAGCGTGTCGCGTGTGGCAACAATATGCGGAGTTCCGGTGAGTGTCAAGTTGGCGTACCCGTCGACGATATCCAGGATCTGATGATTCCAAAAAATAGTACCCAAATAGTACCTAATTAGAACAGAGTTCAAAAAAAATGTACCTTTGTAATTTCAGAGATATGAGCCCTTTTTAACGGGTACGCTAACTTGATGTCAAGCTGGCGTACCAAGTTTGGATCTCGAGAACGGTGCTGTTCCCAAAAATGCTGTATATCCCAAAAAATAGTACCCGAATAGTACCGCAAGCTCATGAAGTCCCAACTTTGTGAGCGTCAAGTTGACATACCCTTCTAAGATATCCAGGATCTGAAGATTCCAAAAAATAGTGCCTAAATGGTACCTAGTTCGTACCGAGTTAGAACAAATAGTACCTTTGTAATTTCGAAGTTATGAGCCTTGTTTAACGGGTACGCTAACTTGACGTCAAGCTGGCGTACCCGTTTTGGATCTCGAGAACGGTGCTGTTCCCAAATATGCTCTATATCCCAAAAAATAGTGCACAAATAGTACCCCTGGCTCCCGAAGTCTCATCTTCGTAGCTCTTATAGAAACTGAGATATTTCATACCAAACTCGGGTAAAATATTTTGCACCGTCAAGCAGGCGTACCCGACCGAGATCACACAGAAAGCCATAGAATTCCTAAGCCAGCTATATACCAAAAAATAGTGCCTGAAATAGTACCCCTTTTACGACAAAAGCATAACAGAAGAGCTAAGTGGAACATTGAAAAAAATGAATGCCAACTTCTACATACAAACTTATTTTGTACTAATTAGGGTACTTTATTTATCAGTGACAAATGTCAAACCACAAGTATATCACAATGAGATGTTATAAGCACGATCAAATTATATAGTTAGATATCAATGAAGAAATATAAATAAATGTTGAAAATAATTTCACAGGCTTGACGATCTAAAATTTTCCCAATTCTTAATGCCTCCGGGATGACTATTAAAAAGAACTGAAAACAAACTTAAAATAATAGAAATCTTAACTTTGTATGAACCACTCTATATCTATTATTAATCTCGCTAGGCGAGCTTCCCCTACGCAGTGTTGATGGGTACTGAGGCTGACAGATCCGATCTGGCCGATCTTTGTATGCGTGAGAACTTGCGCATGTTGTATACACGTCGTTCATGCCCGGCGGGGGACAGAGCGGTGTGAAATAGCTAGCATTTTCGAAAATACCTACTCGCGCCGCGCGCCGTGCCTTCACAATTCTCTTAAGCAAAAATAAACATGCGTCACGAAACTTGCTGCGTAGTGAACTGCTAGAATAATGGGAAAAATAGTAAACAATTGTCAAGTTACATCACAATCATCAATTGTCATGATGTCACTGAAGTTTGACGAATAACACGAGCTTAGATGGTATGGTTTGTATGATCATGTATTTCTTTCACGTCTTGGACATGTTGAGCAAAGACGAATAAATGAAATTTAAAAAAGTCTACATTATTAACGCCACATAAATAATCACCTGAAATATACATATATAATTTGCGTCATTTGATTAAATTTGATTGAATTAAAAAAAAAAATGTAATTAAGGCGTAGTTAAGAAAAAGATAAAAAATTATAGTTAAAAGAAGCTAAAAAGCACGCTTTAATAGCAAACCGAACTAAAAAGGAGAAAATAATTTTAAAGTATAAAGAATTGAAGAGTTTGTGTTACAGTAATGGAAATTCCAACAATCAATTAGGGGCCGTTCAAGTATTACGTAAGTACTATAGGGGGGCGGGGGGTCTTTGCTTTGCTTATTTTTGATGACATGGGGGGTGAGGGGTCGAGATGGTGATTACGTCAGCAGTAGTTATTTACATATGGCAACCCATACATTGTCTATGCTTGCAAACAAAATACATATTCGGGGATTTCAAGAATTAGCTAAAAGTGACCATGGATAGGTAAAACCAGTGATAATCATGACGGTTTATGGAGGGCCAGATGAAAATCCGCGTTATCAAAAACTTATAGGATATGCTATACAACACTTTAAGCGACATGATCTCGATGCATTGTTTTTAGCTACCAGTGCTCCTGGCAGAAGTGCGTGTAACAGAGTAGAGCGCAGAATGGCTCCTCTTAGTCGGGAACTGGCTAGTTTGATATTGCCTCATGGCCATTTTGGGTATCATTTGGATGAACGTGGCGTTACAATTAATGACATTTAGAAAGATCCAATTTTGAGTTTGCAGGAAATGTGTTAGCTGAGATATGGATAATAATTAATAAAAAATAAAAAATAAAAACATATTTCAAGCGACAAATAAAAATTGATGGCTATCGTGTTACTGCAAAATATGTTGGGCCCGGCGAACAAGATCTTCCTGATTTTCCAGACATTAAATGGTATTCAGAACATTTGCGTGAAAGCCAATACTTGCTTCAAATTGTAAAATGTAGAAACAATGAATGCTGTCGTCTAAGAAGTGGCCTATTTAGATTACTAAACAACAGGCCCCCAATTCTCGGTGCATTCGAGAAAATGTCGATTGCGAGATTAAACGTCAGATTCGTACAGTTGTGTCAAACGGCTGTATGAACTGACGTTTAATCTCGATTGTGAGATTATCTCGAATGCAGCGAGAATTGGGGGCCAGGTTTCTTCGACCACCAGTGAAAGTAAAACAATCAGTTGATGACTTGGTTTTGGATGATGGAGGGAAATTTCTCAATCTTCCAGTCAATTCAGCTTTACGTTTAAATTCTTCACTCAAGAATTTTCTGCAAATTAAGAACTTATGCAAATTAAGGGTAAGAGCTTTGCTTACTTTTGCTGACAAGGGGGAGGGGGGTAAATAATTGTAATAAATCTGCTTATGTAATACTTGAACAGCCCCTTACTTATGACTAATCAATTTGAGATAAGATTAGGATATAAATTACGTTATTAACAAATAATTCAATTATAGTACAAAAAGCGTGGGGTGCTTGGTATTAAATTTTACAATTATTTCATTTGTAGCTATTTATAAAATTAGTCATTTTGAAAATAATTATAGTAAATTGCACCCCACGCTTTTTTACTATAATTGAATTATTTTTTAATAACTTAATTTATATTCTAATCTTATCCCGAATTGATTAGTCATAAGTAATTGATTGTTGGATTTTCCATTACTGTAACACAAACTCTTCATACTTAAACATTATTTTCTCCTTTTTAGTTCGGTTTGCTATTAAAGCGTGTTTTTTAGTTTTTTTAAACTATAATTTACTCAAAGACTAAAAAAACCGGCTCTTGTCAGTAGCGTACTGAAAGACCCTCATTACATTACTAAGGTATACCTATTGGACTCGTCAAACCAAACCAAATGAGCCCAAACTCGAGGGGTTTACTAGTAGTAATTGAAGAGTTCCACTATCCACCTTCTGTCTGACAAACCAGGTCAGATCAGCTCGATGGAACCAAATTCTTGTATTGTCATCCGAACTGCAAACCAAATGAGCCTAAACTCGAGGGGTTTACTAGTGGTAATTGAAGAGTTCCACTATCCACCTCCTGGCTGACAAACCAGGTCAGGCCAGCTCGATGGAACCAAATTATTGCATTATCATCCGAATTGCAAACCAAATAAGCCCAAACTCGAGGGCTTTACTATTAGTCATTGAAGAGTTCCACTATCCACCTTCTGGCTGACAAACCAGCTCAGATCAGCTCGATGGAATCATATTATTGTATTGTCATCCGAATTTCAAACCAAATGAGCCCAAACTCGAGGGGGTTACTAGTAGTCATTGAAGAGTTCCACTATCCACCTCCTGACTCCATGGTCAGATCAGCTCGATGGTACCAAATTATTGTATGGTCATCCGAAGTCCCATTGCAAAGTTTCAGATATTTACCACAACTAGAAGTAGGTTAAAATTACGCTGAATGATTCCATTACATACATACATACATAAATACATACAT
Organism: Tortricodes alternella; assembly: GCA_947859335.1. Classification (NCBI taxonomy): domain Eukaryota; kingdom Metazoa; phylum Arthropoda; class Insecta; order Lepidoptera; family Tortricidae; genus Tortricodes; species Tortricodes alternella. The sequence continues at coordinate 17,639,143 of OX401970.1, read as the reverse complement.
ACAAACATACATACATACGTACGTACAGGTGAAGCTAATAAAAAGCGTGTAAAAAGATCCTCTGTGTTAAAAAAATTAGCCATACAATTATATGGTTTATGGTTACAATTAATTAGCCATATAATTGTATGGCTAATTTTCGTAATACAGAGAAACTTTTTTAACTTTAATTAGGTACGCCTTAATTAGGTACTAATTTCTTGAAATTTACCCTTATTTCTTTACTTACCTACACCACTGGTTAGGCAGCGATGTCGTGTGTGACTGCCTGAAAACCTGTTTTGATGATTTTTCCATTTTAGACGGGAAAAAAAGGTCAACATTATCATCGACACTATGATAGACTTACATAATCGTAGAGAATATGTGTAAATTACGATTTCTCATTGGAATGATTTGTTTGTGTACTTACTTCTCGTAAAGACCGCCATTTCAGTGCCCATTATTGCAACCGCTAGTTTGCGCTATCACCGCGCACCCAGCGAATATAGCTGGCTTAGGAATTCAATTGCTTTCTGTGTGATCTCGGCCGAGTAAGCCAGTTTTATACAATATTTTACCCGTGTTTGATATGAAATATCTCAGTTTCAATTAGAGCTACAAAGTTGGGACTTCATGAGCTAGCGGTACTATTTGGGTACTATTTTTTGGGATATACAGCATTATTGGGAACATCACCGTTCTCGAGATCCAAACTTGGTACGCCAGCTTGACGTCAAGTTAGCGTACCCGTTAAACGGGGCTCTTATCTCCGAAATTACAAAGGTACTATTTTTTTGAACTCGGTACTAATTGGGTACTATTTGGGTGCTTTTTTTTGGAATCATCTGATCTTGGATATCCTCGACGGGTACGCCAACTAGACGCTCACGAGTTCCGCAAGTCCAGCTCAGTTCGCCGCTTTCGCTTGTGAATGATAGTTGAACAACGCTTCTGATAGTAATCGCGACTCGTGCCATTTCGCTTGTTATTTTTAGTATTCCGTGAAGGGACAAGGTTCGCGCACAGGTGTGCTATTAAAAATAAAACAAATCAACTCACTGATAATCCCTGTTAGGAAGACACACATAACCATGAATGTGCCAGAACGAACTAAGTAGGGCAGTTTTTCTGTTTCTTTTTTCCACCTGAACACGAAGGTCATTTTTTGCAGGCAATCTAAACCAATAGCTCCCGCTAAGACAATCATGTTGTACACAGGATACAGAAATCTGTGAAAAAATCATTATACAGCATTATAAGAATAGGACCAAATGAATTAGTTAGTATAGAACATAATTTCACTACTAACAAGACTTACGCCAGGAAATAAAAAAGAGAGTGAGATAGGGATGCGAAAGAAAATATTAAACACCAACCTTTCTTCTTTATGAGATTGCAGCATGAACACGGCCAACCATAGAGCAAGCGGCATCAACCCCAGCCAATAGGGAGCGCGATAAGAGGCACGTGCCGCGGGACGAGCGGAGATAGCGCTACTAACAATCAGGAGCAGTGGACAGGATAACGCTAATAACTGAAACAATGAAACATTTATTGCAAATAGTTCATTGACAACCGCAAAAAAATTCCACGTGTCTTCTTTTGGAAATGAATAAGCTTAAACCTTTTGAAGGGACACATTGGGACCAATTCGAAACGGTGCTTAATAGGGATTTTTCCTGGGTAAAAACATAGTACTTCTAATTAGTCCGTCAGTTAGATTATTAAAAAATATTGAACACGTATTTTTTGTTTCATCAAATCAATCAAAATTGTCAAAGATAAGGCGCATCAAAGTTCGGAAGTGGAAATGATGTCACTTAATGGTAGAAAGTGTATTTCAACGCACTATATCTTCGTAGTTTTTTGTTTAATTGACAAAAGGAAAAATATGTGTTTAATATTTTTTCATAATGTAAATAACGGACTAAATAGATTTTTTCAGGAAACTAGCCTGTCTAAAATTTCCTAAACTTAAAATTAGAAACGTCGAACTCGATTTGGTATAGTAGAAAGCTGTCAAAATTGACGTCGAAAGGTTGACGTTTCTTATTTTCAATTTAGTAACTTTTAAATTTAGCGACCACACTTTCGAATTGACCCCGATTATCTTTATATTCTCTTAATAGGCGTATTACAAAGCTGAGTTGCCAACGTCGCATATTTCGCATTTTGCTTGATTAAGTTAGAACGAGTGAAATTAAAACCACCCGTAAGTTAAAACCCCTTTAATGCGCCGAAGGACAAGTATCGGCCGATGACGACGCCCGGGATATACCAACAGCAAAAATCACCCTTTTCATACAAAAGGCAATAAGATTTCCACCCCAATGTTAACAGATTTGACCAATTTTACCTCTGTGGAAAATTTCATCCAGCTCAGTTCAGCCGTTCTGGCGTGATTGAGTAACAAACATACATCCTTTCAAACTTTCGCATTTATAATATTAGTAGGATATTATTTCATAATTTTGAGTTCATTTATTTTTGAGGTCGATAAAATTTTATTAAATTAACAACTTTTTTGATAAACTAGACCTGGCAATACTACATACCGGTAAAAGGCTTAGGAAACTGAATATAGATAGATAGATCAATCCACAAAAACGCGCCCTACCAATTAACTGGAGCGCGTTTTCGTGGACTGATACTGCTTATACAGGTCTACAAGTACTTTGCTTTGTCAAAGACGATGGCAAAATATAATATAATAAATAGTACTTACCCAAATAACGTTAAAATTAAGGAATCCATTCACAAAATAGTAAGTCCATGGCTCAACTCCATACAAATCTGGACCGTGTTCAGTAAATATATTATAGGCAATAATATTCCACGGTGCTACTACCAGTCGTCCATAATGCCACGAATCAACTGCTATTGTGGGAAGCAGGATGCCCAACAGCGATATGATTGACCATTTCAAAAACATCAAGTGTTTCCTTCGTATTATAATCATGTCTATAGCAATTGGCAAGCCAATAAGGGCGGTGAAGGGCCAACCTGCGGAAAATGTTTAATTTGTGATACTATTGCAGAAAGCAAATTATGTTCAAATACATATAATTTTCTTCCAACTACGCTTTAATTTCATCATTATGGCCTTAATATGATGATTATTTTAACGTAAGTTCATGAGTCCGTTCACGATTTTTAAGGTTAACTTAAAAGTAAATCCGTTACTCGAAATGTTAACTCCGTTAATTAACGATTAACGGATTAACGGTATTGTGCCCAGCTAATTCTGATTGTAATTCGGTAGAATTCAAATCACAGTTTATATAATTAGGGGCCTGTTTTAAATAATGCAAGTAGCTTTCGCAAATGCTTTAAAATGTACTTGAATTGAAGCAGTTTAGTTTGTAAAACTTACTAAGCAATGTAGAAGCAGCCGTAAACATGATTGCCGCAGGATAGCGTCGGCGCCACCAACACGCCAGCGCCGCCGACACGAGCGCCGAGCTCCAGGCGGACGGCAGCATGGCGGAGCAGCAGGCGAAGCACCCCGCCGCCGGGAGCGTCAGGCACAACCACAACCGCCCCACGTGGACACCGAACTCATGACACACTGCTCTAGAAAATATTAGTAGTTTATGCAACGGTTGCATAATGATAGGTTTTAAAATAAGAGTGTGGGTTTATGAAAGGAGCCGACAGGCGAGTTTCATAATAAGATCGCACGAGTGGTTTAAGGCCAAGTTATGTAACACGCACGTGTTATTATTCTAAGATGCTTTATAATATGAACACCTTTAATCCGCGACTTTGTCCGCTTAGAATTCGTTTATGGTCTCTCCCTCGTGAACCATAAGTACTTTATTTTAGGACTGAAAACACCTGATGTAACAAAACACGTAAAGTATACGTAATTGTTTGTGATGAAGAGTATTTATACCAAGTTTTTTCCATAAGTAGCTGCTTAGTTCAACCCCTTCTTCGAGTTTTATTTCCCAAAGTTTATAATAGCCTATGTCCTGCCTCAAGTTTTCTTTAATATAATATTGAAAACCGCATTGAAATCCTCCCAGCAGTTTTAAAGTTTATCGTGCAGATACAATCAGACAAACAGTAAAACATAAACAGACAAACAGACGTGAAATTCAGAAACCATTGGGATTTGTTGTGTTGCTCATTCTGAAGCCTCTCATAGCATTTTTTCATTGTTATCTTAAATTTACAGACTTTTTCCACTTTATAATGTTACTAGCTGGTTCCCGCGATTTCGTCTGCATAGAATAATTATTTAAGTAGCCTATGTCCTCCTAACGTCTAATCTATCTGTACACAAAACTTTATCAAAATTGGTTCAGCGTTCAACGTAACAAACAGATTTGCTGTCGCATTTATAATATTAGTTAGGAATATATGTATTGATAAAATGAGTCAAAAATTGGAAAATTTGACGATATTGTGACGTCTTAAAGACAATCGTAAAGTTTAAGAAGAAAATAATCACTGTGTCTTGAAGACAAGAATGTTTCGATAATTATAGCTGGACCAAATTTAAAAATTTGTATTATTTATTGATTAGTGGCAAATTATCTATAGATTAAAATATTTAACCTAGATCAGAACTACAGAATACTTACTTGTAAAACATCCATTCCGATAAAGCTGTCAGTGCGGCGAGAATGGCTCGAATTGTGTAAAATACTTGCACTGGATCCATGAACAGAGCAAGGGCCTTTGCAGGCACAGCTAACAGCCACAAAGGCATATATGATCTAATTGCATAGACCGGACTATACTCCCATGTTTGTAAACCATTGCCATATACTGTAATTAATAATAAAATTATTAAAAGAGGTTATTACTATTAGTCCTAATAGTATGTTACACTCCTTCTTTCCTGGTAGTGTAATAAACCAAAAATATATAATATGTTATTTGTCAATAAAAAAGCTTGTTTTTACCATTTTGGCACCGAACCATTAGATGCTGTAGACCCATGGCTTATAAAATATGTCGCACAACTTGATTTGTGTGAACTACTAAGACCACATGAAATGTTATCTAGACTTATATAATAACTATTCCAGAAGATGCTATAAAAAAGGTTAATTAAACCTACCCATCAGCGATAGTTGTAGAAGTATCGTGCAAAAAAACCTATGAAAAGTTTCCAAATTCAACTTGAATTTACGAGGAAAATGTGATATAATAAGCAGTAGTTGATTTTAAAATAATAATAACTCGCTCGCAAACACATAATGCAACAATGGACAACTACAATAAAATTTAAATATACCTACATCAATAACTATCAGCGAGGTGGAAAGATTATTTAGTGGGTTAAAATGGGTATATTCTGCAAGACATTGTAACATGATGGAATAGGACTTTAGCCCCAACACCCCACGCATTTCGAGAGTTTTTTTTACATCTGTAGATGGTACTTCGGATACCTACTTCTCGTATGGTACCTACCACCAAAATGTTCTATTTTTAGAAAGTACACCGGTTTGGAGAAAAAAAATTATTAACTTTTGTAAGAAATAACCTTGATTATAAAAAAAACCGGCTGCATAACCTATAAAAGGAAAGAGATAAGAAGACGATTCTGCCGTGCTTATCTTTTTCCTTTTTGCAGCCGGCTTTTTGATTTTGTTGGAATTATTAATTCTCATTGTCATGGTTTTAGTCTAAGTTGTGTTATGCTTTATATGGATAGTTCGGGCAGCGAGAAATTATTCTAAATTTAGGTACCTACCTCCTATCTACCTACCTATAGAAAGTACTTACTACTATAAATTTTTGGAATGCTCTCGTCAATAGGGATGTTGCCTGGGTAAAAAAAATATAATTCTAATTAGTCCGTCAGTTAGATTATCAAAAAATATCAACACGTATTTTTTTCTTTATCAAATCAATCAAAATTGACAAAGATAATGAGCATCAAAGTTCGGGAGTGGGGGCTAATGACGTCACTTAATGCGAAAAGTGTACAAAGTCGTGACGTCACACGGAACTTCAACGCACTATATCTTCGTCATTTTTTGTTTAACTGACAAAAGAAAAAATATTCAATATTTTTTTATAATGTAAATGACGGACTAATAAGATTTTTTTAGGAAACTGTAGATAATACCTATTCCTTTGAAATCATACTTGCCAATAAAGTATGGTCGGAAAAATATCAAGATACAAAATGTCTTCCGACATCCGCCATATTGAATTACAGGTGACGTCATATGGTCAATGTCAACCGGGCAATTTACCCGATTCGTTTTACACCCTGTTTGTTAAAATCGGTTCGGTAGTTTTGGCTCTAAGTAAGTGTTAACTAATGGAGTGATTACATACAAACATGCATAGTCACATACAATATATACTCACGAAAAACATAACACTCCTTTTTGCTTCACTGCAGGCGAGTAAAAACTTGAAGTGACGTACCTACCTACCAAACAGTATGATTTCGCGATCAAAAGTGTACCTAATGAAACGACCAATGTACTTACCTATTAATTTCTGACCATTACCATTACCATGGACCAATATTAGAGGTTCATGCCATTAACCTGTAACAATTGCTCGATCTTTCTATCTCTCTCTCTCTTTCTTATGCTTTTCAATAAAATAGGTAATCAAACGTATTGAATAATATAATGCATGTGGGTATTTACTTATCGAACATTGCAAAACAAATAACTACAGAGCCAATTTACAAAACGCGGTGTCCGCTCTCATGCGATTGCAGCGCTCCTGCAGCGCTTCGAGGATGTTCGCCGAGGCATGCGTGCCAGATTCCTTTGCGGTTATGAGAGCGCGGGTAGCGTCCTTCTGGGAGAGGCTGCGGCGCTCTGATAACGGCATACTGAGAGCGGTATACAGTGACCTAGATATAGTCCAATTTCTCGATGTTGGTTGTCCATGTTTCAAGACAGGAATCGGAAGTAGTGTTAGTCTTAGTCTTGACGTGATGCTAATTTTGTACTGTGATCACTTTAAGTTTTAGTTAATATTGTTTTTTTTAATTTTTTACTCATAATTATTTTTGTACATCGTATCTTATTGCCTACCTGCTAAAACGAATATCTAGCATCTTCTGAACCTAATCTATCCAAGTAGCTTTTGCTATGATCCATCTTGCTCACTCGCTTTGCTCACTCGCCAAAAATATTTTTGTCTGATAACATTTTGTAGACAGTAGTTGTCTGTATCAACACAGTATGTGAACATTGTCTAATATATGGCTACCGAACTTAATGACACTGCATTGAATTCATTATTCTCAAATATAACGAACTTAATATTAAATAATTTAAATGAAACTAGGTAACTAGTCACTGGGTCCAATTCGAACCGGTGTTCGCTAAATTTAAAATTGCCTAAATTTAAAATAAGAAACATCAACCTCGATTTTGTATAGTTCCAAGGTTCAAAATCGAATCTGACGGTTCTTATTTCAAATTTAGCGACTTCTAAATTTACCGAAAACACGTTCGAATTTGCCCCATTGGGTCCAACTCGAAAAGGTGTCTTCTTTATTTAAAATTTCCTAAACGTCAAATTAGATTTAGCATGGTACCTAACTGTCAAAATCGAGTGCGACGTTTCTTATTTCAAGTTTAGCGACTTTTAAATTTAGCGAATACACTTTCGAATTGGCCCCATTGACTAAAATAGCCGTTAAATTATCACCGCAGCATTTATCGAATCAACTTGTGTAACGGAATGCGATCAAGTGACATTTATACATCAAGATGAACTATTTCAGGTTTTTTATTAGAAAATTGAACATTTTTTACATCATAAATGGTCAGCTTTTAAAAACAAGTGCGAGTCGGACCCGCGCACGAAGGGTTCCGTATTATTATCTATAATCAAGCAAAAAATATCACGTTTGTTGTAGACCCCCTTAAATATTTATTTTATTTTAATTTAATTATTTATTTTTAAAGTGAATATATATCTAAATTTTCTGTGAATATCTCAAGCGTCTATCTGTTGCCGTTATCAAAATTGAGCAAAAACGAGTAAAAAAATCTCGTTTGTTGTATGGAAGCCCCCTTCAATATTTATTTTATTCTGTTTTTTAGTATTATGTTATAGCGGCAACAGAAATACATCATCTGTGAAAATTTTAACTGTCTAACTATCACGGTTCATGAGTTACAGCCTGGTGACAGACAGACGAAAGGACAGACGGACAGCAGAGCCTTAGTAATAGGGTCCCGTTTTTACCCTTTGGGTACGGAACCCTAAAAGTATATTTTGGTGGTAGGTACCTTACGACGAGTACTATATGTAAAAAAAATATCAACTCTTAATTCAGGGGGTCATATTCTAAAGCTGATAGATACATTAATCCATATTTATTAGTTTTATCAGTGGAGTACAAGTTGAATGAAATTGATAAGTGCTCACAGTGTATTAAGTATATAAAATTTGCAAAAGTTGAGAACGTGTTGGCATAATATAAATTAAATTATTCAGGACTTAACTGTCTGTTTATTTCTACTCTTTGTCAAATCATTCCGGAACTGAAAACCCTGGTCTTAAATGATTCTTCACTTTTGTAAATTTTATTATTTTTCCTTTATTGCTTAGACTATGCTTAAAGCAATTTTATGGTTGCCGTCATAATCAGATCAAAGAGTGACAGACAGCCATCATTATTTTGGGACATATTCCAAAAAACACAACTATCTGTTCAGTTTATATTAAAATCATTCAAAATGCAATGAACACAATCTTATTTTAATTTGTTTAATATTATGACCAACTTCAAAAAACCGGACAAGTGCGACTTGAACTCGCGTGGAGAGGATTCCATTCCGTACATGATTATCTGAAATTTCCTATGTTACTTTAAACACCATAGACTTCTTTTAGGTTTTCCTGTAATCTAACGGTAAAGAACTATTTGCTGTATTTTTTTTTCAAAATTTAGGCCCAGTAGTTTCTTAGATAATGGAGCGGAATTGTCAATTTTTGTTTATTTTCCTAAATAACTTCGAAACTATTTATCTTACAATTCTAAAAAAATTGTATGTTTATGATTCTCACGAGCCCTTTCATTTGATGTCACACTATATCAGCCATACTCAACCTTTTTTTTATAGGGGCCACAAACACGTTTCAGTCATGGTGTCGAGGGCCGCAAGCAAAAATTATTTAGGTCTCAATTCAAACGTAATTCCAAGTTAATGATGTAGTTACTTTATTCATGATAAAAGAAGTTTTAACAAAGATATTTATATGTTTTAATGCGATTTTTGATACTGTGAACACTTTTTCAAAACTTTATCAAGATCTGGCTTGTCACTTACATGCTATCCTTATAACATCATCCAGATGAGAATCTGTAAGTTTGTTTCTGTAAAAGTTCTTTGTGTATTTCATTTTTGAAAAAGACGATTCGCACACATACGCAGACCCAAAGAATGTTAATGTTAGTAGGATTTGGGCACATCTTTGGACGCGAAATTTATAATGGTTTAAAATAAATTTGTAAATTCAGATGGGCCAACAACAAAGGCCCGGCGGGCCGCACGTGGCCCGCGGGCCGCAGGTTGAGTATAGCTGCACTATATAGTTGGCAAAACTTTTTTTTAATTTCCTTTATCTCACAAAAGTGGCCCCCATGTTTAAAATTCATTTATTTACGTTACGCGTCCGTGTAGCGGTCACCGACTTACAGTACTGTGAAAAAATATAGACTCAAACATATTTTTATATTATTTTCAATATTTGATTACATAAATGTCACTAACATATAAACAAATGCATAACGTAAAATAGACGCAATTGATTTGTGAACTTAGTTTTACTCTATGTGACCTTGAAGCTGGGACATCGCTTTTTTCTCTCGAGCGGGACGAGTTACACTGTGAATATTTATAAACTCAATCGTTAGCAAAACGTTTTAAATGCAAGAAGTACTTTGTCTATCATTATTTTAGGAAGCTATAATCAAGTCGTATTATTTAATATAATCAGATTTTCTGTCCAGTTTTTTTTTTGCCTTTTAATATGCCGCGTGGTAAGACATTAAGTGCAATCGAAAAACAGCGAATTCTTGACTTGAGAAACTGCGGTAAAACACAATGAGCAATAGCGGACACTATTGGTAGATCACAAAGTGTTGTAAAAAAATTTTTAAAGTTAGGAATTGAAAATTATGGTATAAAGAAGCGTTCAGGGCGTCCTCGTCGGTTTTCATCCACCGTAAAACGCGCAGTTTTAAGGGAGTTATCGGCTACCGGGGCATCATCAACAGCTCTGGTGCGTAGATATAACCTAAATTGTGATCCAAGTTTATTGAGAAAGTGGGCAGCTGAATCAAAAAAATTTAAGTATCAAAAATGTCTTAGTAAACCAGTCTTGAAAACACAACAAAGTGAATCGACTTAAGTTTGCCGAGAAATATATAACAAAAGGTGATTTTTGGCAACATGTCATATTTAGTGATGAAAAGAAATTCAATCTTGATGGTCCTGATGGATGTAAATATTATTGGCATGATTTGAGATTTGATAGAAAAATTATGTCTCGACGGATTAAAGGTGGAGGTTCAGTCATGGTCTGGGCCGGTGTATGTGCATCCTTAAAAACCGAATTGGCATTCATTGATGGGCGTATGACTGCTGTTGGATATCAAGCAATGTTACATGATTACCTTCTACCTTTTATTACGCTGACTGAAGACGAAAACATAATTTTTCAACAGGACAATGCCCCCATCCATGTAGCTGCAACTACAAAACAGTGGTTTCAAGACTTTGGTATACAGTTATTAGAATGGCCAGCAGTTAGTCCAGACCTAAATCCGATAGAGAACGTCTGGGGGATATTAACAAGGAAATTGTATGATCAGGAAAAACCAATAATAAATAATGTTAATGAACTCAAACAAAGATTGCGATCAACATGGGCAGAAATTTCAACAGATACACTTAAGGAGTTAATTGATAGCATGCCTAAAAGACTAATAGAAGTTATAAAAAATAAGGGTGATTGGACAAAATATTGAGTCAATAACGAATAAATATAGGCACTGAGTTTATAATTTTTCACAGTGTAAATTTATAGATGGTAGGCTATTGGAGATTTTTACGATTATTAAATGAAAAATAAAAAATATAACTAATGTAAGGCACTTTTATTTGCGTGCGCTATTTATCTACCGAAACCATTTTCAGAAATATCCCATTGGTTTTAAACAACATCTTTAAATATGTATGAGTCTATACTTTTTCACAGTATTGTATATATATGTGACCAATTTCCACTCAATCGGTCCAGTAGTTTCAGAGCTAATTGGCCGTGACAGGTGGACAGACAGACAGGCACACGAGTGATCCAATAAGGGTTCCGTTTTTACCTTTTGAAATACGGAACCCTAAAAATTGGAGGAGGTTTTCAATTCCTTTCACATGTATATATAGTTTTTAAGTTTATATTGTATACTAACAACCAATGGACTTAACTGTCTGAAAATAAAGATATTTTATTTATTTTATTATAAACATACTTTCTGTCCTACTACTGGGACGTAATATGATGATGATAATTTTCTGAAGATATGCAATGCATGGGATTACTTACCTAAATAATGGAAAGGTTCCCAATAATTGAAGGTCTCATCACAATCAGAAATATGGCCAAAATATGCAGACATCAGACGGGCAGCCAGTAATAATATTAAAGCCAACGCACCACCTGGGTATGCAATTCTATCAAGATCCGATGAGGCATTTGTGAGGAATTCCCTAAAAATAGATATACATTAACAAATTACTCAAATAACAGTAAATATGCTAAGAATATTAAAACAAGGACCTCCCTGAAAATAGAAATTATACAGAGTAAACTCTTTATAATGAGACCCAAAGGACCGAACATCTTTTTTCGTTATGTGGAGTGAAGGAAGAGAAACAACCTAATACTAATCACAATACTTTTTAATATTGGTTTCAAAATTTAAAGGCATTGTTAACAATTTTAAAGTTGGTTTACGACTGATAATGCAAGAGGTGCCTTGTGTATTTAAAAGTAAGTGTTCGTGTTCTAGGCAATTAGCAATAACTAAAGGAAGGCAGCTGTATACAACCTCAGGGGTCATATTATGAGCTCTTAATTCCAGGCAGTTTCCGCCATATACTGAGCCGCCTGGAAAGTTCGTATTATGAGCGCGCTGACGCCGGCACGCATCTTTAGCACGCTCATAATACGAATTTTCCAGGCAGTTCAGTTTACAGTGGAAACTGCCTGGAATTAAAAGCTCATATACATACGGCCCCAGGTCTTTCTAAGAAATTTCGGCACCTTCCTGACGTCTCAATATGAACATATTTCTTCATAATAGAGAATGGTTGATGCGCTATAAAGAGTGTATCAATGTATGGGTTTTAAGGTTGACCAACCCAATTGAACTAATGTCTGTTATTCAAAGTGTTATGTTATATTGAAAGATGTTATAAAGATTTGTGTTACAGTGTATATTAATGAATTACTCAAGTTACAGTAAAGCACTAATATTATACATGCAAAAATTTGTGAATGAGCGAGTGTGTGTGTTGGTCTCTTATGTATTCACTCTGAAATGTTTCAACAGATTTGAGTGAAATTTGGAATGGCATATGGGGGGTCCTACCCTGGAAAATTCAAAAGATCCTAAGGGAATGACTATAACCAAATTCCATGCCTATGAAGTAGTGGGCAAAACGCTGGTATGCTGGTAAATAATGTTACAAGTTAAATGAAAAAGCAGTTATAAGAAATTTAACTGTGATAAACATGTAAGTTATAGATATTTCTGAAATTTTGATTCACTATGCACTTTATTTTATTAGTCAGTCTAAAGGTGTATGGTTTATTTGTAACTTTGTGTTGTTTCACAACAAATAATGAGGTGTGAAATCTGGCAGTTTATATTTTTAAATTTAGTTACCCAATGACATTTGTTACTTTAAGAGGAATCCAACAACACCTCATTCCAGTCATATCTTTTCTCTTCCAGATTGAAGAGTGAGATGGTTTATCTTTCTGGGTGTTTTTAGGATCAAGACAAGTACGATAGGCTGTTATGATTATATTGCAAAGTTATATAAAAAATAAAATGGGTAGGAAAAAATACTTATAGGGAGCATAACCTATGCGGCCGCGACAAAAACACAAATTAAAATAATATTGAGCAGCATACTACGAAATTACCAAATGTATTCAATAATTACCTTTCACTACCTTGTGACATTCGTTTGCCTTTAAGGCTAGATCTTTTAGCACCATTTCTGCTATGAATAGTTCTTTGCCGCACTGATAATGGCATTAAGAAACTTTGAATTGTACGCAGCACAGGTAATATTATTATTATCTCTTTTAAAACAAATCTACACATATAACAACTTGTAATTTTTTTATAGGTACAATGATTTTAAAACTTCAGACTGTAGGTAGTGAACTTCAGAAGTAAGACGGCTGCATGGCAGGCTGCAGGGCTGTTTGTCTCGTCTCAATACAAAACATTAAAACAGTTCAAAACATCAGTGTTACCATTGGAAAAATTGGGAATCTGCCGTACGCTTACTGTCAACCTGCCAAAATCAGCCGAACGCAAGAAAAATACCATAAATATGCCACATAATTATTTTAATGCCCTTTATGAATTTAATCAACTGGGGCCTATTGCATAACTACTTTTAACTTGTAGTATACAAGTGGAAGCCTCTTTCCAACTTCTTTTATCAGTATTACAGCTACTGGTATTTAGCTTGTATTACAAGTCGGTCCCGTTTCACAAAGCTATAACTAACTAAAATTTTACAAGTATAAAGTGGCAGCATTATTAGAAGAAACCGGACAAATGCCAGTTAAACTCGTGTGGAGAAGGGTCCGTGATCATATGAAAAGTCCTATGTTACTTTAAATACGATAGACTTTTTATAGGTTTTCTGTAATCTATAGGTAAAGAACAATTTTCTGTATTTTTTCCAAAATTGTAAGCCCAGTAGTTTCGGAGATAAGGAATAGTCAATTTTCGCCTATTTGCCTAAATAACTTTAAAACCATTTATCTTAAATTTATAAATTTCTCGGCGCATTCGAGATAATGTCGATTGCGATATTAAACGTCAGATTCATACAGTTGTGTCATAAGAGCTTGTAAAAGCCTAAATTGAATAAACATAGTTTGAATATTAAAACAACTGTATGCACTGACGTTTCATCTCGATTGTGAGATTATCTCGAATGCACCGAGAATTGGGGCTGGGCCCCGAATTCTCGGTGCATTCGAGATAATGTCGATTGCGAGATTAAACGTCAGATTCATACAATTGTATCACACGACTGTATGCACTGACGTTTACTCTCCATTGCGAGATAATCTCGAATCCACCGAGAATTGGGGGCCTGTAAAACTTTATTGTTTTCTAATTTATCCCCCAAAAGTGGCCCCATGTTTAAAAATCATTTATTTACGTTACACGTCCGTGTTGCGGTCACCAACTTACATATGTACCAAATTTCAACTGAATTGGTCCAGTAGTTTCGGAGCAAATTGGCTGGACAGACGGACAGACAGACATACAGACACACGAGTGATCCTATAAGGGTTCCGTTTTTTCTTTTGATGTAAGGCACCGTAAAAAGGTTACCAGTCGTTGGTGCAAGCGTTGTCAATGGTGCAAATGTTGCCAGTATGTATGACTATATAATGTTGATGGCAGACCATGTAGGTCCTTACGGTAAATATCCCAGAATCTGCCAATTCCTGCCACTTTTGTAATTCATCAATATAATGTGCCAAAGTGCAAATTCGATAGAAGAATCTGCCACCTAATTGGTCACACTGCAAAACATACTTGCACACATTTAAACCTATGGCCCTCTTTTTTAATATAATATCATTGCCTATGGCTCACAATAATGAAAATGACAGTTTGCTTTCCTGTTCCACTTGTACTAACTTCTTCGCTGTCTGTTTGACCTAATCAAGTTTAATCCCCGGCACATAAGTTGACCCAAAATGGCGGTCGTCCACGCAGGTAAAACTATGGTTACGCGTGGCCCCTCACGTCGCACCTCATCCTGCACATCGATTGAGAACCGAAAATGAGTTCAGCGCATTCAAGGTCATATTTCAACTTATTAGGGATTAAATTAGTCAGTGTGTGGCGACGATGTCGTCAGTGATTGATTAATGTGGCAACAATGGCTGGGTAAGCCAACCAGCGCCGTCAGCATGGCAAGTGCCGGGCCGTGATTGGTTGGATTGGCACGTCATTGGACGACCCGGACGAACGGACTGTGATACAATATGAAAGCGGACGTATTTAATAATTATAATTAGTGCTGGATCGTTACCAGCAGTAATATTCCCAAAGCAAAAATATTCCCACTAACGTTAATGAATATTCCCAATGGAAATATAGGGAAATATATAAAAAAATGTCAGTCAATGTTTTTTGTGTGTGTGTGTATTACTTATGTGGCAAACATTGGCACCGTTTATTAATTAAAAAAATGTAGAACTCGCCTTAGTAAGTAAATGACCAATGTTTGCAGGATTTTCCCAATATTAATTAAGTAGTTAAATGTCCCTCAACTAGTTGTCAACCTATACAGAAACGTCGCTTTAATTAAAGTTCAATTTATTATTAGTTATTATTATTAATTATCAGGCAAGCAGGTCTAGCAACTGATAAATGCCTGTATCCAGCAATTTGAGTGGCCTTTCTGAATTCGGCCATCAGTACGGCCTTCAGGCCTTATTACATCAGCTATCTGCCAGTGAAAGGCCTGTGAAAATTGGTTCAGCCGTTTCGGAGATTAGCCGAAACCGGACAGACAGACAAACATTTGTAAGAAACTTCAATTTTATGTATTTATATAGACTAGTTTTGGGCTTTTATTCTTTCTTTTGTGTGAACTAAACCATTCATTCTCGAGGCGATAACCGAATCCCGCGCGGAAGAAGTCGCGGGCGAAAGCTAGTTTTGTTTTTTTTTGGTTTCCGTACTTAAAGGGTAGTCTGTTTTGCATGCGATTCAGAATCGCACACATTTGATCCGTTTTTATCATCGTCTGCTTTACTCAAATCTGGCAAATACCTAATGAAAAGACGCTGTAGTCAATTTAAGCAAGTGGACAACCCAAGAAGTGGACGTTCTGGGATCTGGATATTTAGGTCGTTTTGAAAAATAGTCATTCTGGGAATGTGGTCAATATGGTTATTCTGGTGGATGGTCAATTTGGGAAGCGGTCATTATAGAAGGGGTCGTGTCCTGGCTCCCAATTCTCGGTGCATTCGAGATAATCTCACAATTTAGATTAAACGTCAGTGATACAGTCGTTAGAGACAACCCTATGGATCTAACGTTAAATCTTGATTGTAAGATTATCTCGAATGAACCGAGAATGGGGGGCCTGGGAAGTGGTTGATCGGACAAATGGTCATACTGGTTAATTAAATACTAGTAAATATATGAAAAACTGTTTTTATTGTGTAAACAAATAATTCAAAGTTACGCCTAAAACTGAACAGTTACAAAACGAAAACAGTAAAAACAACACTACAAAAACATTACTCTTCCTCCACTTCTTCATCGAACTCTCCCTCATCGTCCGCTGTGGCGTCCTGGTACTGCTGGTACTCGGACACGAGATCATTCATGTTACTCTCCGCCTCCGTGAACTCCATCTCGTCCATACCCTCGCCGGTGTACCAGTGGAGGAACGCTTTACGCCTGAACATAGCAGTAAACTGCTCTGATATTCTTTTAAACAATTCTTGAATAGCAGTAGTATTGCCTATAAAGGTCGCAGACATTTTAAGACCACGGGGAGGGATGTCACATACAGCAGTCTTTACATTATTCGGAATCCATTCAACAAAGTAACTACTATTCTTGTTTTGAATGTTGAGCATCTGTTCGTCCACCTCCTTCATAGACATCCGTCCGCGGAAGACCGCAGCAACGGTAAGGTACCTGCCGTGGCGCGGGTCGCATGCTGCCATCATGTTCTTGGCATCGAACATCTGCTGCGTCAGCTCTGGCACGGAGAGCGCGCGATACTGCTGGCTGCCGCGCGACGTTAGCGGCGCAAATCCGGGCATAAAAAAGTGCAACCGCGGAAACGGGACCATATTGACCGCTAGCTTGCGCAGATCAGCATTCAGCTGACCCGGAAAACGCAAGCACGTTGTAACTCCTGACATTGTTGCAGACACCAGATGGTTCAGATCACCGTATGTTGGAGTAATCAACTTTAACGTTCTAAAGCATATATCGTATAATGCTTCATTATCTATACAATATGTCTCATCAGTATTTTCAACCAGTTGATGAACCGATAAAGTTGCGTTGTACGGCTCCACGACCGTATCGGATACTTTGGGGCTAGGAACTACAGAAAAAGTATTCATTATACGATCCGGATATTCTTCTCGGATTTTGGAAATGAGTAAGGTTCCCATACCCGAACCAGTGCCTCCGCCCAATGAGTGGGTCAACTGAAAACCTTGTAAGCAATCACACCCTTCTGCTTCCTTTCGAACTACATCAAGAACAGAGTCAACGAGTTCTGCACCTTCTGTATAATGTCCTTTGGCCCAGTTATTACCAGCCCCCGATTGACCGAAGACAAAGTTGTCAGGTCGGAAAATTTGTCCAAAGGGTCCAGATCGAACCGAATCCATGGTTCCCGGCTCCAAGTCAACAAGGACAGCCCTTGGCACGTACTTTCCTCCGGATGCTTCGTTATAATATACATTGATGCGTTCAAGTTGAAGATCGGCATCTCCTTGGTATGCGCCCGTCGGGTCAATGCCGTGTTCATCAGATATTACTTCCCAAAACTGAAAAGAAAAAGTTTTATAATTACTACTCTCGGGCAAGTTAGGAAGATATTGAAACGGAGACCTCAATTATTTTGACAAGTTGATTGATTTCTCGTCCTAAAAAGGGTCCACGAGCACTTTGTATATCATGACAAGGGTACTCTCAATAATATGTAAAAGACCACTATTTTAACTGAAAAGCCAATAGCCAGCCGCGCAAACCTACTGCCTAAAGCGACTAGCTTGCCGTAGCGGCCTCGCGAGCTTATTTGAGGTAACAGGGATTAAGGGCTAGTGCCCTTGGTGTGGACGAAGCTAATTACCTTGGCTCCGATTTGGTTGCCGCATTGACCAGCTTGAATGTGAACGATTTCCCTCATGGTTGCTACACTTGAAATTTGGCGTCGAAAAAGACAGGATAATAAATTTATACTTCTAAAATTATCATAAAATATAATTATATTCTACAAGATTTTGAAGACTTTTACTGCATGTGCATTGTACACGGAATTTTAATGTATAATGAAGTCAAATTCATCTTTTGTTATTATCGAAAATAAACTATTCGAAATTCAAACCAAACTTCAAATGCAGGCCGACAATAAACATTTAATAAAAAGAGGTTATATACACTGGCACGGCCAAGGTTTTATGTTGAGAAAAATTATGAATATATTTTATTACCTAAGTTACTTACTAGTCACTAGTCATTCATCTCATATCCTTCATTGCAAGGATATCTTCTATACATATTTATAATTAAAAGTTATCTGCCAGTAGCCACATCTCACCTCCATAGATACCGCATAAGTACAAGGCAACTGACGCGCACCACGCATTGAGGGTAGCAAGACTTGAAAGATTCCAGGGCCGCCAGACGTCACTTATTTTCTGATGAACAAAATGTGTAAGATTGACTAGTGCTAGTATGTACTATGATCATATGCCTACCTGCTAGCTTGGCCAGACGGCCATTGTCTAGTTATCAACATCTAGGTCGTATCACACTCGACGGTTGCAGATATAGTACTTAGCTTGCGAAAGTTATTTCTTGTCTTAATTCTTAGGTAGTTAGGTAGGTTGTTAAATGGTTACTCGGTTGTTAGAAAATATGTTTTTAGGGTTCCGTACCTCATAAAGAAAAAAGTAACCCTTATAGAAGCACTTCTTTGTCCGTCTGTCTGTGTGTCAAAACCTTTTTCTCAAGAACGTGTGGAAGTATCAAGTTGACTGGTTTGCAATTTCCTGGAGCTGTGAAAAAATCAACCTTCTACGTCAACGCAATAAAGGATACGGCCGTTTATGCCACATATTTTGATACTTTCAAGGGAATCCAAAGGGAATCAAAACCTATAGGGTACTTCCCGTTGACCTAGAATCATGAAATTTGGGAAGAAGCAGTGTCTTACAGCAAAAGTAAAGGAGAAAAGTCCGAAAACTGTACAATTATTTATTTATTTATTGATTAACACATTTACATGACATTACAGTATAATACAACCAAAGCGTTACGAAACTTAAACTAACAATTAAAAACCAATAATGGATGACAAACAAATCCATACTAATCCATACTTAATATTATAAATGCGAAAGTAACTCTGTCTGTCTGTCTGTCTGTCGCGCTTTCACGCCAAAACTACTGAACAGATTTTAAATAAAATTTGGTACATAGATAGGTAGTCTAGAACCTGAGAAAGGACATAGGCTACTTTTTAATGCAAAATAAGGGTTGTAAGGGATGAAAGGGGGAGATAAAAAGTTGTATGGAAGTATCGTCATTTTTAGAGCTAGAAGCTTGAAACTTATTTTTAGGCTGTTGATTCGATATAAATAAATATGACATTCAAAGTTTGTAAAAGTTTAACCCTCAAGGGTGTAAAATAACAATAGGGAATAAGGGATGAAAGTTTGTATGGAAATATGTAACGTTTAGACCAAATATAAGAGATATTCTGATGTAACAATTACGGAGTCATTACAAAATGTGAAACTGAAGTTAACTCGAGTAAGAAAGATGGGGGGGTCACGTGAGTCACGTGATTCACTGTTATTCACTGCAAATTGGTTACAATTCGATTTGCTTACAGGATATTTTGTTTATTTAATTAATGTTCTTTGTGAAATACAAAAATGCTACACAAAGACACTATTCTAGGCGGACGAAGTCGCGGGCACAGCTAGTTACTTATATTGGAACAGTTGAGCCCCTTGCATCGATCGCCTCGCAGAATCTCAAGCATTCACTACACACTGCACTGCCGCCCGTCGCCACGCAAACAAGTCGCGCTCACAGGGCTTAGCACACTAATTTTTATCGCGCACATAAAGCATCTGTCTCTTTTTAACTAATATGCGGGTGCGAAAGGGATAAATGCCCATTGCGACGAGCCCTCAGGAGCGCATTGATGAGTAGAAGCGCATAAATAAGTAGTCAAACACAAAAAAAAATAGTTTAACGGAATAACCTTTGCAAGGTCGTATCACACTCGACGGTTGCACGGAGATACATACTTAAGAGCTTGTGAAAGTAATTTTTTTGTATTATTTCACAGGTAGGTTGTAAATGGTGACCCGGTTGTTAAAAGCCATTTTATATTTATTTTTAGGTTTCCATACCGACAGGTACCTACTGTCTTTTTTTTATAGGTAAGTACGGGACCCTCGGCGCGCGAGTCAGACTCGCACTGGACCGGGTTTTTTATTTTTTCTTTAGCATTATTAGGTTTCCGTACCTCAAGGTACTGTCTGTATGGTTGTAAAACATTTTAAAATAGTTGTCTGGCTAAAATATGTATAAAAACGTTCAGGTGCGAGTCTGACTCGCGCACCGAGGGTTCCGTACTACGCCAATTTGGCATAGTCTCAATCAATCACTAAAAAACTTTAAATGTTAATTGTATAAGAACTTTGACAGTTGCAAATAAGTAGGTAGTATAACCACGCCCAATGTAAAAAAGAGCGCTGACGGCCATACATTTTATATAGCCGTCAACGCTCTTTTTGCACTGGTCGAGATAGAATATTCTCGTTTTATTTGAGTATATTTTTCACATTTCTATAACAGAACACCATTGAACTGATATTCGTAGTTTAACCATGGAGTATAAACTAAAATCTGGCCAAATTTGATAGCTGAAACTTAAGCCGTTTTGGAAATACAGCTGGAACACAATTGGTCTAAAATCAGTAAATTTTTAGGATATCAATGTATGGGGAGCTTCTTAGGCTTAAAACTTTTTGATGTTTTTATTATTTGCTAGTAGGTATTCTTGTCATTACCACACATAGGTATTCTGTGAAAATTCCAACCGTATAACTTACTGTTGCTAAGCTAGAGGCCTCTGACAGACGGACGGACGGACGTTGTCCTCTCTGAGGGTCCCGTCTGATTCCTTCAGGTGCGGAACCCTAAAAATTACCTACTTAGAATAAAATTTCACCGATAAAAATCTTTACTTCCAACTACGCTTTAATTCCATAGACCTTATGATGAAACTTGGTACATAGTTAGTTAGCTTAGGTCCTGTATAAGAACATAGGGTACTTCTTACCCCGCAAAAGTTCCCGAGGAAGTTACTATAACTTAATTCCAGGCGGACGAAGTCGCGAGCAGAAGCTAGTACTGAAAATATGAGAAATGCTACTCCGCGGTAGATGGCGCTCCACGCGAATGAAGTCGCGGGCAATAGCTAGTTTTCTTACGTACAGTATGTGTGACAGTTAATTCGCAAAACAGACAACCACCTACCCTCATGCGTCTGCCTCGTTCGGGTCGCACACTTTGTGAAGCGCACCGCGCGCCACGCAGCTCACTTACACCTTTTACTGAAGACATTCTTATCGTCGTTAAGTACTTTTGAACGGTTTACCCAAATTACTTAGTGTAAAAGACAAAAAATATCTAGTTTACATACCAAAAGCGATCAAAGTATTTATTTGGATAATAATTAATTTTTACCATAATTAAACGTGCATTATAAGCAGGGCCGGATTTAGCCCCTGCCCCGCCCCTGGGCACCGGAAAAATGCGGCCCTATTACTGAAATTTTACTCAAACTTATAGATAATAACATCTTCCAAATTTTGCCGCCCTGGGCACTAGCCCCGACTGCCCCTAGTGTAAATCCAGGGCTGATTATAAGTATAGTACATACTCAATTACAATTTTGTCATAATTTTGGTTATACTGGCTTCCACATAAAAGATAGATATAACTATCGCACACTTTTTTTTAGAAATTTGTAAGACGAGCAATTCCACCATAGTTAAGTACATTATTTTTGTGTAACTCTTAACGGTTTATGCATCGCTCGCCGAAATAGCTCTCACATGGCAGGATTTTTGTCGACTTACTCGACAATTATAGTTATACTTCGGGCAATTTACACAATATCGTTATATATTATAGCCTATGTGCTATTCTGATGCACAAGTTATAACATTGTAAAATTTCATCAAAATACGTCCAATGGTTTTTGCGTGAAGGAGTAACAAACATCCATCCATTCATCCATCCAAACAAACTTCCGCGTTTATAGGTAGTATCAGTAGGAGTAGGATATTAGGATTAGTAGAATATATACCTACACAAAGGCTCACTGCAGAAAAAACAAATTCTTAAATAAAACAATCGGTAAATAAGTCATTTATTCCATCAAAAAAGGTGTCCTAAGACTAACATATTTTTATCGATGACATATTTTGCATAGCACTGATGAGACAGGCCAAATTTGATAACAGAAAGGTGGTCAGTGTGTGACTGATCACTTCAGGTACTCAGATGCAGTGCCCTTCGAAAGCTTAAAGGTTTTCAAACGAGTTATTCCCACTATTTCTGCCACGAATTCCTACCAGTAAGCGTATACTGTTTTTTTTTCCCCAGCTAGTAGTAAAAACCGGCCAAGTACGTGTCGCACTCGCGCAAGAAGTGTTCCGTACCATTATCTATAATCAAGCAAAAATATATAACTAAATATTCTGTGAATATTTCAAGCGCCTACCTGTTGCCGTTATCAATATCGAGCAAAAACGAGCAAAAGAAATCGCGTTTGTACACGCCCTTAAATAATTATTTTATTCTGTGTTTTAGTATTTTTTTGTTATAGCGGCAACAGAAATACATCATCTGTGAAAATTGCAACTGTCTAACTATCACGGTTCATGAGATACAGCCTGGTGACAGACGGACAGACAGACGGACAGACAGACGGACAGCGGAGTCTTAGTAATAGGGTCCTGTTTTACCCTTTGGGTATGGAACCCTAAAAATGGGAAATGAACTTCTCACCTTTACTACTACACGTATAAAGTACTATCTATTTTTGTATAAGTTGTATACAATGTGCACTTGATACATACACTCACTACATGGCATTTTCTTTTTCTCAGAAATGTACGTCTGGTTCATTATCTTTATACATATATAATTCTAGTATACGTGTGTATGTCACTGAACTCCTCCTAAACGGCTGGACCAATTTGAATGAATTTTTTTGTATGTGTTTGGGTGGCACCCTGGATGGTTTAGATTCACAAATCAGCCCGGCAGATGGCGCTGCAGTCGGTACAAATACCGCGGGCGAAGCTGTGGCGGGTCCACTAGTAAATTATATTCCCTCTCTATAGCCTTTAGAAATAGTCAGAAAGAAAAACACAGTATTAGTACTAACGGTATGACTGATAAAATTAGTAGTAATAATGGGAAGGAAATTCCCGGTATGCTTACTGGTAGGAATTCGTGTTAATAAAAGTGGGAATAACTCCTTCAAACTAATAATCATAATTTATAAAAACATTTCAAAATATGTGTATGGCTGGTCTATAATTTACACTAATATTTACTTAATAACTAGGGTGAGTGGGAGACGATGAGAAACAGTGTAAGATGAAAAACCACTCATGATAACACCCCTTTGTATTTTTTTTATTCCTGGAAACATCGGTCTCCAGGTAAGTATGGTCGTTATGCCTTTAGTGATTTTCGACAAGTTTTAAAAGATCTTTTTTTTATCTTATCCCGTGCGTTGTAATCTATGGCACAGGCAAGATACACACATTTTGTGTGTGTTACCAGCAAACGTTGCTTGATACACATGAATGTACTTTCGTATGATTTACATTACTGAAATGAATTGTTGAATATAATCTTTATTTGTATGGGGGCGGCTGGCTTGCGCGGTGGAAGACCTTGGGCGGTGAAAGAGCTAAGCAGCGCCTCTATTCGGGAACGCTAAGTGATTTTGTAGCGATTCGTAAGCGAGATTTCTCATCCCACTCTTCCGCACGACGCGTAATGCGTAAGAATCGCTACAGAATCACCTAGCGTTCCCGAATAGAGGCGCTGCTTAGCTCTTTCACCGCCCAAGGTCTTCCACCGCGCAAGCCAGCCGCCCCCATACAAATAAAAGCGTCTAAAAAGTTTTGACGCGCCCTTGTCGTCAATGGGCGGTTCGAGTGGGTTTTGAGCGACGGCCATCTGTGATGTCGTGCCGAGGACGGTTTTAGGCGCAAGTAATTTTAACCAAGCAGTTTAATGAAGGTCTTTTATTGAATTTTTGTACACGTAAAATTAAAAAAAAACTACATTTATTTTATCAGTATTAAATGTTTCCTCCATTATTTGATTAAAATAATTTATCAGATAGGATATTTTGGACATCTATACCAACAATATAGTAGTTGCGGTTGCTGTAAGTTGTACGTTGCTCT
The DNA here is from genome assembly GCA_947859335.1 of Tortricodes alternella. NCBI lineage: Eukaryota > Metazoa > Arthropoda > Insecta > Lepidoptera > Tortricidae > Tortricodes > Tortricodes alternella. Next base: position 17,614,663 of record OX401970.1, on the reverse strand, counting down.
GGCTTCTCGTTAACTCAACCAACCTATAGTGGAACAAAATTCCTTTGACACAAACGTTCCAATATATGATATCGGGTTTGGTTTTGTCATTGTTAACCTTTTGACCGCCACGGCTAACGGCGAAAAAGCGTGCCACGAGCGCTCGACGACGGCTTAGCTACCCTTGGATCGCAAGCTCGCAGTGTAGGTATTTCATCGCCGATAATCAATCAAATTTTACATAGTCATCTGCAACTGAGGAAGCTTTGTTCGCGATGGGTGAAGACATGCTTTGGCACACACAAGCTCGCGTAAGCTGGTGCTGGAAAATGCTCGAGACATTTAATGAAGAGAATCATTATATTACTAAATGTGTGACCATGATTCAATTGGTCAGGTTCCCCTTTCACAAGGGTTACGGAGGTCAGACGGCAGTCGCTCTGTAATAACCAGACTTGCCGAATCCGGGATCATGGTCAAAGCGTACCCCGTAGCGTAAGCGTAGACGGGAAAAAGCGCTAGGACGAGAGGGAGACGATATGACCCGCTAACTGAGCGACAATCCTCGGTTTGGGTGTTTCCTGACGAAAAACTTCCGCGGGAAGTCAAACGAGGACGCAGCGTGGGGAAGAAAATGTTACCAACGTGCGAGTGGTACGTTGCTTTTTTATTTCCATTTGGTAACAATTTCTCTAGAAAGTCAAAAAAACTGCAAATGCTCAATAGTACAGTGATGTACCGACGCGTTACGTCAAAAACGTCCAAAAACAGGTTTGCATTATGACAATGCAATGCACAGCACAAAGCCAAATTTACCCGAGAGTTTCTGAAGAGCACAGAAATTCAAGGAATGAGCCACCCGCCTCATAGCCCCGATTTAGCACCATGCAACTTCATTCTCTAACTGAAAGTAAACTTGGTTTTCATTTCGACAGCCCTGAGGACGCTCAGAATGCATTCATGGCAGCGGTTGAGGCCCTCTATAAGGCAGAATATCATTAGTGCTTTATATCATGGTTTAGACGAATGAATCGTTGTACAGAGACTAATAGAGAATATTTTGAAATTTGTTATTTTACTACTTCAATTCTTAGTAACCTATGTATCCACAGATGTGAAAAAAGAAAACTCTTTTTGCGAAAAATATTATTACCTTAACCTAATATAATTGTGATTAATTAAAAAAAAACAACACTTCTCGTCTCATCAAAACCTCGTTCGATGTTATTCTCTCATCTTATTATGAAGGGCTACTGTACAACCAATAACGTAATAAATCATTTATTTTTTTCTTCTTGTCCTCACCACAGTCCAGCCAGGCTCTACGTCTTCATCCATTGGTTCAGGTTCAGCAGTTTCGTTTGATGACGATGGTTCCAGACCATTCATACCGTCACAGCAGGCATCATCTTCACTTGCGCTACTAGTTGTGTCATCATCTGGATTGCCATGACTCTGAAAACGGTTTGTGGATTTAATTTTCATCACACTTGCTCCCAGTAAGTAGAATTGTAGGCTAGATAAGCGGGCACTATAAGACAAATATAAGATACGAGCTGTGCCCGGCATGCCTAGCAATGCTTTTTTTTTTAATCATAATCACAATCTTTTCCGGGCGTGCCCACAAAAACGCACCAAAGAATGTTTCATTGTAGTGGGATGAATGGTAGTATAGGAATGCATAGGAGACAAACAAACATTCATCTTTATCGGTCTACATACATGTTGTGCCACCACAGACATAGAATAAGTAGTGTTTTTCTTTTTTAGGGTTCCGTAGCTACAAGGTACTGTTTCTTTTTCATAGGTAATTACGGAACCCTCGGCGCGCGAGTGAGTCGCGCTTGACCGGTTTTTTATTTAATTTTAGGGTTCCGTACCTACAAGGTACTGTCTGTTTTTCATAGGTAAGTACGGGACCCTGCGCGAGAGTCAGACTCGCACTTGATCGGTTTTTTTGTTATCACATTAACGTCATTTTACTACGATTTAATTGAGACAACTTTAAATACTTACCAAATAAACACAATACTAATTGGGGTCAAATGAGGATTGGCAATCTGCTATACATGTGTTGTAATTTAAAAGGGATTTAATTACGAATAAAATATTTAATAAATAATAATAAATAATAAATATCAGGGGACAATCTTTACACAAATCGATCTAGTCCCAAAGTAAGCTCTAAAGGCTTGTGTTACGAGTACTAGATGACGATATAAATACTTATATAGAGAAATAAATACTTAAATACATAGGAAACATCCAAGACTCAGGAACAAACATTCGTGCTCATCACACAAATATTTGCCCTTACCGGGGATCGAACCCGGGACGCTTGCGTCGGAGGCAGGGTCACTACCAACTAGGCTATCCACGTCGTCATATTTGAATGTGTTTTGGTTTATAGCACACATTAACTTACTTGAGGTGGTATTCCATCACTTATTGGTACACTCAACCACTTTTGACATGTTGGCATTGCAGCAACTCTTGCTTGAAGCTCTTCTCGTTTACCCTCCTTGAGCAATGCGAGATATTGTAACAGCAATGTTGCCACTTCTGTAATTTCCACTTATTTAGTAGGTTCGTATACATGTACATAGCAATACAACTTACATAGTGTAACAAAACCGGTCCAGTGCGAGTCTGAATCGCGCGCCAGGGGTCCCGTACTTAACTTAAGACACGAAACTTAACTAGTAGCCATTGAAAAGTTCCTTGCAAAGTAAAAACTCGATATGACGATTAGAAGTAGGTTAAAATCGACTTCCTAGTTTCTTTTTCACACGCAAATACAAACTTAATTTTTAATGGAATATCTCCTATGCGTTTCCATAATAAAATCTGAAATATACTATACCTACACTACACAATGTTTGCGTTTTCAAATGACATACGCATCACAATGACAATCGCATTTTGTTGTTATTAAAATATCGAAACGTTTATACAACAATATCCAAATCGCGTTATTTAAAAGTATCATTATTTTATAATATCAGTATGAAGTAACATTGTGTTAGGACATGTGTGAAGGCAACGTCACTATTAAGTGTTCATCCGGCCAGATCCTACTAGGCCTCATTAGTATAAAGACTATGTCAGTTGGCCAGATCTGTTTGAAACTGATACGATCGCCATATACCTACAGCGTAATCTAATGTAGTCGAGCCATTAGTCAGGTTCTTGGCACTGAACATGTTAACTTGGAGCTGTTCAGGCATAAGCCTTTGCTGGATGGTTACCACAATCTCTTAATGCTATTTTCTTTAGGCCCTAAACTTAACTATGACACTTTTTTGTACCACAACATTGTATTTACATGTGTAAAATTTATAGTGAGGTATGAAATAGCAACACAGTTAAGCTTAGCTTAGCTTATTTATATTTATAGTCAGTTTAACAATAAATGTATGTCTTGTCTTTTTTTATAGATCCTCACCCAAGTATAAACGTTAGATTACGGGACATTCGCTAAATATTAATGAACTTGTCTTTTTAAACCTTCACATTGGCGGAATCAACGATAACATCGATGTAGCTATAACACAAAATAATTATTTCCAGTGAGTGATTGTGTTTGCGGGTTGCGTCATGGGATGACATCTAAACGAATACATTGAGTCATTAAAAACAACATTAGTTAGACACAACTCAGTACTTTATAAGAGTCAAAGAAAAGTAACAACCTTGAAAAAATGCCCAATAGCGCTAATGTGCAGAAATATCTTGTATATTTCATAAAAGCATCATGGGTTGTCTTTTTTAACATAAAAGTGAATGTACGGACATAATTGACAAAATCATCGACTATCATATTTACGTCACTATTAACCTTACAACCGGTTTGTGTACTTTAACAATTGTTTTATTCTCAAATATTATATGTAACTATTATTACCTACTTAACGAGCATGCAAAGATGCCCTTAGCGCCAAGTTACACATTCGGTATTCCATCAGTTCAGTCCATCAATCTGGTCAGAATTACGAGTAGTGACGGTTGACTGTCATTCTCCAGTCATTTTTGGAGCAACCCTTTGAATTTTACGGTCAAATGTGGTAATGCGTGCCACGAACGCCACGACGGTATTAGTCGTCGCAAAACGTATGGATAACAAAATAATGCTGTCATCATTTGCCGACTGGACCCGTGCAAAGGTTAAATTCGATGCCCTCGAATATAGCTTGCACATAGGAGTGCTGGGTAGAGTTTTAGATTCCATGAAATAATTACCTTGGGGTGAGTTGTCGTGACAAACGGTGTCGAACTCTTCATCCATCAAATCTTCTATAACTTCCGTAAGGTGATGAATGTCCGCAATATTTTCAACGCAGTAGCGTGCTACGTAAACTGACATAAGTTGCGCTGTCTGCAAACAAGTAACAATAAAGGTTAGCAAATCCTAAAAATCTTTCACATTGATTGATCAAAATTCGCACACCTTTTCGCCACCCGGTGCGCCCATCCCATGCTCCACTGCCAACTGCAAAGCAGTCCAATTGTTAAATACAAGATCTACAAGAGGTTTAAATTCGTCGTATAACATGATAAATGTATTTTATCTATCACATTCGGATTCAGTCAATCAAATTTCCATACATAAACTATATAAGGATACAACGTATTTCCTAAACATGTGAGATGAGAGGGGAGGAGAGGGAAACTGTCATACATCCTCGTTTTGGTTCTTTGCATTTTTTTAAAATGATTTTACAGCTCTGGATACTACTCTTTTTAAGTCCGACGTAGACTTAAATTGTACATAAAATTATATTTCACTGTCATACTAGCTTTTATCGCGCACATAAATCATCCGTCACTTTTTAACTAATATGCGGGTGCGAAAGGCACGAATGCTTTATGTGCGCGATAAAAAATAGTGTGCTACGGGAGCTGAGCACTTATTTTCAACCCTTTGAACGCTTGTGTGCAAGCGACAACAAAGTATGTCACGGTCTCGACATTTCGTTGCATCGGCCAAAAATATGAAAAAAAAAATCTCTAAATTGTAAGGCTAAGTACTGACATACAATACAACTGTGCATTTTCACTGGTTGCACAATTATATTGATCTTCATTTGACGATATTGACCAAAATATCATCTACTGCCGACCAGTATAATTTGAAAAACTTCATAGTGTTCTCTGTACTATATTCTATAGTGTTTCATATTCGATATTTGAATTATTAGGACATGAAATATTTTTATTTCAAATCATTATTATTATTTTGATATTTGGAGACCTTACATCTCCCTCTTTATACTTGACCGTGGAGACTGACTACATCTCCATTTAACCTAGATTAGGTAATCAATTTAGATGTTTCTTTATTTCTTTATTTTAATTATTATCATTATGACCCTTAGAGGCTTTACACATCTCTAAGTCACTTAACTTGTCCAGACGCGGAGACTATACATCTCCCTTATTAGTTATTTATTATCATTAATTTTTACCCATTAGGATTGTTTGGTGCCCTTTTCATGTGTTAGTTTTAGTTAAAACTCTAATGTAAAAGTTGGGAAAAAAAAGACTTACTGCTGATTTTCTTGCGGCGTTTCTTCTCAACAGATGTCACCTTTCGAAGCGCTGGTAGCTTCAGACATGTAAAAGAGCCCATATGGCCTACTTGTAAAATAAATATTTTCATTTTCAGAGTTAAATGTCAATTTTGTAGCCCCTATAGTGTCAGAGTAAAATGGCTGTGACATACAGACAGACATGACGAATCAGGATTTCTTTTTGGCCATTTGGCTACGGAACCCTGAAAATGAGCACGCTCGGTTGGAAAAAAGTTGCCATGTCGTAGCCTAGAGCTGTTGCTGTTAGTTGAATACCTACTTACCCCGCGCGCGTCGTAGGACTAGCTTTGGCGACGTTGCCGTGCTTCATATTTATAACGTTACTTTACTAGCTTCCGCCCGCGACTTCCCCCGCGTGAAATTCGGTTATAATTACCTCGGGAACTCTTGACTTATCCGGCATAAAAATTACTCTGTTTGCTACTCCAGAGGACTTAGCACACACATTTTTATCGCGCTTATAAAGCATTCGACCCTTTCGCACCCGCATATTAGTTAAAAAGTGACAGATGCTTTATGTACGCGATAAAAACTAGTGTGCTAGGCACTCAGGAGCTAAGGTCTAATCATAAACGACGTGTACCTATTAAAAACCTGTTCAGCCATATGGAGCTAAATGTCAACAAACACAGACACACGCATACACACGCACGCACGCGCACACACACACCCACTTACACAGACACGAAGAGTGTGTGTACCTGCAAAGTTTCAAGTAGATATCAACATGGAATCAATTCTTCTCATACAAACTTTCAATAGATCAAGGCATCTTATTCTAGGGGGAGGTTACGTTTATTTCTTGAACAGTTACGTAATTGTTTGTTTTGTGGTGCATTTATATAAAGTTTCAAGTTGATAAACAAATGGAATCAGTTTTTCCAATACAAAGGTCAATACCCTAAGGCATCCCTTTTTAGAAGTTTCGTTTTAATCTCGATTGCCTACCTAAAGGCCCGGGCAAACCAAACGCGGTTGCGACGCGAACGCGGGCCGCAAACGCGCCGCAACCGCGTTTGGTTTGCCCGGGCCTTAATTGTTCGTTTTGAACTGCATTTATACCATGTTTCAAGCTGATAAACATAAATGGAATCGGTTCTTCCTATACAAATATTAACACCCCATAGCACCCCACTTTAGAGGTAGTTTACTTTGTACCCTAACGTATACCCAATCAAGCCGCGCCGCGCATTATAAAACTCACGTAATGCCACTCGCACTCTCTTGCATGGTAGTTATCGTCCTCGCAAAGATGGGTAGATCTTTGCGCCCAGAGCCCCGCAATGGCTAAGACCGCCCCTGGATTGGACCATCATTACTGAGCATAAGCGCCGCAAAAAGAAACTCGGCAGAAAGTTATCTTTTCAGATTGGTTTAAATCATATAAAAACTTAAGTGATTACATTACAAAGTAACAAAGCAATAAATGATAATTATTAAGCCTAATAAACAATAATAGGTTATTAAACAAAAAATTCAAAACCATAAAAAATGCTTTTGGGTGTATTTGAATCAGAGAAAAATCGTTACAAGTACCGTTATACTTTACTTCACATACTATCTTACATGATGACTCATTGATGAGAGATTCACCTAATAAAGCTTCTTATTCTAGTTAATGCCTGTTGTTTTCCTAATAAATACATCATCTCAACCACGCTAGGGCCCTCAGCCGCGCCACTAAGTACCGATCTTAACATTTTCATAAGAACCGGAAACTTAATATCGTTTTTAAAAGAGAATTCCTTAAAACACTGCTTCAAGTGGGCTGAATCATAGGTCGTTAAATGCTCCAAATCCTGTATGAGCTTTTCAAGTAGATCCTTGTTAAGTTCTGCCTCAATTTCCTTTGATGGCATTATCCAGAGGAATGCATACTTTGTGGTAACTAACTCTTCCAATGTGCTTATTCTAGCAGTGGCCCACGCTAGGACTCTCTGAACATGGTCGTGGCTCACGTACAAGTCCTCTTTAGGATAGCTGTCTCTAACAAGTTGTTGAACTTGACAAACGAGAGATTTCGATTGGCTTTCGTCTTGTAACCGGCGTTTAATTTCAAGTTTGTTGCACTCCGCCAGAAGATCTGGATTGAGACGGCTCGGGTGAGATGATACTCTTCTTATCTGGAACTAAATCATAAACATTACTAATTATTCAGTGGAAAAGCACAAAACCAAAAACGTAATGAATTTCAACCTCTTGAGCCAATTCATCAATAGATTTCAGTACGATCCCGGCGCCAGGCGAGTGATCGAACCCGCCGCCCGACAGCGTGATATAGTTGAGGAGAGCGAGGGGGAACACGCCTATGACAAGCAACAACAATTGTCATCAAAACTGAAGGATCACACATCAATTTAATTGCCGTATTCTGTTCGTCTAACCTTTATGCCTGTAGTCCTCCACTGTTACATCTTTTTGCCTCTTGCTCAGCTTGGTGCCATCAGCATTGACTATCAAGGGCAAGTGGCCAAATAACGGTGGTTTCCATCCGAATGCTCTGAAAAATGTTTAAATTGGACGTAATTTAGGAAAAAGGATCGGAAGGATCGGAAGGAAGGAAGATTTTAGACATTATATCGATGACATAGAACTTAATTATTAATGGCAATTATTTTGGTTAGGATCCTTCTTGCTAAACTATAGGTACGTCCAATTATGAATGGATGATGGTGTCAATCTTTGTGTGCTTTTCGTAGGTATATTTTATTTTTATTTTAGGTAAGTATGCAATGGGTCCAATTCGACGGTATATTCTTAATTTAAAACTTCCTAAACTCAAAATAAGAACCATCAAACTCGATTTTGTATAACACAAAGCTGTCAAAATCAAGTTTGACGTATCTTATTTTAAATTTAACGACTTCTAAATTTAGGGAACACCTTAGAATTGGTTCCAAAGACAAGACTAAAAGAGTACAGACGTAATGATCGATGAATCAGATATATATTTTTCGAATTGTATCTCGAGAAACAACAGACTAGATAGAACCTGAAATCTAGGCGGGAGGGAGTTCCTTAAATAAAAGCCTATAAAACATAGTAGTCGGTCAATATAATTTTTAATTTCTATTAGGTTTTTTATTGCAGTGGATTTGCAGGATGTGTCACGGGGTATTTGCTTTGCTTAAAAAAATGTGATAAAAACACCTTTCGTATTTATTCGTTGTTTTGAAACAACGTTGGAACAAATAACGAATAAATGAAAATGAATACCTAAATGCCTGAAGCTCAACATTTCAAACACGGTAATCCTAATCTTAAACTTGATTATACTTGATATACAGGATGTCCCGATAATAGTGGTTCAAATGAAGACCTCGTGTAGATACAATCACGTGCTATTAAAATAGCCCAAAATAGGTTAACCCTTTCGGCGCGCATGATGCACATGTGCATCATGGGATTGCTGCCTCGCGCACGCGCATGATGCACATGTGCATCATGGGATTGCAACCCCGCGCACGTGCATGATGCACATGTGCTTCATGGGATTGCAATCAAAAATATCACGGTTTTTGAGATATTCACGATTTAAAAATAACTCAACATTGATTTGAATTCAGTTTTCCGTTTGCTATTTCCTGGGATAAAATAAATAGCATAATTTGTTTAATGATTGCTACTCCTTATTAAGTGCGCTATAATATGTGTATCACAATTATTTAAAACCGCGCTTAGTTTAGTTCGTAAATCTAAATCAAATGAAAACATTCTAAGCGGTCGAATTTATTATCCAAGTTTGAACACGGGCGGGCACGGGCCGGGTGCTGCCCTCGCAGTAGCGCCGGCGCGGCGCCTGCTCGCGAGCCCCGCGGTTATTTTAATAGTACGTGATCGTATCAACACGAGATCTTCATTTGGACCACTATTAACGGGACAACCTGTATACTTACAATTTAAAGAGTTATCCCGTCACACACCTTACTTAAGGGTTGGCCAGAAAAATAATTCACTCCTACGTTGACTTACTTGTAAATCAGCAAATGTTTGGTTGTGGAGATCTGCCATTCTACTCCTCTTAACACGTGGGTGATGCCCATGAGGTGGTCATCAACCACATTAGCAAAGTGGTAAGTTGGGAAGCCATCGGACTTCATCAATACAGGGTCTCCTTCATTAATCGAGATATCGTATGCAATCCTACCAAATATTAAATCTTCAAAGTATTGGCAGTCAGGTGTGAGCTGCAGTAAAGAATAAAGATATATTAGTAACATCATTGATTGAATACCTACTGACCACTGTTGGGTCGAATTATCAATTGACAATTTCATAATCGGTCATGTATATAACGCCCTACCTACAGAAATAAAAATGCTTCAAGGAACGGAATTTAAAAGCAATCTCACAAATTGGCTTCTTAACAATTGTTTCTACACCTTAAACGAATATTTAAATTGCGAAGCTCAGTACAAATAGGCACCTTAATAAACTAATTAATTTAATTTGGAGAGACTAACGTAATTTTGTGATTTATGATTATTATTTGACTTGAGATAAGCTCTTAACATATTTTAATTTATTAAGTATCTATTATGGTATGGCGACGCGGTGTGATTATGATAATTATTATTTGAGTTGTGACTTGATCTTAATGAATTTTTAACCTTTTTTTGACTTAATTTTATCTCTGATTATTTTAATTGTAACTTACTTATTTTTATTATTTTATTACCTATTTTTATACTCTAACTAATCATTATTTTTACCATTTTAATTTGCATGTCGAACTGTCGACTGAATGTATGGACCAATTTAGCTTAAAACCTGTACTTATGACACTTTCTGGCAAATAAACGATACAATACAATAGAACTTCTGAATTTGCCAATTTATTAATTTCCCAACTTTTCACATACTCAAATAATTCATTTTGTAAAAAATTTAAATATATCTTTTTTTATAAATATAATTCTACTGTACGTGTGTATGTTACTGAACTCCTACTAAACGGCTGGACCGATTTGAATGATTTTTTTTTGTATACGTTTGGGTAGCGCCCTCGATGGTTTACATTCACAAATCAGCCCGGCAGATGGCGCTGCAGGACAACGTCTGACGGGTCCGCTAGTTTTTACTATTAAATTTATACTTGCATAGACATATTTGCAGAATAGGATTACACTATAAAATCTTCATGGTCTTCACAAGCTGGCTGATTACAAATATGTACACTCGAAATTGACAAATGAATAATTCGAAGATGTGAGAAGTCGGGACTTACTTTAGACAGTTTACTTGAGACATACTTTAGTTTGTGTTCTTTATTCATCACTCTCATTGTTTTTCTACAATAAAGACACATTTGTGCTTGAGGCTTAGTTAGAATAATAACACAGCTTGAGGAGGGGCTTCACCCTGCCGTCATACAGTTTTAAACTAGTAGTTACTAGTCCGGAGGTTTGCTTACTGTTACTCGCGCATCATTTTGACTACAACTGCGTAAATATTTTTGTAATTTTGTATTATGTATCTATTTAATGTTAGTCTCTGTAAAATAAATAAATAAAAAAATTGCATGAGAGCAGTATTTGTCATTCACGTTGATGACGATGATTATGATACCGATTTAAATGATGGGTAGCTCAAGTGATGATGTGAATGACAATGAAGTCGTCTCTGCTAGATGCAAGCTAGAACCAACACCGCGTCGTCACCTGCTTCTATGTGTTCCCCGACGATAAGATGGAAGGGTGTCACTCTAAGCTAAAGTTTTTTTTAAAATTAATTACCTATTATGATATCGGAATAACTATATTTCTTTTCTGAAGTAACAATTTTTAATTCCCAAAGTAGCTATTGAAGTGCATATATTGTTCTACAATAAACATTAGACTTACATCTATTATTAAACAATACCCAAGCATTATTGCGCACGACTGCTGTAGCACAGTCACAACAAACACACACATACATCCCCTCCACTGCCGCCCAGCGCTCTTTTTAAATGTGTCGAGGTTATAAACAGAGTATGACTATCTTAGTTAGTACGTATACACTCTAAGGGGTATACAAACCTTGAATCTAATACAGTATGGGGCTCCTGCTTTTCTCTTTTGAATGATCTCTTCTTTTGAAAGGTTTCTACATCTGTTGTCATATTTTGGTATGCTTTGAAACTTTACAGCATCCCGACGCAGTAAATTTAACCTACGCTCTGTACAATAACATCTGTAGGCAGAACCATTTTCCAGTAGTCTAAGAATCTGTTGTCTAAAAATTAAATCATATAAATTATATATAATCATAACAGCCAATGATTAACAGCGAAAATGTGACCTTAATATGAATACTCCATAAATTAAACAATATGTTTTGGAATTTGAAAAACAGACATGATCCCATTATTCGCTTATTACATAAAAATAGCATAAGTATTTGAAAGGCACTAAAATCTCCTCCTAGTCAATTTGACTCCAAACCGGAGATTATGTTACTTAGGGTTCCGTAGTCAAATTAAGAACCCTCATAGTTTTGCGGTGTCAAAGACTATTATACCTCATTTACACGCAGCCACTGCCACTGCTGCTCGCACTGCCAGAAATAATGCACGCATACTGCTTTCGATGGCAATGGATGTTCACATGCTCCTTTCTGACTCACTGTGCACCAGGCAACGCGAGTAGCAGTGGCAGGAATTACTCGCGGTCCCCACTTCCAGGCACTCTTCTCTGCTCACTTCGGCTGCATGTAAAAGAGGCATTAAAGTTACAAGGCTGAAATTTTGTACAAGTATAGAAGATGGGATGGGAGTGTTTGTGTAGTTTATTAAAAAAAAAAATACTCTCTAGATATATACATAATTAGTAAAGTTGTCTAATTTGTGTGTCAAAGGGACCTATGCCCCGCACAACTGGACTAGACTACTTATAAGTCTGATGCTTTGTTATTAAAAAAATACCTTGCCTTAACAATCACTAGCCTTTTTTATCAACAGTGTGTAAGGCTACTAAGAAATTCATTTTTTGTATGGAATGTGGTCACAGGGTTAGGGGAGCAACAGTCAGCTCGGCATCAAGACAGGATGAATATAGATTCCTTAGGGAAGCCAACAGAGATAGTAATTTTTGTTTTGTTATCTTATCCCAAACCCCGTAAACTTGTTAATCATTATGCAACCTATTTTTGCGATAGACCTTTTATTGTGATGTATCTGCTTTTAACGATTACTTAAGGCATTATATGGTTTTCATATCACTTGTGCGTGTTTCCTCGCCTACTGAAACTTTCCCTGAACAGAATACACAGTAACAAAATCAAGACACCGTCAAAGCTATATTTTGAAATGAAATAAATCATAATCATAATCCTGAGGTTACCTTTACCAACTCCCAACTTCCAAGTTTTTGAGCCAAATATAAAATATGAAAGGAACTTTGCAAAGAGAGCTAGTAAAAGCGTAAACAATCTATATAGCAACTGAATAATTTTATACAACACAATAGGTACTTACTGATATATGTCCAACCTCTCACTTTGGATGTAAGGGCCCCTATGTCCCCCAATGCCAGGTCCTTCATTACACTCAATACCTGCCCATTCCAAATCTTTCAATAGAGCTTCTATTGAGTCACTCACTTTCCGTGTCTGATCAGTGTCTTCTATTCTTAAAATCAAAGATCCATTGTAAGATATCGCAAATAGTTTGTTATAAAAAGCTGTCCTAAGACCACCCAAATGAAGATAGCCTGTAGGACTTGGTGCAAATCTTACTCTTGGAACCTTCGATGTAAGACAACGGTAAGGAGGAGGAACTATTGCAATTTTTGATAGTAACCTCATAATTAGAAAATAATAAAATCCTCGATAGAAATTTATTAATTTCTAAGATCTGAATTTATTAAAATAACTATATTACATTCTGTAAATACAGTAGTTTAGTACAGTAGTCTAGTTAAAATTAATATTTTGCACAAAAAAGAAGTTCGCGAGATTTTAAATGCCCCATTTGACGTTTCTGAAGAGACTATAACCGGTTCCATAGGATGGTATCGCTGACAGGTGACACTTGACATCTTAAATGATGTAGCCGTGCAGAATCAAGTCGATTTTTAAACGATTATTGACGAGTTTCCATAGAAAATGAAATCGTTTTTTTGTACGATTTACATAACAATAGCGATTAGACAAGATGATAGATCCATTCGTTCGATGTTAATTGTTCAGCTCTTCACTTTCAACGTTCCGATGCACACTATGCACATTTGAGGTTAATGAAATTAATAATTTAAATTTAATTATTTTAGATTTCTATTTATTTTGATTTTATAAGTATAAAATCTAATAACAATAAGTGCTATTTTTAAACATTACCGTTTATGTTTATTCAGTTTAATGGCTCGAGTCGTTGAAAGGTTTGATGCGTGAAATGGATAAATAGCACCATTCAGCGATACCATCCTAACTGAAAAAGACTATATAGTAGGTACTTTTTAAAATTTACAAAACATATTTGCCGATGTTTTTTCACTAAATCAATACATTTCACATTTTAATATAGCATATTTATTTTATAATTTGTAATGACTGAAAAACAATGACATTCTATTATTTATTATTATTTAAGGCTCGGGCAAATCAAGCGCGTGTGCGGCGCGTCGCGTTTCGAACGCGGGCCCGCGCAATTGGTACCCGGCATAGCGCAGGCGGGCGGCGGCTTCAACGCGTTTCGAAAGCGTTCAGTGGGACTTCACGACGCGTTTGCCCTATACATATGTAATTGTAATAAAATCGTAACGTGGAAAAAGTCTGTAGGTACATTGAAGATAACAATCGATAGATTTATAAAAATCTTGTCTCTACGTATTCAAATATATTAGGATTGATACACTTCATGATATACCATAACCCTCCTTTTTATAGGTTCTTTGAAGTACACAATATATCTCCAATAACCGATAGGTACATACAACCCTCCTTTTTGCACCAGCGGAGTGCGGAGTGTGAGTGAATGAGTGAGAATCAAAACCTATAGGCGAGTTCCCATTGACCTAGAATCATGAAATTTAGCAAGCAGCAATGTGTAAATGTGCAGTTACACGGGCAACTTTTTTCCGGAAAAACCGGCAACTATAGGCATCTTCCTCTAACGTACCTACGAAGTTAGAGTAAGACGCTATAGTTGTCGGTTATAAATTGCCGTCAAAAGGTGCTCGTGTAACTGAACTTTTATAGCCCTGTCAAGTAAAGGAAAACCTCCGAAAACCGTAAATTTGTAGTTACATCACAAAAAAGAATAGTAAAACGGAATAACTTTTGCGTATCACACTCGACGGTTGTACAGAGATGGGAAATTGCGAAAGCTAGTTATGTTTATTGTAAAAATATTTCTTTAGCGTATACCTGTGTAAGGTAATATTCAGGAAGTATCTGGGAATATTGATGAGTGATTTGAAACGATATTGTGTAACGTACCTATACGTAAAAATCGGCCGTCAGATAATAGGTACGTGAGGTGAGCAGCGTTTTTACGTACCTTGATTACCTGTGATAGCTAAAAAATGGCCGTCTGGCCAAGCTAGCCGGTAGACGTACGATCCTAGTAGGATATGCTAAAACTACTCAATGTTACACATTTTGTTCATCAGAAAATAAGTAACGCCTGGCGACCCTGGGATCTTGCTCTATATTGTCATCAGAACTTCACATAAATACATAATAGAATAGACGGGTTTCCTGAGAAATTGTAATTAGTCCGTCATTTACATTATAAAAAAAATATTGAACACACATTTTATCTTTCGTCAATTTAACAAAAAAATTACGTTGCGTTGCAGTTCCGCGTGACGCGACGTCACGGCTTTGCACACTGCGGCCCTAACATGCATGGCACAAAGATAAATTAGAACCGTTTATCTCTAAGTGCGTCTCGATCACACTAGTGCCGACGAAAGAGATAGTCATAGAGATAAACGGTTCTAATTTATCTTTGTGCCATGCATGTTAGGACCGCTGTTTACCATTAAGTGACGTCATGAGCCCCCACTCCCAAACTTTGATGCGCGTTATCTTTGTCAATAACATTTTGATTGATTTGGTAAAGCAAAAAATACGTGTTCAATATTTTTTGATAATGTAACTGACGGACTAATTAGGATTATAATTAATTTACCCAGGAAACATCCCTATTGCTAAGGAAATGGGTGAAATTCGGTTCCTTCGATTCCTTGGTACATACTTAGTGACATACACGTACGACCAATGAAAAGCGTGTTAGTAAAAATTAAATTGTGTTTCCTTTAAGCAAGCCCTTTCAGCATTAATCTGGCGCAAGAACCCCACGATTAATTGAGCTTATTTAAGAAGGCGCCGAGCGTCCAGTGGCGCCCTCATCAATGTAATTGTGTTTTCTATTACACTGAAGTATTTTATTATATCGAAGATGTACCTATAAGTTTTCGCGTAACTTAATACACAATTTATGTGCTATATACGGGTAAGGTGTGTACGGTTTTAAGTAAATAGATTTACTTAAAACGGAGAAAAGGAATGAATAAAAAGCTACATTACATAAGATATAAATTGTGTACGCACGTCTTCGATTTTAATACAATACTTTAGTCTAAGGCTAGCCACTGACCTACAATATAACTGTGCAATATCACTGGTTGCACAGTTATATTGATCGTCAGTTAATGATATCGCCGCTCAATATCGACTACTGACGATCAATATAATTGTGCAACCAGTGATATTGCTCAGTTATATTGTAGGTCAGTGGCTAGCCTAATAGAAAACACAATTACAGTGATGAGGGCGCCACTGGACACTCGGCGCCCCCACAAATAGATGATAACTACCTAACGTGCCAAGATATCGCTTTGCTCAATTAAAAATACAAAAAGCTAGAAAAGATGGGATAGTAGTGTGTGTGTGTAGATTCAGATGTACCTCCCTAAAAGTAATCCTGGCGGAGCCCATGAATCAAGCGAAAGCCTATTAATAATAATAAAAAGGAAAATTAATTATTTAACTATATACATTTTCATAAATGTAAAATTTCACGGTGTCCCTTTAATTTAAGATAATACGTTACTTAGAAAGAATTAATCCTTACAATCGACCCTTTGCATCATCTGCATCATAAAAATACAGAATGTTTGTTAAACATTTGGACGGTTCGATTCCCAAAGGAAGAGAAACATCCGCGCGGCATAGCCGTGTAACATCCTGTATAAATAGTTCTATACCTCTGCAGCCCTAGCACGCCAGACACTGGGACAAGTTAAACCAGTGCGCCTCTCTCACACTAGTGCCGGCGAAAGAGATAGTCAGAGAGATACACGGGTTTAACTAATCCCGTGTCTGGCATGCTAGAGCCACTGGGGACCCATATAGGAAATAATTGTCCATTTAATTCGCTTAAAAATCATTATAATAAAACAAGTAATATTCAATAATAATTATATACATATTCACATTTTTGAATTTTACTTTTCAAATTCACTCCACCTAGTTATCACAAAAAAGAAATAAAAAATTTGGAAGGGTAAGTTTATCGATTTCGGTAGTAAAAGTTAAATTGTTCAAGGAAACCACCGCACGCCTTCGATTTTAGAGATAAGAAAAACTGCGTACAGATAAACTCTTAGCGACTTTGGAATCGATATCGGTAATTTCTTCCAAAAACAAACCTTACCTACCTATGTTATTTCATTACGAAAACCCTGCGGCCCTACCATGCATGGCACAAAGATAAATTAAAACCGTTTATCTCTATGACTATCTCTTTCGTCGGGACTAGTGTGAGAGAGACGCACTTAAGAGATAAACGGTTCTAATTTATCTTTGTGCCATGCATGTTAGGGCCGCTGCATCTATAACTAAAAGAAAGTACTGCGGTTTATGTTCACTATAGGAAACTATAACAGAAGTGCGTCTGTACTTACCTACCTTTAAAAAAAGAAGAAACAATAAATTGATTCTGCCGTGCAGTAGATATGGAAATAGCTAGCAGTCGGTGATTTCGTATTTTATGGAGCATCACCGACAGCTATTTCCATATTGACCTGCTCGATATGGCAGAATCCGTTTCTAGTTTCTTCTTTTGTAAGAAGTTATGCAGTCGGTTGTTGTTTTTTACAATTACTTAATATTTTTTATTTACATCCTTATAGTAAGAGTTGTGTAAAGGGGCCTGTAAACCGGCAATAATAATTGCAGCTTGCTGGCAATCTTGCTGACCATCATAGCCAAATATATCTGACGAGACTCTTGCTGCAAATAAATTGCTGCGATACATTGCAGCGGCCCTAACATGAATGACACAACGAGAAGTTAGACCGTCTTATCCCTAAGTGCGTCTCTCTCACACTAGTGCCGACGAAAGAGATAGTCACAGAGATAAACGGATTTAATTAACTTTGTGTCATTCATGTTAGGGCCGCAGAATATATTTCAGTAAGATCGCGCAAGCTGCTAAACCAAGCAACTGAGTTCATACACGTGGGCAAGTATTGCCGATATTTCTTATTCAGACAAAATACCGGACAGTGAGGCTATTCTGATTGCTGCAGCAATTATTGTGACATGTCACTATTTAAATAAATCATAAAATAAGAAAAAAAGAGTGTGGATACCTACGGTCATAAATAGACTGGAAGCCTTTACCAGAGTTACCAGATCTTTTTTTTTTAATTTAATTAATTAATTCGGAAATTAAAATTCTAGTGCATCAGCAGCGATGCCCTTGAACTCATTAGATCTTACCTCAAATACAGAATACAGAAGGTATCAGCAAACGGTGTAGTATGTACAGACTGTGGTGGATATGAAAGTGCCCCAAGGATCAATTCTTGGTCGTTTTCTGTTTCTTGTTTATGTAAATGATCTTCCTTATATGGTAGGCCAAAAATCAGGCAAAGTCATGTTCGCAGACGATACATCTCTGCTGTTCAAGGTAAATAGAAAAGATACCGAACTCAGAACCAAATAATGCTCTATCCAAGATTGCTTAATGGTTTGCTGCGAATAATTTGTTAGTTATTTTAGGGTATCATAAAAAGACCAAATGTATAAAATTTTCTTAAGTTAACTAACTAGAGTAGTAATAAGTTTGTATGATAATGAATATTAAATTAGAGGGTTAAACATAGAATTTGTAAAGTCAACTGTTTTTGTAGCATTAACACTTGACTCTAAACTGCAGTGGGATCCCATATTACAGCAAAAGCGAGTAGGTTGAGCTTTGTTGCGGTTGCAGTCAGACAGACGAGGCAGCTAACTCGATGTAGCGACGGCAAGGTTGGTTTACTTCGCGTATTTCAAAAGCGTTGTTTCATGTTGTTTAATTTAATGGAGATCCGTTGCTGTATTAAGAGTCTATTTTTCAACTTAGTTACTTCAGAACTCCGTCATTTATAAATCGATTTAAAAATTTTTTTTTTTAATTGGTAGGGTATACCTTCAGTTTGGTCCCGTTGTCGTCAAAGTCGAGTTATGATGAGAGGATCTATGAGGAATCGATGGAACTCTTCAAATATTATAGGCAAGCATATAGCAATTTTAATATTTTCTGTAATAACTCAAGCAGTTACGTTCCAAAAGCATTATTTGGTGAAGTGGAACTGTTGATGAAGACCATAGATGATCACCGGAACTCCTAAATGTTGAGTATTTCACGGTTGGCGATTAAATTGCTGTATAAAGTTCTGAAGCAACTTAGGTCCATGAAAATGTATGTAGTAAAATTGAAGAACCAGGAGAACTCCTCAACGATTGACATTCTTGGATCGTGGATAGCAACAGTTTGTAAATGGTGATGAGCAATTGGCATTATGCTATTGTTACTTGATGTAGTAAATGTGTGTCGTTAAATCATAGGATAATAAATCTTTATTGACCAAAAACACGTGTGGATAATAAATAAATGTAAAAAAAGAAAACTTAGGTACTTTTCAAAGGCTATTTGAAGTCGGGTTTTTTATTTTATAAATTATAGATTATATTTCTGCATAAAAGGGCCATCGGGGCCATAGAATAACATGGGTATCTGCGAGTCCCTCAAGTCATTTTTCAAGGAAATAGAAATTCTAACCCTCTATACAATTTTCCTACAAATTTAGATAAGCCAAAGGCTACCAGAAATACCGGAAAGCTTAAAGGACAAACTTATAGACTGGCTAAATTTAAACAATAACTTCTGAGGAATTGTATACCTTTTTTACAATAGAATACCAACAAATATTATAATAGATCAAACAGACAACGTTTAAATTTACTGTAAAGCGAATTCGTGTGTCAAGGGCATTAAGGCACAGTAAAAGATTACATTATGGACAGTGATTTTAGAAATTAATTCTGACCTGCACCGGCGATCCCTGGGTATCGATGGATGTATCTACTGTAGTATATACTTAGATTTGTTAATAAAACTGTAGACACCATTGTTACTTTATATGTGTACTGTTTTGAATATACGTCACTGAGTTTCTTGCCGGCTCTTCTCAGTTGAGGTTTTTATCTGAACCGGTGGTAGATTCATACCTTGACCTTCATAAGAGCTTATAAAACAGTTAATTGAACAAAGTCATTTTGACTTTAACACTTCCAGTGCCAGTCCAAAAATCAAGTCGCATCCCAGGCGCCGAAAAATTAACTCCATACAAAATTTCTATAGCAAGAACCCGACCAGCGAGTCGTTCGGCGTGGCGAAAAAGTCATAGAAAACCCGATTATCGGGTTTTCGGCACTGAATGTGTTAACATCATAAAATTCCACGCCGGCGAAGTCGTGGGAAAAAGCTATCATAATTATCAGTTCATATAATTCATACGTAAACACTTCATTTTTGAGAATGCAGTCTTTCTTATCTTTAAAATCAACGTCATCATTCCTTAGAAGTAATTTCCCTACCTCTTTTAGCTGAAGCTATTCTTCCGCGTACTCACCCATTTAGATTGCTCACCCTGTTTTTTAATCAATTATACGGTTTACCCTTGAATCGTAAACAAACTTTTCGTCGAATATCAGTTCAAAGTCAACGTTTCCCATATTTTTATTTCATAGACTATTCATATCATCGAACGAATAAATCAAGTATTTTTAAATCGACGATTATTTAATTATAGAATAAAATTTTCATAATTTGAATACTTGAAAAACACACGGCTTACTCACGATTTATTGTCAGAAATAGTCCGACATGTTTCGAACTCGAATGGAGTCCTTCTTCAGGGTTCGAGTGCGGTGCCGGTCAGAGCAACCCGCGCATTGACTGTTGTTTCATAATTTTTATTTAAATCTTGTAAATGATAATTCATAAAAAATCATTTAAATGTGTATTGTTTATAAAAAGCAAGTCTTCCAGGGTGGTCATAAAAAAATAACTAACACCAAAGGCTAAAAATGCATTAGCATTTAGCCTTTGAGCCTAACCGTTCCGAGTCGCTTCCGCTCCGACCCATCTTGCTCGCTCGCTGTTATATTGTACTGTGTATACACAAACGCCGATGAAATGAACTTCGATATTCAGTTGTTCTGTCTTTTGAATAGTTTATGAAATGTAAGATGTTCTAGGAATTAAGAAAATTTCTAATGTATAATCTATGAAACCAGATTACTTCTAAAGAAATTATAGGAACTGAATATTCTATAAATATTTTTCGGTGAATTGAAATTCGATGAAAAGTTTGTCAACAATTCAGGAGGATATCCAGTTATACACTACGACAAACTACACACGAGACAACATGATGAGTCTATATGAAGAGTAGTCTTCATGTAAGCACCTATTCAAGTTGGTGCATCGCAGCGCTCAGGATGCGAAAAAGTCTGTTTAGATCTTACGACTCTACAACTACTAAAAAAAAAATGAATGTTTGGACCAGTGATGAAAAACGCTTACTATTGTATACAGGTGTCTCTAAAACCAACGATAATACGAAAGGAGCTGGTAGGGCGGCTCAAGAGCTGCTAGATTAATTAATTTCGACTTTATAAAAATATCATAGTTTTCGAGATAATGGCACTTTCATAAAACTCGTGGTTTTTGAGTCCCCTTTTTCACTATTTTGAGTGCTACGAAAATGACACAACACGTAGTAATTTACGCACCGGTTTTGAGATAAGGCAAATTTATTGCAAATGGACCTCATACTGGATTTATTCAATTGGAATGGTTTGGAACCAAAATTTTAATTTAGAATTAATAATTGGGGAATTGGAGAATAATTTGAAATTGGAATACAATACTACAATAGTACAATATAAATTAAAAATAAAACAGACATTTAGTGTAGTTTTCATAATGGTACAGCATGTTCGAAAAGTAAATCTGTGTTATTAAAACGAAACTAAAGGATCGAATTGCTTGTCACTAACAAGAGATTTCGTGCTTGCATTAAAGGTAAATGACAAGCAATACGCAAACTATGATAATTTTATTAAGGTCAAAATTACTTAATCTAGTAGCTCTTGAGCCGCCCGCCCGGCCAGCTCATTTTGTAGTATCGTTGGTTTTAGGGACATCCTGTATAATCGGTAGTTGATCCAATTTAAAACTTTATCAGAAGTTACAATCCTTATGATAATAATAAGAATCTATAGATTTCTATCAGATATTTACCTGACGGGCAAATAGGTGCGTAGACCCATATGTATACCGAAGAGTGACAACAACTAAAGCTTACAAGTCTTACAACAGATTGTTACTGTTTTTAAACTATGTTTCTAGATAAGTATTTAATATTTTAAATTCTGGACAATCATCATAAATGTAATATAAAATATTTTTTGGATTAGCTTACAATTCAATTGTATCAGCCGCATAAATCTATTACGATTATAACCGCAATCCACTCGACGGTACACAGCTCCAAACTGTACATGAACAAGCGAGTCAGCAGCAGTATGAAGGAGGTTCTGAGCATGCGCACATAGGTGCGCGGTCGAGGTACCGGTTCGGCGCGTCTGCGCGAGACAGGGCCGCGCCTCGCATCGTGCTGCTCGCGGGCGGCGAGCCCCGGCTAGCCGGACGCCGGCTCCAGGGCCTTCAGCCCCTCTGCGTTCAAACCCTGCTTCTGGCACCACTCCACAAAGTCATCGATCAAAACGGGCCAAGCTCCCTCGGCATCATAGTTACTCATTCCATCATCGATTTGCGTCGCAAAATCCAAAAGAAGATTCCATGTGTCCTTGGGAATTGATCTCTTGTGGTGCTCCTGAAACATTACAATTTGTGATAGTGAGTAGTGGTAGTGGGGCAAGTGTCGCATTCAAGTTATAGGGTAGTAGAACCAAAAGATGAACGCCCCCCCAATAGTTGAACGATCTTCCAAAAGTACACTTAGTTTAAGTTTAAAATTACTTATTAAAGAGGATATAGTACCATCTGGTATTTTTTTTATCGAAAATGATTAATGATTATTCTATTCTTTATGTTATTTACACAAAACTCGTTTGTGATAAATTGTTAACATATTTGCTGTTCAAGTAATGGTTGCGATATTTTACTAGTAACCCAATACTTGAACGGTGTTCACCTTGTAGGCACTGTGCCGTGCAGTTTAGTGCAATGCTTTAAAGTAAAGAAATACCTGTTCAGTCCAGTGACACAGAAAAACATTCTCACTTAAATCAATCTTTTATCGATGTATGATTTACTTACCAAAAGATGAACACAAATATTGTTAATTAATTCTGTTATTTTAGGATTTCTTTTGGTATGAAATGTAACACTGTTCAACAGTAAGCTTGTTGCTCAGAACTTGAACTAGTCAGTTTATTAGTTCAGCGTTTGGGTTTTAAATCTAATAAATGAACAATTACATGAATATTTTAGTTCATTTACAGTGTGCCTGGACATGAACTAAATAAAATCAGTCGTTCAAGATTAAGATGCCATCGATAAGGTTGTCTTGTAATTGATAAAAGTTCGTATTTTTTCTGTGAATATTTATAGTTTGCTCAATATGGACCTTAATAACACCCGGACATTAATTATGATATTGTTATTTACTTATATCTATTGCATTTATTAATATATTTGGTAAGAAATGAAGCTAAAAGCTTCTTTAATACGTGTTTTACGATTCGCAGATGCAACGTATGCGTCATAGTATATGGCTTTTGTTCATGCGCAAAGCACGGGACGGCACAGTCGAATGGGTTAGATACCACTGTTCCCTTTTATATTTATAATTATTAAGATAAAATAGAGATTTATTTGATTAATGTATGTAGGTATATAAACTCTTTATTGACAGAAAAAACAGTTAAAAACTTAAACCTAGACATTCGGCAGTGTATCAGCAAAATTCGCAAAGCAACAGGCGACGCACCTGCCGTGGGATATATTACACCGATTTTCGACCGCCGCATAACTTAAAATCGAATTGACCGACACACATGCAATTTTGCGTGTCTAGTAAGACTCTTTTCTAATTGCTAAATTCCAAATTTCGATAAAAAAAAACCTCTTACCATTCGTCGATAATGACATACATACATAGCATCACGCCTGAAATCCCTAATGGGGTGGGCAGAGCCACAAGACTAGGTACTTGTGGCCACGTTCAATTAATTAATTAGTCCTAAGATGGTATGATGAACCGTATGGTGACAGGTGGTCAGCCCATAGCCCATACAGATAGTCCACCATGTTGGAGAGGACCCGTCCTTTAGTCGACTTTTACGACATGCCAGGATGATAAGCATCTGCACGCATTCTATGCTATTTCTTCACTCCCAGTGCAGCAGAGGAGACGAGATAATGACGACGTCCGAAAATCACAATTTTTATCATTGACTGACTGACTTATAGTTCAAAAGTTTAGACTACTTCCAGGGGACCTAAGAAGTTAAAACTTGGTGTGGAGGTAGATTGTAGGACTTATACTTAGGAAACAGTCAGGAATCAACACATTAAGGGTTGGTATAGAAGACAAAGTTATTAATGCGGCCAGTTTCAAACGTTATATATGGAACAGGTGAATTAGATAACTTTTTTGTTATTTTTGAACGATTTACTTTAAATTAAATAGTATGCATTGGCCTTAGTGCGAGTGTGTTTGCCTATCTGCTCACAATCCGAAACGTTTCATGGTTAACCCTTCTGGTAGTAACGTCGAGGCCCCGCATCTGGCGCTCCGATATCAGAAGTCTACATCGGGAGTGCAAAATGTGGAGCCAATTGCAAATAATGAGGAAAACTTGAAAAGTTCCGATAGTGATCCTAATATTGGAAATTGTGCTCTGCCGGCTGCAAAAGCAGGGCGGACACAACGGAATTGATTCAGGCGGTGGCGTTCATATACCTGCTAGGATGACAAGTTTTTTTTAATTTAATCCCGATTATGTGCGCGGGCGTATGTGCGTGCGTGCGTGAGTGCGCGCGCGAGCGCGCCTGTGTTTGTATGTGTGTGGGTATGTGTGTGGGTGTGTGTGTGTATGTGTGTGTGTATGTGTGTGTGTTTGTGCGTGCGTGTGTAGTCTTGTGGATTTTCATAAGGTTCTTGTCTGATATTTATGAGATCTGTATTGAAACAGCGCATTGCATCGCATTGATCTGCGAAGTTTTTGAGAAAATAATTTTGTATGGTATCCCAAGACGTGACCCGTTTATTCAGAATCGAATGAAACATTATTTGATTATGGCTGTAAACTAGTTGGGGTTACCGTCGTAATCAGAAATGATACTAAATACCGTTTTCAAAGAGCTAATTGTATTACTATGTGTATCCAGTATGATAATTTCAGGCTAAAAGTCACTTAAATATAATTTAGTAGAAAAAAACATGGTTCAATGAAATAGAATTAAAAATTCAAGTATTTACGCAATTTTTATTTTATTTTCTAAGTAAATTCAGTCACAGAAAACAGATTTTGCGGGTTTCTGAAGTTCTTCAATTCAATGTACAAAATGCAATACTACGTTAAGAGAAATAGTGGAAAGGACTCACAGTATGATGAACAGCATTTTACGGCCTCGAAGATTCGATGGCCAGGGCACTTGATGTAGAAGGACTCCAGCTATCCGGAAAGACTGCGTCAGTTATTGGATGCGGATATTAATTGCACTATCTAGGTCCTTTGAGTAAAACTTTAGTCCTTTAAATAATTACAGATATATTTTTTATAATTAAAAAATAGCCCGACTAGTAGTTGCACGCAACGATATTAGTCCGCGGCTCGTTCCGAACAACGACACTCTTGAATCCAAGATGGCGGACGACACTGTCATGTCAAAAATCGTCATTGGTATCATTGTCCATGTATGTATTTAGGCCTGACAAAACCAAATCCGATGTCACTTTTTAGATCCAAGATGGCGGGGTGACACCGTCATGTCAAAAATCGTCACGGGTATCGTTTTCACAAATATAAAAATCTGTTTAAAAAAATATACAGATGCCGATTTGAACAGTTGCAATATTTCAAGGGCTTAATGAACAGTATTTAAATACAATTATATCAAAAAACCTAAATAGTGAAAGAAAACCGGTTTTCTAATCTCCTCAATTTGTCTCATTCAACTGTAAACATATGTGCGCCAAGCACAGACGCACGCGGTGCGAATTATTTACTTTAAAACAACTGTAGCCGTTTTAATACACGATTACAAATTTTCTTTCATATTTTTCGGGCTTACATACACATACATATAATCACGCCTGTTTCCCGTAGGGGTAGGCAGAGACCACTTCTTTCCACTTGCTACGATCCTTACATACTTGTTTCGCTTCGTCCACTTTCATTATTCCCTTCATACATGCTCTTCGGGCTTAGGTCCATCATAAATAAACAGAGGTATCTCTGGCGTATTTAATAATAATAATAACCATTTTTTTCAGGTAACAAGGCCCATAACATAAATACCACATGAAAATATATGAAAAAACACAAACATATAGACAAATACACACACAATCACACACACAAACTTGCATTTATAATATTGAAAGGATTAGTAGGAAGTAGGATTATTTATTTTGAAGAATATTTGTACCAAACTTTAAGTACTTAGATATCAGCATATATAGAATCAGTTCTTCCTACACAACAACAAGGTTACATTTATTTCTTGAACGGTTACCTAAAGGTTTGTTTTGAAGTTCCTTTATACCAAGGTTCAAGTTGATAAACAAATGGAATCAGTTTTTACAATACAAAGTTAAAGCACCCTAAGGCATCCTTTTTTAGGAGTAGTTTCGTTTTTTTTCAATCCCCTACCTGATTCTTGGTTTTCGACTGCATTTATACCAAGTTTCAAGTTGATAAACAAATGGAATCGGTTTTTCCCATACCAAGTTTAACGCCCCAATGCACTCTTTTTTAGGGGTAGTTTAATTTATTTCTCTAACGTATACCTTAAAGTTTGTTTTGAAGAGTACTTATACCAACTTTCAAGTTAATAAAATCATTGAATTTCTTTTTTTCCATAGATACTAACTTCAAGGGAGGTAGTACTGTAAGGGAGTAAAAGAGGGGGCTCTCTTACTCCCTTCCAGTTTTATTTCCAAAGTTTCTATAGCCTATGTCCTGCCTAAAGTTTTCCTTAATATAATATCGAAAACCGCATTGAAATCCACCCAGTAGTTTTAAAGTTTATCGCGCACATACAACCAGACAAACCGACATGAAATTCAAAAAAGCCGATCAAGTGCGAGTCTGACTCGCGCGCCGAGGGTCCCGTACTTACCTATGAAAAACAGACAGCACCTTGTAGGTACGGAACGCTAAAAATAAAAGATAAATAGCTTTTATCAACCAGGTAACCATTTACAACCTACCTATGAAATAAAAGAAAAAAAAATCGCAGGCTCCTATCCTATCTTCGTCGAACCGTCGAGTGTGATAAGACTAAGGTCATTCCGTTATACTATTTTTTTTTGCGATGTAACCACTAATTTACAATTTTCGGACTTTTTCCTTTAATAGTTCTGGAAGTTGTTGTCCAAATTTCATGATTCTAGGTCAACAGGAAGTACCCTAGTACCCTATAGGTCATGATTCCCTTGCGGTACCCTTGCGAGTAACAAAATATGTGGCATAAACGGCTGTATCTTTTGATTGTGTTGAGTTAGAAGGTTGTTTTTTTTCACGGCTCCAAATGATTGCAGACCTGAGTACTTGATATTAATTTCAACTTGATACCTTCACGCGTTTCTGAGAAAAAGCGGCTGGCAGACACACAGTCATACAGACAGACAGACAGATGGACAAAGAAGTAATCCTATAAAGGTTCCTATTTTCCTTTTGAGGTACGGAACCCTAAAAACCACTGGAATTTGTTGTATTGCGCATTCTGAAGCCCCCCATAGCATTTTTTCATTGTTATCATCAATGTACAGACTTTAAAAAGTTTCTCAAAACAAATATTCATCAAATATATGTATGTATATGTCCGTGTTTGAGTTCCCTAACTCTGTATATGTACCAATTTTCAACTTCCATTGAACCTTTAAAATTGATTGAACACAGTTTTTAAGAAAAATAATATCTTATTTATTTAATTTCACGCTATATATTTCGAAATGTCAAAATAGAATTGGAGTTACTTACATATAAAAGTTCTATTTCGTTTTCTTTTATGTTTCTGTCGTAAAAGGGGAACAATTTTTTGGTATATAGCTGTTTTAGGAATTCAACTGTGTGATCTCGACTAGGTACGCCAGCTTGACGGTGTGTGCACAATATTTTACCCGTATTTATGTAGTATGAAATAGCTCACTTTCTATTACAGCTACGAAGTTGAGACAGCGAGCCAGGTGCTACTCTTTAGGTACTTTTTTTTTGAGATAAACGGTATTTTTGGAAGCAGCACCACTCTGGCGATCGAGACTAGGTACGCCAGCTTGACGTCAAATTAGCGTACCCGTTAAACAGGGCCTTGTCCTGCTAAATTTGTCTTGAGTATGTCTTTGAATAGGTATAATATTCTTTCTGGATGGAGATCTGTTTCCTATTAATTTCGTCCAGGCCGTATATAACAACTTTAACATGAAATTAACTTCTTTAAAATTTCACATTCATTCTTATTTTGGCTGCTACAGAGCCAGTATTTTCTGGATTTCCACGCACAGATTAAGGTTTTCTGTCCTGAGAGTGGTTACGACGCGATCCATGAGATCGATTGCTCCAGAGACAAAGCATTGGTTGTTTGCATAATTTGCTGCTTAACTTTTGATATCTCACTCGTAGTGACTGTGATGATATTATATTATAGTAGATTTAAATTTTTGGAGTAGATGAGAGTCGCGAAATTGTTGTTACTGCTAGATTTTTTCTAGTTTTTTTGTCTAGGAGAGCTTTTTTTTTGGTTTAGCGGGATTATTGAGGATATAGTAGCTTCTCCTTGATCTCTATTGGTGGTATCTAAATCCCAACCATGTTATTAATAAATAAAATATAAAGTCCGGTGCCATAACACTGAACAACAGCACCGCTACTTAACTCTAAGTAGATATGCATCCGATTATCCGATTCCTGATTATAATTTAGCCCCCAACGCCGTAAATCGAGAGGTAATTGGAATAAAAGCGATGAGGTCACTTTTTCGGCCTCTCATGCGGAGGGTCGCGGATTTAAATCCACCACTCTAAGATTTTCGGGTCTCAAGTGCGGAATTTAAATTAGTCTCTAGTAGAAGTAAAGTTTGAAACATATAGATAGAGGTTTCCTATCCATGTGTAAGGGGAAGCGTTAAGATTATTCCTAACTACTATGTATACCTAAAAATTCGCATTGCCCTGGTAACACACAAGCAGGATAATAGATTAATAAATAAACAATAAACCCACAGGGTATTCACATTAAAGTTCTATATATTTTATTTACTAGTACAGAGCCACGAGTAAGTAAGTAGTAGTAGACCTCGCGAGTCTGTCTTTGCATAGCTTAAAACCAACTCAACCCCCAGAAATACATTCGCCATTTTGAAAAACGGACGATACAATACAAATACAAATACTCTTTATTGAACACCACATAAAATATATTAGAAAAAGACAAAGAAATAGGTGACACGGTATCAATAGGCGGTCTCATCGCTAAGTAGCGATCTCTTCCAGACAACCTTAGACGATAAACTGAATTGACAAAATTTCTGTATAATTATCGAACCAGTTCACAAAATTTCATGAGAATCGGTTAAGAAATGCGACCTGTAGAGTGCGACAGACGAACATACGAAAGCATTGTTGCCCAAACGGATACAGAGACGCTTCGCGCTCGTTCGGTCACTAAGCGTTGGAAATAACTAAATCCTGATTAAAAATATTTGTGGGCCTTTATAACAATTTAAGCTTATTTAATTTTGTATGGTGCTGATTTTTCATATTAAGGCATTTTTTAAGAATATATAAAGGGGTAATTACACAAAAGATCCCATAGGGTCGAAGTGTATCCGCAAGGACCCCACCCTCTAAGATAAGATAAGATAAGAATATATAAATAATAAAAAATAATAAATAATACTAAATACTAAATCAGGGGACAATCTTTACACACTTCGATCTAGTCCCAAAGTATGCTCTAAAGGCTGGTGTTATGGGTACTAGACGACGATATACATACTTATATAGAGAAATAAATACTTAAATACATAGGAAACATCTAAGACTCAGGAAACAACATTCGTGTTTATCACATAAATATTTTCCCTAACCGGGGATCGAACCCGGGACGCTAGCTTCGGAGGCAGGGTCACTACCAACTAGGCTAACCGCGTCGTCAGTATATACGTCAGACAGCTCAGCTCAAAGTATATGTAATGAGCTGTAATGAATTATGCAGTAGCTGCATATGATGGATTTAGTGACTCTTTTACGAATACAATGGCTGAATAACAGAAAATGGAACAACATTTAAAACTACGTTATAGCATTTTAACTATACAATTATTAACCTTCCGTGCTAGAAGCTGCTAAATGTATGCGTTTAAAAGTTGTTTTTAAAACTGCTTAGTATTGACCGGGTAGTGGTCATTTTTATTATTTTAAGCTGTGCATTCGATTTATTAGTCATTCGACAATGGCTGTGCGTATATATTCAATGTGATGTAAATCCAAAAGGGTTGAAATAATGAGAATTCGCAATTTGCAATTCGCAATGCAGGCATTAAATAAAGTGCAAGAAAAAGACCTGCCACACGCACGCCGAGCAGCAATACATAATATATAATAAATACCAAATAGCGTTAATTTGCTAACAATTGATCACAATTAATGTGTCTCAAAAAATCGCTGTCCTAGCACAAATTTACTAATCTAAATGATCTAAAAACAATCTAACTCGTAATGCAGTGCGATTGAGACATCATTAATACCATCTATCAGGGAAAAATGACCCGAATAATATTGTACAAGTTAAAATGATGCGGTGTCATTAACCCATTACTGACAAAAGGTTATGATTACACAAAGATAGGTCTACAGGTAAGTCTTTTTTTAGGCAGCGCTAGTAATTCATGCCATACGCATACTACAAAAAAAAACTCGTTTAGGTACTCAACTACCACCGCCCCTTTCCATTAATGTTACGGGCGCGTATTATAAGCAAACCCCGGTTTCACGGAGGCACTAAGAAAGCTGCTACCAAGTGATTTATTAAATAAATATCGACTTAAGTTATATCGATATAGCAATGACTTTATACATTTACTAGCTTTTGCCCGCGACTTCGTCTGCGTGGAATTCGGTTATCGCTATACCCTCGGGAACTATGCATCTTTCCGGAATAAAAGTAGCCTATGTTCTTCTCTGGCCCACCAACTATCGCTGCGCAAAGATCACGTCAATCCGTTGCCCCGTTTCTTTGTGAAAAAGAAAAAAGAAACAAACAGTTTCGCAATTATACATAAAACAAAGTTTCATAATGGAGATATGAGGACTGCTGACGTCATCTATGACTCAATTGATATACGGTCAACTTTGTTACAAAAATTTTAATTTGGTGGTTTAGTTTACAGAAATAATAAAAATACCAACGAATTACAAAATCAAAATTTGGACAGGATTCGTACCTGAGACTCTCCTATTAACTACCACAGTAACCAATAACTCATTTGGACCTGTTAGATACCTGTGTGAAATTTAGCACCAAATTTTACACGCATTGATTTTCCTGTATTATTTGTTTATTCTCCGATTCCCCTCTGTATTTCAAAATTGCTTGTAAGCGTGCCTTCATTCCTCGTACTTAAGGAAGTATTTCAGATTTTTAGCACCAGTAGTTTTAACTGTGCGTTGACATACAAATGCGTCCTTATACAAACTTTAGCACCCTAAGGCACCCCTTTATAGGGTTAGTTCCGTTTTTTCTTGATCTTGTTTGTTTTGGAGAGTATTTATACCGAGTTTCAAGTTTGTAAACTCACTGAATCAGTTTTAACCATTAAAAATGTTTCATCCCAAGGCGCCGTTTACACCCCAAGGAAACCCTTTTAGGGGCAGTTGATTTTTTTATTGAATGCCTAGCCTACCTAATTGTTCGTTTTGAGAAGTATTTATACCAAGTTTAAAGATTGTAAAGTCATGGAATCAGTTTTTCCCTTAAAATAATTTTAACACTCCATGGCACCTCTTTTTATCCCGACCGCGGCGGAGCCCAAAGGAGAATAATGTTTTAGAAGGGTATGTATGTTTGTATGTAACTATGATCGTTTCTACGGTCCTGCATAACTCCCACACTAATCATAGGCTTTAACCACAGATATATCAATTGATACGAGTTTATTGCGCAGGTACCATACTTAAACTACCTATATAACGAACGTTAGATCAGTGTATCTAATATGAAATGAAAGGTGTTAAAGAGAACGTTCCAAATATAAATGATTTGTGTGTGAAACATATCATAATTATCCATAGTACAAATGTATGTGACAGATCTTTCTTACGTTCTGTCCCTATCATGTTTTTGGTTTCCCAACTTTTCGTTTCCCAGTAGTTGGTTTACATTTTGTTACTCTATTTGTCGATCTTGCACTATTCATCCGAGCTACATATGCGCAGTCAAAGGGTTAAGAACAAAGTTTTCATTTTTAACCTCTCTGTTGGATTTGTATCAAGAACGCGCATTGCCACTATGACTAAAAAATACTGTTTAAACCTGATAGGTGTTCAAAAACTCATATACGTAATCATAAAATATATTGTTTTTATTAAAATTTTCTTTCATATATCAATATCATAATTGCGTTTTAAGATTATGGTTTTTATAATTCAGTGTTATACTGTATTGTTTCAAAATTACTTCTAATTTATTTGGCCTTGCACAGCATTTAATTTTTTACATGACTGCAGCGAAGCAAAAAGCGTTGTACTTAATGTATTCGCGTGTATGCATGTATGGGATTGTGTATGTATGTGTCTATGTAATCACTCGATCAGTTACCTCCTAGAGCCAAAACAACTGAACCGATTTTAATAAATGGGGTGTCGAACTGTTTTCACAGGATGTCCTATGTTATGCTGAAAGAAAGGTCAAACGGTGGAAGAGAGTGCAGATGTAGTGCATAATTAGTTTCCATCGTCTTTTATCGGAAAAGTTCGTATTTATCGTGCTCTCTCAATTAGATTCAGCAGGCCCCCAATTCTCGGTGCATTCGAGATAATCTCACATTCGAGATTAAAAGTCAGTGCAAACAGTCATTTGACACAACTGTATGAATCTGACGTTTAATCTCACAATCGACATTATCTCGAATGTATGGAGAATTGGGGGCCAGTACCCATCATACCATGCTGTCATTTTTCATTTTGACGCTAAATCATAAACTTTCATAGTAATTAATTTAAACATGTCACTCATTGAATACAATAATTAATTGACACTTCGGGTCCCGTCGTCTTCCGATTCAGATCCGAGTTTAACCGATGGAAACATATTATTCACTATATCTGTAATGAACTTATTAATAGAAATTAATTTATTAAAACTTTTTGCAAAAGCAATTTTAAGGCCATTTAACCCATCACACGTCGTTGATTTCTCAGTGAACTCTATTGTATACATATAATGTATGTATGTGCTCTTTATTGTACGTCAAAACACCCAAATACTTACAAAACAGATAAATTTAAACCTCTGAACGCCACGGCTAAATGCGAAAAATTCGCGCCACGGACGCCAACGACGTCCCTGGCCGACGGAAATATATGGAAAACGGCACATCGTGGCGTCAGTGGCAAGAAAATCTGCCGTCGTGTATAGCCGATTGTGTGTGTGTGTGAAAACGTTAATTAGTACAAAGGTGAACTATCCCTTTAAGAA
Source organism: Tortricodes alternella (assembly GCA_947859335.1). Classification (NCBI taxonomy): domain Eukaryota; kingdom Metazoa; phylum Arthropoda; class Insecta; order Lepidoptera; family Tortricidae; genus Tortricodes; species Tortricodes alternella. The sequence continues at coordinate 17,580,878 of OX401970.1, read as the reverse complement.
ATCTCCATTTATTATTATTTCATTATTTATTATTGTCAATTTGATACATGACATTTTTCAATGACCTAGGGACCCATGATGTATTTAGGACATTCCACGGGTTAATGTTACCAGGGTGTTCAAATTAAGATACCCGGATTGAATGTTTGGCCAGATTTTCAGTTTATTAAAACTGTTATCTGCTGAAGCCTATACTTTAAAGGAGATCTTATTATATTTATTTATTTCCAATTTTGTATATTTTTCTTTTGGTGTATCAGTAACAATTGGCTACTTGACTATAATAACAAATATTAATACATTTCTGTGGAACGAGGCTTAACCCTCAATAGAACAGTATAGAAGAGGATTTATGTAAAAAAAAAACATATTATTTAGAGAATAAAGTGCAGTGCCCACAAATCAAATCACATCGTCTTCACACTTAACAGAGGAACGTGTCCAGAAGTCAAGCTGGGTAACGACTTACTACCACAAGTGGACACCGTCAAGTACTTGGGAGTCCATCTGGATGGTAGACTAACATGGAAAACGCATATAAAAGCGAAAAGAGACATCCTCAACCACAAACTTAGATCCATGATGTGGCTACTGTGTAGGCAGTCGAAACTCTCATTGGAGAATACACTCCTCATTTATAAAGCCACACTCAAACCGATCTGGACCTATGCCATGGAACTATAAGGTACATCAAGCAACTCAAACATTGAGATCCTGCAGCGATTCCAAAATAGCATCTTAAAGACCATAGTGAATGCCCCCTGGTTCACCAGAATCTCTGAAATTAATCAGTACTTAGGAGTGCTTACCATAAAGGAAGAAATATCGACCCGCTGCAAAATATACAGGAGCAAGCTTGAGAACCATAAAAACACATATGCTAGAGCACTTGTTGAGAATAAGGCAGAACAACCACGCCATATCAAAAAGCGCAAGATACTGGACCCAATAGTCAATTAGGACTTTAGTAAATGAGGAAGATGACAGCTGATGAGCTGCCTGTTCCAAACGACAATGACAAGGACCGATTGCAAATAGGAGAAGCAAAAAAAAAATAATAATTATTATTTAGAATTTAATAACTTAAACAATTAAAATTTTACTTTTAAGTCACGTGACTTTAAACACCAGTAACGGCGTATGACGTTTGCATAAGTTGCATTCCGAATCAAGCTGACCACCTTAATCATTGAGTGTGGTATAGCCTTGAGTGGCAGATTTTAGGGGGTTAGGATTCCGGGACAAAACCTTGCAGCTCCCTGATTGTAAATATAATCGAATTTCGCATCATAGGAAAAATTGGAGCCAGAATCCACACTATGCTACTGCTTAACACTACAACAGGGAGGAATAGGAAAAGCCAAGTAATCATCTTCCTCAAGGGTAGCAAGCAGGGCAACCGCCTGGGGCCTCGCGCACTTGCGCATCAACCCAAATAGAAAAATATTAGGTACTATAGTACTAATGTTCATTAGCACTCTCTTGCCTGCTAGTTATCACACTGATATCTGTAGCATCATCATTAAAACTAATTCCACAAAGACAAGGGCCTCGCAAAGGACCCACCTAGAGCCCTGCAATGGCAAAGGCCGCCCTGATCTTCCCCACATAAGCACACTTTGCACAGTTACCTGTCAAGCTTTGAACCACCTAATGGTAATAGGTAAAACTTTTTCATGTATAGTGAGCACCTATTAAAGTTATTTGTTCGCTGCACTCAAGGCAGTAGCAATGATATTTTTCTGAGTGGGGGGACAGGCAAAAAAGTCAATAAAATTGTAGATGTACCAAATTTACATCAAGTGATCAATTTAAATCCTGGGGTACGCTAGGTTTCTGGGGTGCGCCAGGTCAACCTGCCTCCCCGTCTTGCTACAACCTTGATAAAGAGTCACTATCCGGCATCGGGTTAGATAGTAGAATCATCGGCAGATACCTGATAGTAACCAAATATCTGTTGTATCTCTACTAATAATAATAATAAAAAATCATACCGTGAGAAATTTGCACCAAGCATCAAGGAATTTAAATCTTCCACGCAGCACAATATTCCAATAAGCTATCGCCATGTCTAATTCTAGCCCCTTTTGACCTGGGTTCTTGGCATAATTAAAAGTAAACTGGTAGAAATCTTTGAATTTGTTTGGATCCTTGATTTCTGAATCTAGGGTAGCTAGTTTAGATTTTAATTTGTCTATGCTGTCAGCGCCCAGTTCCATCAGTCCCGTCAAGAACTCTTCCTTGGAGAACTCGCACTGCACAGCAGCTTTACATTTCCATGCAATGATAAGTACTAGTATAGATTCAGGGCTAAGATTTAGATCTTCTAGGAATTTCATCACTCCATCCACAGTAATCTTGTCATTTTCTTGTTGGTCCTTGTATTTACTAAATAACTGTTCTACTTTTTTCCTGTCCACTGAAGCTTTGATAGGATCTTTGTAGTATGCCTCAGGGTTCTGAAAATAGTTATCACTAGCGAGGTCCAGTTTCCAGTCGTTTTGAGCGAGGCAGTTTATCGCCGTGCCCTCGCTGGTCTGCGTGAAAGCGACGAATTTCTTCACTTTGTCTCTCTGTGATGATTTTAATTTATTCTGAAAATTAAACGCAGTTCAAAATCCATAGCCGTAGACAAGGCTTGATTTTCAGTAATACTCACAGGAAAACAATTATTGTTCATGTTTTATTATGTAATATAATACTTCGTATATATTTTAAATCGCTGATAAGTGCTTACCATTTTAGAATGATTTTTTGGTAATTCTAACAATGACTTTCACTGTTATTTCGACATCGATACCCACAGACCGACCAGTAACCCAGAAGCAGATTGCAGACGGCCAGCCAAATAAGAACAAAGAAAAGATAACGTTAGCGCAAGCAGTCTGTCTCGGCTAAGGTGTGCTTTAATATATATTTAATTCATTCATAGGTACAGCTATCTCGCCCCCACGCCAGTTTGTCCCCGTAAGAGACCTTTGTTATCTCATGGGCATATCCTAGTCTGTGGCACACCATACATCGCTCGTAGACTGTCATCGTAATTTGTAGTAAAAATAGTGATGTTCTAATCGGATATAATCGGTAATTCGAGCGACGACGTGACTGCCCTCACAGGTTCCCGATAAATACAATACAGTTCTTTGTGAGTATCCACCACAGAACTATATCGATATAGTTCTGTGGTGGTATCCACTTACACCAATCTCCAGGATCTTTAAAATACAAAACGAAAAAAGCGGCCAAATGCGAGTCGGACTCGCCCATGAAGGGTTCCGTGATTTATTTCGTATTCAAAAAAAAACTACTTACTAGATCTCGTTCAAACCAATTTTCGGTGGAAGTTTACATGGTAATGTACATCATATATTTTTTTTTAGTTTTATCATTCTCTTATTTTGGAAGTTACAGGAGGGAGTAAACATTTTACCACTTTGGAAGTGTCTCTCGCGCAAACTATTCAGTTTAGAAAAAAATGATATTAGAAACCTCAATATAATTTTTGAAGATCTATCCTATTTTTTGAGTTTCAGTTCTAAGTATGGGGAACCCCAAAAATTTCTTGTTTTTTTTTCTATTTTTGTGTAAAAATCTTAATGCGGTTCACAAAATACATCTACTTACCAAGTGTCAACAGCATAGTTCTTATAGTTTCGGAAAAAAGTGGCTGTGACATACGGACGGACGTCTGTCCGTCCGTATGTCACAGCCACATGACGACGACATGACGAATCTATAAGGGTTCCGTTTTTTGCCATTTGGCTACGGAACCCTAAAAAAAACTATTTGGAATAACTTTATAAGGCAGTCATTGTACCTACATATAATTTCTCTGATAAGTATAACAGCCCTCCGTAGCACACCAAGCAAACGTCCCTTTCGCACCCGCATATTAGTTAAAAAATTGTTGCCCTCTGTTGGAAGAACACGTAAGTAATTTCAGAAATACTCTAGATATTATTTTGTACAACGCAAAGAAATTATAAAATCTTTAATGCACAAAATCTAGCGATTATTTATTAATATAATACCATAATAAGTTAATCTTTAAATGACCCCTGCGGCATTGCACCGAAGTTGATGGCAGCGTTTGCTTGCTGAACCGCAGTGAGAGGAAGCTGCCAGCTCTGCGGTCCCCAGTTTCTCTCTTATTTTAGAGCATTTAAATAATAGCTTGTTATTTAAAACGTTTTTTTACTATTAACTTTTTAGATTTTTGATTAGTAACAAAAATTTTACAGAAATATAATCGATTAATCGAATCGATATCGCGCATCCCTAACTGGGGTCGTTTTAAGATGGACGTCGAAGTGACAGCGGCTGCTGCCATTTATTTGCTCAGGTTTTTATATAAATAGATAAAGAACTAAATAAAGAAAAAAAACCATATTGGAATGTGCATCAAAAAGTTTGTGCGATAAGTGGGTGCCACAATGCTTCGGACAAACAAAACAAACAGTCCAATCCAAAATAACATTTCACGGCTAGTACTTTTTTTTAGCCGACTTCAAAAAACGAGGAAGTTGTATATTATAATATAAGGTTTGCTAATTTAGCAACTTTGTCGCTAGAAATGGCGACTTTTGATTAAGTCTTAGAGACAAAAAAAAATTTACGACAAAACGATTTTTGGAGTACAAATCAAGACAGTTTTATGGCCTGTAATAGACACATTTTTCGTTAACTCGACACATATCGTGCTAAGAGATACCCAGCTTCACTTAATAAATTTTAAGATTAAAATAATACTTGCGTATTTTTTTAACATAATTGTTTGTTAAGGCAGCTTAAAAACTATGTTTCCTTATTTTTGCTCATTTTATTTAACTTTTTAGGACCTTTTGTTAGCAACGTTCAAACCTATTTAGTAACTTTTTGGTATCTTCTAGACATTAGCAACTTTTTAATTTAAGAGTTGGTTACACTGTCCAAAGGTCTTATCTAGAGGTCCGGTTAATGCTATGTACGACCAGATAATTCACGACCACCTATACTCCAGTCATACCAGTTGTATGGGGTGGTACGGGATTATCTTGTCGAGTATTATGAAGTCGGGCAATATCGGGACGTACATTAACCGGACTCTTATCTAGTATCTGGCTCAAAGATCTCTGAACCAGGCATAAAATAAAATAAAATATATCTCTTATACCTGCACTTTACGCTCGGCGGCAGGTGGGCAGCAAAAAGAAAAGCACAGGAGACCATGGTTAAGGTTTATTTTTATAAAAAATATTACAAATAAAAAAACTGACTGCAAGGGTTTTTGATGCCGGTTTTTTATAAGTAATTTATTTTCATTTATTTACTTTTTTAGTGATTATAATATGTAATTTAACGATATACATTGGACCAACCTGAAGAAACATCCAACCTATTAAAAAAAAAACATGCATATCCATCCATACTCGAGTAATCGGTGAACATAGACGTGGTTTTTTTTGAAGTCCGTTAAAAATGCCGTGGCACTCTGTAACAATTATAAAGCTCTTATAAATAACTGTTCTTACAATTCAGTGCCACGATGGTAACTAATATCTTCAAAATACATTCACTTCACATTTGACCGTTAAGATCATTCAAGCAAAAAGTTATTTATGCAGTTCTAGTGCATTTGATGCATTTTTAGGATGAAACTGCGGAAGCATAAAAGATGTAATGTCTGTTTGAAATCACATGGAAGAATGATATTTTTGATGAAATAGTTTCTATAAGGATATTTGAATTTAAAAACCGAGAGAACCTTAAATTTTAAAGATGTAACAAGAATTAAAGATGTTTTACGAGCCGATAAGACGCCTCATTATGTTACAAACCAATATATAATCCACTTAGTACAAAATAATCGATGTCATTTTGTATGGAAACTTTGATCGATAATGGGTTAAATTCGACTTGATGCTTCACGGCTACATCACTATAGACGTCAAATGTCATCTGTTAGCGATACCATCCTATCTGGAACCGACCGTAGTCTGTGGTCTAATCTGGTCAAATCAAAAAAGAAATATATTAGTTTAGTACTGTATGCTAATTTTTTTCTCAAATCGATCACCTAAAATTGTTAAATCATGTCTGTACGTTTAGGGGGCGCTCTCAAAGAATTACGGATTCACCTGTGTCAAACGAGTAAGCAGTCTGCAGGCGTGAGGTTTGCTTGATTACATAAACCTATTGACAGAACCATCATTGTACAAACCTTTTTTTCAATTAACTCATGGACTTATTTAACGGTTTCAGGGAATTTATCCAGCAACATTATGTAAAAATCAAACGTGAAAATCCCTGTTTTCCGGTATTGATTCGCGAATGCAATGGAATCCAGCCTCGGGTGTGGGCTCGATATGGTATGTATTTGATCACTCTTCTTAGGTACTACTTATTCTTTAGGGGCTAAAACTTCTTCAACCTTACAGCTATGATCTTGTTACTGGAATAACTCAGTACATGCAGATCCTTTATTCAACTCCTATCTGGCATGGCCAGAATAAATACCTATCTTTCAATCAAACATTACCATTAAATTTTCTTCTTGATAGATTTGTTAAAATCATGTCATGAAAGTTCCTATCCTATCCTTATAATCAGATTCCATTGGCCTGTGTATTCTGCTAGAAGCCTGAAAGATTGATTGATATCTGTTAATACCAGGGTTATAATGATTTGGCCATCACAAACTATACTAATTTTGTTATTTATTATGACAACTGATGAATTACTTTTATCAAAAAAGTAATGATGTCAGATAATCTTCTGTATTCAAAGTGTTTCTTTTCATTCCAGTGATAAATGAAGGAACAAAGGAATCTCTTTTTTTCCACTTTTCTTCTTACTAGACATACAAAATTATAAGTGTGTCGGTCAATTAGATTTTAATTTATGGGGAGGACAAGAATGGCCCAAAATGGTTAGTGCACGGCCGGTGTGCCGTCTTTCGTCTGCCGTGTGTCTAGATATACAGGCTGTAACATTGAGAATGGTCAGTATGGGGAACTCCGAAACTATAAAAGTTAGGGAACTTATGTATATTTAATTTTAATTTAATTGCCACTTACACTCATTTAATGACTCTTTATAAATAATTAACCAGCATAGATACTGTTATGATCGATGCTAGTAAATTTTAGGTTGTTTGTCCATACGTTTTGAAAAGTTTTGAATGAAAAATGGAATCTTCAATATCTATGAAACTGATTGTTTTCGAAATTACTTAATTTGCTGTAAAGGAGCTTTACTATAGCACCTAAAGTGAATGCATTCAAATTACCGGTCTTCCTGTATCCTTTATGCATCTAAGTATCTTGCTTTATTTATTCTCTCACAATATTTTCATATTCTCTCTGACCAGCTACAATACAATACACATGTCAAATATGCAGTCTGATAATAAGCTTTTAAATAATAAATATGAGATTACTTGAGAGTTATACACATAAATTAAATGGCCCTATGCAAACATCTTTCAGGGAAACTTCTGACATAACAACTTCATCCTTTCTTTAGTTAAAAGTATGTAAACCAATAACCCTATTATTAAATTTACTTACAGATCGAGGATGTGAAGAGATGGTTTCACTTAGTGATCTTTCTTGTGAGCAAGTTATGAGTGTTATCCAGAAATTGGCTAAATAAAAGTGGGTCTAAAAAGAGTTACCATTTATTTAGTTACTGTAACTATTCATAACTAGTGACTTAATTTATCTTTCAAACAACAAAAACAGTATGCGGCAGTGACTGCAAGCAAGTGTAGCTGTTCTTTTGAGAAATGGGCGAGTTCACTCTGGAGGTTTTTTCCACTCAGTGAAAATAACGAAAAAGTAGCCCAGTTTGGTTATTTTTTTATAATCTGGAAATTAATATTACTTTGCTACACTGAAGGAGCACAACTCTTGCTCTCTGCAATATTTGAAATCATTATTTTATAGAATTGACGAATTTTCAAAACTTAGAAACATATTAGAAGTCTATCTGACCTGCAACTAATCAGCACACTATATTTTATATATTTTTTTTTAGTGGCTTTCACGTCTCCGTTTTTAGACACGTCGCGAGAATGTTCAGTATGCTAAATTATAATACTATTAATTTGAGGGATTCGGGTGGAGTACCTCAAACAAATAAACAACATTCATGTTAAGGAGGACACAGACAATACAAGACAAATACAAAAGACGAATTATTACTAGTAAAGGGAAAGAATGAGGATAAAAGGAAGAGGGACGGTCAAGTGATAAAGATTAAATAATTAGTTATAGAATTAGATTAAAGTTTTATACTATGTTTTACTAGAAAAGGCGTTTATTAAAAGGTTAGACAATTTTTTAACAATATGTAATCGAGAACAGTACGGGTTCCATAAAAACAGATCAACGGAGCTAGCTTTTGTCAATCTTTCTAGTTATGACAAAAGCATTTGACCACTCTTAACTTCTACAAAAGGTGGAAGTGTATGGTATCAGAGGGAGAGCCCTTGAATGGATCGGATGTTATCTCAGAGTTAGAGGTAGGTTACATGCTCAGTATTTCATTAGTTCAGTCCCTCAGAGCTTCATAAATAACCCTCTCAAATATCTGCGAGAAAATAGACACCAACGCGATTGGTCTGTAGTTTTTAACGTCTTCTCTCTACCCTTTTTTGTGCACGGATTTAACTATCACAGGTTTAAGCTTATTGGAGTAGGTCCCAGCGGCCCTAGTATGCCAGACACGGATAAGATAAACCGTCTTATCTCTAATTACGTCTCTCTCACACTAGTGCCGACAAAAGAGATAGAGAGATAAACGGGTTTAACTTATCCCCGTGTCTGGCTTGCTGGGGCCGCTGAGGAGATACTGGGCTTTATATATAACATGTATTTATGTGGCTAAGGGGACATGCAACGATGTAAGAAACATTTAATACTGTCAAAACCGACACAATTTGTGTGTTTTAGTGATTTGATGATATTAATTATAGCGGGGGTAATAGTTGGCCGTATAGACAAAGAGTGGGGGTAATTTTTGTGTCAATTTGCGTTACTGATGATAACTTTATTTTTTGTACTTGATCTATGAAATGCTGATTTAAAGTATTAGGTACATTGAGAGGATTGACAATGTTATGGTATCTATTTGTAACTTAGTAATTGGCTCTTTTGGAAAAAAATTGCTTAATTAAGCCACGTCGCTTTAGATTTGTTAAGTGATGATTTTATGTGAAAGTTATTTTGCGACCGTCGAGCGAGGTTTATTATTTGTTTGTACTTTGCATTATAGTTAAGAAACATATTCTTATTATTTTCGTTTGAAGTAAATCTTTATTTCCAGAGCAAAAGTCTTCTCTTTTTGCTGCAGAGTTTAATGCTACGAGATAAACATTTGGTTTTTGTATTTGTTTTTAATTTAATGGTCTTGAACAGAAAACATAAGCTGTAATAACATCCAACAGCATGTAGAAGAGTCATACGCGTCGTCATCATCAGTATCACTGTAGGGGTAACTATCAGTACGGGCAACTAGACTTTTCTTGAACGTCACTAGTCTAGTAATTTAATTTTAATAACTTTTAGCAGTAGTTGAAAGAAAAGCAGATTATGCGTATCAACTGATGTATTATTGCGCTTGTGTTTTTAGAGCCCTCGCTTACGCTCCGGCTCCAAACTAACACTCCGCGCAATAATGAATCATTCTCGGCTTGGTGCAACAAACAATCTAAAATTATTTTGATTTCTATTTTTTTCATTACAGAGAAAGGAGTAGAGCGCAGCACGGCACTTACAAATTTGTCAGCGGGGGACGTCCTTTCTGCTGTAAAACAACTAGTCCAGTAATTTTTAATTAACTGCATGGATTCCATTATGATAGCATGTGCTGACAACGTTGGAAATATCTGTTTAATCACGGGAATATTTAAATAATTTTCATCAATTCTGAATTGTTATTAAAATTTCCTTCAAAAGGTTAAAATTTCTATGACTAAGTACCTATAAATAATAAGTTACAGTTTTACACAAGATGCGATATTTTTTAAACGCTAAAGTAACAAATTTATCCCAAAGTTGTTAACTTAGCTTTTCCACAAATTAAGTTTTAGCAGATATTGGCTGAAATGAATAAAATTAAGTACCTACTAGCTTTTACTTGCGAAAGTTTAAGTGTTTACTAGTCGGTAGTGAATAAAAGTAGAAGTAGACGTTTTACCGATTCATGGTTAGTTAAAAATGACAGCGAACACAATTACGGGCCCGAAAGCACGGTAACAGGTGTATTTGGTAAATGACCCGTGCGCAGAATGTGAATCTGATGCCGCTACTCGTGCGCATTATGTGAATAGCTTACACACCTGTTACTTAAACAAACTATCAATAGATGTCTCTTTACGTGTGTTTCTAAAATATATTTTGAACGAAAACATTAACATGACACTATTTGTCTAGTTTTGATTGATAGCAGATAACATAACCTTTAGAATACTTAATCAAATCATTAATTTCGACAAAAAAACACCTGTGGGAAATTATATATAAATGGTTATAATAATAATGTCACATCGAATGGTGAAATTAAAATATCAATTTAAATGTAGATATCTCGTGTCCTTATTTAAGTATTTACTAAAGACCGTCGTCGTGCTAAAGTAGGCGTTCCCCTGTGCTAAAAGCCTTACAATTGAGTACAAGATAAGTCTTGAAAGCAGTCCATTAATATGCATTAATAAGGGCGTATAACAACTGTAAAAAGAACTGTAGATATTTAAAAGGTTAAACAGAAATTGACAACATTGAGACCGCTCTTTTGATGGACAAAAAATAATAATGGTTTGAATAGGTGGAGTGAAAATATATTGGGTCAAAATAATTTGACCCCGGATTTCAAAGTTGAGTGACCTTGGAATTCATCGAATTATAATCTGCAAAACATTCAATTATGTGATATAAAACTGCGGGACGTCCGTGGGAAGCAATCCTTAATCTCTCTTATGCCTAACCACGCATCCGTTCATTTTTTTCATGCACTCTGCATTTTCTTAGTATCCGCATACGGGGGATTAATTACCGCCAAAATGTGTTTTCTTCATTGGTCTGTAAGTTTAGGCAATGCGATTTATGTCAAACAGCCTACTTTGGCCTAAAGGTGTACCCTCACTTATAGCATTCGTCTGTAATGTGACGTTACAGAGTATAGCATTACATCAGTGAGGGAGAACTGAGCATTACAGTGCGCAACCTGTAATGTTACAGATTCGAGCATAACATTGGTGAGGGAAGAGCACCGAGCATTACAGTGCGCAGTACCTACTGTAATGTAATGCTCAAAATCGAATCTGAAACGTTACATTACAGGCGAATGCTCCAAGTGAGGAAGACCTTTATGTAAATCCGAAACGATTAACCATATGTATATGGATTTTCCACGAAAGTAATTACTTGATTACATAGTAAACACTTAAACATTTTTACTATCAGTATTAGTAAAGAATTATTCACTTCGAAGTCAGTGTTTACTTACATTATAAAGTGCTTACATTACGTGATCAGTAATTACTTGCAGGTATAAGCTTATTTTTATTCACTTCAGCCATTGAATTACACTTTATTTATTTATTTCATCTATACTTATGGCCAAATTCAGAAAGGCCACTCAAATTGATGTTTAATTAAAATGACGTTTTGGTGACGTTTTGTATGGGATGACAGCCAGTTGAAGGACACTTAACTATTTAATCTCTAATCAAATGCTTAAGTGGCGTTTCTGAATTCGGCTATTACTCCCGTAATCAGGCAGTTAGGTATTTCAAACATCAGCAGCATTATGGAATATACCTACCCTCTTAATCCTTGCGAGTAAATAGAAATTTAGTAGGTAGACAACGAAAATAAATTTAAATCAAACGTGGTATTTTTATTATTATTATTTATTTGTATAACCCTAACAGTTCCAATCAATCTACAAAGTCTACTACTAATGAAGCTCGTTTTACTGAAACGAAACGACTAAGGCTAGGTACTTACTGACCCACAATATAACTGTGCAATAACACTGGTTGCGTAATTCTAATGATCGTCAGTAGACGATAATGACGATATTGACCGTCAATATCATCTACTGACGATCAATATAATTTTGCAACCAGTGATATAGCACAGTTATATTGTAGGTCAGTACCTACCCTAAAGCATAACTACAGTAGCATAACTGCATTACAAAAACAAAGTCACACGGTCGTTTTAATAGAATTTGTAGGTAGGTACACTTATGCGTATGCGCATACTACGTGACAAAATAAGCAGTATGTGCATGTGTGAACTGAGGAATTACTATAAAAAATCATAGAAAAATATAGTGACTGTCGAAGATATTTAGGACCGGATAAAAAAAATGTACCTAAGAATTGCTAAGTTTACAGTGGCGCAGCCTGCCTACAAGCCGATTCCTGACGGCTTTACGGCTAGCTGTCAGTGAAGTTCACTCCAACTAAATGTCAGACTCGCAGTCGCACGTACGGTTTTAATTCTTCCGGCTATCCTTAGGAAATATTTCATGCTTCGCCACTGTTAAGCTTAAGTGGCAGAAGGCGGGGCTCATTGCTCGTAGAACAGATGGCCGATGGGGTCGCAGAGTTCTTGAGTGGTGACCACGTACCAAAAGGCGCAGCGTGGGCACCCACACGGTGGACTGACGACTTGGTGAAAATTGCGGGTCTCCGCTGGATGCGAGCTGCACAGAATGGGTCGTTGTGGAGATCATTGGGGGAGGCCTATGTCCAGCAGTGGACAAATTTCGGCTGAAATGATGATGATGAATAAACAATCAGCATAGCCGCACTGAGCCGGCGACGAGGCAGCGGGGGACGACGGCTCGCGCGGTGGGTGTGCGGGCTGCGGAGGCAGCTTGAGGCGCAGTTCTCTCTTGCTGCATTGGCAATTTCGTTGACTTGTAACTCGACGCCAACATGTTGACGTGAGCTCCTCGTCGTGCGCTAACTTCGGAATCCGATGTGTCAGCAGGTGACCGAGTTACCGAGGCACTATTACGCAAACAGACGACTTCGTTGCGCAACTCGGCTATAGTGTTTTGTAACACATCGAACTTCAACATAATTTCAGCCAAACTCGCTTTGAGGGCCACGATATCCGTAAGCAAGCTGGTGACGTCGACGTGGTCGAAAGTGACGGAGGGTAACTTGCGCAACTCCTTAGCCACTAAAACAGGCACGTTATCAGGATCGGTCGCCTTGAACATCGTCATGATGTCATGGGGACTCTTTCCGCCTCCATCCCTTCGGCAGGAGGGCATCTGTTCGGCCTTACCGAGCGTCTGGAAGCGCGTTGCCACTGCATATCCCATCCTCCTTGATACTCGATTTGCAGATCTGTACGATGCTGACCTCGTCCATAGTGTCAATGGTGTTCTAGATAAACGCCAACAGCTCGTTCGCTATGAGTTATTGCGAACCCATAGCACAAAAGAGATAGGTACAGAAGTCAATCTACATATAAGTGCGCTCGAACAACGCACACATAGACACTGCTCAGCTCACGGACACGATATCCCGGACCGGTCGGGACCACTGCGAGCGCGACTGCCGTCCGCTTATGACACGCGACTATAGGTACTGGTATTTTAGTTATTATTAATTTATATTTCCATTCTTCCCGTTTCATTCTCAACAATAAATCAAACAACTAGAAACGAGTGCCACTACCACGTAGTTTTTTGTGCATAAGCCATAGTGGACAACCCTAGAGCGACCGCCAAGAGTAGGTATGAAAAGTGAAGTACATACATGTGATTGACTTCTGTACCTATCTTTGTGCCCATAGTTACGATAGCTGGCAACAACTAAAGTCGCGCAATTCGCGAAATGTAATATTTCTACAGTGCAGTGTGGCACATCCGTTTCCGTCCGCGCATCACGCTATAGGTACTGATAGATTTAATAATCTGATCTTTACCAATAGGGTCAAATACAGAATCTCGGCTCATAGCTATCATAGTTAAATTTAAAATAAACAAATTTAGACACCATATACCGTCACTGATAAAAAGAAAATATGAGGCCTAATACTCGCCAAAAAATTGGTTTAAAATTGTAGATTAAAATGCCCCTTTTGCTGAAGACGTCACAAACGACTGACATGCTGGAACGGTTGCAACAGACTGGCAACTAGCAAGAGGGGCAGGGATAAATGGCGTTGCACACCGTGTGGCCAATGATCCCACCAATTATCTAAAATAATCCCCCATTTGCTTGAAATTCCACTGATCCGATCTTACCCTCGATCCGATCTTACCCCCGGTATACCTTACAAATAAACATTCAAAATAGTAAAATTATGAACACATAATATTCAATATTGAAGAAATAATAATAAATAGCACAAAATAATTAAACAACACGTATACAACCAAAGCTTTACATTACATTTGGTTTACGCAGCAACTTGCACTGTAGGGTATACATAATGGCTGTAAAGAAAGAATGAGGCAACTGTATGAATAAACAGTTCGTTTTTTACTTCTATTCTATCTGTTCTTTACGATATCTGTGGTTTTTTCTTTGTTTGACAGATAAGTGCTCACAAATGATCTCAGCTCGCTCAGTGGAATGTGTGAATTTCCGTCTCGTCTGCCGTCGTTAAAACAGTTACAATTGTATTAAAGGACAAAAACTTTCAAACCAATTTTAAAGTATATAAATTCATAAAAAATACCGTTCAAAGTATTTAGTTAAATGCCAAAAGTGTAAATCTGTCCAAGGAAATAAAATAAACTATTAAGTCGTGTCTTTAAGATCTCTGAAACCAGGCCATAAAAGAAAAAAAAGAAAAAAACTGACTGCGGCCATCATGGGTATGGAATGCAGTATTCGCAGTTGATTAGTTAAAGTATAGTTGATAACTAGTCGTTAATCTAGTTTTATAGTAAAAGACCTTAATTCAATAATTCTTGATGTTTATAAATTCAATGGCTGTGAGAGAGTGTTATTGTGTTGAACTGTGGCCTAGCAAAAAATCGATTTACCGATCGAGAATGAGCCTCTTGATACTAGTGCTTACCAGTTTATTGGCGAGAACTTGTGCCGCAGATGTGGAAATATCATGCTCAAACGTGCGAAGTGTCTTTGAGAAGAAAGGAATGTTGTCGGTAGTGGATATTCAGGACCAACCTAATTCCGGTAAGTGCACGCACTGTGATGCGTGTTGCTTTAGACGCGCGTGTCGGTCAAGTCACATTCGTGTGATAATAGTAGTAACGATTATACTCAGATTACTCCTCATACTGTTGCAGAATATAAACGGATACTGCTCAATACAAAATTTAAATCAATATGTACCTATATAAAAGTTAAAAACTTAAACCCGTTTGGCGACGTAAAAGCATTTGTGCTCTTAGTATGACACACCCTTAGAATTCTTATATATTATTATTATAGACTTTATGCACAGGCAGTTTAAAGCTGATTCGTGCATAATCAGTGTCCACTTGTTTTTTAATTTGCAATGTTTATCAAGATCTATTCTATTTTTAAAAGAGTCATTTGAGGGTGCACTTATCACTAGAGATGCAACGAATATCTGATTACTATCCGGTATCCGGCCAGATACCGCATAGTGAGTCAGTATCCAGCCGGATACCGGATAGTAAAAGTTTGGATCAGAAATAGGATAAAACAAAGAAAAGACTTCACAAATAAACAAAATCAATATCAGTCAGTTACTAAATTAAAAGTTACTTTGATCTTATTTAAATATAAAACTTCACGTAATGCATGTTTGATTATTCCCAACTGACATAATAAAGTGCGTATTTGACGTCTATTGTCTTCCCGCGGATTTACAATTTGTAACAAGTTGAAACTTGCTCGTCGGCCGAACGCCGCGCAAGCTAATACGACTTTAGCGATAGCTTGTGTCAAGTTGAAACTTGCTCGCCGGCCGAAGGCCGCACAAGCTAATACGACTTTAGAGATAGCTTGTGTCAAGTTGAAACTTGCTCGCCGGCCGATGGCCATGCCAGATATCCGGTATCCGGCCAAACCACTATCCGTTGCATCTCTACTTATCACTCTCTCGGGCAAGCTGTTGCACTATGCGGTTTGATAGGAAGTGGCGCCTGGAGTTGCTAGTGCTCAAGGAGCGTGACAGCTTCAAAGATTGCCCTCTCAGGGGGGCTAGCATGACATGCCCGCGAGTCGTTTGTCGCTCAGTGCGTCCCTTACATTTTTGACTAGTTTGACAGAGACGCACTGAGCGACAAACGACTCGCAGGCGGTCGTGCTAGACGTGCAGGGTTTTATTTTTTATGAATAATTCATTTAATACTGGTACATTATAGCATTCTTGCAGTATCTTGTAAGGCTCAATCAGATCGCCACGTTGCCTGCATCGTTCTAAACTGTTTAAGTCTAGTTCTTTCAGCCTTTGTTCATAATCCTTGTCTTGAAGACAAAGCACTGTTTTTGTTGCTCTCCTTTGGACCTTTTCTAAAAGATTTGTGTCTTTTTGGAAATATGGACTCCAAATTTGAAAAGCATATTCCAATAATCGTCTAACATTAGTCTTGTAGAGTCTGATGACAAGTTGCTTATCAATATAAGAAAACGCATTCCAAATTAAATATAGACTTAGAAAGTCGCACATTCTACAGGAATTATATGATACCCAATTTATTAAAATCAGTCCAGTAATCCAGGAGCTAAAGTAGAATTTCCAATTTTTGATCACCCAGTCAGGTAAAAAATAACTCATTGTGAAATTGCTGAACATTCTGTAATTAGTTATTCTGTATTGGGCACATACAGCATAATTTTATGTTTGTATTGGCATATTCGGGTGGAACAATTAGCTTTTATCTTAGAAATGTTTGTAGGTATTCACATGTAAAATTAATATACTAATATAAAAGCAAAGCTGGGCACAAGACCGTTAATCCGTTAATCGTTAATTAACAAAGTTAACATTTCGAGTAACGGATTAACTTTTAAGTTAACTTAAAAAATTGTTATGGGACTCATTGTTAATTATTTATTTATTTATTTTATAGCCTTTGAAAAAGTAAATTACATTTTGACCTAAAATTTTATATTTCTGTGTGTCTTCTGGCAAGGGCCTCCCCCATTTTTCTCCAGTTCTCCTTAACTGTTGCCACTCTGGTCCACGTGCTGCCTGCCATCTCAGCGATTTCATCCTCCCATCATTTAAATTGTCTCACTCTGTTTCTCTTATTGCCTCTTGGGTACTATGTTGAAATGATTTTACTCCATTTCTCAGACCCTCTTGTAACATATCCTGCCCACTTTCACTTGAGGTGCTTTATTTTGTTTTGCTACATCCTCCAGCTTTGACTTGTATCTCAGTTCCTCATTCCTTATTTTGTCTATTCTTTTCTTTTTTAGGATGCTTCTCTCCATGGCTCTCTGACTCACTTTCAGTTTCTTGCACTGCACCTTGGTGAGTGCTCAGGTTTGGCATCCGTATGTGAATATGGGCAGAATGCATGTTGAAAAGTTTACTCTTTATTGTTATGCTCATTTGGTTGTTTTTCATGATCTCTTTTAGAGACCAGTACCTTTTCCATGCATTCCTAATTCTTCTATCAATTTCCTTGGTAGTTGAGTCATGTGGAGAGATTATCTGCCCTAAGTATGGATATTCTGTCACATATTCTACATTATTATTATTTAATTTAATTGCTTTGGTATTGTTCCCATTAGTCATAGATAGCTTTCGTTTTTTGAGCATTCATTGTAAGTCCCACATCTCTGCTAGCTCTATCAAGGTTTTCTAGCATTTGTTGCAAATCGTCTGCGGTCATAGCAAAGATCACTATGTCATCAGTGAATCTCAAATGGGTAAGTTTTACACCATTTATGTTAAGCCCCTAATTCTTCCAATTTAACCTTGTGAACACTTCTTCCAAGACCACTGTGAATAGTTTAGATGATAAGGGGTCACCCTGTATCATTCCTCTTTGTATCTCCTATCTCTTTCAAGTTTTATACTTGCCGTGGTATTTGCATAGATGTTTCTAACAATTCTTGTGTATTTGTGCTCTACTCCTTGACTTTTTAGTGCTTCCCAGATCCTTATGTGGTCTAGCGAGTCGAATGCTTTAGAGTAGTCCACAAATAAACAATAGAAGTTCATGTTCATGATCTTTAAATTTTTCATATGTTTATCTGACTGTATGTATGTGATCCACGGCGGAGTAATTGCTTCTAAACCCCATTTGTTCTATAGGCTGGTTCTCGTCTTAGTGATGCGATTCAGGATAATTTTTGCAAATGTTTTATAGATATTTGACATTAAACTGCCTGTAATTGCCAATGTCATTTTTGTTACCCTTTTTGTGCAGGAATTTAATGCTAGATACCGTCCATTGCTTTGGTATCTCTTCTGTTCTTGGGATAATGTTGAAAACTTCAGTAATGGTTGGTGTAATGTACCTACTCTTTTGTCTCAATCAGTGTTTCATTTGAAATGTTATCAGGTCCTAAAGCTCTATGTTTTTTCTGTGTGCTGATTGCCTTTCTCAATTCTCGTTGCGGTATTAAGGGTAGGTACTTTGCTTGTGTCTGGTAGGTCTATATTTGCACATGTTGCTTGTTAGTATAGAACTTTACAAAACTCGGTAGCGGTGTTGATGATATCTGTGGGGCTAGCACGACATGCCTGCGTATTGTTTGTCGCTCGGTGCGTCTCTATCAAACTAGTAAAATATGTAAGGGATGCACTGAGCGACAAACGACTCACGGGCAGGTCGTGCTAGATATGCTGGTCTTTTAGTCTTGTCATAGCCGGTGCAGTCTTTTAGTTTAGGTATCCATCCATTCTTCTTTTTCTTGCAATATTTTTATTGCTTTTCTAGTTCCTCCAGTTTTTTCTATTATACATATTTTCAAAGATTTTTTGTCCATGTTGTTTCCTGTCTTATCTGATGTTTGTTCTTAATGGTTTCCTTATTTGGGATGTTTCATTTGTAACTTGTGCTGTCTTGGGTGTTGATTCGATCATGCTTGCTCTCTTTTCCATTAATTGTTTCGTTTCTTCCAATATTATTTTACCGGGCTCATTAACATCCGTTAAAAAAACTAAAGTCCGTTAAACGTTAATTAAGTACCTACTATTTGCCATAAAGGCCGGGGCAAACCAAACGCGCCGCAACCGCGTTTGGTGTGCCCGGGCCTTTAAGGACGCCGCGCGGCTTATGTCAGATAGATTTTGATTTCAATTTAATCTCTAAGTAATTAGGTATTATTAGAAACTCTTACATTACACCCTATTTTATAATTTTTCAAGTCCTGCCTAATCTTCCATACCCCATACCAACATTTTTTTATAAGGAAATCACTAATGCACAGACATATGAAATGCAATTTCTATCACGATTTAACGTTTAACGAAGTTAACTTTTTTAGTAACGGGTGAGCGATTAACGTAGTTCACTATTTGAAGTAAGGGCTATTAAATAAAACCTTTTTAGCGTGGTTGACAACCCGCGTGTGCCGCACTGTGTGGACATGTAAAAAATCTGTTATGAAAGGGCTGATGAGGGCAAACCCGAGCCAGGGACAAATTTGGTCAATCCTTTCCTCCTGGCCGATTACTCGTACAATGATTCAGAGCGTTACTACTGCACTGAAACTAGTGTATTTTCTAGAACTTTGATCCAGACTCATTTGGTAGTAAGATTGTGACAAATCTAACTTTGAAAAATACATATTATTATTAGATTTGATAAGTCATAAGTATTGAAATTTTTGTTTATAGTATTCCAAAAAATGATTTATTAAGTAGTTTCGTAATGGGGTCAACACGCGGTAGCATCACGCGCCCCGCTATGCGCTCATGTTCTGCAGACTCAGCGCATGCGTTGGAATGCAACTCATGCACTGCGTTGCCCCAACGATAAAATGTAGGATATTTTGTAAACTTAATTTTAAATTTAAAACGCCTAGTTTCTGGTCTGATCAACCTGAAGCGATGGTTAGTTTAAAATATATATTTTTCTCTTTTTTTGTACTTGTAGACTTATACACTTATAGACATGTCTAATAGACAAATTTTCTAATACGTAGGTATGCCTAATATCTTGATCGTAGTCTGACGTAAGTGCGTCCGCGAAAGAATTAGTGCAAGAAAATGAAGTATAGGTACCAAGGTTATCCCATAGTGTTACAAATTGTTCTTTTTAAATATAAATAAAATAAAATGCTAGATTTAGATATGCTTATAGGTTATTCTATTGTTAAAAAAAATGTGTTTTATGTAAACAAGTAATATGCGTCACATTTTTTTTCTCTAGCACTCCGGGGGTGAGATGGTCTTTTCGGGGGAGCTGTAGCATATGGCTACTTTAACATATTAGCAGTAACGTCTTGGTTTACTGCGACATGTACGCATCTTGCTTGTGTCAGCGTTTAGGTACTTACATTATAAAATAGCATGTAAGTTATTAATAAATGTTCATATACTTTGAGACGTGGCTATATTAATTACCCGCATCACATACTTCAGTATCATGAAGCTTTGTGAACGTCAGCTGCGACTTAGTGGGTGGGTTGAGCAGCAGTAAGGTCCCAAACTAGGAGAAAAAAGTTTTATTTTTGTCATTTCCTACCGATTGAGAATTTGTCAGATGATAGTTTATATGCTATTGTGCATAAATCAAACCGGCAGCTGGCTGTATCTCGGTGGAATCGTTAAAAAAAATCTGCTACCAGTATGCCGAGGAAAAACTCATCACCTGAGGGCTCGGCACGCTAATTTTTATCGCGCACATTAAGCATTCGTCCCTTTCGCACCCGCATATTAGTTAAAAAGTGACAGATGCTATATGTGCGCGATAAAAGCTAGTGTGCTAGGCACACTAGTGCATTTAAATAGGCGATAGATGCTCCCCTGTGGCTCCAAACTTACACCTTTCAGGGCATCAGCTGACGATCTTTCCACCGAGATATAGCCAGCTGACGATTTGATTTATTCACAATAGCATATAAACTATCATCTGAAAAAGTCTCAGACGAGAGGAAATGACAGAAAAAAAGATTGAAACGACAATGGCAAGTTCGTGCGTGCCGTAGGTATGAGAGCTCGTAATTTAAAAAAGAAAAATCTAATTTTAAAAAATCTAGCATAAAAATTCGTAATATTTCAAATAACATTTTTACTAGTAAGTACTATTGCTGGATTGCCACCAAGCCAATGAACTTTGCAGTTTCGTACGTATTTGTGATCTAATAATAGAGAACTGCTGAGATGCTAACAGGTGTAATGCGAAGTTGGCAACTCATTTTAAGAAATATGGTATTATTACTACTTTACTACAAATGTTATAAACGCGAAAGTAATTGGATGGATGGATGCCGTTACTCCTTGACGCAAAAACCACTGGACGGATTTTGATTAAACTTTAGAATGTTATAGCTAACACATCAGAATAGCACATAGGCTATAATATATAAAGATATTCTGGGAGTGAAGAAATAGCATAGAATACGTGAGATGCTTATCATCCTGGCATGTCGTAAAAGTCGACTAAGGGACGGGTCCTCTCCAACATGGTGGATTATACCTATGTATGGGCGATGGGCTGATCACCTGTCACCATACGGTTCATCATTCCATCTTAGGACTAATTAATTAATTAATCGAACGTGGCCACAAGTAGTCTTGTGGCTCTGCCCACCCCATTAGGGATTTCGGGCGTGATGCTATGTATGTATGTATGTATATTGTGTAAATTGGCCGAAGTATAACAATAATTGTCAAGTAAGTCCACAAAAATCCTGCCATCTGAGAGGTATTTCGGCGTGCGCTGCATAAACCGTTAGTTTCACAAAGATAATATATCGTGGAATGGCTCGTCTTCTGGAATTTTCCGGGATAACAAGTACCCTATGTTCTAATTCAGGACCCAAGGTAACTAATAAGGCTTATTACACCTTCCTAAATTAGTCACTTACGAGAGAGACGCCGCAATACGTTGGAATGAGATGGAGATATTTCCATACGTATCTAACGTATTGCGGCGTCCCTCTCGTAAGTGACTAATTGGGGTCCTAGTGAAAAGGGGGTTAAGTCGAAAAAGTGTGATGTATAGTTATAAACCTTGTTGAAATTAGAACAAGCTAGGTATATAACTAAACGTCACACTTTTTCGACTTAACCCCCTTTTCACTAGGACCCCAGAATTTAGGAAGGTGTAATAAGCCTTTAAGTATATACTAAGTTTCATCATAAGGTATGTATACATATGTAGGTACATACATCCGTTCAGCGGTTACGGACTTAACGTACAGATAGACACACACACACACACGCACGCACACGCTCTCAGACATTTTCGACTGAATTAGAACATAGGGTACTTTTTATTCCGGAAAATTCCCAAGTTCCCGAGGGAATTACTAAAACTTAATTCCATGCGGACGAAGTCGCAGGCAGAAGTTAGTATAACATATAGCCTATCACCATATGCTTGAAGTTTGGTTGTTTCGATAGAACTATTGCTGGTTTGCCAGTAAGCCACAGAACTTTGTAGTTTCGTACGTATTTGTGATCTAATAATCGAGAACTGCTGAGTTGGTAACAGATGTAATGCGAAGATAGCATCTTATTTAAAAAAAACCGGGCAAGTGCCAGTGCTCGCTCGCCAAAAACAAAATATGCATCATGTTAAATGTCTATTATACAATATGCAGTATAGGTACTAGAAGTTGTTATATTAAATGTTATATCCAATGATGATTATACATAGTGATGATTATATCATATGAAAATATATTAAGTTTTATTATTTGATGCACGAATTATCATGCACGTTATTGCGGCCAATATTGTATAGCGTTCGTTATGCACCCTAATTTTTTGGATGTTTCAGATGTCGGCGAGCTATGCGCGAATCGTGGTTGCTGCGACGCGGGCGCGCGCACTCGTCTCACGCAGCGGGCGCGGGGCCACCTGGAGGCCGCTCTGCGGACTGAACTCGGCAAACTCGCGGACGTATTCAATAATAGAGCGAAGCAGTTTGATGGTGAGTATTTTTTTATTTTTTTTATTTTATGTCAATTGACTGACTAACGAGCTGACGGCCCATCTGATGGAAAGTGGTCACCGCCGCCCATCATCATGTATTTACTTCATACTAAACTTTATTATTCACTAGCTTTTACTCAAAAACTTTGTCTGCGTGGAAATGTATCTTTAAAATATGTCGAATTTTAAGGTGACTAAAATTTAACTTTTTCCCCTCAAATTACCACTCTCATCGGGCACGCACGAACTTGCCGTTAATTAAGATTTGAGGCCCTTTGGCAATTTCCTCCCTTTAAATGTTAAACGATATACGTTTTGGGTTTTTTCACTATAATCAATAAATTCAGTTTTATTGTTATTTCAGTATTCTCATACAAGACTAGTTTCGGTGATTATTTTACTTTGTTGATCTTTAATCAGTATTCAAAAAAAATTAGACCTACATTTTGTTCTGACTGACGACAACGTATCAAAAATTTACTCGTATCAATATCAGTTAACATTAAGGGGTAGAAATTGTTATGGTCTTTTGTATGAAAACGGCGATTTTTGCCGTTGGTTCACAGTCCTCTTAACGTAAGTGCCAGGATAGTGTACAGATGTAGTGGATAATTAGTTTCCATCGTGTTTTCTCGGAAAAGTTCGTATTATCGTGCTCTCTCAATTATCTTCAGCAGGCCCCCAATTCTCGGTGTATTCGAGATAATCTCACAATCGAGATTAAACGTGAGAGCATACAATCGTTTGACACAACTGTATGAATCTGACGTTTAATCTTGCAATCGACATTATCTCGAAAACACCGAGAATTGGGGGCCAGTAGCCATCATACCATGCTGTCATTTTTCGTTTTGACATTTGGCAGTAAATAATAAAGTTTCATATTAATGAATATAAACGTGTCACTCATTTAATACAATAATTAATTGACACTTCGGGTCCCGTCGTCTTCCGATTGAGATCCGAGTTTTACCGATGGAAACATATTATTCACTATATCTGTAGTATTGTTTCCAATTTTGAAATTATACTCCAACAACTACTTTTTTATTCTAAATTCAAATTTTGATTCCTTACCATTTCCAATAGAATAACCGCCAGTATGAGCCCAAAACAGCGCCTTTGTTCGGGAACGCTAAGTGATTCTGTAGCGATTCGCGAGCGAAACTTTTCCAACATCTCGCTCTTACGCATTACGCGTCGTGCGTAAGAGTGGGATGAGAAATCTCGCTTACGAGTCGCTACAACATCACTTAGCGTTCCCGAATAGAGGCACAGATAGGCAGTATGAGGTCCTTCCTTGACTCACGCAGGACAGATTCGATGTAAGCCAGTTGAGCTTCAGGTCAAAATCTGAGTAAGTGCGATTCTGGTGAAGGTCAGATTTGCCATAAGTCTTTTTCGGAATCAGGCTATTTCGGGATGCGACTAATGAAGTACAAGTCAATTTCTCATTAAGTTAAATTCTGAGTTGGTCAGATTCGTAACAAATCTCATACATGACAGTATTACGTCGGATTCGTAATAAGCCAGATACGGAGGAACGCAGTGTCTCATCATAACCGAATCGTATCATGTCGCTTTCAAACTATATCAATTTCTTAAAATTATGTATTCTAATAACTATGCCTATTTCATCATACCATCTGAGGACTAATTAATCGAACGTGGCCACAAGTACTCTTGTGGCTCTGCCCACCCCATTAGGGATTTCGGGCGTGATGCTATGTATGTATGTATGTAAAAACTATGCTTTCTTTGTAGGTTGGTTTCTTTGTTTATTGTATTCTAAAAAATCCAGGTATAAGCGGCCATTAAAAACACTTGGTATTAAGAACTACAATACATTTAAAATACATATCAGAAGTACAGAGCACTGTTAACACTGCTCATTAAGAAATAATGTAGGTAGATAAGGACGGTTTGATTTGAAGAAGGGCGGGGGAGTCCTTACAGTTGTTTTTATTTTCAAAGTGAGGGCTACCTTTTAATTATATCGTAATTTATGAATAAATATTTTAATTTGAGAACGTGGTTTATTTTAATCACTTTGACTGTACACTCGCCCAATCTACCCATAGCTTGACATACTTATAATCTGTCCTACTACGAATATAACGTAAATAAAATCGAACCCGTCTAGAGTCGGTCTTACTCAGAATTAGACGTACTGAAATCCTGGCCTCATTACGTGTCTGACCTACTCAGAATCCGGTATTATAAGAATCGAATGTGCTCAGAATTTGACTTATTGAGAGAATGGTTCTAGGAATGCGACTAACCACAACCACACCTACCAAGAATCCGGATTAAAAAGAAACTGGTCAAATTGAGAGTCCGACTTACTCAGATTCTGACAAAATGCTCAATTGGCTTACTCCGAATCTGTACTGGCCCACCTAAAGGAGGTCGTTTTGTAGTAAATTAGCCTTATCTCTAAAAATGCTGCGTAATTGGTAAACATGTTGTACCATTTTGAAAATGACACTAAATTTCTCTTACTTCATGTGCCAGGTTAGGGTAGTACATTTTTTAAATAAAATTAGATCAAACTAGCATGTTGAATATTATAAAAAAAAAATACATTCGATCGCATAGCTTTTCAGGATGGTAATGCAAATACCAGAGATTTACAAATAATAAAAGTAGCAGTCTTAGCACTCAAAATAATGAATCAGGGTATCAAAAACCACGAGTTATTTAAAAGTGACATTATCTCGAAACTATGATATTTTTATTACGGTGTTTGATCCCAGATTTGATGATATTTAAGTAATTAAGCTAGATTACTACTTGCCCTTCATAAGAGGTTGTAAAGAAAGAGCTTTTAAAAGATATTTTTGACTTTAACTTTGAATTCCCATAATATTTTGACACAATTCAAGATACTTGGCCCAGGCAAACCATTATCTCTCAAAAACTGCGTTTTGTACATATTTTTATAAAAACCGAAGCTATCAAAATAGTGATTATCTTTTCTATTGCCCAAATTCAGTAAGGCCACTCAATTTCATCTTTAATTATAGTGACGTTTGGGTGACGTTTTTGTATAGGATGTGACAACTAGTTGAGGGACATTTAACTATTTAATCTCTAATCAAATGCTTTAAGTGGCGTTTCTGAATTCGGCCATATGAGAGCCTAATGAGATCGTAATTAAACCATTTTTTGTCTGCTTTTCAATGTTGAAGTAAGGTATTTTTGAAATATATATATTTTCATGTCATTGAGATTTATTTTGTCTCTACATAAATTATCCCTTTAAATAAATAAACACGTGAGAAAAAAATAAAAACGATGCCTTTTATTAAAAGGAAATTACACACTTACGCAAATTGACCTCAACTACTAAACCGATTTTGATGAATGTTGTAACAAATGGTTTGGATGAGATTCCCGTGACACTGAGTACACGGCGGATGTTAGCTACGTGTAATAAGAAATATACTAAATGTTGTTGTGATGTAAGTGTGGTAAAATAAATGTCTTGAGTCTGAGTCCGAGACTGAAGTGAGGTCATAATTGAGTTGAATAAAATTCAAAATTGTCTTCTAGCTACTTATAAACAATAATTTTTTAATCTATACCAATCCATAACAAAAGCATGAAATGTTAAAACCTAGGACAGGTTCTCTTTTCGTAACTCTCGGGCCTAAGGAAGAGTTAAAATTCAGATTGATGCAAAGTTTAAAAGACATTTCTGTTTATTGAAACCTATAAAACTGCCACTACCGTCCGGCTGTCCCGACTGCATTGCTCTACGAAGAAGGAGGAGATCGTAGAGTATTTCAGAGTGAAAACCAGTTTTACCCCGAGGGTCGAGCGGTTGGAGTCCCGTCACAAAGTCAATTTTACGTCCTTTGTGGTGAGGATACCGACCAACCAACTTGCGGCCTTCACAAAGCAGGAATTCTGGCCGAGGGGTGTCGTATTCCGTCGTTTTCGTGGACGGTTATTGGACACCGAGAAACCGTGTTACACGTCGCAGACCAAAATTGTCGCCTAGTTATTTGAGAGTATTATTTCTACTTATGTATTTTAGTCTTTAAGGTATTTATGTTACGGGCCTTGTTGCCTGAAATAAATGGAATAATTATTATTATATATAATAGTATTATTGTTACAGATTTTTTCCGGAAGCTATTGCAAATCTCTCGCGAGGGTTTCCACGCGATGTTCAAACGGACGTACGGCATGATCTACGAACAACATTCCTACGTTTTCGAGCAACTGTTTGAACAGCTGGAACGGTAAGTTTTGAATATTATTAAAGTGAATGTTCACTACTTACTTTGGCTCATGGTTTAAATATTAAATCTAACTATGCGTAAGCAATTTAAAATATTAGTAACTATGTACTCTAATATCAATTAGTGATAATGCTGCTAAACCTACCCAATCTTATTACACTTTAAATATTAAATAAATGAATTATTTATAAAGAATTCTTTTTTCTTCAGCTACTACACTTTTGGCGACACGAACTTCGAGCTCATGATGGACCATTTCTTTGGTATCCTATACCAAAAAATGTTTAGTGTACTGAATTCTCAGTATAGTTTTGACGAAAAGTAAGTTTTTATTTTTAATTGCATTTTTACCTTCATATTGCATGTATAATTGCTGTTCATCCCATCCTTCTTAATTAGTATCAAAATGAAAAAAAAAATTAAGGAAGGACGTATAGAAACGTAAGGTGAATCCGTTGACTAGAAAAAGAAAACAAACAACCACTTCAAAAATTATCTTGATATTTTAAGTCTTTTGATGTACCAAAAATATCTAACTTACAAAAACTTCCTATAGTCCAGCTTTTTGTTTCATACTTTTCAAAGAATCGTGTTTTATCTTTTTTTTTTATTAAAAAAAATTGTTTTAATTTTTGACTGTCTTTTTTGAACGACTAAAAGCCATTGCGCTCTAGGGCTGTATTAAAGATTAACTAGGCATGTAAATATACTTATAAGGAGCCTGTGTGATGACAATCTCTTTTATCGTCTTAGGTACTTGAAGTGCGTTAACGAGCACATGCGCGACATCCAGCCGTTCGAGGACGTGCCGCACAAGCTGTCGGTGCAGCTGCGGCGCGCCTTCGTCGCCACGCGCACCTTCCACAAGGCGCTGCGCGCGGGCGCCGACGTCGTGCGCAACATGCTGCAGGTACGTGATCACTGTGCATGTGCACAGCACACTGCACACTGCATGCCTCACAACCACGTGCGTCGTTCAACAACTCACACCTCTTAACCTCTTATAGCGTATACAGATGTTAGTCCTTTTCATTGAATTGCATTAATATAGATGCTAAGCGAAGTTTGTTTATCATATAAATATTGATTGACATTTATTTAACTTGAGTTAGACCATCAAACATATAATATTCAAAGTTCTGACTGACTGATTTTTCAACGCACAGCCTTAACCGCTGGTCCTAGAGACATGAAACTTAGAAAGGGTTTTTCGAAATTCTTCCCCTAAGAGGGTGACATGGGGGTGGAATTTTCTGTGAAACTTTTTATTCTCTGTCAAAATACAGTTACAGGCAAAGTAAGGGCTGTAACTGTATTTTGGGATTCCCAAGGAGTGATTTTGTTAGATTACCTTGAGAAAGAAAGGTAACAATAAACGGTTAATATCACGCGAACCTGCTGCTAAAACTTAGTGACGAAATTAGTGTAATAAGCAGCACTTTTACTGCACTAAGACAATGCCCCGTTCACACGGCAAAAGTTGCAATAGCCGAAATCAAAGATCTGCACTTCGAATTATTAGTCCACCCACCTTATTCGCCGGACTTAGCGCCCTGCGCCACCAGTTCCCTAATCTAAAAAAGTGGCTAGGTGGACGTAAATACTCCACGGACACCGAAGTCACAGAAGCCTCATGAATGAGCGTATTTTAAAGAGCTTGACAGAACCTTTTATAATATATGATAATGGGTCTGGAGAAACGTTGGGCGTTGTTGTGGACTTAGGAGGAAACTGTGTTCAAAAATTAAAATAAAAACTTGTACATATTGCCTTTTTTCTATTTCACCCTATTTATTTTTTGACGCCTAAAGGACTAACAGCCTATCAATCTCTTTAGCCCCCAAGCCTAGTCCTATTCAAGAGTCTCGACTCTCAGAGCTAGTAAACATATTAATATATTATATATTTAAAGGTTAACAACCCTTGTGAAAATATTATAATAAGGTTACTAGCTCCGAGAATCTTGCATTGGGGGCTAAAGAGCTTTATAGGCTTTTAGTCCTCTAGGCGTCAATAATAGAGGCTAGACTTAAAAAAAAGAGCTGAAAGGGTCGAGTCTTTTGGAGCACTGACTGTGAGTCATTCTGGTTCTGCGCTGGCTTCGTTCTTACATAATTTAAAATTTAAATAATTAACACTAAACATGACATAAAAACGATACCAGCACCTAACCAGTAAGGTCCGAGCGAGATCTTAGTCTCGGCCGCGGCCGAGATTCCACGGCACTCGATTTAAATTTAGGCGCGCTGTTTACCGCGGTGGCACGAGCTTTCCTTGCGATTTTAATTGATGGCCACCTGGGCTCGTGTCGTGCGACTTTATCGGCACCCGCAATCAAGTGATAATTCGTTCATATCTTTTCGAAGACAAATTGTTGAAGGCAATAGGTGTTTGTCAGGTGACGCATAAAATCACAAACTGGCGAGGGTGTTTGTCGTGTTTCTAACGTAAAGGTCGTTTACGTGGGTTGCTTGTAGGTGGGTGTGAGCGAGGAGTGCGCGGCGGCGTGGGCGCGGCTGCGCTGGTGCGGCGCGTGCGGAGCGCTGCAGCCGGTCGCCTGCAGCCGCTACTGCCACAACGTGCTGCGCGGCTGCCTGTCTGCGCACGCCGACCTCGCCGACAACTGGGACGCTTATGTTGGTGCGTGCCCCACATCACACTGAAATATCATAACACAGCACTCGCTCCACACATTTGATTTGTGATCATGATGTGAACGTCAAGTTGGCGTAACCTTCGAAGATATCCAGGATCAGATCCTGGATATCGACGACAGATTCAAAAAAATAGTACCCTTTGTAAATTTGAAAATACGAGCTCTGTTGCACGGGTACGCTAACTTGACGTCAAGCTGGCGACCAAGTTTGGATCTCGAGAACGGTGCTGTTCCCAAAAATGCTGTATATCCCAAAAATAGTACCCAAATAGTACCGCTGGTTCACGAAGTCTCAATTTCGTAGCCCTAATAGAAGCTGAGATATTTCATACCAAACACGGGTAAAATATTGTACACCGTCAAGCTGGCGTACCCGGCCCAGATCACACAGAATGCAATTAAATTCCTATGCCAGCTATATACCAAAAAAGAGTACCGGATATAGTACCCCTTTTAGAACAATAGCATAATAAACAAGCTAAGTCGAACATTAAAAAGCCCGGCTATTGAATTGTCAAATTTAGATCAATCTTAGTTCGTACTCAAAATTATAAATAATAATAATAGCTACACTTCATAATTAAAATAACTTTTGCAGAAAAAGCCAAACACTATATACGTAGTATCCGTTTATCCTTATTCCCTCGGGAATGGTGCAATCTCCTTTATAAAAAGTACCCTGTGTCAGTTTGACCGTGGAAATAAAAAAGTAACAGATCTGCTGAGCGACGGACTCCCAGTTCTCCAGGGTGGCCTCTTGCTTCCTTTGGTATGTTCATAAAATGAATTGAGTATGTCACTTTCCTGAGATGTTTACTATATATTTTTTGCAGATGCCGTAGAGAAAGTAGCGGATCGTCTCCTTGGCCCGTTTAATATTGCTATGGTTGTAGAACCGATTGACATCAAGATATCCGAAGCGATTATGAGCTTCCAGGAGCATAACCAAGAAATCTCTCAAAAGATTTTTGCCGGGTGCGGGAAGCCTGTCCTGGGTGGCGGCGGCGGCGGCGGCGGTGGTGGTGGTGGTGGTGGCGACGGCACCACTAGCAGCGAACCTTTTTTCAGCCCCGATCGCAGCAAGCGCTCAGCGCGTTCCGTACTTGACTTTAATTTAGACCAAAATATAAATGATGTAGATGATTTCGAAATAGAAGCTTCGTTCGAAAGTCTTGTACACGATGATCCTTCCCTTCTCAGTTTGAGGACCCCAGAAGGAATAAAAAAAATTACAGATGAAATGACCAGGCAGGCAAAGTTCAGAGATAATTTTTTGCAATATATGAAGGGAAACATTGATTTGGAAGCATTGGAAGATCATGAGAGACGAAAACGAGATGCGGAACCCGGACCAGCCGGAGAATCAGAAATAGTGTTCAGGTCTTATGAATCCGACGGTAAACGTGGATCGAAGAAGAAGAAACCCACTGCGAAGACGAACGACAGCCACGGTGAGTACGGAGTATTACATTTATATTATTACGAAATAACATTTATATTTATATTATTTATATATTTTATGACGACGAGGTTAGCCTCGTTGGTAGGGGCCCTGCCTCCGAAGCTAGCGTCCCGGGTTCGATCCCCGATAAGGGCAAATATTTGTGTGATGAGCATGAATGTTTGTTCCTGAGTCTTGGATGTTTCCTATGTATTTAAGTATTTATTTCTCTATATAAGTGTGTATATCGTCGTCTAGTACTCATAACACAAGCCTTTAGAGCTTACTTTGGGACTAGATCGATTTGTGTAAAAGATTGTCCCCTGATTTATTATTATATTGGAAGGTATAACCGTTCGTTTAAAAAAAAACTAACAAACAAGACTCGTCACGGCCATCTCAGTGACAAATATGCAACATCCCGACTGCTAACTGTTATATAAAATAAATAAATAAATAATAAAATCTTTATTGATAAAACTTATTTGACATTAATACAACTAAAGACTAAACATACTGATGGACAAAAATAACACACGTGCCTGAACTAGGAAGTTCCTGTGTTTCAGGCGAAAAAGGACTTACATAACTATCTTAAACAATCACATGAAAAATACAAATAATATTCTTAGTAGTTAGATAAATTACAAAAAAAGAAAGTACAAATAAAACAAAAAACAATAACAACAATAACAAAATACCAATAGGCAGTGTTATGAACTTAAACACAATACAATATGAAGCAAATGTGATCAGGATCGGAGTGGGCGGGGCCGGCGCTAGAGAAGCTGGTGGTGGAGACCCGCAAGCGAGTGCGCGCCACGCACCAGTACTGGAGCCGCCTGCACGCGCTGCTGTGCAGCCCCGCCAGCGTCATGAGCGGCACCTGCTTCAACGGAACCGCTCTCGGCAGGTATACAGGCTTTATACATCTCTAATGGCCGAATTTAGAGACGCCACTTAGACATTTGACTAGATATTAAGTAGTTAAATGTCCCTCAACTAGTTGTCAACCTATACAGAAACGTCACCTTAATTAAAGCTCAATTTGAGCGGCCTTTCTGAATTCGCACATAAATTACTATTATTTATTTGTAAGAATTAATTTATACCCATTAGGTTTGCTTGTTGCACTTTTTGTGTTAGTTTTAAATAAAACTCAAATGTGAAAGTTGAACCGCTGAGTTTCTTGCGGCGTTTCTTCTCAGCAGATGTCACCTTTCAAACGCTGGTAGATTCAGACATGTGAAAGAGCCCATGTGGCCTATTTGCTAAATAAATATTTTCATTTTCATAAAACGAGGGGTTATAGAAGGAACGATATAGTCATTTTGCGAGGTACATATTTGACGTCTCGACCCTTTCATGTTCATTTTGTATTGAGCGTTTTCGCAAGTGGCAAAGCTGACTTTTCAAAGCTTCGCATCTCAAAAAATAAACAGCATTATTATGTTTTGCGTACACAGTTTGTTTTCTATTACTCAGTACTTTCCAATAAAAGGTCATGCAAGTTCCCTATTGTAATGAGAATATTGTTGCCAGTTACACATTAAGCTCCGCGGGAGATGGCACCGCAGCGCTGGCGTCGAACCCCGAGTTCCGCAGCGCGGGCGCGGGGGCGGGCGCGGCCGCGGCGGCGGCGCGCGCGCCCATCGACGCCCTGCGCACGCTCACGGCTCGGCTCAAGGACGCATACAACGGCCTCGAAGTGCAGTGGAAGGACACAAGTATGATTCAATATGATTTAATAATAAACTTATTTTTTTTCATTATCAAAGTTACAAGTTACAATTGAAAGCTATAATTTTTCCTTAACACTAATATCCGACGGACCCCAAACTAGACTGGGCCTGTATCTTGGGCATCCGGGGACAGCGATTGTTATGGTAGAATTTTATCTTTATTGCAAATACTAAATACTAAGCATATCTACTAATAGAGAAAAAAAACGTGTGCCTGAACTAGGTTATTCCTGTGATTCAGGCCAAAAATACTTACATATCGACTGTGGAAATTTCAAATGTCGTAAGGGACATTTTGACGACTCGACAAAATGTACCTTATTTCAAATGTGTTAAGGGACATTTTGATATTTCCACAAACTGTCCCTTACGACATTTGAAATTTCCACAGTCGATATAAACTATATTAAATAATCACGTGCAAAATACAGTTCCATTCTTAATATTTAGATAAATTACAAAACAGTATAACTAACGAAATAAGAACATAATGTCAGAAGACAGTGATTTGAACTTAATATAAAATAAGACTAATTGCTAATTAAGTAAGACATGTAAGAATCCGCGTCATCAGAATTCGTAAACTGGGTTGAAGACAACGTTGCAAGTTTATTTACAATATTTTAGAAACGTGCGACTTAGAAATGCGATGCGTGCGCAAAGAATAAAACATAAACTCAAACCATAATAAACACACGCAAATGCGATGAAATTAAAAAGTATTCTCGTGGTCCTAATAATCTTTTGGTGCAATGGTTCTCTTACACCCATTACTTAACAATTTACTATCATAGGTGCGTAAGGTAAGCTGCCCATATTTTGATAAGCTTTTTTACGTTGCTCACTAGACGGAATGACTATGATAATGAACTATGGATAGAAGAGTATGTTATTGTTCAGCCCATCAGACAGAAACACCATAGGTTCAAGTTTTCTCGATAAAAAAGATTCGATATCTAATTTTCTTATGTTTCAAATATTACTATCACGTATAAAGCCTCTCATTATTGAAATTTAACTGCGCGCGTAACGGGAAAGGCACAAATTACTCGGGTCTGAATTAATATATTTATTTGTGTATCGTAGTCACGCAGATACAGTGTAGTGCGCATACCTATAAATAAGTGGCACACAATGACAAAAGTAACGCACACAATCGCACAGGGCAATGTCTCTCCCGCCGAGCGCCGAGCGACAATTAACGAGTCTTGCCAATACTTCCGAACAGTCGGTTACTTATGCCTCGCACAATGTAAAAAGAGCGCTGAGAAAATCATCATTTTCATGTAAAATGTATGACCGCCAGCGCTTTTTTATTCGTATGTATTTGAATGATAAATTTTATTTAAAATCAATCAATCTACGGATATGTGAGTTGGCAAATCACATACGTAAAAAAACCGGCCAAGTGCGAG
Source organism: Tortricodes alternella (assembly GCA_947859335.1). Taxonomy (NCBI): domain Eukaryota; kingdom Metazoa; phylum Arthropoda; class Insecta; order Lepidoptera; family Tortricidae; genus Tortricodes; species Tortricodes alternella. The sequence goes on along the minus strand of OX401970.1, from coordinate 17,546,356 downwards.
TTGGACTCGCGCACGAAGGGTTCCGGACCATTATCTATTAAAAAAGCCAACAAAATCACGTTTATTGTATGGGAGCCCCCTTAAATATTTGTTTTATTCTGTTTTTTAGTATTTGTTGTTATAGCGGCAATAGAAATACGTCATCTGTGAAAGTTTCAAATGTCTAACTATCCCGGTTCATGAGATACATCCTGGTGACAGACGGACAGACAGACGGACGGACAGCGGAGCCTTAGTAATAGGGTCCCGTTTTACCCTTTGGGTAAGGAATCCTAAAAAACAAAGAAGCCGAGCGACGCTTGATCGCCTAGGTACTGTGATTTACGACCCCACGCGTACATAAAAAATCGTTTCTTTATATAATCCTTTTAGAGATAGTTAAAAATAGAGTGTGAGCTTTAACTCTCGCTTCAATGTGACACAGACTACTATTATGTGTTAGGTGATTCGCTGGCGGCGGCGGAGTCGATAAACCTCGAGGTGTCCGAGCCGGGCTCAGGGTCCGGGTCGGGCGACGGCGCGGGCGACGAGGTCGACACGGACGACGCCGAGGACGTCGAGGACACCGAGGACGCGAGTCGTGGCGGCCTCACCGACGACGACGAGGACCGCGACGCGCCCGCTGAATACCCCGAAGGTGATTATGCTATTCACTCCATATGGCATGCATTCTTTATGCCTCGCCCAAGTGTTTCTAATAAATGTATTTATTACTTAAACAAATTCGACACCATCACATCCCTTTTTGTGATACGGCATGAAGAAAATGACCTTTTTAGTGAAAGCTTATGAAAATATGTAACAGTAGGGTTATTTTATTCAACACTTAACTAAAAATATCGATTCGAGAAAATTCAACATGTACATATTTCAAAAATCGAGCACTGTAATTGTTTTTTTATTTAACTCTAGCTTTTGTTTAACTTATTCATGAAATGGATTCGTTTTTTGCAATAGTGTTGGCTGTTCAAAATCATCTTTTGTCGTGATTGACATTGCCTAATGAACAATAAAGAAAAAAAACCTAGAAGACATGATTTTAGACTGCTTTTAGTTTTTCAATGCGACCGTTACAAGCAACATAACACCTTTCTACGTATATCATTACAACGCATTTCAAATATAATTTATGCGTACGTATAGTAACAACGTTACTGTTATTGAAAATGAATGCTTGAACTAGATATAGGTATTTGTCAACGGTAAGAGTGATTAATGTTTTCTTTTTATATCCATTCTAAATAAACGCAGGATCCGGTGAAGGTGGTCACGACGATGACTCAATAGCGGAACTGGACCGCACACAGAGTATCACCGAGAAACCGCTGGTGCCGAGCGTGGTGGGCCGGCCCAACTCCAACAACGTGCAGATCCGCGGGCGCGTGGCGGAGGCGGGAGCGGACGCGGGCGCGGGGGCGGGGGCGGAGCGCGCGCCGCCGCCCCCCGCGCCCCCCGCGCCCGGCGGCTCCGCGCGGCCCTCGCTGCACAAGGCGCTCTTCACCTACGCGCTGCCGGTCGTCTGCGCCTGGTTTGGAACTATCATCACCGACTTGATATAATAGATTATCAGAGCTTTACAATAACACAACTAGTGCACTAAGGCTTAAAAATTAAAACTCGCCTGTGACCTTTGGCGTTAATAGTGTAATTTCTTTAAATTAATTTTGTGACGTGTCAGAAAAGACGGAACATTTTATACTATAAAAAAAGAATTGAATAGTAGTTAACCTAGTCAGTTTAAGCAGCGGTCGTGAATATAGCGTGTGAGCGCTACTGTGATATATTAGAAGCGGACGGATTGTCTATTGAAAAAATATGCAGAAGGATTTGGACCATACACTTATTAAGGAATAAGTAGCACTAGCTCTTGAATCGTGTAGTGGATTTTATTTATTGTTTATTTTATTCATTTTTATTCGCGATTAAATAAGGAATTTATTTTATCAACTTCTCTGAAAACCGTATAACGTCTGGTTATTTACATAATCAATTTTGTTAGATATTTATACAAAGTTCAGATCCGATTACATTATCTTTCATTGCATTGCAAAAGTAGGATATAACGTTCTGTACATGCAAGATAACAAATTATAGTAATGAATTCACTGCCAGGTCGCTAGCGCGAAACCGATCTATTTAAGTATTAACAAATATTGTACATAAAGTGTACAATTTAACGTAGGTAGTCAATATATTCTTTTTGATAAAATTAAATAATCTGTGTATGCTATTTTATAATAGTATGTGTGGAAATGTTAAGATTTTTACGTAAACATTTTAGAAAAACCTTTCTAGATATTTATAAATGCAATAGAAATTGGTCCGCAATCAAGTGTTATAATTACAATTGAGATGTGCAAGTCGTGAGTTTCGCTTTTTGATGTGTTAGGGGCCATCCATTAATCACTTCATATTTTTTAGCAACTTTTCAACCCCTCCCCCCTGGTAGGTGGTGAGCCCCCCTATCCAAAATACGTATATTTTTCGTAACGGCGAGTCAAGGTAACGCGCCGCTTTTCGCTTTAGAAATCACGCGTTCAAACGAAATAATAAATAAACATGGTATCTCCCCTGGCGATTCGTGATATCCGAGCCCCCTCCCCCCCTTTCGAGCCTCACGTGATTAATGGACGACCCCTCATCGCATTGATGTATTATAATGCTTAGGTGAGTAAGTAGAACAATAAGTGAAATAATCTTAAATAGTTTAAAATGTTCACATATGATTATGAACCAGTTACTGATGCCTGGAATAAATTTTTATACATAAATGGAAATATGCGTTAGGTATAATCTAGGTATGTATTTGTAACTTAGGTACCTTGATAACTGAGAGTAAAAGTTTAAATATTCTTCAACTATCATGTTTTTTGCAGCTATTCAAATTATCCGGGTATATAGTATTCAAATTATCCTGATATCTGTATAGTCAAATCAAATATTTCGAATAATTCATACAATAATACTAACGCAACTTAGTTATCTATGTTTTAATACAATTTAATAAATTTCGTTAACACACTATGATGAAAAAATTTAAGGCATTATTTTTATCATTATTACATCGGGTCAAGTATAGGACGGCACAGGCCTACTCTTATGTCGATGGGGACTGAATATTAGTCCCGATGTGGACCTAGTGCCCGATTAACCGACTTCAAAAAAGGAGGAGGTTCTCAATTTGTCGCATTTATATTTTTTTTGTTGTTATTTGTTTTAATTATTCGCTTAGACTATACAAATATCAGTATAATTAATATAAAAACGTTATTATAGTGACTTTTATTCTGAATAATGAATAAAAAATATATTGTTAGTCGCATTCTATTTAACTATTTATTTTTTTATTAAATGGTCCATTTTACACGAACACACGAACACCATGTGAGTACGAACCGATCCGAATGGAACCAATATCTCATTGGGAGAGCGAAGCGCAAAACCTTAACGCGCAAACTTTGAATAAAACGAATTTGAAATTGTAAATTTGTATGTAAAATTTAGTACATTATGTATTATATGGTAAAAATAATGTTAAAATTTTTTCATCATAGTGTTGATAGTAAGGAAATTTATCTATTTATATTAAAACACATAACTAAGGTACATTAATACTAATGTTTGAATTATTTGAAATATTCGATTCCACTATCTGGATATCAAAATGCTTTGAATATCCAGATAATTTAAATATCCGAATAGGGGGTAACTAATATCCGGATATCGGGATTGTATGTCCTAATTACGTAATTAATATAATTATTGGAAACATGGATGAATAATAGGTAGGTATCTTTTACTACAGGAGGGAAAGAAGATAGTTTTTTGACTTCTAGTATATTTTTTTAATAGCAGCCCTCCAATACATGATTATATCTTTGTCAATTGATATTGGCTGAATTATTTATGAAAAAAACGGTCCAAAAGTATATAGGTATGTGTAAAGTAAACATGTTTGAATGAACAAAGGATAAAACAATTAAATGTCCTAACAGCCAGATGGCCTCATTGTATGAGGGAATAAATGCACAGAAGGTAAATAGTCCATATCCCAAAATGTTCAATGGGTTCAAATGTCCCTTTGTAAAATTGTACAAAAGTGAAAAGTATATTAATGTAAAGATGTTCGAATGAACAAACGACAATGGTAGCGGGTAATGTTGGTACAAGTGCCAGAATGTGTGTGGGTTAAATATCTCATTATCAAACTGTACAACTGTGAAAACGTATGTAAATGTAAACATGATTGATTGAACAAATGAAAAAACGTTTTAATGTCATAAAACGAAACGATATCAAGAGTGTCAACGTATAACGGAAGGATACCGTTATTTTCACTTCAGACCCACCGTACCCCTGGCCGTACCTTTATTTATCCTCGTAAGGTCCAAGATTGTGTTACTAATGTTTACGAAATAGTAAACATAATATTAAGATGTTTTGTTTTATCGTTTATTTTTAGCACGAAACGGACAATAACCTTGATAATATTAAATTCAGTCAATTCAGGTAATTCAAAACACAGAAATATTAAAATGCCTTAAAAGGTCTTACATTAGAAGTTTGAATACTTGTAATTGTTGGAACGCTTAAAGATGAAATTAGACTATTGAGCTTATTATTAATACAAATACAATTTGGTAACAAGATATTAACGCCGTTAAATGTTACTCGAATACCTGTTCAAAGTTACCTGGATTGATTGTACTGATTTTATTTTTACACTGTGTTTAAATTTAATATCGTACACCATGATTTGATTGTTCAACTATAATTAAAATGTGTGTCTATTAACCGTATGTACCATATATCCGATAGTTCAAAAATACTCAAGTTTAAGTTTTTTACTCTCGGTTATGAAGGTAAATTACAATTGCCTTAATTATACCTAACGCATTTTTTTGGCAGCTTGTTCATTTTAGATTATGTAAAAATATTTTTGCAGCTGCCCCACTCTGCTAGGACCTCGCTACGCCCTTGGATATATATATTAATATATTTTAGTATACTGGGTCAACTACCCAATTCCATTTAGTTATAAAAGTTTTATTGTAAGCATCAGTGACTGGTATTTAAGCATAACTCTGTGAAAGTTCATCAATATTTAAGATTGTTTCATTCAGAAAGTTATCTTAATTGATCTATTTGGCTCGTGTCCGCAACAGCTCTCGATTAGCACCGATTGTTTAAACAAATGTGTAGCTATCCTTTAATTTCGTACTTATATATTATTCGCAATAAACCACACATGACTTTTATGTTAACAGTGACTAAATGTACATAAATTAGAATTAAGCAACTTATTAAAATTAATTTAAGAGACTGATTTGCTTCCAATTATTTTTTTATTTTTAGAACCTTGCTTTATTAGTTGAATCAACGTATAAAATGGCAAATTCTTTCACTATAAAAAACCGGTCCAGTGCGAGTCTGACTCTTGCGCTGAGGGTCCCGTACTTGCCTATGAAAAACAAACAGTACCTTGTAGGTACAGAACCCTAAAAATAAAAATAAATTTCTTTTAGCAAAAGCAGTTAATATTAGAAGTGTAATGTTTTGTAAAATAATAGGAAACCGGTAAGTTTGAATGGATCATAAATCCCATCATGAGACTCCAACTTTTGCCTTAACAGGACTAACCCGGAGGTATAACCTTTCGATTAAAAAAAATTTTACAAATCGTTTCACAAATGTCAGAGTTATGAAGTAATAAATATTAATAATACAGATGAATTGAAAACCTCCTTTTTTAATTCAGGTAAAAAGAACGCTGATGGACATACATATATTAAGTATATGGCCGTTGGCAAATTTTTATTTGAGACACGAGTGTGTGTTTTTGAAAATTGCACAGCTCTACGTGGACGAAGTCGCGGGTAAAAGCTATCCTTATAGTCTGTTCGGCGAGAGTTGATCAAAAAAAGTTAAAAGTCAGGGCTTCTTAACTCATTACAAATAGCGGCCCGCTAGTTATTTTTACTGATGATAATAAAAAATTAAAGGTTAAAAATACATTGTAACAGTAAAGGCTCGAGCAAACCAAACGCGTGCGCGGCGCTGCGCGTCTCGGACGCGGAGCCGCGCGATCTGTAGAACGGCAAAGCGAATTGAACACCGGCACGGAACGCCGGCACAGCAGAAAGTAGCGCGGGTCCGCGTTAAAAACGCGATGCGCCGCACACGCGCTCGGTTTGCCCGAGCCTTAACAAACAACGACAACAACAACAATTTTAAACAATTATTTAACTGTATAAACAGAAAGCAACACGCGAAAATCCAAACGACACAGTCGAAACCAATGACATATTATAGAAAGACACAAGCACGTCATACTCAACGTATTTTAAACACGTGTCATAGATACTGTTTTTCTATTTCGTTTCTATTTCGGCCAGTGCAGATTTATGTGACATTTGATGCGCACATATAAGATTTGCAATATGGCGATTGTGTATATGAACAATACAAATATATTTTTTTCGCCGCCGTCCGCCTGGTGATATACCGCGTTTTATAACATCTGCATCCCTTATACCACGAAACTCAGTGCGCGCGGCGATAAGCGACGCCCGTCATACAGTTTGCGATAGTTAAGCGACAGTCGCTATTTCATAACGATATCATAATATTTATCAACTCTCGCCGAACAGACTGTAGGTACCTAATATACTAATAATATTATAAATGCGAAAGTTTGTGCGTGCGTGTGTATGTGGGTGCACCTTTCCGTCTGTATGTTAGCTCCGTAACCACTGATCGGATATTTGTATATCGCTACCTTATGATGAAACTTGATAATATATACCTATAGTTAGCCTTAGAGCGTCTTCACATGCTTCCACATGCACCTGTTTGCCCTAATATTCGTTGTTGAACCAGTTTTTTTAAACTTTTCGATCCAAACTTTGATTAAATTGACGCTGGGACACTCCGTATTCAATCCTAAAAGAGCATTGCATAGTAACGTAAAACTGTTTTTTTTTAAAGTGTTTAACACAATAACCACGTTGCTTTCCTGTGAAACGGTCCATCTTAATCAGAAATGTACAAAATGGCGTATAATTTCGTCATCCTTTGTTCCGCACAATTAATAGTTGAAAAAAAAAATCAGTGTTGCTATTTGCAAAAACTTATGCCCACCCTGTATAGTGTATACCCTATGTTACTCACTGATAATGTAGCTTTTTAAAGGTGAAAGAGTTCTTAAAATCGGTTCAGTATTTTTGAGTGTATTACAAACATCGAGATACACAGCGCCATCTATGATTTTGTGTGAGTAATAACTATACAGAACGACTAACTTATCTGGGGGGCTAGCACGACACGCCCGCGAGTCGTTTGTCGCTTACATATTTCACTAGTTGGACAGAGACGCACTGAGAGACGACAAACGACTCGCGGGCATGTCGTGCTAGCCCCCCAGTTCATGTAAGTCGGGCGCTAGTTTCTTCATAGTTTGTTAATTTAGAATTAAGTTCGTTAAATAACGTGAGATCCGGGCAATATTAAATTCAAAACAATCGGAATAAGCTATTTTCCTGAGGTAAACTGGAGCTTATATTATATACTATATTAGACCTCTAAGGATTAATTAATTATTAATAATAGGCCGTATTTCACATCTATTCTCAATATTTTACACAGTATATCAGGATAATATATTATTTTAAATCTGTATATCCATCAATCAAACTGGCTACGATAACAAAAAGACCAAAATCAGGAACCGAATAGGTCACGGTATTTTCTTTTACGTTGACGCTTGGGTTTACCGAAATTAGGCTTTAACTACGTAATAATAAGAATCATGTCAGGTCAAGAATATTATAACACTAAATTAAATACTTCTGCGTCGATGAGACGATTGTGAGCTGACGCCGGGACTAGTAAACCTGTAGTTGTCAATGTGACAATATGTCAGCTAGTGATTTTTTACTTCAAATACTAACCTCAAAATCACGAATTTGATCTCAATTATTATCTTTGGATTCCGGGTAAAACTCTTACGACTTGATGATACAGGAAGTGCAGTTTATTGTAGGAAAATACGCACACGGTTTGGTTTTGACGCAATCACTTTATATTTGGTACGGTACATTCATCAAATGGCAATCTCCTTTATTTTTAGTCAGTAACATGAAAATTCGTTATATTTTGAAAAAATACATTTTCACGCAGAAGAAGTTGCGGATAAAAGGTAGTATGATATAAATGGACAACCTGTAATATTTATTAATAAAATATATTATTTTCTATGTATTCAAGAGCGTAATTAGGAAGCATTTAAAACAAGTTTAACCGCTGGCAGAATAGATGAGAGCGAGGTATACGTGGTGATTGTAGTGTCACTGATCAGATTGTGAGGAGGAGTCGCTTTGGTCGCCGTATTCGGAGCCGGTTTCGGAGTCGGTGTCGGAGCCCGAGCCGAGCCACTCGGGTAGCGGCGGCTGCTCCGCGAGGGTGCGCCACCCGTTCAGCTTGTGTAGGTCTGCAAATAAAATTGTTGTTTATCAATAGTGCCTCCTTCATATCGCGAAATATTTAATCTGAGATGGATAAATCCGTCTATTCAATCTATTTCTACCGTCAAATCCCTCTGATAGAGACATGACGGTGTATTATGATAAATCTATTAAAAACAAACATTTTGTTATGTAATTTAATACTCTAAATACATCAGAGCCTAGATATTTAATATAAAAATATCGTAGGTTCTAAAGAAAAAAATACAATACTGATAAATTCCACGCAAGACTTACCTTCACATTACTCTGTCACACTAATGAGAAGGAAGAGAAAAAAATACTACCCTTAGTACTAATGTGTCAGTCAGATACAAATTTTCCCAACGTCTATACTTTTGTATAACCGCCACATTAGTGTGTAGGACAGATTAATATTTATTTCTTACTATCATACTAGTATGGAGGCCAGGAAAAATGTCCTAACCGCCACACTGGAAGCCAGAGTAGCGTGCAGGTCAGGACAAAATGTCCTAACCGCCACACTGTAAGCCAGAGTAGTGTGAAGGACAGGAAAAATGTCCTAACCGCCACACTGGAAGCCAGAGTAGTGTGCAGGTCAGGTAAAAATGTCTTAACCACCACACTGGAAGCCGGACTAGTGTGGAGGTCAGGAAAAATGTCCTAACCGCCACACTGGAGGCCAGAGTAGTGTGCAAGTCAGGAAAAATGTCCTAACCGCCACAATGGAACCCAGAGTAGTGTGGATGTCAGGAAAAATAAATCCTTAACCGGCTCACTGTTCGGCAATTGCACTTACATATTACATCACTACTGGGAACAAAAAGTTTGTAAACTTTTGGGAATAGCCCGTTTACGAGTCCCTTTAAGAGGCCTGTACACGGGCAATAATAATTGCAGCTTGCTGGCAATTATAGCCCAGCAATATATTCGGCGAGAGTCTTGCTGTAATTCAATTGTGAAATACATTGCAGAATATATGCCAGCAAGATCGTGCAAGCTGCAATGCCAAGCAATTGAGTTCGTAAGACAAAATGGCGGAAAACGAGACAGAAGAGCCTGCTGCAGCAGCTCTAGGATAAAATCCTTATTTATCAGCAAAATAAGGATTTTGCTATAAATCTAAAAATAAAAAGGTGTTGCTCTGAGTGCACAATAAGAGTATAAACTGCAAGACTACACAATTGCAGCTATAAATTGCCGAAAAACTAGCCAATTTACAAGCCTGTTTGGGGTTTACCAAAGTATATACTCTATTATAAAGTATGGTTGGCAACCCTATGTAGGTATAACCATCGCCGCCGCGTTTCCCGCGAATTTCAAATGTTTGATAACAAAATTAATAAAAAGAAATAATGTTTTTTTTAATTTAATCTAGAACTTGGTTTCATCCTGTTACAACTGGATGTGGTAAAATGGGCCCCCGTACACCCGTAAAAACGGTTGGACTGCGGAACCCTCCAACATTGGGCTCGGTCGACATACTTTTTTAGACTCTGCAAATCCACTCAAAAGCTAACGAAAAGGTTTCGTTCGGTACCCACAAAATGATAGTGAAAATGATAGTCTAAAGTAAACCAATTATTTTTCACTGTGAAAGACCCCCCAACTCGATGGGGTAAGTAATCATGCAGCGGCCGCCTGGACTATGAGTGTCCCAGATATTATTAACCTATTGACCGCCACAGTCGGCTGCAGCTGTCAACCCTCAACACAAAAGCCCTTCATTACCTTGACTTAAAGTTGAAATTCGTGTTACTTCTCAGACATGCTTGGCGGCCAAAAGGTTAATTATAATGTTTTCTTGCTCTAATTTACTTGCCTAAACTGTACATGTCGCTGAGGAAAAACTGCTTGTCGTCCTTCTCGAGAACCCCGCCGTAGACGTAGAGCACGGAGCGCTGCACGGCCAGCATGGCGGACATGCGCGCGCAGGGCCCCGCGGGCGCAGGGGCGGCGGCGGCGAGGGCGGGGGCTGCGGGGGCAGCGGCCGGCGCGCTACCCAGCTTCATCGTGAACACCTCGTCCGTTATAACTGCATGTTACGTTACAATAAGTACTGCTGTGCAAGTGTGACGGCGCTTGTCGAGTGAAGACTCGACTATTCATCGATCAATACAAAGAGATTCGTACAAGAGCATTTTGTATCTAGTATGTTCCTTAGTCCCCGAGCCAGGTACAATTTTCGTAAATGCTTCAAACAGTTGTATCATGAAGCCTGGTTAACGTCAGCTACGGTTCCGTGGGTGGGTTGAGCAGCGGTAACTCCCCAGAAACGATTTTTTTAAATAAAAATTGTAATCGAGTATACTTAGTGTAGAAAGAAAGAAATTTTCTCGAAAACTATTAGTTATTAATGTTCCTTTTTCTTATTTTACAGTTACAACTACTTTAAGTTATTGCCTTTAAAACTTCAACTCTCTATATCATGTCGCCCCCTTCTTCTTTCCTGCAGCTAGTTTGCTTATTTCTTTTAATTCTAGAGGAAGAAAAGAAGAAGAAATCAGCAAACCAACCACAGGAAAGAAATAAATAAAATAACACTTGAACTAAATCCTAAAATCCTTAGATCAACAATCGAATCGTGCTCTCGAAACCCAATTGCAATAGTAGTGATGAGCAAGCCGTAATCCCCTCTTTTTTAGATTTGACCTACGCTGCTAATTTCACACCTCTACAGCATCACCTTGATACGATGCGAAGCTCTGATGGGCCCTCACATCCCCGATTGTAATTCGTCCTCGCTATTTAAACTCACTGAGATTTCTGGGATAAATAAATGGATATCACAGGCATCCGTCACCAGTCACATTTTTTATTACTTGCAAGTTTGTCATAAACACACGTCTACACTGTAAGGGATAGATGTTGAATGAACTTTCGCCGCCATGTATGCTTATTCTTTTTGTTGTTGCTACCTCAGTCGTTGACCGATAGCGAACTTTTCACTTTTCTGGTACAGACTAAGTTTTCTTTGGATATGGCATAGTGAGTAATAAATAGTATTGGTTAGCATAACATGTAACAATAGCTTGTAATTAAATTGTAGTCGTTGTTTGCCCTCACCCGTGAGTGCGGGCGACGACGGCTCCGGTGTAGCGGGCGCCGGCGCGGACGCGGACGGCGCGGGCGCCTGCTCGCCGCGCAGCGTCACGCTGTGCCACTTGACAGCCTCCAGGTCCAGCATTCGCAGGTCAGCACTCATCTCTCCGCGCAACTCTTCCTCTGTTTCTTCTACGTCCTGTCACAAAAATTCAAAACATGCATAAAGTTTTCCTCAAAAATTCAACACATGCATAAAGAGAAGACCAGAAATACAATACAATTACTTGATGTTTGGATCTCGGCATTTCTCCATTATTTTTGGAACAGATCGGAAGTAGTCTTAAAAGACAAACCCGTCACGAACGTCGTTTTTTAGTTTAACTAGTTTTTTATATTTGAAAATTAATAAGGTTTTATTACCTAGGTTTACATTTTATAGCATAGTTAACAATAATAATAATAAATCATGGGACAATCTTTACACAAATCGATCTAGTCCCAAAGTAAGCTCTACAGGCTTGTGTTATTGGTACTAGACAACGATATGCATACTTATATAGAGAAATAAATACAAATAGGTGCATAAGAAACATCCAAGACTAAGGAACAAACATTCGTGCTTATCACACAAATATTTGTCCTTACCGGGGATTGAACCCAGGACGCTAGTTTTGGAGCAGGGTTACAACTAAGCTAACCGCGTCGTCAAGGTTAGTAGGTAGGTTAGGTTTTATTTTAGTGTGTGTTAATATATATATATATATATATATATATATATATATATATATATATATATATATATATATATATATATATATATAGCCATTAATAACTTTTTTCATTAAAATTGCATTGTCATGTAATTAATGTCTAAGATTTTAAACACTCTATGTGAAAAACGATCTTTGCCGACTAAGACCGAGAAATTCCGAGACCCAAACTGTAAGTATCCAGGAAATCGAGTATGTATTTACACAATAGACACTGTCCAGGACTTCTATTCTACATTGTTTTAGGGATATCACATATAGCATATTTACGATACCTTTGCTGTCAAGTTAATACAAGTAAACATATTGTAATCTTATTACTTTAAGTAAGCAAATCTTGACGTATACAGTGTGGGCCCTGTAACTGGAGGTAATAATTAAAATATAGGCATATATATGTATGGATGAATATATATACGATATAATATGACATATGGACAGACGGACGACGAAGAGATCTTATAAGGGTTTCTTTTTTCCTTCCGAGGAACGGATCCCTAAAAATGACTTCATTAAAAAACGTTGAAGACTTTATGAGGATAAGAAGTAGAAAAGTAGTTAAAATAGGTACGGCCAAATAATGCTGATAGCATAATAACTCACAGAGACCCCGCCGAATACGTAGGCGCGGGCGGCGTGCGTGTTGGCGGCGGCGGCGAGCTGCGCGCGCGGCGGCGGCGCGAGCGGCCCGCCCGCCAGCGCGTGCCACTGCCAGCCGCCCGCGCGCGCCGACAGCCGCCACAGGTCCGCGTGCGTGCACGCGCGCTCCGACCGCCCCTCGCGCACCCGGGAGAACCCGCCGTAGATTATCACCTGACACACAATGATTACTACAGTGTTACAAGCGCGGTACTGAACCGATCTCACAACCGACGGACAATTGGTGCCTGAGTCGTCGAGCAGGGTTATAGAGTAAATACGTTTATGGTTGAAACATTTATTTAATGTGACTAACTAACACGCGAGATAAAGAAAGTCTACTAAAGTTAATTTAACTAAATTAAAAGACTGGGCGTGCGTATCCGCATTAATAAAAAGTGAAAATAAACTTTATCTGCGGACTATGACAACGTCAACGGCCGACGGCTATGCTTGATCTTTTTCAATAATTACTATCTCTTTCAGTACCTACTCTTAGTAATTACGATGCCTAGTAGCATAGTACTCACTAAGAGTAGGTGAAAAAGATCAACGGCCGTGTGCCGATCGAAAAGCGTTGCGCTTCTAATTTAGTCGAAATGGGTAGGATTCGGTAGTTCAACGATTTACAAGGTTATCGCACACCCAACCCGGCACCGGATCACTACCTTTACCATGAGTTGTGCAAACCGCTCTCGTTAGCGTAAACTATCGCTCGGTCCCTTTGACTTGTATCGGCAACAAACAGCATTTCCGATAGATTTCGATAGCGAGGACGGTTTGCGCAAACTCATGGTAAAGGCTCTGCACTGCCTCGCCTCACTGATTCTTATACTAGGCGCCAACCAAATGCAAGCATGTAGCGGAACCGGCTCAGCCCCTTAGAAGTGCCAGTGCGGCTACGGCAAGGCGGCGGCTGGTTGTCGACTAGCCGTCAACGTCGACATCCGATAGTTTGAAGTTGATTATTTTTTCACTTCTATGAATTTCTCTTTTTGCATACACCACAATATAATATTGTAATCTGGAGTGTTTCAGATTCAATTAATTATAAATAATCAAGGGTTGCACTTAGAGAACAGAATCATTTTTGGAGTTAACTTCTTAAGAATCGATTTCATATATAAGCCTGGGGAGTAAAATCAAACTACGATGTCACACTGTCACACAACGGAGTCACACGATGTTAGCCGAAGATGCGTCGGTCGCTTCGCATTGCATACAGATATAGTGAAGAATATGTTTCCATCGGTAAAACTCGATCTCAATCGGAAGACGACGGGACCCGAAGTGTCAATTAATTATTGTATTCAATGAGTGACATGTTTAATGTTTATATTCATTAATATGAAACTTTATTATTTACTGTCAAATGTCAGAATGAAAAATGACAGCATGGTATGATGGGTACTGGTTTATTTTATAATCGTTCGTAAGGAGTAAACTCCTGTCGTACGTCGGAGCTGACACACAGACACTTTTTTTTTCGATGGATTAATGGAAGGGCGTTACCGAGTCGTTAGGGGCGGGCACCATGACGCAAGCGGAGCGTGGCGTGGGCCCCCGCCCGGCGACCGCCAGGCGCGTCCAGGTGCGCGTGTTCAGGCAGAAGGCGTGCAGGTCGTCGAAGTACCGGCACTCGCGGCCGTCGTCCGTGTACCCGCCGAACACCAGCAGCTGCCGCCCCAGCAGCACCATGCGGTGCCCCGACCTCGCCCCCGGCCCGCCTTTAGCACACACCTATTACATGAATAGCACGTTTAACTATATTTTTTTTAAATATTAGGATCCGTACGAAAATTGCATTAATGTTACCCAAGTTAGCGGTAGCGGCGCGTAAGGTAAAGGCGGTATATCATTTCTAATTTTTACTATTATATTATTACTCAAGATATATTGTACCTAGATAAAAATAGGTCATGTATAATATAAAAACAAAAATAAATGAATAATATTAACATAATTTATGGCCAAATCCAGAAAGGCCACTCAAATTGATCTTTAATTAAAGTGACGCTTGAGTGACGTTTTTGTATAGGATCACAACTAATTAAGGAACATTTAACTAATTAATCTCTAATCAAATGCTTAAGTGGCGTTTCTGAATTCGGCCATATGATAAGAAGTTATACACTGCGTCGCGGCGGCGCGTGTGGTAAAGCAAGTGGTAGGAAGCAAGCTGCGAAAACTATTGATGATATGTAAATAATGTAACCGTCCGGTCGTGTAAATCCGTTCAGTAACCCGTTAACAGGAACCATTTCACCTTTATAATAATATAACAATTTTCTGCCTACGACTTTGTATGCGTGGGATTCGGTTATCGTTATTTCCTTGGGAACTAATGAATATTCCGACTAAAAAGTACCCATGATCCATTCCAGATAGCCCGTTGACCTACTTGCTGAATAAATATTAACATTATCATTTTGAAATCGTTAAAAACGTAATATTTACCTTTTCCCATTTATTCTCAGCCAATGAAAAGCACCATAGATCCTTGTAATGGTGAAATTGTGTCTCTGATAAGCTTGTGAATTCTCCACCAAATATCCACAACTCGCCCCTGTAAAAAATAAAAGGTACTATACTGAAAAGGTTTAAACTATTCCATGCAAAGATGTGTACCATTTTTAGATAGGGTATTGCTATTGGGATTGGGCACTGATTTAAATCGTAAGATAAGACATGCTATATAGTGACCGCACTCGTGACACTAGCGAAATTCGCAAAGCTGCAATAAGTAGAAACCTACTCATCCGAAAGCGGTAACAAGTGCTACCGTTGTATATCAGAATATTCATTTTTAAAAAAACGCATATATTATTTTTAAGTCAATTACTTGACTACGGCGAAGCAAGGAGGGTTATGATGTTGATGAAGCGTCTTGATCGTCCGCTGGTTATATGCTATGTGACGTCACATTAAATTGAATATGGCGCCCACTAGAGAACATAGTCAAACACAAAAAGTTTTGTTTTTAATGATGACGTGTTGGCTATCAAATGAAAGGGACTAATTAGTACATTTCAAAAATATATATATATATTATATTGTTAACTGCTTCATACTCTTTAGAGTGTGATTATTCAGTAGTCGAATTTTATAGTTCTTGAATTTATTACTTGATGATAATATTATCGATATCCGTTCTTTTCAAGAAGATAGGATTATTAGGACCACCAAGACATTGGTCTTATTAGCGAAACAATTGATATAACCACACAAAGTGATTCGGAAGATTTATGACTAATACATGTGTATTTTGATTTTCTGCAGATGTACTTATTTATTACTAGCGGACCCACCAGACGTCGTCCTGCCCGGTGAGTCTCCCTTATCATTTAGGGGTATGAAAAATAGATGTTGGCCGATTCTCAGACCTACTCAATATGCTCACAAAATTTCATGAGAATCGGTCAAGCCGTTTCGGAGGAGTACGAGGAGAATTTTATATATAAGATTAACCGATTTCAAAAGAATATAATATATCTTTTTATGTATTACTTTTTACCTCGTGAACCGATTTCGATGATTCTTGTTTTATAAAGGTCATACTTCAGAAAAGGTCCAATTGAAAATTTGGCGATCTGATCTGATGACGGGATCTATGGGGAATAAAAGAAACTACTTAAATTGTGTAAGCAAATATTTACCGTTTTTGCCATTTTCTAAGATAACTTGGAACATTGAGAGGTGATAGAGTAGTGGTAATTTATTATTTTAAGGATACGAGGCACTCTGTAACAATATTATAATAGTAGTTTATGCAACGGTTGCATAATGATAGGCCTTAAAACACTAGTGTACTCGTTTTATGAAACGAGTTTTTAGCGAGTTTCATAATAAGATCGCACGTGTGTTTTAAGTCGAAATTATGCAGAGTTGCATACATAACTTTATCTACACACATATTATAAATCCTCCATGATGTGTTAAGAAACAATATTTTCTGGCAACAATTTATTTGTTGCAATCGTGGCTGCATTTACGATATCCGGCGCATTTTCACATCACACCGTAACTCCGAGAAGACTACTATTCATATTTTGAACTAAAATGTAAATTACAAACAACTTTTTACAATTCTACTTTCGTTCCGCAAAAAACCAACATGAATGATGAAAGCAGTAATAGCGGCAATTCGATCCTCCGTCAAGACCATTTTTTTTATCATAGACAATCAAATGAAGTCTCTATTCTCATGTCACTCGAGATCAAATGTCGTGCGGTTTATATTAAAAAAAACATACTGAATTGATGTTTCGTATCAATAACTGTTTTAATATCTATGGATACTAGAATAGAGACCCACTTGAGTTTTGACAGCTGTTCCAAATTTAATCTCATTACGATACTAAAATCGATACTGTAATAACATTACAGAACTGGTTTTACCTAATTGGTTGTCATAATGCTGGTCATTTCCTACGGTTTTTGATTACATTATGGAGGTTTTATGATATGGGTGTAGATAAAAACACAGGTGTACTATCGTTATAATGTGGATGGTACTTTCTAATTTTATTATTTCTTTCAGTACATTATTATAAATTTAAGGGGCAATTTTGAGTAAAATACATTGTTACAGACTTTCGCTTTTTAGGGTTCCGTACCCAAAGGGTAAAACGGGACCCTATTACTAAGATTCTGCTGTCCATCCATCTGTCACCAGGCTGTATCTCATGAACCGTGCTAGTTAGACAGTTAAAATTTTCACAGATGATGTATTTCTGTTGCCGCTATAACAACAAATACTAAAATACTAAAAAACAGAATAAAATAAATATTTAAGGGGGCTCCCATACCACAAACATGATGTTTTATTGCCGTTTTTATAGATAATGATACTGAACCCTTCGTGCGCGAGCCCGACTCGCACTTGGCCGGTTTTTTTATATTAGTAGCTTTTTCCTGACTTTGCCCGCGTGGAATTCTATTATCGCTGTTCCTTCGGGAACTATGCATTCTTCTGGGATAAAATCTAGCCCAAATCAAATAAACTATCTCAATGCCAAAATCACGTCAATCCGTAGCTCCTTCGCTGCGTGAAAGAAGGACAGACCAACAAACACACTTTTACCTTTATATTATTTGGGGGTATAGTAAGGGTTAAGATAACCAAAAAGAACATACTTATTGGCAGGTGTTGCGACAGCCTGATGGGCGCTTCGTGGCGGCGGCGCGCCGGGTGCCTTTACGCGCCTCCACGTGTTGTTGGTCGGATTGAAGAAAAGAAGCTCATTGTACACCACAGTCTAAAAGACATACACTTTGTATTATGTATATTTCAAAGTAATAATAAACACCTTATCCTTAGACCCGGGCAACGTTTTGTGCGCCCTATGCGTCATGTTTTTTTTGCGGTTAGCGCCCGAGGAGCATAACCAAAGTCTGGCTTGAAAACCCTAGTCACTCGAGGAAACTCTTTTCTACTTCCGATTCCGTCACGGGTTAATTGCTCTAGTTGGTAACTTTTGGTGTAACTATTATATCCACAAGTATCCTAGCTTAGGTTATGGTTATTCCCTCGGGAATCATTGAATTTTCTGTGATAAAATGTACCTACATAGTGTATGTTTTTTACCACTCAGCTTCGTGCCAGCTGAACATCTACTTTTTAGCTAGGAAAATTTTAAAAGTTCCTGAGGTAATTCACTATAGCCAAATTCAACACGGACGAAGTCGCGGGCAGAAGCTAGTACAGATATAATTGTTACACCAATAGTTACTTCTAAAGCAATTAGCTTATGACGCGATTGGTGGTTGAAAAATTTATATCGGATTTCGTTTTGGCATGCATAAATACCTGGAAAACAATACCTGTTGCTACTAGCTGAAAACTACAATAAAATATAAACAAAAATGTGTAAAATATATACAATATAAATAATAGTAAAAAATAAACAATACGTTTGTTACATATGTGTACGTAATGTTATATGAATAAACCATTTGAATTTGAACAAAACCACACGTTTGAAATTCAAATGTGTCAGTGCGTGCTGATCCACTTACATATATGAATCAAAATGAGTTGTATCAGAGTCTTAGGTTTTCATACCTATGAGAATATTACAGTGCCGCAATATTGAAACTCATTCCGTTCAAATAGTTTGTGCTAAATGAAGGGAAAACTTACACAAGACTATAATGATCTGGCCAAGTCTTAAGTGGACTACAAGACTACATATGGATTCGATTTATGATTCCGGTCACCCGAATCTGGTGCATCAGTCCAGTATCAACGGAGGTTTACCACGGTAAGACGTAGGGTCATCACAGGTTATTTTAAAATTCAAGTCTGGTCTTCTTCGCATCGCAAATAAAATATACTGCGAACATGATTGGTGGGCAGATTACAAGTCATTACCTTTTGTCCATCGTGGTACTCTCCTCCAAAAAGAATAAGTTCATTATTTATTGGGTGCGGTGTCAGGGTTGCATAGGCTCTCGGTGACGGCGGTCCTGATAGAGTCTTTTCCTTGGCCACCAAACGTTTAGCTTCCTCGCGCTCTATCTGCGCTATCACATTAGCAATGTCTTCCTTAAACAGAAATTAAAATACCTTGTCATAAGTTACTTTTACGTAACTATATACTTTATTTTAATAAATAGTGGAAATGTTTTTCCGAGTTGAATATTCATTCCAATCAGGCATGGACTAACCTCCCCTAAATTTGCAAGTTCTTTCTTAAGCTTATTTGCTAATTTCTTCTCTGTTTTAACTGATGTCTTTACTGCACCACTAAGCTTGTTTTTATTCTTTTTCTTCCCCATAATGATATTGCTTAATTAACAAACAAATTGACTATTGACACATTACCGCTACATACACATGCGAAAAATCTGTGGGAAAAATAAACAACGTACACGTAGTGACCACTTTTATTTTGGCAATTCTACTAAAAGCACGGTCCAAAACTACCATAATCTACCAAATATGTTTTAAAAATCTACAATTGTCATACACGAATAATAACACGTTTCGTAAACAATGTAAACAGGCATTTAAAATAAAAATGTAGATATAGATAATATTAATATTATACATAGGTAAAAATAAAAGAAATATATAGGTACCATATCAAATGTTATTACCACGTTTTTAGTAAGTATCTACTTAGATTTCTTGTCTTGTGTTCGGTATAAATTTTGCTATCGATTTTAACTAACTTCCCGATGACGTAGAGACTTGAAACTTTAAACAGCTTAGAACTGGATGACAATGCAATATTACCTCGCTGTCTTGTAAGTCTATTCATGCAAATTAGACGATAAACTTGAACATGTGTGGCCACCATTATCTTCTTGTGTATGGGTGTTTTTATTTTCAGTTAAATTTTTTTTTTATTGCCATAACTAAATAATACCAAATTATTATAACACCAAATGCTTCTTATCCATTTTGCTTCAAATCTACCAAAAAACTAGACATCTATCAAGAGTGACCATTGCACTTTTGCAGGCAATTCGGTGACCGCAGGATACCAGTGCTGTGCTGCCAGTATAATTATTAGTAATCATTAGTAAACATTAAAACATTCGGAACAATAAAATGTTCGGAAGTTATACAAAACAGAGGCCCGTTTCACGCAGTTACAAATTACAGTTTACGAGCTAAAACTGGCAGCACCGATGTCAGTTATTTTTTATTAGCCAAGAACAGTAATGCATCAAGCAAACCCGTTTCAGCACGCATTTAGTCCGCTTTAGTCCACCTCGTTTATTAAGATTAAAGGACACAACACTCAATATATATAAAATTATGTTTATGACATTACAACATTGCATGATCGTGGTTTTCAGCAGAGTGAGTTGACTGACCACAAAACAAGATGAATCAGTCAACCCCTCATTTTAAATAGCGAACTGTGTGTTCGATAAACGAAATGAGTCATTTATTTTTCATTTCAATTATTAGCACCTTTTTTAGCAACGTTCTAAAATATTTAGCTACTTTTGGCATCTTTTTTTATATAAGAGTTGGCAATACTATCAATATGTCACTGACGTAGAACTCGGTAGTCTTCTATGTAATCTGTGATATTCTCTTTCTTTTGGCCACTGATTAATTTTCAATCATCTTCGCTTGGTGGTTGTTTCTTGTTTTTTACTTGTAAATGAGTGCAGTTCCGAATTGATGCTTGAGAATATGTAGATCTATTCACAATGCTGGTTCGGCTTATCTATTAGAGTGGCATGTAATAGAAAATAGTCATCTTTTTCCTGGAGTACGGGTCATCGTGATGGCAGAGCTCGAACCATTGAATCCCGATCAGGTCGGGAATGTTGAATTTATAAGTAAAGTCGATGTGGACTTAGAAATAAAGAGGGAGATTGAAGTGAAGATCAAGCGGGAGCCTCAGGAATGCGTGACGTGCTCGAGCCGGGGCCGTGACGGACACGACATCTGCAGCACTTGTACGGCTTCTGGTGCCTCGCTGCACGACTTCCTGTACAAGCTCACACGGGTAGACCTCTCCTCAGCTGAGAACTGCTCCAAATATATGTGTAAGAATTGCATTGAGCTCATCAATGTCATTGAAGCAGCAGAACAAGAGTATATCAAGCTTAAGCAAGCTTTTGAAGATATCATTAGTAGAAACCCGTTATTTGAACAGACTCCTAAACCCATTGAGCTTGGTGCCGTTAAAACTGAGGTCTTAGATGAAGATTTCAATTCTAGAAGTAGAGATAATGGAGCTGACTCTGAAGATGAACCTCTTGCCATTACAAAAAAGAAGAGACGTCACAAACCAGAGAAAGCCAAGAAGAAATCTGTCCCTAGAAGTGCACCAAAGAATAAGCGAAGAAACACTGTTATTATTGAGACTGAGAGGTATGAAATTCTACATTCAATCTAGACTGAACTGCCTTGGGTCTATATTGTCTACCATAAATATTAAGTTCCAATTAAAATTTCCATATGGTTTTCCTCATAATTAGTATTCCGATTTATCAGATAGTGTCCCGGGAACTGGATAGGAAGAGTCAGGTTGATGGCATCAATATGGATTTACACCCAGACTCCAAAGCTATTTGCTAATTACCTCTGATTGAAAGGAGTATGTAAAACTAGTGTGGAGTACATAAAAACTAGATTGACAGAGAGTCATTTTTGTTGACTTTTGATGGCCTGGTCTGTTCTAACCAGCTTTACAAAATCAAGTTGGTTGCTCTTTAGTGAATTACCCAACGGTTTAAATCATGTATGTTTGGCACAGTTGTTATCATTTTATTCATTATAATAAATGGAAATGTTCATTTGTATGCTAAATAATTACTGGACTTATTTTTTAATTTATTACTGAACATTTGTTTTTTTTTTTAAATTTATTTATATAACAGAAAGAAATATACAATACATACAAACATACCAACTGTATAAGTTTGTTATTTATGGAGGCTAATTCGCCTTTACAAAATATTAAAACATAATTCTTTATCTTATTAGTTATCACAAACTTGGTTATCCTAAAAAAAAAAAAAAACTAAACAATTAATACACGCCGCTTATTACTAGTGTGTACATGTCTATGAAAATTAACATTTGATTGGACTAACACTAACACATTGACTCCAAAAAGCTGATAATAGAAAAAGTCTTAGTTCCCCTTAATTTTTCTTACTTAATTAATAGATGCCCCCTCGTGTTCTATTCGCTATCTAAAAGGAACACTGGGTCTAAGTCGAAACGGTGTCCGCTAAATTTAAGATTGCCTAAATTTAAAATAAGAAACGTCAAACTCGATTTTGTATAGCTCCAGGGTTGAAAATCGAGTCGAATGTTTCTTATTTCAAATTTAGCGAAAACACTTTTGAATTGGCCCCACTATTTTGCTAAAGGTACTTTTCGTTCCTATTCTCATCACTTATGGATAATAGTAAAATTCAACAAGTATCTCTATCTATAACAAAGTCATTTTAGTTGGCAGTGCAATGTCTGTGGCAAGAGCGGTGACACGGGCGGTGCAGTGGCTGAGGCGGCCCACAGGCTAACTGTCCACACACTGGTGACTGCTCCTTCCTTCCAAAATGTTAAGAGAGAGGACTCCACAGATGGGTAAAACTATACTTTATATCGATATCTGTGTATGTTTGACTTATAAAATCATAATATATGTAAAATTTAGGTTTTTAAAAAAGCCCTTCCTTGTCTAAGTGGGCAGGTGAAAAAGGGAAATGGGAAAATGCGTACCTGATTCTCCTACGCGCTGGCTGCAAGATGTCGGTCTTACACACTTCTCTCGTAGTTCACTTTTGCATTGATTGATTAGCAACTCGTGACGGCGCGTTTTGGGTAGTATAAATGTTCGTAGCCTAGGGCGAATGGCGGTAGGTATGGAGACGAGCACTCGACATTGATGGAATCGAACCCTGTTTATAGCTACACTGAACAACTTTCAGTTGCTGTCAGTCGTAGTCCGATATCTACAGACGGACAGACTGACAGCGGAGTCTTAGTAATAGGGTCCTATTTTACCCTTTGGGTACGGAACCCTAAAATACATCCGTGTTCACTGAAAACCTGACAATTATGCTCATACAAACTTACCTAAACCCCTTTATGGTACTACACTGATAGTTAAATATTTAAATAAAAATCCAAGTTAGTAATAAAATTTGGCATTGCCATTTTATGAGCAAAATCGGAATGATACAGTATTGATGTTTAAATTGTTTGCAACATTACAGAACCCAAAGTCCTGATTACAGTAATGGCTTTGATACGGCCAGTGACAGTTTGTTCAAACTTGAGATCGGCGATTTTGAAGAAGATGGTGATAGCGACAATTATATACCAGACGACATCAGTACGACTGAGGTCCCACGTAAAATACCAAGAATACTCTCATCGAAAAAAAGGAAACGTCGACTGGATAAAGTAATGCATCAGTGTGACCAGTGCGACGTCAAATACTCTTCTTTGGGTATGTAATTTCGCTAATCTCATATTAGTTAAAAGTTCCTTTTCAATAATTTAAAAAGAGAATAACATTGATTTATTATTCTGATTACAATTATTATTGAAACAAGTGTTGCTATTTGCATCTAATGTAATTGTATTCAATTAATATTCTAAATGTATTACTATAGCCACCTACTTATTAAAATTTGCACATCATCATAAGACAAAACACGTGAAACCGATTGTACTACTTAATATCTTATTTGTACCCTATCTTATGCGAATAAAAAATCTGATTCTGATTCTGAAATACCGAACAGTTTCATACTCTTGATGCTCTGGCACATAACAAAATGCCTATTGCTTGACGCTTCATCTAAGCTTTACGAGATTTACTTAAATAAACATTTGAGTGTCCTGTTTGTTTCACAGTTCGGTTGCAGCAACACAAACAGAAGCATGACGACTCGAAGCCGCCCTACATCTGTGAAGTGTGCGGCGCCCATTACAAGCACAAACGCGCCTGCGATATACATGTTGCCCTTCACAAAGGTTAATACAACTTTTCAAATTGTAAATTGTTATGTGCAGAAGCGAGTGGATTAGTTGCTGATTCTTTGCTCGGATAATAAGACCTAAGTAATCATGATGTGTTTGCATGATATACACCGTATGGAATGACCACCATTTTGACAACCAATTAGGAAAAACCAGTGCTGCGATAAAGAAATAACATGACTTCTTTATCGTTTTTAGTAAAGAAATGAGATTAAATTTGGAACAGCTGTTAAAACTCAAGTGGGTCTCTATTCTAGTATCCATAGATATTAAAACAGTTATTGATACGAAACGTCAATTCAGTATGTTTTTTTAATATAAACTGCACATTATTTGATCTCGAGTGACGTGAGAATAGACACTTCATCCGTTTGTCTATGATTTAAAAAAAAAATGGTCTTGACGGAGCATCGAATTGCCGCCATGTTGACGTTTTGCTGAACGAAAGTAGAATTGTTGTTGAATTGAATAGAAAAAGTTGTTTGTAATTTACATTTTAGTTGAAAATATGAATAGTAAGTAGTTTTCTCAGAGTGTGTGTGAGTCAAATAACTTGTTGCCAGAAAATATTGTTTCTGAACCCATCATGGAGGATTTATAATATGTGTGTAGATAAAGTTATGTATGCAACTCTGCATAATTTGGCCTTAAAACACACGTGCGATCTTATTATGAAACTCGCCTATCGGCTCGTTTCATGAAAACCGCACTAGTGTTTTAAGGCCTATCATTATGCAACCGTTGCATAAACTACTATTAAACTATTCATTCCCGCATTATATTGGGGGGATGTCTATTCCAAATTTCATGTTCATAACATAAGTAGGTGTTGAGATAAACGGCTGTCACATAAACAGACAGTGAAGTCTCACAATAAGGGTTCCTTTTTTACCTTTAAAAACACGCGACAAATTAAGAACCTAGTCCTTGTTTTGAAGTCAGTTAAACATTTTATTTGACTTTCCAGACCATATCAACCTTATAGAGTATTAGCATCCATTTGGATACACTTCGGCTGTGGGACAGACTTAGGTCATTTACCATAACATCTATAACGAAAAACATTGGTTTTAATGTATTACCTTTATAGAATTACTAGTGGACCCGCCACAGCTTCGCCCGCGGTATTTTCCATAGAATCTTTATTACCTCTTTCCACCACTTAAGGGGTGGAATTTCAAAAAATCCCTCTTTATTGCACCTCTAGGGTACTTGAGGAATGTCTCCTTCAAATTTCAAACCTCTAGGACCACCCGTTTAAGCAGTGCGTTGTCTATAAGTGAGTCATGGTACTGTTTTATATGTTTTGATAGAAAAAGAAAATCCTGTAATACATTTATGATTATTTTTAAATCAAAATCGTATAAACCACTTTTTTCAGGTATTAGTGATTGGAAATGTGAGGAGTGCAACAAACTTTTTCCATCAAAAGGTGCCCTGCATAGACATAACAATATTCACACTGGAAAACCCAATTATCAGGTAATATTCTTGTTTATACATCTTCATTGATTCTCTGTGGTCTGACATTGAATTATTTTATTATGTATTTTATAAAACTTTTTGCTCATTCACTGCTAACAATTAGACTGTTGACTACCTATACTCGGTTTCAAATAGGATGCTATCGCTGAAATGTGCAATTTTTCCGTTTCAAGCATGAAACGTTTCAACGAATCAAGCCATTAATATAAATAAAAATATAAACGATAATGAACCAAAAATTGTATTAAAATTATAGTTATAAATCACAAAAACTAACGTAATGCCTAGAGTAGAGACACAAATTAAAAAACATGTTAATACTTCTTGTATTTTTCGACGCACAATTTAACTCTTTTTTCAGTTCCACTTAGCTTTTCTTTTATGCTTTTGCCGTAAAAGGGGTACTATTTCCGGTACTATTTTTTGGTATATAGCTGGCTTAGGAATTCAATGACTTTCTGTGTGATCTCCGCCGGGTACGCCAGCTTGACGGTGCACAATATTTTACCCGTGTTTGGTATGAAATATCTTAGTTTCTATTAGAGCTACGAAGTTGAGACTTTTTAAGCTAGCGGTACTATTTGGGTACAATTTTTTGGGAGCAGCACCGTTCTCGAGATCCAAACTTGGTACACCGGCTTGACGTCAAGTTAGCGTACCCGTTAAACACGTCTCATATCTCCGAAATTACAAAGGTACTATTTTTTAGAACTCTGTACTAATTGGGTACTATTTGGGTACTATTCTTTGGGATCATCAGATCCTGGATATCTTCGACGGATACGTTAACTTTTTTCTTTTTATGTCTTTGACTGACAAACGAGCTGACGGCCCGCCTGATGGAAAGTGGTCACCGCCGCCCATGGACATCTGCAACACCAGAGGTGCTGCTAATGCGTTGCCAGTCTAGGGAGGATGGGGAATGGGGATGGGATGGGGATTAGGGAATAGGCCTCCGGATGTCGTCACTCACCCTACGAAACGCAATAGCAAGCTATTACTTTACGCCGATATTCTGTGAGAGTGTGGTACTATGCCCGTCGAGCCGGCCCATTCGAACAGTAATCATCTAGTGAGGATTAGTGTTGTGAGGAACTTGACGCTCACCAGTACATCCTACTTCTTTTTAAGCGGAAGAGGCGGGAGACTAAGTTGAAAATTGCGTTTTAATACTTTATCTTTGTGCTAAATTTATACGATTGTGCATGCGATGCTCTTGGTATATTGATGCTGCGACGATGAATACCGTGAAAGCGCCTTTCCCGTGATTTCGATTCGACACATGGTTGATTGATCGTTCGTGTGTTTGGTTGTAGTGTGACCTGTGCGGCAAGTCGTTCATCCATACGTCGTCGTTCAAAATGCACAAGTTGTCGCACTCGGGCGTGAAGCCGCACGCCTGCGACGTGTGCGGGCTGGCGCTGATGACGCGCTCGCATCTGAAGCGGCACAAGCGCGTCCACAGCGGGGAGAAGCGCCACGAGTGCCCCATTTGCGGGAAACGGTTCTCGGAGAGGTAAGGGCCTTTTTTTGACAAAGTGGAAATGCTTTATGCGTCGTCACCCCAGCCCCGGGTCAGGGCTTTAATGTGGCGGTACGACGGACTAACCCCAGGGGGCATTCCGTCTAAAACCACTCCGAGGTTTCCCTCTGGCTGTTAAGTGGGGACGCCATGGGATCGCCGAAGCATGCAACCACGACGCCCCCCAGAGAGGTAAGGGCCTACGCATTATCATGTTGAGATTTCTAACCTTCGCTTGGGCGTAATTAAAAAACACGACTTTAAAGGTAACGTTACACTTATCTCTCACAGTATTTAGCTCTAACAGAATTTAGAAACCGAGATAGAACTGTACTTATTTCAATCTGGAAAATAGGTACTCATGTGTGGGTGAGGTGTTCGCGTGCAGTTGGCTGGTCAACAAAATCACGCGGTACGGACACTTTTCTGGAGTACATGGGGGAGTACACACTTTTACCACAATCTTTTGACGCTAATATTGATTGCACTTATACGATATACTACAATACAATACTAATTATTGAACACCACAAAAAGGACAGAAAAGCATACACTAACAAAAAAAAGTAAGGGAACAATAGGCGATCTTAACGCTAAATAGCCATCTCTTCCAGACAACCATAACAGAGAAAATAATGAACAAAATAGTTTAACTTTGGCACCGAAATTAAATAGGTATATACTACAGATGCATAGTATTATAAGTATTTTTTCCAAAGCGAGCTCTGAGATTTGATGAATGTTGATGCAGGGTTATATGCGTCTATGCGATATGCGATATTGTTTCCATAATCGGGTTTGTATATAATTTATTGTCGTAATGGTTGCAAGGCGAATGTTTTAGTATAAAGAAAGTGTATAAATTCTACGCCAAGCTGCTTGCTCAGCCTCCTTCTCAGTGGCGTTCTTAGAAACGAAAAATGCACAGCGATTTCTTAAATAAATTGTAAGTTATATACTAGGGCCTCAGACGCCCATAACGAAACGACTATGCCACCTTTATAACCTCCATATACAATATCCTTTAACCCCCTTGGGGTGACCATGGGCAACCCATGCCGCCCCCCATCCCCTTGTAATTTCTTCGTTACTTCACATGGAGAGTAAGTTCTTGAATAACTGTAACATATTTGTTTAGTGCGGATGTAGTTCTTTGCAAAATGGTCGATTTTTAAATCCAATAGAAGAATACCCAAAGGTGGGTGTTTGTAATTACCTAATTACCTATTGAAACACTGACTTTTGCCAACTTTTATCAAGATAATTGACCCTTTGTAAATTATCAATACCTTACAAAAAATAACGTGCTTACATCAAAAAAATACGTACATGAAATAAGAAATTCAAGAAATAGCTTTAGCAAATTGCTGGCCATGCGAATGGATAAATTAATGTTTTATATGTAAAAGCTTTATGCAAATGCCTGACTGTAATGAATAGTCGATTAATCATGCATACGTAAATGATAAATACGCTGTAATTTCATAAACTAAGTGATAGCCGGAACGAAACATGCAATGGCTAATGTTTTGTTACTGGCTGTAGGGCAGGTGCAGCGGCGCAGCGCTCATATATAGCCTTTACCATTATTTTGGAAACCTGTTTACAAGATAATAACAATTATTTATAATATCTAGCTTAAGAAATACTTTTAAAAATCTACATTATGTCTCGGACGTAAACGTGGGGCTATCGGCGAATTCCCAACGGCGCCCGCACTATTGGCGTCTGCCACCTCGCCCGGCTGCAGAGCCTCCATCCTCGTCTCTTCAGGAATTCCTCGCTCGCCGTCCCTCGCGGTATCCTCACAGTCATTCCACTCCTCCCCATCACCTGTAGTAACATTATGCTTACATTCGGTTCAATAGACGACGATACTTCGCTAGGCGTAGCCGGTGGGAGTGAAAGTGACTGGGACTGTGGCAAATCGTAGTTGTATTTATTACCGAAGCATTGAAGCAACATTTTGCCTTCCGTTCATTATACATCTGCGCAATTGATCACATTCAGTATTGTTATCAATCACAAGTAACTTATACATTCTATTCCCTATCTTATGCATAACCTTCCCTTGTAGCTAAATTTATTTTTGTGTACTATACCATTAACCTTTTGACCGCTACAGTCGCTGCAGCCGTCAGCGGATATAGGGTAAAAAAGGCCTTCATTACCTTGACTTAAAGTTGAAATTCGTGTTACTTCTCAGACATGCTTGGCGGTCAAAAGGTTAAACCCAAACTAAGTCTCCTAACCAAATTTCTAGATGGTTCTTGTAATAAAAAGTTCTTTTTTTGGGTAATATTAAATCTAAACGTATTCTTAAACCGCGACCGAACATTAACTTGGCTAGCGTTTCTCCCGTGGAACAGTGCACCGTGTTCCTCTACACAAATAAGTAATGATTTTTTATTTCCTGTATGCCTGTATCTCTTTTCCTATTTATGTTTAAATTCAAACTTTATACTTAATTTTTTTTTATTAAAAAGAAAAGGTGACATCCATACACAGCAACTTCGTATTGAAATCCTCGTATTACAGTATTCATTAAATTATTTAGTAGCTCTCCCCACATACGAAACAGACAATTCCACTAATATTATAAATGCGAAAGTTTGTGTGTGTGTATGTGTTTCCCGTTAAAACGGCTGGACGGATTTGATAAAATTTGGAATGGGGATAGCTTATACCCTGAATTAACACATGGGCTACTTTTATCCCGGAAAATTGAAAAGTTCCCGAGGGTATAACGATAAACTCTATGCGGAAGAAGGCGCGAAGAAGTTTAGAATTCTTTTAAAGTTATTTAAAGAATAACGGAAAATAAGTGCGCGTTGAAATAGAAGTCACATCTGCCTTGAAACCAACAAATAAAAATAAAAAGTGTGTGTGTGTGTGTGTCAGCTCCGACGCACGACAGGAGTTTACTCCTTACGAACAATTATGAAAAACCAGTAGGTACCCATCATATCATGCTGTCATTTTTCATTTTGACATTTGACAGTAAATAATAAAGTTTCATATTAATTAATATAAACATGTCACTCATTGAATACAATAATTAATTGACGCTTCGGGTCCCGTCGTCTTCCGATTGAGATCCGAGTTTTACCGATGGAAACATATTATTCACTACTAGCTTCCGCCCGCGACTTCGTCCGCGTGGAATTCGGTTGTAATTATACTCTCGACAACTTTTGAGTGTTTTGGGACAAAAATGACCCTATTTTCTATTCCAGAAGCTAAGGTCTAACTATATACGACGTTTCATGAAAAGTTCATACGTTCAGCCATATTGAGCTAAGTAACAAACATACACAAACACACACACAATAATTTATTTTAGAAACGGTTACCTACCTAATTCTTTGTTTTGAACAGCATATATACCAAGTTTCAAGTCGATAAACAAATGGAATCGGTTTTTCCAATACAAAGTTTAACGCCCCAAGGCCCCCTTTTTTCATATTGTCTTATACCGATACCTATTTTTCGATTTTGAAGAGTATTTATACCAAGTTTTGAGTTAATAAACTCATCCAAACAGTTTTTCGCATACTAACTTCCACCCCCTCTTTTACCCCCTTCCACTTTTATTTCCAAAAGTTTCTATAGCCTATGTCCTGCCTGAAGAGTTCCTGGATATATTATCGAAAACCGCATTGAAATCCATCCAGTAGTTTTAAAGTTTATCGCGAACATACAATCAGACAAACAGACATGAAATTCAAAAACCATTGGGATTTGTTCTGCTGCCCATTCTGAAGCCCCCAATAGCATTTTTTCATTGTTATCTTCAATGTACAGACTTTTTCCACTTTACGATTTTATTATCATATATGTATAGATATAGATATCTGTATGCAATGCGAAGCGACTGACGCATATTCGGCTAACATCGTGTGACTTCGTGTGGCAGTGTGACATCGTAGTTTGATTTTAGTCCCCATAATTTTTCATACCCCCGGGCTTATATATGAAAATCGATTCTTAACACATTCAGTGCCGAGAACCTGATAGTTGGGTTCACCGTTCGTAGCGCATTTTCGCTACAAAGCGGAAAAACACTGCTACGCGGTACGCGCCTAGCGCGTAGCGTTTATCGGCACTAAATGCATTAAGGAGTAAAGTCCAATAAAAAAAAAATGTATTAGTTATAAGAAGTGGCTTGTTTAAACTCAAAATGGATAAATATGTTGAATAAAAAGTTCTAAAAACTTTACTAAACTAGACGCGTGCTTGACGTTTCTTGGTTACTCTGCATTTGCAACTCGACTGCGTGCATGCTGCGTGTCCTTATTCATTGAATACCAATTTTATTGCCAATCCGCTTGCGAGGGTGTGCCGCCTGATAGATATTTTGTGGCATGACGTAAATGATATAAGGCGCCGACATTGATGAATGTTTCGGCAGGAAAATAATTTTTGAAAAGGATTTTTTAAGATAAATATTATATCATGATAACGGTGTGTATGTGTAAAATGAAAGCAGTGACGACCTTTGTAAATTCGTTAGCGTCTGTATTGCGTGCAGGTACAACCTGGTGGCGCACAGCAAGTCGCACTCGGCGGAGAGCGCGCCGCAGCCGTCGCAGGCCGCGGCCGCGACGCCGCCGCCGCCGCGCCGCCGCCTCTTCCGCTGCAACTTCTGCCAGGAGCGCTTCGAGCGGCGCTACATGCTCGAGCGGCACGTGTCCGTCGTGCACGGCCGCACGCTCGAGCGCCTGCCGCCCACGCCCCGCAACACCATGAGCAAAATGCTCAAGGCGCAAGCCCAGGCCCGCCGCTCCCCCGCGAACGCTAACAACGAAACCACCACCAAAGAGGAACCCAGCTCGGAGAGTACCGAGAAGCTACCCACATCGAGCAATGCGTGGTCCAACGCCTACATCCAGGAGTTCGGGCTCAGACCGGAATATCATTGACTCTTGCTCGTGTGTGAGCGGGCGGAAGCGGTCGCTCTGCCCGTCACACTGGAGCCTGGCAACTCATTGTTGCTGTGGTAACAGACAATTTGTTCAATCGCAATAATTATTGTAAAGAGGCCCTAAACGGGCTATAATAATTGCAGCTTGCTGGTAATCTTGCTTGCAACTATAGCCCAGCAATATATCCGGCGAGACTCTTGCTGCAATTAAATTGCCCAATACATTGCACAATATATCCCAGCAAATACGCACAAACTGCAATGCCAAACAATTGAGTTGGTACACATGAACAAGTATTGCAGATATTTTATATTTAGTACGAAAAAAATGACGGACAGTAAGGCTATTCGGATTGCTGCAGAATTTATTGTGAAGTGTCACCATTTGAATAAATTTTAAATGAATAGTAAAGTTATACCCGAATGGCGACGTAATAGTAGATTTTTTATACAAGGGGCTAAAATTACCAATTATATACGAAGAAAGCTCGGGAGTAAATAGAAATCGAGGTATAATAGGTTTTATCGCCTTCACTTGGATTGCGAGAAAAAAGTCAATATTATAGAAAAGGCATATTTAAAAAAAACAAAGTACATCGAAAACAATTTTAAATAGAGTTCTCGTGGCGTACGTAACATTTTTAAATATGTTCTTGTTTACAAATGCACTACGCATACATCCAACGTAAATGCCAAGAAACACCACCCACTGTAAACAGCTACTGGACGATTTAAAGCATCTCACAAATGCTGATAATCTTCTCGTCTTAAGAGAAATTAGGTTTTTTATCCTACAATAATCGTTATTGTTAGAGAGAAGCTATTTTTCTAATTCCAATACAATTTTTTTTTTAAATGAATTCAGTATATTTTTGCGTAGCTGGCACCTTTAGTCCCTAGAAATAAAATCATACACTTTAGCCCGCCTACGCGAAAATATTATGACAAACTTTTAGAGCATGAGAAGTGAAAATAGCAGATTGTACAACAAGAGCATAAAATGAGCCATTTTACCCGAGACGTGCATATAACCACCCGAGCCGGTACGGCGAGGGTGGATAGTCACGTCGAACGTAAAATGGGTTTTATGCTCGAGTTTTCCACTCTGCTTTTCACTTCGATTGCAAGGAAATAAAACAAGGATTAAGCATTTGCTATGAAACATTTTTCACACTTCTTTCCATTAAAGTCTTAGGGGACGTTATTTAATTACTTACGAATAACTTATTGAATTTTCAACCGCAACACAACAAAAGCTAGTTTATTTTGACGAATAATAGTAGTAGTTAGTAAATAGTAGTGACATTCGACTATGGTCTGAGCCTTAATGCCAAGTTATTATAAATATTTGCGTTATATTTTTTTTACGTAAATGCACGCCCTTATTAATCATATATTTGTATTTAGATAGTAATCCATATGTCGTAATTAAATTAAGATATAACCTAAATCTCATAAAAATATATCAATTAAATGAAGGTGTATTGTATATGTGGCTGTAAGGCCTAACTGCCTTAGTCTTTAAAGAAGAAATTACTTTATGCACAAGAGCATAAAAACCTATTTTATGCAACCTTCTCTCGGCATAAAGAACAACTTTACGAGCATGAAAAGTGCAAAAATCATTTTTGCTCCTAGTATGACAGATCCTTTGAATTTACGTTCACCCACGTTCTCCACGAATCATATCCTGGGTATCATCTTTTATAAAAATAGGTCCAGGAGTTCAGGAGCTAAGGAGGAACATCCGATGTTGGTCAGATACATACAAAGACTGTTAAACTCTACACCCTCCTTTTGGGAATAAGAAAAGAGTGTGGATCCAGCCATACTTAATTTAATTGAGAACATTACAGAGTATTAAAGCAATAAATAATGATTGGTGATAACTAAGACTAATCGAAATATAATAGGTTGTTGATAATCAACAAATGACAAATTATAGAATATAGTATTGAGAACACTATGAAGCAGGGCGGTACCTCTAACTTAGCTAATGAAATTTTATGAAAATGACTCCCTAACATAATTCCAATCCCAATGTGTCTGGCCGCGGTGTCCTGGTGCGCCGTAGAAAGTAAAGAGGGGGCCGTGAGACACACTTTTTTATCATTCTCCGGAAACTTAACTTAGGTATTCGTCCATAACTTAGCTTTTTCTATTTCAGTCCAAGAAACCGGGCGAAATCTTTTATAGGTTAGTGGCGACGTTGACATCCGCAACAGCAGCCCTAGCAATGTTAACACAAGGATAAGTTAAACCGTCTTATTTCTAAGTGCGTCTCTCTCACACTAAGGTACAGGCGCTAATGAAGGCCCACTTAATTTGAAAACCTCGTAAAATCTTGCAGATAAGTAAAGTAAAGTAAAAACATAATGGAAGTTGTAATATATTTATTTGAGAAACAGGATATCTAAAAAATTAGTACAGCTTTTGGCATTTTAACACAAATGTAAACACTTTTTAGAAATTTGGTATTGGGCTATCTTGGGAAACTGGTCGCTGAAGATGGCCCGAAAATATATGCATTATAAAAACTTAAACACTTTTAATATAAAACATCATAATAAAAACACATCCTTCTCATAACATTATTCATAAAAGGTAAAAAATCAACCAAAAATTTAAATGTGGTCTATCTTAAATTTATCAAAATAAATAAAAACAAACTACTAAACAATATTAAATTTAACTTTGATATCAACTTTGAAAGTAACTTATCAATAATAAAAATAAATCGTTTCTTTTTTCTAAAATATTTTTTTTTAATGTCATTCATAGGTGGGCTATATAAGGAATACTGAAAATTAACTTTGAGATCAATCAAGGCCCGGGCTATGTTTGGGAATTATATTATGGGCCATGATAGTAAATTACACCCGGGTTGAGTATAATCTCGTAAAAATACAAAAAAGGAAATAAAATAATAACACTCACCTGTAATTCGCTGATAAATAGGTTAAATATGAATTTTCACAGTTTAGAGCAAAGAGATTTGTTTTAAATTTGTTAATTTTCAAAAGGATTTAGATAATTGAGGTTATAAAACGTGTATCGTCACGACATGACCAAGCAAACTGTCATCTGTCTTCAAAATGGCGCGCCGGTAATGAAACACACTTGTACTATTGTCTATGGTACTAGAAGCATAAACCCGCGAAATTTCAAATGTTTCGAAAACCTTACTCATGAAACACGTCGTCTATTGGTGAAAACCGCATCAAAATCCGTTGCGAGGTTTAGGAGGAGTTAGCGGCTATACAGACAGACAGACGCGAAAATTGACTTTGTTTTATACTATGTGGAGAAGAGAAAAGATTATAATTATATTCTTTGTTTGCTATGAAGTCTCTCAAGTCAGATTCAGATATCAGAAAAAAACGGGTAGCAATGTATTTGGAAATTAATGGCTTGAATTTATAAATCGACAGTACGGGGTGATATGGATGGCGAAACGGACAATATTTGCAGCAAGAGCAAGCAAGGTATAAATAGATATTGCTGGACGATGTTGCGGTAAAGTCAAACCGGATTAATATCATCAGCATCGAATATGACATGCAATATTGCCGGTCAACACTGCAAGATTGCAGTAATTGTTACTCAGTATGACGGTGGCGGCAAGATTACAGCGACACATTGCCGAAAAACTACCCTGTTTATAAGCCCCTTTAGGCCTTGGTATGTATATACCTACAAAGCAGCCATCGATTACCTCACATCAGCTTGATGCAGGTACCATGTTTATCTAAATACTCGTACTGGGGAACTCTTATACAGTTCACCTTAACATAGAATTCTGTCAATACTATGATGAGCGCATCAACTGAAACCGGAAAGTACCTAATGTCGGGCAACATTTTCCTGATTATTGTTAAGTTATGCACAAGTTGCCTAGAGAAAAATCTCATTTTAGATGATTTAATGTAAATACGCAAAAATAAGACGGCTATGAAAATTATGAGCCTGTGGTAGACGGCAAAATGTGAATATTATATTTGTTCTATATTTAGTTTCACTTAACTAGTTCACTGGAATATATGTTAATTAAATAAATATTTTTATACTGTTATTGAATGGCACTTTGGTATTGTATAAAGTGAAGCAAATAACTTTTTTTTAGTAATGTTTTCTTGTTCAAATAATGTTATTAAGTTAATTCAGCAAGCGTTTCAGTCGCTAGTCTGATGCTACCCTATTGGCCAAATTCAGAAAGGCCGCTAAATTTGATCTTTAATTAAAGTGACGTTTTAGTATAGGACGACTACTAGTTGAGGGCCATTTAACTATTTAACCTCTAATGAAATGCTTAAGTAGCGTTTCTGAATTCGGTCACGTATCCCAAATTGATGATGTCATGACCGTTGGATAAGTAGATAATTCAACGATTCGGATTAGGTTTCTCAATTCGTGACAACCGTAGTACAACTTGATTCATGTTTCTGGTTCAACATTTTCAAAATACAAAGAAAAATGTCAAAAGTATTTCTCAAATAGTTTGTAGGTGATACGTAACGTGGTTACGTTACCGACTTAATTTTTACTAGTTCGTTACAATTCTGTTAAGAGATTTTTAAAAAGCTTTTCATACATTTCTTAATTAATTGTGTTCATTAAGAAACGAAACGAATAATGATACCATAATTATAAAAACATATCGTAGCATTTTCTTTAATACGATTGGAAAATCTATTAAAAAATCGTATCGAAATGTTAAAAATTACAACTTACTGACATAAGCACTTTAACTATGTAAAAACTATTTGAGAAAATATTCTGACACTGATCTTTTGTATTGCGCAAATCTAACTCAGGGGGTGGTCATGACCTCCATGACTGCCCACTGGGTCCGAATCGCTGTGACCTAACAGTGAGTAAGTTTAATACTAAAGAGAGACAGCGTAACGTAAAGTACTCGTACGACGTGCCATACGGCGTTTCCTATCTCCAATAAAAAAAAATGTAATTCTTTTTGATGAACATGTTATTACTACATACGCATTTGTCTCTCTAGTAATTTAACTTATTTTGTTCAAATCAATTAATAGTAGCTTATGCAACGGTTGCATAATGATAGGCCTTAAAACACTAGTGCGGTTTTATGAAACGAACTTTTAAGCGAGTTTCATAATAAGATCGCACGTGTGTTTTAAGGCGAAATTATGCAGAGTTGCATACATAACTTTATCTACACACATATTATAAACGGCGACCATGGGGCCCCTCCGGCTGCGGCGACGGCGGCGCGCCGGCCTGTAGCTCATATCTGTATCGTTATGACCATTACGATACTAAAATCGATACTGTTGTCATAATGGTGGTCATTGTCTACGGTTTTTGATTACATTATGGAGGTTTTATGAATGAATAAAGTTTATCAAAACGTCGATACTTTAATGTTCTAAATTCAAAACAAATATTATTGTCAATAATTTATGTAAATTTATACTTATAGAGCATTACAAATCTCAATCAACCTAGGTGTGACCTTTGAGTAATTATGTATACTAGAGTGGACGCTTCACCTTGATTTTTTGTAAAGCCTGTTGAGGCCAAATGGCACAAACGCCTATAAGAAAACGATTACCGCCGGACGCGGCGCGCTTGCCCGCTCCCTCCGTCATCAAGTGGTCGCTGTCATTTGTTTGAGATGTCTGTTCTAGTGTAACGTAATACTTCAAGCACAAGGGTGTGACAAAATCTATCAATCAAATGATCAAAATTCTTCATTTAGCTAGGGAGCTGGGCGCCAAAATTTCTATATGATTTGTTCGCTTGGCAGACGTGAATTGTTCGATTAATGAAAATGTAAAGAACCACAGAAAAATAGTCTGCCACCATGGTAGCGTTTCGTTTTCATTTGACAGCGTTTCAAACTTATATAAAAGAAAATGGTGTGCTAAATCATTTGTTCGTGTCTGCCCCTTGTACTGATGGTCAGAATCATCCTCAAAACGATGAACATTGAAGAGGCTGACGTGCAGGGCTCTGTTTTACAACATTACGTAGTTGCAAAAATGTAAAT
The DNA here is from genome assembly GCA_947859335.1 of Tortricodes alternella. Taxonomy (NCBI): domain Eukaryota; kingdom Metazoa; phylum Arthropoda; class Insecta; order Lepidoptera; family Tortricidae; genus Tortricodes; species Tortricodes alternella. The sequence continues at coordinate 17,507,993 of OX401970.1, read as the reverse complement.
ATAAAAAGCTGTACTAAATAATTTGTTCGTCGTTCTCGTTGCGTCCATTCGATTTATTAGGACTCCCGAAATAGAAAAAAAAGTTGACGGACGTCTAGGTCGCTGGTTTTTTTATGTACATGTTTTTAAAGTTGTAGTTCAAAAACGCAGGGACATACGACTTTCATTTACTGGACCAAATCGACTTGTATTGACATAAACTTTCATCCCTATCAATATGAAAGACGAACAAATAATATACCAAAATGGCACCCAGCTCCCTAACTAATTGAACTGCTATGCTATCTGGAAGATGACTGATGTCAGACGGCCCAGCAGCAGGACCGACAGTTGTGACGTTTGCATTAACAACAAATTATCACATATTTACAGTAACAAAACAGTTATAATTACGAATCTCCATCATTTGAAATTTGAATCCGGTCATCTCAGCGGAGTGATGGTGTAGAATTTTATTTGTCTGTGTAGTACAGCGTGCTTTTCGTATTCTCCTGTACGTGTCGAACATGCGCGTAACGGCAATTAAGAACGTCGCACCATTAATGACCCCCAGCTTACGATTGCTTTTCGACCGTATAAGCCTAACTTTTAGAACAAAAAAAGATTATTATTAATATTTTTATTATTCTTGAGCTTTAAGCAGTATTCAATCGCATTCTGGGCTTAAAACAAGCTATTACTTATTAGCTTTGCAATAACTGCACCGTCGAGGACCCAGTAAAAGTATCTAATCATTTAAAAAATGGGAGTTGAAACCTATTGTGTGCAAATCGTACGAATTAGTACTATTATCTATTATGTGGAAGGAGTTCGTAGGAAGACCTATATGCCGCGTTCAATATTAAAGCTAATTGTGAAATGTGTACGTTTTCATACAGATGCGTAACAGTTTACATAAAATCATACATTGATGTACTTTACTGTAGGTACTTTCAATGAAAGTTCGGTACTTTCACTGATAGTTAGGTACTTTCACTGAAAGTTAATACTTCCAGTGAAAGTACCTTTTTATGGCGTAACTGAGTCAGATAATGGACGATTAACCTGTTCCTTAGTGGAGGGTTCGTATGGAAGTTTTGAAAAAGGAACAAGTCAATTGTTCATGAACTGACTAAGAGTGCGGCCGTAGTCTGATTCATTTTAAGAATTATGTTTTTTTAATTAAATTAGTTAACAAATATACAATACAATAAGATCATCTGTATCATAATACATTCATTATAAATAAATAAAAATCGTCTTTGATATTTGTATGTCGCCTTTGTCTACTTAACATCGTATAACCCAGCCACTTCGGACTCCCAATTTCGCCACAACACCTGACCCTCCACTTTTCGCATTCAGTCTATCTCTACTACTTTCCTCAGGTCATCGAGCTACCTGGATCCACTTAGCTGGGATTTAATAACATAGAAATAACTTACTTAGCGCTCACGTTCTGCCGACACTTTTGTTCTTTTATAGTAGGGGAGCCCACGATGCTAAATGGGGATTTACTCGACCGTCGTGGATATTATATTAGATAGTAGAAAGAAAAAAATGTTATAAGATGTGTTTTCCCAAATGTAAAAAAAACAGTCATGTGGGAATACTCGACCGCGTCATTTATTGATAGTGTAGGTATATGCGGAGGTATGTGAATCTGCCGCTGAATAGTGGGGTGGCCGTAAGGAAGAGTAGAAAATGGGGGGAATGTATTCTGTATTATACAGACGGTTCAGCTTGATGTCCTAGCCGTGCTGGCTTATAATCTGACGATTATTTGGAGCGACTTTATTAAAGAGACGGTTTGAAAAAAAAAAACATTTTTCTTATTATTCTCAAATACTGTATGTGACTACTATTGGTTAACGAGTATTTCAATGATGCCTTTTTTGAGTTATTTACTCCAAAAATCATCTTTTCATACTCACTTGGTTGTTTTCCTTAACCTTAACCCAAGTTTTCCTTATCGGAACGTGATCTGCAACCACTTATAATGCAGGCCTGCAGACCTTTGTAACAAAACGCTCTACCGACTTTTGTGACTTGACAACTGATAGTATAACCACATTAAGAAGAGTTCCAAATGCTGCCAAAAATGAATATTAATCGGAAATATTATCACAAAATTACAGGCCAAATGCACATGTGTGTTGTGTAACAATTCATGTGGCCTGTATTTGAAGTTTTAGGCGGCATGGCTTGACGTCACCAACGGTGCATCTATTAAGGAAGGTGAGGCATATACCACCTTTATTTAAAATTAATTAAAATGTAAAACTCATTCAATATAGGCTTCTCATTTATTTAAATTTCTTCGTGTATCAAAATAATTTTAAAATTATTACGTTACTCTTGGAAAGTGGCACTGAAGATTTTATCTTAACCACTAAACATAGGTTCTTTGTTTTATATTTCAGGAGGATGCTTTAGGAAAGTGTTCTCGGTTAGACTTTTATGTCTTGGAGAGGAACAAAGCGAGGTATGAGGATTATGAAGGAAAAGGAGCTGTGAACCTGACCAAATCTGAGCGGCAGTGGTGCTACTACCGTCTCCCTACAGAAGCTCTTCAAGCTGCAGCCTATAAGTAGCAGGCATAAATAAAAGTCTGAACTCCAACATATAAGGGTAGGTATATTTTAAATGTTATTTTACTTAAAACACAACATAGATATTCTGTAAAACTCAGCGGCCTTAGCAAGGTTGACACTTGATAAGTTAACATTGCTGTCTCGCTCACACTAGTGCCGACGAAATAGATAGTCGCAGAGATAAGTGAGTCGCTTGTTAGGGCCGCTGTCATGGCCTGTTCAAATTAGCTGATGCTGTGTAAATTTCCTTTTTATTTTTGTTAAAAGTAGTTTAACCTATAATAACATATTATTCTTCTAGATTTACAATTTTATGCACAACCTATAATATAGGTATATGATATAATAATATAGGTAAGGGGACGCGAATTGAAGGAACGGTTACACACACAACTATACAAGGTGCTAATGGCAAAAAAGGTATCGAATGAATAAATGACTAAATTAATATAATTTTATTGTATATGTAGGTACTTGAATACGAACAGCGGATAAATAAAAATGTGCGCTATAAAAACTATACTGTTTTCGGTAAAATCGTTATCTGAATAAAATAATTGCACAAATTACCACTTTCAAGCTTAATATTTAGTAAACGGAACACGATTACACCTCAAGAATCATTTCAAAAACCTACCCAACAACGTGCGATGTGGCCCAAGAAAAATACAGAAGGCAATTTCTCGCCTTTTTTTCTTTTTATAAGGGAAACATTACACTCCCGGAATTAGATATATTAGTAAAAACACGTGTACAATTAGTCCAGGAGCTATACATATGCCATTTATGAATTCTCCTCAAATTTTGTTTTTTATGAATTATGAGAAAATGAACAGCACTAAGCGTAATTACTTTGTCAATTTAAGTTTTATTTTTGATTTCATGAAAGAAATGCCGGCAATAATAATAATTATGTCACAATAATCTACAATATTTACATCTTTTATTTATTCTAAAAGTTTTATCGAATTAAACTCATATTAATAAATAGTGATAATTCCCCTGCCTTTCCATTCGCCTCCATATTTCATTATTACTTAGTTATATTCCCGCAATAATGTACAATACCAGTAGACTCTTGCACATAATTGGCTACTTGACTATAGTAACAAATATTAATATATTTCTGTGGAACGGTAGCTAAACATAAATAAATGCATGTCAAAGAAACAAAAAGATCATTTTGACTGTTACTTTTTTTCTATTAAGGGTCAAAAATTGTCAAAATAAGTTAAAAATAAATATTGCTTTTTAGGTCTGAATTACTAGTTTTTGACATCCTCATCAAATTTCTGTCATATTTTAATTCTACGATATTGGCCTAAAAATGGTATTTTCGGAAATAATTAAGAATTTCATATGTTTTGTATACAAAAACCAATGTAAAAAGAGCCTTGACAGCCATATAAAATATATCACCGTCAGGGCTCTTTTTACATTGGACTGGTATACACTAACTGAATGTGACGTCATATTTCAGGACCATTTTGTATGTAGCGTTTTTGTGAGTGGTATGAACTAGGACTTTTCAAAGCGTCGTATCTCGAAAAAAACCACAAAATAATGTTTTGCGAACACAGTTGGGTTTCTATGACTCAGTATTTTCCAAAATAAGATGAAATAAAAATCATGCAAGTAGCCAATTGTGGGAGTCAGATTATAATTCCTTTTGACAAATGTATTAAAATAACTTAAACACATTCAAAAATATTCTGTTTTTATACATCAAGCAATAATTTAAAAAGTTAAAATGCACTTTCCCGTCACTTTATAAAATCCCTTTTTTTACTTTTTTTTACTTCTCTCATGAAATCTGCATAGGCTCCTTACCTTACGCTCGCAAACAACATCTCGTTACCGGGACTTGGTTCGGCGGTATAAAAATATTACTTATGCATATTTATAGTTATGTTTTTCTCGTTCCATTTAAGTTATAGTTGGTGTGTTATGTTGCATGAAATTATGAAATTATTTGCGATTGTCTTAACGTACTAACCTGTTAAAATGGACATATTGTTTATGCAGCAAATTTAAAATAACCCGTTGTTACGAAATCTATCCGCGGACTGAGTATGTAGAACGGCCATTACCATTAGTCAACTTCGATAAAGCAGCCGGCAATAAGTTTTGCTATCGGTACGAAAAAAGAACACTTATTTTAAAATTCTTCTGTCAACAGACAACATGATGAAGTGTGCATGACTTCAACTCTTTTCCCCTTACCTACATTAGAGCTTTCACAATAATACTTATCATATAAACCATTGTTGACTGGAAATCTAGACAAGCAGGCACATAAAAAATGTCACTCAAAATCTACTACAGGGTTTTTAAATAAAATTTAAAGATTAAGTTCCATAGTGAAGCTCATTAACTATTATTGAATAACTTCAGATATATGTATAGACGACTCAAATATAATACAAATAATAGTCTAGTCAGTCAAAATAATCTATTTTTACATTATCTATAATCTGCAAATATGACAGAACAACTAATTACACTTGAAAATAGTTAATGTACATTTTTATATTCATATTTTTTATAGTGAACATTTCTTTAGCTGGATACAATCCTACGTAGTACGCTTACCATTTAGCTTATCCGTACTTAATATAATAAATGCGAAATTGCGTTTTTTTGTTGGTTCCGTTTCCACGGCCAAATGGCTTAACAGAATTCCATAAAAATTGGCACAAAAGTAACATATTGTATGGAGATGGTCGTAGGAAACTTTTTATGCCGGTATCCTAATACCCTAAGGATTTTCAGGAATCTTTATAAATACAAGAAATATGACAAACGCATCTTCTCACTAGATGACGCTGTCTACCCTGATAAGTCAACGGCAAATCCTTACAATCTCTAGTTCTCGGCTCTGTGCGATTGTAATACATTGAGAAGAAACTATTTTCGAATTAACTTGCGTGTAATAAATTAATAATATAATGGGTTAAAACGACGACGACGTTCTAGAAAAAATGTTAAATGAGAATAACGAAATGTCGCCGTAAAAGTCAGAATCAACTCAAAATAATATTCAGCTGGAGGACATATTATAAAATAATGGTCTATCCTTGGCCATGAGTCCTGAAAAAAGGCCTCAAACCGCCACGAAATATTTCCAATTATTACATGCGAGGTCATCCGTAGAAAACAGTTTTACTTCAATGCCTTACCAACCTTACTAATCCTTATTTATCCAACTATAGTATATTTGTTTGTTTATTCCTCTTTCACGTGGAGCGACAGATTACCTGATGTTTCGCATGGTGATAGTTAGATGGCCGCTTGGCCGGAAAAGGACATAGGCTACTTTTATCCTGAAATAAAAAATGCAATGGTAACCGTTTACCACGCGGACGAAATCGCGGATAAAAGATAGTAATATGATACATGTAAAGGTTTGTGTGTGTGCTTTGTATGTTTGTTACCATTCGGCTCCAGTAGGCTGAACGGATTTTCATGAAACTTACACGCGGATAAAGTCGCGAGCGGAAGCTTGTATAGTAAAGTTACAGGACTGTAAAGATTAATTACCCAATATTTTTATTCCATGTCAGTGTAACGTTTCGATGAATATTGCAGTTTAATAAAGTGGAAACATGTGATCAAACCAAGAGAAGAAACCCCAGGGCGTTCGTCGGGTCCATGTCCATTTATTTGGGAAATATAATATTGGGTAATTAATCTATATAGTCTGTTACAGTAGTACCTACCCACTTAATACGGCACGTCGTAACACTTCATTGGCGCTGACACGAACGAACCATTTGGATGATATCATTGATATCCGAAAGCATGATTAAACTTACAATCAAAGTTTTATCTTTTATAAGATACAAAATACGCCATAGCTGTTTTCCGTCTCAATCACACAAGGCACGCCTCTTCCATAGTTGCTATACCTTATGGGTTGCTTACACGACCGGCCATGATGGGCAAACTTGCGTAACGTATTGATAAGATAAGATTCACTTGCAATAAATATTATTAACTTATCTTGATACGCTGGAATGAGACCGAGATATCTGTGTCTTATTCTCACGCGTCAGTGCATCTCGCAAGGTGGCCTATCATGGTCGATCGTGTAAAGCAGCCATTATGTTAGCTGGCCAACACACTGCTGGTAGATAAATGGGCCTTTACACTGCAGGCCTACATGACCGCAACCGTGCTAGCACAGAAATAAGTCGTGAGATGCGTAGGTAAGTCGTCGGTACCATATCAATGTTTTAATACTCACTGTCCAGCAATTAAATACTTTCATTTTTTTAACTATTGTAAAACCTTATGTTGTATGCTTTTTTGTTAAATACAGAATGTAGGTATGTTTGTTACCTGGCCTAGCCTAGGCCTACCTGACCTGGTAATAGTAAGCCAAAGAAATGTTATAATTATAACTTAAGCTATATATACCGTTTTTATTTACATCTGTGCTTTCTCTTAGTTCGTAGCGTACTATTAACATATTCTTGCTATCAGTGGATTGTTTAATTTAACACTTTTTCCACACCTGTCATTTATTGCAAGCGATGTAAATGTTGCCATCACTTCCGCTGGCTCTTTTTGTCTCGAAATTGTTCGTAACGTTTTTGAGCAGCCTGCGCAACGGCCGCTTGCAAACGGATTAAGTACCTTCAAATAGATTAAAATTACACTTTTAAAAAGTCTTTTACTCTTTTTCGCATGTGCATAGTTCGTAGTCACTCTAATAATCGCAAAGCATACTTATGGTAAACATAAAACGGGCAATTTGGCTACTGACGCTATTACAATGGGACAATGTCTTCTTAAGATTAAGACACTTAAATTTTCAAGATTTATTCTAAATTAAATTACATGTACCAAGTAGTAGGCCTGTCAGTACCAAATTGTTCCTTTAAGGTAGTGTCGTATAACCAGTTCGCGTTGCATTAAGTTTGCCACAGCGGAGTCCTTTCCAATAATCATTATGCCGATACAGAGCCAAAATTCCAATTTAATAGACATTCACATTTCTTTAATTTCACGGGTATTTTAATAGCGTCTGAATTTCTCTTCTCTATAATGAACTGAACAGGTACATGATCTTATCGAAATTCACAAAAATCTGAAAGTGCTTTCTATTATAACTTATTTATAATCAAATCATCATGGCAAAAAGAATTAGGTCGTTAAATAACATATTGTACTTGTCACTTATAACTTTTAATTGTTAAATAATACGGCGATTTATTCTCCTTTACTAAACTAGAATAAGTAAGCACGTACCAACATACCTAGTGCAATTTAAGTGACAGTTACTAGTAGATATTAGGTCCAATTCGAAACGGTGTCTTCTTAATTAAAAATGTCCTAACTTTAAAAAAAAAACATCAAATTCGATTTGGTGTAGCGCAAAGCTGTCAAAATCAAGTTTGACGTTTCTTATTTTAAGTTTAGTGACTTTTACATTTAGCAAACACTTTGGAATTGGGCCCATTATCGTTATACTTGCTTGGACTATAGTTTATTTTAATAATTACTAACATATTTAAAAATAATAATGAAGAAATACCTATATTTAAATTTATTTAATGTAAATTATGCTTTAATATCTTAATCTATTCATATAATAAAATCGTTAACTGGTAAAGTCTGTAGATACATCGAAGATAGCAATGAAAAAATGTTGGGAGAGGGCCTCAGAATAAGCAACACAACACTTGGTTCTTGAATTTCATGTCTGTTTGGCTGTTCGTATGTACAGGCCAAAAGAGGGTGTTGACATTGAAACTTGGTATAAATAAAGAACAAATTACCCCTAAAAAGGGGAGCCCTGGGATGTTGATATCTATTTACAATTTGGAACATAAGGACGGATACAACAGGGTGTTATTATATAATAAGGTGTTATTATGACGAAAATATGATTTCCTGTGTGTGTGTGTGTGTGTGTGTGTGTGTGATTTTTAACACTATCTCTATGGAGGGATAGAACGGGAGCCCGAGTTTTGTATTTATGGTTAAATCTAATAATCTGTGGTTATAGATTAGAAACTTCGATGTTGTATATATGTCTGTTTAATAAAGGCCCATAGTCTCAGATACATACAGTAGGTTACAGGATAGCAAGTTGATCATTTTATGGATTATTTATTTATTTTATTACACAAATACAGGCTATAAATGGCGGGCGTAGTAGGATTTTGTAACAAGTACTTACCAGTCAGATTATTATTTATATACCCATGGCATAAAAACTAGCATATAATGAAAATATGAGAGTTTATTACGTGGGAGCCTACCTGCCTCCTCTAACACAGATATCTTATTTTGGACCATTTTAGGGTGTACCAAATATATATTTTTTATCCCTTATACAATGTCCTTAATGTCCAACTATCTTTCTGTCTATCAAAAGTATTATTCTTACAAACGGCTTAACATATCGAACTCAAATTTCACGCCGGAATACGTAACTCGTGAGGCTAGCGACATTCGCAAAGCTGTAATTAGAACTCATCCGACAGCGGTAAATAGCGCATTTGAAATGTTATAATCAGCGTATTAACTTTTCTTGAGAATAATGGCCTTATTGTGCCGTATCGCTCGTCTAAGGATGCAGGCACAACAAAAGAACACTAATAAAAGGAAAGGCGTAACTTTTAATTCGTAAGTACTATTTTTTTACCGATTTCAAAAAAGGAGGAGGTTCTCAATTGTCAATTCAATTTTCTTTTTCTCCCGTTGTTAAAATTATTGATCGTAAAACGGCGGATGCGTGAAAAAGAACGCATCTGTTATAGTACGAAAAAAGGAGAAAAGACTATTTCTCTCGGTTCACACACACATTCATGAATGTGCCTACAGATTTATCGTTGTAAAGCCTAATCTAACGATTTAAATCTATGGTTGTGGTATTTAAAACCTGCACAAAAAAATCTAAACAATGACCAAATAACGAAAGTCTGCAAATTGAAATGATTCTAGGTGTTTTGGTGCTGGCTCTACTTTAAATTGTATTGGAAAACCTTAGTAAATTATAACCAAGTAGCTACCACAATCACGAGCTTCGCTAATTAAAGATAACCTAGTAAGACGGCTTACTACCTTAGCGTACCACCTAGATTAGGTTAGGTAACAACTGTTACCAGCAGCCCTAACATGCATGGCACAAAGATAAATTAGAACCGTTTATCTCTAAGTGCGTCTCTCTCACACTAGTGCCGACGAAAGAGATAGTCATAGAGATAAACGGTTCTAATTTATCTTTGTGCCATGCATGTTAGGGCCGCTGCGTAGCAGAACAGTGCGCGAGCCTAGTTGAATTACCCGTGTAGATACCTAATCATCGTGTAGAGTAACGAAAAGTTTAAAATTTAGGTATTTTTTTTTTATATAATGATTTAATGCCCGCGACTTCGTCCGCGTAGAATTCAACAATGGCACAACGGGATTGACGTGATTTTTGCACAGTGCCAGTTGCAGTCGCAACAGAGTGACGCAACTTTTCCGAAAAAAATACGGTAAACAATTAGCGATAAACGAATCCCACGCCGATGAAGTCGCAGATAAAGTAAGTTATAATCATTTTCTCTTTTTAGTTCACGATGGAAGTAAAACATTGTGTTGATTAGTTCTACTGCTATATTGAATCAGTAGTGATAAATAAACTATTCTGTCTGAGTAAAACCTAATAGATGGCGATTACTCACTTAACAGTTTGATAATTAAATTAGGATCTTTTTCTATTTCTACACTTTTAACATCAGTATTTCTTAATAGTTAGTTTGTTTCACATTATATTAAAACAATGAATTTGTTAAATATAAATAGATATATGTACACAATGTTTAAGGGGCTGCGTCAAAAAAATAGGGGCATCGTTCCCTATGCGAGCTATAGAACACAAAGGAGACCAATTTGGAAGTATATGTAAGTATAAGGCAGGCATAGTCATGTTTGCAGACGATCGTTCTTTACCGTTCAAGGTAAATAGGAAAGATACCGAGCTCACTGAAAACCAAACAACGCGCTGTCCATGATTGCTAAATGGTTTGCTGCGAATAATTTGGCACGTAATCCTTAAAAGACCGTATTATTAAATTTGCAAGTCACAAGACGTTTATGTTAACACTTAAATATTGAATTAGATGGTCAAAACTTTGAATTTGTAAAGTCAGCTGTTTTTTTTTTGTATTACTCCTTGACTCAAAACTGCAGTAGGGATCTCACATTACAGCAATAGCGAGTAGGTTGAGCTCTGCTGCGTTTGCATTCAGACAGATGAGGCTGTTAACCGATGTAGGGAAGGCAAGGTTGATTTACTTCGCGTATTTGAAAAGCGTTATTTCATATGGTTTAATTTTATGGGGAACAACTGCTGATTTTTTTTCAATTTTCATTTTGCAAAAAAGGGAACCCGCGAGTCACTGAGGGACTTTTCAAGGAAATAGAAATACTTATCTTGCGTTCGCTATACGTATTTGAAATAATAATGTATGTCAGGAAAAATCTATATAATTTTCCTACAAATGAAGATAAGCCAAAGGATAGGTACTAGAAATACCGGAAAGCTTAAAGTACAAACTTATAGACTGGCTAAAACTAAAAAATCATTATCTGAAATTGTACATGTTTTTATTACAAATAAAATATCTAAAAAATATTATAGATCAAACAGACACAATGTTCAAATCTACTGTAAAGCGAATTCTTATTACTAGGGCATATAACAGAGTGAAAGACTATATTATGGATTGGGACGTTTGGAAATAATTCTCACGCACTGGCGATCCCTGGGTCTCGATGGGCGTACCTACTATGATATATACCTACTTAGATTTATAAAACTGTAGACATCATTGTATCGATCGAATGTATGTATACTGTTTTGAAAAAATTATACCTCATCGAGTTTCTTGCTCTCTTCCCAGTAGAGGTTTTTTCTAACCGGTGGTATATTCATTCCATGACTCTCAATAAGAGCTTGTAAAAGCCTAAATTGAATAAATTAACAACAATCTGGTAGTAAAAAACTTCGCTCGATACTTTTTTTCAAAGTCACCTGTAACTATGCATATTTTAATTTGGTCCAGCTTAACGATAGCGTCTTTCACTTTCATGGCGATAGATCTACTATCTGCCCTTCCCAGGATAGCGCAGCTGTTGATACTAATAGTGAAAGTTTCTCAGACAGTTCAAGTTACAAACTTCGAATTGTAATCAAATATGTGCGGGTTTCAATCGCACTAAAATGGGGGCTACGTGATGACTATGCTAGAAGTACCAAAACACCTAGAATATTTATGCTATTTTTTCACTCGTAATTCTTACAAGGCCGGTGTCAGGGGTTTTATAATTGTTATGCGATAATTTATAAGAGGTATTTACAGTCGACCTCTGATCTCGGCTCTCTGTTGTGCTATCGTGCGATCGGGCGCGAGCGACAATTATATTGGAGCACATTATAGCGTCGTCAATGCAATGCTTAACCGTAGGGATAAGTTTTGCCATGGTTTATTGTACTTTCGAATTTTCGAAGGCATTGATCCCCACCCTGTCTCGAAGAATGGATCCGCCCTTGTTTAATTCAGTGATATTCAAATTAAGAAATTGGAATGGGGTTAAGCTTTGCAATGACAAGCTTCTAAGTTTGCCCAAGATTTTCGTTGGCCAACTGTACCTACGTATAAAATAAAAATAGGTATCTACAAGGGAAAATGTTCACATAAATGTAAGCACGCACGCGAGAGACTATGATTTGACGTACCTAAAATACATAGTATTCATGTGATTTTGTGAATGTAAGTGACAGTGCAGTGTTCGCGCTATGTGGAAGCCATCAGCTTGGCATGCGCGGTCACGTTGCGCTGGTGCAGGAACCCGCTCGCTTCTTCTTCTTCCCCGTTGCCCAGTCCGTACTGTGGATAAAAGGGCTTGAATTGCATGATAAGCACTATTATATAAACACTAACTTATCCCTCAAGAAATGTAAGAGTTGACAGCTACCATACTAGTTATATCTCCGTGCTACTTTCTTGTGTGTACTTCTTTCATAATGGACATTAAGCCAGAATGGGCGTACCCGCGGTGCGGCAACGTGGGGCATTTGCCCCATCCTACTCTTTGACCCGAAGCTAAGAATTTTTAGGCAGAATTAATATAATGACAAAATTTAATACTTGTGCATTTGGGTACTGTAAAAACGCATGCGCAGAGACCGAGTCTAGAGTTAGATTATTTAGTTCAGCCCCACCCCTTAAAAAATGCTGGGTACGCCCATGGAGTCAGGGACACATGGAAACTGACGAAAATAGGCATCTTTAAATTTGGTTTTGACATTGCATTGCTGGGAATAAAAGATTCACGATCCCAATGATTTTGGTCGGTGTGACAGGTGTGACTTGATTTTATACTTTAACTAATAAGAATGATTTACCTGTAACGCATGCAAGTAATGTTGCTGCGTATGATAATGTCCTCCAGTGTGAGCGTATCCGTCGTAACTGTTGAATGCGTTCGGTTCGCTCTTGATATTGAAAAGCGAAGGGTTGGAGAGGAACCCAGGAGTGGACGGCAGTCCGAGAGGGTACTGCGCGTGCGCATGGCTCTGGCTGTGCGCATGCGCGAGCGGCGACGTTTCTGCCGCGCTATGGGGCTCCGAGTGGGGCTTAGACACCGTGCCGTGACTAGACATTGACGCCGTTAAGGGCAGGGATACTTCCGACACACTTGGTTTGCTTTCTGAAAACCATAAATATTCTCATGTTAATATTAAGCAATTTATATTGAACTAACTTTTACCGGGGATTTCTTCCACGTGGAATTCTGTTATCACAGTGTCATTGAGAACTGTGCATTTTTTTAAATAAAAAGTAGCCAATGCAAAACATCAGGTCAATCGTTCGCTCTGTCTGTTTAGACATGAAAGAGGAATAAACAAACCAACAGACTTTAGTATGGATAAGTAAGGATTAGTAAAGCGTACTCGTAGTAAGGCATTCAAATGAAACTATTATTTTTGGGATAAACTCGCGTGTAACAATTTTAAGATATTCTGACGTTTTGAGACCTTTTCAGGACAAATGGTCATAGGTAGACTGAGACATTATAAGACTTTGACAGATTGGTTACCTATATATAATCTACCCACCTTATTTTCAAAATAGCCAAAACGTGCAAGCCGACGCAGATGATGAACATGAAACTTTGAATTTTAATTGATTTGAACGGACAAATCAGGAATAGAACTCACCATCCGCACCAGGAGAACAATGTCCTTCTTTCTTGGACGTTTCTTGTATGGGTTTAGCCCCATTGGCAGACTTCTTCGGTTTCCGTTTTCTTGTTTGAATGCCGTCCTTTCTCATTGCTAATGGCCTGTGACAATAAGTGCCAGGTTAATAAACGAGTCTAGCGGGGACACTGCAGAACAATAAATACCAGATAGGCGCTCTTGCATTATGCTATAATGCCGGTACTACATAGTTGGGCGAATGTCGTGCAGCGAGCGTCAGGGAACATGATACGTGGGAATTGGGGAGACATCTTATCACAGACCATATATCCAATAGACTCCGCATAACCGGGCGACCCCCGCTGTAAGCATTAGACGCAATATCCATACGTGGCGGGGCTACGGGCAGGCGCGGGGAGCGCATAACCTCGAACGCACCATTCAGATTGCTCTAAAAACCCCGCGCGCCCTGCAAGTTTGGCAGCTTTATTTGCTAGTAAAAGTGAGGCTAAGAGGTGTCTTTAGGATATTTCGTCTGTGCATCTCTCTCACACACACTGCTTCAAAGCAGGGACCGTTAAGTTAAATTGTCAAGTAAAGCATGAGCAGAATTTCCGATTACGTAGGATTGTTTACCGGTTGATTCCGTGTAGTTTGTAGTAGAGTCCGCAGGCGTTGCAGACGGGCTCGCCCTCGTTGTTGCGCCGCCACAGCGTGGTGTTGCGCGAGCCGCAGTTCGTGCAGCACTGCCCGTGGCGCCGCGCAGCCGACTGCAACGTGCAATGCTACGTGATAGTCACTTTAATATACAATGGTTAAGCCAGGGACAAACTGAGCACATGTACGCAACGTATGCAACGCATTATGACGTCTACACTGTTGAATTTGCATGAAAACCGATGACTTAGAAACACACTTATTATACGCGTACGTAAGTGTGTTTCTAAGTTATCTGCATTGCATGGCGTACGTGGGCTCAGTTTATCCCTACCTTTAAACATGCACTTAATGAATGAATTCCGTTGATAAACTACTTCCATAGTTATACAAAACATTTGTAATAGTAGCGTGGTACTGATTGCAAAGGTTTTGCTGCAAAATCGACTATAAGGACTAAACCAAAAACGCGGTTTACAAAAATATGTTAAAATAGAATATTGCAGTTATAAAATTATATCTCATTTGTTGAACTATTCACATACATTTTAATACGAAAGTATAGGTATATTACTTTAAATAGCTGAACCGATTTTGATGAAAATGGGTATAAGTAGTATAGAGATGAAACCTTGAAGAAAGAAATAGGCTACTTAATTAATTATTCTACGCAGATTTACTTAGTACATTTGCAAGATTGTACTAGTTCAGAGCAATCCGGCCAGTGAACGAGCACAGTCAACTTTAAAGAGAACGACCGGCCGCCACTGCGCGTGCGTCATCGCGGCGCCAGACTGCGCGGAAACAAAGGGAGGGTTATGTTTTTCGCGTGTAAATCTATGTATGCATGTATGTGGGATTCTTCATTAATGTTCAGTTTGTCAAATTTCTAAGTATTAACGGTAAAATAATGCGTGTTGACCATCTTCTACATGTTAAATGGTTATAATTTAAAGTGAACGCGAAAATACGAAATATGTTTATACTTAAAAGGCTTTAAATTGATTTTACATGTTAGTTCGTTCAAAGGGTTTTTGAAGTCGGTTTTTTATTTGTAAAATTTTTATTGTTTCACTTTTTTTGTGATTATCATATGTGATTTAACGACACACATTTAATACAACAAGTAACAATAGCATAATGCCAATTGCTTATCATCCTTTACATAATTGTGCTATCCAAGGTGCAAGGACGTCAATCGTTGAGGAGTTCTCCTGTTTCTTCACCAGTGCCAGCCAGTATTTTACCACATGCATTTTCATGAGCATAAGTTGCTTCCCAACCTTACCTATATACAGAAATCTAATCGCCTCCCGTGAAATACTTATCATTGAGGAGTTCCGGTGGCATCTGTGGTCTTCATCATCAGTTCCACTTCACCAAATCATGTTTTTAACCGACTTCAAAAAAACTGAAGGAGGAGGTTCCTAATTCGACGCATATTTTTTTTATATGTATGGTCACCGATTACTCGGAGAGGGCTGGACCGATTTACATAATTCTTTTTTTAAACGATAGGGTATTTCTCCAAAATGGTCCCGTTGTGATCAAAGTCGAGGTCTGATGAGAGGATCCATGAGCAATTGAAGGAACTCCTCAAATATTATAGGCACGTATATATATTTTGATATTTTCTTACATAACTCAAGCAGTTGCGTTTTGAAAACAATGGTAAAGTGGACTTGATGATGAAGACCACGGGTGACCACCGGAACTCCTCAATGATAAGTATTTCACGGGTGGTGATTAGATTTCTGTATAAGGTTGGGAACCAACTAATGGTCATAAAAATTAATGTGGTAAAATAGAACTGGTGTTGAAGAACCAGGAGAACTCCTTAACGATTGTTGTCCTTGCATCTTGGAGAGCAACATTTTGTAAAGGGTGATGAGCATTTGGCATTATGCTATTGTTACTTGATGTAGTAAATGTGTTTCGTTAAATCACATATGATAATCACAAAATAACGTGAAAATATAAAAATGTAACAAATAAAAAACCGACTTCAAAAACCCTTTGAAAAGTAAGAAATAATGCCGTTTGAAGTAAATTACCTAGAAACGTCAGATATATTGTTGATTAAGTGATACATTAAATATATTGAAGTCGGTCGCCGGTTCCCAATCCCTCATACTGTGTTCATTTACTTGACACCGATTTCGATGTATTTAATGTATCACTTAATCATCAATATATCTGACGTTTCTAGGTAATTAAACTCGCGTGGAGAGGGTTGATTTCCGTACATGATTATCTGAAAGGATGGGGGGGGGGGGTTAAGGGATAAGGGGGTTTTTTGGCCCTAAAGATTAAGAAAAGATCAGCTTGATTGCGCGTATGAAATTGCAGCATTTTATTGGTTTAGAACATATATAGTTTGGATAAAACTGCAAAATTGTGCATTTTTGGGCTACTGGGGAATGAATGATTAGTAGAAAATAAAAATAAAAATAATCTTGAAGAAAACTGAAACTATATATAATTATCTTACAACAATAAAATTTCATACCCGCGATCAAGCTTACATTTTCTTAATTTTTAGGGCCAAAAAACCCCCTTATGGACCCACATCCTTTCCTATGTTACTTTAAATACCACAGACTTTTTATAAGCTTTTCTGTAAGTTATTGGTAAAGACATATTTTATGTATTTTTTTCAAAATTTTAGGCCCAGTAGTTTCGGAAATAAGGGGGGAGAGGGAATGGTACATTTTCGCCTATTTTCCTTTATAAATTCCAAACTATCTATCTTAAAATTCCAAAAAATATATATTTAAACCCTCACAATAAGCCCTATCATTTGATATGTCACGCAATAGTTTACATAACATTTTTTAATTTTCTAATTTGCCCTAAAAGTGGCCCCCATGTTTAAAATTCATTTTCTTCCTACTACGCTTTAATTTCATCATTATGCCCTTAAATACTTAGCACAAATCAGCCCTTATTCGCTCTAGAGCAATAAAGTTACATACAAAATTCATTATTGAACTGTAATGTATTTTTTTTAATTTGATTAGGATATTAAGAAGTTTACACCACCGGCCACCTAATCCGCCCATTCACAGTCCGACGGGACAGCTGACCACTTTTCTGTGGACTTACTGTTCGCAGGACAGTCCACATGTCGGCGGTCATACAATCGAACTGTGATTGCCCCGTCTAAAATGTTTAGCTCAAAGTACTGGCTGATAAGATAGTATAGGAATATGAATTGACTAGATATAAGTTTTCTATGAAAATATTCGGAGGTTCTACTTTAGCTTCAGAACCAACGGACCGATTTTAATAAATAGGGTGTCTTTAGAATCGGGGAGAACGTGCGAGTGTCACAGGTTATATAAAATTCTAAGGGTGCGTCATACCAGGTGCAAATAGTAGTTTATGCAACGGTTGCATAATGATAAGCCTTAAAACACTAGTGCGGTTTTCATGAAACGAGCCGATAGGCGAGTTTCATAATAAGATCGCACGTGTGTTTTAAGGCCAAATTATGCTGCATACATAACTTTATCTACACACATATTATTAATCCTCCGTGATGGGTTCAGAAACAATATTTTCTGGCAACAAGTTATTTGTTGCAATCGTGGCTGCATATTTCCGATATCCGGCGCATTTTCACATCACACACACTCCGAGAAGACTACTTACTATTCATATTTTCAACTAAAATGTAAATTACAAACAACTTTTTCTATTCAATTCAAAAACAATTCTACTTTCGTTCAGCAAAACACCAACATGGCGATCCTCCGTCAAGACCATTTTTTTTAAATCATAGACAAACGGATGAAGTCTCTATTCTCACGTCACTTGAGATCAAATATTGTGCAGTTTATTTAAAAAAAAACATACTGAATTGTCGTTTCGTATCAATAACTGTTTTAATATCTTTGGATACTAGAATAGAGACCCACTTGAGTTTTGACAGCTGTTCCAAATTTAATCTCATTTCTTTACTAAAAACGATAAAGAAGTCATGTTATTTCTTTATCGCAGCACTGGTTTTTCCTAATTGGTTGTCAAAATGGTGGTCATTTCCTACGGTTTTTGATTAACCAATGGAGGTTTTATGATATGGGTGTAGATAAAATCCTTTTTACGTCGCTAGTCGGGTTTAACTATACTTCTTCTTTCGACTCGCATCAAGTGATGTGTTATTGCGCTCGTGTTTTTAGAGCCCTCACGTGCGTTCGGGCTCCAAACTAAAACTTGGAGTGATAATGAATCACTTTCTGCTTGGTTCAACAATCAACTATTATTTACGTTACGCATCCGTGCTACGGACGTCCGTACGTTGCCCAATACGATTGATGATTTTTTTTCTTTAAAGTATTCTTGTTTCATTTAATAAAAAACTACAAATTTATCAAAAGTGCTACTAAATACGAATACGGCAATAATTCCGTATGTTATAATCTATACGAGTACATAGAACAAAAACAGTAAATGGAAAAGGTCTGTACATTGAAGATAAAAATAAATAAATGCGATGAGGGACAACACAACCGATCCCAATGGTTTTTGAATTTCATGTCTGTTTGTCTGATTGTCTGTTTGGCTGATTGTATGTGCAGGATAAACTTTAAAACTACTGGGTGGATTTTAATGCGGTTTTCGATAATATATTCGGGAAACTTCAGGCAAAGACATAGGCTAACTATAGAAACTTTGGGGAAAAAGGGGGGTAAAAAAGGGGGTTGAAGTAAGCACGTATGGAAAATACTAATTCGGTGATTTTATAAACTTGAAACTTGGTATAAATACTCTTCACAACAATTAATTAGTTATACATTCTGAGCTGCTGTTGTGAGCTGCATCCCTGGTGCGCCGGGTGCGCGCCAGCCCCAACACCATCCTGAAGATGATAGGGAGCAGGCTGGACTGCCCCTACTTACTTCACTGCAGTCGGTTACATGCGCCGTACTCAGTGTAAGTAGTAGTAGTTAGTAAGTAGTCTTAGGCATAATTATTTAGCACTAACATTTAGAATAAGTTTTACTAACAATATATGAGTTTGAAAAAGACTTGAAATAAACGTTATTATTATTATTATTATTATTAGAGAAAAAAAATAAACTACCCTTAAAATGGGGTGCCTTGGCACGTTAAACTTTGTATGAGTTTAACCGATTCCATATGTGTATGAACTTGAAACTTTGTATACATGCAGATCAAAACAAACAATTAGGTAGGCGATCGAGATAAAAAACTAAACTACGCCTAAACCACTAACGCTGTTACGTTTTCACGCCTAAACCGCTGAGCAAATTTTGATGAGTTTTAGTATAGAGATAGATTGGCCTTTGAAGAAGCACATAGAATATTAAATTTATTATTCTACACAGACAAAGTTGCGGCACCAGCTTGTGTATCATATAGTAACAAGTCGACTTGACTGAACCTTACGTGTGAACGAGCCGCAGCGCACGTAGCCCGTTCAACACAGCGCATGTGCCGGTGATTCGCACTTCGTATTACGCGGCTAGGAGATGTTACGTTTCGATTTGGTTTTGTCATTTAAAAAAAAACAAATATACGCGTGGAATTGAGAACCTCCTCCTTCGGTTTTTTTGAAGCCGTTAATAAATAAAATTGCATTTTGTTTTGCCTGCATTTTTACGCGCTGATTTTGATTTAGAGTTATGAATTAAAACCAGTCATTATTGTTTTTTTGTTGTGACGCGGTGTAAAGCTTTCTGAAATAATATTTTTTCCATTGAAAATGAATTGAATTCTGCGAAAATTTTCGGATATTCTACTTTAGCTTCAGAACCATTAGACCGAATAAATAGGGATTTATTAAAATCGGTGGTCCTGTGGTTAAGAAGCTAAAGTAGAATATCCGAAACACAGACGTGGAGGACGTGCGGGTGACATAGACTATATAAAAAATCTAAGGATGCGTTATACCAGGTGCAAAAATCCTTTTTACCTCGCTAGAAGTTTTACTTTTTTTTACCAACTTTTGGCAGTAGTTGAAAGGAAAGCAGATTGTGCACCTCGCATTAAGTACCTATGTATTATTGCGCTCGTGTTTTTAGAGCCCTCACTTGCGATCGGGCTCCAAACTAACACACACACACGCTTTCTGCTTGGCGCACCAATTTACTATTAATATGTGTTTCAGTTATAAGTTTTGTATTCCATGACTTCAATAGAGCTTTTGACAGATATCAAACGCTTGCCAACGTTTTATGAGTATGACTTAAAAGTATAGAAATATACGGTAATAAACTGCCTAGGGCATGAATCGGAGTCCCGGATGATTTTTTCCAGGAGAACAATAGGTATTTTAAAATTAGACTCACGTGGTGGCGGGTGGCGGTACTAGTTTGATAATTTTATACTTACATATTGTTTGATTCCAACTATGATGTTCTAAAAATAACTCCCATTATATTTTGATACAGTTCGAAACAAGTAGTGTAGACTAAATGCCCTTCTATCCATTTTTAGGGTTCCGAAAATCCCATGAAAAAAACGGAACCCTTATAGAATGAGTTTCGTGTCAGTCTGTCTGTCTGTTTGTTTGTCCGTCTGTCATAGCCTATTTTTATGAAAATACTGGACGTAAAGTGTTGAACATTGGTACATATACAGATTTAAGTGACCCAAACACGGACGTATAGCATTTATAAACATAATCTGATTTAGGGGCGAAATTACTTAAACTATTGTACAGGGCCTCACATGCCGTATCAAATTTTAATAATATTAATTAAATAATGAACATACAAATATAAATTGGGGTTTAAAAGATTTTAAAGAAAATATACGAAAATCGTGTATCCCCAACTTTATCTTTGAAACTTCCAAGCATACAATTTTGAAAAAAAAAAAATGGTATATAGGACAGGAAATCTAAATGGTACTGTAAAGTCTCAAGCTTATAGGTATTTAAGACTAAAATACCAAAATTAAGTTAAAAGAGGACATTAGCATTTTTGCCTCATGAGTTAAATTCCTAGAGTTTGCATTTTTTTCTATGTTGCGGAATGAGATTTAGTTTAATTTTGGATCATCCTGAGTTTTCATCTCCAATTGGTCACGGAGTAAATATAGTAAAGATTATATACAGAGGTCCGACGAAGCCTTTTAGTCAGATCAGAGCAATCGGCTGTGTATGCGGGGTGAGGGGGCGACCCATACTGGCGTCAGTAGAATGGGACCTGTATTCAAAGGGCTGTCGTGTCTCGCTCGCTTGTGTAATATTAATAATAATATTATTACAACATAATTGGTACAGATGACATAAAAACTTTATAGAACCTTCTGGAAACTTAATGGAGAATTCTTAAAACCTCATAGAACCTTTTAGAAGCTTCATGGAACTTTCTAGAAACCTCATTATTACCTTCTAAAAACTTCATGGAACCTTCTAAAATCTCATAGAACCCTTTATAAAGTTCATAGAACCTTCTAGCAACTTCATAGAAAATTCTAGAAACGTCATAGAACCTTATAGAAACTTCGACAAGCCTCATAGAACCTTCTATAAACTTCATGGAATATTCCAAAAACCTCATAGAACCTTCTGGAAACTTCATGGAACCTTATAAAATCCTCAGAGAACCTTCTAGAAACCTTATAGTACCTGCTAGAAACTTCATGGAACCTTGTAGAAACGTAGTAGTGAGAAGAAAAAAATACATTAGGGACTAGCTTTTTCCCGCGACTTCGTCCGCGTGGAATTCGGTTATCCCTCTTTGTTGCCCAGGGACAGTTTGAGAGTCGGAGGGATATAAAGGCTAAATTTTTATCCCGAAAAATGGGTTAAGACCGTCCGCGTGTTATCTATTATCGCTATTCCCTCAAGTAACTATGGGACCCTCGGTGCGCGAGTCAGACTCGCACTAGACTGGTTTTCTTGTGATATGGCATATTTCTTTATCTACACCCATATCATAAAACCTCCATAGTGTAATCAAAAACCGTAGGAAATGACCACCATTTTGACAACCAATTAGGTAAAACGAGTGCTGCAATGTTATTCCCGTATCGATTTTAGTATAGAAATGAGATTAAATTTGGAACAGCTGTCAAAACTCAAGTGGGTCTATATTCTAGTATCCATAGATATTAAAACAGTTATTGATACAAAACGTCAATTCAGTATGTTTTTTTAATATAAACTGCACAACATTTGATCTCGAGTGACATGAGAATAGAGACTTCATTCGTTTGTCTATGATTTTAAAAAAAATGGTCTTGACGGAGGATCGAATTGCCGCCATTATGTTGGTGTTTTGCTGAACGAAAGTAGAATTGTTGTTGAATTGAATAGAAAAAGTTGTTTGTAATTTACATTTTAGTTGAAAATATGAATAGTAGTCTTCTCGGAGTGTGAGTGATGTGAAAATGCGCCGGATATCGGAAATATGCAGCCACGATTGCAACAAATAACTTGTTGCCAGAAAATATTGTTTCTGAACCCATCATGGAGGATTTATAATATGTGTGTAGATAAAGTTATGTATGCAACTCTGCATAATTTGCTCGCTAAAAGCTCGTTTCATAAAACCGCACTAGTGTTTTAAGGCCTATCATTATGCAACCGTTGCAAAAACTACTATTACATGCTATTTTGAGTTCAGCGACCGCAGAAATAACGTTTTTCTTAACAGTTTGTTAATATACTCACATAAATATATCTGTATTTTTTATGTAAAAGTGATGATTTTAACATAATCGTCCATTCTTGTATATGTAATTGGTTTTCGGAAACGGATCTGAGGATTTTGATGAAATTTTGTATGTACTTTTTTTTACTTTAAATTTTTATCTACATGGGTGTCATCCTTCAAAATTTGTTTTACAGATTTTCAGGTATAATAAAGATGTCCAGATGTAAGTCCGAGTCGTGTCCGTGAGAGCTCGTTGATACCTTCGTATGTATTTGCGCGATTATCTTAAACTATTGTATCGATTTAAACGATTTTTTTTATAGCAACGATTTTATTTAATTAAAATGAAATCTTCACTCTTCTGTGATGATTTTAGTATGTAAAACATTTTCATGCGGCTTATCAGGTTTTCAGGTATAATTCACATGTTGAGAGAAGCTTGTGACCAGATAGTATTAGCTATAAACCCCCACCATGAGACTACTTGCAACACTAGATGAAAAAAAATTACTCGGTGTGTATTGATTTGTAAGGCATGTTACTTTCATGCATAGATGAGAAGGGGTCCTAATCCATAAAAAAATTCTAGTGTAATTTGATTGAACAATATCAAACTTATGTGACGAATTTGTGGCAAACAGACGCATTTTACGTTATACATTATGCGCTCTACAATTGTGTCGATGTTAAAGGAAAGGTATGCAGGCTATGTAGGCCACACGCATCAATGGCCCACGAGATCAAAGCGGCCTATGGGAAAGGGGAGCGGTAGCGTGTAGTTTCCTATCGTCGCTAAAGCTAAAGATATTAAATAATGACAAGAAATTCATAGCGCGTGCGTGCGAGACAGACTGCGTGTTGTCGGGGATACGGATAGGAAGCATGCACTAGTCTACACGCCACCGACTCACCTTCTTCATGCCCCTGGCCATGCCCTCCACACTCATCCATCTCTGCACGGACCCGTCCTTATAGAAGCGCGTGAGTAGCTCCGCGTCCGCACCTGTTCCAAAACAGAGCGCGTTACTAGGAGCAGGTCCGAGGAACTTACCAGCCGCTTGCTGGGCTTCACGAGCGGCCGGTTCACGCCGTTGATCTTGTGGTACAGGCCGCACGCGTTGCACAGGTAGTGCCCGGTGGAGTCCCGGCGCCACAGCGGCGTGGTATTGGCGCCGCAGTTTACGCACTCGCGCCCCTCTTCGTACGCTTCCAGCCCGCCATCTGTTCGCCAATTTTAATTTAAGAAAGCGAAACGTTTGGGTGCCCTACCCGAAAAGATGAACGGGACCCTATAGTTAGGGTTCTATACCTTTTACCAAGCCTACTATGTCCGTTCGTTTTTTAAGTCTATCAATCTCTAGCTGAGCAACGACAAGACTTAGAAAGTTGGAATATTCACAGACTATGTGTTGTGATGATATGAAAACATGGCATAAAATATGATACACATTTTGTTCCAGCTGAATTTTCAAAACTCAATAACTTTCTAATATCAAATTCATATTCAGTATACGTACATACATATTGAAGGGCCTTTATAATTGGTGCATAATATAAGTTGCCGGGACTAAAAGGAATCACCGCCATCTTGGGATACCCTCATTAGCACACTTTGGCTTATTTTTCGAAAATTATCGATTTTATGGAAATTAGTTTTAGGAGAGAATTGAAGCTATGTAAATTTAAGACAGAAAAGTGCTTTTTGAATATAACCAAAATATGACTCATTTTCCTGAAAAGTGCCTCAATAAATACTTGAGGCTCACTAAAAATCAATAAACGATAGCACTTAACACGTCCGTATAAAATAATCGAAGTCAATCTGATACCCGTTGAGATGGCCTACCTATGGACCGGGCTCCTATTTCCTGGGATAATCTGTATATTACATACATGGTAAGTGAAACATATATGGTAAGTGATCATCGCCGCCCATAAACATCACTAACCCCGAAGGAGTCATTGAGCCGTTGCCGACCTTTTAGGGAAAAATAAAATCTTCTCTTGAAGGCCCCAATGTCAAAACAGTCCATAAAGTTATTCTTAAGACAGAGAAGATACAATTAAGTAAAAGATTCGCTTCTAATATCGTAAAAGATGTCCCCCCATCCCTTTAACTTTTTAACTATGGGATGGAAAATTTTAGAAAAGTTTGCTCGTAAAATTGAAAAAGCATTCAACAAAAATTGGTTTGAATAAGATATAGGTGTTATGTAGTTTTTGAGATTTGGAATATTTTCGTTTACACGCTATTTTGTGTCCGCAATGACCGCAGGTACAACTTTATTTTTCACAGTGTCTTTGAGATATACAAAGTAATTTTTGCTGACTATGAATACATTAACCATGCACGTTCATTGCGACTACGGAACCCTTCATTGTGCGTATTTCGACACGCACTCGCGGCCGGTTTCTTTTATTATTTTCCGGATGGGAATTACGTTGTTAGCCTCGGAAGGCTTTGTCAGCTTCACTGGACTGCCATGTGATTCTATAACGGAAGCTGCGGCTGATCACCATTCAAATTTTAACTGAACGACTTTGGTCGATGTTTGGGTCGCGAAAAAGAGCAAACTTGAACTATCAAATAACCTGTGGTGTGGTGACTACGTCTTGCAATCCTACGAATAACAAGTGACAACAATGAATTGATGATTGCTAATAAATGAGTCAGGCTTACCGCGGTAAACTTCCGTTGATACTCGACCTCGACGGGTGCACCCGAATCACAAATCACTAGCTTGATTATTCACGAATCGAATCCACATAAGACTTCGTCGAATCACTATAGTTTTACGTTAGTTAGTTAGTAGCTTTTAACTAACATGAACTAACATACCTATACCAAATTTCAGCCAAAACTGTTCAGCGGTTTAACCGTGAAAATTTAACAGACAGATAGACAGAGAGACAGGCAGAGTTACTTACTTTCGCATTTTGGTGAATTTTTAAGGTGACTTTTTTAGATGTCCCAAGCCAATTACTATTACCAATAACAATAACGATTTGAAAAATAATTGAATTACATTTTTTAAGAAAATTACACATTTAAATATGGGGGGCATAACATTATGGAACATTGATATTATAAACAAAAGCTTCAATATTATTAATCGAAACTTCGGTAAAACTGCGCGCGGCGAGTCTGCGAGGTTTGTCTGACTCGCAGTTCACTTCAAATAATTTAGCATATTTTTGTGTATGTAACTTATTGTGTTGGTAAATTATTTATAAGTAACTTGCGACCCGCCCCGGCTTCGCACGGGTGTAATAAAAAACCGGCCAAGTGCGAGTTAAACTCGCGTGGAGAGGGTTCCGCTCCGTACATGATTATCTGAAATTTCCTATGTTACTTTAAATACCATAGAAGTAATCTATAGTATCTGTAATTTAAGACTCTCACAATAAGCCATTTCATTTGATATGCCACACTATATATTTTGCATAACTTTTTATTTTTATTTTCTAATTTACCCCCCCAAAAGTGGCCCTCCTGTTTAAAATTCATTTATTTACGTTACGCGCCCGTATTGCGTTCATCAACTTTCAACTCAATCGGTCCAGTAGTTTCGAAACAAAATGGCTGTGATAGACAGACAGACAGACAGACAGACAGACGGACAGACGGACGGACGCACGGATGGACGGACGGACAGACAGACGGACACTACGAATGATCCTATAAGGGTTCCATTTTTTCCTTTGAAGTACGGAACCCTAAAACGGTGAAAATGTGAAATTACTGCCTTTAATTATAGATTTTTTTAAAACAATGTTTTCAGCTGACTTTTCGTTACACAATACGAACAAATTTAACGGCAACGTATCAGTCCATGGGAGAAGCACTCAACGCTCAGAGCTCGTACCATGAGTTTACGCAAACCGTTCTCGCTATCGAAATCTATCGGAAATGCTGCTTGTCGCCGATACAAGCAAAAGGGACCGAGCGATAGTTTACGCTAGCGAGAGCGGTTTGCGCAACTCATGGTAATGGTACAGGTCTAAGCCCGCAATGTTGAATGTCTGTGGGCCTATTCTCTAACGTGCGCAGCGACTGATCAGCGGGTAAACGAATATTCATTGAAAATTTAAGAGGACTGTGAACCAAAGGCAAAAATCACCCTTTTCATATAAAAGGCTAAGAGCATTTCCACCCCTTAAATTTTAACCAATTTTAAGCAATTTTTGATAGATTGCCAGTTAGAACAAATCTAGGTCTATAGGTTTATTGAATATTCATTAAATATCAAAAAAGTCAAATAATCGCCAAAATTAGTTTTGTATGAGAATACTAAAACAATAATAAATCTCAATTTAATGATAACTAATAGGTATTGAAAAATAATACCTATCAAAAACTGGTCAACATCGGTTAACATTTAAGAGGTGGAAATCGTTATAAACCCTTTTTGTATGAAAAGCCGTAGGTTCACTCCTCTTAAAAACAAAATAATTCGGTATAAATTTGAATGTGTCCCTCATCGCTGATCAGCGCTGCGCACGTCAGAGAATTACAATTACATGGCTAATCTGTCTGCGGCGGTGCGGCCGAGCGATTCCGGTCGGTGAATTTTTGATTCGGTTTCATTACCCTTTGATATTTTCTAAAGTGTTTATTTAAGTGATAAAGTTTAAACGACAATTTTGATCTAAGTTAAATGCCCAAGGTAAAAACCGGACAAGTGCGAGTTAAACTCGCGTGGAGAGGGTTCCGTCCCATAGATGATTATCTGAAATTTCCCATGTCCCTCTCCACGCGAGTTTAACTCGCACTTGTCCGTTTTTTTAAACCTAAGGCTTGCTGAAAGAATTTGAACTGAACTGAAATAGTTTCTGTCAATATCAAATGTAAGTGGAACAATAAACTGTGTGAGGGGAAAAACATTATGCGTCGAATTATTTATTGCGGTCGTCAGTCTGGTCAAATTGAATCACTTGACGATTTTCCTCGATCGTATTTCATGTAATTTCTCTTTCAAATAAATACATTGATTGATTTCTCATTTCTTATCACCTTGAATACCTTCATATTAATATTTTAATACTCTTCATCAACCCGCTGAAAATCTTTACAGAGTAGGTTAATAATATTGAGAATTATAACTATAAAGATAGCGTTAAATTTTTACGGTCACGAGCGGCACGGTATCCAATATTATACAGGGAAGCCTGCCGCAGCATACCACACGCAGCTTGCCGCGATATGCAGGTTAGTCTCCTTGGTGACGATTTCAACGAAATGTAAGGGTATTAAAATAATATTCATTCGAAATCATTTCCGCTTACAAACTGTGCCGGTGAGCTCTGAGTTTAAATTTGGATTCAGTACCATTATCATGAGTTGCGCAAACCGCTCTCGCCAGCGCAAACTATCGCGCAGTCCCTTTTACTTGTATCGGCAACAAGCAGAGCCCTTACCATGAGTTTCCGCAAACCGTTCTCGCTATCGAAATCTATCGGAAATACTGCTTGTTGCCGATACAAGTAAAAGGGACTGCGCGATAGTTTACGCTAGCGAGAGCGGTTTACGCAACTCATGGTAATGGTACAGCATTTCCGATAGATTTCGTAAGCGAGAACGATTTGCGCAAACTCATGGTGAGGGCTTTGCTTGTTGCCGATACAAGTAAAAGGGACTGCGCTATAGTTTACGCTAGCGAGAGCGGTTTGCGCAACTCATGGTAATGGTACAGAATCCAAATTTAAACTCAGAGCTCACCGGCACAGTTTATACGCGGAAATGATTTCGAATGAATATGTATTTTAATATGGTCCAATCGTACTTTCAAACAACAATGCAACTTACAATCACTTAGCTAAACTACCTACCTCTTACAACAGATACCGAATTTGTTTAGACAGACACTGCCCATTTATATCTTAATTAGTTTGATTTTGTGGCTTATTGACTTAATTTGTTCTTTGAGATAAGTAAAGAAAGTTTGTACTTACCTATTATTACTTACTACTTACTTGTACAATCTAAACGATATTGGCTCTGAGCTAATTGGGTTATCCAGAGCTTTTATCTTATTTTAGTTTCTTTTGTTGACAAAATGAGAGAAATGAATTACGAAGGTCCCTTCCTATAAATTGGCACCATTATTAGAAATTGTTTTAGTAATAAACCTTAGGTATAAAATCAAAGATGATGAATCAGTGAGTTATCAGCGTTGCGCTCTAAAAGTGACATCACCATAAATATAAATAAGTTATATTATTCACTAGCTTTGTGCCTGCGACTTAGTTCGCGTGGAATTCGGTTATAGATATTCACTAGGGAACTTTTAAATCCGGGATAAAAAGTAGCCTACGTGCTATTTTGGGGTGTAATCTATCTCTGTGCCTAGTTTCGTTCCAAGCCGTTCAGCCGTTCTGGCGTGATTGAGTAACAAACATACATTCATCCCAACTTGTGTATTTATTATATTACTGGCTGGTGCCCGCGATTTCATTTGCGTAGAATAATTATTTAAGTCGTCTATGTCCTTATCCAAAGTCCAATCTATCTCTATACCGAAATTCATTTAAATTAGTTCAGCGGATTAGGTGTGAAAATGTAACAAACAAAGTTACCTTCGCATTTATAATATTAGTTAGGATTAATATACCCGGTGAGTTTGAATTAGTATACAGGAACCAATTCATCTTACTGCCTGGGCAAAATTAAATGTAACTATGCGTGTGTTAAAGTAATTCCTAAGTTCCTGTGTTATTTAATTAATAATAAAGTGATAAAACATTTTGTACACTAACTGTATGGTCACCCTACATTTCTCGAGGTGCATACGTCAGTTAAGACAAAGAACGTAGTAGTGAACATAGGGCGACAATAATTTCGGTTTAAAATAAAATGCTAAAAAAAAGGACTCTTAACATCATGTTTGTTTTACTAACTTCTAATTGAAGTGTAATTGCCATCGATTACTGAGTAACAAAAAATGGTTCCTATTAGGTATGTTGTTTGTTGTTGGTTGTATATGTTTATATAGTAGGATGAGGATACAATTGGCTACTTTAATATAGTAACAAATATTAATATATTTCTGTGGAAAAGTAGCTTACCCTCAATAGTACATTATAGAAAAGGATTTATGTAGAATTTAATAACTTAATAACTTCAATTTTTACTTCTACGTTACGTGACTAAACACCAGTCACGAAGTATGACGTTTGCATAGGTCGGTTGAGTTCCGAATCACGCTGCCCACCTTAATCGTTATGATCACCGAGTGCTATTCGAACCGTACTCTCATTACAGACTATGCTTTTTTTGAAGTTTATGACCGGTTTCAGTTTGTTAACGTCACACGCGATAGCAAAAATATAAAGAAATCAAAAATATTATTAGTACGTTTTCCTTGAAAATGTGAAAAATTCATTACGTAAATATTTTAACATAATATAAAATGAGGTAGCAAAAAGCCAAACATATTTTTTTTTAAATAATGATCAAGAACTGAATTAACAAAGAATATTCGTACACAATCATAAAGGTCTAGTTCAACATAGGCTCCAGCATTAAAAGCTTAACCAAGAACGAAAAAACCCGAGTATGCTATGTGTATGTATACTAAACCCACTAAACTCATAAATGTTAAGAAGAAAGTCAAGTTCGTCTAACTGTCGGGCACGAAAAAGGGTTGAAATTCCGATCAATGTCAACTTTCAAAACACTATTCTGAATTACATGTATACAAAATTCATTACTTCACTGTTTTTTTTTTTTTTTGTTTGGTTCATCAAGCAGTTACACGAGCAATCACCCATCCCGCCCATTCACACTCCGACTGGATAACTGACCTGACATCCGTATTAATTATAGGGTCCAACCGCTTTTCTGTGGACTGACAAAGTATTAGCAAGACAGTCCACATGTCGGCGGCCATATCGAACTGCGATTGCCCCGTCTAAATTGTTATGCTCAAAGTACTGGCTCAAAAGATAGTATAGGTTACTAAAAGAAAAAAAGTAATTCGTGCAAATATGAAAATGAATCGAACAGATATAAGTCTACTGTAAAAAAAAATCGGATGTTCCACTTTAGCTCCTGAACCACCTGGACCGATTTTAATAAATGGGGTATTATATGATTCGGGGAGAACGTGCGAGTATCAAAGTGTGTATCAAAATTGTAAGCGTGGCTTATACCAGGAGAAAAATGCTTTTTACGTCGCTAGTCGGGTTTTACTTGTAGTGGTAGAAGCAAACAGTAATCCTCACTAGATGATTACTGTTAGAATGGGCCGGCTCGACCGGGGTAGTACCACACTCTCACAGAATATCGGCGTAAAGTAATAGCTTGCTATTGCGTTTCGTACGGTGAGTGACGAGATCCGGAGGCCTATTCCCTCATCCCCATCCCATCGCCATTCCCCATCCTCCCTAGACTGGCAACGCATTGACAGCACCTCTGTTGTTGCAGATGTCCATGGGCGGCGGTGACCACTTTCCATCAGGTCAGGTCAGCTCGTTTGTCAGTCAATTGACATAAAAAATAAAAAATAAAAATAAAATACTTTTACTTTTATTATCAATATATTGCAATAGTTGAAGCAAAAGCAGATTATGCACCTCATATAAAGTGATGTTTGCTGTATAAATCAAAAGAAACAAAGTTTTCATTTATTTCTTAAAAAATTGCATTGTACGAGTATGCTTGACCCGATTCAGCACCGCATTTTCGACCTCGAAAATGAAAAGCAAATTTTTATGATAATGTCAATAGCAGAGAAGAATAAGCAGCAGGTCAGCCTTCAGCCTGCCTTAGCCAAGCCATATGCTACAATACGACTACAATGTTCCTTTTATCAAACCCCCTTTTCAAAACGAAATCAGCTAAAATTATTAAATTATAGATCAGAAGAGATTTAAAAGTACTCCCAAAACTTGCCACCTTTATTAAACAGTACATTAAAATGTTTTTTTTTTTTTTTTTAATTGAACAAGATACGCCTAAACATTTTACAAAAGAGACACCGGTATCAATTTACCCCTTTACATATTCACAAAGTTAATAAAATCAGTTGTTATTTCCTTAATTACTGCAATCTGTATTTCCCCGTCCACATAAATTAATAATCTGTACAGCTGAATTCTGTTATTACTGTAATATTAATATTAACTTTGCCTGCAATAACAAGGAAATAATTAGACAAATATATGTACTTATTTAAGAAGTGGATCATATATTTTTATCACGCTTGTGAAAAATCCTGGAACAGACCATAGATATTGTAAATTAATTTCAGTTAATGAATATGATTGAACTCCTCTGCTGCACTGGGAGTGAAGAAATAGCATAGAATGTGTGCAGATGCTTATCATCCTGGCATGTCGTAAAAGTCGACTAAGGGACGGGTCCTCTCCAACATGGTGGACTATCTGTATGGGCGTTGGGCTGATCACCTGTCACCATACGGTTCATCATACCATCTTAGGACTAATTAATCGAACGTGACCACAAGTAGTCTTGTGGCTCTGCCCACCCCATTAGGGATTTCGGGCGTGATAATATGTATGTATGTAATATGATTGAATCTTAGATTATAGAAAATCAGCCCGGCAGATGGCGCTGCAGGACAACGTCTGACGGGTCCGCTAGTTTATAATATATATCCAGGGCTGTGTTTCTCTAACGTTTGCAGCGGCTGATCAGCGGATAAACGAAACTATTAATTTAGACTATAAGATCAAAGTCATTCGGTCTAAATTTGAATGTGTGCTTCATGGCTGATCAATCAGCCGCCGCGCACGTTAGAGAATCCACAAGGCAGTATAGTAGTATATTGGGGCCAATTCGAAATGTGTTCGCTTTTAAATTTGTGCACAATAACTGTGTACATTCAGTCATTCAATCATTCAAAAGAGAAGGAAGGTTTATGAGCGCGATGCGAGTAGTGTGCTAGGCCCTCAGATGTATGAAGAACGTGCGGTCTGATGTTGTTCCTTCTATTAATGTTGCTTAGCATTAATTAACGCATGCTGTGATTGCCTGTAATTGGGGGAGCAGTTAGTTCAGGATGTATGTTATGCTTTTATTTCTAACATGAATTTACTGTGTCCGCTGTTGGTGATCCTATTAAATAAATAAATCAATAAATAAATAAATAAACTAGGTCGGGGAGCCCTACGAGTGAATATTATTTATTTATTTTATCGAGAATTTTAAAACATGACCAAATAAGGAGAAATATAAATAGAAATATATATATATATATATATATATATTTATAACTACATGTTCGTAAAGTGATACTCAGTCTGATTCCGGCGGCTTTCGGAACTATTTCTCGTTAACCTGTATATCAACGAAATAAATATTATGATGTTTATGATAATTATGGGTTTATCACACTAATATTATAAATGCGCAAGTTTGTGTGTATGTTTGAGTTAGTATGTTTGTTATATTTATGAGTTGATCTTGTATACGGACAAGAATATAAAAGGTTTTAAGAAAGCTCCTTATTCCTAAGTTTCTCCTAAAGAAAGTAAAGTAAATCTTTTCTGGGGAACTGCATAAGATTCTAAAATAAAATGGAAGCATGGGAATTGACTCTTGATACATTTAAACGGCATAAGAATTAAAGATTCGATTCTTAAGAAAGGATATAAAGTATAAAATTGAAGAATATTTATATGATGACGAACCTTGGCCAGCTATGAGGCCGAATGGCCGAATTCAGAAAGGCCACTCAAACTGATCTTTGACGTGAGTGACATTTCAGTGACGTTTCTGCATAGGTTGACACTAGTTGAGGGACATTTAACTATTTAATGTCTAATCAAATGCATAAGTGGCGTTTCTGAATTCGGCCACAAGACACGCAACCGTGTAACCTGGTAGTGTTTGGGAGTGTGTGTGTTTCGTTTCCTGGCGCTGTCGCTGTTGCTTATTGTGTACTAAATGAACTGTTATTGTCATTTTTTAGGGTTCCGTACCTCAAAAGGAAAAAACGAAACTCTTATAGGATCACTCGTGTGTCTGTCTGTCTGTCTGTCCGTCTGTCACAGCCAATTTGCTCCGAAACTACTGGACCGATTGATTTTAAATTTGGTATACATATGTAAGTCGGTGACCGCAACACGGACGCGTGACGTAAATATATGAATTTTAAACACGGAAGCCGCTTTTTGGGGGTAAATTAGAAAAAAAAAAGTTATGCAACCTATATCGCGTGACATATCAAATGAAAGGGCTTATTGTGAGGATCTTAAATATATTTTCTTTTGAATTTCAAGTAAACAATCCTATA
The DNA here is from genome assembly GCA_947859335.1 of Tortricodes alternella. Lineage (NCBI taxonomy): Eukaryota > Metazoa > Arthropoda > Insecta > Lepidoptera > Tortricidae > Tortricodes > Tortricodes alternella. The sequence continues at coordinate 17,473,672 of OX401970.1, read as the reverse complement.
AGGGTTCCGTTTTTTTCCTTTTGAGGTACGGAACCCTAAAAATCATGATTCTTTATTAATTAATAGTTACTGTTTTACGTAACATGTTACCTTACGATACTTGTCATGCGTGTCATACTGTCAAAAAATTGTCACTAATTATGTTTCTTATTTCAATATAAAGGTTGTGTTACTTTAGAGCTATTAGGAGGTTTTGTTGCTAATATCCTTCTGTTGTATTGTGTTTAATAAGACAACGGGTATATCTTTAAAGGTCATATCTGTAATTTGATTTACTCTATGTGAAAAACGAGGGATACCGACAATAACCGAGGATGGCCGAATGGTGGACTTATTTTAATAGTACTGTAAGTAAAGCCGATTTAGGTCATGTCAGCGCCTTAATAGTTTCGCCATGTCCGCCTGTCTGTATATCTGTCTGTCTGTTTGTATGTCTGTATTTCACAGCAAATGTGTCTCGAATCTAAGTACGAGTAAGTGGTACGTGAGGGGTTACCGTAAGTGGGCGGGCGCTGCAGCGCGTCGTAGGGTGCGCACCAGGACCCCATCACCATGTTCTGCCCGTATAGCCCGCCCGCCATGCCGCCCACGCTGCCCACGCCTCCAACGCCACTGCTGCCTGTCGACAAAACACCAACAGCCATATTTACTGGTATCCAAAACATTAACAGAGGTAAAGTTAAAAAGGAAACTGTCTTCGTAGAACTTTATAAACGTAACGAATACTAAAATAATCTTTAAACTCGATAGATTATTAACCTGCCATTATAATTTTTTGCAACAAACTCGTTGGCAATAATCGGATCGTATTCATCGCGAGATCACTTTCCGGATTTTGAACAAATGAGAGGCTTCGGAGGGCGATAGCGCGACTCGGCGGCCAGAGGTTAGGGCGGGGACTGACATTTGCGCGGCGCAGTGATCGCCGCGCGCCCCTTATCGCCTCTGATTCATGACTCGCCACAAATCACCTACTTAATTTAGTTAGGGTTTTATTGAGCGATTTGTATGGGGCACCTTGCACTTTTGTCTATGAAGACGCCGCTTGACACGGTTGATCCTTAGGTTGTTTCTTTTGTCATGCGGTCCCCCCCCCTGCAGTTAGATTGGGGAGGTACATCTCCCGCCATGGAGTCTGCCTCTGTTTTCGCCCACATATAGTTACGAGGCTGAGTTTGGTGTCGTTTTCGTATATTCAAGGTTAATAAATGAATTTTTGGAATAACTTTTTACCTGACTATAGAAAACAACCGACGTAGTTAAATATATATTAAAGCTTTATCCTAGAATATTAAAAGTATTACTTGAATATTTTCAATATTGTTAAAAAGATTGAGTAGAGTGGCGGAACCGATAACTTTACGCTGAATTCGGACTGAATTCAATATTATACCTACCTAAATTATAGGGTATTTTATATATGAAAATCACCAAGTTCCAAATATACCCTAAATATAGAAAGTCAGAATATTACTATATAGGGTAATTTATATATAAAAATTACCAAGTTCCAACTATACCTAAATTATATGGAAACCCATTGAAGTAGTACATTATACTTCCTATAATTTAGGTATAGTTGGAACTTGGTAATTTTTATATATAAATTCACAATATTTGACTCCAACATACTAACGAACGAACAAACAGAACAGCATAACGTCTTATGAATATAAATATAATTTCTATTTTCTCCAATTTAACTTTCATTTTCAATTTTCAATTTAATTTTTAGCTCTACTCGTTTAATGTTTGGAAGTTCTTGAACCCGCTAGGCGGGCCACGAATGTTAATATAGTGCATTTATCGCACTATTGCGAAAATTTTATATAAATTGATAAAAATCAAATTAATACCCACATTTCGTACGTTTTTCATTTTTACACGATCATTTTCGAGTTTTGTAATATTTGGTGTCCTAATTTGGGTTATCTATAGGTACATACCAAATAAAGTTCAAAATTCAATACCCATTTGTGGACTTTGAGAATTGAGGCGTATCGACACATTTCTTTCTAAAGCCCAAACAGCTAAATTAATATATAATACATGTTTGGATCCCAAAATGTATTAAAAATTTAACTGATAACCGATTTATATTAGAACATGCCTAAATATTGTCGACTTAGAGTGAAAACCGCAAAAGAAGACACTTTTCAAGAGGAAGATAAAACAGCGTACCTACTTTATTTTTTTTCTTTTCAGTAAAATAAAATACAGACCAAAATTGCATTCCTGAGGTTTTTACTCTAAGGCAACGATATATAGATAAAGAAATAAATATAAAAAAATAAACAATAACTTTTATCTAAGTTGTTTTTTAAAATATATATTAATTGCTTTAATAAAGGTGGAAAACAAAAAGCATGCTTTTCTGTACGTTTTACACCAACGGAATCACCTAGTTTTTGAGCACACGTGTTATAAAAAACCGGCCAAGTGCCAGTTAGACTCGCGGACGAAGGGTTCCGTACCATTATCTATAATCAAGCAAAAATAAACACGTTTGTGGTATGGGTGCCCCTTTAAATATTTATTTTATTCTGTTTTTTAGTAGTTGTTGTCATAGCGGCAACAGAAACACATCACCTGTGAAAATTTCATCCGTATCAGCAGTATCACCTTCATTGACCCTAATTCAAAATCGTCTATTTTGCTAAAATTTACGCATGCACAATATTCGTATAAAATATATTTGTATAAAACTGTACACATCCTTGTTAACTTATACATTATGTGTTCTGTTTTGAAAGAATGATACCTCACCGACTTTCTTGCCGGCTCTTCTCAGTAGAGGGTGTTTTCCGAACCGGTGGTAGATTCATTCCTTTACCTTCATAAGAGCTTGTAAAAGCGTAAATTGAATAAAGATATTTTGACTTTGACTTTAATTCATTTTATACACAACGAAAATAACTTTATATTACATTAAATAAGAATGAATACAATTTCAGAAAATAAGAATGATACAACATAAATGTTAATGTATCTTATACCTCGAGCGTGATAAATTCCTCATAGCTGTAGAACGAGTGCTCGATAAGCCAGCGTTTTAAGAGATACATGAACCTGTACAGAGTCGGAGCCGCGGTTATCGGTTATGTCATCCGGTAGTTTATTTTACACAGCGGGACCCATTACATGAAAGAGTTTTGACGACCTTGCAAGCTTGCGGCTTACACCGATCAGCTTAGTTGCGTTTCAAGTGTTATACTCATGAACCATGCTATACGTCAGGGGTTACCAATTAGTTTCGCTCGGGGTCCGTTTTAAGAAATTAAATGACCATCGCAGTCCGCACAACATTTTACGGAAATAACGAAGGTATTTCTTTTACATATCAATGAGAAAAATTATATTTTGTGTTGCGGACTATCTGTCTGAATATTGGAGTAAAATTGGTGCAAGCTATTGACATCAAATCCTTGCATTCTGAAGTGCAAGTTGTTGTGTTCTCGCGGTCCGCACTAAATGGGCCGGCGGTTCGGACGCGGACCGCGGTCCGCCATTTGGTGACCCTTGCTATACGTCTTGAACGATGCCAAGTTCAACCTAGTGTAAAGCGCTGCCTGAAGTATGACCGTTGCTGCTGCTTGGCCAATGATCCCTGAGCCACAAAAATAGAGCATAACCAGTTAATCAGTTTGTTGTGAGATTCTGTATTACAATTATTTTTTTATGTAATTCTTAAAGAATAGAGCGCTCACGTTCAGTTGTCCACGCAAACGAAGTCACGGAAAACAGCTAGTACATAATAAGAATGTCTTATCGAATGATGAATAAATAAAAGTGAAATAGCCAGTGTGTCAATTGTATATAATCTCTAGTGCCCGTATTAATAGTATGTGCTAAAGATTGCTATCGTGCTCAAGAAGGCGTTTTCCTTTACTAAAAACGTAAGGGTAGGTACAATATCAGTCTTGAACGTAGGCGAGGGTTCCGCGTTGCTTGAAACTTAAACGTCGCGGAATCCTCGCTTAACCTTAACTTAAACGCATGTTTGATCATTTACAATGTTTGCTTGATGCTTAAATCAAACATCTACGTGCTTGCTCCGTGCTTGATGTGAATTTAGAATTTTTGCTTGACAAGACGGCTTGACGCGACGTTTTGACAGTTTTCGCGACTAGCTTGATCAAGCAAGCGGCTTACGTACCATATACATCAAGCTGCTTGGGCTTACGTAGGTAGGAACACCCTATATACCTACTATGGTGGCGTGGTGGCGTCATGCTGATTGAGCAGGCGTCTTGGCGCGACGTTTTGATAGTTTTTACGATCAGCTTGATCAAGCAAGTTGCTTAACGTATACATTAAACGGCTAGACCAAGTACAATGAATCTACGTCCTTGTTTCAAGCCGCTTGACCATCTCGGGACTCTATTCACATTAATTAGGGCGTAAAGCAAACTTGAAAAGAGCTCTAGCCGTTGTAAAATTTAAAACACCTAAAGTTATAAAAATCTCATCGTCTCCCTCGGTAGAAACATCAATTTTCAATATAATGCAACATAGTTATCCTAAAACATGAAAATCAACATATGTTTGTTGATCGTGCGATAGCGCGTCACTAGGAGGGGAAGTGCGGCTCGGCCTCTGTCACCTACTGGACAGTAGCGCCGGTAGTGACGCCGCGTCAGTAGCGCTGTTCCTCTATGTTCGTACACGCTGTTGCATATTTATATAGAACCTTGTACTATCGCTCTGTCACGACTCACGACACTAACGCGGCGTCCCTCACGTTGTGTGCGCCAAGTTGGCCTACCCGTAGAAGATATCCAGGATCTGATGATGCCTAAAAATTTTACCTAAATAGTAACCCATTAGTACCTAGTACAAAAACCAGTACCTTTATCATTCCAGAGATATGAGTCCTGGAGACAAAAACATAAAAGAAAAACTAAACGTACGCCAGCTTCACGGTCAACAATATTTTACCCGTGTTTGGTATGAAATATCTCAGTTTTTAGAGCTACAAAGTTGAGAGCACGCGAGACAGGGGTACTACTTAGGTACCTACTATTTGTATCCTAACGGTACCTAAAAAGGAAAAGCGGAACCCTTATAGGATCACTCGAGTGTCCGTCTGTCTGTCTGTCACAGAAAATTTTCTCCGAAACTACTGGACCGATTGAGTTGAAATTTGGTACATATATGTAAATCGGTGACCATACGGACGTGTAACTTAAATAAATGAATTGTAAACATAAGGGCCACTTTTGAGGGGTGAATTAGAAAATTAAAAAAAGATTTTCCAAACTATGGCATTCTACATTATCAAATGAAAGGGCACGTTGTGAAGATTTGTTTTTTTTTTTAAAATAATTTTAAGATAAATAGTTTTAAAGTTATTAGGGAAAATAGGCGAAAATTGACTTTCCCCCCAAATTTCAGGCTGCGACCGCGCCTGGTAAGAGGAGTAGACTTACAGTAAGCGAAATCCTACAATACTTATACTTCGGATCTTGCCACAGCTAATATTGTTTTATTTAAACGAGATTTTATAAAAGATACTGAACATTTTCTTATTGTTCATAGATCGGTGTCTGATCACTTCACTAAAAAACATTAGACCAAATAATATAATAATTCGAGTATTATTACCCCGAAAGTTAGGTTAGGTTATGTTAGACGTACTTATGACTATCCTGAAAGGTAAGCCTTTTGTCATGTGACTTTACTTTTAGACTTGATTTTTCAATTAGACGTGTACGATTTGGGGGGGGGGGATCATGTCCCCTGTGACCCCCTCCTTCCCGTGGGACCGCTCCTGCGTCTTACTGTGCAGTCTAGAGCGTGTAAGTATGAGGGAGAGTTAGAGAGTTTGTCGCGGAAGTGGTAGTTACCGTAAGTGTCGTGGTGCGGTGTGTGGTGGTGGTGCCACACGTTCTGGTGCGGCGCGAAGTGCGCGTACTGCTGCAAGCGGCCGCCGCCCGCCACGTAGCCCAGCCCGTAGCCCTCGACGCAGTCGCCGCCGCCGCCCGCGTACCCGCCGCCGTTCCCACTGAACATTCTGCGATCTACTCTTTCCGATCAGACAATTACCATCCTTTTTGAAAACAATCTGAAACAAAAATGTTTTCGTTCAAATCTACAAATCAAACATGTTACATATTATACACTGGCTCTGTTACTCTAGTTGCGTTAAAATAATAAGATATAACTAATTTTAAAAAATAACCGGTCTAGTGCGAGTCTGCATTATCATAGTTAAGAGTAAAATTAAAAAACACGCTTTTGTCAGTAATTTACTAAAATGTATAAGCTCCGTCACCAATAAAGTGGTTTACTGAAGCCACTGAGAAGTTCCACTGTCCACGTCCCAGCTCCATCATCACACCCTCGTCACGAAGTCTAATGTATTGGACTCATGGATCAAGTTTCTATGTTAATTATTTATTTTATTATTTGAAATCCTATCAGAATATAATAATACCTGCATGAAAATATTTTATAGTGTGTTTATTTATTTATTTTTAGCTGGTGACCGCGACTTCGTCTGCGTAGAATAATTATTTAAGTGGTCTATCCTTCTCCAAGGTCCAATCTATCTCTGTACCAAAACACATCAACTCGGTTCATCGGTTTAGACGTGAAAATGTAACAAACAGAGTTACATTCGAATTTACTAAATAATAGGTATATTATATATAGTTTCCGCCCGCGACTTCCTCAGCGTAGAATTCGGTTGTAATTATTCCCTTGGGAACTTTTGAGTAATCTGGGATAAAATCATTCGCATTCAGTTCGCAAAAAGAAACCCTATCCCTACAACCCCTACTGTTCCCTAATCCCCTGTTCCCTATTTTCTACTCGAGGGGCTAAGGTCTAACTATATACGACGTTTTATGAAAATCCGGTCATCGTATCATGAAAATTAGTTTTGCCAATACAAAGTTCAACACCCTAGGGCATCCCTCTTCAGGAATAGTTTCGTCTGTCTGCCTGTCAAGACCTTTTTCTCAGGAACGCGTGGAGGTATCAAGTTGATATTAATATCAAGTACTCAGGTCTGCATTATATTGGAGCCGTGAAAAAATCAACCTTCTATGTCAACGCGATCAAAAGATACGGCCGTTTAGGCCACATATCGACCCTTCGAGGATGAAATGTAGCAAAAGCCAAAACACGATTTTTCAGGAGAACCAAAAACCAAAAAGTGCAAAGAACTTTAGTCTCTTTTTCATTTGTTTTTGTGCCATTTATAAATAACTGAAACAAGCAATCTTAGATTTTTGAGCTCTTTATGTTCTGTAAGTATGCAAAGCGTAGATATTGTAGCGTAGGAAATAGTACGGCTTTTACTACAAAATAGTAAGCTGCTGGCTGGCCATTACAACAAAATTATTTACTTTTACAGCTGTGGCATATATTGTAATTACTTAAATTTATATTATTTTAAATATAATTGTGTAGTAAAATACAGGGTTATTATGAATATAAAGACTGTAATGTAGTACAAATCATATACAAACTTACTAATTACATTGTACTATGTCAAAACAAGATCTAACAATTGACGTATTACTTAAGTTTACCTACTTATCTTGTACCAGTTGACTTTCTTATAATATATCTACGGCCCGGATGATCCTTTTTTGTAAAACAAAAATAGATTTATGAGTCTATTTTTCCGCTGCTGACCTAAGGCAGTCAGGATTCCTAAAAGTTAAAACCATATAGAATAGTTAAGAATAGAAATTCTTTATTTCGCATTACATTATATTACACTTTTTCCTTAAGAAAATAAATCCTTACAAAACTAGAGAAAAAGTGATACGAAAATGACATCCACTCAGCATCATAATGTCATACCATCGGGTAGATGCCAGTGGCGAAGCGTGAAATATTTCCTAAGGGAAGCCGGAAGAATTAGAACCGTACGTGCGGGTCTGACATTTAGGTACAGTAACATGGACTTCACTGACAGCTAGCCGTAGCTTTCTAGCTTGGTAAAGCCGTCAGGAATCGGCTTGTAGGCAGGCTCCGCCACTGGTAGATGCACATCGCTGGTTTTCTGAATAGGCGAAGTAAACCAACCTTGCCGTCGCTACATCGGTTAGCTTTAGCTGCCTCATCTGTATGACTGCAAACGCAGCAGAGCTCAACCTACTCGCTATTGCTGTAATATGGGAACCCCACTGCAGTTTTGAGTCAGAACAGTTGACTTTACAAACTTAATGTTTTGACCGTCTTTAATATTCAAGTAGGCATTAACATCTTGTGAGTTTACTAAAAAAAAATTAATATGTACATTAAATTACCTGTGGTTACCGATTAGAAAGTTCGATAATGTACATTATGTCCGTTTGTCCGCTTATCAGAGGGCTATATCACAGAAACGATAACCTCCTCCATAAAAACGCCCACCCTAAAATTAGCTGATTTTTGACAGTGTTTTGAAACATGGCATCGATCTGGATTTCAAATCTTTTTCTGGCCCGACAGTTAGAAGAACTTGGCTATCTTTTTAACCTTTATGTTTTTAGTGGGATAGTTTTTACGGCGGATGCTGCATATTATTTACTCGTAAATAGGTACTTTCAAAGTTGGATGGAGGGAATAAACAATTTGGTAGAACAATTTCTGAACACCCTGTACACGTTAATGAACGTTTACAAGTTATGGTACGCGTCACGTAAAAAGGGCGCTGACGGCAATATAAAATGTATGGCTCTTGTTACGTGACGCGACTTGCGACTGTAGAAGAAACGAACAGCTGAGTTATTGTCGCATAGAACAGAGTAATTAGTAAAGTGATGAGCCTGTATTGGATAGAGCTTTTTCTAGACAGTTACTCTAAAAGTTAATAAGCGAGTTCTAGGTGTCTTTGCTCTGTCGGCTTCCACAACTGATCTTATGTAATTTGTAATGTATTTATTTGCATGAATGCGCAGTGGCGTAACTATACCATCTGGGGCCCGTGGAAAATTCTTCTGATGGGGCACTATCAGTAAAAATTGTCACGTTGTACTATATTTTTGAGCTCGCGGCCTCTTGGGCCGGGGCGCTCTTGGGTCGGGGGCCCGTGGCATTTTGCCAGCCCTGCCACCCTATTGTTACGCCACTGTGAATGCGTGCTTCGCTATAATATGGCATGCAAAATACTTAAAACGAATATCTCTTGTCATACGATTTGTCAAAATATTCACGCAGGTCATCATAATTATGGTCTATGAAGTCCAACATCATACTCGTAGTCTCGTGTGTAAGTTCACACTACATTTGAGATTTCAGATCACGAAAATTGCATATCACGTTTCATTTAACATGAATTATTAGTATTTATCCGTTTTTATTATCATTGTATTTTATTTATCCATAAAATTAGGATGGTTTTGAAATGAGAGCAAAGCGCGGCACTCCAACTCCGACCTAGGCCAATGTGTGGCGAGGCGGGCCGCGCAGGCGGCGCTTTTAGCCGCACTTGAGATCTCTGCGCAGCGTCTGCTAGGTGCCACCACTTAGCCGGCACTATGCAACTCCTAATAATACTATCGCCCAGCTAGGGCTGCCAGTTCTCTATTTTATCGATACCGCTAGTAATTAGAGTATAGGTTGAAAACGTTAATATTTTACTCGGAGATCAGAAAGCCTTGCGCACGCTGACTTATATTTGATATTGATGGGCTTCCGCCTTACCACAGTCTCACCTGATGGAAAGTGATGACGCAGGTGGAACGCGATTGCCCAAGAAATGTGCCCAATAGCCATGGAAAGGAAGGAAGTTGGACGAGGCTCCCGGTACTGGAATTGAAAGATCGTTCGCTTGTTTGGTGTCAAGACCCAACCTCATCGAATGGCTACCCTCCCGGAACTCGATTGGAGTCGCTTGAAGGCAAAGCTTTGCCAAGGGGGTGGTGGCCAACCGCAGTTGAAACTTACCACCCGTACTTAGTCTGTCGCCTATTTAACACCACCACCAACTTACGGACGCGAGCAACTTCAATCCCCAGAACTTAAGAGGCTGCGTGCCAACATTGACGAAGTTTCATAGATTTCAGTTCATATTCTAGAATGTTGGTTTTTAAGATTTTTCAGTCTTACCGGAACATTTACAAGAGTAAACTGTGTAACAAAAGGTATAAAATTAATACATATTTCGTATCTACTTACTTCTTCATGAAGTCATTTATCTAGATATAGTTATATACTTAGTTATTATCTAGTTAATGAGTCCGTTTACATTTTTAAATTAACTTAAAAATTAATCCGTCACTCGAAATGTTAACTTCATTAATTAACGATTAACGGATTAACGGTCTTGTGCCCAGCTATGTTGATAACAAGCGAGCAGAATTCGTGAGAGCTCGGTATAAATGATCAGATTCATTGTCACGCCTAGAACGGAAACTAGCTTCTTTTAAGAACTTTGAACTCCCAGTGTTAGTTAGATGCAGCCCTAGCTGAGCTAAAGTGGCGTGATCCTGTATCTAACGTATCTTATATCGATATTCAATCAGTGTACACTGAATTATATAGCCTCAACATATTGATTCCTTCTGATTGTCTTTTACTAAGCTTATTTGAATAAATACATAAAATACATTTAAAAAGGGCTTCGGTGGCCTAATGGCTATGGTTGTTGACTCGTGATCGTGAGGTCCGGGTTCGAATCCAAGCGGTTTTCATGTACCAATGAGTTTTTCTTACTTATGTAAGTACATTATCTGCCTGCGAATGGCGGTAGCCGATGCTCTAACGCTAAGGGAAAACATCTTGAGGAAACCTGCACATTTGGGTAACTAAATGTGTAACCATGATCAAATGGGTCTGGTTCCCCTGTCACAAGGGTTACAGAGGTCAGTCGGCAGTCGCTCCACTGTAATAACCCGACCTGCCGAATCCGGGATCATGGTCAAAGCGTACCTCGTAGCGTAAGCATAGACAGGAAAAAGCGCTAGGAAGAGAAGATTTGAATAAATACATTTGGACGTAGGTATGTGCGCAACAAGAACTAGCTGTGCCTCGCGTAGGATTGGGATAAGAAAGCTATCGTCATTCGAAATTTCATATTTCTTTCTTTGTCTGTGTGGGCTATTTTCTATATCTGTACTTCAGCTTCATGACTTTAAGTCTTAGGAAAAAAGTCTCTGTGACATACGGACGGACATGTCAAAACTATAAGGTAGGCCATAAATATTTGCACTTTTAAAAAACATGATGGAGACAAAAGTACAAATGCCATAGATTTGTTATACGCTAATTACATAGTATAAAATAATTTTAAATTTAAAAAAAAAACTTCGTCTAAATGATCTCCGTTCTGTTGCTGGCAGTTGATGGAAGAGATGCTGATAATCATCACTTCTGGTACGTAACCCTGCCTATTGGCTTAATGTTCGTTGTTGAACCGGTTTCTTTAAACCATTCGATCCAAACTTTGATGAAATTGACGCTGGGACACTCAATTAAACGGCGCAATCCGCATTTAATCCTAAAAAGGCATCGCATAGTAACGTAAGACTGGGTTTTTTGAAAATTGTTTACACAAAAACACGTTGTTTTTCCGCGAAACGCTCCATCCTGATCAAAATTGTACAAAATGAAGTTTAATTTCCCGCCATCCGTTGCACCGGACCATTAATAGTTAACAAAAAATCTGTATTCCTATTGTAAAACAGTATGGCCCTACGCAAGGGGGCCTGTTTGACTACGGAACCCTAAAAATGAAATTAGAAGTTTTGTAGGTACTTCATCGTCGGGATAGCCTTAACGCCCGTGCAAAATGAGTGGAAGTGTATGTACGAGGTATGTTTGCATCTGTGTCAGCCACAAGCACAACCCTTGAACTGTATTCCAAATTAGAATTTAAGTACGGTATATTAAAATAAGCAAATGTAATTAGTGGTTAACGGTGTTGTAAAAAATAATCATAAATTTATATGTGTAGTTTGTTAACCCAAATAAAAAAAATAAAAAAATATAACGCTGTTTTGCTCTACCGATAGCTATAATTACTCTATTATGAAACATTGTAGGAAAATTCATAGTAGTAGTAGTAGTCATCACATAGATGTGACACTATCTAATAGAGCGATTATGGGAGGCAAAGCGAAGTTCATAAAAAGTGATAATATATAAGTTCCCACAATATAGTAGTAGTGCACGGGCTGCATGTGCGTCGAGTGGGCCGCAGGTGCATCCACTTCACCCGCCCGCCATGTGACCTCATCAAGTGCTCCATAACACGAGTTTTTTGATCATTGACTTTGGCAAATTCCGAATACATGTTAATTAGCCGTATTGCAAGCGACTGAAACCGGCGGAGGTCAGCATTTTTGATCATTGACTTTGGCAAATTCCGAATACATGTTAATTAGCCGTATTGCAATAAGCGACTGAAACCGGCGGAGGTCAGCACTATAAGTCAAGGTCAACATTCGGTTGCGAAACAAATGCACAGTAGCGTAGGTATTCTATGCATTTCTGTCTGTGTTGTATTGCTTAATAACAATGATATACGACCAATGTTTAAACTGCTGTGCCCGACATGCATGCAAGTCTGTTTTTAGGGTTCCGTACCTCAAAAGGAAAAAAGGAACCCTTATAGGATCACTTGTTTGTCCGTCTGTCTGTCTGTCTGTCTATCTGTGTGTCAAGACCTTTTTCGCAAGAACGCGTGGAGGTATCAAGTTGAAATTAATACCAAATACACATTTCTGCAATGTCCTGCAGCTGTGAAAAAATTAACCTATTAATGACCGAATTCAGAAAGGCCACTTAAATTATTGAGCTTTAATTAAAGTGACGTTTCAGTGACGTTTCTGTATAGGTTGACAACTAACTAGTTGAAGGACTAGACATGCGCAAAATGTGTCACTGAAAAGAAAAGATAGATACGCTTCTTTCGCGAATCGCGATCGCGATCAATCTGAACTGTATCACTCAATTAGTTCAGTAGTTCAGTTTAGTTCAGTAGCTCAATCGACGCATTTGGATCTGTAGTTCGCATTTCTTCCTCTCATTCATGTGTGTGAGTGAATTGATATAATATCTGTATAAACAGTCCATTTAACTCAGCATACAGTTGTAAGCAATAAATTATGCAGATACAAAAACGTGTAAGTGAGGCAATTCACGCCTTTATACGTAAAATGGACATTTAAATTTATATAAATTAGATGTACTAGTCGAACAGAACGGATAACATGACGCAAAGACGCGGACGACGTGGTGAACTAAAAGATATATTGAAGCATACGGAACGCAACTGAACTGCAGATCGGAAGAGTGAAACCAAATGAAGTAGTTCATTTGTATCAGTCATTCGTGACGTGAACTACATACATGTCTATGAAGGACATTTAACTACTTAATATCTAGTAAAATGCTTAAGTGGCGTTTCTGAATTCGGCCATAAGTCAACGCAATCAAAAGATACGGCCGTTTATGCCACATATGTTGATACTTTCAAGGGAATCCAAAAGAAATCAAAACCTATATGGTTTTCCCGTAGACCTAGAATCGTGAAATTTAGTAAAAAACAGTGTCTTACAGCACAAGTAAAGGAAAAAGTCCGAAAACTGAAAATAGGTAGTTACATAAAAAAATAATGTTTAACGGAATAACCTTTGCATAGTCGTATCACATTCGACGGTTGCACGGAGATAGGAGCTTGCGAAAGTTATCTTTTGTTTTCATAGGAATTTAGGAAATGGTTAACCGGTTATTAAATGCCTTTTGTTTAATTTTTAGGGTTCCGTACCTACAAAGTACTATATGTTTTTCATAGATAAGTACGGGACCCTCGGTGCGCGAGTCAGACTCGGACTCGACAGGCTTTTTTTTTGGGTCATAAACCTTCCAAGCGCGCACACAACACCTTACCGAAGTTTCATAGTATTCAGATGAATGGTATAGCAACGCATTGGGGATGAACAAACAAACAATCAAACAAACATTTATTCTTATAGTGAGTAAAGAGTTTAAATGCATAATTTCAAGGGCTTAGCGACATTTGATAATGCTCCCCATACTAACTTCAATCCCCGCGTTTACTCCCTTCCAGTTTTATTTCCAAAAGTTGATCGCGCACATACAATCAGACAAACAAACACTCATACAAACCGATAAACAAACAAACAGACCAACAAACATGAAATTCGAAAACCATTGGGAATTATAATTGTGTTGCTCATTCTGAAGACCCCCATAGACCTCATAGCATTTTTTCATTGTTATCTTGAATGTGCAGAAATATTTCTATTTACGCTTTTAATATTATAAATAAAATAAAATGAAATTTGCTTATAATTATTCCCTCGGGAACTTTTGATTTAACCGGGGTAAAAATTACTTACTCTATTTCCTATTCTAGGAGCTAGGTAGGCAATCGAAAAAGAAACGAAACTTCTGCTAAAAAAGGATGCCTTAGGGTATTGAACTTTGTATTGGAAAAACTTATTCCATTTGTTTATCAACTTGTAACTTTATACTAATGCACTACAAAATGTAACCTCCCCCTAAAATAAGACGCCTTGATGTATTGAAAGTTTGTATGGGAAGAACTCATTCCATGCTGATATCTACTTACTTAAAACTTGGTACAAAATAAATACTCTTCGAAATAAGCAATCCTACTTACTTGCATTAGTTAGTGTGTGTGCTTGCGTGCGTGCGGGCGTGCGTGCTTGCATGCGTGCGTGTGTGTTTGTTCATTTGTTACCACTCAGCACTATAATGACAGAACGGATTTTCATGAAATTGAAATTTATAATAGACCTTAGCTCCTGGAATAGGAAAAAGAGTAATTTTTATGCCGATTAAGTCGAAAGTTCCCGAGGGAATAATTATAACCGAAATTCACGCGGGCGACGCAGGCGGAAAGTAGTGATAAATAATTCCCACTAATAGAAGGTCTCATTAAAGCAAAAAAATAATTACATGGATATCTTAGTAGTAAAAAAAAATTGGTTCTATCGGATATCTCAGTTCGAACGTCGAACGGTCCTACTGACTGACAGAAGATTGCGCCATCTAGTGGACATATTTGTATCATTAGACTGAGACTATATTATATCGACAAGCTTTAAGCTTTTCCATGAATCCGCTAGGAGTCGCGGTCAACCCTGTCAACTCATGAAATCTCGTTTCGAGTCTTATAAAAAAAAAACTCGAAATTCTAATCTAGTCTCTAAAATACATAGTTTTAAAATTTATATATTAGAAAAAAAACACATTATTGACTTCTTGAAATATTCTACATTTGCTGTTCGAAAACGCAGTTTTACTGAGCTATAATTTAACTTTTGTTCAACAGATCTACCTGGTCAACAATGAATCTGTAGGTATTTTAAATAAATAGATCTGCTTTTTAATGTGTTAATTAATACAATTTACATTAAATTTTTGTGATAATATTTAGTGCCAATATTTAGTACCTACTTACGAGGGGAGGTCCGATAATTCGCGGAATGAAGCAGAAGGCGGGAGAATTACATACAACCGCTTTGCGTGATTATAATGAGAACTCTTTAGACTTATGGCCGAATTCAGAAACGCCATGTAGTTAAATGTTCCACAACAAGTTGTCAACCTATACAGAAACGTCACTGACACGTGACTTTAATTAAATCTCAAATTGAGTGACCTTTCTGAATTCGGCCATTAATATGTCAAATTTCAGCCCAAATCTGTCATTTGTTTTTAACATATCGCCTTTTAAAAGAATGAATTCGGAAAAACACTGCAACTATGGAGCAAATCGAACATCGAGCCGTGATAAAATTCCTATCAAGTTCCTATCTAAGCAAGGAAAACCTCCGCAAGTAATATTAAATGACATGAAATCTGTTTATGGGACCAGTGTCCTGCTAAAACCATGGTTTACAAGTGGCATAATCTCTTGAAACATGGCAGAGAACCAATTGAAGATGACCCTCGCCCAGGAAGGCCGATTGACGCCACATCGTCAGGCAGGTTTCATAGAAAAAGTAGAAAAACTCGTACTGGAAGATACACGTCTTAAAAAGAAACAGTTATCTTCATTAGTTGGCGTATCAGACACTACTATTTTAAGGATCCTGCACGATCATCTTGATATGACGAAAGTTAGTGCAAGGTGGGTACCGAGAATGCTTGGGTAGCGTTGCGTGGGTAGCGAGCTTCAGTTTTTAGTTTACTTATAAACTTTATCAGGGTCGGCCTTTGCTGTAGCCGAACACTAATGCGTCGGTGCCATTCCTTCAGAGTATTAGTGGTTCTAAGCCTTTCTGAACAACAGGAAATCAATGACGGGTTTTTTAACCACTGCCGTGAAAAATATTCCTTGAAGTGGTTCATTTCGTCGCAAATGGGACTTTTCTCGATCATTTGCATATTTTCTCACAAAATTGTATCACCACAGCACCATTTAAAAAAAAAATAGTTTGTTATTTGACATCTTTATTGAAAAAATACAACTTTCTTAAAGATAAAATAGGTGAAACATTGTAAACCCGAAAACCTTCATAAATGTCATTGTCAAAGGACAATATATTACTTATATAGGTATTAATTTGTTTATTGAACAATCATAAGTGGCCAGTAATATACACTTCAAAATATCTACGGACTTCTTCCAAGATACATATTATGATAGTCTAGCAAATGAAAATTGAATAATTATTTCAACGGCAACACTGCGTAGATTGTTAACGAGCAATATTTTTTTACACGGCGAATCAATATAAGATCTTGATAACGGCTCTATTTCGATGAAATTTGGTGTGGAGATTTTAGCGAAGTCTCATCTCTGGAATAAAGCGTATTTCCGATTTTTTACGCATGTTTTATGTATACCAATTTTGATTAATTTGTCACGAAAATTGTGCAACCGATCCGTCCTCAGAGTCAACTTACTTACCTATCATCCTGATCCCTGTTGTGCGCACAGATCACACTGTTGGCACGAGTCCTCATTCCCGAAAACGTTGTTTATACGAGCACATTTCATTTTCATTTTCATTTTCAAGTAAAGCATTTTGCGACCTAGTTATTGTGCGATATGGTCAAATAAAGATCTGGGCATTATGCGACCTGGACAACCTCAGATCAACCCGGGTATTCCTGCTGTTGCCTGCCTGAGCTGCCAGCCTTGCCTGCCTTTAGTTTAATTACACTTTGAATTGCATCAACGCAGATTGCTCGGTTGTCCACAAGCTTTGCAGCTGGCCATAGTTTCAGTGCTGGCCGGTCCCGGGTGGAGTGCAGCGGCCCTAACATGCAACACACAACGCTACGTTAACCCGTCTTATCTCTAAGTGCGTATCTCTCACAGTAGTGCCGACGAAAGAGATAGTCATAGAGATAAATGGGTTTAACTTATCTTTGTGCCTTGCATGTTAGGGCCGCAGAGGGGTGGGAGGAATACTGATTGCAAATGAGCACCAAATGCGTCAGCTGCTTCAGCTCCTCGATATTCAATATCACCCCGGGCTCAATTCCTCTCGGCATCATAGGGTATTCACGTATTGCCAGAATTGTCGTGGGCTAATTAAAATCGTTTTTAATTTTGAGATCGTAAAGTCCTAAATTCATTAAACGCATTTTAATTTTTACAACGCTTCCACTCTCGGTGAGTTTTAATATCACGGATAATGGCTTTCGTGTAACATACAGGGAAGTACGATTACACGTCAGCGTCCGTACTGGTTTTGGAACACAGTGGTCAAATATTGTATATACTTAAAGTATAATTAAACAGATGTACCGCTTCATCAGAGTTCTTGATAAGTAATAAATAAATAGTATCAATTTATATCCCGGAGTCTTATATAAAAAAACTCGAAATTCTGATCTAGTCTCTAAAATACATAGTTTTAAAATTCAAATAAGTATAAAAAACACATTATTGACTTCTAGCAATATTCTACATTAACTGTTCGAAAACGCAGTTTAACTGAGCTATAACTTAACTTTTGTTCAACTGATCTGTCTCGTTAACAATTTATCTGATTTATTAAATAAAAATATCTATCTGCTTTTTAATGAGTTAATTAATACAATTTTACAAGCTTTTAAAGTGTACACGTTCTTTCAGATAACTCTGTTATTATGAGTGATCATTTTGGAAAAAGGTCTCAAAAAGCGTAGTGGCGCGTGCGTCCATGTCTAGTGTCGCGCCCCGCCGCCCCGCCGCCCACCGCCCGCGCCGCGCGATTAGATAACCGCTGAAATATTACCGCCAATACCAATTAAACACCACGCGCCCTGCGCCGGCGCATACGGGCGCGGGCGCCCGAACCTGCCGTTTTTTCGTTTGCAACGGTTCCATTAGTTGAAACCTTGAGCTGACTGCTTATCATCCGGTTAATTACCCACAACCGTTGAATCATTTAAAACGAAAGGATTAATTCACATCACATAAATCACGAGTCATATACCATTTTACTGTAAGGAGACTGATTTGTAGGTCAATTAAGTAGCAGTAATTTAAAACAAAGCAAACTAAACAGTTCATTTTGTAATTCGATTTCAGGATTCTGTAAGTAACTAGCAATTAAATTATAAGTAAGTAAATATAATGTTTCGGTAAAACGTTATTGGCCTACTCTCACTTTTTAAAGCAATTTTAAGTCTAAAATACAGGTACACTTGTACCCTAGTTTAGACATAACGTACCTATACTGCGCATTAGCCCTAAGATTTTTCTGTAATATATTAGTTAATCCTTTTTTATGTATTTCATATTGAATGTATTGTTTCTGAAACTCAACCCTAGAATATAAGTTAAATGAATTACTTTCACTTCCAAAATGTTGTACTTATACACAAATAATGATACAGATGGAGGTTATTTACGAATGTATAACAGAATTTTGTCTGCGTCTTTTGATTAAGAGGACAGTGCAGCAACGGCAAAAATCACACTTTTCATAAAAAAAGCGATAACAATTTCCACCCCTTAAATGTTAACCGATTTTGACCAATTTTTGATAGGTTGTGAATCGGAACAAAATCTAGGTTTATGTTTTTGAATATTACTTAAGGATCAACAAAATGAAATAATCGACGAAATTAGTTTTGTATGAGAATACTAAAACTACGGTAAAATTTAAATAATTAATTATACTGGAAAAACCAAAACGTACAGACCTAGATTTTGTTCTGACTGACAACCTTTCAAAAATTGGTCAACATCGGTTAACATTTAAGGCGTGGAAATCTTTATCGCCTTTTGTACGAAAAGCTGTAGGTTCACACTCCTCTTAAGTAACCACCTTTTTTTTCCACGAGTAGAATGCAAATTAATAAACTAATCGGTCGCGGCAAAATGCGACTCAGAAAAAAACAATGCGTTTGTGGAACCCATCCATAGGTATCTCTAGGTTATTTTTTCTACATATTTTCCAAGTTTTATCACATTCCGTTCAGTAACCCGTTGACAGTAACTCTTTCATCTTTATAATATTACTAGGTTCTGTCCGCCACTTCGTCCGAGTGGAATTCAGTTATTCCATTGGGAACCGTTGAATTTTCCGGCCTAAAAAGTACCCATGTCCTAACACATATGTCCCAGGATCTAAGGTTACTTTATATTTCATGAAAATCCGTTCACCGGTTACGGAGCTAACAGACAGACGCACACACACAAACGTTCGCATTTATAATTTTAGTAGTATTTAAGTAAGGATAGCTTTTACTCGCGACGACGCCACGTAGAGCTGTGAAATTTTCATTGATAAATTACTTAAAATATTATGCCAGTGCTTTGTCATAGAGACACAATTCGACACTCTGGGGTGCAGGCATAAAGACGAGTGCAACCGGTCACCCTGAAACACGCAACGTAAAGTTGGCCATGGGTGAAGCAATCCGTGCGCAGATCAACACCGACAGTCTGCAGTGTCGGACCTTGGGAATTATAATATTAATTAATGGTCATGGCGAAACCACTTAAGAGAGATTGAAAACTGAACATTTTAAAAACAAGTGATTTTTATTTATTATTCTACTGGTGGCAAAAAGCGTAACACCCCCCTGATAGTAAACGGTTACCGTGGCCTATGGACGCCTGCAACACCAGAAGTTTCATATGCGCGTTGCCGACCCTTTAAAAACCTATTAACTTCCCTTTTGAAGAACCCGATACTGTTGTCCCTTGAAAAAACCTCGGCATCAGCTTATTCCACTTTCGAATCGTTCGTGGGAGGAAATTCCTCTGGAACCGCACTGTGCGTGACAACGTCAAGCACGCTGTCTGGACGTTGACTGGAACGGGAAAATTTATGGTATACGTGTAATGCGTGGAATAAACACATCGTTCGCATCCAGCACGTCTAGCACGACCTGCCCGTGAGTCATTTGTCGCTAAGTACATCCCTCACATATTTGACTAGTTTGACAGAGACGCACTGAGCGACCAACGACTCGCGGGCATGTCGTGCTAGCCGCCCAGGGAAAATAAAAGGTTCGATGACATTACTCTGTACGATTCTAATGCGCAGTCTGGCCCAATGTGCAGAAAGACCCGAGGTCAGACACTGCAGACTTCATGTTGCGTGTTCGAGTATGAGCGGTTGCTGCCGTCTTTACATCTGCACCTCAGAGTGTTTAACTGCTTACATTTTCTTTTTAAGACGAAGCACCGGCAAAATATTTAAAGTAATTAATCACTAAAAATTGCACAGGTCTAAGTGAACGAAGTCCTGGCAAAAGCCATCCTTACTTAATATCCTACTATAATATTGTGTCTATCTGTGGGTATTAACACACAGATATACACAATATTAACGCTCCGTAACCGCTGAGTTACCTTATGATGAAACTTGGTATATGTTGTTAGTTACTGTAGTTTCTGAATTCGATATAGGGTACTTTTTATCCGGTAAAATACAAAAGTTCCTGAGGGAATTACAATAATCTAATTCCACGCGGACGAAGTTGCGGGCAGAAGCTACTATACACTAAAGACGGTATTTGTTTTAAGTGAATAATTTATTTCTAAATTATTTTAAGTGGTAAGTTTACGTTTTTTATCGTGACTGAAGTAACTAGATGGAAGTTGTAAGCTGGTGAGGTTAAGGTGCAGTGTCGTGTGGCGCGGAGGGACAGCCCTCCCGGCCACGCCCCGTGAGCGCCGCGCGGCCGGTCCTCGCCCTCGCTCTCCCCTTCGGCTGACCTACACGTTCCACTTCGATCAATTACGTTACGACTCGTTCTCATGCCCAAAATTGTAAACTAGGCTTCCAATAATTATCCAAATTCAATTCCTTAGAACGCCGCTCATTAATGGGGAAGATGCATGAAAATCAAAATGAGGTTCAAATGATATATTATGAAAGTAAATGTAAACAAAAGCATATAACAGAAATATGATCATTTTGACTATTCATTTTTATTTTATTAAGGGTCAAAGTTAGTGAAAAATAAATATTGGGTTAAAGTTCTGATTTAAGTTTTTTGGACATCCTCGTCAAATTTATGTCATCTTTTATTTAGGTATACAATGTTGGTCTAAAAACAGTATTTTCGGAAATAATTGTAGATTTCGTTTAAGCGCCATACATTTTGTACAGTGTAACAAATGCTATGACGCCATAGTTGTCGTCCATTTTGTATGGAGTGTTTTTGCGAGTGGTATGAACAATGACTTTTCAAAGCTTCATAACTCATAAAATAAACAACATAATAATGTTTTGCTTACACAGATCGGTTTCTATTACTCAGCACTTTCCAATATAAGTTGAAAAAATATGTGTTTCTTCCCTATTGTAAATTATTTTTAAATTAATAAGAAAGGATTCAGAAGTACATTCGTCTGCATTCATAATTCCTTAATGTAAGAATTATCAAAGGTAGATTTAAAATCTTGTCTTGAATAAATAGCACAAAAACGCAAAGTAACCACGAACTGGTAAAGGCAGTGAAAG
This sequence comes from Tortricodes alternella, assembly GCA_947859335.1. Classification (NCBI taxonomy): domain Eukaryota; kingdom Metazoa; phylum Arthropoda; class Insecta; order Lepidoptera; family Tortricidae; genus Tortricodes; species Tortricodes alternella. Next base: position 17,451,818 of record OX401970.1, on the reverse strand, counting down.
GTAGTGGTCAAGCGGGAATCTGATTAATATAGGTAAGTAGATCCTTATAATCTTGATGCTGATTAACGTTTCTCTTAATCAAGGTTAATGACTTTTATACTCATAGTAGTGTTAATAAAAGTAAATATGGGTATTTTATTAACACGTTTTAAATTTTCTTGACTCGCCTTCGTGTCTGTTTGTTTATTTGTCTGATCGGTACATTGTTTAAATTACCTTCCCGATGAGCTTAGGACCTGAAACTTTAAACATAACTCAGAACTGGACGACAATGCAATATTCTTGTCCGTCTATTTGTTTGTTTGTCTATTCTCGGTACAAATTTTGCAATTGATTTTAAACTAAATTCCCGATGAGCTAAAATGGGATGCCTCGTGTATTGAAAGTTTGTATGGGAAGAACTGATTCCATGCTGATAGGTATCTACTTAAAATTTGATACAAATACCTACTCTCCGGAACAAACAAGCCTACTTACTACTAATATTATAAATGCAAACATGTGTCTCTGTGTGTGCACGAAGTCGCGGGCGGAAGCTAGTGTGATATGGTATAAAAATAAAAATGTCATGGTCGTTTCTTTAAGGGTCCGCATAAAGTCAGCTGTCTATATTTTAATAAGTTGTTTTATGTTCTTTCATTGACTGCTTGACATTGAAATAAATATGGATAAAGAAAGTATGTTAATGTGTTGCACATCAGACGGAAACACAATTGCGGACTTAACCGCTCTATAAAAAAACACTAAGTTACCTCTAATTTTCTCATTCTTCGAACAGTACTCTCACGTATGAAGCCCCACATTACTGAAATATAAACGAAAAAATTCCCCATGAGTGAAGCCTGTAGCTCAACTGAGAGCTTTTCTAAATTGTAATTACTTATTTTTAGGATTCCGTACCCAAAATGTAAAACGGGACCCTATTACTAAGGCTTCGCTGCCCGTCCGTCCGTCTGTCTGTCCGTCTGTCATCAGGCTATATCTCATGAACCGTGATAGTTGGAGAGTTGAAACTTTCACAGATGATGTATTTCTGTTGCCGCTATAACAACAAATACTAAAAAACAGAATAACATAAATATTTAAGGGGACTCCATACAACTAACGTGCTTTTTTTTGCTCGTTTTTGCTCGATATTGATAACGGCAACAGGTAAACGCTTGAAATATTCACAGATTACATATTTAGTTAAATATTCACTTAAAAATAAATAATTTAATTAAAATTAAATAAATATTCAAGGGAGGCTCCCATACAACAAACGTGATTTTTTTGCCGTTTTTATAGATAATGGTATGGAACCCTTCGTGCGCGAGTCCGACCCGCACTTTGCCGGCTTTTTATTTATGATAAATATAATTGACGCTTACGTTGTTTAAATCTGAGGCAGTCACATTAACGCCTTCTTAGTTGCGCGCGCTGATCACGGCATGGTTTCGTACGTTTCATTGCTCAGTTGCGACTGTTGCGACCCGACTGCCATGCCGAGAAGCGTGGCCTTTACTATTTTTCGATCCGAAATAATTACGCTCATTACGTAAATTCTGCTCATTTAATTCTCATTCTTTCTATACGACCACACACCCTAAGTTAAGGCGAAACAGCTTACTTCGCAATAGAAATATCTCTGGTGCTGAACCTGTGGTCGAGCTGTCAAAGAGCTGCAATGTCAAAACAACATTCGTCTTACCCATGGGTTAAATATTATTTCAGACATGTAAAAGAGCCCATGTGGCCTACTTGCAAAATAAATATTTTCATTATCATTTTCATTTTTTCATTTTCATTTTCTGATTATTTATTGCAAATCTTTCATTGAATACTTATTCTATATAAAAATGTTACACAATAAACGCACTGCGATCGCTTGTGTAGCTTCTTTCTGTAAAATTCATTATGTCAGATAGAGAAACTGTGTTAAGGCGAAAAGTATTTTTATGATTTTTACGACATAATAGCCCATATAAAGCATAATTTCGGTTCAGAAACCACCTTTAATATTGTAAATTAATGTAATCTTAGATAATTTTTGGTTTTTAATCAATTTTTCTGGAGATTTTAGTTTAATACATATTTTAAGTGTATGGAACTAGTGTTTAACTTATGAGTTTATTTTTATATCGATATAATAATGAATTATATTACACATTATAGAATATGAATATTTTACTTCATAAAACACTTCAGTGGCTGATTGACTGGCTGACTGACGACTCACTTTTTTAATTATTGAAGATAATTTTAAAGGTTGAGCATGAAGTCGTACGTCATGAAATATTTTTTTGCGGATTAATTCTTAATGCTAGGGCTAAATCTACAACTTACGCCCTTAATAAAAGCGATAAAGTTCACAATATATAAGATTATCGCGCTGATTAACGATGCCAGGCGTAAGTGAGGTTTTCCTTAGCATAACGAAGACAAATGGCGTCAGAAGTTTGAATTAAAACTCGACCGACCTGCACGAAACCACGGGCACAAACAAATAAACATTTTGACATAAAATTATATTTTTAAATTTTCATCAGAAAATCATTTGCGGTTTGCTCAAATGGACGCTTTGCGAAGAAGTAATTGGTTTCGAACCAAATATTATAAGATTTGTTCCAAGCACTCCTAAACAGGAGCGCTTTAACATAAAGTTAAAATGTACCTGATGCCATCCATCCATCTATTTATGCATGAATTTGAATAGAAGGCTTTCATTAATACATTAAAAAATCTTGCCAAAACATCTATTAAAACATATGATCAACACTTCTGGAAAATTAGTACCTATTGTATAGTTTTGATTCAATAAAATGATTGATTTCATTCATTGTGTTTTATATCATTTTACTTCGGAAACTATATTTAAAAAAAAACTAATCTATACACATTTGCTGCTGTTGATACTGAAACTACTGCCTCAGCTAGCTTAGCTACTTATCTTTCGAAATTGTTACAAATTCTAAATAGTTTTACTTTCAACTTAAAAAAATATGGTCTTTAGATGTTAAAACAAAACAAAATGATTTAACATAAATGTCTCAATTCACAGTAAGCTTCGCGATGCGGGTCTAGGCTTGTACTCTGAAAAATAAAATTCAAACCTCATCGATAGTCTATTCGTCTAGGTGTTTGCTTTTTATCCCTAACTAAACTCAGTATGAATCCACCTGACCTTTTATTTCATTTTATTTAAAAAATAACTAGCATTTTTCAACTGGCAAGTAGTACCTACTACCAAAAACGGGTTTCAAAATTGTTTATTATTTGACAAAAAATCCAATAAAAACCGTAAGAACAAGTTTAGAAACCATCTTAGGCTCTCTCTTCATAGCTTTCAATAAATTATTTACTTTCTATGGCTGGTTTTTAATTTTTCTTTTTCATAAATATCATTAGGATCACGCTTACGGAATGGATTGATGTGTATCAAATACTCAGAAATTGTCGATATTGATTTGCAGAAGTTTTCTAGCACTGTTTGCACTATGAACCAGTTGCACTTGAAACCCTCCATAGTACGGTTAGTCATAATAAAATGATGCTTTAAGTTGTATATCATCCAATACGTCGGTTTATTGATATTGTTAAACATTGATAAACTGTTTTAGGGGTAGTTAATTATTTTAAGGTTCCGTCCCTCAAAAGGGAAAAAGGAACCGTTATAGGATCACTTTGTTGTCAGTCTGTCTGTCTGTCTCTTAAGACACTTTTTCTAAGGAATACGTGGAGGTATCAAGTTGAAATTTATATCAAATACTTACACTTAACCTTGCTGCAGCTGTGAAAAAAATCTACTACTATTTAACGCAATTAAAAGATACGGCCGTTTATACTGCATATTTTGACATATGACATGGAAAGGGAATCAAAACCTATAGGATTGACCTAGGGTCATAAAATTTGGCAATACGCAGTCTTATAGCACGAGTAAACGGAAAAATCCTAAAATTGTTAATTTGCAGTTGGTAAACTGAGTGCCTAGCACACTAGCTTTTGTCGCGCACATAAAGTATCTGTCACTTTTTAACTAATATGCAGGTGTGAAAGGTACGAATGCTTTAGGTATGTGCGCGATAAAATTTAGTGTGCTAAGCCCTCTGACCGCGACCTATGTCGATGTATGGGGACAACAGTTTGTCAAGGGCAAAAATAAGTTTGTCCCTCAATCTAGTTTATCGTTTCGTACGAGCAATGTTCGATGATTTCATAGTTTATGAACTTCAGGTTTGTACCTAGTTTTACAGAATCCTCGGCGCTTGTGTCAAACTTGCACTTGACTGGTTTATTGTTATTTTTCTATTCAACTCTCGCATTTCACATATACCTATTTTATAAAAAAAATATCTTTATATCGTGTCGTGTTAATTAAGTACCTATACATTTCGATAAATTTAGTAATATATATTATCCTCCTCTTTTGCTTCTCTGTAGTTGGGTAAAGACAGACAACTGACCTGCGAAAGCTAATAATGGTTTTCGTGGGATAGAGAACATAAGACAAAAAAGTGACCAAAGTGGGCTTCCAACTCGTGTACCTAGGTGACGTGAAACTTAAGAGGAGTGTGAACCGACGGCATTTCATACAAAAGGCGATAACGATTTCCACCCGTTAAATGTTAACCGATGTTGACCAATTTCTGATAGGTTGTCAGTCAGAATCAAATGTAGGTCTTGGTTTTTCCATATAATCAATCAATTCAGTTTTATTATTATTTTGACTTAGTTGAAATTTAATCAATATTCAAAAACCTAGATTATGTTCTGATTGACAACCTATGAAATTTTAGACAAGCTAAATTGGCACTTTACTTTAGATTCGTGTTTTCCGTCAATCTATGTATGTGTGAAGCGACTGTAGAAAACATATAACCGTTACACAAAAAATAATACTTATTCCGAACTACATAGCATGTCAACGACGTGGGTAACTTCTACTTAACATATCTACACGTACTTAGTCTGTATGTACTAGGAAGAAGCGAAAAGCCCAACCTTTACTAAATCTGTTTATTTCCAAAAAAACGATCAATTTCGTACAAATAAAACAACTTCCAAAACACACGTATGGTATTTCCCGCGTGGAGACTATAGTAACCCATTACTTCGCATCATAAGTAGGCCTGTTCCCAGTCGTGGGAATCAAGTAAGTTTAGTTTAGCTAACTACCAGTGGCGGAGCCTGCCTACAAGCCGATTCCTGACGGCTTTACCACGTTAGAAAGATACGGCTAGCTGTCAGTGAAATCCATGTTACTCTAACTAAATGTCAGAATCGCACGTACGGTTCTAATTCTTCCAGCTTCCCTTAGGAGATATTTGACGCTTCGCCACTGCTAAGTACGAGTATGTTTTGTGTTTCTTAAAAGGGCAATTCAACTAACTTACTCAACGAGAACTTAAAACCGCTGGAATTCATGAGTAGGATAACAAGTTTAAAAATAACATCATTAATTGTGACTTAACTATAGCTCTCAAGATGCTCAGAAAATGAAAAGAGCGAGCTAGGTGATTACTTTATTTTATTATTCAAAACCTCCATCGATAAATTTGCTATTAGATACCGACCGAAAACAGTCGGCCCGTCCCGTACCTATACAAAATAGGCCCGTTCGAATTATTATGGTAATAATGAGCCCGATTCAGATATTGGAGGTCCGTGGGGACACTTTCCCATGCGTCAGCTGGGAGTAGGCTTATCGCGTGGCGCCTGCATTAGTGCGCAGGCGCAGCCCCCTTTCCGCCGCCCGGCGCTGGCGCCGGCGCCGCCGCTCTTAAGCCGCGACAACATTTTTTTTGTCAGCTCTCTATCTACAAGGTAATTGTTTTCATTTTTTAACCGACTTCAAAAAAGGAGGAGGTTCTCAATTCGACGGAATCTTTTATTATTTATAAAGTTCTTTACTTATCGTAAACATGGGATAGTCGTAACTATAACTTAAATAGTACCATACCAGTCATGATTTAAAATATAATACTTTACCAGGCTAACCAGCGCCGCCAAAAGTTTACCAAAAAATAACAATTAGTTTTAAGAAGTACTTTCCTCATAATATGATCTTATTCTGTATGTTTATTTAGACACCAAAATTATTTAGGGCGCTCGCCAACGACGACTTTTTGTAGCGATACAGTTGTGCGTTTTTTGAATGCGCGACTGCAATGTGACATGTGGCCACTTGTTGCATTTGCAACACATGCCGTAAGCGATGCAGTCGCGCTGTTTCGATTTAAATGCGACACAGTATCGATGCAAGCGAGATACAGCTTCGACTAGGTACATTTTAAATTTTTGGTTACTCATTCGCCGATAGTAACGGCGCAAAAAAGAGCTAAATTGAAGTTGAAACAATTTTAATCACGCTCGCTGTATCGCCAGTGTGTTGGCGAAGCCTGGCATGACTTGGATACCCCTTCCGCCGCCCACTACTCGTCGCTGCGCCATTTTGTCGCGATACACACGCGCGTATGCATCGATACAAACGTGACGTGCGTATGAATCGAATTAAGAGCTTGTCCAGATGAGGCGTTTTACACGCGTATCGACACGCGCGACTGCGAGATACTAGAGGTTCATACATTCCGTCCACATGCCAATCACATGTCCCAATTTTTTTGGGTTTCGTACCTTAAAATCACTGTCTGTTTTTAATACGTAAGTACGGGACCCTCAGCGCGCATGTCATACTCGCACATGATTAGTTTTTAGAGGTAGTTTCGTTTTTTTCTCTAGCACCTTCCTATGTTTATGTCTTGCAGGGTATTTACATCAAGTTTCAAATTAATAATCAGGGAGCGTTCAAGTATTACGTAACGCAATATTTGGAGTTTTTTGACCCCCCCCCATGTAACGCGCCGTAACGTTTTTCTGTACCCCCCTTCCCGCTAGTAAAATTTCAAGAGGTCATTCCAAAAATGAGTGAGAGAACGCGATCGTTCTGAAGGGTTAAAAATATGTTAGTTCAAACCCCCCTCCCGCCTCTGGAATGCATCGTAACGTTTTACAAGATCCCCCCCCCCCCCCCCCCAAACGATACGTAATACTTGAACGCTCCCTCACGTAGAATCAGTCATTTATAATTATATGAATAAACAAATAAATTTCAAATTTCAAATAGTCTTTGAAAAGTAAGATATACTGTTTTTTTCAGTTTTTATTTACGATCATGAGATTTAACGACACACATTTACTAAATCAAGTAACAATAGCATAATGCCAATTGCTAATCACCATTTACAAATTGTTGCCATCCAAGGTACAAGAATGTCAATCGTTGAGGATTTCTCCTGGTTCTTCACCTTGACCTTCATAAGACCTTGTAAAAGCTTAAATTGAATAAAGATAGTTTGACTTTGACTTTGACTATTGGTTCTATTTTACGCTACCGAACCTTATACAGAAATCTAATTAACACCCGTGAAATACTTATCATTTAGGGGTGCCGATGATCATCTATGGTCTTCATCAACAGTTTCACTTCACCAAATACTGCTTTTGGAACGTAACGGCTTGAGTTATTACAGAAAATACTAAAATTGCTATATGCGTGCCTATAATATTTGAGGAGTTCCATCGATTCCCCATAGTACCTCGACTTTGACTACAACAGGACCAAATTGGAGGTACAGTAGGAATTCTTTTTCTTGTCCCGATCGCATTAGCTACTTATCTGACAAACAAAGCCATTGTCTTTCATTGTGAAGTGTAACCGCAAATCTCTACTTTGAAATAGCAGGTAGTAACTGCAAAAAGTATTTCACACAAAGGGCGTCTTTATGTCTAAGGTAAAAAGGTTCACATTAAAACACAGAGCATGTCAGGTGTTGAATATTTTGCATTTAAAACGCTTCCATGTGGACTTTACTGCTGTTTTAAATACAAAATGTTCAATACCTGACAGGCCCTGTGTTTTAATGTGAATCTTCTTAACTTAGACATAAAGATGCCGTTTGTGTGAAATAGTGTTAGTGTGTGTACACACAAACGCACGCACGCACTCGCACTCGCACTTGCACTCGCACTCGCACTTGCACTAGCACTCATACTCATCTCGTACTCATAGCCATAGCCATACGTCGCTTATCTAACAACACCGCTCAAGTCGAAAATTAGCAGTTTTTACATTTGAATGTCATTCGCGTCGATAAACCAATCACATTCTAGACGTCTCGGCCAATCAGAGACCAGAATTCAAAAAATAGGGACAGCGTCCAAGTCGGTTGGCCTTCCAACACCGCTCAAGTCGTTGTTCGGCCTTACTTTGACAACTTTGCGCTCCGTGTTTTTTTTTCTTTTTTTTTGTGAATTTTGTGAATAAACTTGTGTATAAAGATACAACGTAAGCTAGTGAAGTTATTACAAGAAATAATGATTTGCGTACAACAATTAATCTAATGATTTTATTCCCATTTACTTAGGCGGTGTTTACTATTGCGGGGTATTTGAATTAGGTACGCGTTGTTACAAGAGGTACCTAAAGCTTTTTCGCTCTCCTGTAAAGTTGGTCAAAATGACTTGAGCGGTGTTGTTAGATAAGCGACGCATAGTTTCGTTTACTCTTCAGAAAGAGCGGAATGACGACTACAGCCGAGTATACGCGATTCAGCGTCACCGACGGTTCAGCTTCGTTTACCCCTCAGAAAGAGCCCAAAAGCGCCTAAAGAAGTTTTCAATTATAAGGAATATAGGAATAAAGGAAGGATAAGTCCATGTAGTCGTGAGGATTGAGAAAAGTATGCTTGGACATGAGGAGATTATGAACGAAAGAAGACTAAAGAAGCAGATTTATAAGGCGAGTATGCATTGGTAGGGTTGGAATAGGAAGACCTCGGCGAACGTACCCAAACCAGAACGAGGACGTTCTTAAGAAAGGTGAGGTCAAGAGTACCCTAAACCGGCGAGCTTGCATAAAGAATTTAATGAGAGTAGACGAAGCGAAATGTGTGTGTCAGGATCGTAGCAGGTGGAAATCCGTGGTCTCGGCCTACCTCTTTGGGAAACAGGCGTGATAGATGTAGGTATGTATGTGGTTCTATATATATGCGCCTACATATGCGGCTCCCATATGTGGTGACATACGCATCACATGATCAAGGAAGTGTACACACTCTTAAGTTAGTTGCAGCGCTTAAATTGCTGCGACGTTTGAGGATGGGACTAGGGCTTCCGCATGGACTTTTCACGATCCCGGTACTAATACCGATATTATCTTCACCAATACCGGGGTCTTGGTCTTGATACATATTTATATGGGTACAATTTAAACGCTCACCAAAATATTTAAATTTTATCTAGATAAATTAAATTGATACCAAAATAAACAAATACTTACCAAACATTTAGACCTTAAGACTAGGTCCAAGTAAATACATTAACTCTAAATAATAGATACCAAAATGAATAAATATTGTTTTTCTGAAATAGTAAATATTAAAACCAAAAGCTATGTAGTTCTAATAAAATTGGCTTGATTTTAATCAAATTGTATAATTGAATCCAAGATATATTAATGTCAAGCAAAATTACATTTGTTCCGCTTTATCCCTACCCTGCAACACCCCGACACCTCCTGGTATTGGTCTGTCCTACCCCTGTAGTGTTTTTCCAAAGCCGGAGGCGCGCAGCGAGAGTGGAGGTGAGCAGAGCAGAGCATGGGTACCTGCGCTTTGTTACGCAAGGGCGATGGGGTAGCACTTCCCGCAGCGCCGTTGCAGTTGCATAAATAAACTTTGGGTCGTGAGGTACCTAATGAACGGAAAGTGTCGGAAAAATCGTGAGGTTATGATTTAACAAAAAATTGGTAATTAGAAACTACTGAGTGGGTCCAATTCGAAACAGTGTCGCCTAAATTTAAAAGTCACTAAACTTTAAATAAGAAACGTCAAACTCGATTTTGTGTAGCACGCTACGTGCTGCACGAAGTTGTCAATAATGGAATTTGACATTTCTTATTTCAAATGCAGAGACTGGCTATTCGATACATTCCTTTGTACAACTCATTTGCCGCAAAAAAAGGTCATAATAGTATCCTGTGCGAAAATTATTAGTTTCTGATATATTGTACTTTTAAGTGTTTTATACGAAATTGCGGTATTTCATACAAAAACTAAATTTACCATTTTTTGATGTATTATTGTTTATTTTCTGAAAGCTAAGAAGTCAGCAGTTTAATGTAATAAGTAATGACAAATAACTAAAAACGTAATGCTACATTTAATAGAAAAACACAAAACATTACTAAGGTACTTCATTACAGTGATAAAAAAAAAATAACGACATGCAAATTGCTGCGGCATACAAATTGCTGAAACGTATACTAGCTATCTAAAGAGGTACAAAAGTTTATAATTTTTTTTATTGAACATAATGAAGTATAAATTAAAATTAGGTAGCACATTCCGTAGGAACGGCCATCGCTCCAGTATACCTCGTCAATCGTAAAAGGAGCGCTGACGGCCATACATTTTATATGGCCGTCAGTGTTCTTTTACAATTTGCGAGGTATACCTGCTACGAACTTTTTACAAAGCTGTGTTTATCTTCAGAAGCATACTTCAATAGCCGGTATTATAGAAAAGAACTGAAAATAATAATAAGTAGTTAATAAAGTAATTACTAAATTAATACTAATATATTTATTAATAATCATACCACCTTAGGACTAGTTAATCGAACGTGGCCACAAGTAGTCTTGTGGCTCTGCCCATCCCATTACGGATTTCGGGCGTGATGCTATGTATGTATGTATGTATGTAAATTAATACAGAAATTATTTGCACTTCGAAATGGATACTGGCAGATTATCCCGCGTAACTTTTTAAACGAAAAAGAAGCTGAATGTGCTGACTAGATTTAATTATACTCCATTATTTCCAATACCTATATTTATTTGTAAACATTTGTACCTCATGGCTAATAAACTAAGGAAGTTTTTTCAGCAATTTGTACGCTGCATGTCGAACATTTTTTTAAGTCACTGTCTTGTAAACAGCTAATTAGTTTTTTTGTGTTTTTCTTTGTGAGTTTTGTTAAGTAACATTAAATGTAGCATAACGTTTTTAGTTATTCGTCATTACATTAAACTACTGATCTTAGCTTTCAGAAAATACATAAAAATACATCACAAAAAAAACAGTTTTTTTTTAGGAAATTACGCATATCCGTAAAAAACAAACTTAAATGTTCAATATCTCAGGAACTAATAATTTTGTAGTAGTACTATAGGATATATGGTCTGTGGTACTATATGACCTTTTTGTCTGCAAATGAGTTGGACTAAGTCCCCTTAAAAGGAAAGTATCGAATAACCAGTCACACAGTACATTTCAGCTGCTGATGTAATTATAAGCTTATGATAACAAGATATATTTGAAAATGTTATTATTTGTAATTCATAAAGTAGCTGACTGACTGATCGGGTGACATATCAACGCACAGCCAAAACTACTGGAGCTAGAAGTCTGAAATTTGGTACAGATATTCTTTAGATAATGTAGGCGCCCGCTAAGAAAGGATTTTACGAAAATCAATCCCTAAAGGGGTGAAAAAGGGGTTAACAGTTCAGAAATCCGTCATTTTTAGGGTTCCGTACCCAAAGGGTAAAACGGGACCCTTTTTTATACTAAGACTCCGCTGTCAGTACCTCTGTCACCAGGTTGTATCTCATGAACCGTGATAGTTAGACAGCTGAAATTTTGCAGAGATGATGTATTTCTGTTGCCGCTATAACAACAAATACTAAAAAAACAGTAAAATAAATATTTAAGGGGGCTCCGTTTTATAGATAATGGTACGGAACCCTTCGTGCTCGAGTCCGATTCGCACTTGGCCGGTTTTTTTTAGCTTATTAACATAAAATGAGAATATAGGAAAACCATTTAGAAAAAATCAACCCCTGTAGGGGTGAAAATGTAGTAAATCGCTTTCGGGGTAGTTCCAATATTTTAAAATTAGAAGCTTGAAAATTTGTGAGTAGGTTTCCATTATTTCTATTGTGTATGGAAATCCGTCATTTTGTAGTTAAAAACTTGAAATTTGAAATTGGTGCGAATACTCTTAAGAAAAAAATGCGGTCTAGCGGACTAGCGCTCCGAGGTTTCCGTATCAACTTAACCGTCGGCGGGCGTTTGCTGATTATCAACAGGCATATCCTGAATTGTATTTTTTTAATTTGTATAATTAGGTAAGTAGGTAGACGCTCGAGAATAAAAATAAACTACCCCTAAAGGGGTGGGGTGGGGCCATGGGGCCATGGGGTGTTACAGTTTTTATAGAAAGAAGTTATTCCACGAGTTTACAAACTTGAAACTTCGTAGGTATAAATATTCTTCACAACAAAGAATTTGGTATCATCAAGCATTCAAGAAAAAATGGATCTACTCCTCAAAAGGGAGCGATGGGGAGTAACCCGTAGTGTTTAAAAAATTAATAATAATACAATATTTCCTTATAAAACATTTTAAACTTTAAATTCCCAATTGTAGAAAAATGACACGCGGACGAAGTCGCGGGCAAAAGCTAGTACTTTATAAACGCAATTTGGTGAGCGTTTATTGATTTAGGCTGGATTTGGGATTGTTTGGTAGTAGAATAGGAATATTTCAGGCAAGCGTTAAAATATATTGAATTAAAATTAACTTTCTCCTTGTCTAATTATTTATATAGCATAAAATTAAATGTTTTTTTTTTTATGTCAATTGACTGACAAACGAGCTGACGGCCCACCTGATGGAAAGTGGTCAACGCCGCCCATGGACATCTGCAACACCAGAGGTGCTGTCGATGCGTTGCCAGTCAAGGGAGGATGGGGAATGGGGATGGGATGGGGATGAGGGAATAGGCCTCCGGATCTCATCTGGTAATAATTATATCAACGCAGGTCTATGATATCGTATCAACTGAAGTTGTTGAGCATTTAGCCTATAGCCTATAGCGCGGATAGCCTAGTTGGTAGTGACCCTGCCTCCGACGCAAGCGTCCCGGGTTCGATCCCCGGTAAGGGCAAATATTTGTGTGATGAGCACGAATGTTTGTTCCTGAGTCTTGGATGTTTTCTATGTATTTAAGTATTTATTTCTCTATATAAGTATGTATATCGTCGTCTAGTACTCATAACACAAGCCTTTAGAGCTTACTTTGGGACTAGATCGATTTGTGTAAAGATTGTCCCCTGATTATTTATTTATTTATTTATTTATTTATCCGTTAAGGCATGGATTTTAATTTGTTTTGGTATTAAAATTTGGTGGGCGTTTATCCGTTTTGCTAGGGATTTCGAATTTTATGTTAGTAAAATTCGGTGAGCGTTTAAATGTATTTTTTTTTAACGTATGTGTCTGTAATTAATAACACCATTATACTTCGTGCCCATACTAAAAACTTGACTAGCTACTTTTATTTTATGTGTAGTGTGTTTACTTACAAAATTTATCCGTTTTTGATTTTCCCCATACAAATAACCGCACAGTGCTTCTCATTCACTCCGGTGCAAACAGACAGTGACTGATCACTCAAGGTCATTGGCTCTTGTCAGCGTCTTAACTCTTCGAACGCTGCAGGCAACTGCGACGAAGCGTGCTGCGGACGCCAAAGACGTCAGTAGCTGACACAAAATACTATACTGTAGATAACGGTATATCGTGGCATCTGCGGCACAAAACCAGGCTGTCGTGATTTGTCAACTATGGCGTTCAATTATAAACAACACAATTTTGATAAAATAAAATAGTGATTTATTTATTCCTCAAATACTTTTCCTTAATAGAGAAATTCAAAATAATAACTATTTCAATTCGACCTGGATCATCAATCACTATCTGGTCTGATTGTGATGAAATGCTTGCCTATTATCAATAATAACAACAAAAACGGTCAAGTGCGAGTCTGACTCGCGCGCCGAGGGCGTCCCGTACTTACCCTACGAAAAACAGACAATATCTTGTAGGTACGGAAACCTAAAAATGAAAAAAATAAATAGATCAAAAATTATTATCGCAAGCACCTATCTTTGTGCAACCGTCGAGTGTGATACGACCTTGCAAAGGTTATTCCGATTTATTTGGTTGTTGATGTAACTTCGAATTTACGGTTAACGGATTTTTCCCTTTACTTGTGCCAAAAGACATTGCTTCTTGCCTTTCATTATTTTAGGTCAACTGAACCTACCTTCCTACCTACCTACCTACCTATGCGGCCTTATGCGGCATAAACGGCCGTATCTTTTGATTGCGTTGACATAGAAGGTTGATTTTACAAAGCTCTAAGGACTTGTTAATTTTGATATTAATTTTATCTACACCCATATCATAAAACCTCCATTGTTTAATCAAAAATCATAGGAAATGACCACCATTTTGACAACCAATTAGGAAAAACCAGTGCTGCAATGTTATTTCTTTATCGTTTTTAGTAAAGAAATGAGATTAAATTTGGAACAGCTGCCAAAACTCAAGTGGGTCTCTATTCTGGTATCCATAGATATTAAACAGTTATTGATACGAAACATCAATTCAGTATGTTTTTTTAATATAAACCGAACGACATTTGATCTCGAGTGACATGAGAATAGAGACTTCATTCGCTTGTCTATGATTTAAAAAAAAATGGTCTTGACGGAGGATCGAATTGCCGCCATGTTGGTGTTTTGCTGAACGAAAGTAGAATTGTTGTTGAATTGAATAGAAAAAGTTGTTTGTAATTTACATTTTAGTTGAAAATATGAATAGTAAGTAGTCTTCTCGGAGTGTGTGTGATGTGAAAATGCGCCGGATATCGGAAATATGCAGCCACGATTGCAACAAATAACTTGTTGCCAGAAAATATTGTTTCTGAACCCATCATGGAGGATTTATAATATGTGTTTAGATAAAGTTATGTATGCAACTCTGCATAATTTGGCCTTAAAACACACGTGCGATCTTATTATGAAACTCGCCTATCGGCTCGTTTCATGAAAACCGCACTAGTGTTTTAAGGCCAATCATTATGCAACCGTTGCATAAACCGCCTGTTCCATCTATCCCTACCGCTATATCCCCCCTAATAGAGATATGTGGAATACTTTTCCATTCTTCTCCACCGGTAGGGATACATGGAAATAATATGTCCATTTGTCCACCCTAGCCCCCAGTGAGTAGGGACAAGTGGAATATTTTCCAACAATCCATAGTAGCTTGCCCCCTGGTGGGGATAAGTGGAACTTATTCCACCTATCCATACTAGCTTGCCCTTCGGTAGGGATAGCTGGAATTTATTCCACCTATCCATACTAGTTTGCCCCCTGGTTGGAATAGATGGAACTTGTTCCACATAGCCCTACTACCTTGTTCACTTGGTGGGGATAGATGGAATTTATTCCACATAGCCTAACCAGCTTGTCACCGGGTGGGGATAGATGGATTTTATTCCACATAGCCCTACTAGCTTGTTCTCTTAGTAGTCTGTTGGCTTTTTCCAAACACCCAAACCGACTTCCAGCTGACTCTCGATTTCCAGAACACACCAATATTGTAAATGAGAGTGTTTGCGTTAAGAGTGTGTGTTTTACTAGGCGTTTGTAGGCGTGTGTATACAGTAATAATAATATTCTGAAATATTTAATCCTAGCTTGTAAGGATAATATGGAGAAAAAAAAATCCTTGTGTCTCTACCAAGAGAACAACCTAATATCGATAGGTGGAATAAATTCCAGCTATCCCTACCAAAGAGCAAGCTAGTATGGATAGGTGGAATAAATTCCAGCTATCCCTACCAAAGAGCAAGCTAGTATGGCTAGGTGGAACAAATTCCAGCTATCCCTACCAAAGAGCAAGCTAGTATGGATAGGTGGAGTAAGTTCCACTTGTCCCCACCAGGGGGCAAACTGGTATAGATAAATGGAAAAATTTCCACTTATCCCCACCAGGGGGTAAGCTGGTATGGATAGATGGAAAAATTTCCACTAGTCCCTACCGCAGTGGATTTTAGTAGGGATATATGGAATAATATCCCTATCGGTGGAGACAAATGGAAAAGTATTCCACATATCTCTATTAGGGGGGATATGGCGGTAGGGATAGATGGAACAGGCGGCATAAACTACTATTAACATGATACCTCCACGCTTTCCTGAGACAAAGGGTCTTGACAGACAGACAGGCGGACAACGAAATGATCTTATAAGGATTCCTTTTATTTTGGAGGTAAGGATAATTTTTGAGGTAAGGAGCCCTCAAAAATTATGTCATTTATAAAAATCATATACACGTATTAAGTCCCATTAATATCATTACTTAATTAGTTTGTATTCTTCAATACAGCATGTTAACATCATGCATACAATCAAAATAATCATCTTTTTGTCTCACCACAGATTATCTTCTTTCTCTTATTAGCAGTGGTTGTCAGGACATAACGCATGAATGGTGACGTCACATACTCGTATGATAGTTTTAAACGGTAGTTTGGTTTTGGCCATACAATGATCTAGGCAGTTCTCACCACGTGTTATTAAGTTGTGCATAGGTAAAAGACCATGCAATGCCAACATATCCAGATAATTAGAGCATCTGGTATCAGGATTGCCTTCCTTAATATCAATATTGACATGGCCTAATAGGATGATATTTTTAAAATGCTTCAGCTCAGTCAGGATAGAATCCAAGGATGCAATGAAGTCATCTGTGTTTCTGAAGGATGGGGGTCAATAGAGAGAGATGATGGCATAGTCTTGTTCCAGGGTGGTAACAAGACAATGCGCTTCTAGAAACTGAGAAGGTTCGTAGGTTTTAAATAGCACGTTAGCCTTAAAATATATGACTAGACCATCATTCTGATTTAAATACCGTGAGGTAGCGAAATACTAGGGATGCTTGGCTCTGGAATTTTTTGAGAGTCAGCACTGTTAGAACTATAGCATCATAATATATAATTAGTCTTAGCAGGAGTATACGTTCAGTTTGTTGTGTACGTCTAGCATTCCAAATTAAACACAAAAAAACACGCGTACATTATTACATTCCCAAATCGACCCTAGGTAGGCAAACGACTCCCGTATCTGATTGAGCTATACAAAGCTCTTTGCTCTTTATTGCATAAATGTTTTTTATTGTCCGAGAGACCAAGGCGTTGTCCCGTTTCTAAACGATCCTTTTTACAAATGAGTCACCCCTAAAAAGCGAGATGTAATGATAAAAGCGCTAAATGGCAGCGTGGCGACTCATTAGACGAGCGCTCGATCGCAATCTGCTATACCGCTGCGTAGCCTTAAGCCTACTTGTTCACAACCCAAATTTTTAGATTCCAATCTGTCGCAGGACCGATCAGAACGATCCCTTAACGGCACTAAGGTGAGCTGACGCAAGGGATTAGCCGCTTTTGTTTGTTAGCTATTGCTATTAATAACAGAAAAACAAGCCAATCGAAGTGGATTAACACATTAACTGGTTCGTTATCATCACACTAAAAAATAGTGATGGAATCTGAGACCGCTGAGGGGTAAGAGGGAAGGATATCAATTAGTAGGGCTTGTAAGGTGTAGCCGGCAGCGGGCGCCACCGCGCGGCACCGCTGGCGCACTTCCGGCGCTCCGGCGACTCAAAAAATACAGTTTTCTGATAAAAATGGTTTTATTTGATTCCTTTAGTCGTATGTCTGTGCCATTCATTACTGAGTGTGCGTGAATTCGTTTATTGTTTTATTTAAAATACTGTGTAAATAAAATAGTAGCACATTTATTTATTACTTTGTTAAATCTTATCCGCTGTTAGTTCAATTTTATTTACTAATGACAGTTGTCAGGGACAAATTTCGAGTAAATCAAAGACCAACGTGAGATAAAACCTGGGTTAGTTGTAGGGTTGCCAACCGTGCTATAATATATAGTATTGTACTATATGTTGGCTCTGTGCACTATATACTGTTGAAGAAATATATAGTACGCAAAAATACCATATTTCGGTTAGTCCTTACAAATTGGACTAGAGTTGTCAGTTCGATGGGTATTTTCGCAGCTCGGGTAGCCACAAGATGCGAAATCGGACGAATTTTGTTTAATATCAAATATACCTTACACTCTTTTTAAAAGTTTTTTTTAAAGTACTATATTTTCTTTCAGTGTACTATTTTATTTATACATTTGACTGGAAAATACTATATTTGCCCCATAAATAGGTGGCAACCCTTGAACCCCGGGCCGTGTCAGACATACTAGGCCCATGGGGGAAACCTATTTACGTGTTGAAATGTTGGAATATGGAGAAGATGGTGTAATATTACTATTGCGCGTTTTGGATAGAAAATTGTAGAATGACATAGATGCATAGTCTAACATTTGATAGTCGGCACTACTCGCTTGGCAAATCGAATAGATTCGAACAGTCCAGCTAAAATACATAATCACCGCGTTTTTCTAAAACCTTCTGACATAGAAAGGTGTCGTATTGCAGTAGGGCATGCCCAGTGTATATAAGATTTGATTTTAGAACGTTCTAGCAAATATTACACTTTTTATAGGCCGACGAGGGGCATCTTGTTCTGCGTTGTGATTCTCTAAGGTGCGCAGCGGCTGATCAGCAATGACGTACATGTTCAAATGTAGACCATTCGGTTTGTTTTTAACCGTCTTCAAAAAAACCGAAGGAGGAGGTTCTCAATTCGACGCGTATATTTGTTTTTATATAATCTAAATTAATAGTGTCGTTTATCCGCTGATCAACGGCTGCAAACCTTAGAGAAACAGACTCAGTCAAGTTTTTAGTATGGGCGTGATGGAAGTGTTATTATTTATAGACACATAAGTTAAAAAAAGATATACATTGAACTGTTTAAAGAGGATTTCAGACGTAACTTCACAACTTTTTTCTATCGATTCGTTT
Source organism: Tortricodes alternella (assembly GCA_947859335.1). Classification (NCBI taxonomy): domain Eukaryota; kingdom Metazoa; phylum Arthropoda; class Insecta; order Lepidoptera; family Tortricidae; genus Tortricodes; species Tortricodes alternella. Next base: position 17,432,979 of record OX401970.1, on the reverse strand, counting down.
TGCCAAATCAATTAGTTTTTGTTAAAAAACTATTTAAGTAAAGCTGATTTAGGGCTTGTCAGCGCCTTAACACACGTGCAACCTATGTGAAATAAAAGTTAAAATCCAAACTCCGACTGGAGAAGTAAAAGTAGTAATTTCTCTTTTGGATCCTAGTAAGACGCACTGTTATAATTGTTATATAGGTAGCTTAAGTCACCTGCATGTTGCGAATGTTACCCACGAATCATAATGATTGCCCATTTATTAAAATCAGGCCAGTAGTTCAGTAACTACGTGGAACATACGATTTTTGGTCATAACCTTAGATTTATGGACCGTTAAACTCAACCAAACTGACGGCGCCGTCAGGTAAAAATCCCATCTTGCGCTGTTTAAGGCTGCAAGAACCAAATTTTATCAAGTGAAAAAGACGGAAGTGATGTCTTATTATCAATAGACAATCAATACACATTTTTACAATCACATGTATGAACTAAGTAAATATTGCCGATATCACAAGTCTTATTACATTCAAGAAAGGTCTATTATTGCTTGATTCATGCGTTTTGTTTTTGTCGTTCGTTGATCTTACATGTTATGATTGTAATATGACACTCCGAGATTTTTTTGGCAAAATCAACCGTCAAGTAGCTAGTTTGTACACCAATGTTTATTGACACTTATCGACACTTGTCTCCTAAACTAGTGATCACTCCCGGCTTATAGCAAGATTGAACTAACATTTCAAAAAGTTACTTAAATAACTTACCATTAAACATGAGACGCTGTATTACTACAAATCCCTCATGATGGGAAGGGCATGCCAGTTCTCGCTCTGAGTGAAGGCGCTTGGTGCAGACCAAGATTAAAGATTTTGAAGAGCAGAGAAAGTCCGAGCTGGATTCAAAACGCGATGCTTCGAAGGCCAGATCATTGACGACTATCTGCTACAAATAAGGGCGTCTAACGCAACCCTCATTAAAGTTCAAAGTCTGGTCGTGGCTTAAACCAGCTTGGATAGTATATATCCAGAAGTTGTAAATTTGGTATGGAGATAATTTGATCCCTGCGAAAGGACATAGGCTACTTTTTTAAGAAAATCAATCCCTAAGTGGGTGAAATAGGTTGGAAATGGATTTACGGGAAGTTCGTGCGGCCCGTTAGGAGCCCGTTGATGTAAGATTTTTATTTATCTGCGCGATTTACGGATAAACCACTGCAAATTTGATATGGAGTTATTTTGAGCCTTATGGAAGGTCATAGGCTACTTTTTTAAGACAACCAACCCGTAAAAGAGTGAAATGGGACCTGAAATGTTAATTAAGGGCATCATTACTAATCTACCGAAAAAGACTACCGTTCCCAAAATGACCACAGGTTGGAAACGTTTTACGGTCTCGCCATTTTTAATGTTACAGCAATATTTAGGGTTCCGTACCTCAAAACGAGAAAACCAAAACCTTGTAGGATCACTCGTGTGTCTGTCTGGCCATCTATCACAGCCAATTTGCTCCGAAACTACTGGACCGATTGAGTTGAAATTTGGTACACATTTGTAAGTCGCTGACTGCAACACAGACGTGTAACGTAAATAAATGAATTTTAAACATGGGGGCCACATTTGTAAGTTATATTAGAAAATTAAAGAAAAATAATTTACAAACTATGGCGTGTGACATATCAAATGAAAGGGTTTTTTTATACTTTTAAGGTAGATGTTTTTTTAAGTTATCTTAAAATGTTTTATTCAGCACAAAAAAGTAGGTACAGAAAAAGCTTAAAACATAATAACGCTTGACGACGCGGATAGCCTAGTTGGTAGTGACACTGCCTCCGAAGCTAGCATCCCGGGTTCGATCCCCGGTAAGGGCAAATATTTGTGTGATAAGCACGAATGTTTGTTCCTGAGTCTTGGATGTTTCCTATGTATTTAAGTATTTATTCCTCTATATAAGTATTTATATCGTCGTCTAGTGCCCATAACACAAGCCTTGAGAGCTTACTTTGGGACTAGATCGATTTGTGTAAAGATTGTCCCCTGATTTATTTATTTATAATAAGTATAAAAATATTCATTACATAATACATACATATTTTTTAAGTTATGTAGGAAAATAGGCGAAAATTAACCATTCCCCCCATAATTGCCGATTTATATTATTCTTACAGTATCATATAGCCAAATTCACAAAGGCCACTCAATTTGATCTTTAATTAAAGTGACGTTTATGTATATATGGGTTCACAACTGGTAACTATTTAATCTCTAGTCAAATGCTTAAGTGGCGTTCATGAATTCGGCCATAGTGTGTGTGTTTACTTATATAATGGGGAAGTTGCATGAAAATCAAAATGATATATTATGAAAGTTAATGTAAACAAAAACATATTACAGAAAAAAGCAGATTATTTTGACTATTCATTTTTATTTGTTTAAGGGTCAAAATGAGTGAAAAATATATATATTGTTTTTTATATCTGTTTTTAGTTTTTTGGATATCCACATCAAATTTATGTCAGGTATTATATTATTTCTACAATGTTGGTCTAAAAACAGTATTTTCGGAAATAATTGCAGATTTCGTTTAAACGCCATATCATTTTGTACAGCCTAACGACAGCTGTGCCATCATAGCTGTTATCCATTTTGTATGGCGTGTTTTTGCGAGTGGTATGAACAATGACTTTTCAAACCTTCATAACTCATCAAATAATCAACATAAAAATGTTTTGCGTACACAGATCGGTTTCTATTAATCAGCACTTTCCAATACAAGATGAAGAAATATATATATATGCACCTTCCCTATTCATCCGTTTTCTTCAACACAGTTCTTCTCGCTCACTCCGGGGCAAACAGACAGCGTCCGAGCACTCAAGGTGAATGGCAGTTGTCAGCGTTTTAAACACACTTTCGCTCTAGCTTTTGCCCGCGACTTCGTCCACGTTGAATCATATTATAGTTGTTTCCTCCGGAACTATATCATTCTTCGGAATAAATGTATTCCAAGACCTGAGGTAACTAATTATACCAAGCCGAGTGGTAATAAATAAATACACGCACACACATACGCACATACTTTCGCATTCCTAATATTAGTAGGAAAGGATATAAGTAAGGAAAAGGATATTATTAGTAACTATAAAAAGGTGCCGCTTAACAGTTGCACACTGAAAAAATGGGAAGGCTAGAAATAAACAAATCATTGCTAATATCAACCAAGCGACAGGTAAATTTGTATCCGACTGACACATTAGCATTAAGGTTAGGATTATTTTGCCCTTCCTTCACATTCGTGTGACAGAGTAATAAATAAGTGACTAATAAGTGAGTCTGGCCGGGCGTGCTTATTTCGGACAGAGCCTGCAAAGCTGTTTGCTAAAATCAATTTGTTAAACAATACCTATAAACTTATACTTATACTTATTATACGTAGCATTATCAGTGTAAGTTGGTTAAATTAGTTCATTTAAAACTACCTTACTACAAGTTTGTACTTAACCGATCACTAAGGTAATTTTGAACAAGACACGGTAGGTAGCAGCCATTAAGCATTTTGAATCTTGCTAAGTAAGTTAGTTACAAATCATTTTGAATATTGCTAAGTAAGTTAGTTACAAATGATTTTGTACTTTGTACGCATTAATAAGTAACTTTGCTAATGTTAAGTAACTCGCACGGCTGTTAACTGGCAACTTTGGATAATAATATAACATGCTAGAAAATAATAAAGTATACTTTTCTATTTCCTTTCGAATTCGGTTGTTAACATTAATTGAGACGCTCGTTAAGAAATTAATACGTTGGTATTAATAAACGAAAGCGTTTAACAATATTCACGTCTATAATTTACCAAGCATTCATTTATTTTTTAAATATATCTTGATTGTATGCAGATGTTATATTTTTAGAGAAGCCAAATTGGTACTTTGCTGTAGCTTCGGTTTTGCAGTGGTAATGGAATCGGACGCAGCCAGGGTGGTGAGCGGCGAGTCCGACTCGCATTTGACCTTATTTTTGGGTGACGAGCATTTATAACTGGCAGAGGCAGTAAAAATGACACCGGTTGCATGCGAGTACCTAATTAAAAATGTCATTCGAGTCCTTAGTCTGTATTCGACATTGCCTTAGCGATTTCGCGTGTGGTTTTTTACGATGCTACTGCCTTTGCTGGCGTGTTAATAAGCGCAATCATATCGTAGCATAATAATATAAGATATCACTTAGGCAATGTCGAAGAAAGGCCCTGGTTGCAAAGAAATAAAATTGTTAAAATTGTATAGACATTATGATATTCACTACGATTTTTGAATAAGCCAGAACTAATCAAAAGCAAATTAATTAGATTGAACAAATATCGGCTAGTGGACTTCCACATTCATCGGATCGTTTTAATTATGGCGGCGCGGAGGGCGCCGCCTGTGCGGGGGGCGCGGGAGTGGTACACGGAAAGGCTTTCGCGGCGGCACTTTGGAGGCCCGGCCGCCGCGCCGCCTCTTAGCCGCGGCGCGCGCGGCGCTGGGCACACTGGGCCTCTGTTCGACGCTGTCTAAGCGATATTGAATACCAGTCGGATCTTTTCTCACGACAAAAGAGCATAATGACAAAACATAGCGATGTACAAACTGAACGATTACAATGCCACTTAGATAATGTCGAATAATTAATAAAATAAACATAGAGGCCCTCTAATTCTTCAATTTATACCTATCGCTTTTACAGAGTATAGACAGTTTTAGTTGGCTATAGTGAGACGCAGACGCTGTTACACAATCAGTTAATTACTGATAGGTAGATAAGTACTGTTTACTACACGTGCACGGAATTTTTAATATTACAAGCTGAAATTTAACCCAAAACCGTTCTGATTACATTACAGGGGTCGTATTATGCTCTAAAGTCGTCGCAGGCTAATCATAAGCCGGTGACATATCATGGCATCAATCCAGCCGTTAGAAAGATTAAAACTATACAAATAAAACTTAGCATAATATATTCGATAAACACATCCAATAGATTTATAATCAATACCATATTAAAATCATCAATTCATTAAATATAATCGTAAAGTAGAGAAAGTGTGAACACTGAAGATAACAATAAAAACTTCTATGGAGGCTTCATAATGAGCATAACAACACAACTCAAAGGTTTTTGAATTCAAAATTTAAAATAAAACTGGAAGGGGGTAAAAGTAAGTAGGAAACTTTGCCTAAACCCTTGAAATAATGCCTTAAACCCTTTATCTACTAATAAATGTTTGTTTGGGTGTTTCTTTCTTTGTTTGATCGTTTCCAATGCGTTCATATTTCATTTATCGGATTACGATGAAACTTTGGTGAGGTGATATGGAGGCGCTCGTGAAAGATTTTGACCTAACAAAATAAAATATAAACAGAGCATTGCAAAGCATGGCGGCCACAACTAGTAAATAAAAAAAAGTTGATGTACCCTACCGAATAGTGCTTCGCATACAAACTTCCATACGAACTTTCATCCCCTACTTAAATTCCTCCTAAAATCCCTTAAGGGATAAGTTTTCAATAATCCTTTCATAGTGCTCACCTACATTAAATAAGGAAATCCTGTGCAACTTTTTATGCTTATGCCACCGGTTTAGGCTATCAGTCAGTGTTAGACTTTTATTACGTAGATTAGAACCGGTCTTCAAACTTTTTGTCTCATTTCACTAACAGTACCTTATTTTAATACAATTCTACCACTTTTACGATATGCAAGATTCAAGCAAGAAAAGCCTTATTGTAACCGTGATAAGAGCTATCCACTATTCAATTATATCCGTAGTTCTAAAACATATGGGTAGATACTAAGTGTCGTTTGTTGTGGGATGAAGCGCTTGAAGTTGGGCCGGTGTGCCCGCGGCCTAACTCGTCAGTTCGATAGCGCCGGCGCCCCAAATGCATTGATTCACAATGCGTCTCGTATATTTGATACTCAGCCTAATGTCAACTAATGTGCGACGCGACTAACAACTGACACGAAAATAAATACGTTAAAATATCTTAGTAATAAAAAAAACTCATATGTTAGTACATTAAAATATTATGATGGTCGTGCATTTATTATTTTTACCTATAAAATTTATTTAACCAAGTATTTTGAATTAGCATAAATAAATATCTTGAAGTAATGACAGAATATGGCCTGTGATCAAAGATCTCAAAAGAAGGATATGCCTATCAGTACAATTTCGTGTAACAAGTCTCATAGAAGGTTGTCAAACGCCAGCGCCATGGCTTAACCACGCACCATATTGCTGATGTCTTAGTACTTACGACATACATACTAAAGTCTAATATTGCTTCATTCACATGCTTTCATATTATTGTCGGCGGTGGCTTCGGTTTGTTGAATCACTTAAACGGGTGTCCATGACCGTGGTTGCCATGCGACTGAACGTGCGATGGTGTCATATTCGCGATATGACACCTCAAAAGTAAGCATCGCGAGAATTGCTTTGAGCAGTTCCTTACTATTTATTTCAATGCCTGGGATAGTGCGCTCGCCATGCGGTATTTCGGGCGCACATGAAAGGGCAGTGGCGTGTACCTAGTAGAATCGGCGTTGATGCGCGCGCACGATTGTCCACCAATATAAAAACAAAAAATACGTAATAGAGCCTAGACACTAGGTCCGTGGGGCCCGGGCGCGCATGGGCTCTTCAGGGAGCTCAGCAAGCGTCTCAGGGAGGCCACGGGTGACCCTCGCGCAGGCTGCTATCTCGCACAAAGGCTAAGCATAACTATTCAGCGTGGAAATGCAGCTTGCGTGATGGGCACCCTGCCGCGGGGACCAGATTTTTTTAATTTATTTTAAGTAATTTTAGCCTAGTTTTAGTTTTTATCTATTTTTTGTAGTGTTAGTTGGTCCTGTTTTATTCTAAAAATTATTCATGAATAAATATGTTCTGAAAATCTTAATAGAGCCTTACTCATAGTTTACAGGAACCTGTTGTTGATTTCCCACGGGAAACGGAATATATTCGTTAAGAGAAAATGCGTAGATATAAAATGTGTCGCCATTTACAAGTTCAAATGGTCTAGTGGTACTACGGTAGCCTTACTTACACTTTTTTCTTCAAGATATTGAGTTAGCTATAATCTGACAAATTCTCATGCGGGAGGGAAAGAAAAAAAAAACTACGTGGTTGGTGGGTTACCGCTGCTCAATCCACCCACGGAACCGCAGCTGACGATCACGAGGCTTCACGATACAACTCTCCGAAGCATTCTACGAGTTACCGCCCGGGAGGGACTCGGTCATGAACGGCTGTTGCTGGTTCGCGAACAGTCAACATAAATTTCCCCGGTTCTTCGATCATATAAATAGGGAAATAAGGTATGCTCAAATAATTATTGTGGTATATTAACACGCTTTATTCCCTTACAGTGATGTATTTTAGTCATACGTACGAGTCCCTCTTTTGTTTTATCTAATTTAATATTTAGATAATCAATAATTTGTATCAATTAAGCACCCGACAAAAACTACGGCATCGATAAAGTAAGTAATTTTTAGGATTCCTTACGTAAAACGCAACAAAAGAGATTCCTCATGGTGAGACTTTATTGTGTCTATCTATCTATCTGCATGTCACGGCCATTTATCTCAGCAACTACTTATGTTATGAACTTGAAATTTGGAATAGTTATAGAAGTTGCGTGTCCCCGTATATTGGAGGAATAAAATGTTTAAATATATTTAAAATATTACTGAGAAAGAGGGCCAAGGAAGTGGGTCAAATTTTGAAAGACCATCAATAGTGCATAGCATAGCATAGCAAATTTAAAATAAGAAACGTCAAACTCGATTTTGTATAGCTCCAAGGTTCAAAATCGAGTCGATCGTTTCTTATTTCAAATTTAGCGACTTCTAAATTTAGCGAAAATACTTTCGAATTGGCCCCAACTGTATCATTAAAAGCAAAGTAACAAAGCCGTCCTACTGACTTTACAATCAACTGTTAGGTTGTGGGACTGTGAGGTTCTGTTTAGATTACAAAAGTACGTTAAATGAATCTACTAAATCAACTTTCAGGTTATTCTGACTGATTAGTGGTACTTTTTTTTCAGGTATTAACAAAAAATAGACTACTAAGAGTGTGTCTTTGATGTTGTAATAAGGGTACCAAACTATGTTGCATTGAAGTCATGTTTCAACTTGAACGTCGTTGTTACTAATAACTTGTAAATAAAGTATTTTTGAAGGTAAATATTACCAAATACTTAGACTACTAGGCTGTTATTTTGATGTTGTAATTATTGAAATATTTACTGGCATCTTTGTTAGTTCTGTAATCAAAACTTGATATTATCTTTCTTAGATTGTGACTTACACTTACATCAAATCAAAACATCAAGATGTTAAGACATATTTTATCATTTACCAAATTACAGCAGTAAGGTTATAATAGTAGTTTATGCAACGGTTGCATAATGATAGGCCTTAAAACACTAGTGCGGTTTTATGAAACGAGCTTTTAGCGAGTTTCATAATAAGATCGCACGTGTGTTTTAAGGCCAAATTATGCAGAGTTGCATACATAACTTTATCTACACACATATTATAAATCCTCCATGATGGGTTCAGAAACAATATTTTCTGGCAACAAGTTATTTGTTGCAATCGTGGCTGCATATTTCCGATATCCGGTGCATTTTCACATCACACACACTCCGAGAAGACTACTTACTATTCATATTTTCAACTAAAATGTAAATTACAAACAACTTTTTCTATTCAATTCAACAAAATTCTACTTACGTTCAGCAAAACATCAACAACATAATGGCGGCCGTCCGTCAAGACCATTTTTTTTTTAAATCATAGACAAACGGATGAAGTCTCTATTCTCACGTCACTCGAGATCAAATATTGTGCAGTTTATATTAAAAAAAACATACTGAATTGACGTTTCGTATCAATAACTGTTTTAATATCTATGGATACTAGAATAGAGACCCACTTGAGTTTGACAGCTGTTCCAAATTTAATCTCATTTCTTTACTAAAAACGATAAAGAAGTCATGTTATTTCTTCATCACAGCACAGGCTCTTCATGCAAGGGTAGGTTTACTAACTAGCCCTAAATTAAGTATTTTTAAAGGTGAATATTACCAAGTTTTCAACCAAACACGTAACTAACAAGGCATAGTAACCCAATCAGGCACTAAATGGTATTGCTTGTTAGTTAGAATTCGCCATCGAATGTTCGATTCTTGCATAACATGTAAAGTGATAAAGTCAAGAGTTAATCGGTATGACACCGGTAATATGTGACAAGCCAGTGACGCATGCGCGGTCCCAGGGTCACAGGGGACATGACCCCCCCAAAATCGTACAAGTCAAATTGAAAAATCAAGTCTAAAAGTAAAGTTTAATTTACTCGACATATTTTATTATTAGTGACCCCCCCCCCAAAATTTCAGGCTGCGACCGCGCCTGCTCCTACGCCTGTGAGACGTCATACTAGACGCGAGTAGGGTTGCAATTGCAAGGTAAATCTTGCGACAAGCTTTTATATCATATACATTGTATTTATAAAATAAATTGACTGGTTTGATTGAATTTTGAATTTATTTTCATCTCTTTAGAGCATTTAAATAAGCTTGCTTTAAAAAATGTTCTTTCACTATTAATGTATAGTTTAAGAATAAAAAACGTAGGCACTTCATTGATGCTTCAAGAATTCAATGACCTATAAAAAGAAAAGGTCAAGGGCTAAGGATAAATTAAGGTAAAATTTACCTCGAATAAAGGTCAAGTTGGAGTCATAATAACCAAAATAGGACTATTCATATACTAAGTAGTCGTAGTAGCCAGGTTGTGGTTACGTCCAATCGATGTCGACGAGGTCGCCGCCACCACTTGTATGTAAATAGAAGAGGTAGAATAGGGGGTATTTCGACTAAATATCGACTTAAATGTTTGCTGGGAAGGGCTTTGTTTATTTACTTAACTACTACTACTACTAACTTACTTAAAACTAGTAATTGAATCCGGTTTGGCACTCTTTGGATACTGAACTCGAAAAAACTACACAATAATTTGTTAATAATAATTAGTTCTTTAAGTGCCTATGATTTGCTTACGAAAATGCCGGGGAAAACAAGAACATTAGAAAATAGTTTTTTTTTTTAATAAGTTTGGTTGGTTTTATACTTAACGGTGAAATGTTTTTATTTTTAATATGTTACATTTTGACTTATTGTCGCCATGGGCGTGAACGGGTGACTGAATTAACTACTGTTGTCTTGTTGCTGACCAGCAGAGGCGAAGCGTGAGGGTAAGCCGGTGTATCATTTGTATTTTTAAACATTATATTATTACTCATTAAATATTGTATTCACATAAAAAAATATCGTATATGCAATTCTTATGTTAATACAAGAAGTAATTAATAATATTATAATGTTTGAGTTAAGAAATTATGCACCGGCTTACCCTCACGCTTCGCCTCTGCTGACCAGCAACAAAACGGATCGCAAGCTTTTAGTTCGCGTCGTCAGTTTTATTACGTTAGTGTATAATTATACTTCAATGTTTGAAACTCAAGTGCTTGAGTTATTATAGAAAATATAAAAATTGTTATATGCGTGGCTAAATATTATAATTTTAGGAGTTCCATCGATTCCTCATGGATCCTCTCTTCAAAACACGACTTTGGCTACAATAGGAACAATCTGGAGGTATACCTTATGGATTAAAAAAAAGAATCATCCAAATCAGTCCAGCCACCTTCGAGTAAACGGTGAACATACATATTATAAAAAAAAAAAACAAATATACCTACGCGTTGACTTGAGAATCTCTAAGTCAGTTTTAAAGTAAAATATATTATCTCCAACTCGTGTTAAAACGCAATTTTTTTAACAGACAGTTTTTATTCTAATTTGACACGTCTCGTGTTGCCGCGTTAAAAAGTAGAAGGCCGCGCCGAAACAGATGCGACGCGCGATTTACAAGCAGCGGATTAGATAGCGTTGATCTCCACAGATAAGGTAACGGCTCCGCGACTGAATGATGGACGCATTACAGGCGTCGCGCGAGAAAACTTAATAATGCAATCTAGATAACATATATTTCCATTTCCATATTGCAACCCCCATGCAAATAAATAGTAAAGAACTGCCCAACGCGATGTTTGGCGATGCTCAATTTTGAGGTGCCAAAATGCGAGTTTGGCTCTATCGCACGTCAACTATTAGATACACAACTAACAACAATGGTTCTTGACACTCATTTGAAAGTGACACCATTATTATTACGTAAATATGCCATTCTGCGTCGTTAAATACTGTAAAAAAAAACACATTTTTTGGAATGTCACACGATATAGATAGAAAATCTTTTTTTATTTATTTTTGAATTTCCGCCCATAAGCGGCCCATCATTTTTAAAAATAATTTATTAACAATACATTACACGCCTGTGTTGCCGTCACCGATTTACATATATGTACCAAATGGCAACTCAATCGGTCCAGTAAGTAGTTTCGGTGCAAATTGGCTGTGACAGACGGACACGAGTAATCACTCTATGAGAGTTCCGTTTTTTCCTTTTCAGGCCCGGAACCCTAAAAATGGCAAATTAAAAAAATAACAGTACAAATAAGCCGAAATGTGCTTAAAAATAAACATATAGGAGTCGTGTCCGGTAAGCAATGCTATAACATGGCGATGTAAAGGCCAAGAGAAAAAAGACGGCTGGGTTGTGTCAGTGACACGACCGCAAATGTAGAATAACATCTTGTCAAGCTGTTCTTCTGACTTTTGTGAATAACGGTGACTGACTAGCAAATATTATATACTTTTTTAATCGTATTTATAAAATTTGATTTGAGTGACATGATTCGCGTAACCATGGATAACATACGAGTTTAAGAAAGTTACTCGATAAAGTACAGGTAATTATACACTTATATAAAATCACCCTGATTATAAAATATTAACTATATGTTACTGACCTAATGTTGATGCGGTGATATTTATCTTTTGACTTCGTTAAACATGTTTTAATTTAAGATATTCGAGACGGTGTCTATGTTCTATTTAAGCCCCTTACCCGCTCCGAATGATCTTGACTTTGTTCCAACGGACTCCCACCGCAATGACATCAGTTAACTAGTAATTAAAGTGACACTTGAACATTTAAAAACAAATATAAAACTTTAAAAACAAACACTAAATTAGGAATAGAATAGCGTAACAAAAACAAATAATTTGTATGTAGATTTTGAATATTTTTGGCATATCGTGTGGACCAATCAATTTAAAAAAAACAACATTCGGGACTGCTTAGGGGTCATCCATAAAGTACGTCACACTAATTTCGTGAATTTTTGACCCCTCTCCCGTCCTTCTCACAGTTGGTCACGTTTTGGAGACCCCCCCCTCCCCCTTTCTAGTGTGACGTCACATATTTTGCCATTTTACATTTAGAAATTATTAAATTAAAACATTTTTCTATATCAGTTCAAATTTGGCATTTTAACACTAGCTTTTATGTAGATGTATTAGATTGAGAAATGTGACGTCACAAAACTTAGGACTCCTCCCACCCCTTGTCACACAATGTCACACTTTGTCGACCCCCTCCTGCCCCCTTAACGTGTGACGTACTTTATGGATGGCCCCTTAGTGATTTACTATGTCGTCACTAAAATGCCAAAACCGCGAATGTGTCGTTATTCTGTACGTGTGTGACGTTCACATTCGCGGTTTTGCCATTTTAAGGGCAATATAGTAAATCACTTAGCAGTCTCGAATAGAGGCCCTGGGCTTATACGTTGATAGGTTTATTTATTGGTCTTCTATTTAGAATTGTAGCAAGTAAATAACCAAAAAACTGAGCCTCTTAACGTTCCAACTTGGTCGCTGCGACCGAGGGATAGCCGGTGCGACAAAGATGACGATACTCGCGCATGCGTGAAACATGCGCATTGAACCCTGACTCAAAACGCTCGTTTATTGTTAAAAAAACCAAAGTAATCTAAACAAAACTTATGTAAAAAAACCAACGTAATCTATACATTTAAAATTCAAAGTCCTGACTGACTCACTGACTGACTGATATATCAACGCACCAGTAGCGAAGCGTCAAATGTTTCCTAAGGGAAGCCGGAAGAATTAGAACCGTATGTGTGAGTGTAATATTTAGTTAGAGTAACATGGACTTCACTGACAGCTAGCCGTAGCTTTCTAGCTTGGTAAAGCCGTCAGGAATTGGCTTGTATGCGTACTACGCCACTGCAACGCACAGTCTAAACCGCTGGTCCTAGACACATGCAATTTGGAGGGTTTGTTCTTTGTGAATTGCAGATGAAAACTAAGAGAGTGAAATGGGGGGTTAAATTATCTGTGAAACTTTATATTTCCTGGGTCGATTGACTCGAAAATTGGAACAGATACTCTTCAATTAAAATTATGAGACATGTGTTTCACAGGTTTTCAAAATCATCCCCCAACAGAGTCAATTAGGGCTTCGTTAATCCTACCTATTTCCCTTTTAGGGGCCATCCATAAATAAAATCACACGTTAAGAGGGAGGGAGGGGGTCAACAAAGTGTGACATCGTGTGATAAGGGGGAGACGAGCCATAAGCTTCGTGACGTCACATGTATAAATCTAAAATATTAAAACTCTAAACTTTAAATCTAACGCAAACTTTAAAACTAGTGGGTGGATTTCAATGAGGTTTTCAATATCATATTAAGGGTAACTTCAGGCAGTACATAGGCTTTATGGAAACTTTTGGAAATAAAACTGTAAGGGGGTAAAAGAGGGAGTTGAAAATAATACCTATGGGTAAAACGAGTTCGATGAGTTTATAAACCTAAAAGTTAGTACAAATACTATTCAAAATAAATATAAGTCTTTACAAGACAATATGAATCTACCTCCTTAAAACAGGTGCCTTGGGGGGTTAAACTTTGTATGGGATAAACCGACTCCATTTGTTTATCGACTTGAAATTTGGTACAAATGCACCACAAAAAATACAATTAGGTAACCGTGTAAGAAATAAATTATTGTTTGTGTGTGTGTGTGTGTGTGTGTGTGTGTGTGTGTGTGTGTGTGTGTGTGTGTGTGTGTGTGTGTGTGTGTGTGTGTGTGTGTGTGTGTGTGTGTGTGTGTGTGTGTGTGTGTGTGTGTGTGTGTGTGTGTGTGTGTGTGTGTGTGTGTGTGTGTGTGTGTGTGTGTGTGTGTGTGTGTGTGTGTGTGTGTTAAGTAACTCATCAATTAAATAAATCGAGGTCGGTGGTAAGTAAATTAGTAAACTAGGTGTACTTACAATAGTGTTCATTTTGTTGACGCCGATTTCGATATATTTTATTAATTAATAAATTAAATAACAAATGTATTTGATGATTCTGGGTAATCAAATAACAAAAGCCAGCCATTGTTTCTTACTTTTCAATGAGTTTTTGCAGGTTTTGTTTTTAGTTAAAATTATTATTATTTTTAGACAGTTTCCATAGTAGCGTGTGGGTGTTCTGCACATTATTTAAGCGGACAAACTGTAGGTGAGCGTAGTGCCTATCACCAACTATCACCTGGCAAAACTATACGCCCTAAAAAAGGGTGTACTTAATAATAGTTGATGCTTCTTAAGGTGTGGATTTATAATGTGCTATGTCATAGTGGTGCTGAACGTAGGTTAATCGCCGCCGCGCCCCCGCCTTCTCCCGTGTGGTAATCGATACGTCACGTCGAACCATTAACTTTTTTTGCCGATCCGTCATCATTCAGTTAAGTACTCAAAAATTTACACAAAAAATAAGACGGGAAGTTTTTGGAAACATTTCGCACTTAGTACGGGGCCCGAGCCCACGGCGCGCGTGACGGCGGGCACAGTGCGAGTACGACGCATACCTCTTGATACACGAATTTGTTGTTTTGTGGTTATTTATTTTCTGTTTGTTGTGTATCGCCCCACTATTAATTGCGTAGCATTAGGCGCTCTTATTCAAATAATTAAAATGTGAACGCCAATCAATGTAACGTAACTCATTTTACAGGCGCTCTGATTTACCAATGCTTCAAAAACACTGATTTGAGGGTTACCCAATAACTAATAAATATTTTTATTTTACATAGCACTTTTTAATTTTTATTAAACTCCATAGGTATTTGATCTTGAACTTACATTAGAACAGATCTCCTTTTCTTTTAAATGCATCCATTATTGCGACGCTTGTTCTACAGAAAGTATCAAAAATGAGTCGCGACAGTCGAGAACAAAGGTAAAAAAGCGTGGCGCCTGCGCATTAGGAGCCTGGTTATTTATAGTGGGATTATTGGGGTTACTTTCCGTCTCTGTCTCTCTCAAGGCAGGTGAGTGGGCTGGTCCCGCTCCCTCAGACAATTAGCTGTCGGCGGGCCCCGCCCGTGCTGTCATGGATAGCTCAATATTTGTGCAGGAGACAATGTGTGAGTTTTTGCTGTTGTATCCCTCGTGAAATGCGATGCGTTGGCTCGTGCCCGCCGGCTCATTTATCGCATTCCTCACATAGTTTAGACCCCTTGTAATCGGGTACAGAAGTATTTTCATCTCGATACTCATTTACATGGCAATTGTTTGATATCACATAAGTAAATGACTGTAGCCTCGACTTTGAAACTATGCTAATTATGAGAGTAGATATATAATTGATTTATTATTATAATCGATACACAGTCCTCAACAAAACTGCCAATGAAAACATCCCGATTTGATATTGCCAACTGTATTCAAATATACTTATTTATTATCGGCATCAACGTAATTACTACATACTTAAGAGAACTTGTACTTTAAAGCCTTAAGTGTAATATTGGAATACGTAAAGTACCTAATTCGAACACCAAGAAAATTGTTGTCTTTAGACTACCTACCAGCCTAAAGGGGCTCGTAAAGGGGTTGGTTTTTCGGGAATTTGTTGCTGCAATTCGGGCTATCCTCAAAAGTTTACATACAAACTTTTGTTCTCTGTAGTGATGTAATATGGTATATTTTTGGGAATAACCCGAATTGCAGCAATAAATTGCCAAAAATCTAGCCCGTCTACGAGCCCCTTAATGCAACTTATGTTTTACATCAAATGTTCCGTGTTAATGGACAATTTGTAGGAACAGATTAAATTAATCAAATATAAAATAAATACCATAGTATTTGTTAATCAATCAATAGAACCTAAAAAATAATATTCCATCCTTTTATCTAGTTTTTTAATTAGTATTTTTGCAATTAAGAGTCAACCGAAATGAAAGACAAAATGAGTGACGTTTGTTAAGACAATTACATGTTGTGGTCAGAGCGTCGGTGGCCTAATGGCTAAGGATGTCGACTCGTGATCGTGAGGTCCGGGTTCGAATCCAAGCGGTTGCCATGTACCAATGGGTTTTTCTAACTTATGTACATTATCTGCGTGTGAATTGCGGTAACCGATGCTCTTACGGTAAGGGTCTGAGCACACGGTGGAAAGGGCCGCTAGCGGACCACCCCTACCGAGGCCAGCACTAACCAAACCGAAGGGCTGCCACAATAGATCAGCAATGGTCGATGCGGCACATATATGGCCCAATTACCCTCCAATAATAATAAATGTTGTGGTCACGTGTAGGTACTGTGGACGCGCCTTTAGGCTAGTAGACAGGCGACCCGTGTTCAGTACCGCTCCGGGAACCCGTACCATGGCACGACGCCGTGAACGTGACACGGCGTGGCGCCATAACCGTGCCGTGAAAAATTCCGTTGCAACACGCCCTTATTTCTATACCTATAAAGATGATGTGCCGTTCCATGGTGTTGTGGCCAAAGCCCTTACCATGAGTTTGCGCAAACCGTCCTCGCTATCGAAATCTATCGGAAATGCTGCTCGTTGCCGATACAAGTAAAAGCGACCGAGCGATAGTTTACGCTAGCGAGAGCGGTTTGCACAACTCATGGTGATGGTACTGGTCCTTAGACTCGCTCAAACGCGTGCTCTGCGCCGCCGCTCGGGGGTGGTCGGTGACGGCGCTTTCTCGTTCCTGCTAAATTAGACCATATGCTGCGAGGATAACGATGATATCGCACTGCGTACATTTGGATGCATCACATTCATTTTTCAGGTATTCCCGGGGGTAATTGCTTTTAATTTTATCGTTAGATATTGTGTAATATGTTAAAAAACTTTTAAACTATTTTTTGCCATTAAGCATTTTTACTTGAACCAAAATCGCAGGAAGTCAAAATTGAGGTAGGTAATGTTTTGGAGTACAGCATTTAATTTTGTACATTATGGGTTCGTTACAATAGGCAAAAAGTTAATATAAAATACCTAATATTCCCATTAGCTAGAGGTTCGTGAACCAGGAACAGATTTTTATGGCCAAATTCCCTCCCTGGCGATAACTCATAAAATGCTTAAGAGAGTTGTAAGTACATGAAGCCTACGGTTCCGTGGGTGAGCTGAGCAGCGGTAACCTCCCAAGCAAGAAGAATTTTTTATTTTAAACATTCCCTTCCGACTTAAAATTTATCAGATTATAGCTTCTAAAAGAAGACAAAAGTCAGCTAACTATTAATGTGGTGGGTTAAAGGTCAGCTTTCATGTTCTGGTGACCAGCTGACGTATACCTAATCCACCTCTTTATAGTCACCCGACATTTTTTGGGGTTCCGTACCCAAAGGATAAAAACGGGACCCTAATACTAAAGCTCCGCTGTCCGTCTGTTCGTCTGTCCGTCCGTCCGTCTGTTACCAGGCTGTATCTCATGAACCGTGATTAGTTAGACAGTTGAAATTTTCAAAGATGATATATTTCTGTTGCCGCTATATTAACAAATACTAAAAGACATAATGAAATAAATATTTAAGGGGGCTCCCATACAACAAACGTGATTTTTTTGCTCGAGATTGATAACGGCAACAGTTAGACGGTTGAAATATTCACAGAATATTTAGTTATATACTTACTTTAAAAGTAAATAATTAAATTAAAATAAAACAAATATTTAATGGTGGCTCCAATACAACAGACATGACTTTTTGCCGTTTTTATAGATAATGGTACGGAACCCTTCGTGCGCGAGTCCGACTCGCACTTGGCCGGTTTTTTCTTCAAGATATTGGGTTAGCTATTAGTAATCTGATATATTTTCAATCAGAAGGGAATTATTTTATTGAAGGTTAATTAGGGTTTTTGAAAATTGCCACCATACCTAATTTTTTGGTCGTGGTACTGAATATTGCTGAAGAGATGTGTTTTCTGATAACGACCACCATTTTTGAGTAACTACCGTGTATTTATTAAAAAAGAATCGCAGCCTTTTTTTTTTGCTGTTTTATCGTATTTTGATTGAAACTTTGAGCTCTTGCGGTGTAAAAAATACACTAACAGTTAGTGGCTATGTTTAAAAACAGGTCCATTAAATGATGGTAAACATTTTTTGACTATAACAATAAATATAAAAAAATGTTTTCCATTCAATTAGGTTATCCCTTATTATTGTATTCGTTTTTTTTTTGTTGTAAAAACAACTATACTACTGCTAATACTATTTTAATGCAATTTTTTCGAGTTTAAAAAAATATCTCGGTAGCTTTCATTTCGACGCTAAAACTTAAAAACCAATTGCAGAAGCAAAAAAACTAATCCTATTTTTAAATTTTACTGTTTTAATTCTATGCTATTTATTAAAAGTGATTTAAATAAGTAACGGTATGTATATTCATATGTAGGTACATTAAAATAATTGCTCGCTTAAAGTTATAAGATAAAACAACAAAATGGCAGAGAATTCTAATCATGACCAATTGACGCAATTTTGAATGAAAACTCACACAATACTTATTTTAAAACTCCACAAAATGTATGTGTAATTGGCAAGAAGTGGGTAACTCCAAAATGTTTCTTTTGCACTCACTTAATTGTTTCCGGATCCGCTCGATAGTAAATTGCTGGCTGATGTCACAATTTCAAGTCAATTGGTCACTTATTTCACACACGTGCGGGTCACTGGAGTAGGTAGTTACGCTCAATTAGATAGGGAGAGATCAATAGATGAGATAATAGCGCGGGCGCGATAAGTAACGCGTGTTGTTGAGTTGAGGCGTACGGGAGCACTGGCGAGGCGTGAGGCCCGGCCCGCGCGCGCCCCCCGGCGCCGCCCCGGGGCGGGGCCGGCGCGGGGCCCTCCTCCCTCTTGTAGCAGGACCGTGTGGAAAATGGGAAAAGTTGTGTCACGTGACGGCGCAACGGCGGGCAGCGGCGTGGCGCGGCGCGGCGCGATGGGCGGCGCGTTATCGCCCGCGAGTAATGGCCACCACACACAGATTTATTACGGCGAAGTTAGATTTAGGCCTTAATGGAATTATTGCTGGGTTTTTGTTTATGGGCACGCGGCCGCGGAGCTGTAATTAATCCTTACTCCCCACTGCCGTGCACTCGGATGTATTGGTTCTCTAATTAATTAGTAGCTCAATTGCTATAAATCAATCCGGGCTAGGTATATACCTAGTGGACGGTTAACGTGAATTCAACGGTTTCGCGTCTGTCCATTTACGTTCTTCGTAGGTATACATACCGCAATAGGTATGCGACGAAGTGAATCGGATTGTTTAATAGATAGAAGTAAGTTAGGTAGCATATAGTTTGGCCAGAGTAAAATGATTCGGACAGAATAAACATTTTACCTTTCACGCATAGGTACTAGATACATAGTTGATGGATTCAGGCGTTACTTTGCGGAAATCCATATTATACTAGAAATATTGAATTACTTTGCTATTCCGCGAAAACAGTAGGGTACAATCGTGCAAATAGCGGCGCTTGTGTTGAATATCTTTTCGTTCATGCAATATTCCCACCCTCCCTCCGCATATAATAAAATAAGCAACACAAACTCTACTACACCCACCACCACCACCAAAAATACCGCTCGACACGTGTTTCGCCTCTCTACGAGGCATCCTCAGGAGAAGTTGATAGTCCGACGCTCGGTCGAAGAATCAAATTCTTCGAGATACATAGTTACTACACTTTCGTAAAACTTGTCTGACGTCTAGTGACGACATCTTCATTAAGATTAAATCAGGATACACACCTCGTATTTTTCGTAGCTTACCTATTACATGTATGGATTGGAACAATGTAGTGCCAGTCATGGGGTCGTTAGCTTTTTGAAAAAATATAATGAGAAATTAGATCTGTAAATACCAAGCACACGATTCCAATTCCCTCATCTCTGTTGCTGTAAGAGTACTGCCCAGTAAAACTATGAGGGTTCATGATTTTTGATGGTAAATTAGGTCTGTGAATACCAAACACTGGCATTAATTTTCGGATTTCAACTCCTCAGGTCGGATACCGCAAGAGTATCCGACCCAGCAAAACTATGAGAGTTCATGATCTTTAGGTACTGCTTAAATCAGTTGATTGCTTCAGTTGTCGGGGAAGCGACCACCGATCAACGAGTGCAAGTGAAAAGTGGGTCCCCGTTTAAAACGCTTTCGTGCATCTAATAGGTAAGTGCACCAAACACTCCAAACGAAAAACTAAAATACACGGAATCACGTATTATTCGTAATAATTACATTAAAAAAAACTATTAATTTTGGCAAATTAACATTCACGATGTTTGAATGGAGTCAAAGAGCGCGATAGAGTGATACAAAGTGCACGCGAGAGACGCGATACAGTACCTACGCCACGCGCGGCACGCATTCTGGTCACGGTGTCCTACAACTAGGCAAAATTTCAATGGGACGCAGTGGCTCCCTTAGGTGGCTCCACTATTGATGTAGGTATAAACCGGGTGGCACTGCGATCGAGGGATGAAAAACAAAACCTAAATTTTTTAGTCAATATACGATCATGCCTCTTAAAGAAAAAGCTACTTACCTATGAAAAACAGACGGTGACCTTGAAGGTACGGAAACCTAAAATTTAAAAATTGGCCTTTAACAACTGGGTAACCATTTACAACCTACCTATGAAATAAGACAAAAAATAACTTTCGCAAGCTCCTATCTCCGTGCAACCGTCGAGTGTGATACGACCTTGCAAAGGTTATTTATTCTGTTAAACTAATTTTTTTTTGTGATGTAACTACTTATTTACAGTTTTCGGACGTTTCCCTTTACTTGTGCTGTAAGACACTGCTTCTTCCCAAATTTCATGATTCTAGGTCAACGGGAAGTACCCTATAGGTTTTGATTCCCTTTGGATTCCCTTGAAAGTATCAAAATATGTGGCATAAACGGCCGTATCTTTCGATTGCGTTGACTTAGAAGGTTGATTTTTTCACAGCTCCAGAATATTGCAGACTTGAGTATTTGATATTAATTGCAACTTGATACCTCCACACGTTCTTGAGAAAAAGGTCTTGGCACACAGACAAACGGACAGACAGAAAGACAGATAGACAGACAGACGGACAGAAGGACAAAGAAGTGATCCTATAAGGGTTCCTTTTTACTTTTAAGGTACGGAACCCTAAAAAAAGCTATATTTTTTCTAAAATGATATATGAATGAGATTTTTGGGTTAGGGTTCTTCAATGCGCATGTTACATGCGCGACTACACGGCGTACTTATATCCCTCGATCGCAGCGCTGCTACAACTTGGAACGTTTAGAGACCCACGTTCAAACCCAGAGTATGAGACCTGTATGTAAGACCGTGATTCTGGTACTATTTAAAGCGGCCAACCGTCCCGGAATCTGCGTGACAGTCCGCATTACAAAAGCGTCTGTCCCGCATTAAAATAATGAATATAGTTGTCGTTGAAAAGGTCTAACCATGGTCTAACGCATTGCGGACATTCCTTTCTTAAATTACACTGTAAAAATCTCATGCAGGAATTTAAACTTAATATGTTTGTCAAGCATGTTATTATTAGCCAAGTTAATACTTGGTGACATCAAGGAACCTACGATACCTACGCCTACGTCGGCTCCTGTTGATTTCGTAGGCGCGTTTTTGAGAAGTAGCGGCCGGCACGTGCTGTGTGCGCGGCTATTTGCATGCGTGCGTGCGTGCGGAAATGGTTTTCTCACGCAACAAGTGCATGGTAGTTGCCGCATGTAGTCGACACAGGAAAAAAACATAATGATTGCTTGAGCGAAGGATTGAGTCCGGGGCCGTTTTAGCGTGTCCCGGAGATTCCGGATTGTAGTATAGGTATTGCCACAAGAGTTGAGGTGAATGATTACACACACACAAGTACACAATGCTATATAAAACAAAACAAAAATTTGAAAATTCGAACGAAATTGTCTTGTCCACACATGACATGCCGCGGTGTGCGTGACCTTAACTCTCGTGGCGATACCTATACCGAGCGGTAAGTAATCCCCCTAACGAGATCATTTCAGGCCTAATAGCTCCTTGATTTGCTAAACCGATTATGATGAAACTAAGCTAGCTTTAAAGTACAAGCTTTGAAGTAAAAAAATATTAAATACGGTTCACCGAATGACAGACGGACACAGACATAGACAACAAATGGTTTAAATATAAACAATGTCTATTTATGGGTGGGAGGTTTAAAAAAAAGTGTTACGAGAGGTTGTTCTTGAGCAGATACTCGTATATAAAAATACAACAACGGGCTGTCATCGGACCGAACGAATTTCCCGTAAACAATTTTACAGCTCCTGTTTCACCCGTTAGGTACGGGTTTATTTCCTTAAAAAAAGTAATTATGATCTTTTTCAGTAGGTACTATATCTGCATTCCAAATTTCGTCAAAATCGGTTCAGTGGTTTAGCCGTAAAAACGTAACAGACCAGACAGAATCTTGCGCAATTATAATATTATTAGCTGTTGCCCGTGACTTCGTTCACATGAACCACTGAACGTGAATAATTATCTTTTACGAATAAAAAAATAAAAAAATTACATTTGTACTGGTTATGCACTGTGCCTCTATTCGGGAACGTCCAAGCGATATTGTAGCGACGCGCTGGTGAAATTCTCATCCCGGTCTTTCGTACGATGCGTAATGCGTAAGAGTGGGATACGAATTTCGCAAATTACCGGGATAAATTGTCTTATTCCTTCCAGGACTTGGTATAAGGTGACTATATACCAAGTTTCCTGAAAATCCATTAAGCCGTTACGGAGCTGAGTGGTAAAAAAACATACACTCATACACGCACACGCGCACACTTTCATACAAACACACGCTCACACACAAGCACACGCACACGCGCACTCACAAGCACGTCATGTGGGGTCGGAGGATTATACTGTGTCGGAGGTCACGATCTACTGTGGGTCACTGTGCCTGCGGAGTGAGTAGGTAAGTTAACTGGATGATAATCAGCAGATCAATCAGTCACCGCAGCGGCCCTAACATGAATGACATAAAGATAAGATAGACCGTCTTATCTCTAAGTGCGTCTCTCACACTAGTGCCGACGAAAGAGATAGTCATAGAGATAAACGGGTTTGATTTATCTTTGTGCCATTCATGTTAGGGCCGCTACGGTGACTGGTTCACTGACACAGGGCAGCTTGTGGCGAGCTGTTGGAGAGCAGCGACTCCACGGACCTGAGTGCTCCCGAGGGAAGAGCCTATTCTTCATCTCCGCTGGCCTTCACCGGCTGGTTGGAGTGAACAATTATGAGGAATAGAACCTTACCTTTGGCTTGCCTTCACCGGCTGGTTGGAGTGGAGTCGCGAGAGCTTTATGCTCGAAGGGAGGCCTCTAGGATGTGTTGCGTACGGGGTGAGTGGGCACCACATGACGGTCCTTTAAAGTCTCTCCGCCCTTCATCCGCTCGCGTATTGTTGGCCCCTTACTGCTCTGTAAAAGCGGGTATTTTGGGGGCCAATGCCATTGAGCTGGTGAGTCACCGTCTGCCATTGTATCTCTTTATAAAGACGATGACCAGGCAGACGGCATAGTCTCTTCCATAGCTCAGTTAGCGAATTCACAGCATTTGATCCACATAAGCTTAGTTCGTTTTGTCTATAGGATGAACTATAATTATATAATCGCCGGTTGGTGTCGCATTCAAATTAAAGTTATGTTAAGGGCTTCTGCGTGTTAGCTTCGGTTCCATGTACACCTTCCGAAGGTCCGGGACTCCTATAGTCTCGTGATGGAAAAAGTCATACCCCAATAATATTAATAATATAGAGGATAGCGAGGGGCGATGGATGCGAAAGTAACTCTGTCTGTCTCTTTCGTTTTCTTGGCTAAACCACTTAACCGATTCTGATGACATTTGGTATGGAGATAGTTTGAGCCTTGAGGAAGGAAATAGGCTACTTCAAATCAATCCCTAAAAGCCTGAAATAGGCGCTGGAAAATTGATTAACGGGAACTTCGTTAGCGCCCTAAGAGAGCCCGTTATTGTATTTTTATGTATCTGTGCTATTTACAGTTAAACCACGAACTGATTATGATGAAATTTGATATGCAGATAGTTTGAGTCCTGGGGAAGGAAATAGGCTAATTTTTAAGTTAAACCAACTTCTTAACGGGTGCAAAAGAGGCTGTAAAGCGGGTGCTTGCCCGACGAGAGCGCGTAATTTGTGGGAAAAAATCTTAATTTAAATAGTGACCAACATGAAAACTCGTTAAAATATTTCAAAGATACATTACCACTCAGACGAAGTTGCAGCTAAAAGCTAGTTTTATATAAGTAACATCATTGTATCTACGTAGCAATGGCGAAGCGTCAAATATTTCCTAAGGGAAGCCGGAAGAATTAGAACCGGACGGTGCGAGTCTGACATTTAGTTAGAGTAACATGGACTTCACTGACAGCTAGCAGTAGCTCTCTAGCTTGGTAAAGCCGTCAGGAATCGGCTTGTAGGCAGGCTGCGCCACTGTTAAGTATTTAATAGTTAGGTACACTTTGTAAAAAAGGTACCGCGCGTTGCATGCCACCACCACTGCGCCGCCGCTTGGCAAATAAAGTCAATTTGGAGTATTAAGGGACACATGTTTTTTTTTTGACTTGGGGAAATATACTTACAGTCTTCATAAATAAAAATGACACTCAGCAATAACCCAGCACTGTGCTCGTAAGAAAATCACAACACTGACACACACAACAATCACAACACTGACACACACAACAATCACAACACTGACACACACAACAATCACAACACTGACACACACAACAATCACAACACTGACACACACAACAATCACAACACTTACACACACAACAATCACAACACTGACACACACTGAAATCACAACACTGACACACACAACAATCAAAACACTTACACACACAACAATCACAACACTGACACACACAACAATCACAACACTGACACACACACAACAATCCCAACACTGACACACACAACAATCACAACACAACACTGACACACAACAATCACAACACTGACACACACAACAATCACAAATGTTACAACGTTACCAAGCCTTGCGTGCAGGTGAGAGTCTCACTCGTGCAACGAGGGCCCCGTAAGTAGTCCATTGTACCTACGTAGCAGTGGCGCAGCCTGCCTACAAACCGATTCCTGAGTGCACCAAAGGCAAAATCACCCTTTTCATACAAAAGGCGATAACGGTTTCCACCCCTAAATGTTAACCGACTAACCTATGGAAAACAGACAGTACCTCATATGTACGGAACCCTAACAATAAAAAAACAAGTGTTAACTTTCGAGCAATCCATGTCGTATAGTCACCTGATGAGAGCCCAATGATGTTTTTGTACGTATCTGCGCAATTATCTCAAAATCCGTCCACACCACCTTACAAGATTAACTAAATACCGTTGTTGTTTGTTTTATTAATTATTTTTTAGGGATACGTATCTAAAGGGTACTGTTTGTTTTTTATAGGAAAGTACGGTACTCTCGGTGCGCGAGTCAGACTTTCACTAGAATGGTTTTTGAAAAATATCTTCACTGTACGACATGGCTCTGTTACCGATTTATAAAAGGTAATTAGTACCCTAGAGTGAAAACCTCGGAAATGCAATTTACATCTTTATTTTTTATACGTTTCTGGAAAGAAAAAAATGTATAGTACGCCGTTTTTTCTTTCTCCTGAAAAGTTACCTCTTTCACTCTAAGGCGACAAAATAGGGTATTAATATCCTTATATAAACTACTACTTCTACTTCCACTTTTACATATTCGTCGAAGAATGATGCGATGACTGCGTCACAGGCTTTTAGGAGAATTTATTACCAAAATAATAATAAAACCGATGTTAAGAAAAGCGCGATCGCGATGCCAAGCAGGAAGAATTTCGTGCAATGACTCGTCATAACCTGTCTCTTTCGCTCGTGCACAATTGTAATTGTTGCCACGCTCACACAGCGGCACTGACTGCCGGCATCAGAAATTGTAAACCTTTTTTTCTATAGAAATACGTTAATCCCAAAACACGTTGTATGACGAACTGGTATCTCCACATAGTATAAAACAAAGACGCTTTCCGCGTCTCTCTGTCTGAATATCCGTTAACTCCTAAACCACGCAACGGATTTTGATGCGGTTTTCACCAATGGACGACGGGGTTCATCAGGAAGGTTTATGTGGTGTTTATAACATTCTAAATACTTAAGTTTTAATATAGCAGAGAGAAATCAATGTTTTTCAATCAAGTCGTCAAAAAATTCAATATTGTAGTTCTTCAAAAAGCCTAGAGAAAAGTCCAAGATGGCATAATGTCTATCTCCTAAAGTTGACTCACAGTTACCATTTTTATCTTTAAAAGATTGATTAAAAATTTTAGGTCCTTTGCGAAGCCATTTTCTCTTGTTCAGTATTAATCCTTATCCAAGCAAATACGTTCATTACCTTGCGCATTTAATGTAAACTTAAAATGTACTGGACACTATATCATTTAAGTAAATATTTTAGAAGATTATCAAAGGTTAAAGACACCGGAACAATAATTCACGGACCGGAGTCTCCTGGCCGCCACAAACAGATCAGCTATATGATTCTCTAAAGGGCAACGCACACAGATCGCGTGAGTGTGTTGGGCGTGGATGTATTCTGTTGAATTTATATGGACGACAACACACAGAACGCGGGGCGGGCGCGGGTTGGGTAAATTCCAAGGAAACACCCGCGCCCGACCCGCGCACGCGTTCGGAGTTGATGTTGTTGAGCACATATCCATAAAATTCATATAAAGAATACGTACTAACCGCACGAGGCGAGGCAGTGCGGGTCGGGTGCCGGGTGGCTCTAATGAGCTGTGACCTTTACAGTTTAAATAACACTTCGTCACTGAACTCAACGGTGGGCCTAACTTGACCCTCCGGGGGTATAAACTACATGTTATTGCGTGTCTGCGACTTTGGTCGTATTTCGACGCAGTTGCCCACGGTTGTTGGTACATAATTCCACATAATGACTATGCGCGCGCAGGTCATGTTATGATTGTAATATGATATGAGAGACAAAATGATTTGTTAAGAGAATAACATTTCTGAGCGTTGAGTGCTTTTCTGTCCATGGATTAATGGGCTATAACGTGGCCCTAAAATTTGTAAGTAGGTATTGTGTAACGAAAAGTCCGCAGCAAATCTAGACACACGGCGCGGTGTGTCAGCCAAAGTTCGCGACACACCGGCCGTAGGTTATATTACACGAACCATTTCGGGCCATTTTTGATATTGTTTACTTGTAAAGAAATTCTATAATCAAAGGCAGTAGCTTCACGTTATTCACCTATTTTTTTTTCTAAATTACACCCGAGCTAAACCGAGGCGGGACGCTATTAGTAAAATATGAAATGTTTTGAATGTAGTTAACAATTTATAATTATACAATGAAGGGCATCACGAGCCGCGTCCTAGCCGACTGGTGTCCGCCAGTTTGGCGGCTACTTTGTAGCTATTCTTTTATATCATGATAAAAAAGGAATAAAGCCTCGCAGCCTAAACACAGGAATGTTGTGGATTTTGTTTTAGGCGGCGCCGGCGCCGGCCGCATTAGTGCCCGCTCGCCACGACAACACTTACACATTAGCCCCTTGCGGGCCGAGCATCCGAAATGTAACGAAATAAACAACATCTCACAGTGAACTAATTTCGACTCTAAGTGAAAGAGGACAAAGCCTTTTTTCAAGAAACTTGTCTCAAATTATCTTTCGTTATACATTGAGTAACGTTAAAAAAGCCATGCCACAGAAAGTCCTAACAAGAATTTAAGGTAAGCTAAATTGGTTGTGATAGTCCGCGTCTCTTAGACGTTAGGGTCGGAATCTCCCTGGGAGCGAGTGGTCACTAGCGGAGCGGGTGGACGCCCACTTATCGATCGAACAATTCAACCGATACGTGTGTACGAGTAATATATCAATTGTTGCGGCTGCCGTCCGTCTGTCGCGTCTGCTAATTAATGTTGTGCCATTAATTGCAGCTTATGGCGTCCGGGTAGGGTACTCCACTTACAGACGCATTCCTTACCCCGGCCGGCGGGTAGAAAACCTAAGAGGTTTGATACTCTTTTTTGATATACACTTTTTTACCATCAACCTCGTATAACTTTAACCAATAAGCTAACCTATTCATATTTATTTCTATTATAGCTGTGCGCTCGACTTTGGTCGCATGGAATTGGGATGATAGATAACCTGTTTTAAACTAGGGTGCCTACCTATAAGGTATCTCCATTCCAAATTACACTCAAATTCAGGAGTAACGAACATGCTAACATTTACTAATTTATAATAAAAATACGTCTTCATTGAAAAATACGAAGCAAAGAGAAAATAAAAGAAGAACTTCCCAACAAACATATGAGAATTTAAAAAAAAACTTTTCAATATTTTAGCAATTATGGAATCGAAATATGTCAAACTAAAATATATTCCTTCATGTAAAACAAATCGTTTCCATAGAATAATTTCATAATACTAAATAAACTGCCATTTTTGGGAATTTTCCCGCAATGTTTCCGAGAATGTTTCCGACTTTGGAAATATTTTCGGAAAGATCCCAACACTGGTTGGATTAGACTTAAGCTATCTTTGGCGCACACCCTTCTTTGCTTCACTACCACCCGCCCAATTAGTAATTTTACTCACCTTTAAACACCTATTATGTCCCACGCAACAAGTAAGTAGATAACGATTGTCTTCCGTATCGAATCCCTCGTACATATAATAGAAACTACAATTTTATTTGCCACAGTTTGGTTTATCTACTGCGCATTAGAGCATCACAACACTGTATCTGTGTTTGATTTCTTTAACGATAGCCTTACTCTGGTAAGCCAGATTTAACTGATCATAATAAAAATATACTTACGCCAAACCTTCTCCGAACAAATCCAATATCGAAATGGACTTCATTCGTTGTAAACATCAACCGGCGTTGGCGTTTCGCAACCGTGTAACTCGGACACTTATAAAATTAAGTAATTTTATACTCGTGAAAACAAACCGAATCCTCATTTAAATTTAAGTGGTTTGTTGCAGCTAATAATAAATAAGGATTTATACTCGTAGGGTCAAAATCACTAAGGTGGAGAATTCGCTGTCGAAGTTAAATAAATGCCTAAATTCAGTCTTTATGTAACAAATGAACATAAGTAAATACTTATTTATATATGTTGCCATTTTGTATTAATCTTAAGTTATTTTAGTTTTACAGTGAATTAGCTAAGACTGTAATGCTGTGTAACCAAATAAATAAATAAATTAATAAATAAATGTTCACATTTACTATACATCAAACGATATACTTAACTTACAAAACTTAAATATACTTATTCAATATTATTTAAAGATATAAAAGTACAAAAAACATTTCGAGAACGCGTCCTAGCAATTCTGAGAAACTAACACAGGAAATAATCATAAAAGAAATTAATTTTAACGGGTCGGTTATTATTACTTATTACTTCAATTTTATCTAATTTCAAGTGAATGTAAGCATTATGTAAGAAAGAGGAGTCTGAACCTACGGATTTTCATACAAAGGGCGATAACGATTGCCACCCCTAACAGAAGATAATCTAGGTCTATTAAGTATGTTTTGTTTCTTTCACTATAATCAATGAATTTAGTTTTATTGTTGTTTTAGTATTCTCATACAAAACTAATTTTGGCGATTATTTGACATTGTTGATATTTAATCAATATTCAAAAACGTATAGACCTAGATTTTGTTTTGACTGACAACCTATCAAAACTTGGTCAAAATCGGTTAACATTTAAGGTGTGGAAAGAATTTTTGCCTGACAAGGGTGATTTTTGCCGTTGGTCCTCTTAAGTAATAATATTATGTCCGACAATGTGAGAGTCATTTCAGTGAACGCCGTTTTGATTGCCGACAAAAAATGTTTTAGAATGCAGCTTCAAAATGTATACATGGCAAGTTGTAGTGGGAGATGTAGACGAAGTGGGTGTCATAAGAGATTTTCTCAAAAAAAAAGTGGTATCTTTCGATTCATTATTTAGAGAGCGTACATCAATAAGCCATCATACCGGGAACGCATTTATTAACTCGGTATGATCGCAATTATAGTAAAAAAGCGTGGGGTGCAAATTAGTATATTTTCATAATGATTCTTATTTTATATATAGCTACCAATGAAATTATTTTAACATTTAAAACCAAGCACCCCGCGGTTTTTTACTATAATTGAATTATTTGTTAGCAACTTAATTTTTATTCTAATCTTATCCCAAATTCATCAGTCATAATTGATTATTGGAATTTCTATTACTGTAACACAAACTCTTCATACCTACATTAAAAAAAAACTACATTTTAGTTCGATTTGCTATTAAAACGTGTTTTTTAGTTTTTTAAACTATAATTTTTAGTATTGAATACGGATTGCGCCGTATAAGTGAGTGTTCCAGCGTTAATTTAATCAAAGTTTGAGTCGATAATTTTAAAGAAACTGGTTCAACAACGAATATTAAGCAAACAGGTGACGTACCAGAAGTGATGATTGTCAGTATCTTTTCATACAAGCTGCGTAGTCGGTTGTAGAATTACCAGCAGCTATACGGAGCTCATTCGACGACGGTGATTTTAAAAGTTCAAAATATAGTTATTTTAATTACTTATAATAAATATCTAATAAAATTGCATTTTAGCCTAAAAGAGACCGCAGGAAAACGCTTCCAACCGGCTATTTTGGAAATCGATGGGGGAGGCCTATGTCCAGCAGTGGATGTTCTACGACTGAGATGCTGATGATGATGATGATGAAAATAGCATTAAAATTTGTAGTTTTGTTTCTTTCATGTTTCTAAAAGTGCAAAAATGTATGGTCCACCCTATATATACCAAATATTAGAGTATCTACTTAAAAGGCTCATGCTAAGATTTTCTGTACCTTGGATCCGAGAACATACGAGGATTTTATTATGAAGTGAATATCAGACTGGCAGGTATCGAACCCACTACCTCAGACTACAAAGTGTAATTGTAGAAGCACTGAACGAAGCAGTCAGATACTTGGTACCGTGTTCAAATAGATACAAAATGTATAATTATTGTCATCATAATTATCGTCTTTTTTCGGCTGATAGATGTCCACTCCTGAAACTAGGCCTCCCCAATGATCGCCACAATGACCGATTCTGTGCCGCGGCCCTAACATGCAAGACACAAAGATAAATTAAACCCGTTTATCTCTATGACTATCTCCTTCGTCGGCACGTGTGAGAGAGACGCACTTAGAAATAAGACGGTCTATTTTATCTTTGTGTCATTCATGTTAGGGCCGCTGCTCGCATCCAGCGGCGTCCCGCAATCATCACCAGCGCCTCTATACGGGAACGCTAAATGATTCTGTAGCGATTTGCGAGCGAGATTTCTTATCTCGCTCTTACGCATCGTGCGGAAGAGTGTGATGAGAAATCTCGCTTACGAGTCGCTACAGAATCACTTAGCGTTCCCGAATAGAGGCGCAGGTCGTCAGTTAACCGTGCAGGTGGTCTGTCCCTTCTATACGTATATTATATATTTTTGCTGTTTAAATATCATAAGTAAACACTACATTTTGGTGACGAGGGAAAATTATCATGTCTGTAAGTGCACGACCTATTTTTTCGTCTCCTACAAAAAGGAAAGAGGATTAGGATAATATAATCTAACGATGTATACCTATATCATTTTATAAATGATTCTAAGATAATGATTCAATTCTTAGAGCATCACAAAGATACAATATGTGCGTTGTCTCTGTGTACTCGAGACACTATGATAGCAGGGTCTGTTACACTTACCGCATGCCCTGATGCACCTACCGTATTCTCTGATACTCTTATCGCTGATTCTAATACCATTACAGCTGGTAGTAGCACCGATGCAGCGTCTGACGATGGTTTAAATGTTCAATGACGACAAACAGGTATACTAGGTATTGTTATTTTTGGGGTTCCGTACCCAAAGGGTTAAACAGGACCCTATTACTAAGACTTCGCTGTCCGTCCTTCTGTCCATCTGTCCGTCCGTACATCCGTCCGTCCATCCGTCCGTCCATCCGTCCGTCCGTCCGTCCGTCCGTCCGTCCGTCCGTCTGTCCGTCTGTCCGTCTGTCCGTCTGTCCGTCTGTCCGTCTGTCCGTCTGTCCGTCTGTCCGTATATCCGTCTGTCCGTCTTTCCGTCTGTCACCAAGCTGTATCTCATGAACCGTGATAGTTAGACAGATGATGTATTTCTGTTGCCGCTATTATAACAAATACTAAAAAACAGAATAAAATAAATATGTAAGGGGGGTTTTTATAGATAATGGTACGGAACCGTTCGTGCGCGAGTCCGACTTGCATTTGGCCGGTACTTTTTATTAGATACTAGCTGGTGCCCGCGACTTTGTCTCCGTAGAATAATAATTTAAGTAACCTATGTGCTTCTCCAAAGTCCAATCTATCTCTGTACCAAAACTCATCAAAATTGGCTAAGCAGTTTAGGCGTGAAAACGTAACAAACAGATCTAATCTCTATACCAAAACTCATCAAAATTGGTATTCGCTAATAATTATTCCCTTGGGAAATTTTGACTTAGCCGGTATAAAAAATACCATATTTCCTATTCCAGCAGCTAAGGTCTAACTATATACGACGTTTCACGAAGATCCGTTCAGCCATATGTAGCTGAGTGGTAGCATACATACAGACACACGCACATACTCACGCACGCACGCACGCACGCACGCACGCACGCACGCACGCACGCACGCACGCACGCACGCACGCACGCACGCACGCACGCACGCACGCACGCACGCACACACACACACACACACACACACAAACACACACACACACACACACACACACACACACACACACACACACACACACACACGCACACAAACTTTTACATATATAATATTTGTAGAATCTTTAGGAGGTAGGATTGTTTAATTCAACGCGTTTTTTGTACCATATTTTAAGTAGATATCAACATGGAATCTTCCCGTTCAAACTTTCAATACACCAATGCAACTTATTTTAGGGGGAAGTTACATTTTAGGACCGAGTAGTTTTCTCGCTCGCCTACCTAATTGTTTGTTTTGAACTGCATTTATACCAAGTTTCCAGTTGATAAACCGATGGAGTCAGTTTTTCTAATTTAGAGTTCAATACCCTAAGACATCCCTTTTTAGGCGAAATTCCGTATTTTCTCGATCGCCTACCTGATTGTTTGTTTTGTGTTGCATTTATACCAAGTTTCTAGTTGAACCACAAATGGAATCAGTTTTTCTAATACACAGTTCAAAACCCAGAGACATCCCTTTTTAGGAGTAGTTTGGTTTTTTCTCAATCGGCTACCCAACTGTTTGTTTTGAAGTGTATTTATATAAAGTTTCAAGTTGATAAACGAATGGAATCAGTTTTTCCAATACAAAGTTCAATACCCTAGGGCAACCCATTTTACGAGTAGTTTCGTTTTTTTCTCGATCGCCTACCTAATTGTTTGTTTTGAACTACCTGAAGTTTCCCTTAAAACGTTATCGGAAACCGCATTGAAATCCACCCAGTACTTTAAAAGTTTATCGTGCACATACAATCAGACAAACAGACATACAGACATGAAATTCAAAAACCATTGGGATTTGTTCTGTTGCTCATTCTGAAGCCCCCCATAGCATTTTTTTTATTGTTATCTTCAATGTACAGACTTTTTCCCCTTTACGATTTTATTATAATCTACTATATAAAAATAAGTCGGGTTTTCCTTCCTGACGCTATAACTCCAGAACGCACGAACCGATTTCCACGGTTTTGCATTCGTTGGAAAGGTCTCGGGCTCCGTGAGTTTTATAGCAAAGAAAATTCAGGAAAAATTTCAACAGAAAAGCGGGAAAATCTTTTTTCACATACAGCGCCATCTCTGATACATAGCTACACCAAACGAAATGTTACATAAAACGAAGCCATCTGGTGGCGAAACGGAGTTCGCCGGGTTTGCTAGTTATGTATGGATTAATATCATACTACTGACAGTACCCACGGAACGCAACATATTTTCGCTGATACAGTAGTCTACTGTAGCAGTAAAAGTATTTTTTATTTATTTATTTATAAAATATTACAATTAACACTTACGGTCTAGCCAAACATGTTAATCAGTATCGTATAATTCACTTTAACTTAAGTAATATTTCACACAGTTTCTTGTACAGAGCTTGAAGTGACAATTGACTCTAAATACCGGCTGGCTGCTGCAAGAAAGCTTGGTTCCGAGTTGGAGAACACATCTGCCCTACTGTCGCTGTCCAGAATATCGTTGAGGAGTGTCAAAGCGCGATGAAGTGGGGAGTGTGAAAGAGAACGCGTTGGCGACGTCGGGTATGTTGTCCGTTCCATTGTTGTGTGTGTCTGTTGCTCATTTATGATCGAAGGGATTGAGTTGTCCGGTACATTGTTGTGAATGGTCGATGGGACGCATTTATCCGGACTATTTATGCGTTAGGTACTATTTATTGCCATGTGGCCGATAAGGAATGGTGTTAGCCGGTCCGTTGTTGTGAACGGTCGAAGGGACGCATTTATCCGGTCCTATGTGAGAAGTTTAAGTGGTCGAAGGGATTTTGTTGTCCGGGACGTGTCAGGTTGAATGGACGCATTTATCCAGTCCACTATGGTTGGCTTGGTCGAAGGGACGGCGCTGTCGCAACACTCGCAACAGAGCAAGTGTGGCTGACTAGAGCAACACGCTTGTCCGGTCCAAGGTGTGATCTATATCGTGTGTGTAATATTTTCGTCTTTAAGCCTGGGGTACATACTGTTTATACATGTGATGTGATCTCACTTGGTTATGTTCCAGGCATTATCGACCAGAAAGGACACCCACGGCTGGGCGCTTTCAGTCTGGCCGTGACGGGATGTGAATATTTATATCAGCGCCATCTCGTCTGAATGCTCGGAACGAATGAACCACCCTGGGTTCGCCGCCCTGGTGGAACGTAACGGTTGAGTTGCACGCTTCGGCCGCTAGAGGCAAGCACTTTTAAATAAATGGCTGTACGTGCGATACGCCGTCGACGGATCGCCAACGCCTAACTATATCAAGATCTTTTAAATCTAGCCGATAATTGTAACAAATCACAGTGTAGAGGACTTGTAATTAGATCGTGTAATTAACTTTTTATTTCCCAAAAAAAAAGGTGTATTGTAAATGTGACTGATTACGAAAATAAAAAGAAATTTAATTCAACAAAGTCGTGTTTCACTTGGAGATTCCTTGTAGCACGAGATGGGTAGCGACGATGTAGGTGGATATTTCTTAAAATTTTAAAACCTATTTTACGTATATTTTCTTAGTCTGATGATTATCATTCAAGCCCCAGTTTATTTACACTTGGTCCGCTGGCACAGGTACCCGCAGCAGTTCGTGACCTCTGACACTACGAGACGCCACTGTTTCCGGTCGGTCTGGCAAGATATCTTACCAGTCCGCAGCAATTTACTAAGCCAAAATTATTTTCTAGCTTTTAGTAAGTATTTACACCTATAATATAAATAAACAAAACCCTTTAACTTAAAACTTTTTTAGGTATGTAGGTATATTTTATATTTAACTTTTTAGTTTACATTTCAATTATCTTACTAATATTATAAAGCGAAGGTTTGCGTGTGCGTGTGTTCATTACTATTCAGCTCCGTAACGGCTTAACAGATTTTCATGAAATAACTTTCCGAGTTATCTCTTATGAAGGCCAAGGAATGAATCTACCACCGGTTCGGAAAAATCACTTCTAAGAAGAGCCGGCAATCAACTCGGTGAGGTATATTTTTTTCTAAAACAATACATCTTTATATTTATAATTCTACTGTACCTACGTGTGTATGTCACTGAACTCCTCCTAAAAGGCTAGAGCGATTTGAATGAATTTTATGTATGCGTTTGGGTGGCGCCCTTGATGGTTTAGATTCACAAATCAGCCCGGCAGATGGCGCTACAGGACAACGTCTGACGGGTCCGCTAGTATATACATATATATGTTAACAATGATGCTTACAGTTTTATAAAAATCTGTGTACAGTAGGTACGCCCATAGAGAGCCAGGGATCGCCGGTGTAATAACTATGCCCTAGAAATAATAATTCGCTTAACAGTACTCTCTTACACCTGAGAAATTGGAATCCGAAAACTAACTGCCGTAGTGTGTGTTTGGTATTCACATACCTTAACATTCAAACGATCATGAACACTCACAGTTTTGCTGAGCAGTACTCTTGCAGCATCAGACCTAAGGAGTCGGAATCTGAAATCTATTGTCTGTGTGTTTGCTTGGTATTCTCAGACTTAATTTCTGGGTCCTAGTGAAAAGGGGGTTAAGTAAAAAAAGTGTGATATTTAGTTATATAGCTTGTTCTAATTTCAACAAGCTATACCTATAACTAAAAAAACACTTTTTCGACTTAACCCCCTTTTCACTAGGACCCCAGATTTATCTTCAAAAGATCATGAAATCTGCTTGAAACTTGAAAGCTGCAAGGTGGGCAGTCATCTTGCAGCATCATTCCTGAGGAATTTCAATCCTAAAAACTATTATTAAAGCGTGCACTCGGTTTTCACAAACCTAGTTTACACTCAAAAGAGCATGAATTCTCATAGTTTTACTGGGCAGTACACTTGCAGCATCAGACCTAAGAACTTTATGAGCTCTGTATATTATAGAACTTTGCAAAATCGTGCGGCGATATCCGCAAAAAAACCCTAACTGCAATGTTGCTGCGAATGCCACAGGTATGTCGCTGCTAAAGTCTATAATGCCTTGCATTTCGAAATAAAGTCCCTAACACTCACTAAATTTCGCGTGTCTCTGAAAAACTACCTCATAGAGAAATGCCCTATAATATGGAAGAATTTTATGACCGCCAATTCTCGGTGCTTTCGAGATAATGTCTTTAGCGAGATTAAACGTCAGATTCATACAGATGTGTCAAACTACTGTATGCACTGACGTTGACGTGAGGTTATCTCGAGTGCACCGAGAATTGGGGGCCACGCTGTTAGGACGGGCGGAACGACGATGTGGTCCAAAACTTACGATATGTAAATGTGGAAGCTCAATTACATACCTACTCTGTAAAAAACCAGACTAGATTAAGCTAGCAAAAATGTTAGCACTAAAAATGAACGACGCTTTTTAATTTATACTTAGCATTATAAGCAAGACGAAAACCTTGAGATAACGTAAGACACACAAATATATACACAGTCATCATGCAAGTTACAGTGACTTTCTACAAAAGTGATATAAAAAACCAACGAAATGCCACTGATGAATATTTTCAAACAATACAAAATTTACGTTAAAACCCTCGCATAATGCTTTTCATTTATTTACAATTTGCATATGCACTTAAAGGCAAAGATGAACCAGCTCTATAGTATCACGTAGACGATTAAAGATGGCAAGATCAATCTAGATTTTATGCGATAGATCATTGCTGATATAAATTGAGCATCAATGCTGACGGAATGGGGAAGTTGCAAGAAAATCATAATGAGGTATAAATGATATATTATGCAAGTAAATGTAAAAAAAGCATATTACAGAAAATAGCAGTTCATTTTGACTATTCATTTTTATTTGATCAAGGGTCCGAATTAGTGAAAAATATTACTGTTTTAGTTCTTATTTTAGTTATTTCGACATCCTCATCAAATTTATGTAATCTTTAATTTCTTCAATGTTGGTCTAAAAACAGTATTTTCGGAC
Source organism: Tortricodes alternella (assembly GCA_947859335.1). NCBI lineage: Eukaryota > Metazoa > Arthropoda > Insecta > Lepidoptera > Tortricidae > Tortricodes > Tortricodes alternella. Next base: position 17,394,848 of record OX401970.1, on the reverse strand, counting down.
ATTGATGTCCATTTTGTATGGAGTGTTTTTGCGCGTGGTATGAACAATGGCTTTTCAAAGCTTCATAACTTATAAAATAATCAACATAAACATGTTTTGCGTACACAGATCACTCGTACTCAGCACTTTCCAATACAAGATGAAAAAATACATGCATCTTTTCTATTTGATGATAATTTAAGTTCATTAAAAAATAATTTTTTCCATAATGTTTTTTGCGGACTGAACAAGAACTGCATAGGCAGATGCCTTTTATCAAAACGAGTGATTGAATCGAGGATTCTGGCATATCATTTGCAAATCCAAACCGCATGTGCATTTTCCCGCAAACTTTTTATCATTTGCAAATAATAAAAAGTTTGCACGAGAATGTTGTTGCTCACTTGTATAATCCTGTAGTTTACCTAATGCACCTGGATTAATTCTCCCAGGCGAATCAATTATAAAAAAAAATATCCATATTCACCTTGGGTTCATTAACTCTTCTATCAGTATACTTAATGCTCTCTTGTGCACCCAAAAGAGTATCAAGTTTACTGAAAGTATATTCGATGCACTCGTGTCAAGCCATGGGTGCATTATGTTTTACTTTTAGTGAACTTTGTGTACCCAATAAGTGTTTCAAGTTTTCTAAACGTATACTTAATGCACTCATGTCCCGTGTTGATATCTGTAGAAAGACATCACATTATGACGTACATCACACATCACCAGCCTGTATACGTCCTACTGCCGGCCGGACACAGGCCTCCTCTTGTGACGAGAGGGATGGAGGGGGAGTTAGAAAGACATAGGAAGGGAGGGACAGGTAGAGAGACAGAATTATTTATATTCGTGAAAATTGTAATGTTCCTAAGGGAATCATGATAGATAGTTTTTCATAATTAAATAATTTAAAGAAGTTTTTTTTACTAAATAAAAAAAAATCCTTTAAATTGATCTGTTTTAATTACTTTGATTGTAAACTAGTTAGTAAACATTATAAACAAAATGACATACCCTGAAACTGAATGAAACATATCCTGAACTGGAAATTGATTAACGCGCAGTATAAAGTCTGCTTTGACTCAACATAGCCACTTAAGAGGACTGTGAAGCAACGACAAAAAATACCCTTTTCAAACAAAAGGTGATAACGATTTCCACCCCTTACATTTTAATCGATTTTGACCATTTTTTGATTCGTTGTCAGTCAAAACAAAATGTAGATGTGTACGTATTTGAATTTTGATTAAAGAGGAACAAAGTCAAATAATCGCCAAAATTAGTTTTGTATGAGAATTATTATAAAAATTGGTCAACATTGGTTACCTAACATTAAAAGCCGTAGGTTCACACTCCTCTTAAGATTCAAGTGTTAATGACAATGTCATTAATATTATTAACTTAATAATTTTAATAATAAATTGACACTGGGGCATAAAGTGCACCATGAGTTGACTTGTTACACCTCTTGGGTGAATACAAAACAGAAAGAATACTTAATGCACCTGTCTATATAGCTGAATACGGATTCGCAAAGTACGCTATGACTAAACTTAATGCGTGTGCACAAAGTTTACTCAAAATATCTGTCAAATATAACATTACCCCCAAAAGGTCTATTAAGTATACTTTCATTTCATTTATTAGCCATAAATTGCATGTACATATAGATAATAATATTATTGAATCGTTTACACATTTTATGAAATAGCGCAATTTACAATTTTACCCAAAGAGGTAGCCTAACACATAATAGAATAAGAAGGTCAGAATATCCCAGCCATTTTTAGATCGGTAATTTTCAATTATCCAATATGTATCTATCTATATATGGGATTTCAGGGATTACACTACCATGAAGTACCTTATATAAAAATTGTTATAAGCCACTATATACAGTCCATATTAAATCCTATTACATTAATTACAATTAACAATATTAATACATTTTCCTTAAATTATTATTATTATTTATTTATTTTAATTAATAATGATTCAAATTATACGTTTAAGCTATATAGACATATTTCAATTAGGTATTTTCTGAGAGTATTAAAAAGATTACTGTTAGGCAAGCACTTCGTTTCGGCGGGCAATGCGTTATAGACTTTGGCAGCGAGGAACCTTGGAGAATGTCGGTACCTCGTCGTTTTGCCAATAGGAACCCGAACGTTGTGTGCAAATATTGCACTAAGTCTTTCGCTACTGAAGCAGAGACTCAGTGTAAATTTATCTGGACGTGTCCTCGCTAATAAATCTGTTTTGTAGCCATACAGTCGCGCGTTTCGTGAACGCGCGGCTATATCTTGACATGTGGCTGTTTGTCGCGTTTGCAACGCGTGACAGACGCAACGCGGTAGCGCTACAGTCGCGTTGTATCGATTCAGCATCGCTATTGTATCGATACAAAAGCGGGGCCGCGAGCGCTTTATATGAACGCTGCATCGCAATAGTAGCGACGCAGAATCTCGTCTGTAGCGATGCAGAATCGCGTTAGTAACCATGCTGCATTGCGATACTAGCGATGAAGAATCGTGTCTACTTGGGCTATGGTACATGTCCAGCGACCGCATAGCGTTAGTATCGCGACAGTTTCGCAACTGTATCGCGACTGCATCGCTGTTAAAAATCGCCGTGGGCGACCGCTCTATGATTTCTACCGATCTAATTTTTGGTGCAATAAATCAGAATATTCTTACCAATATTTTCTAGTAAGAATGGAGCAAGCTAATTTCTTTTATTAATAAAACACTTGGCCGATTGTTTTGGATTATTAATACATAATTATAAAAGCACTATTATATACTTTGAAATATTTTATTTAATACTTACAAAAAAATTCTAATAATTCTACAGCCTCTTAATATTAATCATTTTAATTCATTTATTGTAATTTGAATTGGGAATAACTGATGCACTGCTTACCTTGTCATTCTATCATGCCATATATGCATGCCAAAATGGATTGAAAGGGTTAATACTGAATCAACAAAAGGAACAAATTGTACAACAAATCACTTGTTTAAATAATTTATGGGTATTCTTTAAATTTACTTAGTCGAACAAGTGTAATATTTTGTTTCAGGGTCGGCAAAACTTGTTCATCTATATAAGAATGGAAATAATAGTGGACTACACCATGAGATTTAAATGCTGTTACATTTACATGTCGTAGCACTGTTCACTATTATTACAAAATTATAATTAAAAACATTATTAATAAACAAAAACACATTTATTTCAATTATATTGTTTCGAAGTTTTTTATTTAAACCAATTATAATCTATTTTCTTAACAGTTGTCCATTGTCACGGTTAATCTGGGGTAGAGCCTTCTCTTATGAAGCTCTGAAGTCCTATTTCACCATTTGCACCACTACTAGTCACTCGAGAGCAAGCGGATCCACAAGGTTGTGTAGGAATATTTAGCACTGGTTGAAGAAGAACTGTAAATATTCTGCGTTTTAGATTTTGGCGGATACCACGCTGGAGATTTGCCTTAGTTATTCATCTTATATTTTCTGTTTAAGCTCTGACATATGTTTCGAATCTAATCCAAACGTGCCCCTAGCCTGCTCAGTTGGAAGTCTTGGTTGGGTACTTGAGATCTTTTTAAAGACCATTATCAACTTTAAAACTATTTTCGTTTTACTTTCACTATACAGTACAGCAGCGTCAAACAATTTTCTGTGGCCCGCCAAAGTCACTCTCACTTGACAGAACTTTGATCAATGTTGCCATTTATCTTGTTTTAGAAACTATTAAGCAATTCGCTATTTTCGAAGAACTGTTCCGTTCAGCTTTACTAAACGTCATACATAATAGACGTAAATCAATTTATAAAGGAAGATTTGTGCCAATAAATTTGTTATTCATGTTATGTTTGTACTTGCCAGGCTGCCTTCTTATTTTGGACCTGCTGTCCGACAAGCGCTTAGGTCTCTCATACTAGTCACAGACAATCATGCGACGGCCAATCCACACGTCTCACAGCCGCGGTACGTACACTATCGCCACGTGCCAGGGAGCGCGCTGGAGCCGGGCCGCGCCACACCGCCCATGCTTTTCGGCTTACGCTTCCGCGTCTGGATACCGTCCTTTTTCATACTTAGCGGACGATTCACCTGAAATTACACATGTTATTTAGTATTATTAGAATTTAAATTAATCGAAACGATGGCTCTGGATAAGGGCATGTATGTTACTCACGCGACTTTGTTAGAGTAACTGTCATTCCCAGACGGGGGAACTCCTCGTAATCTGCCGCCATGCGGTCCTATCATCCTTTAAACAAGCGTATCTACATGCGAAGAGATAATTGATAAAAGATTATTTATCTTATTATGAATATTCGTGGTCGTGCGATGATAATTCTCTATCAGTCGGTAGCCCCGGCCGCGTTTTATCTCGCAAGATTAGATGACACCCTGTGTTTTGTTTTTTTTTTATACAGACCCAATATTTGCCAAGGAGTTTCCTGATAACTGCGACTGCACTATGCTCCGATTAGATACCTGCCTCGCAGCCCCGCGTCTTGTGTAATCGCGCCGCCGCAATCAGCAGCGCGGGCCTTAACACCACGCGCTGCTTGACATCTAATCCGAATACAACCAGGAGATATAACTCACACTGTGCAGTTTGTAGTAGAGTCCACAGGCGTTGCAGACAGGTTCGCCGTTGTTGTTGCGCCGCCACAGCGTGGTGTTGGAGGTGCGGCAGTTGGCACAAGTCACGCCGACGCGCCTGTTGCCGTTCGTTGGCTAAAATACGCAAATATTATTAAAATAATTTTCATTCTGAACAGTTAACTACCTACAGGATCTGCTAATGAACCTATACAAATATCGGCTTACTAGTGCTTGTTGCGGCTTGGCTTTCTGTCCTTTGAGTGGTGGCCGGTTAACTCCGTTGATGCGCGTATAGAGGCCGCATGCGTTGCATAGATAGTGGCCCGTGCCATCCCGTCGCCAGAGAGGGGTAGTGGCTGCAGCGCAATTCACGCATTCTTTTACTTCACCCATGCCAGCCATGCCTAAAATTATATTTTTTTATAGTTATGTTCAACATTAAGTAATATAAAATTTACCAGGATTTTATAATAATATTTACTGGGATCAAAACCGTCGTCGATCGGAAGCATGTTGTGAGCGGGCCACGGCTGCGTCGGAGCAGCATACCCCTCCACCAGCAGGCTGCCTTCGTACCCTGATACTGGCACGTACTCCACGCCCCCACCTTGGCCTAGGTAGTGCTCTCCGGCGACTTTGTATTGTACTGCACTACCATGCGTATATAATGTAACCTGAAATTTGCCATATAAGATTACATTTTTAGCGCTGTTGTCGAATTCACGATAAGTACCTAATACAGTGAATTTCCTTAATTTATATTTACCTGCTGTGAATTAGGACTTGCTGGGGTTTCGTAAACTGTCTGTGATTGTGGCACAATAGACCCGTATACGACATGAGCTCCGCGCGTGGTTAGTGAGGAAGATGAAAGGGTAGGGTCGCTTCGGTAGAGAAGCTGACTCGGCGGGGATTCATCTCCCCTTGCTCCTGTAGCCACTGTTCCAGCTGCTCCTCCGTAAAGTGTCAACAGCTCTTTGCCACCGCTGCTATATGCACCATATCCTCCAGCACCACCATACTGCGGACTTTGTCCTGCATATGCATACCCTCCGTGCACAGATGTAACAGGCTGCAAACTGGCATACGTCGTAGGTCGCAATTCACTTTCACCTCTGGATTCGTATTTTACTTGCTGATATGCAACACCAACAGCTTGTTGACTATTTAAAGAAGTTGTTTGAATCATTTCAAGTGAAGATGATGCCGAAACTTGGTCATTTAAAACTGCTCCGTATTGTCTACCGTTGCTTGTACTGGGTGCACCAATGTCATCGTTTTGTGCATACTGTAATTGCTCAGGCTTGTTTTTGGCTTCCATAAAAGCGTCTTGCCCATGATCTTCCGGGTCACCATCTTGTGCCACGATGACATGATGTGGAGCACCGTAACGTAAAGATAATCCTCTACTATATGCGGGGCGTTGCGGAGCTCGAGCGTATTGTAATTGCATGCGTTTATCTACTACTGGTGATGGAAGTGATCTATATGGTTCTTGCTTAAAAGCCAGGTATCGAGCTGTTTCTGCTTCAGCTAACCGTAATCTTTCCTCATCGTAATGCTGCTGAGCGACATTACGAGCTTCAGTTTCTTCTAACTTCGGCGCATACTGATGTATCTGATGTTGTTCATGTTCGATAGGTGGAGCTTCAGGTGGTTCATCTTTAACGCCATCTTCGGGAGTAATGTCAGTATCATCGGTAGTGATATACCCGGCGGCTGTGATAGTTCGCATGGCGCGTCGAGAGGTGATCACCGACTGAGACTGCGGCTGGGGCGAGTCGTGCTGGCTGACGATGGGCGACTCGGCGATAGCACTGGCACTCTTGTTGGAGTGCTCTTGCTCAATCCGCTCCTCGTGCTTAACTTGTTGTAGCGCCTCGGCCGCAGCTTGTAGTTCATGTTGGTCCCGGTTATTTTCTCCAGCTGCATTTGCTTGACCCTCCATTATGGCACTGCAAAGGAAGTTTTTTTATTCCAAATTTGTAGTGTTTTTATGTCATACAAGGCGATGCGTGTTGGAATTTCCTTGAAGGCGTTAAGGTTCAACATTCCTAATGTGGACATACAAACAGCAAGGGGCACGGGGCAGTCTGTAGGCCCTTGTTGATATCGGTGTCACTGTTTCCAATTTGGAAGTAACACCTTTAATTTGAACTTGTATTTAATCATTAGCTCATTATTGTAAATGTAAATGCGTAAATATTAAACAGTGAACGTTCATCGCGAACCATGTGACAAGCACTCGGGTTTATTTTTTTCTGGATAGGAACTACGTTGTTAACCTCAGATGGCTTTGTCAGCTTCCCTCGACTGCCATGTAATTCTATAACGTACGTTGCGGCTGACCAGCGATGAGGTACACATTAAAATTTAAAGTGAATCATTTAGTCCTTAGGTGCATTGTAAATGAATAGATTATTTTATCTGCTGATCAGCCGCTGCGCACGTAAGATAAGAATCACACCACAGAACAAGCAAGTGACCTCCACGGTTCGCCTTATAATATAGGTATAATTCCCGGCGCATAAGTTGACCCAAAATGACAGATAAATGATAGTTGCCGCGCAGGTCCAAGTATGGAAAAAAACGCCGCACGTCATACCGCACCTCGATTGAGATCCGAAAATGAGTTCTGCGCATTCAAGGTCAAACGCTCAACTTACGTTCCACGAATTATACCGAATATTAATTAAAGATCAACAAAATTATTTTTTTATATTATTTCGGTTATATAATAACTTATATTCAAAAGTGACGGCTTGGGCAAAGCTATGTTCAAAGAGCAAAGTTGTAAGGTTTTACGGTAATTTAAATATAAAAAAGTAAATTAGAAAATATATATCTGTATCTATAAAAATCTCGTGTTACGGTGTTTGTGGTTGCACTCCTCCGAAACGGTTCGACAGATTTTTATGTTATGTATATTTGGTAGATATGAGAATAGTCGTAAAGTATATTTCATACCTCTAGGTGATTAGGATGTCGACGCGGACGAAATGGCGAGCGGAAGCAAAAACATATATATTATATTCATTGGAAATTCCTGACATTATCGTATATCGACCGTATTCCTAAACAAATGGCCTAAATTTCTGACGTCTGATTACCCTACTTAGGGCTAAATATCTAATCATGCAGTACAATACGATTACTGGGAATTTGTAAAACTGTGAAACTTCATTTCTCGGCTATTATCGGAGCAGATCGGCAGTTATTATACATACCTATTCGTAATAAAATAATAGCAATTCACCTTACAGTTGAAAAAAGTAATTTATAATTTGATTTGCCGCAATGACGTGTGTAATATAGATAAATTTACTTCATAACGAAAAAACAAACTTCGCCGGACTGATACCGAGAAGTGCGAATGTCAAATTCCAATTTTATTATCCGTGCTATAACGGGAGTTGAAATTGCGAATGTTATAATTTTCTATTGAGAATATAATCTATTAGAAAATATCCGATTAGGTAAAAAGGCGAATAAAAATTTACACAATAATAAGGCGCCACAATACATATACTTATTACATTTGCGCCAGAAATACCAGTTGATTCAAGAGGTCGTGGCGATCATGCTTCAGTGAGGTTTTCGATGAGTATACTCAGAAAAAAATCTCGAGGCAATGTTTGTAGTTTTACATTGCAAACAAATTATTGCGAAAATAACATTTTTATTCTGAAAATCAGAAATCACCCTTTGCCCCCCTTGCTGCCCCTGCCCTAGAAACTTTTATTTTGCGAATCGCAAATATTGCGTAATTAACAATAAAATATTGTGATATTATCAACTTTTCAGTACTTTGATAAAACAACAAAGTAGTGCGTTTTGCGTCGAAAGGGTAAATTGCTGGTTTCACATAGTTAAGCTTAGCGAAGTTCACAACATAGACTTTACGTTGTGGCTTCAACAACCTTAAGAACCTTTGCGAAATTCCAAACAGAGTCTACGGGACAGAACTCTACGGGATCCACCCAGTTGCAGTTTAAGCGGTTCACAATGTTCGCCGAACATTGATTTTATACGTTGTGGCGTTAACTACTTTTAGGACCCTTTAAATCACAACAGGGAACGTTGCTATCTCCTCAATGTTATTCTGCGGGACTAGCAATGTTAACGTCGCTGTTCAAACGTAACGTCTAAGTTAAGTTAATGCACCGATAGATGGCCCTGTCGACTGGATTCATCGCGCTATCGTTCCTCCTCCTTAGAATGCATAAGAGCCTGTGATTTTCTCAGTTCATAGAGGGCATGACCGTACGTCAGCTCACATGACTGCTCGAACAGTGTGCGCCACGAGAGGATATAATTTCCGTCCAAGGCTGGCGATTATCAACTATCTGATCTAAGATGGCAGAATGCGTCTGCTGCCCAAACTGATTGACCTACTTCACAAGCAGTCTTCATCTTCTAATATAAGGAATACACAGAATCTCCCAAACTCGCAGCCACGTCGGTAGAAGTCCGGAAATCATCGATGTGGGAGGACTCTGTCTGTTGTAAAAAGGAATGAGTTTGCCTTTTGAACGCCACGGCTAACGGCGAAAAAGCATGCCACGGGCGCTCGACGACGGCTGTAGCCACACTGTAGCCGACGCAAATGTATGAAAAACGGAATATCGTGGCGTCAGGGGCACGGAAATCTGCTGTCGGCTAAAGCCGACTGGGGCGTTCAAAAGGTTAGGTTAGCCAGCAATAGGCGCATGTTTCTTGTTCCTATCGAAATAAATTGGCTTATAATTGATGCATTCATCGACACGGGGCTACTGTGTCATGTATTTCCAATAGAATGTTAGAATCCACATCCATGGAGGCCATTCGGTGAAAGTTAGAGGAATGGTTGAGTTAGGATTGATAGTGGCTGTTTTATATAGTATTTTTTTTATTGCGGATTTATTTGTAGCCGCAATTCTTACCTAAGATATTTTATTTGAAAATTACACACAATAAATTTTGAAAAAAATGTGAGTTGTATTTGCGAAATTATTTTTCAGTGTTATTTAAATCAACGTCATAGTTTGAAAAGAACAAATATGTTGTTTCTTTACGAAGGCAGGAATTAGAAAGTTTAAATAAATTAGAACATATAAATATATTCTATTTAATAGTAGATTGTTGCACCAAGCAGAAAGTGATTCATTATTGCGCCGAGTGTTAGTTTGACTCCACATTGACTCTACATCGACTCTACATTGACTCGACATTGACTCCACATTGACTCTACATTGACTCTTGAGTGTAAACATCTTGATCAACTAACCAAGTTAAAAAAATACAAAACAGTGCAATAATGAATTTTGTATGCAACTTTATTTGCTATAGAGCAAATAAGGGCTACTTTGTGCTGAGTATTTAAGGCCATATTGATGAAATTAAAGCGTATTTGGAAGAAACGTAAATTTACTTTACCTCGTTGGTTGAGAAAAATGAAAATTGTTCATATATCCATAGATAAAGGAGTAGGACTAGACATAATATAGTGCGCGTAAATCGTCTTAGTTTTGTTCTGTACGAGACATTAACTACTTTATTATAATATGATTTTATTATCAGTGTTATATATTAATGTACCTACTTCAAAAGTAATATTATTTATGTTTCAGTTATTCATCTTTTTTATACAACTTCTCATGATTACTAATATTCACGTACTTATACGTCATGTCAGTGCACATCGATAAAGCAGCCAAGCAGCGGTTTTTCTTCCGACTTGATATACCTACAAATATTGGTATTTCGAACTGATAACTTATCTTTATAATAATAAAATATTGCGCCTTTATTGCTCAGGAATAGTGTCGCGTTTTATAAGTCACAGAATGTTTAGAATCGGCTAATGAGTATCAGAGCATAGCATACAGAGCAATACACAAACCTATAAACAAATTTTACCTCTTTATAATATAAGTGTAGACGAATATTTTGAGTAGGTAGTCACACATTTAGAAAACACGGTACATGCTAAATTGAGTAATAAATATAATCCTACTTAACGAAAAATTTATTGTAGTGTTTTAAACGTATAAAGGTAGGTAGGTACTTGTTTACGTCATATGAGCAAGTCAGTCTAACTATGAATAGGAGTGACGGAGAGTTCGAGCGCTGCTGTGTGTTTAGCGCAAGTCAATACAGCCGTATGCAGTGTAAAATCAACCCTTTGCCATGTAATTAAAGTTAAAATTAGATTATGAAGAGAACGTTCTGAGTGACTTTTTCAAAGTTAAAGTAAAAACAGCTAAGGTAAATTTTTGGGTAAATTTGGTCGCGGCGTTTCCGCTCCGGCTGAACCCAGTGCCGGCGCGTAGCGTTTTAGGGCGAGCTCGTTGTTTGCTCGACACACTGATGGTACAGATAACCACACCAGGACTTATATCTCCTGATAACAACTGTTTATTAGTGCTTCATCATAGTAACCATCTGTTGCGTCGTTATTGGACTAACTAAGCTAAGTATTAAATAACACTCGTAAACTCGTATGAACACCATCTGGTCCGTACATACCGGAATCAACTTGACGCGCATTTTTATGATATTTCTTTGAAGAGAACATATTATTTTAAAAATACTTATTTCAAGTCTTACTATTTTTAATAACCACCATTACGAGACATTTTTTTTATTAAGTATAACAAAAGCGTATAGAGGATGAATCGTCGCTAATCAATATATTATAGAGAATTATTCTAAATAAATTCTATCAAAATATCGACTATTAAACAGATTAGTATCTGCGGTGGACTGTACCTATTAACTGATGGAATGAACACGTAAATTATGAAAACAGAGATTTCGGGTAGAAATATCATAATGTAATTCACAGTGTATCAGCGCAGCGCAAGATTGACAGTAAAAACAATCAAAAACCAAATTAGGAAAATATTAGAAGGAAATATGAGGTATATAAAAGATTCCGACGAATTGAGAACCTCCTCCTCCTCTATGAAATATTATTTCCGTAGTCATCTAAACCATTAATTTTAAAAGAGCAACGATTACTTACATGCCAATGTTATATAAGAGACGGATACACATGCTTTAGAAATTGCGTGTATCGATCCGTGTATTTATTAAAACACGTAGGTACGTACGAACTTCAAACACGTATTGTACGGCGAACTGAACCGTCTGGATGCTTAGACCCACTGGTGCTAAGATCACGGATACACGTGCCGGCGGATACACGTGGTACTGATAGCTCTACTTCTTACGACGACGCGGTTAGCCTAGTTGGTAGTGACCCTGCCTCCGCAGCTAGCGTCCCGGGTTCGATCCCCGGTGAGGGCAAATATTTGTGCGATAAGCACGAATGTTTGTTCCTGAGTCTTGGATGTTTCCTATGCATTTAAGTATTTATTTATCTATATAAGTATGTATATCGTCGTCTAGTACCAATAACACAAGCCTTTAGAGCTTACTTTGGGACTAGATCGATTTGTGTAAAGATAGTCCCCTGATTTATTTATTTTTTATTTATTTATTTACTTGTTTGTCCGTCACAACAGAAAATATTAAAAATTGGGCAAACTATAATAGTCATTTGGCCAGTATCTGGGGTTCCGAAGTCAAACTTTCGGCATTCTGTTTGTATGTCCCAGGCACTTCTTGTCTTAAACTATTAAACTGAAATTCTGTACAATGTATAAGATAGATGTCTTTTTCGCGCACAAGGACAAGATAAAATCCGGTTATCTATTTTACCCGACTGCACCACGCAAAGAAGGGTTATGTGCTTATCAGCCTATGTATGTATGTTTGTTCCTTGTTGGTGCTCTAGAGACCAAATGTTTGGGCTGATTCAATCGATTGTTTTAAACTTACGAAAGTCACCAAAGACATGACAGTAATCAAATTTAAAAATTAGACCCGTTTAAATCTTCCTAATAATAATCGGTCCCGACTGTTAAAGTCGCTATGTTCCGCATTAGAATTTATTATCGGTTGTATGTGTATATCTGTCATGAAACTATGCATCACTAAACTAAACATATAACTAATATTCAATGGTGTAGTTATTCAATATTACTTAACAGAATTCTAGACCACTGGACTTGTTTTTTCATTCCAGTTTTTATTTAAAGTTTATATTTTAAGCAGTTGGGTTTTCTGATTTTTATTTTTTTTATAAAATTACCTCCTATATCAACATTAGGCAGAATCCTATTTCTGAATCCTCAAGAAGAAGAAGATGCTTGCGCGCCATGCGGTTAGAAGAGAGTTTGCTCTGAGCTTGCCTTACCTGCAGCGGGAGTGCATTCCACATACTAACTGTCTGAAGGGTAAAAAAATTGGACCCGAAACCAGTACGTTGAGTTCTGTTCTCCGAGTTTAAGTCTATGAGAGTCTGAAGTCTATAAAAATTAAGCTTACAGCCCGTTCTGGGAGTTTCGAATTGATATTTACATCTAAGTAATCGGGCGCTGCCGGGTCAAATAAAGTGGGAAAAAGAATCGACAGAATTCTAAGGGGCTTGCGTTCCCGAATAGGAAGCCAATTATGGTGCAAGCCAATTTACACGCAGGCCGAAGACGAACCTTAGTTATTAAAACGGCGGCTTGATAAATGTTAACGCAACACACATCAGCATAATCAATAATAGGCAACACTAGCGCCTGTATTAACAAAGTCTTATACATGACCGGGAGAACGTTCCTTAACCTATAGAGCGCCCTTATTGTGAGTATTATTAAAATAGGTTCTAGGTGAAAATCTACTTGCCTACCTACTTGTTGGTAACCGATGTTTTTAAGCTAATTCGACCCCGCTGAATCCGGAAATCTCTCACTGGAAGTGAGATATTCAACAAGGTGGCCAAAGACCGGAATTCGATTTATTTCCCGTCTCTTAAGACCTATCGACGCGATTTAAAAAACAAGTTATTCGTTTTTCAGGACAAAAATACATAAAAATATATAAAAGTATGATTAGAAACCAGTACATGTTTATTTTTTATTATCACTTTGGCCAAGAAATGCAAAATCTTAAAAATATATCTGTTACGGGTATGTAAGCATGAATACCACAATTTACATTTACATAGTGTCGCTAAATTTTCAGTCCCTGGGAAAGATTTTTCCCTAAGTCCTATAAACGAGATTTAAAGTAAAAATATATTTTTTTTTCGATTCCCATACATTATTACACCTAAATTCGGTAATGTTACTCATCAGAGTTATTCGTATTCGGATAATGTCATGTCATATTAGCGCCATCTCACAGAGTTTTGGGGTACCAGTATTGACGAGATGGCACTATAATTTAATGACATTCAAGTTTTGAGGTCCCAGTAGGCTAACATCCAATAGCAACGATAAAAATCCTCAAAAATGTACAACATGGTTCTAAATGATATTGTTATTATACGAGCAGATATAGTTTATGAGAAATTAACTAAGTAAAAAAACATTTTTTAAAACATCATACCCGTTCATTATATTATACAATTTATATGATATAAAAGCTTGTCGCGAGATTTACCTATGGAGTCGTTGTTAGTTAACGACTCCAACGCATAATTTTCGAATTGCCATGAAAACTCCAATCCCTACTCATTACAATTTGCACAGGTAGCGATACAAGAGGTGGGAATAGGCGGCAGCCTACTGAAAATGTATTAAAAACACATTATAATGCCGCCAGCCTTTTCAGCCCCCTTTGTCTAGGAAAACCGCATCATAAGAACTACAAAGGTGATTAAAACAACAAATTACATATTTTTAGGCAAAAATAATACACAAGGGTACATAAATACAGTATTTAAAGTAATTAAATAGCTTAAGGTGGTTCAACTGCGCAAGCGCCGCGTCATGCGTTACAAGTTCGCGAATATAACGGATTACAGTAGCTTATTTAAACTACTATTCTTAATTCATTGACAATTAAGTATTAGTGAAATTTTTTCTACAATATTTTAACAAGAAGTGTGTGGTTTTACTGAATGCCGTGTTTACCAATTACAGTGACATAAATATTAATAACTTCTTTCTTCTTCCTACTTATTCTAGTCTTTTACGTTTTTTTATCGTAATATATTTTAGTTATCTGTATCTATTCTTTGTCCTCAAAAACATATAGGTACTTTAATTTTTAAATCTCGTCGATAGTAGACGGGAAATATTTAGAATACTTATGTAGAATTCCCGTCTTTGGACGCCATCTTGAATATCTTACTTCCGGTCAAGATTTCGAGTCGGTAACTGGCATTTTCGGTTTCAGCGGGGTGAGTTAGTTTAAAGGATCTGTTACCAAAAAGCAATATTATTATAATGATTTGCTTCTATTCTAGACTCAAAACGAAGGCCTTTTTTTGCAACTCTGGTCCTGACTATTACATGTTTTTTACTGTGCGACAGACGTCAGAAAAGAAATTGAAAGAAGAAGAAGAAGAAGTTGTCACTATTAAAGGAGATTTGTACGAGTCGCAATAGCGCCTCTTTACAACTTTACACGAAAGACTAGATTAAATGCAACGCTGCGGATAGTTTTTTTACTCTACCCGAAACATATATTATCGTGATATTATTATCCATTAATTAAAGAAATAAATAGGGCTTAAAATGTTCAAAGTATTTATACAAAAATATTTTTACCCGGATATATAACAGTCAAGTAGGTTTTTTGTGTGAATTATACCAATAATAAATCAATTTTAAATTAAAAAATAGAAATATATAAATAAAAAGCAATGCACTCCCATATACTCAACGATGTAAGTAAGACAATCCATATCCATCCATACTCCATACTTAATAATATAAATGCGAAAGTAACTCTGTCTCTTTTTGTTACGTTTTCACGGATAAGCCGCTTAACCAATTTTTATGAAATTTACTATGGATAAAGTTTGAACCTTGGGAAAGTACATAAGCTAGTTTTTTTACAGAAAATCAATCCCTAAAACGGTGAAATAGGGGCTGGCAAAATAAATTTACAGTAAGTATTTGCGTGCCCGATGAGAGCCCGTAACTGATTTGAGAAAACATAAAACATTTTTTTTTAATTCAGTATCATTGATAACATAGAGATAGTTTGAGCCCGGGGGAAAACAGACTTTTTAAGACAACCAATCCCTAAAAGGGTGAAATAGGGGTTGGTAATTAATTAATTAATTCGTGCATTCTCGTTTAGAGCCCGTAATTTAAACGAAGAAAACTACATTTAACAGTCAGTAAGTAACATTTCAGTTAGTTATATTCTAAAGATACACTTCCATGCAGACGGAGTTGCGCCTAAAAGGTAGTTGTTAATAAATTTAAAATACAAGCGGGTAATAATCACGTTAAGAAACAACATTTGTCTTTCCTGTGGCCAAAAGTTAACGAAAACTAAGGGTGCAATTCACGTTTTCTTCATACAGGCCAAAACTATGCCTGATGCCCTGCATGCTGATATAGTCCAAGCAAAAAAATCAAGCCTCAGAGTTTTTAACTTTTGGGAACAGGAGGGGACAGTTCTGAACCTAAATGTGATTATTACCCAAGCACCACAGATCGCTTATTTGCAAAGTCGCTTCAGCAGATAAAAGACATTCGCTTTAAAGCGCCAGCCGTGTTTTTACTTCACAATAAATGGTAATGATAATATGCGATGTAGTAATGTTTGGGCGAGATGCACAAGTTCTAACTTACTGGATCTCTAGCATCGTAAAGTTACGCATTTGAAAAGTTGGTGAGTTTTTTCATGAAATAGCCTATAGCCTGTTGCAATGCAAAACACAAACAGTCCAACTGCAAGCCTCAGGCGCACACACGAATGCTTATTGAGTTCACGCGGCAAAGTGGTAAATAATAAAAATAACCAATTTCGAATCTTTCGTTCTTTCTATAATCAGGTACCCTAATATAACAATGTTTAAACAATAGTCGGCTTGAAACATAGGGTTATAGTTTCCATAAACAAGGGGGGCATCGTTAAGCACAGTTTTGGACCCAAACTGAAACACTTGACGCGATTAATTCAAAAGAAAAGGTGTAAATATGAACTAATCTAATCATTCTAATATATTTTTGTCAGGATTGCATTATAATATTGCAATTACATTCATAAAGAAAACGCTGAAAGTACCTACTGCATCCTGGAGAGTTAAGTGAAGCCTTCAGGAAATAGACGGAGTTAGAATTTGGAATCAATAAGGGTCCAGGGCCTCTCTTCGGGAACGTCCAAGCGATATTGTTGCAACTCGCGAGTGAGATTCGCATCCCGCTCTTACGCATTACACATCGTGTTGAAGAGTGGGATGAGAATCTCGCTAGCGCGTCGCTAGAATATCGCTTCGACGTTCCCGAATAGAGGCGCAGGAAAGTTGTAAGAAAATCCAGTTCATATCATAATAATATTATTTTTAAACTATGTGACAATCAATATTTTTAAGTGAGGAAACAGGTTGACATAATAAGGTCAAATATCAAATTACCAACGCTAAAGACGTTAGCATAATACTACGTACTGCTTATAATTGAAAAAACCGCATCGATAAACAGCTAAAGAGATTTGCTGGTACAATACTGTGTACTGTGATTTTTTTGCATCACTTTTTTCAAAAGGTGAGTTTTATTTTATATCTCATGGTTTATTTGCTCAGTTGATCTTTAAATAACAAGTAATTGAAAACAAAATAATAATTTTCTTAAGCTTATATGTAATTTTAATGAAAAAATTACTTATTACTATTTAATAAAAAAAACACATTTCTTTTAAAAATAGTTTTGTTAGAATTGGCTGTTTGATACTGACTTACTATTGTAATTGAATAATTGAATTTTTGATGGTTTAATTAAAAGCAATATGTGAGTTGCGTCGTGCATTTTTTTAGGTTATGTTCCGGTTTTTTTTTTTTAATTTATTAAATATACTTTTTTGTTGAGAAAAGCATTATAATATGCTGGGGCCGTAATTTACCATCCTAGCCTCATATTAATTGACCAGGTGTTCCACCCTCTTTCTCCCTCCATCTATGTGATGTTCTATTTCATAATAATAATTAACTAATAAATACCATGTGTTAAATAAGTTTTAATGTCCTTATGATACAAAAATTGCTCAATAAATACGAAGGTAGGTAATATATTGCTTTGTGTTAAAGTCTAATGGCCTTCAAGGAACAGATATCACTTATAATATGGGTAGGTACTATAATGTTTTTAATATCCATCCATACTAATCCATAAGTACTAATATTATGAATGCGAAAGTAACTCTTAGCTCAGTCTTACTAAAGCTAAGGCTAAGCCGCTGAACCGGTTTTGATAAAATTTGTTATTGAGATAGCTTGAGACATGGGGAAGAACATGATACTTTTTCAGAAAATCAACCCTTAAATAGATAAAATAGGGGTTGATTTATTTAGGGAAGTTCGTGCGCTGAGATGAGTGCTCGTTAATGTCTTTTTATGTATCTGCTCGATTCATAGCTAAACCGCTGAACAGATTTTGCAGAAATTTGGCATGAATAAAGTTTGAACCTTGGGAAAGGACATAGGCTACTTATTTTTAAGAAAATCAATCCATAAAATGGTGAAATAGGGACTGACAAAATTATTTACGGTAAGTATCTGCGTGCCCGACGAGTGTCCGACAGTAATTTGAGGAAAAAACAATCAAAATTTAAAGATTTAGTGTCGTAAAAATTTGTTAAAGATACATTTTCACACAGTTGAAGTTGCGGTAAAAACTAGGATTTTATAAGAACTCATTTTGCCGAGAAAAGACTATCTTATCTTGTGATTCATGCTTTCCGCGATTTCCATTCAAAGTCGTAAGCAAGTGTTAGTCTTTATGCTTCAATTTAATTTTCAATGTGAATAGTAGAAAATGATTTCTTTTTATCACCATTTCGCACACACATTGTTACATTGTACCTACGAAGGGCTGAATTTCACCAGCATGGTGTAAAACATACTGATAATTGACGATAGTAAATAAGCCTTAATCTAGGCATAAGTTACGCGTGAGGGGAAGTCCACTAATTTGATGTTTTTAACAAAAACTACCCCTCCTCCTCCTCCTTGGTGAGATTTGATAAAATTTGGTGGGATTCTTCACTTCACTTGAGATTTACCCTATATGTTTGAAATAATTAAATTATTATTAATGCCATTTACTTCGCTTCATGCATTCATAAATAACTAAGCGTTAATACTGATGTCTTCTATGTACTATTTTTTCCATGAGTGTTATTTGTTATGTTTTGAGAATGTATATTCTCTGAATTAAAAAGTTGATGTGGGTTTTTCACGGGCCCTCGGTTTTAAATGAGATTTAGTAAGATTTTGTCAGAACCCTTCCCCCATTGTGAGCTCACATAATTTATGGACGCCCCTTTATATATCCCCTTATATTTTTTCTAGTTTGGGCAAATCGGGATTAAAAATTGGATCAAAGCAATCTAAGCCAATTGGTACGAGCGTAGAATCATATAGTTTTATGCAGTTCAGATTGATACACCTGTATAATATGCTTAGTAAAATCATAAACGCTTTTGAATCTTACTTTCTTTATATTTAAAAGTTTAATTTGCTGGTTTTGCGTTATAATTACACTAAATACAATTTTTTTTTTTCGCCTAGTGATTGTAGAAAATATTTTTTTAAGTGATAATTGTTACGTATGCAGTAAAATTTTTAATTGCATTACTTAATTTCACATAAATATTCAACACTAAATGAAACACCACCAAGTAGGTACGTTGTTATGACACTTACCTTTATCTAGTGGAACAGCAAATATAATTATCTACAAACTTAAATAAATCTTTCGTGCAACTTTGGAATTATTGCGGCATCTTCCCGATATCACTATCACTTCATAAAATCTTCTAATCTATTATCCGAGAAATAATCACCGAGTGGCGCGGCGCGGGCGTTGCTCTGGTCTCAGGCGCTGTGATCTATGTCAGTTTTCCAGGTGTTTTGAGCTTTCCGAGGTGATCAGGCGACGGAGGGGCGAGGCGGGCATCGCGCGGAGACGCACACACGATTCGTCTCTGTGTGTGTGTGTAAGTGCGCGTGATTGGCCGAGCGCGCCCGCCTAACGTCACCGTTACGTTGTCCTGCACATAGCTAGAGCAGCGTAAGACATGAATAGGTTTCAGAATTAATACTCAGTGTAGACTAATAGGCGGCGTGATGCATTATAAATACGCCACAATTATGGCTTCCTGATATTTTTATTCGAATAATACGGTGATGGTATTCGAATATTTTTTGATAGTTCTATTTAACATCCAATTCCTCCTATACGACTATTCAGTAACAACGGCTTTAAAGCCGAAACCTGAGGCCAATGCGACATAGTTTTATAATCTTATTACAACATCAAAGTCACAAACTTAATAGTCCATTTTTTGCTCAATTTACGACTAAGAACAACGACTAGTACTGAAAGATGATTTAGTAGGTTAATTTAACGTACTTTTGTAATCTAAATACAACCTCACAGTCCCACAACCGAACGGTTAATTATGAAGTAAGTATTACGGCTATTTTGCTTTGCTTTTAACGATACTACGATATTTAAACTAGACTGGAATTAAGAGGAGTGTAAACCTATGGCTTTTCATACAATAGGCGATAACGATTTCGACCCCTTAAATGCTAACCGAGTTTGAGCAGTTTTTGATAGGATGTCAGTCAGAACAAAATCTGTCTATACATTTTGATTTTTTAACTATAATCAATAAATTCACTTGTATTGCTGTTTTAGTATTCTCATACAAAACTAATTTCGGCGATTATTTGACTTTCTGGCCTTTTTTCAATATTCACAAAACGTATAGACCTATATGTTGTTCTGACTGACAACCTGTCTAAAATTGGTCAAAATCGGTAAACATTTAAGGGGTGGAAATCGTTATCGCCTTTTTTATGATAAGGCTGTTTTTTGCCGTTGGTTCACAGTTCTCTTAATAACTTGACACGTTTTAATCTGACTTCGAATACTTCAAAAGTATCTGCCTTTTATGGCATATAGAAAATACTTTAAAACGAGCGTTGAATTTATCTAGTTAATACCTAATTACAATTTACAAGTTATTAATTCAATATCAGTGAAAATAATTTTCTATTTCAATTTCAATTTCAAATTTCATAATAAATTTTCTTTGAAATAATTTAAGAACGTTGTATTTATACCTTTTGAAAGGTATCATTTAAGAAAGTTCAAAGGACCTTGGCACTCGTTCAGATCTCACCTCTTTTATCGGCGATACTGTCAACCCCTGATGTTTTTGTGCCGAACTTGGCCCTTTTTTTCAGATTTGTTTTTGATCTGATATCACAATTTTGTCAAGTTATATTTGGCTCTTCTCTGTATTTAAATAAAACGTCATTAAACTACTCCTCGCCTAATTGAATTTAAAGTATAATCGTTCAACAATATCAAAACAAAGTTATCTAATTCACCAGTTCCATATATAATGTAGGATACTAGCCGCATTAATAAATTTATCTCCTATACCGACCCTTAATGTGATGATTTCTGATTTATTCCTATTTCTTTTCCTTACGTCTAATAACCTACCTCCACACCTAGTATTGATTTCCTAGGTCACCTGGAAGTAGTCTAAACTTTTGATCTATTATATCAGTCAGTGATAAAATTGTGGTGGTTTTTTTATTGAAATTTGAGGTTTTTATTAGACACGCAAAATTGCAAGTGTGTCATTGAATTAGATTTTAAGTTATGGGGAGGGGGGTGGGGGTCGAAAATGACACGAAATGGTTCGTGTAGGTAATATAACCTACGGCCGGTGTGTCGCGTACTTTGGCTGACACACTGCCGCGTGTCTAGATAAAAAAACCGGTCAAGTGCGAGCCTGACTCGCGCGCCGAGGGTTCCGCAATTACGTATGAAAAAGAAACAGTACCTTGTAAGACCCTAAAAAAGAAAAAAAAAATAGCTTTTAACAACGGGGTAACCATTTAAAACCTACCTATGAAATAGGACAAAAAATAACTTTCTCAAGATCCTATCTCCGTTCAATCGTAGAGTGTGATACGACTTTGCAAAGGTTATTCCGTTTAGCTTTTTTTTTATGTGATGTAATTACAACTTCACGGTTTTCGGACTTTTTCCTTTACTTGTGCTGTAAGACACTGCTTCTTGCCAAATTTCATGATTCTATTTCAACGGGAAGTACCCTATAGGTTTTGATTCCCTTTAGATTCCCTTAAAAATATCAAAATATGAGACATAAACGGCCATATCTTTTGATTGCAGTGACTTAGAAGGTTGATTTTTTCATAGCTTCAAGAGATTGCAGACCTGAGTATTTGATATTAATTTCAACTTGATACCTCCACGCGTTTCTGAGAAAAAGGTCTTGACAGACAGACAGACAGACAGACAGACAGACAGACAGACAGACAGATCCTATAAGGGTTCCTTTTTTCCTTTTGAGGTACGGTACCCTAAAAATGATCCTAGGGCGTGTCTTTTAATTACTGGAAAAATAAAATGTGACACCATATTATTATTATTTTAGAAAAGCGAGCTCTTCTAAAGATTTTGTTTCGCATTGATTTTACTCGCAACGCTCCCGATGCCATTTGTGATGGCGCCTGGAGCGTAGTCGGGTTTGTTGCGTAAATAAATAATTACTTATTTGTAAATAAGTAAATAATATATTTCGTGATAGTAACATTATATAAAATCAACACGTAAATTAAGTGCAACGTGGCATATGGCTATGTGAAAATGCGTTCGAGGCACCCATCTACCAAATCGTGAAATCTAAGTAGCGAAACAAAAAACAACAATTTGGAAAATAACAAAATATATTTCTCATTACCAGTGAGATCTAATATGTTATAAATTTGAATGTTTAAAGTCAACTTTTATATTACTTATTTACAGTTGACTCAAAACTGCAGTGGGGATCCCATATTATAGCAACAGCGAGTAGGTTGAACTCTGATGCGTATGCAGTCGGACAGATGAGGCCCATTTAACCGTTTAGCGACGGCAAGGTTGGTTTACTTCGCGTATTTCAAAAGCATTATTTCATATTCATTAATTTTATGGGGATCAGCTGCTGACTTAGATTCTAATGCTATTTTGCAAAAAGGTCCATCAGGGCCATATACTTATATACCTATAACATGGGCATCCGCAGGTCAGTGAAGCATTTTTTTAAGGAAATAGAAATTCTAACCATGTTTTCACTATATGTATTCGAAATAATAATGTATGTCTCGAAAAATCTATTTATACAATTTTCAAATGTAGATAAGCCAAAGGCTTCTAAGAATACCGGAAATCTTAAAGGACAAACTTATAGGTTATAGACTGGCTAAAACTACAAAAACATTTCTAGGAAATTGTATACGTTTTTACAATAAAATACCTAAAAATATTGATCAAACAGACACAATGTTGAAATTTACTGATAAGCGAATTCTTATTTTTAGGGCATATTACACGGTAAAAGACTACATTACGGACAGGGATGTTTAGAATTCATTCAGAGCTGCACTCGTCCCGTCGTTTCCCTGGGTCTTGATGGGCGTACCTACTGTGGTAAACGCTTATATACAACTGTAGACATCAATGGTAACTTATATTTATGCTTATGTGGTAAACACTTGTATACAACTGTAGACATCAATGGTAATTTATATGCTTATGTGGTAAACACTTGTATACAACTGTAGACATCAATGGTAACTTATATGCTTATGTGGTAAACACTTGTATACAACTGTAGACATCAATTGTAACTTATTATATGCTTACTACTTTGAAAAAAATTACACCTCACTGAGTTTCTTGCCAGCTGTTCTCAACAGAGGTTTTTTTCCTATTCCGGTGGTAGATTCATTCTTTGACCTTCAAAGACCTTGTAAAACCTTAAATTGAATAAAGATATTTCGCCTATAAAATGTATCAACCTTTTTAACGGGTTCAAACTGGAGATTCAAATTTGTACGGGACTAAGACCCGCGAAAATCTGCGAAGAAGGCATATTTTTTAAAAAATAAGTACATTACAATAGTAAGGATGTTATAGAATTCGACCCTGCAAATCTTCAACAAAGCAAGCCGCTTGGTACAGGTGTACCTATGGGTTGTCTGAGCTGATTCAGTCCGATACCCACGAGGTACCACCATGCAGGTGCGTAGGGGAGGTACGCGTCCACCACGCCTCACTCCGACCGAGATATCCTCGGACATTTAGCAAATTAATTTATTCTGGTGACTAGTTCGTATAATTCAAGAACTTCATTTTGGATCATCGAGAATATTTTGTTCCCATGTAAAAAAAGATGGTAGCAAAATGAATAAATAAAAGATATTTTTTTCGTAATGCATACTGAAAGTTAAACTACTGAGGTAATTATTACAAAAAAAACCTGACTAGCCCTGTTTCCGAAATATAAAAACAGAAACATTTTAAGGATATTTAACTAAAAATTACTTAATGCAATAGTAGATTGCGCTAAGAGCAACGTTTGGATAGAGTTGGGATTTTCATATACATTTTAATATAGTAGATAAAGGCTAAATTTAAAGCCTTGCATAATTGCTTATGCATTTAAATGCATAATTTCAGGAGTTTAGTGAAATAGGCTACTTTTTGACCATAGTAAATTCAACCTCCTCTTTTACCCTCTTCCAGTTTTCTTTTCGAAAGTATCTAGAACCCACGTCCGGCCTGAAATGACCCTTAAGAGGAATGTGAACCAACAACGAAAAACTCACCCTTTTCATACAAAAGGCGATAACGATTTCCACCCCTTAAATGTTAACCGATTTTGACCAATTTTTAAACACAAAATGTAGGTCTATGCTTTTTTTGAATATTGATTATAATTAGATCAACAAAGTCAAATAATCACCGAAATTAGCTTTGTATGAAAATATTGAAGCAACAATAAAACTGAATTTATTGATTGTAGTGTAAAATCACAACGTATAAACCTAGATTTTGTTCTGACTGACGACAACCCATTAAAAATTAGGGAAGGGGTGAAAATTGTTATCGCATTTTGTATGAAAAGCCGTAGGTTCACACTCCTCTTAATATAATTTCGAATACCGCATACAAACAGACATGAAATTCAACAAAACCGGACGTGCGAGTTAAACTCGCGTGGAGAGGGTTCCGTTCCGTACATGATTATCTGAAATTTCCTATGTTACTTTAAATACCATAAGGCTTTGCATAAGTTTTCCTGTAATCAATAGGTAAAGAACTATTTTCTGTATTATTTTCAAATTTTTAGGCCCTGAAATTTCGGAAATAATCGGGGGAATGGTCAAGTTTGGCCTATTTTTCTAATTAACTTCCAAACTATTTATCTTAAAATTCCTAAAAAATATATATTTAAAATCCTCACAATAAGCCCTTTCGTTTGATATGCCACACAATATAGTTTGCATAACTATTTTTTAATTTTATAATTTACCTATTATATTTATTTATAAGTGCCCCCATGCTTAAAATTCAATTTTTTACGTTACGCGTCCGTGTTGCGGTCACCGATATACATATGTTGTACCTATATAACAAATTTCAACTCAATTGGTCCAGTAGTTTCGGAGCAAATTGGCTGCGACAGACGGACAGACAGACAGACACACGAGTTATCCTATAAGGGTTCCGTTTTTTCCTTTTGAGGTACGGAACCCTAAAAACCATTGGGATGTGTTGTGTTGCTCATTCTGAAGCCCCCATAGCAATTTTTCAGTGTTATCTTATACTTTTTCCACTTTACGATTTTATTATATATGCATAATGTAGACCTAGATTTTGTTCTGACTACTACTACTGCTAACATTTAAGGGGTGGAAATCGTTATCGCCTCTTGTATGAAAAGGGTGATTCCTCATAATTAATAAGTTATATACGTTAGGTACTCGTTGTTAATGATATTTTAATGATTTAATAACTTTTTACAAGGTATCATCATCACAATTCACAGTTGACCTTACATAACAGTTTGTATGGCTGAGCGCTGTGCCCTCCGCCCCTACCTCAAAAACGATTGAGCGCATGAAAAAATTTTTTGAACAAAATATGTCGCATTTTTTATGCTCTACAATTTTTGTGACAGATGTTAACATTAGAGCTATAGAAACCTAGAAAATTGTTAAAGACCTATTTGTGTGACCTTACCTTGAATAACTTACGACAAAGACGCAAGATTTCGTGAGACTTTTGACAACTTTTAGAACGCCAAACTGAAGATATGTATGAGTTTCCCGTTTATTATATATCCGTCGTTCCGAGGTGCAACCCCTAATATCATTGGATTAAAAGCATTGCAACGCATGCCAGGCGTAGCAAGTAATAAAATGAAATATAATAGATTTATTTTATTGGCCTTTTTAGGCCCATACCATAAATACTCGTACCTTAAAGACTAACATATAGTGCATCTATTTTCTTAACGTCTCTCGGCAATCAACCCATTTCCGAATACAAACGAATGTAAATAATTGATAAATCCGACGACTGAAACACGAAGTTTGCTATGTAAAAAAATAACCAGAAATAAATAAAATGAAGATTGACCACCCAAACCCCTTTAAAGGTAATAAATAAAGCTTTATAATTAAATTACATTTATTGATGGATTTTTAAAACTATATAGCCTTAGATATTCTAATAATAAATTAAGATATGTATCTGAACAATAAAAAAAATGCTGATAGCGGACGTGTTAATGGGCTCAAACTATTATCTTATCAATTAGGGGCTTACTTGAGACATCGATCATCGCTCTAATTACGTACCTATACTGATGATAATTTTAATCACGGATTGCTGTTTGTACCTAAATGAATCTATGTAGAATGTTCTAATATTAAATGCATTCATCGAGTAAGGGTGCTTTAATCACGTGATGTTTTAGTAATGTTTTAATCCGGCTAAATGCCGTTACCTTCTCTTTTTATTTAGCCTATCCTTACTAGGCTAAATAAAAAGGGTAACGGCAGATCTCAACTACTCAAAGTTTTCATAGGAATTATCGGTCTAATTTATATCAAGAACCTTAAGAAAATCCGCAAGGTAGTCGACATGATCAAAGTATTTTTGACGAGTGGGGCATTCTGCCACTGTTATAAAGTTTGGGTTTAGGGAACGGTTATGGGTGATTCCTGAAAGGGTCAATTTACAGCGTCCAGAGTGAAAAAGTACCCGTAGAATTAAGATAGCTGACCTTACTATTTTTATTTAGTTACATTACCACTTAATCTAACTGGGGCACGATTTCTTTTTTAAGGTAAGTGAAATTACCCGTAAAAAAATATCAAACATCTAAAACCTCATTATCTTGGTGCGTCCATTTGCCATTTTGTGAACAAACTACCCCGAAAAGATCAATTCATGGATTGAAATCAAGTAATGTTTTGAGTCGTATCTTTAGACTATTAGTTATTAATTTGAAAGAAAAAATATCGTTCCTGTGTTTATCATAGTTTTTTTTAGAATAATTATAAGAGGTTTGTCCGGAGCTAAGCTATCATTTACTTGGTGCCTCAATTAACAACGTGCATATCCCTACTTAAACGTCTTCCTATGAGTTGCACCTGCCGTGCCTATACAGCATCAGTAACGCTTCTAAAGCCGCAGGGAGAGGACGTGACTCATCGCTGGAGCTTTGAGCTGTGAGGGTAAATCTATCATTTGCTTGGCTTTGGTTCACTATGATTATCATTGTTGTGTATTTTCATATAAAATTTATTTCCTGCAATTGGCATAAAGTTTTAAGTGAAAACAAAACTACATGAATGACTGCATGTTTCCATTTAATAGTTGTTCCTCTATTTATGACAGTTTCGGCATAATCGACAAGAAACATACTTTTTCTCAGTTCTTTGGCTCTCATTCTCTTGGCGTTTTGAGGACAGTAATGATAGTTTTCTCAAGTTTTCTTGCAAAGAAAAAATATTTTCTTTTGATTCGCATTGCACATGATTGATTAATTTAATTAGAATTTTATTCCATCGATAGCAGGACTGAAATATTAAATTTTGTGCTAAATTGAAGCTTAGAATATTTTCTTCGGTTTCCACGATATGTGCTGTATAAAATATTATATTTTAATATTTTCATTTTTTTCATTTAATAAATCATCTGATCTCAAAAATATTACCAAAATGTTGATTCGCTTATTGTTTTTATGATGCCTCTGTCGTCTTATCTCATTTTCTTGGCAGTTAAAATTTTAAAGTGGTATATCTTCCTACCAAATTGACAGAAAGCGATGCCAATTCGATAAATATGCTTATAATTAAATAAAATTACATATTTAATTGTAATTAAGTCAAAATTATATAAAATAAAAAACGCCAAGAAAATGAGATGAATAATCCAATTCTCAAGAATGACCCTTATCCTGAATCAGGTTCAATCCAGTTTTAATACGTGTGCTCTATATTATAAGGTGTGTAGTTTAAAGATTCCAGAGCGTTTAAATACCGAGCACGACTTGAAATGTTATGAATGTGTGATAAGACTATCTGAAAGTTTTTCAAAGCAACCACTTTATCCGCAGCTTATGATCAATGAAAAATAACTTCTTATATGTCGGGGTCTTAAATTAAGAAATAACATTCGAAAGAGTGATAAGTAGGTACTTAACTTATTTTGGTGATTCAGATCACACCGCGAAAAACACATAGTAGTCCAGTCTAAGCATGACCATATGACAGGTTTCTGTCGTGTTCAATGTATGACTCATACGTTTATCTGTTATTCTTATAAATAAATACAGGAACTTTATCGAGAATTTGAAAAAAAAAAACTAAGTAAGGAGAAATATATATAGAAATTTTCGTAAGGTGATACTTAGTTAGATTCGGCTTTCAACACATTTACCGACATTCTGTATATTCGTATAAGCGTGAGTGCCCGGGTATTGTATATCTATGTATGTATCTATTAGATGTTTAAAGACTGACATGTCTTAGTGATGATCAAAAATGGAATTGTGCGGGACGTGAAGCGACTTGGTCTGCGTGTGACGGAAGAACATACAGATAAACAGATACAGATACAGATTCTGAAGCCCCCCCATAGCATTTTTTCATTGTTATCTTCAATGTACAGACTTTTTCCACTTGATGATTTTATTATAGATACGAGTAGATAACCTATACCAGAATATTATTCAGGCGCGAAGCGAATTTGTCGTTATTTATTAGTCATAACGAAAACCGTTGTAACCAGAAAGGAAACCTGTAGTGGGTTGGAATACAAATGTGGGTGAGGCTCTCAGGGAGGCAGGTGTAAATTAAAATTATGGCAAGTTTACGGAGAACTGACATCGAGCTGTATTTATAACGATATGTGTGAAAGTCAAAGGATCTTTAAGTCCCGTTTAAAATGGTGTCAGAAACACAATGAGCAAATTAACTTGGACATCATTATCATCAGAGAGTATTGAAGTTAGTATAGGGAAACAATAAATTTCCCTAAGCCCTTGAAATGTTTGTTTGGTTTTTGTTTGTTTGTTTGTTCGTCTCTATTCATCCAATGACGATGGCATTTTTGTTGAGGTATTGTGCGCGCGCTCGGAAATGTTTATGGTCCAAAAAATATAAAAAATGCCGAACATTGCAACGCAGCCAAGCACAGCTACTAGGTATATATAAACTTCTTTCTTCCAAAACATGCGAAGGGCGCATTGCTTTGACAGCTGTTTCCCACAAATACCTAAATATGAGAGAACAGGACCGCAAATACCAGCATGCCTTGCGAAACATATGGAGAGAGGATAGTTGCTCTGAGTTAAAAGAGTGCAGGCAAGATGACCTCTGTCATCAGACACATTATGGTATCTCACACTCTGGTACATTTATGGTACCTATACTCTGTAGACCCTGT
Source organism: Tortricodes alternella (assembly GCA_947859335.1). NCBI lineage: Eukaryota > Metazoa > Arthropoda > Insecta > Lepidoptera > Tortricidae > Tortricodes > Tortricodes alternella. Next base: position 17,365,405 of record OX401970.1, on the reverse strand, counting down.
ACGGCATGTACTTTTTAAAACCCGGCATGCTCAAGTATTACAGGAGAGATTTCTAATTGTAGCAAAAGCATTGTCAACAATCATTTTATGGTCATCCATATATAATCATGTATAATCATTTATTATCTAAGTAGCCTAGATGAAGAACACGAGGCTTCACAGTTTGCAGCTGATATAGTTATGGTGCACAAAGAAGCAGGAATGGCAATGCGTGGCTGGATCTCAAACGTACCCGCCGCACTTGCTGCTTTATCCGAAGACCTCCGTGCTATGCCACATGAAAATGTGCACGTAGGTCCCGAGGCTATTGTCAGGATACTACGCATTATTAAGCATACGCAGAATGACACGTTTAGTATTCGCTGTGGGTGCAAAATTAAATTTATTAAACAAAATGTATTGTTTTATTTAATGTGTGTTTATAACCCTATGGGACTTCTAACTCAATTGATTTCAAGGCCATATTCTTTATCTGCACGTGGAAAACTGGAAGTGATTGGGACACTGCAAACAGACACCATTCAAAAATGGTGATTTTGGTCTCAGCGGTTTTCAACACCCAAATTTCCTGATGTTGTAGATATGGGTTCCAAGATAAAATCATCAGTGACACGCAGCCTGACGCAGCTCCACGTGTGATGCCGACGCTGGTGAGGAAAAATATGCTTTTACTGAATATTTGCGGTTCACGTTCGCAGATGACACCTTGAAGATGTTTCTAAGTAGTTAGTGGAAATGCGCGTCTTGCTCCTCAAACCCACGACTTTTCCAAGACTAGAAATCCAAGCAGTTCTGATAGCAGCAAGGTTCGCTAAAACCGTGTGTGCTGGTCATGAAGTTCACACAAATGTAATTTATTTCTGGACTGATTTGACTTCAGTTTTAAGTAGAATCAAAAGCAAAGCAAGAGCTTTCAAGTCATTAGATGCAAATCATGCTGGCGAAATTACCAAGATAACGAATACAGAATTGGAGATTCGAATCAGGCAGTTCGAATATCGCGGATGACGTGGCTCGCCTTAACATTTGCCATACTGAAGCGTTGGTTCTCTGGACTTGAGTTTACGTGCGGGATTCCGGGAAGTGCCCCTACCTACCTAAGTGTACCTACTGGACACGTGTACCCGTACATGGGTAATTTAAATTAACGGACTTAGATGGTCGCGAAATTTTATCCCACTGGCTATGTATGCCTCCTACAAAGGTGTTACGTTTGATATTTAGCATAGCTGACCCGAATTTTTGTGGTCCATTTATGGTAGATTGAATTACTTGGATGCCGTTCAATCCACATAAAAACTTTGGGAATATTTTCATTTAACCACTTCCGCAATCAATACATATAACACAGTACCGTGACTCACTTATAGATAACGCACAGCCTAAACGGGTGGTCCTAGAGGTTTGAAATTTGGAGGAGATATTTCTAGAGTACCCTAGAGGTGCACTAAGGAGGGATTTTTTGAAATTCCATTCCTAAAGAGGTGAAAAGGGGTGATCAAGTTTGTATGGAAAATACCGCGGGCGAAGCTGTGGCGGGTCCACTAGTTCATAATAAACATATTGTCTAAAAAAAAAACTCTTAATTTTGTTAAGCATAATATTTAAACAACAGAACAGTTTCTAATCATAATAACATTCGTCATAATATTCATAAGTTATAATGTCACTTGGTATAGCATTCATTCAGAATAATTATTAACACTTAAAGTTAGGTTAGGTTAGAACTGCGACCCCACTGAAACGAACTGCTATTGGTAAAGTAGGTTGCTAGGTTAGAACTGCTACCGGTAAAGTAGGTTACCAGTACTAAACAAAGTGACTATTATACAAATTGTTTATTATGCAAATACTATTATGCAACTAAACTATGATTATGTTCGAAATTATGCAATTCGATTGTATGCATTTTGTTTTTTTGATCGATACCTAATTATTTCTGTAGGTAAAAATTATGCAATTCGTATTATGTAAAATGAAAATTCGAAAATTGATGTTAGGTATACAAAACATTACACACCCGAATTACTTGATTGATCGTCATCTTTTGATCACTATTGGTTGTAGTAGAACTTACAAGTATGACGATAATCAATTGCGTGCCATGCCCAATAGTTACGTTCCTTCGGATTTTACAGATGTTTAAAAGACAAAAAAACACAGAATATTGCAACGCCGGGACACAGCTATTAATTATCTAATATCTATCATATGTTATAACAACGGTATTTAATCTCGTAAGGAAGTACGGACAGATTATGAGATATTTGCACAGATAGGTACATACAAAAACATCAACAGACTCTCACTAGGTACGACATGGAGTTGCTCGTAAGAGATATGAGAAAATTATCACTCGTTTATCATTTCTAGGGTTATGCACCTAAAAGTTACCGTATGTTTTTCATGGGTAAGTACGGGACCCTCATCGTGCGAGTCAGACTTTCACTTGACTAGTTATTAGGGTTCCGTAGACAACCTAAGAACACTATTAGTTTCGCCATACATAAATACCTTGCAGACTAACATGCATTTTAAAATATACCTAACGTAAGGAACGAATTAAAATTATATTTCATTCCTTTAACTTGCCATCTTTTATGAATAGATCTAACAGTACACTGGGTACCTACTATTAACTACTATACTAGTATTAATGTTATTAATCTTATATATAAAATTCTCGTGTCACAATGTTCGTTCCCGTACTCCTCCGAAACGGCTTGACCGATTCTCATGAAATTTTGTAAGCATATTGAGTAGGTCTGAGAATCGGCCAACATCTATTTTTCATACCCCTAAATGATAAGGGTGACTCACCGGGCAGTAGAGGCGAAGCGTGAGGGTAAGCCGGTGCATAATTTTTTTACTCAAAGATTATTATTATTATCAATTACATATTGTATTAACATAAAAATTGCGTATTACATATTTTTTTATGTAAATACAAAATTTAATGAATAATAATATAATGTTTAGAACGAGTAATGATACACCGGCTTACCCTCACGCTTCGCCTCTACCGGGCAGGACGACGTCTGCTGGGTCCGCTAGTTCCCTATACTAATTTTAATTCTTTTTCAAACATCTAACAGTAAAACTTCAGAATAACTTTCCGTAGTGATCACCTAACCATGCGTGCCAAATTTCAAGCGTGAAGGTTTTGTAGTTTTTAAGATTTCATGATAATTCATTGGTATCTCGCATTTATACAGATAATCGGTCGATCTGATTAGATCTGAATACGTAATTGAGAAACAAGAAGTTTAGTGAAAAATTATGAAACGATTAAGGCTGATTAATAATATCTTTCAGATGCATTTGAGTAGAGTTTCGAATTAAAATAAGGTGATATAATGTCATGGGAAATCACATAAGAAGTTTGAATCTTACTGCCAATCACGCAGTGATGCGAGTTTGTTATCAGACAGAAAATGATGAGTGACAGCGGCTCGTACACGAACTATAGTAAGAAATCAAGTACAAAAATGTGCACATAGACTTTATAGTAAACTAAATAAAGTCTTTATTAGGATGAGTAAATAAAAAGTCAAGTGTATTATAGTTGTGGGTATAACAGGCCCCAGAGCAGAATCAGTATCTGCGAAATGACAGAGCACTTGTCTTGATGTCTCCCATCTCAGTTGATATTATCAATCGCAGCTTATTAAGACATGAAATTCTGATACATAATATAATATATTATTCCTTGATATTTAATGTTATTAATAAAAATGCCGAGAGAGTTTTGTTAACAGAAAAATAAATGTAAAATTAAGTTAATGATTGTCTCGGTGGGAGTTCTCAGTCCGAAAAACTGCAACAGAATTGATAAACAATGAGGACTTAAGTTGAGGGAATCATTGCCGCCATTTATTGTACGTAAAAGGCTCTATTCGATGTTCAAAATTTCACAAGGCTGCACATGGAAGTTAACTAAAATGTCATTACTCTTTAATTAAATTTATACTAGAACTTTTATAGTTATTTTTTGTTCGATACTTTGTAATAATAGCCAGAGATCCGATAACAGTGCGTCGATATTTATTTGCTATCGCGTTATCGGCGTATGGTTTTCCCTCCCTGCGCCCCGTGGCTTACCCCGCCCCTTGGTGACTATGTTGCTTTGCGTACTTATTGACATGGTAAAGATTTGTTTCTATTAACGCACGTCAGACACTGCTAATATTATTTCAATATACAGACTTTTTCCACTTTACGATTTTATTATATATAATATACTTACTATATATTCCTAAGTAAAACGATCGATCGGCCGTACGGTTTTTACTTGGTCATTTTTGGTATTACTCAACTCCCGTCCTTGGTCTCCAGTTTCAGTAAGATATAGAGTTAAAATGTTACGACTTGAATTACAAGACAACAGGGACAATATGCATGTTATTGTTAATGTGGGATATAAATAAATAAGCTATCTAGAATATAGAGAGATATAATGAAGTATCATTTAATAAAATATCATTTATATCCTTTCACTCGTTCAGATCCAATTGACTAATAAACATCCGTATATTCAGAAATCCATAGGATTGTATTGCGTTTTTAATATGAGTAGGAATTTTACGTAAAACACAGATCATATAGGTATCCAATTAGACTCCGCAAGCCGGGCAACCCCCGCTACCAAGCGATAGAGCCAAATGGCCACAAGTGGCGGGGCTGCAGGCAGCCGTGGGAGCGCATAACCTCGAACGCACCAATCGCAGCGCTCTAAAAACCCCGCGCGCCCCGCAACTTTGGCAGCTTTATTTGCTAGTAAAAGTGAGGCTAAGTCTTGCCTGTCCTGTCTTTAGGATATTTGGTCTGTGACGTAAAACAATTAAAAAATCTAGTTAAATGTCAATACGAAATTAAAATTAATCCTTAGAAAACGCTGCTACTTGCCTTCAAGCATAGTTCTAAGAAAATGTTTAGCAATGAAAGTGCAATTTGTACGATCTTAGCGTATATTTTAGAAAACCATTTATTTACTAGCTGTGCTCGGCGTGCGTTGCCATGCTGTTTTTTTTGTCATTATCATTCCCGGGCACGCGCACGAAAACTGATCAGAGTTTCATCGTAATCGGATGAATGGTAAGGGGAAACATAGGAGACGAACAAACAAACAAACAAACAAACAAACTTTTATGTTATTTTTTCCCATACCAGCTTTAAGTAAGTATTTCTCCGAGGTTTCTTTTAATAACAATATTCAACATCGGGGGAGAGGCGTCTTTGTAAATAATTATCCCCATACGTTGAATGACACTAACAATTTAGATGATATTGACCGCGTCAATACCTTCTACTGACGATCAATATGATTGTGCAACCAGTGATATTGCAAAGTTGTATTATAGAATAGAATAGAATATATTTATTTGCAAAGAATAAGTGGGTACATAGAGTAATGTCAATAGGTGGTGTAGTGACAATGTCATCTTATTCTGCTATTTGTATTTTTATACTAGCATGCAAAAGAAATCTATCTTATTATTTTATTTAATTATCATTATCTTCTTAAAATTCTTTCACTGAGTAATTTTTCCTTACTTGCTATAATTTAAGTACCCTATTCTAAAATTTATTTAGGCGTAGCTTCTGCATGCATTTCAGAAGCTTGTTAAAAATTTTCATGCACATGACGAAACAATGATTATGATAATGCTATCCTGGGAGCACAATCCAACACCAATCTTCCAGGATTTTGTTTTGTGCCTTTTTACAAAAAAGTTTATTTCAAAAATGTACAGAGATGGGAAAGGCAAATTTTAAGCTTTTCAAAATATGGCTTACATGACTTATAAGGGGCTGCACCGCATATAGCCGTCGTCTTGATCGTCAGTAGAATATCGACTGCCAATATCATCTACTGACGTTCAATATAATTGTGCAACCAGTGACATTGTACAGTTGTATTGTAGGTCATTACCTAGCCCTAAGAGACTTCCTAAGTGATTTTTCTAAGGCCTACCTACAACATAATCAACCTCCGAGGCTAAGGACAAGTACCGCCCCATTCACCCATTGGGATACTCGATCAAGATGAGTAGTAAATGGCATGTGGGCAGCCAAGGAGTGGAACGCTCTCCCTGCGTCTGTATTCCCAGAATCGTATAACCTTGGTGTTTTCAAGGCAAGAGTGAATAGGCATTTTCTAGGTAAGCGTGTACAACCTTCGACCTCGTCGTCACTTAACATCAGGTGAGACTGAGATCAAACGCAAACCGATTATTGATAAAAAAAATAGTGCTTATCAGAGCCATATTACTTTTTAAATTATTTTTTTAATATTTAAGAACAATAATCATGTTTGTACAAAGTACTTAGTGTTGGTTGGTAACTAAAACAGCGAAAATAAATATCAACGGAAAAGTTGTTTACTAGTGTTTACTCGTCGGAATTTAGTAGTTATGTAGAGTGTATGCAGAGTTAAGTATATAATTTGTCAAGGTTTTGTGCAAATTGGTTGAAATAAAACGAGAATTGTTGGAAGCGTCGGCAAAATTCAAGCCGCCTGGGAGCTCTCATCGAAAACGCTGCCTAATCCCTTTGAGATATAACAAATAAATGTATGGTGGGATTCAGACATGTAAAAGAGCCCATGTGGCCTACTTGCAAAATACATATTTTCATTTAACTTGCACTTGTCCGGTTTTTATTAATTGTAAACCCAATTAATTTATTCTATCACGTTCAAACAAGACCCATATTTGCACATTTTGAAGAATATACTTATGTAATTTGTTTATTTTTTACGTTCTAATAATAAATACCTGCCTGCTGCTGTTTTACTGAAAACAGTTCTTTGATCGAGTGGAGAATCGGTGTACCCGGGAACACAACGTCGCTTGCGTTACTATAAATATTTGAATGCAACAATACGTTTACTACACTTACGTTGAGAAACTACATTGAAATGCACTTAAAGTTGACGAATCCATCTAGTGTTAAATCATAAAATATGGTAAAGTAGCAAGGACCAACTTAGCAAAAAGAAAAACTTATAAACTGCTGAATATAGGCCACTGGATGCACTACTGGTATGAGGATAGTGCATTGACCTCTGACTGAATAGATTTATCGCAAGTTTCTTTAGATATGTAAATTGTTATCTCTTTTATCTTAACTAGGTGCTAATGTGAGACTGGTATCAGACTTTTGATAATCGTATCTAACAGATACAGCCTAGTCGAACAGCTGTAGCGCACGGCAGCGGCGACCTCACACATGCCTCACTTGTTGCAGTTGTGGCTCTTTTCTATATGTGCATAACCCTGAATAATAAGTGTCATAAAACACGTGACGGTAATCCACTCAACCGCAATAAGTAGTAATTGTTCAGCCACCGAAGTTCTTTAGCGAAGTCCTCTAACCGGAATAAAATAGTTACGTGCCGAAATCAAGTAGGTAAGTCTTTTTGATGATGCCAACTTCAACGAGTAACTATTTAGTTGATGTGTGTATGATTTTAGAGCGTTGTTCGAGCGAGGGGTCTGGCGTTGCGATCGCGACGGACGCTTCGTGCTGGGTGTGTTCGCGAGTGACGTGATAAGCCAAGCAAACAGCGCCAACGGCAAATATTTGTAGGGGCCGTCGCCCCCGTCGCCTGCATTTCCCTTGCCGCGCGCGCCCTAGGTTCCCCTCGCTGACAGGATCTTAAATATTGTTCATGTAAACTTACAATTTGTCCTAATTGTACCTACACCGCCACGGCGAGAGCATCAAATTGAATAGACTGACACGCTGGAGGCGCATCGTTATTATTTCCGTATCCCAAGATATCGCCGATACTAAGTCATTATCAGATAGAGGCCTACAGATTTGATTAGAACTCGTATCTGTGCACCCCGCCTCATTATATTCTACACGGTGCTCGTACATCCATTGCTAAGATAACCTATCGGTGAAAAATTAACATATCCATGACCAGGCCAATCTAACAGTGGTGGCCGATGCGGCGCACTGTCTTACGTGCCGTGTCAGGAGTTCCATCTCGAACAGTGCAGTGCAGTAGTAAGGTGTAGTGCGGTGTGGCCGGAGCGAGCATGTGCGTCACCGGCACCGGGCGGCGGCTGACACGCACCTAATTCCCAGTGCGGATCTGATAGCTCGACACATCGACGGATTATTGATGGGCGCCGCTCGACCTCATCGCGATCTTATCAGTTGTTTTTTTGTCGAATGTTTTCCATGAAAAGCTAATAAAAGGCGGCGACGGCGGCGGCTGCAGGGCGCGCGGAGCGCGCGACGCACGTGACGCGCGATGGCTGCTGATAAGCGGCGCCATATTGTTTCAGTCAGCCCCTCTTTCACCTGCACCGCTCCCCAGTTGACTAGCCTTGCCTGAAGTGAACACGTTTGCACGAGTTATATAGCACGTACGTGTATTGTGTTATACGGCAAAATCACGCGCAGCGTTCGTGACACTTGAAATACATACACATGATGACATGACATTACTTACGAAATGGTAATCAGAGCTATCGTTTGGATTAAACTACTTTTATAAATTGTTTTTTTCTTTTTTACTTTTAGCTTTTTATATTAAACTCATCAAGTTTGCATATTACCTACTTATAAGTGAAAAAATAAGATTAGATAATTAATAATTAGGTATTTTTGTACCTATTTACACAAATGCTACCTGCGGCTTTGCACACGTGTCATTCATTTTAATTATTTGTCTTTCGCCAAACTCCTAAGTAGGTAAACACCAAACCGAATAGTAGTCTCTCAAGTAGGCGAATTTAGTAAAAAAAACCGGTCAATAGCTATCGGACCATGCTCAGTGTAGGGCTCCGTAGCCATTATAACAGCGAAAATCATAACTTTAGCTATTTTTTTTCTATTCAAAATTAATTGGTACTATTTTTGATGGTTTTAGTAGGTATAAACAAGTTAGTCACCTTTAACTCTTGAACCAAAGAAACCTACTTTATCGTGATTTTATATATGATTATTATATTTATCTATTCTAAAATGTAAAAAATCAACCCGATTCACAATCTGGAAAATGGGAAATCTAATAAATTTGTAAAGGAGATACAAATTAGATTCATCTGTTTATAATCGATTTATGTCAATGAGGTTTAAAAATAAAAAAAGGTTAAAAGGTGATTCATTTAAGCACAATAATTAAGTCTATTAGAATTATGTAACATCTAACACAGATTTTAAAAAAAAGCTACCTTCATGATAAAAAGAACTCCTAAAATCGATTCAGATGATAATGTTATATGTTAAACCTAATTCTAGTATTCTTTGCAAGTAACGTAATGCACATGAGACGTTATACGTTATACTTAACAATAAAATGACGTGACAGCAATGTGAATCAAATTGTGTTCCTCGCTGTGGTGTCTCGCGAAAGTGCTAGTTGTGTTTTTGTGATTTTTTGGACGATATTCTGATTATTCTGCTTACAACGTTTGACCTTCGCAAACATTACTGGACTTTGATTTGTCGACAGTTTTGGATATTGCAAGAAATAACGGCCGCTTCTAACAGAAGCTGTTGTAGGTATTCAGTTGTGTCCTGTAGTGAAAATCATACCTCACGCAATTTCCTGCTGGCTCTTCTGAGTAGATGTTTTTTTCCGTACCTGTGGTAGATTCATTCCTTGACCTTCATAAAGGGCTTGTAAAATACTACATTGAATAATGTAAAGGTAAATTTGAGTTTATTGTTACCTTACGATTCCTTATATAGGTAGGTATACTATCGGTTTCCGTCTGATCCTGATTTAATAGGGATCATCGAAGCATTATCCTTATTTTATTACCAGGGTCATAACAATTATAATCATCTCAAATATATAAACCGCACTTCAAAAGTCAATTGTTGTGCAGGTTGTTGTTACATAAACTCATTTAAAAAAAAATCTCTTATAATTCTGTTCCCTGATTGCCAAAATCTGCTTATATTTCAAAATTACAGCCGCTATTTCGTCCTTTTAGGGGTTGATAATCTGTAAAGAAAGTACGCGTTGGTCTTTCCCCAGGGTTTCAAACTATCGCCATACCAAATTTCATCAAAATCGGTTCAAAGGCGTAGCCGTGAAATGTAAGAGACAGACAGACGGACAGGATTACTTTCGCATTTAAGTATAATATTGGTATGGATTGTCCGTTTATCAGATGGTTATGTCTCTATGACATTAAGGTACAGAATGTAAGTTGTATACCTATCGATAATTTAATCTATTCGACATTGCGTAAGTGATATTGCAAAATAGTTTGCTACAATATGGCATTGTAAAAATATCATAAGCGTTAACACTTAGCTAATGTCGAATAGAAGCATAGAAGCCTACCTATCTCCCATTTTTAGGGTTCCTAATCAGATGTTGAAAAATCGGAACCCCTTATACATTCACTTTAATGTCCGTTTCTCCGTCCGTCAATACTCTTTTTTTTTCAGGAAAGCCTAAAGGTATCGTGCTCAGATTTAGTTTAAAAACCCATACGAAATCAAAAAAAAAGAAAGAGATTAATCTCTAAATTTAATTAAGTATGTGTAAAGTAAAAATGGAGATGTTGGGCTTCTATCCTCCTTAACACCTATCCATTTGACTTGACATAAGATTGGCAGACGATGTATTTTTTGAAATCCGATTTCTTCGAAATTATAACTAACGAACAGACAAACGCAAAGACAAAACAACACTCGACATGTAATCGACGATTGACACTCAGACCAGCCAGATCAGATACGTTTTACTTTAATACAAAATTCAACGCGGATAAAGTCCGGGCATGAGCTAGTGTTCTATAACTTTCAAAGGGGATTAACACGACTTAAATGCTTTAAAGGTCTGACTTTAGTTTTCAGGAATGAAGCAGCATGTCCTAGAATTGTGGACCGCTGGTATCTAGAATTACATTGTGGTCACTACATGTTTCTGTGATCCTTGAAGAGCGGCATGTAACATACCGCGAGAGAGGCGTCTTTAGTTATTTCAGGGACAACATTACAAAAGATTATGCACGAAGAGCTTGGTGTAAAAAAGCAGATATAACCTTGGATATGACATTTACATAGCGAATAAGAACAAAAAAAAACCGGTTAGTGTCACATGTTGTCGCAAAACTTCAACGATTCCAGTGGGGAGAGTCAAAACGCGTCTATATGACAACATCATTGATGACAAATCTTGGATTTATGCTTATTATCCCAATTTCAAGCACCAGTCGACCGTCTGAATCTTTCAAGTCGAACCAAAACCGACAAAAGTTATCTGCTCTCCGAGCATTTATTTTAAAGAAGACGGTTGCCTCGTTTGAAGCTAAAAGTGGTCACATAGCCGTAATTACACTTGCAGATTGTACGCCACTTAATGCAGACTGGTACAACATAGTTTGCTTGCCAGTAGTTATCACTAAATTCCCAAAAACAAACTCGAAGCGACGTATGATACTCCTCTATGATAACGTAAGCCCTCACACCGCTCGGCAAACAATTGGATTTTTAGAACACCAAATCGTGGAAATTTTGGACCGCCTGCTTTACAATAGGTACTGACATGTACTGTCTGTAATGATTTCTTCATCTTTCCAAAAATTCTCAAAGACAGGACTCATGAAGCCCTCGTATTATTAAAGAAAAAGTGACTGACATACGGACGGACAGACGGACATGACGAAACCAAAATGGCTCCTAGTTTGACGACGAAACCCTAAACACATGCAGAAAAAGACATGATGCCGCATTTATTGTTTGATTAATTGATAGAAGTTATCTAAATCATGAGATTTGAGGGTGTTGTTTAAAAGAATATGAATCATTATTAATATATCAGATTTATTAAAAGAGTACTTTTGATTGTTAATTTAATATTTACATAGTATAACGTAAAGTATTTCTAAAGCCGACGGCTGCTGGGAATATAGAAATGTGGCTGCAGTACCGAGACGTAGTTAATCCCAGGACGCTATGAATGCCGCGATAACCATTTAGATAGTTAAGGCCAATTTCGTGAACACCAGCAGTGTAAAGTTTTATCAAAACTCATTATAATCTATTATAACGTTGTACTTAATCATAAATTTCTCATTTAAAATGCAGTTGATTTACACGTATAAAAAATATTTAATAATATAATGTAAGGCAATATTCGATATAGGAACTGGTGCTATATGAGAGGCGTCAGATCTGTAGTCGACGGTGTTGCCATCCCTTAGCTCTAAATCCTATTTGAGCTGATTTAGTAGCAATGAGTCAAACCTAAACCTGCCGAGTGGAGCTCGCATTTTCTTAAACGCTAATAGAGCCTCGAACACGCATCGAAAGCGCAATCTGCGGAGCAATACGGATTACACTACAGCAGGGTTTCCTGTGGGGTTCATGGATCCCTCACAAGTCCATGGCATGAGTGCTAAAAGTCCATGGCTACAAGATTTCTCCAGGAAACCCTGCACTAGCGGAACACCTCTGGCTTGGTTCGGTATGAGGCGCAATACTGCCGTGCCGAAATTAAAACGCAGTAACCTGTATATTGATTGCATTTAACTAATTGCGTTTTAATTTCTGCGCCTCTATTCGGGAACGCTAAGTGATTCTGTAGCGATTCGTAAGCGAGATTTCTCATTGCACTCTTCCGCAAGACGCGTAATGCGTAAGAGCGAGAGGAGAAATCTCACTCACGAATCGCTACAGAATCACTTAGCGTTCCCGAATAGAGGCGCTGAACGCCAGAATAATTGCTCGTCACGATCATGCACGACCAGCGAGCACCCAGCTAGCCGCTAGATCGTAATGCATGTTGATTAAATGTTGTTGTGTGATGATTTTATGGCAAGCGAATGCTCCGCAATTTTATTTATGTACTTTAATAACAATGTTTTAACGCAAAGCGTATGTATAATAATCATCAGTTACGTCAACTTAACTGAAACTAGAGACGAGACAATTTAAACAACACCTAATTTAATAAAATTTGTGGAATGTTTAACAAAGTCATGGAGTTTTTATATCTTTTAAATTAACTGCTAAAATCGCTTATTAATTACCAAATACAAAATTTTAAGAAATAAATATTCCGAATAGCGACCTGTCTTGCAGCTATAGTTAGTTACACAGGTGGGCATCTAACTTCATTACCTATAGTGTACAACTATAAAGGAATAAAATAATGTTAGGAATGCTTTGGGCACAGTCTCATATAAGTAGTCTTCAGTCATATTTGGTAACAATAAAATACGCATTTGTAATAATCACAAACTCAGATTAGTACAACTAAATGTTAGTAACTAAACACAGTGGGGTAAATCATGTTCATCTATCTTCCAAAAATGTTGACATACTTTTTATAAAAAATATTTAACCCATTTATTATATAATTGTTTTATTTTGCATTTCAAATAATGCCTTAGTTCCGTAGTCATTCGTATGTTTATAAAGTAATTATGACGTAAAAATGAATCCCACACATAATGTAAATCACATATTTTGTATATTGCTGACTTATTTAACACTTTATTAATATTCCCAATAGTCTCGGAGTTCAATGATAGCTACATATATACTTTTGATTTGATTTTGAATGGCTTTGAATTAGGAGATACGGAACCACAAAAACTTATGAACTCATAGAGCCAATTTAAGCTAAAAATAAAACTGTTATTCATGCAAATCAGAAGCTTCGGTAAGATTAAATACTATACCTAGTTTGTTATGGTGCTTGAAAATGTTTAAAGATACGGAAGATATATTTACAAAAATATATAGTATCAGACTGTACACATTGAATATTTGGTCAACTAGCTACGACTCTTTGGTCGAACTCGCTCACTTCTCTAATTTTAACTACTTCACTAAATAAAGTAAATCGCTTAATTAACTGAGATTCTACATTATTATTCTCAAAGTTTATATATTACTTTTTGCAGAGAGTCGGGCGCTTCATCGAGCTAACTTCAGTTTGTTCCGCCGCAGTGAGTGACAATAACGGCACATTAACGAATCGATACTTATACGTATAACAATAGAAAAATATTATGACATTTAAAGTACACGTGTACTCTGATTTGAGCTAGACATGGTGTCGCGAGACTTTTGTAAGCAATTATCCCTGAAACCACGAGATAACTTGCAGCGCAAACGTGCTGATAGTTTGAGACGTCGCGTTCAAGTGAAAGCCTGTCGCGGCGCATTCAGTGGCGATGGTCGGCTGGCGCTCAGCTGCCCATGGAAACGACTGTAGGGCGGTCGAGGCGGTCGGCAGGCTCGGCGGCGGCGCGCCGGTACTCGTCGTCGTAGAGCTGGTGGTGGTGCGCGAGGTGCAGCGCGCCCGCGTGCGCGTGCGCTGGCGGCGGCTCCTCCAGCTTGAGCTGCTGCTGCACGTAGTAGCCCAGCGCGAGCGGCGGCCGCGCCTCGCTCGCGCCCGACCCCACGACCGCTCCCGCCTCCACTGCACATACACATCGCATTACTTGTACTGTGTAACAATTCAATCATATTATATGAAGTGGTCAAGGAAACATACAAAGGTTTAGTAATGCATAATAAAGCTGAGCCTTTATTTGACATACGTTAAGTCATATAGGTACCAATCGTTAGGCTTTGTTTGTTCCTAGAGAGAAAGAGGCGGTGACTGAGATACGCGCCATGCAAGTGAACGGGTTCCGTTTGTGAGGTCTAGATAGTTCAGGCATGCGAGGACCAATTTTACTACCTACCTAAATGTAAATTAGTTACCTATGGTTGAGTCATTTGACTTGAGAAACAACATTATGTTCTCCATTAGATATTTTATTGATTAGCCTTATCGTGTGAATTTCAGGCTTTTAGTTGTTATAATAATAATTTATTATTTTGTATATTTCTTGTTGAGAATTACGTATGTACGTACTTTATTACATGCATGGCATCTCGAATTACTAATGCACGTACATTACTTTATCCTCAGTGTATATTTCTGTAAATATTATTTTAAGCTTCAGTTTTCGCCAAAAATATCCATAAAATATCTGATCCCCCAAATTAGCAAAAAATTCCTTGCCTACTAATATTATAAATGCGAAAGTGCGTTTGCTTGTTCCTATTTCACCACAAAACAGCCACGGATTGACTTGATCTTTTGTGTAACTAGAAGGTTTAATTATATACTTACGCAGCTTTTCCATTTTGATAGCTGAGTTGGCAGTGTTATGTGTCAAGCTCTTTAATGTTCTTTCTTGTTTCAGGCTGTTTTTGGGCTTTCGTTTTCTTGTCTGTAATAAGATATCGAAAAAAAAAATATAGATTATTTTTAAGTTAGTGTTCGTACTGCCAGCTTAAGTAGTCTTGGCGTATTAACATCTTTTGTACGGAGTTAAATATTTCCTAAGCAGTTTTAACAACTTGCACATTTTAAGGGCGAAGATGGAACATAATTAAAAAAAAATACGCTCCGAGTGTAAGACTGAAAATGTATATATACTTTTAAAACAACATCTTAGTTAAAATCCGTATTATCTCCATGTGAACCAGATGCATAGTAATCTATCAGAAGCAAAAGTGAGATGGTATGCGTCACCTGTATGGAGTCCTTCTTCATGGCCATGGGGCGGTTGATGTTGTGCAGCTTGTAGTAGAGGCCGCAAGCGTTGCAGACAGTCTCACCGTGCGTGTTGCGCCGCCACAGCGACGTCATAGTCGTGTGGCAGTTGCTGCACGCCACGCCCGGCCGCTTCGTGCCCATCTGCACACGACACGATTGTCACAACCTATTTACTCATCTGTCATTTATTAACATTGCTCATCTCGTTATAGTTATATCAACACATTTTAAAGGTAAAATTATTATTTTTTACTTCAGTTTTTAATTTGTATGTATTTTATCAATAAATTTATTTATATTGTTTGAGTTGAGGTATTTTTTCCATACTAAAAATATACTCAGCAAAGGGTTCTGTCATTGGGCATTTCATTAAATATACATTGTATATTGGTGTTAGAATTTCATGGCATGCGTGATGATTCAAGCGTGTTTAGTTATAAGAAATATCAATGATCGTTAGTATAAGCCCCAATGGACGCGGGTTTTGGGATGAGAGGAGAGGATGGATCGCGACCGGGGGCGGACGTACCCCTTTCTTCGTTTTGTAGTCGGAGGGGGTGGAGACAGCGTGCGTCGACGCACCAAGCGGCGCAGGCGCGGGCATAGTGTGCGTGTGCGGTGACGCGACGCCGTTATACAGGAAGCTTTTGTAGAAATCCGCGCCCGGCGGGGTCCCCTCCGCGGCCACTGCAACCAACACAACTGTCACTACGAGCTGGGGATCTGGACGCTCGACGGGGCGCGGATTTCTCGAGAGCGTGGGGTGGTGGGCGGTAGCGGTGGCGGTGTGGGGGTGGCGCGGGGCGAGTGTTAGCAGTGTCGAGCGGAGGAATGTCTGCGTACGTCGTTGGCGGGTGCGGGCATGGCGTGCGCCGCGTGCCGCTGACGTACCAGCCGGCGCGGCTGCTTGAGCGGCCGGTTCATGCCGTTCATCTTGTTGTAGAGGCCGCAAGCGTTGCACAGGTAGTGGCCGGTGCCGTCGCGCCGCCACAGCGGCGTGTCGATGGCGCCGCAGTTCACGCACTCGCGCCCCTCCGTGAAAAATTCCGCCATCTCAACTGCGCCAACACATCGTACGTTAGCTCCACAAACCCGGTCTGCCTCACTGCGCACTCGATATATACGTTATCCAATCCACCTCAGTCGAGCGTCCATTTTGAAAATAAATTCAGTGAAACAACACACATACACATATTGACACATAATTCTTATTGGAAGTTGAAAGCATCATCTTGCGATGAAATCACACAAGTCTCTTAATGCTAACATCATAACATAATAATATTAAGTATAAGATAATGCAAATTTTTAGTTTTGTATGCTGCGTATTTATTTAAATTTAAATCTTATTATTTTATGATGCTTATTTTGATTTTTATCTTTAGACATCAATTTTTAAATTTACAACCTGCTGTTGCCCGCCTGTAAAAGGTCCATAAGCAGGACTGAAACTGTCAATTTAAATTTAAGAAGTACCCAAGTAAATACCCAAGAACCTGGTAGGTGTATTCCTAAGGTAAGTATACGATTATATTTATGAACTTATATCAACTACAAAGGCATGACGTGTTATCTTCATAATCAAGTTTGCTTAGTTGGCAGATCACAAATACATAACAGGGAGAGCGTCGAACTTCACCGTCCTTGGTAATGACTCTTTGTCTGATCCGTTGATTCATTGATGGACACGAAAGTGCTGAGTCGGGTCGGTGGCGGCACGAGGCGGGCGCGACCACGCCGCGAGCACGTCACGTCGAGGCCGCGCCTGCCTCAAGTTGCGCACGCGTCACTCTTCCAATTGAATGAATAATCACATCTCACACTGAACCCTCGTATGTTACTTTTGAAAGAGACATACTTGCAAATGTTCACGTTTCTTAGTTAATATGTGTACTAAAATGTTGAACTGGCAACAAAATAAAGATATAACCCTACGCTATTCAATAATCGATTTCTTTTCCTGTTATTTTCTTTAACGTACACCTTATAAAATTTGTGTTTAAATTCGTGAACTAGCTGTTTCCGGCATGCGTTGCAATACTTGTATTTTTTTGGGTTATAATCTTTCGATGCGTGCGCACAGCACCATATCAAAGTTTCATCGTAATCGGATGAATAGTATAGGAGCGCATAGCGAATGAATAAGGAAATAACCAAACAGACATTTATATATTTAGTAGATAAAGGGTTTAAATGCCTAATTTCAAGACTCAACTCTTGGAACTTTGTAACTACGATGTAACTTTGTAAGTTTTTCCCAGATTAACTTCAAAATCCCTTTTTTAACCCCTTCCAGTCTTATTTCCAAAAGTTTATATGTATAGCTTAAGTCATGCCTGAAGTTCTCCTTAATATAACTGCATTAAAATCCGCCCAGTAGTTTAAAAGTTTATCGCGCACCTACAATCAGACCAACAAACAAACAGACAAACTGACAAACAGACATTAAATTCAAAAACCATTGGGATGTTTTGTGTTGCTCATTATTAAGCCCCCTATAGCACTGACTTTTTCACGGACGGTGTTTTGAAGGATGAAAGGCCCAGGGACGTCAGGTTATTCCACTAGATAATATCCCAAGCAGCACAGCTATTATATAACTATAGTTTGAGCGTTATTAAATTAGTCTGTATAAGCTATTATACAGCTTGTGTACTGCCTGGGATTGGAAAGCTGGTGCCGGAAATGACCGGTAAGGAAGTACACGAATTGACTCAGCAAATGTAATTTTTCTTTTGACGTGTTGAGTAAGCAGAAGATAATACTGCACATATTTTTGCATAATTGATAAAAAATTTAAAGGTTTGAGCAAATTTCGTGATTACTGGTTATTCTTTTTTTCTATCAAAATTCAAATCAATGCCCGTATTTAAAGGATTCAATCCAAATTCTTCAACTTTGTATAAAACTGGAATATCGATATTTTAATCTGTCGTATAATCAAATCAACTTGACCGAATTCAGAAACGCCACTTAAGCATTTGACTAGATGTTAAGTAGTTAAATGTCCTTCAACTAGCTGACAACCTATACAGAAACGTCACTGAAACGTCACTTTAATTAAAGCTCAGCTTGAGTGGCCTTCCTGAATTCGGCCAATGACATTTAAGATAGGTGTCGCTATTATGAACCGCAGCATTGTCCTCTTTGACAGGTCGACCAGTTCCTTGTAGGGTTTTATGTAAAATACTTGATCATTATTACCAATTGCGACCGCCGTAATAAGTTTCAGATGAGGTATTCAAATGACATGCTTAAAACTCAGCACAATAGTACCTAAACAAGTTTTATTAACGCTTAATTCAGAGCAGAATACTTTCAATAAAAACAAGCAATCAGTGGTTTGTTTCTATTGAAAGTATTCAATTACACGAGTGCAGAACAGTCGCAGACATTTCAACTGGAATGGGTTCTGGCGTTTCCGATTACTCATAATAGCGTCGGTCGGCCGTTGAGCGATGGACAAGTCTGGTTGTCATTAGACATATTATATTATGAAGGGTGTAATGGGACCCGAGCCATGTGCGCCGCGAGCACAACGCTTCAACGTCGCGCTTCACAATTTGAATGGACCACTTGCAAATAACAACATATACTAACGACTGTTTAAAAAGAAAATAGCTCAGGAAAAAGCCTTCGCCAATTTCTGCCAATCTTGTATCATACTTATAACCTGTGTAAACAGTCAGTTTCAGTTTTCAAACTTTATTGGTAAACTAGCTTTTGCCCAGGCTTACTATATTACTTATCCGGGATAAAAAATAACCCTAGCTGCCAGTGGCGCAGCCTGCCTAGAAGCCGATTCCTGACGGCTTTACCAAGCTAGAAGGCTACGGCTAGCTGTCAGTGAAGTCCATGTTACTCTAACTAAATGTCAGACTCGCATGTATGGTTATAATTCTTCCGGCTTCCTTTAGGAAATATTTGACTCTTCGCTACTGTTATCTACTATTACAGGAGCTAAGGTCTTACTATATACGATGTTTAATTAAAGTTCGTTCAGCGATATGGTGCTAAGTGGTAACAAACACGCAGACACACACAAACTTTTGCATTTATAATATTTGTAGGATTAGTACGACGTAGGATTGTTTGTTTCGAAGGGTATTTGTACCAAATTTCAAGTAGATATCACCATGGAATCTTTTCTTACCATATAGAAGTCGGT
Organism: Tortricodes alternella; assembly: GCA_947859335.1. Lineage (NCBI taxonomy): Eukaryota > Metazoa > Arthropoda > Insecta > Lepidoptera > Tortricidae > Tortricodes > Tortricodes alternella. The sequence goes on along the minus strand of OX401970.1, from coordinate 17,345,696 downwards.
GACAAGTAAATGAATACAGCATGAGAGATATAGGTACACCTAATTTACTTGCCACTGATTTCGATATAATTATTTTATCACTAAAAGAACGATATATTTGATTATTCCAGTTAATTTAGTAAAGGAGGTCAGTCATTATTTCTTACTTTTATAAATAATGTTTATTTTTTGTAGAAAAATATTTAATTTCTGCCTTTTTAGTGAACATGGTTTTAGTGCACCTTCCTTATTTACATTACGAGGTTGATAAGAATAGCATTTAATGTTGTCTATTATTCATCAAATTTTGGCTGCTGCAAGCAAAACCTCATGTTAGTGCTAGTGTATTATATATTGAGATAATCGCACACATACAAACATACATACATACGGATCAAACAGACAACCTCCTTTTTTTAAGTCGGTTAAAAACAGCAGATTTTACTAAATCGAGGGTAACAAGTTCATCAACAATTGCGTCCATTCCTGCTTGTGACACGTGTTGTACTTCACTTTACATAGGTTTCTACGTGCGGTAGAACAAAGGTGTTGGGCAAATACCTACAGACAGAGCTAAGTGCGTCGCCAGCCGGACAAAGTCGCGTGCGCATTACGTCATGCCCCAACTATGCAATGCACTATAACCATTAAGAAAAGTTACTTCTGAAAATCCTAAAGAAGTTATTATGAGTAATCCGGACTCGCCGACATCCTATTACTGATAAGAACTGCAACAGTACATTGGTGACATTTCGGAGTTAGAAGCAAACATGCGGAGAGACGAAGTGTATCGTGTCCCAGTTTGTTTTGTCGTAGCTGCTTTGTTAAGAACGCAGCGGCCGGCGCGTTCGGGCCGGACGCGACACAATGTTTGCGCGCGGCACGTGCCTTACCCGATACCATTTACGGAATGCGATTTTAATGCGCTTAAAAGGGAACGACTTTATTTTAAAAGGAGACATCGTTTGTTGTCGGGACCTACGCAAACACACGGCTCGTCGTCACTTGCCCGATACGTTGCTTTGTTTTGATTATTTTTCTTAACGACGGTGAGGTAACAAAACTTGACTGAGTTTACAAAATCATATCATCATACTTATCATTTTAATGCAAACAGAAATATTACACATCCTGACACTGTATTGTTTTGAGTTTCAAGTACCTACTGTGCGTGAAATCTGACGTTTAAATATTCAAGGAACCGCTATTAATACCTATAATGGGTCACAAAACCGACATAAAATTGGTCGAAGTGTCGCCCTTGAAGATTGAAGAAGGTTTAAGTGCCAGTCGTCAAACTTAAATTTAAATAAAATATTTGAAGTGTGACTTGAGCGAGGGCTTATACCATTTTTGCGGTAGGATTTCAGGGCTCTGCAGGTGCCTCCTCATAGGCAAATTGCAACACATTATGGTAAAAGTTAGATGTGTCTGAATTAAATAAGAACTATTAAATAGTTACTTTCCTTATAATTAGGTACTTATTTATTACTCTTTATTACTCTTTATTGTTCATAAATGCAGATACAGGTGCAGCCTGCTTTATTATGCATGTTCATGATGTTACTCTTCACACTTTAATTAGCATCATTTCACAATTAACGAAGAAAAATAACTTTCCAAATATAAATTAGGTAACCTAACAAAAAATATTCTATTAAACTATGTATTTCCGAATTTCTAAATTAAGCTTTCAAAATTAATGTCTGCATTGACTGTAATTGGTTTTAATTCCAACGCGTATTACTTACGGTTGCATAGGTACCACCCAATGTGAATCGATTTCCATTATCCAACCAATCAGAGTTCCGTTCATGTTTCGTTCAGATATTTGGATGTGGTACACTCAGAAAGCATACAGACAAAAACTATTCCTCGCTAGTGGCCTTATCAAATTGTTGTTTATCACAGTGACAATCCATCCCAGCAGTTATTTACAGACGAGTATTTTATATTTTCGTCAGTCGGCCGGGGTCATCGCGATAACCGCCTCACCCACGGCAAAAAATAATACACTAACACTAACGAAGTAATGTACTTATGTAGCTTGGTGTGTGTGCGTCACGCGCATCCCAGCGCACACACACACATCTACTATTTCCTGCCCGTCAGGACCGCCATAAATGTAACTATTTTATCATTCGTCGTTAAATTCTAAAACAATAACTTCTGATTCTTTTTGTGAAGTAGTTAAATGAGAAGAATATCAACTAAAGACAACATCAGAACACATATGTTAATAAAAGCTACTTTACAAATAACTAGCGGCACCCCCTTTGAACCCCCATTTCACCCTCAGGGATTATTTAATAATAATAGTTAGTATGCGCGGTATTTATTTTCATCCCGTACAAACTTTCACCCTTTTTTTCACCCGTGGTCAAAAATGCCTTCTAAGTGACAAAAAGAAGCAATTTTCCAAATTGCATGTTTCTAGTTTCAGTAGCTTCAGCTACGGAGGTTTGATTTATTTCTTGAACGGTTACCTAATTTTTTGTTTTCTGGTGTATTTATACTGTTTCAAGTTAATGCACAAATGGACCCTAAGGTATCCCTTTATAATAATTTCGTGTTTTCTCGATCGCCTACTTATTTGTTTCTTTTGAACTGCATTTATATCAAGTTTCAAGTTGATAAACAAGTGGAATTGGATGTCACCATACAAAGTTTGACGCCCCAATGCACCTCTTTTTAAGAGTAAGTAGTCTTTAAGTTATTCCCATAGGTACTAATATCAAACCGCTCTTTTACCCCCTTTCAGTTTTATTTCAAAAGTTTCTATAGCCTTAGTCTTGTCTGAAGTTTTCTTTAATGTAACATCGAAAACCGCATTGAAATCCACCCCGTACTTTTAAAGTTTATCGCGCCCATACAATCAGACAAACAGATAAACAGACATGAAATTCAAAAATTCATTTGTGTTGCTCATTTTGAAGCCCCCCATAGTATTTTTAGGGTTATCTTCAATGTACAGACGTTTTCCACTTTACGATTTTATTATATGCACTTATAGATGTATAGATTAATGGAACGGTAAGTCATTTAGATAAGCAAAATATTATTTTAAGTTATAAATGGTGTAGTCCTCTTTGTCCAATTATCATTTAAATATTACAATATTATCATATTGTTTAATTATTCAATTTTTTAATATTTTTAGGTTAATATAGCGAAGATTGTTTTTTTAAATGTAAATAAGTAATTTGTTTTTGGTAAAGCTCTACGAGTATAACGGTTTTTACGCGAAGGCAATGAGTTTGGAAGTCCCTCTTCCACTTGTATATTGATTTATGTCGGTAAACACGCAGACATACTAATAAAATATATAAAGTCATGACAGTTATACCCGGATCGATCTTTCTTGATCTCTATGACACTCATAAATTCCACCCTGATATAACTTTGTCATAACGTCGCTGTCATATCAACATGTTTATAAGCCTCGCTTGCAAGTATAGCACGTGTTTTTAGATGAGATGAAAAAACGGGATACCTATAGGATCACACTTGTCTCTTTGAATGGCTCATATACAGAGCTAGATGACCCAACGTTTAGCGTTAATCAACGAATACTGATTTTGAGCGTTCATTTTGGGAGGCAAATCAGACGTAAAAACTATTGTCAAGTGCATCACATGACACATCAAATGAAAATACTGGTTATATTTTTTTATAATTTTAAAATGCATTGTTTAAACTAGTGATTCCGTGAGCTGTAGACATTGCGACAAATGTAACTTTAAAAACTGATAGCCCCATACATCGACATAGGTCGAGTCAGTGTACCAACACCACAAATAAGTTTGTAATTGCAAAAACGCCCATATCTCAGCCATTTTGAAAAAAATTCAAAAAACTGACTCGACAAAAAAAAAACTATATAATTATCGAACCTGCTCACAAAATTTCACGAAATCGGTTGAGAACTGCGACCTATAGACGAGAACAAATGGACAGACAGCCAGCGGACATCCGCTGGACATACGAAAGCATTTTTTCGGAAGCTGAAATGGAAACGCTTCGCTCGCTGCGCTTGCTCGATCGATGATATTAAACAAAATAAGTAAATATATGAAAATCGAGCATTCCCGTCCTTTCTGAACTGAACCTAAAGTTTTCGTTAGGTTTTTTGTAAACTATGAGTGAAACACAATATTTAGTTTTTCTTATATTTTTGTCTAAAAATAGTGTCGGTACAAAACAAACATTTGGTTTGAAAAGTTCTTAATATTAAAATACTACCGTCTTCAATGGGAATCCGATAAGAAAGCATTAAAACTTCTTTGATTTTCATTGTCAGAATCCAAAAACATTTTTTTACTTTTGGGACTATTTAAATTTAATGCAATTTTTCTAAAAATACGGGATCGTACTAAATTTTAAACTAAAAGATACGCTGAAACTGCTCATCTTTCCTTAATTGGACCCTAAAGCTTCGCATGACCTACCTATTTACCGATATATTTTTACGATTTTATTAGCTTTATATACTTGTATGTAACTAACTGACTATATATGTATAACGTAATGTAAGTAGTGTGGGAAGTTGATTCTAATCTACTTCTGATTGTCGTAGTAAGTACATTAATTAAGTACATTTATTACAGCAATGCTGCAGCAGATGTATTGTAATATGGTTTTACATAGCTTTTAATGTGCGTGAGTGCGTCGCTTACACTTATTTAATAAGTACCAAATGTTTTGAAATATATGTCGATGATTTCTTATCCTTGCATGTGATCTACCAAGCACACAGCTCAGATATTTATTAAGTGCCTTAGAAAACCGAATTCTTGTTTATAATCATTATGTTAAGGGGATAGATACCTACTTATAACTATGCCGAAGTTTTGAGGTCCATTGAATGTTGAAAATAATAATATGTATGTTTATGATACCGATGAATTCGTATCGACTGTAGCTTCCCTCTTTAGCCTTCAAATACCTACGCCAGAACCTAACACTGGTATTGCAAATATCGTAGACCTAAAAACAAGTTTTACTTTAAGCCTCTGTCAACAACACCACGCAATATCCTAGCTGAAAATATAGATAAATCTTTATTTTATTTTAGTTCTAGGAAAAGTGACGGTTATATTCCAAATACAGATTTCACCGGTGTCCATCGGAAATGCCGAAATAAATAAACCACTAAATTATATCCAAAGCTGTCATTATTGCAGATAGCAACGAAGATGAAGATGACTGTAGTTTTTGTGAAAGAGGAGTCATAGACGACAAAAATGAAATGAGTGGTAAAAAAGAGCGAAGACTGGATAGAGAAAAAAGAAAACGCTGCAAGAATACATAACAGCGGTATGAAACTTATAACGGTAAAATAACTGAAGCCCTGATTCAAAAACCTGTACAACTGTGTTGAATTAAATATACGGATCGGATCTCGAAAAACTAGAAACAAGTATTCGACTATTATTGGGGATTCGAGGGGAGGTAAACGATAAGAGAGTAGAATTTATGAATGTTGATTTTAAAATACTAAATGGAAATATTTAGAGAAATGTCTGTTAATTATTTATTATGTTAACCTTAGAATTTAGCATTCCATTAACGGGTATAAGTAGACAAGGTCATCATTGTGAATGACTACAGAAACCTATTTAGCATGCCAAACAACAATTTCAATAATTGCTTATCCGTTGGGATATGTCCGTAACTTTCGTTTATCTACGGATCTCCTCATTTCTGATTGGATCTCGTAGAGAAACTCTGATATATTGTGCGTTGATTATCAAGAGTGGAATCGAAATACTACTACTACTTCACAATTTTTCATATGGAAATCGTCACGTGAGTGACCGGATAATGGTGGAGCCATTTTCGTTTAGTCACAGTGTTATTCTGAGTACATTTAATGAGAATATCGGGAAGTTTTTTTTTGTAATTTACTGTTTGGGCTGCGTCTGACCTGTGAGCTCTACTGTTGATGAATTTTGTTTTCAAATTGGCAAATTAAATGTTGTGTCATCTTTATTTCAGTGGTATGGATAGCCAAGCGAAATTGTTTTGTAGAGAAAAATGTCTCTATGCAGGTGACATGGGAAGATGGTCAGCACACGAGGACGTGTGATAGTCAGGATCGCCGTGACGCAGTGTGCAGGGATTAGCAGAACCACAAAACTAAGTCTTACGTCAGAGTTCTTATTGCGTTTGCAAAATACTCTATTGTTGCTTGAATCATGTGACTTATGGAAGTGGTAGAGCACTTGACTGTAGTCAGCGAGCGCGCGGCACGGGCTACACGCCGCATTGCTCACTGAATGTTTACATTATCACCATTAGCTATTATTTCTCGGATATTGGCCATAAGGGAAAAAATATTTTAGTTGGTGCAGCACTTTGTGGTTGACCCACTTGAGCCTTCCGAACGTAGTCATGGGTCAAGGCGTTAATTTTTGCACCAAAACTTTTGTTACTAATTTTCACATTTATTTAAACGTACTTTCAAAAAAGTGAATAAATTTCTCCATTTGATTTGTGACAGCCCTGTACCAGGGGATCTCACTCCGCACTTTAGGTACGCTCGGACGTCGGATAGCTCGGAGCTGTAAATTAGCAGTTGGTTGCCGCTTGCTCGCTCGCTGACCGATTCGCACGTCGTCAAGTAGCCTAGATGTTTGGTGTCGTTGGGTGACACGCAGATTAAAAAACTGAAACCCTAGCGTACAAGAAAGGGCAAGTTTTGTGTGATGAAGATGGAAGGCAAGATTAAGCAGACCAAAAAACTGTAAAAAGTGAACAATGTTAGAGAAGATGGTACTTGTTTGATTCTAGCCAATTTTCAGTGATACGAACTACGCAAGGTTTGGTGTCAAGTTCTAATTCAATAAATGCTTCAAAGCTTATAGCTAATCTATTAACATTTTATTCAGATCATTTAGTTATATGTATATATATATATATATTATATGTTAATAAGCCCCGTTAAAATTTTTGAGGATGATAGTTTGTACTTGCCACTCCAATTTATTTAGATATATTGATACTGTAAATTTGAATCCAAAAATGCAAATTAATAATAAGAAAATCTCTTATAGATCGACGACAAGTTCAAACTATTCACAATATCGTTAAAATAATTATAATATCTTATTAACAGAATTAACGTTGAAGTCACTTCCTCCGTACGTAATAACCAGACAATCCTTTTTGCCAACATCCTGTTTTTTCTTGGATATTAAGTAAAATGCGATCTGTTGTTCCAAGATGCATGATATACATTACACAATATTACTATTATTTTACACAATAGTACATTCATAATCGTTATTCCTGATTTTCGATAGAGGATGAAACAAGTCATTACCATGGTAATCAGATACAGCAGCCTTGGCGTAGTGCTTGCATCTGATTTCTGATTATGATACGCGTATTTGGCTGAGGTAGATGTAAGACAATGTGACGATGTTATAGTAGTAGGCAGATTGTGATCAGAATTTATTGAGGTCATAGTATTTATACAATTTTGGTTTTCAGTCCTAAACGTATCGGTTCATTCCTGACAAATCGCGAGTAAAGCCATTTTTATTTCAAGTGTTTCACAATTTTTTGTCGTTTTCGTAGATTGCTGATTATGTGACACAGACAATATTTTTTTTCGAAAACATGAAATTAGTTCGTTTTAAATCTGATATTAGTCTAGTTCATTGCTAAATTTAGTATGCAGTCGACGAATTTTATTATACATACATACATACATAGCATCATGCCCGAAATCCCTAATGGGTTGAGCAGAGCCACAATACTACTTGTGGCCACGTTCGATTAATTAGTCCTAAGATGGTATGATGAACCGTATGGTGACAGGTGATCAGCCCATCGCCCATACAGATAGTCCACCATGTTGGAGAGGACCCGTCCCTTAGTCGACTTTTACGACATGCCAGGATGATAAGCATCTGCACGCATTCTATGCTATTTCTTCACTCACAGTGCAGCAGAGAACTTTATTATTGAAGCCTCAAATCACTTTCAAGTGTATGTAGCCCCGTCGCTTATGGCTGTTTGCCTCTAATGCTGGCAGCGGGGGGCGCCCCGCTATGCGAAGTCTATTATGTATAAGCAGGATGTATATTTACCTAAAGTTGGTAAAATTTCGTAAACAGTTATGTTAGTGTGGAGACGGGTTCGTAAAATATTTTTGTTGATAAGACAAAACTTAAACATAAACATTCTCAAATTTCGGAATCGCGTAAAACGTTTACGAGTATATGTTACTCGTGCGTGATGTTTGTTTGTTTGTTTCAAGTACCCAATCTAACAAAATAAACCGGACAAGAGCGAGTTAAACTCGCGTGGAGAGGGTTCCGTTCCGTACATGATTATCTGCAATTTACTAGGTTACTTTAAATACCATAGACTTCTTATAGGTTTCCCTGTAATCTATAGGTAAATAACTATTTTCTGTATTGTTTTCAAAATTTTAGCCCCAGTAGTTTCGGAAATAAGGGGGGGTAATGGTCAATTTTCACCTGTTTTCCTAAATAACTTCCAAACTATATTACTTAAAATTCAGAAAAAATATATTTAAAGTCCTCACAATATGCTCCGAAACTACTGGACCGATTCAGCTGAAATTTGGTATATATATGTAAGTCGGTGACCGCAACACGGACGCGTGACGTCAATATATGAATTTTAAACATAGGGGCCACTTTTGGGGGGGAAACAGAAAATTAAAAAAAAAAAGTTATGCAATCTATATTGTGTGAAATATCAAATGAAAAGCTGTTGTAAAAATGTTAAATAGGTATATATTTTTTAATAATTTTAAGATAAATAGTTTTATTTAGGAAAATAGGGCCAATTTGACCATCCACCTCTTATCTCTGAAACGACCGGGCCTCTAACAATTTTAAAAGAAAAAATATAATACTTAAATAGTTCTTTACCTGTGGATTACAGGAAAACCTATAAGAAGTCTATGATATTTAAAGTAATATAGGAAATTTCATATAATCGCAGAACCCTCTCTTTTATTCCTCCTTCTCAAATTTCAAATTTAACTTACTTCCCTTCGCCTCTATTCGGGAATTTACAAGGGATATTGTAGCGATGTGCTAGCGAGATTCTCATCCCACTTTTCCGCACGACGCGTAATGCGTAAGAGTGGGATGCGAGTCTCGCTCGCGAGCCGCAACACTAGCGCTTCGACGTTTCCGAATAGAGGCCCTTATCCTTTTATTCTGATTATTTTGTGAAAGATTTAGTGCAGTTGCATTTATTTCTTGAACGGTTACGTAATTGTTTGTTTTGTGGTGCATTTATACCAAGTTTGAAATTGATAAACAAATGGAATCAGTTTTTCAAATACAAAGTTCAACACCCTAAGACTTCCCTTTTAAGGAGTAGTTTCAGTTTTTTTAAACGCCATCCTATTTGTTTTGAACTACATTCACACCAAGTTTCAAGTTAATAAGAATCGTGTTTTCCCATAAGCAGTTTAACATCTAAATATAAATTTCGAACCGCATTGAAATCCACCTAGTAGTTTTAAAGTATATCGCGCACATACAATCAGATAGACAAACAGACATGAAATTCAAAAACCACTGGGATGTGCTATGTTGCTCATTCTGAAGCCCTTCATCGCATTTTTTCATATTAATCTTCAATATAGGTACATTATGTATAAACTTTTTCAACTTTACGATTACGACGACGCGGTTAGCCTAGTTGGGAGTGACCCTGCCTCCGAAGCTAGCGTCCCGGGTTCGATCCCCGGTACGGGCAAATATTTGTGTGATAAGCACGAATGTTTGTTCCCGAGTCTTGGATGTTTCCTATGTATATAAGTATTTATTTCTCTATATAAGCATGTATATCGTCGTCTAGACCCATAACACAAGCCTTAACAGCTTACTTTGGGACTAGATCGATTTGTGTAAAAGATTGTCCCCTGATTTATTTATTTATAATATGTGGAGATAATAATTCATAATAATATATCTTGGACACTTACACACGTCCCAAACTAGGACTCCTTGTACTATGGGTGCTAAACAATGATACGAATACTTATATAGATAAATATATGCATATATAAATATTAAACATTCATCATTTGGTTACAAACATTCGTGCTCATCACACAAAAGTTGTCTTTAGTTGCCCTCGAGTCAGTCATAGTCATATCGTAGGTGATATCAGCGGCTCGTCCCATAAAGAGACTGCTACTTTACACTCCGCAATTCCGACGTTTCAAACGCACAATAGGAATGTTTCCTGGGTTAAAAATTATAATTCGAATTAGTCCGTCAGTCAGAGTTACAGTTAGTTATCAAAAAATATTTAACACGTATTTTTTGCTTTATCAATTCAATAAAAATTGATAAAGGTAACGGTAACAAATTTCGGGAGTGGGGGCTCGTGATGTCACTTCTTGGTAAAAAGCGTGACGTCACGCGGAACTTCAACGCACTATATTTTCGATATTTTTTGTTTAATTGACAAAAGAAAAAAATGTGACCTCAATATTTTTTGAAAATGTAAATGACGGACTAAATACAGTTTTTCATGAAACTAGCCTATTCAGTTCCATAAATCAATAGCAGGCTCGAAGAACAAAGTTAGTTTTTTTTTTTTTAGTTTTAGTTATTATTATATTGGATTTTATCAAGCTCCATGTACAAGATTTTCAATCTCACGTACTGTAACAACTTTCTTCATGTCCAAAAATTAACAATTTTATTATTAAACCTACTATTGTAGGATAGGTTACCGTCACATTATATTAAAAGGAGAAAAATGTGTAATTTTTATGCGAGAGGAGATAACTTAACCTAAGAAATTAGCAGTTTTGTATAATATATTATAGGGCCTTTGTTCGGCATTGGCTCAGCAAAATGGTACATCATATCTCTTCGCTTTGTTAACTTCTCAAAAAAAAGAGGAGGTTCCCAATTCGTCGGAATCTTTTATTTTATTTTTTAATTTTTTATGTAAGTATGTTCCTTTTTTATAATTTTGCGAAGTTTACATTGCAAAGCCATATTTTGTTGCCATAGTCACGATCGGTTTTTGTATCACTTAGACTAATTTTATTGGATGATTTAAGACGTTTGAGAGATGTAGGTACTTACTTGCAGATAAGTTGGCGGCGGCTGAGAACTGCCGTCGACTGTTGCTATCCAACCAAACTTCCTGAAAGCGCGAGAAATTCAACGTTATTTACGCCATACTAATAAGGCATTGCTTTACTGAAAGACGAGCTGAAAGAGCATTAAAACTCATATCAAACTCTTACAGACCCTTACAGGGTAAGAAACCCTTACAAAATATTTATAACCACGGTTGTACAAGCGTTCTTTTCACATCTCAGATCTGATTTTTGGTTCTTAGTAGTTTCTGAAGTGTTTTATTAGAATGCCAGCCTTAATTAAATTTGGAAAATAATATTTGTTTAGGCGGTAAATGCGAATATTACCTGATGTACGTATGCATTGGTCGGGAGACCGGGTGTCCCGTAGACGGTTGACGGTCGAGAAGTGGCACAGGAATAGGGTCCACCGAAGCGTGTGTTGAATGCTGGCAGCGAGCCGCTGCCGGCGCCGGGCGAGCCCCCGGCCCCGCCGGAGCCGGCGCTCTCGCCGTACTCGTCGGACAGAACCACGCCCGCCGCGCTACCGGTCGACCCGCCGTAGCTTGGTGAACCGCCTATTAATAAGCTCCAGGGTCAGGGGGTATACAGCATAAAGTCTAGACGCAAATCTTCAGTAATGATGATAAGTTCGCATACAATAATAAAATGAAAGCATAAACATATCGCCAAGCAGAAAATTTGTTGAATTTGTTTTTGAAGTTTTTTCGCATAATTCGCATAGTGCATGGTGAGAGCGCTGGAAAATAGTATTTACCTGTACCGGAGCTCCAGATCTGAGGCTGCGCAGAGAGCTCGGTTCCGTTCCCGAAGTACGGCGAGCCGCTTGCGTACGCGCAGCGCGTGTAAACGGCGCTGCCGGCGCCCCCGCCCCTGCACAGACGGGTTGGTTAATAACATTATTTGCAACAACCAAAACTAATAAGAAATATACAACCGCGATAACCCTTGGGGGAACGTTAATTGGTATTTTTAAGTTCAATAGTGATGGCATGTTCCGGTTTACCCGGTTATCTTGTAGACGGCTAACAACCTCAATATTGCATGTAAATTAACATACACCAATGAAACCTATCTACGCTAGTAAAAGCAATCAGAAAATGATTCCTTAATTCTTTGTGTAATCGAAAGAGACTGAATTGATGTTTGTTGTGTTGGAAATCTCTGTTATTTATGCATAAAAATTACTTTATGACTAGCATACAAAGCTTTTGTTCAAGATTTGGAAACGCTCGGATTCGTAAATACTCATAGAATTAATCAAATCCATATAAAAAACGATATTTCATGCAAATCCGGATAACCGTTAGAGATTTACATTAATTGATACTTCCATATCCGACTTTACAAACGTCAATTTAGTCTTTTGATTAAAAATCACCGACGTATTCTTTAAACAGCACGAAATAAAATTTCGTTGCCCCTTACCTATTTATGTTTATCTAACAAATTACTGCCGAACTAATCGATCGTCGGTTCCATATCTAAGATTTCTAATTAAACTTCAGACGCGTTGTCTTATAGCACAATAAATTAAATAAAAACCGGCTAAGTGCGGGTCAGACTCGCGCACGAATGGTTCCGTACCATTATCTAAAAAACGGCAAAAACATTCCCGTAATAATAAAGATTCCACTTTTGAAAGAATTAAGAAAAACGATAAAGACGTTATTGAGATAATCGCGAAGAAATATACAAAGACATCAACGGGCTCACAATAAATCTCTACATAACCTTTGGAAAAGAGCTGATCTTCAAACAGCTTAAGATTCGATACACCTCAGAACACTTTTTTATCGCGGTGTTTATCAAGACTACTATTACTTTCTAGTAAATATAAACGTTGAGACCTCTTCCAAAGGTTATGTTTAAAAATCAGGACAATCTCTAAATTGAGATCCATAAGTGTTTTTAAGTAACTCTATGAATCCTTCAAATTAAATCATAAAACTTTAAATAGGTATTATCTGAGCTAATACAATGCCCAGTTAATACGTGCTACCTTTTCAAAATGACCATTATATACATTAACCGTAATTTAACGAAATCTAAAAGATCGCGAAAAATGTGTGTGTCTGTTTTGTTTGTTATCAGATTACTCAGCTCCAGCCGGCTGAACGGATTTTCATGAAAAGTCGTATATATTATATATAAGATCTTAGTTAATGGAATAGCAAATAGGGCAATTTTTAACGGATAAGTCAAGACTTCCTGATGGAATAACTATAACCGAATACCACGCGGACGAAGTCACAGGCGGAAGCTAGTTTACTAATATTTATCTTTCTGTAAGAAGGCGAAAACAACTGAAGAATACTGGAGATGATTCCCATGATAATATAGAGAATATTCCGGGGGATCCGTGAATTCCGTGAGTATCTAAATATTTCTGCAATTGGTTAAAAGACGCGTTTAGTGTAGCAAAATCTCATTAGGTACTCCTAAAGTATACATTGACTTTTTTATAAATTTCAGTCTACCCAACACGTGAACCCAGAAAAGTTCCTGACACGTTTATTACACGTGGGGTAATACGAAATCATCATTTTGTCTCAGTGATAACAATATCGAGAACTGAAAAACTGGTAAAGTGTCAGTATTTTTTTGAATTAAATAAAAACTTGCGTACCTAAACATGTTGTCTCTCTTTGTTGCAGAGACGAAGCGTGAGGGTAAGCCGGTGTATCATTTCTATTTTTAAACATTATGATTACTTATTAAATATTGTATTTATATAAAAAAATTACGTAATATGCAATCTTTCTGTTAATACAAGAAGTAATTCATAATATTATAATGTTTGAATTAATAAAGTATGTGCATACTTTATTAATTCAAACATTATAATAAAAAAACAAAAACGAAGCGTGAGGCGCCGGTGCCGGCGCCTCACGCTTCGCCACTGGTTTGTTGACACCCATAACTTGAGTTTAGCAATCCTTCGGATTATCTCGGTACTTTGCCTATTTCTAGGATTTTTGACCGAGCGAAGTATGACAAGCACCGCTATGGGGCAACGATAAGGAAATAAAAGAAACTATTAATTTAGACCAATGTTTTTTAACATGTGGGTTGCGACCCCCAGTGGGTCGCATGCCTTTGTTCAGGGGGTCACGGTCGCAAGCCAGCTTTTTAAATATCTGTTCTTTGAAACCACTGACATAGTATTAATAAGGCCATGGGGAGGTCACAAGATTTTTTTATCTCTACATCTGTTAGGTTAGTTAGTTAAGTTAATTTAATCTAATAAAACAAGAATATGCTTAGTTCTAAGTTTAATTTCTGTAATAATTAGTGTTTAAATATTGATCTGTTAGTTATCCGAAATAAGTTTAATTTCTGTAATAATTAGTGTTTAAATATTGATCTGTTAGTTATCCGAAATAATAGATTTAATATTAATAAAGGGTGGTGTTTACGCTGTAACCTATTTGGTAGTTTAAAGACTCTTGTTTTGAATTTAGAAGAGAGCGATGTGTCATTCCATACTAGTTAAAATTGCACATCTTTTCCAGCCTTTTGTCTTTAAATCCTGCCCATCCGCCACAGGTGGCATAATCAAGAAGTTTGAAAAATACTGATTTAGACTGTAAAAATAAAGTAATTCGGTCCAAATTTTAATGTGGACCTCATAGTTGATCAGGCGCTGCGCAAGTTAGAGAATTACACCGCAGGAGGGGTCGGCTGCGGAAAGGAGTGCGCAAAATTTAAATTTTAGCCGAGGTTGTATCGAGTCTTAACATATTTTCATTAAACATATAAACTAGAGACCACCACAATGGAAAAAAATAATAATTAAAAAAACCGTATTTAAATCTGTCCACCCGTTTGAGAGCTACGATGCCACAGACAAACATATAAACACACACACAACAGACACACATTCACATCAAACTTATATCACCCCTCTTTTAGCGTCGGAGGTTTTACGTTTAATTATTAACATTATGATGAGAAATTTTTAATATTTTAGGTAGGTACTGATGCTTTGCGATGTATATACTCGTACTAATTTAGTCTAGTTTTGCCTCTAAAGCAAAGGTTTTAAAGTAATTGGCATCAAGTCTAGTAAAGCCAGTCCAAAGTACCAGCAGATAGTAGAATGAAAACGCAGTCGGCGAGGCTAATGGCTCGGAACGTCTCGGAAGTGCCCTATGTTGCGCCTGCGTGCGTCTTATCGCTGCCCCACTCCCCGCGCCTGCGCCCTCGACCCGTTTACATTCGTTACCATATTGTGACGACGCGCTACCGTTTCACCCACACAAGGGGGCCTTGTACCGTACCGAAGCTGATAACGAATATACATTACAGTGATGTCTAAATTAATATAAACCCCAAAATTTATGTTTTGAGATGTCGTATGATCAGTGCGGTCCTATGAAGGTAACAAAATCGTACAAAGGAGTAGGTAGTAGGTATGATACAAGTTAATTAATATTGGTTAGGTATATCCCGTTCCATTATTCAGAAAACAAATCATTTTGGTTAGGTACAAAGATTATAATTAGTCATTTTTCGCATACAGAATATGTGAAATGTAAGCATTCGTAAGCGAAACGATTAGTTTTTATCCGACTGCAACAAAGGAGAGTTAGTATTTTCCCGCGAATGTATGCATAGGTCGATCCACAAGAGCTGGCACGAATGTATTCACTGAGAGAATGAAACTATCTATGTGTGTTATCACAAAATGGTTACATACAGTTTGATTGAATAAGTAATAATAGTGATTTTAGACAAACCTGTCTTTTAGTTAAAGGTTTTAAATGTCACATAGGTCACATTGCATCTTACACATTACTGAATGTTAAATGCGTTTCGAAGGGTGAAATCTACTGATAAGAAACCCAGCAGTAAGCAATTTTTAAATTTAACATTACAATTTTAATGGTACAAATGGAAATATGGGAGGGGAGTAGTCTCCGCGTCAGTAAAAACACTTAATCAAAAAATTTGAAATATGTACAGGATCCCCAGGTAAGCTTAATATAAGATTTACAGAGATGACAACCCTGGGGATTTATCTCAACAAATTACGAATGCTGGAAATGTATATATAGAGTCGAAAAAACGATAGACTCTAGCTCTATTAGAACTAGAGAGAATTGAAAAAATGATGATGATGGAGCTGGGAGGTGAAAAGTGGAACTCTTTAGAGGCTATTAGTAAACTCCTCGAATTTGGGTTGTTTTGTTTGTTTAGACGAGTCCTACACTTGGTGACGGTGTGGTCACTTTTTAGTGCATTATTTACAAAAGCGTCCTTTTTAGTAATGTTTTTTACTTTAATTTGTATTCACAGTTAAGTAAGGGACCCTCGGCACGCGAGACAGACTCACACTTGAACATTTTTTATAATAAATATTTTTTATTTGAATTTAGAAACGGGGCATTCGGCCTTAGTTAATTAACACTGACGTTACTATTTCCTTTCCTTGTCAGTTAGCGTTACCAACTTGTCGAAATGATACTTATTCTAATATACAAAAAGTACGATGGATCTTTCGACTTGAATATACGAAGACCTCGATACCTAGACCTATTCAAAATCAAACTCCGCACCTAGACTTTACCAGGTAAACAGAAAAAAGTACTGGTCTTTAAAATGACAATAATTATTAATTATTGTCATTTTAAAGACCAGTACTTAATAGGTAGGTAGGGTAGGGTAGGTACAGTAATAGGTAGGTTAATACTAAAATTGTATATTTAATTTGAAACCCTTAAAAGTTTTGCTACTCCGTATTAGAGTAAGGAACCCGAGTTAAATTAGTTACATGTAGGAACAATGCTCGAAACGTAGGGCACTCAGTGCAGAACAGTGTCGCCCGCAGAACTCAATACCGGTGGTGCGTTACTGTTGCGCGGCGCGCGCCCGCAGCTCGCACGTGCTGCGCCGCGCCGCGCCCGCACCAGCCGCGGGTCAAACAACTGGACCCGCTACACTATGCTTAAAACACTATCACCATATGTAGTTCCTCTCTAGTTAACCGGAACCACCCTTGTTATTCTGTGCCAAATTAGAAATACACACTCAGGAGAGATTCCTTCTTAAAAGATTTGGATAAATATTTTCACTCAGTATCACGCACAAATAATAAATAACATCTTGAAAAAGGAATTTTAAATTGAAATACTGAATGACGCGGACCCTCGGAGTTCCCTTATAAATCGAGCTATATTTGCATATCATCACTAAGGATCCTCACCAACACGTTAAGTGCCTAAACAAATAAATCATTTCGAAACATTCGACCCGTCACTTGATGCGGACAAAAAATAAAGAGTACAAATTTTGAAACGATCCAAGGGCTCTTAAAAGTTGTAAAATGGCGCGATAAAGGTAGACGAGGAACAAAAAAGGAAGATCTGTCAGCAAGGGGCTAGACTAGGGGAAGGATGCGGGGCGCGGGGCACATTAGACAAACAAGGCGCGCGCCAGCGAAGCGCCGGCCGCCTCCGGTACGATGCGCGCGCATACCTTCGCTGGGGCGCCAGCCCAGGCCCTCCAGCATGCCATCTCCCGACAAACGCAGCTTCCGCTCGCCTTTGATTATGTAGGCATATTTTTAAGAAAAAATACCTAGTATTTTCAACCAAGAAAACGGAAATCAAATTGACCGTAACTACTCATAAAAAGGGAACATTGACAAATTATTGTATCAATCTTTTCCGTTGTATATCATTGGTGTCAACATCTTTTGAAATGTGACTTTTCAAACAAGGCGCTGACTTGTTTGCATTTTAAGTTATCGAGGCTTTGCGACAAGGGCGGGCGGGGGTTCGCCTACGATTCGATATTGTTAACAAGTCAAAAGGTTTCATTGCTATCACAACTTACGAATAACTAATAAATTACAATGAATTAGTAAATGATTTTGAAGCCAATTTTATAGCGATAACTTCTTGTTAGTGGTACTAACGAAACGAATAAGTGGAATTTTCCTTATTAACCGACTCCATTGTAATTACTAGGTAGATGTAAACAATGTTGGCTGAAGTACCTTTGGCTTGAAAGGAAAATAAAAAAGATAATTAATAATTCAAATGGTAATACATAATTATAATTTCCTGATTTAATTATGTAAATGTGAATTTGTTAAAACCGTTGCGAAGGATGACGAACTAGAGGATGTTCAAATAGGTAGGTATCGAAAGATTGATTTATTGTTTACTTTAAATGAGCTTTTGCCCGCGACTTCGTCCGCGTAGAATTCGTTCATCGTTATAAAAGATACATTCCCATGATACATGATCCCATGTATCGTTTTTCCATCTCCATCTTACGCACTGTATTATGTGCCAATTTTTATGGAAATCTGTGAAAAAGGAACAAACAAACAAATAGAAACACTTTCGCATTTATACTATTATTAGTAAGGATTCTTTCAATGAAGAAAACACTTTCAATTAAATCAATATCCAATTTAAAGCACCTGGATTAATATAGCGATAAGCTATAAAGTAAAATTAAAAGCTAAAACCCGACAGGTGACGTAACAGCAATTTCCTGCTAGTATAAACGCGCTGTTACAGTTCTTATATGTAGCCTATGTGACACTTGCAAGTTCTCTATGAATCGTATGTTACCTACCCCATTTAATAAAATCGGTTCAGTAATTCAGTTGCTAAAGTGGAACATCCGATTTCTGTTCAAATACATACATACATACATACATATACATAAATACCCATAATAATAAAATAAGAATCCGATAATTTCCGACTAACATCGGTACATATTAAAAACTTAAAAGTAATTTAAATTATTTAGGCGATGGATATGCTCTAGACTAGGTTCTAGACAGTTAAACTCTCGCTCGTTTGGCTTCACGCATACAGCTAAAACATACTTGTTATCTTTTCAGCAAAAATAAAGGGTTGTGAGAATTGTATTCCCTATGCGGGTAGTTTTAAAGCTGTATTGCGTTTGCCCGTAGACGAACCTCCCATCATCGGGCAGGTCATTCACCATGTCATAACTATGAGACGAATACAGGTATTAAATTGTGTGATTGCAGCAGTTTTCATTCAATAAAGGTCTGATTCTCACGTGCGCTGCGCACGCAAATCGGACACCGCCACCCGAGCGGCGCACACACACCCAGTTGTCTGACGTCAGCGGCCATGCGGTCAGCACTCCTGCTCGCCACCACGACCAACCGCTCACCTCTTTCACTGTCTACGTGCGTACAGTACATACATTCCATTATGGCGTTAGAGGTGCAGGCGCTTCCGTTCTATTAATGGGGAAGATGCATGAAAATCCAAATTTGGTTTAAATGATATATTATGAAAGTAAATGTAAACAAAAGCATATTACAGAAAAAAGCAGACCATTTTAACTATTCATTTTTATTTGATTAAGGGTCAAAATGAGTGAAAAGTATATATTGCTTTTTAGTTCTCATTTTAGTTTTATGGACATCCTCGTCAAATTTATGTCATGTTTTATTTCTTCGATGTTGGCCTAAAAACAGTATTTTCCGAAATAATTGCAGATTTCGTTTAAACGCCATACATTCGATACAGTCTAACTACAGCTGTGAAGTCATAGTTGTCGTCCATTTTGTATGGAGTGTTTTTGCGAGTGGAATGAACAATGACTTTTCAAAGCTTCATAACGCATAAAATAAACAAAATAATAATGTTTTGCGTACACAGGTTTCTATTACTCAGCACTTTCTAAAACAAGATGAAACAAAAAATGATGCATCTTCCCTATACGCACCTGCCCTAACATTCAATTTGAACTAAAATGCAACGGGTATCCTTTCGCACATCACACTTTTGCGCATGCTTATCATTTTTGAAGTGTAAATATTCTTTCTCATGTTCTTGTAAACAACCCCTAAGTTTTTATATTCTTCCGTTGGAGTTCCCTGTTTGCGACAAATATAAAGCGCCCGAACCTACATCGGGCTCGAACGCTTGAATCAACAGTAGGTATATTTGCACAACCAATTGACTCTACTTAATGGTACCTTTTGCTTTTAGTTTGAGATCTTTGCCATAAATTATTGTGAGTGAACGTACGAGTCGTCAAACGGTTTGTTTGAGTTGAGCCTTGTGTTCGTGCATTCAGTTGGCGCTTTGATGGCGGCAGTAGGTACCGCGCCCGCTCGGGCGCAGACCCACATCGCCGGAAGTTGATGCCAGTATTATATTTTCGTAGAAACCACAACGGTCTCACATCACATACTTACATATAACTATTTTATGTTTAATATTTTGATCCTTGTTAGTTAGGCACTTAACTCTTAAATTTACCTCATAATTCAGGTCAACACGCATGATTTCCGCGTTATGTATCCATTGATTTTAATGATATTTTAGTTGAAAATGTCCAAAACATTTAGTAATACTTTTCCGGTAAATGATTGTTATGAATAGCTAAATTACAAAAAACATCATTAAGTAAACAAATTCGCAATGACAGCTTAAAACTTAAATTCGCTTTGCTGCTTAGTACCTACTTAATAGGTTTATCAGATGAGTGATGAACAATTTCTTTAAGATCTTTGTTAAAATGTTTTCTAGAAGATTTGGATTGTCGAAGCCTTGGCAAAAATAAAAGCAGTACCTAGTACTTAGTAACTTTAGTCAGGCTTATTATGAAATGGTCTCCGCGTGCGTCGTTTGCACGCGGACGCGTGACGCATCGCTCGGCGACGCAGACTGGAGAGCGCCTAATGGCTGGACAATGGGCAGCTAGGCCTTTTCCTTAAATAGGTACCCACCTGTTTTAAATAGTTAAACTCCATTCAACACATTTAGGATTCCGTAGGAAATAACGGAAAACTACTTTTTCTCAGGGATGTTTATAGGTAACGAGGAAATATGGCACAGTCGTTTTACTAATACTACCTTTTTAGGGCTCCGTAGTAAGAAGTAGTAACATTAGAATACCTATTTCATTTTGTTTGTCATATTTTCTCGAAGTACTAATAAATACCAACATTAAATATATTTTTGGGATGCTCTCTTAGAGCCCTTTTATTTGATACCAACCAATATTTCATGGGTAGAAAAATAATAAGATACAAAATTTCTTCTAGCATCTGGCATATTGGATTTCAGGTAATAACATATGCCCTATGTCACCCGGACCTTTTTCCTGAACCGTTTGACACACCAATTGTTAAAATCGGTTCATTCGTTTTGGCTCTAGCTGGTAACTAATGAATTGATTACTTACATACATAATCACATATTCATATAATACTCGCGAAAAACATAACCCTCCTTTTTGCTTGGCTGCAGTCTGGTAAAATCCATTTGACGTTTAAATTCATAGTTTTTTTCGTCCGCTATCCGTGTACGCCATTTTTAAACTCGTGTATTGTGCAATAAAAATTAAATAAATACGAGTACTTATTAGCTACGATCGGCATAAATACGTTGCAATGCTGTTTTAGTTGGTCATAATCATTCCTGGGCGCGCGCACGACAATGCACCAAAGTTGCATCGTGATCAGATGAATGGTATAGGAGTGTCTAGTAGATGAACTTAGTCAAAACTTACTTAATCACTCACCCGATTCACCACTAAGGCTATAAATATATGCTATAACTCGAGATATCAAATGTACACGACTAGAAAATATATTATTAAGACTGTGAACCAACAGCAAAAGTCACCCTTTTCATACAAAAGGCGATAACGATTTCCACCCCTTAAATGTTAACCGATTTTCACCAATTTTTGATAAGTTGTCAGTCAGAACAAAATCTAGGTTTATAAGTTTTTTGAATATTGATTAAAGATCAACAAAGTCAAATAATCACCGAATTTAGTTTTGTATGAGAATACTGAAACAACAACAGGACTGCATTTATTGATTATGGTGAAAAAACCAAAACGTATAGACCTAAATGTTAAAGCCGCACATTCAGACTCCTCTTAAGCAATAAAAAGAGGTCAACCTCGGAAAGAGATAATAATCTGGAACTGGTATACATGTTCATATCGACGTTCTAAAAGTTGTCTCAAAAGTTTCATAAAACCTCGTGTCTGCTTCGTAAGTTATTCTAGGTGAAATGTCACAAAAATCGGTTCTCCGCGATGATCTAGGTTTCTACAGCTGCAATGATGATAACAACTGTTAAGTATAAAAAATGTAGAGCATAAAAATTAGCGACAATTTTTTTCCCGAACTTGTTTTCATGCGCTCAACCATTTTTGAGGTAGAGGGCGGAGAGCGCAGCGCTCAGCCGGGCATTATTTTTTCATCGCGATATTTATGAGATACTTGATATAGTTAAGTACCTAAAAGAAAAATGAACTCTGGTTACGCATCGGAAACAAATAACGTACCATGTTTCAACGAAAATAGATTGAATGATCCTTTTAATTGCTGTTAATAAAAGTTTATCGACAACTAACATTATATTTTAATCGCATCACTAGTCGCTAGACAAATTGAACTATCTTTGTGTGAGATAAAATCGATACCTAATTTTTTTTTCATATTTTCTCTTCGTCTATGTCATAAATGCGTGCGAGACTATCTAACAAAGACCAATCGGTTATCTTTAACTCACAAAAAATACATAAATATATAATTGTTTTTGAGTTAGACACACATTATTTTCTAAACTGTCTTTAGTGGGGTAATTAGGTCTCATACGCACTGCAGTAAAGGTCGGTTACGACCTCTACTAGGTCTCAAACGCACTGGTTGACATCTGGCATGTTATTAACACGTTCACTGCGTGCGATGCCAGTGCCGCACGCAGTGAACGTGTTAATAACATGACAGTAAAGAGCTAGGGGAGGGACGGCGCAGTGCTCTAGACTTTTCAGTGTTTGTTCTGTATCACATAGTCATGCTCCTGTTCCCAGAAACAAATAAAATTGGTACAATTACTTGGTTGTTTAAAATTCCTTTAATTGTGAACCCTACAGGTAGACTTACTTAATCGCGAATTTTATTAAAGTGGAGTGGTCACTATTCATTGCATCATACAGTATACTTGGCATACACGTACCTACAAATAACATTTGCGAAGACATGGAAAAATTTATAGATTTAAAAAAATATTGACCATTATATACTACTTATAGAAATACTTTAGCAACCCCTTTGTATTATTTCAAAATCAACTTCGTCAGACTTAATCATAGTATTATTCTTCAAAATCGAAACGATATGAAGGTAGGTAGTGTTTGTTGTTGTTGCGAACGACAAGTCTTCGAGATAATTCTCAATCACAAACCACCCATGACTAAAAATATTCTTATTTATGTAAACAAGGTTGGCATATTACTCACAGGCTGAATACGAGCGTAAGGTACCTACTATGGGCTAGGGGAATAAAAAGGCACTTATTATTGTAAAGATGTTGCCGTCCTACCTATTCCTAAATACTCGGAGTGTATCCTTATTTTCTGTCCTCAACAATGCGTGGTGCAGAGCATACCTCGCCCAATGTAAAAAGAGCGATGACGGCCATATAAATGTATGACCAGCGCCTCTATTCGGGGACGCTAAGTGATTCTGAAGCGACTCTTAAGCCAGATTACTCATCTCACTCTTCCGCACGACGCGTAATGCGTAAGAGCGAGATGAGAAATCTGGCTTACGAGTCGCTACAGAATCACTTACCGTTCCCGGATAGAAGCGCTGAGTCGAGTTGACGGCAAACACTTCGCTAGCTGCATTGTTCCAACACTGCTTACTTTGCGATGCGTTCTGTATGTCAGTGTCGCGTAAGGCAATAGCTAAACAGTCAGTATTATGTAATTACGATATTTGGATCGCACTTCTGTAATTAACCCAACTTACTGCATTGAATTCATAAACACATTAAGATTTAATCATGCCACAAAATGCACACAATAATAATTAACAGCATTCAGTTTATCATATCTTGTTTACCCATATCCATAGTAATATTTATGCGACAGTAACTATGTTTGTCTGTCTGTTACGTTTTCACAGCCAAACAATGAAACTAACTTGAACGAAACTTGGCTAGGGTATATAGCACACTTAATATTCCAGGAAATTGCACAGGTCCCGATACTGGGGTATTTAAATGTCCCTTTAAGCAAACCTCGAACACAATAACTCACTGAGTATACGGAGTGGAAATACATGTTGTTGTCACATAACCACACCCACCCATCTTAAAACCAAGTCAAGCATGGGTTATGCCTGAACACCGCCAGGTTAACCCGTTCAGTGCCATGAAGCCGAGTAACGGCTCAATTAAATGGTGAACAAATAGGGTATAATGTTAATATCCTATGTATTAATCTGTAACAGAGGCATGTAATTTTACGATATTTTTTAAAAACCAATCAAGTGTGAGTTTGACGCGTCAAAAGTCCCGTACTAACCTATGATAAACATACAGTACCTTTTAGATACGGAACCCAAAAAATAAATTAATAATTAATAAAATAAGATAATATAATGCCAACGGAATTTAATCTTGTAAGGTAGTATGGACGGATATATTGAGATAATTGCGCAGATACGTATAAATACTTCAACGCCCTCTCACCGGGTACGATAATAATATTGAATTGCTCGAAAGATATCAATCGTTTTTATATTTTTAGGGTTCCTTAGCTAAAAGGTACTGGGTGTGTTTCATAGGTAAGTACGGAACTCTTGGCGTGCGAGTCAGACTCTTGACGATAAATATTACAACTATGCCAAACTTCAACTCCATACCTACGTTAAGCCGTTCCTGTGAAAACGAATGTTGACAGACATACAGATGGACTAGAAAGTGATTTTATAAAATTCCGTTATTTCAAAATTTGTTAGAGAACCGTAAAAATAACAGAAAACGACTATTGATATGTGAACCCAATGATTTTAGAAATGTGTTTTCGTTAAAAATCACCACACCTAATGAACCATCGGTAAATATACTCGTAATAACAATAAGCATGACTAATTAGGGGTCAGTGCTTCACCTGTGCAGGTAGCAAAATAAAGATAAGCGATGTGAACTTATCAAATTACACTATAACTACATGGACACGGACACGATTAGCTGGTCGTCCGGCCAGGTCGTAGGTACTAGGCCTCAGTCAGTCGGCCAGATCCGTTTGAAACTGATACGATCGCCGTATACGGCGGCTAGACTAATGTATTTGCACTCCGCATTTCCAATGAGTCATTGTGTTTGAGGAAAGCTTTGCTCCCGCCTTAGCCTTCGATGTTAGATGCTTTTTTTCTTAGTGCCTGGAAAATCTTACTAAATAGATGTTATGCTGAAAAGGTTTATGCTGTAATATTATTCTACTTAATATTATTATGCCAAAGAAAGGGAACCACATGTTATACTTTACCTGCCCTCCTTCGGGCATTTTATAGAATGACTAGGCATTTGCGTTTGCATTCACGTGACTACAGATTAAACATATATTTTTTTAAGATTAAATATTAAATCGAAATTAATTTATTCTATAAAAGTGTGACTGTGCATTCGGCTTATTGTTAATATTATCTATCAGTAAAAGATAACATTAATTGAAACTAGTCTATTGTTCCACTTTGTACATGTGTTCCCTAGACTTGTTAGAACGATTTGAGCTGCAGAGCCGGAGGTTCCGTTGGTGCAGGGGAGAGTAGTGACGTCATTAATTTTTGTATGGAATTTCAAAAATCTGAAACCTATAGTATCGATGGTTCTAAAAATATACTACTTAGAACAGTAAATTCCAGTCCACTCCTTTCCCAATAAATTAAAATACATTTACAAAACAAACATTGTGTCTGTTTGATCTCTAATATTCTTAGGTATTTTATTGTAAAAACTTGTACAATTTCTTAGAAATTATTTTTTTAGTTTTAGCCAGTCTATAAGTTTGTACTTTAAGCTTTCCGGTATTTCTAGTATCCTTTGGCTTATCTAGGTACATTTATAGGATAGTTGTATATATTTTCCTGATAAACATACATTTCAAATACATATAGCGAAGCCAGGGTTAGAATTTATATTTCCTGATGGCCCTTTTTTGCAAGGTCAAGGGAACAAAGTGTACGAAGTAGCAATTCTAATACGAAATAACGAATATTACGCATTTTTGCCACGAGTTCCCACTACGAGAGAATCACGATAACGCGGATGAAGTTGCAGGCAAAAGCTAGTGATCGAATAACGGAATGTACTCGTATAACAGTAAATATTAACGCCCCCTTCTACATTTAAGCGATCTTGACAGCTTTATAATACGATTACGAGTCTATACGAGTATGTAAGTTTATCATTTTTAGTTTTAATTTAATATTATAATTTATAAAAATCCTAGCTTTTACCCGCCTTACCCGAGAAAGAGTGTTGATAGAAAAGACAGACGGATAGATGGACAGATGAACAACAAAATGATTGTACCTATTCTTATTCTTATTTACCTATCAACGCTTACGCCACCGGTTCCACTAAAACATCACAATGACCGAGTGTCCACGCTAATGTCATAACACAAAATATAATAAATTTACAACAAAATTCCTTTTAACGGTTACCGCTAGCTCAACTCTTTACTGCAAACGTAAGTAAACATTAAGTATTACAAATTAAATTGTTATCGATTAATGATCTTAGCTATTACACAGACCGCAGTCTCTCGGCTGCGGCCGCCAGCCACGTAGGCTGCGCACGCGGCGATCCCGATACAAAACTATGATAGGCAAGTAAACAATCTGGTTATTTAAACACATGCTAATCATAAACTAATAATAATTATGAAAATCACGATAAGTAAGTAGGTCTACTGCCTACGTAGCTATAGTAGATTGTTGCAACAAGCAGAAAATGATCCATTATTGCGCCAAATGTTAGTTTGGAGCCTGAGCGTAAGCGACGGCGTGCGTAGTGCATATCTGCTTTTCTTTCAACTACTGCAAAAAGCCGGTACAAAGAAACGTAATAAGCCGACTTCCGATTCTCCCTGAATCATATATTACCCCATTTATTAAAATCTGCGTGTCCTTTGCCATCTCTCTACCCTACTGGTTTGAAAATCGAGTCTTAACCAATGTCGAAAATACTTGGCATTCATCATCATCATCATCATCATTATTAACAGTATACTTTTTATACCAAACTTAGTACAGAAAGCCAGTTATTGATAATTTTGACTATTTAACAATTCATTAAAGCTTTATTTTCATGGCTTTTTGGATGTTTGTTACATAATTGACATCATAATGGCATATAAAAATGTTGGTATAACTGTAGACTGTAGTGTGATTCTACAGCGAGTGCAGCGGCTGATCAGCGCGACAATCAAAACTTTAATGGGGAAGTTGCATGAAAATCAAAATGAGGTTAATATTATGTATTATGAAAGAAAATTTAATTATAAACATACTACAGAAAAGAGCAGATCATTTTGAATATTCATTTTTATTTGATTAAGGGTCAACATAAGTGAAAAAAATAATATTTTTTTAGTTCTGGTTTTAGTTTGTTGGACATATTCATCAAATTTATGTCATGTTTTATTTCTACGATGTTGGTCTAAACACAGTATTTTCGGAAATAATTGCAGATTTTGTTTAAACGCCATGCATTGTGTACAGTCCAACGACAGCTGTGACGTCATAGCTGATGTTCATTTTGAATGGAGTGTTTTGCGCGTGGTATGAACAATGACTTTTCAAAGCTTCATAACTCATAAAATAATCAAAATAAAAATACTTTGCGTATAAGGATCGATTTCTATTACTCAGCACCTTCCAATACAAGATGAAAAAGAAATTATGCATCTTCCCTATTTAAACTGTAAGGACAAAGTCATTAAATCCAAATTTCAATATGCCATTCCATCCATTGAATGTCTCTCATCACTAATCAGCCGCAGCGCACGCGCACGTAAGAGGATCACATGGCGCGTTCGCTGGTGTTTAGCGAGTATTCTCTCGATTCTTTTTTAACCGACTTAAAAAAGGAGGAGGTTATCGATTCGATCCGTATTTCATTATTTTTTTATGTATGTTCTCACATAAGTTTTTACCTCTTGAACCGATTTCGATGATTGTTTTCTGTTGGGATGAACATAGTTCAGAAATGGTCCCATAGAAAAATTGGCGGGGTCTGATGGTGGGATCTATGAGGAATCAAAGTAAATCCTCAAATTGTGTAAATTCTAAGATAACTGACGTATTTGCACAAGAGCAGCAAGCATCATTTTCTCAAGCGGGATGATGATGGACTCCACGGATTGCTACATGGAACTCTTCATGATAGACAGTTAACGGATAATGATGACATTTCCTTATATGTATTGCTTTGCAACTTATTCTCGTTAGAACGCATCTGGTAAATCAGAACTGATAGTTGGTTTCGCAAAAGAACTCCTTACATTTTGATAGCAAAATTTTACAAAGGTCGATGAGCAGTTGACATAATGTTATCGTCATCTGGTACAATTGGCTATAATAAAACTATGTTATTACATCATATTACCTAAAAACGTAAAAATAAAATTAAAGAGTATACAAATACATCTCTCATAACATTATGAGAGATGTATACTTTAATTACTTGCCACCGACTTCGATATATTGAATTTATTACTGAAGTAACAAATATATCTGATATTTATAGGTAATTACTAACGAATAGTCACTATTTCTTAATTTTCAAAGGGCTATGCAGTCGGTTTTAATTTTTTGTTAAGAAAAAAATTATTTTTACTTTTTTAGTGAATATGATGTAATAACATAGTTTTATTATAGCCAATTGTACCAGATGACGATAACATTATGTCAACTGCTCATCGACCTTTGTAAAATATTGCTATCAAAATGTAAGGACTGTTAACCGTTAAGGAGTTCTTTTGCGAAACCAACTATCAGTTCTGATTTACCAGATGCGTTCTAACGAG
Organism: Tortricodes alternella; assembly: GCA_947859335.1. Taxonomy (NCBI): domain Eukaryota; kingdom Metazoa; phylum Arthropoda; class Insecta; order Lepidoptera; family Tortricidae; genus Tortricodes; species Tortricodes alternella. Next base: position 17,316,745 of record OX401970.1, on the reverse strand, counting down.
AATAAGTTGCATAGCAACTGATACATTATCTTGCCACCGATTTCGATGTAAATACATAAGGGAACACAAGTTTCCCTATGTAATTACATAAAATAAATAATCCCACCTTCGACCTCGACGTCGTCGAAAGCAAACCCATTTTTGATAAAAAAAAATGAAGTAACAAATATATCTGATGTTTCTTGGTAATTTAGTAGGGTTTTTGGAGACGGTTTGTTTTATTCAATTCGACCATAATTTTGTTGGCAAATTACAAAGTTATAGCAAAACGCTTCAAAAATGAAATGAGGTGATGCTATGTTTGTCACGTGTCCGTTGAAACATACAATGTCGGAATGTTTTCGTTATATGTAGTGTCGTAACCATGTCTGCTTCCATGTGTCACAACGCCCCGGGAGCCGAGGAGGCACGTAGCGCCCGCCGCACGTGACCGAGCCGCAAGCCACTGCTCGTTGACATCGCTTCGATAACTCGAAACGAGTCCAATCGGAAAACAATTATGTGACTTTAGAATACAGCTGGAAGGTCATGCTATACAATTGTAAATCTAGATTTATATGGGATATAAGGTTCCTTTTGGGTAAGAATACGTCGACTACGTAGACGTATGGCCATAATTGTTTTTATCGTCCGAGCGAGCGAAGCGAGCGAAGCGTTTCTGTTTCAGCTTGGGCAAAAATGCTTTCGTATGTCCAGCGGATGTCCAGCGTCTGTCCATTTGTTCTCGTCTACAGGTTGCAGTTCTCAACCGATTCTCGTGAAATCTCGGTTCGATATTTATAAAGAAATTTTAGGTCGATTCAGTTTTTCGAAATTTGTGAAATTGACGGAGATATGGGGGTTTTTGCAATTACAAATTTATTTGCGGTATTGGTAAACTGACCCGACCTATGTCGATGTATCGGGATATCATATTTCCAACGGTAAAGTTAAGTTTGTCGCGAGGTGTACAGCTCACAGAGCCACTAGTTATATTATTTTAAAAATAAAACCCGACTGCATAACCCCTAAAAAGGAGCAGAAACAAGATATTAATTCTGCCATGCCCATGCCAGAATCCATGTCATGCATGGCATCATGCATGAGGTCGATATGGAGATAGCAGTCGGTTACTTCGTATTAAGGTAGCTATTACTTATAGGATTTTGTGGACAGTTACCGACTGCCATTTCAATAATATCGACCTGATGAGCGTAGCAGAATCAATGTCTTGTTTCTCCTTTTGTAGAGGTTATGCAGTAGTTTTAGCGTTTTTTTTTTTTATCTTTACTAATATTATAAATGTGAATGTAAGTTTGTTTGTTACGCTTTTACGCGAAAACGACTGAACCGATCATCATGAAACTCTGTACACATATTTTTGGAGGTATTAGAATTAACATAGGATACTTTTTATCCCGGAAAATTTAAAAGTTCCCGAGCGAATAACTTTTACCGAATTCCATGCGAACAGTCTAGAATGTGAGTTTGTTTATTACGCTTTCACGCAAAAATTACTGAACCGATCATCATGAAACTCTGTACACATATTTTTGGAGGTATTAGAGTTAACATAGGATACTTTTTATCCCGGAAAATTTTAAAGTTCCACGCGAACGAAGTCGCGTAATAAAGCTAGTAACAGATAACTGGACCCAGTGCTTTTGAATGACTGAGGCCCTTTATAGAATTATGATAAATAACACAGATGAAACCTGGTTTTCAAACGTTAAACGTGAGCGTGGTATTTAGTATTTTGCAGATCCGAGGCGCGGTAATTTAAAACTTACGATCGTAGACAACTACTCAGCAGCACTTACGCACATCAGTCTCTGGTCAGAGTCCGGTTACGACTGGCAGCTATTGAGAGGACAGACAGGAGAAATAGTTTATATTGTACCTGGTAAAATATTAAAGTATTATAAAAATAATGAAAATGGTATCTAATTTAGTGTTTTTGAATGTACTTACTTTCAACTATATTTCTTATAGTAGGTCAGGAGAAAAACTTGTGTATTTAAATGATACTTAGTGGCGTTGGCGCGGTAGTGAGAGAATGCAGATTTGATATATTTTTTAGGATTCCGTAGGGTCCGTCTGCTAATGAGGTTTTTCTCGAAAACTAAGTAACGTAGAAACTTGAGGTTTGGCAAAATGATAGATTTTGATGACGCACACAATAACGTCACTCACAGTAGCGTCAATAACTGGATAAAAGATTTGAGATAAATAAAGTCATTCTGGTACCGATAAAAAAAGTTTAAATTAACATATCGTGTGGGTATTATTTGTAAGAGCTAACGGTAAAAAAATCTATTTTTATTTACTAATTTGAATTCAGTGCTCTTAATGATTAGCTAAATCTATGCAAAATATTACTGTTTCCCTATTCACGTAAGTTTCTATACCTAAAATGTTGCTGGAAAAACATACCTATCTATTTACTTAATAAAATTGAATATTTCACAATCGTGTTTCTTTCTAGTTATTCGAAATTCTGCACAATACTGATGCTACACAACCACATTTGATCACATCCGTTGTTCTACGCAGTCCTTATTTTACTAAATTCGGTCCTTGACCAGATTTTTTAAATTAAGTATTTTAGATTAAGTTAAAATATTTTCATAATATTTCACATTTTCAATGAAAAAACGTTGTTAATATTTTTCGTTTTTAAATTTGATGCTTAAACGCTATCTTACTGTCAGCTGTGTGACGTCAACGTACTTAAACCGGTCGTATCTAAACGTTAAAAAAAACATAGTTTGTATGAAGGTCCGGTCCGAATAATACGTTATGATCACCGTGAATCATAACAATTAGTCTGCAGCGTGATTTGGAACGCAACCGACCTATGCAAACGTCATACGTCGTGACTGGTGTATAAAGTCACGTGACTTAGAAGTAAATATTGAAGTTTTTAAGTTATTGAATTCTAAATAATCTTGATTTATTTTTACGTAAGTTCTGTTCGATATATACTTTTGAGGGTTAAGCGGCCGTTCCACAGAAAAATATTAATGTTCTGTGGCAAACTATAGTCAAGAAGCCAATTTTTCGTAATTCTGCACTATCTTGTCTTTACACAAACGCATTTGATGGCATTAGCTATTATGCACAGTCCTCATTCAACACGATCGCGTTTATTCCTATTTGCAAATTCTGCACAATCTTGATTCCGCAAAATCACATTTGATCCCGTCCGCAGTTGTGCATAACCTTAATCGTACACTACCTCATTTCTTACTACTCTTATTAATAAAGTAAAAAAAATATATGCGTCAAATTGAGAACCTCCTCCTTCGGATTTTTTGAAGTTGGTTAAAAATGGAACGGACGAAAATTACATACTTTATTAATAATAAACACGATCAAATGGGTTTGTGTAGAACCAAGATGGTGCAGAATTGCGAATAGGGAGAAAATCAATTGTATTAATTAAGGAATGTGTAGAATAACGGATATGATCAAATGAAATTGTGTAGAATCAATATTGTGCAGAATCATTATTGAGCAGAATTTCGATTCGGAAAAAATACGATAAGTAGTAAAATGTATCGAATACTTCATCCTTAAAATTTTATCAACACGTGAAAAGCTCCCGTAAAATTATAGCGTGAAAATAAACAAAATACCGTAACTACTCACCAGGAAAAGGGGGACGAAACGGCATTTATTGAAAAAATCCCGATACAGTAGGAAATTTTACAATTGACTAGGTAGATTAAATAACACCACGCCTATCAAAAAAAAATCTTACTTATAGAAAAATATTTATTTACTGACGGAAAGAAAGTTTAATATTTTTAAATTAAATATACAATAAAAACGTGTAATGGTAAGAATATAATAATTTTAAATATTAAAACATGATTTGAAAAATTAATTTTTATTGAATCTCAAAACGAATTACGAGTAATACCATACAATTACTCAAATGTGATGTTAAAAATGGTATCTTAAGTATAAGTAGTACGAATAAATTGTCAAGTTAAAAATACTTACTGGAGAATTATCGTAATATATTTTACAATACATGTGCTCGTAAATGGCACATACCTACCAAGGTGCAAAACTTGGTAGGAAACCAGTTTTACAATACTCGTGCTTTTTATTTACGCTTTTTTAATTTTGTGACTTCATCGCACTCCAAATGCAAATAGTTTTAGGGATCTATTACATAATTTACTTGCTATGCTACCGATTTTAATATATATATAATATTGAAGTCAGTGGCAAGTAAATGAAATACGAGTATATTTAATGCATCACTTAATCAACAACGAAGGCCAATCATTATTTCTTGCTTTTCAAAGGGTTTTGGAGGTCAGTTTCTTATTTGTTATTTTTTATTTTTTATGATTAGTTGCAAGGAACGTAAGAGTTTGCTGTGTACATTTCCAAATTTCAGATAAGTGGAAGATTTTGTGACCGATTGAGAAAAACAAATCATCTTATTATTTGAAGTGTAAATGAGTTGTTACTAATGTGTAGAGTCGTTAGCGGAGGTCGACATACGGCGGCCGGCGCCGACGCCATTAACCGAGTCTATCGAGTAGCTGAACGCGTTCTTCAACTGTGAACTTAATTCCAATCATCATTTATTCTTATCAGACGCAATCGTCTAGTTCTAGTCAACAGTGTCATCGAGTTGACACTTAGGTATCTTTATAGAATTGCGAGACCGTTTTTGTGAGCCAGAATATAAGCGGCAAGTTAGTAACTGCATTGATTAGATAATCGAAAACTAAGTTACTCGCAATGAAACTTTATCAAGTAATTTAATGAAGCAATCAACTAGCAGTTATTTATATTTCGTTATAGAATTCGTATGATGGAGGAAAAACATAAATCTCCTTTTTGCTTTGCTGCAGTCGGTAAAAATGAACAATATAACTTAGTAACAAATATAGGGCAGGCTCATTACATTTTACGGTTTTCCTCAAGTAGAACTTAAAATACATTTATGAGTTATATATTTCATTGTTTATTTTAAGGAAACCGCATGAACTTATTTGCTTTACTTCTTAAGTTAAAATAGAAAAATAATTATTTTAAACAGAAAGATAATTTATCTGAAAATGTATGTGTTGTAGCGGGATTCATGGTAGGACTCTTGGATCTCCTCAACGGGAACAGGCACATGCTGTAAGGAGTTAAAATCTTAAGTCTATCGAGATATTTATTGTTTCGGTGACTTCTCGGAGTACGGTAGGTAATTTACTGCTGATAAATGGAAATCCTTAATTATTAGCAGACAGATTAGGAGTGTATGGATGATGATGAATTTATTTACGAACGCTACTGAGGAATTAATTAAATCCAGGCGTACTCAGGCAAGCGATTGTAGTGGAGGAGTTTGCGTCCGTATAAAAGAATTCCTTAACCGTTCAGGGCATATAAGTATATTGGGAGAGCATAGATGTAATAAGGTGTATTGAGTGCCTAAAAAATGTGCGTCACAAAGAGTACGTAATGTTTTCACTCACTAAAAAGGTAAAAATAAAATAATATTAAAATACAATAAATAAAAACCGCTTTCAATAATAAAAACTTATTTCTAATAAATAAAACGCATTAAAACCCCACTTGAGGGCTCATAGGTAAATATGGAACTTACGAAGTTTATCCAACGCAGTATGACTTATCACTTTCGAAAGTTTAGTTTAGTGGTTTTAGAAGGCGGTTTTTTAGTAAAAATAGTTATGTTAGGCAGACCTATTTCGCTTTGGTCGCATATATAGGTTACAACTTTTTTACAGCCCTGCTCGGACCTCTAGCACAGTAGATTACATCACATACCTAAGTAAAACAATCATTCCTTTCGACCTAATTTATTAAAAAGTGACAGTTGATATACCCACGTGTAAATGCAAGGACTCTACCTATTTTAAACATTCACAGAAGCAGTTAGCAATAAATGATAAAAGAGCTTACCTGTACGTGAAGTTCTATCATTAAATATTATGTGAGGTGCATAATTATTAGATTTACTCTTAAGTGAATAAGTACCTATCGGAAATTTAAATGTGATAAAATTTACGTTTCTGTAATATCCTTTATATATATGTATATATAGGTAATTGAAATCACTTACCCGTCAACATGATGGTTGTGCCCGTGGGCGTAGGCGGGTGGGGGCCCTGGCGCGTAGGGCTCGTAGTGCAGAGGGCGGTAGTCGTCGGAGCGCTCGGGCGAGGGGCTCAACTCGGGGCTGCGGCCGCGGATAAACACGACGCCGTCCGTGGAGCCAGCGGCGCCCGCCGGGGGCTTGAACAGCGTCTCGTCGAGGTGCGTGTAGGTCTGCATGTCGCGCGCGTGTGCCGCCGCCGGCCGGAGCTCCTGGTAGCTGCGCGAGTGGGACGGCGACAGGCCGCCTTGGTGGGCGTAGCTGTACGCCGGCAGGGGGGGCGGGCTCTCTGCCTCGCCGCCGCCCGCGCCCTCCGCGCCGCACTCCGCTTCGCCTTCTGCGCACACGCATACATGTCTGATTTCATGCTATAGTAATTCCACTGGATATACATCGCACACACGTGCTCCGCTTAAGACCCCGATTGGTGTTTGCCTCCGCATTATTTGTGTTGTGTTGTGATGCTACGCGTAGATAGCGGTTCTTTTTTACAATGGGTAAGACTGGTTCCTCGAGTACTTAAAACAAGTCATGCCCAGCCCGCCCGCTACAACCATTACCGCCATAACACAGCAATGTAAAAATAAAAAGCAAGGTTTTAAACAACGCGACTGCAGACAATGGATAATACAACTTTAAGGAGCGATACTAGGTTGCTCAAGTACTATTTTTAAAGTGGTATTTCTAGCAAACGAGAATAAAGGCTTTCACTTCTTCTATTCCAAATACATTCCCCCCTACCCTGAGTAGCGGGTGCGTACAATTTGTCAAACTGCCGTTTTTTTTTAATTGTTACAAATTAATTAGTTACTTTCTTATTTATATTAATAAATAACAATTACAAGTCCACAGGGGTGGTGGTGCTGCAAATTCGGCCGAGCTCCTCAAACGGCGCAAAAACACAGCCCTAAACAGTGGCTGTATATTTGAGCCGTTTGGGGTTGAGACCCTGGGACCTTGGGGGGAGAGCGCTCACAGGGTCATGCTCAAAACGACTGGTGGAGTTGACGCGTGACCAAAAGGCTGGCTCATATCTGGCGCAGCGGATCAGCGTTGTCATCCAACGTGGCAACGCTGCCAGCCTTTTGGGCACGCTACCAACTGACAGCGATTTGGGGCAATTTTTTTATTTATAGGTATTTTTAAGTTTAGTTTTTAATCGATATGTATTATGTAATTAATATTTTTATACCCCATTAGTTACTATATTTAGGACGTGATTTTATTGAATTATGCAATAGTTAACAAGTCATCATACCTTTAGCTATCCTGATATTTACTATATTAGAAAAATGGGAATTTCTACCAGTTTAGGTTAGTTCAAATATCTTCAGTAAAGAGGAAGGGACCCTGTTGGCCGTTCCAAATAATCAATCCGCGAATAGATTTGGTTACTACAGGTTAAAATTTGGCATTTTCTACGTACAAAATATGTCTAATTTTAACTGGTAGCTCTTAAGCAAATCTATTCACGGATTAAATATTGGGGATAGACGATAGAGAGCGAACCCGACTAACACTAGAACAGCTTTTACTTAAATGAAACTCCACCTATGCATAGCCTAAGTTATTTGGTTACTCACATTAAGATTCGTTAACATGTTAGATACCAAGTTATGGAGCGATAAAGAAATCCACAAACATACCTACACACCCACATACAAACTTGAATTCTGGAGCCAATACACTCCATTTCTGGCGGTCATGTAAAAACGAGATTAACCTAATATTGATTTCTTAAGCTTGATTGATATTAATATCAATTAATCTTAGGAAATGAGTATTTATTCTAATTTCCAGTTAAAAAACGTGCTAGTTGAGAATCGTGAAATGACCGTTTAGGCTGCGTTTCCATTAGCCTTGTGATTCTATAACGGGCGCTGAGAATTGATCACCGGTCTACACATTGAAATTTAGACCGAATGTCTTTGTTCGTATAGTCTTAATTAACAGTTTCGTTTATCCGCTGATCAGCCACTGCAAACCTTTGAGAATCACTCCGTAGAGCTGTGCGAGGCAGCTAAGCTGTGACCGAGGAAAACTCACACCAATAGGTTTGCGGTCATTTCAAATTGAAGAAACAGTCCACTATCTATTGGTGTAGATTTTCCTCGCTCATCACTTAGGTACCTGCCTCGCACGGCTCTTACCATGCTGATACCATTACCATGAGTTGCGCAAACCGCTCTCGCTAGCGTAAACTATCGCTCGGTCCCTTTTACTTGTATCGGCAACAAGCAGCAGTTCCGATAGATTTCGATAGCGAGACAGGCTTGCGCAAACCCGTGGTAAAGGCCGGGGCAAACCAAACGCGGTTGCGGCGCGTTTGCGGCGCGAACGCGGGTCCGCGCCGTTGTCGAACGGCGCGGGCGGATATACCATGCCACACCATGGTCCCGCGGCTACTTTGGTGTGGCATGGTATATCCGCCCGCGCCGTTCGACAACGGCGCGGACCCGCGTTCGCGCCGCAAACGCGCCGCAACCGCGTTTGGTGTGCCCGGGCCTTAAGGGCTCTGGTCGAACCGCAGCGTCAATGACTTGTCGGTGAGGCAGCTATGTCTTGTTGGCATTCTCGGTAAACTTATGGTATCTAGGGGCTACCACAAGCTCTAAATGCAATTCTTTTTAGGCCCTAAACTGAACAGCATCGCTATTTCATACCACGACATTGTATTTACATACGTGACATAAATGGCGTTATATGAATGAAATCGTATTTAGAAATCATGATAATGCCCCAGATTGCACAGAGCATACTGATACCGCGTGAAGTTGTCGGAATGTCATGAAGGGGCTGCATCGCGATTTACAAACCACGCCCCAATTCACGAGTGGGGGTGCGATGGATAGTGATGGGTTATATTACTCCCACGCATGTAAGAAAGGGATAGCGTCGGAGTCATGAGACATTTAACCTTCTTAAGAAACCAAATCCAAATATTAAAGAATAGGTTTTATTTGATAATAACAAATTGATTGATGGAAGAAGTGAATTACAAGAGATATTTATTATTATATTTTATTATTTTAATACTTACTTATTTGTTTAATTATTTATTTATTTTTTATTTATTATTTATTCATGTAAGTATCGGAAAGTACATCAGACGTACCAAAGTGACGTGACAGCAATGTCAATCATCCAATTCGTTTTCTTGCTATGATGTTTCGTGAATGTTTATTGTAATTTTCGGACGATAGTGCTGTTCCCCTGGAATCTGATTATTCTGCTTACAGCGTTAGACCTTCGCAAAACTTACTGGACTTTGATTTGCCTATTACCGCTTTGGAACATTGAAGAATTAATGGCTCTTCTTACAGAAACTGTTGTGTTCAGTTGTGAACCTACGTAACTGTTTTGATAAAATTATACGTCGCCGAGTTTCTTGCTTTTTCCGTTGACCTTCACAAGAGCTTGTAAAAGCCTAAATCTAATAAAGGTCACTTTGACTTTGACCCCAGCAAACATTTGAGTCGATATTTGTTCGAAACACCTTCTATTCTACCTCTTAAATTGTCATACAATTGGTGAGGTGACCAATTCTTAGTCAATTTACGTCGATTCCACGTCAACTCGACATAAGTGGGGAAAGAAATGAACTTGTCACCAACGTCAATTTGAAGTAACTGAAGTAAATGTAACCTAAATGTGCAAAACTACCTCGTTGACATCGATTCGACGTAGACACGACCTTGCTACTACGACTACTAATATGAATGAATAGACCTATTTTGGTTATTATGAATACAACTTGACCTTCATTCAATGTAAATGTTACGTTAATTGACCCACAGCTTTAGACCATAATTCTTAAAGCGTGAAAACTGAAAGCTGATTTCGTATCTAGGTTAATTTAACGTACTTTTTAGGGTTCCGTTCCTCAAAAGGAAAAAACGAAACCCTTATAGGATCACTCGTGCGTCTGTCTGTCTGTCTGTCTGTCTGTCTGTCTGTCTGTCCGTCTGTCCGTCTGTCACAGCCAATTTGCTCCGAAACTACTGGACCGATTGAGCTGAAATTTAGTATACATATGTAAGTCGGTGACCGCAACACGGACGCGTGACGTAAATATATGAATTTTAAACATGGGGGCCACTTTTGGGGGGTAAATCAGAAAATTAAAAAAAAAAAGTTATGCAATCTATATTATGTGACATATCAAATGAAAGGGCTTATTGTGAGGACTTTAAATATATTTTTTTCTGAATTTTAAGTAAAATAGTTTGGAAGTTATTTAGGAAAATAGGCGAAAATTGACCATTCCCCCCCCCTTATTTCCGAAACTACTGGGGCTAAAATTTTGAAAAAAATACAGAAAATTGTTCTTTACCTATAGATTACAGGAAAACCTATAAGAAGTCTATGGTATTTAAAGTAACCTAGTAAATTGCAGATAATCATGTACGGAACGGAACCCCTCCACGCTTGTTTATTTTTATGTAGTGGTAGAGCCAAACAGTAATCCTCACTAGATGATTACTGTTCGAATGGGCCGGCTCGACCGGGGTAGTACCACACTCTCACAGAATATCGGCGTAAAGTAATAGCTTGCTATTGCGTTTCGTACGGTGAGTGACGAGATCCGGAGGCCTATTCCCTCGTCCCCATCCCATCCCCATTCCCCATCCTCCCTAGACTGGCAACGCATTGGCAGCACCTCTGGTGTTGCAGATGTCCATGGGCGGCGGTGCCCACTTTCCATCAGGTGGGCCGTCAGCTCGTTTGTCAGTCAATTGACATAAAAACAAAACAAACAAACGAAAAAAAATACAACCTTATAGTCCCACAACCTAATGGTTAATTATGTAGTAAGTGTATTGCGGCTATTTTACTTTGCTTTTAACGATACTAAGTTAACTAGTAAATAAGAACCTTCGTTCAATGTATCAAAATACGAACAGCAAAGGGATTTTTTGCATACCTATCAATGTAAAGTAAAAACGAGATCAAAAAAATAAATGCGAATAAAGAAGGGCCAAGTTCGGTAAAAATAACAGGGGTTGACGGTATCGCTGATAAAAGAAAAGAGTTGAGATCTGAATGGGTGCCAAGTTCCTAGGAACTTTCTTAAATGATACATTTACAAAAGGTACTATAACGTATTTAAATGATTTCAATGAAATTTGGTTATTTTCACTGATATTGAATTAATAACTTAGCAAGTTTAAATCTGACTTCGATACTTCAAAAGTATCTATCTGCCTTTTATGGCATAGGTATAGAACATAAAACTTGCCAAGGTATAATTTAAATATTTGTGAAAATAACCGATTTACTTTGAAATAATTTAAGAACGTTGTAGTACCTTTTAAAAGTATCATTTAAGAAAGTTCTAAGGAACTTGGCACGGCACCCGTTCAGATCTCAAGTCTTTTATCGGCGATACCGTCAACCCCTGAACTTTTTTACTGAACTTAGCCCTTTTTTACATTTTTGTTATTGAGCTGATATTACAATTTTGTCAAGTTATAGTTGACGTTTCTTTTTATTTAAATAAAACGTCATTAAATAACTATAAATTAACACCTTACCTAATTTAATTTAAAGTAAATGCGTTCAGCAATAACAATACAAAGTTATCTAATCCACTTGTTCCATATAAAATGCTGGAAAAGGGCTGCATTGAAAATGAAAATGAAAATATTTATTTTGCAAGTAGGCCACATGGGCTCTTTCTCATGTCTGAAGTTACCAGCGCTTCGAATCTGCTGAGAAGAAACGCCGCAAGAAACTCAGCACTAAGCTTTTTTTTTCAACTTTTATATTACAGTTACATTAAAGTTTAAAGGGCAGCAAACAAACCTAATGGGTACTTATTAATTATAATAAATAACTAATAAGGGAGATATAGTCTCCGCGTGCGTCTGGACAAGTTAAGTGATTAATGGCCGAATTCAGAAACGCCACTTAAGCATTTGACTAGATATTAAGTAGATAAATGTCATTAACAACATACCAACCCTTAATGTGACGACTTCTGATTTTTAGGGTTCCTTAGCCAAATGGCAAAACACGGAACCTTTATGGATTCGTCATGTCTGTCTGTCTGTCCGTCCGTATTTCACAGCCACTTTTTTCCAAAACTATAAGCTGTTGAAACTTGGTAATTAGATGTATTCTGTGAACCGCATTAAGATTTTCACACAAAAATAGAAAAAAAAAAACAACAAATTTTGGGGGTTCCCCATACTTAGAACTGAAACTCATTTTTTTTTCAACTCATGCGTTTGGATAGATCTTTAAAAATGATATTGAGGTTTCTAATATCAGTTTTTTTCTAAACTGAATAGTTTGCACGAGAGACACTTCCAAAGTGGTAAAATGTGTCCCCCCCCCCCCCCTGTAACTTCTAAAATAAGAGAATGATAAAACTAAAAACCAAAAGATCTGCATTAAGAGACAATTTACGAAGTCAATATAAATTTAACTTGTTACGTCCTAAAGCAAATAACATGATATTTTTCAAGAGTGCTTTTGTTAGGTACTGCAATACGCGTGTTTAACGATCTTCCTCAACAAATAAAAATGTTGGAGGGAAATATATTTAGGAAAAGCCTTAAAAACTGGTTAATTGAAAAAGAGTTTTATAGTTTAAATGAATTTTTCAACAAATTATAATTATATTTTAGTTCTAAGTAATATTGTATGCCCGCAATGGGCAACTGTTGAGACTTAATTTGTTAATGACCATCTACTTGTACACAGTTAACAATAAATTATTTCTTATTCTTATTCTTATTCTTAAAAAAATATATGATGTACATTACCATGTAAACTTCCACCAAAACTTGGTTTGAACGAGATCTATTAAGTAGTTTTTTTTAATACGTCATAAATCGTAAACCGGAATTTACCTTTCATTCAATCAACTCAAATATAAAAATAAAAAAAAACTTTTAATTTCATAAATATAAACCTTATGCATAAACCGTGAACTATTATATGGTTAATGGTACGGAACCCTTCGTGAGCGAGTCCGACTCGTACTTGGCCGGTTTTTTTCTATGTAGGTATGCGTCCAATAATCTCCCTCGACACCAAGTTTTAACTTCCTAGGTCACCTGGAAGTAGTCTAAACTTTTGATCTACGTTGTATAGTCAGTCAGTCAGTGATAAAAATTGTGATTCTCGGACTTCATTATTTCGTGAATGGTAAGGAGTTTTTTTTAATGAAATTTGGGATTCGGCATTTAGAACAGGGTCTTGATGGTGGGTGGGGACGAACGGCCGTCGACAGGCCGATCTCCGTGCGCTGATCATTCAGCCCAATGTGATGATGATGATGGTGGGAGAAAAGGGTCTTACTAGACATGTAAATTTCCAAGTCTGTTTGGCAATTAGATTGTAAGTTATGGGGGAGTTGAAAATGTCCCGAAAATCGTTGGTTTAATATAACCCACTGCCGGTGTGTCGCCTTTTGCTTTGCGAACTTGGCTTACACACTGCCGTGTCTCTATGAATAAGTAATAACAATTAAGCTTGTACCGGAAGCCTAGACGACATTTAATGGATAGTTATTACCTCTTATACTGATAGTGCAGGTTAGCAATCTTAACAATAAGATAGACTTAGAGGAAATTGTACTATTGCCGGCAACAGTCCCTGAACAATTCTATACAGGTTATAATGATGATACCGGGCATATATAAAAATTGCCCGCAATATTGGGCATATACCTACACAGGAAACTCCTAGTTAGCAATATTACCGAAAATAGAAATATAGTTAGCACCGGCACATTTTTAAGAAGAGACTACTGTTATCTTAAGTTTAACATTTACATCTCATAAATACATCCGCCGTGTTTAAAGTTGCATTAACATTAAACATCATTGATCCAAATACCCAATTAGGAATTTAGTTGTTAATGTTACAACTACAACGGCATAAATATATATATAATTGATCCAAATATGCAAATAACCAATTTGGATCAATGATTTTTAGTTGTTAATGATTATTTGAATAACGATAAAGTTCAGCAAACAGTTTAATTATGAATGCTCATTTAGTAAAATATACGTAAGTAATTAGTTTGTACACCACAATATACTTACTTAATAAGATTGTTTTCGCTGGCAAATATATGAATACATACATGTATACGTTTTGTTCGTTACTATTCCTACTAATTGCCAGTTCACCATACACCATGACTATCAAGAAGACATAAATTTCATAGGTGAATTTCTAAATAAAACATATGCACGTATGTTTTATTTGGAAATTATAATTACCTTTGTGACAGTTGTTGTTTACTTCTGCTATGAGGGCGTCCAGTTCGAAGTTTTCCGTTTTGAGCCAGGCGCCATTGAAGCCAGCCGCGGCGCAGGGCCACACTTCGTGCAACATGATGTGGCCTGTTTACGTACTCACGAAGTGCTTCAAGGAAACAGTCGATAGCGAGCGCTCGACGCTACAGCACGGTGGGAACTGACTGACGCAGCGGCGGCGCGCTGCGCCTGCGGCGGCGATACGGCGGCCGCGCGCGCTGCATCCCCGCCACGGCAAAGCTCATTGGCCATTCGCTCCCCAAAACTCCTTTTTTTCACGGCGTTGCTTTTGGGAGGGTCCAAATTGAACTTTCTTTTCAAAATAAGCCAAAGCGCTTTTTTATATGCGCGGTCATAGAGACCATAGGTAGGGTCGAGGCTAGAATTAGAGCGATGACTTTGGCAAGCAAATTGGCACAATTATATTGCCAAAGTGGAGCCGCTGTTTTTTACTGCGCTAAAATACTAAAATATTTACCAGGCAATATCTACATAAGTATAATAAAAATCTTTTCTATTAGTTGTTACTTTTAAACAGAACTAAACTGAACTTTCAATAGTTAGTAGGTAGGTATGTGTCATCAAAAAGCATGTGAGCAAATGAATAGGTTATATTATTAACAACGAAATTATTTTATAGCTTTTAGGAAGAATTTCAAAAAAATTGTAGCTGAGTTAGAGGCATAGTTAAGAAAAAGTTGAAAATGTTCCCATGTGTTACGCAAATTAGCTATTAGTTGTAGGGCTAACTTTTAAAACTATTTTACACATTTTTTGAAATTCACCCTTTTCCATAATTCGATAAGTTTTATGATCATATTTAGAAATCATTCGTCGAACTTCATTATATCGCTCATACAATTTGCTCGAATAGCATTGTAAGTATTCAAAAATTAATTCATCTAATTTTACATCAATATTTTATTCGTAAGGCGGCACAGTCTGTCATCAAAGCGTCTATCCTATAATTTTAATTCAACGTAAGTTTCAGTCCGACATAATTCCTACTAGGTACATTTAATGAAAACCGTTTCACCAATATTCGATATTTTCATATTCGATATTTGAATTATTAGGACATGAAATATTTTTATTTCAAATTACTATTATTATTATGATATTTGGAGACCTTACATCTCCTTCTTTATACTTGACCGTGGAGACTGTCTACATCTTCATTTAACCTAGATTAGGTAATCAATTTAGATGTTTCTTTATTTTAATTATTATTATGATGACCCTTAGAGGCTTTATACATCTCTAAGTAGCTTAACTTGTCCAGACGCGGAGACTATACATCTCCCTTATTACTTATTTATTAGAATTAATTTTTACCTATTAGGATTGTTTGCTGCCCTTTTCATGTGTTGATTTTAGTTAAAACTCTAATGTAAAAGTTGAAAAAAAAAGACTTACTGCTGAGTTTCTTGCGGCGTTTCTACTCAGCAGATGTCACCTTTCGAAGCGCTAGTAGCTTCAGACATGTAAAAGAGCCCATGTGGCCTACTTGCAAAATAAATATTTTCATTTTCATAAATATTTTCATTTTCATTTTCAATATCACTATACAATTGATGAAACATTGTAACGGCAGTACAATATAATGATAATAAGAGTTTACTATTGAATTGCCGACTAACATTTTGTTGAATATCACTTGATAGACAATGTTTCCTATATTTTCATTTCACCGACAATTCATTATGCAAATAAGTGTGTAAGTTCAGATCACTTTTTTAATGGTGTACGTGTTATTTAAAAACGAATCATTAATTTTTAATTCTTTATTTATCAAACCCTATAAGACACATTATATTGAAAATCATTTCTATATTTAAAAAAAAAATGCAGGCATACTGCTTGTGCACTAGTTTATCAAAAAATAAAATAAATAATAATTAAAATAATTAATTATATAGAATGCCCCTTTCTTTGGCATAAATAATATTATTAGAAGTACCCTATAGGTTTTATTCCCTTTGGATTCCCTTGAAATTATCAAAATATGTGGCATAAACAGCCGTATCTTTTGATTGCGTTGGCTTAGTAGGGTGACTGTTTCACAGCTCCAGGACATTGCAGACCTGAGTATTTGATATTAATTTCAACTAGATACCTCCACGCGTTATTGAGGTACGGAACCCTAAACATCGACATATCTTTATGCGGCAAATATGAACCGATTGATTATTGGCAACGGCCATTATGAGTAGTCAGGATGAGTTGTTTGAAATGAAAAGCTCATTCTCTTGCTAATGTAGCTGGCAAATATGAAGATTTCATATACTATACATAATTATTTAATAGAACTTGGTCAATATAACAGTATACAGTGTGCCATCAAAGTCAAAGGTCAAAGTCAAACTATCTTTATTCAATTAAGGCTTTTACGAGCTCTTATGAAGGTCAAGGAATGAATCTACCACCGGTTCGGAAAAAAACATCTACTGAGAAGAGCCGGCAAGAAACTCGGTGAGGTATCGTTTTTTCAAATCAGTACACATAAGTCAACAATGATGTCTACAGTTTTATACAAATCTAAGTATATACCACAGCAGGTACGCCCATCGAGACCCAGGGTCGCCGGTGCAGGTCACGATTTAAGCCAAACGCCCCTGTCCATGACGTAGTCTTTTACTGAGTAATATGCCCTAGAAATAAGAATTCGCTTTACAGTAGATTTGAACATTGTGTGTTTGTTCTACTTATAATATTTTTAGGTAATTTATCACGTCACCTATCTAGGTAGCTACAAAGTGAATTAATGCAGACAGTTAGGTTATCGTCTTCAGCGGGTAAGAAGGAAGTTAATCAGTAGTGTAGTAGATAAAGCAGCCGTTATGTCTGGCGTGTAAGTGATGAACGAATCAGCTGATCAGCGGCTGCTGCTATCAGCGGCGCGCGCGGTGATAAGCGGATTCCACCACGTGCGTTCGCGTCGACGCCTTATCGCTACCATCTCCCGACCTACACCTCCTAGATTCTACACCTAACGTTCACACGGGATCACGAAACAATATAATCAGATTTCATTCATTCATTTAACTTTAGCAGTTGCTACTTTAATCCTGCGACAGATTTTTCAGCTAAGTTTGCTAGACCGATTCTAATGAAACTTGGCACACATTCAGTTATCATGACGATACAACATGATTATATTTTATACCTTCGATCCTCAAATCCGGATGCTGCAGGGATACAGCATAACTATACCGGTACATTAACGAATGTCTCGTTTCGAATTATCATTGTGAGTAGCCCAGACTTTATTACTTAATTTAGGGTACCAAATCTGAAATGAATATGAAATATGAAAGTCCAAGATCTTTCGCTTATAACTTAGGTCTGTTGTGAATAACAAGCAAACAATTTCGACAGTAGTTTTTAGGATTCCAACTACACAGATCTGATGCTGCAGAAGATTGTACTGAAAAGATGCTGGTTTACAAGTACCTTAACCCTTAAACATATTTTTTTATTCTGTGCTGATATCAAACTATGCCTATCCTTATCGAACCGAGTCGTGTTCCGAATTGAAAATTATGGAAACATTTATAAGTACCACGGCAGTACCATACGCACTTCTGGCAAAATTTGGAATTTTTGTTAGTCTTAACGTTGAATTTTTCGGGTTCCGTACCCCAAAAAGAAAAAAGGAACCCTTATAGGATCACTTGTTTGTCCGTTAGTCTGTCTGTCTGTCTGTCCGTCTGTCTGTGTGTCAAAACCTTTTTCTCAGGAACACGTGGAGGTATCCAGTTGAAACTAATATAAAATACTGAGGCCTGCAATCTCTTCTACTCCTCTGCTGCACTGGGACTACTGGGAGTTAAGAAATAGCATAGAATGCGTGCAAATGCTTATCATCCTGGCATGTCGTAAAAGTCGACTAAGGGACGGGTCCTCTCCAATATGGTGGACTATCTGTATGGGCGATGGGCTGATCACCTGCCACCATACGGTTCATCATACCATCTTAGGACTAATTAATCGAACGTGGCCACAAGTAGTCTTGTGGCTCTGCCCATCCTATTAGGGATTTCGGACGTGATGTGTATGTATGTATGCAATCTCTTGAAGCTGTGAAAAATCAACCTTCTAAGTCACCGTAATCAAAAGAAACGGCCGTTTATGCCACATATTTTGATACTTTCAAGGGAATCCAAAAGGAATCAAACCATATAGGGTACTTCCCGTTGACCTAGAATCATTAAATTTAGCAAGCAGCAGTGTCTTACAGCACAAGTAAAGGAAAAAGTCCGAAAGCCGTAAATTTGTAATTAAGTACATCACATAAAAAAAAAAGTTAAACGGATTAACCTTTGCAAAGTCGTACCGCACTCAACGATTTCACGAAGATAAGATCTTGCGAAAGTAATTTTTTATCTTATTTCATAGGTAAGTTGTGAATGGTTACCCCGTTGTTAAACGCCACCTAATTTTTATTTTTTAGAGTTCCGTACCTACAAGGTAGTTACCGTTTCTACTTCATAGGTAAGTACAGAACCCTCGGCGCGCGAGTCAGCCTCGCACTTGACCGTTTCTTTTTTTCTTCTCATTTCCTTCTCTCTCTAAAAGTCTTTTCGACGGTAACACAGAAACCAAACTAGGGATAGTAACGGAATGTTCTTTTGTTTTGTCACCTTCTCTTCAATGAAAACTTCGCAGAGTAAAATAATTAAGACAGAGCATAGCGATATGATATACCATATCACTTAGGCAGTTTGAAATAGAGTCCTAGGACCCTATTCTGGTTGCACAGTTATGGTATACTTGTGTTACTTTATTACTATAAAAAAATACACGAAATATCAACACACTATGGATTTGCGTTATCATTAGGAATAATGTGAAATTAATGAGCTATGTATCTAAATGTATTTGGATAATTGAATAAATATACAAAACAGACTACTCCTGCGAGTAGAAAACTCGCACAGAAGCAAGGAAAAAATGCAAAAGTTCCGGAGCGGGTTGGGCCCCGTGTCACGGGTCGTTGGGTATCGGGGCACGTGTGCGCAGTATCGTGTCTTGTTTAGTATGTTTTGAGTGACTAATCGCTGTCGCTCCCGACGGCCAATAATTTTTATCGTATTAGTGGTAAAAATGCTGTAAATAAATAAATGTAAATCGTGGTTGTCGCAGTTTTTCGTAGTTCCAAGTACCGGCGCGGCTTGCACGAAAAAAGTGTTATGACAGCGAGTCGCGAGAGGCGACGCCCCGCTGTGCGGCGGCCGCGCGTCTAATCCTAACCATAGATAAATAACCATAGCCGTAACTATAAACGAGCCATCATCGATAACTGATTTACTGCCGACTGTTCCTGCGTCCCGATCCCAACCCGCCATTATCTCCATTTAGCAACTACGTTATTTCATTTTAAACATGTTGGTGTTTCTTTTTTTCCCGTTGTTTACTAATGTCAAAATAACGATATTTATTTATTTAGGCTTAAGTTAATGGTCTGGTAATAAAATGGTTATAAGGTTAGGTTACTGAAGATATTCAACAGATAAAGTGGCCAGTTTTTAATAGCACATGTGCTTCTAACTGTTTTCGTATCTTTTTAAGTGTTTGACTTGTGAGCAAGCGCCGCGGGTACTTGGCAAAGTATTTTTTATTGTCTAAGATTATTACATGTTAGAATGTACTTAATAATGCTTACATGTTACGTTACCCACATAGGTCACACACTTTGCAATTTTAAGTGGCAGGGGGCTGGGCACATACCTTGAAGGACTGATAGCTGATGGGGCTGTATCACGTTTTATCGAATGGATGGTCAGATCACCGGCAGCCTATGGAAATGGAACGACCGTACGCTATGGAGGGCTTCCCCAACAGTGGACGGCCAGGTCTACGCTTGCGTTCAAAATATATGAGGTCAACCAGTGCTATTGCGTCATGATTCTTACGAGTGCATTTTTATGTCATTATTCCTGCTTAATTTAACAACATATACGATCGAAGTGTAGAGCGATATTATATATTTAATTCTGATTTTCAATTCTTATTGCATAAGACGACGTTTTAAAGTTTTCTGTGGAAAATTGTACTTTTTCTAAAAGTAGGAAAATCACGACGCAATTTGGTTAGTTGTGGCAAAGTGTCTTTTGCTGATATAATATCAATTTGAATACTGACAACGTTATTATTAAATTAAACTTGTTTTAAAAAGGGTTCCATTGCATCCGACGGATAGGAATCAGTGTTAGGGTTTGCGAGTAAAGTACCTATTTAAAAGTATAGAAACTGCCTTTGTGCCTCGAATCCAGAGCACACATATAAACAGAAAAATAATTTTATTAAGAAGATTTGCCGTCAATTTGACTGTACAAAGATAAAAAAATACTGAAGATAAGGCGGCATGGTCCATGACCTTAACCTGTCCGAAAAGACAAACGATTTTTTTTATTAAAATATTACCCATCGATATTTGATATTGCACAATTATATTACTTATAGGTTGAGATATTGTATAGGTCGATAGAGTACTACACGGTTAGTTTTGTACTCCGACTTTATCTAAATGATCTGTCTGTCGGACTGTCGTTCCGACCGTGTAGTTGGGCCCTTTGGCGCTGCTGACCCACCGTACCACCGACCCCATTGATACGGTGGGTAATTGATTTGTGATATTGTTTTTGTAATTATTACCCATCGTACCGCTGGGGTCGGTGGTACGGTGGGTCAGCAGTGGCCCTCGATCAGGCTGGGTACTGATATATGTTGTTATGGCATAAATAAAAGCATATTATAAAACTAACAAAAAGTTTTAAACTTGGGAAGCTCCCCATACATTGATTACCCTAAAAATTGGTTGATTTTAGACCAACTTTGTTGATTTTAGTTTGTACGTCATACTAAACACAAATATCAATCTAACCGTGTTATGTTAATAATAATATGGAATTAATTTTCTAAAGAATTATTAAACGTAAAAAAATATATACAATTCGAGTCGAGAAGTAATATTCCCAAAAGCGTAAAGCGCGCAATTGCAATGTTAAAATCACATTTTAAGGCAAATTGTGGACGAAAAGCGGTTTTTTTTTTTTTAAGTTGGTTGGTGATTGATGGCAAAAGCTATTCAGCGGATTCAGTCTTCAATATCAGCTACTGACGATGAATAAAATTGTGCAACCAGTGATTTTGCAGTTATTTCAGGCTTGGTTGGTACCTACTGACTTTACAATATTATTGTGCAATATCACTAGTTGCACAATTATATTGATCGTCAGTAGATGAGTTATATTTTAAGGTGTATATTGCCCTGATACGTAGGTAATGTAGTCTGTGCAAATTTCAAAGTTCTGCCTCTTGCTGTTGCTGAGCTAGAGACAGATGGACGGACGGACGGACGGACGTCGTAGGCTCAGTAATAGGGTCCCGTTGATCTCTTTGGGTACGGAACCCTTAAAACGGTTTATTGATGTAAGAAGGTACTCCTAAATAATGCGTGAGCCAGCTAACACTATTGTTTAGGTACATACATTTGGGGCCAATTTGAAAGTGTGTTCGCTAAATTTAAAGTTACTAAACTTAAAATAAGAAACGTCAAACTTGGTTTTGACAGTTGTTTGCTATACAAAATCAAGTTTGACGGTTCTTATTTTAAGTTTAGTTTATGTTTAAATAAAGAAGACACAGTTTCGAAATGGACCCATTGTAATTATATAATGAACAAGGTATAGCTGTTTGCTTACAACTGCATTTATACCAAGTTTCAAATCAAAACTATAGTAGATTGTTGCACCAAACAGCTTTATTGCTCTGAGTGTTAGTTCTAAAAACACGAGCGCAATCTATCTATACATCTATCTATACATATAATTAAATCGTAAAGTGGAAAAAGTCTGTACATTGAAGATAACAATGAAAAAATGCTGTGGTGCTTCAGAATGAGCAGCAGAACAAATCCCAATGGTTTTGAAATTCATGTCTGTTTGTCTGTTTGTCTGATTGTATGTTCGCGATAAACTTTAAAACTACTAGATGGATTTCAATGCGGTTTTCGATAATATATCCAGGAACACTTCAGGCAGGACATAGGCTATAGAAACTTTTGGAAATAAAAGTGAAAGGGGGTAAAAGAGGGGGTGGAAGTTAGTATGCGAAAAACTGTTTGGATGAGTTTATTAACTTAAAACTTGGTATAAATAAAATACTCTTCAAAATAGAAAAATAGGTATGCGGTTTAAGACAATATGAAACTACCCCTAAAAAGGGGGCCTTGGGGCGTTAAACTTTGTATTGGAAAAACCGATTCCATTTGTTTATCGACTTGAAACTTGGTATATATGCAGTTCAAAATAAACAATTAGGTAGGTAACCGTTTCTAAAATAAATTATTGTGTGTGTGTGTGTTTGTGTATGTTTGTTACAACTTAGCTCCATATGGCTGAACGTATTTTCATGAAACGTCGTATATAGTTAGACCTTAGCTTCTGGAATAGAAAATAGGGTCATTTTTGTCCCAAATAACTCAAAAGTTGTCGAGAGTATAATTATAACCGAATTCCACGCGGACGAAGTCGCGGTCGGAAGCTAGTACAATAATAAGTACATCACTTGATGCGAGGTGCATAATCTGCTTTTCTTTCAACTCCTGCAAAAAGTAAAAGTATAGTTATACCCGACTAGCGACGTAAAAAGGATTTTGCACCTAATATGATGCACCCTTAGAATTTTTATATAGCCTATGACACTCGCACGTTATCCCCGAATCTTAAGATACTTAATAGCCTATTTATTAAAATCGGTCCAGTGGTTCAGAAGCTAAAGTAAAATATCCGAAAATTTTCACAGAAAACTTGTATCTGGTCAATCCTTTTCAATATTACGCCAATTTTTTTAAAACTTTTGAGTAACCTATACTATCCTATCTCACGGCAGTTATGGTTTTAGTATGGTTTATGCGCCGGGTCCGTCATAATCTATCTCATTCCATATTGTGCATTTGTCATAATCATTAGCTAATGACCTTACATAGGCTTTGTTTACATTTGGTATCGCTTCTCGTTGACCTTCCTTCAAATGTAATAAGTACGCGACGGTATGAATGTTGTCGAACATATACATTAAAAAGTAAAGGTTTATTTGGAAAAATGTGGTTTTCTAGGGTGTCTAGTGAAATATAATAAATGACTATCTAACATCCCGAAAAATGTCTTTCACAATAATAATTCCGAACAAGAATTGCCGTTACTTTGTGATCCCTTTAATTATTTGTCCGAAATTACAATTTAGAGATTATCATAGTCTAGATCTTTTAATACCTACTCATTGTTAGGGTTCCGTACCTGGAAAAGGAAAAACAAAACCATTATAATATCACTCGTGTGACCGTCTGTCGTTTATGGACTTTTTTCTTAAAAACTGTGTGAAGTAGGGACTTGAAATTCGACACGATACTTTATGTTGGTTACGCGGATATACTCTTAATCAAAAGTATAAAATGTTTTTGTAAATGTTTATTTCGTATGTAAGTTTCGCCCTTTGGAAAAACCGGACAAGTACGTGCCTGACTCGCGCGCCGAGTATCCCGTATAATTAGATAACATTACTCAAGTTCATAAACTATGAAAGCACTACTGAACATTACTCTAAGGAAAACAAACTGGATTTAGGGACAAACTTAACTTTACCGTTGGAAATTTGTTGTCCCGACATAGGCCGAAAATGCGTAAATTTGTAGTTGCATTTTTTTTTTATTAGTGCGTGTATTTAGTTCTTAATTTTGATGACTTCGATGGGTTCGTTGTCAGGCCTCGGAATTAAGTAGAGTCTGCATTGTTGTTGGTCCTCGGATGCTTCGATATTTTGCAGGTGGCGCCTGCGTTTTCGAAGGTAATTTGGCTATATGGTAATTCGGCTATTCGGTAAAATCTACGGCTGGATCTGTTGGGTTTTGGTGTTTCGTGAATTTGGCCTGCTGTAGCTTTGCCATTGCTGTTCTACATTATTTTGAATCAGTATTTTTTCGATAAGACTAGGCCTTTGTGGTAGGTTTGTTTTTTAGAGTTCCGTACCCAAAGGGTAAATCGGGATCCTATTACTAAGACTCCGCTGTCCGTCTGTCACCAGGCTGTATTTGATGAACCGTGATAGTTAGACAGTTGAAATTTCCACAGATGATGTATTTCTGTTGCCGCTATTATAACAAATATTGAAAAATGGAATAAAATAAATATTTAAGAGTACCTATACAACAAACATGTTTTTTTCCCCGTTTTTATAGATAATGGTACGGAACCCTTCGTGCGCGAGTTCGACTCGCACTTGGCCGGCACAGATACCTCTATCTCCTCTTGTATTGACATTTTTGTTGGTATTTCGCAATGGTAGTTATATCCTGTAGAAGTGCATAAGTAGTTGAGTGTTTTATATTTAAAATTGTTTTTAGGTTTTCCCCAGGGTGTTCGGCTAGGCGCCGCTTCGTTTTCCTTAGACCTAAATCTGTTTATATTACCATACATGATTTTGTGCTCTGATAATATTGTGCGTTCGCCTTCGATGAGATTGAAAATAACCGGGATGATTTGCTTGGGTCTAAATATTAATCTAATTTCACCTATTGCGTCGCTGCATCTGCGAGGTGAATCAGCTCTTGAACATTTTAACGTTGATAACGTAGTATTCCGCTGCTGTTATCAAAATATCAGACCCACCCTATATTCCATCTTTATATTGGGCCTGAATGTATTATCTAATTTATTCATCTGCTGAGGTGATGAAGTGGTCGATGTTGTACGGCATGGTAGGTACGAGTACATGTTTTGTTCGTTACGGTTTTCGCTTACATATTGGGCTTAGTCTCGTCGAACCGCTTGGTAATCGAATATTATACCGAATAGATGAATAATTTCCTAGACCATTGTCTAGTCATTGCTCAGAATAAGCAGTTACCGTTACCTTGT
This sequence comes from Tortricodes alternella, assembly GCA_947859335.1. Taxonomy (NCBI): domain Eukaryota; kingdom Metazoa; phylum Arthropoda; class Insecta; order Lepidoptera; family Tortricidae; genus Tortricodes; species Tortricodes alternella. The sequence continues at coordinate 17,291,438 of OX401970.1, read as the reverse complement.
ATTTTTAAAATGATGGCGCTGATTCCCGTTATTGTTGTTGGTTGCATAATTCCTGGATCTGTAGGAATCCTATTGAAGGGCTTACGTTACTATTTATAATTAAGTACAAAATAATTGGAACGTTAGTTGGTAGGTGCGTTTAAGTATTTGCCACATTTGCGTGAGACATGTCGCTCGTTTAAAATTAAAAAGGAATATCGTGAAATGCAAATCCATTCCAAATTATTGAATACTAACGCGGTTGAGTATACTTTAAAATAAAAGTGAATTTCATATGGACTTATTCCTTTTTATTTTTAAACGTGCGATGTGTTAGGGACCCTTTGCACCTTGTTTTTTGTCACGGTATTTTGTTTCAAGTGCTTCTTCTACCAAATTTTTTGTAGATGTTTGTTGCTTGACGACCTGTCGCTTCAATTTTATCGAAGGTGAACGAACGCAACTATCAGATCATAAAATCATTATGTGGTAATATGTATGAATAGACATAGGCTTAAGACCAACAAAGCGGCGCCTAGCCAAACACCCTGGGGCAAACCTAAAATGAATTTATGATGGAGAAAAAGTTAAACATAAAATTTAAGTATTGTATTAAAGAAAGTTAGCTGGTTATCGATTTGGGTGATAGGCTCAAACTAGTGAGATGCAATAGCATGCAATAGGTATTGCTTCAGTTTTAAGGTAACGTGAGCAGGAGGATTTCGTATATAGGAGCGGTCTTACCCAGTCGGATAACTGCAAGTATTGTTCAGCGAGTCACAGCATACCTAGTTTAGCTCCTCAGGGTTCAGCACTAATCACAACAATATCAGGTCGGAGAAAACCGCTACGGCCTGAGTTTTCGACTAATGACAAAGAGCAATTAATTATTTATTTAATTATCTAATAAATTTTAGTTTATTGTTTACATTGAATTATAAGAAACAATGAACCCTGGTAGATAGTGGTCGTTAGAATGAAAATGAAAATGCGCTATTGGTAAAAACATATTACATGTACCTACTCGTATACGCATTTTATCTCCAGTAACTCGTATCGACTCACTTATGTAGTCTTGCTGATGTGGGTACAGGGGCGCGCAAAAAAAAGGTTATGCAACAAAAGATTTCGATAACATGCATCACGAAACAAAGCACTTAGAACTCGTGACTTTCTTGACCTCTTGCACATAAGACCCTTTTTGTTAAGACGGCCTGACCGGTGACAATGAGGGGATTATAGTAAAATATTCACTATTTACGTACAATTTCAAACATTCGCGAATTTAGAAAGTTTTATTTAACTCGCAGGCTAAGTGGCTAATGATTGTTTGCGGTGATTTAGAAGCCTATGCTCTAGTGAAGGTACAGAATGATTTTAAATTATTAGACTCAACAGAATGTATCGGAGCTGTATCACCCTTAAGCTCGCCTAACGCCGCGTTCTTTAACTCGTTCAGAGGGGTTACCGCGATCTCTAAATGCGATTATCTTTAGGCTCAAAACTAAAGGTCTATATTTTGAAACAACAGACTGAAGTTGTAGTTAAATTCAATCAATTTGACCTTCATAAGAGCTTCTAAAAGCCTCAATTAAATTACGATATTTTGACTTTGATTTGAGTTTGACTTATCACATATCATTTAGAAATTAAAATATTTTTTGACTTAAATTGAGTATTCTCTTAATTTGACGGACGTTCCAGCATTATGGAATTCATTCATAATAAATGAATAATTCATAATAAACTCAAATCAAAGTCAAAATATCAGCGATACACACACTTTACAATCAATATAATTTAAGAGCATAGCATGCAAGCAAAACGTTAAAAAACTTTTTAACGACTATGTTGAGACAGCAAGCATTTAAAAATACGCAGAGTCAATAGATTCTTTGAAGTTTTTAATTTCACCGTGTGAAAAAGTGTTAAGCCTTTTCCCTCGCACTTGGTATTTCTCTGTAATGACTATATTTTGGAGTTGAAAGTTACTCCGCAGATTACGAGTACCTATGGTATGAGCGTTCCCATTGTTTACATCAGCAGGTACCCCGAACACTAATGAGGTTCACGGAAAGACGCGTCGCAATCCTCAAATGTATTCACATAAACATGAAGACAGACTGAATGTGGGTCAGGAAATAATAATTAATATTTTTTTATGTCCCATACTTATCATTCCGTAAATGATCCTTATTGCTTTGTGATGCACATCATCCGCACACGAAAAGAGAGTGATCAGATCAATGCAACCAAGCCGATCGGATATAGAAGGCACAATAAAGGCCTGGTAAGTCTTGAATTAGAACGAGATGGGTATACAAGGATTTTCTCTATGTTTAGGTATGTTTTCTTTCTTCTGCTAAGCAGATGTCACCTTTCGCAGTGCTGATAGATTCAGACATGTGATACAGCCCGTATGGCCTGCTTGCAAAATAAATATTTCCATTTTCATTTTCTTTACGAGTGAATTAATTAATTATCTTTAGATATTTCGTTCCCAGTAAAACGCCGATATGGCAACGGTTACCATCGTATGCTTGCTATCATTCTCAGACCATATATATCTATAGACGCCGAATAGCCACGCGAACCCTGCTGCCAACGTCGCATTACCTCGAACGCACTGATCACAGCCCTCTACAAACCCCCCGAGCCTCGCAAGTTTGGCAGCTTTATTAGCTAGTAAGCAAATAAAGCTGCCAAGTGGCATCTTTAGGATGTGGTGTATGGCTAAGTGGCATCTTTAGGATATAACGGTCTGTGCTATCCTTACATTATAATAATATTATAGGCTACGGTTGTTATGGACAAGTTACTTCAACAGTCACTATCGTAAATAACGATAAAACAATTAACTATTAATATTTAAATACTAGCAAATATTATTCTGTTCACGATGGCAAGCTTTCTTATTTTCGCATCTAACTGAATAGGTATTGTAAAAATTATAAAGTCCCATTTTTCTATTTTGATTATTTTTTAAAAGGTTTTATTTAGCTTCACTTCGTCTATTTGTTTCAAATTTTGCGACCAAGTTCTCAACTACTCTTACTAAACCGATATAATGAAATTTTGCACATAAATTAGGTAGGTGGGTAGTAGGTTAAATTCACGTACTTCTGTAATCTAAATTCAACCTCAGAGTCCCACAACCTTCAAACGTTAGGTTGTGGGACTCTGAGGTTGAATTTGAAGTACCTAATATATTACTTACGGCTATTAGTACTTTGGTTTTAGCGATATAGTCATTCTATAAATAATAAAAAAGAAGTAAAAAGCATGTTTCTCACCCTGAATAGGTAATAAATTCCTGACTCTAGACAAGTTGATTTGTGAAATGTTTGCTCTTTGTGCATATCAAGCACACATTTTGATAGTACTCTAGTTTTTAGGATTCCGATTTCTCTGGTCTGATACTGCAGGAGAACTGCCCAACAAAAAGTGTAATGAGACTACATAATCATAATCTTTTGATTGTAAATTAAATGTGTGTATACCAGGCACATACTATGGAGAGTAGTTTTTAGTATTCCGACTCCTCAGGTCTTATGCTGCAAGCTGCAAGTGAGCTGCCTAGCAAAACTATGAGAGTTCATGGTATTTTGAGTGTAAAATAGATCTGTGAATACTAAGTACACACTTCCGATATTGATTTGTAAGATTCCAACTCCTCAGGTCTGATGATGTAGGAGTACTGCCCACCAAAACTATGATAGTTCATGATGTTTTCATTATTGATAAGGTTTGTGAATATCACTTTGACAGTAGGTAGTTATTAGGATTCAAATTCCTAAGGTCTGATGCTCTAGGAGTACTGCATACCAAAACTATTAGTAAGATGTCATGATCTTTTGATTGTTTTGTGTTTTGTGTGTCAATACAAAACACACACATTCACAATAGTTTTAGGATTCAAACGCCTACATTCTGATGCTGTAGACTGGAGATTGTACTGAGAAGATCGCTGTTTTTTATATTACAAATCTAATTGTGTTCGCATTCATCGCATCCGGGAAATCGCAAAAAGGTTAGTCGACATCACAGGGGACCGAAGAGCTGGCAGCTACCTCGGACAAAAAATTAGTCTAGCTATTCAAAGGGGGAACGCTGCCAGTATCTTCGGAACCTTGCCTAAAGGGACTCCTTTTAATAATATTTTTTTAGTTTTAGGTTAATTGTTCTAGTTTTTAATTTGTATATTGAGTTTATTTATCATCTTATTTATACCTTAATAAATACATTATGTTCATGTTGTATAATTTTAACAACTAAGTTATTATAAGTATTCTTAAAAATTGACATTATAATTATATAATAGGCAGCAAAAACAGTGTTTTTTCTGCATTATAGATTAGATGGTAAATTTCTACGTGCATTTGTTCTGTTTCCTCTGTTATCTTGTTGACTGCTTTTCATGCACTGCTTTGCACGTACCGAGATCCCGATGGATTTTGCCACGGAGTCTTAATGATATTTGCGATTAATCTAATCAAACCACAACTTTCCCAGGCTACTCAAGCTAGAAAACTATGTGTTTCATAATAATTCCTAAGTATGTTAGCATGGAACGAGGGCGTTGCGTACACATTTTCTAAAACCTACCTTAGGTACCTACATTAATCTTTTGTAACTAGGTGTAAATAGATTAATGTAGGTAACATTAATCTTTTGATTTTTCTGAGCATGAGACATGAAAATGCACTGCAGCACTAGATGCAGTTGTTATTTGCGAATTACAGCGTTGAACTATGGCTGCATCTATTACTAACCGACTGGACCACCTGAACCGGATGTGACATACTCGCTGAGCCTCTGCTTCTGGGCGCCCGCATTACGAATTGGTTACTTTTACCCAAATGACTAATGCAACTAACGAAAATACCATACGTCACACGTCATCTTCCTAGACAATGGTGCTTAAGTACCTACTTAGTTGTAGAATTAACCCTTCTGACGAAATGTGAATACAAGGTCAGCAAAAATTCATTAGGTAACTCAACTGCGTCAAATTTTATAGGAGGGATTAAATTGTTTTTCCTTATTATCAATCAATATGCCTATAATGAATGTTATATATGAACGACTTCATAGCATGAAGTACTTTAAGGCCCGCATCATACCTTATTTTTCTTTTTGTTATAAGTACTTTCTGTACTTATTCATATATTAAAAGCTAAAAAAGTTTACTGTTTTGGATTAACATGAATTATGAATGTAGTAGCTTTTTATACATATACAAGTAACTTGAGATGCTCGATTTTAATTTAAAATGATTTTAATAAAGCAAGTAAGTTTTACCAAAAATATTTAACTAGTCTATCATTTAAGTCGAGACTGTCATCTAACAATAAGTACACAATTTGGTGAGTAAAACAATTATTAATAATAAGCCTTAGGTATTGGAATTGACGACTTCTCCTTGAGCAGTCAAATGAAACGAATTTGAGTTTTCTTCTAACTACATCCAAAACTGTTGACGATTTTTTTTCGGTAATTCGAGCACTGAGTACTTTTTTGCAGGAAATCTTACTTAAGTGCTGTACTCGTCTTGAAATAATTTTTAGGGTTCCGTACCCGAAGGGATCAACTTAATGTAAAAGAGGGGGTTGAAAAACTAATTCCATGAGTTTATCAACTTGAAACTTAGAAAAAAAATTAAACCAATCCTACAAAGTGCCTAAGGATGCTGAACTTTGCATGAAAAAAAAAAAACTCGAAACTTGATATAAATGCAGTTCAAACCAAACAATTATACCTTTTTCATTATATAATTACAATGTATGTAAACAATAGAGTTAGCTGGGTCACCCATTATAGTACCTACTTACATCAATAAACTGTTTTTAGGGTTCCGCACCCACAGGGACACCGCCTGACTGAGCTTACGACGTCCGTCCGTCCGTTCGTCTGTGAGAGGACTCTAGCTCAGAAACGGCAAGAGGTAGAAGATTGAAAATTTCACAGGCTATGTATTGTTATAGCATGAATATTATTAGAAAATAATATATTGATAGCCTAAAAATTGGCTGATTTTAGATCAACTTTGTTCCAGCTGTAATTCAAAAACGGGTTAAGTTTCAGCATTTAATGATTGCCTGATTTTAGTTTATACTTCATAGTTAAACAACAAATACCTTTCAATCTAATCGTATTCTGGTAATAATAATACGGAATTAAATTTCTAAAGAATTATTAAACGTAAAAAAATATAAAATTTGAGTCGAGAAGTAATATCCACAAATGTCATATATAGTTCAATTTTTTTAAGTTGGTTGATGATTGGTGGCAAAAGCGATTCAGCGGATTCAGTCTTCAATATTATCTACTTACTGACGATCAATAAAATTGTACAATTATATGCCCAAAATGTAAAGTCTCTCTGATAACAATAATTTGTAATAGCATCTACAATATTTTTTCCGTCCCTTCCTGAAGTTGCTTCAAGCCAAAGGACACATTTAGCAGGCATATTGAAGTATTTTTCCTTTGAACTTGCAAATGTAAGATTGAAGACAAAGACTAGTGAGGAACTATTTTTAACGTCTGGTATAATGGGTATGAGCAAAGACTTCTAGATCTATGGAATAAGTTTTGGTATTGAGTTATGATTATTTCTATGCGTTATTAAACATTCTTACTAAAGATGTAAATTACTTCTAATTACCTAGACACAAAGTTATGCTAAATTGTTTGAAGGGAACCGCGAATGGGACAGACCTCACCTCACAGACTTACTGCGCGCGGTTTGTCTGTACTTTCGATATCTTTTTTGTAGCTTTTGTTTATAATAACAATGTTCGTAATGTTATGTCTCACTGTATTTAAAAACAATAGATATTGCTATAAGAGGCTTGTAACATCTAAAAAAGTCACTTTGAAATTTCACCCATTTATTGCCTCAATTTACTTGTAGAAACATAAATACAGATCTCTTGACTCACGAAGTTGCAACTTTGTGAGTGAACAGATCTGCGCCTCTATTCGGGAACGCTAAGTAATGTAGCGACTCGTAAGCGAAATTTCTCATCCCACTCTTCCGCACGACGCGTAATGCGGAAGAGCGAGATGAGAAATCTCGCTCGCGAATCGCTACATAATCACTTAGCGTTCCTGAGTAGAGGCGCTGTATTCCACTCCACGGCAAAAATTAGTACAAGTAAAGCTAAAATGTATAAGATAAAATCTGAAGGAGCGTTACATCGTAAGTGAACAGATCTCTAACAAGTAGGAATAGCACGGAGGTCTGAGTGCGCTTTATACTTTTTAGAACTAGTCTAGCTATACAAAGGCGGAACGCTGCCAGTGTCTTCGGAACCCTGCCTAATGGGACTTCTTTTAATAATATATTTTAGTCATTATATTATATTTTTAAGGTTTTTAGTTTGAGGTTCATTGTTATAGTTATCTTTATAAATAAAACAATTATTTACCTTTTAGAAATTGTTAACATGCAGTTTATAATGCTTAATAATTTTGCTTCGCTGCAGTCGGGTAAAAATCTCTTGGGACTGACTCGATGCGCAGTCGCAGTGCAACTGCCATCTGTGCCGGAATAGGCGCAAACTACCCGAGTAAGTATAGTACCCGAATCATGGATGTTTAGTATCTATATATGTATGTATTAATCTATATAGGTATTCGTATCGTTGTCTAGTACCCATAGTGTAGAGAATCTTGGTTTGGGAGTAGATAGATTATGTGTGTTAGTATCCAAGATTAATTGTGTGCTAGACGTCAACGTGACGTCATCTAGTAAACTTTATAACAGATACAAGAAATTCAGTCGTTACGTTATAAGCGTTAGTCTGATCTATGATCATTTTATCTTTAACGAGATAAGCACAGTCAATAGTTAGTTACTTATTATCCAGGATCCTAATAACGACGAGGGGGAGGGTATTGGGCCTAGCGCTGGGGGACGGGAGAAGAGACGTGCTTAAATAAATACAGATATAAATATTTTTAAGCACGGGGCCGGAGGTCGCCGGTCCGCCCGTTATCAGCGCCCCTCCTCCCCCCGCGCCGCGAACCCTCGCCCCGCTAGTCAACGTTTATACTTTGTGGAAAGTTACGTATTAACTTGGCAACAGCAACAGCGTTCGTTTCAAATCAATATATCTAACGTTCTACTGGGTGCATAATGTGCGGTTCGTGGTAACTATTAATTATCTGATAGAAATCCCAGTTTAGCCCATTTAGAGGTGACCGATCAGTGCATCGATTTTTTATTTTCGAAAATAGAGTACAAATCTAGTTCACGTTATTCTAGATTTCCCCGCGACTTTGTCCACGTGGAATTCGTTTATAACTATTCCCCCAGAAACTATTTCCTTCTGGGATTAAAAGTACCTATCCTATGTTCTCCTCCGGCTTCTACCCTTCAAGGAGCGTTAAGCTAAAGATCAAGTCCATCCATTGCTCCATTTTGGCGTGAAAAAGGAACAAACAAACAAACTTTCACATTTATAATATACTAACTTCTGCCCACAACTTCGTTCGCAGGAATTCAATTGTTATAGTTATTACCTCGGGAATTTTTTCGCAACAAAAAGTACCCCTTGTCCTATTCCAGGAGCTAAGGTAACTATATAACAAATTTCATGAAAATCCGTTTAGCCGTTACGGAACCGAATGGTAACAAATGGACAGACAGACAGACAGACACACAAACTTTCGCATTTATAATCTTAGCAGGATAGGATATTACTAGGTTTTGCGCGCTGGTGGAGTTTACTTAATGCATCTTACTACTTCATTCGCGTAGAATTCGGTAATCGTACATTATCGTATAGCAGGCGGTTTCGCTCCGCACTTTTTAGGTAAGCTCGACTCGCTCACTCGCTGGACGCTTCGCTTCACTTCGCTTCGCTTCGCGTTGTTGTCGTTGGATGAAGCGGATAAAAACTGACAACCCTTGCATACACGAACGAGCACGTTTTATGCGACGGAGAGAGAAGGCATGATTAGGTATATTTTCGTACCTAAACCCCATTTTTGTTAGAGAGTGATTCTTCTGTACATTTATTAGTTACCTCTTACCTATTAGGTACATTTATTAAATTACTTTAATAGGGACATTTTTCGCTGTCATTTTCTATTATTGTCTTACACGCTGGAAACGTTAAAGTGCATTGCCCATTCACAGTCCGGTATATGCAAATATTAATCTGTATTAATAATAAATAAAAATAAAATCGTGATCGGGTCGTATGTATTTATTTACATCGCCGGACGTAAACAGTAAGAAAGTAGGAAATTTGTTAATAAGACTTATTTTAGTATAGTCTTTGGTGACTTAATTAAGCGGTCACGGGTTCGAATCCCGGCTAGCACGGTAACGGTTATCGCCGACATAAAGCATTCGTCCCTTTTTAGCCAGTAAATGCGAGAGGGACGAAAGTCAAGTCGGGCCCGGTAATCGATTGATTAATCAATATATATAATAAATTTATAATCGCATAGAGCCGACGCCTATACCAATATCATGCTCACATAAACTTTCTTTGATGCTTAATCTATTTAATTTAAAATCGTTCAAAAATAACAAAACAAAGTTATCTAATTTACCAGTTCCATATATAATGTTCAAAACTGGCCGCATTCCTAACTTTGTCTTCCATAACAAACTTTAATATGATGATTTCTGACTTTTTCCTATGTATAGGTACGTCCAATAATAATAAATATTCACACCAAGTTTTAATTTCTTACCTCATCTGGAAGTAGTCTAGACTTTTGATATATATATAAGTCAGTCAGTGTCAAAAATTGTGATATTCGAACGTCATTATCTAGTAAGAGGTTTCTTTATTGAAATTTGGGATTTAGCAATTAGAAGCGGGATTTACTAGACAAGCAAAATTGCAAGTGTGTCGGTCAATTCGATTTTAAGTTATGGGGGGGTCGAAAATGGCCCGAAATGGTTCGTGTAACCCACGGGCGGTGTGTTGCCTTTTGCTTTGCGAACTTGGTTGACACACTGCCGTGTGTCTATATAAGTGACTCTTAGCTCTATGTATAAGGAGCTAAGTGCAAAATCATGATTTAACAGGGCGGGCTCTCAAAAATGTCGTAACATAAAGATGGTACCCGCATGATTTCTAAAACTGTGTTTTTTTTGTATTATTGCCTTTGTTTTTAATATACAATTTTTTATTTAATTATATTCAATAAAAAGTTATTGCAATTTAAGCCTTTATTCGCGATATAAGTAGAAATTATTTTATTAAAAATACGAGTAAAAGTTCTAATGTGTTATTTTGGCTCTTACACGTAAACAACTCTAAACCTTAAATAAGATAAGACAAGCTATGAAATCTATTTAAATTAACTTTACTTTAATAAAACAAAAGTATTCAATATTTTAAGCATAAACCATAAGGTAATTGGCGTCCCTTACGTCAGTTTAAATAGTCTTTATTTGCTATCAAACTCTTAATATTGTGTAATGTATTTCACGTTGTGGCGTATAAGGGCCAAACACTTTTTTTGTTAAACAATAACCTCACAATCAACTTGGCAGTGACTGTGTGGACGGTAAGGTTTATGTTCTTTAAAATCTGTCGCACAAAATTCACCTTTAAGCTTTTCCTACTGTAGCGCTACGTGGAAATTTGTGAAATGATCTTGCAGTCTTCAGTCGATTCGTTAAAATTCCGGAAGCTTAATAGGTGGATCTTGGACTCTGGCCTGCTATTTATGCCTTAACTAGCTTTTACCCGCAGCTTCACTCGCATTGAAGCCCTTAAATAAGTGTCAAAGAATCATACTTACCAAAAATGTTTTTTTTTTTACCCTACGTAAAATATTTATTTTTTTGTTATAAGAAGTATCCTATATCCTTCCTAATACCTTAGAGAATATGAGTACAAAGTTTCATGATGATCGGTTAAGTAGTTTTTATGTAAAAGCGTAACAAACAAACTTTCGTTCGCGTGGAATTCGGTTATAGTTGCTCCCTCGGGAACTTTTAAATTTTCCGGGATTAAAACTATCCTATGTTACTACTAATACCTCCAAAAATATGTTTACAAAGTTTCATGATGATCAGTTAAGTAGTTTTCGCATAAAAGCGTATCAAACAAACTTACATTCACATTTATAATATTCGTAGGTTTTAATAAAAAGTATCCTATCTTACTTCCATTACCTCCAAGAATATGTGTATAAAGTTTCATGATGATCGGTTAAGTAGTTTTCGCGTGAAAGCGTAACAAACAAACTTAAATTCACATTTATTATTAAAAAGTAGGGATTATATATTAGTAGGTTTTAATAAAAAGTATCCTATGTTACTTCTAATACTTCCAAGAATATGTGTACAAAGTTTCATGATGATCGGTTAAGTAGTTTTTGCGTGAAAGCGTGACAAACAAACACATTCACTTTTGTAATATTAGTAGGTCCTATGTTACTTCTAATACCTCCAAGACTATGCGTACAAAGTTTCACGATGATCGGTTCAGTAGTTAGTAGCGTGAAAGCGTAACAAACAAACTTACATTCACATTTATAATATTAGTAAGGTAAGGATGTACGGTTACGCTTACTGATTGTACCTACGAGTATTAACGGCGTGTTACTTAGATTGACATTTAGTGTGTTGGTAAACCTAATAAATGGCTTAAAACAACAAAGCCTTCTAAAACTAATTCGACCCAATCATGTATAAGACAAAAACGCCGGAGGCCTAGAACAGAAGTTAGGTAAAGGTAATATCCTGCTGCAAAACTGTGTCCAGTTTACTAATGAGCTCCCAAGCTATGAAAGCCAATAGCACCACCTCGCATGCAAGCTTGATGACTTTTGACCTGACATTACAGGTTAAATTGGTGTCCGAAAAATCTTCAGTCCTCTTATGTATTTATAATAGGTAAGTTATACAGCACACCGAGCAGTGTTAATAGTTTCTTTCCTTAAGCGTTTGAAGATTACGAGAATGTTTTCGTTTTGAATACGATCTGGATTATACTTACAGTCACTCCAGCAGTTTCAAGTCGGTTACCAGTACACTGAAAAGCTTTATACGAAAAGGTTACTATGTCAATCTGATTGCACCTGTAGTTCAAATGTGTCTTGCTGCAGCGAAGTATGAGGAAGGGTGACGTTATCTCTCCGATATGGTTCACCTCTGCTTTGGAGGTTGTCTTGAAGGTTTTGGATTTGAAGTTTAGTGTAGTTTAGTTTAGTTTGTTTATTACTCAATATAATATACAGTTTAAATTACATGTCATGTCAAATTAAAAGAAATTACATTGAGATCGTCAAGCAAGTACATATAAGCATTCAAAATAATTAAATTATTAACAGTTTGATATTCAATAATGAAGAAATAATAATATAAATAGGATGTCATATTGGGTCTCCTCTAGGGATCGTCATTTCAAAGTAAATTTTAGTGTAAAATAACAAAAAACAAATAGGTAACAAAGCAATAGTACATAACAATGTCAAAATACAATAAAAACCAAAATCAGTAATGTCAAATGAACCAACTTACAACTTAAGGTCCATATACTCATATACGGATTATCCAATAGAAGGTTTCTCAGCCGGCGCCTAAATGTTTCGTCAGATGACTCAAGCTTAAGATCAGTGGGAAGATGCTCGTAATAAGTCGGCCCGATAACACGCGGGTTCTTCCTTGCAAGTGCCATGCGACGGGGGACTGTCCTCAAACGCCCGGTATGGCGGAGCTGCTTGCCGAGTTTATCGTGAACACGCGGAAATGAAAGAAGGTTATTCCTCACAAATAACAAAATTTAATAAATATAATGTGAGTAGTACGTCATTATGCGGTGCGTGGCGAATAAAGGGAAGAAAGGCAATAAGTTCCTCACCTTACATAAAAACCCAAAAATGGAAATAATCCTTTGGCCCTTATACGTACCTATGGCCCATCGATATACTCGTATAGATTTTACAAGTTCATAGTAAATGTATGTTAGGCGATGAGCAATAAATAAGTTCAAAGCTACCTTACAATGCACGACACAAATATGTTATACAAACTACTGAAATGCACAAGTGCATAACAGTACGTGCAGTTGCAGCGCGCGTGTCGCAACTCCAGCGAGCGTCCGATTGATAACCGAGATCGACGACGTCACGTTCGTATGGCAGCGATTTAGAAACTCGCGCCGTACGCACCTGGTCACACGTTCCTCGAGTCGCGAGCTCCTGTACCATAACCATGACTTTATGGGAACCGTTCTCGTAATAGAAAACTATCGTTCAGTTCCTTTTACCCGTATTGGCAACAAGCATTATTTCCGATAGATTTCGATTGCGAAAATGTTTGCATAAACTCATGGTAATGGTACTATAGCGGCCAGGGGGTCCTAAACAGCAACTGAGTTAGCCGACGGAACAGATATGCCTGGTATGTCATCCTAGAGTGCTTTAGCCTAGGCAAGACACATGCCGTGCCGTGTGGTTTTGGTTGTTTGTAACACTGATGTTGCAGGTCTTAAACTTAGTGCATTACAATGTTATTAATTGGCAACGAACTCTCTATTAAAAAGAGAGCTCTGAACCTTGCAATCATTAATAGGCTTTACACCGACAACGTTGGAATTGAATATCTATCCTCGATAAAATATACAGAAATTGTGTATCATTTCCAAATGGCGGCAGGTAACAGTTAACCAATTGCCGTTAATTAGCCGTTTCATTATATGCCTAGTTGTGAACTAATATTTTTATGGATTTGTACTTATTTAAACGGATGGCAAGTGTTTTAGTAAAATGTGAAATCGTAATGAAAATTACGAGATACTGCTTTGGAATAAATTGAAGGGAGTAGTTAGGTCGGTTAAGCAGGCTGCCAGCAGGGTCGGAAGGGGCGCGGGCGGCGCGGGCGGGTGAGCACCGGGGTCAGCGCGGGCGCCGCTTATCGCCGAAGTGCCTGCTTCCCGCCCCACGCTGTCGCCTGCGATCGCTTCTCACTGATCGATTGTAGCTGACTTCATTGTCAACCATAAAATACAAGTAGTTAATTTATTTGACGAGGTGGAAGAAAATCACTTCGAAATTGACAACGAAAAGCAGCTCTTGCGCACGAGGCAACAGGCAATTATAGCCCTGAAAATTTTCCGTTTTCACTTCACGCTAGTTTAAACACATAATGCAAATGCCTGTGATGCAAAGTTTAATGTAATGTAGAAGTTGTTTTATGCCCGCAATGCATGACTTTGACTTTTTGACAGTTATACAGGTATTGCATGATCTAACAATATAACTAACAAAAACATTCAAGATCAGCCAGTTAACTCCTTTCTAGTCATTGTAAGATAACTGCAAACACCAGAAACACTCTCGAGTAATGTTTTTACCATAATTGATCTGTATATTAATAAATACAATCTGTTTATGATAACAGTCATAACAAATCTATTTTTCTTCCAACTACGCTTTAGTTTCATCATTATGTCCGTAAATACTCAGCACAAAGCAGCACTTATTTGCTCTAGAGCAATAAAGTTGCATAAAATATCATTATTGCACTGTTTTGTATTTTTTTATCCGGTTAGTTGATCAAGAAGTTTACAGCCACCCATTCCGCCCATTCACAGTCCGACGGAACAGCTGACCACTTTTCTGTGAACTGTCAAAGTATTAGCATGTCAGCAGCCATATCGAACTGTGATTGCCTCGTCTAAAATGTGATTCTGAAAGTATTGGCTGAAAAGATAGTATAGGTTACTAAAAGATAAAAAAAATTGGCGGAATATGAAAAAGAATTGAACAGATACAAGTTGTCTGTGAAAACTTTCAGATGTTCTCAAAGACCTTAAAAAGAAGGATAATCGCACGTTTAAAAATAAAACGGAATAAATCCAAATGAAATTAATGTCTGTTTTAAAGTATTCTCAACCGCGTTAGAATTGAATTTGGAATGGATTTGTATTTCACGTTATTTCGATATGCCTATCAGTTGAATTTCATGTCATAAGTCTCTTAAGTACCGTAAAATGGGCTGAATAGGGACGAAATCGAAGTTCAAACCTGGATAAAAGTAAATTTTTATATGTGGCACATTGATTTATATACAAAAAAGTGGTCCGGAGGTATGAATTTTAGTTTGACAATGATAATTCGTTGTTTAATTTCATGGTTTCAACGAAAAACACATAATAGTAGGCAATCCCAACTCACCCCGTAGTTGGGCTTAAAAGGGATAGCAATGGGGTGAGATGGAAAAATTGACTTGTAAAGAGTATATTTTATTTATGTTGCAAAATTATGTTTTATTTATGCTCCTACATAAACCAATTTAATGTTTTCTGTAAGTTGTAACCTTTATTTTGATATAACATGTTTATTTAATTTGCAATTACTTCAACTCCTCCGATACTTTTATATTATTTAAAATAATATTTACCATTTTGTCATAATGTAAGACACTTATGACTACACATGTAAAGTTGATAACCCTGAACTACGATCACCAACTCCCCCCTCCATCATCCCGGTACACCCCGTTCGTAACACCAACTCTCCCCATTCATGACCCAACTGTCCCCGTTGTCGCCCCAACTCACCCCTCAATACATCCCTACTCACCCCATAAAATCCTCAAATGCGGTTGAATCGTTTCTTATGTTAAAACCATTATAAATAAAGAAAATATAACTTATGCTTTTCTATTTCCAATAAGCTTAGTAAGTATATAAACGATATCCGAAAGGTTGATGGACACTTACTTTGGCAAATTTCACATAAAAAGGAATTTTAATTCAATCAAAACTCCGCAGATTTCGAGCATCAACTTTGACAGTGAATTTGTGTTTTAAAATTGTATGATTTGGCAACTTAGTGTTGCCAAAAGAAGAAAAAATATGTCTAAAAATGTAATCAAATTACTATAAGAGCAACCTGAGCCCGAAAATTAAAGTAGCTACTGAACAAAGAAATTCTGCATTGGCATCCCTATTCCTCCCGCAATCCCTATTCACCCCATTTTACGTAGCAGGTTATCAAACGCCAGCGCCATGCCATGGCCCACTGGCATATGAAAGAGCCCATGTGGCCTACTTGCAAAATAAATATGTTCATTTTCATTTTCATTTTCTTACCCACACCCTATTGCTGATGTCTTAGTTCTTACGACATACATACAAAAGTCTAATACTTATTGCTGGATTCACACGCTATCATATCATGGCGTGGTTGGTAGTGCTGCGGTCTCACACCACACGATGCGGGAGGGCATTTTTTTTCAATTATAAGTGTCACTTAAGTGGGTGTCATGGATGGTGGTTGACCTGGGACTGAGCATGCGATGGTGTCAGATTCGCGTTCTGTAAAGCATCACGAAAGTTGCTTCGAACAGTTCCTTACTATTATATTTCAATGTATGTTCTACTTTAGCTTCTCAACTTCTAGACTGATTTTAATAAATAGGGTATTTAAAGATTCGGGGAGAACTGCAGGCTATATAAAAATTCTAAGGGTGCGTCATACCTGGGGCAAAAATGCTTTTTACGTCGCTAGATGGGTTTTAGTTTTTAACTTTACTCTTACTAATTTTGTCCAAGTTATTGCAGTCGAAAGAAAAGTAGATTAGTTATGCACCTCGCATCAAGTCTCGTATTATTGCGCTCGTGTTTTTAGAGCCCTCACATGCGTCCGGGCTCCAAACTCATACTCCGCGCAATAATGAATTACTTTCTGTTTGGTGCAAAAATCATATTACTTATAGTTTGACAATAAAAACAACGAAGAAATTGCTTGACGTTCATGAAACTTAAAATTTTCCTACGTATACGGACGGGATATTATACTGGTGACGTACGGACATAAGTGTTTTAAACAGTTTCACCTCCGTGGAATTCAGTTATAGTTATTCCCTCGGGGAACTTATGCATTTTACGGAATAAAAGGTACCTTATGTCCTATTTCAAGACCTAAGGTAGCTATTAAACTAAGTTTCAGGAAAATCCGAGCAGCCGGTACGAAGCTAAGTGGTAACAAACACACACACACACACACACTGACACACACGCACGCACGCACGCACATACACATATACAAAGTTTCGCATTTATAATATTAGTAGGATTAGTAGGGTAGGATTTTGGTGCGAGCTGCTCTTAGTAGAACATTAAAACAATACAATAATCCGCTAAGCAGCATAGCAACTCCGGCGATATCGAATTTGGTCATTTGTGGTTCTTTGCCTCTGTAACCATGAAAATAATAAAACGCCCAAGCTTGGCATTAGTTATGTGAAAAAAAGGCAATTATTTTATGTTGTTATCGCTGAGTACCGGAAGCATCCGCTCTGTATGGCCACATGCAGACGGGCCCGCCAGTGTTGCTTTGTGGAGTTTATGCGGTATTGTTGGCATACACTACGCTCTGATTTAAGTGGAATATAATGCCTGACTCGAGAATATTGTCCCTCTTTCTATTGATGCTGGGAAATACTTTCAATACAGCTAGCTTTATAGTGATGTTACATAGAATTAAATTCATTCATTTAGAGGTAACGTACATACTAATATTAAGTTTCGGCGTGTAGAAAAAGATAATTATTACGCGCAAACATTTTAAAAACAAGGTTAAATATTTTTTTGTCAAAAAGGAGCCAATTTGGCATGGTATAAGTACTTAGCTGAAGTTCTAAAAACGCTCTTTGTAGTAAGGCATTTTCTATGCATATTTAAATGGCTGCGCGAGTGTAGCTAGCATTAGCGCAGGTGGTACGGTAAAAACCGGGTCAGCGGCACTAACGCGGTCAACATTCGCTAACAATAACAAGGAAGCTTGCATGCGCACTCTCGGTTCTCCCGCGGCCACAACCTCCATATTCGACGAAGCCGTCACATCATATTGATCCATAGCCTAGAAAACCGGTAACATAGGGATCGCCCGGGGCTGGAAGCGGAAACCTACCCGGCACGGGTGCTGGCGCTCAAGAGGCGCGGAGCGAGCAGGGCGCGCGCGAGCCTACTGCCGTTTATAGAGTAAAGCGATTTCTCTCTATCTAATCGCCGAGTGATAAAACGCAATACTGCCGCTTGCCGAGCACCGCCTCTTACCGAAATGTTACCAGTGGCAACTTACGTTTTAACCACTTCAATTAGAGCTGAACGGAACTCTAGGTATTCCATCCCGTTTAATTCTAAAAGCGAGGTGGACGTCGTGAACTCGAACTAGTGCACAGAATATAAAAATAGTATGCGAGCGTAAAGCGATAAGAAAGGACCGCTTAGAATGTGTAAGGGTATCGAGGGGCAGCGGGCGAACATGGACTCTGCGGCGCGGACGCAGCGCGGAGGTCGGCGCGCGCGGCCGCGGCGCTTGCGTCCCTCGGCCGGCGCGCCTCGGCGCAGGCACTAATGTCGCACGCCCGTTAAAACCTAGTCGTAATAAACCTAGACTTCGATGCAAACAATGAATTGCGTTTTCGTGCTCACCGCTCTTTCAGTTCAACCAAAGTGTAACTTAAAAGAGGGGACTAAATACCATATCGACCTTTGATTATAATCTAATGTCGATGTATAGGTACATATTCAAGAATGTATAAGAAAACGAACTGAATTTAATTGCTTTATACGATAATACAATTGACAATGAATTACCATAATATTGACGTATTTTTAGGGTTCCGTACCTCAAAAAAAAGGGACCTTTATAGGATCACTTCGTTGTCCGTCCGTCTGTCTGTCTGTCTGTCTGTCTGTCTGTCTGTCTGTCTGCCTGTCTGTCTAATTGTCTATCTGTGTATCCGTCCGTCCGTCCGTCCGCCCGTCTGTCTGTCTGCCTGTCTGTCTGATTGTCTGTCTCTCCGTCCTTCTGTCCGTCCGTCCGTGTGTTCATTCCTCCATCCGGCCGTCCGTCTGTCCGTATGTCTGTCTGACTGTCCGTCCGTCTGCGCGTGAATAAATCAACCTTCTAAGTCAACGAAATCAAAAGCTACGGCCGGTTGTGCCACATATTTTGATACTTGTAAGGGAATCAAAACCTATAGGGTATTTCCTATTCACCTAGAATCATGAAATTTGGCAAAAACCAATGTCTTATTAGTCAAGTTATATTAGTCAAGGAGAAAGACCGAAAACCGTAAATTTGTAATTTTGTAGTTACATTGCATAAAAAATAGTTAAACGGAGACCTTTGCAAATTCGTATCAAACTTGACGGTTACACAGAGATAGGAACTTGCGGGAGTAATTTTTATCTTATGTCATAGGTAGGTAAATGGTTACCTGCGCCTCTATTCGGGAACGCTAAGTGATTCTGTAGCGACTCCTGAGCGAGATTTCTCATCCCACTCTTACACATTACGCATCGTGCGGAAGAGTGGGATGAGACATCTCGCTCACAAGTCGCTACAGAATCACTAAGCGTTCCCGAATAGAGTCGCAGGTTGTTAAAAGATTTTCCATTTTTAGGGTTCCGTACCTACAAGTTACTGGCTGTTTTTCATAGGCAGTTACATACGGGACTCTCGGCGCAAACTCAAGGCTCAAACTCACACTTGCCGGCTTTTTTATTTTATTCGAATTGGAAAAGAAGAGGTTGCTGAAAACTTTAATGCTCTTTACTGAAAGAATTCAACACGTTCAGAGTTACTTCTTATCGTATATTTCCCTGTCGCTTAATTTTGTCTGTCCTTGTAATTCCCTTAATAACTCTTACTTATGTAAGCCTCCAACAGATTGAAGCACTATGTCAGCCAACATATGTTTTAAAGGTCCAAACTCTAAGGTGCAGATGTAAAGATGGTTGGAACCGCTCACCCTCGAACACGCAACATAAAGTTGGCCATGGGAGAAGCATTTCTTGCGCAGATCAACATTCAACACCAGGGTCTCCAGTGTCTGACCTTGGGACTTATAATATTAACTAGTGGACCCGCCACAGCTTCGCCCGCGGTATTTTCCATACACACTTAATCACCCCCTTTCACACCTTTAGGGATGTAATTTCAAAAAATCCCTCCTTAGTGCACCTCTAGGGTACTCGAGGAAAGTCTACTCTAAATTTCAAACCTCTAGGACCACCCGTTTTGGCTGTGCGTTGTCTATAAGTGAGTCACGGTACTGTTGTATACGTCAGGGTCATGGCGAAACAAAGAGAGACTGAAAACCAGTGTCGAACTGCAAATGCTGTCTCTATGACGAAGCACGGGCCTCTATTCGGGAACGTCCCAGCGATACTCGCGAGTGAGATTCGAATCCCACTCTTACGCATCACGCATCGTGCGGAAGAGTGGGATGAGAATCTTGGTATTGCATCGCTACAATATCGCTTGGATGTTCCCGAATAAAGGTGTTGGCATAATATTTTAAGTAATTTATTACTTTACGGACGGCGTGGCGTGGCGGATTTTCATGATACTTGGCATATAGTTACCTTAGGTCCTGGAACGTGTATGAGGACGTGGGTACTTTTTAGCCTGGAAAATTATACAGTTCACAAGGGAATTCCGCGCGGACAAACTTGCGGACACAACCTACATATATGCATAAACACGAAAAGTAAGTGCGAACTAAGAAAGATTTTTTCGAAATTCAACCCCCGCCGCCCTGGTTTGCCAGACACGGGGATAAATTAAACTCATTTATCTCTCTGACTATCACTTTCGTCACCACTAGTGTGAGATACGCACTTAGAGATAAGACGGTTGAACTTATCCTTGTGTCAACCTTGCTAGGGCCGCAGAAGAGGTTGTCTAGGTCAGACAATAAAATGCATATTTGCTCAATAACACAACAAACATCCTTACTAATATTATAAGTGCGAAAGAGTGTTTGTTTCTTTGTTTGTTACTCTTTCACGTTAAAACGGTGCGACATATAACTTGATTTTTGCATAGCGATAGTTTGAATGCCGAAAAAGGACATAGGCTACTTTTTATCTCAATATCCTGGAAGTATTTTCAGGATATATGAGTAATGTTACTCCTTAGTAGATGGCGCTCCACGCGGGCGAAGTCGCGGGCAACGGCTAGTAATATTATGAATGCGAAAGTTTGGATCAATGTATGTTTGTTACTCAGAACGGCTAAACGGATCTGGATGAAATTTGGCACATAGATAGATTATAGTCTGGAATAGCACATAGGTTATTTTTAATCCCGGAAAATGTTTGTTCCCGAGGGAAAAATTTTAACCAAATTCCACGCGAGCGAAGTCGCGGGCAAAAACTAGTAATACATATACCACTAGACATAGCACTATGAGAATAAATATATAACATAGTAAACTTTGAGTCCACTTCTATTTTCCACTATTACTATACTATTTCGGCTTTATGTTATAAAAACCGGACAAGTGCGAGTTAAACTCGCGTGGAGAGGGTTCCGTTCCGTATATGATTATCTGAAATTTACTAGGTTACTTTAAATACCATAGACTTCTTTTAGGTTTTCCTGTGATATAGAGGTAAAGAACTATTTTCTGTATTTTTTCAAAATTTTAGCCCCAGTAGTTTCGGAAATAAGGGGGGGGAGTGGTCAATTTTCGCATATTTTTCTAAATAACTTTCAAACTATTTTACTTAAAATTCAAAAGAAAATATATTTAAGATACTCACAATAAGCCCTTTCATTTGATATGTCACACAATATAAATTGCATAACTTTATTTTTTATTTTTTTTATTTACCCTCCAAAGTGGCCTCCATATTTAAAATTCATATATTTACGTCACGCGTCCATGTTGCGGTCACTGACTTACATATGTATAGCAAATTTCAACTCAATCGGTCCAGTAGTTTCGGAGCAAATTGGCTGTGACAGACGGACAGACAGATATACATTATTATTATTTTTTACTATAATATTATGCTACACCCAATGGGGTAAAATTGTATTGAATCAGTATGAATTATATTGCATGCTAAATAGCTGTACCACCGTTATGTATACACATACAATTTATGGCAAATAAATGAAATGAAATGAAATGAAATGAAAATGACAGACAGACAGACGCACGAGTGATCCTAATAAGGGTTTCGTTTTTTCATTTTGAGGTACAGAACCCTAAAAAACAATAGTGAACATCGAAAAAAAACATTGCCCTAATAACGAAAGTCTGCGATTGAAATTGTTCTAGCTGTTTAAGCGATGTCTCTACTTAAATTGTATCAGGAAAGCCAATTTCGTAATTGTAACCAAATCATAGTGACCAAATTTACGCTTCTCGCTCATTTAAAGCTCCATTTTAACTACTAAGGTAGGTTAGGTTAGAACTGTGACCAGCGCAGCGAGCCAAATTCGCTGAGTAGATAATTAATTTAGAATAAAGAAAATTATCGGGATTTTTAAACCGATAAAATCACGATAAACTAATAGCTATAAACGAATTCCTCGCGGCAAAAGCTAGTCTTTGATACATTTCAATGACGTTTCAAAAGAAAAGAAAGTTTCTCTTTTGATTATTAAGCTTAGCCCCACAGTTTTAGATGATTTAACATACCTGTGTGCGCTAGATAGAATTACACAAAGCGAGGCCGCAATTAATTATACTAATAACTACACTCCCCCATTCAGCAAGTCAAAGTTGACTAAGTCTTTCAGTTTCTCATAATGAGAACGTCAAAGTTGGCCATTTAATGCAAAAACCATGGCCCAAATGTTATTGGTGTCTTAATACACGCAGTAAGCATAACCTCCTTGTTCCTAAGTTTTGCCTAAAGACACTAACTAAATCTTTTTAGGGGAAATATATAAGATTCTACACTAAAGTTCCCCTGGAAGCATGGGAATTGGCTACAATCCATTTAAACGGTACAAAAATTCGCTTCTTAAGAATGATGAAAAATGAATGAAGAAGCATGGTCAGCTATGAGGCAAAGAAACGCAACCGTGTAACCTGGTAGTGTCTGTAGATACAGGCAGCAACAGCGCCAGGAAACGAAACACACGAAGTGTGTGTGTTTCGTTTCCTGGCGCTGTTGCTGCCTGTATCTGCTTAATCAACTGTTATTGACATTTTTTGGCTTATTATCCAATATTATTTGTATTATTAGGACATGAAATGTTATATTTCAAATTGTTTTTGACAGTTGGAGACATCTCCATTTTTATACTTGACCGTGGAGGCTGTCTACATCTCCATTTAACCTGGATTAATCTTGTTTCTATTTTTTAGCTGACTCAAAAAAAACGAATGATCAGGTTCTCAATTCGACGCGTATATTTGTTTTTTAATTATCATTTTCATTATTATGATGCTTAGAGACTTTATACATTTCTAAGTCACTTAAAATAACTTGTGCAAGCGCGCAGACACATTTTCCTTAATATAGGTATTTATTTATTATAATTGATTTGTCCTCATTAGATTTGTTTGTTGAACTTTTTTTCTTTTATTTTTAGTTAAAACTCTAATGTTAAAGTTGAAATAAGACTTACTGCTGAGTTTCTTGCGGCGTTTCTTCTCAGCAGATGTCACCTATCTAAGCGCTGGTAGATTCAGACTTAATATTATATGAATCTATATAATATGAAAGAGCTCGTGTGGCTTACTGGCAAAATAACAATTTAAATTTTCTTTTTCATTTCCAATTTCATTTCATATGTCATAGAGGATAGGTATTTTTATTAACTGACTTCAAAAAAGGAGGAGGTTATCTATTCGACCCGTATATATACTTTTTATGTATGTTATCCCATATCTAGTTACCTCGTGAACCGATTTCGATTATTCTTATTTTGTTAGAATGGTCATGAAGGTTCGGAAATGATCCCATAGAAAAATGTTTGGATGTGATAATGGGATCCATGAGGAATCAACGAAACTCCTCAAATTTTGTAAGTAAACATACCGTTTATGCATTTATATGATAACTGACGTATTTACACCAGAACAGTATCATTTGGTCAAGTGCAGTGATAATGCAACTACACAATATACAATTATTTTGAACAAGAAACAAAACTGACTCCAAAAACCCTTATAAATAATGACTGACCATTTAGTAGGTAAATTACCTAGAAACATCAGATATATTTGTTAATTCAGTAATAAATTAAATATATCGAATTAGGTGGAAAGTACATAAGGTATACCTACATCGTTCATACTGTGTTCATTTACTTGACACCGATTTCGATGTATTTAACCCGACTGCAGCGAAGCAAAGGGAATGGTTATGATTTTGACCGGTATGTATGTATGTAGATATGTATGTTTGTTCATCTGTTTCCTCGTTACTTCTTAACTACTCATCATAATTTGACAACTGAGTGATGGTTGGAAACGTCTTGCTCGTCCGCTAGTTACTCTATGTGACGTCCCACTAAATTGAGTATGGCGCTCTCTGCAGGACATAAATGGCGCTACTCAGAGTCAGTTAACGATGATTAAACACGTTCCTTATTAAAGATTTTGTATGGTAATTTTGAAAAAGGATCGAGTAAATTGATCATTATTACCTACGAGTGCGGCTGAAACTCATGAACAAATAAACATTGTTTTTAATGAGGACTTTCAAATTAACGTGATTTATTAGCAAATTTCAAAAATATATAAATATTGTTAGCTGTTTAATACTTTAGAATTTTCAGTAATCGGGTTTCAGTTTCCGAACTTATTACTTGTTTCATTACTGAACTAACAAATATATCTGAAGTTTCTAGGTAATTTACTAACAGCCAGAGTTCAGAGTCAGACTACAAAGAACTTCAGGAGTCGGTTTTGTTTTTTTGTTAAGAATTATTATATGAAATGGTAATTGGTTTTTTTTAACTCATTCGCTGTTTATTGCTCAATACTGTTACTCTCTTATCTCAGATTCGTCTTACGTAATGTTGTTGACAAGAAGATAATGATGTTGAATTTTAATAATAATTGGACTACGAAATCAAATTGTTATTAACAAATTATAGCAAGGCAACAGTGTTTTGAATTGCATGGACCGGGTAAATGTGAACAGCGTCATATAAATAGTATTGCCACGGGCACAACCGATTTTTTGATGGATCCGACACCCGACAAGTGGGAACCAGCTCTTACATATTAAGTAGGTTCGTACATGTTGAATATGTACTTAAATGTATAAAGCCAATAGAAGTAGAGTCCATGCAATTCAAAACTGTTGCCTTGCTTTAACTCTTGATACTATAATGTCATGTTATTTATCATATATTTCTTACAACTAAATTGATTAAACTTATTAAAGCAAAATACCCCAGAAAACCATACAGAGATCAAAGGAAGCGTAGAGCCATCGTAGCATCAGTAGCACTGACAGTAGTGCTACGATTCGCTACGCTTTTATAATTGTGCATCTTAAGGTGAAAACGTAAATTGAATAAGAAAAGACTTAGTTTGGGCTTAGAATACTTCTTCTAAGCTTTTAAAGTTAGAAAACTGCACTAAAGTACAAATTTTCAGGACATTTTAACCTCCACGAGATGTGACAGCTGCGAGTGCGTTAGGTGTTTAATAATAGTTTTATTGTCAGATTAAACTTACCGAAGTGATATTCATTTTTAGTAGTCGTCATATTGTTTTCCATTTGTGCGAATTGCAGTTAATGCATGGAATGGTCGGGACTGTTTCACAGGGTCCGTGCAGACGCGAGAGCCAGCATCACTGGACAGGGCAGGCGGGCATCGGGATAGAGTCGAAACCGCTACGCATCGCTCAAAAGAGGAGCCGAGTGTGTCGGCCGCGGTACGAAACAGCGCGTGCGCACGGCGGTCGTTAGCGCGCGAGTCCGCGCCGGCCGCCGCGCGATGCTGCCGCGCCGTCCGCGGTCGCCCCTCGCACCGCGCGCGCACCCGCGGGCGCGCATCGACCGCTGCCGCCGCCCGCTGCGCTGACGCAACCGAAGACGTGGATTAGCCTGACCCTGGCCCTAACGACAACATTCCGAGCCAAGCCACTATTTCCACCCTGCACAGGGATTCCTAGATGGGAATTGCGCTGTGGAACACGATGACAGGGTTGACGCTGTTGCTGGCTGAATGTGTTTCAAAAACAAATTTGCTTAAGTTTCTTCGTGGTCCTTAGCCTAGGGCCCTTAGGCTGCTGCTTACGAAATCTATATTAAAATTTTGAAATACCTCTCACTTACTCACTAATCACAAAATCTCAGGAACAAAAAACCTACAAATTTTAAATTTAGCTTGTAGGTTCCATTAAGAGTGTATACATCCACAGAGGAAGGATGATACGAAAAAAAACCCTAACAGGGTCAAATTGGGATCCAATGTTTGTATGAGAAATATACCGCAGGCGAAGCTGACCACGGACCGGTAAGCGCATAGACCGCACGAAAACGCTGGATGCAGGTCGCTTCCAACCGGCCCTTTTGAAAATCGATGGCGGAGGCCTATGTCCAGCAGTGGATGCCCTACGGCTGAAATGATGATGAAGCTGTAACACGGCTGCTAGTCTTCTGTATGAATAAAAACGCAATACCTAACTATAAAAACTAAAAACCTGAAATCGGGAAGTTAAGTTCTTTTGAGGATAGAAGACCCTGCCCATTTGCTAAGAAAGGTAATGGAGGTTCAAAGTTTGTAAGGGGAAATACTGCAGGTGAAGCTGCGGTATGGCTGCTTATACATTTACTCTTATATTATATACAAAAATAGTGTTTCTACCTTGACGATGAAGTCTCACCAAAGAGCTGGCTCTCCGTTCAGAGATGGATTTTTTCCCGACCGCCACTCATGTTCCCTGCACAGTT
Organism: Tortricodes alternella; assembly: GCA_947859335.1. Classification (NCBI taxonomy): domain Eukaryota; kingdom Metazoa; phylum Arthropoda; class Insecta; order Lepidoptera; family Tortricidae; genus Tortricodes; species Tortricodes alternella. Next base: position 17,264,799 of record OX401970.1, on the reverse strand, counting down.
CTGGTGGAAAGCCTTTGAGTTGTGTTAATAACATGTTTTATTCTCTTACTTTTTAGATTAATTAAAATTAATATTCATATATTATACATATCAATATGATTTATGAAGTGAAGTGAAGCGTTTCATTTGGGAGCTTCAATACTTTTCTTAACTTAGGATTCTAAGTTAAGAATCTTTTGCTGCGCTCTGAATTCAATGTCTCTTATATATACCGCCGTATATTAGTCAAGGCTTCATAATAATTTAATTCTATTCCCACGCGAATTCTTTTATATTCTGGGATATAAAAAGTATCAGACAGACACACAGACACGCAAATTTTTTAAATTTTGTATTTCTTTCTCCCACATAACACCTTTTCCATAAACACGTTTCAGGAGAAACTAACCTGTTGTTTAAAGATAGCTATGCTATACGAGTATTTTGAACAGCTAGTATTTTTAAAACTTTATATCCATAAATGTTTATGCCTCATTTACATGCTGCCGAAGTGAGCAGGGAAGTGGGCATGGAAGTGTGCTGAGCGAGTATGTAAATGGGGTCACTTCTCCTGTTCCTGCCGCTGCTACTTGCGTTGCCCATGCAGCCGATGTGAGCAGGGAAGTGGGCATGGAAGTGGGCTGAGCGAGTATGTAAATGGGGTCGCTTCTCCTGCTCCTGCCGCTGCTACTTGCGTTGCCCATGCAGCCGAAGTGAGCAGGGAAGTGGGCATGGAAGTGGGCTGAGCGAGTATGTAAATGGGGTCGCTTCTCCTGCTCCTGCCGCTGCTACTTGCGTTGCCTGTGAGCAGGGAAGTGGGCATGGAAGTGGGCTGGGCGAGTATGTAAATGGGGTCACTTCTCCTGCTCCTGCCGCTACTACTCGAGTTGCCTGGCACGCAGTGATTCAGGAAGCAGCATAATTTACACCCACTGCTTTCGAAAGCAGTATGCGGGAATTATTTCTGGCAGCGCGAGCAGTAGTAGCATGGCTACATATAAATATTACGCTGACTGTGATATAATGCCTTCTTAGTTAAGTCATGTCACTATATTTCCTTAATAAATTTTAAAGTACAGTACATACACGGTCATTTTGCAATTTCATTATAGTGTTTAAAATAACATTTTTGTTTAAAACACATATTTATTGAAATTTATATTTATACCTACCTCTATTTCACTTTTAAAGAATCAGGACGTAAAATTTGCCAGTGAATTAATGATAACAGGAGATTCCGAAATAGTTATAGCGTATTTAATTATCAATTAATGGTCCTTAACATATTCGGATCTTATTCATAGTCAAACATTAGATGGAGGAGTTACGGAAGACAATTAAACCTTAAAAAGATAATCATATAATTTATAAAATAAAAAAGCTGACTTCAAATAGCCTTTATAAAGTAAGTTTTTTTACACATCTTATTTATTATCATGTGATTTAACGACACACATTTACTAAATCAAGTTACAATAGCATAATGCCAATTGCTCATCACCATTTACAAACTGTTGCTATCCCCGGTGCAAGGATGTCAATCGTTGAGGAGTTCTCCTGGTTCTTCAATTTACAATTTAGTTGCTTCAGAACTTTATATCTTGAGCAATTTAATCGTCAACCGTGAAATACTCAACACTTAGGAGTTCCGGTGATCATCTGTGGTCTTCATCAACAGTTCCACTTCACCAAATAATGCTTTTGGAACGTAACTGCTTTAGTTATTACAGAAAATACTAAAATTGCTCTATGCTTGCCTATAATATTTGAAGAGTTTCATCGATTCCTCATAGATCCTCTCATTATAGCTCGACTTTGACTACAACGGGACCAAACTGGAGGTATACCGTAACGATTAAAAAAAGAATTTTCAAAATCGGTTTATAAATGACGGAATTCTGAAGTAACAAACATATAAAAAATACAACCGAATTGAAAACCTCCTCCTTTTTTTTGAAGTCGGTTAAAAAGAAGTTTACTATGGTTAAAAAAGCAAATATACGCGTCGAATTGAGAACCTCCTCCTTCGGTTTTTTTTGAAGTCGGTTAAAATTCCTTTCATTTTCTGCCACTATAAAATCATTTTGTTGTACCTGTCATTATTTGGACTACTGCTGCCATCTATATTCAGCCGACTGAATGAATAACCTTTCATACGAGTACAAATACTTGAAACGCAGCACTCATCGGCCGGGCGTTACTAATGGCTTCGAGGCATAGTATATCTCCGCTAGAGTGCGCTTAAATTAAACGAGTAAGCAACGCGTTCCATTTTGAAGCTTGTAGTAAACGATAGCCTTCATTTAATATTTATTGTAATGTTTCCTGTTCTGTGACGCAATAAACATATTTTAGCATTTTTAGCAATAACGATATACAGATGTAGTGCATAATTAGTTTACATCGTGTTGTATCGGAAAAGTTCGTATTTATCGTGCTCTCTCAATTAGCTTCAGCAGGCCCCCAATTCTCTGAGCATTCGACAAAATCTCACAATCGAGATTAAACGTCAGTGCATAGGTACAGTTATTTGACACAACTGTACGAATCTGATGTTTAATCTCGCAATCGACTTCGATATATTTAATTTATGACTTCACTTAACCAATAATATATCTGCCGTTTCTAGGTATTATTTCTTACTTTTCAAAGGTGTTTTGAAGTCGGTTTTTATATTACATAGGTAGGTTCTAAATGGTTATTTTAAGCTAAGTTTTAATTTATAGTGTTCCGTGCCGTTTGTTTTTCATAGGTAAGTTCTTAGTTAAGTCATCTCATTATATTTCCTTAATACATTTTGCAGTATAAACACGGTCTTTATGCAATTTCATTATAGTACTTTAAATAACATGATTTTGTATTTTTTCTATATTACATAGGTATTATTCACTATTTTCTTATTTCATTCCTATTTCACTTTTAAAGAATCAGGACGTAAAATTTGCCAGAGAAGAAATTATAACAGGAGATTCCGAAATTGTAGAGCGTATTTAATTATCAATTCATGGTCCTTAACATATTTCGATCTTATTCGTAGTGAAACATCGGATGGAGGAGTGACAGAGGGAAATTAAACGTTAAAACAAAAGAAGTTGACTACGGATAAAGTTTACTTTAATAAATCTGCCACTGTATACCCTCTTTTCACCGACTTGCCGCCGGATGATGTAAGCTTCAATGCCGCAGACATTCGCCCATCTAAGTAAATAGGTACATCAGCGCTCTATTCGGGAACGCTAAGTGATGTTGTAGCGACTCGTGAGCGAGATTTCTCATCCCTCTCTTCCGCACGACGCGTAATGCGAGATTCGAGTCCCGCTCGCGGGTCGCACTTGATGTTGAGAATATCTCGCAGACACATATGAAACGTATCCAGCATGCGAATATGTTTCTGAAGAAAAGAGGAAGGAAGGACTATCGCCAAATCGATGGAGATTTACGAGGACAGGTTCTCAGAGTTTAAATACGAGGGGGACACAAGCGCTTTGCGGAATGGAAAAGCAGAAGCGGGCACAGGTATTTCGCACTTTCTGGATTAATTACTTTATGCGTGTTAATAGGCGCGGCCAATGTCCCCATAATTAATTTTTTAAAGCCCAAGTTCTCTAATTCTGAAAGGCACGTTTTAAACGTCCTAAAAAACCGAGGGAGGAGGTTCTCAATTCCACGCTTTTTTATATATGTAGGGGAACCCGGGGCGTTATTGGCACCCGAGGTAATATGAGAAGGCTTCACCTTTCCGCCCGCTTACCGGCGAATGCTGTAAGCGAGAGCTGGGATGGCCGCTGGCAGGTCCCGCGTTCGCGCGGCGAGCGATAAGGTTAGCATTAGCCTGCGTCTGCTGAACTAGTCAGTGAATACACTAACTAAATTCATAATATTTTGATCCAATTTTCGTTTGTTAGATATTAAATTTGTGACATTTTTCAATTTGCTTTAACGTTTTGACTGGCTTAATATTAATATTTAGTTTGACTAATAAAGATTTGACCGAAATAAACATTTCATTTTAGTTTACTAAAATCATGGCATCGGGGCATTATGGGCGGGCCGGCGGGGTAATACGGGCAATACGCCAGGTTAAGGTTCTGTGAAGTATGGTTAGGAACTGTAAAAGAAAGAGTAATCCCAGCTCATTTTGTCAGCTATGCCCATAGTGCCCCGGCCCATAATGACCCTGGTATGCCAATCGTGCCCTAGGCCCGGGGTAATATGAGCACATTCCATTTTTTTAAACATTAATGGACCAAGGAAGAGGTTGTCTGAGCGAATAATTTGTTATTAAAATTAAACATTATTAATGATAGTGTAAATCGTCGGAGATGGCTTATCCGATTAGTAGGATTCGTTTTTTAATCAATGTCTCTGCCACACTATGCTCCTTGCGTTGCTCATCGTTTAGTCCTCGCGCTGCCGCGATGTTGCCCCCTCTGCCCACACACTGCTCTACTCGCGCAATTAATCGCAACGCTCCGAACTAGGTCGTTTATGTTTGCAACACGATGGATGTTGAAACTTGGCAGCGTGCGCGCTATGCATATACCCTATTATATCAATGCCATAAAGAGAAATACACGTCGTCGTCCTCGCCAATGAAGGTTCGGTTCTTGGAGCTCGATTCGGACTGCGTCCGCGCTCATATTGACGGTCCTTTGACTTGCGCCCAAAAAACCGACAAAAACAGGGAGCGGTGGGCATGACGCAGAGCTTGACGTGCGGCATGAGGAGTAATGTTGCCAAACTGCGTCTCTGCCTTCTGTCCTCGCTCCTTCCCATGCCACTCCATGAGTGTGTAGCAGGACTAATAGGTTATACCTCCAAGATGGTCCCGTTGTGATCAAAGTTGAAGTCTGATGAGGGGATCTATCAGGAATCGATGGATCTCCTCAAATATAATAGGCACGCATAACAATAAATGCCGAAAAGCGTGCGGCTTTTTGGCATAAATAGTCATTTAACAATAAGGAGTGAGAAGTGTATGAATAGACCACATCATTTATTGAACAAAACGGATGTTTTTGCGCAGACGCGGCGTTAGGCGTGGGCGACGTGGGCCACCGCCTACGGCCTCGCGGTCCGAGGGACCTCGTACCTCGATGGTTTATGCATATATATATATATTTTTTATGTCAATTGACTGACAAACGAGCTGACGGCCCACCTGATGGAAAGTGGTCACCGCCGCCCATGGATATCTGCAACACCAGGGGTGCTGCCAATGCGTTGCCAGTCTAGGGAGGATGGGGAATGGGGATGGGATGGGGAGGAGGGAATAGGCCTCCGGATCTCGTCACTCACCGTACGAAACGCAATAGCAAGCTATTACTTTACGCCGATATTCTGTGAGAGTGTGGTACTACCCCGGTCGAGCCGGCCCATTCGAACAGTAATCATCTAGTGAGGATTACTGTTTGGCTCTACCACTACAACTCGGACGCAACTTAAAAATGTATGCGTTACCAGAGTGCCTCGCTAAATGTACCTTGCCCACATCAAATGCATTGCCTTGTTCGAATGGGCCGGCTTGACTGGGGTAGTATCATACTCTCACAGAATATCGGCGTAAAGTAATAGCTTGCTATTGCGTTTCGTACGGTAAGTGACGAGATCCGGAGGCCTATTCCCTCATCCCCGTCCCATCCCTATTCCCCATCCTCCCTAGACTGGCGACGCATTGGCAGCACCTCTGGTGTTGCAGATGTCCATGGGCGGCGGTGACCACTTTCCATCAGGTAGGCCGTCTGCCGGTTAGTCAGTCAATTGACATAAAAAAAAAATGGTCTTGGCCCGCCACTGTTTAAGTGTTAATATGCAATGAAGAATAAATATTGTAAGGGAGCAAACAAATTCAACTGACTATATAAAGCTTGTTTTTTTTTTAGTTATCTAAGATGATTATTTTAAAATTTTCCCTAATTCGATGTGGCGTCATTCTGACCGTCATTCGTGCCTGCGTGCTTGTATGGATTTTGAGGGATCATTCGAATGAATGTCATACTACCTTTTAAAATGATCTTTCTATAAGAAAATGGAGCTTTCGAGAAAATAAAATTAATCAGTTCCCTTTATAATGTAATGGAAAAAGGTTGCTGTTGTGTTTTTTTATTTTGCAAGTAGGCCACCTGGGCTCTTTTACATGTCTGAATCTACCAGCGCTTCGAAAGGTGATATCTGCTGAGTAGAAACGCCGCAAGAAACTCAGCAGTAAGTCTTTTTTCAACTTTGGCAGTACAGTTTTATCTAAAAACTAACACAAAATGTGCAACATAAAAACCTAATGGGTACAAATTCATTCTAATAAATAACTAATAAGGGAGATGTATAGTCTCCGCGTCTGAAAAAGTAAAGTCACTTAGAGATGTATAAAGTCTCTAAGGGACATAATAATAAAAATAAAAATTGAAGCACAGAAACATCTAAATCGATTAATCTAGGTTAAATGGAGGTGTAGACAGTCTCCACGGTCAAGTATAAAGATGGAGATGTAAGGTCTCCAAATATCAAAAGAAACAATTTGAAATATAACATTTCATGTCCTAATAATACAAATATACGAATATGAAAAACTATCAAATATAGTATAGAGAACACTATGAAGTCTCTCTAGTCAGGTTCAGATATCGCACAAAACTAATAAATTAAACACTAACCAATTTAAATGGTCCTTGCGAGCATGAACCGTGCGGATGTTAATTGAAGAACACACCTGTCTCCGCATTTATAATTTTATCAGTCATTTCCAGGCATTCGCGCATAATGCAGAACAAAAGATGATTGATGTGATTAGTCATCAATTACATCAATGATCCTCTACCAGTCTCGTCCAGGCTGGCAGAGGACCGATCGCCGCTGACCTCTCGGCGCTCAGCCGGCTCAGTCGCGTCTGCTCGCAGCTCGAAGACGCACGCTCTGGGCTCCGACCCGCGACCGCGACCCGCGCTTGTAACAACACAATGTCTGCCCCCGACAATGTCACGGTCCGCTTGGGGCGTCCTGAGGACATGAAAATAGTCCACGACATGATAATTGTGAGATCTATTAAATTTTTATTTTTTATTTGTTTGCATGTGAACTGCATGAACGGTAGACATTTCGGATCAATCTAATTTTCACTTGAACGATAATTCGCGACGCTCCACGCTTGATTGAGTGATCCTGGGGAGGCAAATCAAATTTTACCATATCAACAAATCTCCGCGCGGGATAAGTAGATTGTGTCTCGCGGGAGCAAAGTAGTATAAATATTTAGTGCAAGGGCTAAATATTGAATTCAAAGAGCGTTACAAATAAGTTAAGCGAGCGAGTTAGGTTAAGAATAAATGATGACATTTTTAGTACGTATTAAAAAGAAGCGTTCAAGTGCGAGACGGACTCGCTTGGTGAGGATTCCGTACTATAAATTATAAACAGCCTATTTTCTCCGGATCCAATGGATGAAAAATTTAAATTTAGGTACGTAAACAGAGTTAGGCGAACCAATCGTGGATATATGGCATAAGTAAACAAATTCTTATTATAGAAAACGTATTAAAAAACTAGTTTATTAAAAAAATGCCAATTGCATCACGTGACATAATTATGAAATGAAAGGGCTCGTTATAAGAAAAACAATTTACTTTTTTATAATTTTAAAATGCATAGTTTAAAACATATTTAAGACTGTTTTTCTCTTCAATAGTTTCCGTTTCCCGTGGGTATTTAATGACTTAAGATTATGGTTTTCCTGTAAACTATGAGTGAGTACTTATAGATGAGTGTATTTTTATCAATATTTTTGGATCAATTTTGCGTATATTTTCTTTAATAATTGTTTAATGATGTGTTTATTAAATATTAAAGATTTATTTATATGTTGTCAATAGTTTCTTTTTTAATTTTCTAATTAAGTTTGGTATTTTGGGGGTAAAATCAGAATTTGTTTATTAACCCTATTTATACGTCTTTGTTTAGGTCACCAATCTCTGTACACTGTATAACAAACTTAACTTTAAAAATTGTCTTTCAATGATAAATTTAAAGTTATTCAGAAAGGCAGGTGTACGTCGGAATTGCAGTTATCGGAATAGAAGGGTAATGTGATGTCACTCGTAAATTTAATTCTAGATATTATGAACGTTTTAACTAATTAACTTAGTTAGATGCATAAAGTGGTCTGATCAGGCTCATCGCACTGCTTGTATGTACTGAACTGAAATGCCGCCGGATCCAATATATCGCTGCTTTAGTTGGACAGTGGCACAACTCTAAATGAAACTCTATTCTTTTAAAAGTCTTAATTCTATTCAATTAGAGTCTCTAAACGGAGACCATTTAAGTTCCGCAAATGTCCCAGGTATGTCGCTGCTAAAGTCTATAATGCATTGCCTTTTGAAATAAAGTCCCTGACACTCACTAAATTTCGCGTGTCGCTGAAAAAGTACCTCATAGATAAATGTCCCTATACTATGAACGAATTTTATGACATATAATTGAATTTTTATTCAATTCAATATTTACATTTAATGATATGATTACGCTTGATAATAAGAAAGATATTTCATTAATTTTTTTTTTTTTTTTACTTTAATTCTAATTTTAATGCTACCAATTTATTATTTTTTACTATAATGTTATGCTACACCCAATGGGGTAAAATTGTATTAAATCAGTATGAATTATAATTGCATGCTAAATAGCTGTACCACCTTTATGTATAGGTACACATACAATTTTGGCAAATAAATGAAATGAAATGAAAGTGAGTTGTGTCAGTGTTCTACTAAAGTAGCGATAGGTATATACAACTAATATCAGCCCGCACACGGCTACAAGCTACACACCTGGTACGCAATATTGTAAGAGCAATAATTATGACCGGAATAGCAAAAGGAGAGAATGTTTTAATTCCCCGTTTTCCAATAATGCCCGCCGATTTGCCATTCCAGTTTAATAAAGTGCGGTTTCCCCTCAAAGCAGCATTCGCGATGACTATTAACGAAGCTCAAGGATAAACAAAGTAGCATAGCCAGGTATGAAATGTACACGCTGTATAATTCCCGGAACCGGCCGCACTGCGCGCTTATCGCCTTCCTAGCCGCCTGGCGTGAAGCAAAGTGAACCAGGGTGTCGGTTTCGTACAAAAATGGATGACGAAGCGTTAATTCCAGCGGTTTTGTGTGAATATTATCATCAAAATTACGTACCTAGTTGTTTATATAAAACATTAAATGTCAAGCTTAGATGAAATCATGTAAATTATAATAACATCCCACGTTCTCTATGCCTGAAGTACACAAAGCTGACGAGCATTCACTAGATGTATCCAACAATTCTTCTATTGAGTTCGGTGATTCAACAGACATTGACTTTTGGTTAAACAATCTTTTGAGTATACAGTTAGCTAAATAATTTTTAATGTTGTATCTACGCTCAAGCATATCCACTGTCCCAACAAATGTTACTAGTGGCTCCGTGAGCTGTAGACCTCGCGACAAACTTAACTTTGCCGTTGGAAAGCTGTTATCCCCATAGATCGACATAGGTCACGGTCAGTCCACCAACACCGCAAACAAGATTGTAATCCCCCATATCGCCGTCATTTTGAAAAAAAAAAAAACAAAAATTGAATCGACAATAATAAAGCTATATAATTATCGAACCTGCTCACAAAATTTCACGAGAATCGATTCAGAAATGCGACCCATGCGAGCTGCCAGACATACGAAGGCATTTTTGCCCAAGTTGAAACGGAGACGCTTCGCTCGCTCGGTCGATAAGTTTCATAGTAATAGAAAGATGCTTAAGTTGTTCGCCTTTCCCTACAAGATTACTTTTCAGATGACGCAATTTTGTAACTCGATCGAATTGCTTATTATTATGGACAAGATAGACAAATTAATCATGAAAGCTTGTCCACTCTATGTACTTTCCGGAAAACTTGGAAATCGATATGTCGCTCAATCTGACTTCGCAATAATCTTCTCCCAGTTGGGCATTATTGGGCATACAATAGATATGAAGATTTGGCCGACACAAATTCGTCTTGCAACTCTGACAGAACACCTTTTTGAGATCAGACTTGTAATTGGTCCTTGGACCTTTTTAGTTTGCTCGAAGATATCAGCCTTGTGGTATGAAGAAGATTCTATGTCTCTCCAGTCTGTTTCAGACACGATGTTTCTGTGAGTCTGTTTAAATAATGTATCTCTTCTAGTGTTTCCAATCTGGTTGCGACATATGATTGAGTAATCCCGTCTTCTGGCGACTTTTTGAAGTTAATTTTAGCTTTGTTTATAACTACTCGACTGTACATTTAGTTGACATCTGACGTACGCTTCCATTATTAAAGAAGAAGTTCAAATTCGACGGAATATAAGTCATTATCATAGACAATTAAGCGAAAACTGTTTTGACACCTGGGTGAAAACCGGCGTGGATTCCCCGTATGTACACTTTTCACTAAATTGTAAAAAAATGTGTAAGTCCAAACTATCTTAAAATTTTCTGAGTCCAAAGCTATCTTGAATTTTGCGCAACCCTGATTATGAACTTCAAAATACTTACAGTCTGATCACACCACACTGTCATCTGTCGATCCTCGTCCTTGTGACGGTTGGTGACCACTTCTCGTTCCGGTGGACCATGAACTTACTCGACCGAATGAGACGCCGGCTGCTTGATGAAAGACATTTTATTTCAGATCTAACTAGCCATATATTAAAATGTTTTGAAATACTTTTAATAGCGTGATTCAGGAAATTGCATATTTTAAAAAGAGATATCTAGTGAATACTTAGATAGTTCTTATTTGAATAATTATTGCAAGGTCGTGTCACTCTTGACGGTTGCACAGAGATAGGAGCTTGCGAAAGTTATTTCTTGTCTTATTTTATAGGAAGGTTGGAAATAGTTACCCGGTTGTTAGAACTTTCTTTTTTCATTTTGAGGGTTCCGTGCCTGTAGGTATTGTTTGATTTTCATAGTGAAGTAGACCCTCGGTGCGCGAGTCAAACTCATAACAACACATTATATAACAACAAAATACTCTAAGAATGGAAGGAATTTAAACTGTATTTGATTTTCACATAATGGCATCAACTGGTTTTTTCAAGCAAAGGTTTTGGGTAAATATTTACAGGTGTATATGAATCCTGAAAATTCGGTAACCTCTTAATCGAAGGAGAATCAAGAAAATCATCAATGAGACCGGGATTTTCTATTAAAGCTTCTTCTTCCCTCATTTGCATCTAATTGCAATCTGATCTTACTCAAGAGCTGCTTGCAATTCTTGAATAAAACTCCAAATCTTCTCCATCCGACCCAGCATCATCTTTCACCACATACCTATTTCACCGCCTTCTAATTGGGCATCTTTTAAAATTTCATGTCAAAACATCTTGTAAAAAAACGCACGTCACCCACGCCTAAATGCAGAGGCATCAGAGAAAAGTAACCCCCCCCCCCCCAGTGACAGGATTAGCCTAAAAATGTTACAAAACGTTTCAACATGTTTGAGAGGTAGCTGCGTGGCCCAATGGTTAAACCGATCCCGTTAGATATGGTTATTTATGTATTTGTTTTTTCTAGTTTACTGATCTAGTTAAAACACATAGGTAAATAAAAGCATGTGATTTAAATAAAGTACTGTAAGAAAAAAAAAATGTTCAAATAATATTCCTTCATTTCCTTAAATATAAGTAGTATAAAAATTATATGTTCTAATTTTCTAATTATATGAAAGAATGAGATAACCAGTTCATAAAAAAATCTTATATTATAAATATACTTGAAAGTTTAGTCACTTTTAAATTTAGCGAACACACATTCAAATTAGCCCCATTGATTCATAAATTTCATAACAGTTATAATATAAGGTATAGAAGTATGAGGTAACGGTTTTCTTATATGATATCCCTAGGAATATAATTGAGAGAAAACTTTATATTTTGAGAGAGAACCAACATGTTAAATTACGAAGTAAGATAACAATTTACATCTCTGTCCACTTTACTATGATTTGATACTAAACAAACAAATAAACGCAATACAACGGCGCTTAATCACGTGTAGGTACAATATTTTTATATTTTGAATATATTTTATTTTACACGCGATTAAGTTCCGTTGTGTTATAAACGTAATTAATTAATAGCGGAGTGGGTAGCCTTCACTATCTATTACTTGCTGGAGCCGGTTTTTCATGTTGTTTCTCTATACCTCCTGGGGGGCTAGCACGGCATGTCCGCGAGTCGTTTGTCGCTCAGTGCGTCGTTGACAAACTAGTCAATTACCTATGTAATGGACGCACTGAGCGAACAGTGACTCGCGGGCATGTCGTGCTAGCCGTGCAGGGTCTAAATTTCCCCTAGACTTAACTTCACTTGAGTCTCAGTTAGGAACCATTTGACCCCACAAGTTTTCAATTGAATTCAGGTCAGGACTTTTAGATGGCCAATCAAACACAGTTATGTCTGCCTGGAATGAATTTGGAATGATGCACTGAACTGTGGTCTTGCACCAGATAAATTTGGCCTTCAGGGCAAGATTAGGACCAATACAAAAGTATGTTCGCTAAATTTAAAATTCACTTAACTTCAAATAAGAAGCGTCAAACTTCATTTTGACTCGATTTTTTATAAAAAATCGAGTTTGACATTTCTTATTTTAAGTTTAAGAAACTTTAAATTATGAAGACGCCGTTTCGTACTGGATCTTATGTATACATGTATATACTTAATTATTATTCAATTTATTATTTTTATATAAATAGGTATATGACAAGTATATAACATTCGCGAGGTCCTATCTCTGTGCAATCGTCGAGTGTGATACGACCTTGCAAAGGTTATTCCGTTTAACTATTTTTTGTGATGTAATTACAAATTTACGGGTTTCAGACTTTTTCCTTTACTTGTGCTGTAAGACACTGCTTCTTGCCAATTTTCATGATTCTAGGTCAACGGGAAGTGCTCTATAGGTTTTATTCCCTTGCGAGTATCAAAATATGCGGCATAAACGGCCGTATCTTTTGATTGCGTTGACTTAGAAGGTTGATTTTTTCACAGTTCCAAGGGATAGCAGATTTGAGTATTTGGTATTCATTTCAAGTTGATACCTTCACGCGTTCCTGAAAAAAAAGGTCTGACACAGACGGACAGACAGACGGACAAAGAAGTGATCCTATAAGGGTTCTGATTTTTCCTTTTGAGGTAAGGAACCCTAAGAAAGGTGAAAAACGTGTTTCACCTGACTTCGTTACACATTAAGAACACGATTTTAGGGTCACGTGTAGCCTGTCCATGGCAAAAGCACTCACTGCTCAGGTCTAAGCCCGCAACGTTGAATGTCTGGATCTGTCTGTGGCTGCCGAGTGACTCCGGTCCGTGAATTATTGTTTCGGAATCTTTAACCTTTGATATCTTCTAAAGTATTTAATAAAATGATGAAGTGGGCAGGACAATTATTTTATTCTACATTAAATGCCCTAGGAAAATAATGTATTCGTTTGGATAATGACTAATACCTACTGGAATAGGAAAAAAATTGCAAATAACCTAATATTTTTAAAGATAAAAAATAGTTACTGTGAGTCAACGTTAGGAGATAGATATATGCCATCCTGGATTTTTCTCTAGGTTTTTTAAAAAACTACAATTCTTTAGTAGGTATTTTATTTTGATATATATCTTAAGGTTTAGCCAGCGTAAGCCATGTAAGCGTCCACAAATTGAATTTCTTGACGACTTCATTGAAAAACATTGAATTTTCTCTATTCTATTAAGAATGTTATGTACATATAAGTAAACATTTCTATTTAACTACGTCGTCTATTGGTGAAAACCGCATCAAAATCGGTTGCGTGGTTTAGGAGGAGCTAGGGGATATACAGACGCGGAAAGCGACTTTGTTTTATATTATGTAGAGAAGAGAGGAGAAGAAGAACAGAAGAGGTAGAGAAGAGATGTATCTAATAAATCACAAAATATTTACTTTATTTTAACGATGGAATTATTTCAGGAGTTAGCCGCCTATGAAGGCTTCCCTGAGGGACCCAAATTGACTGTTGATGGTGAGCAAATACCTGCAATCTAATGCATGAATTAAGTCATAATAAATTTATTTTCCAACATTAAAATAGTATTTATAATAAAGATTTAATCATTCTGACATTAAAACAATTTGATCAAACATTTATTAGCTACGTTGTATTATAAGATACCGAGACCTTAGTGTTGCTTAGCGGCCCTTCATTTGCACGTTTTACTAATACCACTTGCACTATAGACAAAGAAATGTAATAAAAACATGGATAAATAATATGAAAAGTTGAAAACTAAAACCCGACTGGCGTGAGTAGTATTTTCTATAATCCATTTGTTAAAATCGGTCCAGTAGTTCAGGAGCTACAATGGAACATCCGATTTTTGGTTACATAAATAAAAACATACATACATATATACATACAAACATTCATACATACATACATAATTACATAGACTGTCAAACACAATACCTTCCTTTTGGCTTCGCGGAGTCGGGTAAAAAATGCTACTCATATTATTTTCAGATCTAGTGGAAGATGGTTTCAACAGTAAACACCCTTGGTTCTTCGTTCTGTTGGCCGAGAGAAACGGAGAAGTGTTAGGCTCGGCGCTATGCAACCGCGCGTACTCCAGCTGGTCCCGGCGCGCCTTCTATATCGAGGACTTGTTCGTGCGGCCATTCGCGCGCCGCATGGGCGTCGGTCTTCTGCTCATGAGGGAGCTGAGCAAGGTGGGTACGCATTTTCCATAGTAAGCTGCTACTAATAGGAATATTGAATAGTAGCTAATATTAAACGAAAATATAAAAAAAAGATAGATTTAGTTGTCGCCAAGATATTATTCAACCAATGTTTCAATGTCCAACGACTTTCAATAAAGATTGCCGACAAATGTTGTGCCACATGAAAAATATGTGCCAATCCATTATGACAATAATGTAAACACCACAATGGCACTGACGTTTTCCTCCATACATTAAATTACATTTATGCGAAATTAGATTGGACCAGGCTATATCGTGACGCTGAATTTTCATTTCTCCCGCCGTTCTGCTGTGATACTGTAATGTGAACAGCGGCTGCTCAGCGATGAGCGTCACGTTATTTGAACAGAATGACTTTGTTCTTACATCTAAATGAATAGTTTTGATTATCCGCTGATCAGACGCTGCGTAAGTTAGAAAATCACACCACAGTACTATCTCCTGTAGTCTCCTTACCTAAACGTCGCGGGATTCACACTTGTCAAAGCATCCTTCCAGTTGCTAGCGCTTTCACGAAAAGTAAACCAATTGTACCCTTATTTACATCGAGTGAAGACTAAATTGGTTTACATTTCGAGCCAAACCGATACCAATATTGTGCTACGTAATTGAGCTGTTGGTCGTACTCATGTGCACAATGCAAAATGCGTTTGCGAGATGAGTCCCACTCGCCCCGTAATGGTCGTTCAATTAGCGGTCGTTGGGGAGTGCCAGTTATAGTTAGCGGGGAGCCCGTGGAGGTGGATTTCATTATGGCTTCGACTTCACAATAGGTGAATGGTGATGCCTTGAGAGATCCTGGGTTTGGAATGTTCGTAACTGGCTTGGCTATAAGAATTTACTTCGTAAACTAAGTACAGTTAATCGAAAATAACGATAAGAGGACGTATTATGTTAATTCAAAGGGTTATAGTTCTCTGTTTTGTATGTTAAAAAGTCACCATCAAGTTGTGAACTTGTTAACTCACTTATGATTTAGATTTCTGTATCTAGTGATAGTTAGTAATATTAATAAGTATAATTTAGGAATGTCAGTTTAACAACCGACTTGCTCGTTCGTTCGCATTTCGTAACAAACAAAATAGGTTACAAAGAAGACGATATATAAGATTCTAAAAATAAAGCCATGAATAAACTAAATAATTTTGTAATTCGGCTCGAACTCAGCCGATGATATCTGACGAACGGTTTCCGGTTGCAGGCAGCGGTGGCCGAAGGCGTTCAACGCGTGGACTGGCACGTGCTCAAGAGCAACACGAGCGCGATCTCGTTCTACAGCCGGCTGGGCGCGCGTGACCTGCGCGTCACCGAGGGCCGCGCCGCATTGCGTTTGGACCGCGACCGCATCGAAGCCCTGGCGCAAGGCGACAGCTTATAACTGATGCATACGCTTTCAAAGTATGCTGTTTCTATACTTTGCTTTAAAAGCGAGTGTTTACTGTTTTTAATTTACAACTATAATAGGTGATAATTATACAATGCCATGTTGTTTGCAGTTTGAATAAAAAAAGTATTTGATGAAAATAATTTATGCGTTCAATAAATTAACAGAATTTTGGAACCAGGATTAGTATCTACTGTACTGTAAGATAACATTACATTACATAGTATAATCAGCAAAAATAGTCGGATTATAGTAAAAAACAACAAAACCAAAAGACGAGTATGAATAGGTATATTATTAGATTGTGTCACAAGGGAGCAAAATTATATATTTACCGAGAGGGCAATACATTCGATCCAGAGCGTAACGAGGGACAATACAAAACAATTTAGGTACCGAGTGACATATGCTACTTTTCACTTTACCTATATGACGAAAATGCAAATAAAATGCTTTTAAAATTATATAGTTTTAACACTTAAGTATTTATTGTATTGACATACCTAACTGTGATCAGTTCGACTGATTGTCTTAGAATGTGGTGCGTCTATACATACCACCAATTAAAATATCTTATAATTTATAAATAAACAGCATCATTCTGTTAAGATGCATTCCTCGGATCCACTATGTATCGGTCACCTCACTATATATCACTAATAAGTTATTTTTCCCACTATATCCATTCTTATAAACTGTGGATCACCTGAGATATCTGAGATTTATTTTCTCATCAGATCCATTAACAAGTTCTAAAGTGCACATAGATTTATTTATTCCACTGTGGGTCTATGGAGATTTCTTTTCTCGCTAGTTATTTTTTTTCAGATCCACTATAGATCTATTTACATGCTTGACATTGGATCTAACGAGGTTCTTTCTCTCAATAGATACATATACACGTGTTACTACTAAATTTTTACTAAATTGACCATTTTAATATCTTCTTGACGATAAAATCAGATACTTGACGCAGCATGTCGTTCATATACTATTTTTCCGTTCAAAGAATAGAAGAATAAAAAGACTATTATGTTTATTATACAACTAGGTTCCGCCCGCTACTTTGTCCGTGTGTACACAAAACAATCGGAATAAGATATTTTCCTGCGGTAAAATGGAGCCTTTATTTTAAGTTACACCTCTAGCAATACATCTTTGAAAACAACTTTCAATTCCATGCAGTAGTTTTTGCGTGATGCGTGTACAAACTTACAGTCCGAGAGACAGACAGACAAAAATCTAAAATCTGTTGTTTTGGCTTCAATTGCTCTAATATTAGTTTTTTTTAAATATCTATAATGTACAGAAATCGGCCTGCTACAATTTTATTATAGTTACTATGTAGTAATAATGAGTGAACCGTTAACATTTGTAAAAAGGAGACGTGGAACAGTTTTATTCTTCGAAGGATACAGGTTCCATACCCATGCCAAATTTAAAATAGGGACCAGTCTCAGGCTGTGTGAAAACTATTTAAAAAAACTTAATTAAAGTGCAAATGGTCTGTACCGTTATGTGTAGTATGTATTGCAAAAATTTAACAGAATTGTTTAAGAAACGCGCGTGGTTTCCCAACGTCAATTTCCCAGTATCAAAATATTAAGTTAATTCGAATACTTTCAGTAGGTAACTTTTTATACGTAAAAGTTTATTTAGCATTAAGAACATCCGGTTTCGTAGGTTTTAGATAAACAAACATTGTGTTATTTCTTGAAAATGAACGGGTTACTTAATTTAACTTTCGACAAATCTACATTCGTATTTGTATTGAACATGTATCTCAATAAAGATATTTTCACAAATTTTTCTGCATTGTTTTTATCATATTAATATAAGTCTAAAATATGAAATACTACTCTACTGAAAACATTTCGAAGTGATGGTTCTACACGCAATCGATAAATGGTGCATATTCTCCTTTTTTGGAGGATTAAACTTGATGGAGCATCTGTGTAATTTCCCCAGTAAATAATACCATATGTGAGTAGTGGGGATCCCATATTACAGCCATAGCGAGTAGGTTGAGCTCTGCTGCGTTTGCAATCAGACAGATGAGGCAGTTAACTGATGTAGCGACGGCAAGGTTGGTTTACTTCGCGTATTTCAAAAGTATTATTTCATACGGTTTAATTTTATGGAGATCAGCTGCTGACTTAAGAGTCTATTTTTATTTTGCAAAAAAGGGCCATCAGGGCCATATATAACATGGGCACGCGCGAGTCACTGAGGGATTTTTTTAAGGAAATTGAAATAAGTACTAACCCTGCCTTCGCTATACGTATTTGAAATAATAACGTATGTCAGAAAAAATATATACAATTTTCATACAAATGTAGATAAGCCAAAGGCTACTAGAAATACCGGAAAGCTTAAAGTACCAACTTATAGACTGGCTATAACTAAAAAATCATTTCTAGTAAATTTTACACGTTCTTATAATAAAATACCTAAAAACATTATATAACAAACAGACACAATGTTCAAATCTACTGTAAAGCGAATTATTATTTCTAGGGCATATTGCTCAGTAAAAGACTACCTCATTGACAGGGACGTTTGGCTTAAATCGTGACTTGCACTGGCGATCCCTGGATCTCGATGAGCGTACCTGCTGTGGTACATACTTAGATTTGTATAAAACTTTAGACATCATTGTTGACTTATATGTGTACTGATTTGAAAAAATGATACCTCACCGGGTTTCTTGCCGGCTCTTCTCAGTAGAGGATTTTTTCCGAACCGGTGGTAGATTCATTCCTTGACCTTCATAAGAGCTTGTAAAAGCCTAAATTGAATAAAGATAGTTTGACTTTGACTTTGACTTTGAATGGATACACATTACCAAAATAAGCATTTCTGAAAATGTCTTTAGAGAATTTCTTAGGCAAAATGGATAACGCGTAGCAGTTGGTAGAAATGCTTTTGTTAATAATCGCAATATGAACTTTTCAGTTCAAGTGGAGATCAACTGTGAGCGTTAAACCTTTAATTTATTTACACTTCTAAGCGAACACCGGCTTCAAACACATTCAGAGTTCAAGGGGCAGTTCTATAATTTCTAAATGGCACTATTTTTGACTTAATTAGCTTAACAATAAGCTTTAGTTGTTTTTAGCCACTTGACTATTTTTATAAGTGTACAATATATGTTTTTCTTTACAGAAGAAATTATTTGAATTAACAGTATATTGGCATCCGTCCCATAGCATTTTATCATTGTTATCTTTAATTAAAAGACTTTTTTCCACTATTTATAGATGATGTAATAATTTAGCTTCATTATATCCACTACCAACAGATGACGATAGGATCATGTCAACTGTTCATCGACCTTACTAAAATATTGCTATCAGAATGCAAAGACTGCTGACGGTTAAGCACCGTCTTCAAAACCACACTATCAATTCCGATTTAACAGATGCATTCTAAGGAGAATAAGTTGCTTAGCAACAGTGACAAGGAAATGTCATCATTCTCTGTTAACAGCCAATCAATGAAGAGTTCCATGTGGCCATCCGTAGACTCCATTATCAGTCTCGCTAGACCGAATGATGCTGCTCTACATAAATTGTCATAGAAAATAGCAAATTCGCTATGTGCGTGCTTACAAAATTAGAGGAGTTCCGTTGATTCCTCATGGATTCCAGTATCAGACTCCAACTTTGATCTTAACGGAAGCAATCTGGAGGTATACTCTATCGATTGAAGAAATAATCGTCCGAATCGCTTCACAAATATTCATTATCCGTTAACTGCTTATCATAGAAGAGTTCCATGTAGCCATCCGTGGACTTTGTCATCACACCTGCTTGACCAAATCATGCTGCTCTGATCTGTACTATTACCATGAGTTGCGCAAACCACTCTCGCTAGCGAAAACTTTCGGTCGGTCCCTTTTACTTTTATCGGCAACGATAGATTTCGACAGCGAGAACGGTTTGCGCAAACTCATGTTGAGGGCTCTACTCTGACCTAACTCTGATACCTTAGAAAATGATAAAATCTTTGTTTATTTGCTTACAAAATTACAGGAATTCTGTTAATTCCTCAAGGATCCCATCATTAGACTGCAACTTTGACTTTAACGAGACAATCTAGGGTATATATTCTATAAACATAAAAAACTCCTCTGCTGCACTGGGAGTGAAGAAATAGCATAGAATGCGTGCAGATGCTTATCATCCTGGCATGTCGTAAAAGTCGACTAAGGGACGGGTCCTCTCTAACATGGTGGACTATCTGTATGGGCGATGGGCTGATCACCTGTCACCATACGGTTCATCATACCATCTTAGGAGTAATTAATCGAACGTGGCCACAAGTAGTCTTGTGGCTCTGCCCACCCCATTAGGGATTTCGGGCGTGATGGTATTTATGTAAACATAAAAAAAACATTATAGTTCGAAGTTGTTCAGTTACGTGGTAAGAAACATTTAAAAAATCGCGACGAATTCAGAAACTCATCAGTTTTTGACGTCGTTATTAAAAATTCATATCAATCTGGTAAAGATTTTTATTACTATAATAATGAAATGTTTCAAAAATACACAAATCACCCGAGATTAATCACAATTTAAGTTGCAAGTGCTTTTGTAAAACAAGAATTACATTTGCTACTTCTAATGAGTTGATTACAACAGTATTTAAATCTCCGTGAACTAACGGTCTAGAGAACGGAGGTGAGTAAGAAGGCCTCTTGGGTCGTCTTTACATAACGTTTAGGCAACCAACGCCGTGAGGGAGTCGACAGCCAAAATAAAAAACTTATTTTCGATGGAGAGTCTAACGGATCCCGGCACGAGTACGGACCGACCGACGTGACACATGGCTAGGGCGAACAGGACGTGGGCGTCAGTGGATCCTCGCCCGTATGAAGAGTTGGCGCTGGCGCAGGTGGATTTTCATCTACAAGGAGTGGTAAGGGCGCATCCGGGCGCATGCGGTAGCGCACCAGGGCCGCGCGGGGTGCTGATGCCACCAGCAGCGCCAGCGGCTGTAGGGGCAGCGAGCGCTCCTCGGGCGGCACCGCCCTCGCGCCCGCGGCCACTGCCAGTGTGTCTCCTCGCTCCAGGGACCACTGCCGTCTTAGACTACGAGGTCCTCCAGAAAGGCATCTTAAAAAATCGTATCAACAAATTAACTCTTTTTGAGTGTGTTAAGTTATTTGTACAAAATCACTACAAAATGCAGAAATTGCAATCATGAGACTTTCCTTTAATGTATACACTTATAATAATTAATTATTTGAAATGATACTCGTAACCTATTTTAATTGCCAAGTTAATAAAAGGGTTATATTTAGGGGTGAATATTCATACATTAGCAATATTTGTTTTACTGTAAGTCAGTAAAATAATAGATCTAATAGATAAATCAAGCCACGGTCCTTGAAAAGTGAATTTCATAAAGAAGTGTGAAACCTGTAACGTGAATATGGTGCACTATGATCAGTCGGAGTGACCACGCCAACTTGATTGGGAGGAGGTACTCTCGGTGGCGGACTGCTATCGGCAGACATGGTGCCTGAACGCTGCCACGCTGCAAAATTAATATATGATTCGCTTTCAACTTTCCCTTTGCGAATTATTTTCTTAAGTAAACAAAAGTTTGAGCTTTTACCAAATTTGTCTGAGCTGGGTGACGCGTCTGAGCATCGTTGGACGAGAGGTTGAGCCTTCTCGGTAGATGATGTGGCTTCAGATTGCGCCGGGGGCGTCATTCTGTCGCTATTATTTTCACTGTCAGATTCAAACGGTATTTCTTCAGTCCTGAATAAAATCATTACTTAAAAATATTTACCCTTAAATAGACTAGATATACTAAAATAAATGAGGGTGAACTTACTCGAGCGGCGGCGGTGTCGGCAGCGGCTTGTCAAAGCCTTCCTTGCCGAGAAGCCAGTACGTGTGCATAGCACCCTTCCCTTTGATGGGCGTAAGACCGCGTGATCGCAGACGATAGCCGCCAGCAGCCATTAACTGTTCCGCTGTTGTCGCGGAGACTTGGATGCGCCATGCTGCACCTAATAATATATATTCAGCATTTATGTCTACAAAATATTATCTTTTGCTGAATCTTCCTTATCCTTATTAAGTATTCGAAACGGCATTATATTAATTTAAGAGGATCGTGTACCAAAAGGGAAAACATTTGTACCCCACTAAATGTAAGCCAATTTTGATATTTTTTTAACATGTTATCAACCTGAATAATATCTAGGTTTATAGATTTTTTTATTTGACCTAATAAATTCTAATAAAATGATGTTTTAGTGTTTTCACACAAAATATAATTATTATTGCCATAATCTCCTTATTTTAAAAATCTAAAACTACCTAATATCATATAATTAAACTGTCACATCGGTTAACATGAAAAGGGATAAAAACGATTCCAATCGTTTGTATGAAAAGTGCGATTTTCGCCGTTGGTCCTTTGATGATACTTAAAACAAAAACTTATTTAACAAATATTGACAAATGTGAGTGGCAACGTTATACCAAAATATTCCTTATATCAGTTTGGAATTTTACAAGTGTCTCTCACCGGTAGACTCCATTCGTGACGCCGTGTTAACTGTGTCACCGAACAGACAGTATCTAGGCATTGTCAATCCAACCACGCCTGCACAGCACGGCCCTGAGTGTAATCCAATACGTAAATGCAACGGTGCGGTTTGAGCGTGCCTGATCCGGAATCGGCCTGCGAGGTGCAGAAGATGTAACGCCATGGTAGCGATACTCTCGGCGTGGTCACGCGCGCGTGTTGGCAAGCCACCGACCACCATGTATGCGTCTCCGATCGTTTCTACTTTGTACACTCGATACTGTTCTATGGCAGCGTCGAACACAGTGTAAAGGTCATTAAGAAGGTCTACCACTTGCACGGGCGTAGCACGCGCTGCCAATGCCGTAAATCCTACGATATCGCTAAAGTATATAGATACTTCCTCGAACTCTTCAGGTTCAACGCGCAAGCCTAGTAACAGACGTTCTGCAACAGATCTGAAAAAATCAAAATAATATTGAAATGGGAATCCAGGTATATTAGAGTTACAGCAATTGTTCGTCAATCTATACCCACCTCGGTAGCATTCTGTTAAGGAGTTGTTCTGTCTTTTTCTTTTCCATGTCTAATTGTTCTGTTCGTTCTTTAATAAGTTCTTCTAGATTGTTGCTATATTTTTCAAGCATCTCAAACATGGAATCTACTATATTGAATTTACTGAAAAATACATTAAATTAAATTGCACCTCACGTCATGTCTTCTTCGTACATATTAAAGTGTTGTGTAGTTGATACATACCGCCCACGATGCATGTGACGGAACACATCGTGCAGCGTGTGGAAGTCGGGGCGGAGATCCGGAGACTCGCTCCAGCACTGCCGCATCACGCTCACCGCCTCCGGGGGCGCCGCGCCCATCGACACCGACGGCCGAATCAGGGGCGGCGGACGCATAACCTTCTCCACAATTTCTGCTAATTTGTATCACTTTATTATTAAAACGGTTCATTATTAAAACTCATCAATTGAAATGAGTGACTGACCTTCAGGAGTGAG
Organism: Tortricodes alternella; assembly: GCA_947859335.1. Taxonomy (NCBI): domain Eukaryota; kingdom Metazoa; phylum Arthropoda; class Insecta; order Lepidoptera; family Tortricidae; genus Tortricodes; species Tortricodes alternella. The sequence continues at coordinate 17,241,087 of OX401970.1, read as the reverse complement.
GGCAAGCATACAATAAGGCTCGCCGCGCACGATGACTTCCTGCATGATGATAGCAAAAGCGAATACATCCCCAGATTGTGACCCGCGACCCACGCCCCGCTCGTCGCGTAGCACCTCTGGCGCGGTCCATAGGAGCTCTAGGACCGATGTGACACATGAAAATAACATGATGAATTTTAACTCATATTTCCCTAAATCTATAGAAGTAGGTATATAAGTACATTATAATAAAGTTCAAAAGTACTCATATTATTATAACTCTTATTATTATTATTTCGCTTACTTTCCTTAAATAGCTCTATTTTACATGTTTTACTTTATAAAAATAACAAAATGAAATATCCTATCCTACTAATATTATCCTATTGTACCTTTATAAAAGAAATAAAGTCTCAAACTGTTAGGAAACAATTTTCTTAATTGTAATTGTCTGTGATACACACGAACATACACCAAGTTTTGGCTCTTTATTTTTTAAATGAAGAGAAGATGATTCTATTACGCAGATAGTTTCCGAAGACCTATACGACGAATAAGGATAGACAAACACTTATCCCCTCTATCCCTCTCATAGCAAATCACGAAGATGTATTCTTGTAGTAAGAGAAGTTGCCTTCAACTAAGATCTACACCAGACTGCGTGCATCATCTTGTCATGAATCAAGACCTACAGGGATCCTACAACGTCACAACAGTATCACTATCAAAGCCAGTAAAGGAACGGTTTGATGATAAGCACTTCGTCCCTCACATGTGATAATAGTAGTTGCACTCGTTATAGCCATTACAGGCCGAAGATACAAGTTATGGTGTTGTAAATCTCGAAACGCCCAAGAGCCCAAACCAAATCGCAACCACACACGCAAGGACCCTGAAGCAGCTGGAAGGATGGTGTACCGACAATTTTTGCACTAAACGTTGGAAAATAAATGCTGATTTGCGTATGGAGGAGTTAGATAATGCACCATAAACGGAAGCGGCTGAATCGTCACGCACACGGAATGAGGGCACGGTGACTGCATCGCCCACGAAGTGCTGTATCAGCATGCGTAACGCGGTCACTTGACCGACGTACTTTTAGAAGTACATCAGTCTTGTTTCTAATATCGAACGATGTCATATACACTTAGTTGTAATTTCTCTTTTTAATTAAATTAAATTAATTATGAGAGCGTTTGGTTTTTCCCAAATCTCCGGCTGCAGGAATCATAATTCACTGCGTTGAAGGGCAAGCTTGATTTGGGCATCATCCAGATATGATGATAGATGATGAGGATTTACAGCACGCGACTTTTTCGAACATCAGCACAAAAGATTCCCTTTTTAGGGTTCTGTACCTCAAAAGGAACCCTTATAGGACCACTTCGTTGACCGTCTGTCTGTTTTCTGTCTGTCTGTCTGTTGTCAAGATCCTTTTTCTCAGGAATGCGCATCTCTAGCTTAATATAAATTCGATTCGACGATAGGTTCAACAGGTTGTATGAAATTTATTGGAACGGTCTCACTCACGGTCACCGCATTTTTTTAACTCGGTCAAGTCATCAGTTCCGAGTTCAGACCACGTTCAGCACTCAGCACGCACGCACACACTCAAAGGGACGCGCTTGGACAGACCAGCACTTAGAACAATACACAGCTTGGGTTCCCGAGATGAGCGCACATGTGGAGCGTTTGAACTTGACCGCGGTTGGAACTGAACATTTTTGGGGTTCTGTACATCCAATGAAAAATGTGAATGGGAGCGACTATACCTTATTTTCTTAATTACCCCAACAAAGGGTCAGGTTTAAAAACATTTTGGTAATACGATGATATATAGCACGGAACCTTCTCCACGCGAGATAGACTCGCACTTGACCAGTTTCATAATTATAATGTTGATTCAATGAATCTCGTTCAGATTGAGTTATTGCTTAATGTAATGTAACTTCTCACCTCTAGCAGCTCGCACCGGTTGGGATAATCCTTGGGCATGATAAAAACTCGGCAGACCGTAATCGGTAATGCGGAGCACCCAGCGCGAGTCAACGACGCAATTGCGCGACGATAGGCGCCCGTGCTGTCGCAGAGAGGAGGCGTGCACGTAGCGCATGCCCTTCACCAGGTCCGTGAGCAGCGACAGCCGGAACGTCCAGTCCAGCTTGATGTCGTCAGCCATTAACACATCTTCAAGGGAACCGCGCCCACAAGAATCAAAAACGAGTGCTGGTCTAACTTCGCACAGGCAACCTGTCAGTTCAAGATTAAACAGATTTTAAAGGTGTCAATCTAGATTCCTAAGTTTTTCCACATACAAATACTATCAGGTATAATTGGCTCAGTACGTTCCTAACTAATTAACTTAACTTATTCGGACTGACCGTTAGCATAGAAATCGTTGTGAGACAATGCAGATGCTTTTTTTGACATTTACGACCTGCGTATTTTTGTTTATTTGTTGTATAGAGGTCACCAGGGACTGACACGGTAACCGAATAAAGGGTAACCGTTAACGTCGCGTTCAGGTAACGCTATCCATAATTTCAAATATCAAAATCAACTTTTACAGACGGACGGATTAATGGTCAGACAGAAAGACAGATAGTCAAATGGACCGACAGACAGATGGACGTATGAACTGACGTATAAACGGACATATTCGTCATGGACATATAATTGAAAGTCAGGGCGTATATTCGGGAACGTCTAAGTGATACTGCAGCGACCCGCGAGTGAGACTCGCATCTCGCTCTTACGCATTAGGCGTCGTGCGGAAGAGTGGGATGAGAAATCTCACTCACGAGTCGCTACAACATCACTTAGCGTTCCCGAATAGAGGCGCAGGACATAGGTATATTTAAACTCATTTTTGGAGATAATTACCAGGGGCACGAATAACGTGCTTGATTTTAGTAGAATGCAGCTGACAAGCGTGGCAGCTGACAGTAAGACAGTTTAATTTAAAAAACCGGCCAAGTGTGTGTTGGACCACGCATAGTGTAGGGTTCCGTTGGGGGTTGGATTTTATACTTAGTATTTCATCTGCATTGGCCCTGATTTAATTAGAGACTAAAATATAGTGGCCTAATAAAATTGCCTTTATTTCAGATTAGTCATGGATCTCATTCATATTGAGCTATTGATACTTTGTAGTAATAATGTGCACTTCCAATTTTAAAGCAAAAAGAAAAGTAGGGCAGGGCAATCCGTAGCCTTAGAAACGCCTGTTTACTAATTGGCTTGCATTGTATTGTGTCATAGGAAAACTTCCTATATAAATTTGTTTACTGGAATCTTAAGTTTTATTCATCTACGCGTATCAAGAAAGCTACGCAACAATTCAAACCTCATAAAATACCCTATATCTCAGAAGATTAGTCAGGGATCTCATATAAAACAATTTTAGTCGATAGTAGTTACTACCGGTTAGAAGTTCAGAGCTTTAGATTTTTTAAAGTCACGGTTGGAATGTTAGAGGGCTGGACACATTATTGACAACTTTATTAGCTCATATATCGCCAAATATTCACCGAATCAGAAAACTAATTAGAAACCTTCATGTATTTTTTGAAGACCTATCCAACGATACCGCTTTCGATAATGTAAGTGCCAAACGTAAAAAAAAGTTAATTTTTCACAATTTCACTCCATATCTAATGTACCGGTATAGAAGACATACGAGTTAAATTTCAACTTTGAACACCCAATAAAGACCAATTAAAATGGCTGTGACGTAGGTACGGACAGACAGATAGACAAACGGACATGACGAATCTATAAGAGTTCCGTTTTGGTCATTTGGCTGTGGAACCCTAAAACTGCTAAATATTTTTAGTGTTAGTTCCTTGAAAATTGTGGATATTTCATAACGAAAATATTGATTACATAATGTACGAGTAATATGAGCTAACAAGCAGCCTTAAATAGTATTTAAAAATAGTCAAGAACCAAATGGTACCTATAAATGGATTCAGGTTCTCGTGTCTGATGCCCTGCATGATGAGCAGCACGTCTGTCGCCTTCCGTTTCAGTTCAAGAACACATGTTGTCGGCAAATACTTCACATGAACAGCATCGCCCTGACAAATATAAAACAACCGTCATCATACATATTATCACATATTATCTATATATATGTTGTATAATCAAATCGTAAGGTGAAATAAGTCTCTACATTGAAGATAACTATGAAAAAATGTTATGCGAGCTTCAGAACGAGCAACGCAACACATCCTAATAGTTTTTAAATTTCATGTCTGGTTGTCTGATTTTAAAACTCCTGAGCGGATTCCAATGCGGTTTTCAATATTACATTATTGATAACTTCAGGCAGGATAAAGGCTACAGAAACTCTAGAAAATAAAACTGGAAGGGGGTAACAGAAGGGGTTGAAAGTTAATATAAGCATAACTAACTCCATGAGTTTATCAGACTGAAACATGGTTATTTATAGCAAAACAAACAATTACAATTAGGTATTGGGGAAAAAAATATAAGAACCACTAAAAAGTCTTGGAGTGTTGAAATTTGTAACTATGGGAAAAACTGATTCCATTTGCTAATCAATTAGAAACTGTATAAAAGCACCTCATGACTAATAATTAAGTATCCACTCCAGAAAAAATGAAAATACCCCTAAAAGGAGATGCCTTGGTGTATTGGAAGGTTGACGTCCATGACGTTCACACAGTTCCAGGCAATCCTACTTCCTACTAATATTATATTATAAAATAGCTTCTGCTTGCGACTTCGTTCACGTGGAATTCGGTTAGAATAATTCCCTCGAGAATTTTGGAATTTTCCGGGATGAAATGTAGCCTATATGCTATTCCAGACTATATAATCTATCTCAGTACAAAAAATCATCTAGATCGGTTCGGCCGTTCTGGCGTGATTAAGTAAAAAACGTACATCCATCCAAACTTTTGCATTTATGAAAATGCAAAAAGTTTGGTGTGTGCGTGCTATTGTAACGCTGCTGAACGGATTTTTACCAAACTAGGTTTATAGCTACCTTAGGTTCCGGAATAAGACATAAGCTACTTTTTATTCCGGAAACCAAAAGTTCACGACAGGAAAACATAACTGATTTCCACGCGGACGAAGTTTCGGGCGTAAGCTAGTTAAAAAAAGGTAACTATTTTTCGTAAATAAATTGTTTTCTTTACTATTATTTGGATCTTTAGTATACCTTATAGCGTATACGGCGATCATGGCTGAGTCGGTTGACACTGCACGTGGACGAGGGAACGGAGGGCGCGGCAATAGGTGCAGAGGCCGATCGCGGTGATTGCTTGAGAATGTCAGGTCTGTCGAGTTCCGGTCCCCCAAACTCGTGCAATTGATGCAGCCAGCAAGACAACATCGTCTCCATACCTTCACCAACACGACGTCGATCATCCGCCGGAAATGAAAAGTCGGTCGCAATTAAAATCGCGTCGCCACGCCTTCTTCGGCATCGGCGGCGAGAGGCCGCGTACCGAGTGACAAGTGTCGCCGTCACAGCCACCACCAGGGTGCAGCAAGCGAATACTATGGGCAGCATTCCATACTCTAAACTCGTCATTAAATTATATTCAGAGGCAGCATGCGCTATGCTCCAGGATTCAAAGTTGTAAGTTGAATTCGACACTTCTACCGTTGTCATCCAATCTTCAGTGTCGTCAAGCGAACGTATCGACGTACATTCAAAGATAGTAACAAATTTCCACTCAAATGTTGCATTGTCTGTAATAATTCTTTCATATAAATAATATTTCATGTAACTGCTTTCCGTTCTAGTTTCTTCCGCTTTTTCTTGAAGATTAAGGTTCTCTAGTATTTCGTCATAAATTACACTCTCAAATGTTTCCATTTTATAGTGAGCCTGGCTAGTCTTTAGAAGAAACAGATGCTGTTGGAATGTGTCAAGCAGAAAGAAAGTGGAGTTGAAGTCATTGATAGTATCAGCGGTAGGGGGCGGTGGTGCTGGACGCTGGGTGGCGGGCGCGGCGGGCCCGGCTGGGCTCCGGCGCGGGCGGATGTGGTTCGGTCTTTGCCCTTCATTTAATGAGAATCGCACACTGCCATCAAACTTACTTTTTTGGTTGTTTGATGTTTGTTTTGAAAACCGAGTGTTATTACGGCCCCAAGGAAAATAATCTTGGAATTGATTCTGGCCCGATGTGCTATTTGTCACAATGTTTACGACGTTTTCGGTTCGTAAAATGTCAGCCGACTCCTGGTGAGTTTTCGTTTTGTGATAAGGGCTCGCTGTTATGTTGTTTACGAGCGCGAAAGCTATTGGCGTCTGGAAACTTTTCTTATACAACGGCAAAAGATCGCTCGATAGCTTCAAGGTTTTTGAAATATTCACAGATGGATTAGACGTAAAATTCTCTCTCGTTTGTGGATAAGGCAAAGTTCTTATAGCTAAAGTGATATTGTTTATTTGGGAAGTGTGTGTTTGCAAGGTGGAGCGCGGCGCCGCGCGCGGCTCCTCGTCGAGTTGAAGTAGCAGCACGGCGGGCCCCGAGCCCCTGCGAGCCGCCGCGCGCAGCGCCTTCGCCGCCTGGGCGCCCACCGGCGCCTGCGCGCCGCTCACCGCACACAGGATCACTACTGGAAATATTACAACTTCTCACCAACATGCAAGGTACGTATTGTCATGCTACGAGTACGTACCTACTCGTACACTGAAAATTCAAAATTATTGTTTCTATGGTAAGCACTTAATTGTTTATTTACTAAGGTATTCTAAGGAAAACTAGGAGATAAACTTCCAGTTTTACGGATCCAAGAAAGTATGGCCAAGTTCTGAACGATTTCCATGACATTTGATAAACATAAGTACATAGTTGATAGGCCTACTCCATTGGTATAAGATTTATCAAATAAAAAAGCGGCCAAGTGCGAGTCGGACTCGCCCATGAAGGCTTCCGTGATTTATGACGTATTAAAAAAAAACTACTTACTAGATCTCGTTCAAACCAATTTTCGGTGGAAGTTTACATGTTTTTTACATTAATGTACATCATATATTTTTTTTAGTTTTATCATTCTCTTATTTTAGAAGTTACAGGGGGGGGGGGGACACAATTTACCACTTTGGAAGTCTCTCTCGCGCAAGCTATTCAGTTTAGAAAAAAATGATATTAGTAACCTCAATATCATTTTTGAAGACCTATCCATAGATATCCCGCACGTATGGGTTTGATGAAAAAAACAATTTTGAGTTTCAGTTCTAAGTATGGGGAACCCCAAAACTTAATTGTTTATTTTCTATTGTTGTATGAAAATCTTAATGCGGTTCACAGAATACATCTACTTACCAAGTTTCAACAGCATAGTTCGTATAGTTTCGGAATAAAGTGGCTGTGACATACGGACGGACAGACAGACAGACGGACAGACAGACAGACATGACGAATCTATAAGGGTTCCGTTTTTTGCCATTTGGCTACGGAACCCTAAAAACCGCCTTCAAAAACCCTTTGGAAAGTAAGAAAGAATGATTGGCCTTCGTAGTCAATTACCTACCTAGAAACATCAGATATGAATTGTTAATTAAGTGATATATTAAATACACCATAATTGGTGTCGGCGTAATGAACACAGTATGATAGATTTATTACTACCTATTTTACTTGCCACCGACTTCGATATATTTAATATATCACTTAATTAACAATATATTATCTGACGTTTTTTGGTAGGTAATTGACTTACGAAGGCCAATCATTATTTCTTACTTTCCAAATGGTTTTAAGACAGATTTTTTTATTTGTTATTTTTTTTTCACATTTTACTGATTATAATATGTGATTTAACAACACACATTTACTACATCAAGTAACCATAGCACAATGCCAATTGCACACCATCCTTTACAAAAAGGTTGCTTTCCAAGGTGCTAGGACGTCAATCATTGAGGACGATTGGTCCTGATTCTTCATCTCCGGATTTATTTTTACGCATAATTCTATTTTCATGAGCATAAGTTGCTTCACAACGTTAAACAGAAATCTAATCGCCACCAGTGAAATACCTACTTATTATTGAGGATTGGTGGTCATCTGTGGTCTTCATAACCAGTTCCACTTTACCAAATAATGCTTACGCAACGCAAATGCTTGAGTTGTTACAGAAAATACCAACATTTCCATATGCGTGCGTATTATATTTAATGTGTTCCACTAATTCCTCATTGATCCTCTCATAAGACCTTACCTTGTATCACAATGGGACTTATTTGGATGTCTACCCTTATCATAAAATAAATAAATTTCCAAATCGGTTAATAAATAAAGGAGTTCTGAGGTAACCTCCTATAGCGGTCACGTTCACGAGATCCTCGGGCGGCGTCGCGTGCCCCCGCGCAGCACACTCCCCAGCACTGGGCTCAAAAACACCACATCGACAATTCTACCATTCGTATTAGACTCGCAATTTTAATGACATAAATTACACAAAGGCAAAAAACAAAACAGCAGCAACACACATACACAATTTGCTTAGGACGTACCATGTGGTAGCCATGCTAATTCTTCAACTGATAGTGCTGAGTGGCGTGCATCGAGGCCCGCTGCGGTCAGCGCCCTTGCAACTTCGCGGAGCGCTGCCGAGCACTCTCCCGCAGCAGGCGGCAGGAGTGCTCGACGCCAGCGTAGGCTGGCGGCCAGGCGCGCGGCGGTTGCAGCTCGTGCAGGCAGCCCTGCGCACGCGGTGGGCTGCGGGCGGCGCAGCGCGCGCGCTGCCGCCGCCAACGCACCGCAGGCCCCCGCCCCTACCCAGCCCGCGCACACTGCGGTGCCGCCCGCGCTCAGGGCACTTAGCGCACCGCGTGTTACGAGCTCTCTCCACTTTGTTCCGCAAGTATCTGTTAGTTAATGGGTGGGTATGTTTCAACCGTGTTATGGATGGAATCGTGAAATAAGAACGGGATTTAGCATCCCTTTTCTAAAAATCTTCACTTTTCAACCCCTATTCCTTCGGGAAAGTTGTTTAGTTTCATGAGTAATATCACTGGGTTTCGGGATCGTGAACAATTTTTGTTACACGTTTTATATTCAAAGATTCATGAAAGTCCGTTCAGGAATAAGGAGGCGAGTGGTAACAAACATACAGACACAGACTTTTGCATTTATAATATTAATAGGATTAGTAGGAAGTAGGATTATTTACTTCGAAGAGTATTTGTAGCAAATTTTAAGTAGATATCAGCAGAATATGGAATGTTCTTCCCATACAAACTTTGAATACATTAAAGCATTCTATTTAATGCAGAGGTACATTTATTACTTGAACGGTTACCTAATTGTTTGTTTTGAGGTGCATTTATACTAAGTTTCAAGGTGATAAACAAATGAAATCAGTTTTTCCAAAAAAAAATTAACACCCCAAGACACTCCTTTTTAGGGGTAAGTAGTTTAATGTTTTTCTCTAACGTATCCATAATTGCTTTTTTTAAGAGTATTTATACCAAGTTTCAAGTTGATAAACTTATCGAATTCATTTTTTTCCTTAGGTACTAACTTCAACCCTTTTTTAACCCCTTCTATATTTATTTACAAAACCTATGTCCTGCCTGAAGTTTTCCTTAGTATAATATCGAAAACCGCATTGATATCCGTATAGGAGTTTTAAAGTTTATCGGGCACATACAATCAGACAAACAGACATGAAATAAAAAATAATTAATTGTTTTTGTTTTCTTTAGTGGTACTTTTGAATTTGGCTTATATTTTCGTTTTCATGCACAAGCGAGACAAAGGTGCCATAAAAGGTTTGCCAACACACAATATTACCATCATATTTATTAGGCAGTTCAATTTTAGGTAAACGGGCATTAGTGGTAGGTTTTACACAGTAGGTATGCTGCGGCGCGGCGTCGTCGCAGGGAAAAATGCCTCGGCGATCAAATAAGGAGAAAGAAGGATTGAAAATAAATAAGATACTCACCAGAGGGCTGCTTTCACACTGAATTTAATTAAAGTTTTCAGAGATTTCTGTGTGTCAAAAGGTTTTCGATTCTGCCGGGTGTCCGGGTAAAACATTGGCGTGTATACGTACTTAGTTCGTCATAACTGAGCTAGATGGCGTTCCGATAGCTGCCGTGGTGTACGGGAGTTTGGAGCGGATTAAAAGGGACAGGATAAAGGGACGGCATAAAAGGACATTATTATTATTTGAAAGCCGTAAAAGCTAGTATATATTATTTTGGTATTTATAAGGACTTTCTATATACAAACAATTTTGGAATCATTTCTCACTACCCGAACTGTCCATAATAAGCATACGCAACTTAAACTAAAAAGACAAGTATAAAAACTTAAGTACTTGTAATAGACAAAAAACCTGACTGCATTATTTCTACAAAAAGAGAAACAAGAATTTGATTCTGTCATGCATGCCCATTGGGTCGATATAAAAGTAGCGGTCGATGACTCTTCTTAAAATCCTCTAATAAATATTCAAAGTCAGCGACTGCTATATCCATATCGCCCCATGAGCATGGTAGAATCTATTGCTTGTTTCTCCTTTTTAGAGTTAATTTTTTTACCTTCATATTTTAGAAAGTGGAATGGGCGTCGAATTAAGGCAGTTCTTCCAACCGCATTAGCATATTTCTGAAGTCTGGCCTCCGAGAACAGTTCTGGGAAGGGCACGTGGCACGCCGCTCTCAGGACCAGTAGCAGGGGCGGGCGGGTGGTGTTGTGGCTGGCGCCGGCGAGACAGTTACCGGGCAGCAACACAGCGAGCAGCAGCAAAGCTAGCAGGCGCGACCCGCGCATGGCGGCCGAGCGCCGCTGTCACGCTGTCGGCGCGCCGAGCCCGCCCCGCGCGTCGCCCGCTGCCCGCTCGCGCTCCACCGCACTCATTATGTGTTCCACACAGTTGCGCCAGATCAAACGGCCGCTGGTCTCTTCGGTGCCGTTCATAATGCGATCGATGCCTTACTTGGGTAGTTCTCTTTTCTAAGTGGGATAAAAATGTAAAATGTGTGTTATTATAAAAAGAACAATTAAATACATGTAAACTACCTCATGGAATCTATGTGACCTATTATCCCGTTAAATGGATTATTCAATTACCTTGTTCTCTTATCTACATACAGAATCGTAACCCAAGTTAACCCGTTACCACGAAGTCAGTATTATGGCAGCGTTGGTGGTTTACATTAGAATCCAAGCGGTCGCCATGTATCAATAAGATTTTCTACCTTATGTACATTATTACCTGTAAACTGCGGTAACCGATGCCCTTACGGTGAGGAAAAATATCGTGAGGAAATTGTACATTTAGGCAACTAAACGTGTAAACATGAAAATGAAAATGAAAATATTTATTTTGCAAGTAGGCCACATGGGCCTTAGGTAGGGTAGGACATTACATGTCTGAAGCTACCAGCGCTTCGAAAGGTGACATCTGCTTAGAAGAAACGCCGCAAGAAACTCAGCAGTAAGTCTTTTATTTCCCAACTTTTACATTAGAGTTTTAACTAAAACTAACACATGAAAAGGGCAGCAAACAATCCTAATAGGTAAAAATTAATTATAATAAATAACTAATAAGGGAGATGTATAGTCTCCGCGTCTGGACAATTTAAGTGACTTAGAGATGTATAAAGCCTCTAAGGGTCATAATAATAATAATTAAAATAAAGGATTAATGAAACATCTAAATTGACTACCTAATCTAGGTTAAATGGAGATGTAGACAGTCTCCACGGCCAAGTAAAAAAAGAAGATTTAAGGTCTCCAAATATCAAAATAATAATAATAATTTGAAATAAAAATATTTCAATCATGATCCATTTGGTTTGGTTCTCCTGTCACGTGGATAATATAGGTTAGATGTTAGGTGCTCCTCAGCAATAACAGAACCTGCCGAATTTGGGATCATGGTCAAAGCGCACCTCGAAATAGAACCGGGCAATTGCGTTTGGAAGTTGTTGAAGTAATTTAAATACAACGTGTCGCCATTAAATGTTAACCCTGAAAATAGGAATTCTGAAAAGTGCTATGAATAGTTTTTATTTTGTTTTTGGAGTTTACTCCTTAAGAATCGATTTTCATATATAAGCCCGGTATGAACAATTATGGGGAGTAAAAACAAACTACGATGTCACACAATCACACGGTTCTGAGTCACACGAAGTCACACGATGTTAGCCGAAGATGCGTCGTTCGCTTCGCATTGCATACAGATAAAGTGAATAATATGTTTCCATCGGTAAAACTCGGATCTCAATCGTAAGACGACGTGACCCGAAGTGTCAATTAATTATTGTATTCAATGAGTGACATGTTGATATTCATGAATATGAAACTTTATTAATTACTGACAAATGTCAAAATGAAAAATGACGGCACGGTATGATGGGTACTGGTTTATTTTATAATCGTTCGTAAGGAGTAAACTCCTGTCGTGCATCGGAGCTGACACACACACACTTTTTTTGTTAGAAAAACAATTATTCACATTTTCTAGGGAAAGGCGACGGACAATGAATACTATCATCCCAAAGTCAAATTGCGAGGAATAACCTCGAAGAAATGGAAGATGAAACTAAAGAAAAGAGCGATACAAAATCCTCCAACCTATATCGAACAGACGAATAGGTGAACTAGAAACACCACGAAACGGAAACGCATCAACGCTGATTCTTCTACGACATTAACCCGTCTTAACCTAGTAGAAAACCTAGGCTAAGACGCGTATTACATGCACGAGGGACCAGGTACGATGTATCGGGTGTATAACGGGCTTTGGTATGGGTGCCTTACTCCCTTACTCTTATTGTACTGCTGGGAGCGAGGCTGGAGGATCCGAGAGTGCGTGCAGTGTAATAAGCCTTTAACTTTAAGTTTCAGTAGCGCCTTCTTCTATTTTCAACGAATGTGATGGCCGCGAAGGCCGCCGTTCGAAAATAAACCGTTGTTGGAAGATAAACAGATAATAATTTATTAGTTTGAGCCTTTCGCCCTGACGCAACACTAACCTAACCTAACCTATTTACCTAGCGCATATAAATCTAACCTAATTTCGTGATTCATTGCGGGGTCGGGTTAAATCTATTTTGGATATCATACTCATAAACTAACTCCATATCAATATGCTTCATTGAATAACAACATATTAAACTGTAAGAAATACCATAACCTTCCTTTTTACACCCGCGAAGTCGGGTAAAAAGTACCTACTCTAGATAAAAATTAAACTCATAAGCTATCTAAATACCGAATTTCATGGAAATCGGTTTAGTAGATCTTAAGTTTTATGCATACATACAAAAGTGGGTAAAGAGAGACAGACGGACAGCCAAATATTCAAAAAATGATTGATTTGGATTCAGTATCATTCAAATAGGCCGTCAAACTGCTTTTTAACCGACTTCAAATAAAAGGAGGAGTTATGATGATAGGATCTATGAGGAATCGATGGAACTCTTCAAATAATTATAGGCAAGCATAGAGCAATTTTAGCTTTTTCTGTAATAACTCAAGCAGCTACGTTCCAAAAGTATTATTTGGTGAAGTGAAAATGTTGATGAAGACCACAGATGATCACCGGAACTCCTAAGTGCTGAGTATTTCACGGTTGACGATTAAATTGCTCAAGGTATAAAGTTCTGAAGCAACTTATGTCCATGAAAATTCATGTAGTAAAATTGAAGAACTAGGAGAACTCCTCAACGAATGACATCCTTGCACCGGGGATAGCAACAGTTTGTAAATGGTGATGAGCAATTTGCATTATGTTATTGTTACTCGATGTAGTAAATGTGTGTCGTTAAATCACACGATAATAAATAAAATGTGAAAAAAGAAACTTACTTCTTATAAAGTCGGTTTTTTAATCTTATAAATTATATGATTATTTCCAAAACTGGTGTAATTACAGACACCACTTTTCTACAGATTAATTATATGGTGTAGATTTCAATACCAAATTCCAACCTATAGATTAGTTTTTTAAAAGTCGATTGTCCAAAAACACTCAAATACGTCATTCATAATTTGAAACCAACAGCTTAAATATATTTGTTCAAGGTTCTTTCTTCAAAAATTACAGTGCTCCCATACAAATTTTCATCCCCTATTTTATACATTTAAGGGCTGATTTTTCAAAATCCTTAATTTATAATTCTTCATTTGTAACCAGCTATCATTTTACCAATTTTCATGGTTTTAACTTCAAAAATGACGTATCTCCAAACAAACTTTCATCCCCTATATATCTACCTTAGTGGATGAATTTCGAAATAAATATTATCCTATACGTGACTCTAGATCATAAACTATAAACACACCGAATTTCAAAAATCTGTCCAGTAGTTTCAGGGTGATTGACGTACAAATTAACCGATAGACAGACAGACAAACAAGAAAAAAATTCCTGTCATACTTTGTACCGCACAATTAATAGTTTAGGAAAAAAATCTGTGTTGCTATCTGAGTAGTCTTGTTTGACCAGGTATCCGAACCCCATAAATATTATAATCAACTATCAACACAAGCGCCGCATTAGTTATTGTATTAAATCAAGCAAGAAGTCTAGTCCACAGAGAGTTCTTACCCTCATTAGTAATTTACGTACATTTTATATTATTTCAACGCTTATTGGTCCTTGTTTATAGATAACTAGCTGTGCCCGCGGCTTCGTCCGCGTGGAAAAGACTTTCATCCCCTATTTCCTCTTGTTATTTTACACCCTTGAGGCTAAAACTTTTACAAACCTTGAATGTCATATTTATTTATATCGAATCAACAGCCTTAAAAATAAGTTTGAAGCTTCTAGCTCTAAATATGACGATACTTCCATACAACTTTTCATCCTCCCCTTTCAACCCTTTTTTCGCATTAAAAAGTAGCCTATGTCCTTTCTCAGGCTCTAGACTATCCGTGTACCAAATTTCATTTAAATCGGTTCAGTAGTTTTGGCGCGACCGACAGACAGACACAGTTACTTTCGCATTTATAATATTAGTAAGGATTATCTAAGTGGTAAGCTGAATCGAAAATGAAGGTTAAAATGACCATGTAGTTAAATGCGGCGAACGCTATGCATGACATGTGGATTTGGGTGATTTTATTTCTTCAGTTTACGCTTATAGACTCACTTAGATTCGCTTTGTATCAAAATGTTGGTTACATCACCCAAAGCTACGTGTTCCTGCACAGCGTGCGCCGCAGTCGGTTGCCGCCGTAAATTTAACAACACCATAATTATTGAACAACAAAAGTTATTTCGCTAAAAAATGCCATTCCACGCAAGTGTTTATCGTTTGTGTTTAAGAACTACACTTATTTCGGAATTAGTTCGTTCATTTTGAATGAAATAGCACTGAAATCTAAAAAAGAGTGCACAGCAACATCAGAAAACTTTAAGAGCCTCATTGTAATATATATTAAGGAAGAAAATAAATAACACTCGCTTCGCAAGAGATTGTGTTCTGAGATAAGTTTTACCACCACACAACTAATCAACATACTGAACGATTGTAAACTTACAGCAACGTTCATGCTCCGCCTCTGAGTCCAGGTCACTTATTTTGTTAACGCCAAATTAAGCTTGGATAATTATATTTAGTTATATGTATATCAATTTAGAACAGATGAGCTGTTTTAATTGAAGGAGTAAGCGTGCACATCGGTGGTGCAAGAGCGAAATCGGGGTTGTTGTGGTTTGGTTGCGAGAAGTGCAGCGCACGGCAGCGCGGCGGAGGTGCGGTGCAAGCAGTAGTTGGTCGCGTGGACTGCGCGCCGGCACTGTCGGCGGAGCGGCGCCCCGGGCGTCGCGCGCCGCCGCCGTCGTTCCGCCGCCGCCCGGCGCCGGGCCCGGCTGCGGCAATCCCCGCCGGGCTGCGACCCGGGCCCCACGCGCGTAAACAACTCTATGAACCTCTTTCTAACCAGCGATATACAAAATAGATTATTAAAAGTTCCATCCAAACTTGTTAATTGTAACATTAACAAAATAAATTCAACGCTCGTATTAAAATATGTTCTATATGCCATAAAAGGCAGATTTTTTTGAAGATTTCGTAGTAAGATTAAAACTTGCCATGTTATAAATTCAATATCAGTGAAAATAAACCAATTTCCTTTGAAATAATTTTAGAACGTTGTAGTACCTTTTTAAAGGTACTATTTAAGAAAGTTCAGAAAAACTTGGCACTCGTTCAGATCTCAATTCTTTCAATTCTTTTATCGGCGATACCGTCAACCCCTGACGGTTTTGTACCGAACTTAGCCTATTTTCAAAAAAATTTTTTTTTATCTATTGTCACAGTTTTTTGTCACGTTATACTTGTCTCTTCTCTTTATTTAAATAAAACGTCATTAATATAATGTAAAGACCTTACCTAATTTAATTTATATTAATATCGTTCAACAATAACAAACAAAGTTATTTAATTCACCAGTTCTAATAATGTGAGAAACCAGCCACATTAATAACTTCTTCTTCTATACCAACCCTTAATGTGATAATTTCGAAGTCGAAAATGGCCTGAAATGGTTCGTGTCATATAGCCTACGGCCGATGGGTCGCGAACTTTGGCTGACACACTGCCGTGGGTCTAGATATATTCAAACATCAAAGTACTGATCACCGGCCTTCTTTATTCAGAAGGCATACTTATGGTACATTCGACCTTAGACTGGAAATATTTTGACCCTTGATATGTTCCGCCATGAGGCATGTGAAAGTTAAAGTACCTATACTACCATCTAAAAACTACTGAAATATACCTACTAATCCTACAAATATTATAAATAAAACGTTTGTGTTTGTATGTTTGTTGCGCCTCAGCTCCATATGGATGAACGCGTTTTCATTCCACCGAATAACAGTATTCCACGCGGACGGAGTCGCGGGCGGAAGCTAGTAAACAATAAGTTTTAACAATTTTAGGTAATGTTATATTAGGTGACTCATAGATTTAACTCGTCAGCCAAGTAAAGAGGCTCGTAAATGGGCAAGTTTTCGGACAAAATAATTGATTTCCATTATCTCCCGTAGTTAAAATTATTGATCGTAAAATGGCGGATGCTTTAAAGAGGACGCAACTGTTACAGCAGGAGAAAAGGAGATGACACTATATCTCGGGGTTCATGTACACATTCGTGAATGCGGCTACAGATTATCGCTTCAAAGTCTATCGATTTATTTAAATCTATGAAGTGACCAAAATCTGTATAATAAAAGTAGTACTACTGAAAATTCGGACAAAAGGAAAAAGGCGTTATAAAAATTGGGACTGCTAGAATAATAGGCATTAGGCAAATGAATAATTCTGAAAAATTATTTAAAAATATCTTAGTTTTGACTCTCAAATTTATTAAGTTTGTCTATGAGAGGTTGTCAGTGCGCGGACGTGGGCAGGACAATGCGGTCGAGCGCGCGGGTGAGCCGGTCGATGTGGCGCAGCTGGCGCCGCACAAGTCGCACCTGCGAGTCGCGCAGCGCACGCGCGCTGCCTGCCCAGCCCCAGCCCTCCGTGCGCTGGCGCGGTTTCGACTCTCCTGTGCAAACCATATCATAATATTAATACTTTGTTTTGCACAAGAAAAAACGACAACCTAGATAAATTTAGTTTGAGGTTAGGGTAGGTTCTTTAAGGGAGTACATACATATTTAAAGCGATTATATCTCTTATAATTTTTAAATTGTTTAGACATACATATAATGTACTAGCTTCCGCCCGCGACTTCGTCCATGTGTAATTCGGTAATAATTATTTCCTGGGGAACTTTTGACTTAGCCGGGATAAAACTACTACTGTGAGTTTTTTAAGACACTTCTTGCCACGTACGGTGAAATAGTGGAACCAACTTCCATCAGTGGTGGTCCCGGAAGGTTTATGCATTCCTTCAACAGAAGAGTTTATTTTTTCCTATAGACACACACGCACGCACGCACGCATGCACGCACGCACGGACGGACGGACGGACGGTCGCACGCACGCACGGACGGTCGGACGGACGCACGCACGCACGCACGCACGCACACACGCACACACACTTTTACATGTATAATATTAGTAGAATTAGTAGGACGTAGCTATTTATAATAGCTGTTAACTTATTATTATTACATAAGCATGCGGACCGGCTAATCGTCGACAAACATAAATTGGCCAGAACCAAACGATCCGTGTATTTTTCAGTGTATAGGTACAATCGCCTGCCCAAAGCGATAAAAGATACAACGTCCACCACACAATTTAAAAATAAATTAAAATAATGGCTCCGCGAGCAAATTTTTTACTTCACCTGAGAGTTTTTTTTTAATTTTCCTCTGTTATAACAATTGTACTGAATTTTATTATTGTATTATTATTGATTACCGAATATTATTTTCATTTTATAAATTGCTTTTGCACCATGTATATTCATTATTACTTGGTATTAACAACTCTAAATGAATCATTTCAATTTTCATTTTAATTTATTAACCTAGAGGACTTAATGCCTCAAAAGACATTTTGTCTCGAACTGTGACAACAAAAACATTTTTTTGTTGATAATTATATTATGTCGCTATTTTTAAATCTTTCACTTAAAATCATGAAGATTTGAAAGCTTTCCTGGCATTTACACTTATTGTACTTGAACGAAGTCGCGGGCATAGCTAGTTCCATTACAAATACTAATTTTTTTTTGATAATTTGATCATTTTATGAATCAATCAATTAGTGAGTATAATAGCTTGCGTGTCGGTGATCGTTGTAGCCTAAGACGTGAAAGACGAAAAAAATACAATACTATAAATATTAACAACACACAAAACGTGATTTTACTACAGTGTTATCTACTAAATGCAATCTGATACTTTTTACCAGAATTGACAGCCTGTAGGTCGCCGCTCGAGCACGTGGCTTCACTGGCTAGAGACCTGTAAAGTTAAATTATGATTTACAACCAGAAGACAACAAAAATAAAAAATAAACAGACTTCAGAAACCCTTTGAAAGGTAAGAAATTATTGATCTTCGTGGGTCAATTAACTAGAAACGAAAGATATTGTTAATTAAGTACATACAAATACATCGAAATCTATGTCCAGTAAATACAATAAAAACACAGCTTGAGGGATATATTTTATCTAATTTACTTGCCATGCCAACGACTTCGATATATTTAATTTATCACTCATTAACAGTATATCTTTCGTGTCTAGGTAATTGACTGAAGAAAATCAATCACTATTACTTACTTTTCAGAGGGTTTTTGAAGTCTGATTTTTGTTAAATTACCTACTATTTTTGTACTTTTTAGTGATTATACTTTGTGATTTGTCGACACGTTTTTCACACATACACTACATCAAGTAACGATAGGCTAATGCCAGTTGCTCATCACCATTTACAAAATATTGCTATCAAAGGTGAAAGGGCGTTAACTGTAGAGGAGTGCTCCTGGTTCTTTAGCATTGGTTCCAGTTTACCACATGCATTTGCATGAGCTAAGTTGATTATCAAATTTTATTAAGATATCTAATCGCCACCCGTGAAAGACTTCCGGTGGCCATCTGTCATCTTCATCATCAATTCCACTTAACCTTATTACAGGCCCCTTTAATAAAAACTTTAAAAATTTGATTAATTTATCAGATCACCCTTATTTTAACCTGAAGAAAAGGATGTGGTTATTTTATGCCCTATACCTGTTAGTGCAGTTGTATAGCGATATTCATCTATTTCCATCACACCTATTATTACCCTGATTCCATGGTTTAGATATATATTTGCTTAACATAATATTTAATTGTTGTTAATTTGACATGCCAAATAGTAAATTATTAATGTCTAATTCATGTCTAATTAAAGTTGCTAAGATGAGATGAGATGAGATGTTCAAAATTTTCATTATAGATACATTGTTTTTTATAGATTTCAGTATTGTTATGGTTTGTTCTTCTCTTGATTTGCCAAGAAAGAAAGAGAAATTAAGCAATGGACAAAACAGGGCTAATATGCAACAGGATCGAACATAATATAGTACAATAAAGGCTCCTGGTAGCGGTTAAATATTAAATGTTATTCAGGTAAAAGTATTGACGAAATATGCTTTTATATATGTTTTGAATACCTTTACTAACGGAGCCTTTAAAAGAGTTGATGGAAACAGTTCCCATATCTTATCACCCCCAGTCAGGCGTAGGGCATTAAGTTACCACATATTTTGAAAACAGTCTTTTCTTAAAGGTGAAATATTTATTTAAAAAAGCTACACAACTATGTAATAAAATAAAGTAAACGTAAGTTTAAAAAATGCTAATGGTAGCAAAAATCTTCAATGATGCATGTGGTCGATGTAACGTACTATGCCTGGAAAAGGGTTAACCAAATAATGCTTTTAGAACGCAACTGCTTAAGTTGGCATATCCTCATTAATCAAAGGAAATTATCAATGAGACCGGGATACTCCATTAAATGTTTTTCTTTCCTCATCACAATTTTACGAGTGAAAATATCACAAGATTTGAAAGATTTATTAAACTTAATCCTTGAAATTTCACTACTTGACAAAAAACCCCCAGTCTCCAAGTTTTTATATTCGGTGAAAAACACCTCTATGGAGACGTGCTCTATTTTTTTCGCAAGCATTCCAGCATAGGTAACGTCATTCGGCCTAAAAGTGAGCCGGTGCATTACACCTTTGTCATTATAGCCTTTCCCTACAACAAAAAAACTGCACGAAATAGATAGAAGCAACCGATAGTGTAAACTTATTGCACTTGTAAGCATAATGGCATTTAACTAGTTCGAAAAGATACGGTGTTATAATCGATAGGAAAATAATAAAGAGTGACCAACTACGGACGGGTAACCAAGTGATAAGGTTACCCTAATGATTGGGTAAATAAATGATAGTGTTTCGCTAACGATAGGCATAATCAAATGCAGGGATTTTCCGGTCTTTTTGTAACACTCAGTCGAATATGGCGTCAAGTGCAGCCCCACTGCTTGAGGAAACACATCACCGTTGAGGTTGGCTTTCTCGTTAACTTACGCATTTAACTTCGCCTGTACAGATACACTGCGGGTAGCGGGCACAGCTAGGGCAGAGCTCGCCGCATTGACGGAACCGTCAAATTGATTATCAGCTATAATATTCCTGAAATAAACCGCTCTGCTTTAAATTTGTTTGCACTGATAGCCTAGAAAAGGAAGCTATTGGACCCCGCAGTAATACCTCAGGCAGACGACACCTAACAGTAATATAGTATAACAAATTATACCTACATTATTTTATCAAATATGTAAAAGAAAAACATAACGGAATATAGGTGTTTTTATGTAAATTCTGATATATTTGTTCGGAAAAATGGTTACTTTTAACTTTCTACCAGAAATATTTATGGAAAGTGTGATAACCATAATGTGAAATATTTAAGAAATACTCTTGGTAGTAGAAACAAAATTTGATAGCTGAAACTTAAGCCGTTTTGGAAATCCAGCTGGAGCAAAATGGGTCTAAAATGAGCCAATTTTTAGGGTTCAATGTATGACGAACTCCCCAGGCTTAAAACTTTGTTATATTTCTATTATTAAAATTTACCATTATTGATGCCATGACAACACATATTCTATGAAAATTCAACCTTCTACCTCTTCCCATTGCTGAGAGGCCTCTGATAGACGGATGGACGATTGTCAATTTGTACCTAATGACAGTAAATCGGGCGGACGTTTTAGGCTCAGTACTTAATAGACTGCCGCTGATTGATCCCTTCGGTTACGGAACCCTAAAAAGTAACAGTTCTGTTTGAAAGATGTAAGTATTGAGTTTTATTAAATCCTAAGTCCTAGTAGGAAATAACTCATCTTAACACTCAAAATAACTTTAAACAGAGGGATTGCTCAGTCCAATGTATAAAGCAATTTGTACTATTGGGTATAAATACCTATCTAACTTCGATATGATTTGTTATTGGATATTTTTGTATATTTTTTGGCTCATCCTATATTACAGCCCGGCAAAGTTTCATCGTCTGAGAATTTAATGCTGGGGTCTTCATACAACAAACCGCTTCATTGCCTAGGCTTTGACAGTTCTGCTTTATTTATTTGTGTTATACTAACAAAGACAAACGTAGAATGACCTTTTGGCTTTTTCTAATAGAAATAATTTTTGTTTGCCTAGGTATTACAAAATGGCTTACGTATCACTGCAGCCTGGAGAAGGCAGCGGCAGCGAAGCGACCAAATTGCGTAGAATCCGCCGAACGATGCGTCTTGGCCCGGGGCTCACTCTGCGCCGCGCTTCCACCTTCTGCACCACAATGCGAATAAACATTTTGTTACACATAGCCTTTTTTTCCTCGAGTTAAGAAACTGAGTTTTTGTCCAGACCACCATCAATACGGCCAGCGACGTGGGCTATGTTGAATAAATAATATTATAAACAAACGATGTTAAAAACATTAAGAACAAAGTAATTTTGAAACAGAACATCCTGAACATATCTAGGCAATATTATTACAATACTTTTGCCTTCCATTTTAATGAGGATCCTCAAATTCAGACGCTATTGCACACCTAAACATAAAACTTTAAATTTAGAATGGGATACATCAAATAGGCAAATAAGTACATTGTTCCTGTATTTACAACAAAAAAATAATGATTTTGAATAAGTAATCATATAATTTAAAAATAAATTAAAAACCGACTTCAAAGTAAGATTTTTTTTCACATTTTAATTTATTATCATGTGATTTAATGACACACATTTACTACATCAAGTAACAATAGCATAATTCCATACTGCTCATCAGCATTTAGAAACTGTTGCTATCCAAGGTGCAAGGATGTCAATCGTTGAGGAGTTCTCCTGGTTCTTCACCACTGATTCTATTTTACCACAGAGATTGTCATGAACATAAGTTGCCTCTAAACCTTATATAAAAATCTAATCGCTACCCGTGAAATAGTTTTCATTTAGGAGTTCCGGTGATCATCTATGGTCTTCATCGACAGTTTCGCTTCACCAAATGCTTTCGGAATATAACCACTTGAGTTATTACAGAAAATACTAATATTGCTATATGCGTGCCTGTAATATTTGAGGAGTTCCATCGATTCCTCATAGATCCTCTCATCACACCTCAAATTTGACTACAACGGGACCAATCTGGAGATATACCCTACCGATTATATTAATTTTTTTTCAAATTGGTTCATTAATGACTGATTTCTAAAGTAACACACATAAAAATACAACCGAATAGAGAACCTCCTCCTTTTTGAAGTCGGTTGAAAACAAAACCCAATCTATATAAATCTCGTGTCACGGTGCTTATACACACCAAAACATTTGAAACGTTGAAATATAATTGAATACTTCAAATACAATAATTTTGAGTATAAAACATTTACTTAGGTGGATTCTGAGTCCAAATCACGCGTATGGCCGCCAAGCCCCCAACGCTAATTCTTTGAACAAACTTTGTCCTACACCTAAGTACAATAGCTGTGGATGTGGGATGGTTTTATATAGATGATTTATAGGATAATAAGTATTAACAAGTAATTTGATCGTGTTATCATAATTACGTTCGTTTTTTTATAGTAATTGGGACGTAAACGAGCAGGCGGGTTACCTGACCGTAAGCAGTCGTCGCCGCCCATGGACACCCGCAACACCAGGGGAATCACGGATGCGTTGCCGGCCCTTTGAGAAAGGAGTTTCCGTAGCCAATTTGAATTCATAAATGTATTTAAAAGACATAGGCGGCTGTGCAGTGTGCACGAAAGTGTAATATCATTTGGAAGATTGCGTTTTGAATCTCAATTCGAGTGGGTATATCCCAAGAGGTCCATAACTCAAGTTACATATGGAACAATTGAGATACTTATCACTGTCGGGGATATCCCAGGTGTTCGGTATTTTTAAGTTCCGTATGGAACAACGTATTGAATATAAGTTTAAGAAATATTTCAGGATTTCTAAAGTTCCATATAGAAATCCTGAAATATTTAACTTATATTAACATGAAACTTCCTTGGAAATAGCAATAGAAATATCTATTTTACGACAGTTAGTATATTATTATTTCTTTTAAGTTCATTAATCCCACCCCCAATGACAATACCTATTCGAAAGTTTAATATAATTTTTAAGGCCGTTAAATGTTACCCGAGTGTAAGTGTAAGTACAAACGTTATCCGGATTGCACACGGACGCCAAGCGCGTTTCAAAAGCTATGCAAAATTCAACTTAATACCCTATAAAAGAAGGTCTTTTTTGAGTTGTACCTCCGACTACTATAAGTATCGACGACGTGGTAGGCACGACAGCTCATGAGGCTTTTAAGCGTCCTTGGCGTTGAAAGGGTTAACCTAGTACTATCAATGTGAAAACCGACGTTGCCTTGCCTTGGAATTACAAAAGTGTGAAAGAGACCGATATAGCAAATTGACACCTGTTCTAACAATGAAGTCGTTTTATGACAAAAAATCAATTTTAGGATAGAGTCACTTTCAATCTAAGGGTGCGATTTGAATTAGCCACAAAGATTTCGAGGTCTCATTAAATACCTACTATAGTTATATTTATAGTTGGTATTTCGCGTTGTTATATTATAAAGGTAAAGGCAAGGACCTTTAGTTTCCGGGTTTCGTCGGAGTCAGTATCGGCAGGAGGGGGCTCGGAGCCGCGGGCGAGCACGGACAGCGGCGCCGGCGGCGGCCGGCTGCAGAAGTACGCGTCGGGTTTCACCGTCGTCACCGTGTACTTCTTTCTGGCCCTTTACAATTTATAGACGTTCTTAGCCTCGCAAGTCCCAGCAGTTTTAATGCTCAGTCGCGATTCCATCCTCATGTACTAAAATAAGTACAAATTATGACAGTAGTTTTTAAACACGTGTCAATTAAACGATTGAAATTAAAACGAAATCAAACAAAATGCCAGGTCTTAATGAGGTCGAGTAATTTGTACAAAATTAAGTACAAGGGGACTTACGAGGTTAAGGCAGATTTCGTAAATCAGTTTTGATGGACCATTTAAAAGAATGGCACCCGTGTACTGTGTATGTACGCACAAATGTCAAATATTCCATACATTTTGGAGTGATCGAACGTTACTAGTTAAATAAAAACGGTCCGAAAAAACCTTAAAACTGGGAATACAGCATGCCTGTAGCACATTTGCATACCAACTCCTAGTAAGTTCTAGCTACTATTATGTGTAGGTATATTTCATGCCTGTAGCAACGAAATTTTACCAAACAAGTAAGGTTGATTCATCCTTGTCTTATTTGGTAAACAAGTTTCTAACCTCAAAATGCACCTGTTTTGGCTAAAACATTTTAGACGTCGTTTTGCCAATTTTTAGCCTAGGTTTGCTTTATCTAGGATAAACCGCTGTTTTACCCAAAAATTGCACATTTTGAGGTTAGAAACTTGTTTACCAAATAAAACGAGTATGGATGAATCCACCTTAGATTGCACAATAATTGATATTCTTGCATGCAATGTGTCGGAGGGTAAACCGCATGCAAAAAGGCATGTGTGAAGCACGCGACAGCGCACCGATTGTGGATGTGGTCTACACAACAACAAAAATCTTGTTTTAAACTTTGTTGTTGTTTTTGATAAAGTCATTTTAGCTAAAACTTCATAATTTATTCGGGAAAAATTTCCTAAACGGTCTCAACTATATACCCACCTATTTATTTTTATCGCATTTCAGGAAGCAAACAAGTAGGCCCCATATTTTTATTGACCGTCTTTCACCTTACCCACGTAATGACAATTATTTCGGAATCATTTTTATTTCATAAAACCAAATATAACAGAAATAAACGGCCTTTGCGACTTTTTTCGACCGAGCCAAGTATCACAAATCGTGTAACGGGTGGCTGCGGTGCGTAGATTAAAGTCCCATTTATAACATTTATTTGTTTTTACTTCAATATGTATAAATTATAAAAAAAAATGTTTAAAAGCACCTAAATTTGGGAAAACCACAGTTAAAAATATGTACTATGCCAATCAATAAACTGCTTGTCAAAAACTCTAATAGCACCGAGTTCCTTTCTAAGAATTCACTTAATTTGAATGATGTGTTACTTGATTCTTACGTGCAATAAAAAAAACTACTAATATTATAAATGCGAAAGTTTGTGTGTGTGTGTGTGTGTGTGTGTGTGTGTGTGTGTGTGAGTGTGTGCGTATGTTTGTTACCTCTTCCCGTTAAAACGGCTGGACGGATTTTGATGAAATTTGGAATGGAAATAGCTAGCAGGGGTATACCCTGGATTAAAACATAGGCTTTATCCCGGAAAATTGTAAAGTTCCCGAGGGAATAATGAAAATCAAACTTTACGCGGATGAAGTCGCGGGCACAGCCAGTATTTAATGAAAATGATAGAAATTTACAGGGGCGGCGACGATCGTGCTCGACGTCTGCTGGTTCTCAGTTCTCGATTCTCAGCACCACTGATGTCCGTCCCTGCATAGAGTATTTCAATTTAATAAAAACTGCAATCAATCTAGTTCAAATAACCTCGTCTTGTGGACTTTTCCAAACATATAGTTTCTCTACCGTAATAGCATTTAGTGTTGGCATTTGGTCGGGCCACTTGGGTCTTGTTAGTAAGACAACGGTTAGATTTGGTCGTCGTTTGGAGGTAGAGAAATGCCAACAGTTTTAAACTAACGGTAGCAGAAGTCACATTGGCCCGACGTTGGTAAATGGATAGGAGTAATGATAATATTTTACTGCATTGGGCCACATGGGTCTTGTTAGTAAGACAACGGTTAGATTTGGTCGTCATTTGGAGGTAGAGAAATGCCAACAGTTTTAAACTAACGGTAGCAGAAGTCACATTGGCCCAACGTTGGTAAGTGGATAGGAGTAATGTTAATATTTTACTGCATTGGGCCAACGTTAGAGGCACCCCGCCTTGCAATTTTCTGTCCACTTACCAAGGTCAGGCATATGCTGCGATCTCCTAAGGATCAGGATCCGCTCGGTACCCCAGGCGTGTATGAAATTCCGTGTGACTGTGGCAAGTGTTACATAGGGGAGACCGGGCGCAACGTTTCCACACGACTTAAGGAGCACGTGCGTAGTATGAAGAAAATGGACACCAATAGCTCCGCGGTGCCAGAGCACGTGCTGGTGACGGGCTCGTCGCATTTCATTCGTTTGATAAGACGCGACTGCTTGTACGACCTTGATATTGGGTGGGTATTGCTAGCAGCGTGGAAACCCGTAGTCCCAGCGATTCGGAATACTGGACGTGTCGACACTCTTGTGGACTCCGTAAGCTCGGCATGTTTGTTGCCGTTCACCACCGATGACCAGCTGCAGCCGGGCGCATCATCAACACTAGTGCAGCCTCCCGCCACCCTCGCGCCCTCAGCTCCGGCACAGTGCGCTGCTTGTTTTGATCGCGACCGCACTCAACCCCTGAAGAGGGACTCCATACGAGTCCAAAACATGTCGGACTATTTCTTAAAACAATTTGTGAGTAAAGCCATGTTTATTTCTAGTGTTAATAATGTCTAACGGAAGTTTTAATTTGAGTGGATGCTTTTACTTATTTTTTATTCAGTTCACCCATTATTCCTAGAAGATTAAATGCCTCAAAGGAGATTTTGACTCAGGAACACATGATTCGAAATGGGTGGTGTGCATTTGTGGTTGTTAATATGTTGCTATTTTGTAAATCATTCGCTTAAAATTATGTAGGTTTGAAAGCTTGCCTTAAATTAAACTTATTATACGCGAATCTAGTCGCGGGCACAGCTAGTCAACTATATATTTTTCGAATCGTTTCGTAACTAATAATCATTATTTCTTACATTTCTTACACATTATTTCAAAGGGTTTTTGAAGTCGGTTTTTTATTTGTTTTAATTTAATTTCAGGATTTCTGTGCATGATACGCAGTTGGGGGTCGTACGTGTTACATTTATTACGGTTAAATCTATTCTTCAAGCTTATGCGAAGCTTCCGTTTTTTCGTAAAATAACATTACTGTGCGGCTTGCCCTGCGCGTTCGCAGCTCGCAGGATCGTGGAGAACACGCGGTACCTCACACCAATCAGCTATGTTTTCAACTATATTTATAAAGCTTGGCAAAACCGTGTTCTTAATGTGTTTGTTAAGTACATAATACAAATTTTGTTTGAATGCAAAACATTTCTATTAAGAATTACAAGACAAAAGAGCTTTGGATTTGAAAGCTACAAAGTAAAATTGATAATAATTTTAGAAGAGTTCACTAGTCTGCCAAAAACAATTAAAGTGGACTAAATTAAGGATGAATCAATTCTCAACGGCGTGACAGATATTTGTGATTGCTTATTATTATAGATATTTCTGACGGAATATATTGTTATTTGTTAAACAAATAACAAAATAAAACTATTATACTTGAATCGTGACACCACCATCCCGAGGTTTCATTTGCCGCCAAGGTCATCTCGCTAAATTTGCATCTGAAAATTTATAAGATTTATAAGTATCAGTGACATTAACACTAGTATACTATTAGGGTAAAACCGAAATAGTTGTCGCAATGGGATAGGACACCTAACTAAGCTGTAATAGCAACAGAAAATTAATAGGTTCAATAAGGAGCGCAGGCGCCACACACCTCCAGCTGGGTGCCAAAATTTCTATATGATTTGTTCGCTTGGCAGACCCGAATTGTTCGATTAATGACAATAGAAAACCACCAACCACAGAAAAATAGTCTGCCACCATGGTAGCGCTGCGTTTACAACTGACAGCGTTACAACAATAAAAAAAAAACGGTATGCTAAATAATTTGTTCGTGTCTGCCCCTTGGACTGATGGTCAGAATCATCCTCAAAACGATGAACATCCAAGAGGCAGATATGCAGGGCTCCGTTTTATAACGGGACGAAGTTGCAAAAATGTAAATGAAAAAAGCTTTACTAAATCATTTGTTCGTCGTTCTCGTTGCGTCCATTCAATTCATTAGGACTCCCAAAATAGAAATAAAGTTGGCAGACGTCTAGGTCGCTGATTTTTTTATGTACGATTTTTTAAAGTTGTAACTCTAAAACGCAGGGACATACGACTTTCATTTACTCGACCAAATCGATTTGTATTGACATAAACTTTCACCCCTATCAATATGAAAGACGAACAAATCATATACCAAAATGGCACCCAGCTCCCTAACTAATAGATGCGTAACTATTGCGCACTGGCATATGATTTTCTAACGTGCGCAGCGCTGATCAGCGATGCGTGACACATTCAAATTTAGTACGAAAGACTTTGTTTTTACAGTCTAAATTAATAGTTTAATGATGATCAGCCGCTGCAAACGTTAGGGAATCACACCCATTGGTCGTGCGTGCGATCATCTCCTCGGTGAACGCGACGAACGCGTCGAAATTTCAGACGTGAGAATTTATTGGTGCGTATCTTTATAAACAGTAATAAATTCCGTTCTATTTACATTATATCAACACTGGTTCAAACACATAGTACACACTTATGTAGGTATCAATTACCGCTCTTTTGTATTTAGTTTAATAAAATTGAATCTATCTATCCATATCAAAAAAATTAGCTACCCCAATTTTTCGCAGTATATGTAGGTGCCCTGCTCTTAACCTGTTGGCCGCCAAGCATGTCTGAGAAGTAACACGAATTACAACTTTAAGTCAAGGTAGTGAAGGTCTTTTTCACCCTGTATAGCCTGTCACGTATAGTCGACAACGGCGACCATAAGGTTGGGCATCATATGCCAGTGTGATTTTGTTTTATTTTTTACTTTAAATAATCACATGAAAACACACGAAAATCCTCGTATTGCAAGCCCTAGGTGTGATGAGATGATGTAGGTGGGAGATCGAAGGGGCACTAGTAAACAGCTTGAGTTTGGATTCATTTTGTTGATATTTTCACTTGGTGAAAAGGATCTAATGATGGAGTGACTAGGTGGAAAGTGGAACTCTTTGGTAGATTCTGGTAAACCGCTCGATTTTGGACGTATTGAGTTGTTTTTGACGAGTACGTACAATATATTAAACTTGGTGACGAGGGTCTAATGATAGAGTCGAGATGCGGAAAGTGAATACTGTTTTTTTTTTAGTGAATACTGAATATAGTTTTATATTGGACAAAAACTAGTGTAATGTACCGTCCAAACCAAAAGAGAACCTAAGCGGGCAAGCAAAGCCGAACTTGCTTTGTCATTAGGTATATCATTGAAATATGTCAACCTTTCTGTTCAGTTAGTTGCTCCCACTTCGCTCGTCTCCACTTAAGTAGGTATGTGTGAACACATTTCATTCACAATAAATAAATCACGGGACAATCTTTGAGCAAATCGATCCAGTCCAAAAGTAAGCTCTAAAGGCTTGCTACCTATGTATATCGTCGTCCAGTACCCATAAGGGTGCTGACGACGATATACATAGGTACTTATACATATAGATAAATAAATACTTAAATCAATAGAAAACAGACAAGACTTACGAACAAACATTCCTGCTCATCACACAAATATTTGCCCTTACCGGTGATCGAACCCGGGACCCGGGAATTCGTTTGTAAAGGAAACATGTCCATGCAAACATTTGATTTGTTATCAGAATTTTATTTTTTTAATAATACGTTTACGATAATTTAAGCACCGGTATCTTTTAAAAAGCAAGGAGCGGTGGGCTAGAGACAGACGCGGGGTTCGCAAAACCTCGACTCTCTAAAAACCTCGCACGCTCCACACGCTTGGCAGCTTTATTTGCTAGTAAAAGTTAAGCTAAGCGATATCTTTAGTATTTGGGATGTGAATGTAACCCAATAAGCTAGATTATTATGTACTAGATTATTTATGTACCGAGGGGAGCAAAAGAGATTAACTTTAAGATGTTTCCGTATTTCTAATGCGTATGCCTTACGTTTGGTTACTCGTAGTTACTGACTTGGCTTGTTTTTAGCATTTATATTTCTGGTGGCATTGATTAATAATACTGTCAGCTTCTACCTACTTATCTGACAGCCACCTCATCAAACAATGACTTTTTTTACCGCAGCAAACCAATTAAATGCTTGTCGTGTTAGAAAAGGCGATACTTATAAGTAATTTATTAAACGAACAGCGTATTCCTGCACTAAAAGAAAATTTGTAATTTAACAAATATACGTGTTTGCAAATTTTTATTAACCTGATATTTATGTAGGAAGAGAATGCTTACAATAAGTCCATGGCTATTTTGATAAGGTTTTGTACATTCGTTATGAATAAATGACCTCGTTCAATTTATCGAATTGATTTTGAATTTAAGTATCTCAGCCTGAGAATTTTTGGCAGTAGTGACATAGAAAATAAGCACCACAAATTCTGAATTCTTAATGACATTTGTTTTTTATTTTATAGACAATCAAGAAAGGTCGATTCATATTCTGATAGGATCGAAACTGAAACGGAACTCATTGTGTGGTCTGCCACACAATGAGTTCCGTTTCAATTTCAAAACAACGGTAAAAAATATAAATTCCTGCTATAGTGTTTTTACTTTTACACATCTTTTGTACCAATCGTCTTATACAGGGGTTTCATATTTAAACATCCTAACCACACCTAACTTCGTATTATTTTTAGTAAAATGCGTTACAGGATATTCCTTACACACTTAACTATTAGTGGATGAATACCTAAGTGGTACGTAAAAGACCGTATTACTAATATATTTTATCTCCCGCTCTGGGACGAGGCAGAACTATAATAACAGTTTTATATTCTTGCCGGGCTGAGCGCATCAAAAATGTTCGCAGAGATCCATATCAACGGATTTATAATGATAATGCGTAAAAGTGCCTCCATACAACATTCTAGCTGTTATACTAGTTTGTCTCTAGAATGTCAACAATAATATTAAGAAAGTAGCGTAGGGATGTGACGACCCCATGGGTCGCTGGTGTTACCGGTGCCACAGTCACCGTAGGGCAGCTTGTGGCGAGCAGGGACTCCACGGTCCTGAGTGCTCCCGAGGGAAGACAGTAATAATATAGGTAGAATAGAATAGTTTTTTTTTATTTCAGGTCTTTATCCATAACAGCTTAGTAATATTCGGCCCCATCATCAGACCCTGGACACCACCCAGGGCTAGTCAATATAAATCCAATGAGCCCAGAAACGACTTAGTTATGGTATGTAGTTGCGGAATTCCTAAAACCACCTTCCAGCTCCATCATCAGACCGGCTCCATGGTACCATAACTATTGCATTGTTACCACGGTTACATAATATGTGTACCAAATTTCAGCCAATTCCGATCACAGGAATTGACTTCCAAGATTTGAAGCCCAAATACGAACAAAGCAAGTTAAATAAAAGCTTGTAAAAAAACAAATTGAAATACAGTTCTTTTCTTTTAATTGTCTTTTCCTCAAACAAACGTACTTCTACAATATTATTATTTTTCACAAATTATGGGTATTCAAAATTATTTAAATCTGTCGCTTTGTTCATTTCATGTCTCATTTCCAGTGCACTTGTATAGACTCCAGCAACCAAGGAAAATATACCCAAGAACATTATAATTACGTCACGGAAAAGCTTATATTTAAGAAGGCCGTAATTGTCAGGATACCACAGGCATACATCTATTAATGCAGGGAAAATAATTGCGAGCAGCGACAAGCAAAGCGCACCAACTAGCGAGATGACTGGACCCAGTTTCGGAATGGCTATGGCCATTGTAACTATAACAAATATTTTGTCCTTATTAATTATGAAACACATGATCATGATCTTATAAATATTAATGTAGTACAGAATACGCGTTTTACCGGGTATAATGACGAGCAACACCCGAAGACTGTAGTCTACACATATTTGCTCAATACTAGTAAATTTAAAGCGTAATCGGTTCCAAATCACATTGTAGGCTACAAAGTTTTGTAGCGGGAAAGTAAAAAATATCGCTAGTCCTAGGATTATCTTTGCCGCTTGCGCTTTTCTGTCGAAAAATAATATTTAATTATAGCAGTAATAAATATAATTGGATAACACACTGGTACTGGGACAACCTACTTACTTCTGTTCGTAAGGTAAGTTGAGCGTGAGTGAGGCTTTAATATCATCACCGTATTTCAGATACCCAAAACATCCCACTGATGCATATAGAAATAATATGATTGCCATACCAACATTAAAAAGCCCACAACATCCAACAAATCGTTTAGGGTTTTCCATATTATACTCCAATGCTAGAATCTGACAACAAACAATAAAAACCGGTAAGTGCAAGCTTTACCGTCACAGATACATTCGAATAGGAAATATGCATGGAAATTAAATCGATGGCCGCAACGAATAAACATACAAAAATACATACATACATAGCATCACGTCCGAAATCCCTAATGGGGTGGGCAGAGCCACAAGGCTACTGGTGACCACGTTCGATTAATGAATTAGTCCTAAGATGGTGTGATGAACCATATGATATGGTGACAGGTGATCTGCCCATCGCTCATACAGATAGTCCACCATGTTGGAGAGGACCCGTCCCTTAGTCGACTTTTACGACATGCCAGGATGATAAGCATCTGCACGCATTCTATGCTATTTCTTCACTCCCTGTGCAGCAGAAGAGCATCGAATAAACGTGCAAGGGTATTTTTTGCCTGTTCGTTTTCCAGAGGTCGTAATCCACCTTCTTGATTTTTTTGAGGGGGTCACGTTTATAGTTTCTTAGTAATTAAGGAAAATATTTTAATTGTACGGAAAACAAAGACAGTGATGACGCACAAATATTGATATTCTCACTTATTACAATTCGTCTAAACGAACGTACTCGTAATCAAACAAACGTACTTCAGTATGAAGTGTGATTAACAACACGTTTTGGTTGAATTCATATTTGTGGATTAATCTGGTACACAGTCTTCGTGTGAAAGTTGATAGTTTTTTGGTATTCATTATTACTGTATAAAATCTTCATATTAATTAGGTTAATAATTGTTTACTGTTAAAAAAAAAATATTGTCGTCACATTTCACGTTTTATCTTATTAATTTAAGACACGAATGTTCGGTGATAAGTATATTCTAGCGGTAAAATTTCATTTCAAGATAGTCTATCTTCACACCGGTTACTTTAACAGCAATGGTCGGTTAAAAAGGCAAGAGAGAGGCAGACTGGAGCCGATGCGTACGGCATTGCAACTCGCTGAACGAAGTTACTTGTGCAGCAAACGTTCATATTATTATGCTTGTTTACAAATAAATACTTAATGGTACTTATTATTGTTTTCTTGGCACGGTGAAATGAAAACAATAGCTAGTTCATCTGAGTGTATAAGTTTGTTTCCTTTTCAACTACACGTCAAATACAAAAGTTGTCACTTAGGTCCAGTAGAACCTCAAATATCCGATCTGTATGGGCTTATAGCATTTTTTGTTGCCTTCAATGTAGAGACTTTTTCAGTTTACGATTTTATTATAATGTATAGATTCGTTGTATTGTCAATTTCGTAATCCATAGCATATGATTTATTAACATATTCATCAAAAAGACCAAGTTAATAGATTCAAATTTTAAAGTAACGGTTTAGAAAAAATAAAATCCTTAAATAAACGGCCTGTTTTTAGCCTTCCGTTAGTCAAACTACCTATAGCTTTGTCATGTCTGTCTGTATGCCACAGTCACAATTTTTCAAAAACTATCAATTTACAAAGTAAAATTATTGTAGGCATATATATATATTTATGTGTGTGTCTGTTTTGTTTTGGTTTGTTTGTCTTGCTTGTTCGAACTTCGTCATTTTGAATAAATAAACTGGAGATGTTTTCAGTGTGACACCTAATTTCAACTGACATGGACTGATCGTCGTTGTAAGCAAGATTGGCTTGGCTTGAGTGGCCTCACTTTTGTGCGTCAACTAGAGTTCTGTGTGTAAATAATAATAATTGAATGTACTTACTTAATCAATATCTAATGTTTATTACACGTGTAACCTGTACAAATTTGTAATGAATTAGGTTTTTTACTTGTAATATTGCATATTTGATAATTACATAAATAAATAAATAATACATAAATAATGTGTTATTCTTCTAAGATTATAGGAGTGCATAGTGCAAATAAAAAGACTACTAACCACTCCAACAGCTTCGAGAGCAAACAGCGTAGTGCCAATGAATACTGGGATCTCTATCAGACTTTTCACTTGTATCTTGTCTAATTCCACATTTAAGTCATCTTCAATCAAGTAAAAAAACACAAGTAAGAGGCCAAGAAGAGTAATTAGGTTTGAAAGTGAGGACATCGGTGATAACAACTTCAAATTCTTCACCATGTTGATAACCAGAAGAGGGCCGAGCAGAATACAAATATGCAGACGTATTGATAACTCGAAATTGTAGAAATCGCATACCTGAAAATATGTGAGATAAATTACTCAAAATGTTTACATTACAATTGTTGAAATATATAGTAAGGAAATGCTCAAAGGATTTTTTTCTCCATGCTTACTTTTGAGGTGTTAAAACGCGTGTTTGACACCATTGCACGCTCAGTCGTACCGTTTATAACCGCAATAATGCCGTCCTGGTCGTCAACGGGTACAAAAACCATGGCAAAAGTTAAAAAAGGAATGGGATTTCTTATCACCTATAAACCGGTATATCACTGGTAAAGAAACAATACCATTATGATTTTTGTGCCTATCAAATAATTTTACATTTATTTCGCTATATAACTATAAAGAGGTGGATTATACGTCAGCCGGTCACCAGAACACGAAAGCTGAGCTGACGTATAATCCACCACTTTATAGTCAGCTGACTTGTTTTCTTACAAGATATTGGGTTAGCTATAATCTGATAAATTATCAATCTGGAGGGAATTATTAAAAAAAATTACATGCGTATTCCACGAAGGGACTATTTTTATAATTAAAAGTCTGAATATTCTATTATTCCTCTCCTATTCATAATTGTAAAATTTCATTATAAGTATTGATGTACCTATGTGATTTCTGAGGATTCGGTGGTTTTTTTGACCACCGAATTCAAATTACGTCGACCGTAATCAAAAATGTAGTATGGATGTAAATAAAAATAAATAAATGATCTCGATGGACGCAGTTTTGAATTCGGTGCGGTATTTTAAAAGTCAAATTGGTATTTCGGGTACCACAAGGCAGATCCGAAGCAAATTGCCACCCAAATCTTTTTAAATTTAAGCTTGTTTTGAAATATGAATAAAACATGGCCGGTCGGTGAACGTTTCTTTTACAAGAATTCTTATTTCTTGAATAAATAACGGCCACCGAAGTCATGCAAAATGGCTCGGTCTGGAGAAATGTACTCCAGAATAATATAGGTGAATTTAGACAGTCTGTAATACTATCACTATCACTTCACTATCATCACAATCACTACATCACTATCATTTTACTATCACTTCACAATCACCATTCGACATTTGTTCGAAACTCTGGAAATCTTTCCGACAAATCTTCGTATCGGAATTTATTACACTTGTTTTATGTGTGTATCGATCATGAAACTAATTGGGATGGTGTAGGTAGTTTTTCAATATTACTTAAGAGAATGCTAAACTTGTTTTTTTTTTTCTTTTTATTTATTCTTTAAAGGGGAACACTTATACTTTCACGATGTCCGTCTGTCTGTATGTGACAGTAACTTTTTCTCGAAGACTATTTAAGTTACAAAGCTGAAATTTTGTACGATTTTATTAATGTTTGTCCCGCGCACAAAGATAAAGGATAAAACTGTTTTTTTTTTACACTAGCACCTATCCATATAAAGCATACATTGTCTGTTTCGCGAATACCTCCTTAATAATTCAATATCAAAATCTGCAAATTGACAGGTATGGAACCAATGTTAAGGAAAGATCGAAGAAGCAGATAATTTTGTTTGGAAATTGCAATCTATGAAAATTCGTTTCTTTTGTTTGGTAGCCTTGTAAAACCGAAAAGTAGCTGCACTGCAAAACCTACCTGCTTTATATTCTCAGCGACGAACACGCTGTAAACGCAACATAGCCCGAGCTGCCACACGATGAGTACCCCGTCTATAAACCCGGCCAAGTACTTTGCCGACCACCGGAGGTAAGGAGGACCACTGGTGATGGCAGCGTGAATGGATGACGGGTACGTCATGTAGCCTTGTTTAGCCCGCCGACATAGTTCATATTGACCCGCAATCTGGAATTACATTAGAACCAGTAAACCTGGTTTTCTTAAATATATATGTTTAGATTACACTTTGTTTAGGAACATCAAAAATTGCTGATTTCTATAGAAAAACCGGCCAAGTGCGAGTCGGACTCGCGCACGAAGGGTTCTGTACCATTATCTAAATCAGATGGCAGTATCAGTGACAAAAAATCACGTTTGTTGTATGGGAGGACCCCTTAAATATTAGTTTTATTTGAATTAAATTATTTATTTTTAAAGTGAATATATATAACTAAATATTCTGTGAATATTTCAAGCGTCTACCTGTTGCCGTTATCAATATCGAACAAAAATGAGCAAAAAAAATCACGTCTGTTGTATGGGAGCCCGCTTAAATATTCATTTTATTCTGTTTTTTTTGTATTTACTGTTATAGCGGCAACAGCAATACATCATTTGTGAAAATTTCAACTGTCTAACTATCACGGTTCATGAGATACAGCCTGGTGACAGACGGACAGACAGACAGACAGACAGACACACAGACAGACAGACAGACGGACGGACACCAAAGCCATAGTAATAGGGTCCCATTTTACCCTTTCTTCTTTTCTAGTAAATGAAGAAAGAAAAACGAGGGAATGAACTTTTTTACGATTTATGTTTCATTAAATTATCAAAATATATAAAAGTGCGTTTTAACGTCACGTCGCATGACGTCAACATACTGAAACCGGTCGTAAACGTCAAATAAGCATAATCTGTATGAGGGTTCAGTTCGAATAACACTTAAAAAAGTGTGGTTTGTTCATTCACTGGCACTGTTCATTCGCTGGCACTTTTATCCTATGCGAGTAGCAAATGAATAATCATATTTATGATAGACTGAAATCTACTAATGAAATTATAGCATGAAGTTAAATTCTATTTGTGGGTATAGTCAGCAAGCTGTATGTGTCCAGGCTATGTAAATAAATTACAAACGAGCATGTGGATGCAGTAAGTCGCAAATACGCCTATGGAGAAGAGGCCGACTGCGCCATATATAATACCCATGCGCCTGAACGCTTCGGGCATTGCAAGGATCCCGGCACCTATGCTGCCCTTCAACATGTGCATCATAGTTTCAGAATATCTGTAAATACATTACATATGACATTTTACGGTGGTAATGCACAGTGTCTATCTCGTACAATAATTTGGACTCACGAGGTGGGCTTTTCAACTCTTCGGTGGAGATGGGGATTATACACGGGCTCTAGCTCTGTAACGAAATTTACACGTATACAATATCAATAATTTAGGTTATTGGAATTACTTTCTGATGTTTACCTTTTTCGTCTTCATTTGCACCAGCTATGGTTTCCATAACACCACCCATAAACTCGTAAATAAACATGATGGTTTCTGCGATTCCTTCGTGTTTAAAAACGCAATAGTCACTCTAAATATATTTTATATATTTACATAATCCATACAAGGAAGAAGATTATTACTTTTCTCTCTTGTTGTTACCATACCATGTTGTTACTTCAACTGCCAAATACATACAGTTTGGCAATAATAAGTGCGTTGAAACCAAGAAACTTTTCAAGATTTAAAACCTTAAAATTCATATCTAACCTTTTTGAATTTTTCTTATATCAAGTCAAAATTAAGGTTCACAAATCCAGTGCTTGTCATGGTGCGTCCACATGTGACGAACGCGCCGCGAATGCGCCGCTCGTACGTCATTAATACACGTGTAAAGCGCGCGTGCTGCGCGCAACCGGTTCGCGATCGGCGCACGAGCAGCGCATTCGCGGCGCGTTCGTCAGATGTGGAGGCACCTTGATATGAGGCAGTTCCGAGAATTTCATGACTTTTCAAACCAGGATCCCTACAAACGATGGCACGCCGACTCGGATCAAGTAGAAAAATAAACGACGTTAATAAGTTATTAATAATACACGACTTAAACGAAAATAATAATATTTTCGTTTAAAATATTGGTAAATAGTGGGTTTAATTTGTAACATTAAAAATCGCTATCTACCTAGCGGTCACTTGACTATTTTCTTAAATTATGTTTAAGGAATATTTTGTTACATAGCGGGTTTTATTCATTGTATTTCAAGATATCTGACTACTAAAAATCGACACTGTAAAAATATGACAACAATGCCGGAGATAGCGAAATAAAACGGCCACTTTCTTAAATTTGCGTTATTATTTAGGTACGTAAAATTCGCTAATAGCCCAATTTCACATAGCGAATTTATCAAGGTACATTTTTGCCTACTAACACATAAACCAGTACTGTTAACAAAATAGTAGTTTATGCAACGGTTGCATAATGATAGGCCTTAAAACACTAGTGCGGTTTTCATGAAACGAGCCGATAGGCGAGTTTCATAATAAGATCGCACGAGTGTTTTAAGGCCAAATTATGCAGAGTTGCATACATAACTTTATCTACACACATATTATAAATCCTCCATGATGGGTTCAGAAACAATATTTTCTGGCAACAAGTTATTTGTTGCAATCGTGGCTGCATATTTCCGATATCCGGCGCATTTTCACATCACACACACTCCGAGAAGACTACTATTCATGTTTTCAACTAAAATGTAAATTACAAACAACTTTTTCTATTCAATTCAACAACAATTCTACTTTCGTTCAGCAAAACACCAACGTAATGGCGGCAATTCAATCCTCCGTCAAGACCATTTTTTTTAAATATTAGAAATGATGTTATATTAGAAAACGAATGAAGTCTCTATTCTCATGTCACTCGAGATCAAATGTTGTGCAGTTTATATTAAAAAAAACATACTGCATTGACGTTTCGTATCAATAACTGTTTTAATATCTATGGATACTAGAATAGAGACCCACTTGAGTTTTGACAGCTGTTCCAAATTTAATCTCATTTCTATACTAAAAACGATTCGGGAATAACATTGCAGCACTCGTTTTACCTAATTGGTTGTCAAAATGGTGGTCATTTCCTACGATTTTTGATTACACTTTGGAGGTTTTATGATATGGGTGTAGATAAAAAAAAAATTGTGGGCTGATGCAGAAATTAAAATTGAAAAGTTTAGTGCTAAAATAAAATAAAAACACAGCGAATTTGGGATTGCACCGACGATTTGTTACCATAAAAATCCGTTCAGCCATATGGAGCTGCCATATGACTGAACGGATTTACATGAAACGTCGTGTATAGTTAGACTTAAGCTCGAGAAATAGGAAATAGGGGTAATTGGTATCCCGGATAAGTCAAAAGTTCCCGAGGGAATAATTATAACGAAATTCCACGCGGACGAATTCGCAGGCGGAAGCTAGCAAGTAATTTACATCAGAAAAATAATAATATGGAGCAATAATTATTTCCAAATTTTTAGCCATTTAAGTCATACCATTTTTCTTCCTGTCATTATGTGCTTACCTGTCTACTTTTCTTGGTACCTTGCGGGTTTGGCAATAAAGGGCGATTGAAACATTCATTTCATATTTCAATCGAACTTTATTGCCAAAGCCGCTTTCTTCTTAAGTATTATAGTAGCCGCCTGATAAATCTGCATAAGCGGTCATTGAGTTTAGTTTTAGGGTTCAGCATTGGGCCGTTCGAGTCGGATAAGGGAAAGAGATTTTTTTGGGTACAGAGTACTAAAGATTGGCAACTTGACGTCTAAAATTTTGTCTCCGGTTCCTTTATTTGCAAGGGAACAGCTGTTTTAGCCAAAAGAGGTGCATTTTGAGGTTAGAAAGAGGTTGTTTATCAAATGAGACAAGTATGGATGAATTGACTGGAGGTCGCTCTACAATGACGAAAGGGTGATAGAAAACTTTCCTAATAGAGTTTTTATATATAAATGGAATTAAAGGTTTTCTTGCCAATTTTTTTGGTTCTCCTGTGTAATTGGAATGTGCTATTTTTAGGTAATCTGGGTAATCTGTGATGACCCCATCGCTAGCTACTGCTACCAGTGCAAGCAATCACCGCAGGGCAGCTAGTGACGAGCTGTTGGAGAGCAGCGACTCCAATGTCCTGAGTGCTCCCGAGGGAAGACCCTATTCCTCATCTCCGCCTGCCTTTACCGGCTGATTGGAGTGAATAATGATGAGGAATAGACCCTCACCTCTGGCTTGCCTTCACCGGCCGGCCAGTTGCATATGTTCCGCCTGTGTACGGTCCGACATGCACTTAGCCCATATTTTTTTTATTAAAGGAGGAAATGGAAATAATACTACAAAATAAAAATAAAAATAATCATTTTTTTGCAGTCCTCTTTACTTTTTTAATAAAATTTATTTTATATCACTTAAAAATCGAACACTTTTTTAGATCACATACTTATATTTTCGTTGAAAACAGGCCATTTAAAAAGTTATCCATGTCTGCCTTTTTAATAAAGTGTATTTACTTAAATAACTAATTATGACAATATTTTGCGTGTAGTGTAGACTTGAGTATACAACGTGTCCCTGGCTATTGGAGATTATTAAGCTCAAAATGCTCAAAATATCAATACATTTACTCTAGTATTTACAGAAAAAATAACTGTTTATCACTTTATCACCTTGGAGCAATCTGTACTCACTGACACTATCACATTATAGGTCCTGTCAATTAATGTGCCACTCTTGCTTATAGCCATTATCAATGATTCAGTACCTCTATTACAATTTGATTTT
The DNA here is from genome assembly GCA_947859335.1 of Tortricodes alternella. Taxonomy (NCBI): domain Eukaryota; kingdom Metazoa; phylum Arthropoda; class Insecta; order Lepidoptera; family Tortricidae; genus Tortricodes; species Tortricodes alternella. The sequence goes on along the minus strand of OX401970.1, from coordinate 17,199,276 downwards.
GCTTAGTTGGGATAAAATTTGCTCGAAAATGTTGATTTTTGTTTATCTGCAAAAACAAAATAAAATCTATTTTATACTTACTTTTTTGAGAAGTAGACAGGTACAGATAGGACACGCTGTATATATATTTCTTTTACTTAAAATTCGCCGATTTATTTCCATACTTTCCGTGCGGTGATTTTCAGCATTAATCAAAGTCCAAAAATTTATTTTTGTCCAAGTAATTCTACTAGTCGGCGTAAATCACAAAATTACAAAAAAACATGACATTAGACTAGGCTAATAGACTTCTGACATTTCGCTTCTTGGTCAATTTGCGTCGCTGGACATTTTGCTACGTATAGACGATTCGATACTGAGCGAAATTTTGCTTGTTGTCCAAGAGACGTAATGTCCCTAGAATTAGTATAAAAAATTGTGGTTTGTCCGCTGGGTACCCCATATTTTTCATGGAAAGCAATTTTAGTGGATGCCAAATATATGTTCCAATGAACTGTATATTTGGTTATGAAAATATATAGTTTTTATCTAATACATGTTTCATGGCAGCTTATAATAAAGTAAAAACAAGAGGGCAAAAGAAAGGGAATTCACCCAATTAAATCAGCGTAAGTGGTACTGGCTTAGTATAGGCTGGTGTAGCAGATATTATAACAACTAGCTTTTACCCGCAACTTCATCAGCGTTCAAAATAGGTATTATATATTGCATTTTCATGTTACTGTCTTTTGAACCCTTGGCAGAATTTGTTTTTAATTGTTGCACTTTTTTTCGATAAATGTGTTGTTTAGGATTTATAGGAAGGTAGAAAAATTATTAAGAAATTGTTTCGTGTTTTTTAATATATTTTTTAATGGATCTTAAAATGCACTCTGCCTTTTCCTGCCAAAACTTCAAAATAGTATGTATCCCAGAAGATACATCGCTTGACTCCATAACAACAGTTAATACATTTTCTCATATGACTAATCAACAAAATATATCCTTCTTCAATTAAAATCAACATTTTCTATTAATATGTTATAATACCTTACACTTTGACCCTATGGGATCTTTTATGTGTTTATCCTTCTTCTAAGCACTTAGTTCATGCATCCGCCACCACTTTAATGAACCGGATTATTTAGCGCAGTGGTAGTGCCTTGAATGCCCCTGTTTCTGGATACTGCTGGACATCGGCCTCCCCCAATGATCATCACTGTGACCGTTCCAATGCAGCTCGCATCCGCGTAGCAATCTTCACCAGGTTGTAAGTCCAATGGGTTGGTGGTTATCCCACGCAAAGCATTACAGTATGCAGTCACAACTCATGAAGTCTTCTACCTTATCAGCTATCTGTTATTATTCTACAAGCAATGTGCGCTGCGCACTGTAGCTTAAGTTTAGCAATTTTTTGGGCTATATCGGTTACTCTAGTTTTGTTGCGGATCTCCTTAATTATGTATTGGAGTTGTTTTCTACTGAGATACCTAAGCTTGAGTCAACTTTTTCTATAAAGACCTTTGACTGCCTTAGTTCTGTCGTGGCACTAAAGTCTTAGTTGTGTTTGCATTTTACGTCGTTGGTTATGGTTATTTGTATTATACCCGCGAGAATCCCATGGATAATTCGGGTTCAATGTAGTTAGTTATTCATTAACCCTTCCCATGCAAGCTCCCCACTGTTTTATTATCTGTCCTTAAAACCACTCGAAAACACGCGGGTGGATACGTTTTGGTATGAATGCTTGCTCATTTTCTCTTTTAGACAATCGCTCCATTTTGACGTGAAAGAGGAACAAACAAACAAACACGCAACCGTATTTATAATATTAGTACGGAATCCCATAGATTTGGCCAGTAGTACGTACACAGATTTAAATACTTTTTATAACTCATTAATTGGTCCAACTTGAATATTGATTGAATCGATTGTAGGTATATTCTTATATATAACTTAAGCTTTTTCTGATCACTTCACAATATAAATCATAACTATGGTGTGTTCACTAATAAATTGCAACGGCAACCACAGCATTTTTTTAAATATGTATAACATAGTTTTGAGTATTTGGTCACTACTGAGTGGACGGGATCGTGGTATCGATCTGGAAGGATTTTACGATCGCGTGAAGTGCCGTGTAGGTGCCGACGATGAGGCCAACGATGCCGAAGATGAAGAGTAGCCAGTTCTTAACGAGGCGTGGTAAGTTGTTGCCCGCCGTCGTCGTTGCCGCCGTCTCGGCCCACGACACGCACATGTCAAGAATCGCAGGGAAGCAGATACCCAGCGCTGACAGGCAAAGCGCGCCGAATAGCGAGATGAAGAGCCCCAGTCGAGGTACAGCCACGGCGAACACGACTGCATAACATTAACTCTATATTACTTCCTTGCTAACTATTGAACAGTCGCCCGACACACTGAAGACTGCATCGCGGGCGAAAACTGACTTTGGGCCCTGCCAGGATAAGGGAATAGTTCGTGCCCCAACCATTGTTTGGCATGTAAGTATTTTTTTCTGCGATGTTCATTGTAAGATAAGGCATTGGACTGATGAGCTTGCCAAAGACGAGTTTGGACTTCAGCAAAGGCTGGACTGAGGAGACCTTAGTTATTTGCAAATACATCATGTCGTGCAAAAATAATTTCTTCAGTTAATTAGGGTTCCGTATCTCAAAAGGAAAAAAGGAACCCTTATAGGATCACTCATGTGTCTGTCTGTCTGTCTATATGTCCGTCTGTCATAGCCAATTTACTCCGAAACGACTGGACCGATTGATTTGAAATTTAGTACACATATGTAAGTCTGTAACCGCAACACGGATGCGTAACGTAAACAAATTAACTTTAAACATGGGGGCCACTATAGGGGGGTAAATTAGTTTTTTTTTTTTAAAGTTACGCTAACTATATCATGTGACATATCAAATGAAAGGTCGCATTATAAGGATCTTTTTGAAATCTTTTTTTTTTTTTGAATTTTAAGATGAATAGTTTGGAAGTTATTTAGGAAAATAGGCGAAAATTGACCATTCCCCCCCTCCTTATCTCCGAAACTATCGGGCCTAAAAATTAAAAAAAAATACAGAAAATAGTTCTTTACCTATAGATTACAGGAAAACGTATGAAAAGTCTATGGTAATTAAAGTAACATTGGAAATTACAGATAATCATGTATGGAACGGAACCCTCTCCACACGGGTCGCCCGGTTTTTTTTAATAAATGAATTTTAAACATGGGGGCCACTTTTGTGGGGTAAATTAGAAAATTAAAATATTTTGTTTGGCAAACTATGGCGTGTGACTTATCAAATGAAGAATTCATTTTAAGGATCTGTAGTTTTAAATGTATTTTTATTAATATTACAGGATACATGGTTTTGAAATTATTGAGGATAACGGGCGAATATTGACCGTTTCCCCCCGCCCCCTTATCTACGAAACTAATGAACCTAAAATTTTAAAAATATACGGAAGATATACTTTACCTTTACCTATAGAACAGAAAAACCTATAAAAAGTCGATGGTATTCAAAGAAACAGGAAATTTCATATTATTATAACAGAATCCTCTCCACACGAGTTTAACTCGCACTTGCGGTTTTCGTTGTAAGGTCAGCGCCTCTATTCGGGAACGCTAAGTGATGTTGTAGCGACTCGTGAGCGAGATTTCTCATCCCACTCTTCCGCACGACGCGTAACGCGTAAGAGCGAGATGCGACTCTCAGTCGCGGGTCGCTGCAGTATCACTTAGACTTTCCCGAATTGACGCCCTGTTCGCCGAGAGTTGATAAAAAAAACATCGTTGGAGCTTTATAAACCCAGATAATCGCGAAGTACCTACCGATTTTTGTGACCTTTAACCTTGAATAACTTCGACGCAGAGACGAGAATTTATAAACTTTTGAGACAAGTTTTAGAAAGCCTAAATGAAGGGTTTCACCTCGGAATGAGAGATGGAAAGTCGTATACACTTTCCATCTCTCATTCCGAGGTGAAACCCCTAATACGCGAATGACTGGATTAATAGGGCGTATTATTTTATATTAGGAAGTGAAGAAATGATAGGTATCGCGAAGTGTTAAAACTAAAAAGAACTAGCGTCTGAAATTTTGCATAGTGTGAAGTATTTTCTCATCGATCAGCAAAAAAACACATGCACAATGAACGAAACAATGCACGAAATCTTCCTTTATCTTGGCACGGCCTTTAGTGTTCCGCCTTTATTATATTTATGGTGGGTATTAGTATAAGTTAATAAATAATCCTACAAAAAGTGACATTTACGTTTTAATACCAAGATGATTTTCATTAAAATGATGTTGTGTAATATTACATGATGTCAACAGCAACGGCACTTACCTGACCTGACCATGAAAGTCCTCGAACTCTGCCGATTTCAACGAAATTATTTATTTATTTCAACTTTATTGCACCATACACGAGTGTACAAATGGCGGACTTAATGCCTTAAGATATTCTCTACCAGTCAAGAACTAGGCCAAACAGAAACATGTACCTACGTGGGTGACCAGGAAAGTTCTGAGATACGGCAACTTCAAAAAAGATAACGTACTTGAATTTTACCTCTTTAAAACCCTCATTTACTTATTTAAAATTCGAATTCTTGAAGCTATTTAAGAGGACTGTGAACCAACGGCAAAAATCACCCTTTTCATACAAAAGGCGATAATGATTTCCACTCCTAAATGTTAACTTATTTCGATAAATTATTGATAGGTTGTCAGTCAGAACAAAATCTAGGTTTATACGTTTGTTGAATATTGATTAAAGATCAAGAAAGTCAAATAATGCCGAAATTTGTTTTGTATAAAATTACTGAAACCACAATAAAACTGAAATTATTGATTATAGTGAAAAAATCAAAACGTATAGACCTAGATTTTGTTCTGACTGACAACCTATGAAAAATTGGTGAACATCGGTTAACATTTAACGGGTGGAAATCGTTATCGCGTTTTGTATGAAGAGCCGTAGGTTCACACTCTTCTTAACAAAATAAAATAATAATGTCATTAATTTTCATTCTTTTAAATAACGAATTACTCGACGATCCGAAAAGCTACATACAAGAAGATAAAAGGAACTGTAAAGATTCGATCGCCGATAATCAATGGAATTCTACATGATCATCTACAAGTGAGGAAAGTTTTTTCGCGATGGCTTCCTCATCCTTTGACAATGAACAAGCTCGCGTTACCTGTAACCAATACTTTGTAAAATGTGAAAATAGAGAGGGCCACAACGTAATAATATTTAATATTATAACTGGGGACGAGAGTTGGATCTACCAATACCCGACCCACTAACTAAGCGGCAGTCAATAGTTTGGAAATGCAAACGAGAACGCAGCGTGGGGAAGAAAATGGTGGCAACGTTTTCTAAATGCAAGTGGTCATTTAGCAACAATTTCCCTAGGAAGTCAAATAACTTGTTAATATTGGTACAGTGTGTTTACCAATCGTCTTGAACGTGTCCAGAAGCGTCCAAAAATAGGTTTGCGAGAGGTTTTTTTGCATCATGATCATGACAATGCATCACTGTACGAAACCAAATTTACCCGAGAGTAATGGAAGAATACAGAAATTCAACAAATGTGCCACCTATAGCTCCGAGCTATCTCCGTGTGACTTATTTCCCTTCCCGTAAGTGAAACTTGGACTCTGTGTGGGTTTTCATTCCAACGGCCCTTAGGACGCTCAAAATGTTTTTATAGCAGTGGTTCAGGACTTCCCAAATAATATCACAGGTCCTTTAATTCGTCGTTTAGATTAATGAACCGTAGTACAATTACTTATGGAGAATGTTTTGAAAAATTGTAATGGTAATATTCATTCAAGCCAATATTTTATCGTATCCCGAATTCCCGAAACTTTCCTAGTCACCTAACGTAGGCACCACAAGAAGCCAACTGGTAATAAAAATTCTGTAAATCGCATTAGGTAACTGCGGCATGACTAAAAGTGTTTTTAATCCGATTAGTTTTGTGATCGAAATTAATAAATTGTACTGGCAGCCCCGGCCTCCAAGTTCATTAAGTCCGGCAAAGTTGTTTATAATATAAGAGCTGAGTTTGTTGCTGTTTCTCGGTATTAATTGCACAACTAGTATGTAGAGAGTGTGAGAGAACTTACAAGTGACCAGGCAGAGAATAATCCTGACCGCGTACTCGCTGGCCACGAGCTTGCAGTGCGAGGCACGCGTGCGCACGAGGTGTGGGCGCAAGTAGCCCTTCCATACCACCTCCACAGGCACGTAGCAATGCAGCCCGTAGCTGATGAAGATGGCCAACGCGAACAGCCCACGCACGCTCGACGCCAACCTGACACAAGCGTTCACTCTCCTTTAAAAGCCATATTTACTTATTTTTATTGAACATATCTCTTGTATGTTTTGGAAACAAAATTTACTTATTATATAAATTAACTTAGCAGTGCTTTTACTTTATCCCACACGACCAAAAAATACAGCGAGATAAAGGAAGCCTAGGTACAGTAATAATCTGACATCTTAACTTTAAGTTTTGAAATCATTTGGATTCCTAGAGTCTTACTTAAATATTTACTTACTTACTTACATATTTTTCAATTTTACAGAATTCGAATGTTTACAAAACTTATCCTTACTACACTATTGTGTAGTATTATATAACTACAAAAGAGCAAGAAAGATTATATCGGGGGCCTCTTGTTCGGTAAATCAATAATGCAAATTTCAGTTCTACTTCCCACTACTTATGGTAGAATTTTTAAGTACCCGAACAACGATATTTAGAAACTCATGTCCTAATTATATTTAATTTAATCACAGTCATCCATTTTCCGAAGTTTCAGTAATCCAATTATTACATTCTGCGATTTCTTTTAGATTGAATATAGAATTGCGTATTAAAAACCTGAGCTGGCATCGTCGCACTTTTCTCGTTTTACTCGATTTAAAAATGAAATTGAGTGAAATTTTCAAATATAGTCTGTTAACATTGCCCATCTGGTGTATTTATCTGGCTTACATTTAAACGCTCACCAAAGTGAATAAATGCTCATCAAATTTTACTACCAAAAAAATTAAAACCCTGCCTAAACGGATAAATTCTCACCAGATTAATCTACTAAAAAATTTCAAATCCTTGCCAAACGGATAAAAGCTAACCTAATTAGACAACCAACAAAAAAATACAAAATGTTTGTGACTCTAGTCAACAGAGTCGAGGCATGTAGGCGAGAACGAACGATCATTAACTGGTTTTGATAACGGTCTTCTGATATTATCAACAAAGGCAAATGCCCCCTGTCTCCTAGACTATTTACGGTTTTAATGGATATCTTACATGCGCTAGAGGAACACAGAACAACGCAGTCAGACTAGACAAAAATTCGGAAATTAAACTCCCGCTTATCTAGTCTTTTGTAGATTATCTGATCATAATCGGGGACTGCTACTCAACACTGGACCGCGTAGTGCAGAAAATGAAAGTTCTCCTCAGAATAATAGATATAATCGACACTAAAACCAAAAATGTGATCAGAGATCTTTTGGGCACCCCAGTAACAGATCAGCTACTAAAATGTATAGAAGGCGTTTTTTCTAAAGCCAACGAACGAAATAAAATACCTGTACGTCTAGCACTACCTGCTCGCGAGTCATTTGTCACTCAGTGCATCCCTTACATATTTGACTAGTTTGACAGAGACGCACTAAGAAGACATAGCGACGAAGACAGAAAATGTATCGAAGATGAGATCAAAAAAACTTATTGCTGAAGGAATAATCGAAGAGAGCGGCAGCTCAATTACATTACACAATTGGTATCGGTTTTGCTCGAAATGTAAACCAATTTTCGTTAGGTAATTGAGCAGCAGATCCCATGGCGCGCACAAGGCCTTATAACCAAGAACGCAAATCGCAAGAAAAGTCTTGTTATTGGATATGCGCTGACTATCAATAAATACATGGAATTGTATTCGTATCCGCATCCGAATATCGAAGAGTTAGTGTAAAGTCTAAAAACAATATCCAAACACTTCTTTTTTAGCGCCACTGAACTACAGAGTGCGTACCGTCAAGTGCCTATTTTAGAAAAAGAATGGCGATAGACACAGCATTTGAAGCCGCTGGAAATCTCTATTTTCTTCGCCGCATTCCATTTTGATGTCACCAATGGCGTTTGCAGTTTTCAATGAATTGTTGATTGGCTTATTTGCAAGGAGAAATTGGAAGGAACCGTCACTTATTGAAAGAAAAGAAAGAAGAAAATAAATTTATTCACAACAATTAACATATCAGTAGAACACATATAAGAAATAATAAAGAAAAAAAAGAATTGTTGCGAAACGGTCCCAACTCAGCATGTGCTGGCTGTGAGGCCAACGCTGGTCTTCCGTCGGGACCGCTCAGTGAATACACGGAAGATGACACACACATACATATTATACACTACACTATGACGACAAATAAACAAAACTAAAGCACTAAGGACTCAAAAACTCAGCAAAACAAAACAACAAAGTAAACAAAACAGATGGCAGCAAACGCTGACGAGCAATATTACGTATACACATATTTTTTTTTGTGGCAACATTAACTACCATGTTTATTTCTAATCTATTGCGATTACATTACCATATGTGACAAAACACAGGAAGAAAACGAAATTATGATCATTTTCTACAGAGATTTCTGACTGCTGCTGAAAAATCTAACTTAACCTTTTAATACGAAATCCATAGTTTCAAAAGACTCTATTGAAGTTCCGGGCTATGCTGTTGCTAATAACACCATTCACCCAGACAGTGACCGACTGAAACCCTTAATCGAATTACCTCCTCCACTTGACATATATAGCATGAGGATAGTGCGTATATAGCATGAGGAGAGTGTTAAAGATGTTCTCAGACTACTCGAAATTGATACCAAATTTCTCTGAGAAAGTACACGAGCTCGCAAGAAAAAAAGGCATTTCGCTAGAACATAAGATAAGATAACATATTTCGAAGAGCTTAAATTCTGCATAATAAAGTCGTGCGGACATGCAATTATAACAATATAGCTGTCAGCACGTCTAGCACTACCTGCCTGCGAGTCATTTCTCGCTGAGTGTATCCCTTATATTATACTTGACTAGTTGGACAGAGACACACTGAGCGACAAACGACTCGCAGGAATGTCGTGCTAGCCCCCCTGAGCATTATATAGCAGCGACTCGCTTGCAAGCAAACAGGCCTGTTGCATTTTACTCGAGATCTCTGATCATATTGAGCAAAATCATTAAGAAATTTAAAATTAAGCCAATATATGACATCATAGAGTCATTAAAGAAATGGCGGCATTTTCCCGTTGGTCGCACCTTTATATTGATAACAGACCAGAGGTCATTGTCATTTGAGTTTGATGCAAAGTGCTCAGGCAAAATTAAAAATAAGAAAATTCAAAGGTGGCGCCGAGAACTGGCATCTTACAAATATGACATTGTAAGTATATAGACTGGGCAAAGAAAACTACGTTGTAATGCGTTGTCCCGGGTTTGTGCCACACTAAATAGAATCACGCTTAGCTAAAGTTTTGTCGCAACATGAAGCCCTTTGTCATCCAGGTATAACTAGGATGGCACATTGGACAAGATCCTAGAATTTACCACTCTATTGAAGTCATTCGGAATATTACCAATTCGTGTTGCACGTGCACCAAAATTAAATCACGGTTCTTTAAGCTGAGTCCTGGGCACACAACCTTGATTAATTGTAGGCATTGTAGCTATCACTCCTTTCGAAAGGCTCAGTATTCTTGTCTTGATACCACAACGTGACATTACACTTGGTGATGAAGGTCTGATGATGGAGTCGGGAGGCGTAAAATGGAACTTATGCATTACTGACAAAAGCAGGCTTTTTAGTTTTTGTAAACTATTTACAATTATTATTCCAAAAATGGTGTGCCTAAACCAAACGAGTTATCTACAGATTTATTATATGGTATAGATTACCAGGATTTTTCGATACTATAACAACCACATATACATTGAATAGACGGAAAACCAGTTGGACATTGTGCTTAGACGCGACAGCAACGAATAGGCCATAGTAATCTGCAATGCATTGTACATGTCCTTATTATGTGAAAGTAAATACTGACCCTTAGCTTGTTTCATTTTACCGGTTGGTCAAGCTGATCTGTGGCTGGTTCACATTCAGGTATTCCTGGCTAGTAAATTGTTAAAGAACTAAGACTTTTACACACTAGCCTATGTTGATGGTTAAAAAGAAATAATTATACTTTGAATACTGACCACTCGCCCTTGGGCAGGTCGAGCGAGACGGAGTCGCTGCATTTAGATGCGCAGAACACGTAGCCGATTGCCCCGATGGTAATGTACAACAGCACGATGAAGGCCATGCCCACATTTAGCACTCCCAGTGGCTTGCCGAATGACTTCGGCGTCTTCATGTTGCTCTCCAAAGCAATCACCTGTCCCATAATCACATTTCACTCACTATTTGTTTTAACAATTCATTTAGTTCGCAAGGACTGCAAGTCCTATCATGTATTTATACCGAGTGTAAAACCGGAAACGATTTAATACCAAAAGGCCTTAGTAATAATTCAACCAAACACGCCCAACAAGAAAGCACGGTTACATTTCTATGAAAGCATTCGCTAGCTGATAAACTAGTACTCTATAAGTTTTGTATATGTTTAGAATTACATTCGTAAAGTAATGCGACGCCTATTTGTTGCAGTGTTTAGGTTCATAGTATCGCATATTATGGCTTAGCTAAAATAAATATGAATATAAAGCTTCTTTCAGAACTTACCACTCCTACAGAAGTTAGCGCGAACAGTATTGTCCCGAAGAACAACGGGAATTTATAAATAGTCCCCCAGTAGTCCAGAGCTTCTTCGGATTTTTCGCCAGCGAGTAAGTAGTACACTACCACCCCGAGGCCGATAAAGGTGATCAGGTTCGCAAAAGTCGAAAATGGTGCCAACATTTTTAAGTTTGGGATGCAATTGAATGCAATCAGCGGGCCTAGGAATATCAACATATGAATTTCGACCGCCATTACGTAGTGGGGATCGACCATCTGCAAATTAAAAGATACAAAGGTTTTAATTTTTCTTCATGCTGTATTGTAGATCGTTAATCAAAATTGACTTATTGATGCGCGGAGCGGAGGCGCCTTGCTACTTACGTTTCTAACAATGTGATAACCTTGCTCTAAACGGTGACATTGAGAAATTTTATTTCTGATGCCTAATAGGCAGTGTTGAGAATCCCGAGTTAAATAATGCCTAATCATTGATTTGACATCGTTATGAATGAATTTCACATTCGGTATAAAGACAACTTTTGCTGGTGTGAACATAGCACTGCAGGCAAATTTCATCATTCGCATATTTTAATTAATTCAGAAAGTAAACATGGTACCGCTTTAATATTTTCTGCGATGAACACGATATAAACGCAGCAGATGCCGAGCTGGTAGACTATGAGGAAGATATCGACGGCGAGCGCGGCGGGCCGCGACAACATGCGCAGCGCCGGCGGGCCAACCGTCAGCGCCGCCTTCATTGACTCCGGGTACGTTAACAGCGGCACGCGCAGCCGCTTGCACAACTCGTACTGGGAGGAGACCTGTACACGTTCCACATTATTGACATTTTGAACATCAGAAATTATTCCTATTATCAGACCAAGTCTCAAATGCTCTGCTCCGTTAAGTCGAAAAACAGTGGCGTGGGTTGGAATTTGGTGGCCTTTAATAAAATATACAGTCTTCTAGGAAACTAGAATCATCAATCAGTATCACAACCATGAGGCTGAGGCTGCTTCACACTCGTATTAGACAGTTATGACAGCCTCAAACTCGACTTGCAAAGCGCTTTGCATATTTAGAGAAATGTACAAAAGTAATTAACTGCGAAATAATTCAAATGTGTGTGATGTGAAGTCACCAATTCACCCTGGGCCCGCGTGGGGACAACTGGCCAATCCTTCTCACTATGGAAGGAGGCGTGCCATGCATGGGAACGTATAACGTATAATATAGACTGATCATGATGATTATGATGAAGATAATTGGGTAGTTGACTATGGTAACAAATATTAAAATATTTCTGTGGAATGATAGCTTCATCATCAACAATACATAAAGAACAAAAGTCATGTAAAAATAAATCAAGATTATTTATATTTTAAAAACTAAATTTTTTACTTCTAAGTTATGTGACTTTAACTTATGACTTAGAAGAGTGATTAAAAACACTAAAAACGACAAATAACATCACAGCAATCATCAGCAGCTAATGCGTTCCGAATCGCGCTCACAGCGACAGATCGCGCTCGCGCTCATGGCGATTTATCGGGTCAAGTCGTACATTATTATTGGCTTCCGCTTCTTTACATTTATTCTCATAATAGAAGAAAATACCTAGGTTCTCACCTAGGTATTTTCTTTTGTTTCTTCCAGATAAATAACGTTTCATGCGAGAGCTAAGCCTTGTTTCACACGTACCACAACCACACGACGACCACAATCAACACAACCACAACACGTGGTCGGGCGAATATTTGGTATTGAAAATGAATAGTACAATTCACACGTACCACATTTTGCAGTCATTATCGTCCGCGTGTGAGGTACGACCTGCAGCGACATTATTCACACGTAACCACTGCTTGACCGCATTTTAACGCTGCGACGTGGTGTGGTTGTGGTACGTGTGAAATAAACCTAACAGTGGATAGCGTTCTGGCGGCAAATTAAATCATGCAAAATATCTTTAGCGGTTTTTTCCTTGAAAATGAGGAAATTTAATTACGAAAATATTTTTATCTACACCCATATCATAAAAACTCCATTGTTTAATCAAAAACCATAGGAAATGACCACCATTTTGACAACCAATTAGGAAAAACCAGTGCTGCAATGTTATTTCTTTATCGTTTTTAGTAAAGAAATGAGATTAAATTTGGAACAGCTGTCAAAACTCAAGTGGGTCTCTATTCTAGTATCCATAGATATTAAACAGTTATTGATACGAAACATCAATTCAGTATGTTTTTTTTAATATAAACCGAACGACATTTGATCTCGAGTGACATGAGAATAGAGACTTCATTCGCTTGTCTATGATTTAAAAAAAAATGGTCTTGACGGAGGATCGAACTGCCGCCATGTTGGTGTTTTGCTGAATGAAAGTAGAATTGTTGTTGAATTGAATAGAAAAAGTTGTTTGTAATTTACATTTTAGTTGAAAATATGAATAGTAAGTAGTCTTCTCGGAGTGTGTGTGATGTGAAAATGCGCCGGATATCGGAAATATGCAGCCACGAATGCAACAAATAACTTGTTGCCAGAAAATATTGTTTCTGAACCCATCATGGAGGATTTATAATATGTGTGTAGATAAGGTTATGTATGCAACTCTGCATAATTTGGCCTTAAAACACACGTGCGATCTTATTATGAAACTCGCCTTTCCGCTCGTTTCATGAAAACCGCACTAGTGTTTTAAGGCCTATCATTATGCAACCGTTGCATAAACTACTATTTTACATTCAAATCGAGTTAACAAGCATCAGCATGAAATATTGTATGAAAAGCAGTCAAGAACCGAATTGGAATAAGATTGTGAAATTGTTCGTCTTAAACTTTGGCGATTTAAACACATATTTGTATGAAAACGGGACTTAACCGCGAATCCAGTGATCAGCAACTGCAAGCTTCGAGATAAACATTATTGAATAAATCGTCAGATATTATCATTACCCGACGCACAACATTTACAAATACATGTGAAATTAACAATTTTTTTGATATTTTGCCTTTCCTATTCCAGCAATTATGGTTACATGTCGATGAGTAAAGTGTTTAGAGGAGCGATCGAGCCTGTACTTGTCCATTAAGCATTATTTATTTAAGTACAGCGTTCAGTTATTGGCGCATCAGCGTCCCAGCCCTGATAGTGCGCTAAGCGTTCGTTTAAAAAAGCGAGACGTTTACCAGCAGTTGGAGGCAGTAGGTGACGATCACGCCGACGATGCAGGTGGCGATGATGCCGGTTATAAGGCCGGAGCGCGCGAACGCCTGCGGCATTGCCAGGATGCCGGTGCCGAGGCTGCATTTCAGCAAGTGAACCAGCGTCTCGAAATCACTGCAACGGTATGCTGATTTGTAAGAACCTATCAATATTTACTCGTATATTAATGTCTCACTAGCTGACCCGTGCGAATTTTCGCACGTTATCAAACACCTGATAGTAATAATAGCAATATAATAAAGTGAGAATAAGTAAATGCAAGTATTATTTAGTAAAAGATATTTTATTTTTGAGAGATAATTGTACTAAGACATTGCCTATTTATACAATAGTACCTGGATGACCTAGCCTTGCTCGGCATTTTTTTTGGTAAAACGTGTTTTTTTGGAAAAAATCATGTGTGGGTAAAGATAACTAGTTTTTCTCACAAAAGAAAAAACTTGAAAAAAAAAAAAGGAAAAATATAATCCAGCTGGACTCGAACCGGGGTCTTCTGGCTATGGAACCGATCCACTTCGCAACCGAGCTATTACAACTTTGTGCATAGTGACGAAATTAATCTTCGTATTCAAATGATATTGTAGCAGTTTTTCATTACCGGAAAACACGGATAAAACAACGTTTTCTTAAAATGAAAACTAGCTATATCGATTTATCGCCCCCAAAACCCCCTGCATACTAAATTTCATAAAAATCGTTGGAGCCGTTTCCGTGATTCAGATTATATATATATATTAATAAGAATTGCTCGTTTAAAGGTATAAGATATGCATGACAGATTCAAAAAGTAGATAGTTAATGAAATAGATATAGATATGGGAATTGATACTGTTATGGGGCGTCCACATCTGACGAATGCGCCGATCGCGAACCGCTCGCGGGGATGCTGAGTAGACTATATCGACGGCTGATATCATCCATTAACGACCAATAAATACAACCGTGCAAAATCACTGATTGTACAATATATTGATCTTCATTAGAGCATATCAAATAATGTAGGTCAGTACCTAGCCTACCCGACGCGCAGCGCCATCTGTTGACACTTGTCAGCATCATCACATACGTAGTATCTTCTAAGTAGTCTGAGGCCATAACACCGTAGTTAAACAGACTGTCAATAGATGGCGCTTGCAAATCGCGTGGTTTTTTATTTATTTTTTAACGAAAACGTTAATTTTAATCTATTTTTGTATTTTTAAGACGAATCGGAGAACATAAGCTTAAAAATGACGTTTATCTACACCCATATCATAAAACCTCCATTGTTTAATCAAAAACCGTAGGAAATGGCCACCATTTTGACAACCAATTAGGAAAAACCAGTGCTGCAATGTTATTTCTTTATCGTTTTTAGTAAAGAAATGAGATTACATTTGGAACAGCTGTCAACACTCAAGTGGGTCTCTATTCTAGTATCCATAGATATTAAACATTTATTGATACGAAACGTCAATTCAGTATGTTTTTTTAATATAAACTGCACAACATTTGATCTCGAGTGACATGAGAATAGAGACTTCATTCGTTTGTCTATGATTTAAAAAAAAATGGTCTTGACAGAGGATCGAATTGGCGCCATTATGTTGGTGTATTGCTGAACGAAAGTAGAATTGTTGTTGAATTGAATAGAAAAAGTTGTTTGTAATTTACATTTTAGTTGAAAATATGAATAGTAGTCTTCTCGGAATGTGTGTGATGTGAAAATGCGCCGGATATCGGAAATATGCAGCCACGATTGCAACAAATAACTTGTTGCCAGAAAATATTGTTTCTGAACCCATAATGGAGGATTTATAATATGTGTGTAGATAAAGTTATGTATGCAACTCTGCATAATTTGGCCTTAAAACACTCGTGCGATCTTATTATGAAACTCGCCTATCGGCTCGTTTCATGAAAACCGCACTAGTGTTTTAAGGCCTATCATTATGCAACCGTTGCATAAACTACTATTAAATCATTAATTTTGGTAAAGAAATAACGGAGATCTTGAGCGTCTTCAAAAAATACCTTTTAGAAATAATATATATATGATGATGGTTCCAACTCTTAAACTAAAACTTATGCTTAATTTATAAGAGAGTGGTCTTACTTTGTAGGATTATTAACTTCGCGATGCACGTGCGGGTCGTAGTCATCGTTGTCGGTAAAACTGGCAGGAACGCTACCTCTGAAAATGACTCCAGATTAGCAACAGTATTGAAGCAGCCTGGTCCCGCGCTTTCGTCCGCGTGGAATAGTGTCTTTGGGTAGCATTTATAATTATTTAGGCTAATTATTTAACAAATAAGACGTACGTATAAATACTTTAATGAGCTATTTGCAGTGTTACACTGCAAAGCGCGTATTAAATTATTTAAGTATTCTAAGTACATAAGGTTTAAAGTATTAATATGAGTTATCCGTAAATGTTACATCAGAATAGCACTAATATGTTGTCTCTTGTCGCAAACTTATAAAAAATTCACATAAACCTTACATATTTCCATACAAAATTTCATCCCCTATTTCCTATTATTATTTTACATCCTTGAGGGTAAAACTTTTACAAACTTTGAATGTCATATTTATATATATCAAATCAACAGCCTAAAAAAAATTTCAAGCTTCTAGCTCTAAAAATGACGATACTTCCATACAACTTTTCATCCACTCCTTTCAACCCCTAACAACCCTTTTTTTGCATTAAATAGTAGTCTATGTACTTTCTCAGGCTCTATACTATGTGTGTACCAAATTTCATTTAAGTCGGTTCAGTCGTCTTGGCGTGAAAGCGCGACAGACAGACAGAGTTACTTTCGCATTTATAATATTAGTATGGATAGTATGGATGTCGCAACGCGGGCAAAGGCAATTTGAAGATTCCGAATCTTTGAACGGATGTAGATTCATTAATTTAATAACATCTACATAAGCCCTATATGTGTCAATGTTGCTGGAAATTTAGATTTAAATGTAGTTTTTACTAATCACAAAGTTGCAATAAAGAAACAAAATGTTGATTGTATAAGTAATATCTTACTTAATACTTACGTGAATAAATGGAAATATTAAACTTTTACACAATATTAAAAGATCGCAGTTAGTTAGTTATTATTTTTATACGTTTTTAACGGTTTCACATCATAAATTTGCAATTAAATACTCACTTCGCTTGCTCAGCAACAGGCTGCAAATGTACAGTCTCTGCCTTATCTTCCATTGCGCCCCGACCACCTGGAACTAATATATTATATTCGAAATAAATCTATGCGTAACTGAACTTCTTTGGCCGATTGCGTGCACTTGACAATAATGTTGCCTGTAGAATGTGATTGGAGTTGGGGAGGCGGCCACATGGGTACAGGATGTCCCGCATCGAGTGGGAGCCGCAGAATCACTTGCGCTAGTTAGCATCATTGGTGTGTACTGCATACTATTCATAGGTTCATTGAATAACGTGAGCCGTGACGTGATGAGGAGCGCTCTGATCGCTCACGTGCGCCGGCCGCTAGCCAGCGTCCCACAGGGAACCCACTGCCGAGCGGTTTAGCTGACACAAATATTTAAATTGGTCTATTTTAGATGCATTGATTGATCACGTGTATATCACATGTGTTATTTATCAAGATCGGTAATAATGCCCATAAAATATGCATATACGGAAATGGAAGTAAACTTTTCGCACTACATTTAGCTCAAATCGTCGATTTAGCTTATTTATAGCTCACGCGCTGGCAACAGTAAACCGCGCGATAATTGCGTTTTAAATGTCAAAATGTAGAAAGAAACGTATATATATTTTGCAAGTAGGGCTTCTATTCGGGACTGCTAAGTGATTTACTCTATCGCAAATAAAATGCCTAAACCGCGAATGTGGACGTCAAACACGTACAGAACAACGACACATTCGCGGTTTTGGCATTTACTTTGCGATAGAGTAAATCACTTAGTAGTAGTAAATCATATTTCCATATTTCGTAGAACTGGTACGAATGTCGAATATTCTGCGCACTACTCAAACGGTCACGCTATTAACCTGTTGGAATAACGTTCATCATCGAGCTGATCTGATGGTAGAGCAAGGAGATAGGCAGTGGAACTCTGCAATGGCTACTATAAATCCCTCGAGTTTCGGCTGTTTCGTTTGTTTGTCAAGTTCAACACAGGACACTTAGTGACGAGGGCTGGCTACTGGCTACAGTAGTCTCTAGTTTGGGCTGTATTGTTTGTTTTGGGGTTTTGGCAAGTCCAAACATTAAACTTGATTATGAGGGTCTGATGTTGGAACTGGGAATAGGAAATTGTAACTCTTCAGTTGCTTCGCTTCGCTTTTCAGTTTAATTTCATAGCGAGACAGACGTCTACCCTTCTCCGCCAGCAATTTGTTAGTATTTTTATTACTTCAAGGTTTAACTACTAATCTAACTTCCTACATCTTCTTAACTAAAAAAATCCTTGCATCCCTCATATGTGTATGATCTACTTGAAGTTTATGAAGAATTTTGAAGAAAGTGTTCAATACGCCTGGGTTCATACACACGTTTAGGTTAGGTTCGGAACTGTCCCCTCCTGTTCCCGAAAGTTAACGACTCTGAGTCCTGATTTTGTTGCTTGAAATATCCGCATGAAGGACATTAGGCATAGTTTTGGCCTGTGTGAAGAAAACGTAAAATTAAGTAGTCATTTTCGTTAACTTTTGGTCACAGGAGGGACAATTTTTGTTTCTTGAAGTGTGTATTACCCGCCTGTACTTTTCGAAGTCTTCGTTCTGGGCGACCTACTAGTTATACATGGTGTTGCGCTCGCTTGTTTTATTAACATAGTATTTATTAATGTAGATTGGAATCAATCAGTGGCACTTCGCAGCGTACTCAAGGGTTAATTGTTCGAAAAGCGCGCTGGCACGGATGACGTCTATTATTGTGTTGTTGCTTTCATGAAATAAGAATGTAGGGCAAAGTTGAATTTTTCATTGAACAACTTTTATTTATTTATTTATTTATTTATTTATTATTTATTTATTTATTTATTTATTTATTTATTTATTTATTTATGTATTTATTTATTTATTTATTTATTTATTTATTTATTTATTTATTTATTTATTTATTTATTTATTTATTTATTTATTTATTTATTTATTTATTTATTTATTTATTTATTTATTTATTTATTTATTTATTTATTTATTTATTTATTTATTTATTTATTTATTTATTTATTTATTTATTTATTTATTTATTTATTTATTTATTTATTTATTTTATCATCAATCATCAGGAATGTTGGTAGATCTACCACCAACAAGCAAGCTGGAGATTGAAACTAATTACGGATGTAATAGCCGAGGATAATTATTTCTCAGCCAGTCGTGGTACTAACCCGATATGACCCTAGGAAGCCAGGATCGCGTACCGAAAGTAACGTAGCAATTTGCGGATGTCGCGCTCTGCAAATGACCGACGGCGGCTACTGGGAACTTTACGTCAAAGATTAGCTGCTATTATTTCGAGTAATCGATAAAAGGTGTCTGGTGCCGTGATTGTTCGCTGTTCGCTAAGCAACCTTTGTTTGTAGGGTAACGAGCGCAAGCAGATCGATGAAACATCTTTTGGCGGCACGACTGTTTTGCAGTAGGGCCCGCCTGCCCAGCGCATGTCTGTACCTTGTCCCTGCGCACTGCCGGCTTTCAACATCCCTTTCCTCCCTTTAACCAGAGGATATATAAGACAGTTCAAGTAAATTGATACGCTTTGGTTGAAAGGCGCCGAAATTAAAGATATGTTATTTACACTACCTATGAATTGAGTTATTCAATTTCCATTGTTAGAAAGATGCCTTCGAATCAGGTCGTACGCTTTGTTACCCGACATCGCTGCCGCGTCAACGAAAATCAAGTGAACCGTTCAATTAATGTTCTTACACTTTCAATTCCGTTAGTATTGCGTTGAATGATGATCGCCAAAATAAAAAACCGTTGAGGAGTTCCGGTGGTCACCCGTGGTCTTCATCATCAGTTTCACTTCATCAAATAATGTTTTTGAAACGCAACTGCTTGAGTTATGAAAGAAAATATCAAAATTTCTATATGCGTGCCTATAATATTTGAGGAGTTCCTTCGATTCCTCATAGATCCTCTCATCAGATCTCGATTTCGATCACAACAGAACCAACTTTGAGAAATACCCCATCGTTTAAAAAAAGAATTAGGCAAATCGGTCCAGCCATCTCCGAGTAATCGGTGAACATACATATAAAAAAATTAAAATAAAAAAAGCTA
Organism: Tortricodes alternella; assembly: GCA_947859335.1. Taxonomy (NCBI): domain Eukaryota; kingdom Metazoa; phylum Arthropoda; class Insecta; order Lepidoptera; family Tortricidae; genus Tortricodes; species Tortricodes alternella. Next base: position 17,178,974 of record OX401970.1, on the reverse strand, counting down.
ATATACGCGTCGATTTGAGAACCTCCCCCTTCGGTTTTTTTGAAGTCGGTTAAAAAGTGAAATCATTGAGCAAATTCAATTCTTTCCACGCCATTGAACAATGACGTTGAATGATCTACTTTTATGTTGTTTAAATGTTCGATTTGGTTGCTTTATCCAAATTGAAAGGCAGAATTGAACCGTCTATTCCTAGCCATTAGTTGTACATTGTGCGGGTTACTGCAGAAAACCCTATCAACAACAAACAAACTACTAATTACTAAGCATGTAATTATGGTAAAGTCATAGAGAAAGGTTCCGTAAACCAGCGCAAATGCTTTCGTGATTCTAATGTAATTTCTTGTATTTTTTCATTTACTAAATCGCTTAAATGTGGTGTAGGTAAGGGGACGAGCGTTGGAGTGAATGATTACACACACAACTACATAAAGCACTAACGGCTAAAAAAGTAGCGAATGAATGAATTAATAAATTAAATTTTAATGCATACTGTTTCGAAAAGTTGGTAATACGAACAGCGGAAAACTAAATACGTGCATTACAAAAACTATACAATTTTTCGGTGAAATGATTATCTGAAGAGGTTGGACATCAATAAAATAATGAAAAGTAAATTTTCTATCCAACTCGCATTGCACTCATCTCACAATAAAATGTTAAGAATTTTATTATTACTTATAACAAAAATTATATTATATATGTACAATAGCATTGCGGAACCCAGCCGTTTAGTTTCTTGTCGTTTTTATCCATTCTAAATTATTTTATTCGAAAAAAAGTATAATAATATGGCATACATACAAATGAAGACAGTAGTTAAATAGAAAAAAAACTTGTTAGTCACCGTCGATCAAGCAGTCCGCAATCGATTTTCTTACGGGTACAAAAATAACACAAATTACCACAATGGAGAAGATGCACAAAAATCAAAATGAGGTTTACTTTCATAATATATCAATATTATGAAAGTAAACGTAAACAAAAGCATATTACAGAAAAAAAGCAAATCATTTTTATTTTATGACAAGTCAAAATTAGTGAAAAATATATATTGGCTTCTAGTACTGATTTTAGTTTTTTGGACATCCTCATCAAATTTATGGCATGTTTTATTTCTACGATGTTGGTCTAAAAACAGTATTTTCGGAAATAATTGCAGTTTCGTTTAAACGCCATACATTTTGTACAGTCAACAAATGCTGTGACGTCATAGTTGTCGTCCATTTTGTATTGAGTGTTTTTGCGAGTGGTATGAACAGTGACTTTTCAAAGCTATATAACTCATAAAATAAACAACATAATGTTTTGCGTACACAGATCGTTTTCTATTTCGCAGCACTTTCCAATACAACATGAAAAAAATGCATCTTCCCTATTACCAATTCTAGTCCCATGGGTCCAATTCGAAAATTCCCTAAACTTAAAATAAGAAACGTGAAGTCAATTTTGCACAGCGCAAAGCTTTACAAAATCAAGTTTGACGTCTTATTTTAAGTTAAGTTAGTTTTAAATTTTGCGTACCTACACACTTTCGAAGTGGACCCATTGTGGGTGCTACTTATATAAAAGTGCAGTTACATGAGCAACTTTTCACGGCAATTTATTAACGGCAAATATACTCGTAGTTGTCTTACTCTAACTTGGTACGTTAGAGAAAGATGCCTATAGTTGCCGGGCACACATTGCCATAAAAAGTTGCTCGTGTAACAGCCGGCAACTATAACTGTCTTACTCTTACTTCGTACGTTAGAGAAAGATGCCTATAGTTCCCGGCCACACATTGCCGTAAAAAGTTGCTCGTGCACTTTAACATTTTCATGAATCAGACATGCTATTCGTGGAGAGTGTTACGATTTATAGTACGTGTTCCTGGTTGATCAACATTCTTTAACACAAAATGCTCAGTATTGCATATCTGACCAATATGCAAATTATTAATATACACCCTAGTATTTACCAAAACAACACTCTTATTAATTTATCACCTTGGAGCAACCTGTATTTACACTCACTGACACTGTCACGTGTGTTGCATAAGTCCCATATTAGTCCCGTTGTTGTCAATTAATATGCCACTCATTCTTGTAGCCATTATCAATGATACAGTATGAATTTATTTATTTTTTAATAATTAAATTTCTTACAAAATTTTGATTCTTGTTATTATTAAAAAACGAAATAAAAAGTATTCATTCATACACACTTATGAGAAACCGTATTTTCCGGGTTTTCATTTTATGTCGAACTGCCAGGGGCACGGTGTATATGACTACATAATCTAATCAAACAACATTACTTATGTAAGAAGCTGCAGTGGTTACGAAAGGCAGCATTATAGTATTATTTAAGAAAAGCATACTCACCGGACTGCGAGAACTAAACAAAAAGCTATGATATTTATAAGTTGATACGACTATCGTTAGCTATAATAGGAATGTACAATGGGCCAATGCGTTTCAATCCTAATAACATAAACACTATGTGTAGAGTATTAGGGTAAGCGATGCGGGCTGCTCCCCGTGCGTCGCGCGGCGCGGGACTCGAGTGCGGTGCGGCGCGGCGCCAGGGCGGCGGCGGCGGCGTAGCGGCGGCGCATTGTGAATCGGAAATCGACTTCCATACAAATAGGGATTTCAATCACACGGAGTCCTTTTGAAATGACGATCCTTTACGGAGATGCCTACCTTTTTCATTTGTAATTCTGACATTTAATATTAGTTAATTTAAAGGATTATAACTTTTTATTTGTATATAATTACTGGCGATCTCAATTTAAATTCATATATATGTACAATTTGTAACGTAATATTATATTGAGAAATAAATAAATAAATCTAATCTAATCCATAGGATCACTTCGTTGTCCTCTTTCTGTCTGTCTATCTGTCTGTCTGTGAGCTGTGAAAAAATCACTTCTAACTCAATTCAATCAAAAGATACGGTCTTAATGCCGCATATTTTGACGCTCACAAGGGAATCAAAACCTATATTTAAGGTTCCGTTCCGTTGACCGTTGAATAAATACTTTCAACGAAAAATATTTTCAACATGATCAGATACATATATCTTTTTTGAGTTATTGCCGAAAAACTGCGCTTAAGAAAAGGACGTTAGTGCCATAAAGATAAGCTCTTTTGCTGGTGCACTTTAACACGTCGTAATTTTTGATTGTCGTAACTGCGACGGAACCTTATACTAAGCATGGTTCGACATGCTCTTGCTCGGTTTTAATTACTTTTGACAAAGTGATACAAAATGTATCTATCCAATATTTATCCAATGAGTATGTAATTAAGGGCAAGATTGCAAGAAAACACGCTCATAAAAATAGTAAAAATATGTTGGTTAAAATAAAAAGTGCTTTCGTAGTTGAAGCTTTGAGAATGTCTAAAAAACCTCATAAATGTCTCTGAATCATTATCTACAGTTGAAATGACTCGCAAAAGCCGTTTCAAGTAAAACAGAGAACAAAAAAAATCAGGGAGCTTTCTTAAAAAAGCCGCTACTTTTGGAGAAGTTTTGAGTATGCAAAAAAAAACTAAAATAATGGGTAGCATAACTATCTCGGAGAATATTACGATTACACTTGCACTACCTGAGAAATTCTGAAAATTCATAAACGCAATTTTAAAAAAAAGAAAACATTACTTTCCATACCAAATTATGTAATAAATATAATATAAAAATAGTGAACAGAAGCCATTTCAAGAAAAAAGAGTACCCTTGAAGATTCGAACTCCTATTTCTATGGAAGTCGATTTTCGATCCACAGTGCGGCGGCCTGCCAGTAGTCTACAACGAGCTTCGGGCGCGCCCGTCTACGTGTGTACGTGACGGTGTGATGTTGTTATTTTAAATATCCACTAATACCAGAGATTGATAGCATTATGTCAGCTGCTCATCGACCTTTGTGAAATATTGCTATCAGAATGCAAGGACTTTTGACCGTTGAAGAGTTCTTCTACGAACCCTACTAGTTTTGATTTACTTACCAGATGCGCTCTAACGAGTATAAGTGGATTATCAAAAGTGACAAGGAAAGGTCACCATTATCCGTTAGCTGCCTAACATTGAATAGTTCCATGGAACCATCAGTGGTCTCCATCATTACTTCACTCGTCCAAATCATACTGCTCTAGTGAAAATACATCACTTATCTTAGAAAATGGTAACTTGAGGAGTTCTATTGATTCCTCATGGATTCTGTTGGCCACAGACGTGGCGGTGGACTGTTTGACTACTTTATTATTTATTAATACTCCGCCGGATCACTCTGCCCCGGTTGCCCTTTGGGATCTGAAGTTCTGGTTTTGTTCCTTTTTCCTTTCCTTAGGGGAGTTAATTAAAAAACTTATCCAAATCACACATGCTTTATTGCAAACAATGTTTTGTATAGTTTTTGGAGTTTACTCATTAAAAATCGATTTTCATATAAAAGCCCGGAGTATGAAAAATTATGGGGAGTAAAATCAAACTACGATGTCACACTGTCACACGGTACGGAGTCACACGATGTTAGCCGAAGATGCGTCGGTCGCTTCGCATTGCATGCAGATATAGTGAATAATATGTTTTCATCGGTAAAACTCGGATCTCAATCGGAAGACGACGGGATCCGAAGTGTCAATTAATTATTGTATTCAATGAGTGACATGTTTATATTCATTAATATGAAACTTTATTATTTTTTTCTGTCAAATGTCAAAATGAAAAATGACAGCATGGTATGATGGGTACTGGTTTATTTTATAATCGTTCGTAAGGAGTAAACTCCTGTCGTGCGTCGGAGCTGACACACACAAACAATTTATTTTTCGGTAGGCAACTAGTGCGAACAGAGCCCAGTACATATGACATCCCCGACTCACACATAAAGATTTTTTTTAATTTCTTGTAAGTCATGTTGCGGCACCCTTGACTAGTCAATATAGTGCACTCTTTTTTTCTCATACTTATGAATATGCGCTAGCTCTATCGGAGCTTGACTTAGTGTTGCGCAACCGACGCAGTGATTTTAATAATTAAACATAACAAAGGCAAGTCATACAACCTTATTTAACTAAAATCATTATTAATACTTTATTTATGGCTGAATTCAACGCCACGCCACTTACGCAATTGAGTAGAGATTGAATAGTTAAATGTCCCTCGACTAGTTGTCAACCTATACATTAAGGTCACATAAACGTCATTTAAATTAATGACCCATTTGAGAGGCCTTTGTGAATTTGGCCATTCGTTATAATAAAACTAGTCTGTTCGGCGAGAGTTGATACATATTATGATATCGTTTCGAAATAGTGACTGTCGCTTAACTATCGCAAACTGTATGACGGGCGGAGCTTATCGCCGCGCGTAGGTACTGTTTCGTGGTACGAGGGACGCAGATGTTGTCAAGTGCGGTGTAGCACCGGGCGGACGGCGGCGAAATATATATATTTGTTTTGTTCATATACACAATCCCCATATTGTAAATTAATGTCGTTATGTGCGTGTCAAATGTCTGATTGGTATGTTGTGTTGATGTATTGAGTATGTATATGACGTGTCTTGTGTCTTTCTATAATATGGCATTGGCTTCGAGTGTCTCGTTTGGGTGTTCACGTCTTGCTTTCTGTTTATACAGTTAGGATATTCAATAATAATATTCTATGGAAAAAACCCTTTAATTTTATATTATTATCGATAAAAATAATTAGCAGGCCGCTATTTGTAATGAGTTAAGAAGCCCTGACTTTTTACTTTTTTATCAACTCTCGGTGAACAGACCTTACCTAAATGTCTCTATGTTCTGCCGTCAACATTTTCGCACCCCGTAACGTACCGCGAGGTCGTTACTTCCTCTGTAAAACAACTCGAGCCATTTTTACGTTTATAGTGCCCACTTCGTTATCTTTCCGTCGAAACACTTTTATCACACGTCCCTTGGGCCAAACGTTTCGTGGTTAACTTGAATCCGCGATTACCACCTTCACTACCTTCATCATCACCTATCATCACCTTCTTTCACTGGTTGCACCTCCGTGGTCCATTTTTGACGTCGCTGAAGTGTTGGCACGTATTCTTTCAACCACCTATTCCTCGCCAAATGTAAAAAGAGCGCTGACGCTTTTTTTTACGGGTGGCGAGGTATACGCGAAAAGATATCTGCTAAAGTCTGAGATACTCGCTATTGTTTTGGTGCGCACAAGTTTGAATGGTCAAACGTGCCCAACGTGGAGTGACGCGCCTCATCCGAGCAGTATGTGGTTTGGTGTTAATGCCCACAGGTCGTTGGGGTTGACCGGGACATGCGTTACTGGCCTCCGACGCCTTTCACCGGCCTCCACCTCTGCGAAAAGTATCTGTAAAGTGGACTGATTGTACTATCCTTTCTCATGTTCCGCTCATATGTGGTAACGCTAGTGAAATGAAGCGTCAGGCGATTTTCCTCATTGCCAGCTCGTCGGCTAGTCGTTTTCTCAATATTGATTCAGGCACACTAACGAAGTTTTTCTTATGTCTTTTTTTTATGTCAATTGACTTACAAACGAGCTGATGGCCCACCTGATGGAAAGTGGTCACCGCCGCCCATGGACATCTGCAACACCAGAGGTGCTGCCAATGCGTTGCCAGTCTAGGGAGGATGGGGAATGGGGATGGGATAGGGATGAGGGAACAGGCCTCCGTCGTAATAAATTGCGACGGCTTGGCCGCGCAAAGCAATAAAACGCCGCAGCGCTATAGCTGTTGAGTCAGCACTTACCAATGCTGCGATTAAGATGTATAGGTATATATGGCTCTTATAGTGAGGCAAATAAAGAACCCCACCTTTTCTCACATTTCCTCTGCCAACGACTATCTCAATCGTCCCAAAGTTATCCAGTACAACTGACTAAATGCCAATTGATGTTGGCGTCTTCCTTTTGGTAAGTCAGCCGGCTTTTCTGTTCTTGCAGAATTAATAATTAGCTTGTACATACTTATTTAATTGCAGGCCTGATATGCAAAATACAATAGTTCTGGCGTAACTCATTTCATTAACTACTACTTTTGAGTTTCCGTGCAGTGCACGAGTAGGTGAGTGACCAGTTTTTAATCGATAGCCTCGGTAGTCTCTTTGCTTCCATCCGGTGCTTCATTTGAAATGAGACTTCTGCGTGGAGTAGAAGACCTTTAACACACACTAAACATTAGGTCTAGTTGTAACACTGTGTACTGGTGCTCTGAACTGGATCGCTATTCTTCAGTTTGGTTATTTCTTCCGGGAACGACATCTATTGTGACTACTGCCAGAGTTTATTTTCAGTGCGCTCGATCATTGGCGCTGAAACGTCGACTCGTCGCTTGTCGCGGATTGTTTGTACGAAAGCGAAAACTTGTGTAAGTATGCATACTGCTCGTGTCAGCGATGAAAATTGCCCAATATCAATTAAGGAATTAGGGGTGGGGGAGCGGCGTTGACGGCGTGTACCGATCTGGCCGATGTACAAAGTTCTGGGTCAGTACACGAAGTCCCGATGCTCCTCTCCCGGGGCCATTCTTCATCATGTGTACAAATAAAACACGGAACAGACAGCCACATACTCTTTTCAAAGTTCTAATTAGGCAATAGAACCTTTGGGGATAGCAGAAATTTAATCCTGGGCGGTGCTACTAATTATATTTGTCAAATCGAACTAAAGTAAAATAATTATAATGCAGTGCATCTATTTTATTATTGTCTCGGCAAACTTTGTGTTTCGTCAGTCGTCGGATTTCTATCAGATGCATTCGTTTGTATTCGGAAATGCGATGATTGCCGATATCTTTGCTTTGGACAAATTAATAAAATACCCAGCATTTTCTTTTAGCTTCCCTCATTACCTACTAAAATATTGAGATATGGCACCACAAAGTTGTCTTACAATACTCCTAGTTTGTTGTCACTGCGCCGTCGCCCCCCTCCCCGCCAGCTTCATTGATAACCAGCTGCAAGTCACGGACTGCGCGCCCCTATAGCCCCCCACCCCCATGTGTCTATTTAACTGATAAAAAATAACGTTTATTTTATTTTATTATATTCTGCATCTTGGCGATCTGGGTAATAATCACGTTGAGAAACAAAATTTGTCCTTCCTGTGGTCAAAAGTTTTACATTAACGTTTTGTTAATTCAGGCCAAAACTAGGCCAGTGTTTCATATTTATGGCGGCTTATTCATTGTCGAATCTTCTACCTAGATGTGCTACGCTCTGCCTCTTGTGCCTTGAAAATTGGATACTGCCAGAGCCCCTAAGGTTAGCAGCTAGTTCATTAAGGTGTTGTAAAATCTTAGTTGATATTTTTTGCTGTATGCTGACATTTCTTTGCTAACTGCGTTGAAGTATTTTAAAATCCTGATAAATGTATTTGTTATTAATGTACAGTAGAAAGGGATTTTCATCATGCTTCGAAGGGCTTGGCTTTGGAATCTTTCTAGGATGACGATATTGCTGATAGATGTGGGCATTTCGCGAGAGCATCATTTTTTCGAGTCCGAGGCACAAAGTGCTTTAAATGAAGGCTGTACGTTTCTACCAAAAATCATGCATCTTCTTTAGACTTTAAGCTACTGGAGATTACTTTAAAAAAGTTGAAGTTGTTTATATACTTAATATTTTTCTAAATAATATTGAAGTCCAGAAATGTGACACCGGTGGATTCGGATTTGTTCACAATTTTTTTTAATAACGCTACATTTAAAGCTTAAATCAATATTTTGTATTGTTTCGCATGTGAATAATTAGTTAACAATTCATATTTTAAATCCTAAAATAAAATATCGAAATTAGTTTTTGAGCAGTATCGTATATTCTACGCGTCCGAGATTAGCGCATGATTACAGTGGCATTTACAAAAAGGTTCGCCCGCTTCTACCAAAAAAATATTAGATACTTCGCTACCCGCTTGTTGGTAGGCATTTAGTCACGCCGCAAATGCTGGAGGAAGTGCACGCGTCTCGCGATGCTTGGGCAGATTTTGTTAAGGCAAGTTAGTCGTTCGGTGGTTTTGGAGTAGGGTGATTTTTGTATTCGGTGTTACGTTTTAATTGTAGAGGTCCTAGTTTTTTTAACAAGTGAATAAGGGGTGAAAAATTCCCGGAGGGACGAGTTTTATAATTAAAAGTCTCAAGATTGTATTATTTTTCTCCTACCCATAATTGTAAAATTTCGTTATATTTCAATTTTAGTGAGAGTGATCTCCGAGGATTCAGCGGTCTTTTTGTGAACCGAATTCAAATTACATCCACCGTAATCAAAAATGAACCAAGGTCACACCGAAAGTTTTGCACTTCTGGCTATTAAGAGGTATTTCAATTTCGAATGTTGTTGTTTTAAAAAATACAGTATTTCTATTATTTTATACAATTCATGGTACGTAAAAGATTTCGGCCGCAATCCGACCGTCAATTTTTTTTAAGACTTATCAAAGTGAACCTTGAAAATGGAATTGACGCGAAAAGATTTTAGAGCGATGATTTTTTACGATTTGAAAAGTTATCTTTCTCCTCAAGAATGTAGTGCTCGCCTGCAAAATGCTTTTGGGATTGAAGCACCACATTTGAACACCGTTAGACGTTGGTACGCTGAATTTAATCGCGGCTGAGGATCTCTACATGGTGATGTTCGTGGAGGCCGACCGTCAACCGTGGTCACTGATGAACATATGACCGCTGTCAAACGAATGATTGAACAAAACCGACGAATCACTTACGATGCGATTCGAGGACAATTGGGGATAGGTATGAGCCAGATACAAAGAATTTTGCATGAATATTTAAATGGTCGGAAACTTTGTTGTCGTTGGATTCCTCATGAGCTGACTTCAAGTCAGACACAGGCTCGTGTTGATTGGTGTCAAGAAATGCTGGTGAAATTTGACCAATGTCGTTCAAATGCTGTTTACGATATAGTGACTGAAGATGAAAAATGGATTTATTGTTACGATCCCGAAAAAAAACAGCAGTATAGTGAATGGGTCTTCGAAGGTGACAGCAGGTCCACGAAGCTGCAACAAGCTAAAAGTGTGAATAAAAAAATGATCGCCTGTTTTTTCTCTAAAACAGGGCATATATGTACATTGGCATAAATGAACGGTTAAGGCAGATGGTGCATGACCATCTGTTTGTTTACCCAGAGTGTCAGAAAAAGTTCGCGAGAGACGACCAAGAAGCCGTATCGTCCTGCACCACGATAACGCCTCGCCTCACACCGCGAAGAAGACACAGGCATTTTTGTCTTCTGAGAAGATAGAGCTCATGACCCATCCTGCTTACAGTCCTGAACGACGCGACTTCTATATTTTTCAATAAAATAAATATTTGATGAAAGGTTTAACTTTTGAAAGCCCTGAAGAGGCAGTGACGACCTTTAATCAACACATTGAAAACATGCTGCCAGAGGACTGAGCTTCTAGCTTCGAAAAATGGTTTCAGCGAATGGAAAAGTGTTTAAAACGGAACTGAGAATATTTTGTAAAATAATAAAAGTATTCGTTTTATTGCATGTGTTTACGCAAAACTTTCAGTATGACCCTCTTATAGTATGGACGTTGATCTCGATGGACGCAGTTTTGAATTCAGTGCCAAACTAATTTTAAAAGTCAATAAAATTAATAATATCTCGGGCACCACAAGGCCGAATCGGAGGCAAATTACGATGCATTTTTTCTAAATTTAAGCTTGTTTTTGAAATATGAATAAAACATATAACTTAAAAAAAAAACGGCGACCGAATCACGCAAAATGGCTCAGTCTGGAGAAATGCCCGTCCATGTTTCCGACGGAAGCCAAATTAGTGTGTAGGAGAATCTCCGGGAGATGCTCTTATAATCGACTAGGTAGTTCGACTCGGTTACCACACCATACCTACTTATTTTCTTGCTACCGACCTATTTATTTTCAAAACTGGGTCTTTAAATGATACTGAATACCTACTTGGTTTTTTTTGGATGGTGTTCAAAAAGTCACCCTCGTTAGTATTATCATCAATATACTCACAATAAGCATATAAAAATTAACGTATATATATTGCATATTACAATAACAAAGGTACATAGGTAAATATATTAATTTATTCATTATGGCTGTTCTGCTGTGGGTGCAGAAGTAGCAGCTCAACTGGCAGCAAGGCCGTGAAAATATAACATATATGACATCTCTACTGAGAGCAAAGAGTTCAAATGTAAACTTTTGGGGATATTCCAAATTGCAGCAATAAATTGCCATAAACATTACTGGGTTTTCAAGCACCATTCAACTCCGGTGCCTTGCGCATGAACAAAAGCCCACATACTATGACGCATACGTTGCGTCTGCGGATTCGAATGGCGTAATGTTCTATGATACAACGTTTTCTTCCTATTTTAACGTGAACAGAACAGTTTTGACAGTTCTTAACTAAATGCTGGCTGAACTGTGTCACTTTTTTACACGTCCCATAACAAGCACATGTAAGTACCTACCTAGTTCATTTTTCATTTTCGGTTATTTCAGTTTGGTTTCAGTTTAAAGTAGTTTAAACTAATCCAAAACTTTAGATTTGGTCCTCATAGTTTCACAGTTCACTTGACAACAACGTTTGACTACAGAAGACCGGTACAAGATAAACTGCAGTAAAATGCAATCTGACTTAGTTAGGTACAGCCAATCGCAGTTCCATAAATTCCATAGAAAACTGATAAAACGCGGCTTCTGATTAGCTAATTACCTACTTTCAAACGCCTCTTTCTATAGTTTTTAGGGTTTCTCCCTGCTAGCCTTACGACCCTTCATAGTTTCATACCGATCGCAAAGAATGTCTAAACCCAAATTGAACATGTGAAGTACCTACGTAATTAACTAGTTATCTCTGTAAAAATAAATTCAAGCAATTGCTCCATTGCTGACGTAAAATAGGAACAAGGAAACAAACACACTTTATGAGTAATATTATAAGTAGAAATATATTTTACCCTTTCAACGCCAAGGACGCTTAAAAGCGTCATGAGCTGTCGTACTTACCACCCACGCCAACGACGCTTAGGTACCTGTAGTTGTCGGAGGTACAACTAAAAAGAGTAATTCCTGCGTACATTAAGTTGATTTTTGCTTACCTTTTGAAACGCGCTTGGCGTGTGAGTGGCACATTTGCATTTGACGTAAGGTTGAAAAGGTTAATTCAAGAAGTACAAATGACCTCAGAGTTAAATTGATATTAAACTCGGGTATCATGTCTCACGTGATTTCAATGGCCTGATGATAAATGGTTTCATCGGAATATAAATAGCTTAACATAATAGTAGATGCGAGGTGCATCTGCTTTTCTTTCAACTACTGAAAAAAGTTGGTAAAAATATACATACATACATACATATTCTCACGCCCGAAATCCCTAATGGGGTGGGCAGAGCCACAAGACTACTTGTGGCCACGTTTGATTAATTAGTCCTAAGATGGTATGATGAACCATATGGTGACAGGGGATCAGCCCATCGCCCATACAGATAGTCCACCATGTTGGAGAGGACCCGTCCCTTAGTCGACTTTTACGACATGCCAGGATGATAAGCATCTGCACGCAATCTATGCTATTTCTTCACTCCCAGTGCAGCAGAGGAGATAAAAATATAATACTTTATTATTACAAACAGACATGAAATCACAAGTAAAATACCAGCGACACACTTCGTTAAAAACAAGTAGAATAAGTTGGTAAAATAAAGTAAAAGTAAAGTTAAAAACTAAAACCTCACTAGCGACGTACAAAGCCGTTTTGATCTTGGTATGACGCACCCTTAGATTTTTTATAATTATAGCTTATGACACTCGCACGTTCTCGAATGATCGATATCATGTGATATACCTACCATTTATTAAAATCGTTCCAGTGGTTCTGCGGCCCTAACATGCACGCCACAAAGATAAATTAGAACCGTTTATCTCTATGACTATCTCTTTCATCGGCACTAGTGTGAGAGAGACGCACTTAGAGATAAACGGTTCTAATTTATCTTTGTGCCATGCATGTTAGGGCCGCAGGAGCTAAACTGGAACATCCGGACATTTTCACAGAAAACTTGTATCTGTTCGGTTCATTTTCATTAGTGTCGAAGTTTCGATTTCGGTTTCGTAAGGTTTCAGAAAAAAAAAACATGTTTCGGTCGAAGGTTCAGTTTCGTTGAAAAAAGTGCCGAACCTTTCGGTCGCACCGAAAATTACCTACCCGTACTTTCGGATCTCGTTCGGCTCACCTCGAGTACGCTCTGCACGTCTAGCACGACCTGCCCGCGAGTCATTTGTCGCTCATTACATCCCGTACATATTTGACTAGTTAGACAGAGACGCACTGAGGGACAAACGGCTCGCGGGCATGTCGTGCAAGCCCCCCTGCTTAGTCGGCAACGGCGTAGTTCGCCAGAGTTCGCCAGTCACTAGCTCAGTGGAGTAACGCTTGTGTGGTGTTCCCGGATAGTGTAAATAATGGTAACTATTTTCAAATACAATTTTGTTTTTTTTTTGTTAGGAATGAATGAATTCCAATTTCATAGTGTAATTTTATTTTTAACCCTTTCTTCACATATGACTCTAGATCAAATAAGTGCTGCTTTGTGCTGAATATTTAAGGGCATAATGTAGAAATTAAAGCGTAGTTGGAAGAAAACAACAAATTTTGTTTTCTTTCAACTTACCAGCCGATTCCGCTCATTCACAGTCCGAAGGGCAGCTGACCTGACATCCGTCTTAACTATAGAGTCCAACTACTTTTCTGTGGACTGTCAAAGTATTAGCAAGACACTCAGATTATAGAATAGTGATAGACGCGCTGTATCTTACTGTAATGCTACGCTGTCCCCGCAAACATCACAGCCCTGATGACAAAATAAGACAGCTGTATTTTATCAGTACGTCGATTTCAAAGGTGGTACCTTTCCTTAAGCATATACTTACTTTACTCTTTGCCTTACGTCAGCCACAGAGCACACAACGATAACCACCATTTTTTCTTTTTAATCTGAATGCGAGTCCTTTTAGCCACTTCTTTATGACAACCAGAGATTGGTCAGACTTAGTCCTATGGAATTTAAGGATGTATACCCAATATATCGATTTGTATATTTTTCGCTGAAATTGAATAGTATGGTAGTTTTAGTCGTTTCGCATACGTGTAATAAAAAATAAAACCACTTTACCGTTCTTTTAAAGGAGATAAATGACATTTAAGATTACATGTGTTATGTGCTGTGCCTATGTGATTTGTACATTTGTACATTAACACAGTATGAGGGATGTATAGTTGTATACCTAATTTACTTGCCACCGACTTCTATATATTTAATTTATTACTGAATTAACAAATATATCTGATGTTTGTAGGTAATTTACTAAAGGCCAGTCTTTATTTCTTAGTTTTCAAAGGGTTTTTGGAGTCAGTTTTGTTTTTTTGTTAAAATTAATTTTATTTTTAGCTTTCTAGTGAATACGATTTCATTATATCCACTTTTACCAAATGTGTCAACAGCTCATCTACCTTTGTAAAATAGTGCTTTCAGAATGCAAGGACTGTTGACCGTTAAGGAGTTCTTTCAAAACCCCACTATTAGTTCCGATTTACCAAGATTTAACGAGATCAAGTTGCTTAGTGACAGAGACAAGGAAATGTCATCATTATTCGTTGACTGTCTAACATTGAAGAGTTCTTAGTAGTAATCCGTGGACTCCATCATCACCCAGATTGACAAAATGATGAATTTTTTATGCAAATGCATCAGTTATCTTAGAAAATGGCAAAAACGGTATATGCTTGCATACAAAATATGAGAAGTTCTGTTGATTCCTCATAGATCCCATCATCAGATCCCACCAATTTTTCTATGGGACCATTTCTGAACTATGTCAATCCCAACAAAAAAAGAATTATCGAAATCGGTTCACGGGTTAAAAAGTTATGTGGGAACATACATAAAAAAATATATATACGAGTCGAATAGATAACCTCCTCCTTTTTTGAAGTCGGTTAAAAACCCGAACTGATGATATCACTGTGACATCACAGGTCGGGTATTCATACAAATAGGTTCTACCTGTGACTGGCACAGGCAGAACCCAATTGTAAAATTTTAACTTGAATTCGACATAAGGTACAAACAGGAGCACGCAGTGCATAAGCGCTTATAGAAATTGTACTAAAGTACGGATTTTTTAATTACTAATCGCATTCTTATTCCTGTTTCAATGCGAGCACACGCCGTCCCCGGGGAATAAAATGATAACCGCAAAAACATAATTGTTCAGAAAAAATAAAAAACATGTTTTTGTCGATTGCTTCTTAATTACTGAACGTAAACAGATGATAGTCAGCTTTCGGAAAAGCAAATTTTTTATGCATTCTAATTTTTATAACGAAACCCACATAAGATTTGCCAAAACGAAGATATTTCAAAAATAAACAGTTAATCAAAATGAAACATCACCTGAGATTCATAATGTCAATTTATCATTTTATTCTCGCTATGGCTAGGACAAAAAGTAGTATTGTATCATTGTCTTATCATTTTATTCTAAGAGTTAGTTAGTCGGAAGACAATGATAATATTTTTTACTGTTCAGCACCAAAAAGAGTTGTTGTACTAATACAACATTATACAAACAGCCCGGAAGGTTTGAACGAGAATAAAACTTGCCTTTATCATTATCTTCTGGATTTATTTTCACGAGAATATCATTTTATGAGCATTTGTCATATTAACAAGTGTGAATAAATTTTGTTAATATTATCATACCACTAAATTCTTGTAAATTTAAGTTTGCGCAGAATCTTTGAATAATATTGCATCATTTTGTAATTCCGTAAATAACTGTATAAAAATTACGAAAAAAATTGAGGTGATGTATTGGCATCCTAAGATCTCAAATGTCATTTAACACTAAAACTGTGATAATGTCAGTTATCTTTTTGTTCCCCGGGGACGGCGAGTCATGTGCACTGCGACTAAGGGCCCTTGCACCGTCGACGCGCGTTTCTTATCGCTGTCACTTTTACTTTTGTTGCTGTAATATGCACAAACGCCTCGACACATAAGCACCTAGTTATCTACCTAAGTGGTTTTTGAAGCTTTATAATTAACCTTGCCATGTCGGGAAAGCATAAGATGTGATAACAAAAATGACTAACAGCATACAAGTCACGGATGAGTAAGGATAATGAAAACTCACGATTTGTGCAAGGTACTTATATCACGATTTATTAAATAAAACACATATTTAGGAAATATACCGTCAGCAGATCAAATCACTAGATTCGAGGCTTTGAGGTCGGTACATTACTCGTATGTCCAGCGATTTACATTACCGATAGATAAGGCATTAAGCGCAGCGCGGTGCCGTCGCCGGGGCGGGCGGCGCCGCGGCCCGGCCGGCCGGGGCACGCGGACGAACACGTGAATAAAAAAAAAACATAAATACAACAATTAACGTTTATTTCAATCCATAGAACCATATAAATAACGGTCAAACAAAATACTACTCGTACAAGTAAATCGATATGGTTTTATGTTGTTGCAAACAATAGGTAACAGACGCCTACTTTTACAAATAAAAGTAGCCTTATAAGAGGAAGTTTGATAGCATTGTTAATAAATAAATATAATCAACGGGAAGAGGTGCGAAAAGGGCCGGATACAGTGTGCGGCAGCGGACCGACTGGTGGAGTCAGTGGCGGGGCGGTGAGCCGGGCGGTCCGCTTCACATACAATACACTTCACCTAGCTAAAGTTAAGTAGAGCTAACCGTTATGTTCGTACATACAACTCCTTGTTATCACGACGCGTTGCAGCTGCTTCACACGAGCCGCCCGTCCCGATACAGCGGCGGCAAGCAATGCTACTGGGGTAAGCGGCGTCATGTGAACCAGACTTAAAACTATCATATTAACTATATCCATGTTAAAATTTTCGAAGATATACATATTTCATAATATTATCATGTATGGATATTACAATACCATATAACACATATTGCGTATGTCAATGTATATCATAACAAACAAGATGGAGTATCAAATGCCGCTCAGGGCGGCCGATTAACATTAGGTTCGTTTCACATTATAATAATTATCATTTGATATGAAACAGTGCATTTCAAAAGTTCAACCGTCACACCTTTATAGAATCCCTCACTTGTAAACTTTTATAGAAAAAACATTTTATTGTTCTCGCTTTGTATCCATAAAATACTTTCAAATGCAACAACTTCTTAGTCTTACTTTATAAACATTATTTTCTTCAATTCAATAAACATTAAATTGACTCATTTATCAACGACAAAAAACTACAAAAATATATATTAACATTAGCACGAGTCAAATAGAGTGCAGGGCAACGTCAAAGGACGCTTTCAGTGCATTGAGAGGCGCAGCTGGCCGCGGGGTGCAGCCGTGCGCGTGTCGACGCGGTTTGCGCGTGTCGACGCGCGCGGGCTATTCGGCGCGCGGGCTGTTTGGCGCGCGGGCTGTTCGGCGCGCGGGCTGTTCGGCGCGCGGGCTGTTCGGCGCGCCGGCTGTTCGACGCGCCGCTGTAAGGGGCGCGCGCGGGCGGCTCGGCGGGCAGCGGGCGGCGCCCGGCTGTCGCTAGCGGCGAGCCAGCGTCGTGCGCTGCCTTATTCCGTCTTTTATCACGGGTCCTACCCATTACGATACGATTACTCAAGTCCGTTTACAACTAAAAAAATATAAACTTTCAAAAACGTTAACAACTACAGCCATAACAAAAATAGACTAATAACGACTACGCTACGGCATCTACGAACTACTTAAAACTATTCACTAAGTAAATTTGAAACGAAACTATAGTATTAGCTCACTACGTAAACGAAGAGGGTACGCATGTGATGCGGTAGAAGAGGCAAGCGGACGCTTGAGCGCCACCGTCGGGAGATAATCTCAGGGAGCGGTCCTACGAAGCGAGCCAGAGTGAGAACCAGTGGGCGGGCGCGGGCACGGCCCCGGACGAGCGCGGGCAAAGCGCCTCAGCCAGAACCGGGGGGCAGATAGGGTCAAAGATTTCGGTAACATTTATAATACAGATTCGGTGAGGATCCGAAGTCCGGGGCGCGGCCCGGGCCGACTCTATGCCCCATTAAAACTACCTATATACAGACGCAACCACTACATTTGCGCATGCGTACGCGAGCCACTTGAGCAAACTAGCACGCGGCGGGCCGAGGCGGCGCGCGGGCGCCGGGCGAGGCGAGCCGGCGGCGCGCGCGGCTGGTGCCGGTCAATATAAATATTCAACAACAACTTATTACAATAATCCGCGTTCGGGTTGGAGTACATGACGCGGCGCACGCTCGGCACCCTACTTACAACAAACACCCTTTAAAATTAACAATTTGCCATACAAGTTATGGTCCATACGTCGTTGGCTAACCCTGTTGAGTGTCGGACCGAGTCCGAGTGAAGGCATTAGAGACGACGATAGATCGCGGCGGAGCATGAATGGGACTTTGGTTAACATTCATCTATTAAACTAACTAGGTAAACTTACGGTAACTGCAATATCAATTAATCCTACGTAACGTACAAGTTAGTTCAGAAAATCCTGTTACAGAGATTGAGGCGGACTGCCGATTCGTGGTA
The DNA here is from genome assembly GCA_947859335.1 of Tortricodes alternella. NCBI lineage: Eukaryota > Metazoa > Arthropoda > Insecta > Lepidoptera > Tortricidae > Tortricodes > Tortricodes alternella. The sequence goes on along the minus strand of OX401970.1, from coordinate 17,160,361 downwards.
TTTTTGATTCATACATATACAATAAAATTGACAATATTATAAAATTATTATTATAAGTAACTATAACTAATTGTGATCTTTGATTTTATAGAATCAGAATTCCTTAGTAGTAAGGTTTTTGAAATCTCTAAATGATTGATATACTTATAATAATAAATCGGCAGTTTGGTGGGAGATAATCAATGACGTATACATAACGACATACGTTTATCGCCATACCTATTATCCGAAAAAGAATCATTCGTCACAGTCGTTGCCAGTAACTTGAAACAAATCTTCTTTGGTAATAAGTGAAAGTACAATGAAAGTCCCACTTTTCGCTTGCTACTTTAGGCGCCTGGTAACGTATTTACGTAACTAATACATCATAAGAAATAATGATACAAATAAATAATGTTGAGCGGCGTAAGAAATTAACGTCCCCGGGAGGTTAACCAAAGTAACAGGACATGCTGATAGACACGTCTGGAAATTTATAACTAACATTAGAGTGAGATTGACCAGAGCCAGCAGGGATGGGGACTGAACAGAACCGTCGCTGGAGGTAACAAGTGTTCGTCGCCGGCGCGGCGCGTGCGCCACACGTGCGCCTACGACCTGCAAGCAACCATACACTACATTACATTATGGGTTTACCGAAAAACCGATTTGGACCGCATGAACACAAAAATGTATAATGAGTTCTAATGGATTTTTACGTAATATATCATTAATTCTTGAATAATTATTAAAATAAAACAGTACCAACTAACACTAAAAAAATAGATAAAAACTAAAACTAAACTAAAATTACTTAAAATAAATTTAAAATATCTGGTCCCCGCGGCAGGGTGCCCATCACGCAAGCTGCATTTCCACGCTGAATGGCTATGCTTAGCCTTTGTGCGAGGTAGTAGCCTGCGCGAGGGTCACCCGTGGCCTCCCTGAGACGCTTGCTGAGCTCCCTGAAAAGCCCATGCGCGCCCGGGTCCCAGGGACCTAGTGTCTCAACTTCAGTCTTTATTTTGCTCGAACTAATCTTATTTTGTAGTATTACCAAGGTGATTACATGAAGGTGGTAGGTACCTACATGTCTAGTGGCGCGTTTGTGCAATACGGGAGAGTGCAGGCCAGAGCGGGTGGCCGCCTATACATCCGCATACTTGGATAACTTCTCGCGGAGGATGTGGTTTTCTTTCTTTAACAGCTCTACTTCTTGTCGCAGCCCCATGTTCTGAAATGTGACACTCATTATTGTAATGATAGCAAATATAAATGCAACAACAGACTTACAACATCACCAGCGGTGCGAACATGATTCATAATATATGGTTTATGGTAGGGTTTATGTTAAACTCGCTGATTAGAATATGTATCCAAAGACAGGTACTGTGCCCTAGCACCCTAGTGCTTCTCGCGCAAGTTATTTAGCTTAAGTTATAAAGTGACTGATCAGCTTGCTAGCTATAGCGTGCTTGGTATTCTATAGTATCGTAAATTATGTCACAGCTCTTTCATCTCTGAAACAGCTAATGGTTTTTAAACCATGCTATTAAAATGAGTTAAATCTGCCTAGACGTATACTATCCCCGAAAAGGCCGAATTAAAAGTCATAGAGCAGAATTTAAGAGCGGTTATTAAAAAAATGTTTTAGGGGTAATAATTTAAAAAAAAACAACTGCAGTGATCTTCAATTCATTAAAAAGTCGAAAACAGGATGTTAATAAAATCTGATACGGTCAGAATAAATGCTCCGTACGCCGCCGCGTTGGAAGCATTCGAAACAACAAATAATACTAAATAAAATGGTACACCCATTTGTTATAATAATGTTCCTTTCATAATTTTGAATAAATTCAGTTTGAGCAGTCGGGACCCACACTAGTATGCAATTGTAGATGTTCATAAATAGCGGTAGCTATTAGCGTAATAGCTATAGCCTATGTTACACGCTCAATTAGTATGCATCGATTGATATATCATTTGTCAAAATGATTACGGTGGGAGTTATAGGGGAACATAAAAACGAACATATTTACATACATACATACACATACTGGCTCAAAACATTACCCTCCTTTTAGGGAGCAGTCGGGTAAAAGCCCATTGGCCTAAGACGGTGTAGACATAGTATAAAAGAGGCGGGAAGTAAGTTATTTTCATACAAACGTACCGCGCGCGGCTTGTATGTGTGCGCCAAAGTAGCGCACACATACAAGCCGCGCGCGGTGCGTTGTAAGAAGATAACCTACTTCCCCTCTTTATACTATGGTGCAGATACCCACCTCCTTCTCCAGGTATCCAGCCCTTAGTGCGATCTGGTTCTCCTTCATGCGCCGCGCGTCGCGCGACCGCTTGGCTGCCATGTTGTTCTTCCGCCGGCGCGCCCAGTACTTGTCGTCTTTCAGGTCATCGGGCACAAACTGCCGATGACGTCGATAAGGTTTAGCAGCCGCGCCACACACTCATACCCTTCACCCAGTACAGAGCAGAACAAAAACGCTTCAGAGCTGGCCGACGCGCGATGGACTTCCACCTTTTAACGTGTCAACTTGCGACTTAAAAACGCGCCATGCGCTCTGCGCTGCGTTTATTATAATTGTTCAATACTTTGGTTTGATGCCACAAGAAAGCAAAAGTAGTAGTTGAAGAGCCAGCCGCAAAATTTCGTACCGAAGTTGATAACGCGATGAGATGCACAAGTCACGCCAAGTCCGTATATAATACGCCAATCCTGAACTTGCCGAAAGTTGAAAAAAGTACCCACTACCGGTGCAGAAAAAGGGTGTGATTTACCCATTTGATACTGAAATAACAGTTAGGAACTTATTGTGATATAGCTACTAACCCTCAGTTTGAGAAAATTTAATTTGATAGATGCAAAGGCTATATTTGCCGGAACACCTCGACAGATGAGATTATGTGAGCCGCATCCGTAGACCCGTATTTTGTAATTGGCAACTTGCGTTTTATTTCATCTTATTTTGGAAAATACTGAGTCATAAAAACCCAACTGTGTTCGCAAAACATTATTGTTGTTTTTTTTCGAGATACGACGCTTTGAAAGTCCTAGTTCATACCACTCACACAAACGCTCCATACAAAATGGCCCTGAAATATGACGTCACAGTTCAGTTAAAGTGTATCAAAGACGAATGTAAAAAGAGCCCTGGCGTATATACATTTTATAAGGCCGTCAGGGCTCTTTTTACATTGGTTATGGTGTACAAAATATATGAAATTCGCAATTATTTATAAAAATACTACTTTTAGGCCAATAACGTAGAATTAAAAAATGACAGAAATTTGATGAGGATGTCAAAAACTAGTAATTCAGAACTAAAAAGCAACATTTATTTTTCACTTATTTTGACAATTTTTGACCCTTAATAGAAAAAAAGTAACAGTCAAAATGATCTTTTTAACCGACTTCAAAAAATCCGAAGGAGGAGGTTCTCAATTTGACGCGTATATTTGTTTTTTTTTTTTTTGTTTCTTTGCCATGCATTTATTTATGTTTAGCTACCGTTCCACAGAAATATATTAATATTTGTTACTATAGTCAAGTAGCCAATTGTACAGATTACGGAAGGCCTGTCAATGTTTTCGTTATAGTGTAAGGTACGGGTAGCATTAAAAATATCTACACGTGAGTGATACATTTCTAATGAATTAATAGCACTTTATTGAACTTTAACCGACCGTGACAGAATGACCAATAAAACACGTCATCCACCCCTCATCTGGTTAAACCCTAGTATAGTCCTAAAGGTAGGCTGGGATTCGACGCCCCCGAGCTGATTGGCGCAGTTCTTTTCTAGGTGTTGGAGGTCACGTTTGCTCGATTACTTCAGTGTTATTCTCATCAACCACAAAATACGGGTCCACGAATGCGGCTCACATAATCACGTTTGTCGAGATGTTTCGGCAAAAATAGTCTTGGCAGACTTATATATACTTTAAATGAGGCTTAATAGTTAACGACTATACTAGTACTTATTAGTTTCATTCTGGAATCACCTCTCATCTTTCACCTGTCACCTTTGAGAGAGTCTGCCAAGCACTTCCGGCAAAAAAAAACTGACACACTTCACTTTTCTGTACCTATCTATAAAAGTGATTGCGGTATCAAATGGGTAAAACACTCCCCTTTCTTGCATCGCAAGTGGGCACTTTTTTCAACTTTCTGCAAATTCAGGATTGGTAGACTATTACATACGGACTTGAAAACAATTTTATGAGATATCATTTTGTATCAAGTCGTTACGAAACTTTGCGGCTAACTCTCCTACCATAATGCAGACATAAATCTCTAAGTCACTAGACGAAAAGTACTTTAACACTTTCATTGCCGAGCCAAAAACAAATGATTAACTAACGGTTATCCGTCAGACAGATCGATCCAAGCGCGTGCATGTCAAACAAACTAACGCTACACGCCGAGAACTCACCGGGAGAGTTTTCTAAAGCAAATATTGAAAAGCAAAAACAAAGTACGATGTTTTTTCCTGTTTCCTTGGTGTCGAAACTCTACGATCCGTCGCGTTAAGGGAAAAGAATTCGCTAGGTGAGTCCTTTGGCATAGCTTCTAGTCATCCATAGCTAGTATAGAATGAACTCGCTTCATTAGTCGTCGGCATCCGCATAACATTATAGAGAACTCGTGAGGCAGGTTTTTGGCAGTGAAAGTGTTAAGGTTAAATCTTAGGGTCACGTTGACGTCCAACTAATAATACAAAAAGTGTTCAATGCTACCTAAATTCCGAGCTCTTCTTACTGGTAATTATCTTATCAAAAGCTAATTACGACAAATGATACAGCATTTATCTTGTGCTCGTGCTATCACGTGATACCACAAATAAAAAGTGGTCAATCGGCAATTACAAGAAAAACACTGTGTAATTTGTCCCGTTTTCTTTTTAATAAGATAATTAACAGTAAGAAGACCTTGTGGTTTAGGTACAATTAGGTAAGGTTTTGTGTTACTAGTTTGAACAGTAAATACCAGGTAAAAACGTCAACATGACTTCTAGGGTTTTTACCCTTAAGCCCGTGTTTTATAAAGGTCCATCAAATCAAATGTCAGATCAGTAATATCAATAAACGTATTAATTTGCTTACAAATGATCGGATAATTTTGTACTAATGGATCGTTTTAAAAACCAGCCTAAAGATAAATACGAAGATTTACTCGTTAATAAGTTAACGAGTAAATCCGTCTAAGGGCGGAGAGAAAATGAGTGTCAAATGTGTTAGTTATGTTCAGTGACGGCTACGCGTAATCTACGATACGATATAATTTATTACCGCTAGGCCTTTACTTCCTATTTCCCGAGCGGTCAGCGCCTGGGCCCGAACACACGCAAACAGCCAATTGCAGTGGTCATCGTTTCCAGTCGTTCAGCAGCGAGGTTCAGGATATTGGTATTGAAAATTATTACTCCCAGTTGCAGTATTTTAAGGACAAAAATCAATTATTATGAATTAATTTGCCTTAATTGGATTATTCACGTACTTACTAAGAGTGCGCTTAGGTAAAAGTCCGTATTCTGAATAGTAATAGGCACATGATAAGTTACAAAAGCGAAACTTACGTTTTTTCACTTAAGTTTCCATCAGAATTGTTGTTCAGAGTAATGAAACTTGTTCCAATTTCCCGATAGATAATAGCACAGGTAATTTTAAATCGCGGTATTGTTTGTATGCAAATAAGTCGGCGATTTCTTTTTTTGTATTCAACAGTCACAAATTCAAATAAACATACGTAATTTATTTTGAAAAATATCGGTTTTATCCTATCATCCCTTTCGTGAACGAAGAAATGTTAATTAGCTTTAAATATAAAGTTACATTTTTAACTAGCTTCTGCCGTTTAATATTTTCCAGCCCCCATTTCACCCTTTTCGGGGTTGGTTGTCTTAAGAAAGTACCCTATGTCCTTCCCTAAGGCTCAATTATCTTCATACCAAATTTCATTAAAATCCGTTTTGCGATTTAGCCGCGAACGCGTAACAGTGACAGACAGAGTTACTATACGCATTTATAATATTATTATCGATTTGTTACGAAGAGCATTTGTACCCTTTGTACCAAATTTTAAGTAGATATCAGTATGGAATCAGTTTTCCCGTACAAACTTGAATTCATTGAGGCATCCCTCTATAAAGGTACTTTCGTTTTTAGGGTTCCGTACCTCAATTGGAAAAAAGTAACCCTTATAGGATCACTTCGTTGTCCGCCTATATGTCTGTCTGTCCGTGTGTTACCTAACCCCTTTTTCTCAGGAACACGTGAAGGTATCAAGTTGAAATTAATATCAAGTACGCAGGTCTGCAATGTCTTGGAGCCGTGAAAAATCAACCTTCTAAGTCAACGCAATCAAAAGATAGAGCCGTTTATGCCTCATATTTTGATACTCGCAAGGGAATCAAAACCGGTACACCCGTTGACCTAGAATCATGAAATTTGACAAGAAGCCGTGTCTTACAGTACAAGTAAAGGAAAAAACTACAAAAAGAAAAGTTTAGCCGAATAACCTTTGCACAGTCGTATCACACTCGACGGTTGCACTAAGATAGGAGCATGCAAAAGTTATTTTTTGTATTATTTCATAGGTAGGTTGTAAATCGTTGTCCGGTTGTTAAAAGCATTATTTTTCATTTTTTGGGTTCCGTACCTACAAGGTATTGTCCGTTTTTCATAGGTAAGTATGGGACCCTCGGCACGCGAGTCAGACTCGCACTTGACCGGTTTTGTTTCAATGAAATGACACAAGGATAATTTAATCCCGCTTTATCAGTGCGTCTCTCTCACACTAGTGTCGACGAAAGATATAGTCAGAGGGATAAGACGGGTTTAACTTATCCCCTTGTCAGCCATGCTGGGGCCGCTGGGGAAGGACATAGGTAGGCTATTTTTTTTAAATAAAAATGATAGAATAGGGCCTGGAAAAATAATTTACGGCAAGCTCGTGCGTGGGGTCATTAGATTTTCAAATTTGTTCATGAATGTTTTATTGGAGTTAGGCTCAAGGTTTTGTATTTCGTGTTGAACAAATGCCGTTGAATGAATAAGATACTGTCCCATAAATGATCCTGCGTTATTTATTAAGGATCCTGTAAAATCTACACTTTGCATTAGAAAATAATTATAATCTCAATTGTCTCACGCACAACTTATAAACAACATTGTATTGAGTTCCCAGAAATTATTATCAAATAAGAGCAAGCGATTTTGTTCAACAGTGCTGTGCAGTGCTACATGCAACGAATTTAAACAACTCACTCACAAGTTTTGATTAATTAATAACTTAGTATAAAAATGTATACAGGGTGTCGGGAAATGGTTCCGAAAGCCTCCGAAATCTGACTAAGTATCAGCATACAAACAAACATTTCAATATATTTTTCTTCTTATTAGCACCTTCTATATACAACTTTGTGATAACCTAGCACACTGTTTGCGAGATTTTTATTGTCCCGTTTGAGGTTTCCTACGCGACATTATTAAGTAAATTTAACATTTTGAACAAAACGAAAAAACAAATAAATATATGTGGTAGGTACTTGTACTTTTTAACATTCACAAAATACATTAACCGATAGTTTCCACTAAATTAATACATTTCATATTTTAATCTTGCATATTTATCATAAAATTGCTAATTATAGTAAGACTGAAAAACAATGTCCTATCAGCTTTTTTTAAATTTAGAGTTGCACCTGTGTGAGTCGTATAGTCGTACACTTCGAATAAATCGGGAAAACTGCAAAGTTGATTTTGAGAAATTTAAAAACCAAGTACTAATAAAATTAATTTAAGGAAGCTAAATCTAAACAATACAAATTAAACAATGAAATGCCTCCGCGTCAGGTTGGTTGTACCGTTTTCATTACTACACATTCTCCATAATCTTATTTGAAGTTGTTGAAACAGTATAAGCTTCTAGTTTAATTAGTTTTGTCTAAGCGTAAACAATTTCTATTTGTGAGTCGACAAAATGGGATAATAAAAAATCATGCGATACAGCTAGCTCCATACATAGCCCATAAACACAGGCCATAAACCTTCCGTCTATTTTTAACTAATAAACGCATGCTTAAGGGCCGCATGCTCTAGTGCGCCAAAAAATAGCACGGAGGCTAGTAGCATGAGAAACTTGTCTTATTAAAGTAACGTATAAAGTTATACACGATCGCACACATCACTTTATTACGACAAAGTTCTCTTCGACTTTAACGCCATTCAAATGAATAACTTCAAAAGATGAGTGAACGAATGATCACGTGGTCAAACTATTAGATTAGACATACACCGGGAGGAAACGTGGTTCGTTTCCATCATTTTATTTATCCCAGATCGTCAATCGATAACTAAAGCCAAAATTAAGTGTAGAAATATGTTTGTAATTATCTTCTCTAGATATGCGTAGCCGCCGGCTTTCAGAACCATTTCCCGACAACATGTATATACATTCGCTTCGGGATACGTTAGAGCGTTAATAGACGATCGAACTCGAACATGGTGCGGCTGTACCAACACACCGTAGGTCCAGTCAGCGTCCGATCGAACCAAGCGTTCCGATAATAATAATAATAATATGCGGCGGACTGCTCGCCATACGATCGGATATGGTCCGGAGCGCACCAAGATCGCGGTGCGAAGCGCACCATGTTCGATCGTCTATTAACGCTCTTAACTCCGTCACACACCAAACTTCATGCCAAACTATATAGTTAGTCCTAAATACTGCTCAGTAAAGCGTTAGTGCATTTGGTGTCATGCTGTGTGTGTGTGTATATCTGTGGGGTGTGATAGAATTCAGATTACCGATGTTAGCATATACTATTAATTTAGATACACGACACCGCCGTGGTGCCTACCGCTGCGTGTCGGATGTCAGTCGCTCTGTGCGATGCCTGCTCTCGGACGTTTTTAATCACTCTTAAAGTAGATTAATTTTTTTGTAATTTTTTTTTTGAGTTCAAGAGCTGTAGGTACTGTGATTTAAGTGGAGTGATTAAGGTTGGTCTGTCTCATTCTTCACAACGAATAAAGATTAAAAATAAATTAAGCGAAAATATTGTGCTCGGATGTCGGAATAGGAATATCAATAAATAATAATATAACCCTTTAGAGCTTACTTTGGGACTAGATCGATTTGCGTAAAGATTGTCCCCTGATAATTGATTATAACTATAATATTTATATATATACTACCTAATTATGCAATTCGCGTGCAGCTAAAGTAGCAACCCAAAGTACTTATTTTGGCAACAGCAAAGTCTTGATATTGTACGAGGGATATTCAGTAATCTGGAATTAATTCTTTCTAGGATATAGTAGCTTAAAACCTCCCCGAAACAAGCAAAAAGTTTTATCTTATTCAATTAAAATATAACTCTGGCTATGATATAAGTACCTACCTACTATTAGTCTATCGGTTCGAAAGTATTTTGACAAGTTTCTCTTAACGTTTGTTTTGAGGATATACCTACATATATAAATATTTGTTTAATAAATATATCAGGTAGACTTCCCTTAACATGCGGAAACATAAAGTATATTCTAACAACTTCAAACAAGCCGTACCAGCTGCACTTAAAAAGGGTAAGTCGCAAGCTGAGGTTTTACGAACCTTTGGAGTATCGAGACAGCTTTTTAATATCTGGAATAAATTGTTCAAGGTTCAGAACAGGTTCAATAATATCGCTAGCAACAGTCGTCCGCGACAAGTGACTTTAAAAACTGACAGCTTAATAAAAATGCTATGCACGGAAAGGAGGATCTCTCGCACAAATTGATGGGATAATTGTTTGATTTGTGTATGAAAATATACTCAAGATACACATGTTACCTTACGCCAAAGATAATATGCCACCCCGCTGGGTTTTTCAAAAAGATAACGACCCCAAACACAAATCCTTGCATGTAAATGAATCCAATGCTGAGCTGAATCGCAGAGTTAAATGCGGAAAGAATTCTAACAAGGAGGCTTTTTTTGAAGCACTTAGTTCAGAGTGATCAAACATACCTTATGAACGTATAGAGAAGCTAGTTGACTCTATGCCGGCTCGATGTGCTGCTGTTATACAACCAAAAGGATTTGCAACCAAACATTGACAATATGTTTTGTTTTGACTATCTTGTAATTTTGGCAATATTATATTATTTATTTGAGCAATCTGACGTGTATATTTTCTAATTCAAGTGGAATTATAAATAAAAACAGCTTAGCAGATTTACTGAGATTATTCATCAACATAGTGGACGATTTTTATTTGTTAATAATTATAATTTTCTGAAAATAAAAACAAAAACCGCCCAACCCCCCCTAAAGTGGCCCCCATGTATAAAATTCAATAATGTACGTAACGCGTCCGTGTTACGGCCACCGGATTACATTGTATACCAAATTTCAACTCAATCGGTCCAGTAGTTTCGAAGCAAATTGGCTGTGACAGACGGACAGGCAGACAGAGTGATTCTATAAGGGTTCAGTTTTTTCCTTTTGAGGTACGGAACCCTAAAAAGTAAAGTAAGCTTTTAAATTGACCCCACGATGGGAAAGCTCTAAAGGAAAGGACACGGTCGCGTAATCTTTCCATCAACTAGGTTATTCCAAGAAAAAAAATCCAACAACCATCTTTAAGAATATCTATTAATATATAATTATTATGACGGCTCCTTACAAATATGAATACGTATAATCTACTTTGCTCTTGATTGCTATTGTTTCTGTGAGGACAGTTAAAACAGAGATTGGAATGTGGAATCAAAACTTTTGCTGAAGGGAACAACAAACCAAAACGTCATCTGTGTATATGTATTTTTTGTTTTGTTGTTTTTTTCAAAAAGCGCCTAATCAATTTCGATAAAACTTATATGGGAGCGCCTCTCAAGTATAGGCATATTTAGCAGCCAAAAATATTGTTTAGGAAATGATCAAGAACCGAATTATATGATCTTTTCTTGACGATTCTGTTTTTCGAAATTTTTCAAAATGGCGGATGGGGTTGCTTCATTCTTAAGCTATGCAAAGACAGACTCTCGAGGTCTACAGCTCACAGAGCCCCTAGTTATAAACAAAGCGGTGACTGACCGAGCGAGCGCGAAGCATCTCCGTTTCAGGTTGGGCAAAAATGCTTTCGTATGTCCGGAATCCGGATGTCCGGCTGTTCTCCTCTACAGGTCGCATTTCTCAACCGATTCTCGTAAAATTTTGTATGGTAATAATAATATGGAACTAGCTTCTGCTCGCGACTTTGTTCGCGTGGAATTTTCCATTTTTTTTTGTTTTGAAACGACTCCTGTATTAAAGCGAATAAAACAAAAGGGAATTATTGAAATCGGTCAAGCCATTTTTGAGTTTTAGTGAGACTAACACACGGCAATTGTTCTAAGTAGTTTCTTTGCCGATGCAATAATTCGATTTCTTTTTAATGGCGGAGATATTGAGTTGTTTCAGTTTTAAGCTAAGCAAAGACTCGCGGGGTCTAAATCTCACAGAGCCAGTAGTAATATCGTTAATGACCGACCCAAACAGCTCGGTTTAGACGTTTCAAGTACCTATGAATACATTTCCTTAGATAACGACTTTTACCGGGATTTTAACAAGGTAATTAATAAACAAGTACTATTCATACGAGGGTCGCACTTAAAGTTTCGAGATGCATTCTCTTACTCAATACTTAAAAAAAGATTTTAGACAAATATTAAACGTTTTTGTAAGCAGTACGGTTTTATTAACTTATTACATTTGATAGAATAAAAAATAGCTAATGGTTTGCCTTTAATTGTTTTTGCTCCTATAGCTCTGACTACCACAACGATATTTTGCATTCCCCAGAATCAGGGACGAATGGCGTGAACAACGGTTCCAGTCACTGCAAAAAGCAGAAAATGCTTTCAAAGCGGCCATTTTATTGGTCCCCACTTCAGAGTTCAATAACTGTTTTAAAAAGTTTGTCCCAACGTATTGAAAAGTTCATTTATTTTTCAAGAGAATACCTTTTAAAAATAATTAATCTACTTACTTTTATTTCGTTTTACCGCATATTTTTACCTATTCCCGAAACTTTGAGTGCGACCCTCGTAATATACTATGTGTTCACATGGATTAAAACCACAGTACACTTTTACAGAGAACTTCATCCTTATTGCTTTGTTTGGGATACTGTCAGTTTGTAATTCAATTGAGAGGGAGTGAGAGCGCTTATAATGTTTGTGTCTGAAATAATAATTGTCATTTGTTTCCTGTAGGCCACGCGGGTGAAGCCGCGGGCAAAAGCTAGTTCTGTATATGTACCCAATATATTTCTTTTCGTCCAGTAGATCTGGAGAAAATTGGCTATGACAAACCGACAGAGAGACTCGAGAATGATCCTATAGGATACCGTTTTAACATCGGTTGTCGGACGGAAAAAAATCGCTTCTCGCTAGTAACTTTTATATCGCCTGCGATTCATTTAAAAATATAATAAAACTACTAAGGCAAGCATTTACGTAAACGTCCATTTTGTAAACGAAATTATTGAGGTTTAATTATTATACTTTTATCTATTAAGCTTGAAGTCAAAACCGAATAGTATAGTTTGGATTTACTTTATTATTCCCTGCATATGGTCTTTAACGAATATTTAATTCTACTGACATCTTTTCAATTCATAAGAAGTGCAACAATAAAGTAATATTAGAAATGAGTTTACCGATCAGTTACCGATCATATATGAAATTATTGTATTTTCTCGAAATGAAGGCTGTTGTATGTATGCGTATGTGTGTTGTTGTGTGCTCGTTTTCATGTCAGTGTGAGTGACGCCGCTCCCCGCAGGCAGCATGCGGCTAGGATTGATCAGCGCACTAACTTCATTTACCTGTTTCCGGGACTTCTTGATCATGGGCTGCGGTTTGAGCTCTTCGTCAGAGAAGGCGCGCGTCCGGGGGTCGAAGTCACGCCCCGAAGATGCCATGGAAAATGCTGTAATGCAACATTTCACACGTTAACACGTCTGACAAATAAACAAACTCAAAATTAATTAAGAAAATAAAACTTTTCTGTCTGTCCATACGAAGCGATCGAACTTCGAAAGGTTCTAGCCATCAATTTAAATTTTACACTGGTAGTGGAGTCCAAGAAGGTTTTCACTTATACATTATTTCGTGGAAACAGGTCCGAATTCGTTGTTTTTAGGGTTCCGTACGGCCTGTTTTTCTCATGCACGGATAGAAGTATCAAGTTGAAATGAAAATTAATTACTACTGTAGTAGCATTTTCCGTTGGCATCCATTGGCCAACGGTAGGGAATCCATAAGGGTTAGTAGTTTGCCCACACAAAACTAACAAGGGACCAATATAACAAAAAGATTATCATTACGCTGCTGCTGCTGCTGCTGGTGCTAATTACCAACGTTAGGCCATTTTCGCACCCTGCTATGAACATTAGAAATGCGAAACTGTGTGTGTGTGTGTTTGTTTGCCCTCGGCTTATGTTCATGAAACTTGGTATATATACGCATATAGTTACTTTAGATCCTGGAATAGGGTATTTTTATCCCAGAAAATTCAAAAGTTTCCTATGGAAGATCTTTAAAATGAATGACGCGAATGAAGTGCGTGCTGGAGTACATACATACTCACAAAACTATGATGTATGTTGTAAGTCGCGGGTGGAAGCTAGTAGTAAATAAAACGTAAAGGTTTACAAGTCCAAATACATACTTGAGTCGGCAGGCGAGAGCGGCGGGTTGATGGTGTCCGGACTCATGCAGTCGGAGGGCGAGGGCGATCGCTCGCGCTTGGTGACGGGCGCCTGGAGGCCCAGCGCCAGCCCCGCACCGGGGCCGAACGCGGAGCCGCCCAGGTGCGCGCCGCCCAGCGCCTCTCCTTGCATGCCATTCTCCGACAGGAACTCGTCTAGGTCCACGTACTGAAACACCACATAGCAGACACGTCACGCACCACGCCACGAATGGCGTGCTTCGCGCGCATATTACATTAACATAGCATTACGCTCGCTAACACATGCCAAATTCTTATTTTGCATTTAGAAAAATATATTAGAAACAATCGCAAATATGCCACTCGCTAGCAACAGAATTAAATAAAACTTAATCTTATTGTATACTTATACTAATAAAAGGTTACAGAAGATGATCAAGCAGTGGATCGGGAGAAGGCAGGGGGTGGTGAGAGCGGGGAAGCGACTCTATTACCTAGTGCGAGCGGCCGCGACCAGGAAGCCGGTAAGGGACGCACACAACACGCAACACGCAATAGGTAATAAAGTTGCGATTACTGACTTCTTGTACCTTCAGATCGGGATCGTAAGGCAGCGTCTTGTCCCACAGGTTGGGCCCCAAGAAGGCGGCCTGCGCCTCCCATAGTTCATTATCATCTTTCTTGTCTTCTAGCGTGTCTTTACTGTTCACCGATTTGCCTGCAACAACAAAGATGTAGGCCGGTCACTGATGAGCCCGGCGTCGCATCCCGCTCCTTCCGTACCGCATTCGTGAATTCTAATACTGAGCAACGACCTCTGCCGGTTCGGAGATTGCTCAAGGCGTCACAACACTATGGTATTGTTATAAATGGTGCTTAGTATGCCCAAAGTCATGGTGGAAAAGAAGTCAAGGAAACGCCATGACTTTGTGCTTGTATTTAGTACTAATTTATGATTTATTGTGCCCGAGCAGCACATTGCGGTAGAGACTGAGCGGCCGACGCCAGCATGGGTTGATAAGTAGTATTAGTTGCCAACGCAGGCGAAATACAAAATGCGTTTAGAAATAAGTCAAGTACATGTAACAATCTATTTACAATATAAGTAAATCATTACTCGCAAAGCCAGAATTGCAATAGTACCAAAAATTATAATCACGTTCGCCAAATCAATGCATTTTTAGACAAAGGAACAAACAAATATGTGACAAGGGCTTAAAATAGTTCTTATAAATGTTATATTTTCGTAAGTCGGAATATACCGTTGATACCTACAATATATGTGGGATTTTGTATTAGGAGAAGCACAGTTATCATTTAACCTTTAAATAAAGGAACACAAAATCAAGTTACACTATTTCTAATGAGTTGACCTCTACAGAGATTAACTAGATTAGATACCTATATAGTCTGTAATCGAAAATGGAGATAATCTAAGTCAGCGACGAAGGCAACATCCGTCTATCCATCTCGTCCGTGTGCAAATTGGTATTCTGAAGTCATCGTCGAACAAGCATTGCTGTTAGGTTAGGGCTTGACTAGTGTTGCTAGGTCTAGTTTATCAAAAATTGGAACTGCGTTAATAAACAAGGGACTGGGATTTTCAAATCGGGACAATAAAATTAAAACGCCATTTACTTGTTATACATACCTACTTCCATACTAACATTAAATGCGAAAGTAACCTGTCTGTCTGTCTGTTACGCTTTCACAGCAAAACCGCGGAACCGAATTTAACGAAATTTAGTACGGAGATAGTTTGAGCCCTGTGGAAGGGCATACTACTTTTTTAAAGAAAATCAACCGTAAAAGGATGAAATACGGACTGAATATTGAATATACGGCAATTTCGTGAGGCCCGATGAGAGCCCGTTGATGTATTTTTATTTTTCTGCGTGATTCACAACTGGACCAATTTTAATCCATTTTGGTAATCCGTATCCGCATCCACCTCCGCAGAAATCGATGCAGAGCTTATGCAGATGCTGAGCCGTGCAAATCGCTACATGAACGGGGCCTGGCGGTGCCGCGTGCTGCGCGCGTGACAGTACTTTCTCCGATTATCCAATAAGAGTCTTCATTTCGTTTGTGTGACAATACTCGTTTGTGTGACTCCCCACCAGTCCCCACATGGGTTTGTTTATGTTGACAAGAATTAATGTATCTGTTTTGTTCTATTTGTCGCCGCGACCAGCCAGTGTTCCTAATGAACAATTAAGCAGGTATTTAGTGGCACGGGGCTAATTTACGTTATTATTGCATTTTTAATGTAGACAAGAATTCTTATAAGGCGCAAGAACAGCAATAAACATATTTTTATAATAATAAATAAGTAACAAACATACCTTTGTATTTTATTTACTCCTTCCATAAATTACTATAATCAGTCGAAAACATGTTGGCAACCCTAAGTTATATTAATATGCAGTTTAAGAGTTTCTTTTTTTCTTGAATGACGAATAAGTAAAGTTGTTGGATGGCTGGAATTATATCATATTACTAGCGGCCTGGCTACGGCTTCCGTATAGCCTATTCTTAGCGGATGCCTACCTCCAAAAAGAAACCTACCTGCCCGATTTCAACTTTGTAGACTTTATAGTTCCTAGTTCCTGAGCTTTCGGGATACTGAGTAAATGAGTGGAGCAGCGGTATTTCGCTTTTATATTTGTATATAAGATGTTGTACAACCCAGTCCGATTGGGTGGAAGTGAATATGTTGGCCAATGTAAATAAAAATATTTCACATAGATGGCGAAATGGCAAATTCAAATGGAAAGAAGAGGGCTGAGCGAGGGTGGCAGTAGTGGTCACATGGCCCGACACGTGGCGCTGCGGAGGCCGGGCCGAGCGGGCGGGGTGGGGCGAGCGGCGGAGGCGCGCGACACGTGATGCAAGCACGCACCGCCGGTGACTTCCGACTCACCTCTCTATAGATTCGACTCGTAGTTAATGCCGATCTACTTTTAACACGCTCTATCACTAAATGTAAACAAATGTGCCTATATCAGAAAGGAGCACATGCCATGGTGCTGGTTTGGTTTCATGGTCAGCATTCCTTCCGTAAAAAGAAACTCGAAAGCACTGCCTGTTGGAGAGCAATTTGAAGTCTCCTATGTCACAAGCTCACAAGGTAAATCAGTAATTGAGGACAACATATTATTTTTTATATTTCTTAGGCATATCTATCTATATAATTTAATAATTATTATATAATATTAATAATACCTTTAAACGAGCAATTCTTGTATATATAATCTGAATCTCGGAAACGGCACCAACCACCAATTTTCATTAAATTTAGTATGCTGGGGGTTTCGGGGGCTATAAATCAATCTAGGTAGGTTTCATTTTTAGAAAACGTCGTTTTATCCGTGTTTTTAGGCAATGAAAAACTGCTACAATATCATTAGAATACAAATCTTTTCGCCACCATCTACAAGGTTATGATAGCTCAGGTGGGAAATTGGGCGGTCTCGAAACCAGAAGACCCCGCTTTGAGTCCAGATGATAATTTTTTCAATACTTTTTTTTCAAGTTTTTCTTTTGGTAGAAAACCTTTTATTGTGAGCCCTTTACCAGTGCATAAAATAAGTATCTATAATTACGCATATAATTTCCAAAATACACGATTTATCAAAAAAAAAAAATGAGCAAAGCTCGGTCATCCAGGTCCATTGGGTATTAAACAGTTTAAAATAAAAGTAAAAATGTGCATCGTGCTTCTCAGAAAAATAACTAAAGCATACTTACAATGAGTAATAAAATACTAAGTACGCTAGAAAAGCTCACGTCAAAAATAAT
Source organism: Tortricodes alternella (assembly GCA_947859335.1). Classification (NCBI taxonomy): domain Eukaryota; kingdom Metazoa; phylum Arthropoda; class Insecta; order Lepidoptera; family Tortricidae; genus Tortricodes; species Tortricodes alternella. The sequence goes on along the minus strand of OX401970.1, from coordinate 17,142,861 downwards.
ATAGGTGAGTTACAGATACGGTACAAAAGGATGTACCTACTTACAACTGGTTACTTGGGAGACAATCTACCCTATCAGTGCTCAACAAAATAATACTATACAAGCAATTCCTGATGCCAGTTTGGGCTTATGGTATGCAACTGTGGGGGCGTACCAAAAAAAGTAGCGTTCGTTTTATTCAATAATTTTAAAATAAAATACTCAGGGTAATAGTCAATTACCCTGGTATATAAGAAGGAGTGACCTTTAAAAATGTAAAGCCTCTTTCAAAGTGCAGCCTTACGTCATCAAGTTTCATATAACCGGATTGAATGGTATATCAGGGTGAGCCTTGCTTTGTCGACAAACTTTTATTCGAATTTCATTTCACCGACAAACATTCATAGATTATTTAGTTCTTAAATTTTCATTTAGAGTAATTTGGTTTCATCGTCTATTCATTTCAATCGAACAAGCTTATTAGAAATATTGTTCAGTATTTTAAAACTTATCAAGTCGATAAAAAAATGGAATCAGTTATTACCATATTATAGGTATAAAGTGCAATACTCAAAGTTGCTCTTAATATAATATTGAAAACCTCATTGAAATCCGACTCGTAGTTACCACTTTATGATTATATTAGACAAGTATGTATAGATAATGAACGCCTCTAACATTTTTTTTACATCTTTAATGCATAGACGTCTCAAAATGAGTCGATTTTATGGTGAAAAATCAAAAAACATTAGACCGTTATATTTCAGCACTATGAGTTTTGGGGCAAAGAACTCTCTTAATTGATCGTAAAAAATTTGATATCATCAGATATACTATTTCTAAAAAGTATTTTTGTGTAGACACTCTATATCTCCGTTAAATCTTTACCAAAATTAATGATTTAAACGTCATTACGTCGCCATAAACGTCGGCTTATGTTCGTCGCTTCGCCTTAAAAATACAAAAATATATTAAAATTAACGTTTTCGTTAAAAAATTAATAAAAAAAAACCCTCGATCTGCAAGCGCCATCTATTAACAGTCTGTTTAACTAACATGCCTGTTAGCTAATTGCACATGCAGACTATTGTGAACAGATGGCGCTACTGGAGAGTACTGCGTGAATTATTATCTTTGTCAAAATTATCCGCCACTTAATCGACTGAGGAAATTTCAAATGTCGTAAGGGACATTTTGACATTTCGACAAAATGTACCTTATTTCCAATCTCATAAGGGATATTTTGACATTTCCACAAAATGTCTCTTACGGCATTTGAAATTTCCACAGTCGATATAGGTATTATAATAATACGTATTAAGACTTTCAATTACAAAACAGCGCGTGGCCAACAACATCCCCGTACGTAAATAAAAATCACACGAATTGCAAGCGCCATCTATTGACAGTCTGTTTAATTAAAATGTGTCTTGGCTATTTGCAGACCAATGCCAATAGATGGCACACCCGCAAGTAACCCGTTTATTTTCTTTGTAAAATTATTTGCTATTGATGAGAAATAGACAAATAGAGTACTAATAATACTTGCATTTACATATTCTCACTTTATTATTATTATTATTATCCGGTGTTTGATGTCGATACTGTGCGGAAATTCCCACGGGTCAGCTAGTTTATATTAAAATGTTCAGTATCAAAGTGTGTCATTTGACTTGATGACCTAGGCGGTCATTACTTGGTAATCATATTACCACAGTAATCGTCCGGGAGCCAGTAACAGATTTTCATGATAATATCCCTCCTGGGCGATAACTCTTAAAATGCTTCTTTGAGTTGTATAATGAAGCATTGTCAACGTCAGCTGCGATTTCATGGGTGTGTTGAGTAGTAATAAACAAAAATGCAAGTAAAACTAAAAAAAAATTAGTCTTTCCCTCCCAATTTCTAACCTGACTGCTACAGCTGACTTTTTGTTTCTTCAAGATATTGGGTTAGTTATAATCTGATAAATTTTTGATCGGGAGGGAATCAGAGAAAAAATCATATGTACGTGCTTTTGAGGTTACCGCTGCTCAACCCACCCACGGAACCGCGACTGACATTCAAGAGGCTTCATGATACGACTCTCTGAATCATTTTACGAGTTATCGGCCGGGAGGAAATCATGAACGAAACTTGTACCTGACTCGGGTACTATAAATATGAATCTCTATGTATTTACACCAGAAGCTGTTTCCAGCGCCTCTATTCGGGAACGCTAAGTGATTCTGTAGCGACTCGTAAGCGAGATTTTTCATCTTACTCTTCCGCACGACGCGTAATGCGTAAGAGCGAGATGCGAAATCTCACTCACGAATCGCTACAGAATCACTTAGCGTTCCCGAATACAGGCGCAGTGCTGATAAGTTCCTTTGAAGTATTTTCGAGCCTTGAGAATTTTAGAGAATGGTTCATTTAACCTTTTCAGATAATGGGTTTTTTTAATATTCTTTTTCCCGAACGTTAAGTACTATAGTAGTAAATAATGTTTTATTATACGGGTAGTTACATTCAATAACTAAGATTGTTTTGCATAGATAGTGATATTAAAGTCTGTTACAACAATGTTATAAACAATGAAGTTTGTATCGAGACGTCAACAGAAACTAGTGACACAATAACGAGAGGCGCGAGACACGCGATCGATAGGCGAGCGCACTTACGGGTTTCCTCGAGAAAAACTGCCGCGGCGCAGCGGCACGGCGGCGGCGGCGCGTCGGCGCGCGGGTGCCGGGTGGCGGAAGCGGGAAGTAAACTAACCCACTTGTCGTTGTTACGTGCGCCCGCGCAGCCCGGCGCGCTCAACTCATGCGCACCGCGCGCTAAACACCACACTCTATTGTTGCACAATACGTGTTTAATTCTTCACCCATTTCATTATCTTAATTACAAATACAAAAAACTTAGTTGCTATGCACCACATTTACTATTTCAGCCAACAATAATTTTCAATTCAGCGCCTTTATTACTTGCCTAAATTTGATTGATATTTTACAATGAATAAAATAAGCTAAATATTGTAAAAAAGCTTACAAGCGATGGCTCAAAGATATTAGACGCTCTTAAGGCGGCCACATATATTTGTTTTCCTGTTTCGAAAACCGTATTTATAATTCATACAAACACCACACAAATTTGATTTTTCTCTACGGGATTCCGTGAGCTCGATCACGTGATGCGACGTGACTGAGCGTGTTCGGTTCGGAAAATTATGAATGTGTCTGACGAACCCTAGTAAATGTATACAGCTCTTGCATTCGTTTCAGATTTTTCCTTCGAAAATCCGAACGCAAGGGCGGGCATGCGAAAATTTCACATAGTTGTAGTATTTAGAAGCCTGCCAAGATGGCTTAAGCATTATTAGGAAAAAACTAAAAATAAATGAGTCACAAACTAAATAAAAACATGATAGTCCAAAAAAATTATATCCCTACTGTCATGGTCATGCAATATGTCATTCGAAAGTTCTAAGATTGTGCAGCATACATATATTTTTTGTTTCTGATATTATTATGGAATCGTTTAAGAGATATTCGCGAAACAGAACGTGCGCCAACGCTGTCGCCCCGTCTTTATCGGTGATAAAAATCTTAAAAAATACATATTCTACATATCTATATGAAGACTTACGAAAAAATACGTTTGTGTTTGCGTGTGGAAAGAAAACTAAAAAGTCGCTATTTAAACAACTTTTACCTGTCCTATCGATTTGATAGTTTCAAAAATATGTATTTTGGATGACGATACTATAATTTGGTACCATCGAGCTGATCTTATTTGTTTGTTTTGACGAGTCCCATACATCAGAATTGGTGACGAGGGTTGATGACGGAGCTGGGAGGCGAAAAGTGGAATTCTTCAGTGGCTACTTGTAAACCGCTCCAGTTTGGGCTGTTTTGTTTGTTTTGACGAGTCTTTACACTTGGTGACGGTGGGCACATACATTTTGTACTTTTGAGTGCATTACTATGACAATATCATTGTGTTTAGTATTTTTTTACTATATTTTTTACTTATAGTTAAGTACGGGAGTTGAGGTGCCGTTATTTTTAAATTTTATAATCTAGAATTACGTTGTTGGGCATCTTGAGTTTAAGACGGGGTTCATAAATTTTACCTCGAAAATGTTACGTTACCGTTAATTTTTTTCGAAAATTAAATATAATTACTGACCGCTCTTTATGCTTCAACATTTAGTAGAAGAGAAAGTGTTACCAGAATCGTTAGCAAGCATGTTCCGCGACGGCCTCTCGCTGGCGATGACGACATTGACGTGATCGCTCTCACTTTCCTGTGAAGCGAGTAGGAACTAGAAAGTGACGCGACCGGCTCCGAAATACGCTATGCATTTATTATTCATCTAATCGATAATTATCATTTTATAAGCTATCTAAATAGCCATAAACCTAAAATGAAATTAAGCAATTTCCCAAGATCAAGCAAAAGTACCTGATGTAAGGTCATTGATAACGGAAGACGCGTACATTAAACGCTGAAGCTTAATAACTAATTGAATGTAACTAGGATGTGAGCGTACTCAAGTGTGGTAGTGTGACACTACATCGGCGGCGCGTCGGCTGCTGTTGTGGTGTATCGCGATCGGAATGCTGCAGGTGGAAAGCTACGTTGCATAACGGCCTTACTTCCTACTCGTAAAAATATAGGTGAGGAGTGTTGCAAGGGAAGCAGAGTGCGCCTAGGGGGGGAGCGGGAAGTAGCTGTTGCTCTTGCGCAACAGAGAAAGCCGACTTTTCCGGCGGCGCGGCGATAATTTTCGTGGACGTGTGAATTGAGCGAAAGTGAACGGGAAAGTAGAAGCCTTAGCACGCGTCGTGGCGTGGCCATTGTCAGTGTGCCTCGGATACTTTTTGGAGCGGTCCTAATTTTGACCCAATAATATTATCACAATATTTTCAAGTTTCAATGCAAATTAATTTGATTATTTCGCGTTTCCTTATTGAGGCTAGCAACTGAGAGTAGCTTCAGTTTTGATTTACCTACCTATCAGCCCCGTATTTGACAAACGCGACAGGTGCCGATAATTTGAATAATTGTCGACTTTTGTATGGGATAATTGACAATTCTGTCAGTTTGTCAGCACGTTTGTGAAATCAGGGGCAGTAGTTATTATTATTACAAAACTATTATCAGGTGGTCGATGCAGTGTTACAATTACCACTCAAAATGAATTGTAACTGCGACCACGATCTTTAAAATTGGAATCTTCCATAAAAGTACTGATAAAATGGTTATGTTTCGCGCATACCCTCAGCAATGGACGATAAGTTTATATTCAATGTTTGTTTTTGTGTACGACACAGTAGAACGACACGTTTCATTCCTTATCAATACCAGTATAGTCACGTTTGCTCACTATCAGCCTACTATAATTTCTATCGCCAATATTCAGATATACGTCCACCAGCTGCGGAATGTGTATAATAATGTACCATCAGTCAGCGAAAATGTTGAGCGTTTTTTGTCTTTGTCATAGTAAACTTCCGGTTTAATTAAATTTTGAACATCATATCATAATCGAACGTCGGATTGTTTGGGAACGACAAGGCTGTATTTATGCTCATAATTTTCATTGGCCCTCTATACGTAAGGTACATGTGGTCATAGACGAACCTCCAAAGTCTGCGTGTCTATGGAACAACGTTCTTTATTCGAATTTTGTAGTATGAATTTCGGCAAAAACACAGTACACGGGAAACGACCTAAGAAAAAGATTGCATGCGAAGTGTGGCATTGGGTATCAAATTATGCTTGACATTTACAAACATAAAGACAAAATGTTGAGTGTGAGCTGCGTATTTAGAAAATGGCATTACACATGCGATATGCTTAGTAATTCTTATTCCCTCATTCACAATGAAAATGAAAATGAAAATATTTATTTTGCAAGTAGGCCACCAGGGCTCTTTTACATGTCTGAATCTACCAGCGCTTCGAAAGGTGACATCTGCTGAGAAGAAACGCCGCAAGAAACTCAGCAGTAAGTCTTTTTTCAACTTTGGCAGTACAGTTTTATCTAAAAACTAAAACAAAATGTGCAACATAAAAACCTAACTAATAAGGGATATGTATAGTCTCCGCGTCTGGAAAAGTTAAGTGACTTAGAGATGTATAAAGTCTCTAAGTGTCATAATAATAAAAATAAAAATTGAAGCAAAGAAACATCTAAATCGATTAATCTAGGTTAAATGGATGTGTAGACAGTCTCCACGGTCAAGTATAAAGATGGAGATAGAATTATATTATACTAGATGTAGGAATGCGTTGCAAAGCCTTTTTTTCGTCTACAAATCCTCCTGGACGCGCCCAGAGCAACACACCAAAGTTTTATTGTAATCAGATGAATGGTATTGGAGCACATAGTAGGAGACAAAAAATTAAACAAACTTTCATTTTTAGGGTTCCGTACCTCAAAAAGAAAAATACGGAACCCTTATACGATCACTCGTGTGTCTGTTTGTCTGTCCGTCTGCCACAACAAATTTGCTCCGAACTTACTAGACCGGTTGAGTTAAAATTAAGTACACATATGTAAGTCGGTGACCTCAACACGGACGTGTAACGTAAAATAAATGAATTTTAAACAAGGGGGCCGCTTTGGGGGCTAAATTAAAAAATTAAAAAATAAAGTTTTGCAAACTATGGCGTGTGATATATCCAATGAAAGGGGTCTTCATAAGGACCTTAATTTTTTTTATAATTTTGAAATAAACGATTTTGAAGTTATTTAGGAAAATAGGCGGAAACAACTGGGCCTAAAATTTTGAAACAAAAAATAGTTATTTATCTATAGATTACAAGAAAACGTATAAGAAGTCTATGGTGTTTAAAGTAACATAGGAAATTTCATATAATCACGGAACCGTCTCTACGCGAGTTTAACTCGTACTTGTCAGGTTTTCTTCTGATATTTTATTTTGATATTTGGAGCTTGATTTGAAAATAGGCGAAAATCTTATAAGGGCTTCTGTTTTACCCTTTTAAGTACGGAACCTTTAAAATATTCCCACATTATAGCCTTACGTCAAATATTTATTTAACTGCTGTTAAGATTAAAGTGGCGTCGCTATCAGAAATATAATGTTCACATCGTTAGTCAGTTGAAAGTAAAAGTCGGAAGGCGCTATGCGTGGCTTGAGCAGGCAGCCGGCGGGGCGCGGCGCGGGGGCGGGGGCGATGCGGAAGCATAGTGCGGCCGGAAAATTGCTTTTACTCTCGCTCGGCGCCCGGAGCCTGTATACGCATACCTAGCCAGGCGATCTCTCTGCTACCGAGCTAGTAACCGTCTATAATCGACGTACCTACAATAGGTAAATGGGCTTTTGCGAAAAATAATTCCCTACCTACCTACCACATGTAATGCGATAAAAATAACCGGACAAGCGCAAGTCGTTGGGTTGGGTCATAAGTTGTCAGCATGCATAAGTTTATATATTATTGGACAGAATAGATGTAGGCAAGCAAGTTCTATAACAGTTTCAAAGTACATATACATAATGTGAATAATCGCTAAGATAAAAAATGGCCGTGACAAGAATGAAACTTGCCGAAAAACGTCGCAAGTATTTGAGGCAAAAAAACTTCATGTTCATAGTTGTAATAAAGCAGGTTTTTATCACCAGTCAGTAAGGGAACCGTTATCCCATATAGTTTCACCATTTTCATCTGTTTGTCACAAGAGTCGTGTTGGCCGGTATGTATGTATGTAAATTAGGTATGTCCGTTTCTATGTTCCCCCATAACTCCCACACAAATCAGCGGACAAATGATATCTCAATCAATGCGTATTAGTTGCGTGGGTAACGTAGGCTATATAACGTCAATATTAAATAAATATGGAGGACATAACCCGTCCAAAAAAACGAACTATAATAAAAAATTTGCTCTAAAACATCGTGTGTAAGTATCAAATGAAAGGTATTAAAGAGTACGTTCCAAATATTGTAATTTGTATGTCAAATATATCATAATTATACATAATCGTCCATATAATAAATGTATGTGAACAGATGATAACAGGTTTGATTTGTTTGCTACTTGGATTGTTTCTATATATAATAGTAATTCCATTGGCTAAAGTCTGATAATAACAGGTGGCGAAAGTGATGTCTTGGGATCGATCGGAGTTTTCGTGGCAATTCGAAAAAAGAATGCAGATGAGTCGTTGTTAGTTTCTTTGTATAATTGAATAAATGAATGAATGATTGTTTTATATTACTAGCTTCCCTCCCTGGCCCACGACTTCGTCCGCGTGGAAACCCTAATTACCTAGCAGTATGTAATATACTTTACGACCTATTCTCATACCTACCAAATATACATACAATTTTCATAAAAATCGGTCAATTAGTTTTGAAATTATAGTCAAGTCCTCAAAAACGCTACATTAACATCGATGGATGTAGAGCGATCGTTCACAAACGCGAACGTCCCGTGCCATACATCTACTTAGCTTGGTTGGGTTTGTACGTTTATAATCCCATTTTTCCGTCAGGCACGATTAGGTTGTTCACGTACTTTTTATTCTGTTACTGATGGATAAAGTGAACTATAAATACGTGTTTCTTTCTTTCTTTATTAAAGTGTTAAAGATTATTAAAATCTTTAACACTATCGGTTACGTAAATCCTTTATTATATTGATAACATGAACCAAAAAGGGAGGAAATAACATAGCCATGATAAAGTGATTGTAAAATAACCATTCATTCATTCATTCAATTATAAAAAGTAAATACCTAACAACGACTCCAGTGCACTCTATTTTCGAATATCCACGAAAACTCCGATCCCTAGTGGTGTTGCATTACATTAACATAGAACGAGGAATATGTGTAGTAATTTCCGAAACCGTATGTATATGTATATTACGAGCAAGTTGTGTCGAGCCAGATGAGAGCCCGTTGATGTCTTTGTACGACCTACACGATTATCTCAAGTAATTTGTATTTATTGTTTAACTATCCATGAAGTATAAACTATAAACTTGCTAAATATTTCAACTGAAACTATAGCAGTTTCGGAAATAGAGCTGGAACAAAAATGGTACAACATCAGCCAATAATTAGGGCAGCCATTTTTGTGGCGCGTCTTTGGTTTTACCGGACCTTTTTCATAATTTTATTAAAAGATATCACTAAGAAGTTAAAAATACCAGTAATTAATTTAAATGCAATAAACCTGACTGCGGATATCTTAAATTCACAACAAGACGTCTTTAATGAGATCTGCCACGGTAAGACGAAATGCATCCCTATCATATTATTATATTCAACATTTTAACTAAACATAGTTTGAGTAGTGGGAACCCTTTAGGTTGCACTTGTATCTAGATCTTCATAAATAGTGCTAATGGGTGTTACCCGCCCGACTGCTCAAACTAAGTGAATTTATTCAAAATTATGAATGTTGGGAAGAGGGAATGAACGGAAGCATTTCTTCTCGGATTTTAAGTGAGTTTAAGAGCATCCCTGTCGCGTATTTTGTTTTCTAATAAGGTTTTTTACTCTAAGCTATCAATTCTTGTATATTATGTATATAAATGAACATAATATATATTTAAAAAAAAAAACATTCAAATCGTTAGAGCCGTTTCCGAGAAAACAATTGCAGATACTTATATATATAGTGTATGTGTTGTGTGTGTGTGTGTGTGTGTGTGTGTGTGTGTGTGTGTGTGTGTGTGTGTGTGTGTGTGTAAATGGTTTTGGTGTCATTTTTTACTTTCCAAGTTTGTCAAGATAGGTGACATCCCTTAGAACGAAAAATAGACGCCGAGCGACGCTCGGTCGCCCAGGTACTATAATTACTAAGGTGGGAACAAAAAGTTTAGAATAATATATATTCATCTTGACTAGAAGCATACCAATCGCAAGTAAAATTTAGAATAAAACCATATGTACATTGAATCCGTCCCAGGACCCAAGATTTGTTAATAGTGTGATCATTTCTCGTTTCGAGGTTTCATTGTTGGGTAAAAAAGTAAAAGTGGTTGCGCTGAGCCCACGCGCAGCGCACACGGAAGAAAGCACGAGGCGGGGGAAGCCCGACGGTGAGGTGGGCGGGATGGGGGACGGCGAGAAAGTTGCGAAAAGGTCGCCACTTTTGCCCAAATATTCCGAGTGAAAGTGCGTGCAACTATGGCCGATTTCATAAAAAAGTTTGCAGAGAGAGCAGCATTCGTTTGCGAAAACTCTACTGCTGCTAAGGAGTGAAAGGTATACGAAAGCTCCCTGCGTGAGTGTTAAATATTTTGAAAACAGGACAAATACAAAGAAATAAAGATCATCCCCTCATCGCATTCAGATTTAAAGGACAGCCACATACCAATGTTATTAAATAAACCTCCATGTGTGAAGAGGGGAATAAATTAATATGAATATGAAGGATATTTGCAAGATGTTTTGTTCCAATTAGGACCAACAGAGCAATAAATTAAGTCACGTGCATCAGTATCATTACCATGAGTTTAAGCAAACTGTTCTCGTTATCGAAAGCTATCGCTCGATCCCTTTTACTTGTATCGGCAACAAGCTGTATTTCCGATAGATTTCCATAACGAGAACGGTTTGCGTAAACTCATGGGAAGGCTACTGATAGTCAAGTGGAATTGTCAGTGGTGATGTGGGTGAAATGAAGCTGTGATTGTTATTACAAAAATATAAGAAAGTTACGCTAAGCTTTTCAAAACAAGGGTGCGTATAAGGTTGCCCTTTTTGTTAAAAAAAATATTCTAGTAATATTATCCAAATATTGTTTTATGCATTTTCAGGGCCATAAATATATTTTTTTATCGAAAAATTTATCGATACGACCGTATTACTATGCGTACAGTGTCTTTCCATCTGTTCAGCTATCAGAGGTCTCGATTTTAAAACGTAAGTTAAATTTTGTCAGATGTTCGGCATGGATGGATTATTTTTGTTTTCATTACGAGGTTCTTCTTTCCTATTGCTAACCTGCCTACATTTTTTTTAAAGTATTCGCGGTATAGGGAAGTGTGGTAAATAAAATTGAAAACTAATACCCGACTACAATTTTATAATGATGAAAATATCCTCTTAAATGGTACCAACCATTATATATACGTAAGCATATATAAGTTTCATTTCATCTGCGGGTTGGTGCCGCGACTTAAGTTTATTTATAGATTTACAGAAGTGTGGATTTATTAGATGGAAATTATATTTTTTCTAAATCTATACAATTCATACTTACTTCCATTTGATACAACATTTAACTGGTTTAAATATTCTCTTCTGCTTAGAGTTATTTGAATCTTTACATCAAACTTGTTCGATTTCATTATGACGTCATAGCCTATGACTATGACATATGGAACACTAATGCGAAGCCAACGACACCCCATTCTCAAAATATAATGAGTATGCAAGAAGTGTAGAGAAGAGTATGCGACGACGTGACCAACGGCAGGACAACCGTCGACGGCGGTCTAAAGTATGACTGCTCGGATTGCTGAAAACTCTAACTATGTACAGTTAGCAGATACTAGTTAAACTAAGTTTCTAAACAAAGATGTCCCAATCAGCACAATAATCCTATAAAGACAGATTATAAATCTATCGAGTCTAATAAAATCTTTACCAAAGCGTTATTGTAGAGTATTTTACTTATAATAGCATTTCACAAGACTTAACATACTCAGGATAAGATAACTGGTAATGGTAACTTACCGTTTCTTTTTTTTTGAATCTCAAAGCTCAGATTCAAAAAATTTTACAATATTAACGTAATATCTAAGTACGTTACTGACACATTATAAGCAAAATTGTTTTTCAAAGACAATTGTAAATGTATGTCTATTCTATGGTAATTATAAAAGCCATTGTACTTCCTCAATACTTTTATAAGTATATATTACTCATATATCTCTCTTCTACTCGACCTAATAACATTTTGTAAGATAGGTATACATACAATAAGTATCTTAAGTGCAAAAAAGTACTCTTGTGACCATTTCAAGAGTTGATTTTGTTTCGAATGCTTATTTTACAAGAAACTACATCTACTTATAAAACGGTTATTGTCGTGGTTTATGCACTTCTTCTAAATAATAGGATCTCAGTTTCGTTATTTACTACTCGCCGTTGCCCGCAACTTCGTCACGTGAACATACTATGAAACGACACACACAAAAGACCATCACCTGTGGAAATACTAACTTTCCGCAAGTTTTACAACGACTGAATCGCCTACTTTTTGAGCACATTAAAATAAATCCGCCCATGTACGTGTCGGACTACGCACACTTAAGAGTTTCGTATCAGCAGTAATAGCCTGCATTGGCCCTAATTTATAATTGTCCTTGTACGACTTGAATAAATTATGTAGGCATAATATTCATTTTCTCGGTAGCAAAAATTTGCTTGTATATCATAGTATTCCTCAAAGACACTGCGTAAAACAAAGTCTGTGCTAATTTGTATCACACGTACGAAAGTAGTTTTTTTGTTTTATTTCATAGGTAGATTGTAAACGGTTACACCGTTGTTCAAAGTTTTTTTTTTTTAATTTTAGGTTAGGCTACAAGTTACCTACTGTTTCTTTTTCATAGGTACGTACGGAACCCTCGGCACGCGAGTCAGACTCGCACTTGACCAGTTTTTTTATGAACTATGAGCTTAATATTTTTTTAGTTTTCTACCGTATGGTTGAAAATTTAGAGAAGGATAGGTACAATATTCGTTAATCTATAAACTTTTGGCATGTTCTATTATAGTTTCTTATAAGACGTATCCATTGAGTTAACTATGATGTTTACACTGGATTTACTAAGGAAAAGATTACACTTAGCTACGCTATTATTAAACATCTATGTAGGAGCCAACGAATACATTAAATCCGCTGGGCTGCGGATTATTAGGTACTACGAGTACTTTCTTTGGCAATAATGCAGCAATGCGATTATATACAAATGGTTGTACAGGGTCCTGTGTCGTGGAAGGGGTGCGTGTGCATTTTATGTTAAAACTAAGTTATTGACGGAACCGCTAAATAGTAGGCAAGGATAATATTGCACGAAGTTTATTTGTTTAAAACTTTATTGCACAGTAAGAATAAAAACTCAATTTTCAAAAGGTGAGCTTTATGTCTTGAGGCATTCCATACCTGTCGGGCTTGACTAAATGACAGAAATTGGTTAACAATCAAATAATAATAATAATGATTTAATTTACCGAGTTTAATGCTAGAAGATTTTCTGGGTACCGGTGGTAGCTTTATTCACCTCCATAAGTGCCTGAACAAGCCTAAATTTAATTAAGATAATTGTATATGTTTTAATTGAGACTAGGAAGAAGCCTGAAGTATTTGGCCAGTCAGTAGCCATATGAAGTAGTTATGGCTTCATCGGGGACGGATTACGTTTATGAGGTCAGCAGAAAGACGTTCGCAGCAGTGGCACTACACGCAGATTCAAACAGAATATTTCTTTCTTAGGTTATTAAGTTGAGTTTACTACCGACTTTTATTTATTTATTTTTTCATGTGTTAGATCCGATCAAAATCTTAAAACTTAAGCTTTATTGTATTTAAAGCATAGTTAAAGAAAAGGACCGAGTGTCTAGTTTCTATCATTGTGTCGTAAATCTTAAACGTCTCCACCGGAATTCTCATTTAGAGCTCAATCTACTTGAAAAAGTCAAATAATTGTTTCTCACTTTTTTTATTGTATTTCCGAATTATACAAACAGACCAATGGTAATAATTTTTAACTTTATGAAACAGGAGAAAACGTTTGAAAATATTTTTTGAAGGACTCACATATGATCTTAAGAAGACAAATTAATTGATAATTTTCTATTAACATATGTTTTAAAATCCTTTATCTAGAAATAGAATATGGTTCTTAATGAAATATGACTTTGCAAAGTAACTGGCCTATTACTTTAATGGAGCTACGAGTATATATGTAATGAGGATGAAATTTTGTATATCGATAATGTTTTACTTTTCAAATGTATCTAGATAAGTGGCATGCATTAAAGATAGTACATTATTGCCTAGGCAGGGAAGCAGGCAATTGCTGCGTTTAGCCGAGTTCCAGCCGAGGCAAATATAGTGTTTTCCTCAAAAAAGAGAAAGAAAAAGTGCATTGAAAACAAAAGTTTTATTAAGTAACTAGCTGGGTGGTGGGTTAAATCGTTCAACTGCAAATTGTACTGTACAGCTCTATAGTACGGCAAGCACCGTTTACACCTAAAATAAGAGTCGCCTGCAACAACTAAGCATACATAATTAAACTAAAATATTTGATAGGTGAACAAAGAGTATTTCACGGGTGGCGATTAGATTTCTGTATAAGGTTCGGAAGCGTAAAATAGAACTGGCGGTGAAGAACCAGCAGAACTCCTCTACGATTGACATCCTTGCACCTTGGATAGCAACAGTTTGCAAATGTTGATGAGCAATTGGCATTATGCTATTGTTACTTGATGTAGTAAATGTGTGTTATTAAATCACATGATAGTAAAATAAAAAGTGAGAAAAATATCTTACTTTTCAAAATCTATTTGAAGTCGATTTGTTTTTATTTGTTTAATTATAATCTTGGAACGTTAATGCTATGTTTTATAATAACTGTGAATTTTATAATAAAACCTAACATTTTGTTGCAGCTCGCATGAGTTCGTCTAAAACCGTCAATATTTACGGTTTATATACACTATTACCATTTCTAATTCCGTTTAAATCTTTAGAGTAGTTTAAGCGTCATTGTCTCACAAATTAACCGACAGCCAGACACGAAAAAATGAAAGGGGCTTCGGTATCTTTCAAAGCCTGTTTGCTATATCTATAACCATTTTTTTAATATGATGCATGTACGAAATCGACTTTGTTAGCCTTTTATTGAGTATAAGTATAGATATATATAAAGCCTCTTAAGAGTGGCAAACCAGATTAACAAAGAGGGGCCGGGAAGCCGTAGCGTGGAAGCGGGGCCGCGTTTACCTTAACTTGACTAACAAAACAACGTATTTTGAATTCACTTATCATATGTACATTATAATAAAGTCGTAAAGTGGAAAAAGTCTGTACATTGAAGATAACAAAGAATATCTCGAAATTCATCCCCTAAAGGTGGTAATATAGGATATGAAAGTTTGTATAGAGATACGTTATTTTTGAAGTTAGAATCATGAAAATTGGTAGGTATAATAAATCTGTAGAAATGGCGTTTCTGTAATTAAACAACTTTTGGATAAAATCGGTGTGATGGACTATTTGAGTGATACTGAATCCAAATCAATGGTTTTTTAATTTTTTTTTGTCTGTACATATATAATGTATAACCTATGCTTATAACTTAAGACCGACTGAACCAATTTCCATAAAATTTGTTATGTAGATAGTTTATAGGCCTACATTTTATATAGGGTAATTTTGGCCGTGTTTCTGAACCGATTTTTAAGAATTTAGATATGAAGTACTACTTGATACATAGGATATATTTTACCCGACTTCACTGGTGCAAAAGGGAGGGTTTTATTGTATCGTTTATCGGAGTATATCGTGTACTTCAAATAACCTAAACCATGCCCAACAAAGTATGCCCAATTTCTGAACGATTTACATGATTTTTGATATAAATATTTGATAGGCCTACTCCATTGGTATAAAAAGGAGTGTTATGATATAACATGTAGTACATCAATCTCAAATTATACTGCAAATCACGTTACCTCGAAATATCATAACCTTGAATGCCTGTATCACAAAATCATGTTACCACGAATCACGAATGTACTTACGAATCATACATTATTTCGTTTAGGTAAGGTTCAGGCTTGCCAGGTAAATAGTTTAGGTAAGGTTATTTATTATTTTGTTTATTTATTTATCAAAAATTTACATAATATACCACACAAATAATTTACTCGCCAAACTGACATAACAGTTTGTTGGCGAGATTGCACTCAAAACTACAAACTACCTTAATTATCTTTATCCTACACAAGACTATATTCTAGTAAAATATAAGCCAGTAATTGCGTCAGGGCCTAAGGTCAGCAGAAAGAGGAGCTCCACGAAGCGGAGCTCCGTCGCCCCTATCGCAACTTAACGATGTAACGTAATTCAGTCATTTGATTCTGGGTAACGTGATTTCGTGGTACAGATATGATATTTTTTGTTTCGGTGTTAAGTATGAGAACCGCGGTTTGTATAGAAAAGTGACATTATTACGCTGATGGTCGCGCGCTGAACGAACGAATAATGGGTTTTTGTTTCAATTTGTTCGATACAGACGGAGTTATAATTGAGATACAGTCACGTGACATTTTACAGAATACTAAAATAAAAGAATTTTTCATTAAAAATGTACGCTTCCGCAACACAACTAAAGCGAAATTTCCGCGCGTCTGCTCAGTTTTGTTGAACTTTGTCGCCGTCCCTGGTTGATTTGTCCCTGGCCTTGGCTATATAAACCCCCTGATAGCCCTTTATACGGCTTGATCACAAAAAATTGAAATAATTTTATACTATGGTGAAAACCGCATCAGAATTCGTAAAGTAGCGCTATGCGAATGCGTTAACGTTAGTAAACTTTAGACGAATACGTATCTTAAGAATTTATCGATAAGATCGTAGGTTTTCACTTAGTCAATGTATGAAAACCTTCAAGTAAAAACGTTTGCTACTAAAGGACATTTTGTCAGAAGACCACCTGATCCGAATTGAGCGGAATTTAAAGTAAATAAAAAAACGATAAGATTTTATTTAGAAAGCTTGCCTGGGAATTAAACTTATTGTACGCAAACGAAATCGCGGGCACAGTTAGTTCCATATATTTAGTAAGGATTTAGAGCACGTGTCGCCAGTCTCGAATAGCTGTCGTACCTACTTGAAGTATATTTCAAACAATTTCAAATATAACTTTCTAATTTTAACGATTTTTAATTTTTCGGGTTCGATAGTCTAAAAAATTAACCCTTATTTATAGTTTCGCCATGATCGTTGTCTGTCTGTAGGTATGTGTTTTTTTAAAGACTTTAAAAGTTACAAAACTAAAATGTTGTACAAATTAGTATGAATACTTATCCAGCGCATAAAGATAAAGAATAAATTTTATCAAAAACACGTTTTTCTATGGCAGCGGCGATACATGTGAAGAAATAAATTTTGATTTCCTTTTACATTTTCATCGGCATGGTTTTAATACACGCAAAAAATTCACATTGATATACTTTGTACAGAAAATTAGGGCGTGGGGCAAACAAAGAACGTAACCCTACATTTGGCATGAACCAAAATACACTTGGCTAGTATTCTATATTTCAAAAACTACATTTTTGAACCTTGTTTTCATGTAAATTAATTTTTTACAGATTTCAAATTTACTTATTTTATGGACACATTTTAAGTTATGTTTGAACTATCATTAAGATATGCTACAATACAACATACGATCGTTCAGATAGTTCCACTTCACGTATAAAGTTGGAAATACGTTATTTACTCGCACTACTACTCCCAATAACTACACATCGACTGAAATTGACTTAATTTTAACTACACTTACACTTTGATATTGCCGAAGTTAAAAAGTTCATCAGACCCCATGATATCGAAGCATAGATAAGATTAATGTCCGAATAATATTTTATGTTCATTTAAGTTTTGAGATAATCATTCTCGTAAACATGACGTTTGTAAAAAGCTGTTTAAATCAAGAAAAAATCACAGAAACATATGAGACATGTCTGTAGTCACAATCATCGTAAATTTGGGGCATTAGGTACGGAGCCGAGCGAAGAGGGACTACAGCGAGTGAAAGGCCCATCGCCGAAACAAAGAACTCTCGATGAATCGAAAAGTTCTATCCAATATCGGGTTGCACTCGGGCACTTTCTCTTTTTTCACGGCTCTCTCGCGTCCGCGTCCGTGCCTGAGGCAGCGAGCAGCGGCGACCACGACGCGCCGCGGAGAAAGTGCTCGGCGCTTCCTGGTCGCGGGACCGCGGGATGAGCGAGACAGATATGCACGACACTAACCGTTGACAAAAACGTGCTGTCTCCAGATATGGTACTGGCTCCAGCGGTCGTCGTCCTGGACGTGCGCGTGGCCGTGCTGCAGCTGCGGCAGGGTCGGTAGCGGCGGGTGCAGCTGCGCGGGCGGCATCAGCTGCGGCGGAGGTGCCGGCGGCCCGAGTGGCTGCACGGCTTGCGGGTGCTGGTACTCCATGGAATCGAGTCGAGGCGCTCCGCGACGCACTCGCTCAGTGTGCACTCATCGCGACGCGGGCGCGGCGGGTACGCGCAGAGCGTGCAATCGCGGCGGCGTGCGGCGCGCGATAGGCCGACGCGCAGCTGCACGCGTGTTGCCTCCCTCCCGCGCCCTCTCACTCCCACCTCCGAGCCTCCCCACTGGTTCTCTGTTACCTCTCACTTGCCAGACCTCCACCCGCTTCCGCCACTTCCTCTGCACGCGGCATACCAAGTTTTAATTACGGTGACATAATACGATGCGCGATCACTCTCGACACGATAACTGATTACTGGTCGCAGCGCATGTTATGTGTATACACGAGTGCACGTGTCGTGTCGTTCGTTGCTTGTAAACAAAGCAAGCAACTCACTCATTTTACCTGTTGATATACTCGTATACATATACTATACAGTTACGTTTTATGATATTTATCGTTACCATTTCAACGATTTTTTTAACCGACTTCTTCGAGGTGTTGAAGACCAAGGATGACCACCGGAACTCTTCAATGATAAATATTCCACGGGTGACGATTATATTTCTGTTTAAAGTTGGGAAACAACTTATGCTGATGAAAGTGTATGTGGTAAAAATAGAACCAATGGTGAAGAACCAGGAGAATTCCTCAACGATTGACGTCCTTGCACCTTGGATAGAGACATTGTATAAAGGGTGATGAGCAATTGGTATTATGTTATTCTTACTTGATCTAGTAATGCAGACAACATAAATCAAAGTCCCAAGTCCCCGGTGGTCCCGCTATTCCTGGTTATGGTAACAGTCACGGTAACGGCGGGGAATAGTGCTAATAAACCCTGGCAGTGGTCCGGTTCCCAAAACGAGGACAAATACTTAGCCCTTGCAACCTAGGCTACAATACGAGAACACTGCGAACCGACAAAAAATTGTGGAACTTAAGAAAGAATTGGAAAGTTACGGTGGGATATCATAGGTTTATCTGCAATTCGAAGAGAAGGGGAGGAGATTAAATTACCCTTAAATCAGGTATCTTGCTCTTTTTCTGGGAGGGTGGTCAACAGTCTCAGACAAGTGTTGGGTTTGTCGTCCAAACGTCCCTCGTGGGCTATGTGCTGAAGGTCGCGAGTATGTTGACTAGACTAGCGTAACTTATACTCAAAATAACCAAACGGTATTCGCTAAAGGATGACCTTTAGAGAATACCGTTTGGCTATTAACAGCTATGAAGCTGTATACGCTCTGACCCTGGCTTACTCCGACGATTCGGTGGAGACTATATATGAAGATATCTCTAGAACCATACATAGCTCCGAAACCCACTTCACCATTTTCATGGGTGATTTCAACGCAAAATTGGGCAAACGAGACGGTGAACAGCTGCGAGTCGATTTGGAGTAGGATTTTGGAACTACCGGGCTACAAAATGGCCGGCTTCATGAAGGAAGAAGGACTCCAGAAGGAAGCCAGAGCAGAGGAAGTGGACCGGTACATACCGATTAAAAATTAAACTTAAAAAAGGCTATAAATAAAAAAATTGCCCCAAATCGCTGTCAATTGGTAGCGTGCCCAAAAGGTTGGCAGCGTTGCCACGTTGGATGGCAACGCTGATCCGCCGCGCCATATAAGAGCCAGCCTTTTGGTCATGCGTCAACTCCACCAGTCGTTTTGAACATTCCCTAAAGACCCTGTGAGCGCTCTCCCCCAGAGTCCCAGCGTCTCAACCACAAACGGCTCAAATAGACAAACTCTATTTAGGTCTGCGTATTTGCGCCGTTTGTGGAACTCGGCCGAATTGGCAGCAGAGCCGGCCTTTACAGAGGTGCCACGAGGATGAGACGGCGCCAGTGTATCGGCACACTTCACGTCCCAAACAACGCGCCGTCCCATCTTCCAAAGCACAAGGGTCATTCGGTCAATAATTTATTGATTATGTTGAAAAAACCAAAACGAATGGACCTAGATTTTGTTCTGACTGACAACCTACCTAAAATTAGTCAAATCAGTTAACATTTATCTTTATCGCCTTTTGCATGAAAAGCCGTAGGTTCACGCTCCTCTTAAGTGGTAATCTTTATCAGATCGCGAAAATTCCGAGTCAGGAACCGGTTGTCACCCTGTTTTACGGATCCTTGCACCCGTTTAACTCTTTTGTGGGTACGTAATACGACCTGTACGTGATGTTGATTCTTCATGCGTAGCTATCTCGAAAACTGGGAAATTATCTAGTTACAGATCTAAATAAATAAAATTTGGTTTTCTTTCAGTAGTCAGGTATTTAATAGAAATATCCACACACTTGCCGCATTTGGCGCAAATATTTAAATTATAAAGGTGACTGGCGAACTTTAACAGCGATGACCGAATAAGTAAGTTTGTTATTAAAAATACACATACATAGATTTATGTATAAATAGCATCACGGCCGAAATCCCTAAAGGGGTGGGCCACGTTCGATTAATTAGTCCTAAGATGGTACGATGAACCGTATGGTGACAGGTGATCAGCCCATCGCCCATACAGATAGTACACCATGTTGGAGAGAACCCGTCCCTTAGTCGACTTTTACGACATGCCAGGATGATAAGCATCCACACGCATTCTATGCTATTTCTTCACACCCAGTGCAGCAGAGGAGTATTATAAATCTATCTACTTCTAATAGTGAAGAAGTACGAGCTTCAGAATTTTAAATTCAATAACAATAATTAAATCATCGAAGTAAATATAATATCGCAACTTCGGTGGGACAAGGGCACAATCGTCGAAAAACTCATTTTTTTTTTAAGTATAACAAATTTTTGGGTTTTTCGACAATTGTGCCCTTGTCCCACCGAAGGTGCGTATATACGTAATTTTACACGTTCCCATTCACTACTCTGCCCGTTACTTAATTCATCAAAACTTAAAGTAAAGCAATGGTACGTATATGTTCAGACTGATGATGATCATAATTAATAACAATGATTACGTATTAAATAAATGACCAGCAGGCAAGCAGGTGGCACAAAAGTTAACGCCCTATTGTTTGAGAATCTTACCAACTGGAAGCTGTTTTCATAAACAAACTTCACTAAGTGATTTGTAAGTCGATTTGATTATTTTTGCCTAAATAAGTACTTATAACGATTTAAAAAATATATATTTAAATGACCTCAAGTTTTACTCATTCCTTTGAGCAAGAGTTACAAATAGCTGGGTACCTAAATGTAACAAAATGGTCTCGGTATTCCACACGTTTGATTATAAGTACCGCGCGAGTCATTTTTCGTGACGACGGTTATATTTGCAAAATAACGATCTTTTATAATTTCGGCATAATAATGAAGTTACAACAAGATTGGCATGCATCGACCGCGCGTTCAACCCTGTGGAGATGAAGCTGAGTTAACAACGGCGGCGCGGGCAGCGCGCGCGCCGATAGCGGGAACAATGGTGTTTTCTTCTAGCCAGATGTGCGCCACGTTGACTCACATGCTTTTCAGGAATTTTACAATACGCCTTGCAGTGACCGTGGTTTAAACTTGTACGTCTTAGTCGTTAAAATAAGAAATTATACAAATTACTGCGGTAATAATTTTATTAAATCAAAAACATAAATGTGAAAAAAGGGCCAAGTTCGGTACAAAAACGTCAGGAGTTGACGGTATCGCCGATAAAATAATTGAGATCTGAACGAGTGCCAAGTTCGTTTGAACTTTCTTAAATGATACAAAGGAATTACAACGTTCTTAAATTTTATAGTTTTATATCAATCCAAACTTGTGTGAAAGTGTTAAATACGATATTGTGGGTAATGATTATCACTTAAAAATCATACTTTTATCAATAAATTATGACGTTTCTATAAAGTGTCTACCATTGCTCATTTTTTTTTTGTTATATCCACACTTTTATATAAGCCTATTAAAGAACTCCCTACCTTTCCTTCACTTGTGCATCTAACTGTAAGTTATCAATATGAGAACATGATATAAACTATTACACTTCTAATTGCATTGTTCAGCTATTGACAGACTGCGCTTATCACCGAATGCAACCGATCGTGGATGACATGAATGGAGAGCAAATTAAAGAGTTAGTTAATTAATGTATTGGGTCGGTCTAGCGAGGCCCGTGCGATAACCCAGCGGGCTATCAGCTCTCAAACAAAACGGACTTGAACTCTACGCGTATTGACTTAGCTGACATGTATTTATTAAACGACTATAAAATAAATGACGTTTGATAATCATAGCAAAATGTGTCTGTTGATTCGTCGATTTTATGCACTAATTACCTACCTGTTTTATTTATCGGCGTATTCACTTAGGGAAAAGAATGAAGATTATATTTTCGAAAGAACCATTTAAGTCAGTCCAGTATTTTTGATATGATCGCGAACACACAAACATACATACGAATTAAGAACATTCTTTTTTTTAATTTGGTTCGGAACCTTTTTTTTTTGATATCGGTAAAAATTGGTTTAATCGATTGTTATAATATTGTTCTATTCATTATTGTTATAAATTTAGTAAAGTGTGAACAGTTGGGCGGGCCCATTAGCGCTATTTATGAAGATCTACAATTGCAACCTAATGGATCCCGACTGCTCACTTGGACTGGACCGATATTAATGGTTCTTACAAAACTTATAATCTTTATTCTTCTGGAATGGTTTTAGTATGTAAAACACTAACTCTTTCAAGAGATTTTCCTTGCTGTGACCTCAACATATTTGAAAGGTCGTGATTTATGCTTGTCGCGCCTATCGAAGTCCGTTGATGTCTAAGAATTTTTGCGATTATCGGAAATTATACATATAATATATTTCAAAAATGTAAGCTTTTTTGTTTTGGGGTGATCAATACATATAAAACAGTACCGTGACTCACTTATAGACGACGCACAGCCTAAACGGGTGGTCCTAGAGGTTTGAAATTTGGAGGAGACATTCCTCGAGTACCCTAGAGGTGCACTAAGGAGGGATGTTTTGAAATTCCATCCCAAAAGCGGTGACAAGAGGTGATAAAGATTGTAGGAAAATAGCTGCCCGTTCACAGCGGCGATGGCGACGAGCAGCTCTGTAGGCTAGTACGGGATAACCTGTAGGAAACGGCCACCAGCCTTTCAGGACGCGCTCGACTCCTTGCCGTTGCTGAATGGGAATCCGGGTAGTGACTTCTAGCTCTAGCTCTGCTGTCTACCCACATAGGCACCCTACTTGATAATTCGACTTTCACCAGTCGCCCGACTCGGCAACCATGGTCTTTCATGCAGCAGAAGCGCGGGACGTATCCCACGCCATGCCAGCCTTAACGATGTCACCTGTCGAGCACTAGCCAACGAGGGAGCGCCGGTAGTCTTAGAACCGCCCGGCCGTGTGCATGACGATGGCAGGAGGCCTGACGACATGACCCTTGTGCCTTGGAAGATTCCCATCTGGCACCGATACACTGGCACCGTCTCATCTTCGTGGCACCGCTGTAAAGGCCCGCTCTGCTGCCAATTCGGCCGAACTCTACAAACGGCGCAAATACACAGCCCTAAATAGTGTCTATCTATTTGAGCCGTTTGGGGTTAAGGAATGCTCAATACGACTGATGGTGATGACGCGTGACCAAAAGGCTCGCTCATATCTAGCGCAGCGGATCAGCATTGCTATCCAACGTGGCAACGCTGCCAGCCTTTTAGGCACGCTAGCAAATGGCAGCGATTTTGGATACATTTTTAATTTACTTATAGCTATTTTTAAGTTTAGTTTCTAATTTGTTTGTACTTAGATAATAATTTTAAGTTTATTCTAAGCCTACGTTAAGTGTTTTATTTTTTATTAATTGTTATTTGGTAGTAGGTACTTGTTATTATAGTATAATACTAATTTGTGAACCAATAACTTATGGCGGAAAACCATTAAATGTACAAAAAGGCTTTTATAGGAAAAATAGTAATAATATGTCATTTTGTTTACCTATTCTTTATTAAGGTACTAGAGGTATGTAAAGCTATTTTTATTAATATCCAACCGGATATTTTTGTTGCAATACAGTTTATATGCATTTATAAAAATCGTATAGGAATAAATTGTGGCAGACTTTAACCTAATCCAACAGTAGCTGCTTATAATACTGGAATCCACCGAATTATTCCGACAAAAAAAAACTTACTTAAATAATTAAGTACGCCTACACAACCAGAATTCAACCTTATACACTAGTGATAAGGACTAGAGCGGTTCGCGACCCTTTTGATCTTTTGCCATTGCACCATACGTCACACGCGGCACGCAGATAGTCTTTAATTACAGTCAAGGAATGAGCGATAGGCCCACGGTACAAAACAAAATCAGACTTATTGCATAAGCAATAATGTCCACGGCACGGGCCTGCCACTCATTACCCGGCTATAGTACCGACCTACCATCCTACCTAGTACCTACACTATAGCTTGACCGCTTAAATGAGTCTTCGCCCGCGCGGCATAGGGGCGCAGGGGCATGGCGACAAAGGGGACCGAGAGAGGTGCGGGCGGCAGTCGCATTTTTGTTTTCATTCATTTCACGCCGACCGCACCTCTCTCGGTCCCCTTTGTCACCATGCCCTCGCGCCCCTGTGCCGCGCGGGCGAAGACTCATTTAAGCGGTCAACCTATACAGGTTATTATGGATTTTATCAAAATAATTGTATGTTTTAAAACTGAGGGGGATACCTTTCTCTGACACTGACTGTTCAATGACGTCCCACGTGACGACTTCCAGTTAGATTGCGTTTAAGTGAGAAATTTTAAGATACAATTTTTTTTTAGTATTTTTTTTTGAAAATGTGAAAATTTAATAGCTAAAATATTTTATACAGTATCTAACATGACCTTACAAGCAGCCTTATTTATTTTTAATACTTATTAAAGGTACAACTAAATTGCTACTTTTATATTGATACATTACTAAGTAAATAAATAGATACAAAAAATATATTAATTATTTACCTTATGTCAAGCAGTTTAAAAAACATCTTAAAATTGGGTGCCATCTATTTGGCATAATTTTTATTGTCAGAAAAGTATTAGCCATAACAAGTTTCGTATATTTTATTTGCGACGAATTTTACTCGGCATAATTCGTTATTATCCGAATGGTGTTTTCACGAATATGATATTAGTATAAAGCATAATGTTGACATAGTTGAATTTTATTTTACATAATGTGGTTTAGGATATGTCTAATTTAGCAGAATTTTTAAACCCGAAATCCTGTTCTAATCTATGTCTGAATCTAGTTGCATAACATAGAAAAGGGGGGGAAATCACACATAAGTGGGGCTCGGGGAGTAGTTTTCGTAGTTAATGTTTTTTGTAAATGTCCAAGTGGCACTTTAATAACTAACATGTCATTGCGCTGAGTCTTTTCGATCAAAGTCAAGGTCATTCGGAACGGGTAGCCCCTAAATATGTAAAAGGAAACCGTCGTTGTCTGCCTGGTGGAAGCCGAGAGTCGGCTTCATATTGGTCACAGATATAGGTGCTACCTGCACCTTAATCGACCATTGCCGCATTCAGCAGGCAGGCTCACTTCCTCCTCACAAGGCGCAACTGTAAACGAGATTCAGCAATGTGAACCGTCAAAAAATCGGTATTTTGAGAATGGAGGTAACCCTCGGAATAAAAACGAAAAGTGACGTTAACTTTTTTACAGCGCATAAATAACTAGTTCAGGACGTTATCTTATAAGATTACTTATACGCGTAATACCACTTCTCGTCACGAAATTTCCTAAACAACTGAATTTGTCACGTATAATTTTATCACTATTAGCTATTGTAGATAAAAGAAAGGATTCTTCTGAAATTCCACTTCTAGTTGCCATAAAAGAATGAACTGCATTTTATGATGCCAATAGGTCACCTATTAATATTCGAATCAAGATCACCAACTTAAGAGCTTGATATCGGAATGCGATCAGGGGAGATTCAGTCCTAAACTGCGAGCAAAAGTTTCACTTTCATGTGCGGTGGAGGAGAGGGCCGCGCGGCGCGCGCGCAGCTTCACTTCTCACTTGTCACAAAAAATAAGCTACTTTTCCTTTCTCTTAAACGCGAACACTTTCACCTGCGCCGAAACTCGCAAGATATACTCAAATAAGCCAAACCAATTCGGTAGAGTGATAGAAGTAACCTTGTTGTCTGCAGTTTTCACTATCGTCAGCTGTAAGCGGCACCGTTATGTAACTAATGTTTATATTTAAACGAAACATGACCTTTTACTATTCACTCCTGAGCGGCACAATGACGCGACCTATGCACAAATATGTATAAAGATCTATACCTGTTTTTGATACGACCCTAGAAGTGAAAAACCAGCACGGTGGCTGCGCCGATGATAAAACCAGCCCATGCCAAACCTATCCAGGCTCCGGTCATCGATAAACGATAAACTTAGAATATTTACCTCCATTCTATAGCGTGATGACAGGAATAATAATAAAAATTCGTAGCATCGGGCGACTTAAATTATGATTCCCGTGTACACGTGCCGCACTTAGTGATCGTAGCTGTGTCCAAAACACTATTCGGATTTGCTGTTCTTATATACCCTTGAAATGGTGAAATAATTTGTGTTCATACTAGATAGAAGAAATAATCGCTATCCAATCATACAAAACTACATCAAGTAGAGCGACTTTCGATATAAGATTATGTACGCACAAGTAAGAGCGAATTTTGACGGCGATTCCTGTTTACCAAAGCATTAATTGGGTGTTTCTTGAGAAAATTATTTATTTATCTACACCCATATCATAAAACCTCCATTGGTTAATCAAAAACCGTAGGAAATGACCACCATTTTGACAACCAATTAGGAAAAACCAGTGCTGCGATAAAGAAATAACATGACTTCTTCATCGTTTTTAGTAAAGAAATAAGATTAAATTTGGAACAGCTGTCAAAACTCAAGTAGGTCTCTATTCTAGTATCCATAGATATTAAAACAGTTATTGATACGAAACGTCAATTCAGTATGTTTTTTAATATAAACTGCACAATATTTGATCTCGAGTGACGTGAGAATAGAGACTTCATCCGTTAGTCTATGATTTTAAAAAAAATGGTCTTGACGGAGGACGCCGCCATGTTGGTGTTTTGCTGAACGAAAGTAGAATTGTTGTTGAATTGAATAGAAAAAGTTGTTTGTCATTTACATTTTAGTTGAAAATGTGAATAGTAAGTAGTCTTCTCGGAGTATGTGTGATGTGAAAATGCGCCGGATATCGGAAATATGCAGCCACGATTGCAACAAATAACTTGTTGCCAGAAAATATTGTTTCTAAACCAATCATGGAGGATTTATAATATGTGTGTAGATAAAGTTATGTATGCAACTCTGCATAATTTGGCCTTAAAACACACGTGCGATCTTATTATGAAACTCGCTAAAAGCTCGTTTCATAAAACCGCACTAGTGTTTTAAGGCCTATCATTATGCAACCGTTGCATAAACTACTATTTTGATCAGGTTAATTTAAACGTTCCTTTTTCATCGGTTCTGGCATTCAGTAACAACTACGTGCCGTTTATGAAATCAAATCTTACCAAAATAAAACCAGTCAAGTGCGAGTCTGACTCACGAGCCGAGGGTCCCGTACTTACCTGTGAATAACAAACAATACCTTTTAGGTATGGAACCCTAATAATGAAAAAATGTTTTTAATAACCGGGTTAACATTTAAAACCTACCAATGAAATAAAAAGCAAGGAATAACTTTCGTAAACTTCTATCTCTATGCAAATGTGATGCGATCTTGCAAAAGTTATTCTACGTATATATTTTTTGTTTTCTCGAAAACCATTAATATTTGCAACTTTATTTTATCTTTCGTATTAAATATACCAAACTTCCTCTCAGCATAAATAATTTGAGTTTTTTGTTGGGCAAATTTCGGAGATAAAATGGTGGTGGTGGTACCACTTAAATGTTTTTTAATGAATAAGTAACTAATCTAAATAAGTTAACAAAAAAAAAGGATGTGTTTTAAAATGCTTAAGCAAAGGCTTTCAGAATTGGATCCACTTCCTTGGCCCCTTAAAATATATATTTAATTTTATTTATAGATGAAGGCACACAAGTTAATGACCATTCTAAATGTTTTGTTCATAACATCAGTAGTTTCTGAGAGACACATAGATGAGGCGGTATTATCATAAAACGCTGTAAATATAGTTTTGTTATATTCTTCTTTTAACTTTTGGGTACGCAATTAAAATAATCATTTCACTATTCTAACCTAATTAAGTATTTGGTATTTACTGTCAGGTGCTACGGCAAATACCAACTGCGGTCAATCCATCATAAATCGAGTAAACCTAAATGCGCTAGACCTCAACGTGACAATCGTCAAAGTGTTTTATCTTAAACTAACCTAACCGATGTAATTGTCATAAAATACATCCTGAAAAAGCACAAGTTTCATTAGAAAATAGCCTTCGGCTGAACAAGAATGAGGTTACGTTCAGCCAAAAGTCATTCGGCCAAATGAAAGTCCACCGTAGAGCCTTATTGAGAACAGTTATCTAGACGTAACATATAGAAACGCGGAAAGTAGCAGCTGTGCGCGGACGCCGGTGCCAATGTCAGGGTTAGCGTGAGTTGTTATCGGCAGCGCGTTATCGAGCCATTGTGGCGCATACCACAATTACAGTGTTTACACTGTGGCGTCCGCACCTGGCACACACCATCTTACAAATTCAAATGCGTGAAAACCCTCTGTGTATATAACAATAATGAATTTATTGCCTTTTTAAGGTCCATGTTTTAGCAAGATTAGTCATCGGTAAACGGGCCTCTTTTGGTACCTACATATAACTTTCTTTACGGAATAAATCACTTCCTCGCATTCTTATATAAAGTAAATTTTTAGCAAGCATTTGTTAGATTCTCATGCACAAGACGACGGTCAATAGCAGTTGCGGATACAGTAGGGGGGGGAGAATT
The DNA here is from genome assembly GCA_947859335.1 of Tortricodes alternella. NCBI lineage: Eukaryota > Metazoa > Arthropoda > Insecta > Lepidoptera > Tortricidae > Tortricodes > Tortricodes alternella. The sequence goes on along the minus strand of OX401970.1, from coordinate 17,113,699 downwards.
CATGCAGCTTTCATGTTCTCGTGACCAGCTGACGCATAATCAACCTCTTTACATTCGCCTTACTTTTTAGCGCGCAACAAATCGGCGTTTGAGTAATTTGGCTTTAATATTGGTGACTTCATTTTGATGTTGAGCTCTGAAAACGTAATGATTTTTAGGGTTCCGTACTGCAAAGGGAAAAAACGGAACCCTTATAGGATCACTCGTGTGTCTGTCTGTCTGTCCGTCTGTCACGGTCAATTTGCTCCCAAACTACTGGATCGATTGAGCTGGAATTTGGTATACATTAATGTAAGTCAGTGACCACAGCACGGAAGCGTAACGTCCACATGTTTAAATAAATTTTATACATGGCGGCCGCTTTTGGGAGGTTAATTAGAAAATTTTAAAGAAGTTTTACAAACTATGGCGTGTGACATACAAAATAAAAGGGTTCGCTATGAGGAACTAATTTTTTTTTTCATAATTTTAAAATAAATGGTTTTGAAGTTATTTAGGAAAATAGGTGAAAATTAACCCTTCCCCCCTTATGGGCCTATAAATTTTTGGGCCCATTTTGATAAAAATCTTTCTTTACCTCTATAGATTACAGGAAAATCTATAAGGAGTCCATGGTATTTCAAATAACCGAGGAAATTTTATATAATCACGGAACCCTCTCCACGCAAGTTTAACTCGCACTTGTCCGGTTTTTTTGTTAAACTTTAAATAATAGAAAATTACGTTTTTTATGGGGAGACCTGGCTTAGTTGACATAATTTAAAAGTAAGTTGACACAAGCGCGATATTACAAAACCTTTATATACGCTTTGGAAGTTTGGCAACGGCTGTATTTCGATTTCATTGATCAAATTCACCGACTTGTCAGAACACGCCGCGGGCGCCTAGCGGAGTTTTAGTGTCTACGCTCGAAAATCAACAAAAGGTAAGTTTTCTGCAGTTTTTTTGTGCTATACTGCTAGTATTTTCCTGAATATTATATGCAAATTGTGTGATCAGGGCCTCTATTCAGGAACGTCCAAGTGATATTGTAGCGACGACGCGTAATGCGTAAGAGCGAGATGAGGAATCTCGCTCGCGAAGCGCTACAGAATCACAGGTTTTAATTTTAACACAGAATTTACATGATACAGTGAAGCGAGGCTTCTCTGTCGACATACACTGGGTGGATCGGTATATCAATGGCTCACTGGTATCCAATCACCTCACTGAAAATGTTTGATCAAATGTATCATTTTACAAACTTTAATGGGAAAATGTTTCAGGATATATTATATCCCAAAAGATAGGTTAGGTCAGATTAATGAATATAATCCTGAAAAGTTGGACTTTAACAAGAAATAAGATGTTTAATTAATGAAAATCTGTAAAAATGGTACATTTGTCAAATGTAGCAAAGTAAATTAAATAAAACTCAAGTTAACACAATTTAAATTTCAGATCGAATTCAGCATTTGGTGCTAGGAGCATGTAATGTTTTAGTAAGAGGAGGATTAGTTTTGCATAGGTAGGTAATTATAGTGAAAAACCGAATTTTGCAATAGTGAGCTAGCGATCAGCACTTAGGTATGCATATTATGTATAGTGATAATGTTTAAGCTTAAACTGCATTTTCATGAAATTTGTTAGGTATAAATAAATAATAAATAAATAAATCAGGGGAAAAATTTAAACAAATCGATCTAGTCCCAAAGTAAGCTCTAAAGGCTTGTGTTGTGAGTACAAGGCGACGATATAAATACTTATACAGCGAAATAAATACTTAAATACATAGGAAACATCCAAGAGCCAGGAACAAAAATTCGTGCTCATCACACAAATATTTACCCGTACCGGGAATCGAACCCGGGACGCTAGCTTCGGAGGCAGGGTCACTACCAACTAGGCTATCCGCGTCGTCGATATAAATTACCCAATGATTTTTATGTGACTAAAAGCGTTTACGTTCCGTATCCGATCCGTATCCGTGAATCCGTCCGGAGTGGTCGTAAAACTATTTCTATGGTAGCTTACGCACTACGCTACCACACTCTCACAGAATATTGGCGTAAAGTAATAGCTTGCTATTGCGTTTCGTACGGTGAGTGACGAGATCCGGAGGCCTATTCCCTCATCCCCATCCCATCCCCATTCCCCATCCTAGACTGGCAACGCATTGGCAGCACCTCTGGTGTTGCAGATGTCCATATGCGGCGGTGATCACTTTCCATCAGGTGGGTGTCCATGGGTGGCGTTGATTGCCTACCATCAGGTAACCCGCCTGCTCGTACAACCTCTTATTATAAAAAACCATCCGGCTTCCGTCATCCGTCATTCGGTCCGAGATGTCAACATTCGTATTTTCACGGGTTCGGATCGGATACGGATCGGATACGGAAAGGACGTACTGCGTAAGCGCTCTAAATGATGAATGTTTGAGGGGTCGGTAAGATATTATAATATATTATATTCGGTTCAAATAAAATACTATCGAATTAAATAGACATGAACTTTTCAATATCTTACAATTGTGAACAAAAGATGGACAATAATAGTACGTTATTTGAACACTTTTGTTATATAAAAAACAACCCTTCCTTTCCAATCTTTCCAAATCCATTGAAAGAAAAAAATGCAATAATCACAAATGTTTAACATTAAAATTATCTATGTTTTTGTTATCTTGCCGTCACAAAATTGGCATACAACGGAACCCTCGGTGCGCGTGTCCGACTCGCACTTAACCAGTTTTCATTTCAGCGCTACGCGTGTAGCGCGTAGCAGCGTTTGTCCGCATTGTAGCGAAAATGCGCTGTGAACAGAGCGCTTCCCTAGCGGGCTCCTGGCATTCAAAGTGTTAATTCCTTGAAAATTGTATATCTCTTGAACTAATACAATATAAAAATATATTTATCTACACCCATATCATAAAACCTCCATTGGTTAATCAAAAACCATAGGAAATGACCACCATTTTGACAACCAATTAGGAAAAACCAATGCTGCGATGAAGAAATAACATGACTTCTTTATCGTTTTTAGTAAAGAAATGAGATTAAATTTGGAACAGCTGTCAAACTCAAGTGGGTCTCTATTCTAGTATCCATAGATATTAAAACAGTTATTGATACGAAACGTCAATTCAGTATGTTTTTTTAATATAAACTGCACAATATTTGATCTCGAGTGACGTGAGAATAGAGACTTCATCCGTTTGTCTATGATTTAAAAAAAAAAATGGTCTTGACGGACGGCCGCCATTATTGACGCGCCGCGCCGCGTTGACGTTTTGCTGAACGAAAGTAGAATTTTGTTGAATTGAATAGAAAAAGTTCATGTGTAATTTACATTTTAGTTGAAAATATGAATAGTAAGTAGTCTTGTAGTGTGTGTGATGTGAAAATGCGCCGGATATCGGAAATATGCAGCCACGATTGCAACAAATAACTTGTTGCCAGAAAATATTGTTTCTGAACCCATCATGGAGGATTTATAATATGTGTGTAGATAAAGTTATGTATGCAACTCTGCATAATTTGGCCTTAAAACACACGTGCGATCTTATTATGAAACTCGCCTGCGGCTCGTTTCATGAAAACCGCACTAGTGTTTTAAGGCCTATCATTATGCAACCGTTGCATAAACTACTATTAAAATGAGCCCTTTTTGACATTGAAATTGTACTTCTTGTAAACTTCAAGAGGTATCTTCACCATTCTTGCAGAAAACAATCGTAATATATTTATCTACAATCGGTTTATACGGTTTTTCAAAGTCATTGTTAAATTTATCAAAAATTAAGAAAACACCGGACGGATAAAGTGCGAGTCTGACTCGCGCGCTAACCTAACCTAACCTAACCTACCTATGAAAAATAAACAGTACCTCTAAGGTACGGAAACCTAAAAATGTTTTTAATAACTGGGTAACCATTTAAAACCTTCCTATAAAATATAAAACAAGTAATAACTTTTATCTACACCCATTTCATAAAACCTCCATTGGTTAATCAAAAACCGTATGAAATGACCACCATTTTGACAACCAATTAGGAAAAACCAGTGCTGCGATAAAGAAATAACATGACTTCTTTATCGTTTTTAGTAAAGAAATGAGATTAAATTTGGAACAGCTGTCAAAACTCAAGTGGGTCTCTATTCTAGTATCCATAGATATTAAAAAGTTATTGATACGAAACGTCAATTCAGTATGTTTTTTTAATATAAACTGCACAATATTTGATCTCGAGTGACGTGAGAATAGAGACCTCATCCGTTTGTCTATGATTTAAAAAAAAATGGTCATGACGGAAGATCGTATTTGCCGCCATGTTGACGTTTTGCTGAACGAAAGTAGAATTGTTGTTGAATTGAATAGAAAAAGTTGTTTGTAATTTACATTTTAGTTGAAAATATGAATAGTAAGTAGTCTTCTCGGAGTGTGTGTGATGTGAAAATGCGCCGGATATCGGAAATATGCAGCCCCGATTGCAACAAATAACTTGTTGCCAGAAAATATTGTTTCTGAACCCATCATGGAGGATTTATAATATGTGTGTAGATAAAGTTATGTATGCAACTCTGCATAATTTGGCCTTAAAACACACGTGCGATCTTATTATGAAACTCGCCTGCGGCTCGTTTCATGAAAACCGCACTAGTGTTTTAAGGCCTATCATTATGCAACCGTTGCATAAACTACTATTGCAATCTTACACCTCTATACAACCATCGAGCATGATACGACCTTGCAAAAGTTATTTCGTTTTATTGTTGTAACCTTTTTTGATTTTCCTGTAAAATATACCTAAGTTTCTCTCAGTATCTTCTCTCAGTGGGCGCGTTTGCGAGATAAGCCCCCCCTTATCTAGGTCAATCTTTGCACATTTTTGTTAATAAATAATAAAAAGAATGCGAAAAAATAATAGTACATACATAGCACCACACCCGAAATCTCAAATGGGGTGGGCAGATCCACAAGACTACTGGTGGCCACGTTCGATTAATTAGTCCTAGGATGGTATGATGAACCGTACGGTGACAGGTGATCAGCCCATCGCCCATACAGATAGTCCACCATGTTGGAGAAGTCCCTTAGTCGACTTTTACGACATGCCATGATAAGCATCTGCACGCATTCTATGCTATTTCTTCCCTCCCAGTGCAGCAGAGGAGCTAATAGAGGAGAAAAATAATAATAAGGTATCATTACTGAAGTTCGTAAACAAGGAAGCATCGAACATTACTCTAACGAAAAGATGAACTGGATTGAGGGACAAACTTAACTTTGCCGTTGAAAACCTGCTGTCCACATACATCCACAGAATAGAAACATTCGTCAAATAAAAAAAATATATTTTACAGTATAATTTATCCCGTCAAAAACATTTTCATGTAAAATATTGCCAAGACGAGATCATAATGACTCGCACTGTTAAAAAGTTATCAGATCTCATGAAGGGCTAAGCTTCAAACTCTACACGCCCTAACTCTACAAGCCCTAACTCTACAAGCCCTAATAACTTCACAAACTCTACACCTTAGTCAAAATATGTGGCTTGGCCGTTTCGCTACCGTCGCATGGGCGTAAAGTGAAAAATGTATGCACTGTTCATTACTTTTTTGTTATACGATGGTTCTTGTAGTAACGAAACGGCCAAGCCACATATTTTGACTAAGGTGTAGAGTTTGTGAAGTTAGGGCTTGTAGAGTTCGGGCGTGTAGAGTCTTGAAAAAACTTTATGTGTCACTTGCTTAATTTGCTGCTCCTGATGTTTAACTTCAGATCTAACGAAGTATTTTGCTATTACAGTTCAAGTAGTGTATTAGTATGATTTCGACGCTTTCATATATTAACCCAAGTTATAGCAAAGGAAAATTGTATGTATGTACTAGTCTCATTTTCACATGTTTTACGAATTCTTCAATATTTACCTTAAAATATTCAAAATAGCCAATTCGCTAACCGCCTTTCTTGGCATGTTTTTCTGCTTTTTAACTTTATGATTATGAAAGTTTGGCACTTGTTTATTTTTAAACGCAAATATCACCAGTATGTTCAGCTTCAAAGTACTTACTTTATAAATTTTTGCTTGGCTACATTTACTTTATAAACTCCATAATATGAAGACGGTCTTCATCTTTTCACTTGACATTCAAATGAAACTGTTATTTTGATCACATGGTGGTGCGGCATTTTTTTATCAATATTACACGTCTCCGTATTCTGACCGTTAATCACTTACTGCATCTATTGTCTCAGCATAATCAATGGTGATGAATTGATAAGACGTACCTTGCGGAGGTGAGTGGATAGGCAAGCAGCGGCCTATGTAGTGTGTAACGGCAGGGCCGGCAACTGCCAGCGTCTGCGGCGGTGGCGGCAGGAAGCAGCGCTCGTGGTGCGGGAGCGAGTGTTTGCACCAGCTCCGCCTGACCGTGTCTGTGCCCATATCGATATACCCGTGTCGATCCAGTGGCCGCCGTGCGGGCCAGCATTGCGTACACGCGCCGGCCCTATTCCCTCTGACGCACTCAATCGTCGCGGTATTCGGTAAGCTCACGGAGTGACGCGACCGATCCAGAGGAGGCGCGCGGCAGGATTGAAGGAGCCGGTGGCCGAGTACGGAGCACACTCACCGCCACGTGCGCTCCGGCACGCTCGGCCGCAACGTGCGGCGCCCGCGCCCACGATGCCGCCGCCACGTGCCGCGCCAGCCCCGCGCCTCAGCGCCCCGACCAAACTCACCACCGGCCACCCCTACAGCGGTCCTTCCACGCTGCCTTTGAAACGACCCGGAATCTTAGCCTTCATCACGCAACGCATCGATAGCCGATAAAGACTATTGTTGTTAACGCCGTATGTTTGACGGTGGTATAAATTGCTTTATCATACGTGCTGACCATCAACGGTAACTTACGAGCAAAACTCTCGTTTAGGGTCAAATACCAGAACTTTGAAAATATTAAAATTAGCTTAAAACCAAAGCCAAAGCCTACTAAAGGCCTTTGAATTATTATTGTGAATTATAGTTTTAAGTTTCATTTAGTAATGGATGTTATTTATATTTTGAATGGTTAGGTAAGAACTCAAAATTCTAATGAAAACCTGTCTCTTACTCCACTCTTAATAAATAAATTAATTAATAAAAAAATCCGACTGCTTTATAAAATATTAAATGGAAAAGCTAAAAACAAGCCCGATTATCAAAAGAATATATAACTTAAATGTTGAAAAAGGTGTTGCAGGCGGGGACAAGCTAATAGTCCAAGCGGTGGTCTTAAAAAAATGCTTGTCCCCGCCTGCAACAACTTTTCGTGACGTTTTCCAACATTTAAGTTACATATTATTTTGATAATAGGGCTGTTTTCAGCTTTTTCAGTTGTAATTTTTAAAGCAGTCAGTGTTTTTTATTTATTCATTTATTTATTTTTGTTTCATACATGCATTATGGGGTTCATTATGATTTCCAACGACTTGCTCTATGATCTATCGGGCCGCATCCGGATCTTGTTACCACGAACGGGTAGTTTAGCCACGGATACCCGGCACGGGTACCCGAAACACGAACACGACCGGGAACCCTATTTAGAACTGTGACCGGCGCAGCAGAACAGCGCCCGAGCCTAATTAGCCGAGTAGGTAATTAACGTAGAATAACGTAAAGTTTAAAATGTAAGTAAATTTCATTATATGTATAGATTTATTTTGCCCGCGTCTGCTTCCGTGTAGAATTCGGTTATCCCTCTTTGTGGTTTGTTGTCTCTTTCACGTTAAAACGGAGCAAAGGATTGATGATTTTAGCACAGCGACAGTGGGAGAGTCATAGAGTGGCATAGGCTTTTTATCCGGAAAAAAGCACGATAAACGAATTCCAATCAGACGACGTCGAGGGCCAAAGCTACTTACTGCAAACCTAAAATATTTCTTTACATAGCCGACCATTTTAAGTTGGAATTAAGCTTTATAATATTAGAATGTTCCATATCAGCACGGTTTAAGGCCCGGGCACACCAAACGCGGTTGCGGCGCGTTTGCGGCGCGAACGCGCCGCAACCGCGTTTGATTTGCCCCGGCCTTTAGATACATACAGTTTGGCAAGTAATGTAGGTACTTGCGCCGAGCAACGGTAGGTACAGGCCCTGCGGGGAGGCGGGCGTCGTGGGCCGCATCATGCCAACGCGCGTACTTGGGTCACGTGATCAATAAGGGCTGACGGGGGCGAATTTATAAAATTATTCAAGAGACAAATCTTTTATCCTATTTGTTGAAGTGATTTCTGGAAGACAGCTCTAACAATTTGGATGGAATTTTCTAGGAACTTCATAGAACCTTCCAAAAACTTCATGGAACATTCTAGAAACCTATTAGAAACTTTTAACGGTTTAGTAACTTCATTGGGAGGCGTCGTAATTATAGGTTTTCTGGTTAATGTATCAGGTATAACTTCGTCCGCGTGGAAATTTACCTTCAGTTTTTCATTGAAATAAATCGTAAGACATAAACGCATAACGCTCATGTCCTTCCTCAGGGTTAAAACTATCTCCATACTAAAGTTTATCGAAATCAGTTCAGCGGTTAAGCTGTGAAGGCGTAGGTAACGTACAGGGAGATAGAGTTACTTTCGCATTTATAATTGACCGAGCGAGCGAAGTGTTTCCGTTTCAGCTTGAGCAAAAATGCTTTCGTATGTCCGGCGGCTGTCCGGTGGATATCCATTTGTTCTCCTCTACACATCGCATTTCTCAACCGATTTTCGTGAAATGTTGTGAGCAGGTTCGATAATTATATGAAATTCTTTTGTAGAATCAGTTTTTCGAAATTTTTGAAAATGATAGAGATAGTTCTTGCGATTACAAAGTTATTTGCGGTGTTGGTAAACTGACCGCGCCCTATGTCGATGTATGGGGATAATAATTTTCCAATGGCATAGTTAAGTTTGTCGCGAGGTCTACAGCTCACGGAGCCACTAGTATTAGTATTGACATACAAGAGTTTTGGCCGAAGGGTGTCATAATTCTGTGATTCCGCCGCCGGCTGATTGAATATGACACCATGAAATTTAAGTTATTTTGTTTGTATTTTAATATGCATGTTAGTCTGTAAGGTATTTATGTATGGGCCACTAGATACCTGAAAATAAATGATTTATTATTATTATTATAATAATAACTCACTTAAAATAATAGGATATCAGAAAACTTAAATCCTCACAAAATAGAGTTCCTAGAAAATACCTAGCTGTACAAGTCTAAGTAATAATTCTTAATAAAAAAATTAAACAATTTATAAACTCAATGTATTTATTTACATTTTTGTGACAACCCTAGCATATTTTATTACTTAAGACGGCGGCAGCTTTGCCCGACATCAAAGGACATACCCAACTGTATGTTTCTTAACTGTGATATCAGTATGGAATAAAATTACTTCCATCGCCCCGCCGCCCGGGCAAGTCACGTTGCCACCTGGCCGGCTCCCGACGTCTCCCTCTTTGCCCTTTCACTTAACAACTGGAAATACGCAGCACAAACAAACAAAACACATCCTTTAACTGTTTTTGCAACTTTATAAGGAATAGTTGTGCCCGCGACTCTGTCTGCCAAAAATAGCCGTTTACGCGTGATTAGAGAACAAACATCCAAACATATTCGCATACCTTCACATTTATAATATTACTAGCTTTGCCCGTGACTTCGTCCGCGTGGAATTCTTTTATCGCAATTCCCTCAGGAACTGTGCATTTAACCGGCATAAAAATCTCTCTCAATATTCTATTTTTTTTTAATATTACTGGGAAGAGAAGTGTTTTTTTTTTTTTCAAAAATTCAACAAAAACAAAAAATATATACACAGATGACGTTTTGGTTTGTGGTTTTCCTTCAGGAAAGGTTGTCATGTCACATTTCATTCTCTGTTTTAACTGTCATCACAGAAACATTAGCCAAGTACAAGGAAGATTGTATGTTACTAGTGGACCCGCGACAGTTTCGCCCGCGATATTTTCCATGCAAACTTCATCACCCCCTTTCACCCCTTTAAGGATGGAATTTCAAAAAATCCCTCCTTAGTGCACCTCTAGGGTTACTCGAATGAATGTCTCCTTCAAATTTCATACCTATAGGACCGTTTAGGCTGTGCGTTGTCTATAAGTGAGTCACGGTACTGTTTTATATGTATTGATGATTGTAAGGAGCCGTCATAATAATTATATATTAATACCTATTCTTAAAGGAAACTACCTAGTTGGAAAGATTACGCGACCGCATCATTTCTATTAGAGCTTTCTCATCGTGGGCTCGATTTAATAGCTTATTCTACTTTTTAGTTTAAGTTTATGCATACTTATAATATAGTCTAGAAGTGTGTTTTTTTTTTTTTTTTAATTATTATGTACCCTATTGTTTCTGATAAACGGACGGGCATCATCGAGGTTTCCAATCGATAAACAGATAATCAGATCAGAGATCAGAGGTTGAGTTTTGTATCTATAGGTATGGGAACTCTCACTCTCACAGAATATCGGCGTAAAGTAATACCTTGCTATTGCCTTTCGTACGGTGAGTGACGAGATCCGGAGTCCTATTCCCTAATCCCCATCCCATCCCCGTTCCCCATCCTCCCTAGACTGGCAACGCATTGGCAGCACCTCTGGTGTTGCAGATGTCCATGGGCGGCGGTGACCACTTTCCATCAGGTGGGCCGTCTGCTCGTTTGTCAGCCAATTGACATAAAAATAAAAAAATACAAAACTCAACCTCCCCTCCGAAACATTATTTTATCGTCATTTAATCTTAATCATTACATTACATGTCACATCTAGTTTCTAATAAAACAAGTAGACTAATAAATCTAAAAGTTCATCTACGGATTCGCGTGGTGCCGAAGAGAAAAGAGAAGAAAGTTTCTCACCCAGGAACTACAAACAAAAGTAATTGTAGTTAAAACGAGTACTCGTTTTAACTACAATTGCCTATATTAAATTTAAAACCCGGTCAAATGTGAGTCGGACTCGCTCACTGAGGGTTCCATAGAAACTATTAGGTATGTACCTAAATAGTTCGTCCATCACGGAAATCGAGTTTCGAAGAACTTTCTCTCATTTTCCCAGTATGTTTCAGTTTACCCCCAAAATCAGTCCCCAAAACGTATAATTCCAATATTACTGTAGGTGAAACTACGGTAAGTAGCAGTTCATACCAAAATTGGAAATCAAAGTTATGTTATTACATAGTTAAGTATTACATTTAAACCAGATTTATAAGTGGTGATTGAAAAAGTAATGAATAGTAACGCATTGTACAACGAAATTGGAAAAAAAAACCCGAAAAGTGCACTAACGAAAAGATAAACTGGATTGAGTGACAAACTTAACTTTGCTGTTGGTAAACTGTTGTCCCCATACACTGACATAGGTCGCGGTCAGTTTACTGACTGCAAACCATTTTATAAACGCAATTGTGATTTAAGTACCAATTTACGGATTTCGGATTTTTCCTTTTACTTGTGCTATAAGACATTGGATCTTGCAAAATTTCATGATTCTAGATCAACGGGAAGTACCTACCCTATATGTTTTGATTTCCTTGCGACGGTCGAATTATGCGGCATAAACGGCGTATCTTTTGATTGCGTTGACTTAGAAGTTTCATTTTTTCACAGCTCCGAGGGATTGCAAGTATTTGATATTTAATTTAAACTTTGGACCTCCATGCATTCCTGAGAAAATGGGTCTTGACAAAGTGACAAACAGACGGACAAAGAACTGATCCTATAAGGATATATTCATTCATTTTTCCTTTTCCGATAAGGAACACTAAAAAGAAATATTTAATTTAAGCCGTTTTGATTTAAAATTATGAATTAAATACTTTTCAGAACTAGCATACGTACAAATATATAAATCAATCTTTGAAAATACACCTACCTCGAACTGCGACGCGCCGCGCCGCGCACCTGCCTGCCTACTCGTCGTCGTAAGTACAACGTCCGAGACGCAAACGCAACGCAACTGGCCATCAAAAACTTAACGAATTCCAATATGCTGCAGTTTGCAGAGCCCTAGATTAGAGCGCTAGATCGGAGCGCAGGAGTGGATTAAATGAGCGAGCGTGGTAGAGCCCATACGACTAGATTGGACATTGGATCTGTCAAACTGTCGTTACACAATACAATACATGCTACGCTAGCTCACCTAGCCCTCTGCAAATTGAATATTGTAATTCCGGTATACGATACCCACGTTTTAAAAAGTTGTGTCAATGTCCTATTCTTGTTTTTAATGCGGTAAACTGTGTTTTTATGACCACAAAAGCACAGAAAATCAATACAAAGGCATGCACTTGTGGTTGCTTTTCCAGTATCTAACTTTCAGCCGCCCGCGGCAAACCAGACAGTCAGACCGACACGAAATGCCTCCTATCCTTTGAGGGTACCGTATTTCCACGGATGTTCGAAAATCATTAACATATTGACGATACCGAATATCTTCTATTAAACATTGATCTAAGTTATTCAGAAACATTCAATGTAAACTTCGCAAAGTGATACTAATGCGTGAACTGCGAAAGTTTGTGTGTGTATGTGTAAGTTAGTATGTTTGTTAATTCTTCACGCTTCAACAGCTGTACGGATTTGGATGAAACTCAGAATAGAGATAGCTTAATTATACCCTGGATTTAATACATAGGCTACTTTTTATTATGGAAAATTAAAAAGTTCCCGAGGGAATATTTATAGACGAAGTCCGTGGGGACGGAGTTACAGGCAGAAGCTAGTGATAAAAAAAGACAACGCAAAGCGAAATGTTTATACCTTATCACTTAACAAAGTGTAATAAATGCCATGTTTGCATACTTGCGTTTTTTTGTCCCGGTAGGTACGATAATCGAGACTAGAGATGTGCCGTCCTCGAAAAGTTTTTCATTTTGTATGGAGAATAGCTATTGTCGACCGGAAACAAAATTAATGAAACATACAAAATGGGAAAAGATTCTGAAAGTTTCCAAGACCGGCACATCTCCAGGTGAGGCTGCCAATGCGTCATACCTTGTCAGTTATATTCTTTACAAGCTCAGCGCTGTGCTCAACGCTGCATTGGCAATTAGTCTGCATTTACCGCAGCTCTGTGCACACTTAAAACATTCATGCTACAGGTACGGCAATTGGCAATAGCAGTATTAAAAAATTAAATCTAATTGGAAACCTTCTCGTCCAAGGTGGTTTCAAAATACCAAAAATCATACAGGAATTGGTAGTTACGTTAACACGATGTACTAACCGTATTTTTTGTTGAAACTCGCCCCGTGACTCAGAAAATCTGTAAAGAATGATATTTTGTACTTAAATAAAAAAATAAAAAGTATGGGTATGGACAAAGAATATCTATTCCACTTGTGTCTGATAACCCGAGTAGCATTGGTTGCTCTAAACTTGGTATTGTAGATATCTTGGAGACAAAACAGAAATTCCTGCAATTGTTTTGGTTAAGTAATTTTTTTTCTTAAAGATCTGGCCTATAGCCTGACGATAGAGTTTAGTAAAAATGGGTAGGTACCGTTTTACAGTGCAAGTTAATAACGACTTTATAGTTCTTCCAAGCTAGACTTTAATACTTATTTGGTAGTAAGGAAGGCCGCTATTGTGCCTTTAATTACTCTTCTAGGTCTATTTAAATCAAAGTTATGGTGTACAAGGTGTCTAGAATACCAAGTTAAGAATTTTAGAATAACATTTTGTAGAACTAGTTAATATACACAAAAATGGATAAATCGAAGTTTATGCCATCATTGTTTCTTCCTATTCGCGATTCTGCACAATACAAATTCCACACAACGGCATTTGAGCACATTCGCTGTTCTTCACTGTCATTATTTTTATACAATCCCGTTTCTTCCTATTCGCGATTCGCACAATATGAATTCCACACAACTTCGTTTGATCACATTCGGTATTCTTCATAGTTATTATTTTTATATAATCTTCGCGATTCTCCCTATTATCTTAGCTTGACGTATTCTCGACTTTTCCATTTACATGTTTGTGTATGTGCATCTTTTTGTTTTATTTCTTTTACTATTTATTTTCATTTATATAAATTCGATTTAAAAACAAAATTAACAACAAGTTTATCTTGTCATCATCATTTAAGCAATATTTCACTAATCTCATCGACATCTTTACATCTGTTACTGAAAAGAAGTCTCTTCGAAGGATCAAAAAAGAATAAAAACGCAAAAATGATTCCAAATCTATCTGAATGGTTAGAGAAGGAAAAGATATACAGTTCAAATGGGAATAAACGCGATTGTCTTTTATAAATAAAAACTGTACAGAAAAGTAAATATGGTCAAATGCAGATGTGTAGAATCATATTGATCAGATTCGCTTCGCAGATTATATAAAGATAATGACTGTGAAGAATACCGAATGTGGTCAAATGCAGTTGTGTAATTGCGAATAGGAAGAAACAATAATGGCATAAACTTTGATTAATCTAGAAAAATAATGATTAATTAATGTTGATAAAATTATAATTGTCGTGTAGTAAATAAAATGGCGAAGCTCACCTATTAGTAACGATTTACAAGAAATGTCTTCACCTACTTACTTGTCGAAAGTTCAGCGCAAATTTGTTGGTCACATGGAACTTATAGATATTGCCATGAATTAGACGGGTTTTAATACTAACAAAGAATTATTATAAAAAAGAACATAAAACAACCGACTTCAGAAACCCTTTGAAAAGTAAGAAAGGTTGCATGACTGGTTTGTTTCTTACCTTTCAAATCGTATGAAAACCACAACTGCATAACAGGCCATGTACAAACAGGCCAATCAGATCGAACTAAATTGATCCAATCAATACCCCAGGGTAGCGTTCTTGGGTGTATTCTCATTCTAATATACATTAATGATTTACATAAAATCAAAGAGTTCTTGCACCCTTTTTGCCGATGACATAATTCCTTAGTGTCAAAATAAATTTAATTTGAATAACGACTAAGATACATCCCTTTCAAAAATTGAAACTTGGCTAAGTGAACACAATCTCCAAATTTATTTATTCATGTACATTTATTTACATAGGGGTACAGGTCTTAAACAAAAATATACAAAATAAACTAAGCCTAATTTAAAACTATCTACAGATAAGATATTGGTTCCAAATCAGCGCCAGGCGGCAGGGTGCCCAGAAGGCTGGCAGCGTTGCCACGCTGTATGGCTAAGCTGATTCGTTGTGCCAAATATGACCCAGCCCTCTGGTCACCGGTCGATTCGGCAAGGCGCTTCAACAGCTCAAAAAAGATCTCCAAATTGTTTTTGACAAATATTACATTATGTTTAGTATAAGAAAATGTTTTATTTTGTATTTTAATTTAATTCATTTGAATTCAAATTTTAAGTCTAATTTTGACTTATTTTATTTTTTATTGTTTTCTTGATTTTAATTCATTTTGAATTTGCCGTGCCCTCACAGGGTTCATGTTGCAGCTAAACATGGTATTTAAGATCATATAAACAAAATGAAATGCAATAAATATTTGATTTTGACTTTGACAAATTAATTACCTAGAAAAGTTAGATATAATATCGTTAACTAGTTCTTGCCCGAGACTTCGTTCGCGTGGATTTCGATTATAGTTATTTCCTCAGGAACTTTGAAATTTTCCGGGATAAAAAGTAGCCTATGTGCTGTTCCAGATTATGATCTATCTCTCTGCCTTTCATCTAGATCCATTCAGTCGTTCTGGCGTGATTGAATAACAAACATACAGCCATCCAAACTGTTGCATTTATAATACCTATAACTATTAGTAGGATTAAGTGACAAATTATATACACCGAAATCAGTGTCAAGTAGATGGACACGGTATGAGAGATGCATTACCTAATTTACTTGCCACCGACTTCGATATATTTATTTTTTCACTTAATTAACAAAACATCTCACGTTACTAGGTAATTGATTTACGAAGGCCAATCATTATTTCTTACTTTTCAAAGGGTTTTTGAAATTCGGTATTTTTATTTGTTATTTATTTTTCTTCACTTTTTGGTGAACATCGTCTGTGAGTCAACACATATTTACTTCACCAACTGATCAGGATAAACACCTCGGAAGCATAACTGAATAAGGGGTAATTGAACGCTTAAAAATTAATCAACTTCACATAAAGTAGGTATGTAATGTATGTAAATCAGTAAAAGTAAAATAAAACACATTTAAATAAAAAATCCGGTCAAGAGCATGTTCAGTGTAGGTACCTACGCGCCATGCTCAGTGTAGGTCTTCGTAGCCTACTCCGAAAACCTTAAATTTAACAAGTTAGTCTAATTAGTCGTGATAGTTTTGCTTTTTACTTCGTTAAGTATAAAGGTTTTCATTTAGGATATCTTTCAGAGTTTTTAGAAACTTACGGTTTTGGCTGTGGGGTGTGAGGACTAAGGAAATGCATGTTTCATGGCAGCTTACGAGTACAATGAAGTAAAAACTAGTTGAAAAAGAAGTTGATTAACCCGCACTTTTAAAGAAACTTTAGTGTTCGTTAATTCCCTGCACTGAGCGACAAATCACTCGCGGGCATGTTGTACAACCCCCCAGATCCGAGTAGGTATGTTTATAATAGTACATTACTGCAGAAACCATTAAGTAGCCCATCGTGGACGAGTAATTTAGAAAACGCAGTTTGTATAGTGCGGACTTATAGATAGGTGTAGGTATAATTCCTGAGAATTAAAGAAAGAAAGACGCCGAGAGAAGTGCGGTTGCCCACGTACTAAATCTAACAATTGTCATCGTCAGGGTGGATGGCAAAAACAAGATTACTTCAGTTGTTACAAGTGACATCTGGTTATTTTTATACCATCTCTATCCTAGCCTTGAAATATTAATTTTGCGATGCAGCGCCATCTTTAGCCTTCGCATGACAACGTTAAGTCTGTAAACTCAGTTTAGTTTACGTTCTCACTACTGACGATCACTCACTTAAATCCACTAGGTAGCGCTGCTAACACCTTGACTAAAAAGGAGAAAAAAACAAATCGACTTACCATTTCGGTTCATGGTCACAAACAAGATTTTTATAAGATTTCACTCAAATCAAAACACTAAGTACGAGAAAAACATTAAAACTTATAGATATGTAAAGTTTATAAACTTAAATTATAATAATAATAAACTGATGGCCGGTCACATGTGCGCACTGTGATCAAAGTGGAGTTTTCTGCGATTGGGTGAATGGCGTTCGGTGGGTGCAACAGAGCGCTAGTTTATTGGCGGAGCATTTTTACGTAGGAACACAGAGTAAGGTACAGCACGTGATAAGGCTAAAAACGGACAAGAGTCTTAGACAAATGCAAACAGATGGCGTTGCTTGCCCGACTATTTATAAATAATCTCGCTGCATGTGGCAGAATACAATAAATTGTAAGGTTACATTAGTTTTGCCTCTGACTGTGACAAAATTAAATCTCAACCATACTGAATATTTCTGAAGGACATTACCAAATAATTATTTTAACAATTTTGTAGAATAGTCGAATGCCTGAAATTAACAATCAATTTTACACATACAATAAATTAGTAGGTAACTATGTTTTTCTTCAAGGCGGTAACGCGATTATACAGAAATATTAGTATAAACGTATATGGTAAAATTTTACAAATAATAAAACCGGCTTAAAAAACCCTTTTAAAAGTAAAAAATAATGATTGGCCTTCGTAGGTAAGTTAATTACTTAGAAATATATTGTTCATTAAATGATGATTAAATTATCGAAATCGGTGTCAAGTAGGTACATGAACACAGTATAAGGGATGTATTACCTAATTTACTTGCCACCGACTTCGATTTTAATGTACCTATCACTTAATTCAAAATATGACGTATGTAAGTAACTGATTGAACAATCATTATTTTTTTACTTTTCAAAGGATTTTTGAAGTCGGTATTTTATATAAGTTTAATTTTGTATATTTCACTTTTTTAACAGCCTTCAAAAAAACCGAAGGTACTTAATTCCACGCGTATATTTTATTAATTTAATTTTATATGTATGCTCAGCGATTACTCGGAAATGGCTAGACCTATTTGGATGATTGTTCTTTTAATCAATAGGGTATACCTCCAAGTTGGTCCCGTTGTGGTCAAAGTTGAGGTCTGATGAGTGGATCTATGAGGAATCGATGGCCTCCTCAAATATTATAGGCATGCATATAACAATTTCGGTATTTTATGTAATAACTGAAGCAATTGCGTCTCAAAAACATTATTTGGTGAAGTGTAACTGATGATGAAGACACTAGATGACAATCGGAACTCCTCAATAATAATGATAAGTATTTTTCGGTGGCGATTAGATTTCTGAATAAGGTTGGGAAGCAACGTATGTTCATTAAAACGCATGTGGTAAATAAGAACCGATGGTGAAGAACCAGGAGAACTCCTCAACGATTGACGTCCTTGCACCTTGAATAGCAACATTTTGTAAAGTGTTATGAGCAATTGGCATTATGCTATTGTTACTTGATATAGTAAATGTGTATCATCACAGTAAAGGTGAAAAAATTATAAAAAATACCAAATAAAAAACCAACTTCAAAAACCCTTTGAAAGGTAAGAAATAATAATTGGCTTTCGTAAGTCAATTAACTAGAAACGTCAGATATATTGTAGTTTAAGTGATAAATTAAATAAATCAAAATCGGTGGCAAGTATGTTAGATTCATCTCCCATACTGTGTTTATATACGCGTGGAATTGAGTAACTTCATTTTTTTCTTCTTCTTCGTTTTTTTGAAGTCTGTTAAAAAAGTGAAATATATAAAATGAAATATATAAAAAATACCGACTTCAAAAATCTTTTGAAAAGTAAAAAATAATGATTGGTCAATTACTTACTTAAAAATGTCATATTGTGAATTAACTGATAGGTACATTAAAATCGAAGTCGGTGGCAAGTAAATTAGATAATACATCCCTTATACTGTGTTCATGTACTTGACACCGATTTCGATATACTTAGGTATTAATTTATTCCATTCGGTCGCGGACAAAATCTGTTGTATTATTATTTATTGATTACTTATTTGTTGGCCGAAGACGTTTCACCGAATGTATTCACCAAAATCGAATACTTAATCCTTTTGTTTTGACAATTTTCTTCCTTAAGCCCCCCGACTTCAAAACAAAAGGCCTTCGGAGATATTAAATTTGTATAAATTCCTCGATCAGTATATTTATTATATTGACACATGGCATAAATTTATAAAGCGGTTTATACTAAGTAGGCCACTTGCAAGTTTATACTATTAGTAAATTTAGACCACGTGCATTTTTGACCATTTGTAATTTAGACCATTTGCAAGTTAGACGACATGATAATTACATGTTTGGACGAAATGATTATTAGATCAGTTGCTACTTAGACCAATTGCATTTTAGACGAAACGATACTAAACCGGGTAACCGCGTCGCCCGTTTGGGTTCGTAATGTATTTATTGGACTCAACTATAAATCAACGAAATGAGTCCGAACTCGAGAGGTTTACCAGTATTCACTAAAGAGTTCCACTTTCCACCTCCCAGCTCAATCATCATACCCTCGTCACTAAGTGTAAGTATTGTATTGGACTCGTCAAAACCAACTGAATGCGTTCACACTCGAGCGGTTTACCAGTAGCCACAAAAGAGTTCCATATTCCACCATGGAGCATGGAGTACTGCTGTCACCTTTGGGATGGCTCTGCCAAGTATAGCTTGAAACTCTGGATACGGTAGACCGTTGGGCTAGAGTGCAATCAAAGCTTTAAGTCTAGATCATTGTCGGAGATTCGCTTGCCTATCGGTCTTTTATAAGATATATTTTCCGGAGTGTAATGTGGGGTTGCACGGTAGACGTCGTGCGTGCGACGGGGTTGCTGCGCCCTCTACTTTTCATCATCGGACCACCGGAGGCACAGAGTCATTCTATCCCTACAGGATTATGTTTCCATCTATTAAATCTTTCTTCCCTTGTCGTACTTTGGTACGTCCCGTTTTGATTTATCTTTCTTGTTACGTATATCTAAGGAATGGAATAATCCCCCAGCGATTTTCTTTCTGGATAGTTATGATCCGGGCACTTCAAGAAGAGAGGACAGGCTTTTCCTGGTTAATCGCGTTCCAACTTCGGCCGCGTCATCACTTTCCACCAGGTGAGAGTGTGGTCAATCAAAAGCCCGTTAACGATAAAAAAGGAAGTAATTCAAAATAAAAAAAAATGTAGTAGAATGTACCTTCAGTCATTGTAAAGTTAAAAATGTTGGTTTGAGTTGATTCAAATTCAACTCTACCGAAAAGTTATGTAAACTATCTTCAATATTTAAATGCAAGCGAACAACGCGGAAAGCCTGCAGGCTGCAGGGTGCAAGCAATCGCTATGCAAGTAAATTCCAGTGCCACTGTCACTTGGTGATAGACGATCACCTTACCGATTACGAATGTTATCGGAAACCTGGCTTCAACTGACCACAGAGATACTCGTAAGCCAAACAAAAGGGTATCTCAATTTGCAAATGAGCCTATATAAGTCATACTGCCACGTGTAGATACCTAATTAGGTACCATAACTTTTTATAGCCTGACCCCCAACAGTTCAATTCTAAAGCATTTACGTATAAAGGGACATAGAGATAATGTTCGACATACTTCCAATTTATTACCAGGCGGAGGATAAAGCTAATTTGCAAAATTTTATTATATTTATTATTATTTTAAATTGGATTTTAAAATAAAAAAAAAGATGGCACTTCCAGATACAACAAGTTCTTATTGAACTTCTTGTATTACATCTCTCCACCCAGAGGAAAAAGAGGGCCGCTCGAAATAGATAAAAATAGAAATAAACTAGCTGTCCCCCACTGTTTCACCCGCCTAGATCGAATTTTATTCACAATTTCATGGGTTTAATTTTTGTTGCGCGAAGCACTAATTATTGTTCTCAAATAAAAGTAGCCCAAATTATTCTTTATAACACCAACAGTCAGTCTAGTGGTTTTGGAGATTAGCCGAAACAAACAGACGTTTTGTACATATATGTAAGTCGGTGACCGCAACATGGTCGTCTAACGTAAATATAGTAGTTTATGCAACGGTTGCATAATGATAGGCCTTAAAACACTAGTGCGGTTTTCATGAAACGAGCCGACAGGCGAGTTTCATAATAAGATCGCACGTGTGTTTTAAGGCCAAATTATGCAGAGTTGCATACATAACTTTATCTACACACATATTATAAATCCTCCATGATGGGTTCAGAAACAGTTTTTTGCAATCGTGGCTGCATATTTCCGATATCCGGCGTATTTTCACATCACACACACTCCAAGAAGACTACTTACTATTCATATTTTCAACTAAAATGTAAATTACAAACAACTTTTTCTATTCAATTAATTCTACTTTCGTTCAGCAAAACACCAACATGACGCCGATTCGATCCTCCGTCAAGACCATTTTTTTTTAAATCATTGGCAAACGGATGAAGTCTCTAATCTCACGGCACTCGAGATCAAATATTGTGCAGTTTATATTAAAAAAACATACTGAATTGACGTTTCGTATCAATAACTGTTTTAATATCTATGGATACTAGAATAGAGACCCACTTGAGTTTTGACAGCTGTTCCAAATTTAATCTCATTACTTTACTAAAAACGATAAAGAAGTCATGTTATTTCTTTATCGCAGCACTGGTTTTTCCTAATTGGTTGTCAAAATGGTGGTCATTTCCTACGGTTTTTGATTAACCAATGAATAACCAAAGGTTTTATGATATGGGTGTAGATAAAATGAATTTTAAACCTTGGACTCTACCGTCACATGGGCGTAAAATGTATTCACTGTTCATTACTTTTCTGTTATACAATATTTCTGGTTACTTACTAGTACGTTATACTTAACAAAACGGCCAAGCCACATATTTTGACTAAGGTGTATTAGAGTTTGTGAAGTTAGGGCTTGTAGAGTTAGGGCGTGTAGAGTTAGAAGCTTGGCTCTTCATGATAACTTTTTAACAGTGGGAGCCATATGGTCTCGGCTTGGCAACATTTTAAAATGAAAATGCTTTTGGTGAGATTTCACTTCTTTTTGTACGTTGCTTATGGCAATATTTTGTAATAAGAAGTCCATGTAGTTGTCACAGACCAAATATCCTAAAGACATGACTTTTAATAGCAAATAAAGCTGCCAAAGTAGTGGGGCGCGCGGGGTTTTTAGAGCGCTGTGATTGGTGCGTTCGAGGTTATGCGCTCCGCGCGGCCCCCTGCAGCCCCGCCACTTGTTGCCATTTGGCCACAACGCTTGGCAGCGGGGTTCGCCCGGCTATGCGGAGTCTATTGGATACTTATGGTCTGTGGTAGTTGTATAAGGGTGGTGGGTGATTAACCTACTGAAAATCCTGAAATATGTATTTTATTATTTATCCCTATATAGGTACATTTTCAGACCTCTAGCGAAAAAAATTGCGGAAGTCTCATACAAACTTCCATCCCCTTGTTCAAGGGTTTGGGGGGTAAAAGTTCCAAGTTTTCGTATTTTTTTGTTTGTGTACTAATCCTAGCTTACATACCAAATTTTAGCTTCCTAGGACTTCAGGAAGTACCCTAAGAATTTTGATGATCAATAGTGAGTCAGTGCCGAAATCGGGGTTTTTTTAGATATCAATAAAATCTAATCTATAAAAGCTATGCAATTGAAACTTTACTTGTTTAATAAGTCCAATATTGACATCATATCCCGAGAATTTGTTTATCTGGTATAATCCAAACCCAAGTTATGCGGGTACAAAAAACCGACGAAGCGCTTCGAGAAAAGGTAGCTTAGGCCCTTTCGCTTCGCTTGGCCCGTCTTGGCGGGGGCACTGCCGTGCCCGCAGTTTTTTTTTGGGTTGTTACTACAAATGAAAGGGTTTCAGATTTTTCCCTTTACTTGTCCTATAAGACATTGTTTCTTGCCAAATTTCATTATTCTAGGTCAACGGGAAGTACGCTTTAGGTTTAGATTCCCTTTCGAGTGTCAAAATATGCGGCATAAACGGCCGTATCTTTTGATAGCGTTGGCAAAGAAGTCTTTTTTCACAGGTCCAAGCGATTGCAGACCTGAGTATTTGATATTAATTTCAACTTGATACCTTCACACGTTCCTGAGAAAACGGGTATTGACAGACAGACAGACAGATGTTAGTATGTTTGTTTAAATGACTGCGCTGCGTTTAGACAAAGATATCTGTAATTCCCCAAGGAGTGCTTTAAATTTAAATGAACATGCAACCATACTTTAGTAAGTCAAAGACACTCCAAACGTTATAGAGTTGAAAGCTACACCAGACAATACGCTGCTAGCTAACCCTACCTACTGATAAATGGATTTAGGGTTGGGGCGCAATTCGGAAGAGGGCCGGAGCCCCGGGCGCTAGGAGATGGGGGGGATTGACCCCGAAACGGAGGTAGCGCGACGAAGGCACTGCCGGCGAAGGTCGCAGACTTGCCGTAATCAATGGCTGTCTAACCGTAACAGTTTTTTTTTACTATTTCTGATTAGACTTAGACGTATCAGCAAGAAGCACAATACTTAAATAAATTATATACCATTCATATAATTATTTGGTTTTATTTTGAACCAGCTTTTAGCGGCGACTTCGGAAATTCGGCTATCACTGTTCCCTCAGGAACTGTAAACTTTTCCGGGATAAATAGCAGCATATGTCCTTCTCCAGCCATCCAACTATCGCTTTGCAAAAAAAAGGTCAATCTATCACTCCTTTTTGATAACACATTTCCGCATTTATAATATTAGTATGAATAAGTAAGGTACTAGTACAAAACACAAAGTAAGGTCATAATTTGAAAATATTTCCTGATGTGTCGAAGATTTTCGAGGACTCATGATCACGGATGGACTGAGATGTCAACAGTCTTTGACATAATACCTAACTTATTTTCAAAAAGCCAATAGCAGATGGTAAACATGAAACTTTCATTTGAATTGATTTGTAATTAAATTAAACCGTTATTGGCTCTATCCTTCATTATCATAATGCCGTGCGGCAATGTATGTAGATAGAATTCATTCACGACAGTATAATAAAACATTAATAAATTACTTTTACAATTTTTATAGCGAGTGATTCCGACCAAAATGGAAAAGAACAGCTGGCGCCTCATTCGGGAACGCTAAGTGATTCTGTAGCGACTCGTAAGCCAGATTTCTCATCTCGCTCTTACGCATTACGCGTCGTGCGGAAGAGTGGGATGAGAAATCTGGCTTATGAGTCGCTTCAGAATCACTTAGCGTTCCCGAATGAGGCGCCAGGTCTTCGCTTCACATGACATGACATTTGTAACTAAGGTTCTTCAGCTTGTTGGCTAGAATAGTTCACTTGCCATGATTGAACTCATGTGTCCAATGATCTTCATCACAAATGCTCTGTGCTCTCTGAAGCAACGAATTGACATGGTAGCTAAGCTAACTAAATCTGCTGATAATAGACGGATTGAGATACTGTCTATTATGAGGAGGCTTCCTACACACAGTGTAACCTGAACATCGGAGCTGATCGTAATTTTATCCTCGGTCGAAGCAAATCTTGAATATCACTGATGAAATGGTATGAATCCTTGACTATGTTCCGTCTTTCCTCGTAAATTTACCGGTTTTTTAGTGTTGAAAAAATCAACGCAATACCAAGAAAACATCTTGCCTTATGGCCTCTAAATCCTCCCGCCCAAGAGAATATATATTATCTGCTGAATATTATTTTGGACCACCGTGTATTTTTCCTCATCCACGATGGTGCGGTGGAGATTCTTCGATGAGGCTCCTATTTTTGGCGCCTTTGGGGTTACGGTAGATCGGCGGGGCGTGATGGGCTGGGCGGCTGCGTCAGCGTAGCCGCACGGAATCGACTGTGGATTTGCGGCGGAGGACGACTGCATAAGCAGGGGGCAGATTGAGGCGCAGCTCTCTCTTGCTGAATCGGCGAATGAGCTGACTTGAAACTTGAAGCAATGTGTTGAAGTGAACTCCTCGTCGCATATTCACATCGGGATTCGATGCGTCAGTAGGTGACCGTGTTACCGAGGAACTATAATTAAAAAATATATTTTTTGAGCAACTCTGCTATGGTGTTCTGTTACACATCAAATTTTACTAAAATTTCAGCGATACCTACTTGCTTTTAGGGCCACGATATCGTTGAGCAAGCTGGTGACGTCGACTTGATCATATGTGACGGGCGGAAGCTTGGCGAGCTTCAATGCCACAAACATAGGCATGTCGTCGGGGTCCTGCTCCTTCAGAACTCCGATGATGTCCTGAAGGGTCTTTTTACCGGATTCATCCTCTCTGGTGAGGAATCAACGTGTCATCTATGTCAAAGGAGCGAACAGCACTTTCTTTGCAGCACAGATCTCGCCGATGGAGAAGTTCGTCAAGCAGATCTGAACGGCGGAGACTTCGTCCATTACATCCAGCTTTTGTTGCAAAAGTGCGAGGAGCACTTTGACGATGAACCGTTTACTTTGGTCAGTGGCACTCATCGCAGCGTGACGTCAGTGGCGGCGGAAGCCGCGCTTATTAGGCAAATATAATTGCACTCTGCAATGCGACTAGGTCGGCCGAATGACACAATGCAAGTAATGGTTATAAATAACTGTGTGATCGACAAAAAAACACATTTTCTTTTTGCAAGATTCATAAAAACATTGTAAGTATATCACGCCGGTACGGAAATAATTGAAAGCGTGCCAGTTACGTACATCCTATTTTATTGTAACTAAATTACACATGATCACAGGGAAAATAACATAAACATTTAGGTAAGTATGCTTAGAAGATTCAGCATACTTATCTACATATTTATATTATGTCCCCAGTAGAAATATCTCTGCTTTGGGGATACAGCATCTTTTTTTAAATAACATGGGTTTTTTCAATTACAATCACCTCACTAATGCAATCTTTATGATGCGAATAATAACTGCCGGTTGAATCAAGTGGTTTAACTGCTGAAATTAGAATAGTTGAAGTATTTTAAAGTGGAAGAGACAAACAGTAATCCTCACTAGATGATTAGGTGGTTGGTTAGATCATTTTCACAAGCATTTTTTCATAGTAGGTAGCGAATTTTCACATAGCATTTTTTCATAGTAACGAATTTTACCATGGCTTTTTTTCATAGGAGCGAATTTTTCGTGGTACAGCGACTCCGGCGTCGACAGGATGGCTGATGGGTCCGCTGTGGGCGCCCAACTAGCTTATATGTCGGTCGGCACTGACTCGGCAGCACGACACCGGAGAAATATCTGAACCTACTATATAGGAGGTCTTTGCCGACTGGTTCAATTGAGAAATTGTTTTTAGTGAGTTTAAAATCAAATATATTTATTATAGCGTAAATAATCGTTTCCCGTTAGACCTCGAACGGCGAATCTATATGTATAACCTAATTGCTGTTACGTTTCTGCAATCCTAAGTCGTAAGTCGAAATGTTTAATTTGCATCTATTGTTGATAAGAAACTGTTATTTTATTCAGCGGAATAAGCCTCTGGCACATCTGTACCATTTCGAGTACCATGAGTTGCGCAAACCGCTCTCGCTAGCGTAAACTATCGCTCGGTCCCTTTTACTAGTATCAGAAACGCAGCATTTCCGACCGCCGTGGACCACTGACTTGGACCGTTAAGTCTGTTATTGTAAATTTACGCTTCCACAAGGAATAGAAGAAAGTCAGTATTCCAAACAGTAGGTATGTCATCCCTGCCGAAGTGGTAGT
This sequence comes from Tortricodes alternella, assembly GCA_947859335.1. Taxonomy (NCBI): domain Eukaryota; kingdom Metazoa; phylum Arthropoda; class Insecta; order Lepidoptera; family Tortricidae; genus Tortricodes; species Tortricodes alternella. Next base: position 17,086,906 of record OX401970.1, on the reverse strand, counting down.
GTGTGGGACTTAAAGGAAGAAGTGACCGATTTTTTAAATTTAAGACTTCTTCTGCGAACGATCAGAATCTTTGCAAATGAGATTTGTATTTAAATCGCCCATTATTATGTGATGTGTGTACTCAGAAGCCAAGGAGTCCAGGATACACTCTAGGTCGGAAAAATTGTCAACAGTGTACTACTCCAAAAACGCCTTAACTCCCTTTAAAGTCAACTTTCTAAAAATAAATTTTCGGCAATGGCTGAGTATGGTGCGGGAGATATTGTCAAGATTTTAAAACCTATGTTACCACGTAAATTTATTGCCATGCCTACACCACCTTTATCCAGTCGGACATTCCTAATTCCTACTAAGGGATATGTAGTCGAAAGTAAACAACGGTTTTAACCAGCCCTCAGACACTAAAATTGCATCCATCACGCTAGCACTGAATATCTCGAGCAGTTCATGAATACAAATAATATTTAAATACTTCTAAAGATTAGAATCATTTTTTACCGATTTAAAAAAAAGGAGGAGGTTCTCAATACGGTTGTTTTTTTTTTTAAATGTTTGTTACTTCAGAAGTCCGTCATTTATAAACCGATTTTGAAAATTCTTCTTTTTTATCGGTAGGGTATAGTCCAGTTTGGTCCCGTTGTCGTCAAAGTCGAGTTATGATCAGAGGATCTATGAGGAATCGATGGAACTCTTCAAATATTATAGGCAAGAATAGAGCAATTTTAGTATTTTCTGTAATAACTCAAGCAGTTACGTTCCAAAAGCATTATTTGGTGAAGTGGAACTGTTAATGAAGACCATAGATGATCACCGGAACTCTTAAATGTTGAATATTTCAAGGTTGGCGATTAAATTGTTCTATTAAGTTCTGAAGCAACTTATGTCCATGAAAATTCATGTAGTAAAATTGAAGAACCAGGAAAACTCCTCAACGATTGACATCTTTGTACCGTGGATAGCAACAGTTTGTAAATGGTGATGAGCAATTGGCATTATGCTATTGTTACTTCATGTAGTAAATGTGTGTCGTTAAATCACAGGATAATAAATAAAATGTGAACAAAAAAACGTAGGTAATTTTCAAAGGCTATTTGAAGTCGGTTTTTTTATTTTATTAATTATAGATTATTAAAATACTTCATCGTCATATTCATGTAAATTGGCATTACGCGATATCTAATAAGCTTCAGTTGCCTTAAATACCTATGTTTGTAAAAAAAGAACAGAACATGTTAGTATATTTTTCTTGTTGGAACAATTACTATTATCGAGCAACACATGTTGCAATCAATTATCATGTTACACGTTATCCATTAGCGTAAGCAGTCAACAAGATGTCGTGAGCTGCGATAAGCACATGCTGGGCTATCTATTTTCGACATTGGTGTAAGTGATTCAAATAATTAAGAAACCGATCGTCACTATGGTAACGAAATATAGTTTTTATTGTCACTTTTAATGTACTCTTTCCAAAGTAAGATAAAGACAAAACAAAGCGATATACTTAATATACCATATCACTTAGCCAATATCAGAGGCCTTGTATTTTAACCATTTAACTAAATTATGTCATGTCAACTTACTGATGTTCGATATCATGTTTGTTATCAAGGTATTAAAATAAGACTCATTTTGCATAAACATTAAATAAATAAATACATATCCTCACAATAAACGGCCCACACTGGGATAACATGAATTAAGATACATGCGCCGAGAAAAATATATAAACACACCAACCACAAACAACCAGCCGTAACAGCCCCCAACTTAAGTACAAGTAAGTATCTTTTATGTAGTAGTGTATACGTCTCAAACTCGCAATCCCAAGCTTCATAGTCTAACCCAACTCTATGATAAACTCGGCTGATATTCGACATTGACTAGCTATATATATCGTAAATTATTTTATCTACACCCATATCATAAAACCTCCATAATGTAATCAAAAACCGTAGGAAATGACCACCATTAAGACAACCTGTACTGTAATGTTATTACAGTATCGATTTTAGTATCGTAATGGTCATAACGATACAGATATGAGCTACAGGCCGGCGCGCCGCCGTCGCCGCAGCCGGAGGGGCTCCATCGTCGCCGTGTCGCCGTTTATAATATGTGTGTAGATAAAGTTATGTATGCAACTCTACATAATTTCGCCTTAAAACACACGTGCGATCTTATTATGAAACTCCAAAACCGCACTAGTGTTTTAAGGCCTATCATTATGCAACCGTTGCATAAACTAGTTACTATTACTACAATTATGGTTGCCCTCATCTCACCAAAAACATCAATGTGAAAATGGGGCCAAGTTCGGTATAAGTGAAGTACAGGATTGTAAGCTAGGTGCATAAAATAATTGAGTTCTAAATGGGTGTCAAGTTCTATGGAGGGTCTTCATTTTTCAACGACAAGGACGGATATATCCGCACCACTGGTCCACTGCCAACGACGGATATATCCGTCAGAGTAAAAGAGCCCCTCATGAATTAGGCATAAGTTTGAAATTCGTGTTACTTCGTAGACTAGACATGCTTGGCGTGTGAGTGACAACTTTTGTATTTGACGTGGCGTTGAAAAGTTTAAAGTTTAGCAGCAGGAATGAATAACTTTCTTCGCTAGTTTTAGAAATAGTTTATTCATAGAAATATGTAGTAAGGAACAGCTCAACGCGACATCCGCGAAGCTCAGTTTGAAACCATCGCACACTCAGTAAATATTGCCGACATCAGAGTTCTTATTACAATGCACAAAGGTATTGGTTGACTCATGCGTTTTTTTTTTCGTGGTTCGTAGCCTCTAGTGAGCAATGACAGCCAGTGTATGAATCAGGCAAAATAAGACTCTGTGTGGATATCATAAGAACTAAGATGTCAGCAATAGAGCTTCATAGTTTATAAACTTGAAAATAGATGACATTACTATATCCAAGTAAGTGACTTATTCAACGCGGTTATTATTGAACGCTACACCCTTCTTTTGAGATAGTCGAGTTTATTAGATTCCTTGCTACTGAATAATGGTACCTGGTAAGTTTTCACAGCTAATGTTTTTAACAGTTATTTCAAATCATTCCAAATAATTCAGTATGAAAACTTGCCAAGTTATATTATTCAGTAGCAAGGAATGTAATAAACTCCGTTTAGTACAAGCGAAAAATTTATGTAAATTCCAGCAGCTATGCTTTAAAGTACCTCCATAGTACTTGGCATCCATTTAGATCTCAATTATTTGATCCGCGACGCTGAATCCTGTACTTCACTTGTACTGAACTTAGCATTATTTCACACTAGCTGTGCCCGCGACTCCGTCCGCGTAGAATAAGTTTAGTCCCAGGTAAAAGCTTACCTGGGGCTTCAAGATTTTAAATGAATGATTTAAAAAAAAACATTTATATATATTGTTATTTACCATTAATTAATGCACACCACACCACCAAATTCGGATCAGGTGGTCTCCAGACAAAATGTGCACTTAATCCTTTTAATGGGTGAAGAGAATAAAAATAAGTAATCTATTTTACTTGAAAGTTTTCATACATTATCTAAATAAACACCAAACACACAATCAATATGATTAAGTAAAGATTTTTTATTCACTTCACCAAATGTCTTGTATACGACGCTATGGAGATTTCCCTTCCCTCAAGCAATTAGGAATAGATATTATACGATAGGGACGACAACAAACGTAACCGCATTTTATCATACGCGCGGAAATTTCGCTACAGTTCAGTCGCGGAAGCAAGTATTCTTTTCTTTTAGTACTTATTCCATGAACACTTACATGACTGTATCTCAATTATAAAACTGTCAGTACCGAACAAATTAAAATAAATACACGGTTTCCATTCGTTCAGCAGGTGACAATCAGCGTAATAAATTCACTTTTCTATACAAACCGCGGTTCTGATATTTTTCCCCGTAACAAAAAATATTGTATAAGTGCGTACGTACGAATCATAAAAACCCAAATGATACGTTAATTCGTCACATGGTGACGGAGTCGACGGAGCTCCGCTGCGCGGAGCTCCTATTTCTGCCTAGTTTGGGCCTTCGGCCCTGACGCAACACTAACATAACCTAACCTATTTACCTAGTGCATCTAAACCTAACCTGATAGTAGTAATGTATGATTCTGTCATTCGTGATTCGCTGCGGAGTCGGGTAAAATCTATTTTGGATATCATACTCATAAACTAACTTCATATTAATATGCTTCATTGAATAACAACATATTAAATTGTAAGAAATACTGCGAGAAATAAGAATTAAATGATAAACCATGACCTTCCTTTTTACACCTGCGAAGTAGGGTATAAAGTACCCTAGATAAAAATTAAACTCATAACCTATCTACTAACCGAATTTTATGGATATCGGTTTAGTAGATCTTAAGTTTTATGCATACATACAAACATAGGTAAAGAGACACAGACAGACAGCCAAAAATTATGAAAATGATTGATTCGGATTCAGTTTCACTCAAATTTCATGAAAATCTGTCCAGTAGTTTTAGCGTGATTGAAGCACAAATTAACCGACAGACAGACAGACAGACAGACAGACAGACAGACAGACAGACAGACAGACAGACAGACAAGAAAAAAATTAAAGGTGTTTCGGCATCTCCTAAACGCCTAATTGCCAAATCTATCATTCTTTTTTAAATATCTTTCATGTACAAACTCCACTTCGTTAGCCTTTTATTATAAGTATAGATAGTTAGATTTAAATTCGGTGAGATACCAAAAATTTTGAAATATTTGTGCTTGTTTACTAAACAAGGACAAATTTTCAAATTAAAGTACTTACTAAGTACCTTAATAATTTAGCAGATTTGCTACCTTTATTTAATTTCTGCGCCCTGTTTTTTTTGTAATTATCTGTTTTCTTGTATTGTAGAAATTGTAGAGCGCATGGCCCATTTATGGTCGGGAAATTTATTGGCTACGCTTTTTTTACCGTTAATTTTGCTAAGATTTATTTTTTGTTTTTAATAAATGATAATTTGGCCAGGATTCTTTAGCCAACCCACTCACAATATATTTCTTAACATACAGAATTTTTATATCAAATCGTTTTCATCCAATAAGAGGACTGTGAACCAAAGGCAAAAATGACCCTTTTCATACTAAAGGCGATAACGATTTCCACCCCTTAAATGTTAACCAATTTTGACCAATTTTCGTTAGGGTGTCAGTCAGAACAAAATCTAGGTCTATACGTTTTTGAATATTGATTAAAGATCAAGAATGTCAAATAATGCCGAAATTAGTTTTGAATGTGAATACTGAAACTACAATAAAACTGTATTTATTGATTATAGGGAAAAAATCAAAACGTACAGACCTAGATTTTGTTATCACTGACCTATCGAAAATTGGTGAACATCGGTTAAAATGTACAGGGTGGAAATCGTTATCGCCTTTTTTATGAAAAGCCGTAGGTTCACACTCCTCTTAAATAGATGGATGCAAATCGTCTCTAATTCGGATCCTCTTCTATTAATTCAATGTGAATTAAGTATGAAAGAGAACTTTTCTAAAATATTTTAGTAAGAAGTTTTACTATGTTGTTATTAAATTTGAATGGCGTTTTTAACGATGTTAGTAGCAACCACCACACCGCCAGCGCTCTTTTTACCTGTGGCGGGCCTCGTGCTTGTGACACGGAGACATTTCGGCGGGAAATATTTCATGATTTCCCTTTTCTAAACATGTCTCGTGTATTTTTACTTATGTAACCCGCCGCCTGCTCGTTTCCCCATACAAACATTCATCCCCAAAATGACCCCTTCAAGTTTTATTTTCATGACAAAAGGTAGCCTATGTCCTTCTCCTGGGATCCGCTGTTTTGCCAAAATTAGTTTCGTAAAATTTTATTACCCAAACAAATTTTAGCAACCGTTTTTTTGCCTATCCAATCTTTGGAATAATTTTAGTACGCAGATTTTCATTTGGTAAAATTTTCACCCAGCAGAATATTACTAAGGAGAATGACATTAAGGCAAACATTTAGTCAAATAAATTGTTATGATAAAATGTATAAAGACAAAAATAGGATTTATGGGAATTAAAGTTTAGTAAACTCATTTTGTTTAAAATAAAGTATGTTCCTTACATAGTACAGAACGTTGACCCAAATCAATAGGTATTAACTGAAGAATAGATACGAAATAAAAACATGTTGTGGCGAGCTAGCGAAGCGAGCGAGAAATACAGGTCGACTCGGATAAATTTAGGTTAGAGGTTCGAGGTTAGTTTTTCTATCAACCATTCAAAAAATATAATTTACCCCTTACCCACATAACAAAATACATTAGAATTTAATTTGTATCTTCTGTAGAACTCAAATAAAGATGCTAATTGTTTGATATTGACTAAGCAATCGACTGAATAGAAATGGTAAATTGAAAACTGACGATATAAATCATTTTGCGTAAAATATGTTGTGCCAACTGAAACATTAGACTACATGAAATTTGGTGAAAGTACCAGTTGGTAAGCGAGTTATTGTTTAAACGTTCACTTGCCAAACATTGGGTTTGCGTTACAATTATTTGTGAAGAGTTCAATTGCCAAATAATAATTTGGCAAATGAAATTATACCAAGAATATATGAAATTATCAAAAGATTTTTGATGAAACCAAGGTAACCCTATTCTCCTAGATCTAATCTATCTCTATAAGCAAAATTCATCAAAATTGGTTTAGCGGTTTAGACGTGATGACGTAACAAACAGAGTTACTTACACATTTATAATACTTATATATAATACTAGCTTCTGCCCGCGACTACGTTCACGTGGAATTCGGTTATAGTTATTACTACTTACTAATATACAAACTTTTAATAGGTACACCAAAGCATCCCACTTTAGGGTAAACATACAAACAGACATGAAATTCAAAAACCATTGGGATTAATTAATTAAATAAATTGGGATTGGATATGAGTAACAGAAAATAGAGAAATATGTGTCGTTTGTCCTATATAAACGCGTGTCCTTCTGTGTCAACCCCTTCGAGATTCCAATATAAATAGACCTAACAGGAGGAAAACAAACCGAACCGTTTGTTGCCAAGCGTACAATGCGAGTCAAAAATAACTGGTAATGTTGACGTTACTATTGGAACCAACGTTGGTGCCAAATCACATGATTCACATTTTAGGCAGGTCACGAGCGACACCCACTTGGACTTTTAGTTTGTTGACGAGCATTTTCACGTCGAATAGCTCAAACCGGAAAACTGAAGCTTATTTCAGAACATGCCCGGATCTAAAATCGCAATTTAATCTCTGGGTAGGTATATTTAAGAGCCATATTGGCTCACAGAAAATCCATGGCCCGATTTTTTCTTCTACTACCGACTTGTAGTCATGATCATCACTCTTCCGAATTTTTTTACTTCATGATTTTTTTTGTTCGTTAATTTGTATTACTACTACCAGTAGAATAACAGCGGCGCTTCCTCACTACAAAATCGAGGCGAATTGTGCACTTTGTAATACAAATGTATGGTTTTTACAACGTATAGAATGTACTCGTACCTTGATACACATTTTCAGATGTGGAGGGAAGTCAGTTTGGACCGCGGGGGGTGGGGGGTGAAGTATGCACCCGCCGCGCCTCAAACAAATAAATTCAACGGTTGCATTTATGCTACTAGGGTTCATGGGGTGTCAACAGGAACTTTTAGATATATTTTAGATACATTTAGATACAAGAAAGTTATAATAAGACCTAAAAACTGAAAATTCCTTTGTTATTTCTTTTATTCGACCGTCTGTATCTTTTTTAATCGTGAATTTATGTAAATTAAAAATACCACTAGATAGCATATTTAATCAGCTTTATAGAAATATGTACTTTAAGGGAACTTTCGATACAATTACTACCATTTAAAAAATCAGAAATACTACGCGGCGTGGAGGTCAAAGTGGGTAAGTAAATATTTCAACCGGTTCGTCTTTACATGACAACACGAGGTAGAGAGTTGAAGTTTCATAGCTTCGCTTCCGCCTTAGCCTTCTTTTCTGTACCATTACTATGAGTTGCGCAAACCGCTCTCGCTAGCGTAAACTATCGCTCGGTCCCTTTTACTTGTATCGGCACCATGCTTGGTGGCATTTTAGATTTCGATAGCGAGAACGGTTTGCGCAAACTCATGGTACGGGCTTTGGCCCCCCAATTTTCGGTGCATTCGAGATAATCTCACAATCGAGATTAACCGTTAGTGCATACAGTCGTTTGACGAAACTGTATAAATCTGACGTTTTATCTCGTAATCGACATTGTCTCGGATGCACCGAGAATCGGGGGCCAGAACCTAAACTCTGGGGGTCGCTTCTGCTCCGATCCATCCCTTTGCCCGCGAGTTCATCCGCGTGGAATTAGTTTATGGCGTGCAGCGTCGTCTACCGAGAAGTAGTATTCCTCGTATTTTCTGTAATTATAAAGATTCCTGATGATCCTTCCAGGATTTCGGGATAAAATTAGCTTATTTCCTTTTCTGGCATATTCATTTTCTCGCTATGCAAAAAAATCACCGGTCGCACCGTTTTAACGTGAAAGAGTAACAAACAAACACACACACTACTGTATTTATAATATTGTAGTAAGGATTTTATCTTCTTCTATTCAAATCTTACACAACATTACCATGACATCCCTAGGTAGCTAATGTTGTGTAAGATTTGAATAAGAAATTTTCAGAGAGACTCTGCATACTCGAATATTCGTATCGCATTCGCAGTTTTTGTATATAAGTGCCGGCTAATTTCATACATATTAATTACGGGCCGTTTTTATATTACTTACCTATTATTTTATCTAGTAGTTTGACGAAATAAAAAAACATAGTTTTCACCTGCCCAAGAAACCGACAAGTGATCAATGAACATTGATGTGTCTATAAATCTCATCTAATGTGAATAATTGTAATAGTGGTAATATAAATAGTGATTGGCTGGCAGCTGGCAACCGCGACGAGCGCGAGGGGCGCGTGCGCACCACGCGCCGCCGCGCCTGCCCAGCCATCATAGATAGAACTCTAAAAAGAATTAAATGATGGTTCTTAAAAGTGGGAAGATTAGCTTTCCATATCCCGTCTATCCTGCCACACAGCGGCGGCAACAGCATTCAACTGATGTTTGCAAGTCGGGTTGACTGCTCAATTACACTATTTGAGGGCGGTAGATTTAAGACTGCTACGAATTAATAGTTTTTTTTTTGTGAAGAATTCTCTTTATTAAGTAAGAACAGTCTACATATCTAAATACTTATTTACAAAAAAAGATTAGCCAATAAATAATTATGCAATTATAATTTTGGTAATAACGGATAATGTGAAATACTTAAATTAAGGAACAAAATTAAGTTGTAAAACTTAACTTCCTATTAATTATAAACAAGGAAGAATTCATTGTTTAAAGTTTCCTAAAATTTTTCATAAAACATGGTTACACTTTGATCTTGACACTGCGCGCATGCGCAAAAATTTGTTGAAAATTTGTTCATATGATATTCATATCTCAATAAATTTTTGCTTACAATGTTCATTACCTTCTTAATAAAGCTTACTTGCTTTTTAGTAACAGGAAAGGAGTTCTTGCACTCAAAGCCACCCAACCTTTGCGTTGCGCCGAGCGTGGTCCGGTGGGAAATGGAAATACCGATTTCTTCACCGGCGAACCTTGTAACTGAACTTTCTGACAAAACATTACCTCGCACCGCGCGAAGGACGCGCACCATTTCGAAAATTTGGTACAGCCAGCGTTAGAGAAAAGTACCCCCCTGGATATAGCGTAGGTGAACTGAGTGGGATACCTTTCTCTGACGTTGACTGTAGAACAACACAACAACTCTTCAAAAAAAACAATCCTACCTCCTACTAATGCTACTAATAATAAAGATCGTACTACGTCTCGTATCAGAAAACTGATGAGGGTTTTCAAGAAGCTGAGACATGTGGCTGATTGAGAGCAGTATACTATGCATTGGTATGGTCTGTTCTGGGTACTACGCTGTGGTTCGAGGTGGTGCTTGTAAAACGCATGTAGTTAAACTGGAAAGAGCACAAACATTATTATTGAAAGTTATGACTTTCCGTCCACAAAATCACTGTAAGAAACAGTTTGTATATAATAATAGTACAATACTGCAGAAACCAGTAAGTGGACCATCCTGGACAAGTAATTTAGAAGCTCGACCTCGGAGGGCGAGGACTTATACAATACGAGGCCAGGATGGTTAATTACGGTTGAAGCATATTTACAGTGTTTTTCTCAAAACTAAACCCACAAAAATGTTCGTTCATAAATTAAAAACAAATCCGAAGGATAACTTAAAAAGATGAACGGCACGATATTCACATTTTTACTTTAATTTTAAAATTATTCAATGGAAGATCTACGTACGAGTATCAAACAGCCAATTCTAACAAAAGTATTTTAAATAATAATAATAATCGTAATCATTTATTTCAGAATTAAATTCCATAATGTGTTAATCATAATGTGACTTAAAAACATCTCGCGTAAATGCGTTATTAAAAGTATTTATTTTTATTTTTATTGTTGTAATGGTTTTAATTATACTAAAAAGTAAATTTTAGCTTGAAATAAATATAATTTTGTATTCAATTACTAACTATATTGTGATCGAGTGAGTAAGTTAGCTTTAAAATAAAACTCATTCTTTTAACATATCTATTGAAAGAAAAAACTGCACGGTATACTTTTTTATTGTGCTAACCTCTTTAGTGGTTTATCTAAGCGTTATCTTTTAAATTATAAGCAGTGCATAGTATTGTAATGACAAGCTTTTTAGAGTTGGTTATTTCATATATAACCTTCTTGTGCCAATCTCTTTAGTCACTTACTGTCTAACGTTTACGTACATAATTCTTACGTGAGTATTTTTAAGTGCCTTTTTTTAGGGTTCTAACCCAAATTGTATCCGACCATTTATAAGCCTCTATCCAAATTTCATTTTATCAGTAACAGTAAGCGAAAAATTAAAACTTTATCTGATTAAGACTTTATGTTGTCGAGGCGCGAATACTGGCAAAAAATAAAAATAAATCCTAATAATGGCTGATTTTAGACTATTTCTCTTCCAGGCGTAAAGTTTACTAAGTCTAGAGATTATAAAAAAAACGGGAGTGCCGGCGGTATTGGAACGCACTGGCCTTGCACGTGACGACGGGAAGGGGCCTGCCGACCGTATGACACTTTTGCCTTGGAAGATAGGACGGCCCCTAGTTTGGCACGTGACTTGTGATACACTGACGCCATCTCATCTTCATGGCACCGCGGTAACTATGCTGCAAATTCGGCCGAGCTCCTCAAAAGGCGCAAATACGCAGCCCTAAATAGTGACTGTCTATATGAGCCGTTCGGGGTTGAGACTGGGACCCTGGGGGGAGAGCGCCCATAGTATCTGGCACAGCTATACTGCCAGCCTTCTGGGCACGCTGCCAAATGACAGCTATCAGGGCATTTTTAAAAATAAATAAATAATATTGAAGTTTTGTTTTTAATTTGTATGTATTTTGATATTAATTTATAATAAGCCGCTATTTATTTTAAGCATAATTTAAGTCTATTTATCTTGTATTAATTGTTATTCAATCCTATTTTATGTTTTCAAATATATATTTTTTAATAAAAACATATTTACTCACGATTTATTGCCAGGAACGGCCCGACATATTTAGGACTCATATTATGGAGCCGCTAGAAGAGCCCGGGTTGCCTTGACCGCGACTGCACTCAACCCCTGATTAAGGACTCCAGTTCATATGAGACTGAAACATGACGGGCAGTTCCTGAAAATAAATGAGTGGCAAAATCCGTCTTTAGTTTTTATTTCAAGTTTAATAATAACTCACGAACGTTTTAATTTGACTTTTATAGTTATTAATTTCATCGTGTAAATCAGTAATAATCATTAAATTATTATTATTTGACATAACCGTGTTGAAATCAAATTTCAGAGTCAAACCAACCAGGACATTGGAATAGCGATGGCCAGCCAAGTAAAGGTAAGTACAAAAGTACAATGGATGGATGGATTATAGAACCCTTTATTTTATGCCCAAGTTAAAGGCACTTGACCAGTTTTATTTTGTCTTTGTTGACAAACTTAAGAGAAACATTGTTAGTATTAATGAGACACGTTAATAATGTTACGTATGACTCGGCAGTTGGCTTTATATTTACATTTTCAAAAATAATTCAAATTAACATCCATAAGTACATGTAAAAATGCAACATAACGACAACACTTTTCAAAGATGAAGGCGAGAACACTATTATTTAGACTGTACGCGTTGTTAAAATATAAATAAAAGTATGTACAGATATAGTGAATAATATGTTTCCATCGGTAAAACTTGGATCTGCAATGCAATCGGAAGACGACGGGACCCGAAGTGTCAATTAATTATTATGTTAAATGAATGACATGTTTATATTCATTAATATGAAACTTTATTATTTAGTGTCAAATGTTAAAATGAAAAATGACAGCATGGTATGATGGGTACTGGCCCCCAATTCTCGATGCATTCGTGATAATGTCGATTTCGAGATTAAACGTCAGATTCATACAGTTGTGTCCAATGACTGTATACACTGACGTTTAATCTCGATCGTGAGATTATCTCGAATGCACCGTGAATTGGGGGCCTGCTGAAGCTAATAGAGAGCACGATAAATACGAACTTTTCCGATAAACTAATTATGCACTACATCTGTAGTACATAGCTCGGAAATAAGACTAGATAATGAGTAAGCAGATTAAATGAAGGGTAGGACGCCAGCCGAGACCTACACGCGTCTAAAGTTGTTCGTTCCCGGGTAAGAATAGAGCGATCGCTTCCTGGTTGCCTCAGACGCATCCCACCTCACTTCGAACTCTCCTTTGATTTATTTTCAACCCGAGTGTACGAGTATATCTGCAGTATAGACATAACAGCTACAGAACGCAGAGTACCTATTTGCGAACAATACCGTGGATTTTTATTTTTTGTTTCGACTTGTAAAATAACAGAGATTTATGTGTTCAGCAGTTTATATAATTACCCACTGTAAGTAGAGCTGAAACGTGGTCCAATATTGATAATTATTGCCCCGTTAGAATTCACTTATAGTCGCACTAATAGTCAGTTAGAACCATTAACGTGCTCCTTTTTCGGAGCATATCTGTATGTATCGGGCTCGCTTAAGGTTAACAGAAAACCTAAACGAAAATCCATAATCTTTGAATCGCCACGGGAAACAGAAAATATTGAAGTGAATTTTCTAATTTAATATTTTGTCTGAGCGGCTAAAAGTGCGGATAGACGAACAGATAGATGGGCCAAGCGAAATTACAAAGGTTCCTTGTTTGACTACGGAACCCTAACAATCGTCATTTGCAAATTTATATAAAATAAATAAAAAGAGGACCAACAGGAAAAATCACCCTTTTCATACAAAAGGCGATAATGATTTCCACCACTCAAATTTTAACCGATTTTGACCAATTATTGATAGGTTGCCAGTCAGAACAAAATCTAGGTCTATACGTTTTTTGAATATTGATTAAAGATCAACAAGGTGAAATAAAATTAGTTTTGTATGAGAATACAAAAACAGCAATAAAACTGAATTTATTGATTATTGTGTTAAACCGAAACGTATAGACTTATATTTTGTTCTGACTGACAACCTATCAAAAACTGGTCATAATCGGTTAACGTTTAAAGGGTTTCCACCTTTTGTATGATAAGCCGTACGTTCACAATCCTCTTAAATATCTAATAAGTAAGTGTTTTCATTGCCTTTTTGGGAATGTACATCACTACCTAAAAGCAAAGCAAAGCTACAATATGAAACCCTAAGAAACTATTAAGAGAGAAAAAACGAAATCTAGGAAATATAAAACACAAAGGGCCACGTTTTCCATCGAAGAGAACCATGCGAGAAGCTTGCATTGCATCTCGTCGGACGGCATGTTCCGCAGTTTATAATGTACGCATGTGAGGGAGGATATATTGTTAAGAACACAATTATAGTCGTCTACCGCATTTCCAGGTATGTAGGAAAATAGTTATAGTTTATATATTTTATAACTCTGTATAATATCGTAACCTTAATGTGTCAAACTTATAAATAAATAAATGATTACTATATTCAATTATAAGGGCATTATTTTATGGAACTTATGGACTGGAGGGGAACATTTGATGGAAGAAGTTGCAAAATGAAATCTTACATTCTAAATAGGAATCTTACATTCTGTCAAAGTGACAAAATTTTATTTCAATTATCTGCTACCCGAATTGATTGGTTCCCGAATTAACGCTCGATACCAATCAAGGACAATTCATTAATGCCATCTATATCTATACATTTGTCGTGTTCGTACATTAAATTATTGCTGAAGGAAAAAATAATTTGGAACCAGTAGAGAGAAGACAAAAAAAATGGTTAAGAACCGAATAGCAACGCGCAAACTTTCTGTCTAAACCAAGTCAAACGACATAGTGCTGTAGCAAAAGGTTTTTATTGTTAAGGATTAAGCAAATAGTAATATTTTGTTTGACACTGCACACAAGCACTGTTCGACACTCAGCGCCGTATTTTAATTGCATACTATTCGTTTTACTGTTGCCTGTGAAAATCCTGTAGCAGTTGCAGGTCTTTCTTATCCCACCTTTGTATTATGTATTATGCCTTCTTGGGCTTCATTTTGCATAAAAAGGGGGGGCCATAAGTTTTTACACTTTTAGAAACATGATAGAGGCAAAACTACAAATGGTATTTTATTAGGTACTTATTTTAAGTAAGCAGTCAATTTATTATTTTATTTGTAAAAGTACTGTCGTCTAAATGAGGCCGTCTTGTTGCTGGCACTTCAGCAACCGACTACACAATTGTATGAAAACATGCTGACAATTATCACTTCTAGTACGTAACCGCCCTGTTTACTTAATATTCGTTGTTAAACCAGTTTATTTAAACTTATTGACCACAACTTTGATTAAATTGATGCTGGGACACTAACTTATACGGCGTAATCCATATTCAATCCTAAAAAGCATCGCATTGTAACGTAAGACTGTTTTTAATGAAAAGTGTTTAACACAATAACCACGTTGCTTTCGCGTGAAGAGGTCCATCGTCGTCAAAATGTACAAAATGGCATTTAATTTCCTTTGTACTGCACAATTAAAAGTTTGGAAAAAAATCTGTGTTGCTATTTGCAAAAACTTATGGCCCACTCTGTATATACCTTCTTTCTCGCTTACCTACGTAAAACTGTACATCGTCCACATGGCATTATCACAGTACCAAAACAATCTAATTAATAGGACTAAATAAAAATAATAAAATAACAGTGATTATCAACTAAATAGTAACATAATAAATGACTTATTTTTTCTCAACATCAACAAATTCACGAAAATACTAGCGACTGTACTCTCGTGAACAGTGTGACGCGTACGAAATAGCACTAAACTCACACAGTTACGAACACGTCACACAGTCCTCCGAAACGGCTATAATTATATATAATACGTGATTTACAATATTCTTTGTTATTTTAAACCATTTGGTGATGCTCGTTCCATCAACGCCTTAAACGCAATACGTGTAGCGAGAGTTGACGTCGACTTTTGCCGATTTATCGCAAAAGGCAGTCGTCGTACAGTCTTGACTGACGTATATTGTTATCGTTATCTTGTCATTGTGCAAACAATTGTGAAAAGTAAATTTCGGCTTCAACAACGACCACAAGCATTCTGATGCTAGATGCCTGATAGGAGGATCCAACCTTAAAATCTATGTAAACCTTTATTATTGAAATCTTAAACTCAATATAGTTATTAAAGAAAAAACTTAAACATATTATTACATACAAAGTTTTATGGAAATCGGTTCAGTAGATCTTAAGTTATAAGCCAACATACACACAGACAAATAGCCCGACAAATATTCTGAAAACGATCGATTTGGATTCAGTATCACTCAAATAGTGCGTCACATTGTTTTTTTCTTTTCTTCCGAGCGTGGTTTAATTATACACACGGATTTTCTACAGATTTATTATATGAATAGATACTTAGGTCTTATAATGTAAATTGTGTTTGAAACGTGTTAAAATATAAGCATATTATTGTATGAAACGTAAAAAATGTCAACGCATTTATAAAAATAAAACAGTGTGGAGAAGAGTGACGAAGTGTCGGAGGTCGCGGCCGTTGCTTACGCAAGCGCACGCACCGCGTCTGTCAATAGATCAATCATATTCCACTAGTTTATCTTAACGGCTCTACGAGTATATAAAGTCACTTTGTTTGTCTTGGTCATGTATAAAACTTGTGATCGCTGCCTTGCCAGCTTCCACCCACGTTTTCATAATTTGAGTACTATGCAAGTCATGGAATATAAGCTTAAGTATACGGTTTACACTGAATCAAAAATTTTACAAATTCTACGTGTTTACTGTAATACTTGCAGATATAGTGTCCAGCGTAATTTCCTGGAGGTTTAAAATATTCATAATAACCTGGATAGAAGTTTAGAATATGTGATACAAATAAAACTCCGTCGTGTCGATTACCAGTTTGAATGGTACTTACTGAGCAGTGGCGCAGCTTTAACCCGAATTTAACCATATGTTTTGCATTTATCTTTTAGGTCTTTCTTCAGTTTAAATGTTAGTTAGAATGAATAATACTCTACCATTAATTAAGTATTATTTTATAAAATCGTGCCTCTGAAATGTATCCTTCGTGTTTAGGTATAGACAAAACGCTCGTTTTTATCAATCCTTACATCCTTACATATTATAAAACAAAGTTACCCGCCACGTCTGTCTGTTACCGATAAACTCAAAAACTACTGAACGGATTTTCATGTGGTTTCCACCAATAGATAGAGTGATTCATCAGAAAGGTTTAGGTATATGATTTGTCAAGGTTTTATGCAAATTGGTTGAAATAAAACGAGAACTGTTGGAAGCGTCGGAAAATTCAAGCCACCTGGGAGCTTTCATCGAAAACGCTGCCTAAACCCTTTGAGATATAACAAAACAACACATGGTGGGATATTTAACTTTTATAGATCTACAAAAAAAACCGCGATGGCATATGTCTATCTTTTAAGGACTGCAAACTACACCCATTCTATCTTTTAAAAAAATAGTCACGTATAATGCGGTAATTGGAAAGCTATTTAGACAGATACAGTATTAATCCTTTTCAAATTAAATACGTTAGTTATCTTAAGCATTTCATGCACATTATTATAATCTTTTACACCATATAATTTAAACGAATATCTTACGAGTTATCGCAAAAAATTACGCGCGCGAAAATAAATTCAACGAGTCCTTTTAAGGTTAATATTAAGGTCGCATTTTTCGATGAGTTTATCTACTTGAAACTTGGTGTGAATACTCTTCAAAATAAATAATCGGGTATACGTTAGGCAAAAAAATAAACAACCTGTAAAATGGGGTGTCATGGGGTGTTGAACTTTGTATTGGAAGAACCGATTCCATATGTTTATCAACTTGAACCATGGTATAAATGCAGTTCAAAAGGAACAATTAGGTAGGCAATCGAGAAAAAACGAAACTTCTCCTAAAAAGGGATGCCTTGGGTTATTGAACTTTATGTTGGAAAAACTGATTCCATTTGTTTATCAATTTGAAACTTTATATAAATGCACCACTCTAGGTAACTAACTGTTCAAGAAATAAACCTAAACCTACACCTAGAATAAGATGCCTTGATGTATTGAAAGTTTGTATGGAAAGAACTGATTCCATGCTGATATCTTCTTAAAACTTGGTACAAATACTCTTCGACAATCCTACTTCCTACTAATTATACTAATATTACACACACAAGCGTGTGGGTGTTTGTGTGTGTGTGTGTGTGTGTGCGTATGTATGTATGTTTGTTACCATTCAGCTCCATATGGCTGAACGATTTTTCATGAAACGTCGCTTATAGTTACACCTTAGCTCCTGGAATAGCAAGTAGGGTAGTTTTTATGTCGGATAAGTCAAAAGTTCCCGAAGGAATAATTATAACCGAATTTAATGCGGATGAAGTCGCGGCCGGAAGCTAGTTAATCATAAATTGAAATTTTACCACAATTCAAGCGGTATTTTTTGGTTTATTTGGTTTACCAGCGAATCTTTACACTCATACAAAGATAATAACAAACAGAGAAGTTAGACTTAGTTATACACCGTATGCAATATTCTAAATAAAATAAAATAAAAATACAACTATGGCATAATTTTCCTAAAAATATGAAATCACAAAGGAGCTGGGACGACACAGCATGTAAATTGACTGTAGATTCCTTATAATACAGAATTTAGGCAGTAGCTGCAAGGGAAGCTTATTGCCGGTTCTAGGTAAGCGCACCCCTCCTTAGTACAACTTTTTTAGTAACTTACCCCCCTCAGACTTTCAGTTTGCCTGAGGGTGTCGCGGACTTTCATACCAGAGGCAGAGAAGAGCAGGCTGGTTCTCAAGACACGCTGCTTCTAACAACATCATCCGCCGGTCTCTTGCGTCGGCTAATATTGTGCTAGCCCTTTTCTAGCCAACCGACATCTTAAGAAATGATAGCAAGAGACCGGACGGAATGTATTTGGTTCCGTAGAGTATGGGGCGGGTGCCTACACTACACTAGCCCCGTAGCATTTACACCGAACCTAGCGCTAATAGTGGCAGAAGGTTTAAGGCCGGTATAGTGTCTCGGCGCCGATTATAATTTTATTACTTTTTGGCGTCGTGACCCTTGGTCCGTGGGGCCCCAGCACACTAACCCTCTTTAAAGATATTGCGAATTGATAAGGACGTCACGGGAGATCGAAGAGCTGGCAGTTTTCTCGCTCAGCGCATTAGTTTAGCAATCCAGAAAGGAAACGTTACCAGCATCTTCGGCAGATTTAGTTTAACACTTGAAATAAACACGGCTTTACCCACGATTTATTGTCAGAGATAGTATGACATACACATGTTTCGGACTTGTATGAAGTCATTCTTCAAGCAACCCGCGTACTGCCTGCCGCGCGGCGCGCTGCGCCCTGGCTGAGGGCGCGGGAGCGGCGGGGAGCGACACTAGCGTTCCTGATGCGCTTTGCTGCGGCTGGTCATCGCCGTGTTTATTTCAAGTGCTAATAATGTCTCACGAAAGTTTTAATTTGACTATAGTTTTAGTTTAGTTGTCTTTTAGTTAGTTAAGATTAGTTTTAGTTAGGTTTTATTACAGAAAAAAAAAAATTACTTTACTAATTTAGATTATTATGTTGTATTAGTTTCCAACAAGTTTAGTGTCTGTTGACTAATTCATGAGATAAAGTTAAGCAATTAATGTTTATTAATTTTGTTAGAATGTATAAAACTTCCGGAAGAAATTCTGTATGAGAAATAATTTGTCTGGCAACTGAAAATTGATACATGGGCATCGAAATTAATAGGTTGGCGACTGTCGCTCAAAGTTTTAGTCGCCCACTTATTAATTTAGCTGCCCACTTATATTATCTAGGTTGAGTAAGGTTAGTAAGTACGTTTTGCTGCTCGTATAAATACTACGCATTCTCTAAATGATGAAAACCTCATCAAAATCCGTTGCTTAGTTTAGAATAATTAAGCGGACAAAGAGACAGACGCGGATAGCGAAGTTTTTTAATACTATTCAGAGATGTAAGAGAGATGAGATGTGTTTGGGTACGCGCCGCAAACAGAACTTACCTCTGTACTCGGAAATCAGTAATGTTAGCTACCATTCATTACATGACGCTCACCTGAAACAAACATTTAAAGCATCAGTGAGGTGGACTCATCGTGTAAGCGATTCATTCGCGGAATAGAAAAAGATTTACCATATGGTTTGCAGTTATCAAAGATGACAATTTAATGCGTTGTTCGCTCGTTTTTAAAAGCATTTAATTTTATACCAGCTTCTGCCCGCGACTTTTTCCGAGTGGAATTAGGTCATATTCCCCCAAGAAACTTAAAATTTTCCGGAATAAAAAAAATATTAAAATAATTGTAGAGCTCGGAACTAGGACGAAGTCGCGGGAAAAAGCTGTGCTTACATAGGTATATACTACTAATATTATAAATGTGAGTGAGTGTGTATGTGTGTGTGTGTGTGTGTCTGTTAGGTCCTAGGAAATGTGTAAGGAAATGAGTACTTTTCTGTATGATGAAGCACTGGCATAATTCAAGTAATTTGTCACTGAGAATTGCACAGTTCTACATGGTTTGTCCACGTAGAACTGTCCTACACTATAAATGCGAAAGTGTATGTGTGTGTTTGTGTGTCTATATGTATGTTAGCTCCGTAACCGCTGAACGGATGTATCTATATACTCGTAGTTATCTTATGATGAAACTTGGTAATAAGTAATTAGTTACCCGAGGTCCTGAATTAGAAATAGGGTACTTTTTATCTCGGAAAATTCAAAGGTTCCTGGGGTAATTACTATAACCTAATGCCACGCGGACGAAGTGGCGGGTAGAAGCTAGTATAAAAATATATTATATATATATTATAAAAAAAAGTTCAATTAATAAAGTTTAATTTTAATGACCTTCAATGCCTTCGGCAATACTTCGACTATAATAATATGTTTATCAAATAATCTTGATGTGACAATTAGCACCTTCGGGCTTATTTAGAACCATTATCTCCACACATCATACACTGTAAAGTATCATAGTATGGACGGGAGAACTATTTTTATGGTCAAACTTAGCGTCAAATTATCAACGAGGGTTAATTGGACTAATAGTTCCTGCTCCTGCGTCAGTTGTTGGCAGCTTAAATTTAACATTTAACATATTGTGCTATTAATAAGTAACGGAGTGCTCCATTCTTACAGTTCACGTATAATGCTACTAACGGAACAAATTGGCCTCAACAATGCATACAAGTCAAATACGAAACCAAGTCGAATTATTTAACCAAACATGGCTCAAGGCGTGACCTATACTTATTATAACATTTATAACCAATACAAGGCTATACGTGTAAGAACATACGTATGCACACATGCCATTTCCTTGGCCTGCTAAAATGAAGAGTACCCACCATAATGGCGGATAAAACCTGATAAATAACTCGTTAATATCTAAGACATTTAACCCATCGGATGCTTAAGACAAGGATCCGTGCTTTTTCTTACATACACTTTTTGCTTTTTTTTTGACCATAATTTTTTTCGAACTCCATGAATCCAATGAGACGCGAATGCCGGTTTTTTTTAGCTCCCGCATACGAGGGGTTAGCAATATTAGATGAGTAAAAAAGAATGATGTCGCTTTTCTGTCTGCCTACTACTTTGGTATATCTCATGAGCTGACTACTGCCGCTGCTGCTGAATAGCTAAATAAGAGTATAATGTCAGTATAAGAAATCAAGGCCACTTTTAAAATAAAGTTCCATAGCCGTGTCTTGAAATGAAACAGTGTACGATGTTAATTTGCTGCTTTCGTACAATATTTTTTTTAGCAATAATTAAAACAGTCCTGCGTGACACGAAAAAGCAACCCTCTCAAATTCCCGATAGCCGCCCGTAACGCTTAAAAGGCCCCATACGTCCCAGGCAACTCTACTTATGAGGGGGTGAAACAGTGGCTCTCGCTCCGCCCACAAGCGGATCGAGTTTGACATTTCTTATTTTTTTAAAGAGTGAAATTAACGAACACACTCTCAAATTGGCCCCGGTGTCTTCTTAATTTAAAATTTCATGAATTTTAACACGATTTTGCATAGCAAAAAGCTGTCAAAATAGTTTGACGTTTCTTTATCGAACACCTTAGAATCCGTCGACTAGGTTTCTATGTGTTATTACATAGAAACCTAGTCGACGTACAAAAGTGAGACCACTCCAACCAAGCCATTCTGGCTTGCTACGAGTATCTGTCAGTATCAGTTGCGATTAGCTGTCACAAAGACAACATCTCCAGCTTATTTATTTAAAATGACGGTATGTGCAATAAATCGGTGCCACAATGCTTCGGTCGAACAAGAAACAAATCCCTAAATAGCATTTCACCTGTTAGTACAAATTTTTGACTTATCTATCTTTTTACACTAAACATTCAGCAAAATTTCGTAATAATTACAATCACCATAGCATAAGAGTGTTGCCAGTATAAAGCAATTATTTTCCCTAAAACTTCTCTTTATTATTTATTTATTTGTGCACCTGTGTGTGCATCGTCATGTGTAAGTACGAGTGGATTACGCCTACATGAATCCATTTTGTACCTCACTTTTGACGGATCGGCAGTTTGATACATTCCTTCTTATGTGTTATTATTCTAAGGCGAACACATTTTCGAATTAGCCCCAATGTATGGAAACTTACAAGCGTTTACTTACTTTTTATTCACTTCAGCCATTATGCCCCTAGGCATAATGGCTGAAGTGAATAAAAAATATATAAAAAAGTATTATGTCCTCTAGGACATAATACTATATTTTGCTAAGTATTTTTAAATATTTGAATTAAAATTATGAAAATTAGAAAGCTTGCCTGTGAATTAAACTTATTGTACGCGAAGGAAGTCTCAGGCATAGCCAGTTATTATCTATACAACTATTTTAAAAGTAAGGAAGAATTAGCTATCATTCCGATAAAGAAAATTCGGGTGATAAGGACAATGGAGATATTTAGCGCTGACGGCCATACATATAAAATCTGTGACCGTCTCTGCGTTCTTATTACATGTGGCGAGGTCAGAAGCGTAGCGTGCCTTGGCGGGGCCCCGTATAAAATTTTGTTTGGGGGCCCTTAGGAAGGGTAAAGAATTTTTGCTCACGCACGTTGGGGGGCCCCGTAGCCCGGGGGCCCCGTATAATTGATACGGCAGATACGGCGGTAGCTACGCTCCTGGGCGAGGTATTCACGATGTCGACTGTCCTATACCTATTTGTGATACAAAAGTGTGTGCCGTGTATTTTTATTTTAAATGGTCACGAAATTATATAAATATGTGCAAATTAGAAGATCATACTTATAAAGATAATGTAATAGGTAGCTGACAGAATGTCTTTAAGAGATTCAATTGTGACGACATGATTAGGGGAAATGATCCACTGGTGTGATTCACTAACGCGCACAGCGGCTGATTAGCGGATAATCGAAACTATTAATTTAGACTAAGAACAAAGACATTCGGTCCAAATTTAAATGTGTCCCTCATTGCTCTGATCAGCCGCTGCGCACGTTAGAGAATCACATGGCAGGCAGGACGTCGTCATTAGCGCGACGGGCGCAGCAGCGGCGGCGCCGGCCGGCCCGGCCCGGCTCGCGCTGGTTTGCACAAAGCCTCATCACACGAATTAAGGTTAGTTATCAAATAAACGTGAAATCAAACACGATGTTCCACCATAACAAGTGAGGTATGAACGCAAAGTGCTCGCCATGACGGACCTTCATAAAACCCGGCCTAAGTCTATTGACCGATACCTCACATTATGCAAATCTGGTGAACCATAAAACCATACACCGTTACACTTGTTTCTATTCTATGGCCTGAGCATTATACCTACTTATTCTTCCATTGGTAGTGACATTGTTTAGAGCACATAAAAGCTAATATGTTAGACCATATCCCCTGCTCTTTTATTATTCTTTAGTTACCTATACACACTTGTTGTTACCTCATGTCCTATGAAATACTATTAGATATTCTGTGCAAACAAACCGAATGGGCACACATTAATTATAATAAATATCTAAACTAATAAGGGAGATGTACAGTCTCCGCGTCTGGACAATTTAATTTAAGTGACTTAGAGATGTATAAAGTCTGTCAGTTACTAGACTAATCTAGTGAAATCCCTATTTATATGCTCCGATTGACTCTTTCACTTCCGACCGTTGATATTCTGACATACATAATTAACAAGAGCATTACGACTGCTTTGCCCGAGTGACCCCATTTCCAAAGAACTGAACCCAGTGGGCCTGTCCGACCTCCGTCCTATAAGTATCCTTCCTTTGCTCATCAAAGATAATAGAAAGGGTAATTTGTGATCAGCTGTCAAAATACCTGGAAGTAAACAGCATCCTGCCTGAACTACAATCGGGTAAACGCAAAGGTCGGTCGAGTGCTACTGCGTTACTCGATGTAATCGACAACATCTTACAGGCTCGGAATGCTGGTAAAAACACTATTTTGGTTCTTTTGGATTTCTCTAGGTATTTTGATTGCATTAGTTGGCCCTTGCTTTTAAGTCCTACTACGGGTTTAATGCCACCGCGGTCAGATGGTTTGGCAGTTACTAGGCCGACCGAGCACAGACGGTGGAGATACGCAACATGTATGGTGGTGCCGTGCGGTCTTCTCTTAGTCATGTGACTAGAGGAGTCCCACAAGATTCGATCCTAAGTCCTCTGCTCTTTATACTGTTGATGTTGATCTGCGCACGCAATACTTCTCCCATGGCCAACTTTACGTTGCGTGTTTGAGTTTGAGCGGTTGCACCCGTAAATACATCTGCACCCCAGAGTGTCGAAATTAAACACGCGGCCCTTTTTCATTTTCAAATCGGCACCAGGTCACACGAGTTTGGTTTTGTTCGGCTTTCAAAACACGAGTAACCCATCGGAAACAAAGCTTGTAGATGACCATGTAAAATTTCATAAATTATTGGCGATGAAATTTCTTTACCATTTCGATATTTTCATTCGCTACAGAAGTAACATGACGGCCATTTCTATGGTCATCTTTTAAGGAACGGTTTCCCGTGTTTTAATTATGAAAACCATGTAAAAATTGTTGAACGGGATGGTCCCAGGTCCCCAAATGCAGATAAAAGTCTACATCGGCACTGAGTTTCACTCAAACCAATTTAAAAATAATACAAAATCATTGCACGAAAATGTACGCATTCGAATTCTATTGTTGAGAAAAAACAAGCCAAACGCAATAAAGAAATGAACATGATATTTTTATTCTTTAATATTTTGTCAAACGACTTAAAGCATTCAAATTTTAAATAATGAGGGTTTTAAGGAGTTGCAATTCAAGTATTATTTGAAATTGCCGTATCTCAGTACTTTACCCACGTAGATTAGGCATTCTTAATAGATAAGGCGAAGCGAAATCTCTGTAAGCGACTCAAAATAGACATTTGGTGAAGTGGATGAAAAATATTAGTATTTACGAACACAGTGATTTTTAAGCGTTTACTAGAAAACTTTCAAATTTTTATTCACTTAAACCATATTTTTATAAAAAAAAATGTTGGTCCATTTGTTGATTATGTTGTTATTTTAAAATCGTTCATTTAAATTCTTGACGGTTCAAAAGCTTGCCTGGGAATTAAACTTATAGTACACGAAATACGAACGTCGCGGGCATGCTAGTGACTAAATAAAAATAATTTTTGAATTATCTTTATGTCTTCGTCGCAATAAATCGAGTCACGACAAGGTTTACTAACATCATCAATTGATTAGAACGTCGCAACGCAACAGACTGCCGTGTCAGTGGTATCAATAAGGCGCGCGAGATAAGCCAGTGATAGTGCTATCTAAGTGACACAACGATTAGCATCTCAAAATAAATTCAAATAATATGGTGCTTAGTTTGCGCACACATTCTTAATTAGTGACCTTAATTACCTCCTGAGTGATATAGATGTCACATGTATGAAAGATCATTTGTAGCCCGTGGTGCAAAGAACCCGCAATGCTCTCTGCACATTGTCTTATACTTAAATACGCTGTGCTAATATATAGCACAGCGACTGTCAAACTAGGTAATAAAATATGTAAGGGCTGCACTGGATGACAAATGACTACCAGGCAGGTCGTGCTAGACGGGCAGGTGCAATTGGACTGACATAATGGACTTTTTATAAAGAGGTTGCACATTAACGTAACTTTTAATCTAATCGTGACAAAAAAGATTAAATTTTTGGTAGATCTCTGGTTTTATTTAGGTGTTTGATAATGACAACCATTAATGTTTATTGTAATGGCCACATAAAAAAATTACATTGAAATATTGAATTTTTAAATTTTTACCTGAACTATACTGATATAATGAGTATGGTATAGTTTCCTTGATTGGGATAAGCTCAAATTTGGTACAAATATATAAAGTACAATGGGCAAAAGAAGTTATGAAAATGCAATTTTAAACAAAAGCTGTTTGGCCACAATAACACAAGCGTCTACTATCCTTTTGCAGTGCGTCAGCAATAATTTCCTTGGTCTGTCCGGTCAGAAAATGAAACACATTGGAACATTCCTCGCCGCAACAGCAGAGTTAAATATAGTTAGGCAGATATCATCGGCACAGTTTGAGCCGAATTTCAAAACTATTCAGTTTATTTATGGCTTTATTCTTAGAATCTAAAATATCGTCTATTTCGTAACCTATTTTCTTTGTCATAAAATTATGTATGAACAAACTGTTGTTAAACAGGCATTCTTAAATGATATTAATATTATATAACTAGAAACAGGGGGAATATAAATGATTAGTAAATTAACAACAACTAAATGGGTGGTCCTAGAGGTTTGAAATTTGGAGGAGACATTCCTCGAGTACCCTAGAACTGCACTAAGGAGGGATTTTTTGAAATTCTATCCCTAAAGGGGTAAAAAGAGGTGATAAAGGTTGTATGGAAAATACGGCGGGCGAAGATGTGACGGGTCCACTAGTGTGAACTAAAAATGGTGACAGACATCAGTCAGTGCCATATATAAATATGTATATATATTATATATCATACATTGTTGGTACCTAAATTATACCGAAGTAAAAACATGAGGTAGGTAATATTGTTATGCATACAAGAACAACACGTATATAGGTATACTTATATTATTATATAGAATAGTTATACATTAGGTCCATGTTCTTTCAGTCTCTCAACACAAATCCAATATCCATGACGTGTAAATGGAGGGTGCGCTTATTGTCCACAGAATTTTTCAAGTCGGAAAATGTGTCTCATACAATTTTACACCATAGGTAACAATCACTATTCATAACAAGTCTCTATTACTAACGATTGTAACTCCGAATTATCCAAATTCATCATATCAAATAACAAACTTTCTTATAGATAGCTACTACTTACAATTTATTTTCATATTCTAATCAGACAATTTTATTCATAAACATGAATATCATAAACATTAATGTTCATAATTTTGTTATTTAATATAGAGTTAAGTACTTCATACTATGCTCCGGCTCAGGCTTTCAAGTATATGAACAATTGCGCACCCATTGAAATGAACTAAAATTATAAACGATAATTGTATCGAAATATTAACAACATGAGTAACAATATTATTAAAACATATGATTATGAATGAAACATTATTAAAAACAGCAGTATGAGTTCAATCTGTAGTACTGAGACTATACCTCAGTACTTCAGATTTGAATCTCAATTTTCTGAACACCATCTGTTATGAACTCCTTTGGGAGTAATACAAATGAACAAAAAAATTATGATGTAAAAAAAATCGGAAGAGTGATGTTTATGAATACAAAGCAGTAGTAGAAAAAAAATCGGGTCATGAATTTCCTGAGCCAATACGGACCCGTAAATGTATTACCATGCTTTCTGGTGGTTGGTGATTAATATTTCAGACACAATTCGTAAATACTGTTTCAGCAGCAATAAATGATTGGTTGAGCATTTCGGTAATTTTTCATGTTTCTTTAATTAATGTCTTGTTTAGAATACTATTTAATATTAACGCTATAAACAAATCCATATCATGAGTCATGTACCTATACCCTTCCCGTACTTAATATATTTCGAAAACCAAGGGTTCTTGTTCCAACCATTGTTTGGCTTGCGATTGTTTTTGGTGTTTGATATCTCTATATGACAAACCACCACTCAAAATTTCAGCCTCCAATTCTTTTTAGTTGTAAAGTATAACATATATTATCAAAATAATATCTGAATATTTATTTCTACGATTAACGGATTCCTTGGTCGTTCGCATATGTTATTTATTTACTTAGGACTGTTAGATCGCAAAACCTCGAAGTCATCGATGTATATTATAACCTTATTTAAAAAATACGGTCCAGTGCATGTCTAACGCTTGCGCTGAAGGTCCCGTACTTACCTATAAAATGATAAAATAGCTTTTAATAACCGCTTAATAATTTTTCAGATTTTTGGGTTGGCAAATTTCGGAGATGGGTTGATGGGGAGGGGGGGGGGGGGGGGGGGGGCACTGACTCCACAAAACTAATTAACAGAAATGTTTTTAAATGCTTAAACAACGCGCCCTCTGTGACGCGACCCGCGCGGTACTGGTGCTCATGTAGTACCTAGATATATGTACTTTCAAAATACACCAATAGCCTATTTATTGTGTAGTACAAACTCTACTACTTTGGATTAAACGGGCATCAAAGAAATAGATAGGCCTGAAGTTATCTATTATATTATTAGGTAGTTTTATGAGTTCTGCCGACATTTCCTAAATAGTCTGTAGAGCCTTTAGCTGTCATGTGTTTTAGAAGCTTTTTTATTCCATCTTTTTTTTATTCTTACTAGCTTCCGGCCGCAACTTTATCCGCGTGAAATTCGGTTTAAATTATTCCCTCGGCAACTTTTGACTTATCCGCGATACAAATTGCCTTATTTCCTATCCCAGGAGCTAAGATGTAAATATACGACTTTTCATGAAAATCCGTTCAGATATATAGAGCTGAGTGATAACAAACATAGACACAAATACACAAACTTTTGCATTTATAATATTAATAGGAATAGTAGGAAGTAGGATTATTTATTTCAAAAAGTATTTGAACCAAATTTTAAGTTGATATTAGCATTTATGGAATCAGTTCCTCCCTTCAATACACTAAGATATCCCCTTTAAGGACGTTAGATTTATTTCTTGAACGGTTATCTAATTATTTGTTTTGTGGTGCATTTATACAAAATTTCAAGTTGATATTGATAAACAAATGCAATCAGTACTTGAAATACACACGGCTTCACTCACGATTTATTGTCAGAAATAGTCCGACATGTTTTGAACTCGAATGGAGTCCTTCTTCAGGAGTTGAGTGCGGTCGCGGTCAGAGCAACCCGCGCACTGTGCGTATTCGTAATGTCTCAGGAAAGATTTAATTTGACTAAATGCAATCAGTTTTTGCTATACAAAGTTCAACACCCTCCCTTTTTAGGATTAGATTCATTTTTTTCTCAATTGCCTACTTTGTTCGTTTTTGAACTACATTTATATCAAGTTTCAAGTGGATACACAACTGGAATCGGTTTTTCCTATAAAAAGTTTAACGCTCCAAGGCACTCCTTTTTAGGGATTGTTTAATTTTTTACGTAGTTGAGTTTAGTTTATTTATTACTCAATCAATTATACGAGTACAGTTTAAATCGCATGTGATGTCAAATTAAAAGAAATTACATTGAGCTCGTCAAACAAGCACATATAAGCATTCAAAATAGTAAAATTATTAACAGTTTAATATTCAATATTGAATAAATAATAATATACATAGGATGTCATATTGGGTCTCCTCTGGGATCGTCATTTCAAAGTAAATCTGAATGTACTCATAAAACAACATAAAACAAATAGGTAACAAAGCAATAGTACATGACAGTCCCAAAATACAATGAAACCAAAATATGTAATGTGAAATGACCCAACTACATACTACGTATACCTAATTGTGTGCTTTGAAGAGTATTTAAACCAAGTTTGAAGTTGATAAACTCATTGAATTCGTTTTTTCTATAGGCGATACCCCCTCAACCCCTCTTTAACCCCCTTCCGGTTTTATTTCCAGAAGTTTGTATAGCACTATGTCGTGCCTGAAGTTTTCCTTATTATTATGTCGAAAACCGCATTGAAATCCATCGAGTAGTTTTAAAGTTGAACAGCACAAAAAGAACAGAAAAGGTTAAGTCTTATCGCTAAATAGCATCCTCTTGCAGACAACCACAACAGAGAAAATATGCACAAAATAATTTAACTTTGGCAGGTGCCTAAGTGGTGTAAAATTAAAGCTAAAACATTTGCTAAATTTACAAGAACAACAATAAATATATATTCATATATATATATATACAAAAGTGGCCCCCATGTTTAAAATTCATTTATTAACTTTACGCGTCCGTGTTGCGGTCACCGACTTAAAGACAGATAGACAGACAGACAGACAGACACACGAGTGATCCTGTAAGGGTTCCGTTTTTTCCTTTTGAGGTACGGAACCCTAAAAAAGAAGGAGGTTTTTAAATCATCGTGTTTGTACTTTTTTATGTATGTCCATGCATAACTCCGTAAAATATTAACCGATTTGGATGACTCATTTTTGATTGAACGGGTACCTATCCGTTCAATCAATTCGGACCTGTTAAAGTCAAAACATGCAAGGGATAAATTAATACGAATATGATGAAGGCCAATCATGAAGTAGGTATTTCTTGATGCTGCAGTGCCGGCTCGTAGCACGTACACAATTTATTTGAGCAATGAACGCTGTATTGAAATTTTTACAATTTCCCCATAGAATAAGGCCGTATTAGGGTCAGCATAGGCGGCCAAAGTGGCTTACAAGCCTGATGTCTGTCTTAAATTTACGTAATACATAGACCAATCTTTTTATTTTACAATAATTTTTTTCTATTTGCGCTTGCCAGTCTAAATGTCTATCTAAAATTAGTCCTAAAAATATCACATTAGTCATTTCATTATAGTGGTGTGGTTAATGTCGATGTTTCAGTATAGAATCGATCTATATTGTTTATTATGTCTGAGTTTTGCTTTCTACTTTTTATTAAAATCGGAAATATGAATTATATTTTCCTGTTTTACCCACCCCATAATTAATAAGTTAGCTTTAAATACAACTGTTATCCAAAGCCGTAAACTTTTCTAATATCGACACGAACAGCACTACCCTTACAGTGGCAACATTTATGCATTTAGAGCATATTTCGCCCAATAATGGGTTCTTGTTATATAGGTACTATTGTTTCTTTTTAATAAAAATGTAATGGCCAATCATATTTCCTATGCACATGCAAAATAAAGGTGATGTTTTGTCATGTAGAGTCGCTTCATCCAAACAATGGTTAGGGCATGAAAAGCACTTACCCATTACAATGTGAATCAATCAACCTTTCCACGAATGAAAATCAGAACAATAACGACAATTTATTTGTAAAATGCACGAATAACATCTAGGTACTTATAGAGGTATACGAGGCGACGAGTAATTTTCCTTGATAAACTATAAAGGTTAAGCGCTGACTTTAGCGCTAGTAGGAGCAGTGTTACACTGTTGTGTCGAAAGTGATTCGGCTTAAGACCTAAGGTCACCCTGTATCGATCGGGCACCAAGCCGCGGCAGCTGGAGACCGCACCACGGCACCCCTCTCGCTTCCTCTCCGTCTCCGCACTACAACAAACACCACATATTCTTGCACGCACTTACACTAAATACCCTATACCAACTTACTATGTATGTGTCAATAATTATATTGTCAAAACAATACACAGCAGGATCCAATTAAACAGTTTTTTTCATGAAATCTCAATCTAGTCTTCCATTCATCCGCAGGATCCCATCCGCTTGGTGGTGTGTAATATAGATAGCACACTTCTACATATATTCCGGAAGGGGCTGGTCGCGGGTCGATCAAACCTGCGGCAGCTTCAATGCGGCAAACTTAATCGTCTTGTGGAGAATTAGTGGGAGCGATCGCGGGAGTCGCGGGCTCCGCGCCGGGGTAGTGAGCGCCTGATGACCCAGTGCCCTGGAGCTGCAGCGGGCACGCCGGAGTGGGGCGCGCATGCGAGCGCGTGATGCGCGCCCACACCACGCGCTCTACTATATCCGTCATACACTCGCGCTAGAGCCCGAGGGTCGAAACTATCATAATTTACTCACCGTTTCCGTTTATGAGAGGGTAGTCGTCGTCGTGTCGGCCGATGTAAGTCTTCAGCGGGGTGTCCGTAAGGGAGGGCGACGACCTGTCCCTGTCGCTCATAATAGTCACTTGCACACCGACTCGAGACTCGATACAACAACACTGGACGGGGAGACGCGCCGGCCCGCGCTCGCACTCTCGACCACGACCGACCTCCGGCCCGCGGCTCGCGCGGCGAATAAATACACTCGCGCCCGCGCGGCGGCAGCGGCTCTCGACGCTCAGTGCCGTCGCCGCTGTCGTCGCGACGCGCGATCAATCCTTTGCCAGCGCCCTCTTTTTACTACTTTACTATTACTATCGGTCACCGCTAGATGACGCTAAAATTCATAAAGCTGAGCTATGATTAAGGTAAAATAATTTCGGTCTCTTCAAGACAAGAGTGAATAAGCTTTTACTGAATCAGCGAGCTACATCTTCAGCCTCGTCATCACTTACGATCAGATGAGACAGGAGTCAATTGCCGGTCAATTTACTTACTTAATAATACTGTAAAAAAAGTAAAGACCAATTACTAGAAACGCAGCAATCAGACATTGAACAGTAAGTAAGTACATTTTCAGAGAGGAATTCTAGTATAAGTAGTAATCAAAGAAAAATAGACGCCAGGCGACGCTAGGTCGCTCGGTATAAAGATTTGTAGAATTACAATAAACAACATTCACGTATTTGTATTACGTTAAAATAATTAAAATCTTATAAATGTATACTAACTTAGTCAATAGCAAAATAGGTACAGCCATAAATACATCGCAAAAATTGTTAAATAGTAGATCAACAGCGCCATCTCTCGCAGTTGGCAGAGCGCACGTAGCGTAGCCCTCGCTCGTACCCCCTCGACTCCCTCGACCAAGACGAAAAAGTAAACGACCTGGGGGGGCTACCAACCATGATCTTGTTATGCGGTTCAAAGTTAGGTCTGAACTAAATAGAATCGCTATTTCGTACTACGACATGAATGGTTTGTATGGCCGCGTTTCTGTTTAGGTGTCATGTAACAGCTCTAAAATGGATAGTTTTGATTATGGTTACCCTCCCGATCCCATTTTGGACCTGACCCAGGTTCTAGCCAAATTGCGATCAGGTGATTCACTATTTAGCTCATTTATCTTTCCTTTTCAGGGTTCCATACCTCACAAGGAAAAAACGGAACCCTTATAGGATCACTCGTGTTGCTGTCTGTCTGACCATCTGTCACAGGCGTCACAGCCTATTGGCTCCGTAACTACTGGACCGATTGAGTTGAAATTTGGTATACATTATGTAAGTTAGCAACAGCAACACGGACGTGTAACGTAATTATACTTTTGAGAGGTAAATTAGAAAATTAAAAAAAAAAGTTTTGCACCTGTACCGTATGACATATCAAATTAAAGGGCTTGTTGTGAGAATCTTTTTCGTAAGGGTTTTTTTAAAGTACAGCGTACGGAAAAAACAAGTAGAATTATAATTAATTTAACAAATAAAAATTCGAGTAAGTAGAATTTGATTGTTGATTGTGGCTCGGTCGTTTTTAGGATTCCGTACCTCAAAAGGAAAAAAAACCCTTATAGGATCACTCCTCTGTCCGTCTATCTGTCTGTCTATCTGTCTGTCCGTCTGTCTGTCTGTGTGTCAAGACCTTTTTCTCAAGAACGCGTGGAGGTATCAAGTTGAAATGAATATCAAATACTCAGGTCTGCAATCTCCTGGAGCTGTGAAACAATTAACCTTCCAAGTCACCGCAATCAAAAGATACGGCCGTTTATGCCACATATTTTGCCATTCGCAAGGGAATCAATACCTTCTTCCCGTAGACCTAGAATCATGAAAGGCAAGAAGCAAGGTCTTATGGCATTGTAAAGGAAACAATGCTAAAACTGTAAATTTATAGTAATATCACAAAAACACGGTATATTTTACCATTCGCAATTAAGGGAATAAAAACCTATGGGGTACTTACTGTTGACTTAGAATCATGAAATTTGGCAAGAAGCAAGGTCTTATGGCACATGTAAAGGATAAAATCAGAAAACTGTAAATTTGTACAAATAACACGAAAAACGGCATATTTTACCATTCGCAGGCGAATTAAAACCTATGGGGTACTTCCCGTTGACATAGAATCATGAAATTTGGCAAGAAGTATGGTTTTATGGCATGTAAAGGAAAAAATCGGAAAACCGTAAATTTGTAATAATATCACAAAATAGTTATTTGTTATACAAGAGTGCAAAGCTGCTTTTTAACCGCGTGCTCAATTTTGATGACCGGGCAAGGAAAGATTCAAAAATTAGAATCCTGAGCGTTATCGAGGGAATCAAAAGAGCACAGGGTGAAAAATCTTTGCACTCCAGTGCAACATAACTTTTCATTCTTTCAATGACTATATGCAAAAAAATACATTGGCGCATTATCAACAGTTTCAGTCAATTCTGTTGGCGTCAAATAAACTTCCTCGTCGCTAGAATCACTCATTTTATGTTTATCACTTGTTTTCAAGTTTCTTGTTTTTAACCTAAGGTTTTAACAATATGACGTGAAAAGAAAATCGCGCGCGCAAAGCAAATTAAAAAAAAGTACACAAAGATGGTTGTGAGTCTGAGTTTTTAACAAATTTACAAAGGTGTTATGATAAATTCGGCACCATGGAGGTAGAAAATAGGTTTAATGATGTTTTGAATTCACAATTTTAGTGCAAACAATGTTCTTATAGTAGTTTATGCAACGGTTGCATAATGATAGGCCTGAAGACACTAGTGCGGTTTTATGAAACGAGCTGAAGCGAGTTTCATAATAAGATCGCACGTGTGTTTTAAGGCGATATTATGCAGAGTTGCATACATAACTTTATCTACACACATAATAATATTATAAACGGCGACACGGCGACGATGGGGCCCCTCCGGCTGCGGCGACGGCGGCGCGCCAGCCTGTAGCTCATATCCGTATCGTTATGACCATTACGATACTAAAATCGATACTGTAATAACAGGTTGTCATAATGGTGGTCATTTCCTACGGTGTTTGATGACATTATGGAGGTTTTATGATATGGGTGTAGATAAATTCAATTTACTTTAGCCTCTAGCGGATCTAAACGGCTGTTGCAGTCAGATGTCGAAGAGCAAAAATACTCTTTCCGAGATAGGCGAATGAAAAACATTATTGACGGAATAACCTTTGCAAGGTCGTCTCACGCTCGACGGTTGCACGGAGATAGGAGCTTGCGAAAGTTATTTTTTGTCTTATTTCATAGGTAGGTTGTAGGTAGGTTACCCAGTTCTTAAAAGCATTTTTTTTTATTTATAGCATTTCGTAGGAGGTACTACTTTACCTACCTACCTACCTAGGTAGGTGTGGAGTTTTTCATAGGTATAAGTACGGGACCGTCGGCGCTAGGCTTGTGTAGTACATGTACTACACAACTAAAATAATGAATTCCCGTCACTGTACTAGAACGAACTATTCCGTAACGTTTCTGCTCTTAGTACATTTAGTACATTGCGCGGAGCGAGCAGCGACAGCGAAGCGATCCGATTGACCGACCGAACGGCTGCACATTGGCTCTGTCCGAGTAAGACGGCAAGAGGGAAGGAAACGGACCAGTCTGGCGAGAGCAGACCAAAGAGAGATTATTTCAATGTACTAAAAGAGCGAACTAGTACATTCGCACAATCGTACTAGTCCGGAGGGATCCGCGCAGTGAACGAGCACGCACAACTTTAGTCGGCGCGCGAGCCAGACTTGCACTTGACCGGCTTTTTGATATTAGCATGGCGCATTCGCCCAACCATTCTGCAAGTTTATCGTGGATATTACTAATATCTTTTTGCATGTAGGTACTTACTTGTAACTTGCAAACATTAGTTCATAATAATGTTACATAATACATATCATACATCTCTCCCTCAGAAAAATCCTACGTACTTACTAAGGGGCCATTCATAAATTAGGTCACGAATTTCATGATTTCCCCCTATTTGTGTGACCCCTCCCCTCCCCCCCCCTACATTGGTATGACATAGCATATTTTGCAATATTTTAAACTTTTCGAAAGATTTGAAGTTTAGAGTTTTAATACTTTAGATACGTAATATGGTCCTACTTTGCTCCTAGAGTGGCAACTATGCTCCAAAGAAAAAAAAAGTTAATTTCCGTTACAGACGAAAACCCTTGTTAACTTTGTAAATTTAAATGATTTTATCGGGTAACGTAAGATTTCACCTGGCAACACCGGTGGGATAGATTGTCAAAAGTTTAAATATTTTGACAGTAGTTGTCAAAACTTCAGAACGCGTGAATGCAACCGATTTTATTCATGGAGAAAATCCGTTTGAATTTTGCAAATCTCTGGATGAATTTAGGTAAGTGTTCTTTGATTTAATTTAGAACTTCATTAAGTATTTGAGAGCATGATTTTTTAGTGATTGCTACAAAAGTTTCGAAAATAATAAATACTTTCGAGGACGGTCTTACTATGCACATGGTTTTGGGGTTATGTGGTTCCTCCAGGAGCATTGTATCCCCTTAAAATAATGATTTTAGTAATATTTCTTCTTTTTATTTTTTTTATATTACCATGCCCAGAAGATACGTTAGAAGGATTGATGCAAGGCGTTATAAAGCCTACACTGATGAAACGTTAGAAAAATGTCTGCGGGCATAGAGTCGAAAGTTTTAAGCCAAAGAAAAGCAGTTGTGGAATATAATATATCGAGAAGAACGCTCATTAGCAGAATTAAGGCCAGAAAAGAACTAAAAAACGTCGGGCCATCCGGATTTCCACCCATGTTTCAACGAAGAAGAATTACAGTTCTGCGACCGCATTGAAAGAATGGCGCAGTACAGATTTACACTGTCAGAGTTTGATTTACGCATCGTTGTTAAAGCTTACCTCTATAAAATTGGTCGAAATGTTACACGATTTAAAAATAATATGCCAAATGTTTATTGATGTTGATTTTTATGATACCTTTTGTTTAATTATAAGAATTATTACGATTTAACACTGATTGTAATGCAACGAAGTAATCGATTGATCTCAATAAAAAAAATGTGATTCTGACCCAAAATTGTGTTTTTCTGTTTCACCAATAACCATCCAACACACGATTGATAGCTAAAACCTGTAAATTATTGCTCCACGGCAGAAACAAGGCAGAATACAGGAAAAGATTGTCTTGGAGCAAAAATTCCCGCCTCATACAGATTACTTTGCTCCAAAAAATAAGTTTAATATAATCTAAAATATCAACTAAACTGCAACAAAATTCAACCTAAAATTAAGGCAATGAGTACATAATTCCGATAAAATCATTACCAGTACCATAACTCTATACCTATTTATAAAATATGCGATGCAATTCGTAAAAGTGGAGCCAAATGTGGAGCGAAGTAGGACCATATTACGGTACTATATACATGAGACGTCACGAAGCTGACTCGTCCTCCCTTTGCCACACGTTGCCACACTTTGTGGACCCCGTCCCTCCCCCTTAGCGTGGTCAGTTTATGAATGTCCCCTAATAGGTAAATAGGTAGGATTTTCGAAGCCCTATTTGACACTGTTGGGGGATGATTTGGGAAAAACTGTGATACCAGTGTGTCATAATTTTAATTGAAGAGTATGTGTTCCAATTTTCGAGTCAATCGAACCAGAAAATAAAAAGTTTCACAGAAAGTTCAACCCCCCATGTCACCCTCTTAGGGGATGAATTTCGAAAAACCCTGCTTAGTGACTATTTACACTTCACAAAGAACACACCCTCCAAATTTCATGTGTCTAGGACCAGCGGTTTAGGCTGTGCGTTGTTATATCAGTCAGTCAGTCAGGACTTTGAATTTGACTTTTTATATGTATAACTAGTGGACCCGCCACAGCTTCGCCCGCGGTATTTTCCATACAAACTTGATCACCCCTTTAGGAATGGAATTTCAAAAAATCCCTCCTTAATGAACTCGAGGAATGTCTCCTCCGAATTTCAAACCTCTAGGACCACCCGTTTAGGCTGTGCGTTGTCTACAAGTGAGTCACTACAGTGAGTGAGGTACTGTTTTATATGTATAGATAATAATAATATATATAATATAAAATATATATCTTTAGATATATAATTCTACTGTACGTGTGTATGTCACTAAACTCCTCCTAAACGGCTGGACCAGTTTGAATGATTTTTTTTGTATGCGGTTGGGTGGCGCCCTGGGTGGTTTACATTCACAAATCAGCCCAGCAGATGGCGCTGCAGGACAACGTCTGACGGGTCCGCTAGTGTATGTATATATAAAATAATAAGAAAGTTGGATTTTGTGACGTGCGCGCGTCACAAATTTAAATACTTTCATTTTTTCATTTAATCCATTCATGCCAGCTCTTATAACCCATAAAGTCTCTATATCTTTGCAATAGGTTTATTAAAGTTGTCATGTAGAGACACATGGTTGGGCAAAGTCGGTGGGCTTCGTTAGCGACTATGAACTGGGACCACTGCGACTCGAAGTGCGGGTCGACGGCGCCGGGCAGGACCGCCGCTGTACCCCCGGTAGTGGTGGTGGCGGCGGCGGCAGTGGCGCGTGCCTCCGACACGGCCCGCCGTGCCGCCAGCAGCGCCTGCAACTCTCGCTCCGCCGTGGTGCGGACTGTTGAGGTCATCTCATCACCTGCAAATTTGACGACCAATATCATCAGTGATTCACTCCCGCCGTGAGCACTGATACGCCGGCGGGACAGGAGCCCATTGACTGGCATTTTGTATCCGACTGCACGAGAGCAAAATGAGGGTTATGTTTTTCGCGGGTATTATTGTATGAATGTACAGTGGAGTCATCCACATTTGTTTTATTTGGTAAACAAGTTTGTAACCTCAAAATGTGCAATTTTTGGGTGAAACAGCTATTTAATCCTGCAAAAAGCAAACCTAGGCTAAAAATTGGCAAAGTGACGCGTAAAATATTGTCTCCGGTTCCTTTAACTGCAAGGAAGTACTTAGCGCTGTAGCCAAAAAAAATGCATTTTGAGGTTAAAAACTTGTTTACTAATTAAGACAAGTATGGATGAACCCTGAATATATAATAAATGGGATTCTTTATTCTCTCGCAGGAATGCAAATGATCGAAGGATTTTGATTAATCAGCAAACGGATTTTTTTCCATATTGTTTTTTGTTTTTTTTTTTTTAATATGGTATCTTTGCCCATTTTTCGCAAAAGTAGTCAAGATAGGGGCCCTTCTAGTTTTGCTATGTCCATCTGGCTGCCTGTATGTCAAAGCCACTTTTTCTCGAAGACTGCATAAGGCTATAATTTTATATGCGAATTTTGGATTCCCTTGAAAGTATCAAAATATGTGGCATAAACGGCCGTATCTTTTGATTGCGTTGACTTAGAAGGTTGATTTTTTCACGGCTCCAAGAGATTGCAGACCTGAATACGTGATATTAACTTCAACTTGATACTTTCACGCATTCCGGAGAAAAAGGGGTTGACACACAGACGGACAGATGGATAGACAGAGAGACAGACAGACGGACAAACAAGTGATCCTATAAGGGTTCCTTTTTTCGCTTTGAGGTACGAAACCCGAAAAACCATTTATATAAAATAACTTGTTAATTAACGCTCTATAAGTGCCTACGTGTCTTCTCTGTTTTTTCTACTCTATGATTCTTATACGAAACTGGCGCCGGAAAGAAGAACGTAGAAAATAGTCTTTATAAATGCGTTTTGCTCAGTTTTATTTGAACTTTTGTTTATTTACTTACCGATGATATGTCACGCCACCATCTTTTTTATTAACCTACTTCAAAAAAACCGAAGGAGGAGGTTCTCAATTCGATGCCAATATTTGTTTTTTTTTTCACAATAGTTTTGTTATTACACGTTTCTATTGCGCAAGACGGCATTTTTAGGGTTCTGTAGCCAAATGGCAAAAAACGGAACCCTTATAGATTCGTCATGTCTGTCTGTCTGTCTGTCCGTCTGTCCATCCGTATGTCACAGCCACTTTTTTCCGAAACTTTAAGAACCATGCTGTTGAAACTTGGTAAGTAGATTTATTCTGTGAACCGCATTAAGATATAAGAAAAATAGAAAAAAAAACGATAAATTTTGGGGGTTGCCTATACTTAGAACTGAAACTCAAAAACATTTTTATCATTTAACCCATACGTGTGGGGTATCTATGGATAGGTCTTCAAAAATAATATTGGGGTTTCTAATATCATTTTTTTTTAAACTGAATAGTTTGCGCGTGAGACACTTCCAAAGTGGCCCAATGTGTGTACCCTCCCTGTAACTTCTAAAATAAGGGAATGATAAAACTAAAAAAAATATATGATGTACATTACCATATAAACTTCCACCGAAAATTGGTTTGAACGAGATCTAGTAAGTAGTTAGTTATTTTTAATACGTCATAAATCACGGAACCCTTCATGGGCGAGTCCGACTCGCACTTCGCCGCTTTTTTAATTTTCAATAACCACAGTTTTTACACGTCGTCGCCATGAGAGTGATCGGGTGACTGAAAGAACTGTTTTCGTTTTATTGACGACCGGCAACAAAACGGATTGCCCGTGACGGCGTAGGGTAGATTGGCACCCCGGGCGGTTTTGTATTGACCATCCTTAACTACTTAAAATAAAACACCAAGTACTAAGCATGGTTATGGTTTCTGGTGTCATATCTTGTCATATCTTGGTGGTAGTTATTTATTGATATGTCTTTAAAGAGGGAAATTTTGTGCGCGTTCTTTGGATGTACGAGTGAGTTTGTCGTTGTCACCCCTTGGTGCTTGGCCCCCGGGCGGACCGCCACCTCCACCCCCTTTACGCCGCCACTGCGGATTGCAAGGTTTTTGTTCGCGGCGTGCGTCTTGGTTCTATAAATTGTACTTCGTTCGTAAAAGCGTTCGAGACACCTACCTCACAAGCACTACCTACGGCACAGATGAGGTAAAATTTCAGATTTATAATTAATGTTTTTTATCTACAGCTCAGCAACGTTCAAAATCCTATTTACCATTAAGGTACTTCAGTGCCTCATAATGGTTTCTTGAAAAGGAGACAGACTTTCTAATAATACGATATTGGCTTTATTGAAATAAGGATAAAATAATAGATTTAATAACAACACACTTTAACACTGATAACTAAGCAACTATTTTAATGAAATATAATGAAACATGCAGTTGATAAAGTAAGTGTAAAATAATTGTATGATTTGGCGCTTGGAGTACCCCTGTCAATGAGGCTGACGTCCACGTAGTCGCAGATCACCTCGTCCCAGTGGTCGGTCAACTCGTGGATGTTCTTGGCGTTTGACACCAACTTTTGGCGCATTAGACGCTTCACTCTCTCAAGTCGCTCCGGAGAGTCGTCTGAAATCTCTTTTGCGCGTAGCCAAGGATCTTGTTTTATCGGTGGCTCGACAATTACCACAGTGTGCATTCTCTGTGTTACCTGAAGCAGCACTGGAGGTTTATTCTTTGATGTTCCATTCGAACTTTCTTTTCTTTGAGCTTTTTTGAGAATCGACAGGCGAGATTTTTCAGCTATAGACAATTCTTTCGGCGTATTTTCCGCTTCCACAGATGGGGAGAAGAATGTGTCAATAGTTATGTTAGCTGTGTTGCTGGCTGTAGATGCAGCGGTAGTGGCAGATGAAGCCCTCAACGTCTCGGATAGGAAGTTCTTGCGTCGATAAAAGGGCTGGCGTGATGCAGTGCTCCGCCATGGAGCACTGCGGCGCGGCTCGGTCGGCGCCATCCCTTGCGCTGAGCACACATAAGCCGATAGTTAGGTGATTCCTCTCTCAAAAAACGCCGTTGTATTAGAAATATTAAAATATAAAACACGAATAGGTATATTGCGTTTAGTTTAGCAATTTATGAGCGTATTAAATTTAATATTTAGATTTAAGAATTACCTAGACTACCTACACTAGCTTAACATGGAATACAATAAATACATGATTATAAGTGCTTACCTTTTGTTCGTCGAATCATAGGGGGTAATTTACTTTTTATGCTTTGAACCCTCTTCATGTCGTAGTAATCAGCGTAGTCACTTTTGTCCTTTAGTTGAGGCTGCACCTGTGCTCGTGGCGGCAGCAGCTTTCGAGGCGGCGGCGGCAGCGGTGCTTGCGGCACCAGTAGCGCTCGCGGCGGCAGCGGTGCGTGCGTCTGTTCCGGCGTTTGCAGCGCCTCGTCTTCTTCCGAGTCCTGCCGGACGTTAACTTGGTCTCTCGCAACGACGTCGAGCATCCGCTGCCTCTCTTCTACGAGATCATCACGGTAATCAGGACCTCTACCTCTTATTGATTTTTGAATGTCCCTTGCATCACTCAAGTTATCTTCATGTTCGATATCTGACTTTATTCTTGTCTCTAGATTCGGCCTATCACGTGGCTTCCTCCGATTTTTTTTATTTATTTCTTTTTGGATAAATCTACTATTGATGTCATCGGGTTCTAAACTGATATCTCCATTTAAATCTTCTTGATGCGCTTGAGCGCCTTCGTCGTCAATGTCCATTAGTTGGTTTTCATCGTTTGTTCTATGTCTACGGCTTAACAATTCATCAGTTCTAGCATTGCTTTTGTTTCGATATCTAGCTCTGTTTTTACTACGGGACTTTGTTTGAAATTTTGGGACAGCTTGGTCTAATTTGTAAGCGTCTGCATCGGCGTCTTCGAGATTATTTTGTTTCCGTATTTTTTGTACTGGCGTCTTCCACAAATCATCATTTTCGTTATCATTCGGTATGTTAATATCTATTTTATCTGTGAACAAATAAAAAAGAATTCTTGTAAATATACCTACAGTTTACGATATATAACGGAAGGGAATCAGTCTGAATTCAAAAATGTGGGAGTAAGATAGTTACCACTAGTAGCTATTTCTTCATATCTGTAATCTAAGGGGGCAGGAGCGCCTGGCGCTTGGTCGCGGTAGTCGTCGGCGGGTGGCGCGGGGGCGCGTGCGTCGTAATCGGCGGCGCCGTAGTTGGGCATCCTCACGCTCGCGTAGTCACTGTAGCGCGCGCTCGCCGCTGCCGCGCCCGCGCAAGCCAGCACCAGCAGCAGCGCGTGCGCCATCTGGTCTCGCCACCGCCT
Source organism: Tortricodes alternella (assembly GCA_947859335.1). Classification (NCBI taxonomy): domain Eukaryota; kingdom Metazoa; phylum Arthropoda; class Insecta; order Lepidoptera; family Tortricidae; genus Tortricodes; species Tortricodes alternella. The sequence goes on along the minus strand of OX401970.1, from coordinate 17,043,813 downwards.
CCTCTACTCAGCACGCGATCTCATTGTACTGCAACATTATAAACACAATTTGCGACATAATTCTGCAGCTGTGACTATAAATTTGACATTGCATTGACGTTAAGTATTAAATGGATATTTAGATTTAAAAATAATAATGGCTTTTGTTTTCTCTAGCCAGCTACGTTGAATTACACGTTCAACTTATCTAGTTTGAGAAAGAGAACTTTTCATGTAAAAGAGCGCCTATTTATATAAGAAAATCTTTTTAGTAGCTTTATTAGAGTTTAGGGGTAATAAAATAATTTGAACCTGAAAAGGATCCAAAAACTACTGGTATATTGTTTTCGAATGGGTAATTTTAAATAAATTCGCACTCGCTCACCGAGATTTCTGTATGAAATAAAACCAGGGGATTACGGGAATTCTTTATGCAAGCTCGTATTTCTTAATGCAACATGCGGCCTCAACATGCATGGCACAAAGATAAATTAGAACCGTTTATCTCTAAGTGCGTCGCTCTCACACTAGTGCCGACGAAAGAGATAGTCATAAAGATAAACGGTTCTAATTTATCTTTGTGGCATGCAATGGAGTAATTGTCGACTGTAATACAAGCTTGCAAAAGTTATCTCGTCTTCGACCTTGTATAACTTACGACGGAGATACGAGATTTTATGAGACTTATGAGACAACTTTTAGAACGCCAAAATGAAGGTGTATACGAGTTTCCAGCTTATTGTGTCTCATTCGGAGGTTGACCCATTTTAAATGCTTAAATGAGCCTAAATCACTGGGTTATAAACAAATAAGATGAGTTTAGGTTCGATTAAAAAGAAACAGCCTTGGTGATAAAAAAGGTTTATTAACATATTTATGGCATACACTAACAAAATGTCATTGTTTAAATTTAACTAGTGCACGTATTAAAATCTAAAATATTTAATAATGTTACGCCATCCTTTCGATATTTTATTCCAAAAACAATGAGATTTTCGTAATGAGTCGACCGAACAAAAAAGAGGAGTTGGATTGTGGCTGCTATTCTAAGTCGCGCACGAGTAAGGCTTGCCCTGTGGTGCAAAATGTGACGCACCCGTTGGTGAGAAGCCCCTTACGATGCGTGTATATAAAATTTGCTTTATTGTGAACTGCACTGTAATTTGTGTGTTTACAGCGTTATTACGAGTTTACTCAGGATGAAATTAAAGCCTTAGAAGAATGCGACAAGGAGAGTTTTTACCAGCGGTGCCTGCCGTTCAGCACGCTCTTTGCCACCGTCACATATGCAGCCATTAAATGGGGTAAGATATAGTTGCATATTTTTAAAGCAAGGTGGAACGTAGACAGAGTTGTTAGGGACGCCACGAAAACTTTCATTGAAGTAAGAACGAATAAACTATTAGAGTAAGTGACGTTCCTTCCAATTCTTTCTTACTTCCATGAATGTTTTCTTATTTTAGGACCGGTGAAGAGACATCCACATTTTGGAATGTTTCCCAAAATACTCCTTGCAGCTCTGTTTGGTCATGTCTACGGACGTTACAATTACATCCCGGAATGCGACCGAAAGCTTCGAGCAAATCTACCTGAAAGCAGTCACCTGGGAAATGTCATGCGACAGTACAATAAACAAGCACTTTCACCGCCAGATAAAAACTAACACTGTTGTGTCGAGGTTTAAAAATAAATGACTAAACAATATAATATTGCAACTGTCTCGTTTCAATATGATTCACGGAGCATCCTTTTCGATTCGTTCCAATGCCTCACCAAGCCAGTTCTGTGGAAAGGACGTGTTAATATTGACCAGCACCACAGAGAACGGGCGGAAAGGTTCAGCAAACGTTTAGCTAGAGGAACATGAGAACCTTAATAGCCTACGCCCGGAAGCTGTTTATGCCAGCCCTCTATTCTATGCCAAGATTGCAAAATGCCGGAAACAGCAAATATCCAGGGTCGCCATGAAAAGCAAAACACCAGGAGCGGTAATACGTCAGAGTAGCCAAATTAGAGAATTGTGAAATGTCCGGACATCAAAATGCCAGAAGCAGAAATACGCCGGGGTGACAAAACTGCAGAAGAAGGGTAACCAAAAATAAAATTGTGAAATGCAAGGCCATTAAAAATGCCAGAATCAGTAAAACGTTATTGTTTTTGATCTTCAGTATACCAAACGCCAGGATATATGCTTATTATTGAGAAATATCAGGACATCATTACGCCATGGATCTTCAAAATTGCTTGTGACGGAATTTGGCAACAAAGTCTTTTGTTGTGTACAAGAAGTAGGTACTACGTCTGTTAATAGGTATTACAAAAAGGAAACTATGGGAGTTTTAAATCTAAGCTTCATTCATTATTCCTCAGGTAAAAGGCAAAAAGGACAGGGCATTAAAGAACTAAATTTTTGTAACAAAATTTTACTAAATCGGTATAATTTTTTACAATGTGACCGAAATTTGGTCGAATGGATCTTTATAAAACCTAGCCTATATGTAAAGGAAAACGAAAAATATTGCTGAAATAGCAATGTCAAATATCGACTGATTACTTATGAACGCACAACCGACATATTAGTCTCCGTCTAGTACTTAGTCTAGAAACCCTGGGATTTTGCAAGCTTTGCATTCTACCAATAGAGGATATCAGTATTCAAATCGATATCTGCTAGTTAATAACCAGTCAGCCTTATGAACGGTTTAGTTAAAACTTCAGCATACTGGTTGGTATTCCGTAGCAACATATTTTACTCGAAGGCCCTTATCAGTTACTTACTTACAAATTCTGTGCCTGCAAAATGTGCAGCAACGTGTTTTGTTCTTCAATGTAGGTAGTGCTTGATTCTGGGACTGATAGTCTGGGACTGGACTGGGAGGGGCTGGGATTGATAGCTGCAGACTTAGTTATCAATTTCAAGTGTAGGAACTTCTTTCAATTCAGAAATACAGTACAGTACAGTATTCTAAGCCATAAAATCTCACAAGCCGCTTTACTAGTTCTGCAACGAGTTCTGCTTTTCTGCTTGAGTACTACTTTGACGTTGCTACAGACATTTGTTTATGACTTGCCCAAGAGATAACTTCTCCCGCCTACGTTCATTTTAATTCCTGAACTTGAACTTCCTGTAGCGGTATCTACGCTGCGAGTCAGTATAACATTCCAGAATTCCAGGCTTTTTTGTATGGTGACTGTGAGGAAGATCGAACGGCTTTTTGATGGAACTAGCTGACCCGTGCGAATTTTCGCACAGTATCGTGATCAAACACCGGATAATAATAATATAATAAAGTGAGAATAAGTAAATGCAAGTATTATTAGTACTCTATTTGTCTATTTTTCGTTAATAGCAGATAATTTTGACAAAGATAATAATTAACGGAGTACTTGCGGGTGTGCCATCTATTGACCCCTAACATGAATGACACAAAGATAGTAGCGCCATCTGTTCACATTAGTCTACATGTGCAAATAGCCAACACACATGTTAGTTAAACAGACTGCCAATAGATGGCGCTTGCAAATCGCGTGGTTTTTTATTTATTTTTTAACGAGTATGTTAATTTTAATCTATTTGTGTTTTTTTGTGACATAGCGACAAACATAAGCTTTAAAATGACGCTTAATCATTAATTTTGGTAAAGAATTAACAGAGATATAGTGTCTTCACAAAACTACCTTTTAGAAATAGTATGAATGATATGATGATGATGATAAGAAGCGTTTTCTCTTAAACGTCATAATAAAAATTATATTACAATTAGGACTTCTGATAGTCCAGCATCTCTCATTCAAGAAACATATCTCCACGGTAGCTTAAAGAGTAAATAAATGCATCTACGTACTTATTTAAAATCTTACGAGGCTGCTCATCTCCGTACGTGTTAGCACTGGTATCCTATGACGGTCTTTGCTTCTCCATTTTGCAGTACTGTGCAGTGGCCTTTGGAACTGCTTGAAAGGGCTCACTTCTGCTACTCGAACGTGCACAACGAACGTGCCGTTATACAATTTATGGTCAGGAAGGCTTTTCGCTACCCAACTGATATGCTATAATATATACCTAGTGAAACTGGGCTCATGAGAGTGAGGCAGCTGTTCATGCTGAGAGCGGTCATCCGCACTCACCGTAGCAATGGTAATAAGTATACAAAATCGGGCACAGCTGTTGAGCAGGCGCCGATTCAAGGCCCCTTAGCCAACCGAGAAAACAGTATTTGGCCGACGATCGCCTTCGCGCATCCCCTACCTACCTACCTATAATGCCATTAGTAAAGTATGTGATATAAGAAATTGCACCATTAATAAATGAAAAGACATTGTGCGTAAATGGTTCCTAACTATCTTATCCAAAAGTGCAGTTACACGAGCAACATTTTCACGGCAATATGTTGCTGACATCTATAGGCGTCTTCCTCTAACGTACGAAGTTAGAGTAAATCAGCTAGAGTTGTCGGGTATAAATTGCCGTACAAAGTTGTTTATGTAACCTGGACCTGGCCTTGCATTCATTTATTATGAACGCGGGACGACTTGCCCCGATATTTTTTTAATACTTAAATGTAACTTCAATAAACCTTTTCTAAATTAGAAAATACTTCAAGCAGGCTTGTATCCATATAGATGGGAAAGCAATTATATTCTCTTCGCTTAAAACAATCATTTCATGTACCTTAACATTATATACTTAATTTTAGGTAATTATGATGTTTTAATAAAAACATAGTATCCATCTCATCAAAATCGCGTTCCATCTTGCCCCTACTCACCGATTTTATTATATGTACCTATCTATAGATAACATTAGGTATATAATGACTGTCACCAACTTGAGATAGGTTAGGTATTTGAATTAAAAACCTAAATTAAGTATCATATTAATTTCAACTGTGTCATCACTAAACTTGGTATCATTGGCACGGAACAATATAGAAAAGTCTAAAATAATATTAAAATACCACCTATTGCGAGCGGAACGCTGTCTTCTTTCACCCATGTTTTAGTCACTTGGTGTAATTTTGTGAGTAAGTATGCTCTATGTAGGTACAGCAGCATTTATTTGGGTTGTAACCTAACATGCTGTGTTTGTCTAGTGCGCTAATTATTTACCTACCCGTTTGAACTATTATTTAAGCATGTAACATAATATTGCAAAATTTTAAGTACCTACTATTCGACTTACACGAATTTTATAGCTCTAGCTGTGGCCCGTTTTGCAAGCTACAAGTTACAATTATACAAGCAAAAACTGGCAACATCAATGTCAGATCCCTCCCATACACATTGCAGTCGTGCTAGTTTTTTTCCTGTAAAATTGTAGCTTCGTGAATCCCGCCACTGTAAGGCTAGCACGACCTGCGCGCGAGTCACTCGCCGATGAGCGCGTCCCTTAAATATTTAACTAGTTTGACAGAGACGCCCTGAACGTCTAGCACGACCTGCCCGCAAGTCATTTCTCGCTCAGTCGCCCTCTTGAGGGCCTAACAAACTAGCTTTTAGTGCGCACATTAAGCTTTGTCACTTTTGAACTAATATGCGGGTGCGAAAGGGTCGAATGCTTTATGTGCGAGATAAAAACGAGTGTGCTTAGGGAGCTGGCACAGAATAAAGATATTAGACACAGAGGTCCGACGAAGCCGTCTAGACGGAGTAATCGTCGGTGTGTGCGGGGCGAGCGAGGGGGCGACCCATACTGGCCTTCGTAGCATGGGACCTGTATTTAAGGGCTGTCGGCTCGCGCTCGCGCATGGCCATATTTATATTGTTGTTTATTACTAACTGTAAATATTGATTTACCATAGTCCTAACGACATAAAAACTTAACACAACTTTCTAGCAACTTCAAAGAAAATTCTAGAAACTTCATAGAACCGTCCAGAAACTTTACTTGAAATTCTGGAAACCTCACAGAACCTTCCAGAAATACAATGGAATCTACTATAACCTTCATTGAACCTTCTAGAAAATTATTCTTACTCTTCAAATTTCATAGAAAACTCCAGTAACTTCATAAAACCTTCTAGAAAGTTAATAGAACCTTCATGAAACCCCATAGAACCTTCTAGAAACTTCATGGAATCTTCTAGAAAGCTCATAGAACCTTCTAGAAACTTCAGGGATACTTCTACAAACCTCATAGAATCTTCTTAAAACTTCATAGAACTATCTAGAAACTTCTTCTTCAAAACTTCATAGAAATTTCCAGAAACTTTATAGAATAGATAATAATATCTCCATATAACGTTTTAGAAGCTTCGTGGAATCTTCAAGAAACCTCATAGAACCTTCTAGAAACTTCAAATAACCTTCAAGTAATTCCATCATAAATTCTAGAATTCTCATGGAACCCTATAAATTCTCATCGAACCGTCTAGAAACTTCATAGAAAATTCTAGAAACCTCATAGAACCTGCTAAACTTCATGGAAGTTTCTAGTAGAAAAGTAGTACTTAGTGAGAAGAAATAAGTATAATTAAAAGAGTTTTTGCCGGAACTCCGCCCGCGGTCAATTCGTTTATCCTCTTTGTGATTTCAGGCAGAGCGACAGTAGGAAAATCGAAAAGTTATAAAGAATACTTATATCCTGAAAAAATAGCACTATTCCCCAGGTTAAAGCGATGAACGATTTGACACGAACAAAGTCGCGGGTAAAAGCTAGTGGTTAATAATAATGATGCTTGTGACGTTCATCTAAAATAAATAAATAGGTAAATTATATAAATATGGTTTACTTGTGACAACCCTAGCGTACATACGCCGTTTCGAAACTGTGCAGACGTTGTCGGCATTTACCGCGAGATCAAAGGCGTCGGACTACTGCGTCTTTTTATACTGTGGAGCTGGCAGCATAATTGCTCGCCTATAAAAATAAGATTACCGACCGAAGAGGCAGAATGGTTTCACAGTCTCAGTCTAGATAAAATTAAGAAAACAACTCGTCCATCAATCAATGTCATTGTCTGGCCGGCCTGACCTGCCATTGTATCTGAATACTGATGTATTAGAGCTATTACGAAAATAATATTTTTTATATAGGTAGTAGTTTGAATTAAGTGGTACCTAATGTTGTAATGTGATGGCGGATCAAAGTATACTAGGATACAAACAAGAGGGGGTTGACCAACCTCTGCTTCCAGGAGACCCAGGGCAACCTCAAACAGGAGCACCTATTAAGGTAAGTCTATCCTCGTTCTCATGTCTTAAAATGTTTAATATTTGTTGTAGACAAAAATATAAAGTTGTGTCTGTTTATGATCTATTGTTTAAAATTAAAGTTAAATTGTAGGGTCCATACAAGTTCTCCCCTGATGAGCTAAGAGTTATGGCTGAATGCAACCGCGAAAGCTTCTATCAGCGATCTCTACCCCTCGGCACAACTTTTGGAGTGGGAACATATGTCGCTTTACAACAAGGTGTGTATTTGGTTAAAATAAGACGCCATTGAAGGCTTTCTATTAGCAAATAATTGCACAAAGTGCCTTGCAAATAAATATTTTGCCAAATAATCTGTTTTATTGTAAATAGACTGAGTGTCTGTTTCGTCAAAATATTTACATGTTGGAACTCATACTGTCAATGACCTTAGTTAGTACTGGTACTTAAATAGGAATAAAAAAGGAGTAAGGAATTTGTATTACAATCTCTTTTATACTATACAGATCAGACACAGGTCTGTGCCCTACATGTTATACTGATCTCCCTTCACGTGGAAAGAGCTTGAAGGGCTATACTAAGGGTTATGGCAGGAAAACTCCACGGATACCCCACATCGCATTTATACAATCACATTGCATTGCTGCATTTTATACTACATAAACATGCAACTGACCTGTTGGTGGCAGTGCCTTTAAAACAGGGGTCGGCAACCTTTTGGCAGTCAAGGGCCACATAGTAATAAAATTAAGTAAGATTCATTTACAAAACAGCCGCGGGCTGCAGGAAGGCTGTGGCCCGTGAGTTGTCGACTGCTGCTTTAAAATGCCATAACCGACTGGTGTGCCTTATTGAGCAGTGTAGGACAGTCTTTGGCAGGTGACACTTACCTGAGCTCTAGAATCATAATCATAATATATATATAAAAGGAGAGTGTTTGTCTGTACGTCCAGCCTTTTCTCCATGATCACCCACTACCACCCACTTGTGGTTGCAGTGGTAGAAGGCCCTACGTGTGCACTCGCAAGTAAGGGAGTTTGGTTGCTGTAGGTGGAAGTGGATGGATGTGGCTGGTAAAAGTTTAAAATAATATTTCGCTGTCCTTTTTTATTTCATGAGGACTTTCCTAAAACATTTCAGATTTTGCTCGAATAGTCTAGAAGGATCTTTAAAGTTCCAGTAGTCAAAAATAAACTAAAAATTTTGAAATTTCCTAGGATAGTCACTCATCATCCAGAATGTTCTCAAACATTCTAGAACACTCTTTTATGTTCCAAAATGATCTAAAAAAACTGAAAACAATCTTCAAATTTTAAAACGATGTAAGATCTGCTATCGTCTAAACATTCTCAATTGTTCTAGAATTTTCTTTAATGTTCAGCAATGATCTAGAATACTCAAAAATAATCTCAAAATTTAAAAATGATGTAAGATGGTCTGTTATCGTCTAGAATACTCTCAAACGTTCTAGAATGTTCTTTATTGTTCTAGAATAATCTATAATAGTCAAAAAGAATCTTAAAATTTTAAAATGATGCCGGATGGTCTGCAATCGGCTTGAATGCTCTCAAAATGTCTTTGAATGATTTAAAAGATTTTGGAAGAATTCTAAACTAACTGAGATAATATATCAATATTCAATATCTATCTTTTTCTAACACATTGGGGTCAATTCGAAAATGTATTTGCTAAATTTAAAAGTAGCTTAGCTTGAAATAAGAATCGTCAAACTCGATTTTAACAGATTGATGCCGCACGTAGTAATCGAGACTGAGGTTTCTTATTAAGTTTAAGTTTAGGAAATTTTAAATTTAGAAGACACCGTTTCGAGTAGACCCAATTGTACGACTCATATAAGCTCGGGACAGTGCTGAATGGCGTAATTTACATTAGTACGTGATCGTGTAAGAACCTTTCTCCAATATTTCAGATTTTTCCAGAATGTTTTAAGAGCCCTATTACGATTTTTTCAATAATTGGGCAAGTTTAGCGTTCTTATTATGAGAAAATGAAAGACTTAGACAACTTTGACTTGTTGAATGGTGGAGTATAGTTATTAGTATTAAATTAACAGCCAGCTACAAATATTTAAATTCACAGAATACAATTGTAAAAATAAAGTATCTGCATGGTTGCTTTCCTTAAACTAAACACAAACTGAAGAATTATTGACTTGCCCCAAATGAAACTTACACAAACACATTTAAACATACTTACCCGTTCATAACCATACAAATAAACACATATCACTTTTGTGCTTTACTCACCTTACTCAGGGCCGTCTTTAACCTATTGGAGACCCTGGGCACATTGGGATAATGGAGCCCCTATGACTGACCTATAGCATGCAAAAGCTAATAGGAAGTTTGTTTTGTAGTCAGTCATTTAGGTTCACAGACCGAATATCCTAAAGACACTGCTTAGCCTCACTTTTACTAGCAAATAAAGCTGCCAAACTTGTGGGGTGCGCGGGATTTTTAGAGCGCTGTGATTCGTGCGTTCGAGGTTATGCGCTCCGCGCGCCCCCCTGTAGCCCCGCCACTTGTTGACATTTGGCCACAACGCTTGGCAGCGAGGGTCGTCTGGCTATGCGGAGTCTATCGGATACTTATGGTCTGTGTTTAGGTTCAATTTATTTGAATTAAATAAGGAATTCGGTAATAAATATCGGTTATCATTTGGTGGTATCGCAGAAACTAGGGGGCCACTATCGATCGCGGGGCCCTAGGCACTAGCCCAGAGTGCCCAGTGTGAAAGAGGGGCCTGACCTTACTCCGTCACCTATACACAAATTAGCTAACTCAACTTGTAGTTTTTAGGGTTCAGTACCTCAAAAGGAAAAAAACGGAACCTGCTGCCTCTACGACGGGGACTCTTTAAAATGTTATTGAATAAAAGATCTTGCTGTTACAGGATACTTCAAACCAAATCCCCGTTTTGGAGCGCTGCCTAAAATGTCTTTGGCAGTGCTGGTGGGCTATTTCCTCGGGAAGCTTTCTTACCAGCAAGCATGTGCAGAAAAACTGATGGCCCTGCCGGGGAGCTACATAGGACAACTCCTCCGTGAGAGAAGGGAAGGAAGGACAGGGTAATTTAGACAATTTATCTTTCATCAACTTTACTACGGCTCAAATCATATCGCCAACTGATTCAGTGATCGGATAATCAGGAGCTTATATACCTAAAGTTAGCGGAATCCCGGAAAAAGCTGGAAATGTTTGGAGTCCGCTTCTTTAAATAATTTATTTTGTGTGGAATTCGGTTATAGTTATTCCCTCGGGAACTTTAAAATTTTCCGGCATAAAAAGCATCCTATATGCTTCCCAATACTTTAGAGAATATGTGTACAAAGTTTCATGGTGATCGTTTTTGTAGTTTTTACGTGAAAGCGTAACAAAAAAACATTCTTACATTCACATTTATAACATTAGTATAATAAGGATATTTTGTATTTATCAACCCGAGATTGCGGGTTTTCATTAATCTGTATGATTATGTAAATCTTAGCAAATGTACTAAACCAAACTTGTCAGCATGTTTTTAGGTGCGTCCACATCTGACGAACGCGCTGCGAATGCGCCGCTCGCGCGCTGATCGCACACCGCTCGCGCACAGCACGCGCGCTGCACTAATCGCGCTAATCGTTTGCGCCGCGCAGCAGTTCGCGAATGGCGCGTTCGTCAGATGTGGATGCACTATTACACGCTTTTATAAGGTAAACTAGTAAGTAACTATGTATCTATGTGAATATAAACTTAAGTTTGTTAAGAAATCAGCTTTGATTTTAACATACTTTATGTGGCGTGTAGGCAGGAATAAACGAAAATTGTATAAGTACCTCGTTCAGTCACGACTGCCGATAAGGATTGATTTAATATATTTGACAATTCATGAAAGACATGTCGTGCCATTGTTTGAAAATAATATCAGAGGTTTTATTGTTTCTTTTGCTTTCTTTGTTATCTATCTGTGTCAAATGTGTGTAGAATAAATGTATTTTAATATGATTGTCATCTTTATTAAATTTATTTCTTATTTTTTAATATTTAAGAAAATATTTACAAAAAACTTATATTAAAAATATTATTAAGCTTGAATTCCTCGATAAATATACTTAAGAATTCAATATTTTGCTCTCGTCCTAAATATAACAATCTGCTCCCATGTTATAGAATGTTTATTTTTACTGTTAGATGTATTTAAATACATCTAAGAGTAGAAAAGTAATGTGAATATAATTGTATGCATTTCAGAAACGCTATGAAGCAGCCTCCTACTATGTTTGGCGCGGGCCCGAACGACATTTACTCGGATGCAGGTCCTGGCAGCTCGCTGGACCTCGACACGGATCGCCCGGTGTTCAATGACAACGATACATATCGTGCGGACAACGCAGGTCAGCATTCTTTTTTGTGGCATAGTAGCCAATATTATTTGTATTTGGACATGCAATGTTATATTTCAAATTCTGTTTTTAATATATAGAGACCTTACATCTTCATCTTTATACTTGACCATGGAGACGGTCTACATCTCCATTTACCCTAGATAAATCAATTTGTATGTTTTTTGTATTGTTTTATTTTTCTGATCCTTAGGGTCTTTTTACATCTTAAATTAACTTGTCTCTATGATTTTGATACTAAGGCTTCCTGGAGATCCTATGCATCTCATTTATTATTGATGATTACTTGTCCAGGAACCCTGTACGTCTCTGCGACTTTAAGTTTAATAATTTTTAGTTACGCGGAGACTATACCTATACATCTCCCTTTTTAGTTATTTATTATAATTGCTTTTGCCAATTACGTTTGTCTATTGCATTAGTAGATTGCTAGTAGAGTTTTATGTGTTAGTTTTAGTTGAAACTGCAAAAGTTGGAAAAAAAGACTTACCGCCGAGCTTCTTGTGGCGTTTCTTCTCAGCAGATGTCACCTTGCGAAGCGCTAGTAAACTCAGTCAGACACGTGATGAGTGAAACTTTCACTACTTACTACTACTCACTTAAACTAGAGTGTGGTGCAGAGGAATTAGTTTGGAGGATGGTTTAAAGTATTAAAGGTACCAGAATAAAAAAATATGTTGTAGGTTCCGGCACACCCTCATCCGAGTTAGATCGAAAGCGGCCGTCGCTCTCGTACGACGATCTGAGGCGCAAAAACCGCGGAGACTACTCAGAGGCGAGGCAGGACCCCTACAGGTAGGATTCACGAAATAATTATACCCGGCTCTAGAATATTTCTAGTCAAATTAAAACTTTCGTGATACATTATGAATACTTGAAATACACACACACTCACGATTTATTGTCAGAAATAGTCCGACATGTTTCGAACTCGTATGGAGTCCTTCAGGGGTTGAGTGCGATCAGAGCAACCCGCGGGTTATTTATTTGCCAACTTCGTAGTTCGTCAACTTCTCAATCTACCACTATCTGAATTCGCCCATTTCGTAAATAGGCGAATGATTGTTTGGTCAACATCGTTGTTCGTTAAGTTCTTAACTGCCCAATTTATAAATGATTTTTTTTCTTATTTGGTGTACCTACCTTATTATCAAATTGCCAATTGCATAATTGATCAAGATCAGAATTTGCCAATTTATTAATTTCCAAAGTTTTCATATAGTCGAACTAATCATTAGTAAATTTTGAAACAGTATTCCCTTATTTATTTAAAAATTTCATAATCGCACAAAGGCAAATATTTTCAAGAATAGGATTTCACTATAAAACCTTCATAGTCTTTACAAGCTGGCTGGTTACAAATACACTGAAACTTTGAGATTTTTGAGTTGGCAAATCTTGGAGACAGAGGGTGGGGGGAGTAACGGTAATTTTGTGAACAGAATCCTTTCATATGACCTTTAACCCTGTTGCGTGACTTTTGACTCGCATCCTTTGTACCCATATTCAGTATTTTTTTATTCCTGCAATATATGGGGGCACGCAAGTTCTATAACTATTCCAAATTTCATGTTCATAAGATTTAGTAGGTAGTGTCTTAGATGAACGGCTGAGACATGCAGACAATGAAGTCTCACCATAAGGGTTTCTTACAGGTAAGTATCATAGCAGTATAACTGAACCGCTCGCGACGCCAGGTACGACATTTCAACGTGAAATGAGAATTGCTAGCAAACCAATTCATGGTTAACTAATGAGCATTCGCTGGTCGTTTTCAAATGCTCAAAGTTTTGTTCGCAAACGAATGTTTGGCTCGTTAACGAGCATTCGTTGCGTTTCCGAATATTTGCGGACGCGCCGTGCACTTTTCAGCATTACGTTTTGTTAGCGAGACTTATCTATTATTTCAATTGTTATTCCGAAATGAGAAAATCTGAGACCGATCACTCAAGGCTGTTGTCAGCGTCTAACAGGGCCGGATTTAGGGGAGGGCATCCGGGGCCACTGCCCCGGCCCTCCATAAAAGAGGGACCCCCCACAATAGGGACCGTCAATATCATCTACGTCATATTATATTCTAGGGCCCTCCACTCCTTTGCTGCCCCAGGGCCTCCAGACCTCTAAACCTGGCCCTGGCGTCTAATACAGTACGCTGTAAGTGCCGTGAGTTTGTTTCAGATTGGACCCGAGCGCCGCGCCTCCGATCGGGCGCGCGCGCCCGTCCACCCCCAACCCGCCGTCCTCCCACACCAACAAGTATGGCGACATCATGGACTAGGCCATACAACTCCTCCAAGTTAATTAGCGTTCAACTAAATCGCAGAAGAACGGCTTTAAACATTTGGTTTTGTTGTGTAAAAAACAAATAGTATAGTTGTAAGTAATATATTCATTCATACAGCTATGTTTTATAATAACTGACCAATAAGAAGTCGTACGGGCAGCGAATTTTATTTCTATGTGACACTTTAAAATGTCATTTCCACCGTGCGCGAGTCGGGAGTGCTACGTTGTCGTCATTAACATTGCTTTGTGTTGCCTTTGGAAATAATCTTTTTTAATGAATTGTTAATAAAATCTAGAAACAATAAAGTAGATAAGAGTTGGAATATGTATTTTAATAATGATCAATAACTTTGTGATTATCTCCAAAATACAAAACGTGCAGTGCAAACTTAAATCTATAAAAAATGAAATAGAAACTTGGATAATGAAACAGGTTTATTTATTAAATATTCTTTAACTGACTAAGTGAAACTGAAACAATAATAAATCTATAACAAATTAACTGACGAACGAATAATCAGGATTTGATAATTCCAAATAATACTCGTAATACCTAATTCCACCACATTAGACCACATATCAAATAGACTCCGGCGACCCCTGCGGCCAGCATTAGAAGCAAAAAGCCATAAGCGGCGGGGCTTGAAGCAAACGCGCGATGAGTATTTCCGCGAACGCACCAATCACAGTGCTCTTAAAACCCTAAGGCCCAATTTCCACTGAAAAGTCGCGGTGGCTCCGATGACTGAAATTGGACCTAAGTTTGGCAGCTTTATTTGCTTGTAAAAGTTAGGCTAAGCGGTGTCTTTAGGACATTTGGTCTGTGATCTAATTCTGAATTTTCGTGTAGAAAAAAAATACCTTTCCAAATTACAAGCCTTTCAAAAGTACTACAAGGTAAGGCGCATAGATTCCAGAATGGAGCCGTATATAAAAAAAATACATTTCTTGAACCCGTTGCCCGCAAAATGTCAGCTTCCTGTTTATAGCAAATGTCATAAACAGTTCCAAAACAGAGAGACAACTTTTGATGATAGATAGGTTGTGCCACACATAACTCTTCGATGAAAATTCTTCATATTCAAAGTATTGTCACGTTCTTCGTAGTCTTATTTCATTTACATTTATTGTTTGTGCTTTCAATCTTTTAAGCAGAATGTAAGTGAAAGTTTTAATTTACTTAATATTCATACCTGTGCAACCGTCGAGTGTGATACGAAAGTGCAAAGGTTATATTCCGTTTAATTATATATATTTTTGTATTGTAACTACAAATTTACGGTTTTTCGGATTTTTCCCTACTTCTTGCCAAATTTCATGATTCTAGGTCAACGGGAAGTACCTACCCTACAGGTTTTGATTCTCTTGCGAGTATCAAAATATGCGGCATAATCCGCTGACTTAGAAGTTTGATTTTATCATAGCCTAAGAAAAAGGGTCTTGACAGACACAGACAGACGAACAACGAAGTGATCCTACAGGGATTCCTTTTTTCCTTTTGAGGTACGGAACCCTAAAAAACAAATTCTGATTATCGTTGATGGGTACGCCGCCTTGACGGTCATCGCTCGCCGCTTTATTCGCTACTTTAAATGGATTGCCACAACCGATTCATCCCGGTAATCAAATTGCCCAGTTAGGCACTGTATTGGATAATTAATCAATTATATTTACCTTCATGATGAGGTCTTTTCCACCTCCTTTTTTGGAAAGAGTGTTTGGTATTTACATAAAGGGTTTTGTAAGGTATTTTATCTACACCCGTATCATAAAACCTCTATAATGTAATCTATATAATAAAAACCGTAGGAAATGACCACCCTTATGACAACCTGTACTGTAATGTTATTACAGTACCGATTTTAGTATCGTAATGGTCATAACGATACAGATATGAGCTACAGGCCGGCGCGCCGCCGTCGCCGCAGCCGGAGGGGCCCCATCGTCGCCGTGTCGCCGTTTATAATATGTGTGTAAATAAAATTATGTATGCAACTCTGGATAATTTCGCCTTAAAACACACGTGCGATCTTATTATGAAACTCGCTTAAGCTCGTTTCATAAAACCGCACTAGTGTTTTAAGGCCTATCATTATGCAACCGTTGCATAAACTACTATTATAAGGGTGTCGAAGTCGTAGATCAATCCATTGCAACACATCAGGTGTGATCTGAACGCTTCTGAAGTAAAAACGTTGCGCAATGTACCTTAATTCATCGTATGTGCAAAAAGCCATAATATATTCAAATCAGGGCCTTATCGCTATACTTTAGGCAGTTTCAATGAGCGCTGCCTCATATAAATGTTTATGAAAATATAGTCGCTTGGTTTTGATACCCAGTTATCAGGTAAAGTCAGGAAACGAGTTGTTGCGACTAGGATTATTGAGAAAATATAATATTGTAGGTAAATCCCATTCTTTAGCGAACAGTATTAGCTTTTTTAACTTTATATTATAAACGGAGAAATTAACTATCTCGCATTTCTCAAGCCGCTGAAAGTAGAAGTTTGAAATTTTGTAAATATTCCTTGGACGGTGCACAGGCGCACTACGAAAGGTTGAAGTCGCTGTCAAATGGAAGTAAATTAAAAACGTGATAACGCATGCTTACGTCTATTCTTGTAAAATTTGCAATGCCAAAACAATTCCATAATCGCAATATGAAAACCTCACATATAAAATTTCTTGTAAAGTTAATAACAATGTTTAACTGAACGCTATTGGTTACAAGGGAAACTAGCCAGCAGCATTAGTTTGTTATCCATTAACGCTTTTGTCTAGAACCACCGTCAAACATAAACTCGTACCTATCTTACAACAAAGTAATAATAATAAATTAAAACAACGATATATAAAACTAGATAAGTAGTACTATAAAGATTTCAAACATTAAATGAAACCTTGTCCACAGGTAAGGACTTATTTACACTTTTGCTTCTTATTATGTCAAAAAATTCCCAATTATATAGGGCGGGTCATAAATTGCACTTTTAGAAACATGATAGAGACAATACTACAAATGCCATTTTATAAGAAAATAGTATAAAATAAATTTTAATATAAAAATAAAACAATCTTATAAATGTGCTCCGTCTTGTTACTGGCACTCCTGCAGTCGACTACGCAACGAAATTTTTGGAAAAGATTCTGACAATTACTGAAATAGCAATTTTTTGCGTATTCTCATCACTTCTGGTACATAACGTGTTTGCTTAATATTCGATGTTGAACCAGTTTCTTTGAACGTTTTGGCCCAAGCTTTGATTAAATTGACGCTGGGACACTGACTTATAAGCCATAATCCGTATTCAATCCTAAACAGGCATCGCACAGTAGTGTAAGAATCGTTGTTTTTGAAAAGTGTTTAACACAAAACCCAAAAACGCTGCTATCCCGTGAAACGCTCCATCGTGAGCAGAAATTTACTAAATGACATGTAATTTTCCGCCATCCGCTGTACCCGACAATTAAGTTTACAAAAAAATCTGATTTGCTATTTGCAAAAATGTATGGCCCACCCATACAAAAGCTATAAAAAATGGCATAAAGATAGTAATCGTCCACAGGTCGGCAACCCGATTGCTGCGAATGCAATAGACGCACTAGAATGCACTTAATTCATCGGTTGATACAATCCTTACGTGCGTGCAATTTTATAGCCCCATTTGTGAAGATTGTATGTAAGTACCAACAGTAGAGTAGTAAATTCTGTTGGTGTAGAGTGAGGCTAACGCACCTGACAAAAAAATCTCGATGGCTCCCCCCTCGGCCATAACTATACTTTATTTGAGCTGAATCGTTAATAGGCAATAAATCAATCGGAACAACAAATACATTAATAATCTAGCCCTGCAAATCCGTAATATTTATCTCTCTATGACTAATTTCAGGGGGGTTAGCACAAAGTAACCGCGAGTCGTTTGTCGCTCAGTGCGTTTCTGTCGAACTAGTCAAATATGTAAGGGACGCACTGAGCGACAAATAACTCGCGGGCATTTCGTGCTAACCGTGCAGAAGTGAAAAGCAGAGTATTGGGAGAAAAATATTTACACGATATTTACACATTCGCTACACTCAGGATTCTACATGAGAATCCATCGCTAGTATTCTTCTTTGCGGTCTGGATTCAATATTTTGCACTGGCCCTAAATATACCACATTTCTCCCTTCTGACACAATCTACTATACCAACTCATAGTAGCTTTCTGCCCACGATTCCAATAATAAAAACCATGTACCCTCTTCGGACGTCAAGCCCCTTAGCCAATTCTATAAACCGTATAAGTCTTGGCTGTTCTTATAATCGAAACTAACAGACAAACTATTGGCCAAATTCACAAACGACATTTAAGTAACTGATGCGAGATTAAATAAATAGTTAAGTCTCCGTCATTCTGTTGTCAACCTACTTCTACATAAATGTCACTTTATTCAAAGATCAATTCGAGTCCTTGTGAATAAGGCCAACAGAAGCACTGTTTCGCATTTACAGAAACCAACTTTAAATGATTGAGCAAAACTCAGCAGATAGTGTAACTACTTAGTAATGTGAGCGCATTGCTCTGGATGAGGGCAGTTACGGCAGAGGCCAGGGCAGGCCGGAGAAGTTGACGGGCCCGCCGAGGCCGGCGTCGGCCTCGAGCAGGCTCATGATGACGGCCATGGCCGCCTCGCCGTTGCCGTCGAGCCCGATGGCGGGTAGCGGCGGCGACACGAAGGGAGGCGAGGGAACGTTGTCGCCGGCGGGGCTGGCGCTTCCCGCCGCACTCAGCGACACGTTGTTGCGCACCTGCGCGCCCGAAAACCTGCCGAGCTCCACGCCCAGGATGTTGTCCACCAAGGAAGCCTGCGCCAAGCATCATAAGCGACATTACACAAACCATAAACACGTTCGCACGCAAGAAATTTTATTGCAAACTAGCTGGGCGAGACAAATTTTCTTGAAGTTCTTCTTAATAATGACAAAAACTTAGAACCCTCATAAGATAAATTATGATATCATTAGACTACCGTTATTGTGCATTTCGATCAAGACACGTGCTTGTCGTCTATGTACCTACCTATAAGTAGTTAGCCGCAACGAAAAGTAACCTCTCAGGATTTAGATAAAAGGGCATCATATATGTAAACGCATAACATTTTACCTTTTGAACCGATTTCGATGACACTTTTTGTTAGAAAGGTCATACTTGGCGTGACGACGGGATGCATGAGGAATCAACGGAACTCCTTAAAAACTTTTAAGCAAACATAGACCGTTTTTGCCATTTTCTAGGATAACTGATATATTTGCACAAGAACAGTATCATTTGGTTAAGCAGGGTGATCATAAAGTCCACGGATTGCTAAATGGAACTCTTCAACGACAAACAGTTAACGAATAATGATGACACTTCCTTGTCTCCTAAGCAACTTATTCTAGTAAAAGCGCATCTGGTAAATGGGAACCGATAGCTAACGCCCCAGTCGGCTGTAGCGTTGAAAAGGTTAATTCAGTAATAAATTAAATATGTACAATACATCGAAATCAGTGTCAAGTAAATGAACACAGTATTGGAGATGTATACTGACCTAAAGTCTGTTCGCCGAGTTTATAAAAAAAAACATGGCTTCTTAACTCATTACAAATACCGATCCACTAATTATTTTTAACGATGATAATAAATAATTAAAGGAAACAACTATATTTTTTCATAGGATGTTATTATTGAATAGTCTGTAAGTATATGTCCCATTGCTGGCATATCATCGGACGACGACCATGACGAAGTCTCAGAGTCATAGGAAGAATCAAAGTCAGTGACGTTTATTAAGAAACTTTCAATTGCTTCGTCTAAGACAACACACGAATACCCAAACGACACGCTCGAAGCGTATTCCAGAACGGAATGGCAATATGGCCGCATCGTGTGCGCGCTCGCCCGCCCGGCGCGGCGCCGCCCTTGACAACAACTGCCTCCCTCGTACCACGGAACTCAGTGCGTGCGGCAATAAGCGACGCCCATCATACAGTTTGCGATAGATAAGCGACAGTCGCTATTTCAAAACGATATCTTAATATTTATCAACTCTCGGCGAACAGACTTTAATGTATACATAAACATGAACATAGGTACCACACCCAGCCAGCAACGGCTGACCCGGACAAGCCGGATAAATCAGGGGGCACAGATTTAACAGGAGCGACAAGCTCTAGGATGAGAAGGGACGGCTGACTAGCCGCAACCAGTCGAAGTCCACAATCACCCGGCTATACAGCGTTTACGAAATATTGGATGATAATGATGGTTTGGCTGCGTCTTGAATCCCAATTTGTATGCATGCGCAAGTTAACCCTTAAGCCCTACATACAGATAGGTATGCTACGTAAAATTCAAGAACAGTTTAATCTCTGTCACATACTAGGGAATCATTTAAAAACCCATTTATTTTTACATAAGAACAATCGAATTTCCATCATATCATGTATGTACGATAATACGCCTGTACCCGGAAAAGGGATAATGTTTTAAAACTAAGGAGGATACCTTTCTCTGATGCTGACTGTGCATCAAGTAATTTAATGTTCATCATCTCGTATTGAGTGAGGTGTGGTGGTCCGTACCGATTGGTTAAAGACGGCGTCCTGCAGCATGATGGGCGATAAGTCTGGTGGCAGTTCGGGCGGCAGGTCGGGCGAGAAGCCGGGCGAGCCGAGGTGCAGGGCCTCGTCGGCGATGGCACTGCCGATCTTGTGCGACTCCACTTGCGAGTCGATCAGCCGCTGCATCTCCAAGTCCGGTTCTGGTACGCCCCGTGAAAGTCACACAAATAAATAAATACCATTTGGTCTGTTGGATATCTTTTGAGAAGTCCTTAAAAAACATCTGTTTTGATAAGGAAAGAGTCGTCGAATCTAATTGCACAACACAATTATTGGCGCCTAGCGGCGGTCATCGCTTGCAGCGACGGCTTTTAATACATTTTTGTAGAGTTTTAGGTGTTTTCCATCCTTTACATACCTATTTGTAATGGCGGGAAGGCTGGTTTACCCTCTGAACCACATTGCAACCCCTCTTCAGCGTTGCAAGGCCTAATTTTCATTCCATCTACTTCTATGTTTGTAGCGTGTATGCCGCCATCTACATTATATTATAAAGGTTTTAAATAGTTTTTGTTATGAATAAAAGCATTACAAGGGCTACACTGAAGGTTTCTGGAACCTAATACCTTACGAACTTATTTTTGACACATATTATACCATTTTATAATCTCTTAAGTTTCATTATCTTAACACACTGACCACATAATGCTGCTAAAAATGGAATGGTCCCGTGCAAATTTAAGAGCTATAATTTTGAGTGGATTCCACTTATGAGTGGATTAACATAAAAACAATGTGGAGACCGGATTATTGCTGCTTTTAGTAAATAAGCACCTTCGAACACGACGTTAAAAGGTGGTTTTCAGAATTTCACCATGGCCGTATTCCCTCACGGACGACGTACAAGAAGGTTGACTTAAATTGGCCGTCACGCAACAAAACATAGATTTTGGGCGTCAACTAATAAAGGATGACCGGTATGTGGTATTGGGTATTGGAATACGTCAAATACAAAATATTTTACAGGAAGAGTGAGTCGTGCGAAAGTTGTTTTCCCGATGAATCCCCTCACTCATTGTCCGACGAGCAGAAGACGACTCGTGTCAACCAGTGCCGCTAAGCTTTGAATAAGTTCAACGGAGAAAACTCAATGCAGTTTTTAGCTTCGTGTCAGATGACGAGTCGTGGATATATGCATATGAGCCTGAAACTAAAAACCGATGTCAAGTATTGGATTACCAAGATAAGCTCAAGCCGATAAAAGTTGTTCGCTCTCGCAGCGCAGCCAAAAAATGGTAGAAATGTTTGTCTCCAAATCGGGTTACGTGGTAACTATTCCCCTTAAAGATCGAAGACCGGTCAATGCCGATTGGTCACAATTATTTGTTTGCCGAGTGCCTTTGCTGAACTCCGAAAAGAAACCCTAATTGCCGCGTTATCCTTCACCACGACAATGCCAGCCCTCATACCACTCGGAAAACAACCGAGTAGGTATCTAGATGGTGAAAAAGTCGAATTACTAGATCATCCTCCATACATCCCGACTTAAGCTCCGATTTTTTCAGAGTACACAAAATTAAGGATAAGTTGCGTGGTCAGCGGTTTCAGACGACGGAGGAAAGCAGTGGAAGCCTTTTAAATAGCCATTTTGTCGACCCTCATTTCAGCGTTGGAAAAGTGCATAAAATATACAAGCGAATACATTTAAAAATAATTAAAATACTTTTATTCACTGTAACTGTTTTTTTTTTGTAATCCCGAAGCTTTCAGTTTGGCCCTCGTAGCAAAAGACCCTGAGTTTTACGTACTGTCATTGTAGATGTCAAAGGAGCCCTGGTCAGAGTTCTGGTCGGGCGCCGCATCGGAGTCGCTGAGGATTGTGTTGTTGGCCACCAGGCATTCCACGTCTTTCGTCCAGGGGTTCCTGCATTTATTAAATGTCACAATAATTAATAATTTCATGCGCGAACAAAACGTCACATGGCAACGTAAACGCTATGCGGTTGTAGCAAGGATGAGTTTGCTACAATTTGATTTACTATACACTAGAAAGTAGTGACATGTCGGCTCAACTCTAGTATAAGTTACACAAAAATAACGTACTTATGTGTACTCGGTCAAGTTGAGTTTTGTCGAAGGATAGGGATGAGTTACTTGAAGGGCTTGAAGTGCGTCTGCACGCGCGCGCGGCCGCCGTCTTTGCGGCGGAAGGCGTAGGGCGGCGTGAGCAGCGCGTCGCGGCTGAGCAGTGCTGCCTTGTGCGTGCGCGCCACGGCGCCCAGCTCCGGCGCCCCCACGTACTCGTACAGGCTCGTGCCCAGCAGCTCCTGCGGCAGGAACCCCAGCGCCAGCGTCACCCTGCAACACCGTTTACCGTGAAACCATATCCACGGGTATTATCCGTTCGTAACGACACGAAGCGTAACGACCTATAGTCGATAAGAGCTACGACCATCGAACGTTATCGAAAATTTAAACTAAAAATACAACCTCAAACACAGCTGTTTGACCACGGGACAAGGCAAAATATGGAGAGAAGATTAAAAAAACCTGTCAATAGCGAGTCTGACTCGCACGCCGAGAGTCCCGTACTTAACCATGAATAAAAAATACCTATCTTTTAAAATAATATGCCTTATGCCTTATGATAATTATAAATAATAATATGATGACATTCAATTATAATCGAATAATATATTTAGACAGTATGTGTATGCTATATTGTTACGAGTGGCATGCTGTCCTTTATTACATGTAAGTACCTAACACCATTTGAACTAGGTCTTAGGCAAATAAATTTTCATTAATTCATTCAAAGTGTCTGACAGGGCTGGCGCATTTTCTGTTTCACGAATTAACCTAAACGATTCATATTAAAATCTGAAAAACAAAAATTTTTGCTACAGAATCTCAGCCCTTTCGAATGATATGTTCTTTTCAGACTTCCATAATTTGTTTAGCTTGTGACTAATTAATTTTAGCTTTTCCCAATTGTGTAGTCATCTTGTGCGGGCTGCTAAATACTACAACCACACCAAATTTGACCTCGACCTGTTGAAAGACGGAATGATACATACTATTAAGTTTTGTATTTGCGTGCGGAAAATAGGTGTATGTTTTACTTCTACTTGCAAGATTTGATTACAGACACTGGGACAGATGAAACTAAATAAAAGTTTGTAAAGAACAAGAAATCAGAAGCGGGCTGACAACAAACAACATTATGTGGACCGAATAATTTACTTTTTGGCGAAATACCACAAACCAAATCCAATATATATTGATGTGCTTTTCAAATCCCATGGACATGTTTTAGCACTAACGCCTTACTACTACTGTCTGTGGACCTAATGGAAGGAGATAGTATGGCGCTATGTAAAACGAAGAATTGTTGAGAAAATTGTTAAAAGCATGATAGCACAAATGACAAAGAAAATTTCTGCCAATCGCCTTTACTTCGGTAAGCCCAGACCATTGGAAGAAATAAGTTGACCACATCAAACGTCTTGAAAAAGGACATTAAACAAAGAATAATTCATTGGCTGATTTATGGTTATTCCTTGATGTAAATATGTCGAATATGATGTTGCTTTATTAGAGGCAGATTACACGCTCAGTATTTCATCAGTTCTGTTCAGAATGACTGGAGAATGACCGTGAGACGATCATACTGACCAGACTGACGGACTGATGAAATGAGCGTGTAACCTGCCTCTCAGTGGGCGTACCTCTGATCGACGAAGAGGAACTTGCCGTCGGTGGCGTGCCTCGAGATGAACTGCAGCCGGCGCGTGGGCGGCGCGCGGGACGGCGCCGGCGCGGGCGCGAGGTCGGGCAGTGCGCGCCCCACGGCCACCAGGCACGACAGCGACCCGTCACTCTCCTCGCCGCCGTCGCCCAGCTCGCCGGCCTCCGCGGGGGCCCATAGCTTCAGGTACCCTGCCGCACACCAAGCAACAATGCGCATCAGACCCGTTTCTCAAAGCTTACTAGTCTAATACAGGTGGCCAAAAAATACGTACTTACCTATACAAAGAATTCGGTTCTTGACCATCTTTAAAAATAGTACATTACTGAAGAGACCAGTAAGTAAGCCATACTGGACGAGTACGATTTCAGATCCGAGCCGTATGCGAGGATTTCTATGTACGAGTCCAGTATGGCACTTATTGGTCGAAGCTTGTATAGTGCTTGTCTCCAAAATCTATTTTCAATTTTTTTAATTATTTATTTTATTCTTATTGTACATCGTGAATTACCATCAGGTGGGTAGAATAAACTGTATTTCGCAATCACCACGGGAGACGGCGCCCTGCATCCCGCCGGGCCTGGGGCACGCCCCGTGCAGTGCATGTTATGAGATTTGTATCGTATTTACTGGACACTTTTCATTCCGAATCCAAAACCTCTCTACTTACCGGACACTTTTGATCATTGTCTGGTATGCTTAACTTTCTGGTGACTTTTTAAAGATGTTATAGCGACTTTATGTATCATTTTTGATAAAATATTTTAGGCTGCTTTTTTATGTCAATTGACTGACAAACGAGCTGACGGCCCACCTGATGGAAAGTAGTCACCGCCGCCCATGGACATCTGCAACACCAGAGGTGCTGCCAATGCGTTGCCAGTCTAGGGAGGATGGGGAATGGGGATGGGATGGGGATGAGGGAATAGGCCTCCGGATCTCGTCACTCACCGTACGAAACGCAATAGCAAGCTATTACTTTACGCCGATATTCTGTGAGAGTGTGGTACTACCCCGGTCGAGCCGGCCCATTCGAACAGCTTGCCATGCTTGTTAGCTCATGTTAAATTATGTAAAAATGTTTTTATATATTTCATTTAACTTTTCTTTTACTGGTTGGTAATTGTTGACGGCTAGATCGTGAGCAAATACGTACCGGTGCACTGCACGACGCAGTACTTCTTCTCGGCGGGTTTCTTGTGGATCTTGCCGGGCTCCTCCTTGACATGCGCGGGCGCGGGCGCGGGCGGCGGCGCCGACGCGGACTCGGCGACGCTCTTGCACTTGATGCGGCAAAAGAATGAGCGCCGCGCACCCGGGCACAACCGCGACGCGCCCGCCACCGGGTCCGCCTTCACAGGCAACATCGCTGCCAAAAATATGCGCATCAAATATAACTCACGCTTGCAAAACTAACATATATGAATCCATCAATCAGATTGCGGAATTAATATCTATTAAGTGTTGTCCCAGTGAACTACAGATGTAGTGCATAATATTTCCATCGGTAAAACTCGAATCTCAATCGGAAGACGACGGGAACCGAAGTGTCAATTAATTGGTCCCGTAGTCTTCCGACTGCGATCCGAGTTTTACCGATGGAAACATATTATTCACTATATATGTAGTTTTACATTATTACATTTATCCATTCGATCTTTAATATCTTGGTTGGACGCTAAAGGATAATTTACATCAAACGGCTCGCATCGCGTCGGATCGGAAAGGATACGAACGGATGCGGCGACAGCCGATCGCGTCCGACAGTGCTGTGCGCGGCTAGGTAATGTAGACTTTATACATTGGGTACATGATTTAATATAGTTTGAAGCTTGTAAAATCCGATCCGATGCGATGCCCATGGGTTCGAGCGCACGCGACGACAGCCGAAAGGATCCGATTGGATACGACGATAGGCTCATTAACTTTTTGAACGCCACGGCTAACGGCGAAGAAACGTGCCACGAGCGCTCTTCGACAGCTCTAGCCGACGCAAATGTATGGAAAACGGCATATCGTGGCGTCAGGGGCATGAAAAACTTCCGACGGCCACAACCGACTGTGGCGGTCAAAGGGTTAAAAAAATATATACTGAATACTAAACTATGGCTGGGCGTAACCAATAACTTTGATCCGCTTAAGACAGACAGACAGTTACTTTCGCATTTATAATATTATAATATATATCATAATTTACCTACAGCCGAGATATAATGAACATTTCTTACTTTTAGCATCGATGAGTCGTTCTCGAGGGCTGAGATCGGAAGACGACAGCTGTTCCTTCACTTTGGCCACATCTTTTGGGTGCAGGATGTCAAACAAGCTTAGACTCAACAGCTCCGACTACAATAAAGACAAAAATCAAATGCTCGTGCAAAAGAATACCAGAATTTCGAAATACCAAATAACTGATTCACCAGATATCTGAAATCACAATTTCCTAAATAGGGACCAGATTTCCAATACTTACACCTGATTCCTGATAATACCACACTTTAATAATCGCAAAATACTAGATGTGTTAAGGAATCCGGGATATTATTTTAGATTTATTATTTAACCAGGTGTTTTAGAAAACTGGCATTATCAG
Source organism: Tortricodes alternella (assembly GCA_947859335.1). Classification (NCBI taxonomy): domain Eukaryota; kingdom Metazoa; phylum Arthropoda; class Insecta; order Lepidoptera; family Tortricidae; genus Tortricodes; species Tortricodes alternella. The sequence continues at coordinate 17,017,065 of OX401970.1, read as the reverse complement.
GAAACCGGTTTATTCGGAATCTGGTATTTCAGGAATCTGTAGACAGGCAAAGGTAGAAAAAAAATCTCACTTAGACTCATGAACAATTAATGATGACAAAAAAGGCATAGCTTGCATAGCTGTTTTTAAATTTCACGTCATTTAAAAACAAGCAATGCAAGCTAGGTATATATATACACTTCTTCTTAATAAATAAATTAAAAATATATATATCATTCACTGCGCGGGACCCAATAACTAGGTTACCAGCACCATTACCATGAGTTTATGCAAACCGTTCTCGTAATAGAAAACGCTCGCTCGGTCTTTTTTACTTGTATCGGCACGGCAACAAGCAGTATTTCCGATAGATTTCGATAACGAGAATGGTTTGCATAAACTCATGGTATTGGTACTGTCATATTAATAATGCAGAACAATGTAATACTTGATCATAATGCAGCATCCTTTTGACGGAGGCGGAAACGTATATGAGCCGGCCGCGGTCGCAGCCGACGACGAGCAGGAAGCAGTCGTGCGCGGCGAGCAGCACCAGCGCGTTGAGCTCGCGCTCGGAGAGGAAGGCGGGGCAGGGGCGCGCCGTGAGCGGGCCGGCGGTGAGCGCGCCGCGCACGCTGCGCAGGTGCTGCACGGCCATGCGCAGCACCGTCAGCTTGTCCAGCTTGCGCGCCAGCGCGCCGCACATCGGGATCATGGCACTCAGCTCGGTGATATATGTGTTCATCTTGTCGCGCCGCCGCTTCTCTATCTCCGAGTGGTTCTGTCTGTTCACACTTCAAATCAATCATAACTGATTAGGAGGCAGTGAGAAAAAACGAATTGATTTTAGGGTTCCGTACCTCAAAAGGAAAAAAGGAACCCTTATAGGATCACTCGTGTGTCTGTCTGTCCGTCTGTCACAGCCAATTTGCTCCGAAACTACTGGACCGATTGATTTGAAATTTGGTACACATGTAAGTCTGTGACCGCAACACGGATGCGTAACGTAAACAAATTAATTTTAAACATGGGGGCCACTTTAAGGGGGTAAATTAAAAAAAATAAAAATAAAAAGTTACGCTAACTATATCATGTGACATATCAAATGAAAGGGCGTATTGTGAGGATCTTAAATATGTTATTTTTGGAATTTTAAGATGAATGGTTTGGAAGTTATTTAGGAAAACAGGTGAAAATTGACCATCCCCCCCCCCCCTTATCTCCAAAATTACCGGGCCTAAAATTTTGAAAAAATACATGAAAACCTATAGATTACAGGAAAACCTATGAGAAGTCTATGGTATTTAAAGTACCATAGGAAATTTCAGATAATCATGTATGGGACGGAACCATCTCCACGCGGGTTTAACTGGCACTTACCCGGGTTTTTTTTATATTATAACCTTTTCTTCCAAGTTACACTTTAATTTCATCATTATGTCAGCCATATCATATGATTCGGTAGAACCTACGAGTGTCATAGGCTCAGAACATATATCCAATACACTCCGCATAGCCGGGTGACCCTCGCTGCAAGCTTTAAGAGGCAAAAACCCATAAGCAGCGGGGTTACCGGCAGGCGCGGGGAGCGCATTTCCGCGAACGCACCAATCACAGCGCCCGCGCTAAAAACCCCGCGCGCCCCGCAAGTTTGGCACCTTTATTCGCTAGTCAAAGTTAACCTACGCGGTGTCTTAAGGATATTTGTTCTGTGTTCATATGCTATATAAAAGTTCTAAGGGTGCGTCATACTAGGAGCAAAAATGCTTTTCGGTCGCAAAATGGGTTTTCGTTTTTAACTTTACTTTTACTTTTTTGTACCAACTTACTGCAGTATTGCAGTAGTTGAAAGAAAAGCAGATTATGCACCTCGCATCAAGTGATGTACCTATTATTGTATATTGTAACGATGAATCACTTTCTGCTTGGTGCAACAATCTACTATTATTGAATACGGATAAATATAATTCTAGCAGCCGGGTGGTGCGTTTAGAGCAAAAGTCTAAAACAAATGTTTTTCATAGGTAGATGATGTTTAATAAATAGAACCATGTTAAGTTTACTCACTTTTTATCGGGTAATGTGCGAATAGATCTAGAATCGTCACCACCGTCATCGTTGTACGTGCTTCCAGCTCCACTGTAACAACAGAAAAAAACAAGATTTCTGGGCCTCTGTTACAGTAAATCACCAAATAATTTTGCAGTCTCTTCATCTACTTATTGGTAAAGTCACTAAATATGACAAGGTGTTACTATAATATGATACCGACACGGCTCTTGATATTAAGTTGGTACATGTTTAGAAATTGGAGGGTGGTAAAGCTATCAAACTTGTTAAGGGTCGAGATCAATTAAAGTAAAAGTCCTCAAGGACGAAACTTTGATTAACTAATAACTAAACATGAGTGATCTCATGAACAGTCCTCGTTCAATGATAAGTACAATATAGTTATTATTATTAATAACATAATTGATGTGAATACAAACGAGTATTCATTAAAATGCGAGTTTGAGTCGAGCATCGAGAGTCCTAAACCCTAAAATTAAAAACAAAGTGATTTTAATATCTGTTCACCATTAAAAAAAAGGGTAAAATATACCAAAAAATTACTTTTGCAAGTTCCTATCTCGACCATTAATAAATATTTAAAACCACGTTATATTTTATCCGTAAAATATACCTTAGTTCCTCTCAGTTTCCTAATTTGAGACTTTTGGGTTTGCAAATTTCGGGGATAAGGGGGAATCTGTCATTTTTAGGGTTCTGTACCTTAAAACGTTGTCCGTTTGTCTATCTGTATGTCAATACCCTTTTTCTAAGGAACGCGTCGAGCTATCAAATTGAAATTAATATCAAATACTCAGGTCTATAATCCACTGAAGCTGTGAAAAAATCAAACTTCTAAGAATCTAAGTCAATGCAATCAAAAGATACGGCCGTTTATGCTGCATATTTGCAATTATAAACTTACTTGCTGTTGATAAAGTGACGACGACCTATGTACCTATGGGGATAACAGTTTTCCAACGGCAAAGTTAAGTTTGTACCCCAATCCCGTTTATCTTTTCATTAGAGCAATGTTCGGTGCTTTCATAGTTAAATCTCCAATTTCATAGTTAAATCTCCAACCCGCTTGAAGTCGGGCCACAAATCAACGTACATATTATGTATGTACACTGAGATTTCATTTTCTCGCAATTGACACAATTTTCACACTTAAATACACAAAAACATTAATAATAACATTCTGCACGGACAATTTAATTTTTAAAAGAAGTTAGAATTGGTATCCTAATGTGTGGTGTCGTACATCTATTCGTAGTTTTCTTGAATTCCACTCTTTTTTTTCCATACATTTTCTCAAAGCTCTGCGGGACTGAGATTATGGTGCGGGATTGTATTCCTTAGTCGCGAGCGCTAGATGGATCCCATACCCTTGCTCAGGGGATCGAACACCCCTGCTCAGGGATCGCGATCGTAAGCGGGGTTTGAAGACCTCTACGATTTAAAGAAATCCGTGGCAAGTAAATTAAGTAATACATCCATGATACTGTGTTCATATACTTGACACCGATGACATGACATGTATTTAATTTATCACTTAGTTAACAATATATCTGACGTTTCTTGGTAATTGTAATTGACTTACGAAGGTCAATCATAATTTCTTTGGGAGCGTTCAAGTATTACGTATCGCAATATTTGGAGTTTTTTGACCCCCCCATGTAACGCGCCGTAACGTTTTTCTGTACCCCACTTACCACTAGTAAAATTTCAAGAGGTCATTCCAAAAATGAGTAACAGAACGCGATCGTTCTGAAGGGTTAAAAAAATGTTAAGTAACGCGTAGTTTAAACCTCTGGAATGCATCGTAACGTTTTACAAGACCCCCCCCCCCAAAATTGGTTACGTAATACTTGAACGCTCCCTTACTTTTCAAAGGGATTATGAAGTTTTTTTTATCTGTTAATTTTATGACGACTTTTGTAGGAGATTGTGTACTTAGTCTTTAATTGTGATCAATCACTCTATCTACATATTTGCTACTTTTATAAAATGATGCATTTGAAGATATAGAACTTGACAGATGTATAACGCCTTCGTAATAATAATTCTATGACGCCTAAAATAATTAGAATTCTAATATAAAAAATCCTCTTTATCTACACCCATATCATAAAACCTCCAAAGTGTAATCAAAAATCGTAGGAAATGACCACCATTTTGACAACCAATTAGGTAAAACGAGTGCTGCAATGTTATTCCCGTATCGTTTTTAGTATAGAAATGAGATTAAATTTGGAACAGCTGTCAAAACTCAAGTGGGTCTCTATTCTAGTATCCATAGATATTAAAACAGTTATTGCTACGAAACGTCAATTCAGTATGTTTTTTTAATATAAACTGCACAACATTTGATCTCGAGTGACATGAGAATAGAGAGTTCATTCGTATGTCTATGATTTTAAAAAAAATGGTCTTGACGGAGGATCGAATTGCCGCCATTGTTGGTGTTTTGCTGAACGAAAGTAGAATTGTTGTTGAATTGAATAGAAAAAGTTGTTTGTAATTTACATTTTAGTTGAAAATATGAATAGTAGTCTTCTCGGAGTGTGTGTGATGTGAAAATGCGCCGGATATCGGAAATATGCAGCCACGATTGCAACAAATAACTTGTTGCCAGAAAATATTGTTTCTGAACCCATCATGGAGGATTTATAATATGTGTGTAGATAAAGTTATGTATGCAACTCTGCATAATTTGGCCTTAAAACACTCGTGCGATCTTATTATGAAACTCGCCTATCGGCTCGTTTCATGAAAACCGCACTAGTGTTTTAAGGCCTATCATTATGCAACCGTTGCATAAACTACTATTCTAGTTTCATAGTTTTTATTTTGAAGCAATTGATGTTTTATTCAGTATCTACAACGGACAAACAGTTAACACGCATTGTTATTTTTGAAATTATTGTGTCTCCTGTAAAACGGTTTGACTACGGAATCTGACGAAAGTGCCGACAACTCGTCGTCGTAATGTTCTTTTTCCGTCTACAAATAACAGAGTTCGAGTTTGAATCCGTACAAAATATCCATTGTAGCTTAACTTTTACTTTGCATGTTTTTGAATTGTAACGAATATATGCCCTTGGTAAGTTTTTAAACGTCGGTATTAGAAAAACAAGGGTTAAGGGCCAATAGGAAAGGGTTGCGTTCACAGGTGGGCCGGGGTGGTCTCGGGAACGTTCTAGGGGGTTCGGACGACAATGATGTCGCTGGGCAACGGGCCCATTGTCGCTGGTCGCAGCCGCGTTTCGTTGACTCGACTCAATTAGCTTTCATTATAGTCAATTATTTGCAATGTCGGGATACCTGTTCAATACGAAGATCTAAAAGTTGAGATAACTTGTATGGTGTCATTATGAATAGATGTTTACTTGCTCGTTTGATAAACAGTTCCCTACAATGTTAAAGTTGAACTAGGTAACTAGGTACTTGATTTTTCTCGTTTCAGTGTCAAAATGGTAGACCTACGTTTTGTCCATGATTATAAAACGATGGTACCTACATCACGCTCAATGAATTCAAAATTACGCTTGGAAACGTCCATTCGTTGGTTTGGATTTTCCTCGGTTACCATTTGAGGAACCCATCTTACTTATGCTTTTGAATTCCAAAATATCCGTTAAAATTGTTCATAACCTAATCTGCCTTTTTTAGATTCAGCCGCAGTAAGCGGCCGTGGAATACGGTAAATCATTAAACCTTAGTGGAATTTTTGTCAGACCACAAGTACTTAATTACGGCTCAGGGAAATCCGTGCTCAGTCGGTATGTTATTTTTACTGTACATGTGAGGATACATAGTTACCTACATCCAAAATAACGTCATTACGGGATGGAATAGGAAACATGTAATCTAAACTCTGACCATTTTTAGGGTTCCGTACCCAAAAAGGAAACTAATAACTCTCCTAGGATCGTCGATAGATTCGTCGTCCGTCTGTCTGTCTGTCTGTCTATCTTGCTGTCTGTCCGTCTGTCGGTCTGTCTGTCAACAGCCTGTAATCCAGTAAAAGCCTGTCATCCCTTGGAGCTGTGAAAAAACCGGCCAAGTGCGATTCAGACTCGCGCACGCAGGGTTCCGTACCATTATCTTTAAAAACGGCAAAAAAAAAACACGTTTGTTGTATGGAAGACCCCTTAAATATTTATTTGATTCTGTTTTTTAGTATTTGTTGTTATAGCGGCGTCAGAAATACATCATCTGTGAAAATTTCAACTGTCTAACTATCACGGTTCATGATATACAGCCTGGAGACAGACGGACAGACGGACAGACAGACAGACGGACAGCGGAGCCTTAGTAATAGGGTCCCGTTCTTACCCTTTGGGTACGGAACCCTAAAAATCAAACTTCTAAGTCAAAGCAATCAAAGGATACGGCCGTTTACGCCGCTTATTTTGATACTCGCAAGGGACTTAAAACTTATAGGGTACTCCTGTTCACCTACTTAGAATCATGAAATTTGGCAAGAAGCAACAAGCAAGCAAAAAATCCGAAAGCTGTATGTTTGCACTTAATTACATAACAAAAAAAATAGTTAAAGGGAATAACCTTTGCAAGGTCGTATCACACTCGACGCTCTACAAAGATAGGAGATTGCGAAAGTTATTTCCTGTCTTATTTCATAGGTAGGTTGTAAATTTTACCCGGTTGTTAGAAGCTATTTATAGGGTTCCTTATGAAAATGAAAATGAAAATGAAAATATTTATTTTGCAAGTAGGCCACATGGGCTCTTTTACATGTCTGAAGCTACCAGCGCTTCGAAAGGTGACATCTGCTGAGAAGAAACGCCGCAAGAAACTCAGCTTACTTATCAACTTACCCGAGGGGATCAACGGGATTGATCCCCCTATTACTGAGCCTACAACGTCTATCCGTCGGCCCGTCCGTCTGTCAGAGGCCTCTAGCTCAGCAACGGTAAGAGGTAGAAAGTTACAATTTATACTTGAAAAATCAACCGCAAGTCTCTAAGTTTTGACATTTGGTGAAAATGCTCTTTCTATTGGTGCGTGCTTTTTTTTCGCCTGTATTCGGGCGTAGGTAACGTCATTCAGCCAATACCGTGTTTTAGATGAAAATAGATTTTTGAACGAAAAAAAGCCATGGTATCATTTTTGATACCTATGCATGTAAGGGCCATATATAACATGGGCACCCGATGTTATATATGGCCTACTACATTTCGTAGTAGGCGTTTTATTTATTTTATTACTTATGCATAAATAAAGTTATGTAAGTACGTACTCATGTGTAACTAACATTTAAAAAAATCGTTTCGGCTATAAAAGCATCTTTTGACTAAAACTTATTTCAACTGTTTGACTAATTTATCGTGTTTTTTTATAGAATTTGGTAGGTGAGAATGAGAAGAGGTTAAATATTTTTAATCATCATAGGTATATACAGTGTGGGCTAGATTTTACTATTAAAAATAAAATCTAATATAAAAAAATATGTGGAAAAAGGTTTTTTAAGTTTGTTTAGATTTCGAACGTTTCTTGTGCTATGTGTTATAATAGTATTTTACATATAAACATACGTAATATAATTTCTGACAAACTTACATGATTCGATGATGTAGATAGAAGTAGGTATGGGTGAGGATTTGACGTTTAATAAAGTGAGATCTTCACGATTTAATTTGGTCGATATTAGTTAATAATCTAATACACTTCTTTTGGAGAATTAAAATTGTATCTATCTACTTCAGAAAAATGTCCCTACAATACGAGGCCATACGATATCCTAGAATACATACTAGAAAGCTAAAAAGACATACTTATAGAGTGGCTCACACAGACACTACTACTACTAGTAAACCCCTCGAGTTTGGGCTGTTTGGAACGGAGGTCACTTATATTTTCTACTTTCGCGTAATATTCAGGGACCCTCAGCGCAGCGCACGAAACAGGCTATAATAATAGCTAGGGAGCTGGGTGCCAAAATTTCTATATGATTTGTTCGCTTGAAGTGAAAGTTGGGTATGGCAGAAGAAACATGAAAGCAGAATAAATGCAGTTGAGATAAGAGCGTTAAGAAGTATGATAGGAGTTAAACTGAGTGACAGGATAAGAAATAGTGAGACAAGGAAACGTTGTGGTCTGAAAGAAGATGTAGTGACAAAAATTGAGAAAGGTATGCTGAGATGGTTTGGCCATGTCGAGAGAATGAATGAAGAACGATTGACGAAAAAAGTGTATAAGGCGAGTGTGAATGAAAGGGTTGGAAGGGGTAGACCTAGGCGGACGTTTCGAGACCAAATCGGGGACGTCTTGAAAAAAGGCCAGGTCAAGAGTACCCTAAACCGAAGAGCATGTATGAAGGGAATAATGAAAGTGGACGAAGCGAAACAAGTATGTAAGGATCGTAGCAAGTTGAAAGAAGTGGTCTCTGCCTACCCCTACGGGAAACAGGCGTGATTATATGTATGTATGTATGTATGTTTATTCGCTTGGCAGACCTGAATTCTTCGATTAATCACAATGTAAAGAACCACAGAAAAATAGTCTGTCACCATGGTAGCGCTGCGTTTTCAATTGACAGCGATAATTAAATTTAAAAAAATAAGGTATGCTCAATCATTTTTTCGTGTCTCCCGCCTGGAATGATGGTCATAATCATCCTCAAAACGATGAACATCGAAGAGGCAAACGTACAGGGCTCTGTTTTATAACGGGACATAGTTGCAAAAATGTTAATTAAAAAAAGCTATTCTAAATCATTTGTTCGTCGTTCTCGATGCGTCCATTCGATTTATTAGGACTCCAAAAATAGAAAAAAAAAGTTGGCAGACGTCTAGGTTGCTGTTTTTTTTATGTACGATTTTTTTAAATTGTAATTCAAAAACGCAGGGACATAAGACTTTCCTATACTGGACTAAATCGATTTGTATTGACATAAACTTCCATACCTATCAATATGAAAGACGAACAAATCATATACCAAAATGGCACCCAGCTCGCTAACTATAAGTTATGTACGTATGTATGCTAAATCATTACGTAGGTACGTAGTACTCTCGCTTAGAAACGGATTCAATGAGTTGTGGCTAAATCCCATACTTACAATAAATAGACTCCGCCAGTACTCGTGCCTCGTGTGACTTATTGAGTGCAGTGCACTCAAGTAGTGCAGGCCGCAAGAGGTATTTCATTTGCATAATATATGATTTCCGCTGTTTGAGCTCTGTTATCTATTCTTGAGGTCACTCCGATGTAGAGTTTTGATGTCGCCGCCAAGTTTTATGGTCCTAATTTTTTACGAAATAATTTTTTTTGGATGTTTTTTTTTATGATAATGAATAATGATAATTATAAAAATTTAAACCACACCATTTATGAGCTCCCCCAGGTATGAAACGGTAGAATGTATTTTTGACAAACATACGCCAAATGACACGTAATATCCTCATATACATAACGCTGACTCAACCAATATGTGTTATGATGCATTGTGTTACTGTTAAACATTGAAAGTAGCCATTTTAAGGCGATGCAATGTGACATCTTTTTAAATTTAACCCCGAATATAAATAAAGCGGATCTTCTTCTGCTACCTAGATAACAAGGACAATATCCCTAGCATGTTTTAGAATAGATTATTTATAATAATAATATTATAATAATAATCTATATTGATTTCTCCACCACCGAGTATATAGTAAATCCATAATTTCCTCTAAGATAAGTGCTTAATATTTAATATTTACAAGACTTGTGCAGCCTCAAAATCAAAGTAAAGTTATGTAGATAAATAAAAAATAAATCTCACTTATTACATTAAAAAACCACAAATCAAAATGAACCGTGATTAAAAATTAATCTCACTTATTAGACCAAACTTATTTATTTATTTTGTTTATTGATTTGCTTCAAAATCGTTTACATCGTCACATCATGTTTAGTTAGAACTTCTGTTGAATCTCTATAAAAAGTGTCGCTGATACTTAAAATAGGTAAGGACCTGAACTAAAAGTATCAGCTACCTCCCAATTGATTTGATATTAATAATAATCGGTAACCATTTATTTCAGTCGTGGCCCATATATAAATACTTTAAAGACTATCATATCTACATGTTTGTTAAAATAACATATAAGTAATTTAAATGACTAAACTTACTAAGAGGAGCCCTTGCGTTTCCGAGTGGAGCTGGGCGACGACGGCAGTGGCGGGGAACAAAGCTGCACGTCGCAGTTTGACATGTCGTACCTATCGGAGCTGCTGCCGAAACAAAACTCATTTAAAACTGGGCAAATGGATTATAATAATACTAGCTGCGCCGGCGACTTCGTCCGCGTGGTATAGTGTCTTTGGGTAGCATTTTTAATTATGTAGGCTAATTATTTTACAAATAAGACACATACGTATAAATACTTTAATGAGCTATTTGCAGTGTTATACTGCAAAGAGCTTATTACATTATTTAAGCATATAAGTACATAAGGTATAAAGTATTAATATGAGGTTTCAGTAAATGTTTCATCAGAATAGCTCTAATATTTTGTCTTTTGTCGCAAACTTATAAAACATTCACATAAACGTTACATATATTTCCATACAAACTGTCATCCCCTATTCCCTATTATTATGTTACACCCTTGAGGGTAAAACTTTTACAAACTTTGAATGTCATATTTATTTGAATCGAATCAACACCCTAAAAAATAAGTTTCAAGCTTCTAGCTCTAAAAATGACAATACTTCCATACAACTTTTTACCCCCCCCTTTCAACCTCTTACATCTATCTCTTTATCGCATTAAAAAGTAGTCGTTTCATAGGCTCTAGACTATCTGTGTACCAAATTTCATTTAAATCGGTTCAGTAGTTTTGGCGTGAAAGCGCGACAGACAGACAGAGTTACTTTCGCATTTATAATATTAGTATGGATGGATTGTACATAGTTATACTGATCAAAACCTTGGCCGCTTGGGTGGTGGTGGAATTCATCAAAAATAGAGATAGGTACATATAATGAAGATTCCAATAGTTGTAAGGAAGATCATTGAAATTCAAAAAACATATAGTAGAGGAACTTACAAATGTTTATCCTTCCGCTTACGTGGGTCATGGTGTCGCTGCGAGTGCGATTGGTGCGCCTGGTGCGGTGGGACGAGCGCGTTGGCGGCGTCCGCGCACCCGCCGCCGCCAGTCGCCGTCAGCTCATAAGGCGGTGCCGCGCTCGCGTTCGGCGCACTGCAACCAACAACACTCATATTGCAGGTGTTACATCCACGTGACACAGGGTGTACTCCATGTAGTTTGGTTCGCTTAAATATATTACTAAACTAAACGGGAGCCTGCCGTTTCATCAAACAACTTTTGAGAAATTATCACTTCAATGCAATCTTTGGAATAATTTTAGTACGCACATTTTCATTTGGTCAAATTTTCACCCAGCAGAATATTACTACGGAAAATGACATGAAATCATTTCGTATTTTATCAAATGCTTTCTTAAAGCAAAAAATCATTAGACAATAATCATTTAGTCAAATGAATTGTTGCGGTTAAAAGTATAAAGACAAAAACAGCAAATACGAAATAATACCACCAATAATACCATATTCAGCGAATTAACTATCATATCATTCATTCAATAATACTCGTATGTTACGGCGAGCGTGCGAAGCGAGCGAGCAATATAGGTCGGAGCAGAACCGAGTCGGACAAAGTTAGGTTAAAAGGCTTTGCTCCCGCTTAGCCTTCGAGGTTTTTTTTTCATCCCTTAATAAAACACTCTTTTGCATTATTTTGTTTGCGTAAAATATGTTATGCCAACTGAAACATTTGACTTCATGAAATTTGGTATAAGTACCAGTTGGCAAGTGAGTCATTGTTGGAACGTTCTCTTGCCAAACATTGTATTGCGTTACAATTATTTGTGAAGAGTTCATTTGCAACATAATAATTTGGCAAATGAAATTATACGAAAAATTGTTTGGGAAGTGATAATTTATACATTTTTTTTTGATGAATAAGGGTAACCCATACTAAACTGAACTGCAGTAGTATTTATTGGTGATAAATCTCAAACTTCATTTGATTATAACACGATAGTACCTATACGATTCTTTGTTTTTAATTTTCTACTTAAGTTAGGAACCCCCCCCCCCCAAATATGGCCCCCATGTTTTAAATTAATTTATTTACATTACACGCCCGAGTTGCGGTCACCGACTTACAAATATGTACCGAATTTCAACTATCTAATCAATCAAATTTTTCATCGGTCCAGTAGTTTCGGAGCAAATTGGCTATGACAGACGGACAGACAGCAACACAAGCATAAGGGTGCCGTTTTTTCCTTTTGAGGTACGGAACCCTAAAAATGTCATAAAATCATACTGATTTACTAAAATGTTATCTGACGGACCTTTATAAAACATGGCCTGGACATTATTCAGACGTGTCCGCTGTCTGGGCGTTGCTTGCGCGGGGAGTGGCCTACGATGGGCGGAGAATACAAACCCACGCCTTCTACCTGAACGCCGAAAAAGGTAACATAACGTACTTCGCTCTAATTGAACCAGTGGCTCTGTGAGCTGTAAACCTCGCCTGTAAATAGTTTAGTTTTTTTAAGTTTTCAACCCCCATATCTAACCTGCTGAAATTATCGAACCTGCTCACAAAATTTCACGAGAATCGGTTGAGAAATGCGACCCGTATAGGAGAACAGCCGGACATCCGGACATCTTTACATACGAATCCGTTTTTGCCCAAGCTGATACGGAGACTCTTCGCGTTCGCTCGGTCAATTACGCTAGGAAGACTTGGATGCTTTAAGAATTAATTACAACATTGGCCAATTTATTCATAACTCAAAAAAATAAATACAAGCGTTGCTTTTAACTGGATCATCTACTGTAGCGTAAGTATGATAGAATTTATAAAAACATTCACAAAACGTGCTCAAATTAATGTCAGTAGGACTCATTCCCTTGGGGTTGCGTCCCAGTAATGTTCTGTTGTATCCTATCCTATCCTCAGGAGTCGGAAACCAGTTTATTTATCAAACCGGTTTTGGTCATTTAACCCAAACTGAAATCAATTGCAGTTTAGGTTGCCACCTCTCTTACACAGGTGGGTGGTTCACTTCACTCCGTCAAAGACAAAAACAGTCCATACCAAATGTAAGAGAAAAACCGGTGCAATCTGAGCCCAGATCATCTAAACCTGTAGAAAGTGTAGTTGTTCATAAGCAGTGTAAACCTACTGCAGCTACTGAATCCGTTAGTGCAAAGTCGCTGAAGCCAAGCTTAAGGCTGGCATCCACCACTGGGTAGCGCAGGACATCGGGAAAAGTAAATGTGGATGCCGAGCCCGGCAAAAGCGACTGGATTGAAGTCCGAAAGCGTGCGCGGAAGACTCTTAGCGCAAAACGGGGCACGGCTCTGTCTGGGTCTACTCATATTGGAGAGAATGCGGCATGTTCACATTTACTATCTCAAGTTACGCACCATCGTGGAAAAAGTGTGCTCGCTCACCTGGGGGGCTAGCACGTGAGCGTCAAGTTGGCGTACCCTTCAAAGATATCCAGGGTCTGTTGATTCCAAAAAATAGTGCCTAAATAGTACCCAATTAGTACCGAGTTAGAAAAAATTGTACCTTTGTAATTTCGGCGATATGAGCCTTGTTTAACGGGTACGCTAACTTGACGTCAAGCTGGCGTACCAGTTTTGGATCTCGAGAACGGTGCTGTTCCCAAATATGCTCTATATCCCAAAAAATAGTGCACAAATAGTACCCCTGGCTCCCGAAGTCTCAACTTCGTAGCTCTTATAGAAACTGAGATATTTCATACCAAACACGGGTAAAATATTTTGCACCGTCAAGCTGGCGCTATTTTTTGGGATATAGAGCATATTTGGGAACAGCACCGTTCTCGAGATCCAAAACTGGTACCCGTTAAACAAGGCTCATATCTCCGAAATTACAAAGGTACTATTTTTTCTACCTCGGTACTAATTGGGTACTATTTAGGCACAATTTTTTGGAATCATCAGATCCTGGATATCTTCGAAGGGTACGTCAACTTGACGGTCACGCTAGCGCGACATTCGCGCGAGTCGTTCGTCGCTCAATGCGTAGGCTGTCAATCTATTCAAATATGTGAGGGATGCACTGAGCGACAAACCACTCGCGGGCAAGTCGTGCTAGACGTGCTGTCTAGCATTTGTGGTGTAGATGTATGTAAGGTGGAGTCGCTGAAAGCTAGAGGAAATTACGCTTCTTTTAAGCTCAGCGTTCCTTCTGAGTTTGCGGACAGTGTAATGGATCCTGGTAACTGGGCCGTAAATATCTGCATTAAGCCTTGATGCCAATTTTTTTGTAACCAAAGTGGTAAAGGTGAAGAGCAGACATACTGATAAACTTAAAGTTACTCCTATTTACCACCAGAATGTGAGAGAGTTGCGTTCCAAAAGTAATAATTTCTACAAGAATACGCTCTTAAAAGATAGTGTATTAATTGTCTTCACTGAGACATTCCTCATGAGTTCGGTGGTGGATGCAGAACTCTTCTCTGAGTACATAGTAGGTACTAAGGGATGATCGTGCGGGTGAAGCTGGCTGCAGGGGTGGCCTCCTTATAGCCGTGCGTAATTGTTGTTCTGTGCATCGCATTCTCGCATTATAGACATTGATGGACTCACTGATGATATGGAGAGTTAGTGCTTGCATTAATAGATACTAATACTGCTAAATGTGTGTGTTGTGTGTTACGTAGTTTATCTACCACCTACTTAGTTATTGCGATCCGAACCAGTATCTTAAAGTATTATATTATGCCGTCTCGAAACTGTAATCTATAAATGATCGAAATTCAATTTTGTCGTAATAGGGGATTTCTATCTGAACTCATGCAGCGCCAATGTAAAAAAACCAGTTTAAAAATTTATGGATTTAAGTTTTCTCAGCATAACATGGTTCAAAATCAACATGGTAGTATCTTAGATCTTGTTCTGTGTCTTGGGGCTAACAGAGTGAGTGTGGATATCGTGGAACCGCTGGTGCCGGAGGACGCCTACCATCCGCCGCTCGCGGGTCCGCTCGCCTTACCCCTCCATGCCAACCAAGTTACCTGGGTTAATCGGGTTAATCCACACTTAAGAAAAATATTGTTACCTAAAAGAAAGTTTTTTTTTTGTACTGCCCAATATTTTGTTGCAAATGTGTTCTATCCGTTATTCTAAAGCTTTGAAATTAATCTAGCTAAGGTATTTCTAATCGTCCTGTATATATTGGGCTGCAATTAAATGAAGAAGGTGAAGGTGAAACCCGCGCAGCCAAATGCTAGGTCAGACATCCATACGACAGCGATACGGCTTCACATGAACAGCCATGAGCAAATCGATATCCGCCTTTCTAGTTTGCTTCCACGACTAATATACAATAACACTAATTAATTTACCAATTAACGACCCCCTACTACTTCAAACTATAAATTGCAAAGAAGCCATAGGGTGTAACGACAGACTTTTGATTAGTTGTGATAAATGCTTATAATACATAGATAGGATCAGAAGCATAGTATATAAGTATATATATATACTTAACACAGTAACTGACTGACGTATAAAAACACAGCCTTAGCTGCTGAAGATAGCAAGTGTTGACGCTGAAACCTTTTTTAAAGGTTTAAAAACTCTTGTTTGAATTCAGAAGAGAGCGAATTGTCATTCCACGTCATACTAATTAAAAAATTGCACATCTTTTCATCTTTTCTCCTTAAATCCTGCCTATCCACCACAAAGTGGTCCTTGGAACCGGATGGCGTATTGGGTGCCGATTGCCTAAACCAAGTATTATATTATAATGTATTGAGAGTTGTAGAGAGGGTGTGCAATGACTCTGCCTACACCTCTCAATACATTGGTATAGGTAATAGTTTCTTTCTTTACATTTCGATTCCATACATCTTAAAAGAATCAAGAGACATTTAAACTTTTTAAGAGTTGAATCACAAATCTCTAGGTGGACTTGTTATAAAATTGATTCCAAACGTTTTCTTTTTGCCCCAAATAATATGCTAGGCATTGTCCTAATAGAACGCGACCTTGCGATCATCGCGCGGAGAAAATTCGCGCGAACTAGCGATCATCGCACAATCGCGTTCTTTTAGGACAATGCCTTAGAAAATGTAACAGAAACGACGACAATATGCCAAAAAATTAGGCTTTATTTGTTAAAAACTGACTAATAACCGAAATTATTTATTTATAATCTCACATTTTATACCAACTAGGGCATGCTCCTGGGAAATTTCGGTATTGAAAGACCCGGGCTTTCCAACAAAATTCGTTTCTGCCAACAAAATTTCCGGTACTTTCAATACTAATCGGGACAAATATTTTGTTGTTGTTATGTAAGGATTTTTTTTTTATCGCCCGTTAGTAATAAAATGGCCTATAAAACACTAAGACATTTAGCTAGTCTTGAAAATGCTTTGCAATGATAGCTAAATCTTTAAGTGTTCCTATAGTTTGTAATTTTTTTAGCAAACAACGCTAAAATTTAGTAACCGTTGCCAAGATTTTCTTTCTGTGGCATGCTGATATTTACTTAAAACTTGATACAAATACTCTTCGGAACAAATAAGCCTATTAATGTTACTAATATTATAAATGTCAAAAAATGTGTGTGTGTGTGTGTGCGTGCGTGCGTGCGTGCGTGCGTGCGTGCGTGCGTGCGTGCGTGCGTGCGTGTGTGTGTGTGTGCGTAAGTTTGTACGTATGAAACGTCGTATATAGGAAGACCTTAGCTCCTGGAATAGGAAATACGGTAATTTTTATCCCGGATAAGTCAAAAGTTCCCGAGGGAATAATTATAACCGAATTCCACGCGGACAAAGTCGCGGGTGGAAGCTTGTTTCAAATTATTTATAAGATTAAATAAATACTTTGAGTTCATGTTGCTTTAACGCGATAAAATAATCGCCAATTAAAAGTTCTGATCTTCTTTTATTCGCATAAAACAGAGACAGAATAAAAATGAAATACGAAATAACTAAGCGATGATCTGGTTGTTAAGAATACCGGCAAAGTGGGTTGTGCTACGTAACATTGGGTTCCGTAGAAAATTCATAAATATAATATTTGTTTATGCAACTGTTGTGTAATAAAATATTATTATATTTTAGCCTAAGTGGGCGTTTATAAAAAATGTTTAAAAATTAAAAGAGAAACAAAAAGATAAAACTAAAAGTCCAGTTATCGAGCGTTTGCTTTCTCAGCTATACGTTATTACGTTATTCAATATCAAATTGGCACAATGTTTACGATATCGTATAATTTAAAAATATAAAAACAACACTGAACTGTCAACAATTCAATGTTTTGAAAACTGCGAAATTTGCCAAGAAATAATAATTGGCCTTTGTAAGTAAATTACCTAGAATGTTGATTAAGTGATACATTAAATATATCGAAATCGGTGTCAAGTAAATGAACACAGTATGAGGGATGGATTACCTAATTTACTTGCCACCGACTTCGATATATCTAATGTATCACTTAATCAACATTCTAGGTAATTTACTTACAAAGGCCAATTATTATTTCTTACTTTTCAAAGGGTTTTTGAAGTCGGTTTTTTTATTTATTAAATTTTTATTATTATTTCACTTTTTTTTGTGATTATCATATGTAATTTAAAGATACATGTACATCAAGTAACAATAGCATAATGCCAATTGCTCATCACCCTATACAAAATTTTGCTATCCAAGTTACAAGGACGTCAATCGTTGAGGAGTTCTCCTGGTTCTTCACCACCGGTTCTATTTTACCAAATGAATTTTCATGAGTATAAGTTACTTCCCAACCTTATACAGAAATCTAATCGCCACCCATGAAATACTTACCATTGAGGAGTTCCGGTAGTCATCCGTGGTCTTCATCATGAGTTCCAAGTCCCCAAATTATGTTTTTAAAACGCAACTGCTTGAGTTATTAAAGAAAATATCAAAATTTCTATATGCGTGCCTATAACATTTGAAAAGTTCCTTCGATTCCTCATAGATCCTCTCATCAGACCTTGACTTTGATAACAACGGGACCAAATTTGAGAAGTACCCTATCGATTACAAAAAGAATCATGCAAATCGGTCCAGCCATCTCCGAGTAATCGGTGAACACACATATAAAAAAAAAAAACAAATATACGCGTCGAATTGAGAACCTCCTCCTTCGGAATTTTTGAAGTCGGTTAAAGATACAACTTAAATAAATATGAATAATTAACAACAAAAAAAAAACGAAATCAAATTAGAGCCTTAACCTAATTCACATTCGCAAAAGATGACCTTTTTTCTTTTTGAGGTACAGAACCCTAAAAATATTCAATTCACTCTCTCACTTCACAAATTAAATCAAATTGTACCGGCCCATCCAGCACCCTGTCAAACCATAGCCACAGTCCATCTCATACTAAATCACACAATCAGAATTATAGAATCGAAAGTTAACGATGGAGACCTCAGACGTTCGGCCCCCAACTCTCTCGACACCCTTGCAGCCCACCAGAGCAAGCACTCACAGGCCCCTACAACACCTCTGCTTCTAGATCCACCGAGTGCCGTTTAGCCTTGCCTTCAAGCATCAGAGGATGCCGGCTTGGCCTCGGTTATGTCATTTATCAACGAATCTGGTCGGTCTCGATGGCATTACACCATAACATTACAAAACAATCTAAAATATTTACTGATGTGCGCGCCTGGTGGTCACCACACACCACACTGGCCTTCTTACCAGTACCACCACACTTGTGAACCTGATTCTGGTAGGTAAGGTATGCAGATGTCACGTCAACTCTTTACGGATCTAACCTGTGCTTTCGCCAAAAAAGACGGCAGTGTGCGTCCCACTGCAATTGGCTCTAATTTTAGACATTTGGCTTCTAAAATTCGAGGTAGGTAAATACATTGTTCGTTCTCAAAAATGTAAATTTCAACCTATCCAGTTAGGTTTAGGTAGTAGAGGCGGCTGCGACGCAACTGTCCATGCCCGCCGTACCAATTTACAAAATTGATATAAGCTCATACTGAAATTAGATGTAAAGAATGCCTTTAATATCGTTGACCGAAGCATCTTGATGACGAAAGTTCAAAAAGCAGTTCCTAATATCTACCCTTATATTTGGCAATGCTACAGTTCTCTGTCAAATCTTTTATACCAGAGCAACACAATTTCATGATGCGTTGGCTGTCAACAAAGTGAACCGCTAGGGCCAGCCATCTTTAGTCTCGTAATTTATCCCATCATTTCCGAGCTCGGTCTGTCTGTCAAGTCCCTTTTTCTCAGGAATGCGTGAAGGTGTCAAGTTGAAATTAATATCAAATAATCGGGCCTGCAGTCCCTGTGAAAAAAATCAAACTTCTTTGTCAACGCAATCAAAAGATACGGCCGTTTATGCCGCATATTTTGCCATTCGCAAAACCTTCTTCCCGTTAACCTAGAATCATGAAAGGCAAGAAGCAAGGTCATATGGCATATGTAACTAAAGGAAAAAATCCGAAAATTGTAAAGTAGTAATATCACGAAAAATGGCATATTTTACCATTCGCAGTTAAGCGAATCAAAACCTATAGGGTACAATCCGTTGACCTACAATCATGAAATTTGGCAAAAATTAAGGTTAAGCACTAAGCACATGTAAAGGAAAATATCCGAAAGCCGTAAATTTGTAATAATATCACAAAAAAAATACAGTTAAACGGAATAACCTTTGCAAAGTCGTATCACACTCGACGATTGCACGGAGATAGGAGCTTGCGAAAGCGATTTTTTGTCTTATTTCATAGGGAGGTCATAAATGGTTACCCCGTCGTTAAAACTTACTTTCTTTTTCATTTTTAAAGTACTGCATGCAGTTATTTGAAGTCTCCAGAAAATCGAATGAATTTCAATTTGGAATCAATAAATGCGGGAGACGAAGCGTAGGTTGGCCCCCTACAAGATGGACTGACGACATTGTTAAGGGCGCTGAGGCCATCGGACACGGAAGGCTCGTTTGTTCTGGAATTCTTTGGGGGAGACCTATACCAAAATATTTTCGTTTTGAACTGTACTTTTAAACTATCTGTGACTTTATTTATAAGTGACTAAACAGGTTGGCATAAATAATAAGGTCAAATATCAAATAACAAACGCTAAAGAGGACAGCATTACAATACTACGCGCCGCTTATAAAATTAAAATTAAACTCATAGATAAACATCTAAAGGTGTTAGCAAAATAAGGAAACATACTTGGTATTTTTCTAGATTTACTCAAAGAATGAGTTTTATTTGAAGGCCAAAGGTTTATTAATTCACTCGATCACAGATAACAAGTAAATGAGGACAAAATAATAATTATCTTAAGCTTATACATATGTACTTTTAAATATAACGATGATGATGAGCATTTTAAAAATGCTGTTTGATATAGACCATGGTCATTCAATAATTTAAAACCTGACTAGTGCAACTTAAACTCGCATGGAGAGGGTACATGATTATCCGAAATTTCCTATGTAACTTTAAATACCAAGACTTCTAATCGGTTTTCCGGTAATGTATAGGTAAATATCAATTTTCTGCGCGGGAATGGAAAATTTTCAACTATTTTCCTAAATAACTTCCAAAATATTTAGGTATCTTAGAACTATAATAAAAACACACGAAACGAGTCCTATCATTTGATATGTCACTCGATATAGTTTGCAAAACATTGTTTTTTTTTTTTTAGGGTTCCATACTCGTGTGTCTGTCTGTCCGTCTGTCACAGCCAATTTGCTCCGAAACTACTGGACCGATTGAGTTGAAATTCGGTACGTATTATGTAAGTCGGTGACCGCAACTCGAACGTGTAACGTAAATAATGAATTTTAAACACGGGGGCCACTTTTGGGGAGCAAATTACAAATTAAAAGGTTTGCAAACCTTGGCGTGAGACATATCAAATGAAAGAGCTCGTTGTGAATTTTAAGATAAATGGTTTTTAAGTTATTTAGGATAATAGGCGTAAATTTACCATTCCTCCCATCTTATCTACGAAAGTACTGGGCCTAAAATTTCAAAAAAAATACAGAAAATAGTTCTGTACCTATTGATTACACGAAAACCTTTAATAATGGTATTTTAAGTAACATAGGAAATTTCATATATTCACGGAAGAAATTTCATATATTCTCCACGCGAGTTTAACTCGCACTTATTTTAATTTCTAATTAACCCACCAAAAGTGGCGCCCATGTTTAAAATTCATCTATTTACGTTAAACGTTCGTATTGCGTTCACCTTACATATGTGTACCAAATTTCAGCTCAATCGGTCCAGTAGTTTCGGAGCAAATTGGCTGTGACAGACGGACACACAGGAAGGCAGACAGACACACGAGTAATCCTATAATGGTCACGTTTTTTCTTTTTGAGGTACGGAACCCTTAAATCTTTAAATCAAAAGCAAAAATATGAATCGAGCGCGTGCGTGCCGTGCGGCTTTAGGTTGTTTCAGATTTGGCGCCTCATTCGGGAACGCTAAGTGATTCTGAAGCGACTCATAAGCCAGATTTCTCATCCCACTCTTCCGCACGACGCGTAATGCGTAAGAGCGAGATGAGAAATCTGGCTTACGAGTACGCTACAGAATCGCTTAGCGTTCCCGAATGAGGCACCTGTTTTAACATTATTAAACATACTTATTATTTTTGAGAAATCATACATGCTTCGACCGTCATTAACCATTCTGGCCTCGTAGTTCTCGCTCCACGATCAGGATGGTCCACTTACTGGTCTCTGCAGTAATGTATTATTACCTCAAACTAATTTATTTTCTCTGCCCCATGATATTTAAACAATACCTTAGGTATCATTTATAAATTGACACTCCTTATCTGATACTTGTTATCAGTGATACCCATAAGACCGGAAATCAAAAAGTAGGAAATATTATATACCTACTACAAATCTTTTGAACTTAATGACTTTTCTAGCAACTAAAAAAAAGCAAGGTGTCACTTAATGTAAAAACGCCTACTCTAAAATTTATATAAATTCGCAAAACAAATATCTATGAAACATTGCATGAACGGAATAATGCAGAAAAGTCAAAAGTTCCTAATTTCAGACATACGAAGGGTTTAGAAGCTACTCACAGCGGTAATTCATAGTGGTAGTTACAGGAAGGATGTTGTAGTTCATGAAGCTGCGGATAGAAATCGTGTACCCGCGCGATATTGTGCGACATGCCACGAGAAGCGCTCCTGCGGCGCACGACCGCTCTGCGCGGCGATTTCGCCTAACTAGTGTAACCGACGTCAACAGGCTACTCGCTGTACGCCTTACACTGGCCACCACAACCCTCGAAACACCCGATTACGCGACAGTGTAAACTTAAAGCTGCAGGTTAATTGGTGTATATTTTAACTTGATTTATACGTCAATTCGTTAGCATGACGTTTTAACATTGACCCGAGAGGCCCAGAGACGTTTATATCAACACGTAAAGGTCATGTTCCGGGGGCGTGGTTTAGCCCTCTATGCAAAAACGTTTTGTGTGATTGGGTGATTCGAAACAAACATGGCATCCAAAGGATCACGTGAACATGACGTTTACCTCCTAAGACGTTTCGTGTTGACGTTAACGTCATATTAACGATTAAACGTATCTACGTCAAGTTGAAATACACACAATTTTATCAGAAGGGGAAACAGCTGGATACCCTTAAATAATATTGCGGCATTTAATTTATTAATGACTGAATGAATGAAGTCATTAAAAAAACGATTATTAACTTACAACACCGTGAAGATAATAACATCTTCCGGATTTGCAGGAAAGAGGGGTGATGTGTTTAAAAATAATTTTCTTCGAACTACGCTTTAATTTGATCATTATGTCCTTACCTAAATACTCAGCACAAAGCAGCACTTATTTGCTCTAGAGCAATAAAATTGCATGCAGTTTTTTTTTTTGTTAGTTGATCAAGAAGTTTACACTACCAGCCGCCCACAGCTGGCATTCCGCCCATTCAAAGTCTAATGGGACAGCTGACCACTTCTCTGTGGACTGTCAAAGTATTAGCAAGATAGTCCACATGTCGGTGGTCACTTTGAACTGTAATTGTCCCGTTTAAAATGTTATGCTCAAAGTACCTACTGACTGAATAGATATAGGTTACTAAAAGAAAAAACACATTCGCGCGAATATGAAAATGAACTAAACACATACCTACCAGTTTTCTGGGAAAATTTTCGGATGTTCCACTTTAGCTCCTGAACCACTGGACCGATTTTAATAAATTGGGTATCATATGATTCGGGGAGAACGTGCAAGAGGCATAGACTATATAAAAAACGTAGGGGTGCATACCAGGAGCAAAAATTATTTTTACGTCGCTAGTCGGGTTTAAGTTTATAACTTTGCTTTTACTTATTTTGACCAAATTTTTGAAGTTGTAAGAAAAGCAGATTATTCACCTCGTGGTGTATTATTGCGCTCGTGTTTAACTAATCCCCGGCGCAGTAATGCATAACTTTCTGCTTGATGCAACTATCTACTATTACTTCATAGAACTAATATTAGAAACCAATAAACTTTGACCTTTGAAACTTTCTATATATACTTAAGGTCTACTATTTAAAGTAAATATAATTTTCCCAGCTTTCTCCATTTTTACTTTCAAAGATGATTTTGAAAACAATGGAATTCAAGAAAACCAGCTTTACTCAGCAAATCTTGAATTGTTCATAACCCGCTTCAAGGCGGGCTACGTATGTAGGTAAATATAGTACATCTGTAATACAGATCGCACTATTGCGAGAAAATTTATTATAATTTGATGGAAAACAAAAACATTAATAACAACATTCTGCACGTGCAATTATTCATTTTTAAACGAAGTAATTTTTGAATTTTGTGATATTTGGTGTCCTAATGTGTGTTCTCTACATCGATTTATACAGGGTGACTGGTTATTCGATACA
The DNA here is from genome assembly GCA_947859335.1 of Tortricodes alternella. Classification (NCBI taxonomy): domain Eukaryota; kingdom Metazoa; phylum Arthropoda; class Insecta; order Lepidoptera; family Tortricidae; genus Tortricodes; species Tortricodes alternella. The sequence continues at coordinate 16,993,048 of OX401970.1, read as the reverse complement.
TTCCTCTTAAGGGGATATAGTACAACTCATTTGCAGCAAAAAGGTCGTATAGTACCCTGTCCGAAAATTATTGGTTTCTGAGATATTGAAGATTTTTTTACAAAATAGCGTAATTTGATTCAACTATAAATAGCATAAAATTTATTTGCCACTTTTTGTATATAAACGCGAAATACCACTGACTGACTGACTCACGTATTATCGAATCTTTAAGATTATATATTTCAGAAACGTGAAATTTCTCTTTTAGGGTGGTGGCGCGCATTAAGAAAGGATTTGTCGAAATTACACCCCTGAAGGGGTGAAAAGGTTGTTCAAAGTTTTTATAGATTGCTGTCAATTTTGAACAAATAAACATGATAACGAGTATTTCAGCTTCTGAGTAACAAAGGCGCACAAAAAAAAGAATTAGAAATATTCAACCCGTGAAGGAGTAAAGTGGTTAAGAGGAGTGTGAACCTACGGTTTTTCATACATGAGGCGATAACGATTTCCACCCCTTAAACGTTAACCGATGTTCACCAAATTTTGAAATTCTTAACCTTTTGGCCGCCAAGCACGTCTGAGAAGTAACACGAATTTCAACTTTAAGTCAAGGTAATGAAGGACTTTTTTACCCTATATATACGCTGACGGCTGCAGCCGACTGGGACGGTCAAAAGGTTAACAAATATATCTGATGTTTCTACGTAATTTACTAACAGTCAGGCATTATTTCTGAATTTTCAAAGGGTTTTTGGAGTCCGTTTTGTTTGTTGTTAAAAATAATTATAATTTTTCCTTTTTAGTGAATATGATGTAATTACATAGTTTCATTTTATCTACTAGTACCCGATGACCATAGCATTATGTCAATTGCTTATTGACCTTCGCAAAATATTGCTATCAGTAGGTACCACTACCACGAGTTTATGCAAACCGTTCTCTCTATCGAAATCTATCGGAAATACTGCTTGTTGCCGATACAAGTAAAAGGGACCGAGCGATAGTTTTCTATTACGAGACCGGTTCGCTTAACTCATGGTAATGGTACAGAATGCAAGGAGGATGCAGGTAATATAATGCTATCGGTTCCAATTTACCAGATGCGCTTTAACGGTAATAAGTTGCTTCGCAACAGAGACACGGCAATTTAATCATTATCTGTCTATCTATCATTGAAGAGTTCCATGTCACAATCTGTGGACTCCATCATCTCTTGATAAAATGATACTGCTCTTGTCTAAATACATCAGTTATCACACACAAACACACGCACACACGCACACGCGTGGGCACACGCCCACGCACAAGTCCACGTACATACAGACACACACACACACACACACATATACACACGCTGTATTAAATATTATCATTATTATTGTGGTTGCCCTGAACACTGGCATTTTCGGATTCAGCGAAGTCAAATTAGCTTAAAAACATCGGATACCACAAAGTAGGTAATACGATATGCTTCTAGACTTGAAACGGAGGCCATTTTTCGCAAATCTGTTCCTGACTATCACATAAAATCTCTCAACTTTTCTTGCCTTATGTAACTTAGTGATATTTTGTTGACAGTATTTAAAACTATGCCTGAATTCTAAAATAGGACCAATACATTTTAATATCGTATAAAATGTTTGGTTTACCTTGATATCCAAGCAGCCGCTCAATTACGCAACACCAAGTGGTATCGCTTTCGCGAAAAGTAAACCAATTGTGCCCTTATTTACACAGAGTTAAGACTAAATTGGTTTGCATTTCGAGCCAAACCGATACCAATTGTGCTGCGTAATTGAGCTGCTGGTCGGAATATGAAAAAGAACATGCGAATTAACTTAGCAATTTAAATTAGTGTGACTACGAAGTTCCAGACGCTTAAGACAAATTTCGAACAAGACATGCTCATTTCTTTCGTACAGTCGACATCAAAAGTTTCAAACGTTTAAGGTGGGTCCACATTTGTGAAATTTCATTGTGACACGACTCCATGACCATGTCTGCGACGCGTGTTTGATAACCCTTTCTTCGGCTTTGTCGCAGTCGTGTAAAATAAAGGCTATTTTATACTCAATGAGTCGTCATTTCACAATAACTTCATTTAATTTATTACAGAGCTTTGCTCTTACAAAAACTTGAACGGGAACACAAAGACCTTGATTAAATTGTAAGCCTCAAGTATTGAGACGATTTTCAGAAAGAAGAAGTCATATTTTCGGTATACTATTTGAATTTATTTATTTATGGAAAACTAACAGCTATTATAAACAATTTGGAAACTTAAGATGACATGACATAATTTTATGTAGTACCTACCTACTTTTTCGTCTAAAATTTAATAAGCTTCAATTCTTTCCTAGTATTCATTTCCATAAATTGAATAGTTTTCAAACAATTAACCAAAGTCTGCAATTAAGGTATATTTTCCAAGATGACACGATTCCATTTAGTCCCGGTAACTTACATTATGCGCAAATGAAAAAAAGGTCCTTCAATATGTATGTATGTATACCAAATTACGTCACTGGCGGTTGAATTTCAACCTCATGTATGAGCCTGATGCTTCGGCAATCGACCTATATGTAAAAATGGGTCTGGGATCCTATAATACGCTATTTGCTTTTTCACGAAAAGTACATTTTTGTAAAACAACACGGAAGTTGAAATATTCACGTCGATCGCGAGCTAACAATGCATCGACGACGCGTCAGTGCGCCCATGATCCTGCCCTTCACAATGCAATACGGCGATAACAAACAGTAATTACAATTTTATTGTTCAATACTGCTTCGTATCAATTGCTGCGTATAACTCTTGAAGTAAATGCTCTTTGTACGTGCATTGGAAGGAGCAATGCAGTAGAGTAGCGACAACCAGTGCCTGCGGACTTCTTACACGTGCCGGCTCGGGCGGTTAGTAAATAAAACGTAATTGCATGAAACGGAAAATGCACTGGTGGGTGCATGCACGTCAACTATGCTCTCATATAGTTGTATAGGTAGATACAATTCTTATCGATATTGAGCGTTTCAGAACTTAGTGACACGTAGTTAAATAAATAATTAAACCAAAAATAGTTTAACATTACATACATATCTTTAGAATAAGACATCGTCTGGGTATAGAATTAGGTTTTCGTTATTTGAGAATTCTCTCCTCTATTTACCATTGGTTCCAATTAGCTTTATCATAAGATGTTTTAATAATAAAAACGAACAAGAGTCTTGACATACGGATACGAAAATGATTGGTGTTTAAATATAATAAAATTACTTTGTCGTATTTAGTGGCTGGAAAGTAAGCAATAGATGGACGAGTGGGTTCGAGGGAGTTCTTTTAATAATAACAATGTTACTGACCGACCAGTGACCACTAAGAAAGGACTATATAAAAAAACGAGTGATAATTATTGTGTCGATATTGTGTTTAATCAAAGTAGGTAGTTAATAATTTTTTGTCTTTGTTAATAACTTTAACTCTTGGAGAAACAAACCAAAAAACAAAATCTTTCTCCCATATAATTTAGGTTCAATAATTTATAAAAAAATTACCACTAAATTTCACAAGAATTTGTTGAGAAATACGACCTGTAGAGGATAACAGCCGGATATCCGGACATCCTCGGAAAATTGACCATTCGCCCCCTTATCTCCGAAATTACTGGGCCTAATCTTTGAAAAAAATACAGAAAATTGTTCTTTACCGTTAGATTACAGGATCACCTATAAAAGTCTATGGTATTTAATGTAACATGGGAAATTTCAGATAATCATGTACGGAACAGAACCCTCTCCCCGCGAGTTTAACTCGCACTCGTTTTTTTATTTTTGTGTCTTGTGTGGTGAATACATGTGTTCTTTCTTTCTTTCTTCTTTCTGTGTAGTACGAAAACTCATATTTTGTAGTAACTCGTGATTCTTATTTCTATAATTACAATCGATTTTGTTCTGTGGTCACTGGACTCTTGGAAAATTGGTGGAGAAAACGTGTTATTTCCGTTGGAGTTCCACAGAGCGAGGCTTCGGGGCTTGTGATTAGCCATGACACGCGAGCCACCTGTGGAGCGACCGGGCGCTGGCAATCAACTCTGAAAAACGACACTGACACTCGACACCTGTCACCGGCCGACTATCTGTTCTACGGTTACAATAAAGCAAATATAAAAAAAAATACGCATCCTAATTCTTAAGAGTTCTTACGTTTTCTATATCAAAATTTCTATCATTGCTTTTGTCAAGTAATTGCCTCAGTCAGGTGCAAAATAACTGATATAATATCTGCTTGCAGTACCAATTTTTAGGGTTCCGTACGAAAATGGTAAAAACTTCATAATCCGTTTGATTGTCAGTCTGTCTGTCTGTCTGTATGTCACAGCCGTTTAACTCAGTAACTACTAATATTATGAAATTGAATTTGGTATAGTCATAGAACTTGCGTGCCCCGATATATTGCGGCAATATATATTTGAAATTTTACCGAAAAAGGGGGCGCAGGAATAGGGTCTTATTTTAAAAGTCATCCAATATGGTCAGAATGTTTCTATCGCGCTTTATTTCTGATTGCGTTTAAACCTACCTATGAAATAAGACAAGATTTAAACCCCATTCGAGCTTGAATATCTCAAGTTCTGATGAGATTTAAATATTCTTTGAACTAAATAACATCACACTTCCTATAATTATAGGCTTCTGGTGGGAATCAAATCAATAGAAGTAACCATATTTGGAAAGGACATTCAGTCTTAACTAAATGTAGGTACAGTTCCCGAGGTATAAGTTATAAGCAAATCCTACGTGGACAAGGCTTGTGCCTGCAAGCTAAATAGTAATATAATATAGGTAACGTTTGACCGCAATATTTGACTCTCCTCAGACAACATCCGCAAGTCCTGCCCTATTCAAACAAGATAACGTGAAAGTGGTTATAAACTTAACGTGGAGAAGTTCCTCTAGCTGCGAGGCTTTCATTTCAAAATAATGCTACTTACTATTTTCTTACAGAACGAAAATGCGTGATTTAAATTTATTTATACATGCGGATGATTCGGTAACATCTTGATAGCCTCCAAGCTCGGCACAGACTTTATATCCTATATACTCAGCATAGCCGGAAAAACTACCGGGCGGGTTACAGGCTGCCTAGTGTACAGCCTAACCCTTAACGCACCAATCACAGCGCATTAGACTTCCCCCTCGCCCCGCAACTTTGGCAGCTTTAATTGCTAGTAAAAGTAAGGCTAACCGGTGTCTTTAGGATACTTTTATAGTCTGTGCCAGGAAGCTAGATTTCTTCTGTTAACATCACTATAGATCCTATCCTGTATAGTGCTGTAGAGATTTGCAACCGCTTGGATTCAAATCCGGACCTCGAGACCACCGACGCTCTTACCTATGACTTGAATAATAATAATAAATTGAATAATTTTGTTTTAAATGTTATATCATCCAGCTCGATTATTTGTTGCTAACATTATGTGAAAAAGTTCTTTTAGCGCAGAGCTTGCCATTTTCCCTTTAAATGAAGCAAACTTGGCAAATTTGGTCCCAGGCTGCTTCATTTTATTAATTTTTCCAATTCTACCTCTACTAGCGAACACTTGATGCAAGATATTAGCAAAATCTTAGAATAAAAGGTAAGTATATAAATAATATCTTTAACTGACATTCTTTATTTATTATGTTTGACTGCATTGTTTTTGCACCCACGATAATGATCTGTATGGATATATACCTACGTACACGTCAAAAAATCGTCGAATTTTACAATTTTTGTCTCATAATAAACTATTATTTTCAAAATAATAGGTCACGGTATATTGAAAATGAATTTAATTTCTTAAATGACAAGTAATTAAACGGCAGAACCGATGAAAAAGGCAGATTTAAATTAACTAAACTAAAAAAAAAAACTCAAGATACCCAATTATTGTTGAAGTAACATACCCCAAAATAATGTCACAATGCTATATCCAGGTTTCTTAACCAAGTAGCTGCGTCATTTGACGTCTTCGATTCGTCAGTGCGAAGTTAATAATATTGTATTATGCAAAATATGTTTAATCGTTAGGAAACTGGTTTTTCGGGCAAGGACACAGATGTATTATATTCGAATAATACATGTGAAATCTGCCGGTGACAGACTTATTCCAATGTCCCCTGGCGCTCTCCTCTCACGCAATTGTGATCATACTATTGTTGTCATGTTTCATGCAAATACAGATTCTGTGTTGAAACGCAACAAGACGTTTGGGGAAAGGATTATTCAGTAAGCGGTGTCTAGGATCAGTCCGAAACAAGAAATGCAAAAAAAGTTATTTACAAAAGCGGATCCGCCTCAGCCTATGACATGAAATGTTACTTATTACCTACGAAATATTTACAAATTCTTTATAAATATAAACCTTATTCAGTAGCTGACACGAAGATTAACATTCCATCAAACCCGGATCAAAATTCGTTCAACACTAACTCAAATAAACATGGTATTTATTTTTAAAAATATAACAAACACGCTTACCTATATAACAGTAACGTACTAAAAGGTAAAACATCAGACTCTTGTCACCAAGTGTGGGTATTGCTTTGGTCAAAACAACCGAAACAGCCCAAACTTGAACGAACTAGTAGCCACCGAAGAGTTTCACTGACCACCGCTTGGCCCTATCATCAGACCAGTTGTGTATTGGACCCGTCAAAACATTAATTTGTTAGATATTTAAAATGAGGTGCCATTAGATCAGACGATTGAATACGCTTACATGTTCGCACCAAGACATCGCGCTGTACGCAAAATGTAAGCGGTTTGCCTTTTGATCCTGTGCAATGCAAATACTTCCTCCTAAATAATATAAAAGTTTTATTAGTACATAGAAGGCCACTTAGTTATTTTTCACCTGTAAAGATGTCTTATACATTAAAAATCGCCACATATCGCTTTAAAAAAGTTTTAATACCACTTTAACCTTTAAACAATTATTCATTTGAATTCCAAAGCCACTTTATGGGCTAATTGGATGAAAATTACGACTTTTCTATCTTCACTACCGACCACTACTGGTTACTACTACCACTGTATAACCTACCTATTGGTCCGCGAGCCAGCAACGGATTTTCATGACCAATACCCTCCCGGCCGATAACTCGTCTGATGATCTGAGCATTTCCTCCCAGTTGAGAATTTGTCAGATGATAGATTGTATGCTATTGTGAATAAATAAAAACCGGTCAAGTGCGAGTCGGACTCCCGCACGAAGGGTTCCGTACCATTATATAATAATCAATAAAAAAAACAAAGCACGCACACACACACGCACGCACGCACGAACTCACTCACTGACTCATACACATACTCATAGCCATAGCCTTCAGAAAGAGCGCAATGTCGAGTAGAGCAGAGTATACGTAATTTAGCCTCACCGATCCGAGCGCGATTCATTGCGAATGGCCCCGAGTACTCCTGATTCAGCGTAACCGATTTGAGCTTGACGGTTCAGTTTCGTTTACCCTTCAGAAGAGCCGAAACGCGCCTAAAGAAGTTTTCGTTTCAAAAATCAACTAGCAGTATGCCGAGGGAAAACGTGTCAGCTGGTGCATTTAAGTAGGAAATAGATGCTCCTGCGTCTGGCTCCTGCGTTACACCTTTCAGGCATTAGCCCACGATCTTTCCAGCGAGATACAGCCAGCTGACGTTTCTATTTATTCACAATAGCATATAAACTATAATCTGACAAATTATCAATCATGAGGACATGCAAAAAAAAAATATTATTTTTCTACGTGTTTGAGACGTTATCGCTGTTCAACCCACCCACGGAACCGCAGCTGACGTTCACGAGACTTCATGATACGACTCTCTGAATCATTTTACGAGTTATCGGCCGGGAGGAAACGATAGATAAAATTTGTACCTGGCTCGGGTACTATATACAATAAATTAATTTGTTCAGAATACAACTTAAATTCGCATCAATTATAAAAGAGGAAGGATTTATTATTTTATTTATCCTAAAATTTTCATGGAATATGATTACACTTTGACCTTGAGGCCGCGCGCATGCGCGATAACATTGGTGACAATTTGATGATAAGAATATGCTATTCATATGTAAATCCATTTTTGCTTACAAAGTGCATTAAGTACCTTCTTAACAAAGCTTGCTTGCTTTTTAATGGAAGTAGAAGTTTGGTGCAAGCCACGGCGGCACCTACTTGCACCCAAAGTTGCGTTGCGTTGTGCCAACCAAGCATGGTCCGGTGGGAAACAGAATTTCCGAAATGCGAGCGACACATTACGCGTATCCCGCACCGCGTCAAGTTCCACACCGTGTCAGTATATTGAATAGTTATTGGTGAAGCGAAACGCCATTTGCAATAGAACTTCAAAAGAACAAAGCAAATAAAATTGACTAAAATCTTCCACCACGGAAAAATCGAGTGATAACGTCAAAAACAAAAATTAAGGTCTGTCACGAATAATGTGTATTTATTAAAATCAAGTCTCTTCCACACGAATGCGTGCATTTTGGTGCTAATTTAGTATTACAGAAACTTTATTACTGATTTGACGTGTAACTTTACGCATCCGTTTCACCACACGGTAAGAGTCAATTATTATTTTTCGAAAAAAAAACCTGTGTAATGAATTCTACTCTCGATTCTGAACACACTAATTTCTAGTTTTTCACTTATTAGAAAACCCGTATGTGCGAATGTACTAACTTTTTGATAAGTATATAAACGAACTGATAAGTATGTAACTTAATGATTGTGATTGTGATGAATGAATCTCATTTGTGTCTAATTTCCCCCGAAGTAGAAATACAAAAAATACGGAAAATCACTTTGCGTGTGTCGAACCTAGGTGAAAATTGGATATTATAAGTGTTTTTGAAAACTTGTGATAATATCTCGAAAACCGTGATATTTTTATTAAAGTTATTTGGGTTAATAATTTTAATAGCTCGTAATCGTATCTACAGGCTGTCTTCATTTGGACCACTGTTAACGGGACACCTGCATATGTATATGGTATACAACGTTTTACGTAATAAACGCAAAACTATTAATTGTTTTGTTCGGAACTGAGAGTAGAATCCATTCCACTTGTTTTTAACCCTAGTATTATTTTATATTTGTTTCGATAATTATTAATAAGTATACTTAATAGGTTTGTGGTCAAACGGCTACAGAATTATATCCATCAACCGGTACCTATCCGTAACCGTACATCCCTCTGTTTGCGTCAAACAGTAAATATAAAAACGAAAACCCGACTGGCGACGTAAAAGCATTTCAGCTCCTAGTGTTGGGGGCGCCGCTTTGGTTATATAAATAAAAATAAAAATAAAATATCTTCCTTTAGAACTAAAAGAACAAAATTTGAATTTGACTGGCAGTGTTGCCAGTAAGTTAACCTCTATGTATGTCCCATACACACCTATAAAGTATGACGCCAACTTAGATGTCTTATATTACTTACTCATGACAGTAGCACGTTCTTCACGAATCATAACATGATACCCCATTTATTAAAATCGGTCCGGCAGTTCAGAACCTAAAGCGGTACATCTGATTTTTGGTCACGTACATACATAGACTTAAATTCTATACCATCCTGTTGGCTTCGCGCGGCCGCAACAATAAATCCGGTCACTTCTGTCAGTTTCTTGTAACTACTGTTTAAATTACTTGTTATAAGTAAATGTTGTTGTAAGTCAATGCCAAAAATCACCCTATGATAAGATTTTATTTTTCAAAATGGGTCCCTCCCTGGTATACCTACACCGAAGGTTGATGGCGGGCGGGCTGCGCGCGACAGCCCCGCGGCGCGCCTGCCGCCGACGGCAGATTAGTGTGCTACCTGCAGCCCCGGAAGCCGTTGCAGCTTATTCCACGTCATCATCTGACCGACTTTCTCAGAAAATACTTTTACTATAAAAATACGAAAATGTATTCTGATTTACATAAAGCGGGGGGAAATTCAATATAATTCAAACCACCCTATATCCCACCCAAGAGTTCGGTTTGAATGAATACTGACGGTTGTTCCCAGTAATCAATAAGTATAATAAATATGGGGAAAACTCGTGACTGTAAAAGACCTATTTTGAAAAAAAAAAAAACAATGTGGCGCCCGTCCGATATCCGTCCGTCCGATTCAAATCGTCGTTTTAGAATTTTCATTTGTCCTTGTGTCTGTCTGTGTGTATGTATGTTCGCTTATAACTTAAGATCTACTGAACTGATTTTGATACGTAGTTGAAAAAAAAATTGGAAAGAAAATGTAAATACAAATTTAAACATTATTTCACAAAACATACAAGTTTACAGTTACACACCAAAGCGCTTACATGCTAGTGATAACAGAATAGTAGTTTATGCAACGGTTGCATAATGATAGGCCTTAAAACATTAGTGCGGTTTTCATTTCATGTGTTTTAAGGCCAAATTATGCAGAGTTGCATGCATAACTTTATCTACACACGTATTATAAATCCTCCATGATGTGTTCAGAAACAATATTTTCTGGCAACAAGTTATTTGTTGCAATCGTGGCTGCATTTACGATATCTGGCGCATTTGCACATCACACAGTCACTCCGAGAAGGCTACTATTCATATTTTCAACTAAAATGTAAATTACAAACAACTTTTTACAATTCTACTTTCGTTCAGAAAAAAACCAACATGAATCAAATGATGAAAGCAGTAATGGCGGCAATTCGATCCTCCGTCAAGACCATTTTTTTTTTAAATCATAGACAAACGAATGAAGTCTCTATTCTCACGTCACTCGAGATCAAATGTCGTTCGGTTTATATTAAAAAAACATACTGAATTGATGTTTCGTATCAATAACTGTTTAATATCTATGGATACTAGAATAGAGACCCACTTGAGTTTTGACAGCTGTTCCAAATTTAATCTCATTTCGATACTAAAATTGATACTGTAATAACATTGCAGCACTGGTTTTACCTAATTGGTTGTCATAATGGTGGTCATTTCTTACGGTTTTTGATTACACTATGGAGGTTTTATGATATGGGTGTAGATAAAATAAATTAATTGTATACATTAGTAATTTATACACAACACACTTGAACACACAAACAAATTCACATTAACAGATAATTTAAAATGAAATCAAGGAGTTTGATAAATAAATAATGACTCGTCTGCTAAATTCACAAACACTGTCAGCAAACAAATCAAAATTATGACCGTCAAGAGCCATGTGGTTGAACAGCACGAGCTCCCGTGGCTATAACACATTGTTTCTTGCCAAATGTTATGAATTAAGCTCAACGGGAAGTACCCTGTTTTGATTCGCTTGCGAGTGTGAAAATATGCGACATAAACAGCCGTATATTTTGACTTAGGAGTTTGAGGTTTTCACAGCTCCAAGAGATTGCACACCTTAGTACTTATTTGATATTAATTTCAACTTGATAAGTACCTCCACGCGTTCCTGACAAAAAGGGTCTCGACAGACAGACAGACGGACAACGAAGTGATCCTATAAGGGTTCCTTTTTTCCTTTTGAGATACGGAACCTTAATAAGGACAGTACCTACCACTATATTATTACTAGATAATCTATTATTTATTGACAGAGAGGTCATCCCCTACATTCCTACTGATCTGTTATGATACAGGGTGGAACGGAACGAGTTACCTTCTCGCAACTGTGAGATTCTTTAGGCTTAGTTCTATATTTTTCTCGAACAAAATATGTATGAAAGTCTCGAACTTTCCATCCGCCATTTGAATATCGATATTATCTAACGCATATTCTACACATTATAACAACTCGTTTTTTTTGTTTTATATTTTCAACAAGCTGTGACTTGAAAACGGCTACTAATAATATTTGTAGCCGTTTTCAAGTATTTTGTATGTAGGTATTTTGTTTTCGTTATCATTATCGTCTGTCCGAGGTGGATGATTTCATCATAATACTTTAATGCGGTCGCACTAATAAAAGGTTAAACAGACGACCAAAAAATAGTCTGTGTTGCAGCTTTCCTTGAAGGTCCGGCTTTGCAATGGTATAAAAATAATACGAATAATACTCGTATAACAGAAGTTACGTGATCAATTTTCATCGACAATTAATTTCGCACAATAATTGTATTATAAATTGCAGACATAAGTAGAAGAATCGATGTTGGAAAATTAAGCGATAAAGAGTGGAAACAAAAAGGATGAAAAATTTATACAGCATTTCAGCATCACCTCGATTCAAAAAAATGATAAGCCACTTCTAGCAGCTAAGCTGTAGAAAACACTGCCGCCCTTTCGAAGCCACGGGCGCAGGCGAGTTTATAAAATCATTTTGTCAAATTTAAAAAGGTTTTAAACCGTTTCTTCTTCTAGGAATACAAATCAACATCGCACAAAGTCAAAGATTTATAATTCCATAGGTTTCCTCGTAATGCGAGATAAGTTTTTACTTATACCATTTCGGAATTTGAGACAATATTGAGACGAACCCTTGTGTGTTGTACGCACATGTATTTTTAACCTATCCCTCAAAGCTGGCATCTTTCTACAGAAAGTAGCATCAAATGGAACCTGTCATCAAGAACCTAAAACGTTGGATACGGCATAAGGATGCCACGAGGAATAAGAAAGAAGACTGTACCTGACGTGGCTAAAGCGCGTCATGATTCGCGTTGACAGCGCAGCACTGCCTTTTTATGACGCCAGCCGCCTCTACCTGCAAACAAATCAAACACTCAAACGACTCTGACTGCCTCGCCCGACTCACTACTTGTTTTTCCATATGTATATCTATCTATTCTGCGAGTATATGGGCTTTTGAAATATTACATTGTTACATCAAACAGAAGGTGATTTATTATTCCGCCAAGTATTTAGTGCTCTAAAAAAACAGAGCGCAATAATACATCACGTGCATAATCTGCTTTTCTTTCAGCGCCAGTGCAGATTATTGAATTAATGTGACATTTGACGCGCACATATAAGACATTAATTTGCAATATGACGATTGTGTATATGAACAAAACAAATATATTTTTTCGCCGCCGTCCGCTCGGCGCGACACCGCAGTTGACAGCATGTGCGTCCCTCGTACCACGAAACTCAGTGCGCGCGGCGATAAGCGACGCGTCATACAGTTTGCGATAGTTAAGCGACAGTCGCCATTTCCAAACGATATCTTAATATTTATCAACTCTCGCCGAACAGACTGTAGCGACGTAAAAAGTATGTTTGCTCCTGCTATGACGCACCCTTCGATTTTTTTATATAGTCTGTGATACTCGCACGTTCTCTCCGAATCCTATGATAACCCATTTATTAAAATCGGTCCAATGGTTCAGAAGGTAAAGTGAAACATCCCGGAATTTTCACAGAAAACTTGTAACTGTTCGATTCATTTTCATATTTTTAAAATCTTGTATTAACCTATATTATCTTTTCAGCCAGTACTTTAAGCAAAACTTTAGACGGAGCAATACCAGTTTGTTATGGCAGCCGAAATGTAGAGTGTCTTGCTAATACTTTGACAGTCCACAAAAACGTTGTTGGACCCTATAATTAAGACGGATGTCAGGTCAGCTGTCCCGTCGAACTGTGAATGTGAATGGATGGAATGGGCATCATCGTATTTATAAACGTCTTGTACAACTAACAAAAAGAAACAGAACAGTCACGAATTTTGTATGCAACTTTATTGCTCTAGCTAGAGCAAATAAGTGCAGATTTGTGCTGAGTATTTAAGGACATAATGATAAAATTAAAGAGTAGTTGGAAGAAAAGAATTACTTTACGGGTTTAAAGTGTCAAAAAAGTTCTTTAAATTTGAATTTTAAACAAGTTCAACAACTGAAACCCGACTAATCCTGAAGCTGCGAAAAGTCGAGTGACATTGTGAAAAAAGAGTAAGATCTGTCACGAATCATGTTAATTTATTAAAATCCGACCTCTTCCGTACAAATGCGTGCCTGTTGGCGCCAATCTGCTATTACTGAAACTTTATTGACGTGACGTTTAACTTTACGCATCGGTTTGACTACATCGCGTTAAAAGTAAAGGCCCGGGCAAACCAAACGCGTTTGCGGCGCGTCGCGTTTCGAACGCGGGCCTGCGCTGCGCGATCTCTAGCCCGAAACGCGTTTGGTTTGCCCGGGCCTTAAATTAATATTTTTCGAGAAAAATAACCTGTGTTAAAAACAGGTGGAATGGATTCTACTCTAACAATTTTTTTGCTTGTTTTGCATTTATTACATAACACCTTGTATGTATATTGTATATCCCTCATGTTAGGCTAAGCGCGCACTACGTTTTTTGGTCCCGGCGAGTCTGATCTCGCGGACGAACAAATAATTGTAGAGCAAGCCATTGAACATGTTTTTTTCTATGATCTGTTGCGCTCAAAGCTTAACGAGCTTAATCGCCTGCTAACGAACTTAAGCGGATCCGTTTTGCGTTTTGCCGGCAGGATTATGAGTATACAGCGTATACTGCCATGGTTAACGCGTTAAGCGCGGTACAAGCTTATTTTGCCTTCCATTAGATTAGACTTTCGTTTGGTGCGTTAGAAAACATTGTGTGGTCATTTCAGAATGAAATCCTGTTAGCCCTAAGGGGTCATATACCTTTATGTTCATCGAAGTCAACACCCGATTAGATACTCATAAATATATGTTGTTCCGCACTGGTTAAAAAAGGATATCAATTAGTGCAGTTCTGGTCAAAAGTGTCTCGTAACCTACCGCCTTGTACGCTACGCCCCGCGGGAATCTGTCTGTGCAAGCCAGTGCGGTAATCAATACAATGGTTTGTTTATCGAGACAATTATTACGAGCCGCAAAGCGGAAAAACAGGTACGAGTTAATGAATACGTCAGTAGCAAAGCTTTAACAAATCAGGCTTAATAATGATTTGTTATTTTACTGTTATTAATGAAATCGATTGACTTTGATTATTTGTGTTTGTATTTCCTCACTACCAGTACCAACATCGAAATTTCTAACCTTAGCTCTCTTCTTATGATGCTGTAGAAGTGAATTCATCCTTACTTGTCAAACATGGTTGGTAAACAAGTTTCTAACCTCGAAATGCACCTTTTTTCGCTAAACCTCTTTCTTCGTAGATTAAGCAACCGGAGATAATATTTTACACATCACTGTGACAATTTTTCACCTAGTATTGCTTTACAAGGTACATTTTCAGGTTATAAACTTGTTTACCAAATAAGACCAGTAACGATGAATTCACTTTAAGTCAATTTATGTCAGTTAATCAAATAAGTATACCTCATAAAATCAGTAAGTATTATTAATTTGTTATTATTTATAATAATTTTATTATTATTAAATAATAATTTCGCATTTCTCAAGCTTAATTTTTATTGAATGACAATTAATCTCAATGTCATGTCATGGACTGACGAGACCTTAATATTATGTTTTGCTTGTAGGTCAAGTCCCGTACAAAATGGGTCGCCATATAAATACAATTTATCTACACCTATATCATAAAACCTCCATTGGTTAATCAAAAACCGTAGGAAATGACCACCATTTTGCCAACCAATTAGGAAAAACCAGTGCTGCGATAAAGAAATAACATGACTTCTTGAGAGAGAAATGAGATTACATTTGGAACAGCTGTCAAAACTCAAGTGGGTCTCTATTCTAGTATCCATAGATATTAAAACAGTTATTGGTACGAAACGTCAATTCAGTATGTTTTTTTAATATAAACTGCACAATATTTGATCTCGAGTGACACGTCAATAGAGACTTCATCCGTTTGTCTATGATTTAAAAAAAAATTGGTCTTGACGGAGGATCGAATCGGCGCCATGTTGGTGTTTTGCTGAACGAAAGTAGAATTAATTGAATAGAAAAAGTTGTTTGTAATTTACATTTTAGTTGAAAATATGAATAGTAAGTAGTCTTCTCGGAGTGTGTGTGGTGTGAAAATGCGCCGGATATCGGAAATATGCAGCCACGATTGCAACAAATAACTTGTTGCCAGAAAATATTGTTTCTGAACCCATCATGGAGGATTTATAATGTGTGTAGATAAAGTTATGTATGCAACTCTGCATAATTGGCCCTTAAAACACACGTGCGATCTTATTATGAAACTCGCCTATCGGCTCGTTTCATGAAAACTGCACTAGTGTTTTAAGGCCTATCATTATGCAACCGTTGCATAAACTACTATTATATTCTCATATTTGTTCTTTATTTTCAGAAACAATTAATTTCTACATGCACGTGATGTAATGGGTAACCATTGTTATGCTTGCGGAGTATTTATGCCAAGACGAGCACTCCAAAAAAACACAGATAGCGAATCATGTATAGGTATACCTAATGCTATATCTGTAACAATTACGTTATATATGCGTCTATATATTAATTTACTAAAGAAGTCCAGTCATTATTTCTTACTTTACAAAGGCTTTCGGGGTCAGTTTTTGTATTTTTATTGTTTTTACGTCTTATGTCATAACTTTTATTTAGCTAGACTGGCAAGTTCTACGAAATACGTTGGTAGACGGTCCGAAAGCGAAGTTTCAAGGGTACTTACACCAGATATTTCTCTGAATTTTTTATCTGCCCTGAATATCAACATAAGATTCAAATAACGTGGGTTGGAAGTACTCTTATAAACTAGGGATAAAAAGATCGATAAAGTAACTTTTGTATCCGGTTAGGTGCCGAAGATATTCCTATTGTCCGTAGGTATTTAGTTTTAATTATTTAAATTATATACAGTAAAAAAGGAAAGGAATGTAGAAAAATGGGTAGTCTTTTCTGGGTAGTAGACCTATCAACATATATTATTTTGACCAACAAAGTTTACTAAGTAGAAAAAAATATTTTAGCCTAAGCGCACAATAAGTACCATTTGTGCTGGCGCCCATTTCTCGGTGCAATCGAGATAATGTCGATTGCGAGATTATCTCGAATGTAGCGAGAATTGGGGGCCTGATCGAGCTCTACCGTCGAGATACACCACTGCACCATATGGTAGAAATCAGTTCCACCGTACCTATTAAGAGTATCGCATGCTTTTGCGGGAAGGAGGAGGAAGAAATATCAAACAAAAGGGCAGTACAGTTTTTTTTTTTTCATTATAATTATTTCTTCACAGACAAGCGATGGCTCTAATTAGATTTAATATTTTATAATTCTTTCTGGATATAATACATTTTCCTCGTATAAATATGTTATAAATCAGTAAATATGTCCGGTAGTAAGTGTAATGGATTGACCGATTTTGACGATTTCCTCTTTCAACATTGAACAGTCACATTAATCAAAGGCTATAAAAATGAGGTATACAAATAATCATACCTCGTTAACATCTTATGAAATTATTGAGTCAAAAGTTTTATTATGGAAGGCAAGGGAAATCCGATTCCCATCCGATTCGGGTACTATTACGAGTTGGAGAAATTAGCGTTGAAAGCGGGAATAAATGATACGACATTGCATCATGTCCATTCAAAATAATAATAAAATGTTGCTTGCCGGACAATTTTTTACTACAAAGAAACATGCAGATTAATATTATTCATAATGAAAATGTACACAGTAAGAATTTGTGGAATTTGCGGTGCCCACAAATACCCATATTGCCGCCAGATATACCAGTTGATCGAAGAGGTCGTGGCGATCATTCTTCAGTGGGTCTTCCGATGAGTATACCACAATCATCATATAAATTTGGTATGGAAATCAGGATAATTTGGTCCGGTGGGCAAGCAAGTTGTCGGAACCGTATAGACTGGAGTGTGGTGTGAGGCAGAGGCAGGAGGGTTTGACCTCACTCACGCTCTCTTATAGGTGGATGCACTCACCGTTGAGCTCAGCGGCATGCAAATCGGCTGCCATGTGGATGACGTATGTTTCAATAACATAAGTTAGGCGGACGATACGGTGCTTCTAGGTGCGGACTTATGAAGTCCATAACGTTTGTGAATTGTAACGCCAGTAGTCATGTACTTAAGAGCCATATTACGATTTTTGCAATAATTGGGCAACTTTGGCGTTCTTATTACAAGAAACTGAAAGACTTAGACAACTTTGACTTGCTGAATGGTGGAGTATAGGTATTACTATTGATCATAGCGGCCTCGCTTTTTGCAATTTATTCTTATATATTGATACAAAGCCGAAATTCCGCAGCACGTTTTTCAATAAATGCGCGACGACACTTTTTCGAGCTCGTGGATTGAACTTCTGTATTAAGCAAACGAAATGAAATATGTATAATAATATCTCTCAAACAGTCGTGTAGTACATAGCGGCCTCGGAATTTTTAAATATGTATGTATTATGTAGAAGAAAAAATCCACGACAAAACCATAAAACTACTAAAAACGCTAAGAATTAACCGCAAATTTCTTTTTACTACGTTAATATTATTACGTAAAATGTATATCAGAATAATCGTTAGTTTATAAATAATTTAAATTTAATAAAATGTATTATGCAACTTAAAATAAACCTAATTACAACTCCCAAATTACTACATAATGTGATGTGTCGGCCTTGCTTCAGTGCCGCGCTGGCGTTTGATTGGGATGTTTCTGTGTCCGGCCGAACGATGGTTCCCAGTGTAAAAAGAGCGCTGACGGCCATACATCTTATATGGCCGTTAGCGTTCTTTGTACATTGGACGAGGGCGACGTGAAGCGTGCGTCCAATATACCTAATCTTTTAGAACGCGATTTAGTGATAGGGCTCTTAAGAGGGCGTAACCTAAATGTTCGTGTTTTAATGAATTTGGAAGACTTTATCGTCTAAACGTTCGTCGTCTGCCTTAATGACGTCGTCCGAAAAATGCCTTCGATTACTTTAAACCACAACAGACACTATAACAGGCCTTTATTGGACATTGTAAACTTTATTGTTTATCGCTATTGTTGTCTCTTCTTTAATGGAAAATAAGATAAAGACCGAAACGATTATACAGAAACCGACCAATTACAATTATGTCTTAGAGAATTTCGAAATTTGGACCATGGGACCATTCTGTACACTGTCTGGTAAAGACTCGACGTCGAGCGCTGGTCGAGTAGAATCCTATATTGGCATACACCGGGTTTATATGCGGCAATTGCTACTTCGTCGACGAACGAAGCGCTTTCCACGTTCGAGAATAGCACGGCTGATCAACGCATATGAAAAAAGCCGGTCAAGTGCAAGTCTAACTCACGCGCCTTACGCGACTTACCAATGAAAAAACGATAGTACCGAAGCACTGGTAGATTCAACCCATTTTAATTTATTCATGTGATTCGCTGGTGGCTAATTTGCTGAATAAATGAATGGAATTTAATTTGAAAAAGTCAAGAGTTTATAATGTTCAAGTGCTGTGGATTTTTGTTCAATAAATAAATAAATAAAGGCGGGCAAGAAGCGTATAACTACTGTACCTCCTATTAACTTTTACAACATGCCTTTGCAAAGGGTACGTACTTGAATTTATAGACGATGCAAAAGAGAGTGGAGAGCATTGGCAGTAAAGGCCCAGGCAAACCAAACGCGTTTGCAGCGCGTCGCGTTTCGAACGCGGGCCCGCGCAATTTGTACATGGCACACCGAAGGCGGGCTTTAACGCGTTTCGAACGCGGGCCCGCGTTGCGCACGCCCCGTGCCGCTTTCGCGACGCGTTCGCCCCGCCTCGGTGTGCCTCTAGACATGGCGGCCATATTAAATACAACTTCGCGTGCCCGCGCACGCGTCGCCGCCGCTTCGCGCACGCCCCGCGCCGCTTTCGCGACGCGTTTGCTTCGCCTGGGTGTGCCTCTGGACATGGCGGCCATATTAAATACCAATTCGCATGCCCGCGCACGCGTCGCCACCGCTTCGCGCACGCCCCGCGCCGCTTTCGCCACGCGTTCGCTTCGCCTGGGTGTGCCTCTGGACATGGCGGCCATATTAAATACCAATTCGCGTGCCCGCGCACGCGTCGCCGCCGCTTCGCGCACGCCCCGCGCCGCTTTCGCCCCGCGTTCGCTTCGCCTGGGTGTGCCTCTGGACATGGCGGCCATATTAAATACCAATTCGCGTGTCCGCGCACGCGTCGCCGCCGCTTCGCGTACGCCCCGCGCCGCGCTGCCCGAGTTGTCTGCGGCGAAAGCGGCGCGGTGCGGGCGCGAAGTGGTTCGTACGTGGGCCCGCGCTACTTTTTGGTGTGCCATGGTCAATTTGATTCGTTGTTTTACAAATTGCGCGGGCCCGCGTTCGAAACGCGACGCGCCGCAAACGCGTTTGCTGTGCCCGGGCCTTTAGAGCTAAAATATCCCACAGGTTTGCTCGGTGCTCCACAGAAGTGAAAATCACGCTCTTCAGAGCTTATTGCACATCATTTTCCACGAGCAACCTGTGGGTAAACTATACCAAGAGACATACAGCGCTCTCCGCGTTCAATATAACAACGCATTTAGGGTACTGCCTCGCTTTTTCAGCGCATCAGGGATGTTCGCGGAGTCGCGCGTGGACTGTTTTAACGCCACCATGCGCAAGAGGTGTGCCTCCCTGGTGCGCCGAGTGAGGGCGAGCCGCAACAGTTTCCTAGCCATGTACGCAGACAGGCTTGACTGTCGGTTCATAAACCACTGCTGTAGTCTGAACGTCCCTTACCACAGCGGTGACTGACGAGCGGACCATAGCAGAGGGGTATTCTGTAACCACTTACACATCATATTTAAGTTGACTGTATCGTTAACAAATATGAATACACACATACATACATAGCATCACACCCGAAATCCCTAATGGGGTATGAATCTCGTTGTTTTAAATAAATTATTATTATTAATAATAATATAATACTCCAGTAATGCCGGAGACCGTCACAACACCACATCGAGTTCAGTTTGAACGATATGTGTACGCCACGAGGGGGATATAATTTGCGTCGAAGGCCGGCGAATATCAACTATCGCGGATGGTATAATACTTAGGTCTGTAGTACAAAATTATCAGCTCACTTTACAAACCGCTACTTCTTCAATTATAAGGAACTAGTGGACCTGCCACAGCTTCGTCCGCGGTATTTTCCATACAATCTTTATCACCTCTTTTCACCCCTTTAGGAATGGAATTTCAAAAAATCCCTCCTTAGTGCTACTACTACTTAGGGTACTCGAGGAATATCTCCTCTAAATTTCAAATCTCTAGGACCACCCGTTTAGGCTGTGCGATGTCTATACTTAAGTGAGTCACGGTAGGTACTGTGTTATATGTATTGATACACAGAATCTCCCAAACTTGCCGCCACGTCGGTAGAAGTCGGGGTATCATCGTTATGGAATAAGGAGGACCCAGTTGTAAATAGGAATGATTTTCATAATAAAAAACCGGACAAGTGCCAGTTAAACTCGCGTGGAGAGGGTACCGTGATTATATGAAATTTCCTGTTACTTTCAATACCATACACTTTCCATAGGTTTTCCTGTCATGTATAGGTAAAGAACTATTTTCCGTATTTATTTATTTTCAAAATTTGAGGCACAGTAGTTTCGGTGATAAGGGGGAAATGGTAAATTTTCGCCTAAATTTTTATATAACTTCAAAACTATTTTAAAATTATAAAAATGTATATTTCAAATCCCAACAATGAGCCCTTTCATTTGATAAGACACACGCCATTGTTTGCAAAACTTTGTTTTTATTTATTTACCCCCAAAATAAGCCCCCATGTATAATATTCATTTATTTACGTTACATGTCTGTGTTGCGGCCACTGACTTACTGTACCAAATTTCAACTCAATCGGTCCAGTAGTTTCAGAGCGAATTGGCTGTGATAGATGGACAGACAGACAGACACATGAGTGATAAAGTCTTTTTCATTATAATACATGCGCGGTCCCAGGGGGGCGGTCACAGGGGACATGACCCCCCCCCCCAAAATCGTTCACGTCAAATTGAAAAATCAAGTCTAAAAGTAAAGTTTAATTTACTTGACATATTTTATTATTAGTGACCCCCCCCCCAAAATTTCAGGCTGCGACCGCGCCTGTTATAATATTAGTTTAGATACCGCGCGGGACAAATTTGTCCCCTACCTACTTGTGGTTTACCTTAGTAAGCGAGTTGAGATGCAAATTTGTCCCCTATTCTAACCAATTCTGAGGTCTGAAATAGTGACAATAGTGACCAAATTTCGAAAATAGTGAGAAAAGTGACAAGATCTTAAAATGCCCATGTTTTAAATCCATTTATTTACGTTACATGTCCGTGTCGCAGTTACCGACTTACACATGTGTACCAAATGTCAACTCAAACGCTTCAGTAGATTTGGAGCAAATTGGCTGTAACAGACAGACAGACGAGTGATCCTAAAAGGGTTCCATTTTTTGTTTTTGAAGTATGGAACCCTAACAAACAAATATACGCATCGAATTGCGCCTGTTTTTTCGAACATCGAATTTTCATGATAGGTACCTTGTATATATTGTTGAAGAAATAACTTGTATTATTTGTGTTGTATACTCATGATATGTTTTGTTCTTGACTTAAAACTAGAGATGCAACGGATATCCGGTTACTATCCGGTATCCGGCCTATCCGGCCATGATTTTACTATCCGGCCGGATATCGGATAGTGAGTCAGTATCCGGCCGGATACCGGATAGTACAAGCTTGCATCAGAAATAGGATAAAACTATCAGAAATAAATGAAATCCAGGTCAGTTATCAAATTAAAACTTAGTTTCTTGTAATTTAAACATATAACATCACTTAACATCACGTCGTGCACGTTTGAATAATCCCAACTGACTTAATAGAGAGCGTATTGAACCTCAAAGGGCCTCCCCGCCAATTTACAATCCGTTACAAGTTGAAACTTGGTCGCCACGGGAAGGCCGCGCAAGCTTACACGACTTTAGAGATAGCTAATGTGCAGCCGGATATCCGGCTATCCGGCCAATGGTCATGCCGGATATCCGGTATCCGATATCCAGCCAAACCACTATCCATTGCATCTCTACTTAAAACCATAATCTTAGGTATGAACATAGGTTAGTTTGAATGATGATCATTACACTTTGACAAAGGATTAAATAATACAGCTATTAGTCTACTACAATCTTCTTACTGATGACATTAAAAACATTATAATGACTCAAAAATGTTTTACTAAAACTTTAAGCATATTTTATGACCCATCCATTTTACTTGAGTCAAGAATATTATGTA
The DNA here is from genome assembly GCA_947859335.1 of Tortricodes alternella. Taxonomy (NCBI): domain Eukaryota; kingdom Metazoa; phylum Arthropoda; class Insecta; order Lepidoptera; family Tortricidae; genus Tortricodes; species Tortricodes alternella. Next base: position 16,969,861 of record OX401970.1, on the reverse strand, counting down.
AAGATTTTTAACTAATGTACCTACATGAAATGTATAATGATTTGAGTGGCACTAACAAATGATTTATTTACTTAATATTAAGAATTTTATAAAAATTTTGTAATTAGTCTTTGATAATGCAGTTTTACTACCCGTAGCGACTTTGGTTACAATCGTGTTTATGCATAAACGCAAATAAATTAATGATTATGATTATATGAATGCAAAGTCAACTTGCCAAACACTGGTATATCTTTATTAGGCACAATGTTTGCAAAACTAGTCTTCTGGTAAAACGAATAAAGTCAAAAATAGAAAAAGTGCCAAAAACATATTCTAAATATCAGTTCATATGGAATATTGATACTTACTATTCGCTTTTCGATGTAGTACGTTGGTTAAGAATATCGTCCATCCCGTTTGAAGAAGCATGGAAGCTTCACGAACTAATTAGTTTTGAAGTCTTCGAAACTTGGATCCACTTTTAACCTTGTAAAGTTCGACAACGATTTCAATATACTAAACCTAGAAATTCTTTGAGTTTACCTTAAAAGTGATTAAAAAACTGTTAATGAATGATTTTAGTTACAGTAACAATAAAAACACTTGCACCCACTCGAATCTCACGAAACAATCCAACCACAATCCAACCATCCGCGAACCATCCAATCTAGATGAGAGGTACCTAGTCTGTCTATCAGACGTCAAAACGTCAACGTCAAAGCCTGCGTTTTATTGCGACCTTTGTCGTACCTATTTAATTAATCAGAACTGGCCCCCAATTCTCGGTGCATTCGAGATAATCTCACAATCAAGATTAAACGTCAGTGCATACAGTAGTTTGACATAATTGTATGAATCTGACGTTTAATCTCGCAATCGATACTATCTCGAATGCACCGAGAATTGGGGGCATGGAGAGTGCAGTGCACGCTGAACGTAAAACTGAAAACAAGTTAATTCCTTTGAGTATTTAGTAACTGAAGACGCTTGTCTTTGCCTCTGTCGATGTACAATGATCTTGCATTGCAGATTATAAAACCGGCCAAGTGCGAGTTGGACTCGCGCACGAAGGGTTCCGTAACATTATCCATCATCAAGAAAAAAAAATTGATGTACGGTAGCCCCCCTTAAATATTGGTTTTATTTTTATTTAATTATTTATTTTTAAAGTGAATATATAACTAAATATTCTGTGAATATTTCAAGCGTCTACCTGTTGTATGCAAAAGATCACGTTTGTTGTATGGGAGCCCCTTTCAATATTTATTTTATTCTGTTTTTTAGTATTTGTTGTTATAGCGGCAACAGAAATACATCCTCTGTGAAAATTTCAACTGTCTAACTATTACGATTCATGAGATACAGACTGGTGCCAGACGGACAGACACGGACAGAGACGGACAGCGTCTTAGTAATAGGTTTAACCCTTTGGGAGCGGAAAGCTAAAAAGGAATGACCAGCCAAAAAAAAATTCACAATAGTTATTTGTTATACAAGAGTGCAAAGTTGCTTTTTAACCGCGTGCTCAATTTTGATGACCGAGCAAGCGAAGGATTTTAAGAGAAATTAGAATCCTGAGCGTTAGCGATGGAATCAAAAGAGCACGACGTGAAAAATCTTTGCACCCGAGTGCAACACGTAGCTTTTCATTCCACCTCAGCGAGGAAATGACTAAATGCAAAAAAATACATTTGCGCATTATCAACAGTTTCAGTCAATTCTGTTGGCGTCAAATAAACTTCCTCGTCGCTAGACTAGCTAGGCTAGATTTTAGGTTTTTCACTTGTTTTCAAGTTTCTTGTTTTTAACCTAAGGTTTTAACAATATGACGTGAAAAGAAAATGGCGCGTGCAAAGCCAATTAAAAAAAAAAGTACTTACCTACACCAAGAAGGTTCCGAGTCTGAGTTTTTAACAAATTAAAAAAGGTTGTATGATAAATCCGGCACCATGAAGGTAGAAGTAAATAGGTTTAATGATGTTTTGAATTCACAAACTTAGTGCACACGATGTTCAAAATTCAATTTACTTTATCCTCTAGCGGATAAAAACGGCTTCTGCACTCACAAATCGAAGGGCAAAAAAAATACTCTTTCCGAGATGGGGGAATGAAAAGTTCTTTCCTTTGGCAGGTTGGGACTTTCTTGTCTCAAATACGAACCTATAAACCTTGACCTAACGATGCCGGGAGGCTTGCGGATGATATTGACTGTAAAATGCCTGCAGCGGTAATATTTCGATTTTTATGATTCCGACGCAACGAAACAGCTGCTAGGAATACAATAAAAACTAAATCCCGCATGCAATGAAGCTTGAAGAAGACTGATACAGTAGTTGCGAATACTTATGGAAATCTCGTCTCTTTAATAAAGGACTATATTAGGCTTTAGAAAATACTAATCTTCTGGAAGCTTAATCTATCTATCTTCTATACCTACTTATAATAAAAGGCTAACGAACTTGATTTTGTACATGAAAGATATTTAAAAAAAGAATGATTAATTTGCCAATTAGGCGGTTAGGAGATGCCGAAACACATTTTTTTTTCTTGTCTGTCTGGCTGTCGGTTAATTTGTGCTTCAACCACGCTAAAACTACTGGACAGATTTTGATGAAATTTGGTGTGGGTATAGTTTATGATCTGTAGTCACATATAGGATAATATTTATTTCGAAATTCATCCCCTAAGTTGGATATATAGGGGATGAAAGTTTTTATGGAGATACGTCATTTTTGAAGTTAGAATCCTGAAAATTGGTATAATAATAGCTGGTTACAAATGAAGACTTATAATTTAAAGATTTTGAAATCAGCCCTTGAAGGTATAAAATAGGGGATGATAATTTGTATAGGAGTACCATAATTTTTGAAGATAGAAACATGTGAATCGGTATAACGACTGCTGGTTACGAATAAAGAAATGTAATTTAATGATTTTGGAAAATCAGCCCTTAAAGGGGTAATAATAGGGGTGGAAAATGTTTATGGGAGCACTTTAATTTTTGAAGATAGAATCTTGAAAAATTATATTGAAGCTGTTGGTTTCAAATTATGAATGACGTGTTAAGTGTTTTTGGACAATCGACCTTTACAAAAGTAATCTAAAGGTTGGAATTTGGTATGGGACATTACACATATAGATAGATCTGTAGAAAATTCGTATCTTTAATTACACCACTTTTAGAAAAAAGCAGTATGACGGGCTAATTGAGGGATACTGAATCCAAATCAATCATTTTTAGAATTTTTGGCTGTCTGGCTGTCTCTCTTACCTACGTATATGTATGCATAAAACTTAAGATCTACTAAACCGATGTCCATCAAATTCTGTATGTCTGTGTAGATAGCTTATGTGCTTAATTTTTATCTAGGGCACTTTTTACCCAACTCGGCGAGTGTAAAAACGAAGGTTATGGTTTATCGTTTAATTCTTATTTCTCAGATTATTTTTTACAGTTTATTATGTTGTTATGGAAGCATATTGGTATGAAGTTAGTTTATGAGTATGATAATCTAGAATAGATTTTACACGATTCCGCAACGAATCACGAATGACCGAATCATACTTTACCACTATTAGGTTAGGTTAAGATGAGTTAGGTAAATAGGTTAGGTTAGGTTAGTGATGCGTCAGGGCCGAAGGCCTTAACTAGGCAGAAGTAGGAGCTCCGCCAAGCGGAGCTCCGTCGACCCTGTCACTATGTAACGACTTAACGTATGATTTGGTTATTCGTGATAGACAGATAGATCTCAATTTACATAGGTTGAATCAGTTATAAAAACAGTCTACACGTGGAAAGACTGAACAAAACACGATAGTTGAAGAATACTCAAGTTCAAGTTTTCAACTGTCAGTTATGAAAGTAAGTTACAAATACCTAAATTATACCTAACGCGTATTTCTATTTCGTTATAAAATATTAATCCCGGCATCAATAACTGGTTCTAAACCACACACAGTGAATTTCGACCTAAAAATTACGCCTTTAGGCTCACCAAACCATATCAAATGCAAGACAGAACACCCGAATGCCAAATGCAAGTCAAAGCATTTTTTTTTCAATGGAATTCATAACACTGTTACAATACCACAGGAAACTGTTATAAACTCAATAGGTATCTCTTAAGGATTATTTTCTTTTCATTTGTACTATTATAGAAGTATATATTTACTTACTTCTATAATATTTAATTGTCTATAACATGCCATTTTTTATAAATTTAATTTCAATTAAACAGAAGTTACACATTTTGAAGGAATGTACATTTTTTTTTATTCCCTACTACCTTCTGCTCAGACTTCGTTCACGTGGAATTCGGTTATAGTTATTCCCTATTTTTTTGTTTTTACACTTCCCCTGTATTAAAGCGAACAAAACAAAAAAAAATGTATTCAAATCGGTCAAGCCATGTTTAAGCTTTAGCGAGATGAATGCACGGCAATTGATTTTTATATATAAGAAGAAGATATACTTAGGTACATATAGATTTGGTATATGTTTTGTTTTTTAATGAAATAGATCTTTGTAACCATATTTATATAGGGTTTTAATATCCAATCTCAATCACGTAGGAAATAGGAATAGTAATAATTTCAAAAGTATGAGTAAGGGTTATCACTAACTTAAGATAATTTTCATTTGGTTGATATCTATTATACCTATACTTAAATATATACTGATTTTTTGTATGTTTGTTTGTAATGGATAAAATCAAAAACTACTGAACCTATTTAAAAAATTCTTGCATGTTTAGAAAGCTACATTATCAGCGAGTAACATAGAGTACACTTTATTTTGATAAATAATTTTGTTTCCTACGAAAATTGCAGTGATGTATCAAAAATTTGCCTGTTAAAGGCGTGTGTTAGCGTGCGATGCAAAAAATATTGATGATTCATAAAATAAAATCTACCTACTACATGTTTATAGTACCTACTCATCATTGCTCGCATGTGAATTTTGATGTTATAAGTGTAATGCGTGGAATAAGCGCCTCTTCTTCCCGTTCGCATCATTAAAATGACCGCTTCGATTACATTACTTTGTAGCATGTAATGCGGAGTCTGGTCCAATGTGAAGGACTCTAAAAATCCCCCCCCCCCGAGATCAGGCACAGCAGAAGGTCGGTGTTGATCTGCGCAAGAAATGCTTCTCCCAGGGCCAACTTTACGATGCGTGTTCTAGTGTGAGCTGTTGCATCCGTGTTTACAGAACCCAAAGGCGGATTTAGGTGGGGGGGCGTTGTCATAGGCTATATAAAAATTCTAAGGGTGTGTCATAACAGGTGCCACGATTCTTTTTACGTCGCAGTCGGGTTTAACTGTACCTTTACGTTTTTTACCAACTTTTTGCAGTAGTAGAAAGAAAAGCAGACTATGCCTCGCATCAAGTGATTTGTTATTGCGCTCGTGTTTTTAGACCCTCACTTGCGTTCGGGCCCCAAACTAACACTCGGCGCAATAATGAATCACTTTCTGCTTGGTGCAATAATCTACTATAACAGACTTCAAAAAAAAGATTCTCAATTCGGTGTATTTTTTTATGTTTGTTACCTCCTTCACAACGTCGTCATTTATTAATTCATATGGAAAATTCTTTTTTTAATCGGTGCCTAGGGAATACTTCCAGTTTGGTCCCGGTGTAGTCAAAGTCGAGGTGTGATGTGAGGATCTATGAGGAATCGATGGGACTCTTTGAAATATTATAGGCACGCATATAATTTCACGCGAAAGAAGTCGCGGACTGAAGCTAGTTTAATATAAAGTGAGTTTTCAAACGTAAATTAGCTAGCCTTTCCCGTGACTTTGTCCGCGTGGGATTTAGTCGCCGGTATTCCCTCGGGAACTGCATTTTCATGATAATTTTGCCTATGTCCTCCGACCATCCAACTATCGCTATGCAGAAAATCAAGTCAAAACTAATACAGAGGACTGTGAACCAACGGCAAAAATCATCCTTTTCATACAAAAGGTGATAACGATTTTTACCCCTTAAATGTTAACCGATTTTGACCAACTTTTTATAGGTTGACAAGTTAGGACATAATCTAGGTCTATAAGTTTTTTTTTGAATATTGATTAAATATCAACAAAGTCAAATAATCCCCGAAATTAGTTTTGTATGTATGTGAATATTGAAACAGCAATACTCTGAATTTATTGAAAAATCAAAACGTAAATACCTAAATTTGGTTCTGACTGACAACCTATCAAAAACTGGTCAAAATCGGTTAACATTTAAGGGGTGGAAATCGTAATCGCCTTTTGTATGAAAAGCCGTATGTTCCACTCTTCTTAACACACTTTCATAGTTGAAAATGCAGAATATTTTTTTGCAATGGACTCTTTCACCTGTCTCTACCAGCGCTTCGTAGGGTATATAATAATTTTTATTTGTGATCATTATCAGCCTACATACTGTTGAGTACAGGCCTCCTCTCTTAGTGGGAGGGACTGGGCAGTTCCCTCAGTTGGGCCCAGTGCGGATTGGAGAGTTCCACATCGTTTAATCACTTTGCAGATGTGTGCAAGTCTCCTCACGATATTTCCCTTCACTGAAATGTAGTAGTGATAAATATCAAATTTGATACCGCCCATAATAAAACTCAAACGTGGAGCCGAACTTTGTACCTGCAACTCCATGCACGAGGCGCCATGACCACCCGGCTACCACTGCAAACATCTATGATATTACTAGCTTTTGCCCGTGACTTTGTCCGTGTGGAATTTCATAATTAAGTACAGGATTGCAGCTCCGCCAGCGTGGCATCTAGTGAAAACTTTATAACTGACCCTCCTGCAATATGAGTGTATCGGAACTTTTTTTCTGTAAATATATTCAATGTATAGATAGACAGTTCTGTTACAGATTTTTAAAATGTATACATACAATACAATATAAAATGCACTCTAATCTGCTCGCACCTCTTCACACCTCTCCTCTCCTAGACTGTAAGAGATTAATTATTTAAGTGACATGTGACACCACTAAAACCATAGTAATTCGAGAAAATCTATAGAAGCACATACATGTAGCACACATTTTCTGCGAGATTTGGATTTAGTTTATTTTTTGATCAACCCCGTTGTTGTGCCGTAAGCATTAGTCTTTATAAAAATCCAAAATGCACAGGAATACAGATAAAAAATAAAAACCAAAATTACTATAATTTCCTATATGTTTCTAATAGTTACATTAATTATTTCATTTTAAAGTCTAACGAACGTCTTAAATATACCGTTATTTAACACTATAATATATTAAAAATATAAACATAATAAACATATTTTTTTTTACATTTTCATATACGTCAACCTTTTTTTCAAGCACTGTAACTTTTGCTTTAAGGATATCTGGCATGCAGGTGTTCTAGTCTTGCATTTGAAATAGTTCGGTGAGCCTTAACGCATAATAATTGGATGGTGACCGTTTTTTAGGTCGAAAATCACTGTGGCGTATGTCAAAGTTCAATATTTATTTATGATACAAGTGCGGAAAGTAGGTGATTTTCGACGATTGACACGAGTCGGAAATCATCTTACACACGTGTATCATACAACGTTTTACTATGCAATGTCCGAGAAAATAAAAAATATATATATATTGAAAAAGTCAATGTCATTCTTACATTTCATTGCACTCCTTATCATAGAATAAAGAGACCACAGTGTGCTTAGCTCATATTTCTTGGCTTCAGAAAAGGATGTTCCGAGGTAAAATTAATAGATTCGTCACTTGAACTCGACATTTTAGCAGATTAACCTTTTGAACGCCACGGCTAACGACGAAAAAGCGTGCCACGAGCGCTCGACGACGGCCGTAGCCGACGCAAATGTATGGAAATATCGTGGCGTCAGAGGAGCACGGAAATCTGCTGTCGGCTACTGGCGACTGGGGCGTTCAAAAGCTTAACACAGATCGACTCCGAACTACGCAAGCAATTAGTAAAATGGCGGGCTTATTCCCAATACATGCGCGCTCAGCATATCTACTGCGCATGTGCAAATAGCTGGCACGTCTTATCGCAAAATGGCATGAGCAAAATATACGTTCAGCCAAATATATTTAATGAATATTTAAAATTAATTAATTAACAAAATCAAAATCAAGAGTAATTAATAACGCCTTTAATGAAGTATTCCTTTTATTGTACCTTTTATGTGAATGATAATCTGTACTTGACTGATCTGTAAAACTTTTCTCAAATAATAAAAACTGCGTCGGTTTGACGCCGAGTAAAAAATAAAATAAAAGTTAAAAGCACTAGATAAAAAAGTGGCACTTTCGGAACAATTTGGCCGGTTGGAAAACGCTCTTTTGGAGCACATGCATTGTAAAAATATTTAAGAATCTTTCACTTATTTATTGTTCCATTACAGGCCTATATACTTATTATAATTCGATGGATTAAATCTTGTGTCATGTCAATTGATGGAATATCAGTTAATACAAAAAAATACTGACGCAAATGTAAAACAACACAACTATGTCCACTAAGAAGATAGAATACAACCTATGTCGACACGAGAGCGCCAATCTAATAAGGCATCAAAGATTGAAGAAAAATAATTGCCAGGAACGCTTATTTCTTGACGCTTGATCCTCCTTCGGTAAGACGATTTTCTTGCAGTGGAATCTGGAATAGTACAAAACAAATAAAGGTAAGCTACCCTAAGTATTATCTACAATCTACATGGTGGAACCCTGCACCTTTCCGCAAATGTAAAATTCTGTAGGCTATATTATATACAAGTTTATGCACTTTTAGAAACATGATAGAGGCAAAACTACAAATGCTATTTTATTTCTATTTATTATAAGTAATAAGCATAAAATATATTTTTTATCTGTATAAACAATGTCGCCTAAATGAGCTCCGTCTTGTTGCTGGCACTCCTGCAACCTACTATGCAATTGTATGGAAAGATACTGACAATCATCATTTCTGGTAGGTACATATTTCAAAATATGGCGTGTGACATATCAAATGAAAGGGCTTGTAATGAGGATCTTATTTTTTTTTAAATAATTTTAAACTAAACGGTTTTGAAGTTATTTAGGAAAATAGGCATAAATTTACCATTCCCCCCTTCCCCCTCCTTATCGCCGAAACAACTGGACCTAAAATTTTGAAAAATATACAAAAAATAGTTCATTACCTAAAGATTACAGGAAAACCTTCAAAAAGTGTAACATAGTAAATTTCATATAATCACGGAAGTTTAACTCGCATTTTTCCGTTTTTTTTTAAGTGTTTATCATAGTAACCACGTTGCTTTCCTGTGAAACGGTGTATTGTAGTCAAAAATATACAAAATGGCGTTTAATTTCCCATCATCTTTTACACACACAATTAATAGTTTAGAATAAAATTTGTGTTGCTATTTGCAAAAACTTATGGCCCTCCCTGTATATTCTATAGTTTTCTCCAAGAAACTATGTAAATATTTGTAGCCGTTTACAAGTTACAGCTTGTTAAAGTTTCATACTAAAAACCGGACAAGTGCGAGTTAAACTCGCGTGTAGAGGGTTCCGTAATTATATGAATGTCCTGTTACTTTATAAACCATAGACTTCGTATAGGTTTTCCTATAAGAAATAAATAAATAAATATATATTTTTTTATTTTAGGCTCAGTACTTTCGGAGATAAGCGGAGGGCGGAATGGTCAATTTTTGCCTATTTTCCTAAATAAATTCAAAACTATTTATCTTAAAATTATAAAAAAGAATATTTAGGATCCTGACAATAAGTTCTTTTATTTGATATGTCACACGCCATAATTTGCAAAACTTAGCCATTAGTTATGATAATGATGGTTTAAAATTGCTTTTTATCGATGTCGATAAACTTGGTCGATTTTTAATCAATCACTAGCACTGGTACATTTTTGCCCCCATCAGTCCGGTGTCAAATTCCCGTATCAAATTTCAACTCAATCGGTCCAGTAGTTTCGGAGCAAATTGTCTGTGACAGACGGACAGACGAGTGATGTGTGATGGTTCAGTTTTTCCTTTTGAGGTACGGAACCCTAAAAATACGTTATGTCATGTAGAGACCGGAGACCATAATAGGCCTCAAGCTACATATACAGAGTAAGTAGTTATTAGGTTATTACACAATCCCTGTTAGAGTTAATTTCCTGTAGATTTGGTTATATTTAACCGAATTTGATGCCCTGCTATTTTCTACATATCGCTGCTTTAGTTGGACAGTGGCACAACTCGAAATGAAACTATTATTTTAAGTCTTAATACTATTTCATTAAATGCTCTAATCGGAGACCATTTAAGTTTGAGTTGTGTTACTGTTCTACTAAAGCAGCGATAAGTCTATGTACTGTCGTTTTCCTCTTTACGATTTTTATAAGTAAAGATAAGTTAAAGAATTACAGTGGCTCGTTGGTCTTCCATTCGGCTGGCTTGTGCACGCATCAAGAGTGCAAAGAAGTCATTATCTGGGACTGTCTTCGGGCGCTCCTCGGGCTTCGGTCTTGGCAACTCGGAGCGTTGATCTTCCAGGCGAGACCCCTGCAACATATCAGGGATGGAATATTTCAAATTCCGTACCGTGAAGCAACAAATAAGTTTTAACAATAAAAACGAACCTGAACGCGAGCAATCATATCGAGGAAGTCGTCTTCCGGCTTGATGCTAGTGGTCTGCTGCAGTCGGAGGCCCGGCAGTGAGGTGCCCTTGCTATCTGCGCTGAGTTTCTTTGGCAATGGGCGCAGTTCAGCTCGTTGGGAGTCCATTCGCTCAGATTGCAGGTCGGTAATCATGTCTAGCATGGCGTCGTTGGGACTGGAAAATAAATAGGAAATAAACTGATATGACTATGATACCTTAGTTGTTCGTTCTTGGAAGAGATAAACGTTTGATAAAACAAAAAAGGTAATAGTTCGTTATCTCTTTATCTATTGTGTAAATCTAGAGAGTATCTTTCGAATATTAGGAATAATTATTTTTAAAAAAGTATACAAGAACATTATTATGCGCGAATACGAGTATTTTATGTTATGGACATACTTCGTTGTAGTATCCTTGGAGTCATGGGTTTTCATGTTTACACGATAAGCAATCAATGGTGTTACTGGCAGGTAATTTTCCGCCCGAGGGTCATTGAAATAGAGCGACTAGAGCGGCTCGACGTGCGCTCGGCGTTTCATGGCGCTACGCGAGTTTAAACGAAGCGATAAGCGTATTATTGTCGATATGAAAGACATTTACTTCCTCTTCAAAAAATATTATCTGAGCATTGGCGTTATTTAAAATCGCTACAGCCATATTTTTTAAGCAAAATATTAGTTCAAATTCGACCAAATTTGTATTAGAAGTCAAGAGCAAAAACTAGTTGTTAATAATAATGTTGATGGCGCCGTTGGTCTGAGATCAATAAATACGTAAATTAATAAATATTGTTTACTTGTGACAACCCTAGCGTCCATACGCCGTTTCGAGACTGTCTAAACTAGACGTTGTCGGCATTTACCACGAGATCACAAGCGTCGGCCTACTGTATCTTTTTATACTGTGGTAATACTTACTGGCATATTAAATGTCAGTTCGGATATTATATTACATGGTCCACGCCGTTATTGTATAATTCATATTGATTGGAACATATGCAGCAATGTAAAGTACTACAGCCTCTTGAATTTGTCACTCATCTTTTGTATAAGTGTGATACCCAATCTGTGAAGGTACCTTTGGAGATACAACAAACCCGCAAGACGCTAGTGCACCAGATAAAAAGATACATTCTAATACTTCCTTAAATCTAGTGTAAGCAGGGATCCTGTTAACAGAGCAGATGAGATTTTGGATAAAGGTAATGATTTTTACTTACTTGTTGTTTTTATTGCCACTGCTGGCAGATCTCTGAAGTTTCTTAGTGGAGATTTTTGACTTTGGCCTGTTTTCTTTGTTGCTGTTGAGCTCGGCTCTCTGCTCATCCATACGTTCTGACTGGCAACGAGTCAGTAAATCAAAGAAAGATTCTACGGGGTTCTCTTCGGACTCCGTTCGCAAAACCACAGCCTTCTTATCATTGGCCTCTTCCTCGTTTTTCTTAGCATCTGGAGTTATCTAAGGAAAGAAGGAAATAAACTTTCAACTACGCGAAGGTTATCTCAACAAAACACGAGGGAGTTCACGACACATACTATTTTTAAGAGCTGTGTATGTAAATCGGGCATGTGAAACATGCGGCCCGAAATTACATAACATCCAAAAATAGTTAATGTCATTATGAAAATGTAATCCATAAAGCACTCACTGCCGCCCTCGCATATATACGTTTGCACTACTTTCATCACATGCCCCGTTTGCGTGTACAGCGTATACTTTGACATTCCCTTTTGTTAGTCTTCAGGCAAAAGGGAGGCAGTGAATGTGTTAGAGTTATATTTTGCCATTCGTGGACTCCATTATCACTTTCTTTTGGTCAAATGATGTAGCCCTAGTGCAATTTAGTGTTCATGTAATAGCGTCTTATTACTTACCGGTATGAGGGAGAGCTGTTCCATGCTCTGGCGGCGTACGCGCAGTGCATTAAATGGCGTCCGAGGAGCGTGGTCGTCGTCGGGGATGGTCGGCGGCGGGGACTCCGCTTCGGCCGGCAGCCCGAGCACTTTGCGCAGGTCGCTTATGTTCATTTGAGCGGTAGCCATTCCGAGAACGTCACCCAACTATAAATACCAGTAAAACGAAATTTACCTTTAAAAGGTTCTTACTTTAGATAACTTTGATAACACTGACTTCTCATCTGAACCAAGTATAATTCATTTAATTAACCTTTTGACCGCCCCAGTCGGCTGCAGCCGTCAGTGTATACAGGGTAAAAAAGTCCTTCATTACCTTGACTTAAAGTTGAAATTCGTGTTACTTCTCAGACATGCTTGGCGGTCAAAAGGTTAAAGGGGGACAAATGCAGTTTCTTCACCTCTTGAGAAATGCTTTGGTGCTCGTTAGCATAGTAAAGAGCCTTCTCGTGGTTGCCGAGAGCAGCGTGCGCGTTCCCCAGCGACCAGCAGGCGCGCCCCTCGCCGACCCGATCCTGCAGCTTCCTGGCCGTGGCGAGGTGCCGCGCGTGGTACTCCTCCGCTATGCGGTACTCCCGCAGCAACGTGTACGTGTTACCCAGTGAGTAGCACGCCTGGGCTTCCACTGCTGCGTCACCTAATTCCTCCGCTAGGGCCAATGTGCGCCTGTCAGGGCAATCAAAGGTTAATAACCTAACCACAACTGATTAACCCCTCGTATGCGGGAGCTAAAAAAAGACCGGTATTCGCGTCTCATTGGATTCATGGAGTACCAAACAAATTATGGTAAAAAAAAATGCAAAAAGTTTATGTAAGAAAAAGCACGGAACCGTGCCAAAGCATCCGATGGGTTAAGGCTTGATTCGAAACGGATTTGCCAAATTGAAAATGCTGTAATTGTAAGCCAAGTGGTTATATTGACAAAACTTAATATTTCTTTGGTAGAAAACAATAAATTATCATTTATTGTTATTACCATAATTCAACTTTTTCTCCTACTCATGCCGCAATTTTTGTCGGATGCTGTCAATTAGTCGTGCGACAGTGTCATTTGCCACTTTCTTGCTCGCCGCATTCCACTTTATCATGAAGTATTTGTGATTGCTGGCAGTCTTACCTGACTTATGCAAGATTCCCTTGACCAGAGCCCAATAACTTTCGTTAGGGCGGCACTGTGGAACTATCGGCGGATATCATTTTGATTGAAGAGGTTAACGGTATCCGTCGCCTGTAGCCTGATCAGGCCAAAGTACTTAAGGCCGAAGTATTGTGTTTTCCAATGAAAGGTAGGAGTAGTTATTTTAAACATTCTTTCGTTCAAAGGATACGAGTATCTATTCACCAAATCAAAAACTCCAAATCATTCCTCAGCACAGGCTCCCCTCCAGTTTCATGTATGGAATGGCTTCCCCAAAAATGCCATTTGGCTATGGAACCCTTAATGATGACTATATCATTCAGTGACACTAGCAATGTCAATTGCTAAATCCTAAAACGAAATAGGTTGGAAAACAGCGAGGTGCCAGCATTTTCAAGCGTTACGAATCAGGCCTTATAGATACCTTATAGGTACCTTATACATAAAGAGTACCTCAGGGGCAGCATTAAAATATACATACGAGTAGGTGTCCATTTATTATAGGCACTACATTGATAGCTTTTATCTCGAGTATAGGGCACGAATATTGTAACCCACAAAAAAGGATGTGCCACCCACTGCCACGGGTGTTAAGAGGACTGTCAACCAACGGCAAAAATCACCCTGTTCATACAAAAGGCGATAACGACCAATTTTTCATAAGTTGTCAGTCAGAACAAAATCTAGGTCAATACGTTTTTTGAATATTGATTAAAGATCAACAAAGTCAAATAATCGCCGAAACTAGTTTTGTAAGAGAATACTGAAACAGCAATAAAACTGGATTTATTGATTAAAGTGATAAAACCAAAACGTATAGACATAGATTTTCTTCCGACTGACAACCTATTAAAAATTGGTCAAAATCGGTTAACATTTAAGGGTTGGAAATCGTTATAAGTTGTCAGTCAGAACAAAATCTAGGTCAATACGTTTTTTGAATATTGATTAAAGATCAACAAAGTCAAATAATCGCCGAAACTAGTTTTGTAAGAGAATACTGAAACAGCAATAAAACTGGATTTATTGATTAAAGTGATAAAACCAAAACGTATAGACATAGATTTTCTTCCGACTGACAACCTATTAAAAATTGGTCAAAATCGGTTAACATTTAAGGGTTGGAAATCGTTATCGCCTTTTGTATGAAAAGCCGTAGGTTCACACTCTTCGTAAGAAAGTTCAGATAAAATCGCAACTAATAAATACTGAAATAGGAAGCAATAATCATATGTAAGCACCATTATCCTTATAGTTCGTTAATAATAATTCGCAAATCAGAGCAAGCAGCGAGCAAAGGAAAATCCATTAGTAGTATTAATGGATTTTCCTTTAACAAATAAATATAAATTTGCTGTGGATTTTGACAATCGCTAAGCTGATGTTGCTTTCAAAAAAAGCCAAACGAAATTGTAATTGAGCACAATTTATCTGAAATAAGATAATCTTAATAAAAACGATGTAGAACACCGGGCAACTGCATGTCTGACATTTACAGTTCCACACGCCAGTCCTGCAATTTTTTGTATAAAATCTATGCCACAGTCCATGCCGTGGATTTTTGAGGATTTTGTATGGACTTTTTTATACAACGTTTCTCTGGCAAAACAATCCATCTGGTCGTGGAAAATAATACTTAATGACTGTTGAAATAAAATAATCTGTGAGTATAATACGAATATTCTTTTATTTACAGCAACTTAAGCTTGATCGTTCTCAAAATATACTTATTTCTTAATCAAATTTTGACGCTCACTGTAAATTCACTCAAGTGGACGTTTTGCTATAACGACATTTTTCTTGAAGGACTAAGGGATACTGGGACTTTTTGAGATGTCGACGTTTTGCTACATCGTCGTTTTGATATGTCGACCATCCGATATAAGGGAATTCTGCTTATAGGACTTAAAGCCTACCAGGTCATTTGGAGATGACGACGTTTTGCTGTCGGCCATCTGATATCAGCACGTCTAGCACGACCTGCCCGCGAGTCGTTTGTCGCTCAGTGCATCCCTTACATATATGACTAGTTAGATAGAGATGCACTGAGCGACAAACGACTCGCGGGCATGTCGTGCTAGCCCCCCAGGGTGTTTTGCTACCAGGACAATTTGAGCTAACGACGTTTCGCTACATCGCCGTTTTGCTATATCGGCTATCCGCTAGAGAAGCTTATTATGCCAGTCCACGTAAAGTAAAAAAGTGTTTGGTTGTATATTCTGTTAATTGAAGAGCGTATACACAATATTTTTACACGTCTGGTAACTATTACACGTCACACGAGTAATGTTTTGGAACTCGTCTTGACACACCCGGAATTTGTAGTATTTATTTGCTGTCGGGAAATCAATTACGCCACCGAAACGAAGAGCGATTGGCCGATCTACAGCTCAAGCATAACGTAAAAAGACATCACGTGCTCAGAAACCGGCGAGCGACGGGAAGCAAGATTGGAACCCGTTTGAGTACGCACTGCTCAAGTTCGTTCGTCTGAAACAGACGTTCAGCAAGAAGTAAGACTGATCGCCGCTCGAGTACGCATTGCTCAAACCCGTCTATCTGAAGGGGATATTCAGCGGGACGCAAGACTGGCAACCGCTCGAGAACCTACGCGTTGCTCGATCTAGATGCTCACAACACATTGATTTAAATCTTGGAGCGTTCAATTACAGTACAAATTATGATTACAATCTTCATCCAAGTGTCGGTATTGGAAAAATTTATAAATGATTGCAGTGCAAACGCGATAGTTGACCAACAATTACACCTTTTACAATTTACTTTTGCCCCGCATATCAAAGCTAGCTTTTGCACATGCAGAATAATTTCATCATGAATGAGCTTCGCAAACATAAACCGCTGAAAATACGTACTACTTGATCAGAAGAACAAGTTATTGAATCTAATAAATAGAAGAAAAATAATTTCTCCACTTATTTAACAAATACATATATTTCCAAAATTACTTACTTGTAATGTTCAGCAGCATTTTCAAACTGTCCAAGGAATATATGGGAATTTCCAAGGTTGCTGTTGGCTCGTCGCTCTGCAGCCCGGTCACCAAATTCCTGGGCAATTGTAAGCCGCTCAGTATGGTACCGAATGGCCCTTACAAAATCGCCCAGGAGGTAGCACGTATTGCCGAGATTACCGCAAGCGCGACCCATAGCTTGCCGGTCGCCAAGGCTTCGCATCAAATCCAGATTGTCCCTGAAACAGATTATATTTAGATGGCAGCGTTCTAGTAAGAATCAAATAAGGATGTTTCCTGGGTAAAAAAATAATAATTCTAAATAGTCCGTCAGTTAGATTATGAAAGAATATTGAACACGTACTTTTTGTTTTAT
This sequence comes from Tortricodes alternella, assembly GCA_947859335.1. Taxonomy (NCBI): domain Eukaryota; kingdom Metazoa; phylum Arthropoda; class Insecta; order Lepidoptera; family Tortricidae; genus Tortricodes; species Tortricodes alternella. Next base: position 16,952,852 of record OX401970.1, on the reverse strand, counting down.
CAAATCAATCAAAATTTACAAAGATAACGCGCATCAAAGTTCGGGAGTGGGGGCTAATGACGTCACTTAATGATATAAAGTGTGCAAAGTCGTGAGGTCACGCGGAACTTCAACGCACTATATCTTCGTAATTTTTTGTTTAATTGACAAAAGAAAAAATACGTTTTAAATTTTTTTAATAATTTTACTGACGGATTAACTGTTCGGTAAATATTTATATTTATTAATACAATATTTTCGTGGATACTAACTCGTAATATGAAACCGCCTGTAAAAGGCAGTCTCTAACCTCCTGCGGAAAATGGCCGGGATCGTTTTGCCCAGCCCGCCCCAACTGCTTTCCATGTGCATGGTACACATTTCCCAGGTTATAGAGCGCTCGGCTTTCGCTTAAGCGATCTCCAAGAGAACGTGATATCTCCAAATGCCGTTTACAGCATTGGATCGCTTCAGTGAATTTTCCCATCACTTTCAAAGTATTTCCAAGATTACCTGAGGCTTTTGCTTCGCCAAGTTTATCATTCATGGTCCTGTAAAATAGACGAATTCCCATTATACCCTAAAAACACATTATAACATGGACAAGTTAAGCTATAGCACAATAGTCTTACCTAGCTAAAGTCAAGTCATGTTTGTGATACTGCATCGCTTTGTTATAGTCACCAAGGTAGAAGTACGCATTTCCGAGTTGGCTATATATGGCACTGAGCGTGCGCAGGTCGTCGGTGCCGGCCTGGATGGCCGCCGTGAAGAAGGCCACGCCCGCGCAGCAGTCCCCCGCCTTACACAGCCGCTCGCCTTCCAGCGCCAGCTCCAGGCACATGGAGCCCCCATCACAGCTCTGAAATCAATTTTACAAACATATTCATAGCAAAATAAATATTGGCAAATATTCTTATTCGCTCTGGTATTGGGTGAAGCACATAATATTTAATTATGTAAACCATACAATACAACAGAATACGATAGATTTTATCAGCATCTTGAACGCCACGGCTGAATGCGAGAAAGCCTGCCCCAAACGGCTGTAGCCAACAAAATGTATGGAAAACGGGGGCAAGGAAATCTGCTGTCGGCTACAGCCGACTGTGGCATTGAAATGGTTTTCATATCATCAGTTACATTAAGGTGTTAAGTAGGTATATTATTTCTATTTGTATTTCCATTTAGAAGTCTTGTCTTCTGATATAGGCCTCCTATCCTTCATAACTCCCTGTGTTTTACTTGTGACATTCTGTTCCTCTTTCCCTCTCTGGGGTACCGTTATGTCACTTCCTTAGACCATTTTATTTATTTTGTGGCCTACCCATACCATAGTTGTGAGTGAATCTAAACTCGCAAGACCAAATAATGTTTTTCCCCGCGACTCCATCCATGTAGAATTCGTTTACAGCGATTTGCTGGGGAACATTGCATTTTCCCGGCGTAAAAATCCAATGTCCGTCTCCATGACCTAAGCTCTATCCATGCCAAATTAAACAACCATTTATGCCGTAGTTAGGCCGTGAAGGCGTAACAAACAGACAAACTCCCTTTCGCATATATAGTATTAGTATGGATAATAATATGCATATTCGATACATAATCTTGTAACTTTAAGCGAGCAATTTTTGTATATAAATATATATATGTACTCGAAACTGATTTCTCGGAAACGGCTCTACCGATTTGTATGATATTTTTTTATGTATCGAGTTAGTTATTTTCAAGTTTATCTAGCTAGGTGTAATCCACGTGAAAGAAAGAAAGACGCCGAGCGACGCTCGTACGCCTAGGTAATGTACTATTATTATTAGAGATCGGACTTTTTAATCCAAATGACAAAGAAAATATAACCCAAGATGCTACCTACTATTTTAGAATGGATTAAAAGTTACAGGATTCCTTTTGTAACTGCCACTTCTCAAAGAACTTCTCTCAAGAAACCATTTAAATTACCTAGAATTGCTGGCCGCATATTTTGCATTAAGATGTTTTGCAAGTCATTTCAGGTTAAAGTATTGTTTTCAAGTCAACTGTATTGACCCAGACTCTGATAAAAGAGCTAATGTATTTACAGTTTGTGGTGCACAAGTGTTTGAAACATGTCTATCATTAATTATACCAAAAAAACAAGTAAGTAACATTTAGTGACATAGAATCAATTCTAACTAAGCATTACAGTCCGAACCCAAACGAAATTTCCATGTCATTACAAGTTTTACAAGCGGGATCAAAGACAAGATAAAAAAGCATCCAAATACATCATGGAAGTGCGGAAGCTTAGTTCATGTTGTAATTTCAGTGACTTACACCGTATACTACGCGACCGACTCGTGTGTGGCATGACTGATCATAGATTGCACTATGAACTTTTGAATAAAGTTAAGCTAGGTTACCAGGACGTTGTCGATGCTTTACTATCATCTGAAAGTACAGGGAAAGACATTCGCATGATAGTGACAAGCAGCCCCTGCGGGATTGGCGCGGGCTGCGCGCCGGACCCAGAAGCGCTCTGAATAGTAAAATAACAAACTATGCGTACGGTTTCAATGTTCCGAGCGAATTACCGTCGAAGAAATAATATTTCCTCTACCAGATAATACAACATTTTCAGCTTCAAAACCTAAACCGATCAGAATGCAAAGACAGTCCCCGCAGTAATTAAAGTCAAATTTGATAATTCATAGAATTTTGTTCCAAACTTTCTCTTAATCATAGGCTCAGTGAAAAAGTTCAATAGCTTCATAAGCTACAATATCTCTAAAGCCCCATCCCCCGAATATTTGTCGCTCAAACTTAAACCTTGTATGTCTCACTCCCACTAATAAGAGTAAGTGAGATCCAAATACAATTTATCTACACCCATATCATAAAACCTCCATTGGTTAATCAAAAACCGTAGAAAATGACCACCATTTTGACAACCAATTAGGAAAAACCAGTGCTGCGATAAAGAAATAACATGACTTCTTTATCGTTTTTAGTAAAGAAATGAGATTAAATTTAGAACAGCTGTCAAAACTCAAGTGGGTCTCTATTCTAGTATCCATAGATATTAAAACAGTTATTGATACGAAACGTCAATTCAGTATGTTTTTTTAATATAAACTGCACAATATTTGATCTCGAGTGACGTGAGAATATAGACTTCATCCGTTTGTCTATGATTTAAAAAAAAATGGTCTTGACGGAGGATCGCCATGTTGGTGTTTTCCTGAACGAAAGTAGAATTGTTTTTGAATTGAATAGAAAAAGTTGTTTGTAATTTACATTTTAGTTGAAAATATGAATAGTAAGTAGTCTTCTCGGAGTGTGTGTGATGTGAAAATGCGCCGGATATCGGAAATATGCAGCTACAATTGCAACAAATAACTTGTTGCCAGAAAATATTGTTTCTGAACCCATCATGGAGGATTTATAATATGTGTGTAGATAAAGTTATTTTATTTATTTATTTATATCAGATAACAATTGATCCATAATGTTATGTATGCAACTCTGCATAATTTGGCCTTAAAACACACGTGCAATCTTATTATGAAACTCGCCTATCGGCTCGTTGCATGAAAACCGCACTAGTGTTTTAAGGCCTATCATTATGCAACCGTTGCATAAACTACTATTTAATACAATTTCTTACATTTTGCCTAGTTTAAGTTAGTAATTTTATTTAATGTTTTCTTATTGTTATTGAAATTGAATACATTACATTATTATAAATTTGTTTAAAGCACTATTAAATAAAACCCTCTCTAATTCTTTCTTCTATCTTCATTCATACTTTAACCACTAGATGTCGCCTGCTACCTCAAAGAGAACAGTTTTTTTAGGGTTCCGTACCCAAAGGGTAAAAACGGGACCCTATTACTAAGGCTCCGCTGTCCGTCTGTCTCCAGGCTGTATCTCATGAACCGTGATAGACAGTTGAAATTTTCACAGATGATGTATTTCTGTTGCCGCTATAACAACAAATACTAAGAAACAGAATAAAATAAATATTTAAGGCTCCCATACAACAAACATGATTTTTTTGCCATTTTTATGGATAATGGTATTTATAATTAATGTTTGCTGAACTAATTAAAAAGATACCAAAGTACAAGCAAAGTATGTGCATAATAATTATGAATAATTGAATTACTCGTCTATTTTGGATATTCCTTACATATTTGTGTCATGACAGTTTGGAATACCTAAGCCATACTGATACCCACCGAGACCCTTTGGCATGGAATATTGATGCTTGTACATTAAGTGGTCTGAATTCTTCCATGCTTTCCCTCCCTTCTTATTAATATTAAAGGTATTGTAAAAGATAAAGCAACTGGCATAGTAGTGTTCCCGATTTGGCTTACTCAAGTGTGGTATCTGTTATTAAGATCTCTTGCAGTCTCTGAAATACTTACTTTTGGGTCATCTAAAGATTTGTTTTTATCTTCTTCCAGATCACCACTCCCCTTACATCCGCATATTACCCTGGGGGCTTGTATATTTTCAGGGAGGCAATGAAAAGAAGAATGATAACAAATGATGTAATTAAGCTCAAAATAGCGTCTTTGGCTAAAAATAGTCTTAAACAATAAAGTAACTTCAAATTGAATGATTTTTGTTATGACTTCATAGTGTTCTCCATACTATATTTTCTGGTTTCTCATTTGTTGATAATTAAACAATTTTTTTTTTATTAAGTTTTCATGTATGATGTCAAATTAATGTAAGACTTGAAAAGATGACTCTTTGCCGAGTTTCTTGTGGCACTTCTTTTCAGGAATGATGGTCCTGTCTGAAGTGCTGGTAGATTCAACCTATTTTAATGTATTCATGTCCCAAGTAAGAGCCCACAGGTTAACGATTCTCTGAATAACCATTTTGATATTAGAATTGTATACACTGAGGTTTGATTGAGGTATAAAGATAATTTAGATGTCTATTTAGTGCCGAGTTTGCCAATAACTAAACAGATAGTTAAAGCGATAAACAATTGTTTACTGTTGTCACATGTGCCATTAAACAGCAGATTAAAAATAAAACGTGCCCGTTTAATTGTTGGTGCTTTTTGCACTTAGTACTGTGCTGGGACTTAGAAATATTTAGTGAAAAATACATGTCTTGTCATTTATTTTGGTAGGAAGAAAATGTTGGGTAAATGTGACATCGAAAGAATAGGTTGATTTCGATTTAGGTCCAGGTAAAATAGTTTGTCATTGTTAGCATTGTTAGTGCCGAGGGATGCCTCAAACCACACAACAATAGGAGCTCTGCCGGAGCTCAGTCACCTCCTTTGCATATATAGGTCATATTGATGAAATAATTAACTAAGAAAAATAAAAAGGCCCATGAAAAACTTGCAAGTTCTGGCCCCCCCTAATTTCCGCCATCGTTAGTCATAATGTTTATCGAACAATATATGCTGACTTTATCGTATTTTTCATACTATTTTTAAGTAAATAACTAGGGCAAACTAATATCAAGCTTTTTTCGATCCCAGCTCCACACAAGACTGAAGTCGACATTGTTAAGTCCCAGCCCCCTTTGGCTATGAGTACTCCGACTCATTGCTTCCGTGTTAGGTCCCCCATTCGATGACTCACATAAAAACTTCATCATGTAACGGAACACAAGTTCATAATTAATTAGCAAATGGTGTCTGTCTCTACTTACATCGTAAAATTATAATCATGAAGTATGAAGAAAAGTGAATTAATGACCAAAAGTCACGTTAATAATATTGCTTACTTGGGCATCCGTCGACAGGTTCTCAGCGCTGGCACTAACAGACATTGTCAGTCCGAACTTTGTCAACAAAACCGAAAAAACTAAATAATATCTTAATTTATTCTCATATTTAGTATTTGATGTACCTATATTTTATTATTTGGCCGTATACAAAGCGAACACCGTTGTATCTTCATGTAGTTTGTGACCAACCAACACAAAGCGAGCACTCGAGCAGTGCTGCCAGTTCTAAAATTAAAAAGTCGCCACATGTGCGTCTAAAATATGCGAATAAGTTACTAAATATTTTTAATGTTGCTAACAAAAGGTGCTTAAATATTAAAATTAAAATAAATGAGCAAAAACAATTACTGCTGCTTTAATAATTATTTATCTCAAAAACGACTCAATTGTTACTGTAATCTTAAAATAAATTCTGGGTCTCCAGCCCTTGTAGCACACAATTTTTTATAGCGCACATAAAGCATCCGTCCCTTTCGCATCCGCACAATAGTTAAAAGTTGCAGATGATTTATGTGCTCGAAATAAGCTAACGTGAAAGTGATTCCCGGGAAGGCATTGATGACACACGCAACGGTTATTTTAATGTCTCAAACAAAAAAAAATTGAAATGTTATAATATAATATAATATTGAAAATTTACTTAGCACACTAATTTTTATCGCGCACTTAAAGCATTTGTCCCTTTCGCACCCGCATATTAGTAAAAAAGTGACAGATGCTTTATGTGCGCTTTTAAAACTAGTATGCTAGGCAGTCTGAAAGCCTGAATAGTAAAAAAAGTGTTAGATGCTAATTGGAAATTTTAGTTCCTGAATTAGCTGCATTCTAAATTTACCAACAAACTTGCTAAATTGGCAACACTGAAAGCGAGCGCTATATTATAATGAGGCCATAAAATCCAAAAAATATATATATATTATAATGGCGTACTTCACATTGGGCCGACATAGGCGAATAAATGGATGAATGCTGGGCGATTGTGAGGACACGCGTACCATCATTGGAACAAATACCTTTGATGTACCGACAACTGACCGATTACTCACGAATGTAGGCGATGTTGGCCACACACCACCGTCGAATATTCTCTCCACACAATCGTGTGTGTCTATATTCGCCCATGTTGTCCGAATATGAAGAAAGCCATAAGAAATATATACCCTAAATAAGAGATTATTTAATGATAAAGAATATAAGTATGCTAGATAACACCACAGTAAAAATCAAGTATACCTACAGTGACACATCGCAAATGGGTTGCCTAGCAATCACATGCCCATGCTGTTAAATAAATAACAAAATTCTAATTAAATTTTCGATCAACTTCCCCGATTAGTTATAAATTTATAAAAATCTAACATTAGCTAAGGGAATATGCTCCAAGGAATTGAAAATATTAAAGGTTTCCGCCCTCTGCCCAACGATGGAGTTGCCAGGTATAAACAGGTCAGTAAGCGTTATTATTATAATCTCATCAGTTATATAATCGAATTAAATATGAAAAGAACAGTTATTGTATCCGAATTTAACCGTATTAGATTGCCTTAGCAAAAAGTTTATCAAATCTATGGTTGCCTGGATTTTAGATTTAACCTATCGAACGCCACAGTTGGCTGTAGGCGACAGCAGATTTTCGTGCTCCTGACGCCACGGCATGCCGTTATACATATTGTATTTTGTCGGCTGCAGCCGTCACTCGATTCGGCCGGCGTCAGGGGCACGTTTTCCCACATTGAGCCGTGGCGTTCAAAAGGTAAAGGTTTCAGCTCGTTGCGTTGCTCGCGCAACTCCATTTTACAGAGAGGTTTCACACACACAATTATTTATTAGCGACTAGGTTAGGTAGTTATGAAATAATAAGATATTTTGTTCAAATTGTACCTACATCTATCAAAAAGAGATTTTTCAGATCGTGTAAGCGTGGATGAAATACTGGTGAAAGTCAGGTTAAATATCGCATAATGATACCCATTTTTTTTAAATTCTGAATACATCAATTTATCAATACTAAAATACATATCTGTTGAAACGGGTGGTATGATATTACCCGTTACCTATTATTAAATAGGATTTTTGTGTCTTTTGGGTAGTGAAGAAGGAAAATCACCTCATACGTTATTTGTACACCACGTTTTATTAATGAGACAGTTTACCCATAGGTTACACTTAAACGGAGGCAAGAGAGCGTTAAGCGCAGAATTTATTATTCGTGCAATCATAATGGATGGGACGCCTCGTGGTGTCTCTACGCGGGCGGCTAACTGAACAGTGCCGTACGTAACCAACAGATGGCGTCCGGGCGGCGTTTCATTTGCGATGCTTTACTAAGTTTTAAAAAAGCCTATTGACATGTCCGAGTTCTGGGCTCCTAAATCCGTGGATTTCACTCGTCTTGGCCTGGTTGCCAAATTTTAGAGATGGCAACCCTAGCTTCAAATAGTGATCCAAAAAAGAAAATATCAAAATTTCTATATGCGTGCCTATGATATTTGAGGAGTTCCTTCGATTCCTCATAGATCCTCTCATCAGACCTCGACTTTGATCACAACGGGACCAACTTTGAGAAATACCCTATCGTTTAAAAAAAGAATTATGCAAATCGGTCCAGCCATCTCCGAGTAATCGGTGAACATACATATATATAAAAAAAAGCAAATATACGCGTCGAATTGAGAACCTCCTCCTTCGGTTTTTTGAAGTCGGTTAAAAACAAACGCAATCTTCCGGATTTAGTTTGACGCAGCATGGATCAATTGCATGAAGCCTCAATGAATTTACATAGATTGCGCGCAAATGTTATGTTTGAGTGAGACCCAGCATGGTGGGATCAGGCCCCCAATTCTCGGTGCATTTGGGATAATGTCACATGTGAGATTAAACATCAGATTCATACAGATGTGTCAAAGAACTGTATGCACTGTGCGTACCGTGTCAGTGTGCCATCGTAGTTTGATTTTACTCCCCATAATTTTTTATACCCCGGGCATATATATGAAAATCGATTCTTAAGGAGAAAACGAGAAAAATGATTAACCTCAAAATAAGAATTTGACGGACGTTTTACGACGAATCAGGAACAATTCAATTAAACTAGGATTATACAGACACGAATGTTTTTCTACCTCCAAGTCAAAATTATTTTTTTCTTTTTAAGCAGTTCATTTTGCATGAAGACTATAAATGCGCGCCAAAATTTAAGAAACTTGCGGTTCCATTGTCGCAGGGCGCTTTCAATGCAACTGGCCAGTGATTCATTTTTTAAAATATTTACTTATTTAGGGGCTTTGGTCACTGCTGAACATATTGTCAGCCCCGTTAGGTCAAAATACCATCTTCGCTGCATCAGACACAGGCTCTGCTAAAATCGATTGAAAGATCCGATGTTCGAATCAACGAGGCCCAATTGCGCAAGCAAACTCTCCCTCCCGGTTCGAGTTCGGGCCTTTAGGAAATGAAATAAAATGTGATTAATTTCAAACGCGTTTCATTATTATTGCGACGTTTGTGTTGTCATACAAGACAATATGGCATGAAACGAAAAAGTAAACCAAGTTTTTGGATTTGTGTAATTGAATTGTTTACTAAATATAGTTTGCACCACTTGCCTTTGTAAGTCTCTCTTATGCTATTTCTTCTTTCGGAGGTTGTCTGGTAGATATCGCTACTTAGCGACAAGACCGCCTATTGTCCAACCTTGTAACTTATTTCTTTGTCTTTTTCTAATAGGTATGTGTGATTTGAGTTGCATCACTTTTGCGTTTCACCGTGTGTTCTGGGCCTTAAGTACCCAAATGATGTACCCAGATGCCTAGTACCTACAGCAAAGCGAATGTACGTTGTAAAGTACGTCACCCCGGAGCTGTGGAGGCTCAGGGCGCGGGGGACGCGGGCGGCGCGGGTAGAAGGGGTCCTCGTTAGCTATGCAAATACCGAATACCCGGCGCGGGCCGCGCGGGAGCTGATCACATCGCCCGCCACGCCTTTGCGACTGGGCTTAAAAACTCTTACTTGCCGCGAAAGCTCACTCTAGCAGCATTTTCCGTTGGCATCCATTGGCCAACCGTAGGGCATCCATAGGGATATAGTTAGTAGTTGGTCCACATAAAACAAACATCATCGCCACATAATACCAATATAACAAAAAATATCATTACGCCCAACCAATTACCAATGTTGGGCCATTGTGAATACCGCCACCATTGTTTAAAAAGGTTGGCATTTCTGCATTGTATACAACGAAGGCCCTATTAGATATTAAGTAACGTCACTTACCAACGTTGGGCCAGTGTGACTTCTGCTACCGTTGATTTAAACCTGTTGGTTTTTGTGCATTATATTGTGTCAGTTGGAAATTCTACAATGTCCCTTGGTTGTACTTGGCCACATCTAATCCAAATCTAATCTAATCGTTGGCCAACTAACGAGACCCATGTGGCCTAACCAAATGCCAACACTAAATGCTATAAGGGCAACGACAAGTCTCATACTAGGTCAAACCGGGTTTTTATGCGGATTGCAGCAGCTGCTGCTCGTTGGCGCGTTCTATAGAACCTCGTAGCTGAGTGAGCCTGGGTGCCGCCCGTCAACCTGGACGGCAAAATCTGTAATTTTATTTTATTAACAATGCCGGTAAACTTTCTTACTGTTCTTTATAAGAAACTGCGGTGTTGCTCATATGAACCGTCATTCCTTAAAAACAAGAAATGCTATAGTTTTTATTTGTAAGCGCCCAAATTATGCCTTATTATTATAAAACAAACTTAAATTAAAGAAGGATCGTTTCAATTAAGCAAAAACTAACTTTCTAAAATATTAGGATTTTTCTACAACCATTAGTGAATCACAAGAAAAGAAAACGTAACAACATTTTTTTGTAACTGCTTTATTTAATGGGCTATTTAATTCTAAGACTTCTAATCGAAAAGCATGCTCAGAAGAATAAAACGGCATATTTGGAAACTCTACTTAGCATGCCATAGTAATTTCTCCATACAACTTGAAAACCAGCTCTATTAGCTTTGAGTTTAATTCTTAAATGATTTAGTAATCATTGTGGTATCATCATCATCATTTCAACCTGGGGATGTCCAATGCTGGACTTAGGTCTTCCACAACAAACGATCGCATGCCATTGGGCCCAACGGCTTCCAATGACCTTAAGAAGGTCGTCGGTCCATCTTGTCGGGGGCGACCCACTCTGCGTTTCCCGTCCGTGCCTCTACCACTTGAGAACCTTTACTTTATATCAGATCTTAGAGCTATGTGCCCAGCCCATTGCCACTTCATTTTGCAAGCTCTGAGAGATATGTCAGTAACTCTGGTTCTTCTACGGATTTCCTAATTTCTAGTTATATCACGTAAAGAGACTCCAAGCGTAGCTCTTTTTATAGCACGTTGAGTAACTCTTAGCTTATTCAAAAGGCCCACAATGAGGGACCACGTTTCTGAATCATAGGCTTAGGTCATCACTGGCAACAGACATTGGTCTAAGACAACACACACACACACACACAATGCGGGATTTCGGACGAGGCTCTTAACTTCCCGAACGCTACCAAACTGAGTTGAATTCGGCGATTGACTTCTTTCTGGAAGTTGGACTAACCTAACTGGACTGTTTGTCGTAGGTAGATGTATTCCTTGACCAATTCGCGCTTAAAAATATAAAGGTCCCACCGATCTACAAAGGTAAAGGAGCGAAGCACGTTTTAAAAAACTATCGCCCTAAAACTTTTGCTTCTAATACTTAAGTAAAAGACTGATGTCCCATATCACCGATAACGTTTTGACCAGCCTAGTCAGGGGCGTATTTACCCTAGGGACAACTGGGCCATGGCCCGGGGCGCCAATCCGCCGGGGGCGGCGTAGGCGAGTTTTGAAGTTATTTAGGTAAATAGGCGAAAATTTACCACTCCCCCCCCTTATCTCCGAAACTACTGGGCCTTTTTCCTTGACTTCTGGGGCGGCGAAACCTATTGATTGGCCCGGGGCGCCAAATTTCAAAATACGCCCCTGTCTAATCGGTGCACCGTTGACACGGCGCGAGACGTGGTATCGACGGTGATGAACCACCTCGAGGTCGGACGACAGGCCGCTGCTATATTCTGCGACCTGGTCAATCACCAGCTAGGCTAGTGTGGTAGGCAGTGTCCATGACACGATAGCCTCCTTCCTTAAATACCGACACCAGAGCACGTATGTTAACGGTCGCCGTCACCGCTGAGACCTACTCTCAACTTAAAGCCAAGCTTATCTCGTGTGATGACCGATCTAGCAAATTGTTTCACAGCAAACGGAATGATGCTCAATGTTGATAAGACAAATATAATGCACTTCCAACTACGGAAAAGGCAACCGGATGATCTGAACGTAACCTGCAACGAAGCAGTAGTGCCCTAAGTCAATGTAGTAAAGTACCTTGGCTTCGTGATTGACTGAATGAGCTCATTGGCAGTAAGACGTAAAACGTCAGATGCAATGGCACTATTCAATATTTGTAGAGGAGAATATGACTGCAGTGAACTGCTGCATTTGGTCCGGTTTAGGGTGCCGCCCCCGAGCCGCTGCCATGCGCGCTCGCCGGCCTTGTTCGCCGTGCCGCGAAGCGCGAGCAACGCGGGCGCGCGCGCGCCGTTGCGCCGCATGTGTCAAGCCAGTCAAGCGTATCGACACAAGAGCCTCTTCCCGGTCGATATTTTGAACACGTCTAAAAATCAATTTAAAAATCAATGTTCTAAAGTTATCCCGGAGGAAGAGTGGTAAATCGTTTTATATATACCACCTATACGTTACATTGAACTATAATTAGTAGTACATTATTTGATATCCGTGCTGCGTGACCTTGCGCTTGTTATGTTATTTTATAATCGTTTTCTAATTTTTACATTTTATAAGAGCATTATTGTCTATTATGTCTTAGTGGGAACTGTTGAGGAGTTAAATGCTTGATCTTTTTATTTTTAGGTCTTAATAATATGTATCCTTTTGTACATTTAAACTCTGTTTTTTCCCCAAATAAAACATCATCTTTACGTTCTCAATTTAGTTAATACTTAATTACTTACGAAATCTTTTGAATGACTTCAGGCAGCACCTTTTAACTGAGTACGAGTACGAGTAAGTTCTTTAACCGCCGTGCCAAAACGTTTTTATATCGAGGTGTCATTCTAAATCCTTGTGTGTGTGGGGGGGGGCTCATGCAGACCCGACACGTACGGTGGATAAATAATGGCATTTACCGGCGTGTCAGATCGCGATCGAGCTAAATCATGCTTATTGGTAACGAAGCGTGGCGGCGCGTGCGCTGACCGCCTGTCTGCGCCCGTGCCGGGCTGGTCTGTGCATGGAGGGACGCGGACGCTCGGGATCCGATTCGCAAATCCCTTTGGGTACGAAATAAAGTATCTTTACTCAGACGTGGGCGATCCAACATAAATCAAGAATATTCAAGACACCAAATTTTAGGGTTCTGTATGTAACCCCCCAATGATCTCAATCTAGGAATTAATCATTATTCAATATTATTAGTAAGTTAGAGCTAACAACTATTTATAGTCTATTTTTTGTTACTTATTTCCAAAAACATGCAAAAAAATGGCCATTATCTCCGAAATTTGCCCACCAAATAATCTCAAATTATTCATGCTGAGAGAAACTTAGATATATTTTGGAGACGCAGCAACGGTTCCTGTTGTATAATATTATTTTCATGGTTAGGGTTTCCGTACCTAAAAGGTACTGACTGTTTTTCATAGGTACCTAAGTACCAAACCCTCAGCGTGCGAGTGAGACTCGCACTTGACTGGGTATTTTTATAACTACCTATACTCGCAAGTGCAGTTACGCCTACTGGTATTACACGCGGCCTCTCTTGCACAGGATCGCGCGTTCAAATCTTCCGGATCGCACCTGTGTTCAGATCTCATGTGCGAGCTGAACACTTATATTTACTTACCACCATTTCAGTTGACGAAACATCATGTGGAAACTAGGGGAACCCGGGGCATCATAGGACCCTAAAGGATATGCCGGAATTAACATACGATTAGGGTATAGACATTAGGATTATATACCACTACTTGAAGATTCATTTATTACTATCATTAAAAATCCTTTATTATTTTGCTCAGAATACGATTTATTTGCTACAAAAACTAAAAAAAAAAAAACTAAATGCTCATATTGCCCCGTTCTCGGGGGCACGATGGGCGTACCTGGGTTAATGTCCCACTCGCTGCGATTACTCTTATTACAGTTCCTAACCAATAACCATTGTTGTACCTGCATAAAACCTAAGCCTGGCGTATTGCCCAATGCCCATTATGCCCCGACATGATTTTAGTAAACTAACTTCCACACCTTGCAATGTTTATTTCGGACAAATTTTTGTTAGTAACATTAAATATTATTAAGCTATTAAGCCAGTCAAATCGCATCATGTCTCAGATATCTATCTAAAAAACATAAATCACACAAAATGTTAGTAAATCCGATGAAAATATGAATTAACTTTTTTCCTCACTAAGCATTCTAACGTCGCCACTCGGCACGTGTTGCAGGGCCTAACAGCGGTCACAGTGGACTGAAAATAGTGGAGGACAGCTCCCATAGACATATGAATTCAAGCACGCTTGGTGGCGGTGCAGAAAGTGATTTATTATTGCGCCGAGTGTCAGTTTGGAGCTTGAGTGTAGGTAAGCGAGATCTTTTAGTAACTTTTCAGTCCCTACTTTGAGCATAACATTTTAGACGGGCCATCACAGTTCGATATGGTCGCCGACATGTGAACTGTCTTGCTAATACTTTGACAGTCCACAGAAAGGTGCTCAGCTGTCCCGTCGGACTTTGAATGGGCGGAGTGGGTGGCTGGTTGTGTAAACTTGTTGATCAACGAACCAAAATTAAAAATAAAATATACAGTGCAATAATGATTTTTGTTGCAACTTTATTGCTCTAGTCTAGAGCAAATAAGTGTTACTTTGTGCTGAGTATTTAAGGACATACTTAATTATGAAATTAAAGCGTAGTGGAAGAATATTTTTTTTCGTAACCTAAATTCGTTATAAGTAAGTAGGTACCAATTTTCATGGCTCTGACTTCAAATATTACGTATCTCCATACAAACTTTCATCCTCTATATGTATAACTACCTTAGGGGATGAATTTTGAAGTAAGTAAATATAATATTATAGACAATTGCCACATCAAATTTCGTTAAAATCTGTCCACTAGTTTTAGTGTGATTGGTGATTACCAGATGAAAAAAAAACCGGACAAGTGCGAGTTAAACTCGCGTGGAGAGGGTTCCGTTCCGTACATGATTATCTGAAATTTACTAGGTTATTTTAAATACCATAGACTTCTAATAGGTTTTCCTATAATCTATACGTGAAGAACTATTTTCTGTATTTTTTTCAAAATTTTAGCTCTAGTAGTTTCGGAAATAAGGGGGGGGGGGGAATGGTCAATTCTATTTCCTAAATAACTTCCAAACTGTTTTATTTAAAATTCTAAAGAAAATATATTTAAGGTCCTCACTATAAGCCCTTTCATTTAATATGTCACACAATATAGGTAGCAATTTTTTTTTTAAATTTTCTAGTTTACCCCCCAAAAAGGGCCCCCATGTTTAAAATTCATATATTTACGTTACGCGTCCGTGTTGCGGTCACCGGCTTACATATGTATACCAAATTTCAACTCCATCGCATCGGTCCAGTAGTTTCGGAGCAAATTGGCTGTGACAGACGGCAGACAGACAGACAGACGCACGTGTGATCCTATAAGGCTTTTGTTTTTTCCTTTTGAGGTACGGAACCCTAAAAAGGTGCTTCGGACTATTTTAAAAGCCTGATTGCTAAGTATATCATTAAATATCTTTCATGTACAAAATCGTCTATCCTTTTATTATAGTAAAGATAGATAGATTATAGATTATTCAATTAGGTATTTATTTTACATTGCGACATTAAGGTTTAAATTCTCCGAAGATAGCCGTCTCGCGTCCGACCCAGGGCACAACTAAATATATTTTAATAATTCGCTCAGCAGTAAATCAAAATTTGATTATGAGAACATGGCAAAAACTGGCCCCGTCTCGGCTGCACTCCGCGCAGCCATAACTCAGCTTGCCGGGCGTTAATAAGAGTTTATAATGTTGTCGGATGCGGAGAAAAAACTTGCTTTCATTATAACACACGAAATGAATTCAGTAAATAACTACTAAATATCTAAGAATTACAATGAAGTGCGGTATGCCACTGCTGCGGCGTCAAAGCTACACTCATTCAAAACGATGTGTAAGGTTCACCTTGTTTCTATGTCGATACCGACAACTGCCTAAGTTAAAAAGGTCCCTATGTGATTCCTGTAATATACACAATACACATCATAATTATAATCATTGTACCTACCTATTTTCTACATGTTTTGCAACACTATGTTAATAAGAAAGCTGCTAGTGGGTTATTAATAGTTTGATGTGTATTGTTTTAGTACTTTTTAAGGTACGAGGTGTCGGTACGATTATTTAACGAAATATCGCCAAAAATTATTATTATATATCGCGAATTACGACAGAACCAAAATAGACACTTGTTAGTGTACACAGAAATGTAAGATCAATTTGTGGATCAAGCACCGAAAAACCAGATGTGCTAGCATTCAGTGAAGTTTGGTGCCGAAAAGTGAATTCAAAATCAAAGTCAAACTACCTTTATTTAATTTATGATTTTACAAGCTCTTCTGGTCAAGGAAAGAATCTTCCAGAAGAGCTTGTGAAAGCCTAATTCAATTAAGATTTTGACTTTGACTTTGAATTGAATTAGAACGAGTGAAGTTAAGTTATTTTGCGGTTGCACACTGCTACTGTCGTCGCACGCGGATCGCTCACGGTGGTGCGGCGCTATCCATACGTGAAGGTACCTGCACGCTACAGACAGCGAGGGTACCTACCTACTCGGCCTAGCCGTTCAATATCACTTTGAGTGTGCAGCTATAGAAATCATTGACATTAAATTTGTTATTTTTGCTATATACCTACCTATAGGACTGGAAATGGTGACTGACATTTATGACGAAAAGATAAAGTTTCTTATAGCCGGCGACCAAAATGTGGATAACTTATCAATAATAATTTAAGGCGGCGCGCGGCGGGTTGACGATGTACTGAGTAGTTAGGGGTGCATCAACAGTAACTTTTCCCACCCGCGTGACTGCCGACTGTACGTCGTCCATTGACTGCGGCCTAGCGAACCATGCCCGCGACTGCCTCACGATGTCACCAGTTGACACCGCCATTATAGAGATTACAACGCACAGCGGTATGGGTTATCTATAGAAAGTATTAAAAGTATACGCCATATTGAAAACAAATTTGTTGAACGTAGATTATTTGGACATGAATCTATTAATTTATTTTATTAATAAAAAAATATTTTGTTTACAATAATTCCTCTAACATTAATTTTAAATTTGAAAATTATTTAATAGTATTTTAACTTAAGTACTACAGACATTGATTTAAATTTTCCAATTAAATGTTTTTATTTAAACTGATTCACATTAACTGGTGGCAAATAGCACAGGATAGAGAGAAGTAGGCATCTTTGGAGGAGGCCGTTGCCCAACCTGGGGACCTAACTTAATGCATAGTAATAACTAGAAATAAGTCATTTAGTACTAATAGTTAGAAAGAGTTTTAGTAAGTATTCCTGGCAATTAGCAAGTAAAAACTTTATCAACTAAGATGAAATGTAGCTTGATCAATTAGAAGGCTTCTTATTATTATTATTTTTATTAATTAAATAGATTGTTCCATGCATGACTGACGAAGGGAAGGGACATATTTGTAAACACAATGACACAATGACCTCAGTCGGACTCGCGCAGGAAGGGTTCCGTACCATTATGTATAAAAACGCCAAAAAATCATGTCTGTTGTATGGGAGCCCCCGTTAAATATTTGCAAAAACATGTCGACAACTACAGCAGCAAACAAGATATTCGACTGTATTGTGACCGGTCTAAACGATAGTTCAAAATAGCCGGTGTTTTATGTCATTTGTCTAAAAGTGCGGTCACACGAGCAACATTTTCACGGCAATATGTGGCCGGCAACTATAGGTGTCTTCCTCTAACATACGATGTTAGTAACAGTTGCATTTGACGTAATGCTTATGACCAAATTGACAAAGTACGGCAACGTGCTGAACACTCACAAACTGTTCGCATCATTTTTGTCTGACCGGAAATAAATAGCAAAAGTCTCGAATCAGATACATGTCCTGTTATTTTAGGTATCCCAAAGGATCGGCGATAGGTTATTACCTATCGCCTAAACTGTTTTTAATTTTAATTAATGGCCTTCCAGTGGCGTATCGTCAAATATTTCCTAAGGGAAGCCGGAATAGTTAGAACAATACCTGCGAGTCTAACATTCAGTCAGAGTAACATGGACTTCACTGACAGCTAGCCGTAGCTTTCTAGCTTGGTAAAGCCGTCAGGAATCGGCTTGTAGGCGGGCTTCGCCACTGTGGCCTTCCGTCATCTATTTCGACCGGATTGTCCGTGCAAAGTCGTATGCTCAATGAAAAAATCCTCGAGGCAAATAGTCAGCTGCAGAACTGGTAGTCAGCAAGTGGGCTACTTCTTAAATTTTAAAATCTAACGTAATATTACATTATATAAAAAAAAGATACAGGGTGACATTGAAGACGTGATCAGAAACCAGTTTTACAGACTCGGTAATTGATGGCCATTTTCAAGCAATATAAGTTACAAGAAACAAAAGCATTTTTTTTTTGTTAATTTACCCCTACCGTCTATTCATAGTTCACCCTCCGAAGGAGTAAATTAACAAAAAAAATAGCTTTTGTTTCTTTTAACTAATAGTTATTGCTTGAAAATGGCCATCAATTACCGAGTCTGAAAAACTGGTTTCTGATCACATCTTCGATGTCACCCTGTATAAGTAGAAACTTTCTGCAATCTTTGAAATAATTTCCAAGCTTGTCAGCGATAGCCCAAAGCGTGTTTACACACGGCTCGATTTATTCATTCGCCGTCGTAAATAACTTCGCTCGCCGACGCCGACAGATATATGGAGCCTCATATTTATTACTATTTGTTCGCCAACTTCACAGATAGCATCACGATCGTTCCTGGATCGAAAAACTTATTTAGTTCATATTTGCACGAAAGAGAAAACATAGTTAAATTTTACAATAGGGTTTAATAAAGAGAATAAATTAAAAAAATCAAAAAACCCGTCTGCTTTAAATGTGATTTTATAAAAAATCAAAAAACCCAAGTGAATAAAAAACGAACTATTAAAAATCTAGACCGGCCTAAATCTTCCCAATAATGGGTCCCAACTGACTGCTAAAGTCGCTTTGTTCCGCATTAGAATTTATTATTTGTTTAATGTGGTTATGAAACTAATTCAATATTACTTAACAGTATTGTAGACTACTACACTTGCTTTATTCTTTTCAGTTTTTATTTAAAGTTAATTTTTATGCAGTTTGTTTTTTTGTTTTTTTTTTTTATTTAAAGCTCACTTTTTACGCAATCGGGTTTTTTGATTTGTTTTTAGGGTTCCGTACACAAAGGGTAAAAACGGGACCCTATTACTAAGGCTCCACTGTCTGTCTGTCCGTCTGTCTCCAGGATGTACTTATGTCAGTCATGAACCGTGATAGTTAGACAGTTGAAATTTTCCCAGATGATGTTTTCTGTTGCCGCTATAACAACAAATACTAAAAAACAGAATAAAATAAATATTTAAGCGGGGCTCCCATACAACAAACGTGTTTTTTTTTTTTGCTTGTATATAATGGTACGGAACCCTTCGTGCGCGAGTCCGACTCGCACTTGGCCGGTTTTTTTTTTAATTTTTTAATTTATACCTATTGTAAAATTCAATTTTGGTATCTCTTTTGTGCAATTGTGAACTAAATAAGGTTTGCGATCCAGGAACGATCATGATGCTATCTGTGAAGTTGGCGAACAGACAGCAATAAATATGGGGCTCCATATATCTGTCGGCGTTGGCGAGCGAAGTTATTTACGACGGCGAATGAATAAATCGAGCCGTGTGTAAACACGCTTTGGGCTATCGCTGACAAGCTTGGAAATTATTTCAAAGATTGCAGACAGCTTCCTGCGCTGCAACCTTTGCATGCCTAACGCACCGAAAAAACACAAAATATATTTGGTTAATAATCACATTTATTAGGTTCAGAACTGTCCCCTCCTGTTTCCGACAGTTACACAAATGTACACAAATGGGTACATTTTATAAAATCGGTCGAGTACATACATATCACGCGTTTTCAGGTCAGCAGTTTATAGGTTTATGATGTATACATGCTAATAAAAGGTTATACGGACAACGGACAATGCCTTAATTAGAAAATACTTACATTTTTCTAAAACCCCAAAAATTGTGTTGTCATGGCCCGACAAGCACTCGACTGGACTGTTAGGGTTCCGTGCCTTAAAAGGAAAAAACAAAGCCGGTCATAAGACCACTCTATGTCTGTCCGTCTGACACAGCCGATTATGTCAGAAACGAATTGGCGTAGAAACCTGAAATTTTGCATAGTTGGACATCATGTTAATTCACCCACATGATTTTCTGTATTTAAACAAATATGAATATTTCGTTTATCTACACCCATATCATAAAACCTCCATTGGTTAATCAAAAACCTTAGGAAATGACCACCATTTTGACAACCAATTAGGAAAAACCAGTGCTGCGATAAAGAAATAACATGACTTCTTTATCGTTTTTAGTAAAGAAAAGAGATTAAATTTGGAACAGCTGTCAAAACTCAAGTGGTCTCTATTCTAGTATCCATAGATATTAAAACAGTTATTGATACGAAACGTCAATTCAGTATGTTTTTTTAATATAAACTGCACAATATTTGATCTCGAGTGACGTGAGAATAGAGACTTCATCCGTTTGTCTATGATTTAAAAAAAAATGGTCTTGACGAGGATCGCCATGTTGGCGTTTTGCTGAACGAAAGTAGAATTGTTTTTGAATTGAATAGAAAAAGTTGTTTGTAATTTACATTTTAGTTGAAAATATGAATAGTAAGTAGTCTTCTCGGAGTGTGTGTGATGTGAAAATGCGCCGGATATCGGAAATATGCAGCCACGATTGCAACAAATAACTTGTTGCCAGAAAATATTGTTTCTGAACCCATCATGGAGGATTTATAATATGTGTGTAGATAAAGTTATGTATGCAACTCTGCATAATTTGGCCTTAAAACACACGTGCGATCTTATTATGAAACTCGCCTATCGGCTCGTTTCATGAAAACCGCACTAGTGTTTTAAGGCCTATCATTAAGCAACCGTTGCATAAACTACTATTATTGTATTAATAGTGGTTATATTTAAGGGGTGATATGTATAGGGTCAGCTGTCCATATTTTAATTAGCTATTTTACGTTGTTTACTTGCATGACAGAATTTGAAAATAAAAAAAATTGATAGAAGAGTATATTACTATGCTACACATCAGACAAACACAATAGAATTAAGTTCGCCCGATTAACAAGAATAGCAAAGTAACCTCTAATTTTCAAAATTTTTCAAATAGTAGAAAGCCCCACATTATTGAAATAATAACATAATTAAAAACTGTACTCTCTCTGATTGCCCCGTCTAAAATGTTATGCTCAAAGTACTGGTTGATAGGATAGTATAGATTACTAAAACATTTTATAAAAAGCTGGCGTAATATGAAAATGAATTGACCAGATACAAGTTTTCTGTGAAAATTTTCGGATTTTCTACTTTAGCTTCTGAGCCACTAGACCGATTTTTATAAATAGGGTATATTATCTTAAGATTCGGGGAGAACGTGCGAGTGTCATAGGCTATATAAAAAATCTAAGGGTGCGTCATACCAGGTGCAAAAATCCTTTTTACGTCGCTAGTCGGGCATAAGTATACTTTTAATTTTTTTTACCAACGTTTTGCAGTACTTGAAAGAAAAGCAGATTATGCACCTCGCATCAAGTGATTGCGCTCGTGTTTTTAGAGCCCTCAGTTGCGTTCGGGCTCCAAACTAACACTCGGCGCAATAATGAATCACTTTGTGCTTGGTGCAACAATCTACTATTACATTGTCATTTTCGACTATTGTTTTCTATTTTATGATATCTATTATACTGGAGATGACTGGTATCTATGATGCTGTTCTTGAAAGAATTGCCCAACACACTTTTTTCTCACACGCTTTTTTTCACACTGCAACAAGTGCAAACTTAATTTTCAACTGATTTTTTTTAATTATCTTTAAAATTATTAAAGCAAGAGAGTCCATCGAATTTTTCCGATAGTCTATATATCTATTTCTTGTAATAAGCACAAAGTAACAAGGTTATGTCAAGGTCAAGGTTAACGAATTATAATTGATAGTAAACCTTTCAAATCATATGACCGTCAAAAATATTCTAAGTCAAAGAATATGGTGCTAAATACAAGTAGTCCTCACTATCCCAGAAGTACATACTGGAAAAACAATTTTAGAAAAACCGGACAAGTGCGAGTTAAACTCTCGTGGAGAGGGTTCCGTGATTATATGACATTTCCTATGTTACTTTGAATACCATAGACTTCTTTTAAGTTTTTCTGTAGTCCATATGTAAAGAAAGATTTGCTGTTTTGTTTTTTAAAATTTTAAGCCTAGTAGTTTCGGAGATAAGGGGAGGTCCTTCTGGATAAAAAGGGAAGGAGATGATAAAACAATTAGATGGAACTCTAAGCATTTACAGAAGTCTTACACTAGTATTAGTAGTTAATAGTAGTTTATGCAACGGTTGCATAATGATAGGCCTTAAAACACTAGTGCGGTTTTATGAAACGAGCTTTTAGCGAGTTTCATATTAAAATCGCACGTGTGTTTTAAGGCCAAATTATGCAGAGTTGCAAACATAACTTTATCTACACACATATTATAAATCCTTCATGATGGGTTCAGAAACAATATTTTCTGGCAACAAGTTATTTGTTGCAATCGTGGCTGCATATTTCCGATATCCGGCGCATTTTCACATCACACACACTCCGAGAAGACTACTATTCATATTTTCAACTAAAATGTAAATTACAAACAACTTTTTCTATTCAATTCAACAACAATTCTACGTTCGTTCAGCAAAACACCAATATAATGGCGGCAATTCGATCCTCCGTCAAGACCATTTTTTTTTTAAATCATACACTAATGAATGAAGTCTTTATTCTCATGTCACTCGAGATCCAATGTTGTGCAGTTTATAATAAAAAAACATACTGAATTGACGTTTCGTATCAATAACTGTTTTAATATCTATGGATACTAGAATAGAGACCCACTTGAGTTTTGACAGCTGTTCCAAATTTAATCTCATTTCTATACTAAAAACGATGCGGGAATAACATTGCAGCACTGGTTTTTCCTAATTGGTTGTCAAAATGGTGGTCATTTCCTACGGTTTTTGATTACACAATGGAGGTTTTATGATATGGGTGTAGATAAATAGTATTTTGACTTATCTGTGTTAAAAATTACCCTATTTCCTATTCCAGGTGCTAAGGACTAACTATATATAGACGTTTCATGAAAATCCGTTCAGCCATATGGAGCTGAGTGGCAACAGACTTACAGACACAATCACACAAACCTGTGCATTTATAATATTAGTAGGATTAGTAGGAAGTAGGCTTGTTTGTTTCGAAGAGTATATGCAGGTACAAACAAATATTAAGTAGATGCATGGAATCAGTTCTTCCAATACAAAATTTCAATACACCAAGGCATCATTTTATGGTGCGGTTACAATTATTTCTTGAACGGTAACCCAATTGTTTGTGTTGAGGTGCATTTATACCCAGTTTCAAGTGGATAAATAGATGGAACGGTTTTTCCCATACAAAGTTTAACAGTTTCATCACGTAATGGCCACTTCCCCAAATGACCATATGTCTGGAAGACCACTTCCCATAGTGACCATTCCTATAAAGACCGGTTCCAAATTGACCACTTCCCAGAAGGGACATTTCCTAAATCGACTACTTTCATATTGACTACTTTTTAGAATGACCAGGCTCGTAACATCCAGAACATGCACTTCCCAAAACGACCATAGGTCAGGGAGACCACTTCCCATAATAACCATTGCCATAAAGAGCGTTTGCCAATTCGACCACTTACCAGAAGGACCATTTCCTAAAACGACTACTGCCATATTGACTACTTTCCGTTGGCCTTGGCCATAAAACGTGACCATATATATATACGTGATCGTGTTAGCCCTACTGGTACACCATTGTAATCCATTTTTCGGAAAATTGTTGCAATTTAAAAAAAATCTTATCGTATTGGCTGCTGGCTGGTAGGCGAGGGGCTGGTAGTAGGAATGTGGTCAATTTGGGAATTGGACGACTTGAGAATTGGTTGTTCTGGGAAGGGCCATTCTGGTAAATGGTCAATTACGGTACCGGTATTCGTAGGAATGGTCATTCTGGGTAGTGGTTTTCGGAGATGTGGTTGTTTTGAGAAGTAGCCGTTTTGGGAAACGGTCATTATAGGAATGTGGTCAATTTGGGAAGTAGACAACTTAATAATTGGTTGTTTTGGGAAATGGCCCCTCTGGGAAGTGATTCCATTAGGCATAAGCTGGCCTTTGTGCATTGTTTTGTTTATGTCATAATGTAGAATTCTTCTGACAAATTATTGTCGGTAAAAAAGAAGAATATCCCGCTCATACTACGTACTGGTGTCGAAGATTTCAATGAATAAGATGTAACTTTTGCAACCGGCTAATGAAGCTACTGAACAATTTGCACTACAAAGAATATGTCAAAGGATTGCAGAAATAAGTTTATGGTTGAATGAATGACAATTGTTCATTTGGTGCGGGGTTCGATTCCCGCTCATCAGCCGCCCGCCGGTGGCGCCTCATTACGCTTCGTGTTATTCAAATTTATTCAGTATAGCCGTAGGTACCGGGGGGGCAACCGCAATGTTTAAAATTTATTTATTAAGCTTTTACTTACAAAAATATTTCTACTTTCTATATATACAATCGTTGGTGCATGACATGGCATGGTGAGTTCTATAATAATTCGTTAAATCCATACTTACTAATATTTAAAATGCCATATTGAAACCATAAATTTCGAAGGAAAACACACTTATTGTACATCCTTTATGTAGAAAAAAGAAAACTGTTATAACTTTACGTGTGTATTCCTATGAAATTTCTGGTATTTGGGTAATAATCACATTTAGGTTCAGAACTGTCCCCTCCTGTTTTCGACAGTTAAGGACCCTGAGATCTTATTTTTTTGTTATGATTATATCCGCATAATGGGCGTCAGGCCTAGTTTTGGCCTAAATGAACAAAACGTTTAATGTAATCCTTCGTTTTCGTTAATTTTTGACCACAGGAGGGACAAATTTTGTTTCTTAAGGTGATTATTACCCATTTCTCTTCAGTTTTTTTTTGTTAGAACCTTAACTTATTTCCAGACTACGGTAAAATTTCACTTAGTCTGACGTGTGTGATTCATTTACACGGATTCGACACACAATAGCCTAATGCCAATTGCCCATCACCCTTTACAAAATGTTGCTTCCCAAGGTACAATGACGTTAATCGTTGAGGAGTTCTCCTGGTACTTTTCCATCGGTTTCATTTTACTGCGTGCATTTTTATGAATATAAGTTGCTTAACAACCTTAAAAAAGAAATCTCATCTCTACCCGTGAAATACTTTTCACTGAGGAGTTCCGTTCCTCATCTGTGGTCTTCATCATCAGTTCCATCTCATCAAAAATAATGCTTTTGAAATGCAACTGCTTGAGTTATCACAGAAAATACCAAAATTGCTATTTGCGTGCCTGTTATATTTAAGGAGATCCATCGATTCCTCATGCATTTTATCATCGGTCCTTTGTTTTGACTTTAATGGGACCAAATGGCATGTCTTCTCACATGCTCGTTCAAAGTTAAAAAAAAATAGAACGAAAAAAGCACAAACGCGATGAATTGAGAACCTTCTCCTTTTTTAACCGACTTCAAAAAAAAGGAGGCGGTTCTCAATTCGGTTGTATGTTTTTTTATTTTTTTTATGTTTGTTACTTCAGAACTCCGTCATTTATAAACCGATTTGCAAATTTTTTTTTTTAAATCGGTAAGGTATACTTCCATGTTGGTCCCGTTGTAGTCAAAGTTGAGGTGTGATGAGAGGATCTATGAGGAATCGATGGAACTCTTCAAATATTATAGGCACGCATATAGCAATTTTAGTATAATCTGTAATAACTCAAGCAGTTACATTCCAAAAGCATTATTTGGTGAAGTGGAACTGTTGATGAAGACCATAGATGATCACCGGAACTCCTGAATGATAAGTATTTCACAGTTGGCGATTAAATTTCTTTATAAGGTTGTGAAGCAGTTTATGGTGATGAAAATGCATGTGGTAAAATAGAACTGTTTTTGAGCCAGAGAACCAGGAGAACTCCTCAAAGATCGATGCCCTTGCACCCTAATAAGGTAATAGGTACATGGAATAAATGGTACTTTCTAATACATCCCTCATACTGTGTTCATTTACTTGACAAGTCACCACCAACCACCAACCAGCAACTTGCCACCGACTTCGATATATTTAATTTATGACTTCACTTAACCAACAATATATCTCCCATTTCTAGGTAAATGACTTACGAAAGCCAATTATTATTTTTTACTTTTCAGAGGGGTTTTGGAGTCGGTTTTTTTATTTGTTAAATTATTATTTTTTGAATATTATAAATAACTAATTTTATGACATAATAGTAGATTGTTGCACCAAGCAGAAAGTTATTTATTATTGCGCCGAACGTTAGTTTGGAGCCCTCACTTGCGTTCGGGCTCTAAAAACACGAGCGCATTAATACATCACTTGATGCGAGGTGGCAGAGCTGCTTTTCTTTCAACTACTGCAAAAAATTGGTAAAAAAAAAAGTAAAAGTAAAGTTAAAAACTGAAACCCGACTAGCCACGTAAAAATCATTTTTGCAACTGGTATGACGCACCCTTACAATTTTTATATAGTCTATGACGCTCGCACGTTCTCCCCGAATCTTAAGATACCCTTTAAAATCTGTCCAGTGGTTCAGAAGCTAAAATAGAACATCCGATTTTCAAAGAAAACTTGTATCTGTTCAATCATTTTCATATTACGCCAATTTTTTATTTGTATTTTATTCTTTTCAGCCAGTACTTTGAGCATAACATTTTAGACGGGGCAGTCACAGTTCGATATGGCCGCCACAGTCCGTCTTGCTAATACTTTGACAGTCCACAGAAAAGTGGTCAGCTGTCCCGTCGGACTGTGAATGGGCGGAATGGGTGGGCTGGTGGACTAATACTCACTCGGCACGATAATGAATCATTTTCTGCGTCGTGCAACAATCTACTATTCTATGCAACTTTATTGCTCTAAAAGAAATAAGTGCTGCTTTGTGCTGAGTATTTAAGGACATAATGATGAAATTAAAGCGTAGTTGGAACAAAAAGATTATTATTCGTTGTAATTTTAACCCTTAAAGATGCCTAGTTGTACAAAATACCAGCTTTTTAACTTTAATAGTCTTCGAGAAAAAGTGGCTGTATTACACATGGACAGACGGATACGTCGAAACTATATCAGGGAACTAAAAGAACTAGCATCGGTACATTTATTGTGGATTTCATAGGACTATGAACAAACATATTATGCCAACAAGTTGTTTGTTGTTTGGGACGGGTCCTCTCCAACATGGTGGACTATCTGTATGGGCGATGGGCTGATCACCTGTCACCATACGGTTCATCATACCATCTTAGGACTAATAAATCGAACGTGGCCACAAGTAGTCTTGTGGCTCTGCCCACCCCATTAGGGATTTCGGGCGTGATGCTATGTATGTATGTAAGTCGTTTTATTATTATAATCAGCGCGGTCTACTGTCTACCGAAATGCAAGTCGTTGCTTTTAAAAATTACTAGCTAGACTGACCTGATAGAGGGTTGGCAAAGAGGTATCCAATAAATAGTTTACTGTATACAACTCTATAATGCTTCACTTGACAACAGACGTGTCTATAACACCCCTCAACACGCCTACAAAATTGTGTGTTTTACTTAACTTTCCTTATATTATAAATATCAATAGGGTACAATGCTGCTTTTTGCGTATCGACCGTGTGCCGACCTCTTTACTAGAGCGAGTTCGTTACGCGTCTTGTGCCGGTAACGAAGTGTTTGCAGCCCACGGGGGCAGGTAATCTAATCTTACCCCTCGGCTGCCGTCCCCCGCACCACCTGCCTCCTGTCTCTTCGAGATTCTGCGATACTGTAACATTTTCCCTGCTATTTTTTCCAGTATCAGAGGTTTTCGAGACGTGAAGAGAATAACAAATAAACGACGACAGAGTAGTCAATGATGGTTACAATACATCTACTTACCTATATACAAATAATAAAATAATACTAAAGATAATACTGAAAAAATATATATGTGGGCTTCAGAATGAGCAACACATCACATCCCAATGGTTTTTGAATTTCATGTCTGTTTGTCTGTTTATCTGCTTCTGTTTTTTTCTATTTGTCTGATTGTATGTGCACGATAAACTTTAAAACTACTGGGTGGATTTCCATTGCGGTTTTCGATATTATATTCAGAAAAACTTCAGGCAGGACATAAGCTTTTGGAACTTTAGGAAATAAAACTGAAAGGGTATTGGTAGATTTTCCAATAGGTAATAACTTGAACACCCTCTTTTACCGATGAGTTTATCAACTTGAAACTTGGTATAAATACGCTTCAAAACAAACAATTAGGTATACGTTATAGAAAAACATTAAACTAGATACTCCTAAAAAGGGGTTCTTTGGGCGTTAAACTTTGTATGGAAAAACCGATTTAATTTCTTTACCAACTTGAGACTTGGTATAAATGCAGTTCAAGACAAACAATTAGGTAGGCGATCGAGCAAAAATGAAACTATTTCTAAAAAGGGATGCCTTAGGGTGTTGAACTTTGTATTGAAAAAACTGATTCCATGCTGATATCTACTTAAAATTTGATGCAAATACTTTTCGAAACAAACAATCCTGCTTCCTACTAATCCTATTAATGTTATAAAAGCAAAAATGTTTGTGTTTGTGTTTGTAAGTTTGTTGCCACTCAGCTCCATATGACAGAACGGATTTTCATGAAACGTCGTGTATAGTTAGTCCTTAGCTCCTGAAATACGAAATAGGGTGATTTTTAACCCGGATAAGTCAAAAGTTCCCGAGGGAATAATTCTAACCGAACCACGCGGACGAAGTCGCGGGCGGAAGCAAGTACTCATTAAAAATAAAAGCCAGTATTAAATATAATCTAATTGATACTCAAGGCAGAAAAACCGACTGAAATATTTAAAGTTGTCCGCCCGCCAAAAATAGAGTCTATAAAAAATCTTATTCACTGAGTAACTATAAACAGTTTGATGTGCAATGGGATAAGGAATCAGTGAGCTGTTAAATCTCTGACCCGTATTTGCTATGCAGCGTAACGCCCGCCTATTTTGGAACAGAACAAACTTTATTTTATTGCACAAAGGCTACACGTCGGCTGGCAGACCTTTCTTGTTAAAGAGATGTAAGGTTCATTTTAAGGGTTGGCAGCGGTAAATAGATTTGTAAATCTCAGTATTTGAACGCAGCGACGCGCGCGACGCGCCGCTGTCAATATCGCTCTCACGGAACTCATTCGCACGCTCAACACGATGGCTCGCCACTCATTAATTCATTATCGACACAGTGATTTTATGTCAATGAGTGCACTATAAAAATTGACTAATTCGAAAATTGCTTACGCGTGTTTGTCATCTATTATTTATTTTGTATTGTTCGATTTGTTGTTATTGCTTAGTAGATGAAGGCTTAATGTGATAATATAGAGCTTATCTAAAGAGGGCCTTAGAGTGTAATGAACATAATGGATTGCGCGCTTTAATCGTCCTTTAATTTACGGAAGCTCTTCCTTGGTTTATAAAACACCCTGTGCTGATGATCCCATACTATGAAAAAAAAAATAGAAAAATTAAAAACACACTTTAGTCAGTAATGCACTAAAAAGTACAAAATACAAGTGACCACCGTCACTAAGTGTAAGTCCTCGTGAAAACAAACAAAACAATCCAAAATAAATGGGTTTACTAGTAGCCATTGAACAGTGTCACTGTCCGCCTCCCGGCTCCATCATCAGACCTTTGTCACCAAGTGTACTACTGTATTGGACTCGTGGAAACAAATGCAATAGCCGAAACTCCAGTGGTTTACTAGTTTAAGAGTTCCAATGTTCACCTATCGGGTCCATAATTAGACCCTTGTCACCAAGTGTAATGTAAAGGTTTCATAAAAACAAAGAGCACAGCCCAAATTCGATTGGTTAACTAGTAGCCACTGAAGAATTCGACTTTCCACCTCCCGGCTCCATCAGCAGACTCTTGTCACCAGCATGTCTAGTTTATTGGACTCGATACTCGATGTTACCAAAATTAATGTACTGTCATCCAAAATAGATATACTTGCAAATATTTTTAAATCGAATTTTAAGTAGATATCAGCATGGAATCAGTTCTTCCCATACCTACAAACTTTCAATACACCAAGGCATCCCATTTTATGGGAAGTTACAGTTTTTTCTTGAACGGTTACCTCATTGGTTGTTTTGTGGCGCATTTATATCAAGTTTCAAATTAATAAACAAATGGAATCAGTTTTTCCCATACAAAGTTTAACACCCCAAGGTACCCCTCTTTAGGGATAGTTTCATTTTTTTCTCTAACGTATACGTAATTCTTTGTTTTGAAGAGTATTTATACAAAGTTTCAAGTTGTACACTCATCGAATTAGTTTTACCATACCTAAGTTCTAACTTCAATCCGCTTTTACCCCGTTCCAGTTTTATTTCCAAATGTTCCTATAAATTATTCCACCCTGAAGTTTCCCTTGATATAATATCGAAAACCGCTTTGAAATCCACCCAACTGCTTGAGAGAACATAAAATACCAGAATTGGTATATGCGTGCCTATAATATTTGAGGAGTTCCATCGATTCCTCATAGATTATCTCATCACACTTCGTGTTTGACTACAACAGGACTTACTGGAACGTATATCCTATTGATTAAAAAAAGAACCATCCAAATCGGTCCAGCCATCTCCGAGTAATCGGGGAACATACAAAAATAATGGGAAAAATAAGATTCCGATGAATTGAGAACCTCCTCCTTTTTTGAAGTCGGTTAAAATGTTCATGTTACACAATCTTTGTATAGTGCTATGCAATAGCATATCGCACGATATGCATAAATAAATATATTTTTTCTTGGACTTCTATAGTGTTTTACTGAGGTTGTTATTTATGTTTCAATTATCTTGTGCAGCCTACTAAATACTATGACTAATCGTATGTCAAATATCTGCTTCGATCCTTTATGCCGTTCTTGAGAAAACAGTGTTGATAAAAGGACCGACAGACGGATAACAAAGTGCTAAGGGCTAAGTTTTTCCAAAATTTGTTACGGAACCAATTTGATACATCAAGGTCTATCGAAAATTACTTCTAATTAACCAACAACCTCTATAAAATTAAAACTTTACCAAGCAGGCAAGGAAAAATGTACGTCGCAAGTGACGTTTGATATGTTTATTTACATCTGTTTCTGCATTGCCACCCCACAGTTCTTATGGCTCAAAGCACCCCACTAGCGGCTAGTCTCCTGGGACGAGATATCAAGGACAATAAACACCATCAATTGGTGTATATTGGCTGCATACACACTAACAAGTCCCTGGAGACCGACTGTACTGCTGTTACCTTTCTTAGTGTGAACTGTCAACTAGACGCATGGGATCAACATCATTATCATCATCATTTCAATCAAAAGACGTCCACTACTTACATAGGCGTCGCCTTATGATCGCCTCAACGACCTATCCCGTGCCTCTCACATCCACACCAGGCCGCCAGTCCACCTTGTGGGTGGTGGGCCCACGCTGCGCCATCCAGTGGTGTGAATCTCAAATGCGCAGCGGCTGATCAGCGCGACAAATCGCGTATGCATGTGGTCTATGGCGCTAAAGACTTTCCGGAAACGGGCTGGTTCTGGTGGCTGGAAGTCTTCAAACCTGCGTGCCAGACAGTGACTGTTAACTCTCGAAAACCGCTTTTAATAAAAAGAGCTGGATTTATAGTTCTTCAGCAGGGCATTATCGGCCGTTTCGAAGGACTTTTGTTCCTTGCCCTCAATGTTTATCCCCCGTGTATGACGGAATCGAATAACTTCTGAAGGGCTTTAAGGACCGGTTTACACCTGCCTTCAGAAGTTCTGCCGTGATTTCGTTAGAGTGCCGGATGATTGTAGCGAAGCTATTATGACCTATAAATATAGTATTGATCCTCATCCAGTTAAATATATAAGTTACCTTGGGAATTTAAAATAATTTAAAATTGCCATTGCATCATGTCATTTAAATGAATACTTAAAGAAAATCACTGATTACATCACAGACATATCACAGATTTAAAATGGCGTGCAACAAAAAGTTAAGTTATTTTAGGTGAAGATACTTCGACCTCCTTATCCAACTAAATACTTATGAGTAGTAACATTCAGCTTTAAATTTAGACAAAAGTTGTACTGGACATCATGTAGTTTAAGCGAATTATTTTAGAACATATTAGGTACTTATCACAAAATGGAAAATCACTCGCTACAAAATGTGCTGAGGTCCATAGCAGGTGCCAAGCCCGGGCGGGTCGTTAGTAATTTAAAACCGGCCAAGTGCGAGTCAGACTCGCACGCGAAGTGTTCCGTACCATAATCTATAAAAAGGGCAAAAAAATCACGTTTGTTGTATGGGAGCCCCCCTTACATTTATTTTTATTTTTAAAGTGAATATACAAGTAAATATTCTGTGAATGTTTCAAGCGTCTACCTGTTGCCGTTATCAATATCGAACAAAAACGAGCAAAAAAAATCACGTTTGGTGTATGGGAGCCCCCTTAAATATTAATTTTATTCTGTTTTTTAGTATTTGTTGTTATAGCGGCAACAGAATTACATTATCTGTGAAAATTTCAACTTCTTCTTCTTCTTACAGCCTGGTGACAGACGGACAGGCAGACAGACGGACAGACAGACAGACGGACGGACAGCGGAGTCTTAGTAATAGGGTCCCGTTTTACCCTTTGGTTACGGAACCCTAAAAAGATGAACAGGGTTGTTTAAACATTTCAATACGATTTTTATTAAATATAATCAAAATTAAAAAAAAAACTTTTATGCTTGCCTTAATCCTCAATCAATAAAATATTAACAGTCAACTTTTTTTCTTTCAAAATCTTAAGCGCGGTGGTTGGAACTCGTACGAGTACAGTAGGTATGCAGTTTTGTTTTTAATTTAGATCTCGCAAAATATTCTAACCGCGAACAATATTTAAAAAATCCAGTTTGGTTAGAGAAAAATAGGGGTGTGTGTCGAAGGGAGCGACTGAGTTGGGAGCTTGTAATCGCATTGTTCGGTCGGCTGCGCGAGCGCTGCCCGCGTAATCTCGTTGTCGTAATAGTCTTAAGACGCACAAAGGGCTCATCAAACGCTGCAATTTGACGCACCAAATGTCGATGCGGCACTTTTTATTACGTTAGGAAATCAACAGTAAAAAGAAATGAAAACACAAATATAATAAAATACAACTATTTCGTAGTGAGTATAAATAGGTTCAGCTGTTATAAAAACTGAAGTACGTGGTCCGGTTAATGATTCATCTTGTCTTGTTTACGTCTAATAGATTAAACGTGGTAATATATTCATATAATAAGACCTTGAAGTGAAAAAAAAATCTGTTAATTGCAGAAAACAATGCAAAAATGTTACGAGGGGATTCAGAATGAGGCACAGAGCACATACTAATAGTTCTTGAATTTGATGTCTGTTTGGCTGGCTGTATGTTTGCAATCAACTTTAAAACTACTGGACGGATTCCAATGCGGTTTTCGATAACTTCAGGCTGGACGTAGCTGGTAGGCTACACAATACTTTAAAAATGAAACTGGAAGGAAGTGAAAGAGTGAGCTTGAAGTTAGTATGAGATAAAACGAGTATGAAACAAACAATTACGTAGCGTAGGCGTTAGAGAAAAGATCGAAACAACCCCTAAAAAGGGGTGCCTTCGGGGTTGAACTTTATATTGGAAAATCTGATTCTATTTATTTACCTATCAATTTGAACCTTTGTGTAAATCCACTTCATGACAAATAATTAGTTAGGTATTCCAGAAAAAAATAAACGATCCCTCAAAAAGGGATAACCCCCGCAAAACATAAAATTAGGTGATCGTTGAAGAAATAAGTGAAACTACCCCTAAAACGCAATGTCTTGTGGTGTATTGCAAGTTTGTACGGGAAGAACTGATTCCATGCCGATATCTATTTATTTGTACAAATACTCTTTGAAACAAGTCCTTCCTTCAATGGAAACTACTAATATACTTGTTCTACTAATATTATACATGCGAAAGTTTGTGCGTTTGTGTGTGCGCGTGTGTGTCTGTATATTTGTAACCACTCAGCTCCATACGGCTCGACGGATTTTTATGAAACTTGGTATATAGTAGACCCTTAGAATAATAACGCAATATAAACTAAGTCCGCGTGCACAATTTGAAGCAAAAGAATTGGAGCCATTTATGGCTCCGCCGGTACGCTCCGTAGTGTCAACTGCCAAACCGCACCGAACGCATCTGGGTTTAGGTATTGCATCACTTTTGTCAGGGCCGTTGTATATAAACTATTCTTCTCTGGTTTGTCATTCTATGGTTAGACCTTAGGTCCTGGAATAGGTCATAGGTAACTTTTTATCTCGGATAAACCAGGGAATAACTATATATAACCGAAAACCACGCGGACACTAGTCTAAACTGCATGCGCTGATGTATAAAGAAGGACTATATCGGTTATCGGCGGTATATCGTATACTTCCAAGAACCTTACGTACCTATTACGGATCCCAAAAAGTATTTCCCGCCGGCCGTCCGGAGAGCGGGATTTCTGAACGATATCAATGACATTTGATATAAGTACCTAAATATAGTGGATAGTGGACTTCAAAAACCCTTTGACAAGTAATGATTGGCCTTCGTAAGTAAATTAACTAGAAACGTCAGATATATTATTGATTAAGTTATAAATTAAATAAGTGCATCGGTTTAAAAATCTTTGACCCGATTGCTTGACCTTCGAGGCTCGATCCACTGCCTCCCTTTTTAGTAAAAGTTTAAATATATTTAAATATTATATTCCGGCAATATAGAGGGGCACGCAAGTTCTATAATTATTGCATATTTCAAGTTCATAAAATGAGTAGTTGCTGATATAAAAGGCTGTGACATACAAACAGACAGATGATTATTATTAATAATAATAGTAATCTCCAAATAAGACCTAAGCTGTATACCAGGTCGGGGTTGTGTCGTTCATCGAAGTACTCAAAATAATTTGTTATTGAATCATCCTTGGCACTAATCAGAATTCACGCGGCGTATCTCAAATCAATGAGCGCGGACAAACCCCGGACTGATTGTTAATTCGTTGCTCACTCCCCTGGGGTCGTGATACAGCCCTTCCATCGATACAACTGCGATAGACGCGTCTATATCAGAATGACGAGTTAGCCGTAAGATAATTCAGTTGGATGATATAAAAACTGATTACCTGGATCTCCGAAAGACGAGATGACATAAAAGCAGAGCACAGACTACTTAGAAGATACTACTAGATAGAAGCAGAGTAATCAGTCAGCAGAAAGTCATTTCAACTTGTTGACAAAAGCAGAATGTACAAGTAGCAAAACCTCTGGATTTGGAAATTGTCTGTATGATTTGATTAGAATTCCTAATTAGCCGAAAGTCATAATAGTAAGATGATATAAACGCAGAATGACTTGCCATCGAAAACGTCTGGGAAGACAAACATTCAACAGTCAGTATTGCACAGGGGGCGGTAACCTTAGTACCTACTAGCCAACGAAACCTTAAGAAACTCCCTAACACGATCCATTGCCAGCATCGGGCGAGCAGCTCAAGTAGTACACAGAATGTTGAAGTTGGTGGGACTAGGGGTAATAGGGGGAAGAGATGGGTGTTAAGGTGGTCGTTGTTTGGTAACACCACGTTGCTGGCTGTCGGTTATCTGTAGATATATTTGTCGCCCAAATGTCACTTCTTGTTTTTAACCAAATCAGTTTCAATAAAATTGGCTGATCTGTCTGTGGGCAGCCAAGCGACTCCAGTCCGTTAATATTGTTACGGTTTCTTTAACCTTTGATATCTTCTGCAGTATTTATTTAAATGATACTTATAGTGTAGAGGACAATTATAATCTACATTAAATGCCCAAGGTAAAGAACGTATTTCTTTGGATAAAGATTAATTCTGAATAGGAGAATATAGCTTCGCAAACAACCTAATATTTTTAATTCCTATTTTTAAAGATTAAAATAGTTACTGTGAGTCAACCTTAGTAGATATACATTATGTCATCGCGGACTTTTCTCTACGCTTTTTAAAGAACTACAATTCTTTGGTACACCGTTTTGATATATCTTTTATGGTTTATCCAACGAAAGCCACGTAAGCGCCCAAAAATTTTAATGTTTTGACGACTTGATTGAAAAACATTGTGTTTCTCTACTATATTAAAACTTATTTAAGTAGAATGTTATGTACATAATTATAAACCTTCCTTATAAACCACGTCGTTCATTGGTGAAAACCGCATCAAGATCCGTTGCGCGGTTTAGGAGGAGTTAGCGGATATACAGACAGATAGACGCGGAAAGCGACTTTGTTTTATACTAAGTAGAGATGTAGAGAAGATAGAGATTATATTCCTTGGTATTGTATGTCGACTTATATAGTATTTCAGCTATGTACCGTAAAACCTGGCGACTTGCTGACAAATAGTTTAATAGCATCAACTGGGTAGTTTTTAATGTTAGACACATTCATGAAAAGTCTCCAAAAATATTTCGGAACTGGCATAACAACAATCATAAGTCACCCATTATTGGGAAAATTTGACCCATACCCTAGACTTTAATAGGTCCCTACTGTTAAAGTCACTTTGTTCCGCATTAGAATAAATTATTTGTTTTTTTGTGTGTGTATCGATCATGAAACTAATTCAACGGCGTAGTTATTCAATATTACTTACCTACTTAACAGAATTCAAGACTACAGGACTTGTTTCTTCTTTTCAGTTTTGTTTTAACGTTTATTTTTTACGCAGTTTGGTTTTTACCCGTCTGCGCGACGCAACAGAGGGTAATGAGTTTATCAACCTATGTATGTATGTATGTATGCATGTATGTTTGATTCTTTGTGGCGCTCTAACTATCCATAGTTGATTCAATGTTATTGTATTTTGTGTGGTAAGAAGAAAAAAGAAAAGATAACAATAATGCAGACACAAGTACAACATGATTACATTAATTCGGGATGTTACTTATGGTATGATGGCCCTATTCAATCATACCATTGCTACAAAAATTGCAATTATTTAAAATGTACCAAGTTATTAATCAAAAGTATTTATAGGGGTAGATATGCATCGTGTATTATGGCAACCCCTCTATTACAGGTGACTCTTGTTTGCATTTAGGTATACAAGTTAAATAGTCTTTCTGTCTGTTAGATCCATCCGTCCGTCACAGCCTATTATGTCGTCGGAAATGAATAAATAGAATAGAAAATTGTCATTTGGCATAGTTTTCAATACAAAAGTATTTATCGTTATTATTTTGAACTTCATACCAAAAAAGTTATTTCGAGGAATGTGTAGTAAGTACCTACTGACCATTGCACTCCTTTACATTCGAAACTACGGGAACCAGACGCATAAAAATACTGAATATGGATATGCTAAGTATAAAGGAAAAGATATAGGAGTTAAGAAATCAGTCATTTAAGTCTTATTGCCGGCGTCGCAGGAGCGCGGCGCGCAGAGATCCTGTGAAAACTGCACTGGACTCTATTTTTTCTACCATTGGTTCAACACTTGATTCTACATTATTGACTACATTTCACTCTACATTTGACTACATTTGAAACTACATTTGACTCTACATTTCACACTACGTTTGACTACATTTGACTCTATATTTGACTCTATCTTTGACACTACATTTGACTCTATTTCCGCAAACTGTCACCACTGTCATAAACGACATTCTGGGACATAGTTAGGTACTCATATATATATCTATTTTTACCAGCAGTGAGAAGTAACAATTAATAAGAGAAGGAAAAACAGCAACGCTTATACGTACTTTGATTGAAAAGAATATAAATTGCAAATGAATAACCTATACTTTTAATGGAATGAATCGATCCTTCCGGTTAAATGGAGTTTATTTCCGTTTACATGAAGATACTTTGAATGAGGACGGCAGCTTTTGAAATTTAAAAAGTGTGTTCGTGGCACCGGAAGCCTCTGTCGCGTATTTTGTGTAACTGAAGGCGAATAATTGCAGTACGCTGCGCCAGGCTTAGCCACTGTGCGCTTCCATTCAGTTTTAGACTTGTATAAAATTATAATTATGTTAACAGAAGTATAAAGGGCACGGGGATTTCTGGGCCCAAGTCTGGGTATGGTTTAAAACATGTTTATATTTTTCTTTTTCAAAATGTAAAACACGAACACGATTCACAATCTGGAAAATGAGTAATCTAAAATTCGTTAAGGACACGTAAGTACTTGCGTAAAATAGTACTTACTCGTATATTATATATGTTTGGGATAACACATAATGTAGGTACACGTCAATTAGGGAACATAAAATTAGGTTGTTCTGATGTGCAAGTTAGAAGTGCCGGGAATTCTCGTGTCTAAAAGTCCCGGGATTTCTTCATAATTTAGCGGTCTCAAGTCCCTGAACAATCATGTTGAGACTCGACACCGAGACCTGCTTGTGGAAATCGTATAGAAATAATGTTATTTACTAAAAGTCCATATCTCTTCAGTATTCACTCTGTCACTAAGAGTGCCATCTGTTAGCAAAACGAGTACGAGTAATTACACTAAAAATGCGTTACCTAATCGCCAAATTGTTATTTTGTGGTGTTTGTTTACTGTACAGTCAGCTCCCACATCTTTTTTCACCAGAGTGTATTATTATTTATAAGACTGGTTTTATGTCTGGTTTTTCTTATGATTATTGATCTTTAGAATGATTTGCTAATAGCTTAACCTACTTAGTGTGGTCGTTGTGGTATACGAGTACTTAGTCAGAAGCTTTCAATAAGTACTATATTTACCGCAAAAAATATCTATATGACTTGTAATTAGAAGTGATTATTGAAGATTCTTATTTTATTGTTTTAATAAATGTTTAATATTACTAAAATGATTTTATAGATAAGTCATACTTAAAGTTGACACGACTCAATTTTTTTATGTCTCGGGTCCCAGGACTTTGATCCTGGGATATTTCGGGTCTTTGAAAATGTCGAGACTTTCCAAACCTTACTAGCGAATTTCCCCGGGTTTGCACGGGTGTCTATTGTACATTTCAATCTTCCTTAAAACATCTCTAAATAATAATGAAGACAACCGCATTAAAATCCGTTACTACTAAGCGAACAGACCAAAAATAACTGAATTATAGATATAAGATATTGAGGGCACTGCATCCACGTCGTCAGCGTACGTTTGCGAGGAGGCAGGGTGGGTCGTGATAGGTAAGCGGAATTATTCCGCCCCGGACGCGCCGGGTGGTCGAGGGGGCGCGGGACACCAGGGCAGGGCTGCCCATCGCTGAATCTGGATAAAAATTTAAAGTTTCCTCAGTTTGCTCCTGCTTACAAATATGTAGGATACAATTTTGACGGCAGATTCAAGGGATTTTTGTTTACCGTCTATATTATTGTACATGTTACAGAATACCATGAAGTTCAAAACAATTACCGGTAAATACAACTATTATATAGGTATAAACCGAAGTTAGTTCTGGATGTTCCGATACACTCTTGATCACCTAAAGTATGGATGGATGCCATGCAAATGCCATTGATATTTAGAATACATTTCATTAGCCATCCTCGCCAGTTTAGCCATTCCGCAATGAGGGGTTTTTGTTTACCATCCTTATTACAGAATACCATGAAGTTCAAAAGAATTACCAGTAAACACCTCTATTGTAACATCCCGAAGTTAGTTCCGATACGCTCTTGATTTTCGTTAGCCATCTTCGTAAGTTTAGCCATCCTTGCGTCATCTTTCGTCTCGTTTTCGGATAAATTTTCCAACGCCGACTAGAGAGGTAAATGAATTAAACGCGATCCGTACGTTGCTTTGGCGTCGCGACAGTGTTCCGCGCTGAGGGAGCCGCTCGCAGTGATCGGGTTTGGAACTCTGTAAAGGAATAAATTTATATACATAGGTAAGTTTCATGCAAATGCCTCGGGTGTGATTCTCTACGTCATCGCCGGCAATAGATTGACTTCAAGTTCCGTACTTCGTGGTTGTTGCTTAAGTTGTCATTGAGCGAAGCGCTTTGCAGTTGGACAATCATATTATACTAGCAAACCCGGCGAACTCCGTTTCGCCACCAGATGGCTTCGTTTTATGTAACATTTCGCTTGGTGTAGCTATGTATCAGAGATGGCGCTGTATGTGAAAAAAGATTTTCCCGCTTTTCTGTTGAAATTTTTCCTGTATTTTCTGTGCTATAAACCTCACGGAGCCCGAGACCTTTCCAACGAATGCAAAACGCTGGAAATCGGTTCGTGCGTTCTGGAGTTATAGCGTCAGGAAGGAAAACCCGACTTATTTTTATCATATTAATATAATGGCTGGTTTGTTGACAGTTAGTGTCTTACTTTTTTAAAAGGTTTTATATAGTTACAGTTTTGTTTAAAAAATTTGCGACCACTTTTCCATCTACTTTTACTGGACCGATTCCGATGCAACTTGGCATATAGATTTAGTTTGCATGACAATAAATATAACATGATGATAATTTAACCTTTGATCCTCAAATCCTGATGCTGCAGGGTTACAGCATAACTATACCGTTCTGTTTATGAATGTCTCGATTCTGAATTATTATTGTAAGTATCATGCAAAGACTTCATTACTAAAGTTTGGGTTCCAAATCCTCAGGTCTGATGCTGAAAGAGTAATGCCCGCCAAAACTATGAGACTTCATGATCTTTAGTTTATAAATTAGATCTGTGAATATCAAGTACACACTTTCACAGTAGTTTTTAGGATTCCAACTCCTTGTACTTGATGCTGCAAGAGTAATTACTGCCCACCAAAACTATGAAAATTCATAATCTTTTGATTGTAAATTAGATATATAAAAACCATTCACACATTTTGAGAGTGGTTTTCGGATTCCAACTCCACAGGTCTGATAGTTACTGCAAGATATCTGCGCAGCAAAACTATAAGAGTTTATGATCTTTTGAGTATAATTTAGGTAAGTATTTATGTGAATACCAAGCACATCCTTTCAAAGAAGTTTTTAGGATTCCAACTCCTCTACTTCTCCTCTACTATACACATAAACTTCAAATTTATGAGCAAATTACAAGCTCAATTATTTTATGTCGGATGTAGCCAACGACAAAGATTGCAGAAATTACGTGATTACTTGATATATTGTGAGCCTCGCGAATGACGATTATCCCCAAATAACAGTAGCGAAACCGCTCAAGTGTCATCGAGGCGCGCAACAAGGGCGCTGATTGCGCACCCGGCGCCCGCTAATCCCGCTCATTAACTACTCCGCGCCACTGCCACCCAATCCACCAACCAACCTAGCCCAGCTTCTCTATAATCCCTAGCTGTTGGCTCTAGAAACTACATTATTTCCCATTAATCTACCGAGCACTATACTAATGGAGTTCTTCATAAAACCTCTGTGTATGATTCAATGTATAGGGCCTGTATTCGACGTTGCCTAAACGATATTTTGCTACGATATGTTAGCTCTTTATATATATAAAAGAGCTTATACAGCTATGATAACTCTAGTTTGAGCGTTATAAGGGCTGTATACGCAGATAGGATAGGGAATACTCTGGTTTTTTTTTAGGTCATAATCACCAGTGGCGAAGCGTCAAACATTTCCTAAGGGAAGCTGGAAGAATTATAACCTTATGTGCCAGTCTGACATTTACTTAGAGTAACATGAACTTCACTGACAGCTAGCCGTACCTTTCTAGCTTGGTAAAGCCGTCAGGAATCGGCTTGTAGGCAGGCTGCGCCACTGATAATCACCTTCCCGTGCGCGCTCAACACCTTACCAAGGTTTCATTGTATAGGAAAGCATAAGAGAGGTACAAACAAACAAACAAACAACTATACAAACATTTATATAATTATATGTACCTAGTAGAACAAGGGTTTAAATGCATTATCAAAACCTTAAGGAAATGTGTTCCTTTTTTCCATACTTTCAGTTTTATTTCCAAATGTTTCTATAACCTATGTCCTGCTTGATGTTGCCCTTAATAATAAACATGCATTGAAACCCGGCCAGTAGTTTAAAAGTGTATCTCGCATATATAATCAGACAAATAGGCAAACCACTCCGAAAAACAGATATGAACTTCAAAAAGCATTTGGGATGTTGTATTGCTCATTCTGAAGCCCCCATAGCATTTTTGCGTTATTATATCGAATGTACAGACTTATTTCACTTTACGATTTGATTACATGTAAGTATAGATAGGTATCTAACGATCTCGTATAAGCCCTCAGGATTGTGATGTAGTGTCAAGATGCTCACATGAATGCGTGTTTAGGTACTACACTATTGCTAGCCAAGTGCGGGAATTGGAGAGCGGCTTACGCCCTTTGACCCCGCGCGTGCTCTAGCTTCAAGCACATATTTAGAGACAATTAGTTTGAGCAATGCCGGCCACGTGCAAGTCTTGTGCTTACACTTACATATTATAAGTTTCGTTCTTGATATGTAAAGTACTTTTAAAAGAGGATATGAGGGTGTTTGAGCTTTAAAATGGTTCGATTTGTTTTCTCTAAAAAGAAAAAACCGAAGTCCGTAGTAGGTAAATTTATGTTCACTGCTAGCGAATATTGTCACGAAACAACGTTTGTTTTCATGTAATATTAAATTTTTTAATTGCTACGTCGCCGTAAGTCTATGGTTGCTTGTATACTGCAACTACCGATTCGAATAAGATCAGTTACACTCACCTATATTTATTATAAATATATTATTTAACTGTATTTTAAATAATGAGAATACGGCGGCGCAGGGTGTGCGGAGAGGGGACCACCAGCGGTTTTGCGCGTCGTCCCCGCGCTGACGGAACGGCGCATGCGCGGCGGCGACCCGACGTAAGTGCGGTGACTGCAAGTGGCACTAGCTTCTGCTGATCAGTGTTTGTCACAGTATGCAGTTTCATACTGAAAGGCTCGAGTTGAGGTGGTGTCGATACGGTGCCGAGTTGATAAGTGTGCGACAACCTTTAGGTTCTTGCAGCGCTTCTTCTAAGTCCAAGATGCTCTATAGATCCTTAGGCATGCTAGGTTTTTAAAAACCTGTTGACGGGCCTTCATTCAGGCCTACGCTGACGTATTATATCAAGGTGAAGCTAGGAAAGCCGTATGTGGCTACCATAGTCCGTCTGAATAAATAATAAAGGCTTCGTAAAGTTAATTTTGACTTAAATAAATAAATCATGGAACAATCTTTACACAAATCGATCTAGTTCCAAAGTCAGCTCTAAAGGCTTGTGTTATGGGTACTAGACGACGATATACATACTTATATAGAGAAATAAATACTTAAATACATAGAAAAAATCCAAGACTCAGGAACAAACATTCGTGCTCATCACACAAATATTTCCCTTACCGGGAATCGAACCCGGGACGCTAGCTTCGGAGGCAGGGTCACTCCCAACTG
This sequence comes from Tortricodes alternella, assembly GCA_947859335.1. NCBI lineage: Eukaryota > Metazoa > Arthropoda > Insecta > Lepidoptera > Tortricidae > Tortricodes > Tortricodes alternella. The sequence continues at coordinate 16,909,092 of OX401970.1, read as the reverse complement.
GGCTAACCGCGTCGTCGCGCGTTGTGCTGTTTATTTGATAGGTACATTTTTTTTACAGCACGCCTCAAATTTTATCCGGGCTATTTGCGGGCGTATTTTTGTACAGAATTATTTATGGCTAATAAACATCCCCATACACACAAACACATTTCCACCACCATGCTTGACAATGTTCCTCATGTATTTATCATAGAAAGTATGATTTATTAGCCGCATTTTGGTTTCATCCGAAATAAGACCTTTTTCCATTCGCGTGCTATCCAACTACCGTATTTCCTTGCAAATGCCAACCGCTTTTCTCTATGTTGCTTGGTAAGAAGCGGTACCTTTCGGGAAGCCCTTTGAATCAAATCCGCTTCAACCAACCTTCTGTGTATTGATCTTGCCGACAAGTGTCTGGGACCACCACGCGGAAATACTTCGTTTTTAATTTCATTAGAGCCTGTAAATGGATCTAGTTTAGACAGAAGTACTTATTAAGTATTTGCCTGTCTTCTCCGGGGCGGTTTCCTCGGACGAACCTTTCTGCGTACATTGTTACTAGTTCCATGTTTTTTATAATGGTCAATAGCATTTAATACCTTCTAATTAGAACATTCCAAGTGGTCATCAATTCTTTTTTCTATACTTTCCGTCGAATGCAGATTAAAAATTATTTGTCGAATTGACGCATCACACTTCTTAATTTTACCCATTTATAATTATTAGATCACTTGAACTTACCTAAGTGAAGGCTGATCCTAATTATTGGAAGCACCTCGCTTGAAATGATAGGTAATGTACCGCCTGCGATATTGTAAATTGACATTAGATTACCGCCAAATCTTAAGAGAACGTATATTACTTATACAACTTTTCTTTTTTTTAATGAAAAAATTGATTAGATCGAGGACGTTCTTAAGAAAGGCCAGGTCAAGAGTACCCTAAACCGGCGAGCGTGCAGGAAGAACTTAATGAGAGTAGACGAAGCGAAAGTTGTGTGTCAGGATCGTAACAGGTGGAAATCCGTGGTCTCTGCCTACCCCCTTGGGAAACAGGCGTGATATATGTATGTAAAAAATTGAATTCACTACAGAGGCATTTTCTAATTAGGTGTCCAAGCTGCCAGTAACAGAATAAATGTTTTCCTAAGATTTAAATTAATTTAATTAAGTATTATAACTAAGATATTTTTTTAAGATATATTTAAATTTTTGTGGTTACTTTATAAGAGTGGCTATATTTTTGCATGATTAAGTGTGTAACTTTTTTATGAATATTTCCATTTAAGTTTCATGCTTGAAGAATTTTAACGATGTGTTTCTACTTATATGAAAACCATTGTATAATAAAGCCTTAAAGCGTAAAATGTCTGTACTTTGAAGATAACAATAAAAAATTGCTATGGGGGATCCGAATGGTTTTTGAATTTCATGTCTGTTTGTCTGATTGTATGGGCGCGGTAAACTGTTAAACTATCTACCGGACGGATATCAATGTGGTTTTCGATATTATATTAAGGGCAACTTCAGGCAGGACTTTCTCTGTAAACTTGCATGTGTGTGTGAAATAAATAAATATATCTATAAACTTTCGGAAATATTTATTTATTTATTTATTTTATATATAAAACTGGAAGGTCGTAAAAGAGGGGTTGAAGTTAGTATGGGAAGAAGGAAAAAAACCCTACACTTTTGAAATTATATCAATTGTACAAATGTTTGTTTAGTTGTTTGTTTGTTCGTCTCCTATGCTTACCTATACCATTCATCCTATTACGATTAAACTTTGATGAGGTGTTGCGCCCGCGCTCGGGGAGCAACCCAAAAAAAACAGCAGCAACTGACCGGACACAGCCATCGTTTCCATATTAGGAGCAGTGTAAGTGTAAGTTTTATGGTGTTAAGAGGAGTGTGAACCTACGGTTTTTCATACAAAATGCGATAACGATTTCCACCCCTTAAATCTTAACCGATGTTCACCAATTTTTGATAAGTTGTCAGTCAGAACAAAATCTGTCTATACGTTTTGATTTTTTCACTATAATCAATAAATTCAGTTTTATTGTGGTTTCGTATTTTTGGGGAACTGCATAAGATTCTACAACAAAGTTCCCCTTGAAGCATGGGACTTGTCTGTTAATCCATTTAAACGGTACATTAAAGATTCGCTGCTCAAGAAAGGATATTATAGAGTTGAAGATTATTTAAATGATAAAGAAGCTTGGCCAGCTCTGAGGCCAAGAAACGCAACAGTGTAACCTCGTAGTGTCCGGGAGTCTGTATGTCGTTTCCTGGCGCTGTCTCCGTTTCCTATTGTGTCTCCTTAATAAACTGTTATTGACCTTTTGGCTTAATAGCCAATAATATTTGTATTATTAGCACATGAAATGTTATATTTCAGATTGTTTTTGATATTTGGAGACCTTACATCTCCATCTTTATACTTGACCATGGAGACTGTCTACATCTCCATGTAACCTAGATTAATCAATTTAGATGTTTTCTCTGTTTTAATATTATTCTTATTATTATGACCCTTAGAGACTTTATACATCTCTAAGGCACTTAAATTTACTTGTTCAGACGCGGAGACTATACATCTCCCTTATTAGTTGTATAAGATAATTAATTTGTGCCCATTAGGTTTATTTGTTGCACTTTTTATGTTAGTTTTAGTTATATGTAATTTTAAAGTGGAAAAAATACTTACTGCTGAGTTTCTTGCGGCGTTTCTTCTCAGCAAATGTCACCTTTAGAAGCGCTGGTAGTTTCAGACATGTAAAAGAGCCCGTGAGGCCTACTTGCAAAATAAATATTTTCATTTTCATTTTCATTTTCATTTTCAGTATTCCCAAACAAAACTAATTTCTGCATTATTTGAATTTCTTGATCTAGATAGGTTTTCACCTATCAAAAATTGGGCAAAATCGGTTAAAATTTGAGGGGTGCAAATCGTGAAAAGGGTGAATTTGCCTTTGGTTCACCGTCCTCCACAGAAAATGACTACAGTAGGTTACTGTTTTAGTATGCGGGCCCTCTGGGCCGGCTTTTCTCTGTTTCGGCCTTGTTGGAGTCCATTTCCCCTGGAGGCGAAATGGTCTCTATAATGTAAAATTCCATTATCCCGCAGCCCGATATTACCCGATGCTGGGGCTAGATTAATGACAAGAGAAATATAGAGAATAACTGGCTCTCATAATCACCAGCACTTTTATCTTGATAATACCTAGCTAAAATGGATCTCATAATTTTTTGTAGTTTTTTTACAGTTCCCAAGAAATACTTAGGTATTTTTTTTTAATTCTAAAAATGGCTTTGATCACTCTTCATGCAATCTTCACAAGGACTCAGGGAACTAACTCTACACCGATTTTAAGTTTTAGTTTGTAGGTTAGGTAGTTTTATACAGACATATTTACCTAAAGTTGAATATTTTTCCACATAGCATAACAACAAAATCCGTATTGGGGAGGGGGGGGGGGCAACATATGCCAGTCAATCATAAATTTATACTCGATCGAAACGTCCACGTACCAATGATTTAGCTTGGGATTTACTTTTTATTTTTATAGTGTAATCGAACACGTTTACATAGAAGGCGAAGACTACCGTGTCTAGTGAATGCGATGAGGTTCAAACCACGCCCGGCACCAGCTCGCGGGCCAATGGGCTCCCGCGGCGGCGACTCCCTCGCCGCGGGCCCGCCTCGCTGCCTCTGCTAACTTAGTTGATATGAAACAACCGCGGAGCGCGGCCGCGTCCACGACGCACTCCGACTAACAAATACTTTACATAAGTACCTACAGAAGTGTGAGTGACGAGCTCACTTACTTCCCGTGACCGTGAGATGATTCCTGCCAGATTTACTGTTCATGTTAGTTTTGTTTTATTTTGTGCACATTAGAAGAAAAAGTCGACAAAGTGTTGGGCGTCAAGGTAGAAATGAAGGTAGGACTCCACATGTTTCTTAATTCATTTAAAGCATAAGTATTGCAAAGTGAATGGTTGTGATTAATAATAGACTGATCAGCTTTTAAAACAACGCTCTCACAGCTCAGATAGCTGTTCCAGGTGTAACTTAACTATTAATAATTCAATTTATTCATTTATAAAGCTTGAGAAAGCTTCGTTTAAATTAATTTTAATGTACTTACCAAAAATGTTATTGTAAAAGCTACAATGGGGGCAAGTTTTACTAAGGCTCGGTTCCTATATACAGAAAAACCGGCCAAGTGCATGTCGGACCATGCAAAATGTAGAGTTCCGCACTCCGTAGTCCTGGCTGAGTCTGGCCCTCAAGCAACCGACGTAAAATTGAACGAATTTCATGCCATAATCTGCCTATGCCCGGGACGGTTTAGCATAGATGTTTTACAGAATAGTCGGTATTAACAAGTTAGACGCCTATAACCGAGGAACCAATAAAGTCATGATAGTTTTCCCTTTAATTTTTTTATATAAGCTTTCATGTTAAGTTTTTTTTTAAATCTTTATTTATTTAGGTGCATATTAAGATTTTTAGAAATTATAGTTTTGGCTATATGGGCACTTCACAATGACATCTCTTAACCAGAAGATGGGCAGCAGCGTCCTCTGAGTAAAGTAAGATCTAACTGCGATCGCCAACCCGTCTGCCAAGCGTGGCGATAATGGCAAAACCCCACCAAAAAAAAAAGATACCAACCGACCCTTTTGGAAATCGATGGGGGAGGCCTATGTCCAGCAGTGGATGTCCTACGGCTGAAATGATGAAGAGCTATCGTAAATATATTTGTATTGGTGCATATTGCGATTCGTTTTAAGAGGACCGTGAACCAACGGCAAAAATCACCCTTTTCATACAAAAAATGATAACGATTTCCACATCTTAAATGTCAACCGATTTTTAGGTTGTCAGTCGGAACAAAATCTAAGTCTATACGTTCTTATGAATATTGATTAAAGATGAACAAAGACAAAGTCGCCGAAATTAGTTTTATATGAGACTAAAACAACAATAACGCTGAATTTATTGATTATAGTGAAAACACCAGAACGTTTAGACCAAGATTTGGTTTTGGCTGACAACCTAACAAGAATTGGTAAACATCGGTTGACATTTAAGCGGTGGAAATCGTTATCGCCTTTTGTATGAAAAGCCGTAGGTTCACACTTTTGTTAATTTTTTATTTGTGAGTAATTTCGGTAAGTTAGGTACTGACTTTATAAAAAGCTATTGGACAACTCACGATCACTTTGTATTAGTATCCGAAACAACGACTACAAAATCTTATGATATCTACATGTTCCGAGATGTCATATTACCTATGCTACCAAAACCTGAACTGTTTTTATACAGCGAACACGCTCGCTCAATTTTTAGCAAAAGAAGTCACCATATTTTATGACCCCGTATCTTGAAAACAAAGTATCTACAATTATTTAATACATCTAATACGATATTCTATTTGAATGCTTCTGTTGAAGGATTCCTACATTATGATAATTTTGTTAAAATAACTGTTTTAATTACATATTATTGTGGAAAATAAAAATATTTGACTTTTGAGTTAACGTAAATATATGAATACAATAGTGTTTTATTTAGTTTAATAACTTTTACCGCGGTAGGTAGATATATTACTAATGTTTAAATTTGATCCCGTTAAAGACCCACGAAATTAGGAAGTGCTAATAAGAAATGTAGGTAAATTATGAATAATTCATTGTAATTTCGGTCTAGTGAAAAACTTTCATATACTTACTTACGGCACACTTGGGATACGTATTCAACGGGCCTATTAAGCATCCCACTGATGGGCCCACGTTTCCTCTAACAATGAGCGGGACGAAGTGTAAGTATTCACGCGGGAAAGGCGCGGGGCGGGGATTTCACATACACGCATCGTTTAATTGCTTTTCAGATATGTGCAGGTTTCTTCGCAATGTTTTTCTTCACCTTCACCCTGGTGGTATAGATACCAAATTAGGTTCCGCACATTAGTTTTAAAAACTCCCGGTCCGAGCCAGGGTTTCAACCTACGCCCCTTTGTTCATGAGGCAGGCCTCTGAACTACTAGGCTACGACTACAGTCTTTGCGCATTAAATATAATATATTAGTTCACAAAATCCGCAGGTCAGTAATATTCTTGGTCGGGCTTTATTTTATACACACAAAAAAAACTCAAATCCCATTCACAAAGAAATTCAAACTGTAAAACTCATTTACCCACTTACGGCCGCACATAAAGTCAGATACTAAACAATTCACTTATTCCTATTTTCGAATTGCCCATACAAAATCGTTACTAAGGAACATGTTAATCGTTAATTAAAAGACTCTGTGTAGCGCCATTAGACACCGGGGTGTTGTCTGCTATTGGCCGAATTTAGAAACTAGATATAAGTAGTTAAATGTCTCTCAACTAGTTGTCAACCTATACAGAAACGTCGCTTTAATTAAAGCTCAATTTAAGTGGCCTTTCTGAATTCGGTCATAAGGTTCATGAAAACAAGATCTAGACAAGTGGCACTAGTACCTACTGGTTATCCTTGCGGGTTCTATATTATAATTGTTCATGAGATGCAATAGGGTTGTAGAGAATGTACAGTTGTCTAATACATTAATGTTCCAATAACTCTCTGTAACAATGTTTTTCTTATCATTATCATATTTAACCTGTAAATGCGGTACAAAATCAGTCAAAGATATTATAAAATACATCTGGCATTTCTTTTCTGTCTGGCCAGTATAAGTTCATAAATGCAAGGATTTGTATACGACACATATTTACTACATCAAGTTACATCATTTACTACTACTACTATTACTATTACTTACTACAATATCATAACGCCAATTGCTCATCACCATTTACAAACTGTTGCTATCTAAGGTGCAAGGATGTCAATCGTTGAGGAGTTCTCCTAGTTCTTCACCACCGGTTCTATTTTACCACATGGATTTTCATGAACATAAGTTGCTTCCGAACCTTGTACAGCAATATTATCGCCACCCGTGAAATTCTTATCATTTAGAAGTTTCGATGATCCATGGTCTTCATCAACAGTTCCACTTCACCAAATAATAATTTTAGGACGTAACTGCTTGAGTTATTACAGAAAATACTAAAATTGCTATATTCGTGTCTATAATATTTGAACAGTTCCATCTATTCCTCATTACACCTCGACCTTGACTACAACTGGACCTAACTGATGTAGGTATACAACACCGATAAAAAAAAAACCGAATAGGTTAATAAATGACGGAGTTGTGAAGTAACAAACATAAAAAAAATACAACCGAATTGAGAACCATTTTTTTTCAAATCGGTTAAATGACGGATTCCAATTTCCAATATCATAACATCTACACATATAATAAAATCGTAAAGTGAAACAAGTCTGTACATTGAAGGTGACAATGAAAAAATGCTATGGGGGGCTTCAGAATGAGCAACACACACAACACATCCCAATGGTTTTTGAATTTAATGTCTGTTTGTATGTGCGCGATAAACTTTGAAATTACTGGGTGGATTTCAATGCGGTTTTCGATATTATATTAACGAAAACTGCAGGCAGGACATACTTAGGCTATAGAAACTTTTGGAAATAATAATGGAAGGAAGTAAAAGAGGGGGTTGAAGGTAATACTTATGGGAAAAACTAATTCGACGAGTTTATCAACTTAAAACTTGGTATGATTACTCTTAATAATAAAAAAAATCAAAAATTGGTATACGTTAGAAGACAATATGAAACTACCCATAAAAAGGGGTGCCTTGGGGCGTTAAACTTTGTATGGGAAAAACCGATTTCATTCGATTATCAACTTGAAACTTGGTAAGCATAAATGCAGTTCAAAACAGACAATTAGGTAGGCGATCGAGAAAAAAACGAAACTACTCCTATAAAGGGATGCCTTAGAGTATTGAACTTAGCTCCTGGAATAGAAAATACGGTCAGTTTTATGCCGGATAAGTCAAAAATGCCCAAGGGGATAATTACAACCGAATTCCACGCGGACGAAGTCGCGGGCAGAAGCTAGTTCAATATATAATCTATTACTTCTTCGTTCCTAAGTAGTATGCAAACTCCTCCGCCTTCAGTGTTTGAACGACAGTAGCAGGATGCTAAGGAATATCCGTCCACTTGAAGCATATCCAGTTGCTAAAGTAATCCATGTTTCAGACAAGCATAGTACGTGTAAGTTAGTGTCTTCTTTTGTAAGAGTTGTTAAACGACGACATTTTTTTTAAACTATATATGTTTTGGTATAGATCACTTATGGCCGAATTCAGAAACGTCACTTTAGCATTTGATTCTAGACTAAATAGTTCAATGTCCCTCAACTAGTTGTCATCCTATACAAAAACGTCACTCAAACGTCACTTTAATTAAAGATCAATTGAGTGGCCTTTCTGAATTCGGCCATTAGTTTATTTACGAAACAAGCCGCATCAATTTTACTCTTGTGTAAAATAGCTGGAGTTTAGCTGTTGGGTAGAGTGGTCGATTCTTGTAATGGTTTTGTAGGTTCACTCTTTTGCTCGACATATTCTTTTCCATCAATGATTAGTCTATTGTTTATTACATTAGACCGTCGTCCGTTTTGTTGGACTTCAATAAAAATGTCTACTAACTTTTTCCTGCTTGTTAAACAATCGGCTTTTAACAGTTCTGAGATGGCTAATTCTGTGTCCCTAAAGCAGTGACGGTTTTGTGGTATATATCCTGTCACATTTTAACTCAGGAGTTCAGTCTGTAGGGTCTGCGATATTCTTTTTTTACTTAATCTTTTAAAGTCATCGATTTGGCCAGCACCTATCTGGCCAGGTAGGCTATCGTGTCATTGTGTGTCGGTTTCCTATTCATTTCCATCCATAGGCATGTATACCTAACAAGTGTTTTCATGTAATTTTTACTTTATGTACTGGTTCGTTTCGCTTCATATTCATGTCGATGTTTGGTGTTACAAAGACGTGAATTTCTACACGTGAAGGTTTTCCGCACAGAGGGTAGATATGAAGGTGTGCAGTTGCACTCATTCTATATTTTCTTTGAAGGCCGGACGGATGTACGGAATGTCAGACAGACGGACAGACATGCGGACAGACGGACAGACAGACAGATAGATAGACAGACAGATGGACATGGCGAAACTATAAGGGTTCCTAGTTTGTCTACGGAAACCTAAAACCGAAAGTTACCCTAAAAAGTGGTGCCTTAGGGTGTCGAGCTTTATATGGAAAAAACTGATTCCATTTGTGGGATCTGGTATAAATGCAGTTCAAAACAAACAATTAGGTAGGATTTAAAGAAAAAACTAAGCTAATAAAGGGATGAAAACTGATCCCATATTGAAATCTACTTAAAATTTGGTGTCAATATTAAATTACAATGATTATGGTATATATAGTATGACCTCTGGGAAAGGACATTATATGCTTTTTTTAAGAAATTCAACCCCCGAAAATGTTGGAATAAAATTACAAATTATTATGTTGGCTGTAAAATTAAATAACGGCAGTTTGTGCGTGCCCGTTGATGTCTTTTTACATATCAGCAAGATTCATGTAAACTGCTAAACCGAATTTGATGAACTTTGATATGGAGAAAGTTAAAGCCGTGCAGAAGGATTTTTTTAAGAAAATCAACCCCTTAAATGTTGAAATAGGGGCTGAAAAATTAACTTTGCATATGGCACTAAAATCCGCCGCTTAGCAATAAAATTATCGAATTTGAACACTTAGTAAAAATCGAATCACAATTCCCCAGTAGTTCTCCTGTGATAGGCTCATAAAACAAACATGAAAACAACAACGACAACACAGAAACGAACAAACATTCTAAATCGTAATTTTTGGCCATCCTTGAACCCTAGCAATCTTGTACTTGAAATAAAATAGAATAAATATTAATCCATGGATTTAGAAATACAGATATACCTAGTGATTTATGTCAAAGCAATAAGTATAGACTCACTAAAGGCAGCTTCGTCCCCAGTATTTACCATCCAAACTTAGAACACCCATTTCAACCCTTAAATTTCAAAAAGAAGATAAAGTAGGTATCACTAAGGGACCCGCCACAGCTTCGCCCGCGGTATTTTCCATACAAACTTTATCCCTCCTTAGTGCACCTCTAGGGTACTCGAGGAATGTCTCTTCCAAATTTCAAACCTCTAGGAGCACCCGTTTAGGCTGTGCCTTGTCTATGCGTGAGTCATGGTACTGTTTTATATGTATTGATTAATCATCATAAGATTCCATTTATGTTCGAGGAACAAAATATAAACCATTTAATTTGGCGATGGAGTGAGCGAGTGATATTTTGCTTTTATATTTGTACTTAGCAAGCTTCTGCCCGCGACCTCATTCGTATGGAATTCGTTTGACACTATTCCCTGGACAATTCACTGTGCATTTCTCGGGATAAAAAGAAGCCTATCAGACTCTCCGGCCCATAAACAATCTCTGTGCCTAAAATCACTTTGATCCGTTACCCCGTTGCTTGCTACGTGAAGAAGAATATTGCAACAAAGCGACAAACACATTGTCACATTTATAATGCCTAGGACAAATTTTGTTCACAATTTCAAGGGTTTTTTCTGCGCGGAACCCAAATTTGGTTTCTAAACTAAAAGTAGCCTAAGTTACTCCTTCCTCATAACATCAGTTATCTGCCAGTGAAAGTCCCGTTAAAATCGATACAGCCGTTTCGGAGATTAGCCGGAACAAACAGACAGACAGACAAATTGTTTTTTGTTATAACTACCGTATATACTTTCATATGTATTTAGGAAAAAGCTGTTATTTTGAACATTACAAGCAGACACTTCAGTTTTATTTATTTGTATAGATTAGTGGAGATTTAGTACTAGTACAATGATAAATTGAGTGTTGAAAGAAAAAGCTAATTAAACGCTTTGAGCATATTTAAAGACCTCAACGGCCAAAGTAGGTCATGATAAAGATTTCATTATAGTAATTAAAAAGTATTCTCTTTACGAGCTAAGCTCGGAAATTGTCCCAAAATACCTCGTTAGTTTTATCGATAGCGTTTGGGTGACTCTCAAGATAGGTACTTAGTACGTAATATAAATTTATAAATTGCTCGTTTCATATTGATAGGAAGAGCTAAGAATGTATGGTTGATCTTGAAATTTTACGTGAGCATATTTGCAAGTAAACATGTGAAATAAATCTTGATTAATAATAATATGCAAATGAACATAAATAAGGTCTCAACGTGTAGCAAAAATAAAAAAAGTAATGTTGTAGGTAAGTATGTAGGTAATCCAGTGAAGCGCGCGGTCGCCGGTCGCGTTACATCAAATCCGATTACTGTAGAATCGGGTGCACGCGATAAATCGTCGCTGCCGTCGGCTGTCGTCGGCGGCGATTCGTTACGTTCCGATTTACCGAAAAACTTATTCGAAAAATATGGCGGCGGTCGCTTTGGAGACTAATATGTTATTTAAAGCGAGACACGGAGCCCCGCGGCGCTGCCACCAGCTCAGTACCGATATTAATGATCGGAATGTATCACCGGTCGTCAAGACGACTGGCGAATGTCTTACTGGCCGCGGAATCGATCACTTGACGGGTTAACAGCTGGCGCGGGGCTCTTCCGCAATCGGTCTCTAGCCTCGAATCTTTAACTGCCCCCAACTATGGATTCTTTTCCCAATCAGATCCCTTTTATTTAATCTTTAGGCTTTGTTGTTCATTTATATTTCCCAATCCAGTTTTTAAATATACAATTATCTCTACAATATTATAAAATATTTCGACGTATCTTGTAAACCTAACAGATAATATTTTGGTGGGAAAAAAAGTGTGTTGAAATAAAATTCGGCCTGAATCGACAGCGATTTGATAGATGGTTTCAATTTAGTAAAGCAATAATTTAAAGAATATCGGACACGTCCAAGTCTGATTCGTACTTAACTATGAAAACTAGACGGTACATTTTAGGTACCTTTATTTTAGGTTTAAAATCGAAAAAGTATATTCAAAATTAAATCAAAATGAAAAAAATATTTATTTCGGACTGTATCCATAGGTGTTTAGTATCATTAATACTTATATGATATTGTTAGTGCTTACTCTAGGATATTGCTTTTAATAACAGGGTAACCATTTAAAACCTTCCTATGAAAAAAAAACATACAACCGAATTGAGAACCTCCTCCTTTTTTTTGAAGCAGGTTAAATAAGGAATAACTGTCGCAAGCTCCTATCTCTATGCACCCATCGAGCGTGGTACGACCTTGCAAAGGTTATTCCATTTTAATTTGTTTTCTTGAAAATACTTGGAACTTCGTTTTAATATTTCTGTAAAACTATACCTATCTTTCTCACAGCATGTATTATTTTAGATTATTGGGTTGGCAATTTTCGTGAATTAGGGGGGCGGGGAACGATAATTTTTTGCATGCTCTGGTTAAACAAACCCTTTCATATGACACCCTTTTTGAGCCTATTATTGTTTGGCTTTCAAAATTCAACTTCCTTGGCCCTCTTTTTTAAATGTTAAATGTTATTCCTGTAATATATTATGGGGACACGCAGTTCTATAACAACTCCAAATGTCAAGTTCATAAAACAGATACCTACATATATAATCTAAATATAAAGAGCATCACCAGTTACAGCTCCTGTCAGGAAATGGAGCTGGGGCTTCTTCAGCTTACGCGATAACCCGGGGTTGATCACCGGAATGACCTATCTGGCTTGTCTGTTTCGAGGCTGGTCCAGTATTGCTGGTGAGCAACCATTGTGTGCTGGCGTAGGGTGTTCTTCAGCTAGTCAAAAAGGCAAAGGCAGAATGGGCTCAGGTCGCTCTACCGTCACCAGTGCGTCGGCTGCATCGTTGCCGCGTGAGCCGTTACGAACTTTTATCTACATACATACATATTATCACGCCCATAATCCCTAATGGGGTGGGCAGAGCCACAAGACTACTTGTGGCCACGTTCGATGAATTAGTCCTAAGATGGTATGATGAACCGTATGGTGACAGGTGATCAGCCCATCGCCCATACAGATAGTCCACCATGTTGGAGAGGACCCGTCCCTTAGTCGACTTTTACGACATGCCAGGATGATAAGCATCTGCACGCATTCTATGCTATTTCTTCACTCCCAGTGCAGCAGAGGAGAAAACTTTTATCTACTACATTGTATATTAGCCCTTATGTTGCAGTTGGACTTTGTAGGGTTTGTAGGACTGCTTAGCTATCAGATAGCATGCGTATAAGGAATTCTTGTACCTTGCTGGTAGTAATAGCTGCAGTTACCCGTTATAATACACATACTCTCGGCTTGGAAGGCGATATTGTGGGCCCTTAATAATTAACCTCAGCTGCAAATTGTAGCTCTGTACCAAACAGACTGGGTAGTTGGACGTTGCCTAGCTGGCGCTTGTTGGTGAACATTACCATTTCAGTCTTTTTGAGGTTGACTGATAGTTCTTTGTGCACTAACATTCCACGACCCGCAGTGCTGCTTATAATACGTGGCACACCGAGCTTGTGATACTTCCGCTTCTTAAAGTCACTATGTATGACTTCACGTGGCCAGTGACTTCGGTCGTGTAGGTAGGTGATCATGAATGATGGCCCTCAAAAACTGGGCGTTCTCAAAATTGGGTTTGAGTTCTCCCTTGCGCTCTAACCTCGGCCTCTTGGCTGTCCTCGTAGAGACGATGTATACTGGTTTTGCGATTCCTATAATGTTTAGGCCCCAAACACCATTTTTTTATGTTTCTCTGAAAGCTGTAATAAAATTCGGTGACCGATCTGCCTCGTCAGACTGGGATTACTTTATCTGGCAAAGTTGGTTTGTAAGAACATGGGATAATTATGCAACTTGAAGTGCTCTTCCAAGCTACAAATAATCCAACGTTTCTATACCTTCAGGCCCAATTCTGTGTGGGTTCTGTTTCTATATTGCTATATTGGAGTACAATAGACTTTATAAAAAGCGTAAAAAATAAAGAATGTTAAACTGAAAGGCGTCAAAATCACAGGGAATTAATTGTCTGCGAGCTCGCATTGGGCTGTTTATAGAATAAACAAGGGCAAGATGGAGGAGGATATTGAGCGCGCCTGGGCGCGGCCGGAGGCTTTGTGGGTGATGACGTGGGCACTTCGACGCGCGGCTTGGGTGCCGCGATTATTTTTAGGGTTCCGTACCAACTTTTCAAAAAAACGGGACCCTTATATATATATAGTCATTTTGCCGCCCGTCGATTAACAGTGTTTTTCTAAGGAACGGCTTAACAAATCGAGCTGAAATTTGTCATAGTTTTAGTATTTAAAAGCCCGCACAGGATGAAGTATAATTAGAAAAACTTAAATTAATTAGTCACAAACTAAAACAAACATGGAAGACCATAATAGTACTTTGTTGCACCAAGCAGAAAGTTATTCATTATTGTCGCGAGTGTTTGTATGAAGCCCGAACGGAAGCGACGGCTCTAAAAACACGTGCGCAATAATACATCACTATACATAACTACTACTAAAAAGTTGATAAGAAAAGTAAAAGTAAAGTTAAAAACCAAAACCTGACTAGCGACGTCGCAAGCATTTTAGCTCCAGGTATGACACCCTTAGAATTTGTGTATATCCGATTTGACACTAGCACGTTCTCCCCAAATCATATGATACCCCAGTTATTAAAACTGGTCCAGTGGTACAGAAGTTAAAGTGGAACATCCGAAAAGTTACACATAAAACATGTATTTGTTCGATTCTTTTTCACATCTTTTTGTAACCTATAGGTACTATCTTTTCAGCCAGTACTTTGAGCATTACATTTTAGACGGGGCAATCACAGTTCGATGTAGCCACTGACATGTGGACTGTCTTGATACTTTGAGAGTCCACAGAAAAGTGGTTGGATAATAAAGACGGATGTCAGGTCAGCTGTCCCGTCGGACTGTGAATGGGCGGAATGGGTGGCTGGTTGTGTAAACTTCTTAATCAACTAACAAAAATTGAAAAAATTACAAGACAATGCGATAATGAATTTCGTATGCAACTTTATTGCTCTAGAGCAAATAAGCGCTGCTTTGTGCTGAGTATTTAAGGACATAATGATGAAATTAAAGCGTAGCTGGAAGAAAACTATATTTCTTTATGCCTATTCTGTCGCAGTGGCATGCCAGAGCTCTATGATTTTTTAGCACAAAAAGACATTTTTTTTTTCAGATTTCAATATTGAATGGTTTAGGACTTAAGTATCTGCGAAACCCCTGTAGCTCAGAAACAATGAGCGATAAAAATCTCATAAAATTACGAATACTAGACATCTATATTAGACTATCAGAAAAAACGATGGACTCGTCAACTTTAAAAGTTTAAGATAATTGAAAAAACCGTTAAAAATAAGTTTGTATTTGCGTGTGGAAACAATCTAGTAAGTCGATTTTACGAGTACCTACTTTTAATTGTCAAATCGATTTAAAAGTTTAAAAACATATTTTGGAATACAATAAAATAATTTGGTACAATCGAGATGATCTGATGATGGAGCCAGGAGTGGACAGTGGAACTCTTCAATGACTAGTAAACCCTTGGATTTGGGCTGTTTTGTTTGTTTCGATGAGACCAAATACATTACACTTACTTGGTGTCGAGGTATTGATTATGGAGCTGGGAGGTGGACATGGAACTCTTCAATGACTTCTAGTAAACCACTCTAGTTTCGGTTTTTGCTTTATATTGACTAGCCTAATACAGTGAACGTAGGGACGAGGGTGTCATGATGAAGCCGGGAAGCTAACAGTGGAATTCTTCAGTGGCAACCCCTCGTAAACCCCTCGAATTTCATCAATATCAGATCATTAGAATCGGTCGCGTTGTTAGTAACATTTAATTTATAATCTTTGTTAGAAATAGTTTGACATAAATATTAATCATTCATTACATAAATTTATATTGAGTCGAAAATATCGATATAATTTGATTTAATATCATTTAATTTCATTAAATATTATTATATATATGTCTTTTAACATCACGAGACTATGGGAGTCCCGGACCTTTGGAAGGCGTACCTACATGGGGCCGAAGCCAACACGCAGAGGCCATCAAGACAACTTTAATATCAATGTGATGTGACGACAACCGGCGATTATCGCTGAGTTATGACAATAGAAGTGTGCACGCACGGACAACCACCGGTTAGTGTAGGACTATAGGAAGAAATGGATACAAAACTAACTAGATCATGTGGATGAAATGCTGTACTTAGATTAGTAACTGGGCTATGGAAGCAAGTATGACGTCTGCCAGCGTCATCGTTTTTATAAAAACGGATAAAATAGCAGACGGTGTCTCACCAACTGAATGGCATGGGCCCCCCAAAATAGCCGCATATACAGAGCTGCAAGGGGACAACAATACCCGAGCGTTGAATGGAGGAGAGGTGTTTCGGTAACTGCGCTCCTGGCATTGACAAAGTTTCCAGTAATTTCCTGATACAATGTAAAAATGTTATTATCCCTTCTCTAACCCGTATTCTCAATCTCTGTACAAATGAAGCTTTTTAGATCACTTTAAATAGGCCTTAATACATCCGATTCACAAGTATGTGATTATGTAGGTAAAGCTATCCACCAATATCTATGTCGTTTATTTGTCTAAGGTCCTGCAGAAGATTATGAATAGTCACTTGAAACAATACCTGAACGCAATGACTTTTTGTCAAATAACTAGTATGGTTTTCACAATGGGATGGATGGGGAATGGAATGGGATCAACTCATAATGCTGTACATACATGAGCTATTGGAATTCGTTGTGGAGTCATTGGTTAAGGGTAAACAATGAGAGGCTATCTTCTTTGATTTGGCAAAGGCATTTAACACGGTCTTGATTCCCAGTTTTGTGGAAAGGCTAGAAAATTTAGGAATCCAAGGTACACCAAGTAAACTCTTTCTCAGTTATTTGACTGATCGTACAAAATGCGGTAATATTGACCTTTATAAGAGCTTGTAAAAGCCTTAATTGAATAAATATGTTTGGATTTTGACTTTGATTGACAACCACATAAGTAGTGAGCAAAAAATAGAGTAGCTGTGGCGTCCCCCAAGGGAGTATTCTTGGACCTATCCTTTTTCTCGTTTACGTTAACCAAATGTGTAAAGTTATTGCTTGTGCTGATGCCACGCTCTACTCTTCTCAGCAAATACGATCAAACCTACAATTCTGTTCAATTAAGATTAAGATTAGATTTAATGTCAGGAAGTCCAAACATATTACCTTTTTAACAGACTACAAAAAAGTTCTTTTTTTATGTATGTTCCCGCATAACTTTTTAGTCCGTGAACCGATTTTGATATGTCTTTTTTTGTTGGGATGGTCATAGTTCAGAAATGGTCTCATAGAAAAATTGGTGGGATTTGATGGTGGTATCTATGAGGAATCAACAGAACTCCTCAAATTTTGCAAGCAAGCATATACCGGTTTTGCCATTTTCTAAGATAACTGGTGTATTTGCACAAGAACATCATTATTTTGTCAAGCTGAGTGATGATGGAGTCTCTGGATTACTACTTGGAACTCTTCAATGAGATATGACTTTCCTTGACTCTATCGCTAAGCAACTTGATCTTATTAAAGCGTATCTGGTAAATCGGAACTGATAGTGGGGTTCGCGAAAAAACTCCTTAACGGTCAACAGTCCTTGCATTCTGAACGCACTATTTTACAACGGTAGATAATTTAATTTAATTTAATTTAATCATTTATTTTTCGACCAACAAAGGATCATTGTGTTAGTAATACATGGAATGAAATGAATTCTTATAGTAATGTTAGTAAAGATCATACAATTAAACAATTATTAAGTAAGTGCATAATTATTATTAATATTAATATTATTTATAAGCTAACCTGGATAAGCTGTTGACATAATGCTATGGTAATTTGGTAAAAGTAGATATAATGAAACTATATATTAAACCATATTCACTAAAAAGCTAAAAATTAAATAAATTTTAACAAAAAACAAAACCGACTCCAAACACCCTCTGAAAACTAAGAAATAAAGACTGGCCTTTAGTAAGTTACCTACAAACATGAGATATATTTGTTAATTCAGCAATAAATTAAATATATATAAGTCGGTGGCAAGTAATTAGGTATACAACTATTACATCGCTCATACTATGTTCATTAACTTGCCACCGACTTCGATATATTTAATTTATTACTGAATTAACAAATATATGTATCTTATGTTTGTAGGTAATTTACTAAAGGCCAGTCTTTATTTGTTAGTTTTCAAAGGATTTTTGGAGTCTGTTTTGGTAGCCCACTTTCCGTTTCACACCATGCTATTATAACTCATAATCACATACAGAAATACACACAAACATAGGTAATGCAATGATTTATAGTACAGAACCCTTTTCACGCAAGTAGGCGGGTGACACTTCACATAAAAACACCGCTGTTGGTAGGTTCTCGTTTGCACGGCGAACATTCATGCGTAAATAGCTCTAGGGTTGCAAACTCAGGATAGGTGCAATGCTCAAAAGAGACAGCTGCTATAGCTGCTGCTGCAGACACAATGCTATACGGATATAAAATTATAGAATATAGGTACTTCGGAAACATTCTAGTTTCCATGAAATTTCATTCTTTAGTAGATTAAGAAAGTAATTTAATAGAATGCTGCAGTCAGCACGTAAAATATTCTAAGATCGCATGTCCTGATGGTTCTTTTCAAGTCGAGTCCCATACAAGTAGAAACAGGTTTTCAATGAACAGTGTCTGAAGCCGTTTGCACGTTAAAAAATAACATGTCTGTACGCAGTGTACCCCTATCCCTTAGTTCATGAGGAGGAAAACCAAAAAATCACCACCTAGTTTAGAAACTTCTGTATACGGTACACACTTAACCATATTATAAAGATGGGAAGTAGGCCATCTCCGGCCCAATCCGTGATATAATTGCCTACTGTCTCAGGGTTGACAGATCAAAAGTACCTAATACATTCTAGTGGGAAAGTAGGCCTACCTATTTCCTCTGTCTGATAGAAAATCAATACAACAAAAAATAAGTAAGTAGGTATCTCATCATCAAGTAAAAATTATATTCTACAATAAGTGACTTGCTTACCTTTCCTGTTCAAAAGGTAATCTGAACAGAGACAATTCTGGAATCGATGAATTATTAAGACACCCAAACACAAAGCAATACGTTCTTCTGCGATTATCACACATTTTTCATTCATTTGGCGGTGCCGAAAAGCCGTGACTCGCGAACCTCGTGCGGTGTTAGCCCCGTCTGGCGCACTGATAAACGGGTTTATTTTTGTTTAAGTGTGCGTGCGGCGACGCATAGATACTTTGGCGCACACATACAAGCCGCGCGCGGTGCGTTTGTATGAAGATAACTTACTTCCCATCTTTATACTATGACTTAACCATTTACCATTGATACCTATAAACAGCAACATTAATAGCAATTTCTCCAGTAAGTATTTAATCTTTTGACATTTGCACCATAAAAACAGATAGGAAGAAATCAATCAATTTCTTTCTTTAACGCCACGAGAGATTAAGCCTCGTTTTAACGTTAGATAAATAATATCTACATCGTCAACTGCACTCATCGGCAAGTCACACGCATGACGTTCAAACCCATATACGTTGGTAGAGCCAAACAGTAATCCTCACTAGATGATTACTGTTCGAATAGGCCGGCTCGACCGGGGTAGTACCACACTCTCACAGAATATCGGCGTAAAGTAATAGCTTGCTATTGCGTTTCGTACGGTGAGTGACGAGATCCGGAGGCCTATTCCCTCATCCCCATCCCATCCCCATTCCCCACCCTCCCTAGACTGGCAACGCATTGGCAGCACCTCTGGTGTTGCAGATGTCCATGGGCGGCGGCGACCACTTTCCATCAGGTGGGCCGTCAGCTCGTTTGTCAGTCAAAAAAATCTTAAACCGCGTTCCTCCGCACTGATGGGGGGCTTTCTTTACGATATATATAATAGTATTGTTTGATGCGAGTCCGACTCGCACTTGACCGGTTTTTTAATAACCCATTTCTGCCCCGTCCAACTTGTTGATGTGTGACCAGCACCTTACTAATCAATTGTTATTTAAAGGTCATTGTAAAAACCACCGCATACCTAATAAGAAATAAAAACTCATCGGGACTTTGACGTGTTAGATATTATTAAGTATCTTTATTTTTAAAGGTTCATATTTATTTAACATCACTTGTTAGGGCGGTTTGTTGGTTGGTTAGTATTTTTAGGTCAAATTTTGGTAGGCAATTTTTAAACCGTTACTGTGATCGGAATAGGTTGCAATTTCGTACATATTATGTAATCTTATGATATTTCGATGCTGACAAATAATGTGCAAATATACTTGCTATTAAAATAATATAAAAAACTTAATATGTATGCATTTTTAAGGAGAGAAGTAAATGAATCTTAACCATTTTTAAGCACTGATACTTTTGGAGATAATTCGAGGCGAATCTTTAAACACTATATACTTAATAAAATGTATTAAGATATTATTAAAAAAAAGCTTTTATCTACACCCATATCATAAAACCTCCATTGTTTAATCAAAAACCATAGGAAATGACCACCATTTTGACAACCAATTAGGAAAAACCAGTGCTGCAATGTTATTTCTTTATCATTTTTAGTAAAGAAATGAGATTGGTCTCAAGTGGGTCTCTATTCTAGTATCCATAGATATTAAACAGTTATTGATACGAAACATCAATTCAGTATGTTTTTTAAATATAAACCGAACGACATTTGATCTCGAGTGACATGAGAATAGAGACTTCATTCGCTTGTCTATGATTTAAAAAAAGAAATGGTCTTGACGGAGGATCGAATTGCCGCAATGTTGGTTTTTTGCTGAACGAAAGTAGAATTGTAAAAAGGTGTTTGTAATTTACATTTTAGTTGAAAATATGAATAGTAGTCTTCTCGGAGTGACTGTGTGATGTGAAAATGCGCCGGATATCGTAAATGCAGCCACGATTGCAACAAATAACTTGTTGCCAGAAAATATTGTTTCTGAACACATCATGGAGGATTTATAATATATGTGTAGATAAAGTTATGTATGCAACTCTACATAATTTGGCCTTAAAACACACGTGCGATCTTATTATGAAACTCGCCTAAAGGTTCGTTTCATAAAACCGCACTAGTGTTTTAAGGCCTATCATTATGCAACCGTTGCATAAACTACTATTACACAACAAGTTAGGAACTTAGATGAGATAACTTTTGGACAAAAAATGAACTGTATCAGATGAGTAAAACACGACGCAAAACCCGCAAACACGCAATTCCGATTCGTCTTTTTGTTGCACACCTGATGATTTCTTGTTTCTTTTAATAATTTTAACTCAGTTATAAGTTAAATAATTCTGATCATTATTAAATTTACCGACTATTTTATTTATAGTTAAACAACAAAATTTGGCACTGAACGCATGTCTATAGATTAACAACCGAATTCACTTATTTGTTTTAAAATAGGTATTTATTAAGTAGAAATAACCTAAATGCCTTTAACCGAGCCAAAGAGTTCCTTTGCTAAATCCAGATTTATTCAGTGTTATTGTACTAACCTTTTTTAATTTACTCATAATGGTGATATCATATTTACCGCCGTACATATTCAGTGATCAATATTGTGACAATGACTAGATCATTGTCTGCTTGATACTTAATACATTTAATTACTTTGCTGATGAGCGCAGCGCGAAGATGAAACCACCATGGCGAAGACCACAGTTAAGCGCGAGTAGCCGGCGCGGCGGAGAGATTAATGCGCATGGGTAGAGCACAAAAACGTTGCGTTTCGTTGTTTCTCGCCAAGAACGATGTTTGGACAGTGACAGATGGCCGGCACCTCTTGCCTTATAAACATTTTACACCTCTGTTTATAATCGTACGCGAGACCATAGCAGCGCCGACGCATTAGTCACTGCGCGCGCATACGAGTGCTGCACCTGCGCTGCTCCACCTGGGGCTTGCCGTGGGGACCTGACATTTACATTTCTTAAATTTAAATTAACTAAGGACGAATAATCAGGGCTATAATAAGAATTGATCAAAGTGACAGCATACCTATAACTAGTCCCGGTCGTGCCAAACAGCTGATTTTTCAATTGTACATATCTTTCGTAAAACTTAGCTTTTCAAACCAAAGGAATATGTTCTCAATTCGTTACATATCATATTTATTATATAAAAATCTCGGGTCACGGTGTTTGTGGTCGCACTTCTCCGAAACGGCTCGACCGATTTTTTTTTTTTTTTACCTAGTTGGTATGTATGACAATCGGTCGTAAATAATAAGAATAATAATAAACCATATATTTCAGGTATCAGTGGTCCATACATAAATACCTTACAGACCCCTTACCTTACATACTAAAATAACGTAAAGTATATTTAATTCGCTTGGTGATTACTGTCCACGCGGATGAAGTCGCGGGCGGAAGCTAGTATTTATTACATAAACGTGTTCACGCAGAAGTATCATTTTACCGTGTAAACCGATTTAATAATTAATCTTTGTCAGTTCTAAGGGTGGTCTTATAAAAACATTCACTATCTACCAGGTGATGGGAGCTTTCGGGATATTTATCAGACCTGATGATGGAATCACCAAATGCAGGCTCGAACTCCTCAACCTTAAATAACAGATCATGCATTTTATTTTATTTTTTAAAATACTAAGCAAATTGAACCTTCTTATAATCTTATTTGAAAACCACGCAGGAGAAGTTGCGGCAAAAGCTAGTCGAAAATATAATCGGTCATAATAGGAGCGAGTCCTGATCGATCAGTACACAATGCAACAATATGAGCTACGATGATTAATATAGCCGTTGTCAGTAGGTATGTGCTCTATGCTCCATGGCTCGCGTATACACTACAGGAATCCAACCCTATTAATATTTCATCAAACAGATGTGGTTTGACGGCGGAGGCCTGTGATATTAATCGAGTCCTCGATTTGTGGAAATCAATACTTTATTCGGAACTTATGATGTTGGATGAAGTAGAAATAACACATCTGTTTTGATTGAGAGACAGGTATCGTGAACTATACGTGTCGTCGGATTTCACCCGCCCTATGTACCTACAACTAACTTAAGTATTACGTATGAAATAATAAGTAGGTACAATGATTCATCCACACTTTTCTAAACTTGGTTGGTAAACTAGTTTCTAACCTCAAAATGCATCTTTGTTGGCTAAAACAGTTATTTCCTTGCAAATAAAGCAACCGGAGAAAATATTTTAGACGTCACTTTGCCAATTTACCGATAAAATTGCTGTTTGCCCAAAAATTACACATTATGAGGTAAGAAACTTGTTTACCAAAAAAAGTAGAATTAAATCTCACAGGGTCAATCAATATGGTAATTAATTTTAAGTTTATTTTAAGCGTACGTCAAGTTTGTTTTATTTGTATTCATTGTAATTTAATCTATAGGAAATAGTTTAATAAAAACAATGTATGAACTTTAAAGCTTTTATTCACTTCACCCTTTATACTTGAAGAACTAAATGCGTCAAACGACATTCTGTCTGAGACCCGAGACCACCTGGACCGAATTCGGTTGAGTGGTAAATTAAAAAAATGTTGATGATTTAATTTAATTTGTTGATTATGTTGTTATTTTAAAATCGTGAATGTAAACATTCAAAATTATTGAATTAGAGCGTGCGTCCACGGTGACTTTTTGCTGCGATACAGTGGCCGGCCGCACTACTATCGCGATGATGTCTCTACCGTGACCATAGTCTACGCAGGCACGATTCTGCATCGCTAGTATCGCGATTCAGTCGCGATACAGCATCGCTACCGACGCGATTCTGCATCGCTACTATCGCGATACAGATGCTCGCGGCGCCGCTTCACTATGCCCTCCGCCGGTGTCACCCGATACAGTTGCGCATTTGCATCGATACAGCATAGAATTACAAACCATAGAAGGATAGTTTACATACAACCGCCGTGACAAAAGTGAAGCAATAAACCGGTGCACTTGACATTTGACACTTTGGGAGCGTCCCGGCGTTTGTATGAATTTGGAGCCATAAATGGCTCCAATTTTGTTACTTCAAATTGTGCGCGCGGACTTGGTTTCTACTGCGTTATTATTCTAAGCGATACAGTAGCGATGCTGAATCGAAACAGCGAGATTGAATCGCCACAGTTGTGTGTTTGTATCGATACAGTAGCGATGCCTGAAATGTAGCGCCTCCGCGTCGACTGTAGCGCCACTGCATGCCTTCGGCAAGCAGCCACATGTTGCGACGCGATACAGCCGCGTGCTCACGAAACGCACAACTGTATCGCTACAAAAGTCGTCGTGGGCGAGCGCCCTTAAACTTATTAAATGTGTACGAAAAGCCAGTGTATAAAGAAGTAGTTACGTAGATTTCTAGTTCCTATTTTTTGAGATTTCTGAAGTTTAGATCTTCCACACGACATACCGAACGTTGAAGTAACTATTACGATACTTTGATACGGTACCCGAGAAGCAAACAAATCAATTGATGACATTTATAAATAATAACTAAAGCTGCTCAAAAAACAAAATATGTAGACCAGATTGGAAGAAATCGTATAAATGTTCCTATATGTTCCATTTTTCATCATAAACGAAAAACGTTGTGTGCATTTTATATTGAGCGCGTGCTTACAAATGCCTTCGGTTATTGAGCACAATAGACAGGCGATACATCATGCGCTCGCCGCAACATATTAAACGCGTTCGAGCCTTTTGGTCCCGGTAAAGAGGTTAATGTTATTGGACAGGGTGCTTCGCGTTGTAATCCCCATATAAGTGTTCATTTTGTTAGGATTAAAGATACCCTGCATGGTGTAATTTATCAATTGTCTCTTTGAATATACTGAGTCTGCATTACTGCGGAGGATACTCGTACCTACTTCTAAAAGTATTTATACTATCTGGTTCGATCCATTCTACCATGATGTTCTACGAGTTTTTATTTTATTTTATTTATTGGGTACACTGTTTGTATATAATAAGTAACTACCTACACTAGATAGGTAACTTCGTTTTTTATGCTCAATTTAAAAATTCCGATTCTTAAATTAACGAAGGATGAGAACCACGAATGCTCTATTTGCGAATATTGATAAATAGGATTAATTTAAATAACGAAATACACAATGCTGAATATCACAATTACGATGCAATGAAAACTCGAATAATATATTTCCGAATTTTCGAAATTACGAATTCCAAATTACCATTATTTCGAAATTATGAATTTAGAATTTCCATTACTCTGAAATTACGAATCAACTTAAAAATTGCAGCTTCCAGTGCTGCGAGAAGTGCAGCCCTTCCGCCCGTGCATAACATAATAGTCACCCTATGGTAAGCTCACCTCACCAGCTTCGGCTCCCAGCCTCAACCGCTACGGCTCGCGAGGTGCCTGCGCTTTGAGCGGCGTGCGTGGACTGCCCTCCTCTTTTAAAATACATTCTAGGGGGAGGACAGACAAGACCAGGTGGAAGTCGGGGTTGGCAGACTCGGTTCTGTGAAGGATGGGATATTATGGTGTGAGAAAATGAGAGCTTTACTTTACAAATAGGTCTTTTCATACATATAAGAAATCGAACATGGCGGATGTTACGATTCAAATTCTCTCTAAACTGATTTCTTTTATAAGATTATAACAAATGAAACTTTGAATCGTGGACATTTCGAAAATATATAATTTATATCCAAAAAAATTAACCAAACTTCTGTAACTAAATATATAAGGAAAAGAAGGTCGAGGCGCCCGCCTACACGCCAAATGAAACATGTATGTATAATGGTTGGTACTTTTTAAGACGGCATTTTAATCATTATGAAAGCAAATATACGCGTCGAATTGAGAACCTCCTCCTTCGGTTTTTTTGAAGTCGGTTAAAAAGTTGTAGTCGGTAATAAGTTTAGTATTTTATCTTGTACGTTTAGCATAGTATATAAAGAAAACATTAAAGATAGAGAATGCAAACAATAAAAGGAATGCACTAGATGACACAGTATCTTCACGGCTTATATATTTAGCTTACTATGACACTACATTTCTAAGGTTTAATAGACATATCATTGATGAGGCTAAGGCACATTCTACGTCGTGATGGGTAGATCACAATACGACTTTTAAATACAATAATTTCGTATGATAAGATTCTAGGAAGAGTTCAAAGACAAATGGTTCAGCTACATCATGCATAACCTACGTGCTTTAACGTCGCGTAAGTCGTCATACGCAACGTCGTAGAAGAAGGCTCAAGGTCGCCCAAAGGGCGATGGTAAGGGATATGCTCGGAGTATCACTGCAAGATCGAATACTGCAAGATCGAATTAGAAATAAGGCGACACGCAAAAGATCTAAAGTAACCGACATAACCCAAATAATTGCTAATATCACATTAATGAGAATTAAAAAGTGTTTAGTGTGCTCAAGTAAAATAACGTGCTTGACCGAATAAAATACGAATTCAAAAATATGCAACAGATAGAACTAGTTTGAAATAAATGCATGAACACAAGAAGTTGGAGATTCTAGGGAGTCTACATTTTTATGCTGATTATAGTGCCCCAAGACTGGGCAGTGGGCACCGGTAAACGTTTTAGCAATTAACACCGCAAACCAAAACATAATTTTAAGAGGACTGTGAACCAGCGGCATAAATCACCCTTTTCATACAAAAGGCGTTAACGATTTCCACCCCTTAAATGTTAACCGATTTTGAACATTTTTTGATAGGTTGTCAGTCAGAACAAAATCTGGGTCTTTACGTTTTTTGTATTTTGACTTAAGATCAACAAAGTCAAATAATCGCCGAAATTACTTTTGTACGAAAATACTAAAACAACAATAAAACTGAATTTATTGATTGAAGTGAAAAAACCAAAACGTACAGAACTGTTGTGACTGACAACCTATCAGAAATTGGTCAACATCGGTTAAACTTTAAGGGGTGGAAATGGTTATCGCTTTTAGTATGAGAAGCCGTAGGTTCACACTCCTCTTAGATGTCACTAACATTTACAGTTACGTTGATTTAGGATAGTTAAAAGGTAATGCCTATAAATTCCATTGTTAAGAATGTAGGTCGGCGTCTCGTCGGCTTACAGGCAGCGCGTGTGAAACGCAAACTTAAGTTTATATACAGCTGGCTGACATCTTAATACTAAACCTGCCGCCGCAAACATAAATATAGACGTATTATTTGCCAGGCCGCGATAATCAATTAACGACCGTATTAAGCCAGTTGTAAGTTTTCAATTAGGACAATAGACGTTTCTTTGTATGAACAGACGCCTTTGTGTGCGGTGCGCAGGAGTCACTTGTGTCAATTTCTTTCAGTGCGTTTAGAAGAGGCCGCTTTTGAGTGCTCTGTTTGAGCCGGATTATTTCATAAACAAACATAGCACACAGTCAGTAGGCAATTCAATTGTTTTAAAATACTTATGTAATTATTTTAAAATAGTTTTTATCAAAAATGAGGAGATATTGAAACGATATCTTCTTCTGCCTAGTGCTCTTTCTGTTATTAATTCAGGTTTTATACGCTTTATTATTGAAATAAAGTGGATTTGTAATTTAGTTTTCAGCTCTGTTTTATTTGAACCTTTTACATTAAAGTTAAAAATGTAACCCTTAGATGAGACTGAATTGTCTGCCCGTCTGTATATTATCTTAGCTATTTATCACAGCAACATAATATTTTTATTTAAACAACGACGTAAACATTTAAATAAACCAAGTTAAATCTAAATAAAATAAATTAAATCTAAGTACATGAAATAGAGCTCACCTGAAACAGTTTACACATTTTGTTATCTGTTATAATAATAATTTACAAATAAATCTAAGGGGTATAGTAGCAAATCTTCCATTAACGGGGCATAGTGCGGAGGACGCTGGCTGCGTTTCCCTGCTGCACCGCTAGGCTCACCCTTTGAGCGAAAAAAGACCCGGCTCTGGGATCGCCAGAGATTCCGGCTAACTTGTCAGACACTTAATTGACAAACATCGTTTCGATCGCAAGTACAGCAAATTATGAAGTTACATTTTTGGATATAATTAATGCGACGCTTGAGGGTCTGGACTGGACGTGATCTGCGGCAGTCTGAGGCCATCGAGCGGAGCCATAGACATGGGACGAAGCCGCGTATTTACGCAGGTGAAATCCAAACTAAGGGCCGCCCTAGATGCCACGTCAACAATGTGCATCCGTCGAGCGTCTTTCCGTCCTAAGCAGACAAGCCTGAGGATTCTTAAGTGGCTGGTTGACGGAGGCGCACCGAAGATTTTGAAAAAGACATGCTAGCGATTGACTGAAGCCTTTCCTTGAACTCTCTGCTCCAACCTATTCGTTTCCTCAGCGTTCATACTGTCTCCATATTAAAATTCAGATCAGCGGTTTATCCGTAAATAGCATAGATACACAACTAAATAGTCTCTGGATAATTGTAAAATAGATAATATCAGATCAAAAACATAAATGTGAAAAAAGGACCAAGTTCGGTACAAAAACGTCAGGGGTTGACAGTTTCGCCGATAAAAGAGTTAAAATCTGCACGGGGGCCAAGTTCCTTAGAACTTGCTTAAATGATACCTTTAAAAAGGTACTACAACGTTCTTAAATTATTTCAAAGAAAATTGGTATTTTTCACTGATATTGAATTTATTGGTAAGTTTTAATCTGACTTCGAGTAGATTCGAAAGTATGTGCGTTTAATGGCATATAGAACATATTTTATTACGAGCATTGAATTTATTCTGTTAATAGTTTCAATTTATAAGTGTGGATGGATATAAAACTTGGCAAGTTATTAACTGAATATCAGTGAAAATAACCAATCTTCTTTGAAATAATTTAAAAACGATGTCGTACCTTTTTGAAGGCATCATTTAAGAAAGTTCTAAGGAACATGCTACCCGTTCTCGTCTCTTTATTTAATTAAAACGTCATCAAATTACTCTAAATACCTACCTAACCTTATTTAAGTTAAAGTAAAATCGTTCAACAGTAACAAAACAAAGTTATCCTCCGTTTCCATACCATGTTCGAAACTGGTAACTTCCTAGAGCACTTGGAAGTAGTCTAAACTTTTGATCTATAACGTTAACTATGAAAGTTTTTTATTGAAATTTGGGATTCAGCAATTAGAAGAGGGTCTTAATAGACATGCAAAATTGCAAGTTTGTCGGTGAATTTAATTTTAAGTTATGAGGGGGTCGACGAAAATGGCCCGAAATGGTTAGTATAATATTATAATCCACTGTCGCCTTTTGCTTTGCGAACTTGGCTTACACACTGCCGTGTATCTATCTAGTTTGTAATGTAAGGATCCGCATATTATATAACTCGCCCGCAAGTATATTAGGTATACATTGATTTGCGGTTCTTTGTGAGTATACTTACAATTTTAAAAGTAGTGAAATGTAAGCGGTGGCGATACAAAAGTGTTTCTCTAGGCACATATCTATCGTGAAATCAAGGCAACGTGCCACTGCATATGAAGGGTAACAGATTCTTATCGTTTTTTACTGGACCTTCACATGCCAGTGTGTCGTACAAGATTCTGGCAAGTATTTACAATTATTGTTTTACACTGTTGATTTTATTTGGACGGCGAACTTTTCAAAGTGCTTTATCGGCATGTAGACAATATAAGGCGGTATGAATGGGCAGCGGGGCAGGTGCGTGGGAGCGGCGGCAGTGCAGGCACCCCGCCGCGCGTTTCACTTCAACCGCCGAGGCTCATTTATCGATATCGACACTTGCAAAGTATTACCTTAATCTGTAGATTTATATCATACAATATACAGTGGTGGTCATATAATTAGAAACACTTACATCGTAGCTCACATTGTACAAGATATCTTACCTTGATCATTATGTATTAGAAACGAAGCGCATCAAATTTAATAAAATACTTTCTTCAACTAACAATTTATTAATAAACATCCAAATCATACCGACTTAGCAAATACCGTTTATGTATTTGGTATTTTTAAGCGACTTCAAAAAAGGAAGAGGTTCTCAATTCGTCGATACCGACATTAACCGAGGATGGCCGAATGGTGAACTTATTTTAATAGTACTGTATTTTAAGGGGAGGTTACATTTATTTCTTGAAAGATTATGCCTAATTGTTTGTTTTGTGGTGGTGGTGCATTTATATAAAGTTTCAAGTTGATAAACAAATGGAAACAGTTTTTGTAATACAAATTTTAATACTCCAAGACATCCCTTTTTAGGAGTAGTTTCGTTCTTTTTCTTAATCGCCTACTTATACAAAGTTTCACGATCATAAACGTATGGAATCGGTTCTTCCCAGAAGTTTAACGCCCCAAGACTAATTTAATTTTAGGGGGCTAATTGTTTTTTTATTATTATAAACTATTAGCGCTGTATCATTTGCAAAAGTAAATTACTTGACCGGAGTCTATTTGGAAAATGCATAATTCGTTTATATAAATTAAGAAGAGTCTAGGACCCAAGACACTACCTTGAGGCACTCCGTAGGATACGTTGCGTCAAAACTAAAGTAAACTCCTATTTTAACTTTTGTGTTGGATTATTAAAATAGTCATTGAAAAATTGAAGTTCCTGCTCTCTGATTCCTACCTTTTTCATTTTATTGAGAAGGATTGGGACAGGGACCGTGTTAAACGCCATAGCTTAATCCAAAAAGATTCCAACGCATTTGTTTTTTTGCTACGAATTCTATGAGATCAGAGACAGCTTTTCTTGTACAGATGTTTCAGACCTCAATCCAAAATGATTTGGCGAGATCGAGCGATAATTATTGACACATTTTCGGTCCCCAGTATAGATAGGATTTATTAAAGAGTAGCTAGGAATAAGTATTAAAGGTACCTGAATTTAAGTATAATTTTATGACATCTCTTAAGGGTGGGACTATAACATTTTTGGTCATTTTTTAAATATTTTATTTGATATAAGTACTTATTACACATCCCATGGCACATTCGTTACTTAAATTCATAATTAAGCTTCCAACTTCTTTATTGGATGTTTTTAACATAGCCATCGAGTTTAGAGGATGGTACAAATTAGAGATAGAACTGAGATCATGGAATTTTGAGTATGGGGACGAATATATTCTTACCGGCAGATTTTTGCCTACACTAGTTAAATATA
Organism: Tortricodes alternella; assembly: GCA_947859335.1. NCBI lineage: Eukaryota > Metazoa > Arthropoda > Insecta > Lepidoptera > Tortricidae > Tortricodes > Tortricodes alternella. Next base: position 16,877,883 of record OX401970.1, on the reverse strand, counting down.
ATTTACTTTTTATTATAAGTATTTAAAAAAAACATACCTTCACAGTTGACCGACTTGAAAACCTCCTGTTTTAAAATTCAGTTAAATAAAAATCTGAAATGGTAAGAAAAATTAGAAATCGATTTTACTTGTGGGGTGAATGTGGCACATAGAAGTTAGGGAACCACTCCTACAACTTTAATGACGTTTTGATGATGCACTTCCGAGACAATATTTGTATGTATGCATTAGCAAAGGCCATGAACGCAAACGCACCTCCCCGCTGGCCTCTCCGCAGCCCCTTCACCTGCACTCGCCCTACGCTCGCTTGCGCTCTAAACATTTTTCATAATAATTGCACATTTTGTAGTTTCTTAATTTCCAGTGGCTTAATAAGTTATTTTTTTATAACATAGCTTATTTGTCTGTTATCAATTACTTGTACACAAACTCTACTTATTTAGTGCTAAAAAACTATAAAAATAAGTAGAGTTTGTGTATATATAACAGGGGTCGTATCATGAGCTTCAATAAATCCATCAAAGTTCTAGGCAATTTAGTTCCCGCCTTGAATCAGCCCGGCTTAAATTCGTATTATGACATCTATCTTAGCTGAGTAGCTGGTTTACTAGCTGAAAAGAAATATTGTCTCTGGATGGGCACACGGCCGGGAACACAGATGAAGTGTCGTTCCGAAATTAGACCACGGATTGTTATTGGTCATACAAGGTTTTAAATATCCAAAATTACGTATCAATTTTAATTTATATGGAGGCAATAACACAAAATAAACGAAGATGAACCTAAAAGCATTAAAATATGAGTATATCGATTACAAATATATATGCATATACTTATGTTTATTGTTATGAAACATCCTAAGAAACCGGTAAGTAGGTACGTTTCGGACGCAACTTATCTTTATAATCTATCTGTCTTCCACAAACTAACTAGGTAACCAAACAATACCTTCTGTCTTTCTTATTTATACCTCCAACATTGTTTTAATAAAAAACTAGCTGCTTTTTAAAAATTAAAGAATTAATAACAATCAAAGGATGCCGATTACTTTAGTCTTAGCTAATAATAATAATCGAGTTCGTGCTTACAAACGTTTACAACGAATACAACTATGGACAAAGTGAGAGAACTTTACAAATGTATTCGCAAGGTGGACGAGCCAACATGCCATAGCTTGAATGTGCCATGCCATAGCACAATGAAGAAAGAAAATAAATTTATTCGCAACATTTAGTAAAACACGTATAAAATTACAAGAAGAAATATTGTTGCGAAGCGGTCGCAGCTCAGCATGACATGTGCCTGAAGCCAACGCTGGTCCTCCGTTGGACCGATGAAGATAACTTTCAAGCGAGGTATCTATCAGTCATCCATGATTTGTGTTAATATTATGTTGCTTATTCATCATACCATCTTAGGACTAATTAATCGATCGTGGCCACAAGTAGTCTTGTGGCTCTGCCCACCCCATTAGGGATTTCGGGCGTGATGCTATGTATGTATGTATGTTATTCATCATTGTTCTTATGTCCAAGTAAAAAATATTTACATTCATCTTGTTAGTTCTTATTATACTGAAATCACAAATACCCTTTCCCTAGAAACTATAGTAATAATAATATAGCTTTATTTTGTTTTAGACTGGCAGTGTGAAACCTGGGTATATACCTACCACTGAATGAGGCCGTTTGACTGTTCCTCCCGACCAAGCCATTGCCAGATATTTGGTCCAACCTTTGATGAAACAGCATGTTGATGCACTTGTCACATCGTTACTGTCCTGCCGGTTGCTTGTCCACATTAAGCAGAGAAGGAAAAATGAGCACCATTATCGGTCTCCACTGACGGGTTGAACTAGGAATACACCCTTTTATATTGATGAAGATTTGATTGTGTATTGAACAAGTTTCCTATTATTGTAATTATTAGTTAAAAATGAATTATATCAGTATTATTTGATACTATTATAGAAACCTTTGTTCATTGGCTTATTAAATAAATTATATTCACTCTCATTATATCAGTATGTGTTAAAAATGTTTTAATTGTCCAACTTTCCTTTCTTTAAGTGGGAAGAGTCACTGAGCTTTGTACCAGGGGAAGCAATTTGGATTCCCACTAGCTGCAAAATTTTGTGTGATGAGCACAAATGCTTGTTTTTGTAGCCAAATCACAGATGTTAGGTAGGTACCTAAATACATATGTATATATAAATTTACCTAGATATATTTGTATCATAATCTAGTACCCATATCATAAGGGATGCTAATTTGGGACTAGATCAATAGGTTTCCAAGATATTATTTGATTATAAATTTGTTATTTTGTACATACAGTCTTATTAAAAATCTCTAATGGAAATGCACAAAGCAATAATAATTGGAATTTATAATGCTATTACCATAACAATTCTCATCAAAAGACCAGTCTGTGCTGAACTTCATTCAAACCCGAACCATCTGGAACTTTTTCGTTCCATTATAACACCAGAATGTGCCAGTGCCACAAACGCCATGCCTCTAAGAAAGGTCACCCTTTTTAATAGACTATATAAGACTTCCTTACAATACCTAAGAAATGGCTAGGTAGCTAGGTATCACAAATTTTAAAGAAACTCCAAGTTGTTCAGAGAAATATTTAATACAAATAACAGCTAGGTATGAGATTATTTTGGATAATCTATATGTACTTATATAAAAATCAATGTGTGTATGTATGTACATTTCCTATGGACTCCAAAACAGCCAGAGCGATTATGATGAAATTTTCAGGCAGTCTTCAGTTTAGCCCAGCGGGTGATATTGTTAAGTTTGGTAGCATCTGGCTATAGATAATTAGTGCTACCCCTGGAAAGCTGGGGCAGGTTGGGTAATAGAAGAGTATAAGTAGTAATTGCATGATTCTCAATCAAACCAACATATTTAGAACATATTACAATTAGTAGGCTTAGAAATCACTGTTAATAGATTTTATAGTATTCATAATTTATTTATTTATTGGCAACGATGGCCCATATAAAACACAATAATAACAATTTAAAATTACAAAACAATATAGGTACATAACCTATAAATTAAAAAAAACTAGCTTTTATTTAAAAACCACATTGGGTACTTCCATGTGACACGGTTTTGCAAGCTCCAATAATCGTCCACGAAAACGATGGCATACGACACCCTTCACTGAGAAGTCCCTGCTTCGCGAAGGCCGCTTGTTGGTCGGTTGGTAATCGCACCACAAAGGACGTAAAATTTACGTCATGACGGGACTCCAACCGCTTGACCCTCAGGGTAAAACTGGTTTTGACTAATGAAGTCGGCACATGTGCAGCTGCGTCATTGGAACTTTCGATCTCGTCGGTGCAGTGCCGCCAAGCTTCTGACGAGTCGGTTTCTTCTTCCTTCGCACCTTTTTGAAGCCCTTCTTGTCGCGTCGGTCCTCAAGCGGATTCTGTTTGCCACTTGTTAATAACTGCGGAGACTGTGAGGTGGCTGGCGGCAGGTCTGTTTGCAGCGGTAGGCAAGGGTTACACCGCGGAGCCCACGAATTACCGCATTTCGTCACCTCAAGTGATTAAAGTGCTTAGCGCACGCATCCACTTCAAAAATCAAAAAATACATTTTATCAAGTGTCTTTTTAAATCGAAACACTATAAAACTGCTAACACGGTCTGTAAAAAGTTACTCTATAGCAGCTTTTATTGAATTGTATAATTTGACAGGTAATCCAGCAAAGTAAACGTCAAACGGCAGGTCATGTTACGAATAAGCATGGTCATATGCTGCGCAGCTACGCATAGATAAGATAAAACTGTATAATCCTTACGCTGAGCGGTTTTAGTGACGTATGAATCTAGTGCCCGTTAGCAGGCCGGCTTTAGCGCGCTCATAATACGAACTTGCCAGGCAGTTCAGTTTACGGCGGCAACTGCCTGGAATTAAGAGCTCATGATACGACCCCAGTAGGTACAAATTAATTACGACGTTTTTATTTTTAAATCAAATGCTTAATTCATTTGTTATATTTTATTTTAACAAAGTCAATGTTTGGATGCGAAGAAATGTATGGTACATATCTTAATGACATCAGAATATTTTTTATTATAAACCTATAAAAAGTGTAATAATTAAATTATTAATAGTAATATTTCTATCAATGAAGACATAAAATTGTGGAATGATGGAATTTATATTTTTTTCTGTGTTAACACATAGCTGTCAGTGTCTTATCAGTCGGTAACATAAGATGATACAAAATGGGGTTACCCTTGTTCCATCGAAAAATAATCGACAAATTATCACTTCCCAAACAATTTTTCGTATATCTTCATTTGCCAAATTATTATTTGACAAATGAACTCTTGACAAATAATTGTAACGCAAAACTAATGTTTGGCAAGTGAACGTTCCAACAATGACTCACTTGCCAACTGGTACTTATACCAAATTTCATGAAGTCAAATGTTTCAATTGGCATAACATATTTTACGCAAACAAAATAAGGCAATAGCATGTTTTATTAAGGGATGAAAAAAATCTCTAACTTAACTTCTAACCTAAATTTATCTGACTCGGTTCTGCTCTGACCTGTATTGCTCGCTCGCTTCGCTCGCTCGCCGCAACATATAAGTTATTATTTCGTATTTGTTATTTTTGTCTTTAAGTATAGTTTTTATCATAACAATTTATTTGACTAAATCATTATTGTCTAATAATTTTTTGCTTTAATAACACATTTGATAAAAGACCAAATGACTAAATGTCGCTTCCCGTAGTAATATTCTGCTGAGTGAAAATTTGACCAAATGAAAATGTGCGTACTAAAATTATTCCAAAGATTGCATTGGCAAAAAACCGGTTGCTAAAATATGTTTGGGAAGTGATAATTTATCAAAAGTTTTTCAATGAAACGGCAGGCTCCCAACAAAATGTGCTAACCTACTTTAAACCTCGGGTTTGAAGGTTTGCTGTTCGTCGTGTTACATACTCTATCTATGTCAATTTATAATGGCCAAATTAGTTGTAAAACTGACAAAACACTATAGTTGAAGAATACTCGAGTTTGTTTTTACTCTAAATTATGATATTAAGTTACAAATACCTAAATTACACCTCAAACATATTTCCATTTAGCCATAAGTTATATATATTATAATTATCGGTGGCTGTTACTTAAGCATAATATGTGAATGTTCAAAAATATATTTATTATACTTATCTTTACTTACCTACTGATCTACTAACAATGGCGACGTTCAAGCGGCGAACGTGCGAGTATTATAGGCTACTAGCTGTGCCCGCGACTTCGTCCGCGTAGATTTTGATTATCGTTATTCCTTCGCGAACTTTTCAATTTTCCGGGATAAAAAGTAGCCTATGTGTTAATCCAGTCTATAAGCTATCTCCATTCCAAATTTCATCTAAATCCGTCCAGCCGTTTTAACGGGAAGAGGTTACAAACATACACACACACACACACACATGCACACACTTTCGCTTTTATAATATTAGTAGGATTAAAAACATTCTGAGGATGCGTCATACTAGGGGTAAAATGGTTAATTCTGTCGAGCGAAGTATCAAAAATGATGACCGAAATGCGAAGATTAAAGACTCAATTATAACATATTTTTGTTTTACTTCACATAAAAAAAGACTAGTTTAAAAACCTCTAAATTTGGGCAAATCGCGTCTTAATAGGTTCATGGTACGGATTCCGCCATTACAAATTGTCACACAGCGCCATAAACCTTCTCTATCTATGGGATGTTTGAAATTTTTGAATAACGACAATAAAGTCGTCACCTGAATATTCGCAAATGTTCAAAAGTGCGGTTCAGCGACATGAATATTGAAAAAAAAAAAACTATAAATATGTTAGTAACTTACCATATAACTGTAGACATTTTAATAGCTTTTTACAATTTCTCCAAAGCAATTACACAATGACAATATAAACATATTTTAGAACAAATATTTTGCATACAACGTTTCATCCAGTTCATTAAATTGATAGCTTTCGGCCACTTTGTTAAGAGCACAAGTTTAAATTAGTTTCTAATGTTCCGTCGACCCTATGAATATAATAAAAATACCGGAGAAGAACATATCAGGTCACGCTCAGTGCAGAGTTCCGTGCCTATTATAACTCCGAAAATTATTATAACTTTAGCTTATTTTTTTATTCAAAGTTATTTTGAGCTAATTCCGAAGATTTTCAGAGGTGTATGTACACAAATTAGTCTGCTATAACCTATGAATCAATGAAGCCTACTCAGTCGTCATAGTTTTAATTTTAAGTTCTTTGCTATGTAACTTTTATAGTCTTCGCTAAAAAGCGACGTACGGACGGATAGCCGTAAGTGGCGAAACAATAAGGTTTCCTAGTTTGACTACGGGACCCTAAAAGAGCGCGCCTGCGGACTAATTTATTTTCAAGCGCTCATTCGGAATCGAAACTCTGACCATTACCGACTGGATGCAATTAAAACCGAAAAACAGAACAAGCTACGCTTTATTAATAATATTTCTCTTGAGAAACAACTGGCGCCTGCGGCTATTTTATAAGGAAACCTCGAAATTTATACGTCAATATGAGTTTGTCGGGTATTATCGTAAAACGTGAGTAGTTTTTAATAGTAGATGCAAGGAGGGCCGCTCCTATTAACACTTGAGTTATTGGACAGTTGTGATGGTGCCGGGTGAGACCCGCGCGTTGCGCCCGCGCCGCGCCCGCGCCTGCGCTGGCGGCCCGTCGACGACGTCGCGACCTGCGCCGAGATCCGCACCTTAATTTCTCTAAATATTCGACTGTTCGGAAGGGCGGTAGGGTCATTATCCCACTTGTTTTCTTGCGTCCGAGCTGATAGTGCTATTATAATGAGAGCATTTACATATTATTATTATTTTTATTGAAAGAACACATAAATATTCGTCGGGCCCCGTTTAAATTCAAATTCTCCTTTCCTACTCATATTATAAATGTGAAAATTTCTGTATGTGTCACTATGAAGGGGTACTTTTATCCCGGAGAATTAACTTAACCAAAATTTAACTTGGACGAAGTCGCCGGCAAATGCTATTACCGATTATATAAATTAGAATGATACTTTAAATATAGATAGAGTGACGAAAAGAAATTCACTGTCAAAGAAAGGTTCAGTGTATAAATTAAGACTCGATACAACCTCAGCTAAAATTTTCAAGTTCACCCTACTTTCCACAGGTATCACTATGAGGCATGAGAGGTATCTTGCCTCAGCGTACCTGTCATACTGACATACGCGGTAAATAATTGTTTTAGGGTAGAACTACGCAATTATGGGATATTACTTTTTTGGGTTATGATGATGATGATACAATACTTTTTTCGCTGAAAATTTAATCAGTGAATACTAGCCATTCACTTCGAACAGATACCTCACTATGACCCCCCCCTCCCCCCCCTCTTAAAAAGGGATGCCCCTAAATTTCATGAATATCGGATCAACCATACTCAAGTTATCGTCGAACAAACATAGATAAATACGCCGTGCCAGTCCCAGTGCGATTCATAGTCCAAAGGATTGCTAAACTCAAGTTATGGGTTTCAACAGAGAGCGTCAATATGTTTAGGTATGAAGTTCAAGATTTTTATTTTATACATAGAGACAAAACTAATTTTACGGAATACCACGGTGTAATAGTTCGAAAATACTTATTTCCCGACGTTTCAGGGCCTTTTAGGGTGTATGGTGATGAGTAGATTGAACTGTAAAAAAAAACAATGATTACTTTTAAGGGATTATTCGACTTTCATGCCAATATCGTTTCTTCCTATTCGCAATTCTGCACAATCTGAATTCCACGCAATAGTATTTCACAACATTCGCTACTGTGCACAGTCATTATTTGTGTACAGTAGCGATTCTGCCTATGCGCAATTCTGCACAATCTGAATTCTACACAACAGCACTAAATCACATTCGTTATTTTGTCCTCGTTTTCAATCATTATATTCACATAATCGTGATTTTTCATTAATAAGAAAATTTAATTTCGCGCTGTCTCCCAATTCTTGAAACAAATCGCCTCATGTAATATAGGTACCATCAAACATGAAGCCTGTTATCTCATTATTCACCCGATAAACAAAACGAAACGCTGACCAATAAAGGGTAAATGTGAGCACAGTTCTCATTATTAAAATCGTCGATTCCGATTTTTTCACGGGTAAATTTTTTGATGAAGTCAGTCATTCCAAGAGGTGTAATAGACTAATAAAAAGGTCAGTTTTTTGTTCAATATGCAATAAATAGATGATAACCGCGACGGGGGGCGCAGCCTGCCGCCTAATTGTTCGTAATTAGCGCTCCGTGCGCTCGTGCGCTCTGTGGGTCAGGCCGCGCGCCGCCCGCTCGCCACCCGCTCTCGTGCTTATGAGCTGCTTACGTTAACTTACCAGGAAAGTTTCAAGATACGATAAAAATATTGGCTTTAGTACGAATTTTTCGGGTGTGTAATGATCGTTTTAACAACTTTTGATATATTTTCACTATATATAACAATATTTGATATAATTTCATAGAATATAGTCACTCAAGGGGCATAATAAACTTTTGATATAACAACAAAGTAGGTACATATTTTAATGGTGTATAATGTTCAGTAAGTATAATAGATGTTTGGTATAATTTTTACCTAATATAATGAACGTTATGTAGTATAGTATTATAAAAAAACCGGCCAAGTGCGAGTCGGACTCGCGCACTAAGAGTTCCGTACCATTATCTATATAATGGTTCACGGTTTATCTATAAGGTGTATGTTTATGAAGTTAAAGGTTATTATTTTTTATTTTTATATTTGAGTTGATTGAATGAAAGGTACGAGTAAATTGCGGTTTACGATTTATGACGTATTAAAAAATCTACTTACTAGATCTCGTTCAAACCAATTTTCGGTGGAAGTTTACACGGTAATGTACCTCATATATTTTTTTTAGTTTATCATTCTCTTATTTTAGAAGTTACAGAGGGGGGGACACACATTTTACCACTTTGGAAGTGTCTCTCGCACAAACTATATTAAAAACCTCAATATAGTTTCGGAAAAAATGGCTTTTTTCACTTGTTTGTCGGACAGACGGACAGACAGACAGACAGACATGACGAATCCATAAAGGTTCCGTTTTTTGCCATTTGGCTACGGAACCCTAAAAACTCGGTTTTGGCACTACGCCGGCCGCTGCCGCGGCACGCTCGCTTCGCTCGCTCGGTTCGCGCGCTGTAGGGTCGCAGTTCTTCCTAACACGCCTCCTCAAGACCTGCATTAACGCAGAATAGGGAGGTTATTGTAATAGTAGTACGTATTCCAGATTATACTAGTACTACATTATACCCACTGAGCGTTATATCGATAGTTGTTATATTACAAGTTCATTATACCTGATGAAAGTTAGATCCTATCCGAATATGCCAAATATTGTTATACCAAAAGTGCATTATATCCCTTAATCGTTATATCGACCAATAATATAACAAAAGTTTTTATACCGACCAGTAGCGGGGCGTGAGGGTAAGCCGGTGCATAATTTCTTAACTCAAACATTAAATATTATTAATTACTTCTTGTATTAACATAAAAATAGCATATTACATATATTTTTTATGTAAATACAATATTTTATGAGTAATAATAGAATGTTTAAAAATATAAATTATACACCGACTTACCCTCACGCTTCGCCTCTGATACCGACCGTTACGCACCCAAATTTTCCTATCACAATTTTTCAAATTCATTTGTCTAAACCATGAATTAAAGCACTGGCGATAGTCTACCTTAGAGAGGCCCTCAACCGCTTTTATGAAAGCATTCTGAGCGCCCTCAGACGTGTCGAACTGAAAACCAAAGAGTCCCAGTTTCACTTTCGCGAAGAGAAGGAAGTCGCACTCGGTGCGGTTTTGTGCAGCCGCTCAATTACGTAGCACAATTGGTATCAGTTTGGCTCGAAATGCAAACCAATTTAGTCTTCACTCGATGTAAATAAGGGTACAATCGGTTTACATTTCGCGAAAGCGATACCAATTGGTGTTACGTAATTGAGCAGCAGGTCTGCCTGACGTACAAATCCTTTGACAATAATAGTCCAGATTTCTTCCAAGATTTGCCTTAGGTATTCCTCGGGTACCTAATGTAGATATTGTACGAAAGAATTTTGTGGTAAACACTAATTAAAAAAATTAAAAAACCGATTTCAAATAGCCTTTGAAAAGAAAGATAATTTTATTCACATTTTAGTTATTATCATGTGATTTAACGATACACATTCATTACATCAAGTAACTATTGCATAATGCCAAATGCTCATCACCATCTACAAACTGTTGCTATCCAAGGTGCAAGGATATCAATCGTTGAGGAGTTCTCCTGGTTTTTCACAACTGGTTCTATTTTACCACATGGATTTTCATGAACATAAAACGCTTGCGAACCTTATACAGCAATCTTATCGCCACCTGTGAAATACTTATCATCTATGAGTTCCGCTGATCATCTATGGTCTTCAAAAACAGTTCCACTTCACCAAATAATACTTTTGGAACGTAACTGCTTGAGTTATTACAGAAAATATTAAAATTGGTATATGCGTGCCTATCATATTTGAAGAGTTCCATCGATTCCTCATATATCCTCTCACATACCTAAACTTTGACTACAACGAGACTAAACTGGAGGTACACCCTACCGATTAAAGCCTGATGCCTGATGATGATGACGACGATTAAACTGATGGAAGCCCTTACTTTGTTGCTCGGCTATCGGATCTGGTGGTACCGGAGATTTTACTTGATGGGACAGTGATCCCTTTTTCGTCTACTGTCAAGAACTTAGGTGTCACTATGGATCAAACACTCTCATGGTCGGCTCACGTTACTGAGATTAGTAGGAAACTCTTCGCATCTCTTCACTCTCTGAGGCGCCTGCAGAATTTCCTCCCTCTTCACACCAAGCTTACGCTCGCTCGTTCTCTCCTCCTTCCTCTTCTTGACTATAGTGATATCGCTTTTTAGATCTTAGGGAGGAACTGCTTGACAAGCTTGAGCGTCTTCAGAATGTCTGCATACGGTACATATCTGGCTTACGCAAGTATGACCATGTGCCTCACTTTCGCGCGCAATTAAATTGGCTGCCTATCCGACGCCGTAGGGATGTGCATGTCTTGGCACTACTTTTCAACATTATTTTTACACCTTCGTTCCCGCACTACTTTTCTGAAAGATTTAGTTATTTAGCTTCTGGTAGCGGGCACCGGTTACGGTCTGACACCAACCTTGCACTTACTGTTCAATCACATAAGTCGCGTTCGTACTCTAGATCTTTTACAGTTCATTCGGTATGGCTGTGGAATGAGTTACCACTGGCGGTAAGGGGGTCCCAGTCTGTTGTTTCGCTAAGGGAAACACTAAAGAAAATTTGGCTTGGACAGGAGTCCTAATTAGATACTGTCTCTTATGTTTTATATGTTTTTTTTTATTTTAATTATTTCTATATTATGTATCTGTTACTGTATTACATGTCTTTCTAAGTATTTATTTATTTTGTGCACACATAGTTTTTATCACGTTTGTGTATATAGTATTCAGTTTGTATATAAATATGCCTTCTTTCATCGTTAACTCAAAGGTTAGCTGGAAGAGATCCCTTAAAGGGATAAGTTCGCCTTTGTACTAATTAATATTTTTGTTTTTGTAATTTTTAAGGTGTTTTTGATATACAATAAAGAGTTTTACATACATACATTAAAACTTTTTTCTAAATCTGTTAATAATTGACGGAATTGTGAAGAAATAAAAAAAAACAACTGAATTGAGAACCTCCACCTTTTTTTTTTGAAGTCGGTTAAAAATCAACTCTAAGAGGGTAAAACCAAGTTTCAAAGTTTATATAGAAAAGCGTTACCCTGCGTTCTAAAACGGCTACTTATTGTTTGTTTAGAGGAGTATTTAAACAAACTTATAATATTGTGAACGCATGGAATAAGATGTTCTCATACAAACTTTAACACCTCAAGGCACCAAGGTTTTATAGAGGCAGGTCCATTTTTTTTTAAACGCTTACCTAATTGTTTGTTTTGAGGATTATCTATACCAAGTTACAAGTTTGTGAACTCAGAATCAGTTTTCCCATACAAACTTTAAAACCCCCTCAACACTTTTTAGGGGGATTTAATTTTTGCTTGAATGCCATTTTGTAATGAATGGTCCCAAGTTACAAGTTTGTAAACTCATGGAATTAGATTTTACCATACAATCTTTAACACCCCAACAAACCCCATTTTTGAGGTACCTAATTGCTTTTTTCTCGAATATCTACCTAATTTATTGTTATGAAGAATATGTACACCAAGTTTCAAGTTGATAAACAAACGGAAAAACTGATTCCGAAAAAGGAGGAGGTTCTCAATTCGGTTGTATTTTTTTTTGTTTGTTACTTCAGAGCTCCGTCATATATAAACCGATTTTGAAAATTCTTTTTTTAATCGGAAGGGTATACCTCCAGTTTGGTCCCGTTGTCGTCAAAGTCGAGTTATGATTAGAGGATCTATGAGGAATCGATGGAACTCTTCAAATATTATAGGCAAGCATAGAGCAATTTTTGTATTTTCTGTAATAACTCAAGCAGTTACGTTCCAAAAGCATTATTTGGTGCAGTGGAACTGTTGATGAATACCATAGATGATCACCGGAACTCCTAAATGTTGAGTATTTCACGGTTGGCGATTAAATGGCTGTATAAAGTTCTGAAGCAACTTATGTCCATGAAAACTCATGTAGTAAAATTGAAGAACTAGGAGAAATCCTCAACGACTGACATCCTTGCACCGTGGATAGCAACAGTCTGTAAATGGTGATGAGCAATTGGCATTATGCTATTGTTACTTATGTAGTAAATGTGTGTCGTTAAATCACAGGATAATAAATAAAATGTGAACAAAAAACTTAGGTACTTTTCAAAGGCTATTTGAAATCGGTTTTTTTATTTTATAAATTATAGATTATTCGAATACTAAGTTCAACACCCTAAGGCAACAATTACTTAGGCAACCGGTCAAGCAATAAATGTAACCTCCCCCTTAAATGCGATACCTTGGTGTATTCTTGGTGTATTGAAAGTTTGTATGGCCATAACTGATTCCATGCTTGTTATGAGTATCTACTTAAAATTTGGTACAATTCTACAATTTGGTGCTTTTCGAAGCAAACAATAGGAAGTACGATTACGGTACGGGTATTTTTATCCTCCATAAGTCAAAAGTTTTATCGACCGAGCGAGCGAAGCGTCTCCGTTTCAGCTTGGGCAAAAATGCTTTCGTATGTCCGTGTAATTATCAGTGATCGGCAAGACCCGTGCCACATGGTGTCAATGACCTCAATTATTATGTTAATATGGATATTCCTCGGGATTCCGCATTCGATTCGGTAAAGGAAAATAATATATTCTCATTTCAGTAAGTCTATATTTATATTATTGTGTCAATTTCAACATAAGTGAAATTTGTCTAATTTTGGTGGTAATTTTGTTTTTACTATTTTTAGTTCAAATATGCACATACCATATCTTTTATTAAAATACACATAATGTACTAATAAAGTGACCCATATAACCATAAATTGCTGAAATATATTGATTTTATATATTTTAAGACTACCAAAATTTCAATGATTCACCAAAATTAGGTTTATGACACCAACATTTTCTATCTCCACCGAAATTAGAATGTAATACTATTTAACACTGAGCTAATTTTGATGGAGAAGGGAAATAATTTTGGTGGCAGTAAATTCTTTATATGATATTTATTGAATTACGCACAAAATAAGTATATATAATTAAAATCAGTATTCTTGGATTTTATTTATTATTTGGAACGTACATAAATCACATAATGGATGTTTCTATATATTTTTACGGTCATTTTTCTGGTCACAACTAGATTTATGGGTAAACACCCCTTATTTCTTATTCATTCGCCATTTTAAACAAACAAAAAAGGAGAAAATTTCATAAAACTGTAAACTACGTTTTCATATCATTTGCAATTTTGGTGCATTTTAAACCACCACAAAATCACCAAAATTGGGAATCACAAAAATTGCTTTAAAAAAGAAACGTGTCAATTTACTTCAATATTAACATGATACATTTAACAGCGTCCCAAAATCAGTCGCAACGCAAAAATCATACTATGTTTAAAAATATCAACAGAAAAAAAAAACACCAATATTTAAGGTTTTTGTATTCCTAGTCACCAAAATTAGGAACGTGTTTGACGGGAACACGAAACGAGTCGCGACATGTCTTCCACCGTTGCCGGCTAGAACACCACTAAGTCAAGCCAGCGAAGTAAATTGTTTCAACTTACCGCATTTAGTTCAAAGATTTATCGATTTGTATATTGAGCACCAAAATTGCACTTTCAACTTTGACAATTATATTTCCATTATTCTGTTCCGTTTTAAGTAAAAATTCAATGACTTGTTTGTTATAAGAACTTTAGAAATTAAATAAAATGACTAGATGTAATAAAAAACCAAATTATTATTATTATCATTAGTATTCCGTCCCTATATCGCCCCAGACTACCTACTTGTTTTAAAAACACGCCAAATGCATGGAAGACCATGTGGGATTCCGTACTTCGTAGTAGTTTGCGGTACTAAGTTAACTGTCTTTTTTTTAACAGAAGAGTATGTATTCATTATCAAGTTAAGTGATTCAATCAACAGAAGATTAAAATTAATCGAATCAAATTTTAAGATACGAAGTTCCACGTGGACGAAGTCGTGCTCAAAAACTTGTATTAAATAAGTTACAATTAGGCACATAAGGCACATTGTTTTGGGGGAATTAACGGATCCACCTAAATATACTTATATCTTAAAAAAAAAAAACGCGTCGAATTGAGAACATCCTCCTTCGGTTATTACGAGGTCTGTTACAAATGGATCCCTGTTTCCCTTGGTTACGCTATAACTTGAAACGACTTAACGGATTTCGTTTACCCTTTTTTTAAGTTTTCTAATAAGTACTTTGTAGAAGGTTCATACGGAAAGAAAAATTAAGAAAATAGCGCAGAACATTGGATAGTTTCAGGGAATTTAACGACTACTTTAACATCGCGCATTTGACAGCTCGCGCGTTTGATGAATGTGAATATAGCAGACATCTGTTTTTTTCGATCTACGCGGGTGAAACCACGGGGGACAGCTAGTATTTTTATAAATATCTACGATGAGAGGAAAAGACGCTGCATCGTGATTGATAGTGAATTTGTATATTCAGTGCCCACTGCTCGCACTGTTGATACTCATTCCTGGCGCTACAGACGTGCAAATAGTACGGGGTTATTGTCCACAATGACGGTGACGTCACTTCCACAGTCGCGTACAGGCGCGCGGTGACGTACGGCCCGCTGCGGAAGGTAACAACGCCACGCCCAGCCCCGCCCCGCCGCTGCCGACCAAACCCTCCTGTTGGCACAAACCACCGTGGAGCTTCCCCACAAATGAATTTCACTTGCACTGAAACGAAATAAAGTCGACAACACGGTGTACACGCGCTTTCGGACTTGTTTGAACATACTTTTTCAAACACGTCTTTGTAGTTTGGGCACGTTTGGGTTGTGCTTGATACAAATATCTGGGAGTGTTACTTTTCTTGTGAATTGATAAGTATATTAAGTAATATATTTGAGTAAGTATAGTCCAAAATGTTTCTAGAATAAGTTTTACAAACAAACAAAGCTTTAAAAACTGACGTCAAGCTGAAAATCGGTCGCGTGCGAGACGGACTCGCGTGGAGAGGGTACCTTGCTATAACTCATTGTTAGCCTATTTTCTCGGATTATATTGGATGTATACAGAACTAGGTGACCCAATCACAGACGTGACAAAAAACAGGAAAATCTGAACAAAAACCTGAAAAATCATGAATGTTTTTCTCACCAATATTTTCGTTTCTCGAGGTAATTCAATGACAGGATATTTGATTGGTTTCGTGTAAACTATGAGTGAAACCCTATATTACTTGATGACAAGTATAATTATATTGGGTCCAATTCACATATCCTTAATTTAAAATTGCCTAAACTTAAAATAAGAAATATCAAACTTGAAAAAAAAACAAAAAATCAAAGCTGCCAATATCAACTTTGACGTTTCTTATTTTAAGTTTAATGACTATTAAATTTAGCGAACATACCTAATTTCGAATTGGCCCCATTGGCTGCTTTTATTTTTGCCCACCAAACCTATCTGAGAAACAGATATGCATCAGGGTCAAACTTATAAGATCCTTCATTTTAACCTGGGTTTACTCAGATTATCAGAGATTAATCGTAAGAGATTAGCAAGTTTTAAGGGTTTCCGTACATCTTTTTTTACAAACCTTGCGTTCTCTTGCAATGAGAGTACTTTTAGTCTGACGAAAAGTATATCTATAGCCAAAGCCCCTAGCTTTATTAGCAAACGAGCGTCCCTTTCTAACAGGTTTGTAGAAAAAAACAAACATTTAAACTTGAGGGACCTCGGGACTTGCCGCGAGCCGCCTGGGTGCAGGTTTTCACTGTGGTTCGTGGTGTACGCCTCGAGATGTCAGTTCAGCCTTGTGATCCTCTAACGTGCACAACAGTTGAATCGCTTGACGCATAGAAAACTGATTAGTGCCAGTAGATACGGGACTCAGCGGCGAGTAATGACCACGCAAGTTAGGGTTGTTACACACGTACCACAGCCACACCACGTCGCACCGTTAAAATGCGGTCAAGCAGTGGTTACGTTTGAATAGTGTCGCTGCAGGTCGTACCTCACACGCGGTCGATAATGACTGCAAAATGTGGTACGTGTGAATTGTACTATTCATTTTCAATACAAAATATGCGCTCGACCACGTGTTGTGGTTGTGGTGTGGATGTGGTTGTCGTGTGGTTGTGGTACGTGTGAAACAAGGCTTAGAGAATCACCTCAGCAAGCCGCTCGTCCTAACGCAACGTTATACAACAAATAAAGGCGTTTGTGCAATACGATGATGCGTAACAATCGTAACTCAAGGGAACCTACAATTCCGATTTCAATTGTCAATCGCAGTTCACAAGCGCCTATACAAATTGTACTATGCCTATTACGAATCTGAGTTTCTCGATTAAGAAAAAAAACTCTCTTACACGCGCGCCAAGGCGGGATTCTTACTTACCTCTTAAAAACAGACACTATCTTGTAGATACAGAACCCTAAAAATTAAAACAGAACTTTTAAAAAGTAAGCATTTAACACCAAGGGAACCCGGGGTATTGTAGGCCCCTTAAGGATATGCCGCAGTAAACTTACGATTAGAGCAAAATAAAATACCAAAGCTTGAATAATCATTTATTACAAATATTAATAATCTTTAATTTAAACAACTAATAATTAGTTCAGACTACTACTTCCTTGGTCCAGGAACGTTTAAAAAAAAACTTAATGCTCATATTTCGCTGTGCTTGCAGCACGATGGGCATACCTGGATCATTATGGGCCCGGGCACTAGCAACAGTTTCTTATTGTCCCATGCGCTGCAATTACTTTTTCCTTTGCAGTTCCTAACCTTAGTTGTCTCTGCATGAAAAAGAAGTAAACCTGGCGCCTCATTCGGGAACGCTAAGTGATTCTGTAGCGACTCGTAAGCCAGATTTCTCATTCCACTCTGCCGCACGACGCGAAATGCGTAATAGCGAGATGAGAGATCTGGCTTACGAGTCGCTACAGAATCACTTAGCGTTCCCGAATGAGGCGCCTGGCATATTTTCCATATCGCCCCGCCCATAATGCCCAGACTTCATGATTTTAGCAAACTTACCTCTAGAACTTGAAATGTTTATTTCGGCCAAAGCATTATTATTACTATGTACTTAGTTACTCAAATATTCACTAGACAAGCAAAACACACCCTCAGTTAAAATTTCTTGGAACCCTATTGGTTTGTACAAAGAGGCATAATATTTCGATAGCATTTGCATATAATATTTGTTTGTGACTGCTGTCTTATCCTATGACAGATGTTTCTTGTGACCCCCATCAGTGAAAAAAAAAACTGGAGAGCTATCTGAATAGTGTGAAACTGTGTATTATCCCGCGGATCCCTGCTGCGCCATTCTCCACCTTTTGTGCGCCGGCTGATGCGCCCACGCCAAGAACCTCGTTGACATACGTATTATACTTTATTATGAGTCAAAAGTTGGATACCAATGCTATTCAAACATGTTATTTTTTTCCAAATTAATCTATTCAGTATTTTGAGCGCATGGCGGAAGCTTATGAAAGAACAATCATATGTATGTATATAATCATCATCATCATTCAAGCCGAAAGACGTCCACTGCTGGACATAGGCCCAAATGATCGCCACAACCTTTCCTGTGCTTTTTGCATTCAGCTGAGTGCGGAATGTTTGCTAGGTCTTAAGTCCACCTTCGTACCGCCCACGCAGCGCCTTCCAGTATGCAGTCGCCAATCAAGCACTCTTCGGCTCCATCTGCCATTTGTTCTACGAGCAATATGCCCGGCTCACTGCCACTGAAGTTCAGCAATTGTTTTGGCTATGTCGGTTAGTCTAGTTCTTTTGCAGATCGCTCCATTTACAATTCAATCTCCGTTTACCTATTAGTAAGTAGGTAGGCTTTTTCAGAGGTTTCCATACAAACTTTATCACCCCTTTTCACCAATTTAGGGATGGAATTTCAAAAAATCCCTCCTTCATGCACCTCTAGGGTACTCGAGAAATGTCTCCTCGAAATTTCAACCCTCTAGGACCACCCGTTTAGGCTGTGCGTTGTCTATAAGTGAGTCACGGTACGGTTTTATATGTATTGATATCCACGATAAACTTGCAGAAAGCGTGCCATCCAAAAACCAAAAATCGCCCAAACCACAATCATCAATGATGTTCTTTTGAGATCGTTCAAAGGACTTGAAAATCATTATATATTAGCGGACTCATTGATAAAAAAGAACCCTACCACATTGAACCTCCCGGGCTCCCAAACATATAAAATTAAAGTAGGCGCCCCAGTTATGTTGCTGCGTAATTTAGACCCGCCAAAATTATGCAATGGCACCAGGTTGCGAGTGAAAACATTGCAACGAAATGAAATCGAGGCAACAATACTGACCGGTTGTTCTCGAGAGGAGTCTGTGTTTATTCCGAGGATTCCTCTAACACCAACAAAATACCTCTGCGAGTTCAAAAGAGTGCAGTTTCCCTTTGAGGGGAACCTGCACTCTTTTGAACTCAGTTTCCCCTCAAAGTCAAGACCATAAATAAATCTCAAGTCCAAACTCTTAATGTAGGAAGGTAGGGGTGTTAGCATGTCCTAAATATTATTATTTATTTATCTTAATAAATATTATCTCTTACATTTTTAATACATTCTGTATGAGCCCTTGCTTTTCACCATTAAAACGCTACAAATTATGAGTACAATTAAAAAAAACATGTCGAGACATACGCCTCAATTCTCAAAGTCCACTGATTGGTTTTACATTTTAAACTTTATTTGTTAGTAGCTTTTATCCGCAACTTCGTCTGTGTAGACATTTGTCTTCTAGCATATTATGAAAAAAAATGCCTTTTTCGTCAGCCACTGTCTGTGTTTTTTGTATGGGGAAAATCAAAAACGGATGAATTATATAAGTAAACACACTACACGTAAAATATAAATTGGTCATTTGTTTAGTATGGGCATGATGTAGTAGTGTAATTAATTATAGACCCACAAGTTAAAAAAATTAAGACATAGAACTGTTTAAAGAGGATTTCAGACGTCACTTCACGACTTTTTTCTATCGTATCGATTTCATCAAGTTATGTTTTGGAAACAGTCATCTTTTCAATAATATAATGAATATGAACGTACTTTTTTTCGCTGTGCAAAATCAAATAGTTTTTGTTAAAAAAGTGTTTAGGTAAAGCCGATTTATAAAGGTCTTGTCAGCGCCATAATAACTTTACTTACAAATAGATTAATCAAGGCTGTCTCTTCCAGTCAACAACCAGGCCAAGCAAAAAATCATGTTGAGGTCGATGCTAAACTCATAGCGTAATTGCGTTATGATAATATTATGTATAAAACAAGCTATGTGAGACGAATGAAAACAATTTGATGGTAAAAAGTTGTTGAAACAAATATTTTGAATAAATCGTCCCAATTTTCCATCTGATTTGTTTGCTTCAAATTTGTTTCTTACCTGAATGTAAAGCGGCGCCCTCGAAAATATTTTTATCCCTTGCGAACCCACTACTTTTATGGTAATGTAATGTTACGTGAAAACTGGATCTCATTTGCGAGGTATTGTAACGTATTTTACTTCTAAGAAGAAATTGTGAGTGAACCCACAGAGAAAAAATAACTACCTAAGGTAAAATTATTTCTTAACGGATCGATTTTTCGAGGTGTCAAATTAGTGTGTGATTATCCATCACATTTCATTATAGTCAGTTGTCTGAGTGTATTTTAGGAAATATAATATTTACATACAATTCTATATTACTACATAAAAAAGTATTTTTAATCATAATAATCAATCAAAAATAATACAAATATCTACTGAAGGAACTTTTATTGCCCAGAACAGCAATCTAAGAAGTCTTTGCGTGCTTAGCGCGCCCATAGAAGGCGCTCCATAAGTTAAACGCACCCACTACTAAACTTAATCTTCCAAATACATTTATCATATTAAGCCGATAAAAAACGCCATTGAGATAAGCCGTACACAATGAGATACAAGCTATCGGTACCTGATGCGGCCGAAAGTCAATTATATTCAAATATAAATCGGATTTGCAAAGGTAAGCCCCTGACAATGGCGTAAGCAGCAGGCGCCGCTCGCGGGCTCCGGCCGGCCCGGTAATGGTCGGCCGCGCTGGTTTGTCGCACAATGCCGGGGTCTGTCCGCGCTCACGCCTGCGCCGCCACCCGGCGCACCCCGACACCCGTATCCGATTCACCATTATGTTCTATTTTGTGGTTTATGAAGTCACTTTTGTTGTACACTATTGTGCGTAGGTGACAATTTTACAGATTCTTCCGCATATTAAATTGGATATTGAAAGGCTATCAAAAAGTAATCTATTTAGTTTTAAAATTATATTAGCGGTTCACCCATTTGTGAAACTTGGCCTACGTAAAAAATATTTTGTTCGCATAGTTAAGATTCCACCTCACCAGCCCGTAAAGACTTTAAGTCAATTCATCCATGCTTGTCTTATTTGGTAAACAAGTTTCTAACCTCAAAATGCTACTTTGTTGGCTAAAACTGCAATTTCCTTGCAAATAAAACAAACGGATACATTATTTTAGACGTCATTTTGCCAATTTACTTATGGCTTAAGATTGCTTTATTTAGCTTAAAATAGTCGTTTCACCCAAACATTGCACACCACATCCAGGATAACGTAACTTTCCGAAGAGCTAGTAGGACTATAACCGATTGAATTTGATATTCTGCTTAGCGTCCTAAGTCCGAGGTGCTCCTTAGGAGATCCTTAGGCTTGCTAAGTGTATAAACGCAACATGCGAAGGCCGGAAGGGCTATATAATCAAGCTTTATAAAATATAACCGGCATGTAATCATTTTACCGGAAAATAGCGGCCGCGTTTTTTCATTTTATGTAAACGTTTACATAGCAAAATAAATTGTGCATTTAGTTGGGGATGAACTTGATGGGCTTTGATTTTAATAAAATACTTTCTTTAATAGAAAATGAAATTACAGTGATGAGGGTGCCACTGAATAGTCGGCGCAGGCTTAATGAAAAGGATTTCTCCAATATTCCATCTTGCTTAACACGTATACATTCACATGTAAAGGTTTAATCAAATATTTTGGAATACTTAATTATGTAAAATGGTGTTTTACGTGTTGTTTTTGAAAAAAAGCTAATCGTTGAGGTTAGTATTCGCTGTTTTGAAAATGCAAAATTTGATATTCGAGTAACTCTTATTAATTTAGATGACTTCGAATAAATGAAATAACAAAGGCATGAGTGTCTATCGTTATTCAGGTAAATGAAAATTCTATGCAAAAGGTCGGAGATCTGAAATTCGCAGTGTTGATTTTCTACGAAACAATAGGAACCCGAAAGCTTCATATTTTTCAAAAAATTCTACAGTAGTACCTACGTGTTTAATGTATATGTGTTTAAAGTATTCATTTATTCACCATGCAACTCACAAACTTGCCTGTGCGACAAAAGGAACAAACTCATTTGCATAATTTCTAACTGAAATATAAAATAAGCAAACCCTCTTAAATGGCGCGTTAAATATGCTCAAACGTCGTTATTATACTCGAGTAGCTGCTCGCTTGGGTTAACAGAAAGTGTCATAAAGCAGACATCAAGCTTTAGCCTGACAATGCGACCACACCGGGTAACTATTATGCGCCACATTCAATAGGTCTCTTAAGAAATTTGTTACGTAGATTTTGATAGGTGGCAACTGCTTTTTGTTCGATGAGTTGCGCGAGGAGCGAACACATATGTGCGGCGCAGGGGGAGCAGCGGAGGCGCGCATCGCAACTTATTTATTGCTTACAAAATGCATGTGAATTTGTTTTGGGGTGTCGGAGCGGCGCTAAACGTTAATGTTGTTCACGTATTGTTTGATATTATTTGATCGGTGGCCGGGTGCGCCTCTTGCGGAGTCAATAACTGCGTCGTTTCGAGTTTGTCATAATGGGGCAAAAAATATGGCGCTACTTCGAGTTGTCTATTGTGATATTATAAGTGCATGCCTTTACTCATCTCTGCGCAGTGGTACCTGCTCAGTATTTTATGTAAGTCTTGATACTATGTTTTATAAGGTTGTTAAACAAGAAACCCCTAAAAGATTCATCTAGTCTGTTTATTTACGTGTGGAATCGTTATGACGATCTGTATTTACAAATATTTAGATAACATTATGAAACTGTAAATTGCAGAACTTCATCCTGTATAGGTAATCAATAAGTATAAAATATAATTGGATAAAAACTAAACGCATAATTTCTTTAAACATAATTATCAGTGGATATAATTTATAGTTGCATAGTGAACAAATAGTACCTATTACGAGTATTATCATCTTGTATAATATTTAGAACACAGATGATAATGGGTCCGATTCACAACGATGTCTTCTTAATTTAAAATTACCTTAACTTAAAATAAGAAACGTCGAACTCGATTTTGTAAGCACAAATCTGTCAAAATCAAGTATGTCGCTTTTTATTTTATGTTGTGTGACTTTTAAATTTAGTGAACACTCTTTCGAATGGGGCCAACCATACATTTAATATAACAACGGAGAGCGTAATGCTTAAAAAATATAGCCGCCCCTCTGAATCGACTAGGTATAATGCTGGCTACTCACGATCATTTTTAACTGTCAGGTTTCACTGAACAGTTTAAACTGTCAATTAAAACTGATCATGTGTAAGATGAAAACTGATAGTTTTTTTTCCTATAAGTTAAAACTGATAAATATTGTAAACACATGTTTTAACTGAACTGACGGAACTGTGCAGTTTAAACTGTGCATGTGCAGGCGGTGATTCTTCAGTTCTGTTATATATTATAAGTGGAGACACTAGAGAGAGTAGATTAAAGTTGATTTCTTCATTCATTCTGAGATAGGTGTGCCAATCTTTTGGAGCAACATTTAATTGGATTAATGGTACATGGGAATAAGGTTTCCTTTTTTAACCACTCTTTACACTACTCTTTGCGTTAATTTACTTTATTTGTATATCTCTAAATGAATAATAAACCAAGTAGGTACGGCTAAAGCATCATCGTCTGATGACATCTTGAGAATGAAATAGTGAACGTGTGTGGGACCAGGGACGAGTTTAACCTGACAGTTTTAGCTGTCAGGTTAAACTGTTCAGTGAAACCTGACGGTTGAAACTATTCGTGAGTAGCCGGCTTAAGACATAACTCTAGTGTCCCTCGAAAGTTGTTTCCGCCTCCAATTCACTAATTCTTGTATTCTTAGAATAGATCTCGTCAAAATTAGGCCACATTATTCTAACGGTAATAAACATTGGGAAGTAAAAAAAAACCGTCAAGTGGGAGTCTGTCTCGCGAGTCTCGTACTTAACAATAAATAAAAAAGTAGTTAATTAACAAATAAAAAACCGACTTCAAAAACCCTTTGAAAAGTAAGAAATATGATTGCTATTCGTAAGTAAATTACCTAGAAACTTCACATATGTATATTGTTGATTAAGTGATACATTAAACATATCGAAATCAGTGTCAAGTAAATGTACACAATATGGGGGATGGATTAACTAATTTACTTGCCACCGGCTTCGATATATTTAATGTATCACTTAATCAACAATATACCTACCTATCTGAAGTGTCTAGGTAATTTACTTAAGAATGCCAATCACGTTTCAAATGGTTTTCAAGTCGGTTTTTTATTTGTTAACCTTTTATTTGTTCACTTTTTTGTGATTATCATATGAGATTTAACCGTACACATTTACTACATCAAGTAACAATAGTATAATTCCAAATGCTCATCACCCTTTACAAAATGTTGCTATCCAATGTATAAGGACGTCAATCGTTGAGAAGTTTTTCTGGTTCTGCACCACCGGTTTTATTTTACCACATGAATTCTCATGAGCATAAATTGGTTCCTAACCTTATACAGAAATCTAATCGCCACCCGATACTTATCATTGAGGAGCGCCGGTGGTCATCCGTGACGTTATCATCATTTCCACTTCACAAAATAATGTTTTTGCAAGGCAATTGCTTGAGTTATTACAGGAAATATCAATATTTGAGGAAATCCTTCGATTCTTCATAGATCCTCTCATCAGACATCGACTTTGAAAAATACCCTATCGATTAAAAAATAATCATGCAAATCGGTCGAGCCATCTCCGAGTAATCGGTGAACATACATATAAAAAAACAAATATACGCGTCGAATTGAGAACCTCCTCCTTCGGCTTTTTTGAAGTCGGTTAAAAAGGTACATGATGTCGGTTCAAAATGTAAGTGGCCGCCTTTGTCAAGTTTAAGGACTCGTCAAAACAAACCAAACAGCCCATACTCTAGGGGTTTACTAGTAGCCCCTGAAAAGTTCTACTTTCCACCTCCCAGCTCCATCATCAGATCCTCGTCACCAAGTGGAATGTACATATTGGGCTCATGAAAACAAAAAACCGGCCAAGTGCATGATGGACCATACACAATGTAGGATTCCGTACTACTTTTTTCCGGTTTTTTTTTAACAAAGTATATGCCACAATGCCCACAATCTATGGTGTGGACGTAGGACAGTTTGTCATAGATGTTTTCGCAGAATAGTATGTATTAACATGTTAGCAGCCTGTAATTCATGAACCAATGAAACCTACTTATTCATGATAGTTTTCCTTTTAACTTCGTTATAATTATAAGCCTTAATTTAAGATATTTCACAGATTTTTAGAATTTACAGTTTTGGCTGTTAGGGAGGATTTTGAAACGTAACTCCAACAAAATTACACCATTAACGCGCAATATTTCCTAAACAGTCACCCAAATCAAAAAATTGGTAATGGCATGCCTATAATATAGGTTGAACCAAAAGATTTTGCAGTTTTTCATAAATAGACGTATGGAAAGTGCAAAAAGGTATGGCCCACCCTATAGTTTTTAAAGAGCTCCCAACGACACCCTAAATATGATATGGTATGATATGGTGTTGCTGACTCCTGCGATCAGTGCATTGGCCAAGCTGCTTGGAATTTGTGAGACCTATGCAGAGGCCCACGGACTCACGTATAATGCGAAAAAAACTGAACTCCTAGTTTTCAAGCCACGGGGAGGTTCTGTTGGGACTATACCGCCGGTATTTCTCTGTGGTAAGGAGGTAAATCGCGTCTCACGTTTTAAGTACCTGGGTCATTGGGTAACAGATGACTTGTCCGATGGTGTTGACATGGAGAGGGAGAGAAGGGCTCTATCTGTAAGGTGCAATATGCTCGCTCGCAGGTTTGCACGTTGCACAAACGAGGTTAAGATCTCACTTTTCAAAGCATACTGCCAAAACTTCTACACGTGCAGCCTGTGGGTGAAGTATACGCAGAGAACCCTGAACACATTGAGGGTTCAATACAATAACGCGTTCAGGATGTTGATGGGGCTGCCGCGATACTGTAGTGCATCGGGTATGTTCGCGGAGGCGCATGCGGATGGTTTCCATGCGATTATTCGTAAGCGAGTCGCTTCCCTGATGCGGCGCGTGCGCGGCAGCGCCAACAGCATCTTGCGCGTAGTTGCAAATAAATTGGACTGCCCTTATCAAAACCACTGGGTCCAATTACATGTGCATAGGGGGATCTGACAAGTGTATTGCCCTTTCTCTCTCTTCTTTTGTCAATGTATTCTGTTCTCTTCGTGCGTGAATGTATTTCTTTTTAACTTTTTATGTTTTATGTTGTTGTGTAGTAGTTTACTAACCCTAGGTGTGTAAGATAATAAAATTGTTACTAACTCGTTATGGATCAAGGTCCGAAATAAAAAATTCTATTCTATTCTATTCTATTCTAAAACATTATTTTACCCTAACCTCACATGTATGGGAAAAAAAATATATTCCCCAATTAAATTCTATATCTTTGTGCACGGGATAAACATTAATAATCTTACAAAATTTCAGTTCCTAACTTATAGTGTTCGAGAAAAAAGCACTGTGACATAAAGACGGACGGATAGACACATGGACACGGCGAAACTATAAGGATAACATTCAATTTGGAAATTAGGCTTTTAAAAGATGCCGAAATATCTTTTATTTTGTATCTTGTCTGTCCGGCTGTCTGTTGGTTCATTTGTGTGACAAACACGCTAAAGCGAATGGACAGATTATGATGAAATTTGGTTTGGTAATAGTTTGTAATCTGAGGTTGCGTATAGGATAATTGAATCTCGAAATTTATTTCCTAAGGTGGTAATATAGGGGATGATATGAAGATACGTGATTTTTGAAATCAATACAATGAAAATTGGAATAATGACTGCTGATTACAAAAAAGAAACATAATCCAGCCATTTTGAAAAATCAACCCTTAAAGGTATAGAATAGAGGATGAAAAATTCTAAGTAGTCCGTCAGTTACATTATCAAAAATTATTGAACACATATTTATTGCTTTATCAAATCAATCAAGATTGACAAAGATAACGCGCATCGAAGTTCGGGAGTGGGGACTTATGACTTCATAAGTCCCCACTTATTGGTACAAAGTGTGCAAAGTCGTGACGTCACGCGAAACTTCAACACACTATATCTTCGTAATTTTCTGTTAAATCGACAAAAGAAAAAATATGTGTTGAATATTTTTTTATAATGTAAATGACGGACTAATTATAATTTTTCAGAAAACTTCCTTATTGCTATAATGAATGCTGGTTACGAATAAAGAAATCTTATTTAATGTTTTGAACAATTAACTCTTAAAGGAGTTGACATTTTTTATGAGAGCACTGTCATTTTTGAAGGTTCTACCTTCCTGCCTTGCCTTGAATATTTTAATTTAAGCTGTAGGTTTCAAATTATGAATGGCTTACTTCAGCGTTCTTTGACAATCGACCCTTAAAAAGTAATCTAAATAGCAGTGGCGGAGCGTCAAATACTTCGTAAGGGAAGCCGGAAGAATAAGAACTGTACAAGTGCCTTTAGAGTTACATTGACTGCACTGACAACTACCTAGTAGTTTGGTAAAGCTTTGTAGTTTGGTAAAGCTGTCAGGAATCGGCTTATAGGCACGCTGCGCTACTGCTAAATAGCATAGGTTTGGAATATTTTTGTAATAAAGATACAGTTAGTACAGTTTAGCATTTATATACCTACACTCAATAATCCTTAGTGCATGAGTCCGGCTCGGACTTGGCCTATGAATGCGAAAGTTTGCGTGTGTGTGTGTGTTAGTGTGTTACTCCTTCACACTTCAACAGCTGGATAGATTTGGATGAAAGGAATGGACGTAGCTTATACCCTGGATAAAATACTTTTCATCCCAATTCCATGCAGACAAAGTCGCGGGCACAGCTAGTATAAAGATAAAGATCCTTATTCTATGCATGTTT
This sequence comes from Tortricodes alternella, assembly GCA_947859335.1. NCBI lineage: Eukaryota > Metazoa > Arthropoda > Insecta > Lepidoptera > Tortricidae > Tortricodes > Tortricodes alternella. The sequence continues at coordinate 16,849,733 of OX401970.1, read as the reverse complement.
ACTTACATGTACTTTGTCATCGTTTGAAAACAACGCAACTAAAGCGAAAGGGTGCAATATTTATACAACAGTTTTATTAGATTACGCCCCCAACACCCTAGCGCCGGGACAATCAAATAAATACTGTTTGTGCCCCGGCTTTGTCTGCGCTGCACGCACATGTCAGCCTGCCGCCGTCTCGATTATTATTATGCCGCTAAACTAATTTGCACAGACCTTTAGTGGGTTATCACGTGTAATTGCTCTACAACAAAGTGTTCGATATTTTAAAAAGTTACAACATTTTGAGGCATCTATTTTTATTGTTGCTGATAAAACTGATTATTTTTAAGCAGGTTGTGTGTGTGCAAAACTAATCGCACATCTATAATTACGGAATCAAGTAGATAACTTTGCCAAAACCTCGGTAAGCTAAACTAATTAACTTCATTGAAATGAAATAGTTTAGTTTCATAAAATTGAAATGTTAATCTAAGACTCAGAATAATAAAAATAGTAATTAAAAATATATGCAATTGAATTAATCTAGACTAAATATACCTAGGTTGTCAGTCAGAACAAATTCTAGGTCTATACGTCTTTTGAATATTGATTAAATATCACCAAAGTCGAAGCTCCTGCCTTAGCCTCCGATGTTAGGTCTTTTTAACCGACTTCAAAAAAGGAGGTTTACAAATCGTCGGTTTTTTTTTTACTGTGACAGCCCGGAAAATCTTTCTTGCTTGTAAGGCGTTATGCTGAATAGGTTTATGGGTCAAAATCGAAGAGGTGGCAACTTTCGAGTCATTCCGGGAACGTTGCGTTTGTTCCCTGACCTTTACTGAACTTTACTTCATTTAAATAATTGCCGAAATGACCGTTTCCGAAATGACTTTTCCTAATACACGCGCAGTTGTCAGACTGCATTCGTCTTTGACGTCTTGTCTGTGTTGTTTAATGTAAATTATTTGAGGTTAATATTTGTTATGAACACCATAAAACGTATTTTTCGCAATATTCCCGTTCCCGATATGATGACCTATTGAAGTACGCTCTGTAAATAATGAATCGAAAGATACTTAACACTATTTTTTTGTTTTTGGAGAAAACCTCTCACGGCTGGCACTTCGTCTACATCTCCCTCTACAACTTGTCAGATACATTTATAGGCTGCATTCAAAAACACAATTTTTTGGGCAATCAAAACGGCGTTCACTGAAATGATGCTTACATTGTCAGACAAAATATTTTGACACAATTCTCTTTAATTTCTTTTCTTTCTTTAATAATGCTTACAATAACTTGGAATTAGATAAAATTTGAGGCCACAATAAGTAATAATAACCGTTAAATTTAATTTCTTTTATGCTTATTTCCGGTGTTAGTTTCTAAGAATTGCTGCTTGGGACGCGTTCCGAAATGATTTTTATTACTTATTTCTTCAAATAATATTGAATATATTTACCTTTTTAAATGAATTGTAAGAGTTTTAGTTAAAGTGAACAAATTTAAGTATTTAATTGTATTAATTTGTTAAAAAAAACTGAGTTTAAGAATTTATTTGCTCCGGAAGCAAATATTGCACCTCTTTTATTTAGACCCGAGGTCTATAATATTATTCTCCATAAAAATATTATGCCTAAAAAGGGGCAACCATTTTTTTAACCGACTTCAAAAAAAGGAAGAGGTTCTCCATTCGGTTGTATGTTTTTTTTTATGTTTGATAATTAATTCACGTGATAATAACTAAAATGTGCAAAAAGAAACTTACTTTTCAAAGGCTATTTGAAGTCGGTTTTTTTTTAATTATATGATTATATACTTTACCGCCTTGCCTGCATTTCATACATTTTTGGTAGGTAATATCATCATGTCATCCCTGAAAATTCGATATTACATATTTTTAGGTATAATTAATAAACCGCTTGGTCGCCACGGTAGTATTTTGTTAGACCTCTATATTTTTAAGTGAAGATATGTGCTTTTAGCAAGATAGTATATTGGAGACATCCCAAACCAATTGTATATGAAGTGCTTTCGGAATACAGAATCGTTGTAGATTTGAATAAAATTACAACGAAAATTAGATAAAAGATAAAAATAATAATTATAAAATAAAAAAACCGACTCCAAAACCCATCTAAAAAGTAAGAAATAATAGGTCAATAGGCTTTCGTAAGTCATTTACCTAGAAATGGGAGATATATTATTGGTTAAGTGAAGTCATAAATTAAATATATCGAAGTCGGTGGCAAGTTGGTGGTTGGTGGTTGGTGGTGACTTGTCAAGTAAATGAACACAGTATGAGGGATGTATTAGAAAGTACCAATTATTCCATGTAGGTACCTATTAGGTACCTTATTAACTTGGCACCGACTTCGATATATTTAATTTATGACTTCACTTAACCAATAATATATCTCCCATTTCTAGGTAAATGACTTACGAAAGCCAATTACCTATTATTTCTTACTTTTTAGAGGGGTTTTGGAGTCGGTTTTTTTATTTGTAAATTATTATTTTATTTTATACTTTTTTGGTGCTTATCGTATAAAACCCATTTATTACATCAAGCAACAACAGCATAATGCTAATTGCTCATCACCATTTACAAAATGTTGCTATCCAGGGTGCAAGGGCATCAATCTTTGAGGAGTTCTCCTGGTTCTTCAAACCCAGTTCTATTTTACCACATGCATTTTCATGACCGTAAATTGTTTCACAACCTTATAAAGAAATTTAATCGCCAACTGTGAAATACTTATCATTCAGGAGTTCCGGTGGTCATCTATGGTCTTCATCAACAGTTCCACTTCATCATATAATGCTTTTGGAACGTAACTGCTTGAGTTATTACAGATTATACTAAAATTGCTATATGCGTGCCTATAATATTTGAAGAGTTCCATCGATTCCTCATAGATCCTCTCATTACACCGCGACTTTGACTACAACGGCACCAAACTGAAAGTATACCCTACCGAAAAAATATATATTTCCAAATCGGTTTATAAATGACGGAGTTCTGAAGTAACAAACATAAAAAAAAACATACAACCGAATTGAGAACCTCCTCCTTTTTTTTTGAAGTCGGTTATTAAGGAAGTTTTCTGAAAAATTCTAATTAGTCCGTCAGTTAAGATTATCAAAAAATATTAGAAACATAATTTTTGCTTTATATCATCATATAAATCAATCAAAATTGACAAAGATAACGAGCATTAAAGTTCGTGACGTCATAATTCCCCACTAATTTGTACAAGGTGTGCAAATTCGTGAGGTCACACGAAACTTCAACGCACTATATCTTCGCCTTTTTTTATGTACATGAACATAGGTACAAAACATGTGCATGTGTAGGACAAAACATGTACATGAACATAGGTACCACACCCAGCCTGGAACGGAACCTGACCCGGACAAGCCGGATAAACCAGGGGGTACAGATTTTTTAGGAGTGACACGCTCTGGCATGGGAGAGTACGGCCACAATCACCCGGCTATGCAGCCGTTAGGCAATATAGGAAATAAAGAAAAAATATGGGTTCAATATTGGAATTAAAATTCGATGTAAGAATTTTGCTTGTTGAGTATCGAAGTATAGTTGTCGCGCCAATAAAAATTGAGATCTCAACTGTCTACGAAACAATAGCTACCCAGTTCCTTCCCCACTCAACCAATCCCGTTTGTGACACCTTCTTCAAAAAAGCGACATCTTGCAGTATTTTTATTTATTGTATCTTTTATTCATTCAGTTTCAGTTCGAAATGTCCCACGGTATATTGACCCTTAATATTTCACGTAAGTATAGGTATCGCCACGAGAGTTGAGGTCACGCACACCGTGGCATGTCATGTGTGAACAAAACAATTTCGTTCGATTTTTTTGTGTTCTGTTTCGTATGGCATTGTGTACATGTGTGTGTAATTATTCACCTCAACTCTCGTGGCGATACCTATACTTGAAGTGGAACGTTAGAACTAACTTCAGAAATTTTGCAACTTATAAAGTTGTTCTAAAGTGGTGGTACATTGTCGCAGACGGAGCACCGCACGTGCTGCGCGTGCGGCGAGCCGATCGCGGACCGCTACCTGCTGGAGGTGGGCGGCGGCGCGTGGCACACCGGCTGCCTGCGCTGCTGCGTGTGCGCCGTGCAGCTGGACCGCCACCCTTCCTGCTTCCTGCGCGACACGCAGGTCTACTGCAAGCAGGACTATGTCAAGTGAGTTGCTGATACCTTTTGATCCTACACTGCCGGACCCCGGTGTTGGTGACGGTAAATATATATATATATATATATATACATCTTCTATTTTTTGGTGTAGACATGCGTTAAGGGAGAATTTCACGAAAATCCAACCCTAAATGTTGGTTCAAATGGAGGTTCCGACTTTGTGTGGGCGATACCACGATACCACGGGCGAAGCTGTTGCGGGGTCGCTACTTCAGAATAAAATCAAGATAGTTTAGTAAGTATGTTAATTTGCTCACGAATTTGTTTGTTCCGAAGCAGCTTCATTTTCTTCCTGCGCCTAGGTAATCGTCGTACCGATAACCAAAAACCGGACAAGTGCGAGTTCAACTCGTTCCGTACATGATTATCTGAAATTTCCTATGTTACTTTAAATACCACAGACCTTACCTATGAAAAACAGACAGTACCTTGTAGGTACGGAACCATAAAAAGGTAAAAAATGTTAACAACCGGGTAACCATTTACAACCTACATATGAAATAAAACGAAAAATAACTTTCTCAATATCCTATTTCTGTGCAACCGTCGAGTGTGATACGACCTTGCAAAGGTAATTCCGTTCATACATACAAATATCGATAATCGCAAAACGTAACAGAATTACTTACACTTTTTAAATTAGTTTGGATTCCAATGATTTTGAAAATTCTTTTACCATTTTTCACCAAACTGATATGAATTATAGGAAATTATCATTTAATTCAAGTTTTAGTTATACATTTAATACCGTTAATTTATTAGGTAGAATAAAATAAATGTCGCTCTTGTCGATGAAGGTATAATCTTTGTCGACTTAGCCCCTACCCCTCGCCCGCATCCGACTCACGCGATCTTGGCCGGCGCATACATTTCGTTCGCGTCGTCGGTCGTCGTACCTACATATTACTTCAATGGTTCTTATATAGCGTAAGTGAGCAGTAAGAAAGAATTTTTGAAATTCATATTCTAAGGGGGACGGGGCGATCATATGGGAAAAAAGTTTGTATGGAACTTAATTATTTTTGGAGTTGTGAGGTGTTGCCGATGGGAAATCCCATCTGGTAGGTACAAGGCTCTTAAATAAATAATTTTAAATTGAATAAACAAAACACTGATTTCGCAGTAGGTACCTATCTTTTTTTGGAAATTCTAGTAGAAACCTGACCAATAATTTTATAAGACTCAAACGTTACAATCGTTTAGACGGTCCGAAAGTTAATTCCTTTACAATACGCTGCCTACGTCCAATTAACCTTCGAAGTATTAGAAATAACCAAAGTCATCATTTTCCGAGTCATCCGTGAAGCCGAAATAGCCGACCAGAATCGAAATCACCGCGGTATGCCAGGCATGGCATCGCAGAGGTGGGTATTGTGAGACTGGTTGGTACTCTTGAGGTATGTACGGAGGTATGCTCGCAGGGTAGGCGGTCCGGTGTATAGCCGACCTCTGACCTGCTCGCTGTGTGGCGGGCGTGATGATGCACTATCGACAGACTCTAGCCATACGTCGCTCCATACTTTTGTGATACCTACATGGCGGAAGAGTTCTGAATCGATACCCTTCCAACATTGTTGACATCCTCCAAGCGGTAAAGGGCAAGCTATGTTTTTTTTTGGAAATAGTTATCTTTGTGCTCTGTTTTGATATAAATTAATATTATTATGGCCATAAAAATAATAATTTAAACTTATGACGACGCGGTTAATCTAGTTGGTAGTGACCTTGCCTCGGAAGCTAGCGGTCCCGGGTTCGATCCCCGGTACGGGCGAGTATTTGTGTGATGAGCACGAATGTTTGTTCCTGAGTATTGGATGTTTCCTATGTATTTAAGTATTTCTTTATCTATATAAGTGCGTACATCATCGTCTAGTACCCATAAGCCTTTCGAGCTTACTTTGGGACTATTTAGATCGATTTGCGTAAAGATTGTCACCTGATTATTATTATTTCATTACTGAAATTATTTAAAACAGAATTTGATAGAGTCATAGAATGAAAGCGTACCCTTCCAAACCAACTCTGCATCCGATTTACATAAACACTACTTAAAATAGGAAATAAAGCGTCCTCTGGCAACAGGTGCGTGAGAACATATCAACCAAATAAAAAAGGAGGCCAACGTACCGCAGAGTGGTTTTATTGAAAATCCGTCGGTCGAGTGTGGCACAACAAAGCGGTGACGGCGAACGTGGCCAGCGTAAAAAATACACTGGCGAGTCTACGCCGTGACTTGCAATACTGGCGTTTTCATCTGTCATTTATTATGATTGTGATAACTGGATGCGACGTGAAACCATATATTTTAATCGGGGCCAGTAAGCGGCAAAGTCAACAGAAAGGATATCCTGCACGTTGTGAGGGAAATGAAGACAGCACCGCTGGTGCGATGGTGCTATGGCGTGTTGTTGATGTTACGATTACGACTGGACAAGGTATATTTAGTTTAAACAATTACATTTGTTAAGTTTACTTCATAAACAGTTCATAATTTGGCGTAAGTACTTTTAAGTAAGTATATTAATTAGCATAAGTGAGATAGGTGCTTTCATGATCCAACCTAATATTATATATGCGAAAGTAACTTTGTCTATCTGTATGTCTCTTACGATTTCACGGCCAAACCGTTTAACTGATTTTGATGAAATACGGTTTGGAGATAGTTTCAGCCGTTGGGAAGGACATAGGCTATTTTTTTTTAATGAAAAACTACTTATTCGTACCTTTATTTCGTAAAATAGGACTGCAAAATTAAAAAACGGCTAGTTTGTCCGATGGAAACCCCTAATTTGAGATAAAAAAATTAAATTAAATAGTTCAGTAGCATGAAAATTCATTATATTTGTAAGATTTATTTCCATGCATACGAAATTGCGAATAACTACCAATTCGCTCTTTGACATAAAATTATTATTTATGCCGCCAGAACTTTGCGGAGTTCACGTACCTATGTGTATATCGTCGGGTGTAGGTTCAATTGATATGAGCGACAGAATACGAATTTTCAGTAGAAGACGGCAAAGTCTTTTTTCTCGTTTTTAGGCTCCCGTATATCAAAAGGAATTAAAGGAACTCTTTTAGGATGACTTCGTTGTCCATCTATCAAGACCCTTTTTCTCAGGAATGCGTTTTAGGTATCAATTTGAAATTAATACTAAGTACAGGTCTGCAATCCCTTGGAGCTGTGAAATAATCAAACTTATAATTCAACACAATCCGCATCCGTTTAATCCGCATATTTTGACACTCACAAGGGAATCAAAACCTACTTATAGGGTACTTCCCGTTGACCTAGATTCATGCAATTTGGCAATACAGTAAACAGTAAATTTGTAATAACAAAAAAAAATTGTTAAACGGTCCTTTGCAAAGTCACATCGCACTCGACGGTTACACAGAGATAGGAGCTTACGAAAGTTATTTCTTGTCTTATTTCATAGTTAGGTTGCTGTGGTAGGTTGTAAATGGTTACCCGGTTGTTGAAAGCTACTTTTTCATTTTTAGGGTTCCGTACCTACAAGGTGCTGTCTGTTTTTTATAGGAAAATACGGGACCCTCGGCGCGCGAGTCAGACTTGCACTTGGCCGGTTTTTACTAGCTGTGCCCGGCATACGTTGCAATGCTCTGTTAGATTTTATTTAATTTTGGGTGCATTCTGGAGTTTAAATTTTTTTGCGCAGAGACCTTACTTATTCTTTTTCTTTTTCTTAAATTAAAGTAGCCTGTTTACTCCTCATAATTATATTAAAAATGGTTTATTTTATTATAAGTACCTACTTTCATATGCATTTAGTAAAAAGCTGTTAACTATTATGCCATTAGAAACAGACAGTTCCATTTTATTTATTCGTAGAAATGAATTCAATAAACAAAACAATTCAGTATAATATTATTATTAAGATTTCTGATATTTATTGAACGAATATGTTTATTTTGCAAGGTCCAACGCCAAATGTCCTTTAAATCGATTGCCATCGCAGGAGGAATCATCACAGCCAGAAGTAGAAGCTGAATGGATGAGTGCATTCCATCACCCTTCTAGAGCGTTCATAAGTCCAAACGAAAATTCACAAGAAATGAAGGGTTCCAAAGCAAAAGAAGAAGGTCTCGGTACAAGAGAAAAACTTAAAAAAGAAAGATAAGATACTAAGCATGTACATTTTGGAATCGACAATGAAGTTCAATTTGATCATTTTGCAGTCGAGGATGAATTCAATGATGCAAGAAGTGTGACCTTCGAACAATCTATTGAATTGCGGGGGGAAAATAAAGATCCAGATATAGGCTAGTTTCCTAAAAAATCTAATTAGTCCGTCTTTTACATTATAAAAAAATATTGAACACATATTTTTTCTTGTGTCAATTAAACAAAAAATGACGAAGATATAGTGCGTTGAAGTTCCGTATGACGCCACGACTTTGTACATTTTCCACCATTAAGTGACGTCATTAGCCCCCACTCCCGTACTTTGATTCGCATTATCTTTGTCAATTTCGATAGATTTGATAATGCAAAAAATACGTGTTCAATATTTTTTGATAATCTTACTGACGGACTAATTAGATTTACTATTTTTTTTATCCAGGCAACATCGCTATTGACGAAATTGCAGTAATATCCGAAGAAATAGAAGATGATATCCCAGATATAGAAATTGCATTTCAGAGTGATAGATAGAGTGATAGGATTTTAAGGGATAGATCACAACTAAGGATGCCTGATAAATTCATAGATTATGTTTTGGATCTTGGAAGTAATAATGACATTATGAATCTAAGTTCACAAATAGTAGGTTATTTTTAAGGTACGTACATACAAGTAAGGCCAGGAGAGTCCAGAAAGGAATCTGTGGACAGTGAAGCGAGAGCGATATGCACAGTGAAGTTGAGTCGCTTCGAGAAAACCAAACTTGGACTTTGGTCAACCTTTCGAAGAATCGCAAGGCGATACCCTGTAAGTGGGTGTAAAAAAAGCGGTATGCACACAGGTCAATAGAAAAATATAAAGCTCGCTTGGTACCTAGTCAAAGGTTTCTCACAGAAGAAGGGCACAGAGGGTTTCGACCGAAGGATAATTGGCTGACATTTTTACGAAGTGCTTGCCTAGATCAAGACTATGAAAACTTAAGGCACAGCATACATTATACATACTTACGACAAGAGAAGAATATGTAAAAGGAGTCTACATAACGGCAATGTTTGAGACTCCCGATGTGACTGGCACGCACCGTATGTTAAGCCGTGTGTGTAGGTATGTGTTGTAGAAAGCTATCGCATATGAAATTGATTTTCTGTTGATGTAAACATAGTTGTCATGTGTAAAAATATCTTCAAGTAAGACTAAAGATTGGTGTATTTAATAGTAGCTGCGTTGATGATACTGCTGATGCTGGAATCGTTTTTACTTGTATTCTTGTGGGTTCAACTTCTTTCTTCTTCTCTCGTCCGCTGTGTCCGTTGTTGAAGCTCTTTCTGGAGTTCTGCTTGTGGTGAACCTGTTGAGGACGCCAGTTTAAATATACTTTTTTTGGGATTGATGTGTTAATCCCAGTCTTAAACAAGTTGTGTGTCGTTAAATCAGATGATAGTAACTAAAAAGTGAAAAGAAAAACTTACTTACTTTTCAAAGGCTATTTGAAGTCGAGTTCTTTTATTTGTTAAATTATTATCTAACAAAATTTTGAAAAAAATCGATAGTTGTTTGATACTCTTACAGTACACCAACAACAAATGTAGTTACAAAATATTTATACATTTGTTTAAATTGTTTCATACTCTGTTAGTATATAAGCAGCTGACCATGGTTTATATTCATCTGTTTTAATTGTTGGGTGCTCTAAAAGTATAGCAAAAATCAAGCTCGTTTTCACCGGTTCACAATTCTCAGATACAAGTTGTTCGATACCCGTATCCGCGTATCAGCATAGCAACAACTATTTTAGTTGTTTATATATCTAAATGTTCATGAACACATCATACTATGATTATTTCATTGTTTAAAAAAACACAAAATCATAAGCGGTTCGGAGAGCGCATAACGTGTTGCCAGAACATACGATAAATCGGCGGTCGCCGGCGGCAACGCGCATAATTGCTTTTGTTGATGTATTATCTGTTCATTGTTTATTTAGCGCACCTTTTTGTCTGGTAGCCGCTAAGCGTCGGAGAGTTACGCCTACAAGTAAACCCTTTTGTTCCGAGCAGGATGTGTACGTGCAGTGTATAACATTTGATACCATTTTTAGGGTTCATTATCAAATTTTGAAAAAAAACGGAACCCTTATACAGTAACTATGTTGTTCACCTGTCTGTCTGTCTGTCAACACTCCTTTTCTTGGGAATCGAGCTGAAATTTAACACAGTTGTACTATTTGAAAGCCCGTACAAGATGATTAAAGTACTGACAATTAAGAAAAAACTATAATTGATTTGTCACAAACTGAAAAAAACATAGAACTAAAAATAAATTTGCGAATGTCATTCGAAATTTCGAAATTGGGCAGCATTAACATAATTATGTTTTTTTTGACTTTAATATTGAATTGTTTAGGAGATATTAGCGAAACAGAAAATGTGTCGACACCCTTTATCTCAGAAACTATGAGTGATAAAAATGTCAAAAATGACGAAAAGTAGAAATCTATGATGTAGACTATCGGGGCTTTAATAGTTGAAGATTTAGAAAACTTCGAAAATGAAGTTTTTTTTTACGCGCGGGAAAAGTCTAAGAAGTCGATTTTAACCTACTTCTAATGATCGTATACACTTGAAACTTTGCAAGTACATACATCCATTTTGGATGACGGTACACTTATTTGGTGCTCGATAGCTAATCTGATGATAGAGCCAGGAGATGTATATTGGAACTCTTCAATAGCAAACCCTACGAGTGTCAACTGTTTTTTTTGTTGTGACAAGTCCTTACACTTGGTGATGGTCACCATTTACATTTTTTACTTGTCAGTGCATTACTGACAAAAGCGTGCTTTTTAGTTCATTTTTACTATATTTTTTACTCATAGTGAGACAGACACGCACGTGACCGGTGTATTTATCTAACTCCGTGAGCTTCCTTAAATAATGATCCGTTACTGAACACGCCTGTCTGCGAGTTAATGGTGCATTCTAATCTGCTTTAATAATGATTTCAAGTTAATATCCGAAATTCACATATCAGTTTCTGCAGGCAATGAATTTCGCTCTCACGCGATGTCGCCGCGCCCACACAGCGCTAGTTGCAAATGCGCGCACCATGTCTATGTAAATGCACCATGTCTTCAGCGGGTTTAATTAATCTCCAGCCACTAAAATAAATACGAGCCTTAGATCGATATACAGAAAAAAAAATTGAACTGCAATCATGGCCTAAATTTGCAATAACAATTCAAGCAAGAAACGTAACGTCGACTATACCGACTTCATCTGCGAGCCTAGCGCCACCATCTCAAAATGACCACAGCTACATACCTTAATTATTCGTGCTAAAAATACAAATATATTAAAAAAAAATTAAGCTCATGAGTCTCAAACAATAAAATAATCCATATAAGCTGTGGAGTTATCATAGTCATGTCAAGTTGCACTGCCTGTTGTTGATACTCTATCAGTCGAAATTACTTACTTAAATTATCCCAAAGTAGGGTAGCTAAGAATAGTGTTGTAGTCTAGAGCCCACGACACTAAACCTAGTTCGATAAGACCAGATAAGACTACCAGATGATATATATATGATTAGTCAGGTCATTAATGGGGAAGCACGAAATGGCGATGCTGCAAAGCAAAAAACTTGGCCAAAAAAACCGTTTTCTAGTATGATAAAACTCCCAAGTTTCGTTTGTTCCTCGAAAGAGGGGAGGAGTAGGAGTATACGATAATTCAGTGCTGCAAGCCCCCCTGATTGGCCTTATCAGTGGCATCAGCATGATAAGCGACGCCTCGTTCCTAGATTTTGTTCTGACTGACAACCTATCAAAAATTGGTCAAAATCGGTAAATATTTAGAGGTGGAAATCGTTATCGACTTTTATATGAAAAGCCGTATGTTCACCCTAGTGTTGGGCAGGAAAATTATTTATTAAAAGTAAAAAACCTTTTATTTTTAATGATCCTAGTTACTTTAAATTATTTTAACTCTTAAATATGTTTGTGAATGTGATGAACAGTTCAATGAAACGTGGATGTGTTTTATATTGCCCTTAAAGCCCTTTGCATATCCTTCTGATGCCAATTATCCTTTAATTCTCTCTTAAATTACATTAATCCCAATTAATTAGGTATTCCTTCTAAAACAACGTAATTAGTTTTTACTATTTCCATACTGATTTATGTAGGCGATCACTGGTGGGCACAATAATATTAAGAAGTACTTATCTGCTTGTTAACATTATTTACGAATAAAAATACAATTCATTAACCCCTACGACGTGCACACCTAATTTAAAATTTACCATCTAGCTTCTGCCCGCGGCTTCGGGCGCGTGGCCTACAGGAAACAATTTGTTTTTAAAGAAACAAACGTTATAAGCGCTCTCACTCCCTCTCAATTGAATATACAAACTGACAATACCTATCCCAACCAAAGCAATAAGGAAGAAGTTCTCCGTAAAACTAAACTAATCATGGGATGAGAATACTATGGTATTAACAGAACTCAAAGCGTGTGTGTAAAGATCTAGTTAGGAGACAACCAGAAGTGGATAATAGTTAATTAATATTGTTTACAATGAAATACTATACCTACCGCAGTGTTTCTTTGTAAACGATATTTTTCGTTTTTCCTTCAGGTGCTACAATCACCAGCTCCGTGAGCTTACTCCGGAGCAGGCCGCGTATAACTGACCGTGTGAAAGCAGTTCTCCCTTAAGTCTTCCCCTGCTAAATTAAGAGCTTGGCCTTGAGATTTATTTAGGTCATGGCAAATCAGAGTTTGACGGGAAACTGGCACTCTTTTAGACTCAAAGGGGTAGTTCGTTGGTGTTAGAGGAATCCTCGGAAGAAACACAGACTCCCCTCGGGAACCACCAACTGGTCAGTATTGTTGCCTCGATAACATTTCGTTGCAATGTTTTCACTCGCAAGTGTGGTGAAATTGCATAATTTTGGCGGGTTATATATTACGCAGCAACTTAACTGGTTAACTGGGGCGCCTACTCTCAATTTTCATGTGAGTATGGGGACCGGGAGGCTTCAATGTGTTAAGGAATTCAACCGGGTAATATATTTATCGTTGTTTATCACTGAGTTCACTGATTTATAATCATTTTCAACTCCTTCGAACGAGTTCAAAAGATGATCGTGGCTTAGTCGTTCTTTTTTGTGTTAGGATGGGACGCTCGCACAACCATTCTGCAGGTTTATCGTGAATATTACTACACGGAAAACACGAAGCCAAGCAAAGTCTCAATTTGGCTTGTCTAAAATTTTACGGCTACATACAACCGAGATGTATTTGAAAATAAATTACAGCTTGGTAAATTATTTATAGACATGTGATTGCTTTGATTTTTTGATTTTAGCAAACAACATTGCAAGCTCTGTCTGAAATAAGTCGCTTGGTTGATATTAGCAATAATTTTCTTTATTTCTAGCCCTCCTATTTTTTCAATGTAATAACTATTTACATATATTTACTTATAAATTACAAATATCACATAACACCTCTCAAAACACCTCAGAAAAATTATATTTCCCTACTCACTAATAGGTAAATAACTAGGATTTTCTGAGCCCTATTTGACTCTGTTGGGGGATTATTTTAGAAAAACTGTTATACACGTGTCTCATCATTTTAGGTAAAAAGTGTTGCAATTTTCGTGTCATTTGACCCAGAGAATAAAAAGTTTCACAGAAAATACAACACCCTCATTACACCCCCTTAGGGGTGGAATTTCGAAAAACCCTTCCTTAGTGGATACCTACACTTCACAAAGAATTTATCCTCCAAATTTAATGTCTCCAGGACCAGCGGTTTAGGCTGTGCGTTGATCAGGACTTTGAATTTTATTGTATGTGTACATAAATAATAAATAAGTAAATCTTTTCAAATTATGACCTAGAATAATAATGTTACGCACGTCACTTAAAATTTTGGTGGAATATAGTGTTTTCAGGTTTTTCATAAGCCCAACGTCAACTCAATCCGAAAAGGTTTTCGACCTGTCAACATGGCATCGGTAAAACCTAAGGGTAAAGCAGTGAGTGCCACCGCAGTGCAGACGTTACTTAGCAATGTTTGACTGGCCTGCTAGAGGCTTTTAACTACAGTGACATCTATCGGACCATAATTTGTCCTCAGGTACGTAATAAAGGTAGGTAGGTAATTACGGTATAGGAACACTTAATAAAGAAATGTAACCAAGCCATTCATCTTGGATGTTCATTTATTTAGCTTATACCTAGTTAAAAGAGAATTGCATTGATCTGGGACCATTCGTCAGGGTGCCGCCTAGAGCCAATGCTGGTGAGCGTTGAAATTGTTAAAACAAAACGCTCGTATAATATACCAATGAATCTTCGATTAAAGGTGTATCTAAAACAAATAACTTAAATCATGTCGTCCAGTGAATGCTTGGTTTGAATAGATATTAAAATGTGAGGCAGGCGCGGGCGAGACGAGTACACGCCACAGAAAGCAATCAGCGAGTGAGGATTTATGGCGGCGGCGCCCGCGGCAGCAGCGGCCTGTCCGCTCGTGCTGCCGGCCCAAACACGCACCCGATTTAGTCAATAGCCTTCGGGACGTCGAGTTTAGAGTTAATGTAATAATAATGTTTGTCTTTAAATAAGCGGCACCTACTTAAGCGAGTGCCGCGTTTACTCTACCTATTAGTATTTTTAGGTCTATAGACACGAACTGATCGGTAGTATGATGGAAATCCACAGACCACCTTCATGTATCATGAATTCATGAATAGTCATCAGTTCGAGTATTTATCGGCCATTGCAGAGGTACGCAACATCTTCATTACGGTGGAGTGTTAAAACTTGTTAATCTGTCACTTAGTTAGTTATTATGCGAGGGCCACTGTTAATTGAATCCGACGGCGACAAAATGTTAATAAGCAGTGATAGCGGTGCGCCGGCGACTGGCGCGGGCGGCGGCCGAGGCGCTCTTACCAACGATGCCGCATTTCCAAATGCAAATAAAGGCTTTCAACCAATGGTATTGATAAGAAGTCAGGCGATAAGCTCGACGACCCGTACACGCATGCAATTTTGCACTTATAACACGGGCACACGATACATACCTGCTCTCTTATTAGCTTCAAAACGTTAGACCTAAATTTTGTTCTGATTGAAAACCTGTAAAAATTGGTCCAAATCTGTTAACATTTAAGGGGTGCAAATCGTTATCGCCTTTTTTTATGAAAAGCCGTAAGGTTCACACTCCTCTTAATTTTAAATTGATTATATATACTTGTATGCATTACGCCTACGCTATAGACAGTTTTTATAATGGTTTATTTTAGCCAAAGCGACATCTAGTGAGATTTGTACCCGACATTATTTTGCTCTAGTTTGTGTTCTGTGGTTCTACAGCAGTCAATAGAACAATACAACATAAGCCGGTAGACGGCCCTTGATAGAAAAAGCTTTTTCCATCGGATTTCACGAGAAGCCCTTAAACTTGTTACATTAGCTTTTATCATGTAATATATCATTAAAGATACGCTTATTGATTGATATACTTATTTTCATCTTACCGAAAAGTATTGTTTACGCTATTATCTTCGAAGTGGAGACCATCACTGCCATCTATTGAAATTATTCTAAAATGTAAAAGGTGTTTCCTTAGTTAGATTATAGATTAATAATAATTGATAATAATATCTATGTATATAAAAATCTCGCATCACGGTGTTTGTGTTCGCACTCCTCCAAAACGGCTCGACCGATTTTTGTGTAATTTTTTATGTATCTATATTTGGTAGGTATGAGAATAGGTCGTAAAGTATATTTCATACCGCTAGGTGATTCCGGTGTCCATGCGGACGAAGTTGCGGGCGGAAGCTAGTAATAGTACAATAGATGCGCTGTAACTTAGCTGACCCTACGACTGTAATATTTCGCTGCTATCGCAAACATTCTCAGCCCTAATGAAGAAACAAGACGGCAGTATTTTTTCAGTAGGTCAATTTCAAAGGTGATATTTATCAATATTCTGTGTATTGAAAGTGTACCACCTTGTACCACTATTTTAGCAGCTTGAGCTTGAGCTTGTAATATCAATTATTACTGCTATCTTCTTATTATGTATGTTTATGTGTGAAATTCTTAAGCCGTAGACAGTGAGAGTAATTAGTTCATAATATTTTTTGGATGAGCGTCGGTACTCGCTTAATTGCAAGAATTTATAATGATAGCTTGATTTGGAGAAAATAGCAAAAATAGGAGGGAAAGCCTTGACCAAATTGGGCAGAAGTAACTTTGTACAGATCAACAAACTTAAACTGTATTTTAGGAGAACTTGAACTTTTTATGTTGCCTTTATTGTTAATATTGTAATATAATTTGATTTTCAGCGTTATATTATGAACTTTTACTATTAGTATAATTTATTTGCATGTCTGATGTGAGCTGGGTGATAAGGAAGATAAGAACATGATGTCCTTACGCGATGAAAACTGATGCCAAAGAAAATAAGTGAAAGAAAAAAGAAGGGAAATTAGTATACCTAAAACTTGAAGAGGTCTTTGCTAGACACCCAATATAAATTTGCTTTGTGGGTGAGGTATAGTCGGTCAGTCGTGTCTTAGCACTTTTGTGAACCGGTGGGTCATGAAGAGTGTGAAGGTGCATCTAGTAACTGCTTATCATCGTTATGTCAATTTGACCTTACTGCCAGGACGGAAACATAATTACCTATGTAATACAATAGACAAGTATTATTATAACTATTATAATTATGCATTTGTTATTTATTATAAAGGAATCATGGGAATTATAGCTTCATGTTCATAATCACTAGGAACTTGTAAACTTGATATTTTAGCAGGGTTTCTTTTTATGTACAGAGCTGTGAAAATAATGCGGAGATGCTGACGCACGATTCAGACGCCACTGCACTGACAGCATCATCAATAAAGAATATTTGATTTATTAAATGAAATGTATATAACCATTTTTTAAATAAAGATTATGCTTTTTTTTAGTGAAGGTCAACAAAGGCTGCTAGTTTTTATTTTAATTAGGTAGTTACATGGTCATACATTTTTTATGGGTTAATTTAACAACTTTAATTTAACCTAGCCCATAAGGTCAAGTTTGAGGTGGCTATAAATAGACAAAAACTGTAAATAAAATGTTGAAAAGGAGCCCATTCACGGCAGTCTGTCCAGCAGGATTATAAAGGTTGTCGTAGCCTGAGTAGAGTCCGGCAACGCCAAGTGTGTTGCATCCTGTGATGCAAGAGTGACACACTGGGAAATGTATGGCTAGCTTTGGTTGTCATCATTATGCTAAAAATATTGTAATTTCCATACAAATTATTGCTACGGAAATACGCTATTTATTCGTCCAATAATGGTTTTTTAAAAATTTGTTATGTTTTTAAATGTCAAAGTGGCACTTCAATAAGTAACTGATGCCAATGTGGTGAGGCACCGCGGGGCCCAAGTCAAGGTTGTTCGGAACCGGTAGCGCCTTAACTCATTCACTACTAATTATACAGATAGTGCAACTCTCTTGAGCCATTGTTAATAATTTAAAAATCTTGTGAGTGGAACGATACTCGGTAGACCATAACTATTACCTAATTTACCGAACTACTTTGTTTTAAAAATAAAATAAGTACTTACCTTATAATTTTTAAACACAATATTATTCATAATATCAGAAACCAAAATCGTAATATTTAATTTCCATGGGTTCATTCAAACTGCTACAACCACCATCACACACATCTACCATACAAAAACAAATGTTTGTTTGTTACTTTGTTTATCTCCTATGCGTTCTTATACCGTTCATTCGCGCCTGGGAAGGTTGGGTCCCAAAAAAATAAAAAGCATTGCTGGGCATGCCGGGCACAGGTAATTAATAATAAAACTTTTCATTTGTTCAGTGATTTATGTATATTCATTTTCGATGTTTATCACAATGTTCGGGCAAATAAAAAAATCTGTGAGAAGTGGTCGGAGTACTGAATTTCGCAGTATTGATTTTCTATAAAACAAAGTCATTATGTTCCGTACAAATTAAAATTTACATAAACATTCTCATTCCTATAATAATCACAAACCAAGGCCGATTTTTTGAAAGCATGGACTTTATTAGGATCAGCTCGATTAAGTTGGGGTTAAGTGATGTGATAACATTTGAATTAAGTGTTGCATACGCTTACTCGTTAATTAATTATAAAAGGTCTGCGGAATGTTAATTAGGTAAGCTGAACAGTCGAGTTGCTTCCGCCCGTGATAAGTCCGTATTATCATACCAAATTTTATATTTACTTTCCTGTCGTTTTTAGAATATAAGTTTCACAGTTTCAAAGTTTCAAAGTGGTATTCATTACTGGTTTTTATTTCTTGACATTTAATTGTAGTCAAGTCTTTTTGATGATCCTTCTGGCGTGGCACCAGCGAAGTCCAGAATGACCACATGTGGTGGTGTGGTTCATTAGGATAAACCTGCTGAACGTTTTATAATCGAAATGCTGATTTGGGATTTAATTTATAGGCTTATATTACGCGACGCGGTGAACAACTATGCTCCGCAAAATGCTTCTTACCTAAGCTTTAGCTGCATTGCAATGCTTATGCGACTATTCATAATTTAAAGAGTATAATATACATTTTTCAATGATTTATAAATCCAGAGAAATAACAAGAACTTGTAAATTTACAAGATTTTGCGGTATACGTTTGTAAGCAAAATACCTAATTGAATATTGCAGTGTTTTTTTTTAACCAGCGAGCGAGTCAGTGTTATTTAAGTGTCTTATTCAGCAAAAATTTACCACTATTAAATGGAAAAAAAATGCAAATTCGTACAAAAAAACATGTCCGATTTATAATTGTTTGGTAGCACGTTTGATGAGGGATGTTTGTGGTTTGCGCAGGAGTTTCGGCGCGAAGTGCTCGAAGTGCTGCCGCGGCATCTCGTCGTCGGACTGGGTGCGCAAGGCGCGCGAGCAGGTGTACCACCTGGCGTGCTTCGCGTGCGACGCCTGCGGCCGGCAGCTCTCCACGGGCGAGCAGTTCGCGCTGCACGAGGACCGCGTGCTCTGCAAGCCGCACTACCTCGAGACGCTCGACGGCGGCTCCATATCCTCTGACGGTGATTAATACTCTACTTATTATATACTTTATTCTAAGACTTGATCATTTATATTTTTTATTTTATTTTATTTAATAAAGCCGGTGAAGGAAATAATTAAAAACTAGCGGAAAGTGACAATAAACCTATTTTGGTATTTAACATGCCATATTTTTGACTATTAAATGTTTCTCAAATGATAATTTCTAACCCCGATTTGTGTCATCTTCTTGGCAAAGTTTCACACACTTCATTTAAACATTATACCACATTTATATGCAGACACTGCCAGTCCTGCTCGCGCTGCCAGAAATAATCCCCGCACACTGCATGCGAAGGCAGTGAGTGCTTACATGCAACCACTGCCACTGCTGCTCGCGCTGCCAGTAATGTTTGGCTCGTGGATGTTTACATGCCGCTGCCTAACTCTCTACGCGCTCTACTGCTGGCAGGCAGGCGCCAGGCAACGCGAGTAGCAGCGGCAGCAGGAGAAGTGACCCATTTACATACTCGCGCTACCCACTTCCATGCCCACTTCGGCTGCATGAGCAACGCGAGTAGGAGCAGAAGTGACCCATTTACATTGCCACACCCTGCTCACTTCGCTGCATATAAATGAGGCATAAAACAAAACTACGTTTTTCATGACACTATAAGCTTACGGTCAAAAATATCGGGAATATGTATTATTATAAAAAAAACCGGACAAGTGCGAGTTAAACTCGCGTGGAGAGGGTGCCGTTCCGTACATGATTATCTCAAATTTACTAGGTTACCTTAAATACCATAGACTTCTTATAGGTTTTCCTGTAATCTATAGGCAAAGATCTATTTTCTGAAATTTTTTCAAAATTTTAGCCCCAGTAGTTTCGGAAATAAGGGGGGGAATGGTCATTTTTCGCCTATTTTCCTGAATAACTTCTAAACTATTTTACTTAAAATTCAAAAGAAAATATATTTAAGATTCTCACCATAAGCCCTTTCATTTGATGTCACACGATATAGGTGGCATAACATTTTTTTTAATTTTCTATTTTACCCCCAAAAAGTGGCCCCTATGTTTAAAATTCATATATTTACGTCACGCGTTCGTGTTGCGGTCACCAACTTATATATGAATACCAAATTTCAACTCAATCGGTCCAGTAGTTTCAGAGCAAATTGGCTGTGACAGACGGACAGACAGACAGACAGACAGACAGACAGACACACGAGTGATCCTATAAGGGTTCCTTTTTTCCTTTTGAGGTACGGAACCCTAAAAATTAAGGTGTTACAATAGAATTTGATTTCCGTTTAGATGGTTGCGACTCGGAGGGCTACCATAAAAGCAAAGCCAAGCGAGTCCGGACCACGTTCACGGAGGAACAGCTGCAGGTGCTCCAGGCGAACTTCCAGCTGGACTCGAACCCCGACGGGCAAGACCTGGAGCGCATCGCGCAGGTGACGGGCCTGAGCAAGCGCGTCACGCAGGTGTGGTTCCAGAACAGCCGCGCCCGCCAGAAGAAGCATCAACACACCGGAAAAGGAAAACAGAGTCAGCGTTAGTATTTTTAACTACTCCATGATTATTGTTATTTTTAAACTTTTTAACTTTTATGCGATTACTACACATATTACCATGATTATTCTTGCTTCTGATAAATCAAAATGTAAGCATATTAGGCGAAGTGCTTTGTGGTCACTATTGGAACTGCGCGAATTTGTGTGATTGCGATTTTATTATGATATCGTTATGAATATAGTAGAATTTAACTGTGTTGACGTATGATGTATGTGTTGTTCGCAGTGATGTCGCGGGAATCAGATCCGGTGGGGTTTGGCCGCCCGATCAACCTCCACCTCACTTACTCCTTCCAGAATAAACCGCCTTTTGTCCCGATAGGTAAAGTGATGACGCTCAAAGTGTTTGAAGCTATTATTTGTATATTATGAAATTTACTTCATAGAAAATCAATTTTGGGTCGGTCAACTTTGTAGCCTGCTCTAATCCACCATTTTCAAAAAACCAGACTAGTGCCATACAAACACGTGCGATGATGAAATAAAAACGTGGCATACTATCCGCAAATTTGTATCTTTTTATACAACGTCGAATCTGATACGAACTTGCTAATGTTATCCATTTATTTAAACTGATCAAAAAACATAAGTATTTATACGTTAAAGATTAATTTAATAATGTTTTGCAACTTCCTATCAGAAATGCTGAATCGGCAAGAATGGATTTAGATTATTGGGCTGGCAGATTTCGTACAAAAGAGGTCCCCCCGGTCTTTTGTTATAGTCAATTATTTGTTTAAAACATACAACAACTGTACATTAAATAGTTTAAAAATGTTAACCAAATCCCTTCACTTGAGACCCCTCTTGCCTCAGCCAGAGAAAAAATAACATACAAGTTTGCCATCCTGTGCCAACAAGACAACGCCAAAAATATGACCCCAGCCCTAACATGATAGACACAAGGATAAGTTAAACCGTCTCATCTCTAAGTACGTCTCTCTCACACTAGTCCTGACGAAAGAGATATTCATAGAGATAAACGGGTTTAATTTATCCCCGTGTCTTGCATGTTAGGGCCGCAGCTGCCACACAAAAGTAAACACAACGCACAGGCGCACGTACGGACGGACGGACCGCGACTCGTTTTTTTTTAATATTTTCTGGCGTATACGGTCCATTGCAATTAGGCAATGACTGAGGGTGGCTCGCACCTACATAAATCATAAACATAATATATTTAAAATCTGTCAAAATGTATAGAACTGTCATTCACAATGAACGATTAAATCATACTAGATTTCAGCGGCAACTTCATCTGTGTAGAAACGTATCTTTAAAATATGATGAATTTTCATGTTACTGACTGTTTCAATTTAGATTTTGATCCCTAAAATTACGGGCTGTCATTGGGGACGCACGAACTTGCCGTTAATTAATTTCCAGGCCCGTATTTCACCATTTTGGGGATCGTTTGTCTTAATAAAAGTAGCGTATGTCCTTTCCTAGGGCTCAAACTATCTTCATACCAAATTTCTTTAAAATCGGTTCAGCGACTTAGCCGTAAATCATATTCAAAAAAAGACATCAACGGACTCTCATGGGGCAGCACAATGTTCCCGTAAATCAATTTTCCTTCAAGGGACTGTTTTTTTTTTAATGTAGCCTATGTCCTTTGCAGTCCTCCAACTATCTCCATACAAATTTCATCAAAACAGGCACAGCGGTTTTACCGTGAAAACGTATCAGACAGACGGACAGAGTTACTTTCGCATTTATAATATTAGTATGGTTATTATGATTTTGGTCCAAGTCGCCCTTATTGGATATATACATAACTTCTCTTAGTAAGTTATGTATATATCCAATAAGGGCATAACTTACTAAGAGCACTTTCGAATTACATCCGATCGGTATCCGATCCGAACCCGTAACAATACGGTCCGGAGTAGTCGTAGAACTATTTCTATGGTAGTTTACGCATTAGATCCGGCTTCCGTCATCCGATTTCTCTCCGTCATCCGTTATTTGGATCAGAGAGCGGACTAGTGCGTAAGCAATATCCGAATTCGGTCCGAGATTTCTAGATCCGTATTTTCACGGGATCGAATACGGATTGGACGTAATGCAAAAGCGCTCTAACTTTACTTCAAAATCAATCAATCAATCAAAGTTCTTTCAGAGGTTCACGAGTGACACTTATTTAAATATGCAACTTTGATTTATCCCTTTTCGTGTATGTTGTAATTACATTATAAACCTAATAAACAGGAAAATATTCCATTGAAGAATTATTTTAAGTGTGGGTTAAATAGAAGTCAATTCTTAAGACGCTGACAACTGCCAATGACCTTGAGTGATCGCGGTCACTGTCTGTTTGCACCGGAGTGAACGAGAAGCACTGAAGCGGTTAGATATAATATGCAGAAAATCAAAAACTGATGAATTATAATATAAGTAAACACACACTGCACGTAAATATAAATCAGCAAACTTTTTAGAATGTGCGGGATCTAATAGTGTTAATATATACCCATTAGTAAAAAAAAATAAGATAGAACTACGTAAAGCCGATTTAGGTCTTGTCAGCGCCTTAAGTTAAAAAATAATACACCCGCCTTTTCTTACGCCCCGCCACTGTAAAACAAGGTTCAATCTTACGATCAGTGTTCGGGTCTTATTAAATGATTTAGTGATATTAAATTAAGATTGGCCAATATATTGATGTGTGCTTACTGAACTTGGAACGGTTTGATTTTTCAGATGGAACTTCGTTCACGGACTCTTCAATGGATGAACTGTCGGAAGACTCGTCGATCCACTGCATGCAGAGCGAGGTTTAATGTCATTCCTGAATATTTCTATGACCTTTGCTGTACATTCTGAACCAAATGCTTTTTGAAATTTTCCAACCTTTCTAAACCCAGAAAAATATCTACAATCGTCATAGACTTTGAATCTATGAACTCTGATTTCTGTTAAGAGGACTGTGAACCAACGGCAAAATTCACCCTTTTCATACAAAAGGCGATAACGATTTCCACGCCATAAATGTTAACTGATTTTGACCAATTTTCGATAGGTTGTCAGTCAGAACCAAATCTAGGTCTATACATTTTTGAATATCGATTAAAGATGAACAAAGTCAAAGAATCGCCGAAATTAGTTTTGTATGACATTCTGAAACAACAATAAAACTCAATTTATTTATTATAGCGAAAAAGCTAGAACGTATAAACCTAGATTTTGTTATGTTAAGACTTGTTTAATCAATCAATATTCAAAAAACGTGTATGCCTACATTTTGCTCGGACTGACAACCTTTTGAATAGGTCAAAATTGATTAACATAAGGGCTGGAAATCGTTATCGCCTTTTTTATGAAAAGCCGTAGGATATTCACACTCCTCTTAAGTGGAAACAAGATATTATAAGGTTAAATGTATATTTATAAAACGATAAATAATGTATAATTAAATTAAGGCTAATCGAAAATACTATAACTAAATTATTGTAAAAAGTTTTACTTACCTATTTATTTATTTTTTTCTTGTAACTGTGATACTTTAGTTTACTGTCGAAACCTCCTTTTGTTTGCCTTTTGATTTTGCGAAATAGCTGTTACAGTAAGTACAGATGTAGTGAATAATCCTTTTCCATCGTGAAAACTCGGAACTCGCGACTACTTCCAAATCCTGCCGACGTGTCTATGAATTATTGTATTAATAAGTGACATAAATAGGGTACTTTATCAGTGACAAATGTCAAACCACGAGTTTGCAGAATATTACATTGAGATGTTATAACCACCACGAGCAAATTATATAAGGAATGTAGTGTTAACAAAAATTTAACTACCGATAATTGTTCGTCGAGAAATTCCACTGGCCTCCGAAACTCGTTTTTGGACTTTACAGAAATAATCAGCATTGGTGCTATTTTTAAATTTAGAGAATTTCATAGGCTTGTTGATCTAAACGTTTCCCATGTCTTAATGCTTTCGGCATGACTATTAAAAAGAACTGAAAACAAACTTAAAATAATAAAAATCTTAACTTAGGTATTAACCACCCTACTTATATCGATTATTGTCTTGCGATGCGAGCTACCCCTACGCTGTCTTGACGAATACTGAGGCTGAATGAAGTAGCATGACAAATACGAACGTTTCCGAGAAAATACGATGGGAAATGATTATTCACTACATCTGTAAACCCTTGCAATTTTCTTATCATTAATTTTCCAAATAATTTGATGTTAAATAACTAGAATTATTATTAAATTATTTAAATTTTATTCTAATTTCACACTAATACAATAAACAAGAAAGTATCTCTGTGTCTGTATGTTTGTCACCTGGTCACTGCTAAATGGCTGAAACGATCTTTTGTTAGGATCGCGTGATGCTAGACCCAGTCGCATAAGAATAAATACTAATAGAAGTAGTCAACTTGGGCGGCGTTGTATACATTCGACAACAAAGCTGACAAATAATTGCCTACAGTGGAGTGATTCTCTAACGTGTGCAACGGCTGATCAGCGGGTAAACAAAACTGTTAATTTAGACTGTAAAGACAAAAGGATTCGGTCTAAATTTGATTCTGTCCCTCATCGCTGATCAGCGGCTGCGCAAGCTAGATAATCACATGGAAGCGCCCCACGCGCCTCTCGCGTATCGCAATAATAACGGTTGTCACAAGTAGATGTAGGTATATAATACCATATACGCGGTATGGCTATTTCCATGACTTCACCCGTGTACAATTTGTTATCATCACTAATCCCTCGCGAAAAGGTAACCTTCGCATGTATATTATTGGTGTGAATAATTCACTGGACACGGGCTAGTGATTAATAGTTATTTCTGCAAGAAGAGAGCAAAGTTGGTTTTTGCTGCGAGTGCTGATTTTGAATCCCGCGTAAGCTAAGGATTCTATAATTGAATCACCAGCGTTGCGAGTGATTCTAAAGTACAAGATGTAAATAACTTCGGTCTCGTGTGACACACAACTTTTCACTTCATCAGCGAGAACATATTAAGGGTAAAAAGATACAATATGTAAGAATTACTAAACTAGTGGCTCCGTGAGTTGTAGACCTCGCGACAAACTTAACTTTGCCATTGGAACACTGATATCCCCATACATCGACATAGGTCGGGTCAGTTTACCAACACCGCAAATAAGTTTGTAATTGCAGAAACCCCCATATCTCCGCCATTTTGAAAAATTTCGAAAAACTGAATCGACACAAAATTTCTATATAGTTACCAAACCTGCTCACAAAATTTCACGAGAATCGGTTGAGAACTGCGACCTGTAGACAAGAACAAATGGACAGACGCCAGACAGCCGACGGACATCCGCTGAACATACGAAAGTATTTTTGCCCGTCAAAAACAAACAACCGTTCCGTGGTCACCTGGAAGGCAAAGCTAAATTAGCTTCGAAAAAATTGGGAGTGCTCAATAGAGCGGGTCAATATTTCTCGCAGGTTAGGCCTCATATGGAATACTGTTCCCATCTCTGGGCTGGAGCGCCCCAATATCAACTCCTTCCATTTGACTGCATACAACGTAGAGCTGCTCGAATTGTTAATGACCGGTCGCTTTCCAATCGGCTTGACCCATTGGCCCTGCGGAGGGATGTTGCATCTCTTTGCATCCTGTACCGCATTTATTATGGGGAGTGTTCAGAGGAATTGTTCGGGTTATTACCTGCTGCTAAGTTCCACCATCAAACTACTCGCAACAAACTCACCTTCCACCCTCAACACCTAGACCGGTGACAGTCAACTACCGTACGATTTTTGCGACATTTTTTGCAACGTACGGTAGGAATTTGGAACGAGCTTGCAGCAGCAACGTTCCCGGACCGATACAACCTAGGGATCTTCAAAAAACGAGCCTACTCCTTTCTCAAAGGGCCGGCAACGCATCCGTGATTCCCCTGGTGTTGCGGGTGTGCATGGGCGGCGGTGATTGCTTACAATCAGGCAACCCGCCTGCTCGTTTGCCCCCCTCTTCATATTAAAAAAAAAATAAAGAAAATAGTTAATGCAGTTTTGCTAATAAAAAAATGCAGTTTTGTTAGAAACTGATAATGTTGTGGTCGAGACTTGAGTTTGAGTACCCCCTGAGGTTTCTGTTTTTTTACTTGTGAATTGTGACGGGAGAATAGTGAAAGTAGGCGACAGAGTGGGTCTCTATATTCGTGTCTCTGGAAGTAGGCGGGCGTGACCAAGGATCCGAGGTCTGTTTCAAGCTAATGGTTTTTACTATACGCTTACAAATTTTAGATCTATTCTCGATCGAATCTTCAATATCCGCGACCACCGTATGCGACCTCCACCCGCCGAAATATTTTAATGTTGTGATGTCGGCTCCTGAATCAGCCAAAAGCGTGGCCGAAGTTCGCCTAAAGCAATGCCAAGTGTAGAACGCTGAGGCAGTAGTTAAATATTTTGTTGAGTCCCATAGGCTGTCTTGAATAGGTACCTATCATACGATACTGCAAGAACATTCAATACGTTTTCATATTGCAGCGTGTATTGCCTTATAAGCCGGTCGCCGAAGCATCAAGCTCAAACATGAGGTTTAAATCCAACCGACACCGACGATATTCGCTATAAATACATATTAAAGGTATTTTTTTATTTGTGTATGCTTATGGGTCCAATTCGAAACGGTGTCCGCTAAATTTAAGATTGCCTAAATTTAAAATAAGAAACGTCAAACTCGATTTTGTATAGCTCCAAGGTTCAAAATCGAGTCGAACGAGTCTTAATTCAAATTTAGCGACTTCTAAATTTAGCGAAAACACGTTCGAATTGGCCCCAGTAGTAGTTTTAAGTTACCGGGGCTAAAAGGAATTGCCGCCGTCTTGGACAAAATCCCCCTTTATTTGTAGACTTTGGTTTATTATTCGAAAACTATCGATTTTGTGGAAATAGGTTCTACGAAAGATTTTTTTATATAAGGGAAGGCAAACGAGCATGCGATTGAATTGAAGCTTATTTAATTTTAGCCGAATAGGTCCTATATAAGTACACCAAAAATATGACTCTTTCTTCCTGATACGTATAATCCTCGTCAGTGTCAAGGCCCTATTAAAATCTTCATCATTGTCAAGGCACACAGAGGAATCTGTGAAACAATAAATCCGTGTTAGTAAATGAAAATAAAAATATCGTGTATCTAATTCACTCCAGTTACAGATGACTAGTTTATCGCCACTCAGTTATGGTTGAAAGGCAAAAAATTAGTACCTTGCCTGCATACCAAACAGGAACGGTTTGGAATGCAGGCAATCAGCTGCCAAGAAGTGTGGCTGATGTAATGGTGGCAGACATTGCAAATACAGAAAGTGATACCGGTACGTCCCGGATAATTAGCGAAACGAACATAGTACATTTTAATTTTCATTTGCTAACATGTGTTTTTTCGGTTTTACAGATGCCTTAACATACTGTGTGCCTTGACATTGATGAAGATTTTATTTTTCATGTTATTTGCAAATACAAAATTTTGACCGTGCGGTGTCGGCTATAACTGTCTGTATTGTGCCGGCTAAGAATAGCATCAACCCATCTCCTTCCGTGGGTGTCATAAAAGGCGACCGAGGGACCAACCGAAGGATGGGCAGCAGCGTCCTTCGAGTACTATCAACTGCATCTGCGGTCGCGAACCCGCCTGCCAAGCGTGGCGACTATGGCCATTCCCCCATTTTTGGGGACGGCCTATGTAATGTCCTGCAGTGGACGTTTTACGGCTGA
The DNA here is from genome assembly GCA_947859335.1 of Tortricodes alternella. Classification (NCBI taxonomy): domain Eukaryota; kingdom Metazoa; phylum Arthropoda; class Insecta; order Lepidoptera; family Tortricidae; genus Tortricodes; species Tortricodes alternella. The sequence continues at coordinate 16,820,991 of OX401970.1, read as the reverse complement.
TGATGATAATGATGATGATGCAAATCCAAAATTTTGATATTTTAAGAACTCATTTATATTTCACGATAGTTTCAGTGAGTTCTTCCTCTCTTACTTTGCGGAGTTCAAATTACTCAAACTACTCAAACTCAAAAATAAAGAGTTTGCATCGTCTCCCATCACATCGAATCAAAAGACTCGACTCAAAAGAAAGCTTTGGAATATGAGTTTTATATCGTGTTGTGGACCATGCCTTGCCCACTCGACGTACTCCATTTGAAAATGAACTGTACATTACACGATATAAAGCTTACAGTCCAATGCTTTACTTTAGGTCGAGTCGGTATCGGGTTGATAATGATGTGCGGTGACCCTTCAACTATAACTTAGACCGCCTATAAATATGAAATGCAAGCAGATTATTGATCAGTTTTGATATAACCGAGCTTGTACGAGTATAAACTAATACTAAATAAAATGTTTTCTCTCATTTAGCCATTTATACTTTAACCCAGAACCCGGTGCAACCCGCTGGGATGCTAGTGTATTCAATATTTAAAACCATCCTAAAAGAATGACGATTAATATTCGAAAGAACCATTGAAATGGGTCCAGTACTTTTTGTTATAATCACGCACATTTATTTTTTTATTTATTTATTACATCAACTTACAGTCCATACAGTACATAAAAACATACATATATACATTCATACATACTTACATACATATGGGTCAAACAGTGAACCTCCTTTATTTGAACTCGGTTAAAAAATAACAGTTTGCGTAGACAGAGCTTCATTTGAAATTTTGTCGCAAGTTTATGGTGGCAACCCGAGTGCGTTCGCTTAGACTAGCCTTCCGCGGATTGCTGAAGTTCACAGTGGAAGCGCGTGTGATGGAGATTAAGTTGCCCTTCTAATAGTATATATTTTTATTCTAGTGGTCTGACTTTCATCACGAAAAAATGCATTATTCCGCAGAAAAACGCTTGGAATTTAGCGTGGATTCATTCGCGTGCAATAGCTAGCTAGTGTACATAATAATCGCCCCAAGCCTTGATCATATAAACTAGGAGATACGGTACTGGGCGCTCGGGCCGTTCCGCAAAATAATTCCGTGTGTGTAGTCTGTCCGCGCGAGCAACTCGACAGAATGACGCGCATCAGTCTGTCAGTCATCGCTGTTGCAAACGGCGCTCGTACGTATGACTAAATTACATCAGTTTAACTGAATGGATGTGTGTAGTGGTGACCTGACGGCCTACATTATTTTATGCCTTATTTAGATGCAGCCGAAGTGAGCAGGGAAGTGAGCATGGAAGTAGGCAGCGCGAGTATGTAAATGGGTCACTTCGGCTCCTGCCGCTGTAGTGGCTGCATGTAAATGAGGTAATAGTAAAATCTTTGAGCGTACCTTGTCTACCCATTTATATGATCGAAGCCTAAACCCTTAAACGAATGCATAACATAAAATAGTATTTCCTTAAATAGTGCCAAAATATACTTATCAATGTGAAAGATCCTAACGGAGGATTATTTTTTAACGCAGGATGATCTACGTTTGGGATTGTTTGTCGGCTAAGCACAAATACTGTAACGAAACTAATGTATGGCTAAATCTACTACTTAGTCAATGTGAAGAAAATTTTCATAGGGTACAGAAGTCATTATTACGACGGGTGGTTGCCGTATGATTAGTTAGGTACGACGAATGTGGTACCTATAGGTAGTGTTTATCAAAATACAAGTTTAATTGCCCTTTTAACCAACACCCTGCAGGGGGGGCATGAAGGGGTTAAAGGGGTTTCTGCTTATTACTCTAAAATGGTCCATTCTACATCAAAAGTATCCATAAGAATGTTGTAGAAGTTAGTTTCAAAATTATTATGATGAATTTTTATTTTGGTCATAATGTCATAAAGAAACGTAGTACCTAATGTACAATTTTGTTAGCACTTAGATAATTCTTATACTTCTTAGATTTGATAAGGTTTCTTGGATATTAAAATAACAGAACCCGTACAATACAACTTTGTTTTCCCTACACCTGTGTGTCTGTGTATCAGCATCAGCCTCACGCTGTTACTAAGAAAAACAATCTTGACAATCTCACAGACAGACAGGCCGATAAACACAAAATGATCGTATAAGGATCTCCTTTTTCGTTATTAGAGAGTTAGTATACAAAGTGTTAATAATAATAAACCACCGTCAGATTTTCGAAATTGATTGTTGTGTGTGTGTATATTGTAAAAAGGATCGATATGTAAGAAATACTTATCGTGGTCGACTACTGGTCATGAACCGGTTGACCCTCGATGGTCGTGAAAGTTTTGCTTACATGCGGAAAATGGTTTTCCCTCGCACAGCGCCACTTATCAGATATGCTTATTTCCTGGTTTTGCTCAAGAGTTAATAGTTATTTAATGTACAATACATATTCATACACAGTACCTACTTGAGAACTTATATGTACTCGTACTTACCACAGAAACGTTATTTTTTTGAACTTTCTATTCTTAAAGGAGCTTCGGCTTAACCCGAAGTGCTTTGCATTCGAAGATCTTCCGGACTGTGGTAAGGTTCCTATGATGATGTAGGTATCTGCAACAGGCGTATATTTGTAAGACGTGGAGAATCTATTGGCCATAAACCTTTTCACTTTGTAACTGTTGCAAAATGAATATGTAAGGATCAGGGTAATAATTTTGGTTAAGTAGCAATATTTATCACGAACACACTTTCGTATTCGTATAGGTTCTTCATTATATCACATAGAGGTTTTGGCTCCCAAGGTTTGCTCATAATACTGCAAATTAGCAGACCTTAAAGATCGGGCCACTTAACCACAATTCTAGTTCTACCAGTGGTTTGTCAATTATATTATTCTATTTTATATACCTATAGTGTCCATGAAAAATTACGTTCGTATTTATTTATATTTCAAGTCTGTACATAATTAATAATTAGCCATTAATAACCACATGTAAATGTATAAATGTCGTAGTTGGTATGTTATCTAAATATTGCCTTACTTTATAAGTGCTGGGTACTTTAAGTTTACACTGTACAAGTTTATTGAATATAATTATGTTGATTTAATTTTTTTTTTTACTCTACAACATTGTATCCAAAGGGCGTACCATACCTTAGGTGATTGTTATAACTAATCACGCATGTATTTAAAGTCATAATATGACAACACATGGATAAGACGAATGACGTTTTGACCCCATAGTAAGTACGTACATTTGACAGCTGTTTGACATTCGACCGTAAATCACCACTTCACCAGAGACGTTTATTTTGCGAATCAAGCTGTTTCGCTTTAACTTAGGGTGTATGGCCGTAATGAAAGAATAAGGTAACTGCATGAAAAAATAGTTTACTTCTTACCCGACCGTGCGAAGCCAGAACGGTACTGTAATACAAGACCTTCAATAGGAACTTGTTGTACGTAAATGTCTGACATCATATCTTTTAAGCAATAAAAAAAATAAAAAAAATAATGCGCTTTCCAGAAATTTGTGTAGCTATGTATGAGTCTTAACCAGGCACCAGACCCGGTAACATATATACTTGTACCTAACTACCTACCTAAAAAGAAAAATATTAAACGATATCAGTGTATTAAAATACTAGAGTTTTGCTCCGAACAGAGTCCTTGCGATGAACCTCCCTAAAGATCCATCTTCGTAACCACGTACTGATCCTGCTTATGATCAGACTTAAAAACTGTCTCTGCCTCAACTAGTCATCTACAAAATGTTGATGACTAATGGATCAACTATTATTCAAGTTGCTGTCGAACAAACATAGATAAATACGCCGGGCCAGTCTCAGTCCCAGTTAGTGTTGTAAAAGACTCGAGTCCTGGAGTCCTAATTTTGTGGACTCGACTCACCTAATAGACGACTCGGTGAACTCGAAGATTCCAAGTCCCGAGTCGTGTCGAGCGTGAGTAAACTATCGAGCGTGAGTCCAGCGACTCGAGTTTTTTCTATAGCTAGAGTCTTCGAAAAAACTGGAGTCTTTCACTGCGACTATTCGTTTCCAAATTAGACTCGCGGCTAGATTCATAATTCGACTCCGAGTCTAGCGAGTCGAGTCTGCGACAATTTATTGTATTGAAATTCAAAAAATGTCAATAGTTTAAAATTATTTACATACTTACCGTACTTCCTTGACAGTTTTGCGTTTTCCTGGACACTTCTAATAACTGTCCAAGATGAATCACTTTCGGATATTTCATACATGGTATGGGAACATTTCATACTACTTTAGAGAAAAATTGTATTATTCAATAAAAGTAATTGTAATTGCAGAAAGTAATTAATCAAACAATAATACGACTCGAGCACGACTCGTTACATCAAAGGACTCGGACGCAGAAAAAGGACTCGAACGCAGAAAAACGACTCGAGTCCTATGTGAGACTCGCTAAGCTCGCGAGATTTGCTTGGTTGGAAGTTCTGCAATAAAGGGAGTCCTATGTCCTGAGTCGAGTCTCGTCATTTGAGTTCCGAGTCGTAATAAAAAGGACTCCCAGAACTCGAGTCCTTTACAACACTAGTCCCAGTAGACTCTGAGATCTCTCTTTGCTCGGTAAAAAATCTCAGTATTCTTCAATCCTTTTCGCCTTTTTTCAGAAAGGAAAATATTAGTAAATAATAAACTTATATAAACAGCTAAGTTTTGTATAGATATGTACTAACTTTTTTAATACCTATATACATACATAGCATATGCATGGCATTGATTTTTAACTAATCTCAATTATTTTTCTGGTTTTGATACCTTACGAGTATCTCTCATTATTAATGGGATCCTCTTACAATTTCTTTCAACTTTATTCAATCACCGACTTTATTCAGTTGCTTAGAAATCACGAAGTTTACAAATCTCTGACGTTGTTACCATAACTCTGTGATTGAAAGTAAGGGTGGGACGTAGAGGTGGGATAAAAGAAAATACTTATCTGTAACATGAAATTCTTTATAATTTTAAAAATGGGGGTACATTTATTTATTACACAAAACAAAGTATATAAACCTTAAATCAAAAATAACCCTAAAATTTAAATTAATTTTATAATTCATTAATCTAACGACCTACATTATAAACGAAAATTACAATTAAAATTTCGTTATGAGTAAGTATAACAATGGCAAAATTATTAAAAAAAAATGAGAAATAGATGTTATTACTTCTACAATATACAGGCTTTTTGGCGCAACATTCAATTTTGAGGATAACAAAGCAACAAATAACAAAGTAACAAATAAAAGTTTAGTTGTTAGCCTCTCCTGAAAAATAAACGATTTTGAGCTGGTCCGTTTTTCACTGGAACCACTGAATTTTTACATTGATGGTTTTTGAGAAAAATGTGACTGTAACATAGGTACAGACAGACAGACAAAGATAAAAGATGGCGAAGCTTTAGGGTAATTCGACTATGAAATCTTGAAGAAATGTTTGAAGTAAAATTTGATTTCTAAACTATCACTTTGTTTATTCATTTAAATGTTTAATTTTACTGTGCCTTTTTAATGAATAAATAAATAATAGTCGACAATACAACGAATAAAAAATTATTAAATTCTAGATTTTAACAACTACCACTGGGAAGAGTAGTTTCCCTATTTCGGGGGAAATGTGATTCCGCTAGCAATCACGTCATGTATAAGTAAGAATTGATTACACCTACATGAAACCATTTTGATCTTCACTCAGGACACGTTGGCAGTTTGACACTATCAATCTATGTTATTATTATTCTAAATTGTTATATATCTAAACCGTTTATGCCACGTGAAAGCGGGGTATAATTCAGAATTTTCACACCAAGCCTCAAAAAGTACCTACAGGATAAGGTTAATTATATCTTGTAATAGTAAAAATACAGTACAAAAATATTTCATATATTGTTTATAACTTTATACAGGTCCTATTTAATTGTCTTATTTAACTAAAAACGTAAAACTTAAAATTAACTCGCATGTGACATAACATGCTGTACCTGGGCGACCGAGCGTCGCTCATCGTCTTTCTTTCTTTCTCAGGGGTGACACCTATCTAGATAAGATTAGAAAGTAAAACATAGAACTGTTTCTGAGAAAAAAATATATAAATTGCTCGCTTAAAGAAATAAGATTAATGCAATACCTTACAGAATATGTAGGGGAAACTGTGGTACCCCGAACACAGTTTTTAGGACACTTTCTTACAACTCCGGGGTTTCTTTGGAACTGCTATTTAAATTGTTATCTATAAACACTAAAGTGAAATTAGTAGCAAGACTACGTCGAAGTTTTTATGAAAGCAATGAAATTGATAAAGGATAGGAAGTTAATACTTTTTGTGCATTATATAGACCAGACTTTAAATATGAAAAGATATATAACTTTGACATAGTATCTAAATATCGAAAATATATTACGATCCAATTTATTATATGATTTTCTTGGCAATATTTGTATGTGTCCAAGGTAGAACGGGTGGATGTCCAAGGTCATCTGGGGTGTTGTACCATAGACACTTTTCCTTTTCTTTTTTATCCGCCTATTCCATTGAAATCAATGAAAGGATCTCAGAAATTCATATCACATCATGTAGCTTAATAATGTATCTTTGGATATATGTGCATGTGGCCAGTACCTACGCTTTTTTTTTAAATATCATTAACAAAAACGGTCCTGGGTACAACAGCTTCCCCTACCTATATCCTAAATTTTATTTCCAACTTTAAATTCTAAACGGAATGTTGAAAATTAACTTGGTCTTATTGAGAGTCGACTGGGGTCTTAACCATGTTTTTGTTGAAATGCTTTCAACAACGTTCTATTTATTGTCACAAAATGTAACCGTCCGTACTGAGACTATTTAACTAAGATTAAATACTTATTGTAGGGTTCCCGCCCTTTCAAAGCTTCTCCATGGTACTGAGGAGGAGCTCCATGTCCTGATGGATGTCCCGCAGCATGTCCCGCGCCTGTTTAGCCGAGTCCAGCAGGTCGATGCTCTGCGTGTACGGGTTGTACCGGACGCCGAAGTCGCGGGGAATAGTCTGAGCATATTTACTAAAACGAAATAAATACTTTACTTCCCAATCACATTTTTCTATACATTCCAATAATTTCATTTCAATATTAAAATAATCAAGAAAACAGGAGAAATAAATATATGTAACGTATTTACTGACGGAAACTAGTCAATCCCGACAATCACAAAAATAGCGGGAATTTTAAATCAGTCCTGGTACTTAAAATTTCCCATGATTTTCTGGGAGTTTCGGTTTGTGATTTCCCAGGTCCTAAGTCAAGCCTGTCATAAAAACCTGGTGGAGCTAAGGCAGCATTTGTTCCTAACTTACATCATCTTCTCCTTGGCATCTTCAAAGCTGTTAGCGACGAAGTACACGGGCTGATACTCGGTGATAGGGTACTTCTCCTCGCCGGTCACCTCGGGCTCGAATTCACGCAGCTCTGGCTTGCCCGAGAGGCTGTACTGCAGCTCGCCGAACGACGACAGCAGCCCAGCTCCGAACGCCTTTAGATTCCCTTCTTGTCGGCAAAGACCGAATTCCACCGTAAACCAAAAGCACTGTGGATAAATGTAAATTTTTGGACGTCTGTTGGGTATTAGGTACAATATACAGTACATTGTTTAATGAGTGCAAATTTGCTTAACTTACGGTAGCTAATCGTTCAATATAATCATCAGGCGCCCCCAGCGAGGCCAGCCCAATTTCCTGCGAGAATTGTGCGAAGGCGGGGTCAGCAAACAACGGTGCGTGCCCCAGCAGCTCGTGGCAGACATCGGGCTCCGGCGTGTAGAGCGGCCGCGAGTGGTGCCGGATGTATTGCGTACTGTGGAACACGCGGAACGCCAGCCCCGCCAAGAAATCGCGGGACGACAACAGCCCTGCCACTGGGCGGAGAGTGAACCCGGTGCAATCTGCAATTTACAAAAATATATTTTATAGATGATCATGCGAGACTGAATATTGGCAACTAACCTAGTCGACCTAATTATTCTCTTACCTTTTAAGAAATTGGATACATCCTCCAGTTGAGGAATGTTGTCTTCCCTGTATCCACAATTTTCAATCAATAAAGGAAATACGTGGTTGTGTTCTTTACAAGCATGCGTCGGGTAAAGCTCGGTGAGTTTTCTGAACACAATTCCCCAGGTAGTGGTTTCGTCCTTGGTATACTCTACGTGGGGCAGCGGCTGACCGTGCTTATAGTTGTACGCGATGTCGGCGAAGTACTTGCGCCGCGCGCGATACTCAGGGTCTATGAAGCCGGGGTGGTCTGAGTCCAGCTCGGCGCCATACGACAGGATCTGGTTGGCAAATCTATCCAGATCCCGAATGCGTCTAGGAAACCAAGGAACAGCAGCTGCAAAGAAAATAACAGTTTCTTTAATGCGATGAATGATATTATACTTGCCCCTTATCCAAATATAAATTAACTTAACATACTGAATTAGAAAGAGGTATGCCGTACTTACATCGGTTGTCTTTGTAATTTCTGGAGATGATGTTAAGGTAACCCACGTTCTTCTTAAGCTCCTCTAAAGCGGTACCAAAGTCACCAGCTCCATGCTGACATTCGACCATAAACTCGTAGCCCGGTCGCCTCGCAGAAGACCGGGACTCAATGTGACTGAGATTAACGCCGTGAGAAGAAAAGATGCTGAGAAACTTGGCCAAGCAGCCAGCTTGATCTGGTGATTCGGCGGAGAATAACAGCCAAGTAGACTTGGCAGAATCTCGACCTTCCTTAATGTACTTTCCGCCATGCATTAATTTTGGCTAAAATATATAAAAAAAATATACATTATTACTCTAGGCTCATGACATAAGTTGTTATTATAATTAAAAGGAGAAACAAAAAATACTTAATAATAAATAAATAACAAAGACGAACATGCAATGATAACTTATCTTTCCAGTGTATTCAGGTTACATCAAGAATTAGTATCACGATAACCTACGACCTGGCTCCAACTGAGGACTCTCAGTCTTCAATTGACATTATCGACTAACTACTTGATATAAAATAACAATTTCATAAAATAGGAATTCAAAGCTTTTCAAAGTGTTCTAAGATGAATGCGTTATAATTATAAAACATACAATGGCGGGCCGGGCAATGTTTACTTTTTAAAAGCCTTTAGCTTCACTAGTTATCCGACTGCGCGAAGCCAAAAGGAGGGTAAAGAGTTTAACAGTCTAAGAAAGTATGTATCTATGTACTAGCTTCTGCCCACGGCTTCGCCCACGTGGCCTACAGGAAACAAATGACATATTTTTAGGGTTCCGTACCTCAAAGTGAAAAAAGTAACCCTTATAGGATCACTCGTGTGTCTGTCTGTCTGTATGTCCGTCTGTCACAGCTAATTTGCTCTGGACCGATTGATTTGAAATTTGGTACACATATGTAAGTCGGTGACCGCGACATGGACGCGTAATGCAAAAAATGAATTATAAACACTACTTTTGTGGGGTAAACAAGAAAATTTAAAAAAAGTTATGCGAATTATATCTTGTGACATATAAAATGAAAGGGCTTATTATAAGGATTTAAAATATATATTTTTTTGGAATTTTGAAATAAGTCGTTTGGAAGTTATTAAGGAAAATAAGCGAAAAATTACCATTCCCCCCCCCCCCCCCTTATTTCCGAAACTACTGGGCCTACTATTTTGAAAAAAATACAGAAAATAGTTCTTTACCTATAGATTACAGGATAACCTATAAAAAGTATTTAAAATAACAAAGGAATCTCAGATAATCATGTATGGAACGGAACCCTCTCCACGCGAGTTCAACTCGCACTTGTTCGGTTTTTTTGAGAGATCTTCTCGTAATACTAAGCATTATAAGGGAACTAATCTCTGGATGAGAGTAGTACTATGGTTTAAACAGAACACAAAGCGTGTGTGACAAGATCTAGTTAGAAGACAACCACAAGTGGATAATAAATAATTAATATTGTTTACAACGAAATACTATACCTACTGCAGTATTTCTTTGTAAACGATATATTTCGATTTTCCTTCTGGTGCTAGAATCACCAGCTCCGTGAGCTTACTCTGGAGCAGGCCGCGTATAACTGACCGTGTGAAAGTAGTTCTCCCTTAAGTCTTCCCCTGCTAAATTAAGAGCTTGGCCTTGAGATTTATTTATGGTCATGGCAAATCAGACTTTTAGGGGAAACTGGCACTCTTTTAGACTCAAACTTAAAACACTTTCGACCTATCGTTGGTGTTAGAGGAATCCTCGGAATAAACACAGACTCCCCTCGAGAACAACCGGTCAGTATTGTTGCCTCGATAACATTTCTTTGCAATATTTTCACTCGCAACCTGGTGCCACTGCATAACTTTGGCGGGTTTAAATTACGCAGCAACATAACTGGGGCGCCAACTCTCAATTTGAATTTGGGAGACCGGGCTTCAATGTGTTATGAAAATGAACCGGGTAATTTATGGCATCATCATCATTATTTATAATGATTTTCAACTCCTTCGAACGATCTCAAAAGAATTTCATTGATAATTGATTAAACGACCAAGCCACGTTTTTTGGTGTTAGGATGGTACGCTCACACAACCATTCTGCATGTTTATCGTGGATATTACTAATATCTATTTACATGTACTTACTTCTAACTTCTAACTTGCAAATTTAGTTCATAGCAATAAGGAGTATCAGTTACATAATTATAGACAGACCTTTACCTCAGAAAAATCCTACCTTCAGTAGGTCTAAGGGGCCATCCATAGGTAAATTACGTCGCACTAACTTCATGATTCCCCCCCCCCCCCCCGTCCTTGTTACAGATGGTCACCCTCCTCCACTGGTTACAGTTTTAATACTTTAAATTTTTACATGTGACATCACTAAGGACACTGCGAGGAAAGAGGTCCCTCCGAAGGAAATCGACGTCAATCAATTAGAAAATAAGATGAAATAAGTGATGAGCGTATCTACGGAGTACCGCAGGTCTTAGGCTCTACGCTGTTCCTGATTTATATAAACCAGTTGTGTGATATGCCTTTGAAGCGGGAACCGTATTCACATATTATGCTGAAGACACTGCTAATAGTAGGTATTCTCAGGGCAAATTGGGAGGAAGTGCGCTTATCCGCAGAACTTGGCCTCTCAAAAATTGCAGAATAACTGCAAAGTAATTTACTCACCCTTAAGACAACCTTAGTTACTTACTACGTTTGCTTCAACAAAGATAATCGAACGCAAACAGAGACAGACTTGTCGAATAGGATCCATACTTGCCACAACTCGCAAACTATCTGTTCCTGTCCAGCTATAAATAACATTGAAACTACTAAATAACTGAGGGTTATAGTTGCTCAGCGTCTCATCTGGCACTCACATGGTACTGAGAGTATTATGAGTAGAACTCGCAAATTGATTTTCACAAATCTTAGACATGTAGTCACTTAGACTGTGTTAAAACAAGTCTACGCATTGCTTGCTCAATTAGCAGTCACATACTACATACCTATAAGGGGTGGCGCTTCAACGAAGTTCTTTGATCTTGAGAGAACTCAAAGGGCACTGCTAAAAGTCATGTATGTATCTATAGTCGTACATATTCCCCACAAATAAGTTCTATTTACTCTGTGACTCACGGTCTGTAAGAAAACTGTATACTACTTGCTTTGTAATAAACGCAAAACTTAGCCTGTTCAGAATCGAGAGTAGAATTCATTCCACTTGTTTTTAGTACAGGTATATTTTTGACGTGTAACATCTTTCCTCTCACTTTCCTGCAATCTTTGGAATTGATTTCGTGAAAAGGGACGGAAGTGTTTAACAGGAAGCCGGGGAAGCGCGCTTTTTGATTCGACCAATGAGCGCGCGCGGTGATATAGTTGAAGCCGGGGAAGCGCGCGCTTATTTGATTTGACCAATGACGCGCGCTATTTGATTTGATCAATGAACGCGAGCGGTTGATTTGACCAATGAGCGTGTGCATTGGTATAGTTCAAGCCGATAATAAACTTAAGTATTTCTATCTACTAAAATATGTCACTTTCCACAAAAAGCAATGAGAAAGACGATAAATGCATTCCTTACAATAACCCCATACTTACCTAATGGGTAGGTATATAGTTAAAAGTGTGATATTGCAATGACAGGTTGCTAGCCCGTCGCCTACAATACGGAGAAGAAAATGGCTTAGGTACTCCTGTAAGAAATGAACTTGAAGTTTATTAACCGACTTCAAAAAAGGAGGAACTTCTCAATTCGTCGGAATCTTTTATTATTTTGTTTGACTTTTAATTTTCTTAATATGGGCAACAAACAGCATTTATAATACAAAAAAGAAATAAAAATATATAGGCCAAAACAGTTTCCACATTATCTTACTCAGTAAAGACAAATTAACCTGTATAAGACAAGTATAGTGTTATTATAAGTCGACACTAGTCGGAAGTCATCTTACGCACGTGTATCATACAACGATTTACTATGCATTATGCGAGAAAATAAAATAGATATATGCCTATATGGTAAAGTCAATGTCATTCTTACATTTCATTGTAGATAGTCCTTATCATAGAATATAGAGACCACAATTTGCTTGGCTTATATTTCTTGGGTTTTTAAAGGAGTTTCCGGGGTAAAATTAATTGATTCGTCACTTGAACTTGACATTTTTAGCAGATTAACACAGATCGACTCCGAACTACGCAAGAAATTAGTAAAATGGCGGGCTAATTTTCAATACATGCGCGCTCAGCATATCTACTGCGCATGTGCAAATCAAATAGCTGTCACGTCATGTCGCAAAAAGGCATGAGCAAAAATATTCGTTCAGCCATTAATGAATATTTAACATTTAAACAAATATTTAATGAATATTTATAATTAATTTATTGAGAAAATCAAAATCAAGAGTAATTAATAATGTGTTTAATTAAGTATTAGTTTCAATGTACCTTTAAAAAAAAACACTGAAAAGTAAAAAAGGGGGACTTTCCTCACAATTTGGCTGCTTGGAAAACACTATTTTCGAGCACATGCATACTTCGTGCAACGGAATGGGATAGCAAATATTTCAGTAGAGCGAGTACGGAACTTAGGACACCGAAACGCGATATTACTTAAAAGTTATTGTTTCAGAGTCTACCGTATTGATCAAAAGTTTGTGTAGGAAAACCTGATCCCTGTGGTCTCTGCGTAATTGCAAAGTCTATACTACTGCCATCAAAGTTGTCGAATTTGTATTTCATGCTTCTAATAAACTTTATCTGCCTACTTTAGGCACTAACACCCTGATAAGCGATTGATTATTAATTTTGTAGTTATAGTGAATAGTGTTGCTTATAATATTGAGTTTATTTAGATCTATTTATCTTTCCACAGTAGGTATCAATATTTTTAACCTAAGTAACTGACAGTTGATTTTCTTATTTTCTTTGAAAAACTCTGTGATGGTCTAAGGCTTGTAATTGACCTACAATATAACTGTGCAATTTCACTAGTTGCACAATTATATTATAGGTCAGTAGGTACCTAGCTTAATACGCGATAAAAACTTGTTTTTTACCGTACGTAAGAACCTTCTAATCATTTATTGAACTAAATCGCTTCGGTAAGTGTCGATTTCATTCTTACTAACTTATAATATGATGATCTTCCAAAAGCTAATAAGGTTTAAATCTATAATTCGTGTGTAGACATAAAGAAGAAAAAAGGAACTTGGTACTGTTGCAGGGATCTATTTTAAATATAGGTACCTACTCAACACTTAAAAATAATCGATGCCAATTCGCAATAAGACGCACTTCTTTCACAAAGCAAAGCGAACGGTTTGCTTTGAATGCACAAAGACCAAGGATCTTGAAAATGAAACCACAGAAGAAAACTAAAGTATTAGTAGGCATGACTAAATAATTCCAACTCACCCTGTCTGGAGGCGACGAAGACAGTTTCTCTTCATTTTGCGGGCTCCTGGAGACTTCCATTTTCAGCAAAGAAGAACAACGAGAAAGAAACGTAATTCCTACTGTACGCTCCCGTCAGTAAACAAACCGGGTCTACTCGTGCGCAGCTTTTATGCGGGCAACCTCTTGACGTCACGATAAGTAAACATGAATGTGGTATGACGCAACGCACCTAGAAATTATAAATATTTTATCTTGAACACCATAGTAAAGAACCTATTCAATTAGCTTGCAACAAATTAAAATAAGGTCACATTAATTATCGTTAGTGAATTACGTGGTCTTGAACGACCCAATTAGTCATGAACCTACATATAGGTAAATTTTATTATTTAGGCAATTATATAGTTATAACGTCAATAAGGCAGTGATTGGTTGCTCTATATTTGAGCATATTGATACGTGGGTAGGTACCGCATCCAATAACAAGGGAATCGAGGCTCCTTCCTTGGCAGCGACGTAACTACGCCGCAGATAAAGCTGCTGGTCGATGCAACACACGCCGCTAGTTGCGTTTAAGTTTTTTACTCTTCTTGGGGAACACAGTAAATTTATAAATGCATAACAAAAATATAATAGGTATATGTAACTCTAATCTTTAGACCACGAGATTTTTGTTGCCAAATCAACTGCCAAGTAGTGAGGTCGTATATCGATAAACGATAGTTATCGATGGTTTTCTCCTAAACTAGTGGTATCACACCCAGTTTTATTTATAAAATATATATTTATTAAAGTTATTTTTAATTTAAAACAAAAAAGTGGGTAACACAGAAGAAACTTTTAAAATATTATCTTGACAGGTATCATCAAAGTTATTATCCCAAGAAGCGGAATATTAAGTTAATTAAGCTACATTTAAAATAATTTAGTTCTTAAACTAAAAATACGTTATACATACAAAAATGGGAGCGATCACTAGTTTAGGAGATAAGTATCGATAAGTCGATAAATCACTACTATTCGCTCTACTAACAATTGGAATATTTTTACCCAGCGGTGGATATCCTACTTTTTACGCCGCAGAAAACTATTTTGTGGTCATCGGATTTATTTTTATGGTGCGTCCACATCTGACGAGCGCGCCATGAATGCTCTTATTGCGGAAGGCTCGCTGACTGCGCGTGTGCTTTACGCCTTCTTTTCTTGCGCCGCTGTATGACTCACCCTTAGAATATTTATATAGCTTATGACACTCACACGTTCTTCCCAAATCAAATGATACCTCATTTATTAAAATAGTGGCTCAAGAGCTCAAGTGGAACATCCGAATACTTTCACAGCAAACTTGTATCTGTTCGATTCATATTCATACCCGCGCCAATTTTTTGTTTTAATCTTTTAGTAACCTGTACCTCTATCTTTTCGGCTTTTACTTTGAGCATAACATTTGAGACGGGGCATTCACAGTTCGACATGGCCGCCGACATGTGGACTGTCTTGGTAATACTTTGTCAGTCAACAGAAAAGTGGTTGGACCCTAAGATTAAGACGGATGTCAAATTAAGTCCCGTCGGAGTGAGAATGGGTGAAATGGGTGGCTGGTCGTGTAAACTTCTAAGAAACTTCTTGATCAACTAACCAATTAAAAACAAAACAAAACAGTGCAATAATGAACTTTATCTACACCCATATCATAAAACCTCCATTGTTTAATCAAAAACCATAGGAAATGACCACCATTTTGACAACCAATTAGGAAAAACCAGTGCTGCAATGTTATTTCATTATCGTTTTTAGTAAAGAAATGAGATTAAATTTGGAACAGCTGTCAAAACTCAAGTGGGTCTCTATTCTAGTACCCATAGATATTAAACAGTTATTGATACGAAACATCAATTCAGTATGTTTTTTTAATATAAACCGAACGACATTTGATCTCGACTGACATGAGAATAGAGACTTCATTCGCTTGCCTATGATTTAAAAAAAAAATGGTCTTGACGGAGGATCGAATTGCCGCCATGATGGTGTTTTGCTGAACGAAAGTAGAATTGTTGTTGAATTGAATAGAAAAAGTTGTTTGTAATTTACATTTTAGTTGAAAATATGAATAGTAAGTAGTCTTCTCGGAGTGTGTGTGATGTGAAAATGTGCCGGATATCGGAAATATGCAGCCACGATTGCAACAAATAACTTGTTGCCAGAAAATATTGTTTCTGAACCCATCATGGAGGATTTATAATATGTGTGTAGATAAAGTTATGTATGCAACTCTGCATAATTTGGCCTTAAAACACACGTGCGATCTTATTATGAAACTCGCCTATCGGCTCGTTTCATGAAAACCGCACTAGTGTTTTAAGGCCTTATCATTATGCAACCGTTGCATAAACTACTATTTCACTTCTCATACTCGTAAAGTTGTTCTTTATGCCGAGAGAAGGCTGGATCCGTTGGATGAGATCAATACTCTTAGGTCTATTAAGTTGATCTGTCGCCGTTAAGCGTTTGCGTTACCGAGACATCGCTTCGAAAACACTTGGTATCGTGATCAAGAAAAAAGATAATGGAAATGGCTTTCCGCGATGAAATCTTAAAGTATCAGTTCATACGAGTTGGTTGCGCTTCAAAGTTATAGGCGGTCAAAGTGTATTTAAGTAGGTCATTTTAAGAACAAGTACAGTGCATCTATTTTCTAAATGTCTCTCGGCAGTCGTCAGATTTCTATCAGTTGCATTCGTTTGTATTTGGAATTGTGATAATTGCCGAGAGACATTAAGAAAATAGATGCATTGTAGGTACTGGTTATTATTGAATATGTTAAGTATATAAATATATCCAGATCAAATGACGAGTAACGAGCTCAGTTTACTGAAACTGATCAATAATCTTGGTGGCATGTCGGTCCTTTAGGCTATCTAAGTAACAGTATAAGGATCATCGCACATCACATCAATCCAACCCTGACTCAACTCAAAGTAATAGCATTGAATTGTGAGCTTTGTATCATTTTTATACAGTGCATTTTCAAATACAGTAGCAACGCGTGATCCACTCCACAATACGATATAAAGTTTACAATATGAACTTTATATCGTATTGTGGATCACGCGTTACTTTTGTTTAGTCAAATTGATTTTGAGTCAATGTGATAGGCAACACCCCTAACTCTGAATATTTTTAGTAGTTTGAGTAATTTATACCCTGATCAATAACTTAATGTATTGCAAAATAAATGACCTCTTAAAATATGTAATTTTTTTATGTATATCGTACACATCAATTGGAGTCAGTGTCATTGTCGTCACTATAAGGGCTTTTGCGGTTCTATCTTTGGGGGGTGACATGTTATTTATATTAACTATTAAACAGCTATCCAAAATTCGATGTTATAGCAGACAATCACCTTTGTTTTACAAGTTGCTGTGACATACAGATAGACCGATGATGGCACATAGCGAAACTATCAGAGTTCCTAGTTCGATTACAGAGCAATCATGTTACTTAGGAGAACTTCTAAAATTTAAAATGTTAGCCCTCAAATGACAAGCTCTCATCGGGCCCGTAGGAAAATTGAACGATAAAAATAATTCTATAATAACCAGTACTTTGTCTGAACATTATTAAATTATTATTATTCCACTTTATTTTTTCAATTTACTCATTTTTTACATTATTTTATATTAAGTATAAAAATATTGAAATTGAATTAACCATATTGAAACATTATTCGCCTATATCTTTGAATCGCAACCAACCATTTTGGTCAGTTTTTAATAATAGACTCGTATGAACTGATATTTTAAGGTTTTATCGCAGTCAGCCATTTCTCTTATCTTTTATTTTAGTCACGATAACGAGTCTTTGGGAAGCGATATCTCGATAACGCAACTACTTAGCAGCGGCAGACCATCATATTTGACCTCAGGGAATTGACATATCTCTATATCTGTATTATTTTTTCCGTACCCGCTATCACTACCACCTCTACCACCTCTTTTTATGCCTAATATTGTCCTTACCTTGCCTTGGATAAAGCCTATTTTATTTATAACAGAACTGTTTAGATAGGATTTTAATTTTCACTGAAGTGCATTGTTAAATTGTCAGATTCAAACTGGCACGTGTTCTATGTGTCAAAATTATTAGATTTCCACTTCAAAGCTATTAGAAATATTGAACATATTTTTCCTTTACTCTAAAGTTCGAAATGGTCCAATTAAAACAAGTGTCATTGCGATTAAAATCAATTAAAAATATTCAAAAAATTACAAAAACTATGAAGATGGTATCAGCTAGCAAGTAACGTTCTCAATTGTATTTTTCATTTGCCCCTATTCACTTTGACTAAGTAATCCTTGATAAAAAGTAGGGATAAAAGCTGCAAAACACTTTTTACCCGTCTTAGGTTCACGAGGGCAGAAAGAGAACTTCGTGCTGCGAGACCTTTCGGTTATGGACCTCGAAAGTTCTACGAATCAAGTCGGTTAATGGCGAAAGTAGAAGAGCCAGTTAAGGGCGATACAGGGAAAGCAGCCCCGCCAGCGCCGACGGTTGAAGTGAAAGCCGAGGACAAGGAAGAAGACAAAAAACTGAAGAAAATCGTCATTGCTGTGACTTCCGACCGAGGTAAATCAACTATTCCTGAGATTTTAAATTAAATATATAAAACGGCGTTAAGATCCTTTGGGTAAGTAAAAAAATCGGTAATAGCAAAAACCGATTTTTTCAATTATATCACTACGGCTTTGTAATCGATTAGTTATAAAGTCGCATATTTTAAGTCGAATTTATTTTGAAATACGTTTAAGTATTAGAATAAATCATGACTCTTACTTTTCAAAGGCTATTTGAATTATAATCTTGTTCATGTAGCTTTTCATACAGTAGGCGCGCGAGTTGAATGCATTCGGGGCCTGAGACGAAAGGCGGGAGCATCTCCCCCCGCCACCCGCACGCCTCGCCTCTCACGCCCGCAGTCTATGCTGTCCTTGACACCTATCGTACGCACGCTTGTTGCTTATTTGTCGCTTAATACTCTAAGATGCATTAATTGAAGATACCATATATCGGTTTCCTGATTGAAGTCAGCGAGAGTGAGGATAGTAATAGCTGCGATTGTGACTGTGTGTACAGTCTCACCACTGTACATTTTTCCGTTAACGTTGCGACCTACTTTGGGCCGCATGGTGGCCGTCATTATATTATAACATTTGTTTACCTAATTTTAGTGCATAACTAACTAGCGTACGATACGCATCAAGAGAAGGAACAATCAACTGTTTTTACTTATTATCTATAACTTAACTTACGTGAAATAAACCTACTCAAGCAATCATTCTTTCTCTGCACTCCAACAACTATCTACTACAACTACGATACAGTGTACACCACCTAGTGGATCGTACACTGTGATTTTAGAATCGGATACTGGTTAATTTTTATTTTATTTTCTTTATTTAGGAAATAATTAAATAAACTTGGACATTACTATTTTGTTTCGGGTTGATCACTTTTTTTCTAAAGCAGTCGGGTAATAATACAGCCACAACTGCTTGTGTAATTTATGGGCGTGACTGTCACTAATTAATTCACAGCACTAACTAAGTACCTCAATCTTAAGCTCGACGTGCTACTCGCGCGCCTGTACGAAGAAATAAAACTCGCATTTCTGTGAATTTGAACGAAATTGAAGAAATGCCTATAATGACATAACTTACCATGCTATTTAGGATTATTAAAAAATAAGATTGCCTTCTACGTTACTCTTCGCAGGATTATGCGGTGGCGTCCACAGTGGCGTGGCGCGACGCATTCGACGAATGATGGCAGCAAAAGTTGCCGATAGTCCCGTGAAAATCGTTTGCATCGGTGATAAATCTCGCACTATGCTATGGAGGCAGTATCCGGACAGCATGCTCGTCAGCGTAAAAGATGTAAGTATGATCTAGTTCTCTTAATTCTTCTGATCGTTACGACATAAGTAACTTATTACAGACAGCGCTTAGAATGTTGTTTTTTTTTCAGTAAGGAGGTAATAGCTCTACTCAATCATTTAAGGCCCGGGCACACCAAACGCGGTTGCGGCACGTTTGCGACGCGAACGCGGGTCCGCGCCGTTGTCAAACAGCGCGAGCGAATTTACCATGCCACACCAAAGTAGCCGCGGGACCGCGGCGGTCCCGCGCCGCCGCGGTGTGGCATGGTATATTCGCCCGCGCCGTTCGACAACGGCGCGGACCCGCGTTCGCGCCGCAAACGCGCCGCAACCGCGTTTGGTTTGCCCCGGCCTTTAATAAGCGATTAACATGTTCCTTAATGAAGATTTTGTATGGAAAACTTGAAAGTCGAACCCATTAATGATTGTTTTGCATTCCAACAAAACATTAATTAAATATGTACCTACTGAATAAACACATGACGTCTCTTTAATGGCTTCGAAAGAGAAGGATGGTTATCTAGATATACATCTATCATACTGTGTCCATTTATTTGCTGCCCACTTCTATATATTAAATTTATTACTGAATTAATAAATATATCTGATGTTTATAGGTAATTTACTAATGGTCCGCGAGGCAGCAACAGATTGTCATGACCGAGTCCCTCCCGGGCGGTAACTCGTAGAATGCTTCGGAGAGTTGTATCGTGAAGCCTCGTGATCGTCAGCTGCGGTTCCGTGGGTGGGTTGAGCAGCGGTAACCTCCCAAACAAGTAGGAAAACAATATTTTTAGTCGTTCCCTCCCTGTTGAGAATTTGGCAGGTTATAGTCAGCTGACTATAAAGAATGGATGTGGATGGGTGTGGGTGGATTATACTCGTACTTACATCAGCTGGTCACGAACATGATAAAACAAATATTTTTAGTGATTTCCTCTCAATTGAAAATTCATCATATTATGACAGTTTATATGCTATTATGAATAAATAAAAATATCAGCTGGCTGTATCTTGGTGGAAAGGTTGTCAGCTGATGCCCTGAAAGGTGTAAAGCGGGAGCCAGACGGGAGCATCTATCGCCTATTTAAATGCAGCAGTTGACGATTTTTTCTCATGATAGGTATAACTCTGATTCATTTTACAAGTTATCGCCCGAGAGGAAATGTCTGACGAAGTTTGTACTTGGCTCGGGGACTACAAAGGCCAGTCTTTATTCCTTACTTTTCAAAGGGTTTTTGGAGTCTGTTTCTATTTTTGTTAAAACGACAGCTTTTGTTTCCTTTTACTATATGCCCTTATTCAAGTTCCATGAACGGTATTTAATCCCTATGCAAATCAGCGGCTAGGTACTTTCATAGAAATATTATGGTTGGTACTTTTATATTCTCCTGCGAGACTTGACACGCGGTCATGTAGCGTCCCCTCTACCACCCCCAGAAGCGGCTGAGTGTCACAATCATTATTGAATGTACGAATGCGCTCAAGGTGATGGATGACACTTTGATTGCTAAGGACTCAGTAGCCGGGTTTTCTGTACGTAGTGAATTTACGCCATAAAGCGAAAAAAGTAGATATTGTCTACGAGCTTCTATGAAAGAAAGTGGTTTGTAAAACACGAAAAATGCGTTGATGTTAAAGTTTAGTCCATCACTCTTCTACTTTGTTTATAATAACTAAGTACTTAAATGAATTAACATTCTCCTCTGCTGCACTGGGAGTGAAGAAATAGCATAGAATGCGTGCAGATGCTTATCATCCTGGCATGTCGTAAAAGTCGACTAAGGGACGGGTCCTCTCCAATATGGTGGACTATCTGTGTGGGCGATGGGCTGATCACCTGTCACCATGCGGTTCATCATACCATCTTAGGACTAATTAATCGAACGTGGCCACGATTAGTCTTGTGGCTCTGCCCACCCCATTAGGGATCTCGGGCGTGATGCTATGTATGTATGTGGTTTTACCCATTTGTTTGTTATTAGATCGGTCGTATAGCCCCTGTGTTCATGGACGCCTCCAAGATGGCTGCAGCTATAACAGAAGCAGGATACCCTTATGATACAGGGGAGATCTTTTACAACAAATTTTTTAGTGCAGTCAAGTACGAATTATCAAGCATACCTATTTACAACAAGACTCGAATCGAGGTAAGTTACAAGGCTGTCACGATCGGCTGCTGATCCAAAACGCGTAAATTAGTTCGAAACATAAAATGTGGTGGTGTGGTGGTGGTGTTTGTTACCACTAAGCTCCGTAAAGGCTGAACGGGTTCTCATGAAAGTTGATATATCGTAATCTTATTTCCTGGAATAGGACAAAGGGTACTTTGTATCCCGGAAAATACAAAAGTTTCCGAGAGAATGAATAGGTAACTATACCCGAATTCCTCACGGACGAAGTCTTATCCTCCTATCTTAGTTTGGCCGTTGATTTTGATCCTTCTTATTTATAGAGATGCCATGACTTTCAGTTTCGAAAGTATTATTTGAACTATTTCACCCTTTTCTCATGTAGTCTGCACCAAACATGACCGCTTTTGACGACGTCGACGACGATCAGTTGGAGTGCTACGCGGAATGGACCCTCGCGGCGCTGCTCTACTACACGCTGAAGGAGGGCGCGGCGTCCGAGCAGTCCGCGCGCATGTCCGCCATGGACAACGCGACCAAGAACGCCGGCGACATGATCAGGAAGCTCACCCTGCTGTTCAACAGGACCCGGCAGGCCGTCATCACGAGGGAGCTCATCGAGATCATCTCTGGAGCGGCCGCGCTCAAATGAACTCACACTGGGAACTACGGTTTCGGAACCACATTATTACCAGGCTTATTTATACAAATGTCAAAACTCTATCTTTTACAAAATAATATACGGAAGATTTCATTACAAAAGTGTTTTCATTTCAATTGGAACAACGTTAACCCATACTAAGTAATATTATAAATACTAAACATAACCCTGACTGTCTGTCTATTACGTTTTCATTTCACAGCTGAACCGATTTTGTTTAAATTTAGTATGAAGATAATTTGGGCTATAGGAAAAGGATATAGGCTACTTCTTTTGAGAAAATGAACCCAAAAGGGTGAAATTGTACTGGAACATTGATTTACCGGAAGTTCGTGCGGCCCAATGAGACACCAACTCATATCTTGAAGTACCTGCGCGCAATCCTGTTATGACAATAGTAGTTTATGCAACGGTTGCATAATAATAGGCCTTAAAACACTAGTGCGGTTTTCATGAAACGAGCCGATAGGCGAGTTTCATAATAAGATCGCACGTGTGTTTTAAGGCCAAATTATGCAGAGTTGCATACATAACTTTATCTACACACATATTATAAATCCTCCATGATGGGTTCAGAAACAATATTTTCTGGCAACAAGTTATTTGTTGCAATCGTGGCTGCATATTTCCGATATCCGGCGCATTTTCACATCACACACACTCCGAGAAGACTACTTACTATTCACATTTTCAACTAAAATGTAAATTACAAACAAGTTTTTCTATTCAATTCCACAACAATTCTACTTTCGTTCAGCAAAACGCCAACATGGCGGCGATTCGATCCTCCGTCAAGACCATTTTTTTTAAATCATAGACAAACGGATGAAGTCTCTATTCTCACGTCACTCGAGATCAAAATATTGTGCAGTTTATATTAAAAAAACATACTGAATTGACGTTTCGTATCAATAACTGTTTTAATATCTATGGATACTAAAATAGATAGCTGCTGTCAAAACTCAAGTGGGTCCACTTGAGTTTTGACAGCTGTTCCAAATTTAATCTCATTTCTTTACTAAAAACGATAAAGAAGTCATGTTATTTCTTTATCGCAGCACTGGTTTTTCCTAATTGGTTGTCAAAATGGTGGTCATTTCCTACGGTTTTTGATTAACCAATGGAGGTTTTATGATATGGGTGTAGATAAAATGCTTTACTAAACTTAAAAACGTCGATTTGAATAAACGGCGTTCGAAAGTTTCAGTCTATGACTCATTACAGAATTTTATGCTGTGCTCTGTAATTTATAGTGTTCATAAATTCATAATATAGCAAATGATGCAATCTAGCTTAAAAACATTATTTCCAAACTTCAAGTTACAGTGATATATATATAATATTTAATATTTTATAATTATAATTATTAATACAAGGAATATTTCATTAACAGAGCTATGTACTGAACTGTGCATCGAACTAGCTAGTAGCTTGCATATGGCCGAATTCAGAAAGGCCACTCATATTGAGCTTTAATTAAAGTGACGTTTCATTAACGTTTCTGTATAAGTTGACAGCTAGTTGAGGGACATTTAACTACTTAATATCTAGTCAAATGCTTAAGTGGCGTTTCTAAATTTGGCCAATAAAGTAGAATATTTTAGGCAGTATGATCATAAAACGATGTAACTCAGATTACTGCGTTTTATCATAACAGGGTCGCGCGATTTACGGCTTAAACATGAAATATGGTATGGAGACAGCTTTAGCGCAAGGGAGGACATGGACATGGTTTTAAAATAACGAGCCCCTAATATGGAGAGCCCGTAATCTAAGGGAAAAAAAATCTAAATTAAAAAAGTCAGTATACACACAGACGACGTAGTTGCGTGTAAAAACCAGTTAATAAAACCCATTGAAAGGGTAAATTTAAATACAGTTTAATCTTCAAATATAGTTTAGGCTAGGTTTTATAAAGATCCGTTCGATCAAATTATTAACACGAATATCAAAAAAATTACAGATTTATTGAAATCTGATATGACTTTAGGGCTAACAGACCTTTATAGAACCGGGCCTTAATGTTTGATACTTGCTGGGAATCATTTAAAAGCAAATTATTTTCGCGCAAGTACAATCGACAATCGTCATTATACTGTTAATTTATGTTGAAATCTATATCTTCTATACTTATAATAAAAGGCTAACGAAGCCGACTTTGTACATGAAAGATATTTAAAAAATAATGATAGATTCGGCAATTAGGTGTTTAGGAGATGCCGAAACACCTTTTAATTTTTTTCTTGTCTGTCTGTCTATCTGTCTGTCTGTCTGTCGGTATGTCTGTCGGTTAATTTGTGCTTCAATCACGCTAAAACTACTGGACAGATATTCATGATATTTGGTATGGTTATAGTTTATGATCTGGAGTCAATCGAGATGTGATGAGAGGATCTATGAGGAATCGATGGAACTCCTAAAATATTATAGGCACACATATAGCAATTTTAGTATTTTCTGTAATAACTCAAGTAGTTACATTCCGAAAGCATTATTTAGTGAAGCGGAACTGCCGATGAAGATCATAGATGATCACCGGAACTTCTAAGTGATAACTGTTTCACGGGTGGCGAATAGATTTATGTATAAGGGGAAAAAAGCAGTTTGACGGACTATTTGAGTGAAACTGAATCCAAATCAATCATTTTTAGAATTTTTGGCTGTCTGTCTGTGTCTCTTTACCTACGTTTGTATGTATGCATAAAACTTAAGATCTACTAAACCGATATCTATAAAATTCGGTATGTAGATAGGTTATGAGTTTAATTTTTATCTAGGGTACTTTTTAACCTACTTCGCGGGTGTAAAAAGGAACGTTATGGTTTATCATTTAATTCTTATTTCGCACAGTATTTCTTACAGTTTATTTTATTGTTATTCAATGAAGTATATTGGTATGAAGTTAGTTTATGAGTATGATATCCAAAATAGATTTTACCCGACTCCGCAACGAATCACGAATGACACATTCATCATACATAACTACTATCAGGTTAGGTTTAGATGCGCTAGGTAAATAGGTTAGGTTATGTTAGTGTTGCGTCAGGGCCGAAGGCCCAAACTAGGCAGAAGAAGGAGCTCCGCGCAGCGGAGCTCCGTCGACCCTGTCACCATGTGAGGAATTAACGTATGATTTGGTTATTCGTGATTCGTGGTATCGTAATTTTGTGAAACAGATATGCACTTTTACGATATTTTTTATTACGGGGATAAATATCAGAACCACGGTTTGTAAGTATAGAAAAGTGAATTTATTACGCTGATTTTCACGTGCTGAACGAATGGACTTCGTATGTTTATTTTAGTTTGTTCGGTACTGACAGTTTTATAATTGAGATACAGTCATGTGAGTGTTTATGGAATAAGTACTAAAAGAAAGGAATACTCATATAAAAAAGGTACGCTTCCGCAACTGTACTGTAGCGAAACGACGCGTATGACAAAATGCGGTTACGTTTGTTGGCTCAAACATGTATATATAAACATGTATGTATATACTTAAGAAGATCAGGAGGCTTGCAAAACCAAATGTTCTCAATTGAAAAAACAATCTTATTGTAATATTCGACATGGCAGCAAGTTGTTCGCAACTTAAAGGTACTTAGTGTGTTAAGAAATCAATTATTAATTCCGAGATATTGAACATTAAAGTTTTTTTACGAAAGTGCGGAATCTCATTGCGAAAGATTTGTAAAAAAATAATTAAATTAATATTTATTAATGGCCATTTTTCATGTTTTTTTTTATATTTTTTCTGAAAGCTAAGATGTCAGCAGTTCCATGTTATGCCAGTTAACTAACAACGTAATGCTACGTCGCATGTTATTTAACTAAACTAATATAGAAAAACTAAAAAAAGTAAGCACTTAATTACAAGGCAGATTTAAAAAAAACGACGTTCGGCATGCACATTACTGGAAAATCTTCCTTCGTTTACTACCTATCTAATGAGGTGCAAAAGTCTACGAAACAAAAAATAGATATCGAAAATAATGAAGTAGTAATTAAAACTACGTAGCACATTCCGTAGGAACGGCCATCGCTCCAGTACCTGGACTTTTTACAAATCTGTGTTTATCTTCAGGAGCATACTTCAATGGCCGGTATTATGAAAAATAACCGAAAATAATGATAATTAATAAAGTAATTACTAAATGAATAAAGAAATTATTTACTTCGAAATGGATATATGTAAATTAACCCGCGTAAGTTTTTGGTAAGGATCTACTTTGGTGTCTGGGGTTGGTTGGGGGACATATTCGAATACTGTTTATCTCGGAAAATTTAAAAAGCTGGTACATTGTAAAATATTTGTATTCGCAAAAATAAAGTAATGTAAAACCTCCTGGGCGATATAACTACATTTGCTTAAAATCGACAACTTCCCCTTTATTTTCGCGTGAAAAACCCATGTTTCGCACTATTATAGGTTACGGGGAAAACATTAAATTGGAAACTACAATAGTTCAATTCAACATTCATCAGTGTGAATTAGGCATTATTCATTCGATCCGTGGAGCGAAGTGCCCTGTAGCTGTGAATGGGCAGCAGTGTTGTTTGTTTACTGGAGGTAGCAAGGGGTGGCCTGCGCGGTGCTGAAGATGGCGCTGATGGCGCTGTAGGTGGCGATGATGCCTCCCACTACACCCACGCCGATCACCTGCCAGCACGCCATTTTCATCCACCCGGGATGGCTGCTGTAACAGGCAAAAATAACATTAAATATATAGTTTGGAAATTACTTACAAAACTCATGACAAAAGATTTATTATTTATAACAATTGAATCATTCATTTTCCTCGTACTTACATACAGTATTAGCTTTGGAAGATTCAGAATAAAGTCAGTTAATATTTCAAAGTAAAGTGTACCAGGATTTGACAGGTTGTCAAGTTGGTAACCAGCATTTTTGGATTCAGCGCGGTCAAATTAGTCAAAAAAAAACATTGGTTACAAAAAAATAATATGATTTTCTTGTAGCTAGACTCCAAACGGAGGACTTTCTCTCAAATCCGGTCCTAACTATCACGTGAAAGACAGTTCCTTGGAATGGTCCGCCAGCTAAATATAGCTGAGATTGTAATAGTCATCTTGAAACACTTATTACCATGACCCGAACTGTCACTACTAATTTCTCGCTGCTTTATCTGAGCGAGAAGCTGCAAATTGCATTGTTCTTTCGGTCAATGAGAGCAACATATGTAACTTACACAGCAGGCGCTTGTCCGTCGGCGCGTTGCTGGTCAACCAGCTTTAGGTAGCAGTAGGCGGGCAGGATGAAGGTGAGCAACGCCACGCTCGTGCCGCCCACCAGCGCCAGGAGGGTGTAGAACCGCGGGATGCTCTCGCCGATGAACAGCAGTGCCGCCATTATCGACAAACGGATCACCATCCGCCAGCCTGCTGATTCTGAATGCGACATCATGTTAATCCTCTCAACGCCAGGGTTATGATAGGATGACAAATTAATAAGTGCCACTAGCGCTACAATCCAAATCAAAATGAATAAAACAATTTTAAGCTATAAGAGTTTGTATAAGCAGGTCGAGCTCGTTCTCAAAATACCAGAATTTTAAAATACCAGATTCCCGCAATGAGTCACATTATCCCACTTAGTATTTTTTTGTGGCTTAGCATTTACATATTAGTACTTGTTTGTTAAATGAACACATCGACCGAGCGAGCGAAGCGTCTCCGTTTCAACTTGGGCACAAATGTTTTCGTATGTCCAGCGGATGTCCGTCGGCTGTCCGGCGTCTGTCCGGCGTCTGTCAATTTGTTCTCGTCTACAGGTCGCAGTTCTCAACCGATTCTCGTGAAATTTTGTAAGCGGGTTCGATAATAATATAGTTTTTTTTTGTCGATTCAGTGTTTCGAAATTTTTCAAAATGGCTGAGATATGGGGTTTTTGTAATTAATTACAAACTTATTTGCGGTGTTGGTAAACTGACCCTAACTATATCGATGTATCGGGATAACAGATTTCCAAAGGTAAAGTTAAGATTGTCGCGAGATCTACAGCTCACGGAGCCACTAGTATAATAATATGTTAGCTGTGATTGGTGGCTACATTTTGCCCGGGCACGAAAATAAATGGTAGGTAAATTTTGAATCGTTTCACAATCACTGGAAAGGCAGGGAAAGGCTTTGATCTATGCGGCTTTGCCTTCCCCGCACCGACACCGACACCGACATCTTGTATTGGAAAGTGCTGGGTAATAGAAATCGATCTTTGTACGCAAATCATTTTTATGTTGATCATTTTATGAGTTATGAAGCTTTGAAAAGTCATACCAGTCGCAAAAACACTCCATACAATATGGACAACAGCTATGACGTCACAGCAGTCGCTAGACTGTACAAAATGTAAACGAAATCTGCAATTATTTCCGAAAACATTGTTTTTATACCGACATCACAGAAATAAAACTTGCATAAATTTGATGAGGATGTCCAAAAAACTAAGATCAGAACTATAAAACAATTATATATTTTTCACTAATTTTGACCCTTAATCAAATAAAAAGAAATTGTCAAAATGATCTGCTTTTTTCTGCAATATGCTTTTTTTACATTTACTTTCATAATATATCATTTAAATCTCGTTTTGATTTCCATGCAACTTTCCCATACACTGCGATTCGCAGCTGATCACGAAAGTATCAATCCTCGTTGCCATGGAGGCAAATTATTACCAATTTTGGTTCGTTAATTATTTATTTACTGTAAATAGGTAGATCGTTATCTTTGACATTTACAAATAAGTTAGCGGGAGCTGCCTGAAGGCCGTATTTTCAGTTTTGATTTATTGCATTTTTCGTAAATCTCCAGGAGGACACCATTTAATTGAGATTTATTATTTAACTAAAAAATAAAGTAAAAAATACCTACTAAATATTTGTAATTTTTATGGATACACTTGCCCTGTATCATGAAGAAGTAAAATTTTGGGGACATTTTTAAATTTTTGTGACATTTTGTTATTTTTGGTATTACACTTGCACTATATCATAAAGGTAGCAAACTTTTGGGGTATCTTAAAATGTTGGTGGCAAGAAATACAATTTACGTGGCAAACCACAACACAACGCTAGTTTCCTAACAAAAATTTATTAGTCCGTCATCCGTCATTTACGTTATAAAAAATATTGAACACATATTTTTTCTTTTGTCAATTAAACAAAAACTGACGAAGATATAGTGCGTCCACGTCATACTCAGCACAAAGCAGCCCTTATTTGCTCTAGAGCAAATAAAGTTGCATACAAATTTCATTATTGCACTGTTTTTTTTTTTTTTTTAAGTTTGTTGTTTGATCAAGAAGTTTACACCAACAGCTACCCAATCCGCCCATTCACAGTCCGACGGGACAGCCGACCACGCTTTTGTGGACTTACTGTTAGCAAAAAAAAAAAAGAACAGGCCACATATCGGCGGCCATATCGAACTGTGATTGTCTCGTCTAAAATGTTATGCTCAAAGTACTGGCTGATAAGATAGTATGGGTTACATAAAGATTTTAAAAAAAATGGCATAATATGACAATTAATAGGCTAGATACAAGATTTCTGTGAACATTTTCGGATTTTCGACTTTAGCTTCAGAACCAATAGACCGATTTTAATAAATAGGGTATCTTAAGATTCGGGGAGAACGTGCGAGTGTCATAGGCTATATAAAAATTCTAAGGGTGCGTCATAACAGGTGCCAAAATCCTTTTTACTTCGCTAGTTTGGTTTAACTGTACCTTTACGTTTTTTTACCAACTTTTAGCAGTAGTAGAAAGAAAAGCAGATTATGCACCTCGCATCAAGTGATTTGTTATTGCGCTCGTGTTTTTAGAGCCCTCACTTGCGTTCGGGCTCCAAACCAACACTCGGCGCAATAATGAATCACTTTCTGCTTGGTGCAACAATCTACTATTTTGATAATCTAACTGACGGACTAATTAGAATTACTATTTTTTTACCCAGGCAACATCCCTATTTTGCTTTTGCAGCTCATGTTCCATGTTGAATATCTTCTTAAGTTTTTCAAAAAAAATACACCCAATTAAAAACATGTTTTAAAATATATATTTTCTTTTTTCGAAAAAATTACTTTCTATTCGCCGCCAAAATTGGCTAAATTTAGTGTAATGTTTTAAATGACCCAAATACTAGGTTCCCAATAGGTACACTAGTTTGCAGATAAAACCAGTTTAGTACCAATTATAAAACTAATTAATATCCCAGATTCTGTAACGGATCTGATATTTCGGGAGCGAGCGGATCAAAAATCGATTAAAAATGGTTAATTTTAAGGGCCTAGCGCCGGTGGCCTTGCTCCCTGGACATGGTCTGACACCGTAAAGGGTAGCATTATGATGATTCGATCGTTTTAACATAGTGATTCAGTGGATGGACGCAGAAGCTTAAGAAAATTAATTTACTAAGATTGCAACATTAATGTCAGGGTTTGGCAATTAAATATAAACTTTATGAAAATTTTGTCTCATTTTGTCTTCGTAAAGAATTATTATGCTGCTGACCTCTTGGTATTTCGTAGAGTTCTTCGGCCTCTTGGCATACGGGGTTGATGATGATGACGAAGGCGAACACGATGTGTATTGCCATGAGAACGTTGGCGACGAGCGTGAGCGGCGTGGCGCCGAGAGACGTGATGAAGCTGTTCCCCACTTGCTCGCCGTACACCGCGTAGCCGGCCACCGCGATCGGCAGGTACAGCAGAAGGATCGCTGGAATCACCTCATTATTTCACAAAGGATAAACCCCCACGCCCATAAACCATTGTAATATCGTTATGGATAACAGTTAGCAAGCACCAGGTGCTATTTAGGATGACCTAATAATAGTCCAACTGCTCAAAACTAACTTTCTGGTATTTTTTTAATTGTTTAGCTGGTTTATTTTATTAATTTATTTCCATTACAAAATGAACTGAATTTACCTCCAAAACTGTAGTTCAGGGTTTTACTGAACTTTGATCTGTCAGCCATGTCATTTTGTATTGTGGGAAAAGTGGGGGCTCCACCGAAAGCAAACATGATGGTACCAAGAGCAAGGAAGAAGTCTTGGAATCCGTGTACTCCGTAGCGGAACACAAAGGGTCTGACATCGTTCATCATCTGGATAAAGTACAATATGCAGGCGATCACAATAGACCCAAAGGCAATAATACCCGTGAAACTGAAACAAAGGAAATTACATGTAATATTAACAACGAAACTAATAATAATAACTAATCACACATTGATCTAGCCTAACTAGGATTCTTTGCGCTATAAGTACTAGACAAATATACCAATAAGGTTTGTTGGGGTAATATCGGACGGTATTTTGGAATGGTAATAAGGCTTCAATACCATTACCATAAGTTTATGCAAACCCGGTCTCGTTATCGAAATCTATGAGGAATACTGCTTGTTGCCGATACAAGTCATGGCGATGGTAGTTATTTTCTCTCTTATTGTGCTTCTTCGACTTGTTGTTATTTGTTACGTATAAATAAGCATGATATAATTGATATATTTTAAGAACATATACTTATATATTTTCTTTTTCTTGGAATATAATGCAGCCGTTTTTATATTGCAAATATTCAAAGTGAGTGTTTGTATTTTTAAATGAAAAAACGATCACTACGGCTTCTGTCTGTCTGTTTGTCAATACCATTTTTCTCTGGAACGGATGGACGTATCATGTTGAAATTAATATCAAATACTCAGATCTGCAATCCCTTGGAGCTGTGATGAAATCAAACTTCTAAGTAAACGCTATCAAAAGATACGGCCGTTTGAGGCATATTTTGAAACTCACAAGGGTATCAAAACCTATAGGGTACTTCCCGTTGACCTAGAAACATGAAATTTGGCAAGAAGTGTCTTATAGCACAATTAAAGGAAAAAAACCGAAAACCGACACGTTATATGTAGGTATGTATATATAGATCTTTGTAAAGGGGGAATGTTGCCAGCCCACTGAGCACCATGAGCAGCGACAGCGATTTAGCAAGTATTTTTTTATTTGTAGAGTAGTTAGGTTTAATATTAATTTTAGTTTTTTTATCTATTTAAGGTTTACGTATTATGTTATATTAGTTTCTTATGTTGATTATTATATCTATACATCTATCTATCTATCTATCTATATCTATACATATATATTATTAATTAATACATACATACATAGCATCACGCCCGAAATCCCTAATGGGGTGGGCAGAGCCACAAGACTACTGGTGACAGGTTATCAACCCATCGCCCACACAGATTAGGTAGGCGATCGAGAAAAAAACTAAACTACCCCCCCCCCCCCCCCGCCCTCTAAAATAAGATGCATTTTCACGCCTAAACCGCTGAACCAATTTTGATGAGTTTTGGTATGGAGATAGATCTGCTTGTTAAATTTTCACGCACGCCTAAGCCGCTAAACCAATTTTGATGAGTTTTGGTATAGAGATAGATTGGACTTTGGAGAAGCACATAGCTTTCTTAAATTATTATTCTACGCAGACGAAGTCGCGGGCACCAGCTAGTATACAATAACGTAACCACTATAGTCCCAAGTCAAATGCTTGGTGGTTCCACATTATAGGATATTATTTATCTAAGGACTTGTAAAATTGCAGTAATAATATGCGGAGTACTTACTGAAAGTCCTTTGGCGTGGCGAAGAGCAACAACGGCGTCATGGCGCCCGCCACTATGAGGTACCAGATGCAGACCGTGATGTTGGGCAGCAGCGTGAGGAACACGCCTTCCACGATCTGCGCCGCTATCAGTAGGTTCACCACCGCCGTGCCGAACAGGGTCGCCATTATTGCGCAGGACACCACCACGCTGCAAGCATACAACATTTACCGTAAACACACCAATAGCGTCTAGACATATGTCATTGGCGAGCTCGTTATACCTGACTGCGCGGAGCCAAAGAAGGGTATTGAGTTTAACAGTCTATGTATGTATCAGTGGCGACACATGAGGTAAAGCCGTTGTAATTCTATTACTAATTTTAGACATGTATTTCTCATTACCTATTATAGTGTATTTACAACCTAAATAATGTAATGTACTATTTTTATATAAATAAATAAATAATGAATAATTGAATAACGTTTAAGTTAAAAAATTATACACCGGCCTTATCTCACGCGTTGCCACTGGTATATAATGTGATCAAAAATCGGATGTTTCACTGTAGCTATTAAACTACTGGACCGATTTTAATCATCTCAAATCTTCTTCTTCTTCTCTCTAAATAGTATTAAAGAAACTGTTCCACTTATCCCAACCAGGCTCTCCACCGGTAGGAATATATGCCTATCCCTACCATTAGGATAGGTCGAAAATAAATCCATGTATCTCTCTACTAGGCTAAACCCCCTGGTAATGATAGGTGGTTTGTTTTTCCATAATTCCCTACCAGTAGGGATAGGTGAACTTCTTACTCCATCTATCTCCACTACTAGTAGCACCGCTTTACCAGTGGTAACCAGCGAGAATATCATGTTTAATGTACCTCCGATTTTTTTTGCAATGGCATTGGTAGCTATTATAAAGCAAAGTATATCCATGACCCCTTTTTATTACGCGATTATTATTGACTTATGCATTGTTTTGATTTTAACGAGAGCAGAACAAATAAAATTGATTAAGTCGCATGACTTGCCATTATTGTAAAGAATTAAGGTCTCAAAACGGCCTATAGAAAAGTTCACGGTGTTATGTATCTATCTCCTAAGCTTCACTCACATTAACCAGTAGGTAGGTTATTTGCGAAGCTATTTTGATAAATACGTATAGCATTGATACTTATACAGTTTAATGTCAGTTACCGTGGGCCATTTAATCTTCTCTTCTTAGCGCTCTCTCCCGTCTACGCTTACGCTACGGGTACGCTTTGACCATGATCCCGATCATGATGACCGTGGGCCATTTAATGTACAATAATATTGTCCTATAGATACTGTAAAGTAAAATCGTTCAACAATAACAAAGTTATCTAATTCACCAGTTCCATATATAATGTTCGAAACTGGCCGCGTTAATAACTTTGTCGTCTGTCGTCCAACGTACATACCAACTAATGTTAAGTTTTCTGATTATTTCCTATGTACCTATACGTCCAATTAACCTACGGTCAGATTAAGTTTTAACGCGAAAAATTGCAAGTGTGTCATCAATTATATTTTAAGTTATGGGGAGGGCGGGTTAAAATGACGCGAACTAGTTCACGGCCAGTGTGTCGCCTTTTGCTTTGCGAACTTTATTGACACACTGCCGTGTGCCTATCGTTTACTTATTTTTATTTCCGTCATCTGTTATGCCTAGAGAACTAACGACAGTTTGTCTCAGAACCACCTGATTCGAATTGGGTAGTGTGCATTTGTGATTGAACATATTTATTTTTTTGTCAAAGTTGCTATTTTTAAATATTTCATTTAAAAATCATGAATCTCTGAAAGTTTGCATGGGAATTTAACTTTTTGTACACGAACGAAGTCGCCGGCACAGCCAGTAACAAACATATTGACATGTCTTCGTCGTTTTCGTTACATTGTCTCACATTTTTTTTGGGGCATAAAGAAACGTTCCGGATCATTTTCTCATAAAAAGGCAATCTAGAGATTAGTGCTTCAACTGTTAAGAAGTTCAAATGTCTCACGATTTCTCTAACACACAAAATATGTAGATATGAAGTTAAATGACCCTGGTTGTAACCAAATCTAATACTGAGTTGAGTTTCAAACCGGTCCAGCTGGTCACATTTTAATGGCCATTACTTGTTTCTCCAATGGATTCACTCTTCCTACTTGACGCGTTACAAAACTTGATACAGTTAATACCTAGTAGACCATGGAAATATTTTGAATATAAATACGTATTCTCTGTCTCTTCTTTTGCGTTGATTCATTTATTTTGGTGGAATACAAACGACTTACCGCATTACACATTTGTTTAACATTTTGTTACAAGTACCTACATTGATAGATTTGGTAGATCGAAAGTTAACTTTTGTCTTGTATCTCATGCCCACTAATGCACATTGTCAAATTACATGTAAATTGAAAGCAGAATTGATTGTCTATCGAACAGTCATTCACTGAGAAGATGCAAATAGGTAAGGTATATTTAGGTACTGTAATGAGTATTTTTTTTGTTATAATTTTTGCAGTGCGGTATTTACAGTTCTTATCATTTTTTTAACTGCGCAGTTACCTACATCGGTGACATCTGTAGTCCTTGTATTTAATTGCGTTGGCAGTCTTCTTATTTCTCACTCTATATGACTTATGTGAGTAGGTATTTTTCGTATTTTTAGGGTCCCGTAACTCATAAGGTTCATTATAGGATCATTTCTTTGTCCGTCTATCCGTCTGTCTGTGTGTCAAGACCTTTTTCTCAAGAACGCGTGGAGGTATCAAGTTGAAATTGCTGTAAAGCTGTAAAAAAATCAACCTTCTAAGTCACTGCAATTTAAAGATACGACCGTTTATGCCACATATTTTGATACTCGCAAGGGAATCAAAACCTATAGAGTACTTCCCGTTGACCTAGAATCATGAAATTGAGCAAGCAGCAATGTCTTATAGCACAAATAAAGGAAGAAGTCCAAAAACTATAAATTGTAGTTACATCACAAAAAAAAAAGCGGAATAGCTTAGCAAGGTCGTATCATATACTCGACGGTTGCACGGAGATAGGAGCTTGCGAAAGTTATTTTTTGTCTTATTTCATAGGTAGGTTGTAAATGGTTACCCGGTTGTTAAAAGCTTTTTTAACCGACTTCAAAAAAAGGATGAGGTTCTCAATTCGGTTGTATGTTTTTTTTCTTTTTTCATTTTTAGGGTTCCGTACGTGCTAAGTACTGTCTGTTTTTCAAAGGTAAGTACGGTGCCCTCGGCGCGCGAGTCAGGTTCACACTTGACCGGCTTTTTTATTTTTGAATCTTGTCTTAATGTTCAAGTACGTAAGACTTAAAAGTGATAAATAGTTCGATAGGACTTTATACAAGTAAATATAAGTAGTAAATATTTACCTCCACATTTTTCCCAATGCCTGCTCAGCAATAATAGCGTAAGGGTTCCTCTGCCTGCTCCTCATTTTAGGGTCTCGCTCCTCGATCATGGTCCAGCAGTCCCCCAGCCTCTTGCCGCTAAATGCAGCAATGGCCCACATAAGGATGAGGAGAGGCACGCCAAACCATCCTTTACATAATAAAAGCATTTTTTTTAAGAATCATAATAATGCACCTCTATTTAGTACGTTTTTTTTTATGTCAATTGACTGACAAACGAGCTGACGGCCCACCTGATGGAAAGTGGTCACCGCCGCCCATGGACATCTGCAACACCAGAGGTGCTGCCAATGCGTTGCTAGTCTAGGGAGGATGGGGAATGGGGATGGGATGGGGATGAGGGAATAGGCCTCCGGATCTCGCCGACGTAGATAAATTCATAAACTATACAAAGAAAGTACAATTATTGCTGTATGATGAATAATATTGCTAAACGCTAAGAGCATTGCCTGTACATAAGTACAATCCCTTTATTAATGCTAGGAAATTCGCCACGGCATAAAATTAGTTTATCTACTTATCTAGATCTAGGTATATTGTATTGTATATCTGTACGACGACGCGGTTAGCCTAGGGTAGTGACCCTGCCTCCGACCGAAGCTTGCGGTTCCGATGTAGTATTAGAGGACAGCTGGATGTGTAGGAGTAATTAATAGTCACGTCGCCAAGTCAAGACCCTTTATTCATAATTTACTTGCGATTTTATAATGAATGGTAAAAGCTGACACAAGCAAGATGCGTACATGTCGCAGTAAACCAAGACGGAACTACTATATAATACGTTAAACTAGCTATATGCTACACCGGGTACGAACCCCGGTAAGGGCAAATATTTGTGTGATGAAAACAAATATTTCGTTACTGAGTCTTGGATGTTTCCTATGTGTAGAGGACATAAAGTCACGGACTAAAAATATATATATTTTTTTAATGATGGCTTGTTGTCTTTCAAATAAAAGGCACATTTCAAGAAATATAATTTAGCATTTTACGTAGATCCACCTCTAAGTGAATTGGGGGTTCAATGTTTGTATAGGAAATATCGCGGCCAAAAATGTGGCGGGGCCGCTATCCTATCCTAAAATATGTATCTATAATAAATACAAAAGTAGGTGTGAGAAGATGTTTACAGAAAAAAGGGCTGGAGAGATTCGGATGAAATTAGGCAGACCGATAGACAATATCTTGGAATAACGCATAGGATATTTTTCATTCCAATCCTGCGCAGACGAAATCACAGGTTCCGCTGGTTTCATATAAATCTCAGATCCGGTAATATGGGTTTTTATCACAATACATCATTAGGAAACATGTTTGAAAACCAGGTTTCAGTAATACCACGGCAGCAGCTTTTTCAGAGATGTGTTGATATACTTAATTTCTTTTTGTAAGCACCTATAATAGGCACATATCGTTGCTGGGAAAGAGAGGAACTACATATATAAATGACAAAGCATGTTTTTATTTCTCAAACTAGTAAACCCGGCGAACTCCGTTTCGCCACCAGATGGCTTCGTTTTATGTAACATTTCGTTTGGTGTAGCTATGTATCAGAGATGGCGCTGTATGTGAAAAAAGATTTTCCCGCTTTTCTGTTGAAATTTTTCCTGAATTTTCTTTGCTATAAACCTAACGGAGCCCGAGACCTTTCCAACGAATGCAAAACCGTGGAAATCAGTTCGTGCGTTCTGGAGTTATAGCGTCAGGAAGGAAAACCCGACTTATATTTATATTATTTCTCAAATAACAAGCCACAACCACCCATGCACTTATTTATTTTTTGGCTTAGCTGTGTTGCTACCTAAAATAATCGGTCATGGTACGCATGCTGCGTATTACTGCATTCTCATTGGTATGTAGGGGAGACCTAGGAGAGTTGTGACAATTTTTAATTTAAGGGGCATATCTCGCTTAAGAAACATCCCACAGTTATGACCTATGTGAATTAATGTACCACTATTCTTTCCTTTTCTAAAACAATCATCAAAATTAATCAAAGTATTACGGTTTCCGAGAAAATCAACAAAAAGGAGGACTACTCCCTCTGTCACAACTCTCCTATCACCGAGTTAAGTTGTGACAGCTACCGAGGTAAGTTGTGACAGCTTTTTAATTAGACTATTTGAGTACTAAAAATAACATTACACATATTATAAATAAATGAAACATTATTTATTTAGCAAAAAGTAATTTAATCATCTTTTAGTACATTAAGTACCAACAAAAACAACATAATAACATTCCCATAAAAAGTAATTATATTTTATAAGTTATTAAGGCATCGCTTTGAGATAAATCATATTATAATCACTCAAAAATCTTAATCTAATCTAATAGGAAATAATGGCAAATGTATTGCAGCTCGCCTCCAGTATATTCAAGGTGTAACCAGCTTTTGCATTCTAAGCATTGCACCAAATCCTCATTCGATCTGCTGTTTGCATAGGCTTCAAGGAAAACCAAGCAAAAACAATTATTTTCTACCTCTTCTTCGTCATCACCTGCTCTCTACTTCTTATTACTCTTCTTGGCTTTTTTAGGTTTCTTCTTATCTTCGCTTAAGACACGCTTTTTGACATTCTTCGACTTTCTTTCGTCCTTAGTAGGTGTATCAGTAAGCACAGCAGATTTGTTATCTCCTCCTGTTCTGTAAATATCGTCGGACTAGTATAACCCATAGATGGAGCCTCGCCTACTGGGTTTGCTTGATAAGCCACTTTCTTCTTAATATACCTTTTCAAATACATGTACTTTAGATTGTAAGAGGACGTGGCATCTCTTAGAGTTTTATCTCTTAATGTAACGTCTTCAAAGGCCTGTTCGTATATTTCGACACTAACAGTGCCTTTATCAGTCTTTCATGTATAGTTTTTAGGCATTCTGAAACGAAAAAAGTAGTCATCCAGTATGCGACATCACATTACAAGCTCAAATACTTTTTTGTCGAAAATGAATTTATTGAGACAAGGTTTTATTGCGGACTGTACTTGCAAGATTTGACCTTAATATACTAATGTACATACACAATAACAGACATCGCAAATGAATAAAAAAGGTTTCGAAGTAACCCAGCAGAAAAATGAAGTCAAATAGGAGAGTTGTGACAGGCTGTCACAACTCTCCTAGGTGTTAAAAACTACGACTTGGTCCGAATAATAATTCATATTTCCTAAACACGATGCAAACACAAAAGATCAATGCAACGCTTTGAGACTTAAATAACCATACATATTGGCAAAAAATAACACAACAACGCACATGTAATAAGACATGACATAAATTCAATCAAAATTTTGAAGAAAAACTTACTTTTCGCATTTTTTTGCACGCAGACGTCGTAATTCCTCAACTGCTTCTTGTGCACCCAGGACAGGTACTGAGTCAAGTAGCTCGTCTCTAAAGCGACAAACGAGCGTTGTTGCCAGCTCGCTAACTATTATAGGTAGGGAGAAATCGTCTCTGTCACAACTCTCCTCTGTCACAACTCTCCTAGGTCTCCCCTAGGCTACGCACGGAGTGGTATTATGCCATCAAAAGAGTAAACACTGCGTATACTCTTATCGTATCTTATCTTATAATATTCACTTAAAACAAAGGTAACACTCCTCCAAAACCATTTCAATACTACAGGGTGGACCATAAGTTTTTGCACTTTTAGAAATAATGATAGAGTCGAAACTACAAATGCTATTTATTTCAGGTATTTATTGTAAGTAATTAGTATAAAAAAAATGATTTCAAAAACACTGTCGTCTAAATGAGCTCCGTGTTGCTGCTGGCACTACCGACTACGCAATTGTATGAAAAGATGCTGACAATCATCACTTCTGGTAATTAACTGCCCTGATTGCTTAATATTCGTTGTTGAACCAGTTACTTTAAACTTACTGACCACAAAATTCATGCTGGAACACTAACTTAAACGACGTAATCCATAATCCATATTCAATCCTAAAAAGGCATCGCATAGTAACGTAAGACTTAACACAATAACCACGTTGCTTTCCTGTGAAACCACTGATTTATTATTATAATATTATGATTTATATATTATACGTCAATGTGTGAAACGGTCCATCGTAGTAATTCAAAATGGAGTTTCATTTCCCGCGTCCTTTGTACTGCTACTTGCAAAAATCTGTGTTGCTATTTGCAAAAACTTATAGCCCACCCTGGTACCAAGTTATTGTTCGCTGTGCAAGAAAAAAACATCCTTCTTATAAACTTTAAGTGCTAGAAGCTTAGCTCGCAAGATGTTGTCAACATGTTATAGCATAATATTGATTAGCGTTTTATGCGTTTTGCGCCTCCTAGTTAATATAATAATAATAAAAGTTGAACATACCAGTTCTGACGAGTGCTCGTGGCAGAGCCAACACGCCGCTGCCCGCCATCTCGCCGGCGATTAGCAGGACCGTTTGTTTAACAGACAGGCCGCCGCCCTCTTCGCTGCCATTCGGAACCTCGGGTCCCTGTCAGGAAAAAATTGTTATCATTATCATAATATTGAGCAAGTTCTTCAAAATTAAGTACTTATTTGAAGTTTGATACCATAGAATAAACATAAAATACTATTTCATCCCTTCAACAACGCTTACGAGCGCATGTGGTTGTTGCAGGTGGAATTCGAAAATATCCGATGTTATAATAAACTGTCATCCGTGTCGAATCCGGAGGCATCCCTTTGTAGGAGTAGTTTAGTATTTTCTCGATCGCCTACATAATTATATGTATTGAACTGCATTTATTATACCAAGTTTCAAGTTGATTAACAAATGGAATCTGGTTTTCCCATAAACAGTTTAAGGCCCCATTAGACACACCTTTTTAGGGGTAGTTTAATTTTTTTTCTCGTATAGGTACCTAATTGTTTGGTTTGAAGAGTATTTATAGCAATTTTCAAGTTAATAAAGTCATGTAAATAATGGAAACGTATATAATTAAACCTATATTTTTACATTATCACAAATAACATTTTTCCCAGTGAATAGCTGTTCCATTATCGCAGCCACATTGTTACCGGGTGGAAAGATGACACATTCGTGCTCCTGTATGACCCATGCGAAGCCGGAGCGGGTTGCTAGTACAATATAAAGAGATTCAATAAAACTGAATACTTACATCTCTTGCCACGAGAGGAGTTGTTTCCGTAACCCCGGAAGTACTGCTCGAGGACTTGACATCTGCACCATTCTTTGACTTGGACATGTTGACTTCTGAAAATTATTCATCAGCCTTTTCATAACGACCTTCACATGTTTATTTTAATTCTGATTACATTCAATTATAATAGTTAGTGGAACTTTTTTTGTAGAAAATTGAGCCGAATTGTGCATTTTGTAATGGTCCGCGAGCCAGCAACAAATTTTCATGACCAGTTTCCTCCCGGGTGATACTCGTAACTCGTGAAATGCTTCAGAAAGTTGTATCATGAAGCCTCGTGAACGTCAGCTGCGGTTCCATGGGTGGGTTGAGCAATAGTAGCCTCAAACGCACGAAAATACATATATTTTTTGAAATCTTCCCAGATTGAAAATTTATCAGATTAGCTAACCAAATATCTTGAAAGAAATAAAGTCAGCTGACTATAAAGTGGTGGATTATACGTCAGCTTTCATGTTCTGGTGACCAGTTGACGTATAATCCACCTATTTGTAGTCAGACCACTTTTTGTTTCTTAAGGTTATTGGGTTAGCTATAATCGGATAAATATTCGATCGGGAGAGAATTATAAAAAAAACTACGTGCTTTTGTGGTTACCGCTGCTCAACCCACCCACGGAACCGCAGCTGACGTTCATGAGGCTTCATGATACAACTCTCCGAACCATTTTTACGAGTTATCGCCCGAGAGGAAATGTTGCCTTGAATTTGTACCTGGCTCGGGTACTATAATAGAAGCATCAAGTTTTTACCACATAGATACTTATAGTTTTCATCCTCATGTTCATTTTCAGATGTGGAGGGAAGTCAGATTGGACCTCTGAATGCTGGGGGAGGGGAATGAAGTATGCGCGTATGTGCATTTATGCTTCTAGGGCTTGTGGCGTGTCATTTTCGTATAAGACAAAGATTCAATTGATTTTTGATACATTTCAGGAAGGTTTTGATACTAAAAGTATTTTTTGACGAACTATTTAATATTCTTTTGTTATAGTTATTATTCAACGGTCTGTATCTTTTCGAGACATGTTCATGCTAGTGAAACATACTGTCAGAATGAAAAATGTATAAATTATTTTTAATAAAACATGTATTTCATAAGTACTTCTCATAAAATTATCTTCTACTATTAAAATAAACTGAAATACTACGCGGCATCGAGGTCAATGTGGTCAGCTATTTCAACCGATCGGTTGACACAACGACACGAACGACACGAAGTAGAGAAGAGAGTTGAACTTGTAATGGGCAATATGTTAAAGTTAGATTATTTTTATAAATCTATACATATAACAAAATCGTTAAGTGGAAAAACTCTGTACATTGAAAATAACAATGAATAAATTCTATGGGGGGCTCCAGTATGAGCAACACAACACATCCCAATGGTTTTTAAATTTCATGTCTGTTTGCCTTTTTGTGTGATAAACTTTAAACTAATCGGTGGATTTCAATGCGGTTTTCGATATTATATAAAGAAAAACTTCGGGCAGGACATAGGACATAATATACTTACCGCAAAAAAAAAATCTTTGTCGTACGAAAATTAAATTGTCGTGTTTGTACCTACGAAAATAACACTCCACAAGCCCTAGTAGCACAAATGCAACCGTTTCATATTTATTGCTGGAGGCGCGCGGGCGCATACTGTACCCCCTTCCCCCCGCGCTCTGAGGTCCAACCTGGGCTTATATTCGGGAACGCTAAGTAATGTTGTAGCGACTCGCGAGCGAGATTTCTCATCCCACTCTTCCGCACGGTGCGGAGTCTCGCTCGCGGGTCGCTGCAATATTACTTAGACGTTCCGAATAGACGGCGATTTCCCTTCACATCTGAAAATGAATATTGGGATACGTACTATATGTGGTAAAAAGTTGGTGCTTCTATCACAAAGTGCACAATTTGTAGCTATTAAGCAGCTCTACAATACCAATTTTCATTTTTATTTTGTATGATAAAAGAAAATTTATGAAAAAGTGCTTATAAGGCATTATCACTGATCACTATAACTTATCTGTTTATTCAAATAAACGTAGGCAAATGGATTTCATAAACTTCCCCCGATTTTTTAATTAATTTGACATAAAGTTTACATTCTTAGCTCCGAATCAGTCGAGTTTCTACAAAAACCGGTCAAGATCATGTCGGGTCACGCTCGGTAAAGGGTTCCGTAGCCGTTATAACTTTGAAAACCGTAACGTTTAGGTAGTTTTCTATTCAAAGCTGTTATTTGGTTCTATTTTTGATGATTTTGGAAAAATATTGGTAAAACTGTCATATAATATTACTTTTTAAAATTATGGTATACCAAAATAGCAATATACATAATACCGTAAATAATCTCTCCTATATTTCTGTTAAACCAACCGGGCGCCTCAATGTTGATGCACTTCTTGAGTGTCGTGTCGTAACGGTTTAATGTAAAAAAAAAAACAGTTTTTCTCTAATATTTTATGGATTTGGCTTATTGCTTTTAGGTTATATTGGAAAATAACCCATTATTATTTCATTAATTTCATCATTTCTGGCCTCTATTTTTACTAACCATAGCCAAAATTATCCAATTAAAATCTTAATCCTTACTTTAATAATATCATAAATGTGAATGTAAGTTTGTTTGTTTGTTACGCTTTCACGCAAAAACTACTTAACCGATCATCGTGAAACTTTGTACTCATATTCTTTAAGGTATTGGGAAGGATATAGGATACTTTTTATCCTGGTTTTTTTTAAGTACTAGTAGTGTTATAAATGTAAATGCGAATATCTGCGGGAGTGTGTAACGATTGAATGGATTTTTATTTATTAATATTAGGGAACTACTATAACTGAATGGTATGACC
Source organism: Tortricodes alternella (assembly GCA_947859335.1). Classification (NCBI taxonomy): domain Eukaryota; kingdom Metazoa; phylum Arthropoda; class Insecta; order Lepidoptera; family Tortricidae; genus Tortricodes; species Tortricodes alternella. The sequence continues at coordinate 16,776,268 of OX401970.1, read as the reverse complement.
CTAGTTATTAAATAAAGATTAAGTTAAATCATTATGTCGATCGTTGCACAATGCGACTACGTCACGACCACGTTTCAATTGGTATCTGGACATCTCTTACCTTCGTAACACCAGTTACAAGATAACATAATTTTGTTCCAAACATAAAACCGGGAAATGCCTCTACGTGGGACAAGTGTTGTTGTCTGTTGATAAATAAAATAGCTCAAAGGCTAGGCTAGGCTCGCTATTGCATTCACTCTAGAGAAAATGTACTATAATCTGTCTCTTTCTTCCTGTTCATGCGCGCGCGTCTTTGCCATCTACTTAACGCAAAGAGGGGACCCTATACCTAAGTCTTCAATAAATTCACGTTGTAACCTCAATCTGTTTACGAATATTAAAACGATGTTTAGTTTGATAATCCACATCTATATTTGAACAAAGCATACATAATTGTATATTTATTTGTCCAGTTAATAAACATTAAATCCATCTTGGAATGGGCGATCGTAAGTTATATAAATGTAAGTTAATCCGTTTTTACACTGGCTATTTCAAGATCTAAGCCGAGATTTGCAATTCTGTGAATGTTGCGAAAAAATGCAAATAAACTGTTCTTGAATTTGAACCCTTTAATATCAAGAGTACCCTAAATCTGCCAGTGTGCATGAAGAACTTAATGAGAGTAGACGAAGCGAAAATTGTGTGTCAGGATCGTAGCAGGTGGAAATCCGTGGTCTCCGCCTACCCCTTTGGGAAACAGGCGTGATATATGTATGTATGTATGTAATTATGGACGGACAGACGCACAGATGGACATGGCGAAACTATAGGGGTTCCTTGTTTAACTACGGAACCCTAAAAAGCCAGTTCTCTACAAATTCTAATAAGCACATCTACCAAAACAGGTTACATTAATGATTATTTAAAAACCGGTCAAGAGCATGTCGGGTGACGCTCAGTGTGAAGTTCCGTAGCCATTAACTCCAAATACCATAACTTTATCTAGTTTTCTATTTAAAGTTATAAGCTGCTATTTTAGATAATTTTCAGTACCTAGTATACAAATTCTACTGAACCGTGATATATTTCCGTTTAACTTGTTATATAAACAATCAATTTAGATATTTTTCACATTTTTAGAATTTACAGTTTTGGTGTGGGGGCACGTAACGTAGCGCCAGCAGAAATTACACCTTTAGACCTCATTATTTCCTTATAAAAATTGGTCATAAGAGGAAACAATTTAATTTACGGTTGCTTAACACGTTGTTGCTAGTGTAGAAAAAAAAATCTTTTTTCCAGTTTTATTAAAAACCTTTATGAGCGGGACAAACATTAATAACCGTACTTACAAAATTTCAGTATTTTAACTTAAATAAATAGTATTCGAGAAAAGATGGCTGTACCATACGGACAGATAAACGGACATGGCGAAACTAGTTTGACTACGGAACCCTAAAAAGTTCGTAGTGTTCTAGTATCTATTAACCCACGCTGGTGCTATAAAGCCGTAGTCAGGCCTATTTCGTAACATTATAAACGGATAAATTACCCGATTTCCTGACGATCAATAAACAAAATTGTTACTTGAGCGCGTCGTACGGCTTCCTCTGCTGCGTCACAACCACCACGAACCGAGAGGCTGTTACACGTGACAGCACACGTCCACTCAACGCAAAGTTCGATTCGAAACTGGTGCTCAACTAGTCTTTCTTGGACATTTTCGGCTCGGGAACCTGTAGGATGATATTAATGCAGCTAGGTAATTTGAGGTCAACTCGTCTATCCAAAACTAGTTAAGAATAAAGACAAGATTTAAAAGCCATTAGGCTATAATTGCTTTTAAAAAAAGTTTTATAACTATATAAGTATATTAGAATACAATTGTGCAACCATTTGACAATATCGATCAAAGACTATAAATGAAAGGCCTATATAAATAACATGTTTCATCTATTTTGGGGCTACACATTATAGGATTAATAATGTAGTTATTGTGTTTTAGTTCTGATCGTCTGTAGCTAAGTCGTCGAACCCCTTTTTTTTAGCTAGGTCGGACCTACCTGAGTTCAATAGTATTGTCAACCCTTGCGGGTTTTGTAATGACGGGCGTGCCCTGCGGCCCTAACATGCATGCCACAAAGATAAATTAGAACCGTTTATCTCTATGACTATCTCTTTCGTCGGCACTAGTGTGAGAGATACGACTTAGAGATAAACGGTTTTAATTTATCTTTGAGCCATGCATGTTAGGGCCGCTGTGGCAGTAGGTTAGGTATTACGTACCTGAAACTCGCAGTATTACCGTAATAGTTATTTGTGCAACAAGAGAGCAAAGTTGGTTTTTGCTGCGAGTGTTGATTTTGAATCCCGAGTAAGCGAAAGATTCTATAATTGAATCACGAGTGTAGCGAGTGATTCAATTATAGAATCCTGGCATGGCGAGGGATTCAAACACACGAGATGCAATAACTTTGGTCTCGTGTAGCACATACAACTTTTCACAGCAGCGAGAACATATTGGATAAAGGTAAAAAATACAACATGGTAAAAATTAAACCACATTTAACTTTATTTGTGAAACAAACAATATCAAAATAAATTAAGTTAAAAGTAAAATGCAATAAGTTTGGGATGGGTTACAATGAGCACGTCATACGCTCCGCAATGCAATGCAATCTCCGAAAAAGTGAATGCACCGTTTCCATCATTTTTAAGTAGATATTGGGGCCAATTCGAACGTGTTTTCGCTAAATTTAGAAGTCGCTAAATTTGATATAAGAACCGTCAGACTCGATTTTTAACCTTGGAGCTATACCAAATCGAGTTTGACGTTTCTTGTTTTAAATTTAGGGAATTTTAAATTTAGCGAACACGTTTCGAATTGGACCCATTTTTCGCGAGACTTTTTAGGTAGAAAGCATAATTCTGAATTTTTTACATGCTGACTCAATTCCTCCGGTGTTAAATAGCAGACTTCGTCACTGGAATCACTTATATTTACAAGATTTATTATTACTTTTATGATAATCCACGTGTATCCAATTTTGTAGCTGGCTTATCAAAAGAAGAAACTAATAAAAAAACTAATCCCGCTATTTTTTAAAGATGCGTTCTGAAACTGCACCCGCGGTATTCTATTACAATATTAAAGATTGTTAAAACTATAAAAAAATATATGTAGATACATGATAAACTTCGTATTTATTATTCAACATTCTCTTTTTTTTTGTTATAAGTAAATAATACAACTCGATTATTAAGAAATCAAATTAACAGATGATTTGCAGTTTTACGGTTATGTGTGCTTCCGAACGTTTTATTGTGTACCTTTTTTGTACCTACTACGTACGGCATTTGAAAATCGAACTTTGAATCGACTGTCTCTATCTCTCGCTTTTTTCGTATCGAAGTGATAGTGACAGAACAAAATGAAGTTAAAATCTTTCAAATTTTGTGATTAGACTCAGCAGATCTCGGCATAAATAGTAGTTTATGCAACGGTTGCATAATGATAGGCCTTAATAGTGCGGTTTTATGAAACGAGCTTTTAGCGAGTTTCATAATAAGATCGCACGTGTGTTTTAAGGCCAAATTATGTAGAGTTGCATACATAACTTTATCAACACACATATTATAAATCCTCCATGATGTGTTCAGAAACAATATTTTCTGGCAACAAGTTATTTGTCGTGGCTGCATTTACGATATCCGGCGCATTTTCACATCACACAGTCATATTTTCAACTAAAATGTAAATTACAAACAACTTTTTACAATTCTACTTTCGTTCAGCAAAAAACCAACATGAATCATGAAAGCAGTAATGGCGGCAATTCGATCCTCCGTCAAGACCATTTTTTTTTAAAATCATAGACAAACGTATGAGGTCTCTATTCTCATGTCACTCGAGATCAAATGTTGTGCAGTTTATATTAAAAAAACATACTGAATTGACGTTTCGTATCAATAACTGTTTTAATATCTATGGATATTAGAATAGAGACCCACTTGAGTTTTGACAGCTGCTCCAAATTTAATCTCATTACGATACTAAAATCAATACCGTAATAACATTACAGAACTGGTTTTACCTAATTGGTTGTCATAATGCTGGTCATTTCCTACGGCTCTCGGCTTCAGGTCACAGGACCAAAAAAAAAAACCTACAAGGAACCATGACAAGCCATATTTTGACACAATGATTACCATGATTGATTGATTTGGTGCCGTAGTACCAGGGGTGTAAGCCGCGAACCATCCCGCGAAGTCGGGAAGAAGGGCAGTATCTGGGCTGGTGCACCCTGGGCATAGATTGGGACTGTTCTTGCTGCGGATACGCAAAGGGCCGGTGACCCGCTCAAGGACTCTCCGGGTCTATGGCTAATACTCGGTTGGGAGGGAGAGTGGTTGAAGTCATATCTGGGTGCTGTAGATCTCTCGTGGTTTCTGGGGTTGAGCGCGTACCCCTCTCGCGTAGCCTCACAGTACAGCATGTATGGGCATTGGCGAGAACTGTCAAGCAATCGACTCTGCTAGCCTTTGCTTACTATCGGTCTAGTTGAAGGGATGCGGATAGGCAGACGCACATAGGGGTATTTGAGCCAAAAAGCCAGACAGCCGCTTTTAGGAATTCGATATTTTGTCACTTTCGACTTATGAGTGACAAAATGTCGAAATCCTAAAAGCGGTCAATTAGGCCCATTAGCTAAAGACTTCATAGATAATAGTATGATTATTTCTTTTTTGATATGCATTGAAGGTATTTGTCAATCAGTTGTCATTTGAACGCTGCGCTGATTACACGTAGGTATCTACACCAAGAAGTGACAGCGAAAATAATATCAACTTTTGATATTTTTTAAACATGGATTCTAGTGGTTTTGCGGTGGTGTCTACAAAGAAAAAGGATCCGCTAAACCACTTGAATCCATGTTTTCGAAAGTCTCGCGACAACATTCAAAAGTCTCGCGGTAAATAAGTATTTACTAAAAAACATAATATTTTTAAGCAATGGAAAGGGTGCATATTCTTTTTCGGAGACTGCATGTACTGTTATCGTACTTCATAGAATTATCACATGCAAGACAACCATCTACAATGTGGAGTATTTACACAATGTTGAAAGCTACAATCAAGAGAAAAGATGACGTGCACATTGAAACCCATCCCAAAATTATTGCATTTTACTTTTAACTTTTAATCTTTTGATATTATTTGTTTCACAAATAAAGTTAAATGTGGTTTAATTTTTACCATGCTGTATTTTTTACCTTTATCCAATATGTTCTCGCTGCTGTGAAAAGTCGTATGTGCTACACGAGATCAAAGTTATTGCATCTCGTGTCTTTGAATCCCTCGCTACGCTAAGGATTCTATTTAAGCTTTAGATTTTAGTCAGCACAATAAGTTTTATTTATTGCGTTTGATAATAGCTAAATATTAAATTTGAATATAGACTTTGATTTCGAAACGAAAGCCCAAAAGTTATACCTATTTCGGCATTTTAACCAGCTGTCTATCTATTTTTATCTGGTAGTACACTTAGTCTTCTTAAAATATAGTAGGTAAGAAAAATAGGTGCCAGAAAGTGCCATTCTGGTATTTGTATTTTTATTTGTAAAATTAGAGATTTCACCAAACAAACTTTAATTTGCGGTCGTAGAATTTAATTGTAGGTTTAATTTAATTGTGGAGTGAAAATTAAGATACCGGGAGATATATTTCGCATGATCAAAGATTGCGAATGGACAGATTTTTCAAAAAATCTAGGTAATGAATTCAGAAAGAGTTTCTCAAGATTGTTTTTGAGAGAATATGGGTAAATCGGCTTCTGCTTACGTCAAATCCGTTCCTAAGTAGCATTAGGGGTCGTCCACAAATTACGTAACTTAATTTGGAGGGACGGGGGGGTCTGACCAAGCGTTACGGTCCTGGCCCCCAATTCTCGGTGCATTCGAGATAATGTCGATTGCGAGATTAAACGTCAGATTCATACAGTTGTGTCAAACGACTGTATGCATTGACGTTTAATTGACGTAAAAATGTCGCCGAAAATAATTTACAACTTGAGCAAGAAACAGCAGATTATGAAGTTGATACAGACCCATCGAATGAAGAAGGGTAGGAGCATGTCGTCAGAATGATTATTTGTAATTAAATTGTAAAAATAAATATTTTTTTATGTATTATTTGCACTCCACTCTATATCCTGTAACCCTAAACCAGCAACAAAAGTATAAAAAACTGTCTAAAATACAATAATTTATTTTAGGTATATTCTTATCAAAATAATGTCAAAACCGCAAAAAAATAACTTCGTCCAGCTCTTTGGCTCAAATACCCCTATGTGAGACGGCCTGTGACCCGCATCCGGAAACTATTCCGAGGGTTCTTCAGCGTATTCCTCTGCAATAGCAGAGGACACTGCTTATCTAGGACGGGTGCAGCCGGGGTCGTTTGAAGGGACGGTAAGGTCAGTGGCGGCCGACTGAGCTGATCCTAGAAAGCTTCTCCGCTGCACGCAGACGGCTGGGGGAGAAGGCGAACCGGGCGAACCTGTGTTTGTTTCATAATTAAAACGTGAAAAAAAACGTACTTTTCAAAGGCTATTTGAAGTCGGTTTTTTTATTTTATAAATTATATGATTATGTATGGAAAAGTTTGAAAAAATATTATCTGTGTATGAGTGCGGCCGTAAGGCTAGTACTGAACTACCTAGCCTCCATCATCTAATCAATTTAATAGAAAATAGTGGCCGCTTTTTTCTGTTAAATTGATTAGATGATGGTTATACTTTGCAAAGCTATATTACATAGCATATACGTTGTGTATTAAGTTGCGTAACAAATTATACGGCTTCAATTTTAATAAAATACTTTCCTTTAATAGAGAACACAATAACAGTGATGAGGGCGCCACTGGATGGTCGGCGCCCTCTTAAAGGTTCCCTAGCTATAGCGCCTAACCGAGAACCAATATTCCGGCAATATGGCAACCCAGCCAGTTTACCCATTAAATATTCGTCCTTGAAAAAAATTCTACCCTTCTCTAATTACAAAACTAAGGCTATACAATATGGCAACCTTGACTCAATATATCGAGTGTGATCCTGCCTTATTTATACCAGGCCATACCGCACTACCTGACATATCGTCTCACACCCGACACGACACATCAAATGTATATAGCCACTTAACATCCATGTGTAGTAAGTATCACGTGACAATAAGCTTCTACCCCGCACCTCCACCATCTAGTGAGGTAGCTCGACGGTAGCTCGACGAGACGGGGATTCACAACTTCTGCTCTTCAAGCTAAGAGGACGCTAATCTTGAAAATTAAAATACTTTCTTAGAGATTTACACCATATTTTTCGTTAGCAGGATACATGAGGTGCCTCTTCAACGGCGCAAGATGGAATGAAGATCTGGACATGCGTATCCGATGTTCTAATAAAATTTGAATTCCTATTTAAAAATATCAAAGACAAATACATCGATGGAGCTATAACACAAAATTTGAATTGAATTGAAAGACAAATACATCGTCAATACGCCTGTCCAGTTACATTAGAGCAAAATAGGTTGCTCTACAGTACCTACCTAGCCTAAGAGAAAGAAGACAAGACAGACCCGTCAGCGTCAGTATGGGCAAAGTTCCCTTAGCCTTTCACTACTGGACAAACAAACCAAAAAAAAATTAAAGAAACGTCAAGCAAGACTATTATATTAATTTGGATACCTACGTTGGATTGTTAGAATGTGTGATATCTTAAAATGTATTTTAGTTTTTATTTAATTTACTCAATTACTGATTTAGTTTAGTGTTGGCATAGACATGTCGCAGCCTAGCCACAATTGCTTATCACTTTTACAGTTGATTGTTGAAAATCGTGAACAGGTAAAGTAAGTCTTAAAGACATGCAATGCATTGACTGTTTTTACTCTATCTAATTCATTGTAGTATCTTGGTCTGATTTATTTGTACAATCGCACTGCATTGATCACACATATTGATCGAATTCACTTATCAATAATCATGCTATTTGGGAAGAAAAAGGAAGGACTTTTATTTGTTTTTACATATACTACTTCTCGCAAAGTACCTACAATAAAATACTTTTTTTAGAATGTACAACGTTTAAGAGAAAAATATATCTTATAAATAACCTTAAAATATTTAAGTTGCGAAGAATTAACGTCACATAGTATGTACATTTGGAGAAGTAACACCCTGAATCAAAAAAAAACCTGACTACTTACATTTATGTCATGTCATGTAAAAAGAGCGCTAGCGGGGGCAGTGCAGTAGTAAACATTATTAATTTAAGTGATTTGCTTCTTAAAAAAATATCTAGTAGTACCTTACACATATATTCTAAAGCCTATATTCGAAAGGTAAGCCAGTAAGTAAGTAAGTAACATCATTTGAATACATCACTGAATTACTTACTGAGTTCATACTATAAATTTGAAAAATATAATTCAAGAAGTAAAGTGTGCATCATGACATTACATTTATTTTTATCAATTAAAGCAGCAGTCAGCAAACTTTTGGCAGGTGAGGGCCACATAGTGGCAAAGTGAGGTAGAAGCGGGCCACACTTACTCATAATTTTGATAATAGGTATCTATCTATCTACCTGTCTATTAAGACTTTCATTTACAAAACAGTCAAACTGCTGAATTAAAGTTATTGTCTAGTTTTCACTTTATTCAATAGTGTGTTGCAGATGTTGTTTAAAGTTATGATCTTTGATTCCATTTTATATTATAGGACTGTGCATGCATGTATGTAGAGGTCAATACACAAGAGCTGGCTGAATAGAATGAACGGAACTAAGGTCACCTAGTGGATCATACACCTATCTTACCATTGTGTGAGTGCTGTCGATATTCAGGGGCCTCCTTATATTTTATAATCAACTGTACTTTTCCATAGTTCAAGAAAATATTAATAATTTACTCATAAACTGCGTATTATTATGACTAGGAATAGTAGTAATTCTTTCCCAAGTCCCGATCGCATTAGCTCCTTATCTGACGAACAAAGCCATTGTCTTTCATTAGTAAGTGTAAGCGCCAAGCGCTACTTTGAAATAGCAGGTACTAACTGCTAAAACCATTTCACACAAAGAGCGTCTTTATGTCTAAGGTAAGAAGGTTCTCATTAAAACACAGGGTATGTCAGGTGTTGAACATTTTGTATTTACGACAGCACTAAAGTGACCATGGAAGCATTCGGGACTTGGGAAAGAATTACTACTATATACAAAATTCTGTAGTCTAAACTTTGTAGTAAGTAGTCAAATTAATTTACTTTTCTTACTAACAAATTTCAATCTTGACATAAACTGCTCACATAAATGTGTATACCCAGTCATAATAATAAGCAGTTTATGAGTAAATTATTAATATTTTCTTGAACTATGATAGTTAATTAACTATCATGAAGTTTTCATTTTATTTAGTACATGTGCTGTTTGTTCCCTCAAAGCGCTACTATGGAAACATATACATACCTTGGATATTAAAATTATTTTTAGCTAAAACTAAAACGAAATACTGCCTAGCTTTTGTTAATAAATTACATAGAAACATCGGAATTATTGTTTAATAAGTAATAAATTAAATATATCAAAGTCAGAGTCAGGTAAATCAACACATTATGAGTAATGTATACCTAATTTACTGGCTATGGACTTCCAATATATTTAATTTATTACTTGTATATATAGAGATATATATTATCTTATGTTTCTAAGTTTTTCTTAAATATTTATTTATCAAAACCTGTACGCTTTACATATTACATACTTAAATAATTGATTCTACAAACTGATAGAACAGTTTTTTGGGGAAATTGCACTAAACTAACTTTTTTTACTATGTACCTATATTAATTCTATATCCTAATAAAATATAAGAGATAACTTACTGAAAAGAAGTGCATAATCTTTCCAACTACTTTTCAGATGCATATTTTTTTCTTTTCTTCACAAATCTATTTAATTTCATTTTTTTTGGAACCAGAAACATTTGTTCTTGTACTGTTATAGTTTTTAACACAGTGTTGTAAAAATTTTGTAAATCTAAAATCCCTTGTATTATATTTATTCTACTTAAGCACCTTAAACTATAGGTATATATTTCTATAGCTACAAAGTAACTTTTAATTGTATAGGTAGGTATTTTTACAGATATTTAACCAAGCTCAAAAAAGAAGGAGGTTATCTATTTGATGGATATATTAGTTTTTTTAGCCGCTTTGGGGCCTTAAGTAGATACACTTATCATTATCCCCCTAACAGAGCTGGCAGCTCCTGCAGAACTTCACTTTCTGGAACTCACTACTGAGCCCTGAGGTTCTGCTCACGTCTTTGACTGGCCTCCAAACGTACTGCAAGCCCTGCCTCCCCACCCTGGCCAGCCCACTCCGCACAACGCCCTTCTGCCAGCAGTTTCCTATGTGGCCCTCGGCACGCACACCTTAGCCATTGAGGGTTGAGTACACATTGCTATCCTGACCCTCATGAGTGCTTATACAATGTGGCCTAGAACCCTCAGCCTTAATCCTGGCCTGTCCTTCAAAAAATGTTAATTTCTTTGGCACTTGCGAAAGTTTGAAAATCTATTTACAATTATTTATTACGCCAGTTGTGCCCAGCCCAGCATACGCTGCATTGCTTTTTTTTGTTCACATATCTTCCCGGGACAACAACTCACGAAAGTTTCATCATAATCTGATGGATGTTATAGGAATGCATAGGAGACGAACAAACAAACAAACAATCATTTTTATATCCCTACTTATATTATAAATGCGAAAATGTGTTTGTTGGTTTGTTAATTTGTCCTACTTTCCGTAGCAAGGGAGCCACGGCTCGACCTGATTTTTTAAGTAGTGATAGCTTGTGGGCCGGAGAATATCAAAGGCTACTTTTTAACCTGGAATAACACACAGTTCCCTAGGGAGCAGCAATAAACGGCTTCTACGTGGACGAAGTCGCAGGCTAGTAAAAGCTAGTATTATTCATTGGGGTCAGCGCTGCAAATGTATATCATAGAAAAAAAAATGCCGCGTATATTTGTTTTCTTTTTGTTTAAATGTATGTAGATGGATTACTCTGTGATGGCTGGACTGATTTGGATGATTATTTCCTAATTGATAGAGTATACTTCCAAATTGGTTCTGTTGTGGTTAAAATCGAGGTCTGATCAGAGAATCGTTTTGGAATCGATATTATAGGCACGCATTATAGCAATTTTGGTATATTCTGTAATAACTCAAGCAGTTGCGTTCCAAAAGCATTATTTGGTGAAGTGGAACTGATGATGAAAACCACTGATGGGAAGCAGGTAAGGCTCATGAAAATGCATGTAGTAGAATAGAACCGGTGGTGAAGAACCAGGAGAACACCTCAACGATTAACGTCCTTGCCCCTTGGATAACAATATTTTGTAAAGGGTGATGAGCAATTGGCATTAGGTTGTTGTTACAGGATGATTACCAATCACATATGATAATAACTAAAAAGTGAAAGAATTCAATTTTATCACAAAAGAAAGACCTCTGAAAACTCATTAAAAAGTAATAAATAATCATTGGCCTCATTAGTCAATTACCTAGAAACATCAAATATATTGTTAATTAATTGGTAAATTAAATATGTATATTGAAGTCGTCGGCAAGTAAAGTACATTATACATCCCTCATACTCACATAATGTATTTAATTATTCATTTAATTAACAACATAACTGACGTTTCTAGGTAATAGACTAACGCAGGCCAATCATTATTCCTAACTTTTCAAAAGATTTTTGAAGTAATTGTTTTTAAATTTGTCTGTTGTAGTATATGGTATAACAAGGAATAAGTAAGGAAACTTTCACAATGATGACATCAGAGGAATCTGACTCTTTAAGTACTGTACCGTCAGATAGCCATGCTGAAGAGATATCAGGTAAGTTAATGAAGGCACTTATTTTTTTAAACAAGGTATATGTATAACTTATACATGCGTATATACAAAAGCTTATTTATTTCTCATTGTTGATCTAATACAAGGAAAACTGTTGACCTAAAGTCGATGGCCACAGAAAGTTTGGATCGCTCGTTGTGGTGTCTTTCGGGAAGACCTATCTGCCGCCATGGTCAAAAGTTATAAGCTATACATTTAATTGAAATCTTACTTATCAATATTTTTTGCCATTTTATTAGCAATTTGTTTAAAAATGGTAATTGTATATGTAGGAAGGCTGCCAAAAAACGTACAAAAATCAATCTTGATAGCATATTGTGTTTACTCGTTTTTTTTTCCGCCTATTGGAGTTTATTTCAAAGAAAGTACTTGTAAAAACATATTTTTACAAGTACTTTCTTTGAAATAAACACCAATATGCGTTACTGCTGCATCAATCTACATTCATTTTTATTCTTTATTTTATATATTTTAAAGAAATAGTCCAAAATAATATGCCTAATACATTGGCTGTATGTCCAGCGGTGGTCAACCAAAGATTGAAAACTTGTGGTTTCACTAATCTTTCAGCATGTCACGTTGAATGAAGGTGGAAACATGTAAATACTTACACCTGATAGGTATGTTTAGTATTTTCCTGTCAAGCAACTGATGTGCTGTCAATACAGTGATATCACCATATTGATTAGCGTGTAGCCTAAACTCTCATACATACATTCCGGCATTAAAACAATTCTATATTTACTCGTATAGCGTCCGGCACAGAAGAAGCACCCTCCTCCATGGTATCGAGTGAAGCGGAATCGGAAGGCAGCGTGCTCTCGGAGCCAACAAAACATGACAACATTGATCAAGCCATGACTCAAAGCTTTGATAGAATGATTCCGGAACTTGGGCACATGCCCCATGACAAGCCTCCGGCCCCGGTCCCGAGTGATTGGCGCAGCGTGGGCAGCACCGTGTCATCTTTGGTCTCCACTAGAGGTATTACATGTTGCATAATGTTGGTTAGTTTACATTTAGAGAATATTGTGTTATCACAGATTTCAACATTATGTCAGACTTCTGTAGGTCTTGTTTACACTGTATGCCCTGACAAATGTATCAGTTATTGGTTTTAAAAGTACTAAAAATATTATCCACTTTTTTTATTCTTAATTTTATAATAAATGATAACTGATAATATTCATATTCTACTATCTTTTTCAATAGTGCTGTCTAAAAAACGAACTAGGTCTTTTTTTGTTTTATGTAACTAATTCTATAGGTATGTGTAGCTATACCTACAAAGGGGGGGTGCAACTAGGGTTCAAAGTTTATATGGAAAATCTTCATCTTCAAAACAAACAATTAGGTAGACGTTCGAGGAATAAAAAGAAATGACCCCTAAAAGTAGGTGTCTTGGGGTGTTAAAGTTTGTATGGGAAGAAATGATTCCATGCTGATATCTATTTAAAATTTGGTACAAATACTCTTTGCAAGAAACAATCCTACATCCTACTAATCCTGCTAGTATTATAAATGCGACAGTTTGTGTGTACGTTTGTTACCACTCAGTTACGTGTGTGTTTTTATGGTTGTTACTACTCAGCTCCATACGGCAGATTTTCACGAAACGTTGTATATAGTTAGACATTGGAATGGAATGGTAATTTTTATTCCGGATAAGTCAAAATAGAAAATGTATAACCGAAACACACAAGGGCGAAGTCGCGGGCGGAATCTGGTTATACATATAAACCTCTGGGAAGAGATTCTCTAAATTATTAATATTTAGAATGCAGACGCGGATAGCGATTTTGTTTTATACTAGAGGTATTTAGAGATGCGATATCTGTATAGCGATAGTTTGAGGGCCAGAGAAGGAGCGTTTGTCGCTCCTTTTTATATCGGAAAAATGCATAGTTCCTGAGGGTATAGCGATAACTGAATCCACGCGGACCAAGTACTGGATGTACATATTTGACTTTAAATTCTTGGCAAGCTCTTTTGAAACTGCCTTAGATAGGTGAATAAAACGGCATGTTACCTACTGCATTAATTTCAGGTGCAATGCTTCCCTGGGGTTCACACAAAGGGCCGGTAATGCTGCCCCCCGACTCCGACCTGAGACCCGGCGAGTTTGTTATGCGACTGCTGTTCACTGAGTTCACCGTGCAGGCTGAAAGAAAGATGGAAGCGGTTATGGCTGAACCACTTGTGAGTGTATTTAATGCTGGATTTGTTTGTAGAAAATTATTAAGTAATCTCGGTGTGTGATTGCTAATTTAATTATGTTTTAGGAAAAACCATTGAACAAAACGCTGCAGCGTGGCGAAGATCCTCAGCTCGACCAAATACTATGCGCTTTTGGTACTGTCGCCGAGCACTGCTTGCCCTCCTTGTTGCGCGCCTTGTTCGGCTGGTTGGAAAGGCAAATGGCCGACTCCCCGCAACTCAGTGAACAAGCTAAGAAACCTCATCAAGATTTGCGCAACAAAAGGTAACTAGTTATTTTATTCGAAACTGTTTTAGTATCTTACATGATTACAACATGTGTCAGATATCCTTATCCTTACTAATATTATAAATGTGAATGTAAGTTTGTTTGTTATGCTTTCACGCGAAAACTACTGAACCAATCATCATGAAACTTTGTACACATATTCTTGGAGGTATTAGAAGTAACATAGGATACTTTTTTATCCCGGTAAATTTAAAAGTTCCCAAGGGAATAACTATAACCGAATTCCACGCGAACAAGCTAGAATGTAAGTTTGTTTGTTACGCTTTCACGTACAAAGTACTCAACTGATCATCATGAAACTTTGTACACATATTCTTGAAGGTATTAGAAGTAACATAGGATACTTTTTATCCCGGAAAATTTAAAAGTTCCCGAGGGAATAACTATAACCGAATTACACGCGAACGAAGTCGCGGGCTAAAGCTAGTAAATAATATATTGTATTGATAGTTGCTGCTTGTTTTTGTAGTATAATCTACATAGTGTCCGGGAGCGGCGCGGGCACCGAGACGGTAGAGCGCAGTTGTGAAGAGCTGCAGGCGGAGAGGCGCGACCTCGCCGTCGAGTTCTTGTTTTGCCTGGCGCTCATCGAAGTCCTCAAGCAGCTGCCCTTCCATCCCGGACATGAAGATTTAGTGCAATACATAGAAAGTGTCGCCTTCAAGCGGTTCAACTACAAGGATGGGCACGTATCATACGACTCTACTTTCTGAAGCTCAGACACATCCTTTTAATACAATTCGTTTTATTAATTAATATTGTTTGTTTACACAGATTACAATCCAACCCAAATGCAGCCAATGTTCACATAATAGCTGATCTGTATGCGGAAGTAATAGGAGTTCTGGCCCAATCTCGTTTTGCTTCAGTGAAAAAACGGTTTACTGCTGAACTTAAGGTACGCAATGAAATGAAAATAAACTAGTTAAAAGTACAGCTTTTTGATGGTTCGGTATAAGATTCTATGAAAGGTCCATAGAGTTTCTAGATGATTTTATGGGGTTAAGAGGTTCCATAAAATTTCTAGAAGGTTCTATGAGAATTCTTGAATTTTCTTTACAATTTCTGATGGTTCCATGATGTTTCTATAAAACTTCATAGAGCCATCAGAAATTGCAAAGGAAATTCTAGAAGAATCTATGAAGTTTCTAGAAGCCTCTATGCAGTTTCTAGAATGTTCTATAGCTTCTAAAAAGTTCTATAAAGTTTATCGAAGATTCTAGAAGCATAAATGAAGTTTTTAAAATTTTCTATGAATACTAGAATTTAAACTTTCGTGAGTCATTACTTGAATACTTGTTTAACTCAAGATTTATTATCAGGAATATATGTTTCTCCCTTACTACGCAACTACGGAATCATTTAAAAGACATTTATTTTTTTACTTAAGAGGGCACCGACCGTCCAGTGGCGCCCTCATCACTGTTATTGTGTTTTCTATTAAAGGAAAGTATTTTATTAAAATTGAAGCCGTATAAGTTGTTACGCAACTTAATACACAACGTATATGCTATGTAATATAGCTTTGCAAAGTATAACCATCATCTAATCAATTTAATAGACAATAGTGGCCGCTTTTTTCTGTTAAATTGATTAGATGATGGTTATACTTTGCAAAGCTATATTACATAGCATATACGTTGTGTATTAAGTTGCGTAACAACTTATACGGCTTCAATTTTAATAAAATACTTTCCTTTAATAGAAAACACAATAACAGTGATGAGGGCGCCACTGGACGGTCGGTGCCCTCTTAAAAACAATCGATATTGCATCGCACTATGAAGTTTCTAATTCTAATTACAAGTGTGTGGTCGATAAAACGCCTCGAACCGGATAAGGGTTTAACTCGTATGGAGTTTTTCTTCAGGGGTAGAGGGCAGATGCGGTCAGAGCAGTATGTGGGTTGCTCTAACCGCGACTGCACTTAACCCCAGAAGAAGTAGACTCCAAATCGTGATTAAAACCGTTTGTATTTCAAATTTTCATTGTCTATGAAGTTTCTAGAACGTTCTATGATTTGTTAAAATTTTCTATTAAGTGTTTTGATTCTATGAGGTTTCTAGAAGGTTCGGTGGAAGTTATAGAAGCTTCTTTGGCGTATCAGAAGGTTCTATAAGGTTTCTTGAAGGTTCCGGTAGTTTTCCGATGATATCTACAGATAGTCTTAACTATCAAATTATACATACCTACTCTAAAGCATTTAAAAATAAACTTCATACTTAAATTCAAAAACAGTTAAATTAACAGACTCAAAATCAATGTTACTAATTATTGTTTTCATTAGTAATTAATGTAATAATTGATAACGCATCTAGACATGAATATGAATTATTAGGTTCAGTGTTATGTCCGGATGTTAAGTCGTGTTTTTATAAAGTGTACCAGAAAATGCATACGTTGTGGGATAGTATCAATAGTATATAATAATAATTAATTCAACCTAATCAGTGAACGTCTATACTAAAATATTAACTGCTGCTTTGTCAAAACAATATAGGTTTATTGCACATCCTGTGACTTATGAAAGTCTGGTTTCAGGAATTAAAGAGTCGCGAACCATCTCCTCACACAACTCAAAGCATTATATCGCTTCTAATGGGTATGAAGTTTTTTCGCGTGAAGATGGTCCCCATCGAGGAGTTCGAAGCGTCGTTCCAGTTCCTGCAAGAGTGTGCGCAGTATTTCCTCGAAGTGAAAGACAAAGACATAAGGCACGCGCTCGCCGGATTATTTGTTGAGATCCTAGTTCCAGTAGCCGCTGTAAGTTTATTTTGGAAATGGTGATTTTGAAGGTAGAAGAAGCAGTTTATATAGTGGTGCTTTCTTTTAGTTTTCTATTTGCAAAATAGAACAGGAATATGACTTGATATAATCTAATCCAACCATTTCATAATTTTAGACGGTGAAAAACGAAGTTAACGTGCCGTGCCTTAAAAACTTTGTGGAGATGCTATATAGTCATACATTAGATGCGAGTACGAAGTCTAAACACCGCCTCGCACTGTTCCCGCTGGTCACTTGCTTACTTTGCGTGTCGCAGAAGCAATTTTTCCTTGCGAACTGGCACTGCTTTCTTGCGATGTGCCTGTCACATCTGAAGAACAGGGATCCAAAGATGTGCAGAGTAGCTTTAGGTAAGATCTAAACCGGTTGAGACCGCTTTTGAATAGCGCTTAAAATGGGTATAATAGTAAATGTGTTAATTTTCAGAATCTTTATATCGTCTATTGTGGGTTTACATGATAAGAATCAAATGTGAGAGCAATTCTGCGACGCAGTCTCGCCTTCAGAGCATTGTGAACTCACTATTTCCTAAAGGCTCTAAGGGCGTCGTACCACGTGATACTCCTTTGAACATATTTGTAAAAATAATTCAGTTTATAGCCCAGGAACGACTGGATTTTGCTATGAGAGAGATTGTCTTTGACCTCCTGATGATTGGGAGGCCGATTAAAATAATAATGACACCGGAAAGAATGTCTATAGGTCTTCGCGCTTTTCTGGTCGTTGCTGATAGTCTTCAACAAAAAGAAGGAGAACCCCCAATGCCCAGAACTTCGGGCACGTTGCCTTCGGGAAATACGTTACGCGTAAAAAAGACCTACCTGAATAAAATGTTGACTGACGAAACGGCTCGCTCTATTGGAATGAGTGCGTACTTCCCTTACGTGAGAAGAGTGTTAGTGGAGATCCTAAGGGCTTTAGATGCGCATTACGGGAGGCCACTAATGCTGACTAACACTCAAAATGTGACAAAGGAGCAGGAGATAAACACAGGCGAGAGAAAGCCAAGAATTGATTTGTTTAGAACGTGTGTCGCAGCTATCCCTAGGTAATTGTTTGTTATCATTAGAGTTATGCCCATTGTTTTGTAGTTTATGTATTTTTATTTTCACTTGGAACGTAGAGACTGATCGGTGAGGGTGGATGGAGGCAGCACGAAAAAAAAAAACAAAATGGAAGGGAGTATTGGTAATTTATTATTTAAAATAGAAGGCATTCTGTAACGATACACACCTATTATATATAAATAGTGTACTAAGGTGATGTGGATGAGATGTTTGAGTAGGCTTTGTATGCCACCACACTTACACGTAAGTGCCTCAATGATAAAATCCTTCATATTCACAATAAAATAACTGTTTGTGTTTATCCACTAGGATCACCACACTGATATCCTAGATTTATGTGAAACTTGTCACAGATTAGAATCTTAGTTAAATAATAATGTTCAGTATGAACGGAGAGAAGCTTTAAGCTTTTGAACGCCACGGCTACTGGCGAAAACGCGCGCCACGAGCGCACGACGACGGCTGTAGCATACATACATTTCTAAAAAAAGTAGTTCTTTATTTAGAAATGTATACGAAAAATTTATAAATTTTATACATACATCATACATAGCATCACGCCCGAAATCCCTAATGGAATGGGCAGAGCCAGAAGACTACTTGTGGCCACGTTCGATTAATTAGTCCTAAGATGGTATGATGAATATAATTATATAAATATATATAATAAGATGAATATAATAATATAATATACATTTTATACGTTTTGTCAATTAGTTAAAGAAAGTTAAAAGTGATACCAACACTTTGCCTCTTAAGAATACTTAGGAAAGATCGAAGAAGAAGATGTTTTCTTTGGAATTATATCTTGAGAACCAACAGACTAGATAGGACCTGAAATCTAGCAAATATTCGTAATAAAATTCAGGTTGATTCCTGAGGGCATGAGTTCGAGCGAGCTGGTGGACCTGCTGTGCCGGCTCACCGTGCACATGGACGAGGAGCTGCGGGGGCTCTCGTTCCAGAGCCTGCAGACCCTGATTGTAGACTTCCCGGAGTGGCGGCAGGACGTGTTGGCGGGCTTCACGCAATTCCTTGCTAAAGAAGTTCAGGTTAATATCTTTCAATTTATAAGTAGATTTCTACACTATGTGAGATGTTACCGTAACACTTACAGTATTATGATTAAAGATATGTGCCGCGACGATTTTCGCGTTTCTGAATTCGTACGAATACGCAACGAGTGTCAGTCACTAACGAGCCTCAAATGCGGTAGCACGTGCAGTTCAAGTATTTAGCAGTGTATAGATTTGTTAACGCCCCATTTCATAGCAGTACGTGTTTTTTTATAACGTCGCAAAAGCTCGTGTTAATAGCAAAATAGACGTAACACGCTTGTACCAAGGTTGAGTTTGTTACTGGTTGGTTGCGAGATACGAGATTATTGAAAGTGACAGCATGTCGATTTACTTTGAAAGGATACGTCGCCCCAATTGGTGGAGAACGGTC
Organism: Tortricodes alternella; assembly: GCA_947859335.1. NCBI lineage: Eukaryota > Metazoa > Arthropoda > Insecta > Lepidoptera > Tortricidae > Tortricodes > Tortricodes alternella. The sequence continues at coordinate 16,756,489 of OX401970.1, read as the reverse complement.
TCCGCATGCTGCTGCAGCTGATTACGAGCTGTAAGAACGGCGAGTCGACCGCGGCGCCGCCCAAGCAGGAGCCGCTGGCGGCCGTGGTGCGCGGCGCCGAGGCGCTCGGCCTCGTCATGCTGTGCCAGTGCAAGGCTTACCCGCGCCGGCTCGCCGTGCACATCCTAAGGTCAGATGCAACTTATTGTAAACTCCGTTTCAGCTTTGAGTATAACTAAGGTCTGTTCGGCAAGAGTTGATAAAAAAAGTAATAAGTCAGGGCTTCTTAACTCGTTACAACAAATAGCGGCCCGCTTATTATTTTAACCGATGATTTTTTTTATTTTTTCCATAGAATATTAATGAATAGCCTAACTGTATAAACAAAAAGCAACACGCGAACAGAACACCCCAACGACACACTCGAAGCCAATGACATATTATATTATGTAGAAAGACACAAGTCACGACATACTCAACGCGTTTTAAACATGCGTCATAGATTTTTTTTTTCTTTTTCGTTCTTTTGGCCGAAGCCAGTGTAGATTATTGAATTTATGTGACATTTGACGCGCACATATAAGACGTCAATTTACAGTATGGCGATTGTGTATATGAATAAACAAATATATTTTTTTCGCCGCCGTCCGCCCGGCGCGACACTGCATTGACAACATCTGCGTCCGTCGTACCACGAAACTCAGTGCGCGCGGCGATAATCGACGCCCCTCATACAGTTTGCGACAGTTAAGCGACAGTCGCTATTTCGAAATGATATCATAATATTTAACAACTCTCGCTGACTAGACTGTAATCCCTTTACAGGCACTCCCTGTGCTGCTTTGTAAATATTTTCCTACAGGTACATTTATTGGAAGCGCTGACGGGATTCGATTTTCAGAGAGACGAAGTGGCTGCTGGAGAAGCTGCAGATGACGCGCGAGGAGCCGGCACTGATAGACGCGGCGGACGCGCACGTGCCGGCGCTGGTGGAGCGCTGCCTGCCGCTGCTGCCGCCGGCCGAGAAGCAGGCGCTGCTGGCCGCGCCGCAGCCTGACCTCGTGCTGCTCGCCGAGCGCAGCCACGCCGTGTGGACCGCCGGTCGGTCCCTTGTATACTAACTGCCTGTCTGCTTGGACAGAGGAATTGCAAACAGTGAAATAATAGCAAAATACAAAACTGTATTATTTTATGTGTTTATGGATGTTTGAGTAAACAAAACAATGTAATTTTTTTACATTCAATTCAATTCAATTCATTTTTATTTCGAATAACGAAGATTCATAATTATTACAATAATACTATCATTAAAAATTAAAGATTAAATTAAAAATTAAAATATGGCATTAAGACACAGAATAAAATAAAATCACAAATCACAATATTTACAGATCCCCATACTAATAATTATAATTATAATAAGCACAACAACTATAATAATTTAAATAAGTTCAATAAAAATGACTAGGAATGACACAATAATAAATTTAAAAATAACACATTACACATTGCCAATAAACCGTGAAAAGTACATACAACTTACATACACCTATCATACATCACAGTGCGTACATAGCAATGCTGCTTTTGGACTAGTTTACGGTGTAGTAGTAGGATTGTAGCATACCTAACTAGGTAGGTAGTTATAATTATTGTAGCAATACGCGAAAAAAAGGTTGCGTTATTATTGCCGACCTTCATGCTTTCATGCAAATAATAATATTTCCAAAGCAATCGGCTGGAATGTTTCACAGATAGGAGATCAAACGACTTCTTCACAAAATTACCGTATAAATAAATTATTTGAAACTAATAGAGAAAGTAATAATATTATAACCAGCTTCGGCAAGCGTTCCAATAATTGTGGTCAGATTATAATTTCAATATTTTTATGCGCAGGTATCCAACATGACGATATTTCAACTAAGAACAGTTGGAGCTGCAGTGCATCCAATGGAGCTGATCCTTGGGAGGTAAAGAGCATGATTCAACAATAGTAGATAATTAACCAAGGCGTATAAAAGATCAATTGTACCTGACATGTTTAGGCACACGAGCGAACGCAGTGAGCCAGGGTGTATTGTCATAAATAGTTTGATTGATTTATTGTCAGAAATAGTTTTCTGACAATAAATCGTGAGTAAATTGACTGACATGTTTTTGTTGTCGCAGGTGATTCTGTTCGGTCTTTTGGAACGGAGTCGCGTGCCTTCCCGCTGCCCCTCCACGGTGCTGCAAGCCTGGCCCATACTCCACGCCCGAATACAAGCGCTGTACACGATCATAGAGCCTGCGTAAGTTACTGCAACACTCATCATTCAGTTTGGTAGTTCGAAAAGGCTTTACCTATATTTAAATTACGCATTACGTTATGGATTACTTCTTATAATATGAACTAACTTTTGAAATTGTTTTAAAATATGTGCAGGCCCGTTAATGACAATCGAGCATCACTGCTGTCACGAAGCCCAGCATTACCTAGAAAACCTGAAAAAGAAAGAGACGGATACATGCAGGTGCGCTAACTGTCGCAAATTATTCTTTTTCACTCCACCTATTCAGAAAAGATTATTTAGATCCCTCTTTCAATGTCTCCAGTTACTTTCACAGTTGATATACAGTGCCCGGCGGTAAATATTACACATCGGCAATCATCGCATTTCCGAATACAAACGAATGCAAATTTCCATGTCCATCAATTATTACATTTATCGTTTATCAGAATTTGAATTCAGAACTAAGTACTTTATTGTTGTTTTGTTTTGATTCCAGCGTGAACTATATAGAGTTGTAAAACTACTTCCTTTTTAAATATCATTTACTCCTTTTCAACATGTATAGTATACCAACGAAATTAATACAAATATTAAACAAAATAAAAATACTTCTTCAACCGACTTCCAATAAAGAGGAGGTTCCTCTGTTTGACAATTAGGTATGCAACTAAAATTAATATTTATCCAACGATATACGATAATTTCGCGTGACTGGCCTCATAAAGGTTTCCCTTTTTTCCTATAGATGCCATCGTACAACTTTAAGTGATTTAAAACTTGGGGTTTTAACAACTCTATTTATATATATTTTGGACTGGATGCGACCGCACTCGCATCTGAACCACGACTAGAAAACTTTATAAAACTAGTTTGGGACAGAGATAACGCTCTACGTAGCCGAAATTAGCCGATTCTCTCTTTCCAAATGTCGATGTGCCATATTTACCGCCGGGCACTGTACGCCCTTATTAATATTAATAGACTGCGTTCAAGACTGATTTTTTACTCAGTTAAGGTTTTATTTAGTACGGGATAATGCCTACCTGAGCACGATAGCAGTCCTGAGCACAGACTTAATACGGGCACTAAATAACTGTACTATACAATTGACACACTGGCTATTTAACTTTCATCATTCGATGTGTCATTTTGTTTTGTATTGTATGCTACAGCTATTCTACTAATATTATAAATGCGAAAGTTTTTGAGTGTGTATGTTTGTTTTGTTCCACTCAGCTTCGCAATGGCTGAACGGAGTTTCATGAAACTTGGTTTATAGTTACCTTAGGCCCCGGAATAGGATAAGGGGTACTTTTCATCCGGGAATATCAAAAGTTTCTAGGCGAATAAACGAATTCCACGCGGATAAAGTTGCGGGCAGGTAGCTGGTCTTACTAATATTATAAATGCGCAGGGCTGCGTGTTGTTCTTAAATCAAAATTCAAAATAAAGTATAGACCTAGATTTTGTTCCGACTCGTAACCAAACAAAAATTGGTCAAAATCGGTTAACATTTAAGGAGTGGAAATCGTTATCGCCTTTTGTAAAAGGGTGATTTTTGCCGTTGGATCCAGTTGGATTTGCACTCTGGATCCAATATGCCGCCCTCGCCGTAAATATGTAATTTTGCTCCCTTTTGACACAACATACTATAAATTATTGTAGTGGTACAGCCAAACAGTTATCCTGACTAGATGAATACTGTGCGAATGGGCCGGCTCGATCGGGGTAGTAACACACCCTCACAGGATATCGGCGTAAAGTAATAGCTTGCTATTGCGTTTCGTACGGTGAGTGACGAGAGCCGGAGGCCTATTTGCTCATCCCCATCCCATCCCCATTCCCCATCCTCCCTAGACTAGCAACGCATTGGCAGCACCTCTGGTGTTGCAGATGTCCATGGGCGGCGGTGACCACTTTCCATCAGGTGGGCCATCAGCTCGTTTGTCTGTCAATTGACATTTATAACTTTGAATGTGAATAATTTCCTACATTCCTTTGATTGCAAACAGGTTTGGAGGTATTACATGACAATGGCTTACTTAGTCGTACCTGCTGTGCCCAGCCCTGTGATCCGCTGTGCCAGTCCAGACTTGAGTCTCAGGTATGGACATATTTAATTAACCTATTTCAATCAAACAGTATGCTCAACAATGTATGAACTCAGCAATATATTGTATTCAGCATTCACATTACGTACACTAGGAAAAAAAAAAAAAACAAAACGAAATTACTGGTCAGTTGTCTTTTTTGAGTATTACATCCAGCTTCCCCGTTGCACTCGGTTTACATACATTTCTTAGCGTGCGCGGGTCAGACTAGTGTGAGTAGTAAGTAGTACGCAGGAACACTCCAGCGGCACTAGCAAGGTTGACACAAGGATAAGTTAAACCGTCTTATCTCTAAATGCGTCTCTCTCACACTAGTGCCGACGAAAGAGATAGAGAGGTAAACTGGTTTAACTTATCCCCGTGTCTGGCATGTTAGGGCCGCAGTATTTTTAAAGTTAGTGGCGCATATAAAATTAGACAAACAGACATGAAATTCAAAACCATTGTGATCATTTTGATACTCATTCTGAAGCTGCCCTTGGTATTTTTTATGTTTATTTTCAATTTACGATTTCAAACTTTTTTCACTTGACGATTTCATTATATGTATAGATTTCACAAGACTTAATCTTGTTTGAGCTAAAATCATACGCCCCAATTATTCTGTTTCCACTTTATTAATTTGTTTGAGCTAAAACCATACGCCCCAATTATTCTGTTTCCACTTTATTAATTTGTTTGAGCTAAAATCATACGCCCCAATTATTCTGTTTCCACTTTATTAAATATTACACAAAAAGGAGGACGCCCGTGTACGCGTGCTTCTTAGATTTATCCAAGGCTTTCGACCTTGTCTCCTATGATGTGCTCTGGCAAAAGTTGCGCTGTGAGACGGATCTTCCGGATGAAGTCACTGGGTTGTTCCACTACTGGTATGAGAATCAGTCTAACAGTGTTAGGTGGGCGGGAGCTTATTCCGAGAGTTACAGGTTGAAATGCGGAGTACGACAGGGAGGGGTTACGTCGCCTAAGCTTTTCAACTTGTATATCAATGGCCTGATCAAGGAACTTAGCAGCGCCAAAGTAGGTTGTTCGATTGATGGCACTTTCATCAACAACATCAGCTACGCTGATGATATGGTCCTGCTGACTCCTGCGATTAGTGCCCTTAATAAGTTGCTCAGGATTTGTGAGAAGTACGCGGAGGTCCACGGGCTCAGGTATAACACGAAAAAGACCGAGCTCTTAGTGTTTAAGCCGCGGGCAGGTTCTGTGGGAACTGTGCCACCGGTGTTTCTCTATGGTAGTGAGGTAAGTCGTGTCTCTCAATTTAAATACCTGGGCCACTGGATGACTGACGACCTATCCGATGGTGTCGACATAGAGAGGGAGAGAAGAGGCCTGTCAGTAAGATGTAACATGCTCGCCCGCAGGTTTGCTCGTTGCTCCAAAGAGGTTAAAGTCTCGTTATTTAAAGCATATTGTCAAAACTTTTACACGAGCAGCCTGTGGGTGAAGTTTACGCAGAGAACCCTGAATGTATTGAGAGTGCAGTATAACAACGCGTTCAGGATGCTGATGGGGCTGCCGCGACACTGTAGTGCATCGGGCATGTTTGCGGAGGCGCGCACTGATGGTTTCCATGCTATCCTTCGTAAAAGGGCTGCCTCCTTGATGGCTCGTGTACGCGGCAGCTCTAATAGCATTCTGTCCGTTGTCGCCAGTAGGTTAGACTGCCCATACCAGAGGCACTGGGTGCAACTGCACGTGCGAGGGGTGGGGTAGTCTGGCTCTGGCATTTTAAATCCTGTTTAGTTTTAAGTTTAGTTGTACATATCTGTTTCTAACCTTAGTTCTTAAGTAATATTGTCTTACTAACACATTTATGGACCAATGGTCTGAAATAAATGATTTCAATTTCAATTTCAATTAATTTGTTTGAGCTAAAATCATACGCCCCAATTATTCAGTTTCCACTTTATTAATTTGAAATAATTATTTACGTAAAACTTTGATATATCATATCCTTAAATATATTTTAGTAAGCCTAGTTTTCTTATATCTATACTCAGTTTACAAATTACATTGTATAATTTTGTTATGTACGGTTAAAACGTTTGGCCGAAAGAATAATATACCTAATCGGCTGCTCTACGGAGAAAGAAAGTAACTGAATTTTTTTTTCGACACCAGTGTTTTTACATTTTAGGGACATTTAGAACACCGGTGTCGAAAAAAAATGGCAGTTACTTTCTTTTTCCGTAGAGCAGCGGTAATTTAATTTAGCATATTACCTTACGGAGCCGAGAGGTGGACAGTAGAAGTCTTCAATGGCTAGTAATAAACCCCTCGAGTTTGTTAGTTTTGACGAGTCCAATATATTACACTTGGTGACGAGGGTCTCATCTGATGATGAAGCTGGGAAGTAGAAAGTTGAACTCTTCAGTGGCTGGTAGACATCCCCCGTTTTTGTAGGTTCTTTTAAACTATAATGTTTATTCATAGTTTATAAGAAGACCGGCTTTTTTTTAAAAACATACTTTTTATGTAACGTAAGTGTTAAAGACGATTATAACCATTTTAGAGCCCTCACTTGCGTTCGGCCTCCAAACTAACACTCGGCGCAATAATGAATCACTTTCTGCTTGGTGCAACAATCTACTATTGTTGAGGGCGTGTAATATGTGTGGTTTGTTGCATAAATGTGTCCACCGGCAGCTCTTCGCCGGACTCGCTGAGCGAGCGCAGCGGCGGCGAGGCGCGCGGCGCGCATGCGTCGCCGGCCGCGCTGCACAAGCTGGCCGTGCCGCTGGCGCGCTGCGAGGTGGCTGAGGTGCGCGAGACCGCCGCCGCCGCCTGCGGGAACATCAACCCCGACTCGCTCAAGTAACACTGACACATTATGTTGATATTATACCGCCAGTTTATTGGAAGTGTCAATAGAAAAAAAGCTTAAGTAACGAGTATTGTTAAATAAACAACTTTTATCTACACCCATATCATTAAACCTCCATAGTGTTATCAAAAACCGTAGGAAATGACCACCATTTTGACAACCAATTAGGTAAAACGAGTGCTGCAATGTTATTCCCGTATCGATTTTAGTATAGAAATGAGATTAAATTTGGAACAGCTGTCAAAACTCAAGTGGGTCTCTATTCTAGTATCCATAGATATTAAAACAGTTATTGATACGAAACGTCAATTCAGTATGTTTTTTTAATATAAACTACACAACATTTGATCTCGAGTGACATGAGAATAGAGACTTCATTCGTTTGTCTATGATTTAAAAAAAAATGTTCTTGATGGAGGATCGAATTGCCGCCATTATGTTGGTGTTTTGCTGAACGAAAGTAGAATTGTTGTTGAATTGAATAGAAAAAGTTGTTTGTAATTTACATTTTAGTTGAAAATATGAATAGTAGTCTTCTCGGAGTGACTGTGTGATGTGAAAATGCGCCGTATATCGGAAATATGCAGCCACGATTGCAACAAATAACTTATTGCCAGAAAATATTGTTTCTGAACACATCATGGAGGATTTATAATATGTGTGTAGATAAAGTTATGTATGCAACTCTGCATAATTTGGCCTTAAAACACACGTGCGATCTTATTATAAAACTCGCTAAAGCTCGTTGCATGAAAACCGCACTAGTGTTTTAAGGACTATCATTATGCAACCGTCGCATAAACTACTATTGTCCAATCGGACAACTCGAACGAAATTCCTATATGCGCTCTTCTGTGAGTAAATATAATGTATGAAATAGTATTAGATATTCTGTGCTTATGTTTAAGTTCAAATTCGATAAATTCGAACGCTTATTTGATTGTGTTAGTAGCCATTCATCAACCCCGTTTACCGCAGAGATTTGATGGAAGAACTAGTGCCATTACTTCGTGAGGCAGTGGACCGCAAACAGGAGAACATGCGGCGCAGAAGGCGACGCGACGCGCTGCGGCTGAACCTTAACAAGATGATGCTTCTGATTGCCCAACGAAAAACCTTTGCTAACAGGTAGGTCACTCTTACGATCGATAGTTTGTTCTATTTAGGGTTCCGTACCCAAAGGGTAAAAATGGGATCCGCTAAGGCTCCGCTGTCCGTCTGTCCGTCTGTCTCTCATGAACCGTGATAGTTAGGCAGTTGAAATTTTCACAGATGATGTATTTCTGTTGCCGCTATAACAACAAATACTAATAAACAGAATAAAATAAATATTAAGGGGGCTCCCATACAACGAACGTTTTTTTTTTTTGCTCGTTTTTGATCGATATTGATAACGGCAACAGGTAGACGCTTGAAATATTCACAGAATATTTAGATATATGTTTACTTCAAAAATAAATAATTAAATTAAAATAAAATAAATATTTAAGGGGGGCTCCCATACAACAAACGTGATATTTTTTTGCTTGATTATAATGACACGGACCCCTTCGTGCGCAAGTCCGACTCGCACTTGGCCGGTTTTTATTTCAATTTAGTATTTTAGATTAAAATCAGTGTTTGTTACAGCTCATTCGCATTGGAAGGAGGTTGTCTCCATTCTTCACTCACAGAGTACTTAGACGGAGTCCGACAATGCCTTGAGGTGGAAGCCGAGAAAGACGCCCCTGCAGCAAGGGAACAACGGCTTACGTTTGCAGACTTCGTTACCGAATTAATTAAAAGTTTCTCCTGTAATACTGGCTTATATTATATCAAATACCTAATGCATTTTAACTCATATCTTTCTGTTTAACTAATTAAATGTGTCCTATCACAGTGGAAACGTACGGGTCTCTGATGAAGAAGGACCTGTGCCGCAATCTATTTTCTCTCTTCTCGGGATGGTGCGGGCCACTGGCGAAGCATTTAGGTGCACTTGTTCCTCAGCCACCCACTCACGAAATTGATGAAAAACTGAACCTATCTGCTCTAAAGGTATATGCACTTGTAAAATATTCCTAATTGTTGAATGAACTTGATGAATGCTATATACAAGGAACGGAACGAGTTACCTTCCCGCGAATGTGAGATTTTGTAGGCTTAGTGCTATATTTTTCTCTACTACTACGTTTATATTTGTAGCAGTTTTCAAGTTACAGTTTGTTAAAGTCCACGAAACGAGTCCGTTCAACCCTAATAGGTAATGGGGTCAATGACGCTCAATGACCTCAATGCTAGAGGCTGCTGGAATTACCTCAATCTGTAATTATTCCTGGAATGCAATTTTAAATACCTCTGAAGATTTGCTCTAATACAGAGAGATGTCCTCCACCACATCCAACAGGCCGTTGGACGATTTCTCGTGCTTTTGATTGCATCGCTAACAATCGTCCCTTGTACCACGAACAGCTCCGGACGATCTACCCAGAGGTAGTGTCGTACAGTACTTGTGTAGTGTGATGCTCTAACGTGCGTAGTGGCTGATCAGCGGATAAAGTAAACTATTAATTTAGACTGTGTAAGGACCAAGTCATTCGGTTTAATTTTGAATGTGTGAATCACTGATCAGCCGCTGCGAACGTTAGCAGGCCTTGCAGAGCAGTGAGACTTGAAGAAAGAGTGTTGCTGTTAAACGAATTGAACCCACTATGAGGCTTACGCTTGCTAAGTAGTACCAATAGTATGCGAGTCTATTAGGGTTGGCACCATGATAAAAAAAGATTTATTGGATAGTTTTTATTTTATTTTAATTAAACGTTTCTATCAATTACAAAGCGATTGTACATAACTTATATGTTACGATATTTTCGGGAAGATAACTCGTTCCGTTCCACTTTGTATTCTGGGCCCGGGAACATTAATGAGTAGAAGTCTAATTGTACTTTGGTTAATACGTCATAATGTACAATGGTTAAAAATCTCATTAATCAGTGATTGTTATAAAGAACAAATTATTTTGTTACCAAGAAAGAATTCTTATTTCTAACAATACGTTCTTACTTACATATAAACTTGTCGATTTCCTTTATCCCGATTACATTTTGACGTTGGAGCGTACTAACCCAAGTCCAGTTAGACTTCTACTCATATATGATCCCAGGCCGTATTCTGTATACCTAATTAATAAATATTTTCAATACAGGCAATGAGCGCACTAGTTTGCTGCGGTTCATGTTTCGCGCCGAACGCTTTAGCTGAAGATGGCTCCCTTTACCCGTGGCTCAGTGAGATGTTGTCATCAACTAATGACAAGGTGACATTCAATTATTATTTGTATCATCCTAAACATCATTATTGTGTCTTCGACAATTTGTTTCCGTCATTTTCTTCTTAGATATACGAGCTGGCTCGGGAAACGATAGTTCTACTTCTGGATTGCAATCCTGATATTGGACCTTTACTCGACTGGACAGTGGACAAATGCTTCACAGGCCCACCCCGAGTGGCTGATGGATGCTTCATGGCCTTAGCTACTATCTTCAGTGCCAGGTATGTAAAAGATAGAATTTCTATAAAACGTTAATTACAGTATCGATCACAGCACACTAAAATATTTACTCTTAAAGCATCTAATATACACCTCGGCTACTCTAGCTCGGGAGCTCTATTTGACAACTCTAATTGTAAAATAGTAGTTTATGCAACGGTTGCATAATGATAGGCCTTAAAACACTAGTGCGGTTTTCATGAAACGAGCCGATATGCGAGTTTCATAATAAGATCGCACGTGTGTTTTAAGGCCAAATTATGCAGAGTTGCATACATAACTTTATCTACACACATATTATAAATCCTCCATGATGGGTTCAGAAACAATATTTTCTGGCAACAAGTTATTTGTTGCAAACGTGGCTGCATATTTCCGATATCCGGCGCATTTTCACATCACACACACTCCGAGAAGACTACTTACTATTCATATTTTCAACTAAAATGTAAATTACAAACAACTTTTTCTATTCAATTCAACAACAATTCTACTTTCGTTCAGCAAAACACCAACATGGCGGCAATTCGATCCTCCGTCAAGACCATTTTTTTTTAAATCATAGACAAGCGAATGATGTCTCTATTCTCATGTCACTCGAGATCAAATGTCGTTCGGTTTATATTAAAAAAACATACTGAATTTATGTTTCGTATCAATAACTGTTTAATATCTATGGATACTAGAATAGAGACCCACTTGAGTTTTGACAGCTGTTCCAAATTTAATCTCATTTCTTTACTAAAAACGATAAAGAAATAACATTGCAGTACTGGTTTTTCCTAATTGGTTGTCAAAATGGTGGTCATTTCCTATGGTTTTTGATTAAACAATGAAGGTTTTATGATATGGGTGTAGATAAATAATTTTTCTCAATGTTAGAAAATAGAACACACGAATCCCTGTGTTGCAGCTACGAGTATAAGCCATGTTAGTTAATTATTAATGTTTATAGACAGTAATTTTTAGGTTAAGTAAATAGTTGTGTTGTAAAACAACGTATGCGGTGTTTACCTGTAAGTGATTGCTACACTCAAATTGCTATCTACTTTAGTTAAATTAATAAAAAACTATGTGTGTAAGGGTAAGCACTTGTTGGTAGACAATAATTAAATAAATAAATTAGTTAATAAGAGACGGAAGGTTTATGAGCGCGATACAAGCTAGTGTGCTAGGCCCTACGATAGGCCAAAGTTGTATGTAGATTGTGGTATTTTATGGTGTTACTTCTATTAGGCTGGGGAGCACTACGAGTGAGTATTATTTATTCATTTTATCGAGAATTTTCAAACACAACCGTATGAGAAGAGAAATATACTTACCCAGATACTTAGTCAGAGGCTTTCGGAACCATTTATCGACACCATATATATATATATATATATATATATATATATATATATATATGTGTGTGTGTGTTGTGTGTTGTGATGTAATGGTGCGTTGGTAAGGTGCGGTGTGCATTCCCAGGGAGTACCCGTGCGACCACTACACGGCGATCATCAACGTGACGCTGATGTGCACGGGCTGCCCGCGCGCGCCGGTGCACGAGGGCGCGCTACAGCTGCTGCAGCTGCTTGACAAGCGCTTCTTCGGCGCCGTGGGCCCGCTGCCCGCCGACGACCCCGACAACGGTCAGTACCTCACCTTATATATCCTACCGCATTCATTAAACAACAAACTCGCATCATTTATACACAACTTTCGTGGGGGCGATTACTTGTCTTACCTCATTAATTTACTTATTTCATAAGTTTTGAAGTACTCGGTGAGAAGCGTAAACCCTTCTTACATAGTTTTACCCGTCTGTGCATAAATACTCATTTAGTTTTATATTATTTTAAGACTGCAAGAGGCAGAAACAGTATCCCCGTACTTACCATCGAGCTACACCTGATTCCATCACAGTACTTACTACAAAAATATTATTGTTCAAAAATAATAACTTCTAAAATAATAATTCATCTATAAAATAATATTTCAAAAATAAAATATCTTATCAGCCAGTACTTTGAGCACAACATTTTAGACGAGGCAATCACAGTTCGATATGGCCGCCAACATGTGGACTGTCGTGCTAACAGCAAGTCCACAGAAAAGTGGTCAGCTGTGCCGTCGGACTGAGAATGGGTGGCTGGTGTTGTAAACTTCTTGATCAACTAACCAAATAAAAAAAAAATACAAAACAGTGCAGTAATGAATTTTGTATGCAACTTTATTGCTCTAGAGCAAATAAGGGCTGCTTTGTGCTGAGTGTTTAAGGCCATAATGAAGAAATTAAAGCGTAATTGGAAGAAAAATTTATTAATGCTTATTTCATCAGCGTTGGACATAATTTATTGTAATTATACGATGAATGCCACAGATTTAATAAATTGAAGTCGTATTTTTTCTTCAAATAACTTATTGTTACCAATTTTATTTACGAGTAGAACAACAATTTACAGTGTATCTATTTTCTTAATGTCTCTCGGCAATCATCGCATTTCCGAATATAAACGAATGCAACTGATAGAAATGCATTGTACCCAGATGATCGTTTCGAAGAAAGACGCTTGCGGGTTATATGCAGTTTAAGTGGAGTGAATGGATGTGTGGGGAGTGAGGATTGTCATCTCGAATTGTACGGGCGCGTGCTGGCGGGTGTTCTCAAAGGTCCAGCGTGTGATGCAGGGCTCGCGGCGGCGGCGGCGCATCCCCGGCGTGCCCGGCGCGCCCGACGTCCCCGGCGCGACGGTGCTCGTTGCCTCCGTGTAGTTGCTTACATACGAAGCTGTGGACATACTGAACGTTTAGATTGTTAGAATAGGATCATACATGAAACGGACCCAGATCTCGATGCATTGAAGCACCAACATTGATGCTGGAAGCGGTGTAGGTGTAGATACTACCAACCGAGCCCATGCATACATACATAGCATCACGCCCGAAATCCCTAACGGGGTGGGAAGAGCCACAAGACTACTTGTGGCCACGTTCGATTAATTAGTCCTCAGGTGGTATGATCAGCCCATCACCCATACAGATAGTCCACCATGTTGGAGAGGACCCGTCCCTTAGTCGACTTTTACGACATGCCAGGATTATAAGCATCTGCACGCATTCTATGCTATTTCTTTACTCCCAGTGCAGCAGAGGAGTAACCGAGGCAAATCTGTCCTCAATTTAGTACTAGTTGTGCCCGCGACTCCGGTCGCGTAGAATAAGTTTAATTTCCAGGAAAGCTTTTAATTATATTCATTATAATAAGCTTTTATTTAATCATATTTTTCATGAAAATTTGACATGTTTTGAGTAAACTGAAGTACCTTTATTAATTCTACTAAAAAAACACAAAAATAGACGCATGAACTAACAAATTAGAATGTTTCTAGTAAAACCAACTAAAAGTAAACTGCAACTTACTGGAAACGCTGCTCGCTCTGGCCGGATGAGACGTGGCAGTCCGCCTGATGGCCATCCTCCGGCACGCTTTGTTTCTCAACCAGGGTATGGTCTGCCGAAGTGCTCTCCTGAAGTTTTGTCCGCTCAAGCAATACAAAATGAAATTGACGCCGAAGTTGGTGTTGAAGAACATTAGCGCCACCTGCTGCAGCGCCGCCCACCGACCACTGTATTCACCGATGCTCTGGTCACAAAATAATTGCTAAATCAGGACACCATCTTTCGCCCTCAACCCTCAGTAAGCTAGATAATATACAGATACAGTCCTGGGTTTGTAAAAATTTTGATTATAAATGCATTTTTTTTTAATAGAGTGGTCATGTGCGAGTTTGACCCGCTTATCAAGGGTTAGGGGTGGGTTACAACCTAACACTACACCGTATCCAATAGATTCAGATACACCTTGCATTTCATAAAAATAGTTGATTTATTGAGATAACCGCTGTAGAAAGAAAAAATCCTCTTTTATTTACAGTTAAAGTGCTGACAAGACCTAAATCGGCTTTACTTAAACAGTTTTTTAACAAAAACCATTTAATTTAGCTAAGCGAAAAAATATATGTTCATATACTTTATATTATAGAAAACCTAACCTTTTTCCATATACCTATTTCAAAAACACGATTTGATAACTTCGATACGGTAAAGAAATATCGTGAAGGTACCTCTGAAATCCTCTTTAAACAATTGTATGTTTTAATTTTTTTTAACTTATGGGTCTATAATTAATAACACTATCACATCACGCCCATACGAACAACTTGACTAATTTATATTATACATTGCAGTGTGTTTACTTATATAATTCATCAGTTTTTAATTTTCCGCATTCAAAAACCGCACAGTGCTTCTCGTTCTCTCCGGTGCAAACAGACAGTGACCGATTACTCAAGGTCATTGGCACTTGTCAGCGTCTTAATAACCGTATTAAGCAAGTTCAAGTCTATTCCAGTGGCCACATAGAAATGTATAAATGAGCTTTCCCGGTACATAAAATTGGCTTTCATTTTTTAAATTATATATATAAATACAAAAAATCAAACACAGCCTGCAGCTCAATTACGCAGCACAATTGGTATCGGTTTGGCTCGAAATGCAAACCAATTTAGTCTTAACTCTGTGTAAATAAGGGTACAATTGGTTTACTTTTCGCGAAAGCGATACCAATTGGTGTTACGTAATTGAGCAGCAGGTGACAGACGGACGGACACGGACAGACGGACAGCGGAATCTTAGTAATAGGGTCCCGCTTAACCCTTTGGGTACGGATCCCTAAAAAGGAATGCCCAGGCAAAAAGAATGCACAAAGTTCTTTCCTTTGGCAGGTTGGGGCTTTCTTGTCTCAAATAGAACCTAACCTTGACCTAACGATGCCGGGAGGCTTGCGGATGATATTGACTGTAAAATGCCTGCAGCGGTAATATCTCGAATTTTATGATTACGACGCAACGAAACAGCTGCTAGGAATACAATAAAAATGAAATCCCTCGTGCAATGAAGCTTGAAGAAGACTGATACAGTAGTTGCGAATACTTATGGAAATCTCGTCTCTTTAATAAAGGACTTTAATAGGTTTTAGAAAATACTTATCTTCTCTTATCTTCTATAATAATGTGTGACACCATGGCCGATGCCCAGCTTTTGCGTGAATTCTTAGGATTGTGATAAAATGTTTACAGTTTTTATATTGTGTGTTTACATTTGTTGGTGTGTTAGTGTTTGATTTATGAACTGTTGACGTTTTTTAAATTTACTTTATCTACACCCATATCATAAAACCTCCATAGTGTAATCAAAAACCGTAGGAAATGACCATCATTTTGACAACCAATTAGGTAAAACGAGTGCTGCAATGTTATTCCCGTATCGATTTTAGTATAGAAATGAGATTAAATTTGGAACAGCTGTCAAAACTCAAGTGGGTCTCTATTCTAGTATCTATAGATTTTAAAACAGTTATTGATACGAAACGTCAATTCAGTATGTTTTTTTAATATAAACTGCACAACATTTGATCTCGAGTGACATGAGAATAGAGACTTCATTCGTTTGTCAATGATTAAAAAAATGGTCTTGACGGAGGATCTAATTGCCGCCATTATATTGGTGTTTTGCTGAACGAAAGTAGAATTGTTGTTGAATTGAATAGAAAACTACTATTGTTGTGTTATCCATTATCATCAATTCCACAGCGAACGATATGTAGCTTGAAAAAAAAAAGCTGGACAAGTGCGAGTTAAATTCGCGTAGAGAGGGTTCCGTGATTATATGAAAATTCCTGTTACTTTAAATACTTATAGGTTAAACTTCTTATAGGTTTTCTTGTAATCTATAGGTGAAGAAATATACACCGTATTTAATCAAAATTTTAGGTCCAGTAGTGAACGATACATTTTCGCCTATTTTCATAAATAACTTAAAAACCATATTATAAAAAAAATTGTACTTAGTCTGCAAAACTTCTTTTTTCTTTTACGTTTCTTATTTACCCCCAAAAGTGGCTACCATATTTAATATTGATTTATTTACGTTACACGTCCGTGTTGCGTTCACCGACTAATATATTTGTACCAAATTTCAACTCAATCGGTCCACTGGTTTCCGAGCAAACAAACAGACAGACAGACACACGAGTGATCCTATAAGTGATTCGTTTTTTCCTTTTGAGGTAAGGGACCCTAAAAAATAGGCAAAGTAATGTTACAGCATTAATTTATTCAGAATAATATTGCTTGTAGCAAGCCAGATTTTCCGAACTGTTACAAAAAGATCTAGTATCGAAGGCGGGAGGTTCGCTTCGCTCCCGCCTTGGCCTTCTGAATGTAACCTATCCGAGGCACTTTTGCTCCGACCTACCTTGCTCGCTCGCTCGCTGCCATTTACCAAACCAAATGTAACGTGTGACTAAGTGAAAAATGTGCTGTGAAACAAAAAACGTAACATTTCATAGGGAAAATTAAAAACCTTCTACGGACAAGTGATACTCGTAAGATATAGTAAAATGCAGACAAAAAAATTTGGTGATTGCGATAGGATATCCTGCCTCTTACTATTATTAAGAAAAGATTGCATAATCATCTATACATTTATGAAAATTATATTTTAAAAATGACTAGATACGACTTGAAATCTATAAAATTCGACAGTTTTGGCAAGTAGCGCTTACTTCTTTATCTTGCAGCAGTAATCAAATGCTGGCAATAACGGCTGTTGGAACGTTTTTCTTCGATTCTACTATGTAGGCACGTAAAATGTTCAGCTGAATAGTTTAACCTTTAGAACGCCACGACTGAGTGCGAGAAAGCGTTCCCCGGACGCCGAGTGACGGCTGTAGCCGACAAAATGTATGGAAAACGACATGCCATGCACGGAAATGTGCTGTAGCATTCAAAAGGTTAATCGTATCAGCAATTCACCCAGTTTACGTATTTACGATTACAAAAAGGATATAACATTGAAAATTAGGTCGCACAGATTTTACAAAGATTTTATGCTCGTGACAACACCGACATTTTTATACAAAACAATTCGCTCACCATGTCATAAGCATATGCCACAATGCGCATAGTGTAGGCTGGCATATTGAGTATCACGAAAACCGAAGAGACGATAAGCAACATTTTCGTGACTCTCTGCTGGGACTGCGGACAGCTCTGGAGACGCGCCAGGCGAGCGCGCGGGCGGGGCGGCGGGGCCTGCTCCGCCTTCACGAGGAGCTGCCGAGCGCGCCCCAGCCGGTACACCGCCACCATTATCCACGCGTTGAGGACTACGATCGCACTGAGCGGAGCGGTGAAAGATACTGCGGTATCCACTAGATTGAATCTCGCAGCCTGCTCCAGATATTCATCGTCTATATTGCAATCATTTTTAGTCGGTACGGTGAACCGCAGCACGGGCGCGTTGAGGAGCAGCGCTGACGCCGCGATCGAGCTGATGATGTGCCGAGCGCGAGTGACGGAACATACCGCGTTGCGGCGTAACGGGTATAAAACGGCTACGAATCTTTCCACTGTAAAAGCTACAACCAGCCACGCACTCAGGCAGCAAGTCACATACGATATGTAAATGAAAATTTGACAGAATCCTTCGCGTATAAATAAACCGCTCAACTGAACAGCATTTAGCCACGGGGGCAAAAGTTGGAATAAAAACATTGTATCGGAGAGCGCTAGCGCTGACAAATATTGGCTGGTAGACTGTAACCTCAACTTGCTACTATAGAAAACGAATACCGACACCAAGTTGCCGACAGTCCCTAGAACAACAAGTAAAGGGGTGTAGTAAACGTTTAAAGCGAAAGCCACTTGCGACGCAACGAAATCGAAAAGAGTTTGATTAATTAACGTAGAATTACCGTCCGCGAAAATTGTATAGTTAGAAAAGTTGGCCCCGCCGTATTCCAACGGGCGGTCAGACATAGCGCGGCGTCCTCGCGCCGCGCCTTTCAGGTGATGACTGTGGCGGGTGGCGGCCGACCACGGCGCGGCCGCACTGTGGGGTGAATATCGGCTTTCGTACGGCCTGAAAAACACCCTGTGGAAAAATTTCGAATGTGTCATTAAATCGGAAATTTCTAAAATTTGTAACACACTATTAACACCACTAGATGATTGTGACACTGTAGATATGTTTATTCTATAATTACCAGATGAACTTTAATCTTTGAAGATGCATTTAAAAAACTTATGCGAAATAATTGATTAAATAACTCAAAACACACTAAAAAGTACCTATAAAACAACTTCTCTTACAGATTTACAACCCCGTACATATTTCTAACCTCATACTTATTACAAACCTCATAAACATTGTTCTTAAATTTCTGATAATCATTTTTTAATATACTATGATTACATTATGAGTCATTCGATACATTCATTTTAAGGGGATATATACACCTCATTTGCAATCTAAAAGGTCATATATGCTAGTAGGATAGGAGTTTGGTGCTAGCCACCATGATCACTTGCACCCAAAATCACGTTGCACCCAGCATGGTCCGGTGGGAAACAGAACATCCGAAATGTTCACCGCGAACCTTGTAACGGAACGATCTCACGATTATCTCTGACTGCGCTAAGGTCCGCACCATTTCGGTATTGAATATTGGTGAAGCGTAACGCCATTTTCAATAGAACTTCAAAAGAACAAAGCATATTAAATTTACTTAAATCTTGCAGCAGGGAAAAGTAGAGTGACATTGTCCAAAACATGTAAGTTCTGACATGAACAATGTTTATTTATTACAATCCGGCCTCTTCCGCACGAATGCGTGCATGTTGGCGCCATTTGTTATTACTGAAACTTTATTATTTATTTGACGTGTAACGTTACGCATCCGTTTGACCACACATTAAGAATAAATTAATATTTACTATAGAAAAAAAATCAAAAATACTTACCTGTTTTGTAAACAAATGGATTGGATTCTACTCTTGATTCTGAACAAACTAATTTCTAGTTTTGCGTTTATTGCAAAACACGTTGTATGTGTATGTGACCAAAAACGGGATGGTCCACTTTAGCTCCTGAACTACTGGACCGATTTCAATAAATCATATGGTTCGTGGAGATCGAGCAAGTGTTATTTAAGAATTTTAAAAACGTGTCTTTGAATTTTTTACTTTCCGATGTGACTTTTTCTTACAGTCAATAAATGAAGGGTCATAACGGAAACATGAAATTACTATGATAAAGTGGAGACATTTTTCTCCTATTAGAATCAATAGTATTCATTATTTGATATTAATTCTGCGAATAAAGTAAAAGGTACACCTATTTCTGAAAACAGTCAAGTGGCGCTTTAATAAGTAAAGGAATGTGTCGATGTGGCGGCAGGCTCGGAGAAGGGGCGCGGGACCCTGGACGCGCTGCTCTGCACCACGTACTGCCGCTCGCAGCTGTATCTTTCGAGGCAGTTATCTCAGCTGCACCCGGAACTCACCATGCCAATGTTCTCAGGTAAAGTAAATTATAATACTCAAAGCGTCAAGTAAGTGCCAGAAAGTATGTTCTGTTTTGTTCTGAACTACTTTAATTTTTTACCCCTGTGAGTTTATAAAAATAATTTAAAAACCTTTAACCTTTTGACCGCCAAGCATGTCTGAGAAGTAACACGAATTTCAACTTTAATTCAAGGTAGTGAAGGACTTTTTCTGTATCCGCTGACGGTTGCAGCCGACTGTGGCGGTCAAAAGGTTAAAGGTGATAAAGTATGCGATATTCATTAATGATTATCACTTAAAAATCATAGTTTCATAAATAAATCTTGATATGACTAGATAATGTGTAAGTATATTTTGTGCACAAAAGATGCGATTTAGTTTTGAGCAATTACCAACTTCGATGTACATTTTTGTTTAAATTATCTTAATAGAACTCCCTGCCATTAAACACACACTCGGATTATCGCAATAACTACAATATTTAATGCAGAAATTACCGCAAGATTCCAAACGGCTCGCACTGAAGTGCGGCAGCTGCTGCTCCAGTACCTGCTGCCCTGGCTAGTAAACATCGAGCTGGTGGACCCCAACGTGCCGCCGGCTAACCCGCTGTCTTACATACAGGTACATCCCAGGAGCTACTTCAGGGGCCCGTTTCTCAAAGCTTCATTCGGTTCATTTCTCTTTTAACCCTGTGAACACCCCAAGCCGACAGGTGATTTCCGTGCCCCTGCTTTCACATTAGGCGATTTAGTCGCGCGTCTCAGTAGCGCGGCAGTTGCAATGTTAAGTCGCGCGGTAGGGGACCATATAAACAATAGTAACGCAGCTGTCGGCAGCGTGGGACTAAGTGAGAAAGTAGCGCTGCAATCGCAGTAATGTGACGCATCCGCTGTTGCAGCGCTACTGCCGCACAACTAAACCGCTTAATGTGAAAGCGCTCTTAATTGCTTCCGGAACTGTGTAAGCATGCAAGATGGAAAAATATTAACTGTGTATTCATTCTCACATGTCAATCTACGTTTTGGCTAAATTTCATCCAAATTGGTCCAGTGAACTTCAGTGAGAACAAAATAGAAAGATGTTTTCCATTTCGCGTTTTCCTGCAGAACAGTTACATTATTGCAGGCGCCCGCTAGTATTGGGTTGCCTGGCGTACTTGTTCGAAAGTTACTTGTATTTTACGAGACAGGCAATCGGCGTTCCGGACGAGGTTTCTCAAACACAGAAAAAATAATGAAAGAATATGTACCTATAAAAAATAAACGAACGAATTTTCAGAAAAGAAATACAAAAGTACATCTTCATGTATTCTCCCTTCGATTTGGGTGACAACAACTTATTCTTGACTAATTTTCTCCCTTCCCTCAATACTGGCAGTATGCACTCGTGGTTTTGTTTTCAATCTCCTCATTAGAACTAATTTACATACATACATAGCATCACGCCCGAAATCCCTAATGGGGTGGGCAGAGCCACAAGACTACTTGTGGCCACGTTCGATTAATTAGTCCTAAGATGGTATGATGAACCGTATGGTGACAGGTGATCAGCCCATCGCCCATACAGATAGTCCACCATGTTGGAGAGGACCCGTCCCTTAGTCGACTTTTACGACATGCCAGGATGATAAGCATCTGCACGCATTCTATGCTCTTTCTTCACTCCCAGTGCAGCAGAGGAGCACTAGAACTAATTTCAATACTTTTAAAGTATAAAATACAAGGCAAGGAAATTGTATTAAGAGAAGTGTGAGTCTACGGCTTTTCATTACATACGATAACGATTGGGGTGCAAATCGTTATCGCCTTTTGTATGAAAAGCCGTAGATTCACACAATTAAATGTTAACTGATTTTGACCAATTTTTGATAGGTTGTCTGTGAGAATTCAGTATCATACAAAACGAATTTCGGCGATCATTTGACTTTATTGATCTTTAATCAATATTCAAAAAACGTATAGACCTAGATTTTGTTCTGACTGACAACCTGTTAAAAATTGGTCAATATTGGTTAACATTTAAGGATTGGAAATCGTTATCGCCTTTTGTATGAAAAGGGTGATTTTTGTCGTTGGTTCACAGTCTTCTTAATACACGAAAGTTTATAAATTCTACTTGTATTGCATCGTGTCAAAATACGCTGTATTTTGCCGCTTTTTAAATATTGAACTTATTTAGTGTGGAGATATTCGAGCACTGCAATTAAACGCAATAACTGAATACAATAGACAAAGTTTTCTTTTTTTTGCACTTCTAACACTGTAGCTGGCTGCCTGTTTTAGGATTTTTCTATAACCATTTTTATTTAATATGTAGATTTAAAAGTATAACACTGCGGCCGGGAATGGATTTTCATAAGTGTGTCATTCGTAATCGTAAAACTTTGTGTCTTCTTTTTTTTAAAGTAATACGAATAATTCCGAGCATGTTTGAAAAAAGAGTGTAGAGTAGTGTGTGAGTAGTTTCAGTGAACTAATGTTTTACATAATACCGCCTTAAATATTCTATCTTATTCTGTATGTTGTTTGAAAACGCATTTAAATAAAGAAAAAAAAATACTCTAATTAAAACTCAAAACCTTAAGATACCTCTTCCCCAGTAATATGGTGATATATCGCTACAGTACTACGCTTCTGAAGCTGGTCGCAGCGGCCGGCGCGAGGGACTTGGCTCCGCAGAAGCCACGGAAATGGTCCTAAACAATCTGTTCTACATTACAGCAAAGGTAATATTTTTATAAAACGTGTTTTATTTTGTGTTGTTAATAATCGGGGTCATAATAAATATATAATTGGGGAATGATTTGGGATAGGGTTCGGGCCACGTCAATACGTAATTTCGCGTAATTTACCTGTATTACCCGCGACACGCATCGATAAAACATAAATTGCGGGTGCCTATTGTTTCGCAGAAAATCAATACTGCAAATTTCAGTTCTCCGACTACTAACAAAGAATTTTTAATTGCCGTATCGACAACAACGATATTTAGAAACTCATACCGTTTTTATTTTATATATTGAAAGTCCTATCTATATTTTGAAGCAACAGATACCCGAATATCATATTTTGCATTTTCAAAATACCTACCGAATTCACAGATCAGTTTTATTATTCTATTTGTGTAACTGAAAACTTTAACCTAAAATTCTCATTAGGCATGACTTCTTCGAATCGGTTATATTTAAATGTTTTGGTCAGAATACTTAAGAAACAAAAAGCGTACAGGGCTGGGGGGCACGGGGGCGGAGCTCCCCACGCGGACGGCTGGAGGGCCAGACAACAACAGAATACAGACAAGTTAAAATGATACTCTTCAGCTTAGGTAGGTTTATTAGTTACCACTTGTCCGTCAGAACAGAAATAGGAGCGCCGTGACGCGTGGCTTCGTCACCTACGTCGCAGATCCATCGGAATAAGTTAAACGCAATAAGCATCCCTTTTTTATGCTTTACCTGCATGTGTACATACTTACGTGTTAAGCAAGATGGAACATTGGACAAATCACTTTCATTAATCTTTTTGGTGAAAACAGTCTAATCGTTCCCGTTAAAAAAGACTCATATCTCCGAAATTACAAAAGTATAATTTTTTGAACTACTACTGGAATCATCAGATCCTGGATATATGTTCGACGGGTACGCCAACTTGACGCTCACGAATAAAGTCCGGAATACTGAATCGTCGATTTAAATAAAATAATTTTAAAAGAAAAATTCGACGATACAATAATCGTAGTGCTGAAATACGGACAAGTGAAAATTCGATGATGTAAAAATGTTCCTAGTTGCGTACCTATCGAAGTATAGTTGTCGGGTAAATAAAAGTCGAGCTCCAGACTTTCTATGAAACAATAGCTACCCCATAAATTGACATTCAGAGACTCAATGATTTTAAAAACTCTAGCGTACAAAGATATAATATTACGAACAATTTAAGTTGATATGCATCAAAATGATTTCTCAATGTTATTGGATCTGGTAAAATGAATAATCGATTCTCGATACACAATACATGGTGAATCTAAGTAATATCTTAATAATTTATCAGTGCAAACATTTTGAATGTTGGAACTTCATTTTTTTTTACCTTTAATTTCAAAGACCCTTTTTTAAGTAAGGGGAAGTGTCAAAATATTTGTTTTTACGACAAGATCCACCTCTAAGTAAATTTCTGATTATTACTAACGAGTACTTGTATCTGCACTAGCAAGAAGTCTTCTAAAGTGATAATTATGTCAAGCAATTTTATAATCACGCAATTATAGTATATTATAACTTATACCAGAACCCCAAAAATCGACTTACAGGAGCCTATACGCATTTTGACACCCATGCTTTTGTTGCTGGTCAAGAAATCAATAAATACATGATGAGAAAGTTGTATAGTTGGATTTATTGAATACGACGTGCTATCGTTACGGGATCCCCTCAGTTGCTGATAGCATTCATTACCTACTATTAATTTCGGAAATAAAATGTAATAATACTAACATCGGTCCTTTTGTCTGTTTGTTTCTTGTAACGTTTTATAATGTTTTACCTATTATTTCTGCAGTTTTCCGATCAGCACCCAAAAGAAATTGAAGAGCTGTGGTCAACTCTGTGCGCTTGTTGGCCCAACAACTTGAAGGTTATCATACGGTACCTGATTATAGTGTCAGGAATGGCACCGAACGAACTTTTGCCATACGTAAGTACTGCTTGACAGGACTTAATCCTTTGGCTTTTATCTCTTTAGTAGGTGGTTCATAAGTAGCGAGTGATTGGTGGCCTTGTTGGGTCGAGGGTTTGGACCAGTCTCGCACGTCAAAGATCTTCGACTGTCTTAAATGGAATTTGGTAGTTGTTTATAAATTATTGTGAAGAAAAAATTGCGAGAAAGCCTGCATATGCAACGTTCATATGAAATAATCTGAGAAAATATTAATGGCAACTAAAGATCTGATAAGTAATATAACGATGAGTGTGAAGGTCCCAATTCACACCAGGCTGCGTGGGGTTTACGCCTAGTTTTTCTCTTCATTAGAAAAGACGTAAAGCTAACAGCAGGACCTATTCGGGCCGATTATTATTATGTAGTAGTAACTTATAATTTACTAGTATGTTCTTGTCTATACACATAAAACAATACCGTGACTCACTTATAGATAACGCACAGCCTAAACGAGTGGTCCTAGAGGTTTGAAAGGAGACATTCCTCAAGTACCGTAGAGGTGAACTATTGAGGGATTTTTTGAAATTCCACCCCTAAAGGGGTGATAAAGTTTGTATGGAAAATACCGCGGGCGAAGCTATGGCGGGTCCACTAGTATCTTGTAAAATTTAGAACCATTTGACTAGTTGTTGATTAATTTATGAACAGGCTAAACGCGTCGTGCTGTACCTAGCACGCTCGCGCCCCGAGAGGCTCCTCGATGAGATGATGACGGAACTGCAAACTGTGGAGACGCTCAATTGTCTAATCGAGCGAACCGAAACACCGCCCTTCTACCGACTTACTTCCATGAGGAAAGCCACGTCGGGACACAGTGACGGCCCCGGTACAGGTTCTCAGGTTGGTGCATCAAAGACAGAAAATGTAATTTATTTCAATATACAATAATAATAAATAAATAAATCAGGGGACAATCTTAACACGAATCGATCTAGTCCCAAAGTAAACTCTAAAGTCTTGTGTTATGGATACTAGACGACGATGTAAATACATACTTATATAGAGAAATAAATACTTAAATACATAGGAAACATCTAAGACTCAGGTCAGGAACAAACATTCGTGCTTATCACACAAATATTTTCCCTTACCGGGGATCGAACTCGGGACGCTAGCTTCGGAGGCAGGGTCACTACCAACTAGGCTAACCGCGTCGTCTAACAATTAGAAGACATGACATTTTATGTGGCTCCACACTAAGCTAAGCCTGTCTCGTGGAGTCAGGTTAACGCTTCGTGATAAATTGAACGAATAAGGCTATAAATACTTTTTTATTAATCGCCGCAGCCACGACGGCCACGAGTAAAACAAATAAATTAAGTATTTTACTGCTTATACATTTCGGGGACTTAAATAGAAATCTTAAAACGATTATTCCCGGAAATAGTGACATGAAGCGTCAAATAAATGGTTGTCGCTGAAGGCCTATTAGCTTTTATTGTCGACACTATAGCATCATCTCACTTTTCAACTAATTCGTTGATGGTAGATTAGGTCTCATGCATACGCATAGGAGCGCGGCTAAGTTTTCCGGGACTTATGTGTGGAATTAAATTTGGGGATAACTTACTACCCAGTCCTTTTCGTAATGGGAGAAAGCCAATGGTAGGAGGTGCAGGATCAGGATTTTAGGATAGAAGGTTAAAATTATTATCAAACTATATTGTGATTAAAACTGAATATATATGCAAAGTTTCATTAAAATCGGTCGAGTAAAAGTAGCTGAAAATTTAGTCGCACGTTTTCGTACAAATATACGAAGTGAAGCTAGATAAAACTATTTAGAAATACAAATAAAAATGTTTAGCTGTCAAAGACCCGACGATGTGTATCTCTCGTATACCAGAGACCGTCGGTGAACAGGATAGTGACTCGTGATCGAGACATACCGAGTTCGAACCCCATGACAGGATGTGCATGCGGTGATATCACTTACGTTGCAGGACGCTACGGGGCGGACTGGGGAGCTAGCGCCGGTAGAAAAAGGGACTATACATACAAAGCGGCATAGTGGTGAAGACCCTACTAAACCCAGGTAAGAAATCTATCAATTACAAATTATGTATGTGCAACATTTTTATAATTATATTTATCTCGTAGTTTTGTTTTGTTTACTAAACCTTACAATATTTCCTAGGAATGAGCATCTTTAATTTAATTCCGAATTTGACATGTGATTTGCTTTTATGAGTATATAGTTAAAATTACGCTTTCTTGGTAAAACAAATCGATGATCGTTTGTGTAAGATTCGTCGTTATACAAGGACTAATTTAGAATTCAGTATAAACCTACATTTTATTATAGCGCCGTCGTGATTTTTTTATTGTTGATGTATATACATTTTTATTTGTTCATTGCCACGGTAAAGTTCTTGGCTGCTTTATTGAAATATTGATACAGAGTCAAAATATAACCTCCTCCGTTTTATTGGTTTATAATAAATATGGTTCGATTCTTCGAATCATGTGTTCGCTTCCGTTCACTAAAATGTCAGTAAACTGCTTGAATCAGGAAATGGAAACAGTTGACGTACTAACAAATGGTCAGGCCAGCTAAATGGGTTACATGTTGTGATATAAGGGAGTCCTCTATTGTTGGTTTACGTAAAGATTCAATTTTCGTAAACTGAATTCTTAATTTTGTTAGCGGTTATAAAAACCGCCGTAATTCGTATACCTGTGGCCCGTTTTACGAAGCTACAAGTTACAATTTTACAAGCAAAAACTCGCAAAACCGATGACAGATCCCACACAACTGCCTTGCAAGGTTGCAAGATTTCGCCTCTAAAATTGTAACCTGTAGCTTCGTGAATTAATTACTTACTCTATTTTCTATCACCGAATAATTTAACCTCGCAATATCATTGTTGTAACCTGAAGAGGGTTTTGTCGTGTCGTGTCCTACAGGTGCAACCAACAATTTAAATGGGTTCGCTTGTTGCTTACTTTGAACAGGTGTTTAATGTTGTCAATGATAACTCCCTCATGATTAAAAGTTCCACGAACGCAAAGGTGGGCTTTGATATGCGTATTAGTATTTTATGTTTTCTAATTTAACAATTAAACCGTTCAAAATTATGAGACTTCAAAAAGTAATGAGATCGAATGTGTTCCATTAACGTAGGGTAAGGCATGGACGCGGTGCGGCAAAGATTCGTAACGCAAGTTGATTGTACCCTAACGGTACATTAATAAAGCCACCATTGCTTTTATAAAAAAATCAGCATTTGATTTTTTATAATACCTTGCTTTTTATTTTCTTACATTATAAATACGAAGTCTTAAGACTTCATAAACGTATAAAACGTTTTAATCGACCTGAACATCAGGAAAAGTCACATCGTGGACAGTGATAAATCATATGAACGGGTGTGTCCGGCGTAAGTGATTGGCCGCTTGTCAACTTAATAAACACGCCAAAAACAACAGCTGTTGGAGTTCAAGCGTGAGTGAGTCTATCACGTGAATAACCGAGTTAAATCAAAGTTTTTCATTACAAGTCAGTAATAATAGTTTATGCAACGGTTGCATAATGATAGGCCTTAAAACACTAGTGCGGTTTTATGAAACGAGCTTTTAAGCGAGTTTCATAATAAGATCGCACGTGTGTTTTAAGGCCAAATTATGTAGAGTTGCATACATAACTTTATCTACCTACACACATTATAAATCCACCATGATGTGTTCAGAAACAATATTTTCTGGCAACAAGTTATTTGTTGCAATCTTGGCTGCAATAACGATATCCGGCGCATTTTCACATAATACAGTCACTCCGAGAAGACTACTATTCATATTTTCAACTAAAATGTAAATTACAAACAACTTTTTACAATTCTACTTTCTTTCAGCAAAAAACCAACATGAATGGTCAAAGCGGTAATGGCGGAATTCGATCCTCCGTCAAGACCATTTTTTTTTAAATCATAGACAAACGAATGATGTCTCTATTCTCATGTCACTCGAGATCAAATGTCGTGCAGTTTATATTAAAAAAACCCACTGAATTGATGTTTCGTATCAATAATTGTTTTAATATCTATGGATACTAGAATAGAGACCCACTTGAGTTTTGACAGCTATTCCAAATTTAATCTCATTACGATACTAAAATCGATACTGTAATAACATTACAGTACTGGTAACTAATTGGTTGTCATAATGCTGGTCATTTCCTACGGGTTTTGATTACAATATGAAGGTTTTATGATACGGGTGTAGATAAATATACTTACTTGCCTTTCCATATTTCCACATTATATATTAACATTCGGTAACTGATCAAGATACTGTACGAAATATTCGCAGTTTTAGTAATTGTTTCAATAAGTAAATATTTGATTAACAAAATAAGTTAATGATTTATGTTCATTATGAACCGACTTCAAAAAAAAAAAACAAATATACGCGTCGAATTGAGAACCTCCTCCTTCGGAATTTTTGAAGTCGGTTAAAAAGGAGGAGGTTTTCTATTCGACTCGTATATTTTTTTTTATGTATGTTCTCGCGTAACTTTTTAACCCGTGAACCGATTTCGATAATTCTTTTTTTGTTGGGATTGTCATAGTTCAGAAATGGTTCCATAGAAAAATTGGTGGATCTGATGATGGGATCCATGAGGAATCAACAGAACTCCACAAATTTTGTAAGCAAGGATATACCGTTTTTGCCATCTTCTAATTTCCTCCCAAATTTGTTGAGAAACAACGTTATTACCAGTTCTTTAGTAAGCTCACTTGTATCATAATGTAGTATTAATGTGTATTATTGTTTTCAACATCTGCTTACCATAGCATTGTAGAAGTGATAACAAATGTGATGGTTTGTGCAGCGGCGGCAAGGGCGAGCCGAGCGGCGCGCGGGCGCCGGACAAGCGCGCGTCCGCGCCGCCGTGCGCCACCCCGCCCGCCGAGGATGAGCCGCAGCCCTCCGACGGCGATGCCACCCCCGTTAGTATCACACACACTAACAATTGACTAACCTTATATACTTTTGCTATTACTTACGTAACAGTTGTACCAATATCTTCAACATTTCAATTTAAGTAGATATGCATGCATCACATTTCAAGTTAAGTTATGATGATACCCCATTATCAAAGGAGCGATTTTATTCAGAGGGCTGTTGCACAATATTTTTTCACTTCTCATGCTCGTAAAGTTGTACTTTATGTCGGGAGAAGGCTGCATAAAATGGAGTTTTATGCTCTTATGCATAAAATAATTTCTTCTATTAAGATTAAGCCAATTAGGCCTTACAGCCACATACAAAATACTACTTACTATAAAGAAGGAAATCAAATTGGATATGACTTCATCCATCATCGGGTGGAAATAATCGATTCCCACATCACACGTAACAAGCATAAGCGATGCCGCCGGAACGGAAATGGAAAGAGTTAAAAATAAAAACCCTCCACTCCATTTCGACCGTGCATGGCCCCAAGGTGGGACGCCGAGTAGGAGGGAAAAAGAAAAACGAAAGTAAAACTACTATATATCGACCGCTGAAAATTAAAGGCGCTTAACCCAGCATATAACTGCAAGTTCGGTTCCGAGCACAGTCGCCGACCAAAAAAAACATGTAATAAAAAAACAGTTGGGAGAGGCAGCTGCTGAAAAGTTGACGACCCGTAAAACTAGTAACAAAAAACCATCCGACTAAATTGTAATAGTTATCAGACCAACATAAAATAACGCTAATAATGACTTTTGTAATTTGGAAAAGAAAACAAACAAACATACATATCAAACTATAAATATGTGTATATATATATATACATGAAGTCAAAGTCAAACTATCTTTATTCAATTTAGGCATTTACAAGCTCTTATGAAGGTCAAGGAATATATATATATATATATTATCCAGATTAAAGTAGCCTATTAAAATTATTTGCTCTATTTTGAAACGCACGACGAGCTACAGAGAGAGATAACCTAATTAAACGCGGATGAGTCGCGGGCAAAAGCTAGTAGGTCATAAGTATATTAAATACATTAACACATGTTTAATATTTGTTAATTCTTTAATCAAGTACCGTATTATAGACGGGCATCTGCCCCGAGATGGCGCTGAGCACGCCGACGGCGGGGAGCGCGCCGCCGACGCCGCTGGAGGCGCGCATGGACGTGCCGCAGCCGCGCCCGCTGCCCATGCCGGAGTACGGTGGGTTCTTCGCGCTCCTCACGGAGTACCTGCCCGACAGCAACCAGCCCATCTCCGGATTTCACAGGTAAACATAATTGTTTTTGCCCAATTTATTGCATAAAAAATAAAGATATCTGGCCCCCTATTCTTGCTGCATTAAAAATTATGTCGATTGCGAGATTAAATGTCAGATTCATACAGTTGTGTCAATCGACTGTATGAACTGACTTTTAATCTCGATTGTGAGATTATATCGAATGCACCGAGAATTGGGGGCCAGATACACAACCAACTCTACTGCTAAAGATATCTTGTATTAATCCAGAAGCTCAGTCGTGCTATTTAAATGGAATTACCGAATGTATTTGAATTACTTGTTAACCTATACCTTCCTTATGCTATTATTCTTCTAAATACCTACATTTTAATAATTATTACATCAAAAACCGTAGAGTTTATATTATGAACTATACTCTGTTTGAAATAGGATCGTATCGCTTACAGGTGCCATATTTCCATTTCACGCATGAAAAGTTTCAATAAATCTAGCCATTATAAAAATATAAACGTAGTATACAAAAAAATGCATTTATTGCTATTCCAACTAAACTTATAACTCACATGAAACAAAGGACCTACTTAAATAGTGAAATTAAAATGATTAATTTCAATAACCACAAATGTGCACAGTGTGAAACGGAACGTTGAAATTAATTAGCAGACCATTTTACCATATAGTATAAACAGAAAAGTCGTTCAATTCCGGCTGGCCACAAGTATAAGATCCCCCAAAGTACAAAGATCGCCATCTTTATAAAAAAAAAAAACAGATAGCGTGTTCGGTAACACATTGCGGCCGGCTTACATATCAAAATTTGGCTTTAAAAGCCTTTTTAAATGGTTTGTATTTAATTCAATTGAGCGTGAGAAGTGAACTTATCTAACTTTTTACCTCCTCGAGTTAAACCGGGCGGTATAATTTAACCTACCCGGGGTAAGTGTACCATTTGTGATGGACAGATGCAATGTGGCGGTGATGTTGCTGTGCGATGTGGTGCTGGACGGCGTGGAGCTGGACTGGTCCATCCACGTGCCACTCATGCTGCACATCGTCTTCCTTGGCATGGATCACACCAGGTTAAGATTGAATGTTTTGTTCTAGACTAATCTAAAGCTGTAAGCTATTTCCATAGAAATAACGATTTAAAAACTTTCATACACCCATTCGTAGGGGCGGGCAAGACGCATTATGTAGGTAAGAAGAATAACCGATTTTACAAAAAAGAGGTTGACTAAAATAATGTAAATGTAAATAATTGTAGATAGTGGTAAATGTAGATTTAAAGGAGTAAATATTTAAAATGTATGGGCATGCATTTCTTTTAATAAATTTTGTTTAAATGCCGTTCCGAGAGTGAAATGCAGGTGTCGCAGCGTTGCATGGTTGTTGAGTATCGTATGGTGTATTGTCGATGTTGCAGATGGATCGTGCACCAGCACTGCCGGCAGCTGCTGCTGAACCTGCTGGTGGCGCTGGCGGCGCACCGCGACCACCTGACCGTGGCGCGCGTGCTGCTGGCCAGCCGCGCCGCGCAGCTCGGCCTCGGCGTGCCACCCGCTTTGCCCCTCGTACCACACAACTTCACAGGTCGGCACGACTATATGAACTGTACCGCTCTTTACTGCACCAGATCTTACAGTATAAGCTCGCCTTAGACTCAACCAAAGTGCAGTAAATTAAAAACAAGTGGTATAGGTATCACCACGAGAGTTGAGGTCACGCACACCGCGACATTTCATGTGTGGACAAGACAATTTCGTTCGAATTTTCAAATTTGTGTTTTGTTTTGTATGGCATTGTGTAATTGTGTGTGTAATCACCTCACCTCAACAGAACTCTCGTGGCGATACCTATAGAAAGGAAAAAGATCTTAGTCCTACAATGGGACACTATAGGCTGATAAATTCATTAATAAACTGGAAATGAAATTAGAGCTCAAAAATAACAATGGCGATGGAAATTAGCCAATAATTTTAATTGGTTTGTTTTTATGACAGCCAATGGCGTTGCAAATTGGTTGATACATTTGATCTCAAATTCCATTCGCTTGTTTAAATAATACGAAGAAGTATTTGCATTACCCAAATGTAATGGCGGTTAGACCAGTAAAATAAATAAAAAAATAAAATCTTTATTGATAAAACTTATTTGACATTAATACAACTAAAAACTAAACATACTGATGGACAAAAATAACACACGTGCCTGAACTAAATCACATAAAAAGACAGAAAAAGCGTTGTGACGCTCTAAATTAAGATTCTAAATTTTGCTAAGGCTGAATTGGCCCTGGGTGTTGCTGAAGCAAACACAAATCAAATAAATAACATCGTTTCATAAAAATACGTCGAATGCACGATTTTCTCCAAAACTACTGAACAGATTTTATTCAAGTTTTCACATATGCGCAGAAGGTTTCAAGAGGAAGGTTTTAATATGTAGTCATAGACAGTTTTCGAGTACATTTGCGTATATTTTAAATTATATTATTTGAGAATATCCTAGTTTTAAATGCTATATTAGATTTTTATGGGTGCGTCATACTATGAGCAAACAATTATTTTACGTCGTCCGTCAGGTTTTAGCTTATATATCTATTTTCTTTTAGAACCAGATGCCGTGTTCGATAGTTATTTACAATGCAACGGCCACTCGCCCCGGCCGCACCGCCCGCTGTCTCTAAACTCGGACCCACAAGTCACCCCAGAAGGTATTTACATCCTCACGGCGGCGTCGTTGATCGGGTCGCCACCTTCCCTAAAACATGGTTGAGGGAGACGATGGCTGAGATACGCGTCATACTCGTGAACGGGTGCTGTCTGTGGGGTCCGGACGGTTCATGCTCGCAAGGACCATTTAAATTGGTTAGTGTTTAATTTATTAGTTTTGTGCGATATCTGAACCTGACTAGAGAGACTTCATAGTGTTCTCTATACTATATTTGATACTTTTTCATATTCGTATATTTGTATTGTTAGGACATGAAATGTTATATTTCAAATTGTTTCTTTGATATTTGGAGACCTTACATCTCCATCTTTATACTTGACCGTGGAGACTGTCTACACCTCCATTTAACCTAGATTAATCTATTTAGATGTTTCTTTGCTTCAATTTTTATTTTATTATTATGACCCTTAGAGACTTTTTACATCTCTAAGTCACTTAACTTTTCCAGACGTGGAGACTATACATCTCCCTTATTAGTTATTTATTAGAATTAATTTGTACCCATTAGGTTTTTATGTTGCACATATTGTTTTAGTTTTTAGATAAAACTGTATTGCCAAAGTTGAAAAAAGACCTACTGCTGAGTTTCTTGCGGCGTTTCTTCTCAGCAGATGTCACCTTTCGAAGCGCTGGTAGATTCAGACATGTAAAAGAGCCCAGGTGGCCTACTTGCAAAATAAATATTTTCATTTTCATTTTCATTTTCACCCTTGTTCCATACATCATACTGCGGCGATTTATTAAACTCTAGTGAACACTATAACGCATAACTTTGATTAAGCAGGTGAAGGTAACAATTTTCCGTCGCTGCCGGTGATTGTGGCGGAGGGCGAGGTGGAGGCCGAGGCGCCGGAGCCGGAGCCCGCCGAGATGCCCGTCGCCGACGTCATCAAGTCGCTCGTGCACTTCCTCGCCAATCGGCCCACGCACATGCCGCTCTGGCAGTACGAGGACATCACGGCTAAAGGTACCTCAGCTCGACTCCTAAGTTTGGTTTACTGTCATTAGGTACAAATGGAAAAGCGTCTACGTGAAATAACCATTCTGAATTTGGGTCAAAAGTAATAGTATTCAAAGTGAATTTAGTCAAAATGTAATTATGCTAAAAAGTATTTATAGCCATTTATTTTCGTTGTAAATTAATTAATTAATTAACGAATAATGGACGTGGACGTTCAAGTGGACGATTTTCCATTTGTACCTAATGACAGTAATTCCAAAAATCAACTTAAATTCATACGAAAGAAGGTCTCTTTTGAGTCGTACCTCCGACAACTATAAGCATCGGTGGCTTCGTAGGCACGACAGATTATGACGCTTTTAAGCGTCCTTGGCGTTGAAAGGGTCAATAAGTATTTAAGGTAACGCCAAACAACATGACATTTAAAATAGTGACACTACCCCTCCACTTTGAAATAAGAACGCATGCGTCACGTAAACGCACAATGGATAGATACTCGTAAGTTGCATTTGTTATTTTAATAACAAACTCGATAGGTAAGTACAAATGATTTTTAGATGAAGTTGCCAAATCCCAAAATTCATATCACGTGGGTTTTTGTCATCGTTTCTACGCAGGTTTATACATTTCCCCAATAATAAATCACGTTTTGCAGTGATTGGCTATTAACACTGACATAAGTGGATATGAGCAATCTTATTAGTGGTTAATTAACCACACCGTGGAGACTGTCTACATCTCCATTTAACCTAGATTAGGTAGTAAATTTAGATGTTTCATTAATTCTTTATTTTAATTATTATTATTATGACCCTTAGAGGCTTTATACATCTCTAAGTCACTTAACTTGTCCAGACGCGGAGACTATACATCTCCCTTATTCGTTATTTATTATAATTATTTTTTACCTATTAGGATTGTTTGCTGCTCTTTTCATGTGTTAGTTTTAGTTAAAACTAATGTAAAAGTTGGGAAAAAAAAGACTTACTGCTGAATTTCTTGCGGCGTTGCTTCTCAGCAGATGTCACCTTTCGAAGCGCTGGTAGCTTCAGACATGTAAAAGAGCCCATGTGGCCTACTTGCAAAATAAATATTTTCATTTTCATTTTCATTTACATTATTAGTGTTATTGGCTGAATGACAGCCGGCAGACTGAGCACTATGTTTAAGATCCACCGTCTCCACACCAAGTAAACGTAACAGGTTTTGGGCGTCACTTGTACTTCTACATGTACAAATTATTGTACTTCTACATGTACAAATTACTGACTGGCTCAAGGTGCTGGCCGACAAAAGCCAGAAACCACTTACAAGCGGTCTGTCTCCTGTCGTCGCTCGAAATAGAACTGTAGTCTCGAGGGCAACCGCCTGCAAGCAAATTAACCGGAACCGTTCGGTATACGTGAATTTACAATTGCATCGTGCAGTGTGGACGCTGCGCAGCTGCCAGCAGATGGCGACGCTGGTGCGGCACGTGCTGCGCGTGTTCCGCGAGTCGCTGCCGCACGCGCTGGTGTCGGAGCGCTGGGCGCAGATCGCGCTGCAGCTCGGCCTCTCCTGCCCCTCGCGCCACTACGCCGGCCGTTCTCTACAGGTATACACACACAACTCCATCTTCAACTAAACTTATATACAGGCTGGGCCATAAGTTTTTGCAAATAGCAACACAGATTTTTGTCTAAACTATTAATTGTGCGGTACAAAGGATGATGGGAAATTAAACGCCATTTTATTAATGTTTGACTACGATGGACTGTTTCACAGGAAAGCAACGTGGTTATTGTGTTAAACACTTTTCAAAGAAACCATTGTTACGTTACTACGTAACAACTACTACAAGATCAGCAATGGTCGAAGCGGCACATATATGGCCCAATTAACACGTTACTACGCGATGCCTTTTTAGGATTGAATATGGATTACGCCGTTTAAGTTAGTGTCTCAGCTTCAATTTAATCAAAGTTGTGGTCAATAAGTTTAAAGAAACTGGTTCAACAACGAATATTAAGTAAACAGGGCGGTTACGTATCAAAACTAGCGTAGTCGGTTGCAGGAGTGCCAGCAACAAGACGGAGCTGATTTAGACGACAGTGTATTCACAATTTTTTTTTTTTATTATACTTATAATGAATACCTAATAAAATAGTATTTGTAGTTTTGCGTCTATCATGTTTCTAAAAGTTTCTAGAAGTTCTTCGCGGCAGAGTCGCGGGAAAAAAAGCTTGTCTTATATTATACATAAATGAAGTTGCAATGTCGCTCTAGTAAAATACATAGGATTACATTGGTATTGCACTCGCAGAAGCATCACTACATAGCAAGCCTCTTAAGAATGATGTTTCGTTTTGGTATGATAATAAGTGTGCATGTATCGGCAGGTGTTCCGGTTCATCGGCGTGGCGATGACGGGGCGCATGGTGTCGGACATCCTGTCGCGGCTCGTGGAAACCGTCGCCGAGCAGGGCGAGGACATGCAGGGCTACGTGACCGAGCTGCTGCTCACGCTCGAGGCCGCCGTCGACTCGCTCGAGTCCAACTTCAGGCCGCTCGACTACATGCGGGACATATTCAAGTCGACTCCCAACCTCAACAACAAGGACGGCGGGCAGCCGGCTAACGGCGGAGCCTTCTCGGCTGGTACGTCACACGCCTCATTGTTTCGTCTCAGATTTCGTACAGAGAACTCTGCGCTTAATTATTTTAAATGCCGTATTTAGCCACCGTGTGCCCAAAATGTCACATCCTCTGGGTAGAAGAGAATGCCAAATCCATGGTTCCAAATCCAGACAAGCTGTTGCAAGTAGACTCGCTTCAAAGATATAAAGATAGGTTGTAAATGATCAATTTAACCCGTGAAATTGCCCTCGCTTGCTGGTCCCTATCGTGTTCTCTCTCACTTTACCTTTCGGTTAAAAATGTAATAATAAAATACAAAGTCTTTTGTATAGAAACTAAGCAGCACCCAAACAGCCTTTCTCACGATGGTCTGGAATTGTGTGTAATGTATTTGATGTGTGTCAGGCAAGAGGTCACCAGGAGTGTGCGTGGGCTGCGTGACCAACCACACGCGCAGCACGAGCTACTCGGTGTCGTACTGCATGCGCAAGAACAACGCGCCGCCCTCCACCACCGAGAAACCGCCGCATGGTAACATTTATTACTATTAAGAGGACTGTGAACCAAAGGCAAAAATCACCCTTTACATACAAAAGGCGATAACGATGATTTACACGTCCACTTGAACGTCGACGTCCATTATTCGTTAATTAATTAATTAATTTACAACGAAAATAAATTTGGTTAATAATACTTTTCAGCATAATTACATTTTGACTTGACTAAATTCACTTTGAATACTATAACTTTTGACCCAACTTCAGAATGGTTATTTCACGTGGATGATTTTCCATTCGTACCTAATGACAGTAAACCATAACGATTTCCACCACTTAAATGTTAACCAATTTTGACCAATTTTTGATAGGTTGTCATTCAAAACAAAATCTAGGTCTTACGTTTTTGAATTTTGATTGAAGATCAAGAAAGTCAAATCAAACCACAATAAAACTTAATTTATTGATTACAGTGAAAAAATCAAAACTTATAGACCTAGATTTTTCAAAGATCTTGGAATTCGTTATTGCCTTTTGTATGAAAAGCCATAGGTTCACACTCCTCTTAAGAACTTAGATAAATCGTATGTATTTGTATGTGATACAAATGTTTAAAGTCGCAGAAGTCCGCACGAGGCCGTGCAGCGAAGCTGCGAAGGGTATCTGCTCCAGCCTGTGCCGCTCCCGATCGGCGCAATCGCTTAAACTATTGGGCGACAGCGCTACTCAGGTACACAGCTTGCAAACTATAAGTAACAGAGCAGAGTAGTAAAAATAGTTGAGGTGATATGATGATGTGTTGCGTGCAGGACGACAAGCTGACGATCCTGGCGACGCTGTTCTGGGTGGGCGCGTCACTGCTGGAGTCGGACTACGAGCACGAGTTCCTGCTGGGCGTGCGGCTGCTGGCGCGCGTGATGGCGCGCCTGCCGCTGGACCGGCCCGACGCGCGCGAGCGCCTCGACCGCACGCAGGCGCACACCTCGCCCTCGCTGCACTCGCTGCTGCTCAAGGTACTGTGCACCGCGACACCGCATCTACCACCCGATTTTTATCTTCGGCGTAGATAAGTAGTTGTTTGTTGTAGTATGTTTGTAGTTCGAGCCCTCTCTTTGTGGCATTGTAATAGTAGTTTATGCAACGGTTGCATAAACTAAAATTTTAATATCATTATATCATAACAATATTTGAAACGTGAAGACCATCATCTCAAAATGCTTTTTATATGCAGGTGTTTATGAATACTACTGCAGTAATAGGGATGTTTCCTGGGTAAAAAAAAATAGTAATTCTAATTAGTCTGTCAATTAGATTATCAAAAAACATTGAACAAGTATTTTTTGCTTCTTCAAATCAATCAAAATTGACAAAGATAACGCGCATCAAAGTTCGGGAGTGGGGGCTAATGACGTCACTTAATGGTAAAAAGTACAAAGTCGTGACGTCACGCGGAACTTCAACGCACTATATCTTAGTCATTATTCGTTTAATTGAGAAAATTAAAAATTTGTTTTTAATATTTTTCTATAATGTAAATGACGAACTAATTAGATCTTTTTAGAAAACTAGCCTAGTATTACATTTAAATAAATATTAAGTTGAAGAATTTTCCAAATGTTTACGTAAATATGTTTGAAAATCACGAATCCTTAAAATTTCTCGTTAGAATAAAAAGTGACAGACATTTTTATGTGTTGATCTCTATGAATTCTCTACAATAGATCATAAAACACACAATTTACACCAATAAGTATCTGTCACACAATTGTGTAGTTTATCCTAATTTTAATTATTGTAACCGCGCGTGTCAATATGATAAGTAGCACTAAGAGGCAAGAGGGGCTGCGGAACGGCAGGGATAATATAGACATTGTAGGTAAGGCTGCCTGTTGTTAAAAATTGTTTTGTTATTCCAGGGGTGCACGCACCCCAACACGTACGAGCCGGTGGTGGGCGTGCTGGCCGACATGATCCCGCTGCTGGAGCTGCCGGTCATCGACCCCACGCAGTCCCTCGCGTTCCCCATGACAGTGGTGGCTCTGCTGCCCTACATGCTGCTGCACTACGAGGATGCCAACGAGCTGTGCGTGCGCGCCGCCTGTCACATTGCACAGGTAACTTATATCGACGGACAACCTATTTAACTCTAATAATTAAAACTCCTCTGCTGCACTGGGAGTGAAGAAATAGCATAGAATGCGTGCAGATGCTTATCATCCCGGCATGTCGTGTAAGTCGACTAAGGGACGGGTCCTCTCCAACATGGTGGACTATCTGTATGGGCGATAGGCTGATCACCTGTCACCATACGGTTCATCATACCGTCTTAGGACTAATTAATCGAACGTGGCCACAAGTAGTCTTGTGGCTCTGCCCACTCCATTCGAGATTTTGGGCGTGATGCTATGTAGTTATGTATGTAATTAAAACTGGACAGATTTATTTTTACAGTTTCCGCCAACCACTGCAAACAATTTAAATTCACTCAGTTTTAAAACTGTAAAATCTCAGGACATATGGTTGTTGAACAATTGTATTTAATCTACTGATTTACCTAGTCTGTAAGCGACGAAAACGTTTTGTGTTGCGACGTCCAGTTTAAGAATAGTTGTCCCATACTGTAACAATTTTGAGTTGGCATACAAGTTTCCACTTTGCAAGCAAAAACTGGCTTGGTGTTGCCAGTTTTTGCTTGTAAACTTGAAACTTGTAGCTTCCTGAAACGGACCACTGGCGTTCGTGACGTTTACAAATTTTCAAACACGTTTGCCATTTGTCAGAGGGCAGACGGCATCGTAAACATGGCAATCCTGATTTAACATTTTCATCACACTTGCCCGTAATACATGTACAGATGTAGTGCATAATTAGTTTCCATCGTGTTTTATCGGAGAAGTTCGTATCATCGTGCTCTCTCAATTAGCTTCAGCAGGCCCCCAATTCTCGGTGCATTCGCGATAATCTCACAATCAAGATTAAACGTCAGTGCATACAGTCATTTGACACAACTGTATGAATCTGACGTTTAATCTCGCAATCCATTTTATCTCGAATGCATCGAGAATTGGGGGCCAGTACCCATCATATCATGCTGTCATGTTTCATATTGACATTTGACACTAAATAATAAAGTATCATATTAATTTATATAAACAATAAACATGTCACTCATTTAATAAAATAATTAATTGACACTTCGGGCCCCGTCGTCATCCGATTGAGATCCGAGTTTTACCGACGGAAACATATTATTCACTATATCTGTACACACCGCCCCAGCCCGGCCCCGCCGACATCGCCTTCA
Organism: Tortricodes alternella; assembly: GCA_947859335.1. Lineage (NCBI taxonomy): Eukaryota > Metazoa > Arthropoda > Insecta > Lepidoptera > Tortricidae > Tortricodes > Tortricodes alternella. The sequence goes on along the minus strand of OX401970.1, from coordinate 16,715,329 downwards.
TTTAAACACATTGCTATTAAAATAAGCAGTAAGCTTATTTTTAATGCTTTTTCCTAGAAATTGTATTAAAAAACATTGTATGTAGCACGGGCGTTACGGAAATTGTCATTAAACCTCGCTGTTCGCTCAGACTTTGAATGTTCGTTCCTAATTTCTTTTTAACCGTCTTAAATGCACAATGTGTTATTTGACCTTAACTTGCTATACAGTTCACGGCAGAGAAAAGCAAGAAGCTCGAGAACCTCGGCACCGTGATGACGCTGTACTCGCGGCGCACGTTCAGCAAGGAGAGCTTCCAGTGGACGAAGTGCGTAGTCAAGTACCTCTGGGACACCTACTCGCATCTCTCTCTGCAAATGCTCGCTTTCCTCGTCGAAGTACTGGAAAAGGTGAGTTCCCAATATTTGCTGGTATAAGATATTTTCCTTGTTGTTAAATTTTACTGTATTGAATGGCTGAACATTTGTCGTCTTGCATCGTTTAAATTATTAAATTCACATCTTTTTTAGGGTTTATTAGTCCGTATAATAATAATATTATGGAATTATCAATATTTTTGGCATATCTTGACGGCCAATTAATTTAAAGAAAAAAAACTGTCTTCAAAAACCCTTTGCAAAGTACGAATTAATGATTGGCTTTCGTTAATCAATTACCTAGTAACGATACATATATTGTTAATTGAATTATATATTAAATACACCGAAATCGGTGTCAAGAAAATGACAGTCCATTCCCAATATTTATTTAATCAACAGGGGTAGATTTGGTTACTACGAGTTACAATTTGACATTTACCGCATACAAAATATGTCAATTATTAACAGCGGCCCTAACATGCATGACAAAAAGATAAGATAGACCGTCTTATCTCTAAGTGCGTCTCTCTCATACTAGTGCCGACGAAAGAGATAGTTATAGAGATAATCGGGTTTAATTTATCTTTGTGGTATGCATGTTAGGGCCGCTGGTAATAAGCAAATCTATCCAGGGATTAAATATTGGGAACGGGCATTAGTGCGTTACGGTTTCATTGTGGCGTGGCACTGAGAATATTAAATGTGAGCCAACAAAAATACGGAGGGTGCCGGTGCCTACGAAGACTGTGATAGCTTAAATACTTTTCGACTCTCCTAATAGTCGAAATTTTATCGGAACTATAACGATTAACTTTAAATCCGTGGATACAGTACTTACAACCGCCTCTCGGTCTATTTTTCAGATCTATACCTAGTCTAGGATTGAAAAAAATAATTAACTTCTGCTTCCACTAACCTTCAACGTGTAGTTAGATTTATAGTTTACATTTAACTTAGATAGAATTGAATTCTATTTTTTTAGAAGTTTAATAATAATTACTTTAATAAAATCTTCTAAATCAATCTATTCGTCGCACAGTATTCCAAACAAGGATTCCATTTTTTCCTAATAACAGCATCTGCGTCGTAAAGCACATAGTTAAAATTTTATTACAAAACCTTTTATACGGATACAGATAAAATATGAATGCGAGAAAATTCCTTTTGATAGACGTGGTTTATTCAGAAAGTGCTGCTTTTTCCTCTCAATAATAAGATTTACTGGGGGGCGCTTTTATTGAATTTCAAGCATTCCTGTATTTAGTCCTTATATTTTAAATTTTATTGTTTTATTATTACTTTTACTATTATTAATTACACACACACGAACGAATCACACGAATCACACGAATATGTACTTATTTCCGACCTATTGGTAAACGAAGGTACAATTAATTGTGAATTTTAAAATATTCAAAACATCGCCATGTTTCTCTATCGGTTATTTTTATCTAATGGAATATTATCTGTATTATTTTTATTTGTTATATTATAGTGTTTTATATTTATTTGTTATATTATATAATTTCGGCTTGCCCTCGCATCATAGTCTAAGTTTTTTTTTAATGAATAATTTTAAGGTATTGACTATTATGCGCTTTAATAAATTTTAAGTTCTGACCAGGAATTAACTTTGTAAAAGCACCATAAAAAAAGGAAAATATCAATATACATATCTCTTTTTTTTAAACACCGCGAGAGATAAAACCTCGTTTTAAAATTCGATAAGAAATCTTCAACTGCACTCGTACCGCGAGTTCGAACCCAGACACGTTGCCTTAAACCGCATTCCTCCCGTACTGGTGGGGGGCGGAGTGTCGCTTCTTTACGAAGTAGTAAGGTATTCTTTGGCTGAAAATAAACTAGTCGGGCGACATGAACACATGGTTGTTGCAGGGATCCGCGAGCCTGCAGCTGCCCATCCTGGCGGTGCTGCACTGCATGCTGTACTACGTGGAGCTGAACGCGCCCGCCGTGCAGCCCGTCAACGCGGACCTGCTGCGCGTGGTCGCCAAGTTCATCGACGTCAGTGCCCCACCCGCACACACAACACGCATTCAAATTGACATTCTTCGTTGCTATTGGCCGAATTCACAAACGCCGCTTAAGCATTTGATTAGAGATTAAACAGTTAAATGTCCCTCAACCAGTTGTCACCCTATACATAATCGTTACTTTAATTAAACATTAATTTGAGTGGCCTTTGTAAATCTGACCATAAGTCACCTGCAATTTAAAAAAACAGTACGCGTCATTTAGCCCAATACCCGACAACAGGGGTACACATAGAATACTCACAAATTAAAGAAACAAGATAGATGTGCCATGACCACTAAATTAGGTGGCACTTACGCTCTTTTATCCACTACATAAATAAACGTACCTATCTTGATTGGTTAGGGTTCAAACGTCCCTGCGGTCATCGGTGCTCGACACCTTTGATCTGTGCTAGTTCTAGCTTGCAAGGAGAGTGGGGCGAGGCTCCTGTCTACTGCCACTACATTGCGATGCATCCCGCACTCATTGTTAAGGAAATACTGCCTAAGGCTGCACACCTCGTGGTCGTGAAGGTTTTTGGCGTTTAAAAAGCCGCGACCACCACACCCGCGGGATATACAGCCTCATAAATAGCGGGTGTAGCATGCGAAGTTTCGCGAGCAGGAGACGAACCCTCCTATCCAGGGCGTCCAGCTCAGTTTGTGCCCACCTTAGTAGGCCAAAGAAGTATTTGAGTAGGGGCATCACCTGCTGCCGTTCCCGACAAAAGACTGTTGTGTACTTTTGTCAGGCGACAATAGAATCGCTCCTTCACCGCCCGCTTTATGTCCCCATCCACAATACCTCAAGACTGTGACTTGTAGGTTTCTGCTCGGGAATGAGATCTGTGAGACATTGTCTCAGAAAGCTGTAAATTCGTCAAATTTACGACGTTCCCCCGTTGTACATGCATGACCACACACTTGTCTAAACCAAACTTCATTTTAATGGCGCTACCGAAAACCTCTGTCGTTTTATTATTATGTTTATTTACTAGAGGACCTGCCACAGCTTTTCCCGCGGTATTTTCCATACAAAATTTCTCACCCCTTTTCACAGAGATAGAATTTCAAAAAATCCCTTCTTTGTGCACCCGGTACTCGGGGAATGTCTCCTCCAAATTTCAAACCGCTAGGACCGCCCATTTAGGCTGTGCGTTGTATATAAGTGAGTCATGATACTGTTCTATATATATAGATTTATCTTAACTCTTAGGCAAGGTTTTTATAATATTTATATAAAAAGTAACATACAATATCACTATAAAAATACAAACACTATACAAACTAACCTAGGGCGCCGCAGGCTTATTATTATTATTACGCTTGCATGAAACCCAGCTATCTGAATACCGAATCAAATCAACACATAATCAACTTTTAAACCCCTATATAAATGTTGTAGGATGGAAACAACTACAAAGAAGCAATGAAAATTTTGAAACTGGTGGTTACGCGATGCTCGACATTGGTAGTGCCTCCTTATTGGGACAGCCACGCTTCTTCCATTCTCGATACAGAACTACATGGAAAGAAGGTATTGGTACTTTATTTGTGCTAAATATAAATAAAATATTTTCTTCAATTATATGTATAATATATTATTAATACAAAATGATATACAGGAACTACCTGGGCGAACAATGGATTTCACATTTGATCTCAGTCAAACACCGGTAATCGGTCGCAAGTACCTCCCCAAGGCGGGCAGCCAGCCCGCCACCGGGCCCAACTCGCTCTCTAACGCCTCCACCACAACTCCCGACAAAGGTAAACTGCTGTCCGAACTTGCCCAATTTTCTAACAATCCTGGTTTATTTTAATACCGAATTATATACTGCTCATTTTAACATTTTAAACGCTCCTCAATCAGAAGCTTCATTCTTCAGAAACACCATTTTCTTATTATAATGGTGATGAAGCTCGCAAGTTAAGCGTTTTCTACAGTCATGAGCGATTTTTTATTTAACACAATTTTTCTAAATAACTCATAGATTGGTCTTGTTCCTTAGCTGGTTACGCAATAGGACGGTATGTCCGGAGCCATTCCAAACTGAACCTACACTACAGCACACTCCAGTTGCCTCGCTCAATGTGTATGAGATATCGCGTAACCGACTGCAACTCACACGACGCTAGTCCTTGCACGCTCACGCTCACCGATGTCGCATCGGCATCGCCCTGTCGGCACGCTAACCCTAGTATGTGTTTCACTGTTTGGCAGAGACTGAATCGGTGCTATTGCCGTAATGCTGCTGCTAAAGTGGACGTCACAAGTTGTTCATGTAGCCTTTGTCTGAAGTATTTTTAGATAAAAATAGCAATCTTGAAACCGATGCCACATTTAGTAGCATCGTTGTGTGTTGTGAGGCGTAGAGTGGACGTCGGGTGCCAGACGGTGTATGGTATTGTGCGCAGGGTCGTCGACGTCGCAGTCCGGGTCGACGTCGACGGTGGTGGGGCCCGAGGCGGGCGCGGGCGCGCTCGGCGCCACGCAGCCCGCCAGCGTCGCCTCCCCGCGGCGCTCGCTCTCGCTCTCACCCGCCGACGCGCTCGCCTCCGGCTGGAAACGGCCCTGGATGTCTCAGGTTAATACCGAGTTAGGCCTTTTGAAAAAAAGTTTATCCCTAGTATATTGTCACCCTACAACCAGCAGTTGAGATTCATACTTGCTAAGTTTAACGTATGCCATCTGTCAAAGTTAATAATTTTAGATGCGAATGAGCAAGGGTGTCCATTCTTAAGGGATTAAATTAGGATAAATGTAAAATCTATAAAAAGAGAATTTCTTAATTCCAGCACTGCAAGAAATAGTGCGTTGTTAGATTAGGTGACATGCATCTATATCAGTGCTTTTGCATTACCTCTTCAAAGCACCCTGTATTACGGATAAATAAATCGTCTGTTTCATGTACAGTTTATTTTCTTTACCTATATTCGAGCTTCAAAATCATACGGAATCGATATAATGAACTTTCTTATTCCAATTATTCTATGAATTTGTACAAAGTTCAAGTATTATGTAGGCTTTATTTTATTATATAACAATACAAGAAAGTTCACAGTGTGATAACAGTTTTCCGAGCAGAATGCTGCATAAATCCTTTAAGCCCAATAGGTATCTCAGAGACAGCAGTTGTTTACCGGTGGATTTATTGACCTTGATAAACACCATTTTTTATCATTTGTTTATTTTCCACAGAGCCGGGTGCGGGAGTGCCTCGTTAACCTTTTGACTACATGCGGCCAGAGAGTAGGCCTTCCTAAAAGCCCATCTGTAAGTATTGGTGAAAAAATCACAACTCTAAGCGCTTGTCCAGATGAAGCGAGGTACGCGCGAGTCGAGTCGCGCGTTTCGAATCGCGCGCGTGAGATAGAGGTTCATACATTCCGACCACATGCAGTCGCGCGATTTGCCGCTCGCGCGTAAAACGCGTGCGCGAGTCCCGTGCGTTCTGCGCGGGAGTCGAGATACTAGGGACACCATTGCTGCGTCCAGTACACGTGCGATAGTTGTTGTAGAAAATAGAGCGGCACTATGGGATATGGTATTCAAGATTATTCCAACCTAAAGTTAGACTTTTTTTTGGTGTATTTTAAGCGTTGGATATAATGTTACAAATATGCTTTGAATCAATCTGTCTTGTAAAATGGGGTCCACTGTATCTGTCGGAACTCATGTTACTGACTGCCTTGAAGAACGCGCGCACCTCGCGAGATAAACGTGTTATCTGCACGTCTAGCACGACCTGCCCGCGAGTGGTTTGTCGCTCAGTGCATCCCTTACATATTTAACTAGTTTGACAGAGACGCACTGAGCGACAAACGACGTGCTAGCACCCTTGGGCGCAACAGAAATGTCAAACGCGCCACTCTACTAGCGCGGAAATCTCTTCATCTGGACAAGTTCTTAACGCATAATTTGAATTTTAACCTAAAAATACCGCATATTACATTTTAAATTGTTATACTAAAATATCCTAACTAAAGTGGCAGAATCGATCTTGAACCTTCATCTATCAATAATGACAAACATTTCTATCCATCGCTGCATATAGGACGATTTACTTACCATTTTATTTTCTAAGGTAATATGCAAATTATACTGTATATGTGGCAACCGCTTGCACGCATACACCTACACTGCGGTAATGGGTTCTCAAACGAATACTACATATATGTAGCTCTGGCAAAGATTTACAGCACAAGTATGATGACGAGTTAAACGAGTTGATGTATCAAATGTAATTTGTAAAATAATTGTTGCAACTGATTCAATGTTTCATTTGCTGGCAGCTATTTCTTATAATTTTGTTCATATGTTATGTTTCAAGAAGAGAATTTAAAAGTAAGTTAACAATCGTGTTTAGCACCTCACCTCAGCGAATGAAAAAACATAAAAGTTTTCCTTGGAACCATAGAGAAACAAGAATTAGAGTTCTCATCACAGAGTTCAATCAAAATAGTTAATTTTAGTAATCATAGATGGCGCTAATATACACTTTTAAATTATGTAAGCATATTTTTCTTGCATATTATATTGCCTAAGTAGTGGACCCGCCACAGCTTCGCCCGCGGTATTTTCCATACAAACTTTATCACCCCTTCTCACCCCTTTAGGGATGAATTTCGGAAAATCCCTCCTTAGTGCACCTCTAGGGTACACGAGGAATGTCTCCTCCAAATTTCAAACCTCTAGGACCACCCGTTTAGGCTATGCGTTGTCTATAAGTCAGTCACGGTACTGTTTTATATGTATAGATTGATATTGAATTGGATTGATTTCTGCTCTAAAAGGATCTTATGTTCTGTCAGGCGTATGTAAGGGTCGGTAGTATATTGGAGTCCATCACCTTCTGTCTTTATCCGACAGCGCGACGCAAAGGAGGGTAATGTGTTTATCAGCCTATGTATGTATGTTTGCTGCTTGCTTTGTGGCGCTCTAGAGACCAAACGCGTGGGCCGGTTTTGAAGATTCTTACATCAATCGATTCGTCGTAATCTTACGAGTGTCGTAATCGACGAACTATCGTAAGTGGGGTATCATTGAACAGGTATTTGACCATCATCTTCAGGTTGCTCTAATTTAATTTATTACTTTTGTAGAGTATATATATCAAAAGTCATCATTGTGAAGGAAAGAAAAACGTCTTCATACAAACTTTATCACCCCCTTGCACACCTTTAGTTTCTTTGAAAAAACCTCCTTAATGCACCCTAGGGGCTCTAGGAATATGACCTCAAAATTTCAAACCTCTAGGACCACCAGTTTAGGCTGTGCACACATTACACATCAGTCACGGTATTGTTTTATAGGTATGGGTTCTTCGACATTTTCTATCTGCAGAATATCTGTTTTTGGTATTTTTTAATGTATCTCGTTCTCGAATAAACTTTCTCATATTTTTGTTATAATTAAATCATATGGTTGAGTTTCACGTGTTGTTCTGGAAGGGAGCTTTTTTGATACAGTTTTAGACTGTCTTGCCTATATTCGTGTTATACGTATGTTTATTTGATCTTTAATATTTTTCAATTAATCCTGTTCCACAGCAGTTAGTGATATTGTCTTCGGCTAAGTGAGATTTTTCTGATTTTTTTAATACTCCACTAAGTTTAATTTCACGTGGCCAAATGAAAAGTTTGTATTGAGAACTTCACATCTTTTACAGTTTTTTTTATATTTTTTGCTAAGACAAAATCGATCTATTTTCTGTGTTTACCATTTGGGGATTGCCACGTCTCTTTATTATGTTGCTTTAAATAGTAATATTTTGGTTTGACCCCGTAAGGCACTGTTCGACACACTGTTAGCGCCAATGGAATTTTAACTGTGTAGTATTCGTTTTACTGTTGCCTGTGAAATTCCTGTAGCTGTAGCAGTTCGTTCGTTTACGGCCTTTATATTATTATTTATGCCTTCTTGTGCTTCTTTATGCATAAATGGGTATGCACTATTATATACACCATCTTGCTGACTTAAACCGTTATATCGTCCACGTGGCATTATCATAGTACCAGTAAATACGATACTAAACAATACAAAACAATCTAATGAATAGGACTAATTAACAACAATAAAATAACAGTAATCGTCAACTAAATAAATATCAAATGATATAATTTTTCTCAACAAATACAAATCCATGAAAACACTCAAACGACTGTACTCTCCGAGAAAGTTTAAAAAAGAAGTAGCCTATGTCCCGCCCCAGGGCTCAAAGTATCCCTACAGCAATTTTCATCAAAATCGGTTCAGCAGTTTACACAGACAGACAGAGTTACTTTCACACTTAAAATATTAGTATGGATACATTCATTTATACGTTATTTATAGTTTTTCGAAGACGACACTAATAATGTCATAGAGGAATAATATATTTAATTTATGATAATATCGAGGAAAATCACGTACTACTTAGGGGTTATTGAGTCAAAAAGTCGATTTATGGGTTCCCGGTAGAATTCCTGGTCATCTTGAAAATGCAATGAGCAAATTTTGGTGTATTGGCTTGGGATCCATTCCATGTTTTCTTCATGATTTGCTTTTTATCCAATTTTCCCTAAATATCAGATCACGTTGATGCCTAAAAATGTTATTAAAAATGTTTTAATTTAATCATAATAATCAGTTGAATAATTTGATGGGTTGCTATGGTATTTTTTTATTTAAGCTTTATTGCACAAGCAAGGTCGAATGGCGGACTTAATGATCAATGGTATGGCATCATCACCTTGCGAAAAATATTAATTAGTTACGATTTTTTTCATAAAATAGTAGCACAATGATGTCACTTACATGTACGTGGAAACCAATCTAAGCGTCCTTTTTGTGTAATTGTGACTGATTTAAGCACCACCTGGGGCCCATTGCATAACTACTTGTAACTTGTAATACAAGCGGAAGCCTCTTTTCGACTTCTTTTACTAGAAAGAGACTTCCGCTTGCATTGCTTATCCGACAATCTGAAGACGGCCACCGTGCTGCGTCACAATGGAACTAAACCTGCCCAAACAATTGGCAAGCCCCACCTACAGCTTACAGCAGCACTATCTGCAAAGTGTAATTTTTGCCCTTTTGGAATAGGTACTTTTGTTTTTTCATTCAATGCCTTCATGATACAACTCTGAAGCATTTTACGAGTTATCGCCCGGGAGGGTATTGGTCATGAAAATCTGTTGCTGGCTCGTGGACTATAAAAAGAGCTATTTACCGAGATATTTAGCCTCCTGAGCCTTGGCTATGGGTTCGAGGTAAAAATGGGTTTTATAGCCGAGTTAAACACTGCTTTTCATTTCGAATGCGAGTAAATAAACTATAATAATTATAGAAAAAAGCCAAGCCAAGAATCCAAGCAACGTCTACCAACGGATTCCAATGAACTTTCTAAGTTCTTATTATGTTGTAATAAAGTATAGTTCTGCTTTTATAAGAACTTCTTTTCTTAATTTAGTCGCTCTTCAAGAAATAGGTTAACACTGCATTGTTTTTCTATTTTTAATGCTTTGCTCTTAATATTTTATCACTATCCTTGTTGTAAATACAAAACAAAAAAGCAGATAAACGTAAGAAAGAAATATTAAAATAGCAACGTTTTGTTTATGAAATCATATTCACGTATATGGCTGAATGGTCTAATGTCATAGTCTTAGAGAAGTAAAACACTTTTATGCACTAAAGCCACAGATCAAATATCCTCTCTTAGTCTTACTTAGACGTATGCGCTTGCCGCGCCTGCTTGTAGCCCCGCCGCTTATGGCTTTTCTGCCTCTAATGCTGGCAACGGGGGCCATTATGTAGAGTCTATTTGATTTGTGGTCTTTGACTAGAGCATAAAAGTGCTCCTTTAATTAGGCGACCTGCGACAAACAGTGAAAATATATTTTTATTGATTCGCTTAGTCAATCACGTTATGTAACGTACACAAACTTAATGAATTATATTGTATATATATAATTGTGTTACTAACCGACTTCATAAAAGGAAGATGTCTCAATTCGTCGCAATGGTATTTTTTTTTTTTAGAATTCTTGGTATATTAAAATGCACCCCTACCCCTTATATCCGTGACTAACAAACTAAAAATTCGATAAAATATGGTATATATAGCCTTACTCATAGTTTAAAAGAAAACCCAAACGAGAGTCCTATATCGGGTGTCACTAGTCTAGTCAAAGTAGCCCCCCAAAATGAACCCCCACAATTAGAATTTTATTTTTACCGCTATACGCTATTTTACTATTTTTTTTTCCTATCTACCTATCTACACGTATCCTACGGAGAAAATAGGCTGATGATTATTTATACTTTGGAACCCTCTCCATGCGAGTTCAACTTGCCCTTGACTTTTTTATTGTTTTATTGTGTTATTATATTTATTAATACAGATTTATTTTCGTTATGCGTAAATAAAATTAAATAACGTGATTGACCAGTTGGGACAATAAAAAAATAAAAGGGTTCAACGCAGTCTCGAATCTCTGCAATGGGCACCGAGCCTAGGCAGTTAGCGAGTTACGGGCTCATAAAGAATTAATCATAAGTCTTCGCCGAAATAAAAATGGCGGAACCGAACTATGGATTTTCGAGATATGTTACAAGTGTATGTACGACACTGTGAACACGCATAGTCTATCAGCAACCCGGTTTCCTTCACGTGACGGCCGTGGTGCTTGTAAGAAGCTAACCAGAGGTGGTGAAGTGTCGTGTGTTTCCAGGTGATATTCAGCCAAAGCTCGGAGCTGCTCGAGCGCGAGTCGTCGATGGCGTCCTCGCTGGAGGAGGTGTCGGGCGCCGCGGGAGAGCCCTCCGGCGGCGCGCCACCCGCCGACCACTTTGGCGTCTTCAAGGACTTCGACTTCCTCGAGTATGAGAGCGAAAGCATTGAGGTATGATAACAGTTTTTTTTGTAAGTTTTGCGCCCGTTTTTCACGAATAGGCAGTAATGAAGTACTGTGTCCCCCCAGGGGGAGAGCTCCGACAATTTCAACTGGGGCGTGCGGCGCCGGCTGCTGAGCGAGGAGCGCGACGAGTGCGCGCCGCTGGAGCGCAGCCCGCCGCAGCCGCCGCGCCCGCCCGACGCGCACCACCCACCCAAACAGGTAACACCACACAATAGATAATAGTACTAACGTACAGCAGAATCACTCTCTAACAAAACCGGTGTTTAGGCACGAAAATATGCCAACTCATGCCTTCTCTCTCTGTAGCATAACTTTCGCGTACGCTAGGGTCGCTTTAAGTAGAGTAATCGCTGACGACGCGCGACGTGGCGAGCGGCAACCTACTGCGGTTTACAGCGCCGCGCGGCCCGACGGCCGAGCGTACCTAAAGTTCGAAGTGAACCCGCCTGGTAACACCTCGATGTGGTTCAACACTCAACACCTCACGTTATTCACTTCCCCTCGTGTCGTGCCGTGTCCTTTCGTGTTCATTACACATTGATTGACACTTTTTGGCTAATTAAAATTTCATGAAAATCCTTATCGTTACTATCCTTATTTAAATTATAAATGCGAATGCTGTTCGTTACGTTTTTACGCCTAAACCGCTGAAACAAATTTCGAAGAAATTGGAAAGCATCTATTTTTAAAGCTAGTTTAAATATAGTTAATGATCGAATGAAGAGACCGAGCCGCACTTGACCAGTACGACGGCAGAGCGACGAGATGCTGCAAACGCAAGGCTTTAGCAGAAAATAAATACTTATTCGTTTAAGTTTATAAGAGACCGACCGCACTGTACCGGCGCTGTGCGGTGCGGTTATCAGCGCTTCAGTAGACCTAATTTCAGTCAAAATGGATGATTTAAAAAGGATCATTGTGTCTTTATTGTGCAAAGAGGCGGAGAGACTCGATAGAGGAAACTAGTGGTCTGTATAGGTGGGCTACTTAGTAGCAAGTAAAGATAAACTATACAGCTAGGTAGCAATATTTTATTATATTTTGACGATACAATCTTACAGTACCGGTGTGGAGGATCGACTGCCCTATGTTTAAACAAAACATAAAAATAGACGTCTTTTTAAAATTCTAAACATTAACTTAAAATAATACTACGTAATTGAACTTTATATTATAATGCAAAAAGTTCTTCAATTGCTTACATAACAACTTACTTTAATACAGTATAAAACTCACGTAAATAGTTGCCGCACTAGTAGGCCTCATTATCCGAAAATCAATATAAACTGATATTGGGGCCAATTCGAAAGTGTTTTCGCTAAATTTAGAAGTCGCTAAATTTGAAATAAGAATCGTTCGACTCGATTTTGAACCTTGGAGCTATACACAATCGAGTTTGACGTTTCTTATTTTAAATTTAGGCAATCTTAAATTTAGCGGACACCGTTTCGAATTGCACCCATTGTCCTGCTAACCGTTCTGCCAGCGCCGATTAGTTAAGCGCCTTTATTCAAATAGCCTTACTTATTTTTACCCATGGTCTGCTCAATGATTTTGATGGTGGCTAGTGGCGAATGTAAGCAGGGCACACAGGTGTTGAATGGTGTCGATTTGTCAGAGTGGGCACGAAGACTCGTCGGACGAGGAAGGCGGGTGGGAGGAGGGCGCGGGGGCCAGCCGCGGAGACGGCGACGCGAGCGGCCCGCACGAGCTGGTGCTGCGTCCGCGCACGCACTCCTTCTCCAGCGTCTCTAGCGGAGAACCGGACGGTATGTTTTTTTTCAGTAACTATTAAATGTTTTCACGAAATAATCAACTAAGTAGATCGACACTAAGTTTCCTACCTGTTACACAGAATGTAACAAAAACACTGTAAGAATACCTTCGGGGGTTATATATATAAACAATTGAAAACATTTTGATAAACATACATACGACTTGAATAAAAAGTTATGAAGGTTTGAATATTTTAGGTATTGTGTATTTGTGCAGGCGACCGTGGCGACGTGACGCCGGTCCCGGGCGCGACGAGCGCCGCGTGCATGGGCGGCGCGCTGGCGCTGCGCGACGCGTGGCGCGCGTCCGTGGCCGCGCTGCTGCGCCACGCCGCGCAGGTGCCGCCCGTGGCGCTCGTGCACCGCCTGCACACCGTGCTCAAGGTGCCATGCCGCCACCCTACATTACACACGCACCTACTGGCGCCGCGTGTTTATAGTCCATGTAATAGTTCATGGGCACCAAAATGCTTGTGCATAATAATATGTCTGCGGTGACTAAGTCAATTCATGATTATAGCCCTACATATGGATAATTGGATATCATTGTTCAAACATTGTTAAGTATATCAATATCTTTCTGCTTCGAATGAAGTAGCAGTAGAAGTAGAACTATTAAATTATGCGCTAACTACGTTGCGTTACAAATGTTACAATACACAGTAACACAATCTATTTATAGCAATCGGATCGGATCGGAAGAAGTTCGGTAACAAGACGTAAAATGGAAAAAACTCACAGCTTTCGTCTAACGTCTAATTCTTCGGACCATGTCCGCGAGGCACCAGATATTTGATATGTAGCTCTCGCAAGTTCTCCTTCTCAAATCTGAAACTACTCTCCCAACATCTGCTTCGAAAAACCTAGCAATCTAACTACACTAAAACCACGCTTAAAATTCAAATTCCCTCCTATGGTGCCACCTCATTCCTCTCTTCCTTCCAATGATCAAATTCAACCTCATCCAACTAATTCTAATCAACACCAACTTCACGCCCGCCATATCTCCCTCCATTTTTTCTCTGACGTTTTATAAATCACCTGATTTGCCAGAGCTCACCTCAAACGCGATCATTCGCGACAACTACAGTGGATTCATTCATACTTGTCTTGTTTGGTAAATAAGTTTATAACCTCAAAATGCAAATAATGTTTCCTTGCGAATGATGGAACCGGAGACAATATTTTAGACGTCATTTTGGCAATTTTTGGCCTAGGTTTGCTTTATTTAGGATAAAACAGCCGTTTCACCTAAAAATGGCACATTTTAAGGTACCTAAGAAACTTGTTTACCAAATAAGACAAGTATGGCTGAATCCATCTTAGTTTGAAGATTAATTTAGCCACACTGCGAGGGACTGAAAATATGTTTTCCCTCATTTTAACATTTTATCCTCACAAATCTCAGTTAAGAACTAAAGTGTGCTTACATACTTACAGGGAGGGACAGATTGATCCACGTGTTGATTGCTCTTAACCACGGTCTTACATACAACTATTTTGTTTTGCATCCCTCTATCGCAGCGCCACCTGGTTTAACTTCAATAGTGGAGCCACTGCGTCCCATTGAAATTGTGTCCAGTTGCAAGAGCTGTATGTAGGACCGTGCTCTATAGTGTGTCGGCATCGGCAAGTGCGTTGTAAGTATTGTATTGTGTTGTGTAGGAGGTGAGTTGCAAGACGGTGTCGCTGTGCGGCGAGACGGCGGCGGCGGCGGGCGGGTGGGGCGCGTGGGGCGGCGCGGGCGAGCTGGCAGCCGTGGTGGAGCGGCTGCGCGGCGACGAGCCGCCGCTGCTGTGGGCCGGCGCCGCCGCCGCTGACTGCGCGCGCGTGCGCGACGCCGTGCGCTTCGCCGCGCTCGAGATCAACGAGCACCTCGAGACCTACTTCGACCGCCGCGAGCACACTCTCGAGGTACCGACCGCTACCCTCACCGTCACCGCTTACCATTGGAAGGGTTCTTAACACATTGACCGCCACAGTCGGCTGTGGCCGGCGGCAGATTTCCGTGCCTCTGACGCCACGATATAACGTTTACCATACAATTGCGTCGGCTACAGACGTCGTCGAGCGCTCGTGGCAAGCTTTATCGCCGTTAGCGGTGGCGTTCAAAAAGTTAAGCGGGCTGTTTAAGGCTGGTTTTGTAAAACTATTTCATTTTGTTAAAAGGCCTATTACATTTAAGCTGTAATTTTTACATTAAATGGCCAACTATGGCGTTTTGATTATGAGAAATTGAAAGATAGTGAGAATATCTATACCCATGACTTTACCGGTTTTATTTTCCGTGCAATAAAAATATTTTCTTTCATAACTAAGAAACTATAATGATGTCCCACTCAAAAAATCAAAGAGTTTATTGTTTTGTTTTTCCTCCTCAATAAAACAATCCTCGGACCTCTGTAATAAAAATAGTAACAATTTTTTTTTTTGTTTATTAGACCTACACATTTATTCGATACGGCCATCGGTATGTGTAAGCTGACAATCTAACATATTTATCAACATAAGAATGAGAAATTATTATGTCAAATTGTCAATACCTCTCGCGTCTGTGACATAAGAATCATGTGTAATAATAATAAATACATAAATATAAACTGTAATAAGAATGGTCCGTTTGATAATGTGTGCATGCGCATGCAGACGACGGAGGCGTGGCGCGGCAGCTCGCGCGAGGACGTGGTGCGCTGCCTGTACAAGCTGGTGTTCCAGCTGCTGCTGCTGCTCGAGACCAACAACAAGATGGTGGTCGCCGTGTACCACGCCGCGCTCGACAACCGGGTACACTACCACAATCAAAAACAATTCATACTTAAAAAAAAAAAAAAAAAAAACAGGACAATATTTACACAAATCGATCTAGACCCAAAGTAAGCTCTAAAGGCTGTGTTATGGGTACTAGACGACGATATACATACTTATATAGAGAAATAAATACTTAAATACATAGGAAACATCCAAGACTCAGGAACAAACATTCGTGCTCACATCACACAAATATTTGCCCTTACCGGGGATCGAACCCGGGACGCTAGCTTCGGAGGCTCCCAACTAGGCTAACCGCGTCGACAAATAAACATCAGTAAAATCGATTTTCATTCAAATTTGACACATATTCACCAACGGACGTCTATAAAACCCAGCCTGAACGGATTTGCATTATTATGTTTTTATGAGCTTTTATTTAACTCCACATGAGTGCCTTGTAAAAACTTCTAAACGCCAAAATGTTTTGGTAATAATAAGTAAGGTTATCAATATATTTTATCTACACCCATATCATAAAACCTCCATTGGTTAATCAAAAACCGTAGGAAATGACCACCATTTTGACAACCGATTGGAAAAACCAGTGCTGCGATAAAGAAATAACATGACTTCTTTATCGTTTTTAGTAAAGAAATGAGATTAAATTTGGAACAGCTGTCAAAACTCAAGTGGGTCTCTATTCTAGTATCCATAGATATTAAAACAGTTATTGATACGAAACGTCAATTCAGTATGTTTTTTTAATATAAACTGCACAATATTTGATCTCGAGTGACGTGAGAATAGAGACTTCATCCGTTTGTCTATGATTTAAAAAAAAATGGTCTTGACGGAGGTTCGCCATTTTGGTGTTTTGCTGAACGAAAGTAGAATTGTTGTTGAATTGAATAGAAAAAGTTGTTTGTAATTTACATTTTAGTTGAAAATATGAATAGTAAGTAGTCTTCTCGGAGTGTGTGTGATGTGAAAATGCGCCGGATATCGGAAATATGCAGCCACGATTGCAACAAATAACTTGTTGCCAGAAAATATTGTTTCTGACCCATCTTGAGGATTTATAATATGTGTGTAGATAGAGTTATGTATGCAACTCTGCATAATTTGGCCTTAAAACACACGTGCGATCTTATTATGAAACTCGCCTGCGGCTCGTTTCATGAAAACCGCACTAGTGTTTTAAGGCCTATCATTATGCAACCGTTGCATAAACTACTATTTTGTTGTAGGGCGTGGAGATGAGCGGCGCGGTATGCGCGGTGCGCGCAGCGCTGCTGGCGGGCGCGGCGGGCGCGGAGGGCGCGGGCGCGGGCGCGCCGGACGCGTGCGCCGAGGCCGCGCTCGCGCAAGACGAGGCGCGTCTCCTGCTGCTCGTGCAGCGACAGAAGTCAGTGGCTTTCCAAGATCAAAACTTCAGCATTCGAATAGAACTTAGTTAACATCCATTCAATCTCACTTATTTAGCATGATAGTGAACAAGATCAAGCATCATAAAATCATAATTCTATTCAGATATAATTCAGGAATGTCCTTTATTGTGCTTAATGATGGGCATCCTACAGGAACAGATGCAAGTTAAACGTGACGTAAATCAAGGTCAAGTTATCTAGCTTCAGGATGATATTGAAAGTGCAATCTCGAGTGTTTGTAAGCTTGTTGGCTACGATGATGGTGGTGCGGTTAGAGTGAGTGTTTGGTGTGCAGATGGGGCGCGGCGCTGGCGATGGTGCGCGAGCGCAACGCGGAGCGCATCCTGGAGTGCGGCGAGCTGCCCGAGGACGACGCCACCAGCCTGCTGCACGTGTACTGCCGCGGGCTGGCGCACGCGCATCCCGGTAACCACCACATTCCACTATACGCCTAGGAATATGGAATACCCTTGTTTGGAGACCCTGACAATAACTCTCCCGTTCCTGAAACATTACTACGAGTATATTACTAAATACAGAGTTTATTTATTAAATAAACCAAATATGACTATTGGCACATTCTGGATTCTTTGAAAACAGTTTCATCATAGCTAGTCTTACGGACAGGAAAATTTATTATTTATTGACTAATCAGAAACCGGGACGATCATTAATTTCTGCAAGTTTTTAACCATAAGCGCGTGTGGCTTTGTGAAACTCGCTAAAATGGTATGTTTTAATAGCTAACTATGTGCAACTGCGTACATAACTGTTAAATTTCAGTGTAAAAGTAAATATGCCATGGTATGATATTAAGCCGATAGATCGTCCACCATGCATGACCACGCGCTACCTTTTTATCATCATTATCCCCTTATTATTTTTCTTTTTAAATATCACGGCCCAGACTTAAAACCCGACTTATCTTAATTCTTAAAAAACGTTTATCGTATTCCCCGGTTTTTGGATACGTTGTTATAAAGAATTTATGACACGAGTGTTGGTACATCTTATTGTCAAATTAGTAGCGATGATTTTTGCAATGTTTATCTGATAGCGATGGTTGTTTATCGGCAGACATGGTGGCCATCACGCGGCCCGTGAGCGAGCTGTCGCAGAACCTGTCCTTCATGATGGAAAGCCTGTACAAGGTGTCCATGGCGCTGCAGCGGACCGACTGAGCGCCGGCTGCCGATCCCCATAAACTCACTACTCATACCAACCCTAAGCAACACTGACGACATGTCTTTTCCTATTATGTAGCACAAGTCGTCTCACCCTTCTTACTTTATTGAACAAAATCTGTTTATAACCATCCACGGGAATAAAATAACTAGTGAGGATGTTGATGAACAGTAATAAACATTAATAATTACCATTAAATATTTTATTATTAAATGTACCTATGCTTCAGAAAAAAGTATTTTGTCGCATTTACTTTAGCAATTCTCTTTGGGGCTTCATTGTGAAAGCTTTTAAATCAATTTACTTATTTATGGTGTTTTTAATAGGATGCGGCTATTTTAGGGCAGTGTGAATTAAGTCAACTTTTTGTATGGCTTAAATTTTTTCCCCTAAAATTGTTCCATCCTATGCATTATTTACCTGAGAAGAACTTGACGTCGCCATGGCACATCATCGTCACACTGTCACATGACAGTTTTGCCCGTGTTCAAGATGGCGGGAAGACTAGAATGGATAATGAGATCCTACCTTATATTATAACTGCGAAAGCAACTCTGTTACGCTTTCATGCCTAAACCGCTGAACCAATTTTGATGGGTTTTGGGGTAGAGATAGATTGGACCTTGGAGAAGGACATAGGCTACTTAAATAATTATTCTACGCAGATAAAGTCGCGGTCGGTATAGACATGTCAAAAATTGCCTGTCTCGCGAACTATTGCGATGCGATGAGCCCACGAAGTTCCTTTTACGATCGCTACTCGTACTACAACCACTACTCGGCGGCCGCAGCACACAGAATCTACAAATAGACTTTATCTACACCCATATCATAAAACCTCCATTCGTTAATCAAAAACCGTAGGAAATGACCACCATTTTGACAACCAATTAGGAAAAACCAGTGCTGCGATGAAGAAATAACATGACTTCTTTATCGTTTTTAGTAAAGAAATGAGATTAAATTTGGAACAGCTGTCAAACTCAAGTGGGTCTCTATTCTAGTATCCATAGATATTAAAACAGTTATTGATACGAAACGTCAATTCAGTATGTTTTTTTAATATAAACTGCACAATATTTGATTTTGAGTGACGTGAGAATAGAGACTTCATCCGTTTGTCTATGATTTAAAAAAAAATGGTCTTGACGGACGGCCGCCATTATGTTGACGTTTTGCTGAACGAAAGTAGAATTTTGTTGAATTGAATAGAAAAAGTTGTTTGTAATTGACATTTTAGTTGAAAATATGAATAGTAAGTAGTCTTCTCGGAGTGTGTGTGATGTGAAAATGCGCCGGATATCGGAAATATGCAGCCACGATTGCAACAAATAACTTGTTGCCAGAAAATATTGTTTCTGAACCCATCATGGAGGATTTATAATATGTGTGTAGATAAAGTTATGTATGCAACTCTGCATAATTTGGCCTTAAAACACACGTGCGATCTTATTATGAAACTCGCCTCTCGGCTCGTTTCATAAAACCGCACTAGTGTTTTAAGGCCTATCATTATGCAACCGTTGCATAAACTACTATTGTAAAATTAGAACTACTGATTTGGCGGCGCGTCAATAATGGCGGCCGTCCGTCAAGACCATTTTTTTTTTAAATCATAGACAAACGGATGAAGTCTCTATTCTCACGTCACTCGAGATCAAATATTGTGCAGTTTATATTAAAAAAACATACTGAATTGACGTTTCGTATCAATAACTGTTTTAATATCTGTGGATACTAGAATAGAGACCCACTTGAGTTTGACAGCTGTTCCAAATTTAATCTCATTTCTTTACTAAAAACGATAAAGAAGTCATGTTATTTCTTCATTGCAGCATTGGTTTTTCCTAATTGGTTGTCAAAATGGTGGTCATTTCCTATGGTTTTTGATTAACCAATGGAGGTTTTATGATATGGGTGTAGATAAAAAATGTTGAGGATCACTGACTACTTCTGGGGGAAACTCGAAAATAAATTGATAAAAAACATATTTTAGGATGTTCTTTGACAATCGGTAATATTTTTTAAGGGGTAAATAGGAATGAAAAAGAAATCCGTGGGTACCTTCTGTTCATATTACATAAAACAATTTTTGACTGTCATTCAGAATTATCCCACGGGTTTTTGAAATTACAGAAAAACAACCGTAAGATTATAAAACACGTGTATTTTCTAAACAGAGTAATATTTTTAAACAAAATGTACATCAAGCATTGATCAATATATCCAATTTAACACAAATGGCATCACTTGTAAGTAAAAATGCACAGATTGTGAATTTAGAGTCCAAGCACGAACGTACTCTCCACTAACCCAAACACGTTTCAGAATTACCCCAATGCAACTTCACTGCACAAATGTATAGGTACATAGAACAATTCACAAGAGCTGGCACGAATTGAATGGGTGAATAATAAATAAATCAGGCGACAAATATTTACACAATTCGATCTAGTACCAACATAAGGTCTAAGTAAAGGAACATACACACACAATTATTTGCCCTTACCGGGCATCGAACCCGGGACCGCTAGCTTCGTAGGCACGGTCACCAACTACGTCGTCAATGTCGCGTGTCGTGAATGAAAGTATCTTTGTATTACAAAATGGTTACATATAGGTCTTTTAACCCTTTCGGCGCGAGCATGTGATAGCGCGCTGCAATCCACCCGCGCGACCGCCTCATAGCGCGCTGCAATGCCCCTGCGCGAACGACTTCCAGCGCGGTGCAACGTGCCCGCGCGCACATACATAATTTTCTGTTCTAAAAGCCATGATGCACCCTGTGCATCATTGCGCGCTACGGTACCGCACGCATTTCGCTGCCGCGAGCAACAAGAGAATGAATGGTGTCATGCGCAATTTATAATAACCAGTTAGGTACAAAATGTTTATTTTGGATGAAATAAAAAACAATGGGTAAACAGTCTAATTGAATTAATTTGACAATAACATTGGAAAATTTAATTAATTAATCCAAGTAGTTACCTAGCGGCATTGGTATATCGCTGATATCGGTCGGCAGTTGACCATTTGATAAAACGGCAACTATCAGGTCCATGAGGTGAGCAGGGTCATCCGTGGTGGAAGGCGCATAATCGGACTCCATTATGAAAGCCGGGTCAATCGTAGAGTTAGCAGAGTTCGAGTACATAGAGAAAGCCGGGTCCATCGTTCTACGTACAGTATTCGGGTCCATAAAGATAGCCGGGTCAGTGGTTAAAGATTCACAATCACAATCGATTATCACTCACAAGACGCAAGGAGACAAACGCACAGTCACAGGCATAAACTAAGACTGTACGTATTTAATATGAATTACCCACCCTTTGTCTTCCCAGCTCAGCACGGCGACATTCGTGATTGGTCGCCTGCATTTCGTGAAAGTTTTCTTAACAATAGAAAAGATAAGAAAATAATAATTAGCGTATGTCTCTAAGGAATGCAAGGTCACGGGACATGACAGGTCGCCGCCAGGTAGCTGAACGAGATAAGTAGCGTGATAAACCATTTCTTAGTCAAGTCAAGTGTACCGCCACTTTCTAGACTATACAAAAACGACTATTTGCTAAATTTATTCGCTGAGTAATATTTGTATCTACTATTGTATTTATCGCCGAAATATTGAATGTTTATATACATTACTTTAAAAAATTACAAATGAATGACTAACGTCAACGCCGCATGACACCGTCCAATGTGATTCTCTGTTGCTTACTTAAGAAAAATGTACTTTCGTTCATGCGCAATAAAGTCTAATATTATACGACAAATACGGTACTTGTTGCATTTTAAAATTGCATGGTAATAAATGCGGTACGCTCTGGCGCAATGATGCACCGTGGTTATCATGACATTTTTAAGTGAAAATCTAAATATATAGATGATTAAATTAAATTAAAATGTACAATGATGACTACGCTAACGGTTTATCAAATAAATAAGAAAAATTTCTTACTTAATACGAGTAATATCGATTGTTAAAGTTCAAAGTAATTTTTCTCTGAAAATACAAAGGAAGAAAAAAATATATATATGACACTCAATTATTTATAGTCTCAATAATCTTAATCAACCTAAAAACTGTTCCAATTTGGACAAAATACTATGTTGTCATCAATCTTTGTCATGAAGCACATGTGCATCATGCGCGCCCAAGGGGCTGCAATCCCATGAAGCACATGTGCATCATGCGCGTGCGCGTGCGCGAGGCTGCAATCCCATGATGCACATGTGCATCATGCGCGCCGAAAGGGTTAACTAATGATTTAACTACAAAGATAACGGCATTTTGTAATTTTGTTTAAATGATGGTATCATGTCTCATCTACGAATGTTCTTACTAACTAAACCAACCTGCCTTGTGTTCATAAAAACTGCATAGCTCGATTCCAATGCCACATAGATATTAACTGTATAATTCGTAAGAAGTCACTTTTACATTCAAATCAAATATACACACAGAACTCATCTGTTGAATTATTTTGAAAGTTTTCATTTACCCGTATTTGAAATTCAGTATGAGATTTATATTTCTGTGCTTCATTTTGTCTTATTATTATTATTGCTGACATTGATTTTTTTCCTCGGGTCTTGCTGTCATGCTTCTTTACATATGTCTACACATTCTCACGTACAGAAGTAATTAATGACTATACGAGTATGTATAATCGATAGTAAGACAGTCTGTTCTGGAACCTTCTAGAAACTTCATAGAACCTTCCAGAACCTCCGTCGAACCTTCTAGAAACCTCACAGAACCTAGAAGTTTTAGAAAATTCTTAATATATGTATTCTTTCTTATAGAAATTTCATATAAAGTTCTAGAATCCTCATAGAACCTTCTAGAATCTACATGAAACCTAGACACCTCATAGAAAACGAATATTTGAAATAAAAACGCAAGATTTGGAGTCCCCCTCTTCAGGGGGGCTAGCAAGACATGTCCGCAAGTCGTTTGTCGCTCAGTGCGTCTCTGTCAAACGTGTCAAATATGTAAGGGGTGAACTGAGCGACAAATGTAGACGTGCAGGTCTAGCATGACCTGCCCGCGAGTCATACCGGCCCGAACGGCCCGATACGTTTTGAACCCGAATGGAGTCCTTCAGGGGTTGAGTGCAGTCGCGATCAGAGCAACCCACGCTCTGCTCTGACCGCAACTGTCCTCAAACCCTGAAGGACTCCATTCGGGTTCAAAACGTATCGAGCCGTTCCTGAGAATAAATTGTGAGTTAAACGGTTTTCATTTCAAGCGTTCAAGTAATGACTCACGAAAGCTTTAATTTCACTTTCCATATACATTTTTAGAAACTTTATTAAACCTCCTAGAATTTAATATAATCTTTATAATAGAACCTTTTAGAAACTAAAGAAAATTCTAGAAACTTCATAGAATCTGAGTAGAAACCATATAGAACCTTCTGGAAACTTTATAAAACTTCATAAAACCATCAGAAATTTCATAGAAAATAGAGTGCATTAAATGTTTGGAACAAAATTTGTCACAAATTGTATGCTCTACAATTCTTATAATAGACTAGCTGCTACCCGCTACTTTGTCCGCGTGGAATTCGGTTATAGTTATTCCTTGGGAACTTAAAAATTTTCCGGGTTAAAAAAATTCCGGGTTAAAAATTATCCTATATATTTCCCAATACCTTAGAGAATGTGTACACAGTTTCATTATGATCGGTTTAGTATTTTCGTGAAAGCGTACCTAACAAACAAACAAACTTATATTCCTATTTGTAATATTAGTAAGGATGTTAACCCTTTCGGCGCGAGCATGTGATAGCGCGCTGCAATCCACCCGCGCGACCGCCTCATAGCGCGCTGCAATGCCCCTGCGCGAACGACTTCCAGCGCGGTGCAACGTGCCCGCGCGCACATACATAATTTTCTGTTCTAAAAGCCATGATGCACCCTGTGCATCATTGCGCGCTACGGTACCGCACGCATTTCGCTGCCGCGAGCAACAAGAGAATGAATGGTGTCATGCGCAATTTATAATAACCAGTTAGGTACAAAATGTTTATTTTGGATGAAATAAAAAACAATGGGTAAACAGTCTAATTGAATTAATTTGACAATAACATTGGAAAATTTAATTAATTAATCCAAGTAGTTACCTAGCGGCATTGGTATATCGCTGATATCGGTCGGCAGTTGACCATTTGATAAAACGGCAACTATCAGGTCCATGAGGTGAGCAGGGTCATCCGTGGTGGAAGGCGCATAATCGGACTCCATTATGAAAGCCGGGTCAATCGTAGAGTTAGCAGAGTTCGAGTACATAGAGAAAGCCGGGTCCATCGTTCTACGTACAGTATTCGGGTCCATAAAGATAGCCGGGTCAGTGGTTAAAGATTCACAATCACAATCGATTATCACTCACAAGACGCAAGGAGACAAACGCACAGTCACAGGCATAAACTAAGACTGTACGTATTTAATATGAATTACCCACCCTTTGTCTTCCCAGCTCAGCACGGCGACATTCGTGATTGGTCGCCTGCATTTCGTGAAAGTTTTCTTAACAATAGAAAAGATAAGAAAATAATAATTAGCGTATGTCTCTAAGGAATGCAAGGTCACGGGACATGACAGGTCGCCGCCAGGTAGCTGAACGAGATAAGTAGCGTGATAAACCATTTCTTAGTCAAGTCAAGTGTACCGCCACTTTCTAGACTATACAAAAACGACTATTTGCTAAATTTATTCGCTGAGTAATATTTGTATCTACTATTGTATTTATCGCCGAAATATTGAATGTTTATATACATTACTTTAAAAAATTACAAATGAATGACTAACGTCAACGCCGCATGACACCGTCCAATGTGATTCTCTGTTGCTTACTTAAGAAAAATGTACTTTCGTTCATGCGCAATAAAGTCTAATATTATACGACAAATACGGTACTTGTTGCATTTTAAAATTGCATGGTAATAAATGCGGTACGCTCTGGCGCAATGATGCACCGTGGTTATCATGACATTTTTAAGTGAAAATCTAAATATATAGATGATTAAATTAAATTAAAATGTACAATGATGACTACGCTAACGGTTTATCAAATAAATAAGAAAAATTTCTTACTTAATACGAGTAATATCGATTGTTAAAGTTCAAAGTAATTTTTCTCTGAAAATACAAAGGAAGAAAAAAATATATATATGACACTCAATTATTTATAGTCTCAATAATCTTAATCAACCTAAAAACTGTTCCAATTTGGACAAAATACTATGTTGTCATCAATCTTTGTCATGAAGCACATGTGCATCATGCGCGCCCAAGGGGCTGCAATCCCATGAAGCACATGTGCATCATGCGCGTGCGCGGGGCTGCAATCCCATGATGCACATGTGCATCATGCGCGTGCGCGAGGCTGCAATCCCATGATGCACATGTGCATCATGCGCGCCGAAAGGGTTAACATTATTGTAGGTATAGAAACATAGAAATCGCGAAACGACAATTTTTGTGCCTTTCATCTTGAATAACTTACGACGCAGACACTAGATTTTGTGAGACTTTTGAGACAACATTTAGAACACCGACATGCAGGTGTATAAGAGTTTCCAGCTTAATCTGTCATTCCGAGGTTGACCCCTTTTTATTGCTTAAATTACTATTATATCATCGGGTATATTTAATAAATAAAACAATAAATTAAAGCATAGTACAAAATAAACTAAATTAAATCTAGAACTGGCCCCTGCAGTATTGATCTATTGATATGGAAAACGATCCATATCTCTGTTTCTCCAAAGGCCAGATCTATGATTTTTATATACTGGTTATCATCGCGCGGGAAATGGCTTTCTTACGCAACATATAAAAAAAAAACCGGGGCCGTGGTTTAGCGGATACGTAAATATTCCGGATGCTTAAAACCCTCTCATGAGCTTCTTTCAGACGTGATAACTCTTGATTGGCCCAACCGATTTTCATGAAACTTATGGCCGAACTCAGAAAGGCCACTCAAATTGAGCTTTAATTAAAGTGACGTTTCTGTATAGGTTGACAACTAGTTGAGGGACATTTAAATACTTAATATCTAGTCAAATACTTAAGTGGCGTTTCTGAATTCGGCCATTATCTAGCTCCTAAGTAAAAGCATTCAATTAAAAATAAACAAATTGAAAACAAACAAAATAAAATATTTTATATTATTTTGATGTTATTTGAAAAATAAACATAGCGGGTTTACCGGATGACAGACCGCCACACAGACGGATAGTCACATAGACAAAGGCTTCAAACACAACACACACCCCTCTTTATGGGTTCGTTAAAAAACAAGCTTTGGCAGTTACGAGAGGTTGGTCGCCTTTAATTATACCAGCCGCCGTAGCACAATATTTTTTATCGCACACATAAGGCATTCGTCCTTTTCGCACCCGCATACTGGTTAAAAAGTGACAGATGCTTTATGTGCACGATAAAAGCTAAGTTAGTGTACTGTAGTCCTCAGCACGTCTAGCACGACCTGCCCGCGAGACACTTCTCGCTCAGTGCGTCCCTTACATATTTGATGACTAGTTTGACAGGGACGCACTGAGCGACAAATGACTGGCGGGCATGTCATGGAAATCAGCGTGCCGCGCGTGGCGCAGTATCGTCAGCAGATGAATAAATAAAATTATTTCATTCCTGTACGCGAGTGTCTTTTAAAAGGTATGTAGAACAATATATTAGACTTTTTGTATACATGGTTATATTGAATGTGTCAAGCCGGGACAGTTCGGCAGAAGTTTTTAAATAAAAGTGACCTGGGCCTCTGTTCGGGAACGTCCTAACTATATTGTTGCGGCTCGCGAAGGAGACTCGCATCCCACTGTAACGCAATATGCATTGTGCGGAAGAGTGGGTTGAGAATGGCGCTGTTTTCATTGAGTTGTTTTTTTTAACCACAGGGTAAGAGATTGTGTGCGTGCGTATGACGCCTCTCCTATCGATGGTGACGCCCAGGTATTTGACCATGTGGAACCATTGTATTTCTTGTCCATAGCAACGGAGCAGCAGCGGCAGCTGACATTGTCCCAAGATGATGGCCTGTGTCTTTCCGACGTTCACTGTTAGCCTTCATCGGGGAGCCAGTCCGGGAGGTACGCTAACGTTTTGCGGCGGCGTGTGGTGCTGATAGGCCGCGTCATCGCCAACTGGACGCCTCTTCCCGACGGGATGTCTTCGGTGTAGAGGACGTAGTGCCGGGTAAAGCGGCTGCCTTGTGGGACTCCAGCAAGAATCGGCCGCTCCGTAGATGTGGCGTCCTCGTTCGCCACGAAGAATCTTCCTCCGGAAAAGAACGACGCTATGATGCGCACTAGCCATCGTGGAGCTGCAGACGTCGACATTTTGTATAGCAGCTCCTCATGCCATACTCTGTCGAACGCCTTCGCCATATCGAGGAGTACAGCGGCGATCCGCTCCTTGTTAGAAGCAGTCGCCATGAAGTGCAGCGCTCTCGTTAGCTGCAGCGTAGTGGAATGGCCCTCACGGAAACCGAACTGCTCCCGACGGGGCTCTATGTAGGGCTTCAGGTGGCTCAACAGGAGCCTTTCGTACAAGTTGGAGAGTGTTTAAGAGCGTTACTAGGCGGTAGTTTTCTACTTGCCTGTGGTCTTTACCCGGTTTGGGTGGCAAGATGACCCGGCCGATCTTCCAGGCTGCGGGGAAGTGACCCGAGCGCGTGATTCCGTTGAACAGCCTTGTCACCGCCATAATAGTGCGCTGGGGCAGGTGATGGTGATGGGGGTTGTGCTGGGAATCAGGTCGGCGCCAGGGGCGTCTGTCATTCAGCCTGTCTCTTGTGTCCAAAGCATCGTCATCTCGCTTTCGCATCACTGTTGTGCATGAGTCTATCTCTGTTGCAAACGGCGCTCGTACGTATTGACTTAATTACTCGAACATCAGTGCAAGGAATGGATGTGTGTTGTGGTGGTGATGGCACACATTATTTTAGCAGAACGTTTGAGCGTACCACACCTCTTACTTTTATATCGATGCTGGTTATATCCATACTTCCATACTAATATTATAAATGCGAAAGTAACTCTGTCGCGCTTTCACGCCAAAACTATTGCACCGATTTAAATGAAATTTGGTACAAAGATAGTCTAGAGCCTAAGAAAGGACATAGGCTACTTTTTAATGCGAAAAGGGGGTTGTAAGGGGTTTAAAGGGGGGGATGAAGAGTTGTATGGAAGTATCGTCATTTTTAGAGCTAGAAGCTTGAAACTTATTTTTTAGGCTGTTGATTCGATATAAATAAATATGACGTTCAAAGTTTGTAAAAGTTTTACCCTCACGGGTGTAAAATAACAATAGGGAATCTGGGATGAAAGTTTGTATGGAAATATGTAAGGTTTATGTAAATGTTTTATAAGTTTGCGACGAGAGACAAAATATTACAGCTATTCTGATGTAACATTTACGGAGAACTCATATTAACACTTTATACCTTATGTACTTATTATACTTAAATAATTTAAGAAGCTCTTTGCAGTGAAACACTGCAAATAGCTCATGAAAGTATTTATACGTATGTGTCTTATTTGTAAAATTATTAGCCTAAATAATTAAAAATGCTACCCAAAGACACTATTCCACGCGGACGAAGTCGCGGGCACATCTAGTTATACATAGATCTATAAAACGACTCAAAAATAATTATTATGCTATCCTATTGCTTCTTACGATTCTTTCCTTACCTACAAATTTCAATCTTGACGTTGACCGTTGACATATATGTATGTGTAGTAATAATATGCAGTTTACGAGTATTGTTTTCTTGCAAGACAAAAAAGTACAGTTCGCACGTTTAAAAATAGAAGGAAACAAGTCAAAATGAAATTCAGTTTTGTTTTAAACTTTACTCAAACGCGTTAAAGTTGAATTTGGAATGGATTTGTATTTCACATTATTTATTTTTATTTTTAAACGAGCGAGTTGTTTATAACATATAGTAAGCTCCTGTATGAGGACGGCATTCACACAACGATAGGTGACATCAATTTAATTCATTCCATTCGTGCCAGCTCTTTGAATCTACCTGTAGTGTCATTTTCAATCACAAATGTCGCTGCCAATTAGATAAATGAACTTAATTAAATAAAACTGAGTTGGGGTCTTCGTTGTCCATCTGTTTAACATGCCGGAGGACGTCTTTCTTAGTGATGACGCCGAGTAGCCGCCTGCAAAAAAATAGGTAGTTAAAAAATTGTTTTGTTCACTCTGTTAACAAATATTAGTCTCAAACCTTCAATAACTGGCTACATAATAATACAACATAGAAAAGAACTATTTAAAAAGTGATCTCTGTAGTTTTCTACGAATACAATTTTTTTTTTAATGTAGGTAGATTTTCTTGCGAAAGTGAGACTAACAAATTAATAATTTACGTAATCGACTAAATTTTTCTATATTTATATTTGAAAGCACAGTCACATAGAATTTTTTACACTAGTTGGAAGAAAAACAAACTATGAACCTTGCATCGATAAAGTAATTGGTTCGACAATCTACTATTAAGATATTCTATATAAATATACACTAAATCTTTTTCAAACCTGTCAAACAAAAACTCAAATATTAAACCTTTCTCCGCCAGCGTCATGATAGGATGTGAAAACATAAAGGCGCCATGGTCATCTACAGATGAAAAAATTCTTAACATAATAAATTAATTTATGTTAGATATTCATATACCCTAAAGTCTTTTCGCCAAGAGTTGGTAAAAAACAGGGCTTCTTAACTTTACAAACAGCGGCCCGCAAATTATTTTTACTGATGATAATAAAAACAATTAAGGGATATACTATATTTCTTTCATAGAATATTATTATTAAATAGCCTGTTTACGTCCCATTGCTGGCATATCATCGAACGACGACCATGACGAAGTCTCAGAGTCGGGGGAAGAATCAGAGTCGGTGACGTTTATTATGAAATATTCAATTGCTTTGTCTATTGTTTTTAAGAAAAAAAACAAAACCGACTCCAAAAACCCTTTGAAAACTAAGAAATAAGGACTGGCCTTTAGTAAATTACCTACAAACATCAAATATATTTGTTAATTCAGTAAAAAAATTAACATTTTTGGTTGGTTGGTGGTTTTTGGAGTCGGTTTTTTTTTTTTTTTGTTAAAAATAATTTTATTTTTAGCTTTTTAGTGAATACGATTTAATATATAGTTTCATTATATCCACTTTTACCAAATGACGATAGCATTGTCTCAACAGCTCATCTACCTTTGTAAAATAGTGCTTTCAGATTGCAAGGACTGTTGACCGTTAAGGAGTACTGTTGCAAACCCCACTATCAGTTCCGATTTACCAGATGCGCTTTAACGAGATCAAGTCGCTTAGCAGCAGAGACAAGGAAACGTCATCATTATTCGTTGACTGTCTAACATTGAAGAGTTCTAAGTAGTAATCCGTGGACTCCATCATCACCCAGATTGACAAAATGATGATGTTCTTAAGTAAATAAAAAAAAAACGGTATATGCTTGCTTACAAAATATGAGGAGTTCTGTTGATTCCTCATGGATCCCATCATCAGATCCCACAATTTTTTGTGGGACCATTTCTGAACTATGACTATCCCAACAAAAAAAGAATTATCGAAATCGGTTCACAGGCTTAAAAGTTATGTGGGAAAATACATAAAGAAATATATATATACGGTTCGAATAGATAACCTCCTCCTTTTTTGAAGTCCGTTAAAAACAACACACGAACACCCAAACGACACAAGCGTCACAAGCCATCGAAGCGTATTCCAGAACGGAATGGCAATATGGCCGCAGAGTTGAGGCGGTGTCGATACGGTGCCAGGTTGATAGTGTGCGACAACCTATGAGGTTCGGAAACACGATAGTTACCCATTATGCGTGACTAGCGTCTGCCTGAGGCCGAGTTTACGGAACATGTCGACGACGGTCTCCATGGGCGTCTGGTCGGTGACGGTGATGGGCGCCATGTCGAGGATGCGGTGCAGCTTGAGCGCGGGCGCCGCGCCCGCGCCCGCCGCGCCCCCCGCGCCCGCCGCGGCGCTGCCCGGCGCGCCCGTGAACACCACTGGCGACAGGCCCGAGATTCCATCCATCATGCGCCGCGCGTTAGCTGCCACACAAACAAACTGGACATTATTACAATATAATTTGCTGCCAACAAAACGCTTTGATAAGTGATACGTGGAAAGTTCCCGAGGGAATAATTACAACAGAATTCCCTACACTCAGCGGCATCCTGCGATTTTACCTAAGAACCTCCCGGTTCACTTATCTGATCATAGGAGATAAACATCATAAACTTCTACATGCGGGAGAGAAATTGGTGATAAGTGGCTTGAGTCAGAAAAAACTATATACTATATATAACACGGCTAATCGGCGGTATTCCTTATTACGAATACCTTAGTAATTTAACTTTGCATTTACGAAAAGAAATGTATTATTTTTCATTTGTTTTTATAACAAACTAATTTTTTTACGGATCACTTCGAACGACGAATGCACCCCCCTGGCCACCTGATGGTACCTCATGGCTAACGGGCCAAATCAGGTCAGACGACCCATATGTATGCCTATGCAAAGCGGCTTGTTTTGTTGAAGATATGTAGGGTTCGGCCAAAATTTGGTTCAAAACATCTCCACTACTAACCAGGAATTATACACAGGACACTGTTTCCAGAACTTCGGCAACATTATTGGTTGACGGAGGAGTAGATATAACGGCATTAGAAAACATGGTGGAACAATAGTAGCAGCAGGTTATATTTCCGTAACGAATAAGATTGACACTTCAAATACAATTTTAAAATAAAGCTAATGAGATGAACATTAATATTCTAACGTCAACGACAGACTGTAACTCCTCTGCCGCCGCTGCCGAACCCACAGTGAACATTCAGTTTCATAACTTGAAGGGACACGATTTGTTTAACTATTATAAATAAATGATTTGTTTTGTTGATCACTCCTATTTCATTTAAAAATAGGTATTGCATGAATAATATATTATGATTAAGTAGTGTATGCAACTGTATATATAATAATAAGGTATTAAAACACCCCTAACCTTTTTATATGACAGTTGCATAAACTACGATAGTAACACGTAAATTCGTTATATTTTAAAGGTACATTGCCAAGTTGCGGAAAATGGTCATGACCCGCTTTAGAAATTTAGTTAGTTTTGGAAGTATCATACCCATGGCGAGATTGAGGTCCCGGCGCAGCACGAACCCGACGAGGTACTGCGACTCCTTCGACACGACCACGGGATACCCGTTGTGCTCCGTCTCCTTGAGCAGCGCCTCCACGTCCTCCACCGTCATCGAGTCCTGCGTCATCACCGCCAGCGACTCGTTGCGTCTGCCGAATAACGCACCGCTCACTACGCGTCATTCATATGACAACGTGACAACCAACCGCCACGAACACTTAAGAAGCTAGCAAAGTTACATTGGCTTGCACAAGCTTTCCAATTCATATTAAAATTATCTGTTTTGTAAGTTACGAGACGACCCGCCACAGCTTCGCTCGCGGTTATTTCCATACAAACTTCATCACCCCTTTTCACACCTTTGGGGTTGGAATTTCAAAAAATCCCTCCTCAGTGCACCTCTAGGGTACTCGAGGAACGTCTCCTCCAAATTTCAAACCTCTAGGACCACCCGTTTAGGCTGTGTGTTGTCTATAAGTGAGTCATGGTACTGTTTTATATGTAGGTATAGATTAGGTGATTTGATGTACAATGAAGAGTTTACATACATACATATATCCATAAAGGGCCTGGGAAACATGCTAGTTTTTCGGCAATTGATTGCTGCAGTTCGGTTAATACTGAGTTGTTTTAGCCTGCGCCGTTCATGAATTAATGTGTTCTTTTTGTGGATGGGTATAACTAGGATAAAATATATAAATATATATATATATATCCTATATCTTTCTAGTGAAAAATAATCTAAACTAAATAGACATTCCCACGGGGACGAGGCAGGTAAAAAAAAATGGTTATTGGCATTTGCTTGCATTTAAATTATATACGGAACCCTAAAAGGAAATAACCTATTTACGACGTCACTTTGTTCGTCCAGACATTTGGGTGCGTAGAAGAGAGAGAGACGTGTACTCACTTGGGCTGCATGACATCAGCGGCGAGCGAGGTGTGCTGGAACTCGTCCTTGCTGTCGAGGAAGGGGTAGCCGTTGAGCGCGATGTGCGCGTCGTAGATGCCCTGCTTGCCCAGCGCGTCGCCCACCCACTTGGACGCCATCGCGGCCGCCATCAGCGGCACGATGTAGCGCACGCCGCCCGTCAGCTCGAACATTATCACCACCAGCGACACTATCAACATCGTCATCGTCAGCCTACATTACATACATCCCACTGCTGGGCACATGCTTCCCACATCATCAGGAGGACAGGTGGACTGGGCAGTAGACATTATAAACATAATTTTGATAGTGGACGTCTTAGGGATGAAGAATCTGAAGGTAATATATTTTTATTTTATATCGTTTCTTCAGATTTTTTTAAATGACTGCGATGACACATTTTAGCAGTTTGCACGGCTGTTTATTTCTTTGACTTAACTAAAAAAAGAAAAAGAAAGTGACAGCTCCTCTATTATGTATTCTGTGGTTGAGCAGAATGACTGCTCTTTGTTGTCAGACCACTGTCGAAATCAACCCTTTAATAACTTGGTCTCATAAATCGTTTTTTTTTCTGGATCGCCTAAATAAGTTGCAGTATAAATTATTACAGTTTATTTTGATTGCCAATTTCGGAAATACGAAGTCCCGAATGTATCCTAAGATATAGATGCCGATCCGCCCATTGTAAGTTGATTTGGGGATCTTGCTTCACAGGGTCAATAATTGTGTGTCGTATATGTGGCACTGTAGATCAAGCTACGTATAACACATAGCCGTGGCGGTTACGCTGTCCTAATTACTGCTATCATATTACTCCTTGTAGTAATAGTAGGAACAAGCCTAACCGCCATCCTCTTTTAGTTTGGACGGGCGAGCTAGTTACCGGTCATCCTGGTGACGCCGCCGAGCACGGCCGCCGCGCCCACCATGGCGTACAGCCCCGGCGTGATGCAGTCGTCGCCCGTCGAGCACTCGCCGGAGAACAACCAGATCTTCGGGTACTTGTACGCCAGCTGCTCCACGCCTGTACACACACACAAACACACACACTACTAACATATCGCATTGTTATATAACGAATCTAACCCCTTCCACAAAGGTACTTGTAACTCGGCACTTTAAGCGTTTAACACTGCTCTTCAGTTAGTTAGTTCGTTTTGGAACAGAAATACATAAGAAAATGGTGAAGTAATGGGTCGATTTTGTGCACGGCTCCGGCCACACACCAGGATTCAATTCAACTGACAATCAACTCAAAGTGGCATTTTTAATTTGAGATAGTAAACTAAATTTAAATCTAGTCCCAACTGAAATTGAACCTATTGGCTACAGTTCTTAATGGAGCAGTCTCGGTTTCAGAAAGTAAAATATTCATTATATACCGCGACTATTATGAACATGCTTACTTTGCCCGTGTGATGAATGTGAAAGTCTTGCATTACTTTCACATTCATCACACAATCCCACATAATACAATAACATATAACTTAATTATTAATGGAATTTATTTTGGTTTGAATCCTTTTTGCTAAACTTCGTCCAATTATGCTTTCTCATTATCTCGCTTATGATGTAATATCTAACTAGCGAAAGTTTAGAACTAACTACAATGCATCATACTGTCCGCGCACGAGCTCCGAGGAATCTTAACGCACGTTAAAGTAAAGATTAAGTGCAGGCAATAATTAATACGGCAACAGCATCGATAAGTTAACCCGATAGTCATTTATACGGAAAAGTCCATCGAAGAAATATGTAAGAGGCGAGTGCGGGTTAAATGGTCTGGCATGGCGCACGAGATACTGACCGATGCCGACGATGCGGCCGGCGATGGCGCCGAGCGCGAGGCTGGGAATGAAGAGGCCGCAGGGCACCTTGATGCCGAACGTGAACACGGTCATCACCAGCTTGAGCACCAGCGCCAGCGTCAGCAGCCACACGGCGCGGTACACGCCTGGCCCCGCCGCCGCCTTCTCGATCGCAGAGTTCACGTCCGTGAAGTTGCGGTTGTAGTCACTGAAAACAATAACCGTATTAAACCTCAATTATGTATCAGTCTCTCTCTCGGAAGACGAGGTGGAAAGCGACATAGCACTTACCAAAGCGGATCGGAGTTGGAGATGCCGCACTGGTTAAACAGCAAGTAAATGAGCTGGCTCGTGTTCATGCGCGTATAGGGGTTGGGGTATGCCACCACGGCCGTCACCAGCGTCACCACCAGCACCTCCGTCACTGGGTACTGGCCCAGCTTCGAGAACTTGCGGTACCGGCACCACCAGATGTTGGCCTTTATAAATATCGTCGCTATACAACCCTACAAAAAAGAATTATAATAAGCAGGTGGAATCAAAGTAGGAGATTTAAATTAATTACTTTTATAGAGGCGGAACCCTGATATTCATAAGTTAATTCATAGATTTAATACTAAGAAGATTACAATCTTCTTGCCAAGTTCTAAGCATGGAAAGTCATTAAACCTATTTTAATTATAGATTTAATAAATTTAAAGTCGAAGGCAGTGGATCCAATTCGAAACCATGCTCTTCTATTTTAAAATTATCTAAACTTAAAATAAAAAAGACTAACTCGATTTTGAAAGCCCCTAACGTAAATGTTATTCAAAAAAATACGACTTTAAAGCGATCTCTTGTTTTGTCGTTTCTATCAATTCAATTTAGCAATAACAGCTTAAACCAGTATTTACTAAACAAGCCGTTCGAAATATAGATTTTTGTAAATTAGATTTCTTAACGTTTAGGTGTTTCGGAATGAGTACTTTTAAACGTTTGACACTTTATGTTTCGACGTGCAGCTCATTGTTCACAAGCCAGACACTCGTCCGACATTGGAAACACATAATGAAGCACTTACGCCTATAATACCCAGTCCCACGAATGGTATGAGCTCGAAGAATATCCAAGGTTTGTTGTACTCCACAAAGAACAGCACGGAATGTTCGTTGCCGAAGGGGTTAATGGAGCGTAGAATGAAAGCCGCTATCAGAGCGCAGAAGAACGACCGCCACAGGGTTTTGAGAGGGAAGTAGTATGAAACCTGATAACAAAAATTTGATCATTAAACTTATGGCATACATTAAACTTTTAAAAACAACACTCAACAATAAGTTACCTCTTCTAAGCTGAAAAGCACGCCTCCAATCGGTGCTCCGAAAGCAACTGAGACTCCTGCGGCAGCGGCTGCTGATAGGATCTCGCGTTTCTTAGCCTCGTTGCGGCCATATTTAGGAAACAAATACGATAATATGTTACCTGATAGAATAGAATATTTGTTAGCTACACCCAATCAAATTAATATAATTGGAAATCAATGACTGATTCAACTCACCTAAGCAACTGGCGATGTGCACCATGGGCCCTTCTTTGCCGAGAGAAAGTCCAGACGACACGGATAATATTAGCCCCACGACTTTTATAATTAACGTCCATTTGCCGAGATATCCTCGGATGATGAAGCCGCTGAGAATCGTTTTTATTTCCGGTATACCTAAAAAAAAACACACCGATATTGCTTGTTTCGCAGTTTGCAAGTTACACTTAGTTACATTCAGGGTTATTATCGTCATCATTTCAGCCGAAAAAATCTGTTAAATCTGTTGTCAAGTGCATCACATGTCATATAAAATGAAATTGCTTGTAATTAGAAATACACAGTTTTCCATTTTTAAAGAAAGATTCCATTAGGTTAGTACGCATAGGTTTTCAGTCATAGTTTACAGGGACACTTGAACGAAAGTCCTAAGTGTTGTTCAGGTTTCTCTGTAAACTAAAGTAAATCCCTATATTCCGTAGCTTTGTTTTTAATTTTAGACAGTAGTTTCGGAGACAAAGCTGGGAATGCTCGATTTTCGTATGTTTTCTTGAATATCTTTTAGAGTATGCATTTTAAAATTATATACAAATATAATGTTATTCTCATAATGAGCCCCTTCATTGTATATGTCACGTGATGCACCTGACGAGTATTTTTCTATTTTTCTAATTTTCCCCCTAAAGCTATCCGCTTAAAACAGAATCTATTTATTATGCTATAAGTCCGTGATTAGGTACGTACCTTTCAACTTTTTATTCAGATAACATACGCTGTCGTTGATTTTTACTACAGAACCCTATGCACGCAAGCAAGACTCGCACAGACCGGTTTTTATTTAATAATAGGCCTGTATAGTTCATGCTGGCGCATTTTTTTAAATATTTGATATATCTGAACAACCTTCTTTAGTATTAAGAAAACATATGAATTGCCTAGCTAGAAACTCAAGCTGGCTTACTAGGCAATTAAGGCATATAAATAAGGGGTGTGGTGGATGTCTGTCTGGATGTGGACGTCTTTGCGGTGGGTGAAATTGTGGGACAGCCAGGACTGTCAGACATTGTAAGATAATGTAAGGTGGTAGATACCGGAGCCGCAAGCGTAGGGTGCGAACATGCGCACGAGCGAGGCGGAGAGCGCGGCGAACAGCAGCGCCCACACGATGTAGAACAGGTAGCTGATGATGTACGCGCCCGGCCCGTCGCGCGACCCGCCCAGCAGCTCTGGCCACGTTTGCCACTGCAACACACACTCTCTTAAACGACCGCACACTTTTTATAGTCTAGGCTAGGAAATATTATTTGCCCGAATTGCAACAAATACAATTTATCAACGACGGCCTGAGCCGACTGGGGCGTAGTAAGCAGGGAGTTTTTCTCCTTTCAAATACAATATGTTTTAAAGTGGATTTTCCCAAGTTTCCGAGATTATATCTTATTTATATTAGGTTTAGGCTAAAGTACACTTGCAAAGGAATAATAAAAGTGTAAAAAATACTTGTAGAGTTTTATACTACACATGATTTAGAGCGATCAATTTGTGACGGCTGTAGCTGTCCTAGCGTGTGGGGCACGGAAATCCGCTGACGGCTGCAGCCGACTGTGGCGGTCAAAAGGTTAAGCAATCGTAATATCGTAATCGTATAAAAACCGACTAATCGACATGAATATATTCATGTCGATTAGTCGGTTTTTTTCACATCTATAACTCATTCATCAATTATCATCTGTATGGTTATATTAGTAAGGCTGTCTTTTATATTCTATTGGACTAACTTATGTGCAAGCTCAATAAGTAAGTATAGCGAGAAGGCATACATAAATACATACATAGCATCACACCAGAAATCCCTAATGGGGTGGGCAGAGCTACAAGACTACTTGTGGCCACGTTCGATTAATAAGTCCTAAGATGGTATGATGAACCGTATGGTCACAGGTGATCAGCCCATCGCCCATACAGATAGTCCACCATGTTGGAGAGGACCCGTCCCTTAGTCGACTTTTACGACATGCCAGGATGATAAGCATCTGCACGCATTCTATGCTATTTCTTCACTCCCAGTGCAGCAGCGGGAAGGCAGTCTCATTTTAGTTACCTGTGAACAATTTCCATGATCAAATGTGGTCTCATTATCAGACCAGCAGCACTGTTCCTGGTTGAACCAGAAAGCTTGCGGGCAAATGCCAAACTTGAGATCAGTCATCCATGAGGCTCCAATGTCGATGACCCCGGCGACCACGCCTGTGCACACTCCCACCAGCAGCACACACACCCAGCCTGACCATGCATCATGGGCTCCCTGGAATTTTAATAATTTGCTTATGTGTATATGTAATTTATTTGATTTCTTATGTAATAGGTTAATTTTCTACCCTATATTTTATTGTCTTTTCTAATGAAGTATGCTTCATTAGAAAAGACAATAAAATATAGGAGCATAATAGAAGCATAGTATTTTAAAGCAACTAACAATTGAAACGTGTTATTATTGTTTCAACTGAGACGGTTTAGAGGCCTCTGCTCAGCAATGAGATTAGTCTGTCGTACAGGGGGTCAATGAAAATGATAAGCCTACTTATAGCCTGGACCAGATTTGAGTCGCTAAAAAAGAATTTCGAGTCTAGAAGCAAATCATATTACTTTTTGGTAACTGATGTTTTAAGCTATTGTAATTCGATCCCGCTGAGTCCGAAAATGCCGGATATCAACGTGAAATCTTGACCGGAAGCGAGATATTCAAGATGGAGAAAACAAATTCTCTGTTTTAAAGTATACATACACATCGTCACAATACCGCACAAGTCATATTTGCTTAGTTTTAAAAGTGTATTATCATGCATGCACCTGAATACTAAAGCAAATATGAGTTGTGCGGTATCGTTAGCTAAGCGACGACATACACAAAAATATGATTATATATAAACCTTTCCGATTAACTGTGGCTG
The DNA here is from genome assembly GCA_947859335.1 of Tortricodes alternella. Taxonomy (NCBI): domain Eukaryota; kingdom Metazoa; phylum Arthropoda; class Insecta; order Lepidoptera; family Tortricidae; genus Tortricodes; species Tortricodes alternella. The sequence continues at coordinate 16,675,444 of OX401970.1, read as the reverse complement.
GAAAGATGGTGGCACTATCATGCGCCTTGAACCAATGCTCATTGGATTGTCGCCTATTCCCGCCTCTTGTCATTTGCCTCTTGGCTTTTTGTGCAAGTGGCGGCATGGTTCGATTATAGACAAACCAGTATCGGTGCAGGAAAATGTTCACCTATGCATAAAACTCGTAAATGCTGGAATGTATGGTCACATACTCGTAACGAAGATACTAACACTTGAAATAAACACGGCTTTACTTGCGATGTATTGTCAGAAATGGTCCGACATGTTTCGGACTCGTATGGAGTCTTTCTTCAGAGGTAGAGAGCGGTCGCGGTCAAAGCATTTCTTTTCATTTTTCATTCCTTTCATTACTGACAATAAATCGTGAATAAAGCCAAGTGGAGTGAAAGTTGGCAGCACTATGATGTGCCTCAAACCTATTCCCATTGAGCTATCGCGTATTCCCGCCTATTGCAATGCTTTTTGTGTAAGTGGTGGCAAATGTGTTTTAAAGTCGTTGTTAATACTCATAATAAAGATATTTTTAAGTTTTTACACTGTTTTTACTATTCCTTGGCTAAAAATTTAAATAAATAAGCATTTATTGGCTTCAAATCAAATTTTTAGGTATTTGTATGTATTTCATATCCCCAAAAACATAATTTGTAGTTTTAATCTCGTTTATAAGAGTAGTATCTTTCCCAAGGACGGCGTCTGAAATGTTGGCGGCACTTGCGCCTCAAAACAATTATCAGTCGGCTGAAATGATTTTTAACAGACTTCAATAATGAGTTTCTCAATTCGTCGCGTTCGTATTTTTTTTTATATATTTCTGATTGAAGGGGTAAACATGCTATTTGGTCCCATTAGAGTCAAAACCGAGATCTGTTGATGAAATCCATGAGGATTCGTTGGAACTCCTCAGATATATACCCTCAAGCAGTTGCATTCCAAAAGCATTGTTTGATGAAGTGGAACTGATGATGAAGACCACAGATGACCAGCGCGACTCCAAAATGATAAGTATTTCCCGGGTGGCGATTAGATATTCATCCCGTATGCTGTATTCATATACTACACCTATTTCGATATATTTAATTTATCACTTAATTAACAATATATATGACGTTTCTAGGTAATTGACTAACGAAGGCCAATCATCATTTCTTACTTATCAAAAGGGTTTTAAACTAGGGTTTTTTTTTCATACCAAGAAAGGGTCCACCTATGCATAAAACTTGTTAATGCTGGTATTTGTGCTGACATACAAGCAACGGTTTTTTTTTGATATTACGAACTTCTTTACGCAAAAATAAAATAACCATTTCCTGGTTTATAATCATATTTTTGCGTATATCCCTTAACCTCGGGAATATATACACTATATACGATAAGAGCGTAACCGTTAAAACTTATAGAAAAAAAAGTATATCATCCGGAATACTAAAATTAAACAGCTTACCAATTACACATTCATGCTTTATTCCTAATAAAGTCAGTCTCCCGAATTATCTATAATCGCTTGGCATCTCCGAGGCATACATTCTACCAAATTTTCAGCGTAACTGCGAGGTAAAGACCTCCACACGGACTTCAGTTCTCGAGTTAGGTCAGCAACGCCAAAAGTATTTTTCTCGTAATTGGAGCTTCATCCAAGACCAAACATTTTCAATTGGATTGGCATCGGGTGATTGTGAGGGCCAATCCAAAACATCGATGCCATTTTCAGCTTTCCACGCAGTGCAGAGCCGACTTCGGTATTTAGGATCATTATCTTCTAGCACCTTTACTGGGGTCCACACGGTCTGTTATCCGCCGTAGACCAAGCTCGAGTCGAGTAATTAGCTGCCCAAAAAGAAGCTTCATCGGAAAACATTATCTTGTTCCAATCCCGGTTTTTGTTTTCACTCGCCAATGACAACCTTTATTCCATTATTTTTTCAATAAGGAGCGGTTTCTTCACCGGACCCCAATATTTCAAGCCATTTCATTGTTTTTAGAGATATATTTAAACCATCTTTCTTTCTTTAATTTTTCCTACCCTGAACGCAATGATAATAGTTTTTTTTTATATCTGCAATAGCCGTTTATCGTCTTCAGAAGGAGGTCACCCTTGTTTTCCCGCGTTCTGGTAAGTCGTTTTTTTCCACATATCGCTTACCCACTTAGTTTCAAACGCCGATTTATTCATGTACTTGGCGGCCTGATTTAGTGACATATTGGGTCCTTTCGGGTGTGTACAAAGGAACACTGCTTCATAACGTGAAGCAAACGCAGTACTCATTTTGGAAAATGTGCTGTTGGCGGGAAACTTACTTTTTTCTGACGAAGCTTTGTAGACAGCGGACCAAGCTATTCAGCCAGTACTTTTTTTTCTGTTCCACATTCTTAAAATAGAAGTTATGTTCTTGTCGGACTAACCGTAAGTCGTTTTAGACCGCGGCGATAGGTCTTAGGAGCCGGGAAGTATGTCGAATACCGGTCTTTGACGCCATCTTGAATTTCTCAGTTCCGGTTAATATTTCGAGTTGGTAACATGCAATTTCGGATTCAGCAGGGTCGAAGTAGCTTAAGAACGTCGGTTACCAAAAAGTAATATGATTCGAGTCTAGAACCCATTTTTTTCGATTTCTTGTCCTGACTACAGAACATACTTACAGACAAAAAATATACGTACCACGTCAAAATATCCCAAAACTAACAGTGATACTCATAATCCTTCATTGAAAATAAGGAGACCTCATTAGTATTGAAAAGACATGGAATGAGGGCTCCTTATTTTTGAGGCAGAACTATGAATACCACTGTAATATCTCATACAAAAATATTTTCTTTCCTTTGTAATGATGAAATCATATGAAATAACCTGCTTAATGCAGGAGTCCGGGCCTCAGTGCCCGTTCCACGAAATGTGCCAGGGTGAAGGTTACGAAAATATTTTTTTTTTCAATGAAGGGTTTGGAATTGGCCCTTTTTCTTTTGTAATCTGAACTGTCAGTGAACCAGGTACCCGTAGGTATTTTTTGTTTTGAAACTGAACAACTTTAAGGGGGTCAAAAAGGGCCATGTTCCACATGTTCCAGGGTGTTCCGGGGTTTTGGGACCTCAAACTCCTAGCCAGGGAGCCATTATACTACTACTCTTTACTTAATAATAATTATATATATATATATATATATATATATATATATATATATATATATATATATATATATATATACACGAGTGTATTTTGCAAACACATTGTCCTACACCATATTTATTAGGATATGTTTGTGATTATATTGTTGTCATGGAATATTAACACGCAGAACCAAAATATAAACGATTGATTTGGAATCAGTATCATTCAAATAGTCCATCACATTGTTTTTTTTTCGTAAAGCGTTTTAATTATAGACCCGAGTTTTCTAGAGATTTATCATATGTATAATTTCATGTCTTAACTAGTCTGTGAGTTCTCAAAATATAATTTCCAATAAAATATATCTGATTCTTTACTCTTCACTTAAGGAGCAGAATCTTGATGTAACTTTTAGTATCTTTCACTGCACTATGAAAAGGTATTGAATTAATACATTTTTCGTATCTAGTTCATTATTTAATCATTTTTCTACGAAAAGTAACAATTCTGAAAAATATTAATAATTTTTTGGTTTTAAATTGAATGACAAACTAGTGAAATTGTTATCGTTATTTATTCTTAAGCTAATGTATTTTTTTTGAAATATACTTGTTTTTGAATTGGCACTTATTAAAGCTACAATTTACAATTTTACACGAAAAGTTGGCAACACTAATGTCAGATCAGATTCCATACATCTGCCTTGCAGTGATGCCAGTTTTTGCCTGTAAAATTGTAACTTCCAGCTTCGTGAAACGGGCCTCTGATATCAATGCGGCGAGGGGCTGTTGGATTAAGTGAAGGTCATTCAGAACAGGGACCCTTTACCACATAAAATATGCTTCTTAACATATATGTATGTGCCCCAGTGAAATGGTTACCTACCCATTTTCAGTGGTGCATATGTGGGACATATGAGTAGATTGGAAAAATTGCATGATATAATTTTCTGAAAACATTGTGCAGAGGAACAGTGAACATGTTAAATTGCAAGAGTATTTACTTTGACTAAATCCCATATTGAGTCTTGTCTCTTCTTAACGATGTATCTGTGGCGCATGCGGTCCCGAGCAATATCTCGCTGCCAATCAATTGTGTGGAAGTCATCATACTGACCAATTCCCGGGATATCATCATCACCTAAAATTATTTTACTCTTTGAAATATATTTCTAATTGAACTCATTCCATATTATGTAATACTATGACAAGCATTAATGGTCGTTATGGGTGAATTTCAAAAAAATTGTAAATAATTAAGGCGTAGTTAAGAAAGAGTTAAAAAAAATCCTCTGCGTTACGAAAATTAGCAATACAATTATATGCCTTATGGCTACAATTACTAAGGTATATAATTGTATGGTTAATTTTCGTAACATAGAGGTACTTTTGTAACTTTTTTCTTAACAACGCCTTAATTACCTACAAATTTTTTGTTATTCTCCCTTATTATACAAACAGTTGTTACCATGACAAATTTTTTTTTTTTGTTGATGTGATTACTTGGCTGGCCTTTAGAATATCACTGCCTGAATTTTGAGTTGATATTTTTTTAAACATACAGTACTCGTTGTAAGGTACCCACCACCACATTATTTCTTTAAGGTAGCTCACCGTTTAAAAACAAACAAATGTTAGCTTTTAATTGACCTTGCCTTTAAAAGTTAGTCGTGATACATAAATGTCATGTCACTCGATCGATCGTGTTTTGTTACAGAAGTTGATTAGATAAATGTTGCCATGATTTTAGTTGATGATTAGTAAATTTCATTAAAATTATTTAATATAAGTTCTTAAACATTTGAGCATAATGAATTGAAATCATGGTATTAAGTTTGGTAGCCTTATATTAGACAATTTTAAGATACTGTATTGATACAGACATACTCTCTTACCAAATGTTTTAAGTACTTTAAGCAAAGAATTATCGGACAAAAAATATTTTTGGTGTGTTCGCAAAGCAAGCGAGCAAGATGGGTCAGAGCAGAAGCAACTCAGATAGGTTAGGTTTAGAAGGCTAAGGTGGAAGTGAAACGAAGCAAAGTTAGATATTTTTTTGTTACAACCTGGAAAATCTTGCTAGCTTGTAAGGGGTGTGAAATGATCATTATAACAATGAATTACATATTTACCCTCATGCATTGTATTATTCAATAAATTTTTGTTTTCCTATTTCACTGAAAATCGTGTGAGAGATATAAAGAGCGAGCAAGCTAGGTAGCTATGCAAAGTTAGTTAGGGACCGTTCAAGTATTACGTAACGCAATATTTGGAGTTTTTGACCCCCCCCCCCCCCCCCCATGTAACGCACCGTAACGTTTTTCTGTACCCCCCTTCCCGCTAGTAAAATTTCAAGAGGTCATTCCAAAAATGAGTGAGAGAACGCGATCATTCTGAAGGGTTGAAAAATGTTAGTTCAAACCCCCCTCCCATCTCTGGAATGCATCGTAACATTTTACAAGACCCCCCCCCCCAAATTCGTTACGTAATACTTGAACGCTCCCTTAGCAAACCCCAAGTAGTTACTCAACTGAAGTAGTCCTGCTTGGTGCATTAAATACATATACGCTAGGATTGATTTCTTTTGGTGTGCATATTTTGATGTGTACTTATATACTTCTACCCAAATGATTAATGAAAATACTATTTAAACCTGAGATCTCCACCACAGTCATTTACTAACCTTAATCAATCATACAAATTTATGGCTGAATTCAGAAAGGCCACTCAAATTGAGCTTTAATTAAAGTGACATTTCAGTGATGTTTCTGTATAGGTTGATAACTAGTTGAGAGACATTTAACTACTTAATATCTAGTCAAATGCTTAAGTGGCGTTTCAGAATTCGGCCATTAGAATCACAGATTAATTGTCCACATCATGTCACTTAACATTAAAATATGAGATTTTACAACAATGATTTTCATCAACCAATTCAAAGGACTTTTACATCATGCAACACAAGCACAGCACTATTGTTGCACCTTGACGAAACAAACAGCCAGTCACTGGTTTTGTTGAGTGCAAAAATATGCCACTAAAATAAAGTTCATCAATGACTTTTTTTTTAGGTTATCTCTCAGAAATTGATTGGTAATTGGATACCCTTTTGACTGTCAAATAGCCTAAATCATGCATTGAAGTACTTGTGTGCAGGATCCTACTACTAAGGGCCGTTACTGCGCCGTACTGTCAACCTTCATTAATATTTTTTCTTTAAAACAACGCAAATACTAAAAAATTTGAGAAATCCTATCTGTAAAAAAATACCAACTCCAAATTCATGGGTATTCTAAAGTCCTTCCAATGACTTAGGAAATGTTAAAAATAGACATAAAATAAACATTGTTAAAACAAACTAATAATAGATGGATAAATGGCGAACATTATATTCAAAGAACAAGAGCAATTCTTCATACATACAAGAATGTGAAAGGTTACTTTAATGCCACTTACCCTGCATTCCAGAAAATATAACTGCGTCCCCTAAAACAATATTTTATGAATAGTAAATAACAATATGATGAAAATTCTGACATTCAAATACATTTTAAAAACTATTACGGCAACAGCCACTAAAACATTTTCATGCCTAATTTTAATAGTTACAGTGATGCCTTTGGTGTCCGATTGATAATTTTATATTGACTAGTAAAGTAACGGGCTAAATCTAATGAAAACAAACGAAAATCGCACAAAATACAATACCAAGTGACAGTTCATTCACACCACAAACACAAACTGTGATTGATCGAAATTTTTTTCTTTGATTTGTTTCGTCTCAAAGTTATAGGCTAATGGAACTTTGTCTATACTGCCAGGCCTTATTCTTTTCTCTTACTTATTATAGTTCCAGAGGTTTTTATTGTCCCAATTGACGTTTGTTGACTGACACAAATAGAGGTGAGGCTAAGGCTAGCCACTGACCTACAATATAACTGTGCAATATGACTGGTTGCACAATAACATTGATCGTCAGTAGATGATATTAACGGTCAATTACGACTACTGACGATCAATATAATTGTGCAACCAGTGATATTACACAGTTATATGTTATATTGTAGGTCAATGGGTAAACTAAGAGCGTTTTCACATTATCCGATACGATATCAGGCCAAGTAAAACGTATGAAATATAAACATGCCTTTCACACTGTCCGATCCGATATCGGATATTGGACCCGATACCGCCGACATCGGCGGCTGTGTCGGACCCCGTCGAAATCGGGCGCTAATGCTTGTAATGTGTGCTATATACCTATATATTTATCTTTGGACTGTGCGGGTGTGTGAAGAGACAACACGATATCGAATATCGGCTATCGGCGTCCGAAACCGATATCGTAATCTGACAACGCTCTTACTGTGTGTTATAGAGAGAAATAGCTTGTAGCTGTTTCTGCGGTAGTATTAAAAGGCTTATTACACCTTCCTAAATTAAGTCACTTACGAGAGGGATGCCGCAATACCTTAGATACGTATGGAGATATCTCAATCACAATCCAACGTATTGCGGCGTCCCTCCCGTAAGTTATTATCGTTAGGTGCAATAATCCTTTAATGCACATCGTAAGATATCGAATCCGATTTGAGTAATAATCGATTTTAGGAATCGATGTTTCTTAAGGTTACGAAAAATATAATTATGATTATCGAAATGTTTTACGCTTAGACAAAACTTAATTATACTAAAACCTTAAAATGTTTCAACACCTTCAAATAAGATTATGGAAAAGGTGTAGCAATGAAAACCTACGGTTAAAGCAACATAAAACAAACCTTACAATTAGGTATTCCATTGTTTAATTTAAGTTTTATAGTTTTATTTGGTTTTTAAATGCCTTAAAATTAACTTTGCGGTTTTCCCGATTTATTCGAAGGTTAAAGGAACTACGCGACTCATACGGGTCCATCACTCAATTTTAAAAAACCAATAGCAAAGCGTTAATTAGCAAAAATAAATATACATGTACAATTAAAATATGATTACCTAATGTAGAGGAAAAAAATCAGAAAATGTATGTTTGGAATGTTAAAAAGTACAAGTGCCTACCATCTACTTGTTTTTTCTTTAGTTTCGTTGAACATGTTAAATTTACCTAATCGACCGAGCGAGCGAAGCGAGCGAAGCGTCTCCGTTTCAGCTTGGGCAAAAATGCTTGATTTCGTATGTCCGGCGGATGTCCGTCTGTCCATTTGTTCTCGTCTACAGGTCGCAGTTCTCAACCGATTCTCGTGAAATTTTGTGAGCCGGTTTGATAATAATATAGATTTTTTTTGTCGATTCAGTTTTTCGAAATTTTACAAAATGGCGGAGTTATGGGGGTTTTTGCAATTACAAACTTATTTGCGGTGTTGGTAAACTGACCCAACGTATGTCGATGTATGGCGATATCCAGTTTTCCAACGGTAAAGTTAAGTTTGTCGCGCGTTAATTATTTTTTCGTTTTCTTTAATATTTGATATCTTCTGCAGTATTTATTTAAATAATATAGTGTAAATGACAATTTTAATCTACATTAAATGCCCAAGGTAGAACCCACCCAAGGTAGTAGTTTGTATGGATAAGGATTAATACTGAATAGGAGAAAATTGCTTCGCAAATAATCTAATAATGTTTAATAAATTTTTTAAACATAAAAATGGTCACTGTGAGTCAATCTCAGGAGATAGACATATGCCCATCGCGAACTTTTCTCTAGGCTTTTTAAAGAACTACAATTATTTAGTACATTAATTTGATATATTTCTTAAGGTTTAAACAGGCGTCAGCTATTTAAGCGCCATAAAATTGAATTTTTGACGACTTGATTAAAAAAACATTGGATTTTCTCTACTATATTAAAACTTATTTAGAATGCTATGTACATATAATATAATCATTCCCAATGAACCAGGTCGTCCATTGGCGAAAACCACATCTAAATGAGTTGCGTGGTTTAGGAGGAGTTAGCGGATATACAGTTTTCCAACGTCAAAGTTAAGTTTGTCGCGAGGTCTACAGCTCACGGAGCCACTAGTAGGTATATTATGCCGCGTAAGAAACGTCAAACGGGACGATAAAAATCACAGGAAATAGATGGGAGGTCCAAGCCAAACCTTCTCTAGATTATATTCCTTAAAATACAAAACATAAGGCAAAAGCCATGTATTCTCTATTATTTTCGTTAAATATACCTACAATTCACTTGAATATATTCATATCAAAAGGCCGATGCCAAGTGTGTTTTTATTTTATTAATATATATATTTTTAACCGTAGAGGATGTGGTTAAAGGGCGAGAGTTAAAAGGAGGTTCTCATTTCGGTTGTCTTTTTTTAACGTCTGTTATTACAAAACTCCGTCATTTATTTTGGAAAATCTCTTTTTAATTGGTAGGGTATACCCCCAAGTTATTCCCGTTGTACCTAGTCAAAGTCGAGGTGAGATGAGAGGATCTATGAGGAATCGATGGACCTCCTCAAATATGACCGCAGATGACCCCGGAACTCCGCAATGATTATTATTTCACGGGTTGCGATTAGATTTCTGTATAAGGTTGGGATGCAACTTTACTCATGAAAATCCATTAGGTAAAATAGAACCGGTGGTGAAAAACTAGGAGAACTCCTTAACAACTGACGTCCTTGCACCTTGGATAGCCACATTTTGTAAAGGGTGATGAGCAATTGGCATTATGCTATTATTACTTGGTAAAGTAAATGTGTACCTATAGTCTAATCACATTATGATAAAAACTAAAACGTGAAAAATTTAGTTTTACAAATAAAAAACGACTTCAAAAAACCTTTGAAAAATAAGAAATAATGATTGGCCTTCGTAAGTCAATTATTTACCTAGAAACGTCAGATATATTGTTAATTAAGTGATACATAAAATATATCGAAGTCGGTGGCAAGTAAATTAGGTCATTGATCTCTCATAAGTACTGTGTTCATGTACTTGACACCGATTTAGATATATTTAATGAACAATAACTAAAGCACAGAAGGAATCATAAAATTAAAAGCGACATTTGAATAGGTAACTGAACTCAGCTGAGCTCTTATTGGAATACGGTGTCAAGTTAAAAATTCAATATTAAAAAATAACCAATTTAACCAATAATTTAAGAACGTTGTAGTACCTTTTTAAAGATATAGAACTTTCTAGGAACTTGGCTTGGCACCCGTTTAGATCTCACTCTTTTATGTGAGCGTCAAGTTGGCGTACCCGGCCAAGATATCCAGGATCTGATAATACCAAAAAGAAAAACCCAAATAGTACCCAATTAGTACAGAGTTAAAAAAATAGTAGCTTTGTAATTTTGGAGATATTATGAGCCCTGTTTCACGGGTACGCTAACTTGACGTCAAGCTGGCGAACCAAGTTTGGATCTCGAGAACGGTGCGGTGCTGTATATCCAAAACAATAGTACCCAAATAGTACCGCTGGCTCACGAAGTCTCAACTTCGTAGCTCTAATAGAAACAGATATTTCATACCAAACACGGGTAAAATATCGTGCACCGACAAGCAGGCGTACCCGCCCGATATCACACAGAAAACCATTGAATTCCTAAGCCAGCTATATACCAAAATATAGTACCGGAAATAGTACCCCTTTTACGATAAAAGCATAACAGAAAAGCTAAGTGTAACATTGATAAAATAATGGATGAATATTTTTCATTGTCATAGTACTGTCACGTACAAGGTCTTATTGCATTTATATTTATTATTTGTTCTTTCAATTTTTTAAGCAGAATGTAAGTGAAAGTTTTAATTTACTTAATATTCATTGCAATTAAGGTCCGACCGAGATCTCGGTCTCGGTCTCGGCAAATCTCGGCCAAAAATCGGGCCGAGATCTCGGTCTCGGTCTCGGCCCAAAATGGCCGAGATTCTCGGCCGCGACCGAGACTCCGCGGCAATCAATTTAAATTTTAGCGCGCGGTTAACCGCGGTGGCGAAGGCTTTTATTGCGATTTTGACCTATCGCCCCGCCCGGGCTCTTGTCGTGCGACTTTACCGACACCCGATCTAGTGACAACTCGTTCATTTCTTTTCGAAAACGAATTGGAATTCGAATTCGGAATTTTTGACTAAGAAGTTTGTTTGTAGTACACGGCAGAACGTTTAAACCATAATAAAACCTTTTTTTATGGTTTAAACGTTCCGAGAATCTCGGCCATTTTGGGCCGAGACCGAGACCGAGATCTCGGCCCGATTTTTGGCCGAGATTTGCCGAGACCGAGACCGAGACCGAGATCTCGGTCGGACCTTAATTGCAATGAATATTAAGTAAATTAAAACTTTCACTTACATTCTGCTTAAAAAATTGAAAGAACAAATAATAAATATAAATGCAATAAGACCTTGTACGTGACAGTACTATGACAATGAAAAATATTCATCCATTATTTTATCAATGTTCCACTTAGCTTTTCTGTTATGCTTTTATCGTAAAAGGGGTACTATTTCCGGTACTATTTTTTGGTATATAGCTGGCTTAGGAATTCAATGGCTTTCTGTGTGATCTCGGCCGGCTACGCCAGCTTGACAGTGCACAAAATTTCACCCGTGTTTTGTATGAAATATCCCAGTTCCTATTAGAGCTACGAAGTTGAGACTTCGTGAGCTAGCGGTAATATTCGGGTACTATTTTTTAGAATATAAAGCATTTTTGGGAACAGCTCTCACCGTTCTCGAGATCTAAACTTGGTACGCCAGCTTGATGTTAAGTTAGCATACCCGTTAAACAGGGCTCATATCTCCGAAATTACAAAGCTACTATTTTTTTGAACTCTGTACTAATTGGGTACTATTTTTTGGACTCATCAGATCCTGGATATCTTCGACGGGTACGCCAACTAGACGCTCACCTCTTTATTGGCGATACCGTCAACCCCTGACGTTTTTGTACCGAACTTGGCACTTTTTCAGATTTATGTTTTTGATGGCCTATACATCTTACGTTTTCCTTGTAAGCCTCTTTGATGCTTTAGTCATTGTTCTAAAAAAAGTTTTGACATTAAATGTGTAAGTACTGAGGTAGATGATAATTATAATTACGGTATGACACTGCGAACACGAGTCGCTGAAAGAAGCTATTTTTTTCTCACAATCGGCACTCATAGAAACTAAGTCATTTTCAGCAGAAAAGTGCTGCATTTTTTTAGAGGGCTATCTATCTATACCCTACTTATTCTTATTTGTATTATTTTATACACAAACATGGCATCTTACTTAGCCAAGCAACGTATAAGCTGCTGTGATTTCAGCCTGCTCAAACAACCTATAAAAAGTGCATCTAATGCATCATCATCAAATACCTATAAGACAACTTAGAACAAGACTATACTCTACGAGTATAAAGGATGAAGTTTAGCGAAAAGAATCCAAACCAAAATAATTGTCATTAATAATTAAGTTCTATGTCATCGACATAATGTCTAATATCCTAATAGGTTTTATCGTGCATCCTTTTCTAAACTACTGGACTAACTAATTGGATCCTTTTCTAAACTACGTCCCGCATTAAGAAGGCTGTGAACCAACGACAAAAATCACCCATCTCATACAAAAGGCGATAACGATATCCACCCCTTAAATGGTAACCGATGTTGACCAATTTTTGATAGGTTGTCAGTCAGAACAAAATGTAGCTGTATACGTTTTTTGAATATTGATTAAGATCAACAAAGTCAAATAATCGCCGAAATTAGTTTTGTATGAGAATAGGTACTAAAACAACAATAAAACTGAATTTATTGATTATAGTGGAAAAACCTAATAGTACATTGTGCATCTAGGGCCTTAAGAAGGGGATAACTAACGAGAGTCTGTTAGACTGCGGCTCCCGAGCAGCTCCGCCGACCTGGCGCACTTAACTGCCCGCGGGAGTTCGAAACGAGTTCGAGTTTATAACTCCCGCTGACGGCGGGGCCCATAGAGGAGTTAAATCGGCTATAGTTGCTCTATACGCTTGCGTATCTGACTATCAAAAAGTGGTCAACATCGGTTAACATTTAAGGGGTGGAAATTGTCATGGCTTTTTATATGCAAAACCCTAAGTTCACACTTTTTTTAATCAAAGCTTTTAAGTAATCTACACGACCATCATTTAAGGCCTTTGTTAAGGATGGTGTCAGTGTATTATAGACGAGCGGATGGATAGTTAATGATAATTCAGTGAACGATAATGAACGAAAGTTATCATATTTGGATTACTAGTTTGTGGCAGTGTAAATATAGTTTACATACATTCCTCCGGTGAGTTTCTTACGAGCGGCTCAATATCTCCCGCCGTCGATTCTGAACATTCCATTTTAGATATTGCTCAGTAGACTAGACACGTGCACCCGTCAACACTACAGCCAAAACTAAAGGATGAAATGAAATTGCACGTCGAATCTTATCAATGCCGAAATATTGATAGCAAAGATAGATAGGCCTACAATACCTATATAATTATCATGAGCATAATATCAGTGGCGGCGTAACGGAGGGGGGGCGGAGGGAGCGGTCCGCCCCCCAAGCACCAAGGGGTGACAACGACAACTTACTCGTACATACGAAGAAGGCGCACAAAATCTCGCTCATTAAAGACATATTAATAAATAACTACCACCAAGACATGACACCAGAAACCATAAGCATATTTATAATTTGTTTTATTTTAAGTAGGGGTGCTCAATACCAAACCGCCCAGGGTTGGCACCCTACGCCGCCACTGCATAATATATGGTACTTTATTTAAGTTATTTTTAATTGTTATTTTGTGTAAGGGTATTATATTTATAATATCCAACTAAACGAACTAGAACTTCAATAGGAATAATTGATAATATAATGATTTCTGACTTTTCTCTTAAAACAACAACCATTGCTTACCAGTGGATTCATCCAAGTATCGGGTAAGGCAAGCTTCAAAACAGAAAATATTTCGTGATAAGAAAAACTCACATTAATATTATAAATGCGAAAGTAAATCTGTCTGTCTGTTTACGCTTTCATGGCTAAATCGCTAAGTGACTCTGATTAAATTTGGTATAGAATAGTTTGAGCCCTGGGAAAGGAAAAAGGGTACCTTTTAAGAAAATCAACACTCTAAATGGCTGAAATGGGGCCTGGAAAATTTATTTACGGTAAGTCAGTGCGTGTCGGATAAGACCCGTTGATGTCTTTTCATGTATCTGCACGATTTACGGCTAAATTGCTGAACTGATTTTGATGGAAATTGAAATCGTGCGAACTGACAGCCAGTATAAGTGCTAGCGAGATTCTCATCCCACTTTTCCGCACGATGCGTAATGCGTAAGAGTGGGATGCGAGTCTTGCTCGCGAGCCGCAACAATATCGCTTGGACGTTCCCGAAGTAGTTGGACCCTATAATTAACAAGGAGGACAGCTGTGCCGTCTGATTGTGAATGGGCGAAATGGGTGTCTGGTTGTGTAAACTTCTTGATCGACTAACCAAAATAAAGAAAAGTAAAAGTACAAAACAATGCAATAATGAATTGTGTACGCAAATTTATTGCTCTAGAGCAAATAAATAAGTGCTGCTTTGTGCTTAGTACTTAAGGGCATAATTATGATATTCACGCTTAGTTGGAAGAAAACTTTATTTTCTATATTTAAGCTATAAGCGACTCTAAACACGTTAGTCGTTTAAAAAACCGGCTAAGTGCGCAGGAAGGGTTCTGTACCATTATCTATAATAAAGCAAATAAAAATTATCTATAAAAACAGCAAAAAGATCACGTTTATTGTATGGGAGCCCCCTTTAAATATTTGTTTATTTTAATTTAATTCTTTATTTTTAAAGTGAATAGGTATATAACTAAATATTCCGTCGATATTTCAAGCGTCTACCTGTTGCCGTTATCAATATCGCGCAAAAACGAGCAAAAAAATTACGTTTGTTGTATGGGAGCCCCCTTAAATATTCATTTGTTTCTGTTTTTTAGTATTTGTTGTTATAGCGGCAACAGAAATACATCATCTGCAAGAAATTTAACTGTCTAACTATCACGGTTCATGAGATTAAGCCTGGTGACAGACGGACAGCGGAGTCGTAGTAATAGGTTCCCGGTTTACCCTTTGGGTACCGAACCCTAAAAGAGCATGTAATTTTAAAGGGCCTGGCGCTGATTGCCCTGTGCGCTGCAAATAGCCTGGCGGCAAAAGGGTTATCACTATGGTATATATTACTTGCTACACTGGCTGTCGAAATGTGTCATTCTAATTGAAACATACAAATTATTATGACGGTGTTAACGCAAAGGGACCTTATTGTCGATATGGAGTTACCTGCTAGCTTTCAAATCAGCATAAAATTTCCTTCCCAAACTAGAAATGGAATGAAACCTAGGAACTTAAAACTAAACCGTCAAGGTCTCCTTACGCCAGGAACGTCACAAGTATGTGTAATGTAAACACGATCAGTAGAGCATAAGCGAAATCTAAATCCAAATTGATAGGCACTTACAGTTCGGAGAGGTGTCTCCGTTTCTGGTGGCACCGAGCTCGTACAGCTGGAAGGTGCCGTGGCTGGTGGGCGTCGTTTCAGCCGCCCGCTCCTGGCCCGTACCTACGTCTGCCATGTCATCCTCGCTGCTCGGCTGGAATCGATTGTTGATGTTCGAACCCTGAACGCAAAACATTTCTCACATCACAACAAGTCAATCTTGCTTGCACAAAGAAACTAGGTCAGTTTTAAGGATTCCGTACCGTGCCCAAACGGGCACACGTCGGTTTGTTTTTTTAACGCCATCTAGCTCCTAAGATAGAGATATATTCTGATAAAAATTATCAGGTTTCGAAACCGGTAGAGAAATATAGTAAATTTATTTAGGTTAAATTAAACCGGTTTCTTTATTTAGGTCTCGTTCGAACAAAAAATCGTATCAATACTATATCAGCGGTTTCAATGACAAGTTATTTAAAAACCTGGGTTGCAACCGTGATTCTCTGAGCCAGGGTCAGCGACCGTGACCCACGGAGCAAGACCCCCTGGGTTTTGCGACCTACAGATGGAGAAACACTGGGATATGTTGTTCACAGATACTATAAACCCGGGCACACCAAACGCGGTTGCGGTGCGTCGCGTTTCGAACGCGGGCCCGCGCAATTTGTACATGGCATACCGAACGCGGGCGGCGTCGTCAACGCGTTTCTAACGCGGGCCCGCGTTGCTCACGCCCCGCGCCGCTTTTGCGCCGCTTTCGCGCCGCTTTTGCGCCGCTTTCGCGCCGCTTTCGCGCCGCGTTCACCCCGCCTCGCAGCCGCGTAATACAACTTCGCGTGCCCGCGCTCGCGTCGCGGCCGCTTCGCGCACGCCCCGCGCCGCTTTCACGACGCGTTCGGTGTGCCTCTGAACATGGCGGCCATATTAAATACAACCATAAATTAAGTATAACTCCTCTATGATACAACTTCGCATGCCCGCGTTCGCGCCGCAACCGCGTTTGGTGTGCCCGGGCCTTAAATTAAATTACTTTTGACTGACTCGATGCCGCAGTGGTAGTGCAACTGCCTACTGTGTCAGAAATCACAGGTTCGATTCATACTAGGGGAAATGTTTGTACCTGATTCATAGATGTTTAATATTCACACTTGTATATTTATAAGTATTGTTACCTAGTATACCTACTTATAGTACAGGGAATTTTAGTTAGGGACTATATCAATGCGGCGTCAGACTGGCCATATAGTCGAAGTAGCGTTTGCCAGCCGGGCACTAGACTAACCCCGGGCCACTACGGGGACTAGCCGGGCGTGGCGCCCTACTAATAATATATATCGTTGATAAATTAATAACTTCTATATTTTCGGAGTGTCCCATCTACAATAAATCCCGTCGTCCCGGGCCCAGGGCTTGCGGGGGGCCACCCGGGCTCCCCGCCAAATATCTCGGTTTCTATAAGAGCTAGAAAGTTGAGCGAGCCAGGGGTACTAACTATTTGCGTGCAATTTTTTGGGATATTCAACATTTTTGAGACTGGCACTTTTCTGGAGATCCAGATTTGCTAGCTTGACGTCAACCTACCCGGTAGACAGGGCTCATTATCTCCGAAATTACAATGGTACTATTTCTTAAAAGTTTTTATTTAACTTGCAAAGTTTGTATACATGTAGGTATGTATGTATGTATGTTCGGGTCAAAACTTGCAAGCTGAATTAGAACCACTCCCTTATCCTACAGAGCGGAATGTATACATTTTAGTTCAGTTCCGATGACAATGCATTTTTATGGTAAGCATGACCTGAATCGACATCCAGGATTAGCTCCCCTCAAAGGAACTCTTCAACGGTCAACAGCACAGACATAAAAACTTTGTGTAGGCTTTTTATTATGATAGCCGGTTTTGAGTTTTACCATGACATGGTTGCTGCACTCAGGGCTGGCTCCTAACTAGGAAACTCTTCAATGTTCAACAGCCGTCGCCAAATGTTGTGTACGTATTTTATTATGATAGCCGGTTTTAAGTTTTGCCATGACATGGCTACTGCACTCTAAGTTAGCTCCTAATGAGGGCACTCCTTAACGGTTAACAGCACAGACACGAAATTATGTATATGCATTTAATCAACCATGCCGTTGTCTATTTAGGCTCAAAGCTCTTTGCTGCTGACCAAGCAATCGTGGTTTTAAGTAGTCAAATCGCTAGAATGTCTCCTTATTGAATAACTAGACTGTACTAAATTTACATGCAAACAACCATGCAACAATGAGGCATGACTTGAACAGTCTTATAAACATGTCCAGCGAAAACAAAAACAAAAAAATAAATAAATAGTAAAACAACATTTTTAAAAACAAAGTTTATTCAAATGCTCTAAAATTAAGAAAATACATTTTAAATTCAATCAAACCCGCCAATATATTAAATTATACAATTTATAACTTGTCGCGAGATTAACCGGTGTGAATTAACAGAAATAAAATATGTAACTTGATCTTGAAACAAGTATTTTTAAGAAAAAAGTTATGTATTTCATTTAATAAATTTACACAGGTAAATCTCGCAACAAGCTTTTATATCATATAAATTGTATAATGTAATATATTGATGGGAATGATTTAATTTAAAAATTATTTTCTTAATTTTAGAGTATTTAATTAAAAGCTTGTTTTCAAAAATGTTTTTGGTACTTATTAGGTACTCTTTTGTAACATTAAATATAAAATCGAAATTTAATTATTTAATAGAACTGTCATTGGATTTGGTTTCTTGTTAGTGTCTATCAGTAAAACATAACTTCAAACTTATTTTTGTTTAGTGGAAACTAGCCTATTGAATTTCACACACTATAATTGGTAATTTTACCATTCACCACTTTTTGAATAAAGTAAAACTTGACAATTTGTTACCTTTTTATAGACTGATTGATATGTTGTAGTCATTTTTGTTACTGAAGACTTCAAAGGAAACCTTTCCATGACTGCTTCCCTGAAACAATTGCAGCAGTTATAGCAACTTTCTATAGAATCAAGAGTTCTTCAATACATTTTATAATTATTTTTAACTAGCACCATGCCCCAGCACCTAGGAAAGATCTCAAGAGGCATGTTAATTTCTGACTAGATCGACAAACATCATCATAGTTCAGCCAATATGTTGTTGTGAAATGTTTATAAATTATATACATAAACCTTCCTTGTGAATCAGGCTATCTATTAGTGAAAACTGTATCTAAATGCCTATGGTAGTTTGAGTTTAGCCTATACACATAGACAGGACAACAGACAAATGCGGCGGGGGACTTTAATTCATAATATTTAGTGCAGTGATGATAAACTTTAGCATCACACAAACAATAATGTTGGAATATCTGAAGCAGGAAGAAATTGCTTACATAGCAGCTTCGTTGGATTTTTTTTATGTGTGAAAGATTATTTTCCTACCTATTGAATATTAATACTTTCCATTTATATGACCTGTGACACTCACACATAATATACTCTTGATTTTATGTAGTTAGTATGATGTCAAATATGTTTTGTTACTTTCTATTTTCATTCATTTTACTTTGCTATTAAAAGCGTTTTAGCCGTAACGCCCCTTTCAAAGTTTTTTGTGGAGTTTTTTGTAGACCTTTATTAAATAACGTACTGATCAATTACATATCACCTAAAAAGTTGATCTAGTCATGACTAGAGCTAAATAAATACTTTCATTTCTCTACCAACACGTACCTAAGCAAACTTCATTGGTACTTTTTAGAATAAGTAAGATTTGCATTAAATAAACGTGATAAATCTTTTACAAACCTAATGATTCCGTGTCATGTCGGAGCTAGGGAAATTCCATTTAGTTTGTTTTCCTTTACAGCGTACCTAATTTTCTGTTTTTTCTGAATATAATAAGTAGGTAACAAATTATAAATATACACTTTTAATTGAAACCGATTCGAGTGCTGATTCGAGCAAGCAAGCAAAGAGGGACAGACTACGCTAAGATATTAAAATCCTCGAGCAAGTGAGTGGGATGGGAGCTAATAATAATGTATAGGTTGCGTCACGTAAAAAGACTGTTGCGAGGCTAGCACACTAGCTTTTGTCTACCTATTTTATCCACACAAAAGCGACAAGATATTTTGGTCGCAGTTAGACCACTGCGACAAAAATAATATACAGCAACTGTGCAATAAATTTAACGTCGTCTGTATGTCTGTCTACGCATGACGATTTACTGTACAGGGCCGTAGCTGGCCCCCAATTTTCGGTGCATTCGAGATAATCTCACAATCGATTAAACGTCAGTGCATACAGTCGTTTGACACAACTGTATGAATCTGACGTTTAATCTCGCTATTGACATTATCTCGCATGCAGGACCCCAATTCTCGGTGCATTCGAGATAATCTCACAATCGAGATTAAACGTCAGTGCATACAGTCGTTTGACACAACTGAATTAATCTGACGTTTAATCTCGTAATCGACATTATCGGGCAGGTCTTCGCATGACGATTTACTTAGTAGAAATTATGTCTTACTATAAGGTAGGTACCAACTTAAGACCTATAAAGCCAGTAAAGCAGACTGAAAATAAAAGAAGGGGAGAGAGATTATGTATATATATTATTAAAATCAATATAACATTTTACAAAGTGATAAACTAATAACGATATAGTAAATAAAATGAAGAATTATAATTAATACTGAAATGTAAATTATACGATACTATCAGTCAGTAAAGGCGTTTTCTAATGTATTAATATTATTGGAGGTCACGACATTTTTGGTAACGATAACCGAAATGACTGACGCTGGTTGCGTTGGATAGAGGACAATTCCCTGAGGTCAAATATGGTTGGTTGTCTGGCCCCCAATTCTCGCTGCATTCGAGATAATGTCGATTTCACAGTTGTGTCAAACGACTGTATGCACTGACGTTTAATCTCGATCGTGAGATTATCTCGAATAAAGCGAGAATTGGGGGCCTGCGCCGGCAAGCGGTTGCGTTAGCAAGATATGGCTTCCCAAAAACTCAATATCGTAACAAAAAAAAAACGGTAACGGAAATGTGCGACCGCGATGAAACCTTAAAGTGTACTTAGTTACACGAGCAACATTTTCACGGCAATGTGTCCGGCAACTATAGGCATCTTCCTTGCGAGATTAAACGTCAGATTCATACAGTTGTGTCAAACTCTTGTATGCACTGACGAGTAATCTCGATGGTGAGATTATCTCGAATGCACCGAGAATTGGGGGCCTGAAGGCCCTTCCGGCCTTCGCATGAATCCTGCTGATACTGTGAGAGTCGTCTGAGAGTACCAGCGTAGATCCAACCGGGAGGCTCATGTTACCAGGTCTGTAGGTTTTCACTCTAGAGACTCAACAGTAGTTGTCTGAGGTTGTTGGTCGCGGATTATCAGGTTGTCCATTATGTGGCCATGCATTATCTGTACATTATTGTTACGGGGTGATAATCGGTGACCACATATTTTATAGTGTTGGTCGCCGAAAATCGGGCCTTGCATTATCCGACTGTGTATTACGGGTGATAATGCAGGATCCGATAATCCGCGTCCAAATTATTTTGTAGCCGTGAATTATCGGGTCGTGCATTCCCTGTCGTACAATATTGGCTCCCGCAGCACTATCCATGTCAGCCGATTTGTATAAAATGGCGTCAGCCGAGTTTTTAGAGCAAGCTCTGTCTACAGACGTTGACGAGAACGCGGTGAATGCTATCGTAGGTTCTCTTGAAAATCAGTTGGTTACTTCCGTTTCATCAGTGTCATCGCAGAACAATATAGTTAATGTTATTCCTAGTCAACTTACTAACATAACATCAAATGCGAATTCTATTATTGGTGTACAAAAATACAACACGGACCGAGTGAGTGATGGTGAACTATCGACCGCAAATTTTCAAACGACTGGTCATGCAAGTGGTGGTGTGACTTATAATAATGTGCAAAAATCCGTTCACGGTTTCGTTTCACAGCATTCTTTAAATAATACTAGCGAGTCTATCAAAGTTGTTTATTCTCCGCAGACATCACATACTCTGTCTAACAGTATTAACAGAGTTTCATTTTCATCCCAATCATTGCCAAACGGAAGCATCGGCCTGACCGCGTCGCAGAATCAGATAATCCACACAGGGGCACCTTGCGCCGTCATACCACAGTCCGTGAATAAAACAATTGCTATGCAACCCTCACTCGTCATCAAGCAAGGTACTTCGACAGGGCAAGTCGGCATGCAGCCTGGGATGGTAACAGTTCCCATGACTGTCAATTCAAGCATGCCGAATTCAATACCTAATGTTATGACGCTAAATAAGCCAGGAGGGCAAAATGTAGCCACAAGTCAAAATTTAGGTTCTGGTCAACCTTCTATCATCCCAAATGTCCAGATATTAAACATGAGACCTGGGGCACCTCCAGTCGCAGCTCAAAAGTCGGTAGCTACAGTCTCCCCGAGAGTTGTTATTGGGACACCTCAAGTTGTTGGTACTCGAGCAGCTGCACCTGGGGTAAGCTGATTCATTCATAGTTCACTTTTGTATATATGCTCTCACCCCAATTGTCTCAAGACATCACCATCACTAAAACTCATCAATATTTAATGATCGGAAATTTTTGAATGTTTATATACAATGTGTGTGTGAAGATTGAATTCATACTAGGATACTAGTCTGATACATAAGATATTATAGAATATGGCCAAACCCAGTCAGGGCAAAATTCCAAACAAGGGTGACTTAAAATCAAATAGCATTAATTCAATCCATGGCATTGGCATTTTATTGGATGCCTTTGTGTTTTTTTGTTGAAGTCATTAATATAATTTGAAGGATAAACTAAAATTTGATACAGATGTAGTGCATAATTAGTTTCCATCGTGTTTTATCGGAAAAGTTCGTATTATCGTGCTCTCTCAATTAGCTTCAGCAGGCCCCTCAATTCTCAGTGCATACGAGATAATCTCACAATTCAGATTAAACGTCAGTGCATACAGTCATTTGACACAACTGTATGAATCTGACGTTTAATCTCGCAATCGAAATTGTCTCGATTGCATCGGGAATTGGGGGCCAGTACACATCATACCATGCTGTCATTTTTTATTTCGACATTTGACACTAAATAATAAATTTTCATAATAATGAAAATAAACATGTCACTCATTGAATATAATAATTAATTGATACTTCGGGTCCCGTCGTCTTCCGATTGAGTTCCAAGTTTTACCGATGGAAACATATTATTCACTATATCTGTATATTATTATATCCTTATCCTATATAATATACATACAACTATAATTGAGTCAAAGTAAAAGCTGGCTGTAATACATTAAATGGAAATATATTTAATTTAAATATTTTGATTACTACTATTCTGTTTTAGGAATATTTTAAAACTAAAATTTCCGGTCACTGAAATTATCTATAATCTAACTATTTTCACTAGATTCATGCAATGGATCACATGCTTATGTACATAAAAATATGATTAAATTATTATATGATTAGGGGTTATCATGGTTAAAGGAAAGGCTTTATCAAAGGGAGACAACTAGGGATGCAATGGATAGTGGTCACACCAGATAGCTGATACCCGGCTGCACACAAGCTATCTCTAAAGTTGGGTCAGATGGGGCGGCCGTCGCGTGGCCAGCAAGTTTCAACTTGTTCAAAATTGTAAGAGCGCAGGGAGGCCCTTTGAGGTTCAAAACACGCTTTATTACATCAGGTGAAGGTGAAGTTTTATATTGAAATAAATATAAACTAAGTTTTCATTTAATAACTGACATTGATTTCATTTATTTATGATGGATTTTTTTATCCAATTTCTGATTCAAGCTTTTACTGTCCAGTACCAGGACGGATACACAGCCTCTATCCAGTATCCAGATAGTAAAATCATCACTGGATAGACCAGATTCCGGATAATAACCAGATATCCTCTGCATCTCTAAAGACAACCTTTGTTTCAATGTTCATTCATTGCACAATCATATCTTATATAAATCACTCTAATTAGTGCCCAAACACCACACAATAAACTTATTTGACAAAATATTGCAAGTCTGCAATTAAACTGAATGAAAAAACCCAGGACCCCAATTCTCGATGCATTCGAGATAATGTCACATGTGATATTAAAGGTCAGTGCATACAGTTCCTTGACACAACTGTATGAATCTGAGGTTTAACCTCACCATGTGACATTATCTCGAATGCACGGAGAATTGGGGTCCTGTTCAGATAGCAGCATTATACTTCCCAGATTATGAACCATGTATTCTATGAGAACTGTGTGCATAAGGCCTGCCCAATTGATTAGCACTATAGAAGATGCAAGGTAAGAAGTCAATCTGGGGCTATATTTAAATTAGCCTAAAGATATGCTACTGCTTCAATGTGGCATAACATAAATATGCATTATTATTAATCTGCATAAATTTAATGTGCATAATTGAATATGCA
The DNA here is from genome assembly GCA_947859335.1 of Tortricodes alternella. Taxonomy (NCBI): domain Eukaryota; kingdom Metazoa; phylum Arthropoda; class Insecta; order Lepidoptera; family Tortricidae; genus Tortricodes; species Tortricodes alternella. The sequence continues at coordinate 16,651,399 of OX401970.1, read as the reverse complement.
TATTTTAACGCACATAATATTCATACACATAATAAGTACTTAGCATACATTTAATAAGCCTAAATATTAGAAATTATAAATATAATATACCTAATAGCATACATAATCGCACATTTGAAGACTCAGGTTTGACAAGAAAAGTTGGGTTACTGAGACTTGGTGAATACCATATTAGATACCTAGTTGTTCAAGTGTCAAAGAATAGGTCAATAAAATAGCAACCACTGCCCACAAATTAAGGAATATTGGATTTATGGTTGATGACAAATGGTTGGGCACTTTGATGTTGGCTGGTTTGCTGGAACAATACAAACCAGTGATTATGGGATTGGAAAGCTCGTATGCAAAGAATTTTGAATATAATGAAGCCAAATGATACCATCACACAAGTGTAGTATATACATTATATTCACTAAAAGTGTAACAAATAATTATTATTACCAATAAACAAAACTGACTCCAAGAACCCTTTTTAAAGTAAGGAATAATGATGAATAATACATTAATATAACAAAGTTGATGGTAATTAAATTAGGTTTACATCTCTCATACTGTTTTCAATGCTTGACGGCGATTTCGAGTTTTCCACATAAAAGGGGAACTTTTGGCCCAACAGGGTTCCACTTGTGCTTAAATTAAAGCTAAATTACTGCTTTATAACTTAATCCTCATGGATTTTCTATTTGGAATATGCATTTTACACGATATCTGGCTCAGAAGACGGATAAAATTACAAATTGCGGTGCGCTCAAATTGTAGCAAATTATGTTCTCTTTAAGAAGTTATAAGGCAAACCATGAAAAAGGTCTCATAATTTTGGGGTTTTCCGAGCACCACGCAACGGAACGGTTAATTAATACCTATTACGCGTATCGCTTATACTGTGTATCCGATTGTTGTTGATTGTTGTGCATGTTAATTGTAATAAACTTAATTTTGTTGAATTTCTAGACTGTCTTGTTTAAAATGAGTAACAAGATTCGTAACATTAAAAATATCAATCACCATAATAATTATCATGAAAATTTACCACCCTGTTGATTTGACATAGTTGAGGCGCCCTTACAAATATTAATTACTATATTTAATTATTAATAACATTATAAATATTATAACATAATCTCTTAAAACTTTTATTTTTATTTGGTTGCATGTATAGAATTGAAAATTATACCAATATTTTCAATTCCCGTATATTTTCATACCAGTATTTGTATCCTTGTTTTGTATATATTCCCATTATTTTGCAACATTCAACTTAGATAAATATCTAATTGATCACTTGCCTTTGAATCATATTTTCGGATTCTGTGGTTTTGAAAAACATGTATATGTTTATTATTAATATATATATACATATTAATTAATAATAGTAATCGTTAAAAAAATTCAAAATACCTGTGTTTAAAAGATTCAGTAATGTAGGTCACTAAAATTGAAACAAGGCGTTCATTTTTAGATAACGCTGCAAACTCTTCAGAGTCTTCAACCGGGGCAGCAGGGTCATTTGTTGTTAAAGACTGAGAATGGTCAATACCAGCTGCTGAGGGTGGGCCCCGCGCCCGCGGCCGGCACTCTCACGGCGCCGCAGGCTCAGACCATTCGGCTATCTACCGTGCCGGCAGTAAGTAGGCACAGCAACACTTGTCACCTTCTACTTTGTAAGTGGATGAGTGCTTGCATGCATTCACTTGCTTAGTCAATTTCCAAACATTATTATGCACTATCTTCGTTTGTTCAATTCTTACTCATCCGCCGTGCATGTACAAACATGGTGAAGGTGCATGTACTTAGTAGTTTACAAGGTACAGTCCGCGCGCGAGTTGAGTGCCATCGGGGCCTGCTGTAAAAGGCGGGTGCAGCTCCCCCCGCCGCTCGCACGCCTCGCCTATCATGCCCACATTGTAGTTCTGTCGCAGCACTACTATTTAGGCATGATAGGCGAGGCGTGCAGGCGGCGGGGGAGCTGCACCCGCCTTTTACTGCAGGCCCCGACGGCACTCAACTCGCGCGCGGACTGTAACATAATGGAGTGACAGCTAATAACGTCATGAAATTATAATTTTATTCACTATCTGTTTTACAAAATCAATCATGTCTATACAGTTCAGTGTTCAATTCTAGAAAAAGGAAAAAGTTGTAAATAGTTACTTTCTTCTATTCTCAGCCTGACAATGTTTGAGTCTTACACCTGGATTTCTTAATGCCTTTGAACATGGCAGGCCTTGGAGACAATGAGCAAAACCGTGTTTAAAATGTTGATTGATTGCAGCACCCCGGTGTGCAAACGGTATCGACGAGTGTAGCGGCGCCCGCGCAAATGCAGATGGCTGCGGGGCCCGTGCCGGCGTCGGTAATGGCAGCCTCCACGGCCTCCGCTGCACCGCCACCCCAGGCACCGACAGTGACCACGCAAGTGAGTACTAACTGAAATATTTTCCAATGTTTAAGAGCTCATGTTGCTTCGGATAATGTTGGTAACTTAAATGCAAATTTTCCATTAAATTACTATGCATTTATAGATCAAAAGTTTAGACTACTTCCAGGTGACCTAGGAAGTTAAACCTTGGTGTGGAGGTAGCTTATTGGATGTAAGCATAGGAAAGAAACAGAAATCATCACGGTAAAGATTGGTATAGAAGACAAAGTTATTAATGCGGCCATTGTCAAACAATATATATGGAACTGGTGGATTAGATAACTTCATTTTATTTAAATAAAGAGAAGAGACAAGTATAACTTGACAAAAAATTGTGATATCAGATCAACATCAAATATGAAAAAAGGACCAAGTTCGGTGCAAAAACGTCAGGGGTTGAGGGTATCGCCGTTAAAAGAGTAGAGATCTGAACGGGTGCCAAGTTCCTTAGAACCTTTTAAATGATACTTTTAAAAAGGTCCTACAACATTCTTAAATTATTTCAAAGATAATTGGTTATTTTCACTGATATTTAAGTTATAACTTGGCAAGTTTAATTTGGAGGACGGACAAACTTAACTACCTAACTATTAACAAAATAAATTCCACGCTCGTATTAAAATTAGTTCTATATACCATTAAAGGCAGATATTTTCTAAGTATTCGAAGTCAGATCCGACGGACGCTATACGTGGCCCTTTCGCGTGTCACTTCCAAACAAAACTTGTTCGTTTTTGCAACGACAAGTCACAAAATACGACGTCTTCTTTTTTTATGTTATGTGACTGACAAACAGGCAGACGGGCCACCTGATGGAAAGTGGTCACCGCCGCCTATAGACATCTGCAACACCAGATGTGCTGCCAATGCGTTGCCAGCCTAGGGAGGATGGGGAATGGGGATGGGACGGGGTTGAGGGAATAGGCCTCCGGATCTCGTCGCTCACCGTACGAAACGCAATAGCAAGCTATTACTTTACGCCGATATTCTGTGAGAGTGTGGTACTACCCCGGTCGAGCCGGCCCATTCGAACAGTAATCATCTAGTGAGGATTACTGTTTGGCTCTACCACTACAAAATTTGTTGTTGTTTAATGTTTATTTATAAACATTGCTTATAAAGAAATTCTATAATCAAAGGCAGTAACTTCACATTTTTGCCCACCCATGCGAAGCCGCAGGTGTTTAGTAGATTATAAAAGTTTACTAAAAAATTTAAAATATTTACTTATTATTAAAAAAAACGGTCGGGTCTTTTTATATATTTTTTTTCTGTCTTTTTATCATATTTATGTGGTTTTCAATGTAAATGACGCTTTATTAAAAAACAAAACAGTATTACGTTATTTGGTTGAAAGTGTAAAATACTCTCTTATTTACCGTCTCTAGAAACCTTCAGACAACACTAAAGAGAAATGCAGAAACTTTTTGGCTAATCTCCTGGATTTATCGAGCAAAGAACCAAAGTCCGTTGAAAGAAATGTCAGAAATCTCATCCAAGAGCTGATTGATGCGCAAGTTGAACCAGAAGAGTTCTGCGATCGCCTTGAAAGATTACTAAATGCGAGTCCACAGCCGTGTCTTATTGGTTTCTTAAAGGTAAGAAAAAATAAATAAACAAATAAATTTCATATTAATTATTTACAATAAATTTGATGTCTGACTTGTTTCCTTTATCTATGCTACAATTTTACACTGAATGTTCTCGTCCCATCATGATTGAGTCTGTGCACTCCTTGCAGAAGAAACCTACTGTTTAATGCAGGTATAATAATAATCTTGTTCTTATAGAAAAGTCTGCCACTTCTACGACAATCTTTGTTCACCAAAGAACTGGTTATCGAAGGAATCAACCCACCTGCGCCTCACGTGGCTTTTACAACAATCGTGGCACCGTCGCATCAACCCATTATGGCTACATCCAATATACAAATGGTATTTATGACTTCCTCTTTTTTAATTATTATAAAATGCAAAGTATGATATTCCTAATTAGTAATAATATAGTTATCGAAAATGGCCATGCTACGCTCTACTGGGACCGGTCTATCATCACGGACAGTACGGAGGGACAGCCTTCAATAATTCTGATATTGTGCTGGTAGACCGGTCGGAACGCCGGTGCGAACCGGTGCTGAAGAACCAGGAGAACTCCTCAAAGATTGATTTCCTTGCACCTTGGATAGCAACATTTTGTAAAGATGGCACTATGCTATCGTTGCTTGATGAAGTACATGTGTGTCGTTAAATCACATAAGATAATCAATAAAAAGGAAAAAAAATACAAATTAAAAAAACCGTCTTCAGAACCCTTTAGAAAAGTAAGAAAAAATTATAAATTAGGTAATACATTCCTCATACTGTGTTGACTTACGAAAGCCCATCATTATTTTTACTTTTAAAAGAGGTTTTGAAGTTAAAAGTTTATTTTATTTTCATTACGACTCAAGCTCTTTGCTGAACACACATATTTATCGTGTTTTAAGTATGTAGTTTTCCACCAGATCTGGAGTGTACATTCTTGTTTACCTCTTTTTTGCAGCCAAAGACTTCTGTCAAATCTGGGAACACCATAGCAGTGTTACAAAATATTCCGGTCCACACGAAGATAAACGTCAACAAAGTTGGCGGTAAAGCGATGACGGTGAACAGCAAGGCCAACTTCAACAGATCGGCGGCGGCTTCGGCGGCTCTCTCCACCGTACTCACTCCAGGGAAATCACTCCTGAAAGAGAAGGAGAAGAAATCCTCAGTTCAGTACTCCTCCCAGCCGTTCGTGGACGACAAAATGGCCGGAGATGACGATATCAACGACGTAGCTGCTATGGGTGGAGTCAATCTGGCCGAGGAAACCCAGCGTATCCTCGGCTCCACTGAGATGATCGGAACACAAATCAGGTACTTTTTCTTATGTTGATGATAATACTATGTAGTTTATTATATAGGATTGAAGATACGAGCGCAAGGAGTGTTGGCACGTGTATGCATGAAACACGCGCATTGAACCCTAACCCAAAAAGCTCGTTTATATATAAATCTTAAATGTAAACAAAACCAACGTAATAAATAATAAAATCGAGAAATGTAGATTATGTTTTGCGTCCCTCTATCGCAGCGCCACCTGGATGTTTCTTCAACAGTAGAGTCAATGCGTCCTATTGAAATTTTGCCCAGTTGCAAGACCTGTATGTAAGACCGTGACATGAACTCATTGACACTGACACGGTGTGTTGCGTAGCTCCTGTCATTTTATAATTGTTGGCATTATCAATGATTGATATAGTATGTTATTATTTCTTTTAGTTTAGTTGGGATTGAATTTGTTAGTAAATGTGGATTCTTGTTTTTCTTAAATAACAAAATAAAATATATTGATTGCACTTTTGAGAAGTCCTATTTTCCGGATTTTCAAGTAATGTCGAACTACCAGAGATGCGTTGTATGCCACAATCTATGCTGGTGGACGTAAGATGGTTTTCTATAGATGTTTTACTGAATAGTAGCTATAGATATTAACATAGTCGCCTGTAACTCATGAACCAATGAAGCCTATATAGTCGCGATAGTAATTTTTTTAAACTAAGTTTTCATTTAAGATATTTTACAGATTTTAAGTATTGACAGTTTTGGCAGTAGGGTGACACGTAACTCCAACTGAAATGACACCTTCAAAACCCAATATTTCCTAAATGGTCCCCCAAATCATCATTCATCCTCACATCACACATTCACAATAAATTTTGACGAACGATTTACTCTTCTAGAAAAGAAAGATTAAGAAGAATTAAGACTATTCTTGAAGATATATAATTACTCCGCTAGAAAAAGTAGCTGTGACAGTGGGTTCGAGAGTGGCATACAAGTAGAAGCATAGGAAAGCTTTGTAAAAGTAGTGAGGTGTGTATGAAGCGAGACAAACAGTCGCATTGCAGCGGGCATTGTTTGCAGGTCGTGCAAGGACGAGTACCTGGTGCCGATGAGCCTGATGCAAGCGCGCCTGAAGGCGGCGGCGGCGCGCCACGGCCTGGACGAGCCGCTGCCCGAGGTGGCCGGGCTCGTGTCGCACGCCGTACACGAGCGGCTCAAGAACCTCGTCGAGAAGCTCGCCCTCATCGCACAGCATAGAATCGATCTTGTCATAAAGGTAAACAATTACTGATTATTACCTTTTTATGATACTGCGTCTGCGTGTAAATATATCATTTAAATAATACATGAAGCTGAGCTGATTAAAAAACATAGCCTATGTCCTTCCCCATGGCTCATACTATCTCCATAACAAGTTTTATCAAAATCGGTTGTGCGGTTAAGCCTTGAAAGTGTAATAGACAGACAGACAGAGTTAGTTTCGCATTTATAATGTAACTGAAGCCACAGCAATAAAACCAAGGTTTACATCTGAAAACATAGAGATTGCAAAACGAGATATCGAAGTTCAAATTGACCTCGTAGAATAACGTCTAATAAGGTATCGAAAAATGTTACAGATTACTTACAATATAATGTAATTGAATTTCCATATTTTAATAACATTATAAATCCACAATAAACTATGAAAACATCCAAATGTTCGCATAACATGAGTTTTATTGTCCTATTTTGATTCACAACGCTACGCGCTTTTTTGCGAGGTGATGACGTCATGCGCTTGCGGCCACAGCCGACAGGGGCGTCAGGAACCACGGCTAATCCAATATCTTGCAAAGGAATAATAAAAAGAAAAAGAAATACTTGTAGAGTTTTATATTCCACATGATTTAGAGCGAGCAATTTGTGGCGGCTGTAGCCGTCCTGGCGTATGGGGCACGGAAATCCGTTGACGGCTGCAGCCGACTGTGGCGGTCAAAAGGTTATCTGACCGCGCTAGCTACTGACGGGGCTACGGAAGCTGGAATGAAAATTATAGCTTTTAACCAAATTAAAAGGGTACAATAGGAGTGGGGCTTATCAGCGCCCTCAATGTTGTGTAATAATATCCATACCCACTCTTGAAAAGCATTAGTTTACAGAGGAAAAAAATACCTATAGATAAAACTAACATTTTCATGGTTTCATTTACAGTTTTAACAGCCATCGTATTAATTAGTGCAATAAATAGTACCATAGTAGTATAGGTTCATCATACCATCTTAGGACTAATTAATCGAACTTGACCACAAGTAGTCTTGTGGCTCTGCCCACCCCATTAGGGATTTCGGGCGTGATGCTATGTATGTATGTATGTAATAAATAGTACAAACTGTCATATTTTCTAGTATAAATACCTATATATCTATATGTATGTTTTTGTCATTGCGCATAGTTATATGTAGTTTCAACATATAATAGGTTTGATTTATTTGAAATATGCATTGCGAATGAGAACTACTTTTTTCGTGCAACGCTCCATTGTGGTTTATAAATACAGTGTAATCTCACTAATCCGGCACTATTAAAAACCGGAGGGTGCCGGATTATTGGAATGTTCGGATTACTGGGTTATACTGAAAAAGTCATAGGTATTAAATAAAATAAAGCATTTCATAAAGAGAATAAATGTATGTAATGTATTATGGAACAATTGAATTAACATGTAGGTACATATGTAATTAACTAGTTTTGAAATAATCCTTAATTGAGGTCTGCTTTTGTGCAACTTGTAGTCCTTGCTGGCGTGGGCGGAGGGTGCCGGATTATTGGACGTGCCGATCTATCGAAGTGCCGGATTAGTGAGATTATACTGTAAATAGTTTTTAAGGCACGCCGATTCAACCAATGATAAAGTTAAAAATCTTATGATTAACTTGGAAAATACTTACTGCTGAGTTTCTTGCGGCTTTTCTTCTCAGCAGAAGTCACCTTTGGGAGGACTGGTAGATTCAGACATGTGAAAGAGCTTGTGGCCTACTTGCAAAATAAATATTTTCATTTTCATATTCAACCAAACTCATATATATAGATTAAAGCCTAAATTAAATACCAAATTACAATGGATTAATCTTAAAGTCCTACACCAGTTTGTTAATATTATGTTTTCTTTTCATGATTTTAACATCATATTGTTTCACTTCCAATACATGCAAGCTTTTGCTTTACTGCGCATACTAATTCCTGAACTTGCTGAGCGGCTGAAGCAACAGTCCATACCATAAATATGACTACTGAAAGTAAACATATGGCTGCGAAATCTCTTCCCTATTTGTGCGAATGAATACCATGCTATTGCCCAGAGATCTATAATTATACATAATGGGCTGTGTGCATGAACAAAAAAACCGACCTTAATATGTGTAAACTTTGCTATAATTAGCACCAATAACTACAGTAAAATGAATCAGAATTACTATTATTAATTTTCAAATCAGAGCTGCAGCAATCGCATAATAAGATGTTTTAAACTGAAATATATTTCTCAATATTACTGTCTGTTATATTTCCTACATACTTAGGGTCATTTATTTGATAAGTAAATTATTTGTTTCGGGTTTGATTAAATGTAGTCTTTACTGTTAAACAAATAAGCCAATAGTCTTAATAATAAATATGAATAAATAATTATATTTATAAATATTCCTAATAAAATATACGAGTACGTACTACGATTGAAACAAAATCATCAATGGGTGGGAATCTGTAATGGGCTTTCTGGTACTTTACCCTATAACCGATAAAACCCTTCTTTTTGCACCAGCGGAGTCGGGTAAAAGGTATCCAATATGTCAAGTAGACTCATAAACTAAATTTATGCCACATTTCATAAAAATCGGTTCAGATATACGGAAAATACGTTTATGTTTTAAAAAATATCTTATAAACCATAACTCTCTTTTTAAACTAGAAGAGTTAGATAAAACGTACCCTAAGTAAGAAGTAGACTCATGAACTATCCACATTACAAATTTCAGAAATCGGTACAGTAGATCTTAAGTTATAAGCGTACATACATACATAAATACACAGACAAACAAAAACTCAAATAGTCCGTCTCACAGTTTTTTCCAAATGTGTTTTAATTACAGACGCGAGTTTTCTACAGATTTATTATATGTATGGATAATGTTTTTAATTCCGCAGACTGATTCAAGGTATGAGGTGACCCAGGATGTTAAAGGACAACTAAAGTTTTTAGAAGAATTAGATCGCGTCGATAAGAAGCGACGGGAGGACTCCGAAAGAGAAATGCTATTACGTGCAGCAAAGTCCAGGTCAAAAAACGAGGATCCTGAGCAAGCGAAGCTAAAAGCAAAGGTGAACAATTTAGATTAGCTTCATGTTTGACTATCTATTCGATTTTTTCTTACCATTTAGATCTGTATGAAGGTCCCTTCCGTGACGGTGTCTTATATTGCAGGCCAAAGAAATGCAACGCGCGGAGTTGGAAGAGCTGCGCCAGAGGGAGGCGAATCTGACGGCGCTGCAGGCGATCGGGCCGCGGAAGAAGCCGCGGCTCGAGGGCCCGGGCGGCGCGGGCGACGTGGTGTCGAACGGCGCCGCGCACGCCATCACCGGCTTGGTAACTACTTTGGCACCTTTGTCATTTTTAAACAGTAATAGTTAGAATAAATGTCAATTATTTGGATGGCATTTAGACATATAAGTCAAAACTTCATTATACTCAAAAACTGGCAGTACCTATGAAATACCCCTTTACCGCACTCCGCCCCATTCCCCTCAACATTACAGCTAATAAGTTTTGGGTGGGGGCAGTTGTGAACAGAGTCGCTGCTCTGATAGGTATTTGTTAGTATTGCACAGAACGAAAACCATTATTATATAAAAATCTGTTGCTGGCTCGCAGGCCATAAATAGATATGAAACTTTCCAACATACATAAGCCTTCCACAGACGTTGGGCTTATTCTGTGATCAATATTTACTGAAAATACGATACCCCATACTTTTTTAAAGTATTGCTTTTACATTTTTTCACGGAGCACTTGGGAATGTTTAAACATAAAAGAGCTTACTCGCTTTTGAGTAAATTTATGGACAACCGGGGACAAAGTAAACAACACAAAAAAGTTGATTCACCCAGTTACTAGTGGACCCGCCACAGCTTTGCCCGCGGTATTTTCCCCATACAATCTTTATCATCTCTTTTGACCCCTTTAGGGATGGAATTTAAAAAAAATCCCTCCTTAGTACCTAACCTACCTAGTAGTCCCCTAGGGTATTCGAGGAATGTCTCTTCCAAATTTCAAACCTCTAGGAGCACCCGTTTAGGCTGTGCGTTATGTATAAGTGAGTAACGGTACTGTTTTATATGTATAGAAGATTATGAGTAATGTTTTCGGCCGACACTGGTAATTGTACGTATGCGTGTTGTTGACGGTTCCAGAGCGGCCGCAGCCAGCTGGCGCTGCGCACGCGGCTGAAGCGCATCAACCACCGCGACATGGTGTTCCTGCTGGAGCAGGAGCGCGACACGGCGCACTCGCCGCTCATCTACCGCAGTTACCTCAAGTGAGCCGGCCGACGCCGACGCCGACGCCGGAACTACACCACCTGTCGCTCTCACTAAGAGCTTGTCCAGAAAGGGCGAATTCGCCGCGAAACTTTTCGCGCGAAATCATTCGCGCGCGTATTGAGATACTAGACACCAATACAACGCGTCCACAAGCATCGCGCGAATTCAAAACACGCGCACGTAAATCGCGTGCACTACGCCAGCGCGACTCGTAATACGCGCGAGGGAATCGCAGCGAATTCACCCTTTCTGGACAAGCTCTTAACATTCAAATAACACTGCCCAACACTTTATTGCGAATGTGTATCTGATATCATTATCCTGAACGATCTCGACGAATGGCAGCCGAGATTCTGCGAATGTAAACAATAGAAGTCATTTAATAGTGATTTTCGCAAAAGCTTATGAAATGGTGTAGTAGGGTACCACCTTACTCTTTCTTGCAACTAGGACCTGGATCGCTGCAATTGTGTTATTATAATACGGCTTGATATAGATTAAATATCAAACCTTCAAGATATACCACAAACATTGTTGTTAAATTAATTATCAAATTATATACAAAACAACTTCAATGAAATCAGAAATGCTATAGTGTAACTTATTTGAGTAATCATTTTTGGCAATGCAATATGTAATCCAATCAAAAGCTTTCGAATGTATAATCTGTTTTTTATCACATTAACACAGCGAGTAAGAGCTTATGATGTAAGTACGTAGTTCACGACTGTTGAGACGTCACATGAGACAAGTCGTTCATGAACAATTAATTATGTTATAAAGATGAATGAAAGGTAAGAGTCTTGTATATATTTGTCTGTAAATATTGTATTAGGTAATACTTAAGTTGTTTATTAGTGCAATTATATATTTTATTACTACTTGTTTAAAATGTCTGTTGACTGGCTAAGCACTCGTCGCCGTTTCAGACGTTATCGTCATTACTTCATTATATTACAGAACGCGAGATCTTAGAATTGACTCAGGTACAATTGGTATTATTCTTATAATAGAAAAGATCGCAAAAAGAGAAGTCCTCTTGTAAATATAAAGAGCATATAGTACTGCCACCTTATTTGTTGAGTGTGTATTACCTTGTATGTGGATGCGGTTCGTTAGAACCAAATATCATAATACCCTTTTCCCTTATATAGCTAAACCTCAAAACAACAGTTGTTTTGAAATAAAAACATATCAAGGAATAGGTATTATGATATTTTGATGTAACGAACCGCACCCTGTTTAATCTAGGCACATCTGAAAAAAATGGATGCTTCTAAAAAAAGAAATAAGTTTCCTTACACAGACAATATTTAAACATAGGAAGCACCTGATGGCTCAATTACATCAGTCCGGCCGCTGTATACGGCGATCGTATCAGTTATAAACGGATCCGGCCGACTGACTTCGTCTGTATACTAGTGAGGCGAACGCATTATGGCCTAGTACGATCAGACCGTTTAATCGTTGAGCGTCAAGTTGGCGCACCTACCCGTCGAAGACATCCAGGATCTGAAGATTCTAAAAAATTGTATCCAATTAGTACCAAAGTACAAAAAATACCTTTATCTACACCCATATCATAAAACATCCATAGTGTAATCAAAAACCGTTGGAAATGACCACCATTGTGACAACCAATTAGGTAAAACCAGTGCTGCAATGTTATTACAGTATCGAAATGAGATTAATATTTGGAACAACTGTCAAAACTCAAGTGGGTCTCTATTCTAGTATCCATAGATATTAAACAGTTATTGATACGAAACTCAATTCAGTATGTTTTTTTTAATATAAACCGAACGACATTTGATCTCCAGTGACGTGAGAATAGAGACTTCATTCGTTCCTCTATGATTTAAAAAAAAATGGCTTGACGGAGGATCGAATTGCCGCCATTATGTTGGTTTTTTGCTGAACGAAAGTAGAATTGTTGTTGAATTGAATAGAAAAAGTTGTTTGTAATTTATATTTTAGTTGAAGATATGAATAGTAGTCTTCTCGGAGTGACTGTGTGATGTGAAAATGCGTCGGATATCAGAAATATGCAGCCACGATTGCAACAAATAACTTGTTGCCAGAAAATATTGTTTCTGAACAACATCATGGAGGATTTATAATATATGTGTAGATAAAGTTATGTATGCAACTCTGCATAATTTGGCTTTAAAATACACGTGTGATCTTATTATGAAACTCGCTAAAGCTTGTTTCATGAAAACCGCACTAGTGTTTTAAGGCCTATCATTATGCAACCGTTGCATAAACTACTATTGTCAGTCACACGTGTACTGTAACTGTTTGCGCGTGAGCGTCAATTTGCCATACCCGTCGGAGATATTCAGGATCAAAGGATGCCAAAAAATAGTACCCCATGTAAGTCTAGTTAAAAAAATGGTACCTTTGTAATTTCGAAGACATGACCTTGTTTATCGGGTACGCTAACTTGACGTCAAGCTGGCGTACCAAGTCTGGATCTCCAGAATAGTGCTGCTCCCAAAAAATAGTACCCCTGACTCACGAAATCTCAACTTCGTAGCTCTAATAGAAACGGAGATATTTCATACCAAACACGGGTAAAATATCGTCAAGCTGGCGTACCCGACCGAGATCACACTGACAGACAGCCATTGAATATCCTAACCCAGCTATATACCAAAAAATAGTACCGGAAATAGTACCCCTTTTACAACAAAAACAAAAGAAAAACTAAATGGAACATTAAATTGGGATTGGGTACTATTTATTGGAATCATCAGATCTTGGATATCTTCGACGGGTACGCCGACTTGACGCTCACGTTTGCGCGCCTATTTAGCGAAAGTAGCGCAAGGCGCAACCGTTGAGTTCGAGCGCGTGAACTTCTGGCGGGCGGTAGGAAACAAACGCACGCGCGTGCTGTATGCTGGCAGCGTAGGCGGCGCGCAAGCGGCGCAGGAGCGGCACGCGAACTGCACGTACTACGTAATGCACGCGCGCAGTTAGCGAGGCTTCCGCAAACAGGCGTATTCGCGGTACATTCGTCAGATGTGGACGCACCTTAACGGGTACGCTAACTTGACATCAAGCTGGCGTAATATTTTTCCTGTGTTTGGTATGAATTATCTGTTTCTATTGAGGCTACGTAGTTGAAACTTCGTGAGCCAGCGGTATATAGGTACTATGTTTTGGAATATACTTAAAGCCTTTTTAGGAGTAGCACCATTCTGGGGATCCAGGATTGACGTTAAGTTAGCTTACCCGTTATACAGGGCTCATATCTCCGGAATTACAAAGGTACGGGTACGCCAACTTAACGTTCAACTTAATCGTGTCCGGTGGACGGAAGTTGCCTTTTACATGTGTCCGTCCTGACCGTGAGATCAACCCGTCGCGACGGCGACCGGAGTAGGTAGGTATTGTAATTGCCCTTCATACAAGTGAACTCCAAAAGATAGTATTTTAGATTGTCTTGTTATTAACTACAGATTAATTTCAAAACAACCAAAATGTTATTATTATAGTTTATACTAAATTATTAAACGACGCATACGAATCGACCGTAATGTTTTGATTTTTGAAATGGTCTTAATTGTATTAAAAAATAAATATAAGCGTAATTATAATAAACTTTATTTAGCAACGAACACTGTACATGTCTTTACTTACATTAAATTACTTTTACCTTTATAGATTTAGAACTTGTTTGTAATTATAATATTGGCCCTGAAGTGCCGTTCTACAAGTAGCGATGCCAGTTCTCGAGAATGGCCGTGCTACGCTCTACTGGGACTAGTCTTTCAACGCGGAGAGGACTATTGGTGCCAGTAAGCCTGATATTGTGCTGGTAGACCGGTCGGAGCGCCGGGCGGTACTCGTTGACATCACCATTCCGCATGATGCTAACCTCGTGAAGGCCGAGGTGGACATGCTAACCAAGTACCTTGACTTAGCCCACGAGGTGACTCCATGAGGGATATGGGTTCAACGACTATCGGTCCGATAGTTGTTTCGGTCAACGCACTGATAGCGAAGAGCCTCGACCACTATCTGAAGAGGCTCTCGCTAGATAATTGATCAAGGGTCGGATACAGAAAGCGTTACTTTTGGACTCTGCACGCATCGTCAAGAGGTTCCTCTCTCTGCAGCTCTAGCCACCGATCGGTTGGGCCATGCTCAGCGGTCGATGGTTCTCCGTTTTTATATTTTTTTATTTTATATTATACATATTTATAAAATAGGAACATGTATCAGTTGAGAGAAAGAATACAGAGAATTATAATAAACATTATTTTGCAAAGAACACTGTACATGTCTATACTTAAAGTACTTTTACCTTCATAGATTAAGTACTTGTTTATAATTCTAATATTAGTGATTACATGATATATTGTCTTCCAAACAAACAATTATGATGTAAGTTTCCTTTGTCCCCCATACTACTAGTAAAAACTGTATAACGGTGGAACAGGATTCGCCGTCCTCGGTAATTGATGTAACAATATCAGGAATAGTAAAGTAAAATAAAGAAATAGTAATAAAATTATATTTGTCCTTAGTTACTTGTTATCTTTCGATTGAGTTCATTCATAAGTAATTCCTCAGTAATTGCTGTAACAATATCAGGCATAGTAGTTAAAAAGTAAAATAAAGAAATAGTAATAAAATTATGTTTTTCCTTAGGTTTGATTGAGTACATTAATAAGTACAAGAGTCACTATTTGAGCTACATTGATAAAAAATACACTTAAAAAAAGAAACAAAATAATATTAACTATTTTTCTTGCTCTTTTATTTCACAGCGTACTTGTACTTTCTAGTAGGTATATGAATTACAAATAGTGCTTGCCTTCTCTTCATAGATAAACCACAATTGGCGGATCGCTTGCGCGGCAAGAGGTAAGTGGGGGCGGGCCAATTCCAAAATAAATCCCGGTATAATGTTGATTAGATACAATATGAGATAATGTACACTTATCAGAGGGGTATTTCCCGCTTGTTACCACAACTTTATTATCAGTGGTAACTCTTGAGAATAAAATGTACCACTAGTTGCCACGAAAATAAATTGGTGGTAACTACTGAGCATAGGGATGTTACATGAGTAAAAAAATAGTAGATTGTTGTTGCACCAAGCAGAAAATGATTCATTATTGCACTGAGTCTTAGTTTGGAGCGCGAACGCAAGTGAGGGCTCTAAAAACACGAGAGCAATAACTTGATGCGAGGTACATAATCTGCTTTTCTTCAGACTACTGCAAAAAGTTGGTAAAAAAGGCGACCTAGCTACCGGATTTCTGCACTTGGCATGATGCACCCTTAGAATTTTTATATAGCCTATGACATTCGCACGTTCTCCTCGAATCTTAAGATACCCTATTTATTAAAGTCGGTCCAGGCCCCCTATTCTCGGTGCATTCGAGATAATATCACAATCGAGATTAAACGTCAGTGCATACACACGTTTGACACGACTGTTTGAATCTGCCGTTTAATCTCAATCGATATTATCTCGAATGCAGCGAGAATTGGGGGCCAGTGGTTCAGAAGCTAATGTAGATAATCCGAAAACTTTCACAGAATACTTGTATCTGTTCAATTCATTTTCATATAATGCAAGAAAAAAAAATAACCTTTTGAACGCCACGGCTAATAGCGTAAAAAGCGTGCCACGAGCGCTCGGCGACGGCTGTAGCCAACGCAAATGTATGGAAAACTGGATTGATTCCTTTTTCGGCACATTCCTTTTTGGACATATTCCGTTTTCGGCATATTCATGTTTCGGCACATTCCGTTTTGGGCATAAATCATTATATACAACAAATGAAATCAATCCTAGGTATAGTTATTTTTATTTTCAAGACGAGTATATACATATAAATGGCATGCAAGAAAGACAAATAAATATTTTCCTATGCTGAATACTACAAATACCTCAACGAATAAATATTGCTTGAAGTAATATTTTACAGATGTAGTAATAGTAGTTTATGCAACGGTTGCATAATGATAGGCCTTAAATCACTAGTGCGGTTTTATGAAACGAGCTTTGCGAGTTTCATAATAAGATCGCACGTGTGTTTTAAGGCGAAATTATGCAGAGTTGCAAACATAACTTTATCTACACACATATTATAAACGGCGACACGGCGACGATGGGGACCCTCCGGCTGCGGCGACGATGGGACCCGTCGGGTTGCGGCGACGGCGGCGCGCCGCCTGTAGCTTATATCTGTATCGTTATGACCATTACGATATCAAAAATCGATACTGTAATTATATTACAGTACAGGTTGTCATAATGGTGGTCATTTCCTACGGTTTTTGATTACATTATCGAGGTTTTATGATATGGGTGTAGATAAATAGTTTTTTGACATCGTATTTTGATGGAAGTTCCTGTTATCTCGCTCTCTCGCATTGCTTGTCATTGAGATAAATATGAACTTTCCCGACAAAAAATACATGAATCATTAACCACCACACCCGTGGATGGGAACATCTCGAAGAAGAATGTTTAAATAGGCTTGGCCAACTTTTATAAAAGACGGGTCCATGAAGCATATGAATTTAGATACCTAGTTGGTTATCATTAGTTAGTTCCCCAATTTAAGTAATCAGTGTAGGTACTATTTAATTTTTATCTTTTATTTTTATTGATTAAAATATAATATTTTGCTAATAAATATTATTTTATTCTATTACGCAAGCAAAGTCACAAGTATTTCATTGTATCATTTATTTACTAAAATGTGCCGAAACAGGAATATGTCGAAAACGGAATGTGTCCAAAAAGGAATGTGCCGAAAAAGGAATCAATCGAAAACGGCATATCGTGGTGTCAGGGGCACGGGAAACTGCCGACGGCCACAGCCGACTGTGGCGGTCAATAGGTCTATTTCGAAGGCCTAGGTGAAATCTCGCTGTAAAAGATGTGTATGCCACCTTGACGGTGCGCTACTTTTTACAGTTTTATAGTCAAATATCTCTGCTTAATAATAGCTACGCAGACGAGATTTGAAGGGCCAGGGCCTCAATTCTCGCTGCATTCGAGATAATCTCACAATCGAGATTAAACGTCAGTGCATACAGTCGTTTGACACAACTGTATGAATCTGACGTTTAATCTCGAAATCGACATTATCTCGAATGTAGCGAGAATTGGGGGCCTGGGGTACTGTATTTTTAGGCTCGCACAAAATTTCCGGGAACACGGCCAATTCAGAGATCCACACGGTGTACGCTACCTTTACGTCAAGTACCTACGTACCTATCTACCTACTGCCCCTTATATCATCCCTCTCCGCAGACTCCATACCGACCACTAATTTATTCGCTTTTCCGAAATTCAAACCATTTTCTGTAAAAAGCCTTTGGCGTAACATCTCGTTATTTATTCCATATACCAGCTGATCCCGCAAACTTTCTTCCAAGCCACAAAAACGTGCCAGAAGCGCTCGTCGACGGCTGTAACCGACGCAAATGTATGGAAAACAGCATATCATGGCGTCAGGGGCACGCAAATGAAAAGCCGACTGGGGCGTTCAAAATGTTAATGCCGTGTTCAGGCTATCTTGTTCGCGATGAAATATTGTTCTAAACGCTCCACATACAAACACCAGCGTCCTATATTTGGGAACAATACTAGTACTAGTACTATTTCTGATTGTTAATTTTCTGAATTTGTAAATGTTTGGTTAAGTTTAAGAAAAAAAATCCGATAGGTAAGAATAACTAATTTTTTTGTGTTATTTCTTTTATGAATGAAACTCGCTTGACAAACATTTGTATAATAGGTACTTTAATCTTACATGTATTAGCACTTCAGGAAATACATACTTTATGATTGTAATATAAAATTAAATTTTAAATACACTTATACATTAATCCAGCAGGGCTGCTTCATCCGACAAATCCTGAAAATAGAATCATAGGTTACAAATAATTACACGAAATACTTAATTAACCCTTTTGCCACCAGGGTATTTGCAGCAGACCGTGCCCTGAGCGCCAGAGCCGGAAAGTTAGTCGGTTAGTAAGTAGAAATATCCTTATAATTAATCAAAGAGAATAATAAGTTTTAGTTAAAAAAGATTTAGAAAGACTAGCTTTTTGTCATCCTTTAACATGTGTATACCAAATTTCAGTGCATTCCAGTTACTGGATCTGGTTCAAAATTGACTCCCATGATTTCACCCCAAACATACCAACAAACCAAATAACAAGTGATGTCGAACAAAAGCTTGTAAAAACCGCTCGTGCCCAAAATACCATAATTCCAAAATATCGGTTTCCTCATAATACCATACTCCCAAAATACCAATTCTGTTAAAGAATTTCGATGTTATTTTAATTTTAGTAATCAATCTGGTGTTTTGGGGTGTGGTATTAACACGAAACCGGTATTTTGGAATTCTGGTATTTAATTTTGATAAAATGTACAGATTTTAGACACTTCCATATTATGTCAACGTCTGACTAGCAAGCAAGGGCGGTTATATTTTCCTATAATGGCAACGTCAATGGTAAAGTCATTTGTTACGTGATAGAGACAAAGCTATTTTTGTTATAATAAATAGTTTTTTTTCATTACTACTTCATACAAACATTCATACATTATACGAATCGAGCACATCGTTGTTGCTAAAACCAGTTCTACATATATCAAAACGCTTACTTTTGGACGTTTATAGTCAGCGTTGGTCAATGCGACCGTCTTCGCATAGTCTAAGGTCTTCGCTAACCTCTGACGTATTCTAATCACGGCCGTGGCGCTCAGAGCCTTTACCATGAGTTTGCGCAAACCGTTCTCGCTATCGAAACCTATCGGGAATGCTGCTTGTCGCCGATACAAGTAAAATGGACCGAGCGATAGTTTACGCTAGCGAGAGCGGTTTGCGCAACTCACGGTAATGGTACTGGAATAGTTTGACGTTTGAAGGGTTTATTCAACCTTATATCGGCCATTGTATTGTTAAAGGGGGCCAAAAGTAGGATTTTTCCTAAAAAGGGACAGTGATCTACTACAATGATCTGACTATTCAATTCATATAAACACAATGTAAAGACTAGTAAACAACAAGAAGTTGTGAGGCGTTGGTTACGATAAGGATTGTCAAACTTCCGTTTCGTGCATGTCATTTGTCCCGGAATAAGTGGCAATAACGAAAACACGGTCCAACTTCCTTTAGAAAAACAATAGCTTACGAGTATGTGTTTAGTCTTTCCACTGTGGTATTTGCCTACTGAACCCATGCGAAATTCACGATATGCGTGCAATTAAGTATTATTACAAGCGAGTGAAAGGTATGTTGTCGAATCTACAACACAAACTAAATTCAAGTCGCACAGTAGGTAATTCCGTGTCAATAATCCTTTCCCATCGTGAAAACTCTGAACACACGACTACTTCCGAAAGCTGCCGACGTGTCAATGAATTGTTGTATTAATAAGTGACATGTATGTATTAAATAAATAGGGTACTTTATTTATCAGTGACAAATGTCAAACCAATTCGCGAAGCATTCGAGATAATCTCACAATCGAGATAAAACGTCATATACTTCAAACTCGTGGTTTGACATTTGTCACTGATAAGTAAAGTACCCTATTTATTTAATACAAACATGTCACTTAATAATACAATAATTCATAAGACACGTCGGCATCATTCGGAAGTAGTCGTGTGTTCAGAGCTTTCACTATAGGAACGGATTAGATATACACTATATCTGTACCTAGCTTATTTATCTTTCTGTTCAAAAAAAGACTCAAGGTCAAGGGGTCAAGCACATACATTGACAAGGCCATGTACACCAAATGGAATCGGAAACGTAGTCGCATCTCTTTTTTGTGTTGGTTTACAAAACAACACAGCAGATCGTTTTGTTTCTGCTTCAAATATAAATAATACGAATAATTGCATTGACAAACCGTGTCTCTGAAGTTAGCAGGTTTAACTCCGGAATAAAAAGCAACATTAAACTATTTTTTGTATCAAGGAAAAGTAGGTTAAATGAAGCGTTCTACAGCTACACGAACAAAATATTATACTTGTAGTAAGCAATACATTTTACCTTCTACCGTAAATATCCATTTTTATTACGTTTAATGCAAACAAAAGAAGAGAAATTATTGAAGGCATGGGCGTTCCCACCTAGTGGGCCTGAATGCCGGGTGAAAGCCCCTTTTTATGTATTCATTGACTGGATTAACAGGCGCGAGGCAGAAGACTGCGAGACAATGGGTCTAATTCGAAACGGTGTCCGCTAAATTTAAGATTGCCTAAATTTAAAATAAGAAACGTCAAACTCGATTTTGTATAGCTCCAGGGCAGTGGCGAAGCGTCAAATATTTCCTAAGGGAAGCCGGAAGAATTAGAACTGTACGTGCGAGTCTGATATTTAGTTAGAGTAACATGGACTTCACTGACAGCTAGCCGTAGCTTTCTAGCTTGGTAAAGCCGTCAGGAATCGGTTTGTAGGCAGGCTTCGCCACTGCTCCAGGGTTCAAAATCGAGTCGAACGTTTCTTATTTCAAATTTAGCGACTTCTAAATTTAGCGAAAACACTTTCAAATTGGCCCCAAAACAACCTTCGTATAGTATTCTCTCATACTGCCCTGATGTACAACACTGCGGTATGTTTGGCAAGTAAGATATATATAATAAATTGCCTGGTTTAATTAAATATAAGTTTTTGTTAAAAATTAAATTTTTATAACGACGCTTTTTTGCCAATTTAACTTTATATTGCAATATCATCGGATTTACATATGTGTACCAAATTTCAGCAAATTCCAATGACGAGAACTAGTCAATTTGGAACTCTCGATATTTAACCATATTGACCCAAACATATACTTCTTTACCAATAACATAAAAGTTAAATAATAACTTTCAATGATAAAAGATAAAAATTAATTAAGCGAGCAGTAAGTTCATGACCTTTTTAATAGACAAAGCTTATTTGTCACTGTCAGCTTTTCTCTTTCAAGGAAACAATTTTTATTTTTGCCTATCATTGATGTTTATAAGGTTAGCGACATAATTTATATGAGGTAATCACTGAGACACTATCATTTGTAAATGTATTTTTATATATAGCTTTTCATTATATAGTTTTCTTTTAATAATGGAAAATTAATACATATTACCTATATCTCATAGTATGAGTTTACTTTATTAAGTAAAGATTAATTTATAATAATTATATGTTTTTGTATGCTCATCGGTAAAACATAGCATATAATTATAAATATTATAATGGACATCATCACTTGCATGTCCTACCGATGTCTACAAATAACATATTTTGTTTGAATTAATTGTGAATAACCTATTTAAATTTTTACTACTATGAACTTTAGTTTGGAAAACTTAAAAATAGTGCTATAAAAATAAGTGTTCATAGCTATAGATGTATGATTAACTATAATTGCTAAGATAGAATGCTAATAAAATGAAGCTATAACAATTAGCAAGGAAATGGCATTAATGGCTATTTTGGAAGAGGGAAATGACACTAAAACAGAGCTCACGTTCAATCGAGAGATGTTGACATGAATCATATAGGTCTCTTTATGATTTGTATACATACTAGAGCTAATGGGAACAGGCCCCCAATTCTCGCTGCATTCGAGATAATGTCGATTGCGAGATTATCTCGAATGCTCCGTAAATTGGGGGCCAGTATTTTAGTATTACTTCGAGTGGGCTGCCTTTTGGCAGGTCAGAGCCAGAGCGGGGTTCGCTGCTGGCGCGGGCGCGGACTCACCAGGCTGTCGTCGTCGTCCAGCGCGATGCCGTCGATCTCGCGTTCGATCTCGTCCAACAGGTCGAGCGTGT
Organism: Tortricodes alternella; assembly: GCA_947859335.1. Taxonomy (NCBI): domain Eukaryota; kingdom Metazoa; phylum Arthropoda; class Insecta; order Lepidoptera; family Tortricidae; genus Tortricodes; species Tortricodes alternella. Next base: position 16,628,712 of record OX401970.1, on the reverse strand, counting down.
CGTTGTGGCCGGACCTGCTGTCCACCGCGTTACCCGTAATACTGGAAATTGCTCACCAAATACATACTCAATCACTGTAATAAACAAAGAAATGCCAATTGCATAACCACGTCAAAACTACAAACAAACCTGTTGTTTGAAAGCCCCGGAACGGTTTTTGCCAATTTGTCGTCATCGTTGTCTATCAGAGGCGCCGGCTTGCTGACGCGGTCGGAGAGATTCCACTTGCCTAGCTTTTCCGCGTCAGCCTTCTCTTCGGTGAGGTTGCGGTCTAAGTTGCATAGGTTAGAATTTGCGGGAAGATTTTCTAGCTTGGAACTATTCTCAAAACCGAATTCCTTTTGAAAACACTCCAACTCTAGAGATTCCTGTTAATTAAAATGTCACAGTTAGGCTACTTTACGTAGCGTGTTAAAATAAAATTTGATCATGATATGATATTTAAATGTTTATAATAAATAAATAAATGTGAAACCTAAGTTTGCGAAATAATTTTTGCTTAATGCTAATATGAAAATGCTTGTTGAGGGGTTTATGATGGGTGAATTATATTATAACAATGCCAAATGTTTTAAATAAACTTAATAACTGTTAGTTTATTATTTCTTCAAGTCATCATAACAAGGATTTATTTTTATTTTGGGGGTAAGCGAAATTTGATCCTGTTGTTTTGAAACAAAGTTCAAACATTTTTTTTTTATTAGTTAGTACTTATTTGTAAGCAATAATAAATATAAAAATATAAATAATTTACACACCCCAAACTCCGGAAACAAATTTTCATAGTTTTCAGGATCAGCAAGTGACTGGCCGGAGCGTTTGTTGGTGGTGCACAGTGATTCTCGCCATAACTTGATCACCTCGCACATTTTTGACGGAATGTATGACCTGTTTGAGCAATCAATATTAGTATTTGAAATGAAAGTTGTGGCTACAACTCGGTAACAATGGCTAATGTGGGTTTAACAACTTTTCTGTGGATTAAAATTAACAATTAAGATTTTTATTGCATGGGAATAAAGTATTGTTTTGCTTACAAAGATAGATCATCATACCATCTTAGGACTAATTAATCGAACGTGGCCACAAGTAGTCTTGTGGCTCTGCCCACCCCATTAGGGATTTCAGGCGTGATGAAATGTATGTATGTACATGTATGTACAAAGATAGGTTGGTACAGATTTAGTGCATAATTAGTTTCCATCGTGTTTTATCTGTAAAGTTTGTATTTATCGTGCTCTCTCAATTGGCTTCAGCAGGCCCCCAATTCTCGGTGCATTCGAGATAATCTCACGATCGAGATTAAACGTCAGTGCATGCAATCATTTGACACAATTGTAGGAATCTGACGTTTAATCTCGCAATTGACATTATCTCGAATGCATAGAGAATTGGGGGCCAGTACCCATCATACCATGCTGTCATTTTTTATTTTGACATTTGACACTAAGTAATAAAGTTTCATATTAATGAATCAAAATCCATGTCACTCATTTAATACAATAATTAATTGACACTTCGGGTCCCGTCGTCTTCCGATTGAGATCCGAGTTTTACCGATGGAAACATATTATTCACTATATCTGTAAAAATAAATAATATAGTGACCTGGCAAAGAAGGCGGCCTCTGCGAGTTTGCCCCGTCCGAGCAGCAGCTGCAGACAGGCGTCCAGCCGGTTGAGGGTGAAGTTGGCGACAAACGCGATGTTGTCGTCGCCGTTGGACGCCGAGAGCGCCGCCACCTCCTGCAGCAGCGCCTTCTCGCCTGCACGCACACAAATATATGCACTGCTTACAAACGAAGCTATGGTGCTATACGATTGTATGTACGAACTCTCAGACTGGGTCTTACACACATTAAGATTCATAATTGTCTCTTTTATTCCAACACGCTTTTGTTAGTAACGTACTAAAAGGTAAAAAATGTAAGTAACACCGTCACCAAGTGGAAGGACTCGCTAACACAAATACAACATCCTAAACTCTAGAGGTTTACTACTAGCCACTGAAGAGTTCTACTTTCTATCTCCCAGCTCCCTCATCAGATCCTCATCAGCAAGTGTAAAGAGCAAGTCCAATATACTACATTGGACTCGCTCTTTACATTTGTCAATGTCGTGTGTTTGTTTTCCCGCAGAAAATACTGTAATCTTATTATGAAACTCGCCGGTCGGCTCGTTTAATAAACCGACACTCGTAGTTTAAGACCTACATTATGCAACCGTTGTATAAACTACTATTATAACGCGCGATAAAATAGATGGAGGAGGAGGAGTAACGAGTGTTTCTGTGTGTCGACTGACCGGTGCTGGCAGCGAAGAGAAGCAGCGCACTGTAGTCCTGCGCCTGCTGGTAGCAGGTCTTGGTGAGCGCGGTGTCGGCGGCGGCGGCGGCGGCGGCGCCGAGCCGCGACCAGCGCGCGGCGGCGGAGCGCGAGGGCGCGCCCTCGGCCGCCGCCGCCTCCTCCGCCAGCTGCTGCGCGCGCCGCAGCTCGCCCAGCGACAGCGCCAGCTCGAACTGGTGCTCCGGCTCCGTCGACACCGCCAGCGCTTGTTGCTTAAAGCCCTGCATACAAACATTTTGTCGTTTGTCTTACAAACATTTTAATGGGTTACTATTAGAAAATAAATACAACTAGTGTAGTTTGGACTATTGCTAAAAAATCTTGGTTTGTCACCGCACTTTTCGCGCTACTTCTTTCCTGTATTTGCTTTCTTTATAAATTCCAAAGCTTTCCTTATTTTACAAAAAATCATTTTTTTTTGTTATAGGTACTTCTAAAATAATTTTGATTGAAATTTTGAATTATTATAATGATAACTATAATCAGTCTTTTTTCATGAATTCTTGAGATTTTTTTATCGCAATAATTCCGCTCGAAATGCGCCTCAATTCCGAAAGGCTGATTTTAAGAAGCACTTTCATTGTTCTTTGGATTCTGCACTAGGCTTAGACTTGGAATTCACTCTCATCTCTATTTCATATACTACATTACATTGCAAAAAAATTGACTTTTGAGTCGTCTGTTTTTGCACACGCTTCCTAAATACTTCGTAAGATATGATTTTTCGTGATGTCTTAAGGCCCAGCTATGATATCCAATAGCGATTATACCGATATCACCAATTTTTTTTTTTTTTTTGAAAATTGAGTGCCAGATTTGCGGTGCCTCCAATCTCCATGTATGACTAGCTGAACACGGCACGTTATAAAAATTAGTCTCTATCCAAATTCAATGCTCATGAATGCAATCACCTGTTTCTCGAGGAAGTGCGCGACGCGGGTGCGGTGGTCGCGCGGGACGGTGGGCAGCACGCGGTCGGCCGTCTCGAAGTCGCCGCGCATCACCGCCGTCTGGTACTCCAGCACCGACAGCAGCAGCGAGTACGACACCACATTCAGCTCCTTGTCGTTCAGGTACAGCCTGCAACCACAACCACCGCTCATGGCCGCGCTCACCGCTTACACCTTATCCGCACCTCGAATAACGCCAATGGCTCACCTGTTCTCCTTGGCGACGTATCCGAGGATGTACATGGTGTGGTCGAGATGCGATATTGTTACGATTTCACCGCCGACGTAATAGTTAAGTCTGTTCAAGGAATTGGTGTAAATGAAACAATCTCCCACCCACAACCCAGTTTTAACTGTTTCGTTGACATCGCCGACCACCTAAAAGAAAACGTAATTTATACATATAATAAAATCGTAAAGTGGAAAAACTCTGTACATTGTACGTTGAAGTTAACAATAAAAATGTATGGGGGGTAATCTAAGCTAAATAATAGCAGTAATGTTGTACGGTGACCTCAAAGGCGTCCTCGATGCCGTCGTCGGTGAGGTCGGCGTTGGAAGCGCGCGCGCGCGCCACCACGGCGGCGTTGAGTCGCAGCACGTAGTACGAATCGTCCGCCGCCAAGCACACCAGGCTGCCGCTCTCTGACCAGTACACGTGCCGCGGCTGGATCTCGATACTGCACACACGAACACCTTATACCTCACATACTAACTTACACCTTCGTCATACTACTTTCAAGATGTTATTGGCGTTCGCTTATCGCATAGGACACGCACAGATAAAATGTACGGCGTATCGAATCTGATTACAATGTGTTGTATTGCGCTTCGACTAAGTATTCAAACAACATTGAGGATTGTGAAGTGTCGTTAGACTTTGCAGTGAGCTGTCGTTTATTGGCGGTCTAATATTGATTACAAAACAAGTTGCGCGTATTTGAGGCGTGACAACAAATTCTAGTGTTGTTATCGTACGTGCGCGAAAATTAGCATATTTTATAAAGTGTCTCCCTGTTCCTCGGAGTAAAAGAGAAACAGCGATCATCCGCCCTCCCTTAACCTTTTGAACGCCACGAGCGCTCGACGACGGCTGTAGCCGACGCAAATGTATGAAAAACGGCATATCGTGGCGTCAGGGGCACGGAAATCTGCTGTCGGCTAGTGTCCACTGGGGCGTTAAAAGGTTAACCCGTCAATAGTCTCTTATCGGCAGGAAATGATAGATATCGTGCTCAAACTAATGAGACATGGTATGGATGATATCATCCCGTTCTTGGGGTGACACCGTCTATATCCGCCCCGGCTGTCACCCATACTAGCTATGCCACAGCATCAATACCTCCAAAACAGAACCGACAGTAAAATGCTATAGTCAATTCAATGACATCTTGAAAACGATGCTTAAAATGTTTACCATGTGGTGTCGGATAAGAATAATATTAATAATGCGGTGCGACGCGTGTGCCTGCTGCCTGCGCTTGGTGTGCACACGTTAGAAGTTTAAAAATACAAATTGAGGAGCAAGAAAATCAGGTCCTTTTAGGGTATTTGATTATGCTACGATTTATTAATACTGTTCATTCAGCCCTTGAAGTATTGCAACTGTTCAAATCGGCATCCTGTATATAGAATACTTATGCAATGCATGCCTACAGAAGATTACCTCCTTGTTAAATATAATAGTATACTAGTTCTTACCGTCTTATCAATTGGAGATGCTCCCAATCATAGAAGGAAAATGCCATCCCGCTAATTGACTTGACACCTAGCATGTATCCTCCAAAAATACCTGCAATAAAACAAAACACATCTCGTATACTCCTGTATATTCACTATGTAGACCTTACTCGCTTTGGTTTTGATGAACGCTCACCTTCTGCGCCGTATTCAGGCTTGAAACTTTTTCTTTCTTTGAAGTTCTTGAACACTTTGATAGTGCTGGAGTTCTCTAGCGTGGCGTATTCTGAACTATCGAACGCCCACACGAACTCCTGCGCTGTGCCAAAAGCCTTGTTTCTAAGCGCCATGGCCGTGTATATGATGTATTCGCCATCACCACACACGACCACAAATCTGCCGTTCGGGTTGTGAGCGATGGTCTGCGGATAAATCTCGCAGGAGCCCATGTCTTTGGCAACCACCGGAACCCGCTCGCCATCTCGCATATCCGTGCCTGTTAATGATTTGGATATTTTATACCGATAGACAAATTCAATCTCTTAATTAATAAATGTTAGACTCAAACTAATGCTACCTTCAGGTAGGGCTTTCAGATTGACTTGCTGCATTTCGGAATGTTTTGCCCATATTATTTTGCCTCCGTTTACGTCCATAGAAATGGCTGGTTCTTCTCTACCGACTTTGATCATTATGGTACCTTCATCATAGCTTTTAAAAGAAAACGCACAATTAATTAACTGTCCTATCATTATGCGGCAAACCTACCAAAACCAATTAAACAGTGAGAATAAGATTATCACGTCCATGAACATACCCAATAGCCACATTATTAGAAGTATGCATGGAAGATATTGTCCAAACTCGTTCAAAACCATAATTGAGGCAAGATTCGAGTCTGTAAGTGCCAGCGTGCCAGACCCGAACCGTGCCGTCTTCGGAGCCAGTCAGCAGGATGGGGAGCTCAGGGTGGAATGATACAGCTGACACGTTTTGCGCGTGACCTAAATAGACAAAGTCAGATAAGAACTACATTCATACAGTATCAAACAAAGCAACATAACGTTAAAACGACATTACCTTCAAGAGTCTGAACACAAGTCTTGTTTTGATAGTCCCATATTTTAACGAGACGGTCATCTGCGCCACTTATGAGGTAGGGCTTGTCTCCACCGTGATAATAGTCAACACAGTTGACTCCTTTCTCATGACCTTCCAATGTGAAGTTAGACATGGAAGATCCCAGCTGCCATACCTAAATAATCACATTTATGATATAATGAGCCGAAGGCACGAAATAATTGTCTTACACGGGTCGTTTCACACCGTCAGTCAACATAACTTACATTCCCTTAACTTTTCAAAGAACAGAATCTTTGACAATAACGATGGTCATACATGGGCATACTGTGATTTCTTAACCTTTTGAACGCCACGGCTAACGGCAAAAATGTGCCACGAGCGCTCGACGACGGCTGTAGCCGAAGAAAATGTATGGAAAAAGGCATATCGTGGCGTCAGGGGCACAGAAATCTGCTGTCAGCTATAGCCGACTGGGGCGTTCAAAAGGTTAATAGTATGAATGAGGTTCAAAATGAGAAAATTTTTACTAATTCAGTTACATATTCAAATGCAATATTTCGGTGGTCTAAACTTACCTTTACTGTTGTATCAAGACTGGCGCTTGCAAATGTATTGTTATCCTTCGGGTTGATGACAATCTGCATGACATAATGTGTGTGCCCTTCGAACACTTGCTGACAGGCCCAGTTGCGATCCCAATTCCATAATTTAATTAATAAATCATCTGTAATCAAGTGTTTATTGATCAAACTTAGCGAAAAAGAACAATGTAATTTCACTGTGTTACACTTATAATTATAATTAATTATATAAATATATTGCTTACCACTACATGTAAGAATGTAAGGTTGTGTGGGATGGATAGCAATACATCGAACATAGTCTGAATGTGCTTCAAAAGAGTGTATTCTCTCGAGGGTGTTGTAGTTGAACACTCTTATCTGCATGTCATCAGAGCCCGTCACTACCCAGTTTTTTCTGGGAACAAATTTGGCTGAGCGGACAGGCAAGTCCATGCACACCTGCAAGGGTTTTTACAGTTCTATTAAAATCTTACTAACAGCACAATGACTAATAGAAAAGCATAGTTCCTAAACAAGCAACGGTAACCATAGTCAAATTTCAAAATTGTTACATTTAATCACACTATTAATTTTAGTACTGATAAAAAAGGAAACAGACAAATAAATCAGATAACTAAAAGTAATATAAAGTTTGTAATGTATTTTGCATATCACTAAATTCCTTCGTTAAGTGGGCCACTGATCTCACTTTCTGCTCTACTTTCGATTGTCCTCTGTTTTCGTATGAAATATTAAAGCTTTTTAAATCTTGGGTCATGTTAGGGGTTGCGGAACATGATTGCGCGTAGATTTGCCAGATGTAGCAAGCAGATAACATTAACATTATTCAATGCCTTCTCCCTTTCTTTCTACAACTGACAACCCTGGATAAGGCAAAGCAGGAAAACGTACAGCGTCATCAGAGTGCAGTATAATGATACATTTCAAAAGTAGATGGGTATGCCGATTCTGTAATGCCTCAACTGTGTTCGCTGAGGTTGATCTCCCAGATTGCTTCCCTGTAATGTACACACACATCGCCTCCTTCTAGGACAGACTGGTACACTCACACAACAGCATTTTGCAGTGTGCACCACAAAATCCTATGTAAATAAATATTGGATATCTGCACACCAAAACATGATAGAAAGTAAATAATTATTAAAATTATTCAATTATTAGTTGTGTTTTTTGATAATTTCTTTGTTTTGTATTGTTTTTAATTTGTATAATAATAATATCTTCATCGTCATTTCAGCCGAAAGACGTCCACTGCTGGACATAGGCCTCCCCCAATGATCGCCACAACAACCGATTCAGTGCAGCTTGCATCCAGTGGAGACCCACAATTTTCACCGGGTCATCAGTTCACCGTGTGGGTGGTCTGCCCACGCAGCGCCTTTCGGTACGTTGCCGCCACTCGAGAACTCATCAGCGACCCCATCGGTCATCTGTTCTACGAGCAATGTGCCCCACCCACTGCCACTTAAGTTTAGCAATTCTTTGGGCTATGTCAGTTACTCTAGATCTTTTGCGGATCTCCTCATTTCTAATTCAATCTCGCCGCGTTACTCCGAGCATAGCCCTCTCCATCACCCTTTGGGTGACCTTGAGCCTTCTTATGAGGCCCATAGTGAGCAACCACCCCTCAGTACTGGCCAAAAGACTTTCATCTTGAGACACTGCGGTATATTGGACGAGAAGATATGGCGTAACTTCCCGAATGATACACATCCGAGCCGGATTCGTCGATTGACCTCTTTCTCGAACTTGGCTCCACCTAACTGGACAGTATGTCCCAGGTACACATAATCGTCAACTACTTCGAGCTTAGTCTCTAATTGTTACTGGAGTTGGCAGTGCATGGATATTCAACATAATCTTTGTCTTGTCCATGTTCATTTTAAGGCCAACTCATTCAGAGGCTATACTGAGGTCGTCAAGCATTGCACTGAGGTCCTCCATGGTCTCAGCACTACAATGTCATCAGCAAACTGAAGGTGGGTGATGTACTCACTGTTTATGTTGATGCTGAGCTTTTTCCAGTCCAAAACCTTGAAATCATCCTCCAGCGCAACAGTGAACAGTTTTTTAGGAGATAATATCTCCGTCTGACTCCGCGTTACAGCAGGATAGGTTTCGAGTTCTGGTCCTGTAGTTGGACTGGCATAGTGGCCTTTTCATACAATCACTTTAACACTTCAATGTACCTTTAGTCAACTTGGCACCGCTGGAGAGACTGTAGTGTGGCCCAGGCTCCCAAAATTCTCGGCGCTTTCAAAATAATCTCACAATGGAGATTAAACTCGTTTGCCACAACTCTATGAATCTGATGTTTAATCTTGCAATCAACATTATCTTGAATGCACTGAGAATTGGAGGCCTGGTCTCGATTGAATCGAAGGCTTTCTTGTAGTCCACAAATTCTAAGCAAAGGGGTGGGCTCTTTGGTCTTCTGTATAACCTTACGTAACGTATGTATGTGGTCTACAGTGCTGAATTCTTTTCAGAAACTGGCTTGTTCGGGAGGCTGGAATTCATCAAACCTGCATGCGGGACGGTTCATAATGACTTTCAAAAACAGCTTGTAAACATGGCTCAGAAGTGAGATGGGTCTATAATTCTTGAGCAGGGCATTATAACCCTTTTTGAAGAAGAACACCACCACACTTCTGTTTCATGCCTGCAGTGTTTGTCCCTCGTATATGACGGAATCGAACAATAATATAATTTAAAAAAAAATGGATATCAGTGTATAGCCTGCAAAGGTAGTCCATTAATGTAAGTTGATGAACATTTTTGTTATTTGTATTGTAAACATAATTAATTATTAGTTTATGAAGGTTGTTCTGGTAGTTTTTAATTAATAAACATTACAAAACCATTACACCCAGAGGTGAAATGTAGTGCAACATTTACTAATTTTTATGTAATAATTGGCATTTTTTTTGTAATTTATTTTAAAGATTTGATTTATTCAATGAAGATTTAAAGAGAATATTAGGGTCAAGCTGGGTGATGTATGTCTAATTGGAAGCACAAACTGAAGAGAAAGCTTGCATTAAAATGGACCAGGGTACATAGGTGAAGTACCTCAAATCTCTTGATTTGCATCTGCGTCTCGTAATTCCATATATTGACATCGCCGTTGTAGAGCGAGCACAGGAGCCACGGCTCGGTCGGATGCTGGTCCACGCACTTGACGCGGTCCGACCTCGCCGTCAACTTCCTTTTGATATCCAGTCTCAACGGCTTTAAAACATTAACACACACCTGGTTAACAGTTCCATGCAAACTCAAAAACACACATATTTGCATAAATTCAACATAAAATCCGAAGTATAATATAACGTTGGGGATGATGACAGACTGTAAATTGTTAACTACAATACGAAAGAGCTTGCAGTTTACAATACGATACTTATTACGATACAATATTCTACATGTTTCGGTGGACATCTTATAATTCTTACCATTTTTTAGTTATCAAACATGAAAAAATAAAATGTTGAAATCGGTGACCGAAGAACCATGTAAGTTTGACAGGGTGGGTGGACGTGTCACTTTAGACGCGTATATAAGTATTACACTGCACGATAAACCAGACACGATGTATTGGGTGTGACTGGCTTTAGTGGAAAGCCGGGTTTTTTCTTATAAAGCTCCGTCAGACCAAATTTCAGACCAAATTATAGTAAATCTTTGCATTTATTTAAATTCATGACCGAAATTTGGTCCAACGGATCTTAATAAATCCCAACCTAAGGCTAGGTACTGTTAATATTATACAACTGCGCAATATCATTGGTTGCACAATTATATTGATGGTCGATAGGTGATATTGACGATTGCGCAATGGTTTGGTAAAGGTGGTGATGTGTGTAGTCTATATTGTGCGATTGCACAATCTATTTTCTATACTGTTCCATACGAAGTTTGTTTATTTACTTGAGCATTTTGAATATAGTGAATCAAAAAGAGCGTGAGCGGGTATTTATTATTAAATATATCGGTATATACCTCGATTTACTAGGTTTGTGGAAAGTGAAAAGGAAACTCGTGGCTCACTAAAACGTTGATACACATGATTATAGAGTTATGTCTCATTATGAGCATTAGGCTAGCCACTGACCTACAATATAACTGTGCAATATCACTGGTTGCACAATTATATTGATCGTCAGTAGTCGATATTGACCGTCAATATCATCTAATGTCGATGAATATAATTGTGCAACCAGTGATATTGCACAGTTATATTGTAGGTCAGTGGCTAGCCTTACTCTGCATAACTGTACAACATGGATGCAAGTCAAGTTTCAATGTATTACCCTTTATGAATTAAATCAACCTAGCACACTAGGTTTTATCGCGCTCATAAAGCATCACTTTTTAACTAATACGCAGGTGCGAAAGGGACGAATGATTTATGTGAGCGATAAAAAATAGTGTGCTACGGGAGTAGGAACCCAATTCTCGGTGGAATCGAGATAATCTCGAATGCACCGAGAATTGAGGGCTAGGACTAGGACTGTCAATTACGTACCACAGACTACGTAATTTAACAGCGCCAAAACTAAAAATAGGTACCTATTAACCAGATGTTACAAAAACCGACTGTCTTGTCCCATTCCCATGTGTAGCTAGATCTTTTTAAAGGTCAATTACTTTAATATTAAGGATAAACCGGGTAAACAGGATAATAAACCAAGAGAATCTTAAGCAGAAAAACTTTAAGCAAATTTTTCGTCATACGATATTGTCATGAGTGAGGAAAGGATTAAGATGCGAAAGCAGTTAGGCTTGTTAGAAGGAGTGTCCATAATCTTGGGCATCATATTTGGAAGTGGAATATTTATATCTCCTAAAGAAGTGCTGGAAAACACGGGGTCAGTTTGGGGGGCCTTGTCCGTTTGGGCCGCTTGTGGCCTGTTGGCAACTCTAGGAGCCCTATGCTATGCTGAATTAGGTATGAATGTATAGGTATTTAACCCTTCATATGACGATATTAAAAACAGTTTTATTCATTGCATACTGAAACATACTTGATTAAAAAAGCATGGGTGACTAGGAAAGTTATATGATAGGTCAATTTCAAAAAGATACTTTTTTATTTATTTTGTTTCTTTATTGCTTTTTACTGTTTTTTTCTCCTAACAATGGAACTGGAACGTGAACATTTTCGTGCAATGATGTTATCTGATTTCAAAGCCGGTTTGAGTGAAACTGAGTACCAAAGTAGACTTTTATCTAAATTTGGGGACCTTGCACCAACCAACCTGCACAACCACAGGTGAAACTTTCCTTAAAAGATAATAACACAAGTACCTAGCCATCCGGTTTTTTCTGTAACAAATGAAAATATCAAAGCAGTAAAGAAAATTTTATTTGGAGACCCCATAAACCACCTACAAGGAGATAAAAGAAACCCTAAAAATGTTATTGCCAATTATCGATGGAATTTTAACATGGTCATCTGCAAGTGAGGAAGCTTTGTTCGTCAAATGTTCCTCATGCTTTGACAGCCAAACAAAAGTAAACTCACATGACCTGGTACCAGGAAATGCTTGAAAAATCGGAAAATGGACAGGGAATCAATGTAGTTAATATTATAACTGGTAAAGAGAGTTGGATCTACCAATATGACCTGCTAACTAACCGGCAGTTGATGGTTTGGGTGTTCCCTGATGAAGATCCTTGCAGTAAAGTCAAATGAGGACACAGCATGGTCATGAAAATGGTGGCAACGTTTTTTAGTGTGACCGGTCATTTGACCGCAATTTCTCTAGAAAGTCAAAAAGCTGTTAATGCTCAATGGTACAGTGAAATTTAATCAACTGTCTTCAATGCGTTAGATCAAAAATTACCAAAATCATCAGGCTAGCAGGCTTTTTTTGCATCATGACCATGCATCACCAAGCAAGCCATATTTACCCAAGAGTTTATGAAGAGCACAGAGATTCAACCAATGAGCCCTGAAGCCCTGATCTAGTTTCCTGCGACTTTTTTCTCTTCCCAAAAGTGAAACATACTCTGTGGTTTTCTTCTTGACAGCCCTGAGAATGCTCTGAATGCTTGCATAGCAGCGGTTGAGGACCTCCCTAAGGAAGTATATCACCCTTGCTTTAATTCTTGTAAACAAATGAATTGTTGTATAGGGAACAATGGAGAATATTTTGAAAAACTAAATAAACATAAAATCGTTCTAAAGGCTCCTCACAATCAGTTTTAACAGAGCAATTTAAATTGATTGTAAGATGTAAGTGCTACTTTGATTAACAACTTCATTCTGCTCACAATCAGTTTATACAGACAGTTTAAACTGATCATGAGTAGGCTTGAAGACATTATGTTTATTGTATGCCAAACATTTCCTAGTCACCCAATGTAATTAATTTTTTTAAAGGCTGTGCGGATATGTTTTTGTACTTAAATTTTGGCTGTGTGTGAAAAATCTCATACACTGAAATGTATGACGGAGAATTGTGAAGAATTTTTATACTTTTCAGGCACTACATTGGCTCAAAGTGGTGGGGATTACCATTATATCAATGAGGCTTATGGACCATTACCAGCATTCCTCTACTTGTGGGATGCTAACTTAGTATTTGTGTAAGTACTTAAAGGCTTTACTCAACGTTCAATTATTTATCTTATTTAAAAATCAAAATTTTCTATTCATGTAGGTACTTATTTCATAAAATCCTGACAACTTGTTTGGAATAATTCTGTTGCCAAATAAGGTAACATATTTTTCAGTATTTTTGCACACTTTTATACAAATGCGTAGTTTATTTACCTACTTAAATAGTTTTAGTTACCATACCACTTATCTTGTAAAAAGTCCTCAACTTTATTGGCTTCATTATGTTTCAGTTTCTACATTCTTTTTTTAAAATGGTTTCATACATAACCTCTGGGGTCGTATCATGAGCTCTTAATTCCAGGCAGTTACCGACGTAAAAAGAACTGCCTAGAAAATGCGTATTATAAACGCGCTAAAGAGGCCGGCTTTTGCGCGCTCATAATACGAAATTACCAGGCAGTTCAGTTTACGGCGGAAACTGCCTGGAATTATGAGCTGATAATACGACCCCTGTAAAGTGATTTCATCCTTACTAATTATCCTATTTGCTAAACAAATTTATAACCTCAAAATGTACCCTTTTTTTGTGTGAAATAGCTACTTCATTCTAAGTAAAGCAATCCTAGATGAAAAATTGGCAAAGTAATGTCTAAAATATTATCTCCGGTTGCTTAATTTGTTGAAGAAATAGCTGTTTCAGCCAAAATTTGTGCATTTTGAGGTTAGAAACTTGTTTACCAAATAAGACAAGTATGGATGAATTCACTTTAGAAAACCTATTCAAAATACACCTTACTTATAAGAGATGTGCCATATACAAGATGTCGGGAAATGGTTCCCAAAACCGCCGGCATCTGACTTACACGAACTTAACCTGACCTTACCTTTGACCTTGACCTTTACGAACATTTTTACTTATAGATTTCTCTTTTTAGTTGGTTGTGTTTTAAATTTCTCGATAAAAAAAGAACAAAAAATTCACTCTTAGTGCTCCCCCAGCCTAATAGATTTTTTTTTAGCTCTAATGGCTAAGTAACAACATACATAACATAAAAAACTTTGACTTATCGGAGGGCCGCTTGTATCGCGCTCGTAAACCTTCCGTGGGTATCTTTTTAACTACGTAATTTATTAATTTAATTAAGGTCTACCAACAATTGCTTACACTAATACACACAGTTTATTTATTTATTTAAGTAACTAAAGCAGAGAACATTTTGAGTGTATCAATCACTAACAGGAAAACACCGCATGCATTGTTGTACTAACAACCGCAACACCTCTATTTACTTAACCTTCTAATTATTGTCGATACGTGCACTAATAAATAATCCAAGTGGGATATTTTTTCTTTTACTGCATTATAGGTACTTATAACCTACCAACAGAATCAAAATCGTCTGAGATATCACAGAAGGGAGAATTTCAAAAAATTTGTACGTAGGTAATTAAGGCGTTGTTAAGAAAAAGTAAAAAAAGTTCCTCTGTGTTACGAAAATTAACCTTACAATTATATACCTTATTAATTGTAGCCATAAGGCATATAATTGTATTGCTAAATTTCGTAACGCGTTTTTTAACTTTTTCTTAACTACGCCTTAATTATTACGTAATTTTTTTTTGAAATTCACCCTGCAGCTGTTTATTAGTTTACAGAACATTAACCTTTACCTAAAAACCGTTTTAATCGACTTCAAAAAAGGAGGAGGTTCTCCTTTCGTCGTTTTTTTTTTTCATTTTTTTATGTATGTTCCCCGATTACTCGGAGATGGCTGGACCGATTTGGATAATTCTTATTTAAATCGATAGGGTACCTATACCTTCCAGTTGGTCCCGTTGTAGTCAAACATAAGGTATGAGAGATCTGATGAGAGGATCTATGAGGTATCGATGGAACTCCTCAAATATTAAAAGGCACGCATATACCTAGGTACTTTATATTACTTACTTCTTAATTCTGGTATTTTATGTAATAACTCAAGCAGTTACGTTCCAAAAGCATTATTTGGTGAACTGAAACTGATGATGAAGGCCATAGATAACCACAGGAACTCCTTAATGATAAGTATTTCACAGGTGGCGTATAGATTTCTGTATAAGGTTAGGTTTTTTATAAGGTTGTGAAGCAATTTATGCTCATGACAATGCATGTGTTAAAATTGAACTGGGTTTTGAAGAACCAGGAGAACTCCTCAAAGATTGATGTCCTTGCACCTTGGATAGCAAAATGTTGTAAATAATTGTTTGATCTAATAAATGTAGTTTCATACGATAAGCACTAAATAGTAAAAAATCAAATAATAATTTAACAAATAAAAAAACCGTCTTCAAAAACCCCTTTGACAAGTAAGAAATAATGATTGGCTTTCGTAAGTAATTTACCTAGAAACGGCAGATATATAATTGATTAAGTGATAAATTTAATATATCGAAGTCGGTGGCAAGTTAATTAGGTAAGTAATACATGGAATAAAAGATACTTTCTAATACATCCCTCATACTGTGTTCATTTACTTGATACTGTGATGGGGTAGCTCGACGGTAGCTCGAGAAGACGGGGATACACTGCTTCCGCTCTTCAAGCTAAATTCAACACCGCTCGTAGCGCGACAGTAAGATGAAGCTAATCTTTAAAATTAAAACACTTTCTTAGAGACTTTTACTATATTTTTCATCAGAAGGATACAGGAGGAGCCTCTTCAACGGCGCAAGATGGAATGAACATCTGGACATGCGTATCCGATGTTCTAATAATATTTAAATTTAAAAATACGAAAAACATACATCGGCAATACGCCTGTCCAGTTACAATAAAATACTAGAGCATAATAGGTTGCTCTACAATACCGACTCCGATATATTTAATTTATCACCTAATCAATAATATATCTGCCATTTCTAGGTAAATGACTTACAAAAGCCAATCATTATTTCTTACTTTTCAAAGGGGGTTTTGAAGTCGGTTTTTTTATTTGTTAAATTATCATTTTCACATAATTAACAGGTGCGAAAGGGCCCAATGCTCTACGTGCGCAAAAACAAATGTATGCTACGGGGATTGGTAGCATGACAATCTGTCTTATTAAAGTGACGTATTAAAGTAATACACGATCGCACACATCATTTTATTTAGACAAAGTTCTCTTCGACTTTGACGCCATTCAAATGAATAAATAACTTCAAACGAATGATCAAGTGGTCAAACTATTAGATAAGAGGTACACCGGGAGGAAACGTGATTCGTTGCCATCGCTTTTTTATCCCAGTTCGTCAAATGATAAGTAACTTCTGTAGGTAAATAAAAATTAAGTATAGATATTTGTTTGTATTTATTTTCTCGACGTGTGGCCACCGATAGATATAACCATAATGTCCGTCTGTCACAGCCAATTTTCTCCGAAACGACTTACTGGATCGATTGAGTTGAAATTTGGTTCACATACTCGTATGTAAGTGACCGCAACACGGACGCATAACGTAAATAAATAAATTTTAAACATGGGGCCATTTGGATGAAATGTTGTGACTATTTAAATGGGTTCTTGGATAGTTTGAACACACAATTGGACCCGGTAGATGGCGCTGCTGTCGGTATGCCACCAAATTTGATTTGCTGAATCCTATGAATCTACTAAAAAAATAAAAAAATCTGAAAAGGGGTCTACGTGAGAGTGAGAGAGTGAGTGATATGGGTCGGGTGCCCGGCGACCGGTGTCACTCCGTACAGGGTGACTCACCGGAAGAGGAGAGGCAGAGAGAGAGAGAAAGAGAGTGCTCCGGTGTCCGGCACGCACCTAACACAATTAGGCCCGATAGGTGGCGCTGCTACCGGTACGACACCAAATTTGATTTATTTTATTTGGCGCTGCTTTTCCGGGCAGGGGAGCTAGCACGACATGCCCGCGACTCGTTTGTCGCTCAGTGCGTCTCTGTCAAACTAGTTAAATATGTAAGGGATGCACTGAGCGACAAACGACTCGCGGGCAGGTCGTCCAAGACGTGCAGTACGATGTCTGCCGGGTCCGGTAGTATAAGTATACATTTGTTATGGAGAGAGAAGATCAGTATGGAATCAGTTTTCCCATACAAACTTCAATACATGGATGGATCCCTCTCTGTGTCTGTCTGTGAGGTGTAGTTTCATTTTTTTCTCGATCACCTAACTAATTGTTTGTTTTGAACTGCATTTGCAAACTTTGTATAAAGTTTCAAGTTGATAAACAAATGAAGTGTAGTTTTTTTTTTCTCTAACGCATACCTAATTGTTTGTTCTAATACCAAATATCAAGTTGATAAACGCATCGAATTAGTTTTTCCCATACTAACTTAAACCTCCTCTTTTACACCCTTCCACTTATATTTCCAGAAGATTTTATAGCTTATGTCCTGCCTGAAATTTCCCTTATTATAATATCGAAAACCAAATTGAAATCCACCTAGTAGTTTTAAAGTTTATGGCGCACATACGATCAGACAAACAGACATAAAATTCAAAAACAATTGGGAGGTGTTGTGCTGTTCATTCTGAAGCCTGCCATAGCATTTTTTCATGTAGGTACATCATCTTCAATATTCAGACATTTTCCACTTTACTATTTTGTTATTTGTATGGATTTCGTTATATACATACCTACTCTTTTGTAAACATAATATAATACATTGGGTTCAAAGCTTTTCATTGTTATTGCTTATCATGTATTGCTTTATTTTAGACCAAGCACAAATGCTATAATGGCCTTAACATTTGCTAATAATTTGTTGGAGCCTATATTTCCAAATTGTCCAATTGACCCTTTGAGCCAGAAGCTAATTGCAGCTGTAACTATTTGTGAGTATTATATTTATCCCGTTTAATAATATTTCATATAAATATTCCATAACTAATTCAATGGGTTCAATAAATATGTCATGATGTAAAAGTTAAATAAATACTACAATTATTAAATGTATCTGTACTGTTTGCAGGCTTTCTCACATTTATAAATGCATATGATGTGCAATTTACAACAAGAGTCCAAAATGTGTTTATGTTCACCAAGATATCTGCGTTGGTTATCATCATTGTTGGTGGAATTGTGTGGATGGCTAAGGGTAATTTTAATAATTATAATCTCTGCTATGTTCCTAAGTAATATTGTTAGTTAATTCATTCTTGTTTATTTTAGGTCGGGTGGAGCATTTTGATGATGGATGGGCAAGCACAAAAACTTCTGTCAGTGATTGGTCCGTTGCTTTCTACTCTGGAATATTTTCGTATTCAGGATGGTAAGAAATTTGATACAGTATGCATGTGACAGTCTTAGTGTCTCAGTCATAATCTCGGAACATTAAATCCCACCAAAATATAAATGTGAAAAAGGGGCCAAGTTCGATACAAGTGAAGTACGGGACTGTCAGCTTCGTTATTTGTGTTAATGTGTGGTGTTCGTTAAAGAATTAAGATACCAATGGGTGACAAGTTATTTAAAGCATAGCTGCAGGAATATACAACGTTTTACGCTTGATTTAAATAGTAGTTTATGCAACGGTTGCATAATGATAGGCCTTAAAACACTAGTGCGGTTTTCATGAAACGAGCTTTAGCGAGTTTCATAATAAGATCGCACGTGTGTTTTAAGGCAAAATTATGCAGAGTTGCATACATAACTTTGTCTACACACATATTATAAATCCTCCATGATGGGTTCAGAAACAATATTTTCTGGCAACAAGTTATTTGTTGCAATCGTGGCTGCATATTTGCGATATCCGGCGCATTTTCACATCACACACACTCCGAAAAGACTACTATTCATATTTTCAACTAAAATGTAATTTATAAACAACTTTTTCTATTCAATTCAACAACAATTCTACTTTCGTTCAGCAAAACACCAACATAATGGCGGCAAACCGATCCTCCGTCAAGACCATTTTTTTTTAAATCATAGACAAACGAATGAAGTCTCTATTCTCATGTCACTCGAGATCAAATGTTGTGCAGTTTATATTAAAAAAACATACTTAATTGACGTTTGGTATCAATAACTGTTTTAATATCTATGGATACTAGAATAGAGACCCACTTGAGTTTTGACAGCTGTTCCAAATTTAATCTCATTTCTATACTAAAAACGATACGGGAATAACATTGCAGCACTCGTTTTACCTAATTGGTTGTCAAAATGGTGGTCATTTCATACGGTTTTTGATTACACTATGGAGGTTTTATGATATGGGTGTAGATAAAGGAGTTTATCTACACCCATATCATAAAACCTCCATTGGTTTGGGGTTTGGAAAATTGTTTATTTAATCGGTAGGGTAGTATACCTCCAGTTTGGTCCCGTTGTAGTCAAAGTCGAGGTGTGATGAGTGGATCTATGAAGAATCGACGGAACTCTTCAAATATTATAGTCACGCATATAGCAATTTTAGTATTTTCTGTAATAACACTAATAACTAAAGCGGTTACGATCCAAAAGCAGTATTTGGTGAAGTGGAACTGTCGATGAAGACCATAGATGATCACCGGAAACTCCTAAATCATTTCACAGTTGGCGATTAAATTTCTTTAAAATGTTGTGAAGCAATTTATGCTCATGAAAATGCATGTGTTAAAATAGAACTGGGTTTGAAGAACCAGGAGAACTCCTCAAAGATTGATGCCCTTGCACCCTGGATAGCAACATTTTGTAAACGGTGATGAGCAATTAGCATTATGCTGTTGTTGCTTGATGTAATAAATGTGTTTCATACGAAAAGCAATAAAAAGTATACAATAAAATAATAATTTAACAAATAAAAAAACCGACTTTAAAACCTCTTTGAAAAGTAAGAAATAATAATTGACTTTCGTAAGTCATTTACCTAGAAACGGCAGATATATTATTGATTAAGTGAAGTCATAAATTAAATATATCGAAGTCGGTGGCAAGTTAGATAGTGTGGATCTTCTGGTTTCTTAACAAATACTTAAATAAGCAATCATAATATGATATGATAATATTTTGGCAACAGGAGTTACTTGAACTTTATGACAGAGGAGCTCAAGGACCCTTTCGTGAACTTACCACGTGCTATATACCTGTCCTTGCCGATGGTGACTGCTATTTATTTGCTGGCTAACGTCGCCTATCTCGCTGTATTGGGACCTATTGGAGTGAGAGCAACGGAGGCTATTGCAGTTGTGAGTTCTAATGATTTTGGATAAGTTTTTTTTAAATTAAATCCTGGAATATAGGTACGAATAATTCAAATCATTTAGGTTAGACTGTTTGAATATCGCAATTACCAAATATTTGCATGCCCTATGCTGACATGCAGGCTCATTAGATGCATATGCTGTCGTTTAAAGTGTCTTACTTAATATTTTAGGATTTCTCGTTGTCTGCATTGGGTTGGTTCAGATGGGCCATGCCAACACTTGTGGCAATAGCTATTTTGGGTGGGCTTACTGTTCACATCATGACGTCGTCGCGTATGTGTTTTGCCGGCGCTCGAAATGGACACATGCCCGAATTGCTGGCGCATATTAATGTCAAATGCATGTCTCCGCTACCATCGCTTGTCTTTCTGGTAAGTATTGTGAGTCTACTTTGGTATTTTATCCTTGTCGGAATGGTTGTCTATAGTGTATGTAACTTGTTTCAGATGTTGATTTCTTTAATTATGCTGATACCTAATAATCTGACGACGCTGATTACGTACTGCACGATAGTGGAATCCTTCTTCACGACGCTCAGTTGTAGCGCCGTGCTGTGGCTGCGGTACAAGAAACCAGATTTGCCAAGACCCATCAAGGTAAATCATGTCAGCAAGGTCTAACAGATATAACGGGTCCAGTCGTCAATACCTACCTCGCAAAATGACTATAGGGTATAAATAACTACAACGCAAAATGTCATGTAGAAAAATATCTATACCGCAGAAAGCCAACGGCGAAAGAGACCCACTAACCATAATACCACTAAGCTACCCGTCACATTCTGTTACAAAGTAAGAGATGAGATGGGTAGCTGGTTTGCGCAAGTATACTGGATCGTCTGTGGCCAGCATAACAACTACTTTGTATTAAAACTACGTCGTAAAATACCTTAGTCGCAAAATGACTACTTTTTGAAATATACGTTCAACAAAAATAAGACATTGAATAAATCTATTATAAGGGCATATTTTACAAGTTGTGTCTCATTTACCCAAAATCAACAATACTGTCTCTAAGTCTAAACATAGACAGGCTTGGATGTGACCATTAGACGGAGACGGAGGACTTAAAGATTACAGTGAAGGTGCCCTTAGAATAGGTTTATTGAATGTGTTGTTTCTGTTGACCGTATATTTTAAAAAGTAGTCATTTTGCGACCAAGGGATTTTACGATGTAGTCTTAATACAAAGTAGCTGTTATGGGTAGTGGGTGTCTTTCGCCGTTGGCGTTCTGCTGTATATATATTTTTCTACATAGACATTTTGCGTTTTAGTTATTTTTGCCCTATAGTCATTTTGCGAGGTAGGTATTGACGACTGGACCCGATATAACAAGATATGTCATTAGTTTATTATGTTAAGCTTCAATGCGGCAAAACGCTGCTCCTCGCTATGTGGTAATGAAGTTGTATAAGATCGCGTGTGGGTGTGTGGGTGTGTAGGTGCCGATCTGGATGCCGGTGGTGTTCGTGAGCGTGTGCGCGGTGCTGCTAGTGGTGCCAGTGCACAGCGAGCCGGTGGCGGTGTGCGCCGGCGCACTCATGACGCTCGCTGGCGTGCCTGTGTACTTTGCGCTCGTGCGCGAGCGCCGCCCATGGCTCACTCCCATCGCCAGTAAGTGCTGCTTATCCACAAACTGCACTTTTTTTGTAGTCTTTTGCTACTGAGAAACAATTTTTTATGAAATATTGTCATAGCACCGTACATTGCGCGTCGTTAGCAATACACGCAGACATATCGTATCGTACTTATCAGAAACACAAAGAATTAAGTGTAGAAGGCGTTTTCACGCCTTAAACTGACGGTAGTGCTCTGATACTACCGACCCTTTTGTTACTGTTTAGGTACGGAACCCTAGAAATCAGAACTACACCACTTTTAGCAAAAATGTAGGTAATACGGCATATTCACTCAAAGACACCTTTTATCTTCATCCTTTGTTTGTTGTTTGTCATGTGTACAGTAGGTACATACATGCATGCCCGCATTTTCAAATTGGTGATTCTCTTTTCAGCCAAATTCACTCACGGCTGCCAAAAATTGTTTCTCTCCGCTGTTGAAGATAAAGAAGAATAATGGTCAAGGACTTCACTTTTAGATTATATTATAATCTCAATGTTCTCTATAGTTTATCGTGTGTTTAATATAGTTATTCGAATATGTTTTTTTAGAATAATAGGGCAGTAGAATTGTGTATAATTACAACCTAAAATGATGACGTGATGTCGTTCTAATTTTTTGATATGTTGTTCTGATGATTTAGATAGTGTAAACCCAAAGTTTGCAGCCACGAAAAACCTGTGCTTGAAAAATACGTGAAAATCTGCAGATTTCTTTTCAGTTGCCTCATAACGCATAAACTGTGCATGATATTACTGGTTAATACTATTTTTTAATTTGCAACAATTTAAGCTTAGCCTCAGTACTATGCGTTTATATTCTTCTTTTAATATTTTTTTTAATTTTGCTCTTGTCCTACAAGAAATGTTATGGAGAATGAAGTTGTAACAAAAATAGTCTTTCATTTAAGTACAGAACAAAGTCTGTATGCTTTTCTTTCAATCTCAAGAAAACCGTTTTTTTTTTTTTTGACGAAATGTGCTTGTGAAAATCTTTTCTAGCTTTTGCTCAGCAATCGACGTATTTCGACTGATATAATAATGATGATGATTAGTCTAAGAACTTTCAACGAAATTCAACGAAAGCAAAATGCATAAAATCATGATTTAAGGATGGAAATAGTAGATTGTTGATTGTTGAAGCTGAAAGTGATTCATATTGCGCCAAGTGTTAGTTTAGAACCCAAACGTAAGTAAGGGCTCTAAAAACACGAGCGCAATAACACATCACTTGATGCGAGGTGTATAATCTGCTTTTCTTTCAACTACTGCAAAAAGTTAGTAAAAAAAAGTAAAAGTATTGTTAAACCTGACTAGCGACGAATTAACTAGGATTTTTGCTCCTGGCATGACGCATCCTTAGAATTTTTATATAGCCTATGACACTCGCACGCTCTCCCCGAATCTAAAGATACCCTATTTATTAAAATCTGTCCATTGGTTCTGAAGCTAAAGTAGAACATCCGAAAATGTTCACAGAAAACTTTTATCTAATCAATTCATTTTAATATTATGCCAATTGTTGAATATTCTATACAAATAAATAAAATTGATGTGTCTGTTTGTAATGTCAAAATAACAGCTTTGTACTTATAATAAAAAAACCGGAAAAGTGCGAGTTAAACTCGCGTGGAGAGGGTTCCGTGATTATATAAATTTCCTATATTACTTAGAATACCATTGACTTCTTATAGGTTTTCCTGTAATCTATAAGTAAAAAACTATATTCTGTATTTTTTTCGAAATTTTAGGCCTAGTACTTTCAGAGATAAGGGTGGTGGTTGGAATGGTCAATTTTAGCCTTTTTGTAGAGGTTATGCAGTAGGGTCTTTTGTTTTTTATAATTAAAAATATATGTTATTTTTTGGGTTTATACTCCCCGAACTGGTCCTAACAACATAAGTACTAAAAAATGAGAAATACATCACGCCTTGCAAATTTTATGTTTTATTCTACTGGCCTATATATCGTGTTTGTGTGGACATGAAAGTGTATACTAACAAAACAGTCAGTAATTTTTTTTTTATAGTTTTATATCGGTTCTTTTGAACATTTTATGTTAATAGATTAAGATCATATTATGGCTTTTCAATTATGTGTAAAGTCGCGGGTGCTATTTTTTACCTAGGTACTGCAGCGAAGCAAAATGGAGGGTAATGTTTTTACGAGTATGTATGTATTTGATTATGAATGTAATCACTGCATTTGTTACCACCTACTGAACTGATTTACACTAATGGGGTGTCAAACAGGTCAGTCAAAATGCCCGGGTTACATAGGGCATACGACGTCACCTGAAATCTAATATGGGGATTGAAATCTAATAATCTATTTAGGGATGCTACAAGACATTTTGTTTCTTGATATATTTCCATCCATGCATTATTGCTATCAAATGAATGGGCTTGACGAGAGAATTTCAAAAGAATTTCAAAAGAAGTACTTTCTAGAGTACTAGAGAGTAGAGTTTCTAGAGTAATAAATACAAAATATAAAAATCAGTACTTACGTGAGATCATAGAATGTACTACTTCGTACTTAGCTGAAGTTTATATAAAATTCATATACCTCAAACAAGAACACAAAACAAGAACGTCATTGCAAAGAAATCGGAAAAATTCCAAGGTCCATTCTCAGATCTTACGTACTGTACTTTTAGGTAAATAAAAGAACAGTGCGTACATGTTTTTTTGTTTTGTATATAGGTACTTGAAATGATCTGATTTTATGTAAATAATTTAGCTGGATTGCGTAACATATATTTTATTGAGTAAGATTTATCTAGTCCAAGCCCCTTTTAATTATAATGAAAAGACATTGTGATGAGTTGATGTAGCATCTTTGGTATTGGATATAGTACGGGTAAAATATACTAGATATATCTGCCAGTACCACCTAGGTATTCATCAACTATGTATTGTCAAAAAATGTGATGTAATAAATAATGGAACAGAAAATATGATGGGAGTATTTTGAAGTTTTGTATTTTTGTTTGCACAAGTAAGCTGGTTCAAAAGTGGTTAAATGTAACACGAACATGTTTTAATAGCCAATTATACAAATTTGTTTTCCGTTAACATTGTTATATTTATTTACTGCAGTTAATACACTAATATGATATCTTTAAATGCTTTTTAACCGACTTCAAAAGCTGAGGAGGTTCTCAATTCGTCGGAATCTTATTTAATTTTATTTTGTATGTATGTTCGCCCATTACTCGGGGATGGCTTGTTTGAATTGGAGGATTCTGTTTAATCGATAGGGTACAACTCCCTGTTGGCCCCGTTGTGGTCAAAGATGAGGTGTGATGAGAGGATCTATGAGAAATCGATTGAACTCTTTATTTTGTATTTTCCATAGCGACCCTAACGTGCATGCCACAAAGATAAATTAAACCCGTTTATCTCTATGACTATCTCTTTCGTCGGCACTAGTGTGAGAGAGACGCAGTTAGAGATAAGTCGGTCTATCTTATCTTTGTGTCATTCATGTTAGGGCCGCTGGTAGATTAACCCCTTGCACGAGTAGGTAGGTTCCTTACCTACCTACAATCAATTATTTTTGACGAGGAACGTTTAACAAGCGTGCTTGTTAAGACGTCTATCAAAGCAATTAAATTGTATCGTGCCAATCGTTTTGGCTACCAGTTGCCAACATAAAGTTGGGTTGAATAAGAGGACTGGATAATGTGGTTAATTTTTATTATACTGTTTTCTGTATGGATAGAGCAGGTATGTACCTACGCATACTAAGAATCATTTAATGTAAGTATGTGTAGCATACAAATAAATTCATTTTTTAAAATATCATTTCGTACGCTAATCTTTTTAGTGTAGGTAACTAGTTCATTTTATTTTAGAAAAGTCTTGAAAAATATGTTAAAATATTAATAGTTTTAAGTAGCTAAGTACGAATATTTTGCAAGGTACAATTCAAAACGCAATAGTGAAATTTGAAACGAGATGTACTTACAAAGCGAACTAGTCTTTTTAAGGGTGAACTAGACCGGACTGCAAGATCAATTTCCTTTGCAAAAAGGGAGGTCCGCAGTTTGAATTTGATATTAGTTAAAAAAAGACAGATGCTTTATGGGCGCGATAAAAACTAGTGTGCTAGGCACTCAGCGGCCCTAACATGCAAGACAAAGATAAGTTAAACCGTCTTATCTCTAAGTGCATCTCTCTCACACTAGTGCCGACGAAAGAGATAGTCATAGAGATAAACGGGTTTAACTTATCCCCGTGTCTGGCACGCAAGGGCAAGGGACAAACCACTATTTTCATACAAATTCTGGGGAAAATTTATGGTATTTTATCTTGTGTCGTGCATGTTAGGGCCGCAGAAGTCAAACCGCGGTCCTCATATTTTGCAAACAAATTCCTCTTTATCATCCACATACTCTTTGGGCGGTAATGATACCTATGTACCTATAACCTGTTATAGATCAATGGTGCACGGGCACATTTCAACAATGCGTCGGCGCACGAATTCACGACACCTCCGGATGAGATAGGGCCCGCGTTGCCCGATGAGACCCTCCGGAGCGCCACCATCATTGCCGGACTAATGCCGGACTCTTTCGGGGAAATGTTTAATTTCCTCGACGGGGATAGCTTTGGAATAGGTTGTTAATCAAATCTATACTATTATATAACGAGGATTTCTGAAGCTGGTCATCGACAGATTAGCCAACACTATGAAGCTATACGCAGCATGAAGTGTATTTTGTGAAGAAGGCAAGCAATAAGAAGATTGTCTTTATCTACACCCATATCATAAAACCTCCATAGTGTAATCAAAAACCGTAGGAAATGACCACCATTGTGACAACCAATTAGGTAAAATCAGTGCTGCAATGTTATTACTGTATCGATTTTAGTATCGAAATGAGATTAAATTTGGAACAGCTGTCAAAACTCAAGTAGGTCTCTATTCTAGTATCCATCATATATATAATTTCTAAAAGGTATTTTTTTGAAGACGCTCAAGATCTCCGTTATTTCTTTACCAAAATTTATGATTTAAACATCATTGTAAAGCATATGTTCTCCGATTCGTCTTAAAAATACAAAAATAGATTAAAATTAACGTTTTCGTTAAAAAATAAATAAAAAACCACGCGATTTGCAAGCGCCATCTATTTGACAGTCTGTTTAACTACGATGTCATGGCCACAGACTACTTAGAAGATACTACGTATGTGATGATGCTGAGAATTGTCAACAGATGGCGCTGCGCGTCCGGTAGGCTAGGTACTGACCTACATTATTTGATATGATCTAATGACGATCAATATATTGTACAATCAGTGATTTTGCACGGTTGTATTTATTGGTCGTTAATGTATGATATCGGCCGTCGATATAGTCTACTCAGCATCCCCGCGAGCAGTTCGCAACCGGCGCGCGATCGGCGCATTCGTCAGATGTGGACGCCCCATAACAGTATCAATTCCCATATCTATATCTATTTTATTAACTGTCTACTTTTTGAATCTGTCATGCATATCTTATACCTTTAAACGAGCAATTCTTATTAATATATATATAATCTGAATCACGGAAACGGCTCCAACGATTTTCATGAAATTTAGGATGCGGGGGGTTTTGGGGGCGATAAATCGATATAGCTAGGTTTCATTTTAAGAAAAAGTTGTTTTATCCGTGTTTTCCGGTAATGAAAAGCTGCTACAATATCATTTGAATACGAAGGTTAATTTCGTCACTATTCACAAAGTTATAATAACTCAGTTGCGAAGACGAGCGGGTCCGAAGCCGGAAGACCCCGGTTCGAGTCCTGTTCGAGTTCGAGTTCGAGTTCGGTTGGTGTGGATTACATTTTTCCTTTTTTTTTTCAAGTTTTTTCTTTTGTGGGGAAAACTATCTTTATCCACGCATAATTTTTTCCAAAACTACACGTTTTACCAAAAATATGCCGAGCAAGGCTCGGTCATCCAGGTACTATTGTATAAATAGGCAATGTCTTACTACAGTTATCTCTCCAAAATAAAATATCTTTTACTAATAATACTTGCATTTACTTATCCTCACTTTATTATATTGTTATTATTATTATCCGGTGTTTGATAACGTGCAAAAATTCGTACGGGTCAGCTAGTAGATATTTAACAGTTACTGATACGAAACATCAATTCAGTATGTTTTTTTAATATAAACCGAACGACATTTGATCTCGAGTGACGTGAGAATAGAGACTTCATTCGTTTGTCTATGATTTAAAAAAAATGGTCTTGACGGAGGATCGAATTGCCGCCATTATGTTGGTTTTTTGCTGAACGAGAGTAGAATTTTTGTTGAATTTAATAGAAAAAGTTGTTTGTAGTTTACATTTTAGTTGAAAATATGAATAGTAGTCTTCTCGTAGTGACTGTGTGATGTGAAAATGCGACGGATATCGGAAATATGCAGCCACGATTGCAACAAGTAATTTGTTGCCAGAAAATATTGTTTCTGAACACATCATGGAGGATTTATAATATGTGTGTAGATAAAGTTATGTATGCAACTGTACATAATTTGGCCTTAAAACACACGTGCGATCTTATTATGAAACTCGCTCGTTTCATGAAAACCGCACTAGTGTTTTAAGGCCTATCATTATGCAACCGTTGCATAAACTATTATTGAAATTGACTCTTTAAACGTGTGAAGTATAAATAGGTTATCGAATTCGGGTGGAAGTTGCATACTTATTCTTTGTGATAAATTATCGAACCAGCTTCATTTGCTTCTGAGTTACAATGAAATCAGCGGAGTCATAGGTACCTAGCAGGGCCAGATTTAGAGGAGGGCATCCGGGGCCGCTGCCCCGGGCCTCCACAAAAGAGGGGCCCCCACAATAGGGACCGTCAATATCATCTACGTCATATTATATTCTAGGTGACCTCCACTCCTTTGTTGCCCTAGGGCCTCCAGACCTCTAAATCCGGCCCTGGTACCTAGAGTCTGAAGAAAAAATAGAGTACCTATTCCCAGGCTCAAAATTAAGTCAAATTATAAGAAGTAGGTTAACATTTACTAAGATTTTTATTACATTGTTTCTTAGTTAGTTAGTTACAAGTGAAGCCAAAAAATAAAACTGTGTTAAAAACGCGTGTTTCTAAGGGCTCAAACTACCTCTATTTCAAATTTCATCAAAATCGGTTCAGCGGTTAGCTGTGAAAGCGTAGCAGACCTACACAGAGTTACTTTCGCATTTGGGTGAATAATTTATTTTTGTCCTTATTTTTACTTCATTATAAGCTGCCAGAACCATGCATTATACAAAAACTACAAATTTTCATAATCAAATAAACAGTTAATTTGAACATATTATATGTGGCATCCACTAAAAATGCAAATTTTCTTGAACAAACCACCTAGCAGCCCTGGCAAGGTTGACACAAATTAAACCGTTTTATCTGTAAGTGCGTCTCTCTCACACTAGTGCTGACGAAAGAGATAATCAGAGAGATAAACTGGTTTAACTTATCCCCGTGTCTGGCACGCTAGGGCAAGGGACAAACTACTATGTTCATACAAATTCTGGGGAAAATTTATGGTATTTTATATAGATATTTTGAATGCACCTTCTATGGTGCATAGATTTAAATACCAACACAATCAACAGCAAAAATGGTCATTTTGTAATTTGGTTCTTCATGCCAACTAGTAGAATTATGTGTTGATATTTGGAATATTAGTATGGATATGTGTCGGAATACACTACAAACACAAGAATGACTTACTTAAAGTACCTAATAGATTACCTAATAGAAAACTTACATCAACACAATTTACTGTAGCGGCATTCGAACCCGCGACCTTCTTCGGTATAGTAAGTAGGCAGTTGCGCTAACCCTGCGCCACCATCTAGTCTATCAAATGATTTCATTATATTATCATGCAAACATTATATAAAGAAAGGTAAATTCTTATTAATTTTTTTGATCTGTATCCATTCAGGCCCGATGCATGAATTTGTTTACGGTTGGCAAGCCATTGTCAACACGATGAGTATGAAAAACAACGTAGAAGTACGCAAGCGAGCAGGGCTTCAGCGCTTCGCGTTGGCGGGCATAAACGGCATCACCCTCATTTCGCATATCGGGGCGACGGAGATCATGATCAACGGGACCAGGACGTACTGCTTCGGCGGCGTGTCGCGCCCGCCCGGCAGGAGAAGTGTCATCTGCAAGGTTTACTTCAAGTCTACCCCGCCCGTTCCTCTTCCCGTCCCGACGGCACTCTCTAACCCTACTCTGTTCTCAGGGCGCCATGTACCAGGAGGGGAGGTTTACGTGCAAAGTACCGTATCTCCGCTACCCAACAGTCCTGGGATACAAATATTGTATCGAAAAATTTGCAGCCGTAAGTTCCGTAGACGGAACCTACAAAAGTTAGTTCCATAGTCTACCTATCGAATGTAAAATAAAAGGCTAGTTTCCAAAAAAAAAACTATTCTTTAATGAATATTGAACACATATTTCGTCTTTTGTCAATTAAACAAAGAATGACGAAGATATAGCGCGTTGAAGTTCTGCGTGACGTCACGACTTTGTACACTTTTTACCATTAAGTGACGTCATTAACCCCCACTCCCGAACTTTGATGCGCGTTATCTTTGCAAATTTTGATTGATTTGATACAGCAAAAAATACGTGTCCAATATTTTTTGATAATCTGACGGACTAATAAGAAATTACTTTTTTTTATCCCTATTCTTAAATGTAACAAAGTAATATGAGCATATCATTTTCAGCGACGTACTGCACTCGCGGTGAAGCAATTCCGAAATTTCACTACGATTATATATGTGAACGCAGAGACGTCAAGATCAAGAGAGTGAACTTAACTGACCCCAACGAGAGGTTTAACGTAAGGAATCCCGTCGTGAGAAGAGCGGAATATTACAGGGCACCTTACGATATACTAAAAGCTTGTCCCGATTGGTAAAAACACGACTAATTTATATCGTTACTTATAAGATAGTTATACCTACTGTAATGAATACCTCCACATATCTATTAGATTGTTAGGAAATTAAACTGTAGATACCTATTATTGCTAAAGAAGCTTCATCTGAAATTATCATTAACTAATCTTCGTTTTTTTGTTTCGGAGTGCACTCATTTTATTAAGAATATCTACTTAACTGTTAAGTATCGTATATGGAAGGCCGTGCATAGGAATTTGCT
Source organism: Tortricodes alternella (assembly GCA_947859335.1). Lineage (NCBI taxonomy): Eukaryota > Metazoa > Arthropoda > Insecta > Lepidoptera > Tortricidae > Tortricodes > Tortricodes alternella. Next base: position 16,597,505 of record OX401970.1, on the reverse strand, counting down.
GGATTGCACTCTAACTGCAACCCCCTCTTTCGGAGCAAATTGGCTGTGACCGATAGACAGACACACGAGTGATCATATAAGGGTTCCGTTTTTTTCCTTTTGAGGTACGGGACCCTAAAAACCATGGGGATGTGTTGTGCTGTTCAATCTGAAGGTCCCACACCACAGCCTTTTTCCTTTGTTATCTTCAATATAGAGAGATATACCTACAGACTTTTTCCACTTGAAGATTTTGTTAACTGTAGATATACCTAGATGTTATCAAAATTTGAATCCTGCACGGACGAAGTCGCGAGCAAAAGTCTGTGATATTATAAATTTAATGAAGTAAATACAGCATTACTGGGATTAAGATATTGCAGGTATGGATGCAACTTGCGCATATCCCCAGAAGACCTACACCAAGAGTTACCGATGGGGCTTCTGCAGGCCAATGAAACGGCATTCATAGGTCACGGAGGAAAATATTGGCTATCTCTTTACTACACCCAGGTACCAATCATATTTCAATCTGGATAGAATTTTCACTGGTGCCATTCAGTCAGATGTATTATAAAAAAAACCGTACAAGTGCGAGTTAAACTCGCGCGGAGAGGATTCCGTGATTATATGAAATTTCCTATGGTACTTTAAATACCATAGACTTCTTATAGGTTACCCTGTAATCTATAGATAGGTAAAGAACTATTTTCTGTATTTATTTTTTCTAAATTGTAGGCCCCTAGGATAATAACTTCAAAACCATTTATCTCCAAATTAAAAAAAAGATCCTCACAACGAGCCCTTTCGTTTGATATGTCAAATGCCATAGCTTAAAAACTTTTTTTTTTAATTTTCTTATGTGTAAATTTATAATAAGTGGCCCCCATGTTTAATATTCATTTATTTACGTTACACGTCCGTGTTGCTATCACCGATTTACATATGTATACCTACTAAATTTCAACTCAATAGGTCCAGTAGTTTCGGAGCAAATTGACTGTGACAGACGGACAGACAGACACACGAGTGATCCTATAAGGGTTCCGTTTTTTCCTGTAGGTACGGAACCCTAAAAACACGAGCAACTAAACTGTTCAATAAAGCGTATGTGTCATGCTTGAGAGAAAAGTCGATATTTACAAGAACTAATAATATTAGTCTTTGGCGACTGGTACTTCCGTAATGTGCTTTCAAGCAATGAACTGCCGCACCGTTTTTAGTGGTAATATCCTCGAGATTAAACCTATGCAAGCTACATCTTGCTTATCTCGTTTTCTCATATATTTTTTCATAGGGTCAATTATTATTGTACACATGTAGGTACTTAATAAAGATTAGAAGGATTCTGAGCTTAAATATTTTAAAATTATCTAGGTATCTCATGATGTTCTGATCATTTTAGCTGGCTACGTACGCTATTTACTTCCAAGCGCACGCAGAGTATCCTTGGCAATCTAACAGGCCCATTGTATCCGCTGATAAAGGTAGGTAACGTTTCCGCAAATAACCTATAGACCTCATTAAGTGAAAGAATATAATCTTCAAATTGTTTTCCACCCCTTTGCAGGTGGTATTTGGGAGCAGTTACTTAAAGCCAACATTGGTCCAGATATGAACCTTCACTACAATCTAAACGGTATTTATAATAGGTACCCCGCATCCCCGGCTGCAGCGGACTTAATGCGAAACGACGGACAGGTACTTGTAATTGTTTTTACCGTAAAATGTATTTATTAGTAAGTAGGTTATTCGGACAATTTTAAGAGTCGATTCCGCCTCAAAATTCTTTATTATCGCGGTATTTATCAATATTACTTCAGTAATGACTTTGTAATAAATATTAGGTAAAAATTGAGGACTTTTCTAAAGAGGCTCGTAGACAGGGTAGTTTTTCAGCAATTTATTGCTGCAATTCGGGCTATCCCCGAAAATATTTACCTACCTACATATCACATTACTAATGGAGACAAAATATTTTAATGTAAACATTTGAGGATAGCCCGAATTGCAGCAATAGATTGCCGAAAAAGCCCGTTTACGAGCCCCTTAAGGGTGTATGTTTCAAAATCACGAATCCTTAACTTTTCTCGCTCAAAAAAATGCAAAGGGATAATCAACAAAAATTTAAGTAAACGGTATGCAATTCGAACATTAACTTTAGTTTTAATAAATAAACTAAATAAAAAATTTACTTTTCGACCATGCTGTACCATTTTGACAACTACACAAAATTGTTGTTATTGTTAACGTTATGTCCCAGCTTAGTATAGTATTGTATTCCAATTTAAGATTTCTCCGACACCACTACCTACTTTCTTAGTGCCAACACTTGCAATAGAATAACCGCAGTAACTATGAGGTCCTTTTATAGTAAAAAGTGTTTAAATTACGAGATCCGAAACTGTGTTAGTCCTTCCTGTGGCCCTGGCCCCCAGTTAATTTATATCGAGATTAAACATCAGTGCATACAGTCGTTTGACAGAACTGTATGAATCTGACGTTTAATCTCGCAATCGACATTATCTCGAATACACCGAGAATTGGGGCCTGGGCTGCTGTCGATGCCTTTGGCTCTTCAGTCTTGTTCGTTTTGACAGTATCAACTAAAAGAGGCATAGTTTCCATCGATGTTAACTTTCAATTTGCCTTGTGTTCATTCACATGTTACATACCTAATTTATGACTCCGTCTAAATAAATAAATCAGGGGACAATCGTTATACAAATCGATCTTAGTTGCAAAGAAAGCTCTAAAGGCATGTGTTATGGGTAGGTACCGGTTAGACAACGATGTATGTACATACTTATATAGATAAATAAATACTTAAATATACATATAATAGGAAACATCCAAGACTCATGAACAAGCATTTGTGCCCATCATACAAATATTAACCTTAACGGGGATCGAACCCGTGACCGACTGGGCTAACCGCGTCGTATAGGGAGGTAATACAACTACCTAATTTATTGTTCATCGCATAGCTACTTTTGATATCATTAATTTTATTTAGGTCCAGCCTGCAAACTTTAGGACAGAAACGAGAGAAGGGGCCCCTGAAGACATTTTGGTGGGCAACTCGCATTTATCAGCTGACGGGCCGGGTAAGTGTTATGTACAGGATACCAGGCGCCTCATTCGGGAACGCTAAGTGATTCTGTAGCGACTCGTAAGCCAGATCTCTCATCTCGCTCTTACGCATTTGGCGTCGTGCGGAAGAGTGGAATGAGAAATCTGGCTTACGAGTCGCTACAGAATCACTTATCGTACCCGAATGAGGCGCCTGGACTGACTGGTTTGAACATCATGAATACCGAAAATAAGTAGTCTGCCAGTCTTATGTCAAGTCAGAGGGTGTTGGTAAGGAGGCTGAACGCCCAACATCTGCATTCTTACTTTGCACATAAGTATTTTTCTTATCTTATTTAGCCATGACTATCCAACTGTTGGGCAAAAATCTGCAAATTTCTCCACGATCTTCTGTTCAAAGATTCATGAGCCCATCTCTGCTGAATTGATCCAGATCGTGTTGCCCTTCCTACTTGGTCTACTCTTCTCTAGTTGTGACTTGGTTTCCACTCAGTGGTAGTTTGTCAACGCGCTCCATCGCGTGTTGACAAACCTCGAGCACAGTATAACATTATACTGTGCCTCGAGTCTGAACTTCTGTTAAAACGTTCTTGTTGTTTCGTTGGGTAGTGCTGAGAATAGCCTTACATTTACATAGTTCTTTATTGCCAAGAGTATTTGTACCAAATTTTAAGTCAACATCATATACCAGTCAAAAAATCTCAAAAGTCTTCTCCATCCATCTCCATTTGACACCGGGTTTTTTAGACTAATTTGACCCTGCTGAACACGATTTTGCCCGGTGTCAGACCGGGGAAGGGGGGCTTCCCCCCCCCCCCCCTTTTTTGGAAAACATGTCCCTCGCCACCGTTTTTTTCCGTTTTAAACAAAAACTACTAGTGGCTTCGTGAGCTGTAGACCTTGCGACAAACTTAACTTTGACGTTGGAAAACTGTATATCCGCTAACTCCTAAACCACGCAACTCATTTAGATGCGGTTTTCACCAATGGACGACCTGGTTCATTGCGAAGGATTATTTATATGTACATAGCATTCTAAATAAGTTTTAATATAGTAAAGAAAATTCAATGTTTTTTTAATTAAGTCGTCGAAAAATTCCATTTTATGGCGCTTAAATAACTGACGCCTGTTTAAACCTTAAGAAATATATCAAGTTAATGTACTAAATAACTGTAGTTCTTTAAAGAGCCTAGAGAAAAGTCCGCGATGCCATATGTCTATCTCCTGAGATTGACTCACAGTGACCATTTTTATGTTTAAAAAATTATTAGGTTATTTGCGAAGCTATTTTCTCCTATTCAGTATGAATCCTTATCCATACAAATACATTTTCTACCTTGGGCATTTAATGTAGATTAAAATTGTCCTTTACACTAAATGATTTTAATATAGTAGTTTATGCAACGGTTGCATAATGATAGGCCTTAAAACACTAGTGCGGTTTTCATGAAACGAGCCGATAGGCGAGTTTCATAATAAGATCGCACGTGTGTTTTAAGGCCAAATTATGCAGAGTTGCATACATAACTTTATCTACACACATATTATAAATCCTCCATGATGGGTTCAGAAACAATATTTTCTGGCAACAAGTTATTTGTTGCAATCGTGGCTGCATATTTCCGATATCCGGCGCATTTTCACATCACACACACTCCGAGAAGACTAGTATTCATATTTTCAACTAAAATGTAAATTACATATAACTTTTTCTTCATTTCAACAACAATTCTACTTTCGTTCAGCAAAACACTCACATAATGGCGGCAATTCGATCCTCGGTCAAGACCATTTTTTTTTTAATCATAGACAAACGAATGAAGTCTCTATTCTCATGTCACTCGAGATCAAATGTTGTGCAGTTTATATTAAAAAAACATACTGAATTGACGTTTCGTATCAATAACTGTTTTAATATCTATGGATACTAGAATAGAGACCCACTTGAGTTTTGACAGCTGTTCCAAATTTAATCTCATTTCTATACTAAAAACGATACGGGAATAACATTGCAGCACTCGTTTTACCTAATTGGTTGTCAAAATGGTGGTCATTTCCTACGATTTTTGATTACACTTTGGAGGTTTTATGATATGGGTGTAGATAAAATACTTTAGAAGATATCAAAGATTAGAGAAAACGTTTTTTTTTTAATTATTTTCAGGTGGGGAACCAAATGCTGGTGGCTACAACTTCCTACATGACTCACAAGTCCAAGCAACATTTGAGCATGGAAAAAATGTTTGAAAAGTTTTTTGCTTTGAACCTTACATACAATATAACATTTTTCTGGATTTTTTTCTTTCATTTTATTTAACACCCTGTTTTCTTCCTCTTTAAGATTCGGTACCAAATAAAGTAAAACAAAAACATAATACGATCACTATTTTTTTCCGTCTGTTTGTCTGTCAGTCAATTATTTTGCTCTTAGTTGCTCGCACAAAATAAAAACAAAAGTTTGAATAACTTCAAAGCTATTTAATGGGCGGAAACCATTATCTCTAAAACAGAGATGATTAAAAAAACTGTTTGAAAAAGGTTTGTTAGATGGATGCCTTGGTCGCATTTTTCATCGGTACCTTTTTTGTCCTATCGCATTTTGACTCGAACGCACATTTCTTAATGTCAGTTTGTGTCGACGCACTGTGGAACGAAAATGGCCTCGCCATAGAAATAGGGACTTAATTTTCTAAGTGCCTATTTTTTAAATTGAAATCGAATCTACTCCTAAAAATTAGGTAAAAAAAAAATATGGCTCAATTTGGGTGGAAAACCGCCGAGTAATAATTTTTTTACTAAAATTTTGTATGGAGCCTAGGTATATGAAAAAACGGAATATCTCGGAAAGTGCACAATTTCTCGTAATATCCTTCCGCACGAATTTAGTACCAATTATCTATGATTTTTCGGCGTACTCAAAATTTCCCGGGCAGGTGCACTTTTTTAAATAAAATCAAAAACCTTTTATATAGGGAAAACTTGGTTTTTGTAGGTATTAAAGTTTTCAAGACACGTTTAATCATGGATTAAAATTAAATAATGGCTTTAGATGAGATGAATTTTCAAAAATGAGTTCATTGGAATAATGACATATCTCACTTTTTGGCCCTTTATCACTCTCTCGCACATTCGGTGCTCATTAAGTGTATGATTAAAAGTAAAAATTAACCAAATGACTCTTAATTATTCTTAATTAGTTGGCATTAATTAAAAATATAAATTAAATATTATCTTATTATCATTAAGGATGATGATTACCCAGATTTCATTAGTAATTATTGGTAGAGTTCGATACGCAGTGAAATAAATAAGCTGTACAATAAATTTGGGTTAAAATTTATTGCGACACGACCAGACACAAGAAAAGAATTGACACAGAACGACAAATGTCAAATATGAAATTACAAAGAAAAAGAATAGAAAATAGTTGTGTACCATGTCTAAACCTCTTTGATAACATGGAACCTATTTTCATTCTAACACTCCTCCTTAATTTCATACCTCTAGACCCATTCCTCTTGCACACGACTCAAACTTACCTTTTAACAAAGCTTTGGTTAACACGTCTGCCACCATTCGTGTAGTCTCTACATATTCTAACACAATATGTCCATTCGCAACTGCTTCTCTCACGAAGTGATGGCGCACATCTATGTGCTTTGTACGTTGGTGATGCACAGGGTTCTGTGCTATAGCAATGGCAGACTGGCTATCGCTGAAGATCTTTAGGGGCGCCTCTGGTTTCCCAGTGACCTCAGCAATGAACCTTTTTAGGAATATTGCTTCTCTAGCCGCTTCTGACATTGCCACGTATTCTGCCTCTGCAGTAGATATGGTTCTCTGTTTTCTGCTTTCCCAGCATATGGCTCCTCCGCTCCACAAGAAAACCACTCCTGTGTACGACTTTCTGTCGTGACAGGTGGCATGGCTTGCATCTGCAAAGCCCAATATCTGATTTGTTTTTGTATTCTTAGTATACTTTAGGCCAAGGCTTTTGGTACCCTTTAAGTATCTGAGAATCCGTTTTGCAGCTATCCAGTGCTCTTCGGTATAGCAACTGTTGAACTGGCTCAGATGGTTAACGGCATACGCTATATCTGGTCTCGTACAGACAGACAAGTACATTAGTGTACCAATCAAGTTTTGATAAGGAATCCTTCCGTCCAGCTTATGATCTGTTACTGGTTTCTCCAGTTTCTGTCCAGGAATTGATGGCGTAGACACGACCTTGCAATCCGTCATCCCAAAAATGTTCAAGATTTTATCCACGTATTTCTCTTGGTCGACTTTGATTTCCCTGTCGTTCTGAGTAATGCGCATCCCCAGGATGAGTTCTGCCTTGCCTAGATCCTTCATCTCAAATTTCGACATAAGATCCGTCTTCACCTTTCTAAGCTCCTCTTTATTGTTCCAAAAGATTAGCATGTCATCAACGTACACTGCTAATATAATGACGTTCCTGCCATTCGACTTCATATACACGCAAGGTTCATTTTTAGATTTTACGAAACCAAGCTGTACCAACTCAGTGTTCAGTTTGTTGTTCCATGCTCTTGGAGCCTGCTTCAATCCATAAAGCGAACGTTTGAGAAGACACACGTAGTCTTGTCCTTTCTCTTCAAATCCTTCCGGTTGTTTCATGTAAACTGTTTCCGTCAAGTCTCCATTTAGAAACGCGGTTTTGACGTCCATTTGGTCCACATTCAGGCCACTTTCAGCTGCCATTGCTAATAACGCTCTGAGCGAGCTGTGCCTAACGACCGGAGAGTACGTCTCATCATAATCGATCCCATACCGTTGACTGAAGCCTCTTGCTACAAGACGTGCCTTATATCTTCTCTTATTCCCCGCCTCGTCTTTTATTCTAAATATCCATTTAGAATCTACGACGTTACAATTATTTGGTCGTTTGACCAAGACCCATGTCTTGTTTTTCTTTATGGCATTCAGCTCCTCCTGAATTGCTGCCTTCCATTCATTGCTGTCTCTCCTCGTCATTGCTTCTTGAACCGTATTTGGATCCTTTTCCGATTCAGCTGCTTGGTACAGAATGGAGTCCGGGAACTGCTTTGGTTTTCTATTTCTAAGTGGGTACCTCCGTCCACTATTTTGAAGTTCCTCTTCATCAGCATTTGAAACTGACTCACAGTCTTCAAACTGATCTTCCTCGACACGCTCCGGATCCATAGCAATTTCAGTGAGGCTATCCAATTCCACTCTAGAAATATCATCTGTTTCAACATGATGTCTCGCATGATGGAGGTCCGGTTCGATATTATTGGGTTCTGGGTGCTGATGAACCTCAGAATCTACGCGGTTTTCTCCTTCATTCTTTTCAAAAAGTTTGATTATCTCCTCTGGATGCTCTTCTGGGTTCGACTGCTTTTCAAAAAGTTGATTTTCGAAGAATATTATATCTCGAGCTTTAAATACTTTTCCAGAGGTGGGGTCCATAAGTCTATATGCTTTGGCATTACCACAGTAGCCTGTATGGATCAACTGTATACTTTTCGGATCCCACTTTGTTCTCTTTTGATCAGGAACATGCATAAAAGCTTTGCATCCGAAAGTTTTTATCTTGCTTAGATCACACTTCTTTCCCGACCAGACCTCTTCCGGTGTCCTATCCTTCACCGCGAGCGTTGGTGACCTATTTTTCAAAAACACGGCGTGGTTGACAGCCTCTGCCCAAAACCGTTTAGCCAGGCCAGCGTCTTGAAGCATACTTCTTGCTTTCTCGCAGATAGTTCGATTTGCACGTTCTGCAACGCCGTTCTGCTCTGGCGTGTACTCCACCGTGAGTTGATGCTGAATTCCGAACTTCTTTAGGTAGTTATCCATCCGTTTGTTGACGTATTCGGTGCCGTTGTCAGTGCGTAAGATCTTCATTTTCTTACCACTTTGGTTTTCAGCAAACTCTTTAAACTCTATAAATTTTTCAAAAACATCGCTCTTATGTTTCAAAAAATAAACGAAAGTTTTACGCGAAAAATCGTCAATAAAGGTCAAATAGTATCGAAATCCGCTGACGGAAGGAACCTCCATAGGTCCGCACACGTCAGAGTGCACCAATCCTAAGATTTCATTTGCTCTAGTAGCATTACTCTTTTGAAAGGGTTGCTTGGATTGTTTCCCCATAATGCAGGGTACACACTCAAGTTTAGTTAAAGTGTTGGGAAAACTCACCCCTGTTGCCATCTTATCTCTGAGTAATTTGAGGTTTTTCATACCAAGATGCCCCATTCTGCGATGCCATAACATCAGCTGGTCACCTTCAGTCGCTGAAGCAAGTGCAGAACCCTGTGAACAGCATTTGATTTTATATATGCCTCGTTCTTCCACACCTTTCACAACAGCCTTACCTTTAACCTCACATTCATCACTCTTATAGATCTCACACCCTTTCTGTGTAAACACCAACACATGTCCCTTTCTCGCGATCGCATTCACGCTTAATAAGTTGGATGCTAACTTAGGTACATAGGTAACATTGTTGATAGTCAAACCTATTGACTCGCATACGACCGTTCCTTCACTTTCACCCAATACCTCATTACCATCTGCACATGTCACCCTCAAAGGCTTCGGTGTGTCCTTTAAGTCCTTAAACCAAGATTTACGATTCGTCATGTGTGACGATGCCCCAGAGTCGATGATCCAGTCTTCTGTCTGTGGCTGAACCGACGTGCTGAGTGCGTAAGCTTGCATGGCTTCCTTCCTCTTACTAGGATTATCAGGACATTCTTGAGCCTTGTGCGGTCCTTTACAAATAAAGCACTTAACTTTTGTTTTGTTTTTTGTCTTAGGCGTGCTCTTGCCTTTTGGTTTATTTGTAAGCAGTGCTGATGTCAGCTGATGTTGAATTCCACTGGAGCTTGCTAAGAAAGTGTCTTCCATTTGAAAAAGTTTGTTTTTCACATAGTCTGTAGTTAAATTAATGTTACTATTCTCCATGGCCAATCGCATAGGTTGAAACTCTGGGGTAAGACCTTGAAGAAGTAGAGCAGCTAATAACTCGTCGTCAACTTCCTTACCCAAGTCTAACAAGTCCTGTGATGTTGCCATCATCGAAGTCACATATTCTCGAACAGACTGAAATTGCTCTAATCTCATGCTTACTAGCTTAGTTAGAAGCCGGCAGCGATTGTTCAGACCTTTATCTTCAAACGCATTCATTAATGCTTCCCAAGCATCTTTAGCCGTTTTAGATTTACGTACATGCACCAAGCAATGAGGTCTGATCATTAAGCAAATTTTTGCTCGAGCTCGTTGATCTCTCTTAGTACCTGAAACATCTGTGACCGGGGGTGTAACACTCGTGTACTCCCATAAATCATCATGTACTAGGTATAATTCCATCATGAACTTCCACGTAGCGTAATTGCTATTGCCATCCAATTTCTCCATTGAAGGGAGGCCACTTCCACTCGAGGGCCCCGAAGTTCCAGTTTCTTGAGTCTGGGTTGGGGATGAGTTCCGAAAACTCCCACTGTGAGGCATTTTCGTAGAAATCGCTTAATTACAAGATGCGGCCCATAACCTATTGGTAGAGTTCGATACGCAGTGAAATAAATAAGCTGTACAATAAATTTGGGTTAAAATTTATTGCGACACGACCAGACACAAGAAAAGAATTGACACAGAACGACAAATGTCAAATATGAAATTACAAAGAAAAAGAATAGAAAATAGTTGTGTACCATGTCTAAACCTCTTTGATAACATGGAACCTATTTTCATTCTAACAGTAATGTGCAATAAATAGGTTGCAGTTTAATTTTATTGTTCTGCGTCACTTATTTCGGCATCAAATTCCGAATCATTTTGCGATTCGAAATTAATAATAAATAAATATAATAAATAAATCAGGGGACAATCTTTACACAAATCGATCTAGTCCCAAAGTAAGCTCTAAAGGCTTGTGTTATGAGTACTAGACGACGATATAAATACTTATATAGAGAAATAAATACTTAAATACATAGGAAACGTCCAAGACTCAGGAACAAACATTCGTGCTCATCACACAAATATTTGCCCGAACGAATCGAACCCGGGACGCTTGCGTCGGAGGCAGAGTCACTACCAACTAGGCTATCCGCGTTGTCTAAAATCGTTGTCTGAAATTGATTAGAAGGTCCAAGGTATCAATTAATAAGGTGTGTTTGTTCCTTTTATTCAGTGTTGGCCTCATTGCGGTAAGTTTGGGATCCGATGACAGAAGTAACATATTGAGAATGTCATGATTTGAATCTTGTCTATTCTTTTTCTGTGAGTTGTGTTCCCTGAATTTTCTAAAGTCTTTATTCCGGGCCTCTGACGCTTCTTCTGAGAGATTGCCGATCGGTATAACTGCGTTATGGGCTATAATGTCTGCTCCATGCACCAGTAATTTATGAACCGTTGCGGACATATGATACCAGTTGTATAATTCTACATATTTTTTTACTGTATCGTGGGCGTAATCTTTATATTTGTTGACATTTATAACCTCTCCTGAAGTAACTGCTTGCAAGATTACTTATTATATTATTACAGGACTAGATGAGGGATTAATCAGGAGATTTGCCGTAATCTTAGCCCCGCGGGCAGTTAAGTGCGCCAGGTCGGCGGAGCTGCTCGGGAGCCGCAGCCGGCGGGGCGCGCGACTGCAAGCCGGCGGAGCTGCCCCGCGCTGATCGCAACGTACGCTCAGTTTATGAACACCCACCTGATGGTAATTCACGATGTAAAATGGAAATAAAATTAATATATATACTTTTTTTGTCTAATTTTTATTTCATTTCCTCGCAAATGTGATGAAAAACATTGTGTGTATCACGGGCAGTAAGGGGATAACAAACTCGAGTCATAAAAGCCCTCGCCTATCGGCGTCGGGCTTCTAACAGACTCTCGTTAGTTATATTACTATTTACTAATAAAGCATTACGTGTAGAATATAGATAAGTATTCTTAACCCGAAGTGACCCGTGACTACCCCAATTATGTACCTATCGGACTTATTTTCTGCTGAGTTTCTTAAGTTTATTTATTTGTATGCCTCGGGCCTGCCAAGGCACTCCACTCTCACTGGTATTTTCCTTTGGCGTGGTTGGTTAGGGATGTTTTTATGGTTCGCTATGAGAATCCCCCGGATGGTTCAGGAGTAACATAGGCTAATTTTATAAAAAAAAGTATAAGGTGGCCGCGCAAAAAAAATTAAAGCCCCTTGAAAACCAATATATGGTATACTAATTATAAATTTTATAAATACCCTGTTTTAACACATAGGATACTTTCACCCCAATCCCACGCGAACAAAGTCGAGGGCACAGCTAGTATTATAATATGTTGCTATGGTCACAGGCTAAATAATAGTGCCTACTACTATGGTGGCAACCCTAGTTTTACACGTGCTGCACGCGAAAGAGCACGGGTTATGAGCTAGAGAGAGTCGGCATTTTTAGGCAGGTTTTTTGCCTATTTGTTAGAGAGTACATCTTTTCTACGTAGTACCTACTATTATCTATACTGTGTACCAAGACGAAGTTTGAATTTTATTTTTCAAAGATCAAACTCAAAGGCCACTCAAATTTATCATTAATTAAAATGATGTTTAAGTGACTTTTATGTATAAGTTGACACCTAGTTGAGGGAAATTGATTTTCATTATTTTTAAATACTCAACAAAACTTTTTATGTATTATTTCCATAAATAAAAAAACGCTTCTATTCAAATGCATGAATATTTTTACAATATTTTAGGGATGACATCTGGTAATTAGTATTTTTTCTAACCGCAACAAAACAATCCTTTAGAAAGTGCTTGGAATGGAACATAACTTTGAATATTTTGTTCAAAACCAATTATTCCTTCCCACGGCTTCCACTCGACCATGCCGCATGCCATGGCAGAAGACTGTGAGACACCTTCTATATATTGACAAATTACTGTCATTCGTCCATGTAGCATGAAAATCTGTTCAGCAGTTTCGGAGCTAACATACAGACAGACACACACACACGCAAACATTTGCATTTATAACATTAGTAGTATATTAAGTAAAGATTGCTTTTACCCGCAATTTCGTCCACGTATATCTGTGCAATTTTCAGTCATAAATTACTTAAAATATTATGCCAGTGTTTCGTCATAGAGACGGCTCGACACTCTGGGGTGCAGATGTAAAGCCGGGTGCAACCTGCGAGTATTTAGTAACTGGAGACGCCTTGCGCAGTCTTTCCCCTCTGCCGAGGTACAAGAGCAAATGATCTTGCACGATTATAAAAACAATTTCAATAGTCGACCATTTCGCAGTGTCGAAATCGTTTTCGGAAAGTGAGGAGCTCTTCTAAAAATGCCGTAGCCAATCGCCAGGTAGAACCAAACCTAATTTCCCTAAAGCCCTGTGGCCCGTTTGACGACACGAAGCGCCAGGTTACAATTTTACAAGCAAAAACTGGCAACACCGATGTCAAATACTAATACATCTGACTTGATTTGCAGTATTATCAGTTTTTGAATTTTAAAATTGTTATTTGTAGCTTCGTGTCTCAAACGGCCATCCTAAACGATATCACATTAGTAGTTTATGCAATGGTTGCATATTGATAGGCCTGAAAACACTAGTGTGGTTTTCATGAAACGAGCTTTAGCGAGTTTCATAATAAGATCGCACGTGTGTTTTAAGGCCAAATTATGCAGAGTTGCATACATAACTTTATCTACACACATATTATAAATCCTCCATGATGTGTTCAGAAACAATATTTTCTGGCAACAAGTTATTAGTTGCAATCGTGGCTGCATATTTCCGATATCCGGCGCATTTTCACATCACACAGTCACTCCGAGAAGACTACAATTCATATTTTCAACTAAAATGTAAATTACAAACAACTTTTTCTATTCAATTCAACAACAATTCTACTTTCGTTCAGCAAAAAACCAACATAATGGCGGCAATTCGATCCTCCGTCAAGACCATTTTTTTTTAAATCATAGACAAATGAATAAAGTCTCTATTCTCACGTCACTCGAGATCAAATGTCGTTCGGTTTTATATTAAAAAATCATACTGAATTGATGTTTCGTATCAATAACTGTTTAATATCTATGGATACTAGAATAGAGAAAGACCCACTTGAGTTTTGACAGCTGTTCCAAATTTAATCTCATTTCGATACTAAAATCGATACTGTAATAACATTGCAGCAATGGTTTTACCTAATTGGTTGTCACGATGGTGGTCATTTCCTACGGTTTTTGATTAAACTATGGAGGTTTTATGATATGGGTGTAGGTAAACTATTTTTCAATACGATTTGGTAGCTTTTATTAACTTGACAGTAAAGCTGGCTGCATTGTAAAATAGTGCTTGGACAATGGCGAATAGAGGCTGATCAATTAAAGTATTGAGCTATCGTCCCGACCGTGTAGTAGGGCCTTTAGTACGATTTCTGTCAGGTCTCACTAATGAATGAAGATCCCGTTATATTGCATTTGTAACTCATATCTGTACAAAGGCACAAGCAGGGCAAATCAGGTTGCGACGGTTCACTGGTGCTTGTGAAACGCCTGTCATAAAAGCGGATCCGTTCAGGGACATCGTTAGGAGATGTATTGTAGATTTTTAAATTATCGATTTTTCGCCTTCCTCTGAAATATACTGTTTATTTATTACTAAGCTTAGGTGGTTGCTGCTCAAGCAACAATATTTTTGTGCCAGTCTCATCCAAGGTATGTATCAGTCGTTCACGTAGTAAGGTAATTAATAATGGAACATTTTACGAAATTGTTTTTTGCTCACGAAATAATGCTTGCACTCACATTTATACTGGCGATTTAGTTAGTGAGCACTGACTGTTCTAATATGAGTATAAATAAGTTTGATGTTATGTCCTTTATATGATGGGGCTCAAAAAACGGTAACCTGTAACTAGAGCAGTTCTGTGCGATGTTTTTTGTTGGGAAGGTCATACTTCAGAAATGACCCCATACAAAAATTGACGTGATCTGATGATGGGATTCATGAGAAATTAATGGAACACCTTAAGCTTTGTAACCAAACATTTGCCATTTTATTAAGATAATTGATCTATTTGCACGAGAGCAGCATCATTTTGTCAAGCGGGGTGATGATGGATTCCATGGATTGCTACATAGAACTCTTCAATGATGGGCAGTTAATAGATAAAGATGACATTTCTTTGTCAATGTTGCTAAGCAAATTATTCTCATTAGAATGCACCTGGTGATTCAGATGGGATAGTGGGGTTCACAAAAGAACTCTTTAATGGTCAACAATCCTAGCATTCAGACAGCAAAAATCCTGCTTAGATATGTATGACATGTTAATATTTTTTTCTTCCAACTAATTACCCATTCATTTCTTCATTATGTCCTTAAATATTCTGCACAAAGCAGCACTTATTTGCTCAAGACTAATAGTTGCATACAAAATTCATAACTGCACTGCTTTTTCATTTTACTTTGGTTAGTTGATTAAGAAGTTTACATGACAAGCCATTCCGCCCGTTCACAGTCCGATGTCTTAATTATATTATAGGGTCCAAACACTTTTCTGTGAACTGTCAAAATATTAGCAAAAAGTACACATGTATATAGCTGCTGGGCAATATCGACCCGTGATTGTCCCATCTAAAATATTATGCTCAAAGTGCTGGTTGGAATGATGGTATATTTTACTAAATGATAAAAAGGAATTATTATTATTACTATTATTTATTACCAGGCAAGCAGTTGTAGCAACTGATAAATGCCTGTATCCAGCTATTCTTTAATCAGGTGCTTCTTTTATGAATGTTGTACTCATCCAGTCTATTCTTGAACTCATTGAGATTCAGCGAATATTGGTGCGAATATGAAAATGAATCAAACAGATACAATTATCTGTGACCCAAAACCAACGTAGGGTATGGAGTTTATTATATGTATGTGTGACCAAAAATCGAATGTACCACTTTAGGTCCTGAACCACTGGACCGATTTTGATAAATCATATGCTTTTGGAGAGATGTGCGGGTGTCATGGGTTACATAATAGTTCTAAGGGTGCATTATTCTAGGAGCAAAATGATTTTTACGTTTTTAAAATAAAACCCGACTAGTTTTAGAACTTTACTTTTACTTTTTTGCCAACTTTTTGCAGTGGTTGGAAGAAAAACAGATTATTATTCACCTCACATTAAGTGATGTATTATTGCGCTCATATTTTGCTTAAAGCCTAATGTTTATCTCCACATCCACAGAGAGAGCCGTGTCTTGGGGGAAAAGCACCCCGGGCACTACGGTGGCCCCAGATACACCGCCGCCAGCGCCCCAGCCTCCGGGTATGCTATGATTCTTCTTTCCTTTATCCTTATTAGTTAGGAAATTATTGATAATATATTGCCATTTATTATTGGAATACCACATTTTTCTAGGCTAAAAAGTAGGCTATGTCCTTCTCGGGCACTCCATCACTGTGCAAAAAATAGATCATCCCGTTGCCACGTTTCTATGAGAAACAGGAACAAACAAACAAACACACTTTTGCATTGATACATAACTAGCTTCTGCCCGCAACTTCGTCCGCATGGAATTTGTATAACGCGCGCAGTGCCATCTACCTAGGAGCATTACTCGTATTTCCTGTATTTATAAAGATTCCTGAAAATTCTTCCAGGATATTGAGATAAAAAGTCCCCCATGTCCATCTCCATATAACAGGCTTCATTTGTGCCAATTATTATGGAATTCCGTTAAGCCGTTTAGCCGTGAAAACGGAACAAACAAGCAAATAAACGAATGAACTCTTATGGATAGTGCAGTCAAACTAAGTTAAATTTGATCTAAGTCTGGAAATAAGTCTAGGCACTGAGAAAAACATGTTAGATGGCGAAAATATCTATTCAAATTGAATTAGTTATTTATTACCTTATGATATAAGAATTTTCCATTTATTAAATTTTTCTGGTTCAAAGGTATCCTTATTTATGACGTAGGATTTAATCCAACACTATGCTGTTTCATCAAAATTTGTCCAGTAGTTTCCGCCTGATACGCAGATAGATATAGAGATCCGCATATACAGACAGACAGACAATATTTCAAAAAACAAAAAAGATCAGTTGTACTGGTTCCAAATAGCCTCTATAAATTGTTTTCAAAATAAATTCAGTGTACAAACACTACGAATTTACAGTTGTATTATATAAGGTATAGATTTTAGGAGCCATTCCAAATAGATACACTCTTCTTAAAGAACGTTGTTTTGGATGGACCTATATACTGACTTTAGAAGTGGGGTTACATGCGTATTTCGATTATTGATTTTATTTTAAAGGGATGCTGGAAATGACTGCCACGGACCACATTCGCTTCAGCGGGCACACGCTTGACAAGGCCACAAAAGCCAAAGTCACCTTAGAAAATTTCTACACCAATCTTATTTCTCAACACTATGAGAGAAAACAGAGGTAAGTATCATTCTAATTGTAGGTTTATTTCGCCAATATGAATCTTTTGGTTTTCATGTATATGTTTCCATAGGCTGGAGAAACTGGAAGAGTCGCTCAAGGATGAGAACTTAACAGAGAGTCAGAAGCAAGAGAAAAGACACCAACATGCTCAGAAGGAAACTGAGTTCTTAAGGCTCAAGCGATCTAGGCTTGGTGTAGAAGATTTTGAACCGCTAAAGGTAAACTAACATACTGTGTGCGAATGATATGTGTCAGATTTATGTCTTAGGCTATATTTGCTAAATGCAATCCTCTCTTACGCAGGTGATAGGCCGAGGAGCGTTTGGTGAGGTGCGCCTCGTCCAAAAGAAAGACACTGGTCATGTTTACGCAATGAAAATACTCAGAAAGGCCGATATGCTTGAAAAGGAACAAGTAAGATACTTTTATTTATATTTTAACGGACTACAAAAAAGGAGGAGGTTATGTATTTTTTTTTTCATGTATTCATTTTGTCTTGTGAACCAATCTCGATGATTCTTTTTTTATTGGAAAGGTCATAGTGCAAAAATGGTCCGATTGACAAATTGGCGGGATCTGATGGTGGGATCCATGAGGACTCAATGGAACTCTTTCAATTTTGTATTCAAGCATATACCGTTTTTGTCATTTTCTAAGATAACTAATATATTTGCGCAAGAGTAGTATCATTTAGTCAGGCGGGGTGATGATGGAGTCCACGGAATTCTACATAGAACTCTGCAATGATAGATAATTTACGGATAATTATGACATTTCCTTGTCTCTATTGCTAAGCAACTTATTCTCGTTAAAGCACATCTGGTAAAACCGAATCGATAGGTACTTTCGCGAAGGGACTCCTTAAATATCAACGGCCCTTGCGTTCTGATAGCCATTTTCTACAAAGCTCGATAAGCATTTGACATAATTCTATCGTCATCTTTTATTAGTGGATATAATGAATCTATATTATGATATTATGTTCACTAAAAAGGTAAAAATTATAGTACCATACATTTAAGTGGATTTGTTTCGCAGGTCGCGCACGTTCGCGCCGAACGCGACATTTTGGTGGAAGCGGATCACCAGTGGGTAGTGAAGATGTATTATAGTTTTCAAGACCCTATGAACCTATACCTTATTATGGAATTCCTTCCTGGGGGCGACATGATGACGCTTCTTATGAAGAAAGATACCTTGAGTGAAGAGTGCGCGCAGTTTTATGTGGCCGAAACGGCTTTGGCTATTGACAGTATACATAAACTTGGGTTCATTCACAGGTAATAAACGATTTCTGATAGCAGTTGTACTTCACCTAAACCTCCAAAGGCGTAAAACAGCACCCCAGTCTGTTTTCGCTGTCCTGTGCACTCCATCCAATTTAAAAGCTTGCATGCCTGCCCTCCACCTTCTAGTGGTCGCGAAACCTCTTACTATTTGAATAAGTTTCCGCGAGCATTATCCCGTAGTAAATTACCCTGACGCTAAGATACATCTCGGAACGTCGACGGAAGGCCATAGAAACAACTGAATTCAAATGAAAAGCGCGGCTGCCGTGATCTTACATTAAAAAACGAGCGAGCCTTACAGTAGTCGCGTATTATGTGTAACATCTGACAAATCACCGCGCGCGTTCATTGGTCAAATCAAATTATCGCACGTCATTGGTCAAATCAAATAAGCGCGCGCTTCCCCGGCATCAACTCGACCACTGCGCGCCCTCATTGGTCAAATCAGCCACCCGTCATTGGTCGAATAAAATAAGTGCGCGCTTCCTCGGCTTTCTGTTACACACTTCCGTCCTTGTTCACGAAATCACTACCACAGATAGCAGGAAAGCGAGAGGAAAGATGTAACACATCAAAAACTAACTACCTTGTTTGAAACAAAAAATAATGTTAAACTAAATAGGTGTAATCGTTTGTTATAATCTTGTTCCATACATAATGTTATATTAATTTAGTTGGATCAGTCGAGACCCATTAGCGTTGTCTATGAAGATCTACAATTGCAACCCAGTAGGTGCACAAACTAAATTTATTTAAAATAACGAAGGCAGAGTGATACGTCTGGTACAAAGTAAATAAGGAATAATTTTTTTGTAAAAGTTCTTATTCATTTAGCAAACTAATCTCCCCCTAGCTCACACTTCATCCAGCGTTTCTCCTGCTTTTTGATCCCTTCAATATGATGGGATTTTGGCAACCCTTTAAAATAAGCATTGGTTTCATGCATGATCTCCTCATTGGACCTAAATCTTTTTCCACCCAGCGATTTCTTTAAGTTTGGGAACAAAAATAGTCGCGGGGGGCTAAATCTGGCAAATATCATACCAGCGACACATGCATGTCTAGTAAACAGATGAGAGGAATTACTGACAGTGACTTATTGACTATAATCACAGACTTAATACAAGCACAATTTGTATAGGTTGTGACACGCCAAAGTAACATTATATCGTCGCTGCGCGTGCAACACCGCGGGAGAGCACTTTGTAAATACCGCGCAACAGCAGCACGGCACAAAATTGAGATATGTCATGATATGTAGTTAAATGACTGAGATATTCAGTTGTTCTTCTTCCTAAAACATCGCAAAAAACGCAGATACGCGGTTTTTACAAAGTGCTCTTCCGCGGTATTGCACTGGCAGCGACGATATGACAATTTAAACTATAACTATTTATTTCTGTTTTTCCCAAATCACCAACTGATCTGCGGCTGTGTATTCGTAGGGACATAAAGCCGGACAACTTGCTCCTCGACGCGCGCGGGCACATCAAGCTGAGCGACTTCGGCCTCTGCACTGGCCTCAAAAAGAGTCACCGCACCGACTTCTACCGAGACCTCTCGCGCGCCACTCCCTCTGACTTTAGTAAGTACAAATCATTTCGTCATACATTCAATCATTTCACAACAACAATCCCAAACTAAATATTTCAGTAGTTGTATAGCGATATCATGCACAAATTAATTCTTACTGAATTGATTGTTGATGCTATAAATACAAGCGGCTTTACTCACGAATTATTGTCAGAAAACCCATACCCATTGTGGTATTGTCGGGGTTGTTGTTGTTGTATTTTTGTTGTTGTTATTGACGTTTGTATTTATAGTGTTAATAATGTCTCACGAAAGTTTTAATTTGTTTATTGTTGATGATTTGTGCTAGATTTTAATAGTGGTATATAGTTTTACGTTTGGTGTGATAAAGACTTAATTGTAGGGTACAGGACGATTCACACTTGGATTGAATGAGTGAATGATAGTATTTATGTGTTTATCACAAAATGGTTATATAAAGGTTGATAGAATAAGTAATTATAGTGTTTTTAGAAAAACCTGTCTCTTGAATAATGGTTTAACTAAGAAGATAAAGGTATTTTGTAACAACTGCGTTGTAATGTAGGTATCAGACTTATCTATGAATCTTCTTATTAACCAAACCAATTTGTTGTCTTAACTTTGTAGTCAGAAGTCAATTCTTCTTTTCTTACCTACACATTTCAATCTTGACATTAACCGCTTACATAAATATGTAGTCATTATTAATATGCAATTTAATAGTACTTTCTTTTTAAATCTTTATTTGTTAGTGTTTGTGTTTAGGGGCTTTTATCACTGCTGAACACGACAGCCCCGTTAGGTCAATCTCTAAATTAACATTAACAACTGCAAGGGGTAATAGAGCTCACTTGCGCAAAAAACCAAATACCACCATCGCTGCATCAGACACAGGCTCTGCTAGAATCGATTGAAAGATATCGATGTTCGAATCAACGAGACCTAATTGCGCAAGCAAACTTCCCTTCCCTTTATTTTCTTAAGCGATAAAAAAGTATAATTCCTTACAAAATACCCCCCTACTCACACAATGATAAGTGTCATTAGTTCTGTTCATTCCATTCGTGCCAGCTCTTGTGGATTGACCTATACGCCAAATTAGACTTCTTTTCAGTTTCGACGTCGTCGTCAGCGATGGATTCGAAGCGGCGAGCGGAGTCTTGGAAGCGGAACCGGCGCGCGCTGGCCTACTCCACAGTGGGCACGCCGGATTACATCGCACCCGAGGTGTTCCTGCAGACCGGCTACGGCCCCCAGGCTGACTGGTGGAGCCTCGGCGTCATCATGTAAGTCGCACCTGATCTTTCTATCCACAACTAACGAATCAGCTAGCTGTTATTTCACTTGCTGAGATTTTAACAATGTTCAAATGGCGGCTCCCTGTCCATCTCATCTTCTCAAGATTAGTTCTAATAACATTGTTGAATGAACTTACAGGTATGAGATGCTGATCGGTTATCCGCCGTTTTGCTCAGAATCTCCTCAAGAAACATATAGAAAAGTGATGTCTTGGAGAGAGTCGCTGACTTTCCCGCCTGAGATCCCCATCAGTGAAGAAGCGCGGGAGACCATAATGCACTTCTGTTCTGAACCAGATCGCAGGTACAGCGTCAATTACTTACTAAAGTCAAGGTAATGAAGGACTTTTTAACCCTGTATGTATACGCTGCCTGTCACGCATAGTCGACAACGGCGTCCAAAAGGTTAAACATATCAAAAGTAAAGCGCACAGTAATGGCCGAATTCAGAAACGCCACTCAAGCATTTTCTAGATATTAAGTAGTTAAATGTCCCTCAACTATATGACAACCTATACAGAAACGTCACTTTAATTAAAGCTCAATTTGAATGGCCTTTCTGAAATTGGCCATATGATATTCACCACAATTGTTAAACTCGCACCTCGCTTATTTACATATATCTGTCTGATTCAGATTGTACATTAAACTTTCTCTTGTGGCGTACTATATGGTTAAGCCTCTGCAAGAAACAAGATTTACAAGAAATCGGATGCGAGTTAACTTCAGAAAATATGCTTTTACTTAACAACAAAGCCATCACAAGAAGTTTTCATACGCACAGTTGCATATTTCTTCAGCAACGTCTTGGTTAATAAATTGTCACACGTGGCTGGGATAGAGTCGGCAAATAAAATAGGCGACGAGGTGAAAAGTAGGCGAATAGTAGTAATGGTTCGGTGGTGCGTAGGCTGGGGTCGGTGCGCGGCATCGAGGACGTGCAGTCGGTGTCGTTCTTCCGCGGCGTCGACTGGAACCACGTGCGCGAACGCCCCGCCGCCATCTCCGTCGAGGTGCGCTCCATCGACGACACCTCCAACTTCGACGACTTCCCCGACGTCAAACTGGAGATACGTGAGTCACGCTGCACTCTCTACATCTACCTACTACACCTAGTGATCGTCAAAGTAGCGAACACCAACAAGATATCGAGGATTTGATGATTGCTCTAGCTTCTATTTGTGTACTTTTTTTTTGGCTCATAAAGAATTTCCGGGAACACTGCCAATCCAGAGACCCACTCGGTGTACGCTACGTTGACGTCAAGGTAGCGTACCTTCCTACTGCCTCTTATATCTCGAAAACTACAAGGGTACTATTTATTTTAAATAGGTACTAATTCGTTACTACTTGGGTACTATTTTTTGCATCATCAAATTTTCGACATTTTGTCGGTGTATGCTACCTTGACGATCACCTACACGGTGAGCGTCAAGTTGGCGTACCCGTCGAAAATATCCAGAATCTGATGATTCCAAAAAATTGTACCCAATTAAGAGTAAGTACCTAGTACAAAAATATAGTACCATTGTAATTTTGGAAATATGAGTCTTGTTGAACAGGTACGCTAAGTTGACGTCAAGCTGGCGTACCAAGTTCGGATCTCCAGAATGGTGCTGCCCCCAAAAATAGAAGTCTCGACTTCGTAGCTCTAATAGAAACTGGGATATTTTATATCAAACACGGGTCAAATATTTCGCAAGGTCAAGCTGGCGTACCCAGCTGAGATCACACAGAAAGCCTTTGAATTCCTAAGTCAGCTATATACAAAAAACAATTACCGGAAGTACCCCTTTTACAACAAAGACATAAAATTAAAAACTAAATGGAAACTGAAATAATAATGGATGAATTATAGCGTGTGATGTGTTTGCAGCGGCAGCCCCGATCACGCAGGACGGCGAGGTGGCCTACAAGGACTGGGTGTTCATCAACTACACGTTCAAGCGGTTCGAGGGGCTCACGCAGCGCGGCACGCCCACCAAGAAGTGAGCCGCCGCCGCATTCACCTCACATGGAAGCGCAACCAAACAAATCCATTTTCATTCCTTCCTCTTTACGGAACATTACATTGTTCCCCCTAATCCGTACTCGATCGATCATGTTCATAGCGATATTGATTTAGGTACGGGCAGAATCAGACCGGACAGGTTCGAGTGCTCAAAGATGAGTTAAATTATTATTAGTGGTCGCGAGTTTAACATGTATTGGCTGCGATATATTTAATGCCAATTTAACCGCTACTGATCCGCAATATGCTATTGTTAGAGTGCTCTCTGTTTTTAATGTATAACTTTTGTTAAAATGTCGTGAATGTTTTTGTCGACTATTTATTTACATACATGCTCCAGTCATATTAGCGTTTCACCTCAGAACGAGAGATAATAAGCTGGAAACTCGTATACATCTTCATTTCAAAGTCTCATAAAATCTCGTGTCCGCGTCGTAAGTTATTCAAGGTCAAAGGTCACAAAATTCGGTTTTTCGCGATTATCTAGGTTTCTGTAGCTCCAATGATGTTAAATTTTGCTCCGAACTTTTTTCATGCGGTCAACTATTTTTGAGATAGAGGGCGGAGAGCGCGCATCAGCCATACATACTGTAATGCAAGGTCACCCGTGAATCTCGGTGAATAATACCTTGTATAAAGTTATTCAATCATTAAAATATCATTAACAATGAATCATTTGTATTAATTATTGTTTAATACATTGTATTTAATAACGCTTTTGTTCATTAAATTATTAAAGATTTGTAAATTCTCACTTCACTTTAATTTAAGTTGTAAGAAATATACAGCCGCTGAATAAAGATAAAATTAAAATAAATTCGCTCGTTTTATTTCTACTTAAAATCTGCTTTAAATTAATTAAGATATACAATGACGTAAGTATTTCACATGATACGTTTTTGATTACACAATGTAGGTAAGTATTATTAACCCTTTAACCGGTTTTATTCACCGAGATTCACGGTTGACCTTGCATTACTTTCCGCAGTCTATCTCAAAAACTGTTTTAATGCGCATGAAAAAAACAAAACAATTTTATAACAGATGTTAAAATCAATGGAACTATATAAATCTATATAATAGCGAAAAAAACGATTTTTGGTGACCTTTGACCTTGAATAACTTACGACGCAGACAAAAGATTTGATAAGACTTTTGAGACAATTCGTAGAAAGCCAAAATGAAGGTGGATACGAGTTTCCAGCTTATGATCGCAAATTCCGAGGTTGACCCCTTTTTATTGCTAAATGATTGGATCAACAGTACATTTACAACCTTGGTTTGTGAACTGTTTGAGTTTTGGTGTGAACCTATTGCTTCTGTGCGCAGCCGAAGGTTTCTTGTTTTAAATATGCGAATGATTTGAAACTATGACAACTGCAAAGGGAATGGTGGAAATAGCTTGCTGGCTTATATCTATTTATATTACGAGATAAACAGATAGTTCCAAATAAAGTTTTAAATATTTTTGTACAAAATAAATCGTAGAGACAAAATGAAATTAATTTTGTCCCGTTTCTTATCGGAATTGCATAATTACAGGTTCTTGTTTAATTTAATCATCATTAGCTCACTTTAAACAACTACTGGTTTTTGTCTATTATAAATGCGTATTGATTAAGATAATCATTCATATATTTATGCAATGCATATTGAAATGATAGATCAAAAATAGGACGTTACAAAAGATGATGTAAGGAATACAAAAGTGAGAACTTTAAGCAACGTTCACTTACCAAACTAGAATGACCATATGCGCTGAATTAAACATCATAGTCTAATGGTTAATTTTATGTTGTAGTGCGCCTATATTCAAGCTAACACGGAATTTTGCAATTATGATACTATTCTTTGTCTAACGCGAACAACTATCTGCCAAACACTGCGTTTAGATAACTTCTATTCCTTTTGTTCGGGTTCAGTAGCTTTATTATTGTAATGTCTACATAAGGGCCTTCGCAGACGGCGCCATTTTCACGCACCGTCGACGCATGTTTCGTATCGCTGTCACATTTTCTGTTTAACGTGTACAATGACAGCGATACGACTCGCGGCGCGGGTCGACGCGTGATATCAATACTCTCTTGGCAAATAACGTGACAGCAAACACGACTGTAGATAAACCAAACCACAAAATTTGCGGATCGCCCGCACGGCATGGCGTAAGTGGGGGCGGGCATCAGCACACATGGAGTTAACTATTCCAAGATAAATCCAGAG
The DNA here is from genome assembly GCA_947859335.1 of Tortricodes alternella. Lineage (NCBI taxonomy): Eukaryota > Metazoa > Arthropoda > Insecta > Lepidoptera > Tortricidae > Tortricodes > Tortricodes alternella. The sequence continues at coordinate 16,571,598 of OX401970.1, read as the reverse complement.
ATAAAGTTGACTAGTCACAATATGAGATAGCGTACATTTATCTTTATGTCACTAGGCATAGGACGCATCACGTAGAAAGAGTGTAAGCCGACTGCGCACTGCAAGATCCGCGAGTGCAGTGCCGAGGTGCCGAGCGTGGCATACGCTTCGTGCCCACGCCCCCGCGTCAGCCCCAGAATACCCGTACCTCCCTTCGCTCCCGCATACTTCTTACCGCGTGGGCGATCCGCCAATAGGGATGTTTCCATGGTAAAAAAAAGAAATTCTAATTGGTCCGTCAGTTATGAAAAAACATTGAACACGTATTTTTTGCTTTATCAAATCAATCAAAATTGACAAAGATAACGCGCATCAAAGTTCGGAAGTAGGGGCTAATGACGTCACTTAATAGTAAAAAGTGTACAAAGTCGTGACATCACGCGGAACTTCAACGCAATATATCTTCGTAATTTTTTTTATTGACGAAAAAATTATGTGTTCTATATTTTTTTATAATGTAAATGACGGACTAATTTGGTTTTTTTAGGAAACTAGCCTATATTGTGTGGTTTATCAATAATCAACAGTAATGGGCCCTCTTATGGCCCACTACATGATGTCATGTAGATAGGAAATAAGAATTCGGTTCTTGACTATTTTTAAACAATATTTTTGGCTGCTTGTTAGCTAATTTTAGATTATGTAAGAATATTTTCGTAATGAATTTTCACATTTTCAAGGAATAAGCACTAATAATATTTTCCATTTTTAAATTTGCCGCTATAACGCTATCTTACTTTCAGCCGTTGCATGTGACGTCAACATACTGAAAACGGTCGTATACGTCAAAAAAGCATAGTCTTTATGAGGGAGGGTGCGGTCCGAATAACATACGGTCATCAACGATTAAGGTGGGCAGCGTGATTCGGAACGCAACCAACCTATGCAAAGGTCATACGTCGTGAAAGGTGTTTAAAGTTAAAGTCACGTGACTTAGAAGTAAGAATTGAAGTTTTTAATTTATTAAATTCTAAATAGTCTTGATTTATTTTTACATAAATCCTGTTCTATAATGTACTAGCTGTTGAGGGTTAAGCTACAGTTTCAAAGAAATATATTAATATTTGTTACTATAGTCAAGTAGCCTATTGCTCGCGGAAGTGGCCGCCCTGTACACTTATCAGTATTGGTACCTATTGTTAATTGAATAAATTACCGCGTTAATGCGCTAGACGTTGACGTGTTTATTTCGATGCTAGTGAGAAGAAAATGTACGCAGATATTTTGCGGTACAGAACAAGCTGAACATTTTTGATCACACACAACTGGACATTGGAAAAGTCAATAATATTTTAACCTTTTGAACGCCACGGCTAACGGCGAAAAAGCGTGCCACGAGCGCTCGACGACGGCTGTAGCCGACGCAATACGCAATATCTTTACTAATATTATAAATTTGAATGTAAGTTTCTTTGTGTTGCGCTTTCACGCTTAAAGCGCTGAACCAATTTTGATGAATTTTGGTATAGATATAGATTGGTCCTTGGAGAAGGACATAGGCTGCTTATATATTTTTTCTACGCAGAAAGTCGCGGGCATAGTCTAGTCTAGTATACCATAAAACAGTACCCCTTTTACAACAAAAACAAAATCTAAATGGAACATTAAAAAAAACCGGCCAAGTGTAAGTCGGACTCGCGCACGAAAGGTTCCGAACCATTATCTTTAAAAACGGCAAAAAACCACGTTTTTTGTATGGGAGCCCCCTTAAATATTTATTTTATTCTGTCTTTTTAGTATTTGTTGTTATAGCGGGAACAGACACATTATCTGTGAAAATTCCAACTTTCTAACTATCACGCTTCATGAGATACAGCCTGGTGACAGACGGACGGACAGCGGAGCCTTAGTAATAGGGTCCCGTTTTTACTCTTTGGGTACGGAACCCTAAATAAAATGAAAGATAACTGTCAAAGTACTCTCACGTACAAAATTTCAATTAGGTATAAAAAAAATACAATGTAACAACTGCGAACCCATCTTGTCACGTCGCTCTCAAGTCAATTTAAATTCGACCAGTTATGATAAGGTGATGGGGGGATCGCTAGTGCTCGCCGTGTACGGACGCCTCAATTGACTCCGCTCATCTTTTCGCCGCTTCTTGGAAACGAGTGAGGAGCTTGGCACCCGATCCTTTTAGGTCGGCGGGGACTGCCAGCTGGACTGCACCCAGGCTACAGGTCGCCGTCTCCGCCAAACCCGAACCCGTTCAAGCGGCTCCCCCGGGTAGGGAATGCGGGGCCTGGCATTATACCAGGAGCCTCTTTTTGCCACTTTGTCGGGTACAAAAATTGTAGATTGCTATATGATTGCTATAGTTGGCGGGATTTTTAAGTCCCTTTTGACGTTTGTCAACTGACGCGAATAGAGGTGAGGCTAATGCGCGTCGTAAAGTATCAAATTCGATTTAAGTAAGAATCGATTGTTTTTAGGTTATTGCAAAATACAATTACGATTATCAAAATCTTTTACGCTTAGACAAAACTTAATTCCACTAAGAGCCCATTCACACGGAGCCATCCGATCTTTTACGGGAACTGTCTTTTGTAGGATCCGTTAAGTGGCAACAGTATTTCAATGCACGCGTTCACACAAGCATACGATTGCAGGGTCCGGCAATAAAACGGATCCCGCAAAATGTGTCCTCCGATTTTGCGAATACAAATCGGTCCGGTCGTTCGATAAAATGCCGGATCCGATTAAGAGGCAACATTATTTCAATACTTGTATCCACACAAACTCGGTACAAGAATCCTGCAAAAAACCGGATCCGGTTAATCGGACGGGGGCGGGCACGGTTGGAGATGCGCCGACGACGGATAGTGTGTATAGACGGAGTCCGGTTTTACAGACCTAGAGAATCCTACAAAACCGGGGAGCCATGTGAACACACGATCCGATTTTGCAGGATCCGATAGTTAGTAGATCCAACAAAACTTGATGCCGTGTGAACGGGGTGTAAAAGCTTAAATTGATTCCACAGTTTCAGTTCCGCCTGCTCGTTTGCCCCCCTCTTAATATAAAAAAAAGGTTATGGAGAATGTATATTTTATAATTTTTATTTGTATGGACTTGAAAAAAACTCGCCAAGCAACTACTAGAAACTGTTTAGCCATTTCTTGTTTCATTGACTTGGCAACACTGAACGTCAAAAGTGGGTCCCGTTCCCTGAAACCAGGCCATAAAATCCAAAAAAAAAAAAGTGTGTCTGGTTAATGTACGTCCCGATAATGCACGACCAGATAATTCGGGACCACAATGTATATGAATTATTGGCCTGCGAATTATTGGGTCGTGCATTATCTGCCATTTACTAAACTTGTTCGAGTCTATAATCGTAAGCCAGTAATGCTGGACCAGATAATGCACGACCTGATAATGTATAACCCAATAATTCACGCCAGTACTGTACGCCCTGATAATGCACGACCCGATAATCCGCGTCTACAATTTGTGGTCATGAATTATCGGATCGTCCATTCTCTAGTACATTATTGGCTCCGGAAAGTGACGTTTTTTGCTCTCTCTATTTAGTTTCAATCACTTCTGTATTATATTTTAGAGTATTATATTCCTTGGTGATGGATTTATATGACAATTATTTTACAAGCTTTTTTATAATGTCTCATAGTTGTTCGGTATATCATTTTGTCTTAATATAGTAAAAATAATCAACTAAATAAAACGGCTAGGGAGTTGGTTTGCAACACAACTTTTGTAGAGCCTGAAGAATAAATGATTGAAAAATGATGGAAACAAGGTACTACGAAGGTTGCGGACGAGAAGGTCCCATACGATGTATTTTTCTGGGCGAGTTTCATCCCGTAGCCGGCCCCAAGATCGCTTGTCAGGTTGGTAAAATATATGAAACACAGTGTAGTACTAGAGATCTGTTTACTCACGTAGTAGCCCCTTACCAGCAAAAATAACACAAGTAAAGCTAAAATGTATAAGATAAAATGTGGAGGGACTTCGTGAGTGACAGATCTGTAATAGTAATGAATAACATTTTGTGTTCAAATTACATTATTCTTATTCTCAATCGTGAGATTGTGACTTGTGAATTTTTTGTGACTTGTAGAAAGGATACATTATTAATAAAAAACAGTTAACCGTATATGTTTAGCTATTAACCTCTAATCTTCTTCCTCCTAGGGCTTTTTCCCATTTTTTATTTTGGGTTACACTTTGACCATGATCCCAAATTTGGCAAGTCGGGTTATTACAGTGGAGTGACTGCCATCTGACCTCCATCACCCTTGCGACTGGGGAACCAGACCAATTGGATCATGGTTAATATGGTAATTGCCATGTATGTGCCGAATTGTGAACCTCATCCTCCGGTTTTTTTAAGTCTATTAGCTAATTGATATTAACTTTTTATAAGTTTTTTTACATATATAATAGATTGTCTGTGAAAACCAGCAAAATTGTCACGGCCATGTCTATAAACTAAGTTTTATCTCCCCCAGAGGGCTTAGCACACTAACTCTATGTGTGCGATAAAAAATAGTGTACTACGGGGGCTGAGAGCATTAAGCTTGCTCACATGTACACAAAATATGCTTTTTATATGTAAAAAAATATGCATCTTAAAAACTATTTAAGAGTCACCCATAAATGTACAACATATTCAAATAAAAATAAAAAATAAATTATTGAATTTATTCAGATTTTGAAGAAATCAGGTTAAGTACATTGTATAAAATTTACACATCACTCGGTTTTCAGTTCCCTGATGATTATATCTCAAAGGAAGTATTTGATTCTATCAGTGCCTACATCATTCCAAAGCCACAAATACAAAGATGCACTATGACTATGTAAGTAATCTTGTTTTGTTTTGTTATATATTCATTTCATATTTTTAATAAATTTATCTTTGGAAGAATTCAGTTTTGAAAACTGACAAGTAGTGATGCAACGAATACATTTACCGAATATTCGTATTCGGCGAATACTAATACGAATATTTAAAAACTGATATTTTTGTACGCAACTCTATTTACTGCAGATTTGAAAAACGCGCGTAAAAATTGCGGATTCGCAAACTAAAAACGAGATAGATGCTTATCTAAATCTCCCAAATTTATCACCGACTGCTGATCCACTGGCCTTTTGGCGAGAAGATGGCCATTTCTAAGTCTGAAAAAGCTCACCCAAAAATATTTTTCACTGAAGCCATGTACAGTCGCCTCGGAAAGACTTTTTTCAACGGCTGGGAACATCCAGACTGAAAAAAGAAATCGCCTAAAACCAGAAAATATACAAATTTTATGTTTTTTAAATAAAAATTTGCCTGTTGTACATTTTAATTATTAGAAGAGTAAACATTCATCAAATAAATAAGTCTTTTATTACCATGGCGAGATATTCCTATTCGTATTCGTATTCGCCGAATAGTAGGTTTGATATTCGTATTCCTAAAAGTAGTATTTGTTGCATCACTGCTGACAAGCCATTACATTAAATAATGAGAACCAAATGTAATTGTACAAAAACAACAAACCCTCGTGTGAGGTTGGCTGTCAACAGGGTGAGCCCCTTGGTCCAGCCATCTTCAGTGTAGTGATTAGTTGCATCATTCAAAATGTTTAATTGAAATTTAACATTTGGTATCTGGATGACCTTACAATATAACTTTGTTGCCTTTGTGGTCGAGACCCTCAACCCGTGGGATCCTGGTGCTCTGAACTTCGTGAAAGAGCTAAGCACCTGGTCAACTCTATAGGTAACCAAAGAGCTGGCAGCTTCCTTGCTCAACATATCAGGATTGCTATAGAGAGACGAAATGCTTGATGATTTTTAACTTTTTATATGTTGTATGATTTCTTAACAAAAAAAGCATATTACTCAATACAAGAATATTTAATAGATGCATTTTAATAAGAGGTAACACTGAAGTACCTATATAAAAACTATGTGCATGTAATGCATGCTGCATGTTTGTATGCCTCATGGCTACTGACACACATGACACTTACTGTACCACCTTTGTACCACCTACCTATGTTTTACAAATAAATATATTGATTGATTGATTGATTAGTTTAAGGTAATTTTATATATTTAGGATTAATTGAATAATTTAGATTTACTTCAGTTTATTTAGTATTATTATCCATTTGTTACTTAATTAAAATATATTTTTAAAAATACTAATTCTTTTATTTGTTCTAGAAATGCTCTGGGCCACAAAATAGTGGGCTATCCAATCAGGATTGATAGCTCGCGCTATGAACGCAATGCATACCTTTTCAATTTGTGCTTTGTATGTGACAGTTGGTCAAAAACTGTACAGTACGAGCCTGTAGTGAAGAAACTTGGTGAACATTTGGTAAGGATTATTTAAAACCAACTTTAAGAAAAGGGGTACAATCCCCATTTGTACTGTAGGTATATGTGATTAGGGTTGCCAACATTTTCGGCTGGTTATTGTATTTGCCAGAATAATATAGTATGCCTCAAAAAATATAATATTTTATGGAAAGGGTAAATAAAAGTAAAATATTTTAAGAAGCCGTCTCCACATTTACATAACTCTTTACGAGATTTCATCAACTTTAGGCAAATATGCATGCGATTATCCGATCTCTGGTGATGAACCTACTTATGTATACTTATTCATGATTATGTCTTTTGTAATATTTCAATTTATAATATTAAAAGTTGTATTTTACTGATTTGAAGTTAGTTTATTTTGCCTAATTTATCAGTTGAGGTCATTGTGAAGTACATCTTAATTGTATTCATTTAGATTTTTGTCTACCAGCATGTATCTTTATACATGTATAGAACATAAAGAAGCTTTAGCATGGCATCTTCCATAGCTTGCACAGATTTACTTAGTATTGTATTGATATTGCACAGACCATAATGGAAGAAGAAACTAAGTTCGTGTCAAACGGGTCAACGAAGCTTCCAACCTTATTGGCGCATTTACTGCACGACCTCAATACGCACCGGAAAGCAACGCTTGTTGGTAAGAGATGATCCTTATTCTTTGAACAATGTGGAATGTAAGTTGATACAATGAATATACATAATATTTGTTCAGAACTTGGGTAACATGGGGACAGACCATAGATTATAATAAGTCCTTTAGACTCCGCATAGCCGGGCTACATCACTGCCAATATTAGAGTCAAAAGACTATTAAGTGGCAGGACTTTGGCTTTGGGCAGGCAAGGGAACACATACCTTACGCGCCAATCAAAGCGCCCTAAAAACGCTCCGCGCCCTGCAATCATGACGCGACCATAGCGTTATGGCGCGCGGTCGGTAGGTTCCGTGCGCGTGAAAACTAAAGTGATGAAAAAAACGACATTCAAAAATTTAACATTTAAAAAAACAGACTTCAAAAACACTTTTATAAGTAAGAAATAATTGGCTTTCGCTTTCGTAAGTCAATTACCTAGAAACGTCAGATATATTGTACATAGTTTTAACTGATAAATTCAATATATCGAAGTCGGTGGCAAGTATATTAGATATTCATCTCTCATACTGTGTTCATGACGCTCACGTTTCTAGGTAATTGACTTACGAAAGCCAATTATTTTTTCTTAGTTTTCAAAGGTTTTTTTCATTTGTTACACACACACACTCTACAAAATATTGCTTTCCAAGGTGCAAGGACGTCAATTGTTGAAGAGTTCTCCTGGTTCTTCACCATCGGTTCTTATTTACCACATGCATTATCATGAGCATAAGTTGCTTCCCAACCGTATTGAGAAATCTAATCGCCACCCGGAAAATACTTATCATGGGAGTTCCGGTGGTTATCTATGGTCTTCACCGTCAGTACCTCTTCACCAAATATTGCTTTTGGGACGCAACTGCTTGAATTATTACAGAAAATACAAAAATTGTTATATGCGTGCCTATAAATATTTGAGGAGTTCCATCCTGACGGGAATTAATGCAAGGTCAAATGACAACGAGACTCTAGCATTACGCTATTTTAATTTAGTGCAATATAGTCATTGCAATAATGAACTCTATTTCAAGGCTTTATCAGTCTGATGTCAGTGTTGGATTGATCGTGTAACCGGTCGAATCATCGATAATTCTGGCGTCTGCCAACGTGACGGACTGGGCGTGTAACGAAAGATGTGTGAACGTGTGTGGTGCAGAGGGCGACACGGTGATGCACCTCAAGGTGCTGGAGGTGCGCGCGGACCCGGCGCCCGTGCACGACCACGACGTGCCGGTGCTGGCGGCGGCGGTGGGGCTGCCGCAGCCGGGCCGCCGCGCGCCGCCCGCGCCGCGCGCCGCGCCCGACTCGCCGCCCGCCTCCGAGCACCTCGACACCGACCTCGACGAGCCCTTCGAGATCGACCTGGTAGCCGACTGGGACCTCACTACCAGGCAGGTGCGCCGCAACAAACGATCAAATATTTCGTAACTGAGAATGTATCTTTGTCTAAGTAATATACAGGCTGTAGGCACCTGCAGACAAGCGAATGCTTAAAGGGTTTAAAAGTATAGCTATTTCTGATATCATTAAGATGAAAAATTATACCTACCACAGTTTATTTATCAAAAATTCTTATATATATCTTATTTCATGGCGAGCACTACTATTTAGAGCAGTTCGTTCAACCCATTGTTTACATTTTATCTGCGCATTAAAAAACTTAATGGTTGACAATCTGCTTTATTTTAATTAAAACATTCATTGTGTTATCTGTTAATTCCAGCTAATACCCTATGTGACTGGTTATAACCACATATCGAAGATTGCTGCTGACACAAATGTGGAGAAGACTTTAGTCAAATCATGCATACAGAATCTAGTCTACTATGGAGTGGTATGATATTTATACTATTTATTATGTATTCTATCGTTATACCTAGTTGTAAAAACCATACATTGAAATGGACGCAATTTTAAAATTGCGTACCAAATTTAAAAATAATCGGAACTCTTATACAATTACTTTGTTGTCGGTCTGTCCGTCTATCTGTCTGTCTACACTCTTTTACTCAAGAACGGCTTAACGTATCGAGCTGAAATTGGTAAAGTTGTTGTATTTAGAAGCCCGCACAAGATGACTAAATCATAAAACTAACATTAGTTAGGCACAAATTAAAAAAAACAGTGAGCGGTATATCATTTGAAAGCTCTATGATTATGTAGGGTAAACATATTTTTTCATATTTCGAGCAAGAGTACTAATGTCTCCAGACAGAACAAAACAAGCCAAACTCAAGGGGAGTTTGGCTTGAACAGTCTGATAATGGAGCCGGGAGGTGCATATTGAAACGTCAATGGCTCCGAATCTCGTCACTCACCGTACGAAACGCAATAGCAAGCCATTACTTTACGCCGATATTCTGTGAGAGTGTGGTACTACCCCGGTCGAGCCGGCCCATTCGAACAGTAATCATCTAGTGAGGATTACTGTTTGGCTCTACCACTATATAAAACTGTTTTCACGAGTTCAATACATTATCCTTGGTGACAAGGGTCTCATGATGGAGCTTGGAGGTGGAAAGTGGGACTGGGTTCAGTAGCTACTAGTACGCCCCGAGTTTGGACCATTTTGTTTGTTTTGACGAGTCTTTACACTTAATGACGGTGGTCGCTTAAATTATGTGCTTTTTAGTGCATTATTGACGAAAAAAACAAGCGTTTTATCGATTTTTTTACTATAATTTTTATTCATATGATACTCCAACGGGACCCTCGGCGCGCAAGACTGACTCGCACTTGACGGGTTTATTTTACTGCCTTTGGTTACAGGTGACATTGATACCAGTGATCAAATTTTCTAACATGTACAGAGCCACTCCCAATTTGAGCCAGCTATTCAGCGACCAGGAATTGCAAAAGTCGTGTCTGGCCTTTATTACAAAAGGATCTGATTCTAAAGAAAAGGTTAGTTTTATATTGGGTTAATCCGTTCATAGTGATGGAATCCGTACATAGACATCGTTAATAGTAGTTTATGCAACGGTTGCATAATGATAGGCCTTAAAACACTAGTGCGGTTTTATGAAACGAGCGTTTAGCGAGTTTCATAATAAGATCGCACGTGTGTAAATTATGTAAATTACAAACAACCTTTTCTATTCAATTCAACAACAATTCTACTTTCGTTCAGCAAAACACCAACATGGTGGCGTCCTCCGTCGAGACCATTTTTTTTAAAATCATAGACAAACGGATGAAGTCTCTATTCTCACGTCACTCGAGATCAAATATTGTGCAGTTTATATTTAAAAAACATACTGAATTGACGTTTCGTATCAATAACTGTTTTAATATCTATGGATACTAGAATAGAGACCCACTTGAGTTTTGACAGCTGTTCCAAATTTAATCTCATTTCTTTACTAAAAACGATAAAGAAGTCATGTTATTTCTTTATCGCAGCACTGGTTTTTCCTAATTGGTTGTCAAAATGGTGGTCATTTCCTACGGTTTTTGATTAACCAATGGAGGTTTTATGATATGGGTGTAGATAAATTTGTTTATGACGTTGTTCTAAAAGGATAGTAGCAAAAGAAGCGCAAACACGTCGAACTCATGTTATTAAGTTTCTGATTTATGTCGTCACAATTAAAACCCATATATCTTTGCTTGAATTTGAAGGATAATATTCTATTTACGTTGTATATGTTTGCATAAATTAAAAGCGGACGGATACCCAATAAGGGGTCATCCATAAAGTACGTCACACAAATTTCGTGATTTTTTGTCAGAGTTGGTCACATTTGTGAGACCCCTCCTCCTTAGAGTGACGTCACATATTTTGCAATTTTACATCTAGAAATTATTAAATTAAAACAGCAGTTCCAAAATTAGTTTTATTTGAATTTAAATATTTTTTTAATATAATCAACATCAAAACAAACATTTGAAAAAAATAACAAGACAATCAAGTATTAATTATATTAATGGAAGTTACAAACTTAATCATCTTGAGTCCATGGGCTTTGAACCTAGTCCTTCAATACGGATGGAGTTGGAAATATTTTAAGTTTTTCGTTAATAGTTCAAACTTGGCATTTGGCACTTAGATGTATTAGATTTTGAAATGTGACGTCACGAAACTTAGGACCCCTCCCACCCCTGTCACACAAGGTCACACTTCGTCGCCCCCCTCCCTCCCCCTTCACGTGTGACGTACGTGTGACCCCTAATGTCAGAGCATGTATAGTGTTATTGTTGGAGTAAAGGAGACTGCGTCAAGCTGTGGGTGGTGTTTTCAGCCGACGATGTCGGACGTGCTGGAGCTGCTGTGCTCGCTGCAGCAGGGCACGACGCTGCGCGCCGTGTGCGAGCGGCACGCGGCCGGCGCGCGCGCCCTCTTCGACATACGCCGGCTGGTCGTCTTCGCGCTGATGCACGGCTTCATTAAGTGCCTTAAACGGTTATTATTTTCACTATTCAATATTTTAGCGACATGTTGCACAAATACTTTCATGACATTGCATTAACGGCGAAAGAAAAGCAATAATAAACGTAGGGTTTTCAATGAAGCGACGTTTGTAATAGGGAAGATGCATATTTTTTTAATGTTGTCTTGGAAAGTGCTGCGAAATAGGAACCGATTTATGTACGCAAAACATTATTATGTTGTTTATTTTATGAGTTATAAAGCTTTGTAAAGTCACTTTTCATACCACTCGCAAAAACATTCCATACAAAATGGACGACAACTATGACGTCACAGCATTCCATTTTGCTGCATGTATTAGGTACCACTAATATGTAATTATAGGTCGATCACTTCGTTCAGTTTCCATCGCCCGCGCCCGCGTCAGCCCGACGCAAAGAGTATTTATTATTTGAGAAAAGTTTTACAAATTAGTTAATTATAGATTATCATTCATACAAAAGGTACAATAACTTCATTAAACGCGTTATTAATTACTTTTAATTTTGTCAATAAATTTATTTTAAATACTCATCAAATGTTTGACTGAACATATATTTTGCTCATTGCGACATGACATGCCAGCTATTTGCACATGCGCAGTAGATATGCTGAGCGCGCAAGTATTGAAAATTAGCCCGCCATTTTACTAATGTCTTGCGTAGTTCGAAGTAGATCTGTGTTATTCTACTAAAATGTCTATATAGTTCTATATTCTAACTGAAATATAAGAAAGGCATTGACTTTGTCAATATTTTTTTTTATTTTCTCGCACATTGAATAGTAAAATGTATGATACACGTGCGTAAGATGATTACCGACTCGTGTCGACTTAAACACTCGCTCGCGAATAAAAATGCCACCCGTCTAATAATACCTACTTTCCGCAATTGCATCATAAACGACTACTGGGTCATACACACGTTTGGGTTAAGAACTGTCCCCTCCTGTTCACGAAAGTTAAGGACCCTGAGGTAACATTGTTTTTGCTTGAACTATAGACGACGGGACCCGAAGTGTCAATTAATTATTGTATTCAATGAGTGACATGTTTATATTCATCACTATGAAACTTTATTATTTACTGTCAAATGTCAAAATGAAACATGACAGCATGGTATGATGGGTACTGGTTTATTTTATAATCGTTCGTAAGGAGTAAACTCCTGTCGTGCATCGGAGCTGATATACACACACTTTTTCTTTTTTTTTGTTGTTATTACCCTACTCGTAGTGTAGTGCCGTGTCGTGAATGTGTGATTATTTTGGCGAAGGTTCCCGGTGTACATGAGCGCGGCGGCGCGCGGCGGGGGCGGGGGTGGGGGCGCGCGTGCGGAGCCGCCGGCGGGCGTGCGCCGGCTGTTCACGGGCCGGCACTGCGCCGACGAGATCTGCTGCCTGGCGCGCGTCGACCTGCCCACCCTCGACCAGATCATCGAGGACGACCCCAACGTCGCCGTCATCTGGAGATAAACAACCTTATCAACTTCTCATTTGCACTACGGTCCGCTCAGATTTTCGTATAACATCCTAAATTTGATTATGGCTCTTAAAAGCGGGACGGATGTGAACCGCATTTATGTCTTGCCGTCGATGAGTTCGTCAAATGCTATTTATTATTATGAATAAAATACGGATGACCATGGATGATGGATTATGTGCAGTTGGGTAAGTATTCAAAATATTTAGAACAATGGCTTAAAACTTAAGGACCACGATTCCTTGAACTTTGCTTTAGATTTTATGCATTTTATAAATGCCCTTGCCCAGTATTATATTTTAGAAAGGGGTGAAAATTTTGGTCCAATCTGTATGATTCTTATCTATTAAAGACCGCAGGACTTTTTTTCATATTGGTAAAAACACCATTAACTGATAATAGTATTATAGCGTCTAAAACACAGTGAACTCTTTGTTATCACTCGTGTTCAAGTTAATAGATTTTGATAGTTTTGACGACACGTTTAGCCTAGTTGGTAGTGACCCTGCTTCCGAAGCCAGCGGTCGCGGGTTCGATTCCCGGTAAGGGCAAATATTTCTGTGATGAGCACGAATGTTTGTTCCTGAGTCTTGCATATTTACTATGTATTTAAGTATTTATTTAACTATATAAGTATGTATATCGTCGTCTAGTACTCATAACACAAGCCTTTAGAGCTTACTTTGGGGCTAGATTGATTTGTGTAAAGATTGTCCCCTGATTTATTATTATTATTATTATTATAGATAGCGGGCCTCATACTAGAGAGAAGAATAGAGAGAGAAATATTACTTTACGCTAAAAGGTCGTAACCGTATTAAAACCGGGTATTGCGTGCACACCTTTTAGCATGGAATAATATTGCAGATACGTCTCTTTAACATGATGCCTGCGAGATGTCTGCGCCTATAACTGTAGCTTCATGAATGACTGCCGAAGTCTTTATGGTTAACGTAAATATAAGTTACCCAAAGGAATTATTATCTAAAACCGTTGATTATAGCAATATTTCTACATTTACTTCTTCATTTAGGTCTATTATTGTACACCTAACTACCAAGATGCCTGTTATTAAACTTAGTATAACTTACGCCTAAGGTTGCGATATTTATTGGTACTTAAGTGGTAATTATTGTATATTTATTTGATTCATTGTATTAATTTTCTGAAACGAAGGGCCTATAACCAAGTCACATCGTCATTTCAGCATTGCTCAGTGTAGCTTTATCATTTTCACAGTTTTTATTGCTCAATTGAGGTTGTGTCTCAGTGGTAGCCTATTAGTTTAACGCGCGGCATCTCGAGCAAAAGGTCGGGGGTTTTAATCCCGTCCTGCTCTTCTGAATGTTTATTTAAATAACATTATCTGGCCTTTGTAGCGTCAACCACCAGCACGTCTAGCACGACCTGCCCGCGAGTCGTTTGTCGCTCAGTGCATCCCTTACAACCTTGACTAGTTTGACAGAGACGCACTGAGCGACAAACGACTCGCGGGCATGTCGTGCTAGCCCCCCAGGGCCGGATTAGCCATAAGGCAGTGTAGGTGTAGGACTAGGCGCCCTGAGAAACGAGAAAAAAATATTCAAAATGTTTCACTGAGTGAAAATATAATTTGAAGATTTGTATCTTAATAGCGTAATTGTGTTAGACAAAATGTATTTCTGTGAGTTGGAAAGGGGTAAAGGGGGCCCGAGAATTGCATTGCCTAGGGGCTCCGACATGGTTTATTCGCCCCGGCAACCAAGGATTTACAAAAAAGAAGTTATATCCTCATCGACAGTCCTATGAAATATCAACTCTATCGCCTAAGCCAGTAGGTTCCAAATGAACTATAAATATGACGTGTAAATAATACTCATAACGTTTCACTACTGTCAAGCAAGAGCCAGGGTAAGGAACTATTAACCCTATTTAACTTTAAGTAAAATTGAAATCACTGGCTCAGACGATAGTTGTTAATACAGTGCACTTTTAAAGTAGTCATTACTTGTTTTAAACCAACCCGTGTTCTGTGGTTAGCCACTTCTATGGTCAAATAAAGGTTTTGCCTTAAAACAGTAGTATTGTTTTGCGTTATATGGCTTAATTGAAAAACGAATCACTAATTTCTTAGGAGTGTGAACCTACGGCTTTCCCTACAAAAGGCGATAACTATTTCCACGCCTTAATGTTAACCGATTTTGACCAATTTATGATAGGACAGAGCAAAAACTAGGTCTATACGTTTTGTTTTTTTTTTCATTATAATCAATAAATTCAGTTCTATTGCTGTTTCAGTATTCTCATACAAAACTGTTTCAGTATTTAATCAAAATTCAAAAACGTATAGACCTAGATTTTGTTGTCTGACAACCCGTCATAAATTGGTCAAAATCGGTTAACATTTAAGGGGTAGAAATCGTTATCACCTTTTGTATGAAAAGGGTGATTTTTGCCGTTAGTTCAGTCCTCTCAACACGACTTGAATAAAGTATCAAGTAGGAGGCGGCCCTGCCGCGTGCGGTAAAATTTTTGTGTATTTTTAAATATATGTATTTTTACCCAACTACAGGAATCAGTGTTTTATTCATTACAAGCTTCCGCCCGCGACTTTGCCCGCGTGTAATTCGGTTAAAATTATTCTCTCGGGAATCTTTGACTTATCCGGGATAAAAATTACTATGCAAATTTTAGCGCCCCGAGGCAAGTTTAGGCCTAACGCGACTAGCAATTAATAATAATAATAATAATAATAATAAGACGTTTATTTAATAGTTTG
Source organism: Tortricodes alternella (assembly GCA_947859335.1). NCBI lineage: Eukaryota > Metazoa > Arthropoda > Insecta > Lepidoptera > Tortricidae > Tortricodes > Tortricodes alternella. Next base: position 16,555,934 of record OX401970.1, on the reverse strand, counting down.
ATAACAAGGTAACTTAAGCTAACACGAAATGACAATAAAAATGATGTTACACTAAAAGGCATTAACATTATGCTATTGTTACTTGATATGTAAATGTGTGTCGTAAAATCACATAATAATAATCACTGAATAGTGAAATTATAAAATTTTACATAAAAATACCGAGTTTAAAAACTTTTTGAAAAGTAAGAAATAATAATTGGCTTTCGGAAGTCAATTATTTAGAAACATCGATATATTGTTGACTAGGTAATAAATTAAATATACCGAAGTTGGTGGCAAGTAAATAAGGTAATACATCCCTAATAATGTATTCATTTACTTGACACCCATTTCGATATATTAATTAATCACTTAATTAACAATACTTTACATCTGACGTTTCTAAGTAATTGACTTACGAAAGCCAATTATTATTTCTTACTTTTCAAAGGGATTTGAAGGCGGTTTTTTTATTTGTTACTTATTTACAAGCTTTTATTTAATTTCACCTGTCACGCGGTGTGTCTGTAATCAAACGGCGCCTGTCAGTAATCAAATCTTGCCAGTTAAATTTGACCCAATGCCCGGATTCCAATTGAGCTATGGGATGGAGCTGATCTGATGATGGAGCCGGAAGGTGGCTGTGAGAACTCTATAATATAACAACGCAACCCCATCTTAGTTTGGGCTCGTTTGATTCGTCTTAACGAGGACTCTGGTCCTAGATGATATCCAGGGTCTGATGATGGAGCTGGAAAGTGGCTGTGGGAACTCTGTAATTAAACGACGCAACCCCGTCGAGTTAGGGCTCGTTTGATTCGTCTTGACAAGTACTCTGGTCCTAGGGTCTGATGATGAAGTTGGTCGACTATGACTTGCTCTTCGCTGCTAGCCATCCATACGTGGCCTTAAGTAGAGTCAAATCGCTAGAAGGGCTCCTTATTGAAGAAATAGACTACTAAATTAACAGAAGAATGAACATGCAACAATAACGCATTAAATGGAAATGAAAATATCTTAGAAACATGTCCAACGAAAACAATTTTTTTTTTTTTTTCAAATTAATGCATAACAGATGGACGGCATTTGGCATAAAAAATGCCAAATGCCGTTGTTAATATTATGAAGCACCACAATCAATTATTCTTAGGCTAGTCACCAGTGGCGAAGCGTCAAATATTTCCTAAGGGAAGCCGGCAGAATAAGAACCGTACGTGCGAATTTGACATTTAGTTAGAGTAACATGGACTTCACTGACAGCTAGCCGTAGCATAATAGCTTGGTAAAGCCGTCAGGAATCGGCTTGTAGGCAGGCTTCGCCACTGCTAGCCACTGACCTACAATATAACTGCAATAACACTGGTTGCACAATTATATTGATCGTCAGTAGATATTGACGGTCAATATCGACTACTGACGATCAATATAATTGCGCAACCAGTGATAGCACAGTTATATTGTAGGTCAGTGGCTAGCCTTAGGAGTGCTTGGAACATAGCATAGCTTATAATACTTGGTTCGAGACCAATTTACTTCTTCCCATTGCAAGTCCATTTGAGCAACCCGCAAGTGATAACTTACTTAACTGTGGTTAGAATACGTTACCTATCGAATAAAAGATTTGCAATTGGATAATATAAAAAATCATGGTTAAGACGATAGTGTCGTTTTGAAATCGCAGCGATTTAACCGCTCAACTATAGGCTCGGCACCAGAGACATTTCTTTTGCGAAGCAACAATCTGTTTTGCTTCAACTTAGGGTATAGGTATGGTCGTAAAGAAAGAATGAGATAACTGCATGAACATTTTCCGCATGCCGTGTTCCCCGCTTGGCTTGGCGCTTCCGCGCCGTCTATGAAGAACGCCATCCCTTCTGGGCAGTCGCCACGTGTGACGCCACGTGCCGAAAGCCGGTTGGTCCTGTACCTGATGCTGCAAGAAATGCCGGCCCACCACTTAAAACCAATCATATCACCTGAACCCTCGACCTTATTTGTGCTCGTCGTTGGTGCCAAAATACGTCTTAAACTTTATACCTTGTTTCACTTAAAACCCGTTCTGGCCCCTATAATATCGTACGCAATAGGTATGCACAACCGACACCATACATTTCTATCACACATTAACACAGACACACAAAGGTCCATGCCCACTCACAACACACACTCGATACACACACACACACGCGCGCGCATGCGGACTAGTATTATTTATCTGTAAAATTTAAACGTCTTAACAAAGGTTTATGGTTTATATATTTTTTAATTTAGAACCATGTAATAATATCATGATGTAAGCTATAAGCTAAAATTGTACCTACTTGATTTATTTGAAGAAATAATAATAAACATAATGTGCGGATAAAGTCGCGGAGAAGAGCTACATTGACTAAGATTATTATCTCAGTAATTGCTTTCATTCCAATCTTAAATTGCTATGAAATTGGACATCGGATAGCGAATTTATGTAATTATAACTACGTTCTAACGTATTGCAGCTACCAGCAGTTAAATCTCGTCCGAATCTAATAAGAATGTTACGATTTTATCTAGTAACGTGTCTTCTAGTCTGTATTTTTCAGCAAATCCCGACAGTGGTCCTAGAATTGGCAAGTCATGGATCGCAGCAATATCTAGGAAACGGCAGGGATCAATTCAAAGGAAACATCTTGAAGCCGCATGAAAAAGGAAACCGGAGGAATCGAAGATATGGCGAGACAAATTTAAGTAACGGCGAAGAAAACGCGGGCTACACCGATGACGAGGCGGATAACACCGGAGAAGAGGCAAGTAACACCGGAGAAGAGGTGGGCGACACCCGAGAAGAGACGGGAAGCACCGGCGAAGAGACGGGCAACACCAGAGAAGAGGCAGAAATCCTGAAAAGAGCAGTACAAATGCAAAAAAACACGGATACGTCTTCCCGCGAGAATACTTTGGAAGATGACCCAGATTGGCAGCTGATGGATAGCACCAACCCGTTTCCGGATGCATGCCCTGCATCAAAATTCGAAGACAAAATGGGTTTGAGATTTTGCATTCTTGAGCACATGTGGTCTGCACAAGTACCAAATAATGTTAAATCACACTTACCAGATAACTTCCCAAATGACTTTCTGAATAATTTGAAACCACAGTTACCAGGTTATTTCCCAACTGAAGTTCCGAATAATGTTAAACCACAGTTACCAGGTTACTTCCCAAATGATGTTCCGTCTAATGTTGAACCGCAGTTACCAGGCTATGTCCCGAATAATGTTAAACCACAGTTACCAGGTTACTTTCCAACTGACGTTCCGTCTAATTTTGAAGAACAGTTGCCAGGTTATTTCCCAAGTAACGCTCCAAATAATTTTAAACCACCGTTACCTAATTACTTACCAACTAACGTTTCGAATAATTATAAACCACAGTTACCAAGTTACTTCCCAACTGACGTTCCCAATAATGTTGAACCACAGTTACCAGGTTACTTCCAGAATGATGTTCCGTCTAATGTTGAACCGCAGTTACCAGGTTATTTCCCGAATAACATCCCGAATAATGTTAAACCACAGTTACCAGGTTACTTCCCAACTGATGTTCCGTCTAATGTTGGACCACAGTTACCAGGTTATTTCCCAAGTAACGCTCCAAATAATTTTAAACCACAGTTACCTAATTACTTACCAACTAACGCTCCGCATAATTATAAACCACAGTTACCAAGTTACTTACCAACTGACGTTCCCAATAATGTTGAACCACAGTTACCAGGTTACTTCCCAACTGATGTTCCGTCTAATGTTGGACCACAGTTACCTAATTACTTTCCAACTAACGCTCCGAATAATTATAAACCACAGTTACCAAGTTACTTCCCAACTGACGTTCCCAATAATATTGAACCACAGTTGCCAGGTTACTTCCCAACTGATGCTCCGTCTAATTTTGAAGAACAGTTGCCAGGTTATTTTCCAAGTAACGCTCCAAATAATTTTAAACCACAGTTACCTAATTACTTTCCAACTAACGCTCCGAATAATTATAAACCACAGTTACCAGGTTACTTCCCAACTGACGTTCCCTATAATGTTAAACCACAGTTACCAGGTAACTTCCCAACTGACGCTCCGAATAATGTTAAACCACAGTTACCAGGTTATTTGACAACTGATGTTCCGTCTAATGTTAAACCACAGTTGCCAGGTTTCTTCCCAAATGTAGTTCAGGATGATGCTAACCCACAGTTACCAGGTTATATCCCAAATGATGTTGCGTCTAATGTTGAACCACAGTTAACAGGTTGCGCCCCGGGCCCCCTTTGCTACAGTTTCACCGATGTTCCAAATACTAATCATATTTCAAATTTTACTATAATTGACACTTAACTACCTAGGTACTTTTATATAAATTATGTATTGTATATGGCCAGTAACTTCTTGGTGAGCGTCAAGTTGGCGTACTTGTCGAAGATATCCAGGATCAATGATTCCAATAAATAGTACCCAAATAGTACCCAATTAGTGCCTAGTTCAAAAAAATAGTACCTTTGTCATTTGGGAGATATGAGTCTTGTTTAACAGGTACGCTATCTTGACGTCAAGCTGGCGTGCCAGCGTACCAAGTCAGGCTCTCCACAGTGGTGCTGCTCCCAAAAATGCTGTATATCCCAAAAAATAGTACCCAAATAGTACTCCTGGCTCACGATATCTCAACTTCGTAGCTCTAATACAAACTGAGATATTTCATACAAAAATATTGTGTACCGTCAAGTTGGCGTACCCGGCCGAGATCACACAGAAAGCCAGTGAATTCCTAAGCCAGCTTTATACCAAATAATAGTACCCGGAATAGTAACCCTTTTACAACTAAAACATAAAAGAAAAGCTAAGTGGAACATAGAAAAAAATTCACGCATACTTCTACATACAAACTCATTTTGGTACAGTCGAAAACAAAGGAAATTTATAACAGGTAGTAAAAGAATATGTTGATAACATAAGTAAACATATGCCGATAATGTGATGTTTTTAACCATGTTTAACTTGCAAGTGATGCAAGTGATTGAACGTAAATCTAGTTATAGGGCTTACGTCCTGCTTAAAAGATTGAAAGAAGAAATGATAAATATAATTGCAATAAGAAGAAGAATTTTAATACATATTTTTTCAGTGTTCCATTTAGTTCTTGGTCTATGTCTTTTTTGAACAGGGGTACTATTACCACTACAATTTCATTTTTTTTGGTCAGCTGGATCAGGAATTTAATGGCTTTCTCTGTGATTTCAGCCGGGTACGCCAGCTTGACGGGTCAATAAATTTTACCCGTGTTTGGTATGAAATATTTCAGTTTCTGTTAGAGCTACGAAGTTGAGACTTCGTGAGCCTAGGGTACTATTTGGGTACCATTTTCTGGGATATACAGCATTTTTGCGAGCAGCTCCATTCTGGAGATCCAGACTTGGTACGCCAGCTTGACATCAAGTTAGCGTACCTACCCGTTAAACAAGACTCATATCTACGAAATTACAAAGGTACTAATTGGGTACTATTTTTTGGAATCATCAGATCCTGGATATCTTCGACGAGTACGCCAAATGACGCTCACACTTTTTGAAGCAATACAGTTGGGTGTTTCGTACCACGGTACCACTCACTGTTACACGTTAAGCCGTTAGGCGGGCAGTGTCGTAGTTACCAAAATGCCAGACGGTGCCGTGCACTGGGGCCCCTAAGCTCGGGGGGCCCTCGGAACCTGTCCAGCAAATCTCGTATTGAACTAGCTAAAAAATTGTTACCTTTTAACTATTTCTATAGTTTATCCCCTGCCCCCGTAGCACACTAATTTTCATCGCGTACGTAAAGTGTTCGTACCTACCTCCCACCCGCGTATTAGTTAAAAAGTGACTGATGCATTACGTACGCGATAAAAGTTAAAAAGTTAAAAGTTAAGTGTGCTAGGCCCTCTGGTTAAACTTGGTAGGGTCACAATGTGGGCAGTTTGACCTTTTGAGTTTTTAATTGATGTCTAATAAAAATGCAGCAAAGATGCAATGGTTGACGCTATAAATATACTTAACATAAAACATACCGTCCCACACATTGCTGTCGTGCACCTGCTTAAGTAGAACAATAACAATATGTAGTTAGATTAAGTATAAGTAACTACTATAGATAGAGTAATTGGAACATGTGCTTTTAATTTCATCATTAATAATAAATTAGAGTGAAAATAATTTTGGAGTTATTTCTGGATCCGGGTCCGGGTAATATTGTATTAAATCTGCTACTGGAGCTTCCTGGTCTTCGTAAAAATCGCATGCGAGTAAATATTCTCTCTTGGAATAATCGTCACCCGTGCAAAAAATCTCTCCTGAAAATAGAGAAGTTAGTATTTCATATTTCGATTTTGTTCTGACTGACAACCTATCAAAAATTGGTCAAAATCGGTTAACATTTAAGGGTTGAAATCGTTAAGGCCTTATGGGTATAAAAAGCCTTAGGTTCACACTCCTCATAAACGCCTGGCCTAGAGATATGGCATAAGAATAAATACTATTCGAAGGGCATCTGCAGCGGCGTTGTAGTAATTCGACAGCAACACCGACAAAAAATTACTTACAGCGCCCCACGCTCTACCTAACCCCTCTCTCGCCTACGCAACAATTACGTTTGTTACAAGTATGTACCTATAGGTATAATACTAACTTCACTTCTTCCGCGACTTCGTCCGTGTCGAATTTGTTAATCCTAAACCCTTTCAAAACGGTAAATATTATAACAAACAAGCCTACCTTCGTATTTATATATTGTATTAGTTAAAAGCTGTAGATTTAAACAACACTGATTCGGTACCTTCTCGAGTCGGTGACAACTGACACGTATAGAACGCAAATTAACTAATTACTGGGAAGAAACCAGTAGTTCCCAGAGTAGTCAAAGGACTTACAACTACTGTTAATAGCAAACAATTTCACATTTTAAGTGACGAATTTATGGAACTAACTAACATTGAAAAATGTGTCACTTACTTGGTGCGGCCCTAGCATGCCAGACACGGGGATAAGTTAAATCCGTTTATCTCTCTGAATATCTCTTTCGTCGGCACTAGTGTGAGAGAGACGCACATAGAGACAAGACGGTTTAACTTATTCTTGTGTCAACCTTGCTAGGGCCGCTGGAAACTATCATCTATTTCATCCATTATTTTTTCAATGTTTCTCTAAGGTTTTCTATTATGCTTTTGATGTAAAGGGGGTACTATTTCCAGTACTATTTTTTGGTATATAGCTGGCTTAGGAATTCAATGGCATTCTGTGTGATCTCGACCGGGTACGCCAGCCTGACGGTGCACAATATTTTACCCGTGTTTGGTATGAAATATCTCAGCTTCTATTAGAGCTACGAAGTTGAGACTTCGTGAGCCAGCGGTACTATTTGGGTACAATTTATTGGGATATACAGCATTTTTGGGAACAGCACCGTTCTCCAAATCCAAACTTGGTACGCCATCTTGACGTCAAGTTAGCGTACCCGTGAAAAAGAGCTTATATCTCCGAAATTACAAAGGTACTATTTTTGTTAAGTCGGTACTAATTCGGTACTATTTGGGTACTATTTATTGGAATCATCAGATCCTGGATGTCTTCAATGGGTACGCCAACTTGACGCTCACAAATAAAGTACTGTTATTACAAATTAAATAAGATATATTGTTGTAAAATCAAAAGAAAAGTAAAAAATGAATGCATGTATTTAAGACGTATTTGTGTTAATTCATTTAGCAATTCCAATAAATTTCTTGTTAAAAGATTTGTCTCATTGTATTTTAACCGAACCATTTGAAATTTCTTAATAACGGTGTATTATTGGATACCTATTATATAAAACACATTGGTTTTTTAATTATTTAAGTCATTAATTATTAATGCTCTTTACTTAATGTTTCTTTATGCGAAGAATAAATAAGGATTGAAACTTCTTCGATATCGTCCTACAATGGTCGTAATTCGTAAAGCACGTGGTAAAAAACACGACAGTAGCGTCTTTAATAGCAGCACTTCACGCTCGTACGAGGCGGTCGGACGAGGCCAAAGTGTATAGTAAGTATAGTGCGAGCGCACTCGGGTCAATCCGAGCGGGCCGACTTCACGCTCTCACTCGCCGGCACTCGGCAGAATTGAAAAAGTGCAGCGACCCTGACATGCATGGCACAAAGATAAATTAGAACCGTTTATCTCTAATTGCGTCTCTCTCACACTAGTGCCGATGAAAAAGATAGTCATGAAGATAAACGGTACTAATTTATCTTTGTGCCATGCATGTTAGAGCCGCAGGTATTAAAAGATACCATTCTGATAGTATTTATTCTTATGCTTGTAAACGGTTTATTAATTACGTAAATAAAATGCTAAATACACTGGATGGACAATGTCAATAGGTAAACTACAATATATTTTTTTACTTAATCGAGAACAATGCGACGTTGCCAGCTCAGTTTTGTAATACGTCTCTTAACGAATTAAATTTAATTTTTTTGTACAAAATAATATAGGATTTATTTATTAGGTGTTTTACCCTCAATATCCATAATGTGTACGATGCTCTTGGCTTCGAGGGCGCCTACACAGTAATGCTCCTCCATCAAGTCGGGGTGCCAGTACAAAATTGCATCACGGCACGATGTTCCTGCTATCGGCAACAGTATTCTGTCCTGAAAATGTACCTACATAAGACACTTATAAATATAAACTTTGACAAATAAGAGAAAGACAATGCATTGAGATATAGATAGCACATATAGCTGGGCTACATCTACGGCTAACGCCATTAATTTTAACACGTGAATCGAGCCACTGTAACGTAGGTACTGTTTTTATTTCGAGTCAGGCGCCACAACGTCAATAAAAAACATTTAAAAGCATCAAGCAGGAAACCTGTGCCTGTATTCGACATTGCCTAAACGATATCGCAAATGATTTTGCTACGATATGCTCTTTTAAACTTGACAGCAAAGATGGCTGCATTGTAAAACCATTGTCGCGATATCTATCGCTTAGAGCGCTTACGCACTACGTCCGATCCGAATCCGTGAAAATATAGATCTAGAAATATCGGACCGAATTCGGATATTGCTAACGTACTAGTCCGATCTCTGATCCAACTGTCACCTTGAACTAAACTGGATGACCGAACTGCTCGTACACAGCTTGGATTGAGTTCGGATACGGTTTGGACGCAGTGCGCAAGCATTCATACAAATAATACTATGGCTACTTCGGTCCGTCAATAAGACGGAGAGAAATCGGATGACGGAAGCTGGACCTAGTGCGTAAACTACCATAGGAATAGTTCTACGACTACTCCGGAGCGTATTTTCGCGGGTTCGGGTCGGATACGGATCGGACGTAACGTAGTGCGTAAGCGCTCTTACGCTGGGTAAACTGCGTAAACTGACCAACAATATAACTGTGCAATATCACTGGTTGCATAATTAATTATATTGATCGTCATTAGACGATACAGACCCAGCTTTAGGCAATATCGAATAGAGACATCTGCGGCCCTAACATGCATGCCACAAAGATAAATTAGAACCGTTTATCTCTAAGCCTTTCTCTTTCGTCGGCACTAGTGTGAGAGAGACGCACTTAGAGATAAACGGTTCTAATTTATCTTTGTGCCATGCATGCTAGGGCCGCTGTTATCACCCCCTTACCTTACAAATAATTTTGTTGTTGACGATGGGTTCCTTGACCTCGCCGGTGCAGAAGAACTTGCGCTTTTTCCTCATGATCACCGTGCTCACTTCCAGGACGGTTTTAATGCTGTTCCCTTGCAATTAAAGAGTATTTTCAAAATGCGTCTTCATTATAGTAATAATAAAAAATGTCAGCGGTCAGGGTCAATATCATGGCGGGTTTTTTAGCCGTCTTAATTTTTACATTTTTGCAATGCGGCATCAAGAGCAAGCAGAAAATGCGGAATAAATTGAAATACCCGATACACATGTTAACGAGACTACAGAAGCGCATCGCTGAAGATGCCGCCGCAGCAACAAGTGCATGCCCTACTAGGCCGCTCGCCGCGCCCTGCTTTAAATCAGAGGATGAAGTATTCGCCTGCGCGATGAGCAGTGACGACGAGCCGCCGCCGTCACCTATGACACCGCTACGGCCAGTGCGTCGCCGAGGCCGACCCCCGCTACGGGTATGGTTGGAGCCTACGGGACCGTGTGTCCCGCCGCCGGCAGGTACGCGAGTACGTCGCAAGAGATGGGTGCATTCGATACATGGGAACGTAATGCGTGCCTTTTATGGAACTACAGAGGGAGAAACCTACCTGACCGCGTATCGAGTCCGGATGCTCACCGTGATACTGATGAACCTACCATGTCCGTCACTGCACACCAACTGGCGGATCAGGCCCCCAAGGCTCGTTGCATTCGAGATAATGTCGATTACGAGATTAAAGAGATGTGACATCGAGTGACATGAGAATAGAGACTTCATTCGTTTGTCTATGATTAAAAAAAAAGCATTCGTCTTGACGGAGGATCGGATTGCCGCCATTACTGTTGTCATTTGTTTGTCTGTTCGTTTTTTGCTGTTACAAAAGTAGAATTGTAAAAAGTTGTTTGTAATTTACATTTTATTTGAAAATATGAATAGTAGTGACTCCGAGAACGATTTGAAAACTCCGCCGGATATCGTAAATGCAGCCACGATTGCAACAAATAACTTGTTTCCAGAAAATATTGTTTCTGAACACATCATGGAGGATTTGTAATATGTGTGTAGATAAAGTTATGTACCTATGCAACTGTATATAATTTGGCCTTAAAACACTCGTGCGATCTTATTATGAAACTCGCCTGTCGGCTTGTTTCATAAACCCACACTCGTGTTTTAAGGACTATCATTGTGCAACCGTTGCATAAACTACTATTATGCTTATTACTTATAATAAATACCTAATAAAATTGCATTTGTAGTTTTCCCTCTTTCATGTTTCTAAAAGTGTAAAAACTTATAGCCCACCCTAATTTTAATAATATCCAATATCTTCAGCTACCGGAAGTGTAGATTTAAATGACACCCCAACCAGCCGCTGACTTTAGATTAAACTAGTAGAAATTTTTATTTACATGATAATAAGTACATTATTTTAATAATACTACAAAATAACTGCGGGGCAGTAGGTACATTTTACGGCCGAATTATTCATACATGTCGTAACAAAAAAGTTGAATGTGAACCTATTTACTAACCTATTACACTACACACTACACTATTTGTGGTGAAAGTACTATGAATCTGAGAAATAAAGGCACAATATTTATATATTACCTTCTGCCCGCGACTTCGTTCGCGTGGAATTCGGTTATAATTATGCCCTCGGGCGGAACTTTAACATTTGCCAGAATAAAAGTAGCCTATGTGGTAATCCAGTGTATAAGCAACATATTTCAATTCCAAATTCACCCAGCCGCTGAAGCGTGAAGGAGTAACAAACATACTAACTCACACACAACCGCACACACAAAGATTCGCATTTATAATATTAGTGTGATATTATGACTTCGCGAATACTGTAAACTTTGTTAATATTAAATGTCAGTGAACTTACCTTTTTCACCATTGATTGCGTCAAGTTCGCGCATGCCCCGCGCCTGCGTCTCTCTACTGTTTTGCTGCTTCATGGTTGTAGCGAGTCTCTCCATGGCGTGCACAAACTCGTCAATGGGCCCTTAACAGCGACACATATGGTGAAAGTACAATACAATACAATACAAATACTCTTTATTGAACACCACATAAAACATATTGGAAAAAGGCAAAGAAATAGGTAACACGGTATACAATAGGCGGTCTTATCGCTAAGTAGCGATCTCTTCCAGACAACCTTTTGAAAGAAGAGATGGCATAACAGACAGTAGTATAAAATACAAAATTATTTAAATGTGAGAGATGCAACCTGAAGAGGCAATGCAACCAGCCGGACATCCGGACATCCGGACATACGAAAGCATTTTTGCCCAAGCTGAAACGGAGACGCTTCGCGCTCACTCGGGTGATCCAGGGAAAAAAGATGCTTTCGTATGTACATATGTCCGGCTGATCTCCTCTACAGATCGCATTGTTTTGTGAGCAGGTTCGATACGGCCGTTTATGCCACATATTTTGATACTTTCAAGGGAATACAAAGGGACTCAAATCCTATAGGGTACTTCCGTTGACCTAGAATCATGAAATTTGGCAAAAAGCAGTGTCTTACAGCACAAGTAAATGAAAACGTCCGAAAACCGTTTTGATTTTTGTTAAACGGAATAACCTTTGCAAGGTCGTATCTCACTCTACGATTGCACGGAGATAGGAGTTTGCGAAAGTTATTTTTTGTCTTATTTCATAGGTTGGTTGTAAATGATTACCCCGTTGTTAAAAGAGGTATATTTTTAATTTTAAGGGTTCCTTACCTACAAGGTACTGTTTCTTTTTCATTGGTAAGTACGGAACCCTCGGCGCTTGAGTCAGATTTCGTTTGCATAGAAAATATCTTCAATTGGATCGTAAAGGCGTAAATTTTTTGAAAGAATTGGAAGTGTGTAGTAGGAAGCCGGGGAAGCGCACCCTATTTGATTGGACCAATGAGCGGGCGCGGTGATAGAGTTGAAGCCGGGGAAGCGCGCGCTTAATTGATTTGACCAATGAGTCATTGAGTTCATTAATAATATAATATTCCCTATAATTACCGAGTGACATCGTAATGAAATAACTAATTTAGGGTACAGTGGTTCTGATTTCTTCGAAATTGCCATTATTTTGATAGTTTTGCTTATCTATTGGATTGGCTGCTCAGCTATGTTTTTTGTACTAGTGAGACTTCTTAGTCCCTAGGTAATATGGGGGATCGACATTTTGATTGTGATAAATTTGTAACCATACTTAACCATCCAGAATTTACTCTGTCTTGATACCCTTAATTTTTAGCTCTTACTTGAAAACTTGCTTAACTACCACGGTAATAGGTGCCTTTACCTTACAATCAGACAAACGTACAAGAAATTAAAAAAAAAACCATTGGGATTTTTTGTGTGCTCATTCTGAAACGCCATAGCATATTTTCATTGTGATCTTCAAAGTAGAAACAGTTTTTTTCCAATTTACGATTTTATTATATGTATAGAGCAAGTACCTACTTCTTTTGATATAAAAAAATTTGGAAAATACCGTAAGAAGGGGATAAGTAACGAGAGTCTGTTAGAAGCCCGACGTCGAAGGCGGGAGGGCTTTTAATGACTCGAGTTTGGCATCCCCTTACTGCCCATGATACACACAATGTTTTTCATCACATTTGCGAGGAAATTAAATAAAAATTAGACAAAAAAAGAATGTTTTATTCCCATTGTACACCGTGAATTACCATCAGGTGGGTAGAATAAACTGTATGTCGCGTCGGTTGCGCGCTACTTGTATAAGAAAACGATCACCGCTGGAGCCGGCGCGTGTCCCCGCCACCTGGCGCACACCCCGCCGTCAGCGGGAGTTATAAACCATACTAAACTCCCGTGGGAGTTATGGATTTTGTATGGTTTATAACTCCCGCTGACAGCGGGGCGTAAAGAGCAGCTATATCGGCTATAGCTCTTTGTACGCCTGCGTATAATAACACCCTTTCCGAGCAAGTGTGATGAAAATGATATATTTTTTAACTTAATTAAAACAAATTATTCGTAGAAAAGGATATATATACTTTACCTGTGCCAAAACTGCCGCCGTCTAAATAATTAAGAAACTGATAAAAACGTAAGGCTTCATCTGATTCTATTTCATCCATAACCGGCCTCTGCCAGAAAATAATAAAATCAGTTATGGTAGGTAAACATGGTAGATGGTAATGTTCTCTAAGCTGTTTGTGCTTACGAATTTTCCACTCCATGCCCCGACGTCAGAGTACAGCGAGTTGACTCGGCTCGGCATCCAGTCAAGCGAACTCCGCGCTATCAGGATTGGATGCTTGAAATAATCATAACAATTACTTTTAAGAGCTCCGTATCAAATTGTGAAAAACATCGTAACAATCACATTGTTTTCCGTCTCTCCGTCTGTCTGTAAACACTCTTTTTCTCAGGAACGGCTAAAAGTATCTAGCTGAAATTTGGCATATTTAGTTGTAGTATTTAGAAGTCCGTACAAGATAACTAAAGCCGGTGTTCACTTACCTACACTTTGTACTCTTTAATACATTACTGACAAAAGCGTTTCTTTCAGTTTTTTTTAACCTATAACTTTTTCCTCTTCCTAGATAAGTATGAGACCCGCAGTGCGCTACTCAGACTTGCACTTGATTGTTTTTTAATCGACTTCAAAAAACCCGAAGGAGGAAGTTCTCAATTCGACGCGTAAGTTTTTTTTTTCTAGCAATCCTTCTTATTGATCTGTTAGTGCCCATTCACAGAAATTTGAGTAGATACTTACCAAAGATGGAACTCTACTAAAAACATTTTGAATAAAAAATCCGACTAAAATAAACACGAGCATGTTGTGACAGTTAACTTAACAAAATGTGAAACAATTCGAATACAATCGCTGTACATTTATGGCTTGTTATTTGAAAAAGTCCAATTAATCTTATTCTAATTGGAGCAATATGTAATGGGCAATTACATATTGGAAGTACCTATTAAAAATATTCTCATGTGTGTTTCGAAAGGTTTCCTTTTAAACTTCAAACGAATTTTATGCCAAAGAAAAATGAGCGTAAGTATACCTATGTTATATGAGGATTGCAGTACGAGGAAAAAAATCGGTGAGTATGCAAATCCAGGCCGAAAATCTCAAAAAAAAAGCCCTTGCATTCTACTTTTACCTACCAAAATATAACTACCTACTACTTATTACTTTCAGCTAGTTCGCATATACATAGTCGGACGGGACAGGACTGTAGGTGGTTCTTTTCGTACTTTTTAGGGTATCGCACCTCAAAAGGAATAAACGGAACCCTTATAGGATCACTCGTGTCTGTCTGTCTGTCACAGCTAATTTGCGCCGAATCTACTGAACCGATTGAGTTGAAATTTGGTATAGGTGCATAATAATATATAAGTCGGTTACCGCAATACGAATGTGTAACGTAAATAAATGAATTTTACACATGAGGGCAAATTAGAAAAAAAGAAATTGCAAACTATATCGTGTGACATATAAATGAAACTCGTTGTGAGAATCTTAAATGTATATTTTTTATTAAAATATAAATAAATAGTTTGGAAGTTATTTACGAAAATAGGCGAAAATTTACCACCCCCCCCCCCCCTCTCGGAAACTACTGGGACTACAATTTTGATTTTTTTTTACAGAAAATAGATCTTTGTCTATAGATTACAGGAAAACCTATAATAAGTCTATGGTATCTAAAGTAACGTAGAAAATTTCAGATAATCACGTACAGGCCGGAACCCTCTCCACGCGTGTTTAACTCGTACTTGTTGAAGGCTGATTCAATAAACAGGGTTACTAATCCTCGCCGGTTATCTCCTGTCCAGTTTAAATTAAATTTATGTTAGGAATTCGGAGCAGCATAGTAATAGTAGATTGTTGCGCCAAGCAGAAAGTTATTCATTATTGCACCGAGTGTTCGTTTGGAACCCCAGCGTAGGTAGGGGAGGGCTTTTAAAACACGAGCGCAATAATACCTAAATCACTTGATGCGAGGTGCATAATCTACTTTTCTTTCAACTACTGCAAAAAGTTGGTAAACTAAAAGTAAAGTTATAAACTAAAACCTAGCGACGTAAAAAGCATTTTTGCTCGTGGTATGACGCACCCTTAGAATTTTTATATAGCGTACAGTTACAGTTGTAAGTATGACACTTCCACGTTCTCTACAAATCATATGATACCCCATATATTGAAATCGGTTCAGTGGTTCTGGCTGGAGCTAATTTTCACTTTGACACATTATGTATGTTGACTAATTACAAAAGTGCCAGGAATTGGCAGAATCAGGTCAGGAATATTTACCTAAATGTCCTTCTACATGGTTTGTTAACAACGTTATTGTAGTCTATACTGGCAACATTTGCATCATAGACCAAACTTGCACTAATGACAGGTGACAGTTTTTTTTATCAATGTTGCCAGTTTAGACTTGTAAAATTATAAGTTGTAGCTTCGTGAAACGGGACCAACATGCAATACAAGCGAAAACTCTTTTTCTATTAAAACAAGTTCCTCTTCCGAAAGGTTAACAACACTGTTGCCTACACAATCTGTACGAGCACAAAAGCTACTGGCGACATTCTATTGATAGAAGGCATTAATGTTATGTGAAATATTTATGGCATTTTTCTCAAGGATGTTCGGCAGGTTTTGGCAGTTTGGCAGTAAGTGTATGGCAGATTCACTATTTCCATAATGGTCACACTGGTGCCCGTTTTTCAAATTTCATTGAGTTTTCATCCATTTTGGTGTGGTCAAGGGCCACATTAACCCCAGTTTTCGGCACGTGAGTTGTGTTAACATTTATTACGAGTACTTAAGTAATTCATGTAAATTTATATTACATGATGTAACGTCGGGTGATAAAAGTGTATTTCCCCAAATTGGCCGAAAAATTAAATTGTTTTTGGGCGACCTTGTAACGAAATACTTTATTATTTCATCGTATTACAGCAAAATGAGTTTTTAAACTAAAAAAAATAAATTCTCTGGCATCATATTTTAATCATCAGATGACCTTCTAAATACGATTACATTAGCTAATTACCTGCTTATTCCGTGAACTTCGATCCTGTGACCGCGAACAATTCTGTAATAGCCAATTTAAAACTTTCTCCCGTGTCACTGCAAGATTGTGTCAGTTTGTTCTCGTACTTATTTAAGTAAGCAGAACGTGGAAAATAAAATGTTTCGTTGTTCTTCGGTTTTATTCAAACACATTGGAATGGCCCGCCAAATGGCCTCGTGTAAATCAAAGTGTAAATGGTGCATTAGGTATACGTAGTATAACTTGGCTCTTATGAGCTTTTGCATCAGACGATAGATGGCAGCAAGTTCCATACATGAAAAAAATTCTATAGAGTAACCACTCTTATGATCTATATATACGTAGTATCCCTTATTAGTCTGTGGTCTGTATTAGTACTCCAATTTCGCGCCATTGTGTTGCTTTTATTTCCTTCTGTTTTGGTTGTTTTATTAAAACGTAAACATTATAATGCACGTGCGTGTGAGATTATTTGGTAAACCCGACACAGTCGTCATGGTTGAGTCTAAGCTAACAAAAGTAGAACAGTTTCGTCGTATTTTAAAAGATAAGTTTAAAGTGGAACCAAAGTTGCAACGGCTGCTATACGGCGGTAAACTGGTAAAATCACATTATTATGCTTCCTTGATTGTGAATTACCTTATTATGTTATTCCTACTTGTTATATTTGTTTCATTATTACTGCTTGCTATTCCTGGGTTTTTTGGTTATATTGAAGACAACAAGATTTTTGACTACGAAATTACAAATCATGCTTATTGTAACTACGAGTTATCTTGATGAGAACATGATGGTTAGATTATTCTGTTAATGCTTATATAAGCTAACATGGCCGGATTATCCATGAGGCAGCGTAGGCAAATAGGGACCTCGCATCGGCTAGGGGCCTCGCGCATGATTTGTTTTATCGTTTAGGGTGATGGCATACCTTTCTAAGTTAATAAAAAATAGCGAAATTATGAGTATAAATGCATTGTACAAAACATGTGTATTAGGGAATTAGAAAAGGGTAAGCGCCCTGAGAATTGCATTGCTCTGTAAGCTAAGCATAAAATTTGCTATATATTATGCTGCCATACTGATCTATGTTTAAAAAATAATGGTTAATAAATGTCTGTTTAATAAAAAAAACCACTACCTTTATGGTTGATGCTACTTCATATTTTTTAGAATTAGTAAACAATATTGATATGCTCCTCTGCTGCACTGGGAGTGAAGAAATAGCATAGAATGCGTGCGGATGCTTATCAACCTAGCATGTCGTAAAAGTCGACTAAGGGACGGGTCCTCTCCAACATGGTGGACTAACTGTATGGGCGATGGGCTGATCACCTGTCACCATACTGTTCATCATACCATCTCAGGACTAATTAATCGAACGTGGCCACAAGTAGTCTTGTGGCTCTGCCCACCCTATTAAGGATTTTGGGCGTGATGCTATGTATGTATATATGTATATATACAATATTGATAAGCCTTTTAACTGAAAAATGCTTTTGTAAAATATGTAATAGTATTAAGCAAATACCTACATAACATTTAAATTACATAAGTTATATTGTAAAATCGCTATTAGTGAAACTATTTATTTTAAAATAGCATATTTGCACAAAAAGAAGAAAGAAGTGCAAGCATCCATAGCCATAATTACTCCGAAAACCATAACTTTAGGTGGTGTTCGATTCAATGTTATTTGGTATGATTTTCAGTAGTTAAATCAATTTAGTATAACTCATGAACTCATATAGCATACTTAGTCATGATTGTTTTCCTTTTTACTTTTCTTCATTATATAACTAGTGGCTCCATGAGCTGTAGACCTCGTGACAAACTTAGCTTTGCCGTTGGAATACTGACATCCCTATACATCAACGTAGGTCGGGTCAGTATACCAATACCGCAAATAAGCTTGTAATTGCAAAACGTCCATATCTCCACAATTTTGAAAAAACATTTAGAAGCTGAATCGACAAAAAAATTCTATATAATTATTGAACCTGCTCACTAAATTTCATGAGAATCGTTTGTGAACTGCGACCTGTAGATGAGAACAAATGGACAGCCAAAGGACATCCACTGGACATATGAAAGTATTTTTGCCCAACCTGAAAGCGAGATGCTTAGCTTGCTTCACTCGCTTGGTCAAAAAAATCCTTAATTTAAGATATTCTTCATATTTATAGAACTAACAGTTTTGGCTCTCGAGGGTGCAGGGTGGGGCAAATAACTCCAACAAAAATGACACCTTAGAGTTCAATATTTCCTTAACCATTCTCAAACTGTAAAAATGGATGTGGACATACAGAGAATGTTTTTCAAAGAGCTATCCAATGCACCTCATTCGAGGTTGTATATGATAATACATTTTTTACCTTTGCTTTTTTACCTTTAGGTGTATCAGAGCTAATGTAAAATAAATTTTGTTCACTAATTTTATATGTAGTAGGTGCGGGACCATCTTTTATGATTGTAGAAAATTTGAGCTTTGTAACTTTACTGGTCTTTGAGAAAATGTCGCTGTGACACATGGATGGACGGACAGAAGGACATGTAGAATCTATAAGTGTAGTTTTGACTATGGAACACTAAAACATAAAGTAGCCAAAAAGCCTTGTAGTAAATGGTCCATAAGTGTCATAGTATTGTTAGGGTCAAAAATTTTGCCTTCTTGGACTAGCTGTTTCTCTGTAACCAATAAACCTATAGTGTTCAGGTTACCTCAAATTTTAGGAAATTTAGTTTGCTTTTGACAAACACTTTTACATGGTAGTTTTATCGAATGAACTGAATCAAGCGCCATTTTTACGAACAACATGGAAGTAGCACAACATTTTCAGGGTTTCAAAATTGGGTATAAACTACTCTCATGGGAGCTAACAACATATCGCTGCCCCAAACGCATGAACACACATGTTCGCTGATCCTTTGAGTTACCCATGCAACATTGCTAGGCAGATTTTGAATAATAATTGTAATAATGAATTGTCTGACATAATTTTTATCTATTTAGGCATTTCATACCTTATTTTGCATATTTACTTTGTTCTTACCATTATCTGTCTATCTAACGTGTAAGTGCTTTAGTATCTGCATACTGTAAACTTATATTGAACTGAATATATAATAAATAGATAAATACAACTCAATAAATGTTACAGTTGGAGGATGGTTGTACATTTCATGACTACAGCATTAAGCTCAATGATGTTATACAACTGATGGTTCAACAACAACCAGAGCCCTCAGAAAAACTCAAAAAAGACATAGATGAAAGGACAAAAGCTAAAACCAGTGATAAAAGTGAAAAGGAAGTAGTTTATACAGGTATGTGCCTTGAAAATTAAAAAGTTGGTATTGTTTATTTCATTTGGTCTGTGTTCAGTTGGTTTTATAAAAACTGCCTGAAATCATTGTCCTTTTATTCAATTTTTGTAATTCAGATACAGACAGTGCATTTTATGCAATTGGAGATTTGGTTGATATGAAGGACCGCGAACAAGGTGCTTGGTTTGAAGGAAAAGTTGTCAGAATAGTACAAGATCCTAATGCTCCAGCCCAACTAAAAGCTGATGCAGTGCATACAAAACCCAGCACAGAGGAAGAGAGCGACTCTGAAAACAAACCACCGAGCAGCGCAACTAACAGTAAGAACACAATAAAACCAAAGAAAAATGGTATTGCTGAATATTTTAGTAAAACACCAAAGAAAAAAGAATGTCAGAATGTGGTCAAACAGGCAACTGCAGATAATAATGAAATCAAAAAAATGCATTTATTGTACAAGGTGCAGTTAGATGCAGAGTAAGTATAAGAAAAAAATCTCCAATTAATAAAATAGCATTTCTAGTACATTTGATGAAACATTATTTTAATCTTTACAGTGATGAGGACACATACCACTATTGTAAGTTAAAGGAAATTAGACCAAGAGCTCGTACTGTGATTGAAATTGAAGATCTGAATAAAGGACAAACAGTCATGGTCAACCATAACACAGAGAATAGATTAGAAAAAGGATATTGGTAAGAAATTCGAAATTCCTTCCTCTAGTTAGTAGCAAGATGTTTTTGTTTATGGAGACACATTTGAAAATTGATGTTTTATCTTTTATATTCATTACAGGTATGACTTTAAGGTAGACGAGATAAAGAAACAACGAACCAGCTATGAGCTTGTAGGAACATTATATCTCGGCCCGGAGGCTATTCCTCAGAATGACACCAAAGTTAGAGTGCATGACAAGATCTTTGCTATTGAAGAAGTTGTGCCGCTAGCTGACAGGAGCCCTGATTATAACAAGACGATGACTACTCAGCCTGATAAAAGTATGTGCGCTCATCATCTAAGCATTATTCAATAAAATTTCAGATAATTATGTACGCAACCCTCTCCACGCGAGTTAAATCGCACTAGTCCGGTTTTTTCTTGAAATAGCTTCTATTTGCCACTCCCACATTAGAAAATAGCCGATTCTCAGCCCATAGTGCGCCGGCGCGTTTTTAAAGTGTGAATTACATCCAAACTACGCAACGCATATAGAATTGTGGGATATTAAATTAAAGCATTAAATATGCTTACTGCGTAGTGCGTAAATATAACAGAAAAAAAGTGCCAGAAAAAATGCACGTTTTGGGGTCCAGATGACATGCCTACTAATAATGTACTAAAAATTTGGTGCTAGTATCCGAAAGTAAATTATTGCGGCCTTTTTTGTACATAAAGCAGCTAGTGCACTCTTTTTAAGTTCTTCCTTTGCGATCTGAAAACGTTAAAGCTATGTTACTTACTTTAAGAATTGAAATTGAATTTGAAAATTGAAATTTTTGGTTTCCCTTATAGGATCATTACCATTGAATTGTTTGACGTGTCGTGATGATGAAGATGTACTTTGCAAGGATTGCGGGTGCTTTCTGTGTCTTGGAAAAGATTTTCCTGATAAGGTACTTACAGCATTAACTACTTAAAACTGAAAAGTTTATTATGGCGCCAGACCCCGAGATTTTCTAAGAATTGGGTCTAAAGTGCAGCATTTTTGTATTCTTACCCAGTTCACCTCTTTGTTCACTTCTTGTATTACTACACATATAAAAATTGGAATCGGGTACGACTATAGGTTGACCGCTTAAATGAGTCTTCGCCCGCGCGGCACAGGGGCGCGAGGGCCCGACGACAAAGGGGCCTGGGAGATGTGCGGGCGGCGTGAAATGAATGAAAACAAAAATGCGCCTGCCGCTCGCACCTCTCTCGGTCCCCTTTGTCGCCTGCCCCCGCGCCCCTGTGCCGCGCGGGCGAAGACTCATTTAAGCGGTCAACCTATAGACAATGCTGTATTGTATGTATTATTTATCTCAATTATGTTTTCACAACATTGTCGCCTTTCCCGGAGGAGTGGCGGCACTGTATAAAGTGTACAGTGCCGCCACTCCGTCCAAAAAGATTGTATTTTTAATTTAAATAATTCACTAGAGTAGCGACACGTCTGTCCAGCGTGTGTCAAACATCGAGTACTATTATTATTCAAATGCTATTAGGGTGAATAGTAGTTCATGATACAATGTGTTAAAACGAGTGACGATTGAAGACACGAGCGCAGCGAGCGTTTTCTACAGCACGAATTATGAATTACCTTTGCACACGTTATAATTTTTATAATGAGGGGACAATCATTACGCAGATCGATCTAGTCCCAAAGTAAGCTCTAAAGGCTTGTGTTATGGGTACTAGACGACGATATACAGAAGAGATTCGTTTTTGTTTTTCAAATTGGTACGGAACCCTAAAAAGGGTAGTAAAATGCACGAGTGAGTTAAAGTTTTATGCCTTTGTATGAGCCATTGACGAGCACATGCTTTGTAAATGTATGCGATGTGCAGATCGTGTTGTGCGACGAGTGCAACAACGGGTACCACATGAGCTGCCTGTCGCCGCCGCTGGAGGCGCTGCCGGCGGAGGAGTGGTACTGCCCGGCGTGCCGACGCGACGCCAGCGCCGTGGTGGCGCCGGGCGCCGCGCGGCAGGCGCGCCGCGCGCCCGCCTCGCAGGCCAAGCGCGACTGGGGCCGCGGCATGGCCTGTGTCGGTATGATACTGATGCTATCAATGTTATCGATGCTATCACTGATCACTATTCCGCTTTGAAGGAAAAATTCAATGCAGAGCTGGTGAATAAACGACATTATCTAGCAATAAAAAAGTGTGTGTGTGTCAGCTCCGACGCACGACAGGAGTTTACTCCTTACAAACGATTATAAATAAAATAAACCAGTACCCATCATACCATGCTGTCATTTTTCATTTTGACACTTGACTGACAGTAAGTAATAAAGTTTCATATTAATGAATATAAACATGTCACTCATTGAATACAATAATTAATTGACACTTCGGGTCCCGTCGTCTTCCGATTGAGATCCGAGTTTTACCGATGGAAACATATTATTCACTATATATGTATGCAATGCGAAGCGACCGACGCATCTTTGGCTAACATCGTGTGACTCCGTACCGTGTGACAGTGTGACATCGTAGTTTGATTTTACTCCCCATGATTTTTTAAGGAGTAAACTCCAAAAGAAAAATAAATATCATTTCATCACGAGTATAGTCCTGCTCACTCGTCTGCGGTTGCAACAGCTTAATTAGTCGAAATGAACCACCGCTACACCCGCCTTGTTCTCTAGATTTGGTCACTTTGATATTTATTTAATTCCAAACATGAAGAAATGACACGGCGGGCAAAGGTTTTCGTCAAACGAGGAATAGGGAGGCTGAGGCATAGGGAGCATATTTTCACGGATATTTTTACAGCATATTTTTACGAAAAATACTTTTTTGAACGGTTGTAAAAACTGGAACTTCGTTGGAAGTTCCAGTTTACAGTTACAGTTGAAACTTAAAAACATAGACAAAGCTTTTTTACGCCAAGACACTGACTTATCAAAGTGTCCTCGTACAACTTATTAATTACATTACATTGTTTATAATATTGCTTTATGTCTAGGAAAAACCAAAACGTGTTCAATGCCTCCAAACCACTTTGGGCCTATTCCTGGCATTGAAGTAGGCATGTGCTGGAGATTCAGAATACAGGTAAGTTCCAAATTCTAAATCGTTGTTTTGCGACTTAATTCAACAAACAAAATCATAGTGGGGAATCCATTTGCGAAGGAATTCAGCGATGTGGGTCCGGCCGCAATCCGATCCTTGTGGTACTCCTGAACGTACAGTTATAAAAACAGATCTTTGCCTGCCTGGGACTGCACCTTTAACTATTTACCCATTAATCTAGTCATTGATTGATTTTTACTGACCTGGAGATTCTATACATCTCCATTATTATATTTCTTATAACAAAGTGTCTATTAGGTTTGTCTGTCCTAGTTTTAGTTTTCTTGTATCCTTGTAATCGTTATGATTTGAAAGAAAATAGACTTACTGCTGAGTTTCTTACTGTACTTCTTTTCAGAAGATGTCACCTTTCGAATAATCGTTAGAATTAGACATGAGAAAGAGTCCGTGTAATATATAATAAATATAATCAGATGTCACCTTTCGAAAAATCGTAAGATTTAGACATGAGAAAGAGCTCGTGTAATATATAAAAAATAATTTCACAGTGATTTATCATGATTGCAGCTATCCGAGTCCGGAGTGCACCGTCCGCCCGTGTCGGGTATTCACGGGCGAGATGTCGAAGGCGCATACAGTATTGTACTATCAGGTATGTTGCTGCGGCGATTGAGCGTAATTTTTATTCAATTTGTGAAAAATAAAATAATTACGAGCGAACAAAGTCCCGAAGACAAAATTATTCGTTTAATGCAACTTAATGATACAATTAAAAAATCGGTCTAGGGCGAGACCCCGCGGTGAGATTCCCGTACTTACCTATGAGAAGTACAGTACCTACCTTGTAGGTATGGAACCCTAAAAATGAAAAAATAGCTTTTTACAATCAGGTAAAATATATATATAAATAACACAAAAAAATTACTTTCGCAAACTGTTAGGGGTCGTAACGCAATTCTCAAATTTTTGACCCGATAAATACAACGATTATCTGTGGAAATCAAATGATAAAGATTTACAAAAATCAACAATTTTCAACCATTCATTGGTCCATTTTGATTTTGTTTTACTTGTTAATAAATGGCCCGCCCGCACGTGTACTCGCCTTCGAGGCAGAGAACTGAAGCCATTTATTTTATTGAAATCGTTTTGTTTCATACCAAATGGAATGACCGTGTGTGCCCACCTAAAGCTTTTGACCGCTCCATTCGGCTGAAGCCGTCAGCATATACAGGGTAAAAAAGTCCTTCATTAACTTGACTTAAAGTTGAAATTCGTGTTACTTCTCAGACATGCATGGCGGTCAAAAGGTTAATTGTTGTGATACACCGTGTGAATTATTCGGGCCGCATTTTTTTACATAATCTAACATGAGCTAACAAGCCGCATAAAATATATTTTCTAAAGTGGTCAAGAGCCGAATTCTTCATTATTTTAATCAAATGAAATCATTTATTCAGCAAATTGGCCACCAGTTTTACTCGTCACATGAATAAATTAAAATGGGTTGAATCTACCAGCGCTTCGCACCAGACTAGACTTACTGAGAAGAAGTGCCGCAAGAAACTCGGCAGAACATCATCTTGTCAAGTCAAAACATTGATGAGAAATATCATGGATAAAAATGTTATACCACATGCCTAGAAACACTTTCAATTGGACCAAAACATATTGGAAGTGGCCCTGCCTACTCACCAAATCCGTTTGCAAAACTTCTACCATACACCCTGTATTTTTGTGGCGCCCACCACTTGCCCCAATCAGTCACTAAACAGCTTGATTTCTGACTAGACTAATTATTTTGACATTGTTTCAAATGTAAGTAACATAATTCACATTCACGATGCTTACCGAGAAACGATATTTATTGAGACATATTGGTGCGTTTGCTTTGCCGCAGAAAGTCGCCGTGTGCTGCTTTCAGCGTGTCCTCAGAATATATTTTATAATTTTAAGTAAATGTTGGTATCGGTGCAGGTGGGTACGAAGACGACGTGGACCGCGGCGACCAGTTCACGTACACGGGCAGCGGCGGGCGCGACCTGTCGGGCAACAAGCGCACCGCCGAGCAGTCCTGCGACCAGACGCTCACCCGCGAGAACAAGTCAGCTACAAACACTACTACGCTCGCCTTCCACTCTGAACGCGTTAAGGGGCCCGTTTCTCGAAGCATATTGGTCTAATAATTATTGTTTTGTTTCATTTCTCTTTTAATTAACGAGACAAAACACAAATATTATTAGATTAGAATATGCTTCGAGAAACGGGCCCCAGCTCAACTTGCTCGCAAGCCGTTTGTCGCCTCTTGCCTTTTTGAATAGTTTGCCTGTGGCGTACTGAGCGAGACATGACTCGCAGTCATGCTTTGTTAGATCCTCTGATGGTTCTACTCTCCAAAACCCTTAACAATTGACGACCTTTAGTTACAACCAATATGGAATGTTTGTTTAAAAGAATACTATTATTATTATAATTACTAGCGGGCCCGGCAGACGTCGTTGAATCCATATCCCACATGGCGGTAACCTCGTGGGGAAAGTCAAGGTACTTGGTTAGCTTTTCCTCGGCCTTCACGACCTTAGCATCATGTGGAATGGTGATGTCAACGAGTAACTGTGTTAGACCATAGTGTTCGTAAAACTCCCGAGTCCGCGGAAATCAGCTCCAACGTACATTGTGTGGTCTCCAGAGCCCTGGCGCGCAATTGCGCCGTGAAGAAGATAAGCGAGGAAGGTGGCGACGCGGGCGAGGCGTGGCGCGAAGGCCGGCCCGTGCGCGTCGTGCGATCCTACAAGATGCTGAAGCACTTCCCCAAGTACGCGCCCAAGGAGGGCATCAGGTAGGTAGCGCGACATGTTATACTCGTACGGATACAGCCAACAAGGAAATACGATGATTGTGTTTACATGGTCATGCTTGTACAGTCACAAGCATACTCATAAATACATAAAGGTACAGTTACACATGCTAGTTAGTAGCACGAAAGCATGCTACTTTTGAGCAATTGCTACTAAGTGGTACGTGTGTCGAAACATTGCTAATAATGAGCATGCTAGTTTCGAGTTTGCTCAAAAATCGACGGTCGTGCGATTATTGGGCATGCTACCTGCAGCGCGGGTGGAAGGGGGCGTGCTTATAGCGTGTGTGAACAGGTTTGCTTATTGAGCATGCTAGTACTAACTACTAAACTAGCATGCTTATATCTAGCAAATGTAGACAAGTGCAGAGCATGCTCGAAACAAGTATGCTAATGAGCATACTAAAAAGCATGCTACTAACTAGCATGTGTAACTGTACCTTAAGTTCTTGGAATGTACCATAAGAGACAGTCAAGTTCCTATTTTGAATTATAAAATAGGCCGGTCGTCGAAGCAGAAGCACCAAGCTCATACACGAGGTGGAAATCCAACCAACAGTGATAAACTTCGGTAAACATATTATATTGAAGGGCTTTTTTCATTTGTGTATAATTTAATATCCTGGGAATAATAAATCGCCGCACAGTGGGCTGAAATTAGAAATTAAAAGACATTTTTTTTTTAAGTTTCGTTTCTTTTGCTTGACATTTCTTCAGTTAACCAACTGCACGAGCTGAACTGAGAACTTTGCGGTATAGCAAAGATCTCGGCACTCCCAGAGTTTTGTTGTGTAAAAATGTATGATGTTGACATAATAAATGATGATGTCTCCGTTATCCCTCATATCATCGTAGATAGTAAATGCTGCAATTATTTTGGATTTTTCGACGTACTCTATGTCCTGGTCACACGTGCGTTTTATTTTAAATGGTCAGATTTTGTATTTTATTACTATAGAAACATTGATGTATGCACACAAACACTAATGTATGACATGGAAGGCTTTGTACAAAAACCTGGATCTGTACGTTATTTTGAAAACTTCAGACAAAGGTAGTAAATACTAAAAAAATGTTAGGAACATAATTATGAATCCAAAAAAACGTTCTGGATTATATAGGTATTGTAAGAAAGGGCGAATACCGCCTACACAGGTCCTACACAGGTGTACACTTAAAAGGAGGATTCGACAACTAAAATTTATTGTAACTAACTTATAAATAAATAAATTAAAAATTAAAAAATATATATGTTTAGGTCAAAAATCCTGATCTTCATTATGTATGGAAGTGCTTTCATACGTAGCCCTCTTAAGACATATTTTCAGGGAATAGGGACACAGTCCACCAAGGCCGAAAGGCGTTTCTTCTATCGTCGAAAGAGACTGAATTAAATCGTATAGTATAGTGGATGTTATGTGCGCAGATACGACGGCATCTACAAGGTGGTGAAGTACTACCCGGAGCGTGGGCTGTCCGGGTTCCGCGTGTGGAAGTACCTGCTGCGGCGCGACGACCCGCACCCCGCGCCCTGGGAGCCCGCCGGGAAGCAGTTCCCGATTATCGTCAGTATTCACCAATATAGACGGCGCGAAACGCTGATTACATACACGACACGTGATTATGAAGACTTGACTTGAGTGTGGTATCAATCTTGAGCCTTTAACTAGTCGTGTTGTGCAGTTTTCAACTATATATGCCCAAGCTTTTAAAGATGAGAGTAAGAGCCCTCGCACACTATATATAATACTATATACAACTATTATAAATCGCTCATTGTGTGGCGCCCGTGTTAAACCTGATTTATTTTCGATCATGCCTTTGCGTAACGTGGGACATTTACCACCCCTATTTAGGTACAGCCTTTCGATGCGAGGACCCCTTACACAGTAATGTAATGTAACGCCCCAGCCCCGTTAAGGTCCTTTTGGTATTAGTAATAATATTAAAAATATATATATGTCCTTTCAGTATCCCGACGGTTACTTAGAGGCCGAAGCTGAGAAGCAAGCGCTTAAAGCTAAAGGCAAAGGGCCGAAAATCGCGAAAGGATTGAAAGCTGGAAAAAAGCGAGCTGTGCGAGAGAGGTCCAGCTCGCGCGAGGACGAGCGCGCCGCGCCGCCCGGCAAGCGGCGCAAACACAGTGCCGCCGCTGCCGTAGATAAAGGTGAGATAATACTTGGTAAACTTAAGTCGAATATTGAGTATTTGTATTTGACAGAATCGTTCTTCCACTCCCTACGGTCAGTAAACTATCGTGTGATCTCCTAAGAAAGGATGATGGCCAGTTTTGCATGGATACTGGTCTAAAAACCAATAATGACAGGCCATATGTCATTTGAAAGATTTTTCATATTCTACAACTTTTTGTACAGCGGGAAATCGTAAATCGCTGTGTGAAACAAGTTATGTCAAAATAAAAACATTCCATCAATATTTTTTTTTTACTGTTATAGGGTTTTAGTTCTGTACAACGGTTTTTAAACGTGTTATCATATAAAAACATATGAGAAAACAACTAAATATCGATATACCATCAAACAATGACTACTATTTTTCTACTCTACTACTTTTTTCACACAAAGATTTGGGATTGCCATAGTAAAAGTTTTAGATCTTAGAATAAGCTATCCGGTGACATATCGCTTGTCCTTATTGGTCAATAGGCCGATATGCCCATCATCCTTTACATTGTTTTTGTTATTCCAGAATCGGACAGCAATACTCCTCCTAAGTCTAACCCTAAAGAAACTCCACGCTTGAATGATGAGGAAAAGAAAGTGATAGAAGCTGACGAACTTAATAGTAAATTGTGGGGCGAGTGCCTTCAAGTAGCAGAGACCCGCGGAAAGCAGGTACTTATTCAAGTTGTGTAGTATGAAATTCATACATTGGGTCCAATTCGAAACGGTGTCCGCTAAATTTAAGATTGCCTAAATTTAAAATAAGAAACGTCCAACTCGATTTTGTATAGCTCCAAGGTTCAAAATCGAGTCGAACGTTTCTTATTTCAAATTTAGCGACTTCTTAATTTAGCGAAAACACTTTCGAATTGACCCCATTATTATTTCATAGCATCATGTCATGTGTATCATAAACGTATTGAGTATGTCGGACAACGGTCACTAAACCAAAGGGGGAGTTGCATGAAAATCAAAATGAGGTTTTGATACAATTATGAAAGTAAATGTAAACAAAAACATATTACAGAAAAAAACAGATCATTTTGACTATTCATTTTTATTTGATTAAGGGTCAAAGTAAGTGAAACATATTGCTTTTTAGTTCTGATTTTAGTTTTTTGGACATCCTCATAAAATTTATGTCATGTTTTATTTCTACGATGATGGTCTAAAAAGAGTATTTTCGGGAATAATTGCAGATTTCGTTTAAACGCCGTATATTTTGTACAGTCTAACGACAGCTGTGACGTCATAGCTGTTGTCCATTTTGTATGGAGTGTTTTTGCGAGTGTTTTTGCGGGTATGAACAATGACTTCTCAAAGCTTGATAACATAAAATAATCAACATAAAAATATGTTGCGTACACAGATCGGTTTCTATTACTCAGCACTTTCCAATACAAGATGAAAAATAATTATGCATCTTCCCTATTGTATCGGCAGGAGTTCGTGGAGTACGTGGCGCAAATGTTCCTGTGCATCATTTGCCAGGAGGTGGCCGCCGGGCCCGTCACCACGCCTTGCCTGCATAATTTCTGTGGGGTGAGATACTGAAACACTCTTTCTAAACCCCGTGGCGTTCACGTCATCGACGCGACCGCAACACAACAAGAATGATAGCAGCAGGAATGATGATAGTAACGTGAATCTTAAGATGCTCGTTAACGGACTAGTTTTTTTGGAAATTATTACCGGAATTGTGTAGCCGACTCACACAGGAATCCGTTCGCACAAGGTGTTGCTCAACTACCTTAATAAACAAGAAGAAAAAAATGCGTCTAGAGTTTAAATAAAAGCATATTTTATTTCGTATACATTTTATAAAATGTATGGTAATGTGTAATATTCGTCTTTAAATATGTCTATTGCTTTTGAATCGATTTATTTTACAAGCTTTTTATTACATTGCAATGTTTGTATGTATGTATGTTCGGGTCAAATCTTGCAACCTGAAATAGAACCACTTCCTCTAAAATGGAGCTGAATTTTTACTTATTGGTTCAGTTCCGATGATAATGCATAAAAATGCAGGGTTAGCTCCAGATAAAGGAACTCTTTCAACGGTCAACAGCACAGACACGAAATTTTGTGTACGCATTGTATTGCACTACAAGGGTGCCTTTCCACTGATGTGGAAATGGGTGCTGATGAGTCGAGCTAACCAATCAGATTGCTTTATCGTATGTCATGGAATCAATGACATACAAAAAAGCAATCTGATCGGTTAGCTCGGCTCATCTCCGCCCCGCTGCGCTTTAGTGGAAAGGTAACCTTAAAGTGCAATGATCAAAAAAGTTTTTTATAAAAATGCAAATAACTTATTAAGTGTTCGTTTTTGGCTTCTTCGGCTTCTTCACTCAAGCTATTAATGGGGACAAGGTACTCTGATGTCATTTAATTTCCGTGAATATGGGTTTTGTGTATTGTGGTCGTCACCACGAGTACTGTGGCATGTATAGTTTTGCGGTGCGTAAACAGTATTATGTTAAAATTCCAACTTTCTACCTCATTCCGTTGCTGAGCTAGAGGCCTCTGACAGACGGATGGACGGACAGACGAACTGGTAATAGGGTCCCTTTTGGGTAAGAAACCCTAAAAACTGACCGGCTACAATATCGCTAAGACATCGTCGAAGTGTGGCCCTGGGCTACTGGTGATAGTTGTTGTGCAGTAAGTAGCATTGTACTGTTTGATATTGCAGGGCTGCTTGAAGTTGGCGTTCAAGTCGACAGGCGCGCACTCGTGCCCGTGCTGCCGTGGGGCGCTGGCGCCGGGCGCGCCGCCCAACGAGCGGCTGCGCGACGCGCTGCGCGCCGTCATGCCCGGGTACGACGCCGGCCGGTCCTAGCGCTGCGTCTTGCGGTGTCGCGCGTCCGGTTCACATCACATACCATGTTATTACGACTTCCTATTTGTGTATATAACCCCTTAAACTTTTTGTACACGTCTCTGCTGGGAAAGCTGTTAGCAAATATTCAATGTACACTTATGTTTACAGGATATGATTTTAGATATTTAAATATTACCATGAATCGATCTACATCCCTATTGTATTGTTCAATCTATGGCTTGCAATGATGGCGTAAACAATATTCTTTAAGGGTAGATATATAAAGCGCGGTCGCCGCGCAGGAAGAATTTCGTTCATTGACCTTTGAGCCTACTGTCTGCCAGTGGTCAAAAACATTTTTATAAAGTATAAATTTATAAAATATTGTAAGTACTTATACATAGCTAATAAAATTCTCAATGTAATGTTCGGTATTCATTTTGGTATCATGTCCGTTTTGTGCTATGATGAAACATTCAGCATACCTTTTCGAATATTGATTTTTATTTTTTTATTTTTTAATAATAATTAAATAATGAATGATCATTGTTTGAATAATTAATCGACATTGTTTGGTATCTATTTGAAATTTATTAATTAATACAACTTATATCAATAATTAATATTTATGGAAATTAAAAAAAAAAATATAATTTTATACATGAGCGACTCGTAGTCGTAGTCTAATCTTAACACGTAGTTAACATTAGACAAAGTAAATAAAAATATTGATAAGTCCCTATATACCAACGCTTGTGTGTGTGTGTGTGTGTGTGTGTGTGTGTGTGTGTGTGTGTGTGTGTGTGTGTGTGTGTGTGTGTGTGTGTGTGTGTGTGTGTGTGTGTGTGTGTTATGTAAGTCCTTGGGTACTTTTATACTACTTAAAAATTCAATAGCAATGCAATATCACCTAATAACATTACAAACAAAAGAACACGTGCATAAGAACAACCCGTATTTCTATAGAAAAAAGGTTTACAATCTCCGACGCCGGCGGTCAGTGCCCCTGTGCGAGCGCGACAACAATATAATTGTACGCGAGCGACAGAGGCAGGTTTTGACGATTCATTGTCCGAAATTATTCCTGCTTGACGACAATGCTTGACCCTATACACTTAATGCGGAAACCGACCACGGTGCGCGGGCACGGGTATTTTAATCAGTTTACGAACATACACTAAGCATGTCTTTGTACCAAAATGTAGGTAACATCACCCAAAGCTAACATATCTGCGCAACGCATGCGGCGCAATCGGTTTCTAAACGTGCAGTATTACAATAGGCAAATAGACTACAGGCGTATTTTAAGTGGGGATCAAGTATTTTGTATTGTTCTACGATATAGAACATAATTAAAAGATAATTGATTGACCTGGCGCCTCATTCGGGAACGCTAAGTGATTCTGTAGCGACTCGTAAGCCAGATTTCTCATTCCACTCTTCCGCACGACGCCAAATGCGTAAGAGCGAGATGAGAGATCTGGCTTACGAGTCGCTACAGAATCACTTAGCGTTCCCGAATGAGGCGCCTGGTGTTTGGCCTAGGAACTTTTCTAAGTAGTATGCCAGTATTGTTAAATTATTGTAGATTTAATTTGTCCTCTATTATTGAATTATGTTATTAATATTTGGTTCTCTCATGGAAATTTAAAATATATTCTTTTGTTTTTATCATCATCTGAGAATGTTCCGTTCGCGGTCACGAGGACGACCCGTGATGTAGCTAAATGTTGGCTAATGATTATATAATTTAACTACCTCTATAGCTTTAAGCACATGTACAACTTAACGTAAAATACTACCCACTAACACGTAGCATATGATTGTTTATGTCACTTACGTGGATTTGTTTTTTTACTTGCAAGGCTTACAACAAACAAAATGTATGCAAATTCCCTGATTGGGTCGTTAGCAAAGAGAGGGAGCGGTGCTTTCTATACCTACTGACTAAAGTGCGTCTTGTCGTTGCCAAATATTGTATTAATATCGACGAGTGTTTCTTATTACTCTGACGACACGCCTGGCGTGATCAAGAAATTCTTATATTCTGGTGTACCCCCTGCGTGTGCCTTTTTGCATTGGATTCTGGTTCTGGCCAGCAGTGTAAGGCGGTAGTGGAACGGTGCCGGCGGTAAACGGGGGAATCAAATAGTGGCTCATTGGCACATGATTTCGTGCGCGTAGCAAAGCTGCAATGTGAAACTTCTAATGATTCCAGTGGTTTAAGTATTCGTTTTGTGTTTTTAATACGTTTTCATTTTATCAATTATTTACTAATGATGTGTTTTTAATACATTTTCATTTTATTAATTATTTACTTATTATGTTATAGTAGAAATTTCAAAGTTTTGTAGTACGCGTAGCAAAGCTGCAATGAAAAGCTTCTAATGATTCCAGTGGTATTCGTTTTGTGTTTTTAATACGTTTTCATTTTATTAATTATTTACTTATTATGTAAAAGTAGAAGTTTTCGGAGTTTTGGAGTACGCGTAGCAAAGCTGCAATGTAAAAATTTTGATGATTCTAGTGGTTTAAGTATTCGTTTTGTGTTTTTAATACATTGTCATTTTATTAATTATTTAATTATTATGTAATAATAGAAGTATTCGAAGTTTTGGAGTTTTCTATGTCTTAATTGACACAATACCATAATTCAAGTCTTACTTTACAGTTTACACGGGCAAAATTGTCATCGCGACGGAGCCCATTCAAGTCGAAACTCAAATCCACCTTATTTTAAAGTAAACATCGGTATCTATTGTGCGATTTGCGGCACTCAGGGTTAGTAGCTAGGGAGTGAGATTTTTGTATCCTATGGGTTATTTTAGTATTATTGTTAAAGTCATACTCTAACCTGTTTGTGTTGAAATTATGTAAATATAAATTTATCTGGGGGTCCTAACAAAAAAAATAATGTTACATACACTGCAATAAATACGTTCATCTTGAATCTCAAGTCCAGACCGTGTTTCTAGTAGAGATGCAACGGATATCCGGTTACTATCCGGATAGTAAAAAATTGAATCGGAAATAGGATAAAACCAAAAAAACGCCTTCGTACACGTTCGAGTATTTCCAACAGACGTAATAAAGCGCGTATGTAACCTCGAGGGCTCACTTAAAATTGTTAACAAGTGTAAACTTGCTCGCCGCGCGTAGGCTGTGTAAGATTGTGCCGCCTGATGTCTGGTTGCCGGATATCCGGCCAATGAGCATGCCGGATCTGGTATGCAGTATCAGGCGAAACCAGTATCTATTGCATCTCTATTAACAGATCCATTACTTATGAGACTGATATCGCGCTATGATGATGTGTCAATATCAAACGATGTTCAAGTAGCACATGAATAACAAAATGCGATTAAGATGAAGCACTAATACAATTATTTCGAATGTGGTTGAACCATATTATGACGTTCAATTATTCGTGTAGTTTAATGTGAATTGTCGTATTGTTTATTTTATTTAATGACTCAGGTTTCACTTGTAATGTTGCATTTACATAGAAATGCAGTACATATTAATTAGA
Source organism: Tortricodes alternella (assembly GCA_947859335.1). NCBI lineage: Eukaryota > Metazoa > Arthropoda > Insecta > Lepidoptera > Tortricidae > Tortricodes > Tortricodes alternella. The sequence continues at coordinate 16,520,738 of OX401970.1, read as the reverse complement.
TTTATTGATACCCCTAGAGTTTGCCTTGAGATGCACAATAGTTTGTTTATAAGTAAGTGATTAATTAATTATTTTAACGATCATGTGATTACGGTTTATTGTTCTGATTACATTAAGCTGGATAAAATTTACAAAACCTTCGTTTTATTAAATCTTATAATTTTTAAAATAAGCCTATATATATACGTATATATTATAATTTATGAGCTTCTATTAGATGCCTGAGCTGATTCGTAAAATTCACAGTTGTTTCGCAGGAGGGGGGGGGGGCTATACAAATAATAGTTCAGTTACTATATTACGTAACAATTATTTATTGATCATACAATGTTCCTCTGAGCACAGTATCACATGTGTGGAGCACATCACATACAATGTCAATAAAATAGTCAACCCAAACAAAACCTAATAAATATTTTTACAACTATCAACATCACAGATTTCAATATTATAAATTAGTGAACAGATACCATAGTGGGAGGACTTAGGTTTATTATCTTCTCGGTCAACTTTACCTTCAAAGTCAAAATCCATAATTATTTTCTTCTATAATACATACTATGTATATCCGTCAGTGACTTTATTATTTCTATGTATATTAGTTACAGGTACCTACTATTCGATAAATATGGGTTCATCGGTCACTCTTCAACATAGTGTTTATTATTTTCGGTAAAAAAAGCGATGTCAAGAAACTATATTATATCCAATCGAACCGTCTATCGATCAGAGATAAATAAATAAAATGGACATCATTCGTGGAATAGATACGAACATTTTATTCGAATACGTTATTTATTAACACCACATCCGTTTGTACTTATATTATCTTATTCTATCGAAATGCCATGCTTCACTTTAAGAGCAATGTGCACCTGCGGCTTTTCATACAAAACGCGATAATCATTTCCATCCCTGAAATGTTAACCGATGTTGACCAATTCTTGTCAACAAAGTCAAATAATAACCGATATTTGTTTTGTAGGAGAATACTGAAACAACAATAAAACTGAATTTATTTATACTTATAGTGAAAGAACCAAAACATATAGACCTAGATTTTGTTCTGACTAACAACCTATAAAAAAATGGTCAAAATCGGTTAACATCAAACCGTAACATGGAAATCGTTATCGCCTTTTGTATGAAAAGGGTGATTTTTGCTGTTGCTTCACAGTCCTCTTAATATATTCTCACTGTCCTAAGAGTGATTGCTACAACTTTCACTAATTATCTAAACTTAATTAAATGTAACAACCGTAACTTTTCTATTATCTACATAACACTATGCAATGGATAATGGTACTTATGCACTGTGATGTAGGCGCTAGCCCACACTACAGTTAAAAACGCTACAACAATTGTACTCATAATCGGGTACAATATATTCCACGGACGGTTACTAATATATGTATGTATAATGGCACTGTCATTAAAACTAGGCGACGTCGACGAGGGAGGTCACTCGATTGGTTCCGCTAGCACGTGCCGTTGGAGCGGATCGTGTAGTTGGCGGCGGGCGGGCACGCTCCCGCGCCCACTCCCGCGCCGAACTTCTCCACGATGCGCTCCAGCGACGTCCACGTGCCCACCACCAGCCCCAGCAGGCCGAACATGACCACTACGGCGTTCTTGGTGAGCATGCGCGCGCGCTCCGGCCGCGACACGTAGTACCAGTACGTGCACGTCTGGATGATGGCAGGGAAGGCCAGCCCCAGCGCCGACAGGCACAGCGCGCCGAACAAGGAGATAAACGCTTCCAGCTCCGGCACCATCGCCGCCACTCCGACTGAACACGCAAAACAACACATTACCTACTTAACGTACAACAACACGTGCAACACTTAGGTATTGTTTATTCTACGGATGGTTATGGTTTATTACTCTTATTTAAATTCATACACTAATATAGATTGTCTTTTTGTGTTACCTACACATAAACAACTATATATAAGTAGATGTACACACAATCTTCCCGGTAAGTCCGCTCCATCGTCGACGTCATCGTCGCTTACCATCAGGAGATTGAGGTCAGGGTGAACTCTTGTAAAAAAACAACAGTAGTAGTTTAAGATACTTACACGTGACGACAACTATAATAGTCCGCAGCAGGTACTCCCAGACGACTCGGAGTTTGTTGTTGGAGAGTCGCACGCCAATGTATTCGCTCCACAAGATGTCGATGGCCACGTAACAGGCCAGCCCGTGTGTGATGTAGATCGCGAACGCCAGCAGGCACTGCACCACGCTCGCCAGCCTGCCAGGAACATGCGCACACGTCATACCTATACCTCTTACGAGAGGTATTACAAAGCAGAGATGGGAACGTCGTGTTTTTCTCAGCCATTAAAAAGTTCGACTGTTCACCTCTCAGCTCCGTCATTAGACCTTCGTCACCACACTTGGTGGTATATTACACTTAATATAATCGACTCGTCACAACAAACAAAACACCCCAGACTAAAAGGGTTTACTAGTAGCCATTTAAGATTTCTACTGTCCACCTCCTGGCTCCATTATCAGATCAGCTCGATGATACTGTATTCCACCGTGTATTGGGTTAGTAGCGTGAGAGTTTTAGTAGCGCGCAGATAATTTGATATTCGTTCCTAGTTCTACGAAAAATGGAAAGTCGACCATACTTATTACTTAATTTAAAGGGTTTAAGGGTTTAGGGCTCAACACACACTTTTTGCCCGCACGCAAAAGCATAACAAAACTAACAAAAAAATTAACAAACAGAAAAACCGTCCTCAGAAACCCTTTGAAAAGTAAGAAATAATGATTGGCCTTCGTAAGTAAATTACCTAGACTCGTCAGATATAATTTCTTACTTTTCAAAGGGTTTTTGAAGTTGGTTTATTTATTTGTAAAATTTTTATTATTTCACTTTTTTAGTGATTGTCATATGATGTGATTCAACCACACACATTTAATACATCAAGTAACAACAGCATCATGCCAATTGCTCATCACCCTTTACAAAAATTTGCGATTCACGGTGCAAGGATGTCAATCGTTGAGGAGTTCTCCTGGTTCTTAACCACCGGTTCTATTTTATCACATGAGCTTTCATGAGCACAAGTTGCTTCCGGACCATATACTGAAATCTTATCCCCACCCGTGAAATACTTATCATTGAGGAGTTCCGGTGGTCCTCATCATCAGTTCCACTTCACCAAGTAATGTTTTTGAAACGCAACTGCTTGAGTTCACAAAATATCAAAATTTCTATATGCGTGCCTTGCCTATAATGATTTGTTAGCCGTTGGTCTAATACGCAGTTCGTCTATTTCGCAGTTCGTCCAACAGGTTCTTTTTTTCCATTACGCAGTTCGTCCATATCGCAGTTCGTCCATCAGGTATTTTTTAATCAATTACGCAGTTCGTCCATTACGACGTTCATCCATTACGCAGTTTGTCCATATCGCAGTTCTTCCATACCGCGATTAAAGGAGTTCCTTCGATTCCTCATAGATCGATCACAACGGGACAAACTTGAAAAAATACCCTATCGACTAAAAAAAGAATCATCCAAATCGGCCCAGTCATCTATAAGTAATAGGTGAAAATACATATTAAATTACAATTATACTCGTCAAATTGAGAACCTCCTTCGGTTTTCGGAAAGGAAGTCGGTTAAAAAGAAGAAAATAAAAAATATTAATTATAAGAACAAAAACCTGACCGTAGGATTATCTACCTCTACAAAGAAAGAAACAAGAAATTGATTTGACTCTCCATGAAATCCTATAATAGCTATTTGAAGTCAGACTGCTATCTACTGCGACTTCTAACTAGCTTAGCTGCCCGCGACTTCATTCGCATGGTATTCGGTTGTAGTAATTTCCTCGGGAGATTTAAATTTTCCGGGATAAAAAGTAGCCTTTGTGCTATTCCAGACTATAATATATCTCTGTGCCAAAATTACATCCAGATCCGTTCAGCCGTCCTGGCTTGAATCTAACAAACCATCCATCCATCTAAACTTTCGCGTTTATAATATTATCTATATAATATATTAATGTATATATTTAAGTAGGATAAATAGGGTTGATCTCTTTGTGTACGGTACCCTAAAAGCACGAAATCTGCGACGTTGCCAGCTCAACCCCAGTCGGCTGTATCCGACAGCACGTTTCCGTGCCCCTGACGCCACGATATGCCGTTTTTCATACATTTGCGTTGGCTACAGCCGTCGGCAAGCGCTCGTGGCACGCTTTTTCGCCGATAGCCGTGGCGTTCAAAAGGGATTTAACCTTTTGAACGCCACGATCACGCAATTACAGAGCTTATTCCAATGAACTTACGTTTCCTTGTCCGATGGCAAGTTTAATGTGATACTGCCTTTAGCATCATCTCCATACTGCAAGTATCCAAAGAGTCCCATGCCGACGTACAGGATAATAATGGTGACCATGGCCCTGTTCAGCACACCGAATTTTCCCACAAAATCTTTTGGGGTCTTCATCTCGTTTTCAAGTGGTAAAATCTGTAACAATGGAATTCTTTATTGAGTATAAATCTAAATGGCATGCCAGCGCATAGCAATAAAATTCGTTTACGCAAATTACTTACCACACCTATTGCTTCCAGCGCAAATAAGACAGTGCCAAAGAAGAGTGGGAATTTAGCCAGCTCTCCAACGGGGGCTTTGCCGTTGACCGTGGGCATAACTCGGAAGATATAGTAGAGGATAATCCCAAAGCTCACTATCGTCACTGCATTGGCGATTGCGGAGAACGGCGCCAGGTACTTCAAATCTCTCACCCAGTTGATCAGTATAAGCGGGAGAAGGACGGCACACATTACTTGGAAGACGGTCACTTCGAGTTTGAAATGTTTCGTTAACACGAACTCTATATTCTCCGCTACGAACACAACGTAGACACAACATGTTCCTATTTGGTATACGAGCAGAAACGCGTTCACCACATGCCTGCAACAATCAATGGAATTCGTTATTATAATTTAGAGTAATTTGGACGAATAATTAAAAAAGACGAATGTCTTCATCGATATAAAAATAGGAGGTTATGGTATTAGGCGCCCGGGCCGTATAGTAGTAATTCTTTTTCTTGTCCCGATCGCATTAGCTACTTATCTGGCAAACAAAGCCATTGTCTTTCATTGTGAAGTGTAACCGCAAATCGCTACTTTGAAATAGGTCGTAACTGCAAACACTATTTTACACAAACGGCGTCTTTATGTCTCATTTAAGAAGGTTCACATTAAAACACAGGGCCTGGTCGATTTATCGTCTTTTATACTTTTCCTTTAATTTAAAATAAGGATCCGATACTACTCAGGTCAGGTGGCAGGTTTAATAGATTGTATCCCGTACACACGTCTAAACGGTGCCTGTGAGATGTCCCGGCTTACATTAATCACTTTCATTTATGATTATTGCTTTTACTTGTCTTTGGTATAATTAACTGTGCAAGATTGTTATACCCAAATAAGTAAATACGTGTGATTTGCAATCGAGTTTTAATAATGGAGACGAAGGTCGGACGAAGAGAATAGGAGGTCAAATCCGACACGTATGTTTTAGCTTTGCAAGTTAACCTGGCAGAATTGAGGAAACACATATGAGGCTAAAAACACAGAAGTCAAGTCAAGTTTCTGTGAAGCCGTTTTATACTGGCATTTCCTCTTGAGTAGTTTCACAACATTGTTTGTTTGTTGTTTTGTAGTAGCTAAGTGGTCTTGATAGATACTTAAAACATTCCATTGAATATGATAAGCCCCCTATTCACCTTGCTCTGTTATTGTGACGAGTAGGTAAGTCAACTGGTTTTTTAAGCTATCAGAATTCATTTAGACATTACTTTAGGCGATAAGTCTTACTGAATTTGAATGTACAGTGAAGGTGATTTTTGACTTCACTTAAATTATAGTCGGTCCTACCCTACCTACTTACCTTATGTGAGCAAACAAGTTGGGGACGTATTGATAAAGTATGATAAGCGAACAGCGTTGAAGTGTTTTCTTTGGATCTCTATACGTGGAGGCTTCAGCACCATGACGTACTGATAATCAACAAGAAGGTACTTCGCGTGCGCAACTCAAACTTCTGAAAAACTCAGCATTTTGCTAAAATGTTTTTATTTAGCACTAGCGTTTGCTGGCGAGCGTCCCCGTTGAATTTTATAATAAAGTACAGGGTCTGATCTGGCTTGTCGTTCTCGTGTCTTCTCGTTTATGTGTTCGTTACTTTTAATTCCGAAGGAGTCAAATTCCGAAAATACTACGTTTAAACCAGTCTTATGTCAAGTCAGATGGTAAAGGGGGGTTACCAATATCACTTAATGCGATTCTATTTAGGCCCCAAACTTAATTGCGAAGCTATTTCGTACCATGACCTTGTATTTACATAAGTATGTAAAATATATGGTGAAGTATGAAATAGCGACACAGTTCAGCTTAGGGCTTAAAAAGAATTGCATTTAGAGATCGTGGTAACCCCCAAGGAGGCTGGACGCCCGACATCTCCATTTAATTACTTCAGCCGCGACCCGTCCACCCACCAGCTTCACCCACCAGTGGGTCTACGGGGAATTTCTGTTTGCGGATAAACACCCACTGCAACCTTATGCATAAGGCAGGAAAAATATAGGTATATCGATAATCGATATGAATACTATTTTAACAATTTTTTATAGACCGAGCGAGCGAAGCTAGCGAAGCGTCTCCGTTTCAGCTTGGGCAAAAATGCTTTCGTATGTCCACCGGATGTCCATCTGTCCATTTGTTCTCGTCTACAGGTCGCAGTTCTCAGCCGATTCTCGTGAAATTTTGTAAGCAGGTTTGATAATTATATAGATTTTTTTTGTCGATTCAGTTTTCCGAAATTTTTCAAAATGGCGGAGATATGGGGGTTTTTGCAATTACAAACTTATTTGCGGTGTTGGTAAAATGACCCGAAGTATGGCGATATCAGTTTTCCAACGGCAAACTTAAGTTTGTCGCGAGGTATAGGTCGCTATTTGTGAATTCTTTTTTCGGTTTCTTTAATCTTTGATATCTTCTAAACTATATATTTAAAAGTACAATTTTGATCTACATTAAGGCGCAAGGTAGAAAATGTATTAGGATTAATACTGAATAGGAGAAAATAGCTTCGCAAATAACCTAATAATGTTTAATACATTTTTTAAACATAAAAATGGTTACTATGAGTCAATCTTAGGAGATAGACATATGGCATCGCGGACTTTTGTCTAGGCTTTTTAAAGAACTACAATTATTTAGTACATTATTTTGATATATTTCTTAAGGTTTAACCAGGCGTCAGCTATTTAAGCGCCAAAAAAATTCATACAGTTTACATCCATCCCCATTACGTTCCTTTCGGACTATAATTATTATAATGTACGTTACTAATATTTCTTGAAACAAAGGACAATTTATTAAATTGAAGACGAGTGACAGATGTTTACTGGCATCTGGCATTACTAGTAAACATAAACAATGAATTGGCCAATTTGTGCACGGGTAGCGACCGGATTGAATTGATATCGATATTTTCCCGCCATAATGCAGTATACATTATTTTCTATTCGACATCCATCATCTAAGCGACATCTCGAAGGTTTTTTTACGATGCCATATCGTACTAAAATCATTTGCGATACTATCACTTAGGCAATATCAAATAGAGGCCCTGCTTAATTAGTACTTGAACCAGAACTTTACAGCTTGAAGCCCGTCATTTATAATGCAATAAAATAAAAAATATATCGATATAAGTACAACTTGCATTCTGTACCTTACTGTTTCTGAGGTATAGCCCTCTGATAAACGGACAATCCATACTAGTATTATAAATGCGAAAGTAACTCGGACTGTCTGTCTATCTGTCCGTCCGTCTGTCTGTTACATTTAACGACTAATCCGCTGAATTGATTTTGTTTGAGAAGTGAGTTTGAGCCATAGGGAAGGACACAGGCTACTTTTTGTAAAGATAATCCTATCAAAAACATAAATGTGAAAAAAGGGCCAAGTTCAGTACAAGAACGTTAGGGGTTGACGGTATCACCGATAAAAGAGTTGAGACATGAACGGGTGCCATGTTCCTTAGAACTTCCTCAAATGATAGCTTTAAAAAGGTACTCTACAACGTTCCTAAATTATTTCAAAGAAAATTGGTTTATTCATTGATAATGAATTCATAACTTGGCAAATTTTATATCCGTCCAAACGTGTAGTATAAAATGACAACTAATGAATAAATTCGACGCGCGTTCTCTATTCCATAAAAGGCAGATACATTCGAAGTATTTGAAGTCAGATTAAAACTTGCCAAGTTACATATAATACACATTCACTGCGCGGCCCTAACATGCATGCCACAAAGATAAATTAGAACCGTTTATCTCTATGACTATCTCTTTCGTCGGCACTAGTGTGAGATAGACGCACTTAGAGATAAACGGTTCTAATTTATCTTTGTGCCATGCATGTTAGGGCCGCTGCCACTAAATAAATGGGTACTCTTAACCGGAAGTCTAAATATTATTTCATGTTTATTACTTCGAAAATGACGGACTTCCATACAAACTTTCAACCTTTATTCCCAAAAACCCTTTCTTAGTGAGTAGTTAAGTAACAAAGAAATTGTACTGTTCAATTTTCATACTTTTAGCTTGAGTGGTTTAGGCTCTGCGTGGATGAATCAGTCAGGAACAGTCAGGCAGGCAGTCAGGCAGTTACTCAGTCAGGACAAGCGATTTTATAAGTACCTATAGATAGTGCTGCTTTGACAAAAGTGAACATATTTAGTTACGCCGGCTTCCAGTAATTCCCGCTCGCCTGCCTCGTTTCCAGTGGACACGCAAGGGAATTATAAAATACTTCCGTCCTGAGAGGTACAATTGGGAATAGCCTGGTTAAACGCTATAACAACGTCCAGCTCAAATAGTTTATGTAAGGTATCAGAAGCTGCCAATTAGTTGGCTGACTCACGCTGCATAAGGTGCACACGCTTTGCACCAGTCAGGCCCCTCGGAAAGCGCAGCCTCGGCGGCGGCGGTGTAGGTGAGCGAAGGCACCTTCCGCCGTTTGCACAGCGCGTAGCACGAGTCCAGCAGCATGTGGATGCAGTAGGTGCACAGCACGCCGATGACCAGCGTGCCCACCGTGCCCACCGCGTACCCCGAGTTGGCGAACGCGCGCGGCATCGCCAGGATGCCGGTGCCCAGGCTGCCCTTCAGCAGGTGCAGCAGCGTCTCCGTGTTCCTGTCCAACAACGATACTTTTTGAACATCCGATAGATACATTGTTTATTGACTAGGTACCTACCTACCTCAGCCTCACGATCAGCCTGTTTCTGCACTCAATTTGAAAAACTCATTTTTCATATTACTTATTCAAAATTTTATGTACAAAGAATTCGACTCAAATTTTACTAATCGATTTTATTTTCTACTAGCTTTTCCCGCGACTTCGTCGGCGTTAAAGTCATTTATTGGGCGTAGAGCCGTTTACCGAGGAAAATAATTTCTGATATTTCCTATATTTATAAATAATCTTGAAAAAAAAACCATGTACGTTTGTGTCCATCTCCATATAAGCCGATAAGCCGGTTGGCCGTGCAAACGGAATAAACAAACAAACAAACACACATTCCCATTTATAAAATTAGTAAGCATACGTTTTTTGGATTCCCCGTTTCCTGGTGGCCATACTAATTTGTCATATCAGTATGACTACGGATATACACGTCCTCCTAGTCATACAGTAACACGATATTTTTAGAAAAAGGTTTTCCTTCTTCCAGCGGCCCTAACATGCAGGCCACAAGGATAAATTAGAACCGTTTATCTCTATGACTATCTCTTTCGTCGGCACTAGTGTGAGATAGACGCACTTAGAGATAAACGGTTCTAATTTATCTTTGTGCCATGCATGTTAGGGCACTGTATATATAAATACTTTTCAGTGAGTTGACAGTATTGTTGTTAAATGGCCACTAATATTATAAACAGCGTTGCTACAAAAACGAGCCCAATTTGGAATTGTAGTCGTAATTGTAGTATAACACGTATCTTCTGTTAATTTATTTATCTATGGTTGTAGGAAAGGGAAAGGAATATACGAACTTCGGATTTCGTGTTTCAAAGTAGGAAGGGGCCAGGTGAATTAAGTTTAGGAAGAGAGTCCCGTCTAGTAAATTCTAGCTCATTCTTATATCCATATGGGCTGGCATTTGTTTTTCTCCCTACAGGAGGTTCAGAAAAGTGAGTATATCCTCGTAGTCAAACTAATATGACAAATTAGTATAACCACCAGGAAACGGGGTTCGGATTTGCAGACACGAGACTTTAAGGTGCTTGTAAACGAGCATTTTTTTTGGCAATTTATTGTTGCAATTAAGTAGGCTATCCCGGAAAGTTTATGCACACGTTTTTGCTCGCAGTCGCCTTGTAGTCGGGTTGTTCCTAGCCCGTTTACGTCCCTTTATGAGACTTTTGAGACAACTTTTTGAACGTCAAAATGAAAGTGTATGCGAGTGAAACCCTGATATGACTCGATCAAAAACGATTAATAATAATTAGCTTCCGGAAGGTCATCAAGTTTTTATGCAAAGCAGAGTGTGATACAAGATTGCAAACGTTATCCCGTTTAATTAAATTTTCTCGACAATTTTTGCAACTTATGTTTACTTGTCGTGAAAATTACGTATGCCTAATTTCCTATTAACATAAATAATTTCAGATTGTAGGGCTGGCAGATTTTGAAGACACTACGGGGATAAGAGGCACGGTCTTTTTTGTACATTTTTGACAGTAATTATAGAAAAACTGTGAACAAGGAAATAAATAAATAGTTTTGTATAGGTGTAAAAAACCTTTCGTATATAATAACATCCATAAAAATGTATAGTACGGAACTGCCCAGCCCAACGAGATTTTCACGATTGTCAATTTCTAGGTGCTACGCTAGTTTGACACCATCGCACACTCAGTACATATTGTGAACATGGGAGTTGAAGGCTATATTTCCTATGTATTTAAATATTTAATTATCTATTACAAGTATGTATATCATCGTCTAGTACCCATAACGCAAGCCTTTAGTGCTTACTTTGGGACTAGATCGATTTGTGTAAAGATGTTCCCTGATTATTATTATTATTGTTATTAATAGAGCTCCGTTGTTTATAATCTTGAAAACATAGTGTTACTACAACGAACATTGGGACGTATTGTTCAAGTTGTATGGAATAATGTTATGATATCCCCTTGATCTCCTTGATTGCTTGGCTTCCAAAATTCGACCCACTTATTTTACAGTAAATAAAAAAAAGTGCCTCATTAGATGTGGGCACGTAAGTTCTTATAAAGTTCATAACATGAGTAGTTGCTGAGATAAATGGGGGTGACATACAGGCGGACAGACAGACAGACAAACAAACAACGTAGTCTCAACATAAGGGTTCCTTTTTACCTGACTGCGACGGAGCCCAAAAGGAGAGTAATGCATTTAGCCGGTATGTGTGTAAATATGTCCGTGTCTATGTTTCCCATAACTCCCACAGTAATCATCGGATTGACAAGTGATATCTCAATTGATATGCGTATATTAATTACGCAATCAATAAAATAGAATATGTTGAAGACAAATGTCACAATAGACCGACTTTCAAAAAAAATCTTATTAACCTAAATATGGCATTTTATGTGAGCGTCAAGTTGGCGTACCCTTCGAAGATATCCAGGATCTGCTGATTCCAAAAAATAGTGCCTAAATAGTACCCAATTAGTGCCGAGGACTTCGGGAGCCAGGGTTACTATTTGTGCACTATTTTTTGGGATATAGAGCATATTTGGGAACAGCACCGTTCTCAAGATCCAAAACTGGTACGCCAGCTTGACGTCAAGTTAGCGTACCCGTTAAACAAGGCGCATATGTCCGAAATTACAAAGGTTCTATTTTTTCTAACTCGGTACTAATTGGGCACTATTTAGGCACTATTTTTTGGAATCATCAGATCCTGGTTATCTTCGAAGGGTATGCCAACTTGACGCTCACCATTTTATCGGTAAAAACTTACGCGGGATAATCTACAAGTATCCATTTCGAAGTGCAAATAATTTCTCATTAATTTAGTAGATAATTACTTTATTGCTTATCATTATTTTCAGTTATTTTCCATAACACCGGCCGTTGAAGTAGGTATGCTTCTGAACATAAACACAGATTTGTAAACCGTTCGTACCAGGGATACCTCGCATATTGTAAAAGAGCGCTGGCGGCTATATAAAATGCCATATAAAAAAAAACACTTTTTTTGTGCTTTTTTAAATACACGTACGTACGTTAATAGTAGTTTATGCAACGGTTGCATAATGATAGGCCTTAAAACACTAGTGCGGTTTTCATGAAACGAGCCGATAGGCGAGTTTCATAATAAGATCGCACGTGTGTTTTAAGGCCAAATTATGCAGAGTTGCATACATAACTTTATCTACACACATATTATAAATCCTCCATGATGGGTTCAGAAACAATATTTTCTGGCAACAAGTTATTTGTTGCAATCGTGACTGCATATTTCCGATATCCGGCGCATTTTCACATCACACACACTCCGAGAAGACTACTTACTATTCATATTTTCAACTAAAATGTAAATTACAAACAACTTTTTCTATTCAATTCAACAACAATTCTACTTTCGTTCAGCAAAACACCGTCATGGCGGCGATTCGATCCTCCTTCAAGACCATTTTTTTTTTAAATCATAGACAAACGGATGAAGTCTCTATTCTCACGTCACTCGACATCAAATATTGTGCAGTTTATATTAAAAAAACATACTGAATTGACGTTTCGTATCAATAACTGTTTTAATATGTATGGATACTAGAATAGAGACCCACTTGAGTTTTGACAGCTGTTCCAAATTTAATCTCATTTCTTTACTAAAAACGATAAAGAAGTCATGTTATTTCTTTATCGCAGCACTGGTTTTTCCTAATTGGTTGTCAAAATGGTGGTCATTTCCTACGGTTTTTGATTAACCAATGGAGGTTTTATGATATGGGTGTAGATAAAATACGTTAAGTTATTTATTTGTCATTACATGAAACTGGTGATATCTTAGCTTTCAGCAAATACATAAAAATACATCAAAAAATGGCAAATTTGTTGTTCTCAAGCGCGGCGCCGTGCCTGCACGTCTAGCATGACCTGCCCGCGAGTCGTTTGTCGCTCAATGCATCCCTTACATATTTGACAAGTTTGACAGAGACGCACTGAGCGACAAACGACTCGCGCGCATGTCGTGCTAGCCCTTCTGGAGGGTGAGCGTGCACACGCTGCTGGATAAAGAAATTCCTACCGGATGAAGTCATGGGCAAAAGCTGGTTACATATGTATTCACAGCGATATTCTTAACTGACCATCGGTGAACTTTATGTCTTTACAGTAACGTTTACGAATTGGCAGTTAACGGTGTGGACGATGGTTGTCACTCTTTATTGCACATCTCAAAAAGATAACAATAAAGAGTATACAACAATTTAAAGTAGAGACGATCAACTGGCGGTCTTATCGCTAGAAAGTGAAGTCTTCCAGACACACAATAGATAGGGCCCATATTAGACAGGAAAACACAGCCGCAGCCACGTCAACTCAGACCCCCAAAAATCCAACTGGCCCAAAATCATTGCAAATGATCTCTAGTACCTATAACCCTTTTCAAGGAATACATTGAATTACAAACCACCTTGGATGCATATATAACTCCATTGTTCACGGCTCTGTCAACTCCCAGCTATGATACGAACCAACCATATTTGGGTATAATGTTTTCGATACGATCGAAGGGGCAATATAGAAATAGAAATAGAAATAGAAAATATTTATTTCGTAAAATGTAGATGTTTTACATTTCGTGAACTTAAATCTAACAATATTTGTGATCTAAATAAAAGTTACATGTTGCTGCGAAAATGGTATCCACTCAGCTGTATGTTGTACCCACCTATTGGCGGGATACGACCAGGCGCGGTCGCAGACTGAAATTTTGGGGGGGTCACTAATAATAAAATATGTCGAGTAAATTAGACTTTATGTTTAGATTTGATTTTACAATTTGACGTGTACGATTTTGGGGGGGGGGTCATGTCCGCTGTGACCCCCCCCCCCCCCCCCCCCCTGGGACCGCGCATGAATACGACGCTGGTTTTCAGCGGACCCATGGACAGGTTTAGCTAGGCAGCATACATAGCGTTCGCTTCAACATCAAACGTAAAAATATATAACAAACTAGGTTGCAATAAGTGCTTATAATGATTTATATTTATATTAATGCTTTTGTGTTTAGAAGTACAATAATGGGTTTACAACACAACAGTTAACGAAAGTTGACAAAACCTGCCGACATTCCCATACGTATATCCATATTATCCATATACCCAAAATATTCAGTAGCTTAAAGGACAGTATGTGATAAAATAATATGGAGAACTGGTTCTACGGGTAAAACATATGCATGAGGATAATACGGACTAGAAGACAAAATGCATGGAAAAAAATACGACTACCAACAAAAACGATTACAAATTAATGCGTCCGACGAAATAACCTAATCGTAACACAACTGCATAGGAAAATAAAAAAGTGGGGAAAAACGCGAATGGAACTAAAAATATTGGGTAGCTAATTTATACAGTCATTTTTAGGGTTCCGTATCCAAATGGTAATAACGGGACCCTATTACTAAGGCTCCGCTGTCTGTTTGTCCGTTCGTCCGTCTGTCACCAGGCTGTATCTCATGAACCGTGATAGTTAGACAGTTGAACTTTTCACGGATGACGTATTTCTGTTGCCGCTATAACAACAAATACTAAAAAACAGAATAAAATAAATATTTAACGTGATTTTTTGCCGTTTTTATAGATAATGGCACGGAACCGTTCGTGCGCGAGTCCGACTCGCACTTTGCCGGTTTTTTAACTACTCTCGGCGAACAGGCTTGAATAACCAGTCACTCTGTATAAAATAAGGAAAACCGAAGTGACCTCGTATCTGAAACGTTAAGAGAACTGTGAACCAAAGGCAAAAATCATCCTTTTCGCTATGTTCGCTGGTAGAGGTGGAGTTGGTAAAACTAACTTGTTTTATCATGTACCTAAACCAATTCTAACCTAAAATTTCACATATCATGAATTAAAAACTGTAAGCTTTTAAATATTCTGCAAAAATAAAGAAATCTTCAAATTTGCGAAGTTTGCTCCATTTATAGGGAAAATGGCAAGCTTAGCCCTAAAAAGATTTGTTATTTTGTCGTTTGTTAGGAACAAATAATCGAGTTGAAACAAAATTGAAATAAATATATTATTATTATTGAACTCAAGATACTCATTAAGAGGAGTGTGAACCTACGGCTTTTCATACAGCAGGCGATAACGATTTCCACCCCTTAAATGTTAACCGATGCTGACTAATTTTTGATAGGTTGCCAGGCAGATCAAAATCTAGGTCTAACGTTTTATTTGTTTCACTAAGTATAATCTTTAAATTCAGTTTTATTGTGGTTTCAGTATTCTCGTACACAACTAATTTCGGCATTATTTGACTTGCTTGATCTTTAAACAAAATTCAAAATACGTATAAACCTAGATATAACCTATCAAAATTGGTCAAAATTGGTTAACATGTAAGGGGTGAAAATCGTTACCGCCATTTGTATGAAAAGGGTGAGTTTTGCCGTTGGTTCATAGTCCTCTTAAACCATCTTAACCATCTCTCACACACGTGTGTCGACAAAAGAGATGGTTAGAGAGATAAACGGGTTTAACTTATGCACGTGTCTGGAATGCAAGGGCCGCTGGAGGAATTGATAAGATCCCAAATCGTTATTTAGAAGTTGGCTTGACTTACTGCTAACTTCTTTGTCCTAGATTACGTCTTATATGTTAGGTATAAATTGTCAAAATTGTAACTGTGACTACTGTTATGTCAGATCGATAAGTAAAGTGTAAAATATTTCATAGACCTAGATGCTGATAATTGGCTACTTGACTATAGTAACAAATATTAATATATTTCTGTGGAACGGTAGCTAAACATAAATAAATGCATGTCAAAGAAACAAAAAGATCATTTAGACTGTTACTTTTTTTTCTATTAAGGGTCAAAAATTGTCAAAATAAGTGAAAAATAAATATTGCTTTTTAGTTCTGAATTATTGGTTTTTGACAACCTCATCAAGTTTCTGTCATTTACTATTCTACGATATTGGCCTAAAAACAATATTTTCGGAAATAATTGCGAATTTCATATATTTTGTATACCATAACCAATGTAAAAAGAGCCTGACGGCCATATAAAATGTGTGACCGAAGAGCCCTGACTCTTTTTACATTGGTCTGCTATACACTCTAACTGAATTGTGACGTCACATTTCAGGGCCATTTTGTATGGAGCGTTTTTGTGAGTGGTATGAACTAGGACTTTTCAAAGCGTCGTACCTCGAAAAGAAACAACACAATAATGTTTTTGTTTTAAAAATAAAACAAAAACTTACCTTGCTCTGGAATCTTCATATCAAAATAAGGAAGATATTAAATAATAACATTGTCTACTCTAAGCAAAAGACACTTCCGTTTTACTGCGCGCGCTCTTCCCTTTGCTCTAGTAAGCTAGCTAATATGAATAAGTATGAATAAGTATAAAAGAGTCCATGTGGCCTACTTGCAAAATAAATATATTCATTTTCATTTTAATTAAATTTTCATTTTCATTTTCAATGTTAAATACATGTGCAAAAACCTCTTTTAATGAAGTACTAAGTAATAATATTACTATTGTCAAATGAAATTTATATACTTAGTAATATTGTAAGTAACCTTCTTCTATATATATATGTAATCTTATATTTATCATCCCTGCATAAATTTGTAAATAATAGTTTATCAATAAAATACAGGAACACTAGGCACACGTCATTTTTACAGATATTTATGATAATTATGTAAGAATTTAATCTTTTAGTAATATTAGATTCTCAACCCAAGGTAAAGTATCGCAGAAGGGTATTGCTATGTCTGATTTTGAAAGGTAAGTATTACATTTCCATAACAAAAATATTGAACTTGCATGCCACCGTTTAGCAACGAACACATGCTCGAGTTAATGGCGCTCTATTAAGCTTTTGTACTGCGACCCACTGACACCAACTAATCTTCACAGAAGATAATTTCATCTTAGTTTCTCCTAGCTTTATTTTCGCATTCGTTTGTCCCATCTACTGTTTAATATTCCTGGTATACCATCTATTTTGTGTTTCGCATAAAATGTCATGCGTATGCGCGCATATTACGCTTTTGTTATGATACAAGCGACCGCATCAAAATCTGTTAAGGTGTTTAAACATTGTATGCGTATACGCAGACAACAGAAAGGATAACCGACTTTGTGTGATTCTATTTACTTATATATGACATAACAATGGCTTTCAAGAAACCAGACATACCGATTAAGAGGACTGTGAACCAACGGCAAAAATCACCCTTTTCATACAAGAGGTGTTAACGATTTCTACCCCTTAAATGTCAACCAATTTTGACCAATTTTTGATAGGTTGTCAGTCAGAACAAAATCTAGGTCTGTTCGTTTTTTGAATATTGATTGAAAGTTTTGTATGAGAATACTAAAACAACAATAAAACTGAATATATTGATTACAGTGAAAAAACCCAAACGTATAGACCTAGATTTTGTTCTGACTGACAACCTATCAAAAATTGGTCAACATCGGTTAACATTTAAGGGGTGCAAATCGTTATCGCCTTTTGTAAGAAAAGCCGTATGTTCACGCTTCTCTTAAGTATCATTATTTAACCGATACGTGCGTTCGTAGCCTGCGATAATACTGCAGTCCTATTTGGAGCCCCTTTTTACGCAGTTCACATGAATATAATAGTCTTACGCAAACAACCGCTGGCGCAGCCTAAGATCCTATGACTTGGGACTCGATCACTACGAAATTATTCCGCTTGAAATCAGACGTAAAACTGCCGATATTGTTTACCTTCAGAAAGTAACAGGCGGCGCAGTTGATAGCCCTGATCTCCTTGAAAATATTAAAGTTTCTATTCTACGAAGTATTAGCCGGCTACTTAATTGTACAGTGGATTCATCTATAGGTACTTGTCTTATTTAGTAAACGAGTTTCTAACCTCAAAACCCCCCCCCCTTTTTGGTTTAAACAGCTGTTTCTTTGCAAATAAAGGAACCGGAGACAATATTTTTGACGAAACTTTGCCAATTTTTAGTCTAGGTTCGCTTTATTTAGGATCAAACTGCTGTTTCACCCAAAATTGTACATTTTGAGGTTAGAAACTTGTTTAAATAAATGTTTTTTAGTTAAAATAGTAAACCAAATAAGAGTAGTATGGATGAATCCACTGTAAAGCTTTCTTGTCATTCGCTATTATTTTGCTTGTAGGTACATGCAAGCTACAATGATGTTTTTCAAGAGCTCGACATTTTCAGTGCATCGGTCAAAAATATAGGTAAGTAAAAAAATTTTTCCTTTCTAAATTGGTCAGTAAAACCGAACTATATTTTAAAATCCCTATGTTAGTTTATCTGTTAAAATCTATATTTTCAGGGTTCCGTACCTCAAAAGGAAAAAAACAGATCCCTTATAGGCTCACTCGTGTTTCTGTCTGTCCGTCTGTCACAGCCAATTTGCTGCGAAACTACTCGACCTCTTGAGTTGAAATTTGGTGCACATATTTAAGTTGGTAACCGCTACACGGACGTGTAACGTAAATAAATAAATTTTAAGCACAGGGGCCATTTTGTGAGGGTAAACTGGGAAAATAAAAAAAGTTTTGCAAACTGTGGCGTGTTGTGACATATGAAATGCAAGGGCTCGTTGTGAGAATCTAATTTTTTTTAAAATTTTAAGTTAAATGGTTTTGAAGTTATTTAGGATAATCGGCGAAAATTGACCATTTGTCCATTATGTCCGAAAATACTGGACCTAAAATTTTTAAAAAATACCGAAAATAGTTCTTTTACATTTAGATTACAGGAAAACCTATAAGATGTCTATGGTATTTAAAGTAACATAGGAAATTTCATATATTCACGGGAACCTCTCCACGCGAGTTTAACTCGCACTTGTCCGTTTTTTAATTGAGTTCTGTGTTCACATCTAAAAGGCCATTTTGATGTAACGTCCAGTTTGTGAACCAAAATAACAATAAAAAAATTGATAAAGGTATTAAAAAACATAAAGTTAAATTGCAAAAATACGTGACGATCAAGTAAGTGCCATGTTCATGGGATCGCCCCAGACACTAAAATTAATAAGATTTAAAAGACAAATGACTAGTAACTTACGTAGTAGGATGGTCGACTACTCTGTTGTCGTAGGGCTCATACTCTTCTACTTCTTGCATGTTCTTCTCCTGCATGTTGACGAGGTAAATTTCCTTATCCGCTCCACGTTTCTTTTTCTCATCCTTAACGGGTGACAGGCTGTACAACAAATTAACAGTGTGTTACTTAGTAAATATAGTAATTGGTCGCTTACATAATTACTCATACATACATACATAACAGTCATTTCTCAGGTAATCACATGTTTTAACAAGATAAAATATAATTACAGGAAGGACGACTCTCGTCGCCGGGCGGCCGTCGCAAAACTTTAGCGTCATTCGACAGCTTAAGTAATACGATGTCTCTGCATGAATTACGATTTGTTAGGGCAGTAAAGTTGCTATAAGATTATACCTAGGAAGCTTGAGTAGGTACCTAACTTGATCAATTATTTCGGAATAATGTGTTGTACGTTTTTTCGTTCCAGGGAGGTTACCACGATCTCTAAATGCAATTCTTTTAGGTCTTAAGCTGAACTGTGTCGCTATTTGATACCTCACCATATGTTTTATATATGTAAATACAATGGCATGGTACGATATAGCGACGCAGTTCAGTTTAGGGCCCAATGAGAATCGCATTAAGAGATCGTGGTATACCCCCTGGTCATTGTTTATCTATACGGGAATATGCAATATCATAGTGGGTTCAAAGATCTGTCATAAGAATTAATAGGTATTAGAAGAGCATCTTCGGCGAGCGTATATGAATTTAACAGCAAAGCTAAGATTTAATTACCCACAGCGCCCTTACCTCTCGCCTCTTGCCTATCGCAACAATCTAGTAGGATTGTCAGCTCTTTCCGCGACTTCCTCCATGTCGAATTTTTTAATCACTAATACCTCACGAAAAGGTAACAAGCCTATCTTCAAATGTGTATCTTTTATCAGGTAGGTTTTAATGGAGCTTTCAGCGTCCCGGCGTTTGGAGCCATAAATAGGTCTGATTTTGTTGCTTCAAATTGTGCGCGCGGACTTTGTTTCTATTGCGTTATTATTCTAAGCTTGGGGTGTCAAAATTTGTACGGGGAAAACTGATTCCATGAGTTTAGATACTTGAAAATACTCTTAAAAATAAACAATAGGGCACAGAAAAAAGGAACCTTCCCATAAATGGGTGCATAATGATTTAACACACAAACTATTAGAGCTAAGTCTGAAATTATACACAGGCGTTCCGTAAGTAAAGTAGGCGCCTGCTAAGAAAGTATTTCCTGAAATTCCCACGGGAAACGGAAAACGCTGCTTAAAAATTAAACAGAAAAATATATTTATAATTTGGTGTTAAGACGACTGTGAAGAAACGGCGAATATCACCCTTTTCATACAAAAGGCCATAACGATTTCCACCCCTTACATGCTAACCGATTTTGACCTATTTTTGATAGGTAGGTAAGTCACAACGAAATCGCGGTGTATAAGTTTTCTGAATATTGATTAACGATCAATTAAGTCAAAAAAATTGCTGAAATTAGTTTTGTATGAGAATACTAAAACAACAATAAAACTGGATTTATTGATAAAGTGAAAAAAAAAACGATTTTGTTCTGACTGACAACTTATCAAAATGTGGGGAACATCCGTTAACATTTAAGGGGTGGAAACCGTTATCGCCTTTTGATGAAAAGCCGTAGCTTCACACTCCTCTTAATACAAGAGTTTCTGGTACGAATCCTGGCAACAATAATTGCTAGACGTTTCATATTAAACTCTTAAGCAGGTTATATTGTGTCATGATTCCTCTAAGACGAAAAAAAAAAATTAAAGTGAAATGACCCTGGTGGACGCTATCTAGCGTGACGATGGCGATGAAGAGTGTGCATAGTGCTGGAGGAAGAATCATCTCACCTCTGTGGAAGGAAGTCGTCTGGCTCGAAGGACGGGTTGACCATGGGCCCCCTCGGCGGCCGCGCCCATTCTTCTGCTTCCTGTAAAACCACAAAAAGCTGTTACTTTTTTCGTGTCACACAGCTTTTAGTTCGCATCACGCAAAAAGAGCGCTGCCGTCAGCGTTCTTTTAACGTGACGCGAACTGTACAAGAATAAACCGTGTCAATTCAGCCATGATATGGACTGTGGTGTGATCTTAGGTGCGCAGCAGCTGACCAGTGGATAATTAAACTATTAAATTGAGACTATACGGACAAAGTAATTCCGTCTAAATTTCTGGTCAGCCGCTGCGCATGTTAGAGAATCACACATGTCGGTTCGGATTTTCTACCGATCAGAGATTTTCTTTTATATTTCAAACCGAAAACAATATAAAACCCGAATTAGTTGTCGATAAATCAATGATTGTTGTGGTGCTGTGTTCGTTTTAGTGTTCCATATTTAAAACACAGAAACAAACCATGCATACACGTATACTTTTCCATACATTCAAAAACGCTTCCCTCATCTGATTTAACTTTATGTGGGTATTCCTCTATATTAGTGATTTTACAATATTACCTGCCTTTACGAATTTTCGTAGGGTCGTAACTAATCTAGAATCCATAATTCGGGGGACTAAATTGACAGACGAAAATGATGTCAGGCATGGATGAAATTTAATAGAGATGAGGTAAATGTCGATGTTTCATTTCAGTACGGTACATGTTCTGTAAAGTCTTCAGTCAACTTCCTACTTTTTCATTAAAATTCCAGAATCTGCCTCTATTTGGGAACGCTAAGAGTTGTTGTGTCGACTCGCGAGCGAGATTTTTCATCTCACTCTCTCGCACGACGCGTAATGCGTAAGAGCGAGATGCGAGTCTCACTCGCGGGTCGCTGCAGTATCACTTAGACGTTCCCGAATAGACGCCCTCCTCTGTGTTCCTACTTTTAAGTGTAACCCGATTATACGTTGTTTGAAATTTTAATGTAGTTAATGTTTTAGTTTTATTAATATTTATGCTGGATCCAAAGCCCTTAAATGACAATAAGAAATTTCAGTTTCAGTTCAGTTCAGAAAGTTTTACAAGGAATTTCCTAAGATTCCAATTTGAACTGCCCTCCTATCGTAAAGCATTTCCTGCCACTTCAATTACGCGGTCTCACGCTTTTTGAGACTGAGAAAAGAAAGTTGGCTACTCTATGAGATAAGGGGAAGCTAGCGGAATGGGTCAAGAAAGACTCCAAATATATGATAGGTATCTAACCTACTTAGGTAGGTACTCCAATTTGGAATTTCCTAAGATTCCAATTTGAACTGCCCTCTAATCGTAAAGCATTTCCTGCCACTTTGGAGTATTAAATGAAAGCCACCATTTACACAAAAGGAATGTAATTAGGTATTGTAATTAGATTTTTGCATACATTGTCCATTGACTGATATCATACATAACTTAACTCTAGGCTTTTACTAAAAAAAATTACAAACCTTGGCATCAAGGCATTGTTATTACATATTCACAAGATAGTTAATTAATTAATTTACTCGTATTAAATAGGATCATTAACAGAGGACTCAGTAAATACATGTTAGAAATAAAAACATTGCAGACGTCGTGAACTAACTGCTCCCCCAATTACAGGCAATCACAGAATGCGGTCTTTAATGCTAATGGCTGAATTCAGAAACGCCATTAAAACATTTGATTAGAGATTAAATAGTTAAATATCCGTCAACGAGTTCTCATACCATACAAAAACTTCACTCAAACGTCACTTTAATTAAAGATCATTTTGAGTGGCCTTTCTGAATTTGGTCATAAGCAACATAAGCTATAACTATAACTAAGCCAAATAACCTAACATATCACAATTATGTAATGATAAGGTTTTTAATATAATTAAATTAAATTCAGCAACCCAGGACGCATCAACAGATAGAAGCTTGCTTCTAAAAGACTGATTACTGTCATGGTAGGTATACATCGATCGAGATTGATATACAGGGTGGGCCATAAGTTTTTGCAAATAGCAACACAGATTTTTTTCTAAACTATTAATTGTGCGGTATAAAGGTTGATGGGAAATTAAACGCCATTTTGTATATTTTTGAGTACAATACACCGTTTCACAGGAAAGCAACGTGGTTATAGTGATAAACACTTTTCAAAAAAACCGGATAAATGCGAGTTAAACTCCCGTGGAGAGGGTTCCGTGGTTATATGAAATTTACTATGTTACTTTAAATACCATACACTTTTTGAAAGTTTTTCTGTAATCTTTAGGTAATTAACTATTTTTTGTATATTTTTCAAAATTTTAGGTCCAGTAGTTTCGGCGATAAGGAGGGGGACGGGGACAGGTAAATTTTTGCCTATTTTCCTAAATAACTTCAAAACCGTTTATTTAAAAATTATTAAAAAAAAATAAGATCCTCTTAACGAGCCCTTTCATTTGATTTGCCACACGCCATATTTTGCAAAACGCACCTACCAGAAATGATGATTGTCAGTATCTTTCCTTACAATTGCATAGTAGGTTGCAGGAGTGCCAGCAACAAGACGGAGGTCATTTAGGCGACTTTGTTTATACAGATAAAAAATATATTTTATGCTTATTACTTATAATAAATACAAATGAAATAGCATTTGTAGTTTTGCCTCTATCATGTTTCTAAAAGTGCAAAAACTTATGGCCCACCCTGTATGTTTCATGAGTTGACCATACAGGCGAGTCGGACGGCGCACGCACCGGCACATTAAAAATCGAGCATGGACGCGAGGCAAGCGAGATGGTGCGCGCGAAAAAAACAATGTTTTTATTGTTTTATGAATAAATGATCTATGAACTAGTCTAGCAGAGATTTACATATATACCAAGACTATGAAGTTTCTGTAGCAAGATTCTAGATGACAAACTTTGTCAAAAGCTCTTGAAATGTCTGTGTAGTGTATATGACATCCACTGGGCGACCACCGTCAGCTGCCTCCATAAGCTCGGTAACCTAGCTACACAGGTTAATGGCGGTTCGGCATAAAACCATGTTGATTGCACGTAATTGAGTTTTTAACATGATCAAACATACAATCATACACCAAAATAGCAAACAGCCGAGTTAAATTATGATTGATTACAAGCGAAAGTGACAGGGATCAGCACATATTTTAGATAGATAGATAGTTTTTTTGGGTAGACTATCAGGTCCTGCTCTAGTGGGGGGATCCATTTACTTTAAATTTTGTTTCTCTTTGACACTCGTAAAAAGATATCCGCTATTTTCTCACATATGGTAATCTCATCAAAAGGCGCGGTGACGGCGAGGGATCTCCCAACGCATTCCCTTCGATCTAAACTTAGCAAAATGTCCTCGGCCTCAATTTTCAACCGTCTGTAAACGTAACAACTTGCATCCTGCGTTGATTTGCGACATTAGATCTAGTTAAAGGTTGGACATGGCACATCCTTTTATAATAATAATTACGCAAACGATCCATTCACACTAACCCACAGTTGCTTCGTATTTGTAACTTATAATGCCTTCGAAACATCTTTTTTGTTAATTATTCATTCATTCAGGCCTTATTCAGATACTAGGATAATTAAAACTTTTGCTCGACGGCGCAGCGGTGCCGGTGGGGCCCATATTACATTCGAAATTCAACTGTGACAACTGCTCTTTGTGGAAATTTGAAACTCTTTTAAAAGCCGAGGTCTATTTGATATCGTCTCTGGGGACACAAAGAAACCAGGAGATGATAAAGAAAGTTCCCAATGGATGGTCTTTACAAGACATAAAGGCGCAGGAAATTACAGCGACAAGAATCCAATATGGACGCCTAGCCCACATCAGAACTACAACACTTTGAATGAAATGTGGAACAAACAAGAGGTTTATGAGAAAGAGTTCGTAGCCGTAGTGAGTATTCACCCTCGCCAGTAGCATTTTTTTGTTCTACAATTTGGGAGCGATGCTTTATCCACATTTTGAAACGTCGAAAACATTAACTTTAAGACAAGTGTGTGAGCCAGTATTTAAATATTTGGAGACGGGATGTTTCAAATTTCCATCCCAAAAGGCGTGAAGGAATGGTAAAGTTTGTATGGAAAATTCTCGCGGGCGAAGCTGTGGCGGGTCCACTAGCTTAACAGTTTCATTTCATTTATATTCAGCTAAAAAAAATCCGGCCATTTTAGGGGGGAAATAAGAAAGTTCAAAAAAAGTTTTGCAAACTATGACATTGCAAATATGTTACATATCAAATGAAAGGGTATAAAGAAAGAGAGGGCTCGTTTTGAAGATCTTAAATATACCTACATATATATTTTTTTATGATTTTAAGACAAATAGTTTTCAAGTTATGCATGAAAATAGGCGAAAATTGACCATTCCCCACATTATCTCCGTAACTACTGAGAATAACATTTTGTAAAAAAATACAGAGAATAGTTCTTTACCTATAGATTACAAGAAAACCTATAAGAAGTCTATGGTATAATGGTATATGGTATTTAAAGTAACATAGGAAATTTCATATAATCTCGGAACCCTCTTCACGCGAGTTTAACGCACACTTGTTCGGTATTTTTATTCTAAATTCAAATTTTGGTTCAAACCCATTGCAATAGAATAACCGCGGTATGAAGTCCTTTTGTAGTAAATTTGCTGTAGCTCTAAAAACTTCAGCGTACATTAGTACATGTTATACCATTTTAAAAACGACACTAAAGTGTAACTTAATACTTCAATGGTCGTGACAGTCAAAATAATGAATCAGGGTATCAAAACCCACGAATTTTATCATGCCATTGCATTGTCTCGAAACCTGTTTTTTTTTATAAAAGTTAAAATTACTTAATCTAGGAGCACTTGAGCCGCCCTACCAACTCCTTTCGTATTATCGTTGGTTTTAAGGGCACCCTGCATATGCACATGAATTGTGCCACGCGGCCAGTAGATAGCTATCTATTTAAACACGTTATTCCTACAATACGGCATGGGACATGCAGGTAAATCTAGTTGAATCGTAGAATAGAATTAAGTACTACGTAGAAAAGGTAAAAGCTTTTTTTTTTTATTTAATCATACTTAAGAGAATAGAATAGTCTTACGTTCTTAAGAAAGGCCAGGCCAGGAGATAATGTCGATTGCGAGATTAAACGTCAGATTCATACAGTTGTGTCAACCGACTGTATGCACTGACGTTTAATCTCGATTGTGAGATTATCTCGAATGCAGCGAGAATTGGGGGCCAGGTCAAGAGTACCCTAAACCGGCGAGCGTGCATGAAGCACTTAATGAGAGTGGACGAAGCGAAAGGTGTGTGTCAGGTCAGTATCGTGGTCTCTGCCTACCCCTTTGGGAAACAGGCGTGATATATGTATGTATGTATTATAAAAAACAAAAAACCCGGCTGCATAAAATCTAAAAAAATGAATAGCAAGAAATTTATTCCTCAGTGCATAAACTTATACAAAGCTGTTTAGGGTCACCGACCGCTATTTCCATATCGACCCCAAGAGCGCGGCGGAATTCATTCCTTGTTTTGGGGTTTTTTGATTTTATGCAGTCGGATTTGTGTTTTTTATAATTAATAATTTTAATTTACATCTTTTTAACACGCTTTTATTAGCTTTACCTGTACGTTCCTATGCAATGGAATCTTTCAGCGTAATTTTATCCTACCTACTTCTAATTGTCGTAAATATTTGAAACTTTGCAAGTGTATGCAATTCAGATGAAAATACAATAGTTTGGTACCATCGAGCTGATTTGACCATGGAGCCAGGAGGTGGATAGTGGAACTCAATGATTACTTGTAAACCCCTCGAGTTTGGGCTCATTTGGTTTGCAATTCGGATGACAATACAATAATTTGGTACCATCGAGCTGATCTGACCATGGAGCCAGGAGGTGGACAGTGGAACTCTTCAGTTAGTACTAGTAAACCCCTCGAGTTTGGGCTCATTTTTTTTGGTTGACGAGACCAATAGGTATGAGTACCTTAGTGATGAGGGTCTTTTGTACTTTTTAATTAATTATGGCATATTGCTTTTTGGCACCCCTTGCCATCTCGCGCCTAGAGCGACCGCTCCTCTCGTTCTATCCCAGGGCCGGCGCTATCCTGTCATGCGGGCATTTTGCCTGAATCGTTTGACATCCCATTTGTTAAAATTGGTATGTTAGTTTTCGCTCTAGGTGGTAACTAATAAGGTGATTAAGAACATATATACATAGATACTAAACATAAACATAACCCTCCTTTTTGCTTCGCTGCAGACGGGTAAAAAAACAAGTTATCTTATTACGTTCTTTTGGTAATTAAAAATAGGTTTACATTGTTATGTTTACTCAAATTAATAAACACCTAAATACTACAATTCATATATTTTTTAGGGTTCCGTATAGGACTATAAGGGTTTCGTTTTTCCTTTTGAGGTACGGAGCCCTAAGATCACTCGTGTGTCTGTCTGTCTGTCCGTCTGTCACAGCCAATTTGCTCCGAAACTACTGGACCGATTAAATTGAAATTTGGTACACATATGTAAATCGGTGACCGTAACACGGACGCGTGACGTAAATATATGAATTTTTAACATGGGGGCCAACCACCAATTTGCCACCGACTTCGATATATTTAATTTATGACTTCACTTAACCACTAATATATCTGCCGTTTCTAGGTAAATGACTTACGAAAGCCAAAAATTATTTCATACTTTTCAGAGGGGTTTTGGAGTCGGTTATTTTATTTGTTAAATTATTATTTTATCTTACGAATAAAACGGCGCGTGACGTGTTCGACTGCTCGCTTAGCGCGCGGTGCAACCGGAATGAATTATGGGATCTGAGATAGAAGTGACAGTAGGTATAAGCGAGCGCTTGCAGAGCGGAGTGCAATGCCTCTGACGCTACCGAGGTCAAAGAACGTGAACATTCTGTGGTATATTCTAAGCATGCTTTTATGTATTAACATACCCGTACTTGAGAAGGGCGGGTTGCTAGTATAAAAATATAGGTACTCACTCTTTTACGTAGGTATTATATTTACTTTTATTAATACGCGGAGTACGAGACCCACATTTCACAAAATGTAATAAATAGCTAGTATTTTGGAGCACCAAAGGGAACAGATGAACATACATACAAACTACGTACGTAGACTGCTAAAATCATAACCTATTTTTCTTTGCCGTAATCGGGTAAAATAAAAACAGTTCGCTGCGTGCGAGGTATTTTAATCGATCCATTATAAATTATAATTATAAAAAGACAAAATAAACAAAACCATGCCATGTATATTTCAAATAATTACGTCCACAATGAACTTCTCTATATTACCTATGTATATTTTATGAGACAGATATATAGATAAATATATATGCACTTCTAATTGACTTTATCATAAAGGTCGCATTCGTAATAAAAATGTGGTAGGAGCTTGTATTTGCCCTGATAGCAGCAGACAGAGCCCGATTGATGCACCTCTGATAATGCTCCCGGACACTGATTGGAACATTTGTTGTCAATGTTGTCATGTCGTTTCGAACGTCGTCTATGACCAGACCAAAGTGAACAGTTTTGTTACTTAATATTAAACAAAAACAAAGTCTCACTTTAGAAAAAAACCGGACAAGTGTGAGTTAAACTCGCGTGGAGCGGGTTCCGTTCCGTATATGATTATCTGAATTTAAATACCATAGTAGACTACTTGTTATAGGTTTTTTTCTGTAATCTACAGGTAAAGAACTATTTTCTGTATTCTTTTCCAAATTGAAGGCCCAGTAGTTCCAGAAATAAGGGGGTGAGGGGGGAGGGGGGATGGTCAATTTTCGCCTATCTCTCCTAAATAACTTCCAAATTGTTTATCTTAAAATTAAAAAAAAAATATATAAACCCTCACAATAAGCCTGCCATTTGATATGTCACACTAAATAGTTTGCATAACTATTTTTTAATTTTCTAATCTACCCCCGAAAAGTGGCCCCCATGTTTAAAATAAATTTATTTACGTTACGCGTCCGTGTTGCGGTCACTGATTTACATATGTATACCAAATTTCAACTCAATCGGTCCAGTAGTTACGGAGCAAATTGGCTGTGACAGACGGACAGACGGATAGACAGACAGACATACACATGAGTGATCCTATAAGGGTTTCGTTTTTTCCTTTTGAGGTACGGAACCCTAAAAATAAACCTGTTAAGAACGTGAACCTGCGGCGCGGCGGTGTGACTTGCAAATTACCACGTCCTGTATAAAGTGTTACACCGTCGAGAAATTAATAAAGAAGTAGGTAGAATACGTACGTATATATATTAAGCGCATACGAGTTTTAGTGGTCAATGTAAGTAATTGCAATAAAATATAATACGAAGCGAAGCATGAATATATGAATTAGATGCCTCTTTTTGGCTCAGATGAGAATCCTTTATGTTAGCTAATTTTTTTAGTCTAATTGGTGTAACGCTAATAGTTTATGCCAGTAGGTATATAGATGCGTTTGTAAATGTATGTAGGTGTGCTGTGCATATGCTCCATGCATACGAGTCCGCGCGATTTGTACAGCGCGCAGCGCCTGCGCCCTGAGCCCATCGCCGACTGGACCTTCATTTCGATGACAGTGATGCATGTCCACAGGTGAGCGTCAAGTTGACGTACCCTTCGAAGATATCCAGGATCTGATGATTCCAAAAAATAGTGCCTAAATAGTACCCAATTAGTACCGAATTAGAAAAAATAGTACCTTTGTAATTTCGGAGATATGAGCCTTGTTTAACGGGTACGCTAACTTGACGTCAAGCTGGCGTACCCGTTGTGGATCTCGAGAACGGTGCTGTTCCCAAATATGCTCTATATCCCAAAAAATAGTGCACTAATAGTATCCCTGGCTCCCGAAGTCTCAACTTCGTAGCTCTTATAGAAACTGAGATATTTCATACCAAACACGGGTAAAATATTTTGCACCGTCAAGCTAGCGTACCCGACCGAGATCACACAGAAAGCCATTGAATTTCTAAGCCAGCTATATACCAAAAAATTGTGCCTGAAATAGTACCCCTTTTACGACAAAAACATAAAAGAACAGCTAAGTGGAACATTGAACAAATAATGGATGAATATTCTTCATTGTCATAGTACTTTCACGTACAAAAGTATTATACCTTTCATTCAATCTACTCTAATATAAAAAAAAAACATAAATATAAACCTTATACATAAACCGTGAACCATTATATAGCATTATCTATATAATGGTTCACCCCACACGTATGGCCTTGATGAAAAAAAAAAATAGGTTTCAGTTCTAAGTATGGGCAACCCCAAAATTTTTTTTTCTATTTTTGTGTGAAAATCTAGTGTCTAGTGACATCTAGTGTCTTAAGTGGTACTAAAAATCTGTGAACGCTCCTTTGTATGAGTATTGTACTATACTATATTGGTCCATGTTGTTATTTATATACATGGGGTAAATATAGTTTTAACAAATTAAAGGGTTTTCAAAAGTATTACATAAATACGTTATGACAAGATGCAAGGAGGTGAGTTTTGTGTCTATGGGAAAATCTGTTCACCTGTAGGTATCGATTAGAAACTGCGGCCGTAACATGCATGCCACAAAGATAAATTAGAACCGTTTATCTCTATGACTATCTCTTTCGTCGGCACTAGTGTGAGAGAGACGCACTTAGAGATAAACGGTTCTAATTTAGCTTTGTGCCATGCGTATGTATGTAATATAATATCCGACTGTCCGTTTATTAAAGGGTTATATCTCAAAAACAGTAGGGTACAGAATAGTAAGTTGCCATTTTTATCGATAATTGATTTAAGACAGGGAAATATGAATAAAGTTCTATTTCAAGTATTAATTAACTAGAGTCTCTATTCGACATTGCCTGTGTGCCGTAAATTCGTTGGCTATGATTTGGTAGATTTTGTTAATTTGATAGCAAAAGTGGTAAATAAATCATACGTGGTATCTTGTGTGCGACTATCGAATAGAGATCTAGATATTAATCAAAGAGTTTATTACGTAGAAGCCTCAAACATGGTGATTCATAAAATTTGCCATTTATCCTAATCTTTGAAAATAGATAGAACCGTTAGACAATCATTTAATGTCACTTGCGTTTGTCCGCCTTTCTGTCAAGACTTTTTTTCAGCAACTAAGCTAATTATATCTTACTCAGATTTGGCAGCTTCCAATGTTTAAAAACCCACATAAAATGAGATAAAAAAACATAAACATACAAACCTATTACATAAACATAAGACGGTAAAAAATGAATTAAGTAAGTACCTAGGTAGGTAGATACTTATAATGCAATCATCTGACTTGATATCAATTTGACTGGCAGACGCATATTTTCGCAATTCGTCCCCTTCGAAATAAGAAATTACGAACAGACAAACGAAAACCAACCACTAAGCGACGATGGACGCCCAGACGAGCCAGTGTCATTACCATGAGTTTATGCAAACCCTTTTAACTTTTATCGGCAACATCAGTATTTCCGATAGATTTCGATAGCAAGAACAGTTTGCGTAAACTCATGGTAATGGTACGGATCAACATCCTGTATTTATATAAAATTCTTCGAGAACGATCTCGCGGGCAAAAGCTAGTTATATATGTGAGTAAATCAGGGCAACTAATCCCCAATCGCATCATTATGTCGTCACTCTGACGCATTTGGGCATGCCTATGATTTTGCTTTTATGAGCAATGTCATTAATGTTAATGAGTCATTAATGCATTGGAGTGTATACATATGAACTCCTTATAATGTTGTCAAGGTATTGAACGGTCACGTCTGTTTTAATATAAAATTTGCACCAAGTCTTACTTGTCTTTGATCTTCATACCTACCTCATATCTTACAAATATAACATACGAAGGGACTAAACTGGGCCAAGCCCCTTTTTCTTGGTTATCGATGACTATGCGGCATCATCGACTGTTGCAATAGTTGCATCGCTACCGCAGATACTTATTAATCCAGTCATTTCAGCATACATGCCGTTTTATGATTTCCAGCCATTTATGGTTTCCAGCTCATTCATGACTGGATCATCATACCAATTCACAAATTTAGACGTAAACCTGTGGATTCTCTTTCAATCCTACTTCCTACTAATATTAATAAACGCAAAAGTTTGTGAGGATGGATGTTTGTTACTCCTTCACGGTTCAACGTCTGGACGGGTTTGGATTAAATTTGGAATGGAGATAGCTTATACCCTGGAATAACACAATAGCTACTCTTAATCCCGGAAAATGTTAAAGTTCGCGAAGGAATAACTATATCCGAATTCCACGCCGACGAAGGCCTTATCGACTGAGCGAGCGAAGCGTCTCCGTTTCAGCTCGGGCAAAAATGCTTTCGTATGTCCAGCGGATGTCCATTTGTTCTCGTCTACAGCTCGCAGTTCTCAACCGATTCTCGTGAACTTTTGTGAGGAGGTTCGGTAATTGTATAATTTTTTTTTGTCGATTCAGTTTTTCGAAATATTTCAAAATGGCGAAGATATTGAGGATTTTTCAATTACAAAGTTACTGTTGGTAAACTGACTCTACCTAAGTCGATGTATTGAGATATCAGTTTTTAACGGCAAAGTTAAGTTTGTCGCAAGGCCAATCGTTATTTCTTACTTTTCAAAGGGTTTTTGTTTTAGATTCAGTTTTTTGAAGTCTTTTGTCGCGAGGTCTGCAGCTCACGGAGCCACTAGTAAATAATCTTACTTACAAAACAATTATTGGTAAGTACATTAGGAATTTACAAACACGGCTATTCCCTTTTGTTTCCATATTGTAGTATACCTACTTCCCGTGCAAAAAATGATAAAATTGTCTATTGTTAAAGATGAATATACCAACATTGTAATCCTACATAAAAATCATCGTAACAGTAAAATAAGAACGTTACATAGCATGAACTTGTTTGTACCTCCTAAATGTAACAATGCATATGGAAAGAGAACTTAATCTCTCTTATAAGAAATCTTTTACCTAAGTTAATAAATAGCCTTCCAAAAGACAAACGAGACTTATACCTGTGCAACATAAAAAAAAAAAAAAATATAGTGCTTAAAGCATAGGTATTCTCTTCACGTGTTTCTGAAAGAATAGTTTGTTCACGTTCAGTGGTCCACGCGAACGAAGTCGCGGGCAACAGCTAGTGTTTATTATAACTGGAAAATTACTGTTTTTTGTGGCGTTTCGTCTGTAGGTCGCGGTGGAGGACGCCGCGGCGCGAGAGCCCGCGCCGGCGGCGACGCGGCGGCGCTCGGACGCTTGGCACGTTTCCCCCGACATTTCCCTATTCAAGTTTAGATGAATTCTAAGCGGTGCTATATCTGGCATCTCAGATTTGCCAACAATTTACACGTAATACGTTGAAAAACATTTAAGCGCTTGCCTTAAAATTAAACGTAAGTTATTTAAAGAAGTACTTGAGGAAGACAATATCTTCAAGTCAATAATCTTCCTGAATTTTAAAAAAGTTCACGTGAAAATTGTATATTATTTATAAAAGTATCAAGGCCTAACACCTGTTAAAAACGATATGAATGTTTAGATACACGCAGTTGGGCATGTGCTTTGATGTCGCATGATGCCGCCGCCCGTGTATAAGAACAGTATACACACAGTCCTAATGAAATATGCCAGGGTTGTCGCAAAATTAGAATGAAACAAATTGAGATTATCCTACCAATATTATAATTGTGAAAGTTTCGATGAATGTATGTTTGTTACTTAATCATGCCAGAATAGCTGACCGGATCTGGATTAAATTTGGCACAGAGGTAGATTACTGGTAAAGGTATATTAAAAACGTACGGTTCCCGTGGGATAGTTTTTCACAGAACAAGGGATCGACATGATTTTTTGCATCGGTAGCAATATGGTCATTTAGAGGTCAGAAATGACATAAAGTAGGCTACTTCTTATCCCGGAAAAATGCACGGTTCCTATGGGATAGCATAACAAATCCTACACTATACTATTATATACAGGGTGTCCGTGGAAGTATGGATCAAATCGAACAGGGACATAGAGGCGGTCATTTCCAATCATTTTAAGCGATAAGTGTTGGTCGATTCTTGAAGGTCAAGGTTATGATTTTTTATAAAAAGAAACAAAAATTCGCTGTCTTATCGCAGGAAAAAAATTGTAAATAAAAATAACTGTATAGGCTTATTTTTTTTTTAATATGTTTATGGGATAATGTACTTCTCCTAAAATGGTACTTTTAGCTGAAAAAATATTCATTAAGTCAGAAAAATAAATCGTTTCCTACAAGATACCTGTCTAACGAAATCTTTACCCGATTTTGTAAACCTATCGCTCGGTCCCTTTTACTTGTATTGGCGGCACAAGCAGTATTCCCGATAGATTTCAATAACGAGAACGGTTTGCGTAAACCATGGTAATGGTACAGAAGTTTCATATGGGTAGGTACTGCCGACTCTTTAAAAACCTGTAAACTTCTTTCTTGAAGAACCCCATACTGTAGTCGTTTGCGTGGCATTGAAAGGCATTGATACGTTACGTATATATCTTTGGTCGGCGTCTTAATTATCATCATCATCATCATTTCAGCCGAAAGACGTCCACTGCTGGACATAGGCCTCCCCCAATGATCTCCACAACGACCGATTCTGTGCAGCTCGCATCCACCGGAGATCCGCAATTTTCACCAGGTCGTCAGTCCACCGTGTGGGTGGTCTGCCCACGCTGCGCCTTTCGGTAAGTGGTCGCCACTCAAGAACTCTGCGACCCCATCGGCCATCTGTTCTACGAGAGTTCTAGTTGAAAACCTGTCAAAACGAATTTACATAGATGACACTTATCTAAATATACTTGGAAAGGTTGCAGCCGTTTCTCATCAATTACCTAAAGAAATAGTTTTTTTAAATTTGTCACTTTAACTATATGTTATGAACCTCGTTGATCAAGTAGGCCAACTAAGCCCGCGGCGTCCGGCTCCCTACCGTTGCTCTGCGCAAGTAGCATTACTTGCACAGCTGTCGTATTACGAGAGTTGGGTTTCCGCAATCTTGTGTGGTGGCCCTACTGCACAACAGCGATTCGGATTCGGACTTCCAAATAGAGAATACAGTGCAATGCCACTGACAAAATCATACATATCGAAGTTTCACGTATGGGTTGTACGTGTGACATAGCGACTCTGATTCTCTCGAATAATATTCTTCAATGCCACGCAAACGATCTCGCCAGTTCCGGCGAGTCAGATCTCACTTACCGGCTCCTACCTAGGTACTATTTTAGGATACGGGGACGAGAGGTGAAGTGGTTATACACAAAGTACTAATGGCAAAAAAGGTAGTATCTAAATGAATGAATGAATATTAGTATATTGCATATATTTTCGAAAACGTGCAGCGGATTAATAAAAATGTTCATTAGAAAAACTGCATATGGTTTTCAAGCATCATTATCTGACTAGTGACTAATAACTATCAATAAAGTAATGAACACAATGTTCTATTGTACGATCGAACGTCGATCCAGCAAGTCATAATACATTATGCTACCGGTACGAAAAAATACCACTAATTTTAAAATACTTTTATCAACACATCATACTATGCCCCTAGCATGCCAGACGCGTGGATAGGTAAAACCCGTTTATCTCTCTGAGGATCTCTTTCGTCAGCACTAGTGTGAGAGAGACGCACTTACAGATAAGACAGTTCAACTTATTCTTGTGTCAACCTTGCTCGGGCCGCAGTGTGTATGACTTCAACTCTCGTCCCCTTACTTTAATACCCACGCCAATTTAGCTCTAAGTTTCACTTTCAATTAGCTTTAGTTCGCGACTTCATCTCGATTAAAAAGTATTTAATATTTAGGCCGATGATACTGTGATGTCCTCATTGGAACGCCACAGTCTTTGCAGCACTAATGAAAACTTATTTTAAAATAAATTACTTAGTAGATAAATTCTTTGTTGTACGTATATTCAAAACTATGACAACACAATCGTCCCTTAAAATGTACACTTAATAATCATTGTAGTTAAAACAATAAGTATACCATTTATATTTAATATAATATATCTCAGGTACATAAACATCATACCAACAAATGGTACAATTATTGCATGTACGTAGTTAACGAACGATCTTGGACATGCGGAACCGAAGTGGTTATCCTTCTATCTTGTACCTACCGGTACAACTTGCCGTTTCTTCAACTCAATCATTTCATTTTATTGCACTTAGGTAAAATTATATCAATAGACAGAACGATCTTTATAAAACCGTGTACCTACCTACTGTAAATATATATTTGTGATCCAACAGGCATATAAGAAAGTGCACGACGGAAATAATAAGGCCTAGCAATAAAGTGCTCTAAAGTACCTACCTATTACGGGAAAACAGGAGGCCATAACTATAACATGCATCTTCTAGTACTCGACTGTAATGAAATTGATCAAACACTATACTTCAAAAAATGCGTGTGAATCACAATAAATGCAAATTCAGCTACAGTTTGAGAGATTAATAATCATGCAAATCGGTCCAGTCATCTCCGAGTAATTGGTGAACATACATATATGAAAAAAAAAATAACGCGTCGAACTGAGAACCTCCGCCATCGGTTTTTTTGAAATCGGTTAGCGAAACGGTATATGCTTGATTACAAAATGTGAGGAGTTCTGTTGATTTCTCATGGATCCCATCCCATCATCCGATCCCGCCAATTTTTCTATGGGACCATTTCTGAACTATGACCATGACCATCCCAACAAAAAAATAATTATCGAAATCGGTTCACGGGGTAAAAAGTTATTCGAGAACATATAACCTCCTCCTTTTTTGAAGTTGGTTAAAAATATCTGTAAGTACATTGAAGAAAACAACACAATACATCACAACGGTTTACGAATTTCATGTCTATTATTCTGTTTGTCGGTTTGTCTGTTTGTCTGTTGGACTGCTTTTAATGCGGTTTACGATATTATATTAAGGGCAACTTCAGGCTATAGAAATTTTTGATTTTTTTTGTGAGTACCTACCCTACAAAGTACCTTGACCTCAGATTACGAAAAAACGTAACAAGTTTTGCTTAACTTTAATGAGTTTAAGTCTTTAAGTAGCTTTATTAATTTGTTAATTTCGTTATAAATTACATTATTTTTAAATTAGGCTTTATACTAATACTTTTTTATTTCCCTTTGGAGCTTGGAATGCTTAAAGTACAAACAAAAAATCATTTCAAGGTATTGTACACGTTTTACAATAAAATACCTAAAAGTATTATAGATCAAACAGACATAAGATCAAAGCGATACGATGTTAAAATCTGTAATCTGTAAATGTGTAATCACATACATTATTAGATTTAAGTTCTTAAAAATGTAAAAATTGTTTTTTTTTGCGAAATAAATATTTTCTGTTCTATTCTATTCTAAAGCGAATTCTTTATTGTAGGGCATATTACATATTAAAAGACTACATCATGGATAGGGATGTTTGGAATTAATCATGAGCCAATTGGTATCGCTTTGGCGAAAAGTAAACCCCTTATTTACATCGAGTGATGACCTGATGACTAAATTGCTTTACTTTTCGAGCCAAACCGATACCAATTGTGTTACGTAATTGAGCTGTTGCATTGGCGATCCCTGGGTCTCGATAGGTTGGTGGGTGGGACTGTGGTAGGTATATACTTAGATTGGTTAAAACTGTAATCATGATTGTTAACTTATATGTTGGAACCATGGAGGATGTATTTCATTTGTTAAAGGAGTGTGCCCGAACTCGAACAGGGTCTTGCGCAATTGGGTCTCGTTGATTCGAACATCGGTATCTTTCAATCGATTTGAGCAGAGCCTGTGTCTGATGCAGGGAAGGTGGTTTTTTGCGCAAGTGAGCTCTTATTACCCCTTGCAATCGTTTATTTTAAGTTTGAGCTTGACCTAACGGGGCTAACATGTTCAGCAGTGATCAAAGCCCCTAAATAAATAAAGATTAAATAATATATATGTACCTACTGTTTTGAATAAATGATACCGCCGGCTCTTCTCAGTAGAGGTTTTACCCGAACCGGTGGTAGATTCATTCTTTGACCTTCATAAGAGCTTGTAAAAGCCTAAATTGAATAAAGATATTTTGAAATTTGAATTGATATTAAGAAATTTGTATGTCCAGCAAACAGTTGTCTCAGCTATTTTATGCTTACTAGGAGATTTTTGTATCCTGTACATGTTAACAAAATTATTTTAAATATTATTTTTTTTCATTTTATGTAATAGTTAACCATGGGGCCAGTCTAGAATGTATGCGTTAGTACCAACTAGTTACTCAGAGAAAAGGTGCAACAAATGGAACAGTCGAAGGATAATCACAATTCTAATCAATATCAAGTAATTATTCATTGCGTCTTAACGGTTTACATAACATTCGCTCTGCTTTACTTAACAATTCGCCAAACATTACGCAATACAATCATTTCGCATTGACATATTTACGCATATAAAAAAGAAAATGACACCACAAAGCGATCGCAAGAGTTTATACAAAATCATGCAGAGGATGGGGTACAAAACGATATCGCCAACGTTTCGAATTAACACTTTTCGGAACTAAGTAATATTTATTTATACTTCCAAAGCCTTAAAAATGTATTGTGTTTTAGGCCCTGACAATACCTAAATCGGCTTTAATTAAACAGTTTTTTAACACAAACTATTTGATTTTGCAAAACGAAAAAGATATAATGTTCATATTCTTTTATATTATTAAAAACCTAACTAAGTATTTCAAAAGCACGATTGGATGAAATCGATACGATAAAAATAAATCGTGAAATAAAGAAGTGAAGAAGTCTGAAATCCTCTTTAAACAGTTCTGTCTCAAATTTTTTAACTTATTGGTCTATGATTAATAATACTATTAAGTACATCACGCCCATACTAAAAACTTGATTAATTTATATTTTACGTAAAGTGTGTTTACTTATACATACCTACCTACCGTTGTTATACTAATATTGAACTTTTTATGACTTCCTTAACGCCACTGCTAAGTGCGAAAAAGCGCGCCACGGTCGCCAATGACAGCATTAGCCGACGCAAAACTACGGAAAACGGCAAATCGTGGCGTCATGTCAGGGGCACGAAAATCTGCTGTTGTGTATAGCCGACTGTGCTGTTCAAAAGGTTAATAAACTGTTAAGTAAGTATTCTCGAATCCCACCATTCGAAGAAGCATATTTTAATAGGAGGAGATTTTAATATAAATGCCATCCCAGACTCGAGAGTTTCACCGATACAATGTTAGAAGGAAATCTCCGTCAAATAGTTAACACACCTCTACCTACAAGATCAGCTGATTCTCTTCCTGTATTGATCTAGTTTTTCCAAATCACAAAGACCATACTATACTTATTAGTTAAAGATTATGGAATATCCCATCATAAAGGGATGGTTTTACGCTTTTTTCAACTTCACAGAAACAAACTGATAAACAATTATAGGTTATCAAAAGATGTTTTACTAATAATCCATAATTCATAAAATAAGAAAACCGACTTCAAATAGCCTTTTAAATGTACCTAAGTTTTTTTTTTCCCATTTTATTTATTATCCTGTGATTTAACGACACGCATTTACTACATCAAGTAACAATAGCATAATGCCAATTGCTCATCACCATTTACAAACTGTTGCTATCCACGGTGCAAAGATGTCAATCGTTGAAGAGTTCTCCTGGTTCTTAAATTTTACTACATGAATTTTCATGGACATAAGTTGTTTCAGAACTTTATACAGAAATTTAATCGCCAACCGTGAAATACTCAACATTTCGGATTTCCGGTGATCATCTATGGTCTTCATCAACCGTTCCACTTCACCAACGAATGCTTTTGGAACGTAACTGCTTGAGTTATTACAGAAAATACTAAAATGGCTCTATGCTTGCCTATATATTTGAAGAGTTCCATCGATTCCTCATAGATCCTCTCATCATAACTCAACTTTGACGACAATAATGGGACCAAACTGGAGGTATACTCTACCGATTAAAAAAGAATTTTCAAAATCGGTTTATAAATGACGGAGTTCTGAAGTAACAAACATAAAAAAAAAAAACACCGAATTGAGAACCTCCTCTTTTTTTTTGAAGTCGGTTAAAAAAACCGAATTCCAATGCGAAATATACATGCAATCGAAAACGGGACTTTTTAGCGCCAGCCCTGACAATCATTTCTATCAATATAGAGGGCTTCAATCAATATAGGAAGACAAAGCGCAACTTCTTTCGGAACTGTGGGATGGCGCCTCAGACGGCGCACATGCTGTGCTGCCCGGCTTGCCCACACTCCTGCACTGAGCGAGACCTCCGAGACGCGACTAAGGGCGTTGAGCATCGCCAACTTCTGGTCCCGCACCATTTAGTGAACCATCGGACTCGAGAAGAAGAAGAACTAAAAATCTTATTTTTTTATTTTTTATTTTGTTTGAAATTGGCGTTTCCAGGACATGTTGATTTTTTCGTTTCAGGGTCATAGTATCTCGATCGCGCTCAATAACTTCAAGATTCCTCTTTGAAACCTTCACACGCTGTTCGTGATTTTCCTCGATTCAAGGAACCTATCTTGCTGATACTTTTTGAATCCCAAAATGTCTGTTAAAACTGATTGTAAGTATACTAC
Source organism: Tortricodes alternella (assembly GCA_947859335.1). Lineage (NCBI taxonomy): Eukaryota > Metazoa > Arthropoda > Insecta > Lepidoptera > Tortricidae > Tortricodes > Tortricodes alternella. Next base: position 16,479,767 of record OX401970.1, on the reverse strand, counting down.
CATAATGAAATGCGTAAGGTCACTGCTAGATATTTGATTGTGACTCCTCTATGTTTTAAAAACTATCTTAGGTATCCACTTTTTAACCGTTTTATTCGATAACGGAGGTGAAAGACCGACCCAAACGAGGACCACCATCTTAGCTCAATCTGTCTTTCTTAAATTCAGCAACGCAGTAAGCAGCCGCGGAATAGGGTAAAGCATTAACCACTAAATTCTCCTGAGGGGCTAGTACGACATGCCCGCGAGTCGTTTGTCGCTCAGCGCGTCTCTGTCCAACTAGTCAAATATGTAAGGGACGCACTGAGCGACAAACGACTCGCGGGCATGTCGTGCTAGCCCCCCTGATGATCAAAAACATCCTTATAGTGACATTTTTGTCAAACACAGGCAGGTAGGTAATTAATCACGGCTTGTGACACGTTTCTTTCCATTGTTGAACGGATTATGCAAATCGTCTCACGATATAATGTACTACTTTTAAACAGTACTAGCAAACCCGGCGAACTCCGTTTCGCCACCAGATGACTTCGTTTTATGTAACATTTCGTTTGGTGTAGCTATGTATCAGAGATGGCGCTGTATGTGAAAAAAGATTTTCCCGCTTTTCTGTTGAAATTTTTCCTGAATTTTCTTTGCTATAAACCTCACGGAGCCCGAGACCTTTCCAACGAATGCAAAACCGTGGAAATCGGTTCGTGCGTTCGGGAGTTATAGCGTCAGGAAGGAAAACCCGACTTATTTTTATATAGTAAAAAAAAAAGAAGATGACTAGTCAAATTAAAACTTTCGCGAGACATTATGAAAACTTGAAATACACACTCCATACGAGTCCGAAACATGGACAATTTCTGACAATAAATCGTGAGTAAGTAAAGCCGTGTGTATTTCAAGAATTAATCAAAAACCTTGTGACATAGGTAAGAAGTAATAACAGTGAAACATTAAAACAAAACAAAGATGTCTTGTAACATAACCAACGTGTAATTCTAATAACTCTTTTAAACATCTGCGTACATAACAGTGTTGCCGGATATTGTAAATCATGGTACATTATAACTTACAATGGTATGTGATATACGTATTTTAGCGTTAAATTTAATGTAAATCGATTATGTGGCTATTTTTACTGTAGGTAAGTAAAACTACATACTTCCGTAATTTTATCTTTGTGTTACGTATTTATAAAATGTTCAAGCAGACGGGCGGACGGACGGACAACGAAGTGATCCTATAAGGGTCGCTTTTTTCCTTTTGAGGTACGGAACCCTAAAAAAGCGTCAATATTGTGAAGTTGACCGATTCGTGAAATCTTAATTAGCTTACCTTAAATTAGAGATGCAACGGATAGTGGTTTGGCCGGATACCGGATAGCGGATATCCGGCATGGCCAGTGGCCGGATATCCGGCAACCGGATATCCGGCCGCACACGAGCTATCTCTAAAGCTGTGTTAGCTTGCGTGGCCTTCGTGCGGCGAGCAAGTTTTAACTTGTTACGAATTGTAAGTGCCGGGGAGACCCTTTGAGGTTCAATACGCGCCTTATTACGTCAGTAGGGAATATTCGAACGTGCACGACGTGATGTGACATGTTAGTTTTATACTTAAATAAAAAGAAACTAAGTTTTAATTTAATAACTGACATCGATTTTGTATATTTCTGATGGCTTTTATTTGTTTTATCGTATTTCTGATCCAAGTTTTTACTATCCGGTATCCGGCCGGATACTGACTCACTATCCGGTATCCGGCCGGATAGTAAAATCATGGCCGGGTATGCCGGGTACCGGATAGTAGCCGGATATCCGTTGCATCTCTACCTTAAATCGAAACTGCTAGATACCAACAAGCCCAAATTATGTATTATATCAAATATACAAAAATACCAAAACGCAAAACATGATGACCTTAAAGCTAAATGCCAAAGTATCATAATGTCCAAATCCTAACGTCCTACGACGTTGGTCATTAAGTCATTATGCTACTTGGACTAATTGCTTTTGAAAATGATTTTGGTGATGACCTTTTTCTCTCCTAGGCTATGCTACTAAGACTTAATGCTTATTAGGTGTTCTGCGCTAAAGACGTTATACCTGTTACTCGGGCAAACGGCTATAGAACGTTTGCTATTTTGCTGCTAATGCTAAGTCAACTTACCTACTTGGTCATTTGGCTACATAGACGTTTCGATACCAATCGATTTGGTTGAAAGAAAGAAATATTAACGGTGGTACCGCTGGCAGTCGGCTTTCAGGATGGTACGAAGGTTACAACTGTGATACCACACGCCAGTCGGTTGTAGGTACCATGGTTAAGTAAAAGTAACGGTGGCACTCAGTTCTCAAGATGGTACGAAGGTTACAACCGTGGTATCTTACGCCGGTCGGTTGTACCATGGTTAGGTAACCGTGGTACCACTGCGGCCCTAACATGCATGACACAAAGATAACATAAACTGTCTTATCTCTAAGTGCGTCTCTCTCACACTAGTGCCGACGAAAGAGATAGTCATAGAGATAAACGGGTTTAATTTATCTTTGTGGCATGCATGTTAGGGCCGCTGCACGTCTAGCACGACCCGCCCGAGAGTCATTTGTCGCTCAGTGCGTCCCTTACATATTTCACTAGTTTGACAGAGATGCACTGAGCGACAAACGACTCGCGGGCATGTCGTGCTAGCCCCCCTGGTGGTACTATCGAGGGTACTACTACGGTTAACAAGCGTCGCGGATGGACGTCGCTTATACGGGTACACGTAGAGACGTGTCAACTCAGTTTGAACCGGTTTGACAAATCGACCAATCAACCAACCAACCCGGTTTGAAGGAAAACAGAAACCGGCCGGGCCGAACTGATATTACAGATATAGTGAATAATATGTTTCCATCGGTAAAACTCGGATCTCAATCGGAAGACGACGGGACCCGAAGTGTCAATTAATTATTGTATTAAATGAGTGACATGTTTATATTCATTAATATGAAACTTTATTATTTAGTGTCAAATGTCAAAATGAAAAATGACAGCATGGTATGATGGGTAGTAGCCCCCAATTCTCGATGCATTCGAGATAATGTTGATTGCGAGATTAAACGTCAGATTCATACAGTAGTGTCAAATGACTGTATGCACTGACGTTAAATTTCGATTGTGAGATTATCTCGAATGCACCGAGAATTGAGGGCCTGCTGAAGCTAATTGAGAGAGCACGATAAATACGAACTTTTCCGACGCCATCGTCCGACGTCGCCGGTCGCGGACGGGTTAAACACGATGGAAACTAATTATGCACTACATCTGTAACCGATCGAACCCGATCGAACGCGACTCGGCGTCCCGCCCGCCCGCCCGATGGCAAACGGCGCGAGCCGAGCGACGAGGGCGGGATGGGACGGACGGAAATTGCCGAATAAACCCGAACCCGAATATGATATGAACAAAACGCACGGTAGGTTCGATGTATCAACTCGGTTACCCGTGTTGAAACCGAGTTAGATGAATTTTCAACCCGCTTAGCCCGGATTCGGATATTTACGGGTTGACTCATAGTAGTAGTAGTATACACGACGCCCCTTCTGGTTTTCGGAGCAGACGGAACATCGATATCTCACTATATATATCGTAATATCTGCTGAAAGCTAGGCCCCCAATTCTCGGTGCATTCGAGATAATGTCGATTGCGAGATTAAACGTCAGATTAATACAGTAGTGTCAAAGAACTGTATGCACTGACGTTTATTCTCGATTGTGAGATTATCTCGAATGCACCGAGAATTGGGGGCTAGGTTATTTGCCTGGCAAAGTTTTTATCTTTCTTGTTGCATAAATGTTATGGCAAGTTACCTACCTAGTAAAAAAAACTTGCGCAAGGTCTATTTATACGATTGAACTAAATCGATCAGGCAAAATAAGTCTGTAGGTATCATTGGAAGTAATTTGAATTTTAGCTCTAGAAAAACAAAGAGATTGTTGATTCACCGTGATAATAGAGCGTGTGTGGGTGTGATGTACCGGTTAGCAGATCTTAGTACACATTAGCACCTTTGGCACTGATGCAATGCCTTCTTACTACCTAATTAACAATGCTACGTAGCTCTCAGTTGACCAATGACCATCGATCAAATAATACCCTACTAAGTAATATTGCACATGCTGCTGATAAAAAATAATTTGATACTTTTAACAACCTCTGTTGCACTGGGAGTCAAGAAATAGCATAGAATGCGTGCAGATGCTTATCATCCTAGCATGTCGTAAAAGTCGACTAAGGGACGGGTCCTCTCCAACATGGACTATCTGTATGGGCGATGGGCTGATCACCTGTCACCATACGGTTCATCATACCATCTTAGGACTAATTAATCGAACGTGGCCACAAGTAGGCTTGTGGCTCTGCCCACCCCATTAGGGATTTCGTGCGTGATGCTATGTATGTATGTATGTATGTAACAACCTCTTTATGGAAAAAAGTTCGTTCAAAATTTAAACGAAATACGTAACATAACGTATAATGCCCGCTAAGGGCAAGCAGACTTTATGTTATATCATTAGTTAAGAACTTAATATACTTACCTTTACACTACATTACACTACTCCTTATTTAACAACACAAAGAACAGAAAAGCACAAATGAACAAAATATCTTAAGAGAATATCGTCAGCTGTAATATGAATTAACGTAACCGCCAAAATGACGAAATTGAGTTATAAATACAGTTCGACTACAAATTTTCCGTTCTGTCGTTTGATGTCTTTAAATTCTCGGTATCTAGAAAAAAAGGGGGTTACGTTAACGAAAGTTCAAGGCATTTTTTTCATTTCAACTCGTTTTTGTGATGTAAGTATGTCAAATTTTATGAAAATCACCCCTTGTAGGTTAATGTAAACGACAGATTTGGAAATACTTTTTAATGTATTGACCGGATTGACCCAAGGCGAAAAATAGTAGGTTGTATGTTCTGTGAGTTACTTTATGGCTGTTATTAGTTATTTTTTAAACTTTAAGGTATCGAATTTGTTTTTAAAATAAATATAACGTAAGCACCATGTCATCTTTAAAACTATGATAGTAAGCTTTATATGGTGTTTTTTAATTAACTGGTTTACCATTTTAAGAAAATTGCTATAAACATCATTGCAATAGGATAAGTACAAAAAAAGTTACAACTCTTTCTCTGAATTCCTGAAAAGTCGACTTTTGTCAGTTACGTAAATTCATGTTACAGCTGACGCTATGCATGAAAACCAAAAACCGGTCAAGTGCGAGTCAGACTCGCACACCGAGAGTCCCGTAACCAACCATGAAATAAAACCTTCCGTAAAACTCGTGTATTTAATGCAACGTCGACCGTGATAGGACCTTGCATGTTATCTCATTTTACTTCACTTTCTGAAATACCAGAAATATCTGGACCTTCGTGTTATTTTTCCTGTAAAATAAAGGTAGGTAGATAATTGTGTAACTTAATTTCAGCACGAAGATTTTAACAATCACAATATTGTTAGGCAAGGCGCCTTATTTTGGTTTCGATTAAAAAATCTTCGAATTTATTAACATTTTTACTTAAGTATCAAAACAAAACAACAATGCTTTATTATAATGCAATAAGAGCTTCGAGAGTAAGTCCATCTGAGTCCACAGAAAAGTTAGCAGAGGTCCAACCACTAAATAAATATTCATTCAAAACTGATTTTCAATGCCTGATTGCCCGATTTTCCGAGCCCTATAAGATGGAATGTGGAGTGAGACAGGGGGGACTAACATCGCCCACGCTTTTTAATGTATATGTGAACAGGTTGATTCAGGAGCTCAGCAGCGCCGGTGTGGGTTGTTCGGTGGATGGATGTTGTGTGAATAACATTAGCTATGCCGACGACATGGTGCTGCTGAGGCCCTCAGTGAACGGACTAATTGTGGCCCATGGACTCAAATATAATGTCAAAAAGAGCGAGGTATTAGTGTTCAAATCTGGCACCAAAACATACCCCGTTCCGCCAATAACAATTAGTGGCTCTCTTCTTTTGACAGTCACACAATTTAAATATTTGGGTCACTGGGTCACAGACACCCTAAAAGATGATGTAGATCTGGAAAGGGAACGCAGAGCACTATCGGTGAGGGGTAATATGCTTTCACGCAGATTTGCACGTTGTACTCGCGAGGTCAAGATCATGCTGTTTAAAACCTACTGCCAAACGTTGTACACGTGCAATCTGTGCAGCGATTACACCAAAAAAACCTATAGTGGTCTGCGTGTCCAGTACAACAACGCCTTCAGGGAGTTGTTGGGGCTGCCCTGGCGCTGTAGCGCCTCGGGGATGTTCGCCGCGAGCACCACTGACGGCTTCCAGGCCGTGCTGCGCAAGCGCGTGGCATCCCTGTGGGGCCGCGTGTGGGGCAGCACCAACACTCTCCTGAAGGTGGTCGCTGAAAGGATGGACAATCCTATCATCACTCATTGGATGTCCAACCACGTGAAATGCAATGAGCTTTTTAAATTTTACTAAATTAGTTATTGTGTCAATGTTACTAACATTATGTGATGTGATTATGGATGCTCTTTAATGTCCGAAATAAATATTGTCATTTTCATTTCATTTTCACTGACTTCTACAAGGTTAGTTTTGCAGTTCGGCCAGATCGCAACGACCTCTGCGGGCTGTTGTCCCAACCGTGTAGCAGAGCCTTAATGCTGCGTAGGTACTAACCACAGAAATATCCTAAACACACCGCTAGCCTAAAGCCAGGTTTAGACAGGGTCAGTGATTGACTTCGAATTCGAGACAAGTCAGCGCTGACCCGAGAAAAAACAAATGTAAATTGATTTGAAGTCAGTACAGCGGCGGGAGGTCAGCGCTGACTTTTATATTCGCCCACAAATATTTTGAGGTCAGTCGGTTCGGCGCCGATATTGACTTGTGCACTGACCCTGTCTAAACCTGCCTTAACTTTTATAAACAAATAAAGCTGCCAAACTTGCGGGGCGCGCGGATTTTTTAGAGCGCTGTGATTGGTGCGTTCGCGGAAATGCGCTCACGCGCCTGCCTGTAGAACCGCGACTTATGGCTTTTTGCCTCTAATGCTGACAGCGGCGTTCGCCCCGGCTGTGGTACTAACCTATAGTATAACTGTGCAATATCGATGGCCTTCGGCCTTCAGCCAATTTAAAATAAAGTGTGCGGCCGCTTTATTGTCAAGAATTTGTACTATAAAATGTGACTTTAAAATTGCAATTGCGCGCTTTGCATGAAATTTACGGATATTACTTCTCGACTCAATTTTTTTTTACGCTTAATAATTCCTTATAAATTTAATTCTGTATTATTCAGTTCTGTTTTTTCATGGCGTATCAACTTATCCGGTGGTCTCAACCAATCAACAATAGACTTTATGATAATGGCATAAGAACGTTAACAGTTGTAAGTAAGTTGGCAGATTTTTAAGCTGAAGGCGTAAATTACTCGTTTTATTTCTTTCTTTCTTTCACTAGTTTTTATCGTGCAAATAAAGCATCTGTCACTATTTAACTAATATGCGGGTGGGAAAGGGATGAATGCTTTATGTGCGCCATAAAAATTAGTGTGCTAAGTAAGCCCTCAGAACACGATTGAATTTTGAATTGGTATTTCTCGTTCAACTATGGAGTATAAACTAAAATCAGGCCAAATTTGATAGCTGTAACTTAAGCCGTTTTGGAAATACAGTTGGAACAAAATGGTCAAATCAGTAAATCTTTAGGGTATCAATGTATGGGGAGTTTCTTAGGCTTAACACTTTTCGGTGTTTTTATTAGTTTCTATGATTCTTGCCATAACAACACATATTTTGTGAAAATTTCAACCTTCTACCTCGTACCGTTGCTGAGCTAGAGGCATCTGACAGACGGACGCACGGACGGTCCTGTTCAGATCCCTTCGGGTACGGAACCCTAAAAATGAGGTTATAAAGGTAAGGTGATGAAAATTAATGCATGTAAAAGGAAAGATGATCATGGGTCAAAATAAGTGCAAAGAAAATATATTTTTTCAGTTCTGAATTAACTAGTTCTTGATATCCTCATCAAATTTATGTATTTTTTTATTTGTACGATATTGGCCTAAAAGCAGTATTTTCGGAAATAATTGCATATTTCGTTTTAACGCCATATATTTTGTATACCTCACTCAATGAAACAAGAGCGCTGACGGCCTTATAAAATTTGAGGCCGTCAGAGCTCTTTTTACATTGGTTGAGGTATACGCTTAACAACTGTGACGTCTTAGTTCAGGTTCATTTTGTATGGAGTGTTTTTGCGAGTGGTATGAACTATGACCTTTCAAAGCTTCGAATGTTATTTATTAAGTTAATTTAAATAACCAATCAGGCAAAAACGTACAACTCAACAATATCAAAACAACATTTTCTCGTTCTGGCAACACAAATTTTTTGCTATTATAATTGCGATACAGATATACCTACCTAAGTACATGGTGACTTGGAAGATGTATACTTCAGAAATGTTGATAAGGCATGTATAGGTCCTTATACCTATATGAAATTGGCGTTCTATATGGAAAAAGCAAAACGATATTTTTTTATGAATTTATATATTTAATCAATCAAAGTATGTATCATTGTTATCTATACACTTTTACCATTTTATAGGTAGTATATTGATTCCTTTAAGTACTGAAACAATTGTGGGAGCGAGAATCCATAGCTGAAGTCTTTGAAGGCGGTTTGGACTTGCAAGAAATTGTAAAATGTAAGATAGGTACAATTTTAATCTACATTAAATGCCCAAGGTAAAAAATGTATTTGTTTTTATAAGGATTAATACTGAATAGGAGAAAATAGCTTCCGAAATAGGTAACCTAATATTTATTATTAATATTTTTAAACATAAAATGGTTACTTTGAGTCAACAAAGAGTCAGTAGACTAGACATATGCCATCACGGACTTTTCTCTAATCTTTGTCAAGAACTACAATTATTTATTAATTATTATTATTATTTTGATATATCTCTTAAGGTTTAACCAGCGTAAGACATGTGAGCGACCAAAAATTGAATTTTTTCACGACTTGATTGAAGAACATTAAACGCTCAACTATATTAAAAGTTATTAAGAATGTTATGTACATATAAACCTTCTTCATGAACCATGTCGTCCATTGATGAAACCGCATCAACATCCACTTGCGTGGTTTAGGAGGAGTTCGCGGGTATACAGACAGACAGACGCGGAAAGCGACTTTGTTTTATACTATGTAGAGAAGGGAAGAGATAGAGAAGATACGTTAGCAAAGGGGCAAAAATATCTAAGCGCTCTTACGCCCTTGAGAATAAAGTCGTGTTCACATATTTTGACCACTTTGTACGCGTTGATATTTTTGACCTCGACTGTACCTATTTTTAATCTAGGGATCCGTTTAAAGTGGGCAAGAAGAGTTCTACGGGGGGGAGGACCTGGTCTTCCCCCTTGCTACGCCAATGGATGACGTAGGTACATACAATTTCTCAAAAAAGCGACCTTTCGCCAAATGAATTCCTAGAGCCGCCACTGACGCTAAAATACACAAATAAAAGAATTTTGGCTGCAATCCAAGCTGAAGCAGTACGTTACAAATGGAAATTATACAGTGGAGCCGTCTCATGAAAATCCGATAAGGTTACACATAATCATAATTATGCACATAAGCACTCGCTGGCATGTGGACATCGATGACGTGGGACGCATTGAGTGGGTGGGTGGGACCATTTATTACCGGACTGCGTCAGGAGGGTAATGCTAAATTTGATATTATAAGTAAACGCCTCAATCAAAACATACGAAAATTCGCTGAACACGAAAAGGAAGAATTAAAAACATTTCTTTCTTCATACTTATACCTAGCTATGTACCTATACCAAAAGCTCCGATCGTACAAACTAGGAGATAAGGTACTGTGTGCTCGGGCCGTGTGTGTAGTGGTGACGTCCTACATTTGTTTTAGCAGCATGTTGGAACGTACGTTATCTCCCCATTTATATAATTGAAGACCTAAAGTAATATTAATATTTTACATTATTGTATTTATTATTAATATTATTAAATTGCACATCGATAAGAAAAAATGTTCTTCCATTTATCGTAAATTTTTAACTATTAGGTCACTATTAGGTATTTCAATTATTAGGTCAATTTTGACACATTCCCATTGAAAAAATTAAATTAATATTTTCCATCTTCATTACATTTTTAGAGCTTCGACTTCGAAGGTAAATTGTTATACTTGAAATTATTAAACCTAAGGTGATTCCAGGCTAAAAAAAACAGTGAAAGATGAAAAACCACTCATAACTCATAACGCCCTATGAATATTTTTTATCACTGGCGACATCGTTAAGGGCGCTATTTCATTGCGTCCAGTGTTGCTGGATTTTAAGCCTTGTGTACGGACCTAATCTAGTTTCCCCCAAAGTTGTATAAAACATAAAATGGAACATAATGTTCCCGCGTATACCGGTACGCAACTGCATCAAAAACTCACAGACATGACCAACCAAAGAGTACAGTTATTACCAAAAGGAACTTGACTTTCACTCTGACATAGTATCGGTAGGTGTGTGTGTGTTAATTGGCGATCTTCGCCAAGCTGAGTTTTTAAGGATAAAGTACCTTTTTCAATCTTACCCCGTACTTTGTAATCTCTTGTATGGGGTGTTCTTGTATTTTTCTTCATTTAAATAAATTAATTACGTTATTTTTATATAAGTTATTTTATTTTTAGAACCCTAGTCCACCTGACCTCAAAGTGGGGTACGAATTATATATACATACATACATACATACATACATAGCATCACGCCCGAAATCCCTAATGGGGTGGGCAGAGCCACAGGACTACTTGTGGCCACGTTCGTTAATTAGTCATAAGATGGTATGATGAATCGTATGGTGACAGGTGATCAGCCCATCGCCCATACAAATAGTCCACCATGTTGGAGAGGACCCGTCCCTTAGTCGACTTTAACTACATGCCAGGATGATAAGCATCTGCACGCATTCTATGCTATTTCTTCACTCCCAGTGCAGCAGAGGAGCAGAGCTACAATTCCGTCTTGCCCCGATATTTTTTCATCAGTAGGTACTTAAATATAAATTCAATAAACCTTTTCTACGTAAAAAAAATTTCAAGCAAGTATGTATCCATAGAAATGGAAAAACAATGTTCTTTGAGAAAACCATGATTCCATGTACCTTAACCTGATATAATTGTAATAATGACGTTTTAAAAAAAACATCCCATCTCATCAAAATCCCGTTCGATCTTTGCCCTGCCCACCTTACCTACTTAATTGAAAATATATTTCTTAGTAATTAATTGTTATTTTTTATTTAAAGGTAATATTTATGTAATTATTGGAATCACTTTTAACGTATTTAATTGAAAAGCGTATGATATTGACATAACTCGCGGTATGGCAGTGCGGGTAGTGGCTATTTCGGGCTGACCGTGAGGCGTCTAGCTAGCCATTCATTCCGCACAAAGTTGATTTTGCTGATCGCCTAGCTCTGAAAATACCCGTGCTTTTACCAAAACGCATTCACTTCTTTACGCGCGTCAATATAGCTCTAACTCATACACATAGGTATATTGCTATTCATCTCATTGATATTATATATTTTTTTATAAAAAGTAAACATTAACCATTTTAGTAACTAGCTACAAACCTTTTTATTCTGCCTAGCCGGGGTGAGCCCCACTTGGGAGCCCATCTCCGCCAATATATTCTTCGGCATTTTGTCACAAAAACAATTCACACACAATTGAATTTAAAGTTCGCGGTCATGCACTTGTACTGTGGCCCAGGTGACGCGAGGCGCGCGGCGTGCGCGCTGTTTAGCGAATGAAAATGGGCGCGTTGCTGCGCCCGCGCAAGTTTATAACGACGCGAGCGCGTTTGACGTCACTCGCGATTTAATGTGCAGCCTGCGCCCTCTTACCTAAATCCCTAAAGATGTTTTCAGTTTTTATTCAGGTTCCATATTATGTGTACTATCTATAGCATTTTCACAACCTTTTAAACCGACCAAAAAATGAGGAGGTTCTCAAATCGTCGCCAATGTATTTATTTTTAGTTTTAGGATTCCTTAGATAAAAAGGAAAAAGGAACCTTTACATGATCACTTCATGGATACCTCCATGCACAGATAGACAGACGGTCAAGTTTAAATTAGTATTAAATACTCAAGTCAGCAATTCCTTGGAGCAGTGAAATAATCAAACTTCTAAGTCAACGCAATCAAAAGATACACGACTGTTTTTGCCGCGCATTTTGACAGTCGCAAGGGAATCAAAACATATAAAGTACCTATTTCCCTTTGACGTAGAATCATGAAAGTTGGCAAGAAGCAATTTCTTATAGCACGTAAGCAAGTAAAGGAAAAAATCCGAACACCGTAAATTTATAGTTACATCACAAAAATATTGTTAAACGCAATAAAATTTTGAAGGTCGTATCACACCTTGACGATTGCACAGAGATCGGATCTTGCGAAAGTTATTTCTTGTCTTATTTCATAGGTAGGTTGTAAATGGTTAGGTAACCGGTTGTTTAAAGCCATTTTTTCATTTTTGGGTTCCGGTAGGTAAGTACGGGACCCTCGGCGCGCAAGTCAGTCAGACTCGCAATTGACCGGTTTTTTTATTTTTATGTACCTACTTACCACGCATAACTCCGTCAAGTATGAACCGATTTGGATGTTTTTTAGGGTTCCGTACCTCAAAAGGATCCCTTATAGGATCACTTCTTTGTCTGTCTGTCTGTCCGTCCGTCTGCTGTATGTCAAGACCATTTTCTCAGAACGCGTGGAGGTATCAAGTTGAAATTAATATCACATACACAAGTCTGCAATGTCCTGGAGCTGTGAAAAAATCAACCTTCTAAGTCACCAAATACAAAAGATACGGCCGTTTATGCCACATATTTTGATCCTCGCAAGGGAATTGCAATTGCATGCTCGTAAAATGGGGTTTTATGCTCTTGTGCATAAAGTAATTTCTTTATTTAAGACTAATACAATTTAATTACGACATATGTATTACTATCTTAATACAAATTCACGATTAATACGGGCGTGCATTTACGTAAAAAAAATATAACGCAAATATTTATAATTACTTGGCATTAAGGCTCAGACCATAGTCGAACGTCACATACCTAGCTGAAAAAAAAAAAGAGAAATTGTGTGGCGGGAAGTTAATTATTCGTTAAACAAAACTAGAAACTAGCTAAATTTGTTGTGTTGCGGTTGAAAATTCAATAAGTTATTCGTAAGTAATTATGTCTTCTAGTAGTGATAGTATCGATCAAAATAATGATTTCGCCTGAGAATTTAATGGAAAGAAGTGCGAAAAACGTAATTGAGCAGATATTGCCGCCTAAATCAAAGTTTTTTTTTTTATATATATGCTTAATCCTCGTTTTATTTCCTTGCAATCGAAGTGAAAGGCAGAGTGTAAAACTCGAGCATAAAACCCATTTTACCCTCGACGTGACTATCGCCGTACCGGCACGAATGGTTATATGCACGTCTGGAGTAAAATGACTCGGTTTAGGCTCTTGTTGTGCAATCTACTATTTCCTTCCTCCTGTATATATAAATACTTTTCAGTGAGTTGCCTTAACAATGTGACAAAATAGTCAGAGGAGTAATAACTTGACATCGGTTATCTATTTGCGTTAGCTAATAAGGAAATATTGTTTTCATCACACTTGCTCGGAAAGGCTGTTATTATACGCAGGCGTACAGAGCAGCTGTAGCCTACTTACCTCCCAAGGGCAGTTATGGATTTTGTATGGGTTATAACTCCCGCTGACGGCGGGGCGAGCCGCAGCCGGCGGACCTGCCCCGCGCTGATCGCAACGTACGCTCAGTTTATGAACACCCACCTGATGGTAATTCACGATGTAAAATGGGAATAAAATTAATATATATACTTTTTTTTGTCAAATTTTTATTTCATTTCCTCGCAAATGTGATGAAAACATTGTGTGTATCACGGGCAGTAAGGGGATAACAAACTCGAGTCATAAAAGCCCTCGCCTATCGGCGTCGGGCTTCTAACAGACTTTCGTTAGTTATCCCCTTCTTACGGCCCTAGATGCACAATGTACTATTATTATCGATATTAAATAATGGATGAGTTATTATTTGTTAAAAGGAAAAAGGGGACAGTATTGGTGTTAGGCTAGCCACTTTAGCCAAGTCAACCTTCTGTAGGGGGAAAAACAAATGCCAGCCCATATGGAAATGAAAATGAGCTAGAAATAACTAGACTGGACTCCCTCTGTAAACTTAATTCACCTGAGCTGGGGCCCCTTCCTACTTTGAAACACGAAATCCGAAGTTCGTATATTCCTGTCCCTTTCCTACAACCATAGATACATTAATAATATAATATTGGTGGTCATTTAAGGATAGCCACTGACCTACAATATAACTGTGCAATATGACTGGTTGCATAATTATATTGAACGTCAATATCATCTACTGACGATCAATAAAACTGTGCAACCACCAATATTATATTATTAATTTATCTATGGTTGTAGGAAAGGGACAGGAATATACGAACTTCGGATTTCGTGTTTCAAAGTAGGAAGGGGCCCCAGCTCAGGTGAATTAAGTTTACAAAATGAGTCCCTTCTAGTTATTTCTAGCTCATTTTCATTTCCATATGGGCTGGCATTTGTATTTCCCCCTACAGGAGGTTCAGAAAAGTGAGTATGACTAGGAGGACATGTATATCCTTGTAGTCATACTGATATGAGTCATATCAGTATCATTTGTCATATCATATATGACAAATTAGTATGACTACTAGGAAACGGGGTCAAAACCTATAGGGTACTTCCTGTTGACCTAGAATCATGAAATTTCGCAAGAAGCAATGTCTTATAGCACAAGTAAAGGAAAAAGTCCGAAAACGGTAAATTTGTAGTTAAGTACATCACAAAAAAAATAGTTTAACGGATTAACCTTTGCAAGGTCGTATCACACTCGACGGTTGATAGGAGCTTGCGTAAGTTATTTTTTGTCATATGTCAGGAAGGTTGTAAATGGTTACCAGGTTGTCAAAAGCAATGTTTTTATTTTATTTTGAGGGTTCCATACACAGAACACAGAAAGAGGTTAGAAAGGCCGTCTGCCATAATTCGTACCGAAACCGCTGTCGCCGAAGCATCCCCGCTCGACGTTACAACTACTAGCGCAAACGAAATAACTACGAGAATACGCACACACCCACAATAACCAAAGTCCGCTCGTGATTCGTGCGTTCGAATAGCCAGCCGTTGCCCCGCCCATACCGCTTCATTGACAAAAGCAATTTATTTTACATTTGCACTAGGCCTCGAGCATATCGATAATAGTTATCGATGATGTATCGCGCCCTCTATGCCGCGTTTTGAAGTGTATACTACTATTCGTAGTTAATCAGGCGCTGTGTAAGGCGGGTTGCGTGCTGTGTCCGGCAGGTCGCGCTGTGTCCGGCGGGTTGCGCGCTGTGTCCGGCGGATTGCGCGCTGTGTCCGGCGGGTTGCGCGCTGTGTCCGGCGGGTTGCGCGCTGTGTCCGGCGGGTTGCGCGCTGTGTCCGGCGGGTTGCGCGCTGTGTCCGGCGGGTCGCGGTCGGTCCGGCGGGTTACGCGGTTTTTTTGTCTAATTTTTATTTCTTTATATGCAGCCAGGATTGCAACAAATCACTTGTTGTCAGAAAATATTGTTTCTGAACACATCATGGAGGATTTATAATAAGTATGTGTGTAGATAAAGTTAAGTATGCAACTGTACATAATTTGGCCTTAAAACACTCGTGCGATCTTATTATGAAAATCGCCTATCGGCTCGTCTCATAAACCGGCACTCGTATTTTAATGCCTATCATTATGCAACCGTTGCATAAACTACTATAAATATGCGCAAATACAAAAAAAAGTTTAAGTTTCTCGTGTGTAATTTTGAAACTTAATCATTATATTGTTATTTATTATTATATTGTATTTACTTTTTTATGTAAATTAAATATAGTTATAAAAACCCACAAGCTATTATAATATTAAGTTTAGACATTATACACCGGCTTCACATCAAGCCCGCCACTTTTAGGTAAATTGTTTTTATATTATTAGGAACAACATTGATAAAAAATACAGAAGTTAACTTAAATGATAAATAAATTCAAAAGACTTATTATAATAGGGTATAACAGGACCAAATGTACTTAAGCTGAACTCAGAGGAATTAACAAGTTACTTTGTAAACCAGGCTTAAGGTGTATTATGGTCGCAGCTCTGTAATTGCATTAAAAGTATTTTTTGAAAACACTCTTATCATTAATTATCGCTTTTTTGGTCCATTCATCAATGCAGAAAAATAAATAACTTATCGAACACATTGTTTATCTATAGTCGATAACACTAACTTTGGCCACATCACTAGTCTCATTACTTCGTCACGTAGGCAGTTTTTGGGAAACCATTAAATAACTTAGTTTTTAGACTTACCTGTGAAAAGAAATTCCATCTTTTGACACATTTCATACTTGGCTTCTGGCCCTGCACGTAATTATTGCACAAGACGACATTTTCAATTAATTAAACCGGATTTTACCGCAGCTCGACACTGTGACGCATCGCGCTCGCGACTGACTGCGCTGACAGCGAGTCGTGTTTGAAATAGCTCATTTGCTCAACTGCGCGGCACGCGTGCCCCGCCCACATCGCCTTTCTAACCTCTTTCTGTGTTCTGTGGTTCCATACCTACAAGGTACTACCTGTTTTTCATATGTACGGGACCCTCGGCGCGCGAGTTAGACTCGCACTTGACCGGGCTTTTTTATTTTTTATTGAAAGAGTACTCATAGATACATGGTATTTGGTCTCATTAAAGACAAAAACCAAGGTCTGATGATGGGATCCATGAGGAATCGATGGAACTCCGTAAATATAACAGGCACCGCATATAACAATTTTGGTGTTTTCTGTAATAAGTAACAACTGTTTATGAAATTATGGTACTGTATATTACTCCTCTGCTGCACTGGGAGTGAAGAAATAGCATAGAATGCGTGCAGATGCTTATCATCCTGGCATGTCGTAAAAGTCGACTAAGGGACGGGTCCTCTCCAGCATGGTGGACTATCTGTATGGGCGATGGGCTGATCACCTGTCACCATGCGGTCCATCATACCATCTTAGGACTAATTAATCGAACGTGGCCACAAGTAGTCTTGTGGCTCTGCCCACCCCATTAGGGATTTCGGGCGTGATGCTATGTATGTATATTTTGATAATTGTATTGTTAGCAAAATGTTTCTGTAACAATCACATCTTTTTTTATTATTATTAGCTTTTATTTATTACTTTTGCTACTAAGTATAGGTACTGTTTATTAAATTATTTAATGAATGTTAATTTGGAAACGAAAGTTAGTTTGGTAAAACGGACTGTTTCCACGATCTGGCGGAATGACGGTAGATAGGTCAGTAAGTAGGTACCTAATAGCGGGAATAAAATCGGGAAACATAGCGCACGTGCCCCGGATCAGTTTTGAACGGAAGGATATCTACACATAATAGGTTCAATTACTGTAAAGTGCAAATAAAAAGTGTTATATTATGGTCTTGCGACTATAATTCCTAGAAAATCCTTGTTCTTAGTTCAGAAGAGCAGGTTAGCTGAGGATAAGTACCTATCGTGTAAAACCCAAGCGAAAAGAACTAAACGCCCATAAAAAGTAGTAATTTGTTATATTTTTTATAACCAGTTATTCAAACATAGGTACGTATTCTTTATTTGAGACTAGGTACTTTAAATAATATTAAACCATATTAACCAGAAAATATAAATCATACTCAAATATCTAAAGGTCTAAAGGCGATAAGATTGCTGTATAAGGTTCGGAAGCAACTTATGTTAATGTACATCCATGTGGTAAAATAGAATCGGTTGTGAAGAGGAGTACTCCTCAACGCACCGTGGATAGCAACAGTTTGTAAGTGGTGATGAGCAGTTGGCATTACGCTATTGTGATTTGATGTAGTAAATGTCCGTCGTTAAAACACATGATAATAACTAAAATGTGAATTAAAAAAAACTTACTTTTCAAAGGCTACTTGAATCGGTTTTTTTATTTTAAAAATTATGATAATAGACTTATACAGACATGTAAATATTGTGCTATTTAACTGCTTATTCATAATATTACAAACCTACGTGCTACGTTATAACCTTATTACTACTATTGGAATTATGTACCTAAGTACATTCTTCGTGCTTCTGCTCGCCACTTCGTTCGCATGGAATTGGTATAGTTATTCCCTAGAGAACTTTAAAAAAAATCCCGGGATAAAAAGTAAAGTAAGTAACTATGTTCTATTCCAGACTACAATCTATCTCTGGCAAATTACATCCAGATCCGTTCAGCCGTTCTGGCGTGATTGATTAACAAACATACATCCATCCAAAGTTTCACATTTAAAATATTAAGTGGGAAGTAGGATGATCATTGGCTAACATAGAAAGACGTTATGTTATTTGGATATATTTGTTGTAGACGCCTTATCCGAGGATAATAACGCCAACTACTAAGTACTTATGCAGGCTACTCTGATACCATAAAATAAAATACTAAAAATACGGGATTACAAGCATACATATGTTAATGTTATTGGACGAAAGGAGCGCGAATTATTTATTTTTAATCACCCGTCACCCGGGGGTTGAGAAAAAATTAGTACGTAATTAAGGCTTTGTTAGGAAAAAGTTTTAAAAGTTCCTCTGTGTTACGAAAATTAGCCATACCATTATATACCTTATTAACTGTAGCCATAAGTCATATAATTGTATTGCTAATTTTCGTAACACAGAAGAACTTTTTAAACTCTTTCTTGACTACGCCTTAATTACGTAAATTTTTTTTTAAATTCATCCATGTATTCCATTCCTGTACAAACTATAATACCTACCTAATATAAATATGGTTTATATTATTATTAAAAGCAATACATAACAATCTCATAATTATAAAAAAATACTAAACAATCTAAGTAACTTAATATTTACGAAAATTCATTCACTTTTGACGTACCTCAGAACATTCATTAAATTTTGTCTTCGTTCTTTCAGTTGTAATATTGGGAAAAGAAAGACCTCGCAAGCGAAGAAGGGAGAGTAGGTAGGTACTTCTACTGATCAGTCTGGCCCTCGGTCAACCATCGAAGTAAGAGGTCGATTCACTGCAGCACAGTCGCGAGGCGAGACGCACACAGCGGTCCAGGCAACAGCAGCGGGCAGCTAGCGCGTCGCAACGTCGGCGTATCTGCGCCTCCATTCGGGAATGCTAAGTGATGTTGTAGCGACTCGACAGCGAGATTTCTCCTCCCACTCTTCCGCACGACGCGTAATGCGTAAGAGCGAAATGCCAGTCTCGCTCGCGGGTCGCTGCAGTATCACTTAGACGTTCCCGAATAAGACGCCCAGAGTAAACAGCAACAGCAACGAGATGAAGATTCGCCTGCTCCGTGTGCGCCCGAGAGCAGCCAGCTCCCGCCCGTTACAGAATTAGTAAAGGCTCGGGCAAACCAAACGCGGTTGCGGCGCGTTTGCGGCGCGCACGCGGGCCCGCGCCGTTGTAGAACAGCGCGGGCGGATTCACCATGGCACACCAAAGTAGCGCGGGACCGCGGCGGTCCCGCGCCGCCGCGGTGTGGCATGGTAAATCCGCCCGCGCTGTTCTACAACGGCGCGGGCCCGCGTTCGCGCCGCAACCGCGTTTGATTTGCCCCGGCCTTAAGCGAACTACCGCCTCTTAACTACTAATAACTAATTCTAATAACGATTTTATTGACTTTGCCAAGCAATTTAAGGAATTCATTCAGACATTGAAAACAAATAGTAGTAACAAACGATTTCCATCTATTAATGTGCTACCCAAGTTCGACCCTGTCAAACGTATTCAAACTGTTGATTTGTAGCTAGACAGAGCAACAAATAATCCATTACCTGCGCTTTGCCCAAATTAGTTGGTCTCGCGCAAAAATGGCACCAAGAACGACCAAGCCTTTTGTTTTCATGATCTAAATGGGAACTTTTATGTTGAAGCTAGCTTTTCCTTGTGATGAAAATTATGGTCAGCTGTTGACGGAAAGGCTTGCCTGCACAGCAAGTTTAAGTGAATTAATCCTTGAAGAATATTTTTAATGTTAAAATTGGGTCCAATTCGAAACGGTGTCCGCTAAATTTAAGATTGCCTAAACTTTAAATAAGAAACGTCAAACTCGATTTTGTATAGCCCTAAGGTTCAAAATCGAGTCACACGTTTCTTATTTCAAATTTAGCGACTTCTAAATTTAGCGAAAACACGTTCGAATTGGCCCCATTGTCTTCTTATATCACAGTTTGGCATAAGGACCAGTGCTGAGCAGCCCAACTTACTGAGCCTGATAGGCTTATAGTATTTTTGAGGAGCGTTAACGCAATTAAACGAATTGAAAAAGCAAATAGGTACGTCTACCTATGCAGCCTAGCGTTCCCGACAACACACGGAATAAGTTTTCCAAACCAGTTATAATAATGAACCTAAAATTACTGCTAAGTGTTACACCTATGTAATTGTTTGGACGAAGAACACCCATACTATAAATGTGCATCCAATTAAAAGGTGAGACTCATGTCATAAAGTAAGTAGGTCTTCTAATTAGCAATAATTAACCCTCAAAAAAAAACCAGTCAAATGTGAGTCCGGCTCGCGCGCCGATGGTGCCCTACTTACCTATGAAAAATAGACGTAGCCCAGCGGGTTACCATTTAAGAAAGAAGATTGAGAAGAAAGAAAATAATGTATAACCTACCTACGAAATAAGACAAGAAATAACTTTCGCAAGCTCAAATCTCTGTGCAACCGACGAGTGTGATAGGTACGACCTTGCAAACCTTCCGTTTCACTATTCTTTTTTTGTGATGTAACTACAAATTCACGGGTTTCGGTTTTTTTTTCATTTTACTTGTGCTATAGGTACCTAATCAAGTCACAAGCAAAAAGAAGGCGTCAACCTCGGCATGAGATAATAAGCTGGAAACTCGTACATCTTCATATTGGCATTCTAAAAGTTGTCACATAAAATCTCGTGTCTGCGTCTAAGTTATTCAAGGTCGAAGGTCTATAAAATCGGTCTTTCGCGATTCTAGCTTTCTATAACTCCAATGCATTAACTAATAAATAATACTAATTATTCATTACTAATGATATTTAATGATTTAATAACTTTATACAAGGTATTATTCACCGTGATTCACGGTTGACCTCGAATTACAGAAGTTTGGCTGAGCGCTGCGCGCTCTCCGACTATCTCAAAAAGGTTGAGCGCATGAATTTTATTTAAAAGCTTTTTTTAAATTGTATTCTATACAATTTTTATAAAAGACTAGCTGGTGCCCGCGACTTCGTCTGCGAAGAATAATAATTTAAGTAACCTATGTACTTTTAAACCTTCCCTAGACCTCCACGAACATTTCAAGACTAAGATAAGATAAATCCGTTCAGCCGTTCTCGAGTTTTAGTGAGACTAACGAACAGCAATTCATTTTTATATATATAGATTTGAACATCATTGGAGCTATAAAAACCTAGGTAAAAACTTTCGTTAACTTTGACGTTGAATTACTTCGACGCAGATAAGAGATTTTATGAGACTTTTGAGACAACTTTTAGAACGCCAAAATGAAGGTGTACCAGTTTTCAGTTTATTATCACTCTTTCCGAAGTGAAGGCCCTAATATGACTGTTACACTATAAGACATTGCTTCTTTCCAAATGTTATGATTCAGATTGTTTTGTAGATTTCGGTAGCCAGTGTACTATGCTTGGAGTCTGTTGCTCGTACCTTGGCGGATGACTGGCTTTTGCCCGACTTACTGGTACTCAGAGGGGTTGGAGACCCGGTATCTATAGCTGGCTTATTCCGTTTATCCACCCTAAGGTGGATATTCGGAAACGTATGGGCGTCCAGGAGGGTCGCAAGCCCTTGCTAAGGGGGTGCAAACCCTTGCTTGGGGGGCGGGTGCAAGGCACGTCATGGGGGGCTGCCAGATATTTTTTACTTGTAACACTGCCCTACAGTGTACACTAGGGTAGAGCGTCGTTGTAAGATTATCAATTTTTTATTTAATTTCGGGTGCCTACCAAAAATATGTCGCATTTCATCATGCGAGCGATCGATCGCATTTTAACGAGTCTGTTAGAAGCCCGACACCGAAGGCGGGAGGGCTTTTAATGACTTGAGTTTGCTATCCCCTTACTGCATTACCACATTTGTGAGGTAATTAAATAAAAAAAAATACAAAAAATTATATTTATTCATTCCCATTGTACACTGGGAATTACCATCAGGTGGGTAGAATAAACTGTATGTCGCGTCGGTTGCGCGCTACTTGTATAAGAAAACGATCACTGCCGGAGCTGGCGCGTGCCCCCACCACCTGGCGCACGCCCCGCCGTCAGCGGGAGTTATGGATTTTGTATGGTTTATAACTGCCGCTGACGGCGGGGCGTATAGTAACAGCCTTTCCGAGCAAGTGTGATGAAAAATATCGTTTACTCTTTTTGACATAGGTAAATAATCAAAGGCCTCATGCAAAAGGACTATTGAATAGAAAACAAACGAAAATGTCAAACAAATTATATTAGGTGTTATGTGTATTGATTTTCCTAGTTTAAAGTTTAGTTGTTTGCAATTGGATCCTAGAGAGAATAAATCTATTTATGGACAATATCTAACTTGCCATAGCCATGGAAGCTTCAGTCACCATTTTCACAACCCGTTAATATGCCTGAATTTGACAGGAATATCGTCAAGAAAAATCACTGACAATTTATCTGAACTTTGCGGCGACTTATAACTTATTCAATGTTATCAACATAAACTATTTCAACATCTTGCAATACTTCACTTGCCACCGCCGCTGCTGAACGATCAGGGATGCAGTTTTGGTCACACAGTCTGGCTCTAGTAGGAAGGACAAGGTTATTTGTTTCACACATGTTAGTTGCAGGATCTGAATTTATACGCTTACTTGGAAACTAACCAGGCCAAAAAAAGGACTGGAAGTTCAGTTCTTGTTTTCTCTGGAATTTTCTCTTGCTCATTTTGCACTCATGCCGAGCAATTGTTTGAAACATTTATGTGGTGGTCATGGTGGTGAAAAATACGGATTCGTTTGGACTTTGGGTAACGTAAAAAGTATAAATTCTTATCGTAAATACTCCGTATTTCTTCGCTTTGATCGGTAACAACAGGAAAAGAAGCAGACGTCCAAGTATCACACAGTTTTCTTTAACATTTTGTTATTGTTAAAACCAGTCACTTCTGTATTTTTATTTACTGCCAACGCGAATAAACGCTGTAAACGCGAATTTTAATATGAAATCATAATTAATACAAACAGTACCGTGACCACAGATAACGAAGAAACGTTACAAGTTTCGCTTAACTTCAATGAGTTCAACTTGCCTGATTAATTTGTCAATTTCATCAAAATTCCATTGTATTCTCATTTTTTATTAAATGGCTGTATTTTATGTCACAATTGGTATGTTCAGTTTAGAAAAATGGATACTTTATTTACTAATTTAGCATTCTTTTTAACCTTTTCAACGCCCTACGTCAAATGCAAATGTGTCACTCACACGCCAAGCGCGTTTCAAAAGTCTCTGTAGCTGTACCTCCGAGAACTATAAGCGTCGGTGGCGTGGTAGGCACGACAGCTCATGACGCTGTTAAGCGTCCTTGGCGTTGAAAGGGTTAAATTAATTTATAATTATATCTAGTAGAGGGCTAACTAAAAGAGGATTTAAAAAAAAAGTCAATCTTATACACAAATACAAACACAAAAGTACTTACAAAGTTTTTTGCTATTCGCATTACAAAAAAAATAAATTCGCTCCGCCCATTGTTCTATTGTTTTTGAGCACCAGCGGGCCCTAACATGCAAGACACAAATATAAGTTAAACCCGTTTATCTCTGTGACTATCTCTTTCGTCAGCACTAGTGTGAGAGAGACGCACTTACAGATAAGACGGTGTAACTTATCCTTGTGTCTTGCATGTTAGGGCCGCTGTCGTTCAAATCATATATGTAATATGAAATTAACCGTTTCATACAATTTTATACAAATAACTGCAAAGTTAAGGAAATTACTATGAAACCGAAGCCTTGCTGGTTTATTTTATTTCCTTGCTAACGAAATGAGAAGTAGTGTTCTCGGTACGAAAACACATAAAACCATTCACACTGGAACTATAGAATCGTATGAAATAGCTCATTTGAATAGATACATGTTTTTTGAAAAATCTGCGATTGGTAATCTCTATAATTGCCTCTGATATAAATACTGAATTATCGCTTTATGATTGTGCCACAAAAATTGACATTTCAGTGGCAGTGAGCCAACAGAAATACACGAAGCTCATGGGTCCGTTATAAAGATTTGACCGGTCGCAGTTCAAATGTCGCGCACAGAGCCAAATGATCGGATGCGTAGACTTCATTGGGCAGTTTGCCCAGCACGCTGCACTCGTCGACAGTGGGCAGTCGCAATCGTTCCACCAGCTTTAGGCTACTGCAGCAGCTGCAGTACCAAACCACATCATAATATCCATCCATCCAAGGTCGGACACAATACATCTTTGATATTAGAATGATACTATTATTTTACAAGTTTACTGATTTGCTACTATCAAAGTATGTACTATTTTTCAAATCATTAAAATTTGATACCTTCGACGGGCTACCAAGGCGTATCATTCTCATCAAGATAATAAACGCTTGGAAGCGGTATAGAAAAAAGGGACAAGTACGAGTTAAACTCGCGTGGAGAGGGTTCCGTGATTATATGAAATTATAATCACGGAACTACTTACTATTACTTTAAATACCATACATAGACTTCTTATAGGTTTTCCTGTAATCTATAGGTAATAGTAGATTGTTGCACCAAGTTGAAAGTGATTAATTATTGAGCCGAGTGTTAGTTTGAAGCCCGAACGCAAGTGAGGGCTCTAAAATACGAGCGAAATAATATATCACTTGATGCGAGGTGCATAATCTGCTTTTATTGCAACTACTGCTAAAAGTTGGTAAAAAAAGTAAAAGTGCAGTTAAACCCGACTAGCGAGGTATAAAGGATCTTTGCACCTGGTATGACGCACCCTTAGAATGTTCATATAGCCTATATGACACTCGCACGTTCTTCCCGAATCATAAGATACCCTATTTATTAAAATCGGTCCAGTGATTTAGAAGCTAAAGTAGAATATCCGAAAATTTTCACAGTAAACTTGTATCTGTGCAATTCATTTTCATATTACGCCAATTATTTTTTCTTTCAGTATCCTATACTATCTTATCAGCCAGTACTTCGAGCATAACATTTTAGACGGGTAAATCACAGTTCGATATGGCCGCCGACATATAGACTGTCTTGCTAACAGCAAGTCCACAGAAAAGTGGTCAGCTGTCCCGTCGGAGTGTGAATGGGCGGATTGGGTGGCTGTTGGTGTAAACTTCTTGATCAACTAACCAAATTAAAAAAAATTAGTGCAATAATGAATTTTGTATGCAACTTTATTGCTCTAGAGCAAATAAGAGATGCTCTGTGCTGATGTCACACGCTAAAAAAACGCTTGTAAAACTTTTTTTTTAATTTTCAATTTATCCCCAAGAATGGCCCCATGTTTGAAATTCATTTATTAACGTTAAACGCTCAAGTTTCGGTCACCGACTTATATATGTGTGTGTGTGTGTACCAAATTTCAACTCAATAGTTTCGGAGCAAATTGGCTGTGACAGACGGACAGATAGTAGGACAGAGTGATCCGATGAGTTTCTTTTTAAAGTACTGAACCCTAAAAATGGCATGGATTATATATTTACCTAAAGTATATGTAGTCTACGGTAACCCAGTAATCCTGGGAAGTTGTCGCTTCTAATTGGCCATCTTGTTTCACCTTACTATAAACGGAGCTTAGATTGAACGAGTGTCCGATAGCACCACTATTGAATAGTTCGCCATATTCGTGTTCACGGACAGAGATCTCGTCATCGGGTTCGGGTAAACATGGCCGGTAGTCGGAGTTATATATCTGCAACAAAAAACTAAGTAAAAAAATTTGGATTCATTTTTTTTTCCGCTTATGCACGTTAGTATGTGAATAAAATAGTAGATTGTTAAACAAGAGCATAAAACGAGCCATTATACTCGACACGTACATATAGGCACCCGAGCCGGTACGGCGAGGGTGGATAGTCACGTCGAGGGTAAAATGGGTTGTATGCTCGAGTTTTACACTCTGCTTTTCACTTCGATTGCAAGGAAATAAAACAAGCATTAAGCATGTACAAGAAAAAAATTCGCACTCCTTTCCATTAGTCTCAGGCGAAATCATTATTTGATCGTCACTATCACTTGTCGAAGACATTGTTTAATTACTTACGAATAAGTTATTGAATTTTCAACCGCAACACAACAAATTTAGCTAATTTCTAGTCTGAATCCGGGGTCGAAACCTGAGTCTTCCCCAGTTTGTGCTGCAACAGAGCTCTCACCAATACCTTCATTCCCTTACTTTTAAGTTTAACACTATGTATTAAGACTATAAACTAAACGGAGACACTCATCCTTAAAAACGGTGTGGTTAGGTTGTATAGACATTACCTTTGTCATACTAAACTCAGTCGCCAATCCTCTCGAGCGGTTCAAATAGACGGACAAGTGTTGGCAGTTATCTGTCACACCAATTTTCTTCCAATCTGAGCTGTCTCTGAATGGACTAGTACTAAAACAGTAAAAACATATCCACTATAACGTAAAATTCTTACGAATACGGTTTCCATCAATTTAACCGTAAGACGGTCGGTTGAAAATATTTATTTTGCAAGTAGGCCACATGGGCTCTTTTACATGTCTGAAGCTACCAACTTATGCTTAATTTATGCGTTAATTCCAAGAGTGACTTAATCAATGAGCAATTTTGATGGGACGTTAGACGTTAGAGACGTTATTAGGGTCAAGAAAAAATCTGTCCCACAGCTTATAAGATAATTTCAATATTTGTCTAGGAGACACTGATGCATAAGTTCGACGTTAAATGCTAAATTAATAAATTGATATTGAACGTAATGTCTGACTATAATGTCATATGTGTCGTCATTTGTGTTGCTATAAACTTACCTTACATGTCCCTTGTCTAGTAGCCTAACGACGGCACTGTCAGGGGTCGAGTTGAAATCACCAGTCAAAATTATAGGTAGGTGGCCGGATCTAAAAGAAATTAAGTTATATATTATTATATATAATATTCAAGAATCTGTCGATTAAAAAATAATTATTCAAGAAATTTTCATATAATAGAAGCTTTAAGACATGAATGCGACTTTGGGTTAAGTGAATAAGAATAAGTAAACTTCTGCATAAATTTTCTACGAAAACGCTTTAAAATCTGTGTGTAGAAAGTTATATTTTATTTCTTAAGCATTTGTGTCACAATAGCACGAGTTTTAAAGGTAAATTATTATGGGGAGGTCCATAATAAAAAAACAGAGCTCTAAACGCCAGTAAAATGTATTGATTGGAAACTTTAGCAGCGCGTACACAAAAAATGGGGGGGGGGATATTAATGGGGGGCTCCGAACCCGGAAGAATAGCTGGTTTATATTTACTTACTGTTTCCCATTATTGAAGTAAGCAAATCTATCAATCTCAGCAAGCAGCAGCTGGACCTGCGCCAGCCTCACGTCAGTCCGCTTAGGGTTATACAGCAGGTGGGTAGTCGCTACTACGATCGGAGTTTTAGGGGAGGCCCGTGGCATAAGTTTGACCATAATTCCTATGTTATCACGGTTAAGAATCGGAAGCTCTGGCTGGTAGAATTCGACCTGCAGACAAATTAATCTATTTAAACATTTCAAATCATTAACATGTTCAAATTCAAACACGGAAATAATAGATTGTTCAACAAGGGCATAAAATGAACCATTTTTACCGAGCTATTTAGCTGACTGAGCCTTGGAGATATCGACTCTCATATAAAAGGTCTGATGTATTAAAACAAAAATACCAAAAACAATTTTTTTTAAAAAGAAGGCCAAATTCTATAACTGTCAGGGCAGAAAAAGAGTTAAAAATCAGATCGATGCCAAGTTTCAAAACTATTATATTTTATGTCCCTAAAACCAACGATAATACGACAGGAGCTGGTAGGGCGGCTCATGATCTGCTAGATTAAGAAATTTCGACCTTAATAAGAATATCATAGTTTTCGAGATAATGGCACTTTTATAAAACTCGTGGTTTTTGATACCCTCATTCATTATTTTGAGTACTATTGCAAGCAAATTGTAATATTTTCTAAATCTGTTTTTGCATTATATTCCTGAAAAACTATGCTATCGAATGTAACGAAACATTTTTTTTTATAATCATGATGCAGTAGCGCTTTAAATAAAAGGAAACAAACTATTTTTAGATTCTTATAAATTCTACCTATTGGACTGATCGAATTTTATTAAAAAAAAAACTACACTAACCTGGAACATAATGTAAAAAAATAACAGAAATTTTGTGTAGTTTGCAAAATGGTACAGCATGGTCGAAAAGTAAATCTGTGTTATAAAAATAAAGTAAAGGTTCGAATTGATTGCCATTTACTTGAATACTCTGCCGTCCAAAACAAAAAAACAGTAATCCTCACTAGATGATTACTGTTCGAATGGGCCGGCTCGACCGGGGTAGCACCACACTTTCACAGAATATCGGCGTAAAGTAATAGCTTGCTATTGCGTTTCGTACGGTGAGCGACGAGATCCGGAGGCATATTCCCTCATCCCCATCCCATCCCCATTCCCCATCCTGCCTAGACTGGCAACGCATTGGCAGCACCTCTGGTGTTGCAGATGTCCATGGGCCGCGGTGACCACTTTCCATCAGGTGGGCCGTCATCTAGTTTGTCAGTCAATTGACATTAAAAAAAAAGCTCGTGTAATGTGACGTGCACCTCTGGTTACGTTTTCTTAGGTCACAACGTACATACGTTGAGTACGCTGCGATAGGTTATTAATTCGTTTATCGTAAGCCTTTTCTTTGATATAACCCCAGTAATAGAGATTTTTGTTTGTTCTGCGCCGTGGCGGTGCCATGCGCTGAGGGCGTTCGCCCTGAAAGGGTCAAGCAGTAGACAACCATACACACAACCCTGACAATCACTCTCCCATCTATGAAACTCTGCGGTATGATTAAATGTTATAAACAATACTCTTACTCTGCAAAAACAACAGTTACCGCAAATATTAAAGAGTAATAGTAATGAAAGAGTTATTTACTCGTATCAATTGATCTGATCAGGGTCCAGGCCACCAATACTAGGCAATAATTTCACATAATGAATGGTATATATATTAAGTAACTTATGAGGTACTATATGATCACATTAAACAAAAATAAGTAGTTCAATCTTTTTAACCTTTTGAACGCCACGGTTAACGGCGAAAAAGCGTGCCACAAGCGCTCACCTACGGCTGTAGCCGACGCAAATGTATGGAAAACGGCATACCGTGGCGTCAGGGGCACGGAAATCTGCTGTTGGCTAAAGCCGACTCCGGGCGTTCAAAAGGTTAAAGGTTTTTATTCAAGGTGATCATATAAGAATCAAAATCACTTACACTGATTGTGTCCTGCATTTCAAACAGAGACTGTTTGAAGTAAATTGCACAGCCATCGTGCCTGTGACCAGTTTTCCTTTTAAATATTCCAAAGTAGCCTAATTCTTCAAACTTGTAGTAAAAACTATTCAGATGCGATGCTTGTACTTCTTGAAGACATATTATCTGCAATGTTAGCACAAGATTAGGTATAAGGACATTTGAAAATGTTATATTTTCTTTATATACAAATTATCTTCGGGTAGCTATTTTTTTTTTAAAGAAGTTGGCTCCTCTATTTAAATCCCGACACCTATACTTCGATACCCAACTAACACATTTTTTACATCATCGACTTCACATTTCTTCGAAATTCATAGCTACACTGAGAAAAAATGACAACCAAACTAGTTCGCTTATTTCAGTTTTAACCATAATTTGGTAAGGCGTAACTGAAGTTCTTTGTATGTAAGCAAATGGTTTATCTATAAATAACAAAACTGAATGTAAGGTATGACTTAAGTTATGTAGTCACTTTTTTAAGTTACAGATAAACGAAAGTTCTGTTTCATTTAACAAACCATTTTTTTCAGTGTACGATTATTTTCAATATTCCATTTTACTTTAACAATATAAAAGTTTAATGAAATATTTTGGAATGATTTTCGATCCTACTTGCGTGGGAGTTTACCGCTGCTCAGCCCACCCACGAATCCGCAGCTGACGTTAACGAGGCTTCATTATACAACTGTCTGAAGCATTTTAAGAGTTATCGCCCGAGAGGAAATGAAATTTGTACCCGACTCCTGGACTAAAAGGCTTCTAAATATCGTTGTTCGGGCAATTATAAATTCAGTAAAAAGTTGTTGGAGAACCGAAATTCGCCAAAATTGTTTTTTTGTGAAACAATAGGCAATTACGTTCTCTTGCCTTACACCATCATGAACTCAAAGAGCTATGCTCTAATTTGTGCTATGTCCTATACTCTGCCTTCTCTAAAATCTTCACTTTAACAATAATCAATACTTACAATGCTCTATAAAATGTTTTGTTGTTTACTTAATGTAAATAGAATAAAAATGCTTATTTAATACTTGTATTATTTGAAGTGTAATAAAATTAAACATAGCTTACATCAGGTGCCAGTTTCACTATTTCATCATAAAGCTGCGTAGCTCGAAACTTCCATTTCAAGTTGCGAGATAAGCAATCCGTGTACAAATATGGATGACACTCTAACAAGTATTGCGCCAACACATTGTAAGACAATACGCGAAACTTTAACGAGTTACCTGAAATTTACAAGTTGTCATTGAGCTTTATTATTAACGTTATTAAAGTACTTTAATGACTCATAAGAAATCAAGCAATCTATGTCTGAAAAGCAATGTTTTGTGTACCATTGGATGAATTTGTTGCCTTTCCAGTAGTTTCCCACACCCGGAAATCTGGGGGTATACCAGATTCAGAAGACCTAAGAGCATCATTTGAATATCCAATTGAACTGCTATGATCTCGCCATTGTTCGGAAGAACTGTTATCATCAGGAGCACTATTGAGTATAAAGATCATATAAAGCATCCTTATAACAAGATACGTCACATATATAACATAAATAAAAGCGGAATACCTCAATCAATCAATGGCTATCACGAAATCTATAAAACCTACACACTTAAGATTTGGCAGGAAGTTTATTTTTAGGGTGTAGATAGAAAATCCGACCCTAAGGTAAGGGGGTAAAATGGGGGTACCAAGTTTGTATAACAAATACCGCGGGGGCAACTTTGGCAGGACCGGGTAAGTAATGAATATTAAGAATGTCTATGTCTAATAAATTATGAGAAATTCCAACTTTATACATTTTTAAACAGTAAAGGAACTGATTTCAAGATTACAAATTATACTTATAAAAATCATTGAATTTCTTGCAAACTCGTTAACTTAAAGCAAAAATGATAGGGCCGAAATAGGTATTGTTATTTTTTTTTAAATAAAAGAAATGCTTACATGTCAAATTGTCCCCCATAACTAACATGATTTGAAGTGGGCTGCAAAGGTTCACTCATTTGTTTGGTTTTATTCAATCCGATTGATTTATCAGTGAGTGTCTTTAAAGTAAACCTTGACCTTGCATCGACACACAGTTGCACTTGCTGGGTGAGATGAAACAACTGACCAAAATCTGACACTTGCACAGTATCTGTAGCGCATGACTTTCTTTTACAACTTAAATGAGAGTATCTTTTCACATATGCCCTGCTATTAAAATAATCAGAAGTAAGCATTAAGTATCTGCAAAAACTATTGTTCAATTTCAGCATATCGTTATAAATATATAGTAATACAGAATATAAAACATAATCATATTGTTATTTACTCTATTAAGACAAGATTAGCTACTGGAGCTGTTTACATGCATCGCTACTTTGAAGTGAGGAGACTGATGTTAGAATTTCAAGCAGGTGCATGGAATTTGCTCTGTGTTTTAAATATCCTGACCTGCAAAAGAAACAAATTGATTAAATTCTAACATTCTAGCTTTACAGAGGCCAGCACAACATAACAGATTCTTATTTGCCATTGATTAAGTAGGTATATGATATATTTATACACTGTAGAATGCTTTGCAAAATATATTATTGTTTATTTTAAAAGTACACCTGAATACAAAGAATAAAATTATTTATATAGTGAATAAGTGTAAAACCAAATTATTGTGAAATAAGCAAACACACTATGGTTGGATGATTCATATGGGGCGTGGAAACCGTCCATCCTTACCGTCACCCCATTATTCTTGTCTCAAATAAAAGATTCCGACGAATTGAGAACCTCCTCGGATAAAAAGGAGACAACCTTGGCTAATGTTATATAAAAAATACTAGCTACTGTCCGCGACTTCGTTCACGTTGAATTCGGTTGTAGTTATTCCTCGGGAACTTTTAAATTTTCCGGGATGTGCTATTCCAGATTATAATCTATCTCTGTGCCAAATTTCACCCAGATCCGTTCAGCCGTTCTGGTGTGATTGAGCAACCAACAAACATCTGTCGAAACTTTCGCATTTATAATATTAGTGGGATAGACGGATAGGTAGTGTAACTGAAAGGTGATAAAAATAACAAACCGGCCAAGTGCGAGTCGGACTCGCGCATGAAGGGTTCCATACCATTATCTATATTCAAGCAAAAAAAAATATCACGTTTGTTGTATGGGAGCCCCCATTCAAAATATTTGTTTTTATTTTTATTTAATTGTTTATTTTTACAGTGAATATACAACTTAATATTCTGTGAATATTTCAAGCGCCTACCTGATGCCGTTTGTTGTATGGGAGCTCCCTTAAATCTTTATTTTATTCTGTTTTTTAATATTTGTTGTTATAGCAGCGACAGAAATACATCATCTCTGAAAATTTCAACTGTCTAACTATCACGGTTCATGAGATAGAGTCTGGTGACAGACGGACGGACAGACAGACAGACAGACAGACAGACAGACAGACGGACGGACATCGGAGTCTTAGTAATAGGGTCCCGTCTTACCCTTTGGGTACGGAACCCTAAGAACTGATTTCAAAAACCCTTTGTTAAGTAAGATACATGTAATGATTGGCCTTCGTAAGTCAATTACCCAGAAATATCAGATACAAGTATATTGTTAACTAGCTTCGCCCGCGACTTAGTCCGCGTGGAATTCGGGTGTAATTATTCGCTCGGGAACTTCTCCGGGATAAATATTACCTTATTTCCTATTCCAGGAACTAAGGCCTAACTATATACGATGTTCCATGAAAATCCGTTCAGCCATATGGAGCTGAGAGGTAGCAAACTTACAGGAGTTACAGGAACGCTCACTCAAAAACTTTTGCACTTATAATATTAGTAGAAATAGTAGAAAGTAGGATTGTCAATGTCCAAGAATATCATTATCATTATATATAATGAAACTAAGTTGATAAAATGTGCGGGCCGATAAAACTTAAAAAGGAGTCCCGGCACGATAAAGGGACTTATATAGTGTGATAGCCCTTTATCCCCCCTCGAACAAGAAAGTTCCCGCTTTAGGGCGTGTTTTTAAAGATATAAGGGCTTTTGCAACCCTTCAACTTGGAAATTAAGTGTAGTGGCGCTATCTGTTGTCGAGTATTTGAACTTGGAAATTAAGTGTAGTGGCGCCATCTATTGTCGAGTATTTGAACTTCATTCAGAACAACGATTATTTGGGTTGCATTTCGAAAGTATGCTACAGCTGCAGAACCTATTGTTATTCTCAAACTTTCTTGAATATCCTAGAGCCTAGCTCTCTGAATATATATAAGAGCCCGGTGTCGCCCGCCAGAGTCAGATAATGAATGGTATTCTTTGCCGCAACTTTTTATCTACACTATATATATTATTATACAAAGAGGTAAAATTTGTTTGTTTGTACGTAGGGAGTAATCTCTGGAACTACTGAACCAATTCAAAAAATTCTTTATTTAATAGAAAACTACGCTATCCCAAGTGACATTGACTACTTTTTATTCCGGAAATTTATACGTTTCCCGAGGGAACAGTGAAAACCGAATTCCGCGTGGACGAAGTCGCGGGAAAAAAGCTAGTTTGTAATAAATTTTAGGTACATATCAGCATGGACCCAGTTCTTTTCATACAAAAATTCAATATCATCTCATTATCTCATTTTAGGCATCTTAAAGTCAAAGTCAAAGTCAAACTATCTTTATTCAATTTAGGCTTTTACAAGCTCTTATGAAGGTCAAGGAATGAATCTACCACCGGTTCGGAAAAAATCCTCTACTGAGAAGAGCCGGCAAGAAACTCGGTGAGGTATCATTTTTTCAAATCAGTACACATATAAGTCAACAATGATGTCTACAGTTTTATACAAATCTAAGTATATACCACAGCAGGTACGCTCATCGAGACCCAGGGATCGCCAGTGCAGGTCACGATTTAAGCCAAACGTCCCTGTCCATGACGTAGTCTTTTACTGAGTAATATGCCCTAGAAATAAGAATTCGCTTTACAGTAGATTTGAACATTGTGTCTGTTTGTTCTATTATGTTTTTAGGTATTTTATTGTAAAAACGTGTACAATTTCCTAGAAATGATTTTTTAGTTTTAGCCAGTCTATAAGTTGGTACTTTAAGCTTTCCGGTATTTCTAGTAGCCTTTGGCTTATCTACATTTG
Organism: Tortricodes alternella; assembly: GCA_947859335.1. NCBI lineage: Eukaryota > Metazoa > Arthropoda > Insecta > Lepidoptera > Tortricidae > Tortricodes > Tortricodes alternella. Next base: position 16,444,850 of record OX401970.1, on the reverse strand, counting down.
TAGGAAAATTGTATATATTTTTTCTGACATACATTATTATTTCAAATACGTATAGCGAAGGCAGGGTTAGTATTTCAATTTCCTTAAAAAATTCCCTCAGTGACTCGCGGGTGCCCATGTTATATATGGCCCTGATGGCCCTTTTTTGTAAAATAAAAATAGACTCTAAGTTAGCAGCTGATCCCCATAAAATTAAATTAATATCTATATTAATATCTCATTTTAGGGTGAGGTTTCATTTATTTCTTTATCAAGGACAGGTACTAATCATGTTAACCTTTTGACCGCCACAGTCGGCTGGAGCCGTCACCGGATACAGGGTACACAAGTCCTTCATTACCTTGACTTAAAGTTGAAATTCGTGTTACTTCTCAGACATGCTTGGCGGTCAAAAGGTTAAATATTGTAAAAAAATCGTCATGACTTTCATCCCGCATGAGCTGACAATAAGGACAGTGGGTGAAACGCCTAATGAGAATTACTTAGTAAAATTACTTCTAATGTTTGAGGAAAATTTGATTATGTGTGAACATGTTGACTACACCAAAATTACAGACACAGAATTTGCACAACTGTGTAATCATATACCTACACTCGTCGTCAAAAATATCGCAATTTCGTAGAGAACATCAGTTTAAAACAAATATGTAGCCCTTAGCCAATTTATACGGGTACCAAATGAAAGCTGGTTCAATTACCTTGAATTTGATCCATAAACACACATGGTTCTGAAAATAAGCGCGTTTTATAAAAAAAACGGATATGTGCGAGTTAAACTCGCGAGGAGAGGGTTCCGTACACGATTATCTGAAATTTCCTGTTACTTTAAGTATCATAGACATGTTATAGGTTTTCCTGTAATCTATAGGTGAATAACTATTGGCTGTATTTATTTCAAAATGATGGGCCCCGTAGTTTTGAAGATAGGGCGGGCGGGGACTGTCAATTTTCGCTTTTTACATACACGAAATTTTAAAGTTAGTTTTTTTGCGAGGTTTTTGTTTTAATTGTGTAATTAAGCTTTGTAAAGGTGAAATATGGCAGGAATGTGTACAACATGTGCATAATAATGTATAGTCACCTACCGGAAAATACAAAGTTGTTCCAGGGAAATATGTTCAAGCGAAATTTGACAAACTCGCTTATGGGTAAATGTTTTTATAGTGTTAAGGATTATCTAGAATTTAAAACAACTGATCAGGTGTAGGTATTTTAATTTTAATTTTCTGTTTTTTAATTTATTTTTATTTCTCTTGACATTAGATATTTTATAAATTGTGATTATTAGTATAGAATTGAATTGATTTGTCTTGATTATCATTGATTTAGAATTACCAAAATATTTAGCACGCTTGCATGCAGGCTGAATACATTGAACCTATTCATAAATTGTATTATCTTAATTACTATATTCTTGCAAATAAATTTATTTGATTTGATTAAAGTATGCATTCCAATCAGTTTAATTATCATTATTTTGCCTTTACACATATTTTTCTTTTTTAAACTTTGTATTCCATTTCAAGTTTGTAACTTATTATAGTTATTATCTATCTTATCTTTTCTAATGATACCCCAAAGTCATATCATCTCATTATATACCATTGAAACAATAGTACTTATCCTTTTGGCCGCCTAACATGTCTGAGCGGAACACGAATTTCAACTTTAAGCCAAGGCAGTGAAAGTTTTTTTTACCCTGTATAGCCTGTCACGAGTAGTCGACAACGGCGGCCAAAAGGTTAAAGTAGTTTGAAGTAAAACTTCCAAGAGGTGCGTTTTTTTGACACCAAGTGTAAGTACGTTATTTTGTAATATGAGACGAGTTCACAATAACAATTAAAAAGCAAGGAAGGACTTTAAAATATCACCCCAGGAACATTTGAGGCGTTTATTCACAGATAGTACTTCTTGTAAGGTACCCCCAACATGTCTTTTTTAAAGAAAGTACAACATTATGGAGAAAAAAAAAAACAATGTTATTTTGGAAAATATATAGCCTTAGAAATTGAAGAAACGACGCATTAACGGCCCTTAATAGTAGGTAACTCCACACAAGTAACAAAATGGATAATTTCGCGATGAAAAAAACCTAATTTCGAACTTTGCTTCTGCACTAGCCTTCTGAATCTAACCTATCCAAGGCACTTCTGCTCTGACCAATCATGCTCACTCTCTTTGACTTCTCACCAAAAATATTGTTTATCTACACCCATATCATAGAACCTCCATAGTGTAATCAAAAACCGTAGGAAATGACCACCATTTTGACAACCAATTAGGAAAAACCAGTGCTGCAATGTTATTCCCGTATCGATTTTAGTATAGAAATGAGATTAAATTTGGAACAGCTGTCAAAACTCAAGTGGGGTCTCTATTCTAGTATCCATAGATATTAAAACAGTTATTGATACGAAACGTCAATTCAGTATGTTTTTTTAATATAAACTGCACAACATTTTATCTCGAGCGACATGAGAATAGAGACTTCATTTGTTTGTCTATGATTTAGAAAAAAAAATGGTCTTGACGGAGGATCGACTTGCCACCATTATGTTGGTGTTTTGCTGAACGAAAGTAGAATTGTTGTTGAATTGAATAGAAAAAGTTGTTTGTAATTTACATTTTAGTTGAAAATATGAATAGTAGTCTTCTTGGAGTGTGTGTGATGTGAAAATGCGCCGGATATCGGAAATATGCAGCCACGATTGCAACAAATAACTTGTTGCCAGAAAATATTGTTTCTGAACCCATCATGGAGGATTTATAATATGTGTGTAGATAAAGTTATGTATGCAACTCTGCATAATTTGGCCTTAAAACACACGTGCAATCTTATTATGAAACTCGCTAAAAGCTCGTTTCTTAAAACCGCACTAGTGTTTTAAGACCTATCATTATGCAACCATTGCATAAACTACTATTGTCCTATAACTCTTTGCTTACATAAAACATTCGCCTGAGAGCATTGTCTGTATCAGTACAGTAGGTATGTCAATATTGTCTTGTATATGGCTTAACAAACTTAATTTAAATGAAATTAACTTATCATTAACCAAAATCACCGTTAAATGTTCACTGCAGCATTTATCAAATCAACCTGTGTAACAAAACGCATTCAAGTGACATTATGCATCAAGACTAACTTGACAACAAGATCTCTTAAGTGGTGATTTCTTTCAAAAAAATCATTTTTGTGCTTGGTACCTTACAACCAGGGGCGCTAGCATGACATGCCCGCAAGTCATTTGTAGCTCAGTGCGTCTCTGTCAAACTAGTGAAATATGTAAGGGATGCAAACGACTTGTGGGCAGGTCGTGCTAGACGTGCAGTACTATATATGGAATAAATATAAACTCAAAATTGAGCCAAAAAGATTCTAAGCACACATTGCAATGCAAAACTCAATATTTGAATGAAACACGCAAAACTCTTTTAATGAATCTGGGTCAATGTTTACACCTAACAAGATGAAGAATTTATATGATGTCAATTACTATAAGTATCCCATGTACTTAAAATAAAACTGTGTATATAACCAAAGAGCAAAAACTATAACAATTTAACAATAAAACAAAACAATCAATACAAATAAAAACTGTTTAACATTCTTCAACATCATATACATTAAAATAGAACAAATAAAGCCAGCGCAAAATAGGCAACACAATTTGTGTTATCATAGTGTTATGTTACCCAAACAGAAAGAAAAAAGGTAGGACAAAATATGTTTTCCGCATAAAATAAAATAACTTACATGCATGCGAATCATGACCATATTTAAAGCCAAAGAGCAAAAACCATGATGAGTTGGTTGATGACTAAGAATATTTTAAAACTACGTAATATTTTAATACATTTTTGTTGACCCACCGACCTCTCGCAACCTGCCTGTCTGTCACTTTTCTTTTTTGGATTTAATGGACTGACTTCTGAGACATTTAAGCTACGAGTTACATTTCTCGGAAACGTTCGAGTTTGTCATGCTATGCTACTTCAGTCAGCCTCGCCTCAGTACCCACCAAAGAGTATAGTAATATTACCAAAAGGAAGTACCCGTCAAGACAGTGTAGGGGGTGTTTGCATCGCGAGATTAATAATCGCTATAGAGTGATTAATACCTAAGTTAAGATTTTTATTACCTACCTATTTTAAGACTTCAGTTCTTTTTATTAGTCGTGCCGAAAGCATTAAGACCTGGGAAACGTTTAGATCGACAAGCCTGTGAAATTCTTTTCAACATTTATTTCTTATATCTTAACTGAAAATGATAAATTTTAAAATAGCAACAAAGCTGATTATTACTGTAAAGTCCAAAAACGAGGCCAGATGAGTTACTCGACGAACAATTCTCGGTAGTTCGATTTTTGAAACACTGCCCATATAATTTGATCGTGGTCGTTATAACATCTTAGTGTGATATACTTCAAACTCGTGGTTTGACATTTGTCTCTGATAAATAAAGTACTCTATTTATTTAATACAAACAAGTCACTTATTAATACAGTTTTCACGATGGGAAAGGATTATTCTCTACAATCTGTAATAATAAATTATTTGTGATTCCTCGGGGCCTAGCATACTAACTTTTATCGCGCACATAAAACATCTGTAACTTTTAAACTAATGCGGGTGCCAAATAAAAATAAGGTATTTCATAACATTGTAAATATACTACAAATATAATCTTCCTTTCAGATAATAGCGTAAAAGCATATTTCACTTTATTTCCAACTTAATGTTGTATATGTTTGCAAATTACACGAAAAAAAAATTTTTTTTTAAAGTTGTGTTTGATTGCGGGGAATGTTAATGCAATATAAAAAATAAATCGTTGAAATGCATGTGCAATTTTCTTTCCTTATTTATTGATTTAAAACAAATATAAAGTATCAGTTTATCGTAGTTTTATCGTAGTTCATCACTAGAAAATATCGATATGAAGAGCAATTGAAGTGAAAGCTCTAGTACTATCAATTAAGTTCCACAGATTGTGTAATTTAAGAGCGTTTCCACATTTGGCGACACGATTAGTTATCGGCGACGATAGCCGATATCGTCTTCACATACGTCCGATACTATCGTCCCCGATTTGGCCACCGCCCGCTGCCCGCACAGTCATGCACACGCTAAAGAGAATGTACACGTATAGCACACATACAAGAATTATCGGCGGATATCGACGGGGGACCGACACGGCTGTCGACATATCGGGTATAGGCGCCGATAAACGATATCGGGGCAAGTACAATGTATGAAATATAAGGTAGGCTCATATTTCATACATTGTACTTGCCCCGATATTGTTATCGTCGACGATAACGATATCGTGTCGGTAAATGTGAAAACGCTCTAACAGCGCCAAAACTGTAAAAATAGGAACTAATTTGACGTACCTACCTAACAAAAACGTCTAATTAAACTACATATAGTAAGTAATCTGTGGACATTATCTCCGATGCACCGAGAATTGAGGTCCTGGTTAATAAATAAATTTGATACGATTTATGTATAAGTCTGTGATATATATTTTACATGATTACTATCAATAAATACTCTTTACGTTCTATCTACTTGCTCGTTTGTCGAGCTTGATACTTTTAAAGAGGTATGCACAAAAAGATAAACAAATATGGATTTATTTCATAACAAACTGTTTACGACTGTTTATGACAATCAGCTCATAGAAATTGGTTATTCTAGTCTCAGTACTGAACTTCGGGTTGTTTTACAGATGCTCTGATTTTGATATGCAGACAATAGATTGGACACCCTAGGCAAACTCAATATGTTCAAAATTGAGTCGTATGTCACCCCAATTCTGTTAAGCTATGTTGACAAATACGTACGCGACTTTAAACCCGCCGATGCACAAGTAAGTATTACAAAACCTCTATCTGTTTACCAAATTTTATTGAAATGCATTCAGCCATTTGTGTGTGATTGAATAACAAATATCCAAACATCTTCAAATAATCTTTAATTTATGATATTAGTAGGATAGTAGAATATTATATAAATTTATAAGTGCAATGTAAATTATTTGTTTGTTTTTATTTATAGGTATCTCTCTGGGGTGGTGGTGTGGCTCTACACAACTTGGTTCTTAAGGCAGATGTGTTACAACAAGAGGTGGCACTGCCATTCACACTAGTTTCTGGACGGATTCATGAGTTACTTATACAAGTACCATGGACAAAAATTATGTCGGAACCAATTTCCGTGACAATAGATACTATTGGTAAGTTTAATATAGTAGTCATTACACATACAAGAATTTAAACTACTTTTCTTCGACCTTCCGCAGGAAGCATTTATAAAATATTTTGAAGATGGTTTTTAAGAATGAATTACTGTATAGACCTTGGAGTAGTGTATATTGGAAAATATTGAAGTTTAAAGTACAGTAGTACAAAGACATAAATAGTTTTTATATAGCTAAAAAGTTATAACAACCTTCATATGTATGTAATGGGTTACCAATATAACTGGGTCTCTTTGTCATTGGTGTAAGTGATACAGAAACTGATCATTACTATTGTAACGAAATATCACTTTGTGTTAAGATTATTGCCCCTGAAATAATAATGAATGATACCGCTTGAAATTGTCTCTAAAAATAAATTTAACAAAATCTTTCTGGTTGATTAACAATAACCATTTTATTATTCAGAGTGTGTTCTCAGTCTCCATCCTCCCGCTGCATCAGATGAAAATGGTCCACCAGAATCACCCAGGTAAAATTAGAATAGTGCTCTTTTACTGGCTACATATTGTAATAGACTAATAATGGGGTACCTATTGAAGATACTTTGAAGATCATGGTTTGCTAACAGACATGAATTGAATTTTAATTAAATAGACATTGGGGCCAATTCGAGAGTGTGTTTCCTAAATTTAAAAGTCACTAAATTTAAAATAAGAAATGGCGAGCTTGATTTTGACAGCTTTGTGCTATACAAAATCAAGTTTGACGTTTCTTATTTTAAGTTAAGGAAATTTTAATTAAGAAGATATTGGGGCCAATTCGAAAGTGTTTTCGCTAAATTTAGAAGTCGCTAAATTTGAAATAAGAAACGTTAGACTCGATTTTGAACCTTGGAGCTATACAAAATCGAGATTGACGTTTCTTATTTTAAATTTAGTGGACACCGTTTCAAATTGGACCCATTGTTTCGAATTGGACCTATTGTTCAAAAACAGGTCCTACTTGTTTTTGATTGTGTATTTAATAAAATACCATGGCAATCATTTTGTTTAGGCTACTGTACCTAAAAGGTTAAAAACCCTTATGGTAAGACTTTGTTGTCTGTCTGTCTGTACATCTGCGTGCAATTTATTTCAGCAACTAATAAATGTAATAATAATAAGTGAACAAGTCCAGTGGAACAGAGGGTTTCTCTAAGCTGCCTATATTGACTAGATGGACTATGATTGGGTGCGTCACTCATAGCGAGTTAAATTTTCCAGGGTGACAGTTAGAGTCCTTTGTGTTTCTGCTTAGCTCTGAATGCACTCTGTAAAGTTATGTCAACCCTTTATCCATTTATTGGCCCTTAACAAAAAAAGTAACTGAAAATGCTCTTTTTTCTTTTACATGCATTTATTTCCATTTTCTTTCATTTATACATATAAAACAGTCCCGTGACTCACTTATAGACAACGCACAGTCTAAACGGGTGGTCCTAGTGTTTTGAAATTTGGAGGAGGCATTCCTCGAGTACCCTAGAGGTTCATGCATATTCCGTATTATGGTCCCTTGTTACACAATCTTCTATTCCCATATTTCCGATATGGACAAATGTGAACAGCCTGCAAGGGTTTTAATGTGGTTGCGCAGCCGCAGGGCGCAGGCGGTGGAGGCGCCGCCGGGGTACATGCAGGCGCTGGTGCGGCGCGTCGTCAGCAACATCTCGCTACGCGTCCACCACCTCATAGTCAAGTACGTGCAGGACGACGTCGTGCTCTCGCTCAACGTCAAGCACCTCACCGTCGAGAGCGCCGGCGCCGACTGGCAGCCCGCATTCGCTGGTAACTGTTTTGTTTAAATAAATAACTTCGTATTCAACAGTCTAAAACTAAGATGACCTGTATCTTGGGCCCGCGCACAGTACATAAAGACACTCAAACCAGACCCCAAGTCAAACACAAGTGTGTTATATGAATACCTGAATCTGGCGGCAATCAAACCCGCACCTTTCAGTTCGACATTGGAACCGAACCCCACCTGTCTGTCTTAACTGCTTGCCTACCACGATTTTTTACACGGTTCAATGTAGTTAAAATGAGACAGATATATAGTTCTAACTCTACAGTAAGAGTATGACTGACACTGCGTCCCTCGCACAGGCTGTAATACGGGTGCGTTTGCAAGTGGCCCGCGTAGGAGTTGAGTTGAGCTGATCAATTAGACTGCTCTATCATATGTCGTTTTCATTGAAAATTGTCTAGCATTTAGTTTGGTCAACTCGGTTTGTCCGTTCCGCTTCAGTTCTAACGCATCCTAACTACCATACGGATAGGTACCTATACTATACCTTTAAATGAAAATGAAATTATTTATTTTGCTAGTAGGCCACATGGGCTCTTTCACATGTCTGAAGCTACCAGCGTTTCAAAAGGTGACATCTGCCGAGAAGAAAGTAAAAGTAAAGCTTCTTTGTAATGGTGGTTTCTTGAGGCGAAATAAGAGGCAGCTCTTTTGACAGAAATGTAACTGGAGCTGCCCCAAACATTTTGATGTTATTTGAATGGCATTACTCGATGTGGTGGTAAAAGGTACTGATGAGTATGAATAGCACATTGTTACTGAACAAGTGGATGGATCTTGTCAACGAGTTGCTGAAGGATTGTAAGTGGCATGTAAACTCACGTTGGCTGGGTTACAATCCTGTTTCTTTCTTATTAGCACCCTTAAATACAACCAGCAATAATTTAAACGTGTCGCGACTTCAAATCTCACCGGTGACTTACGATTGTGTGTGCTTGTATGTGCTGGTAACATTACTTAAACAAACAAAACGCCTCTGGATATCACATAATGCTAACGGACCAGTGGAGACTTTAAAGTATACAAATAGTTATCCAGTTTTTGATAAGCAATCTTAATTCTACAGACAGCGCTAAATTATAAAATAATCATTTTATATATCTTCATTTCAGACATAGATCAGGCCGAACCGCTGATCAGGCGATTGGTTCGGCTGGACGACTTAACGCTGTGTCTGGATCGCGCGGATTCTGACGGCAAAATAAGATTCTACCAAGAACCATTGCTTTATCGGTGCCAGCTAGACCTCAGGTAATATGCACAGAGTTTACACATATTAAAGCGTCTGGTAAATAAAACTAAACTAAAATTTTGGAAAGTTATTGGAGCAATTCAGTCTATACTGAAATTGTTTCACCTGTGAATAAAAATCTGTCTTTCGTTCCAATTTTCCCCACTAGGAAAGAATTGCGAAGATATTTTTTGTTATTTCCAGTTGTATTCATTTACAAAACAGTTTTCATATATATGAACACGGCTTAAGTATCAAATACTAGGAATTGCTCAAATTGTTAAACTAGATATTTTCATCATGTTATTTTGACATAGGTACATAAATAACTAAAAAATTGTTTCGAAGCGGTAGCAACAGAATTAACTAAATCATTATTAAATGGCTTTTAATAGTCAAGACGCTGTCTTGGTGGTAGATTTCATAACGTGCACCGAGTCCAAATTACGTATCTAACATGAATGTCACAAAGTAGAAAATCCTAAGAGGGCAAATTTAATGCCTGCGCTTCTCGAATCAAAATACCTAGTGCATTCCAACACGAAACCCACTAGAGTAGGCATTGTTAGAAATCCGTATTTAAAAAGTAAAAGCCGGTCCAGTGAGAGTCGGATTCGCGCACCGAGGTACCCGTGTCTATGAAACGAAAACGAGGGATACCTTCCGCAAGCTCTTGTATTTAAAGCAACGACGATTGTGATACGAGCTTGCAAAGGTAATCTCGTTTTACCTAAATTTCTCTAATACCAGAAATATCTGGAATCGTGTGATTTTTCCCGTAAAGGCTCCTTTTCATATTCATTCGGATAACATGGGCGAATATAGGCACACACGATTGTCGTATTCGTGAGTAATCGGTCAGGGGCCGTCCGTTAATCATGTGAGGCTTGAAGCCCTCGGTAGGGGTTTGACAAAAATCACGAAATGTCACAAGGGGGAGGGGGTTGTAGTAAGATATCACGTGTATTTCTTTTAAATAATTTTTTCAAACGCGCGACTTTTAAATCGAAAAGCGGCGAATAAAATAAGATAAAATATTCTAAAAAATTTAAGATTTTTTGTAAATACTAAAAATACACGTGATGTTGGGTGGGGAGTGGGGGGATACTCTTAAACATCATCATGTATCACCAAGGGGGAGGGGGGGTTAAAAATGCTTTAAAAAAGATCACGTGATTAATGGACGGCCCCTTAGTGGTCGATACATCAAAGAAATTCCGATAATGGTACGCGAGCGCACACAATCGCTCAACATTCAGCCCATGTTGGCCCAATGTGAAGAGCAGCCATTAACTATAGGTGGGTAGGGTTCACCGGTTTTTTAAATTGCTAATCGTATGTGAGCAGAGTGTTGACCCGGCTGATGTCGGCCAACACGCGCCGTGCGACCAGCCTCAGCGTGCAGCTGCGCTCGTCCAGGCTGGCGTGGGGCGTGACCAGCGAGCAGCTCACACTGCTGCTGCGCCTGCTGGGCGAGCGCAAGCACATCCAGACCGCTATGCCACCCCCGCCGCCAAAACATTCCGCCGCCAACGCCGCCACAGCTTCCAGTTAGTATCATAGCATATTGTCTACAGCAGCAATACATAAGCCCTGATTCGAATAGATTTGTGTTAAATAATACAGCATTATGTGTTACGCTATTGCTCTTCATAGATTAGGTCAAGCGCAGTAAAAAAATGATTTTAAGCGAACGTCCTTCCTATGCGATATATGTAAATCGTGTTTTAATATTATGTTCTGATAATTGTATTGTCCTAACTCGCTCGTCTTTTGCGTTTCTCTATTTGCCTGCGAATTATTTCGTTACGTTTCTGGAGTACACTGCGAAAATACATTGCGAAATAGGAGCTAACAAAGTTACATTGCTGGCGCAGCAACGTTTATTTTGTGAAAAAACATTGCAAATAAGACAAAGTAGAAGTATTGGCTTGTGAATTATGTCAAAGCTAATTTCACAATTTTACTTTGTTGGCTCCTATTGCGCAATTTTAACATTGCTAACGCCGCAATCAAAATTTTGTAAAATGAACTTTGCGTATTAGACAAAATTTGCCTGCGAATTATTTCGATACATTTCTTGACTACACTGCGAAGATACATTGCGAAATAGGAGCCATAAAAGCTACATTGCTGGCGCAGCAGCCTTAATGTTGTGAAATAACATTGCGAATAAGACAAAGTGGAAGTATTGGCTTTTGAATTGTATCAAAGCTGATTTCACAATTTCATTGTGTTGGCTCCTATTACGCAATTTGAACATTGCTAACGCAGCAATCTTAATTTTATAAAATGAACTTTGCGTATTAGACAAAGTGAAAGCTAGCGAATGTGTCATTTATGCTTTGCTATCTATTACGTAACCTACGTACGTACCTAGCTAACGCAGCAACTTTGTTTTGTGTTCTTGAATACGTAAATTTCGTTTAGTTCTAACACCACACCTTGCTACCATGAAGTGAGAAAATCTCAGAGTCTTATGCATTAGGAACAACGATAGCGCGATGTATCCAGTCGACAGGGCCATCTATCGGTGCATTAACTTCATTTAGACGTTTGAACAGTGTTGTTAACTGTGCTAGTCCCGCAGGGTAACATTGAGGGGATACCAACGTACCCTGTTGTGATTTAGACACTGATCCTAAAGTTGTTAACGCCACAATGTATAAAATTAATGTGCGGCGAACATTGTGTACCGCACAAACTGCAACTGTGTGGATTCCGCAGAGTTCTCTGTTGTGATTTTCGCAAAATATCCTAAAGTTGTTAACGCCGCGTCGCAACGTATAAAGTCTATGTTGTGAACTTCGCTAAGTTTAACTATGTGAAACCCGCAATTTATTACTTTTTTGTTTTATCAAACTACTGAAAAGTTGATAATAAGTATCACAATATTTGATTGTTAATTTCGCAAAATAAAAGTTTCTAGGGCAGCAAAGGGTAATTTGCGATTTTCGCAAAATTATTTTGTTATTTTCTCAATGGTTTGTTCGCAATGTTGCCTCGCGTTTTTTTTCTGAGTATGGGTCATGGGTGGGCGTAGCAGGGGTGTTTCACTTCGAACTTTATGTACGCTCGGCCGTCGGGCAGCGCGGCGCTGTACCTATATCGCAGTAGTTTAGCGCTCGCTCGCTCGTCGCGTTGCGCGTCGTCATAGCGATTACTCATTATTTTATTTATTCTGTGAATTGCTGTGCGTTCTTCAATTAATAATATACTATAATTATAAATTAATAATAATGACTAATAATAAGTATATAAATTACGATTTTTTTTACGGATGCATGCATCTATCTGTTGTCTTCTACTCGTATCATTCATACCAATGAATAATTTAATTTCTTTTGCTTTTGCCTATAATACTCACAAACTTGACAAACTAAACTCTAATCATAGAATGCCACATACATACATGCGTACATAAATACGCTTGCAAAACATTACCCTCCTTGTGTTTTCGCGCAGTCTGGCGCCGCGTCGGCGCGCGCGCAGTATCGGCGGACTTCTTTGCCTAGTGTTAGTTTGCGTATGTAGGCATGTAGCCTGCGTGCAGTCAAAGAGCGATCCCCGCTGACCCAAGGAAAAGTCAGGTGCTATCTCTTCAGACGTTCGTAATGAAGCGTTGCACAGATGAGCAGAGAAGAGAAGGTGTTCGATCAGGGGGGCTAGCACAACACGCCCGCGAGTCGTTTGTCGCTCAGTGCGTCCCTGTCAAACTAGTCAAATACGTAAGGGACGCACTGAGCGACAAACGACTCGCGGGCAGGTCGTGCTAGACGTGCTGGGCGAGCACTGAGCGATCCTGAACTGACGAGCCAATCAATCAATCGAGCCTTCTCACACGCCTCCCCGCGTCAGGGGCTTAGCCCTTTACGGCGGCGTCTATCGCAGCCCGTAACGACGGGCGGGTCTTGGTTTTGCCATCTTGACTTTCCTCTTTGCCTATCTTGTCGTTGAGGTCCACGTGGTGGTCACTGTGGCGTGGTGGGTTCATCGGCGTATCAGCGGCTTTGTGATGTCGCGCCTAATATTTGACAGTAGACGCGAGGACCTCCTGTTGGCTCGCTATCCTGTGAGCCACCTGTGAGCGCGGATCCCCGAGGGTAAGCGGGCACGTCGTGGGTTCTGTGGTGTTCGGGGCTGCGGACTTCGCAGCGACCGGCTTCTTTTTCTTCTTGCGCTTGGCTGGCTCGCGTGCTCTGGGTGCGTCACCCATGGGCCCCCTTATACAGGGGCCTTTGGCTGGCTCCATTAGTGTCGATAGCGCCGACTCCTCCACCGGCGGTGCAGGGTGGAAGCCTGGGTCTCCAGGCCAGACCGGGCGGCAGTGGTGGTGTGGGTGACATTGCCTGCCTTTTTGTTTTGGGCCTCCTTCCGGAACACGGGGCAGGCATTGTGGTTGCCGGGGTGTGGCTCCTCGCAGTTGGCGCAGGTCGCGGGGACCTCGCGCGGTCGCGTCCACTCTCACGCTGCGGACGCCTTACTGCAGCGCACGCACGCTATGGGACAGTAGCAGCATTTCGAAGAGTGCGAAACTGCTGGCATCTGTTACTTTGGGCGGGATCCCATTTCCCGCGCCAGGTTTCTATTTTGACCCCGGGCATACACAGCAGTTCATGAACGCTGTATATCTCAAGTTGCTGGGCTGTTGATTCGTCCAACTGCGCGAAGTTCATGCACCCGGGGCGCCCGCCTCGCGCCCGAATGCTCTTCGCGTAGTCCGCCTTTCTCACGAAGGGCGGACTGGATCTGCTCCACGTCAGGGTACACCGGAAGGCCTCAGATGGGGCCACCTTCAGACTCTTCTCTTCGTGAGGAGAGTAGCTGAATCAGGATAAGGTCTTGTCCTGGTTGTGCAGTTCAGTGAAGTAGAGCTGCACGCAGCGGTACTCCTAAACCGAGGCAGGTGTAAAGCTCATCCCGGATCCGAAGGGGCGCGCGTTGGGAGTGCTACCCAACTCGGCAGCAATGTCGGCTAGGTGGCGGGGCCGTTTCGGCAACCTCTCGACCACCACGGGCGGGTAGGCCTGGCGCTTCGGTGGTACGGCAGAAGTTACTGTGGCGGTGCTGCGAGTCGCAGTTGCAATGGCGTGATGGCTAGGGCGGCGGCCTATGATTGGCAGGCGACGGGTTTCGTGGGCTTCATAGACCGGGCGGAGGGCGCCCTGGCCGGGGGAGGCGAAGCGGTCGCACGGGCGTAGTCGGCGGGCGGCCTGGCAGGCAGTGGGCTGATATGCTTACACTGCCTCTTCGGGGTTATGCGACAGGAGGGTTACTTACGGTTTTGCGCTTCAAAGGGCGGAGCGGCAGGCTGAGGAGCTCGAGTTCGGCAGCCATCTCGAGCACTATTTCGTTTGCAGGCACTGGGGATTCCCCGTGAAGTGCCACAGCTGCTGCCGCAGAGCAGGTAGATAGCGATCCAGCTCGTCAACCCCTGCGAGAACAGCCCTGACCGCAACACGTGGGAGCGACACGATGAAATCACGGACTGACGAGCCAATAGCGCGACGGCGCAGATATACTGCGCGTGATCCCCTCCGTTGCGCCTAACCTCGTACCACCAACTTGGTCGGTAAATCAACTACTCCGCAGCCCCCACCGCCAGCGCTCTTTTTATGTGAGGCGAGGTATACAAATCCACTTTGAAGAACGCTAACGTTTATCCGACTTTTACATACAAATTCATTTTGGTACAGTCGAAAACAAAGAGGAACTTTATATCAGTAGTGAACGAGTATTTTGAAAACTTAGGTGTAAATGTCGTTAATGTTATATTTTTGCAATTTTTTGATATATATATAACATTTTTGGGAGCAGAATGATTCTGGAGATCTGGATTAGCTACACCAGCTTGACGTCAAGTTAACGTACCCGTTAAACAATTCGTATCTCTGAAATTACCTTTATAATTTTTTTTTATACTGGTACTAAATGGATACTATTTAAGTACAATATTTTTCAATCTTCATATCTTGGATATCATCGACGGGTACGCCAACTTGACGCTCACGAACTCTTACCTTATTTTGCTAAGTGCGAAACTTTAGCAGAACTTGCGAAAAATTTACCGGCAAGTAAGCTACATTGCTCTCAAAATTAGCGGCGAATTATAACCTTGTTATGTGTGATGTAAGATTGAATTTGGTTTACTAGATACTTGGTAGTAAGAAGTAAAAATTATTATAGGTATTTGTGCATTGCAAAAATAAGTAAATGCGAGTTACAAATTATAAATTGGACACAGTTTTTCCCGGGTAGGCATTGCTTAAGTATTTATATAGACAGGCACGCTCCTGGTGTTCATCTTGTGTGCTTGACGATGAAAAAAAAAAAAATGTACTCACAGATACTACACTAGCCAATTCAGCCGAGCCCGTCCGACAAGGGAGCTGGTCGGAGTGGGCGTGGTCCTGGCTGCCCACGTGGATGGACAAGGAGGGTGGCGTAGAAGAGGCGATACTGCCGCCAACGCCCATCCCCATATGGTTCACTGCCTACCTTGACTACGTGTCCTTAGTTTTTAAGGTAAGAGTTACGGGCGGGTGCATGTAAATACGTCGCATAAACGTTATATTACAAGTAAAGTGCACTCTGTGGCGACTATAATTATGTCGTTTAGTTTTATTATTTATTTGTGCCATTTTATTGTATGTATTAACGTGTGTCGTTTTACATTGTTGTATTTATGTTTTTTATACGCAACTAGTGGACCCGCCACAGTTTTGCAAGTGGTATTTTCCGTACAAACTCGTATTGGCGGTATTTTTCAAACAAAAGGGGTGTTACCCTTTTCACCCCTTTACTGATGGAATTTCAAAAAATCCCTCCTTAGTGCACCTCTAGGGTACTTAAGGAATATCTCATATCTCTAGGACCACCCGTTTAGGCTGTGCGTTGTCTGTAAGTGAGTTACGGTACTGTTTTATATGTATTGATAAGGGAAATTCTAGGTTGGGGCGTTAAGTGCGGCGTTGCTCATTTAATGACACCGCATCGCTGGGCGAAGCGCGCGCAATTTTAATACATTTGGTTCCCTTCGGTAAAGTTCGGCTTTCTCCGCCGCGCGGTTAGCCGAGCGGGACTTAGTGCGTTGTCGGTCGGGTTTAACAACGAGTCTGCATTTTATGATTTTTCCGCTCTCGAGGTCAGACTGCGCTCGCGCTGTCAGAGAGAGAGAGAGAGAGAGAGAGAGAGAGAGAGAGAGAGAGAGAGAGATCGTTTATTACCTATTAGTGTATACATCTTTCGGTTCCCGCAGGATTATGTCAGCTAACTTATGTCTAAGAGATCTGTGTGAGCTGGACGTGTTATGTCACAAATGTAGGATTAAAAATGTTATGCATTAATACTTATGCTTCATATGTTAGATTTGTCCGAATATTATTTATTTAATTCTAAGGGGGCGCGGAGTCGCTGCCCCTCGAGGCCAGCGTCTCATATCTTCATTCGGGTTGTTCACGATTTCGCCTATTCTACGATTTGTTAATAGAGGGTTAAATTCGCCGCGAGTCAGGTAGGCGTCCCCAGAGCGTCTCCGTGTGTAGACGTCTCGAGAACTGGCCAGCACTCTTTAGCGCCATTCTGTATTGTCTCTCGATTTTTTGCAGGTTCAAGTTACTGTATCTTGATAGTAGCTGTACCACTCCATAGTCCATGATAGGGAGGATGCAGGCTTGGATGTTAGCAAGTTTCACTTGAAGTTCCGTTTTGGCCTTGGTTCCGTCCGAGAGAACGGTTCCTTATTACGCGACAATTCTTGCTTGTTTGTTCGGTTTGTAATTGCCGCCGAATATTAAGCTTGTTTAGTTTGCAGTTGTAAACGATGCTTTCTCTTTCTTTCCGAACTCCAACCCTGTATGCTTACAATTCCGCTTCTATAATTTATATATGTGGAATACGCTAGTTTCATTCAATCACTCCAATAACCCAAATTGTTGTATCGGTAGGTGATAGAAGTGGATGGCGGGAGCCGCAAGCGAGCGCGCGCAGTGCTAGAGCTGGGCGCGGAGCACGCGGCGGCGCGCGCGTACTCGTGCGCGCCCACCTCGCTGCGCGTGCGTGTCGGCGCGCGCCTGCTGCGGCTCTCCTCCCGCGGCAAGTGCGTCTGTGGACACCAAGACCTTAACACTGTCAGTATCACTCGCACTTTACGATATCGGTGGAGCTATCTCGTATAAATCGCAAGTCGATTTAAAACTGGCCTTCAGTGTGCCCTATGTGCCTAATTATAGCTCGCGCACACCGTCGCAATTGAGTGAAACGCCATAATTGAGCAAATCTGTTGGACTCAATCCAACCCACGTATTTAGGTCCCAGTCCATAGAAGTGGAAACTGGCTGTATTCAGTAATTTTTCAGTAATGTTCAGTGCTTATTAGTCACAGTTTTACGGGTCTGTATTTAATCTAAAAGATTCCGTCAGGAGGTTAAAATTACCTTTCAGACTTAAAAGTTCTAGTTCTGAAAAGTCATAATAAGCTCTTTTCGAGCAAACTAAGTGCGTTTAAATGATTTCTTTCTCATGTATACAGATAAATCAACAAGGAATTACGTAAAACCTTGGTTGTTATAAAATTAAAATTAAATAAGTTAAAAAATTTGCATTGAACAAAAATGGGTGCCTGCGGGCTTGAACTTTTAGTAATAAAATAATACGTTTACGTTTTTAAGTCAGGCATACGAGAGTAGGCACATTGTGTAGGGCTGTAGGACACATTACAAAATGGTACCTATTCACGGTGGGCACCCATGGTGGTGAAACAGATTCCAACGTTTCGACACAGTACCGCAAATTTCAGAACCTTTCTGTGGACTTTCAAGAACAATAAATAAACAAAAACTGCTCATTAGCCATTACTAACATTAATTTTGTTAGCTTTCTTTTTTATCCCAATTCTTCAAAATTTACAATAATATATATTGTCGCTCCCATAGGCTAACAACGAGGCTACAATTTACATGGAAGAGAAAAATGCTCCAGTCGAAAGAAAACCGTGGTTTTGGCCAGCGGAAGTTTTGGAAGACAAGGCAGAGACGGCAGAGGTGGCCGAAGAGGAATACAGTGAGCCGGCCAATCAAACAGAGGTAAAATAGCTTTGCATTGGATTTTTTGTAGCTAAAAAATATCAAGGCTCCGTGATTTTAAAACATAAAAAGAAAAAGTCCTTGGAAAAGTCCTCAACTTTAGTATTGATAAACACAGCGATTATAAAGCGTTCTGAGGTGTTATTGACTCTTGACATTGTAATTCTTGAAAACCACACGATAAAACGATATATGCTTGACATTGTAATTCTTAACTAATGATATCTATTATTGTTACTACCATTTTTCTTCATGATTTTTTAAGTTAAATAATTTTGTACATTGCATAACTTTCACTTTAATGTTACATACACTGCAATAAATAAGTTCTTGTTGAATCTCATGCTTAAGGCCCGGGAAAACCAAACACGTTTACGGCGCGTCGCGTTTCGAACGCGGGCCCGCGCAATTTGAACCTGGTACACCGCAGGCGGGCGGCGGCTTCAACGCGTTTCGAACGCGAGCCCGCGTTGCTCACGCCTCGCAGCCGCGTTCAAATACAACTTCGCGTGCCCGCGCACGCGTCGCCGCCGCTTCGCGCACGCCCCGCGCCGCGCTGCCCGAGTTGTCTGCGGCGAAAGTGGTGCGGCGCGGGCGCGAAGCGTTTCAAACGCGGGCCCGCGCTACTTTTTGGTGTTCCATCTCTTATTTGCTTTGTTGTTTTACAAATTGCGCGGGCCCGCGATCGAAACGCGCCGAACACGACGCACACGCGCCGCAAACGCGTTTGGTTTGCCCGGGCCTTTAGACCGTGTTTTTTCTAGTAATAAGTACATTTCTAACATTAAAGACTTTGATATCGCTCTATGAATGAGTGAGGTACTAGATGTAAAGTAGCAAATAGATAGTAAACAAACAAACACAACAATATGCAGTTTAGATAACTTGGGTAAATCTCAATCAAGTCTATTTATTGAATTCGAAACCACTTAACTCAGTTTCAGTCCCAGTTGCCACGTGAGAGCGTGGTAGCCGAACAAAGCGGTGTTCTTGGAGAAACCAATGAGGATGTTGCAGAGTCCAGGGACGATGACCTCTGGCATAAAATGTCGCCGATTTTATTCATAGATTTCACGCACACGAGAACCCCGCCAAATACAATCGCCAATCCGTATGACAATCCGCCTGTCGATTTCGAGTTTAGGTGAGTTACGCATACAATTATCGCTTAATTAATGTAAATACTCTGCAATAATTAATTAAATTAAGAGCCATTTAGTTTGGAGTGTGTTATGATGCATTAACATTAACACGTTTATTGCCATGAACCCGGCGCACGGGTATTCTGCGTATAAGCTTACACATGCCGAACAACTGACTTGAGTTGAGTCGGGTAATTGCTAAAATAGTAATTGAGGGAATCCAGGGGCTCTTAGTATAGTAGTAGGTATCTTTTCATCCATGCAATTTTAGTATCACCCAAGGGCTTGACGAGAGCATTCCAAAAAGATATAAAACTTGGTATTTATGATTACTTTCTATATACAAATATATGAAATACCTACATCGCTACCCGAACCGTGCATATAAAGCACAACTCAACTCAAACAATACAATGTAAAGAAAAACAAAAGTTCGAAGAAGAATACGAAGTAACCGACTGCTATTTCCACATTTCATCTTTTTTTAAGGGTTGTGCAATCAGGTTTTTTTTTACTTTTTTTATGTATTTCCAGTGACTGGGGAGAAAATAACAACTTGAAGATAAATGTCAAACCCCTTGAAATACAAGTTTGTGCGGGACTTATTCATCGCTTAGCGGCAGTTCAAATAAGTTTTAAGGACCTTCCACCGATCCCTGTCCCAGGTGAGTATATGAAGGCACTTTGGGTCATACTCCTGGGACCTCCAGTGGCCAGGCTTGACAAATATCACGAACCCTGCGTACAGTTATTGATATTGCTATCTGCTCCTGCGCATGTGCAAATAGCTGCCATGTCGTATCGCAAAAAGGCACGAGCAAAATATACATTAATGAATATTTAAAATTAATTTATTGATCAAAATCTAAACCTTGAGTTATTAATAACGTGTTTAATGAAGTATTCGTTTTATATGAATCGACTGTGAATTTCAAATGTCGTAAGGGACATGTTGACATTTCAACAAAGTGTCCCTTATTTCAAATGTCCTAAGGCACATTTTGATATTACCACAAACTGTCCTTTACGACATTTGAAATTTCCACAGTCGGAATGATAATCTGTAGTTGGCCAATTTGTAAAACTTTGCTAAAATAATAAAAACCTCTGCGTCGGGCTGAAGACGAGGATAAAAATTTAAAAAGAAAAACCTGAAAAGTTAAAAGCACTAGTATAAAAAGTGGCACATTCCGCACAATTTGGCTGCTTGGAAAACGCTCTGTTTGAGCACATGCGTCGTTAAATAAATAACATGTGTTACCGTAATTGCGGGTTAGGAGTTAGCCATAATAGATAGAAGACCTAGGAGATAAGTTTGCCCCGAAAAAAAATATATTAACCTTGCCAGCACATCGTTGTCTCTTGACGGATATCGTATTAAAAAATTGTAGTCGTTGAAATTGTAGGTTTTAAAAAGGCCTAAAGAAAAGTCTGCGGGAGCAGGTATCTAGGGTTGGCTCACCGGAACTATTTAAATCTTAATTATATTTTTAAAGTTAGCGAGAGAGTGTAAGTTATTTATGAAGCTATTTAACCAATATAGTATTACTCCTTAACGAGTTAAATGTGTTATTTGCGCCCGTTCTTAATATTGTACCAGTTAAAAAAATACATACTTTGTATGCGGCACTATCAAATTTTAACCCGTATGTAGAAACCAAATCTATCCGTAGATTGAATATTGGGAATGGTCATTTAAATGAGTAATGACTTTATCACAGATTTAAAATTGCGCGCAACAAAAACAAAACATAACTACATTTTCGTAAACGATATAATTTATATACAGATATGCCAATGAAAACACTCACCGTAGAGGAATGTGAAGCACTCTACGAGAACTTGCCCCAGCGCCGGATTACTATTGACGTTGAAGGGTTACGGATACGAATGATTCCATGGGATCATGCTTTGAAGGAAAAGCAGGCTATGCCACCCATTATGCTAGATATCGAAGTGCCTCATGCAGGGATGATCGTTTCAGGACCACTGTATTCACATAGGTAAGTAGGATTCTCATTCATAATGTTCATAGTACCTACCTAGGAGATTTTCATCACGAAAAAAGTTAACGCTTAGCTGCGTAGGTACTATGTTAGAAAATACGCTTTTTTAGACACAAAAACCGAAGTACTAAGATTTTTTTTATAGATTTCAGGTGGTATCTAGTTTGTTGGTTGGGTTATCATTGTTTCATCAGGAAACTTTTGAAAATTATCACTTCTGAAACAATTTTTCATATAATTTCATTTGCGAAATGTAATCTTCATTAGTAATTGTAACGCAAACCCAATTTTGGCAAGTGAACGTTTAAACGATGACTCGCTTACCAACTGATACTTTTATCAAATTTCATGAAGTCAAATGTTTCAGTTACATATTTGGTATTTTTATAGGGATGAAAAAACGTTTTCTTCTCTTCGTGCTGAATACAGTGAACTAATCAAATTATAGTGTTAGAAATAAGAAATATTTTCAGTTGTGCGGGTTCCAAAAATGTATGTACAGTCAGGCGGGTTTCACTTCGAACTTTAGGTATGCTCGGCTTGACTCGGGCAGCGCGGCGCTGTAAATCGCAGTAGGTTGCCGCTCGTTCGCCGCGTCGCGCGTCGTCATAGCGATTACTCTACTTAAAACGACCCATAAGCGACCCTAGCGTACGTGAAAGAGCAAGTGTTATGCTACAGAGAGAGAAGGCATGAATAGGCATATTTACATGCCTAAACATCGGTTTTGTTAGAGAGTGATTCTTCTGTACGTTACTACTATTATCTATTCTGTGGTACAGTGGAGTGAAAAGGTTACGTTGCAGGGTGTGTTCAGCGGCGAGTCAAATGCCGCAGGACGAGGGCCCGCTGTGGCAGGGCGCGCGGCTGCACGCGTCGGCCACGCTGGAGTCCGTGGAGGCGCGGCTGAGCTCGCGGGCGGAGGCGCCGCCGCGGTCCGTGCTGCGCGCCGACCTGCGCTTCATGCTCCACGTGCTGCTGCACCCCGAGATGTTCGCGCGCCGCGGCACCATCCACACCAGCTACACGCTCAAAATCCGTAACCAACCACTATTTTAAAGCCGAACCTCATCATCATGACATAGCTACGCATCAAAGTTCTAACATCGTTTATAAAGCTTAAGAGCTTGTCCAGAAAGGGCGAATTCTCCGCAAACCTTTCGCCCGAAATCATTCGCGCGCGTAGTGAGATACTAGACACCAATACATCGCGTCCTCAAGCATCGCGCGAATTCAAAACACGCGCGCGTAAATCGCGTGCACTACGCGCGACTGTCGACTCGCGCGACTCGTAATACGCGCGAGAGAATCGCGGCGAATTCGCCCTTTCTGTACAAGCTCTTAAGGCCTTAAAGACACAAACGCGCGGTTTACTAGGGTGTATAATATAGACACGCGCGGGAACCTGAAACGTTAATTATGAACAGTTGCATATACTTATAATTAAAACGTCCCTTGTACTGCGAGTCTGATATTTTCATCCATATTATTATTATAAATGCGAAAGTAACTCTATCTGTCTGTTACGTTTTCAAGGCTAAACCACTGAACCGATTTTACTGAATTTTGGTATGGTGATAATTAGAACTTTGAAAAGGATATAGGCAACTTTAAAAAAAGCCCTTTGATGTCATTTTGTGTAACTGCGCGATTAACTGCTAAACCATTTGTATTGTAAAATTTGGTATGAAGATACTTTGCACCGTTAGAATACCCATAAACTACTATTTTAAAGATAAGCAACCCCTAAAAGGGTGAAATAGGGGCTGAAAAAGTAATTAACGGCAAGTTCGTGCGTGCCAGATGAGAGCCCGTAATTTGAGAAGAAACAATCTAAATTTAAAAAAGCGGGTCATAGCTAAGTTGCGGGTCAATGCTAGTTATTGTATATACTTGGGGTCTGATTGTTTGTACGTTCAGTTCTTAGAAAAAAAAAATTACAAAATGTTGTCTTCGACACTATGTCGTAATAATGGACCGTCACCAAGTTTTGATGGTTATGCCCAGATGAAGTGAACGCCTGCGGTTCCGCGGCGCGGCTGCAGGCGGCGTGGCAAGTTGCGCAGTCGCTGGTGACGCAGCGGCTCTCCGCGCCGCTGCGCTACACGGCCCTAGCTAAGGACGCGCTCTCTGATGAAGGTCAGTGAACAAAACACAATCGCAACAACGTATTTTATTTTATTTACAAGTTTTAATTTAGCTTTTGTCCCGGTGACTGTCTGTATGAGAATGCATTTTAATGGTAACTTGACCAGAATCAACATCCAGGATTAGCTCCAGATAAAGGAACTTTTCAACGGTCAACAGCACAGACACGAAATGTTGTGTACTCATTTTATTTTAAAGTGCAATGGGCAAAAAAGTTTGTTATAAAAATGCATTTAAAAACAAATAAAAGTTATGTATCCATACAGTTACAATGGAAGCCGATAACTCTCGCTCGGTTGTCCATCCGTCCGTCTGTGAGCAAACACTTGTATGTGTTAATTGTGCAGAATTCGAATGTTTATATTGAAGTTCCGTGCCTCAAGGAAGAATCATGTGTGTCTATGTCCGTCTCTCACAGCCTATATTTCCAAAACCGAATTGCGTTGAAACCTGAGCATAGTTATATTCATCACATTGATCCACACAATCTTATGAATTTGAAACTTAGATATACTTATAAATAGGTACGTAAGCAAAAAGTAATTTTGAATACGAACGAAGCAATTAAATTAAATCTTTTAAAAATGGCTCTTGTGTGGAATAGTTATTTTATTTAAGGCGGTCTATTAACAAACAGCTATGTTTGCATGGGGGGCATCTTAGGTAGGAACGTAGATAACTAAGTCTTTAGTGTGACCTTTGGAGGGTATTTTTGAACTTAGTATTTTTTGTCACAGAATCCGTAGCCATCGATGTGACGCTGGAAGAATTATCTATGCGCGGGTTTGTCACCAAGCACACGAACACACACATCGTGATGTTCCAGTCTGCACGCGTAATGGCTTTCCATGCACCCAGTAAGATTCACACTTTCCAGTCGACTGATATCATTGGTATTGTGTTTGAAACGCTCTTTAATCTTTTGACCGCCACAGTCGGCTGCAGCCGTCAGCGGATACCGGGTAAAAAAGTCCTTCATTACCTTGACTTAAATTGGATTTCAGACATGCTTGGCGGTCAAAAGCTTAACAGCAATATTTCTGATGGCCGAATTCACAAAGCCATTAATATAGATTTTTAAAGTGAAGTTTATGCATATGCACATCTGGTTGACGGTGTCTTCTATTTAATCTCGGATCAAATGCTTAAATGGGGTTTGTGAAGTCCGCTATAAGTCTACAAAACTCCCGTTATTCAGTAGCACGTCTAACCCTTTCATCGGCAGAGTCATGACAGGATGACAACGTCAAAAAGTGCCATTAAAATCTCAGGCATCTATAAATGTGTCTGATCACTTAAGTCCGGAATTCCGGAGTGAATCAAGGGAATACCTTGGGGCCTACACTATTTCTGATAATGATTAATGATTTGCCGAAGGCTTACCTTACGACCTTAAACTTTTCTTGGGAGTAGGGGATATAAGCAACTGCGAAGCACTGCAGCAGGATGTAGACGCAGTATCAGAGTGGAGTGAGGTACTATTTTTTTTATGAATTCAAATGAAAAGTTATTAGCTTCACCAGAGCCCGCATGCAGATCTATACGACCCGCCCTGCGCGATGTTCCGTAGGAGCGCGTTACAGAGATCCGCCACCTACGTCAGACACTGGACAAGCTGCTTGACTTTAAGGCAGCACCAGCATAGACTATAATATGATAATGCAAGCAGAATGCTTGGCTTTATTATACGGGTCATATACCAGTTCTGTAGCGTCAAAGTTGCTATTTTGTTGTAAAATGCGTATGTCTATGGCAAACTTGAGTTTAGTGCTGTAGTATGGGACACACATGTAGTAAAATATATGGTATTAATTGAAAAAATACAGCGCAAGTTCGCTAGGTTTGTATATAGACGGCAGTATGGGTACTATACCTATCTGTATCTATCTTTATTTGTTTCGGGGATATTGGGGTGAGACACCCTAGACCATCAGCTCCTCCATAATGCCGTGAGCAATCAGTTGGTGCTGGAGCGGATGGCGCTGTGCGTGCTGACGCCGCGCGGGGGGCGGGGCGGTGGTGCGGCGGCGGTACCTGCTGCTGTTCGCGCGGCGCGCGGTGCGCACGTTCTGAGGCAGTAATGCTCCCACATAATGGATATTACTAAGCTTATTTTTTATATAATTGATTTTATCTGTAATTAATTAGTTAGACTGGTGGCACTGTCTGGATATGACCTGTTGGCGGAAGGGTTATACGAGGTATTTTAACGTAGTTTTATTGTGCAAGGAGTTGTTTTAGATATTTTAAGAGGTTAATGGCTGACTTCAGAAAGGCCACTCAAATTGAGCTTTAATTAAAGTGCCGTTTCAGTGACGTTTCTGTATAGGTTGACAACTAGTTGAGGGACATTTAACTACTTAATATCTAGTCAAATCCTTAAGTGGCGTTTCTGGATTCGGCCATAAGACGCGTATTACAAAGCTGAGGTCGCAACGCCGCATTTTATTCGATTACGAGCGAGCGAGCAAAGCGAGCAAGCAAGATGGGTTGGAGCAGAAGCGACTCGAATAGGTCAGGTTCGAAAGGCTAAGGCGGGAGCGGAGCCCCGGATTAGGTTTAAGATACTTTTGTGTGTGATTGTGATTCGACAAATTGTGATTCGACGAATTATGATTCGATGAACTGTGCTTCAACGAATTATGCTTTCAACGAATTGGGATTTCGACGAATTGTTCTCGATGAATTGTTTTTCGACGAATTGTTCTCGACAATTTTTCCGTAAATCAGACCGTTAATAGACTACATTTTAGAATTTCCGTGAATTTTACTAAAATAAACGAGAAAATCTATCGAATTATGCGTTGTTCCCAGCTCTGCTTTGTATCACGCCTCTTAAATGAATTTAATTGTTTTTTCTTACGTGTTTGTTAATATTGAACAGGTGAAGGAAAATTAAAGCAGGCATGGCTATTTTCGGCTCCAGATATACAGACCTCAACGTAAGTAGTCTGTGTTTATTATGAAGATGAGACGCGTAGTATGGCATGCAGACCGTGCTTGATTACGGACCGTTTCCAGACAAAATCAGAACATGTTTTAAAATGTTCCAGTCGTATTGTTATTTAAAAAAAAGAATTGGTAAGAAAAATCTTTATTGCACGACTTTAACGCCTTACTAAAACAGTAATAATGTAGAATCAGGCCTCAAAATTCTTAAGTTTCGTCGGGAACCAGATTGTGGCGTACCTGTCTCGTCAGGCGCCTAGGCATACACAAACACTATTCCTAGTTCATTGATCGGCAGGTCGTTTCTTCGAGTGGCAGTGCAGTTGTGCGACGAACAGTTTGATGACTCTCTGGACTACATCGGCATCTGGTCCGAGCCCGTGGCGTTCTGCATTGACCCGCTCTTGATCTCGTGGCTCGCCTACAAACCACAAATGAAGACAAAGTTAGGTAAGAATTTTGCATTGGTAAAAGTTTGCTGATACTTATTTACAGTTTTATCAACATATTACAGGTTCACCGCCGACCCGCTACGCCGCTACGTGTAAAAAAGACCCTACATGAGCATGATGTGAAATACAAATTTCGTCTTACTTCTTAATGCCGGAGTATATTAAACGATTTTCCGTTATTATTCCATATCCGGTCACACCTAAATTGCATTGATAAATAGCTTTTTGAAATTTCATCTTTTGGTACACTCGTGGTTTCATACATTTTATGCCAGCCATATAGTCTGCAAATTTCTATTGGGTTTGCGCAGTTTCTTCTCACACATGTAACTATGTGTGCCCGTGTCCATGTCGGGCATGCTAGGGCTGCAGGAAGCAGGTAAAGATAAGTAGGGCCTTTAAAATACAGGCATGACTGGCGTGTGTCAAACTGCCAACACCTCGCCCCGTCTCTATACGCACACATCGGAATTCAAAGGAAAGCAAAATCGCCAAAACCTTGATAAAAGCATAGAATTAAGGAGTCCATGTTCTTCATAGTAAAGTAGTAGGGGTAATCCTTTTTCTTTATCCTCTTTTTCATAAAAGATGATACGATATTTACGTTTATTTTTTTTGACTTTATACGAATGTGGAGGCAGGTAGCTTAGGCATATCCGATCATGACTTTGAAAGATCATTTCATTCTGTGTTCGTTTCGACAGCAAGCATGGACTACAGTTTGTATGGGCGCCCCTTTGTCAACCGCTCTCTTAAAAGTTTATTATTTTAGTCGGCAATAAAAATCATACCTTATTGCAGAATCATCCATGGGACAAAAGTCTTCGTCGCAATTGCCTGGTCGACGCCGTAGCACGCCATCTGTAAGTATAAATTCAGATTATTTTATTTTGCACGGTTATCTTGTCAATAGTTCACCGAACATGGTAACTTTGAAGGAAACGGAAATAAAGTAACTCGTACTTAATATACCAGGGGGGGCTAGCACAAGCTGTCTACGAGTGCGCTCAGTGCGTTACCTCAAACTAATCATATATATATATATATATATATATATATATATATATATATATTATTTTTATGTCTTATTAGTTTTGGGGATAAGGGATGAAATTATCTTTAAACTATGCATTTTAAAATTTAAAAATATACATGTTTTGCTCATAGGGGCCCGTTTCATCTGCTTTCATTTTTTTCGAATTGCTCTCTAAAACTAACCTCAAAAATCAGAATTCGTTTATTTACTGCTATACGTTCGTGATTAGGGCACCTAACTTTGTATACACTTACCAAATTGCAACTTTTTACATCCGGTAGATTCAGAGCAAATAGGATGATAATTAATGATTTACACGGAACCCTTTAAACGCGAGTCCGACTTGTACTTTAATTCTAATTTTCTAATGTTTGATAAATAATACCATGGATTAATATTAGTACCATTATAAATTAGTCCATGATAATACTTAAGAGTCGCCAGTAAGGTCATGTTTTATTTGCTATATGTATTATGTATTAAATTACTTTTTAAATTTTTGAAACGATACTTCTTTTGCGCTCTTTCTGAAGAATAAACGAAACTAAACCGTCACGTTCAAATCGGTGACGATAAATTAGGTTTTTTTTTATTATCTAGAAATAAACGGTCTTTCACATGATACTTATAAACTATTTGAAAATGAAGTTGTTCATTGACAAACAGTGTTCATAGATGATGTAACAAAAAAGATAAACAGTCCTCTTATTATCTTTCACATTTTATCGCCAGACTAATACTATTTGATGTAGAGGGCCGACCTGTCGTCGAGCGGGCGCGGCGCGAGCCGCACGGGCTCGGGCTCGGAGCTGGTGCACGCGGTGCGCCCGCGGAGCGTCGGCTCCGGCAGCGAACCCAGCGAGATACGGAGGAGCGAGCACTCGGTACCGGTACACCATACATTCCCATTTGAAATGCGTTACCCTACACTTTTATATACGTAGTCCTGAAATCTAAATACCGGGGTGAATCAGCGGAGGGGAACATCACAGCACAGCCCTTGTGCTGTTCATATAGGCATTTAAGCTTTTTTGGTATGGCAATTTACTCCTCTACTGCACTGGGAGTGAAGTAATAGCATAGAATGCGTGCAGATGCTTATCATCCTGGCATGTCGTAAAAGTCGACTAAGGGACGGGTCCTCTCCAACATGGTGGACTATCTGTATGGGCGATGGGCTGATCACCTGTCACCATACGGTTCATCATACCATCTTAGTACTAATTAATCGAACGTGGCCACAAGTAGTCTTGTGGCTCTGCCCACCACATAAGGGATTTCGGGCGTGATAATATGTATGTATGTATGTATGTATGGTATGGCAATTTAGCAACAAGGTTGCGAGCAGTGGCCCTTTTCAGGAAGCTACAAGTTACAATTTTAACTACAAGCGAAAACTGGCAACACTACATGTCAAATGTATGAGATCTGACATCGGTGCTGCCAGTTTTTGCTTGTAAAATTGTGACTTTTAGCTTCGAGAAACATACCACAGGCAATACTTAATTGTGCGTGTGCTTTTTCGTCACAAAAGGCCACGACCAATAGATACTGGGGCCCATTGCATAACTACTTGTAACGTTATGCAAGCGGAAGCCTCTTTTCAACTTCTTTTACTAGAAAGAGACTTCCGCTTGTATTACAAGTTACAAATAGTTATGCAATGGGTCCCTGGTCGTGTGATTATTACCTAACTATAATATTGAGTTATTTAATGAAAACGTTCAATATCAAGCGATGCTTAGGCATCAATGAATTTTAAGCAAAAAGGTCAAATGAAGTGGAGTTTCATGCATATTCTCTATTTCTATATTTAAAACTAGTAGGTTCTGGTTTGGTAATTTCATGATGAATGAGGGATATGTTTATACATAGATAAAAGAGGCGGATCCGGTTCTGGAGCCGGAGCGGCTGCTGCAGCTGTACGAGCGGCTGCAGCACATGCTGGTGAGCGTGGAGCTGGGGCTGGCGCAGGTGTACATCACCACGAGCACCGCCTCCGCCGTCGACTGCGCCACGCTGCGCGACGCCATGGAGCGGCACGCCTCTGTCGCGCACCACGTCTTGGTTATAAGGTCAGGTTCACAAAGCACCTAAATACTTCACCAAGTACCGACGGCTTTATTTAGCCCTATTCCCTCATCCCCATCCCATCCCCATTCCCCATCCTCCCTAGACTGGCAACGCATTGGTAGCACCTCTGGTGTTGCAGATGTCCATGGGCGTCGGTGACCACTTTCCATCAGGTAGGCCGTCTGCCGATTTGTCAGTCAATTGACATAAAAAAAAACTGTCAACAAAAGAAAAATTTGATTGTCTGATTGTTTATATCTCATTATTACTTTTAATTGAACACCCCTCGTATTATATCGAAAAATGGGTTTTACCAGTATGTAGATCGTTATCGTATCGAATGTATACACATCAGAAATATTTGCATAGCTGTGTTGACTCTTTAGACTCAATTTTTTTATTTGAATTTAACAGCATGGGACGATTATCAGTAAGCTCGAGTACCATGATGAAGCGTCTGTGGGATGATATCCGACACGATGGCCCCACATTTAGGACGAAACTGACAGAAGGTAATCGAAAGATTATATATAACTTAATGAGAAGTAAGAGACAAAGTTTAAATAATTGAAGTGCTAAAAATCCTGTAGCTTACTTAAAGCACCTGGGTTAATTCACCTAGGTGAATCAAGTATACTTAAAGCACCTGGGTTAATTCACCTAGGTGAATTAAGTATAATTAAATCACCTGGGTTAATTCACCTAGGTGAATCAAGTATACTTAAATCACCTGGGTTAATTCAGCTAGGTGAATCAAGTATACTTAAATCAGCTGGGTTAATTCACCTAGGTGAATCAAGTATACTTAAAGCACGTGGGTTAATTCACCTAGGTGAATCAAGTATACTTAAATCAGCTGGGTTAATTCACCTAGGTGAATCAAGTATACTTAAAGCACGTGGGTTAATTCACCTAGTTGAATCAAGTATACTTTAATCACCTGAGTTAATTCACCTAGGTGAATCAAGTATACTTAAATCATCTGGGTTAATTCACCTAGGTGAATCAAGTATACTTAAATCACCTGGGTTAATTCACCTAGGTGAATCAAGTATACTTAAATCACCTGGGTTAATTCACCAAGGTGAACCAAGTATACTTAAATCACCTGGGTTAATTCACCTAGGTGAATCAAGTATACTTAAATCACCTGGGTTAATTCACCTAGGTGAATCAAGTATACTTAAGCACCAGGATTAATTCACCTAGGTGAATCAAGTATACTTAAAACACTTGGGTTAATTCACCTAGGTGAATCAAGTATACTTAAAGCACGTGGGTTAATTCACCTAGTTGAATCAAGTATACTTTAATCACCTGAGTTAATTCACCTAGGTGAATCAAGTATAATTAAATCACCTGGGTTAATTCATTTAGGCGAATCAAGTATACTTAAAGCACCTGAGTTAATTCACCTAGGTGAATCAAGTATACTTTTAGAAATCCTATTCGCCCATTCTCAAATTGGGATTGGCATTATTGTGCACCTATAGATGCATAAGTACATTTATTTGTAACCTTGCTGCACTTTTGGTCACCTACTATTATAGGTATCTATTCTTATTATGGAGAATATAATTGAAAGGACTTTTAACGTATGCCTTTATAAGACCGCTTTGGAGCTTTTAATTGACAATTAGCTAAATAACAGTGTAAACTTGTGGTACCAAGAGGTTTTATTATCATCATTTTGTTTAAATGTGCCGCAGAAGAGAACTTGGAATCGTTTCCTTGGAAGTTAAACGTAGCCGAAGTTGTGTGCTACACTGTTGAGGCTCGCCGGGTAATCGACTCTGGCCGTGAGCGAGCCAGCGGTCTGCGATCGCAACTGAAGGCTCCTACTGAAGCAGTAACGATACGTACCATACTTGAATCGGTTACATCGACTGTTACCCTGTCGGTAGTTACCAAATCGATGATTATTCGATCGTGGGCAAAAACCCATGAAAAACACAAAGTAGAAAGTCCCTCCGCTGATGAAAAGGTAATTAGGACCAATGACTCATGCTCGTTAATTATTTTTTTCTCCAAATAATATAAATTAAGTCCGGTCAATTGCCAGCAAGATCAAATTGAAAAAAGCTAGCCAACAATATGACATTCCTGATGACTACTTTTTTTCTTTTAAAGTGATAGTGGTTATAGTTATTGAAACAAAATGACAAGTCTTTTTCAGCCTAATGGATGTGTTTGCTTTATTTTGTTATATTCCCGTTGTTTTGTCAAAATTTCGTGGCCATTATTTGTCTACTTCTGTAGTTTTTTATCGTTTAATATATAGTTTTTCGTTTTTAGAGGGTGAAGTACTTCACAGCTGGTGTTGACTTTAAACCGTCAACTTTGAAGGAGTTCATTCGCGGTCCTGCCAGGTATTTTTTTATTTATACTCTTGTACTTTTATCCGTTATTTATAAAGGCATTGGCGTAGCGTGGGTGCCAGGCCCCCGGGGAGGAGGAAAATTTGCCGCCCATTATTTGGGTATTTCAATTTAAAATATTAAAATATACAGTAATTCTAAAGAACTTCGCGGCAAGAACAATTATCATAATAAAAAATTCTGTGCTCATTTCAATCGGTCTGGATCGTAGGTGCAACAAAAATATGAAACAGTTAAAGCGTGTTAAAAAGGTTCCAATTTTTACAAGATATTATTATTACTTATTCTGAGATCTTGTCGCCCCCTAAGGGTGCCGCCCGGGGCGGGCTGCTTCTGCCAACCCGACTACGCTACTCCATTGTATAAAGTCACGAACACTAATATAATGGCATACATTATAAGTCTGTAAAAACGTCTATAATATATACTCAGCGGCCCATAAAAACATAAATTATCGTGTATTTATGGTCATAATTTTGTTTTAACGCATTTAAAAAAACGAACATTAATTTGACACGTGACCTTTTATTAAAGCTAGGGACTCGTAACTATTTTTTTTTACAGTACAATGCCACCAACATAGCTAGTAAATTACTTAAGTGGACATTACATTATCCAATTTGTAGAACGCTAGGTGAGGAAGCGTAGAAAGTATTGTATTGTGTAAAAGTAGCTAGACATAAGTGATCCAAACAAGTCGTATGGGCTCTGCCATACTATTGCATTAGCCAGCGTACTAATCTAACGCTCTGCAAACTGGACAATGTAAAGCCCGCCTTAATACTAAAACATCTATCGCACCTACTGTCAACGTTTCCAACAATACTATTGAAAATGTACATCTCCATTTTCATAAATGAACGTATTAGGTACTTCTTTTGTTTCATTTGAAAGTAGTCGTAGAAAAAGTATTGTATGGCGGTGTATTACTTGGCCTTAAAAAGCCTGTGGTGTCTTCCATTGGGATATTCGACTTCAGCTAATATCGCTCCCACGCGACTCACCTTTATTGACCTCACTTACACAACCGTTGCATAAAATACTATACTTACTTACGTATATATAAAAACAGGTGATTATTTAAAATCTCATCTTACCTATTATATTTAATTTTCAGGCGAAAAAAGGATAGTATAGAGGTAAGGATACTTTAATATAACCAGTTTCCTCTACATCAACAACTTCATGAACATTATATGGCAATGTTTGGATCAATAACAGTTGATATAGGAATATGTAGAGGAGTGACCCAGGACATTGTATCAGGCGGAGGTCCAGAGATAGAACACCTATCAGATTCACCCAAAAAAGAGTTATATATATTTTTTTACTACAAAAACTCATACCCCAAAAATCTGATACCACTTGGTGTGCCCTACCTTTGGAATTCCGCTTGACACTATTTCCTAGGACAACCCGTATAATTTCTCGGTAGGGCCTGACTATTTGTATGCGTATATTGTACGGGTACCTCTAAAAGGATGTATGTAATAATATCGCACTCGCATCAAGAAAATATCCACACCAGTAGCTCACAATGCTCAATGCGCTTTTAGCATTAGAGCCGGAGTGCGACCTGCGCAACACCAAGTGGTATCGCTTTCGTGAAAAGTAAACCAATTGTGCCCTTATTTACACAGAGTTAAGACTAAATTGGTTTGCATTTCGAGCCAAACCGATACCAATTGTGCTGCGTAATTGTGCTGCTGTTTGCGTGGCGATGGGCGGCTTTGTGTTGTGAATGTTTGAGATATTGTCAAAATAGATGATGGACGCTAGGGAGTGTTTCAGTTTATGCAATAAATAAATAATTATTGTAAACATCTATTAATTAGTTTAGTTTCACGGTGCATTAGTTAACCAGGTGTATATTCAAAATAAGTAAATACTTCTCGACGCTTCAGTTACGCAGTGACGCCACAGTCGGCTGCAGCCGTCAGCGAATACAGGGAAAAAAAATCCTTCATTACCTTGAATTAAAGTTGAAATTCGTGTTACTTCTCAGACATGCTTGGCCGTCAAAAGGTTAATGATGTTTGGTGCAGATGTTTTGTGTTCAAATTATGTTTTCGTATTTTAAGTCTAACTAGAATAATGGTCCCGGGCTTATCTTAGTTAACCGTTATTTGACTAAAGTTACTCATTATTGTTCTCTTAAAATTAGATTACTCTGATGAGTGCTGCATTAAATCTGATTCAAAATATTTCAGCCTCAGTGTGATAGAAAGCCTCCGGAGCCTACTGAAATGACCACGAAAGGGCCGGTTATGACTATCGGAGTTCACTTGCACGCTGACACCCCACCTGTAACGGTCAGACTTGAACAAGATCAGGTAAGATAAGGGTTATTTTGTTATGACTTATAATGGTATTCTTAGGATCCGATCCGATGAAAAAATTGAATAAGTTTAGGGTCTCTATTGTGTCCCTCAGTAGTACCATTAATGGTACTGGTGGGACAAAAGTTCCCAGTATTACCATTAATGGTACGAATCAATGGTACAGCTGGGAAAGAGGGTATCGTGTCTATCGGTCTATCCGTCCGTGCGTCCGTCGGCCAAAGCCTATTTTCTCCGAATCTACTGCATACAAAACTTGAAATTTGGTATGTATACAGAGTTAGGTAAAACAATTATGATTTTGGAGGTTAGTTTAAGGGTCTAATAAAAATAAAAATCATAACTTTAAATTCCCACGGGAAACCAGAACCCTATTTCCCCCTGGCAAAAAATGAATAAATAAAGCCCCAATATATATATAAAAATCAATTGCCGTGCGTTAGTCTCGCTAATACTCAAAAATGGCTTGACCGATTTGAATACTTTTATTTTTGTTTTGCTTACTTTATTACAGGGGTGGTTTAAAAATAATAAAAAAAGAATAACTTTAACCGAATTCCAAGCGAACGAGTCGCGGGCAGAAGCTAGTTATAAATGAAAATGAAAATATTTATTTTGCAAGTAGGCCACATGGGCTCTTTTACATGTCTAAAGCTACCAGCGCTTCGAAATGTGACATCTGCTGAGAAGAAACGCCGCAAGAAACTCAGCAGTAAGTCTTTGTTTTTCCAACTTTTGCGTTAGAGTTTTAACTAAAACTAATACATAAAAAGGGCAGCAAACAAACCTAATGGGTAAAAACTAATTATAATAAATAAATAAATATAATATTGTTCGTGTGGCAGGTCCATACGGTGGCAGCTGCCGTGCACTGCTTTAGGCATCTACAAATATTAATGCAGCGGGCTCCGCAGCCCCTCCCTTCCCGAGGATATTCGTCGGCAGTTGGTTCTAGATCGTTCATAAGGTAGAAACATTATTATCATTATTTAATATTGTAAATTGTAATTCATTTAATGTAATGAAAGTGGATTTAATATGTATTATTTATAGTGGATTATAATTATTTTTGACACTTAATGCTAGTGAAATCCCTGAAATCTCTCACACAGGTAGATATTGGCTGGGATATTGTGACCTTCGTATTATATTATGTGTTAAGCTACACCCTTTGGCTAAAATTGTAAATTGGGCTATCTCAAATATGTGTAAACGTTTCAATAAGATCTCTATGTACATGCAATTTATGGCTAATAAATGAAATGAAAGAATGACATCAAGATCATCGAGATCGCGGTAAGTTATCACGGTATTAAATGTTATGACCCAATCAAATCTTTTCCAGGTCCGTGTCTGAACAGGAAGACCAAAACACTCAGTCCCACGAGAACAGTGAAAGCCGCTCTGAATTAGTACCTATATTCGAATCACGTTCGTTCCCGGAAGGTTTGATTACATGAATACGATAAAAAAGTTTAAATTATAATCAATCGTAATTTTTTAACGCTTTCTGTTATAAATTTTAGTTAAACTAAAAAAGTTCTTCTGGTTCCAATGGGTGGTGGGTCGGGCTACCCTGGTGATTGCCTCAGCGCATGTGAAGCTGGCTTTCGAGGTAGATGACATCATCTCTACAATCGATCTGCAGGAACATTACAATCAGCTGAAAATAAAGGTGGCTTCTGCATCAGTTAGACATCATAAAAAGTGAGTGATAAAAACAAATCAATTAGATAGTTATCCCAGGGGTAAAAAAGCGGTAAACTGCGAGGTGTCCGCCGTTTCTATATTAGCTAGTTCTTGGGGAAAGGGAAGTCATAACGGCTACCAGAAGATTACATCGTCTCAAAAATAGAAGGTAAACCAAATTTCAAATCAGGTAGGATAACGTACCACGTCAGTTTCATGTTGAATTAATATTTCCATTTTTCTTCGATTTGTAGTTTGCCAACATGAAAGTTTCTAGATACAAACGTCATTAATTTAAGCGTCATCTGGTGTTGAAGGCAACATCTATATGACATTTCACTAGCGCTATCTGGCGGCGAGTGGCTGAACAAGGATCAAAATGTGTTTACAATGCATGTGGTCGAAAAGAGCGTTTTCCATGCAGCAGAAAGTGCCACTTTTTTCACTAGTGGTTTTTGCTTTTCAGTTTTTTTTTTTTTAATTATTAACTCCTTTATCAGCCCGACGCAGAGCTTTTTATTATTTGAGAAAAGCTTTATAAATTAGTCAAGTACAGATTATCATTCATATAAAAGGTACAATAAAACTCATACTTCATTAAACGCGTTATTAATTATTCTAGGCTTAGGTTTTGATCACGAAAATAATTTTAAATATTTATTAAATATGTTTGGCTGAACGTATATTTTGCGCGTGCCTTTTTGCTAAACGATGTGGTAGATATTTGCACATGCGCAGTAGTAGGTTATGCTTAGCGCGCATGTATTTAAAATAGCCCGCCGTTTTACTAATTTTTTGCTCAGTTCGGAGTAGATTTGTGTAAATCTACTAAAAATGTCGAGTTCAAGTGACAAATCAATTCATTTAACCCCGGAAAATGTTATCTTCGCATAATGCATAGTAAAATGTTGCATGACACAGGGGCGTAAAATGATAACCGAGTCTTTGTGACTGTTTTGTGGGATGTTTTTGGAGTTAACTTGTGTTTGTGTTCAGAAATAGCAATGACGAATGGGTAGCCGGTTACCTCGGCGGGCGAGTGCTGGAGGCGCGTGAGCCTGCCGACGCGAAGGAAGAGAACCACTTCCTGGCCGTCACCATCACACAGGCACAGTAAGAAACGTATCCGTACTTAATATTTGAATGTGCAATGTTTTCACGCCTAATGTTTGTGTCACGTCGAAAATTGCAGTTCCCAAGTTTGACGGGATGCGCAAAATTTTGTGTCATACGTTCTTTTATGTCATGATTGTCCTCTCAAAAATGGTACAATTAAAAAACTATGCATTACAATAAAACTGCACACGTCGGTAGTGAAACGGATGTTCGTCGTCTTCTCTCAACGCTCGCCAGACACGCATGTGTTCGGTGGCCAGTTCAGCTGTAGACCGTGTGCTGCGGGTGGGGTCGTCAGCAAAAAACTTCAGCACGCGTTCCTAGATATCTTCGTCGTGTTGCCGCAGCCGACCGGCCTCGATGCGGTGCTGCAAGCGTCCACGCTACGCGTTTTAAACAACCTCGTGTGCAGACGTTGAAACGCCTGGCAGCTGGGCACGTGCCTCGCGAGCGGGCGAACCGTTCGTCATATTTCCTATGGCGGCGGTGCGTTCTCCACCTCCTCCTCCTCCTCCTCCTCCTCCGCCCGGCAGTTCGTAGTACTATGGTTGGCGGCACTGTCAAACGTTGTCAAAGTATGCCGCCTGCCTCTGACGTACCCGTGTACGGGTAATCAATATTTTCGCAACTAAAATGTTTTTAGTTATTATTTTTAAACCGTGTTCAATTTAAATATCAATAAGTATTACATTATTTTGAATATTTTATCGGTTTTCTTATATTATTGTATATACCCCATTAATGAATCGTAAAGGGGTGATTCCATGCTGTATGTCGAATTCCGGTCTTTGGCCGACTTGGTTAAAATTTCGAGGAATTTATCGGATGCAGCGGGGTCGAATTGGCTTAAAAACATCAGTAACCGAAAAGTAATACGATTTGCGTCTAGAACCTATTTTTTGCTTGTCTTGATTATAAGACATAAAGTCGTAAAATACGAGAGTCATGATGCGTTATACTTTTTGTGACGGTTACGTATTTCAAGAAGAAAGAGAGTGTACTTAAGCATAAGAATTAAAAAAAAAAAACTTCTTTCAAATGTTAATGCTAATGCTAATGAATAAATTTAGCAGGTTTTAGATTACCGATATTCTTTTTCAGAATATCCAATTTACCTAGTAGCTGGAAGGAGGAGCTGAATCCCAAATTGCTAGAGCAAAAGCCTGTAAGTTTTATATGAATTGTTAAATAGTTGATTTGTTTATGTTGTTCTTTATATGTGTATAATATTATAATTTTTCAGAGTATAGATAGCATGTGGGAAATATATGCAACTCTTGCACCTCTGGAAGCCTTGTTACAGCCTGCTGTATTAGAAAATATTTTGTCTTTGGCGCAAGAAATGGCGCCACCGTCTTTCTGTCCCTTACAATCTGTGGAAGAACAAAGGTAATAATAGAATAGAGGTAGTTCTTGAACCAAACAGAAAGTCAGCAGCCACGTTCCTATACCTAGGAACATTTTTAGGGTTCCGTAAGTCTTTACTTCATCTGCATCTTCACTGCGAGGAGGTATAAAGTTGACAGTATACAACTTTCGAAATTTTATTTATTGTTGAGTGTAAACAAAATTAAAAATATGATTTAACAAGTTTAACTTTGATGTTTAACCAAACAATTCTCCAATTTCCTACAAAAATCACTAACCACCTGGGAATATAATGAAATTGGTATAATAAAATCATAATTTTCAACAAGTAAAATAGTTAATTAATACATATAAAACAGTACCGTGACTCACTTATAGACAACGCACAGCCTAAACGGGTGGTCCTAGAGGTTTGAAATTTCGAGGAGATATTTCTCGAGTACCCTAGAGGTAGTAGATCAGTGACTGTTTTAGACAGTCGTCATACGTCAAAATCAAAATAATACACCCTTTGTTGCTAGGCAACAAACATAAAGCTTAAAAACGAACCTTCTGAATGCAAGACTCTTTTGGTTACTTGAATACTTTCTTTAATTTTTTTTTGTATTTTGCACCAAATATAATCAATTGATTTTTCGTATAGTAGCTAATACTATAAGCAATTTATATGATTTTTTCATAATTGTACTTTCATAAAAACTTGTTGGATCTGAGCTGTCAACAATCAATTGACATTTTTTTTTACGTATAGAATATTAATAAAATTATAGCCCACTCACACTACGTAGCTGTGATTTTATTTCGATGCTTTAGCTGCTATGGCTTAGGCGATACACGAGTTTTGTTTTTTTTTTTTTGTTAAGAAAATACATTTTTGACATTATCTCTGTCGCGCATCAAAGTTCGGGCTAATGACGTCACTTAGTGTTAATCAGTGTACAAAGTCGTGACGTCACGCGGAACTTCAATGCACTATATATTCGTAATTTTTTGTTTAATTTACAATAGAAAAAATATGTGTTAAATCTTTTTTCACAATGTAAATGACGGACTAATAAGATTTTTTCAGGAAACTAGCTTATTTCTAGTTTTACTTTTATTACCTTACACGTTGTATATATAATACGGAACCCTATACACGCGCACTTTACCACTTTTATGAGCATAGGAACGTGGCACAAGTAAGCTATATTGTACATGACTCTTGCTTACTTATTGTTGGTGTTTCAGTAGCAGTACATTCCAGTGGCCGTTTTGTTACGTTACCGCCGGGGGCTTGCGGCTGTTGGTGACTACTGACCACCCAGATAAGACCGCCGACGACACGCTTCTCTTCATTGTATGTTTATCGATGATTATATTTTAACAAGAGGTAGATCTGTTACTTATACGAGATTCGGTATCTACAAATGGCATTATTACGCACACGTAGATCTCACGATAATAATAAATTGAACAAGAGCGAACAGGACGCTATGCCAATTTTCGCGAACAAAAAAGAGACAAATATATGTTACTCTGCATTGTTCGGCAGATTTTTAATAGTCTGGAATGGACAGATAGAAATCTATCCCACCAAAAATATAAAATGTTAAAAAGAAGGCCTTGCTCTTCTGTCAGACTTGAAAAAGAGTTCAAATTTAGATCGACGCCACGTTACAAAACACTAGTCTGTACCTATAATAAAAGCTAATACTTTTCGTGCTAGTCATGGATACTACGCTATCTCTTTATTTAAAACTAGCTGGTGCCCGCGACTTCGTCTGCGAAGAATAATAATTTAAGACCTCCACGAACATTTCAAGACTAAGATAAGATAAATCCGTTCAGGCGTTCTCGAGTTTTAGTGAGACTAACGAACAGCAATTCATTTTTATATATATATAGATTATGAAATATTTCGTTTTGAACTTTGAAGATTTTCAAACGTTTTTACATGAAATCTGCCAAATTCAGAATGGAAGTCTTAGGTTTTAATATAGGTACAAAATAGTGTCTCGGCATCGATCTGGATTTTATCTCTTTTTCTAGCCCGACAGTTAAAAGAACTTGTCCTTCTTTTAGCATTTGTTTTTGATGGCCTAATTTTTTTTCGATGTACTAAACTATCAAAATTAATGTTAAAAGTGCGCATACATTCTTGAAATTGAAGGTGTTAGTGTAGTTTGGAATATTTAAAAAGCAGAATGAACCGCATAAAAACGCTAGAGCCGTGGGAATACACTAAAAATCGCTGCTAAAGTTAATCCCTTTAAGTATACGTTGCTTTCTAAAAAGCCTCCTATAAGATTTTATACGTTGATGGAAACAAAATTATAAGACTAATTTAATTTAATTTCCAGATAGGAAAAGTATCTGTTAGCCCGTATCCTGAGAATCCAATATGTCGGTAAGTTAACCAAGAAAAATGTGATTTTGTTAAAGTGTAAACGATATTTAAAATATAAAGAGTGATAAAATGGGATTTAGAAACTCGGAAGTGTTAAAATACGAACAATTTATGAACGCAAGCTGTTTTTCCTAATTTTTGTAAGTAATCTAAAAGTTAGATCAATATTACACGTTTTGCCTTTGAAAAATCAGACCTACCGTTTTGCAATGATATTCAATTACAAATAAATACAACGCTGTGATCGCCGAATCCGTAGTCGCACGGACTCGTAGTACGGAGCAAAACATTGGAGCCAATTCGAACGTGTTTTCGCTAAATTTAGAGGTCGCTAAATTTAAAATTGCCTAAACTTAAAATAAGAAACGTCAAACTCGATTTTGTATAGCTCCAAGCTGTCAAATTCGAGTCTGACGTTTCTTATTTCAAATTTAGCGACCTCTAAATTTAGCGAAAACACGTTCGAATTGGCTCCAATGTTTTGCTTCGTACTACGAGTCCGTGCGACTACGGAGTCGGCGATCACAGCGTTGTATTTATTTGTAATTGAATATCATTGCATAATGTTAATGAATATTGGTTTTTGTAATGGCAGGAAGGTCAAACCTTCGAATCGTTTTGAAAAAATCCTCGGGATCGGCTCGACTTTGTCTAACTCAACTTGCCCAAGATTTGCGCATATTCTTAGCCTTTTTAACAATTAACTATTCTTGCTCATTAATACAACTAATAAATCAAAATAAATGTCCTAAGTCATAGGACAAATTTTGTGGCACCATGGTGAAACATTGAGTGGATGTGATCTCGTATTCGGTGGTATTTTCAGGCAACCCGTGAACACCGGAATGGAGAGCAGCGTGCTCGAGGACCATCAGTACGAAGTGTACGTCAAGAACGTCGCCATACAGTCTGCGCAGTTTCAACAGATAGTCCAACAAGAGGTCGGTATTTTGTGCTTCATCGGATTTATCGTTCAAACATTGCGCTAAAGTTCATTAGAACAATTCAGGGGAGTAAGGATAAGTACATTAATTTTTCAGTACAAAAATATACTTTTCTCTAACTTGCTCTCAGTATTAATCTTCTTCTCTAAATAATAACACACGAACTGCCTTGTTAAAATAATAATGAAATACCCTTTCAAGTCTAGATAACCTTGTTTCCACTTCAAAAAGGTGTCCTGAATATGTACTACTTCTCCTTTGTTTAGCTGGTAAGAGGCTAATATTTGCCATTTGGGCTTCTAGAACATCGGCGTTAAATCCATGTCTTCGACACTCGACCTCAACATTTTGTTGTGCGACCAACTCTAACTCGACAGAAAATAACATAAAAGTCGGGCATTTTTTTTAAAGCGCGCCCATCGCAATGTTCAACAGGACTCCAGTTCTCGGTTCATCTGAGATGAAGTCACATGTGAGATAAATATCAGATTTATACAGTCAAGTCAAATGCACTCACGTGTAATCTCACTTGTCTTGTAAACTAATCTCGCATGCACCGAGCATTGGGGTCGAGTCACGTGCGCATGTGCAAAGTTATCCGGTGAAAGTGTGAGGAACGCGCTTGCATTTATTTTCACGCGCGTAATTTTTTTGCGATAACTCCTGAGATATTGGTTGAAATTATATGGTGTAAAAGATTATAATAATGTGCATGAAACGCTTAAGGTAGCTAACGTATTTAAGTTGATAAGGATTAATACTGTGTCTGTCTAAATAGCTTTCCAATTACCACATTGTATATGACCATTTTTTTAGAAGATAGATTGGGTATAGTAATCTATCCTTAAAAGATAGATTATAATGCCATCGCGGACTTTTTTGTAGATTAAGAAAAGATAAATATCCCACCACGCATTGTTTTGTTATATCTCAAAGCAGCGTTTTCGATGAAAGCTCCCAGGCGCAGGCGGCTTGAATTTTTCCGATGATTCCAATTATTCTCGTTTTATTTCAACCAATTTACACAAAACCTTGACAAATTATATACTTTAAGTGATTCATGGGGAAGGTTCCCCATGAATCACTTTATCAATTGGTGAAAACCACATGAAAATCCGTTCAGTAGTTTTTGAGTTTATCGGTATACAGACAGACAGACAGACAGACGCGGCGGGCAACTTTGTTTTATAATATGTAAGGATTAACTAACGAAAAAGTAAATATGCAGTTTAACTGTAACTTTTAGTTTTAATTAGCATTTTTTATGTTCGTTAAGGAAAAATCTATGACTAAATATTTCGTTGACCTTTGCATTCGGCGAAGGTATGAAGTCAGAAATTAAAAAAAGCGTAAAGTAAAAATCACTACTGAGTTAAAATCTGTTTCCTACGCAGTTTTGCGCCTTGTTATGAGCCATTTACGAGCAGATACATTGTAAACTACTTTATCTACACCCATATCATAAAACCTCCATTGGTTAATCAAAAACCGTAGGAAATGACCACCATTTTGACAACCAATTAGGAAAAACCAGTGCTGCGATAAAGAAATAACATGACTTCTTTATCGTTTTTAGTAAAGAAATGAGATTAAATTTGGAACAGCTGTCAAAACTCAAGTGTGTCTCTATTCTAGTATCCATAGATAATAAAACAGTTATTGATACGAAACGTCAATTCAGTATGTTTTTTTAATATAAACTGCACAATGTTTGATCTCGAGTGACGTGAGAATAAAGACTTCATCCGTTTGTCTATGATTTAAAAAAAAATAGTCTTGACGGAGGATCGAATCGCCGCCATTATGTTGACGTCTTGCTGAACGAAAGTAGAATTTTGTTGAATTGAATAGAAAAAGTTGTTTGTAATTTACATTTTAGTTGAAAATATGAATAGTAAGTAGTCTTCTCGGAGTGTATGTGATGTGAAAATGCGCCGGATATCGGAAATATGCAGCCACGATTGCAACAAATAACTTGTTGCCAGAAAATATTGTTTCTGAACCCATCATGGAGGATTTATAATATGTGTGTAGATAAAGTTATGTATGCAACTCTGCATAATTTGGCGATCGACGTGCCGTGACGTGACGTGCGATCTTATTATGAAACTCGCCTATCGGCTCGTTTCATGAAACCCGCACTAGTGTTTTAAGGCCTATCATTATGCAACCTTTGCATAAACTACTATTAATCGCTTTTTTAGGCGAGCGAAATGTACAACT
This sequence comes from Tortricodes alternella, assembly GCA_947859335.1. Lineage (NCBI taxonomy): Eukaryota > Metazoa > Arthropoda > Insecta > Lepidoptera > Tortricidae > Tortricodes > Tortricodes alternella. The sequence continues at coordinate 16,400,234 of OX401970.1, read as the reverse complement.
TCACGGGCGCTGGTAGCGAAAATCCGGCGTTAAAATGGACACAGCCACCTGTTTCGCAGATTGTTACACCTATTCTCCACGCGTAAGTAAAATGAACTTTTGTATGTATCCATCTTTTATAATGGACTTTAACAAATTGCTGGTAGAATAATTAATAAATACAACATTCATTTAAAAACAACCGTAAAATAATCGTCATTGGTAATCAATGGGGTGCGGGTATGTGTTACAGTGTAGACATAAGCAGTGTGGTGGCACCGGCCGCATATTCGGGCGACTCGCTGGCGTTCGGGCCGGCGCTGGATTTGAACCTGGCGTCCGACTGCGCGCTGGAGCTGAGCGTGGGCCAGCTGCAGCTCGTGTTGGACGTCGCCGCCGACGCCAAGGCTGCCCTGATTTCGAGGTGTTGTGTTATATGTACATATTAGCTCTGCCCAGGCTGCGTAAAGTAGGAAAGAAAAAAAACTAGCCTATTTCATATTTATAGGGTTAAAATAAGGGTGATGTGATAAATAAATACAATTTGTAATCTTTGTGTTAACGGGGCCTGGAAAAGGGTTAATAAGGAAGAGAATAGCAGAGGAAAAAAGATTCCACTTCTTTTTTCCTCTGCTATTCTCTTCTCTATTTTTCTGCTTAAACAATGTTGAAAAAGCCATTTTTGATGGAAGAAGTTCTAGTTCTTGACATAAAACTTGAAATGAAGCTGGTTACGGGCATGAGTTTTTGATTATTTGATGTTAGCTCTTAAAGCGCCAGTGAGTCATAAAACCGGGACTATACTTCATCATCGAGGACGAGATAACAAGGAGCGTAATTGTATTTCAGTGTTATTGTTTGCAGTTACGAATCGAACGTCTCTATGGACGACATAAAAGGCATCTGTCCTTATGCATCGATGCTTACAAAACAGAAGCATACACCCGTGAATGATTTTAGTAGTACTACAATTTTAAATGACGGTAACAATCTTCTAACAGTAGTTTTCGAATATAAAGCGAGAGAGACTAATTTATAAAAATTCATATAATATTTGTTTGTAGAAGAATCGAGCATCCGGCTTCGGTCCGGCCGGAGCTACGCAGCTGATTCTGGTGTGGATATAAACATATCCAAATCAAGTCTCAATATGCCAAAAAAACCAGTATCCATTGCGTTTTGTGATGAAGCGTAAGAATGAATAATAATCAATAATGGAAAAAGAACATACACATATAAATGTTGATGAAATTGACTACTTACAAATAATATTTTTATGATCAGGTCTGAGGCAATGGAATATTTAGAGGTATTTGTGACGATGGGAATGATTGAATTGTCACTTTATGTTGGAGATGACGGCAGTCCAGATCTTGCTGAATTAAGGCCGCCGTCTGGCTATGGGCCTGCACCAGCAAAAGATATACAGGTAAAAAATTAATAGAAAAAAACATTTTCAAAACCAAGGTTTATTTAAATGCTCTGGAAAGAAAAACAAAACTGTATGGTAAGGTAAATCTCGCGACAAGCTTTTATATCATATAAATTGAATAATTTAATAAATTAATGGGTTTGATTTAATTTAAAGTATATTTTCTTCTTTTTAGAGCTTTTAAATACAGGCTTGTTTTAAAAAAAAAAAAAATTTACTATTCATTTATTTTTTAGTTTTTGCTGGGCATATTTCTAAGTTTGTTCATTTCATTTAATGTGTCATTGATGCATGGTCGTTTGCCTGTTAATTTAGTACAGTCTACTTTTTCAATAAGGAGACCTTCTAGCGATTTGACTCTATTAAAGGCCACGTACGCTCGACTAATTTAATCATCAGACCCTTGGATCAGAGTACTTGTCAAGACAAATGAAACGAGTTCCAACTCGATGGGGTTGCAGCGTTTGATTACAGAGTTCCCATGGCTACTTCTCAGTTCTAATCACCAGACCCTGGATATCATTTAGGACCAGAGTCCTTGTTAAGACGAATCAAACGAGCCTAAACTCGATGGGGTTGTGTCGTTTTTAGATTAGTTATTAGATAGAATTCTCATGGTCACTCCATCATCAGATCAGCTCCATGTCATAATAATATTGCGTTGTCATACGATTTACATATGCATGCAAAATTTCAGCTCAATCGGAAACCGGGATATACTTATATATGTATATTAAAAATAGGCTGAAGGCAGGTTTGTATGAAAAATAAAAATCATTTATTATTTATTAAATTGTATCTCAAACCTCGTAATGTACGCGTACAAACCAAGATTTGTCTTTTATCTATATTCTTGCCAAGTTTCTATGCGATTGAGCTAAAAATGTCCAAACTACACCTAAGTACGTTTGTATGAAGCGCTACTCACGGACGGGGTTCTTAAAGCATTTTTTTTTCATTCTTGGGGTTCCGTGTCTTTGAGGTACTGCTTGTTTTTCAATTGTTAGTACGGGACCCTCGGCTCGCGAGTCAACTCTTTTTTTATACTATTGTTACTACATTTAAATTTGTATTTTTTTATATTTCGTTTAAATTCCTAATTTCGTTAATTATTTAACTGTTGACGAGATTACGAGTAATAATTAGAAAAAATAATGTATGTGTCGAAAACTAATTAATATAGTATGAAAACATACCTATAGTTTCGTGTGGTGCTTACAAAAACATAATGACATGGGAAAGTGAAATATATTGAAACATTTGTTTCATTTCCTCGCATCGTTTGAGCGAATCCTAGATACTTCGGTGGGAATGGCAGTTGCGTGAATCGTATTATAGAATTTCCTTGTCCCGCCACTGCTTTCGTCCCAGCCTCAGTAGTAATGTACTAAACTATCTTACTTTAATAGGCGACGCAAACTGAAGAAAAAGAAACTCGAGGCACTGTTGGGAATGATAACGAATCCTTGGCGAGCAGTGGACCCCGGAGTCGAAGTCTTACAGAGACTGTGAGGGATGTCGATATTGGACGCACGAAACTTGAACTACAAGTAATGTGATACAATATTATTCTTAAGAAGTTGTTGTTGCCCACGGCAACATCCGTTTGAAGACTCCTTCAGTGTCAATAGTACCAAAATTTTAATAAAAGAATATATATTTTTTAGGGTTCCATAGTCGAGCTAAGAACCCTAAAGGTCCGGTCACATGCGGGCGCGGCAGCAGCGCTTGCGATCTATCCCGCTCACATCAATATGCAATAAGATAATGGCATCTCTCCGCAATCACCCGTTTGTGTGTGTGTGTGTGTGTGGCGCGTGTGTGCGCGTGTGTAGGTGTGCGCGTTGTGTCTGCGTTATGTTTTTATATTAGGGTTTAAATTTGTTGATTGAACCTTCTTTCGCTTCTTTCGTCATGTCCGTCCGTCCGATTGTCACAGACATTTTTCAAATACTATTACAGTTACAAAGCTGTACAATCCTGCGAAGACACAGTATAAAATTTCTTTTTTTTTTATTGTCGCCCTTACTCCTAAAGCAAAGGTGATATTTTTTTATTTTCTTATACCACCTCGAATGAGTTGACGTTAGATAGCTCTCTGAGCCAGCTTTATTAGTTCATGAGTTTAGGGGACTAATTTGTTTATACTCGTACCTATTGAAATTCATCGAAAATATCGCCTAATATCTTTGAATAGAAAACTAGCTAAATGTATTGTTTTCGGAGTTATAATTGATACGGAACTCTACACTGAGCATAGCCCGACATACTCTTGACTGGTTTTATTTTAATTTATAATGTTTCATTATATAATGATTTTTAATCAAGTTAAATTATCCCCCAGAAGTTTTTACCTGCAGCAAGAAAATGCGAAGGCAATTTACCGCTTCTACACATTACATTACACCAACCCAACCTGTATTATTGGAAGAAAAGGAAACAAAGTAACTTGCAGGTGCGGATTCTTTTTCTTTTTAAACTCGCTCTTGAACTATTAGTTGGGTGGCTTTCATCAATATACTTTAATGGTTTGCAAGACAAGAATAAATAAATACTATTTTCTTCCTACTACGCTTTAATGTCATCATAATGGCCTTAAATACTCAGCACAAAGCAGCCCTTATTTGCTCTAGAGCAAATAAAGTTGCATACAAATTTCATTATTGCACTGTTTTGTATTTTTTTTAATTTGGTTGGTTGATCAAGAAGTTTACACCAACAGCTACCCAATCCGCCCATTCACAGTCCGACGAGACAGCCGACCACTCTTCTGTGGACTTACCGTTAGCAAAAAAAAAAAAACAGGCCACATATCGGCGGCCATATCGAACTGTGATTGTCTCGTCTAAAATGTTATGCTCAAAGTACTGGCTGATAAGATAGTATGGGTTACAAAAAGATTTAAAAAAAAATTGGCATAATATGACAATTAATAGACTAGATACAAGATTTCTGTGAAAATTTTCGGATTTTCGACTTTAGCTTCAGAACCAATAGACCGATTTTAATAAATAGGGTATCTTAAGATTCGGGGAGAACGTGCGAGTGTCATAGGCTATATAAAAATTCTAAGGGTGCGTCATAACAGGTGCTAATATCCTTTTTACTTCGCTAGTTGGGTTTAACTGTACCTTTACGTTTTTTACCAACTTTTAGCAGTAGTAGAAAGAAAAGCAGATTATGCACCTCGCGTCAAGTGATTTGTTATTGCGCTCGTGTTTTTAGAGCCCTCACTAGCGTTCGGGCTCCAAATCAACACTCGGCGCAATAATGAATCACTTTCTGCTTGGTGCAACAATCTACTATTATCTACACCCATATCATAAAACCTCCATAATGTAATCAAAAACCGTAGGAAATGACCAGCATTATGACTACCATTTAGGTAAAACCAGTTCTGTAATGGTATTACAGTATCGATTTTAGATACGTAATGAGATTAAATTTGGAACAGCTGTCAAAACTCAAGTGGGTCTCTATTCTAGTATCCATAGATATTAAAACAGTTATTGATACAAAACATCAATTCAGTATGTTTTTTTAATATAAACTGCACGACATTTCATCTCGAGTGACATGAGAATAGAGACTTCATTCGTTTGTCTATGATTTGAAAAAAATGGTCTTGACGGAGGATCGAATTGCCGCCATTACTGCTTTCTTGATTCATGTTGGTTTTTTGCTGAACGAAAGTAGAATTGTAAAAAGTTGTTTGTAATTTACATTTTAGTTGAAAATATGAATAGTAGTCTTCTCGGAGTGACTGTGTGATATGAAAATGCGCCGGATATCGTAAATGCAGCCACGATTGTAACAAATAACTTGTTGCCAGAAAATATTGTTTCTGAACACATCATGGAGGATTTATAATATGTGTATAGATAAAGTTATGTATGCAATATTCAACAATAGCAACTCTGCATAATGTGGCCTTAAAACACTAGTGCGGTTTTATGAAACGAGCTTTTAACGAGTTTCATAATAAGATCGCACGTGCCTATCATTTTTTTTTTTTTTAATTATGCAACCGTTGCATAAACTACTATTGTGGGGCAACTTCATCACCAGCATGCGTGTTGCCGCTAGTCTACTACTACTACTCGCTATCAGTTTTAACTGTATGCTTTGACTGTCAATTTAACTGATCGTGAGTGGGATGAAATAGTAAAATAGCTGTCGGTTTTCATTCTGCTTATGATCAGTTTTAACAGAGAACAAATAAATAAATAACTTAACCTATTATTAATGTTTCTTTCGGCATCTAGGTTTCATTGTTCAACGCGTGGATCGGTTTGGGCGCGGGTCAAGTGGAGGGGCTATGGAGTGAAACCATACTTTCCACGACGAAGGGGGTACCCGATCCGGTCAACGATATTCCTCCGGCACTCGCGACCATGAAGATAGTCGTGCCATCAATTGGTAGGAAAGACTCTAATTTTTATGAATGTTTTAAATGTTTTTAGCTATTGTAGCTAAGTAATCGATTTATGAGCAGGAAATACTTCTTTTATGGCTTCTGGCATCAGTAACAAAGGAATAGTGACCGTGGATATAGAACGCCCTGTGTTACTAGAAATTTCCACCAACAAAATACGGCGGGTACAACTAATCACTGAGCTGGTAAATTATAATCTACAAGTAATCCTTTGAAAGCGTTGCACAGTTTCTAATTCTTAACATTGTTACACGTTTCAGATTCAAAGTAAAGTACAATCCAAAGTTAAACTTGATGAGGACCTAGATTCGGATGAGATGATTAAATCATCAACACCACTGCTCTACAAACTTCGTAAATTTATGAGTGAGTATCTGGTACTTGTCGGCTAGTGAGTTACTCGTTTTCGTATTTTAGTGCTCCAATGATATTTATCTACACCATATATAATCATAAAACCTCAATTGGTTAATCAAAAACCGTAGGAAATGACCACCATTTTGACAACCAATTAGGAAAAACCAGTGCTGCGATGAAGAAATAACATGACTTCTTTATCGTTTTTAGTAAAGAAATGAGATTAAATTTGGAACAGCTGTCAAACTCAAGTGGGTCTCTATTCTAGTATCCATAGATATTAAAACAGTTATTGATACGAAACGTCAATTCAGTATGTTTTTTTAATATAAACTGCACAATATTTGATCTCGAGTGACGTGAGAATAGAGACTTCATCCGTTTGTCTATGATTTAAAAAAAAATGGTCTTGACGGACGGCCGCCATTATGTTGACATTTTGCTGAACGAAAGTAGAATTTTGTTGAATTGAATAGAAAAAGTTGTTTGTAATTTACATTTTAGTTGAAAATATGAATAGTAAGTAGTCTTCTCGGAGTGTGTGTGATGTGAAAATGCGCCGGATATCGGAAATATGCAGCCACGATTGCAACAAACAACTTGTTGCCAGAAAATATTGTTTCTGAACCCATCATGGAGGATTTATAATATGTGTGTAGATAAAGTTATGTATGCAACTCTGCATAATTTGGCCTTAAAACACACGTGCGATCTTATTATGAAACTCGCTAAAAGCTCGTTTCATAAAACCGCACTAGTGTTTTAAGACCTATCATTATGCAACCGTTGCATAAACTACTATTACTTTATTATTGACGCAGTTGAGCGTACATTTGAGAAGATAACGATCCAAGCGAGTCAGCTCGGCGTGTCGGGGTCTGAGGGCACGGTCGGTTGGGACAGCGCCTCGCTGCAGATCGCTGCCGGGACGCGTCCCGAGCGCGTGGTCGCCCGCGCGCTGGTCGCCGCGCTGCTGGTCGCGACCGGCCCGCCCGGCGACAGCCGACATGTTGCTCTCCAGCCGCTCATGTTAGGGTAAGTCGCATCGCACTTATATTTATTAAATGATACGCGCGGCTACAATTTATGCGAATAATTTTAAGCATTATTTATAATCGTTTGGAATATTTAGGATGGAATTACAATCAACTTGGGAGGTTTGGCGGAAGGCTGAAGGTGGAGCTTTAGCGGAGGAGCCCCTGGTGCGCCTGAGCGTAGACCTTGATCGCGTAACCGTAGATGTTCGGCCGCCGGATTTCCTCGCTCTTAGAAATGTGCACCAACAAATTGAGAAATTATTTCGACTAAAGGTAAGATTTGTCAAGTTTTTTGTGGAATATTTGTAGTTCGTTTATATTCCTGTAGTTACTTTATTTTCCTTTATTCATCTGTTAATAGACTAGCTTCAAATTAAATGTTATACTTGAAAATTGAAGTTCAGCCAATAAACTAAAATTCAATATTATCTGGGCTGTGAAGTAGTGGGGGCAGTACCGATCAAAAAGCTATTTTCCATGTAGCTCAATGCAACACCGAGTTTTATTAAGGTGCGTAATCTATAATATAAATGCGAAAGCACTAACAGAAACTATAATGCTGAATAACATAAAATAATTTCATACATATAACTATTTACTTAGTCTAATGTTCTTTATTAATTTTATAACATATGTATTATACTTAGAAGATATAACATATGTTCTCTATAAAGTTGCTGTTTTGAACAGTTACAATATTTCAAGGGCAAGGGAAGAGTATTTAAAAAAATCATACTATTATCAAAAACCACAGATCATGTATCCAATAGAGTCCGCACAGCCGGGCGCCCCCGCTGTCAAGCGTTGCAGCCAATTGGCCACAAGTGGCGGGGCTACAGGGGGTCGCGGGGAGCGCATAACCTGGAACACACCAATCACAGCGCTCTGAAAACCCCGCGCGCCACATGTTATGAAACTTAAGAGTCCACATATGACTAGATTAAGCACCTCATTTTGCATAAATCAGAACTGAACTCTATGACGTTGGGTTTCATTTTAAAATAGCTTGCTCTCAGCCGTGGCTGTTACAACCACCGCGCGCTCACGCGTTCACGAAAATCTTAGTTTTTTGCTGTTTATTACTAATGTTCAAGTTTAATATGTTCAAAGAAAAATTACGTAGTCCCTGTCAGTATTGAAATCTAGATCGCCAAACGTCGCAACCTTAGCATATGTGGCCTCTTAACACAATATGCGAATGGATGGTATATCAGACAGTAATAGATGATAAAATATTACAAGAAACGCGTACGCGTTTTATTTCAATAATGGATGCTAACACATATTATTATCCTTTTTTGTGTTCTTAATGAAATACCTAGAGAAAGATAATGATGTGATTCAAATTCAGTTTCAAAAATTTTCGGGCACATATTGATAAAGTGACGCTTTTGCAGGAAAAGTCATCGATGGCTTCCACAAGTAGCGCGGAGAGCGTCTTGCATTCGCGCGCCGCCACCGCCTCGCCGCGTACTCGAAGACTTAAATTCCGCCGCGTGTCGGGCTCCTCGCCGGACCCGTTGGACGACCTCGGCGACCATTATTTTAAGGACGACCTCAAGTATTTTGAATAACCATCATCGTATTTTGCAATGCGTAGCTCTCTCTTTAACTTTAACATCGCATTTACGGTTTCTGTGAATTTTCAGCAGCGGAGCTTTTAAAGTAGAAACTGGATGTCTGCTTCCTAAGGCTTACCAAGTGATCTTGCACGGCAATACAGTGTCCTGGCGTTATCCCCATCCTCGTACTATTACAAGAATGGTTGTGCTCCCTATTCCTGGTGTGGTGAGTTTTTTTTTTTGTAGTAATTGGCTACATTTTATTTTATGTGTTATTATTTTATTTTCTTGTATAGTAGATTGTACAACAAGAGCATAAAATGGGTTTTATGCTCGAGTTTTACACTCTGCTTTTCACTTCGCTTGCAAGGAAATAAAACAAGGATTAAGTATTTGCTATGAATTACATTTTTCTTAGTTCTTTCCATTAAAGTCTTTGGCGAAATCATTATTTCATCGTCACTATCACTACTCGAAGACATTCTTTAATTACTTACGAATAACTTATTAAATTTGCAACCGCAATACAACAAATTTAGCTAGTCTCTAGTTTTGTTTGACGTATAATTAGTTTCCCGCCACACAATTTTTCTTATTTTTAGGGTACCGTACCTCAAAAGGAAAAAAGGAACCCTTATAGGATCACTCGTGTGTCTGTCTGTCTGTCCGTCTATCACAGCCAATTTGCTCCGAAAATACTGGACCGATTGATTTGAAATTTGGTATACATATGTAAGTCGTTGACCGCAACACGGATGTGTAACGTAAACAAATTAATTTTAAACATGGGGGCCACTTTTGGGGGTTAAATTAGAAAATTAAAATAAAAAGTTACGCTAACTATATCATGTGACATATCAAATGAAAGGGCTTGTAAGGATCTTAAATATGTTTTTTTTGGAATTTTAAGATGAATGGTTTGGAAGTTATTTAGGAAAATAGGCGAAAATTGACCATTCCCCCCCTCTTATCTCCGAAACTACCGGGCCTAAAATTTTGAAAAAAATACAGAAAATAGTTCTTTACCTATAGAGTACAGGAAAACCTATGAGAAGTCTACGGTATTTAAAGTAACATAGGAAATTTCAGATAATCGTGTATGGAACGGAACCCTCTCCACGCGGGTTTAACTCGCACTTGCCCGGGTTTTTTTTTTAATTTTCAAGTGTGTGACGTTCGACTATGGTGTGAGCCTTAATGCCTAGTTATTATAAATATTTGCGTTATAATTTTTTTTACGTAAATGCACGCCCTTATTAATCGTCAATTTGTATTAGATAGGAATACATAGGTCGTAATTAAATTAAGATATAACCGAAATCTCATAAAAATATATCAATTAAATGAAGGTGTATTGTGTATGTGGCTGTAAGGCCTAATTGCCTTAGTCTTAAAAGAAGAAATTAATTTATGCACAAGAGCATAAAAACCCATTTTATGCAATATTCTCTCGGCATAAAATACAACTTTACGAGCATGAGAAGTGAAAAAGTATTTTTTTTTGGTATGGCGGCAGGATGAAGAAGTGGACTGCGTGTTACAGTTTTACAACTTCTTAACAGCAAGATGGGAGACCCACACTTACTTTAAACTGCCAGTATTGGAACCTCGAGAGCTCAAATTATATGTGAATCCGCCAGGTAAATTAACTTTTTGCCTTGAAAATTATTTTCTCTCTTAAGTTTTTAAGGTTTATTGGTACTACAATATTTTATAGATGCGGTGTTTGCAATCCTGTGGCGGTTACGCGCTTACGCCGGTACCGAAGATGAAGAACCGCCATTCGAATTCAGTTTCAATAAATTTATGCCAAGAACTGACCCACTGGTTAGTAATTTCAATGTAATATTTATAGACAAAAAATTACAAGGACAATGTTTCTTATTTCAAATTTAGCGACTTTTAAATTTAACGAACACACCTTCGAATTGGCCTCATTGACTGACTAAATTATCAGTATTATAATATTTATACGGTGTATCCGTGGTTGGCAGGCGTTTGACCGCGGGCCGGAGCCGGCCGAGGCGCGCGAGAGCGGCGTGAGCGCTGAGCAGATCTTGAGCGCGCTGCGCGTGGACTCGTACTCCGCGCTGCGCCTGGTACCAACCGTGCGCGTTGCGCTGCGCTTCATTGAACTGGCGCTGCACATGCACAACTCGCTACCCAACCTTTCCAGGTACCGCACACACTATAATATGTTCATTCATTCAAAACAATTCCACTGCCATTTGCCATAATTGTGGAGCAAACCAACCATAAAATTAATAAAGTGTTATAATAAATAAATTCTATAAAGTGTGAGAAGATGAAATATAGTTGAGACTTTGCATAACAATTAAAAGAAAACCGACGAATCATTTTTAAGGCTGAATAATGTGATGTTCGTCCTCTGGACTTCCGCTTGACCCAATTTCCCGGGACACCGTATATATTCTGTGTTCAAATTGACGGCTTAACTAATAAGCGCTGGTCGGTTGTTAGTCAAGCGACGGCGCTGGAGGGTTACTACGTGTCGCGACCGCTGATGCGCAGTCACCGCGTACTCAGCGTGATCGCGACCGACTCCGCGGCGCACGCGCTGCTCGGCTCGCGCGCCGGCAGCCTGCTGCTGCTCGACGCCAAGCTGTCGTGAGTACCCCACGAACAAACCAAACATTTGTATCTGCGAGATTTATAAATTCTTCTAGCAGTTTTACTCGTGTTTCAAAAAAACAACTGTTTTACTTGTCATTATCTTTATTTACCGACATATACAAAAATTTAGACTCATGTTCGCATCACCCTCAAATTGTCGCGTATATGGCCCGTGGTCAGCGAGCTTTCCAGTTTTCAGTAGGTATGTGTTGTGAAGGTGTGATATCCTGGAGTGCGCGACGGGCACGATGGAGCAGGCGGTGGGCGAGACGCGGGTGCGCGCGGCGCTGTCGGCGCCGGCGCGGCTGGCCCCGCGCGTGCGCGCCCACTGTGACGTGCTGCGGGTTGCGCTGCACGTGCCGCGTCTGCGCACGCTGCGCGCGCTCGCTCGCGACTGGGAGCCCGTTCTAACACAGGTCAACCTTTAATCTCTGATACCATTCTGTTTTTGCGCATATCACGGAATATCTTGAGACCTAAGTTTTAAATCGTGTCAGGAAAATGACAACAGTGTCACCAGTTTATGTCTATCATTAATAAAATTTCAAATGGATATCACTTCAAATATTTTAGTCCCCCGCGACGTTTTGCTGTCGTCCTGACTATTTGTATAGGCTGACTGTTTATCTCAGAAACTACTCTAGGGATTTTGACACGGTTTTCACGCATATTGCCTGAACTATGATGATGTTTGCGAGCAAGTCGGAAAAAATGTGCCTCTTACGATCTTTTCTGGTGAAGCCGGGACTGCTAGTATTTATTCATTCTGATAAATAGCTTGATCTTGAATCTTTTAGAACTGCTTATTTCTTGGATTCGAGGTATAGGTTGTGATTTACGATTTGTGATTGCAGTACAAAGAAGACACTGGTTCATGTAAAGAAGATCCTGATATGAAAGTGAAATATGCGTCTAAGTCGGCGCTGGCGGAGGCAACTGCGAGCGCACTGGAGGGGCGCGTGTCGCTGTGGATCCACAACAGCTGCGCCAGTGCGCTGCGCGTCGGCCAGGAGGGCACCGACGAGCTCGTGCCGCTCGGCGCCGGCGCCCGGCTCGCGTACAGGTCCGTACGCTACACGGCAGCAGCGTCGCGTGCGAGCCGCCTGTCCTGTTGGCTGCACGCACTAATAATTACGCGTCAGTAAAGAGCGGTTTACACACGTCCACCGTGAGATTGCTGCCAGGATGATCGTAATGGTCGATAATGTCAATATGAATTCGAACGATACAAATCGTCGATAATAATGCACTCTTCGCCCGTGCGGTGCGATGGGTTTTCGAAGCATTTATGATGTTATTTATTAGTTGGTTGATTAATTAATATGGGTGTTTCAAATCTTGAAAGTCGACTTTGAATCAGTTCCTTTAATCAGAATAGCCAAAGATATTTTTAATCGAAAGACTATCTACTCTTCTTGTCCGGTTGTATGTTAAATTTTAATTTGCAATTTTGACACTATATCTGAACTTGATCGTCAATGACGCACGACTTTTGTGTTTAATACAGGTGGCGATCCCCGGTTGCTCCATTGCAACTTAGACTCGCTCTCGCCGGTCCAGCTGCTGACTGGCACTGGTCTTCCTGTAAGTTTATGTAAAAACGCGAATATGTAAACTTGCTTTGAAATGGATGTGTGTTTATTATGTCTTTAGCAGCCTGTTCTAATATAAATCAGGGGCAGCCTTTACACAAATCGATCTAGTCCCAAAGTAAGCTCTTAAGGCTTGTGTTATGAGTACTAGACGACGATATAAATACTTATATAGAGAAATAAATACTTAAATACATAAGAAATATCCAAGACTCAGGAACAAACATTCGGGCTCATCACACAAATATTTGCCCTTACCGGGGATCGAACCCGGGACGTAGGGAGGTAGGGTCACTACCAACTAGGCTATCCGCGTCGTCAGCGGTGTTCTGCTTGTATTCCTACAAAATGAGCCGGACTCATGTTCTAAATGTCTCTAAGCGTTTTAAGACCGGATTGTGTACCTACTTTAATTGGTAGCGTCCATAAAACAACCAGTCTTTACGTTAGTTCCATACGTTAAAAGTTGAAGAATGCAACTTACATCAACATACTGTTTGGAACAACCCATTCTCGGAGCCTTGAATTCTATATAGTAGAGAGGCGTTATCATCGACTCGTAAACTACTCTTTTCATCCTGGCAACATTCAATTTCTTTTTCGTGTCTTTGATTTTTAAATTCGGAACGATATAGATCGTCCAAAAATGGATCATTCCATAAAAGATCTTTGTCTTGGGAGGTGGACATAGTTATGACTATATATATAGATAGGTACTATTTATTACGATTTATAAGTGTTTTTATAACATTGTTACAGAGTCCCTCCTATCTTTAAAATAATAAATTACCAAATACATGGAGTAGTTCCCTCACTTGTCATTTCTCCTGCTGCCTCCATCCCCTCACCGGTCCGAGGTAACGTGCTAGGTTAATTTACCCGTCCTAAGTATGATGTTTATAAGCGTTTGTACTCCAGGCATACCGTTCACGGCGGGTGTGCGCCGCGTGCGGCTGGCGGACGCGGAGTCGCTGGGCAGCGTGCAGACGCCGGGCGGCGGCGTGTTCGTGCACGCGCGCGTGGACGAGGGCCCGTGCCGCACGCTCGACCTCGCCGGCCGGCTCGTGCTCGCGAACGTGCTGCGCCGCCCGTTGCTCTACAAGGTACTGCACAGCAGGGGCCCGTTTCTCGAAGCATATTAGTCTAATATGTAATAATTTGTGTTTTCTCTCGTTATCGAGACTAAAAGATTAAAAGAAAAAATGAAAGAAATCACTAATATTACTATTGGCTCCGTGAGCTGTAGACCTCGCGACAAACTTAACTTTGCCGTTGGAAATCTGTTATCCCCATACATCGATATAGGTCGGGTCAGTTTACTAACACCGCAAATAAGTTTGTAAAATTTTGAAAAACTGAATCGAAAAAAAACTATATAATTATCGAACCTGCTCACAAAATTTCACGAGAATTGCGACCTGTAGACGAGAACAAATAGATAGACGCCGGATAGCCGACGGACATTCGCTTGACATACGAAATCATTTTTGCCCAAGCTGAAACGGAGACTCTTCGCTCGCTCGGTCGATTAGACTAATATATGCTTCGAGAAACGGGCCCCAGGTCGTACTGTATATGCGTTATTGTATAAAATATAGACAATCTTTCTTTCTTTCTTTGATATACCATTGCAGCTTAGGTAGGTAGGTTTTGTAATCAGTTTATATCACGTCGGCGCACCGGGAAAGAATGAATGCCGAGTGTTATTTTCTTTTACTGAGCTCATAAAAAATCAATTTCATAAAATACTTGAAAGCTAGATCAGGGAGTACGGCGGTGTGAGGTAAGGTAACGTAAATATTGTTTATCTACACCCATATCATAAAACCTCCATAGTGTAATCAAAAACCGTAGGAAATGACCACCATTTTGACAACCAATTAGGTAAAACGAGTGCTGCAATGTTATTCCCGTATCGATTTTAGTATAGAAATGAGATTAAATTTGGAACAGCTGTCAAAACTCAAGTGGGTCTCTATTCTAGTATCCATAGATAATAAAACAGTTATTGATACGAAACGTCAATTCAGTATGTTTTTTTAATATAAACTGCACAATGTTTGATCTCGAGTGACGTGAGAATAAAGACTTCATCCGTTTGTCTATGATTTAAAAAAAAATAGTCTTGACGGAGGATCGAATCGCCGCCATTATGTTGACGTCTTGCTGAACGAAAGTAGAATTTTGTTGAATTGAATAGAAAAAGTTGTTTGTAATTTACATTTTAGTTGAAAATATGAATAGTAGTCTTCTCGGAGTGTGTGTGATGTGAAAATGCGCCGGATATCGGAAATATGCAGCCACGATTGCAACAAATAACTTGTTGCTAGAAAATATTGTTTCTGAACCCATCATGGAGGATTTATAATATGTGTGTAGATAAAGTTATGTATGCAACTCTGCACAATTTGGCCTTAAAACACACGTGCGATATTATTATTAAACTCGCTAAAGCTCGTTTCATGAAAACCGAACTAGTGTTTTAAAGCCTATCATTATGCAACCGTTGCATAAACTACTATTACAAGTTTCGTGATGATTTAAGCTGATATGAAAGTAAAAGCTGGCGCCTCATTCGGGAACGCTAAGTGATTCTGTAGCGAATCGTAAGCCAGATCTCTCATCTCGCTCTTACGCATTTCGCGTCGTGCGGAAGAGTGGAATGAGAAATCTGGCTTAGGAGTCGCTACAGAATCACTTAGCGTTCCCGAATGAGGCGCCTGGTAAGTATATTATTCATCATAAACCAAAAGGGCCTGGCCGGAATGCTATAGTAAAATCGCCCCTGGCTGAATTGAAATATTGTTATGCACGTTCATTTGTTTTATTGTAAGATATAATTTTGCTGAATATTAAGCCTTAAATGCTTACCTTGCTATGCTTGATTAGCCGGGGGCGATTTTACTATAGTATTCCGGCCAGGCCCTTTGGAATTTGCCACGTATGTGATTTTGCCCCATCAGTGAGCAAACGACGGAATGTGCAATCGTTTGGCAGGTGCGAGCGCGGTGCGCAGACGCCAAGGCGTGGTGCTCGGTGTGCTCCGGCGAGCTTGCCGCCGAGTCAGTCGGCCGCAGCGTCCTGTGCGGCGCTGACTGCGAAATGGTGCTCAAGTGAGTCACCCTACCCCATTACTGAACACGCGCTTCTATCCGGCTATCAAATTAATGGCGCTCATGTCGATGCATGATCAGGTGGAGTCGACTAACGCTATATATATAATAGGGAAGATGTTTTTTTTATGTTGTATTGGAAAGTGCGAAATAGAAAACGATCTGTGTACGCAAAACATTATTATGTTGTTTATTTTATGAGTTATAAACCTTTGAAAAGTCACTGTTCATACCACTCGCAAAAACACTCCATACAAAATGGACGACAACTATGACGTCACAACATTTGTTGACTGTACAAAATGTATGGCGTTTAAACGAAATCTGCAATTATTTCCGAAAATACTGTTTTTAGACCAACATCGTAGAAATAAAACATGCCATAAATTTGACGAGGATGTCCAAAAAACTAAAATCAGAACATATTTTTCACTAATTTTGACCAGTAATAAAATAAAAATGAATTGTAAAAATGATTTGCTTTTTTCTGTAATACGCTTTTGTTTACGTTTACTTTCATAATATTGATATATTTAGAAAGTAAGCCTCATTTTGATTTTTATGTATCTTCCCCATGGTGGTGATTGGCTCGGCCATTCATACAATCTTGTCTTACCATTACAGAATCAAATTTACATCCCAAGACACTGGGTGGTCAGGCGACATACCGCTCAAAGAATGTCCTAAGGAAAACGTACCGTGGTTAGTGAAAGGTAGGTGAAGTTCACATTGCGGTTTGTTCCTTTCACGTCACAGGCTCTGTTTGTTATTGTTGTTGTTGTGTATTGTATTGCAGTTCCGAGCTCTGGTGAGACGGCGTACGTGTCAGTGTGGTGTCGCGTGGTGCGCGCGCGCAGTGACGGCCGCGTACTGGCAGCCATGTGGCCGCTCTACGTGCTTTACTCGCATCTGCCGCTCGACACGGACGTCAGTAACACAAACACACACACACACACACACACACACACACACACACACACACACACACACACACATGCGCGCGCGCCGTCTAGACAGACCAATCGTCAGTGTGCGCGTGGCGAGGGTGTGACCCATACTGCCCTCAGACCTGTGTTAAAGTTAATTAAAATTCAAAGTAAACTTCGAACAATTTTGAATGAAACCTAAAGATATAACCTAAATTTCATAAAAATATAGCAATTAAATGAAAGTGTATTGTGTATGTGGCTGTAAGGCCTAATTGCGTTAGTTTTAAAAGAAGAAATTATTTTATGCACGAGAGCATAAAACTCCCTTTTATGCAGCCTTCTCTCTACATGAACAACAACTTTACGAACATGAGTGGTAAAAAATACTTTGTTGCCCTTTTTAAATTATAAAAGCTCTTTGCATTTGGCATATGATTAAGTCAGAAAATAAAAAAATACGTACGGTAAAAAGCACTTCCTTCAGTTTTACGCCTTGTTATGAGCCTTTTACGAGCATATGCATTGTCATATAATTTTACGGTTAATATATACTGCAGCGTTACGCGCTACAAAGTATGTGCTTCTTTTAATATGGACTCCTTTCAATTTGCTTTCAAATTTTCTTCTTTTGGAAGTTCCTTTTATAATTCAAAAATTTTCTGTCAATCCGTTTGTTTTACGGTCTCGGCTCACTTTTCTTCCGAATTTTGATGTGGATGGATGCTTTAAAAAACAAATTTCTAGATAAAATGGAATCTTTTTCTGTGTAATTACACGATTTTACGATACTGGCGAACCTTTTTAAAAGGCGACCATGTGTTGGAACCTCTAAGGTGACAGTACAATACGTAACGTACGTAGGTACTAGTGACGACAGACACGGAGCTGTCGACGGCGGACCTGGCGGCGCCGGCGGCGCGGCCGGCGCCTCTGATCCAGACCACGCCGGGGCGAGGCTCCTGCACGCACCTGCTCGCTCCCGGCACCACCGCCGCGCACCACCAGCTCTCCTTCCAGTACAAGTGAGATCATCCATCTGACTGTCAGTGTCACTATGTGCTTTAAACCTTATACTGTAGGTACATTAGGCAGATCTGCGCTTCTATTCGGGAACGCTAAGGGCCTGTTTCACAATCTCCAAGTAAGGCGTTATTTGGCAGATAAAAGCGAATTGTGTATGAGTTACTTGACAGATACCATTTACTCGGACATTGTGAGACAGGCCCTAAGTGATGTTATAGCGGCTTGTAAGCGATATTTCTCATCCCACTCTTCCGCACGCAGCGTAATGCGTAAGAGCGAGATGAGAAATCTTGCTCGCGAATCGCTACAGAATCATTTAGCGTTCCCGAATAGAGGCGCTGGTTTTAGATCCGTTTTAACGTACAATGCTGGTGGTACGGTACCAAAAGACTTCGGGTTGTCAAAAGACCCAAACTTTTAAAACATCTAGATATTAAACTTTTGTAGGTAGTAAGTTTAAACACCGATACCGTCGTGCGAACCCGGGGTGGGTCGCACGGCCATTATTTGGAGGCATGAAGGCGTATAATTAATTCCCTCCTTGATCTAATCTGATTGAATGTATGAACAGAGACATCGAATGTCCCGTGACGCGCGAAGCGATCCCGCTTCATTACGGCGTGACGGACACTTCCGTTTTTGACAAAAGGGCGCCCGTGAACAATATCGAGGAAGTAGTTGGAGACATCCGCCTGTGGTAAGCACAATTGTGACTATTTTTTAGTCCCCGACGTAAAAAGTTTGTTGTGTGTTATGTTTTTTTGGGTTTTGTACCTCAAAAGGAAAAAACGGACCCTTACCTTACGTAAATAAATGAATTTTAAACATGGGGGCCACTTTTAGGTGGTAATTTAGAGAACTAAAATAGTAGTTTATGCAACGGTTGCATAATGATAGGCCTTAAAACACTAGTGCGGTTTTATGAAACGAGCTTTTAGCGAGTTTCATAATAAGATCGCACGTGTGTTTTAAGGCCAAATTATGCAGAGTTGCATACATAACTTTATCTACACACATATTATAAATCCTCCATGATGGGTTCAGAAACAATATTTTCTGGCAACAAGTTATTTGTTGCAATCGTGGCTGCATATTTCCGATATCCGGCGCATTTTCACATCACACACACTCCGAGAAGACTACTTACTATTCATATTTTCAACTAAAATGTAAATTACACATGAACTTTTTCTATTCAATTCAACATAATTCTACTTTCGTTCAGCAAAACGTCAACGCGGCGCGGCGCGTCAATAATGGCGGCCGTCCGTCAAGACCAATTTCTTTTTTAAATCATAGACAAACGGATGAAGTCTCTATTCTCACGTCACTCGAGATCAAATATTGTGCAGTTTATATTAAAAAAACATACTGAATTGACGTTTCGTATCAATAACTGTTTTAATATCTATGGATACTAGAATAGAGACCCACTTGAGTTTGACAGCTGTTCCAAATTTAATCTCATTTCTTTACTAAAAACGATAAAGAAGTCATGTTATTTCTTCATCGCAGCATTGGTTTTTCCTAATTGGTTGTCAAAATGGTGGTCATTTCCTACGGTTTTTGATTAACCAATGGAGGTTTTATGATATGGGTGTAGATACAAAGAGTTTTCTAACTTTACCGTGTGACATATCATATGAAAGGGTCGTTGTGAGGACTTTAATTTACTAGGACTACTTACTTAGGACTTAAATAATTGTATGACGAATGGTTTTGAAGTTAGAAAAATAGGCGAAAATATACCATTCTCCAAAATTAAAAAAAAAAAATAGGTCCTTACCTATAAATTACAGGAAAACCTATAAGAAGGCTATGGTGTTTAAAGTGACATGGGAATTTTCAGAAAATCATGGTTGGAACTCTCTCCACGCGAGTTTAGCTCGCAGTCGTCCGGTTTTTTTTTTATTAGATGCCCGTTGTATCCAACGAGTAAATTCTAATATTTTTTTAAAGTTTATCACTGCTCTGCTGCGTCTGGCTGCTTGCATTTTTATGACAGACTCTTTTCGCCGACTGTGCGAAAGCTAAGGGAAGATTATGTTTTTCAAGCCTATCTTTTTGTATATGTACGATGGTAACGATTGTGATGGATTTTGATAAACAGGTGTTGTGGGATTCGTCTTTATCGTTGATGTTGCTGATACCAATTGCAGGATAATCGAGCACGAGTATGAGTATACCAAATCCGTGATCGGTTTTTGGATCCAATATGACGGATGCTAAGTGAAATATTGTGATTGGTGTCGACAACAACGTTTTCGAGCATAAGAAAATCAAATCCAGAAGAAGAAAGAAAGAAAAGATATTTTCTTCCAACGATTTGATTTTATCATTATGGCCAGGACCATATCTTCTTGGATCCATAAACTGCTGAGTATTTAAACTCAGCAGTTTATGGATCCAAGATGGTGGAAGACACTTTGATGCCAAATGTCCTTATAGATTAAAAACCGGTCTCAGATGTATGTCTTAAAATCGTCACCAATGACGATTTTTGTCATAAAAGTAATATCGTACGTGTAGTATAATGTAGTAAATATTACTCGAGGGCAAATTGCAGATTATTAAATTCGTGTGGTTTACGGCACTATGTGCAAGCTGGTTTGGCAATCTCGGTCTTACTATTTCTACTCTCGTTGTATAAAGTACTATTAAAGGGAAAAGTATTTAATTGATAACTACTAGCTAAACCTTTTCAACGCCACAGCAGACTTCCGTGCCCTTGACGCCACGGCATGCCGTTTTCCATACATTTTGTCGGCTACAGCGGTCACTCGGCCTCCGGGCCACGCTTTCTCACATTCAGCCGTAGCATTCAAAAGGTTAAGGCATCCGCCTTGTGTCGTGGATGTGAATGTGGGGTAAAGTAACTTGACACAAGGCCAATCAGTATCTCGCTTCTCGCCACTAGTAGTATACATAACGTTGTATTTGTTATATTAATGATGTTGAGAGTTATTCTTACTACTACAGGTTTGAACGGTCCGGCTACGAAGCAACTTCGAAGTGGCCGTACTCTGTGGTAACAAATCATTGGCCTGAAAAATGGCGCCCGGCGCAGTTGCAACCCCGCTGTGATGTCACTGTGAGATTTAAAGTTAATTAATGCAAAGGCTTGGAATGTATTATCAAACCGCGATTAGAATAGAATTAAGCACATGTCGTTTTTGAAATAATACACGTAATGACATTGTCAATGGTAGAGTGTGCAGATAAATGTAAATAGTTATTTCAGTACGATGGTGTTCTAAACCTTGGACAAAAACATCACATAATATTACAGAATAAAATACTTTTAGAAATAGGTATCATCAAAAATTATTCACTAATAATACGATCGTCACCAGAGCTGTCTGTACTATCACCTGGTACAAACAAAAGAAAATAGTAAATTGACGTCAATACGTGCACATTTGACATAATGAAAATAGGTTACTCCTGACAACATTTACCAAGAAAAGAGTTGAAATATGTAGTGACTGTTTATGATAAAGCATACTTTGTAAATCTATAATCTATAAGTGTCTGCACTTAAAGTATGAAGATATCATAGATTGACTTATGATTATATTTATTAATTAAAAGTACTGTTGTGCGAACGGTACTTTCGAAGCGTATTCTAATTGCGGTCGAGTAACACGCAATGGCAGGCGGAGTAATAGTTTCTTCGCCTATGGCTCAGACTTTTAACATTACGAAGCTTGCAATTGCTGATTAAGCGGGAGCAAATGTACTTTTCCTAAATATTCATCTTGCACTCATTTTTGTTTGGAATTCCTAAGACTTGATAGAACCTCAACTAAAATTTCAGTTTGCCTCTGCCTCTCCGCAGCTCCGTCTCCCTCGGCATAATTTGGCCTTAATTGAAATTGAAATTGAAATCATTTATTTCAGACCATTGGTCCATAAATGTGTTAGTAAGACAATATTACTTAAGAACTAAGGTTAGAAACAGATATGTACAACTAAACTTAAAACTAAACAGGATTTAAAATGCCAGAGCCAGACTACCCCACCCCTCGCACGTGCAGTTGCACCCAGTGCCTCTGGTATGGGCAGTCTAACCTACTGGCGACAACGGACAGAATGCTATTAGAGCTGCCGCGTACACGAGCGTTAAATCTCATGCGATCTTATTATGAAACTCGCCTATCGGCTCGTTTCATCCACCCGCACTCGTATATCAAGGTGTATCATTATGCAACCGTTGCCTAAACTACTATTAAGATAAGTAATACAAAGTCGGACCTGAAGTGTCTGTGGTGTTCAGGTGCGGTACGGCGCGGTGCGCGCGGGCGGCGGCTGCTCGCTCGAGATCCGGCTGTGCCCGGTGGTGCTGCTGTGCAACGCGGCGCCGCTACCGCTGACGCTGCGCGCGCACGATGCTGCGCCGCTCTGCAAGGTCGAGGCGGGCGCCGCCATCTCTGCGCCTTCCGCCGTACTGAAGGTTAGTGCCGAGTACCGATCATCGACCGCGCTCATGCGCCTGACACATGTATTTGTCCATAGGCTATACTAGTACTTCACCCAGAAATAAACCTTCGCGGAGTAGGACTTATGTTATTAACGTTAATTTATTGAATCGCGAAATTAAGTTTGTGGGTTATTTTCACCATTGCACTATATTATTAAAGAAAGAAATACCATTTTCATTTTGCACGAAAAACTTCTTTAATTTTACCGTCAGGCGGCACGTTCTTCTCGGTTTAGAGAAAATTTGTCGCCGTTGACACACCAAAGGCTGCTCATCCCGGCCGTACATAAACACAACCGCTCTCACCCCTCACCCCTCTCACTCCCCTTTCATTATTGGCAATAGATAATGAGTTGGATATTCATATTAGTTTAAATTAAACGCCCTCGCGCACCAATGTCCATTTGCTTTTTTTCCCCAAATAATCATACGACGCATCGCGTAAATGTCAAGTTTTTTCATGAATCGAGAATACACCGGTACGTGAGTGAGAATTTTAGCAGAGTGTGGTGACAGTTTATTCAGAGCTCAGAATGTTTTCCATTAGAGGTATACTATCCGGAGAACACCTCCACGACAGGCCATTCTGGCTACGTACCCACCATATTGTATCGGTTTCGAATACCTAGTCGCGGACAAGGTCGGGGATATGAAGGAATGGTAATTGGGTTGGAAGAAGATATTACTCGTTTTTTTTCAAATAACGACCTCGATCTACAAGGAATGCCGCTCGACATTTCCACATACCTATAGGTACCACTAAACGGTGTGGAATATGTCAAAGTATTTATTTGCTAGAGTTATGATATGCGCGGATGACAGATTATAGAAGTAATATAGAACAACATAGTTTACCATACTACTGGCATGCAAAATTGGAAATTTATAATTCAACATTTTTAAATTGATCTTGTGTAGTATGTAAGTAGCGAAAAACTCATAGGTGCGAGACAGAGAATGAACCAAGAGGATCGCGTTCGACCACTCGGCTGCATCTGCACTACACTGAAAATATAGTGTAAGTTACTAAACGATTTAAAAAGAAAATGACGCAAACACGAATCGATCAGAAAGGTACATGTTATCTGTGAAAATTTATTTTCTTTACAAAGTTTTTGCAGTAGTTAGGTACATAGTAAAAAAAAGAAAAGCAGATTATGCACCTCGCATCAAGTGATATATTGCATTCGTGTTGTTAGAGCTCTCACGCTCGGGCTCCAAACCAACACAATCGCAATAATGAATCACTTTCTGCGTGGTGCAACAATCTACTGCTACCTCTACTTGTGGGCTAGGATAATGGCGATTGTTGTAATAATTGTGTGTTGTGCAGAAGCCCTTCTTCATGTCAGTGGAGGTGGGGCGCGAGACATTCGTGAGCAACCAGCTGGAGGTGTGGGCCGAGGAGCCGGGCCGCTACGGGGAGCCGCCGCGCGGCACCGTCGCGCTCGACCGCGCCGCGCCCTTCGCCATACAGTGCAACCAAAAGGTACGATTAAAAGTAGACCAACGCCATAGGACCGATGCACTCAATAAATGCGGTTTTCGAGGGAATTTCTTTTTCATAAATCTATGAGACACTTGAATAATACTGAAATGAGCGCAAATAGCCGAATCGTGAATTTGTGGATTTGCAAATCATAATTGTTATTAGTATATTTTGTTCATATTCCTGTTTTATCAGGTGACATTGCTGACGTTGTACTACGAAATTAAAGAAGACATTAACATACTTGGAGTGACCTCAACATTTGTGCTGATCAATCGACTGAAAACGAATCTACTGGTAAATCTTATTACAGATACTGATTGGCTAAATTGAATGCCAGTAAAATATACTAACCATCTACTTTCATTTTGGTAGGTATCGGCTATAGCCGTTCCGGTAGAAAGGGCCATTGACGCAGTGCTGCGACCGAAGACTTTTAAAGTTATGAAACCCACGAAAGAAGGAAGGTAAATATCATCAATACATAAATACACATAAACACACATACATAAATACATAAATTATTAGCTGAAATTTTGCGGATTTCTCATGCGTCGGGTTGGCATTGGCATGTTAAAGCGAGGTAAGTCTGAACGCGAAATTTTTCATTTTTCTCGCACTCATCGTCATTTGCGCCCCCCAGCGCCCTATAGACTTGGGGACCGATGTTTGAGTTTCGAACGCTCGGTTTTAAAAGCGACTATTAGAAAATAGCTGTATGCAACAAAAATACGTCTTTTTTTTTCGAATTGTCTCATAATTCCGTATTTTTATGATTCACGGTCGAAATCTAGTGATTGACTCACTAACATTGAATAGGTAACGTTGCGTTTCATTATACGCAGAAAGTCAATTTACCGGTATTTTTTTTATTCATATTAAACTCATAAACTTGTCGAACTGGGGACCGATTTTTGAGTATCGAATGCTCGATTTCAAAAGCGAGTGGTAGAAAATAACGTATGCGAAAAATTATCACGTGTATTTTCGAATGGTTCTATAATTCCGTATTTTTGAGATTCAAGCTCGAAATCTAGTGATGCACTCAATGATATTTAACCGGTAACGTTGCGTTTCATTGTACCCAGAAAGCCTTATAACGTTTAATTTTATTTTGCAAAAACAATTGTGGTCCCGATATGATATTAACATTAATTGGGTTATTGACTATATTTTTATTAATTTCTATATTTAGGGCTCTACAGCTCACGGTGCCACTAGTTTTAATATGTATAACTTGTGAAAACCCTGCCTAAAAAAAAACCAAAATTTTGCGAAAGCCGCGTCTTATGGCCGAATTATGAAACGCCACTTAAGCATTTGACTAGATATTAAGTAGTTAAATGTCCCTCAACTAGTTGTTAACCTATACAGAAACGGTACTGAAACGTCACTTTAATTAATGCTCAATTTGAGTGGCCCATCTGAATTCGGCCATTAAGCATTCAACGTTGAACGGGTGTTAACTGTGTCCAGTTTGGAGGGCGAGCCGATGTCCCGGTTCTGCATGGCGGGGCGCTGGCGCGGCGGCGACCCCAGCGAGCTGCGCGCGTTCGTGTGCCTCGCGCTGCCGGGGCCCGCTGGCGCCGTGCCCGCGCACGCGCCCGCGCCCGTGCGCCTCAGCGCCGCGCCTGTGCGCCGCGCCATACATCTACTCACTGAGAACATGACATCGGTATACATTACTATAACGAACACCGGGTTTTATAAAGGTCCATTAGATCAAATCTTTGTAAATCAGCGCCTCTATTCAGGAACGCTAAGTGATTCTATAGCGATTCGTATGCGAAGTTTCTCATCCCACTCTTCCGCACGACGAGTAATGCGTAAGAGCGAGATCAGAAATCTCGCTCGCGAATCGCTACAGAATCACTTAGCGTTCCCGAATAGAGGCGCAGTACAATTTTTGATATTTTTGACGAATATTTGACCGAACGGATCTTAACCCTTTCAACGCCAAGGACGCCTAAAAGCGACAAGAGCTGTCGTGCCTACCACGCCACCGACGCTTTTAGCTGTCAGAGATACAACACAGAAGAGACCTTTCGTATGAATCAAGTTGATTTTTGAATAACTTTTGAAACGCGCTTGGCATGTGAGTGACACATTTTCATTTAACTACCGGAATCCATACTGGTTGACGTGCGACTGAAGTGCGATGGTGTCAAACTCGCGTTTTTGACTCAAAAGTAAGCATCGCGAACATTGCTTTGGAGAGTTCCTTGCCATATATTTGAATGGTTGTATCACAGATGCCAGTGGTGGTGGTGCAGCAGAAGCACGAAGGCCGCTGGCTGGTGACGGTGGCGCAGGACCCCTGCCCCCAGTTCGTGGTGCACAATCGCACCTGTCACACGCTCGCGCTCGCCGAGCCCGTGCACACCGACGACGCCGTCGACCCGCCGCAGCCCACTAAGGTAATGATGAGCACGGTCAACGTAAAATTATAGACGCGTTTCAAATCTGTATTGAGTCTGTCTTCAACACTGATTACGTACTCGCAGGGTTTCCGGTCAGAATATTAAGCTGGCAGCTTTGGAAACATCTATCGAATCACGAGCGTATTTAAACGTTTCGTATTATTTCTTAACGATAATTTCAAATTATCATTCAGAATTGACACGAAACATTAAAATGCGGTAATAATTAAATAGATTTTTCTAATGTTTCGATTCTAATGCGAATATACTGGCTTAATAAGCAACAAGTGAACGGAGGTTCCGGCCTCCCGCTTCCCTTTTAATTCCCTATATCGTCACGCCTGTGACTTAAGAGGATTGTTAATCTAAAAAAAATCATACAAAAGCGGTAACGTTTCTCCACCCCTAAAACGAGTCCAATTTTCACGATTTTTGGAAATTTTGTAGATTAGATTTTATAGGATACTATTTAGGTTTGTTACTTTTTATTTTCAAGAAATATTGTGTACAATTGCAAATATTTGCAACTCAATATTAATTGTTTGTCTATGGAAATACTGGATCGTTGTTTAAAATCCTTTTACCATTGGAAAGGTAAAACTGTCAGTATGAATACATACACGGTTCTTTGCACTTCGGCAAAATATCAGATGCCCGCGGGAAATCTAGTTATTACTAAAATATGATAAGGTCGGTAAGTATTTATGAATTTTTGTACTTTTTATTATAGGTGGATAGGTAAATGTATAAATCAAGTGACAAGCATAAGATGAATCATTATTTTATACAAACAAATAAACAAAACACTTATATTAAGAGGACAGTGAACCAACGGCAAAAATCACCCTTTTCATACAAAAGGCGATAACAATGTCCACCACTTAAATGTTAACCGATTTTGACCAATTTTTTATTGGTTATCAGTCAGAACAAAATCTAGGTCAATACGTTTTTTGTATTTTGATTAAAGATCAAGAAAGTCAAATAATGCCGAAATAAGTTTTGTATGAGAATACTGAAACCACAAAAAAAAACTGAATTTATTGATTATAGTGAAAAAGTCAAAACGTATAGACCTAGATTTTATTCTGACTGACAACCTATCAAAAATTGGTGAACATCGGTTAACATTTAAGGGGTGGAAATCGTTTTCGCCTTTTGTATGAAAAGCCGTAGGTTCACACTTCTTTTAACAATTGGTCACGTGTTGACAGCATCACCCGTTCTTCCTTTGGCATGAAAATAGTTTTTATCTACACCCATATCATAAAACCTCCATAATGTAATCGAAAACCGTAGGAAATGACCAGCATTATGACAACCAATTAGGTAAAACCAGTTCTGTAATGTTATTACAGTATCGATTTTAGTATCGTAATGAGATAAAATTTGGAACAGCTGTCAAAACTCAAGTGGGTCTCTATTCTAGTATCCATAGATATTAAAACAGTTATTGATACGAAACGTCAATTCAGTATGTTTTTTTAATATAAACTGCACAACATTTGATCTCGAGTGACATGAGAATAGAGACTTCATTCGTTTGTCTATGATTTAAAAAAAAAATGGTCTTGATGGAGGATCAAATTGCCGCCATGACTGCTTTCATGATTCATGTTGGTTTTTTGCTGAACGAAAGTAGAATTGTAAAAAGTTGTTTGTAATTTACATTTTAGTTGAAAATATGAATAGTAGTCTTCTCGGAGTGACTGTGTGATGTGAAAATGCGCCGGATATCGTGAATGCAGCCACGATTGCAACAAATAACTTGTTGCCAGAAAATATTGTTTCTGAACACATCATGGAGGATTTATAATATGTGTGTTAATAAAGTTATGTATGCAACTCTGCATAATTTGGCCTTAAAACACACGTGCGATCTTATTATGAAACTCGCTAAAAGCTCGTTTCATAAAACCGCACTAGTGTTTTAAGGTCTATCATTATACAACCGTTGCATAAACTACTATTATATGCAAATGAATAAATTGTACGACGCACTGTGGGCACACAATAAATAATAGTACCTACTACGTACAGAAATTGCACTGTCTAACGAAAGTGACATTTAGGCATCAAAAACGTTGTCTTTTTAATATTTGTGTGTAGGTGGTGGACGAGTGCTTGGGCACGAGGTGGTGGTACGTGGTGCAGGCGGGAGCGGTGGCGCACTACTCGACGCCGTCGTACTGCGCGCGCTTCCCGCCGCCGCCGCGCGCGCCCCCGCGTCCTGACGTCCCGTTCCTCGCCATCGGGAAGTCCACAAGTACAACACCTTCATTGATGTTACAACATTTGTCACACGCAACAGTTACCTCACGCAACGCCTTGATGACGCCTTACTTAGATGCCAAAATGTATGCAGAAAAATATAGAACCAAAATCGAATTATGACGCGTGTAAATTCCCAGGCGGTATCATGTTGTAATACTTGCGTATTAACCTCAAATTGCTAAAAGGTCGTTACAGTGTGTTTTAAATGTCTTTTTTAGAGTTCCGTACGCAGAGGGATCCTATTATCGAGCCCACAATATCCATCCGTCAGTCCGTCCGTCTGTCTATTGGAATGGAGTTGGAATTTTTACAGATCTTTGTTGTAATGCCATAAATACTGCCAAATAATAAATATAACAAAAAGTTTTAAGCTTGAGAAATCACAAACGATTTGTTATTTAAAAATAATAGGTGAATTGTCCCAGAGAAGATGCTTAAAAGGAAATGTCATCAAAAAATATATGAAGGGCATCAAGGTATCAATAAATGCCTTACCAATAATTACCTTGCCTTTCGTTGCAAGAAAAATATATTGGCCCAAAATATATCTGTAGAATTTCAGATGGAAGTAAATCCGACCCTGGTAATTTTAAACCTATTTCTATTCTTCCAGTGTTAAGTAAATAAAGCTAAGTTGAAAGCTATGATACCAACACTTTCATCTAATAACAAATAACTAAAAAGTATTTCTACATTTCATGTTATTTAACCTTTGGCCGCCAAGCATGTCTGAGCGGAACACGAATTTCAACTTTAAGTCAAGGCAGTGAAGGTTTTTTACCCTGTATAGCCTGTCACACATAGTCGACAACGGCGGCCAAAAGGTTAACAAAATTCCCACAGAAATACACAAAAAATTAATCCCTTCATAACAAGACAGTGACTTTTTTAAATAAATATACCTATAACATGCAGCGTACAAACTACTGCAGAAACTTCCCTGGTTCACTATCTAATGAGGAACAAAAGTTTACGAAATAATAAAAAAAAGGATTCGGACGAATTGAGAACCTCCTCCTTTTATGAAGTCAGTTAAAAATAGGTATTGAGAATAATGAAGTATAAATTATAACTAGGTAGCACATTTAGTAGGAATATAAATTTTATATGGCCGTCAGCGCTGTTTTTGTTTTAATTGGTGACGTATACATGGTACGAACTGTTTACAAATCTGTGTTTATCTTCACAAGCATACTTCAATGGCCGGTATTATGAAAAAGAACTGAAAATAATGATTCGCGGTGTAGCTCGCCGATGACTCAAGATATACGAAAGGTCACCTTTCGTATTTAGACGTTATTTGAAGTAAATTTATAATGTAAAAGAATTATTCGTTTGGTGGTAAGTGAGGTGAAAAATGATACGTGAAGTCGCCATAACATCTTTAAAAAGTCACCAGAAAGTTAAGAATACCAGACAATGATCAAAAGTCTCCGCTAAGTAGAGAGGTTTTGTATTCGGAATGAAAAGGTGTCCAGTAAGTACGATATTTATTTTTATCGTAAAGAACACAAGAACAAAGTGTCTTCCCCTTAATAGAGACAATAAGCAAAGTGTTAATGGACACATCCTTAGTTTTATTCTATTAGCAGTTTAAGTTATAAGCAAATTACTTATTAGCCCCTTAGGCTAGATTGTAATTACGTAAGGCTACATATTAAATGTAACTTCATACTAAAAAAAAAAAAAAAAAAGTAAGTACGATACAAATCTCATAACATGCACTGTACGGGGCGTGCCCCAGGCCCGGCGGGTTGCGCGGCGCCGGCTCCCGCGGTGATCGCTACATACTCGTACAGTTTATTCTACTCACTTGATGATGATTCACGGTGTACAATGGGAAAAAAATTTTTTTTTTGAGAAAAGCACTATACTAGCTTCGAACAATAAGTGCCATACTGGACTCGTACATAGAAATCCTCGCCTACGGCTCTCTTCATTAATGTACTCTTGTTGTGCAGGCGTGGATGACGAACCGGATTGGAGCACGCGCGTGGTGGCGGCCGAGGGAGAGCAGCTGGTACAGATTCCAGGCGGTGTCACCGTCAAGCTGCGCGTGCGCCCGCACCCGCACTCCACGCTGCTTGAACTGCAGGATGTTGACCAGGTGCAGCACACATTCCAATTCGGTTGTAGTCCACAAAAATTTTTGGCTGCTTGTTCGCTCATTTTAGATTATGTACTAATATTTATGTAATGAAGTTTCTACATTTTCAAGGAAAAAGGGCAAATGACATATATTTTTTTAAATTTACCGCTAGAACGCTATCTTCGACCTTAGTCAAAATATGTGGCTTGGCCGTTTCGCTACCGTCACATGGGCGTAAGGTAAAAATGTATTCACTGTTCATTACTTTTCTGTTAAGTTCTTGTAGGAACGAAATGGCCGAGCCACATATTATATTCTTTATTGATTTACAATCAACTATTTAAAATATATAAATCTAATATTTGAGTTTAAACAAAGTATATAATGCAGGGGGATATAGGGGGGAGGGCGTAGATGGCTTTAGTTAAACCTCAGTGTGGAGGGAAGAGGGGTATAAACTATAGTGTACTAATATTGCAAATGTGAAAAACCGTAGCGTTCCGATCCTCCCCTCCTTTGGCGCGGGTGGCCCCCGGTAAAACCGCGGCGGCCGGGCGTCGTTTTGGTCGAATCTTCGGGATCCCACGGCGCCCCCGTTAACGGCAGAGAGGGTAACGCCGGAGTGATTTTAGTGGGTATGCTCCCCCCTTGGGAGGGAGTCCCACATAACACCTGCGCTTCCCCAGGCGTGGGGGTATGCGTCACGCGTTCCCAATCCGTTAAAAAAATGGTTATCCTTCTTGAAAGCGTGTTGCCAATATACAAGTTAAGCCGATCAACGGGTAAGTCAAAGAAATGATTAACAGTCGAGCGGCTTCACAAGAACGGGATTTTGACCCTCACTCTACACTGTTCGACTTGATTTTTATTTAGCATATTTTAGATCACGCATCGACTGTTTTGAATTGTAACTGTATTTTTACGCAGATGGTTTCTCGTAAGGTCTGACACCAGGTCTGGTACCTTACAAGAAACCATCTCAGTAAATATTTGAACAAAACAAAATAGGCAAAGGAGATTGCTCATTACAGGTCCGTAACTTATATTCCTAGCACCCTTGGTCGTTAGTATTTATCGCGCACACAAAGCATTCATCCCTTTCGCAACACTTCTATAA
Source organism: Tortricodes alternella (assembly GCA_947859335.1). NCBI lineage: Eukaryota > Metazoa > Arthropoda > Insecta > Lepidoptera > Tortricidae > Tortricodes > Tortricodes alternella. The sequence goes on along the minus strand of OX401970.1, from coordinate 16,368,272 downwards.
ATAAATGAATAAAACGCGACAAATGCTATACGACCACCATTACCGTTAGTGTGCGATTAAATTAACAAATCTCACTGTTGTTTTCACAGGACGACATTTCAGCAAGTGACATAAGGCGACGGTTGCAAGGACCTTTTTTCTCCACTGACTCTATCTCTTTAAAGACTGAGGTATGTTCCAGAATACTCTCTTAAGTTATCGTTATTATGAATCACTTTATCGCTTCAAAAATACTGTTCTAATGATTCAACACTAATCAGAAATATGAGTTGCATCAGTAGCATCATTGTGCGTTGTGATTCAATCATAATCTGTGATATAAATACGTGAATCCGGTTCTAATGTATGGTTATATGATATTATTTGTTTGGGTGTATTTAATAATGGTTATTTAATACTTCCAGTTGTCATCACAAGCAGAGCCAACATTAAAAAAAAGAGTGAATGTAATTGATACTTGTAAGTAAAAATAATAATAATAACAATGATAAGGCATAAGGTTACATATCAATATTATAATAAGTGTTAGTATGAAAAATATGACAACAGCCGTTTCAATTTAAACATAGTATTTCTAGTGACTTCAGTTTCGCATAAAATATCAAAAATACGTTAGGTATATTTCAGTATGTTGATAGCTTAAAAATCCTTCTTTATCTGTTTGTCTGATGTTGACCGTCAATAACAACTTTCAGTAATAATGCCATCAGCTGAAGGAATGGAGTCTGAATCCGCTCCAAAAGTCAGGGTAGTTACAGAACCAACCGCGGAAAGTGTACCGGAGTCCAGCAAGCCCGAAGGACAATCGCGCGAAGAACCAGAACTAACTAGTGACCAGGACCCTGTGAATGTTGTGGTTTGCTTCGATAGTTCCTCCATGCAGTCGCTTTCAGGTAAACATTACACATATTTGATATTTGGTTAAAGTATGAAACATTATCTGTTAATAGCTGTACCCACGATTGTATTTGCAAATTATTCTACGGCAAACACATTACCAAAATGAAAACTATCCTATGATTATTTCAAGATAATTTTCTGTCTGCCAAATTTCATCCAAATTCGTCTAGCGGTTCGCGCGTGATTGACGAACAAACACCCAAACCTCAGAACATCTTCACATCCATCCACATTCATAGTGGTATCATAATATATATATATATATATATATATAATAGTAGGATGTACATAAACGATTGTTCAGCAGGCAGTCCGCCATTACAGAGCCCGAGCGTCGCGGATCACTCCGTACCATCCTATTCAGGTCAAGATGTCGGTGATAAAGGTATAAACCACTATTATAGTAAGTACATACGTACATAGCATCACGCCCGAAATCCCTAATGGGGTGGGCAGAGCCACAAAAATACTTGTGGCCACGTTCGATTAATTAGTGCTAAGATGGTATGATGAACCGTATGGTGACAGGTGATCAGCCCATCGCCCATACAGATAGTCCACCATGTTGGAAGGACCCGTCCCTTAGTCGACTTTTACGACATGCCAGGATGATAAGCATCCGCACGCATTCTATGCTATTTCTTCACTCCCAGTGCAGCAGAGGAGTAGTAAGTAGTTAGTAGCATGTATATATGTATGTGTGAGTATAGTAAGTAGTTGAATTAAAATAACCGTCTTCATAATAATCCTTATTGTTTGTTGGTAGACTGGTGCGACAGTGACTCTTGGTCATCAACGGAGCGCCTGCGCTGTGTGATAGGTGGCATTGCTATTGAAATGGGAATCACGGCGAATGTTAGCCCGCTGTTGGCTCTGCATATCGACCGCGCCGCTTTTGTACTACAATCTGACAACATGGTAAGTTTAAAACGGCCCGATCGAAAGCGACGAGCTAGTTTCGCAAGGCCATTATGATATTGTCCTGACTAAAATACTCACAACGGAAGCTTTGTGAGATAGAAATCAAAGCCGTAGAATTAGGCCTTCTAAAATATTATTACTAATATTAGTTGGCACACCAGATAAATTACAAAACCAAATAATAAACAAAGAACCAAAAAGAACTTCATAATACTATGCATGGCAAAAGGTCTTGCCGTCACACTCTGGATCGAGAATCTACCTTACATAGAAATAAGGATTTCAATCTTTAAGGGCACCAACATCTTTTTTCTTGAACTTAGTTTTACTAGTTATTTTAACTACAGAAAATTATTCTGAGAGGATTCGAAATAGAAGCTGATGAGTTATGATTTTCTTTTTCCAAAAAAATTGTATGGAGCTAATATGAAAAGTCAGATTTTCTCCTGAACTCTAAGGAAAACCGTAATATCCTCGCAGGTAGTTATGGTACCATAGTATTGTCACAGTTGAACTAATCATACAGTTGGGCATCGATGCCGCCGCCGGCGTATGTAGTCACATACGTTGATCTGCAAGGGTTATCACAAAGTCTCTAATCTTTAAGTAGCATAAAACAAAGTCCCTATTCGGGACTGTTTTGTATAAATACGCTTAGTTTTTCTAAACTATGCAATGGATTTTGATGCGGTTCGAGAATTTCTCCCGAAAGGTTTATAAATACATTTTAATAAAATTTTATAATCAAGTCAAAATAAAAAGATTTGTGGGCGCTTACACTATGCATTATTACGCAAAAGCTGGCTAAACCGTATGAGATTAATCGAAATAATTAACTTGAAAATATGTAGGTTTTAATAACAGTTACAGAAAAGTCCACGATGGCATGTATCGATCTCTTATGGCTGACGTAGTTATCTACAGGAACTACCTATTATAATCATTAATTATTTTTTATCTACACCCATATCATAAAACCTCCATTGGTTAATCAAAAACCTTAGGAAATGACCACCATTTTGACAACCAATTAGGAAAAACCAGTGCTGCGATAAAGAAATAACATGACTTCTTTATCGTTTTTAGTAAAGAAAAGAGATTAAATTTGGAACAGCTGTCAAAACTCAAGTGGTCTCTATTCTAGTATCCATAGATATTAAAACAGTTATTGATACGAAACGTCAATTCAGTATGTTTTTTTAAATATAAACTGCACAATATTTGATCTCGAGTGACGTGAGAATAGAGACTTCATCCGTTTGTCTATGATTTAAAAAAAAATGGTCTTGACGGAGGATCGCCATGTTGGCGTTTTGCTGAACGAAAGTAGAATTGTTTTTGAATTGAATAGAAAAAGTTGTTTGTAATTTACATTTTAGTTGAAAATATGAATAGTAAGTAGTCTTCTCGGAGTGTGTGTGATGTGAAAATGCGCCGGATATCGGAAATATGCAGCCACGATTGCAACAAATAACTTGTTGCCAGAAAATATTGTTTCTGAACCCATCATGGAGGATTTATAATATGTGTGTAGATAAAGTTATGTATGCAACTCTGCATAATTTGGCCTTAAAACACACGTGCGATCTTATCATGAAACTCGCCTATCGGCTCGTTTCATGAAAACCGCACTAGTGTTTTAAGGCCTATCATTATGCAACCGTTGCATAAACTACTATTAAATAGTTTGAGAGTTTTTCTAGGTTATTGGCGAAGCCACGGTTACCAATCTGATTTTACCGCATTTATAGATATATTTCTATACGTTAACTTTCTGCACCTTCCGATGTAATTTAATGAGTTAATATGATGTATATTCGGTTTTATTTTGTTTAAAGGTAAATATTTCCCAGTAGGTGTGTATGAGAAACTAATACGCACGTGTGTCGCAGGGTACGAAAGCGGTGTTGTCAATAGCGGACGTCCAGGTGGACAATCTGCAGTACGAGAGCGGGCTGTACGATTTCGGTGTGGTGGCGTCGACGCGCGCGGTGTCGCTGGCGCGCGACGAGTGCCCGCCGCTGTGGAGCGCGTTCGCGGCGCGGGACGCGTTCGCCGCGCGCTGCGCCGACGCGCGCCTGCTGCTGCGCCTGTGCTACGACCGCTGGCGCGTTGTCACCGACACCTTCTACGGTACGCATCATTCGTGCAGCCCCACCCGTACAAGTTCAATGAAATGAGTTTGGTAAAATTTCGTGATAAATATCTGTACATGTGCACAGAGATAGATTATAGTCTGGAATAGCACACAGGATTCTTTTTATCCGGGGAAATTTAAAAGTTCCCGGGGGAATAACTACAACCGAATTTCACGTGAACGAAGTCGCAGGCAGAAGCTAGTATAATAGACATCAACATTCGATCAACGATCTCAACTTTGAATTCATATATTTTGGCATGTACTGAATATAATGTAATTTAATTTGAGATATAAAATAAATCTAAATTAGATTTATATGTATTATTTTAAATCATTAACAAGGTCCTTTCGATCGTGCGGTGACGGGTTTGTGGTACCAACAGCCTCCACTTTCTATTAAGCTTTGTGTATTTCCAAATGATTGGATCTTTTTCTCTATCCTTTTTTATCTGTCCGGCTGAATTTAGGGTAATGGAACATGTCTTGTATGGTAATTTTAAAGTAACATGTTGTTAACAGAGTTGACAGAGGTGGAATTGTCGGTGGGTCCGCTGGCGCTGTACGTGGAGGACTCGTACGTGGCGGCGCTGGAGACGCTGGTGCGCGCGACGCACGCGCCGTCCGACGCCGCGCCCGACGCCGCCGCGTCCACGATCGCGGAGGCGCGCGCGCTGCAGCGCCCGCTGCGCCTGCGCCTGCTCCATCTGCACCCGCTCGACCTCACGCTCACCCTGCATACCGCTGTAAATAATTATATCTCAGAAATGATACGTAAAGTCGCCATAACATCTTTAAAACGTCACCAGAAAGTTAAGAATACCAGACAATGATCTAAAATGTCCGGTAAGTAGAGAGGTTTTGAATTCGGAATGAAAAGTGTCCAGTAAGTACGATACAAATCTCATAACATGCACTGCACGCGGCGTGCTGCAGGCCCGGCGGGCTGCGCGGCGCCGGCTCCCGGGGTGATCGCGACGTACAGTTTATTCTACCCACCTGGGGTGCTAGCACGACATGCCCGCGAGCCGTTTGTCGCTCAGTGCGTCTCTGTCAGACTAGTCAAATATGTAAGGGATGCACTGCGCGACAAATGACTCGCGGGCAGGTCGTGCTAGCCGTGCAGATGGTAATTCACGGTGTACAATGGGAATAAAATAAATAATTTAAAAAATTGAAAATATCTATTTGAGAAAAGCACTATACAAGCTTCGACCAATAAGTGCCATACTGGACTCGTACATAGAAGTTCTCTCCTACGACTCGGATTTCAAATCGTACTCGTCCAGTATGGCTTACTTACTGGTCTCTTCAGTAATGTACTATATCATCATTTAACCTCCGCAACTACAAATCCGATACATTTTAAAGTTGGCTGGCGTAGATGTTCGTTTTAACAGCTAGGTACTTGTTAAGGAATGGTATTTCTAATTTTCACCGTAAGGAGGTACCGAATTTCATCTTAATAACGCAGGCAAAGCAGTAGTGAAGCCCGCTAGCACGTGAAAACAAAAATTTGACACTCGGTTAAAATTTTGAACGCCACAGTCGGCTGTGGCCGACAGCAGATTTCCGTGTCCCTGAAGCCACAGCATGCCGTTTTCCATACATTTTATCGGCTACAGCTGTCACTCGGCGTCCGTGGCATGTTTTCTCACACTCACTAAATGCTAGTATAATATTTGAATCAAAATTGTAGCCTTGACAGGTAAGGAAATGTGAGCCACTTGCTGTTGTTTTTGCAACATACCCGGGCATGTTTGAGAGAATGTAATTAAATGGTGTGTCGGATACAGGTGCGGATGTACATCGCGCTGGACCAGAGTCCGCTGCGGCTGAGCGCTTTTGAGCTGCGCGACATGATGACCTCCGCGGAGCACCTGATGCACGCGCTCACCGTGCACTACCTCTCCGCCACCATACTCGGAGCCGGTATCATTGCTTCATATTTTTACACGTTCGATTGAGACAGCATACTCAATGAAAGACACTAAACATTTAGCCACGGTTAATGTAAGACCATTATAATTATAACCTAGCCCCGTAATGAGACAGACGGAGCGGGCTCCGAAATCCAGACCCTGAATTTAGGTAAATCAAAAATGACCTCATAATGCTGACTAATACCCGTTCCTAATATTCAGAACGTGGATAGATTTGGTTACTACGTGTTGTTTTTATTTAAATATTTTTTTTGGGATTCCGTACCATAATAGAAAATCTAAGTTTCGCGCAGCCACTGTAAGGATTAGAGAACATATACACAACCGCTCTGATCCCTCGCTACTCTTTCACAGGGGCGTCCCTGGGTTTTTGCCAAAAGATAATGAGTTTGTTATTCACATTAGTGTAAGCGCGCTCGCACATTGGGAATGCCCGTTTGCTCTTTTCCCCAAATAATCGAGCAAGGCTGCGCGATAATGTCAAGGTTTTTCACAAATCGCGAATACACCGTGAGAATTTTAGCAAAGTGTGGTGACAATTTATTAAGATGTCAGTGTTTAACCGACAGAGGTATCTGAACTGAAGAACACCTTCACGACAGAGCATGTGGTTGCACAACATTACCTCTATGTATAATTCTTTGTTATGTTACGTGAAATAGGTTGGGTAGTGGGCGGTTTGGAGCTGCTGGGTGCGCCGGGCGCGCTGGCGGCACGCGTGGGCGGCGCGACGGGCGGCATGCGCGGCGTGGCGGCGGCGGCGGCGGCGGCACTGCTGCGCTCGCTGAGCGCGTGCGCGGGCTCGCTGGCGCGCAACCTGGACCTGCTGGCGGGCGACGACGAGCACGCGCGCCGCGCCGCCGCCGCGCGCCGCCGCCCGCCGCCCACCCTCCTTGCGGGGCTCGCCACCGGGTTCACCAACTTCGCCATCAACATACTCGGTCAGTCGCCACTATCACATACCTTATCAACTTTCTTCATTATTTCAGCATCATCAATCGGTCAATACGAACCGATATTAATAATCGGATACTTGATTTTGTATACATGAACTAAAATCGGCTATACTGTTGATAAAAGTAAGACAATCATTATAGTATTGAACTCCCAATGTCCATCGTGGATACTAGAATAGAGACCCACACTTGAGTTTTGACAGCTATTCCAAATTTAGTCTCATTTCGATACTAAAATCGATACTGTGATAATATTGCAGCACTGGTTTTACCTAATTGGTTGTCACAATGGTGGTCATTTCCTACGGTTTTTGATTACACTATGGAGGTTTTATGATATGGGTGTAGATAAAGTACTATTGAAGGTGTCGTTTAGAAGGAAATCCGCTGCCAACCCGTTTGATATGTGTTCAGGAGCGGTGGGCGGGCTGGCGCACCACCCGCTAGTGGGCGTGGCCGTGGGCGAGACGGAGAGCGGCGCGGCGGCGCTGCGGCGCGGGCTGCTGGGCGCGCTCACCAAGCCGCTCAGCGCCACCGCCGACCTGCTCGCCTTCGCCGGCACCGGCCTGCTGCGCCAGACCGGCTGGGACCCCGTGCCGCAGGTACTACCCCTACCCTCTCATCTTACTGTACCACCTGCTTGACATTTTTTACTATGAATTTTGTTATAGCATCCCTAGAATAAGCCATCCATAAAATTAGACGTGTGAAGGGATCGCGTCTCGAATGACATCACAAAATTGGAAAGTTTGGAATCGATCTACGTTCAATTTCTTTGACGTGACTGGGCATGAAACAGACTGATAGAATAGGAATTTGAAATTGTAAAATGTAGTTAGTTTAGGGTCTGCTCCAACTACTCCTATTGAGGTTTCTAATCCTCATAAAAACAATGTCCAATAAGGTTTGCCAATGAAAATCAAACCATTTTATTGTTTGAAGACTGAACACGGACTTAGTTATGTTGTTTATCTGTGGATTGTGTTGTGTTCAGCCTCGAGCGGTTGGAGGCTCGCTGGAGGCGCGCGCAGAGGCGGGCTGGCGGCGTGACTGCGTTCGCTGGACTTTCCGGCTGGCCGACCTGCGAGCGCTCGCCGGCTTCGACGTGCTGCTCGACGGCGCGCCGCTGCGGCTGCTGCTCACCCACAAGGTAACAAAACACAAAATCAGGCGAGTTAACGCTCCTAACATTTGCTAACTTTCTTTCTTTCACAGACCCTTCACCATCACGAAGCTGAATTCATATTTGCACTAAAGCAGTGGCTACTGCGATTTTTATTTCAGATTCCATAATTCGGTGTGGATGCGCCGAGCGCTGAGAGAGCAGCTCGGAACAGTGAAACAATGGCAAAATACAAAACAAATATTCACTGCAGTGTTTATAGTTTATCTATTTTGTTGTTTAACTAGATTTACTTGCATGTCCCATGCCTTATTGTAGGTGCAACGTGTTTAAATAGGTATCTATTTACGTTTTAGGTCGGTACGGCTACTTTGGCAGTATCCTAATTAAAGCTATTCAAATATTTTTTAGCCGTATAGGTGAATAGGTAGGTATTGATTGACTCATAATGTTCTTTCTCAAACCGTTTTATCAGCCTTGCATTCCGCGCCGCGAGCCGTCGAGTGTACCTACTGGCCGCGCGGCACAATTCAGTTGCATATGTATATACATACACATATTATTTCGTTTTGTTGTATTGTGTAGCAATTTCTGAAGTCTTGATTACTAAACCGTGAAATTGTCCAAAAATTGCATAGAACTAGAAAGCTAACTCAGTTGTAAACCCACAATACATTACGAATGCTCAAAATAAATATTATAATATGTTGCAATGATCACAAAATAAATAATTGTATTACTATGGTGACAATCCTAGTGTTACTGAACCCTAAAAAGGCAGGGGTTTGACGTATTTTCTGTCAATAATTGAGATTTTAGTCTATGTACTGTGTATCAACGCTCAAGAGTCACTTATAAGTATCAATTGCAACTTAAGGGATAGCACTCAACATAGAAAAATCCGTTATATTTTAAAAGTATATTTTGTAAAAGATACGTTCAAATATTTATTACTAGACAGTTTGAAAAAGAAATAAATACCTATATACATATATGACATGCTTAAATGTTACAATGTGTATACTAGCGCCAGCTGTCGTCACTAAACTTAGCTATTTTGATTCAAGTATGCGATGAGTAGTCTAGGTGTTATTACCGGCGAAAAATATTTTTCCTTTGGGCAAAATATTTTTCGCCAAATTTCATCATTTTGCTTTGTCATCGGTAGGTTAGGTTAGGGTGTCCCTTACGTCAGTACTTATTTGTCAAAAAATACTTTTACTAAGTGTAAAATTGCGATAAGCTGTTTTGACTAATGATTTTTTTCCAAATGATATTTTTTTTAAAATACTTTGGTGTCTGATATTTTGGGAAAAGTTTTTTGCCCATACATTAGTAATCCGTTATTACCCTATGATTGAACTTACGTATCATTCCAGTTCGTGGTGGTGGCCGACCCAGAATCTGAGCGCATTGTGGAAATGATCGATCTTCGCTTCTGCACAATAGGGATGTACCAGGGATCCATTGTTGAGGTCAGTAGCACTCGTTTTAAGAAAGGCTACTATTCGAAAACATTATTTTGGTGAAATTGTATTATTTTAAACGATATCTCAATTCGTAGTTAATCGTGACCCAGAGACGCCAAAAAGAGAAAGTAGCTGAAGCAAGAGCTGTGGACGAAGACGATGAATACCAGGTATTTAATTAATATTGTAGTCGTTTCAATAAGTATTTACATATTTATATGGGTACTTTGCTGGGGAGGCCAAAACTAGAGCTCCAGTTATTAATGCTTTTAATAAGAGTGCCGTTTTTAGGGTTCCGTACTAAAAATAGGAATTAGGTATAGGTGCAAAAATCCTTTTTACCTCGATCGTAGGGTTTAATTATACTTTTACTATTTTTACCAAGATTTTGCACTAGTTGAAAGAAAAGCAGATTATGCACCTCGCATCAAGTGATGTATTATTGCGCTCGTGTTTTTAGAGCCCTCACTTGCGTTCGGGCTCCAAACTAACACTCGGCGCAAAAATGAATCATTTTCTGCTTGGTGCAACAACTACTATTGTCTATCTGGCAAGGCCGGTGTGACAGTGTGTTGGTCCGTTCAGATCAGCGCAGCGGCGATGGCGCGCGTGGCGCGGTACACGGGCGCGGAGGGCGCGGCGCCGGCGCCTGGCGAGCAGCGCGCGCTGCTGCTGCTGCCGCCGCCGCGGCGCGCGCCCGCGCTGCACGCCGCGCTCGCCGCCGCCGTGCACCACAACGCCGACTCGCATCTACATCTGCTCTAGGCCGACCGCGACATGCTCGCACTGTTTGTGACATTCCTCTTTTGTTCCTCTGTGCGCACTGAATAAAACACTATTGTGAGAATCGACTGCAGAATACTTTTCACATAAAAAGCGCAAATGTTTTACCATTAGATTTAAATCGTTAGTTAAGATATGCTATACAGTAGTCGCGCCGGAACACTTCACTCGTCAATGTGGCGAAATTAGCAACGTTATAGTTGCAATAAGTGCTCATCCGAAAGCAAGTGGTAACGAGTGCGTGTGCAATGTGATAATCAGCGTATTAACTTTGCCTGAGAAAAAAGGATCTCAATATGCCGTGTTGCTTGTTTATAACATGCAGGAACAATTCAAAGCTCACTATTAAAGTAGGTGTCACATTTCATGCGTAAGTACGTAATTCTCATAATTTTCATTTTCTCCCTCCATAATTGATTGAAACATGGCGGTTACGTGAAGTTAAACGCAACCAGTTACAGTAGGAAAAAAAGAGTTGACACTATTTGTCTCGATTTACGCACCATTCATGAATATGACTTCAGATTTTCGCTGTAAAGTTTAATATAACGATTTAAATCTATGGTTTTACCTATTTAAATGTTAACCAATTTTGACTGGATTTTGTAATGATAATTGTTTATAAACATTATTTGAAAAAGATAAAGCTTACACATTATTATTGTCGACCAGCCTTATGCCCGAAGGGATTTCCCATCGACAACATCTCTGGAACTTTTCTCAAGTGTCACAGATTTTACAGTATCCGGTTCTTTCTTTGCCTGTTTCTTACAGGTTGATCCATGACATTTCCCTTTTTATAAATCAACCCTTAAATCAGTCAAAACTTTTTTATAAGGTACTTACTCGTAGTTTCGAAGTTCTTCAAAAGTCGATGACGCTCTTCCCATACTTTCGTCCCTAATTTTACACCCTTAGGGGATGAATTTCCAAATACGCTACTACTAGGCACTGACTTATTTATAAACAGAAACCTAAACACCAAATTCCATATTTATTACTTCAAAAATGACAAACTTCCATAGAAACATTCATCCCCTACCCCTACCCCTTCTTAGTGCTCCCTACGTTATAACTATAAGGTACTCCTGTGCAAAATGTTGTCCGTCAGTCAGTGTAATGAAATTTGTAAAGTAGATTACATACTCAAAGATCGGTTAACATCGGTTACGGTTTTGCCGCTTGTATAAAAAGTTTTAATTTAGTAGTCTCTTAAGGCTATTTTCTAAGGCACGAGTTACCTTTTAATTAGGTACCTAACAAACAGCGTTGGTCAGTCACAAATATGTTTTTCTTCCTACTACGCTTTAATTTCATCTTAATGGCCTTAAATACTCAGCACAAAGCAGCCCTTATTTGCTCTAGAGCAAATAAAGTTGCATACAAATTTCATTATTGCACTGTTTTGTATTTTTTTTTAATTTGGTTGTTTGATCAAGAAGTTTACACCAACAGCTACCCAATCCGCCCATTCACAGTCCGACGGGACAGCCGACCACTATTCTGTGGACTTACTGTTAGGAAAAAAAAAAACTGGCCACATATCGGCGGCCATATCGAACTGTGATTGTCTCGTCAAACATTTTATTCTCAAAGCACTGGCTGATAAGATAGTATGGGTTAAAAAAAGATTTTTAAAAAAATTGGCATAATATGACAATTAATAGACTAGATACAAGTTTTCTGTGAAAATTTTCGGCTGTTCGACTTTAGCTTCAGAACCAATAGACTGATTTTAATAAATAGGGTATCTTAAGATTCGGGGAGAACGTGCGAGTGTCATAGGCTATATAAAAATTCTAAGGGTGCGTTATAACAGGTGCCAAAATCCTTTTTACTTCGCTACTTGGGTTTAACTGTACTTTTACGTTTTTTTACCAACTTTTAGCAGTAGTAGAAAGAAAAGCATATTATGCACCTCGCATCAAGTGATTTGTTATTGCGCTCGTGTTTTTAGAGCCCTCACTTGCGTTCGGGCTCCAAACCAACACTCGACGCAATAATGAATCACTTTCTGCTTGGTGCAACAATCTACTATTGTGGTTGCGATTGCTACGAGTAGTAGCTATTCTATTACGTCCAAGCACTGCATTACACAGCTTGCACTATACATTTATAGGAAAATTTTAGATTTACTTGTTTTCAACTGCATCAGTATTTTTATGCTTAAGACGTAAATCAATTAGGTAATATTTTGTAATTTTTGTGTGGGGACGAAGTTTGCACTACGATACATACCTACAATGCATTTTTGATGGCTTTATTCACACATTCTTGAGTGTGAAGTGTCTTTAAAACGTGAGTCTAGCTTTTTCCCTAAAAGAGACGTGCCAAATTAAGTGTGCCTTGTGCACTATAATAGTATTTTATTACTGAATTATACATAGGTAGGTATAAACTTGTCAGTAGGTATGCTATATCATAATATATATATTAGTGCGACGCGTACCGTAAAACCCCGTCTCTTCGACTGGGTTTTTTTTTTTTTACCTATACCTACCTTCGCCTATTTTTATAAAAGTTGAAATTCCCGCCTAGTTTTTAGGGCAGGTTCTACAAGAAACTGCCAAATAGAAAGCGTTTTTTATGCATGGCAATATTCTCGCATCAATTGTGGCTAACTTAACGCCGTTTACGATCAGTGCCATTTTTTTGTTGGAGAGACGGCACGTGTTTTTTTTACCTTGGCGGAAGTTCGTTATAAAAACTGCGTAAGAAGAGAAAAAGGTAAGCTTTTTCTTGTATTATAATCTACAACTAATGCTCTTTCTTATGGTATTATTATTTTGTTTTAACTCCTCTACTGCACTGGGAGTGAAGAAATAGCATAGAATGCGTGCAGATGCTTATCATCCTGGCATGTCGTAAAAGTCGACTAAGGGACGGGTCCTCTCCAACATGGTGGACTATCTGTATGGGCGATGGGCTGATCACCTGTCACCATACGGTTCATCATACCATCTTAGGACTGATTAATCGAACGTGGCCACAAGTAGTCTTGTGGCTCTGCCCACCCCAATTAGGGATTTCGGGCGTGATAATATGTATGTATGTATGTATTATTATTTTGTACCTAAGTTATGTGTAAACGTCGCAATCGATTAAAATGTAATTGAGGTGATCTTCCGGCCATCTTGTTGCTAAACTTCGCCTGCCCCTGGGATTGTCAATCCAAGTTTGTGATATATTTATAATTTCTTATTTAGTAGTATTTATATAGTCAAGTAAGTTAAGTCGAATAGGTATGTATACTTGTTTTACTATAGCCAAGTAAGTAAGTCGAATATATATAATTTCATAATTTTAAAACAAGTATTTTTTATTAGTCCTAAAGTAAGTAAGTAAAGTATTAGTCCTAAGTTTCTTTTATTGCTGTCGAGTAATTGTCGTGATTTTTGACAACCCTATTGAAAATACAGTGAATGTATCGCACGCTTAAAAATAAAAGGAAATAAGTCCAAATGAAATTAACTTTTGTTTAAAACTTTACTCAACCGCGTTAGAATTGAATTTTGAATGGATTTGTATTTCACATTATTTCTTTTTAATTTTAAACAAGCGGTATGATACTCACTTCAGATCGAAACTTGTCTTCGCCTAACACTTTTTTTTTAATATGGCTATTTTGGAATAGTTAATGTTCATAATCGAAAAACACGTTAAAAATGACTAAGATATTGGTGGCAACTTTAAATTTTATGTATAATTGACGCTCCGGCAGTATGTAGGCGAAGACAGGGCATTTTGCCTATACTTCGCCTACTACCTTTGGAGTCAAATTGTAGCCATTCTATAGCGACAACGAGCCAAAATACGTGTAAATCTGAGAGAAATTTACAGAAAAATGCCAAAACCCTGGCCAAGTCACGGGGTTTTACGGTAACTTTAAGTTCCTGATTTTAGTTAATAGGCATCTCACTCAATACCTTCTTGGGATGGAGATGGAACTGGTAATAATATAATTATTCGATTGTCCTTTCAGTTGTATACTTAATGTAAAAAATACCTACCTTACTTACACGATGTCTCACATCAGCGACAGCGGCGCCGCGTAGTAGTTAGGTATCTTTTGTATAGTTAGTGTGATGAATAAATGATGATGAAAAGATGATAGCCTTGTCTCTAGGTACTCAAGAGGGAGTTGAACCTGGACTCGCACAGGGAGCTAACTTAACCATTTGTTTGCAACATAAAGACGGAGCTATCCTAGGCTATCTTTCCACTGTAGTTAACCTTTTGAACGCCCCAGTCGGCTGTAGCTGACAGCAGATTGCCGTGCCCCTGACGCCACGATATGCCGTTTTCCATATATTTGCGTCGGCTACCGCCGTCGTCAAGCGCTTATGGCACGTTTTTTCGCTGTTAGTCGTGGCGTTCAAAAGGTTAAAACTACAACCCTTTTCTCATTAATATGTATGTATTCATGTATAGTAGTAGTATGTAGTGGTGGCCTTCGTCCAGCGATTCAAACGAGATGTATGTCTCAAACAAGCTAAGGCACAGAAAACTTTGTTATAATAGACTCTTATGAACTGACACTATAAGGTTTCATCGCGGTCAGCCATTTCACTTTTCCCTTATCGTTTTTTTTTTGGTCACAATAATAAGTTTTTAGGGAGCAATATCTCAGTAACGCAACCACTTAGCGGCGACACACCAACATATTTGACCTCACGGAATGGTCCTCTATTCAACGCACCCAGCTTCAGCCATTTCGAGTTATTCCCACTATTTATAACCGGAAAAGGCTATCTTACATAAGGGTAATGTTGCTATCTATAACTCGTAGGCAAAAAGAGCGCTGGGTGGGAGTGGAGTGGATGTGTCTGTGCATGGGTGCAGTTGCGTGCGCAAGTGCTTGGCTATTGTTTAATATTAGAAGTGTAATGTTCTGTAGAATAATAGACGCACTTTAATAGCTACTTTGGGAATACCTTGGAATAAAAAAATGGTTACTTGAGAAAAAAATGTTTATTTCGAGTACACGATAGGTACCTAATTAATAAAAAAAAAACTTAAGCGTGTCACCTTAAGCTTAAGGTAACACCTTCCATCAAATCTTCGGGGGTCACATGGAATCCAGATGACGACGCGGTGTTGGTGCTAGGAGAGACAACTTCATTTAAATCAGTGTCAGATGACGTCATTAACCTGAATGACAAATGTTTCTGTCATCAAGTCCACGATCTTTTGTTCTGTACTCTTCCTTTATATTTTTTACTCCGTTACACATTTTTTCCCATTCTCTCTCACCCATAAACCTGGCCTAACCTAAAATGAAACCTAACTCCTTCCTTTATGATTGCTCTTAGACTATCTCTACATCCTTGAATGTTTATGTCATTTTGTAATTTATTTCGCATTTTTTCTAAAGTTGGTAATTTTTTTCTCGGATACATAAAAATTGTGGATAGTCCTTTTATAACACCCTTGTCGAAGTCACCAATGTCTCCTCCTCCTCTCTTAAACCCATTTCATATTAATCCTTTTTTTTTACCACGGTTACGAAACACAATAACAAATTTAGATTTTTTTGCGTCTTGGACAATCCGTCTCACTCTACAAAAACAAAATATATTCAAAATTTAAGTGAGCGTCAAGTTGGCGTGCCCGTGGAAGATATCCAGGATCTGATTATTCCAAAAAATAGTACCTAAATAGTACCGAATTAGTACCGAGATCGAAAAAATTGTACCTTTGTAATTTCGAAGATATCGGATATCGGGCTCAACACAGGGATAAAACAAAAACAATACAGACAAACAAGGGATGTTTGTCATCGCGGCAGTGAATAAGTCACTGGCTCAGCATAATGCTTAGATGTCAGACACCCGCAGCGCTGATTTTCAGCCAGCACCGTCGCGGCGTCGTCAGCAGCAATCGGAGCACTATACAAACATACTAAACACTAATAACTAATAACAATAAATATTGTTATTGTGGCATTTGAAAGAAAAAAAATGGAATTCACGCAAAAACAACATAAATATACTATTAATACTTACTATATAATAATATACTCATTTGGTATACAGTATATTTGATAAAAAGTAGATTCTTTTATAATGGCTTCGGGATTAGGATTTTTGGAGCGTCAACAAATAGCCTTTAAGCTTTCGCCTAAGGGTTGTCTCGCACGTACCACAACCACCACGTCGCAGCGTTAAAATGCGGTCAAGCAGTGGTTACGTGTGAATAGTGTCGCTGCAGGTCGTACCTCACACGCGGTCGATAATGACTGCAAAATGTGGTACGTGTGAATTGTACTATTCATTTTCAATACAAAATATGCGCCCGACCACGTGTTGTGGTTGTGGTTATGGTACGTGTGAAACAAGGCTAAAAGTGTACCCGCTAAACGTCCCTTGGATGGGCAGAGAAATATCATTCCAGCACTTAGACGCCAAAACGCCGTCCGGTGGGATGGCACAATAGCCCTAAACTTGAACCTGCACACACTTTTTGACCAGAATATCTTTTTAAAAGGTTCGAACTGCCCTGCTAAGCCAAAAAGCGCTATCTCAATCAGATAATGTTTGAGGACACCTTTTGTAACTTGTCATAAAGTCGATTACTCGAAACTTACTCTGATTGAGATAGCGCTTTTCGGCTTAGCAGGGCAGCGAAAGGGTCTCGTGTTATACCACACCGAACATTTTAAGGGTCGTCAAATGCACGCGCCTACACGCGCCTGCAACAGGTCAGCGGCGTTCAAGTTCGGAGTGATATGGGAGCGGGGACTCTGAAACAAAACGAAGCGCATGGGTTCTGAACTCGTTGTTACAGCCTCTTAGACCGACCAAGTATGCAGCCATCATAATCAACATACCAATAGTTTAATCTAGATATACGAGTGATTCACTCTGGTGGACAAGCAAATCCACACTGAGGTAATCACGAAGATTATACAGAATTATGAGGCGATAGAAGCAATAATTGCTAACCACCACCATACATGTCGCGTATCGCCAGTGCTTATGCTCGGTCGGACAAGTAACTGCCAAAACATCTGACAGTGGCGGCATCAAACCCGTAATCGGACATCTTAGATAAAGGCAAGGGCAAACTAATGCAATCAAAAGCCGTGGAGAAAGTCAACAGAACTAAAATAGTGCTTTTACCAGCTACCCGAGCATGTAAGATGTTGTCAATTGCATTGAGTAATGCAGTGCCTAGCAGCCGACTGACCCTTGAGTAAACCTGATTGACGTCACGATTTCTCGTGTAGCGCCGTGAGCATGAATCGGTCCTAGCACAAAAGAGATAGGTACAGAAGACAATCTTCATACAAGTGCGCTCGAACAAACGCACACATAGACACGCTCACGGACACGATATCTCAGAATGTTTGAGAGCAGTGCTTGCTCGATTACCGAACGCGTTTGTGAACTTTTTGTACAATAATGGAGCAACAAAAAAAAAGTTATTATAACTGTTCAGTTGTCGGTTGTTCAAATTCAACATTAAACGGTGAATTGTCGTATTTTAAGCTACTAGTGGTTTCAGAGAGGTAAGTAGGTATCTGCTTGTATTTCGATGGTTCGTTTTAACGTTACATAGAACAGCAGCTCAATTACGCAGCAGAATTGGTATCGGTTTGGCTCGAAATGCAAACCAATTTAGTCTTAACTCTGTGTAAATAAGGGCACAATTAGTTTACTTTTCGCGAAAGCGATACCACTTGGTGTTACGTAATTGAGCAGCAGGTAGGTAGGAAGGTAAGCGCCCCGCCCCGGCCCCCGAAGAATATATCTAAGATAGATTTATGTAATAGTTTCTTATTTTGAATCAGTATAAACGAAGTAGGTAACTAAATTTCTGTAGGATACATTCACGCCGCCTTACGTAAGTTGAAAATATGTTTTTTTGTTTGTGTAGATATAGTGTTGTTGTTAGTGTCATTTGATAGGTTTAGGTCTAAAACGGATAATGCAATGGAAATTGTGTAACTAGTGTAATCCGTTTAGAAGTTATTAGGGATTTTCAATACTGAAAATTGACAAACGCAGGGTGAAGGCGGCAACAGTGGCTATAGCGACAACAGTGGCGCACTAGCCGTTTTGTCAAAAATATTATAGATAGCTTTCTTTCTTCCTCACTCTTCGGAAGGTCTCCCGATAGAAACAGTTTACAACCAGTTCGCTTGCGTCAGCTATGTAACGAACCCGTGTAATTAATGTTTTTTTGTTTTGACGATGGAAAAAGTGAATTTTAAGATAAGGTGAACTTTCTATTTTTTCACGAACATTTTGTTTTACAAATTGATTAATAATTTTGCTGAGAAATAAACTTAATTGAGGCGATTTTGACGTATACTGCACTTCGATTTAAGCAAAACTATCATGCGTGGTATAAGTTATATCCAAAATGGCGGTTTTGTACACAGTGGCTCAAATCGCTTGAGTACACAGTGGTCCATGATACACTGTGGTGACTGTGTACTGTAGGTACCTACTGATAATAAGTGCTCAGACATTAGTTTAGAAAATTTTACAAGATGTAATAATTTTCGTTAGTTTTTCCTTCCACTTAGGGAAACACACAGTTGACGACATGAAAAACGTTTTTTGAAAAAATTGGTATGAGCGAGAGAAAAGAGTCTAATGTTTTTAAATTTAAGTAACTTGATTATAAATTTTAAGACAAAATATAATTTTTATTTAATGTTACATTTATTGTTTGGTTAATTCAATAAATAAAAACTGATAAAAAGCCGAAAATTACATTATTATTTGGGTTATAATTATAGATGTGAGCTGAGGGCCGATTCACTGTATGCCACCCCCAGTAAACAGTGGCTCAAATAAGTCTTTTTTAAATACTGTTTATTTTCCAAAATATTACCTTGTGGTACTAAATCGATTAAAATATTCAATATATATTAGTTACACTATAATACTATACCTTTTGCATCTTTCCAACACTCGTCCAAATAAAGTTACATCGCTCGAAAAAAAAGTGACCCACTGTTGCCGCCTTGACCAATTTTGTAGGTGTGTTATTTTAGTTATTATTAATTTATATTTCCATTCTTCCCGTTTCATCCTCTACAATAAATCAACTAGATACGAGTGCCACTACGACGATAGTTTTTTGTGCATACGCCATAGTTGACAACCTTAGCGCGACCGCCGAGCGTAGGCATGAAAAGTGAAGTACATACATGTGATTGACTTCTGTACCTATCTCTTTTGTGGTCCTAGCGTGAGCAGAACACGCTCTGTGCGCTCGCTGTGAGCGTAATTCGTAATGCAACTGACGTATATATGACGTTAAACGTCGTGACTGGTGTTTGAAGTCTTAGACTTAGAAGTAAAAAATGAAGGTTTTCGAAGTCGAGGGAGCAAGAGTAAAGGTCGAGTCACCCTGTCTATTGAACTCGTAAAAAGTCAATAGGCTAGTTTCCTGAAAAATTCTAATTAGTCGGTCATTTACATTATAAAAAAATATGTAACGCATAGGTATTTTTTCTTTTGTCAATTAAACAAAAATGACGAAGATATAGTCCGTTGAAGTTCCGCGTAACGTCACGACTTTGTACACTTTTTACCTACCATTAAGTGACGTCATTAGCCCCCACTCCCGAACTCTGCGCGTTATCTTTGTCAATTTTGATTGATTTGATAAAGCAAAAATATACGTGTTCAATATTTTTTGATAATCTAACCGACAGAAAAATTAGAATTACAATTTTTTTACCCAGGAAACATCCCTATTTTAGCAAAGTAACGTCTGGTTTTCCAGCTACCTATATTAAGAAAATGCGTCGGAATGTCGGTCTGCATGTGTGGGTTTGGAAAAACTGCACCCTTTAAGTTGCCCCATAGTGTTTTTAAGTCAGTTGTGTTGTTTATGTGGTTGAAGAACGCACGCTTTTCGCTGTGTAAAGCTGCGAACAACGTGCTTCAGTCGGTAGTATTGCTTATGTGCATTCAGCTTTAGTTCGCTTTAACTTGGCATGAGCTTCATTTCTGCGGCGCATTATAAGCATTACGTTGCTGTGACATATGGCATGTTAACTTTTGAAAAATACTCAGGTATAAACAACTTACCTTTAATACATAAACTAAAAGTCTACTTACCTAGTCGTGTTACTTTTCCTTTTGACTTCGTTATTGTTTTTGTTTCAAATTACAGTTTTGACTCTTTACGCCTGTCTATTCTCTGTTTTACAGTTAGTTACCTTTTTAACTATATAGTCATGTATACACATCTTAATCAGAAATCACTTTAATTACTAATCCCAAGTTTCGAGCAACAAATATTTTCCCAAAAATTAAATAAAGTATTTGTACTAACTGTGGGACCACAATACATAAATATACTACTGAAATTATTTAGGTACGAAAATTTGTACTTAATCTAAGATTTTTCTCTGTTGGCCAATCGGTTAACTTATACCTATTATATAATAACACACTTTAGGAGTTAGAACATGGCAATTTCACACTATTACAATTACATATCTAATAATACTGGATGCATATTAATATAACAAAGTATCGCGAAAACTTCGGATAATTCATAAGACCTAACTAATTGATTTTTGTAAGAATACTATTCGAAAAGCTCTTAATTTTAAAAAATCTTATCTAATTGTTATGTAGTTATAAGAGGATCATATTTATGTAGGTAGGTAGATACTTAGGAAACCCGCTTAGCTATTTAATAATCCTATCATATCTGATATGATACCATTAAGGTTCAGTTATTATATTGTATAATCTTTAAGCTAATAGTAGCAAGGTTTTAGCAGTATTATCTACTCGATCAAAGTAAAAAGTCGTAGCAGGCTCGTAGAAAACATCTTAACGAACGGCGTTATTTATGACGCTAAGGCATGAGTGAGTTGTTAAAAAGCTAAAATTAAACAAATTTGCATAATTAATTAAGCTCTATAAGATTATTGTAGGATAAACTTAGTCATAGAACGCGTCATGCACTTTATTCATTTATAAATATCGACACTTAATAATGACATTCAATGATCAAGTAAGCGATTTTAGATTCATAATTATGAACACACTTGAACCTGGACGGAGAGGGGGCAAAATGAGAAATTAAGTATACCTACTTAATACGATAAAACTGTTTTTATTTGATAATTGTCTCACCTTTTTATGCAAGCCTCTTTGTTTTATCAAACAGTCCTATCCATCAGACGACCATCAATACAAATAGGTATAATATCTGGATCTCTGTCGGGACACAAAAGTTATGATCATAATTTCACAATCCATAATATTGAACGTCGTAATCGTCGATTGTCCTAATATTTATTCCACATAATTTCATCGTTCCGAATAATAACATCGTCCTAATTTCAGTAGTCATACTTAGGGACGGTGTTTTCGTGGCAATTCGAAAATAGAGTGCAGTGGAGTAATTGTTACTTACTTTTAGGATTGAATGAATGATTGAACGAATAACTAACGAAATTCACTTGAGTTCATGAGTTCACTTGACTTGTTGTGTCGGATACTCTGACAAACGAGTCAGTCTTGAAATATAAGTAGCATCATCCTCAGCGCTCTTGTTTCTTTGTGCCTATAACCTATTGGCGCCGATCGGAAAATCTCGGAAATACAGTGAAAACCTCGTGATTAGTGTTTCGAAGTCGATCGGTAAAATTAAAGAAATTGATATGATTAACGAGAACTGGCGGTCGTACTGTGAAAGTTTGAAAATGTACAACTTATCGTTAACCTCATAAGCTCTAAAAAACGTGTCACAATATAAATTCGATGAACTGGTCAAAATTGTTGTTGATCATCTACAACCGACGCCGTCCATTATGGCAGTGCGGTACCAGTTCCGGCAGCGGCGCCAGATGGCCGGGGAAAAAGTGGCGCAGTACGTGGCCGAGCTCAAGCGTCTGTCACGGTACTGCGGCTTCGATACGGTGCTGAAGGACAATCTTCGTGACCAGCTGGTCTGCGGGCTGGCTGCTGATGTCACCCGCCAAAAAGCTGTGACACTTGCCACGTCCTTAGAAACCGCGGAGAAGGACGCTGCTGCAGTTGATGGCAGTTCGAGCAGGGCGCTGGGAAAGCAAGTTCAGCGCGTACCAGTGCAGTGCTTTCGGAAATCTGCGGTAAGCATGCCCGCGCCTGCGAGGCGATGCGGTGTTCAGGATCGACAACTTACGGGACCGGCGGGGCAATCCAAATTGACAATAAGGAAGTAGCAATGGAAGTCGATACAGGGAGCGCGTATTCATGTATTAGTAGTCAAACTTATGATAAAAAATTTAAGCATTCCCCATTAAAAAATGTACCGTTACGCTTAAGTTTTATGATGGAAGCTTAATTAAACCCTTAGGAATTATAAATACTACGGTCAGGAACTCGACTGCTGACAGGGCCTTGGATTTATATGTAAGGTACCTGCACCATGTAAGGCCCCACCTAACACATAAACAGCAAAAATATATATTATTTTAAGCAAAAAAAATGCATTTCTCTATATCATTCATATCACTTTACTTAAAAAGATGAAAAATAATCTTTGGAATCAATGTCTTCTATTTATTAAAAACTTTTTTATAAAAAACAATCTTTTGGGCTTTATTTGATAATTTATCCCATAAAAACGCCCGGCCTTTTAAAAAACAGTAGGTACTCTAACTAATAAATACCGCCAAAAAATATCATAGGAATTTCTTGCATAAAACAATTTAAAAAGATTAATTTACATCAAAGAGTTACCTGAAAGCAAAAATAATAAACAATTTTAGGCAAACCCAAAGATGCTTATGATTTTTGAAAGCCAGTTTTTGTAAAAGGTCACGTGCGGTCAAGAGTGCAACTATTTTGTGACTGCAGATATTTGACTAGACTCGCGGCCGAGTGTTGGCGCTTTGGCGATGGCCGGCCATTTTGTCTATTGTATTAACTGTCAAAATTTCAAATCGCTGCCACTATTCTTGACGGGATTTTTTAAATGTGGCTTTATTAGGCACTGGGCCTTACATGGTGCAGGTACCTTAATACGGGGTGCTGCTACTTCGCTGTTGAGTCGTCAGAGGCTGGCAGAGTTGTGTATCAATTTGCCAGTTTTCGAAACGAATAGTGTTAGCGTACGGCAACGTTTTGTTTGTAACTCAGACAATATTCCTGATGTTGATGTTTGTGCGCTTATTGACAGATATTATAATTTGTTCGATGGGTCGCTCGGGCGGTACACGGGCGGGTGCGCCGGGCTATACATGCGCCCAGACGGGGTGAGCGTCAAGTTGGCGTACCCTTCGAAGATATCCAGGATACGATGATTCCAAAAAATAGTGCCTGAAATATCTCAGTGTCTATAAGAGCTACGAAGTTGAGACTTCGGGAGCCAGGGGTACTATTTGTGCACAATTTTTTGGGATATAGAGCATATTTGGGAACAGCACTGTTCTTGAGATCCAAAACTGGTACGCCAGCTTGACGTCAAGTTAGCGTACCCGTTAAACAAGGCTCATATCTCCGAAATTACAAAGGTACTATTATTTCTAACTCGGTACTAATTGGGTACTATTTAGGCACTATTTTTTGGAATCATCAGATCCTCGATATCTTCGAAGGGTACGCCAACTTGACGCTCACCAGACGGTACGCCGGTGTAGGTACTGTCGCGCGCGGCCGCTGCCCTACTCGTTGCGGCTAACATAACCTAACCTATTTTACCTAGTTGTTGTAGAATGTTGGAGTGTGTTTTCTTACATTGCGGCAGCTGCCCCCGAATCCCACTGTGATGGACTCCACCCCCCACATCCTACTGCCTAGTGCGTTGCATTCCAGG
The DNA here is from genome assembly GCA_947859335.1 of Tortricodes alternella. Lineage (NCBI taxonomy): Eukaryota > Metazoa > Arthropoda > Insecta > Lepidoptera > Tortricidae > Tortricodes > Tortricodes alternella. The sequence continues at coordinate 16,344,258 of OX401970.1, read as the reverse complement.
TTACTAGGTACATTTAAATTGTACCTACACGTCTAAATGATTATGGCACCTTTGATTACCAAGTTATTAGAACAATACCAATTATGAATTTAAATAGCTACGGCACCCCTGTGTATGTCTAGAGTTAAAATGGAAATAAGGAAGAACCATTAGTATGAAAATAGAAATCAGTAATTATGTAAATTATGATAATTAAAATTATGACTAATAAAATAAGTGTTACTGTCGACAAATTGTGCCCACAAAAAAGTATTTTGACTTATTGTTTGTTATGGTCATTGACGTGTATAGTATGACAAAAGTACCTACCTATGTATGACAATTGACATTAGGACATTCGATGTTCATGGAACATAAGGGGATCCAATAATATTTCATTAATTCATCTCGTCAATTTGACAATTTCTAAACAGTTTTTAAAAATACTTTTTGCATTGAAATCACTGTCTGAAATATTAAGACACAAACGCGTTAAGAGGACTGATGTGAATCAACGGCAAAAATCAACCTTTCCATACAAAAGGCGATAACGATTTTCACCCGATGCTAACCGATTTTGACCAATTTTTGATAGTTTGTCAGTTAGAACAAAATCTAGGTCTATACGTTTTTTGAATATTGATTAAAGATCAAAAAAGTCAAATAATCGCCGAAATTAGTTTTGTATGCGAATATCAGAATAAAATTTAAGTTAGGTACCTATTGATTATAGTGAAATTACCAAAACGCATTGACCTAGATTTTGTTCTTACTGACAACCAAAAAAAATATTAATGGATGGAAATCGTTATCGCCTTTTGTATGAAAAGCCATTGGTTCACACTCCTCTTAAAGCAGCAATAAACAAAGTAATACTGACACTTTCTTAAATACTTAATTGCAAAGTAATGGTTAAGGTCCCATTCGAGGCTCCAAAATTTCATATAATCACCCATATATTGAAAACGTAATCATCCCTTAAGTACCTACCCGACAAGTTAACAATAATCATATCCGAACAAATTCACAATAAATTTAATTTATGGATTTACTAATTATCTATTATAGTTGATTCATAAAGACCATAATTAAATACAGTCTGGTTTACATTACCTACGGACTTTTTCAGTCTTCTTAATAAATTTAAAATTGCCAACGCCATGCCTAACTACGAGATAAGTAGAAGATCGTGATTTCCTCAGCGAGATCTAAGTGAATGGGTCCAGCTTCAACTATCTACGATTAAAATGGCACATAATTAAGTTTATTATAAAATCAAGGCTCGCATACAAGAAGTGTTAATATCGAACATTCTGGATTTTACAAAAGATTTCTATACTAAAGCACCGGGTCCATGCGTTAAGTTAGCACACTACCCCTAAAAAGGAATAAGTGCGGTGCGGCGATGCGAGTTGCCAATCAATAATACTAAGTGGAAGTGATAATAAATCTGCGATAGTCTGGAAATAACTATATGTTCAGGTAGGCGTCGCGAATAATTTCTCAAGCTTTTTTGGTGGCACGTTTTATTTCTTGGCCTTTGGACATAGCTGGCTATCATTAATCAAAACCCAGATTTAAATATTAGAATCTAATCATACCTCAAGAGGTATTGTTAATTGAAGGTAGTATTCTGACAAAAAAATGAATTTCAACGTTTACATATAACTTTAAAAAATACTTATGAAAACAATATAGATCTTGCTTCATTTATGGATGGAGTCAACGCCAATGTCTCTCAACAAAGCAGCGTGATCGGCTTCTTTCTGTTTCTTTTTATTTATACACAAAAAACGGACACATAAATAATACGTTTATGGACCCGTTATAAAAAAAGATTTTTTTTCACAAGATAAGGTTAATTACTCTTAACACATTTTAACATTAACATCCAATGAAACCTTCGATCATATAAATGGGGAGATAATGAACGCTCAAACCTTCTGCTCATATTATTACCTCATTTACATGCAGCCACTGCCACTGCTGCTCGCGCTGCCAAAAATAATTCCCGCATACTGCTTTCGATGGCAGTGGGTGTTTACATGCTGCTTTCTGACTCACTGCGCGCCAAGCAACGCGAGTAGCAGCGGCAGGAGCAGGAGAAGTGACCCATTTACACACTCGCGCTACCCACTTCCATGACCACTTCCCCGCTCACTTCTGCTGCATGTAAATGAGGCAAAACGTGTTGGTCACGCGGACCTTGTATCACTCTCTGACTCTATTCAAGTACCTTAATTAAAAAAAAAAACATTTTTTTTATAGTGTTAACGAATTATATCTGCGTTAACGGTCGGTAGTGCCCAGGCCAAGACGAGCCAAGCAAAACTCTTCCTGAAGTCCTAGAAAGCTGAAATTTGGTATGTAAGGTAGTATGTATTAGTACACAAAAAACAGAAACATTCTAAAAGGTCTAAATTCCTTAAACTAGGGGCTGGAAGTTTGTATGAGACTTTCGCAAATTTTGATGCTAGAGGTCTAAAAACTTATATGGACTCCTTGTCATAAATAATAAAATACCTATTTCAGGATTTTCAGTAAATCACCCCCTACCCTTATACAGCTACACAGACTTCTTATTACAAATTAAAAAATATTGCCATAAGCAACTTACAAAAAGAAGTGAAATCCCACCAAAAACATTCTCATGTGTAAAATGTTTCCAAGACGAGACCATATGGCTCTCACTGTTAAAAGTTATCAGATCTCATGAAGAGTCACGCTTCTAACTCTATACACCCTATTTGGTTCGTATAGAGTAAAGTATTTCAGTTTTTTGTTTGGAGAGTGGTACTAATTGAACACGTACGATGGTATTTTAAACGGGAACACACTCCTCTCAGGTATGAGTTGATCGGTAGACGATTTCCGGACAACTCAAGCAGACGTGACGCTTCAGTGTGAGTCCTGGCTCACATTTTGTGTAACGGCCCGAGCGCCCAGTGCCTTATCTCCCAGTTTATATGATCGAAGATAAGATGAGTAGAGTCGTTGCAACAGCCTCAGTTTCTATACCTGATGGTCTGGGTTAATTTTAGAGCCGTGGTGCAATTAATTACTGTTTTCAGGTACTGTGGCAAAATTTCAATCGCTCAACACGTATAAGGCAGTAGGTACACATTCAGTGCCCGCACACGACACAACGGCAGGCGCAGATACAAGGATCAGATAACCTGATCGTCATCTACATAATGTCATTGGCAGTGGATTAGATAAAACATATTCTGATACACCAGTATGCATATCGTGATATTTTATTATAAATTGAATATGTTTCGAGGAAAGTTACCTATTGGGGTTGAAATTGACACAAACTCTTAATTTAAAACCGATATGGATATAATTATGTAAAAAAATCCAGCTGGGACTAAGTTCATTATATATATACACAACTAGTTTTTAAAAGCTATTTAAAATGTAAAGGTTTGGCCTTTATTCCACATTGGTGTTAGTGATACAGAAACCGGTCATTACTATGGTCACGAAATATCGCTTTATTTTGTCACTTTCTTTTCAATGTAAATTTCTCAAAGTAAGATAAAGGCAAAGCAAAGCGATATGATACAAAAGCGATATCATATTGCTTAGCCAATGTCGAATAGAGGCAATGGGGGCTTAATCAATTTACAATCCATTAGTGATGAAGAGCTTAGCAATAAACAAAAAGCCCGCCTAGTGCGAGTCAGGCTCGCGTACCAAGGGTTCCCTACCACCTTCCACGATATACAATGTAACGCGATGCACAATGGTACAAATATGGACCAGGGGTTACCATGGTCTTGTTATTTGATTCAAAGTTAGGTCTTTAAACTGAACTGAATTGCTATTTCGTTTTACGATATTAATGTTTTGTTAGGCAGGGGTTCTGTTTAGCTGTCATCTGACATAACTATACGTACTGCTCTGCAAATGGATAGTTTTTTGATCATGGTACCCCCCAAATGATCTTTCTGTGTGAATGTGAAAACAGCGGCTAAGTATCTTCTGTTCTATAAAGCTTTTCTGATTAATTGCCGAATTAACCGAAAGCCAATTAATTAAACATTGCTACAATTATAGCTCGTCCGCTGTAAAAAGAGCGCTGGGCGGCGGTTGAGGGGATGTGTCTGCGCATGGGTACAGTCGCGCGCGAAAGTGCTTGGCTACTGTTGAATACCTACTAGAATTTATTGTTTATATGTCTAATGTATACTATTTCAAAAAAATATAAAAAATGTCCGAATCGGCTCACAAATGTCGGAGTTATATACTAACAAACATTAAAAAATATATACTTACATTTAAAAAAAGGACAGATTAATTGAAAACCTCCTCCTTTTTAAGTTGGTTAAAATGAGCGCTGTTGGACTTACGACTTATATGGCTGCCAAGTGCCCAACGCTCTTTTTACGAGACGCGACCTGTAACCTCAGCCGTTTTCGTTGCTTCTGCAGTTTGTTTTAAACATCCTTTTAACTAATTAACTACACCACTATCAGCTTCTCTCTTCATAAAAGAATAAACACTATACAATTTTTTCTTTTATTTTTACGTACTGTACTTTGGGAGCGAACGAAAGGTCGACTGGCGAACCAATAGCGCGCTACCACAGGCATACTGCGCGTAATCCCCTCCGTCACACTTCACCTCATACCACCAATTTGGCCGGCAAATCGACTATTGCGCAGCCCCCACCGCCAGCGCTCTTTTTACAGTGGACGAGTTATCCTACACAGCCAAAAAATCTTTTCTTTTAAAGCGTTTTCGTAGTTTCCTAGTACTTTTTAAAGATTTTAACCTTTCCCAGTTTGTGAGATTACGGTTGCGTTCAATTAAGATCCCTAAATAGTTTATATTTTTATGTCTATAAAGTACTGAGGCTGAATTCGACACGACCATTCATTCAAATTAAGCACGCTAAGGCGGCTTTAACAGCGTGCAAAACTAGGTAAGTACTTAAAGAAAATCGCAGGCATCTTTATTATTATAAATGCTCTAATGTAAATTATTTTCGTGCAAACTATAAGTAATACTAGCTTCCGCTTGCGACTTCATCCGCGTGGTCACCCTGATCACCTAGCGGTACGACGTAGTGTCATACCTACCAAATATACATAAAAAATTTCATAAGAATTGGGCGACCCGTTTCAGAGGAGTGCGACCACAAACACCGGGACACGAGACATATATATATATATATATGTTTGTAATGCAAACGTAAACGTAACAAGTCCTAGTGCTTAATAAGGAAATCGCTTTAGGTACTATTTTATTTCGTTAGAGAAACGGATCAATATGGGCATAATAAGTACCTAACATGATATAATATGTACCTATACATATGAGTAGGAGCGACAAATGTATTCATACATTGTCAACTAAAATCTTGACGGTATATGTTTTAACGTGAACGCCGGCGTAACCAATAAGAAGGGAGAGCGTCATCCCAGTACTTTATAGACACAAAAAATAGACTAAGGTTAACTGTTTCTTTAATATCTCTCAAACGATCCAATATTAAAATCAGTTAAAATATGTATACCGTCGCCCTGCACTGAAAACCTCTGAAAGCAAAGTTATGTTGATCAGTTAACGCGTTTTTAACTGCAGGGCGACGTTACGAGTATGCGACACAATCGTAAAGCATTCAAATGATAAACCGCATGACGGGTTTAAATTTATTATTTCAGGGACGAGTTATTATCAAATTTTGCTTTTAAATACTTGGTACAACTGTGCCGAATTTGAGCTCGTTTCGTTTAGCCGTTCCTAAGAAAAAATTCTTAAGTGATCGTATAATTTTCCCGTTTTTTACACTATTCGGTAGGTAATCTTAAAAATGTAGACTATTAACCTATGGATTAATGCTATCCCAAAACAATAATAAGATGGGGTGACTTAACAGCTTAACACAAATAGTTTCAAAATTGATTTACCTACACATAATTATCAGTCAACTGATAGCAATAATGATTACGTGCATAGAATAAACAAGCCAAAATGCGTACACGCAAATTTATCACGCTAGTGACACAACATAGACAAACGGACAGACGGTTAACAAAGTGATCGTATAATAAAATTGTTCCTTTTTTCGGAATTCTTAATAATCAGTTAAAGAATCCGTTAAAGAATCAGTTAAAGAATACGTTAAGGTATCCGCCTCAGTTAAAGAATCAGTTTAACAATCAGTTAAAGAATCAATTAAATAATCAGTCAAAGAATCAGTTACAGAATCAGTTAAAGAATCCATTAAGGTATCCACCTCGTAGTGGTAGAGCCAAACAGTAATCTTCACTAGATGATTGAGATGAATCCTAGGTAGCTTAAGCTTAAGTCACCCCAAACCCCAGTGTTTTCGGATTATCTCGCGAGTTTATCATTCGAAAATATAACTCGATGTTTCATGGACTTTTCAAATTCCTTGGTCACGGGTAGACTGAGGTCGCAGCCATGTGATCTAACGTACGCAGAGACACATTCAAGTTTAGAGCGAATGTCTTTTTTCCTTACAGTCCAAATTAATAGTATCGTTTATCCGCTGATCAGCCGCTGCGAACGTTAGAGAATCACACCACACACACAGTATAATCAAGTATACAGTATTCTATCTTCATACAAACGGCCGAAACTACGCGCTTCGAAATCTCGGTGAACTTCGGTATACCGTACACAGTTATGGCACGAGAATTTTTGATATTTTGGATATGTTAAAAGCTCGGCAGTGTCCTACATACTGCTTACTTGTTTATACTGTTCCACAGATCACCCTCAATAGATACCGCATGTTGCAATTTTGTTACAGCGTTGAATTCACCAAATTTGGAGTAACGGGTTAAGAGCGGCGACGTGATTGGCTATTACAATTTGGAGGCCGCACATTTTGTCATCGCTCTATAGTGATGGACATTATAATTAAAGAGTATCGCTTATCGATAGAAATTATATTAATGACTGATACACATTATAGTATTGAATCTGAATGTGTCCATCGTTCTTTCTCCTAGTATGACGCACTCTTAGAATTCTTATACAACGTGTTTTGTAATGAATTTAAAGTAGAATCCATTCCACTTGTTGTTAACACAGGTTTCTTATTTATCAAAAAAAATCGAATCAAATCAAAAATTAAGTTTCAGTAATAGCAAATTGGCGCCAATATGCACGCATTAGTACGAAAGAGGACGTATTAAAAAGAAAAAAAAAAATTATTCGTGACTGAACTTACTTTTTTTGTCAATGCTGTGGCGTTGATACAAATAATATTGAACGGCTCGAGTTGAGGCGGTGTCGATATAAAACGGTGCCGAGTGGATATGTGTGCGTTAAGCTTTATTCAGACCAACATAGTTTTGTATTCCCTAATTGACGTGTGTCACAATATGCGTTATTCCCAAAACACGTTGTATAGTCTATGACACTTACACGTCCTCCACGAATCATACGATACCTGTTTATTTAAATCGCTCCACAGTAGTTCAGCACCTAAAGTTTTTGGTCTTTGGATTTTGATTTTTCGTAACATACATACGTACTTATAGTATACATACATACATAGACTATTAAACCCTCCTTTTGGCTTCTTGCAGTCCGGTAAAAACGACATCAACGTTACGCTCCAAAACTATTAGTTAATCAGTATAAATTGAACTTTGCTAGATTTGTAGAAAATTTATGCTATGAAGGCTTTTACCTACCTACCGATGAAATGTTATTGTATTTTAGGTAGTTTTACGTTGATGTTTTTCCACACTATTTTATGGCACACGAAGGCAATTTGAACTGGTATTTTCACACAGTAATTTTTTTAATCCGTCACAACGTGTACGTATTGGTTTAGCAATTAATCGATACTATAGCTGCGTTACTACCAAAGCTGTGCGAGGCAGCTAAGATGAGCGCGAGAAAAAATTTCATCAAGAGGAATTAGTAGACAAATTAACAACACATTTTACAGTGATTGGTGGATTTTTTCCTTGCTCATTTTCCTGGCACGGCTTTGGTAGAACCGCAGCCTAAAATAAAAACCATGACGTAATTTTATACAAGTGCAAATTGCACATATTATAATGCGCACCTTGGAAGCGGTATCTAATTTGGGGTGATCTGTGACTGAGATGGTAATTAGTCTATGACAGATTAGTTTAAAATATAAAATACCACACAAAATCTATTCAGAAAAGCTCGCACGAATGAATTGAATGAAAGGATCTATGTGTAGGTGTATCACAACGGGTTGATTAAATGAGTAATACAAACTTGTGCTAAGACAAACTTTTCTTTTAACTAATGGTTTCATAGCTAGGGAGCTGGGTGCCAAAATGTCTATATGATTTGTTTGTGTGGTAGACCTGAATTGTTCGATTAATGACAATGTAAGTAAAGTACCACAGAAAAACAGTCTGCCACCATGGTAGAGCTGCGTTTTCAATTGACAGCGTTTCAAAAACGTAAAAAAAACGGTGTGCTAAATCATTTGTTCGTGTCTGCCTCCTGGACTGATGATCAGAATCATCCTCAAAACGGTGAACATCGAAGAGGCAGACGTCCAGCCCTCTGACATTTTAAGTAATACATTTTTAAACTTTTTTATAATTTAAAAATGTGTATAATGAAATGTCCGCTTGGCAGACCTGTAGTGTTCGATTAATGACAATGTAAAGAACCACAGAAAAATAGTCTGCCACCATGATAGCGCTGCGTTTTCAATTGACAACGTTTCAAAAATGTAAAAAAACGGTGTGTTAAATCATTTTTTCTAAATACCTACAATTTCTTTTTTAAATTTAATTTTTTAATTCAGGTTAATTCATCTTTTTTATTTCGGGTCACCGAGGCTACTAAATTAACGAAAATGTTATCGTTTCACTCTGACACCAAGAAAAAAAAATCAAGTTTCACCAGAAAACAATATACTAAGACGTGAACTGTTAGTAATAACAATATTAGACCGTAAATACCCACTTTACTTTCAATCCTGATAAATCTTTAAAAAATCGTGCATAAAAAAATCTGCGACCTAGACGTCTGCCCACAATTTTTTCTCTTTTGAGAGTTCTAATGAATCGAATGGACGCAACGAGACCGACGAATAAATGATTTAATATAGCATTTTTTTTACATTTTTGCAACACGTCTCGTGATAAAACAGAGCCCTGCACGTCTGCCTCTTCGATGTTTATCGTTTTGAGGATGATTCTGACCATCAGTCCAAGAGGCCGACGCGAACAAATGATTTAATACCTCTTTATTTTTTTACATTTTTAAAGCTGTAACTCTAAAACGCAGGGACATAAGACTTTCATTTACTGGACAAAATCGATGTGTATTGACATAAACTTTCATCCCTATCAATATGAAAGACGAACAAATCATATACCCAAATGGCACCCAGCTCCTGGCCTTAACTATAACTAGAAAGAAAACTGTTAGTATTTTGAAACAACTTCGTTTTAATGTAGTCGTAAATTTTGGGTACTTACTAAACCAATCTGTCTTGTGCATTTTATGAACAAAAGAAATCTTTTACGAATTGAACGGCATGAAGGGTAACATTTTGACACCTGGTTTTTTTTTCAAGATCGCAAACGCGCATGTTACTACTATTTCATTATAATTATGGTCAGGGGAGCTACTGAGAGTAATTTATACCCAAGTTTGCAACACTGAACATGTCGTACTACTCCCAGGAACTCGAAGAGATTGGCTCAGTGATTCGCCCGAGAGATTACAATATACTTTACTCGTAACTAGTAGCAGGCGCATGTGCTGCCTTTGTACACAATTTAAACTTTTTGAACGCGCCAGTCAGCGGTAACCGACAGATTTCCGTGCCCCTGACGCCACTATATGCCGTTTTCCATACATTTGCGTCGGCTACAGCAATTGTCGAGCGCTCACGGCACGCTTTTTCGCCGTGTAAGCCGTGGCGTTCAAATCTCTCGGGCGAATCACATCGTTTACTAAACATCGTATGTCACTTACAGGTAAGTTCGTTTGATCTTCTATTATCCTTAGAGTCGCGCCAACGCGGCGTGGCTGACTTCGCTCTTTAGGTACCTACGCTCGGCCATCAAACAACTCGGAGGTATATAACGCAGTAGGTTGCCGCTCGCTCGCTTGCTGGCCGATTCGCACAAGCAGCCTATAATATTATAGATGTTTTGTGTTTTTGGTGACGCGGGTAAAAAGCTGACAACCCTAGCGTACACGAAAGAGCACGTTTTATGCGCCGGAGAGAAAGCATGATTAGGCTTATTTTTGCACCTAAACACCGGTGTTGTTAGACAGTGATTCTTCGGTACGTTATCTACTTATTTCGCAGGTATCGGCGATCGGCGAAGCTAAGCCAACGTTCGTGTTTGGTGAGGTTAGGTATAATACCTACCTATTTACGTCCTCGTACTCATACGCAGATAAAGAACGGTTATATTGTCATATTAGGTACTTATTTGGTAAATCATTTTAATGTAACTAATAATTGTAATGAAACTTCTCGTCAAGAGCGAAATGATTAGGGCTCAATAACGGTCCGACATTATATTCAGCACACGTTCCACTGTCACTGTGTCACGGTTAAATTAAGGTCACGAATGTAATTTTGTCGGAAAATAGTCTTATCATGTGTATTGATAATATATAGGTAGGTGTATGTATACCTAGTTTTTATTTGGCTGCCAGCCCTTGCGTTGAAACGAATTTAATGGCCTCGTGCGATGGTCGGGCAACAGTCAAAGAAATAAATGCCTTACGTGCGAGCGAGTAGGCACATTTTTGACGCTGAAGTAATGAGACACCTAGGTAACGATAGCGGTAGATATGTATTAAATTGTTTGGAGCAAGCGCGGATCCACCGTTGTGGCCACGATGGGCATGCCCACAACCCTAATAGACTTGTGACTTCCTTTGTAGGAATGCCCCTTACTAATAATCATGAGAGAGTTCATACTCCGACTCGGACTTGGCCGATTTTTGGGTGGCTGTGACCACAACCTTTTTTGAGGGCTGGATCCGCGCTTGGTTTGGAGTGATGCAGGCCTGTCCGTGTCTAAGGACAGCACGCACTCAATGATAGGTGACATGAGTTTCATTCATTCCATTCATGCTAGCTTTTGTGAATTGACTTGTACTCTGTTTTCAAAAAGATATCTTTTTTCTGCGCAGCGCTATACAGAGTCACCTAAAATATTTGTTTGACTTAAGATGATACAACCTTTTGAACCCTTCACACCAAAGTCTTATTTAGTTCAAGATTCTCCTTGAAGCCCAGATACTAATTGACCTCATTAGATACTATAATACTATAAAAATCTAGCGAATGTATACTACTACCAAGGATTATTCGAAGGGTTTTAGTTTAATTTCGTTGAATGTGAACAAACCCATTAAGTGCTGCACTAAGGAACTCGACAACCTGTTAAGCTGTCTCCGGCATCTCACGACCTTACCAATCTTGCACCACGTAATCGAAGAGTTTTTAATTTGCGTTTGATAACTGAACTATTTTTTACAATTAAGTACTTTAACATTGCACACATAATTACGTAACATCAAATACTGGAATTGATAGGTATATTAATATTATCTTTACTTGCTATTTTTGTCATTATGTAACTGTAGATTTTTCAAGGAATGCTCTGAAACATGGAATCATTAAAAAAAAAACCTAAGCCCAGTAAAGGGGCAGTTCTTAATAACTATAATCCATTTAGCTATAACTATGACACTAATCTATATATAATAGCGTAAATATCATGTCTTTTCATCTTGATGTTTATCGCTATGAAATGTGTATTAATGATATGAAAATTATGTTGAAAGTTAATTATAATACTAGTTAACAAACCATTAGTGTTACACCACACAAGACAGACTTGTCGCCTTTGAAGGCAGCGATCGACCCCTCGAGCCAGTGTTAGTCCAGGTACAGAATATCTATTCTTTATATTATCTTATCAGCACGCCTTAAGGGTGCCACACACATCACCAATAAGTCTCCGGGCCCAGCCTCAGCTGCGGTATGATCAACTCAACGTCACGCACATTAATTACTAAACCCATTGGAACTGAACCGCACATCATCCGACTGACGTCGCCTCGAAGACGGGTCGGTCAAGTGCGAGTCCCACTTTTGCATCTGCCCATCTATCAGAGTCAAATATTAAATAAGTACATTTTTTATAAATTCACAAATTCATTTCCATTTCCGGGAAAAACAAAATTACGTAATTTAAGTATTTAATTAATATTTGTTATCTCAATAATATATTGGGACATTAATTTAATACAGTGTCATAGTACCCCGAAAACAGTATTGTAAGTTATAATATAATGTATTACTGAAAATATCGCTTTAATGTGTTAGATACCTTATGATTATGATTAAAACAAAAAATACTTCAGGTTCCATTTTCTTTTATCCATCTACCTAAACTCTTTGCTCTCATCACAATGTGGCTAAGAAAAGGGTTAGCTGTTTTAAGTTATAGGGTGGAGCTTCAAATCCGGATGCGACACATACAATACGTAATATGACTTCCATCCGGTAATCATTCGTTAAAATATATCTAACTATGGTGGCTTCTTGCAGTCTGTCACTTACCTTAAACTAATAATCAAAACAATATAACAATCAAATCAAGTCTTAATTGGATATGTTTTAAATGTAAAGCTACTAAAAATGCTACTTTCATACCTCGCCTTTTTACTAATGCAATTGATTTGCTACAAAACATCTTTTACAATTAAATGTAAGAGATATATATATATATAATATCATATAAGCTTTTATACAATGTATTAATGAACAATAAATATATTAGGATAAGCGACGTTAAAGTAACTCGTCGGTATGGTTGAGCTACAAATATTGGCGCAGTCTCTCCCTTATTTATATCTGGACATCAATAATTGTAAAAGTTGTTTTATGTTAGCAATTCCACTCGTATGTATCATATCAGTGCTGTTGGGCGCTTGCCTCCTCACAACCATCCTTTAATATTAGATAATATCATAATGAATAAACATCAATATACTTATTATGAAACAACAACTTGATGATGATAAACTATAGACAAGCCCGCAATGCGGATATTAAATGACATTACATCTTTGTCTAAACACTTAGTGTAACCTACAACATTTATTTTATCGTCGCATATTGTCGATATTTTCTAGAATTCGAGGCTGTTGCACGAGACACGGGACTATATTGACTTGGTGCCATAAACGAGTCAAGTCATGCATGTAATATCTGTATATTTATTACATGGAAATTATTACGCACGACATACAACACAGGATTTTGTAAATTAAACCCATTTTCCTGTGTGAATGAGGTTGATATATATATTATTCACAACCTCGCCGTTAATAATACGTCCCATTGAGGTTTTACCTAAAATATATCTGTACGATCTCAGCTAACGAACATTCAATACATATATAAGTAAGTCGTTATGTTCATACGGTGACTTGAAGGAGTTTCTAAAGTTTTACCATATTTGCAGTTTGTGGTCTGAACCTTAACGTGGTCAGTTAATAAGAAACTTGCGTTCAATTATTATCGCACAGTACCTATTCAGCCTACCCGGACGCGACTAAACATTACAACGTATCACATTCGTAACTAAACCTTCAACCTGAAAAACCTACCTTTGCCATTGCACTGTATCGTTTGACGGTCTATGGTTTATATCAATGAACGCTTATTTTTTGGCGTTTAGAGTAGAAATATTGGGGCATGACATGAGCCGAACCTGCATAAAACAATCATTACTCGTACGATGATATCCAGCAACGTCCGGAGATACGTCTTTTTGTGCGAGGTTGTAGGATGAGCCTATATTCGGATTAGGCCATCACGGCCATCATTAACTATTGAATGGCGCTTCGGAGAACTTCGTCAAAACGGCTCCGATTGCGTCTTGTCTTAAGCTGGTTGGTTTGAAGTCCAAGTTCGATTAGATCGACAAAAGTAAATCGCTCCAGTCATCACTTTCGGTTCTCATATGCGGTAGGAGAGAGCGCGAGTCGCTTCCACCTTCATAATATACGATTTACAAATTAACTAATGGACAAGCAGAAAGAGGTTCTCGAGGTTCACGTACGGAACGAATACTTCTATAGGCCTATTGATATATTCACAAAGAATCCTTCCTAAGTAATTGTGTCGTAATGTATAAAGTGTCACTATAAAGCAGTTAGAAGGTAAGCTGGTCGTATTTACAATCGGAGCGGGCGAGCATATGCACCCATAGTAAACCCTGACTATAACATGTAGCCGAAGGCATTCTCATTGCAGCCACAGCAGCTTAAAAATCTTATTCTGAGAAAGCTTCACAAGCTTACTGAAATTAGTTTTTAAAACATTTCGGCGCTCTATTTAAATAGGTTTCGCTCGACGAGATAAAAGAAGCACCTAATATTTCACAAGTTCATTTAGCACTGGTCGAAGGTGATGTGTTTCAGAGATGTTTGGGTGGGGTTGTAAGAGGAGTAGGCGTGTGTGGGCGTAGCTCACACGTGGCAGGGAGGCGGGGAGCGCGCTGGGAGCCGGCCGCGCCACACCGCGTGTGCGCAGCCGGCGCCGCCGCCCTCGTCGCGCTGACTCGCCTTATCTGGAATACCAACATGATTTTTGTAGAAAATGTATGCATATATATAGATCACATTTGTTATCAAACTTCTTTAAGTGTGTATAACATCTTATGTTGATTCTATGGATAGGATTTCGAATTTCAAATTACTCACTTGAACCATAGATGAAGCCCTAGAAATATATATAGGTCATACGAGTAGTACCTACCCGAGCCAGGGATCGTTAATCATTTCCTCCCGGCCAATAACTCGTACAAAGATTCAGAGAGTTGTATCATGAAGCCCCGTGAACGTCAGGTTCCATGGGTGGGTCTGCAGCGGTAACGTCTCAAACTAGTAGTTTTTTTTATCATGTCCTCCCGATTGAGATTTCGTTATATGATAGCTGACCCAATATCGTACTCGTATCGTGTATGGGAGCGATGCAGTCCGCCGCGAGCATGAGCATGTCGAAGCTAAGGCGATGGTGATATACTATGTATTTTGTCGAATTAATCAAATAAGGTGACGTTATAGTTAGGGAACTGGGTGCCATTTGGGTATTTGATTTGTTCGTCTTTCATATTGATAGGGAGGAAAGTTTATGTCAATACAAATCGATTTGGTCCAGTAAATAAAAGTCGTACGTCCCTGCGTTTTTGAGTTACAGCGCATTAAAAATGTAAAAATAAAATTGGTTCTTAATCATTTGTTCGCGTCTGCCTCTTGGACTGATGGTCAGAATCATCCTTAAAACGATAAACATCGAAGATGCAGACGTGCAGGGCTCTGTTTTATCACGGGACGTAGTTGCAAAAATGTAAAAAAAAAATGCTATACTAAATCATTTGTTCGTCATTCTCGTTGTATCCATTCAATTCATTAGGTCCCAAACGAGAAAAAAAAGTTGGCAGACGTCTAGGTCGCTGATTTTTTTATGTACGATTTTTTAAGTTTTTTTCAGGAATTAAAGTTAAGCGGGTATTACGGTCTATTATTGTTATTACTAACAGTTCAAGTATTAGTATATTGTTGTCTGTATTTTTGACCGACTTCAAAAAAGGAGGAGGTTATATTAGATGTATTTTGATTGTTTGTTGAAGTGAGAATAACGAAAAAAATATATTTTCCTAGTGAAACTTGATTTTTGTTTCTTGGTTTCAGAGTGAAACGAGAACATTTTTCGTTAATTTATTAGCCTCAATGACCTGAAATAAAACGGGTGATTTAAACAGAATTAAAAAATTAAATTTAACAAAGAAATGGTATATTTTTGTTGCCCATTATCGAACCATTAGGAAAATTTCTATTTTGGGTTTTACT
Organism: Tortricodes alternella; assembly: GCA_947859335.1. Lineage (NCBI taxonomy): Eukaryota > Metazoa > Arthropoda > Insecta > Lepidoptera > Tortricidae > Tortricodes > Tortricodes alternella. Next base: position 16,328,397 of record OX401970.1, on the reverse strand, counting down.
TTCTGAATAAAATCATTAATTTAAAAAATCTCTCTCTTTATGTTTTTTTCCGAACTTCTCGGAGCTCGGGTAACCCATTATATAAAAAGAAATAAACATTTCTAAAAATTTCAAATAATATGTGGAGCCAAACGAAACCCACGATTGGACATCAAAATCCGAGGGGTTCAGGCCGATGACCGCGTAATTTGACGTGGAATGCCCCATAGGTAAACCCCCACTACCTACGGAATTATACCGTTGTCACTCTCTTCTCTCTAAGAAAGAAAGAAAGAAAGAAAGAAAAACAAACTGTACAGTTATTTTATACCTGCGGGACGACCGTTTACAGGTTTAGAATCCGAATATTCTAATAATATTTTGAAAATCGCTCTTATCGATTGCTTACATGCAACATTAATTATTTGCAGTAATATTTTGCAGGTATAAATGGTCTGCCCTCGGAAAATCAGAAGTCTGGCCGTCTGCCTCTTCGATGTTTATCGTTTTGAGGATGATTCTGACCATCAGTCCAAGAGGCAGACACGAACAAATGATTTAACACACCGTATTTTTTTACATTTTTGAAACGCTGCCAATTGAAAACGCAGCGCTATCATGGTGGCAGACTATTTTTCTATGGTTCTTTACATTGTCATTAATCGAACAATCTAGGTCTGCCACACGAACAAATCATATAGAAATTTTGGCACCTAGCTCCCTAGCTATTGCTATGCCAGCGCCACTTTAGTTTTTCATCGGCCACTTCAAAAATAATAACTTTTTATAATTTATATATATGTTTAAGCATTTCAATATACATGCTAAAAATAATAAAAGCATAAATAGGATGGTGCTGTTACTGTTGTAATTATTACGTTTACGGTCACACATATTCTTTGCTTTCGTCTTTGTTCAGTGGACATGTACTTAGTACCTACCTATTATCACGCGAACAACTGCCAATGACCTTGAGTCACTTGGACACTGTCTTTTTGCACCGAAGTGAACGAGAAGCACTAGCGGTTATTTATACATATACAGGAAATCAGACTCACCCAATGGTCAGACGTCCGTTTCTATAGCTTCAGCCGCATGCAGGTTGTTGACGCGCACGGTGCAAGTCGTGCGACGGCGCATGGTGGGCTCCCGGCGTTGCGCATAGATCGCGTCCAGCGGAAGCGTCTGCGCGTTCAACCCCTGCGCCTGACGCAGCGCTAGTCGCTGCGCATGGATCTGTTGTTTCTTCTGGAGCTCTTGCTGTTGCAACTGTCATGTCAAAAATATTAACATTGAAACTTAGATTCAAATTGCTGTCGATTATTTCAAGGGGGTCGTAAACGGGCTAGTTTTTCAGCAATATTTTCTTGTTGTAATTCGGGCTATCCCTTAAAAGATTACATATTACATCACTAATGGGTCAAAAAGTTTGAATGTAAACTTTTGAGGATAGCCCGAATTGCAGCAATAAATTGCCTAAAAACTGGCCCGTTTACGCGCGCTTTAATAGTTAAATTTTCCCGGCAATGGGACGGTTTTGTTTTCGGAATGACATCTTTCGAAAATTTAAATGGTCTTAAGTGGTTTGAAACAATTCGAGGTTAGGAAACAGGTCGCGAAAAACGGAATCATTATAAAAGCTTCTACACACCGAAACGCGGAACGAAAGCGAAGCGGGTCGGAAGCAGGCCCGTTATTTATTCTGTGGTCACAGGAACTAAAATGGAAGCTTTCACATAAATCCAGCGTAGCAGCGCTGTCACTGTCACACTGCTTAGGCCAACCCGCTCCGATTACGTTCCGCGTTCCAGTGTGTGGAAGCATCAATATAGTAGCATCGTAAGAACTTGAAACTAGGTAAAACTCCATTATCTGCTATAACGTCAAAAAGAGCTTTTAATTTAAAGGCGCATAAAGATGTTGTAATTGGTAATAAATTGGGAAGGATAAAAAAGGCATCGAATTAAAATGTCAGAAGTTTTTGAATAACGTAATTAACAGGCTACGTTTTGTTCTTAATATGCATGTCAATTCGTAGGTAATTTTATGTTACTTACATATCCGTCAGGGTTAGCCTACAAATACAACGTCCGCGACTACAAGCGGCGTCTGTTCAGGGCAGACTGTTAAGGAGGACGATGAAATCTTCAGATTATATTTTCTGGAGTTTGTCGAGGCTGGATTAAAAGGTGGTGTTTCAAAAAGTGTAATAGTAATAACCTGATTAAGACGCAGCGCATCCTGATGCTCGAGCGCCGCGAAGTCGTCCATGTTGCCGGCCTCCATTACGGCCTGCTGCTCCAGCAGCAACTTCTCCTCCTCCTGCAGGCGCCGCAGGCTCTGCTCCAGCTGCGGGTCCGCCACTAGAGCATTCTCATCGAGCTCCATCATTTCTGAAGAGGAATCATCGCTCATTGACGACTTCTTCTGTATTGGTCCTGAAACTGTAGTCAACAGCCATGCATCATCGCAATTGCGAACGGACTGGAAAGCTTATTCATACAGCGCATCACGTCAATCAAACAGAAACTCATAGCAGGAAAGTTACTTATTTGTTAACATAAAGTTTTAGGTATATAAAGAGTATTGAGGAGTTGGTCTAACCACTGCGTAACTACAGCGTCTGCGTACGAACTTTGTTCTAGCGCTCGGGTGTTCTATCATGTCTAAACATCGGTAACTATTGTGCAATTCGCGGAAAACTCTAGAGCTGTCAATAAATCTATATTTATTCTTTGTGTACCTAATATTAACCGCATTGTTATTAGTTATTTATCTACAAGGCATTTTTCTATCTATTAGCTACTTGACATCTTTTCACGTTGTCACTTCATTCATAGTGCGATATCAAATTGTCTGATATTAGAAATATACTTATTTATTGCAGTCATTATTATTTTATATAAAATTAAAGCTAAAGTTATGCAATGTACACAATCATTTAACATCAAAAATACTTGAAAATGGTGATAACAATAACAGAATATTGGTTAAGAATTACAATGTTAAGAAGAAATGCGGCCGTCCCTCTTCCCATTCAAACGCTCTCGCCGATTTCCCCTCTAGTTTATTGTCATCACCTTTTCCAAAAATTAGGTTGCGTAGTCGGTTGTAGGAATGCCAGCAACAAGACGGAGGACATTTAACGACAGCTTTTAAAAAAAAATATTTTATAATTATTTTTTACAAAAAATACCTACCTAATCAAATGGCATTTGTAGATTAGTCTGTATCATGATTCTAAAAGTGCAAAAATGTATGGCCCACCCTATATATATTATATGTATAAAGATGTCCTTACGTTGTCCTTTTTGATAGGTTATTCTTTCTTTAAACCAAATACAAAATGAACACCATTACTTGATATTTGATTTCTTTATCGTAAAAAATAATTCTCTAGTGTCATAAATCAGGTAGGAAACAGGCGAGAGCGTTGTTTGGAGAAGTGGGGCGGTCGCAATTCCTCTTAAGCATGCCGTTTTATTTATTATCCTAGAATTAAAATTAAAAAATACTTTGTTTTTGAATTTCTCAAGAATGACAATGTTAAGTATGTCATTTTCTTTTGTATTTCTCTAAAACCACCCCTTGACTAATTTATGTTACGTGAAATTGAAATTACGTCATTCAAAAGTACCTACTAACTACATCATTTGTATCATAGTGGTAATTTCATAATTTTAAAACTTTCACAATAGTGATAAAATAACACATAGGATACAAAAAATCTCACTTAGTACCAACCCTGAAAGTACCGCGAATCGCACAGTAGTTATCGATGTTTGATTTGGTCAGACCACACCACTCTGCCGTTGATCTTATAAGACAAAGATTATTGTGCCTCAAAGATAATAAAGTAATTAGGTTGACAGAGATCATGAGCAAATAGTGTAATATAACAAATTGTATATGAATTATTTAAAAATGTAAACATACACTCAACTAAATGTGGAAAAGCGGATAGGTAGCAATAAAATGAATACAGCATTAATTTATAAGTATTACAAAAATATGATAAATTAAGTTAATTACCAGATGTTTTAAATATTATTCAATTAAATTGATGAATTAATTGATTAAACATTATCATGATAATTATCTATACATATAATAAAATCGTAGTGGAAAAAATCTCTAAGTACATTAAAGATAACAACGAAGAAAAGGTATAGGGGGCATCAGAATGAGCAACACAACACATCCCAATGGTTTTGAATTTCATGTCTGTTTATCTGTTTGTCGGTTTATCTGTTACTCTGATTGTATGTGCGAAAAAACTTTTATCTACACCCATATCATAAAACCTCCATTGGTTAATCAAAAATCGTATGAAATGACCACCATTTTGACAACCAATTAGGAAAAACCAGTGCTGCGATAAAGAAATAACATGACTTCTTTATCGTTTTTAGTAAAGAAATGAGATTAAATTTGGAACAGCTGTCAAAACTCAAGTGGGTCTCTATTCTAGTATCCATAGATGTTAAAACAGTTATTGATACGAAACCTCAATTCAGTATGTTTTTTTAATATAAACTGCACAATATTTGCTCTCGAGTGACGTGAGAATAGAGACTTCATCCGTATGTTCGTTTTAAAAAAAAATGGTCTTGACGGAGGATTTAATTGCCGCCATGTTGAAATTTTGCTGATCGAAAGTAGAATTGTTGTTGAATTGAATAGAAAAAGTTGTTTGTAATTTACATTTTAGTTGAAAATATGAATAGTAAGTAGTCTTCTCGGAGTGTGTGTGATGTGAAAATGCGCCGGATATCGGAAATATGCAGCCACGATTGCAACAAATAACTTGTTGCCAGAAAATATGGTTTCTGAACCCATCATGGAGGATTTATAATATGTGTGTATATAAAGTTATGTATGCAACTCTGCATAATTTGGCCTTAAAACACACGTGCGATCTTATTATGAAACTCGCCTATCGGCTCGTTTCATGAAAACCGCACTAGTGTTTTAAGGCCTATCATTATGCAACCGTTGCATAAACTACTATTAAACTACTGGACGAATTTCAATGCAGTTGAACGGTCTCTTTTCAATTTTCTTTAGAATTATTAAAGCTAGAAAGTCCATCCTATTTTTCCGATAGTCTACATAAAGATATTTAATATTTGATTAGTCCTTTTTGCCTTAATTAATTTGCTGATTAAAACTGGTTTAATCGTTTTCACAGTAATGAGAATGTATCATAGTTAATGGTATTTAACACATTCATTGCCGACAACCGCTACGCGCTAACCGCGTAGCGCGTAGCAGCGTTTTTCTGCTTTGTAGCGAAAATGCGCTACGAACGGTGAACCAAACTAAGTATCGGGTTCTCGGCACTGAATGTGTTAAGCTGTTTCTCCTGTTTTATTTACTCATCAGTACTTATTCAGGTTAAATATTTTAACTCATTCCGTTTGACAAATAATTTCGGTTTAGATGTTTTTACTTAAACCTTTTCTTATTCTTAATATCGTAAGCGACACTATTTTCTAAACTTATTAAGAGGAGTGTGATCCTACGGCTTTTTATACAAAAAGCGATATCGATTTCCAACCCTTAAATGTTAACCGATGTTCATAAATTTTTGATAGGTTGTCAGTCAGAACAGAAAAAGGTCTATACTCGCACGTTTTGATTTTTTCACTATAATCAATAAATTCAGTTTTATTGTGGTTTCAGTATTCTCATAAAAAACTTATTTCGGAATTATTTGACTTCCGTGATCTTTAATCAAAATTCAAAAAACGTATAGACCTAGATTTTGTTCTGAGTGAAAACCTATCAAAAATTGGTTAAAATCGGTTAACATTTAAGGGGTGGAAATCGTTATCGCCTTTTGTATGAAAAGGGTGCTTCTTGCCTTTGGTTCACAGTCCTCTAAGTTTTTAATGTTCTTATCAATATCAAGATATTATGTTTTTAATCGAATATAAAGCAGGTTTCATCAATATGTTCTGATTAGATGATTATTAGGTAATGATTTTTTTTCCGGGTGTTGAAGAAAGAAGTCAGGTGAGTGAAGAACAATAAATCGCGCACATACAATCGGACAAACAGACCCAAATTCAAAAACCATTAGGATGTATTCTGTTGCTCACCATTAGGTGAGATTGCGTATTTGTTATCTGCAATGTAGACTTTTTCCACTTTACGATTTTATTAAGTATATCTATAAATATGATGTATGGATTTTATTCCTGCAATATATTGTTCTAAAACTATTCCAAATTTCAAGTTCATAAAATTAGCCATGTGACATAGAGATAGACAGACAGACAGACAAGTCACCATTGGGTTTCTTTTTTAACTTTTCGGTCCGAAATCCTAAAAACAAAACCAAGCAATGATACCATTAAGATATATAAGTATGAAGCTAACAGATGTGGTGAAACTTTGAAAATAAGCCTAGTTCGGAACTTGGAACTCCATACTCCGGTGTGAAAAAATTATCTCATGGATATTATGGACTGATTATCCCCCACACTAAGTTTTCAAGCCTGACATTAAAAAAAAATCTGAAAAAAATATCTAGCTTCTAACAGGTTATTCCAATTAACCAACAAACTTTGACCCCTTGACAAGGTTGTATGGAACACCTGAACAAAATATACCTACTGTAATTATATAATATAGCCTATATCTCAGAAGAATCGTCACGGATCGCGTTCAAACCAATTTTCATTGATAGTAAAGTCTGTTCGCCGAGAGTTGATAAAAAAGGGCTTCAAAACTCATTACAAATAGTGGCCCGCTAATTAATTTTACCGATGATAATAAAAAATGAAAAGGGTAAAGATATATATTTTTCATAGAATATTACTATTGAATAGCCTGTATTTGTCCCATTGCTGGCATATCATCGGACGACGACCATGACGAAGTCTCAGAGTCGGAGGAAGAATCAGAGTCGGTGACGTTTATTATGAAACGACACACGAACACCCAAACGACACACTCGTAGCGTATTCCAGAACGAAATGGCAATATATGGCGCTCGCTCGCCTGGCGCGGCGCCGCGCGTGACAACAACTGCGATCCTCGTACCATGAAGCTCAGTGCCCGTCATACAGTTTTCAATAGGTAAGCGACAGTCGCTATTTTGAGACTATATCATAATATTTATCCACTCTCAGCGAACAGACGCGTTTTAACGAGATCCCGGAGATCCGTGACGATGCTTCTGAGATATTATAGGCTATATTATATAATTACAGTAAGTATATTTTGATCAGGTGACAAGGTTGTATGGAAACCCATACAACCTTGTCAAGAGGTCAAAGTTTGTTGGTTAATTGGGATAAGTTACACTGATCTAGGCGGAATACGACAGTGTTATAGTTAACGCTACAACTGCACGTCTAGCACGACCTGCCCACGAGTCATTTGTCGCTCAGTGCGTCCCTTACATATTTGACTAGTTTGACAGAGACACACTGAGCGACAAACGATTCGCAGGCATGTTTTGCTAGCTCCCCTGTGTGAATCTGGCATTACTCTCACATGAACTGAAATAATAATAGTGCACAAAAACTAAAAACAATACGCTTTTGTCAGTAACGCACTAAAAAGTACAAAAGACTCTCATCACCAAGGTAATGGTATTGAACTCGTCAATACAAACCAAATGAGCCCAAACTCGAGGAGTTTACTAGTAGTCATTGAAGAGTTCCACTATCCACCTCCTAGCTTTATGGACAGATCAGCTCGATAGTACCAAATTATTGTATTGTCATCCGAAACGCATACACTTCCAAAGTTTCAAATCGATACGACGATTAGAAGTAGGTTAAAATTGAATCCTAAGATTTAATTTTTATTACATTGTTAGTTACAAGTGAAGTTAATAAAAGCGTGTTAAAATGTCCGACATTTATACTATTTCTTGGGTTGTCCTAAGTTGAACATAAATTAACTTAATATAACACCATATGCCATAATTTAATTTTGCAATGACTTTCGCCTTTAGGCCCATCGAAACAGGAATTAAGTATTAAGGCCCATCTTGTAACTAAATTTGGTAACCGGCTACAAAATGTGAAATGTGTTTTCCCGTACCTTAGCCAGTTATTAAATGGGAACGGTTTTCCCATCTCGTAACCAAATTTGGTAGACAGCTTCGAAGTGGGAAATGTGTTTTCCCGTATCTTAGCTACCGTAGCTAGTTATTAAATGGGAATTCATTCCATTGTTTATTTTTGACCGATTTTTTGGTCGAAGGGAAATAATAAAGAAATGTATGCTCCGTTTGACGAAGTTGCAATTTACAATTGTACAAATATAAACCGGCAAAAGTAGTACGCTTGTAATACCTTTTTTATCAAATTAATTCCCGTTTCGTAGCCAACTACGAATTGGGATTGTTTTCCCAATTCAAAGTTGGCTACCAAATTTGGTTGCAGCATGGGCCTAAAAAAACGCTTAGATTTCCAATTTTTTTAAGTCTAGGTTTAAATGACAAACATGTTTGTGACATAACGTAGATATGCCATAATTTTTATTTGCCATAACTTTCGTATGCCATAATCTTAAAACAAATGCATAAAATTAGTAACCAGAATAATATTATCAGCATAAACCAATATGCAATAACATCTTACGAGCAAGCAAGGTTTTGTGTGTTAGTATGTTTGTTACCCCTTCACGGTTCACTGGCTGGATAGATTTAAATAAAATTTGGAATGGAGATAGCTTACATCCTGGATCAACACATAGCATACTTTTTCTACCGGAAAATTTAAAAGTTCCCGATGGAATAACTATAACCGAACTCCACGCGCACGAAGTCGCGAGCAGATGCTAGTATTAAGTACGGCTAGTACCAGCGATCATCCGTTTACATTTGCATTAAGAAAAAGATAAGGGTATTTAGATGTGTTAAAATATCCAGCAACTGTTTGATGTATGTCGATATTGAAACAATAGAAACACAGCAGCAAATCAAATCATAAATAAATAGTTATTTATTAACAATAATTAAATTCTCTTACTCAGCCCTAGGACACAGAATAAATAATAGTAGCTACTACGCCTAGGGGCGCTCTCCCACGGTAACTTTTCATAGTGATACAGTTACGTGTTTCGTGAAGCAGCTGCATCGCGACATGCTGCCGCTTGTGGCATTGTCCTAATAGAACGCGACTGTGCGATCATCGCTGGTTCGCGCGAATTGTGTTCGCACGAACGCGCTATCAAACATACTGGTGTCGAACAGATGTCCTAATTGTCATTCGCGCGATCAATTAGGACACCTGTTCGACATCAGTATGTTTGATCGCACGTTCGTACGAACAAAGTTCGCGGGAACTAGCGATGATCGCGCAATCGCGTTCTATTAGGACGATGCCTGTATCATTTGCAACGCGCGACAGAGGCGATGAAATAGCGCTGCAGACGCGCTGTGTCGATGGAGCATCGCTACTGTCCGTTACGAAAGCGCAACTGTGTATCTCAACCAATGTTAAAAGAGCGCTGACGGCCATACACACATTGTATATGGCTGTCAGCGCTCTTTTTACATTGGGCCAGGTATAGTAATGCCGATGCGATTCCAAGTATAAGTTGATAGCTATTTTATTATTGTCTATTTGGTTGCGTTTTGCCGATAGCAAAAAAAGAGCACCATAAAAAATGCAAATGAATCAAGACATTTTCAAAGAGATCATTACGTATTTTAAGATTCTAAAATAAAGGTCGAAACAATAAGGGCGCGTAATGTGAGCAAGTTGGCGTACCCGTCGAAGATATCCAGGATCAGATAATTCAAAAAATAGTACCCAATTAGTACCGAGTTCAAAAATATTACCTTTGTAATTTCGGAGTTATAAGCCCTGTTTAACGGGTACGCTAACTTGTCGTTAAGCCGGCGTACCAAGTTTGGATCTCGAGAACGAGGCTCTTCCCATAAATGCTGTATATCCCAAAAAATTGTACCGTAAAAGGGGTTACTATTTCCGGTACTATTTTTTGATATATAGCTTAGGAATTCAATGGCTTTCTGTGTGATCTCGGCCGGGTACGTCTGCTTGACGGTGCACAATATTTTACCCGTGTTTGGTATGAAATATCTCAGTTTCTATTAGAGGTACGAAGTTGAGACTTCGTGAGCCAGCGGTACGATTTGGGTACTATTTTTTGGGATATACAGCATTTATGGGAACAGCATCGTTCTCAGGATCCAAACTTGGTAAGCCAGCTTGACGTCAAGTTAGCGTACCCGTTAACAGGGCCCATATCTCCGAAATTACAGAGGTACTATTTTTTTGAACTCGGTACTATTTGGGTACTATTTTTTGGAATCATCAGATCCTGGATATATTCGACGGGTACGCTTGATGCTCACCGCGTTAATCCCACACGTATGAATTCCCAATGTTCATCTAACTAGGTGCATATCCTTACTGTCAATGACACGTCTGTGATTTTTTAGTTCATGTGCATTTATTTTAAGTTCATTAATCAATCTGATTTATTGGGAAATTATATTTTTACTCATGAATTCGTATAAAACAAGAAAATAACAATTTTTTCTAGGTATCAAATAAACAACTTATTTCCACTATTTATAATTAAAAAAAATGTTCTTCTTATGGTTAATATCACAACAATCGTCCCTATCGATGTAAGGTCCATTTTTAATCAGTAAATAGCACAACACTGTCGCAAAATCAATAATTACAGCGTATCTCTTCCGTGTCATCTTCTTTTGCACCTGAAAGTACCGAAAATAAACATAAACATAAATTAACCAAAAGCGACAACATGCATTCAAAATTAAAAATAATACATTGTGTGATGCACATGCAGGCTATTAAAAAAATGTGAAAAAATGGATACCATAAAAATGATTCACAAAAAGCGACAGTTTTGTATAATATGCGTACTAACGAAATGAGAATAGACGACAACCCAGCGCACTAGAAAGATTAAGTAGGTACCGATATCAGCACTGCAATAGATACTAACATGTATCTTTACTAACTATAATGTCTTCGCAAGTGTATCTTAGGAACGTGGACATAGACACGTTTATGCGACGAGTTGCTATGAACCCGTTTACTACATTTGTTTTGTTGCTCAATAATAGTTGTGATTTGTTTTAATACTACAGAACGGTGTCACGAACGTACGAGTATATACTTTCGTTGAATGAATGTAAAGTTTGACCACAAGGCTGTAATCCACTTACTTAAATAGGGCTCCCCCATGGTCCCCGGCAGGTACGGACAGCTGGTGACGTGGTTAAAGTTCTGCGACTGCATCTCCTCCTGGTCAGTCTCGCGATGGTAGAAATAGTTAAAATTGGAGACGATGACAGGGACGGGCAGCGCAATCGTGAGCACACCGGCGATCGCACAAAGTGAACCGACAATTTTTCCCCACACTCCAACAGGCCTAGTACAAACAAACTTTTATTAAACCAATTACTTACTTGTTTAAGCTAAATGAGAACATAATGGTAAACCGAAATTATTAACAAGTCTAAAAGTGCAGTTACACGAGCAACTTTTCACGGCAATTTATAGCTGGCAACTATAGCTGTCTTACTCTTACTTCGTACGTTAGAGGACGATGCCTATAGTTGCTGGCCACAAATTGCCGTGAAAAAGTTGCTCGTGTAACTGCACTTTAAGATGGAGGTTATGTATAAATATGAACGCAATGATACTGAACATGCATTTTAATTATTGGATATACATACCAATTAATTAAATATTTTGACATGCATGAATAACTATAGTAGATTGTTGCACCAAGCAGAAAGTGATTCATTATTGAGCCGAGTATTAGTTTGGAGTCCGAGCGTAAGCGAGGGCTTTAAAAACATGAGCGCAATAATACATCACTTGATGCGAGGTGCATAATCTGCTTTTCTTTCAACTTCTGCAAAAAGTTGGTCAAAAAAAGTAAAAGTTAAATACGTTAAAAACTAAAACCCGAGTATCGACTTGAAAAGCATTTTTACTCCTGGTATGACGCACCCTTAAAACTTTTATATAGCCTGTGACACTTGCATGTTCTCCCCGAATCATACTATACCCCATTTATAAAAATCGGTGTAGTTCAGATGTTCCAGTTTAGCCCCTGAAGCTAAAGTGGAACATCTGAAAATGTTCACAAAAAACTTGTATCTGTTCATTTTCATATTCGCGCCAATTTTATCAATGTTTCAGTAACCTATACTATCTTTTCAGCCAGTTCTTTAACATTTTAGACGAAAATTTCAATCACAGTTCGATATGGCTGCTGAAATATGAACTGTCTTGCTAATACTTGACAGTCCACAGAAAAGCTGTCCCGTCGAACTGTGAATGGGCGGAATAGGTGGCTGCGGCCCTAAAATGCATGGCACAAAGATAAATTAGAACCGTTTATCTCTATGACTATCTCTTTCGCCGGCACAAGTGTGAGAGAGACGCACTTAGAGATAAACGGTTCTAATATATCTTTGTGCCATGCATGTTAGGGCCGCTGGTCGTGTAAACTTCTTGATAAGCTAACCCAAATAAAAAATATACAAAACAGTGCAATAATGAATTTTGTGTGCATTTTTATTTCTCTAGAGCAAATAAGTGCTGCATTGTGCTGAGCATTGAAGGACATTATAATGAAAGTAAAGCGTAGTTGGAAGAAAAATCCAAATTTGTGATAATGATGGAACTACAAAAATCTTTGTAAAAAGTAGTTAGGAAAGTACATTGTTTAATTGACATAGTATAAATTAAGACCATTCGCAGAGCAAATTGAGAACATATTATAAGATGTATGTAATAATACGATTTCATCCGTCACCATTCACACTCGCTAGCTTGTTTAACTATCCTTAAAGGTTTACATTGCCATATTTATCGCGTTGCATTTTGGGGTTTATCGCCAGCCAATACATTCAATTAAAAGTGCAAGACATGCTTTTGAATGTATTATTATCCTTTTTCGTTTTCTACATCAAATAACTAAATATGTTGAAAATGATCAAGATAAGCATACACCTCCATATAGTTTTACGCCTTAATTGAACGTAGTAGGTTAAGTTAAACTGAAATAAAATGCACAATAACCTACGGTGAAGAGGTTCTACTGCTACTTCGACACTACGACATGAAGTTTCAAACCTCGAAACAGTTTGCAATCATGCAATAATCCGATATTTCACTGTAATTGAAACACTGAGAATCTCTCTATCGAAAATGGTGTACAAAAGCTAAGTTCTCAATGATGGGAAGCCAATCTGAACACCGATTTTACATGGTAGCTTTATAATGTAAAATTTACCATTGGGATTACAACACGGAAAAGTGACGCAGGGCGTTCCAAATTAAGGAGACAATATACAAACATACTCGATAGATAGAAACTGGATGATGACAAGCAAATGATTTTAATGCTGCCCTAAATGAAAACGTGCATTCAAGATATGTATATGATCACCATTTTCGATGAGCTAAATCACAACACTGAATCACACGGGGTAGATAAACATTTATTTTATAGCAAAAGCGTTACAAAGGAGCGTATTACATTCGTTCGTAGACTGGACTCGACTAGTTCGTCGTCAACTTTGAAGTTAACACTCCGATCATTTGATTTTTTTTTGTTATCCAATACTAAAGTTGAAGTGTCTACAATTAAAGCTGACCCACTCATAACTACGCTTTTGGAAGGGCGATTGTCACTCCGACGACAAACTACCATGGATCTCGACAACACGCAAACTTATTCCGTGTTATTACAAAAGGTGTGTACATACACCATGAGAAATTTTACAATATAAACACTTCTACGTAAAATTTTAGGAGTTCAGGACGAGATTGATGACAAATAGAAGACCGCTGTAAAATTAATAACAAGACAGAAACTTGACCATGCAATAAGTATTTTGTAATAATAGAGTGGACATAGTATAAAATGATCGGTTAAGTCTAAGCGAACCGACAATAAAATCAAAGTGAAGCATAGTTACAAATGACGTGGCTAAAGAAAATCACAACGGAGTTAAACGTCAATGTAGGGTTGTAGGATAAAATGAAATGACGAGAAGGCATGGATGAACATAGGTGAAGTCACTGTATCATACGTCATGTCTCCGTATCCTACGGTCGTCATTGTCACGACCGCCCACCAAAATGCATCAGGTATGGATTTGAAGAAGCTGTTCTCACTTCCGGCCTCAGCGAAGTACACCGCAGATGAAAACAGCACCACACCTTTAAGAACAAGCACACACCAACGGCGAATACAGTGCGACAAACAGGCCAGGGAGCGTTTGCGAGCGGACGGGGGCAGGGTGGTGCGCGACGCGGGTTACCTCATGTCTCCATAGCCAACGGTGGTCATCGTTATAACTGCCCACCAAAAGGCATCGGGTATTGACGAAAAATTAGTATCGGGGCAATCTTTATCAGCAAAGAAAACGGCGCTGGAGAACACGACCACCCCTGCGAACACAAAGTACGTTGTGCACGCGGTGTTCATCGGGCCCGCGTCGCGCCGGCCTCTTCACCACCCGGCGTCGAGCGCGCGCCGCTCCGAGTATCTGCGTCAGCTTTCCCCTACTTTGGATACTTTTCTTTTACACCCTTTCAAAAACTCGTTATTCTACTGTATAGTTGTATTACATTTCAGAAACTAAACAGCAAACTTGATTTCAAAGATCGTGGTATATATGTATTGTACTGATGAGAATTTAGTTGAAATATTTTGTCAAGATTATCTTAGTTATAGTTACATACACTTAAGTGTATACGTATATAATAGGTTCGTATATAGGTAAGTAATATTGTTAAAAATATATATTTTGTACTTACCTATGAATAGGAAAAATATCAAAAGTCCGAGCTCTCGCATCGATGCTTTCAATGTTCGTCCGAGGATTTGTAACCCCTTGGAGTGTCGAGATAATTTAAAGATTCTGAAGACTCGTACAAGGCGAATCACGCGGAGTATGGCGAGACTCATGGCTTGATTGGTCGATTTATCCTGCGGCGATACAGGTGCTCGGGGGAGATTGAGCGTGTCCTCTTCTTCAGCGACAACAGTGGCCAGAGTGATGAAGTAAGGAATGATGGCTATTATATCTATAATGTTCATCACATCCCTAAAGAAATTAAACTTGTTCGGACATGCCAAAAACCGCACTATTAATTCAAATGTAAACCAAATTATACAGAGAGTCTCAATGAGAAAAAAGGGATCAGTGATATCAGGCACTTCATCCTCCTCTATCTTCGTGCCGTTGGTGGTGGTGTTAAAGACCTTATAATGTTTGAATTCTGGAAGCGTCTCTAAGCAGAAGATGACGATAGAGAGGAGGATGACAAACACGGAAATGATGGCTACCACTCGGGCAGCCTGAGAACTCTCAGGGTATTCAAACAGAAGCCAAATCCTGCGCTGACGTTCGTTGGAGGGGAGAGGCTTCTCTTCTTCTTTTATGAAACCCTCATCCTCACTGAAATCAATGTTATATACGTTCGTTGAAACACTTGCTAAGTATTCTAGTCATATAAAGAAGAAACAACTGGGCCTCTATTCCGTAGTGCTAAGTGATTTAATATATCGTCACTAAAATACCAATTAACCGAGAATGTGTTTTTATTTTGTTTGAACCAATTTGACGTTCACATTCACGGAGTTGGCATTTTTGTGACGTGTAAATCACTTAGTATCGAATAGTCCTGACCAAAATCAATAAAAAGAATTTAACTATAGCCGGGTTTGCCGTCGTTCATACCGGAATTTGTTGGTAGCTTGCTCGCCTAGTTCGTAGAATTTGATTTCCTCAGAAAAAACGTCCAGAGGGACGTTGACTGGGCGCCGGAGTCGTCCACCACTTTGGTAATAGTAGAGTATGGCATCGAAGGAGGGGCGGTTTCGGTCGAAGAAGTACTCGTTCCTAGAAAAAATATTGTAATGTAAAACAGCTATAAGATAAATAATGAGATAAGTGATACATAACTTCGAATTCATTGCCATAACTGTTGATATCTAAAGTGACATAGGTGGCATCGTCAGTACCTATAATACTTGATTAGAAAAAGATGTTTTAAAAACATCATACCTATATAATATCTACCACGTATTAAAATGTTATTCACACTCGTGAGCATGCCGATATGCTCAATTGACCATGAATATAAACAGCTTTTTTCTAAATCTACAACTGCTACTTTAAGAGGGCGCCGACCGTCCAGTGGCGCCCTCATCACTGTTATTGTGTTTTCTAATAAACTAAAGTATTTTATCAAAATCGAACCCATATAAGTTGTTGCGCCGTTTAATACACAATTTATATGCTATGTAATATAGCTTTATAAAGTATAAACGGTACGTCATAATTTTAACAGAAAATAGCGGCCACTATTTTCTATTAAATTGATGAGATGATGGTTATACTTTGCAAAGCTATATTACATAGCATATACGTTGTGTATTAAGTTGCGTAACAACTTATATGGCTTCAATTTTAGTAAAATACTTTCCTTTAATAGAAAACACAATAACAGTGATGAGGGCGCCACTGGACGGTCGGCGCCCTCTTAAAGTAGTGTTTGTCCTTGAGCGTTCATCATCGCGAATGCTTCTCTCAGGGGAAATTTACTTTTTCAAACTGTAATGGCAAATCAGTCTGAATTATTGGAATACGGGGAAGTAAACATTTTCTCCTTTTGATATTGCAGTTAGAATATTGCGTCCCAGTTGTGTATTTCATCTGTAGAAAGCATCGCCATCCACACAAATGCTGTTTACACGAATTATCAGTACGTACAATGAGGGATTGGTACAATTCTGTAATCGGTACAATTTAGCGATGCGTACAGTTTCTCTGTTTACAAAATTATCAGTTCGTACAATGAGCGATTGGTACTATTCTGTAATCGGTACAATTTAGCAATTCGTACAATGATAAACATTTTTGATGCAACAAATAGATATTATAGAGGGATAATAGATTAAGAGTGATATCATTCACTGAGGAAGAAGACAATGAAGACAATAATATAAAAATATTACTACTGAGTCTTATCTGAATCTTACTTACGGGGGGGCACGACAAAAATACTTTACTTCTACATGTTTGGGACGTTACCTCTGCTCAACCCACCGAAGGAACCGCAGCTGACGTTCAAGAGGCTTTTTGAAACAACTCTCTGAATCATTTTACAAGTTATCGGCCGCCAGGAAACGATTGACGAAATGTTTACCTGGGTCGGATACTAAGATATATTTGAAATAACATACATTTATACATTAAAATTCAAATTCCTGTCTAACTGACTGAATGAAATACTCGCTGCGCTCGTGATTGAGCACGCGGTTAAAAAGCAACTTTGCACTATTGTATAACAAACAACTATTAACAACCTGGTAACCATTTACAGGCTAGCAGGCTACCTATGAAATAAGACAAAAAATAACTTTCGCAAGCTCCTATCTCCGTGCAACCGTCGAATGTGATACGACTTTGCAAAGATTATTCCGTTAAACAATTTTTTTGTTATGTAACTACAAACTTACAGTCTTCGGACCTTTTTCTTTATTTGTGCTTAAGACATTGCTTCTTACCAAATTTCATGATAAAAAGTCAACGGGAAGTACCCTATAGGTTTTGTTCCCTTGCGATTATCAAAATATGTGGCATAAACGGCCGTATCTTTCGATTGCGGTGGCTTAGAAGGTTGATTTTTTGACAGCTCCAGGAGATTACAGACTTGAGTATTTGATATTAATTTCAATTTGATACCTCCACGCGTTCTTGACAAAAAGGTCTTGACACACAGACAAACGGACAGACAGACAGATGGACAGAGACAGACGGACAAAGAAGTGATCCTATAAGGGTTCCTTTTTTCCTTTGGAACCCTAAAAACGACCAAGCCACAATCATTAATGAAATTCTTTTGAGATTGTTCGAAGGAGTTGAAAATCAGCGGACTCAGTGATAAACAACGATGACGCCATAATATTACCCGGTTGAAATTCTTAACACATTGAAGCCTCCCGGTCTCCCAACTCACATATTAAAATTGCGAGTTGGCGCCCCAGTTATGTAGCTGCGTAATATATAACCCGACAAAATTATGCAATATCACCACACTTGCGAGTGAAAACATTACAACGAAATGTTATCTACGCAACTATATAGACCGGTTGTACGCGAAAGGAGTGTGTTTATTCCGAGGATTCCTCTAACACCATCCAACTTGGTATCCCTTCGAGTTCAAAAGAGTGCAGTATCCCCTCATAGTCTAATTTGCCATGACCCAAATAAGTCTCAAGGCCAAGCTCTTAATTTAGCAGGTGTAGACTTAAGGGAAAAACTGCTTTCACACGGTTAGATATACGCGGCCTGCTCCAGAGTAAGCTCACGGAGCGGCTGGTGATTCTAGCAACTGAAGGAAAAACAAAAAATATTGTTTACAAAGAAATACTGCGGTAGGTATAATATTTCATTGTAAACAATATTAATTATTTATCATCGACTTCTGGTTGTGTCCTAATTCGATCCTTTGCTAGCTTTGAGTTCGATTAAAACCATACTACTACTCTCATCCTATCAGAGATTAGTTTAGTTTTACGGAGAACTTCGTAACTACTTATTGCTTTGTTAGGGATATTGTCAGTTGGTATATTCAATTGAGAGGGAGTGAGAGCGCTTATAATGTTTGTTAATGCATAATAAATGTCATTTGTTTCCTGTAGGCCACGCGGGCGAAGCCGTGGGCAGAAGCTAGTGTATCATAAAGTTAAAAGTTATATTTTATTAGTTAACTAGCTGGTGCCCGCGACTTCGTCTGCGGAGAATAATAATTTAAGTAACCTATGTACTTTTAAACCTTCCCTAGACCTCCACGAACATTTCAAGACTAAGATAAGATAAATCCGTTCAGCCGTTCTCGAGTTTTAGTGAGACTAACGAACAGCAATTCATTTTTATATATATAGATAATAGTATAGTGTGCAGATGCACCTCCCTGAAAGTAATCCTGGCGACGCCCAATACATGTACATAAAAAAATACATATTTTATGAGACCATTTATATTTCATAAGGATATAAAATGTTAAATGATAATGTGAGTTCTTCCTGTTTTAGTTTGCGAAGTACACACCGCTTAAACAACTCGAAAATAAAGAGTTACGGTCGTCGCCTGTCACATGGAATCAACACCGTCTCGACTCAAAAGAAAGCTTTGAAAATATGAATTTTATATCAATTTCACACCTACTTTTAGAGATAATAGGATTTCTGTTAAAGTATTCATCTTGAGTGTTTACGAAGGACAGAATAAAATATATAAAAAAAAAACATTTCTTAAAGGGTGATAAGCAATTGGCATTATGCTATTGTAGGTTGATGTAGTAATTGTGTGTAGTTAAATCACATATGATAATTGTCATATGTGATTTTATCTGACTAGCATATTTAGGATACCCTTCATATATTTATCTGACTGCGTAAAATGGTACATGCGGTGGATGAGTGTGGATTGGGTTATGGAATGGCAGTAAAATATTTCAGTCCTTAAGGTTCCGAAAAGTTTTTTATTACATCTCCGAGTATCTACAATAAAGTTCGGGCAAAATGTCATGCGTCAGACACTGGGATATAGACAAAAAGGCACTACAACAAAGCCATCGAACAACCTTGTTCGCGGAATGGGAAAGCCAATCAAGCGGGACCCGCTTTTAAAAAATCTAGACTGCAGCGAACTATGTAATAAAACTTGCATAAAGAGTAAAACTAATTCGACTCGATTCGTCACCACTTTTAAGTAAGAAAGGTACATTGGGACAAATTTAAGATTGCCTAAATTTAAAATAAGAAACATCAAATTCGATTTTGTATAGCTCTAAGGTTCAAAATCGAGTCGAACGCTTCTTATTTCAAATTTAGCGACTTCTAAATTTAGCGAAAACACTTTCGAATTGACCCCATTACTAAGCTAAGAATTAGAGGATTTGACGTAACAAAAAAGATGGAGTACAAGAACATAATTGAATCAAACCAAGATCTATAGGTATATATAAAATAAATATTCGTTATTGTTATTATAAATTTATTTTAAAATAGAGAAGAAGCCGAATATTATCGGCAATATTCTGTGTTGCATTGATGGAGAGAATTTACAACGCTCATAAGCAGAGGGACTTACTACTTACTTATGACTTACCAAGAAGAAGTAGAATGAAACTTATTTGTTGCGATAGCTAATAAAACTTACCGTAGGGGGTCAAAGTATCGTATCCTTCTTGACGGATCCCCCAAAAGTGTTTCCGGGAATTGATTTAATGTACGCAATTGGGTTTCGTATTTGAGGCCGCTCACCTGTAACGAAGATAATATATTACTTTTATAAATATTTGTCAACGCTGTAGTGTTCTTAGGCCGCGGCCGTACAAGTCATGTGACTGCGACGCGACATCGATTTTGTACGGTGGTCGCCGCATAAGCGTGTCTGTCGCGTCGTCAGTCACCTTACCTGTGCGGCCGCGGCCTTAATTTTCTTATGGCCGAATTCAGAAACGCCATTTGAGTAGAGATTAAATAGTTAAATGGCCCTCAACTAGTTGTCATCCTATACAAAAAAAACGTCACTTTGATTAAAGATCAAATTGAGTGGCCTTTCTGATTTTGGTCTTTAGTCTCTTAATGAGGTAGCTTAATTTTTCTTCAAAGGCAATGGATTGAATTTAACTTTTATTATAGATAAATCAGATGAGGGTATCGTTTGTGTACTGTGTTTTAGTGCTCCATATTTAATAAACAGAAACAAAACATGCATACACTTGTACTTTTCCATACCACTCATACATTCAAAAACGTCTTCCTCATCTGATTTACCTGCACCTAATGATGAAACTATTTGTCTTCTTTACTATAAAATAAGATTCTTGCTGCATGCTTAGTATTGAAACTGCAGATAAACGTTTGATCATAGTAGCCATTAGAGCATTTAGAACTGCCTTGCACAACTATTTGTTAACATAAAGGTGCGTCCACATCTGACGAACGCGCCGCGAATGCGCCTGCGCTAACTGCGCGCGTGCATTACGTAGTCTGAGCAGTTCGCGCGTCGCTTCCCCGCTAGCGCTGCCCGCATACAGCCCGCCCGCCATAAGTGCACGCGTTCGAACTCAACGCGCGTTTATGCGAGCCTTGCGCTAAATGCGCTAAATAGGCGCGCAAACAGTGACAACAAATACACGTATGCAGCGTGCGTGCTGTGCGCGAGCAGTTGGCGAATGGTGCACGAGCGACGCATTCGCGGCGCGTTCGTCAGATGTGGACGCACCATTATATTCTGCCACTACATTCTTAATGTTCCATTCTCTGATTAATCTACTCTGTGCCATTCACACGCATATTTTCAGTAAATAACTTACAGTACACACAAATGCCGGCGTCTAAATGTTTTACGCGTGGAGAGACCGCATTATTTTCTTAAAGGAAACGGCAAGAATTGTTTGAAATTATAAATGACCTTCTTAACGCTTTTTCCCGTTTTAAATTCGGTGTATATTATGACCATGTGGTGACTACAGTGGAGCGACTGCCATCTGACCTCCGTAATCCTTGTGACTGGGGAATCATACCAATTGGATCATGGTTACACATTTCAGTACATAGAAACCGTTGGATTCGAACCCGTACCTCATGATCACGAGTCGCCATCCTTAGCCACGCAAGTCTAGTCTAGGTCACTGATGCTATTTTCTTTATAGGTACTTTGTTTTTTTTTTTGATTAGATTGACTACAAAATATTAAGAAATATTAACTGTGATATAGCACAAAGTATTGAAACGGTATTTATTCAGTGTTAAGGTACAAACATGTTTTTTTTTTACTATGAAGCCCAAAATATGTTTTTGCGATGTAGCTGATGGTCCAAATTACATTATATCGATTCTAAATTAGTTTTTATGAACGCTCTATAATATTTAAGGAGTTCCATCCATTCCTCATGAATCCCATCATCAGACGTGGGACCTTTAATGGGACCAAATGACATATAATATACACTTTCAATCAGAAGGAAATCTTCCAAATCGGTTCATATTTGACGGAGTTATTCGCGGAGACACATAAAAAAAAATACAAGCGCGCCGGATTACCGTGCATTAACGCGTTACGAGCTCACGGGCGAGTCGCCGCGCGGCGCGGGCGCAGCTAGCATAACATCGTGCGAACTTTACTGTCAGTTCGAAGAGAAAATAAATAAATTAATATTTACAAGCACAGCGAAAGACGGTGCAAAACATACATAAATTAGTATTACGATTCGCGGACCCAGCGGATTTACAGACGATGTTTCTTTCGCCGCCACGGATGTAGTTTTGCGGTTGGCAATGGACCGTTCCAAAAATACATTTTATTGTATGTTCTCCAAGGGCGGCGCGTGGTAGGCGCTGTGGAGCCGCGCTGGCCCAAACAACGCGCTTTTATGAAAAGCTTTTAATTAATTTTCAGTAACCCGTTACGCATTAATCCAAACCGCGAATGCTTCCTGAATTCGAAGTCGGACTTTTATTACGACCGAGTAACCCGGTGCATGAAGATAAATTCGTTCCAGCATGTTTATGTCAAACATTCATAGCACGAAAGTTATCGGTTTGGAAAAAGTTTTGGTTCTTAATTAATTTAAAGTTTTACTAGGTATACATAAGACTAGATAGGTTGGCTGCGACCTAGAGCAGGTATCGATTCTACTCCTCAAGTGGATATTTTTTTTACAACTTTTTACGTATAAGTATTTTTGTAACCCTTCCTACCCTATTTAACCATTACCGATATTTTTTTTAACACAGATTATATCTAGGCAGAATGCTACAGTTACCATAGCCTTCGTTATTTTGTCTGGTTTAAAGGAAAAGTTCACGCTGTATTACAATATCTCAAAATAGGGAATATGCATGATTATTTCCATCTCTTATTGGAAAGTACTGAGCAGGTAATAGAAACCAAACTGTGTACGCAAAATATTATTGTGTCGTTTCTTTTTTGAGATACGGAGCTTTGAGAAGTCAAATTTTCGTGATGTAAGTATTAATTTACAGTTTTCGGACTTTTTCCTTTACTTGTGCTGTAAGACACGGCTTCTTGCCACATTTCATGATGCTAGGTCAACGGGAAGTACCCTATAGGTTTTGATTCCCTTGGGATACCCTTGCGAGTATCAAAATATAAGGCTGTATCTTTTGATTGCGTTGACTTAGAAGGTTGATTTTTTCACGGCTCCAAGAGATTGTAGACCTGAGTACTTGATATTAATTTTAACTTGATACCTTCAGGCGTTCCGGAGCAAAAGGGGTTGTCACACAGACAGACAAACAGACAGATGGATAAACAAGTGATCCTATAAGGTTTCCTTTTTTCCTTTTGAGGTACGGAACCCTAAAAATTATATAATATATATAATACGTTATAAAATGTATTATTTATCCAAAGAAAAACTAGGTACATTATCTACATCACCGTCAATGAGGAACATGTGCCTAATGGGACAGGGAATCTGTTAGCTAGGTACCTATTTAATCTCTAATCAAATGCTTGAGTGGTTTTTGTGGTATAGACAGACGGACAACATTTAAACTGCAAAATGGCAGTTCGAGTGCAGTTCTGATGCAGTTGACGTAACTGCATCAAACCGACTGCGCAATCCGCTTGCAGTTGCCATGCAGAACAGCCATTATGCAGTTAAAAAGCTGTCCGGCTGTTACTTTCTCCCCGTTCATGAAATTTTCGAGAACGGCGCCACACTACATAGGCCCAACGGAGCTCTGCTTTCGTGCCTAGTGTGGGCTTTCCGCCCTGACCCAATACTAACCTAAGCTATTTTATACACATTATTTCTGTAGTCGTTTTTTGTGTTCGTCTTATTTATTGCGGGACTTGGCTCCCGAACCTCCACGTTGTTAAGCCATACGTTGTTTCACCCCTTAATACGAATAATAAATTAATTATTGGCCAAATGATATCAGATAAAAATTAAAATGTATCTGTTATTTAATTGAACACATGACTCAATTGTTAAACTTGAAGTTGTATTAGGATAAACTGACGAATCATAATGTTGCCAATCGTTAGTTATAAAATAAAAAAAATGCAAATTGACTGTCCTTTGATGACAGGTAACGTAAAACAACTAAACAAACTAACCATCCCCAATGATCTTATATAAAAAGAGGTAGATAGGTTACATGCGCACCGAAAATGAAGCGTACAAAAGACTCCAATTGTAGCCTCTGGTCTCAGTCGCTCTCGAACAAGTGGACGATGCGTATGTGCTTCAGAGTTCCGACTACAGTGCTTAGATTTCGTTTTATAGCTACAAAATGCCTTCGTGTGTGATGCGTAAATGCACTAATTGCGCAAGTAAAACAAATAAAGTTCACGGAGTCACATATCACAAGTAAATAAGCCGAAATTATTATATTTTATTTGGTTTAATACTTTGTTATGACAAATATTACGCAATAATTACGTAACCTCAAAGAAAAAGACAACTGTATTCCTTTCACAACTCGAGCGACAAGGACAGGATATAGATCAACATTTTAACAGAAGCGACATTTGATTGACGCTGATGGTGTTATGTAGTTGATTGAAAACATAGTTTTTGATGAGTAATATTTAAATTGACCTACAACAATGGTTGTTGATAAGTAAGATTACTGAAAAATTAATGAACAACCTCACTCTATCTCCTATTTTGAGCTCGCTTCGGTTTTTACAATTTTATAAACATGACGGGAGTGAGAGCAGTCGTATCTATGCGTGGTATCCGCACCACATTTCGTTTACCGCTAGACTGACGTGCCGCTACCTGTACAACTATATGTTTATATTTGTGAATGCACTTAATAATAAAAGATAAAAAATTATTCCGAAAGATGCTTTTATTTTAAATCTAGTTTCATAATAATTTAGATTATGGCTAGTGATTAGTTCAGGCCCCCAATCCTCGGTGGAGTCGAGATAATCTCACAATCGAGATTAAACGTCAGTGCATACAGTCGTTTGACACAACTGTATGAATCTGACGTTTAATCTCGAAATCGACATTATCTCGAATGTAGCGAGAATTGGGGGCCAGTTAAAAAAACTGAATAATCATTATCTAATGCATGCATAGATTTACTTATTGAAAATTTAAATGGTTTATCTCGAATTAATCTTCATTAATAATTACACATCCATGTACACGAAAACAACAACACACAACAAGCACATAAGAAGCATATTTATTATCAAAAATAGATATTTAGCATGTCACTGTTAAAATAATATATCATTAGTTTATTGTCTAATTGTTTATTAATCTAGTTTCCAAATAAAAACGTAGTTACGTTTGTATAAAAGCAGCGTATAACCTTAAATCCAAAGCCTTTGTACCTTCTGTTCGTGTCTCGTTGTTTTTGTTAGTCTATGGCTAACGTGCGATGATTGGTGCCTAAAGTCACGTTTGCCCACCATTACGCGCAAATGACAAACACTAGCGGTCTTCTTTATTCTTATTGATTTAATTACGCTATCCTTTTTACACCGTTTGGCAATGTGGTGAAATGTCAGTGAAGTAAAAAATGTGTATGTGTGCTCCCGCTGCGTTTGGAACATTTTTTTCGGTTCTTTTGTGAGCATATAACGTATCTTTACTTATAAATCATTGACCATCCCTCACTGAATAACCGTTTGAGCTATGAATTCTTACTTTGAATCAGGTTTTTTATTCATAAACTGGAAGTAAGTAACCTTACCAACTATTGAGCCCTTAATACTGAAAGGATTTCCTATGAGTATAATTAATGAAGTACAGAGTATAACTTACATTTATCACCACCCTCTCGCAGAAGTCGTGGTCGTGGTGTATTGGCTCGAAGGTCACTACGCCGCCTTGTGGTGGTCTTCCCGCCTCATCTTCTTGACTGCACAATTTCGGCAGTGACCTGCGATGAAACATGGAAAGAGTTAATATCATACCTACAAACAAACAAATGCTAACTTTAATAACCTGAAATATCTGAGAGCAGTCTTACTAGGTCCATGACTTCTTTCCTATTTAAAATGTTTCATAATAGGTTGATTCGTTACTAAGTCAAGCTTAATTTTAACACCTCTAAAGACTTCTGGAGTGCCTAATGGCCGAATTCAGAAACGCCACTTAAGACTAGATATTAAGTAGTTAAATGTCCCTCAACTAGTTGTCAACCTATACAGAAACGTCACTTAATTAAAGCTCAATTTCAGTGGCCTTTCTGAATTCGGCCATAAAACAGTGAAATGTTTAAAAAGTCTGTAATATGTAGGCACGGCGCCGTTTACTAGAACAATAAAATAAAATCTAGTTTCGTTATTTGGCCCATTGTAAGACAATATTGCGATATTAACCAGGACCTACATATATACAACGTGATTCGGTTTTAACACAAAGGAAGAATTTATTGTTTTATTTATCCTAAAATTTTTCATAAAATATGGTTACATAGTTTGATCTAAAACCGCGCGCATGCGCGAACACATTGTTGACAAGAATGTGATATTCATATGCCTATACATTTTCAGTGTTTCCAAAGCAGAGCCACTGACCTTCAAAATAGGACGATGCCTGTGACTTGAAAGCCAGTGAGTCGCTCAGCACGGCTAGCACGACTGCCCCCGAGTCACTTCTCGCTCAGTCCTTTACATATCCGACTAGTTTGACAGTCAGACAGTCGTTTGTTGCACCGAGCGGCAAACTATCGCGAGCATGTCGTGCTAGCCCCCCTGGTTACACATATTGAAACGCAAAGTTTTAGGTGCCAGGCCGGTGGGAGGCACCATGGGCAGGTAGTAAGTAGGTCGATAAGAGCAATGCAATGCAAAAACACTTAATAGTAGGTTTCCTTTTAGTATATTATTTATTTTATTGTAAAGACGATATCTTGAACCTGGCGGCTAGCAAAAACCGTTTTCTATGGGAAACGATAGGACCCACATTGCGGTTCCTACTGCGGCCGGCTACAACTGCGTGTTTGGGTATCGAAAGGGTTTTCAGGTCATTTCTTTTAAGACTATGCCCGTTCCAGTTGAAGGAGTTTCATTTTGGAGGCACTAACCCAAGCAGGGCAGCAATATATTAGTAGCGACTTGCACAGCGATAAGTACACCATATCTGATGTATCTGCACCAGCCGACTGACGTAGGGTCTTAAAGATAAAAATAAGTTTACGGACGCGGGAGTTAAGGGTCTCTATGTGTATGTCAGTAAAGCCTGTGGTCCAAGTGTCCCTCCAATTACTTCACAGTGGAAGCTCTATTAAGAAGGGGGCACGTACAGTTGTTGGTGGGGGAGTGACTGTGACTGTGAGTGCGCTTTGATGCTATAAGATGATACTGGTGGAGGTGTGTTTGTGACCATCGAGATAGTAATGTAGGCTGACTTGGTGATATTGAGAGTCCGAAGGTTAGCATCCAGCCATCGCTTTACCACTGCACGCTTTACCACTAGCAGAACGACCCATGGGTACAATGTCATCTGCATGGGCTATAATTTTTCAGTTTGCCATAGATAGCTAATATAGTTTATTAATGTACACCTAGAAAAGAGTCGGTCCAAAATACTTCCCTGAGGCACTCCTTTCTGTTTGTGTCAATTTTGATAGACCGGACTCGGTCTGTAAGATAATCTTTGAAGATTTTCAGGGGAATACCTCGAACATCAATAAATAATACCTAGGTCACATGATTGCTCAACAAATCTATAGATTAGGTTAGGTAAGAATAGTGTCAAGGCGTGAAGCGCCACAACTAGGGGGAGAAGGAGCTTCGCTAAGCGGAGCTCCGTCGACTTGACCTCAGAGTCGTTATCTTCATATGAATATTTGTTTTCCAGGCATAACATAATGTAAAATGTAGGTAATTATTATGACCGGTAATGAAAAATAGAAAAGTAAAATGTGGTAACAATATTTGGAATAACAACGTTATACCTATAATACATTCGACAAAATAACGTTATTCCATGCAAATATTATACTTACCAATTTTTCGACTAAATCATATTATGCAAAACTATTTCGAACAAACAATTTTCGACATTTTAATCATTCGACGTAACGACAAAAATTATGCTCGAAAACCAAAATAGGCTAAAAAAATTTACCCGATATAGACCCCTTTATAATATTAGGGTAGATTGGTGAAGCGAAACGCCATTCTCGATTCCGTCACAAATAGTGTTTAAAAATTTATTAAAATCCGGCCACTTTCTTACGAATACCACACTGAAACTTTATTATTGATTTGACGTTTAACTTGCGTTTAACTTGACGTTTATGCGTTCATTTGACCACACGTTAAGAGGAGTGTGAACCTACGGCTTTTCATACAAAAGGTGATAACGATTTCCACCCTTTAAATGTTACCCGATTTTGACCAATTTTTGATAGGTTGTCAGTCAGAACAAAATCTAGGTCTATACGTTTTAGTTTTTTCACTATAGTCAATAAATTCAGTTTTATTGTTTTCTTAACATTCTAATACAAAAGTAACTTCGGCCATTATTTGACTTTGTTGATCGTTAAACAATATTCAAAAAACGTATAGACCTAGATTTTGTTCTGACTGACAACCTATCAAAAATTAGTTAAAATCGGTTAACATTTAAGGGGTGGAAATCCTTATCGCCTTTTGTTTGAAAAGGGTGATTTTTGCCGTTGGTTCACAGTCCTCTTAAAAGAAAATTACAAAATAATTTAAAAATAAATACCTGTCTTAGAAACAAGTGGAATGGAGTCTAATCTCGATTCTGAAAAAACGAATTTCAAGCCTAAGCGATATCGTAAATTATCTTGCTACGACATAGTAGCTTTTAACTTTTAACATAGCAGCAACGGCAAACGGCCGTATTGCCAAAAATCCACCCGCGATATCACTATAGCCCTAATAAGCACTTGCTATAAAATTTTAGAAAAGCTTCTCACCCAATTATGTTCACATTATCGCGTTTGTTCAAGACTAGAAGAAATTCAAAAATCGGGCGCTTCGCCTTAGGTTTATAATAAACATAGTATATTGTAAAATATACACCATAGCGTGTATTACTGCAGTGTTGTACGGTCTATACCTCCTGCATCATCCTTAACATGTTTCTGTTTGGCCTAGTGGTTGACTGGTAGAGAATGCCTTTTGGCATTAAGGCCGCCATTTGTACACACGTATATTGTGCAATAAAGTTTAAATAAATAAATAACACTGTCTGGCGCGAAGGATTTCTTTTTAAGCTGCTTTTTGCTATCCGCAACATACAAATCATGCTGCGGCCCTAACAGGCATGCCACAAAGATAAATTAGAACCGTTTATATCTATGACTATCTCTTTCGTCGGCACTAGTGTGAGAGAGACGCACTTAGAGATAAACGGTTCTAATTTATCTTCGTGCCATGCATGCAGGTTATATCCAGCGGGTTGTCCCAGCGCTGTTTGCAGCACACCTAGGCAACAAAGTTAGTCGTCATAGGAAACTGAATAACAGTTTTCCCCGAGGATCTTTTTTCACACTTAATCTTTCCAACCTATACTAATCGGCAAACACTACAAAAATGCTGTACTACTGGTGCTTATTATTTTCTGATAAGAAAATTAACAGAAAGAGGAGCTCGGAGTCTAGGCAGCCCTGTACACTCGTCAGTCTCTGTATAATTTGTTAACAATTATTATACCACGTTGATACATTAGACGTCGACGTGACACTAGGGTTTAATCTTAAAGAATACAAATCGTCCTAGTTGACTTTTTAAGCAGGCTGTGACACGAGGAGGCAGAGCAATACAGCATTGCTATTTTCAACGCTGAATTCAGTCTGCTTGGATAATAAGGTGTTCTAATAATAGCAGAGTGCGCTAAATTAAACGGCGTTGGATTGGTAAATAAATAGAAACACGCGTCGGCAAGCGTGAGAGCTGCCATATGCAAAGAGCGAGTAACAACAAAGAGGGACCTAAGACAGAGCTATACGTTAGGTACCGGAGTGGAGTACGGGGCACTCCTCAGAACTGACGAAAGTATAATAAGATTCACAATGTCCATCTGATTTCGTCTGTATCTGTATGTGTATTCGCTAAAAACTAAGACTTACATTTTAAATAAGTACTATTTAAATGTATTTGAACTCTTTAATGCAGTGGTACATTACCAGGTGAAGAATTTATTATGCATTTATAATTAGGTATTATAATAATGTACAGGGAAAAATGTATAACTGAATAGGACGCTTCCAGTTAATTTATCACTTAACTTTAGTACGTACGTAGATTTAACTACCATCAGCAAAATTTGCCCTATTATAGGTACTCGCCAAAACTGAGCTGTAAGCAAACCACTACCTAAATAATACAAAAAACGAATATTTTCAAACCCCTCTACATGCACAGTAAAGATTATGCAAAGGTTAATGAAAATGTATTATTGAAACGTAAAAAAATTCCCCGTCTTTGAAAATGTCGGACGCCTTGAAAATCACTCGCTCCAGTTTAGGTCAGTTATGTCGGTATGTGAACGTTTATAAATAGTGAGATGTTTAGTAATCCCGTGACAACACAGATATTCAGGCGGTGGGTGTGACACCTCGGCTGATGCGATAAGCAATACGAAACCAATGTGCATACATTTAAATTGTTAGATTAGACTTTACAGAGCCAATTCGACATGCCAAATGTTTTAAAGAAAAAGTTAAAAAAAAACCGGACCTGTGCGAGTTAAACTCGCGTAGAGGGTTCCGTTCCGTACATCATTAACTTTAAATAGACTTCTTATAGGTTTTCCTGTAATCTAAAAGAATACTTTCTGTACTTTTTTCAAAATTTTGGCTCAGTTTCGGAGATACGGGGAGGGGGGGGAGATGGTCAACTTTCCTAAATAACTTACAAACTACTTATATTAAAATTAAAAAAATAAATTAAGATTCTTACAACGAGCCCTTTCATTTAATATGTCACACAATACGAATTGCAAATTTCATTTATTTAAGTTACACGTCCGTGGTGCGGTCACCGACTTACATAATGTGTTCCCAAATTCAACTCAATCGGTCCAGTAGTTTAGGAGCAAATTGGCTGAGACAGAGGGACAGACAGACACGACTGATCCTATAAGGATTCCGTTTTTTCCTTTTGAGGTACGGAACCCTAAAAAATCACATTATATAGGTTCATTTAGTAAAGTAAAAATTAAGCGCTTAATGTTATCTAATTTTAAAAGTATACGGATGTTGAATTGACAGCGATAAATTAAATGCGAACTCTATTGCTTTTGGCCTCAGTTCATGAATTCCAAACTGATTACCGGTTTTTCGATACTAAATTAACCAATAAAAACCGATTTCAAAAATCCTCATAAGTCAATTACCTAGAAACGTCAGATATACCTATTGCTGATTAAGTGATAAATTATATACATCGAAATCGTCGTCAAGTAAATTAACACATGAGGGATGGATTACTTTAATTTACTTGCCACCGACTTCAATATAAAACATTATTTCTTACATTTCAAAGGCTTTTTGGAGTTTTTCATTTTTTTTATGATTATCATTATGTGATTTAACGACACACATTTACTACATCAAGTAACAATAACAAAATGTTGCTCTCGAAGGTGCACGTCAATCGTTGAGGAGTCGACTATTCCACCAATACAAAGGCGCTCAGCGGGCTAGGGCTATGAATCCAGTATTACTTAAATAATTCGGCAGAAAACCAAAGTTACCGACAGCTCAGCGAATGTACAAGCTGAAATGGTCATATCTGTCGTAGAATCAATGATCCTTAAGGACGACGGGTTCTAGAGTTGAGACTGCGAATCGGTATTGAACTGTTAGGGTGCACTCAGACTAGGTGAAATGACGATATCCGCAAGGTAAATGACAGTGATTGGAGGAGAAGAACTGAAGACCGACTTCAGTGGCGTGCTACGGGGGAGCCTTATTAAGAGCTGTTGTTCACAGGTACTTTTTAGAATTCGTTTACGAAGTTCTGTCTTAGATGACAACAAAGATTATTCGTTATCGTTTTTTTTCATTATAGCGGCAAAACATTTTACCTAGCAAAGTAGCTCCTAATAAACCATTAATAATACCGAAAATATTTCGACTTCTATACCCGATCCTGGATTGGTACGTGTAAGCCAGCCTCGTATACCTTGTCCGCTGTAAAAAGAGCGCTGGCGGTGGAGGCTGCGATAGTCGATTGATCGGCCAAATTACGCGCAGTACATCTGTGCCGTCGCGCTATTGGTTCATCTTCATCACTTCATCAATTGACCGTTCCTTCCCGCACCGAATTCACGTTTCGTTCGCTCCCAAAGTACAGTGGCGCAAGTTTGCACGAATGCACGATGGTTTTGGACAAAATTAAGGAAAGAATAATTATTTATAATGTTTATTTTTTTATGAAGAGAGAGAAGCTGATAATGGCTTAGTAAATGATTTAAAACAATGTATAAAACGAACTTCTGAGGCTAAAGATCGCGTCTCGTAAAAAGAGCGCTGACAGCCATATAAATAATATGGTCAACACCGCTCTTTTTGACCGACTTAAACTTGCATGCCCTGATAAAAAGGCATAAAGATCAATTCATAATAGAAAGCATAGCATTGAAAAGATTTTAGCCGAAAAATGCCATACTGCCCTCCGCTGACCTCCATACCATCCAGATCTCAATCTCATAGAAACGGCATGGTCAGAAATAATACGGTAAGTGCGTGGCCAGTAACGATGTTCATTGGAAAATTACCCGCGTGATGGAACTCGTGAATGAAAAAGTGAATTTAATGGAAGAGAGAGAATGGGATAAAATGTGTAACAGAGTAAAAATATATAGAGGAAGGGTACAGACAAAGTGATCTTGTGGTGGACATGATGACAGAAACATTTGTCATTCGCGTTGATGACGATGACTCTGATACCGATTTGAATGACGGTAGGTCAAGTGATCACGACAATGCTGATGTTGTCTCTGCTAGCAACAACACCGCGTCGTCATCTGGCTTCCATGTGACTCCCGACGCTGTGATGGAAGGCGTGTCATTCTTGGCTTTTAAGTTCTTTTTTGGTAATTACCTATTGTAATATCGAAATAAACATATTTTTTTTCTGAAGTCACCATTTTTTTATGCCATGGTATTCCCATATATTACTCTACAATAAACATTACACCAAGAACTCCAACCAAGATGCCTTCACCAAATATGTCAAAAAATATTCAAAGGTACCTATTTAAAAAGGCATGTGCCGTCGCTAAGTTAATTTATCTTAGCAAGAAAGTTAAGACAGCAGATAATAAGGTGAAGGCAGCCTGGAAAGTAATCAAAACTGAAACAGGTAAATCAAGACCCCGTGAATGCCACTTTAAATTGAGAGTGGAAAATCAAATTTTGACGTCTGATTCGGATGTGGCAGGCGCTTTTGAAGGGTTCTTCTCGAATATAGCGGTAACTCAACTTATCTACTGAGATTGCAGGTTCATATCTAGACTATGCCTTATAGTAGGTATAGCCGTCTGTGTCATGTACTCGTCACTGAGATACGACATTTTCGGAGTAGATCAAATAAATGTAACTGAGTTAAGTAGCTTGAACCTGCAGGATATATTTTTGTTCTGCATGAAAACAAGATGATGGGATCCATGTTGGATGGGAGCGCCGCCGGGGCAGTAACCTTAAACTTCAAAGCTAGGGGAACTGGGCTGAATGATCAGCACACGCAGATCGACCGCCCGCCTGTCTCCGGCCAGGCGTCCCCACCCATCATCATCATCATGCTGCGATAAGAGGTAAGATGGATTTTGAATTTCAATACACAGACCGTTATGAGATTGTCCAAACTTTTAATTCCCTGAAGTTGAAGAACACTGAGGATCTTTGGGGTACTTCTGTAAAAGTTATGCAATCGGTTATTCACATTGTAGCGCCATATCTTTCCGTCGTGTTTAATTCTTGATGAGATACAGCCTGGTGACAGATGGACAGACAGATAGACTGACGGACGGACAGCAGCGGAGTCTTAGTAATAGCACTCCACTCCACGCACTCCATGCACACTTTCATCCCCTATTTTAGGATCTTAGGAGATCAATTTCGGAATAAGTATTTCCCCAAAATCTGTCAAGTAGTTTTAGCGCAATTTTCGCACTAATTAACCGACAAACGCACAGACAGACAAAAAATACTTAACTGTTCTGGCTTCTTTTGTTAACTTTACATCATTTTTTAAATATCTTCCATAATACAATATAAACTTCGTTAGCCTTTTATTATAAGTATAGATTTCACATGAGTAATAAAATAAAGTACACGATAATATAATACAATATACATTTTGTACGATCAATTAGAACTATCGTAGTAATATTATTAAGTAAGTATGATATCATACACCTACAAATGGCCGAATTCAGAAACGCCACTTAAGCATTTGATTGGAGATTAAATAGTTAAATGTCCCTCAACTAGTTGTCATCCTATACAAATACGTCACTCAAACGTCATTTTAATTAAAGATCAATTTGAGTGGCCTTTCTGAATTTGGCCAATAGACTGTTAAACTCTTTAACCTCCTTTTGGCTACGCGCAATCGGCACAAAAAGGATACCCAAGTTCCCACCCGCTTATGTTATAAGCATAAAAAATCCCGGCCATTTTCGCTTTGCCTTGGCTCCTATTACTATGCTCGGAAAACTTTGGATTTGCTTGACAAGGAAAACGTCGAATTGGAAACAAATTCAAGTTCACTAAATGGCTCAGGGCTCCTTCCTTATAAGTGGAGCGTTTTTTAAGCAGTACCTAAGCAGGAAGATTCTCTGGAAGAAAGCTCGTCATCAGTGTGAACACAGTAGCATTTCTATACAAAGGGCATTAATTCACCTGATTTTTCATTTTTAAATTTGCCGCTGAAATGCTATCTTACTGTCAGCTGTCGCATGTGACGTCAACGTACTAAAACAGGTCGTAAACGTCGAAAAAAAAGCATAGTGAGGGTACGATCCGAATACGATCACAGTGATCACAACGATTAAGGTGGGCAACGTGATTCGGAACGCAACCGACCTTTGCAAACGTCATATGTACTTACGTCATGACCGGATTGTAAAGTCACGTGACTCAAAGTCAAAGTCAAACTATCTTTATTCAATTTAGGCTTTTATAAAGGTCAAGGAATGAATCTACCACCGGTTCGGAGAAAATCCTTCACTGAGAAGAGCCGGCAAGAAACTCGGTGAGGTATATTTTTTTCAAAACAGTAGACATATAAGTCAACAATGATGTCTACAGTTTTATACATATCTAAATATATACCACAGTAGCTACGCCCATCGAGACCCAGGGATCGCCGGTGCAGGTCAGGGTTGAAGCCAAGCGTCCCTGTCCATGACGTAGTCTTTTACTGAGTAATATGCCCTAGAAATAAGAATTCGGTTTACAGTAGATTTGAACATAGTGTCTGTTTGTTCTATAATGTTTTTAAGGTATTTTATTGTAAAGACGTGTGCAATTTCCTAGAAATGATTTTTGAGTTTTAGCCAGTCTATAAGTTGGTACTTTAGGCTTTCCGGTATTTCTAGTAGCTCTACAGTTGTAGGAAAATTGTATATCTTTTTTCTCACATACATTATTATTTCGAATACGTATAGCAAAGGCATGGTTAGTATTTCTATTTCCTTGAAAAATTCCCTCAGTGACTCGCGGGTGCCCATGTTATATATGGCCCTGATGGTCCATATGGATGGATGGATGGATGCAAATTTAAAAAAAACTACGTCAGCAGCTAATCCCCATAAAATTAAACCGTATGAAATAATGCTTTTGAAATACGCGAAGTAAACCAACCTTGCCGTCGCAACATCAGTTAACTGCCTCATCTATCTGACTGCAAACGCAGCAGAGCTCAACCTACTCGCTATGGCTGTAATATGGGATACCCAGTGCAGTTTAGAGTCAAGTGTCAATCCTAGAAAAACAGTCGACTTTACAAATTCAATGTTTTGACCGTCTAATTTAATATTCAAGTGTGCATTAACATCTTGTGGGTTTACTAAAGAAAATTTAATACATTTGGTCTTTTTAGGATTAAGTAACAAATTATATGCAGCAAACCCTTTAGAAATCATGGACAGGGTGTTGTTTGGTTCAGTGAGCTCGGTATCCTTCCTATTTACCTTGAACAGCAAAGAAGTATCGTCTGCAAACATGACTATGCCTGATGGTTGGCTTACCATGTAAGGAAGGTCATTTACATAAACAAGGAACAGGAAAGGGCCAAGAATTGATCCTTGGGGCACTCCCTTTTCCACCACAGTCTCTGCAGATACTACACCGTTTACTGATACCTTCTGCAATCTCTGTGTAACATAAGATCTAATGAGTTCAAAGGCATCGCCGCAAATGCCGTAGAATTTTAATTTTCTAATTAAAGTGTCATGATCTAAACAATCAAAAGCTTTGGAAAGGTCACAGAAGACACCAATGGCATCGTGCGAGTCTTCCCAAGCCTCTAAAATGAATTTAACTAAGCTAGCACCCGCGTCGGTGGTAGACCTACCCTTAGTAAATCCAAACTGCTGTGGATGTAAAATTTTATCGGACTTGAAATGCTGTAACATCTGCGTTAGCATTATTTTTTCGAATATTTTGCTAAACGCCAAACTAAAATGGGTACTACTTTACTGAATTTTATTAAATCGGGAAAGATGCCTTCATCTATGCAACGTTTGAATATAAGGGCTAAAGATGGCGCAACGACGTCTAGACGTTTCTGTCATAGACATTTTAAAGTCGTTCAAATTGTTAAAGGTGAAGAAAACGGAAGACTTATGGGGCGTATCAGTTAAGGTTCTTGATTCTATAAGAACCTTAACTGATACGCCCCATAAGTCTATTACTAATACTAATGTATTCATTTAGTAGTACACCGGCAGTATTGGAAGAGGAAGCTAAACATCTAGTCGTTTCAATGGAAATTCTAGAAAAGAAAGTGTTAAATTCATTTGCTCGAGACTAAGAAGTAAACATTCAAGTTATTAAGTTATTGAATTCTAAATAACCTTGATTTATTTTTACATAAAGGTGCTCCCTCACTTCGGCTGCTCTACGGAAAAAGAAAGTAACTGATTTTTTTTTCAACACCGGTGTTTTTAAATTTTTGGCACTTTTAGACTCTAAAAGTCCCAAAAATGTAAAAACACCGGTGTCGAAAAAAATGTCAGTCACTTTCTTTTTCCGTAGAGCAGCCGACTTGGAGCATTCGCCTGTAATGTAACGTTACAGATTTGAGCATTACATCAGTGAGGGAGGAGAAACGAGCACTACGGTGCGCGGTACAAAATCGAATCTGAAACGTTACATTACAGGCGAATGCTCCAAGCGAGGGGGCAGCTTAAAAGGGCTAGCTACCGTTCCACAGAAATATATTATGTTTGTTGCTATAGTCGATTAGCCAATTGCCATTAAATTGGACATATTCATATTTTCATATTGCGATGTTGAATTTTGTATTAAATGGCCTTTTTAACCGATTTCAAAAAAGGAGGAGGTTCTCAATTTGGTTGTATTTTTTTTTATATTTGTGACTTCAGAACTCCGTCATTTATAACCGATTTGGAAAATCTCTTTTTTATCGGTAGGGTATACCACCAGTTTGGTCCCGTTGTAGTCAAAGTCGAGTTATGATGAGAGGATCTATGAGGAATCAATGGAACTCTTCAAATATTTTCTATAATAACTCAAGCAGTTACGTTTCAAAAGCATTATTTGGTGAAGTAACTGTTTATGAAGACCATAGATGATCACCGGAACTCCTAAATGATGGGTATTTCACGGTTGGCGATTAAAATGCTGTATAAAGGTCTGAAGCAACTTATGTCCATGAAAATCCATGTAGTAAAAATGGTAATGGTAATGATAATGGTAAAATTATAGTGAACCAGGTGAACTCTTCAACGATTGACATCCTTGCACCGTGGAGAGCAACAGTTTCTAAATGGTGATGAGCAATTGGCATTATGCTATAGTTACTTGATGTAGTAAATTTGTTTCGTTAAATCACAGGATAATAAATTAAATGTGAAAAAAAAAAACTTACTTTTCAAAGGCTATTTGAAGTCGGTTTTTTTATTTTATAAATTACCTATATGATTATTTGAACAAAGCCTTAGTAAGAACACACATCGAAACGCCAAACGGAAGTGGAATGAGTTACAGGAACAAAAATGGAAGCTTCCACATCAATCCGCGCGGCTACCGCACGAAGCCTCACAACAGTGACCGCGCACTGTTGTGAGGGCGTCCATTTTAGTTCCTGTGACACTGCAGCTTCCGCGGGCCCGCTTCCGATACCCTCCGCTTCGTTTCTGGTTTCAGTGTGTGGCCTTTAGTAAATCTCAGCAGGTTTCGAGTTTCGACTTATTTAGATTTGCCACTTGTTACAAATATTATGTCAAGTCTTAAGACAGCAAGTAAGTTCATATTAATTGTGCTTAAATTTTTACTCGAGTGCAGGGAAGTAAAAAGAAGGGTAAAGTTGTTGGTGTCGCATAAGTAGCTTTATTAAAAAAACAAAAGCGGTCAAGTGTGAGTCTGCGTCGCGCGAAAGGTTCCATACCTACCTAATATGCATCCAAAGCGATTGATACCACAGCGACCACATACGCTGATCTTTCATTATTATAATAAGTTAGATCAACCATTAAGTATCAAAAGACCTGTCATAGTTACAAGGCGACGTGTTTCGTGCTAGGGATCTGTTAAATTTGGATACATTAAATGACTGATTCATGATTAAAAGCACCCGGAAAAATAAGTACTTGATTTTAAAAAATATATAAATTTTATAACTACTCCAACATCAGGAGTTATCAGCGTAAATAGTATCAAATGTTGATTTGCAAAATTAATTCATTTGTGTGTGCCTAAATTACCTACTACATTTATTCAAAAAGTAGCATTTATCAAAGTAGCTAATCCAGTTAGGTAGTTTTCGAGGAATACCCTGGTCATAACAGTCTGTCTTGTATTCGTCATTGAATAATGTTATCTGCAAAAAAAAGAATCTCGGTAGGTAGGTAACAAGAAACACCAAGAAAGCGTTAGAATATATTACGGCCTCATACAAAATAGCCCGTTATATGATGCGGTTTTTGTAAAAGAGAAGGTGAATAACTGAATACCAAAACGATGTGTTGCGGAAATATAGGTCAAGCGTGATTATGACCCGGATATGATAAGAATTCTTGGGATGACACTCGCGAGACGTCACGTTTGTTAGTTTGGACGAGTCGAAGAAGAGCGAGCCGCTGTTGTAGTGGTCGGCGCGAGTCGCAAGGTGGCGCCCTCACCAACACATGTCGAAATACCCCATCATAATGTCGATCGATATACATGAGCGTGGTGTGCGCATAGCCGAGAAGCGGCAACGGCGGCGCCGGCTTGGCGAGTGCAAGCGCATCGCGCGCACAAGCCTCCAATTCTCGCTGCATTCGAGATAATCTCACAATCGAGATTAAACGTCAGTGCATACAGTCGTTTGACACAACTGTATGAATCTGACGTCTAATCTCGCAATCGACATTATCTCGAATGCAGCGAGAATTGGGGGCCAGGTCGCACGCGGCATTCTTGTGGAGCGCGCCCGTACCGTGTGCGTGTCGCACGTGCACATCCTCACCTGCCGCAGCCTATTTTATGAACTATGACGTCGTGCGTACTATTAATCATATAGTCTTGCTTTACCCACCTTTGGTCCCCGCCTTCCTCCTGGGCCCGGGGGCATTCCTGCCTCGGCCTGAGGACAGGCGTCAGCCCCCATTTCTCAATCAACTCTATGCGAGCAATGGTGGCTGCTCAATTTGAATATATCATTGGCTCGGTGCGGGTGCGGCGGTGCAGCGGGGACGCGGCGGTGGGGCTGGCAGGCCCGCTGCGCCCCCGGGCCGGCTCGTAGCGCGCGCCGCGGCCGCCACCTTACACGTAGGGCATCACGGCCGCGCTTCGGGCCGCTGCGCCGCCGCTCCTCATAACGCACCTACAGCGCCGCGCAGGCCGGCACCATCGCACGCCAACACAGGGCCCGCCCAGCCCTTCACCCGCACCCGGCCGCCCCGACGGCCAACAACGCCGCGCAATGCGCAACCTCCGAACGAATCCGCCCGCGCGACCAGTTGCCGCGAAACCGCCTTAACTCGATAATGGATATGTAAGCGCCAACCGCGTAGTCCTTACGTAATGAGCAAGGCGCGTGCAGCGGCGCCTCACCAGGCGCAGCGAGTCATGGTCTCGGAAAAAGCCGCGTTGCGGTCGCGATGCGCGAACGAGCGCGTGTATCGCCGAAGCGCGGCGGCGGCGTACTGGGGCGGGCGCGCGTGCGTCCTGTCGCCCGCCCTGCCGCTCCCCCCCATCCGCCCTCAGCCGCACGCGTATCGACACAAACGAGAACCACTGCATCGCGGTCCGCGGTCCGGCCCTCCCAAAGCAAATCTCAAATCATGACAATTAGTACGTTACAGGGTTAAACTTATTAACATTCGTTAATAGCCAATGGTTTGTACTTGAACAATCTTCTCTTATTTTTTTGTTCAAATTTGCATGTAATGCATAAATTTTCTTTCAAAGTAACCTAGGCTTGCCATCGTGCATATTAGTTATTAACAACAAAACAAATGTTTAAAGCAACGAATAAAATGGCCATGCCTCCGCGAAGAATAGGGGTTAGTATTATTTCGTCTAAGATGCAATTGATCTATGCAAGCAGAAGTCTCTTTCCCATAATATGAATTGAATGAAATAGGACCTTCTAACTTGTATTAGGTACCTACAAGTTTACTAGCTTTCGTGAAACGAGCTTATGGTCTAAGCTCACATCCAGTCGGCGTAGCTAGTCGTCTTAAAATTAGCCCGTATAATCTTTAGGCGGTCCAGGTCGATTTCAAATGAAGCTAGTTGAGCTTTATTTAGTTATATATAGGAATTGACCTACTAAGAAATTGTATTTTTCAGAATTAATCTATTTAAGAATTCGACATATTTTGAAATCGACCGATACAAATCGGGTGTGATAAGAAACTGCAATTTTTCAAATCTAACTTAAAAGATACTACATTGACGTAATACTATCATGACTAGACTGTGACCTACTACTTATTGCTGACCTACTCAGAAAATTGACTTAAGAGGACTGTGAACCAACGGCAAAAATCACCCTTTTCATACAAAGGGTGATAACGATTTCCACCCGTTAAATGTTAACCGATTTTGACCAATTTTTGATAGGTTGTCAGTCAGAACAAAATCTAGGTCTTTACTTTTTTGAATAATGATTAAAGATTAACAAAGTCAAATAATCGCCGAAATTAGTTTTGTATGAGAATACTAAAACAACAATAAAACTGAATTTCTTAATTATAGTGAAAAAACCAAGACGTATAGACCTAGATTTTGTTCTGACTGATAATCTGTCAAAAATTGGTCAACATCGGTTAACATTTAAGGGGTGGAAATCGTTATCGCCTTTTGTATGGAAAGCTGTAGGTTCACAGTTCACACTCCTGGTAAATAGAAAGTGACTTCCAGTTCATAAGAGGTATATCCCAGGAGTTACATATTTTTGAATTACATATGGAAAAACGTACTAAAAAATTAAGAAATATCGCAGTAGTTCCATATGGAACTTTTTTACAAGTACTTACGAGAAATTTTATATATTATTTATGGCAACTGTCATCGGTACTGCCGGTTTAGACTTGTAAAGTTATAATTTGTAGCTTCATGAAGCTTTACGACTATATATCATTTTTTTGTTTAAGTTCATTAATCTCATTTGATCTTTTCGCCAATTACAATACCTATTCGGAAGTTTGATATGATTTTTAAGGCCGCTTAATGTTACCAGAGTGTAAGTTCAACGTTATCCAGATTAGCTGTAATAAAACCAGGTGAAAACTTAGTACCTACCTACTTATGTAGTTCCATATGGAACTAGAGTTATGGAATCCTGGGATATACCCTTCATAAGTTATATTCCGAAACTGTCTGATTCAGAAACCGACTTATGGCAAATCTGAATGGATTATTCGACTTTCATGCCAATATCGTTTCTTCTTATTCGCAATTCTGCACAATCTGAATTTTACACAATAGTACTTCCACCACATTCGCTACTATGCACAGTCATTATTTGTGTACAGTAGCGATTCTTCCTATTCGGAACTGCACAATCTGAATTCCACACAATAGTATTTCACAACATTCGTTAGTGTGCGCGGTCATTATTTATGTACAGTAGCGATTCTTCCTGTTGGCAATTCTGCACAATCTGAATTCTACACAACAACACTTAATTAATTCGTTATTTTGTCCTCTTTTTTAGTCGTTATATTCGCACAACCGTGATTTTTCATTAATAAGAAAAATTTATAAATTAATATTGAGTTTTGCCCATCGCGAGATTCGACCCGCAACCTCAAACTTCGCAGGCAGTTGTATGTACAGATATAGTAAATAATATGTTTCCATCGGTAAAACTCGGATCTCAATCGGAAGACGACGGGACCCGAAGTGTAACTAATTATTGTATTAAATGAGTGACATGTTTATATTCATTAATATGAAACTTTATTGTTTACTGTCAAATGTCAAAATGATAAATGACAGCATGGTATGATCGGTACTGGACCCCAATTCTCGATGCATTCGAGATAATGTCGATTGCGAGATTAAACGTAAGATTCATACAGTGTGTCGAATGACTGTATGCACTGAAGTTTAATCTCGATTGTGAGATTATCTTGAATGCACCGAGAATTGGGGGCCTGCTGAAGCTAATTGAAGAGCACGATAAATACGAACTTTTCCGATAAATCACGATGGAAACTAATTATGCACTACATCTGTACTACCGAAGCACAAAAGTCTGTCGTTTTTTGTGGGAGGTGAGGTAACACTTCATACACAATACTTAACACAAATGCTAAATTCACTATCATGAAGTCTGCGTACTTAAGGCCAGATATGGTCTAAGGTGCCAAGTTACAACGACTGCAAAACGAAGACAAATTAACGAATGTGATTGAGTGCTGTTGTGTAGAATTCAGATTGTGTTGAATTGCGAATAGGAAGAATCGCTACTGTACACAAATAATGACTGTGCACAGTAGTGAATGTGGTGGAAGTACTATTATGTAGAATTCAGATTGTGCAGAATTGCGAATAGGCAGAAACGATATTGGCATGAAAGTCGAATAATCCATCCGAATTAACGCGAATCATACCCAGATTTAGACCTAAAGCTCAACTGGCTTAATTCGAATCTAACATGGCCCGTCTAGAGGCATCTAATTAGTACGCGTAATTCTCTACGTAAGTAAGATCCGATTTGATTTTGCTTGATATTGTGGTGAAAGGGTGCACTTGTCTGAAAGGCGTACAGGGTTCTAAGTACTCTATGTGGGTAAAGTCATCATACTGTGACTCGGAGATGGCTGGATCGATTTGGGTGCTTCTTTTTTTAATCGATAGTTGGTCCCGTTGTTGTCAAAGATGAGGTCTGATGAGAGGATCTATGAGGAATGGATGGAACTCCTGAAATATAATAGGCACGCATATAACAATTTTGGTATTTTCTGTAATAACTCAAGCAAATGCGTTCCAAAAGCATTATTTGGTGACCTGAAACTGATGATGAAGACCATAGATAACCACCGGAACTCGTGAATGATAAGTGTTTCACGGCTGGCCATTAGATTTCTGTAGAAGGTTAAGAAGCAGTTTATGCTCATGAAAATGCATGTGGTAAAAATAATAATTTAACAAATAAAAATACCGACATCAAACCCCCTTTGAAAAGTAATAAATAATGATTGGCTTTCGTAAGTCAATTACTGCAGATATATTATTCATTATGTGATAAATTGAATATATC
Source organism: Tortricodes alternella (assembly GCA_947859335.1). NCBI lineage: Eukaryota > Metazoa > Arthropoda > Insecta > Lepidoptera > Tortricidae > Tortricodes > Tortricodes alternella. Next base: position 16,284,476 of record OX401970.1, on the reverse strand, counting down.
GAAGTCGGTGGCATGTAAATTAAGTAATTTGCAAGTTAGACGACATGATAATTACATGTTTAGACGAAATGCTTATTAGACCAGTTGCACCTTAGACGAAATGATACTGACACAAATATGCGGCATTAAGGTTTTTATTCCTTTGTGTGTCAAATCATGCGGCATAAACGGCGGTATGTGATTGGCGGTTTTGATTATTTTACAGCTCCAAGGTATTGCAGACCTTTTAACTTTATACCTCCACGCATTACTGAGAAAAAGGGTCTTGACAGACAGACAGGCAGACGGACAACGAAGTGATCCTATAAGGGTTCCTTTTTTCCTTTTGAGGTACGAAACACTAAAAAGTGAAAAATTCAAATTTACAAGAAGAGAACTTGCCTATTTACTTTGAGATTTGTTACTTGGTATGCGTTTCGTTATTTTTATATATTTCTTATGGGCATTTCTCGAGAGCATCATTCCTTCGAGTTCGTTCGTTTTTAAGTTACGCGTTTACATGTCAATATGTGTTTAAATCGCGAAAGTTTAAAACACAAAAAGTGCTGTATGTTAAAGCCGTACAACGTTTAAAAAAACATGCATGTTCTTTCGATTTCATGCTTACTGCAGAATACTTAAAATATGTTGTAGTTATTTATATACTCGTTCAAAAATAATATTGAAGTCCTGGAACGACATATCGGTGGAGCGTCCGGACCGCTTATTACGCCGGAAATTATTCACAAAAGAATTCATAACGCTACATTTAAAGCTTACATTAATATTTTGTGTTATTTCACATGTGAATAATAAGTTAATTCATATTATATATCGCAAAATAAATAAACGAAAATAGTTTTTGAGCAGTATCAGATATTGGACGCGTCCGGAAGTAGCGCATGATTAAAAGGGGCATTTACAAAACGATTCGCACGCCTCTACCGGAAAATATAAGGTAATTCGCTGCTCGTTTGCAGTGTTGCCAAGTTAGCCATTTTTAAACTACACGTGGCAACATTTTGACTTAATTTAGCCACAGTTATCCAAATTTCTTGGCTTAATGATTCAGCCACAATTCTAGCAACGTTTAGTTTAGACCCCGTTTCCACGAACTTAATTTTTACGCCGAAACGCGTGTAAAAATTACGTCCGTGAAAATTGTTGCTAATTTATTACTGTGTCTTAATTATAATAATAATGATGAATAATCATTTAATCCAGATTTCTCCATTATTTGTCATCGAACAGTTAAGTAACTATAGTCTATTTATTGTTAGTAACATACACAAAATAAATACCGTTGAATTTAAATTACATTAAAAGACATTAAAAGATTAAAAAATAATAGTCAAAAAATAAATAAAATCTAAATCTAAATCTAAAAAATCACAATACCAAATACTAAATGAAATTTACTTAATAAATAATTACAATACAAATTACTTACTACATGTTACTAATAAAATAAAAAAACTTTTTTAGACTTCAGCCCCTATGCCTCCCGTGATTCTGACCCAGTGCTTCAGGATCCGGCAGTCATACCTGTCAATTAATATTTTCAGAATGGTGTTGGAGCTGCAGCGCGCGCGCTGTAAGATGGATGCAACGCGCTTGCGCAGTCTGGCGTGGTAGCCATCTCTGCGTGTTACCAAGAACAATGTCGATGCGCTACAGAAACGCGGCAGCCCCATCAACATTCTGAAAACATTGTTGTACTGGACTCGGAAGGCGTTGAGGGCTCGCTTAGAATACTCGTATCTGACCCACAGGCTATTCGTGTAAAAAGTTTGACTATACATACGCTTTTTAAAGCGTTATCTTAACTGCATCTGTACGAATAAACCTGCGGGCGAGTATGTTGCCCCTCACTGCTAACGCCCTCCGCTCCCTCTCTATGTCAGAATCATCATTTAGGTCTGATGTCACAATATATCCCAGACTCATTAACAATATTTAGAACTCTGCCACAAAATCTAACAGGCGGAATAACATTCGGGTACTTTTTTTATCAGTATTACTTAATTAATGAATTATCAGTAGGTATTGTCGTTTTTTTTTGTATTTTATCTAGAAGTCATAGAACGTAGCTTCTTGTTTAGTTCAGTGCGACAGCTCCGAGGACGGAAAATTCAAGTGCAATTTATTTGTAGAGTTTCTAGTTTTCTTGACAAGTGAGTATGGTGTGAAAAATCCCCGAAGGGACGTGTTTCAGAATTAAAAGCGTCAAGATTCTCTTATATTTCTCCTCCTCATAATTTTTGACTTTCGTTAAGTATATTTTGATTTCGGTGAGTGTGATCTCTGTGGATTAGGTGGTTTATTCGACCACCGAACTCAAATTAAGTTCACCGACATCAATAATTTACGAAGAACAAGCCTATTATTTATTGGTTCCTACGCCAATCTAACGCATGTTATGTAACTATGTATGTGAGATAAGTTGTTGGAGATGGAGAGAAAAGTCATATTATTTTTATTTAATTAGAAAATAACTGGTCAGACAAAGGCAGACCCGAAGCTGACATTGTTCGTGCATTGTTCAACTAAATAATTCAGGTTTCAATAGGTAAATGTTATTTTTTCGTGTCCAATATTAAAAATAAAATAGTTTTGTCGAAATCACAGTTTGTTCTATTGAAAACTAGCTTTTAACCGCGACTTCCGTCTGCGTGGGAAAATAGCTTTAATCGGCTTCTCAATTACGTAAAAACATAGGAAACAATCATATTAAACTTTTCCTGTCCCAATTGTTTCACCGTCGTCATAGTCATATTTATGTTTCTTTTGAATACGTATCCTTTTATCTGAGACCATATGTTTTCTATCGGGCTAATTTTTGTTTTTAAACGGATGTTAGGTCAGCTATCCAGTCGGACTGTGATTCTGGACACAGATTGTGAATGTGGACAGACAGTGCAATAATGAAATTCAGATGAAATTTTATTGCCCTAGAGCAAATACAAGGACACAGTGATGAAATTTAAGCGTAGTTGGAAGAAAAATAATATTTTTTTATTCATTTTTAGAGTTCCGTACGTAAAACGTACTGTCTGTTTTTCATAAGTAAGGATAGCGAGTCAGACTCGTACTGGGCCGGTGTCTTTTCAAATCTCAGTTTGTATGAGAACCACAAAGTTGAGCTTTTGCGAGCCAGCACGTCTAGCACGACTTGCCCGCGAGTCATTTGTCGCTCAGTGCATCCCTTACATATTTGAATAGTTTGACAGAGACGCACTGAGCGACAAACGACTCGCGGGCATGTTGTGCTAGCCCCCCTGGGGTACTAAATATTTAGATTTAGGTATTATTTCTAGGGATATATATACCTACAGCATTTTTAGGAGCACCACCGTTCTGACAGATCCAGACTAGTTACGCTAGCTTGTCGTCAAGTTAACGTACCCGTTACAAAGACAGGGCTCCTCATCATCATCATCATCATCATCATCATCATCATCATCATCATCATCATCATCATCATATATATTATTTCTAAAAGGTATATTTTTGAAGACGCTCTAGATCTCCGCTATTTCTTTACCAAAATTAATGATTTAAACGTCATTTTAAAGCTTATGTTCTCCGATTCGTCTTAAAAATACAAAAATAGATTAAAATTAACGTTTTCGTTAAAAAATAAATAAAAAACGACGCGCTTTGCAAGCGCTATCTATTTGACAGTCTGTTTAAATACGATGTGATGGCCACAGACTACTTAGAAGATACTACGTATGTGATGATACTGACAAATGGCAACAGATGGCACTGCGCGTCGGGTAGGCTAGGTACTGACCTACATTATTTGATATGATCTAATGACGATCAATATATTGTACAACCAGTGACACGGTTGTATTTATTGGTCGTTAATGGATGATATCGGCCGTCGATATAGTCTACTCACGATCGCGCAAGCGCCATCTATTGACAAACAGTTAAACTAACTAACAATTGTTTTTTTCGCATGGACAATTATATGTGGCTGTTTCACGAGTTCGTAAATTCAGACATATTTATGTTTGTGTTAAAGAGACCTACGGCCAAACAGTCAACGATGATCAAATTGTAACTGCTAACATTGTTATTTAACACGTTCTATGCCGAGAAAAAAATCGCAGTTTCCCGTCTAGGCCGTGTCAGTGATGGTTGACATATAGACTTTCAGTTCAAGCCGTGTCAGTCAGTGCTGACCGCGTTTTAGGAGGGTTTTCGTTTCGTTCTTACAGGCCGTTGGGCAGTGCTGTCAAACTAAATCTCATATTAATTGACCCGCGTGGCCCTCTAACTTTTGCATATCAAGTTGTTTTTTGAAAAATTTAAGTGATAACAAATACTTTTGAAAAGTATTTGTGCATTCAGTGCATTCTTTAATGCACTGCAGTAGTAACGTATGTTAGATGTAATAGTACAGCACGGCGTCACAACTCAAGATACGGACGGCAACTGCAAGCGCAAACGAACGCGGGGGAGCGCGAAGGACTGCCCGACACCGCGACCCGCGCGGCCCCCTGCAACGGAAAACCGTGTTTTCTCTCTCTGTAGGCCGCGTCGCTGCAATGCTGCCCGACGTTAATTATTTCCATGAATAATGGCTCAAATTGACTTTTGTTATTACCAAGTAACATTTTAGTAAAAGATAAAAGTATATAAGCAAAAAAACAATTTCGTAAATTTTAAACAGATTTATGATTTTTAATAGGCCTAAAGGGAAACTTCACTGACGGTCAGCACTGTCCGCGTTAGCAGAGAACGTGTTAAAGAAGTTTTGCAGCATGGGAAAGTTAAAAAAATATTATGGTGCGTCCACATCTGACGAGTACGCCGATCGCGCGCTGGTCGCGAACCACTCGCGCAAAGCTGCGTGCAGCCCCCGTGTATTCTTATTAATATATATATATACTAGCTTTTTTCCCGCGACTTCGTCCACGCGGAATTCGGTTTTCACTGTTCCCTCGGGAAACGTATAAATTTCCGGAATAAAAAGTAGTCAATGTCACTTGGGATAGCGTAGTTTTCTATTAAAGAAAGAATTTTAAGAATCGGTTCAGTAGTTCCAGAGATTACCCCCTACATACAAACAAACAAATTTTACCTCTTTGTATAATGATATATATAGTGTAGATAAAAAGTTGCGGCAAAGAATACCATTCATTATCTGACTCTGGCGGGCGACACCGGGCTCTTATATATATTCAGAGAGCTAGGCTCTAGGATATTCGAGAAAGTTTGAGAATAACAATAGGTTCTGCAGCTGTAGCATACTTTCGAAATGCAACCCAAATAATCGTTCTGAATGAAGTTCAAATACTCGACAACAGATGGCGCCACTACACTTAATTTCGAAGTTCAAATACTCGACAACAGAACAAATGTAACTTAAGACTATTGAAATTAGAATTTTAAATTTCGCGCCATTACTACACATGCTGCAATTGCTCGCAGCGCCTTTCGAAATGCAACCCAAATAATCGTTGTTGTTCTGAATACAGTTCAAATACTCGACCACAGATGGCGCCGCTACACTTAATTTCCAAGTTCAACTGCTCGACAACAGATGGCGCCACTACACTTAATTTCCAAGTTGAAGGGTTGGAAAAGCCCTTATATCTTTAAAAACACGCCCTTTAGGTTAAAACGGGAACTTTCTTGTTCGAGGGGGGATAAAGGGCTATCACACTATATAAGTCCCTTTATCGTGCCGGGACTCCTTTTTAAGTTTTATCGGCACGCACATTTTATTAACTTTGTTTTATTATATATAATGATATATATATATATATATAATCTGAATCACGGAAACGACTCCAACGATTTTCATGAAATTTAGTTTGCAGGCGGTTTTGGGGGCGATAAATCGATATAGCTAGGTTTCATTTTAAGAAAACGTTGTTTTATCCGTGTTTTCCGGTAATGAAAAACTGCTACAATATCATTTGAATACGAAGGTTAGTTTCGTCACCAATCACAAAGTTGTAACTAGCTCGGTTTGGGAAGTCGAACGGTTCCGAAGCCAGAAGACCCCGGTTCGAATCCAGGTGGTGGAGGATTATAATTTACCTTTTTTTTTGTGAGAAAAACTATCTTTATCCACGCATAATTTTAGTACAATTATCTCTCAAAAATAAAATATCTTTTACTAATAATACTTGCATTTACTTATTCTCACTTTATTATATTGTTATTATTACTATCCGGTGTTTGATAACGTGAGAAAATTCGCACGGGTCAGCTAGTATATATTATTTCTAAAAGGTATTTTTTTAAGACGCTCCATATCTCCGTTAATTCTTTACCAAAATTAATTATTTAAACGTCATTTTAAAGCTTATGTTCGTCGCTTTGTCACAAAAATACACAAATAGATTAAAATTATCGTTTTCGTTAAAAAATAAGTAAAAAAACACGCGATTTGCAAGCGCCATCTATTTTCAGTCTGTTTAACTAACATGTGTGATGGCCACATACTACTTAGAAGATACTACGTATGTGATGGCTATTTACACATGCAGACTAATGTCAACAGGTGGCGCTGCGCGTCGGGTAGGCTAGGTACTGACCTACAATGTGTATTATCTCTCAAAAATTAAATATCTATTATTAATAATAGTTGCATTTACTTATTCTCCCTTTATTATATTGTTATTATTACTATACGGTGTTTGATAACGATGCTGTGCGAAAATTCGCACGGGTCAGCTAGTATATCTGAAATAAGAAAGGTAAATTTTTTGTACTAGGTACCAATTGGGTAATTGGATTGGGTAATTTAGGGTTCCGTACCTCAAAAGAAAAAAAACCTTTATAGTAGGTATTTATTCGTTGTCCATCTGTCTGTCTCAACCTACATAAATTTACATTAATGGGCACGTTCGAGTACGGATTTAAGCTGGTTTCTTCTAAGTTGAATTGATAGAAATATCTAAATAAGAGATCGCTTAAATGTTGATTTTTAAGGTTCCGTCCGTCAAAATGAAAAAAGGAACCCTTATAGGATCACTTCGTTGTCCATTTGTCTGACTGTCTGTCAAGACCTTTTTTCTCAGGAACGCGTGGAGGTATCAAGTTGAAATTAATATGAAATACCTACCCAGGTCTGCAATCCTTTGGAGCTGTGAAAAAATCAAACTTCTAAGTGTCCGCAATCAAAAGATACGGCCGCGTATGATTTGACACACAAGGAAATCAAAACCTATAGTGTACTTAAGTAAAGGGTGAAATCCGAAAACCGCATATCTTTAGTTACATTACAGTGTAAACACTTTATGTTGAAAATTGAAACTGAGAAGTCTACTGCTTTCATTTCCGTTCTTAATACTTCGGTAACTGACCACCTTACAATATTACTAGCTTTAACGGATGACAAATTAAATGATGATATACCTAAAAAAAAACTGTTACAATTAATTACGAAAAGGCTATAAAAATTTTACTAGATAAAGATATTGAAACTCTCCTCTTATTTAATGACACGTATTATGTCACCCACCAAAATAAACTAATCCCTAGATGAAAGTAAAACTGCCAAACTTATACCTAAAAACCAGCATACTATTAAGCCATGGATCACTCCTGGTATACTGCGCTGCATAAGAAATTAGAATAAACTACAGTTGAAAGCGCGATCGGAACCACATAGCGAGATCCTTAAGGTCACATTAGGAAGATACCGCAACTTCTAGCTAAAGCGTAAATATGAAAGGGACCAATTGGCTAACACTGCTAAGAATTCAAAATCACTCTGGAAAACAACGCTATAAATCCACAAAAATCAAAAATACTGAATTATTAAATATTAAACAATCTCCCACTATTTCAGTAAATCATGTCAATGACTTATTTGCTGGTATTGGCAAAACACTGCCTGAGAATATCCTGAGTAACTCCCTGAGAGCCCCAGGTGACAACCCGTACGGTGATAACCTGCCTGACTGGGAAACCTCATCATTTTTTCTCCTGGACACTGACTCTCAAGAGGTGGGTACCATTGACATGGGCGTGGGAGAACGGATAGTGCTCCTGGATGGGACAATATACCAAGTACCAACCAAATTTCTCAAACTCGCCAAAACTGGTGTGGCCCCTGTTATTAGTCACTTGGTTAATCTTTGTTTTAGCAAAAGAGTTTTCCCCCGCTCCACTAAAACAATCTATTGTCACACCTGTGTACAAGGGCGGTGAGAGAGATGACGTTAACAACTACAGACACATCTCAGTCTTACCTGCTATATCTAAAATAATCAAGAATAATCGACTTGTAGCGTAAAGTAAATTTAAAATTCTATCTGATTTCCAGTTTGGTTCGGCAATTTAGATCCACTGAGGATGCTATTCTAGAACTCACAACCTTAATCACTAACAAAGTTGACGCAGGAAAGAAACGTCTAACAGTATTTTTAGATTTAAAAAAGGCCTTTGTCACCGTCTCTCTCCCCACTCTTGTCCGCAAAATGAAACGCGTCGGAATTAGGGGATACCCGCTAAAGTTGCTAAGTGGCTATCTATATGGACGTACACAGCAACTAAAATAAGGCGACTTTATAACCCGTGAATTTGGCGTCCCTCGAGGGAGTGTTTTGGGACCCACTTTATTCTAAATGTATATAAATGACTTGACATATTTAAAAATCCAACGTGGTCACATTCTGTCTTACGCCGATGACACTGCTGTAATTTTAGAGGGGGAACCTTGGGTGTCGGTATTCGAGAGTGCAGAATCGGGTGTTGCCTGGATATCCTCCTGGCTAACATATAAACTTCTTAGGCTAAATGTCAACAAAACAAATTACATATGCTTTACTAACAATAAGTATGATAGCACGCAACCACAAATTAATATGAAACTTAAAATACATACCTACCTGTAAATGTGCTGATCGTCTTCTTGGTATCGTAAGGTCCACTAACACACTTACTTACTAGGAAGTCTCAACCTATTTCGTCATAACAATTAACTTCAAAGAAATTCATATATTTCATATTTTATGATACTTTTTTATCACAAATTGGGTTAAGCGAAACTTACTTCTAGTTGGTAAACTGATCGCGACTTATGTCGATGTATGGGGAATACAGTTTTCTAACGGCAACGTTAAGTTTGTCTCTCAATCTATTTTATCTTTTCGTTAGAGCAATGTCCGATGCTTTCATAGTTTATGGACTTCAGTAATGTCAGGCGGGTTTCACTGCGCACTTTAGGCACAGTATAAACAAGTAAGCAGTATGTTGTCTCGGCAGTGTCCTCGAAATAATTACCTACGGCCGCTCGGTAATAATATTAATTATTTCTACTTCGTTCTTATTTCTAGTTTCAAAAGTGACACTGTACTGTATGTATATACATATATATATTGTATGTAATTTGCTTTTAACATATCCAAAATTTCAAAAATTCTCGTGCCATAATTGTGTACGGTATACCGAAGTTCACCGAGATTTCGAAGCGCGTAGTTTCGGCCGTTTGTATGAAGATGGAATATTGTATGTATACTTGATTATACTGTGCTTTAGGCGCTCGGTCGTCGCGAGCTCGGAGCTGTAAATCGCAGTAGGTTGCCGCTTGCTCCCTCGCTGGGCAATTCATGCGTTCTTTTCGTTAGATCACTCGGATAAAACAACCCAAGGCTACACGAAAGAGCACGTCTTATGCGACGAAGAGAGAAGGCATGATTAGGCATATTTTCGTACCTAAACACAGTTTTTGTTCGATACTGATTCTTGTGTATGTTAGTACTATTATCTATTCCGTGGTAATGTGACCTAATTATACGGAACCCTCGGTGCGCGAGTCCAACTCGCACAAGCCGACTTTTTTGGAAATATCAGATTCTGGATATCTTCAACGGCTATGCTAACTTGACGTTCATGTTATAAATGATATTAGTAATCAGTGATCTCATATGTATTTATACGTAGAGTGCCGATTACAAATTCGGTAAGTTTAAGAGCGCCTTCACACTGGCTTTTGTTCAGCGTAGGTGCTTGTCAAACGCATACATGGCGCACACGCCGCGACAACGTAATGCACATGTCACGCGGCGTTATGTACAGTCGTGACCGCAATTTAAACCGATGTTAATCAAGACGCGTGCGTGCTTATAATAGTAGTTTATGCAACGGTTGCATAATGTTAGGCCTTAAAACACTAGTGCGGTTTTATGAAACGAGCTTTTAGCGAGTTTCATAATAAGATCGCACGTGTGTTTTAAGGCCAAATTATGCAGAGTTGCATACATAACTTTATCTACACACATATTATAAATCCTCCATGAAGTGTTCAGAAACAATATTTTCTGGCAACAAGTTATTTGTTGCAATCGTGGCTGCATTTACGATATCCGGTGCATTTTCACATCACACAGTCACTCCGAGAAGACGCTATTCATATTTTCAACTAAAATGTAAATTACAAACAACTTTTTACAATTTTACTTTCGTTCAGCAAAAAACTAACATGAATGATGAAAGCACTAATGGCAGCAATTTGATCCTCTGTCAAGACCATTTTTTTTAAATCATAGACAAACGAATGAAGTCTCTATTCTCATGTCACTCGAGATCAAATTTCGTTCGGTTTATATTAAAAAAACATACTGAACTGATGTTTTGTATCAATAACTGTTTTAATATCTATGGATACTAGAATTGAGACCCACTTGAGTTTTGACAGCTGTTCCAAATTTAATCTCATTTCGATACTAAAAACGATACTGCCTGGTAAAACCAGTGCTGTAATGTTATTAACATTACAGCACTGGTTTTACCTAATTGGTTGTCATAATGCTGGTCATTTCCTACGGTTTTTGATTACATTATGGAGGTTTTATGATATGCATTATGCCACCGTTGCAAAACTACTATTAAGTAGTGTCATATTTTAAAACAGTTTGGAACTGTTGCGTCTAGGGATGCTAATCAGCATCGCACAAACTCATGGATTGTTTTTTTGGTTTTCCCGTGAGACGAATAACTAAGATTTTACTTTTACCATTTCGGAATTGATCGCAAACTCTACAGGGTGACATCGAAGAGGTGATCAGAAACTAGTTCTTCAGACTCGGTAATTGATGGCCATTTCCAAGCAATATGAGTTACAAGAAACAAAAGCAATTTTTGTTGTTAATTTACCCCTTCGAAGGGTGAACTATGAATAGTCAGTAGGCGTAATAGGGGTAATGGGTCCTACCATACCCCACACTTTTATTCTTTCGTTTTCATAATCATTTTCTTTTTATGGAATCCATTTTTTTAATGATTGAGCGGCGTCTGTGCGACACATGCACCCGACGAACGTTTACGCCGAACAAACGTGATATGGGAGCCTAAGTAATTGATTGGTTTTCATCTGCAATACTCACGCCTCAGTGTTGTCATCCCTGGACTCGGAGCGCTCGGCGTTGACCTGTCCGCGGCGGTGCCGGGCGCGCTGGTCGTCGCCCAAGCCGTACAGGCCTGCGACTGCCGCCATCGCGCCACGCTTCGCACCACCACCTGCGGCCGCGCTCACGTTCCCGCCGCGCGCACGCCCAGGCTCACTGCCCCGCCCGGGGACACCGCGCACTTCATTACCATGACCCGACACTTACTCGCCTACGGGCGAAGCTTTAATCCCGTCACAACCCGCGTGCAAACAGTATGTAGCGCTCCTGTGACAGCTCCGCTGATCACGGGTTTACCTCACCAGAATTCGACTTGGTCGAGTAAAATACTAAACAAGCTTATTCGCAATATTTGGACGCATTGTTTGATACAGTATATAGATTTAATTAACATCACAATTTTAATTATTGCATCTTATCATAAGTTTAATTGAAATTTAAGCGAGTTATTATTGTGAATTATTGTTGTCATTTCTTCGATAGCCATCGATTTTCATAACGAGTATGTATGCGGAGTTCCAGAGTGACTAAATGGGGCCAGCTGCATCTGGGTGTAAATTATAGTCTCGAATTTCGGCTCTCGATTTGTCACCCTATCGAAAGATCACACCTCGATTGTATTTAATCGAAAATTTGCAGGATCGAAATACTCGGGGTCAAAATACGTACAATCGACGAAACGTAACTTCGAATTATAAAGTCTCGATTAACAGTATATCGAATGTTCACTGGTTCGATTAAAATGGAATCGATCATTTGCAGGACCCACATTAGTAGAGTCGAAATACTGAATCGACAGAACATTAACTCTATTAAGAACGACTTTAGTAGCTGACAAGAGTTAGGTCGTTAGTTCAAATCCTGACTGGAACGAAAAGAAATACGTTAATTTTACTAACCTTTAAGAAAATGTTGTCAATTATACTGTTTATTCAACACCACATACTTAAAACACATTGGAAAATGAGAAAGAAATAAGCTACAAGGTAATAGGTGGCCTTATACCTAAGTAGCAATCTCTTCCAAACAACCTTTGAAAAAAGAGATAGCATAGGAAAGACTAAAGGCATATGGTGTATATAACTATATATATATATATATATATATATATATATATATATATATATATATATATATATATATATATATATATATATATACAGGGTGTCCCGTAAGTAGTGGATAATCTTTCAATTCTGGATAGCCTATTTGATGACTGTACAAATGTGACATTTAAGTCTTAGTAAAAGTCTGACAGTTTTCGAGATATTTAACTTTTTTTAAAGTGAGAAAAGTGGTACGCCAATCTAGTATTTTTGACGCCATGGCTTTTCTGGCGCCAGAATTTCTCAAATCTGTTTATTGCAATGTATACTGCATTATTCTCCTTATTAATTATTCTTTAAATTTTTATTAAAAAAAAAACTTTGGTCAGAGGGTTTCCTTTATTTCTTTATTCCTTTACGGGAACCACAAGTTTTGAAAATAGAGGATTTCTTTTGGTAACTTTCGACGATTTTGATTTATAAATTATACCATCAGAAGAAAAACAAAAACAGCGGATAGACTGAATGAATATATATCCGAATGGATAGGCAGAAAATATATAAAACTTTTTTAAACAATAAGTAAAATCTACTATGATATTGATTTTCTTTTGTTATGGTTTTTTTACTTTACCTATTTGTGTATCCCACAAAGGCAAAGCCCCCCCCCCCCTCCTCTCTAACTTTATATTTGTTTATTATACTACTATGATTTGAATGTTTTCCTTAAAATCATGTCGCTTCTAAGTTTTCGATCCTGCGAATATTCGATCCAGGAAAAATCGCGCCACCGATCTGTCGATAGCATGACAAATCGAGAGCCCAAACTCGAGACTACATAATTTACACTTGCTGCATCTGTATAGAATAATTTTGTCCGTTTAGGGTTTATTCCGATCGCACTCTCTGATGTTTAACCTGATGGTTCCAGAAACAATGTGAAAATCGCACGACTCGAGACCACAACGGCATTTGCGAACGCCAAACGCCACAATTGGCGATTTGGATCTTAATACTAGGTACATGTCTCTTCTTTAAATATATTGTAAATAACGCCATTTGCTCTTGAAATTCAAAACCGTGAAAATACGACTAGTAATGAAAACCTCGATACAGCTATTATTGTTTGAAAATAACGCTTTTTTGCATGTTTTTAGTTCAAATTTCGAATATTCTTTAGTGATGAAAATGAAAATGAAAATGAAAATATTTATTTTGCAAGTAGGCCTCACGGGCTCTTTTACATGTCTGAATCTACCAGCAAAGATGACTTTTGGTTCCTCAGTTGAGTAACTATAAATGGGTCAAAATCACCAAAAGGTGGAAAATTAGCTTCGTCAGTGTACCGATAGATTGTTGATAAATAAACTACCGGCTGGTGCACAAATCTATGCAGTTTTTTTTATTTAGTTTATTTCTCAAAAACGTACATAACATTATTATAAAAAATTAAATGATTAAAGGAATAAGTTAATTATAATATTTTTCTATATTTTCATTTGAAAATAATATAATATGAGAGTACACTAGTTAAACGATTTTTCTTCATTAAAATAACTTCATAACCGTCTTTGTTCCTCGTAATTGGTAAAGATATTCTACCACTTGAAAATTCGAAGGATAAGGTGATTACTTAAGGTGCGCTCAAGTTAGAATGAGTATCAACCAAATATGAATTTTAAGTTGTATAAGATCATGTGAATTAGACATTGAATTAGACGTTGAATAGGAGTTAGTGATATTTAAGTAACATAACGTGATCTTAGGATCCGCAGGAGGTTCAATCATGCGTTTTATCATACTAACCCCTAAAGCTGCATTCTAAGGTTTAGTTTCGAATGAAAATAAGTTATAACAGTTTCGGTCATGCATTTCTTTATCTGGGAAACCGAAGTGAGTTCAAATATTGAAGAAGACTTGCAACGGGGCTTTTATTTCGTCTACTTTAAAGTTACCATCAGATTTCGAGCCACAATACGTTGGATAATGTTAGGGTCAAATTTTATCATTATTTTGTTTTTGTATTTGCTAGCTGTGGATAATTTATTACATTTCTTTTGATCCTAAAAGGGGGCATTTTCTGTCAGAATTATGCATATATAGATTATTTTGAATTAGCTTCTAGTGGTAGTCATTCGCGTGAGTTAAAAGTGCCCTATCTTGAAGTACGGTGTGTACACCTCGATGTAGGGTGGATTTCTTGGGTGGATACCTCACAGAGTTATACGAACTTATCCAATCCTCTATTATCCTGGCCGGTGGATGGCTGATGATTTTAGACTCACTGTGCCCGGAACGCATGCACATCGGAGTGGGAAGGTTCTAGCAAGTTAAATGATCCAGAGTTCGATGTTCAGCGCTGTCTGGAGACAGGTCCTCCTACCTGTATAATTATATGTATATACACAAAATACTAGGGCGTCTGTATTCCGTTTCCATCCCACCGGATTCAGACAAAACTCTTGCGACTAGATAGGTACGCTTAGGTACACTGGACAGCTAGATTGTTTAGAAAGTACCACATTGCACCAAATAAGCTTTTAGATCTGATCTGAGATCTGATCTCTAGTTTTGAGTCATCAACGTAGATTAAGGATTCGCATACACGTTAAGAATCGTAGAGTTTACTTAACATCTAACAAATTCTACCTTCCTGGCCCCTAATTCTCGGTGCATTCGAGATAATGTCGATTGCAAGATCAACCGTCAGATTCATACAGTTGTGTCAAACGACTGTATGCACTGACGTTTAATCTCGATTGTGAGATTATCTCAGCACCGCACCGAGAATTGGGGGCCAGAGCTTTGAAAATACTTCATAATTGCGGTGTTTAATAATTCCTCAGTGTTTTTGAAGATAATTCCTAGTTATATTGACAATTATCGATGTTGTTTTGTGATAAAAAATAAGCGCTCTGAAAGGTGCATTTGAGTCTATAATAGAATGCAAGACTTTAATAGAAAGGCCCCAGAGATCTTCGGTCTTTTTAATATTGTGCGATCTTAATGTTGAAATGACAATTTTGTGGGAAACATACTTAAATTTAAATATTTCTGTGCATTTCTTGACATTTGTTCTTGATAATAACTCGGTAATATCAGGAGACGAATTGAGGGACTTCGTGGTGTCTAAAGGTAAGTTAGTAAAAAAACTTTAGAATTCCTTCGCTACTTCTAGGTCCGAGTCAACTAAAGTGTTTTGAACATGCAGGCTGTACTGCGGGTCTCTAAGTCTGTATTTACCTGTCTCATTGTTAATAACTGTCCACATAGTTTTAATATTGTCACCTGATTTCTGAATCTTCTTTGATATGTAATCAGCTTTTGCGTCTAAACAAATTCACTTAAATTATTGCGAATAATTCTTGACGTACTCTAGAAACTCTGGACTATGATCAACTGTTCTTGTAGCATACAATTTTGTAAAGCTGATACCGTTTCTTGTGAATTTCTGGCGTAGCTCAGTCACTAAATTTCGTCTTAACCGTACTTTTAAATCTCCTCCGATTGAAGCAAGCATCAAATTCCTTCTTAATGCAATTGAATAATGAAGAACACAAGTTATCCGGATCATCGCATGTGAATAACAAAACGTTCAGCTATTTCGTGTCATTACGGTTAAACAATTCTAATCGGCTTTCAGTGATTGGTCTGTATATGATATCCTATGAAACCTTATCGATTTTACCCCTAAGTGAAGCTTGCTGCCCGCAGTGATCAGAATTTAAGATAGTAATTAAGTATGGATTTATCGAGACAGTCACGATTACTGAATATATCGTCAATACACGTCGCGTTCGTTGTTGTGATTCAAGTTGGCTCATAAAACAGGTTAATAAGGTTTAAGGTTGAAAGACTTGAACACCAAACACAATATACATTTGTTACTATTAAATTAATAACTCAGAAATTCTTCTGCGGTACACTCAAAAAGTTTGGATATGCAGCTAGAGGTGTTTTTCTGGAGTCCTCAGATACGACCAAAATTTTCGGGGATTACGACCTTAACCATCTTCAATTCACCTAAGTAATTCTCATAGTCACTAGCCATTTAAATTTTCACTTTGTTACGTAGTATATTGTATTCAACATAATCTCTGGGGTTCTTCCTTTTTTCATCATACCATCTTAGGACTAATTAATCGAACGTGGCCACAAGTAGTCTTGTCGCTCTGCCCACCCCATTAGGGATTTCGGGCGTGATGCTATGTATGTTCTTCCTTTATTAAGAGTCGTTTTTGTTTTTGTTTTTGGTGCATTATTCGCTCAAGTGTTACACTGAACCATTTAGGATGATCCGAGGATCTTTTCTTACTACGGGTAACAGTATCTTTTATGACCGAACGCAAGGAAGCGTAAAAGCAACCATATCATCTACACAGTTACAGTCCGAAATTTGAACTCGATCTATTTTAACCAATTTAGCATTAATATCATAATAGCAGGCTTTAAACTTTCGTAAAATTATTTACTTTTATTAAGGTTTTTATCGGTGGATGATGAAGGTCAACTTTTTACTTAATACATTGGGTGTCAGGATGACCGACTGACAGTCCCAAAAAGTTAGATACTAAACCTACAATATGCCATTATGATTAGGAATATTATTAACTTGGAAGATTATAAAAAATAACCCCAATTATTTTACATTGAACATGCCAACTGCCGTCTAAGATGGCTACCGTCAAAACAAGTACTTTAAGTTTATTTCAAAACGTCATTTCGTGAACGATCATTGCAAAAATTTGCCGGACATGGTGGCGTGTTCTCGAAATGGTGATGACGTTCTTGAGATGACTATTTCGTTACCAAAGTGATATCTGGCTAGTTCTACAAACTAAGGACAAAATGACCTTGATTTCGGTCGGAGCGATATGTTTTGAACATTCTAGTTATGAAATTTAGCCCTTAATCAAGAATATAACATCTTTTAGCCTATGTTAAGTGACCGGTTAAACGAGAAAATAACCGGTTTATAGCCATTTGAAGAAAATCAGGCGCCAGGAAACTAAGAGCATGACCAGGAAACTGAAAATAAAACAGAAACGACTACGCATTGGAACATTTTATTTTAACACCAATGTTATTAGGTGTTTGTTAAACAATATGGAAAAGAAATGGACCAACTTTGTCTATGTTAAAATATCTATGTAAGGTGGAATCTTACCAGCCTTGAATGGGGAACCTTTAATATTATACTTAATCTCATTGAACTTTATAAAACAATTCCTAATGTAGAATCTCTCTTAATAATAATGTAGACAAAGCAATACTAACAAAATCTAAGTAGTAAATGTAGTTAATTCCAGCCTAGCAAAATAATATTTTTTCAGTGTTGTAATTTTTACTAAATCTATCCTACTAGTCTTTGATAAGAATATTGAATATTATAATATATCTTTGAACTTTATATATACTTATTATTCTTAGGCGCCTAATATAGAGAGACTCACATAATAAAATGTTAACAATGGAAAAGTAATTAAATCTGAGTTTGAAACGTGCTTAAGAGCAGTTTGAAGCTATGGCATTTCATACAAAGGACTGGTTCACAGTCTTCTTAATTTCAGTATGACAAATAGAAACAGTTTTTGCCAGTCTCTGTCAAACTTGTCAAATGTTTAAGGGATGCACTGAGCAACAAATGAGTCGCGGCCAAGCGTGCTAGGCATGCTGGTCGAGAGTTAACTACGTGGGGGGCCTGCCCATGCTGCGCCTTCCGGGGTCGTATTATGAGCAGTTAATTCCAGGCATTCGTATTATGAGCGAGCTAAAGCCGGCCTGCTAACGGCCACTGGATTTATATATATTTCTCTACCGCCGTCACTGTCGTTCCGGTTCCAAAAAACCACGGTGAAAGATTTTGTTAAACCAGTCACTCATACCACGACAAGCAAGTCGGTCACCCCCTCTCACTCGCACCCGGCGGCGAGTCGCCAACTGAGTCCGACTGGCGCCGAGCACGTCTCGCGTCGCCATCAATTGAGACCGCGCGATATTGTTATAAATAAAATACGTGATGTGGTGACGTGAGTGACGGAGACATTATATTGAGACAAAATAACAATTTTTGTGATTTTGTATGTCGTTCCTCCGTGGCAAGTTACGGTGATACTTTTAGACAGCTGATCACTGTGATTTTTTCATTATGACGTTATTTCTCACTTCACACTTTTAGCCGTTCAGCGTAGTGATAAAAGCGGCCTTTAGACATGGCTAACTTCGGCATGCTAAATTTAGACAGCAGCGTAGCGAGTATTCATAGCTTAGCTTAGCTTGCTAACTCAGTTTGGGCGAAAAATTCCAGTGCAGTGGACGCCCGTAAGCTCTCTCATCTTCATCATCGTCAAAGACGTCCATTGCTGGACACAGGTCTCCGTCAATGATCGCAACAACGACCGATTCTGTGCATCTCGCATCCAGCGGAGACCCGCAATTTTCACCAGGTCGTCAGTCCACCGTGTGGGTGGTTTGCCCACGCTGCGCCTTCCGGTACGTGGTCGCCACTCAAGAACTCTGCGACTGCACTGCATATCCATGTTAATTTTAAGGCCAACTCGTTCAGAGGCTATATTGAGGTCGTCGAGCGTTGCACTGAGCTTCTCCATGTTCTCAGCCATGGCTACAATGTGACTAGCAAACCGAAGGTATGGTATGTACTCGCCGTTTATGTTGATGCTGAGCCTTATCCAATCCAGAACCTTGAAAACATACCCAGCGCAGCGGTGAACAGTTTTGGAGAGATAACATCTCCTTGTCTGACTCCCCACTGCAACAGGATAGGTTTCGAGCTCTGGTCCTGTAGCCGGACTGACATTTTCACAAAAAACTTGTATCTGTTCGATTAATTTATATTTGAGCCTTTTTTAAAATCTTTTAGTCACCTATCAGTAATCTTTTCAGGCAGTACTTTGAGCATAACATTTAAGACGAGGCAAAACTGACAGTTCGATAATCCGACATGTGGACTGTCTTGCTAATACTTTGACAGTCCACGGAAAAGTTGTTGGATCGTATAATTAAGACGGATGTCAGGTCAGCGGTCCTGTCAGACTGTAAATGAGCGAAATGGGTGGCTGGTCGTCTAAACTTCCTAATCAACTAAACAGAACAAAAATAAAACGGGCAGTAATTAATTCTGTATGCAACTTTATTGCTCTGGAGCAAATAAGTGCTGCTTTGTGCTGAGTATTTAAGGATGTAATGATGAAATTAAAGCGTAATTGGAAGAAAAATATTTAAATTTAGGCATATTATATCAAATGATTTGAGCCAGAAGATGCAAAAAAACCGGACAAGTGCAAGTTAAACTCGCGTGGAGAGGGTTCTGTTCCGTACATGATTATCTGAAATGTACTACGTTATTTTAAATACCATAGACTTGTTATAGGTTTTCCTGTAATCTATAGGTAAAGAACTATTTTCTGTATTTTTTTCAAAATTTTAGCTCCAGTAGTTTCGGAAATAAGGGGGGGAATGGTCAATTTTCACCTATTTTCCGAAATAACTTCTAAACTATATTACTTGAAATTAAAATTAAAATATATTTAGGATCCTCACAAGCCCTTTCATTTGATATGTCACACAATATAGGTTGCATAACTTTTTTTATTTTTTTCTAATTTACCCCCCATATTTATCCCCCAAAAGTGGCCCCCACGTTTAAAATTCATATATTTACGTCACGCGTCCGTGTTGCGGTCACCGACTTACATATGTATACCAAATTTCAACTCAATCGGTCCAGTAGTTTCGGAGCAAATTGGCTGTGATGGACGGACAGACAGACAGACACACGAGTGATCCTATAAGGGTTTCGTTTTTACCTTTTGAGGTACGGAACCCTAAAAAAAAGAAGATTAGGCTCTGTACAATTTGAAGAATTAGAGAGAAAACGATTATCTGTTACTCTGCGGCTCTTATCAACAGCGGCCCTAACATGCATGCCACAAAGATAAATTAAACCCGTTTATCTCTATGACTATCTCTTTCATCGGCACTAGTGTGAGAGAGACGCACTTAGAGATAAGACGGTCTATCTTATATTTGTGTCATGCATATTAGGGCCGCAGGTAATACATGAAGATTTGAAATTCATTTCTCTTATTTCTGCACCACATTTTTCACTAATCATACCACAGACATGTCGGGCGATTTCACGTTATTAGTCCTTAGGTTTTGAATCTTTTTGCCCAGCGTTTTGACGGTGGCATTTGGATCAAAACTTTATTATACTTCCAAAAGGACTCGATTGCCCTCGTTCCGGCAATCTACTTGTACTTAATGCTTTTGTTTTTTGTCCCACAATAAGGGCTTTTCTTAATATAATTCCAAAAGTTTAAGGACAAATTCCTTTTCTTTTGTGGTAATTGTTCAGGTGATCGAACTCACTCGGATGCGGCCGAAAGCGGCATGCATTCATTATCCAAATCGCTAAACACTATTCTAAATTTAGCATGCTGACTGATTTAGAGTGGCAGTGTAGGAAGGTTAGTGCCTCAGAGTATCAAAAATATTTAAATAATAATATAATACTGACTTATCTTTCAAAGAAATAGTGACATTTTCCCAACCAATTTAGATCCGGAATAGAACTGAACACCAATGTCTCAGAAAGCGATAAAACAGTGAATCAACCTTTGCACTTCGCGCATTTGACAGCTTGCTTGGAAAAATCAGAAAACCGCACTGTTTAGGGAAAAAGATAAAAAGCCTTTTTACAAAAACAAATGATACTTATGCCACAAAACTTTGCATAACGAAAAACTGAATATAAAGCGACTTTTTTTTCTTAGTGTGTTTTTAGTGATACCATATGAAAGAAAAACTATTGTACATATTTACCATAGTTTTCTAACAATTTAAGGTTAAACTAGATCTCACACACCATGTAGGTATTGAAAGAAGAGCCTGCAATTCCGGAATTGGTTTGTATGGCAGTATCGATTCCAGTATCGGAAATTCCGGAACTGGCATACAAAACAAATCCGGAATTGCATGCCCTAACTGAAAGTGATTCCACGCGGGACAAATTTGTGCGTGAGTTTCCGTAGTAAGCGAGTCGAGGTACAAATTTGTCCCCTTTTATAAGTAACCGGCACCTCTATACTACCCACTTCTGAGCTCTAAAATAGTGACCATAGTGACCGAATTTCGAAAATAGTGAGAGATGTAACACGATTTTATAATAGTGACTATAGTGACTCACTGGCAACCCTGTGTCGAGTCTGACTGCCTAATTAGCATGTCTGACATGCTAAGTGCCTTTACACATGTCTAAATGCAAGTGTTTTTCATTTAGCATGCTAAATTTTGCCATGTCTAAAGCGGCGACATGCTAAGCAGGTACTTTGTGCGTAGCTGCGAAGCTTTCGGGAGCCAATACCTCTATAATGTACGACCAGTCTCACGACCATTTTTTCAAAAGGTCTCGAAGTTACAAAATATTTTTTTTTACATATACAGATCTATATCCCGCGCACAATAAAATAACCAATAATTTATTCTATAACATCAAATGAGGTGTCGCTCTTTTAAAAACAGTATCTGTGTGTAATTACTAATGAAAAAATTTGTGGGGACCGTTTAGTAAATATTGACCAGAATTGACCAAAACTCTGAAAAATATCTTAAATTAAAGCCAGTTGTTTTAATAACAAAATTAAAATGAAAACTATAACAACTAAGGATGCTTTATTGGTTCTTGGGTTGTAGGTCTAAAATGTTTAAGACCTACCTAACTCACCTACTGTAAATCTTCTGAAATGTTCAGTACGTAGGTATAAACATTTTATATAGGTAGTCCATTATAAGTTTACATAGAAACTTAGCTATTTAACATTAAGCAATGCATTTCCTTCGTGCTAGCAACCCGACTACCATTAGACAATCGAAATTATGCGCACCCATAAAATACCCAGCAAATAATAAAGTAAATTTTAGGGAAAATAATTCCGTTATACTGGCAGCACTGTTATGCTATGGCGGTTTTTGTAAATAATACAAAATTTCGGTGAAAGTTTAATGTAAGACGATAAGTCTAAAAATAGTACTTACAGGTGAGATATTATTTTGAAATGTTTGTCTTGCTTGTCCAAGGCATTGTGGCACCCATTTATCGCACAAACCGTTATTTTGAATACATAAGCTGGAGATGTCGAAATTAAAAATTCTCTAAATGTCAAGCCTGATTTTGTATGGCACCAAGCTGTCAAAATCAATGTTGACGTTTCTTATCTCAAATTTAGCGACTTTTAAATTTAGCAAGCACACTTTCGAATTCGCCCCATGTGTGACGGTTAAGCTCAACTGACAAGGACTCATCGCCGTAGTAAGCCAGAACTTTTGTGCGTCGAGTAGCTTTCTACGTGTTATTATTCTAAGGTTTATAGATTTATGTATATTATTCAAATGAACACACGCGACAAGTTTATATAAACTTCGAACACGCAATATTATTAATTAGCAGTGCATTATTTTTTAGGTTTTTGTTTTAAATGCCCGAGTGCCACTTCAATAAATAATTGTTGTCATTGCGGTGCGGGTCCGTGTGTCAAACTCAAGGTCATTCGGATATAGTAGCTCCTTAAGCCATGTTTGGTAATCGAAGATTTCTAAGAGAATATTTTCATTGACATAGGTAGGTAGGTAGGTTATGTATGTAAACAAACAACTATTGGTTGCTATAACGCTAATACCATTCCAGTACCTAATTCAAACTTAAACTGCTGTCATGGAGTTTATTGATTGTCCAGCCAGTTCGTCTATAGAAAACAGCTATGGACGCTAGACCTACTTATACAATGTCATTCTCAGGATGACTTCAAAAAAATGTGTTATGAATATGGAGTCTATTAAAAGTTTAGCAAAAGAAAAAAATGCTACAATAACTCAGGAAGAATTGAAGAATGTTTGCTTACATACGATTAAGGAGGCATCAATGTCAAGAATCACAAATGGACGCAAAATCGGAGAATTATGTTAAGTATTTAAGTAAGTGTTTCTTCGGAAGATAGTGACACTAAAATTGTTTTAGCACAGTCCACCGATGAAAATGAGGATGATTAAATAAGTTGTAGAATAATTGGTGATTAATAAAAGTCCGGATTATTTATTTTTACACTACTATATGCAAGAGGGGCTTTACTTGAGTTTGTTACCTATAGGAACCCATTATAAGTAAACAAGCAACATTGACTGATTAAACATTAATAGCTTTCCGCCTATTTTCCGGCATGGCAAGGCTCTGTGGCATTTCAAACCAAGTAGTCTTTCCGATACGCCATAGTTATAGTTTAGCTATAGAACCCAAAGTATAGTTATTTTTAGGGTAAATGATGATAATGAAAATAAGATTGTCTAGAAACTTGGCATTATTTATAGCGTGAAGACATCCGCGAAGCATCATTACCTATTTTTACTTATTATAATATATCTAATTGGCAGGCCATTCAGCATGGATTCAGTCGCCCTCGTTTAAAATAAGTATCTCAGACGTCATATTTTATCGTCACGTTATTTTATTCTATTTTCATAAGCACAACGGATTTTAAATGTAGGTTAAAACATGACGTTGGTGCTGTTTATTAAGATACTAGCGACCCGCTCCGGCTTCGCACGACTCAGAAATAGAGCCAGAAATATCATATCATTTTTAAATTCGATGTAGACATGCTTCGGTTATTTTACATGGGCCTCGGCTAATTTTGATGCTAGTGATTTTCCAACCTGTGGACATCTTCTAAGATATTAATTTAAATGGCATGCTTGTACCCATCCAATTTTTATGTAAAAAAGCCAAATGTAACTAATAAGTAAGTACCTATGTTGTTTTGGACAAGGATAAATGCAAAAAAAGCTTCGAAGTCTCGTCACGCAAACAACTTCTTTTTTGTTCCGCGTAATTTTAAATCTACCTATCATCTAAACTAATAATTTTAGTGATTTTATATTTTATGTGTTAAGAACAGCTTTAATATGTATTAAATTTCCAAGGTAACTAACGTATTTCACTGGATATTGGCCAAAATAGCTTCACAAATAAATAGGTTAGGTAAGTAGGTAAGTACTCCCACTATAACTTTTAAAAATAATTAAACTTTAAAATGGTTATTGTGAGTCAACTTTAGGAGATACCTAGATACCTAGTAAGGGCTGGCTCTGCTGCCAATTTTGCCAAGCTCCTGAAACGGCGCAAATACGCAACCTTATAGTGGCTGTCTGTTTGGGCAATTCAGGGTTGAAACTGGGGGGCGAACGCCCACAGGGTCTTGAAGGAATATTCCAAGCGACTGGTGGAGTTGACCCGTGACCAGCGTTGCTATCCAACGTGGCAATGCTGCCAGCCTTAAAGCGCACGCTAGGTACCAAATGAAAGCGATTTGGGGCAATATTTTTATTTATGTTATTTTTAAGTTTCGTTTTTAATTTGTGTGTATTTTCATAATATTTTAAGTAAATTTTTAACTGTACTTTTAGTTTATATATTTTATCTTAGTTTGTCCGCAATTTGATTTTTGCAACTGAATAAATACCTATTTATTTAACGACTTAAATCATAAGTTATGATTTTGGTGCAAGCCGCCTTTAGATCCAACTTGCACCAAAACCTTGAACTTTAATAAATCGTTAAACCCCGTCAAAATGTAAAGAACTGTCAGTCGTTAAACACGATTAACGACTTTAATCTCATTTATAAATGATTTTGGTGCTAAACGACCTTAGTGTGACGAGTGTGCTTGTAAATGGTTGTCGTCACTTCATAGGTTTTAGCTCAATTTCAAAAGGTTCGCATAAGTAGTAGGTAGGTACCTATCCTTACTAATAATATTACACATGCAAAAGTCTTTTGTTTTTCTTTCACGTGAAAACGGTGCGGCGGATTGACTTTATTTTTTGCATCGTTGGAAGGCCAGCGAAGGACAGACTACTTTTTATCCCATTTATATTTATTCCTGTGGCAATAGCAATAAACAAATTCCACGCGGATGAAGTCTCGGGCATAAGCTAGTATTTAATAATGTTATAAATTGAATGTAGGAATCATTAAGAGGAGTGTTAACTTACTTACAAAAGCTGATAACGATTTCCACCCCTTAAATGTTAACCCGTTTTAATACATTTTTGACAGGTTATCAGTCAGAACAAAATCTAGGGCTATAGGTACGTTTTGGTTATTTCACTATAATCAATAATTTCAGTTATATTGCCGTTTCAGTATTCTCATACTTACAAAAGTATTTCGGCGACTATTTGACTTTGCTGATCTTTACTTAATATTCAAAAAACGTATATACCTAGATTTTGTTCTGACTGACAACCTATCGAAAATTAGTCAAAATCGGTTAACGTTTAATTAGTGGAAATCGTTATCGCCTTTTTTAGGTACCTATGAAAAGGGTTATTTTTGCCGTTGGTGCACAGTCCTCAGATTTGAGATTATTAAAGCAAAAACATATTACAGCTTAAAGATAAGTACTGCTGAATACTGCTTTACCTACACAATCAAGAAAAAAGGTAACAGCTGTAAATGGTATTGATCAGTCAGTATATGAAATTGATTCAAGAGTATTTCACCGAAATCTAATTAACCTAATTAAGTATTAAAACGGAACTTTTCGTGGCTGAAAGTGCGTATACTAAGAGAATGTCACTTCGCAATGGCGTGGCTTATAAGTTTATTCAATTGCATTTGAATAGGTACCTGGAATGATTAGGGAGAAACGGTTTTCAACAATTAGTGGGAGGCGAAAGGCGCGATGACAGCCGGATGTCTTTAACGTTACCGCGCTTTGTGTCGAGACCTCCAAATCGGCAAAGAAAGCTTAAAACAATGAGCCGAGATCAAGTCCTCATGAGCGCAAGTCGTTTGATACGCGGGAACCACCAGGTTAATGCGAGAACTAGCCTCTGCGTGAGGTGAAGGCGCGGTGTGGCCCGGTCCGCGCCAGCAGCGGCCGACGGTGCCAAAAGCTGGAGCCTAGCGTTCGTGGCGCCGCCTCCACAATACTGCGGCACGCGCCAGACCCGCGGCCTGCCGCCGCCCGCGCCGCCCGCGCCCCGCGCAGCCCGCGCCACCGCGACGCATCCCCCGGCCACCCCGCAGCCTTCTCACCGCGCAACCCCGCACGCACGCCGCATTGTTGCGTTTCACCCGTCCTGGAGCGCGCCAAGCACAAAGAGCTTCGATTCCCGATAGAGTGACACGAATTTTCGGCATATTTCGTCAAGAGCGTTTTCTTGCCGGCCAAAAAGTTAGTACAATCTACGGATTGTAGTGAACTCACGAACTCTTAATATCAATTTCATTAGATACCTATTACATAAGTAGATAATAATCATGTAGTTACGTTATAAGTAAGGATAAAATTGGCAGGGGTTTAATCTTTTGAACCCCACGGCTAACGGCGAAAAAGCCACGAGAGCTCGACGACGGCTGTACCCGACGCAAATGTATGGAAAACGGCATATCGTGGCGTCATTCAGGGGCACGGAAAACTGCTGACGGCCACAGCCGACTGTGACAGTCAATGGGTCAAGTTTGTTTACCCTTTTATATAACAACTGGGTCAAATTGACCACACAATACCTAATTGAAGTCAAATATTATGTGTGTGTGATAGATAGATAACAAATATTAAAATTAACATGTAAAATTAGAAACCTTATTTAGACATAGGTTAATAGTATGTAGGTACTTATAATAAAAGTGGAAAAAAACTGTACATCCAAATGGTATTTGAATTTCATGTCTATTTTTACCTATGTGCGCGGTAAACATTAAAACTACTTCAATGCGGTTTTCTGTAATTATTCAGGAAAACTTCACGCAGGCAGGACGTAGGCTATAGAAAATATTGGAAAAAAAACTGGAAGGGGGTAAAGGGGGTTGGGAAAAACGAATTAGATGAATTTATCAACTTGAAACTTGGTATAAATACTCTTCAAAACTAACAATTAGGTACACATTAGAGTAAAAATCTAAGTATTTACCCGTAAAAAAGGGTGCCTTGGGGCATTAAACTTTGTATGACAAAAACTGATTCAACTTAAAACTTGGTGAGTAAGTATATCTAAGTTAATGCAGTTAAAAACGCAGAATTAGGTAACCGTTCAAGAAATAAATATAACCTCCCCCTAAAATGGGATGCCTTGGTGTAAGTATTGAAAGTTTGTATGGGAAGAACTGATTCCATGCTGATATCTACTTACAATTTTGTACAAATATTCTTCAAAATAAACAATCCTAAGTACTTCCTACTAATTCTACGAATCGTCGGTACGAAACCCAAAATTGCTATGTATTTTTGAGCTATTTTTGAAGAGACGGGTAAACAGTTTTTTTTTCTTTATTAGTTAAATACTTACCCGCGTAGTTATTTATATTTTCATGGCGATAACAAGGTAACTTTTACATCGATATAAAATAAACTAAAAAAAAGAGTTTTTAGTACTACAGGACTTAAACAGCAATAACGGGTTTAATTTGTAACATTAAAAATCGCTATGCGCCTAGCGGTCACATGACTATTTTCTTCAATGATGTTTTTAGGAATATTTTGCTATCCCGGGCTATTTACAGTTTTGAAAAATGTTTAATAATAATAATAATAATAAATCAGGGGACAATTTTTACACAAATCAATCTAGCCCCAAAGTAAGCTGTAAAGGCTTGTGTTATGGGTACTAGACGACGATATACATACTTATATAGTTAAATAAATACTTAAATACATAGAAAATATCCAAGACTCACGAACAAACATTCGTGCTCATCACACAAATATTTGCCCTTACCGGGATTCGAACCCGGGACCGCTGGCTTCGGAAGCAGAGTCACTACCAACTAGGCCAAACGTGTCGTCGCTTATAATCAAACTTCCTTGATCCAAGCTATATGAACACTACTAAAAATCGCCATGTGTAAAAATATGACAACAATATCGATGATAAAATATCGCTATATGCATCAACGAATACATAGCGAAATAAAAAAGATTTTTTTCTTAAATGTGTTATTTAAAATTCGCTAATGGCCCCATTTCACATTGCGAATTTATCAAGGCACATTTTTGCCCACTAACACATAGCGAATTTTTTTTATTCAGCAGCATTTCAAAAAAATGATTTTGTGGGCTGATGCAGAAATCAAATTAAAAACCTTTAGTGTTAAAATAAAAAATAAAAACATAAAACAACACAGCGATTTTGGGATTCGCACCGAAGTAGTTTACTTACATGCAATAGCTTGTGTGTGTGTGTGTGAGTGTGCGTGCGTGTGCGTTTGCGTCTGTATATTTGTAACCATATATTATGGAGCTGATATGGCTGAACGGATTTTCATGAAATGTCGTAAGTATATAGTTAGATGTTAGATCCTGGAATAGGCAATATGCACATCGTTATCCCGGATAAGTCAATAGTTCCCGAGGGAATAATTAAAACCGAATTTCACGCAGACGAAGTCACGCGCGAAAGCTAGTTCTAAATATTTGTTTGTTGTATGATTCATTGCCCTGTTGAGCGGTCACATGGGCGGAGCGATTTATAGGACTCCCGTTCCCGTTTTTTTTCAAGGATTAAGAACCTAGGGACGGGTAGGTACAACTTCAATGTTTAAAAAAATATCATAGACGTGTCCTTCCTAATTGCGACGCTTCAATACTATGTGTTAAGTTTATGTAGGTGTTGCATGCTAAAATCCTAGTCTTAATAATAAATTAATAATACTTAATTATTGCTGGGTAATTAAGTAAATTACTCATTTATTTAAGCTTTATTGCACAAACAAAGTACGAATGACGGACTTAATGCCCAATAGCATTCTCTATCAGTCAACCAATAGGCCAAGCAGAGAAAAATATGAAAAGGTGCATTGAGAAAGGTGGTAGAAATTATGAGATGTTTTAAATACATTATTATAATAAATATATACACATATATATATATATATATATATATATATATATATATATATATATATATATATATATATAACAACAATATCGATGCTTGCGAAGCATTCGCTTGAAAGCAAACTTGCTTGGGGCTTTTCTTATGTCGAGAGGGAGCGCATTCCAGAGACGGATAGCCTGAAGGGTGAAAGAATTTGACATTAAACCGGAGTGGTGAGGAGGAATAGGCGGGTTACCATTGTTTCATCGAAAAAAAATCGACAAATTATCACTTCCCTAACAATTTTTCGTATATTTTCATTTGCCAAATTATTATTTGACAAATGAACTCTTCACAAATAATTGTAACGCAACCCCAATGTTTGGCAAGTGAACGTTCCAACAATGACTCACTTGCCAACTGGTAGTTATACCAAATTTCATGAAGTCAAATGTTTCATTTGGCATAACATATTTTACGCAAACAAAATAAGGCAAAAGCATGTTTTATTAAGGGATGAAAAAAAAGCTCCCGCCTTAGCCTTCTAACCTAAATTTATCCGACTCGGTTCTGCTCCGACCTGTATTGCTCGCTCGCTTCGCTCGCTCGCCGCAACATATTATTATTTCGTATTTGTTATTTTTGTCTTTAAGTATAGTTTTTATCATAACAATTTATTTGACTAAATGATTATTGTCTAATGATTTATTGCTTTAATAACACATTTGATAAAAGACCAAATGACTGAATGTCGTTTTCCATAGTAATATTCTGCTGAGTGAAAATTTAACGATTGCATTGGCAAAAAACCGGTTGCTAAAATTTGTTTGGGAAGTGATAATTTGTCAAACGTTTTTCGATGAAACGGCAGGCTCCCGGAATCGAGAGCTTCAGGGAACGAGATGAGCGCAGGCTACAACCACTACAACAAGGACTATCAAAATTGAATTTTCCTTTGAGATAGCCCGGAGCAGAAGGCTCGAACAGGATTGAAAAAAGACTACCTACGTAGAATTCTGAGATACCTGCCATGACGGATGGGAAGCCAGTAGAGCTGATGGCGAAAGGAAGATAAGTGATCGTATTTACGAAGGCCAAAAGTAAAGCGTATGCCATTGTTAAGGACACGGTCCAGCCTATTGAGGGAATACTGGCTAATTTAGAGAGATTATCAGCACAGTATAAACAGATATATACATATAATCTGAATCTGGAAAACGGCTCCAGCGATTTTCATGAAATTTAGTATGGGGTTTCGGGGGCGATAAATCGATCTAGCTAGGTTTCATTTTTAGAAAACGATGTTTTATCCGTGTTTTCAGGCAATGAAAAACTGCTACAATATCATTAGAATACGAAGGTAAATTTCGCCACCATCTACAAAGTAGGAAATCGGGCGGTCCTTAAACCAGAAGACCCCGGTTCGAGTCCAGATTGTTTACATTTTCCCTTTTTTTTCAAGTTCCTTCTTTTGTGAGAAACACTTATTTCTAAATATAATTTCCAAAAAAAAACATCCATCAAAGTCATCCAGGTACTAATTATTAATGCAGCAAATACACTAAACAATAATTTGACGAGTTCAGTCGTACGATGGCAAATCAAAAAACTCGCTGTTAAGTTTCAGGGTTCTTAACGTATTTCGAAAGTGTTATCTAACGATCGTTTTCTAACAGAAAAAACTGAAATAATAGTTTGCCCACGTTCAGTGGTCCACGCGAACGAAGGCCGCCACTACAAAAAATCTGTTAGAAAATTTCTGACAGCCGCCGGTAAGCACTCTTCGCATACTATTTGTACTAGTCCCGCTGCCTATCAGAATTTTGCCGGACCGTAAGTCCGCTTCGGATGCTCGCCGGATGCATCCCAACCGGTCGTCAGAAATTTTCTGTTCAGAATTTCGGATGACACGCGCCCTCCATGCATTTTGTACTACCATCAGAAATTTGCTTCAGAATCGAGCGGACGCCGTGTGTTGCGCACATGTGCCGGTATGGATACGGATACGGATCTAATTACGGAGATAGAAAAACACCCCTCTTAGACGCGCGTGTTTCAATAAAAAATGTCATCTTGCAATCTTTTGCAATTAATAGTGTCCCAGGAGGTAAACAATAGCGGCAATAAAAGTACAACAGTTTTCCATTTCATTCCATTAGTAGTAGGTATACAATGCTATTGCCAGTCGCGAACTGAACTCAGAGTCGATCTCTGAAGCATAATTTCTAATAGGTGTGCGGGGTTGATCACCGGTTCGGTGCGCATCAGAAATGTTCTAACAGAAAATTCTTAGAATGTACGGGCGGCCTTAATTTGAGCGTTGCCGCGTTGCATTACTAATCACGTGAGTTTGAAATTTGGCCTGCTATGTGATTCTCTAACGTGCGCCGCGGCTGATCAGCAATGAGGACAGTCAAATTTAGATCGAATAATTTTGTCCTTACAGTCGAAATTATTGGTTTAGTTTATCCGCTGATCTGCTGTTGCTCACATGAGAGAATGACACTACAGATTTCGTCAAGCCTAGCGCGCCATAATCACTCGTACCTAACCCAAAAACGAAAATTAAGATACTCTTTCTCAGTCCTATAAAACTTGTGAATTGTATAAAATAATCACACATAACATTTAAAATGAGAACATAGTGTATATGGGAACGAGATCAGTGCAACTCACCCGCCGCCGGCCACCAGTATCATTTGCATCCTGCCGACTCCTGCCTCCTCGGCGTGATCTTGACTCTCACTTATTCACATCACTTACTTTTAAAATTATTCCGGTTCAAATCCATTTGAAAGAAAACATGCCAGATGGTTGGAGGTAGCTTAGAAAATATACATAACAATATTGTGGCACGTTTCACGAAGCTACAATTTTACAAGTAAAAGCTGGCAACACTGATGTCAGATCCCATACTTCTAGCTTGCAGTGTTATCAGTTTTGTCTGTAAAATTGTAACTGGTTGCTTCGTGAAACAGGCACAGGCGCCTCATTCGGGAACGCTAAGTGATTCTGTAGCGACTCGTAAGCCAGATCTCTCATCTCGCTCTTACGCACGACGCGAAATGCGTAAGAGCGAGATGAGAGATCTGGCTTACGAGTCGCTACAGAATCACTTAGCGTTCCCGAATGAGGCGCCAGGTGTCTATTACGCTTACTAAGTATTTAACTTCAATTTTTCGTTAATTTTTGGATTATATTTATTTGGGAAAGATGAGTATTATTTTGTCTAAGCGCTACACTAGTTCCCAGTAGCGGTTTCCCGCTTTGTAGCGGAAACTCGCAACGAAAAGAAAACCGGACTAGGCAAACAAAAAAATAAAAATATAATTATGTAGGTATTTTAATTTATTTCACTTATAAGATCCCCCTTGTTTTTTTTTATTTGACATTGACCTATTTTACTAATAATTTAAATTATTTAGAATATTAATAATTATATAAAATAAAAAATCAAGTATAAAATCCGAAAACTAAGTTACAAATTAAAACTTAACCCCAGCTCTATACTCGTATGAACTTGTACACGCCTGACCTAAAACACAAATCGGCGGCATAACCCCGCCCGCTGTATTACTACGGATTCGCTGGCAACCCAGCCGCAGCGCATTACGTCAAATGATAGCAGCTGTTTGAAATATTGAAAAATATCATACATTTCTAGTAAAAGTGTCTTTCTTTTATTAGTGGAAAATTATCTTATTATGTGAATTACTAAATTAAGTGTGCGTGAGTTATTATAATCATCGCTGTTACGCCAAACAAATGCAAAGTTTATTCGACCGGCTGTCAACGGAAGCAAATTTGAACCGGCTCCGCTACTGGAGCGCGAATAATGAATGTGCGATGAACGCTACTGCGACAGATCTTGATTGCGACAAATGTTACTGCGAAAGCGCTTGGATGCGACAAATTATTTACCGACGAAGGAAAGCGCGATGAACGTTAGTGCGACAAATTGAAAATCGAACAATGACATTGCGACAACTTATACACCGACGAACAAAAATGCGACGAGGGTACAAAAATGACATGTCGATAATGATAGCTGGCTGGTGAAAAATAATGAACCGGAAATCTTCATACGTGTGTCACATCAAAAATAAGCGTCATATAGGTTGCTTGAAGAATATTATTTGTTTAACAGGCCATACTGCAGGAAACAAATTACAGGAAAATAACTTAAAAAGACTTGTTAAAATAGTTTTTTCCAATAAATTCTCGAAGATTTGGGGCCCGAAATCAGGCCAAAATAGATTATAATAAGTCAAATTCTCAATAAGTCAAGTTTTTAGTAAGTCGTGTATCGCTCATTTGTTTGTCGGTAAATTGACGCAATTTCAGTTTGTCGCACTAACGTGCATCGCGCTTTCCTTCGTCGGTAAATAATTGGTCGCATCCGAGCGCTTTCGCAGTAACATTTATCGCAATCACGATCGGTCGCAGTAGCGTTCATCGCATATTCATTATTTGCACTCTAGTAGCGGAGCCGAAACAATTGTGGTGCCTAATTATATTGTAAGTAATAAAAACCCAAGAAATATTATTAAGATTAGGAAGTTCATTAAGCGCACACATAAATAAATAAAATCTAAATATCAGCATGTGAAAGAATGCGCAAT
Organism: Tortricodes alternella; assembly: GCA_947859335.1. Lineage (NCBI taxonomy): Eukaryota > Metazoa > Arthropoda > Insecta > Lepidoptera > Tortricidae > Tortricodes > Tortricodes alternella. The sequence continues at coordinate 16,250,558 of OX401970.1, read as the reverse complement.
TAATTAGACAGAGTAATATTTTAATTAATAAGTTAAAACATGTAGTTACAAATTAGAAACCAAAAATACTTTATATGGCAGTGTGCCTCAAAGTCTACAATCAGACATCAGTAGGCTCGAGGTACCCTTCAGAAACAAAGGTACTAAATATGACAGTAGCAAGCAGGAGATTGGCAAGCAAGTAAGGGCTGCATATGCAAAATGAAGAATGCTATAATTCTCTTATAAATAATCACATGTGTATCTGTTCGAATGCAACTACACTGGATCAGGGTGAGTGTGGTCGTGTGGTCGCGGCACCCTCTACGGGCCCGATGCGCCCCCCCCGCACTGCGCTGCCGGACCCCCACTCCTCGTGACCGCGCTGCGGAGATGCGAACCTCTGCCCACTCCTTGCTGGCTACGTAACTGATGCTATAGTGTGCCCGAGGCAGCTCCCTCCAATGTCATATACTCAGATGAAATTGGCGTGGGCTTCGGATCTGCGCTCGGGCTACTGCTGCGCCAGAGCGTCATCAACCACTGCATCCATCAACCATTGCTAGCGTCCAGCAGATTGCTGACCGAATGTTAAATGACTCTTTTGGCACTGCTACTACATCAGTCATTAGCAATAGTATAGAACTAAAGAAGCCTCAATTAGAAGTCCTCAGTTCGTCACGTATCGAATACGAGATAACTAAGTCCAACAGGTTTTTGCTCATGAGAAATATGTAGATATAATTAATTTAGAGACTTTCAAGGCTAAAAATGTAAACTCAGTTGTAGTGTTAGTATTCGTACACTGGTATTTGAGTGCTGTTTACACTGCTAGAGCAATGGTAAAGCTACTAGCGTATAATATCGAATGTAGGTACTCGATCGCGACCGGCGGCGGCGCCGAAGCCGGCGCGGGAGCGGCACTCGCTGACTCTTACCGGCAGGCGCATTTAAACTTTAATGTTAACCCGGCACCGGATCGATCGGTACGTCTCGCCTCATCGACTCGCCCTCAACCAGACCCCTTACCATGAGTTTGCGCAAACCGTTCTCGCTATCGTAATCTATCGGAAATACTGCTGGTTGCCGTTACAAGTAAAAGGGACCGAGCGATAGTTTACGCTGGCGAGAGCGGTTTGCGCAACTCATGGTAATGGTACAGGCGCCAACCAAACGCAAGCACCTAACGGAACCGGCTCAGCAACGCCGAGGTACTAGCGCGGCTACGGGGCTGGGCGACAACGCGCTTACTATTATTATTATTCATATTACCAAGTTGATAAATAAATGGAATCGGTTTTTCTCATACAAACTTTAAATCCGCAAAGCACCCGCTTTTTGCTTTTTTTTCTATAGCGTTTACCATATTGTTTGTTTTGAAGAGTATTTTAAATCATTTCAAATGATTTTAAAAGATAAACTCATCAAATTAGATTTTCCCATAGATACCAACTCCAACCCCCTTCTTTTACCCCTTTCCAGTTTCATTTCCAAAGGTTTCTATAGCCTATGTCCTGCCTGAAGTTTTCCTTCTTATATTATCGACCGCATTGTTTTAAAGTTCATCGCGCACATACGATCAGGCAAACAGACATAATAAAAAAACCATTGGGATGTGTTGTGTTGCTCATTCTGAAGCCCCCCATAGCATATTTAGATAGTTACCGATCTTCTATGTACTTACAGGCTTTTTCCACTTTACGATTTTATGTATAGATAAAGTTTACAAAAATTGCTAGCCGTAATTTGAAACACAAAACTACTACATATGATCATTTACAATAACAATATTAGAAAGGAATACACGGACAGGACAGGGTGGTCGGTTGGCTGCTCGGCTCGCTGTTCTCTGCGTTCTAAAGAAAGCCTTAAATACTACATATTATGGTTATTTTTAGATTATTAGGGTTCCGTAGCCAAATGGCAAAAAACGGAACACAGCCACTTTTTTCCGAAACTATAAGAACTATGCTGCTGAAACTTGGTAAGTAGATGTATTCTGTGAACCGCATTAAGATTTTCACACAAAAAAAGAAAAAAAGAATTAATTTTTGGGGTTCCCCATACTTAGAACTGAAACTCAATTTTTTTTTCATCAATCCCATACGTGTAGGGTATCTATGGATAGGTCTTCAAAAATGATATTGAAGTTTCTTATATCATTTTTTTCTAAACCTAATAGTTTGCGCGTGAGAGACTTTCAAAGTGGTAAAATGTGTGTGTCTTCTCTCCTGTAACTTCTAAAATAAAAGAATGATAAAACTAAAAAAAATATATGATGTACATTACCATGTAAACTTCCACCGAAAATGGGTTCCAACGAGATCTAGTTTTAGAGTTATCAGTCCTGATATTATTAAGTCCATGCTGCGTATAGAAGTAATTATTTTCCTTTTCCCAATCCCATTAGGTACTTATCTGGCACACAAAGCTATTATCTTTCATTGTGAAGTATAACCGCTAATCGCTACTTTGAAATAGCAGGAGTTTCTGCAAACACTATTTCACACACAAGGTAAGAAGGTTCACATTACAACACAGGGCATGTTAGGTGCAGAACATTTTGCATTTAAAACAGCAGTAGAGTACACATGAAAGCGTGGAATAACTAACACAATTTGATACTTTATTGATAATTTAAACTTTCACCTTCGCTTGTGAGTGACTCATCGTTACGGAAGGGAGAGGGGTTGTTTACTTAATTCTAATCAGTTTTGGGAGGCAATTATTGACTCAAGTGGTGTTATTTGTGTAGGTATCTATTTTACTTTGGCATTGGGTTAAATTAACAAACTGGGTCATTGGCAGTGTTTCTCTTAAAATAGAATAATTGTAGGCAAAATGTTCCGGCCATGGAAAGATAATCAAGTGCGTCCACCTTTCGACTTAAATGCAATAAAAAGTTATTTTACACAGTTCAATCGCAACTTACTTACCTAAACAAGAAGAATAAGAATAATTTATTTCCCAGAATGAGTACATATAAGTTCAATATGAGTGTCCAACGGACCCCAAACTAGGCTGGGCTTGTATCTTGGGAATCCCTAGACAACCACCACAAGACTTACAAACACCAATATCACAGTATAATGCAGTGTAATGCATACAAGTAGTATTTTGTCTCGGCAGTGTCGTCGAAATAATAACCTACGGCCGCTCGGTATGTAAACACGCAGTAGGGCTGCCCGCTGACCGCCTTTCTTAGGTTAAGTGTTTGATAATGCTATATTACATTGTCGTAGTATCTTTTCATGAAATCTTGCAAGTTTGAATTTTAATTATTTCTAATTGTTTCTAATTTTTAGTTTCAAAAGTGACTGTGAGTTAGTGTGGTGTAAAAAATAATGAATTTTATGTATTTTGCTTTTAACATATCAAAAATAGAGATGCAACGGATAGTGGTTTGGCCGGATACCGGATATCAGGCATGGCTGTTGGCCGGATAGCCGGCTGCACGTGAGCTATCTCTAACTGTGTAACTAAGTCGTGTTAACTTGCGCGGCGTTTGCGCGGCCAGCAAGTTAGAACTTGTTACGAATTGTAAGTGAGCTAGAAGGCCCTATGAGGTTCAATACGCGCTTTATTACGTCAGTTGGGAATATTCCAACTAGCACGACTTGATTTTAAGTGAAGTTTCATGTTTAAATAAAAAGAAACTAAGCTTTAATTTAATAACTGGCGTTGATCTCTTTTATTTCTGGTGGCTTTTTATTTGTTTTATCCTATTTCTGATTCATGCTTTTACTATCCGGTATCGGCCGGATACTAAAATCATGGTCCGATACCGGATAGTAACCGGATATCCGTTGCATCTCTAATCAAAAACATCAAAAAATCTCGTGCCATAATTTACTTGAATAAATGCCCGGGATCGTCTCACACTGTCCGCACCCGTATACGTATATACGTAACCCCGGCGCACTCGCGACTGTTGTGTACCGAAGTTCTCCGAGATTTCGAAGCGCATCTTTTCGGCCGTTTGTCGGAAGATTTAATACTGCTTACTTAATTAAACTGTGCCAATATTAGGACGGCCACGAGAAATATGAGCAAAAAATCGGAAAATAAAGTCGTACGTTAAAGTGTCCAATTAAAAAAAAATAACAAATTTACACAAGATTTTATCACCCAAGTCGAAGGTTTTTATGCAAAAAACTTTTATTCAATACTTAGTTATTAAGTTTATTCATTATTTGTAAATGAGTAGGTATTAAATTGTGTTAGTCGTTCTACGCTTCCATGTGTACTTTACTGCTGTTTTTATACAGCCATGTTATTATTAACATGCAAGGAATTTTGATGCATTCGCACATAAACACCTGTTTGTACTTATAAGGGACTCAATGTGAAAAGGATCGTCAGTAATATACACTTATACCTACAATATTTTATGTTCTGCGGTAATATATACCATTTATTGGTTTCTATCAAATTACTTTCATAATTTACTACAGAATGCCATTTCATGGAAACCCGAATGTTTCCGAAGTATATTCACTAATTTGACTTTCTATATCGCACATCGGCAACGAGAGTGTCACTACACAATAAATGTAGTTTTTGGGAAATGACTTTTTTATTTTACCACTATAATAGTGATTTCCCAAAAACTACTTATTGCGTTGTGACACTCTCGTTGCCGATGTGCGATATGTACAGCGTTGTCTACTTGACGTACCTATATTGCTGTCTCTGTCGAACATTGGAGTTAGCCCGACTTAGCAACCCTAACTCGCTCGTGTGTGCTCGCCGTGTGAACGACAACCGACCACAAACGGGAGCGGCGGCAATTTAATATGAAGTCTAAGCCGCCTTATTGCGATCCTTGGTTATTATGCTTTGTCTCTGACGCCCTTATATTTTATAAGAAAATATAAGAAAAATACTTAAAGGTTTGACTTTCAAAAATGAGAAAATGCATAACAAGTGGTGGGATAAAAGTGTGACAGCCAATTACATAGCCTTTTGTTTATCATAAATAAACCATAACGTTTCAATAGGTCCCCATATCTATATAGGCACCTACTTACACAGCCTTCTATCTACACACTAGCTAATATAATCCAAATATCGGGGAGACTGTTCGGCGCCGCTGAGCCCAGACTAGGCGTCGGCGCGCGCGTCAGCCGTCTCAGCGGGCGTTTCGTAGAGCAGCGCTGTCGGCGACCGACTTAGTAGTATTACGCGAATAAACCAAGTAATAATTGATCCGCTTACCTATTTACAGTTATACCAAGGGTTTTTTAAAAAACGGTGAACAATTTAAAATCAGTACATTGACTGCATTACTAGCCCCTTAAAAAAAAAAAACAAATATGGCCGCCACTTCACCTGTATCTAAGTAAAGTAGAGCCAGTGACCTCGCACTCCGCTGCGCGAGCGCTCGGTTATACCTACCGCATGGAGTCTACGTTTGGTTCGCTCGCAAAGTACAGTCACGCACGTTTCTTTGCACGATGGTTTTAAGAAAAGAAATAGTAGTTTATGCAACGGTTGCATAATGATAGGCCTTAAAACACTAGTGCGGTTTTATGAAACGAGCTTTTAGCGAGTTTCATAATAAGATCGCACGTGTGTTTTAAGGCCAAATTATGCAGAGTTACATACATAACATTATCTACACACATATTATAAATCCTCCATGATGGGTTCAGAAACAATATTTTCTGGCAACAAGTTATTTGTTGCAATCGTGGCTGCATATTTCCGATATCCGGCGCATTTTCACATCACACACACTCCGAGAAGACTACTTACTATTCATATTTTCAACTAAAATGTAAATTACAAACAACTTTTTCTATTCAATTCAACAAAATTCTACTTTCGTTCAGCAAAACGTCAACAACATAATGGCGGCCGTCCGTCAAGACCATTTTTTTTTTAAATCATAGACAAACGGATGAAGTCTCTATTCTCACGTCACTCGAGATCAAATATTGTGCAGTTTCTATTAAAAAAACATACTGAATTGACGTTTCGTATCAATAACTGTTTTAATATCTATGGATACTAGAAAAGAGACCCACTTGAGTTTTGACAGCTGTTCCAAATTTAATCTCATTACGATACTAAAATCGATACTGTAATAACATTACAGCACTGGTTTTACCTAATTGGTTGTCAAAATGGTGGTCATTTCCTACGGTTTTTGATTAACCAATGGAGGTTTTATGATATAGGTGTAGATAAAAATATTTATGATGTTTATTGTTTTATGAAGAGAGAACCTGATAGTGGGATAGTAAATAATTTAAAACAATGTATAAAAGGGTAAGTGGCCAGTAACAATGTAAGTTGGAATATTACCCGCGTGATGGAACTCGTGAATGAAAAGGTTAATTTAATGGGTGAGAGAGAATGGGAAAAATGTGTATCAGAGTAAAAAATATAGAGGAAAAGTACAGAAAAAATAATCGTGTAGTGGACTTGATGACAGAAACATTTATCATTCCCGTTGATGACGATGATTCGGATACTGATTTAAATAATATTGGCTCAAGTGATGACGACAATAACGATAAAGTTGTCTCTGCTAGTACCGACACTGCGTCTTCATCATGTGACCCCCGACGATATGATGGAAGGCGTGTCACCCTTACCTTAAGTTTCTTTGTTATTAAGAAGGTACCTATCGTGATATCGAAATAATTTTATTTTTCTGAAGTAACCATTTTTTTATCCCAAGGTATATTCCCAAAGTAGCTATTGAAGTGCATCTATTATTCTACAAAACACTACAATAGCCAAAAACTTTAGCGCGCGACTGTACCCATGCGCAGATACATCCCCTCCACTGCCGCCCAGTGCTCTTTTTGCCTTGGACGAGTTATATCAATGTAACTACTTTTATTAATCCAACCGAAACAAAATGTGCGATTACCGCTGTCACGAGAACCATACCCTTATCGGGATTCTGGGTTAGCCTTAAACTTTATCGCGTAACAAAGGGGAATCTTTATTACGTTTACCATGTTGTAGACATTTTTTGGTTTTCTATAACTCTCCACGATGCTTTATTTAGGATACGAAAGTTAGGGAATGATTCCGAAATTAATATCTTCACCTCGCTAGCTCAAAAAGGCTTTCAGTTGCTCAAAATCTGCGTACAAACTAGAAAAGTGATTCGAATTTCAAACGCGACGAACTGACAGTCAAGAACTTTGAGATTGATGATAATCTTGAAGCAGATAAATAGACAAAATAAGAAGTTTAAAAAGTTGATTAATTTCCGTACAGTCCTAGTAATATTCTCGTACCTTACTCACTTTATTTATATTTTTAATACGATTCATTTGCAGCATACACTGCGTGTTAATTCACAAAATATTGTTTCCTTAGTTTAATTAAAAAGATATACTTAACATGAAGAACATTTAGAATGTATTTTGTTTTTCAGAATATGATGTCAGTTGAAGAACGCAATAATAAAAATAAAATGCATTCCAGAGTTTCCTGAACTCCGCATTCTTGTGGAAAAACAGCGTGAAAACGGCCTTGCACAGGTACTTGGACTCGACCATCTACTTCCAAAGAAAGCACAAGATAAAGCCGTTCTGCATTACCATCCCATCCCACTCTCTCCAAAATTTACTACAATGGAATCCAGAATTTTGCAAGGAATAGTAGTAGTCTCTAATACATGTATACTTAAGGTCCCGAACTAAAATGTAACCTTTCATTCACATTACCAACTGCACTAATTTTTACTTATGTTCTAATATAAATAATTTCCCATTTAGTTTGATACTCTTTTATCCTAAGTCAATTAAATATAATGTTATTAAATTTAAATAGATTTTCTCGTATCTAGCTAGTATTATCCTCGCTGCAGTGAAGTAAAAAGTTGTGTGTTTCGGATGGCAGCATAATTCAAGTATCGTGCCTAATCCCTCGCTGGTAATGCTCATGATGATTATGTTTCGCTCGTACTTCAATTCCTTCGCTTATTGTGGCTCAATATCAGCTCGCGCGCCAAAGGACAACTTTGCAGCGTTGCGTAACAAAAAGAACAGTAGGTAGAAGTGCGGCAAGAATTTGCGGAATTCCGCAAATCTAGCTCAGTTCGCCGCTTTGGCTTGTGCATAAAATGCTAACGATATCCCGAAAATAAACTACAATCAGAAAATAGTAGTTTATACAACGGTTGCATTATGATAGGCCTTAAAACACTAGTGCGGTTTTCATGAAACGAGCTTTAGCGAGTTTCATAATAAGATCGCACGTGTGTTTTAAGGCCAAATTATGCAGAGTTGCATACATAACTTTATCTACACACATATTATAAATACTTACTCCATGATGTGTTCAGAAACAATATTTTCTGGCAACAAGTTATTTGTTGCAATCGTGGTTGCATATTTCCGATATCCGGCGCATTTTCACATCACACAGTTACTCCGAGAAGACTACTGTTCATATTTTCAACTAAAATGTAAATTACAAACAACTTTTTACAATTCTACTTTCGTTCAGCAAAACACCAACATAATGGCGGCAATTCGATCCTCCGTCAAGACCATTTTTTTTTTAAATCATAGACAAAAGAATAAAGTCTCTATTCTCACGTCACTCGAGATCAAATGTTGTGCAGTTTATATTAAAAAAACTTACTGAATTGACGTTTCGTATCAATAACTGTTTTAATATCTATGGATACTAGAATAGAGAGACCCACTTGAGTTTTGACAGCTGTTCCAAATTTAATCTGATTTCTATACTAAAATCGATACGGGAATAACATTGCAGCACTGGTTTTTCCTAATTGGTTGTCAAAATGGTGGTCATTTCCTACGGTTTTTGATTACACTATGGAGATTTTATGATATGGGTGTAGATAAAAAGCCTTATTGCACCATTTTACAGGGTCAAAATGATAGCCGCACCAAAAACATCACCCACAGTGATAACTGTTTTCTACCATCGTTAATTCTTATTTTATTGTTTTTTAATTAATTTGCAATTTTTCTGTTTCTCGTAGGCGATTTAATGTATTCTACAAAACGAAAATGAATCTATCATAAACCTGATCATGGTCGACTTTCCATCTTTTGTAGAACTACGTACGAATCTCGAATGTTTTGCGCTATTCAAACGCTCGCATTACCACGTTGGAATGAAGTTCATAATGCAAGGGTAGTATTTTAGACATCTATTGTCAAGGGGACAAACTACTTTCTATTATCGTGCGGCTGTTCAGGTACTGGATGTTAGATCAGATGGCAGCAGTTTAATGCAATTCCGATAACCGAATCAAAACGACAGTACCTACTCTTAATGTTGCGTAATACTTTAGACTTTCGTTCGACAATATATCCGCAGCGTAGAGTTTAAATTAAGTAGGTACTCGTATAGTAACGGACCGGATTTCATAACATCTTTTTAAATAAAAGGGTAAAATCATTTTCAAGATTTCATAGTGGTTTACTTATATTAGTGTGAGTTTTAGCAACAACGGTCCTGATAGTAATCGCAAGGCATGCATGCCACTTCCACTTGTTCGTTATATTTCGTGGTTTACATATATTGTTTAGATATCTTACTTAATACCTAAGTAAAATAAAACTCATCAAAAATTGTAGCTCTAATTTAGTTCAAATTACGTTTTTTTATTGGGTAACGAACGCGAACAGAAAAGTTAGATAATCAGCGCCTCTATTCGGGAACGTACAAGCTATATTGTAGTGTGGGATGCGAGTTTCTCTCGCGAAACGCAACAATATCGCTTGGACGTTCCCGAATCGAGACCTAGCAAACCAAATATTCGAGCTCAATTAGTTTGCTCCGGAATGAGCTCATAGCTTCTAGGTAAATAGCCTAGGAAAGAAAGCTATTGGACCCCCACAGTATGTCTCGATGACGGGTCAGTGCCGGTGGCGTTGGAAAAATGCTCTTAGACTGGCTCGGGCTGACCCTGACGTCTCCTTGTGGCGTACAAGCACAGATATCTTAAGGAACAGATGTCAAGTAAAAAGTAGGCCTGTTTGAAGTGAAGACTTCTTTAGGCGAGTGGGCTCTTTCTGAAGGGTAAACGAAACTGAACCGTCACGCTCAAATCGGGTATACTCGGCTCCTTTCGTCATGAATGGCGCTCGGATCGGTGACGGTGAATCGCGTATACTCGGCTCTAGTCGTCATCGCGCTCTTTCTGAAGGCTATGGCTATGAGTATGAGTATGAGTGAGTGAGGGAGTGAATGCGTGCGTGCGTGCGTGAGTGTGTGCGTGCGTGTGCGTCCTTTGTTTTTAATCGACTTCAAAAAAAAGGAGGAGGTTCTCAATTCGGTTGTTTTTTTTTTATGTTTGTTACTTCAGAACTCCGTCATTTATAAGCCGATTTTGAAAATTATTTTTTTAATCGGTAGGGTATACTTCCAGTTTGGTCCCGTTGTATTCAAAGTCGAGTTATGATGAGAGGATCTATGAGGAATCGATGGAACTCTTCAAATATTATAGGCAAGCATATAGCAATTTTAGTATTTTCTGTAATAACTCAAGCAATTACGTTCCAAAAGCATTATTTGGTGAAGTGGAACTGTTGATGAAGACGATAGATGATCACCGGAACTCCTAAATGATGAGTATTTCACGGTTGGCGATTAAATTGCTATATAAAGTTCTGAAGCAACTTATGAACATAAAATATCATGTAGTAAAATTGAAGAACCAGAAGAACTCCTCAACGATTGACATCCTTGCACCTTAGATAGCAACAGTTTGTAAATGGTGATGAGCAATTGGCATTATGTTATTGTTACTTGATGTAGTAAATGTGTGTCGTGCTTTTTGATGTCAATCACAGGATAATAAATAAAATGTGAAAAAAAATAGCTTACTTTTCAAAGGCTATTTGAAGTCGGTTTTTTATTTTATAAATTATATGATTATGTAGGTTTTCACTGCTATCGTATGGTCTTATGCGCAGACATTTTTTTACATGTAGTCAATCTCTTTAGACTTTTTCTGTTAATCTTAAGTACGAAAGAATAGACAATCATAATGTAATCTGTCTTTAAACGTGAAATGTCTCCACGTAAAAGTAGGTATGTAGAGGATAGCGCAGGGACAGTACTAGCAAACTTCTGCAAATCGATATCGATAATTTCAGAATGTTTGATACACATTTTCCACATCAATCCGTTCCGTATGCATGTTAATAATAATCTATAATTTATAAAAACCGACTTCAAATGGCCTTTGAAAAGTAAGTTTTTATTTACATTTTATTTATTATCCTGTGATTTAACGACACACATTTACTACATCAAGTAACAATAGCATAATGCCACTTGCTCAACACCATTTACAAACTGTTGCTATCCCCGGTGCAAGGATGTCAATCGTTGAGGAGTTCTCCTGGTTCTTCAATTTGACTACATGAATTTTCATGGGCATAAGTTGCTTCACAACTTTATACAGCAATTTAATCGCCAACCTTGAAATACTCAACACTTAGGAGTTCCAGTGATCATCTGTGGTCTTCATCAACAGTTCCACTTCACCAAATAATGCTTTTGGAACGTAACTGCTTGAGTTATTACAGAAAATACCAAAATTACTCTATGCTTGCCTATAATATTTGAAGAGTTCCATCGATTCCTCATAGATACTCTCATCATAACTCACCTTTGACTACAACAGGACCAAACTGGAGGTATACCCTACCGATTAAAAAAAAGATTTTTTAAAATTGGTTTATAAATGACGGAGTTCTGAAATAACAAACGGTCGGTTACAAACGTGGTCAAAACCGGCCATAGAAGGTCATTTTTTTACTGAAAACTTTTTGCGATTTATCTTAACTATTTAAGGACAAACTTTATTTGGTTTCTAAACTTGTGCCTATGGTTTTATTGTAATCTGTGTATATGATCAATACAGTAAAATCTGTTTTTAGGAGCACTACTGGCAAGTTAAAAGTTATGATTTAAGAATTAAAAGATATAAAAGTAAGGTTACACCTAGTTTTGCTACCGTTAAAAAGCAACAATTCGGCGCGTGCAATTCTACGTTAACCAAGTGAAATAGCGAAAACGAATACCTGGACAAAGTTCAAATTTCATTTTTCAGAGTACAGACCTAGACCGCTGTCACTAGCCTCACTGCGAGTCAAGAAAAGAACATTTCAAGAAGAACATAATTATTATAAGTAATTGTTTTGTTTTAATGCTCAAAGTCAAACAAACATAATGCATTCATATTTTTGAAGTAGAAAGTATAATTAATTACAATTTGTAGCAATATCGAATAAATAGCTGAGTGGTTTTCATCTCAGCAGAAACAAAAGTTTTGCGTATCTACATAGATTCGTTTGCTTTTTAATATCTTACCTTCCGAATCCGAAGTGAAACGAAAAAAAAAAACACAATTATTAAATCAATATTTCATTAAAATAAAATTATATTATACCATTTTTCGATAGCGTTGATCACATATGTTAATTATTCATAAATATTAAATCTTTATATGTATTATTTCCATGAAAAAACGCTTCTATTCAAATGCATGCTTTTTAACAACATTGTAGGGATAACATTGGGTAAAATATTTTTATTTTATATCCAACCACAACAAAGCACTTCTTTTTAAAATGCTCGGAATGGAACTTAACTTAGTATATTTGGTTAAAAACCAATTATTCCTTCCCACGGCGTCCACTATACCGTCCCGCAATTTTTTTTTATGGAAATGGAAAAAAAACGTTACAGCTGTTAAATAGACATAGAATATTTTTAATAAATTTAGATTCGAAATTCAGACGCCATTTGTATCTGTTATGTTAAGCTAAGGCCTCGCTTACGCCTAATATTTTATAGCGTTTCTCGCTTTTATTATTGGAGTTAGGCGAAGATGTGGCCATGTTTGTATACATTTCATCCTCTTATTTAAAATGTTTTAATCAGAAGCGAATCGTATAATATGTATAAATATAACTTGAGTCGGTAGTTAAAGAATCACAAGCAACTCTCTTTAATTGTCACCGCGAAACCGGGATAATTATGTTTAACTTATTTATTATATCGATATCAAAATAATCTCAGAAGCACAGCAGTACTTTTTTACACGTTAAATATTAAGGCTGAAAACTTTAGAAAAACAGGTTTAATACAAAAGCCTAAGGTTTCATAATTATATAATACCACCGATGGTTATTGACCAAAAATTTTGCTTAATATGGGCATTAAGTCATGAAAATGATAAACATACTTACCGGTGAAAACTTCGGCATGATCACATTTTTTCTTACTAGAAGAATGCCTTTTACAGTAAGGAGCCACGCAAGCCATTATTATGCTTATTTGCCAAATCTAGAATCAGTAACACCAGTATTCAAAGGAAGATTTGCTTAATTATTATATCACAAATATGATAATATTGACGATACGTGACTTACATTGTTACCAACTCTTCAATGAATAATTTTCTAGATTTACGCCTAGAAGATGCCAAAAAGTAGCTAACTTTTTTTAACATTACTAAAAAAAGGTGCTATAAATGTAAAAGAAAATAAATGAGCAAACATAAAGAAAAAGTTTAAAAAACGAGCTGGATGCTAAATGGAAATTTAAGCTTGCTAAATCAGTTGAAAAAATGCTAAATTTTGTCTACAAAGTTACTAAATTGGCAGCACTGGCCGACTAATACGAATGACATTTAATTTTTGACCAAAGTACATTTTGACTTCTGGCATCAGAGACATTTGGTTTGTGAAACAAGATACACTGCTAGCCGTTTCGTTTTAACTAAAGGTGTATGGCCATAAAGTAAGGATGAGAAAACTGTATGACTAAACAGTTCGCTTTTACTTGAAATCTGTGCGTACAAGGCGCACACACAAACTAGCGAGTGAACTACCTTTGTTTGAAGACGAACTACTGTTCTGCTTATACTACGACGAGAGCTTAACAAGCAACACTCTTAGGCAGACATGCATATCTACAGTCTACTCGTAGTAAGTATAGCTCGCGCACACTAAACTGTACCCAACAGAAAAGAAAGACTACCACAGAATAGATAATATTACATTACATTATCGCGTAAACGCATGATCATTTTTTGTATGTTTTGGTTTAGATTGTAAATATGACTACCTAACATAATTAAAGAATTAAATCGCTCTGAGTAATTTTCCGATTGAGTTTTTAGTGTGCAGTTTTTTTTTTTGGATTTTCTTACCCGTTAGGGTCATACTTTACGGGCGGTTTTCCCGCCGCGGGAATCCGCTTCTGAATCTCACTAGTCACAATTTTATATGAAAGTTGTATGCTGCATATGCTGGTGCGGTTTCCCGTCGCCATATTAAATTGGTTCAGAAGCGGATTCCCGTGGCGGGAAAACCGCCCGTGTAGTATGACCCTTACATCTAATTAAATTAAAGAGGCACGTGAGAATGGCGAATAAAAAAAGGAACAATCTCTAAAAATGTTATGTCTTGTTAAAAAAAGGTTTGGATTTATGTCAAGTACCTATCAAAACAATAGCTAGGGAGCTGGGTGCCAAAATTTCTATATGATTTGTCCGTATGGCAGACCTTAATTTTTGTTCGATTAATGACAATGTAAAAAACCACAGAAAAATAGTCTGTCACCATGGTGGCGCTACGTTTTCAATTGACAGCGCTTCAAAAATGTAAAAAAAAAACGGTGTGCTAAATCATTAGTTCGTGTCTGCCTCTTGGGTTTACTGTCATTTGGTACAAATGGAAAATCGTCCACTAAAACAAATTTTGGGCCTTAAAATGAAAAATGCCAAATGGGGTAGATACGTTTGGAACATCTTTCATGTGGACGATTGAAACGTTTGAATCGTCACGATGTTTCAACCGTCCTATCCAGTCTCAGTGTGTTATTCTTTAATACGTTTTCCGCCTGGGACCACTACGGCACAAGCAAACGCGTAATATTTTTTTTCAGAGGCCAAGAAAACGAAAAATACATCACCGAACGAGTTACGAAGAGCTTGTTTAGGCATATGAACACGTGTCGTCAGGAAGATCGCTGATAAAGGCTTTAGAAATTATAATGAAGTTCCTAAATACTTTTTTTTTTTTTTTAATATAAATCCCAACAAATGCCCTAGAAGGACCTTATTAGGAAAAGATCTGCTCTTGACTAAAAATTATAAATATAAAGATCACTAAAATCGAAATGTCAAAGATAATCTGAATCTGATCTTTAAATGTCATACAAAAGCTTTAAAGTATTTTTTGATAAAACAATAATCATTTATTTACCTTTTTCTATATTTATTCTACTTAATAATTTATGTTTATTCCTACTATCTTATCTTACTGATCCATGTTCCTTAGATATTGCTTATTTTATTTTTCCGCGTTGTTGTTCCCCTAATTTTTCTCCTGAGTTTATTAAAAAATTAAAATTTTGACGAATGGCTAAAGCATAAGTCATGCGCAGCCAAAACTATTTAATTTATTTTCGCATTATATCTGGGCCTGTTTTCACCATCGCCTAAACGATATCGCAAATTATTTTGCTAAGGATATCAGTGGCGAAGCGTTAAATATTTCCTAAGGGAAGCCGGAAGAATTGGAACCGTACGTGCGAGTCTGACATTTAGTTACAGTAACATAGACTTCACTGACAGCTAGCCGTAGCTTTCTAGCTTGGTAAAGCCGTCAGGAATCGGCTTGTAGGCAGGCTTCGCCACTGAAGGATATGGTAGCTCTTATTCACTTGACAGCAAAAGCGGTTGCATTGTTAAAATATGGCGATATCTATCGCTTAGGGCTTAAGATATTTTGAATAGACGCTCTGTTCAATAACAATACCAAACTACTTATACGATAAAGATACTTAATACAAAAATTGTCAAATAATACCTACTTTAAAATGTCGGAACTGCCCGAAAAACTGTTAACCACTTATTCAGCCCTTCATACTCGTTTTCATGTTTTTAAGTCCAAATATACTTAGCGAGAATCCATACAAACTTTGAAACCCCTTTTCACCCTTTCACGGCATGTTTTTCGGAAAATCGGTAAAATATGTGACGCATCATTTTTTGTAAATTATATTACAGCATATTTCAGGTTAAGTAATAAATTTGTTATTTTATTGTTTCCCATACTACATATTTAACCCCTTAGGGGCTGATTTTCTAAAACTCCCGTCTTTATTAGTGTTTACGTAAGTAAAGGAAGCTATTTTCTAAATTTCATGTTTCTAGCGCCAGTAATTTCGGCTAGGAGATGATCTTCAGTCAGTCAGTCTTTTAAATTTATAGAAGATAGATAATACATTATATATGTCGTCTAAGACATATATTCCTTAAAGGTATAAAATTATTCATTACATAATACATATCAATTAAAAACTAAACTTAAAAATAGCTATCTGTCTATTTTTCCAAATATAAAAACTATCCTAAGTATATTTTACTCCAGTTTATAAACGATTGCCATACCTAATTGTATTAAATTTGATCCGGTAGTTGCGTTATTGGTGGACAAAGTAACAAACAGACAGACGAACAAACAAAATTTTCAAAAATCATTATAAGTTTTCTGTTATGCATTCTAGAGCATCCTAGAGTATTTTTTCCAAATATCTTTAATCTACAGAATTTTGTCTTTCTACTGTTTTATTACGTAATAAGTAGTATTTACAGATTAACTTGGGTTTTTTTCATATTTACTTACGTTTTGTGTATCCAAATAATATTATAAATGCGAAGGTGTGTTCGTTTGTTCCGTTTTCACGGCCAAACGGGTTGTGTTATATGGAAATGGACACAAGACACCTATATACTTATATCCTGATATCCTTTGAAGGATTTTAAGGAATCTTTATAAATACAGATATGAGAAATGCTACTCCTCGGTAGATGGCTCTGCGCGAGATAAACGAATTCCATGCGGGTGAAGTCACGGGCAAAAGCTAATTTAACTATAAAGTTCAATTAAGTATACGAAATCTATGATATTCACATACTTATGAAAAAATAATAAGAATGTATAAACTAAGTGCAGGAGTAAATAAGTTTGAAATAACCTTTTAACGTAATCTACTCATTCTGTTGGCTAAATATAACTTTAAAAGCATTCGGAACTTAAAATTTAAACAATAGATTTCACAATGCAGTCCATTATTCCAAAAAAATATTATGACGACGGCGATAATTTTCGCGTGAAAATCGGAAAAAGAGCGAAATACTTGCGTCTCGCGTCGGTTCATTTGTTTACTGAACGAACCCACGAGTGGATGGGCTGCCTGACGCGCATGCGTACTCATCGTACATAGAATATTCTATGAAACAGATGTCTGAATTGCTCATAATTTAATTAATTTAAGTGCAAAAGTACCAAATACAACGGTCGTGACCCTTTTTTTAAAAGTCGATAAGTCGCAAGTAACTATTGTTATAATTTTAAAACTTTGCTCTATAAACAGTTTGAATAAGTGAAAAACTGCTGGCAAAAGGATGAAACTCTGCAAAGTGAGAGAATATCTTTCCGGTGGGCTCGGTTTATCATTATTATTAAATCAGACCTAATATAAAATCATTAACACGCATTGTTTGTTACGGATAAATATTAAACAATCATACCACTCACGAACTTTGATATAATTATTGTGGCATATTCCAGCATGGAATATTTATTGTCAATGCTGATATGGTTTGGTTTTCGGTCAGAGCTTCTACGTTCATCTGTCTACAACATCTTTGTTACTCTATGGCACCGAAGATGGAACCATTCCAGCTATTCAAATATTAGACCAGGAAAGACAAGTATTGAAAGTAGGAATCTTAAATATTTTTGAACTTTCACATAATGCTCAAGTACTTACCAATCACTGATGCTTAGAATAAAAGGTCATAGTCGGGTTTCCATAGTAAGTCGGCATTACATCAAATGGGCTCGGGTTTATGAGTACTTCTTATGGTGAGTCATACCTGGATGACTAGATGATGGTTTTTTGGAAATTATATTTAGATACGAATTTTATGCGTTGATAAAGAGCTCCCAGTCTAATTGTTTTTCGCACAAACGAAAGGAACATGGAAAAAAATAATCATCTGGACTCGAAAAGGGGTCTTCGGGTTTCGGGACCACCCGATTTTCCACAGAAGCTATTTCTTTTTATTTGGTTGTGAAATAGTGACACTTCTAAATTTTTTCTCAGATTAGACCATATATTGACCTACTACTTGCCTAAATACCAAAAGCGGTACTTCCTATTAAAAATCAGCAATATGTGTGGCAAAGTTCTGTATTCACTGCACATGTTTTGCGCTGCGCGGTGTCTTTCACTGCACATAAGCATCGATTTCCAAAAGGGCCGGTTGGAAGCGGCCTGCGTCCAGCGTCTTCCTGCGGTCTCTTTTAGCTCGTTGTCGTAGGAGGCTTCCGTGATTATATATGAAATTTCCTGTAACTTATAGGTTTTCCTGTGATATGTAGGTAAAGAACTATCTTCTGAATTTTTTTCATAATTTTAGGCTCAGATAAGGCAATTTTCGCCTTTTATTAACCGACTTCAAAAAAAAGGAGGAGGTCTCAATTCGGTTGTATGCTTTTTTTACGTTTGTTACTTAAGAACTCGATTAGGAAAATTCTTTTTTTAATCGGTAGAGTATACTTCCAGTTTGGTCCCGTTGTAGTCAAAGTCGAGGTGTGATGAGAGGATCTATGAGGAATCGATGGAACTCTTCAAATTGCTATAAGGCCTATGCTATATGCCTATAAGGCACGCATATAGCAATTTTAGTATAATCTGTAATAACTCAAGCAGTTACGTTCCAAAAGCATTATTTGGTGAAGTGGAACTGTTGATGAAACCCATAGATGATCACCAGAACTCCTGAATGATAAGTATTTCACAGTTGGCGATTAAATTTCTTTACAAGGTTGTGAAACAATTTAAGGTCATGAAAATGCATGTGGTAAAATAGAACTGGGTTTGGAGAACCAGGAGAACTCCTCAAAGATTGATGCCCTTGCACCCTGGATAGCAACATTTTGAAAATGGTGATGAGCAATTAGCACTATGCTGTTGTTGCTTGATGTAGCTTGATGTAATAAATGTGTTTTATACGATAAGCACTAAAAAGTATAAAATAAAATAATATTTTAACAAATAAAAAAATCGACTCCAACACCCCTCTGAAAAGTAAGAAATAATAATTGGCTTTCGTAAGTCATTTACCTAGAAATGGGAGATACATTATTGGTTAAGTGAAGTCATAAATTAAATATATCGAAGTCGGTGGCAAGTTAGTAAGGTAATAGGTACATGGAATAAATGATACTTTCTAATACATCCCTCATACTGTGTTCATTTACTTGACAAGTCACCACCAACCACCAACCACCAACTTGCCACCGACTTCTATATAATTAATTTATGACTTCACTTTACCAATAATATATCTCCCATTTCTAGGTAAATGACTTACGAAAGCCAATTATTATTTCTTACTTTTCAGAGGGGTATGGAGTCGGTTTTTTTATTTTTTAAATTATTATTTTATCCTAAATAACTTATAAACCTTATTTTATCTTAAAATTATAAAAATAATATATAAGTATTTAAGATTACGAGCCCTTTCATTGGATATGTCACATGCCATAGTTCGTAGTTTTTATGTTTTTAGGGTTCCATACCTCAAAAGGAAAAAACGGAACCCTTATAGGATCACTCGTGTGTCTGTCTGTCCGTCTGTCACATCCAATATGCTCCGAAACTACTGGACCGATTGATTTGAAATTTGATATACATAATATGTGAGTCGGTGACCGCAACACGGACGCGTAACGTAAATAAATGAACTTTAAACAAGGGGGCCACTTTTGGGGGGTAAATTAGACAATAAAAAAAAAGTTATGCAAACTATAACGTGTGACAGATCAAATCAAAAGGGTTTATTGTGAGGATCGCAAATATATATTTTTTTGGAATTTTAAAATAAATATTTTGGAAATTATTTTGGAAAAAAGGCGAAAATTGGGGACATTTATTTCCGAAACTACTGGGCCGGAATCATGTACGGAACGCAACCCTCTCAACGCGAGTTTAACTCGCACTTGTCCGGTTTTTATTTTCTAATTTATCCCCCAGAAGTGGCCCCCATGTTCAAAATTCATTTATTTACGTTACACGTCCATATTGCGGTCGCCGACTTACATATGTGAAGGTACCGAATTTAATATTTTGAACTTGTATTAAAGCACCAAGAATATAGAAAAAATAAGTTTAGTTTCTGTAGAAATGTAATTAATAAGGCCACTGGAAATTAAGAAGCAACAAAATATGTAATTATTTTGACATATGTTTAGACCGAAAGCTAGCGTGGGGCAAGTACGCGACAACCGCGGGGTGAAAGGGGCGGCGGAGAGGCCAGCGTTTGCGTTCATGGCCTGCGCATCATTACGTCATTACACTTCGCTGCCCCCAAGGCCCCAATATTACAGGGTTCTATGTTACATGAACGTCGAACGGAGATAATAAGCTTGGAAAATAAGTATACACATATTTCGCTGGTTGATAATCTGGTATGTATACTTACTTATAAACGAATATGTCAATTGTAGAAACACATACTCAAGTGTTTCTACAATTGGCTACTTGACTATAGTAACAAATATTAATATATTTCTGTGGAAAGGTTGCTTAACGTAAATAAGTGCATGTCAAAGAAACAAAAAGATCATTTTGACTGTTACTTTTTCTTTTATGAAGGGTCAAAGTTTGTCAAAATAAATGAAAAATTAATATTGTATTTTAGTTCTGAATTACTAGTTTTTGACATCCTCATCAAATTTCTGTCATTTTTTATTTCTACGGTATTGGCCTAAAAACAGTATTTTCCGAAATAATCGCAAATTTCATATATTTTGTATACAATGACCAATGAAAAAGAGCCCTGACGGTTATATAAAAAGTATGACCATCGGGGCTCTTTTTACATTGGTCTGGTATACACTCCAACTGAACCGTGACGTCATATTTCATGGCCATTTTGTATGGAGCGTTTTTGTGAGTGGTATAAACTAGGACTTTTCAAAGCGTTGTATCTCGAAAAAAAAACAACACAATAATGTTTTGCGAACACAGTTGGGTTTCTATTACTCAGTACTTTCCAACAAAAGATGAAATAAAAATCATGCAAGTAGCCAATTGACATAGCTACTATGAAATAAGACAAAAATTACTTTCGCAAACTCCTATCTCTGTGCAGCCGTCGAGTGTGGTACGACCTTGAAAAGGTTATTCCGTTAACCAATTTTTTGTGATGTAGCTTCGGACCTTTTCCTTTGCTTGTACATTGTTTCTTGCTAAATTTCATGATTCTAGGTCAACGGGTGGTTTTGATTCCCTTGCGAGTATCAAAATATGTTGCATAAACGGCCGTATCTTTTGTTTGCCGTGATTTAGAAGGTTGTTTTTTACACAGCTCCAGAAGATTGCAGACCTGAGCAGCCTAGTGCTGAAATAACCGAAATGTGTAAATAAAACAACGAAAATAATCGTATTATAATAAAAATAAGTGTGTGTAATTAAAAGGATATAACTAAATAAAATTACAGTAGGAATTCGAAGTTTCCACCTCCTACTCTCAAACAGAACCGGCATCTACGGATAAAATGTAACTTTAGGTATCCGTCTAAACACATGGGCATTATTTTTAAAAGCTTTTTATCTACACCCATATCATAAAACCTCCATAGTGTAATCAAAAACCGTAGGAAATGACCACCATTGTGACAACCAATTAGGTAAAACCAGTGCTGCAATGTTATTACAGTATCGATTTTAGTATCGAAATGAGATTCAATTTTGAACAGCTGTCAAAACTCAAGTGGGTCTCTATTCTAGTATCTTAAACAGTTATTAAAGTAAACTAGGATATTAAACAGTTATTGATACGAAACATCAATTCAGAAGGTATGTTTTTTTTAATATAAACCGAACGACATTTGATCTCGAGTGACGTGAGAATAGAGACTTCATTCGTTTGTCTATGATTAAAAAAAAATGGTCTTGACGGAGGATCGAATTGCCGCCATTATGTTGATTTTTTGTTGAACGAAAGTAGAATTGTTGTTGAATTGAATAGAAAAAGTTGTTTGTAATTTACATTTTAGTTGAAAATATGAATAGTAGTCTTCTCGGAGTGACTGTGTGATGTGAAAATGCGCCGGATATCGGAAATATGCAGCCACGATTGCAACAAATAACTTGTTGCCAGAAAATATTGTTTCTGAACACATCATGGAGGATTTATAATATGTGTGTAGATAAAGTTATGTATGCAACTCTGCATAATTTGGCCTTAAAACACACGTGCGATCTTATTATGAAAATCGCTAAAGCTCGTTTCATGAAAACCGCACTAGTGTTTAAGGCCTATCATTATGCAACCGTTGCATAAACTACTATTATTAACTTGCAATGTTTGTATGTACGTGTCAAATCTTGCAAGCTGTATTAGAACCACTTCCTCTTATCCTACGGAACTGAAATTTTACATGTTGGTTCAGTTCCGATGACAACGCATTTTTATGGTAAGCATGACCTGAATCGACATCCAGGGTTAGCTCCAGATAAAGGAACTCTTCAACGGTCAACAGCAAAGACACGAAATGTGGTGTACGCATTTTATTGCAATATTAAAGTGCAATGGGCAAAAAAGCTAGTTATTAAAATGCAATTTTTAAAATACTTATTTATATGAGCAGTCGTGGCTTTTATTTTCTACCGAAGTTGTGCCTCCGTCCCACTTCCATGTTCGTAAATAACTTCCTTGTAATAGCCCCATAGAAAGAGGTCCAAGGGGTTGAGTTCTGGTGAACGAGCTGGCCACGCGTTAACCCTCCGCTTCCTATCCAGCGACTAGTTGTTTGTCGTTGACGTTGTTTTATTTACACACAGCGGCCCTAACATGAATGACACAAAGATAAATTAAACCCGTTTATTTCTATGACTATCTCTTCGGCACTAGTGTGAGAGAGACGTATTTAGAGATAAGACGTTCTATCTTATCTTTGTGTCATTCGTGTTAGGGCCGCTGGTGCTGATGACTGAATAATTTCGTTTGTCATACACAAAAACGGATTAACTCCTCAATTAATAACAATATCAATAAGTAATTACCGAGTATGTTGTTAGAATTAACATTAAACGTGCAAATTTTTAAAGCATGTGGTTAACTTTCTAAAGCGTAATCTTTTTCACGAGAATGTTTAGAAAATCTTTGTAGGAAACCATTTATTTTTCTAACCCATTGAAATTTATTTCTTCTCTTTTTTTTAGAAGAGTTACATTATCTCACAAACTATGTCAAAAAAAAAACCGGACAAGTGCGAGTTAAACTCGCGTGGAAGCTGTAATATATAAGCTCAACGTAAACTACGAAAAAAAAAAAAAAATTTTTAATAGTAATTATGACAGAAAATTTCTACAAAAAATATATAATGTAGACCAATATTTTGTCTAACGAACTGTTTTTAATTCATTAGCGCAGTTGCAATAGTTTACGAAAAACAAATTTTTGAAAAATACCCTATCTAGCGTATATTTGATCGATTATCTCCGGAACACAGCGAGATGAGTGGCTGAGTTTGTGTCAAAGGGAGTTTTATATCTCGCCGATGTTAGGGCACAAGTTATTTTCAAAATACCTTTCTGGGGCCGCTGACCCTAGACCCCGCTAGACCCTTTACTAGGTTACTTTAAATACCATAAACTTCTTATAGGTTGTCCTGTAATCTATAGGTAAATAACTATTTTCTGTATTTTTATCAAAATTTTGCCCCTGTAGTTTTGGAAATAAGGCAACTTTCGCCTATTTTCCTAAATAACTTCCAAACTATTTTACTTGAAATTTTTAAAGAAAATATATTTAAGATTTTCACAATTAGCCCTTTTATTTGATATGTCACAACATATGCCTAGAATGAATAACGATTTTTTTAAAATTTTCTTAATTACCCCCAATAGTGGACCCCATGTTTAAAATTCATATATTTGCGTCACGTGTCCGTGTTGCGGTCATCGACTTACATAGGTATGTATACCCAATTTCAACTCAATCGATCCAGTTGTTTCGGAGCAAATTGGCTGTGACAGACGGACAGACAGATACACGAGTGATCTTATAAGGGTTTCTTTTTTCCTTTTTAGGTACGGAACCCTAAAAAACAAGCCGGTAGCGTTACAGTTATTTTATTTACCATTTTTTTGTTCGGTGAGAAAGCGAATTTATGATTTTGTTATAAAACATCATAACTTTTGAACCGTCAAGAATCGAACCCGCATTACGTATCGGTTAAAATGAGTGGAAATGACCGCCTCTATGTCCCTGTTTCATTTGATCCATACTTCCAAGGACACCCTGTAGCTATATAGATAGCTGTGCTCTCGACTTTGTTCGCGTGAGATTGGGATAAAACGTATCCTTTGTGTTAATACTAGGGTATATTGCTAACATTATTTTAAATTTCATGCAAATCCGTCCAGGCGTTGAAGCGTGAAGGAGAAAAAGCCTAGTGACACACACACACACATAATCTTTGCATTTATAACATACATGCTTCTGCCTGCGACTTCGTTCGCGTGGAATTCGGTCATATAGTTATTACCTCGGGAACTTTTAAATTTTCCGAGATAAAAAGTAGCCTATGTGCTATTCTAGACTATAATCTATCTCTGTGCCAAATTTCATCCAGATCCGTTTAGCCGTTCTGGCGTGATTGAGTAACAAACATCCATCCATCCAAACATTCGCATTTATAATATTAGTAGGATTAGTGTGACATAGATTTCACATCAGTAATTTAGAAAACTGTGAACCAAAGGCAAAAAACACCCTTTTCATACAAAAGGCGATAACGATTTTCACCCCTTAAATGTTAACCGATTTTGACCAATATTTGATAGGTAAATCTAAGTCTATACGTTTTTTGAATTAAAGATCAAGAAAATCAAATAATGCCGAAATTTGTTTTGTACGGGAATACTGAAACCACAATAAAACTGACATTATTGATTATAATGAAAAAATCAAAACGTATAGACCTAGATTTTGTTCTGACTGACAACCTATCAAAAATTGGTGAACATCGGTTAACATTTAAGGGGTGGAAATCGTTATCGTCTTTTGTATGAAAAGCCGTAGGTTCACACTCCTCTTAAAATAAAGTACCTGCGATAGAATAATGCAATGTTCATTTTGTACGGTAAGTAAATAAGAAATTTTAAATAGGTAGGTAGGTATATTTATTTATAAGTAATTGTAACTTGATATTATTGTTGGGTCTTGAATCATTGTCGGTATAAAAGAAGAACGTCCCAATTTAATTTAAAGTAACATGACAAAAGTACCTTAAAAGAGCTATATGGGTTAATGAGACTGCTGTACGTACCTAGCTATAACTACTGAGATCGACCGCTGGTAGGCATGCGGCGGTAGGCCTTCCACGTAATTCGCAAATAACTTGCTTCCATCCATTCAAGGTGAAACCGCGCTATAGGTATATTATAGTAAGTATTTATAAAGAAATAATGTTCAATGTCAAAATACCTGCAGACCTAAATTGGTCATGAATCACGAACACGATAACGTAATTAGTTCAATCGTGAAAATAGTCAGGTTTTGGAATTTTTGCTATTCCAAAATAATAGAATATGACTTTCTTTGTAGATTTAGCTAGATGTGCCCGCTCGGAAGGCGTTGGAATACTTTTTTGTTCCTTAACCAACCTGGCCGCGCGCCAAACAACATAACTAGGGTTTGCATTATCCGTCCATTTTCTGAATCCGGACATTCGATTTGTTAAATCCGGATATCCGGATGTTTCAGATAATCCGGTTTCACATCAAAAGGAAAAAACGGAACCCTTATAGGACCACGTTTATCTGTCTGTCTGGCTGTCTGTCTGTCTATCCATCTGTCTGTCTGTCTCTCTGTCTGTCTTTCTGTCTGTCCGTCTGCCGATTGAGTTGAAATTTGATACACATATGTAAGTCAGTGACAGCAACACGGCCGTGTAACGTAAATCAATGGATTTTAAACATGAGTACCACTTAAGGGGGCAATTTGAAAATTAAAAAAGTTTTGCTACTATATCGTGTGACATATCAAATAAAAGGGCTCATTGTGAGAATGTCAAATATATTTATTACATATTAAAATAAATACTGTGGAAGTTATGAAGGAAAATAGGCGAAAATTGACCACCCCCCATTATCTCCGAAACTACAGGGCCTAAAATTTTGAAACAAATACAGAATATAGTTCTTTAGCTATAAATTACAGAACCCTATAAGAAGTCTGTGGTAGGTATCAAAAGTAACATAGGAAATTTCAGATAATCATGTACGGAACGGAACCCTCTCCACGCGAGTTTGACTCGCACTTGCCCGTTTTTTTAAATATATACATATAAGAGAAAGCCATACGCGCTAGCGGATAATTCGAAGGTGAAATACAGCGGTTGGTATTAAATTGAACAGTTCCTCGGAGAACTCTTCATGATACATCCTGTACAGAAGGCCAGGGTTATGTTCCAGAGGGGCCTGGCCCCTAAAAAGCCATGACTGATGAAGCCATAGCCAATGCAAATAGGTTGGTAACCTCATATCCTGGCGTGGGCACCAGACAAAAAGGGTGGGCACGGAGAATGGAAATTGGGCCTAAGTCGATCTCTGTGACATCAGTCAGACATGACAGTCGCAACGCATACCTACACCTCGCTGTTTTATTGATCTTTCTCATCACTTTCATTGAATTATCGTTTGAAACAAAGTTAATAGTAGCGGTTTATTGAACAAATTAATTAAATATGCTTAAAATTTTAGTACTATCAAAAATATTCGAATTATCCGGATAATTGCGGTTGGCGAAACCGGATCCTATATTTGGCGGATATCCGGATATCCGGATTGCGAACCCTAAACACAATTCTGCTAAGTTTCATCGTAACCAGTTGAATGATATAGGAATGAATACGAAACGAACAAACAAGCATTTAATTTGTATACAGTATAAGAAGATATGTATTGTCTTTATAGAGATGATTCTAACGTATTCCTTAAACTTTATTGAACAAGTCGATGTACCCGGCATGCGTGGCAATGCTGTTTTATTTAATTACTAGCTGTCTCCCGCGGTTTCACCCGCGTAGATCGAAAAAAAAAATACAGCTGTCTGCTAAATTCACATTCATCAAACGGGCGAAGTTAAATAGTCGTTGAGTTTTCTGAAATTATCCAATTTGCTGCGCACGTTTCTTTTTTCTTTTGGTAAGAACCTTCTACAAAGTATTAGAAAACTTTAAAAAAAAATGATGAATTAAATCGGTAAAGTCGTTCTCAAGTAATGGCGTGACCAAGGGAAACTGGGTTTGAGTCAGTCAGACCTTCCCAAGCGCCTGCACTCCTCACCAGAATTTCATCATCGTAATCGGATGAATGGTATAGAAACGCATAGGAGACGATCAAACAAACAAATATACAACCAAACCAATATTAGTTAACGCATAATTACAAGGGTTTAGAAAAAAAATACCTTTTCACATACTAATTGAAATCCCCTAATTTACCCCCTTTCACTTTTATTTCCAAATGTTTCTATAGCTTTTGTGCTCCCTGAACTGGTCCTTAATATGATATCGAAAACCGCATTGCAATCCGTCCAGTAGTTTTAAAGTTTATCGCACACATACAATCAGACAAACATACATGAAATTCAAAAACCATTGGGGTGTGTTGTGTTCTTGTGTTGCTCATTCTGAAGTCCCCCCCATAGCATTTTTTCATAGTTATGTTCCATCACTGACCATTTATATCCAATAGACTCTGTATAGCAGGGCGAACCCCGCTGTCAAGCTTATGGTCAAAAAGCTATAAGCGGGCGCCACGCCCCAAACACGAACTTCATTTCGCGAACGACCACAGACCGTGCAGATTCGAAAACACGAGTGAAAGTCGGTCAAGTGCGAGTCTTACTCACGTGCCGGGGGTCCCGTACTTACAGACCTATGAAAAACAGACAGTACCTTGTAGCTACGGAACCCTAAAAAATAATTAAAATGCTTTTGCGAAAATTTAATAAAAATAAAAAGGTCATGATTTAGCGACTTACAATGAAGAATTAAATTATGCACTGGAACAATCAATAAAATGGTTGAAGGCGAACAATTTGACGGTAAATGTTGATAACACTAAGTATATTCAGTTTCAGACATGTAAAGGTAACCCCCAAATGTTAAATGTAAGCTTTGATAAGAAACCAGTAGAAGTGCTTCAAACTAAATTGTGTGTATGTGTGTGTGTGTGTGCGTGCGTGCGTGCGTGCGTGCGTGCGTGCGTGCGTGCGTGCGTGCGTGCGTGCCTGCGTGCGTGCGTGCGTGCGTGCGTGCGTGTGTGTGCGCGCGCGCGCTTCGGCTTTTCGAAGACTCGCTATTTTGTTCAGGTGGCTAACGGTGTTTTGTGCGACTGTTTGTTTGCCCAAATAAATGAAAGAAAAAAAAAAAAAATGTTAACAGCTTTGTATTCGCCCTAACGAAAATAAGTCAGACTGTATCCATACAAGCTGGTTTACTCGCATATAACGGATATGTTAATTCTGTGTTACGCTATGGGATAGTTATTTGGGGAAATTGCGTAGACAAAGAGAGAGCACTTTCAATACAAAAACGCGGTATTAGAGCAATATTTAACATGAAACGGATTCAATCATGCCGCCCATACTTCGTGGAATATAAAAATTCTCACGACGGCGTGCTTGTATATTCTAGAGGTAGGTATTTTTGTACACGAAAATAAAAATATTTTTACTCAAATGCAGGACGTATGCACTCGCGAGGTTCGAATGCAGTACAAACACAAATTGTACAAGCCTTTACTTTAACATACATACATACATATTATCACGCCCGAAATCCCTAATGGGGTGGGCAGAGCCACAAGACTTGTGGCCACGTTTGATTAATTAGTCCTAAGATGGTATGATGAACCGTATGGTGACAGGGGATCAGCCCATCGCCTATACAGATAGTCCACCATGTCGGAGAGGACCCGTCCCTTAGTTGACTTTTACGACATGCCAGGATGATAAGCATCTGCACGTATTCTATGCTATTTCTTCACTCCCAGTGCAGCAGAGGAGTGACTTACTTTACTTTAAGCTCGCCCTTAATTCCAGAAATTCATTTGTGCATTGAAATTTATAATAAGTTACCTGACGCGTTTAAGGAGGATAAATTAAGTATATTTAAAAAAAGCGGCCAAATGCGAGTCGGACTCGCCCATGAAGGGTTCCGTGATTTATGACGTATTAAAAAAAACTACTTACTAGATCTCGTTCGAACCAATTTTCTGTGGCAGTTTACATGGTAATGTACATCATATATTTTTTTTTTTTTATCAACCAAGTTTTTATCGACCGGGAGATGGTGACACAAAATATTAGGTCATTTGTATTTGTTGTTGTTTTATGGCGGTTCTTCAGGGGTCTAATTATGTAATTACAAAAAGGAAAATAATGGTCACAGCGCTGGTACCGGCGGCCCATATCGCGTGGGCGTTAATCGTTTACCTACGCGTTACAACCTACCTATGAAATAAGACAAAAAAATACTTTCGCAAGCTCCTATCTCCGTGCAACCGTCGAGTGTGGTACGACCTTTCAAAGGTTATTCCGTTATCCATTTTTTTTGTGATGTAACTTCGGTTTTTTTTCCTTTACTTGTGCTATAAGACATTGCTTCTTGCTAAATTTTATGATTCTAGGTCAACGGGAAGTACCCTATAGGGTTTGATTCCCTTGCGAGTATCAAAATATGTTGCATAAATGGCCGTATCTTTTGATTGCGGTGACTTAGAAGGTTGTTTTTTTCACAGCTCCAGAAGGTTGCAGACCTGAGCTTTAGATATTAATTTCAACATGATACCTCCACGCGTTCTTGAGAAAAATGTCTTGACATACAGACAGACAGACAGACGAACAAAGAAGTGAACCTACTAGGGTTCCTTTTTTCCTTTTGAGGTACGGAACCCTAAAAATGCATTATTGCATTGTGAAATTATGTGGAAAAACAGGGAAAATGTCCAGTCGAAAAATTATGGCATTTTATTTCACAGGCGAAACCTACAAGGTTTGCATTAAATAAAACAATATTGAACTGTGGAACTGTAAAATAATTGCTCACGCTCCCATTTATACCGAGTAATGGCCATCACTTTCTATCACGCAATATTTGCCCATAAAGTCGTCCTGCTCATGCATCTATTATATCAAAGAGTGTTATACTTCATACGTGTTCGTTATATCGATACGGAGTAACAAAATATTGAATATCCATGCAGTAAAATGTTCATGTTATAGTTGTTTGTCTCGTTAACATACGTCGGTGTTGTGGAGACACACGGCGGCAGTGTGTTCGCAAGTTCGGAATAAAAGAACGGTGCGGCGCACTGAATGATGTATGTAGGGGAGAAGTGGCATGAAGGAGCCAGGTTTTGAAAGAGCCACTTACATTATTTTGGTAGTTTAGGAACGGATTTGGTTGGTAACTTGATTTTTAAGAGGCAATACTGATTTCCCGTCACCCACAAACATTTGATAGCTTGCCGAAACCAACGGAAGCCGGCACATCAAGTCAAAGTTTTTGGCACTCAAAAGTAAGTATGTTGCTTCATTTAATTTGTTTTTTGGTATTTTATTGTAAACAAATATAGGTAAATGGCTTGCAGATTGAGTTTGTGCATATATTTGGCCTTACAGCTGAGTAAAAACTGATCCGCAAAAGTTTTCATATTGTTGTTATTTTAAAGGTTATATTTTTTTTAACAATAAGTTATGAAAGAGCCGGGTGAATGGGCCTTGAAAGAGCCTCTTTCATAACCGGCTCTGTCATAACCCTGCATTTGGTTTATGTAAATAAAATAAAATAATAATAAATATGCATTTTTTTCATATATTATTAAATTATTTGCTTCAGATATTGTATTATAGAAAAGCATGGTCGAAAATAACGAAAATAGTGATAATTGCGTAGTTTGCAGCAAATCATATGAAAACAGTGATGAAGATTGGTTACAATGCAAAATTTGGGCTGGTTGGGCTCATGAATCCTGTGGCACTAAGGGGAAATTTAATTTCTTTTGCAAGACATGTTTCTAATTTTAAGAAAATTACCTTGTATATTCCAAAGTTCCTGAAAAGTCTGAATCTTAAGCAAATAGATAGTTAAGACTTAGAAGTTCAAAGTGAGCATTTTTTCTTCAAGCTTTAAAGATTTAAAGATGTTGTTTTTGATATAGAAGATACTATTTGTTATTTTGTTTATTTTTCGAATTGTTATAAGGTAGTATAAAGTAATCCGCCTCCGATATGTTAAGATTATATTTATAATAGGTTTGACTGAATAATTAAAGCAGTTGTTAGAATTACTTAAAATTACTGATGGAATAAAAAAAATCTTAATTGTCTTGTCTTTTTGTTTTTTTTTTAATAGTGCAATAATTCTAATTATTGTGAAAATTATGCAAATAATTATTATTTTGCATAATTTTCACAATAACACTTTTTAATACACACTGGCTCTTTCATAACTTTTAGTAGCTCTTTCAATACCGAAATGTTATGAAAGAGCCAAAAGACACATATTTTGAAATTAATGTTTCATTGTTTTTTTTCTAGTATTCAATGTTTTTTCCTATGAAATTACCTACTTTAATAAATAAAGTATATTCGAAGAAAAAAAAAGCATCACTTTTTTCATTAGAAGTATATTTTTTTGCTCCGTTTAGTAAACTGGCTCTTTCATCCCACTTCTCCCCTATGTACACCAACTATTTTGAGCTACTTTTCGCCCCGTATAATTTATACATCTACAAACATATGTGTAGGTCGCGTCAAATGGTTACTCTGTTATTAAAAGCCTTTTATTTTTAGTATTCTGTACCTACCAGGTACTTTCTGTTTTTTAGTAGTAGTACGGGACCCTCGGTGCGCGAGTCAGACTCTCACTTGACCAGCTTTTTTTATTTACTTTATTCAACATTTTCATGTAAATAATTTTCGTATGGCCCAATACAAAAAACAGATTAAACCAATTGTGTAATCGCGCTATATAGACCAACGGCGTATGGTGCAATAAGAATTAAACTTTTACAAGGTTTTCCCAAACCATTGCACAATCGTCAATACCATCTACTAACGATCAATAGGTATAATTGTGCAGCCATTGATATTGTGCAGTTACATTGTAGGTCAGGACCTAGCCTAAGGAACTCCTGCGCTAAACAACATACCTAACCCCGTCGTGTTTGGGCTCATTGTATTTGTCTTGATAAGTAATATAACCTTAAGTGTTGTCCAGGGTCTGATGATCGAGCCGCAAGCTAGCCATAGGAACTCCTCAGTTAAACAACATAACCCCGACATGTTTGGGCTCATTGTATTTGTCTTGATAAGTAATATTACCTTAAGTGTTGTCCAGGGTCTGATGATCGAGCCGCAAGCTAGCCATAGGAACTCCTCAGTTAAACAACATAACCCCGACATGTTTGGGCTCATTGTATTTGTCTTGATAAGTAATATTACCTTAAGTGTTGTCCAGGGTCTGATGATCGAGCCGCAAGCTAGCAATAGGAACTCCTCAGTTAAACAACATAACACCGATGTGTTTGGACTCATTGTATTTGTCTTGATACGTGCTATAAAATGCTTCAGTTTTAATAGAATACAAAAACACCGATGAGGGCGCCACTGGATGCACGATACAGGTTTAAAGTTGTTCTTGATGTGTCTTTTAATATAAAATCTCGCTTTATACACACACACATAAGTGGTATGTAATAAACGCAAAATTACAGACTACTTTGTTCAAATTCATTCCATAAAACTTTTATTTTACCTTGAATAATATTAATCTATTATAACGTGTGGTCATACGACTGCCGATTTAAAATCTATCTTATTATTTTTATTAGTACTAGGTACCTACTTGATAAATTACGATACTATCGAGAAAGTACCTATCGTATGTGTCCCATCACTAACAGACAGGCCCGTGAACGCATAACCTTGAGCACACCAATCACAGCGCACTACACGTCCCCCGCGCCCCGCAAGTTTGGTTTTTGATACTCGCAAGGATATCAAAACCTAAAGGGTACTTCCCGTTGACCTAGAATCATAAAATTTGGCAAAAAGCAGTGTCAAAGCACAAGTACCTAAAGGAAAAACTCCGAAAACTGTAAATCTATACTTATAATAAAATATGTAATAACATCACAAAAAATTTAGCTAAGTAAACGGAATAACCTTTGCAAAGTCGTATCACACTCGACGATTGCGCGGAGATAGGAGCTTGCGAAAGTAATTTTTGGGTTATTTCATAGGTAGGTTGTAAATGGTTATGGTTACCCTGTTGTTAAAAGCAATTTATTTTTTATCGACCGAGCGAGCGAAGCGTCTCTGTTTCAGCTTGGGCAAAAATGCTTTCGTATGTCCAGCGGATGTCTGTCGGCTGTCCGTCTGTCCATTTGTTCTCGTCTACAGGCGCCTCATTCGGGAACGCTAAGTGATTCTGTAGCGACTCATAAGCCAGATTTCTCATCCCACTCTTCCGCACGACGCGTAATGCGTAAGAGCGAGATGAGAAATCTGGCTTACGAGTCGCTACAGAATCATTTAGCGTTCCCGAATGAGGCGCCAGGTCGCAGTTCTCAGCCGATTCTCGTGAAATTTTGTGAGCAGGTTTGATAATTATATAGATTTTTTTTGTCGTTTCAGATTTTCGAAATTTTTCAAAATGGCGGAGATATAGGGGTTTTTGTAATTACAAACTTATTTGCGGTGTTGATAAACTGACCCGAAGTATGGCGATGTCAGTTTTCCAACGGCAAACTTAATTTTGTCGCGAGTTATAGGTCGCTATTTGTGAATTCTTTTTTCGGTTTCTTTAATCTTTGATATCTTCTAAACTATATATTTAAATCATATAGTGTAAAGGACAATTTTGATCTACATTAAGGCCCAAGGTAGAAAATGTATTTGTATGAATAAGGATTAATACTGAACAGGAGAAAATAGCTTCGCAAATAACCTAATAATGTTTAATACATTTTTTAAACATAAAATTGGTTACTGTGAGTCAATCTTAGGAGATAGACATATGGCATCGCGGACTTTTGACTAGGCTTTTTAAAGAACTAAAATTATTTAGTACATTATTTTAGTGATGTATTTCTTAAGGTTTAACCAGGCGTCAGCTATTTGAGCGCCAAAAAATTGAATTTTTTGACGACTTGATTAAAAAAACATTGGATTTTCTCTACTATATTAAAACTTATTTAGAACGCTATGTACATATAATCCTTCCCAATGAACCAGGTCGTCCATTGGTGAAAACCACATCTAAATGAGATGCGTGGTATAGGAGGAGTTAGCGGATATACAGTTTTCCAACGTCAAAGTTATGTTTGTCGCGAGGTCTACAGCTCACGGAGCCACTAGTTTTAAGGGTTCTGTAGGTAAGTACGGAACCCTCGGTGCGCGAGTCAGACTCGGACTGGACTTGTTTTTTATTTATTTATGGTTACAAGACAGATATATATTTGCGACTATCTGTCAAGGGCATGAAGTGTTATAACTTGTCATGACGGCAAAATAGGAGAAGTGTGGGGCGATTATTTTACGAGTATTAAGTTATCATAAAACAAGAAATAAGCTACCTATACTCAAGAGCACGGAAAGGGTCGGATTTCGCACTCGTAGGTCGTAGGTAGCTGCTTATAAGAACCTACCTAATTCGATATAAAAGTCGACTGAGGGCGTAGCACACTAATTTTTATCGCGCACAAAAGGCATTCGTCCTTTTCGCACCCGCATATTAGCATAGAGGAATAAGACCTAGAGAAACCATGCCCTCGGTGGATTACTTATTTAAGAAAAGTGTAAACAGATGTCGCTAGTATGCACATGGTCATTTAATATTTTTCAAATCTATCGATTTCATGTCTGAAAATTTAATGATTCATTTACTTTTAAGGTTTTTATGTATGAATAATCAAAATTAAACGTTCAATGACCTAAAAGCATTCACTTAATAATTTTAAGTAATATACGAAAAATCTGTTTTAGCGCCATCTTACACAATTGTATCGTACTTTTTCGTTTGTGCATTGTGATGTGACTTATTTGACCGATAACAATGGTTTTCATATAAAAGGTCATAGATACCGGATATACATACTTATAAATATAAATAAATACTTAAATACGTAGGAAACATCTAAGATTTAAAAAAAACATTGTTGCTCAACACGTAAATTATTTTCCTTCACCGGGGATCGAACCCGGAACGCCAGCTTCGGAGGCAGGGTCACTATCAACTAAGCTAACCGCGTCGTCAAAATATCCTATTTTATAAACTTGTAACAGAGCTACGTCTGTATATTGAAGTTTCCTATGGAAAACATTAGTACCCTTAAGGTACGGAACCCTTAAAGAGAAATGTATAATTAATAAAATAAAGTAGGTTTGCCATTGTTATTAGGTTATTACATTACCTATGTAATAACAATGGCATTTAATCTTGTAAGTTAGTACAGACGGATTTTAAGATAATTGCGCAGATACATACAAACATATCAACGGGCTCTCACCAGCTATGTGACGTCATTCTCGAAGTAATCTCGTCTCTCATTTCATCCCACATTTCGTCTGACAATCATAAATTGACCCGCGCGCTCGTACCTAGGCATTACGCGGAGTTAGGTATCTATGTCCATGGCCGCTTGCGCTGGTAAATGACTAAGGTCGAAGACACGCATGAACTAGTCATAGCTGGGCACAAGACCGTTAATCCGTAAATCTTAATTAACGAAGTTAAATTGTTAACTTTTTAAATTGTTAACGAACTCATTAACTTCCGTTAAAACAACTAATGCCCGTTAATCGTTAATTAAGTAAAGTACCTACTGGTTGCCAAAAGGACACCGAGCGTATCTACGGCACCGCGAGCGCAAAACACGCCTGACTAGTAAGTAGGTATGCCTACGCTCGGGTTGGGCTAGCCGGCCGCGGTCATCGCGCGTAGACCCTTCTTTTATACATTTTTCATGTCCTATGTCCTGCCTAAACCTCCACAGTCCATACCATAATTTTTGTTATTAGTAAGTAAATCACTAACATTAACGATATATAAAATGGAATTTCTATCACGTGTTAACGATTAACTTTAACTTCCGTTAAATCTTGCGAAATGTAACTCTTTAACGTTTAACGAATTAAAGCTTTTTATTAACGGATTAGCGATTAACGAAGGTAATTATTTCATTAACGGTGCCCAGCCATGCCATAGCTGGCTGGACACATGACCGTTAATCCGTTGATCGTTAATTAACGAAGTTAACATTTCGAGTAACGGATTAACTTTTAAGTTAACTTCTGAAATTGTTAACGGACTCATTAAACTCCGTTAAAACAATTAAAGTCCGTTAAACGTTATTTAGTACCTATTTGCCAAAAGAACACTGCGCGGGTTATGTCAGATAGCTTTTGATTTGAATTTGATCTCTAAATAGGTAATAGGTATTATTACAAACTCTAATGCAATAAGTAGGTACCCAATTTTTACTAATGTTTCATGTCCTGCCTAAACTTTCATAGCACAATACCAATATTTTGTATAAGTAAATACCTAACGCAACGGCATACTTCTATAACGAGTTACCAATGAACGATTAACGTTAACTTCCGTTAAATCTTCCGTAATGTAACGCTGTAACGTTTAACGAAGTTAACTTTGTTAGGAACGCAGTAGCGATTAACGAAGTTAACTATTTGATTAACGATGCCCAGTTTTGAAAATGGCCGCCATTTTTAGGGTTCCGTAGCCAAATGGCAAAAAACGGAACCCTTATAGATTCATCATGTATGTATGTCTGTCTGTCTGTCTGTCTGTCTGTCTGTCTGTCTGTCTGCCTGTCAGTCTGTCTGTCTGTCTGTCCGTCCGTCCGTCCGTCCGTCCGTCCGTCCGTCCGTCCGTCCGTCCGTATGTCACAGGCACTTTTTTCCGAAACTATAAGAACTATGCTATTGAAACTTGGTAAGTAGATGTATTCTGTGAACCGCATTAAGATTGTCACACAGAAATAGAAGAAAAAAAAAACAATAAATTTTGGGGGTCCCTCTACTTAGAACTGTAACTCAAAAAATTCTTTTTCATAAAACCCATACGTCCCTATCTATGGTAGGTCTTCAAAAATGATATTGAGATTTCTAAGATCTTTTTTTTTTTAAACTGAATAGTTGGCGCGAGAGACACTTCCAAAGTGGTTAAATGTGTGTCCCCCCCCTGTAACTTCTAAAATAAGAGAATGATAAAACTAAAAAAAATATGATGTACATTACCATGTAAACTTCCACCGAAAATTGATTTGAACGAGATCTAGTAAGTAGTTTTTTTTTTAACACCTCATAAATCACGGAACCCTTCATGGACGAGTCCGACTCGCACTTGGCCGCTTTTTGTAATTCTAAGAACGGAAACGGATTCGTTTTCGGAGGCTACATGAATCCTCAGATATAGATTTTAAGGTGCCGCATGAGTTCGTGCAAAATATCGATGAAGAATGAGAACTTATTAAATTACACTATGTACTTATATTTAAAAAGAATGTATCATATTTTAATATAAATATAAATATGAAAAATTCAAATCATTAAAAAATTGCTTACTACTTACCTACCGACCTCACGCCATGAAGCTATGGTCGCGTCATGAAATTTTACCTAATTATTTTTATACGGCGCTGCTGGGTATCGTTTTGCGAAATTGCTTATGCTATTCCTAAAATAGCGCCATCTGCGATTCTTTTTCCAAAGATCCATAACCAGAAACAGTTTTTCTTTCATGTATTTTCAAAGAAAACTGACAGATGGCGCTGAAATCCTAGAGGCTTTGTAAATAAAGGGTTGCTCCCTAGCGCCATCTACGAATACGGGGGTTTGAGGTGGTCACATTTCAATGTATGGAGTTGACCTATCTGGTTATACTTAATTTATGATATTAGATAAAAAGTGACAGATGTCTTTATGTGCGCGATAAAAGCTAGTGTGCTAGGCAGTCAGGTTTTTATATTTGCAGTCGTATTATGCGACACCACGTTTCATACCGTACTGGATTAGTGGGAAAACTAATCTTAATTTAATTTTAATTGTAATACATCTTATAACATGTTAATGACACGCTTGTCACATCACATGATCGCGTGTCATTTTGCGTCTAACCTAGCGATCATGAATAGGTACACGTCGGTGCGATACGATAAACCAAGTTATTATAAGGAAATTTGCTGCATATGTGGACCCGGCCTTATACTTACCAAAATTACAAGGTTACATGCGTTTTTCAATGAAAAGAACCATTATAAGAAAACGCAAGAACCAAGCACAATAAACGCTAGAATCAAGCAAAAACAGACCGTATTTCCATACTATAAGAACTATGTGGTGGTAATATATTTAAATATAAAATAGGCGAAATAAATGTGAGACTAATTAAAAGGCACAAAAATCTGTATAATATTGATTTTTGCGCGCTTTGACGACGCAGGACGGCATTTCTTGGTTATAAACAGTGTCACATAAAATAAACGGGTCTCAAGGACCGTGGTTGCCGTGCGACGCGACTGAACGTGCGATGTCTCAAGGCTGCTCTTCACAATGGGCCATCATGGGCCATCGCACGGGACGCATTTCTACGTAAGAATGAGAGAGATATCTTTATCTCATACTTACGTATGACTGCGTCCTGTCCGATGGCCCATTGTGAAGAGCAGCCTTCAAACTCGCGTCGTTTTGACACCCCACAAGCAATCATATCGAAAATTTGTTTAAGTAAGCAGTTCCTTTCCTTACCATACATTTCAATGGTAGTAGATTTTGATTTATTTTATTAGTAGGTAACCCAAAACAAAATCTACGCCGCTGCAAGGTTATATCCGTTATTCTATGAAAATAACCATTATAACAAAACGCTTGAAACGAGTACAAGCAAGACACGCAAGAATAAAGCAAAAACAACCGTATTTCCATAATAAAAGAAATATTTGGTCTGCAATATTTGCATGGTAAGTAACATATTTCGCACGAAAATGAAAATAATATATTGATTACTTACCGGTGATAAGAAATCCCATCCCTTTTCTTTTACTTTGGAGAAATTGTTTTTGCAGCTTTTGACGACGCAACGGTCCTAACATGCGCGACACAAACATAAGATAGACCGTCTTATCTCTAAGTGCTTCTCTCTCGCACTGGTGCCAACGAAAGAGATAGTCATAGAGATAAACGGGTTTAATTGATCATTGTGGCAAGCATGTTAGGGCCGCCGGAGGGCGTTTTTCAATTATAACAGTGTCACTTAACTGGGTGTCAAGGACCGTGGTTGCCATGCGACTGAACGTGCGATGGTGTCAGATTCGCGTTCTTGCACCTCAAAAGTAAGCATCGCGAGAATTGATTTGAGCAGTTCCTTACTATATATTTCAATGGGTAAAACTGTGTTCGGGGTAGATAAGTACAACAGTTTCCCTTACTTATTCTAATGTTTTTAGGTAGGTAGGTACTTTAAAGTGGCCATCAGAAAAGAAAAATATTTAGTAATAATATACTTATTTTTAAATTAAAAGTCCTACATTATCATTTTTAAAATCAAAAGCAAATTCTCCGCCATATTTTTAGTATAAAAAAAATATAAAAATAATAAAAATAATTTATAAATTCAACGATGAATGTATTAATACCGTTAGGTATTGTCATTATAATTACTTACCTAAAATGTCAAAAAACCCTTTTTGTCACGACCAGATCAAGAAGTTTTGTTAATGTGCAGTGCAAACTCTTATGCCTGGCGTCCACTAGACTCGCCGAGGCGAATCGAATCGAATCGCAATAATTCGCCTCCTATATTTTCTAATGCAACTGCGTCCATTGACGAAGAGCCGCGGCGCGCCGATTCAATGGACGCAATTGCATTAGAAAATATAGGAGGCGAATTATTGCGATTCGATTCGATTCGGCTCGGCGAGTCTAGTGGACGCCAGGCTTTAGGAGAATTCTAAATTAGCCATGTCCACACCACACATGTATGTGACTTAAAGCCTTTTCCATTGTTGTTGCGAATTTGTAATTTCGCGATTGCGTTTATAAGAAGGCCGATTTGTGGGTATACTTACCTAAGTACCTAGGTACCTACTATTGAATAATGGTTGAACCAGATAACACATTTAGACACAGATTATAGGTATTATACCTATATTAATCTCGAAGTGGAGACGGTTTAAAAAGGAATTTCCGTAGAAACGTGTTAGTACATAAATAAATAATAATAATAAGTACTTATGAAAAGATAATAGCTTTTGGGTAGGTAACGTGCTAATTAGTGAGTGTGTGTGGTGAAGTGGTAAGTAGTTTGGCAGGAGCGGGCTCACCTCTTCTGCGGGTTCCTACGAGGCCTCCGGCGCTCGCCGTCAAGGTCGCCGTCGGCGCCGCCGCGCCGCTGCCCCGACGCCACGCGGCGCTTCTCCGGCTTGCGCTCCTCGCGAACCTCCTCCACGATGGCCACCCGAGGTCCGCAATCATCCTCCTCAATTTGTTTTGGGGTCTGCGGTGCGCCCATCCGAAGACGGCGTTGACGCCACCACAGCACCCACGAGCTGATGTTGTCGCGAATTTTGGAGATCAACGACCCGTGGTCGATAGGTAACTCCGAGGACAGCACCGTGATGTCCTTTGACAGCGATCTACAGCGTTGGATACTCTTTTTAATTGGCGACATTTTACAACTTAATGGTTAAAGCTATCGCTCAGTTGTTATTTAAAAGCTTTTTAAGCGGCCTAAAGCTATGAAGTAGCGACGTTACAAGCAGTCTTAACTCGTTTATCACTATTGGAAGGAATGTTTTTTTCCACATCAGTCTTGTTAAACTCTCCACAAAAAACATTTACACACAAGCAACAAGCGCTTCTTTTCTCTAATTAAATACTACTTAAGTAAAATCGACTTAAATGTATATATTTGGCAGGAGTGCTATTGGCAGTAAGTATGGTGGCGACCTTCTAAATTTTTTTTTATTTTGCCATGTGTGTGCGAAATTTTAGCCATGGTGACGGCTTTAGTACTGCCAGTAGCCGCGGATGGAGTCATGACTGGTGCGCGCGAAATGGTCAGCGGTGAGAAGCGTGTCGCGTTAGCGGTGCTCGCTGTTCGCACTCAACAGGATGCCGGCGTAAATAGCGGTCACGTAACGAGCCGTACAGAACGCGCGAACGTGTGGTCGCGTCGAGGCCGGGCGCGCGAGTGTTGCGGAGCGGAGGCTTCGCTCGCATCGCATGGAGCCGCCCGCCACCGCCCGCCCGCTTCTCGCATGCCGCCCTGCCTGCTGATAACACCACCTCCGCCCCCCTGCGTGCTGTATGAAGTGCCTGTGGCGAGGACAACGACGAGGACGCGGATGACGATAGGCTATTCTCCTTAGCTTTCAAACATTTTAACTGTCGATGTTTTAAGTATTTTACACTAGTCTTAATTGCCTGTCTATCGAATTAATCCTACTCTTACGACTCACATTTATTAAAAGTTAGTTGCGATACTAGGTGGTGAAAGCCAATACAAGTTTCTACAGAAACTCGTGTAATAATACAATTTCGCCGA
Organism: Tortricodes alternella; assembly: GCA_947859335.1. Taxonomy (NCBI): domain Eukaryota; kingdom Metazoa; phylum Arthropoda; class Insecta; order Lepidoptera; family Tortricidae; genus Tortricodes; species Tortricodes alternella. Next base: position 16,208,886 of record OX401970.1, on the reverse strand, counting down.
TGTAGGGGCTGCAACAGCAAATTATGTTTTTATTAGTTTTCGATCGCGACCTACGGCAGCGGGGCCCCAAGGTCGGGAGTAAATATTCAGTTACATTGCATTAAGCAACTGACACAAAAGAAGAATTGAAGATGTATTAAGTACACCTTCAGGGGCATACTTACATGTCCAAGGGTCAGAGAGCCCAGGCATCACATTGTCAAAAAGTTCGAAGGTATAATGCCCCCTGGTCCGATTGTCGAATGTCGGATAGTTCATATGTCGCAATATGCAATCGTCAAAAAAACCGAATGTTATAATGCCCTAATGTCGAATATTCCCGGTGTAACTATATTGTGTCTATATTATATCGTGAGAAGTAGGTCTTGACACACAGACAGACGGATAGACAGATGGACAAACAAGGTGATCCTATAAGGGTTCCTGATTTTTCCTTTTGATATACGGAACCCTAAAAAAGTACCTACCTGTGTTATTAAAATTAAAACCGATATGTACAATTTTTTTATTTTAATTTAATACAGGGTCTTAACGGGGCACTATGGTTATTGTGCCTAATTTAATTACAAGTAGTCGTAAAAAAACATTAAGACACCTAAACATTTATAACTGTGGCGCGTCCTTCCCGCGTTTCGCGAACATACTAACACCAAAATAGCCACTTATGAATTGAAAGCAAATAATTTAATGTAACTAATGGTCAAAAGATAAAGTGAATGTAAAAAATAAAGTTAGTGTTTCCCTTATCTTTATGTTATACCTAATGAGCTAGGGAAAAATAAAAAAAAAGTTATTTTTATCCATGAAAATGATAGACCTAATTACTATAAAAACACTTGTTTTTATTTCACTTCGATACGATGTGTAGTTACAAAGTTATAGGACTTATAAGTTTGCTTAAATCTGCACCTCGCTTAAATCTGAGAAGTTCGCTGGCGATAGGCTCGTGATGTCATCGGGCACCATTCTCTCGCCACTATGTATGTATTTTGTTCGGGTCAAATCTTGCAAGCTGAATTAGAACCACTTCCTCTTATCCTACGGAGCTGAATTTTTATATGTTAGTTCAATTCCGGTGACAGTGCATTTTTATGGTAAGCATGACCTGAATCGACCTCCAGGGTTAGCTCCAGATAAAGGAACTCTTCAACGGTCAACGGCACAGACACGAAATTTTGTGTAGGCATTTTAATATGATAGCCGGTTTTAAGTTTTACCATGACGTGGTTGCTGCACTCCGGGCTATCTCCTTACTAGGGAACTCTTCAACGGTCAACAGCACTGTCACAAAATTTTGTATACGCATTTTATTATGATAGCCGGTGTTAAGTTTTACCATGACGTGGTTGCTGCACTCCGGGTTGGCTCCTTACTAGGGAACTCTTCAACGGTCATCAGCACAGTCACGAAATTTTGTATACGATACGCATTTTATTATGATAGCCGGTGTTAAGTTTTACCATGACATGGCTACTGCACTCGAAGTTAGCTACCGAGGGAACTCCTCAACGGCTCTTGTCTACTTAGGCTCAAACCTCTTCGCTACTGACCAAGCATTCATGGCCTTAAGTAGAGTCAAATCGCTAGGTCACCTTATTGAAGAACTAGACTGTTCTAAATTAACAGGCAAAAGACCATGCACCAATGACGCATGACATGAACATTCTTAGAAACATGTTCAGCGGAAGCTAATAAATAAAAAATAAACGAATAGTAAAAAACATTTTTAAAAACAAGCTTTTATTTAAATGCTCTTAAATATAAAATTTAAATTAAATCAAAGCCGTCAATTTATTACATTATAACGTTTATTAATACATATATAAAACAGTACTGTGACTGACTTTAGGCAACGCACAGCCTAAACGGGTGGTTATAGAGGTTTGCAATTTGGAGAAGACATTTCTCAAGTACCCTAGAGGTGCATTAAAGAGATATTTTTTGAAATTCCACCCCTAAAGGGGTGAAAAGGGGTGATAAAGTTTGTATGGATAATACCGTGGGCGAAGCTGTGGCGGGTGTCTAGTATGATATAAAAGCTTGTCGCGACATTTACTTGTGTTAATTAAGTTTATGAAATAAAATACTTGTGTCAAAATCAAGTAACATATTATTATTGTATTTTTATTTATTTACACAGGTAAATCTCGCGACAAGCTTTTATATCATATAAATTGTATAAAAATTCATTTTAAATAAAAGCTTGTTTTTAAAAATGTTTTTTACTATTCACAAATTTTTTAGTTTTTTGATTTCGCTGGACATGTTTCTAAGAATGTTCATGTCATGCGTCATTGGTGCATGCTCTTTTGCCTGTTCATTTAGAACAGTCTAGTTCTTCAATAAGGTGACCTAGCGATTTGACTCTACTTAAGGCGACGAATGCTTGGTCATTAGCGAAGAGCTTTGAGCCTAAATAGACAAGAGCCGTTGAGAAGTGCCCTCGTTAGCTAACTTCGAGTGCAGTAGCCATGTCATGGTAAAACTTAACACCGGCTATCATGATAAGATGCGTAGGTATACAAAATTTCGTGACTGTACTGTTGACCGTTGAGGAGTTCCCTAGTTAGGAGCCAACCCTGAGTGCAGCAACCATGTCATGGTAAAACTTAAAACCGGCTATCATAATAAAATGCGTACACAAAATGTCGTGATCGTGCTGTTGACCGTTGAAGAGTTCCTTTATCTGGAACTAATCCTGGATGTCGATTCAGATCAAGCTTACCATAAAAATGCATTGTCATCGGAACTGAACTAACATGTAAAAATTCAGCTCCGTAGGAAACTGGTTCTAATTCATCTTGCAAGATTTGACCCGAACAAAATACATAGATACTGGCGAGAGAATGGTGCCCGATGACGTATCGACGCGCGCAAGCGACTTCCACGGACAAAATAGCCCGTGTTCATTTGTACGAATCTTTGAAAAATTATTTTGCAGCCATTTGAAGTGCTAGAGAAAAAATAAAAATACCATATTTTAAGTTGAAACGTGTACTTTTAGGAAATTAAAAAAAAACCGTTCCCTGGCTCATTATAAAAACGCTCAAAGTATTCCCGCTCACTTCAATGACATGTTAGTTACTTTTGATTTAAATAATGACCATGCAATTCTTATTTCTGAATCCTGGCTTAACCCTTGCTTATCTTCTATTTCTTATTCTTTACCAAGTTCCCATTTAATACTTACTGCAACATTACGGACTTAATTCCGCAAAATTTCAAGAAGATTAAACCTTTTTATACTTATTTGGAACCTCATACCTATTTTATATTAGCCGCTAATTCACTTACCTAGCGTTTATGCTCTTCTTTTTGTATTTTAAAATTACCCGTTAAACGGCGTTTTTGTTTCGCCGGGCATTCTTCATTCAGCTATAGTCCGTGAGAGATGACGCATCTCCTAATAATTTATCGTATTTACCTATTAAATATTCGAATTGTTTCCTTTTGAAAAGGAATTATATGAGAATTCAACGGGAAGAAGCGGTGTCCGCTTCCAGTTTTTAGTTGGCATCATATACAGTCGCCTACGGAGTCCACTAATCTTGAAAAGGTGATTGAATCCCTTCGCCTACTTTGTAGGGTAAGTTGTTCTTTCTCCCGGCTCTATCGCTCTAATCTCGTGTTCGTTCCTGCTGGTTCAATTTTAGTTCCTTTCAGTTTTCCCCATGGGGGAGAAATGTTCTAGCCCTGGATGCTGGTAGACGTCCAGATATTAACGGATGTAAGGTCGCGTTAGTTCCGCGCAACAGCAGTAGCATAGTGATTCTTACTTCGTGATACGCGACGAGGAAGACACGACACGCGATGACGAGGAAACGGACACGTTTTTAACAAATCGGATAAACCTAAGCCTAGAATCACGTAGGAGATCCTCACAGAGCCGACGGAGTGCCATTCGCGGCGACGATTTACCGTTTCAGATATTATAGATTCCCCATGAACTTTAATCTTTTTAACGTATCGTATGATAACTAGTAACCATTAAGCCGCTTCTATTAATATTCTTGGTATAATTTGTAGGGTCTATACGATTGCGCAACCGTTTAGGTCACCCCTTTTTCTTTTTATCCGAGCGTCATAGTATATGGTGATAGGCAGTATCCCCTAAATTCCAAAATAGGCTCATTGTAGGCCACCTTCATGATTTGGCAGGCTTGATTTGACGTGATACCCTTTCGATCGTAAGCATTTTGGACTCCATACGAGCAAAATTGTATGTAGTAACAATAACCTATTTTATATCCATGAAAAACGTGTGGTCGTCACAAGACAACATCCGCTTAAGACAATTTTTATATAGCCATTAGTGGCAGGTTAGGCAGTTTTTCTCTAAATTCAAAAGGCCACCTCATCGGCACTATTACCCCTTGATATTCGTTTGGTAATATCATTTGGTTAGCTTGTCACATAACTCTTAGTCATAACCGACTTGGTTTGGCCACGGCCAAGGAACCGCAGAACCTGATTTATAGTACTTGATATAAGTTTTAGGCTAGTCCATGTAATGTTTTAAAAATCAAACCAAACGCCAACTTATTTGTCCTCTTTGTATTTAAGTGTTTGTTTCGTTGAGCCACGCAAATATAAAATTACGACAGACGTCCAAGTTATTTGCGGATAAAGTGGTTATCCTGCATTACGTAGAGACCGCTCTGGGAGGGTTGGTGGTGGGGTTGCAATCTATCTACGTTCCCATATCCTGCAGTATGTCTGCACAGTCTACTTCTTCTGATGCCGCCGCCGACTATGATTTTCTTGACATAACTTCGTCTGGTACAAAACTTCTCCTTGGTGTTGTTTATTCCTCCAAGTTGTTATCAAGCTTTGCGTAATCGATGCAACATGGTTTGCAGAGACGCACAAAGTCGCAATATTTAAAAATCGGTAGTGAATGGTAATCCCGCTAAAATCTAAAAGTTTCTAAAGTAACTTGGAGTTCAGAAATCTCAGCAGAATTCCAGTACTAAAGATGTTGAACTCGATCAACTGATTACCCTACTCCCTTTCTGATTTCTGATTTCTCCCTCATTCAATGGTCCCGAAAAAGACACTTTTGGTTTTCTTTCTTTAATCGCTCCCTACTCCTGACAGTTTCCCTTTTCGTTTCAATAAATTTTTCGACACTTATGTGAGGAGAAGAGGAGTGAAAAAATGGCTTTTCATGCGAAACGTTAACCGATGTTGACCAAGTTTTGATAGGTTTTCTATTGTTTATAATTGTTTCCAAACTTGGACGCCGTTTATAAATTTCAGCGTTACTCACTTGAATTCGCTGCAATACTGTTGCATTTTGTATTGCGTCACTTAATTCCTTAGTTCGCACTAGATTTTCCAAAAAATTTCATTTGCCATTTCAAACTCCACTATATTTAAGTTCGGTTTTTTACAGCTCTATCCGTAGTTTTAATCTTGACAAATACACGTCACTTTTGAAGTAGCAGCAAATTTCAGTTTTATTTACGTTTACCTTTTTCATATTGCGATCTTCAAAACGTTTTAGGACGGTTACTTTAAGGGTATGTCCTAGAACACTTTTTTATAATGCTACATATGGGCCTGTTTGCGTTAAAAGAAACGACGGCTGCCAGACAACGGGTTCTATAACCTTGTCGTTGACTAAAATGTACCCTTTTTCTGCCAAAAAATTTAGCCACTATACTATTAAAGCACTCCACAGAGTTACTGTCTACGTCGTTTATTATACTTCGAGAGTTGGACCCACTATTCCTTTGACTGTCTCTTAAGCCAGATAGGTGTTGATCTTATAACCTTAACACATTCAGTGCCGAGAACCCGATAGTTGGGTTCCCGTTCGTAGCGCATTTTCGCTACAAAGCGGAAAAATGATGCTACGCGCTACGCGCGTAGCCCGTGGCGTTTTTCGGCAATGAATGTGTTAATAACATTTTTCCTTTTTCCCACTCTCCCAATAATGGCTTCTAAATGCAGCATGCTGTCCAAAATCATGAACATAACTATTGTACATGTCACTATACAAGTTGCTTATCTTCACTCCAAGTTCTTGGACTCTATTTCTGTGTTCTTTAACAGATAAACTAATTGCTTTTCGAACTATAAATTGCTGTTCGCTGTGTGGTGATTTTATCACGAGTATTTTTGAAGTATCTTGTATATCCTTATAAAGAGCAATTCATTTACCATTTTCCGTAGTAAATGATTTCGACATCAAATTTTTTCCACTGTTTGTCGGAGATACGATCGAACTTGTATAATGTAATATTCTTCAAAAGCAGCTTGTTTTACGTGCTTGTCCCATTGCAGTTGTCTCCCATTCTTTTGAAACAGTTTTATTCATGTCATCGTAAACGGGTTGGGACATTGAAGGTATATTCATGGCCGTCAGTAAATCCGTGAATTAAGTGAGACCGATGCCACACGTAGTCATGCTTGCAACTGCAGCCATGACTGCATTATTATTATGTAGCGCACGCTTAACTGTTAAAACGAAACGCAACCGTCCGCATACTCTGTGGTTCGCTTTCTCGCTCGCTCCTTCCTTACCTCTTGCTCGGTCTCTTTTTCCAGCTGTTAAACCAAACGCATGTTCTCTCCGTAAGAAAATCTTGTACCGCTGATGCTTTTTAAATTGTAGGTCCAGACGAGGCCCGACCCTATCAAAAAACTAAAATAAACTTTGGAAACAATCTAACTATTTTTTTTGTTATAGAAGTATAGTATAATACTATTATGTAGATTTATTTAATTGAGGATAGGAAATATAGGAAAATACAATATATTTTTTTCATTGATAAGTCCGTGATTTTTCTTTTTATAGTCAAGTTTAGTTCCTCTTTCTCCTTTTTTTTTTGTTATTGTCTTTTGATACATCACGTAATGACATATTTCTATTTTTCCGGGGATCCAAACCAATCTAAATGCTGCATGTTAAATAATTTTAACTTGGGAAACATTTGTGTTTCCCACGATCGCTTATCGATTTCTATTTTCTCCTAATTCATTGGCGCGGCTCCATACCATATGCCAAGTAAACAGAATTGCCATTTCGTAATATGAAGTTGCCCCAGTATTTGATAAAACCATGCGTGTTATTTATTTATTTTAAGATTACTGTGGACTAGCTTGTAATAAGGTAGCTTATTGGTTGTTATTGCTTCTTCAACTGACGAACAGTTGTAAACTGAAATGGGCATTTCATTTCTACAATCGTGTCTTCTTTAATCAGTCCATCTGGCGTTGCTTCCAAATATGGAATTTCTTCGTCGATAAACAATACACGAATCTGCATTCTTAATTCTTCAGACATTTTATCAAGAGCGATTTTCATGCTCTACTTCCCCGTGTTTAACTGTATTAGAAGTATTGATTGAAAGATATAATTGTTAGATATATTTTATTAATATAAGTCCGCCATTGCTCGCCATAGTAAGCACCCCCCGCACCGGCCAAAGACAAGACAAACCTTTTTCTTAATGGTATAGATAAAACTAACAAACCGAAGCGACACGCAACAAATCGGTTTTATATATCAAGCTTTTAACTATAGTAGGCCCAGTACTATCCCTTTTGTTTATATTTTTATCCAAACTTTGACGCCGTTTATAAATTTCATCGTTACTCAAGTCACTTATTTGAATTCGCTGTAATACTTACTATTGCATTTTGCATTGCGTCTCTTTATTCCTTAGTTCGCACTAGATTTTCCAAAACTATTTCATGGGCCATTTCAAACTCCACTTTATTTAAGTCCCGTTTTTTATAGCTCTCTCCGTAGTTTTCATCTTGTCAAATACACGTCACTTTTGAACAGGCAACAAATTTCAGTTTCTTGGGAATTCTTTTATTTACGTTTACCTTTTTTTATATTGCGATCTTCAAAACGTTTTCCGACGCTTACTTTGAGAGTATGTCCTAAAAACACTTTTTTTAATTCTACATATAGCCCTGTTTGCGTTAAAAGAAACGACGGCTTTGAGACAACGGGTTCTATAACCTTGTCTTTAACTAAAATTTACCCTTTTTCTAGCAACAAATTTAGCCACTACACTATTAAAGCACTCTACAGAGTTACTGTCTACGTCGTTTATTCAACTTCGAGAATCGGAGCCACTATTCTTTTGACTGTCTCTTAAGCCGGATAGTTTGATATTATAACCTTAATAACATTTTCCTTTTTTCCACTCTGCCAATAATGGCTTCTAAATGCATCATGCTGTCCAAAATTATGCACAAATTATTGTAAATGTCATTATATAAGTTGCTTATCTTCACTCCAAGTTCTTTGACTCTATTTCTGTGTTCTTTAACAGATAAACAAATTGCTTTTCGAACCATAAATTGCTGTTCGCTGTGTGATTTTATCACGAGTATTTGTGAAGTATCTTGTATCCTTATTAAGAGCAATTAATTTACCATTTTCCGTAGTAAATGATTTCGACATCAATTTTTTTCCACTGTTAGTCGGAGATACGATCGCACTGTATAATTCTTCAAAAGCAGCTTATTTTACGCGCTCTGTACTTTTTCCATTGCAGTTGTTTCCCATTCTTTTGAAACAGTTTTATTCATGTCATCGAAAACGGGTTGGGACATTGAAGGTACGAGTATATTCATGGCCGTCAGTAAATCCGTGAATTAGGTGGGACCGATGCTACACGTAGTCATTGTGGACTACAAGTGTTAATTCTTTATATATTTTTTCACCTATAGAAATATATATATATATATATATATATATATATATATATAAATAACCTAATAGAAAGTAAAACCATTTAACAATTAACTATATCAGAATGTATATTCTTTTATCTTGTCAGAGTCACAAATTGTTTCCTTTTTTTTGACACCTGAACTTCACATCTAACTCGTGTTCGAACTCTTTTTAACACATTCAAATTATGTGGCATTTTTCTTAAGGGTGTTCGGCAGGTTTTCGCAGATTGGCAGTAAGTGTTCGGCAGATTCCCTATTTTCCAATGGATCTTAGCCTATTCATAAGGACAAACAGAAAAAAAAAGTTGAAGTGAAGTTGACAGCTGTTGACAGCTGATATATAATTATTGCGAGTTGGTTGATATAATTATATCCAAAATGATAAAATAAATAGCCCTAAGTGTAAACTAAACGTGATTTTGCATTTTTCTATTACATTATATTATTTTCTATAAATTGTTCAATATGTTATCGATCAAGAGATTACCGACTATATCTTCATCCAAGATTCAACCCAAATTACATCTTGACTTCAAAAAAGTAGTTATTGAGAAACAAGTAACCAAGAGCTATCACAACAATTTAATAAATGTGTGTAAGTCAGTATCTGCACTGCGCCAATTGAGTAATAAATCCAAACATCCGGTGAGTGAAATATTTCACAATTGTGATTATGTTTCCTACAAATTGCAATATTTTGTGGTTTACTAGGTTTCTAGTGTTTCTTTATGATTTAGCAACAAAGACGGCTCAATGCGGAGATCAAAGCAGCTTGCTCACTATTGACAAGGTCAAACTTACCGAGCTTAAATACTGTTTTCAATGGGTCCATATATATCACACGAGGATTACATACAACCCAACAAAATTCAAATAAAAATGAAGAGAAAGACAAGGTATTTATAATAACTCGTATTTAGCAAATATGTATTCAGGGGCCCATTGCATAACCACTTGTAACTTGTAATACAAGCGGAAGCCTCTTTTCAACTTTTATTACTAGAAAGAGACTTCGCTTGTATTATAAGTTACAAGTAGTTAGTTATGCAATGAGCCCCAGAGGGTATATTTCAAAATGACAGCACATGCTATATATAGAGGGTATATATCAAAAAGGTCTATCAAATTATACAAGTATGTAAGTGTTAATGCTTTTCCTACCATTTCTGAATAATAATGTATTATATCCCTTAAACAATTGTATTCTGTGTAAGAATTCAAGTCTGAACGTCAATCTTTTTTGGGTGGGATGGGTTCCGTACATCAAAAGGAAAGAAACTGAACCCTTATATGATCACTTCTTTGTCTGTCTGTCTGTCCATCTGTCACACACAGCCAGTTTAGTCGGAAACTACTGGACCGATTGAGTTGTAATTTGGTACACATATTACAGTCTGTAACAGCAAGCAACACAGACTAGTAACATAAATAAATGAATTTTAAACATGGTGGCCACTTTTAGGGGGTAAATTAGAAAACTAGAAAAACAAGTTTTGCAAACTATAGAGTGTGACATATCAAATGAAAGGGCTTGTTGCGAGGATCTTGATTTTTTTTCATGCCAGTTTAACTTGCACTTGTCCAGTTCTCTTATACCAAATGCAATAGCTTTAGGGATATATTTATAACCTAAACTATTCTATGAATATAAATCTTAGTCATAGAATAACATTTTAAGTTATTATTCTGTAATGATACAAAAGATTGAATACTCTTGTGAATAGATATTTCTAACATTGGAAGCTTGTGCGGTCAGTTTGAAATATACTCTCTAAACACATTCATAGCCAACCCATAAAACAAGTCTACATTGCCATGCCGGTGAAATGTATCTCATCATGTATAAGACCCAACTGTCCGGCACATTTACGCACTTGTCAAACGAATCCACACTACATGCCCAGATCCCAATATCAGATTTACGAGGATGTCTCATGGCAGGTTGTTCTAAAAATGTTGGTTAATGTTGTCATGTTTTTCTCCATGCCATTGTGTGGTAATTTTTTTAGAAAGAGAAGAGAATATACATCTATTTCAAATGTTTAGAATCCTTTCAAGCCAGCTGCACAGAGTGTATTTAGAATTGGCCTCATTGTTGTCATATTTTTAAACATGGGGATATTTAGTAGGGTTCATATAGCTGGCATCAAGGAAGTATGATTATAAACATTTTTCAAAGGTGTATATGCGATATTTTTATCTATCTATTTTGTTTCGGAATGTTTTTTTGTTTTTATTATTTTCTCAATTATTCTAAAAGTTTCATCCTTTTTTATTTTCTCCTTAATGAGTATTATTAAAATTGATATTGAATTTAATTGAACTTATTGATTATTATTATTCATCATGTACTAATTTAGTTAATAAGCTTACTAACACACATGGACGGATTATTATCTGACATAAATAAATAAAATAAGTAGGCTTACTATGAAATTACTGCACATTATTGAAAATTCTAGGACAAAGACAAGAAAAAGCCAGAAGATGAAAACAATGTTCCATCACTACTAGTGAAGGCAGCATTCTGGATGTTTACTACAAGTATCCTTGTCATACTCAGTTCTCTTCTAGTTCCTGGAGATAACACCCAAAATGAGGTAAGTAATTTATGTGCCATTTCTCGGAGTTGCTCCATTTTGGTAAAGTCAGGGGAGTGTGCGTTGCAAATGCCCCATCATAGATGCTTCTCATGCCTCGTTCATCTGTGGATAGATTTGTGCGACGCGCTGGTCCGTACCGTCAATTCCCAGCATTCGCGGGGAAGGCTCACTATGAGGTGGATTAAGTGGTTTTAGCGCATTACGAAATATAACATTTTAACAATTTCTAGATGGTGCGCTATGTTGAAAACAAGTTATGGATAGTGAAATACACATTTTTTTTATTAAAGGAATTCGTTCATATTAGTTAAATCATCTACAATTCCATTTTTATCTTATATTTTTATATTTATTTTTATACCTTAGGCCGATTTTAAGCCGATCACGCCGCCGCCGCCGCATTTTTTTTACCAGCCTCCACCGCCCTTTTTAGATGCATTAGCGCACATGTCTATGTGGGGCCTAACATTCACGGTGAAGGCTCACGGCGAGGATTAAGTGAATTTAGCGCATTACGAAATACCTATAACATTTTAACAATTTCTAGATGGTGCGTTATGTTTCCTGGAATGAGTTTATCTACTCAATGCTCGCCAAAGGTGAAGTGGAGGAACTTATTGTCAGACCAGATCTTGAAGTGGTCACTATCATCCTGCATGAAGGTGCCATCATCAAGGGTAAAAAGGTAATTCACCGCCTCCATTGTTTTAATCATAATGAGAATGTTTTGATTTGTGTTGTTCATTATATTGCTGATTTGCAGGCCTCACATCGGGTGTACCACATGAATGTTGGTGATATTCATAGATTTGAGGAAAAACTTAGAGAAACAGAAAGTGGTCTGGGCGTTAAAGAAGGTTTGTGCATAGGAATAAATACCTACTATTAGAAGGGCATCTGCGGCGGCGTAGTATGGATTTGACAACAAAGCTGACAAATAATTACCTACAGTGCTCCACGCGACACATTACTATCGCCAATCGCAACAATTAGGGTTGTCACAAGTATATAATACAATTTCTTTCCGCGACTTTGACCTTGTCGAATTTATTGATTGATAAAAATGTAAGTCAGAATAGGTTCTGGTACTAATAAGAGAACTTAAGAACAAGGACATCGCTATGAGACACAAGAACAGGATATTTAACATAACTTGAGGCCTCACAAACAAATCTTTACAAAAACTCCGATGGAGTGCAGTTAATTATGTATAAAAAACCGGACAAACGCGAGTTAAACTCGCGTGGAGAGGGTTCCGTTCCGTACATGATTATCTGAAATTTACTAGGTTACTTTAAATACCATAGACTTCTTATAGGTTTTCCTGTAATCTATAGGTAAAGATCTATTTTCTGTATATTTTCAAAATTTTGGCCCCAGTAGTTTCGGAAATAAAGGGAATGGTCATTTTTCGCCTATTTTTCTGAATAACTTCTGAACTATTTTACTTAAAATTCAAAAGAAAATATATTTAAGATCCTCACAATAAGCCTTTTCATTTGACATGTCACACAATATAGGTGGCATAACTTTTTTTTTAATTTTCTAATTTACCCCCAAAAAGTGACGCCTATGTTTAAAATTCATATATTTACGTCACGCGTCCGTGTTGCGATCACCGACTTACATATGTATACCAAATTTCAACTCAATTGGTCCAGTAGTTTCGGAGTAAATTGGCTGTGACAGACGGACAGACAGACAGACAGACACACGAGTGATCCTATAAGGGTTTCGTTTTTTCCTTTTGAGGTACGGAACCCTAAAAACGAGATAAAAATATTCTTAACTACATAAGACACCAAACTAAAGTACTTAAAAGATAAGATAGTCTCTACAAGCGTCACCCCTCCCCCGCGCAGTGTCCCGAAGTGTGTGTTTTTTTTCAGTCTATAAAAAGCGAACACGATACAGGAAAAGTGTGTATAATTCGCGAAACGTACTTTGTGACTTTGAATGCGCAGAACACATTTTCGGGTCTCAATCGAGGTGCGGTATGAGGTGCGGCGCTTTTTTTTCTTTACTTGGCGCTTCCGAGCCGGAGTAAAAACTTGACATTCGCGCCCCTCTCCCCCAGCATTTGAGATTAATGAATTTAGTGAAAAAACTTTTTTGTAAACGTATAAATTGGCGCCCCCTTAATTGCAGCTCGGGGAAGATGCCCCAATTGCTTTTACCCCCTAGATCCGGGCCTACTGGTGTTGCAAATGATTATAGGTGGAGCAGACCACTTTTCATGTGGTGAGCCATCTGCCTGTGTGCCAGTTTATGACAATAAAAATAAACATAATGAACTCTTTGTTTTTGCAGGTGTACGAGTGATATATGACAGAAATGGAAGTGTAGCTGGAAAAATTATCACCAGTATTCTTATTGGTGCAGTGATTTTATCATTTCTGTATTCAACCAAATCTATGAAGATGAACATGAACATCAGTGGTCTGGTAAGCGTTACTAATTTCTTGAGAGTAAATATTAACAGAGTAGCAGGAAAGGACCTTGTCCTTTTTTATGTCATTCACGTGTCTGTTCGTTTTGCCAATTGTTATTTATTACTCTTAGAGTCAGCTGGGCCGAGCTAAATTCACATTGGTGAACTCAATGAGCGGGCAAGGCAGAGGGGTGAAGTTTGAGGATGTTGCGGGGCTGAAGGAGGCAAAAGTAGAGGTTATGGAGTTTGTGGACTACCTTAAGCGTCCAGAACACTACAAGAGCTTAGGTGCCAAGGTAACAAACAATACACTTACTAACACAGCTATCACACAATTTCAAAAAATCCTTCGTTAGTGCACCTCTAGGGTATTCAAGGAATATCTCCTCGAAATTTCAAACCTCTAGGACCACCCGTTTTAGGTTGTGCGTTGTCTATAAGTGAGTCACGGTACTGCTTTATATGTATAGACAAAATTGAAGGTTCACGCGGTGGAGTGAGGTATCCTGTAATGCAGATCAAGTAATTTATCCTATGTATAATTGTTAATACATTTACATGACAGGTACCGAAAGGAGCCTTGTTGCTTGGTCCTCCTGGCTGTGGTAAGACGCTTTTAGCAAAAGCAGTGGCGACAGAAGCCAATGTACCTTTTCTCTCAATGAATGGGTCAGAGTTTATTGAAATGATTGGAGGTCTTGGAGCTGCTAGAATGAGGTAAGTTAATCACAATTAAATAAACGTGAGTGATAACTCAGTATACAATAATATAGCGAAATCTTAATATATTTGACTGTATCAGTCCTTTCCTTGTTCATTACGGCGGTACAATTTAACTAAATGCAGGAGTTAGAAACGTTTTCATTCAATCATTGGTTTTAAGTTCAGGATAAAGACAGTTAGAATATTCATCCATTATGCAATAGTACCTACTTATATCACCAAAACGTCCTTCTTATAAACGCATATAACTGTATAAAATTAAAAATCCGAAACAACAATGGTGACGGATAAATGTCACATGTACTTATGTGTAAACATGGCTTGATTAAAATTCTACTAAGAGGTTGCACATAAATGAAACTAATATGTTCGTGACAAAAAGGTAGTATTTCTGGCAGACCTTAGACTTTTCAGGTATTTTATAATGACAATGACGATAATAGGCGTGTTTCCTGTTCCTGTATTCAATATTTTTTGATAATGTAACTGACGGACTAATAAGAATATTTTTTTTTTACCCAGAAAACATCCCTATTATTATGTTATTTATTCGACAGCTCACAGACATCGAGACGGCCGGACTGGTTTATTATAGTTATTTCCATAGTGTTATGTCATATGGTATATTATTGTGTGGAAAAGCGGCTGATATCCAGACTATCTTTGTGCTACAAAAGTGGGCTGTACGTTCTATATACCAACTACCGTCTCGTGTCTCGCTGAAAGATAAATTTAAGGATAATTATAAACGTTCCCACCGTTGCTTCGCAATAGGGGAAAGTGGGGGAAATACGAACACCTAAGAGAAAACTTAAATAAAACATTGGAATTTAATGACAGAGTTTCTTTATTGTTTAATTATTAAAGTTTACTTATCTGTCTAACGAATTCACTAATCAACATTTATATTTTTTTAATAAATGGTAACAATATGAAAAAAAATCAAAACCCTTAGTGTTCGGCTTTACCCGACATTAGTCGGGTAAACACGAACACCAAGTTTGGCTGATTAATATGTCAGTATTCCACTATGTAAAAGTTAAAAAAATATGTAAAAGTTTGTCATTTAGCTGATTAACATGTGAGTATTCCACTATGTAAAAGTTAAATTAGTATTGTAGATATAAATAAATCAACACCAACTTGAATTTACCAAAAACCTTATATCAAAAACATGCAATATATTGAAAAATGCATACTTTGACAAGTATGTGCGTCCGCGTCTCCCGTGTTGTTGACTGTCACCAGTGGTGGAGTGATCTCCGAAATGGCGGCAAGTAAAATATGGCTACCTCTTTCTAACACATTAGAACCATTGGATTCGGGATTACCCCGCGTTCGCGTTTCCCCCACTTTCCCCTATATCCTTGAGAGTTTCATCTATATCCGTAAAAACATACGAGTTCACACGCAACAGCGACATTCACAATTTTAACACTAGGAATAAGGATGGAACAAGGAGCGCTACTTGCTGAGCAACGCATACGTATATTATACTGTAAATGATTTCTAAGATGACAACAATGCCTTTAAGTCAAATGTTTAGTTATATGAATAAATACCTAATGTATAATTCTTTTTTGTAAGTATGATTATTTCATATGTACCTATATCGCACATGCTATTTTTTATCATATGAGCCCACTGTGACATCTCTCGTCGGACGGTTACTCGTATCTGCATTGATTTATTTCATTCATGTCCGGCAGCTAGAGCTGGTCATGCTCGCTCAAAGTTCTTTGCTTACGGCGGCGTCGTTGATTGGGTCGCCACCTTTCCTAAAACATGGTTAACGGAGACGATGGCTGTGATCCGCGTCATACTCGTGAGCGGGTGCTATCTGGGGGTTCGGACGGTTCATGCTCGCAAGGACCATTTGTTTTTAATTTAATAGGTTTCTGCTGAACCTGACTAAAGAGATTTCATAGAAATCTTGTTTGCTATACTGTATTTTATAGTTTTTCATACTCGTTGATTATTTAACAATTGATTTTATCTACACCCATATCATAAAACCTCCATTGGTTAATCTAAAACCTTAGGAAATGACCACCATTTTGACAACCAATTAGGAAAAACCAGTGCTGCGATAAAGAAATAACATGACTTCTTTATCGTTTTTAGTAAAGAAATGAGATTAAATTTGGAACAGCTGTCAAAACTCAAGTGGGTCTCTATTCTAGTATCCATAGATATTAAAACAGTTATTGATACGAAACGTCAATTCAGTATGTTTTTTTAATATAAACTGCACAATATTTGATCTCGAGTGACGTGAGAATAGAGACTTCATCCGTTTGTCTATGATTTAAAAAAAAAATGGTCTTGACGGAGGATCGCCATGTTGGAGTTTTGCTGAACGAAAGTAGAATTGTTTTTGAATTGAATAGAAAAAGTTGTTTGTAATTTACATTTTAGTTGAAAATATGAATAGTAAGTAGTCTTCTCGGAGTGTGTGTGATGTGAAAATGCGCCGGACATCGGAAATATGCAGCCACGATTGCAACAAATAACTTGTTGCCAGAAAATATTGTTTCTGAACCCATCATGGAGGATTTATAATATGTGTATAGATAAAGTTATGTATGCAACTCTGCATAATTTGGCCTTAAAACACACGTGCGATCTTATTATGAAACTCGCCTATCGGCTCGTTTCATGAAAACCGCACTAGTCTTTTAAGGCCTATCATTATGCAACCGTTGCATAAACTACTATTATTTTATTTTTATTAGTCTTAGTAATTTTATTTCGGTTTTTATATAAATATGATGTAAAATCAATGTTTTGATTTGAAACGATGATTTTCTGCTGAACATGTTGCGGCGCTTCTCATTATTGATGATCCTGTCCGAAGCGCTGGTAGATTCAACCCATTTCAATTTATTCATGTGACAAGTAAAAGAGCCCACAGGTGGCAAATTTGCTGAATAAATGATTTGAATTTGAATTGAATCTATAGTCCAATTAAAAAAGGGTGTAATCTAAAGGTGTTGCGCATTGTCCAGGGACCTGTTCAAAGAGGCGGCGTCACGGGCGCCGTGCATCGTGTACATCGATGAAATCGACGCAGTGGGGCGCGCGCGCTCCTCGGGTCCGAACGCTATGGGCCCGGGCGGCGGCGAGAGCGAGCAGACTCTCAACCAGCTGCTGGTCGAGATGGACGGCATGAAGAGTCGCGACGGCGTCGTCGTGCTCGCCTCCACCAATAGAGCTGACGTGCTCGATAAGGTAATCTCCCTCTCTCTCTCTCTCTCTCTGTCTCTCTTCCAATGGCTCAACGAGAATAAGGTACAGCTTCTTGTTTGCCTTACTTTTTCCTAAATTTGCTTTACTTTCGCAGTCTTTCGGCAACCCAAAAAAACTTCAAAACTTTGATTCGTGTACTGTTTTTACATCCATACATAGAGCAGTAAATGCCCTTTTATGTCAGTGGTAATTAAAGAGTAAACCTATATTTGAATGGTAGCTGAACGTATGAACGCTATTTACCTATTACAAACAATATAACTAGTGGCTCCGTGAGCTGTATATCTCGCGACAAAAGACTTCAAAAAATTGAATCTAAAACAAAAACCCTTTGAAAAGTAAGAAATAATGATTGGCCTTGCGACAAACTTAACTTTGCCGTTGAAAAACATATATCTCAATAAATCGACATAGGTCGAGTCAGTTTACCAACACCGCCAGTAAGTTTGTAATTGCAAAAACCTCCATATCTCCGCCATTTTGAAATATTTCGAAAAACTGAATCGGTTGAGAACTGCGAGCTGTGGACGAGAACAAATGACATCCGCAGGACATACGAAAGCATTTCTGCCCAAGCTGAAACGGAGACGCTTCTCTCGCTTCGCTCGCTCGGTCGATAAATTTTAATTAGATAAACAGAAGTGCGCGGGACGCAAGCGCGCGATCGGTGGTTACTGGTATTCAGCCGAACACAGGACACGTGACGTGTCATCAGCGCTGAACGGTAGGCTTTAATTTCAACTCGAGCCCCAATTTCATTACTACGTTGTTATTGTTTATACTTTCTTATAATCGGGCTTCCAACTTTCTATCAATCAATAGCTGCCAGCTTTACGTGACCAGGTGAAAAATTAAGTATTTTCTTCTCTGCAACCAGGCTTTACTTCGTCCGGGGCGTTTCGATCGCCACATCCTGATCGATTTGCCCACGTTGATTGAACGCGAAGAAATATTCGCGAGACATCTCAAGAATATTGTGCTGGAAGATCTACCTAACTACTATGTTAAACGGTAATATGTTGATTATTATATTTTACACATTGTATACTACTTAATGAAGGGGATATTTTCAGGGTTCTGTAGCTAAATGACAGAAACGGAACCCTTTTAGATTCGTCATGTTGTCCGTCTGTTTGTACGTATGTCACAGCCATTTTACTCGGACACTATTAGAGCTACAACGATGAAATTTAACTCGCATATATCTTCTGTGTACATCAACAACAATCAGTGAAATAATTAAAAAATAAAAAATAAATCGTACGTTTTAAAATAAAAGGGAATAAGTCCAAATGAACTTCACTTTTGTTTTAATGTTTACTCAACCGCGTTAGAATTGAATTTGTGAATGGATTTGTATTTCACGTTATTTCTTTTTAATTTTAAATGAGCATAATGGTATCACTCCATACAATAGATCTGGGTTGTGAAAAAAAATCTCACAGATATTATCTAGCAAGATTATTGGACAGGTCTTTCAAAATAACATCAAAGTGCTTATTATTATTGTTTTCATTATTATTTTTGGTAATTATTCTAAGTCAACGCAATCAGTAGGTACAGCCGTTTATGCCGCATGTTTTGATACTCGCAAGGGAATCAGAACCTATAGGGTACTTCCCGTTGACCTAGAATCATGAAATTTGGCAAGAAGCAATGCACAAGTAAAGGAAAATACCGAAAACCGTAAATTTGAATAACCTTTGCAAGGTCGTATCACACTCGACGGTTAGCGTACCACCGGTCGGTTTCCTTTCTCGTCAATTTCATCAATTCACCAGTTTACTAATTAGACAGTTTCGGTAGGTTGACAATTTCGCTAGTTAGGCATTTTCCCGATTCTGCAGTTTCCTCCTTCGCTAGTTTCTTAGGATGTCAGTTTCGTGAAATTGCCAGTATTACGATCCGCTAGTTGAATTTTTTGTCAGCTTCGCTAATCGATCGGTTTACCTATTCGTTAGTTACGCAAGGTAGACAATTTTGCCTGTTTGCTGTTTTTGTAATCCTTCAGTTTCCTGGTTCACTAGTTTTGCTAGGCTGTTTCATTAATTAAAAGTAATAAAAATAATAAATAAATAAATAATAAATATTAAAAATAATACTTCTAAACTAACACGACAAGTGTGAAATGTTAAGTTCAACGATATATATTTTCCCGTCAAGCTATATTATAATTTATAATATCGCTAACTCGACTCGTGCACTGAGATAGGAACTTGCGAAAGTAAT
Organism: Tortricodes alternella; assembly: GCA_947859335.1. NCBI lineage: Eukaryota > Metazoa > Arthropoda > Insecta > Lepidoptera > Tortricidae > Tortricodes > Tortricodes alternella. The sequence goes on along the minus strand of OX401970.1, from coordinate 16,188,951 downwards.
TTTTTGTCTTATTTCTTCGGTAGGTTGTAAATGGTTACCTGGTTGTTAAAAGCATTTTTGATAGGTATGTACGGGACCCTCGGCGCGAGTCAGAGTCGCACCTGGGGGGCTAGCACGGCACGCCCGCGAGTCGTTTGTCGCTCAGTGCGTCCCTGTCAAACTAGTCAAATACGTAAGGGACGCACTGAGCGACAAACGACTCGCGGGCAGTACGTGCTAGACGTGCTGACCGGTTGTTTATTTAAAAAAATTGTTAGTTGAAGAATGTATTTTACTCGAAATGATGAAATGAACCATTCATTTCAAAACAATAATGATTATGGTACGTTATTTTGTACATTGTGAGCTACGATGTACCACTGTACATCCTCAAATTATGGGTGAACACACAAGGTGACTGCTGATAGACGGTGATTAGTGGCACACCTTTCTTAATTAACATTACGAACGAGTTTCCAGTTATAATAAATAGTACTGTACCATTACCATGAGTTGCGCAAACCGCTCTCGCTAGCGTAGATTATCGCTCGGTCCCTTTTACTTGTATCGGCAAGAAGCAGCATTTCCGATAGATTTCGATAGCGAGAACGGTTTGCGCAAACTCATGGTAAGGGCTCTAGTTTTATATTATTGCATGTCGTTCGCTGGCAGCTTGGCGTACCTGACACCCGGGTTCAGCGGGGCGGATATTGCTAATGTCTGCAATGAGGCGGCGTTGCACGCGGCCCGACATAAGCAAAACATCGTGCGCGCGGCCAATTTGGAGTACGCAGTCGAAAGAGTTGTTGGTATGTATAAAGGGCTCGCTAAATTTTGGAATATCCACGGTTCTTAGACTAAACATTGCTTTTAATACTAATTTTCGTTAAGGTGGTACCGAAAAACGAAACCATGCGATGTCACCGGTTGAAAAGAAAATAGTAGCCTACCACGAATCCGGTCATGCCTTAGTTGGATGGATGTTAGAACATACGGATGCACTCCTCAAAGTAACAATCGTGCCGCGAACCAACTTGGCTTTGGGTTTCGCTCAGTACACGACGTCAGACCAGAAGCTGTATTCGAAGGAAGAGGCAAGTTTTTGAGCAGGTTATATTAGATATTTAATAGCGATGTGGATTTGCAGTGCAAATGTATTTTTTTTTCTGATGCAATGCTGCCAAGCGAATGTTTTGAAGTTAGAGAAAATACAGGATGAGCAATCCAATGTGGTAAGTAGACGAAAGTCTGAAACTATAGGCAAGTTTGTTCCAGACTTACCTCACTGACCCATTTGGATTGCTGTATAATTAAATACACGATTGACGTTCAACTCACTTCTGTAGGTAGCCATAAGCAGGGAATAATGCTCAGTATTCGACATTGCCTAAACAATATCGCAAATTGTTTCGCTACGATATGGTAGCCCTTATAAACTCGGCAGGTTGCCAGCAAAGGCGGCTGCTTGGTAAAACCATCGCGATATCTATCGCTTAGCCAATGTCGAACAGATGCCAAGGCCAATCATTAACACTTTTGTCTATAACCGCTGGTTACTGTTCCGTCCAGGGATTTTCTAACCTGCAAAGCGGTTGCCTCGCCGCAAAAGACCCGCCTGACTCGTAAAAAACCGGCTTGTGCCTGTAATTGTCATATAAAATATAAAGTTGCGAATGTAAATAAAATTGGGAGACATTTAGCGACGTGTTTTAAGTGCCTAGATAAAATAAAAGAGGATTTAAAAGAAATGGCATTAATATCCAACAGTGTGCTTGTTTTAAGCCAGAAAGGAAACTTGCAACATCAACATGATCACCATCTCGATGACGATGTAAACAAAGAATCAACTCCACAGCCATTTTCTGAAGAACATACAAAATCACTTCATAGAGCGCTATCTAATGCCATTATTTGTCTAGTGCATTTCAATTCTTGAACAAATAATAGATGCCATATTCAAGATAGTCAGATAAAATTAATATGCATGAAGTGTTCATTACACTTCGAGACATGGCATCTAAACTACAATTTATATTGCCCGAAATTGATATAATTGAAGAAGGTGACAAACTTTCTCAGATTCACTGACAGGAGAAATGATGTGCATTAAACCTACACTATCTAGCAGCATATTTATTGGATCCTGTTTTTCAAGGATGTGAACTAAATGAGAATCAAGAGACAGATGCCGTGAATTACATATACAATATGGCAAGTGGACTAAATTATGACAATGCCGAATAGGTCTTAATATAAAGCTACAGAAGGACTATGGGGCAAAAGCTTTGTACGGAGTCATGTAAAAGATATGAACGCTGTAACATGGTGGAAGAGGTATGTGGTTCAATACTCCTTAGTAAAATTGCTCTGCGAATTCTAACCGCACCGTGCACATCTGCAGCAGCTGAGCGATCCGTTAGTATACAATCAAATACACATACCAAAAAACAGAAACGACTTACTAGGGAACGAGCTGGCAAACTAACTTATATTTCCTATAGCTGGAACATCATGCATTGTAACGAGGGAAGCACCGGTGACACCGACGTGATGGATGAGGATATCGAAGGCTCACGTTCATCTTCACGTTCAAATACTACAATCAGAAATCCATCAACTGATGTCGAATTTATAGATTTTAATTATTTTATCAATAGTATTAGTGAATCATTATCCTTTTGAACGCCACGGTTAACGGCGAAAAGCGTGCCACGAGCGCACGACGACGGCTGTAGCCGACGCAAATGTATAGAAAACGGCATATCGGCTGCAGCCGACTGGGGCGTTTAAAAGGTTTTTGATGAGATCTAATGTTATTTTTATTTACGCAAGATGATTATTTTCTCTTTCATTTTAATACTGTTGATTATAGTAATTTAACATGTGCATTATATTTAATTTTATATATTTCTTCTTAATTATGAATGTTATTGACTGGTTTATCTCCAAGTTATATAATGAAACTTACATTAAAATATTTCTAAATACTTTTATTACAATCCGCAATCATCTCATTTTCACAAAAGTATCTTCCCCGTCAAATTGGGTAGATACGTGTAAATACCGGCTAGAAAGGTATTTACCTGGGTGGGTAAATAAGGTACATACCTGCCGCCCATCTCTAGCCAGTATAGGAGTCGTCATCGAGCGTTCGCTGGCAAGATAGGGTCACATGACTCGCACCCCAGGACATTAAAGTTCCACGGAAGTGAGTTGAGCTTCATAAACTAATGCTAGTTCGACAAAAATACGAGATGTTTGTTTATTTTAGGAATTCAGGAATTTATCATAAAGTAGGTATTATGTTATGTTGTAAGCTATAATTTGCAAATGCAACATTTTCAGTTATTTGACCGCATGTGCATGGCGCTCGGAGGGCGCGCAGCGGAGGCCATCACGTTCAATTCGATCACCAGTGGAGCACAAAATGACTTAGAAAAAGTTACTAAAATAGCTTATGCTCAGGTAAATATTCCACCTAACTAAACATTTACGTTATGAATTACCGGTTAAATATACTTTTCTTCCAACTACGCTTTAAATTCATTTTCATTATGTCTTCATTTACATACTCTGCTTAAATCAGCACTTATTTGCTCTAGAGCAATAAAGTTGCATACGAATTCCTTATTGCACTATTTTGTATATATTTTTATTTTGGTTAGGTGATCATGAAGTGGACTGTCAATTTATTATGCAAGACAGTCCATATGTGTGGAGATTTCGAACTGTGTTTGCTCCGTCTAAAATGTTATGCTCAAAGTACTGGCTGAAAACATAGTATAGATTACTAAAAGATAAAAACATAAAATTTGCACCAATACCGACCGTAGTGGTAGAGCCAAACAGTAATCCTCACTATATGATTACTGTTCGAATGGGCCGGCTCGACCGGGGTAGTACCACAGTCTCACAGAATATCGGCGTAAAGTAATAGCTTGCTATTGCGTTTCGTACGGTGCGTGACGAGATCCGGAGGCCTATTCCCTCATCCCTATCCCATCCCCATTCCCCATCCTCCTTAGACTGGCAACGCATTGGCAGCACCTCTGGTGTTGCAGATGTCCATTGGCGGCGGTGACCACTTTCCATCAGGTGGGCCGTCAGCTCGTTTGCCAGCCAATTGACATTAAAAAAAAAAACAATATGCAAATACGAACTGCGTATTAGACCAACGGCTAACAAATCAATCAAACAGATACAGATGTAGTGAGTAAATAATCCGTTCCCATCGTATTTTCTCGGAATATAGAGTGATAATCTATAAATATAGAGTGGTTAATACCTAAGTTAAGCTTTTTATTAAGTATTTTCAGTTATTTTTAAGACCTGGGAAGTGCTTAGATCGACATGCATGTGAAATTATTCTTAACATTTATTAAATATACTTACACTTCATTCTCTATATATGTAATTTGATCGTGGTGGTTATAACATCTCAGTGTGATATACATCAAACTCGTGGTTTGACATTTGTCGCAAAGTATTAGTATTTATTTAATACAAAACATGTCACTTATTATTATACAATAATTCATAGACACGTCGGCAGCATTTGGAAACAGTCGTGTGTTCCGAGTTTTCTCGATGGGTACAGATTATTCACTACATCTGTACAAGTTTTATGTAAAAAGATTCGTATGGTCCACTTTAACACGTGAACCACAGGACCGATTTTAATAAATGGAGTATCTTATGATTCGGTGAGCGTTGCGTATCATAGGCTATATAACAATTTTAATGCGCCATACTAGAGCGAAAATACTTTTTACGTCGCTAGTCGGGTTTTCATTTTTAACTTTACTTCTCCTTTTTTTAACGAAATGTTTGCAGTAGTTGAAAGAAAAGCAGATTATAATTGATGTATTTTGAAAGAAAAGCAGATTATAATGGATGTATTATTGCGCTCGTGTTTTTAGAGTCCTCGCTTATGCTCATACTCCAAACTAACACCTGGGCGCAATAATGAATCACTTTCTGCTTGGTGGAACAATCTACTATATTCATAAGAACAATTATCCACCCAGGTTCGAGTATACGGAATGTCGCCAGTGGTGGGGCTGCTATCTTTTCCAGACATCAAGGAAAGAGGCAAAAGCCCATTTAGTAAAGCACTGAAAAATATTATTGACTTGGAAGCAAGAAAATTAGTAGCAAACGCATATTACAAGACGGAAGAAGTTTTAAGAAAAAACCAGGATAAATTAAAATCGGTAAGTTGCAAAAGCAAAGCAAATAAAACACCTCAATTTTTTTTGGTTTGTCAAATTTGATGAAATTTTACGGGAAATGAGTTAATATGACCACAAAAAACTGGTAGTTTTTGTGGTCTCTTGTGGACTGAGGATAAGAAATTAATACTTAGGTGACTGAAATTGTCACGGTTCTCTGCTACCGCGATTGAATTTAATATCTTTTTTGAATTTCATGGTTTATACCTGCAACACTCATGGTCGTAAATAAAATAAAGTATTTTCGAGCGTGAGTAAGAAACAATTCTTTAGTTACCTTACCGCAATATATGAAAGAGTTTGATTTTGCCTTTAGTAAAGGAATCCATTCTTCTTTATTAGCAGTAGTTGGCAGTGGCGAAGCGTCAAATATTTCCTATGGGAAGTCGGAAGAATTAGAACCGTACGTGCGAGTCTGACATTTAGTTAGAGTAACATAGACTTCACTAACAGCTAGCCGTAGCTTTCTAGCTTGGTAAAGCCGTCAGGAATCTGCATGTAGGCAGGCTGCGCCACTGGTAGTTGGAAGGAAATCAGATTATCGACTTCGCACAAAGTGATTAATGCAATCGTACCTACTGTTTGAGTTCTCGCTCACAATGCACTAGCGCGCGCCCTGGTGTTCAACAATTCACTATGTATTAATATTTATAATTGTATAAAATATGTTTATTAAAGGTTGTTAATAAATTGCAGTTGGCCGAGTCGCTTCTGAAGAAAGAGACTCTTAACTTCAAAGAGGTCGAAGCAATATTAGGGCCGCCACCATTTAAGGGGAAGAAGTTCATTGAACCGGTTGAGTTTGAGACGAATTTGAAAAGCTTAGAGACAGCAGCGACAGCCGAGGAGAGCGCGGCGGTCGGAGCGCCGTCGGCCAAGCCGGACACGCGCCCTGGCTCTGAAAACGTATAATGATTATGTGGTATTCGATTAAAATATATTTGAGAATAATAAATAACGCCATGCACACCATGTTCTGACATTATTTTATTGCAACAGATACATACAAAAACTGCGGCACTGAAGCGCACTCCTGCTTGACAATAAAACTGCCAACATACACCACACCTCCCCACTAAAACTTACAATGTAACTTAATCATCAAAGCCTCATCTGAGCCGGTCTACGTTTCCATCTGGGATGGTCCACTGGCTGCACCGCTCGGACCTCGCCCGAAGCTGAGACCCGTAGGGCGGAGGTCTCTCTTTCCGTTTGGCCTGTATCACCAGACTCTGGCTCTCGCCTTTCGTCCTCTGACTCCAAAGCCGATCCTCCAGCGCTGTCCGACCACCGGCTGCGCTCCTCAAACCCTCCATTCATTATTTCCTGCTGTTGAGGAGGTTGGTTTCTGAACATCTGTTAACTCAGATTTGTGCCTAACTTGGTCAATGTGTCTGTGCAATAGTCGACCCCTCCCACTCCGTATAAAGTATGTATGCGAACCCTCTTTACTTACTACGTTACCTTTAACCCATCGATCTTGACTACCAACCAAATCCTTGGGAACAGACGGTATCGCCCTCCTGTATGCCCTCTTGTCCCAGGCACTCCGCGTGCTCCGTCCGTCTGTCTGATTTGTGTCACGCGACCGTGATCCTCCCGCGCTCGTTCGCCTCGCAACAAATCAAGATGCGATCTCAAAGGGCGCTGAGGTTTCGCCACTTGTACACTGAATGCGGTTCCTGTAGGCCAAAAGATACGCTTGGAAGGCTGTATCTAAATGTACCCGGTCCCATTCCGCTTTTATAATGGCCCGTTAACACAGTTTAACAGCGTTTTCTGCTGCCCCATTCGATGCTGTTTGATAAGCGGGAAAAAAGGACTTTATTTTTACCCTCTCTTCCGTTCGGCAGGAGATCTTCATCTCCCACCCGCTGGCCCGGAAAATGCCATTGTATAAGAATTCTTTAAATTCGAAGCTCGTGAACCCTGCAGCTGGACGCTATCGGATAAGAGCTCCGTCGGTAAACCTTCATGACGACCGCCGCTGTCGTCCAAGGCATCTTGCTCTTTTCACTTGGTACTAGAATCCATTAACACAAAAACATCTTTCAATGGTTAGGGCCGAGAAAATCTACTGGTACTCTACTCCACGGATGTGCCCAGTACGGCCATGGCTGAGGCGAAACGCGCGGCGGTGCTGGTGCTTCCAGTGCTTGTGTGATCATAGTTTTAACCGACTTCAAAAAAAAGGAGGAGGTTGTCAATTCGGTTGTTTTTTTTTAATTTTATTTTTTTATGTTTGTTACTTCAGAACTCCGTCATTTATAAACCGATTTTGAAATAGTAGTTTATGCAACGGTTGCATAATGATAGGCCTTAAAACACTAGTGCGGAATTCTTTATCTACACCCATATCATAAAACCTCCATTGGTTAATCAAAAACCATAGGAAATGACCACCATTTTGACAACCAATTAGGAAAAACCAATGCTGCGATGAAGAAATAACATGACTTCTTTATCGTTTTTAGTAAAGAAATGAGATTAAATTTGGAACAGCTGTCAAACTCAAGTGGGTCTCTATTCTAGTATCCATAGATATTAAAACAGTTATTGATACGAAACGTCAATTCAGTATGTTTTTTTAATATAAACTGCACAATATTTGATCTCGAGTGATGTGAGAATAGAGACTTCATCCGTTTGTCTATGATTTAAAAAAAAATGGTCTTGATGGACGGCCGCCATTATTGACGCGCCGCGCCGCGTTGACGTTTTGCTGAACGAAAGTAGAATTTTGTTGAATTGAATAGAAAAAGTTGTTTGTAATTTACATTTTAGTTGAAAATATGAATAGTAAGTAGTCTTCTCGGAGTGTGTGTGATGTGAAAATGCGCCGGATATCGGAAATATGCAGCCACGATTGCAACAAATAACTTGTTGCCAGAAAATATTGTTTCTGAACCCATCATGGAGGATTTATAATATGTGTGTAGATAAAGTTATGTATGCAACTCTGCATAATTTGGCCTTAAAACACACGTGCGATCTTATTATGAAACTCGCTAAAAGCTCGTTTCATAAAACCGCACTAGTGTTTTAAGGCCTATCATTATGCAACCGTTGCATAAACTACTATTTTTTAATCGGTAGGGTATACCTCCAGTTTGGTCCCGTTGTCGTCAAAGTCGAGTTATGATCAGAGGATCTATGAGGAATCGATGGAACTCTTCAAATATTATAGGCAAGCATAGAGCAATTTTAGTATTTTCTGTAATAACTCAAGCAGTTACGTTCCAAAAGCATTATTTGGTGAAGAGGAACTGTTGATGAAGACCATAAACGATCACCGGTACTCCTAAATGTTGAGTATTTCACAGTTGGCGATTAAGTTGCTGTATAAAGTTCTGAAGCAACTTATGCCCATGAAAATTCATGTAGTAAAATTGAAGAACCAGGAGAACTCCTCAACGATTGACATCCTTGCACCGTGGATAGCAAAAGTTTGTAAATGGTGATGAGCAATTGGCATTATGCTATTGTTACTTATGTAGTAAATGTGTGTCGTTAAATCACAGGATAATAAACAAAATGTGAACAAAAAACTTAGGTACTTTTTAAAATAAATTATGATAATAAGTATTCTATCTATGTAGGTAAGTATTATAATACCTGTACAGACTTTCATTTACAAAATCGCGATCGACTGCTGATGTAGTGAATGGATGAGCTAAAGGGTTTTTGAAGTCTTTTTTTTTTTAGGGTTGCGTACCTCAAAAGGAAAAAACGGAACCCTAATAGGATCACTCGTGTGTCTGTCTGTCTGTCGTGGAATACATAAATTGGGAATTTATTTAGGAAAACAGGCGAAAATTTACCATTCCACACTTAACTCCGAAAGTACTGGGCCTAAAATTTTGAAAAAAAAAAAACCTTATATATAGTTCTTTACCTATAGATTACAGGAAGACCTATAAGAAGTCTATCGTATTTTAAGTAACAGGGAATTTCAGATAATCATGTACGGAACGGAACCCTCTCCACGCGAGATTAAGTCGAACTTGTCCGGTCTTTTTGTTAATCTAAGCGTATGCATTCTGCTTTGTTTATTGCGTGTGTGTAAGTTTCGTACGGGCCAATAACCATACTCCTAAAATGCACGATAGCTGTTGGGAGTTCAAGCGTGGGTCTATCACGTTAATAAACCGTAATAAATCAACGTTTCTCATAACAAGTCAGTCAATACGAGGGGAAAAATGAAATGATCGGGAATAAGAAAAAAACACATGCAGGGTATAGCTTAATTGTCACGCTGGCACCGTGCTGGCACCTAGGTATTGGAGCCAGAGTAGCCAACTCCGATCAATTCGAGTCCTCATGACTAAATATCAAAAGTCGCTAAAACTGATTATTATTAATTTAACCTTTTGAACGCCACGGCTGAATGCCAGAAAGCGTGCTACGGACGCCGAGTGACGGCTGTAGCCGACAAAATATATGGAAAACGGCATGCCGTGGCGTCAGGGGAACGGAAATCTACTGCTGGCCAAAGGCGACTGTGGCGTTCAAAAGGTTAACTAGAGCTAGAGTTTTTATAATATAAGAAATTTGGAAAAAACATCGGATTTTTTTGACTCTATTGGATTTGAATATTTTTTGAAATAGCTAAAGCTGTACCATATCAAAAACTGTATCTATGACTGGCCCTAAAGTTGTTTTTACATATATGTACTCCAAAAGTCGCCAGATAAGTCGCCTAAGCATTTTTTTTGTCACTACGACAATCAAAGGTCGCCATTTCTATAGCTTGACCGCTTAAATGAGTCGTCGCCCGCGCGGCACAGGGGCGCGGGGCATGACGACAAAGGGGCCTGAGAGAGGTGCGGGCGACGTGAAATGAATGAAAACAAGAATGCGCCTGCCGCCCGCACCTCTCTCGGTCCCCTTTGTCGCCATGCCCTGCGCCCCTGGGCCGCGCGGGCGACGACTCATTTAAGTGGTCAACATATAGCGACAAAGTCGCTAAATTGGCAGCACTGATTGGAGCGCGCAAGCGCGCTAGAAGTCTTGTCTTGATATAACTCGTCTAAAGCAAAAAGAGCAGCAGTGGCAGCAGCAGCAGCAAGGCGGCAGTGGAGGGGATGGGTCTGCGCATGTGTACAGTCACGCCCGAAAGTGCTTGGTTATTGTTTAATATTAGAAGTTTAATGTTTTGTAGAATAATAGTAAAACGGTAAGAATCATAGATCCCATCATCAGATTCCAACTTTTACCTTAACGGGACCAATCCGGACGTATGCCTACTCTTTCGATTAAAAATATATTTTCTAAATCGGTTCATAAATGTCGGAGTTTATAAGTAATTAACATTAAAAAATAAGGTACCTGCACCATGTAACACATAAACAGCGAAAAAATATATTATTTTAAGCAAAAAAAATAAAACTGCATTTCTATATAATGAGTCGTTTATTACTTTACTTAAAAATAAAACCATAAGGTACATATTTATGGCCGTCAGCACTCTTTTCTTTGTGACACGACCTGTAGCCTCGGACGTTTTCGTTGCCTCTGCAGTTCGTTTTATACATTGTTTTAAATTATTTACTATACCACTATCAGCTTCTCTCGTTACAATAAACATTATAAATATGTTTTCTTTCCTGTTTATGCAAAATCATCGTACAAAGAAACTAGCGTGACTGTACATTGCGAGCGAACGAAACCTATGTAGTCTCTGTGCGGGAAATAAATCGTCGCTGCGCGTGCAATACCGCAGAAGAGCACTTTGTAAAAACCGCATACATATTTTTTAGGAACAAGAAAAAACTGAATATCTGTCATTTAACTACATATCATTACATATCTCAATTTTGTGCCGTGCTGCTGTTACGCGGTATTTACAAAGTGCTCTTCCGCGGTATTGCACGCGCAGCGACGAAATGTCAAGTATGTACATTCTTATTTATGTGAGCCGAGCCGAACCAATAGCGTGACGGCACAGACATACCGCGCGTAATCCTCTCCGTCGCGCCTCACCTCATACCACCAATTAGGCCGGTTAATCGATTACTGCGCAGCCCCCACCGCTAGCGCGCTTTTTGCTTTGGACGAGACGAGGTTTTTTTTTTTTTTATGAAACAACTCGTGAGGTAAAGGTTAATCACATAGTGCCAGTTGCCAACAAACACGGATAATGTAGCGTTTCAGAAGCGAACGCTCAAGGGCAAGGCACAGGGCTCGACTTGACGCCTTTTCTGGAGGTTTTCACGATATGCCATACAATATTCCAGTATAGGCACTCTTTGCAACTACCAACAACGCACAAAACCGAAACGTTGCATTTAGTTCTTGCCCCTTGTATTTTTATGTCAGTGTCAAAATTCACCTCTATCGTTCATAAACGTCATTTCGTATAACAGTGTCTTCCCCCTGGTTATTGGTTTGTCTGAGCTATTTTGACTTCAGCGATAATTACACGGAATATGTGCGTTACGGCCATTAGGTATACTAAATTCGACGAAATATTAGGTCCATTGTAAACTATGATACATAAATAGTCGTATTAAGCATTCTTAGTACTGACATCTATTCATCTAAAATAATCAAAATGTAAAGGCCTAATCCTGCTACGAATGAAATTTTAAATCGCGTACTCCGTCGATCTTTGCTGTTTATGAGTAAAACATAAGTCATTGGGTTAGTCAGTATAAAGTAGAACGATGCAACAATGTGGGTTTTGCTCAATGTTGTCTGGACTTTTGCGGAGAGCCATGTGCATCGGCAGCAGACGAGGTAGCAGCGAGTCTTACTACAGGGAGCTCGGAGAACAAAACACACTGGTAAACATTTCTATAACCACTCCTAAGATCTCACATCTTCTATTTTATTTTATACCTTATTTTTCAATTGGAACAGTCTTCTAATTAGTTAAATAACACATATATAAACCTCATGTTTTGTTTTTTTTTATTTATAAGATTTAATCTTTATCATCTTTTCTTTTTTAATTCTAACAGTGTTTGAAAGCGATCTGACATGCAATCTACCTTCAATGCATGTCTATTTATCATATATGAGCATTTTTTTGCCCATCATGCTATAACTGAAGCTTGGCTTCCTATTTTAATACTGAAAGGTTTGTTAACCCATTCACCACCAAGCATCTGCAGGCAAATGCCCAGGCCCCCATATAAAGTAGTTTTCATTCAAAGCCCCAGACAAATTGTTGACCCACATGCGTAATGGTCCACCAAAAAGATTGCCGCTTATGGCACTAGCAAGATAGATTAGACTAGGCAACCTTTTCACTAACAAGGTCTTTTACTCTCCATTTTGTATTCTGTTTACATTCGTTGTTAATCAAACAAATGAGGTTGAGTATAGTAAACTTGACTCTAGTGACTTATGAAACTAAGTATGTCAAAACTAGAGATGCAATGGATGTTTTTGGAGTTTACTCCTTAAGAATCGATTTTCATATACAAGCCCGGGGTATGAAAAATTATAGGGAGAAAATTCAAATTACGATGTCACACTGTCACACAGTACGGAGTCACATGAAGTCACACGATGTTAGCCAAAGATGCGTTAGTTGCTTCGCATTACATACAGATGTAATGATGTGCTTAACGCAGATAAAACTAAGCTATTGTATATAAGTTCATGTCAAAATCGGAAAACATGCGAACTGAAACTGATTGCTCACAATCATGATTGTCTTCATGGAAGACCTCAACCTTTTTGTACCTGCCCCGTTGTTGAGGTAGTAGCTCAACAAAAATATCTAGGGCTTGTTATAGACAGTCATCTCAACTGGACAATCCAAATAGACAAGGTCTGTAATAAACTGCGCGGTTTACTATCCAAATTTGGTCTAATTAAATATAAAATACCATATTCCATTTTGCGTTCCTTGTACCTAACCCTAGGTGAATCTATAATATCATATGGCTTGAGTAGTTACGGGCAGACCTTCAGTTCACATTTAGACAAGATCTATCATTTACAAACGCGAATACTTAAAACCATCGTTCCGCGGTCAGTTAAAGAAGAGTATAAGAACGACTACAGGGAATTGTTTAAGGTTTGTAAAATCATCCCAGTACACGACAAAATTAAATACACGCTTCTTACGGAGAACTATTTCACATATTGCCATAATCAAAAAAGTACTACTACACTAAACTATCAATTAAGAAGTCATAAAAACCCAAAAATCAATCTTCCTAAAACCACTAACATTTACGGAAGACGGACGAATGAATACCTAATACCTTCCTTAATCAATACCTTGCCCAAAGATACAAAAGATAAAATTAATTACAGAAACATTAAACGCATTATTAAAGAATATTATTTTGACACATGAATGAAATAAAAATTAAATACTATTGGAACATCCTGTGCATGCGACAAGAATGCGTGCAGTGCATTCCGTCCGAGCATGCCAGTCACCACGAGAGATAAGAAATCGGTGTAATCGTAGCGATTCCTTCTCAACTTTTATTATACGCAAATGAGGGTATATAGTTTTTATTTTTTGTTTCGTTTTGTTTTTAAGAATATCGTCGCCTAACGACGATCCAGGTGTGTAGAAAAACTAGTTATAGTTTATAGTACCTACATCTGTGTAATATATAATGTAACCTTTCTTAACAAATAAATAAATAAATAAATAATGTAGTGAATAATATGTTTCCATCGGTAAAACTCGGATCTCAATCAGAAGACAACGGGACACAAAGTGTCAATTAATTATTGTATTCAATGAGTGGCGACATGTTTATATTCATTAATATGAAATTTTATTATTTACTGTCAAATTTTGAAATGAAAAATGACAGCATGGTAATGGGTACTGGTTTATTTTATAATTGTTCGTAAGGAGTAAACTCCTGTTGTGCGTCGGTGCTGACACATGCACACACTTTTTTTTGTTTGATGTGATTCTTTTTTTAAGTCACTTGTTTTTATTCGCAGTTTAAATCAAGTGATTTAAATAACATCAACCCTGTAAAAAACGAATTATTTTAAAAATACATAAACAACATCTAACTTAAGCTAAGAATGTAGTTTTAAGTCATTTTGCATTTTATATCATAATCAAAAATCTGCCTACCTTATTATAAAGTCTTAGTCCTAGTCCTAAAGTACTAGTCCTATTTGGTAAACAATCCTCACAAATCTTTTTAACGAAAATTGATTTTTAAAAATAAGATAGTAATGGAATTAACAATTGACAAATAACAATTGGGTGGGTAAAGTTTTTTGAAGACAGGTTTATACATGTTTTTGATAGTGGACGTATGAGGGACCAATCTAAAGATAAATTAATTACTATTTCATATTGTTTATTCAGGAGATTTTTTTAAATGAATGCGCATGGCACGTATATATAAATTTTGATATTTTCTGTAATAACTCACGCAGATGCATTTCAAAAACATTATTTGGTGAAGTGGAACTGATGAGGAAGACCACTCATGACCACCGGAATTCTTTAATGATAAGTATTTCACGGGTGGCGATTAGATTTCTGTATAAGGTTGAGGAGCAACTACGTAAAATCGAACTGGTGGTACAGAACCAGGAGAATTCCTCAACGATTGACATCCTTGCACCTTTCGTTAACAACATTTTGTAAAAGGTGATGAGCAATTGGCATTATGCTATTGTTACTTGATGTAGTAAATGCCTGTCTTTAAATTACATATGATAATTAATGACAAACAAAGTGAAAATATTAAAATATGACAAATAATAAACCGACTTCTTAAATCCTTTGAAAAGTCAGAAATACAATCAGTATTTCTGACTTTTCAACTAACGAAAGTCAATCAGACTTTCGTTAGTTGATTAGTTACTTAACTCAGTTAACTCGGTTAATTTCTGTTGAAATTTTCAGATATATTGTTGATTAAGTGATCAATTAAATATATCAAAGTCAGTGGCAAGTAGGTAAATTAGGTAATACATCCCTCTGTAGGTATAGATCTTTGTAACCAATGGACCTACATTGCTCGGATTGCGGTTAAATTATGGAAGATGAATTCTTTGTTTCGTGCTTTAGCAACCATACCTGAAAAAGGCTTATTTAAGGTAGTTTTATCGAAACCCAGAACAAGTTCCAGCTTTTTGGGTACCAAGTGCAGAATTTTACAACTTACAAAAAAATAGTATAGTTACCTACATGTACGTTTGCTATGTTTGCCTTTTTTGTGTAGATATTGACCGGCGTAATAAATAGCTGGTCAAAGATGGTCAAAATGCTCGGAATGCGAGCAAATTGTAGCATATAGTTTGCGTTACCTGCTTTGTAGCAATAATTACTGAAAAACCCTTTGTGGAAAAACTGCAACAAGTGCCAATTCAGTTTTTGGACAAAAATGGTAATCTTGTGGCTTGCTGTTTCTCTGTAACCAATATACCTTGAGTGCTACTATTTGGTTATAAGTTGTAAGCTCCCCTGAGACTACTTTTGGATAAACTTCCGAAAAGCACATACCTCCGATCGATCTGAAATTTGGTATAATAACGTATTTTGACCTCCTAATTACGAATATCATAACGAAAATTGGCGCAAACGCCATTTTAAATATATGAAAATCGAAAAAAAACTCATTTTGTTCGGTGTGCATAATCGCGCATTTCTAACCGATTTAGACAATTTTAGCTTTCCCCAGAAAGTGTGTGTGTGTGTACAGCGGAGTTCACTAATGCCACCGAAACTTGTTTGACAAAAGTTCATTTTATAACAAACATATCGTATACTATTCATTTCACATCTATGTTGTTGCGAAAATGTTTCGATTTAAACTTATCATTTGACAACTAGTCATTTACCAAATAGTATACCTAATTTATAAATGTATCAAATATTTTATTGTCATTTACATATTTTGCATTATCATTACACAAAAGTTTCGTAAGGCAAACTCACTGATTAAAAAAACAATATTTAAAAAAATGATTATGATAAAAACTTGAGTATGATTATATTTGATTAAGTGGGTAGTTTTCTAACCTAACCCAACCTGCCAGTGTGTCGACGTATATTATATTTCAAATACACGACTTGAAAACATTTTGTGTTTCGTATTTTAAATATATGCGCGAGAGTATTTTGTTATTTGTATTTCAATTAAAGCAAAGCATGTATTTTGCCCAGCCCTGCTAACTTCAACCCCCTTTTTTACCCCTTTCCAGTTTTATTTCCCAAAATGTCTATAGCCTAGCTATAAATGCCCTGCTTGAAGTTTTCCTCAATATAATATCGAAAACTGCATTGAAATCCCCGTAGTAGTTTTAAAGTTTATCGTACATACATACATATAATCAAACAGACAAAAACATCGCAATTTTTCATTTTTATCTTTAATATACAGGATTTTTCCACTTTACGATTTTATTATATGTATAGATAAATGCCCCACTAATCATCGGATTTTGACAAATGATGTCTCAATCGATGCGTGTTAATTGCGCTGGTAAACATAGGCTATATGACGTCAGCATAAAATAAATATGGTGGAGATAAATTGTAGTGATGCAACGAATACGAATATTAAATATACTATTCGCTGAATATTGTGAAGGTACTCGCCACAGTTTTTGTTTTGTTAAATGGAACGCACCTCATAAGTTCTGCTGAGATGTGCGTATCAAATCTATAATTGCGAAATCTATTGCGTTAATATAAATTTTTTCGAATATTTTGCTAAACGCTGGCAGAATTGACACAGGGCGGTCGAAAGGATTATCCTTCTTGTCCAACTTGAAAATATGTACTATTTTACATAACTTTAATGAAATTCGTCGGGAAAGATGCCTTCATCTATGCAACTATTGAATTTAACTGTCAAAGATTGACGTCTAGGATAGAATCTAGGACCTTAACTAACACGCCCCATAAGTCTTTTGTTTTATTCACCTTTAAAAAATTTAACGTCTTTAAAATTCAATCCATCGTTACGATCCGTCTGTTCAGGCTAATCGAAACGACAAATCGTTATTAGTGCATGGTAATATCGTTAACGATTTTCCATTCCACGCTAACGGTTTATCGTTAAGACCGGTCTCAAACGACAGATCGTGAAGATCAATCGTGCCGTATATGGGGGGCCTAAAGAGTACTCCAGAATTAGTCTTCTGCAAAATGACGTAAGCCTTTTCTTTTTGTCAAAATTAAACCACTGCTTTAGAACTTGTAAGTCTCTTGCTGGTTTACGACTTCACTGTTGACCCCAATCATAAAATGTGTGCAAATAAATTAACTTAGAGGTCATCCATAAAGTACGTCACACTAATTTCGTGATTTTTTGACCCCCCCGTCCTTGTCACAGTTGGTCACATTTGTGAGACCCCCCTCTCCCTAGTGTGACGTCACATATTTTGCAATTTTACATCTAGAAATTATGAAACTAAAACAGCAGTTCCGAAATTTTTTATTTTTATTTCCTTAGTTAGTTAGTTTTATTTCCATTTAAATTATGATTTAGGTAATATAATCAACATCAAATGAAAGATTTGTAAAAACGGGACGCACGCGTTACACTATTAGAGAGAGTGTGAACTCGCCAACAAAACAATTTAAACCTAACGCCCGTACAGAGGGAGTTCGAAATATTTTCAAGTTTTTCGTTAATAGTTCAATTTTGGCATTTTAACACTTAAATGTGATGTCACAAAACTTATGTCCTCTCCCACCCCTTGTCACGCAATGTCACACTTCGTCGACCCCCTCCCCCCGCATAAGGTGTGACGTACTTTATGGATGAACCCTTACCAGTTTTTTGTTTCAGAAAATTGAAGACAAATCGTCGGATATATCTGTTGTACCGGAAAAAACAAGTGAGTCATATCTAGAATAAGCCTTACATTATTTTGTATGATCCATGTTTATAATTAATTTAATTAAGTTCATTTGGTCGCTGCTGCCAATTATTACACTTGTGTTTCAAGTTCTCGTGGATCAAATTTTACCTAGCCACCAGAGAAATGGTGAATCAAAAATGTGTAACCTGCTATAAAGGAATAAGAAAGAAAGCACCTGGATTAGAATGCAGCCAGTGCTCTAGAATAGAGCATGCAACCCCAACTTGTTCGCAGATCTCGAACAAACTGCCGAGTGCCCTACGTGGCACAAGTGCCTGCCGACTGCTTAGATTGGAGCAGCGAAGATTGTATGCGAAACATGTTAAAACGATCATCATTTCTCACCCCAGATGAGGATTCTGAAGCCGAAGACAACAATATTGAAATTGGAATACATACATACATACATACATAGCAGCACGCCCGAAATCCCTAATGGGGTGGGCTGAGCCACAAGACTACTTGTGGCCACGTTCGATTAATTAGTCCTAAATCCTTTGATTTTCCTGTAAAATATACCTAAGTTTCTCTCAGTATAAATAATTTAAGTGGGCGCATTTCCGAGATAAGCCCCCCTTTATATAGGTCAATCTTTGCACATTTTTGTTAATAAATAATAAAAAGAATACGAAAAAATAATAATACATACATAGCATCACACCCGAAATCTCTAATGGGGTGGGCAGAGCCACAAAACTACTTGTGGCCACGTTCGATTAATTAGTCCTAAGATGGTATAATGAACCGTTTGGTGACAGGTGATCAGCCCATCGCCCATACCGATAGTCCTTCATGTTGGAGAGGACCCGTCCCTTAGTCGACTTTTGCGACATGCCGGGATGATAAGGCATCTGCACGCATTCTATGCTATTTCTTCACTCCCAGTGCGGCAGAGGAGTATATTGGAAATCGGAATAGGAAGCCGTAGTAATAGAAACTAGTGGTGGATATCAGTCGTGAGGTAAAGAAAGCAATAAAAGATTAATTATGGAACTTCCAACTCCCCCTAAACTTTATAGGAGTTGGAAAC
Organism: Tortricodes alternella; assembly: GCA_947859335.1. Taxonomy (NCBI): domain Eukaryota; kingdom Metazoa; phylum Arthropoda; class Insecta; order Lepidoptera; family Tortricidae; genus Tortricodes; species Tortricodes alternella. Next base: position 16,169,892 of record OX401970.1, on the reverse strand, counting down.
ATTGAGCAAACTGTATCAAAAAAAGACAAGATAATAAAATTACTGAAAAACTTTTACCAAGATCTCCAGCTACAGCTATGAAAACATGAAAACATGGCATTACTTATTTCGGCTTTAGAACAGCCAGTTTTAATACATGATTCCAAATTTTTCTTCATACTTTTCGGTTAAATGGCCAAAAAAATACCGATAACATGTTGAAATGAATACTGAAAAAGCTAAACAGACCTATCTTTGGCGTATTTAAACTTGAATTCAAGTAACTTTCAAAAAATAATACAAACAACCGTATTTACACTTAATTTCGTCGTTTTATTATGTGTTCAATTACCGTTTGAAGCATTTCTAGATATTTAAAACCAGTAAAGCAACCTTCAATAAAATAGGGTCCACGTAATTTATTGCCAGTGATTCCAACCCATACGTTTAACTTAAAATGAAATGTACTTGAAACGAGTCCCTCTTTATTTTATGGGGATTTCTAGATCGAGGTCGTTCTCCGAAAAAACGAACAAGGTCTTCTTACAACTCAATTAACACTCGTTCATGAAAGTGGCTATAATCAAGCAGTGTTTGGTAAGTACGTAGCCAGAATGGTCTGTCGTGAAGGTGTTCTCCGGTTCGGATACCTTTGACTCTAAACATTGAGCTCTTGAATTCGTATCCTAAAGAAGTGCTACGACAGGCTACGAACTGTCAAGACATGCTACGCACGTGGCATCTACTCCGGCTAAACTTGTATATCGAATGAAAGCTCTGGAACGGACTCTAACCCAAGGGCGGATCTAGGCTTCATGTCACAGGGGGTGGACCAAAAAGAACAAAATTCCTACAAGGCATCTTCACAAGCTATATCTTGACACACTGATTTGTAGTAAGCAGTTACTTTGAAAGTCTAGATCAGGGCGGGATTGAACCCCCACGACCCCCCTGGATCCGCGCTTACTCCAACTGGCGATTTGACTTAATGGATGGGACCCTGCGCATAAACGCACTGTGTGCTCAGGGACGACGGTCAAATCTCTTAAGTTTTGGACTTCAAATTCGTACAACCTTAGAAAAATACTGGTGTAATTGAATATACGTACCGAAAACATGTAGATAAATTAGATGGAAAAGTAAAAAATAGTATCAGTGTTCCAAAATAATAGCCGGTGAATGGTACAATTAGAAAACAGTGATGTTAAAACAAAGTCATGTAAAAAATTAGGATTTCATAAAAAAAACCTAAATATAATACGAACACCGATACGAGTACTGCGACTAAACTAGGACAAAATACCAAAATAACTCTACTTCATGAAAACAAATACAATTGGTACCGATCAGAAGCAGTGTACGATGCCAAATAACAGAGAACAAAAACAAAATAATGCACAACTTTAAGAAAATAAATACACGTAATTATTTTCAACACACTATCTATACATTAAGTATATATGTATGATCTTAGTAGTAGTAAATAGATATTTATTAGTATGTAGTGTGATTGTATAGCGCTCCGTGAGTCACAGACGGTGCTGACTTAGCGGCGCAGCGCAGTCTTACAACTCAGTATTATGCTGAGCCAGTGTCTCAGTCACGGCCGCGAGGATAGACACACCACCATTTTGTTTTGTTTGTTATCTTAATTTATACAGGATGACTGGTTATTGGATACATTGCTTTTAAGGGGATATAGTACAACTCATTTGCAGCAAATAAGGTCATGGAGTACCCTGTCCGAAAATTATTGTTTATGAGATATTGAAGAATTATGATATTTTTAAGCCATTGCGGAATATAATTGTTTTTATTTATTAAAAATTTATTTACCATTTTTTGATGTATTTTTATGTATTTTTTGAAATCTAAGATATCAGCAGTTTCATGTAATGATAAATAACTAAAAACGTAATCCTACATTCAATGTTATTTAAGAAAGCTGCCATAGAAAAATATGAAAAAATAAACACGTCATTACAAGACAATGATTAAGGGAGCGTTCAAGTATTACGTAACGAATTTGGGGGGGGGGGGAGAGTCTAGTAAAACGTTACGATGGGTTACACGGGCGGGAAGAGGGGTTTGAACTACGCGTTAAGTAACATTTTTTTTAACTCTTCAGTTCGGTCGCGTGGGGATCGGTTGTGACTTTAACTAACGTTTTACTAGGGGGGAGAGGGGGAACAGAAAAACGTTACGGCGCGTTACATGGGGGGAGGGGGGGTCAAAAATCTCCAAAAATTGCGTTACGTAATACTTGAACGCTCCCTAAAAAAGAAATGTACCTACGACATGCAGTGTACAAATTGCTGAAAAAACTTGGTTTACTAGCTATCTAATGAGGTACAAAAGTTTGAAAATAAAATAGGTATTGAAAATTATGAAGTATAAATCACAACTAGGTAGCACATTTCATTGGAACGGCTCCAGTATACCTTGTCAACAGTAAGAAGAGCGCTGACAACCATACATTTTATGTCTTACTTTTATATGCTCCGGTACTAGACCCTCACCGTATATTGTTCCGATTTGAGAGTGCTTGTTGTAACACACAGTATTTTTAGCAGCAGTTGTTTTCACAGTACTAAATATTATAGTGCCGACGACGTATCTACTGATTACGCCTCGGCTGTTGACAGCGGCAGTACCTAAAAATCAATCAATCAATCAAACAAGCTTTCACTGGATCTTTATCATCGCTTTAGTATAAACATTGTATTTGATAAGCAGTCCAATCGCTATCAGTTAAATCGCGAAATCGTTCGTCCCTTCCCTTCCCCTAATTTCCAAGATAACAAACACACCCCCGTATAAAAGTAACGCTGAACCGAAAAGTAAACCCAATTCCATGTTAAAATTAGTGTCTAATTCAAACATGTACTTTGCCGAAACCGAAACTTTGGTCGGACACTAGTTAAAATACAATAACAGCCTGCTTCAAGCGACCCCGTTAGAAGCGATTTCGCTATAACGCGAATTTCAAATTTCGCTCGATGGTTACACATTCAATATCCTCATCAGCATCATGTACATAATATACAGACAGTGATGATGACCTTGTTTTAACCGTGTGTCAATCAGTATAAAACTGTATTCCGTCTTATGAACGTATTTTACAAGAACGTAAACGAAATGCAACCAAAAAGACAAATTTTGAATTGTCAAGCGTTTTGAAATTTGTTTTTACGTAAAACAAATGTATAATGTAATGCTGCACAATGTGTCTTTCAATTAAAGTATTGATTTGTATGTCGTATTGACTTTCGACTATCTTTAAACGAAGACCCCTATATATGCGAATTTCACTTACCGCAAGTTTCTGCGGAACGCATCCCTCGCGTAAAGCGGGGTGTTGCTGTATATACATATTCTCTAGACCTTCATTATTAATTTTAATTTTTTTTGTTTAATATTTCAGTTCAAGAATATTCCTGTCGGCAAAACTCAAAGGATTTGTCACTAGAGCTTGTTAACATGCCTAAGAAACATGATTGTCCGGGAAGGTTCATGACAATGCACAAACGACGCAAAAAAAGACTTCTTACAAGATCCCTTTGTCATGAAACGGCATTGCTTGATGACATACAGCCTGGACAAGTCCAAGTAAGTGAGCTTGCATATTACTACTTCATATAACGACTTAAAGTTGTAATGCCGAAGCCATATTTTTGTGCTACCGTGGTCATTCCACAGCCTTTACGTTACACGTGCGTGTTGTGGTCAACGAATTACATATGTGTGCCAAATTTCAACTCAATCGGTCCAGTAGTTTCGGAGCAAATTGTTTTCCTTTTCAACCCTAAAAAGGGTGCCTTGGGGTGATGAACTTTGTTTGGATATTACGACACTAACCATCTTTAACGTTTATAAGGAAGTAATACGATTTTCTGTGAACGTCAAGTTGGCGTACCCGTCGAAGATATTCAGGATCTGATGATTCCAAAAAAAATTACCTAATTGTATTCGATTGTACCAGAATGAGTTTGAATGTAGAAGTTGGCGTAAATTTTTGTCAATGTTCCATGTAGTTTTTGTTTTATGTTTTTGTTGTAAAAGAGGTACTATTTCCGCTAAAAAAAATGTTATATACCTGGTTTAGGAATTCAATGGTTTCCTATGTGAATTCGGCTGGGTACGACAGCTTGACGGTGCAGAATATTTTACGGTTGGTATGTATGAAATATCTCAGTTTCTATAAGAGCTACAAAGTTGAGACTTCGCGAGCGAGGGGTACTATTTGGGTACTATTTTTTGGACCATACTACGTTTTTGGGAGTAACACCATTCTGGAGATCCAGACTTGGTACGCAAGCTTGCCGTCAAGTTAGCGTACCCGTTAAACAGGGCTCATTTCTCCGAAATTACAAAAGTACTATAATTTTGTACTAGGTACTATCTGGGAACAATTTTTTGGAATCATCAAATCCTTGGTATCTTCAACGGGTACGCCAACTTGACGCTCACGATTTTCTGCGCCTAGTATTGTAGCGGCTAATACGTGCGAGTCGTGTATATACCTGCCGGTTGGGTTGTTTGTTGGCTTTTTATAGGTGACACGAAGACATGTGGTGGATATTAAGATTCTTTCCTTGTGCTGGGATCATGGACATTCAGCCAAGCGCCAAGATTAATTATAACTTTGTTGTTCAAACACAAGGTGCAATTAAAAGTCATTGACTCGTCAGATTCAAAGATGTGAATCTTATATTAGCCTCTTCAATTGAATAGACTAAATATTGTTATGCGGTTGGTCCCGTTGTATGTTTTGATTCCTCATGCTGTTTTATGTATTAGCGATTAAGTAAAATATTTTATCTACACCCATATCATAAAACCTCCATTGGTTAATCAAAAACCTTAGGAAATGACCACCATTTTGACAACCAATTAGGAAAAACCAGTGCTGCGTTAAAGAAATAACATGACATCTTTATCGTTTTTAGTAAAGAAAAGAGATTAAATTTGGAACAGCTGTCAAAACTCAAGTGGTCTCTATTCTAGTATCCATAGATATTAAAAAAGTTATTGATACGAAACGTCAATTCAGTATGTTTTTTTAATATAAACTGCACAATATTTGATCTCGAGTGACGTGAGAATAGAGACTTCATCCGTTTGTCTATGATTTAAAAAAAAAATGGTCTTGACGGAGGATCGCCATGGTGGCGTTTTGCTGAACGAAAGTAGAATTGTTTTTGAATTGAATAGAAAAAGTTGTTTGTAATTTACATTTTAGTTGAAAATATGAATAGTAAGTAGTCTTCTCGGAGTGTGTGTGATGTGAAAATGCGCCGGATATCGGAAATATGCAGCCAAGATTGCAACAAATAACTTGTTGCCAGAAAATATTGTGTCTGAACCCATCATGGAGGATTTATAATATGTGTGTAGATAAAGTTATGTATGCAACTCTGCATAAGTTGGCCTTAAAACACACGAGCGATCTTATTATGAAACTCGCCTATCGGCTCGTTTCATGAAAACCGCACTAGTGTTTTAAGGCCTATCATTATGCAACCGTTGCATAAACTACTATTCCATTTCTTATTTAATATTGCTGGCATGTTCTATGCGAATGAAAAATCGAAACTTATATGGTTGCTTTAGCGAATGGTTCTATTATTTATTTACTTTTTGTGGATGTTCTCTGATAAGTTTAGTTACACTATACGTTAAGTAAAACTATAAACTTGTGTATTATCTCCATGATATAATATATATCTAACACCTTTTCTTTTATTTGCAGTGCATCCTCGATCAGTCAGTGCTGTGGAAATTCAATGCGTTTACGTTAGAAAACGTCTCTGGGGGTAATTTCTTCATAATAAGTCTTTTGAATGTGTGTATTAATTCCTACATGCTTCGTATAGTTTTTAGGAACTTATCATTTCCTATGCTTTTGCGAAAATACAGGATGTCAATTAACCCATGCACCAAATTCGTGTGAGGCTTTTATTGAAGGTACTGATGAGGTAGAGTCGATGAAGACCCGCCTTTAGATTGCATAGTAAACAATGCATAGTAAGAAACGTCAAAATTAATTGATACGTGAAATTAACCAGTCGACTCTAATAGACCCGAAGTTGTTTCTACCTTACTTTGCTGAATATTTAAACCTCAGATCAACTTTACGCAAATGACAAAATCAAATGTGGGTTACATTTTATTTTTCTAACTTTCAAATGCTGTCACTTACACTTACACTGGTCGGTGTAACTTATATTCAAAGAGTTATGGCCAAATTTAGAAAAGCTACTCAAATTGATCTTTAATTAAAGTGACGTTTGATTAACGTTTTTGTATAGGTTAACAACTAGTTGAGGGACATGTAACTATTTAATATTTAATCAAATGCTTAGTGGCGTTTCTGAATTCGGCCATTAGTCGCCTAAAATAATACGTTCTAAAATAAAACTTTAGACTTACCCGATAACTTTGATTCGTTCGAGTGTATCACGCACAAACTAGCTTCACATATGATACACACAATGAATTCCTCATTTCAAAACTAGCTTTTTATTTAAAAAATCTATAATATGCTATTTTAATAATTTTAACCATTGACACAAAAAAACTGTCAGGAGTCCATCACGACACGAAAATACCATTAATGTATTCATGCATTCGTTCACCAGCGACAATAGTAGTTTATGCAACGGTTGCATAATGATAGGACTTAAGATACGAGTGTGGGTTCATGAAACGAGCCGAGAGGCGAGTTTCATAATAAGATCGCACGAGTGTTTTAAGGCCAAATTATGTACAGTTGCATACATAACTTTATCTACTTACAGACATATTATAAAACCTCCATAATTAATGCGGCTGCTTTCCTTCATTATATGTAAATAGCTTTTATTTAAATGCTCTTAAAAGAAAAAGGTTATTTGTTAATTAAATCCAACCCGTCATTTTATTACATTATACAATTAAAATGATATAAAAGCTTGTCGCGAGATTTACCTTTCTTAATTTATTTTAGATAATACTATGAAGTCTCTCTAGTCAACTTCACAGGCCTATTGCATTACTACTTGTAACTTGTATTACAAGCGGAAGTCTCGTTATACCTAGTAAAATAAAAAAGTGCGCTCCGCTTGTATTACAAGTTACAAGTAGTTATGCAATAGGCCCCAGATATCGCACAAAACTAATAAATTACATTGGTCGTTGCGAGTATGAACCGGCCGGACCCCACAGGCAGCATCCGTTCATGAGTATAAAGCGTTCTGTATACGTTTAAAACTGTGAACTAGTGGTAAACAACAAAATACTGACTAAAACATTTGAAATGAGGAAAATATTACTGTTGTCAATAAAGGGAAATAGGTATTGAAAACGAAATACTTGGTTTTTATCCCGTTTTTGTTATTCGTTGCTAAATATTTTTGCGCTTAAAAATATAATGACTAAAATAGAAAACATAATTCTCTCCGGCTCGGTCGAAGTTAGCGGTGAATAATGTGAGCCTCAACTTGTCGGACAAATCGTAGCTTATACTCTTCTTTTTAATCTAGATACGGGTTAAGTCATAATATATTTTCTCTTCTGTTAACAGGTCGATGCCTACCAGTTCTTTGTATTCATTTATTCCACATCTACGGTCTGTTATCTTATTTCAAACTCGATGTTGCGAAGGCTTGGAAGTTATTCAGTTTAATTGAGGAGGGCTACCACAGTACAAACCCATACCACAATTCTATTCACGCCGCTGATGTCACTCAGGCGATGCACTGCTTTCTTCAACAGAAACAGGTGAGTTTTGAAAATGTAGGTGTAGTATTTATATAGTAGTTTATGCAACGGTTGCATAATGATAAGCCTTAAAACACTAGTCCGGTTTTCATGAAACGAGCTTTAGCGAGTTTCATAATAAGATCGCACGTGTGTTTTAAGGCCAAATTATGCAGAGTTGCATACATAACTTTATCTACACACATATTATAAATCCTCCATTATGTGTTCAGAAACAATATTTTCTGGCAACAAGTTATTTGTTGCAATCGTGGCTGCATATTTCCAATATCCGGCGCATTTTCACATGACACAGTCACTCCGAGAAGACTACTATTCATATTTTCAACTAAAATGTAAATTACAAACAACTTTTTCTATTCAATTCAACAACAATTCTACTTTCGTTCAGCAAAAAACCAACATAATGGCGGCAATTCGATCCTCCGTCAAGACCATTTTTTTTAAATCGTAGACAAACGAATGAAGTCTCTATTGTCACGTCACTTGAGATCAAATGTCGTTCGGTTTATATTAAAAAAACATACTGAATTGATGTTTCGTATCAATAACTGTTTAATATCTATGGATACTAGAATAGAGACCCACTTGAGTTTTGACAGCTGTTCCAAATTTAATCTCATTTCGATACTAAAATCGATACTGTAATAACATTGCAGCACTGGTTTTACCTAATGGGTTGTCACAATGGTGGTAATTTCCTACGGTTTTTGATTACACTATGGAGGTTTTATGGTATGGGCGTAGATAAAATAATTTTTTAATCTCCTGGCGATCAGACTGGAAGCGGTTGTTTACTGGTTTTGGGTTTCTTAATAGTTGTATATCTCCTATAGCTGACCCCATGGCTCAGTCGGTACGGTTCCTTCCTGCTGTGCTAAGGTCGCTAGTTCAAATCCTGTCCCCAGGGGAAAAAGTACACCGCACGAACGTATGTAACAGAAACCGGACAAGTGCAAGATAAACTCGCGTAGAAAGGGATCCGTAATGACTTTCTGAAAAAAAAAACGACAGAATACGCGAAAATACCTCCACTACGTAGTGAACTCGCGACGGAAGCGACTCTGAACGGTTAGGTTCAAAGGCTAATGTAAGCCTTTGGTGTTAGTTATTTTTTTTATGGCCACCCTGGAAGTCTTGCTTTTTATGAACAATTATTAATTAGTGTTTCATTGATTAGTGGGATGAGTCGTATGATATCTACCCACATCCGTCTGCCAGCGTATTGCGTTTAATTCGCCAATCTGCACAAATTAGTTGTGTATTAATACACATTTGAAATGATTTTTTTATGAAGCATCATTTACAAGTTTTAAATAAAACATGAAATAAAAAATTACGAAATGAAGTTCTGTAGAATAAACAAATTATGAAACAATTATTCTACAAGTAAATAATCGGTTATTTAAACATACTTGATTCATACGTTCGATGATATGAATAGTCTATGAAATAAAAATATGGGAACCGTTGACTTTCAACTGATATTCGATGAAAAGTTTGTTGAAGATTCAAGGGTAAACCCTAATTCTGCGATGGCTAAATATAATATAGGAAGATTGAAAACTGCACTGCTAATGCTCACGACAAACATGACTCAAGAAACAATAGAGAAAGTTATGAGGTATATAACTGCATCTTCTTGCAATCTGCTTGCATCTTCTCTGCAAAATCTTCTTCTTCTAGTGCCACTCCGTTACTGGAGGTTGGCCGTTAGCTCTGAAAACTTATCCCGGTCTTGAGCAATCCAGCCTCTTGAGGTCTTGAGCAGTTGTTCTGCACTGGTGATCCCGGTCCACTCCCCAATAAAGTCGAAAGTCAGTGGATGCATTCCTTGTAACTGCTATGTGGGTACTCGCTCCATTATCAATATACCATTTGTCGCGATCTTGAACTTGATTGAGCGAGGATACCATTAGCGAAATTTGTTGAATTTGTTTTGGAAGTGCTGATGTGCCTCCAGTCCGGTTTAGGTAGCCTACCATCCTTAATCCATTTTTTACACTTACGAACTCTGCGTCCTTTTTCTAGAACAATATTTGCAAATCAGCTGTTAATCCTTATTTAACGCAATTTGTCGTTCAGCGGGCGTATTCATTAGTGCCTCCTGTCTTGAGCTCTCTTGACTGCCCAAATGTATTTCGAACGTGTAGAGGTGACTTGTTAAACTATCTATAGTCCGTTCAGACTCTTTCAGGATTACCCACTTTGACTTAAAGTTGAAGTACCTATCGTCGAGCGTGTCTAAGACCTTGCATATCAGGTTCAGGAACAACTCAGGGATCTTGGTAGTTGCGTTAGTTATGAATATTTCAACTTTTAAGTCATTCCACAAATTCTTCAACTTCGACATGTGAGTAGGAATGTCATTATCCTTACTATGTGTAAGTACGAAGAACTCCAAGCATTAATTATAAGCCCTGTCGTCTGATTGTCCATCAAAAAGTCTATGTAGCTCTTACCAAATTTCGGGTATACCTCATAACTTTCTTTAGTGTTTCTTCAGTCATGTTCGTCGTGAGCATAAGCAGAGCACTGCTTTCAATCTTCCTATATTTAGCCATCGCAGCATTATAAGAGCCCGCCGCAGCGTCACCTGCTTCTTCAGTAAGAATTGGTTTCTGGAGCTTTCTCTCAACTGCTTATAACGCACCTTCTGTTTTATAATTCCAGGTAGCCTAGTTGTCCTTTCCTCCGAGTTTTCCAATATCCATTTTATCAGGCAAATCAATTGCAAACTGTTTCTCTTCTCTTCCGATGGGGCATAGAACCGAGAGATTAAATGCGTGACAAAAAAAAGTGACAGGTAACAGCTGGTAAATTAGCAACTAGTGCTACTCAACCTTATTACTATGCCGGCCTCATGCCGCGATGCAGTCGCGCTTTCACGAAATACCTCCACTACATATTACATTTCTCTTTCCTGTATAAATACGAAACATTGTCCGCTTTTTAGTCATAATGGTTGTCTTGTTGTCTTTCGGTGATCTTGTAAATATTCAGTGTCTTCATCACAGTTGTACTGGCGTTAAAATTAATAAACATTGTTAATGTCATATGATGTATACGAAAGATATATACCTCTTTTCTTAATTATTTTGGCTTAACCTACACCTTAAAAATGTCCATCACTCAGGAATTTAATTTTATAAGCGAGCAATACACTCCAAAACTATGTGACAGGCGGTCTAAAACCATATGCTCATAGAATACAATGTGTCACTCAAGTGACAGCAATATGATAAGCAATTCAGCTTTCGTATCGTTATATTATCGTAACAAACTGGTTTTCTACAAAGGCGCGTAGAGACCCTAGTGAAGATTGCGGGATGCCGCGGAATGATGCGGGGGGCTACTGGATGGAGGCGAGAAGCACGGAATCGGTTGTTTTTGCGATCATTGCGAGAGGCCTATACCCTGAATGAAAGTCTTTCGGCTGAAATGATGATGATGATGATTCTATAGCCTACACCATATTTACGCGATCGTAATCCTCTCGCGAAGTCGCCTATATTCGGCTCTCGTTTGTCGAAACAACATTCGACAACTACTGCCCAAATTAGTTGGTTTATGATTTATGAGTGGTAGGGGGGTACACACGTCGCGTGTGCTATAAAAGCTAAGGAGTACAAATTTTGTTAGTTACCTCATAGAATTTTTTATTTATATAAAAACTCAATTAATTCTGGTAATAGTCAAATTAAAACTTTCGTGAGACATTATGATTATTTGAAAAACACACGGCTTTACTCACGATTTATTGTCAGAAATAGTCCGACATGTTTCGAACTCGGTTGGAGTCCTTCTTCAGGGTTTGAGTGCGGTCCCGGTCAGATCAACCTGCGCACTGCCATCCCAGCTGCGCGTTGCGCAACGCGAGAAAAGCCGTGTGTTTTTCAAGTATTCAATTCTGGTAATGTTAAAGGCACAAAGAAAGTAAGTAAGACTGTATAAGAAAAACAGTTTTTTTTTATTAAATCGCGGAATATCAGAATAATTTCAATGTCATCTGGTTTATAAATCGAATATTCCAAATCGTAATTACCGAATATTTGCAAGCCGTGGCGTTAAAAGGGATAAAGAGTCACGGCTGGCTGCCGACACTACAAATGATATCGCTTTTGTATGTCTGGGAGGTTGACATAATCCCCGGAATATAAGTTGAACTAAAATGGCGGCCGTCCGCGCAGGTACAAGTACGGAAAAAAAGCGTCGCACCTCATACCGCCCCTCAATTGAGACACGAAAATGTGTTCTGCGCCTTCACGGTCAAAGTTCAACTTACGTGCCGCGAATTATAATAGATTTGTCAAGGATCTTTTCGTGCCTTCATACTTTTCCTGTATAGTATACGGTTTTCTTTCAAGCTGGAAAAAACTACGCTTCGAGACACTTATAGAGGGGGGATGCTCGCTCGGGGAGTACTTCATATTGTTTTCATGTTTTCCATACATTTAATTATGTATTTTTTTAATTTTTGCTAAAAAGTGAACTACTTTCTATTAGATTCGAGATCACCTTGAACCACTAGAAGTCATGGCTTCGCTGCTGGCGGCGATTGCTCATGACATGGATCATCCAGGAGTCAACCAGCCTTTCTTAATCGCCACCTCCAATCATCTTGCCGCGTTATATCGAGTAAGTTCTATGCCGTTCTGTTTATCACTCAAGCTTGCCCAGTACTAAAAACTAAGTAGATACATAATTAAAATCAACACTTATTCAATTATCACTAAATCTTTAAAACTACGCAACGGATTTTGAAGCGGTTTTTTTAAATAGATAGAGTGATTCAAGAGGAAGGTTTATATGTATAATACATGCATAATATTGTAGAGAAACACTGATAAATTTATGGGTTTCTCATGTGATGTCGTAAATAAACACATTTTTTCGCGCTTACAGTGCAAACGCTGGCTGAACCCCACGAGATAAATCAAAATAATATACTACAATATTGTACACCTTAAAAAGGTCAACCAAAAAGTCCGCAATGGTATATGTCTATCTCTTAAGGATAACCCACAATAACCATTTTTTATCCTTTACATTATACGGGAAAAAATGGCTTATTTACGAAGTTATTTTAAGCAATACAGTATTAATCCTTATCCAATTAAGTACCTTAAATACATTGTACATTTAATATAGATCAATATGGCCCTTTACAGCATGTAATTTTAATGAATATTTCCGGAGATATTACAGATTTAAAATGTAGGGACATAACGGTGCGGCGGTACCGGTCCGACTGGCGGCGCGTGCCTATAAATGCGGAAATTCCCGAAAAGTCAAAAGTTCCCGAGGGAATTACTATAATTTAATTCCACGCGGACGAAGTCGCGGGCAGAAGCTAGTTTTGAAAAAACAAAATATATAAAAATAGCGGGATATTTTTTTACAATTTGCGTTCTTTTGAATAACTCTTTGGAAAAACTATGAAACAAGAATAAAATTGATTCACGTATACGACAAATCAAATTATTATTATTTTTAAAAATTAAACATTTACTGCTTACGAAATGCGAGTAAAAAAAATGTTATTTAACTGGACTGTAGGTACTTTAGTCAAAAATATCAGCATCGTGTATTTTTCTACTAAGCGTTTTGAAAAACATACAAATACAATATAATGGAAATTAAACTAATTTAAGGTCGGAGAAATAGTAGATACAGGTATACAGAAAGAAAATCCGTCACTTATGGGGTGAGATGGGGATTGTAAGGTTATTATGTAAGTATCCGGTTTTTTTCGTGGGGACATATTAATCGGTATTAAGGTTATTCGTGTTGAATAATTAAATATAGCGTAAAACTCATATCTATATCTTTGTATTCAGAGATGTACAAGATACCCTATAAAAAGTATCTAAAATACAAAATACAAGATACTAGAAAGTCAAGTATTTAGAAATCAGATACAAGATACTTTTGGAAATGGTATTTGAAATACTAGATACAAGATACGTATTTTCTAGATACTTTCTTAAGATAAAATACTTTTTTTAACAAAGCACATTTTTATTTGGTTTAAGCTTAGGGTTTATTGACGTTAATAAATTGTATTACAATACAAAACATTATTCGTAGTTTAAAGAATTGCTTTTGCCTAAGTCCTAATTTCATCACATTCCTGTTCCTGAAAAAATCTAATTAGTCCGTCATTTACATTATAAAAAAATATTGAACACCATTTTTTTCTTTTTTCAATTAAACAAAAAATTACAAAAATATAGTGCGCTGACGCCGTGTGACGTTACGACTGCACAGTTTTTACCATTAAGTGACGTCATGAGCCCCCACTCCCGAACTTTGATGCGTGTTATCTTTGTCAATTTTGATTGATTGGATAAAGCAAAACACGTGTTCAATATTTTTTGATAATCTAACTGACGGACTAATTAGAATCAAATTTTTTTAACGAGGAAACATCCCTGTTGGGACTTAATCAATACCAATTCTTCAAACATTTTATCACTCATCTTTCATGGATGAGGTCGCATGATCATGCCTCCAAATGTGAAGAGCCGCTCCACAGGGGCGGAACTCGGTAAGCAGGTATTAATTATATTTAAGAAATATTTTTTATTTTTGGAAAAACATCTGAAGCTCTTTAGGTTAATATCTTTTTTATTTAGGTATTGTAAGGCTTCTAAGTCCAACAGATGGAATCATCCCATTATTAAAAAACCGATACTCTTTGGAAAAAACTGAATCCCTAATAAGTAATGGCGACGCGACGACAGCAGGCAAAAGCAACTGTCATGTCACTGTGACGTGCAGTCTCTTTCGCTCTCCCGTTAAATAACATTTAGGTGAACGAGACTGCAACATGCGAACATAGATTTTCTTTTCGCGTTGATAAAAGCTGATAGAAAAGTAACGCTGCGTTTAGTTACAACATGCTGCATGCGTTTTGAAACAAAACTGAGAAATTGATAGAAATAGAAAAATAAATTATTTAAGCAAAAATAGTATTTACAAAATACTAAGATACCGAAAAAAAAGTATCTAAATACAAGATACAAAATAAATTTGTAAAAAGTATTTCAAATACAAGATGAAAATACGTATTTTGTATCTTGTATCTGTATCTTAGATACTTTTATCTTAGATAAGTCCCTTCTCTGTTTGTATCTTCAAGAAATATAGCTTGGGAAATAGATTGTTCACAAAAATAAAAATATTTCGCGGAAGAGCTATTTAAGATAGTATTTATCCCGATAATATGTGTTATTTTCGGTTTTTTTCTAGGCGGACGAACTTGGGGGTAGGAAGTAGTACGAAATAATACTTTTTGACACTATCTAATTGCATTATTTTTAATACAGAACACCTCAGTTCTCGAAAACCATCACTGGCGCTCTGCAATCAGCTGCCTGAAAGAGAGCGGCCTGCTGGACCAGACGCGTGAACTGCAGGACACGCTGGAGCACCAGATCAGATCGTTGATACTCGCTACTGACATCACAAGGCAACAAGAGTATTTAAGTCAATTCAAGGTAAATGTATAGTTTACTCAACATAAATTCGATTTATTTTCTATTTTGTCCTCTTTTCCATAGGCGATCATCGCAACTTCACAACCATAGGGAATAATATATACTTATTGTGAGCTAAGAATGCGCTTGATGCAGACGCGAGCCGTAGCGGCAAAATGGCGGAGCTAAGGGTTTTCGCATTCACAAATATTTCTTTGCGTTTTAAGTTTGGAACTCATACGCAATATAAACACGCCCATTGCATGATATTATATTAAATGTCAGTTCTGGTGTCGAATATACAAGAGATTCCGGACCTCAAAAACCTTTTCGCGCAAAATTAACAAAATTCGTTAAAATACATAATTCACAGAGACTGTTTTTTGCAGGACTATCTAGATACGAACACCCTCGACATGACTAAGAAGGAGCATCGCCACCTGGTGCTGCAGATTGCTTTGAAGTGCGCCGACATATCCAACCCTTGCCGCTCTTGGGAGATTAGCCGCAAATGGAGCCTCAAGGTGTGCGAGGAGTTCTTCCGCCAGGGAGACTACGAGCGGAAACTGAACCTGCCCGTCACTGCCCTCTGCGATCGCCACACCACATCCATACCCAAAATACAAATAGGTATTCATTCTTTACTTTAATCTAATTATTATTTAACAAATGCTTATTTTAAGAGTTGTCTTTCTGATAAGGCTTTGTTTTTCTTTTCAGGTTTTTTCAAATTCGTTGTAACGCCTCTTATAACTGAATGGCATAGATTTTTACAGAACGACTTGTCAGACCAGATGTTAAGTAATTTATTATTTAATCAAAATAAGTGGGATACGCTGGTAGCGCAGGAGATGGCGGAGGAGACGCGGACAGAGATCTCGGACGCGGACCTAGTGGACGACGAGCTGGACAGCTGCTCCGGGACCAACATCTCCGACAGTTTCGAGCTGCTGCTACCGCTGCGTAGGAGCTCGCTCAATCCTACCAAATCTGTGGGCTTAAAAGAACGGCTGAGACGCTTCTCCGTTCCGTTAAACGTATTTCAAGACTCCAAGTTTAAGAATAAAGACAAAAGTCGTACACCATCTTTGGTTGGGCCTGGGTACCGCGGCAACGGCAGTCTAATGAGCAGTGAAAATTCTCTGCATTCGCAGTTGAGCGTGCGAGGTCACTGCGAGCACAGCAAGCCCACGGAAAAGATATTGAGCACAGAAAAGCTCCTTCCTGATTCTTCTATAGCCTCGATCACAACACCGATACAAGCCACACGGCTGAACACAGTAATCAGAGATGGTGGCAGCTGCAAGCTGATCCGGCAGCTGACCTTCCCGCCACTGGAGACGGTGACGTGCGCGCTCGCGCTGGCCGTGCGCCCGCTGCACACCAGCAACGAGGACACCATCTACCCGTCCCGACACTCCACTACTGAACTCAACCAAAAGATCGACGTGAATAAAAAAGAGGGAAGACTTAGCAATATATTCAAAAGATATGATACCGACAAGACTGATAATGATCAAGCTTCTGAAAAAAAAAGTTTAGACGTAAGCAATTGTTCACGGAATAAAGAGAAAGAGAACTTGGACCCGTCGAGACGCGGCGCAGGCGGCGGGCGGCGCGAGCCGCTGGGCAGCCAGCTTCGTGAGAACCTGAGCGTGGTGCCCCTCGGGGACCTGCTTGCACGTCGCCGCAAGTCCATGCCCGCCGAGATCATCGCCTACTGTCAGTATATACTAAGTTAAAAATATCTTTTTTACTAGCTGTACCTATTTTATATTGCACTGTCATCAGAGTTTCACGCCAATTCAATACCTAGAACTGGGTGAAAATCGACATTCGGTTTATTATTAAAGTCAAAGTCAAAGTCAAACTATCTTTTTCAATTTAGGCTTTTACAAGCTCTTATGAAGGTCAAGGAATGAATCTACCACCGGTTCGGAAAAAAATCCTCTACTGAGAAGAGCCGGCAAGAAACTCGGTGAGGTATCATTTTTTCAAATCAGTACACATATAAGTCAACAATGATGTCTACAGTTTTATACAAATCTAAGTATATACCACAGCAGGTACGCTCATCGAGACCCAGGGATCGCCAGTGCAGGTCACGATTTAAGCCAAACGTCCCTGTCCATGACGTAGTCTTTTACTGAGTAATATGCCCTAGAAATAAGAATTCGCTTTACAGTAGATTTGAACATTGTGTCTGTTTGTTCTATTATGTTTTTAGGTATTTTATTGTAAAAACGTGTACAATTTCCTAGAAAAGATTTTTTAGTTTTAGCCAGTCTATAAGTTGGTACTTTAAGCTTTCCGGTATTTCTAGTAGCCTTTGGCTTATCTACATTTGTAGGAAAATTGTATATATTTTTTCTGACATACATTATTATTTCAAATACGTATAGCGAAGGATTATTTCGCGGAGGATCGTTTTCGCGCGTATATTTGTATGTATCGACTACGAGGCAATAACTAAACCCGTATATAACGTACGATTCTTTATTGCCTAGTCGCGATCAACGGCTCGACAGATTTTACTAACCTGCCGTTAAATTCGGCTTGATCTCGAAAGTGATTTAGGCCACATGACGTCATAAAATAATTAAAATGGCGGAGGCAGGCTTTTTTATTTCAAAATAGTTTTATATGTGTTGCTAGTTTAAAGTTTCAACGAGTATGTTACAAAAATATAGAAACGTAGATGGCATTCGTTCTAGTTCGCTTTTTACCTCGCTTGTGTAGAGTTTAAGAGTCTATTTTGTATGTATGTATGTAAACAACAATCTAATTTTCCACTTTATCTCCTGACCTACTGGACCAATTTTAATAAATAGGGTATCGTATATTGGTGCAAGTGTCATAAAAAGTCTAAGAGTGGAGGTATAAAAATCCTTTTACTTCGTTAGTAAAGTTTTAAAACTAAAACTTGACTTTGTACTTGTTACGCAGTTTGTTTATTTTTACTAAGTTTTTTTTGTTTTTAAGTCACATTTCAGTCGGCGCCCATGATTATTGTATAATTCTGAGAATGACGACTGTGACATACAGACCGATTGCGAATACACTGCTTTATTTGTTTAGCACCCAAAGAGAAGAAGATGCGCGAAGTGTCGAAGATCCCGGAATTCCTACGGCGGACGCTGTCGGGCAAGGAATGCTGGTCGCAGCGGCGCGGGTCGGCGCCGGCGCCGGTCGCGTCGTCCGAGCTGCGCGGGCTGGCGGCGCTGGGCGCGCTGCGGCACAGCGTCAACGGCGGCCGGCGCAAGCCCGCCGCGTGCGCGCCCTGGCTGCCCAAGCCCTCCTGCACCCTGCACGAGTGTGCTAACCCGCAGCTACTGCGCCGTCGCTCGCTGCCCGTTGATGTCATCACAGGTTAATTTCATTACTATTATATTTACAATGTGTTAAATCCGTGGTTAGTTACCCGGAGAGGAGTGGCCTCAGGTATAACTACCAGAAAAACACGACCATTCAGCACACAATGTAATCGAAGAAGGAAGTCGAAATCAAAAGGCACTTTAATGACAGTTTACAGAAATACCAACAATATATCACACCCTTACACTTAGTTAAAACAGCTCTTTAAAAAAAATACAGTCTAATGATTTAACAGGTAACTTTAATTAAACAATAGTAGTTTATGCAACGGTTGCATAATGATGGGTGTGGGTTTATGAAAAGAGCCGACAGGCGAGTTTCATAATAAGATCGCACGAGTGTTTTAAGTCCAAATTATATACAGTTGCATACATAACTTTATCTACACACATATAATAAATCCTCCATCCTCCTTAACAATATTTTCTGGCAACAAGTTATTTGTTGCAATCGTGGCTGCATTTACGTTATCCGGCGAGTTTCCACATCGTTCTCGGACTCACTACTAGTCATATTTTCAACTAAAATGTAAATTACAAACAACTTATTACAATTCTACTTACTTAACAAACAAACAAATGACAACAGTAATAGCGGCAATTCGATCCTCCGTCAAGACGAATGTTTTTTTTAAAATCATAGACAAACGAATAAAGTCCCTATTCTCATGTCACTCGAGATCAAATGTCGTGCGGTTTATATTTAAAAAGAACATCCTGAATTCGTATCGATAACTGTTTTAATATCTATGGATACTAGAATAGAGACCCACTTGAGTTTTTACAGCTGTTCCAAATTTTAACTCATAACGTTACAAAAATTGAGTACAGATTTTTAGTTCTTATAGTTTCGGAAAAAAGTGGCTGTGACATACGGACGGACAGACAGACAGACAGACATGACGAATTTGGCTACGGAACCCTAAAAAGCAACAACAGAACCGCGAATGGAGCCCCAAGAAGCACAACAGTTGTGGATTGTTTTGACATCCATTGATTGTGACTCAGATGACTCAGATTGGCTGGTAGTGTTATTAAATAATTAATAAAGATAGATAATCAAAGATATACATTTCCATGGTTTTCTATTATCCCCAGGGATTAAACTAAATCTTTTGAATGTTATATATTCATACATCCTCTATTAGATATCATTGCACATTTTGAACATTTATGGAATTCCTTATTATTATTTATTTCTTGCCAAAGTGGCATGTATTTTTTTACTTTGTAGACGCCTTCATAAAATTAGTATGATAGTTCTTGTTATTACGAAAAGAAAAGGTGTCGCACTAGACCGGTTTTTTAATAATTAAGGAATAATTATTCATTTAGTTTCTTAATTAGCACAATTACTTGAGAAATTTATAATTTATTTACTGTTGAAAATCGCAATGAAATGTATAATTAAAACTTGCTCATGTAAGCATGTTAACAATGTACAAACCTAAAGCCTAAAAACACTTTATGATCACATAATTAGATGAAATTTTTATCGCTGAAGATAATTTATTTGTAACTGACTTGTTTATTTTTTTCAGGTATCTCACACCACTGAAGCGAAACAACCTGAATCAAATGATAACTAAGTGAAGCTGCGTGGTCTTTTTGTCTCAAAGATTGTAATCAAGGGTAAGCGGAGAAAGGAAATGTATTTAATACGATCATTTTGGTTTACATATACCTACCTTCGTTAACGACCGCATGGGACATCATGGAAAGGCAAAATAAAATGTTTACACCAACGGCTGCCGACCAAAATATCAATAGGTCGGTGGATTATACAGGAAATTTGGAGTCAGTCCACCAGCTGCGGTGTTTTTTGTTGTATAATATTTTAGTCACGAATTATTAATAAATAGGTATACATTTTATGATAGGTTTCGATATACATGCATGCGATGCTACGAGTTAAAAATTTTTCAGGCATTAGATTTCTTTATTTGATTTTAAACTCTTTTTTGATTTTTTACTGTGATGCTGCCTGGGCGTTGATTCCGTAGTCATTGGTAAAATGGATTTCGTGCAATTGTAATAACAAACTTAACCTGCATTTTGTTGGCTAGAATGAAAACTAGCCAATAGTGTTATTTTTTGTCCAGGAATCTATTTGCTAGTTGTCATTTCAGCCAATAGTCTGCAGTTGAACAATGTCATTTCATTAACATTGCAAGAGACCCAGATTTAGTTTCATAAGCCATATAGTTTTGGATTCAACTAAATTATAAATTTTACTTAGAGTACTTGTTCGATGTTAATGTTTTTGACATTACTGGATTTTTATTTTAAATCTCGTATTTGATCTAGCAACCAGTCATATGAACTACAAAGTTACTAGTTTTTTAAATCACTTAAGTACAAATTACTTCTATTCATTGAAATTACTTATAATCTTTTTTTTTCGTATTTATTTCTAAGGGATAGGATTATTATTATAAATTTGCCTTAATTTTTGTCTCAATATTTTAATGTTAAGTATATGAAAATTCACAGTTCAGTATTAAGTTCACAATGTTATGTTTTTAACTAAGTTATATTTTGTTTATTATTATTAAACTATCGTCTCAGTTTTAAGAAGGTATACCAAAAAAGAGGACGGTAACTTTGTCGTCCTAAAATATTACAATGAAAACTTGTTTAAGAGAAGGAAAAAGAGTCTCATAATCAATTACTTCTAGTATTTGGAAGTTGAAGTCATAGTTGTAAGTTCTTATTGTTAAAATTAAGTAACATAGTCACTCTTTTTGGGCGTGCAATGTATATATAGTATATTGGTGATTTATAATGAAACTTATAAGATAACCTCATTGGCTACTCATGTTAGACATTCGAAACCGCTTCTAAATTCTTGTCTAAAATGAGGCTAACCGGAAAAGTCCATTTATTGCTAGCAGGATTGGTAAACGTAATAATATAAACGCTACCGAGCTGGGTATCAAGTACTGATAGTTAAAAGTATTGGTCGGTGTTTTGTTATAACTATTCAGACAGTTTGATACATTTCGCCTAAACCTGCGGTCCTAACATGCATGGCATAAAGATAAATTAGAACCGTTTATCTCTATGACTATCTCTTTCGTCAGCACTAGTGTGAGAGAGACGTACTTAGAGATAAACGGTTCTAATTTATCTTTATGCCAAGCATGTTAGGGCCACTGGTTCACTTATGGTAGTTCCCAATATTTATTCCGCGGATAGATTTAGTTACAACGTGTTGAAATTTGCATTTTATGCCGCATACAAAAAAAAAACATACATTTTTACTGGTAGTGGGCAAGCAAATCTCTCCACGGATAGAATATTGGGAACGGGTGTTCTTGTTACAGATACTATTAAATAAATAATTAGGTATACGAGAAAATGCTGCTCATTGCTACATCTTAACAATTTTTGACTCGTATTATTTTACATTTTTAAGGATATATAACTTACAATCTCAAACTTATAACGTGTTCAATATAGATAAGTACCATAAATAGTAATAGTATTCGAATATTTTTGCTAAGATTACGGGAAATAATGATTTTATACAATCTCTTTTTTTGCAAAATTAACTATCCGTAATGTAACCGCCGGGTACTGTGTCAATATTTAGTTATAGTATCCGAGCCACGGACAAATTTGGTCAATCATTTCCTCCCGGCCGATAACTCGTACAATGATTCAGAGAGTTGTATTATGAAGCCTCGTGAACGTCAGCTGCGGTTCCGTGGGTGGGTTTAGCATTAGTAACCTCAAAAGCAAGTTTTTTTTATGATTTCCTCCCGGTCGAAGATTTTTCAGATTACGAGGGAAGGTCCAATAATTCGCGGAATGAAGGAGAAGGGGGGAGAATTATATACAACCGCTTTGCGTGATTCTCATGACAACTCTTTTGACTTAATATGTAAAATTTCAGCCCAAAACTATCATTTGTTTTTAAGATATCACCTTTTAAACGAATGAATTCGAAAAACACTGCAACTATGGAGCAAATCGAACATTAAGCCGTGATAAAATTCCTATTTAAGCAAGGAAAACCTCCGCAAGTAATATTAAATGAAATGAAATCTATTTATGGGAACCAGTGTCCTGATATAACCATGGTTTACAAGTGGCATAGTCTCTTCAAACATGGCAGAGAGTCAAAAAGTAGAAAAACTTGTACTGGAAGATATACGTCTTAAAAAGAAACAGTTATCTACATTAGTTGGCGTATCAGATACTACTATTTTAAGGATTCTGCACGATCATCTTGATATGACGAAAGTTAGCGCAAGGTGGGTGCCGAGAATGCCCAAACCGCTTCAGATGCAACAACGAGTCCAAGCGTCAAAGCACTTTTTAGACCCGTGTGGCGATAATGCTACCCACATATTAGAAATAATTGTGACTGGAGATGAAACTTGGATTCATCACTTTGAACTTGAGTCTAAACAGGAGTCGATGCAATGGCATAAAAAGGGTGCACCAAGTCCTAAAAAGTTCAAGGTATCAGAATCAGTCGGAAAGCAGATGGCTACGATTTTTTGGGATTTCAAAAGAAATTTTATAGATTGACTACAGGGATGAAGATGTCACTATAACTGGACCATATTGCGCAATATTAGAATGGCTACGGGAAGCCATTAAAGAAAAAAAATATACGGGTCGAATAGATAACTGCCTCCTTTTTTGAAGTCGGTTAAAAAAAGCGGCGAATGTTAACAAAGGGTGTGTTGCTTTTGCATGACATGCACCGGTTCACAAGAGCAATGTTGCCACTGCTGCTCTTCAAGGATGCGGCTTCGAATTGCTGGCCCACCCACCCTACAGCCCGGACCTGGCCCCCAGCGATTATTAGTAATTCAAAAATTAAAAAAAAATGTAGGGGATTTTTTTCACGATGGTGAAGAAGTGAAGGAGGCAATTTAGGCTCATTTTGACGGCAAAGAGAAAATATCTTTTTTTGCAGGCTAAGAGAAATTAATTCCTAGATCTAAAAACTGTAATGCACTCGAGGATAATTACATTGAAAAAGAAAAATATTATTATTATTGTTTTTTTTTTAATTCACAACCTTTTTATTCCGCGAACTATTGGACCTCACCTCGTATAACTTACCCAATATATTGAAGGAAAAAAATGACGGCTGACTATAAAGAGGTGGATTATACGTCAGTTCATCACCAAAACATGAAAGCTGACGTATTGTATAATACTTGTGTTTATTATAATACACCACTTTAAAGTCTACGACTTCTTTTTCCTTCAAGATATCGGGTTAGCTATAATCTGATATATTTTCGAATGGGAGGGAATTATATAAAAAAAAACTTGGTAAAGTAGTTATTCTTTTTCTTGTCCCGATCGCATTAGTTCCTTATCTGGCAAACAAAGCCATTGTCTTCATTGTGAGTGTAACCGCCAATCGCTTCTTTGAAATAGAAGGTCGTAACTGTAAACACTATTACACACAAAAGGCTTCCTAAGGTAAGAAGGTTCACATTAAAACACTGGGCATGTCAGGTGTTGGACATTTTGTATTAAAAACGGCAGTAAAGTGCAGATTGAAGCATTGAATAACAAACAGAATTTGATACTTTCTTGAAACTTTCACTTTCGCTTGTGAGCGACTCATTTATTTATATTATTTATGTTATATTATTATATTTTATTTAGGTAACTACATTTGTGTACTTAAGCATAAATATTGTTATAATTTTTTTTATTTTTAATTTAAATATTACGGTAATTATTTGGTTTACACCATTTTATTATTTAGTTATTGCGTATTATTATTATGCCTTCCGTTTAATTTACTTATGAAAAAAAAAATGTACACTTTTTTATGTTATATTAAGTATATGGGTAGTTTAATTAAGTTAGTAAAATACATTTATAATTTTCACTGTTATTTTATTTTGTTCAATCCTAAATTTTATTATGTATATTCAAATATTTTGTAAACGAGTATTAAATTGTGTTAGTCGTTCTATGCCATCCATTTGTACTTTACGGCTGTTTTAAATACAAAATGTTCAACACCTGACATGCCCTGTGTTTTATTGAGAACCTTCTTACCTTAGACATAAAGACGTTCTTTGTGTGAAATGGTTTTTAGCAGTTACTACCTGCTATTACAAAGTAGCGATTAGCGGTTACACTTCACAATGAAAGACAGTCGCTTTGTTTGCCAGACAAGGAGCTAATGCGATCGGGACAAGAAAAAGAATTACTACTATACGTGCTTTTGAGGTTACCACTGCTCAACCCACGTTACTGTTCACGGGGCTTCATGATACAACTCTCTGAAACATTGTACGAGTTATTGGCTTGGAGAAAAATGGTCATGAAAATCTGTTGCTGGCTCGCGGACCATTATGAAAATAATCCGAATTCTACAGCATTGTTGGATGTGTGGAAGCAAATTGAGATCAACACGGTCGTTATGATGTTTGTGTAAAATTGTTTAAAGCGAAATTTATTCAATTAAGATTTATATTTAAAACTGTTTCGAGATGGGCATAATTTCACAATAAGTTACATCAATTTTCAACAAAACATTTGGTAGTAATAGATTGTTCAACAAGCGCATATAATGAGTCATTTTTATCGAGATATTTAGGTTCGGTAGGATTGAGGTAAAAATGGGTTTTATAACAGGGTTAACACTCGGCTCTTCACTTCGATTGAGAGTAACTAAAACACTGATATGGCAATGGTGTGAATGTACACCATGATATATATATCGTTGTGTGGCTGATATAAGGCTAGATATATACTTATAATACTTATATAAGTATATAAAATATTTACAACCTGGATGCGAGTGTTTTAAGCCACTTGTTTATGACAACCACAGACTGGTCAGGTCTGTGTGTTATTGAATTTAAATCGATATAGATATTAGGGTTTAAAAATACATTTTAATAATAATGCTGTACTGAATAGTTAAACTGACTAATATTTGTAATAAATTAATCAACAATCAGTTTCAATAAATTGTTTATTTTTATTTTCGTAAGGGACCTTACAGTACTCAGGTCGTCATATGAGATCGGGTGATCATACGCGCAGAACAAACATGTATAAAGGCAACGTCAGTCGACTGAATACGAGTCAGTGGTTGTCCGGCCAGATCGTACTAGCATAAAGCGTTACTAGTATAAAGACGATGTCAGTTGGCCAGATCCGTTTGAAACTGATACGATCGCCGTATACGGCGGCCATACTAATGTAATTGAGCTATTAGTCGGGTTCTTCGCACTGGACCTTTGCTTGTCTCGGTTGTAAGACGGGCCAGTGTGGCGATGTGACCACAACATTTATTGCCACTCCGTATATCCAGTGGGTCATTGTGTTTGCAGGTTGCGTCGTTGCGTCAGAGGATGACGTTCAATCGAATACCTACACTGAGACATTTAAAGATAACATTATTTAGACAAACATCAGTAGGGTACTTTATAAAAGTCAAAGAAAATAATAATTTTGAAAAAATGCCAAAGTGCCAATGCGCGACCATTCTTGTAAAGAATGATGGGCAAATTGGCCCATATAACCAATACAAATCTCATGTATACCACGTGAAAGCTAGTTACATAAGCTTCATTTTCTAATATGGGGACAAATTTCAAAAACCCCGGAGAAGATAGTTATCAGCCTTCAAATATTCACACACACAGAACATTTATTACTATACTAGATGTGCCCCGCATGCGTTGCAATGCTATTTCCCGTATATTTTACCCAGCCTTCACAGTCTAGTCGTCATAATAACAATTACAGCAAATAGTGGGATCAATAAACCTACATACGTTATAATTCTATTGGTGTTTGGGCTGGGTTCCATACATTTTTGCCCATCATCCTTTCATAAAATCACATTAAATGGGAAAGAGAGATAGTCTTTTTTACGTAAAATTGAAGGTACCTACTTAGGCTTTTTAAAATCAAGTCACTACTAACCTCTCAACCGGTTTGTTTACTTTAACGATTTTTTGTTTCTTTTTATTCTCAAATACTATATGTAACTACTATTACTTAACAAGTATTCAGAGATGTCCTATTTCATTGATGCCCTTACATTTTATGGCTCATTTACTCGAGAAACCATCTTTTCGTACTCACCTATGGAAGCTGAGATTTTCACACAAGTTTTCTTTATTATCGGAACGTGATCAGCAACCACTTATAATGCAGGCCCTTTTTGCAGTTTCCTTTAATGCAACAAGATGCACAGAATACAAAAAAAACTAAGAATTAACAATTTTGTGGAAACAAAACGTTCAGCCAAGTTTTGTGATTTCACAACTGATAGTATGACCAAATTAAGAAGAGTTTCAAATTAACAAACATACGAATACTAAATTGCCAATTATATTTGGTATCACAAAATTACAGGCCAAATGCGCATGTAGGTATGTGGTGTACCAATTAAGCCTAGCCTAGCCTGTATTTGAAGTTTTAGGCGGCAAGGCCAAGTCACCAGCCTTGACCGTCACCAGATTATAATCTCCGACACTAATGTTCATACTAGTTCATTTAAATAATAATTAATTTTAACTAATTCGGGGTAAGCTTTAACCAATTTAATGAAATACATTTGTGTCGCCCGTTAACCTGTGCAAAGTGCGTTATGCGATTATTTTATTGCTGATAGCAACAAGCATAATATCAGTGTTATTATACTATGATAATGCCTAGGTACCCACAATTATATTCGCCGTGGGAGCATGATCAATAATAAACGATTAACTTTTGCACGCATTTTCGCATTTAGCCGTCGCATTCGATAGTAGGTACCTATTACCAAGTTAGTCGCCTATAATATAATTAATGATCCAATGAAGCCTACTTAGTGGTTTAATTTATTTTAACTTATTATAAGCTTTCATTTGATGGACTTCCTGCGCAAATTGACAAATATTCATAGATTTCAGGTCCTATTCTATTATTCCTTTGGTTCTCCGGATATAATTTCCAAAATAACATATTTGATTCTTCGATTTTTCCTTATCATTCGCAAGAGGTAGATTTTTATATAATTTTTAGTCTTTTTAGGGTTCCGTACCTCATAAGGAAAAATGGAACCCTTATAGAATCACTTCGTTGTCCGTCTGTATGTCTATCTGTCTGTCAAGACCCTTTTTCTCAGGGACGCGTGGAGGTACCAAGTTGAAATTAAAATCAAATACTCATGTCTACAGTTTCTTGTAGCTGTAAATAACTCAACCTTACAGCCATTTATGCCACATATTTTGATATTTGCAAGGGAATCAAAACTTATAGGGTACTCCCCATTATCCTAGAATCGTGAAATTTGGTATGAAGCAATTTCTTATAGCACAAATTAGGGAAAAATCCGAAAACCGTAAATTTGTATTTACATCTCAAAAAACAATAGTTAAACAGAATAGCATATCTAGGGTTGCGTACTTACGTGGCAATAGGTAGAACATTAATACATTTTTCGTATCTAGTTCTTTATTTAGTAATTTAATTACATAAAAGTAAGAATTCTAAATAAAACACCAATCCTCTATCTTATGGTACAGTACGGTAACTAACTGATAGACAATGCACAGCTTAAACCGGTGGTCCTAGAGATTTGAAATTTGGAGGAAATATTCATGGAGTACCCTAGGGATGCACTAAGAAGGGATTTTTTGAAATTCCGCACCTAAAGGGTTGAAAAGGGATGATAAAGTTTGTATGAAAATATTTTTATTTAAGTTACAATTTTGACACTTGATAAAATTAAATATACTCTAAAAAATATATTAAATAACACGTTTTATTATTTTTGCTAATTCATCTGTGAAGGGGGTAAACGGGGGTGGCAATGTTATGGAGAAACATTAATTATTTTTTCTAGGTACGCTTTTGAAAACATTTTTGCATACTATTCGAAAGCAAGTAGGTAATACGAAAATACATTTTGACCGATTTAAGGGTTGATTTATCAAAAGGAAAATGTATGTAATTTCCACGGATCTACTTGACATAAATACGTAACACGCATATAAACTTTTTATGTAATAAAAAAAGATATCATGCCTCGATATTTATTTAGAGATCTTATTCCAAACATAATTAGACATTTTGTTTTAAATCAGCCTTCTGAAAATTAAATATTTTTAGAAAAAAAAACGTTAACACCGGCCATATATATGCGAGTCGGACTCGCGCACGAAGGGTTCCGTACCATTATATTTAACAAACAAGAAAAAACACGTTTGTTGTTTGGAAGCCCCCTTTAAATATTTGTTGTATTTTAATTTAATTATTTATTTTTAAAGGGAATCTATACTTAACCAAATATTCTGTCAATATTTCAAGCGTCTATCAATATCGATAGATGTTGCCGTTATGAATATCGAGCAAAAACGAGCAAAAAAATCCGTTTGTTGTATGGGAGGCCCCTTAAATAATTATTTTATTCTGATTTTGGGTACGGAACCCTAAAAAACCTTTGTTAAAAACAAGTGGAATGCATTCTACCCTCGATTCTGAACGAACAAATGCGGCAATGTCGCTAGCTGAATGCTGGCCATAGATGCTCGGAACTGTACTCGATCTCTACCTTGTATGTCATGTCTGGTTTCTTTCTGTAAGTGGCATATTATGAATAAATAAAAAAAATTTATCTACACCCATATCATAAAACCTCCATAATGTAATCAAAAACCGTAGGAAAGGACCAGCATTATGACAACCAATTAGGTAAAACCAGTTCTGTAATGTTATTACAGTATCGATTTTAGTATCGTAATTAGATTAAATTTGGAACAGCTGTCAAAACTCAAGTGGGTGGCTATTCTAGTATCCATAGATATTAAAACAGTTATTGATACGAAATATCAACTTAGTATGTTTTTTTAATATAAACTGCACGACATTTGATCTCTTAAAAAAATTGGTCTTGACGGAGGATCGAATTGCCGCCATTACTGCTTTCATGATTCATGTTGGTTTTTTGCTGAACGAAAGTAGAATTGTAAAAAGTTGTTTGTAATTTACATTTTAGTTGAAAATATGAATAGTAGTCTTGTCGGAGTGACTGTGTGATGTGAAAATGCGCCGGATATCGTAAATGCAGCCACGATTGCAACAAATAACTTTTTGCCAGAAAATATTGCTTCTGAACACATCATGGAGGATTTATAATATGTGTGTAGATACAGTTATGTATGCAACTCTGCATAATTTCGCCTTAAAACACACGTGCGATCTTATTATGAAACTCGCTAAAAGCTCGTTTCTTAAAACCGCACTAGTGTTTTAAGGCCTATCATTATGCAACCGTTGCATAAACTACTAATTGAGGATCAAATACTGTGGAAAAATATTATGTATTTGATGAGAGGAAATAAACATTTTAATAATGGTTTTATTTCTCACTTAGGTTTACCGGTTTGCGTCCCGGCACAGACACCGGGCTATTCAAAAATCTTATTAAACCACCTATTTCTTTTAACTTAAAATTTTGTATAAATAAATACATTTAAATAAAAATAATAACTCACGTTTTTCTTATTTGGGTACTATTTGGGTACTCCCAATTTCGGGAAACACTGCCAATCCAAGAATCCGTTCTGTGTACGCTACCTTGACGACAATGTAGCGTCCTAACTTCTGCCCCTTATATCTTGAACACAACAAGGGTACTATTTTTTTATATAGTCGCTAATTCGGTACTATTTGGGTACTAGTATTTGGTATTATCAAATACTTGAAATCTTGTTGATGTACGCTACCTTGACTATGACTTTTTTTTCTTCAAATTCGATAATTTTATTGCTATGCGGCGGATTTGAGTGTCATGCGCATTGATAATTTTCCAGCCACTAATACAACCTTTTAGAGGCTGATTCTCATAAAAAAGAACCTATTTCCTTCTCCAGGGCTTACACTATCTCCGTACCAAATTTCATCAAAGTTCGTTGAGCGGTTTAGCCGGGAATCGCGCAGATAAAGACATCCATGAGCTCTCATCAGGCACGCAAGAACTAGCCGTAAATAAATTTACAAATTCACAATTGCAGGGATGATTCTCTTAAAAAAAAACTCGTCTCTCTGTCTTTTCCCTGGGCTCAAACTTTTCGGTTCGGTTTTTTTCTCTTACTTATACCTACCTAATTGTTTGTTTTCATGAGTATTTATACCAAGTCTCACGAGTTCTTTAGGTTTTTTTATATTGTCTTCAACGCCGTCTTTCACCCCCTTCTAGCTTTATTTCCAAAAGTTTCTATAGCTCATGTCCTGCCTGTTATTGCCCTTAATATAATATCGATTGAAATCCAGATCCAGATCCATCCACTAGTTAAAGTTTATTGCGCACATGCAAACACAAAAACCATTGGGATGAGATATATTGCTCATTCTAAATCCCCCCCAATAGCAATTTTTTCATTGTTATCTTCAATGTACAGTCTATTCCAATTTACGATTTTAATATATGTATAGATTGTTACATAAGTGGTTAAAGAGTGAGTTATAAGAGTTAAATTGCAGTATATAGAAAAAATGGCTTTTTATTATTTTTATTTTGTGTTTATTTAGTTAACTCTTAAATCGATGACATGGTTCGTTGGAACTTTGCCCATCTCTTATAAATTCAGACTTTCTCTCACTGACCCATTTGGATCGCATACCCTGTTTATATAATTAAGAATGGCTCACTTCATATAATAAGATTATTATGTTGTTTTTGCTCAATCGTTTGTGATGACTACGAAAATTTAGCAGATTCTAAAAATAATGTCTTCATTATGCGAAATTCTTTTTAATCATAATATTTATGAATTTATTCTAAGTATGATATACAGACCTGGTCCAGAGCGCTTTCAAAGTATACTTATATTTAGGAAAAAATGCAATAGGTGATCATGTACGAGACATGCAATTTAAATTATTCTTTAAGGAATTGAGGCACATTTTAAGTGATGGCACAATACTTTATGAACATATTATATTTGTATCTAACTAATATTAAGTATTAATTGTCTCTAACTTCATGTATCATTGAGAGATAGGAAGATATTGACTTTACTAGGTTATGCTATAATACATGGTAAGTACCGTTTTGATCGTTGTGTGTATATATGAGAACACATCTAAACTATAAATAAACTCTGGCAATATGATCTAATCAAACAACTTTAAAATATTTATTGATTGATGTTCTTGTTATTGTAATGAGTATAATACAGGATGGTTGGCGGGACGTGTGCCAAACCACTAGGGTGGGTAGGTAGGGTCACTTGCAACATGTTTTGGCCCCATTAACACTTACCAGGCAGACGGCTTATTTTTAATATATTTTTTCAGTTATTTTAATGTTTTCCCTAAAGTTCGCCATTGTGTTAACCTAATCCCCTTCCAGTTTTATTTCTAAACGTTTCTATAGCCTTTGTCCTGCCTAAAGTTTCCCTTAATATAATATCGAACACCGCAGCAGCATTTTTCATTGTTATTTTCACTGTACGGACTTATTCCACTTTACGATTTTATTATATGTATTGCTTAAAAAAATAGGAGTTCCACAGACCTTCAGATCTTGTCAAAACTTTTCCCATTCCTGAGCATTCTACTCTATACCACATGCCCAGAAATACTTTTGATTACCAAGTAAATAAACGGGTTACTCTCTGAAACGGCTTTTGCAAGACTTACAAAAACGTAAATGAAATAAGTTAGTATGATATGAGGTGCAAAAAGCCTCTATTATTGACAGAAAACGTCTTTCCTGCCTGAAGCCTGTCTTTTTTTTAATTCTCTATAATTCTGCTTGATTTTTTAACTACATAATGTGGGGAAATTATGATATTATGGTTTATTCAGATATATATATATATATATATATATATTAGTAACACGCGTACATTAAAGATCAAAATTAAAATAATTTTGAACCGTCAAATCAGTACCTAACAAAAGAGTTTTTTGACCGTTTTTTTTCTGGGATACCTTATAAAAAAAAAACAGCCGTCGGCCTGTTAAGTTGGGCCAAAACCTGTTGCAAGTGGCCCTCCCTTCCCACCCTAGTGGTTTGGCACACGTCCCGCCATACGCGAAATTAAATGTTTAACTCACCGACTTAAAAACGCTTTTTATTAAAACATATAGTAACATGAAGCGGTTATTTGGAGCAAAAATTAATAAATGTTAGTATGTAGGTATTGTACGAGTATACCTGCTAGTGTATTATTTTTGACATGTGTACAAGTATATCAGCAGTATTAAACATGCGAAAACAAACCAGTTTTTAATGATAACTTGTGTCGAATCTCTCTATGGTTTTTCTGTTCACCAATAATTTAAAACTCTGAATATAATGAATGGTAGTTAGTGCCGAGTTTACCAACGACTAAACATAAGTTTAAGCGTTAAACACGTGTACCATTAAACGGCTGATTAAAAATAAAACGTCTGTTTAATTGTTGGTGCACACCGCACTTAGGATTCTGCGACTACCCTAAGCACTCCAACTAGCTGCAATTTGGATGTGGTACTTTATCTTAATAAAAATCTATTTTACATCTTTGTTTTTATTTTAAAATGTAAAATTTAAATGAAATTCGTTCTTTTGCGCAGAGGTTGATGTTCAGTTGTAAGTATATTTGTAACTTGTAACTCGAGCCTGCCAAATTTGTCACAATTTGCATGCCTTTTGAGATGAGCTTACAAAAAGAACATACCAAAGGCACTTGCACTGCTACTAAACGTCGAATTTATATTTTTATTAGTGAATGTTATTCCATTGTGAAATATCTGAATAGGTGTCCAATTACGACTTATTAATATTTAATTAAATTTTGAAGACTGCCATTTATTTGATATTAATATTCAGGTAGTAGAATGTTAACGTGTAAGGTTTTGTAGTTAAAGTTTTTCAATTGTACACAATTAAACTTGCAGTCTTCTGTATCTATCGGTACACTATACATATATAATTGTAATTACTTTATGTATCTACTTACATAAGCTATCTATTTTAAACTAAGTCAAGGATCGGTGTTTGCCCTGTGTGTCTTACCCTCTTAACTGTGAATAAAAGTTTCCCTAATCGATATTGTTATGTGTTTATTATACTCAGCTAGACATACTTCGGTACTCAAACCCTGAGATTCAATATATGAGTATTAATTGTACTTAGCAATTGTAAACCCCAACTGCTTCTTAGCGACACAAAAAAAGGACTAGCAATGGTAAATGACAATCTACGATTCAGAAAGGAATTTAATAGCATACCGCTTTATTTGGTTCAGGAGAATTAGACAAAAATATGATTCAAAATAATTTTCAGACACACATTCATTTTACAAGTTTATATTGTTATATTATAATATACCTACTATTAAAACATATTAAAACATATATTTATTATGTTAGTTACAGTGCAAATAATTTGTATGTACTTAGTTCTACCTATCCCTGTGTGGGTTAATGATGTTTCTGAATAATCTCATCGTATAGTATCGATCAGCAATGTCTTAAGCTTGTTTTTAAATGTTCTGTCTCTTCGCGAGTTCTTTCTTCATCTGGAACAGAATTCTAAATGTTTGACCCATTGATGTTGAGTGACCATAATCGGGCCTTTGCGAGCCGCCGTCGGAAGTGAGTAAACAGTGCTACCTCCTGGTGGTTCTACCGTCGGTCGGTGCATTGATTTTGTAAGTTTTCATATTTAACCTTACATATAAACATGCAGTGAGTACATAGACGCTCCTTATAGGTTAGGATCTTTTATTATCTGAAGAGGAGTTGGGCATGGTAGTCTACAGGTATTTTATCTATTATGCACAGGGCGCGTTTATGTATCGTAAATAAGCTGTCACGATCAGCAATCGTAACCCATCGGAGATGCCTTGTGACATAACACAAGAATTTCCCATACAAATTGACCTGACGTCTAGATACGTAGAAACACCACATAGACATACATACATACATACATACTTTTGTCAATGAGATACGAATACGTTAAAATACGTCGACGTTTCTACACGTTTTGACACATTGCGCAGTATAAGTCATTTACATCATGACACAACGGCAACAACTGCTGTCGGATGCATTTTGATCTCGTCCTACTGGACTAAGAATAGCACCAAAGGGTACAGGCGTCCCTAGATGTATGTAGCTGAGTTTTGTCGATATTCTAGGAACGGTATCCAAATGAAAACTTGAGTCTGAGTCTGAAAATGAACTAACGCTATTCGAATCACCGACCTCTTTAGCCAGATCGTTATCTTGATCTGATGCATACTCTTCATCATCAGAAAAGGGATCCGGTTCCGGAGATTCTGGAATCTCACCTATCGTTGATTCCGCAAAGAACTAATTAAATCTTTGTTCCACTTAAACACGGAATAATTATCTATATCAAACGTTATTATAACCATTTTTCATATGTTAATAATTGCCAGTTTATACTTATACAGCAAACACTGCAACAAACCCAAAAACTTTACGTTTAGGCTACAGCATCAGAACGAAAGCTACCCGCCGCGCACCACCACCAACTCGCGCACAGGCTAGGATGTAGTAAGGCAGTGGGACGTCAATAGTCGTTGTGCGTCTGTGAGTGGTCAGCACACATGGACAACGACTCTAGTTTGAACTATAATAAAACCCATACCAGGTGACGAAAGAAGCCTATAGTAATTGACTTAATGTGGCGGCATGACGTCACTATTACATTTTTGTACGGGTTGCTCGCGTTCTTGTACGTTCTGTCAAATAGATAACGTTTCTTTAGGGCGTGATCAAACGTTGTGTCATAACATCAAGCCCGTCATTCGACGTCTAAACGCGGTGCTCGCGTCAACGTGTTAAAAATATAGCCTATATTTCTCAGGGATAGTGTAGCTATCTATTAGTGAAATATTTTTTAGAATCGGTTCATTACTTCCTCCAACGATAAATTTTACCTCTTTATAATATTAGTGTAGATTAACTGCGGCACCTCCCAAATTTAGGGCATATTACGTGGTCCTATGATCTGGAGTAATCGCCACCATCTTACATAATTATTCATTCGCTCATTTGCAGCCTCATGCATGTTTTGTGCAAATTAATACTCATTAAATTGTAGATAAAAAGTACCTATCGTAGGTCTTTTGACAAAAGAGCGAACAGCCAATTGATTTCAAATGTCTATAATGTTTATAATACGAAAATGGTTGGCTCTCTTGTTTGCGCATTTGCCCATCTGTCTAAGGACCGACGTTATATAATCCAGAAATCTTTGCTATAAGGCGAATCCATAGTAAATCCATACTAAGAAAAGTAGCACCAATCTTTAACGAACTTTATTTTTTATAAAACCACATCAAAAACCTTTACAAAATGCATAAACATCAGCCAACATATTAGACATGTTGATAATAATGAATAGTACCTACTTGTGATGGTTAGATAAAGTTGAACTGATTAATGTTATTAATACATTTATATCATAAAACGAACATCAAATCACAAAGATAATAATTCTATCGGCAGTACACATTCTATATTAATAATAAACCCCTGATATTTTATTGTGCTCCCGCCAGGTCAAGCATAATTTTTCTCTCAAGTAAGTTTGTTTATTTTTGTTAGTACTAATATTAACAAAAATAGAAAGTAGATAAAAATGACACCTATCCAAAATTCATCTGAACTTCTCGGCAGTTCACATTGAATAATAAATTAAAATTTCACGGTTGTGGTTAAAAGCTAGTGACATTCAAATGAGCCAATCTTATTTGTGGATTTTTTCTCGCTCACCGGTCCGCTGCCTCGCTGCTCGGCACTTGTGGAAAGCCAGCCTCTCTCTAATCTCTAGTGCCATATTGACGTCAAGCGCATTAACTTAGTACAATGGTAACGTGACACAGGGTGGCTTGCACCAAAATCATAACAATTACGAGTATAAATGTTAAGTCGATTGAGTTTAACAACTGACAGTTCTATACATGAGGTAGAATTATGACAGCCCTTAATCGTGTTTAACAATTTAAATATGTTTAGATTTTGATACAGTGGTCCTTAAAATTTAATTGAACGCAATAATTATTTGCTAGATCTTTTAAAATGTTTGTACTTATTATGAGTAGGAATAGTTATTTACTGCGTGGTAATTAGATTGAAGTCAGTATTGTAAACTATTTTATTTTTTTAAATAATTATTGCTGAAATTTTCGGCTATACACTGAAAAGTCTGATTTGCACAGAATCCATTACATTTAATTTATGTTCATTAATTAATTACTTACGTGTTTTGATTTTAAAACCTTTGGATTTATGGTATACAAGCCTTACCATCAACTTCGTTCGCGTGGAAATGTATCCTTAAAATAAGATAAAATATCATGTTACTAACTTTTTAAATTTATAATTTTTGGCCTAAAGGGTTCTTATCAGGAACGCCCGAACTTGCTGTTAATTAATTTCCCAGCCCCTATTTCACGATTTTAGAAATTGGTTGCCCATGAAATTAGCCTAGGTCCTTTCTCAAGGCTTAAACTATCTCCATGCCAAATTGCATCAAAATCGTTTTAACGGTTTAGCCGTAAATTCGGCAAATAAATAAAAAGACACCAACGGGCTCTCACCGGGCCGCACGAAATTCCCGTAAGTCAATTTACTTGCCCCGATTTGCCCGATTAGGTGATTTTCTTTAAAAAAAGTAGCCCATGTCCTTCCCCAGGGCTCATACTATCTCCACGCCTCATCAAAATCGGTTCAGCGGTTTAGCCGTGAAAATGTAACAGATAGAGAAACATACAGAGTTGCTTTCGCATTCATAATATTAGTATCATTACATAATTACTTTTAATGAATTATTGTTTTCCGTCTGGAGGGTTGAAAAATTCCCAATGATGGTGGTGGATTGTACGGCTGTCACTTAGACCAAACATTATCAAACCAGCAATCAACACCAAAAATATGACTAAAGCCATCTGAATGTCCTTTTTATCTTCAGTCTCACTTATGTATGAAAATAATGAATTAAAAATGTTTCTCATAGTTCTTGTTATAGAGTTGTGACAAACACGTAGAAACTGTGCTCCGGCTTCAGCAATCGTAGGATCACGCGCCTTAATTGGTACTGGCATGCGCCTCGGCGAGGGGCGCGTTTGACCATCGTCTGAGCTGGACTCTGAATGCGGAGCCGCGGGGCGGCGCTTCGCTCGCCTAGTGGGCGGAGGAGGTGATTGATGTTGCGTCTCATGGAACTCTGTGAAAGGTCGCTCTCTGGGCGTAGGTCTGGGGTAAAGAGATGCTGAAGGCATTGTTATATCTTGAAGATACGAATACAGAAGAGGAGTAAGGTCAGGAAGAGGGGGTCTCTGTGGGGGAGAGGCCGCTTCTCCTTCATTTAAAGGTTTGGGTGGAGGCGTGAGTGGCCGTGTACTTGGCGACTGATTGGTGTCTAGTTCCGGCATTGTTTTTGTAGCTGGGTCCATTAAACTAGAAGATTGTTCATCTGTTTGAGTTTGTTCTTCTCTGGCAACGGGTTTTGGTGATACTGGTCTATCCTGGCCTTGTGTAACCGTTGCACTCGTTGAAATTTCAGCAAACTTTTTTACAATTTCATCTATGACTGACTGTGAAAATTCTATTCCGCTAACCGACATATGCCCAGATTTTGAATCCAATTCAGATACTTGAAGAGTCATGCCTTCTATTTCCGACACTAAAATCTTACTGGCTTGAAGTTCAGAAACAGTGAGTCTACCCACATCTAAATCTCTCACCTGTAGTCGTTGGGTCACTAGATTATCCAACTGAACATCTCTACTTGTATCATTGACTCTTTCAAGAGCTTGATCGTTACTAGGTAAAACCATTTTTCGAGGGCTAATGTTTGATACACTTTTTGGGTGTGGCAATGGTGGTACATCGGGAATTTGAGATTCATCCATATCTAAATGTTGTACGGTAAGGGAAGCTTCTGTTAACATTTCATCGCGATCATTAATTCTGGTTGGACTAGAAACCCTTCTTTCTACTAAAATTATGGTAGGCGATGTTCGGCCTATCTTGGGCTTAGATAATTCAGCAATTTTTGGGTCAGAAAGCTGGAATGATTTTTCAGACCTAGACGATGGGCGAGATATTCGTGGACTTTCGGCTACTTTACTTTGCGACTTACTTCTGTAAGACTGTTCGTTAACGATATCTTTTAAAGAGCTTGATGTTGAAAAATCCAAATTTTCTTCGATTCCCAATTCAAAGTCTACATCATCAGGGAGTGGATCTGTCTGAGTTGAAACCTCAATTTCTACGATATTGTCAAATTTGATGTCATCCTGAGTATCAGCAAAAGGATTCTGCGATGCGTCTAAGTCATCAAAATGTTTATTATTACTTGATATTTTTTTTGCCATCCTTGGTGGTCGCGGTGGAGGTGGAAGTGGTCTATCTTTCATCTTACTTACTACTTCACCTGAGTTCAAATCTTTATGAACTTCTGACAGTTGATGCTCATCAATCTCAACATATTGAGTAAGATCAGCACTTATTGAATATTTCGAAAAACTGTCCAAAGTCATAAGACTAGTTGATGATTTCTTTCGGGGTGGACGATCAGGTAGTTTTTTTTTGTCAACTTCAACAGTGTAATATTTCCTTTCAGAGCTATTACTTTTGCGTCGTCTAGCAGGCGGGGTTTTACTTCGTGAACGCCGTATAACTTTACTATTAGTTGCATAAGCAGTTTTATCGACTGTAGCATAACATGGGCTATCGTGACGTAGACTTTTATGGGTTTCGATGTCATCATTAGGAGGTAAATGGGTGTCAAGAGTTAATGATTCTGCGCCATGAGATGTTCGATCGTCGTCACAGAGAGATGTGCCCCTGGAGCTCCTTGACCGATTTCGTCTTGGGGGCAGAGGACTGTGCTCGGTAACTGTTTGAGGAACAATATACTCGTGTTCTGTCCTATACACGATTATCTGAAATATAACCAAACACAAAAAGTTAGTTTATTTTCTGAGTAGGAGAAAACTTGGCTGGGTTGGGATTAAATTTCACACTATTTACGCATTCCGAGTGACTTTAAAGCTCTTGCTAGTGACTTTCTTAATTCTACCTTATAAGGGAGATCAAAAGAATGTAGGTAACAAAAAAAAATGGTAGTTCTATAAAATCAAATCACATTTTTTTTAAATTTACATAGATTCTTTTTAGGGTGTAAAAATTCGCTAAGAAAGGATTTTACAAAAATCCACGATGAAATGGGAGTTAAAAGTTTGTTTGCGGAAGACAACGGGCAATAGACGTGCATGTAGAGAGAGCTTAGACGACAAAGAGCAGGCCGTCTGTAATGCAAGAATTTAGCACATCAACGGCTTTAAATTCTTCAGCATCTGGCTCTGTGAATTTTTGATTAGCATGACAATACACACGATTACGGATTATTCCAAATGCCCAGTGCTCCGCACTGCAGTCGTCCCATATAAAGGAAATGCAGCTTCTGATAGGTAACCCACACTATGACAGTTCTAGATATGTCAAAGATTGTATTTAATTGAATACGAAATTCAGTAAAACCTTGAGCACGAATGTGCGATCTCCTAGTAGGAGAGCTGTAAGACACTTTTGGGAAGGTATTTGAGGCACGATGAAAATTTGTTCAATATTTCTCCTATTATACCTAAGTACAGAACCGCCGACCTGGCTGAAGGGTAGCGGGGCTAAATCGACCCTTATATTTTTTAAAAAGAGATATTTTCCTATTTAAAGAGTGAAAAATTAAACAAGCTATATTATTAAGTCGGGTCTAAACGTTTGCCAGGTGCTTGTAAAATTATTTTGCAAAAATTTCACGGCATGGTATGCATTGAATTTTATGTTTTTTTTTTCCATCACCTGGAAGTTAGAACGGCCCATTGAAATGATCTGTCTGTTATAAAATATACATTTTTGTCATAAATAAGAAACCACGTTCACCTGTTTTTTTTTATATATAAGGATTGATTTAGCCTCGCTGGAGTCTGGCCAGTGAATTTTAATATGGAAAAGAGGGAGGCAAATTTAAAAAAAAAAAACGAGACGTAGAAACATCATAGTTAGTAGGAAAAAACAGTCTTAATAATGGTCTATTATAGTGGTCAAATTCAGAAAGTCCACTCAAGCATTTGATTAGAGATTAAAGAGTTAAATGTCCCTCAACTAGTTGTCATCATATGCAAAAACTTTACTTTAATTAAAGATCAATTTGAGTAGCAGTTCTGAATTTGGCCATACATATTTAAATCATATGAAACAAAAATGCGATCGCTGCTTAGGATGAGTGGGGGGAATATTATCCTTAATTCCGTCTTACTCCGTAGGTCAGTGCCAAGTAAATAAAATGATGTATTATTTAGTAGATTTGCTCGTAACTGCGTCCGATGGCGACTTGCTTATCGTAATTTCCTCGGGGACTTTTAGAATATCGCTTTATAGTTATCGTATGTTCCAGGGTTTAAACTACACGTGCCAATTAGGTTTTGCTCGCGATATCCGCCTTGAACTCTCCCATCGCGATTCTTTATTCTTGTATGTGATGTAAGTACAAATTTATGGTTTTCGGACTTTCCCTGTACATCTGGTATAAGACATTG
Organism: Tortricodes alternella; assembly: GCA_947859335.1. Lineage (NCBI taxonomy): Eukaryota > Metazoa > Arthropoda > Insecta > Lepidoptera > Tortricidae > Tortricodes > Tortricodes alternella. The sequence continues at coordinate 16,128,735 of OX401970.1, read as the reverse complement.
CATTTTGCCAAATCTTCCGGGATTCCGTTGCGTGTATCAAAATATGTGGCATTAAATGGCCTTAACTTTTGATTGCGTACATTTTGAAGATAGGCAGACAGACAGTAAAAACTTTGTATAGGAAGAACTGCGCCTCTATTCGGGAACGCTAAGTGATTCTGTAGCGACTCGTAAGCCAGATTTCTCATTCCACTCTTCCGCACGACGCGAAATGCGTAAGAGCGAGATGAGAGATCTGGCTTACGAGTCGCTACAGAATCACTTAGCGTTCCCGAATGAGGCGCCAGATTTCATTTGTTTATCAACTTGAAACTTAACTGTGTGTGTGTGTGTGTGTGTGGGTGTGTGTGTGTGTGTGTGTGTGTGTGTGTGTGTGTGTGTGTGTGTGTGTGTGTGTGTGTGTGTGTGTGTGTGTGTGTGTGTGTGTGTGTGTGTGTTTGTGTGTGTGTGTGTGTGTGTCAAGGGCTCAAGGGGTATCTTCTGTTTGATTGTCGCATAACGATTTTATTTATTTCGTGGTCAAGAAAGATTCACAGTAAACAAAGTACCTAATGAGTCGTTGTACCTAACCATCTTTGAGTCGAACTCACCTGCAAGCATCAACAATGGCCAGTAAGTGTCGTGCCTTATGGCTTACAAGCTAGCTTCCTTTTCTCGGTTTTTAGTTTTAGTGTTAAACATCGTAGGTAATTACTATAAATTAGCTGTCTCACAGCACTTCTTATGGGCTTCGGCATTAAAACACATAAAAAAGTTCAATTATAACCGCCTAATCACACGTTTTGACAACTGATGTAGGTTTAACAGTAATCGTGTATTGCAATATAAATATTTCTAGTTCAAGGCCACTATCAACCTTCACTGGTCAGTATCTACCCTTCAGCCAGGTCTGCGGTTTTGAACTTAGGTATAATACCGAGGGAATAATTATAAACGACTTTCAAGTTCGAAGTTTCAGTTTAGAAGTCGCCGGGAAAAGCCAGTCTTAAAATAATGCCCGTTTATTTAAAATAATTTATTTATTTTACTTTATATCTTTTATTTTTCATATTAACGCCAAATACTGGCTACATTTATTTAAATAAGACTTTTGAATTAATTAATAAATAATAACTCGTAATCGACTATACAACGATTTTTTTTCTAACTGAGAGAACCCTATTTTCGGGGGAAATTTGATTCCGCTACCAACATTATTGATTCACCTGTGTGATGTGTTAATACGTTACACGACGTGATTACGCCTACATGAAACTATTTTGTGCCTCACTTATATGATAGGTCGGACATTCTAAATTTAGGCTCATTCGTTTCTGAGATAAGGGTGAATGCTCGATATTTTTTATTTAATATGTTTTTAATCAATGCAAAACCTTATTGGTTACCACCCAGCAAACAATCTTCCTATCTAGTGTTGGATTAATGTCGTTTATTTATACTACGATTAATAAGAAATTCTAAATAATAGTCATTATACCATTTTAAGCCACGGATAAATATGATTAATGAAAATTATCTTTACTATCATTTGGCTAAAAGTAAAGTAACCTCGGTTTTTTGTTTTTGATTCACTGCGAATTCTACCCTGCAGATATTAATTTAATGAATTCTTAAGAATATATTTTTGTTGTTAATATTTAGTTGTATTCTTAGTTGTACCATATATTTTGTATAAGTACTCTAACGTCTGCGACGTCATATTTCATATCCATTTTGTATGGAGCATTTTTGCGAGTGGTATGAACTATGGACTTTACAAAGTTTCGTATCTCCTAAAATAAACAACACGAAATGTTTTCGTACACAGTTGTGTTTTTATTACTCAGTTCTTTCCAATGCAAGTTCCCGATTTGTAGGTAATCGGGAACTTGCATGTTCTTTTTTTCTGCACAGAATTTGTGCACAGGGGCATCGGAATGAGGCTTTGAGGCTAACAGTGAATTGACAGTGCGCGCGAGGGGGAATACCGGGTGCTATAAATTTATATTCTTTAAATAGCCACGACTGTACCTAATTACTTAAATTTTAACCTATCATTTAAATATGAAAAAGTCACCTATCATAAATTATTTCCATTCCGCTATACAAGCTTATCGTTAATTTCCTGGACTTATAGTTTTGTAATGGAAGTTAGACTAAACATATACAGGTGGAAAATTAATTATCAGAATTCGATACATGGATTGCAATGATACCCGAAAAGGACATTGAATTAAAATGTATGAAAAAGTATGATGTCATTACGTAAATAATATTCTTCCCCATAAATTACTCATTTTTTAAGTATGAAACGATAATTAGCATCTATTGCAATTAAACACTTACGTCTTCTCTTTGCTCGGGAGACTCTTCCCATAATTCATCTGCAGGAATATCTTTAAAATCATTCAATGATGAATGTCTAAAGTCTTTCTTGCCAAATTTCTTCTTCCGTTGTGGTGGCATCGGCAATGTTTGAGACTGGATCGGTATATCCTCTGAATATTGTACCAAGCTATCATTTTCATATTTAGGTATAGAACGTAATTCTTTTGATGAACAAAAACCGTGCTGGTTTTTAAGGTCACGCGAATTTTCAATCTCCATTTCATCATTTATGTGATTTTGAGCTTGGTGTTCAGACATGCCTAAGTCGACCTCACTGAATTGCATATCAGTATCCATGTTTTCATCAATGTACTGAACTGATTCGAATTCTAAATCTATTTTCTTTCTTTTAGCTCGTGAGGGACGCACAGGTGGGAATGTATAGTAGCCGTCATCTCTGTCGTATAAATCTTCGCTCGAATAATGTATATTCTCATTATCTTCCTGCAAAAGCTCGGGGTCGGCTTCTAATCCATTGGCGTGAATATTTTCATCATTAACAGCGGAGTTACTTCCCATTAAAGCAAGGGCATTTTTAGGGATTTTAAAGGCTTGTCGTATTTCATCGCTCAAGTATTCTCTTATTTGAATGTTTTCACGAGAAATTCCTCGCGGTCGTACAAAAAATTCGTCTTTGTTTATTTCGTTTATAATATGAGAATGGGAATATTCTTCTTTTGACGGTGATTCTTCGGTAAATAATGCTTCGTTTTTATTATTATTATTTAATTGAGACACTTCCGTTTCATTCCGCTTATACTCAGAATGTAATTGATCGAAGTCGTACGTGGTATCAAATTGCTGTCTTTCATCCATTTGAGTTTCTAAGTTTTGAGTGTCTCCGTACTCTCGCGGTTCGTTTGAACAATCTGGCACATATGTCGATGGTTGTATGGTATTTTTCTTCATTCGAGTAAATGTAAATGTAGGAGGCGGAGTTTCTTCTCTGTCTAAATTCGGAGAAGATGAGGTTTTTGGGAGTTTGGTTTTCTTTTTTCTGTTAAAAAGTCTTGGGTATGTTTTAGCTTCAAACTCAACTGGAGCGGCAATAATGATATCAGTGCTTGACTCTGTTATGTCGGTTTCATCAATTTTTGGAGCCTTTTTTCTTCCGAAGCTTGAAAAATTCAATTTAGTTCTATCGGGCATTTTCAGTTTTGAAAAATCAGGAATATTAAATTTCGGTCTTTCCGGTAAAGAAAATTTTTTCTTATCTCCAAAAGATAGTTTTTCAGAGATGTTTATTTTTTTAAACCTTGGCCGATCAGGTAAGCTGAACTTTCTTTTGTCTGGTAAAGTAAACTTGGGTCTGTCAGGTAAAGTAAACTTTGGACGCTCCGACGTTTTAGATTTGGGTCGTTCTGGTAAACTTTTTTTCGGTTTTTCTGGCATGTTGAATTGCTTTGTTTTAATACTTTGTAATTTTGTTTTCAATATTCCAGCTTTTGTTTTTAATTTTACAGTGCCTTCTTTGAAATGCTGTTGAATTTTGGCATCTAAGCTTTCAAAGTGCTTTGATCGACTGTCTCGTTTCAAAGGTAAGTTTTCCAAAGCAGATGAATCTACTTGACTTGTACTTATTTCACACTCTGTTTGTGACATTGTTGATGGAGTATTGATAAAATATCGTTCTTCAATATCTTTTTGAAGACTTTGAGCATTTAAAATTGCGTCGTTCGTGTCTGCCTTTTGTTCTTGTAATTCTTCTTCATCTGATGTATGTTGTAAGTATTTACATTCCAAAGAGTTGGTACTCGATAATTCTTCGTCAGTTTTGACCATTTCGATATTTGTATCAACATGAGGCGTCGTGTAGATAATATTCGGAGGCAGTTTTTCAATGATTTCATATTCGTGATCACTGAAAATAAATAAAAATAACAGTTTAAAAATAGATCACAAAAATAAAACTATGTCAATTCGCAAAATGATACATCTTAATAAGAACCATATTTTTACTTCGCATGGCTAGGGAATAAAAATGAGGCTAGCCGCAAAAAATAGTTTCATCACAAAAGTTTTGAGTTATATTTATATAACCTACTCTACGCACACACGTTTCTCGAGTCACAATTAGGCCAACCATCGGCGCTCGTTTTAGCCGCAGCAGTCACCGGGCAAAATACATTTAAATGACTTTGCTTTTATGATGCAAATAATTATTTAAATCATAAAGACCGCAAAGCTGTCACGAAATTTAAGCCGGACTCACCTCTCATTTGAAATGAAATTACTACCTCGTGATGTTGGCCTCATTCCGACTGGATTGAATCTTTCCGGTAGTAAAGCATCACTTTGGAAAAATTGACAACCACAGCGAACATCCGGTGTATAGACTTGAACACTGCCTTCTTTTGTGGGCCTCACAGGCTTTTCTAAAGGAGTCCCACCCTCTGATGTCCATCGCCGAAGCTTACTCATTATTACTAACTAAAGAAAATATTTTTGCAGCGAAGTCATATTCTGGTACCGTTTTAAAAAAAAATACGACTTAGCCTGACACTCAACAACGGCTGTGATTCATATGGTGTTTATAGAAGCCAGGCAGTAAATGAACTAATCACCGGCGTGAAAGCAGTCGCGAGCACTGATCACAGATGAAAATTTAAAGAGCTCAAACCAATGCAGGAAGACTGCTTGACCGAATCTATATTTATCAAGTGGTGAGAAGCTACACATTCGCTTTGCATGTGTTGAAATTGTTGTTATGTCACAACTACATATTCAGAATAAGAAAAAGTAAAAATAAGTAAATTTAATATAATAAACTAAAATGTGTATTTACCTGGAGGGTTTAGACCATTCTTTTTCAAAACCATCAACAACAATTTTTTTATGTAGTTTTATTTGCGGGCTCGGTGTTGGAGATGTCTCAATAGGAACAACGGTTACTTGTTCATGATTATGGTCGACATCATCATCGAAAATTTCAGTAATAGTTATGTTGGGAGAATCATTTTTTGGCCTTGTTTCTTCTAACTGATTTTGGAATATTTCATCAACGTTTGGCTCCTCAGGATCCATTTCTTCGTCTAAAAGTATCGCTTCTTTATTTGAGTCACGAATAGTGTGCAGTTTTTCCATAATGTACTCCTTAGATTTCAAAGCCGCTTCAAATTCGACTACTAAACTGGGATCTTGCGAAGCAATAGATCTCTTTTCTTGAAAACTTTCATTTTCATTATTACTGTTACTTCTTCGCTCTATCTTATCTGTGTCGGGTGAAAACTGAAGTGATTTTTCTGGATCATGGTCTTTAGAGTCAGCAATATCCTCGTAAATATGTTCCTTTTTTCTTCTAGAAGGTGGAGTGTCAATGCTCATTGTTTTACTCATTTCGTCAGAATCGCCAAGTTTAATTGCACTGAATTTTTGCCTCCGAACAGCACCAGGAGATGTTTTTAATTGTCTTATTTCCAGTTCTTCTTTATTTTTTTTACGTTTAGGTGATGGTGATTTTTCGCATTCATTTTTTTCAAGTTTGTTTAGTGTTTTGTCAGCTAGATGTTTGATTTTGTTGACTAAAGGATGACAACACTTTGTTTTCTCTCTCGTTTCTGTAACTCCAATGTATTGTTGCTCTGGTATACATCTCTTTAATATTCCTTTAGGAGACGCATTTTTGAGGGTAATAATAGGTGGCCTTAATTGGGAATTCGATTGGTTTTCTGCTTGTTTTTCAATAGTGGTATTCATTGCCTGATTTATGGTTTCATCTTCAGACTCTAAAGACACTTCTTTAGAGAAGTTGGGTATGTGAATTCTTTCAGCCTCCCCTTCTTCGCCAAGTCTACGGCTGCTTCCCGGTGAAGAATCAAGGTTTAGAATCCTTTGTCCTCCGTCTTCGACAGGTGAATTTGTTTGAGATCTTGCTAGTTCACGTGACATACTTCTTCTTGACATTATTTCTTTAATGAAGTCTTCTGTGGTAATTTCTCCTTGTAAAGGTGGCTTAAGAAGATGAGTCCAAGGATAGCGTCCCAATTTACGAGCTCTTCGTAAATCGTCCCATTGGTATTCTATTATTGGTGCTTGCGATGTCTCTTTATCTGGTAACAAGGCAGATTCCATATGTTTTAATTATTATAAAAAAATCACAACCATGTACTTAAAAGAAACTTTGGTAGTATTTAAAAAAAAAAGTTTCTATTCATGTGCCTATAAAATCTGTTATTTTATTTTTGAATGCAGCAAACATCCCGCTTTTCACCGTTAAACGAAGAACACAACATTCCGTTTCAGAGTGAGCATTTGCAAATGAAACACTCTGGGTTTGCGTGGGTTTGTGCGGAAATAGGTGTGAATAAGTTGCGTACCAAATTAACAAATTATTTTTGACTAGTGCAGGGACTTTACCTTGATTTCAATCCGAGCACTATCACAACCAACCCACCATCATTGATTTTTGTTTACTGTCTCACAAGATTCACTGAATGCCGTTTATTGTTTTTGATTAGAAACGATCTGTGACCTGTACAAAGTCTCTGCTCAACTGGGCGAAGCGTCGTGGTGCGTGCAGACGCGCTAAATATAAGAATGAGCATGAATTTATTTTTGTGAAGCATTTCGCGTCATCAGTAAAACTGCAGCCCAGACTTTGTTTTATGCCGCTGATTTAGAGGAATTGTAACAAGACACGAAACACTTTCAGATATTAATTTTACGGTACACAGTAGTTTACCTGTACTGCACTGATCGGTGATTATATAATAATGAACAGAACTAGATACTGCTGTCTCTTGGCCGAAGTCCAAATTGTAAACGTCGTCTCCTCCGTTCAAAACGTGACTATTACATTACCTATTATGACGAAATACATCTCAATATAATCTGAGCTTGTTACTTCCGTGAGGATAACTAAATATATTTTTAGGGTTAACCGTATAAGATCACTCTTGCTTCTGTTTTTTTTTTTATTTAGCTTAAATATTGAGACCATTTAATTAGGTCAATACTGACCGATTTGGCTAGCTTAGGGCCTCTACCGAAAGCCGCGGAAAGATGTCGTTAAATGATACTTTGTTTGATGTTACTGCATAAATTGAACTGAAAAAATATGCAACTGAGAAGAATTATGTATTACGCATTACAGCGTCATGTTTGTGATGTGCGATTGCAAAGTCACGATATTTTTTTTATATTAAACGAAGATGTATAATAATGATATGATCTTAAAATATTTGGTTATTTGATAGAAAATAAAAATAATTCAAAACGAAATAGTTGAATTACCGATAAAATGATAAGAACATCTCAGACTTAGCTGTACCATGGGATCTCACATCTTTTTACGGCATAGGGGTTGGAGGATAGAGGAAGCGAGGCTTGGCACATTTTTTACATTTTAATGTTTTTGATGGGATTCCATTTATATTAAACATTTCTTTTGATTTTGTGGGTTAATAAAGTTAAGTAACTGAAATCGGCAAAATGCATATCGGAACATCATTGTGCATGTTCCGATATGCATATTGCCGATTTTAGTTACTTAACTTTATTAACCCACAAAATCGGGCTTTGTATTCCACAGTCACGTCTGTCCTCAAAACGAATATTTTCTGAAAAAAAAAATCTATGCTGCGAATTTTAGACGTTTTGTCATAGAGATTTTGGGATATACTTGTAGTCTTAGTGCGATTTATAAAACATCAAAGAAAATTGAACACTGCACACCAAAAAGTAGCGCGGGCCCGCGTTCGAAACGCTTCGCGCCCGCGCCGCACCGCTTTCGCCGCAGACAAATCGGGCAGCGCGGCTGCGAGGCGTGAGCAACGTTGCAGTCGCCGCCCGCCTGCAGTGTACCGGGTTATAAATTGCGCGGGCCTGCGTTCGAAACGCGACGCGCCGCACACGCGTTTGGTTTGTCCGAGCCCTTATCCTCCGTTACTAAAGTAAGGCAGGGGGCCACTAAAACGGAAAAAAATCGACCATGAGCATGTCGGGTCATTCTCAGTGTAGGGTGCCGTAGCTATTATAACTCCAAAAACCTTAACCATCTCGTAGTAGGTTTCAAAGAGATATCCAGCGACTACAATTCCAGGTTGGAGAAGAAAAAGGTTTTTACGTTTGCTTATCTATAAGTGACTGCACTTAAAGTGCGAAGATATTATAATAGTAACTTACGATTATATTTATTAACTAGCTGACCCGGCGAACTTTGTTCCGCCTTAGATGCCATAAATGAGCAGATTTTTGATTTTATTCAGTTAATTGTCTGAATTAATAATTCTATATGATGGTTAAGTAATTTTAAATTTTCTAATTTTCCGCGCAATTTCCTTAATTTTTTCTTTCATAAGAACCTTCTCCTGATAATAACGAACAGAACAAAAAAAGAATTAGCGAAATCGGTCCAGCCGTTCAGGCGTGATGCCGTGACCAAGGGAAATAGGGATTCATTTTTATATATATAGATTATAAGTACTGTTGCGGTAACGGTACTTTCGATGCGTGTTCTAATTGCGGCTGATTAATAATTAAACCAATAAGTGACAACATATATGATTATAGTAAAAAAAAAACGCTAGTTAAAGACGTTAGGCGTAACTGAGGCTTTAGCATAACGGAGGCCAATATATAGGGTCTGTAATTTGAATCTAAATTCGACGTGCACGAAGATAATTTTTATTTTCATCTATTTCGTTCCGTCGCTGAACATCATATTCGCAAAAGATGATATTCGCAAAACATGATATTCGCAAAAGATGATATTCGCAAAACATCATATTCGCAAAACATGATATTCGCAAAAGATTATATTAGCAAAAGATGATATTTGCAAAACATGATATTCGCAAAACATCATATTCAAAAACCATGTGGGTACTAGGCGACGATATATATAATACATATAAATACGAAAATACATAGAAAACGTCCATAACTCAGGAACAAATATATTATCTGTGATAAACACAATTAAAACCGCTAGTATAATGTACGATGATGAGTATTCTATTTTGAGCATATCATGTTTTGAGAATATCATATTTTGAGAATATCATATTTTGAGAATATTATATTTTGAGAATATCGTATTTTGAGAATATCATATTTTGAGAATATGTTATTTTGAGAATATCGTATTTTGAGAATATCTTATTTTGAGAATACGATATTTTGAGAATACGATATTTTGAGAATGTGATATTTTGCGAAATTATGATATTTTGCGAATATGATATTTTGCGAATATGATATTTTGCGAATATGATATTTTGCGAATATGATGTTCAGCGACGGAAGGTAGGTAGTCACTAATGGAGTGATTACATATGTACATAAAAACGGAGTACCACCGACCGCAGGGCAGGACCCAAGCGATCGGTGGCTAGGGCTGCAAAGAGAGGAGTCCAGAAGTAACACCTTCTTGACCCTCGATCCAACCGTCTAATAATTTACAAAGATAACAACAAAATCGTATGACTATAATCGTCCTACTCCTCGTCAAGATGCATCGCGAATAGCTTTAAATAATTAACCTTATATGGCTGGTTTTTACAAACATCACGTAGATCATGGACTTATGCATACGGAGCGGATGTGTATCAAATATTTATAAATTCCAAAACGATTTGCAGTAGGTACTATCCCCAGCACTATCCTCTGCATAATATTTTTACCTATATACAGTTGTAATATGACGAAAGGCAAATATTTCAACCCGTCAAAGTTTGTATGAGAAGAAAGGTTACCTATGGTATATTAGATAATCTTAAACACATCAGTTTTTTTTTTTTTATAAGAAACCTATAAAAATAAGAATAATTCAATTATTAATAGTAACACCCTGTTTTTCTATCATGAAGACGTCAAATTGATAGAATCGTGTCTTTTTCGTTATTATTGTTTACTTTTATCTCGCTTACGAATCGCAACAGAATCACTTAGCGTTCCCGAATAGAGGCGCTTATTTGTTATTTACCTACCTATGCAGATATAACAAAATTGACATTTTAGGCATCAAAATAATGGATAAATACTTGAAAAACACACGGCTTTACTCACGATTTATTGTCAGAAATAGTCCGACATGTTTCGAACTCGATTAGAGTCGTTCTTCAGGGTTTGAGTGCGGTCCCGGTCAGATCAACCCGCGCACTCAAACCCTGAAGAAGGACTCCAATCGAGTTCGAAACATGTCGGACTATTTCTGACAATAAATCGTGAGTAAAGCCGTGTGTTTTTCAAGTATTCATAATGTCTCACGAAAGTTTTAATTTGACTAAGATAATTCTTGTATAGGCTCAGCTTAACCAATGGTATATAATAAATAAAATATAATTAAAGCATACAAGCACAATACAATTGTGTTTTCACGTAGGTAACAATAAAAAAAATGGATTAAAATCCCTGGTCGCTTGAGGGAGGATAAGTACTTTTTTTTCGATTGCTGATCGTAAGACGGTTTAAATAGTCTTCGAAAAAAGCGACTGTGAAATACAGACAGACAGACCGACGGACGGACTTGGCGAAACTATAAGTGTTCCTAGTTTGACTATGAATCCCTAAAAAGAACATTATTATTTCACGAAGATAACTTTATTCAGAAAATAACTCTTTGAACGACAGACGTCACTACAGATTAACCTTGAAATGTGCGTACGACACCTAAGCGTACGAGTCAAGTGCAGAAACATGAATTTACAGGGAGCGGTTTGAAATTAAAAATAGACATACTATTAACTGTGGCAACTCCAACCTAGTCGTGGTACCTATTTAACTATGCCCGTCGCACAGATCTAGTTTGAGTCGCTTCTACGATATAACTCATACATACATACATACATAGCATCACGCCCGACATTCAGTGGCGGCGTAAAGGGGGGGCGGAGGGGGCGGTCCGCCCCGGGTGTCAAGCACCAAGGGGTGACAACGACAACTCACTCGTGCATCCTAAGAAGGCGCACAAAATCTTCCTCTTTAAAGACATATCAATAAATAACCACCAAACCACCAAGACATAACACCAGACACCATAACATGTTTAGTATTTGGTGTTTTATTTTTAATTTTATTATATGTATAGAAGGGGTGCCCAATACTAAACCGCCCGGGGTGCCAATCTACTCTACGCCGCCACTGTTGAAATCCCTAATGGGCCACCCCAAGACTACTTGTGGCCACATTCGATTAATTAGTCCTAAGATGGTATGATGAACCGTATGGTGACAGGTGATCAGCCCATCGCCCATACAGATAGTCCACCATGTTGGAAAGGACCCGTCCCTTAGTCGACTTTTACGACATGCCAGGATGATAAGCATCTGCACGCATTCTATGCAATTTGTTCACTCCCAGTGCAGCAGAGGAGGGATATAATTCATATCGGGAACAAAATAATGATTTTGCGAAAATAATTATGACGAAGAAAGTCACACGAGAGCCATATGTGACCGGCATCGGCAAAGTTAGGTACCACAACTAGTTGTACTTGCTGCAGTATGTAGTACCTTTTCAGTCATAAAAGTTGATTCTATGAAATGTTTGATAAATCATGAAAAAAATATTTTGTCTTTAGTCTACTTTAATTAAAAAGTTTTTTTTTTATTACTTTCAGACTAAATAAAAATGCACATAGTTACTCTTATTTGCGTGTATTTAACGAAATTTACATTTTGATATACAGAGCTAACACTTGATCCAGTATACCTACTTTTTAATAGTCCTTTAATAAATTAGACACTTGAAGTTTCTCAGGAAACACTGACTATTTGAGAAAATCAGCATGATTTTCGTTCTGTAGTATCTTAGCAAATAATATAAAAACAGACAACCGCTTTGCGCACACGTACGAATTTTGAATGTGTAGATAAATAAAACAAATTTAATATTATTCTACACTTTAATTTAATTATTATTTTCTTATATACTCAGCATAAAGCAGCACTTATTTGCTCTACAGCAAGAAAGTGAGTTGTTCCCACTATTACTACCACGAATTCCTACCAGTAGGAATAGGCCCTGTGGTTTTTTTTTCCAGCTGTCCTACTAGTAGTCAAAATGGAAAATGCATTTCCCACCTTTACTACTACATATCATAAAGTACTATTAATTGTAGAAGTGATATTCAATTTGCACTTGATATAACTATAAACTCGATTTTTTTTTTATTCAGTTTTTTACATAGGTTTATGTTATTAAGTAGTCTAGTTACTCAAATTAGTCTGATGAATTCTGAAAGAAATCATGCCGTTTACGATTATTAAACGAAGAAAAGGCCTCTCGGCCGCCATCGCAACTCTGTTTCGCAACCAGTTGTCTACGAGGATTTTTTAGTCTTTCACGGCAACCAGTTGCGATAGAAGAATATTTATTCCTGTTACGCAACCAGTTGCCAATAAAGAAACAAATCGCCGCCATCGCAACTCTGTTTCGCAACCAGTTGTCTACGAGGACTTTTAAGTCTTTCACGGCAACGAGTTGTGATAGAAGAATATTTGTTCCTGTTACGCAAACAGTTGCCAATAAAGAAACAAATCGCCGCCATCGCAACTCTGTTTCGCAACCAGTTGTCTACGAGGATTTTTTAGTCCTTCATAGCAACCAGTTGTGATAGAAGAATATTTGTTCCTGTAACGCAAACAGTTGCCAATAAAGAAACAAATCGCCGCCATCGCAACTCTGTTTCACAACCAGTTGTCTACGAGGATTTTTAAGTCCTTCATAGCAACCAGTTGTGATAGAAGAATATTTATTCGTGTTACGAACCGGTTGCCAATAAAGAACTTGAAGTTTTATGAAATGGGACCCAGTTTGATTTGCAGACATAATAATATTGTCGTTTTGGGAAGTGGTCAGTGCATGTTCTGGATGTTACGAGACTGGTCATTTTAAAAAGTAGTCAATATTAAAGTAGTCGTTTTAGGAAATAGCCCTTCTGGGAAGTGGTCAATCTGGAAACCGGTCTTTATAGGATTGGTCATTATGGGAAGTGGTCTTCCAGACATATGGTCGTTTTGGGAAGTGGCCATTACGTGACGAAAGGGGTAGGAATAGTGAGAAAGAAATACACAGTATTATTACTAGCGGTAATACTGATAAAATTGGTAGTAATAATGGGAAGGAAATTCTCAGTATTCTTACTGGCAGGAATTCGTGGTAGTGATAGTGGGAATAACTCCATTTGTACGGTTTTTTATGACTATACATAATGCTATACTGTTGACTCGAAATTTATAATTTAAACTTGAGAGACGAGTATGTATCCGCACAGAATAAAGATATTACCGACAGAGGTCCGACGAAGCCGTCTAGACAGAGCATTTGCCGGTGGTCATATTAATATCATTATTTATCATACATAGTTGGCGACATTTTATTGTCCCATTTGACATTTCCTACGAAACATATTATGACGTAAATTTAACTTGTTCAAAGAAACTAAAAACAAAAAAAAATTGACAGTAAGTACTTTTACTTTTTGACATTTACATAATACACAATCCGAATATTTTCCACAAAATTAATACATTTCATATTTTAATCTTACAAATCCTTTTAAAATTGGTAATTAAAGTAAGACTGAAAAACAATGACGTTATATCGGTTTTAATTTTTTTTATTTAGAGTTAGACCCGTTTGATTCGTGTAGTTCCTGTAGGTACACTTCGAATAAATCGGGAAACCGCAAAATTAATTTCAAGGTAAGTATTTAATAATAAAATGTATTATTATATGATAAAGCCTATTTAAGGCTAAATCTAGACAATCCGAATTAAATAATGGAATACCTGCCTACTTGTAAGGTCGGTTTAAGGTACGTTTTCATTACAACACATTCTCCATAATCTTATTTGAAGCTGTTGAAACAGTATAAGCGTTTAGTACAATTAAGATCGATTGACGTAAGCGTAAAACATTTCGGTAATCATAATTATATTTTTTCATAACCTTAAGAACAATCCATTCCTGAAATCGATTTTTGGTTAAATCGAATTTGATATTTTACGATGCGCATTAGCCTCACCTCTATTTGCGTCAGTCGACCAACGTCAAATGGGACGATAAACATTTCGCCAACTATATAATACAACATAACACACTCAACATATTGATTTACTGTCCTAACGACATAAAAACTTCACAGAACCTTCAGGGAACTCCAAAGAAAATTCTAGAAAGCTCATAGAACCTTTCAGCAACCTTATACGAAATTCTAGAAACCTTACAGAACCTTCTATAATTTTAATGGTACTTTCTAGAAACCTCATAGAACCTTCCAGGAACTTCATGGAGTTCTTCCCCTTAAACAATAAATCTATGATTTACATAACAAATACATTTCGTTGAGCAAATTCTCACTTCAAAGCGCAGCAGGAAGGGGTTCACAAGTGAAATACCCGACTTTCCACCGAATGTTTGGAAATGTTACCGTTCTTAATGTGTAATAATATCATTAAACTGCTATCTTATATTTTTTTTATCCAACATTTGCCAAACATTATGCAATGCAATCTGTAACAGTATTTAAAGCTATTAATATTTAACTTTCTTAGAAGTGTTATGACTATAATTGGGTACTTGACTATAGTAACAAATATTAATATATTTCTGTGGAACGGTAGCTTAACCCTCAACAGTACATTATAGATAAGGATTTACTTAAGTAAAAATTTATCAAGATTATTTATATTTTATTAACTTAAAATCTTTTTTCTTTTATTTACGTCTAAGTCACGTGACTTCAAACACTTGTCACGACATTATGATGTCACATAGGTCAGTGGCGGCGGTCAATCACGCTTACAGCGCCAGCGGCCTTAACATGCATGCCACAAAGATAAATTAGAACCGTTTATCTCTATGACTATCTCTTTTGTCGGCACTAGTGTGAGAGAGAACGTACTTAAACGGAGATAAACGGTTCTAATTTATCTTTGTGCCATGCATGTTAGAGCCGCAGAGAGCACTCAGGCTCTGACCGATTCATGCTCAAGGCGCACCCTTATTCAGACTGTGCTTTTTGTTGACGTTTACGACCGGTTTTAGTAAGATGACGTCACACGCGACAGGTGACAGTAAGATAGCGTTTAAGGGGCAAATTTAAAAATGAGTCAGCGCTCTTTTGAAATTGGGCGAGCTATAGAATTCTCCGAATAATTCTTATCGTCCTTGAAACTACACTTTCGTGTTTTAGTTATATAAAAATATTAATCTTTCTACCTGAATATAATATAAATAAAATATCATATTGTTTGGTTACGCTAGGGCTTGACAAAATGGAATCGACACTACGTCGATATTTTTTTAAATTACTTATTGACGCAAATTCCACTATAAAGACAAGAAGACAAGATTCTGATTCTGATTCTGAAGGTTGTCATTTTTACTGTTTTCAAAATATAATATGGTTTTATTTGTGACTACTTTAAGCCTTTATTTTACATATTGGACAAATATTTATGAGTGCTTTTATGAAAATTTATAGCCGTTATTGGGTATATTTCTAGTCGCCTTAAGCTGCGCCGTTTCCACTGGAAATAAATGTGAATTGCTATATGGGTGGGTATAACAGGGAATATAAAAAATAATTATATATATATATATATATATATATATATATATTATTTAGATACATTATATTGCTTATTGACTAAATGAAAACCTCTGGAAATTGCCCGAATTCCGGCCACAAATTAGCGAAGTACTAGCCCGCGTAAAACTATTCAAATGTATTATACTGTAATTTAGTTTTGCCCTTTTTTGAGGGATTTCATGCAATCCTAAAGTACCCAAGTGAAAAGTGGATACGCACACTGTAATAAAACAGTGCTATTTAGAGGCCAATAAATATTTTTTCGGGGTTTTCTGCAGCATAAAAAGTTAGATGCCAAACCCAAACAAATGGAATCGTTCAACTCAGAATAATAATAGAAAAATTGAAAACATCGAAATGTTCAATCGATGGCGTTCATAGACTATCGATATAACTATAATAACCTAGGCACCTCACTAATTTTGACTCACGCCTATGTAATCACTAAAGTCGATATTACACTATAATATAGGATCCTATTTCGTACCAAGATATCACCCTACAAATATGACAAGAATTGATACTACGATTGTATTTAATCGCATGATCCTATGTGTTCATATCTATTACAATGATTACAATGGAGGCCGAAACCAGTCCAGAATTTGCTGCTGCAAGTGCTTTAATTTTACTTCTTTTCCAAATTCAAACTTGCTTGAAGAACTTAGAATTGAGAATAAGAAGTCTTACAGACTTAGTTATTTGCGCATGGATGAAGCGACATTCAAATACGTTCTTTCAAAAATCCCCTTATCATCAAAAAAAGCAACTGTCGAGAGGTATTATAGATCCTAGAACTATGATCACACAATAATGTAGTTATTAAATTATCATATTTCGAGGACGTGTACAGGAATAGGTTCCTATTTTATAACATGCTGACAAATAGGATCATAGATAATACGTCATAGATGATATTAGTCATATTTTGATATTACATCATCACATCATATTTCGACAAGTTATACTTATAGGAGCCTATATATATTATAGTGTAATATCGGCCTAATACATGCACATTTCGATTTTGGTTTCGTTGCAAATCTCTCTTTGTTCATTCATCATCCTATATCATGTGAGACTGGTCAAGCGAAAGCCCGCATTAAATATAATAATAAAAAAAACGTTCTACATAGATTATGGTTCAGCAAAGAAATGTACTGGCATGAAGGTTTGATCTACAAACTGTATGCCCTGGGCTTACCCGATCGGCTTGTACGCATAATACAAGACTTCCTCTCTGATCGGAGCTTTCGCTATAAAGTGGAAGGTTCGTTCTCTTCCCCACGCCCACTGAGAGCTGGAGTACCTCAAGGCTCTGTCCTCTCCCCAATCCTCTTCTCACTCTTCACCAACGACATCCCACGAGTGAATAATGTTCATTATGCCCTCTTTGCCGACGACACGGCCATTTACGCAACTTCTATTTTCCCTTCTGCCTTAGTCAAACGCCTTCAGGGTGCAATCGATGAGTTAGGTCGCTGGTTCAGACTATGGAAGATCGAAGTCAATCCGGAAAAGAGTACGGCTGTGCTCTTTTCCAGGAAACTAGTTCCTAACGTATTCCTCAGGAATACTGCACCAATCAGTCTGTACGGTAGTGCCATTCCCTGGGCTACCGAGGCAAAATACTTAGGTGTCACTCTCGATAGGAAATTGACGTTCAGTCGTCATATATCAGTTGTTCGCAACCGAGCAGCCTTCATATTAGGAAGGCTCCACCCGATGCTCAACAAGAATAGTAAATTGTCTCTTAGAAATAAGTTGACTATTTACAAGACTTGTGTGCGTCCTATCTTCACCTACGCAAGCGTTGTCTTTGCGCACGCATCTCCGACCCAATTGGTCAGCCTACTTCGGCTCCAAAATATATTCTTGCGCAGAGCCACGGGTGCTCCCTGGTTCATGCGTAATAGGGACCTTCATAGTGATACGGCCTTACCGACTGTAGCACAGTATATGAAGGATTTGTCGAGGAGATATTTCGATAATGCACCACATCACCCGAACCCGCTGTTCAGGGATGCGGTGGATTACACTCCTCTCGCCAACGTCCTTCCCAGACGTAGGCGTCCTCGTCACGTGTTGTCGGACCCAGATGACATGATTACGGCCAGTCTTGCGGCCAGTTCGATAGACTCTAGCCCACCTGTAGTGCAGGGCTCCGACGACACTAGCTCAGCTCCTTACACACCACACCGTCCCCTCCGGAGGAGGCGTGCACGTCCCCACACCTCCACACGTGGTCGGCCACATTTCTTCAATCGCTACCGGCATGTACCAGGTAGATTCTCACCTATCAGACACACCTGACTGAGTTTCTTGGTGCTTCTTCTCAGTCAGATTTAACGTAGCCTTTCCGAAGCACTGTAGCACAAAAATCCGATTGTTTATATCCCCGCTTAACGTCCTAAGTCCGAGGTCGGCTCAATAGGAGCGCCCTTAGGCATGTTAAGTAAAATTCCCCTTGTTGAGCGCCATTCAGGCTGCTCGCATCTTTCCGGTAAAGTTGTCGAAGTCGTCAGAGACTAACAGCATATGTCCATTATAAAAATAAAAATAAAAAGAAATGTATAATATTCGAAGGAAAAAAACATTATATTAAGATTTTTTTCTTTTCTACTATTATTTATTGAAAATTATATTATTCCTTTAACATAATTTGTATGTAATTTTCTTAAAACAGAGGAACTTTTTTAACTTTTTCTTAACTATGCTTAATTATGTTTTTTTTTTATTGAATTCCACCTATATATACAAATCGAAGCGCACGGCAGTGCGCAAAGGCCAAGTTTGAACACATCGGCCGCACGCACGCTGAACATTGTTCACCTGCACGAACTGTTTCGAGCTACTTTAGCCCTTAAGCGGGTCCCATACATACAGATCTGCTACGTAAAATTCAAATACAGTTTAATGTTTGTCACTTACTAGGACATCGTTTAAAAACCATTAATTTTTTTACATAAACAAATAAAATCAAATTTGCATCATATTGTAGTTACAGTGCATCTATTTTCTTAATGCCTCTCGGCAATCATTGCATTTCCGAATACAAACAAATGCAACTGATAGAAATCCGACGACTGACGAAACACGAAGTTTGCCGAGACATTAAGAAAATACTCGTAGATGCACTGTACTAAGGTTGAAATTCTAAATATAAGTATGTGGTCGATAAAGCGCATCTGCCCAGATAAGGGTTAACCCCATGCTTGACAGTGTGCATTTTTATGCACATACTCTTACAAAATCTAGTCAGTAAACAAAATATATTAACAATTTTTTTAACGTTTCATTTTAGTCAGTAATATTTACTATTAGTAGAAAAATATTATTTGGGATTATCAACACCAAAAGCAAGGATGCGTGTTGTTTCTGAACAACAAATAAACACGAATGATTTGTTTGCACCTTTGACACATGCGACCACCGAGCAGTGTGGGAAGCTTGCTTATACTTAGCAACACGTGTTGATCTCAGTTGGGGTTTTATTTTATGTAGATTATGATTTGAACATGTCTTTCAGGCACTAAATATATTAATCATAATTAATAAATCTCAAGTACACACGAATTACTTGACACATGCAACCACCAGCAGTGTGCTGAGCTTGTGTTGATTTGTAGTCACGTTTAGGGGTTACAGAATTCTTGGATAGAGTTAGATATTACATTACACTATGAAATCCAATAAAATATTAAGTATTGAGTACGTATTAGATAATGGTAAGCTTTAACTTGTTAAATTTCTCATTGAGGGTTTTTCATCTGAGACCATGACATGACAGTCAGACAATCTTAATTACAGTATAGGAAGGATTCATAAACTTCAAAAACAAGTTCAGAAACTGAAGCTCATTGCCAAGAACCAATTATTAAAGTTGAAATGTCAGAGAGAACAAAATTGCCGTTTGAAAAAGAGGAATTCCAACTTCAATTTTAGGATGTTAGAATTTTTGGAAAAAGAAAATCTTGACAAAGAGTACATTATGATGTTGGACTGCGTCAAAAGTAACAAAATAATTGAGAGTTATCTATTCAAGGTGCAAAGCCGTACAATACACGAGTATTGTTTAGAGCTTAAAAAGTTTTGCGGTAACCCTTCATTATCTTTCACCGAAGGCTTACTCTTTTGTGCGAGATGAAATAAAAGATATCTTGCCACACCCAAACACTGTTTCAAAATGGTACGGTAGTCTCCACTGCAATCCAGGGTTCACTTGCTCTAGGTGCTATTAAACATAGGGTGTCTCAAAATGATGGAAACCATTGTACTGTGCGCCTTCAGCATGGACGAAATGCCCATTAAAAAGATTATAGAGTGGGATGCCATTATTTCGGTTGTGATAGTGACTTTGTTGATGACATTTTTAGTCACGCCATTAAATGACATATGGAAAATTACTGTAGGACATTTTTTGATGAGTAGCCTACCTCACAACAAAAGACTTTGCTTGTAGAACAGTGCTTATCGCTGCTGGACGATCGTGGCTGGCTGTGGTGCCTATTTCATGATACTAGCTTATCGCTTACTAATCTAGGATAGATAGTACAAATAGGAATTGCATACAATACAAATACGTGTAGGTACAAGATTTAAAATAATACCATTGACAGGTTTTCTAAATTGGTGTTCGTTTTGTGTGGTTTTTCTTTTAAGAATTATTAATTATTCCAGGACTCGAAAACTACAATGGAACCAAAAGAATCCTAACAACTTTAAGCGATATATTCGACTTAATAAATAGCCGGAGCATACATTCAACAGGAGGGAAAACGCTGCAAATCCATACTACATCGCAAACATCAATGACTTTTTTTCTTAAGCGGAAAAATATATAAAAACATTGAGATTTGCTGACGCCAATCGTTTAGCAGTGCATTCGATTAGGTCTACTGGATTTCATGGCGTCTTAACAAACATGATCTAATTACTTCAAATTTACGGGTCCAATATTAAAACAGCAAATTTCTTAAAGTAATATGTACATACAAAGTAAGTCAGGATCATCTTCATTCATCTTCTTTGGCACCATAATATCCCAACAACAACCCTTCTGCGCGATCTCGTCACCATCGATGTTTCAGAGAACAATCATTAAAATATTAGCTGAGGCGAAAATTTTATTTGTCATCGTTTACATGGACAATATACTACTTATCTCTGCTTATAGTTTTGATGAAGGAATATGTCTTAGGGAAGTTTTACAACTGCCGAGAAAACAAGGACCGACACTAAAACTCAGTAAGTGTCATTTACGTAGTAAGTGACATTCCAACAGCAAGTGACTTTTGAAGTACTAAGAGATGCACTGCATAAACGCCCTGTCATTGCGCTTTATGATTCTGCGGCTCTGACTGAGTAACATACTTATGTAAATTAGGCATAGCAAGAATTTTATTTCAAAAGGGTGATGATGGACTCCTTCGACCCGTGTCATATTTTAGCAGAAAAACTACAGTAGACGAACAAAAGTTTCATTCTTATGAGCTAGAAACTCTTGCAGTTGTGGCATCGCTAAATAGATTTCGATTATATCTAACTGGAATATCGTTTAAAATATATACCGATTGTAACGCGCTTAGGACCTCCCTAACCAAACGCGACCTGATCCCTCGGATTGCGCGTTGGTGGATACAAATGCAAGTGTTCAATTGCGAAATAGAGTACAGAGCAGGCACGTGTTTTACTAATATGTTAATTGTTGTGAATAAATTTATTTTCTTCTTCTTTCTTTCTTCTTTCAAGACATAATCTACATTTCTCAATTGTATTATCTATAACGTTTGTTTTGATAACATTAAAAAAATTAAAAAAGCGAGATTTTTGGGTTAAGGTTCAATGCGTGTGTTTTACGCATGCGCGATTATCATCTTTGTCGCACTGGGTATCCCTCGATCATAGCCACGCTTGCGGCCTGGAACGTTAAGAGGCCCACGTTGAAACCCAAAGTTTCAAGACTAGTAGGTGTGTAAGCATGTGCACTATGAATAAAATGACAATCTCAAAAGAAATCAAGTGGCAAATAGATAGCAAAATGCAGTTTAGGCAAAGAACGCATGAGGAGGCGGTACATAATACACATCGAAAAAGTAGATTTATTGATACCCCTAGAGTATTTTGCGAAATACACATTAGTTAGGTACCGTTGTTTGAAAATAAGTCGAATGAATTTCGCGTTATGTTTAAAATAGCTCGAACCCGTTCTATAGGAAACTCAAAGGACGGCTTTCGGTTTTAGTAAGTGCTTAGTCGAATTAATATTAGCCTTTCATTACGGCAACTTGACAATATAGTTACCGAATTTTTAGGGTTTCTGAAACCCAGTATATCAAATACCCAATCGAAAGCCTCTTGAATGATAACCGGTTCCGGTCCCTGTTCAAAAGAAGGATGCCTTCCAATACAACTGCTACAAAACCTTAGTTCGGTTGGGTAACGCGATTTATTTTCAAGATACGAAGAACTATATCTTATTTACCACATTCTACTGCTGATGTCTTTGGTCGGTTTTATAAAGATCCGCCAGACCAAATGTCTAATAAAATGTTAGTATATCAGTACCATTTCTGACATTCGTCACCGAAACTTGATCGAACGGATCCTTATAAAACCCAACCTAAGAGTCTTATTTTTCTTAATTCATACAGTCTTTCATTGCTCGCTAAGAACTACGAAACACGGAAACAAAACGCATGAATCAACCAATAATAGACCTTTCTTCAATGTAATAACAACT
This sequence comes from Tortricodes alternella, assembly GCA_947859335.1. Classification (NCBI taxonomy): domain Eukaryota; kingdom Metazoa; phylum Arthropoda; class Insecta; order Lepidoptera; family Tortricidae; genus Tortricodes; species Tortricodes alternella. Next base: position 16,106,089 of record OX401970.1, on the reverse strand, counting down.
CCGATGACGGCAATATTTACTTAATGTACGATGGTGTCAAACTCGCGTCGGGCAGTTCCTTACTACTATATATATTTTTACTAGCAGTGCACTAGTGGCTCACAGTCAAATATTTCCGAAGGGAAGCCGGAAGAATTAGAACTGTACGTGCAAGTCTGACATTTAGTTAGCGTAACATGGACTTCACTGACTGCTTGCCGTAGCTTTCTAGCTTGGTAAAGCCGTCAGGAATCGGCTTAGAGGCAGGCTGCGCCACTGCCGTGCACACGACTTTGTTTGCATGGGATTGGGATGAAAAGTATCCTATGTGTTAATTCAGGGTATAACCTATCTCCATTCAAAATTTCATATAAGTAGATCTGTCTAGTCATTGACGCGTGAAGGAGTAACAAACATACTTGCTCAAACACACATGCATACAATACACTCAAAAACTTTCGCATTTATTATATTAGTGTGGATGAAACTAGTGCATCAAATACGGTTAAAAAAAACTACCGTCAGTCATTCAAGGTCACTCCAAATAGAACAAAGTGTTAAATTTATGGGAGCAATATGGTAGGTATACTTAATTATTTAGGGAATTAGGGAGAGGAAAACATGTTTAAATCCGGCACAGCAAGATTTTTAAATAACTTATAATTCTGAGTAAAGCGGGATTTAAGCTATGTAGCCCGAGACAAATATTTTGTTTGCAAGTGAGACATTCTACCTTAGGTTTATTACCATACTACTACTATGACTTAAAACCATGTGCATATTACCATGGCTTTAATAGAGAGTTAAATATATTGAAAGAAGATTAAGCATAAGAAAACTTCACTGCTTAGCGATCGTGGCGGGAGATACCCTAGGATATCAATCCTTGGACTGCGACGGACCGGTGGGCGCGGGTTCGTGAAAGTGGCTTCGTGCCTGGAATTAAAACAAAAAAAACATATCTAGTCAATCTTGGAATTCATTTTTATGACTTTTAAGGGCATCCGTACAAAAAAATGAAAATAATCCATACTCGATCCCTTTGTTCTAGAACCAATGAACCACCACTATAAAATTTTAACATTTTATTTAAAAGCTTAGAAGTTTGCAGATTTTTTCAGTTTTTGTATAAGATGTCATACATTAGAGCTAGGAATGAAATTTAATGTATACGTTACAGTGTGTACTGCTTTCATTTACTTAAAAGAAATTATACATTTCGAGATGAAGTTAAGAATTATTTAAATTACGGGAATCATGAAAAGAACCGGCCAAGTGAATCGTGGACCATGAACAATGTAGAGTTCCGTACCTACTCCGTAGTCATGTCTGTCTCGCCCCAAAGAACTCAAAGCAAATTTTTTGGACAAACTATTATGCCATAATTTGCGCTGTGGACGTCCACAGCGTGGATTATGGCATAATAGTTTCTTTAAGTGTTAGAGTTCAGTGAATAATGTTCAATGCACAAATCCATCCACTATTTTCTACTTTAAGTGTGTAAATCTAAATATTGAAGATGATCAAGCTAAGTTCTTTATCAAACGTTTATCTCATTGATTTTGGGCTGCATTGCTTGAGGTTAGTTTGCCGGTAAAATCTACAAGAGGTCCACAAATGGATTTAGGACCGATTTCCGCGTTGAAGTTCTCGACCTCTTTCAAAAGTTCACGTTTGGATGTCACGATTCCGCCATCCTCAGTCTTCAGTTTCGCTAGCCAGCTCTGCCCAATGGACAGATCTCTTGCGAATACTTTGTAGCCCTTGTTTTGCTCTATCGCCTGTTCAATACGACTGGTATTGAAGCCGAGCAAATCGCATTTCAAGGACTTTGAGATCTGACTATTTAGGCGTTGGCTCGCAAAAGCATCATCCGAAAAGTGCAGAACCATTTCACGAGTTTAAGATAAGGTCCGAGAGCCTTTTGGTGTTTGTACACCGAGTCTTAAAGAACTAAGACCCGACCGTATGGACAGTTTCCTCAAACCCGTCCTCATAATCTTCCAAACAGCTTCCTAAGCAATCGAAACTGTAATCAATCGAAGCGGTCGAGCTGGAGTTGGATCGGTGCTGGACGGAGCGTAGACTTCATCAGTCGAGAACTTTCACGTTTAACATTCAGATTCAATGTGCTTCTTACCATGCGGTGATCACTTCCGGTTTTGAAGGGGTTGATCACTGAGACATCATTGAATATTTGCTTCTTCGTCGACATGATGAAGTCTATCTCATTTTTTGTTGCACAGAACTCGGCCAGGTCCACTTCCTATGCTCTCGCTTCCTGAAGAAGGAACCATCGATAGGTGTTGGTATCCTATTAATATAGCGGACACATTATACGGTTTAAATTTCAAAATTCTAACCCCAATAGCGTTGAGAATAAAATGGCTGTGACATACGGACAGACAGGCAGACAGACGAAGATGACAAATCTATAAGGGTTTCGTTTTTGCCATTTGGCTACGGAACCCTAAAAAGCTTATTACATATAGCTAAAGTCACTTAGGAATTTTTTATTAGAGGTTGTTTCATATTTAAATGTTTAAGTTACCTGCAGATTTAACGCCAGGTCGAGAGCGATGTGTACGAGGGTGGGATGATCGAGTATCTCGTCCGGCAGCGGCGGCGAGGCGCGCGTGAGCTGCGTGCGCGCACGGAATGCGCGGTGCAGGCGCAGCGTCACCTCGCAGAACACGAAGCGAAGTAGTAGCAGCCGCAGGTAGTCGTCGCCCATGAACATGATGTACATTACATCTGCTCACAATTCACGATTATTTACTACTATCCTCAAGACGACTAAGATTTTTTATAAACTGTGGTCGGAATAGATATTTCGAGCTCGAAAGTAATGATGGACTAGTTAAAACCGCAATAATGAATGAATTAATATATATTGAACCAATATTATCGATGATATACGAACTCACAACTTAACATTTGCTTTGGCCCAAAAATTCCGAGAACTGCGGATAAGTCAAAGCTAAACCTTACTAATATTATAAAAGCTTAATTGTGTTTGTTTGTTTTTTTCTCTTCCAAGTCAAAACGCAGGAAAGATTGACTTGGTCTTTTCGTAACGATTGTTGGAGTGCCGGAGACGGACATAAGCAAAAGTTGTTGTCCGGAAAAATGCATTTTTTTATGACTTAAACGGATCTAAACGAGCTAAGCGACTTTTATATTCTAATCTTACTTATATTTTAAACTATAGGATGCGTAGTTTTTTCTTGTATGGAAAAAAACAATTTGTGCAATAGCCTGTGTGTGAATGAGAATGTTGACTGAGTGTAGTGCGTTCGAAAATTGTGTTCAGTTTTAGCATTAAAATCAAGCACGATTGGTAACGTTATCTTAGTCCGAATGAAATATTCATGAGTTAACGACAATATGAACATTAGCAATTTCCATTTGAAATTATCTTAAGGGGCAAAATATAGGTTACAGAGACCAGGTAACAGTGTCATAAGTAAACCTACCGACCGACAAACTAAATATTTGATTTATATTTATTATATTTTATTTATGATTTATAAAGTCCTAAATAAAATGGCGGCTGTGGCACTTCTAATTAAACCTTCTAGAAACTTTATAGGACCTTCAAGAAACATCATAGAACCCTCTGGAAACCGCATTGAGAACTCTAGAAACCTTATAGAACCTACTAGAAACGTCATGGAAACTTCTAGAAAAGTAGTAGGTATTTGAGAAGAAGAAATAAGTAGACTAGCTTTTAAGAAATAATAATGAATCATGACATATACCTAGATGATCATGTAAACAACATAAAATAAGTGTTTGTGACAAGTTTGATTTAAAAAAGCCTTCAATTAACTATTATATTATTATGCATTAAAAAAACTAGTTGATTGCTCTTACTTTGAAGTAGGCGTTTTGTTTGTATCCGATTGTTAATAAAGAGCATCGATTTATAGTAATAAGATTTTTGTCATTATTTGACAGGATTTCAAATGAAAGTAACCAAACAGACACTCGGCCCTAGGAGGCTATATTGATATGAAAAGACCCTAAAAAGCTGACTTAATTCAATAAAAAAGGTTCACCAACCAATGCGGCTCCTTGTGACAATCTGTGACGCTTCTGCCATAAAAGTATCCACATAACCTTGAGCACGATCCCAGTGAACCAAGGACAGGTTTTGAATGTCGCAAATGTACGCAAAAGCTGTCAAGGGTGTCGTGAGGAAGATGGTGAAAAGGTTGCCGTGTTGTTTGTTTTCTGTAAATAAAATAAGACAAGTTAAAATAAGTCTGATGGAAACCTCGCTTGAACAGCAAATAGTAAATATACAGGTAAGTAATAGAACTTTACTCATATGAGATAAACACCCATATCATAAAAACTATCGCTGTATTTCGGGGCACTTAAGTCGTGTAAATAACTATATTTGCATACCTCTTCTATTAAATTATCTTTTTGCATGTTTACTAGCTAATTTAATACACTACAATCTATCGCACGCGACACGATCAAAGTCGTTATGCGAACGCGGAGAGGCAAGCGGCGGGGTGGCAGCGGGGCGCCTAGGGTGGACCTCCTCCCGCGGTGACTGCGAGTGGCCCAGGCGCCGGTTGCGGTTCACGAGCTTGCGCCAAGGCGAGCCGATGCCGTTACGATGCTGATAAGTGTGTGTTACAGTATGGAGATTCATACAAAGAATACTGAACGGCTCGAGTTGAGGCGGTGTCGATACGGTGCTGGGTTGATATGTGCGCGTTACTGCGCAGCCGCCAAAGCCAGCGCACTTTTTACGTGTGGCGAAGTTTAACATAGGCTATTTATATCCCAAGAAAGGCACGATCAACTAATAAAAATAAACGAATTCCACGCGGACGAAGTGGTGGGCAAAAGCTTGCATAAAATAAATACTGATTAGTTACAGCTACTTAATGACATTGTAGTTTTTGTTTTTATATCTAACGCTTATTGTAAGTACTTTGTGAACGTTATTAATATGATATCATACCATAATCTTCCATAAGTGCGACACACCCTAAAGATATTGATGGATACTTATAATAAGCGTTAGATATAAAAAACAAAAACCACTGTTTCATTAAATAGCTGTACTTAATGATATTGTGGTTTTTGTTTTTATATCTAACGCTTATTATAAGTACTTTGTGAACGTTATTCATATGATATCATATCATAATCTTCCATAAGTGGGACGCACCCTAAAAATATTGATGGATACTTATAATAAGCGTTAGGATATAAAAACAAAAACCACAATTTCATTAAGTAGCTGTACTTAATGACATGGTGGTTTTTGCTGTTATATCTAACGCTTATTATAAGTACTTTGATCATAATCTTCCATAAGTGGGACGCACCCTAAAAATATTGATGGCTAACCTTGAAAGGCTTGTGGTACGTCTAAAGGCGACATTAGGATAACAAGGGGTTGGCCGAAGTGGCGCGGAATGTGTTGAAACACGTAAGAGTTATCCGAGTCGATGATGATGAACAGCGGACGGCGGGTGAACGGATACAGGTCCCCGGGATGCAGACAGTGCTGCTCTTTGTTCTTGGGGGGCGCGGCCCCTTTCACCTCCTTCACACATTCCCTGGGGATATCACTTCTGGAAGTAGTTATCAGCCCGCCGACCTCGTAACCCACTGAAAAGGATTAATTTCTTAAATTACGAATTTAAGCGACTCGTTTGTGAAATCGAACATATGTAAAAAACATGAAAAACCGTTTACTTTCTTCAGGATGTTTCGTAGGTTGCACGATCTGACCATCGGCAGAGATGTAAAGAAGTAAGGCACCGCTTGGGGGTAGGTCGTTACAACCGCTGGCCAGATAAACCAGAACTTGGCTAGGAGAGGGCTTGAACAAGAGGAACTTATGAGGACTGTCACGCCGGGGTCCATTTTCTAAATTGTAACCTAAAACAATCAAAATACTATAGTCAAATTGAGATAAAATTACAACACGTTTCCAGTTCTAATACCTCAAGAAATAAATGATTACCTACGTTTATTTATGCCACAATTATTCTCAGAGCCAATTATGGTTAATAGTATATAACCAAATATTTTTTTATGAAGTTCGCTTAGCAATTTATTATTATTAAGTAGTTCTGGTTTTATTGAACGATTTGTATAGGGCACCTTACACATTTTAGCTAGGAAGACGTCGCTTGGCACAGTTGATCCTTGGGTTGTTTTGAGCCGATTTAGCCCGGGTTGCACGCGGTACCACTCCGCAGTGCATCTCCCGCGGTAGAGACTGCGCTCGAATTCTGCCCGCATATAGCTCCGAGGCCGACTATGATAGAGAAAAGCGGAGTAATTCGAAGAAATAACAAATTAAACTGAAATAAAATTGGAATATCCTCGCTCAGAATTATACCATGACGAATTACACTGACTAAAAAATATGATATTAGAGCACCTTTATTCTAGAATAAAAAAAGAAAAAAGTTCTGAGCGAAGATAATATAATTTTACTCAAGATTGTTCTTTTTTATTTTTTTCAAATTACTCTGTATTTTCCAAGGACATTTATTCTAGAAATGAATCCCTCAATCTTTAGTTATACGAAAACGATACCAAAGTTCGAGCGCAGGCTCCACCGCGGGAGATGCACCCCCCCCGTTATCAGCGCGGGGGGAGGGGGGGAAGTGCCACCCGGGCTAAATCAGCTCAAAACAACTTAAGGATCAACTGTGCCAAGCGGCGTCTTTCTATATAAAAGTGCAAAGTCATGTCCAATAAAACCCGCGCTAAAACAAGCAATGCAAATATAAAGCTTATTGTGGTCTGGTAGCACTGATATCAATAAAACCATAAGAAACTGATTTTGAAATCTATAAACATAAAAGTACATGACTGTCCTAACTGCCCCATCATCGCCTAGGAGACACTAATAAATAGTAATGATGTTAGATACATTAAATATAGAAAATTGCTTCCTTTTTAACCGACTTCAAAAAAACCGTAGCAGGAGGTCCTCAATTCTCAACTAAGAAAGTAATTTTTGAGAATCATTTTAAACTGAAATCTGATACAATACGAAATATACAATAAAAAATTGGTCACTATCATTAGGGTTGAATTTTATCATTCACCGATTGATAAAATTCAACCCCAAGGGGATGAGACCGGGGTTTAAAGGTTGTATGGGAAATATCGCGGGCGAAGCTGTGGCGTGACCGCTAGTTTACAAGAAATTACAATAAAAATACAACTTTCGCATTATGCAGATGTACGAGCATAAATTAAGTAAAAAAAAACGCATTTCGCATCAACTATTGCTTCTATTCACAATGAAGATGATCTTTATTCATATAATAATCACTGACTGCCCGCGACTACGCACAAACATTCATAGTTTGACAGTGACGCAATTAGCTGTTCAAACAAACAGGCAGACAAACAGAAATGAAATTGTTACCGTTGTTTTATGTCATTTATATACATTGAATTATTATATACATACAAGGAGTATAAGCGTTAGATATGTATCGTGACGGGTGAATGGAATTACCTTTACTAATAGGGATGGTGGGGTTTGAGATGAAGCGCTGCCGCGGCGAATCATCGTAGACGTGCTGCGGCTCGCCGGAGGGCTCTCTTTCGAGAGTTTGAAGCATTCGGAACATGTCTATTGTGAGCTCTGAGAACTTCGCTTGAAGTGAACTACTCCCGATAATCAGCACTTCTTGCAAGGCTAAAGTCATTTGCGGGGTTCTTTCCACCGGCGGTGTAGTGTGACTACTGAGCCTAAAATAGTAGATGTACTGTATGTCAGGAAACTTCTGCAGTAGCAGCAGCACATAATGTTAGAATACAAATTTTCCTTACCTATGAGAAAGTATCATGGGATGATTGTCAGGATGAATAACAGTAATCACCGGCTCGGCTTGTATGAAGGCTTTAACTTCGTCGACGACCACCGCCCATTCCATTTGGTCATCAGGGTCATAAGTGTTCCCATATTCAATTATTTGTCTATCTAACTCTTTAACTAACTCTCGAACAAGTTTTATTTTCTTAAGAAGCAAACACACTACTATAAACCTTGCATAATATCTTAACTTCTTGACCATTAATTCACATTTATCTTCCTTACAGGCTTTTGTGTAATAGCACCGACCCCTTATGGCATAATAAAATGAAAACGCTTCATTCAGGTAAGCGGTTTCGCTAGTCCTTAGGCTGTAAGTAAAAGTTAATATACCGAAATACAACAATTTAATAATAATAGGAAAATAGATATTGAAATTCTCACTAGAAGTGATAGTAGAGTTGACCAATTTTAGAAGCAATCTCCCCGATCTGCCATCGTTTAAGACCGTATTTGCTGTCTAGAATAGCTCTGTGTTGTTGTTGAAATTTCCATAGCTTCGTATACACATCGAAAGTTCTGCCAAAATGCGAGTGCCATTGCTTATGTCCATATTGGGGTAGTTCTCTAGAAAATAAATATATCTTTAAAATATATTCCCGGCATTCTGGGGGCACTGGCATGCTCCTTCTATTTCAATGTTTCAGGACGTTATCTTATTAACCATAAATTCCTATTGGTTTATATCAGACATTTCTGAATTCTTTGAAATTAACAAGGTAACAGATATTTTAAGAATAATTATAGGTATATCATAGGTTAATATAATAATTTAATTAAGTCAAAATATTCATAATATTGCTTTATTACCTTAACCCATTAAAAAGTTGTTTGGATTTTTCAAGTAGATGACAGAACTCTATGATGACCTTCCTTCCATGGTCATCAAGAGAAGTATTCATTGCTAAACTCACAACCATTCGCTCGCTACCGAAACAGACTGTAATACTGCTATGTGCAAGTAAATCAGCGAATCGAAATCTTTGAAAATCTATGAAACTATTAGAAATACTATTAAACAATTACATGTATTCTACTAACTCGCAATAATGAATTGTATACTGCCTACTTAAAATAATCTTCTTAAACATTAGAAGCTTTAAATATGAATATTCGTAAAAGTACTTCGTAAAAATTTGTTTGTGAGAATTGTTGTTAATATTCTGGAGCAGGTAACGGTGGTGTAGGATGATGACCCGCAAAGTATAATTAGTAAGTCAGTACTCGTAGATTTGTCGGACGACCGATCGGATCACACCGGCGTTGAGAATGCTATTAGCTCCAAATAGTTTAGCAGGATCCTGCCTCGACGGTGTCGCTCTGGTTGGCCCTTGGATGTAGACGGTGAGGTGACAAGGTTAAAATGAACTTGTTTCGATCGTATGCGATACTCCGTCCATTTTTCAGGTTTAATAGATTCATCAACAGCCGATTGAAATTTAGAATAGTTTGGGCACAAGTGGAACTCTCTGTTTATTGGCTTTTGGATTTATTTGTTTATTTTTTTGGTGATCCTGGATCTTGATATATATCACCGGAACTGGTGAAACCTTGCTAAAAGCTTTTTCTTTATATGTATAGGCTTTGCGTCTTGCTCGTAGCTTAAAAATGTTTCCCTTTTATTAAGCCGAGTACTAATATTTTTGGAGTCTGATGAGAATAAAGAAACAAAAGCATTTCCCAAATCCAAAAATCTTCTTGGGCTAGTTGGAGAAACACACTGAGAACAAACAAAATTGATATTTAAAATATCTATTATTTATATATACATTAAGACAAAGATTTATGTAACAGATCTTGGATTACAATTCATGTTATAATTTAAACTATCATCCAGCCAGTCAGTTTTTATAACAATTTATAAAAGACACGTCGTCAATATTGACAGACCAAATGAATAATCAGCGCCTCTATTCGGGAACGCTAAGTGATTCTGTAGCGACTCGTAAGCCAGATTTCTCATTCCACTCTTCCGCACGACGCGAAATGCGTAAGAGCGAGATGAGAGATCTGGCTTACGAGTCGCTACAGAATCACTTAGCGTTCCCGAATGAGGCGCCAGGATTAAGAAACAAGGAAACAGCCAGAACCGAACATAAATTTTGTGGGTAAACAATAGATAAAGGTAATTTATTAGATGAAAGTTCAGACAAGATCTCAAAATAATAAATATAAATAAGTTATCTAATAACAAAACTTAGTAGATATGTCTAAAAGACAATCCCATTTAAATGGGTACCAGAGGTCCAGAGCATAGAAGAAGTAGTCACTACAAAAGATGCCGACAACCCTCAAGTCAATACTGAACTTTTCTGCGTGATCACAAAAAACAAGCATGCACGCGTCTTAATGCCAATTAAAGAATAGAAGCTATGGAGATGTGGAAGTTTGCGAAAGGACGAAAACACTCGAAAATAGTTATCAAAGGATGTAAAAGCGAGCTATCTAGTGGATTTCTACAGCTCAAAATATAAGAGATTTTTGGAGTGACAAAGCACAGCCAATAAACAATCATCTGTTGGCAAATTAAACAACCAGCAAATGGGTATGTACGATTCTGCCAGGAGACAGAGAAGATGACCATGCACATCCTCTGCTCATGTCCGCTACTTATGCGCAACTAACACATCGTGTACCCCAAAGAGATACAAAACTGGTCACTACATTAGTCTTATCCTATCTAGACGCAACGGAAGTACGGAACTAAGCAATGAACTCTAACTGAAGTTGGAATTTTTCTACGCTTACTTTGTCGTGACAGTTTTCCTTTTACTATGATCTCATTTCAAATTTATTAAAGACTTTTTGAATTTATAGTTTAGGCTACAGGGGCGGGGCAGGACACGTAAGTCCAACAGAAATGACATCTTAAAGCTCCATATTTTCGCTTCAAATCCCGAAAAAATTAATATCAAATCGAATAACAAAATTGGTAATCGTTTTCAAAGTATATAGCGGCTCCATTCGAGATTGTATTTAGTATAAAAAACCGGACCAGTGCGAGTTGAACTCGCGTGGAAAGGTTTCCGTTCCATACATGATTATCTGAAATTTCCTATGTTATTTTAAACACCATACACTTCTTATAGGTTTTCCTGTAATCTATAGGTAAAGAACTATTCTATGTATTTTTTTCAAAATTGTAGGCCCAGTAGTTTCGGAAATAAGGGGGGGGGGGGGGGGGGATGGTCATTTTTCGCTTATTTTCCTAAATAACTTCCAAACTATTTATTTCAAAATTCTAAAAAGAATATATTTGAAATCCTCACAATATGCCCTTTCATTTGATATGTCACAAGATATAGTATGCATCACTTTTTTTTCAATTTTCTACTTTACCCCCCAAAAGTAGCCCCCATGTTTAAAATTCATTTATTTGCATTATGCGTCCGTGTTGCGGTCACCGACTTACATATGTGTACCAAATTTCAACTCAATCGGTCCAGTAGTTTCGGAGCAAATTGGCTGTGACAGACGGACAGATAGACACATGAGTGATCCTATAAGGGTTTCGTTTTTTCCTTTTGAGGTACGGAACCCTAAAAATAGTAGATTGTTGCACTGTCTTGCTAATACTTTGATAGTCTAAAAAAAATTGGTTGGTTTATAATTAAGACGGATGTCAGGTCAGCTGTCTCATCGGGCTGTGTATGGGCTGGTCGTTTAAACTTCTTGATTAACTCAGCAAAATTAAAAAGAAACAAAACAGTACAATAATGAAATCGCCCGTTCCCGAAATACCAGAATTCCAAAATACCGGTTTCCTCATAATACCACACTCCCAAAACACCAGGGGTAATAAAATTAAAATAAAATCCGCTATTCTTTCACAGAATTGATACTTTGGTAGTGTGGTATTATGAGTAACCAGATATTTTGGAATTGTGGTATTTTGGGAACAACCTATTAGATTTTGAAGATTAGCTGGTAGAAAGAAAAAAAAGGCTACAAGATGTGTACAGTACAATTTCACCGGTAGGGGGAGCGTCAAAAATGAAAGTAAATAAACACACGGCTCGTCTGGCTGTTCATAGAGGTGTGCTGGTTCCAACACTGATGTATGGAAGTGAATGTTGGGTATGGCAGAAGAAACATGAAGGTAGAATCAAAGCAGTGGAGTGCATCTATTTTCTTAATGTCTCTCGGCAAACATCGCATTTCCGAATACGAACGAATGCAACTGATACAAATCCGACGACTGACGAAACACGAAGTTTTCCGAGTCATTAAGAAAATAGGTGCACTGTAGAGGAGGTTGATACATTTAAGTTCCTTGATCTAACGATCGACAGACGTTTAAACTGGAGGGTACTTACAAATCGAGCAAATATGTAACAACTTGAATTGGTTTGTTTTTTCTCTAAGGAAGCTGAAAAAGACTAGAGTAAAAACAGTCAATTCGGTTCTTGACTGCTTTTCAAACAATGATACAGGCTGCTTGTTAACTCAACTTGAATGTGAAAAAAAATATTTTCGTAATCTAATTTCCTCATTTTCAAGCAGGGGGCTGACAGCTTTAGTTCCATTTCAACAGTTTTGGCGCTGTGATCGCAGCTACTTTTTTTGATCTGCGAACCCATCTTATCACGTGACTCACGTCGCTGTCAAGTCAATTTCAATTCGACAAATTATGATAAAGTTATGTTAATTCAAATTAAAATTTAGTTGTTTTGTAGTCTTCAGATTGAGTGCTCGTGATCTCGCGTTCTCCTCGCCTCGCGTCTTCGTTGAATTGAGTTATTTGAGACGGCACCCTCCTGTGTTTAATATTACATTTTACATTCATCGTTTCATATCGTGTTTGGTCTGTATAGTGATTTTCGAACTTAGAACCGCTAAAGTGTTGTGTTATCGGTTGTGATTCAACGAGTGAAACCCAGAAACTATTTTGCATGCCCATGAACGATAATTTATGACAATTTTAAGATGTCGTTGTTGACTCCGGCAAATAGGTTATTAGTTTAAGAGGAAAATCCACAAAGAGTGGATTTAGTTTACGTTGTATTAGTTTAGTATGTTGGTTTTATGAATAAACACAACAATAAGTTATTAATAAATGATTGAAGTACATGTGCAGTTTTCTTTCCTTATTTATTTATAAGAAATATAAAGCCTCAGTGTACTGTACACGTTTATCGTAGTTTTATCGTAGTCACATCACTAGAGAATATCGATATGAATGAGAGCAATTGAATTGAAATCCCTAGTACTGTCAATTACGTAGGAGATTGTGTAATTTAACAGCGCCAAAATTGTAAGAATTAACAAAAAACGACTGTCCCATCTGTAGCTAGCTACATATAGTAATCTGTGTTTTCAAGGGAAAAACGCTACAACTATTATGAATTTTTGAATTTGCCGCTACAACGCTATCGACCGTCAGCTCTCGCATGTGACGTCATTTAACTGGAAGAAATAAACAAATCATAAATTTAAAGAAGCGGTAGCCAATAATGTACGCCGTACCAGGAAATGCACGACCCGATAAATCGGTAAGAGCGCGAGCGCGATCTAGCGCTGTGAGCGCGATTCGGAACGCACCCGATTGCTGTGATGTTATGCATCGTGATTAATGTTTTAAGTCACATGACACAGAAGTGAAAAATTAAGTATTTAAATTATTAAAATGTAAATAATCTTGATTTAGGAGTTGAGGGTTAAGTTATCATTCCACAGAAATATTTTAATATTTGTTACTATAGTCAAGTACCCAATTGTTTCAATTTATATCTTACAGTAATTATATTTTTATTCGGTTTACAGTAATAATATCTAGGTCAAGCCAATATTTTCAACCTTTTCGGCCTAGTTATTTTTTCATTAGCGTTTAACAGATCCCTAGCCAGTTGCTTGGAGTGATTTTGAAGCCTATTTTTATACTTTATGCAATATTCAGTCAATTCCTGCTTTACTGTTGGAATGTTTATATATTCATGTATCTCAGTTGGTATTTCTTGTAAACCATGGAGCACAGGATGTTGTTCTTAATATTTTATTCTGGTACCTTTGCAATATTTCAAGGTTAGAGTTGCTTGCTGATCCCCACAGCTGTATACAAAGGTTGTATACAAAGGCTGTATACTGTATACCATGTGTCCAAATGGGTGTTATTATACACTTGTATACTAACAGCTTATTGTTCAGTGTTAAAGATGATTGTCGCTCAATGAGCCAATATAAGGATCTGTATTTATATCTGCTTCTTTTCTCTTAATTTTGATGTGGTTTCCCAAGTCAGTCTTCTGTCTATGTGAAGTCCGAGATATCTTACATACAACATTCGCTTGGGAGAGGCTCACCTCGCATTGTTACTGGTAGGCAGTCTCCTTTAAGGGGAGTGTGAACCTACGGCTTTTCATACAAAAGGCGATAACTATTTCCCCCCTTTAAATGTTAACCGATATTGACCAATTTTTGATAGGTTTTCAGTCAGAACATAATCTAGGTTTATACGTATAGGTAGATATTGGTTACCATTTAAGGGGTGGAAAACGTTATCGCCTTTTGTATCAAAACTGTGATTTTTGCCGTTGCTTCACAGTCCTGAAGGTTAGTGTTAGGTAGGTTAGGTTAGTGAAGGTTATTTAGACAGAATTAGTCACGCTTGACTTGATCCTCCTGACGTTTCAAGCCATTGGTCTATTTTATTAAAAGGTATGTAGAGTTTCGGCGATGCTGCTTCAGGTACAAAGTACCTGAAGCACTAGTAAGACATGCAGTATCAGCAGCATATGTTGCTGTAACCACCTCCTCCGAGATGGGCAGATCAGGGGTATAAACTGAGTACAACACCGGACCGAGGACAGATCCTTGTGGAACGGAAGCCTTAATATCATACAGTGTAGGTGTTACTTCACCAAATATTACTTGAAATTTTCTGTCTAGTAGATACGACTTTAGTACCATACCTATAGTGTGAGGAAGCTTTGTTTTTAGCTTGTACATGAGTCGTTTATGCCACACTTTATCAAAAGCTCGCTGTTTATCTAGGAAGACTGCTGCCTAGTATTCCTTGTTTTCCAAAGATTGCCTTATTTTGTTCACCACCCGATGTACCTGCTCAACTGGAGAGTTTTTCTTGCGGAAGCCAAATTGATGATTTGGTATTAGGTTTTCCTGTTGTACTTAGTATTGCCTTTAACCTGCTCAAAAATTCTTTTTCAAACGCCTTTGATATAGTTGGTAGGAGTCTTATTGGTCTGTATGAGCTAGATTCTATTAGTGATGTTCCGGGTTTGCGTAACATACAGATCTGTGACACTTTCCACAACTTAGGATATTGGTGCTTTATTATGATATATATGATATTATGATGAATGAGACAGAACCACCTCAACGACCACTCAAACAAAGTATTACGTTAACAATCATTAAAATGTCCGAGAGCGCGTCGGGCGTTGCGAGTGGTAGCCGACTGCGTTAGGCACCGCGGCGGGGCAAAAATTCCGTATGCTAGGTAATAAGCGGCCGAACGCGCGAGTGAGCCCCTCGTGAGTTAGGTATCGAAATTAGTAAGCAATGTGTGTAAAGTGAATTTATTTGAAGTAATAAAATCAAATTGTAAACAAAGGCTTGCTAATAATAATAAATCATATCAGGAATATTGAGATTATAAGTGGCCAGTAAGAACTATAATATTTATAGTCCACTTTAATTGAAATAATCCTAGAAAAATACATATATTTAAACTTTTGACCGTCAAGCATGTCTGCGAAGTAAAATGAATTTCAACTTTAAGTCAAGGTAATGAAGGTTTTTTTTTACCCCGTATCCGCTGACGGCTGCAGCCGACTGTGGCGGTCAAAAGGTTAACAACAAGGATAAAAGGTAGGATCAATATTATGTGACTGTGAAAGTCTAAGGCCCAAAAGGTTTAGTTAACACATCAACGGGCAGGTCACAGCTTTTTGAATATTCTAAAGAAATTACACCATCTTGCTACATTCTCACGAATGAAGTGAAAACGGGTATTTATATGCTTCGTGCTGTTGGGGTGCACAGGATTGTGAACTAGATTAATAGCACTCTGGCTGTCTGACACTGAACTAACTGATTTAAGTTTACCTGTTATTTCATATATTAAATGACGTAGGTAGCAAGCTTCTTTTGTAGCTGCTGTGAGTACCATAATATACTCAGCTTCCGTTGATGCGCCACTTCTTTGACTCCCAGGCCACTGCTCCACTGGCTAACTTAAGCACGAAGACCATGTATGACCTCCTACCAATCGAGCAATTTGCCCAGTCAGCATCGGCATATCCCATTTTTTCTGTAAATTAAAATATAATCGGATGTACGCCTTTTTATTTTTAATTATATTCACTTATTTATACTTGTTGCACAAAAAAAAAGATGTACAAAAGGCGAACCTAATGCTACAAGCATTCTTTACCAGTCAACCTTTGGGTGAAGCGGAAAACCCGAAGTAGGTGCAGGTAAGAAGTGAATATTTATATACATTATACATTAATACAAATATGCATAAACTAATGAATATAAATAAATATACAAATAATTAAAAATATACTAGACAAAACAATACATGATAACGATTCAGATATAACCAGAAAACAGAGGTAAACTACAACTCACGAAGCTGCTTATTAAAGCTGAACTCGTTTGGAGCTTCCTTGATGCGTAAGGGAAACGCGTTCAAGGGGTCCATATTGACTCACAGAAAATTCATAATCCGATCATTTCTTCTACTACCTATTTGTATTCAAAATCATCAGTTTTCCGAATTTCTTACTTCATAATTTAGGAAACACAATTGGTTTAAGTTCGCTTGATAAAAAAAAAGTTACCTCTATATTTCTCATCTTTCGAACAGTAGGTACATACGAAGGTACATACATTCTAACATATGAAGCCCGACATTATCCTTACATATTATAAAACAAAGTTACCCGCCGCGTCTGTCTGTTCGCGATAAACTCAAAAACTACTGAACGGATTGTCATGTGGTTTTCACCAATAGATAGAATGATTCATAAGGAAGGTTTAAATATATAATTTGACAAGTTTTTTTGTAAATTGGTTGAAATAAAACGAAAATTGTTGGAAGCGTCGGAAAAATTCAAGCCGCCTGGGGGCTTTCATCGAAAACGCTGCCTAATTCCTTTGAGATATATCAAAACAATGCAAAGTGGAATATTTCTCTTTTATAGATCTACAAAAAGTCCCCGCATTCCCTGTTCGTACATTATTGGCTCCCGCTGCTTTACATTTATGACAACCCTGAGTACTTTTGTTTGTTTCTTGAAGTTAAAAGACGTCACATGCGAGAGCTGACAGTGGATAGCGTTTAGCAGCTTTAAAACGGAAAAATATTTTAGCGTTATTCCTTGAAAATGAGGCATTGAATTGCACATTGAGAAACAAGATGCCTGAAATATTGTTTGGAAAGCAGTCGCGGCAATATGCTACCTAGTACCTACCTAGTTTTATTTTATACTTCATTATAGTCATTACCCTTTTTATTACTTAGTAAACTTTTGTACCTCATTACAAAGCTAGTAAACCAAGAATGTTTTTTCAGTCATTTGTACGATTCATATCATACATTTATTAATAAAATAACTGTCGTGTTTTTCAATGACTTTTGCAAAGATATCATAAGAAGGATAGGTATGTGTATCAGTACAATTTCGTGTAACAAGTCCCATAGAAGGTTGTCAAACGCCAGCGCCGTGGCTTAACCGCACCCTATTGCTGATATCTTCGTTCTTACGACATACTTACTAAAGTCTAATATTGCTTGATTCACACGCTATCACATCATTGTGGACGGTGTGGTCGGTGGTGCGGTCTCACAGGTTGTGTCGAACCAAGTACAAGACACACAAGAATCAAGCAAAAACAGACCGTATTTCCATTTCATAAGAACTATGTGGTCTGCAATATTTGCTTGGTTACATATGTAAAAAACAAAATGGGCGAAATAAATGTAAAATTAATGAATGAATACGCACACAAATCAAAATAATACTGATTGCTAACCGGTGATAGGAAATAAATAATAAATAAATAAATCAGGGGACAATCTTTACACAAATCGATCTAGTCCCAAAGTAAGCTCTAAAGGCTTGTGTTATGAGTACTAGACGACGATATACATACTTATATAGAGAAATAAATACTTAAATACAAAGGAAACATCCAAGACTCAGGAACAAACATTCGTGCTCAACACACAAATATTTGCCCTTACTGGGGATCGAACCCGGGACGCTTGCGTCGGAGGCAGGGTCACTACCAACTAGGCTATCCGCGTCGTCAAAATGCCATCACTTTTGTTACTTTCGAGAAATGATTCTTGATGACGCAGGTGGGCATTTTATTATTATTATAGTGTCACATAAACGGGTGTCAAGGACCGTTACTTCCATGCGACTGAACGTGCGATGGTGTCATATTCGCGTTATGACACCTCAAAACTAAGCATGACGAGAACTGCTTTGCGCAGTTCCTTACTATATATTTCAATGGAGTTTTGTTAAATAACATGAAATGTAGCATTATGTTTTTAGTTTTTTGTCTTTAAATGAAAATGAAACTGCCAACAGTTTTCACAAAATTTATAATAATATATCAAAATATGGCAAATAATTTTTGTACAATTTTTATTTCAATTAAATTCCGCATTAAAAAAAAACTTTAATCTTCAATACTACGATACTACTAATTTTCGGACAGGGCACTATATAAGTTATTTTGCTACAAATGAGTTGCATATCCCCTTAAAAGAAATGTATCAAATAACCAGTTATACTGTATATAAGTAGATCTGAACGAGTTTTATCCATAGAAAATGTGACGTAAGGTTATAAAGCCACGATAAATAAATCTATGCGAGGAATTTGTGCGATTTAGTAAATGTCTTTAGTAACAGTGTTGGAAAATATATCGATTTAATTGAATTGACTTACCCCGTTGCCTGGTAACTCATATTAAATGTTATTAACATGAAACCGAGTTTGTCTGATCGCTCAAATCTAATTCTAATTTATTAGTCAGCCATTATTGAAACGTTACAGAAGAGAGCGTGCACACTAGTTTTTATCGCGCACACAAAGCATCTGTCAATTTTAAACTAATATGCGCGTGTGAAAGGGACGAATGCGTCATGAGCGCGATAAAAAACAGTAGGCTACGCGGGGGACGCTAATTTTTACCACGACGCAGGGCGCAATAGACATGAAATCGCAGGAAAACTTGGAAAATCTAAGCCTTTCCTAGTTTCCCACTTCAGTTGATAAAGAACCTTACCTTAAACGTGCGACAGTTATTTCTCAAAAACTGCGGCTGTTGGATTTATTCATTCCGATAAACAACAAAACTTGCAATGCAATTGGGTGCTACACTGACATTTATTTTACCAAAGGCTTTTTCTTTAGTTTTCCACTCTAAAATAAAAGAGCGACGAAACACCTTCCAACCCTAAAAGTGCAACTTCACGCCACAGTGTCAGGTGATTCTGCGCAATCGATTCAAGGGCTTTGCTGGTAACTACGTAATAAGTGAGGTTATTTACCTCTATGACATCACAGCAGCGGACAATCCTACACTTTTAGCACTATATTTATAATTGTTGTCACTTTTTAAGGCACTATCTTGGTTTGGTTTTTAGGTCGCTAAGCCAACAGATCTAGTGACGTCGCGTGACCGCAAACCCAAGGACTGTGTTAGTGATGCGACACAATACCTCTTCATTCTGAACCCGTACTAATAATGTATTTATTCCAAAATATGTATATATAAATATTTTAAATAACGTTGTGTGATGTCATTTCTTGTGGTTTGGCTGTCTGTTGGCTGATATAGGGGTAGATAACAACAACAACGTACTGATAAAATGCTGCCGTCTTGTTTTTTTCTTTAGGGCGGTGATACATTACAGTCCTTGGTGCAGCTAATTTACAGCGCATCTAGGTTTCACTATTCTATAATCTTAGGAGGCAACACAATAACATAATCAACAGTGAAAACAAAAGAAAGAAAAAGTAAAAGCAGCGCCTCTATTCGGAACGCTAAGTGATTCTGTCCTAAGTGATTTCTCATCTCGCATGACGCGTAATGCGTAAGAGTGGGATGAGAAATCTCGCTTACAAGTCGCTACAACATCACTTAGCGTTCCCGAATAGAGGCGCAGAACGAACAACCCATTTTTTATTATAATTATATTTTACTACATTTTTAATACCTAGTATGAGAATATGAAAAAGCATTTTATTTCAATTGCTGTCGGCAAAATCGCATCGATGTTCATAATTGCACATTTTAATTATTAATTATGCCAAAAAAATCGTGTTACTTAATCTAAACGGTGTGATGTGTGAGCCGTTGCCGGTCGCAGGCAGACAGATCTGAGACCCGAGCCCCTCCCTAGAGAAAATGCATGGCGCCTCAGCGCGCGTGCGTGACCCTAATTGGCCTCGCCCCTCGCGCTTTGATCCCTCAATGGGTGATATTAAACACACGAGATAAGTTAGCCTTATCTCGATTTAGGCTAAACCAAGAATTGAAAATTTTGTGTCACGAAATGTCACTGCAATCTGCATGTGGCAGACAATAAAAAATTAAAATACACGCTCGTGAAGTGCGGTTTACAATCGTAAACAATCGGCGCAACTTTCCCTCTCACCATAATCGATAGAGTTCCTGATAAACGGGATGCCTTGGGGGAAACCGCGTTGCGTAATCTGCAAAAGTAGCAGCCTCACACTGCGGTAAAATAGATAAGAGTGTATGCGTGCGTGCGTATACGTAACATGGAACTGTCACTAAAAAATATGAATAACATGACAATGACAAACTTGAGCCTCCACGGGGATCAATAAGTGGCAAACTGAATCCGCTTGAGGAGCGATGCGACAAGGAGGGTTTCAAAACGGTGCGAGGGAAGAAGAACCTGTGCGGCACTGCACCGATACATCTGCTGCGTCAACGACCAGCTGGGCCTCTATTTGGAACAGCTAAGTGATTTACGGTGTCCACGCTAAAATGCCAAAACCGCGAATGTGTCGTTGTTCTGTGCGTGTTTGACGTTTACATTCGCAGTTTTGTCAATTTAGTGGTGATATAGTAAATCACTTAGCAGCCCCGAATAGAGGCCCTGTACGGGTCCTGACTACATTATTATACGAAGATTAAGGAGATCGTAGAGTATATCAGAGCCAGTTTTATTATTATTACTTCTTAATTACCTCGTCTTGTGGCTCTGCCCACCCTATTACGGATTTCGGGCGTGATGCTATGTATGTATGTATATTAATTACGTAATTGTGGAATTAAATATTTACGGTACCTACGCGTAAAAATTGAACTGATATTTGTATTATTTGTTTATTACGCGGAAAGTAGCACCAAATGGGCGCAGATAATTATTCTGGTCATTGAATGTTTGAAGATTTGATACTACAAACTAGAGCAACCAAGCCCTCCTCAAATAACGAGAATTATGGACATGTGAAAACTAAATATAAAAAAAAAAACTAATAAACACGCTTTAATAGCAAACCAAACTTAAAAGTTTTCTAACAAGTTTGTGTAACAGTAATAGAAATTCCGACAATCAACTATGACTAATCACTTTGGGATAAGATTAAAATAAAAATTAAGTTATTAACAAATAATTCAATTATAGTAAAAAAGCGATATTAAATGTTACAATTATTCCATTAGTACCTATTTATACAATTAGAGTCGTTATGAAAATATAGTAAATTGCACCCCACGCAATCAGTTAAAGAATCAGTTTAACAATCAGTTAAAGAATCAGTTAAATAATCAGTTACAGAATCAGTTAAAGAACCCGTTAAGGTATCCACCTCAGTTTCAGAATCAGATAAATAATCAGTTAAATAATCAGTTACATAATCAGTTACAGAATCAATTAAAGAATCAGTTACAGAATCAGTTACAGAATCAGTTAAATAATCCTTTAAAGAATCAGTTTAAGAATCAGATAAAGAATCAATTAAATAATCAGTTAAAGAATCAGTCAAAGAATTAGTTAAAGAATCAGTTAAAGAATCTGTAAAAAATGCGTTAAAGAATTAGTTAAAGAATCAGTTACAGAATCAGTTAAGGAATCAGTTAAAACATCAGTTACAGAATCAGTTAAAGCATCAGTTAAAGAATCAGTTAATTAATCAGTTAAGGAATCCGGTACAGAATCAGTTAAAGAATCAGTTACAGAATTAGTTGAGGAATCAGTTAAAGAATCAGTCAAAGAATCAGTTTAAGAATCAGATAAGGTATCCACCTCAATTAACGAATCAGTTAAAGAATCAGCTTAAGAATCAGTTAAATAATCAGTTGAGAAATCAGTTAAAGAATCAGTAAAAAAATCCGTTAAAGCATTAGTTAAAGAATCAGTAAATTAATCAGTTAAGGTATCCGGTACAGAATCAGTTAAAGAATCAGTTACAGAATCAGTTGAGGAATCAGATAAAGATTCAGTTTAAGAATCAGTCAAATAATCAGTTAAAAAATCTTTAACTGATTTTTTAACTGAGTCTTTAACTAAAGAATCAGTTAATGAATCAGTCAAAGAATCAGTTAAAGCATAAGTCAAAGAATCAGTTAAAGAATCAGTTTGAGAATCAGTTAAAGAATTAGTTAGAATCAGTTATAGAATCAGTTAGAGAATTAGTTCAAGAGTCGGTTACAGAATCAGTTAAGGAATCAGATAAAGATTCAGTTTAAGAATCGGTCAAATAATCAATTAAAAAATCTTTAACCGATTTTTTAACTAAAGAATCAGTTAAAGAGTCAGTTAAATAATCAGGTACAGAATCAGTTAAAGAATCATTTAATGAATCACTCAAAGAATCAGTTAAAAAATAAGTCAAAGAATCAGTAAAAGAATCAGTTAAAGAATCAGTGAAAAAATCCGTTAAAGAATCAGTTAAAGAATCAGTTAAAGCATCAGTTAAAGAATCAGTTCAAGAATCAGTTACAGAATCAGTTAAGGAATCACTTAAAGAATCAGTTAAAGATTCAGTTTAAGAATCAGTCAAATAATCAGTTAAAGAATCAGTTAAAAAATCAGTTAAAGAATCCGTTATAGAATCAGTTAAAGAATCAGTTAAAGCATCAGTTAAAGAATCCGTTAAGGGATCAGTTAAATAATCAGTTACCGAATCAGTTAAAGCAACAGTTAAAGAATCAGTTTATAGAATCAGTTAAGGAATCAGTTAAAGAATCAGTTAAAGATTCAGTTTAAGAATCAGTGAAATAATCAGTTAAAGAATCAGTTATAGAATCAGTTAAAGAATCAGTCAAAGAATCAGTTAAAGAATCTGTTAAAGAATCTGTCAAAGAAACAGTTAAAGAATCCGTTAAAGAATCAGTTAAAGAATCCGTTAAGGTATCCATCCACCTCAGTTAAAGAATCAGTTAAATAATCATTTACAGAATCAGTAAAAGAATCAGTTAAAGAATCATACATACATACATAAAGGTAAAGCTGATAAAAGCGTGTTAAAAAAACGACTTGGTACCGATACCATTTTTAGCGTAGCCAAGCAATTTGATATCTTATTTAAATTTACGCAAATTCTACTCCTTGCTTTGGAATATACCCACGTACGTATACACTAATATTTCTGAGCCGAATACTAACATCAATATGACAAAATAAAATTACAAACATCCCAATGTGATAATCGAATATTTACCTTTGAAAATCTCGTTTGTTCGGTTTAATTCTCCTCCTTCTATCAGAATAGGGATGTTTCCAGGGTAAAAAAATAATCTAATTAGTCCGTCACCTAGATTATCAAAAAAAATTGATCACGTATTTTTTGCTTTATCAAATCAATCAAAATTGACAAAGATAACGCACATCACAGTTCGGGAGTGGAGGCTCATGACGTCACATAATGGTAAAGTGTGCAAAGTCGTGACGTCACGCGGAACATCAACGCACTAATTTTGTATCTTCGTAATCTTTTTTCTAAGTGACAAAAAGAAAAATACGTGTTCAATATTTTTTTATAATGTAAATGACGGACTAATTAGATTTTTTCAGAAAACATGTCTATTAACAACGGAACACGATACCATATCTATGTTTTTCAAAATGTTTGCACTTAATATGAGGATTCATTAGACAATCGAGGAAAAAAATATGGAAGCACTCCAAGGCAATTGGGACGCTATCGGCTCTTACTCCGAAAATATTATTACACATCGGTGTTTTATTAGGCATCTCTGCCCCTCACAGGGTGTTCATAAGGAAATGATGGTCTCTTTCCTATGCTTTTTTGGTTTTTATTATAGTATATCGTAAATTCAAAGTCTATGGTAACTACACCTTGACATGTGCTTGACAATAAATTGTTTAAAAACGTACTGAAAAATCACCACGCATTTTTTTACCAGTGTTTAGGATTCAGTTTATATAGATTAATCATGTTGTTGATTCAGGTGTGAACCTGATATTTACTTAGTAGAATAGCTTCTACATCTTGTACATTTAATTGCCATCATACTCACACCATTTCTTCACAAGTGATGTGACTTGGAATTCTAAGGTTGCCCGATTCATGTCTTTGGAGCCTGGTACTTACTACAGCTGCTGTCAGTTTTATACTACAAATCTTTCTTTATTTTCTTGATAAAAAATGTGTTGTACGAGTAATAACGCTAAATAGATAGAAGAACTTTTTATTTATCATAAAACTGATTAGTGATATTGTTTCAGCGATCTTATGAATACTTTACTAAAAATCTGCCCAGAAGCTTGACAAATATAAAAGGTAGTTATATAAAAGACAATACTTTACAGGTGCACGCAAGCAAACAGAATTTATTTACAAAGGGCAGTCAAGTTGACCTTTGACTAAAGCGAGATTTAGGTTCCTACGTATACTGCTGGTTGACGGAAACTTGACCATTTAATGACAAATATTTGATTAAGTGGCATTGGCTATGAATCGTCAAAAACAGAAGTTTACTGTGAATAAAGGGTAGTTCCATTTACTGCTAACAAGTGGCACTACGGTCACTACCATTAGGTATATCCTTCTTAAATAATGCCTCTTTTTATCATTCAAGGCAAATCGCTGTGCTGCTTCATGCCACGCCAGCCAACAGATATTCAATTTACGAGGATATGTGTGCGAGACCCATAAAAACTTATTCCTCAAACTACAGGGAGAAAAATTACAGAAGATGTTACCGAAAAATTTATAAAGCGTCTTAAGCACAAGCGTTATGCATAGCTGATTTCTGTATTAAGAATTTAAAGTTGAAAAAGTCTTTCCTCTTCTTATATATGAACTAAGAAGTTATCATGCGTAAGCAGAATTTGAGTCTATGCTCGAGCAGAGATTAAGACGCTCTCAACTTAAAATAGCCTGTTCAGAAATCTGCCACTATTCGTGTTATGTGATTGTTAGCAGGGGTTCGGCACTTGTCCGCCTGTCGTGGCGGAGGTGGCGGCGGCGGTGGCAGCACGACGGTGATACATCACCAGCATGACTGCCTGGTGATTGGCGCGGGCGGAGCCGGCCTGCGCTCCGCCATTGGCCTGGCGCAGGCTAATTTCTCCGTCGCGCTCGTCTCCAAGCTTTTTCCAACCCGTTCGCACACTATAGCGGCACAGGGTGGCATGAATGCTGCCATCGGTAAGAGGAATTCAACAATTTTTCATTGTTAAGGATCCGGTAGTAGAGTTTTCTGTTCATAGCAAGTTATCGCTACAAAGCTACAAACGTAATAAAAGCTACGAAGAAATGGAAGAGTTTAAGCAACATACACTCGGTAAGAGTTGAAAAAGGGTGATGAGAGGTGTTTTATGCCATGAAACCCGGGGACGTCCACGTCTGCACATGGGTCTCCCCCAAAAATCTTTTACAAACAGCTGTCACACGCCTTCTGCGTTCAACAGAAGCTTCCAGTGACCTTAATAAGTCAGTCCATCTTGTGGAGGGCTGACCCACGCTGCATGTTCCGTGTCCCGTTCATTGTTCTCCATTCGAAGACTTGTAAACCCCATTGGCTATCAATTCTCCGAGCACTGTGCTCTTGCTCAGTGGCCCATTGTCACTTCAATTTGTGTCGAGAGAGCTATGTCGGTATTGCTAGTGTTACTATGGATTTAATGACTGATTCTATCACGCACAGACATTCCAAGCACAGCTCTCTCAATAGTAAATTGAGTGTCAGAGATTGATCAAAAAGCCCACATTGAAGGACCACATTTCTGCTCCAAAAGTTATCACGAACATACACACTGGTCAAAGATCTTGGTCATAACGACATTGGGGGATTTCGGGCGATGTAGAGATGTACCTTAACTTCCCGAACGCTACCTAACAGGGTTGGCCATTGACCTCTTTAGGGAAGTGTAACCTAGGTTGGTCTGGTCTTAGGTAGATGAGGGCAGTATCTCCAACGAACACCGGGATGGGTCTTACATTCTACAGACCCTGCGCGAGCTCCGAGGTATCTTTATGAATGTTGACGTAATGACCTATTCCAGTGATTTGGTCGATATTATGTATGTATGTATGTAAAACTATTGTACAATAAAACACCTTAAAATACATTATGTTATCGATGATAAGTAATTATGAAATTATTATATACGGACAGTAGGTTTTTAATAAAGAAAAACAAATTGTAGGCATTACAAAGAACGCGTTTTTCCATTTTGCGGGCATGTGCTCAAAAAGAGCGTTTACAAGCAGCCAAATCGTACGGAAAGAGCCACTTTTTTAACTCGTGCTTTTTAACTCCGTCTTCAGCCCGACGTAAAGAGTTTTATCTACACCCATATCATAAAACCTCCATTGGTTAATCAAAAACCTTAGGAAATGACCACCATTTTGACAACCAATTAGGAAAAACCAGTGCTGCGATAAAGAAATAACATGACTTCTTTATCGTTTTTAGTAAAGAAATGAGATTAAATTTGGAACAGCTGTCAAAACTCAAGTGGGTCTCTATTCTAGTATCCATAGATATTAAAACATTTATTGATACGAAACGTCAATTCAGTATGTTTTTTTAATATAAACTGCACAATATTTGATCTCGAGTGACGTGAGAATAGAGACTTCATCCGTTTGTCTATGATTTAAAAAAAAAATGGTCTTGACGGAGGATCGCCATGTTGGTGTTTTGCTGAACGAAAGTAGAATTGTTGTTGAATTGAATAGAAAAAGTTGTTTGTAATTTACATTTTAGTTGAAAATATGAATAGTAAGTAGTCTTCTCGGAGTGTGTGTGATGTGAAAATGCGCCGGATATCGGAAATATGCAGCCACGATTGCAACAAATAACTTGTTGCCAGAAAATATTGTTTCTGAACCCATCATGGAGGATTTATAATATGTGTGTAGATAAAGTTATGTATGCAACTCTGCATAATTTGGCCTTAAAACACACGTGCGATCTTATTATGAAACTCGCCTATCGGCTCGTTTCATGAAAACCGCACTAGTGTTTTAGGGCCTATCATTATGCAACCGTTGCATAAACTACTATTTATTGTTTGAGAAAAGTTTTTACAAATTAGTCAAGTACAGATTATCATTCATATAAAAGGTACAATAAAACGAATACTTCATTAAACACGTATCGTATAATAAATTAATTTGAAATATACAATAAATATGTTTGGCTGAACATATATTGCTCATGCCTTTTCACGATACGGAGTGACAGCTATTTGCACATGCGTAGTAGTAGATATGCTGAGCGCGCATGTATTGAAAACAAGCCCGCAATTTTACTAATTTCTTGCGTAGTTTGGAGTCGTTCTTTGTTTAATCTGACGAATTCAAGTGAAGAATCAATTAATTCTACCCCGGAAAATCCTTTTGTGAAGCCAAGAAATATAAGCCAAGCACATTGTGGTCTCTATGTTCTATGATATGTACAATGAAATGTAAGATTAACATTGACTTTTTCAATGTATATATTTGTTTTGTTTTCTCGCACA
Organism: Tortricodes alternella; assembly: GCA_947859335.1. Classification (NCBI taxonomy): domain Eukaryota; kingdom Metazoa; phylum Arthropoda; class Insecta; order Lepidoptera; family Tortricidae; genus Tortricodes; species Tortricodes alternella. The sequence continues at coordinate 16,078,277 of OX401970.1, read as the reverse complement.
ATGCATAGTAAAACGTATGATAGATTACCGACTCGTGTCGACTTATACAAATTATAAAAATGCCACTCGTCAAAAATCACCTACTTGCCGCACTTGTAGCATAAATAAGTATTTTTTGCCTATCAATGCTCGTCCTCGCAATTTTTCTTTCGTCCAGATTAAAGTTAATGCAGGCGCAAAATAATTTGAAAATTGACGAATTAACACTGCGATTGTAAACTTAAAAGACGCGGTTAGTCGGGTAATGACTGCTATGGCACAATTAGCGGACACTGGGCCACTATTATGTGCATAGAGATTTGAGAACTTCCAGGAAAATAATTCTGTTAATTAGTTTAATTCCCTTCGGCCGCCACCGCAACCATGTTTCGCATGTCTTAAAGGAGGAAAATTCTTCCTTTGCAACTGTTCAAAGGAAGATTTTTCCTCCTTTAAGACAAAATATTCTGCTAATGCAAGTAGGGGGTCATCCATAAAGTACGTCACACTAATTTCGTGATTTTTTGCCCCTCCCCCGTCCTTGTCACAGTTGGTCACATTTGTGAGACCCCCCCTCCCTAGTGTGACGTCACATATTTTGCAATTTTACATCTAGAAATAAAACAACACAATGAAGTATTAATTATATTAATGGAAGTTACAAACTTAATCATCTTAACTTTGAACCTACTCCTTCAATACAGATATTGGAAATATTTTTAAGTTTTTCGTTAATTGTTCAAATTTGGCATTTGGCACTTAGATGTATTAGATTTTGAAATGTGATGTCACGAAACTTAGGACCCCTCCCACCCCTTGTCACACAATGTCACACTTCGTCGTCCCCCTCTCTCCCCCTTCACGTGTGACGTACTTTATGGATGACCCCTAGTTGCCAATAAGGGAGGAAAATTCTTCCTTTGCAACTTCTTGCGAAACGTAGCTGAGTGGCGGCCGAAAGGGTTTAATTAATACAAATTATTATATTAACTTATGAATCAACAGGAAGCATGCACGAAGATGACTGGCGTTGGCACTTCTATGACACTGTCAAGGGCTCAGACTGGTTGGGCGACCAGGTATGCCTATTCCCACAAACTACACCTTATTCATCCTATCTATAACGTCACTCTACTAGTTATGGACAGTATATGGACGATTTATCACTAATTAAAAATCAGCTTCAAAAAAGTAAGAAATAATGATTGGCTTCCGTAAATCAATTGCCTAGTAACGTCATATATATTGTTGATTAACACGTTTGCTGCGATAATCAGGGCGTCTATTCGGGAACGTCTAAGTGATACTGAAGCGACCCGCGAGTGAGACTCGCATCTCGCTCATTACGCGTCGTGGGGAAGAGTGGGATGAGATATCTCGCTAGCGAGTCGCTACAACATCACTTAGTGTTCCCGAATAGAGGCGCTAGTCTAAACTCCCGATGAATGTGCTCTCACTCGGTGCGGAGACGGAATACGCTATAAGTACTAGTTCTTGTCCGGAGGCCGTAGTATGAGCGTTTTTACATGTATGAAAAAGACAAATATACATTTGAGTTTCTTTCTTCAAGGGCGACTCAGTAAGGCAATACAAATTTGTATAGATCTTCCGGCCCGATGACGCACTGATTAAATATTATTTAAATTCCTTGCGGGAATCGGGTCAAAAGGCCCGTCATAGACGACACGATAGGTGATCAAGTTCGTTACTTCCGACTAGTGACGTGACATAATATTAATTAGCGAGAAATGAGATACATTATGATAGTTGTACCAGGCATGGTCACGAGTAGAACGCAGCCTAAACGTCAGGCAATATAACAACAAAATATTTTTGCCTAGCTTTTGTAAGTTTTCATCGCATTAATACCAAAGTAGGAACTTAAATGCAGCAAACATTACTTTAATTAATAATTTCTTTTTAAACATTCAATTTCCAATGCACACATGACTTTTTATCGTTGAGCATTTATCATTACCCCAGGACTCGATCCACTGGCTGACTCGGGAGGCGCCTTTTGCCGTATTGGAATTGGAAAACATGGGAATGCCCTTTTCGAGAACGAAAGACGGGAAAATATACCAAAGACAATTCGGAGGCGGCTCTACGCATCAAGGCAAAAAAGTTGCCAAGAGGACGTGCGCAGCTGAAGATCGGTACCAGACATTCTTTAATACCTTAGGACGGGAAATCTAATTCGAGATAACAAAGTGTTTATTATAAAAGTAACTTGTAAGTTAATCTAAAACACAACCTGTTATCGACTGACACGATGATGGGGTATCTATCACACCTCTGAGGCTTTTGTCAGACATTAACAGTAGGTACGTGAGATCTGAGAATATAGATTCCTGCAGTACCTACGGACAACGCAAAAGTTAGGCAATTTTGGAGTTTTGTCATACAAGGAAGTTTCACTCTCTCACTAATATGTTAGTATTATATTAAGGAACGGGTATTTGCTTTGCAATGACAGGGTTCTTAGTATGCTCAATATTTTTATTACCTGACTGTACTTTTAAAATGTTCCAGCTTATATAAATTAAGTAAATTTAGTTTTGAAACTATCAAGTACGGCCGAACCCAAGCTATATTTTCAAAATATAAGACACTGGAGTGGGACTGTGAGACTTTATGCACAAACACCTGTAGCTATAAAACAAATTGCTACAAAATTCAAAACATTCATTTTGCAAGTAAGCCACTGCTCTTCCACATTTCTAAATCTACCAGCGCTCGTCGATGTCGTCTAACTTTACATCTGAGAAGTGCCGCACAGTATTTTGTGAGCCCTCAATTACCGAAAAATTATGTAATGGTATTAATAATTCTAAATGATAGTGTGGCCAAATTCAGAAAGGCCACAAATTTTAACCCAATCCCTCGCCGACGAATTCGCGGGCAGAAGGTAGTTAAAATTATAAAAATAAACGTCCTTCACTTCAAATCAACGGCTCCTTCCGCCACTGTCGTTGCTGGGGAGAGTAACTCCAGTTTTGACTGAAAACCAACCTGAAAGATCATTGATGTCATTTAATGATGACTGTATAATATATTAATTACGAGTATATATCATAAAGTCGATAATCAGTCTTAATTCAAAATCTGGTGTTTTTTTTATGTTACGAGGTTGGCAAACGAGCAGGCGGGTTACCTGATGGTAAGCAATCACCGCCGCCTATGGACATCTGCAACACCAGAGGTGCTGCTAATGCGTTGCCAGTCTAGGAAGGATGGGGAATGGGGATGGGATGGGGATGCGGGAATAGGCCTCCGGATCTCTATGTTCTGCTACGAAGTTTGCTCATTTAGCCGCGATTGGTCGCAGGACGGGGCACGCTCTGCTGCACACGCTGTACGGGTACAGCACCAAGTTCCCCAATATTGAGCTGTTCTCCGAGTTCTTCGCGCTTGACCTGATGAAGCAGGATGACGAGATCGTCGGCGCAATCGCCATGGATATGGACGACGGCAGCTTGCATAGGTACCCATTTTGCTTTTAGATTGCGTCCACATCTGACGAACGCGCCGCGAATGCGCCGCTCGCGCGAAACGCGCGTGCGGCGCGCGGCGCAATCAGTAACGATAAATACACGTGTGCAGCTATACAGTGTTAGTAACGACGTAAGTAGGTCACTCACTCACAAATTACTTTGTTGTCTGTCTGTCCGTCCGTCTGTCTTGACAGACAGACGTCTATCAACACTCTTTTTCTCAGGAACGGTTTAACGCATCGAGCTGAAATTTGGCATAGTTGTAATATTTAGAAGCTCGCATAAGATGGCATAGCCATAATTTAGAAATACTAAAATGAATCGGCCACGAACAAAGAAAAACATCAACGTCCAAAAAATATATTATTGTTGCTCATTTTGCACTAGTAGCAAAAAAAGGCCTTATAGAGTCGGTACCTGCCATCTGACAAATTCTCAATCGGGAGGGTATGACAATTTTTATTTTTTTCGTGTTCGTAAGTTTGCCACTCTCAACCCACCCACAAAACAAGGTAATTTCGGCATTGAAAACTTAATTCAAAATTAATTTAAGCGGGCGGCATTGTAGATTATTATATTTGTGGCAGGTTTCAGGCAAAGAATACGGTGATAGCGACCGGCGGTTACCCGCGGTTGTTTTTCTCCTGCACGGCGGCCCACACTTGCACCGGCGATGGCTGCGCGATGGCGGCTCGCGCCGGCGTCCCGCTGCAGGACATGGAGTTTATTCAGTTCCACCCTACTGGTATTCTACAGCATTCCATATAGATCGGTCTCCAACACTTCCCATTGGGACACAACCGTCGTGTCTGATATTTTATGAGCATCTGTTTTTGTCCGTGGTCGGTTTTCAAGGATATTGAGGATCTTCTACTTTTAAATTAACATTTTGCATAGTCTACTCCACACACAAAACAAAACAAATTAGGGTTCCGTTCCGTATATGATTATCTGAAATTTCCTATGTTACTTTAGATACCATAGACCTCTTATAGGTGTTTCTGTTATATATAGCTAAAGATCTATTTTTGGTATTTTTTCAATATTTTAGGTCCAGTAGTTTCGGATATAATGGTCAATTTTCGCCTTTTTTCCTAAATAACTTCCAAACTATTTATTTTAAAATTCTAAAAAAATATATATTTAAGATTCTCAAAGTGAGCCCTTTCATTTGATATGTAGCACAATATAGTTTGCAAACCTTTTTATTAATTTTCTAATTTGCGCCCTTAAAGTGGCCCTCATGTTTAAAATTCATTTATTTACGTTACACGTCCGTGTTGCGGTCACTGATTTACATTATGAGTACCAAATTTCAACTCTATCGGTCCAGTAGTTTCAGAGCAAATTGGGGGTGACAGACGGACAGTCAGACAGACAGACACACGAATGATCCTATAAAGGTTCCATTTCTTTCTTTTTGAGCTGCGGAACCGTAAAACAAACAAAAAACAAATAAATCAAAAACACCAAAACAAAAAAACAAAACAAACAAATCAAACAAAAACAACCAAAACAAAACAATCAACAAATCAAACTAAACATCAATTAATAAAATAATACTGTGCCACTATTTGGGACTGCTAAGTGATTTACTGTATCGTCGCTAAAATACCGAAACCGTGAATTTCTCGTTGTTTTTTTGCGTGTTTGACGTTCACATTTGCGGTTACCTATCTCATTTTAGTGGCGATATAGTAAATCACTTAGTCGTCCCGAATAGAGGCCCAGGTTTTATACACACACTTAAACCATATATTTTTTGTAAAATATTAGATACTATCTTCTACCTGCGACTTCCTTCTCGTGGAATTCCCCCATTACACACATTATTCCCTCTAGAACAATTTCCCGGGATAAAAAGTATCCTATGTGTTAATCCAGGGTATAAGCTATCTCCATTCCAATTTCATTCAAATCCGTTTAGCCGTTGCAGCGTGAAGGATAAGAATAATAAGTCTGCTTAACAAAGCAGAATTATTATTATTTCACCTATTCAGCATAATATCTTATAAGCAAGCAAGATTTTCCAGGCTGTTACAAAATAAAGACCTAACATTAAAGGCTCAGGCGGATATTTTGCTTCGCCTCGCTCCCGCCTCAGCCTTCTTAACCTAACCTATCCGAGTCGCTTCTGCTCCGATCCACCTTACTCGTTTCGATCGCTAGCTCACTGCCATACTTACCCTTGTTAGTCATTTTTGAAATTTTGCTACACGACATTATACAACATGATAGCAATATAACCATTATGCTAAACAAGATTATTCGTGTGATTGCGGAGCTCTTGTTGAACATGATATTGTATGATATTAATGCGTTTTTAGGGTTCCGTACCTCAAAAGGAAAAACGAAACCCTTATAGGATCACTCGTGCGTCTGTCTGTCTGTCTGTCTGTCTGTCACAGCCAATTTGCTCCGAAACTACTGGACCGATTGAGTTGAAATTTGGTATACATATGTAAGTCGGTGACCGCAACACGGACGGGTGACGTAAATATATGAATTTTAAACATGGTGGCCCATTTTGGGGGGTACATTAGAAAATTATAAAAAAAAGTTTAACTACCTATATCATGTGACATATCAAATGAAAGGGCTTATGGTGAGGATCTTAAATTTATATTTTTTAGGATTTTAAATAAAACGGTTTGGAAGTTATTTAGGAAAATAGGCGAGAAATGACCATTCCCCCCCCTTATTTCCGAAACTACCGGGGCTAAAATTTTGAAAAAAATACAGAAAATAGTTCTTCACCTATAGATTACAGGAAAACCTATAAGAAGTCTATGGTATTTAAAGTAACCTAGTAAATTTCAGATAATCATGTACGGAACGGAACCCTCTCCACGCGAGTTTAACTCGCACTTGTCCGGTTTTTATGAAAGATGTTAATTTTCGAAAAGCACCCATTTCGATCAAGTTGGTTTCTGTTTGAAGATGTCAACCTCAGAGTAAGCCGTGGTAACGGCAATATTGTATATAAAATTAAAGTATAAAATATCGTATTCTCCTCTGCTGCACTGAGAGTGAAGAAATAGCATAGAATGCGTGCAGATGCTTATCATCTTGGCATGTCGTAAAACTCGACTAAGGGACGGGTCCTCTCCAACATGGTGGACTATCTGTATGGGCGATGGGCTGATCACCTGTCACCATACGGTTCATCATACCATCTTAGGACTAATTAATCGAACGTGGCCACAAGTAGTCTTGTGGCTCTGCCCACCCCATTAGGGATTTCGGGCGTGTTGCTATGTATGTATGTATAAAATATCGTATAAAAACGAGGATAATTTAAATGAGCGCTTATTTAATCCAGGGATGTACGGCTCTGGTTGTCTCATGACTGAAGGGTGTCGTGGTGAAGGTGGTTTTCTCGTCAACAGCGAGGGCCAGCGTTTTATGGAAAAGTACGCTCCAAATGCTAAAGATTTGGCGAGTCGAGATGTCGTATCCAGATCGATAGCAACTGAAATACGACAAGGTAAATTGAAATAAAACAACAGAAAACAAAACTGACTCCAAGCACCCAAAAATATTGACTGGCCTTTTTTAGTGAAGTAATAGTAGTTTATCTACACCCATATCATAAAACCTCCATTGGTTAATCAACAACCGTAGGAAATGACCACCATTTTGACAACCAATTAGGAAAAACCAGTGCTGCGATAAAAAAACAACATGACTTCTTTATCGTTTTTAGTGAAGAAATGAGATTAAATTTGGAACAGCTGTCAAAACTCAAGTGGGTCTCTATTCTAGTATCCATAGATATTAAAACAGTTATTGATACGAAACGTCAATTCAGTATGTTTTTTTAATATAAACTGCACAATATTTGATCTCGAGTGACGTGAGAATAGAGACTTCATCCGTTTGTCTATGATTTAAAAAAAAATGGTCTTGACGGAGGATCGCCATGTTGGTGTTTTGCTGAACGAAAGTAGAATTGTTTTTGAATTGAATAGAAAAAGTTGTTTGTAATTTACATTTTAGTTGAAAATATGAATAGTAAGTAGTCTTCTCGGAGTGTGTGTGATGTGAAAATGCGCCGGATATCGGAAATATGCAGCCACGATTGCAACAAATAACTTGTTGGCAGAAAATATTGTTTCTGAACCCATAATGGAGGATTTATAATATGTATGTAGATAAAGTTATGTATGCAACTCTGCATAATTTGGCCTTAAAACACACGTGCGATCTTATTATGAAACTCGCCTATCGGCTCGTTTCATGAAAACCGCACTAGTGTTTTAAGGCCTATCATTATGCAACCGTTGCATAAACTACTATTACGTATACACAAATAAAATACGAGTAAAACAGTATAAAGAAGTCTTAATGAAAACTATAATAAATCATTAAAAAAACATAGACTTAGATTACTCGTGAATAGTAATCGCGTGTGGCCTAACGTGTTTGCATGGCAAAGCCTGCTCCTGCGCCGCCGTGTTGTCGGAACTGACGAGTGGCAAGTTGTTTGCTTGATGCATCCCTACCCGCGCCAATAAATCCGTTAGACAACTAAGTACGCTTTGGTCGTGTGAAAATTGATATTAAATAAGTCAAGCCATTTTGCCAATAAATCGCGTATTTAAAAACACCACGATAAAGGGTGCTGATTTTTTTGGGGTTGATTATAGGTGCTTTTAATGAATGGGCCTAAAAGGCCTAATGTGATCTACAATAATATTCAAGAACAACTAACTATTAATGCCCATGCTCACAGCCGTCCCCTTGGTGCAAAAATCGAACTTATTCCTTTTTTAGGCAAAAATTAGTTAGTAATACACCGTTAGAATATTTTTTTCAAGCTCGACGATTCTGATAAAACCCGAGTATCGATAAGATACTCCGCCCCCGAAAGTCTTTATCTATGACACTCATATATAAAAACACCGTTTTCGGTAGGTAGTCGTTTACGTGGCGAGCACACATGGGTACCGCAAAATTATTGCCCACTTTTTACAGTTTTTTTGTTCACTGACATATCGCACCTTTAGGATTATACAGACTCAATTCTAAATATGTCCATTTTAGAACTAAACCTAATTTTATTTTAAACAAAGATTATTTTTGAATAGACATTATTTTGAATTGAGTCTGTATAATCCTAAAGGTGCGATATATACTCACTGAAACAAATCATTAAAAAATATACGACTTGAAATGACCCTGATACAGATGAATTGTGAACTTTCTTTTTTGAAGTCGGTTAATAAATATTACAGAATAAGTAAAGTTGCATACTACTTTCATATTCTCAAATTTCAGGCCGAGGAGTTGGACCAAAGAAAGATCACATGTACCTTCAGTTACACCATCTTAGCCCCGAAATAATCAAGAGCAGGCTTCCAGGAATTGCGGAAACGGCTCATACTTTTACGGGAGTCGATGTGTACACACAGCCTTTGCCAGTCATACCTACCGTACACTATACCATGGGAGGAATACCTATAAATTTTAAGGGGGAGGTGTATATCTTGATAAACATTATTGCTTTATTTAAGAGAATCACCAGTCGAGGTCACTGTGAAGTAAAAAAATATTTGAATATTGTAATTAGTTTCCAAGTAGGTACTGGAAGTACTCAAAATGCTGGATTACGTGGGTTCGATTCCCAAGTAAGTATGTGTCGTCGGGTAGGTTCTTTGGTGGATTTCACAGATCCAAGATAACGGTAACTGCAGTTTAGGTTGACTGTATTGTTATTGCGGAGTCCAGTATACCTATATACTGGACTCCTCAAAACTTAACATTAATATTGCCGCTAGTTTTCTGTAAGTTATTTGTGATTGCGAATGGAAATAAATAATTTCGTATAAATAATTTCATTTAATTTTTTCATTCCATTTCTCATTGCTAGAGATAGAAACTTATACGAGAATAATGATATTTTTCATTTTGATAATGGGCGACATCAAGGGAAATGGCAAATGTGGTGATGGGCCCCATCATACAGCAACAAGTTCTCTGTGCAGGTGCTTGTTTACAAGGACGGCAACGACCAAGTGGTGCGCGGCTTGCATTCTGCGGGAGAGGCGGTGAGCAACTGCCACGGTGCCAACCGGCTCGGTGCCAACTCCATCCTCGACGTCGTTGTCTTCGGCAGAGCCATCGGTCTCAATGTCGCTAAGATTTCCAAGCCCGGAGAGAAGCAACCCACCATAAAGGATGTACGATCCTAAACTTTTAAGTATTTTTTACGGCACTATTTTTAGTATATTGTCCTTTTCTTACAGAATGTAATTGAACGAACCTTGGACAATTTAGATAAGATCAGATCTGCGAACGGTTCAGTACCAACACACGAACTAAGAATGAGTATGAAGGAAACAATGCAAAGCAAGTGTGGAGTATTCCGTGAAAACTCACTGCTCAGCGAAGGTATTCCTCGAATGATTACCTATATTATAATTAGTACCACAATAAAAAAATTTCAAAATAACCGTTTCACTTCTCAGCAGAGAAAACTTTATGAAGCAGTGGTCATTGAATTATAATAAGTACTAGTCGTGTGCACGATTATCATCGGCAACACCTCATAACTTAACTACAAAAGTGATGAACTTCCGCACAAACTTTCTATATATATCCCCCTTAGCTCAATAACACAATAACATTTGACCCAGGAAATAAGGTCAAGCGAAGTTTCAGAGGTAGAGTGCCTCAAGAAGGAAAAGATTCACCCAAAAAGTTTTTGTTTTAATCTCTATTTTTGGTCTCAACCGCATTTCATCTTCTCGCACTGTAGGGAATATGAATATGAAAAAATCCAATCTCTCCTAAACCACGAAAAATCGTGGTGCACCTGATACCCCTGAGGTGCTTTACCTCTGGAACTCCGCTTGACACTAATTCCTCGGACGCCCTATATAAAGAACTCTTGTGCAAAATGTCATGCTTCTAGATCCACCGATGTGCGTTGTCTGTCAGACAGTTTTAATTTTATCAAGTATTAAATGTGCCCGCGATTAGAAAATTTTTCTAACACTCTCACTATGTCCACCGCACAGCAGATGGGCGTTTTCAGTAAAACCACCACCATACCGTTACTTATAGCATACCATTTACTTTTTGTTCTGAATTTTTTGCGAAGCGTAGTTCCTTGCTCATTACCCATTAGAATCAATAACTTTTATTTTACTTTGGATACAGCCCTTGATAGCGACACATACAGCCCATGGGTAAAACGGGTCGGGATAAATACATATCATAAAATTAAAAAAGACTAGCCCTGAGCTTTATTTATCGTCATAGCAAACGTGACTCGAATAGGAAACTGGCGCCTACGTAATACAAATGGAAGGTTACGATCTGATGGATCAAGATCGATTCGAGGAATTAAAATGACATTACCCTTTTGTGAGTACCAGATATCAACTCAGCTACCAAAACATTCTTTCATTTCATTAACAATTAACCGGGTACCGTTACATAACCCTACTTTAGTATTTAAATTCCTCGAAAGATAATAATAATTGCACCTTCTTTCAATCTAAGTTTATATAATGGCATACCTGATGGTGTTAAAGAATTCAAAAACTCTGTAGGAAAATTATTTACCTCTGATTCATCATTAATAACAACAATTCATCACAAATAGTTTACTTTTTCTTGGCCTTCAAGACGTTGCAAAACTTGGTTATTAATTTCAAAAGTATCTTCAATACAGGAACAAAGTATGATCCTTTCTTCAAATGATCTGAGTACTTGAAAACGACGAACCGAAAATATATCTGACAATAAACAGTTTGTAGTTATTATTTCCTTTGGTACTCCTACCAAATCAGATTCTAATCGATTATTATTCAAAAATTTTCCTTCTCCTATATCAAGAGGCCATCAAGCAAAATATTTTTTCAGGTGTGCGCTCTGTATTAAGAAGCTTTTTACGCGTCTCCATAGAGGGCTGCTTTTATTTTATTTACCTCATTTACATTTTCGCTGATTTCCACCCTCTCCTCTCCTCTGCTCCTCTGCTGCACTGGGAGTGAAGAAATAGCATAGAATGCGTGCAGATGCTTATCATCCTGGCATATCGTAAAAGTCGACTAAGGGACGGGTCCTCTCCAACATGGTGGACTATCTGTATGGGCGATGGGCTGATCACCTGTCACCATACGGTTCATCATACCATCTTAGGACTAATTAATTAATCGAACGTGGCCACAAGTAGTCTTGTGGCTCTGCCCACCCCATTAGGGATTTCGGGCCTGATGCTATGTATGTATGTATGTGTTCCACCCACTTCGGATACTTATACTTATTATAATTCAATGTCGGTGGTATTGTTACACATAATAAACGTTGCAAAAGGCCTACATGTAAAACGTTTTATTCTTATTTTTAAACTCTCCATGTAGAAACTTTTAAACTGCGGGGTCTATATTTACAAACTTTAAAGTAGATAAGTATTTCTTGTATGTTTAACTGTATTTTGTGGTAAACGAATACATTGCAGGTAACACAGAAATCCTAAAATGGTATAACGAATTTAAGAACATACGCACGACTGATCGCCACATGAACTGGAACAGCGACGTCATCGAGACGCTGGAGCTGCAGAATATGCTGGAGCAGGCCGTGCAGGTAGCGGCGGCGGCGCTCAACCGCGTTGAGAGCCGCGGCGCGCACTTCCGCGACGACTTCCCTAACCGCCTTGATGAAATGGACTACAGCAAGCCCACAGAAGGCCAGGTCAGCACCGCCGTTATGTCATAGCTGAAGCCTCCTCTTTACTTGAATGCCACCCAAGCTCTTCTTTGCTCTTGTATAAGATCCAAGCTTTGTTGCCTCCTACTATATACTTAATTATCAATTATCAAATTAATCTGCTTTGAGACGTGCACGCAATTTGTGGCCATTACTTATTTGACTGTTCGTCATTACATTACTATCATGTTATCGGTGGCAATTTATTAGGGTTTGTGACGCTCACCACCGGTGGTACCACCAAACGTTCCAGAACCGATGATGTCACGGCATCCGCGGCAAACTTGCCATAACCCACCCTACTCGCGCTCTCACCACGCGGATATAAAATGCCGCCAGCGCCCAATATCGGTGCACACTGACTTACCTACGACGGCACCTGTTCTCTAGCTGAAAGGCACATCGGTTGATGCTCCCCTCCCTCCGTACCCATTCTTGTAATCACTCCCGATTAACTCCAGGTAACGCCATGTGGCGGGTCGTGTCTTACTATTTCGCCCGGTAAAGTCTTCCCGCTCTCTTCCCAATAAAAAGAGAAAAATATAAAACCATGTCAGAAGCTTTGGTAATCAACCAACCAAGAATAAGTCAGGAACCTCGGCCATAGGCACACGTAAGACATCCACGGACCAGCTGAGATCTTAAAACTAATTGAACAGTTTAAAATGAGGAACGTAGATTAGTGACGAGAATATAATGTAATAATATATAAACAACGTTGTTATGGATCCAGTTCACAAGGTAACGGGGTTATAAAAATTTAAGAGTATGAATAGAAATAGGTTTCTTTCTACTCTCCTTAACATCCTCCTTTTTTGGCAACCCTTATGCTAGCAAACCTATCTGTATTTACAATCCGTGGCTTTGGTCAGCAAATCCGCTTGTTGGAATTCGCTGGGAACATATTCCACACATATTTCGCCGTCAGCAACGAGTTATCTGACATAAAAATGTCTAATAGCAATATGCTTGGTTCTTGTGTGGAGCTCTGGGTTATGTGACAGCTTTATGGCTGCATCATTATCGACTTTTAACTTGGGTATCTCCTTAAAGTTACATATTTCTCCAAAGAGTCTTTTAATCCAGACAATCTCACGGGCGGCTTCACTAGCAGCATAGCATATTGCAACACACGTTTGCCGTCGACTTGTCCAAGATAAATCGCCTCCAGAGTATAAGCATAATAAACCTGATGTTGATTCGATCTCCAATGCAGTAGTGCGATCTCCACTGTGATCAGAATCGCTGTAACATTCCTGAATTCCAGTTTTGCAACCTTTCTTAAAAACTATTCCAAAGTCCAACGTTTCAGTTTTTGGATGTTATCTTTATAAGGGTCCTTTAAAGTTTGGGATATAACGCTTACCTACAGCGTATGCTAAATCAGTTATGGGTATCAGTTAAGTATGCAAGTGCACCAACAGCTTCTCTATATGGAAACGAAGTGAGTTCTACCGTATCTTTATCCAGTTCTGGCAATCCATCTTTCTGTATAGGAGTGGTGACGGGTTTGCAATCACACATACCAAAGCGATCTCACAATTTTTGAGCGTAGTGCTTCCGTGACACTTATATATTACCATTCTGTTCCTTTATTTCTATACGAAGCAAATATGCTGCATCTTTTATAGTTGTATAGAATTTTCATTTTAGCTCTCTAATGAACTTTCCAGAATCATCTTGATTTGTTGCAGCTACAAGACCGTCATCTACGTAGATAGCAAGAATTATTTTGTTATTTTCCCGGGTTCGGATAAATAGGCAGGGGTCTCTGTTACATTGTTGTGTGTAACGTTGTTGTGTTTAATTCCAATGGTTTTAAATAATCCACCACACGTTTATTCCAATACCGAGGTGCTTGTTTCAGACCATATAGACTTCTCTTAAGTCTACACACCTTATTCGATCCATCAGAGTAGCCAACAGGTTGATTCATATAGATTTCTTCATTCAATGAACCATACAGATCATACTTACATATCTGTAACTGTGTGAGTTTAAAATCTTCATTTACAGCAACGCTTATGACATCTTATCGTTGTCATTTTAGCAACTGGACTGAAAGTCTCATCATAGTCGAGTCGATGCCCTTTCTCTGTGTATATCTTCTAACAACCAGCCTTGCCTTGAATTTGTCTAGAGAACCGTCTGCATTGGTTTTGATATTATATATCCATTTACAAGATATAGGCTTTCTATCAAAAGATAGAAAGCCCAAAAGGCTCCCAAAAGGGAGATCAACCAGCATCCGGGTTTTGGTATCCTTAAAAGACATAACCTCACTATCCATTGCTTTGACCCAGTGATCTTTATGCGGCTTAGTAATTTGCTACTTTGTAGGTGTTGGATTCATTGATTCCATTAATAACATCAGCTGACATCATGACATAATCTGCAAATCGAGTAGGTGGTTGTAATTGACTTCTATCTCGTAGAGTCATTCTATTAGTTATCTCAGCTTTACCATATACATATTTTGGTGAAATCAGACTTAATGTTTGTGGCAATTTCGATTACCGTTAAATATGATACCGGTTGACTTCCTTGTCGTCAAAGGAAGGTAGCGATGAAACCGATTAAAGTCGGCTCCCTGCCTCTTCTCTTCAGGTTACAGATACAGTAGACTCCTCACTCCCGGTACTGAATCAACATTTTAAAGGAATTTTGCTGCTTGCAATAAAGTCGCCTGTCTCTATGTTTTAGACAAAGAAACCCTTCGAACAGCACTGGCGAAAGCACACTATTACTGCGGTCGACTATAGCACGGGGAAGGTGACCATTTCGTACCGACCTGTCATCGACACCGTGCTGGACTCTGAAGTGGAGTTTATACCGCCCGTGCCAAGAGTCTACTGAACAACTTAAATAATTTAAAATCTTAGTATTAATTCGACGTAGTAAATAAATGTTTGGGTCAATTATTTTGGAATTTATTTGATCACAAACAGTAAAGTACCTACCCACTGCATGCGAGTATGTTTGTATGTAAAATTGACCGAGGATAACTTTCAAACGGAATGCTGATAGATTTTTGGGTGGTTTTAATCCAGAAAAGGAATGCGGCATCAAACTCAGCAAATAGACATTTTTTACATAGCTTACAAAATATCATATACTTAAAATTGACAAGATTTCATATTTCTAACACTTTAATTTGATTAGGGGAGACCTAGGTGGTTTGACACAAAATGTACCTTTCAGGCGTAACTGCCTTGATTTATAAAATGTTTGGCATTATGTAGCAAATTTCATACTTTATTTTGAATTATAATTAAAACGAAGTAGAACTCGATTAGGGAAATTAACCTTTCATTGAAAAATACACTAAGTACAGTTTCACCTCTTTATTTTCGATTTATATTTAGTCACTGTATCACTTTCATTACGTATCTACTCACACCAACTATTATCTCTTCTGTGCTCACACTTCACTCTTTATTTTAGTCACTCACTGCACTTCACTGAAAAGAAACTGACGTTCAAACCCACCACGATTCTTGTTTTATATACCCCTACCAATGGGTAGCTCCACCCATACAAAAAAAGCTTCCAATAGTCTACTATGTTCCAGAACATTCCACAACATTCAAGAATGTTCTGGAATTTTCCACAATGATCAAGAATGTTTCTGAACGGTTCAGACTATTCCCGAACATTCTGCAACATTTTAGCATATTCCATGATGTTCTGGAATGTTGTAGAATGCTCTCGAATACTCCGAACGGGAGCCTTCTTCATGGATAGCGGATAGAAGGCTACCACACCATAATAATATAACTCCCTTGATCGTACTGGGCCTCGTTTCTGAGTTTTAACGGCACGCACATTGTACATATTGTTTTTCTTTTATAATATATATTGATGATTTATTAAAACGTACTTATTCTGAAAGAACGGAACTCCAAATGTACGACACGATTAAGAGGACCGTGACTCAACGGCAAAAATCACCCTTTTCATACAAAAAGCGATAACGGTTTCCACCCCTTAAATGTTAACCATTAACCGTTAAATGTTGACCAATTTTTAATAGGTTGTCAATCAGAACAAAATCTAGGTCTATACGTTTTTTTGAATTTTGATTAAAGATCAACAAATTGAAATGATGGCCGAAATTAGTATTGTATGAGAATACTAAAACAACAATAAAACAGAATTTATTGATTATACTCGTAAGTAGTAAAAAAAAACAAAAATTGGTCAACATTAGTTAAACTTTAAGGGGTGGAAATCGTTATGGCTTTTTGTATGTAAGGCCGTAGGTTCACACTCCTCTTAAGGAATTTCTATGTATATAGGACTATATTAAAAAAAAAAAACTCGGGTCGTGTTTGCTTTTGCGGTTTGGATCTGTTTAGGTATAGTATTATTAAGATTTCTACGATATTTTTGGCAATAATAACAGATTAGTAACTGGTTATTATCTCTTCTTCTTTTTTATCCATTGCAAACATTCAATACAATCGTTGAAGCATTCAATATACCTCTGACGTACGACGTACCCTTCGTGCAAGCAGTTGTAGCAGATGTCGGCAATGAGTATAACTTCGGGGCACTGAACAAACAAATACGGGCAGTTTTGGGTCTCAATTCAATTTTAAATTTTAGTAGGTTGTTGTACATATACGATTGGTTATGTATTGAATAACCTTTAAGGCTCCAAGACATTGTCGCTTTTAAAAATGTCCGCGTAGTATCACGTTATATTTTTTTAAATAAAAATCCTTTTTATCTAGACCTTATATTTAACGCTAAGATAATAATATGTCGCAAGACGTAATAACATTAAAACAGAACACACGGGCACAGATACACATTGACATCGCTAAAAGTTAGTGGCCAGCCAGCCAGGATAATTAAGGATAACTGGGTTGTTTGGGTCGTCTATCTGGAACTAACTAAGCCCCTAGGCTTGTGCAATATACTTAATGACACAAGCCACAAGCGCCTCGACTTCTAGTTGACACACTACATTTTTCAGTAGCTGCGCTGGAATGAATCATTCCAGCGCAGCTACTGAAAAATGTAGTGTGTCAACTAGAAGTCGAGGCGCTATCGTATCAAGCGTCAATATTCGTGGTTTCCAAAGTCATACAGCCGGTGGCTACATGATAGTTACTACTGTTTGGCCACAGGGGTAGGGTATGCCGCGCCTTGTCGATCAAACTACCCACCAGGTGTAGCTAATGCAGCGATTGATTTAATAATCTGGTCGAGCCGCCCGTCAATTAATCAAATCGACTCCTTTGTTTTTGGACGGGTGTTCGACGAAGTGATTTGTTTAAATTAGAAGTTCTTGTGTGAGATTGACAACATTGTTTTTTTTTCTTGAGACATTTATTATATCTTGCCTTTTTAATATTGAATAAACTAAATTGAAATGACACTGAATTTATTGATTAAAATGAAAAAACCAAAACGTATAGTTAGACCTAGATTTTGTCCTAATTGACAACCTACCAAAAATTGGTAAACATCGGTTAACATTTAAGAGGTAAATCGTTATCGCCTTTTGTATGAAAAGCCGTAGGTTCACACTACTCTTGAGTTCTTACATTAGTAGCTGCTGAGATAAACTGCTGTGACATACAGACAGTAAGACACAGACAATGAAGTCTAGTAGGGAACACTAAAAAGATAAAGAACGGTCGATGACTTCGAACAGCTACTATAGGATTTTAGATTTAATAATTATTACATGTCTTTTCACGCTCTTTTTGAAGAATTCCATGTTATAGTTTACTTACTGGGAAAAATTGCGGAAGGGAGTTCACCCCGCAACTTCAACGTACTCGGGAGGAAACATCTTTTGCAATCTTACTGCGGCCCTAGCATGCAAGACACGGGGATTAGTTAAACCCGTTTATTTCTCTGACTATCTCTTTCGCTGGCACTAGTGTGAGAGAGACGCACTTAGAGATAAGACGGTTTAACTCATCCTTGTGTCACCTTGCTAGAGCTGATGTACGCGACGTCGTACGTACGGCGAGGATCGGACGCGTATTCATACGCAATCGCCTTGCAGCATTTAGTTTACTGTTTTAATAAAATTAAACAGAAGATTTACGATAACCTTTTTTATATACATAATTAATTGTTATTGATGGAGATGGCGGAATGACTTGGATGAGTTCCTGATTGATCTTGGGATGAGATAATCTGGGGAGAAGGCCTTTGCCCAGCAGTGCGACTGGGGTCTCATGGCCGAATTCAGAAAGGCCACTCAAATTGAGCTTTAATTAAAGTGACATTTCAGTGACGTTTCTGTATAGGTTGACAACTAGTTGAGGGACATTTAACTACTTAATGTCTCTGAATTCTGGATGAATGGTTTCTGAATTCGGCCAATAGATACCTACGTAATTTAAAATAAAAACTTTATAGACATCTCAATATAATTAATATTTTTGTACAATTATTCAAACAATCTATATTTCATTATGCCAATATTGCCAATAGGCAATATGCTTGAAAATCCAAATGAGGTTGAAATTATATGTAATGAAAGAAATTGTAAATAAATGTACGTAAAACAAATAAAACGTTTGGGCTGCTCCTTTTTTCTATTAAGGGACACAAGTGAAAAATAAATATTGTTTTTTAGTTCTGTATTCCTAGATTTTACATCCTCATCAAATTCATGTGTTTTTTTCTTTGTACAAACCTAGTAGCATTTTCCGTTGGCATCCATTGGCCAATAGTAAAGAATCCGTAGGGATATAGTTAGTAGTTTTCCCACATATAACTAACATCATCACCACATAAGACCAATATAACAAAAAAATATCATTATGACCAACCAATTACCAGCGTTGGGCCATTGTGAATACCGCTACCGTTGTTTAAAAACGGTTGGCATTTCTGCACTGTATACAATGAAGGCCCTATTAGATATTAAGTAACGTTGGCCCAATGCAGAAAAATATTATCATTACACCCATTCACTTAGCAAGGTTGGGCCATTGCGACTTCTACTACCGTTGGTTTAAAACTGTTGGCATTTCTGCATTAAATTGTTTCAGTTGGAAATTCTACAACGGCCCTTGGTTGTAAACCTTACCTTAATACGACGGCCAAATCTAAACGTTGGCCAACTAACGAGACCCATATGACCGGACCAAATGCCAACACTTAATGCTATTAGGGAATATTGGCCTAAAAACAGTATTATCGGAAATAATTGCAAATTTCGTTTTAACACCATATATTTTGTTACTCTAACATCTGAGACGTCATATTTCATATCCATTTTGTATGGAGCATTTTTGCGAGTGGTAAGAACTATCTTTACAAAGTTTCGAACCTCCTAAAATAAACAAAATTAAATGTTTTGCGTACACAATTGTGTTTCTATTACTCAGTACTTTCCAATAAAAGATGGAGAAAAAAAACATGCAAGTTCCCGATTACCTACAGTAGACGTTGTGCACAGGGGAATTGGAATGAGGCTTTGAGGCCTACTGTGAATTGACAGTGCGCGCGAGGGGGATGATTTAGGTTTAAGCTGAGGATACCGGGTGCTATAAAACGTCAGAACTTGCAATTTTAATTCTATCAAACTACGTAAAGTCAAACGAAGGATCGTGTTAAACTAACGACTTCCCGTAGTAAGAAACAAAAATTAAGCGCTTTTGTCGCTATGATTCCAGCATAGCTAGTGGGATTGTTATGTACCAGAGCAGCATCGGTTGACGGGAGCGCTGCATCTACGGCGAGTACCCCGCTCCCGCGGCATCTCCCTCAGGGTGATAATCCCGCGCACGCGACGCCTGGCCCCGCCCCGGGGCGTGGCGGAGCACTTCCGCAGCACTCTTCGCGCGTCCCCCCGCCCTCCGTCTCCAACGACCGGACGAGGCGCTTCGCTATTATCCCGGCTTCCTGTCCGCGTGCGCTCGCCTGCACCTCCGTTATACTGATTTGTTTATTTTTTCTCGCGCAAACCACGACAAATAAGACGAACGTTGGCCCTTCCGAGTGGCGGTGAGCAACCGGACGATAGCCACCCAGCCGGCCGCCGTCGGCGCACCATGCACAGTGCCTCGGGTGCACTGAACGTTGCCGTTACTGACGGGGATGGGGGTAGCAATTTAGTAAAGGTAAGTACGTTGTAATCACAAAATAGGCCTTACGTATCACCCACACAATATACATGTTACACAAATTAAATAATTATGCGTCTTTATGCATAACTATGACAAAGCGATTTTACGAAATTCCGATGCAAGTGAGTGATTTTTAACAAAAGCTAGGCGAATCAATTAAATATAGCAGTGGCCCATAATAATAAAAAACATACAACCGAATTGAGAATCTCCTCCTTTTTTTTTGAAGTCGGTTAAAAACAAAAATCTTTCAGTATTAACCTTTTCACCGTCAGACCATTTCCAGAGTACAGTGCTACCAGGACCAGGCCTTTAAAGTGACTTTTTTAATCGATGATGGTGTTCAAACACATAAATTTAGCTAAATTATTAATTAATTTGATTAGAATTTTGTCATCTATCGACTATAGCGCTCGTGGCACTTATTACGTTGTCATTCCACCATGATTGGCAGTGAAAGGCTTACAATATTACCCATTGTTTTATGATAGGCACTGCTCACTGTTACAATCTTAACAGTAACTTAATATAAAAAAAATAAAGGCCCGCAGCTTCGTTCGCGTGTACCACTGAACGAGAGCAAACTATTCTTTCAGAATCACATGAAAATAATAATTTGCGATACGGCATCTTAAATAAAATACCGATGAACTGGTTATGGACAATTTTTAGGGTTACATGGCCAAATGGCAAAAATTTGAACACTTATAATTATAAGGAAGAAAATTCCTGCCCGTCTGTCTGTCCATCCGTCTGTATGTCATAGCCATTTTACTCGAAAGATATTGGGATTACGTGATTGTATTTCTGGCAAAAATCTCTGAACTGCTGTAAAATTTAAAAGAATAGACATTGCGCTCCATACATCTTACTGAGGGATGAAAAAATAATCCATATAAGCGTGTGCGGTCTATAGATAGGTTTCCATAAAATATATGAAAATTTCAATATGGATTTATTTATTGAAGTCAACAGTTGCTGATGTATGCGGTTTTAAAGTCGTAATGTGTGTGTGCTAACTTTTTGTGCTTAAGGCTTTTAATTAAGCTGACACAAATATTGATTTTGAAAAATACTAGGTAATATAAACTTATTTTTATTGTTGTTGCATATAAAATGAATATAGTGCATGCGTAATTTTTTCAGTTGGTAAACACACAATTTTAAATTAGGGTCCATGAAGGTTCGACACGTACTTGGATGGTTTTATTTTAACACATGTCCTCAAAAAGTAGACGATTCCGTCGCTGTAAAACGTACGGAATGTTGATAATTCCCACACACGTGTATTTTGTATTCCATCTCTATTAAAGAAATTATTATTAATTGTGGCGGATTTTATCCTTGTTACTGTTTGAGGAAGCATGTTGTGGATGAAGTTTTTTTTTTACATTATATCATTAATAATAGAATTAAATAAAAAGGAAAATGCATCTAGCATAGATATCGCAAGTTATTAATTTAAAAACCATTTTTGAAAAAAGTTATTGTTGAAACAATAAGTTTTTCTATATTTATTCGTTTAGCGATATATTTCAGCATGTCTTAATATTCTACAATTATTTCCTACATACATTCTTTGATCATAAAATTATGATTTTATTTATTTGGCTCTTTGCGCTTAAAGTCCTCGCTTTTCGTCATTAAAAAAATACACATTGTTAGTAATTTAAAAAATGTGTCGTTTCTTACGCCTCAATTATCAAACTTAACAGATCATTATTGCATTTGCAAGGTTTTTAATTTTCATCCATTGATATTACATTTCATATCATTATAAGCTAAATGTTTTTTTATATTAAAATTATAGGTTTATTTAAATATATCTGTGAATATTCCATTTAACCCGTTTAGTAGTTTTTACACGACAAACAAGAATTTTTGAAATGGTTTTAATATGTTGAGTTACTCACATCAAATAAGTGGCTCTGGTCGTTTTTTGTTCGAAAATCTTTAAAGTAGTACGGAGGATTTTGTCTTAACGATTTGATTATACATAATGTCCCAAAAACGAGAGCTGAAAGGGCAGCTAAATACCCACCAGTATATCACATTCAAGGTTTAGTATACAATGCCATAGTTTTCAAGATGTTGGCATTTTACCATTGTTTACCGAATTTTGTCATAGTTTTTGTAGATATTGCCACTTTTGTAAAAATCATGATTTGTCTCCCTCAGCTCAGTTTTTCGAATGCCACAGCTACAAAAGTTAGTATTTTGTAGATCTAGTTTTTGCTCAATATTACAGAAGAGTTTGTATTGACTTAAAACTTTATGTATGATGCTCGTACCCTGGAAGTTCGGGCGGGCTTTGGTTTGGGATGCTACTTGTGTCAGCACCGGCCCACCTTCCAGGGACCTCCGCCGGGGTTGGTTCTGCCGCGGACGCGGTTGAGCAACTCAAACGGCGCAGATATGCAGTTATTGACAGTGGCTACATGTTTTCGCCGTTTGGAGTTCAAACCCTCGGGCCTTGGTGTCAGAGCGCTTACCAAATCTATTTTGAGCTGTCGTAGCGCCTTGCAGAATCAACCGTTGACCAGAGGGCTGGGTCACATTTGGCACAACGAATCTGCTTAGCCATACAGCGTGGCAACGCTGCCAGCCTTCTGGATTTGGAACAAATATTTTATTTGTAGATAGTTTTAACTTAGTCTTAGTTTATTTTGACATTATTTAGTTTTATTACAACTTAGGTTCCTTATATTTCTTATAAAGCTTACTTAACCGGAAATAAATTACTGAAACCAATCTTATTTAATTCAAAAACGACGTACGACCTACTTTTTGGTTATTTAGCTGGAGTGATCCAAGAATTTTTTTATTATTATATTGATTGACATTCGCTTGAGTGTAGTCTCACGTGATGAAAAGTGATGACGCGACCAAATTTAGAACATAATTACCCAGGAAATGCCTTTTTACTCTACACTGAAAAATGGGAGGGCTAGATATAAACCAACTATTGCAAATATCAATCAAGCGACTTATTTTGGACAGAGCTTGCAAAGCTGTTCGCTTACATCAAAGCAATCAAAGCAATCGCAATATGTCTATCATTTACAAAGCTGTCATTTATTTTCAAATAAGTTTCGGTTGTATGTAGCCAGGTCTACGATTTTAGACAAGCCAAATTGGTACTTTGCTGGCACTTCGTGCTTTCCGTGTAATGATAAATATGTTATTGTAGTTATGGTATTCAGTAGTTAAGGGAGAAAAAAAAAATTATAAGACTTTCGAGTCCTATAAAACAGTTGCCACCTTGAACAAACTATAAGCAGTGGGAAGTCATGAAAGAATGAAAACACATTGAATTTTACCGCCTGTGAAGTAGCGTCCCAAAGTTGTACCCTAAGTACTAAGCTTTGCGAGCTACTAAAGATATTAAAATAAACATATTGACGGGTTATTATTTTACACATGTTTTCTAGGGTGATAATAATTGATCTATGATAAAAACCAAAAATCGGTATAATTTCGATCACTTCACAAAATCGCGGATATCTCGGAAACTAGAATCATGAAGGTTGTACTTTTTACTAAACACAATCACAAATAATGGTCACATTAAAACGGTAGATATTAAACCCCATTTCCTTATTAAGAGGAGTGTGAAAGTTCACACTAGTTGCCTTTTGTATGCAAAAGCAGTAAGTACTGCTTTTGCATACAAAAGGCGATTACGATTTTGACCAATTTTTGATAGGTTGTCAGTCAGAACAAAATCTACATCTATACATTTGGGTTCTTTCACTACCTATAATTAATTAATTTGGTTTCATTTTGGTTTCAGTATTCTCATACAAAACTAATTTCAGCGATTATTTGACTTTGTTGATCTTTAATCAATATTAAAAAAATATATAGACCTAGATTTTGTTCTGTCTGACAACCTATCAAAAATTGGTCAACATCGGTTATTATTTAAGGGTTAGAAATCGTTATCGCCTTTTGTATGAAAAGGGTGTTTTTTGCCGTTGGTTCACAGTCCTCTTAAAACACCATTCTTCAGGAAATGACAATCTTAATTATTTGGAACGATAAAAGTTTAATTTTAGCGTTGTAGTTGTGTTGCAATTCATTGTTGAAAATAATGACGATACATCGTCTTGTCACGCACAACATTTTCCTAGACACTAAAGACTTACATGCCTCAAGTATTTACGAATATTAATTGAGATATTACTCTGCGAATTATTATAAAAATATTCAATCTAATAGTCCCTTCTGCCCCAGCACAAGTCCGCGCTACACATGTACTGAATATTCGAACGCTATAATTAATGCAGAAGTGATTTATGCGAATATTATTCAGCCAGTTAGTATCTACATACTAAGGCGCTGACTCCCAAGCATGGCTGGATTTATGCCTCCATGGTAATACACGTTGATACGAATACATTTGCGTGTGTTACAAGCAGCAAGGTTAATATAAATCTTTGTTATCTTTTTACCCTGTTGACTGTGCTGTAATATTTTTCTATGCGATCCAAGGTTGAAATCGCACCTTACGATACAATATGGTATAAATACTTGAGCTTATTTTAACTATGGATTCGAGCATAAACTCAAGTAACCACATCATCTCTTTTTCTAAAAAAACCGGTCAAGTGCGAGTGAAACCCGCGTGGAGAGGGTTCCGTTCCATATACATGATAAACTGAAATTTCCTATGTTACTTTAAATACCATAGACTTCTTATAAATTTTCCTGTAATCTATATGTAAAGAACTATTTTCTGTATTTTTTTCAAAATTTTGGTGGTGTGGTTTCGGAGATAAGGGGGGGGATGGCCAATTTTCACCTATTTTCCTAAATAACTTCTAAACTATTTTACTTAAAATTCAAACAAAAAATACATTTAAGATCCTCACAATAACCCTTTTCATTTGATATGTCACACGATTTCAGTTGCACAAGTTTTTCTTTTAATTTTCTAATTTATCCCCCAAAAGTGGGCCCCATGTTCAAAATTAATTAATTTACGTTACGCATACCTTTTGCGGTCATCAATTTACATATGTATACCAAATTTCAAATACAACGGTCCATTAGTTTCGGAGCAAATTGGCTGTGACAGACGGACAGACAGACAGTCAGACAGACAGACAGACAGACAGACAGACAGACAGACAGACAGACAGACAGACAGACAGACAGACAGACAGACAGACAGACAGACACACGAGTGATCCTATAAGGGTTCCTTTTTTCCTTTTGAGGTACGGAACCCTAAAAACGATTAAATTTAATCAAGGACCCCTACCAAATTATAAGTTTAGCCTGAACGAGACCACAACAGGATTAGTGTCAAATATTTCAAAAGTTATGATTGAACAACTAAAAATCAACTTGATTTCTATGTCCGTGAGCAGCGCCTAGGGTTCTAATGCTTGTTTACCAGATAAGTATTGTTTTTAATATTATATACATTGATATTTTAAATTTTCAATTTCTGGCAAAATTTGGTACCTAAGTACATGTTTAAATTTGGCCCAATTCTAATCTCTGTCGCCTTAATTTAAAACTCCCTAAATTTAAAATAAGAAACGTCAAATTAGATTTATTTAGTATGGCACCAAGCTGTCAAAATCGAGTATGACGTTTCTTATTTCAAGTTTACCGACTTTTAAATTTAGCGAACACACTTTCGAATGGGTCCTATTTTGTTTAGTTAATTAATTTCTGTTCTGTCCGACTATCGTGCGTCACCCTGAACTGGTTCCCGCTGAACATCAGCGTTGTGGCTAGCGGGGCGCAGCATCATGCTTTCGGAGACACTCAGTCGTATTGAGTCCTTTATCAATGGGGCACAATGTGTTCTGAATTATCGAATAGATCTTATCGCTTATCTTATTTAACGCGATGAGTAGCAGAATAATGTTCATGTTACCTTGAAATTTATGTGAAGTCATCTAACCTTGTTACTAGAGTATAGTGTGTGTGGCTATGTAAACTAACAAAAAATGGATGCGACCGGTCTGGCCACGGAGCGCAGTTTTGATTGCATGCGCTCGCATTCATTTAAGGTATGCTGGCTACGAATATTTCAAGTTAAGCCCACATCTGCGCTCTTTTAGCGCTATTATCGAATTAAAACAAGGTAACTATAGGAATTAGTTAAGACGCTTAATAATAAATAATACGTTTTAAAAAATGTGCTTGCATTATTTTACCGTTTCACTGCCAAGAATTCGTCTTAAAAGTACTATTAAATGTTGTTCCGGACAATCTGTTGCCTAAATATCATATAAATACGACATGTCTACTACCGATATATATTGTTACAAACTGGAGGGTGGGTGCTGATAGAATTGGTCAAATAAAAACCGATGATTAAGAACTAGACTTTATTAACACACTCCAACTGACAAACTTGACTGTTAGCACTAACCCTTTAACAATTTTGGCACTATTTCGCACTGTGCCTCTATTCGGGAACGCTAAGTGATTCTGTTGCGACTCGTGAGCGAGATTCCTCATCGCAGTCTTTCGCATTACGCATCGTGCGGAAGAGTGGGATGACAAATCTCGCTCACGAGTAGCTACAGAATCACTAAGCGTTCCCGAACAGAGGCGCTGGTCTCGTAGTAAGTCGCTTCGCTATTGGCGGTGCTTCACATTGGGCCAACATGGGCGAATAAAAAAGTGGCCAACATCGGCGCGATCATGGACACGCATCGGGTTGCTGTCTACACAATCGTGCATGTTCATTTACTGTCTGGCGTCTTTTAAAAATGAACGTTGAAGTGATAGCGGCTGCTGCCATTTATTTGCTCAGTACGCTGCACTACTTTTTCACTCGACCGCTACCGTGCGACTGAATGTTGGGCGATTGTGTGGACACGCGTACCATCATCGGAACGAATTCCTTTGATGTATCGACAACTAACCGATTACTCACGAATATAGGCCATGTTGGCCACTCACGGACGATTATACTGTCTACACAATCGTGCGCGCCTATATTTGCCCATGTTGGCCCAATATGAAGAGCTGCCACTATATAGGGCCATCTCCCCGAGAATGATCGCACTACACGCTTCTGTAAGATTCTAGTATTACTGTTCTGGAAGGTTCCCGGGGTTACTATATCTTTCTAATCGCGCTATTTCTGGCACAAGGTTCTTGGTACTACTATTTCTTTGTAATCGCGCTATTTCTGTCACTCTTACTTAATTTTCACTAATTATATACTGAAATGTACTTCAAAGGCCTTAAAGAGGTTTTGAAAAGGCCTGAAAATGGGTTTTCAGGTTATGGTGTTATCCGATAGGGGATAGCCTGAAACGGACTGAAAACATGTTTCAGGAGCCTGAAAATAAAGGCAACTTGGTTGAAATTTCGATTTTCTATAATCTGATAGAGCTCCCTCAGAAACGCCCTGAAATGATATTTCAGCCTGCTGAACACGCTTCCAAAGCACGAGAAAAGCATGACTAAAGTCCAGGCACCTTTATTTACCGGCGTAATCATAAAAAAATAGCCTTACTGGTATTACCATACAGATGATAATTGATAAGCTACAAGAGTGAAAACAAACCGACTGATCGACATGGACATACATAATTACGATTGTTTTACTTACTTAATACCTACTACCTACTTAATAAAACGAGCATCCAGGCGCCTCATTCGGGAACGCTAAGTGATTCTGTAGTGACTCGTAAGCCAGATTTCTCATTCCACTCTTCCGCACGACGCGAAATGCGTAAGAGCGAGATGAGAGATCTGGCTTACGAGTCGCTACAGAATCACCTAGCGTTCCCGAATGAGGCGCCAGGTAACTGAAACGTCTTATTATCGTTTCCCATAAGTAGGTAAACATTTAAACCTGTTGTTGATGAATACTGCTAGCGCCATAAATGATACTATTTAAAACCGATTTCAAAAAACGAGGATGTTATCCATTCGATCCGTAATTTTTTTAAATATTATAAATTTTACCAACCGCAAATTAATATAGTGATGTTACAACGGTTTATTTTTATATATAGAGACCGTTGTAGTTCTTTGATTTTTAGAGTTTTCCAACGTATAATTTCGGTGAATACGGGTGGAGGGGGTACCTTTTCTTACCATTTCTCAAACGAGCTAAAAAAGCAGAAGGTTAGATTAGCGAAATAACAAATTAGCATAATGCCAGACATGCAGAATGCCAGATTAGCATAATGCCAGTTAGCAGAATGCAATGCCAGATTAGCATAATGCCAGTTAGCAGAATGCAATGCCAGATTAGCAGAATGCCAGTTAGCAGAATGCCAGGTTAGCAGAATGACAGTTTATCAAAATACTACGAGTTTAGATAGATATAAAACTTTCTAAGTTTCAAATTCGATATCAATGAAAATAAGCAATTTTCTTTGAAATAAATTAAAGACGTTGTAGTACCTTTTTAAAGCTATCATTTAAGAAAGTTCAAAGGAATTTGGCAGCCTTTCAGATCTCAACTGTTTTATTGGCGATACCGTCAACCCCTGACGTTTTGTACCGAACTTGGCCTTTTTTTACATTTATATTTTTGATGGGATAAATTTTAATAATGTGTAACGTATTTTGTTAAGTTTCTATTTTATTTTTAACTAAGTACATTTAGTAATGTTCTTCCTAAACGTGGTACAGCGTTCAAACCCTACCCGTATTTTATAACCCATTTGGTATTGGGTATTCAGTCTGTAAACGTAGGGTTGATTAGAGGCCATGTACAATCTAGATCATGATCAAACATGCATTTGGCATTCTGCTAATCTAGCATTCTGCTAATCTGATATTTTCTGCATGTCTGGCATTCTCCTAATCTGGAATTCTGCTAACAGTTCTGCTAATCAGGCATTCTGCATGTCTGACGTTCTGCTAATCTGGCATTCTGCTAATCTGGCATTTCGTTAATCTGTCAGCATAAAGCGTCAAAATCTACCGAATGACTCATTGTAAAAATGGGGGAAAAAAGCATTTATGTTCCTCTGTATGTATATAATGGTATCATTATTAAAACATTAAGCAAAGAAATATTTAAAAAAAAACACAGTAATTACGTTATTTTACTATTAACGCTATCTGTCGGAAAGTACAGAACTAATAAGGCATGTGTAATGCTTTATCAACTAGACAAGTGTTTTTCATCCTGTGGGTCACGACCCCCAGGGGGGTTGCGGTCGTAAGTCAGGTTTTTAATTGTCTCGTTGTTGAAACCACCGACATAGTATTAATACGGTAATGAGGGGTCGCCAGATCTTTTTACTTGAAAAGGGGTCGCGTACACAATAAGGTTGAAAACAGTGAACTAGACACTATTCCACAACGTATGCGTTTTGTGGAGCACTGTATAAAAACACGACTTAACATCGAGACATAAAACTGAACATAATTATTCATATTCAAGTCATTAGTTTATTACTTATAGAAACAATAATTCATAAGATAAAATATATTTTTATTTGTTTTTACATGTATTTAATTTGATCAAATACACATAGGATATGACTCCATCTGTAAAATTTCTTTTGAGTATGTTAATTTTCTTGTATTTGAACTTAAATATGAAATTTAGTTTTAAATGCTTTGTTTCGTGTTATTGTAGAAATTTATTTTTTCTTCCTAAGGTATTGGTGTCACTCTTATTTACATCTATAGATACTCACGTACAAATGTAATTGATGATTATACGAGTATGTATAATTGATACATAATGTCTGTAGCTATGATCGGAAGCTTCTGGAACCTTCTAGAAACCTCATAGAACCTTCTAGAAACTTCATAGAAAATGAACATTTGAAATAAAAACGGTTTTACTCAAGATTTGGAAGCCCCTTCTTCAGGGGTTAAGTGCAGTCGCGGTCAGAGCAACCCACGTATTGCTCTGACCACGACTGCCCTCCACCCCTGAAGAAGGACTCCATACGAGTTCAAACATGTCAGGCCGTTCCTGACAAAAAACCGTGAGTTAGAAGTTTTTTTTTCAAGTTCTCACGAAAATTTTAATTTCACTTTTCATAGAAAATTTTAGAAACTTCATTGAATCATCTAGAATCTTATATAAACTTTATAGAAACTAAAGAAAAGTCTTCCAGAAACTTCACGGAACCTTCTAAAAACTTCATAGATCCTTTTACAAACTTCATGGAACCTTAGTAGAAACCTCATAGAACCTTCTAGAAACTTCATAGAACCATCAGTAATTTCATAGAAAACTCTATCTTAAGAAGCAGTTCTGTCCCGTCAGAGCATCTATTATACATAAAAAGTGTTATGGGGGGCTTCAGAATTAGCAACAAAACACATCCCAATGGGTTTTGAATTTTATGTCTGTGATTGTATGTGGACGATAAATTTTAAAACTACTTGCTTGATTTCAATGCGGTTTTCGGTAATATATTAAAGAAATCTTCAAGTAGGATATATGCTTTAGGAACTTTTAGAAATAATACCGAAAGGTGGTAAAAGACGGCGTTGAAAATAGTACCTATTAGAAAAACTAATGCGATGAGTTCGTAAAGTAATAAATAAATGTATAAGAGACAAAACGAAGCCATCTACCGCTCGGCTCGGGCCGATTTCGCGCTCGATTTGCGTCGTGATAAGTTACTTCGGCTCACATTTACTTACGAGTAATTTGTATCCCCCCCAGAATCCCTGTTCTGTCTTTGCTAAAGTGATCATGTTCAGTCTTACAACTATTACTCCTATATAAAATATTTATTTTTGTTAAGGATATTTGGAAATACACTGAAAGTACCCCTCTCTTCCGAGATAGGTGTGGCGTCATTGCGTCAAGGCCGAATGCCTAAACTACCCAATAATAGGAGCTCCACCAAGCGGAGCTCTGTCGACCCTTATGCATTTCAGAATTCGCAAATAATAATGCCATAGCAGAATTTTATATAATGTATTTTAACTAGGAAAATATATGAAAACTTTAATTTAAAACGTTAACTTAGTTCTAACCTAACTCAGTTAAAATTATTTTTGACCGATACATTTGAAGGAGTATTTTGACTTATTAAATAAGTTAACATTCATTTTTTTATGACATTCAGTCAAAACTGTTTTGGAATAATTAACCTGAGCAATAGTGATTTTGACTGTAAGGTGCTATTAACCAATCGCTCTAATTCAAAAGTGCATTTAACTGAGTTTATCAGTCAAAAGTAAAAATCGGCGAAAAGATTATGTAGCGATATTAGCCAGTAACACCAAGCACAGAAAAAAGTTGTTGCTTACTACGTCAATGTTGTTCTCCTCTGCTGCACTGGGAGTTAAGAAATAGCATAGAATGCGTACAGATGCTTATCATCCTGGCATGTCGTAAAAGTCGACTAAGGGAGGGGTCCTCTCCAACATGGTGGACTTTCTGTATGGGCGATGGGCTGATCACCTGTCACCATACGGTTCATCATACCATCTTAGGAC
The DNA here is from genome assembly GCA_947859335.1 of Tortricodes alternella. Classification (NCBI taxonomy): domain Eukaryota; kingdom Metazoa; phylum Arthropoda; class Insecta; order Lepidoptera; family Tortricidae; genus Tortricodes; species Tortricodes alternella. The sequence continues at coordinate 16,046,572 of OX401970.1, read as the reverse complement.
TAATTAATCGAACGTGGCCACAAGTAGCCTTGTGGCTCTGCCCAACCCATTAGGAATTTCGGGCGTGATGCTATGTATGTGTATGTGTACTTGAATGTCATGTCGCTAATCCGGAATATTATTATAGATAAATAGGTATAAAAAAACTACGAAGGTTTCTTATACCTATTCTTATTTTAAACAATACAACAATAATTCAATATTCGTGAATAAAACAAGTTTTAAAAATGAAGTTTTCAATTATATTGACAGTTTTGTTTCCATGCCTAAATAGCGATAACATCTGCTCAGGTGCTTCGTAGAAGTGGCAGTAGCCATCACAAACTGACGAACACGGATGCCACTTTTTAGCGCATATAATAAGGTAATCTACAGACTTCCTGCGACGAAGTGGCGCGAGCCACTACATTGCGTCCCGTTCCTTTGGACGAGCAATCTTTTGTACATCAATTTGAAAACAATAGGTACACTTTAGAAATTGAACTCGTATTGATTATGAAAAACTCATCATCGTCAACCATAAAAAGGTTAAAAGTGTTTTTCTGGGATTTTAATATAATTTTTGGAAGAGAAATATAGGTAGGCCCATATTTTATTTTATGATAGACTGACGGCCGAATTCAGAAAAGCCACTTAAGCATTTGACTAGACATTAAGTAGTTAAATGTCCCTTAACTAGTTGTCAACCCAAAGAGAACCGTCACTGAAACGTCACTTTAATTAAAGCTCAATTCGAGTGGCCTCTCTGAATTCGGCCATTAGTCTTGAGAGAGTAAGACTCCATACGAAATGATTTAAAAAAAAAAAGTATTTTGAAATATTCAATTCCCGCTCGTGGTCAAATCGAGCAGTAAATATAAATTGGTTACGACACATTTCCCGTATGCCGGATGCAACCAATTTGAACGCTCTGGCGCACGGCGCAAGCGCTGGCTACAGTCGACGAAAGGACACTGTCAAATGATCATCACCAGATACAATTTTTCTAACGTAAGAAAATAGTCGAAAGTGATTTCCTCTTCGAAACGTTTATTTATCCTTGATACATCGCACCAATGATAGAGGTTGCGAAATAAGTGCACCTAGTATTGGGATCGAATTTCGGACATTGTGTATTTCGGACCAGTGCTTAAAGAGTAAACCATTTATAGCAAATATAACCGAGTGCTTTAATAGTCTAACTATTTGAAGTAGGAGGGAAAGTGGTTCGGTGAAGTGGTATCACTGGCATGTGATACCACCTATTAACAGTCATCACGGAAAATACTAAGAACGAGATAAAGCGTCCGAAACGAAAAAGAATATCCGACATGAGGTGAGATGATACTAATTTTGTCGAAATATGGCGCTGGTAGTAATAAATCATATTCAATCTTTTCACAAATCGTCCTTGTCCCAAAATAAAGCTCTAAAAGCTTATGTAATGGATACTAGACGACGATGCACGTACTTATGTACATAAATAACTATTAAATACATAGGAAACATCCAAGATTGAGGTAGAAACATTCGTGCTCATCACACAAATATTTGCCCTTACCGGGGATCGAACACGGAAGCTAGCTTCAGAGGTAGGATCACTACCAACTAGACTTACCGCGTCGACAAAATTATTATACTAAGCAATTTTATTTGTATTTGCCATGGTCATTTTATTATAAGAAGTGCTGTCAGTGCCTTTACCTTGCACTTTTCTGATTGCCAAATGACACATCTCATCCTGTAGGTGTCATAAGAAAGGCGACTAAGAGATACGCCGGAGGATGTGCCGTCCTCCGAATACATTCACACCCAACTGAGATCGCCAATCCGCCTGCCAAGCATGGTAATTATGGCAACACCCCCCAAAATGATGCAGATACAACCTAAACGAAAGCCCCTAGTCCCCAGCAGCCCCGCTGTTCCTGGCTGCGGTGGCGGGCATAGTAACAGCGGGGCAGAGGCCCGGACACCACTAACAACGAAAACTGGCCCTCGGAATCTAAATCATGCGAACACTGCGAACTGACGAGAAGATTGTGGTGTGGAACTTGAGGAAGGTTTGAGCAAGTTACGGTGGGATCCCAGCAAATATTTACGTCGATATTTGATTGAAATACTATCTATTCTACCTCTTCAAGTTCCATGCAATTGGTGACCTGACCAATTCCTAGACAATTTTACGTCGATTCCACTTCGACTCGACCTAAGTGGGGAAAGAATCGACATGCCGGCGACTTCGATTCGATGTAATTTCAATAAATACCAGCTTTTGTTTGCGACTTCGACCGCGTTGAAATTCATAATAAAGTACAGGGTATCTGATCTGGCTCGTCTGAGCGTTAATCATTAGATGTCGAGTCTTTTTTGTCTTTTTGTTTATCTGTTCATAAGTTTTAATTTCGAAGGAGTCGAATTCGATAAATACGAGTAAGCCGTCTACCAGTCTGATCTCAAGTCAGATGGGTCGTAAAGAGGTTGGATGCCCGACATCTCCATTTTTTTACTTTGCATATAATTAATTGTAGACTTTTTATCCTGTTCTTTACTTTTGATTTTGTATTGTTTTTAAAATCTGTGCCAAATCCGAACTCGATACGTTTACTGAAAAAAATATCATGACGGACATTAAGAGGAGTGTGAACCTACGGTTTTTATATAAAAGACGATAACGATTTAACCCCTTAAATGTTAACCGATTTTCACCAATTTTTGATAGGTTGTGAGTCGGAACAAAATCTAGGTCTATATACGTTTTGATGTTTTCAATACAATCAATAAATTCAGTTTTATTATGGTTTCAGTATTCTCATTCAAAACGAATACCGGCATTATTTGACTTTCTTGATCCTAAACCAAAATTAAAAAAACGTACAGACCTAGATTTGGTTTTGACTGACAACCTATCAAAAATTGGTCAAAATCGGTTAACATTTAAGGGGTGGAAATCGTTATCGCCTTTTGTATGAAAAAGGTGACTTTTGCCTTTGGTTCACAGTCCTCTTAAAGTAAATCTATTAGGGTGCCAATATATTTAATTTATCACTAAAATATATCTGAAGTTTCTAGGTAATTAATTTACGAAAGATAATCATTATTTCTTACTTTTCAAACGGTTTTGTGGTCGGTTTTTTTATTTGTAATTTTTTTATTATGTTTCACTTTTTTATGATTATCATATGTGATGTAACGACACACATTACCTACATGAAGTAACAATAGCATAATGCCAACAGTTCAATAGGGAAGATGCATATTTTTTTCATTTTGTATTGGAAAGTGCTGAGTAATAGAAAGCGATCTGTGTGTGTACGCAAAATATGTTTATGTAGATTATTTTATGAGTTATGAAGCTTTGAAAAGTCATTGTTCATACCACTCGCAAAAACACTCCATAAAAAATGGACAACAGCTATGACGTCACAGCTGTCGTTAGATACTATACAAAATGTATGGCATTTACCGAAATCTGCAATTATTTCCGAAAATATTGTTTAGACCAACATCGTCCAAATTTTATGAGGATGTCCAAAAAACTAAAATCAGTACTAAATAGCTCTATATTTTTGTCACTAATTATGACCCTAAATCAAATAAAAATGAATAGTCAAAATAATCTGCTTTGTTCTGTAATATGCTTTTGTTTACATTTACGTTCATATAATATATCATTTAAACCTCATTTTGATATTCATGCAACTTCCCCATTGCTCCCTTTACAAAATGTTGCTATCCAAAGGGCTAGGACATCAATCGTTGAAGAGTTCTCCTGGTTCTTCATCACCGATTCTATTTTACCACATGCATTTTCATAAGCATAATTTGTATCCAAACCTCGTATTATAGAAATCTAATCGCCAGTTGTGAAATACTTATCAATGATGGAGTTCCGATGGTCATCTATGGTCTTCATAATTAGTTCCACTTCACCAAATAATGCTTTTGGAACGCAACTGCTTGAGTTATTACAGAAAATACCAAAATTGTTATAACAAATGAGGAATCGATAGAACTTCTCAAATATTATAGGCACTCCTATAATATTTGAGAAGTTCTATCGATTTCTCATAGATTCTCTCATCAGACCTCAACTTTGATCAAAACGGGACCAACTTGATGGTGTACCCCATCGGTTAAAAAAACAATCGTCCGAATCGGTTCAGCCATCTTCAAGTAATCAGGGAACATACATATAAAAAAAACAAATATACGCGTCGAATTGAGAACATCCTCCTTCGGTTTTTTTGAAGTCGGTTAAAAAAGGACCAAACACGATAATAAAAACGTTAGGGGTAGACGGTATCGCCGATAAAAGAGTAGAGATCTAAACGAGTGCCAAGTTCCTTAGAATTTACTTAAGAATACTTCTTTAATTATTTCAAAGAAAATTAGTTATTTTCATTGATCTTTAATTTATGCAAGATTTGTAATTATATACGATTTGTAATTGAGTAAGTTTGGATAGATATAAAACTGACCGGTAACCGATACGATCAATTCAATTTCAAAATCAGGTCAATTTTCGCCTATTTTCCTAAAGAGTTTCAGAACCGTTTAACCTAAAATTAAAAAAATACATTTAAAATTCTCACAATGAGCCCTTTCATTTGATATATCATTAAAAAACGTTATTTTTTTAGTTTTCTAATTTACTCCCCAAAAGTGGCCCTATGTTTAGAATTCATTTATTTACGTTACACGTCCGTGTTGCGGTCATCGACTTACATATGTGTACCAAATTTCGACTCAACCGGTCCAGTAGTTTTGTAGCAAATTGGCTGTGACAGACGGACAGACAGACACACTGGTGATCCTATAAGGGTTCCGTTTTTTTTGCTTTTGAGGTACGGAACCCTAACAATTAAGTCCAAACTTTTGGGGATAGCCAGAGTTGCAGCAATGACATTACACCTATACAAGCACCTGTAATCAGTGTTCTATTTTATGAGCATTTTTTTATTAGCGCTATTTCGTTACAGGGTTGATTTACGGAGATTAAAGTGCGCCACAGCCACAACACTCAGGGCAGGGATTAAAGCTGCAATGTACGAAAGCAGCTGCTCTTACGCCGGGGCCCTTGAATTGAAGCGAAGTGCACTGAAAGATGAGCCTTGGCCGACGACAGAATGGCCACCTTATCGCCTTCACCAGTCTACTTTCGAGCAGCTGAAGCAAAGTGTGGAGAAGGCCAAAGCAGCGTTGCAGGACCGCTCCGGTTTATTAGGGACGGCAACTGCGTTCGGTGACTTTTACGGAGGGCACTTGGCCCAGGATGCGTCTAACACTGCGCTCGGCTTCGGCAGGACCACGCGGATGGAGGACTCGATGCTGGGCGCCACAGATAAAAGTAAATCGCTTGGTAAGTGTTTTACAACTAAGTTGACATTTCTTACGGTAATACTGTTATTAAATATCGTAACGTAGAGACACATTCAAGGGCTACAACTGTTGGAATATTATTGTAAGATTTCAGGAAACCGACGAAAAAAAAATTATTATAGGAGGGGTTTGGTCTGCATTAAGAAATATATATTTAAGGTAATATATTTGAGAATCCATTGACATTAAAGAAAAATGCTGCCTAGTCGAAAGTAAAACGCAGTAACCTAAATAAAGTCAATATACGGGTTACTGCGTTTGAATCTCGGCACGGCAACATGGCTATTACTGATTTATTTTATTTAATTTAAATTAAATTAAATAAATTAGGGACAATCTATTACACAAATCGATCTAGTCCCTTTAAAGGCTTATGTTATGGGTACCAGACGACGATATACATACTTGTATAAATAAATCACTACTTAAATACATAGGAATCATCCAAGACTCAGGGAAAAACATTCGTGCTTATCACACAAATATTTGCCCTTACCGGGGATCGAACCTTCGGAGGCAGGGTCACTACCAAGTAGGCTAACCGTGTCATCAATTATTTCCATTTCACTTATATCTCCGTACTAGATAACGTTTATTTCCAATGGAGAACAGTCATGATTCAACCTGACTTAATCATGTAAATTGCAATATCACCACAGGCGCTACAACATTCCTTTTCCTATGACTGTAAACGTAAAAACGCCGATACCTTTATCTAAGGTACTTTTGTTACCGGTGAAACCACCTAAATTGAAAATGAAATCATACAAATATTTAAAGGTAACACGAGGAACCTCATCCGTAAGTGCTATATTAAGGTTTATACCCCCAGCGTTTACATCGGATATCTCGATTTTTTCGGTCCGCATTTGCCGTCACAGATATAATTCTCTACAGGGTACGGAGATCACGGAGCATAATATCGATTACGTCACGTGCGAATAGAGTGAAATATCTACTGGAAAAACGGTCTTAGCTCAGCGGTATAAGACTTCGTTTAGTTTCTCGTTGTTGGAGTGTTGAAACCCTTTCAGATTAAGCATTCACATGTTGCGTAGGTAAAGAGACGAAAGGCAAGGTGGGGAGCAGGCGTCTTCTATATAGATAACAATCGCTCTCAAGGGAGCGAAACGGGGCGTGCGGGCTACTTTACCCCGGCGTTGCCACAGCAACGCGCCCGCCCACTAACCGCCCTAGAGATCAGCGCATCGGCACACAGCCTTAATAAATACTACTTGCGACGCCAAAATAAAATTTTATTATCTCCGTCGAGTTCATTATTTCAAAACTTAGCCGAGGGTGAGCAGGCTGGCTTTCCGAGCTATAACGAGGGACTCGTTTGTGAGGGATTTCAAAGTTATAGGGTAGGTTTTATAGAAATGGGTGCCTTAATAAAGTAGGTATATAGGTATTTGGAAACATGAATAATTACGAAAGCCGTTCCATAATTACTTCACATATGTACTTATGTCACTCATATTTTACGCATCAGATAAATGAGATTTCAATAGTGCAATCCCCCGACGATAATTATTTCTTCGTATTAATTTAATAATTTCGAGAATGCTTTACTAGTTTCAATTAAGATTAAAAAGGTAAACAAAACAATGAACGATTTAAAAAGAAAAACTTAATACTAAATACTAACCCATACTAAACTACCCGTATCAACAAAAAATATTGTATATTTTTTCAGAATTAAATCTATATCGATTTACTATCAAATTGAGGTTGATAATTTTGAAGAACGGAACGTCAGCATAGGGGCAACCCTAGCGGTTCGCCTACTAAAGGCGGGGCACAATGAAAATCATTATTTGCTTTGAATTTACATTTTTCTGAATAGTGAATGTTCCACGGCAAGAATTTTCATTGTCTTTTTCGAGAGTTCCACCGTTTTTCCGTCAACTCTTTATTGCGCGACCTCGGAGATACTCTTAAACAAAAGACTGTTTGTTGCTTTTGCATTTTTATCGACTTTCAACTTGTTATTGTTATGGTCCGCGAGCCAGCAACAGATTTTCACGACCAATTCCCGCCCGGCCGGTAACTCGTAAAATAATTCGGAGAGTTGTATCATGTAGCCTCGTGAACGTCGGCTACGGTTCCGTGGGTGGGTTGAGCAGCGGTGTCGTCCCAAAAAAGTAGAAAACCTTTTTTTTTGTAATGTCTTCCCGATTGAGATATTGTCAGATGATAGTTTATTTGCTATTGTAAATAAATAAAAACTTCATCTGGCTGACGTGAAAAGATCGTCAGTTGATGCCCTAAAAGGTGTAACGGAGGAGCCAGACGCGAGCACCTATCGCCTATTTAAATGCTCCAGCTGACGAGTTTTCCCTCGGCATACTGCTAGCTGTCAGTCTGTCTGTTTGTTCCGACTAATTTCCGAAATAGCTAGACTGATTTTGACAGGACTTTCACTAGCAGATAACTGATCTTATAAGGCTAACTAGGGCTCGTTTAATTAAGGAAAAACAATTAGCTTCTGCGCAAAAAAAATTAAACTCATGAAAATGTGAACAAAATTAGATCTACGCGGGTGAAACCGCAGGAGACAGCTTGTTTACTTCAATTTCAAGGCAACTATAAATAATTTGATATAATCGAAACATTACAATAAAGCTGTATCTTTCAGTTAGTAGTGCATGGAGCATAATTTCGAATAACTTTAGATACGTCATTTCCTCCTGGATGAAAATTCGTAAGCTGATCGTTAATGTGATCCTGTAAGTGTTAAAAAACAGCTAGCAGTTTGACAAGGGAAAACTTGTCAGCTGGTGCATTTAAATAGGCAATAGATGCTTACGTCTGGCTCTTGCGTTACACCGTTCAGGGCATCAGCTGACGATCTTTCCACCGAGATACAGCTAGCTGACGTTTTTATTTATTCACAATAGCCAAAAAATTATCATCTGGCAAATTTTCAATCGGTAGGACATGAAAAAGATTATTATTTTTTCTACTTGTTTGGGACGTTACCGACGGAACCGCAGCTGACGTTCACGAGGCTACATGATACGACACTCTGAATTACCTAACGATTAACCAAATTTGTACCTGGCTCAGGTACTATTAGCTTCTATACGTATAATACAATCGTTAGGGCAAAAAGGTCAGGCCAGGATGACTAAATATACGCAACTAAATAAAATATAATAAACCCATTTTCAAAAAAAATGTTTGGGTGTTTGAGCGCACATCACGTAAAAAGTACTGAACGGATCTTGATGAAATTTTCACAGATCTATTTGAATAAGTCTAGGATAACATTTAGGCTATAGACTAGAGATGCAACGGATATCCGGTTACTATCCGGTATCCGGTCTATCCGGCCATGATTTTACTATCCGGCCGGATACCGAATAGTGAGTCAGTATCCGGCCGGATACCGGATAGTTAAAGCTTGCATCAGAAATAGGATAAAACCAATAAAAAACCATCAGAAATAAACGAAATTCACGTCAGTTATCAAATTAAAGCTTAGTTTCTTGTTACTTAACCATAAAACTTCACTTAACATCTGGACGTGCACGTTTGAATATTCCCAACTGACGTAATAGAGCGCGTATTGAACCTCAAACGGCTTCCCCGCGCACTTACAATTTGTAACATGTTGAAACTTGCTCGCCGCGTGAAGGCCGCGCCAGCTAACACGACTTTAGAGATAGCTAATGTGCAGCCGGATAGCCGGTATCCGGTATCCGGCCAAACCACTATCCGTTGCATCTCTACTATAGATATTTTTAAAGGCTTGGGTGGAAGGGGTAAAGTTTGTATGAAATATATTTTTTGAAGGATCTAGTATTATGAAACTCAGAATAAGTACTTATTATTGTAAATATACAAATAACTGCTTCTGCATTTTTTTTTATATGTGTCAGATGTGCAAAAAAGAGGGGTTAACTAGTGTTTAAAAATACTTGACTTCATACAACTATGAGTATGTATTAAAACCAATGAAGCGTGACCTTTGAGTCATGCTGCAATTTTTAACATTTCTTAAACCTGCTGGAACGTAGATACTCTGATCGGTGAGGGTGGATGGAAGCAGCAGGAAAACAAAAGGTGATGGGGTAGTGGACAGTTATTATTTTAAAGATAGGAGGTACTCTGTAACAATATTATAAAAACACTTATAAAAAGTAACAATGTGGTTGGGACGTTTGGGTCGGATTTTTGTATGACACTTTACTTAACTACACGTAATTTGGATTGCGATTATGACACCCACAATGAAATTTTTGTTTTATGAACGCTGTCTTATGCCATGGACTGATCGTGGGTATCCACACTATTACTGTGCTACTAACCGTGGTCGGTCCAAATCAGTTAAGTCCCCTTTACACTAAGCGATTTCTCGCATGCAATCTTAAATGTTTGCGACAAATCGCATAATGTTAGGACGACAAAAAGATCTGCACTCTCACACTAATAATGGGCCCTCTTGGGTAATCAAGTTATCATTGACGTCATGATATCTCGTGTAAACATCGTGAACATGAATTGGACCGAGTGTGAGCGCGCTCTGAGCGCTTTGAGCGCAATTTGGAACGCACCCGACCTATGTGACGTACTACGTCGTGATTGGAAGTAAAAACGGAGTTCTTAAGTTATTAAAATACAAATAATCTTCATTTATTTTTAGATAAATTCTGTTTTATAATGTATGGTAGTTCATGAGGGTTAAGCTACCATTTCACAGATATAAAATAATATTTGTTATTATAGTCAAGTACCCACCTTGGACCATTGTAATTATGAAAACCAAGGACTTTAAGCCCAAACAGCCAAAGACACATACAATTTATTTTGACTTGATCCCAGAGTTTTTTTTTAAACAGCCTCGTAAAAATACTCAAGAAGTAGATATGTGAATCGTAGGCTGTAGAGGTAATACCGTAAACATGTGCAAGGAAACTGATTAGCCCACTGCGTATAAAATAGGTTTATAATTTACACGCGTCATGCTTGTAAATTAAAATCAGATCTAAAACATAAATGTGAAAAAAGGGCCAAGTTCGATACAAAAACGTCAGGGGTTGACGGTATCGCTGATAAAAGAGTTGAGATCTAAACGAGTGCCAAGTTTCTTTGAACTTTCTCAAATGATACCTACCTTTAAAAAGATATTATCACGTTGTTAAATTATTTCCAAGAAAATTGGTTATTCTCATTAATATTGAATTTATAACTTGGCAAGTTTTATATCTATAGAAACTTGTAACTTAAATTAAAACTTTCGTGAGACATTATGAATACTTGAAAAACACACGAAAGGAACTCCATCGAGTTCGAAACAAGTCGGACTATTTCTGACAATAAATCGTGAGTAAAGCCGTGTGTTTTTCAAGTATACAACTTGTAACTTGTTTCTATTTAAAAAAAAATCAACGTTCCTATTAAAATATATCCTATATACCATAAAACGAAGTATGAAGTATTCGAAGTCCGATTAAAACTCGCTAAGTTATTAATTCAATATCAGTGAAAATAACCAATATTCTTTGAATTAATTTAAGGACGTAGTACCTTTTAATGGCCCGATACAGTTCGTGTAATATAAGCTACTGCCGATATATCGCGAACTTTGGCTGACACACTGCCGTGAGTCTAGATATGTGGCAAACTGGAAAAAACATCTTGGGAAACCATTAAGCAAGAAAAATACCTCCTTAAAATAAAATAAGTTGGATGTGTCCGACCGCGTGAAATAAGATAGGTCACATAAAAGTAATTTGCTTACAAAAACATAATCTTCCCTAAATTCAAAGCATTGTTGTTTATACGCTTAGGGCGATTACGCGTTACGTTTAATTTTCTATAGAACACAAGCCAAATCACACCAGGGCTTCTATTCAGGAACGTCCAAGCGGTATTGTTGCGGCTCGCTAGCGAGACTCGCATCCCACTCTTACGCATTACGCATCGCGCGGAAGAGTGGGATGAGAATCTCGCTAGCGCGTCGCTTCAATATCGTTTGGAGGCTTGAATAGAGGCGCAGTTCACCAAATTTTGACAGCGCACGTGTGGGCAAACGCGATCTTCGGTGTGGACTGCGCCTTTAAAACGGAAACTTTCGTACGGCTCCCAAACGTGTCAAATCGAATGAAAAATAACGTACCTTCCAATATAGAGTTCACTAACAAAAAAACTATAACTTTAAAGCAACACACACGTACTACCCATGATAAATTTATGACTACACACGTATGACTATCTACATCAAAACCTAGTAAATTTTCTCTAACTTCTTCATAACCTAGAAAGTCCATGTAAAATATTAGGTTTTTGAAAAAGTTTGGTTTACTACTACATATTAGGTACGTTTTTAAATGGACAAGCCCATTTTTTTGTGTACTTACTAGGTTATGTGGTACTCGTATTTTTGAAACTAAACAAGGGAGGCTTGCTACAAACCATGTTTTTTTATGCAAAGATTGCAGAATTGCGTATTTGACACTTACTATGTTTTGATCTAGTGGAGCCGTGTTATTCAGTGAGCTATCCAACAACGCATCATTTTGAGGTTTATAAGAAAATAAAAAAGTTTATTTGTGCCTAAGGAGATTGGGAGCTACCCTAAAATATTTATTTTATGTACTTGTTTCATACTTTGTCCATGTGACGGCGCCATCTTCCATAGTTGTCCAAAATTTTAGCTATGAAAGCTTGAATAGTCTGTGAGAAAAAGTGCCTGTGACATAAGGATAGACATGGCGAAACTATAAAGGTTCCTAGTTGGAATACGAAATCCTAATAAAATACAACAAAGTACTAAAGTGCCCTCAACAGCTAGTGAAACTTGTCTATGTTAAATAATTGCCTGCTGAGAATTATTACAACACAAAGAGTGGTCCCAAAAGGACAGACAAGTTTTAGGCAGAGAGCATAACATTTACATAATATTTAAATAACTGCAAAAATCCACGCGCCGGCCGTAATGGAAGTGCCCTAATCTCGTAGTCATTAAGAACACCGTATTAAAATGTATAAGTCAGAGGGCTCAGCTGGAGTTGTTAACACAGGAATGATTACGGATCACCCCCGCCTCCCCACTTTCCACTCCGATCGCTCCATATCTACACAGTATACGCACCAATTGTCATCAATTATGATGCCGTACTTTAGATACTATCGCGATAAAATATATATCAATAAATCATTTTATAACGTGCCTGATACGAGCTTATTGATTTTTTTAATGTTTATTGCATAAGCCAAAGGGCTGGGGTCGGTTTGTTGTTTCACAATTTATATTCATTAGTGCATGGTGGCCCGACCCTGAGCGAGACTTGACGGTATTGTGGCGGGGAAATAGTGTGTTTTTAAAGCAAACTAGACATGCAACATTCACGCGATACCGACAATTTTTGTTAACATGAATATGTTTATTCAAATATTATTAGTAACACATTAATACAAATCTAATCCTCTTTAGACTTGGCTAAATTTACTGCACTAAGTGAAAAAGTCGCTGAGACAAGTGTAATGGCAGAATGCCTAGCTAATCCTATAACCGACTGAGTGGGATGTGATGCTCTAAATTCTGGGGTCCTAGTGAAAAGGGGGTTAAGTCGATAAAGTGTGATGTTTAGTTATAAAGCTTGTTGAAATTAGAACAAGCTATATAATTAAACGTCACACTTTTTCGACTTAACCCCCTTTTCACTAGGACCTCAGGATTAAGGTTGCATTTAGCAAGAGAATGTGCCTGTTGTTCGGTCGTAATGTTTATAATGAATTGGACAAACTTTTTTAACGTCGTTTACAGAAACTTTATATGGAGAAATAAAATCCTATTGTAAACTTACAGAAAAATATAAGAATGACCTTCCAGGTTAGAGACTTATAGGGTACAACTACCACATAGCAAACAGACGTGTCGTATATGTACAATATTTTCTCTTAAAAGAAAAACCGCATTAAGAACGTTGATAAAGAAAAATGAAACTGAGGAAAATCATTAAAATTAAAAACATTAAATCTCATAGATTCTCAAAATTACATCAATTATAAGACTATCAATACTATCTTAACCAGTAATACAAACTCAAAAATTAATAACACCTTATTATTTAATTGGAAATCAATTTAACCAAACAACTTAGCCACTCAATTTGAAAGCAAATAAAACAACACGTATTTTTAAATACGTAAGTCAATAAGTCAATCCGCACTTGAAAGCGTTCTCACAGTATCATCCCTTTCCTGCTGCAATAGCAAACAAACAATTACAGCACAGTCAATGGCCACTCACGCGCAAACCTATTATAAATCAGCACTGTAATGGTACACGTTACGTCGAGTGATATCATTTTTAGCTCCCCAATGTTGACAATAGATGGCGCAGGGCAGCGTGCGCCCGCGCACGCCGTAAACATCACTATGTTGTGCTCACCATTTCATGGGACCCGTGGCCGGGACAATAAGCACTTAATTGCGCGATAGGAATACCAGTAATGATGAGCTCATCCCCTTCGTTGTTAGATTTATGCGCTCTCCGTGACCACCCGAAAAGTAGTACGACATATTTATTTTTATTCTACAAATAAATAATAGCTACGAGCATATTGTGCGTTGCGATTTTTGGATGATTAATGATTTATTTTAGCGTGGGAGAGTGTTTTTTTATAAACGATATCTTTTTTATATTTAAATTTAAGTTGTTTGCTTACTGGTAGTTATTATATTTACATGAACGCATTTATTTATTTATAAATAAATTTGTTATTTTTATAGGTTATCTTATAGAAAGGTTTTCTTTCCGAATTTAACCCCAATAAGGTTTTAAATTTCTATCATCGAAGGGGTTAGGGTGTCTGTAACTACGTAAGAATAATAATTCTTTTGAGATTCAAATTTTGTAGTATGTCACAATACAGTGCATAATTTTAGCCGTCATGAAAAATACTTGCTCAAAAATACACCTAGAGTATCTGATACAGATATCCTACAAACCCTCCGCACCATAATGCATATTATCACGCACGCAAGAATCATATTGCTAGGGACTTCGTACAAAATAAATCATTATTGGACGACCTTAAAATAAACACTACCTATGAATAAATTTGTAACCAATTCAATTTGTGTAATTTTAATATTGAAATATAACTTGTACTTTGTTTTAATCCCTTAGGATCGGACAAACTTCTTGGGAAGGGCTATTCCACACCAACGTTATCTGACACTCTGCGTGCCACCAAGTGCTCAGGTAACTGTAATTGTTGTCACTTGTTAGATTAAAGCTCAGTTTTATTAAGATCCGTTCGATCAAATTTCAGTCACGAGTGTCAAAAATTGTACCGTCTGACGGACCTTTATAAAACCTAGCTTTACTCGCTGTCAATGATAGAGAATTAAGCACCTATTAATACTCGTTAAAATACTTTTCTTCCAACTACGCTTTAATTTCATCATTATGTCCGTAAATAGTCCGCACAGAGCAGCACTTATTTGCTCTATAGCAATAAATTTGCATACAAAGTTCATTATTGCACTGTTTTGTATTTTTTTTTATTTGGTTAGTTGTTCCACAAGTTTACGTGTGACGTGTATTTGGCGAACCGGACCGTTCGTGTCAGAAATTCGTACTCTTTCACTACGAACCACGGATCGACCGAGTTCTATACTCAACCCGTTTTAAGAGGACTGTGAACAAACGTCAAAAATCACCCTTTTCATACAAAAGGCCATAACGATTTGCACCGTTAAATGTTAACCGATTTTGACCAATTTTTTGTAAGTTGTCAGTCAGCACAAAATGGAGGTCTGTACGTTTTTTGAATATTGATTAATGATCAACAAAGTCGAATAATTGCCGAAATTAGTTTTGCATGAGAATACAGAAACAACAATTAAACTGAATTTATTGATTATACCGAAAAAACCAAAACGTATAGACCTTGATTTTGTTCTGACTGACATCCTACCAAAAATTTGTGAAAATTGGTTAACATTTTAAGGGTGGAAATCGTTATCGCCTTTTGTATGAAAAGCAGTAGGTTCACACTCCTCAAAACGTGGCTTGGTTTTCTATTTTCTCTTTTTCCTTTCTTTTCGGCCAGTGCAGCTTTAGATTACAGGGGTGTCATGTAAAGTGCGGACATTACACATTAATTTGAAATATGGCGATCGTGTATATGAACAAAATAAATGTATTCCAGAACTTCTATTTACATTGAATGTAATCTGCAAAGGAAATGAGACATTATTTCTTCCTTTAAAATTTTGTAGTATTTTCGTGCGGAATGCATTGGATGGCATTTTTATCTGTAAGGAACCTGCGCTCTAAAATAAGATAAGATAACATAAGGGATGAAAGACTCTTTGTCATTGATTTAATACACCAAACCACTTGTCTCTCAAAAAGTTAAATACTTGGAAAATAGTTGGTAACGCTAAGTTGTCGCCACCGCTTGGTAAAGGCATTTATATTTAGGAATTGGAGCATGCCTTCAAAGGTTCGAGTGGGATCAGAAAGAACTGTAATGGTTGGGCAATTAAAAGTTTCTGTGCACCATCAAAGAGATATTCATTTCGGTTGGTGAAGCGCTAAGTGTTTCGCCGACCCGTGTTTGAGGGCATTCTGCGCGTTACCTTTAGCAGTGAATTTTGCACGAATCATTTTCAACCGACTTCAAAATAGGTTCTCTATTCGATTGTATTTTCTTATGTTTGTTACCTCAAAACTCCGTCAATTACAAAGCGATTTGAAAAATTTTTTTTTGAATCGGTAGGGTATATCTCCAATTTGGTCCTTTGTAGTCAAAGTCGAGGTATAATGCAAGGAGCTATGAGGAATCGATGGAACTCCTCAAATATTATGGGCACCTATATATCAATTTTAGTATTTTCTGTAATAACTCAAGCAGTTACGTTCCAAAAGCATTATTTGGTGCAGTGGAACTGTTGATGAAGACCATAAATGATCACTGGAACTTCTAAATTATTAGTATTTCACGGGTAGCAATTAGATTTCTGTATAAGGTTCGGAAGAGTAAAATAGAATCGGTAATGAAGAACCAGGAGAACTCCTCGATTGACATTCTAGCACCTTGAATAGCAACAGTTTGTAAATGGTGATGAGCAATTGGCATTATGCTATTGTTACTCGATCGATGTAGTAAATGTGTGTCGTTACATCATATGATAGTAACTAAAAAGTGAAAAAGAAAGCTTACTTTTCAAAGGTTATTTGAAGTCGGTTTTTAATTTTTTTAATTATATAATTATGTGACATCAAAATCTCTGGAAATAATGATTGTACTGGTATTTGTCATATATGTTATCTATCTATATATATATATAATTCTTCTGTGAGTGTGTATGTCACTGAACTCCTCCTAAACGGCTGGACCGATTTTGATGAATTTTTTTGTGTGTGTTCAAGGGGATCTGGGAATGGTTTAGATTCACAATTTTGTCCGCTGGACAATGTTTTTTTAATTAATTTTTAATTTATTAGTAGTTGTTGATTTTGGAATGTTTTACACGGCGCTACCATCGCAGTGTCAAATTTTAAATAATATTCGAATTTTAATTTTAGTCTGTCCCGACAGTTAGCGCTGCGATCAAATTAAAAAAAGTTTTGTTATCATTGTGTTATTGTAGACCATGTGCTGGATCAAATATTAAATTAAAAGGTACTGAGTGTTTTGAGAAGAGTTTTGAAGTGTGCCTAAAAAACTATACATTTTGCGAATTTAGTGCAGAATCGAAGTGAGTATATTTCTTGCTTGCCTTGCCTGACACTTCCGATAATTTCATACTTACTACTTAAATGCTGGAACCTCTATTCGACATTGGCTAAGTGATAAAGTATATGAAAGAAAGAAAGAAAAAAAACATTTATTTAGCAACTACTATATACATTGTGAATCGATAAATACTTGACTATCTTTATATATATAAATATAATACTACTGTACGTGTGTATATGTCACTGAACTCCTCCTAAACGGCTGGACCGATTTGGTTTTTTTTTGTATGTGTTTGGGTGGCGTCCTGGATGGTTTAGATTCACAAATCAGCCCGGCAGATGGCGCTGCAGTCAGTACAAATACCGCGGGCGAAGCTGTGGCGGGTCCACTAGTCTATATATATAAAAATGAATTGCTGTTCGTTAGTCTCACTAAAACTCGAGAACGGCTGAACGGATTTATCTTATCTTAGTCTTGAAATGTTCGTGGAGGTCTAGGGAAGGTTTAAAAGTACATAGGTTATTTAAATTAATATTCTTCGCAGACGAAGTCGCGGGCACCAGCTAGTTTATTATAAAAGGATCTCATAGGTAACTAAGCTTTGAACCGTAACTTCGTCTGGGTGGAAATTTATCTTTTAAATATAACGAAATTTGATGACATGACGAATTTTGCAGACTTTTTTAACTTTAATTTTAACCCTCGGGCTCTCATCGTTGTCGTTAATTAGGTTTCCACTTATTTGACGCTTTGAAGTGTTTGTTGTCTTTCAAAAAAATGGCCTTTGTCCTTCCCTAGGGCTCAAAGTCTATCGGTCGGTCCGTTTGTCCATCCGTCCGTCCGTCTGTCTGAGTTACTTTCGCATTTATAATATTTGTATGGATAAAGCACCGTTAACTAAATCACGACACGTGTCGTCACATTTTTGCTACTAATAGCAAACTTGATACATAATAGATTTTTGGAGGATACTATTGAAACACCCTTTTTAAGTAAGTACTTTTGTTTGCAAGTAGATATCGATCTTTTGCGTAATAAAAGTAAAAATACAGGGTGTTAGGGGGAACGGATATGCCTAACGGCCAGGGTGTCGAATTGTGGGTGGATATGTAGATATGACCAAATGTAACAAATTTTCAGGCGTTAACTGAGCAGGCTTTAAGGAACTCCTATTTATAAATAAAAAAACTGTACTTACTCAAAAGCAATAAAAAAAAGTTTGCAACAAACTTACTTACTTATCCACCCTCTATCTAACATTTTGTTTAGTGGGTAATTGCTATCTCAATTTAGTTGGCTGTACATCTAAATAAATAATTGGTTGAATTTCTTAGGGTGCATCGAATTCGAGTGCCTCGGCCAAGGGTGCGCACGAGTGGCGCGACCGGCCATATCGAAAGGCGCGTGCGCGGGGAACGTTGCCAATTCGCGGTGACAACCGTACACCGCTTACAATTTTTCCCGCGGTGTTACAATAGATATCATGGGGTTGCATTATTCTGCTAATTGCTGTACTCTACAGATGGGAATACGTTATCTGTAGATGTATTATTACCAGTTTTCAGTTACGTTTGTTTGTAATAATATTTCTTTTTCAATCACCAACATATTCTTACCCGATCATGAACAGTTATAAAGCATGTTCTATGATGTAAATTTAAAACAATACTTACTCCAAAATGCCTTTAAAAAAGTAAAAATAAGAATAATAATCACTGTCTGGCCTTCTTTAGTAGTAAATATTTAAACAAATATCAAATATTTCGTTAATTCCGGCGTCAGGCACTAATAGTTTATATATTACCTACTTCGTTTCTAGTTACGAGTAGTAAACTTACGAAAGTAGGCCACCCAGTCATTATTTCTTACTTTTCGATAAGACTTGGAGTTGATTTAAAGTAGTACAAATTAGAAACCAATGAAACGTGACCTTTGAAACTTGCTATAGATACATAATTAACGTCTAATAAAGATAAATATAATTTTCTCAGTTTCTCCAAATTTACTTTCAATGAAGATTTTGAACAAGAAAAGCAGCTTTACTCAGCAAATTGTTCTTGATCTCGCATTAAGGTAGGTTACGAATCTACATACATGTTCAAGCAACACTAACACAGGGGATTGACTAACAACACACTAACACAGGAGAACCCGGGGCATTATAGGCACCCGGAGGAATATAAGAAGACTTCTCCTTCCACCCGCTAACCGCCTACCGCTGTCGGCCGGACGGGACGGCCGTTGGTATGCCCCACGTATGCGCAGTGCGTGGTGACGTCAGTTTTAGTTTAGTTTTAGTAGCAATAAATTGCCGAAAACTAGCCCGTTTACAAGCTCCTTAATAAAGATTTGGCCGAAATAAACCTTTCAAGGTCTAGAGGTTAGTTTGCTAGAATTATGGGTTATTATGGGCGGGGCGGGGAACTGTATATGAAAGAGTAATCCCAGCGCATGGGACAGTAAAAAAATATTGTCAGCTATGCCTACAGGTCACTGGTCCATAATGACCCAGGCATGCCCATCGTGCCCCGGGCAGGGGGCTATATGAGCATTACCCATTATTTTTAAAACGTTTAAGGACCAAAGGAATGGTAGTCGGAGCTAATTATTTGTTATATAAAAATTAAAGATTACCTATTAATGATAATAATAAACGATTCTTCAAGCTAAGCAGTGGTATAGTTCTGCCAGTTCTCAAACTTTTTTGGCGACAGAACCGTTTTGGAAAGCGAAATATGACCAGAATTTTCGCGGAGCCTCCACACAGGCTTTGCGGAGCCCTAGAGCTCCGCGGAGCAAACTTTGAGTATGGCTGTTCTCACACATTATTCCATGTATATCGCTTGATTTCCTAGATATACATATAACGTCTCCAGAGCAATGCCCATGAGATAGTATGTCGTGTTCGCTATCATCCCCTCACTGATACGAATAAACAAAAAGTGGCTTCTCATTTTCCCTTACGTTCCATCGCTGCTTGGTGAAAAACATGAGCGGTAGCGATTTATTATCGACATCTACTTAAGAGGGCGCCGACCGTCCAATGGCGCCCTCATCACTGTTATTTTGTTTTCTATTAAAGGAAAGTATTTTATTAAAATTGAAGCCGTATAAGTTGTTAAGCAACTTAATACACAACGTATATGCTATGTAATATAGCTTTGCAAAGTATAACCATCATCTAATCAATTTAACAGAAAAAAGCGGCCACTATTTTCTATTAAATTGATTAGATGATGGTTATACTTAGCAAAGCTATATTACATAGCATATACGTTGTGTATTAAGTTGCGTAACAACTTATACGGCTTCAATTTTAATAAAATACTTTCCTTTAATAGAAAACACAATAACAGTGATGAGGGCGCCACTGGACGGTCGGCGCCCTCTTAATGTGAATTTAATTATATCACTTAATACAGCAAAACAGAACTGATTGTGAAGTTATTAATTTAAAAAAAGACCCGACTGCATAATCCCTAATACAGAGAAACAAGAAATTTATACTACCGTGCCCATGGGGTCAATATGGAAATAGCTGGTAACTCTCCATAAAATCCTACAATAGCTATTGGAAAATCATGTGGTAAAATAGAACCGGTGGTGAAGAACCAGAAGAGTTTTAAAGTAGTTTTAAAGCTTATCGCGCACAAACAATCAGACAAACAGACATGAAATTCAAAAACCATTTGTATGTGTTGTGTTGCTCGTTTGTAGCCCCCCATAGCATTTTTTTATTGTTATCTTTAATTTAAAGACTTTTGTCCACTTTAAGATTTTATTATACTTATGTCCTTATAGATATTTTATGGTTAAAATTCTGACGTATGCACGTAGCATAAATAGATATTATACATCACAGTAATATTATAAATAAGAAAGTTTGTGAGTGTGTGCGTGTGTGAGTAGTAGTATGTTTGTTAGTCCTTCAAGCTTCAACGGATGGACGGACTTAACTAGATTAAATTTAGAATAAAGAAAGCTTATACACTGTATTAACCCATAGGATACTTTCCTCCCAATCCCACGCGAATAACGTCGCGGGTACAGCAAAATATATATTATTTATACTTCCCAAGACCCAGAGCCCAATAATTGTGACTGTTGAATTTCGAACTTTGTTGTCATTAACCAAAAAGTCATAATATTTTTCTTATACATACACCATATTTGTTTTATTTCCGATAACTTCGGCATATTGTTGGGTGTATAAATTGGAATTAAGTGGCAGAATAGTTTTACAAAAGCGCCGCGAACGTTGCGTCGACGCTGCGCGGGCGCCGACAAGATGCCGCCGCTCTAATGATGCTAGTGTGGGGGATCCCTTACGACTTATTTGAACAAACATTGCACATTTCACTTGCTTATATTAATATCATAATTTCAAGCATTGAAGAGGATTTAAAATCACACGATTCTTAACATTTTCAGGAGCCGACTACACTTAACACTCCCACACACAAATGCATTAATTTGTGCGATGGCAGTGTGCGTGGAGGAAAATTGGCACATGACCCATATATGGGAAAGTCAAAAGCCGGAACTTATTTTATTCGGTTATAAGTACTTTTACGTTATTAATGAACTTGTTAAGTATTGTATGTAACTTTTTTTAAACATGCCTTATTACAATTGATAGTGCGAATTCCTGACTCACAAGTGCAATTCGCCTTGCACTTTAGAATTGCGCGGGACAGCGCAATGACAAAGCCGCCGAGCTCCCTCTATCGGACAGTCAATCATTCCGCCGTTCGGTTCCGGCATCCGCGCTAACTGGCGGGGTGGAGCTGCGCGATCATTGCCCATACCGTCGCTAATTTGTCACGGATTCGGCTAACGAGTTCAGCTTTATTCATGCACTGTAATCAAAAGATATACCCGTGTGAATGATCTGCGTAAGCGCACAAATTATATTTATTTTAATAATACAGTCTGACTCTTGCATCGAGGATCCTATACCTATGAAATTAAACTTTACAAATAACTTTCACATATTTGATATACATATAATATGATACGACTTTGCAATGGTTAATCCGTTTTAATTTATTTTCCCGAAAACTACAAACTCTACCCATGATACTACAATCCTAAATAATAGCCCCTTACGGATCATATATTTGAAAAATAAGATACGGCTTAATTGACATGAACATAATTACGATTGTTTTACATAAGTACTTAATTACGTTCTAAAAACGAAACATCCAGATAAATGAAACTTCATTATTATTATTTTCGCATTAGTAAAGTTGCCCCAATCCTCACTGCACCAGCGTAAGTAAGGGTAAGGACTGGCCAGCAGAATTTCTATATGATTTGCTCATGTGGCAGATATTATTAATAGCGATAATTGTACCATAAGAAACACAACCACCGCGTCTGCAACTATGTTAACGCTTCATTGTAAATTGACAGCGCTTTAAATTTATTTCGGGACTATAATCGCTGAATCCACATCCCACATGACAAAATCTCTTGCGGCCAGTCAAGGTACTTGCTTGGCTTGTCCTTTTCGGCCTTCAGGAGATTATTGTCATTCCGAATAGTGACGTCAAAGAGTATCGCCCGGCGCTGTGACCAGTCTACCAACACGATATTAAGCTTATTGGTGAGAATAGTCCTATCCGTGATGATAGACCAGTCCCAGTGGAGTGTGGCACGGCCGTTCTGGAGGACTGGCTCCGGTACGTACTTTTAGTACGGCACTTTGGCATCGACAAGGCCATAACGAAGAGCAAGTTGCGAACAGCCCAAAAGCACATGTTTTAGGGTTTCTCTGGGACAGTGTCATGCTCGGCGGATGTCCACCGTCTTATTCATCATTTATACTTTCGTCGGTTGTTTGTCTTGACTACCTCATCCATAATTGCACAGATAAAACCCATTGTTTCCCCAAAGAGCGTACAGAAACATAGCCACGCCACTGATGCGAGCGGATCCACATCAGGTCCCATGAGGGCCTTGTCGGACCGCCCGTGCAGCTCCCTTTTTTCCCAATTGGCCTGCGAACCCGAGTGCTCCGCACCGGAGGTTTGCGCCAGTTTTCGTTTGCCAAGGAGAGATATTTCTATCAACTGCAACGATGTCGCGATGCATCCTACATTCAGCGCGAAAGAAGTAGACGAGACGAGTCCCTGAGACTGCACACCACGCGGTTGTAGAGGGCCTTGGCATTTAAAAATCCCCGGCCCCCATACTTCCGCGGAATATAAATTCTCAGATTAAATATAGATTCTGATGATCGCGGGTGTTGAATGTCGTGGGCCGTTAGCAATGGATGAACTTTACTGTTCAGAGCATCTAACTTGGTCTGAGACCATCTTAGTATGCCGAAAGTGTATATGAGAAGGGCCGTAACCCAACCGTTGGCAGCCCACACTTTGTTACCACATGAGAGCAAAATGTTAAATACTTTTGTCAGGCGGCAAAAGAAGCTCTCCCTCACTGACTGTTTTATGTCCCTATCTATAATACCCAAGGACTCCGACATATCAAAATATCTGTTGGTTTCGTCTTCAGAGAGAGATCAAAAGGGCATTGCGTCGAACAGCTGCAAAGTTAGTCGAATTTACTACTTTCCCGCGTTGTACATTGATGACCGCACTCTTTTCTACACTGAACTCCATGCTGATGGCGTTGCTGAATTCCTGTGTGGTATTCAACAACGACATTAGCTCTGTTTTTTTGTATAAAAGGTGCAAAATGATCACACCTTTACTCCGAAGAGGGTAGCCTAGACCTCAATTCCTCAGCAGAGTGCTTAAAGGATTCAATGCTAGGCAGAACCACACAGGACTCAGACTATCGCCCTGGAATATATCCCGCTCATTCTTTATCAGGTCCTGCGAAGCTGAGGGGACATGTCGGCTGCTCGGGTGACGAAGAACCGTGGTCCACAGCCTCGTGCACGATCCTAGGAAGAACATTAGGGTTGTATTTACTTTATACAACTCTAAGACTTTCTCCAACTATGTGTGAGGCAACGAGTCATAGGCTTACCTGTAGTCAATCCAAGCAACCGAGGGGCTGCTCCTGCTGCGCGTGACCTGTTAACTGATATCCATGTTCATGAAGAGGAGCTCCTTAGAACCGCGGGACCCAACCTTACATCGGTGAGCGACAATGTACGAGTTAATTTTTACGGTCAGGATGGATGTAAGGGGCTTGTAGATGGTAGGCAAGCACGTGATGGGCCTGTAATTCTTAGCTTCTGTGATACTACCGGACTTATGGAGCAGATAGGTGACACCTGTTGATAGGAAACTAGCGAGGAACCTGAGCTCGAGAGCTTATGGAAATTGCGTAATTATTTTTAAATATAAGCCTGTTAATTCATTTATTTTTGTATCTTGATTGTTTATAAATAAATACGCTCTTTGGGGAAGCCGTGGGTTTTATCTGTTCAATTACGGATGAGATAGTCAAGACGAATTCGGAACAACTTAATTTCGTGTTCCCTAATTGACGTGTATTACATTATGCGTTGTTCCCAAAATACGTTGTAGTTTAAATATTTGAGATAAGACTGATTAGTCTGTAGTTAGTTGGATCTCCTCTATCACCTTTCGTATTATGGAGTTTGACCACTGCTTTGGGGTCTCCTTCTCTTGCCGAATGTCTATGTGCATATAATAAAATCGTAAAGTGGAAAAAGTCTGTACATTGAAGTTAACAATGAAAAAATGCAATGGGGAGCTTCAGAATAATCAGCAGCAGAACAAATCCCAATGGTTTTTGAAATTAATGTTTGTTTGCCTGTTTATCTGTTTGTCTGTCTGTCTGATTGTATGTGCACGATAAACTTTAAAACGAATGGATGGATTTCAACGTGGTTTTCGATAATATAGTCAGGAACACTTCAGACAGGACATTGGCTATAGAAAATTTTTGAAATAATACTGGAAGGGGGTACAAGAGGGGGTAAGAGAGGGGGTGGAAGTTAGTATGTGAAAAACTATTTCGATGAGTTTATCAGTATAAATACTTTTCGTTAAGGTATATGATATAAGACAATATGAAACTACCCCTAAAAAGGGGTGCCTTGGGCGTTTAACTTTGTATGGGAAAAACGAATTCCATTTGTTTATCGACTTGAAACTTGGTATAAATTAGGTAGGCGATCGAGAGAAAAACGAAACTCCTCCTAAAAATTATAAAATTAATTATTAATTAAAGTTTATTATTAATATTATTATTAAAAGAGATGCCCGAGGGTGTTGAACTTCGTATCTTTAAAACTGATTTTCATGGAACGATAAGTGGATTTTCATGACACGTCGTATATAGGTAGACCATAGCTCCTGGATTAGAAAATAGGGTAATTTTTATTCTTAAGTCATTTTATTATGTCAAAAGTTCCCAAGAGAATAATTACAACAGAATTCTGCGCGGACGATCCGCGGGCGGAAGCTATATATATATAATATATCTATTATAAATAACTGCGAAAGTAACTCTGTTTCTTACATTTTTCATTTACAATACCGATAAATAAATCGACAAATTTAGCTGAATAAGCTAAGTTTTTATTTTACTTAGGCATAAATGACTTTTAGTTTTATCCAAGAGCAAGATAGTACGCATATTTTATTTCCTATTACAAATAGACATAAATAACCAAATAGCATCTTCCCACTCATTAATGTGATGGCCGTGATGCAAATGAACTGGAAACATTCCCGATACAAACATTAAGATTATAAACTATTCATGTGCCGTGATCCCTTTAATCCAACCCTAAGCAAACTTTATTGCCCGAGACAGAGTTAACAAAATAAATGGCTTACATTTCTACACCCGTAATGAGTATATAGGAGGGATACTAAATAAATCATTGTTAGGTTGCATTTCGGATGAGTAACTGTGCCAGATGGCACAAGTCATAAGCGTTCAGTTGGTATATCCGAAACATTTAATGCGGTAGCAATTTATTTTAAAAGCTCTTGTTCTTGTTATTATTCCTCTTCATTTCCTTAATAACCTGATATTTGAATTTTCTTTCTAAATTAAAAAAAATATATATATAATTTGTAGCTTGTGTCCGCGCGGACGAAGTCGTACCTTATCACCTAGCGGTAGAAAATATACTTTTCTACTCACCAAATAAACAAAAAAAAACATAAAAAACATAAAAACTCGTTTCGGAGGAGAGCGACCACAAACACTGTGACACGAGATTTTTCTGACTCCATCGACTGTGGAGCAGGGAACAAGAGATCGGTGGCTAGTGCTACAGAAAGATAAACCTCCTAATCCCAGAGTCCAGCAGTACTGTTTTCGGTAGACGTCCTTTGATCCAGATCCAACCCTTTAGCGAGAGCCTAATATCGACAATAGTCACACGGATAAATAGAAAGAAGAAAATCAAATGAACATGGCAATACTCTATATCAATGCTGTATCGACTTTACCAAGGCATTCGACTCGCTAAAACACAATGCAATATAGAAAGCCTTAATACAACAAAGGATGAAACATCAAATATCTAGAAACGTTCTATAGAATTTAGTCAAAGGGTTCTGCTACAATCAAGCTGGAGAAAGAAGGGTCAGCATTTCCTATAAAAAATGTTTCCATCAAAGAGGCCCACTCTCAGCAAAAGTATTCTCAGCAGTAAATAGAGATATTAATAGTAAGAAACATGAACTGGGATAATCAAGGAGTAAGAATTGATGGAGAAAATTTCAGTCACTTACGCTTCGCTGACGATATAGTAGTTCGCACAGAAACCAAGATAATTAGAAAATATGTTGCAAAACCTAAAAATATATGGAAATATATGTTTAAAGTAGATGGAGAGGAAATACAATACGACTCCGAATTAGAGCAACTAACTTAGAACAGTCAAGCTCATTTCAGAAAAATAAATAAATAGAAGAATCGCTATTTCTCGGAAAAAATATTGAAGTTTGAGGATAAATAATGAAATATAATTTATTTCTTTTGAATCTCGGAGTTTACATATTAACATAAAAAAAAAATGAAAATAAAAGTAAATAAAAAACGGCAACACAGCGACTGCGGAGCATGGTCTAAGCGATTGGTGGGTAGAGCTTGAGATAGAGGAGCATCTTAACGATGCGTGCAGAGTCCAGGAGTACCACTTCTTGTATCCGATCTATATCCAATCCTCTGGGAAGAGCCTCTTCAGATAGTGGTTGAGGCTCTTCGCTATCAGTCCGTTCACTGACACAGATCAGGATGATAATCACTTAATCTACATCCGACTTTCATGTTCATGTTTCAAATCAAGCTACTTGCACAGTTTGTGCTTCTCGGTTTTCATGAGGCTAGCATAATTCGGGATATTATGTATATTATTATTTGTTTACCTTTTTTCTTCATGGGCCAATGGAAATCTCGGACTTATGAACCTTGGGCTAAGGCCAACAAACAAAGGCCCTTAAGCCAATTTTAATTTAAATGTATGGCCAACCGGCGAATATAACTCAGTTCATCCTATAGAAGTGACTACGCATGAAGAACCAGTGGTTAGTGTCGGACTATACTAAGGAAATGAACTATTATTATTCGTTAAAGAATGTAATAAAAGTAAGGAATATTATTAGAGAAATCGAAATTGAAACACATACTGAGTAAAGAGCGTATTACCTACAGTAATTGGTGCGATAGAAGAGTATTGTACGTAAGCAGCGAAGTCACAAGAATGCTCACTATAAATTGAGTTGTTTAGTTAACTGGCAAATCTGATTTAATTTCATCTCATCTTGTGCCGCACTAGGTCATTCGTATCGTACGGCAGCAGGTTTGTTTGAAATGCCTAAAGGCGGAACTTCCCGCGAGCGTGCGTGGCGTGGGGCGCGGGCAGTGGCGCGGCGATACGGCGGCGCAGCGCGGCGCGGCACGCGTCACATTCCGGATGTAGATGGCAAGCGCGTGCGCCGTCAACAATTCAACTGTTCAATGGAACGTACGGAGGCGCACTTAAAACATTTATATTGTAACCAGCTAGGGGATGGATAGTCATTGTTGCCAGTAAACACCCTTACAATTTTTTTTTCAATTACCGCAAATTTTCGCGCGCTTCCCGAGTAAATTGGTATCGTGAGTTTTAAAAAGATACGTCTGAAATGTTTGTAACTTACACTAAGAATATTAATTTGGGTTTTACTGCTAGAATTTTGGTAAAAATAATGCCATGAAGAACCCATTAACATCGCTAAAGCAATTCAATGAAGATTGCAAAGTCACCCAAAAGGTGGCCCTCGGTGCGGGACTTTATTCTCACTTGACTGAGCAAGCACGTATTGAAATGTTAATACGTTTCGATACATGCTACCTTGTGAACATCGAAAATAATCAGATCCGATAGTCCAACTATTTAAAACAGTATTGTATATAAGTATATAAAACAATCTGAAGCACACAGTTTGCAAAGGTTTGGCTAGTAAGGGTATTAAGGAGATGTAGAATGAAAACAACATGTTCTTTAATTATACTTATACTAGCAGACCCGTCTGACGTTGTCCTGCAGCGCCATCTGCCGGGCTGATTTGTGCATCTAAACCATCCAGGGCGCCACCCAAACGCATACAAAAAAAAACATTCAAATCGGTTCAGCCGTTTAGGAGGAGTTCAGTGACATACACACGTACAGGAGAATTATATATATAAAGATTAATTTTGATTATTTGGCACGTACTTTCACACAGGTTTTAGTATTCATCTGAAACAACCGCTTCACTTCTGCACCCTTATAGGATGTTTGAAGTAAAGCCAATGTATTGCGAAAGATCACGAAAACACATGAGGTCATTCACGTACGGAACATAAGCGGAAAACAGAACGATTATCTATGGCTATTACTTTCGCCTTTATTGATGGCAAATGTACCCGCGTCAGCTGGAGCCCGAAGGAGGCAGATAAGCTCGTGGTGGCTGGAGCGTGGAGTAGAGCGGCACGGCAGCGGCTAGGCAGCCGTCAGGGAGCTACTGTCCTCAGATCTCCGTCAAGTTGTTGATGAAGATAGTGAAGTGAAGAGCGTAACATGTTCAAAAGTTGTCTTGAGAGACTTTGAGGCTCTTTGCTTGAGGTCCCGGGGCAAGCCAGCCCTGGGACGAGGCCTTTATAATTTTGTTTGTACCTGGAATCGACGAAATGAATCATAAACTTGCGTGTAACGTCAGTTACAAAAAATAACGAGATGGAGATACATATACAATTTTGTCAGTAACGCATTAAAAAGTACAAAATATAAGTGACCACAGTCACAAAGTGTAAGGACTCGTCAAAACCAATAAAACAGCTCAAACTGGAGGGGTTTACTGTTGCCACTTTAGAGGTCCACTTCCCACCTCCCCGCTCCTTCATCAGACATTTGACACCAAGTCTAATGTATTAGACTACTATCCAGGTCCTATCTTCACCAGATCAGCTCGAAGGTATTAAATTATTGTACTCTCATCCAAAGTTATACTTGCATAGTTTCAAAACGATACAGCATTATGAAGTAAGTATTTAGTTTGTGAAAATGAAAATGATTTTTTTTATTTTGCAAGTAGGCCACATGGGCTTTTTCACATGTCTGAAACTACCGGCGCATCGAAATGTGACTTTTGCTGAGAAGAAACTCAGCAATAAGTCTTACAAATAAGTGAGATGTATATAGTCTCTGCGTCAGGACAAGTTAAGTGACTTAGAGATTTAAAATCGACTTCTTATGGTGCGTCCACATCTGACGAATGCGCCGCTCGCGCGCCGGTCGCGAACCGCTCGCGCGCAGCGCGCATGGCGATTAGGCAATGGACGCGTGTTTTGTATTGCTCTCATCTGCTCTAATGAATAATGAAATGACCGACAAACATTCATAATGTCGGCGTTAGCCAGGACTCAGACTCACTAGACTTTTACATGATTAATGATTATTCTAGCTTCTTTGTTATCTCACGCGTTGTAACCTTTCTGGACCAACAAGAAGTTTTCGCTGTCATGTATGTCTTTATCAGACGTTTGACATTATAAATGTTCCATCTACAAGGTTTTTATTTTATATACGTAAAATTTATTTTTTAATTTATTTACATATAAATTATTAATATTGGTACAAGTATCAAATCCGTGCAATGTCAAATATAGATTACTATGCACGTTGGCTTCAAATTAAAGAACAATTTAATGCTGCGATCCTCGAAGATGAGCGTCTGCTGACCTTCGCAAAAGAATATTTTGGTATAAAGCCCCAAGGCACTGCAGTCGAGCTCGTGTCACGGGTCTACAGCAAGTATTGCAATGTCTATAACAAACTATGCGACTGCTATGATCAAATGGAACAAGTCCAAAGGCGACCTTGTATCAAAAAAATCATTGACGCAATTACATGCCGTTTGCTTGAATTGAAATGGACATTAGAAGAAGTTGAAGCTTTTGAATTCACATATCCAGAAAATGCTTTAACACAAATGTTGATGATCCCTGAAGACATTCAGATAGTCGTTCCTTATTTTTATCCATTTGAAATACGTGAACAAGAGATGCAGTATATAATCGACCAAATATTTTCTGGCAATCGTATAGGTGATCCAGAACCAACTCCGTCTGAATTAGAACGCATGAAAGAGGAAATGCTGGTGGAAGAAGAAAGAATAAGAGAAGAAAAAGAAGCAGAAATAAAACGGAAAATGGCAATGGGTGAAGATATATCAGAATCACAAGACTCGACACCAATGTCACCACAAGAACTAGCAGAAATGAAAGCATTAGCGGAGTATCATGAACAAATTTGGAACATTCAGCGAATGGAAAGATCTCGAAGAGTTATAAGAGAAAAAACTCACAAATTTAATAAAGATGAAAATATGTATTTGGAACTAGCAGGACTTAAAAAGGCCCTTCCAAAAGAAATACTTACAATAAAAGCTGCTGAATTAATCCAACAAATTTACAGACGTTTTATGGAGCTCAAAAGAGAACACGCTAAAGAAAAAGAACGGCGAACATTACTTGGAATGGTCATACCATCTTGGCTCCCTCCCTCAGCTAAGTTTGAACTAGAAACAGTCAAAAAGGTCCGAAGGGAATTTCGACAAAAGTACTATCAACAGTGGCTGGCAGAAAATATAAAAGAGAAAGCTCGAGTTCTTAGGCTGAGAGAAGGAGATATTATGGAAGATATTTCAGATGAAGTCAGACAATGGTTTCGAGAATGGTACGATGGTGTTCGTCTTTTTGATGAATATCCATGGCCAGATGAGGGGGGTTCAATTTTAGTTGTTAGAGGAGAGACATTTACAATACCAGAGTTCATAGAGTGGCGCACAGCAGAAGAAAAACGAGCTAAAGCAGAAGCTGGAAGTCCAAAGACTCAAGAACAAATAAAAGCTGAAAAACTTGCAGAGAAAGAAGAGAAAAAACGACTGGCACTTGATGCTAAAGTGAGAGAAGCTAAACGACTCGAAGATTATAGGAAACTACGTTTAAACCCCGATAATGATCCAGGAGTTTATATTTCAATCGGCACTCAATTCGAAGATTTAAAGGAAGCTTGGAACGTGTATCAGAATCAATGGAAAGACTTAGATTCTCCTTATGCACCATTAGATGTAATAAAAGGTTTTATTAAGTTATTTATTACTGAAACTGCATATCAAGAAGTTGAGTTGGAGCTACGTCCAATTGTAGATGAAATGATGAGAATAGAATTAATTTTACTTAAAAATTCTCTCAAAGCTGATCACTTAATTGCTGGAACTATCCCGCCACAAAGCAAAAAAAGAAAGAAACCTAAAAAAATAAAACCACCCAAGCCCGAAAAAATTAGTCCGGCTACTATGTTTCAAAAATTAGTTGATGAAGGAATAGTACGACAGTACCCTCATACGACATTGGATGAATATTGGGGTGATCAAAACTATGCTGCTGCTGACTTGAGAGCGGTGCCGTGGACCCCTTCTTTTCCTCCGCCATGCTTGGGTGATGTTAGAGAGCAAGTAAAAATTCGTTGCCTTTTGACTTTAGGCTCAAATTGCCGAAACGCTGTTCGCTCCCAACTGCTGGTAGGTCCAAAAGCGTCCGGTAAAAGAACTTTAGTTTATGCTATCGCTACGGAAACGAATGCCATATTGATTGATCTCTCACCAACAAACGTGTACGATAAATTTCCAGGTCCAAAGAATTTAAAAACCATGTTTCAGTTTGTTAACAAAATAAGTCGGCTGATGCAACCCACAGTAATACTTGTTGACAATGCTGATAAACTTTTTTATAAAAAAGTTCCCAAAGAAGAAAAGTGGTTCGATCCTCAAAGACTGTCTAAAGATTTTTTTAAGGAAATCGTAAAGAACTTAGGACCCGCTGATAAGATTTTAGTTTTAGGAACTGCTTCAGAGCCATGGCTGTCAAAAGCAGGTCCTATGTCAAAAGCTTTCCCGTCCCTCATTCTTATACCTAGGTCCGACTATGGCAGCATTTCTTTGATTTTATCAAAATTGTTAATGAAGTACCACGGTTTAGAGCGCGGTTTCAACGTCCACTGTGTGGCGCAGGCGCTGCGCGGCTACGACGTCAACACTATCCGGCGCGCCGTCACTGCTTACATGAACGGACTCCGCGAAGCACAGCTCTATTACAAGCCCTTGACGCCAGAAGAGCTGGTCCAAGCCGTATTAGCCTACGAAGGCGCCACATTTATTGACACGAGTGATTACCAAATGTTCCAAGACTGGTATCTATCGTTCTCACCATGGGGACCGAAATACCTCAATCTCATGCAGATGCTAGATACGCAACTGCAGTATAAGTTGAAAAATGAGAAGAAAAAAGCTGGGTGAACTAAGAAAAGTGTCTCAATCCTTAACATTTTTCCCATTTACTAATTACACAAAAATAAAATCAATATCTTTTCATTATGACTTCGTATCAATTTGATTAAAATATTAAACCTACGCCTCTAATGTAAAAATTAATAACTATTACCGTACTGATGACCTAAAAGCATATTTGCTCCTAGTATAATGTACCCTTAGAATACTTATATAGCCTACTAGCTGTGCCCGTGACTTAGTCCGCGTAGAGTTAGATATTCTCTCGGAATCTTTTCAGTTTTCCGGGATAAAATATAGCCTATGATTGTGTTAATCCAGGGTATAAGCTATCTCCATTCCAAATTTCATCAAAATCCGTCCAGCCGTTTTAACGGAAAGAGGTGACAAACACACACACACACACACGCACACGCACACGCACACGCACACGCACACGCACCCGCACAAGCACCCGCACTCGCACACGCACAAGCACACGCACACGCAATAGCATCCGCACACGCACACGCACATGCACTCGCACTCGCACTCGCACACGCACACGCACACTCCCACGCACTCGCACACTCACACGCACACGCACACGCACACGCACACGCACACAACTTTCATTTTTATAATATTAGTAGGATTAGCTTTTGCTCGCGACTGTGTCCGCGTAGAATTCAAATATTGAAAAAGTCGAAAATAGCACATGTGATCGGCTTAAATACTATTCTATATAGCTTTTGTCCGCGACTTCATCCATTAAGTAAGTATTTTTTGCAAACAATATCGTGTGCTATATCAAATGAAAGGGCTCGTTGTGAGAATCGTAATAATTTTTTTATACGATTCATTTATAAATGTTTATGAAGTTATTTAGGAAAATAAGCGAAAATTTACCATTTTTTATAATTTACCTCTTAAAATCTGACTTACGCTGTGATGAATGCAAGTAGGAGAACTTTTAATGAATTTTCACCTGAATCTATTTATTTTACCCAGGATTTGATGAAGAAAAAGGTACTATTATTTACATATTGAGGCAAGTGAAACAGTGCGGCCCGTGCAAGTGAAATGTATGTTAAACTTACCCCTTCAGGGGCTCTAAACAATTTTAATCACGTGCTACTTTACTCAAATTTTGTGTCATTCATACAGTGTTTTTTTAGAGAAACAATATACTAAAATAATGTGTCTGTAATGTTATTGTCAATAAATGGCAACTAATACTTTTAATTTAATTCCAAGTACACTATTAAACCAATATTGAGTAGTTTTATATATATGTTTCACTTGCCCCAAAAAACCATTTTTTTCTCTTCTATGCACAAATAAATTTAATTTTAATGCAGCACGGAACA
Source organism: Tortricodes alternella (assembly GCA_947859335.1). Taxonomy (NCBI): domain Eukaryota; kingdom Metazoa; phylum Arthropoda; class Insecta; order Lepidoptera; family Tortricidae; genus Tortricodes; species Tortricodes alternella. The sequence continues at coordinate 16,012,381 of OX401970.1, read as the reverse complement.
AAATAGCTTAACAACTTTCGTACAAAACGCCTTTTGCTTCTAAAAGAACTTTTAGTGTTAATACTGAAACATACGAGTAAGCACGATTGTTTCACTTACCCCAATGGTGAGGCAAGTGAAACAGTTTTTTGTGAGCGGAAATTTTCTTTTATTTCTCTTTTCTGAAGGCATCTAGAGTAATATCTTGTTAATTATATAAAACTACTTAATTTTGCAAAAATATTGCTACTGTGATTGCAACATTTAAGTAAGGCAAGTTGAGTTTCTCTAAAAAAGTAGAGTATGTTTCACTTACCCAACTTGACCTTATTTAAAAAAAAAAAAACTTCTATAGTGGAGTCACTGCCTGCGTCCCATTTACATTTTGCCTAGGTGCCAGACCTGCACGTAAGACCGTGTGAAATACTATCAACAAAAATTTGAATGAGATCTGTCAACAAGCTACTGAGATGTAGGCTGTCTTAAATGTCCAGTATATTTTGGTCTCGGTTTCCATACAACATCTATAAGTCGAGGGGTTAAAATTAGTTGGTTGATTTAATAAGTATGCTACAAAACCCTACACTGTGCGTGGTCCGACACGCACTTGGCCGGCAATATTAAAAATATGGTACTTCTTACTTATGACCTAAATATACTTTGTTTTTTCCGTCAGCAGCGTTAGCACTGGCATCACTGTGGGTACATTTGCAAGGGTGGTAAGATAATGCCTTTTAGTTAGTACACCCTCTGAGATTTAAGTTCAGTGACATTGAGTTAGAGGGCGCCACAGCACGCTACTCCCAAGCCTCGCCCTATAATACTGGAATTCCTTACCATTCTAAGAGATGGCGTGACTTGAAGGTTTGTTAACTGCTCTTTTTTAACGCCTGTTCCCAATTAAATCCGTGGATAAATTTGCTTACTAACCAGTAAAAAAATACATTATACGGAAAATATTAAATTTTAACCCGTAGTAGCAAAATCTACACTGAAAAAATGGGAAGGCTAGTAATATACAACAAGTGACTTATTTCGGACAGAGCCTGCAAAGCTTTTAGCTAAAATCAAACTAGTCAAGTCAAGATTGTTAAACAATACTTACGTAACATTACCAGTATAAGTTGGTTAAATTAGCTCATTTTAAACTACCCTACAAGTTTATACTCAACACCCTCAGCCGATCACTGAGCTTATTTTAAACAAGACTCTGTACAAGTATTTTGCATTTCTCTAAGTAAGTTAGTTACAAATAACAAATGTGCACTAAGTATGTATGCATTAATAACTAACTTTGCTAATGTTAAATAACTCGCACGGCTGTTAACTGGCTTGTGATCATTTTCCTGCAGATAAGTAAGCTCGTATACCTACTAACCCGGCATTGGATTGTATTTTATTAAGATTTATTCTAGATTTAATATAATGACGCGGTTTCTTTTATCAGGGCGATTTTATAGTTTTAGCTACGTATAAGATGTAGGTACTTACAATAAAATAACACGTTAGAAAATAAAATATAATAAATAAATAAATCTCGGTTGTATGTAGCCGTAATATTTCTAGACAAGCCACCTACTGTTTTTTTTTTTCCGTTACCTCTCAAAAAGACACGCATGTTTTGTTAGGCTACCTAGCTTGACTGTCGGTCTAATTATCAGCTAAAGTCAGTCCAGCAGTAGCACGTGCCTAGAACCAGCGCATCCAGAGTGTGTAATTCGTCTGTCAGCGCTCCGCTCCGGGGCGACCAATAACACAAATTTATCAAAAGTAGGTCTTTGTCGGATAGGTGCTTAGGGAACAAAGGCTGGGTGTCGACTGAACCCACTACCGCTGGCTTCACCTCGGCGGATGTCGCTGTCTCCGCTCCTCGCCGCCATTTCCGTCGGGGAAGGAGAGGGGGAGTATTTCCGGCAACGCTGCCGCCGCAACTACAATGGACCCTTTATATCTTCCTACCGCTAATCTAGTAGCTGATAATATGTTTATAGTAGGATTATTCGCTCGCAGCAAACTCGGTCATAAATCATTGGAGCGGTGTGCAGTGGTGTTGCGCTCTCTCTCCTAGTTACCAGTAAGGTACGGGCTGGTACGGGCCTTTTGTGTAAGCTGCATGGCTGTGCATTACTGCACTCGATAAATGCTATCGATTGAGATGGTGATGATTTTTATTCTAAGAAGTAATGAAAGTAGGCACGAAAATAAAAATAAAATTAGTTTTTTAAATACCTATACAAAAGATAGTTACATGGATTTATTTATAAAATTAAACATTACATGTCAAATTACAAGAATTCACATTGAGATTGTCAAAAATAATAAACAAAAACTACAATACTACGTCGGATTTGTCGTCAGCGTCCGCGTCAATATGCGGTTGAGACTGACTTGTAACATTTCGGTGTAATGTCGTAAATGTTTTTTCTTAAATCTTCATTTTGGAGATCTTTTGCATGTTTTACACATTTTTGCCAGTCGTCGTTGGATAAATTGGAAATTTCTTCGTGCAATAACTTCACAACTTAATTTCGCACAAAATTGATTCCATTTTCTCGAAGCCACTCCCGTATTTTGTTCCTTCTGCTGACTGATGTGGCTGCATGATTTTTTTGCTTGAAGTGGTAGCTTGCGTTATCCATCAATATGACCGATGGCTCAACAAAATTCAGCAGCAATATCTTGGATCACTTCGTGAAGCCTTTGGCATTCATTTCGGTGTGGAAATCTTCATTTTTAGAGTTCACGGCATGAAATATACACTCTGCTTTGGGTAGGAAACCATACTCCACGCAGTCTGCATGACATACTGAAAAAGAAAAGAATATTATTAACACAGTTTTTGATAGATATATCAATATATTAAACTCGCGTGGAGAGGGTTCCGTTCCATACATAATTATCTGAAATTTCCTATGTTACTTTGAACACCATAGACTCTTATAGATTGTCCTGTAATTTATAGGTACAGAGCTATTTTCTGTATTTGATCAGAATTTTAGGCTCAGTAGGTTCGGAGATAAGGAGGGGTGTGGGAATGGTCAATATTTACCTATTTTCCTAAACAACTTCCAAACTATTTATCTTAAAATTCTATAACAAATATATTCGGGCCCGAATTGTTCCGATAAGTAACCTATGATTTCTTTTAAAACTTTGACACGGTCGAAATTCAAAAAGCGAATGGTTACAAAAACAAGGGATTTCTTCTCGACACCCGCAAGAGGGTCGGGGTCACCGTTCGGGGCGATGGCCCCTTTCCGTAGTAGAAGGCGCCGCCGGCGAATACGGGCGGGTCTATGAGTGGGGTGGTATTGGGCACCCTGGCGTCATCTCCAGTACATTTTCCTCAGACCCGTAAGCGCAGTCCGCACAGCCACCGTCGGCGAGGAAGAGCGTCTGTTCCGACTTTAGCCACGCGAACTGTCTCGCACGGCAAGGTTGATCTGTTTGTTCGTCTCACTCCTATACCGTTAGCGAGGTCGGGCCCTGTCCAAGGGGCGTTCATCAGCCAGCGGCGGTGTAGAGGTTGAACGACCCGAAGGAACCTAAGTTGTTCTGTCCGGTACAGGGCCACTGCGCACACGATGATCGGCGGGGTTGCCCCAGCACACGCGTTAATGCGGTGCGGATCAGGAGCGCATGGCTGACGGCGCGCTTGAGTCAGACTCCACGCATGGTCGTCCGGGTTTGCGCGGCAGAAGGTGCGCCCTTGGCAACTTTCTGCGAACTGACTCAGTGTGACAACTAAGTGAGAGAGAGTGTAATACCGCTGCACCGCTCGATAATTTATGACCGAGTTTGCAGCGAGCGAATAATCCTACTATAGTACAGATCCTTTGTGCACTCTCCGTGTGTAAATTGGGCTCGAATTGTTTTTGTGACTTTTGTATACAAGTATATACAATTTTGGCGTGCATTGGGCAAAAATAAACGTATATATTCTGCAACTTAAGCTGCTTTTGTATGTAGCTTGTAATGGTTCATCATTAATTTCAGTTATTTTTAACTTTTCATTAATTTTAAAGTTCACTGGAAAAAAGCATAAATCGCTCCGACTTAAGCAATTCCTTGAATATTTCATGTATACACAACTTAAAATATACAATAATTGTACCCCAATTTGATTAAGTAATATATTAAAAACAAAAAAAAAACGATTCAGATAAATTTCAAATTTGATAATTGTTTGAATTCTAAATATGACGAAACAGGAACAAATCATTTTAATTACTTTTAAGTTAATTTAATATGTATGTTAGTCTGTATGATATTAATATATGGGCCATGCCTGAAATAAATGGTTTATTATTATTATAGCTCCGTCAAATATGAGTTGATTTAAAGACGAGTTAAAGAATTTAAAATATATGTTCAAGCTTTTGAATTGGATCCATAATCTAATCTAATCTTTTAAATCAAAATACTTCAGCTGCCGCAATCAAGGCACGGATACACGTTTTTGTTGTAAAAAAACGGTGTAGGTATAAAGTTTAGCTATATAGCAGAGTAGCAAATATATTTCTGTCTTTGTTACCAAGTTCACACCATGCGCGGTCCCAGGGGGGGGGGGGTCACAGGGGTCATGACCCCCCCCCCCAAATTGTACACGTCAAATTGAAAAATCAAGTCTAAAAGTAAAGTTTAATTTACTCGACATATTTTATTATTAGTGACCCCCCCCAAAATTTCAGGCTGCGACCGCGCCTGGTTCACACCTACTCGCCTTCGCGTCAGTAAATGATTAATAGAGAGAGCTATGTAACCCTAAGGCAAGAGACAGTTTTATACATTAAATATTTTTAAACAAAGTTTTGTTCCCTGGAATGTTGCTTGAGAACATTTTCATTGCTTCGTTCAGTCCATTTATTGAAGTGCTGAGTTCAGTTGAATGTCCTGTTTTCTATTGGCAATTTTTGGCTTTTTCGATATAAATTTTACAGGATAAGTATACTAATAGATTTTCCAATATAATGTACAAGTTGTATTGAAGTTTTATGCTAAATGCAAATAAAATAGACGTTATAGTGTTGATAAAATAAGATAAATCTTTATTAAGCCACGTAACCCCAGTTACATAATTTCCTGTTTTCGCCAACGTGCGTTAACGCTTCGTTCCGACTTTGTGCTGTAACAGTAAAATCCATTTCCCCCTTCGAGAGGGTAAATGAAAAGCAAAGTGGAGGAGGCTCGGGGAAAACATCGCGTATCTCACATTTGGAACGCAATAAGCGTCGGTTATCGAATTATATGTCGACGATTCCAACTAATTCGAAGGCCGCGCCGCCCGCCCCCGCCCCCGCGCCCGACCCCGCCCGCAACTCTAAGCTCATTTCCTGCGCGCCGCCTGGTTGTATTAATTTTAAATTAACTACGGATTAAGCGGCGCGGGCTGTCAAATACGATGTAAGTAAACAGTTCCATCGCACATAGGGAGTGCCGCTCACGTATATTTGAAGCTTGATTATTTACCTGGCTTTTGCCCGCGACTTCATACGCGATTTTTTTAAATTTTTTCTAGGATCTATTTCCCGAATTATATGCTTTGAGTATACAAAGATATAGATATATTTACCCCATATTTTCTTATTTAATACAAATAACCTGAAGATGGTACAATGTTGTATCCAATCTGTTGGTTCTTCGGATATGATTTCCAAAATAATGTCGCATTGTTCGATGTTTCATTAACATTCGCTAGAAACAGAATTTTATTATCATTTTAAGCTTTTTTTAAACTGCTTAGCAGAGGGTGTAAAATTAATGAATTACAACCCCCATTTCACCCCATAAAAAGCGGATTTTCTTAAAATAGGTATGTGAATACTTACATCGTATAAGGACTCTGCCTTCCAAATTTCACGTTTTCGGTCTTGGGGAGTTTATGATGAGTCAGCCCAAAAGATATTTTTATAAGCTAAGGGTTGACTTTCCAAACACAAAGTTTGTTTTCTTGTTAACTTTTAAACCTAACTACGAAATTGTATTGACCTTATTTCAAATATATCGGATTTCCACCGGACGGATTTCGGACAAAATTCCACCCTTCATTTTATTTTATTAAGGGATGATTTTCCAGAAAACACCGAAATACGACACCAATAATTTGAAAACAACAGGCTTAAATGTGAAGTTCCTAATTTGAAATATTACAAGACTCCCATACAATCTTTCATCCCCTTTTTACCAACTTAGGGGATGAACTGTGGGATAAATATTATTCTACATGTGATTCTATATAGAAATGCCACTATTATGACCCATTTTCCACTATTCCAGTATTAGTGGACAAATTAACCGACAGACAGAAAAACGTACAAAATAATAATAAAAAGGTGTCTCAATTCGGCATCTTGTAAGAGCCTAATTGTCAAATCTATCATTATTTTTAAATACCTCTCATGTACAAAGTCGACTTCGTCGGCCTGTTATTATAAGATATCTATGTATCTATAGATTAAATCGTATGCCAATTATGAGGGTTTGTATGATAGCTCGTTGAGTCGCGCCCTGCCGTTCACCCAGGTACTCCAATGCAACTAAATGTATGGTTCACAGCGCTTTACCGAGAGCAAATAATACATTTCAATAGTCCGCTTTATCGCTCGCTATAACCTGAAAAGTACCCAAAAAACTGAGAAGAATAATAATGAAGGAATCATAAAAAGGTTTATTCCACAAATTCAGCTTTGCGCCGCCTAACGATGAGAGCGGCAACGTCGCGGCGCCGGAAGTGACGGAGTGGCAGCATCGCCCAGCATCGATCATGGCGGTCCACGCACACACGCAAACGCCCCCACGTCGGTGACGCACGCTCACAGGCTAACATTTTCTTTGCTATAAGGTGTTTTCTTAATTGGTACCCCGTCCCTGTGCATTAAAATGTATGCGTGAATTGCATTGTAAAGATGTGATGAATAACGGATGACACATTTGATTTCTCGAATTTAATTGCTGAGAAACTGGTTAAACACTAATAACTTTTATCTACACCCATATCATAAAACCTCCATTGGTTAATCAAAAACCATAGGAAATGACCACCATTTTGACCACCAATTAGGAAAAACCAGTGCTGCGATGAAGAAATAACATGACTTCTTTATCGTTTTTAGTAAAGAAATGAGATTAAATTTGGAACAGCTGTCAAACTCAAGTGGGTCTCTATTCTAGTATCCATAGATATTAAAACAGTTATTGATACGAAACGTCAATTCAGTATGTTTTTTTAATATAAACTGCACAATATTTGATCTCGAGTGACGTGAGAATAGAGACTTTATCCGTTTGTCTATGATTTAAAAAAAAAATGGTCTTGACGGAGGACGCCGCCATGTTGGTGTTTTGCTGAACGAAAGTAGAATTGTTGTTGAATTGAATAGAAAAAGTTGTTTGTAATTTACATTTTAGTTGAAAATATGAATAGTAAGTAGTCTTCTCGGAGTGTGTGTGATGTGAAAATGCGCCGGATATCGGAAATATGCAGCCACGATTGCAACAAATAACTTGTTGCCAGAAAATATTGTTTCTGAACCCATCATGAAGGATTTATAATATGTGTGTAGATAAAATTATGTATGCAACTCTGCATAATTTGGCCTTAAAACACACGTGCGATCTTATTATGAAACTCGCTAAAAGCTCGTTTCATAAAACCGCACTAGTGTTTTAAGGCCTATCATTATGCAACCGTTGCATAAACTACTATTTTGTATCTAATTATGCGATTATATCTTTATTTAATTTAATTTTCTCAAAAATGCATTGGATCGTTGCGATTACATCCGTATAGTAAAGCCCGGAATTATTGCATCCTAGAGAGTAATTTGAAGTCACCAAAAAATTGAATGAATTAGAATTTTGAATCTAAAAGTGTCCAGAAAATTGTATGAACATTAATTTCATACCATGATATATCTTTTTTAAACTATCTATGACAATATTTTTAAATGGCTAAAGAGGGGTATAAGAAGGTCAAATATCAAATTACCAACGCTAAACAGGTTTATTGGCTTATAAAGGAGAGTAGTTAGCCGTGGGTTACTGATAGGTAATATAAAGTTCATGATGAAGCTTCATAATGAGGCTCATCAAAAACTGGTCACTGGTACCAATTCTCGCAAAATAATTGATTTATGTTTTTTTTTTAATTTATCCACAGCTTTTCTAACAGATCATTTTGTACTTCTTTCACACCGTCATTTATAGTATCGGGACAATTTTTTTGTCGCTTTTGACAAATTTTACTACGTGGCACTAAAAACAATACACACCAATAGTAGTTTATGCAACGGTTGCATAATGATAGACCTTAAAACACTAGTGCGGTTTTAATGAAACGAGCTTTAGCGAGTTTCATAATAAGATCGCACGTGTGTTTTAAGGCCAAATTATGCAGAGTTGCATACATAAAGTTATGTATGCAACTCTGCATAATTTATCTTATTTTGTCAACACTATAGCATCTATTTTATTTGCATTTAGCATAAAACTTCCATACAACTTGTACATTATATTGGAAAATCTATTAGTATACTTATCCTGTAAAATTCATATCGAAAAAGCCAAAAATTGCCAATAGAAAACAGGACATTCAACTGAACTCAGCACTTCAATAAATGGACTGAACGAAGCAATGAAAATGTTCTCAAGCAACATTCCAGGGAACAAAACTTTATTTAAAAATATTTAATGTATAAAACTGTCTCTTGCCTTAGGGTTACATAGCTCTCTCTATTAATCATTTACTGACGCGAAGGCGAGTAGGTGTGAACTTGGGAACAAAGACAGAAATATATTTGCTACTCTGCTATATAGCTAAACTTTATACCTACACCGTTCATTTACAACAAAAACGTGTATTCGTGCCTTGATTGCGGCAGCTGAAGGATTTTAATTTATAAGATTAGATAAGATCTTATATTTCATAAAACAATGGATCCAATTCAAAGCTTGAACATATATTTTAAATTATTTAACTCATCTTTGAATCAGAAAAATAATCATCCAAATGGCTCATATTTGACGGAGTTATAATAATAATAAACCATTTATTTCAGGCATGGCCCATATATTAATAACATACAGATTAACATTAGTAGTTTATGCAACGGTTGCATAATGATAGGCCTTAAAACACTAGGGCGGTTTTATGAAACAAGCTTTTAGCGAGTTTCATAATAAGATCGCACGTGTGTTTTAAGGCCAAATTATGAAGAGTTGCATACATAACTTTATCTACACACATATTATAAATCGTCCATGATGGGTTCAGAAACAATATTTTCTGGCAACAAGTTATTTGTTGCAATCGTGGCTGCATATTTCCGATATCCGGCGTATTTTCACATCACACACACTCCGAGAAGACTACTATTCATATTTTCAACTAAAATGTAAATTACAAACAACTTTTTCTATTCAATTCAACAACAATTCTACTTTCGTTCAGCAAAACACCAACATAATGGCGGCAATTCGATCCTCCGTCAAGACCATTTTTTTTTAAATCATGGACAAACGAATGTAGTCTCTATTCTCATGTCACTCGAGATCAAATGTTGTGCAGTTTATATTAAAAAAACATACTGAATTGACGTTTCATATCAATAACTGTTTTAATATCTATGGATACTAGAATAGAGACCCACTTGAGTTTTGACAGCTGTTCCAAATTTAATCTCATTTCTATACTAAAATCGATACGGGAATAACATTGCAGCACTCTTTTTACCTAATTGGTTGTCAAAATGGTGGTCATTTCCTACGGTTTTTGATTACACTATGGAGGTTTTATGATATGGGTGTTGATAAATAAATTTATTTAACTGTCCACAAGTTTAACAAGCAACCTTGTACCTATGGACAGTCCATAGGCACGTCCATGAACCAGTCTATTGGTATAAATTCGCCACTTAAAAATCAAAAACTTCCTGTCTCGCCAAATGTGGGCGATGGACAAATACGTGATAAAACAAAGACCAAACCCTAAAGTGAAATATATAATTGCAGAAGATTTTCTGGCATATGGCAATATTAAGGAAAATACGATTTTAATACGACTAAATATTTACTTTTTACAATGAAAAAATTTCCGCAGCCGAATAAAACACTATTTTTCATATCTAACAAAATAATGATGAGCAAGTGTTGCTATATGAGAAAAAAGCTTTACGGGTGTATTCATGATATTATCCCTAGGTTTGTTGTTTTTTTTAAAATCGACTGTGTCCACAGGTAAAGCCGTCCATAGGTACAGCACTTGCCCCTACGTTTAGATTTTTTCACTAATCTTACTAATATAAACGCGAAAGTAACTAACTCTGTTTGTTACGCTGTCACGCCTAAACTGCTCAACCAATTTTGATGAATTTTGGTATAGAGATAGAGTGGACGTTGGAGAAGGAAAGAGGCTACTTAAATAATTATTCAAAGTCGCGTGTTGTTTCAGCATTTTCATACAAAACTAATTTCGGCGATTGTTTGACTTTGTTGATCTTTAATCAATATAAAAAAAAATATTAGACCTAGATTTTGTTCAAACCTTTAAAAAAGATTTAAGGGGTGGAAATCGTTATCGCCTTTTGTATGGAAAGGGTGATTTTTGCCGTTGCGTTGGTTCACAGTCCTCTTAACGCTGACTATACAATTGAATAGGTACATTTTTGATTTATCTGTTTGGAAATATACGATAACAACTTGAGTTGTTTCTTAAATTTAAATTATAGCTACGTGCCGTTGATCTACCAATTCCATGTATTTGTATTCCGGTAAAGCGTCATGCCAATCGAAACGAAAACAAAACTTTGAATTATTTTTGTAACATCTCGCGAAACTTTTCGAGAAGTTATATTTTTTGGTATGGATGCATCGCAGATAAAATATGATAATATTTCCTAATGTATTAGCAAGAAATTCAAGGTCAAGTCATAATTCAGTACTGATTCTGGGCACCAACAAACATTTGTATTAATTATAATCATACTACCTATAATTAATAATGCCGAACATGCTACTGTAATTTGTTACTATGTGTTGTGGTTGTAATTTGTTGTGTTTGAAACTTACTTCCGTCTTGAATTTGATATTTACTACAAGCATTTCGGTGAGTGGAATCATCGTGTGGAAACCTGCACACTTCTACGAATTCACGATGCAAAATAGCACAGTTTAGTGCCGAGACCATTTTAAAAATATGTATGCATTGGGAATGCTTATAAACGCTTGATCAGGTTGTTAGACAAACATGGTGTTAGTAAGAGCAATCCCGTCATGACCCCTGTAGGGGCACGGAGCGTGGCCGCAGCATGAGGTTGACGGCGGCATCCTATTGTTGATAAAGTGTGCGCTATTGTTTATCTGTTTAAGGTTCCGACTGAACGCGCTCTCACGAGAGCACCCGCGGGTATGAGACGTAGCCTGTCTGACTTGCCATTTGTATTATGCTTTCATACCGCCGTTGTAATACTAATGATAATAATAATAATAAATCAGGGGACAATCTTTACACAAATCGATCTAGTCCCAAAGTAAGCTCTAAAGGCTTGTGTTATGAGTACTAGACGACGATGTAAATACTTATATAGAGAAATAAATACTTAAATACATAGAAAACATCCAAGACTCAGGAACAAACATTCGTGCTCATCACACAAATATTTGCCCTTACCGGGGATCGAACCCGGGACGCTTGCGTCGGAGGCAGGGTCACTACCAACTAGGCTATCCGCGTCGTCCGCCGGCTAAAGGACAGATCGACTTCAAAATTACTGTCAATATTGTGCAATATATATTGAATGATATTAACAGAAATGTTGAAGGCGAAGTCAGTGTGTATTAAAAAGAAGTCGAACAGAGAAGATGAAGATCGACTTTTTTTTAATACAACACGGTTCAATGGACCAAAAAATGAGTTCAATTAGCTGAAGCGTTCAAGCGTCTCCAAAACTGCACCCTCACGACTAAGGGCTGCACAGTAAGTGCGCGTCACACAAAGGTCGGACTGTGGCGTGTGTGGAGGGACTTAATACTTTAATAGCTTAGGGCAGTAATTATTACTGGTTTTTTTGTATGGTACTGTCAATGAACTGAGACTTATAATTTTTTACAATTTGTTAATTTAACGCGCAAGACTTTTTAAGACGTATTCTATTTTAATTTTCTATAATGTTTTCCGGGTCAGTTGATTGTTTATTAATGACTGGCTTTTGCCCGCGACTTCGTCCAGGGAAAATCCGGTTATTGGTTCTCCGGTTAATCACTCGGGAACTTTTGAATTTTCCAGGATAAAAAGTACTCTATGTTTTAATGCCGGACCTAAGGTCATAATATATTTCACACACACGAAACGATTTGGATGCCAGTTTGTATGCAGATAATGTTTTACTATCCAAGTTTAGGTATCTAGATAGGTTTTATATCTGAAAAAGTAAGTAAGAAAGAAAGTAAGACACCGAGCGAAGGTGTATTGTATCATATATGTTGGTATTTTAAGAACTTATTATATGATATGAACTTATTAATATACTAACTATCCATGCATTCGATCCAAACAATAAAAAAGATAGGCCTGGCTCTTGTACAATATACAGTTACATGAAACACAAACTTGTGAAAAATATTTAAATACAAGCGTTACCATAGATACACACTTGTAATACACGGCTTGTAAGTTTCAAGAAATAGGGCCCTGGAATGAATAATAAGCATTTTTATTTTAACTCTCAGTTGTGACGACTTGCCCCATATTCGGTGCTAATAGTGCAACACCCAGTCAAGTGCAAGTCTGACTCGCGGGCCGAGGGTCCCGTATTTACTTATGAAAAACAGCTTGTAGGTACGGAACCCTAAAAATTGAAAAAATTGATTTTAACAACCGGGTAACCGTTTACAACCTATCTATGAAATAAGACACGAAATAACTTTCGGCAAGCTCCTATCACTGTGCAACTGTCTAGTGTGATACGACCTTACAAAGATTACTCTGTTTAGCTATTTCGTTTTTAGTGATGTATCTACAAATATACGATTTTCGGATTTTACTCTTTACTTATGCTATAAGACTGCATCTTGCCAAATTTCATGATGCTAGGCCAACGGGAAGTACCCTATAGGTTTTGATTTCCATGCGATACCCTTGCGAGTATCAAAATATGTGGCATAAACGGATGTATCTTTTGATTGCGTTGACTTAGATATTTGATTTGTTCGCAGCTCCAAGGGATTGCAGATCTGAGTATTTGATATTAATTTCAACTTAATGACGGACAATGAAGTGATCCTATAAGGGTTCCTCTTTTCGTTTTGTGGTAGGTACGGAACCCTAAAAACGAAGCTCAACTGATTTTTCTAAGGCCAGATTATTTACGGTTGTATGTATAACTTTTTTTATAATTGCAGTTCCTAAATTAAATATCAAAAGATATTTTTATCGATTCCTTAATTTCGCAACTACCGGAAAAATACAGTTTTTCACTTTTTTACGAATTCCGGTACCACATTGATACCATATGATACCTATTGCTAATGAAATTATAAGACCTACCTTACTTGTCATTTGCGGGCGAAATTTTTAATAACTTGTAAGCCAATCCCGAAGTACTAAATTAACATGGTCAAGGAGTCATTGCATTTTGAAGGAACTGCTTTCACCTTAAAAACTGCTGTCAAAAGTAATTATTTTCATTAAAGTGCTGATTCCGGTTTCAAATATAATTTCATACAATTTTACAGCACCTCAATTCGGGAACGCTAAGTGATGTTGTAACGACTCGTGAGTGAGATTTCTCATCCCACTCTTCCGCACGACGCGTAATGCGTAGGAGCGAGATGCGAGTCTCACTCGCGGGTCACTGCAGTATCACTTAGACGTTCATGAATAGACGCCCAGGTCTCTATTTTCCCTAATCATATAGACAAAAGACGTCACGGACGGACTTATAACGTATGCTATTAATCTTTTTTGACCTTTTGATTGATAGTTAGTGATAGCAAACAAAAATATCCACCTTAGAATATAGTTATTACTATTTTGCGTCTATTACCTTTAAATGGAATAGTTTAAGAATCATTATAACACGTAGGCAGGCAGCCAGAGATGGGAATAAAGCGGCGGGTAGCCCCCGCGTAGCGGCTGCGCGCTACGACAGTACGTAGCACCCTCACGTAGCGGAACGTCTGAGGACAAGATGAGCCATCATACAATACAAAAAAACCGGTCAAGTGAGAGTCGAACTCGCGCACCGTACTACGCCAATTTGGCATGGTCACAACCAATCAATTATAGACTTTATGTTAATGGTATAAGAACTTTGACAGTTGCAAATAAGTTGGCAGATTGTAAAGCTGCAGCGGTAATTTTCTGGTTTGATTTCAGTCTATTTTGCACATTTCTACAACAGAACACCATTGAATGTATATTTTTTGTTTGACTATAGAGTTTGATATATAAACTAAAATCAAGCCAAATTTGATAGCTGAAATTTGAGCCGTTTTGGAAATACAGCTAGAGCAAAATTGGTCTAAAATCAGTAATTTTTTACGGTATCGATGTATGTGGAGCTTAAAAGGTTTTGATATTTTTATTATTTGCTAGTATTCATGCTATAATAACACATATTCTGTGAAAATTCCAACCTTCCAGCTCTTACCGTTGCTAAGCTAGAGGCCTCTTACAGACGGGCGGACGGACGTTGTAGGCTCGGTAATAGGGTCACGTTGATCCCTTCGGGTACGGAACCCTAATAACGGTCAAGAGCATATTGGGCCATACTCAGTGTAAGGTTCCATAGGTATTTTAACTACGAAAACCGTTACTATTAGTGTCTATTTAAAGTTATTTTATTTAAGATTTTTTATCGGTGCATTAATTTTGCAACTACCGGAAAAATATAGTTTTTCACTTTTTGAGGTATCAGGTACCATATGATATCGCTAATCAAATGATGAGACATTTTGTATGAGTTACTTTGTGCAATTTCGTTATAAATTATACCTTACTTGTGATTGGCGGGTGAAATTCCTAATAACTTATGAGCCAATCCCGAAAGTCTACATTAACATGGTCAAAGAGATATTCAATATTGAACGACCTGCTTTGACTTCAAAACGTCACTAACGTCATCGTTTTCATTATAATGAGATGCATGAGAAATTACCGGAACTCCTCTTTTGTAAGCAAACATATAGGTACCGTTTTTGACATTCCCTAAGATAACTGATGTATTAATTAATGCGGTGTTGTACCTTACACTAGAGCATCATCATTTGGTTGAGGTATGATAGAGTTGGTGCTATTTTAGGTGGGTTTCATTGGGTAGATTTAGTTCCTATAATAATAACTATATTAACCATTTATTACAGGCAACAAGGCCCATAACATAGGCCTATAGGTAAGTTAGTCGCCTATTACTCGTAAATTAATGAAGCCTACGAAAACTATCATGACTTATTAGTCGTGATAATTTGACTTCGTTAAGTAGGTATGTACCTATAGGCTTTCATTTTAGATGGTTGTCGTATCTCCAATAGAAATAACACCTTCGGATGTCAATATTTCCTAAATGGCCCACCAAATCTAAAAATTGGTTAAAAAAACCTACTCATTATAGTGTTTAAAGAGATATCCAACAACTTCCCATTCAAGGTTGTAAGTGTGCTAACGGACCGGCAGACAGACGACAGACAGACGGACATGGCGAGACGATAAGGGTTCCTAGTTTGACTGTGGAACCCTAAAAACGTCATAAAGGTGTATTCATGATATAAAACCACCATATTGCTTGTCAGTCCCACAAACAAACAATGAAATCAAATTGAAAGAACAATATGCCTAAATTCAACCAATTATATGGACAATTATCAAGATAGGAAAAAGCGGACGGTGAAGTAATTTATAAAAAAGTCACAATGACAACAAAAGCGGCGGCTGATGTCATTGTGCCAAAACGACAATGCCGAATGAAAGAATGAAAAAAAAAAAAAAAAACAATATGCGCCCGCGACAAACGAGTGGCCCGACCGGCCAAGTGCAATCAATTCTTTGGTGACGACGTCACACTTTCTATGCGAGTGCTAAAAAGGCTAAAACAGAGCGAATCTAAATTCTAAGCAGATTCCAATTTTTGTTTAACCGGCGGCGTCATAAGCCTGCGGCTAACAGGCTGTTGCGGGCCACAAAGCCTGCTGATTACCGGCGCCGTAGGAACTCCTCGTCATCATCTCCCGCCCACCCTGTTTATTTTTCTGAGATAAAGATTAGCCGGAGTGGCGCGTGATTGGCGGGGTGTTCACCGCGTGGAGGGGGCGGGCCGGGGCGGGGTCGGCGCGGGCCCGCCCCGGCCGCGTACTGTAGACGCCGCCGCCGCCGCCGCCGCGCGCCGACTCCGTCATGAGGCCGCCGACGCCGTGACCCGCGCCATGCTCGATATAAAGAGTTCCGCCGACTACCTCAGTCGGTCGGGCACTTTTACCAACTTCTCTATGCTGTTTGCGGGTGAATATCCATTATTATATATCGATTAGTGACGTGACGTGAAGTGTTTGTGCTGTGTTGCGGCCGAGGGTTGGTAACGTAACGACATCCTGGACCATCGGGTGAAATATACTTGACATCGGTCACGGCCTATTTGTAACGGTTGTTCTCCTTCTTCGATACAGTTTTCTTGGTTTTTAACTTGTCAATCATGCAAAACTTACCTACATTGTTATATTCAAATATATTTAATTGATTATAATTTGCAGAAAATATGTATGTAGCTACGTTATAAATAGTTAGAACTTCATATTTCTAATTCTGTGTGTTACGGGGTTTCCGAAAAGTTGTGAGAATATTATTTTCTTTGGTATTATGTCTCTAAGTAGAGTTTAGCGAAACTAGCAGTTGTATATCTTCATATTTTTATCAGTTGTACATGATTACTTTGGGTGTGAAATTAAGTGTATTTTAAACAGAAATATTCTCGTATTAACCTAATCATAATCCAGATGTTGATGTGAGTCAAAACGCTTCTCAAATAACTCTCAATTCTACTACTCTGAAGTTGGGTAATAAAGCGCATATAACTTCATTAAAACTTAATTTCTTAGATGTCATTGATAAACTTAAAAAAAACTGAGTGAAAAGCACCTACGTCACTTAGGGATAGTGTAGCTTTCTATAAGTGAATTTTTTTTTAGGGTCCGTCATGTACGAGTAATTCAAGAGATTAGCCCCAACAAATAACAGATACGAACAAACTTATTTTTTTTACATCATTAGAGTAGATAGGAAACAGTGAAATCGAAGCGTGTCAAATAAGTGAAAGATACATTTTTTAAAACTCTAATTTAAATATGTTTTGGGTAATATCACGTTCTTTCTCGCATTTACATTATGGTCGAAACCAACTTGCATTGTGCCTCGTCACTGCCATCAGGGCCAAGCGAACGGCCAAATGGGAGATAAACCTGTATTTAAATATCCGAGTTAATGAAACTGATTTTGACTGCGACTTCATCCGCGAGATCTAAATATGTATCACTATTTCCTTGGGAACTGTATAATTATGCCGTATCAAAATGAGCCCATATATGCCATTCTCCGGCCATCCCAACTATCTCTTTACATAATCGGTGAACATACATATTAAAAAAAAAAACAAATATACGCGTCGAATTGAGAACCTCCTTCGGTTTTTTTGAAAACGGTTAAAAAAGATCCTCGATATGTTACTCCGTTTGGACATGAAAGAAAGGCAAACGTAAAACAGATAAACTTTCGAATTTAGTGAGAGTTTTCAAACTTTTTCCTTTGTAAACACCTAATACTCTCCCTTGATACCAATAGGTATCAAGTTTCTAGGTCATCTTGAAGTGGGGTTAGGTTTTTGATCTATAAGTCAGTCAGTGAGTGAGTGAGTCAGTGTCATAAAAATGCCAGTTATTAAACGTTAATATATAAATAACTTTATGAACTACATTTATGAAATTTAGGATTCTAGATAAGCTAAGTCGTTCTAATAAATTTACCAAATTTCATTTATATAGGTTGAATAGGTTTCGAGTTGTAAAGGGTCACAAGGACCATTGAAATGGTTCGTGTAATATTACACACGGCTGCTGCGTCGCCAGTTCCTTTTTCTTTGAACTTGTATGGACACGCAGCCGCGTGTCTAGATATAGGGGGTATCATAACGGTTTGCCATGCCGTCGGAACCCTAATCACTTACTATTTTTCCGTCGGCCCAACGGCATGGGTCCCATTATTTGGAAAGTGAAGAAGAAAATATCCAGTTACAGAGGTGGAACTAGATACCTACATTCGACATGAGGGCAATCAGTGAGGAGTTTGAACCCTGACAATAATTCTCCCGTCCATGACACTTGACAGTTTGATCGAGTAAAGTGTAGATTAGGGGTTTCGAATAAACCAAGATGTTTTAAGAGTGTTTAATTAACAAAAAACAACTGGATTGTTCCTCTGCTGCACTGGGAGTGAAGAAATAGCATAGAATGCGTGCAGAAGCTTATCATCCTGGCATGTCGTAAAAGTCGACTAAGGGATGGGTCCTCTCCAACATGGTGGACTATCTGTATGGGCGGTGGGCTGATCACCTGTCACCATACGGTTCATCATACCATCTTAGGACTAATTAATCGAACGTGGCCACAAGTAGTCTTGTGGCTCTGCCCACCCCATTAGGGATTTCGGGCGTGATGTGTATGTATGTATTATTCCAGAAACAATACACTGTTTTGAAAGATATTTTATGTTTCTGGATAAGCCCACCAGGCACCGTTCTCTGCCGAAATGTGTGGTCCGGTATCAAGTGTTAGCAGCCCTCCGCGGTAGAGGAATAAAAGTGTTTCCTACCTTTTTAGGGTTCCGTACCTCAAAAGGAAAAAAACGGAACCCTTATAGGATCACTCTTGTGTCTGTCTGTCCGTCTGTCACAGGCAATTTTATCCGAAACTACTAGACCGATTGAGTTGAAATTTGGTACACACATGTAAATCGGTGACTGCCGCACGGACGCATAACGTAAATAAATGAATTTTAAATACGGGGGCCGCTTTTGGTGGGGGTAAATAAGAAAATAAAATAAAAAGTTGCAAAAAAGATTTTTGTCGGTATTGTTTGTTATTTATTAACAAAAATATGCATCAAAAGACCGTTAAAAATGCGGGGCCTTATCTCCGAATTTTTGTAATCTAAAACCTATACTTGCTGAGAGAAAGTTAGGTATTTTTCACACGAAAAATAAAACGAAGTTCCAAATATGTATGATTTCCGACAAATAAAATCAAATGGAATAAAATTTGCTAGGTCATATCACAGTCGATGGGTGCATAGAAAGCGAAATTTTTTTTTTTGTTTTATTTCAAAGGTAGGTTTTAAATGGTTTCCCGTTTATTAATAGTAGGTAGTTTATGCAACGATTGCATAATGATAGGCCTACACAAATATTATAAATCCTCTATGATGTGTTCAGAAACAATATTTTCTGGCAACAAGTCATTTGTTGCAATCGTGGCTGCATTTACGATATCCGGCGGAGTTTTCACATCGTTCTCGTCACTATTATTCATATTTTCAACTAAAATGTAAATTACAAACAACTTTTTACAAACAGCAAAAAACCAACATGAATGGTGAAATAATAACAGTAATGGCGGCAATTCGATCATCCGTTCATCAATCCGATCATGTCACTCGAGATCAAATGTCGTGCGGTTTATATTAAAAAACATACTGAATTGATGTTTCGTATCGATACCTGTTTTAATATCTATGGATACTAGAATAGAGACCCCACTTGAGTTTTGACAGTTGTTCCAAATCTATATTCATAAGTCATAACGTTAAAAATTGATACTGTAATAACATTACAGTACAGATTTTACCTACTACCACAGACAAGAAAATTCTCATAGTAAAATTGTTTGTAATAATGCCGGTCATTTCCTACGGTTTTTGAATACATTATGAAGGTTTTATGAAATGGGTGTAGATAAACGCGTTTTGTGTTTTTTAATTTTTAAGGTACGAATTTAAAACATCTGCCTGTTTTTCAAAAGTACGGGACGATAGGCGCCCGAGTAGATTCGCACTTTACTAGCTTTTCTATTTAATAGTCAATACCTACCTCAATGGTGGTCCTATATTGCTCAGGATTGGTGGACCTGGTGTTGCTTATCGTATTGTCATTTTAAGTACTCTCAAAACCTTAAAAAATGATTTTCTAATTGTGACAATATACCCATAACATTGAAAACTTAACATTATTAATTTCAAGAAACGACTTTCTTTATAAATGGCATTCTTCCCACTGTGGGACAACCGTGCAGTAGTCAAAGAAAGTGTTCTACGACTTTTCGCCTCTATTGATTGGTGATAGAGT
The DNA here is from genome assembly GCA_947859335.1 of Tortricodes alternella. Taxonomy (NCBI): domain Eukaryota; kingdom Metazoa; phylum Arthropoda; class Insecta; order Lepidoptera; family Tortricidae; genus Tortricodes; species Tortricodes alternella. The sequence goes on along the minus strand of OX401970.1, from coordinate 15,992,027 downwards.
CGAAAAATGGTAGTGCACTTTCTTTGTCGACTGTGCAACGATCTAGGTGTATGTCCATTCTGTACTCTGGCTGATCTATGCTTAGCATGCAACGGTTTTTTTTAAATCGAAAATGGGTTTGCATTTGATCTCAGTCTCACCTGATGTTAAGTGGCGACGAGGTCGAAGGTGGTACACGCTTACCCAGAAAATGCCTCAGGGCACCCTTTTTCAGGGCACGGCGCCGTAGATTATGTAGCGGTGCCGTGGAACCATTTTGTCGCATATGGTCCCATTCGCAATTCGTGCCGTTTGGACGCGACGCCGCGCCGATTCAAGTTCACGACGTCGTGCCATGGTGATGTGGCCAGGCCCTAACCCGATAAAAACACCCGAACGTGTCAGTGAGCCCCAGGGTTTAATAAGTGACTAAAGTGTAAGTGTTTTAGTATAGTGCTTAGTGACATAGTGCATCAGATTTGAAAGTTTCCGAGAGTGCGTTTGTGCGAGCGTGTTTAGCGTGTAAAGATTTACGACTTTGCATATGAAGAATTCCGTGATGGCGTAACCCTCACCGTTGTAGATTATAGAGGAACATTCATTCTTCGATGATGTTTAATTTATATCCCGTTATCTTTAGCTCGTAACAATAAAATCTTAATAAAACTAAACAGATATATAAAAATTGGCCACGCTTTCAATGCATTTAAAACACGCTGCGTGATTATACAGCTTCTAAACCTCATATCAGACGCACGCTTGTATCGATGGGTACGTATGCGTAGAAAAATATATAATAAAAAATCATAAGACATATAAAACAAAAAACAAAAACTCGAAAGCAATAACCCACCAAAGTATTTGTTAAAATCAGTTATGTAGTTTCGGCTTCCGTGATTAATCGAGTATACAGGCGAAAAACATAATCCTACCTTGTGCGTTACTGCAGTAGGGTGAAAGCACCGATACGTTGACACGCTTCAACAATCTAGAAACAGTGACATCCATATTATTATTTCATACTTTATAAAGAATCGGTTTTAAAAAAGCATGCCCTTTAGAATGGGGGGTTTTAAAATTTTTCCTATCCTATCCTATAAGGTACCTGAGAAATAATATATAAATATAATTTTTCTCTCTTATAGCTGTTTTGGGTTTCCATATTTTTAACCTTGCTTTGGTAAATCGGAATTATACATAACGTCGCTGTATTGCGGAATTGCACTGAACTAATTTATTTTTCTTTCAACTACGCTTTAATTTCATCATTATGCCCTTGAATACTCAGCACAAAGCAGCACTTATTTACCCTAGAGCAAGTTGCATACAAAATTAAATATTGCAGCGTTTTATTTTATTTTTATCGACTGAGCGAGCGAAAGAGCGATGCGTCTCCATTTCAGCTTGGGCAAAAATGCTTTCGTATGTCCGGCTTTCCATTTGTTCTCCTTTACAGGTCGCATTTCTCAAGCGATTCTTGTGAAATTTTGTGAACCGGTTCGATAATTAAATAGATTTTTTTTTTGGCCATTCAGTTTATGACATTGTTCAAAATGGTGGAGATTTGGGGGTTTTTGCGATTACAATGTAATTTGCGGTGTTGGTAAACTGACCAGGACCTATGTATGGCGATAACAGTTTTCCAACGGCAAAGTTAAGTTCGTCGCCAGGTCTACAGCTCACAGAGCCACTAGTTTAGGTAAGTTGATCAAGAAGTTCACACGACCAGCCAACCATTCCGCCCATTCGCATGCCGACGGGACAACTGACCATTTTTCTGTGGACTGTATTAAGTAGTATTGGCAAGACAGTTCACATGTCGGCGGCCATATCGGACTGTGATTTCCCCGTCTAAAATGTTATTTATTTATTATTGTGCAGAATATCTGTTTTGCAACTTTAACATAGTTATGCGGTTTTAAATCTCTGTAGCAATGCATACTAGACGATGTGATTTTTAAGTGTTTACTTAAAAATCATTATGATCATTTTCAAGTAAATGCGTTTACTTATTTTTAGTTAGTAAACCGATTAGGCTTTGAGGAGTATGCCTCAAAGGACATTGTGTCCGACGATCACCTGATCCGAATTGAGCAAAAAAAAATGTTTCATTATGTTGTTACATTGAAATCGTTCACCTAAAATCTTGAAATTTTAATGCTAATAATATAAAATGTAATAATAAAATTATACTTATTGACCCTAACGAAGTTGCGTGCACAGCGTACATGCATTAATTTGCAACAAAAATATTTAGAGTTAGACACTATTTGCTTGTCAAAAACACTGCAAGAGTAGATTTCAATAAACTAATAAAATTAAGAAGAAAAAAAAAAGAAGATAAAAAAGAAGAAAAAAAAAGAAAAAAAAGAAGAAAAAAAAATCAATGGGGAAGATGCATGAAAATCAAAATGAGGTTTAAATGGTATATTATGAAAATAAATGTAAACAAAAGCATGTTGAAGAAAAATGCACATCATTGTGACTATTGATTTTTATTTTAATAAGGGTCAAAATTGGTGAAAAATATATATTGGTTTATAGTTCTGATTTAGTTTTTTGGACATCCTCATCAAATTTATGTCATGTTTTATTTATAAAATGTTGGTCTAAAATCAGTATTTTCGGAAATAATTGTAGATTTCGTTTAAGCGCCATTACTACACTTTGTGGTCTAACGAATGCTGTGACGTCATAGTTGTCGTCCATTTTGTATGGAGTGTTTTTGCGACTGGTATGAACAATAAACAAAGCTTCATAACTCATAAAATAAACAACATAATAATGTGTTGTGTACACAGATCGGTTTCTATTACTAAGCACTTTCCAATACAAGATGAAAATAAATTATAATGCATCTTCCCTATTTCATAAACGCGTCGTTGAAACGGTGTAGTATTTTTTTGAAAATGAAAATGAAAATATTTATTTTGCAAGTAGGCCACATGGGCTCTTTTACATGTCTGAAGTTACCTTTTATATTAAACACTTTGTTATCCGTCTGTCCGTCTGTCTGTCTCTCGACACACTTTTTCTCAGGAACAGCTTAATGTATTGAGCTGAAATTTAGCATATCTGTAGTATTCAAAAGCCCGCTTAGATGAGTAAGGCATAATTAGTAAAAACTTAAATAAATTAGTCACGAACTAAAAAAAAAACATGGACGTCCAAGAAATAGTAGATTGTACAACAAAAGCATAAAATGAGCCATTTACCTGAGACGTGCATATAACATGCATGCATGCATGGATAGTCACCTCGAGGGTAAAATGGGTTTTATGCTCGAGTTTTACACTCTGCTTTTCACTTCGATTGCCAGGAAATAAAACAAGGATTAAGCATTTGCTATGAATTACATTTTTCACAATTCTTTCTTTTCTTCAATAAATATTTCCGTTATATTTTTTTACGTAAATGCAAGCCCGTTTTAATCGTTAATTTGTATTTAGATAGTAATACATATGTCGTAATTAAATTAAGATATAACCTAAATCTCATAAAAATATATCAATTAAATGAAGGTGTATTGTATATGTGGCCGTAAGGCCTAATTGCCTTAGTCTTAAAAGAAGAAATTACGTTATGCACAGAAGCATAAAACCCATTTAATGCAGCCTTCTCTCGGCATAAAGAACAACTTTACGAGCATGAGAAGTGAAATATTTTTTATGCCCATCGTGCGGTATGTCATTCAATAGTTATGTTATCGTATAGCGTAAACGTATATTTTTAACCGACTTAAAACTGCAAGAAGACGTTTTCAATTCGACATGTATATTTTTTTTTGTATTGTAATATTAAAGCGTGTAGGAAATATTGAATAAACAGAAAATGTGCCAACCTGACACTTTTATCTCAAAAACTGTGTGATAAAAATCTCAAGAAATATCGATACTACAACTCTACATTTTATAAACAATCAACAAAAAATGATGGAGGTCCTCTTTTTCTAGCTTTAAAAGTTCTAGAAAAAAAAGTAGACCTTTCAAATTAAGTTTGTATTTGCGCGTGGAAAAAAATGTCGTATATCGATGTGAAACTATACACCTACAATATTTTGGATGATATAGTACATTGTGCATCTAGGGCCGTAAGAAGGGGATAACTAACGAGAGTCTGTTAGAAGCCCGACGCCGATAGTTAGATAGCCGAGTTTGTTATCCCCTTACTGCCCGTGATACACACAATGTTTTTCATCACATTTGCGAGGAAATGAAAAAAAATTAGACACAAGAAAAGTATATATATATATATATATATATATATATATATATATATATATATATATATATATATTATTTCCATTTTACATCGTGAATTACCATCAGGTGGGTGTTCATAAACTGAGCGTACGTTGCGATCAGCGCGGGGCAGCTCCGCCGGCTTGCGGGTCGCGCGCGCCCCGCCGGCTGCGGCTCCCGAGCAGCTCCGCCGACCTGGCGCACTTAAATGCCCGCGGGAGTTCGAAACCATACAAAATCCATAACTCCCGGCCCATAGAGGAGTTAAATCGGCTATAGTTGCTCTATACGCTCGCGTATAATAACACCCTTTCCGAGCAAGTGTGATGAAAATAAAATAATTTGGTACCATCGACCTGAACTGATGATGGAGTCAGGAGGTGGACAGTGGAACTCGTCAATGGCTACTAGTAAAGCCCTCCAGTTTAGGCTGTTTTGTTTGTTTTGACGAGTCCAATACATTAGATTTGGTGACGAGGGTCTGATGATGGAGCCGGTAGGTGGAAAGTGGAAATCTTCAGTGGCCACTAGTAAATTGGATGTTGGCTGTTGTTTTGGTTATGACGATGACGAGTCCTTGCGAGTTAGTAATGGTGGTCGCTTACATTTTCTATAATATCGCGCATTGCTGACCAAAGCGTGTTTTTTTTTTTATTTGTTTTTCATTGTGATTTTTATTCATAGTTCTGACGGAAACCTTTGCGCGAGAGTTAAACTCATACTTGAACGGGTTTGATTTTTGCCTTGACCTCGCACCGTCTGCTCGCAAGAGCGCGCAGCCCCTCGCGCCGCCTCTACAACATGGTGGATGCATCCTGCTATATTTATTATTATAAATAATATTAGCCGATTATTCTAAATTTTGTATGAGTGTAGATAAAGATGCAACAAACCTATTTAGTACATAACACTAGTTTACAAATTAAAATGAAAGTCATGTCCTTTCAATGAATTCCATATCGATGTATTTAGTAGTAATAACTAAACGCAAACATATATTTGTTTTATTTCTATCACGTCTATAAATCAAATTTTTATAACATCTTATTTTCAAACTACCCATAAGTTGGTTTCGATTTTATTTTAAAATTACTGAGACCAGGCCATGCTAGGTGATTATTGCTGGTCTGTTATTAGAGATAAAGACACGAATAAATACAAGAAAAAAGCTAAGGCAATTCACTTTTAATTTTTTGTTTGATATTTTTGTAAGCATTATTTTTTGTAAAAAAATATCAAAAATAATAAATATCTTGGAAACATGACGTGTTAGATTTTTTTCATATTTTTTCTAAACCTCAGTGCACCTCGATTGTTAAGAAAAAAAACGTTTCATTCAAAGGACAAAAACTTTGTAAACTAGTGTAATTAGTTATAAAAACACTGACAGGATCCTATTATGAAATTCACCTCCGGTTCGTTTCAAAATCACCCACTCCTGTTTTAATACTCTTATTAAGCGGCAGTTGCATAAATAAATTATACTGAGCACAATTTTATTTAAATGAAAAGATTTTATCTGGGCTCTTTTTACATGAAACTGATAAATTACACACTCGTTCTGTACAGATTGCCAGTACGATAAGAAAAAAGGGGTTCTGCTGGCTACTGAACTCAGAATAAAAATTTTCATTGAAAAATGCCGGTCAAATGCGAGTCTGACTCGCGCGCCGAGGTTTCCGTACTTACCTATGAAAAACAGACAGTACCTTGTAGGTACGGAACCCTGAAAATGAAAAAAATATAGCTCTTAATAATTTGCAACCTGCCTATGAAATAAGACAAAAAATTAATTTCGCAAGCTCCTATCTCTGTGCAATCGTCAAGTGTCATACGACCTTGCAAAGATTATTCCGTTTAAGTATTTTTTTTTATGTGATGTAATTACAAATTTACGGTTTTCGGACTTACTTGTGCTGTACTTGTACCTTTACTTGTGCTGTAAGACACTGCTTCTTGCCAAATTTCATGATTCTAGGTCAACGGGAAGTACCTTATGTATATATATATATTTGATTCCCTTTGGATTCTCTCGAAGGTATTAAACTTTGTGGCATAAAAAGGGGTTGACACACGGACAGACAGACAGACGGACAAACAAGTGATCCTATAAGGATTCCTTTTTCCCGTTTGAGGTACGGAACCATAAAAAGATGAAAAATGAAACCCCTTATGGCATTGTCACATTATGTAGATTAATAGTAATGTAGCTAATTATTAATCTACATCATGCGCCAATGCCATACCTCCTCTTTGCAAAAGTCAACATTGCAATGCTAATAATAAATATTATTTTTTGAAAGATATAAAAACCAAGGAGTATTTATCCTATCCTGCAGTAGTACGGCAGCGTTAATCGAGCGATGACCAAGCTTTTCAAGTACGCGTAAAATCTCTCAAAAAAACTTGTTTTCTTCTGTACTTACCGACTTTGTTTAGACGTTAACAGTGAGATGTGTTTTCAGATGCATCATACAAAAGCACATGGTCTACGCATGCATCGTCACAAGGATCTCAAGGTGAGCGTTACCTTACATACATATCATAAGCTAATATAATAATAACACTCAATAAAATTTCAATAACCTGTTGCGAGCATTCTTTCCCAAATAATTTAAAGCAAATATGCCACGGACTTATATTAACGTGTAACACATTACTCCTTTTGTCTCCGCCACAGTCGGATGAACACATCGCAGCTCCACAAAACGCGTAACCATGTCATGTACAATTTTATATTCGGCGTAAAAATCAAAACAATGGCCCCCTAAAATTATCGCACGCGAGCGTTCAGCGGGCGGCGCGTGGCACGCGCGCGCCGCCTCTGCCAAACAATACCCACCTAATTCTTTGATTGACACTTACAATATTTCGGTAAGTGATGCAATATTTTGATGATAATCATTATATAGCGCACGGAGCTAGCGAAGCGACGCCATTATCACGTCGCATGCTTCAGTCGGCACGTATTGTTGCTGATCCTGCTTCTCGGCTCGACCTCGACTCCGTTTCATGTCGAATGTCAAATTGAAGCAGATTTTTTATTTTAAAGATATATTATGCTTATTTGGTACTTGCTACACGTTAAAATTAAATGTTTTCGTAATGGTAAAGTTCTCAAATACAGTTTAAATACCTTCGGCTATACCATAACTTCTAACCTTACATTGGCGCCAAAAGTCACCTGTATTAAGTTACAGGGTAGACGATGTTTAAACAACCAATCTGATCGTCAATAAAATAATGATAATGACAAGTCGTTATGGTCCCCGCGAGGCGTCGCGTCAATCCGTGACGACTTAATGCCCCGTACAAAAGTTGTAAATGATTTACTCGCCGCGCCCTGGGGACTGATAATACGGGCTCCCATTACAAAACCACTCGATAATGTAAACTCTAATCGCTTATGGCATGCACAATAAAGTGAACGTTTACAATCTAATGGTGTTTTAGTAGTAATATTAACCACATGACCAATTGAATACTAACTTAATTAAAATTAAATATTAATGTCAAAAGTCCGATAATTATCAGAATTACGCCATTGTGATTTTAAGTAATAAGTTAATGGCTTAGCAGAATTGAGATAGAATAGCACATATTGCCATATATTAATAGAAATGTCAATATGTGTGTAAGCATGCAAATATTTCTCACAGTCTAGTCTAGTAGCATTGGCATTCGTGAAAATAATTTCAAATAACTCGCGTTCAGTTGTAGCGACCGATGCCGAAATACATCCCCAAGTCTGGGGCCCCCATTGCCACTGACTCCCCCTGCCGTTTGTGCAATATGAACTAAAATTAACTGACCTATAGCGTTATTTAAACTAAGCGGTGCTCATTTGCCGAGATTTGTGAGGTGGCCCTCTAATGAGTTTAAATGTTAATAATAAATCAACAACGATCAAGTCATTTATTATTTTTCTTTGAAATGTTGATTTTAATCTCAAAGTCACATTAAAAAAGACTTGTCAGTAGTTAAATAAAATAAAAATGTGTATTTACATATACCAGTTAACACTTAGACACCGATTAGGAAATATTTAAACTCGCGCGCAGAGGGCTACCTACTTGACTATGAATAAACATCTATAGTTCAAAAAATAAAAAACCGACGTCAACTAACCTTTGAAAAGTAAGATTTTTTTCACTTTTTAGTTACTAGGTATCATGTGACACATTTACTACATTAAGAAACAAAAGCATAATGCCAATTACTCATCACTATTTACAATATTGCTATCTAAGATGCAAAGGATGTCAATCGTTGCGGAGTTCTCCTGGTTCTTCACAACCGATTCTATTTTACCACATGGATTTTCATAAATATAAGTTGCTTCCGAACTTTATACAGAAATCTAATCGCCATCCGTGAAATACTTATCATTTAGGAGTTCTGGAAGTCATCTATGATCTTCATCAACAGTTCCACTTCACCAAATAATGCTTTTGAAACGTAAATGCTTGAGTTATTACCAGTGATCGGCACGACGGGTGCCAAATGGTGTCAATGACCTCAATCATTGTGTTAATATGGATATTCCCCGGGATTCCAGCATTCGAATCGGTAAAGGAAAATAATATATTCTCATTTCAGTAAGTAGCGAAAAGGGTTTTTGTGCACTTCAAATGATTATATTTTACGCAGTATAAAATAACACCAAAGTTTATCAATATTTTCTATAATGAAAAATTATACATTTTATGAGTTTATTAAATATTCCGACTTCTATTTACAAATACATATAACATAACTCTTAATTTTTGCGAATCATGTCATGTCCATATTATTATTTCCTCTTCGAATCCCGCGGTATGGCAACCATCGTGCCGATCACTGGTTATTACATAAAATACTAAAATTGATATATGCGTGTCTATAATATTTGATCCATCCATTTCTCCTACATTCTCTCAGCACACCTCAACTTTGACTACCACTGGACCAAAATAGAATTATACCCAACCGTTTAAAAAAAGGATTTTCGGACGGAGTTCTGACGTAACAAACATTTAAAAAAAATACAGTGAAGTGAAAATGTAAGTGACCGTAAGACACCGTCAACAAGTGTAAAGCCTCTAAAAAACAAGCAAAACAGCCCAAACTCGATGAATTTACAAGAGTGGCTACTTGTTAACTCTATCATCAGATCTGTTACCAAGTGTAATATATTGAACTCGTCAAAATAAACAAATTCCACTGCTCGGCAAAGGCGACGTCTCTCCCATCCGTCTCGGTTCCTGGTAAGTTCATACCAACTGCCCTGGTCTTGGTTGTCTCGCCATCCCCTTTTAGGTCTGCCTCTGCTCCGGTGACCATCACTTGGGCCCAATCCAAAACCATTTCTGCCCATCAGCGGGGTGCATTCGGCAGACAAGTCCAGCCCAGTCCCACTAAAATTTGGCGGTCTTGGTCCCCACATCGGCAATTTGTGTCAGATAACCGAACACCCAGAATATCCATAGCTCGTTGACAAACCTTAAGTATGGACTTTTATGCTTCGGTCAAGGACCATGTCCTGACGGTGTTCTATCTATTGACCGAAATACGTTTGGTCGAACTGCATTTCGCATTTAACGGTTACCAGAAATATTGCTTGTACGATCAACGTTTGGCACCCTTTCATTGGGTAACTGACTTTATACTAGAACAATGGTTGGCAGAAAAACGATCCCCAGATTTTTTCATCAAACATTTATTTGGCAGGTGTTTTTACTGACTATCCAACGAATTGTGGACTATTATTTTACCGATATATTTCATGGATACCATATCATTTTCCGGATCATAAAAAGTTGCATAGTTACGTATCGTCGACTTAATTTATACTTTTATAATTCCTTAACATTGCGGGTACAATCGCTGGACGAATGCAATAGTGACACATCTCTAAATATCCTTTTGAGTTCGGTCTGTGTTTTATGGTATATAATATGGAATATATACCACGATTTTGGGTTTAACTCAAAAACCATTTTTTTTAAATTGTGCCACTATTGCATTCGTTCAGCGCAATATGCTTGAAGAAATAAGACTGAACTGACGTCAAATGGCACTAAGGCTATTTACGCACTGTCCGGTTAGCTGCAGTGCGGCTGGCCGTCCGGCTGGCCGCAGGATGCGGTTACAATTGCGGCTTACCGGGTGGCGGCCAGCCGTAACCGCAACCGGAATGTACTATAGAAACCATCGTGGATTGTGGTCGAGTCGAGCCATTTCCAAGATAGAGGTTGAATAAGTCGTCGCTATTTATTATATTTACTCGCGTTATATAAAGAAAAAGATACAGAGACAACATCGATTCTGGGTGCATCCTTAAATACTTGTCCGAGCGTGTACACGTACGCCTTCAATGGCGGGCAACCGCAAACTAGCAACTGCAGTGCATCCGCGTTGTGCGAATACCGACCGTCCGGTTAGCCGCCAGTCGGGCTGCAGCGCTCCTAGTAACCGGAGTGGTTAGGCAGCAGCCGCATCGCAGTGCGAATAGATTAATGTGGTATATACCATTTTGGGGTTGCGGTTAGCCGGAAGGCTAACCGTAGTGCGGCTAACCGGACAGTGCGTACAAAGCCTAATACTTCGCGCCACGCAAAATAGGCAAAGCTCGTGGCTGCCTTCTTAAATGTATTTAAAGATGCAAATGTGTGTGCGAATCGCTGTTTATGAACTCAATACGAATACAAGAATCACCACATAATAACAAGACACACATACGAATACATTTCCTCTATACAATTTGAATTCAGGCGGCCTGACCTAATGTAAAAAGAGCCCTGACGGCGATAAAAAATGTATCGCCGTCAGAGCTCTTTTTACATTGGCCGAAATAATGAATGGCGGTGACTGGCTAAGAATCAGGGACACCAACTTAGGGGTTTTAGGGTTTTTAGGGGAATTAAGAACCGTCCTTTTTTTGAAGTCGGTGAAAAACACTAACAAGCATTATCCAAATTAAAAATTAATTTTCTCCGCTATGCCCTCTGTGAAAATCTCTAGGAGTTAAGACCTACTTTAGTCGCACTTATTGAGGAAACAATCGTCGCTTTTCGAATAGATGGAATGAAAAAACATTTCTTATTAAGTCGGGTAGACGCTTTTCCATTTGCGGCGAATTTCATTACAGCCCATGTTCTGTTTGTTCTGACTCGTTCCAGTCATCGCCTTTGACAAATAGTTTTGACACGACCTTCCTTTGATCCTGCGTAATGAGAATTTAATTTGTGGTGATGACGGGCCCTCCGCCAACGGATTAAATTTGTATTTTTAGAAGGGGCGTGCGTTTTTGCTTTGTTATTCGGTTTAGAGGTCCCACCGTTGTTAAATATACTAAGTGATCGGTATGCGTGTCTATTTGAAATGTTCTTACTGTTTCTTGAAACTGAGATCTTTTGAGTTCCTCTGTTTGTGGTGACAACGATTCAAAATAGTATTTCTGAATCGACAAAACCCTATTCGTTATAGTTGTGGTATACAGTATATTCATGTATTTATGTAAGAAAAAAAAGTGAGTTAGTACAGTATGCACCAAACCATAAGTAACACAAAACTATAATAAAAACAAACTATTTGCCTAAGGACCAGACCATCGACAAAAGCATTGACATCCTTGACTTTGTTTAAAAAGAATTCAGTAGAATCCTTCACTGTGGGAGCGTTGAGCACTTACCGTCTGCGCTGGTTTGTAGGAAAACAGAAAAGTCTAAGACGTCGAAGAACACTCGCGTAAATTATTGGTGCACAATTAAGAGTAGAAACTCTAGAACATAGGGCAGTCGATCTGACCTATGAGAATCAATCCGAAATGGATAAGGAGGAGACGTTTACACCTTAACACCAAAGTGTAAAAAAGGACCTTTTTCCTACCACAATTGCAGATAGAGAAGAGGGTAGTATTCATACTAAGCTTCTTTTTGTACCTGCCAAATTTTTGCGGTATCCTTTCTAGCATAAGAGCAAATGTATTCTCCCACAAGTCCCAGACAAAAGATACCGATGTGCAGATGATGAGAGGTTATCATGATGATGAGAGGTATACAGATGGTTATAAGGCTTATCTGAGGTTTTGCACCCGCAAGCACGGCGTACGTAAAACTAACAAAGTAGAGACTTTTGGCATTTGAAGACGGATTAAATTATGGTTGTCTCATTGGCTATATAAAATAAGGCCTTCCTTTTCTTCTGAAGCTGACATTGCACGTCGTTCCCGAGTTTTGACGAGTAGTAGTCTAGTTTAGTCTGACCCGCGCACGCTAAGCATTTGTCACGTTTCTAAGCCGCGGGAGCCACTGGGAACCATGAAGTAATTCACACATGTTTACAGCCCTTTACCATGCCTTAAGTACACAGACACATGATACAGATATAATAAATGTGTAAAAGTAGAACTTCCAATGTCGAGAGACAGGCTTTAACGTGAAAACCAGGTATAGAGTCAGATATTACTCGTATATGGACGTAGTACAGTTTAATACGAAATTTATCGCTTTGTTTATTACATGTGACTTAATTTTTTTCTAATTCCAATTTGTAATATGTACGAAGGACCTAAAGAAGAAAGTCAGTAGCCAGACGTGAAACAAATACCTTTCACGACTAGCTCGTAAAGATAGTGGATAGTGCTTTTACGATATTATGTTTCACATGATTGATGTCGTTAAATGTGAGTCTCTACAACTACTAAGAGCCCAGCGATGCAGCAATGCAAATGTTAAGATGTATATTTAGGTTTCTAGCAAGTTCATTTCACTTATATCCTAAATTATAATTTAATCGATGATTTATTTTAATGGTGCTGTCAATTACTGCATGAATCCGCATAATAATAAATATTCTTACACTAACCGGTGGTTGTCCGTGCGTGCACACTTCTTTGAACTCAGGGATAATCGCCGGTTGGTGTCACATTTCATTCGCATTACAGTTGTCCTAAGGGCCTCTGCGTATTGGCTTCCGCCCCATGTACGCCTTTCAAAGGTCCGGGACTCCCATAGTCCCGTGATAGTAAAAGACACACATTATAATTAATAATACCCTTTATTTCAGGCAACAAGGCCCATAACTTAAATACCTTAAAGACTAACATACATAAGTAAACAAAATAAACATAAAACTAACACATTAATAATTCTGCGATGTGTGACGGAATTTCATGGATGACACCGAAATATTACACCCTTCTCTCTCTCTCTCACTCTTGCATCATGAAGGTCGATAGATCTTGCATGGGTACGCTGACCACGAAGGAGTTTAACGTGAAGGAGTTCACGTTGTGGCGGGATTCCAACCGCTCGACCCTCAAGATTAGTCCAGTCTTGATCCGCACATACTCTACGATGTCTCCCGCCTTTGCACAGCCAGACGACCCCTGCTGCCAGCATTAGAGGCAAAAATCCATAAGCAGCGTGGCTACAGACAGACGCAAGGAGCACATAACCTTGAACCCACCAATTACAACGCTCTACCCCGCGCGCTCCACAAGTTCGGCAGCTTCATAAATTTGCTAGTAAAAGTTAGGCGAAGCGATATCTTTAGGACATTTGGCCCGTGGTTTAACTGATATAAAATACAACTTTTTCTTTTTACAGTGTATAAATGATTACCAACGAAACCAATTTTATATCAGTAGGTATATCACACTTGCTCGTCCCCCAAAAATCAAAGACCGAGAGACATGGAATCAAAAAACACCCGAATGAAAGGAACCTTCCAGTATGTTGCTTTAACACTAACAATGCGTGAAATCTGATTGCAGACTTCAAAGAGACAATCTAATTCTTTCGAGTAACGTCACATTTAAAATGTGTTGTACGATAGTAAATATAAGGCCCAAATTTGAAAAAGGTATGACCCCTCGTAGCCAGAAGCATTATTCGCTCTTACACAACAAATAGCCAATATCAAATGGGAATAGATTTTAGGGAGTCGGTATTTTAATAATTTACGTTACAAAAAAAAACTTCATTTAAAACAAGGTATACTCGTACCTACATTAGTATAATAACAGTAACCCGGTGTGAATTTTAGCCTAAGGCCTCACAGGCTGGTGACTTCCTTAGCACCTAGAGCCTAGCTATAAACAAACGTTCTAGATTTCTCGGGACCGGCCGCACTGCGCGCTTGGCGCCTTTAGTAGTCGGCTGGCTCGCTAGGCTCTAGGCGCTAAGCAAGGCACCCTGCCTAGGCGGCTTTAGCCTTACGCAATAATAAGAATAAGAATATACCCAAAAGATTCAGTAAGATTGGCAAAAATATTATCGAGCTTAAAGGACAGTATGTGATACAATAATATTGAGAACTGGTTCTACAGGTAAAACATATGCATGATGATAATACGGACTAGGAGACAAAATGCGCGGAAAAAAATTCGTCTAGCAACAAAAACCAATAGAAATTAATGCGTCCGAAGAAATAATCTTATGGTTACACCTGCATAGGAAAATAAAAAGTGGGGAAAAACGCGAATGGAACTAAAGATATAGGGGAACAAAAATTTTGGATGGTTAATCTATACACTCCTTTAAGACCTTTCATTTAATTCTACACACTATGCAAGTGCAATTGCAAGTTTATCTATAGGGCGTTAATTTTTGATAGTTGGTTTTATGCATTGATTACTTATTTTATGCTGACATCACATAGCCAATATTACGCGTACAATTAATATCCTCGTAAGTCCCCTTGTACTTTATTAAGTACAAATTATTGTACCTCATTAAGACCTGGTATTTTGCTTGATTTGGTTCTAATTTCAACTTTGACGTAATTGATTGAAGATTAATAATGACTTCCGTAATTTGTTCTTATTTAAGTACACTGGGACGAAATCACCACAGAGCATTAAAAATGACAGGACTTACGAGGATAGGCATTGACTGAGATCTCAATTGTCAGAATCCGATGATCAGCATGGGAGTTAAGGGGGAACATAGAAACTGAAATATTTACATGCATACCTACATACGAACATACCGCTAAAAACATTACCCTATTTTTGGGCTCCGCCGCAGTCGGGTAAAAACATCGTTCATTTGTTTCAGGCTATGGCACCAATTCTCTATCCGCAATGTCAAAGTCGTCACTCGACGCCCACACACATCTCCGACAACCCGGTAAGTGAACATATATATAAGAAACCAAAGCCAGGGACAGTGCATACAAATGCGTTCAAAATTCCTGCTGTAGCATACGCTTTAACTCCATCGTTAGGTAAAACTATGATAAAAAACCGGTCAAGTGCGAGTCAGACTCGCTCACCGAGGGTTCCGCACTACGCCAATTTGGCATGGTCGCAAATGAATAATTAGACTTTATGTTAATGATATAAGAACTTTGACTGTTGCAAATAAATTGGCAGATTGATTCTATAACAGAACAAGTACCATTCAAACTGTTACATTCCGTGCCGATCATAGTTGAAAAATTTAAACATGTGTCTTGTCTATAATATGTGAAAACAAATAATTGTCTCCTTCCTACTCGAGCCAGAGTGTCTGTCCTATACAGCATCTCTGATCGTTCAGCAACGTTTGTTGCAAGTGCAGTATTGCAAGATATTGGAATAGTTTCTTTTGATAACACTAAATAAGTTATAATTCGCAGCATAATTCTCATAAAAGTGATCGTTTTTCTTGACACACTCAGGCAAGCGGGATATGAAAATAGTCACTGAAGCTTCCATGGCTGTGGCAGGTTACAAGACAAAATATTTATTTATTCGCTCTAGGATCCAATTGCGAACAATAATGCATTACATTCAGAAAAAACTCTAAAGTAGGAAAATCCATACATAATACCTATATATATGATTATTAAGATAACTTGTTTTTTTTTTTGCAATTTGTGTTAATTTACGTCATTTTTGTATTTAACATTTAGTTTGTGTTTTCTATTAAATAAAGTATTTTTTTTCCATGAGGCGTAAGATTATATATTACAAAAGGAGTAAAAAAAAAACTTAATATACGGGTTCTATAATATTCTGCATGTTTACGAAGGTAAAGATATTTATTACTAAAACTCAAAACTTCGAGCCCCCTACGCTTGAAGTTTATTCGTAGTGGTAGTGGGTCGTAGCGTAGTGGGCTAAAATATTACGACAGAAAAATTAAATAATTATATTCTGTTGTAGAACTCGATCAAATGCAACATATTTTTGGAATTCGAAATTAAAATGAAAATTTAAAAAATCCCCATGCAAGGACGCTCCACCCTAATCCCCAACCCTCACCTCCCGTCGGAAAGCAAGTAGACTTCATACGTTGTACATTAAAGACATCTATTGCCGAGTGGTGGAATGTAGTTTTGCCAATTCGTCTCTCAGAGTTAAATTTGCTTCAAAATTCAAGTAAGCAAGAAACAAAACCATCTTCTAAATTCCTTTGACAGGTAAGGAATAATGACTGGCCTTCTTCAGTTAATTAACTCATAAATTAAAATAGGTTTCTGAAATAAGTTCAATTTGGTAAATACCGGTTAAGCTCGAGTCTGATTCGCGCGCTTCTAAATTTTGTGCCGGCTTCTAAATACTAGAACTATGCCAAATTTCAGCCCGATAACTTTAAGCCGTTTTTGAGAATAAGAGATGTTGACAGACTTACAGACGGACAACAAAGTGACTGTATAAAGGTTCTGATTTTTTTTTAATAGGAAGGAACCCTAAAAATGTTCTGCAGCATCGGATAACTTGAAAATATCTAACGCACTATAAATTTTCTTCGGCCATTAGCAATCGTCCCGAGTACCGGGGGTCGCTCGCCAAACACTCGCCTACTGTTTGTTGTCCACGGTCAGTTACCCAGGGCACATAAAAGCTTATTTGTGTCTCGGCTTTATTGTGTCCAAACATATTCTATTCGGACCCGAAGCTGATCGCGGGTCAACCGAGACCTGTGAAGGGCCAGCGGGTGTTTTTGAACACTGGACATGTTCGGCTGTGTTTTCTTGTAGCGTCTAGATGTTTTGATAAGCACTACGTAAATCGATTTCAAGCGAAAACGGTAATAATTAAACATAAATATTCATGTATTAAATATTATTGACGGTTTTTATTACAGTTGTGTACCACAAAAAGTTCAAAGCATAGTAAAAGGCGAAAATCGTAAGATTAAATAAAAATAGTTTTTAATATAAAATTACATTTTTCAATTTTGCAACCGACTTTATAACTAAGAATTGAACGTCTGTATTTTTAACTATTACTAAATATATACATTTCGGGTAAAAGTAGCAAAACAACAAATTTAAATTCTTGGTCTTTAACAATCATTGTATACTGAACTACTAATTTCCTAAAACGAATTTCTTAGACCCAGTAAATAAACCACCAATATTTCACTAGACTACTCGTATAAGCCTAGTAACACTATATTTGTAAGCATTTAATTAAACCTCTAAGCACTATTAACTCATTTCGGCTGCTAACGAAGGGGTATTCTATTAAGCGCATCCCTGAGAGTCATCAAGCGGAGGGCAGCTTCACGGCGATACGTGACGGTTTTATCATATGTGCTCTCCCAGCGAATGTAATAGTTTGTTACAGACATACATTTGCACCAAAATAAAGGTGGTATGCGAATTTTACCTTTTCAACTTTTATAACCGATTCCATATTTGCATGCACAACGCTAAAACCAATGGGGAACATGCATGAAAATCAAAATGAGGTTTAAATGATATATTATGAAAGTAAATGTAAACAAAAGAATATTACAGACAAAAACAAATCATTTTGACTATTAATTTTTATTTGATTAAGGGTCAAAAGTAGTGAAAAATATATGTTGTTTTTTAGGTCTGATTTTAGTTATTTGGACATCCTCATCAAATTTATATCATGTTTTATTTCTTCTATGTTGATCTATAAACAGTATTTTCGGAATTAATTGCATATTTCTTTTAAACGCCATACATTTTGTATAGTCTAATGATTGCTGTGACGTCATAGTTGCTGTCCATTTTGTATGGACTATTCTGCGTAGTGTTTTTATTTGTCTACTCTACAGTCTTCCTCAAATACAGAAAACCCTGGGTTTATTTAGAGCGACTGACTTAATCTTATTACTGAAATTATCTCGAAATATTCAAATCATATAAATTGTATCCAAAACTCCTAAAACGCTAACGAAAGGCAATACCGGCAAAGGTTTTTTTTTTTAAATTATTATATACAAAATAATGTCTGATTCTTTAAAGAGATGAACGGAAGCTAAGTAGCTTTTCTTTGAAATATTATGCGAAAAGTGTGGCTTACTTTCTCACCATAACTCAAGTTGAATGAATCCATACTAATATGGTAAATGCTGTCTGTAAGTCTGTTTGTCTGTCCGTTAGGTTTTCATGGCTAAACCGCTAAACCGATTTTGATGACATTTGGTACGGAGATAGTTTCAGCACTGAGGAAGAGCACAGGCTACATTCTAGCGTGAAATAGGGTAAAAGCTACGAGTAGTGTAACTATAATTGAGATCCCGGTAAAAGATTTGCTTTTGATATATTGAAGTTCTTCTAGTATAAAACAAATCGTATCGTACGTTCACTTAGATATAATGTATAGCGCATGACTGACGGCTTTTTATTAAACAACGATCACAGCTAGCAAAAGTGAGTGAGGCAGAGAGTGACGGAGCCCCGGGTTCGATTTCATTAGAAAACATTGGTGTTTGCTCGCGTGTCAGGCGCGTGTCTCTCGCCGACGACCGCAGGGGTCGCGGTGTTGGGTTACACGTTACACGGTGTGGGTACAGCCCTGATTTTCAGATTTTCGCTTAACAAAGACGAACGACTTATCGACAAGATAGCAGTAATTTTATAAACCGTATTAGATAATACTCTTGAAAGCCAATCACATTCGCCCAAATATGTCTTATCAAAAAATGGTATATCGATAATGCTAAAGATTGTGTTCGACAAGCCTTCGTGATTGGCAGATATTGAAGTATAAGTGTAATATTAGGCCAAAGCGAAGGCACCTCAAAACATGGAATTTAGATATTTATTCAAATCAAGTGCGTGCCAGCTACTCGTACTGAATCACAGTACCCTTCGGCGTGTAAAGTTACGAGAACCTACCTTTAGAAAGGAGTTTTATTCAATTTACCAAATAACACGTCATTTTATAAGTTTAGTGGAAAGATCATTTAAAATTTAGTTTTCTTCTAACTACGATTTTCATTTCATTTCATTTCATCATTATGTCCAAGTTCCATTCAAAATTCATTATTGAACTATTTTGTATTATTTTTTTCATTTGGTTAGTTGATCAAGAACTTTACACCATCATCCACCCATTTACAGTACCACGGGAAAGTTGACCACTTTTCTGTAGACTTGCTGTTAGCAAGACAGTCCACATGTCGGCGGCCATATCGAACTGTGATCGCTCTGTCTTAAATTTTATGCTCAAAGTACTGGCTGATAAGATAGTATAGGTTACTAAAATATTGGCGTAATATGAAAATGAACTGAACAGATACAAGTTCTTCTGTGAAAATTTTCGGATGTTCTATTTTAGCTTCGGAACCACTGGACCGATGTTAATAAATAAGGTATCTTAAGGTTTGGGGAGAACGCAGGAGTTTCAAGGGCTATATAAAAAGCTAAGGATTCAGACCAGGTGCATAAATACTTTTTACGTCGCTGGTTGGGTTTTAGTTTTTAACTTTACTTATCCTTTTTTTACCAACTTTTTGCAGTAGTTCAAACGAAAGAAAATTATGCACCTCGCATCAAGTGATGTATTATTACGCTCGTGCTTTAATAGCCCTCGCTAACTAACACTCGGCTCAATAATGAATCACTTTCTGCTTGGTGCAACAATCTACTATAAACCTCCGATAACATGCCGATAACTTGTCAATAAATCCATTAACCTGACGCCATCGTCATGATCGTTTGACACGAGCTGTAATTGTTCCTGTATAAAATAATATTATCTGGAAAAATGTTTGCACAACGGTTGATCAGACGCGCCCAAAGAGCGCTGTGTGCACGACAAACAGCGCCATGCAAACAAGGGTAAGTAAAAAATCGAAGAAAATCCAAATGTATTTCGACAACCGTGCGTTGGGGCCCAAATCATCTCCGACTTGGGCCTTGATACGTACTGATGCTATAAACAAGTTGTTTGTTTCACTCGTATTGTTTTGATTTGATATTACACTGATTTTGTTTGGTCAAAAACAAACACGGATTTATTAGTTACGAAAAAATTTAATGGTAGCTTTGACCGATATTGTAGTACAATATCACCAAAAACTTTGAAAATCACCTTAGTCTATTGCAAACTGACTCAAGGGAATACAATTGGGCTTCCTCGTAGTCGATCTATCGTACAAAACAATTACTAACCAATAATCATATGTCTTAACAAATATAAATGTCAAAATATATCTGCGGGGAGACTTTATTGAATCCGAGATTGGGGCACGGCGAATCGCAATCAAATAGCTAATGCTATAGGGGCCTCGAAATTGCACTAACGACTACGACTGGGGGACTACCCGACAGTAATGTACTGAAATCGATTAATTATCCTTTTATTATTATTTTATGGTCTCCACTACGAGAATCGCTCCATTGTCTATTAGATAGTATTTTACGTCGCAAACCAGGTTAGCTTATTCCGCGTTGCAATGCATTGGGCATTAAAAGAAAAATATATATTTAAAAAACCAGTTAGGGCTACTGCCTTTGATAAAAGTAAGTACTATTATGAATAAAAAATTAACACATTATTATAATGCAATTTTTTTATGTGATCGGAATAGGCGCAAATCTCTGTCTATTTCTGATACATACTTAGCTCGTCTGGTTTTCGCGTGGGTGTCGCGCAATTCCTCAGTCATGCGGATTAAGCAGCATCCGTCCAACTGCAATGTCGGTACTGCATTTATGGAAGTGTATCGGCTCGTGCCAGGCGCCGGCTGCAGGGGGCCCCGCTCTGCACTTGAGCTCACCTCATCAGGAAGATAAAGATTTGTACTAATAACTTCTGTGTTATTTATAATTGTTATTGTATCTATACATATTAATCTACGCTGCAGATAAAAATGAAAAAATCTATGGGGGCTCAGAATGAGCAATATTTGTCTGTTTGTCTGATTGCACGCTAAACTTTAAAGTTACTGGACGGATTCCAATGAGTTTTTCGATATTATATTAAAGGTAGCTTTAACCAGGACATAGGCTATATAAACTTTTGGAAAAAAACTATAACGGGATTTAAGATAGTATGAAAAGAACGAATTGCATGAGTTTATCAACCTAAAACATGGTATAAATCTTTTTCAATACAAATGATTAGGGAGGCGTTTGAGAAAAAACCGTATCAACCTCTAAAAGGAGCTTTCTTGGAATGTTAAACTTTTTATGGAAAAAACTGATTCCATTTGTTTATCAACATGAAACTTGGTATAAATGCACCTCAAGACAAACAATTAGGTAACAGATAAAGAAATAAATGAAATTACCCCTAAAAGGGATGCCTTCGTGTATTGAAAGTTTGCATAGGAAGCACGGATTCCATGCGATATCTATTTAAAACGTGGTACAAATACTCTTCCAAACGGACAATCCAACTTCCTACTAATTAATGTTATAAATGCAAAAGTTTGTGTGTGTGTGTGTGTGATCTTTGTTACCACTCAGCTCCATACGGCTGAACGGATTTTCATGAAACTTGGTTTATATTTAACCCTAAGGCCCTCAAATGGGACATAGGATACCTTTTATCCCAGCTAAATCAAAAGTTCCCAAGGGAATAACTATAACCGAATTCCACGAATTAGTAAAAAATAAAGTTCAAAACCAATACCGGACTACTACTTTTATTATGATATAAAAACCGGTCAAGTGCGAGTCTGACTCGTGCGCCAAGAGTCCGTTCGTAATCTATGAAAAACAAACAGTACCTTGTAGGAACGGAACCCTAAGAAATGCCGCAAATTATCAAAGATAATATTCATTTAATTACACATATAATAAGTACGTATTACAGTGTTGGCAGTTAGGTAATTGTACAGTAACATTCACCAAAATTATTAGGTAACATTATCGAGGTTTATAAACTATGAAAGCACCGAACATTGCTCTAACGAAAAGAGAAACTTGATTAAGGGACAAACTTAACCGTTGAAAAACTAATGTCCCCATACATCGACATAGGTGGCGGACAGTTACCAACGGCAAATAAGTCTGTAATCGCTAAAAACTATATTTTTTCGTGATATTAATAGAAATTTACAGTTTTCGGATTTTTTTATTGACATATGACATAAGACCTTGCTTCTTGCCAAATTTCATGATTCTAGATCAACGAGAAGTACCTGCCCTATAGGCTTTGATTCTTTTGTAATTTATTACCGCTTTTTGGTATTCCCAATTGATTTTCCCTGAGTCATTCTCACTGGAAACAAACGTATATAGATACATTTTTGAAATGGATTATTGCAGCAATAAAAACATCAAAAAGTTAGCCGGTTTACCAGACCCTTAAAACATATTATAAATGACCAGCTTTAATATCGATTGACTGATGTCTATGGTGGTGTCATAATTGGAATACAAATTCGCTCTTTGACGCCGACGGGAGGGCCGTGATTTGGCCTTTTGTGCGTCACGCGTTAAACTCCTTCAGGCCTCTAGCTCCCCACAATATGTTTATACGAATATGCCAAATTCAACCCTAACTCTGTAGCTTAAAGTGTCCTTTTGCTAACATTCACACATGTCTAGCGATTTTGGGCTTTCGGTTAAAGCAATAAGAACGGTTTTGATCTTGTCAACAAAACACCACCCCGGCAACTTGCTTCATTTGTCATAACATAAGATACTGTATTGTATGCACATAAGGCCTAATTCGCTCTGTGCGTGCTGAACGCGTGTTCTATCCGCGAGATTAGTGCTGGTAATGGACGCATAATTGCAGTAGAAAAGGCTAACATCGTAAGGTTCATTTGGTGAGCAGCAATCACTTGTGAATAATGCCCCCGAAGGGGTTTGGGCTCGGGTGCGGATCCGGTTGATTCACTTATCGGCAAACATGCCGCGGCCCCTGGACGCGCCCGTGTGAGCTGGTTCAGGTTGGCACTTCTTGGTGCGGAGTAGGCGTTCAATTCGGTTCTTGAGTTTATCGTCATTAAATTTCCTCATTTTCAAGTCATAAGCGCTAAAAATATTTTGCATTTATAATTTTGCCACCAAAACGCTATCCACTGTCATCTCTCGCATGTGTTTCATTCCACTGGCAGAAAGAAACAAAAATACCCAGGTTGTCATTAATTAATGTACAGAAGCGGGAGCCAATAATGTACGAACAGGGAATGGACGTCCCGATAAATCGGTACGAGGGCGAGCGCGATCTGGCGCTGTGAGCGCGATTCGGAACGCATCCGATTGCTACGATTTTATGCCGTCGTGATTAGTGTTTTAAGTCACGTGACTTAGAAATAAAAATGTATGGTTTTAAATTATTAAAATATAAATAATCTTGATTTATTTTTACATGACTCCTGTTCTATATGTATTGTTGAGGGTTATGCTATTATTCCACAGAAATATTTTAATATTTGTTACTATAGTCAACTACCCAATTAGGATGAAAGAAAGAGGGAAAAATAAAGACATAGTACAATATACAGAGTGGTCAGTCAGTACGCTGCGTAAAACTCTAAATTGGGATTCACGCGATACGCACTAATTTTGATGCTGTTTCACATAGACTGAAATGGAGCGCTATTAAAGTGAAAGCGGAAAGCGGAAGATGGGTCGAAGCGGTACGCGTGGGTTTGCTTGTACTTACTATTTGTAGTTCTAGACCATTTTATAGGTACTGAATTTTCGTAATGACGCTGTAATTCTTACAAATTTCAAAGCTTTCTCAAAAAATCTTTATTTCTTTTAAATCTAGATTATATGGCCGATATCAAAAATATGCTTATACTTCAACTAAAGTTACGTGGGTGGTGATACGGTTTGTTTTAAGAAATTCTACATGGTTTATTTGTGTTTTGTTTGTCTCAGCCGAAACCAATTTCGGACCCTCGACTGCGTGCCTCAACATGGATCATGTCTTCATTAGCTAATTTTCATCACAATTCAGCATATTGTTTGAAAATAAAAAAGAAACTACGTTATGAATGAAAGATAATTTAAAAGCTTACGAGTATCTACCAAGAATAGGTCAAGCTTCTGTATTGTGTTGTATGTAGGCCAGCAAACAAAGGGAGCATCACTATTTGCTGTGAGAATGTATTGCAATGCCCGTGACGGAGATGCGACAGGGCATAGATTCGTCGAGCAAAAATTAGGTACCTTCTGTCCTGGCAAAATAATATAAACTTAACATTCCCAATATAATATAATGCCGATTTAATCAAGATCTGTGTCTCTTCATAAAGACTAACAATACATGCCACGTACCTACATAATACAATTCTGTTTAAATAGGTAGGTATGTGTGTTTGTCATACCAACTTAATTCCAATAAACCCAACATTTCTATTCATCCAAACACACCATGTTGGTAACAAATCAAGCAGAACGGAAACCCATTCAAGTAAATACACGAAAACAATCATACCAAGGTATAACTCGGAACAGAAGGCAGCCGGGCGGGCCGTTCGTCCTACCAATTTCGATCGCAAATTGAAAACGTAATAACTTTTCAGAATGCTATTTGGAAGTTCACGGGACATAGGTAACTCGATTTGTGACGCTGTATACAGGTGTCGAAAGATTCTCGTTCCACTATCTAACCGGGCTGGCCCACAATAATCGTTCCACATCACATAAATTTCGTCACCTACCGATCTTATGATGTCGTTTAGGTCGGTTAGAGAAGAGTTTTTAACGTGACCAGTATGGTACTGGCCTACTACCATGAATTGCGCAAACCGCTCTCGCTAGCGTAAATTATCGCTCGGTCTCTTTTACTTGTATCGGCAACAAGCAGTATTTCCGGTAGGTTTCGATAGCGAGAACGGTTTGCGCAAACTCATGGTATTGTGCTTGTATCTAAGTACTCACTTGCTAATGTCAAATATATTTACCATTTACTCGTAGAAAAATTCAGCCGAAATAAGACCAGTCCATTTCTTTTTTTATATCAAAGATGGATTTGCGTTTGATCTCAGTCTCACCTGATGATAGGTGACATCCCAATATGAAAGCATATTTACCTGCGAAACTTTTGATTGTTTGTTATTTATTTTCATAACATCACGACTAACAACGAGACACTATACATCTCAATATATTTCAAAATTCTTTCACTTAACAGGACGATTGATAAGAAATTCAATGTAATATAAAGTCAGTCCGCCGAGATTTGATAAAAAAAAATCAGGGCTTCTTAACTTATTACAAATAACGGCTCGCTAATTATTTTTACCGATGAATAAAAAATTAAAGTGAAAAGCTATTTTTTTTTTTCATAGAATATTCTTATTTAATAGCCTGTAGGTATTATGTTCCATTGCTGGCATATCATCGGACGACGACCATGACGAAGTCTCAGAGTCGGAGGAAGATTCAGAGTCAGCGACGTTTATAATGAAACGTTCAATTGCTTCATCTAAAACAACACACGAACACCCAAACGAAGCGTATTCCAGAACGGAACGGCAATATGGCCGCCGCGTTGACAACAACTGCGTACCTCGTACTACGAAACTCAGTGCGCGCGGCGATAATCGACGCCCGTCATACAGTTTGCAATAGCTAAGCGACAGTCGCTATTTCGAGACAATATGTCGATAAATATAATAATATTTAGCAACTCTCGGCGAACAGACTTTATAAGCACTCAAAGGCAAGCAGGACGCTTTGGGCTCTTACTCCGAAAATATTATGACATGTCGGTATTTTATTAGGCATCTCTTTCCCCCTAAGGAAATGATGTCCCTTTTCCACGCTTCATTGGTTTTTAGCTTAGCATAAATTCCTAAGTCTATGAACAAAAGAACAAACGAAGACAATCATAATAGTTTGTACGAAACATATATTTTTGCTCGAAATGTATACTTACATATATTTTTTATCGTGATGATTTTGCTTAAATATATTGACGATTTGATCGCTCAGCCTAATGTTTAATGCCATTCACATCGAAGTTAATCGCCCAAAGTCCTGACACTCTTTCATGGGTCCGGGCCCAATACAGGCGATCCATCCAGCGGACTGGGGAGTTCAGCAGAATTATGTAGCTATATTGTCTCTGTGATTCGACTTAGTAGTATCTACATTAATATTGACATATGTAGTTTAACTGACACCCATTAAAGAAGTGAGGCGTCCAGTCGACGTCAATACCATTACCATGAGTTGCGCAAACCGCTCTCGCTAGCGTAAACTATCGCTCGGTCCCTTTTACTTGTATCGGCAACAAGCAGTATTTCCGATAGTTTACGCTAGCGAGTACGTTTTGCGCAACTCATGGTAATAGTACCGGTGCCTTCTTCCTTTCATGGAAGTACGATAAACGCCACGAGAGCCGTTTTGTGTTTCTTAAAAAGGTGCCTTGAAAGCCCGCTCTGCTAGCCCCGCTTACAATCGGCCCCACGCAAGAGTAGTCATTTATCATAATCATCTCGATTATATCGCGCCTCGCCCCTCCAGTGGAGCCATTTAGCCACCCTCGATTTAACTGTTATTGTGAACATTTTTGATTCCAAACGTCTTTTGTTACAAAGCTTAGTCACGGCGACGCGGGGCACTTTGAGTGGTTACAAAATCATCTTTCATCCAGCGAATCACAGATTGACAGCTCGCTAATCTTGTTTCTGTTTCTCATTCTTTTATTTTACTAACTGGATATAATAACAGGTATAATTTAAACGTTTGACAAAATATTGTCATTTCGGTCAGCAGAAAAATAATTATATTTTGTTGGCAATAGTCAGTATCCTTTTTATTAATGTCATATTAGGCTGCTCTGAAGTTGATTGTAAAGCCAATTGAATTTATTTGCTGCATTGTGTGACCCTATTTCCTTTTGAGGTACGTAACCCTAAAAAACAAAATTAAGAGTAAGAATCTCGTGAATTGCCATGGAGATTTTGAAGATCAGAAAAATCTATAAGATTTAAAAAAACTGACCCCTTTTGAAAATTGAGAATTATTAATGATTAGCCTTCGTAAGTCATACGTCGTAAGTACCTAATATTTACATCGAAATCGGTGTCAAGCAAATAAACACAGTATGAATTATGTATTATTTAGATTACTTGCCACTGACTGCGATATTTTTAATTAATCACTTAATTAACAATATATTTGACGTTTCTAGCTAATTGACTTACGATGAACAATTTTTATTTCTTACTTTTCATAGGGTTTTTGAAGTCGGTTTTTTTATTTGTATTTTATTTTTCTTCACTCTTTAGTGATTATCATTATGTGATTTAACGGCATACATTTACAATATCAAGCAACTATCATAATGCCAATTGCGCATCACCCTTTACAAAATGTTGCTATCCAAGGTTTGCGGATGTCAATCGTTGAGGCGTTCTCCTGGTTCTTCACCATCGGTTATATTTTACCACATGCATTTTCATGAGCATAAGTTACTTACTCCCCAACTATAAACAGAAATCTAATCGCCACCATTGAAATACTTATCACTGAGGAGTTCCGGTGGTCGTCCGTGGTCTTCATCATCAGTTCCACTTAATCAAAGAATGCTTTTAGAACGCAACTGCTTCAGCTATTACAGAAAATACCAAAATTGCTATATGCGTGCCTATAATAACTATTTGAGGAGCTCCATCGATTACTCATAGATCCTCTCATCAGACCTCGACTTTTACCACAACGGGAACAGGACCAATTTGGAGGCATACCCTATTGATTAAAAATAGAATCAAAGTATCATCCAAATCAGTCCAGCCATCTCCGAGTAATCGATGACGCACTATAAAATACTAAACAAAAATACGCTTCGTATTGAGAATCTCCTCCATCTGTTTTTTGAACTCGGTTAATTAGTTAAATGAAGAGATAAGGCAGCAAACCCAATTTATAGAGCATAGGTACATATGTTAGGTAGTTAATTTTATATTATTAAGCTGTATGCTTTTCTTATGCTCAACTTTGAATTCATATATTTTGACATGTACTGAATAAATATAATGTAACTAGCAAACACGGCGAACTCCGTTTCGCCACCAGATGGCTTCGTTTTATGTAACATTTCGTTTGGTGTAGCTATGTATCAGAGATGGCGCTGTATGTGAAAAAAGATTTTCCCGCTTTTCTGTTGAAATTTTTCCTGAATTTTCTTTGCTATAAACCTCACGGAGCCCGAGACCTTTCCAACGAATGCAAAACCGTGGAAATCGGTTCGTGCGTTCTGGAGTTATAGCGTCAGGAAGGAAAACCCGACTTATTTTTATATAGTAGATTTAATATGAGATATAAAATAAATCTAAATCTATGATGTGGTATAAATGGGTTATTTATTTATTATTATATCGTTGTTAGGGATGCAGTTTCGTCACGAACTCCCCGTTTTATAGTCCTTAAGCTAATTCAAGTGTCGTTAATAATTACTACTTTATTATTACATTAACAAAGGCGCAAGCTCTTGTTAGGGGAACGCTTTTGTTTCAATTTCATTGTACAGTGGGAATTATTGGTATATAATTTGCATGGCCGCCGCTACTTGCGTGCATATTTCGGGTAATGAAACTGCTGGGGTCGATGTTATAAATGGTCTCGAATAAAGAAACATTCAAACGAGCGTGCGTTTGCTACAACAGCCCTAATGAATTCACAAGATCACAAGGAGTTTGCAGACCATGTCCAATCCAATTCTAATGAAGCAATCAAAAAAACCCTTTGAAAAGTAAGAAATAATTATTGGCCTTCGTAAGTCAATCACCTAAAAATTACAGATGATATATTGTTAATTAAGTAAAAATTAAATATATCGAAGTTGATGGCAAGTTAATAAGATAATACATGCCTCATAGTGTGTTAATTTACCTTACCACGACTTAAATAATTATATTTTATTTGTCTTTTAATTAACAATATATCTGAATTTTTTAGGTAATGACTTACAAAGGCCAATTATTATTTCTTACTTTTCATAGGGTTCTTAGCCGTTTTATTATCGATAATTTTTTCCCACTTTTTTGTGATTATCATTATTACCTATGTGATTTAACGACACACTCACACATTTAGTACATCAAGAAACAATAGCATAATGCGAATTACTCATCACCCTTTACAAAATGTTGCTATTCGAGGTGCAAGGGCGTCAATCGTTGAGGAGTTCTCCTGGTTCTGCGTCGCCGGTTCTATTTTACCACATGCATTATCATGAGCATAAGTTGGTTCCCAACCTTACACAGAAATCTAATCGCCACTCGTGACGCCTCCCACACACGTAATAAAAATAAAAATCATTTCCTCACGATTTATTAGATAATAGCTGAAGTAAAAATATTCAGCTGACTATAAAGTGTTGGATTATACGTCAGCTGGTCACCAGAGCATGAAGGCTGACTTATAATCCACCACTTTATAGTCAGCTGACTTTGTTTTCTTCTTGGGAGGAGGTTACTGCTGGTCAACGCACCCACGGAACCACAGCTGATTTTCACGAGGCTTCATAATATAACTCTCTGAAGCATTTTACGAGTTATCGTCTTAGAGGGCACTGGTCATGAAACTCTGACGCTGGCTCACGGATTAGGGTTTCTTGAAATCATAAGCGAAATCTAAGTACTTACTTATGAAATTTGTAAAAAAAAACTTGGTATTTATTTGCTGGCAAAGCTAAAATTCTACACCTTGACCCAATTAATTATTATTGAATGGTGGTTAATTGTGGTCTTCATCATTAGTTCCACTTCACCAAATAATGCTAATGGAACGCAACTGCTCGAGTTATTATAGAAAATATCAATGCGTGGCTACAATATTTGAGGAGTCCCATCGATTACTCATAGATCCTCGCATCGGACCTCGACTTTGACCACAACGGGATCAACTTGGAGGTAAATATCCTATCGTATCGATTAAAATTGAATCATCCAAATCTGCCCAGACATCTCCGACCTAAACACGTTGACATGAGAATTTCCGGTTCTTTGAAGTCGGTTAAAAATTTATCATCATTCTTCATCATAATTCAATTGCGACTTTTCTCTTCTTTCTGCCAGACTATTGACTTCTTCATACGAAGTGGCACTGACGTACGTACTTGGTCAAAGCAACTTATTCCAGGTCTTCCTGTACCAGTCCTATGTTCAAAAAAATTAATATTGTTTTAATTAATACATTACCAGGAACGTTAAAAATAAGCTCTTCTTGTGTTTCCTATTATTGACCATATATTTCAGGCAAGATACAATTTGTGTTTAAAACACATTTACAGTAGCACGAGTATGCAAGAATGACTTCAACTTTAGGAATTCCCTGCAACATTGCTCGCAATACTGGCGAAGCAACCAAGCCGAGTAACGAGAAACTCACCGCAGGCAGGCCTATCTATGCAAATTCAGATAGTTGCAGGTCCCGTACTATTCTCATTATACCTGTTTGAAATGCAATCTATGCACTCTATCGGAGTTTTTTTCGGTCGGCGCTGTTGTTGGCATGGTTGCTATGGCCACCGTTATCTTTTGCCGTGTCTATATTATAGTGGGCCTATATATAACAGGCGTGAACTATAAGATCTAAGATATACTGGCATAAGTACTAAACCCAATCAGATAACTTGTCGAGGATGCCGCGGAAATGACTGTGTCCCAACTGGAATTATTAACAGAAAAATCTCAGTATGTTTACCATTTTGCGATCAACGCAAAAATGTACTAAATTCTGTGATCTTGGGCAAGCAGGCTTGAAACTGGATCTAACTCAGTGTTTTTTTAGCCTGCTATAATATTCCACTGGCGCAAAAGCTCTTCCGTAGAATTGTCATGTTACACCTTTTTGAAACATGATGTTACAAACCTTTAATATAGGTAAATTATTATTTTCGTCACCGGCTTGCAATCGACTAATTAACTAAGTCACTATCAAATACAGGCCCAGTATCATTTTAAGCAACTAATTATTGACTAATTGACACTAATCAATTTAACTTTGTTTCAGATCCGTATCAAATGTTTGGACCAACGAGTAGTCGTCTGGCGAATTCAGGTACATTAATGAGTAGCCTAAAAGTCCCGCTAGCATTAAAATCCGAAGTTTTAGGGTTCCGTACCTAAAAGGCAAAAAAGGAACCCTTATAAAGGAGTGAAGGGGCAAGAGTGAGGGGTAGGGTTTCTTTATTTGTAACCAGCAGTCATTACATTATACCAATTTTCCTGGTTCTAACTTCAAAAACTTCTATAAGTATTACCACTTTAGGGGATGAATTTTGAAATAAATATTATCCTATATGTTACCCCAGCTTAAAAACGATTGACATACCAAATTTTATTAAATTCGGTCTTGTAGTTTTTGCGTTATAGGTGTACAAATTAACAGACAGACAAACAGACAAACATTTTAAAAACCATCGACCTGTTTTCTGTTATTGATTCTAAAGCACCCTAAAGTAGTTTTTTCCAAATACCTTTAATGTACATATTTTAGCTTTCTACTGTTTTATTGTATAGTTTTTTTTTTTCAATGTGGAAATTTAATTAGATCTTATTGAAAACGATTGACACTTTTTATCCCGGAAAATTTTTAGTTCCCGAGTGAATAACTATAACCGAATTCCACGTGGGCGAAGTCGCGGGTAGAAGCCTGTCTATAATAATTTTAGGTACTTATTTTATTGTAAAAACGTATAGGTACGATTTATTTCCTAGAAATTATATTTTTAGTTTTAGCCAGTCCACAAGTTTATCTCTTAAGCTTTTCGGTATTTTTAGTAGCCTTTGGCTTATCTTCTTACATTTGTATGAAAATTGTATAGATTTTCCTGACATAGTTACTCTTTCAAATATTACTATTATTACTCCATCTTTATTAAGTATATTTCTTATTATTTACTTTTTAGAAAATATTTATAAAAAAATTGCATTATAAAATATAAAAGATAGATAATTAATTACATTTTAAATATAACAAAGATATGCAAAAAAAAACTAAAATATAAAAAATATATACTATTATTATTATTGTTATTAGAATTTCTATTACCAGCCCATGTTTTTTCAAGGGCAGACTTACACATATCTACCAAAAACATACCACATACCAAAGTCACTACTTTAGTTATCACATCGTCTACGTGCTTTTTCCAGGTGAATTCTCTATCGAGTTATGACTGTTAGACATTTCACAACACTTAACATTTTGGACTGTATCTTTACCTGGTAATGGATAGCTGGTGCCTATTGCACCAGTGTTTTATCTTTTCCAAAGCCTAATTCATGATACCTGATACTGTATTCGGAAAGCCATTTACAAGTATCACTGGGTCATCCACATATCCCACTGTGTCGGGTTCCTCCATTTAGTTATCCACCAAAACAGGTTTTAATAACGAGTCGAAGATAAGAAACTCACAGTTAGTCTCCAGTGTCAAATAAGCAAATACTTAAATAAACTATTTATTGTAAAAAAACACATCAAAACTTACAAAACCCAAAAATATTACTTCAAACAAAAAGCGAACTTATCCCTATGCATATCACATAGATAAAGTCTAAATTTGTATAAGTAATTCAGTTAAAATATAAGCGCGTCAGTCGTCGAAAATAAACGCGATTGCAATAAAAGTTTTCATTATTAAATCCTGGCTAATTCATATCTCGCAAGGTGAAAGTGGTCAGGGGTGACCCGAGGGCCGACCTTAGAAAGTGGGGTGACCAGGTCTCACGCGGGCCGCGGCACGCGAGATCGTGATAACGGACCCCATTCAAGGGTTACAAGCGTTGGTGTACCAGCGCCTCGGAAGACTCCTGCACCAAGCATAGAGCCTATCTTAAAAATATGTTTGTGCCAGAAACGATTCGTTTGCAGCTAAACGTAACTTTTTTATTTAATAAAATCTTTCTCTGGCTTTCAATAGTACACTAGTTTTGTCCCACGATAACTCTGCAACGAAAAAATGCCTACCCCATACGTCATTCCATACAAAATATCAATCCGTCGTATGGAATGACGTATGGGGTTGCCATTTTTTCGTTGCAGAGTTATCGTGGGACGACTGTACTTGATTGTTCGCAGAAAATCACATTCACATTTTGATCATTAATCACTAAAACACCTAGTGTTGTCATTCGTAGTAAATCACGGCAGTAAACCGTCACGCTGCATGCAACATAGATGGCGCCGATAACGCACCACTTCATTCCGTGTAGGAACAGTGAACGCCACGTAACTATGTGCATTATCTATCCGCATCGGGACTTATGAAAGTCAAATGTTAATAGGCTAACAACGGTGCGTCGTATGGGGGTGCGTATCACACTTATCATGCCACCAACTTTATTTAAATTGCTGATATATTATCTATACTAGCTGTGTCCGCGGCTTCGTTCGCGTACAATAAGCTTAATTACCCAGGCAAGCTTTTGAATCTGCAAGATTTTGGGTGACAGATTTTCTTTTTTTTTTGTTTATTTCCCACTTATACACACCACCCAATTCGAATCAGATGGTCCTCAGATTAATTGTCCTTTGAGCTACAAAGATTTCGCTACGCTCAATCAATTAGGAATAGGATGGAGGAATATACCATAGCGACGACAGATTTTTTTGTAAATATAATATTATAGCTATTAAGTTGCAGACGTTTTGCTACCATGGCATATATACAATACGGTTCTTTTTTAATGGGAACATTAAGTTCTGCGATCTGCCTTAGCCGAACGTTTAGACGAATCCGCATCTTATTTACATTTTATGGGTTCACTAATATTTCACCGAAATTTGTTTGACAATAGTAGTTTATGCAACGGTTGCATAATGATAGGCCTTAAAACACTAGTGCGGTTTTCATGAAACGAGCCGACAGGCGAGTTTCATAATAAGATCGCACGTGTGTTTTAAGGCCAAATTATGCAGAGTTGCATACATAACTTTATCTACACACATATTATAAATCCTCCATGATGGGTTCAGAAACAATATTTTCTGGCAACAAGTTATTTGTTGCAATCGTGGCTGCATATTTCCGATATCCGGCGCATTTTCACATCACACACACTCCGAGAAGACTACTTACTATTCATATTTTCAACTAAAATGTAAATTACAAACAATTTTTTCTATTCAATTCAACAACAATTCTACTTTCGTTCAGCAAAACACCAACATGGCGGCGATTCGATCCTCCGTCAAGACCATTTTTTTTTTAAATCATAGATAAACGGATAAAGTCTCTATTCTCACGTCGCTCGAGATCAAATATTGTGCAGTTTATATTAAAAAAACATACTGAATTGATGTTTCGTATCAATAACTGTTTTAATATCTATGGATACTAGAATAGAGACCCAGTTGAGTTTTGACAGCTGTTCCAAATTTAATCTTATTTCTTTACTAAAAACGATAAAGAAGTATTGTTATTTCTTTATCGCAGCACTGGTTTTTCCTAATTGGTTGTCAAAATGGTGGGCATTTCCTACGGTTTTTGATTAACCAATGGAGGTTTTATGATATGGGTGTAGATTAAAGTTCATTTTACAACCGATGTTTCCTATAGGCACTATTCATTTCACATTTATGTTGTTTCGATTTAAAACTTATCGTTTGACAACTAGTTATTTACCAATTAGTATAATTTATAAACCTACTGGTTTGGTGCCTATTTCCGCTCTAAGGGACACAAGTTAACCCTAACCTACCTACCAGTAATACAATTGTTACGATTATTTGTTTTAACTGAGGGGGCATCGCCCCCGAGCCCCCCTTGTGGGGGGCTGCCCCCCACCCCTCTTTTCCTAGCTGCCCTAACCTATGACAAACAATGTAATGTACCAAACACTTGTAGGTCGTTTGTAAGTTGACTATTTGATATCAATAATAAATAATCTATTTGACAAAAAATTGTCAAGTTATTATTCGAAAACACGGATTATTTGCGAAATCTGTAGTTGTATGAAGATAAAATGATGAAAGATGTAATTGTCAATCGTTGGTTGCGAAACGAAAATTTGCTAAATGACTGGCGATACAACTATAGGACACCTTGTAAAATATTGCCATCAGAGTACAAGAACTTGTTGACCGTCAAGGAGTATGCACTTTTGTGATACCCACCAATAGTTCCGATTTACCAGATATGCGTTTTTTTTAACAAGAATAAGTTGCTCAGCAACAGTGACAAGGAAAAGTCTTTTTCACTTCTCATGCTCGTAAAGTTGTTTTTAATGCCGAGATAAGGCTGCATAAAATGGGTTTTTATGCTCTTGTGCATAAAGTAATTTATTCTTTTAAGACTAAGGCAATTAGGCCTTACAGCCTCATAGGTACACAATACACCTTCATTTAATTGATATCTTTTTATGAGATTTAGGTTATATCTTAATTTAATTAGGTACATAATGTCGTAACTATCTAAATACAAATTTACAATTAATACGGGCGTGCATTTACGTAAAAAAATATAACACAAATATTTATAATAACGTGGCATGAAGACTCAGACCATAGTCGAACGTCACATAGGTCAATGTGGCCAACCTCTTCTACGGGGCTATGCCATCATATACACGCCTGCGTTGAATCTAAGCACAGTACGCCGCTGTCAACTCAGTCGATAAACTAGAAAACTCTGCTGATTGAAACGTAGACAGAATTGGCCACAAAAAATAAGAAAAATAGTGTGGCGGCAGGGAAGCTAATTATTCGTCGAACAAAACTAGAGACTAGCTAAATTTGTTGTGTTGCGGTTGAAAATTCAATAAGTTATTCGTAAGTAATTAAACAATTTCTTCGAGTAGTGATAGTGACGATCAAAATAATGATTTCGCCTAGGAGTTTAATTGAAAGAAGTGCGAATAATGTAAATCATAGCAAATGCTTGATCCTTGTTTTATTTCCTTGCAATCTAAGTGAAAAGCAGAGTGTAAAACTCGAGGATAAACCCATTTTACCCTCGACGTGACTATCTATCCTCGCCGTACCGGTTCGGGTTGTTATATGCACGTCTCGGGTAAAATGACTCAATTTATGCTCTTGTTGTACAATCTACTATTCATCACACTTGCTCGGAAAGGGGGTTATTATATGCAGGCGTATAGAGCTGCTATAGCCGATTTGACTGCTCTATATGCCCCGCCATCAGCGGGAATTATAAACCATACAAAATCCATGGTTTTTAACTACCGCTGACGGCGGGGTGTGCGCCATGTCCGGCGGGGGCGCGCGCCAGCTCTGGCGGTGATCATTTTCTTATACAAGTAGCGCGCAACCGACTCAACATACAGTTTGTAATACCCACCTGATAGTAATACACGGTGTACAATTTTTTTTGTATAATTTTTATTTCATTTCCTATCAAATGTGATGAAAAACATTGTGTGTATCACAGGCAGTAAGGGGATAACAAACGCAAGACATTAAAAGCCCTCGTCTTCGGCGTCGGGCTTCTAACAGACTCTTGTTAGTTATCCCCTTCTTAGAGGCCTAGATGCACAATGTACTATTATTATCCATTAACTGTCTTTCATTGAAGAGTTCTATGCAGCAATCCATGAACTCCATCAACACTCCGCTTGATCAAATGATGCTGCACTAGTGCAAAACATCAATGATCTTAGAAAATACCTAGCATAAATGATATACGTTCGCTTACAAAATTTGAGGACTGCCGTTGAATCCTCATGGGTCCCATCATCAAATCACGCCAAGTGGTTTATGGGACCATTTCTAAAGTATCACCTTTCTAACGATTAACGAATCATCGGATCAGTTCATGAGTACAAAGTTATGAGTCACATAAATTTTAAAAAAAGGGGTTGGTTAGATAACCCCTCATGTTTTGAAGTCGGTTAAAAACGAATCATCACGTAGTTAAAAGATATACCAGAACATACATAAAATAAAGTATTTACGGGTCGAATAGTTAACCTCCTCCTGTAGTAAAGTCGGTTACATAATCTATATTTATAAAAACATGACTGTGACAATCGGCCGGCGCCCGCCCGCTGCAATTTGAACGCGTTAAGACAATTAAAGCCACGTGCTAAACCTGAACTCTAATTACATAAATTATCCAATAGACGGGAACAACAATTTACCTGTCTCGAATTCGTGATCGTCGCTAAAATAGACAGAACACTATCGCTATAGTACAGTTATGTTTTTAAAAGAACCATATAAAAACTTTTATTTCGTTTTACAAACTTGTGTATTAATAATTAAGATGAGGGTGGAATATCATGAATCAGAGTTGAAAAACTTGAAATACAACGTTGAAAATGGTCATGTTCGTCATGCATGTCGCCTACGTTAAACTGTAGAAAAACCGGTCAAGTGCGAGTCTGACTCGCGCGCCGAGGGCCCTGTAGATACGGTACCCTAAAAACGAATAAAATGCTTTTAAAAATCAAGAAACCATTATAAGCTACCTATGATTTTAAGACAATAAATTACTTTTTCTGAACAACTACGCTTTAACTTCATCATTATGGCCTTAAATACTCAGCACAAAGCAGCTCTTTTTCGCTCTAGAGCAATAAAGTTGCATACTTACAAAAATCATTATTGAACTGTATTGAATTTTTTTTTACCTATTTGGTCAGTTATCAAAAAGTTTACACCACCAGCCACCCAATCTGCCCATTCACAGTCCGACGGGACAGCTGACCACTTTTCTGTGGACTTGCTGTTAGCAAAACAGTCCACATGTCGGCGGGCATATCTAACGGTGATTGCTGGCTGGATGGCTGATAAGATAGTATAGGTTACTAAAAGATTTAAAAAATAGTGTAATATGAAAATGAATTGACCAGTACAAGTTTTCTGTGAAAATTTTCGGATGTTCTACTTTAGCTTCTGAACCACTGGACCAATTTTAATAAATAGGGTATCTTAAGATTCGGGAGAACGTGCGAGTGTCACGGGCTATATAAAAATTCTAAGGGTGCGTCATACTAGGTGCAAAAATCCTTTTTACGTCGCCAGTTGGTTTTAACTATACTTTTCCTTTTTTACCAAGTTTTTGCAGTAGTTGAAAGAAAAGCAGATTATGCACCTCGCATCAAGTGATGTATTATTGCGCTCATGTTTTTAGAGCCCTCACTTGCGTTCGGGCTCCAAACTAACACTCGGCGCAATCAGCTGCTTGGTGCAACAATCTACTATTGCACGCTCCTATCTTTGTGCTAACTGATGCTATAAGGGTTCCTCTTTTCCTTTTGAGGTACGGAATCCTGAAAAACAAAACCGTTCCAAGCTCTTCAAGCTCTTTATTTTGCCAATGGATCAGTGACGTATAATATAAATAGCGGCATAATACATTCCGTTCCGTCGGTGGAGCACGGTCGGTTCCACTTGGGTGCACGGCGAGCCGCTCGTGCGTCGTGGAACATAC
Organism: Tortricodes alternella; assembly: GCA_947859335.1. Taxonomy (NCBI): domain Eukaryota; kingdom Metazoa; phylum Arthropoda; class Insecta; order Lepidoptera; family Tortricidae; genus Tortricodes; species Tortricodes alternella. The sequence goes on along the minus strand of OX401970.1, from coordinate 15,953,309 downwards.
CCGCCCAATATCGCAACATACTCCCGCCTTTTCACCCCAAACTAACCTATGTCGAATGAGTGCTAAATCGTCCTTGTGGTGTTCGATCGAGCGTATTAGACGGTGGTGTATGCGATGGCTTTTTATTCCGCCTTCACTGCATTATCTTAGTTCTTTGGCTGACTGAGCTTGTGTTTAGGACTGTCTGTTTTGTTTATTTGACCCTGATTATTAAGAACTTTTACATAATACATTGTGATTTGAAATAGTTTATTATGCCTAATTTGAATCTATTTTTAATTTGTTAAGTATTTTATATAATGAAAGCCCCAGTTCGAGAACATGAACATAAATTTAATTTGATTATGTCAGTATAAAACTAGGAAGCCCTATTGCTCGAATAGTGCAACTTTTTTCCGATCACTGTCAACTAATCCAGAGAGTAACGTCGCTGACGGCGCAAACGCCCGGGGCGCGGTCAAATTGCTCATTTTATGGACAGTAATGATGGGGTTCATAGGAATCAGTCACCGGTCACGGCTAATTTTGCTTGGCAGTATCGATGAAAATACAAACCTGAAAATCGATCCTTGTAAACAATTTAACTGGATCATCTTAAAGATACGTAGTTTAAATGTTGATTAAAAGTTGTTGGTTCACTTCAGGGTCGGGTCAGATACAGCTATGGCAGTTCCTGTTGGAGCTGCTGAGCGACTCGAGTAACGCCGGCTGCATTACCTGGGAAGGCACCAACGGCGAGTTCAAGCTCACGGATCCCGATGAGGTCGCGCGACGCTGGGGCGAGCGCAAGTCCAAGCCCAATATGAACTACGACAAACTGAGCAGGGCCCTCAGGTAACACGCGGCGCCACACCCGACATGCTATTGCGAACGTTTCGGGTACCCGTTTCCTGCTGTGCGATTTTACGATTTTGCGATTTTTATTACGACCTTTCGTATTGCTACAAGCTTTACGTAATTTATTTCTAATTTTTTAACTGTATACAGATACTACTATGACAAGAACATCATGACTAAGGTCCACGGCAAACGCTATGCCTATAAATTCGACTTCCAAGGCCTAGCGGCGGCCACGCAGCCGGCGGCGAGCGATCCCGCATACAAATATCAGAGCGATCTTTTCATGAGCTCCTACCACCACTCTGCTAAGCTGTCGTCCTTCATGGCTCCCCATGCAGCTATGCCAACATCAACAGGTAATTATCCAAACTCTAAATATTGCTCCAAGCGAAATGCCTTACGTGCGAATTATGAAATTTACCAGAGTGATCTTCGTCCTGGGTTTATACTTATATTGTAATAAACATATCAGTAATAATGTTAAAATGAATGCGATGCACCCTTCAAATACAGTAGCCACTCATGAGAATCTGCATTTCTCAGTGCTAATACCGCGGTACACTTGCTTGTACAAATATTGGCTCGATACTCGAAACGGGTTGTCACCGGCACGACGCGCCTGAGCACACTTGACTTAATGGAATGCGCTGTTAAACTTTATTTATACGTGCCAAAAGTTTTTACATAAAATAAGATACGCGTCAGGCTTCAACCAAGATTTTTTACCAGTGTCGGAAATACACTTCAGTAATTTTTATCATGAAATTATGAGCCCTGCAAAACTATGAACATCATAATGAATTTGAATATGTTTGTTTTTACACGACAGCCCAAAAAAGGAGGTTGGCATTTTATTAATTCCACCATAACCTTCTAACTTTACTACGTTATTCTGGGTATGATAAGCTAGGTAATAAAAAGTGTAGATATTGTTTACAAATAAAAAAAACCCAAGTATCAAATGAAAAAATATTAAAGTTACGTTAATGAACATTATTAGCATATTTGATTGACAATCCTTTTTTTTACTCGCGGCGATCGTGTTTTGTTCAAATTTTCTTATTATTTCACTAACATTTTGTATAAACCCGTAACGACAGTCATTTGGTACATCTAGCTTACATTTTGTAGAATGAGTTATTGACATGTATACATATATATTATCTGTACAATAAACACGTAAAGTGGAAAAAGTCTACATTGAAGATAACACTGAAAAAAATCTATGGGGGGGGGCTTCAGAATAAGCAACACAACACAGTCCAATGGTTTTTGAATTACATGTCTGTTTGTCTGATTGTATGTGCGCGATAAACTTTAAAACTACTGGGTGGATTTCAATGCGGTTTTCGATATTATATTCAGGAACACTTCAGGCAGGACATAGGCTATAGAAACTTTTGGAAATAAAATTGGACGGGGATAAAAGTGGGGGTTGAAGTTAATACCTATGTGAAAAACGAATTCGATGAGTATATCAACTTGATATTTGGTATAAGTACTCCTCAAAACAAACAAGTAGGTACGTTCGAGAACGAAATAAACTACCCCTAAAAGGAGTGCCTTGGGGTGTTACACTTCGTATGGGAAAAACCGATACCATTTGTTTATCAACCTGAAACTTGGTATAAATGCAGTTCAAAACAAACAATTAAAGAGGCGACTGAAAAAAAAACGAAACTTCTCCTAAAAAGGGATGCCTTAGGGTGTTGAACTTTGTATTAGAAAGACAGATTAAATTTGTTTATTAATTTGAAAATATATGAAATGCACCTCAAAACAAACAATTAGGTAACCTTTCAAAAATAAATGTAACCTCCCCCTAAAATGGGACGACTTATAGCCGAATTCAGAAACGCCGCTTAAGCATTTGACTAGATATTAAGTAGTTAAATGTTCCTCAACTAGTTGTCAACTTATAGGTTGACAACTAGTTGAGGGACATTTAACTACTTAATATCTAGTCAAATGCTCGTCGTCGTCACTTTAATTAAAGCTCAATTTGAGTGGCCTTTTTGAATTCGGCCGTTATTGTATTGAAAGTTTGTATGGGAAGAACTGATTCCGTAAATGCCACCTAATTATTTGTTTAGAACTGCATTTATACCAAGTTTCAAGTTGATAAACAAATGGAATCGGTTTTGCCCATTCAAAGCTTAACGCCCTATGATGCTTTTGATGACCAGTTACGACCGAAGCTTCACCACGCTTTTCGTGAATATAAAACGATTAACTTCAGAAGGTGTACGTTAAAGATGGCGACAGTAAACGAGATCGGCTATTGAATGGCGTAGAATTGATATCTTTATTTTATTGCCAGTAGAAAATTTTAGTTCCTACGCTTATTTAAGCACCATAATGACCAGATGACCACTTCTACTGTTCCTGGTAGAGCAATATAAATGTGTATCTTAACATTCACCCTGAAATATCGTGCAGGATATAATATGATAAAACTGGAAGTCAAGTCCCACACGTTTGTTCAACAGGACTTCCAGTTTGGACGTGTACATTTTAACTTTTACGTCCACGGGCACGCGAGCGTATATTGATCTTCTTTCTACTAACTTAAGAAGAGTGTAAACCAACGGTTTTTCATACAAAAGGCGATAACGATTTCCACCCCTTAAATGTTAACCGATTTTGACAAATTTTTGATAGGTTGCCAGTCACAAAAAACCAAGTTTTGGTTTTTTCACTATAATCAATAGTTTCAGTTTTACAAATTTTTAATAGGTTGTCAGTAACAATGAAATCTAGGTTTTGGTTTCTTCACTATAATTGATAATTTCAGTTTTATTGCTATCACATACAAAACTAATTTCCGCCATTAAGTATTTGACTTTGTTGATCTTTAATCAATATTCAATAAACGTATGGAACTAGATTTTGTTCTGACTGACAACCTATAGAAAATTGGACAAAATCAGTTAACATTTAAAGGTTGGAAATCGTTATCACCTTTTGTATGAAAAACCGTTGGTTTACACTCCTATTGAAACTATTGTTGCAGCGTCGATTTTCCCATCGGCGTCGTGGAGCAACTGGGGCGGTGGGGGGAGCAACCTCTACTCCCCCCACTCTATGGCCCCTCCCCACGTGACATCGCATCTGGGCTCCTACCCGCACTACGCATGACCAGCCATATAGTACGATGATACACCAAACGACGACTGTTATATGACTTTACATTTTCGTTAATTATTATTTAGTCTTTGAACGTGTCTTAGTGCTTTACAAAGCACTCTTTTGTTTTTACCCGTTAGTCTAACAGATGCTGTATCATAAGCAAGACAGTTTAAATGCGTATTAGCAGTCTCATTGGCAGATTAGAATGGGCGACTATTACCTACTTCCGGCGGGCTTAACATGATTGATATTTTATCCACTAACACAAATTTCGTCCATCATTTCCTCCCGGGCGATAACTCGTAAAATGGTTCGGAGAATTGTATCATGAAGTCTCGTGAACGTCAGCTGCGGTTCCGTGGGTGGGTTGAGCAGCGGTAACCTCAAAATCACGTAGTTTTTTTTTTAGTAACTCTCTCCAGATCTCACATTTATCAGGTTATTAGCTAACCCAATATCTTGAAGAAAAAATAAGTCGGCTGACTATTGAGAGGTGGATTATACGTCAGCTGGTCACTAGAACATGAAAGCTGACGTATAATCAACCACTTTATAGTCGGCTGACTTTTTTTCTTCAAGATATTGGGTTAGCTATAATGTGATAAATTTTCAATCGGGAGGGAGAGATTTAAAAAAACTTCTTTCTACGTGCGTTTGGGGTTACCACTGCTCGTCCCACCCACAGAACCGCAGCCTCATGATTCAACTGTCCCAAGCATTATACGAGTTATCGGGCGGGAGGGAATTGGTCATGAAAATCTGTTGCTGGCTCGCGGACCATATTGATTGGTATGCTATCAACTTTTGACAGATGTTAGAGCTAAACTTCTAAAATGGAATGTTTTGAATTCAAATAGAACTGAGGTAAGTGTTTCCGTGTCAGTCATGTTTGGCCCGCAGTCCTATCCATTCATTATAGTTCTCTTGAAACGGCAAGAGATAGAGAGTAAAACTAGCGACAATGTAACACTGATGACTGTGAAGAATATTGTGTATATTATAAGAATTGTAACTGTAATAAATGTGTATTTATTCCTTCAAACTTAATAAACTAGGAGAGGAAGGAAATTCCACATTTGGAAGGCAAACACGCCATATGTCTGTAACTCTGGGAATTCGGTTATTACTGTTATGAGCAGTTCGGTAATACAAAAGTGTTTATGTATTAAATCAATCCATCTATCTTACTTAAATATACAGGACTTATAAGGATTCGTTTTTAGGGCTCTGAAACAAGAAATGAAAAATGGACCATCATTAAATTATCGGTTGAAATCAAAATCATGCAATATATAGGCCACTGGGAGAAATTCAACTTCTTGCAAAAAAGAGAATAGGATTTACAAAGGGGGACCCAATAAAAAATCACATAATGATCATTTCGCGTAATAATTATTTCACATACTGCTGAATCTATTTAGCTTTCAGACTAATTATAAAACAAACCTAACCTAACCTAACTTTACCTACACGACATATTTTTTTAAATATTCTGAAAAACCTACGACTGAATGCATAACAACGTATAGGTATCGCCACGAGAGTTGAGGTCACGCACGCCGCGGCATGTCACTTGTGGACAAGACAATTTCGTCCAAATTTTCAAATTTGTGTTTTGTTTTGTGTGGCATTGTGTACTTGTGTGTGCAATCATTCACCTCAACTCTCGTGGCGATACGTATATGTAAAATATTTATACGTAAAAAAATATAGCTAAAAGAGACGGCCCCTCTACAAAACTTTAGTCTTTACTAGAAGGGGTGTGCATACCAACCTATAGGATACTTCCCACTAACCTAACTTGAAATTTGCCACGGAAGGAGGTCTGGATAAAATCTGAACAACATATTTTTAACCGTGTTAATATTCAATCGATCCCTATTTGATTTGCGTAACAAACCCATTCAGGGTGACACATTTAAAGGTTGATATGGCATTATGGCGAATAGCCCGATATAGAATCCCAAAACGACTTGTACTTACCTGCATAAAAACCGAACAAGAACATGTCAAGCCATGCTCATCGTAGGGTTCCGTAGCCATTATAACTTCGAAAATCGTAAATTATAAGCTAGTTTTCTATTCAAAGTTATTTGGTGCTATTTTAGATGATTTTTAGTAGGTATAAACAAGTTATTCGCCTATAACTCAAGAACGAATGAAGCCTAATTAGTCGTGATAGTTATTTATTCAACTTCGTTATATAGGCTTTCATTTAGGATATTTTTCAGATTTTCAGAATTTACCGTTTTGGCTGTAGGGGGTGAGGACACGTTACTTCCACAGAAATGACACTTTTAGTGCTTTATATTATTTCCTAAACGGTCACCCAAATCTAAAAATTGGTCATAACATACTTATAATACTTACTTCTTCAAAACACCTCATCTAACACGCCATTCGAGGACGTAAAAGAAAAAAAATCCTTTTTTGTTTGCTCTACCCGTAATATATGGGAGCTACCGTAAACAAATGCTTTTCATTTTTCTTCTTAATCTTTATGCTCGGGGTCATCTTCTATAGTTGTACAAAATTTCAGCCTTAATAGTCTTCGAGAATAGTGACTATGACATACAAACAGGCAGACTAAAACTAAGAGCAATTAATAGTTTAATTTAAGTAAGATAACACTGATCTAAATGACTGCTGAAAAAACAGACATCCTTTAATGCTCAATTCATCGCTTCATAACGAAGGAAAATCAAGTATTGGTAGTAGCCAACTTCCCTTGTTACATTATTTTTATTGCGCGAAAGGGAAGGAGTGAATTCGTAAAACGCAAGACTAGTCTGAAGCAAAGAATGTTGTAAATAATAGATACTCATTTATTAAGTAGAATTATTTATTTATTTATTAGGATTACAATAAAATTTTAATGATATCGATTTTTAATGTAAAAATAACAAGTAGGTACTGTACTAATTCTCGTTTGTATAGAAGCAGGTCTTTGCAATGACGATTTGGATGATCATTTTGAAATAGTTATTGCTGGATCTGACCTCAATTTTACTAATTTAAATACTTAACGCATCGCTCGATCGTCACAAAACTTCGATTGGTGATATTATTATACTCAGTATGAAATGTAAAATGATAGGTATTTATGTTAGATAAAATAGGTAACTTACATTACCCTTAATTTGGTTATGTACACTATATGATACATTATTTGAAGTAGTTTTCTTGTATTTTCGATTTGACAAAAGAGTTTTAGATACTTAAGCTGAAGTTAAATCAGACTCGACTCAAGTATTTTTTTTAATGATGGGTTGTAGCAATATCGTTATTTGAACCAATTGTAATAATATTTCAATTTTACCGCTTTAAATTATAAATTAAATTTGTTTAATATGGAGTTAATTTAAATGTGTTATTGTCTAAAACACGATATTTTATATCAATAAAATTCAATAAACTTGATATTACCTTTCTGTAGTATTTAATTTAGCAAATTGTAAATAAATGAAATGCAGTTACTAACAACGACTTCTAGTAGGTGGTGACCCAAACGGATTAAAATTATATAATGCTCCTCCTTCTAGAAAGATAACCCGTTTATCAGTCTAATAAGTAAGTACCTCGCCGGTAGAGCGAGCGTATGAGCCGTAGCACGCTTCTACTTTAGCTGCTTCCTTTAGGTACACTATAAGTTTCTAGCCTAGCAAACATCTATTAACATTACAATAGAAATATGCATTATAACCTTGAAAAGTTTTCATAATAGGGTATGATTTTTCGGCTGCTTCATAAGAGATTTTTTTAATGTCTGATAATAATTTATCGTCAATAAGAGAACCTGTCATAATCAATAATTCTAATTTTAAAAATACCATCTAAACATATTCAAGTTGTCGTTAAATGTTCAGTTACTTCAGCCCGACATGAATAACTTTTCATTTTATTTGCATTCAGTGTATTCGTAGTAAGTGTTACTTACTAATGTCCGAAAAAAAAGGTATAACGTCGGTGATAGTTCAAAATCACGCATGAGCAGTTTGTAAATACCGCGTAAACCCAAAAAGTAGCCAAATTAAGATTTCGCGCCTATAGGTTCTACACGCTGAACTGATTTGATTTTGCTTACCTATCACTGATTTTTGTAGAAAAATACATTTAAGCGGTATTAACAAAGTGCTCATACGCGGTTTTGAACTATCACCGACGATAAGTAATAATGAAAACAATATTGTTTACATAATAAATTCTAGGATTATGAACAGAAGATACCAAATTTTTATTTTTAAGGATCTGGCAAAATCCGCGGTACAATACTTGTATAGTACTCCGTATATTATTTTAAAAGCAAAATAGGTATGTCACAAAAGTTATCATTTTATTAGAAATAGACTAAATAATTTTTATTGTTTTAATTCAATGTGAATATTATTTTTTGTGTAGTTTGTATTTGTAATTGTGATTGTTAAATTGGCCGATATGGCAAAATAAACCGAAGTCCTTTTAAAATAAGTAAAAATGTGAATCGCGCAAATAAAACATTGACTCTTCTGGCTTGTTTTATGGCGTGAGTTTGTATGTTATAATATAGACATTTTACCTGACTGCACGAAGCCAAAAAGAGGCTATAGAGTTTAACAATGTATATCTGATCCACTTTAGTTCCTGAACTACTGGATTAAATTTAATAACTGGGATATCATATGATTCGTGAGGAAAGTGAGATTTTCACAGACTATTACTAGTATATTCTAATCGTGCGTCATACTAAGAACACATGCTTTTACATCCCTAGTCAGGCTTGCTTTTTAACTTTTTCTTTCATCGAATAGGAACCTATCCTTTCGTATTGCGCCTTTGCTTCCGGTGGTTAATATTTTGTATTGAGTTCCAACATTTTAAAACTTAGAAATAAAAGATATGGCTGTTTAGGTTTCCAGTTCCGTCGCACTACAAAAGAATTTTGTGAAATTTAGATGTGTGAAAAGTTTTATGAATCATTTTTAATACCGCACCACAATACTAATTGGCAACATCAGTTTTATCGATGTCTGGGACCACTACAGAGTATATCAGAAGTCAAAATGCCATCCGTATTTTACAAACGAACAATCCATTGGAGTCACTATCACTAAATTCTAGTGCTTGTATTGCTTAGTCCTGCCATCTCACTTAGTGGCAAGTTATCTTCTTTGATACAATTTTAAGGGAGATGCATCGTAAAGTGGAAAACTCTGTAAGTACATTAAGGATTACAAAGAAAAAATGCTACACAACACAACACATCCTGGTTTTTGAATATCATGTCCGAGTGTCGGTTTGTCTATTTGTCTGTTTGTCTGATTGTATGCGAGCGATAAACTTTTAAACTACCTGACGCACTTCAATCAAGGGCGCAGCAAGGGGTTTGGGGGGCAGGTGGGCCTGGCCAAGCCTAAAATGCTCCTGGCCCACCCCAGAATTTAATCTGATCCTGTAATACTATTTACATTATTATTATATCGGTTTTGCTTTTCGTGCCCCCCCAAAAAAACATTGCTACGCCGTTGACTTTAATTCCATTTTCGATATTATATTAAGGGCAAATGCAGGCAGGGAATAGGCTATAGAAACCTTTGGAAATAAAACTGGAAGGGGGTAAGAAAGAGAAATAAGTTAGTAGGTATGGAAAAATTAACAAATTTCCGTAAAGCCTTGAAATTATGCATTTGATCCCTTTATTACTAGTATTGATATATTTTTTATTTTAATCGGAAAGATTTTATATGGAAAATGACTGGAGGATTTCTACTGCTGACGTATATAATAAAAAAACTGCTCTGTGAAGCCAGCTTGCATCATAACCTTAGATAGGATTTTAACCGTTAAATGTGTTTAAGATCTGGCAGTTTTATATATTATAATTATACAACTGCTTCATAATTTAAAAAGGAAATCTAAATCCCTTTGGGTTCAAAAAATATACTACTCGGTGATAATAATCCAAAATAATTTCATTTTATCATTTTTGATTTGAATTATCAGTCATTACTGCACAATTTCGTGAACAATTAAATTTATGCGCGTAAGTAAAAAAAATTAACGGCACAAGTTGACTGTATTTTTTTTGTTTCTACTGAAGTCGAATAGCTTTTCTTGAGTTCAAAGGAGCTGCATCGTTAGACTTATGGCTACGCGAGCTATAGAAGACAAAGGAATCAATCTGCAGTAGGTATATTATGTATATTGACTATACATATAATCAACAATCTCATTAACTTTTAAGAGCCATGCTCTTAGCGGTGGACTTACTGCTTTTGTTCTCTCTGCCAAATTTTCGAGTTCCTGATGCGAAACAACACTAACTTTCTCCTTCACTTGGTCATAGTAAGTTCGTCTTGGTGTTCCCCGTCTCTTCTTTCCTTCGATTTTTCCTTCTATTATAGTTTTAAGAAAAATATCGTGTCGTATCGGATTTCCGAACATATTTCCTCTTCGATTTTCAATTGTCTCCAGTAGACATTTGTCTTCACCCACCATGTAGGTACGTACCAGTACTCAGTACCTCTTCATTTGTTTACCTTTACGTCTGACTTACACGTTCCATCTTCCTCCAAAACCATATTTTAAAAGCATTCAACCGTTACCTATCTCTCTCTGGATCAATTGGTCCGCGTCTCGCTGCCATACAGTGAATGCATCCATACTTTTCTTATTTGGTTAACAAGTTTCTAACCTCAAAATGTGCAATTATTTGGTGAAACAACTGTTTTATCCTAAATAAAGCAAACCTAGGCTAAAAATTGGCAAAGTGACATCTAAAATATTGTCTTCGGTTCCTTTATTTGCAAGGAAACATCTGTTTTAGCCAAAAAAAATGCATTATGAGGTTAGAAACTTGTTCACCAAAAAAGACAAGTATGGATGAATTCACTGTACAACGTTATGTCCCAGATGTACCTAACTCTTGATAAAGCGTTTCCTGATTTACCTGGACATCCTTGACTCAAAAAAGTTGTTTTTTGATGTTGAAAGTTTATTTGGCTATACGTGTATTTATATCTGGAGTACACCTGATGTCATAGGTTATTTATTGCCTAAGTATTTAAATCAATTAACTGATCCTGACTTTTTATTATTTTGTGTTTTGTTATATACATACATATAGTTCTTGCCGCAATTAGTGATTTAGTTTTGTTGCTATTGATTTTTAAGCCAAATGATGTAAATACTTAAATGAATAAATCAGGGGACAATCTTTACACAAATCGATCTAGTCCCAAAGTAAGCTCTAAAGGCTTGTATTATGGGTACTACCTAGACGATATATTGTATCCATGTTTTCCAGTAGCTGTTGAAGTTGTGTTGACATTTTTGCCAATGCTGCTATATCATCTGCAAATCTTATGAAGTTTTCTCCTGTGTATATAACTTTGTAGTCATTGTTCCAGTAATCTCCAATTTCCTTCCATCTCATTTTACATAAACCTAATATACTTATCTAAATTCAATCTCTTCATCTCCATCATCAACTATTCCATTTTTCCCAAATAAAGCATAGTCCTTACGTTCGACTTTCCAATTTTGGTAGAATCAACCATCCACTAATACGAAAACATGATTAGATCGACTTCACTAGACACTTATTGTGTCAAAGTCACCTCTAACGTTTCACATTTTATTTTGTCGCCGCTAAATGACAGCATCTGTCATGGCGATTTTAGTTTTGCAAAATGATATTTTTTTTATTATTTAAATGTGTTGGTAGCTCAATGTTCGAATTCTTTCCTTATTTACTTCCTTACAGACATTGAATTTGTTAGGCGCTTACGTCAAGCAAATAATACCTACTTATCCCGTTCTTTCATGCTCGGGAGTAATATTATTATAATCCATCATCAGTATCCAAGGCACTCGGGAATTAGGGTGTGGTTTGCAAATCGCGATGCAGCCCCTTAATGTTATATTTTTCATTACAAAACTCTCCACGAGAGCTACAAATTTATTCGTTTACTTAAATTTTCGTTATTTTTATAAAGCTTATTTTTTCGGTGCTGCGTTCATCGCCAAACAGCTAGATCCAATAAATGGGCGTGCTAGTTTGAAATGTGCAAGAGAATCGTCCGAAAAACATACCAAATATTTTATTGTAGATAAATATCCTACTTTTTTACATTACATGGCTAGGTTAAGTTTAACTTCCGATGAATAAGATCAGTTAAAATATGGCCTACGATTTATGCCCCGTTCGTCACATTAAATTTTAACAAATATGACGGGTAGTCGTACCTGGTTTTGAATTTTTTAGGTCGCTGTGTTTAGCATATTTTGAAATAAGATCATCCATGGATAGGTTTTAAATAACTTAAAGATGACACAAACATCACGTACAATCTTAAACTATTTGTTTCAGACGCTGACCAGAAGCCTTGCTTATTACATATTTGTTTAATATTGTAAGCTATTATGTATGTACTAAATACCTCTCAATACCTGTACCTTTAAACATAATTGCAATGTCATCCACTAATACCTATTAATTCCTTTTTTTTATTTTACGCCACTTTAACTTAGTATAATGTAAGCAACAACTGCCTAGTTACCTATTTGTGATTTAATTCAAAAGTCAATAGTTATATCGCATATTAACTTATTGAAATAATTTATTTATCTACATTATAAGTTCGATTTAATTTTCTTTATATATATTCATTGCATGTGTCGATATAAGTCATAAACGTCTTTAGTCGTAGAATACGCATTGTATAGATGTTATTGTATTTGGAAATGAATAAAAGGAATGAAATGACACTTATTTTATTTAGCGTTCCGCGTACGTGGATATTTAGATATGTTCGCTTTTAGACATTAAAAATAAACACATTAGAGTGTAGTGGACTAGTGGATAGCAATATTATGATGTGATATCGAAACAAATGTAAGGACTCCCCAATCACAGGAGCGGTCTGTGCTACCGGTCGAATTAGTGATAAAACATTCCCGCATCTTTAATAGCCACTGCGGTCAAATAAAGTATTATGTACTTAAAACATATATTAGGTATATGTATTAGGTCAATTCACAAGAGCTGGCACCTGAATAAAGTAAACGAATGCCCCCTATCATTGTGTGAGTGCCGTCCTTATACAGGCGCCCCCTTATTATTTTGTAAGCAACTGTATTTTTTCTTCGTTCAAGAAAAGTTTTGAATACTTATTAAAAAGTTTAGATTTAGTTTCTTAGAGAATGTTTATGTTCATAAAATGCACAAGGCAGGTTTGTTTAGTTAGAAAGAGCATTCATAGATAAGACTGCATATTGACTGATTACATTGTGGTTACATAGAATGTTACTGTAGACAGATTCTCAAACATTATCAATTGCAAAGTCAATTGTTACACGGATCATTTAATTTAAGAGCGGGTACCTAACACCGAATGCAGTGTGTGACGGCGGGCGGCGTCGGATGTCATTCGTTTTTTGACAGCTCGCCTCGACGGTTGTTGCATGCAATGCAAACCCACTGGCTCTTAGTAGGGGATCCGAATTAGAAACGATCTGCACACATCTTCTTAATGGATGAAAATGATTTTATATCAAATTTAGTATGTTAAATATCGCGAGTGGGTTGGCTAAAAAATGATTACCCAAACTATGATTTATATACATAATATTTATGGTTGTTTTTGCAAGTACAAAAATAAACACAAATAAGTACAAAAGCAAATTATATATTTAATTTTATTTATTATATGCTTTCTTACTTTCGGTTGGTATTTAACTCATTCTTTAAATTCATGAGTGCAATTTTTAATAAATAATAACAATTAAAAAAAATCATCTTTCGCCAGGAATTTTTGAGCCAACCCACTCGCGATATTATTTTTTACATATTACATTTTATATAAAATCATTTTCATCCATGAAGCAGAAGGTTGCAGATCGTCTCTTCGGATTCAATTCGGATCTTAGACTATCTTAATCCACGTTTAGTCTTGTAATCTTTAAATATTGTGATTGTTTATTACAGGGTGTCTCATTTAAATCGGTCAGTATGGGAAAGTCTGAAACTATAAGACATACGAAGATCTGTTCTTAGAAACCATGCCATCGATTTTAATAAGAAGAAAAAGCGCATTCATACACCTAAAAAAGTGTGTTGAAACGTGGTGGTCACTTCGAACACCTACTAAAATAAATCAAAGTACGTGAAACCAATGCATTTTATTCATTTTAGCCATCATGTTTCATAGAGCCATTTACCGCTTTAGACCTACACAATCGATATCCAAATAGAAGTAGTGTAAGTTTATTCATTTCAAAACAACCGGGTTCGATTCCCGAGCTGAGTACAGGCCCCTTTCAAATGTATGAATGCAGTTTTTCTTCCCATTAAAATCGATGACATGGAACAGATCTTTGTACGTCTTATAGTTTCAGACTTTCCCATACTGACCGATTTAAAAGAGACACCTTGTATAGAGTAAAGAAGTGAAACGACAATATTATTGTGGTGTTATTTGCTAAGCCCTACACGCGCACGCCCGCTAAGGACTATCGCGACTCCCACATGCAGCCGCCACCGTGGTCAGCCGCCTCCATGATCAGCCGCCGCCATGGTCAGCCGCCGCCATGGTCAGCCGCCGCCATGGTCAGCCGCCGCCATGGTCAGCCGCCGCCATGGTCAGCCGCCGCCATGGTCAGCCGCCGAACGCAGCCCCTCGGCCTCCATCACCAGCACCAACGCAGGAACATTCTACAGGTCAGATTATTGATAAGTCTCAACCTAAGATGTTTATAAAAGTTAAAAACTCTTTTTAACGTCATTGGTCTCAACAAAGTAGGTAGTCATAATACTATGCTTTTTGAAATGTAACGCAACGTTAGAAGATGGATATAATTCGTGCGTTTAAGGAATGAGTTCCTAATATTATCTATGTTCTAGCTGCTGAGGTGAAAAGTTGTATGTGCTACACGAGACCAAAGTAATTGAATCTCGTGTCTTTGAATCCCTCGTTACGCTCAGGATTCTAAACTAGAGTCACTCGCTACGCTCGTGATCCAATTATAGAATCCTTCGCTTACTCGGGTTTCAAAATCAACACTCGCAGCAAAAACCAACTGCGCTCTCTTGTTGTACTAATAACTATTTTCATTTTTAAGTTAGCCGCTAAAACGCTATCGTACTGTCAGCTTTTGCGTGTTGTAACGTAAATTTACTAAAGCCGATTTCGGGCCAGTAACTAATAAGTTAAAAATGGCGGCCACTTTTTCCGATTCTGATGACCGACCCTGACCCTCGGATATCGACTGTGAAAGCAATCGGTCCAGTAACTTAAAAGTTCAAGATGGCGGCCTATTGTCAGGCCTAAATACCCCAATAATGATATATCTAAATGAAGTGACGCGACGTGATTGACATGCCTTAATCAACAAACAACCACGGAAACATAGGACTGGTACGAAAAATGTAGAGCAACATACACTTTCGCTCATTTTCACTCACAAAATGGTACAGTGAGAATGACGCGTGGGTAAATTAACAATATGTGATTTTGTTTCAGGGCGGTCCTCCTCATATAGACACATTGAACTCGGCCACTTCGATTATAGTTCGGTTAAAAAGGCCGGCCCCGAAAACCAGAAGGGTAAATTGTTCATTTTACTGGGGCTTGAGCCCCTGAAGAGAACCTCAGCTGGATTTGACTTGGTTGGCACGTGGCGCCAAGCCGAGAGTTCAGTAGTTTCGCAAATTTCGACTACACGGTTAGCAAAAAAAGCTTTTAACTTTACTAGCTATTGTGAAGCCATCCTAAGCCCATCCATGGTGGAGTCACACCAGTGAACACAGCGGGTTATTGGACAGCGCAGAGGCTCAAGGAACTGACTTCCAGCCGAGGAATTGTAGTGGGCTGGATAGGCGCGAAGGCTCGCGCAATCGTTAAGCTTGTTAAGCAAAGTAGCTTAACGATTGCGTTTCACTGAGCGTCAATGGAGTATAAATACATACAAGAGCCACAGGCAAACATTGAGCTATCCAAGAAGGAATAGAGCGTAATGGCTACGGGAGAATCGCCTAAGACTACCCTGGGAATTTCTAAGGTGAATGTCTTAATTCGTTTTGAAAACTTGACCAATCTCGTTTAATTTCATTAGTTACGGGTTCATCCCACTCAATCTTTTACTTCCACTATTTTTGAATCATTGTTTTTGGTTCGCCTGTACGGCAGCTCAATTATGTAACACAATTAGTATCGGTATGGCTCGAAATCCAAACCAATTTAGTTATCACTCGATGTAAATAAGGGTACAATTGCTTTACTTTTTGCGAAAGCGATATCAATTGTTGTTACGTAATTGAGCAGCAAGACTCAGCAGGCCAAGGGGGTCAAAAACTTTGAAAGTTATTTATATCTATCATCATCAGCCATAAAACATCCACTGCAGGACATAGGCCTCCCCCAAAAATGGGGGGATTTACCCTAGTCGCCACGCTTGGCAGGCGGGTTGACGACCGCAGTTGGTCGTGATAGTGCTCGAAGGGCGCTGCTGCCCATCCTTTGGTTGGTCCCTCTGTCGCCTTTTACGACACCCCCGGGAGGAGATGTGATGCTATTCTTAGCCGGCACCACACGGGCCGGGCTTTATATCTTTACAAAATGAGCAACACAGCACATACATCACAATGGTTTTTGAATTTCATGTTGTTTATCTGTTTGTCTGATTGTCTAATTGTATGTGCGTACGCAATAAACTTTAAAAATACTGGGTGGATTGCAATGCAGTTTTCGATATTATATTAAGGAAAACTTCAGGCAGGACATTTGAAAGCTTTAGAAATAAAACTGGTAGGGGGTAAATGAGGGTTGAACATGGTACCTATGGGAAACTCGAATTCGATGAGCTTATTAACTTGAAACTTTGTATAAATACTCTTCATAACAAACAATTAGGTACACCTACGTTATAAAAAAAATGAAACTACCCTAAAAAGTGCATTGGGGCGTTAAAGTTTGTATGGGAAAAATCGATTCCATTTGTTTATCAACCTGAAACTTGGTATAAATTAACTTCAAAACAAACAGCGATCGAGAAAAAATGGAAACTACTCCTAAAATGGATACCTTAGGATGTTGAACTTGGTATTGGAAAAACTGATTTCATTTGTTTATCAACTTGAAACTTGGTATAAATGCAACACAAAACCAACATTTAGGTAACCGTTCAAGAAATAAATGTAACCTCCCCTAAAATGGGATGCCTTAGTGTATTGAAAGTTTGTACGGGAAGAACTGATCCATGCTGTAGGTACAAATTACCCTTCAAAACAAACAATCGTACTTCCTACTAATTCTACTTATATGATAAATCCAAAAGTTTGTGTGTTTATGTCTGTATGTTTGTTGCCACTCAACTCCTTAAGGCAGAACGGATTTTCATGAAACGTCATATATATAGTTAGTCCTTAGTTCCTGGAATAGGAAATAGGGTAATATTTATCCCGAATAAGTCAAAAATTCCCGAGGATTAATTTTAACCGAATTTTGCGCGGACGTAGTCGCAGGCGGAAGCTAGTAATAATTTTTTTTTAATGGTTTGATTATCTGTGTATGTTTGTCGTTCCGTCAATTGAAGAATATAATTTGTCGTTTCTGTGATTCCAGCCTAACCCGAGAGCGCTGGCGGAGTCACTGAAGTTTAGACTTTCCTGCAAAACATTTGAGTATTAGAAGATAGAAGATATGTTCGGTTTATGGAAATTCAATAGTGCGGCTTCACGGTCGTGGAGCAGCTGTTCCTCAGTATTAGCTCCAGTCAGAACATCATCACAGTACAGATCATGTTGGGTGATGGTTTTGATTTTATCATCAGAGCATTCTTCCAGGTACTAATTCACCTAGTACCTACCTACTTAAGTAGCTAGCGCTTGTAAACCCGTAAGTCATGGTATTTAGCGTATTGTTTTGAGAGGCAGTGACTCATCCTCTCTCCATAGTATCAACTGCAGGTTTCGATCGTCCCCGTGAACTGCAATGCCTAGAATCTATAAAGTCTACATTATTTGCGAAACCCCCATTACTACTTTGGTGGAAATACACGTCCTAACGATTCTGCGCTCGATTATATCCGTGACATATTTTTTTCACGCGCCAGATCGTGAGCGTCATGTTGTCGTACCCTTCGAAGATATCCAGGATCTGAAGATTCCAAAAAATAGTGCCTATATAGTACCCAATTAGTACCGAGTTAGAAAAAATAGTACCTTTGTAATTTCGGAGATATGAGCCTTGTTTAACGGGTACGCTAACTTGACGTCAAGCTGGCGTACCCGTTTTGGATCTCGAGAACGGTGCTGTTCCCAAATATGCTCTATATCCCAAAAAATACAAAAATACACATCCCACAAATAGTACCCCTGGCTCCCAAAGTCTCAACTTCGTAGCTCTTATAGAAACTGAGATATTTCATACCAAACACGGGTAAAATATTTTGCACCGTCAAGCTGGCGTACCCGACCGAGATCACACAGAAAGCCATTGAATTTCTAAGCCAGCTATATACCAAAAAATAGTGCCTGAAATAGTACCCCTTTTACGACAAAAACATAAAAGAAAAGCTAAGTGGAACATTGAAAAGCTTAGCTTAGCTTTTCTTTTATGTTTTTGTCGTAAAAGGGGTACTATTTCAGGCACTATTTTTTACCCGTGTTTGGTATGAAATATCTCAGTTTCTATAAGAGCTACGAAGTTGAGACTTTGGGAGCCAGGGGTACTATTTGTGCACTATTTTTTGGGATATAGAACATATTTGGGAACAGCACCGTTCTCGAGATCCAAAACGGGTACGCCAGCTTGACGTCAAGTTAGCATACCCGTTAAACAAGGCTCATATCTCCGAAATTACAAAGGTACTATTTTTTCTAACTCGGTACTAATTGGGTACTATTTAGGCACAATTTTTTGGAATCATCAGATCCTGGATATCTTCGAAGGGTACGTCAACTTGACGCTCACGCCAGATCCATATACGGAATGCCACCCCTAAAAATTAGATTTTACCAGAATGTGTTTATCAGCCTACGTATGGATGTATGTCTGTTCCTTTGTGGCGCTCTAGAGACCAAACGCGTCGACCGATTTTAATGACTTATGTCAATCGATTTGTCTTAATCTTGCGTCACTAAAAACTTGACACTACTCAAAAACAGGCAGTAATAAATTCAATATGGCAACATTTAGACGCCAAATTGAGAATAAGAAAAAAATTAAACTCGAAGAACTATTGTTAAGTGGGGTATCATAGAATTAGTATTTCAAAATCATTTCGAATGACCATTTAGGATCTATAACAATTTAAAGCTGATTGGCAAACTGTGATAAAATTTTATAAAAACGGTCTTATTTAATAATTCTTAAAATCGCATGACAAACCCAGAATTTTACTGGTTTAAAAGATAATTTTTGCGACCTTTACCAAAAACATTACTTAATACAGTGAGCAATAACCTAATTAGGAAGTAAATTGAATGACAAGATTGCGAAAATTACCGTTGTATAATCCTAACTAAGAAGTGTAAAATAAAAAAAAGCAATTTCTCAACTGCCTTAAATGTAAATTTTAAATAAAAGATCAAAAAAGAAACAGCGTAAAAATTTACTTAAAATAAAAAGTGAAAAGAAAAAACAAGTCCAGTATTCTAGAATTCTGTTAAGTAATATAGAATAACTACACCATTGAATTAGTTTTATGGTCGATACACACGTGAATTTCATGAAATACTGTGCAGTATTTTTAGCGTGATTGACGATCAAATTAACCGACAAACAGACAGACAGATGGACAAGAAAAAATTTAAAAGGTGTTTCGGCATCTCCTAAACGCCTAATTGCCAAATCTATCATTATTTTTTAATTGTCTTTCATGTACAAAATCGACTTCGTTAGCCTTTATTATAAGTAAGTATATAGATCTAAGGTTTGAAATGAACCTACACAACCTTGATGCAAAATTTCTATTATACTCTATACTATATAGGTCAACTCCACGTGTTTAATACCTACATGAAGTACGAGTATGCACTGAACTCATTACTAAGACAAATTAAAAATAAATACATTATTTAAATCACATCGAACAATAGGTATAGTTTGATTTGACAGGTTGTCACGATTTTAAACGTTGTCATTGTAAGAACGATAAAAGATTTCTTTATATTTTACAACATGTTTGGTTTACGTTCACTGCTGTACGGGGCTATTCGCGGCAGGCCTCAGCTCATGAATATTCCCCACGGGCCAACAGCTCCGAGGGTTCGCCGCTCTCACGATGAAGGACCACCACAGCCCTTTGACAACATGCCTTTCAAAATTTCGAGTCGGTTAGAATTTCTAATTTAAATTTGATAAGTTCAGAAGACTGAATACAAGATTACCCGAGTTTTGTAATAAAAAAAAATTACGATGCTGCACATTACAGTCAGCGCGCGAGTTGAGTGCCGTCGGGGCCTGCAGAAAAAGGCGGATGCCTCCTCCCGCCGTGCTGTAGTGCTGTGACAGTACTATAATGTGGGCACGGCCGGATTTAGAGGTCTGGAGGCCCTGGGGCAGCAAAGGAGTGGAGACCCCCTAGAATATAATATGGCGTAGATGATACTGACGGTCCCTGTTGTGGGGGCCCCTCTTTTGTGGAGACCCGGGGTAGTGGCCCCGGATGCCCTCCCCTAAATCCGGCCCTGAATGTGGGCATGATAGGTGAGGCGTGCGGGCGGCGGGGGGAGCTGGGTGCCTTTTAATGCAAGCCCCGACGGCACTCAACTCGCGCGCGGACTGTAACTACACCGACCATATTTTACCGAGGTGCATATACTCGTATAATGCACTTTTATACTCTAATAGTGGACCACAGCTTCGACCGCGGTATTTTCCATACAAGCTTTATCAATGGAATGGAAACTTTAGCGATGGAATTTCATAAAAACCTCTAGGGTACTCGAGGAATGCCTCCTCCAAATTTCAAACCTCTAGGACCACCCGTTTAGGCTGTGGGTTGTCTATAAGTGAGTCACGTTACTGTTTTATATGTATTGATTTATATGCCGTTAACGTTAAAAAGTGTCAAAGCACTTGCTTGCTAAACTATAATAATTAGTAAGGTACCTACCTACCTACTCCGCTTTGTGGTAAATCGTCTAGACCAACCTGAAATATGTTTGATAAATACTGCCATTTTATTTCCTTTCAGGCATGCTGGGACAGTTTTCTTTGCGGTCTTCTACGGACTCGGTTTTTGGGCACCATTTATTATAGTTTGGTATTCAATGGCAAAAAGGACTTTTTAAACTAACAACCTAATAAGTATTTTCATATAATGGAGTCGGTTAGAATTAAATTTACGTTGACACTTTCGCTGCAGTGGATGATTCCCAGTCATCATGTATTTGATGGCAAGAGAGTTAATAAAACTTTTCGCCGCCAGACCATTTGCATCCAGAGCCACAAGTGCAAAGCCCTTTTAAGTTAGGCCCTACATCCCTTTAACTACATTGCGGTGTTCAGATACGCTTATCCTATGCACAGCTTTTAATTGTTTTTTTGCGATTTTAGTCATGTCTTGATGACTGTTTACGTTGATATCTGGTCATGACACAGGTGTTGAAAAGGATAACGTTGTATAAATGCAGTCGCTCTCAAAATTTTTAGATATATTACATATTTTGTGTACATTCAAATATGTAGTTTTATTTGTAGAAGGTAGGGAAAAGTACCTAACTCCTGCAAAAATACACCTTTAGAACTTTGAAAAGTTGATGAGAACTTGTAATATTTTTCCATAGTTTATCCAATAACACATGAAACAAACACCACAATCAAGGTTTTACAAATAAATAAATTTTAGTGTCTTAGGTAACAGTTTTAAAATAACAGCTTTTACTAAATAAATAATTATGAAAGTATTTACGGTTCTTATTTATAAAAGAAAACCAATGTTTAATATTATTGTCTGCCCGTCTGTTTGTTCCGGCTAATCTCCGAAACTGCTAGACCGATTTGATAGAACTTTCACTGGCAGATAGCTTATGTTATAAGGAGTAACTTAGATTACTATTACTTTAATTTTAAATCAGTATCAGGGTTCCGCGCAAAAAATTGGTAACAAAATTCGATCTAAGCGAGTAAAACCGCATGGGGCAGCAACGAGTACCTATAGGTACACGATCATCGAACAGGATAATGACGCCATTCCGTTTTTACGATATTACAGAAGAGCGATTTGAAGATTTCAAACTGAGCTAGACTATTTTCTTTAAATCATCCGATGTTTTATTAATTGCGTTATTTTATTCAATTTTTTACCACAAACCTTCAGTTTGATAAAGCATCTACGTCGGATTACTGACCAACACGACAGGCTTAAGATTACTAACCCGATTTCCGATCAGCGTCTGCCAAATCGGAAGGATTGGTTCGTTACTAGTATTATGGCGACAATCGAAGAACTAATATCGAGATACAAGGAAAGAGTTCGTCGATTTGTATGTAAACTGAGGGTGTTACATTTATGTGTAGTTACTTTGATATCACGAGTGTAATTTAGTGACAGGAAGCATAAGTCGCGCGGAAACGGTTTAAAAGCATCGATTAGCACGCAGCAAACCGAGTGTAGCCACCGCCACTCCCACCGCCCCGCGCCGCGCCACTGCCGTTGTTACACACAAAGATGATCTCACGACATCTTTTTGGCACGCAGGAACATAGGTACACTCTTTTATCTCAATATAGTTCTGTGGTGATAATAATGAATCCAAAGAAAAGTTGGATATTTATTACTCTTATATAGACCTACCTATACAAGAGTAATCTACAAAGTTTTCTGGGGACTCTAGTTAACCATTAAAGGTCTTGCACCGGAATAAAGTATTGTTTGTCTGCTCAAGAACTTTGACAGTTCTCAGTTTTTCATCTAAATGATAGAATGCGGAAAACTCAATTCTGCGCCACTATTCGGGAACGCTAAGTGATTCTGTAGCGATTCGTAAGCGAGATTTCTCATCCCACTCTTCCGCACGACGCGTAATGCGTAAGAGCGAGATGAGAAATCTCGCTCATGAATCGCTACAGAATCACTTAGCATTCCCGAATAGAGGCGCTGTTCTAATAGATAAAAATTATGTACTTACCTAAGTATATAACCATTAATTACACAGCAAACATAGGTAATTGTTACATAACATAGGAGCTATGGTTTTATTTTAGTCCGATAATTATCATTCAAGCTCCAGTTTACTTCTCCGCTGGCGAAGCGACCTACCCACAGTGGATCTTGACCTCCGATACTATGAGACGCTACTATAATAGTACAGTCGAGGTCATAAATATATATACGTTACCAAAGGGGCAAGAATATCTGAGCGCTCTTCGCCCTTGACAATGAAGTCTTGTAGGTACACTTATTTTTGACCACTTTGTCCGCGTAGATATTTTTGACCTTGACTGTACTACGTCTGTACACTGTCTGACAAAAATGACGTTTAGGCAACAAAAACGTACTCCTCTCACAAGCTCATAACCCGTGCTCTTTCGTGCGCAACACGTGTAATTCTAGGGTTTTCACCACAGTAGTACAATTATCAGGGCGAAGCGAGCCCTAACACTATCCCACAACATGTGCAGTTTTGTGGTAGACTACAGAAAAACTATCACATCTTTAGGTTTGGGCTTCAATATAGTAAATTAAATTTATATGTAGATGTGTTATCTATCATGATTCAATAATTTGGCAAACAAGTATTTAAAAAAAACAGCAATGTTTTATTTTACTACTAATGTCATCTGTCGGAAAGTACAGAACTAAAAAGGCATGTGTTGGCTTTATCAACTAGACCAGTGTTTTTCAACCTGTAGGTCACGACCCTCAGATGGTTCATAGAACCTTCTAGAAACCTCATAGGGCCTAGACAATTCCTAATAAATTCTAAAAAAACATAGGAAAGTCTAGAAACATCAAATAAAGTTATAGAAACTTCACAGAACCGTCTAGAATCTTTATAAATCCTAAACAACTTAAAGAACCTCTTAGAAACTTCATAGTAAAGGAAGACTTGAAATAAAAACTGTTTTACTCACGATTTGGAGTCCCCTCCTTCAAGGGTTGACTGCAGTCACGATCAGGGGGGCTAGCACGACATGCCAGCAAGTCGTTGGTCGCTCAGTGCGTCTCTGTCCAACTTGTCAAATCTGAAAGGGACGCACTGAGCGAGAAATAACTCGTGGGCAGGTTGTGCTAGACGTGCAGAGCAACCCACACACTCGAGCAGTGCAGTGCGTGGGTTTCTCTGACTGCGACTGCACTCAACCCCTGAAGAAGGACTCCAAACGAGTTCAAAACGTGTCCAGCCATTCCTGACATTAAATCATGAGTTAAACCGTTTTTATTTCAAGTGTTCAAGTAATAACTAACGAAAGTTTTTATTTCACTAGTCATAGAAAATTTTAGAAGCTTTATTGAACCCTATAGAGTCTTATATAAACTGTATAGAACCTTTTAGAACCTTAAGAAAATTCTAGAAACTTTACGGAACCTTCTAGAAACTTCATAGATCCTTCTAGAAACTTCATAGATCCTTCTAGAAACTTCATAGATCCTTCTAGAAACTTCATGGAACCATCAAAAAATTCATATAAAATTCCATAATTTTATAGAACGTTGTCTTAACCCCATATAACGATCTAGAAACTCCATGGATCCCACATAGAATTCCATAGAAACCTTAAAGGACCCTTCTATAAACCTCATAGAACATTCTAGAAAGTTTATGGAACCTTCTAGAAATTATACAGAATCTTCTTGAAACATCATGGAAAACAAGGTCGCTGATATTGGTTAGAGATATGGCAACAGATATGTCGTTGCGTTTAAGAAACGTTGCGTTAACAAGACTTAAAATTTAGAACACTTAGCATTGAACAGAACATTTTCAAATAACAGGTACAGTACAGTATCCAGATTCGCACATGTGAGTATGTAGAAAACAGGAAGATTTTTTAAATATACTTATAATAAAAGTTGAGCTTATTTAAATCAGTAGAGTGCTAAGTTAGGTGAAAAGGAGATGACACTATTCTCTCAGTTTACGCACATCATTCATAAATATGATGTCAAATTGTCGCAAAAGTCTAATCTTACTGATTTTAATAGGTTGATAATGACAAAGGACAATGGAATTGAGTTTAGATATTAAACATTAAACCCATTTTATTTACACCCTATCATAAAACCTCCATAATGTAATCAAAAACCGTAGGAAATGTCCACCATTATGACAACCTGTGCTGTAATGATATTACAGTATCGATTTTAGTATCGTAATGGGCATAACGATACAGATATGAGCTACAGGCCGGCGCGCCACCGTCGCCGCAGCCGAGGGGCCCCATCATCGTCGTGTCGCCGTTTATAATATGTGTGTAGATAAAATTATGTATGCAACTCTGCATAATTTAAACACACGTGCGATCTTATTATGAAACTCGCTTAATAATAACAAACACCTTGAGATACTCTCGCTTGGCTGGTGGATCAAGGGAAAGATACAGAAAGCGGTGCTCCTTGACACAGCACGTATAGTCAGGAGGTTCCTCACCCTGCCTGGAGCTCTAACCACCGATAGCCTGGGCCCGCGCTCCACTACCGGTTGACGGCTGTTTTTTTTTATATTTTAGAATTTATTTTTTGCAAATCTTTGTTATATTTTAAAATGTAATTAATTATCTTTTATATTACACATTGCCTGCCAACTACGAGTATACTCGTAGTTTTTCTATGAAAATTCTCATAGTTGGCAGGGGACGTGTTAAAATGTATTTTTTTTTATAAATATTTTCTAAAATGTAAATAATAAGAAATGTACTTAATAAAGATGGAATAATAATAATAATTATAATGCAACCGTTGCATTAACTACTATTACAGCATTATGCACTCTTCTGCATATCATTGGCTCTGTTGCCCTGTGGCATTGTGGATTTATTTCCCGTCAATATACGGCAAGCTGCAGCTGTTTTTAACCGACACATCAAAAATAGGAGCAGGTTCTCGATTTGTCTGTTTTTTTTTAACCTTTTGAACGTCAAGCTGCGAAACAAAACGCTGCCTATCTCACGCCACAACAATAAAACAAAGGTTTACATCTGAAAACATGATTTTTATATAGTTTCTTTGTAGATTTTATGTGTACGTATTAAAATTATTCAAATAAACCGAGTTTGAAATGAAAATTATAGTAGGTTATATTTTACAGTTAAGTAATGTAGATTATTTATTTTATTGCATAATTATCTCGTATTCATATAATAACTGAGAATAAGAAATAAATTATAAGTACCTACTGTATTTACCTAATTGTGTCTAATGCGATGGCATAGTGAAAAACATAATTTAATTAACCAACGTTTAGTTAAATGAGACAGCGCACGAGCTTGCAAGGGAAGGGTCAATGAATGAACACATTGGACCGGAACCCTTCGTGGTCCCTAGCCCTATCCAACCATGCCAAGGACATCCACCACCGAGAGTTGAATTCCTTGGCTGGCCTAAGGCATTCAAAGCTCTTTACAGGGAGCGTAGACTCAAGCTGGACCAATAAACTTTCGAAAATCAGCCGTAAACAGCTCAGATACATAATCGGAGTATTCACGGGTCACTTCGGGTTTAAGTATATCTTAGCCAAGATGGGACTCTCTGACAACACAAGCTGTAGAATGTGTGGCGAAGAGGAAGAAACAATGAAACACATCATGTGCGAATGCGACGCCCTCGCCAGACTAAGAATGAAAATCCTTGGCAATGGTTATCCAGAACCAGGGGAATTCAAGGCACTACAGCTGCGCTCAACAAGTCACTTCATTGAAGTGGTGGAGAATGCAATGGATAGTGCTTAGGAAAAAGGGGTAATTACACAAAAGATCCCATAGGGTCGAAGTGTATCCGCAAGGGCCCCACCCTCTAAGATAAGATAAGATAACCAACGTTAGCGCAACCCTGCCACGAGAAGGCATGAACTCGATATCGGGATCCCGGCGTGTAGCGTCGATTCGTTCGACAAAAGTATATATGTGCCCGACAGTCGGGTCTTATACCTACATCATGAGAGATACGTTTCACCGGCGTGGCAGTGTAGATTTGTTTTATGGGTTTTTGGCAATGAATGTGTTAACGTAGTTCGTAGACTTTCATTTATTTTCTTTTTCACAATAGGTATGGCATCTGGTCGACATATTGAATTTTTATTACTGTCACGTCATAAGTGACAATTACTGCCCTGTCTTGCAAGATAAAAGACAAATCGATTGATGTAAGAATCATCAAAATCGGCCCACTAGACCGCCACAAAGAAACAATCATACATACATAGGCTGATAAACACATTTCCTTTGTGTGTCGCGCAGTCGGGTAACAAATTAGAAATTTATTTTTGGGACCTTAAGAATACATAAAGCTGCGTACAAATTAGAGGCAGCCTCGGGTTGAGGCAAAAATGGCTTGCCCACTTGCTCAAATTCGGACGTCATGAGGCCATGACACGGCGAACCAGCCGGAGTCGGTCTTTTGACCATGCTCAAATGTGCCTCGGTGTGCATGTCTCATATATGGAAGTATATCTGAGCGTGTTGATGAACAGAACGACACGAACCAAGCACGAACTAACTTGTTAGTGCGTGAGGCACGTATGAATTTGAGTAAATGGCTAAGCTGTGCGTTAATTCATCCACCACTGAGGCGGATTTTTCTTCTTCTTATTGATAATACGGTGAATTATGATAAAAGCATAAGCAGCTGTAATCGCGTTAGACGCCATTTCGTGCGACGCGAGCACATTGCCTCAACCCACAAACCATTGCAAGACATTCGATCTAGCGAGCAGTCTCGCCGTACGCAGTGAGGCTGGCTCAGGCTGAGCAGCGCTAATTCGTATGCAGCTTAACAGAAGTCAAACCACGCTCCTCATGTTCTGTGAACGAAATTGCTCTTGCGGCCTGCAATGAAAAACAGCAATTTCATGAATTTGTGTCATTTAGGAACAACACCTGTTTATTTAGCCTGAATAAATATTAAACAAAGACATGTTTTAGCGAACTATATTTTCAGAAACAATTTTATGCTACATTTAACCAAGCTTATATTATTATATTCATGGCCAGGATGGTGGGTCAGATTCCTTCACTTTGCCTCCGTACAAGGCAGACTTGTCTCTGAAGTTGGTCATCCTTAATGTCTCCTGGTCATCCACATACTTGCCAATGAGGAAGCCAGTCAGTGGGACTCCAAACCAGACATAACGTGCTGTGATGCCAAATATCGCCATTTTAGTTTTGCTTTTGCAGTGCCTTCCACTTTTTGGTGTGATTATAGTCTAACCAGATGAGTGTCACACTGATTGCCGGAAAGGATATACTTACCAAGTTCCGACTTAAGAACTTAAGTATCGCCATATAACTGGAACAAATACTAAAATTAATCAATTTCATCAGAATATTAACTACTTATATCAACAATGTTTTATCTGTTTAGTCCCAGAATGGCTGCTTTACCTCAGTTCCAATACTGACACATCTGTTGCAAAATCTGGGATATAAATCGTTAAGTTAAGAATACATAACAGAAGTCAAACTGTAGTCCTCATAATATGCAAATGATATCACTTGCGGCCTGCTCTAATATGTCACTCAGGACTATGTTTTGGTAGCCCTTCGGGATAATTTGAGGAAGGTTGGCATCAACACTCAAATTAGTCAGTCATTCATACATTAATATAGGATATATTGATTATCACTTAGAAACGTTCTAACAAGAAAACCCTTTCATATTAAGGTAATCATTATTAAGTGACTAAGGCCGAATTCACAAACGCTCCTTAAGCATTTGATACGAGATTAAATAGTCAGGTCTCCGTCAAAACGGTGTCAACGTTTACACGTAAATGTCACTTAACAATGAGCGATTTGAGTAACCTTTGTGAATTAGTCCATAAGACATGGAGCCTCTGCATGCCCTCAATAGATGTTGTCTGTACTTCAATGTTTTTCAAGATATCCTGATAAATGATGTGGAAATCATTCCAATTAATAATAATAATTAATGGTTGTATTATATAATAACATCAGGCAGTCAATGACGGTGATGGTAAAAAATAGGTACCCTGTGTAATCTATATCAGATGTAAAGCGAATACTGATTCTATTTTGTGATTGATCTTCTTCACAAATATTAACTAAATGTAGGACAAAACTGAGAAAAATATTAAGAAAACATTTCATACATCGAAATTAGCTCCGATTATCGGAAGGAAAATAATGGAGCCGAAGAGTCAATTAATAAACAAATATATTAGACGGAATCTAGGAAAAAAATTAATGATTAATATGTCGCAACTAACATTCAATATGTAAACGTACCTAGTTAAAAATTCCCATCGGCCAACCTCCGACCGCAAGCAAGAGCACAGATTATGTAATGTAGAGGAATACGAGACCCAATCATGAAAGACAGGGAATGCACGACCCGATAATTCACGACCACAAAAAAAATGTGGACGCGGATTATCGATCGGGTCGTGCATATTCAGGGCATACATTATTGGTGTCCAATTATCATCTCGTACCACTAATGACAGCCTGATAATGCACGGCCAAATAATGGACGACCTGATAATCCACGACCAAAACCCTTACACAACTACTGTTGAGTCTCTAGAGTGAAAACCTAAGAATGCACTAAGTACTAAGCTACGAATAAAATGATAAATGGCAGCGAGCGAGCCAGATGGGGACGGAGTATAAGCGACTCGGATAAGTTAGGTTCCTTCAGAAGATTCTATATTAGATACTTTTTTTGTAACATCCCAGAACTATGGCTTTTCGCTTCCAATCATCAGGCCGTTCATTATCAAGGCCTCTATTCGGGAACGTCCAAGCAATATTGTAGCGTCGCGCTAGCGAGATTCTCATCCCACTATTCCGTACGATACGTAATGCGTAAGAGTGGGATGCAAATCTCGCTATCAAGCCGCAACAATATCGCTTGGACGTTCCGGAATACAGGCGCTGGTCGTGCATTAACACTTCGTGGTGCGAATGTACGGCCAAATAATCGGAAGCCCGTGGACGCGAATTATTGGGTTGTACATTATAAGGTCGTGCATTATCTGGTCGAGCATTACTCACTTCCGATTATCGTCTTGAACAAGTTTTGTACAGGCAGATAATGCACGACGCAGCCCAATCATTCAAATACATTGCGGTCGCGAATTATCTGGTCGTGCATTATAGAGCGAGCATTATCGGGACGTACATTAACCAGACCCCTCTAGTATGGTACGGTTTGTGCGGCTTATGATACCAATATTATTTGGTATCATAAACTTACAGGCCAAACGAATGCACATGTGTATTGTGCAAAAATCCATGGCGCCTGTATTTGAAGTTTGAGGCGACATGGCTTGATGTCACCAACGGTTCATATATTGTTTTATTCTATAATCTAAGAGGTCAGTACCCAGCCACAGGCTAGCCAGCCATTGACCGTCAATATCATCTACTGACGATCAATATAACTGTGCAATATCACCCACTGGTTGTACAATTATATTGATTGTCAGTAGATTATATTGATGGACAATATCAAGTACCCACTAACGATCAATATTATTTTATTGTTATACAGTTATATTAAAGGTCAGTACTTAGCCTAAGCGAAAAGCGAGAAGTCGTCCGCTTAACTTTTGACCTGTCATGAGTTCACATTCAAGTTACAAAACAAGGACACAGGTTATGGAATCCCTATGTTTTTGCGATCATTTCGTTAATTTATTAATGAAAGATATATAAATAATAAAATGGCTTTTTAGGTGTATTCATATTAAACTATAAATCTTAATTGGGAAACCCCTATTATTTAACGTGTCCTACACATAACTCACGGCTTTATTTCCACTATTTTTATCTTTTTTTGTAAAACAGTATTGTATTTCTAATTTTAAAAAATGTGCCTAGGTTCTTGGTTTTGCTAATAAACTTACCGGAATATTAAGTATATTGTTTACATTCAATTATATTTATTTAAACTAAATTCAATGTCCTACAATTCATAACAGAAGTGGAATTCCTACTTTGTAACCATGTTTTTACGAATATGTATTTAATTAAACGTAACTGCTTGAGTCATGAAAGAAAATATCAAAATTTCTATATGCGTGCCTATGATATTTGAGGAGTTCCTTCGATTCCTCATCAGGGGGGCTAGCACGACATGCCCGCGAGTCGTTTGTCGCTCAGTGCGTCTCTGTCCAACTTGTCAAATATGTAAGGGACGCACTGAGCGAGAAAGGACTCGCGGGCAGGTCGTGCTAGACGTGCAGAGCTCGACTTTGATCACAACGGGCCAACTTGGAAAAATACCCTATCGTTTAAAAAAAGAATTATGCAAATCGGTCCAGCCATCTCCGAGTAATCGTTGAACATACATATATAAAAAAAGCAAATATACGCGTCGAATTGAGAACCTCCTCCTTCGGTTTTTTTGAAGTCGGTTAAAAATTACCATGCACATTAAGTAACACATTTTGTGGGAACACTGACGAAATTCTACCAAAAAAAGTAAAGACCGGTCTTTTAAATAATTAGGTACTGGTAAAACTGGTTTGAACGTGCACGAGCGTAGCGTAACCGCGTTAAAGTTTGATTTTGTAACCGAGTGCCTAGCAAACTAGCGTACATAAGGCATTTGTCACTTTTTTGCTAATACGCGGGTGCGAAAGGGACGAATTCTTTATGCGCGCGATAAAAACTAGTGTGCTAGGCACTCTGAGGGCTTAGCACACTAATTTTTATCGCGCACATAAAGGATCTGTCACTTTTTAACTAATATGCGGGTGCGAAAGGGACGAATGCTTTATGTGCGCGATAAAAATTAGTGTGCTAAGCCCTCTGGAGTTCAAAGAGGTGAGTGATCATTTTTTCTTTAGAACTTAAATGTATTCTTTTAAACCGACTATTTGCCTTAAAATTCCCAATGAAAAAAATCAAGTCTGTTAAAAATATGGGTTTTAATACTTATAATATTATTTGTTTCATTATTGTGAACTAACTTTTATGTTTTCCATTTTGTAACTACAGTACCTACAGTATTTAATTTGGCAACTATCCTATTTTATTTTGTTAGCATTCTTTTTTTGCTAAGTAAATAATTGCAAAATTAATGCAATATAAAGTTATTCGTTTAGGACAAATGTTTATTTAATTTAAAAAATGTTGGTACAAAAATAAAAACAATAATTTGAAGTTAAACACTGAAAACTAAGTGAGGAAAGGACCAAGAAGTAACAAATTGGATAAGATGTGTTTGATTACGTATGCATTTAGTAATTTTGTTATACTGTGGAATTGTTTTTAAAGGGAAATGTTGTTCTTAATCTAGCTAAATAGATTTAAAAAATGTATAAGTTATATACTAGGTAACCCATAATTTTACTCTGAAAGAGTTACAAAGTGGATGCCAGATTTTCTTAGTAATCAGACATAAATCCTCTTTTTTCCTTTAATGTGTTCTTGTAGAACGAAAATGTTTTAACAATGTACAGTTATGAGTATAAATAGCGGTTTTGAGTAATTAAATACCTATAAAAAAATATTAAAATTCTATTATCTCCACTTTGCAACATGGACCTTTTCTCGCGATAGCTCGTATTTTATTTTTTATTCCACTCTAATCAAGACCTTGTTTGTATAGGCCCTACATGCTGCGCTTTGTGTAAAGGGCTACAATTTGTGTTGGTAACATTGCTAGGTGAACAGAATGACCGAACCCTACCGAACGGAACCGCCCGCCTTGCGATTGCGAATACGAGTGAAGTGAAGCTAGCGAACGAGTGCCTTCGTCATCGCACGGATTTGCAAGTACGGGGGGTTATTTGCAGTGTTAGGTGTAAGATTATGTTGATTTAATGAAGTGAACAATATTATTGGTGATGTTGGCCTTAGGCTTATTGTTATTCCGTAAAAAAACTCTTAAAGAACACACGTTTATTGTAGTAATCCGTCAAAAATCGAGAAAGCTTCAAACGTGTTTGAAGCTTTCGGTTTCGCATTAATGGAACTATGAACCTGGACTCTTTAACGTTTAGCTTATCGCAAATCAATTATCTTGTTGTAAATTTAAGTAAGAAGAACTTTAAGCAGACCAGTCAGGAGCTAACTAAGGTAAGGAGTTCACCTGAGCCTCTAACAGTTTCTTTGTTTTCTAATGTCGCCATATTGTCAGGTACGGCAAGCCACGAGCTCAATATTACGAAATTTTATATTCGCGGTGCTGATTCATGCTTGAATACGCAAAAAAACTTACTATGAACGATTATTAATTGAATGTTTTATCATTTCGCGTTGTTTCATTGTGATTTGTGACGTAATTCGAAAGGCAGGTGCAGTAGCAGTGGTACACATAATTTATCTACTATCCAGCTTGCATTATGTAGGTATATATTTAGATGTTTTGTTTCTTCATATTGTTTTGTCCTTATTATGCAAAGTCTATTTTGAGTGCTAGTTACTTATTATTATTTACTTTAATGACAAATCAATGTGGAATGGAAAGATAAATTATTTGGATATATTTTATAATCCTTACTCTCATCTATCTTCCTTTGTTTTTAATATTTAGTTATAATTAAAGTATCCTATTTGGGGAATTGGATGCCATTTACCATGGAATTTTAGAATTTCACACTACCTGTTCAGATGCGACTGTTTGTTTATTAAGTATGTTTATTGCGTGATCACTGATCACTTCGTAGTTCTAACATTTTATCTTGATTGGTGTTTTTGTTTGCATACAACTGAGTCAAGTCATGGTTATATTTGCTTCTGTAAACTGACAGAAGTTATTATAAGAGTCATAAGTTGACTTGTTCTTGTCAAAATTTGACTGGCATATTAAAGATCCTCGTCAGCGTACCCCAGTTTCATGGTGGCACTTAAAGAAAGTTGAGAGTTATTCATTAAATATTGACTAAAGTTATATATATAATATATTGATATACTTCACAATTTCTTTTAATACATATATGGTTCTCCTTGGATGATCAGATTTTAAATAAGAGGTTGATATGCTTAAAAGTTTCTTTTTTTTATTCTTATTGCAATCTAACTGTCCCCTATGGTTAAACCTGCATAGATTGAATTTTGTTTACAGTTTCATGGGTTTGTTTTTTGCATGGAACCCTAGTTCTGTTTCTAAAATAAAAGTAGCTTAAGGTAC
Source organism: Tortricodes alternella (assembly GCA_947859335.1). Classification (NCBI taxonomy): domain Eukaryota; kingdom Metazoa; phylum Arthropoda; class Insecta; order Lepidoptera; family Tortricidae; genus Tortricodes; species Tortricodes alternella. The sequence goes on along the minus strand of OX401970.1, from coordinate 15,919,100 downwards.
TCCTTATAGTATCAGCTATGTGCCAGTGAAAGTGCCGTCAAAATCGGTCTAACTGTTTTGGAGATTAGCCGAAACAGACAGACAGAAAACGGAAAATTGTAGTTTAATTTTTTAAATACTGAATATATTTTCATGTGTACTTAGTGTTATTTGAACATTACAAACAGACCATTCAATTTTATTTATTACTAGCTGGTGCCCGCAACTTTGTCTGTGTGGAATAATTATTTAAGTAGCCTATGTCCTTCTCCAAGGTACAATCCATCTCTATACCAAAATTCATCAAAATTGGTTCAGCAGTTTAGGCGTGAAAACGTTACAAACAGAGTTACTTTCGTATTTATTATATTAGTTAGGATAGATATAAACAACTGACATCTAACATTGACTTCAGTTAATTCGAATTCATCTTTGATAGTAAATTCAGAAAGGTGTGCATAAACATTTCTAGGTCATTATTTATGGATTTTAAGTGGAAATGCCTTGCAAAACAATGGCAAGTTTGATGATGAGTGTTACTTATAATTTTTTTTTTTGTCTACCTGTAATATAAATATGAGGGTTGCTGCGAAAGTTTTTAGCTGTTTAAAAACTATCAATAGGTACTGCTCAAATTGCATGACAAATTGTGGATAATTTAGCTGTCAACATTTTTGGATCAAAATAATTGCATACTAGCAAGTTAAATTTTTAACTGACTTCTAGAAAAGGAGGTTAGCTGTTTTACCTGTATGTATCAATGTGTGCGATTATCTCAAAAATTACTAGACCTATTTATATGGTTTTAGTATATACTAGCACTAGCACTTTTATGAGTATTTGCTTGCAGCTTAAAATATTTGAAAGGTCATGGTTCATTCATGTCATGCCTATAGAAGCCCATTGATAGCTATGTATTTTCACAGCTATGCCAAAAATTACTGGACAAATATGCATGTACATTTCGAAAATTAAATCTCTATTCTTCTGGGGTGATTTTAGTACAATAATGCAAACACTTTTATTTATTTATTTATTTATCTTATGCGGCTTTGCTTGCAGCGAAATCAGATTATTAGAAAGGAGATGCATTGTGATGACCCATAAAATCCATAACGCCTAAAGGAGTTGTTAGAGAATTTAATCTTATAATCAGTATAGGAGACTTACCACTGCTACTAAAAAGTCAAATATATAGAAACCGGTGGCAAGTAAATGAATGAAATATGAGAGATGATTACCTCTAATTTAATTACCACCAACTTGGATATATTTATTTTATAATAAAATTAACACATATTTGCTTTTTCAATTTAATTGACTAAAAAAGGCCAGTGTTTATTTTTGTTACTGTTTTGAAGTCTGTTTTATTTTAATTAAAAATTATAAATTTTTCATGTCTTATTTTCTGATAATGTTAGCCCAGTTTTGTTTATTACAATGGAGCTCTCACACATGCTATGATATTTTATGACTACAAAAGAAACTTCACATTTAAGAAATCTCATTATAATTTATGGGATGCATTTGTGGAATCTGCTCTATTGTTAGTAAGAAGCTCATATTGGTACCGCGAGTTGCACGGGATCCGGATTGTATCAAAGATGAGCTGAAACCAGGACTGCCAAAAAGTGCTCTAATGCTAGAAAACGTACCTAATCAGAGTTGAGTGGATGATGAATGCATGCATGTAAACTCATTATACCTACTGAAATTATAATATTAATTCTGATATTCTAATTCTAAAATGTTGCTTATGAGATCTCAGATTAAAGTAGGATCGGAGGTATTTTAAATTTATTATTAGAATAGTTTTTGAACGCTACGGCTAAATGCAAAAAAGCGTAACACGGACGCCGAGGACGGCTGTAGCCGACGCAAAAGTATAGAAAACGGCATATTGTGGCGTCAGGAGCACGATAACCTGCTGTCGTGTATAGCCGACTGTGGCGTTCAAAGCGTTAAGGGTATTGGTTGTTATATATTAGATATGAGCGCCGATGGCAGTTAAATCGGCGGCGGCGTGGGTCATAATTTCCATCGGCGGCGGCGGCGTTGTCGGCGGCGTGGCTTTGCAATACATCAGGGTTATTTTTTTAAATAAAACACGTTTTTTTAAAAACAATCAATGTAAAAATACCTTCTAACTTATTAATAACATATAGTGGTTTATATTTCTGCAGTGCGCCACAGAGTGCACCACAACTCTGAAAAAAATACTAATCAAACGTTACCCATAAACTTTGATATAAATATATTACGTAAATATAAAAAGCGCAGGTAGTACTTTTTAAGTAAACGACAGATTCAATTTTATGCAATTAAATAATATTACTTTCAACATCAGTAGTGAAAATGAAACAGCTTTTAACATATTTAACTAAAGGAAATGACACCAAACCCAAGTTAACTCAACTCAATATTAAGTAAAATTATTGAATATAGTACGAGATGTTTTTTTTTGTCAAAAAAATAAACAATTCCATAACACTTCCAGTTAATTCCTAGGTGAGGCTTCGGTTACAATTCATAGCGAAAACAATTTATCATAATTGGTACCAAGTAATATAATTGAATTAAAAAATAGTAATAGTAGATTGTTGCACCAAGCAGAAAGTAATACATTATTGCGCCGAGTGTTGGTTTGGAGCCCGAACGCAAGTGAGGGCTCTAAAAACACGAGTGCAATAACAAATCACTTGATGCGAGGTGCATAATCTGCTTTTCTTTCTACTACTGCTAAAAGTTGGTAAAAAAACGTAAAGGTACAGTTAAACCCAACTAGCGAAGTAAAAAGGATTTTGGCACCTGTTATGACGCACCCTTAGAATTTTTATATAGCCTATGACACTTGCACGTTCTCCCCGAATCTTAAGATACCCTATTTATTAAAATCGGTTTATTGGTTCTGAAGCTAAAGTCGAAAATCCGAAAATGTTCACAGAAATCTTGTATCTAGTCTATTAATTGTCATATTATGTCTTATCAGCCAGTACTTTGAGCATAACATTTTAGACGAGACAATCACAGTTCGATATTGCCGCCGATATGTGGCGGGGTTTTTTTTTTTTTGCTAACAGTAAGTCCACAGAAGAGTGGTCGGCTGTCCCGTCGGACTGTGAACGGGCGGATTGGGTAGCTGTTGGTGTAAACTTCTTGATCAAACAACCAAATTTAAAAAAAATACAAAACAGTGCAATAATGAAATTTGTATGCAACTTTATTTGCTCTAGAGCAAATAAGGGCTGCTTTGTGCTGAGTATTTAAGGCCATTATGATGAAATTAAAGCGTAGTAGGAAGAAAAGTATATTTCATTGATATTCTTTTAATTTTTTCCGGCAAGAATCGCAAAATACTTGGTCACATAAAACAATTCTTCTTTTGCCATCTAAATCGATTGATTTCCTTCGGTAAATATCTAATTGTATTATTCGCGGTCGATGCAGTCGTCAATTTGTTTTATATTTGACGTGCGTTCACTCCACTGCGAATCAGTTTCGACTGATCGGATTTATCGGATCACTCGAACGGCGCGCCGATGGTGCCGCGCCGGCGGCGACGGCGCGGCTGTTGATTGCGGCGGCGGCGGCGCGCCGGCGTGGCGCTCATATCTATTATATATTACTACTTACACATATTTAATGCAGTCAGTTGAATTGCATTAATGGACCTCCGCTATTTTCAAATGTTATAATAAAAATTTTTTGTTCCGTTACTCCATTTCACGAATTCTGTAGAAACAAATAAGAAGTACTCCTAGACGATGGAAGTGATTTTACTTGACCGTTAGTTGATCGCTATATATATATATATATATATATAAATAAATGTAAATCATAAACAAAACTAGCGACCCCGCCACAGCTCCGCCCGCGTAGTAAAAATTGCAAGTAAAATTTTGAATCCCCATTTCATCCCTTTATGTTAAACGCGCACTGCGATTTTTTACCCCGGTGAGAGTCTGATCTCTCACCATCGATGATGTGTATAGTGAGAGATCAGACTGTGGCCGCGGCAAAGAATCATAGTGCGTGCTTAGCCTTAACGGATGTCTTCACCCTAAAAGGAACCTACCTGCCACAGGTTTTAGGTTTTACATTTCCTGACATTTCGTCATTTTTTTAGTCAATTAGTCAGAGTGAGGGAGTGGTATTTCGCTTTTATATACAGTAGTAACCGTTTAGTACGACTCCGCTTAAAATGACAGACAGCTTATGGCGATGCTAGAGTCTGATCATTTAATTAAACACTACTTTAAAATCGCTTATAGCCTCATCCGGTTAGTATGAAGAAATACTCGTACTAGCGGTCCCTTAGCTGTCGTTGTAGGCAGTTTCTCCAGCCAGTGGGATCTATAAGACTAACTGAGTTTTCACCATCTGATTTTTTTCTGCCAGCTTGTGAACCTGTATGGCCTGGAAGCAGAAAATCAAGTATTGAGGTGCCTTCTCGCAGAAGCAGCTAAGACCACTTGGGACACTGAACGTTCGTCATCGTCTGCGAGTAGCGTACACGCTTCGCTCCTCTCCCAGCTTCTGACCTCGTTGTTGAACCATCCTGCCAAAGCCACTGTAGTCTGCCGCTTGGTCGATCTTCCGCCTCGTTCTCTACAGAAGGTAAGTGAACGGAGCCATTTCTCAACTAGTTTTAGTAAACAGTAGACCTTGTCACGTTGCCCATAAACTCATTATTGCTGGGTTATGATATGGCATGCATAAGTTATTATTTTAAACATTCATAAATACTTGGGAATTATTGTTATGCTTAATTGTGTCTCATACAGTCACACACGTTGTAAATGTAAAAAGTACAAGTAAACTTTTTAATAACCTGTTTTAGTCAAAGCAATTTTGTGTAAATTTTGTTAACTGCAGCTGGCTATGGAGGCCATGGATATAACAGACACCATACATAATATGTAGGTACTAATTAGCTATTATTAATATGTCAATGTCCTAATTAAAGGAGAAGAACACTATCTGAGACTCCTTGAGCACTTTAAATCTTAAGTTTATTGGGCAACCAGTAATTAGCGCCGTCTTAACGCGTATAGGGCGGCTTGCACCAAAATCATAAATATAATTTCAATCGTTAATTGTGTTAAACGACTGGCAGTTCCTATACATTTTGATAGATCTTAAACGCATTTTAACGATTTAAATACATTGATCTCATATACATAAGTAACTAGATACACAATCAGCACGAACCACTGGCTCAGCGCAATGTACAAAGTTGCCAGTTGCAGATATTTAAAATATTCATAAACCAGTGGGAAACAAATTATTATCTTCGGAAGCCTAAAGCAGTTGAGAACATAACTACATAAATAATTTGTATTGCAAATAACAAATAAATCAACATCAACCGCGCGATGATTACAAGGAGCTGTTAAACCTCATGATTATTTATTTAGGAGGAATTCCTGAAAAGGAGATTACTTTCATAAGGCCTGCTGGACTTCACCGCGCGCGGTGGAATGCTAAGGCAATGTATTGCCTAAAAAATGATTTGTTTCGCCCTCAATTAAAGTTGAGCACAAAAGAACTGGCGCCTCATTCGGGAACGCTAAGTGATTCTGTAGCGAATCGTAAGCCAGATCTCTCATCTCGCTCTTACGCATTTCGCGTCGTGCGGAAGAGTGGAATGAGAAATCTGGCTTATGAGTCGCTACAGAATCACTTAGCGTTCCCGAATGAGGCGCCTGATAGCTGTATTAGAATTTGTATTTCTACAGTATGGATTTACGTTAATTACTGGTTTCAAGCACCAGCTGGATGGTCTGCACCAAGACAAGACTTACAACTTTTAAAAGAACTCTTTCAAATTATAAACGCCAACCAAGCTAAACTGGCTTTGAAAAAAAGAAAGTTTGGCCATTTGTGGTAGGTACTTGTCAGATGAACTGGTTTCATTTGTCTTTGTTGATGACGGACCTTCAGTTGAAGACAAAACATAGGCGAAAAGAAAATCCAAGACAGCCAGCAACTCTTCCATCCAAGTTTCTAAACATACTCGTTAAAAATGGGGAGGACGACGAGAAATATACTTATAGCTGCAAAGAGTGCTAGTACGATCAATGAACGTTATTAACAATATTGCTGGACACAGTGTCGCCTTGATGGAAGAATACAATAAACTTCTCACAACCAACGAAGAACAGAAGCAATGCTTGCTATTATTAGTTAAAGACTACAGGAAAATATACCCTCATTCAAAATCGTTTCCGTATCCTTAACAACGCTTGTTTTCATAATGACGCTTGTTGAGAATAATGCCTTCGTAATGTTATAAATAATGATAAATAAAAATAGTTTTTAACCGACTTCAAAAAAAAAGGAGGAGGTTCTCAATTCGGTTTTATGTTTTATTTTTTTTATATTTTTATGTTTGTTACTTCAGAACTCTGTCATTTATAAACCGATTTGGAAAAATCTTTTTTTAATCGTTAGGGTATACTTCCACTTTGGTTCCGTTTTAGTCAAAGTCGCGGTGTGATGAGAGGATCTATGAGGAATCGATGAAACTCTTCAAATATTATAAGCACGCATATAGCAATTTTAGTATAATCTGTAATAACTCAAGCAGTTACGTTCCAAAAGCATTATTTGGTGAAGTGGAACTGTTTATGAAGACCATAAATGATCACCGGAACTCCTGAATGATAAGTATTTCACAGTTGGCGATTAAATTTTTTTATAAGGTTGTGAAGCAATTTATGGTCATTAAAATTCATGTGGTAAAATAGAACTGGGTTTGAAGAACCAGGAGAACTCCTCAAAGATTGATGCCCTAGCACCCTGGATAGCAACATTTTGTAAATGGTGATGAGCAATTAGCATTATGCTGTTGTTGCTTGATGTAATAAATGTGTTTTATACGATAAGCACTAAAAAGTATAAGATAAAATAATAATTTAACAAATAAAAAAACCGACTCCAAAACCCCTCTGAAAAGTAAGAAATAATAGGTAATTGGCTTTCGTAAGTCATTTACCTAGAAATGGGAGATATATTATTGGTTAAGTGAAGTCATAAATTAAATATATCGAAGTCGGTGGCAAGTTAATAAGGTAATAGGTACATGGAATAAATGGTACTTTCTAATACATCCCTCATACTGTGTTCATTTACTTGACAAGTCACCACCAACCACCAACTTGCCACCGACTTCGATATATTTAATTTATGACTTCACTTAACCAATAATATATCTCCCATTTCTAGGTAAATGACTTACGAAAGCCAATTACCTATTATTTCTTACTTCTCAGAGGGGTTTTGGTGTCGGTTTTTTTATTTGTTAAATTATTATTTTATTGTTAGTGACCGTGCAGTGAATCTAGTTACTTACATGAGATCAATGTTAAGTTTTGGTGCATGTGGGCCCTAGACTAAATATAATTAGTTATTGGCAAGTAATTCCGGCCCTTATGCTTTATTTTAATGTTCCTTTCAGATATTAAAACCCTCAAATACTTTACTCAACCGCCTCACAAGATTGTTAAAGTTAACAACTGCAGAGGATGTTGCCTTTTCATTGGTTTTGAGGAAGAATTCATCCAAACCTGAAATTGTATCACTAGCGAAGACACATCTGAAAAAGAGGTTTTTAGAACTCGTGCAGTGCTATCTCGACGCAGGTAAGAAGTAGTTTGATATCTAATTATTGAGAGCAAATACAATCAGCCCACAAAATATCAAATTTGTAGCTCGAAAAAGGTGACGACTACAGGTAAAATATTGCATACCGCTATAAAAAAGCCATCTACCGTACGAGACTATGTCACTGAGCTCCTCCTAAACGGCTGGACCGATTTGAATGAATTTTTTTGTATGCGTTTGGGTGGCGCCCTGGATGGTTTAGATTCATAAATCAGCCCGGCAGCTGGCGCTGCAGTCAGTTGAAATATCGTGCAGGATAACGTCTGTCGGGTCTAGTATTAGTATAGAAAACCTATCTTTGCGTGTGAATGCCCTAAGCTTGATTTTGTTTTTCAGAACGCGGACATCAAGTTGAGCGCGCAGGTCTTCAGGAATGCAGCCCTGAAGTTTTGCAAACTCTACTGACCAGCCTTGCTCACGAAAACTTTCGTTTGGCAGCCGTGACAAAAGACTTATTTTTAAAACGTTTACGAAGTGACTTTCCGCGCGAAGTGGTGCCAATAGTGCTTGCCCCACTGCTGTATCCCGACGATACACAGACGCCCCTCGAGGAGATGACAACAGCGGACGATATGGCAGTGGCCATGATGGACAACTCACTTGCAGAGATCATCCGAGATATTGGTTATAGCTTTACCTCGTCTGTCGAGGATTGCAAAAACAACATGTTAAATTTCGGCGCTAGAGAGCCGACCGCAATAGATGTTGCCAGGATTATTTCTATGATGGTCCGATATCATGCCACGATGCCCGATGGTCCGCAAATACAAACACCCGGAAATTTCTGGATGGGTCATGAGGGTAAAAAAGATATCATAACACATGGACATGGGGAGTCTTGGAATGCTGAAGTTTTCGTTCAAACTCTTAAAGAGCTGGCTTCCAATTTAAACTGGAAAGAAGTAATACTACAACTTGACCATCCAGAGTTTATAGTACCAGACCGACAAGGCCTTAACTTGTTATTTACTATACTTAGATTGGGTCTTCAGAGTGCAGGATATCCAGCTAACATATTTCCTGTAGAATACCTTTGTCGTAGATGGAGTAATCTAGAAGGCCAAATGAGCTTGATCAGTAATATACTGAAGCATCCAGATATATTTAGCTTTGCTGATCACCCATTCCACCCAGTCTCAATCGACCTATTGAAATCACCCCCTGAAACAGATAACAAAGAAGTGTCTACGTGGCGTTGTCTTTATTTGGTTGAGCTACTGATGTATGCTGCAGAACGCGACTACTATGTCCAAGTACATGAATTATTCAAGTTTCCGCTGCAGCATTGTCCGGATATCTTGCTGCTGGCTTTACTACAAATTAGTCCACCGATAACGGTATTCAGGCAAGAGTTGTTGACGACGCTGATACCGATATTTTTGGGTAACCATCCTAATTCTGCAATAATTTTGCATCACGCCTGGCATACTCAGAATCCCAACATAAAACATATCATTATGCACGCCATGGCCGACTGGTATATACGAGGAGAAAGTGATCAATCAAAACTATCACGGATTTTGGATGTGGCGCAAGATCTCAAGGCCCTGTCACTCCTTTTGAACGTTCAATCATTCCCCTTCGTCATTGACCTAGCTTGCCTGGCATCTCGCCGTGAATATTTAAAACTGGATAAATGGCTGACAGATAAAATTAGAGACCACGGAGAAACTTTCGTTTCGGCTATGGTGAAATTTCTACAGAGAAGAAGCCCTCAGGTCCTTGGGAAAGGACCAGATGAACAACTTCCTAAGGCCGCGCAACTGCCGCACGAAACTATTGGTACAATGTTAGCTTGCCTTCAGTTGTGCAGTACCAACGTGCAGCCGGAACTACAAGACGCAATCTATAACGTAATAACCAATTGTCAGACCCTGATCCTAAGCAAACCAAGACAAAGCATTGGGGGTATAGCGCGACCTCATACAAGAGTACTAGAGACCCCATTTAACCCCACAGGCTTAGGCGGACAGTTATTTACTCCACATGTAGATTCAATAGCTAACTTGACCCCTACTGTCGCCAGTATGAGTTTAGGTGCTCCGGCAAACACTGCTTTTGCTATGCCCGGTACGCTTGGCCCTCTCGTTACTACTCCGGGATCTCCATCTCGACTTATAGGTGCTGGACCGAATAGTCCATTCACAATGATGCCTTTGCAGCATAACACTAATGTAGCTACTATGGGTGCATTGGCAAGAATGACGCAAGCGCCTGCAATGGATAAACCTCGCATTCAAGATCCCATACATTTTCCGGAAATGATGCAGAATGTATCCAAAGAAATTGAAGATGAAGCAAATGGGTATTTTCAAAGAATATACAACCATCCTCCTCATCCAACACTATCCATAGATGAAGTGCTTGACATGCTAAAGAAATTCCAAGACTCCCCCAACAAAAGAGAGCGAGAAGTATTTTCATGCATGCTGCGGAACCTCTTTGAAGAATACAAATTTTTTCCTCAGTATCCAGATAAAGAATTACATATTACAGCTCAGCTCTTTGGAGGTATAATTGAGAAAGGACTAGTACCTAGCTACGTTTCGTTGGGGTTAGCTTTACGGTTTGTCCTTGAAGCTTTACGAAAGCCAGAGGGATCTAAAATGTACTACTTCGGCATAGCTGCTCTAGACAGATTTAAATCGCGTCTTAAAGATTATCATAAATATTGCGAGCATGTGAGAGCTATACCTCATTTTAGTGAATTTCCTCCGCATTTGATTGAATATATTGAGTATGGATTGCAAAGCCAAGAACCTCCTACCAAACCACAGGGCGCCGTTTTACCCACCAGCCTAGCTGCTATGTTGAACCAGAGTGCAGTTGTTACTGTGTCTGCACCTTACAGGTTAGTTAATGGTTTTTATTTTTTGATTGAATTAATTGCGCTGCCATTGCATACATAATTTATTCTTCCACCCTATAATAATTTGTTTTATATTCGCTTAGGCAGTAATGTAAACAAACTAATCAAGACAATAACCATAGGTTTGTTTACATTCAGTTAACTATTTAAACGAATCTCCCGGAAAACCGGTAATTTTTGGTATGGGATTTCGGTAAATAAATGAAGTATTATATTCCAAACAAAAATAACTGGTTTGCAATCCCTGATATGTACTAGAACTTTTTAGAAAACTATATATATAAACATTTTTCTTTTAGGGCCGTCGTCTGTGCGCCGTCATCGATTTCTGTTATTTCCAAAGTTTCAAACGCTGCTGGAGGTATCGGAAGCCGACCTTCCATTGCAAATGCCACCAATATTGATACCCTTTTGACAGCCACAGACAGGGAAGAGAAAATCAATTCGCCCCCTGAAGGTATGCAGGACAAAACTGCGTTTATTTTCAATAATCTCAGCCAACTCAACCTGCAGACAAAATGCGAAGACCTTAAGGAAATAATAACGGACGAATACTTTCCATGGCTGTCACAGTATCTGGTCATGAAGAGAGCGTCGATTGAACTCAACTTCCACGCATTGTATTCCAATTTCCTTGATGTCCTCAAGATACGCGACGTCAACAGAATGGTCACAAAAGAAACTTATCGAAATATTAAAGTATTACTACGCTCCGACAAAGGTATAGCGAATTTTTCTGATCGTTCACTGCTGAAGAATCTCGGCCACTGGCTCGGCATGCTGACGCTGGCTCGCAACCAGCCGATCCTCCATGTCGATATTGATCTCAAAGCACTCTTACTCGAAGCTTATCACAAAGGCCAGCAAGAGCTTCTGTATGTTGTTCCATTTGTGGCTAAGGTTTTGGAGTCTTGTGCAAAAAGTGTTGTTTTCAAACCTCCAAATCCCTGGACAATGGCACTGATGAACGCCTTAGCTGAATTACATCAAGAACCTGATCTTAAACTAAATTTAAAGTTCGAAATAGAAGTGCTTTGCAAAAACTTAAGCTTGGACATAGCTGATCTGAAACCGTCCATATATTTAAAGGATTCCGACAAACTGAGATTGATCGAGTTCCAACTATCACAACCAAAGCCAAACAAGGAAGCGGCAAACGCTATAGCTATAAATCAAACCATCGTCCAGTCTTCACAGATGCAACTAATGCCACCTCAGCCACAAATGATTGCCGCTGAAGATATGGGTGCCACTGCCCCCACACCCACAAGTGGGTTGGTCGCAAATGACCCTAGCATGATGCTTGGTTTGCCTGAACCTAGGTTTAATTATTTGGATGTTAATGTGTCTTCTACTTCTGCATTCGGCCAGAAAATTTGCTTCAACCCACACATTATACTGTTTCAAAATTATCCACATCTAAAGCAGTTTGTGAAGCCTGCGATTGAAAGGTCAATACAAGAATGGATTCATCCAGTTGTTGAACGGTCAATAAAATATGCGCTTACCACTTGCGAGCAAATTATTCGAAAAGATTTCGCCCTTGATCTCGATGAAGTACGGATGCGTACTTGTGCCCATCACATGACAAGAAACCTTACTGCGGGGATGGCGATGATAACGTGCCGCGAACAAATCATCAGCACCATAAGCACCAACCTGAAGGCAGCTTTCGTCACAGCACTTATGCCTTCCACGCCGCAACAGGTACGCTATTAAACAGGTTTGAGTTTTCATATTATCTGCATTTTTACAAGATTTTATTTAACTTCACTTGTTAGAATGAGTGGGTCAGATCTTGGAAGTCCACTTTGAATCAGTTCCGGGGGACAGAATAATCTAAAATTTTAACCTAAGTAAATCCGATGACTGCAATATTGAAACAAATAACTGTAAACTTTAACAAAAACTATTTTCATTACCCTTGCATGCATCTGCTCCTGAACAATTTAATTTACCGTGATTTATTTCAGAAGGAGATAGTGGAAAGTGCTGCAGCAGTTCTTGCTACTGAAAATATGGAGTTGGCTTGTGCTTTTATTCAAAAGACAGCAGTCGAAAAAGCATTACCCGAGCTGGACAAGAGACTAATGAACGATTACGACATGAGAAAAATAGCTCGCCAGGAAGGCAGACGATACTACGACCCAATCGTTTTGACTTACCAAACCGAAAGAATTCCAGAGCGGGTACGCTTACGTGTTGGCGGACCAACCGATATGCAAATCGCTGTCTATGAAGAGTTCGCCTGCAACATACCAGGCTTCATGCCCGTGCGTGACGCTGGCATGTTCATTCCGAAACCGTCGGCGCAAGAGCAGATCCCGCAGCTGACATTTAGCCAAGTTATGAATCCTACTCAAGTGTATGGCACTGACGAAATGAGTACCCTTATCTCGGCCGCCGAAGTGTTCCTATCAAACTCATTAGCCGTGGCTTCACTGGCTGTGCAATCTTCAAATATGCACTCTTTACTGGAGTGCCTAGTAATGGCCAGACGGAATCGTGACATTGTATCAGGATGTACATTATTGCAGAAGGTAATATTTAAGTTAGACATGATGGCACTTGTTACAGTGCGAGAGTTATGTATAACTAGCAAATCGCCCCGGTTTCGCACGGGTGCGTCTTAGAGTCAAAAACCATAGAGTCATAGGTGCTTTTCAAATTCGATGTTGAAATGCTTTGGTTATGGTACAAGGGCCTCGGTCAATTATGTTGCGAGTAATTTTCCAACATGTGATATCTTAATAGATAATAATTTAAATTGAATGGTGTCACGAACGATAAAAACTACTTCATATGCTTAATTGAATTAATACTTATGTCGGTCAAAAAAGCTTCGTAAGCCACGTCGCGCAAAGAACTATTTATTGTTGCGCGTAATTATAAATCTGATATCTTATAAAGTATTCATTTAATTCAATCAATTAAATAGCCAAGGTAACTAAAATAATTTATCTGCATAAGCATCAATACTATATTGGTCAAAATAGCTTCTCAAATCACTTGGACTCCCTTTCTAACTTTAAAAAAATAATTAGTTCTGTTGCGTAGTTTGGAAGAACTAAGCGTACAAATAGACAGACAGACGCGGATAGCGACTTTGTTTTGCACTATTTAGAGATAATTTGTTTTCAGGCTGTGGAAGGTCTCCTGGACGGACATATCGTGCAACCGGGAGCGAGTAGCGACCACGTGGAGATGATGACTCGCTACCGTGACGTGCATCTTCGCGTGCTCAAGCTGCTAGAGGATGCGCGGGTCTACGGACACGTGTGGACTACCAAACAGATCACCTGCTGTCTCACCGAGTGCAGGGAAGAACTCAAATATAACCTCGAAGCAGTTGATTGTCTCATTAGAAACAATCTCATCAATTTACCACAGGTAAACTGTCCACAAAACTTGTATGAGTGCAAATTGAAAGCCTTCTTGATCAGAATGTCTAACTTGCAATTCGTCTACAAAGCAAATTGACTAAAACGAATGTCTATGTGGCAAAATACCTTAAGATCAACATGTCTGCCAAGTAAAATGCCTAAATTGCAATAATACCTAAGCAGCAAATTGTCTAAAGATTGTCTAAAGATATAGATAAGGATAAGGATAAAGGTTGTCGTTAGTTATATTGTCTGGTAGGCCTTTTGCTTCTTAGTCAATATACAATGAAGTTCTAGTGCTGCATAATCAAATTGGCTGGTAGGCATTTTGCTTCTTAGTCAATATACAATGAAGTTCTAGTGCTGCATAGTCATATTGCCTGGTAGGCATTTTGCTTCTTAGTCAATATAAGCTTTAGGCTAGATTTCACGTAGACGTTTTGATTTTTAGGCAGCATGATTAATAAGCTTTGAAAGCAGCATTTCTTATATACATTTTTTTTATAGTACGACATCGCACTGGCTCATCTGATGGACAATGGTAATAATTACATGGCTGTGGCATTTTCAATGCAACTAGTCCAGCTGTACCTCGTAGACGACAGAAATAACATGTACGCCAACGAGTCTGATTTGTATCACACCACGGAGACTCTGGTCCGGATCATGTCGCACTCGCGTCAACCGCCTCCGGAAGGTCTGGGCAGCTTAATTGAAATGATTCGCGTGAACCAAGACCCCAGCGCCTATCTTGGCGAGCGATCTCCGCTAGGACCCACCGCGCATATCCACGCAGGCATTTTACAAGTTCGGGTAAGTGTTTGATTGGAGTACTGTAGAGTAATCGTCAAAAGAACCACGAATTTTAGTACTGTTTCACTTCCTATTTTATAATTCTACTTTGATGAATATCAAGATAGGCAAGTCATTGAGGAATTCGACTCTGACACAAATAACTCCCTTTGCAAGCTAACACGACTTTAGACGGCTTATGTGCAGCCGGATATCCGGAAATTGAATATCCGGCTAAAGGCCGTGCCGGAATTTCCGGTATCCGGCCAAACCACTATCCGTTGCATCTCTAATAACAATCTTCCATAAAAATCTTACTTACTGAACATTATCCACTTAGTGTGAGCTCCAGTTAATCTCGGCTGTGCCTTTAAAGAAAAAATAATAGAATAGTCACCACCGACACAATAAATACGAGGGTTGCTAATTATGAATCCACAACTGGCAAAACTAGCGTTCCTAAGAGCTACGTTCTACCTGTATGGTAAAGTTTGGGTTTCTTGACACTAGTTGTTCTAATAAGGATACCATCAAAATTTTAAAAGTGAAAAACGGGCCAAGTTTGGAGGGTTGATGGTATCGCGTATAAAAGAGTTGGGATCTGAACGGGTGTCAAGGTCCTTAGAATTTTCTTAAATGATTGCTTAAAAAGGTACTACAACATTCTTAAATTATTTCAAAGAAAATTGGTTATTTTTATTGGTATTGAATTTAAACTTAGCAAGTTTATCCATCCAACTTATAGTACAAAATTACAACTGTTAGGAAAATAAATTCAACTCTCGTATTAAAATATGTTCTCTATGCCATAAAACGCAGATTATAAATATTTAAAATCAGATTGAGAAGTATTCCTTCCACTTACCGAGGTCCTTAAATGTTGCCATTTGACGGCTGATATTTACGTCAAAGTCACTTAAATTTGTCCTAATTTCTTCAAAACTTTTTTCTCACTGTGCTATTTAATGTGGAATGATAGTGTTTTTGTCATTGATGCCTTATTAATCATTGAGTGGTGTACATATTTATTTGCGTAATACGAGTATGTATTACTATGACTATTGCTAAATCGAAATAACTTTGATTCAAATTTCTGTATTTATTTTAATAAACAAGATTTATTTTATTTAGGCCCGAGACTACGACGACCCACCGGGCTTGCTTGAGAAAACCGAGACTCTTCTCCGCGAATGGAGAAACGTTCTTCTTAGCCCAATGACAGAGATAGAGATTGCACAGAACTTCAATCTCTACGTTCACCGCATGAACATGAACGGAATACTTAAATCGGACGACATGATAACTCGATTCTTTCGAATTGCGACCCAGATGTGCATTGAAAATGTGCATCAGCAACTGAACGACGAGCGAGTGAACCCTCCGCCGTCGCCTCCCAAGCGGGAGAAGTATTACTCCATGTGTGATTCCTTCATCAAGCTTGTAACATTGCTCATCAAAAACACAGCTGACGGAGGAAACCCTACGCCTAAGCTTAATTTATTGAACAAGGTATGCACATTTTTATGCTTAACTGGTAGACTCGCGACAGCTTTGCCCGCGGTACTTTCCATACAAACTTTATGACCCCTTTTCACCACTCTAGGAGTGGAATTTCGAAAAATACCTCCTTAGTGCACCTCTAGGGTACTCGAAGAATGTCTCCTCCGAATTTCAAACCTCTAGGAGCACCCGTTTAGGCTGTGCGTTGTCTATAAGTGAGTCACGGTACTGTTTTATATGTATTGATTTCGCTCAGTGATAACGAAATTATTATAGTTTAAAAAAATGTTTCCATAGATCCTGGGCATTATTGTCGGATGCTTGCTGCAAGACCATGATGAGCACGGCACAAACTTCCAACAGTTGCCATATCACCGGTTACTGTTAATACTATTCCTTGACATGAACATGGCAGAGCCGGTCTTGGAGTCCATGAATTTCCAGGTATGTTTGTCATTGTAATATTTAAGTACTGTAGTAGCACCCATCAGCTTTCCAATTGGATTTCCTTAGAACTACAGTATGAAGAGATACAGTAGGCCAACGCCTTTCATCTCGTAGTAAATGCGAACAACGTCTAGACAGTGTCGAAACTGCATATGGACGCTGGGGATCTCACAAGTAAACAATATTTATTAATTTAAGAGGACTGTGAACCAACGGCAAAAATCAACCTTTTCATACAAAAGGCGATAAAGATTTCCACCCCATAAATGTTTACCGATTTTGACCAATTTTTGATAGGTTATCAGAACAAAATCTATACGTTTTTTGAATTTTGATTAACGATCAACAAGTGAAATAATCACCGAAATTTGTTTTGTATGAAAATACTGAAACAACAAACAAACTGAATTTATTGATTACTTGAAGGTATATTCCCTGCAGGTTTTCTATATCCTTTCTAGTGATGAATCCTGGATATATACGAGGGAGACACTGAAATGATCGGGAATAGAATATTTCGGATTAAGTTACACTAAAACCTCATTAGAATTTGGATACTGGTCTGTTGAAATCTTAATGACATTCGCAAAACTAAAAAAATAAATCTGTTGGTTTAAAGTTAACACGTCGTTATAACTTGTTTCGATTTATAATGTTGAAGCACCAAGCCAAACGACAATATAACGCTGGTATGCGGAGTTCCGACGCTGTCGTGTGTCGCTGAGCACTGTTCATTCTGCAGGTCGACCAAGAACAGCAATCACGCCTGAAAACATCGCTGCTGTGCGAACTTTTATATTAGATGCCCGTCATCATATGTCACATACGAGAAGATTCGGGCTCTTATTTCAACTGATTTTTGGAGTCAGTTATAAGCTAAAAATATTTTTATTTTTAGACATGCAGTTCCCATAGTAGTGTTTGTGTGTACTGCACATTATTTAAACGGACGAAGTATAGACGGCTACGTTGGAACTCTGTATCTAATCTTTACTGTGATGAACTGAAAACATTTTTTATTTTTCCTTGAAAGGTTCTCACAGCATTTTGCCACACATTGCGTATTATCCGGCCGAGCGTCGTGCCTGGCTTCTGCTACGCTTGGCTTGAAATGGTCGCACATCGCGCGTTCATCAACAGAGTTTTGGCTGTCACTCCACAGCAGAAGGTAATCTTATCGTGAACTCCAAATTTAAACCCGACATGGGCACCATGATTTTCGCTTTTTAATAATGTAATATATTGGTTAGTTCCTGTATTTCATTATATCTGTTTGCAGGGTTGGGGAATGTATTCGACTCTTCTGATAGACTTGTTTAAATTCTTGGATCCATTCCTGCGAAACACTGAGCTCGCGGCGCCGGTCATGATGCTGTACAAGGGCACCCTAAAGGTCCTCCTCGTACTGCTTCACGACTTCCCAGAGTTCTTATGTGACTACCATTACGGATTCTGTGATGAGATACCTCCAAACTGCATCCAAATGAGGAATCTGATCCTCTCCGCCTTTCCCCGAAATATGAGGTTACCTGATCCGTTCACTCCGAATCTGAAAGTAGATTTACTAGCTGAGATTACGCTGGCGCCACGCGCAGTGATCAACTACGCAACGATGATACCTTCTTCACAATTCAAGAAAGATCTGGACGCTTATCTGAAAGCTCGAGCGCCTGTCACTTTCTTGTCTGAACTGAGGGGGAACATGCAGGTAACACTTTTTTTCACTCGTAGCATCTACTGTACTCCAGAGATTGATTCTTAAAACTAGGTTTCCGCGAGTAGTACACTGAAAAAATGGAAGGGCTAGAAATAAACAAATTATTGCTAGCATCAACCAAGCAACTTAGTTCGGACAGAGCTTTTTTTTTTTTTTTTATTTTTTTATGTCATTGACTGACAAACGAGCTGACGGCCCACCTGATGGAAAGTGGTCACCGCCGCCCATGGACATCTGCAACACCAGAGGTGCTGCCAATGCGTTGCCAGTCTAGGGTGGATGGGGAATCGGGATGGGATGTGGACGAGGGAATAGGCCAAAGCTAGCTAGCTTGCAAAGTTTTTTGCTAAAATCATTCAAGTCCATATCTATAATTTACAAAGCTGTTATTTAGTTTCAAATAATTCTTGGTTATCTCTAGCTTTAAAATCTTAGACAAGCCAAATTGGTACTTTGCTGGCACTTCGTTTTTTCCGTGTAACGCGCAGAGCACCACACGGTTTTACAGTCACCTTACATTTAAAATTGCTGTTTAGTTTTTTGCTGTCAGTCGATTGCAGAGAAACAAACATTTGATCCAACCTGGGACCTTGCTTAACCCACTTGTCAAAATCCATCAGAATCCCTTTAGATTTTTCCCTGTGATACCTGTCAAAACAAACAGACTTACTAACAATCAGACAACTATTCTAAAAACGGCATTTTTGGATTCTGTTACATTTATATCGTCCCCCCCGACGATCGCTACCGAAAGTAAAGCTTGGCTAGCTATAGTTCCCGATATTTTCATTGTCCCATTTGACGTTTCTACGCGAAATGTTTCGTAAATTTAACTTGTTCAACGAAACTAAAAACAAAAAAGTAACATTCACAAAGTACCTTTTCAAGATTTTTCCACTAAATTAATGAATTTCATATTTTAATCTTTTGCCGTCTCCTTTAAAATAGGCAATTGCAATAAGACTGAAAAACAATGACGTTCTATAGGCTTTTAAATTTAGAGTTGCACCCGTTTGTCGGGTAGTGCCTTTACACTTCGAATAAATCGGGAAAAGCGCAAAGTTGATTTTAAAATTAATTATTATATAATAAAGCCTATTTAAGGCTAAATCTAGACATTCCGAATTAAACAATGGAATACCTACTTGTAAGGTTTGTTTTAGGTTGGTTTAACCATTTTCATTAAAAAACATTCTCCATAATCTTATTTGAAGCTTGAAACAGTATAAGGTTTTAGTTTAATTAAGTTTCAGCGAAGCGTAAAACATTTTGATAATTATAATTATATTTTTACCCGACTGCAGCGAAGCAAAAAGGATGGTTATGTTTTTGCGAGTATGTATGTATGTAATCACTCCATTATGGATGGAGTGATTGATTACATACATGGCTCCATCACACCTGGAGCCAAAACTACTGAACCGATTTTAACAATTGGGATGTCAAGCGATTCAGGCAATATGCCCGGGTTACATAGGGTATATGACGTCACCTGAAATCTAATATGACGGATGCTGGAGGACACTTTGTATCTTGATATTTTTCCACCCATGCATTATTGGTGTTCAATGAAAGGGCTCGACGAGGGCAATTCAAACATGAACATTCAAATTTATAAGTAGTTCTACATACAAATATGTATCTGAAATACTAAAATTTCGAATCATTTGACGCTACCCAAACGGTCCATATAAAACAACATAACTTAATCTAAAAAGACTTTCTTTCCTTTTGTGGTTATGCAGTCAGTTTTTAAAAAAAAAAATATTAATGAAAACCAACAGCTTACGCATGCAATTTAGAAACTAAAATAAAATTCAAAAAAGCCAATTACTTTTCTCACCGATAGCAATAAATTAAATAACGATTAACACCGCAGAAATTCTGCATTTACGCACAAACTAGGAATGAACAACACATTAAAAATTATCATTAAGAGGGTATTATTAATAAAGTCAGCGGAAAAGCGGACAAGCGAGGGCATGTAAGTTTTTGTATTGCATTTACTTGTTCCACTTTAATAAAAATCGATTCTTACTTGGATGTGATATTTAAAGACGCGCATTAGCCTCACCTCTAATTGCGTCAGTCGGCTAACGTCAAACGGGACAATAAAAATTTCGGGAACTAGTGTAGTGTAATAAATGGGTTTTTTCCCGTACTGCAGCACTCATCTAGCACGGAAAGAACTTGGCAATGGTTATTAAATCTTAGCGTTGTTTGCTAAAAATAAATACAAACTATAGGGACGCGTAAAGATTTAGCTCATTGCAAAGCATTTCCAAGATCAGTTAAGTGGCCTAGTTGTTATAGGCAATGCTAAGATATTATTCGCAACGTATAAGAAAATTTCAGCAAAACGAGTTTAGCACCTATTGCTAAATATTTTTTTACTGACTTCAAAAAAGGAGGAGGTTTTTTTCCGTGAGCGCTCTGCAAGTTGGATAATGCAATCCCCTCTTAACTCGCAAATACGAAAATTGTCGAGGCGTATAACTTTAATCGTAGTAATGTATAATTTGTTTGTAAATATATATCTTAAGCAATGACATCTGATTACTATAGATTTGTTATGTGTAAGGATAATAACCTTTCGACCGCCACAGTCGGCTGCAGCCGTCAGCGGATACAGGGTAAAAAAGTCCTTCATTACCTTGACTTAAAGTTGAAATTCGTGTTACTTCTCAGACATGCTTGGCGGTCAAAAGGTTAATGTTAACAATGACATTGTGTGCAGGTGGTGAATGAACCAGGTCGCCGCTACAACAGCCAGCTCATGAACGCTGTCGTGCTGTACGTGGGCACGCAGGCGATTGCGCACATCCGCTCAAAAGGACAGACTCCGAACATGTCCACCATCGCGCATTCCGCACACATGGACATCTTTCAAAACTTCACGGTTGACTTCGATTACGAAGGGAGGTCAGAACAATAGACTACTATTAAATGCAAAAATATTTTTGCCATCACGCTTGTGATGATTTTTAACACTTTCGCGCGAGCATCCACTCTAAGGGAATTACACATGTTGGGACACACTATTTTTTCATACAAATAAGGGGACGTCAGTAGACGGTTGAGATTTTACTTAAGTATTTAATGGTATACAATGTGACACAAACGGCTTTACACGTCGACGTTTATAAACGTTACGCCACACATAGGTAGTTTGTGTTCGTGCTCTAAGTAACAACGTCTAATCACGTCAATGTCCATACACCACGTGACGTGTCATAACGTTGTTAGTGTGTGTGAGGTCACTTGTTAATGTGCAAAACTACGTCCAAAGAGCCTTACAAAAAATCGGTTTGTTGTGACGCTATGAATTTGGTATTTTAGTATGTTGTAACGCAATGACGTCACTACCAGGATTTAATACGAGCAAACGACTTATTTACACGTTGTAGCCATAAAATAATTTCTTGTTTATACGTGTATAGACGTTGTGTCACAATGCCGAAGGTTTTTTTGACGTCTAATGACGTAGCTTGCGCGAAAGTTTTAAGTAATTTCTTGAATCAACTCTTTTTAACCATGCTCGTTTCGATTTCAGATATTTATTCCTCAACGCAATCGCAAATCAACTTAGATATCCGAACAGTCACACCCACTACTTCAGTTGCTGTCTCCTGTATCTCTTCGCTGAAGCCAACTCGGAAGCTGTGCAGGAACAAATCACTAGAATGCTGCTTGAGAGGCTGATAGTCAACCGGCCACATCCGTGGGGACTGCTTATAACGTTCATTGAGCTCATCAAGAATCCGATCTACAAGTTTTGGTCGCACGAGTTTGTCCACTGTGCTCCTGAGATTGAAAAGTAAGATTGAGTTTGAGTTTTCATTAAGAGTGTGAACCTACAGCTTTTCATACAAAAGGCGTTAACGATTTCCACCTCTTAAATGTTAACTGATGTTGACCAATTTTTGATAGATTGTCAGTCAGAACAAAATCTAGGTCTACACGTTTTGGTTTTTACAGTATAATTAATAAATCAATATTATTGTTGTTTTAGTGTTCTCATACAAAACTAATTTCAGCGATTATAAGGTTTTGTTGATCTTTAATCAATATTCACAAACGTATAAACCTATATTTTGTTCCGACTTACGACCTATCAAAAATTGGTCAAACTCGGTTAAATTTTAAGGGGTGGAAATCGCTATCGCGTTTAGTATGAAAAGGGTGGCTTTCGCCGTTGCTTCACAGTCCTCTTTTCACAAATAATTCAGACACGTCTTTGTACTGTACACACAAACTTTTTTTGTTCATTTATATTAAATAGTACCCGTTTATGTGGCAGGCTGTTCGCATCCGTTGCGCGGTCTTGCATCGTGGACAAGACTGGCACGGCTGGCGGCGGGCAGGAGGTCGTCGAGTAGCCCCGCGCCAATTGGGAGTCGGTCCGGCACAAGCATATTTTGCAAAGCTTGGTCGAGAAAGGTTAGTCTTCATCTTTCCGCTTCACTCACACAAGAAGACTCAGAAAACATATATAAGTATATTTAATTTCTCACAGCAAGAGTAGATTGTTCAACAAGGGACTGAAACGAGACAAGCCACAAGAGAGATTGACTCCTGAGCGACAGTTATTGTCAGTGAGTTCTATTTCCGAGTTAAACACTACTTTTCACTTTGATTGCGAGGGACTTAAATACAAAATTACAAAGAAATGCAATTACAATTAAAACAATATTCAGCAGAGGTTTCACGGCATACCATTTTTTATGTTCGTATTGACAAATGCACTGACGCATACATCCTACGAACGCTAAGGACGAAATTAGGTTTTTGTATCATGCAATAATATTGATGTAGT
Organism: Tortricodes alternella; assembly: GCA_947859335.1. Taxonomy (NCBI): domain Eukaryota; kingdom Metazoa; phylum Arthropoda; class Insecta; order Lepidoptera; family Tortricidae; genus Tortricodes; species Tortricodes alternella. The sequence goes on along the minus strand of OX401970.1, from coordinate 15,895,932 downwards.
CAAAAGATAAAGTCTTTTGTCGTACAATAATACATAATAATAACATTAAAAATGGTACCAAAATCAGTTTTTCGAGAATATCTTCTTTTCAGCGTCATCTAGGTTGAAAATAGTCATTACAAAAATTATAGTGCATGAAATTTCCTGCATCTTTTGTGGGACACATTTTTTCATCAGATAAATAGTCTACGAGTTACAGCAAAGTCAAGCTCAAAGGGTCTAGCCGTACTTCCATGGCGAAACTGCCCCCGATAGAAACCTATATCGTAACCTATTGTAGAGGCCGCTAATAGTAGTTGATTGAGTAGATATTAGCTCTATATATTAGTTAATTGAGGAGCGAACAGCATTTTTACAAATTAATATTTTATTTTATACTAATTACTTATAATAAATACCCATATTAATAATAAAATTGCATTTGTAGTTTTGCCTCTATCATGTTTCTAAAAGTGCAAAAACTTATGGCCCAGCCTACGCGAAGCTATTATAACATACTTTAAGAACATGAGAATTGAAATTTATATGTTTTATTCAGGCTTCCAGACTGCGGCACCACAGGGGGCGCAGCCCCTACCGCAGCCGTCTACTTCAGCCCAGCCCAAACACTGCATGCAGTGGAACAAACTCTTCAAAAAATGAATATAATATACAGTTAATTCTGAACATTCTGCAGATCATTCACAATACTGGTGACGATCGCATCCTACGAATTATTGTAACACAGTGTTAACGTGACGTCAAAGGTAGATAATGACAATGACTTATTTATTTAAAAGGGTGACCGAATCATCATCTACTGTGTTGACGTTCACTGCCTGGAATGATCTGAAAATCCAGAGATATGAATGGTTGGTTTTGCAAATTTATTCGTCGTAAGACATACAAACTAAATTTTCGATTAAAAAGAGAGCTGTTTACAATAGCCGATCATAGCCCGAACGCTCTACAACCCTATAACATACATAATACTTTTTTATTTGTGGGGCTTTTGTAAAATTGTATTATCCTTAACCTGGTTCCTGTACTTTGTTGCAAATGCCGTGATGCTCGCCAGCACCGCCACCATCACCAAAAGCAATAAATTATATCTTAAAATGATGTACTTCGAATGTATAGTGTACTTAATCCGTAAATGTACACTAACTTACGAATTATAATTATTACCAACAAATATACTAGATTTGTGTGCGACTGCATTATATAGTAATTTTAGATTTATAACCTCAAAACCCTTTGAACACCACGGCGAAATGCAAAAGCATGCCACGGACGCCAACGACGGATTTATCAAATCGCTGGCAGCATATCGGGACGTCAAAGGCACGAAATTCCGCTGTCGTATATAGCAGACTGTCGCGGTCAAAAGGTAAAGTACTTACGTCGAATGTCTTGGTATGGGCCAATAAATAGAGAATGTTTCGAATACTAATAGTAGATTTTGCACCAAGCATCAAGTGATTCACTATTGCGCAGTGTTAAACACAAAAAACACGAGCACAATAATACATCACTTGAAGCGAGGTGCATAATCTCCATTTCTTTCAACTACTGCAAAAAGTTGGTAAAAATACGTAAAAGTAAAGTTAACACATTCAGTGCCGAAAACTCGATGGTCAGGTTTTCTATGACTTTGTCGCCACGCCGAACGAATCGCTGGTCGAGTTCTTGCTATAGCAATTTTGTATAGAGGCAATTTTTCTGCGCCTGGGATGGGACTTGATTTTTGGGCTGGCACTGAAAGTGTTAAAGATTAAGACAAGACTAGCGACGTAAAAAGGTAGACTTACGAACTACGAATTTAATGATATCTTCAAGTACATAATTTTAAGATCTATTTAATTGCTTTTGTGATGGTGGCAGTGCTTTGAAGCATCACGCTGCAAATCGGGTTGTCTTCATTGATACTAAAATATAAAGAAGTCCGAGATCTCACATTAGCTCACACATCATTAATTGTACGTTGACGATAATTAAATGGGTTCGGTTTCACAAAAATATTTGCCGAATACATTAGATTCCTGGCATATAATATTCAATTTAATGTGTTAAATGTAAAGCAACAGCGCTCATTCTATTGTATGTATAACATTGCTAATCGCAAGTAAATAGACAGGAAAACAGATTGTGTAAGATTTCATACATACTATATGCAACTATTAACTATCGCAAATCATTTGTATTATCTAGATATAGCAATATAAGTTAGTATTTATTTATAATATATTCTGTTCTATTTCTGTATCATTGCAACTACTTAGAATTATTATCGTAATAATTATGTGATACGTAAAAGTCTTTCTTGGCTGCAATTCTTATTTCCATAACATTATGTCTATGGTTTAGCTCCTATTTTCAGAAACAAGCTACATTATGCTCTTTTTAGGAATCCTTGAAAAAATCACTATTTTCATTTTCTAACTTTGTCGTTTATATAGATCATGTAAAAAATGTCTTGGTCTGTAGGTAAGTGCTTATAGAATAACACGGACGTAATAATAGCAGCTTATCATTGCTGGTACGACCTGACATAATTATCTTCTGTTCGTAGAACGACGAGGACATTTTGTTTCCCATTCAACGCTTTTATTGTTCCGTACTCATGGAAATTGGCCGGTGAATTCGGGTTTCAAGTCTTAAAAGCAGGTCCAAGTGTAGTGGTTGCTGCATTTTCCTTTATGTTTAGACCTGAATTTAAGTTTTGTAGCTTATTCTACAACTGATTATTATGCCGTTGTACATTTTGCGATACCGGATGACTTGTCGAAATAGATTACGAAATCGACTGATTAAAATAACTGAATCGTGCGTGTGCGCAGGTAATAGTTATCGCGCTGCCTCTTGCTACGTCTCCTGTTGTGAAAGGGCCGTTTCGATGACACGAGCGGTAATAATTTGTTTAACAATCTGTAATATAACTAGTAACTTAATATAACAATGATCTAAAATTAAGTTTTGAAATGCAATGCGTGTTACTGTTGCAGTTTTTCTAGATGTGATTTTTCAAACGTAATTTAGGTATGTTTAGTGTTAAAGTTTATGCTACAATCTCGTCATAAGCGATGTAATCCCGTTTTCTAAACAGTTTGTGTTGTAATAAAATATTTTTTCATCGAATGTAATTTTTCTTTTTTATTATCTCGTCTTTCAGTAAATCGAAACGCTCGAGACGTTCTAAAAATCAGGCGACGGAAAATATCAATACCTGCTACTTCTTATCTGATCATTGATCGGAAGTCTAACTCAGTTCTAACTCATTTCACTTCATAATTATTTTTTGTCTTAGAGGAATCATGATACTGAATCATAAAAACTGATACTGAATGTTTCTTTTTGCACCAAAAAATATATTAACGCATTCACTGCCACCCTCGTTTCCTGCACATTCGCCAGATGCCGCACTTTGCTGTGTGCCCCAAACGCATATGTGAGTTCAACAGACTATTACCCAGTGCCTCCGACGCATATATGAGTTCATACTAATTTGACATTGGTTTGTTCGCATTGGAACTAGGTAATTATTGTAACAAAAGGAATAAAACATGGGAATTAATATTTTATATTCTTTAATCACATTGAACCTTTAAAATCGATTCTAATTGTGCTCATGTACAACTAAAATTGAACTAAATCGACATTAATGTATCTATCTATCTGATCACCAGGAAAACAATTCAGTGTTTGTGATGATTGAGGTTTATAATTAAAATATTTTGACTGAAAGTAATCATAATAATATTATGTACTTATAGTATAATTTGGGGCACTATATATCTTCTGATGAAAATATTAGGCATAAGTAAAACATTTCAACATTGATGACTCATAATACGCGTCGAAGGCACAGGGTGAAAGTCACTCAATATTATGAACGCGTCTGTGCGTCAAAAGCACAGGGTGAAAGTCAAGGTGACGCATATATGCGTCGGTGGCAGTGAATGCGTTTACCTTTTGACCGCCACAGTCGGCTGTAGCCGTCAGCGGATACAGGGTAAAAAAGTCCTTCATTATCTTGACTTAAAGTTTAAATTCGTGTTACTTCTCAGACATGCTTGGCGGTCAGAAGGTTAAATGAAATGAAAATATTTATTTTGCAAGTAGGCCACATGGGCTCTTTTACATGTCTGAAGCTACCAGCGCTTCGAAAGGTGACATTTGACAATATCAAAATAATAATATAATAAGAAATAGGAATATTTCATGTCCTAATAATTCAAATACCGAATATGAAACACTATAGAATATAGTATAGAGAACACTATGAAGTCTCTCTAGTCAGGATCCGATAACGCACAAACGAATAAATTAAAAGGTCCTTGCGAGCATGAACCGTCCGGACCCCACAGACAGCACCCGTTCACGAGTATGACGCGTATCTCGGCCATCGTCTCCCTCAACCATGTTTTAGGGAAGGTGGCGACCCGACCCGTTAAACAATGTACCTACAGGAAACGAAAATAATTTCACTATATTTTTATTGAAAATTAGTTTTTATTTGATAACTGACTTCCTTTCATGACTTCGCTAGGAATTCTTTTATACGTTGGTTTTTTCCTCGGACACTTTTGACCTTACGAGGATAAAAAATAATTTTAACCAAAAACAAAACTGACTCCAAAAACCCTTTGAAAACTAAGAAATAAAAACTGGCTTTTAATAAATTACCTACAAACATCGGATATATTTTGTTAATTCAGTAATAAATTAAATATATCGAAGGCGGTGGCAAGTAAATGAACACAGCGTGAGAGATGTATTGTTGTATACCTAATTTACTAGTGACTATGATGTAATATATAGTTTCATTATATCCACTTGTACCAAATGACGATAGCATTATGTCAACTGCTCATCAAGCTTTGTAAAATATTGCTATTAGAATGCAAGGACCGTTGACCGTAAAGGAGTTCTTGTGTGAACCCCAATATCAGTTCCGATTTACCAGATGCGCTTTAATGAGATCAAGTTGCTTGGCGACAGAGACAAGGAAATGACATCATTATTCGTTGACTGTCTATCATTGAAGAGTTCCAAGAAGTAATCCGTGGACTCCATCATCACCCAGCTTGACAATATGATGCTATTCAGTTATCTTAGAAAATGGCAAAAACGGTATGCTTGCTTACAAAATTTGAGGAGTCGTGTTGATTCCTCATGGATCCCATCATCAAATCCTACCAATTTTTCTATGGGACCATTTCTGAACTATGACAATCCCAACAAAAGAAGAATTATCGAAATCGGTTCACGTCCTAAAAAGTTATGCGAGAACATTAATAAAAAATATATATAGACTACGAGTCGAATAGATAACCTCCTCCATTTTTGAAGTCGGTTAAAAAGTGCCCTATTCTAAGTCCTAAGGTAAAGATAATATATAGGTCAGGGATCACCAATTAGTTTCGCTCGAGGTCCGTTTTAAGAAATGAAATGACCATCGCGGTCCGCACAACATTTTATAGAAAAAAATATTTATTAAACAAATGTAATTACGGAAATAAAAAGGCATTTTTTTACATATCAATGAGAAAAATGACATTATGTGTTGCGGACTATCTGTCTGAACTTTGGAGTTAAATTGGTGCAAGTTATTGACATTAAATCCCTGCACTCTGTACCTACTGCAAGTTGCTGTGTTGTCGCGGTCCGCACAAAATGGGTCGGCGGTCCGGATGCGGCCCGCGGTCCGCCATTTGGTGACCCCTGATATAGGTTTTCCGTAAAACCATCGTTAATACGAAAGGAGCTGGTAGGGCGCACTGAGAAAGAATGACAACCAAACTACTTCGGTTGTTTCAGTTTTAACCATAATTTGGTAACGCGTTATTAAAGTTAATTGTATGTAACCAAATGGTTTATCTGTAAAGAACAAAACTGATATAATAATAAAAAATCAGGGGACAATCTTTACACTTATCAATCTAGCCCCAAAGTAAGCTCTAAAGGCTTGTGTTATGGGTACTAGACGACGATACACATACTTATATAGTTAAATAAATACTTAAATACATAGAAAATATCCAAGACTCAGGAACAAACATTCGTGCTCATCACACAAATATTTGCCCTTACCGGGATTCGAACTCGGGACCGCTGGCTTCGGAAGCAGAGTCACTACCAACTATGCCAAACGTGTCGTCGTGATATGTCATTATAGCCTTTTAAATTGTATAAAATAACATGCCCACCGCCTGTGGTGATCAGATTCATATACATCTTTAACTAATTCGGTGACGGGAAGCGTTTTCTTTGGTACGTACTTTAATTGATGCTATTTGATTTCATGTCGAAAAAGACGGGTGTGGGCGTTAGGATTGGGTGAGTTACAACTTTCCTTCTAAAGTTAGTAAAGGGTTGATAATAGTCGTCATCATCATCGGCCTTTATACGTCTCACTGCTGGGCATAGGCCTCCTCTCGTAATGAGTGGGAGGGGGACATCAGAGAATTTCCAATAAGAAAACAACCAGCGGCCCTAACATGCATGGCACAAAGATAAATTAGAACCGTTTATCTCTAAGTGCGTCTCTCTCACACTAGTGCCGACGAAAGAGATAGTCATAGAGATAAACGGTTCTAATTTATATTTGTGACATGCATGTTAGGGCCGCTGGGCGACTTAATACGAGTACCTAACTGAACATATTATTATTTTTTTGGAACGCAGTTCATTTAAAAACTGCTGAAGAGATCCAGAATAACACTTAGGCAATAAAACTTCATATATTAATTCAAAACGACGTAGGTATGTGCTCAATCCTATTCTAATCGCGGTTTGATGATAATGCACTAATCGATACTGCCATCCATACTTTATACTTCGTAGGCCAGTCCATTCCAGCCGCCTATTTTCAAGGTGACAGGTGACAATTTGACTGACATTTGTCAATTTTTGTATGGAAAATAATATTACGAATTATGTCAGATGGTCTCTATTGCGTTTGTGTAAAAGACCTCTGTCTGACTTAAAAGAAGCTACACTTCATACGAATTTATTTAGCAAAACCTGTACAAATTGAAGTCCAATGGCTAATAAAAATAAGGTATTTTTAGGGTTCCGTAGCCAAACGGCAAAAAACGGAACCCTTATAGATTCGTCATGTCTGTCTGTCTGTCTGTCCGTCCGTCCATATGTCACAGCCACTTTTTTCCGAAACTATAAGAACTATGCTGTTGAAACTTGGTAAGTAGATGTATTCTGTGAACCGCATTAAGATTTTCACACTAGAACACAAAAATAGAATAAATTTTTGGGGTTCCCCCTACTACTTAGAACTGAAACTCAATTATTATTTTCATCAAACTCATACGTGTGGGGTATCTATGGATAGGTCTTCAAAAATGATATTGAGGTTTCCAATATCATTTTTTTCTAAACCTAATAGTTTGCGCGTGAGAGACTTTCAAAGTGGTAAAATGTGTGTCTCCCCCCCTGTAAACATCTAAAATAAAAGAATGATAAAACAAAAAAAATATGATGTACATTACCATGTGAACTTCCACCGAAAATTGGTTCGAACGAGATCTAGTAAGTAGTTTTTTTTTATACGTCATAAATCACGGAACCCTTCATGGGCGAGTCCGACTCGCACTTGGTCGCATTTTACTATTTATATAATTTGAACCTGAATATAAAAGGGATTGCAAGCCGATATCAAATCAATCATAAATTCAAACCTCCCCGGCAACTATTTTCTTTATTGTTCGCAACAATATCTTAAATGTTTAGCGAGTATCCAACCTTAATACGATAAAAATTACACGTTGCGGTTGGCTCGTTGCTTTTATACAATAAATAAATTCAAACTGACGGCAAAATTATATTTTATGTTTATAAATACTAAAAGCTTAATGACAGGGTGTTGGGAGCGCTTGCGCCTTCGGAGCGACCTGTGCTCCGGGCCGCGGCATGGTAGCCTTATAAACCGTTGAGAATGCACACTAATCTCTATATACCAACTTATTTTAAATTAATAATTACAAATACCTACCATTCCATTACTCAGTTGTTTATCAAAAATTGTCATGATTTCTTCCTCTTAGCACAGAATGTGTACCTAAGTAATAGTACTCAGTAGTAAGTACTACGTGGACGAAGAAAGCTCACTCCACGCCGTTTTGCTCGGTCTAGCGTTTTATGGACATATAGGTACTTACCGATATCTCTGGCTCTGGGGTCACTTGGCGTAAAAGCCAAAACCCGGCTGTTCAGGAGAGCAAAAAAAACGTTTTTATTTTTTCTATAACTGTCTAAGTAAGTACAGCATCGAGAGATTTCTTTTTGTCGTTTTCTTCCATTTCACACAAAATTAAACTGTACTTTACGTACCGTACCCAACGGGTAAAACGGGACCCTATTACTAAGACTCCGCGGTCCGTCCGCCTGTCTGTCTGTCTGTCTGTCCGTCTGTCACCAGGTTGTATCTCATGAACCGTGATAGTTAGACAGTTGAAAACAGAATAAAATCTTGACTCGCACTTGGCCGGTTTTTTTTAATATACTTACTGACTGACATGAAGGTAGTTTATGAATCCCGTTGTATTTAACGCTTAAGCGACGTATTTGATGCTTCCATTTTTTCATTTATTGGATTAAGATATGTGATGGTTACGTCAATCCAATTATTAAAAAGATTAATTACAATTGCAAAAATACGTGGTTATAAATAATACGGTCAAAAATACTATGACGTGACGTATAAACCATTTATTTTAACATTGGATTACGATTGAGTTACCGATTTTTCTTTGCTGTGTTTTTTCTTATTAAGAAAATAATGGGCCGTGTAAACCTTCAACTTGCGAATTTCGTCATATCGTATATACAGATCGATAGAGCTTAGCATTCTGAGAAAAACGTTGTATTTAACTCATTTTGACCAAAATGGCTTTTACGTCGGAAACAGTGGAATGTCAATCGCTCGACGTGACTACCGCGCCGCTGCTGAGCCGTGCTTATGTGCGAATACAGATCATCAATTTACTGATTATTTTCGACAATAAGAAGCCCCAGGACCACAGGATTTAGTTTCATAGTACAGTCAAGGTGAGAAAGATATGAGCGGACCAAGTGACAAATTTTTGCCCCTTTGGTAACGTATATTCATGAACTCGACTGTACATACTCGTTCTTCTCACTACGGATGGTCCTGTGGAATTGAATGACGCTGAGTGGTAGAGCTCGTTGTGGACTGGGGTTCTTGCTTGATGTAAAACAATAACTAGCACTGCTTATTGTGATTAAATATTTATAAATTTGGGTTTCCAAACTGTTTCAGTCCGTGGCGCACTTAGTGGTTTAGTATTTTGTCTCGGCGCTTTAGCTAGCTAACTAGTCGAAATAGGGTACTAAAATACTAGGTAGATAGGCACAAAAACCGCCTCACGACGCCCCTCTTTACTTTCTGCGGCGCACCAGGGCGTCGTGGCGCACACATTGCGAACCCCTGTATTAAGTGGTTCAAGGCAAACATGGTTCCAGCTCGGATGCCTGGTTAAGACTACATCTCTCTACAGAATTGTCTGTCTGTCGTTCTTTTCTTTCGTTCTATCAATTTCATATAAATATTGAAATAAAAATTAAGAGAAAACGAAATTTACAATAGGTGCAATAAGTTCTTATTGAACTTCTTGTATTATATTTTTCCTTCCCGTGGGAAAAAGAGCGACGCTCTAGTGATATAATTTCCCTACCTAGTTGGGAATGCAATACACATAATGATCATTTCCTGGAGAATATAGTATTTATTACTCCGATTGTATTATGAATATTAAAGGAAATAAAGAAAATAAATACTTAGATATTACACAACCCAAAAAAATGTAATAATTATAACCACGGTAGTCAAACAGTTACCTAGGTATCGTGTATTAGTACAATAGTGGATTGTTAAACCAAGCAGCGCCTATATTCGGGAACGCTAAGTGATGTTGTAGCGACTCGCGAGCAAGATTTCTCATCCCAATCTTCCGCACGACGCGTAATGCGTAAGAGCGAGATGCGATTCACGCTCGCGGGTCGCTGCAGGACCACCTAGGCGTTCCCGAATAGACGCCCAGAAAGTGATTTAGTATGGCGCCGAGTGTTAGTTAAAAAACACGAACGCAATAATAAATCACTTGATACGGGGTGCATAATCTGCTTTTCTCTTAACCACTGCAGAAACCCAATAAAAATTACTAAAGTTAAAAACTAAAACCCGACTTGCAATGTAAAAAGCATTTTTGCTCTTGGTATGACGCATCCTTAGAATTTTTATATAGCCTAATGACATTTGCACGTTCTCTCCGAATCATGATACCCTATGTATTAAAATCGGTTCAGCGGTTCACAAGCTATAGTGTAACTTCCGATTTTTTTTACAGATAACCTGTATATATCGATTCATTTTCATATTCGCGGCAATTTTTATGACACCAGGCAAGTAACTATTATTTTTGCAGCCAGTACTTTAAGCATACCATTTCAGAAGGGGCAATCACAGATCGATATGGCTGCCGATACGTGGACTCTCTTGCTAATACTTTGACGGTTTTTTTTAACTTGTAAACGGGTCGTGTACTTAAGAAGGTTTGAAAAACACTGCTCTAGAGCAAATAAGTACTGTTTTGTGCTGAGTATTTAACGACATAATGATGAAATTAAAGCGTAATTGGAAATAAAACTGTTTAAGTTAGCCATTCACTTCCCAAATTGACCGTTCTGCGTTGCAGTATTGGTACCTACAACCGGTTTGGTATTGCCGGACTCTACGCGATTTGTTAGATGCCTTCCGCGAACGCATTATTTCCATGTAGCGTTTTTCAGTCGCATTTTTCCGCGATCGATCAATTAGCTCATCGTCTTTTTACTCGTAGCTTTATTTAATGTCAAAATATACCGGAGTCATTTTTGTTTCGCGTTGCCTTTTCCCGAAATCGGTGTATTTCTTCATCGCATTTCAACTCGTAGCATTGACAGCTAGTTTTTTTGTTGGCACATAAAAAAAACTAGCTAGCAATGAAATTTGTTGTTGATCCTACATACCAGTATAATGGCCGAATTCAGAAACACCACTTAAGCATTTGGTTAGAGATTAAATAGTTAAATGTCTCTCAACTAGTTGTCATCCTACTTATACAAAACGTCACACAAACGTCACTTTAATTATAGATCAATTTGAGTGGCCTTTCTGAATTTGGCCATAAGACTAGAATCATAAATCTTCATTAAATAATCAGTAAATACATTTCATACATCAAGTAAACAATCTTCGATAATGCGGCGGCATGTTCTATCATACGCCTGCATCTCCGCATCATTTTAACAGCTCAGCACATGAAAAAAAGCCTGTTTAAATATCCAGTTTATAATTTCCCAGTAGTTATGAACATGCAACTATAATCCTCAAGATTCCCTTATAGTCGTAATGTTAATATAAATTAATAAATAATAGTGGTATTCATGACAGGTATTATTAAAGGTGACATTACTTAGACGTACCATGTTTTTCCCACGTAAAAATGAAATTTAATTCAGCAAAAATGTACATGATATGATGTCATTGGGACCTAACGAGTTAATGAGCTTAATGAGATAACAAATGATGTTAGTTATACCATACACAGTTCAAGAAACAAGTTCATAAACAGTGTAAAGTTTAATTCACAGACAATACCTCTCCCACAAAGAAAATTTGTATTTCGTGTCCAAAAAAGGCGCCTTCCACTTTCATATGAAAGTAAAACGTAGTCTAGAAAAAAGTAGCCATAACCTTTTTGTTTTCGAGCCTTAACTGGAATCATAAAAACTTTTCGTGATCTTACACTTCTGTATTATTTTTTCTTAAACTGCCTTTCACATATACCTTCTTTGACATAAGTTTTCCTGTTATTCTTAACTCTCTCTCAGCATCCTCGAAGTTCATCAGACATGAAAATAAATGATACAACCTACGAGTAAAAGTTAATAGTGCAATACTGAAAATGAAATATATTACAGTACCTACCTATTAACAACACAATATTGAAATTTCAAGTTCTCCTACAGTACGGGGTAAGTTTATTAACATATATACATATTAATAAACTTACCCCGTACTTTAGGAGAACTTGAAATTTCGTGTATGTTTAGGTATTACATCAATCTATGCTTTTACTCCTATTCTTCTTATCAAGTAATTCAGATCACCTAACCTATTTACAATGTCATAATATGGACCTAAATAATATTTGGCATGCTTAAGGCTAAGCCAAGGCTTCTCTCTTTTTGGAGTATATAACGTGACGAAATCGTCCAAACCGTCGTTTATTCAGCAAATTGGTCACCTGTGGGCTCATTTACTTGTCACTTGAATAAATTAAAATGGGTTTAATCTTCCAGCGCTCCGGACACGACCATCGTGACTCAGATGAATCGCCGCCGATCTTAATAAAAGAGATTGTGTATTTTTATAACAGCCAAAAAGCAATACTTATTTGAGCACTGAATGAGTCTGAAGAGGGTGCTAGAAAGTTCAACACGCCTTCAAACCGCCAGATTGGATTAGTGCGAGGACCCGCGGCGCCCGCGGCGCGTCGCGCGCCCTACGCGCCCCACGCGACCGCAGGGCGTGCTCCGCGGGCTCCTAATATGTCATTATAGCCTTTTAAATTGTATAAAATAACATGCCCACCGCCTGTGGTGATCAGATTCATATTCATCTTTAACTAATTCGGTGACGGGAGGCGTTTTCTTTGGTACGTACGTTAATTGATGCTATTTGATTTCATGTCGATAAAGACGGGTGTGGGTGTTAGCATTGGGCGAGTTAAAACTTTCCTTCTAAAGTTAGTAAAGGGTTGATAATAGTCGTCATCATCATCGGCTTGTAAACGTCTCACTGCTGGGCATAGGCCTCCTCTCGTAATGAGTGGGAGGGGGACATCACAGCAGAGTATTTCCAAAAAGAAAACAGGGTGAGTTAATATGAGTAACAGAAGATATTTCTTTTTGGGACGCGTATCATTTAAAAGCTGCTGAAGAGAGAAGAGAATAACATTTAGGCAATAAAACTTCATATATTAATTCAAAACGACATAGGTATGTGCATAAAGCAAATTAATGTCTTATTATATCCGCGTCAAATGTCATATAAATATTATAATCTGTACTGGCTTTGGCCAAAGAAACGAAAAAGAAAAAAAAAATATGTGTCACATGTTTAAAACGCGTTGAGTATTGGATATGACGTGTCTTGTGTCTTTCTACATAGGTATAATAATGTCATTGGCTTCGAGTGTGTTGTTGGGGTGTTCTGTTCGCGTTTGGCTTTCTTTTTATACAGTTAGGCTACTCAATAATAATATTCTATAAAAAAAAAACTCTTTAATTTTTTGTTATCATCGGTTAAAATAATTAGCGGGCCGCTATTTGTAATGAGTTAAGAAGCCCTGACTTTTTACTTTTTTATCAACTCTCGCCGAACAGACCTTACATATTGTTAATAGGTAAAATTAACAAGTTTGGATGAATATAAAACTTGCCAAGTTATTAATTAGTACCGCTACCGTTCTGGCGTGAATCGGTAACAAACCATCCATCCATACTTTCAAATTTATAATATTATAATTATAATAATAATATTATATGATATAATAGGATGACAAGGTTGGTCTGTGTTATGAAAAATTTCAAAACCCTTTTCCGATCTATGAACCTATTATTTCCGTCAGTGTCTATATTTCCTACTACTAGCCCGTCATGTGATACCACACGCTTCCGCTTAAAAGTAACCTAAACAAAAAACAATTTCAACGTGAAAACGAACAAATGTTCACGTGTAGGTATCGTGCAGGCAAACTGGGTTTCCGATTTATCCCCTAACTGGCAGCCCGAGTGGTAATACATGCAAATCGTCTACATATAATGTATCTAATTCATGCAGTTTCAAACAAAAAGCTGCCTTAATTTTAAGTCGAGCCGAGCTACCGACTTGCAAGTCCCTCATTACCTTCCACAATCAAATTGTAAGTAATTTCAATAAATATGGCCTTTGCGCACGCTGCCTTTAGTTAGCCGATCCTTTATATTCCCATCTAATAAACAGTTGGGCATCACGAGAAAGCTGATCGATCGCCAAATTGATATGTTTTATTACTTTCTCACGATCTTCCCGTAGATCGGTTTTTATACCTTTTAAACGTCCAAGTCTTTAACGATCATGCAGATCTAAGCATAAACAGCACTATAGAACTTTGGTATTAATGGATAACTAGAAACGTCTCGCGGTTTGTTTGCGTCCGACACTTCGTCCCAACGGCAAACGTCACCCTTTTCATACAAAAGGCGATAACGATTTCCACCCCTTAAATGTTAACCGATTTTGGCCAGTTTTTTATAGGTTGTCAGTCGTAACAAAATCTAGGTCTACAAGGTTCTATGCGGTCTCTAAAAAATTCCAGAAGTTTTCCATTCATATCTATATTAATTATACAGTACATACACCTACCTGGGCGACCGAGCTTTACTCGGGGTCTTACTACCTAAAAACCTGCAAATCTTTTTTCAGGCATGAGACTTATCTAGATAAACTTAGAACGTTAATTTTAAATATGGACGTGGGGTGCGTAACGTTCGGTATAACAACTTTTAAATAAATAAATAATAAATAGTAATTATATTCTGATATGATCTAACTATCATTGGGTATAATGAACTTGTATTATAACAACTATTAATCTGACAGCTCAGTGGGTATAATGTACTACTGGTATAATCTGGAATACATACTACTATAAACTACCTAATCTGGGTTAAGGCAGGTTTCCGTCACATAATGTAACACAAAACCCCACTTTGTCCTTACGCAGCATAAATATTCGCTGTTCTAACTTGAATTTCATAAATTTAAATTCTTATTTAGCCGTTGAAAAGCAAACATGCCGCAATACAAGTCATAATTAATCACTCAGATAAACTGCACCAATGAAGGAAGGAAGTCGGCTACATTTATATTTTGTGTGACAAAATACCAAGCGGTTTGATCCGGACATAAAAACTCAAGCAGCCCGTTCACGTAGGGCAGAGCTCATTTCCCAGAGACGATAGAAATATTATATCGATATCATGCTTATAAAATACGTCGCTATAAAAAAAAAACCTAAGACCGTTATTATAACACGTTTGTTTTGCAAATAGGAAACAAATAGGTACGTACCTATTTTGCTACCATAGATATACGTGCCGTAAGATGCTCGGAAAATGGCAGTTTCTCATAAGCGCAATACTTCCAAGTATTACGCTTACGTTAAACAGACTGTCAATAGATGGCGCTTGCAATACGGGTGATTTTTATTTACGTAAGCGGCTGTGGGCCACGCGCTGTTTTGGATTTGAAAGTCTTAATACGTATTATTATAATACCTATATAGTGAAGGATAATTTTGACAAAGATAACAATTAACGCAGTACCCTCCATCGGCCCTAACATGAATGACACAAAGATAGTAGTGCCATCTGTTCACATTAGTCTGCATGTGCAAATAGCCAACACACATGTTAGTTAAACAGACTGTCAATAGATGGCGCTTGCAAATCGCGTGGTTTTTAATTTATTTTTTAATGAAAACCTAAATTTTAATCTATTTGTGTATTTTTGTGACAAAGCGACGAACATAAGCTTTAAAATGACGTTTAAATCATTCATTTTGATAAAGAATTAACGGAGATATGGAGCGTCTTCAAAAAATATAAATGATGATCTTTAAAGAGAATCAAGAAAGTACTCTAGAAAATCTATTGAATTTGAATTTGGAATCAATAAGTTAGACACTGGAGCCCTGCCTCACCGCCACGCCATGGCGACTTGGCGACGTCACCGGCGACGCAAGCATGACTATCTCTGGCATCCACAGGTCGCCAAACAGAGTAGCCATGGCTACTTTTCAGTCAGTTCGACGACGACCGTGGAATGGACGTAGAGGTGATTGCACTTATTTATTGTGTTCATTGCAGATAAAAAAAAAGAGAAATGAAGAACAAAAGTAATAGTTCATCCATTTATTTTCAACGATAAATCTTTCTTAATCGAAACTTATTTTTTTCACCACAAACGAATGATTTGATTTTACTTTATTCTTAAATCTTTTTTGAGTACAGTACTATGCTTTTACTGTAATTAACCAGCCTGACCTCGTATTATATGATATAAGTCCTCGACCTGTGAGCTCGGACTTTTGAATTACTCATTTAAGATATCTTTACAGTAACGTACTATTGCATAATCGTATATTTAATAGCATTTCTACTGACATCTACCTATATCTATTGCTTTCGTGCCCATTAGGTTTGTCTGTTGCACTTTTTATGTGTTATTTTTAGTTTTTTTCATTGAATTTGTAATGTAACAGTTAAACAAAGACTTACTGCTGAGTTTCTTGTGGCGTTTCTCCTCAGCACCAGTTGGTGTCACCTTTCAAAACACTGATAGATTTATGGCCGAATTCAGAAAGGCCACTCAAATTGGGCTTTAATCAAAGTGACGTTTCAGTGACGTTTCTGTATAGGTTGACAACTAGTTGAGTTTCTGAATTCGGCCACCAGGCATGTGAAATGTAATTGTTTTTTTTTTTTTTTTTAACAAACCGTTAAATTATTGACCGAGCGAGCGAAGAGTCTCCGTTTCAGCTTGGGCAAAAATGCCTTCGTATGTCTGGCTGTCCATTTGTTCTTCTCTACAGGTCGCAGTTCTCAACCGATTCTCGTGAAATTTTGTGAGCAGGTTCGATAATTATATAGATTTTTTTGTTAATTCAATTTTTCATAATTTTTAAAAATGGCCGAGATATGAGATGTCAGTTTGCTAACGGCAAAGTTAAGTTTGTTGCGAGGTCTACAGCTCACGGAGCCACTAGTATAATTTTGTTAAACGTAAATATGTAAACCCAAGAAATAATGGTGTAGTTTGAAATTATTGTAGTGATCGATAAAGGTGTTGGCGCACCTCTACTGTTTCACATTCGAGCCTTTGAGCCGTCGCTTATCGGTAGCGTTTTACATTTTTATTGCTAGCGGATACGGGCCGCGCTGCGCCGACATTATTATTTCTCCCTCGCAATTATTGTTTAGAGAAGTCCCGCGGACAACTAGCACGACCAGTCCCTGTTGAAGTTTGCACGCTCTCTGTTTATTGGAAAATTAAATTTAAAAAACCGGGCAAGCGCGAGATGAACTCGCGTGGAGAGGGTTCCGTCCGGTACATGATTATCTGAAACTGTTACTTTAAATACCATAGACTTTTTTCCTTTAATCTCTAGGAAAATAACTACTTTCTGTATTTTAATACAAATGTAGGCCCTGTTATTTCGAAGATAAAGGGGAGGTAATGGTACATTTTCGCCTATTTTCCTAAATAACTTCAAAACTATTTATTTTAAAATTCAAAAGAATTATTTAAGTTCTCACAACGAGCCCTTTTATTTGGTATGCCACAAGATATAGCTTGCGAACCTTTTTTTCAAATTTCTAATTAACGTTCCCACTCCCCCCCTAAAAGTGGCCCTTACGTTTAAAATTCATTTATTTCCGTTACACGTTAGCTGATTACCTCAAGAATGTACAAACACGGCACCGTCAAGACTTTTAGTCCTATAAAGTGGTGATTGGCAGGTTCATCATCCTGCAGCCACGCGATACTTCTTATAACCTTTTTTTGGGAGCTCTTGCTCTGATTCGTTCGCGAGATTTTCATTGTCCCATTTGACGTTTCCTACGCGACAGTTTACGTAAATTTAGCATGTACCATAAAACTAAAAACGTAAAAAAATAAGTGGTACTTGTACTTTATAAGATTCACTAAACTAATAATCAAATCAAAAAACACTAAATTAATACTTTTCATATCTTAATCTTGCATATTTCTTTTAAATAGGTAATTAAAGTAGGACTGCAAAACAATGACGTTCTATCGGCTTTTTTTATTTAGAGTTGCACCTGTTTAAGTCGTGTAGTTTCTGTACACTTCGAATAAATCGGGTAAGCTGCAAAGTTAATTTTAAGGTATTTAAAAACCAAATACTAATAAAATTAATTTAAGGAGGCTAAATCTAAGTAAACAAAGGAATACCTACTTGTAAGGTGGGTTTTAGGTTGACTTAACGTTCAACTTTTTCTCTTAGCGTTTTCTATGCTTATCGTCATTCGCTGAGCTGGTCGACGTTACTGCTGCAGGGACACCCATGTGGAGCACAGACAGAATTAATTACATACGTATATTGAAGTCGATGGCGAGTAAATTAGTTATTCATCCATACTACCGTGCCCTTTGACACCGATTTCGATTTATTTAATTTAACACTTATACTTAAGTATATCTCACATTTCTGGGTAATTGACTAACGAGAGCCAATCATTATTTCGTACCCTTCAAACGGGATTTGAATTCGGTTTTTTTGTTTATTTTTTTTATTACTTGCCTCCCCTTTAATAGGTCCCCCACGGTGGCTTGACCAAATTGGAAAAGCTATAGGTACATAGATACTTATTCGAAAGTTACCCGAATCAAATAGAAAACAGTTAGGCATCGTCCTAAAAGAACGCGATTGCGCGATCATCGCTAGGTCACACGAACTTTGTTTATTTATTTATTTAAACTTTATTGCACAATATGCGAATGTCAATTCGATCAAGATATGAAATTCCACGTGATTAAAGTTGCGGACATTAGTGAGTATTTACTATGATAACTGCGGAAGGGTCGTGTTTGTACGTTGAATTTAACTAAAGAAAAAAAGTTTTGGGGTACTAAGTATTTGGAGGTAGTACATACAAATAGGTATACCAATTTTGAACTTTTTGTTTGCGCACACATGACACGATAACTGATTGGGTCATAGTGGGTACTTTATTTCCTTGGAAATAATGAAAGGGTTCCCGTATGCATAATGTTAAGTTGACGCAAGTGAAGTCGCGGGCACAGCTGGCCTAGTGTTTGAATATTTTTATGTACAATCATAATGGCACAACATTTGCGTACGTCTTCTACACCCTTCAATATCTATTTATTAACGTATCAGATGAAGGAAAATTAAATCATGTTCCCTCGTAAAATAAATTGCGCTAACGCGACTCAAACCACCGTCAGCGAGGTGACAATATTAAAATTATATCAAGTTATCAACCAATGGGGAAACAGAACGCATCTGAGCGAGATGTAAACCGCCAATGGCTTAGGTTAGGGGAATCGAAAGTTGAAATTTTACGCATCTGTTTCGATGATTTCGATCGAACGACTGTTACGGGGCGGGGGTTGGGTGCTGGAGATGCGAACACGCCGACTATATTGTCAGCCGGGGTAAAGCGAAATTATTACTGGCTCATATCTAGTCTCTAATATCTAATTAATGTCGTACCTACCAGGGCGTCTATTCTGGAACGTCTAAGTGATACTGCAGCGACCCGCGAGCGAGACTTGCATCTTGCTCTTACGCATTACGCGTGGTGCGGAAGAGTAGGATGAGAAATCTCGCTCGCGAGTCGCTGCAACATCACTTAGCGTTCCCGAATAGAGGCGCAGATCGCGTGTCGGCTTGTTATTGGCATCATTTCTCCAAGTTGCACTAACATATTAATCCATTATAAATCAATTAGATATAAGTAGTTAGGTATTTATTGAGTGCAAATGCCAGACATACGGTTCATCATATACCATCTTAGGACTAATTAATCGAACGTGGCCACAAGTAGTCTTGTGGCTCTGCCCACCCCATTAGGGATTTCGGGCGTGATAATATGTATGTAAATGCCAGAAAACTCTTATCATCAACGTTATATTCAATCAAAACTTTTAATGGTCAGGACCCGGTAGCGGCAGAATACATAGTTTTGTTAGTCGACCACAATCATAGATGAAAATGGACTAACTATTAACCTTATTAAAAAGCCATTTTGAAACTTCAGGAATATTTTTTGCAGACCTATCTAAAATACCTCACACCACAGGTTTACTTTCTGTCAAATGCTGCAATATTCAAAGTCAAAGACAAAATAATCTTATTCAATGTAGGCTTTTACAAGCTCTTATGATGCTGGTTTTAAGTATGCTTGCCTTCTTTGTTCTGGTAGTTAAGATATTTTTATCGCGAGAATAAATGTTTTGACCTCGCTCTCCACTGTTCATCTTATAATCGGCGCAAAGTCAATGTATGTCTTCTGTTAGTCAATAAATGTTTCTTTCTTTCTTTCTTCCTTTATTTGATCTATGTGCACTGTTTTTTTTTAAAGCCAGCTGCTCGTTAAGTAGTTCATCGTTTTGTCGTCTAATTTCTCTAACAGGAAGTTCGCGTAGATTTGGTATCTCTGGTTCCTCTCTTTTGGTAGTAGAACTTAAACCGACTGTGTCCATATTGTAATCAGAATGTTCCTAGTTCAAGCAATGTTCATGTGCTCTATGATGACGGTTAAGTTCGTTTGGGTTTGCTTTAAATACTTCGGCTATACAATTCTGTTACGGGGGCTGT
Organism: Tortricodes alternella; assembly: GCA_947859335.1. Taxonomy (NCBI): domain Eukaryota; kingdom Metazoa; phylum Arthropoda; class Insecta; order Lepidoptera; family Tortricidae; genus Tortricodes; species Tortricodes alternella. Next base: position 15,875,458 of record OX401970.1, on the reverse strand, counting down.
TCCATTTCGCATATGCGCGATAGTGAAAAAATTAAAATTAAAATGAAAATGAAAATATTTATTTCGGACATTAAAGGATATCCATAATCACAACACATAATGTTAGTAACATTGACTTAATAACTAAGTTAGTAAAATTTAAAAAGGTCATTGGATTTCACGTGGATGGACATCCAATGAGTGAGGATAGGACTGTCCATCCTTTCAGCGACCACCTTCAGGAGAGTGTTGGTGCTGCCCCGCACACGGCCCCATAGGGACGCCACGCCATAATGCTTTCTATATATCTTGGATTGGCCCTGGTCTCACTTCTAATTGATATTCCTGCCCTACTTCCTCGATTTCCAGCCCTCGGTTTTTAATAGTTATTTCTCCCACTTCAACTTTTGGATGTAGGTGTTCTTTTTCCGGCGCCTTTCCTCTTTTGTGTGCTTCCTGTAGAAGTGATACTTAATTTGCATTATCTTCGATGGGTGGATCCATGTCAGGTCTCAGAAGAAGAGTCTGCATTGTTGTTGGTCCTTGAATGCTTTGATATTTTGTAGGTGGCACATAAATAGTTTCGGTCCACATGCCAAGGTACGCTCACCCTGCTTCTTTAATGCCGCATTTAGAAACCTTTTTGCATCCATGGTAAGCGTGCTTAAGACTAAAACTCAACCATTAAAGGGGAAAAAAAGGCTTGCCCAACTAAATCAGGTTGTGAAGTACTTATAGGTAGCTACGGCGACATATTGCAGTACAGGGAAAGTAAATAATCGTAAAGCCAGCTCGCCGATCGCCCAGCCAAAGTTTAACAATGCCTTATGATTATTGAGGGCGTGGTATAATAAAGTAATAGTTTATTGGTGGTATGTTTGTTTGCTCGTCCGTGCGTCATAGGCACGCCCGATGTCGGTTTCAGAATCGTCATATTTTTGCTCTAGTTTAAATTAGAACGCTGTCGATTTTTGTGGTTGAGAGAGCTCTTCTGCTGTCATCGTGTCCGTCGTTCATTTCCTAAGATGTCAAATATAATATATAGCTCTATTTTACTACTCACATTTTTCTTTAAATCTCATAGATTATTTATTCAAATCAGATTGTGATAAAGTGCTGCACGAACAAAAAATCGCGAATTTTTATAACTCCTATGTAGGATGACTGGTTATTCGATACCGGGATTCCTTTTAAGGGGATATAGAACAACTAACTCATTTGCAGCAAAAAAAGTCATGTAGTAGGTACCCAGTCCGAAAATTATTAGTTTCTAAGATATTAAAGCTTTAAGTTTTTTTATGGAATTGCGCAATTATGCAGTTTTAAACTAACATGGTAGCAGAAGTCGCATTGGCCCAACGTTAGTAAGTGGATGGGCGTAATGATATTATTTTACTACATTGGGCCAACGTTACTTAATATCTAATAGGGTCTTCATTGGATACAATGCAGAAATGCAAATCGTTTTCAAACAACGGTAACGGTATTCACAATGGACCAACGTTGGTAATAATAATCTTTTGCTTTTATTGGTCCAATTGATTTTTTTTCAGCAATTTCAGTCACTATAGTGATATATATAGTCGTAAAACATATATATATATATATATAGAAGTATTTCAACGATTAAGACGATGCTTTTTCCTTTTGGATGGCAGCCCTGTCCACAGAAACAACCAAAAACTTGTAATTATGCACAAATTAAGGCATTTGTAAGTGTGACAAGGTATTATTAGCCTGTAACTGCCCTAAAAAGTCGAGTAACGATTCAACTGCTACTGTTCCATTGTCCGGCTCAATCCGCGCCGTGTCCATGCACGCTATCTAGCAGACTACACTATCGGAGTCCGCGCTCTCTATGAAAGTAATCCTTAAGTTGTACACGTTAAAGAGGATTCAACGGGCATGAATAAAATGGTAAAATAAGGAGTTTCACAGACAAGACAGGTTATAGTGTAGGCTCCACTAGGAGTACACGATCAGCTTCGTACTCACGAGCGCGAATCGTGGAGCGCAGCACGATTGCCCACGTGGCGAGAATGACAATAGGGTCACCGGCCTCTAGCACGATTTAAAGACCATTGTTTAATATAGCTCTGTATTGTCTGATAATGCTACAAATCGATTTTGATTTCATGTCAATGTAGTAACGGGATTCTACAAACGATTAATTTTAAACGGTTCGTAATAAAATTGTTAATTGATTAAATGTTTGCCAACTACTGTATCTGAGACACGCTTCATTTTTTGGCTGACATAAATCATATACTTACTTAACTTAGATAGATCATTCCTTAAAAGGTGAAATTTCTGAAAAACTTTTCTAACGTGCTGCAATGTAAAAAGAAACAATGGAACACGTGCGTCGTGTTTCAAGTTTATTGATAAGTTTTGTAATTAACCGATCCAACCGGTACCGATCGTAGGCAACATGTACGTACCTTTTATAGTAGGGAGACCAAGTGATAAAATATACATTTTCGTAGTATTTATCAATATTTTTTTCTGCGTATTCGCTCCTGTGTATTTTTGGTATGCACTTTTTATTATCACATTCTTTCTTTCAGGGTGTGTCGTTGATATGACTATAGTCTTCCTGCTGTCATTTCACTTTAAAAACCAGCAAGTTTCATCAGCAAATAAACCTATGTCACACTTGATATTTATAAGGCTAGGTAGATCGTTTATATAAACAAGGAAAAGGAAAGGTCCCAAAATAGATCCTTGGGGCACTCCGAGCTTCACAGCTAAACCAGAAGACTGCAATCTGTTAACTACTACTTTCTGAATCCTGCTGGATAAGATTTTACAAGGTTTAGTGCTTTAATTGATAGACCATAGTGCTTAAGCTTGCATAATGTCATGCTCAGAACAATAGAATGCTTTGGAGAGGTCGCAGACGATACTATCGCATCACTGCTAGTAGTACAACTGTTAGTGTGTTCACGGACTCTAGAAAATTCACATTGAAATACCCACAAACTATGATAGACTTACTACTGTCAATAACCTGTTTCAGAGCCTCTTCCATCACAGATTAAAACTGAGTAAAGTCTGAAGATGGGGGCCATTATACACATAATAAAGGTAATGTGTTTTTCCATTTTAGTATAAAACAAAACCATCACTCGTTCATTAGAAAGTTTTTCTTTATGTATTTTCGTTCCTATAATTATTTTTCACTAATATCATTGAACCCGTGAATGACTGACTTTCTACTGAAAGAGTTTGCTATGGTATAGTTATGATAGTTGAATATCATTTCATGTTCTATGAGCCAATGTTCACATACATGATATCGACATTAAAAGCATCGAGGAAAAGACCTTACTTCTAATTCTTTGCTGGAAAAGCCTTGTATATTTTGATGAACTAAAATAAAATGGCATTGCTTTTCCGCCGTGTCACGCATCATTTTAAATGCACGTGCGGGTCGGCGGCAGCGCGCGCTGGCCCCGGCGCCGCCGCCGTCGCCCGTCGCGATTCGATATTATACGCTAATAGTTTTGCCATTGCAACTTAAGGTCCTACCCGGCAAATTTCGCTGTTTTTAAATCCTATAAAGTATACTTACTTAGCGTTTTGCAAGAATCTTGTAAGAAATATGTAGTGAAGTATGGAATCTATTCTTTATTTTCGTCCACTGGAATCTTGAAAAAAGTGATAAATCAAGAGCAAAAAAACCGTAAACCCTGTTTTCAAACTGAAATCCGTTAAGGCTCCCTTATTATGCGACGCTTATACATGAGACTTTTACTAATCAGAAGAAAATAATCTACACTATAATTTCATCCGCAGGTTTTTCAATTTATTTTGTAGTTTTTGAGTAAATTACTTTTCACTGCGGCGCGTGAACTAAGGCAAGTGGGGAAGGACCGAGTTGGAACGCTCAAGGTCATCGGCGTAGGGTACGCCCTTAACATTTTCTATTTAAATACATTAGGTGTCGATTTAGGCTGAAATGTTATAAACTTATTACTATCAAAGAAGTTAGTTAGTTACTGTGTTATAACATGTCGCATTATACAACATGGCATTAATTTCAGAAATGGCATTGTTATGCTCATCATATACAAACTTCGAATAAGTAATTAATTGCATGTAATATAATTTTATTTATGCCATGTTGTTCAACCGTCAATAGTGGTTGCAACAAGACTTCTTTAGGTTTATACTATTGCCTAATAATAATATAATGACTAATGTAGTACCACTGCTAAAAGAGTCATTCAACAGTCAGTCGGCAATCTGCTGGACGCTAGCAAAATGGAGGCAGTGGTTGATGATCTTCTGGCGCAGCAGTTGACCGAGCGCAGATCTGAAGCCCACGCCGATTTCATCCGAGCATAAGACGGTGGTGGGAGCCGCCCTGCCACACTAGCACCCGGCGGGGAGCGGAAGGGCGCGCGCGCCTCCAGAGTCTCAGCCGTGGAGAGCGCGGAGGCCTCCGGTGCAGCGCGAGACGCGGGGGCCCCGGGCGTGGGGGTTCCGGCGCGTCGCGGCGAACGGGGCGCCATGACCACGCTCTTTTCCAGTGTAGTTGCATGCGAACAGAAACACATGTGATTAGTTATAAAAGAATCATAGTGTTCTTCATTTTCACGACACAAGTAATTCCGATGCAACCCTCACTTGCTCGCTGATATCCTTGTTGCTACTTTCGTTTTCGTGTTTACTTATGTCTCTAAGGGGGACCTCGAGCCTACTGATGTTTGATTGCAGGCTTTGTGAGACGACACTGTCATATTTAGGCCTCTAATTTGTAACTGCAACATATTACGCTCACTATTTAATTGCACATTCTTTTGCAGACTGCTAATAGATTTTATTAATTTATGTGTGCGCTTAATGAACTTCTTAATCTTAATATATTTCTTAAGTTTTTTGGGTTCCGTATCCGAACGGGACCCTTTACTGAGAGGACAACGTCCGTCCACCCGACCGTCTGTCAGAGGCCTCTAGCTCAGCAACGGTAAAAGGTAAAAGTTTTATCTTTTCACAAAATATGTGTTGTTTTAACAAGAACACTAGCAAATAATAAAAATATTAAATAGTTTTAATCCTGAGAAGCTCCCTATACATTGATATAAAAATTGGCTGATTTTAGACCGAAATCAGCCAGCTATAATTCCAAAACAGCTTGAGTTTCAGCTATCAAAGTTGACCAGACCAGAAAAGTGGTCAGCTGTCCCGTCGTCGGACTGTGATTAGGCGGAATGGGTGGCTGGTGATGTATACGTCTTGAACAAAGAAACAAACTAAAAAAAAAATTGATAACTGTGCCTGTGTGTGAATAATGAATTTTGAATGCAACTTTATTGCTATAGAGCAAGTAAGTGTTGTTTTGTGCTGAGTATTTATGGATATAATGATGAAATGAAAGTGAAGTTGGAAAAAAAAATGACGTCTTTATCTTGGAACATTATCAGTTATGTGCAAACATATTTTGAATTAAAGTAGCGATTAGTTTCAACATATTTAAACACTGTAAGAAAATATATGATATTGCGATGCAAATTATGCACAGCCGTCAATTATCTCAGAAAAGTGATTATACCTTCGCATTAAGGATGGAATTAGAATGATTTAGTCGTTTTTAGGGTTCCGTACCTCAAAAGGCAAAAACGAAACCCTTATAGGATCACTCGTGTGTCTGTCTGTCTGTACGTCTGTCACAGCCAATTTGCTCCAAAACTACTGGACCGATTGAGTTGAAATTTTGTATACATATGTAAGTCGGTGACCGCAACACGGACCGCTTGACAAAAATATATGAATTTTACGTGGGGGCCACTTTTGGGGGGTAAAATAGAAAATTAAAAAAAAGTTATGCAACCTAAATTGTGTGACATATCAAATGAAATAATCATATTGTGAGGATTTTAAATATATATTTTTTTGAATTTTCAGTAAAATAGTTTGGAAGTTATTTAGGAAAATAGGCAAAAAATTTACCATTCCCCCCCCCCCTTATTTCCAAAACTACTGGGGCTACAATTTTGAAAAAAAATAATTAAAATAGTTCTTTACCTATAGATTACAGGAAAAGCTATAGGAAGTCGATGGTATTTAAAGTAACGTAGTAAATTTCAGATAATCATGTATAGAACGGAACCCTCTCCACGCGAGTTTAACTCGCACTTGTCCGGTTTTTATAATACATTTGTCTCGTTTAATAAATTATATTTGAGGGTAGCATTATAAAGACATCACAAATTACTGATGATGTTGGTGTGCTGGTGAATCTCCTCCATCTTATTAAGTGATTCTTAAGATGGGTTGATTAACGACTTTTTAAAGACTAAAACTCTCTCGGAACAGAACCAGCTCTCGGAGACCAACATACATAACACCCGAGCTTTAATGCCTTTAGCGACAATATAGGTAGAATCCTAAAATGAACTAACAGTATGTGACCCTGATTGCCGGAGGCTATGGGTTGCGGATACTGGGATGGACAGCGGGCGACGCCTTGTCGGTGTCGGACGCGCATCTATCCGACGTCGTCTTGCGTCTGGCGACACGGCAATTCGATTAGGCGCAGAATAATTGCGGTGTCCACTTGACAGGCTCGCCTACTCAATTTAAACTAATGGGAAAAGCAGACAAACCAAGGTGTCCACTGAAGCGGTTGAAAGTCTTAAAAAAATATATTTAAAGATCTGGATTTCTTGAAAAAAACATAATTTACATTAAAGCCCAATAAGCGTACGCTAGCCATCTATTATGCTTATGACAATATAAATAGAAATAAATTATAATACCCATCTTTTAAAGAGCGCGTTAGTCGTTAGTTATCATTCAAATTAACATTTGGACAAAGAATCCACAAAATATTTTATTTCCTCCTGAGTCCTGACTAGGGTTGCCAGATTTAGGTTTTTCATTTCCGGGACATTTCTGTTCAATCGATAGGACGAAAAAAAACAATAAATATCATATCAATATTTTTAAAGGGACAAGAAGAAGGCCTTATTCTAGTACACGTTTTTTTATATTGAAAACCTAAACATAATAACACAGTTTTACACAGATTACACCCAGATCAATGAAATCGGGTCACTTTTTATGGGAAATCCTATTCAAAGTGACCCAATTATTAAATAGGCTTATTAATTAAGTTCTATTGGGAAATCAGCATCAGGTATCAACTAAAATAAAATATAACACTATTTTACGCTAATTGCTCGCAACTCAGAAATTCATGAGTATATGGAAATGCTCACTATCCTGGAAGAAGCAAAACGCTACTCGATCAACTAAAAGGGCCGACTAAAGAATCACCCGAATCCTTTATCACACACGCTGCTGTTGCCCAACCCTATCAAGAGACTCAAAAGAGCCGACGTGCTTTGTGACTAGGGAGACGGATATTGGTTCCCTCTTGCCGTAACATCCTTCCGCATACAATCCATCTGATCATAGTCTAGATGACTGATAGCAGATTAAACAGAAAAAAGAAAAAAAAAGAAAAAATACGCTAATGAATGAAACTTTGGAACAAAATAATCATCAGATACGTTTAATTAGACCTAAAAAAACAACTGAGAACGTTTTGGCACCGCTTGGAATTTCGGAATAGTAAAGTATAATTACGGGACATTCCTGGATTACCCGGCCATCTGGCAACCCTAGTCCTGACTTAAAAATAAGTACTTTATCATAAAACCCAGGTGAATTTTACAAAGGAGAAAAGTTTTCACGTACTAGAATGTCAAAGTCACTGTTCATCATCACTACAAATGCAATCGCAATGCATCGATTAGCACGCGGCACACCGAGTGTAGCCACCGCCACTCCCACCGTCCCGCGCCGCGCCACGGCCGTTGTTACAGAAAAAAGATGATCTCACGACATCTTTTTGCCACGCGGGAACATACGCCGCTAAGCCGCTCAACCAATTTTGATAAAATATGGTATAGAGATAGTTTGAGCCCAGGGGAAGGCCATAAGCTACTTTTTTAAGACAACCAATTACTAAAAAGGGTGATTTAGTGGATCATTAATTGTGCGTAATATGAGGGAAAATTATCTAAATTAAAAGACGTCCGTAAAATAAGTAAACCTTAAGAATATTTTAAAGATAACACAGACGAAGTTGCGGAAAAAACCTAGTAAATAAATAAATGAATGTTCAGTCAAACGAGTGTTCATCGTAATAAATGAATCAAAATAATCTTGGTCAGCAAAATTAATTAAAGAAGAATTATTTTAAAAAGTTCGTACATGGCACAAAAATTCGTGATATATTTAACCGACTTCAAAAAAAGAGGTTCTTAATTCAGTTGTATTTTTTTATGTTTGTTACTTCGCAACTCTGTCGTTTATAAACCGACTTGGAATGTATTTTTTCATTAGGAATACCCCAGTTTGGTCCCGTTTAGTCATAGTCGAGGTGTGATGAGAGGGTCTATGATGAATTGATGGAACTCTTCAAATATTATAGGCAGGCAAATAGAAATTTTATTATTATCTGTAATAACTCAAGCAGTTGCATTTCAAAAGCATTATTTGGTGAAGTGGAACTGTTGATGAAGACCATAGATGATCACCGGTACTCCTAAATGATAATATTTCACGGGTGGCGATAATATTGCACTATAAGGTTCGGAAACAACTTATGTTCATGAAAATCCATGTGGTAAAATAGAACAGGTTGTGAAGAAACAGGAGAATTTCTCAACTATTGACCTCCTTGCACCTTGTATAGCAACAGTTTGTAAATGGTTATAAGCAATTGCATTATGCTATTGTTACATGATGTACACTTACATGTACATGTGTGTCGTTAAATTACATGACATAAATAAAATTTGAAAAAATATTACTTTTCAAAGGCTATTTGGAGTCGGTGTTTTTAATTTTATATTATATAGATACATTTTCAGGCATACGAAGTTGCGGGTAAAAGCTAGTATAACTATATATCAGAAACCAATGGAGCGTGACCTTTGAAACTGGCTATACATACTTAATGGCTACTAATGATAAAGTTTTCTCAAATTTTAGTTTCGAAGACTATTTTGCAATTGGATTGAGCCATCGAAAAAAATCCGAGATTCAGGATTTCGAGATGCCAAGATCCTGGTAAGCATGCCCGATGTGTAACCTTAAGGGACGCAATGTTTTGCCAATCGAATAAGCATCTACCTCTTTTATACCTCACAGGTGCGAAGATCAAGCCAGTTAGTCATTTTTTGACTGTCTATAAAACTTAAATTGTTTTTTTTTTTAAATGTCTATTGACTGGCAAACGAGCTGACGGGACCTGATGGAAAGTGGTCACCGCCGAACTATAGATTCAAATAATTCAACAAACCTAACACAAGGTTGGAAGTACCGGTTTAGGTGCTGTCAGTCAGCAACGATAAACACTAACGTCCCATAAAGCAAGTGGAAACCCAGAGACATTGTCAGGCCATCGTGATAAACACAATGCTAAAGAGGAATTACAATCTGAGCTGCCGTAACTACGTGTTAACTTTAATTAGTCTATTCACCGTTATTAATAATAACTAGCGTCAGGCGGCGGACGCTCGCGTGCAATACTAACTACTGACTTTTCCATTTTGTTCATATCCTATGTCCCACAAGTGGTGTACTGCCCTTTGGGCAAAATATTTTTCGCCAAATTTCATTTCCCAAAAAACTTATCGCAGTAGTTCCATTTCCCAAACGAATCTTTGGCACATTTAAATTTCGTATTTTATTCAATTGGTCATATTATCATTTGGCATCATTTTGCTTTGTCATGGGTAGGTTAGGTTAGGGTTAACTTGTGTCCCTTACGTGAGTACTTATTTGTCAAAAAATACTTTTGCTAACTGTAAAATTGTGATAAGCTGTTTTGACTAATGATTTTTTCCCAAATGATAATTTGAGTAAGTAAAATAGTTTGGAGTGTGGAACTTTGGGAAAAGTTTTTTGCCCATACATTAGTAATCCCCTTAAAGTTTTACAATACTTATGCGATACGGTATACCTCGCCATATGTAAAAAGAACGCTATACATTTTAGATGGTCGGATGATAAAGTGTCGTTATTTAAAATCACAATGCAAAAGGAAAAATACTTAATATAATTCTTATAAGGTCTTTGTGACGCAAAAAACTCGGTTGACGCTTTATGGCAGACGTTTCGTATTGTTAAGTGAGCGCCAGGAAATAATGTCTAGTGCAAATAGGGATAGCGCCAGTACAAATCTAATAATCTGTTTTAGAAACATAAACCATTCAGTTTAATCAGACGAATGACACATCCTGCAAATTTATCAATTAAAGGAACTTCAGCGAGTGCAATATTAGAATATCCAAAAAGTCCAAAAAGTACCTTGGCTTACGACAGGATTAAGAAAAAGCTGCATGTCAAAAGGTTTGTTGCGGAAATAGTATTGTAAATATAAATCTGGCAATCACAAAGTAATATTAAGAAAGTATTCCAGACTCGAAAAAAAATTGAGTCTAAAAATACATGCTAGAAATCGTTTAGGTACTCTCAGCCCCGAACATAGTAAAAACTATCTGTATATATTAAAAAAGAAGCTGACTGACTGACTGATCGGGTGACATATCAACGCACAGCCAAAACTACTGGAGCTAGAAGTCTGAAATTTGGTACAGATATTCTTTAGATAATGTAGGCGCCCGCTAAGAAAGGATTTTACGAAAATCAGTCCCTAAAGGGGGGAAAAAGGAGTTAACAATTTGTATGGAAATCCGTCATTTTTTAGCTTAATAACATGAAAATTAGAATGTAGGCTTCTGAATAACAACAAAGGCACACTACAAAAGCATTTTAAAAAATGAACCCCTGTAGGGGTGAAAATTTAGTAAATTGATTTTGGGTCAGTTTTGAAATTCCATCCCATAAGGGGCAAAGTTTATATGGAAAATACCGCGGGCGAAGCTGTGGCGGGTTCTCTAGTATGGTACACAATTAAAACAAATACTGGTCGGCCCAGTACACAATAGAGATAAGTGCCATAGAAGAAAATAGTACAGTTGTAACTGATGCTGATAAAATTGCCAACTTCTTCAACATCTTTTAAATCGACATAACTCAGAATTGTAATAAAATTCAGGGACATACCCTCTAGAGAACTTTAACAATACCCTTTTTTTTGAGCCAACAGACCCCTATGAAATTCATAAAATAATAATATTCTTAGGGAATACATATTCTGCAGGAATTCATGAGATAAATAAATGTCAATGCACTAAGCACGCAAGTCTGTTTCAAAATGCAGCCTCACCGCTAGCTCATATTGTTTGTTAACTTAACGCTAGAACAAGGCGATTTTCCAAATTTATTAAAATTGACAGATATCAAGCCTTTATTCAAAAAAAAGGAAATGAATGGACGAGAATAACTACAGACCAGTATTATTACCAGTTATGTCCAATATATTTGAAAAGTTTATGTACACAAGGATTTAAAAATTCTTAGATTAAAATAACATTATATGGGACGGAATGGGTTTCGTTAGGGTAAATCATCCACAAATGCTTTTGATTTGGTAAAGAGTGTGTTAAATGCACTGGATGGAAATTAAGTGGTTTCAGGCTTATTCTTGAATTAAAAAAAGCTTTCGATTTTTTGTTAATCACTCCACTCCCTTAACTATGCTGGATAAATACGGATTAAGAGGCCCAGCATCTCGGAGCGGTTGCCACAGTCAGGGTCGGGCTTAAAAAGCGTTCCAAACTGTGTGACCTATGATTAAAAATAATCCCCTGTTTGCTTGTAATTCTATTCATACAATCTTACCCTCGGTCCGATCTTACCCTGTATACACCTTATGAATGTATGTTTGTATATATGTATGTAACATGTAGAGTTCTTCAATGCCGTCATGTCATCCTGGCATAAACATCGCGCAGCGCGAGTGTCCCTCTGTTTAGAGTACTTATTAGAAGACATATAAATGTATGCTGCTGGGCACATTGCGAATAACGACAGTAATATAACATATAGGTATGTACAATAGAATTATTAGCTTCTTTCATGTCAACGTAATTGCCACTTGGTCCCGGTGATTTCTGACAATTAGTTGCTGCTTACCATCATATAATGTCCGTAATTAATCAAGTAATTAAGCTTACGGAAACTTATTATAAGTTGTATTGCTAAATGTGGTGCTACAAAACTGTTATTGCCTACCGTTCGAAGCGGGTGGAGGCGACACAAACGCGAGTTGCTCGTCCTACATTGCCGCCACGACCTGTGATTTTGCACATTCAGTAATTTTTAGGGTTCTGTACCCAAAGGGTAAAACGGAACCCTATTACTAAGACAGTTGAAATTTTTACAGATGGTGTATTTCTGTTGTACGGGACGCATTTATACGTAAGAATGAGACAGTGATATCTTTATCTCATTCTTACGTATGACTTCATCCTGTGCGATGGCCCATGATGGCCCATTGTGAAGAGCAGCCTTAACATGATGGCGCGTAAGTTTACGCGATGTACGAGGGAAGTAAAGCTAAATTATTTAGAGCGTACTGTACTTCCCTGTACTCGTGCAGCTTATGGCGCGGATACACGCAACGGGCCTACGGAGCCCTCCGCGTCCAGTATAACAACGCTTTTCGGGTGATGATGGGGCTGCCTCGCTTCTGTAGCGCATTAGGGACGTTTGCAGACGCTGGTGTTGATTGCTTTTACGCCACAATGCGTAAGAGAGCCGCATCCTTGGAGCGCCGGGTGCGCGCCAGCCCCAACACTATCCAGAAGATGATAGGGAGCAGGCTGGACTGCCCCTACTTACTTCACTGCAGTCGGTTACATGCGCCGTACTCAGTGTAAGTGGGTAGTTATGTTTAGTCTTAGGCATGATTTAGCACTAACATTTAGAATAAGTTTTACTAACAATGTATGAGTTGTAAAAGACCCTTTTACCAGCGGCGGAATGCTTGACGCCGTATTGGCTACGCCGGCTACAGCCTGCTGCTTTTGTTCCCCGCCTTCTTCATATCTTTTACTTTTACAAACACTTTCACTGCTAATAAGTAATTGTACTTTATAGGAGACATAAATGGAAACACCGCACAATTCTATAGTTTTATTCTTTCTGCCGCAACACCACGGATTCCATTTTATCTACTTAGCCACAGATTGCAACAGTAGCGTGCCCTAAAATACGGGTTTGCTAGAGATACATTTCCTAGGATAAGTATATCTTAATAAAATTCAACCTAAACAACACTAGGGGGGGGGGGGGGGGGGGGGGCTATTAATATTATAACAGTGCCATATGGCCAAGGGGGGCGCGGTGCCCAGAGAAGTCTTTGCACATGTTGGGCGCAGATTGCTGCAGCTGCTGTCTTCAGACGCGCTAATTTCACCATCAGAATGAAAACTATGAATATTGAATACTACATTAGAGCGAATAAGTATACGCCCGTTCTGATTATCTTTTCCTGACTGTGAACGATAACTACTTTCCTAGTCAACCCACTTAGCAAATAACACGTTGCAATTTTATTACATTTTTGCTCTATTAAAGAGACTTTGTTTTCTTTTTATTACGAAACAAAAGGACGGTGAGAAATGCGATTTGTGGCGTTGCTGTAGCGATCCAGTAATTGAATTATATCATCGATTTTCCATTAAAATGATTAATGGAATGAAATGTTAAAGTCTGGGAGGGGCGACTGCTCCTGTTTTCTTACGTATAAGGTAGCTGTACGTGCAGTGTGATTTTGTTAGTACTGGAACATTAATATTTGAGATTGGGTCGATAACGATAGGACTAAAATTTGTATAAGAAGTTATCAATACATATAAAACAGTACCGTGACTCACTTATAAACAGCGCACAGCCTAAACGTGTGGTCCTAGGGGTTTGAAATTTTGAGAAGACATTTCTCGAGTATCCTATAGGTGCACTAAGGAGGGATTTTTGAAATTCCATCCCTAAATGGGAAAAGGGGTGATAAAGTTGGTATCGAAAATACCGCGGGTGAAGCTGTGGCGGGTCCACTAGTACATAATAATTAGATAGCAAATTTTCGATCATATCTTTTTCCCCATATTTTTAAAGGTTTTTCCCAGAAATTTTCTGCAGTCTTAGTTAAGCTCTATTGATCTAGTTATTTAAACTAATTACCAGTAGGTACATTATGTGACCGGTGCACATTCATTCGTGGGGCCGGTGCACTTTCATTTGTGTGGCTGGTGTAATTTTAGTACTGTGACCGATGCACTTTCATTTGAGTAGCCGGTACATTCTCATTTTTGTTTGCTATGATATTGGCCAATGTCAGGGATTATCGTATGTCTGTGAATGAATGCTTCGTATTTGAACGTATAATGAAATCTTACTGCCACTTAGTATAAACAAAACAGACGTAGGTAATGAATATTCAAATACGTTTCATTTCGTGAATATGCGTTAGGTAAGAAAGTTATATAGATAGTTAGTTAATAATACTTATTTTGAGAAATATTTCGACTTTAACAAATTATATATACTAAAAAGTGATAACCGTTAACTTATGTTTTTTTTTTTCATTATTCATAAGAAAGTATAATCTGAAGATATTTCATAGAATGTACATACATACATACTATCACGCCCAAAATCCCCAATGGGGTGGGCAGAGCCACAAGACCACTTCAATAACTGTCAATAACAAAAAACATTTCGATAATTTGAGATATTTTTTAAATATCTGTGTCTGTTAATTTGACCGCCAATGACGCAAATTCTACCGGACCGAGTTTAATAATATTTGGTAGAGCAATAGTTTATAGACTGGCTAGTTTAAGAGTAAGGTAGTAGAGTAAGGTAGTTTTTATTTTTGAAAACATTAAAATACGGCATGTTATATAACCCTGTGTCATCCATTAATGGGGTATGTACAATAATATAAAAAACCGTTAGAAAATCCAAAAAAATAAAAATACAATTATAATAAAAAGTTATAAAGGTTTAAAAATAATAATTAAAAACATTTTATTTGCGAAAACACACGTGCGTACACGAGCGCGGTATACCTCACCAATTGTAAAAAGAGCGCTCTTTTTACAATTGGCGAGGTATATACCGCGCTCTTCTTCAAACCCAAACTTTTCTTTAAAATACTTACCGATTTAGATTTTTTTAAGTCATGTGTTAAATTATTTAGAAAAAAAAGAAAGAAATATTCGGATAATCTATATACATATGACATACAAAGACATGTCCTAACTAACTGACGATCATCGCCTAGCCAACATTACTAAAGCTACAAACATGAGATTTGGAAAATAGCTTTTTTTTCGACGTTAACACTCACTTAGAAAGCATTTTTGATTGATCAACCCCTAAGTGGGTGAAAGGGTGTGTCTAACAACAATAAAATAATGCACATATTAATATACCTAATTTAGTAAGAAAAATATTAGACCCATTTTACCGATTGTCCAAATTCAACCCATAAGGGGGTGAAATGAGGGTTCAAAGTGTGCATGGGAAATACCACTTAGCCGAAACTACTGAAGCTAGAAACATGATAATTGGAATATAGCTTCTTTTGTGAAAGATAGATCTTTTCGAAAGCCATCCCCTGAAGAGTTTAAAAGGGGGTAAAAGTTTATGAATTTACGTCAATTAACTGACAAACGAGCTGACGGCTCACCTGATGGAAAGTGGTCACCGCCGCCCATGGACATCTGCAACACCAGAGGTGCTGCCAATGCGTTGCCAGTCTAGGGAGGATGGGGAATGGGGAAGGGATGGGGATGAGGGAATAGGCCTCCGGATCTCGGATGAATTTACGTCTTTTTTAAACTTAGAAACTTGAAAACGAGTAGGTACGAGGTACGAGGTAGGTAGGTAGGCTTTTGGTTAAAAATAAGGGTGACTTAAGTACAAAAAACATTTTGATTAATCCAACCCCTGAACGGATGAATAAAAGTCAAACGATAACGTCTTGAACTCAGAAGGCATCTCGTATAATTAATTGGACGTGGACTGATTTGGATAGAATTAGTAAAAAAGTTAGCGTAATATCCCAGAGCGGACATTAAATTTATTTCATCCCTATGAATTGGGTAGTGCCCTACGCGGAATAAATAGCGAATAAAAGCTAGTCATTTTCAGGTACTTAAAATGTCATCGTCGGAGCCTTTTGTCCGATTCGTGGAAATGTTAAAACAACAACAAAGACAATTAAAGTATGTTAAATATTTGACTCGCGTCGTGTTTGGTGTAAATATAATGACCCACACAGCTTGTGTTGCTTGAGCTTAGCGGACCCATTAGCTACAAAGCCCTGATACATACAAAACCGAACAAGTGCTAGTCTGACTTGCGCGCCGAGGGTCCCATACCTTAACTGTACTGATTTGAAATAATGATACCTCACCGAGTTTCTTGCCGGCTCTTCTCAGTAAAGTTCTCAAAACTACCCAGGTTGTCATAAATGTAAAGAAGCGGGAGCCAATGATGTACGAACAGAGAATGCACGACCCGATATATCGGTGCGAGCGCGAGCGCGATCTGGCGCTGGGAGCGCGATTAGGAACGCACCCGATTGCTATGACCTTATGGCGTCGCGATTAGTGTTTTAAGTCACGTGACTTAGAAGTAAAAATTATGGTTTTAATTTATTAAAATATAAATAATCTTGATTTATTGTTACATGACTCATGTTCTTGTATTGTTGAGGGTTAGGCTAACATTCCACAGAAATATTTTTATATTTGTTACTTTAGTTAACTTATTAACAATATAAATATCAATAATAAATATTTTTATATTTTTTATTAACAATTGCACTGGATGGATAATATATTTCACTAACAAACGCGACATCTGCGTGGACACTTAATGCTTATTAGCCGCAGGCCGGTAATGAGGGTGTTAAATATTTAATTACCGTTGCGGCCTGGGCACTAGTTTTTTGCAACAGTAACTTTGCAACGGAGGTCATTCCATTAGTGCGGTCTTTAATGGGAATAACTCAGCCCACTATAGTGACAACAATAAAAGATTGGACACATTTACATATTACGAATTTTAAAAACTTACGGCACTAAAACGCAAGTGAACATTTAGGGCTCTTGGGCTGGTCATAATGAGACACTCATTCAACACAGGTTGTACAAATTACAAATATAGTTAAAGCCAGGTTATTACAGGTTTTTTATATGTTGCTAGTTAAATAAACAAATTAATGAATAGGCGAGCATTAGCTTAATCAGATTAAGACAAGTTAGTATACTTTATTCCTACGGTAAAGTACATAGTTCTTTGCATAACTGGTAACCGTACCGGTTATGCAAAGAATTACTACCCACCCAACTATCCACCGGGCTAGTAACGTGGAAAACGGCTGTGTTTCTAGTGCGATACAGCATGCGTGCAGTAAGGACAGGGCACCGGACGAGGCTCGTCACCACATCTCGTTCATTTTGTGCACCCATTTTGAAGAACGTGGCGTCGAACTTGTAAGGAAGCGCCCTTTTTTCGCGTCCATGGTTAATTGTCAAAATAAACATTTTAGTAGGTTCATGGCTGAATTCAGAAACACCACTTAAGCATTAGTTAAATAAGAGATTTAATAGAAAAATGTCCGTCAACTAGTTATCATCCTATACATTATTATATAATTTAAAAAAAGTAAAGAACCGACTTCGAATAGCCTTTGCAAAGTAAATTTTTTTTTCACACTTTAATTTATTATCATGTGATTTAACGATACACATTTACTACATCAAGTAACAATAGCATAATGCCGATTGCTCATCAGAATTTACAAACTGTTGCTATCCAAGGTGCAACGATGTCGATCGTTGAGGAGTGCTCCTGGTTCTTCATCACTGATTCTATTTTACCATATGGATTGTCATGAACATAAGTTGCCTCTAAACCTTATACAAAAATCTAATCGCCACCCGTGAAACAGTTATCATAGAAGTTCCGGTGATCATCTATGGTCTTCATCAACAGTTCCGCTTCACCAAATAATGCTTTCGGAATGTAACTACTTGAGTTATTACAGAAAATACTAAAATTGCTATACCCGTGCCTATAATATTTGAGGAGTTCCATCGATTCCTCATAGATTTTTTGAAGTCGGTTAATAATGTCACCCAAACGTCACTTTAATTAAAGATCAATTTGAGTGGCCTTTCCGAATTTGGACGATCTTTATAATGTGGGACCGACTAAATAATGAAATAATACCCAGTTTCTGTTGCCCTAGAGTAGTGCTCGCAAAGCACTGAGCACCAAACTCACCGCGCTCTGGCAAGCGCCCGCCGCACACCTGAGCAGGCTGCCGCGTAGTCACCCCCGCCGTAAGCACCCACACGCTATATCCTGCAACAGCACCTATAATTTTATTGGCCTATAAATATGTAAATTTGGCTATGACTTTTTTATAACTTAATTAATAAGCGCCTAGACTAGCAGGCACTACTGCGAGTTATGATTTAGATCATTTTATGCGGTACAATTTGAGTGATGTTCGCGTGACCTGAACACGGGCTGCGTTGTCGTCACATACTTTTATGAGTGATGTAAAATAATGAAAAAGTATCAGATAGCTTATTTTATGCGCGCCATTTGATTTAGGGCTTCCGTGTTTTATGATCGGCTGATGTATGTACTGGCATTACTATAAAATCAAAGCGAGGCTAATGAATTGGACGTTATACAGAGCTTAAGAGCGCGTCGGTGTTAACGGTACTTGATCAAATAACAAATTCTTACAAGTGTTTAATTGTTTGAGCATTCCATTAATCAAGAAAATCTTTTAAATTAATATGATGCTATGAAGTAAATAAAGTCAAAAGGTTTAATTTTATGTATTGAGTTGTAAAACAAAATATAATCAACCTAAAATACGTTATGCAAAAACAGCGACCAATTGATTAAACTTTGATTCCTAGCAGCTTCCTTACATATTATTAAACAAAGTTGCACGCCGCGTCCGTCTGTTTGTTACCGGTAAACTCAAAAAGTACTAAACGGATTTTCACCTCATTTTGACCTCACCAATAGGTAGAGTAATTCATAAGGAAGGTTTAAGTATATAATTTGTCAAGGTTTTTTGTAAATTGGATGATATAAAACGAGGAAATAATTATAATCGAATTTCACGCGGACGAAGTCGCGGGCGAAAGCTAGTTATAGGATAAGTACCTATGTACGTATGGTCCACTTTGTAATAAGGACTCGTATTCTATTATTATCTTTGTTGGAAACCGGTTTCATTGTAACAATAGCAATTGCCACATGGACTTTTCGCGTACCTAATAAATTATAGAAGGGAGGTAGTAACGTGTCGTACGTTTTGATTACAAATTTAATTATAAAATATTTGTTTTAAACTTACTATTTAGGCAAATGTGTGTCGATTAGTAGTTGGTATTTATTTTCATTAATCGAGGGTTACTCTGTATCTGTATGTTTCGTTTCTTGTTAAACACGTTTTTACAACTGGATTCGTGGAACTACTTTGTTACAGTTACAACCTTTTTCTTTAACTGTAGTCTTAACAAGAAAGCATCCCGCGGACAACAAATGCACAGTTTAGATACATACAACTAGGCATGTCCTTTGATGTCGGGCGATGCTACCGCCGTGTCGGTATATACGCCGTCTTCATCGTCTTCTTATTATGCTTGTATTGTCACAATGTATATATTTTTGGTCCTTTGGTAACGTATAAATATTTATGACCTCGACTGTTGCGAGTGATTCTTCAACCTGTGATATCTTCCAAGTTATTCATTGAAATTACATGTTTAACCGAACAGTTTTCGTCTTAAAATGCCAAATTTAACGTAAAAGTATGTTGTTTTGGATAATGATTAATACTTAATATGTCGGTTAAAAAAGCTTCGTAAATCTCGTAAAGAAAATAACTTTTTTTTAGTGTACAAAATTTAAAATTTGGGTTAAGTGCCTTCTAAATTATTTATTTAAATGGTATCATGTTAAGGGCAATTTTAATCTACATTAAATGCCCAAGGTAACTGACATTTTAACCGGAAAAAAACTCATAAGTTTTAGCCAGCGTGAGCTATGCATGGACCCTAAAATATTTTTGTGTTTCCTTGATTACAAAATATCGACTTTTCTCTATTATTTATCAATTTAATTATAATGCAGTAGACATATAAACCTTTCGGAAAAACATCTAAATGGTAGCGAAAACCATATCAAAATACGTTGCGTAGTTAAGAGGAAATAAGCGGACAAAGAGACCGATGCGGATAGTGACTTTGTTTTATACTATTTATAGTAAGAGATTAGTGAAGACAAGATAGAGATTAGAGGAGAGAAGCCAACTAAGCGTGGCGGCTTGCTGCAGGCCACACGGCACGTCTCCCTGCAAGGCCCCCCACCGGTGCGTGCGCAAGTAAATTACTTACCCAACTGTGCGTATCTAAACTGTGACAAAAGTGTGTGTTGTGGTGCGATATTTTTGGATAGAAGTTTATTTTTTTAAACTCTAGTTTTTGTAGGTACAGAAGTGTTCTGTCTTTTATTAAGCTTGTTCTAACTTATTAAATTGTGATTTCATCACAAAACCACAATAATATTGTCTGTCACTTAGTTTTGAGTACATCCTCAGTATATTATTATGGTTTGGTATTTAGCGCCTTTATTTGGGAATGCTAAGTGATTCTGTAGCGATTCCTAAACGAGATTTCTCATCCCACTCTTCCGCACGACGCGTAAGATGAGAAATCTCGCTCACGAATCCCTACAGAATCACTTAGAGTTCCCGAATAGAGGCGTAGGTCTACACTTCAATAGAAGACAAGTTTCAGTCTATGGTTTATGGTTTAAGTGAAAATAAGTGGTATGTCCAAGATTTTGGTGCATTTCACTTTAAGACGTCTGCCTGTTCCGAATGACTATGACTTTGATCCAACCGACCCTCAGCGGAATGACATTAGTTAATTATTGCGTTCCATTTCGAAGTTTAAAAGCTGTCATCACCGTATCTGATTAAAAAATCCTTTCACAGCTTTTTTATTTAGTTTGTTTCGTTTATGTTTTCGGACGTGTGCATAACAAGTACTTCCAATGATGTGTACATCTTTGATTCCAGCTTTTTTCCAATCAGAAGTTCAAAGGGTGTTTTCAGTACGATTCAGAATGTCAACAGCGATGTTGACAAGTTCAGTAGCTTCTTGCAGCTTTGTGTGCATGCATCATGGGATGTGCGGCTTCAACAACAGGTTCTGTTTTCTCTTTCAGCACACGCATTTTGTTTCTGAGTGTAAGGACAAGAGTCCCTGCCTTATATTCCTTTTAAAGAATTTGTTCAACTTCTCTGATTATCAAATTTGTTTCCGTTGTCAGTGAGTAGGTTCTTTACTATTTTCTTCACTTCAGCCAATAGCATCTTTATGTTACTCTATACTTGGGGACTTTCGATTCTTTTAAGAACATGAAGCGAAATTCTGTTATATCATCTTTGATGAGTAAAATGTATCTGTACTCCGAAGAGGAATGAGGAAACGGTCACATATAGTCCGCGTGTAACAACTCGCTTCGAGTAGAGATGCATGGAAACAGCGTGGTTTGATCTACGGACCTCTGTCCGACAGGAGAAACCGTTTGACATTTTGTCAACATTCGATTACAGATGTGGTTTTGACAAATTTTTAGGCTTGGTTTGCTTTATTTAAGTAAACCAAGCTGCTAAAACAGCTGTTTCACCCAATAATTGGATATTTTGAAGTTAGAAACTTGTTTACCAAATAAGACAAGTATGGGTGAATTCACTTTATATAGGTAGTAATGCACTCAGGGATAATCGCCGGTTGGTGTCACATCACATTTAAATTAAAGTTGTCTTAAGGCTCTCTACGTAGGTATTCGCTTCGGCCCCATGAACGCCTTCCAAAGGTCCGGGACTCCCATAGTCTCGAGGTGGACATTATAATACCTAATAGGTAGGAACTAATAAGAACTAACCGTATTCACAATTCAGTTTATATTCCGAGTAAATAATATAACCCACTTAACACTAAGAGTAGGTAATAATAAAAGCGGCCAAGTGCGAGTCGGACTCACCCGTGAAGGGTTCCGTGATTTATGACGTATTAAAAAAAACTACTAACTAGATCTCGTTCAAACCAATTTTCGGTAGAAGTTTACATGGTAATGTACGTCATATATTTTTTTTAGTTTTATCATTCTCTTATTTTAGAAGTTACAGGGGGGGGGACACATTTTACCATTTTGGAA
The DNA here is from genome assembly GCA_947859335.1 of Tortricodes alternella. NCBI lineage: Eukaryota > Metazoa > Arthropoda > Insecta > Lepidoptera > Tortricidae > Tortricodes > Tortricodes alternella. The sequence continues at coordinate 15,853,279 of OX401970.1, read as the reverse complement.
GTGTCTCTCGCGCAAACTACTCAGTTAAAAAAAAAACCGGACAAGTGCGAGTTAAACTCGCGTGGCGAGGGTTCCGTTCCGTACATGATTATCTGAAATTTACTAAGTTACCTTAAATACCATAGACTTCTTATAGGTTTTCCTGTAATCTATAGGCAAATATCTATTTTTTGTATTTTTTTCAAAATTTTAGCCCCAGTAGTTTCAAAATTAAGGGGGGGGAATGGTCATTTTTCGCCTATTTTCCTGAATAACTTCTAAACTATTTTACTAAAAAATCACAAAAAAATATATTTAAGATCCTCATAATAAGTTCTTTCATTTGATATGTCACACAATATAGGTGGCATAACTTTTTTTTTTAATTTTCTAGTTTACCCCCAAAAAGTGGCCCCTATGTTTAAAATTCATATATTTACGTCACGCATCCGTGTTGCGGTCACCAACTTACATATGAATACCAAATTTCAACTTAATCGGTCCAGTAGTTTCGGAGAAAATTGGCTGTGACAGACGGACAGACAGACAGACAGACAGACAGAAACACGAGTGATCCTATAAGGGTTCCTTTTTTCCTTTTGAGGTACGGAACCCTAAAAATGATATGACAAACCTCAATATCATTTTTGAAGACCTATCCACAGATAGGTACCCCACACGTATGGGTTTGATGAATTTTTTTTTTTCGAGTTTCAGTTCTTAATATGGGGAACCCCCAAAATTTATTGTTTATTTTCTATTTTTGTGTGAAAATCTTAATGTGGTTCACAGAATACATCAACATACCAAGTTTCAATAGCATAGTTCTTATAGTTTCGGAAAAAAAGTGGCTGTGACATACGGACGGACAGACTGACTGACAGACAGACAGACATGACGAATTTATAAGGATTCCATTTTTTGCCATTTGGCTACGGAACCCTAAAAACCGGTCAAGTGCGAGTCTGACTCGCGCGCCGCCCTCGGCGCATGGGACCCTTCCCGGGCTTACCTATGATAAACATTACCTTGTAGGTAGGACTACGGAACCCGAAAAAAAAAAATAGCTTTTAACAACCGGGTAACCATTTACAACCTACCTATGAAATAAGATAAAAAATATTTTTTCCAAGCTCCTATCTCTGTGCAATCGTCGAGTGTGATACGACCTTGCAAAGGTTACTCCGTCAACACTATTATATTTTGTGATGTAACCACAAATTTACGGTTTTCGGACATTTTCCATTAATTGTGCTATAAGAAATTGCTTCATATCATCATGATTCTAGGTCAACGGGAAGTACCCTATAGGTTTTGATTCCCTTGCGAGCATCAAATTATGTTGCATAAACGGCCGTATCTTTTGATTGCGATGACTTAGAAGGATGTTTTTTTCACAGCTCCAAGGCATTGCAGATCTGAGTTCTTGATATTAATTTCAAGTTGATACCTCCACGCGTTCCTGAGAAAAAGGTCTTGATACACAGACAGACCTTCCACCCGCCCACCCAGGTTCCTTTTTAGGGTTCTGTTTCCGAACCGGACCCTATTACTGAGAGGAAAACGTCTGTCCGTCCGTCTATCTGTCAGAGGCCTCTAGCTTAGAACGGTAGAAGGTAGAAGGTTGGAATTTTCACAGAATATGCGTACGTACTTAGGTACCTATGGCAAAAATACTAACAAATAATAAAAATATAAAAAGTATTAAGCATGAGAAGCTCCCCATACATTGATGCCTAAAAAATTGGCTGATTTTAGACCAATTTTGTTGCAGCTTTAATTCTAAAACTGCTTAAGTTTTAGCTATCAAATTTGAGCAGATGTTAGTTGTTGTTGTGACATATACTCCATATAGTTAAACAACAAATACCTATAAAGTCAATGGTGTTATGAAATGTGAAAAAAATATTGAAATCAAACAAGAAAATTACGGCTGCAGCTTAACATCTGCCAATTTATTTGCTAACAAAGTTCTTATACGATTAAAATAAAGTCTATTATTGATTGGTTGAGACCATGCCGAATTGGCGTAGTACGGAACCCTCGGTGCGCAAGTCTCCGTTTTCTTCCTTTTGAAGTACGGAACCCTAAAAACACCAAAAAGGTTACACTGTAGGTAAGTACGTGTGATTATTAACAGACGTTCAGCGCCTCTATTCGGGAACGCTAAGTGATTCTGTAGCGATTCGCGAGCGAGATTTCTCATCTCGCTCTTACGCATTACGCGTCGTGCGGAAGAGTGGGATGAGAAATCTCGCTTACGAGTCGCTACAGAATCACTTAGCGTTCCCGAATAGAGGTGCTGATTTGGCAGACGCCTACTTAGGCGGGAAGCCTGATGCAAGTTTTCAGAGATGGGACAGTTTGATTTCTGATTGATGATCGACTTACAGCGGCCCTAACATGCATGACACAAAGATAAATTAAACCTGTTTATCTCTATGACTATCTCTTTCGTCAGCACTAGTGTGAGAGAGACGCACTTAGAGATAAGACGGTCTATCTTATCATTGTGTCATTCATGTTAGGGCCGCAGGACCTGTTAAAACTGTTCAAACCTATTACGAGAAGCAATTTTAACCTTTTCAACGCCTTACGCAAATGCAAATGTGTCATTCACACGCCAAGCACGTTTCAAAAGCTGTGCAAAAATCAACTTAACTCATATGAAAGAAGGTCTCTTTTGTTTTGTACCTCCGACAACTATTAATGTCGGTGGCGAAAGCACGACAGCGCATGACGCTTTTAAGCGTCTTGGCGTTGAAAGGGTTAAATTTGTGCTAGGGCAAATCCTATGCAATTCACGCGAACAGTTAAGTATAATACTCCTCGTACGGTGCATAATAGGCTTTAGTGCCTCGTTAAATCCTTGTGCTAAAGTCGTCTTATAAAATGATACGAATTAAACGTATAAGTAAGTAATTATAAGCACTACTGCACCCATCAAGTTCAAAGTTTTCAAACGTTTCTGACCTGTAGGTACGTCGATCGGCTACAAATCATACGGTCCTATCCGCACCCGGTCTATATAATTCATTGCTTTGGCTAACAAAATAATGTGATGCATTATTATAGAAATAATGGTTTTGTGCACACAATCAGCAAAGACGATACTGACTTTTATTAAAACGTACTTAATTATTGTGATTGATTGTTATTTTCAATTAATGGATTAAAACAATACAAAGCGTCGCTCATTGCACGCGATGGTCGGTTGCAATGGACGCATTAGGAGCTGGGTGCAACGTGCGCGAGCGCCGGTGGCTCGGGCGATCGATGGGGGGTCACGGGGTGCGGAGCGGGGGCGTGTCGGTGGAGGCGGCACGCTGCGCCATTGGCCGGGGCGGCCCACGCGCTCCGCCCCCACGGCGCCCTCGCCCGCTCGCCCGCTCAGTGCCTCGCGTGCCGTCGCATTTAGCGCACGTATCGCGTGTTCTAATTTCACGTAACGCCGCAGATGCGAGCCCGCCGCTGAAAAAATGCCCGCCGAAGACGAACCTAGGGCGGCAATGGAGGGCCGCGACACCGCCGACGGGTCCCCCCAGCAGTTCTGCCTGCGATGGAACAATTACCAGAGCAACCTCGCCAACTGCTTCGACCAGCTCCTGCAGACAGAGTCCTTCGTGGATGTCACCCTCGCCTGCGAGGGCCAGAGCCTGAAGGCGCACAAGGTTGTGCTATCCGCCTGCAGCCCCTACTTCCAGACCCTGTTCATGGACAACCCGTGCCGGCACCCGATCATAATAATGCGCGATATAAAGTATTGCGACCTCAAAGCGGTCGTGGACTTCATGTACCGCGGCGAGATAAATGTGTCACAGGACCAGATTACGGCGCTGCTCAAAGTGGCGGAGACGCTTAAGATAAGGGGTTTGACTGACGTGAGCGGAGAGCACGCAGTTTTGCAGCCAGGGGGGCCCGAGAGAGCGCCCAAGAGGCCAGTGAGCCGAGAGGACGAGTCCCCGGCGAAGGCTCGGCGGCGCGGTTCGGCGGAGCGTAGCCCGGGCCCGAGCCCGCGGCGGTCGCCGTGCACGCCCGCGGCCTCCGAGCCGCCGGGCGAGGGCGCTGCACACGGGCTGCCCGCCGCGTCCGCACCCGCGCAGCCGCTGCTCACCGACGACGTCGACATCCGCCCCGGCATCGCCGAAATGATCCGCGAGGAGGAAAGGGTGAGTGCCTCTGTCAGACACACCATACACTTAGCTACAAACATTTCACGCATGCCCTTTTCACGTGCGACTGTTTTTGTATCACGACCCATTAAACGAGTGGGAAGCTAGGTAGGTAGGTACGTAAACAATTGCAATAAAATAAATTTTATTGATAAGCGTACCTTTAAAATTATTAAATTATATCATTAATTTAGCCATTTTTGTCAGGAGCTATTTGAAGCGATAGATGTGTAACTTTACCTATAATAAGCAGTCTTGCTTGTCAGATTTAACTATATATCTATGTATAATTATGTGCATCGCACCATACTTCTTGTTAGCTCTGAAGTTGCTCCGCAAATAATTTTGGACTTTATTGTCAGGCAACTAGAAGTTTGGCGCGATTTGTATTTTACCTACTTTTCAAACTAGATGGAGTGTAAGATATTTTCTTTTATTTATATATGTAGTAAGATAGAGTAAACGTTGTTGGGTCATAATAAGAGGGTCGCGCCCGCGCCCGTGGCCAGGTGCTCGGGAATGCCACAGGAATGCCTGTAAAAAGAGGTAAGTTGTAACGGATAAACTTAATTACGGTTGAATTAACCAGTTGCAACGTTGTTGCAACTCGTAGTCATTTGGATGAGACAATGTATTGAATGAATGTTTTACCTTTTAGAAATACTATAAATGTTATTAAATGTTTCTTTTCGCAATTGTATTGGTTGTTCAACGAAGTAATTTTGTACGGTGTAAATTCAGCATTCAGCATTCGGAGCAATGAATTAGTGGAAAACGATGAAAAGGAATAGCGTAGCGTCTCAGATTGCCTGGATGGTTGCTTCGTGACCTTGCCGCGGGATGGGAGCGAGTGCCCGCCGCCGTTCAATGTACGTCGCGCAGCACCAAACTTTTGCACAGACGGGGTACTTACCTACCTATGTTAATCCGGAAGGGGGGAGCGGAGACGCGATATAGGTAGTAAGAACATTTCTTTTTACAAAGCGACCTAATAACAAGATGCTTTATATTTTATTGAGCTCCGTGTTTCGCATATCATACTTACTTCGAAATTTAAAACGCAAACGCCTCTATTCGATATTACGTAAGCCATATCGCGTATGGTTTTTACGATGCGACTGCTTTTGCTGTCAAAATCTAAATTTAAATATTTATTTTTCAAGGAGGTCACACGGGTTCTTTCACATTTATGAATCTTCCAGTCGAGTTAATAAGAGCTACCCTATCTCAGCAATATAATGTGCGATATGACTTAGATAATGTCAAAGAGGCCCTGGTGCCTACTGTAGTAAATAATCAATAATCATACATTGCGACAATGCACCCTCTTTGATAAGCTAGAAATATTTAAGTAGGCAGGTAGTTTAATTGAAGGCGCTGACAACACCTAAATCGGCTTAACTTTAACAGTTTTTTAACAAAAACTATTTGATACAGCAAAGCGAAAAAAAATAATGATCATATTTTTTATATTATTGAAAACCTAGAAAAAACACGATTCGGTGAAATCGACATGATAAATAAAGAAAACGTGATATTACGTCTGAAATCCTCTTTGAGCAGTTCTATGTCCTATTTTTTATTACTTATGCGTCTATAATTGATAATACTATCAAATTACGCTCATACTAAAAACTTGACTAATTTATATTCTACGGGTAGTGTGTTTACTTATATAAATTCAACAGTTTTTGATTTTCCGCATAACCGCACAGTGCTTCTCGCTCCGGTGCAAGCAGACAGTGAACGATCACTCAAGGTCATTGGCTCTTGTCAGCGTGTTAACACTACACTGATGATGGTAGTTTTACTGTTGGCCCTAAAAAGTGAGGGGCTGCACGGCGCGCGGCGCAAGTGTCCGCGGGTCCCGGCTCCCGGCGCCCGAAGGGGTTGCCCCCGCTCGTAAAAGTTTTCCCGCGCCCCGACCACCCCCCGCTTGCTGAACTTTCCGTTCCGTATCGCATTACGTAATTAATTTTATTTTAGAATTGACTGTTTTGTTACTGCTAATGTGAAAGTTCTACCTAATACCAATTATCTTGACGCAAAGTTTTTGACAAGAGCTTTTTTATGTCGCGACGGTAAATTTCGGAAGCGATGCGATGGTAGAATGTTGTTCACCCCTTTAAACCTTTTAAACGTGTCCAAAAAACAACAGAGTACGAAATAAGATGCGGAGCAACATCAAAGCGTACAGAGGTACGCTTTGAAAATAGGGCACTTGTCACGATTGACTAAAGTAGGAGGATATGTGGCTCCCTACTAGGTACATACTTGTAATAGGGAAGATGCATATTAATTTTTTTTCATCTTGTATTGGAAAGTGCTGAATAATAGAAACCGATCGATGTACGCAAAACATTATTATGTTGATTATTTTATGGGTTATGAAGCTTTGAAAAGTCGTTGTTCTTACCACTCACAAAAACACTCCATACAAAATGGACAACAGCTATGACGTCACAGCTGTCGTTAGAATGTAGGTACAAAATGTACGGCGTTTAAACGAAATCTGCAATTATTTCCTAAATACTGTTTTTAGAGCAACACCGTAGAAATAAAACAACATAAATTTGATGAGGATGTCCAAAATACTAAAATCAGAACTAAAAAAAATATATTTTTTACTAATTTTAACCCTTAATCAAATAAAAATGAATAGTCAAAATGGTGTGCTTCTTTCTGTAATAGGTATGATTTTGTTTACATTTACTTTCATATTATGTTTATCATTTAAATATCATTTTGATTTTTACGCAACTTCCCCATTGCGAGCGATTAGCTGCAAGGAAGCAACACACACACACAGTATCTACGTTGATTAGGTTTAAATATTATCCTTCGAACCCAATACTTAGGTATTCTTTGCCGATACTAAATCACATGATTATCAAACAACTCCACTTTTTATTCAATTGAATTATTGATACCTACTTCGCTTCGTTTTTTTTGGAATTAGAAATACGCCTAAATAAACAATCTAGACAACTATTTTTCTACAAATACCCATGCAATTGTAAAATAAATGAGTGCCGCTATCAAAGATGTTACAATAATAATGTTTTTAATTGTAAATAGTGTAATGCAGTGTTTTTGAACCTGTGGGTCGCAAACCCTTACTCAGGGGGTCGCGGGCGCAAGCCAGGGGGGCTAGCACGACATGTCCGCAAGTCGTTTGTCGCTCAGTGCGTCTCTGTCAAACGTGTCGAATATGCAAGGGATGCACTGAGCAACAAATGACTCGCGGGCAGGTCGTGCTGGACGTGCAGGTTTTTAAATTACTCGTCCTTGAAACGGCTGGCATACTATTAATACAATGATGGGGGGTCGCAAGTTTTTTTTTATCGTAAAGGGGTCGCGAAGTCAAGTAAGTTGAAAAACATTGGTGTAAAGCATTTGTTATTTATGTATATTTGCTCGTTGTAAAAGCACATTTCCAGAAAAAGGCTTGTCATGATTTTTATATCCATACTTGGTATACTAATATTACAAATACGAAAATAACTGTCCATCTGTGTCTATCTATTTATCTGTCTGTACGGTATCGTGATAGTTTGAGCACTGGGTAAGGACCTAAGCTACTTTTTAAAACTAAATCTAGCAAATGCGAGCTCGTTGATGAGTCTTGTTGATTTACAATCTGCGCGATCTACGGCTAAACTGCTGAACCAAAAATGACGAAATTTGGTATGGAGAGAGGCTACTTTTTAAACTCAAGTAATCCCTAAAAGGTTGAAATAGGTCTGGAAAATTTATTAATGGCAGATACGTGCCTGCCCGGTGAGAGCCCGTTTTTTCGTTAATTTATCTATATACCTATTTCGGATTATCTTGTTAAAAAAGGATTATGTCTTACGTTTTTTAAATCTTTTTGTGATCATGAATTCGTTATACCTAGGTATATTTATTTGGCTTTTATGACCTAAAGCCCTTGCTCTTCCTCATTAAAATATTACAAATTATGAATACATGTTTGATACAAAGCCTCAATTCTCAAAGTCTATAGGAAATGGGTAATTGGGTATTGCATTTTGAACTTTATTTGTAAGTAACCGCGCGCCCAAACTGAGCCCCGAGTGTCCCCCGCGCACGCACACTGAGCTGCAATCGCTTACCTCGCGCGCGTTTCGTGAGTTATATAAATAATTATTAAATTAGTACCTAACAAATTATAATTTTAGTTAAGATGGATCACTGATAGTGGGACCACCTGCCACGCTGAATATTACTCGGTGAAGGGAATACATTTGGATTGAATATCCAAGTGATCTCTGGGTACCTCCTTTAAGGGATAAAAGCCATGAGTTACAGCTGTAACTCTTGCGTATCTCCGAAACCCTTTGAGATATCAAAATAAAATAAATGCCTTATCTAAGTTAAAACACCTTAGTCCTGAAATTTGTATTTAAATCCATTTTGCCGTTTAGGAGCCTATTCGGAACAAACATTCAGACAGACAGAGAGCGGAATATTTAAAAACCCATAATGTAGTTTAGGCATCATGTTGGTAAATGGAATTTTCCACTTAGATACTTATTGAAAAAAAAAACCCGGTCAAGTGCGAGCCTGACTCGCGCGCCGAGGGTTCCGCAATAACGTATGAAAAAGAAACAGTACCTTGTAAGTACGGAACCCCAAAAAAAAAAAATAGCTTTTAACAACGGGGTAACCATTTACAACCTACCTATGAAATAAGATCTAACTATCTATATAAACCTAAATTTCTTTAACTTGTAATTAACCAAATTGATGTAACTTTTTTGCATATACTACTTGTTTACGCAAATTGTGGCCACCGGTGCTGTTAGCAACCGATGCTATTTGTACTTACCCTCAAATATCTTTTAATATTATGCTTACACCTTCAACTGAGAACGATGAATGTTACCCCACCGTAATACAGTTTTTACTAGTACGGGGAGTAAAGCTCATAGGTACTACTCTTGTTTAAAGGTACCACCTCTAAATGTTAACCTAGTTATAAGTAAGTACTAATGTATTGTGTACCTTAACCTTGCTGAATAAATGATATTATTATTATTATTATTATTATTATCTCCTATTTTTTTTTATGTGATGTAATTACAAATTCGCGGTTTTCGGACTTTTTCCTTTACTTGTGCACTGACTGAGACACTGCTCCTTGCCAAATTTCATGATTCTAGGTCAACGGGAAGTACCCTATAGGTTTTGATTCCCTTTGGATTCATCCATTTGGATCAAAATATGAGACATAAACGGCTATATCTTTTGATTGCGGTGACTTAGAAGGTTGAATTTTTCATAGCTTCAAGAGATGGCAGACCTGAGTATTTGATATTAATTTCAACTTGATACCTCCACGCGTTCCTGAGAAAAAGGTCTTGACAGACAGACAGACCAACCGACAGACAGACAGACAGACGGACAACCGAGGGATCCTAAAAGGGTTCCTTTTTTCCTTTTGAGGTACGGAACCCTAAAAACTGAAATGAGAGGTGTCATCGTTTTAGGTTTTTAAATTATATTGAGACGATAGCTGTCATTTGCACCATGCCACGCTACAGCGCACAGAGTGTAGTTAATGGTTTTTTGTTGTTTCTAGTCTACTTAAGGCCTGTAACGTAATAAAATATGACAAGGGGTCTGCAGTAGGCTACTTAAAACTGTACAACCTATTTAGTATTTATGTCCAATAGATTTCGTCCCGACAACATATGAATTCCAGGTAAACAAAAAAACAGAAACAGCTAAATTGAAACCTAATAAATTGAAAGTAATATTGTCTGTTATTTTAAAGGATTAATATAGATTTAAAAACACCAATCCCCGCTTGATAAAGTAATGTTCATGCGGCTGATACCATATAATGAATGGTAACAGTCTCACAAACATGTATACATGTTTATATTATACGTATATGTTTTTGAAGCATATTTTGTAAATGTCTGCTGACACAAAATACCTACTTATGCCTCAAAAACGCTTTTGTAACTGTCTACGTGCAGCAGCACCACAGCGGCCCTAACATGAATGACACAAAGATAAATTAAACCCGTTTATCTCTACGACTATCTCTTTCGTCGGTACTAGTGTGAGAGAGACGCACTTAGAGATAAGACGGTCTATCTTATCATTGCAGGAGTAAAGAAACGGAACAGAGACTTCTAAGGAGCGTGCGAAATTCTTACCTATTTCAGTAGGGTTGGCTAAAGATAATGAAATATAATAAACAACATGTTTATTTATAAGCTCTTAATTATGTACATGAGATTAGGTATTTATAAATTACTTACTCTAAATATGATTTTTTATAACTTATGATGTTTAATATTTAATTTGTTAAATCTTTTGATAGAATGATAAATTATAAATCTGAAATAAAATTTTCTTAAATAGTCAATAGGGAAGCATTCACTTGGCATATTAAATGTACAATCTTGTTCTTGTTTCGGAATATCATTATCAATATTTACAACGTTTATTAAACAAAAAAAGCTTGATCTCGACAAAAATATTCACGAAACTTTTTTTTTCAAGAGATTCGACAAATGTGACAAAATTGTCAGGCGGTATAGTTAAAAAACCCAACTGTACACTACCTTCATTAAAATCTTTATAATTTATTCATAAAATAATGAGTAAATAAAGAATCTTTACCCATATTTATAGGTTGTTCAGATCTGTTAAAAAACAATTTTATTTTGTCAATCTAACTATTTACACTTTATTCCACTAAAAACAGTTTAAACAGGAGCGCGAAACAAATATGACAACCGTTGCACGGCCCTCAGCTTGTTTACTGGCCGAGCGCGCGTAAACCGGTTTTATCCAGTTGCGGCGTGTACGCGACGCAGCGGCCAGTAGACACGCACACATGCTCTGCATGCTTGTAGTGTACCTACGACAGCGCGGTTGTTTGAAGCTTAGTCTCTGTTCCGTTTCTTTACTCCTGTGGCAGCACTTATACGAAGTTGTCGTGAATCTATCATATTTTATGTCTATGACGGGGCGTAGGACTGGAGCGGAGTGCATGTAAAGTACTCCTTCGCCAAGAGCCTAGTTCTTAAATTACGAAGAAGAAAGACGACGATAGAGACACTTGGCAAAGAAATCTTTTTTATATTTACTCTGAGGGAAGTATTTATTCTTTGATAATTTTTATGTTATCAGTAACCATCATTTATTATAAGTTTGGTTGTCCAAAACTCCAAATCAATACCAGGCGGCAAAAATGCCGCTCTCGGTGGGTTGTCGTTTACACGCAGGCTCACATGCGTAAATTGCCTTAGGGTTGAAAACTCGGGACAGATGCACGTCACGGAGACAATGCTATACGGAAATTTAATTTGAGAATATACTTTGGTAACATTCGGGTTTCCATGAAATGTCGTTCTTTCGCTTTATAATAACTAGTGACTGTGTCAGCTGTAGACCTCGCGAGTAAATAAACGTTTTGATCCCCCATATTTCTGCCATTTTGAAAAATTTCGAAAAACTGAATCAACAAGAAAATTCTATAGAATTATCGAACTTGCACACAAAAATTCACGAGAATCGGTTTAGAAATACGATCTATAGAGGAGAACAGGCGCCTCATTCGGGAACGCTAAGTGATTCTGTAGCGACTCGTAAGCCAGATTTCTCATTCCACTCTTCCGCACGACGCGAAATGCGTAAGAGCGAGATGAGAGATCTGACGCCAGACATCCGGACGGACATACGAAAGCAATTTTTTCCAAGCTGAAACGGAGACGCTTCGCCGGTCAATAATATGTAAAAAAATACAGGTAATTGGGACCCGTAAATAATTAAGAAAACTCTCAAAGTCAATGTTTTTAAAACGGCAGCGTCAGAAGCGCTTCGTACGTTACAAAATATCATGGCTGTACGCAGTGTACTTAGTTCATTTGGACTAAAACCAAAAAATCTCCCACTCACAAGCACACGCTCGAACCATTTTGACTATTAATATATAAAACCGGCCAAGTGCGAGTCGGACTCGCGCACGAAGGAATCCGTACCATTATCTATAATCAAGCAAAAAATAATCATGTTTGTTGTATAGGAGCCCCCTTATATATTTGTTATATTTTAATTTAATTATTTATTTTTAAAGTGAATAGGGTAAAGGCACCAGTAGTCAGCCTTTTAACGACGTTTGAGATTTGAAATCACTGTTATTAATTCAGGATATGACTAAAAAATAAACTTTTTTTACTGTTCGATCAATAATTTATTCTGGTTTCATTGCAATTTAAGGCAAACATATAAAATCTTTCTATAAAATAGAAAAAGAAGTTTAAACCAAAACATACACATTTCTCTAGTAGTCAGCCTCCAAAATCTAATAGTCAGCCACTTTAAGCCCAGTACTCGGCCTCTAAATTATTTGTTAAAATTTGATTAAAGATCAACAATATTAAATGAATAATTAATAGACAATTAATAGTCGTTAAAATTACATTAGTCATGCTTTTAGTTGAATAATATTATCTTACAGTTACAAGGTTCAGACTCCATTTTCATCTTGAGACACTGCGGCATATTGGTCCAGAAGACATGGTACAGCTTCCCGAACGCTGCAAGCCGGATTCCACGATAGAGCTCTTTCTCGAAGATGGACGTCTCTTATTGGACAGTACCCATGTCCCCAGGTACACATAATCGTCAACTTCTTTGAGCGTAAAATCTCCAATTTTCACGGGAGTTTGCAGTACAGGGACATTTGTCATGATTTTGTCTTGTCCATGTCCCTCCGAATGAGCTGGCCTTAAAATGGACTGTGGTCTTCGAGCATTAAACTGAGGTTCTCCGAGTTCTCGCCGATTATGTTGATGCCAACCCCTTTCTCATTCAGAACCTTGACAACGCATTCCAGAGCAGCGGTGAACAGATTTAGTGACATAACATCTCGCTGTCTGGCTTCCCACTGCAACACTGCAGTAGGTTTTGATTTCTGGTTCTATAGTTAGACTAATATAGTGGCGTTTTCGTACACACACTTCAACACTCCGATGTACCTGTTGTCGACTTAGTACCGCTGGAGAGACTGCAGTACAGTCTCAATCGTATCGAAGGCTTTCTCGTAGTCCACAAACGCTGAGCAAAGAGGCAGATTAAACTATTCGGTCTCCTATATAACCTGCTTTAACGAATGTATGTGGTCTGTCAAACATGTCCGGAAACCGGCCTGTTCGAGAGACTGGAAGTTTACTATAAATAAGGTACTATATAGTTCTTACTATGGTACCCTTCTCACTTTTGAGCCATGTTTACAAGCTGTTTTTGAGAGTAATTACGAACCGTCTTGCACGCAGGTTTGATAACTTCCAGTCTCCCGAACAAGCCGGCTTCCGGAAATGCTTCAGCACCAGTAGACCACATACATTCGCTAAAGCAGGTTTTATAGGAGACTGAAGAGTTTAATCTGCCTCTTTGCTCAGCGTTTGTGGACTACGAGAAAGCCTTCGTTACGATTGAGCACCACACTTCTTTTCCATGCCTGCAGTGTTTACCCCTCATGTGGAATCGAATAACGTATGAAGGGCTTTAAGGACCGGTTTTCCAACTGCTTTCAGAAATTCGGCTGTGATTCCGTCATCACCTTATTGTATTTAAGCTGTTTGAGAGCCACACTAATCTCGTACAGGTTGACATCCGAGATGTTTTCGGTATAGTGACGGATCGATCTAGGTTTTGGGTCGTTGGCATTAGTTACAACTGAATCAAGACTCATGTTACGTAGGCCTTCAGGAATCCATAGGTGATGCCGGTCTTGGAATGTGCGTCGGAGAACACCAAAAGTTCTACATGCTCCTCTAATATGCATTCCTTTCGTATAGCTTCCTTTGCAGAAGATAGTTTTTCTGGTGGATTCTTTTGTTTGTGTATTGGTTTTTGTGACATGCTTTACTGAACATAACATTACTTTTTTATTCATGAAACAGTAAAAAGACTAATAAGTACCTAAATAAGGCCCTATATAGGTTTTTTTCATACTTTATTAAGTGGCTGAGTACTGGAGCTGCAATTCCCATTAGTCAGCCATACCAAAAAAATACTTTAAAAAGCGGCTGACTACTGGGTTTTTCTAAAAATATTATAGGGAATGTTAAGGTAAATTTGAATCTTAAAAAATACCGATCTTAACGGACCGATTTTATTGCAAATTTGAACGATACCACCAATATCCAGAAGTCAGCCGCAGGTGGCTGAATACTGGAAATCACACAAAAAAGTGGTACCCAATAGTCAGCCTCCGTAAATTATTAAGAAATCAATGAAATACGCTTATTATATTATCATTTTCGGTTTAAACAACTATATGCATTCATAGAAATATACAAATATATCATATAATGTTAACACAAGTCTATCTTTCTTACCTGATTTGAAAACACCAAGTACGAAAAAAATTATGGCGGACATCGCAAAATTGCCGCTCTCGACCGAGAACACTCGAATAAACTTTTTTTATTTTCCCCCCCGCCGTTTCCCCGCACCGATCGATAAATATAATGATTAATAAGGAATCAAGGAATCAATTAAGAGGCATATAATTTATTAATTTCAAATAGACTGCTATTTCAAGGCAATAAAAGAGGCAAAAGGCTGACTACAGGATCCTGGCTGGCCACTGGTGTCTTTACCCTATATAACTAAATGTTCTGTGAATATTTCAAGCGTCTACCTACCTGTTGCCGTTATCAATATCGAGCAAAAACAAGCAAAAAAATCACGTTTGTTGTATGGGAGCCCCCTTAAATATTTATTTAATTCTGTATTTGTTGTTATAGCGGCAACAGAAATATATCATCGGTGAAAATTTCCACTATCTAACTATCACGGTTCATGAGATACAGCCTGGTGACAGACGGACGGACGGACAGACGGACAGCGGAGCCTTAGTAATAGGGTCCCGTTTTTACCCTTTGGGTACGGAACCCTAATAAAAAGCAACAGAAATAACAAGATCACCATTATTTAATCTTTTGACATCTTGTCTCTGGCACCTTATAAAACAGATAGGAAGATTTTCTTTTTTTAAAACTCATGCGAGTGATTAAACTGCATTTTACTAATAATATTTCCCTAATTTAAATTTAGTAAAAAGGTCCATGCGACATTGATGTAATGGTTTAGTTCAGCGGTCGGCAACCTTTTGACAGGCACATAGTGGCAATATGAGGGAGAAGCGGGCTGCACTTGTTCATAATTTTGATAATAGGTATCTTTGTGTCTATACAGGTATTAAAATACCTATAAAGACTTTAATTTACAAAACATTCGGTCGCAAAGAGGAAGGCCGCGGACCACATTCGGCCCGAGGGCCACGCGTTGCTGACTGCCGGTTTAGTTAAGTTTGTCGCAACTAAGCCGTAAGATTAATATCGCAACATTCAGTATAAAGTATTGCGTAAATAAACCAAATAATAGTAGGTTTAAGTAAGCAAATGCTGAAAGTGCGTTTGCGGCGGCGTGCGGCTATGCTGTGTACCAAGTTAAAACGAAGGGATTACGAGAGCTTTCATTAAAAAAATAACTCGCTTGAAACACCGGCTATTGTTAACAGAGCATTGTATAATTTTGTGTTTTGAGACCAAAACTAGGTCTTTCTATTAACAAAAGGATATTGTTTGAGTACAATTAGCCACGAAATCAACATAGATAAGTGAATGTTTGCATTATTCACACTGCTACATAACTAACTGCATGAGGTATTGTTAATGGGTGTTTAACGATTTTTAAGAGAGCTAAGTAGGTACCTGGCGCGGCGCGCCGTCTGCGCATATTCTTTGCTATCCGTTTACTTATAGGTAGGTAGGTAATATAGGTTTATCAGATGAGTGATGCATTTGCGTATGGGGGATATGGGAAAGGCCAAATCTCACCACCTCTTAACAGTCTCATATGCATCCCTTAGCTGAGTTAGGTGACAAATTTTGTTACTTTTTACAGGCAGGAAATTAAGCAAATGGAGTTAGATGATCAAAACGTTTTTTTTTGGTATTAGGCTGTGATAACGATTTCCACCCCTTAAATATTAACCGCTGTGCACCAATTTTTGATAGGTGCTCACTCAAAACAAAATCTAGGTCTATACGTTTTATTTTGGTTTCAGAATTCTCATACAAAACTAATTTCGGCGATTATTTGACGTTTTTGGTCTTTAAACAATATTCAAAAAACGTATAGACCTAGATTTTCTTTTGACTGACAACCTATCAAAAATTGGTACAAATCGTTGATAGGTTGTCGAATTTTTTTTTTTTTATTTTTTTATTTTTAATATAAGGGAAGGCAAACGAGCTTGCGAGTCACCTGATGGTAAGTGATCATCGCCGCCCATAAACATCACTTACCCCGAAGGAGTCATTGAGCCGTTGCCGACCTTTTAGGGAAAAATAAACTCTTCTCTTGAAGGCCCCAATGTCAAAACAGTCCGGGAACACCGCTGATGGAAGTTGGTTCCACAATTTCACCGTACGTGGCAGGAAGTGTCTTAAAAAACGCACAGTAGTAGATCGCCATTCGTCAAGAATTCTGTATGAATAGGGTGATTTTTACCGTTGGTTCACAGTCCTATAATTCTTTTGATTAAAAAATTTGCTCTGTTGTTTCTCGAGGTTGTGGCAGAATGTTTTGCTCACTTGAGCGAAGCTATATGCTAAGCCATGGCTGTCGGTAATACTGGCAGTTAGGTTAGGTTTTGTATTTGGAATTCTTTTTGATAGATGATTTGTTTTTGATACCTATATATTTTGTTTAGGGCAGTGTCAATAAAGTCTTCACGCTGAAGAGTTGTTTCCCTTGCTAGGAACTCGCGACGACAATGGCGTATTTGTACCGCTGCAACGCACACATGCTGTTGTGAATTTATTGCATAAATATCGTGTAATTATTTTACGCTGTGCTATTGTATCAATTGTACCAATATGTGCGATTGAAGCTTCGAATAAACGTTTTATCTATCTATCATCTATCTAACGTGACACGTTTAACACTAGTATAAAATGTTACGTTTCATTCAATAACTAACCACATTTGAATTGTAAATTGTTCGATGGAAGTACCTATGAGGCTTTTTAATTTATTTTTAACCTGACTGCTCGAAGCCAAAAGTAGGACAAGTATGTAGATTAACCGTCTTTGTATATAATTATGTATGTATAAATGCATGTGGCCAATATTCGAATGTACCGCTTTATCTCCTGAACAACTGGACCGATTTTAATAAATGGGGCATCATATTATTCATGGAGGACGTGCGAGGGTCATAGGCTATACTTATAAGAATTCAAAGGGTGCATCATACTAGGAGTAAAAATGCTTTGACGTCGCCAGTCGTGTTTCAGATTTTAACTGTGTTCCTGTTATTTAATTTAACACATCCCTTGTTGATATTTTTATTTCAAATTACGATATATAATTTTCATCATACCTAATTTTTGCCAAGAAATGAAATTACTTTCTGATTTAGGGCTCCAAATCTATCATAGAATATTATACAGTTGTTTATCTCATTCGTACAAATTTTCGAATTCATAGCAATAATATATATTTTATTTATAACATAAAAAACCCGACTGCATATCCTCACATCCTTTTAGTTTTTGTTGTTTTATGATTTATATGGACAGTTTGGGTAGGTAGCGTTAAATGATTCAAGATATTTAAGTATCTGCTTATTTCACATACTTGTATATTGAAAATACATGTAAATGCCATTAAATTATATATTTTTGGAATGCTCTTGTCGAGCCCTTTCATTTGATACCAATAATGTATGGGTGGAAAAATATTAAGAAACAAAATGTCTTCTAGCATCCGCTTATTGGATTTCAGGTGACGTCATATACCCTACGTCACCCGGGCATTTCGCCTAAATTGGTTTGACACCCTATTTGCTAAAATCGGTTCAGTAGTTCTGGCTTTATCTGGTACCTAATGAAGTGATTACATACATACATACTTGCGAAAAACATAACCCTCCTTTTTTCTTCGTTGTACTTGGGTAAAAAGGTATGAATCCCCTCCTTTCATATCATTTCGGAGTTAGGTAGGGATTAATATCCCAGACGTTCATTTATAGTCATAGATTTATGATAATAAGTGTGCAAATATACACGTGCAATGCATATTTCAATTAACGTGCATAATTAAAAAAGTACGTCAAAAATATGTATAAGCCTCGAGATTAATTTATGCCAAACGATAAGACTATTTATTGTAGTCGCTGTTTCGATTAATTCTGTTTAGTTAATAATGGTCGAAGGAATCGAGATAAGCCTGTGTTTTATTGCGTTATTTAGTGCGGCTTCAATACTCGACGTCGCACAGGCGCGGGTCAAAATTATATTTCACTATTATTGTTGAGTATTTTCTGGCACATTTGGATTAAATAGGTACGTAATCTTCCGAAGCCTAATGCGCAAAATAGAAATACAGTAATGATTGTTGAGTGATCATAGATGCAATATAATAAAAATAAGGTAAGGTTAGTCAACTGTTTTCTTTTTAAAAATCGGTAGTAAGAATAACAAATAATAATAATAATAATAATAAATCAGGGGACAATCTTTACACAAATCGATCTAGTCCCAAAGTAAGCTCTCAAGGCTTGTGTTAAGAGTACTAGACGACGATATAAATACTTATATAGAGAAATAAATACTTAAATACATAGGAAACATCCAAGACTCAGGAACAAACATTCGTGCTCATCACACAAATATTTGCCCGTACCGGGGATCGATCCCGGGCCGCTTGCGTCTGAGGCAGGGTCACTACCAACTAGGCTATCCGCGTCGTCATAAACGCGTCATAACGCGAATACTTACATTACGATACTTATTTGGTTCCAATGCAAAATGAAATATTTAACAATACATTTTTGCTCGATGAGACCTCTTACCAAGGCACTAAACTGTGTAGGGAACCGGCTTTATCTCTGTAAATGTAGAAATCTTGAGATTTTCTCTATAAAAACCTCCGTATCAAATCAATAAATAGAACACAGTTTACAATCTACGTACAAATAAATTAAGTACATGCCTTGTAACAACGTTACTTGCCCAATTTAAAACAGAATGTATATACGTTCATTTGTTAGTATTATAAATTTTTTGGTAACCACCTACCCGGGTATGCTCACAATAACTCACCAAAGCTTCGTCGTAATCGGATGAGTGGTTTAGGAACGCATAGGTCCAAAACAAACAAACAAACATTTAAGGGGTTCCATATCTCAAAAGGAAAAAACGGAACCTTGATAGGATCACTCGTGTGTCTGTATGTCCGTCTGTCACAGCCAATTTGCTCCGAAACTACTGGACCGATTGAGTTGTAATTTGGTACACATAATGTAGTTAAGTCGGCGACCGCAACACGTAACGAACGATTTATTTATAAATGAATTTTAAACACGGGGGCCACATTTAAATGGAGATTAAATCAGAAAATAATAAAAAAGTATTGAAAAACTGTATCGTGTGACACATCGTTGGAAAATCTTTAATATATTTTACTAGAATTTTTCAAATAAATAATTTGGTAAAAATAGGCAAAAATTTACCATTTCATATCTCCGAAACTATTGGGCCTAAAATTTTGTAAAATATACAGTAAATGGTTCTTTACCTATAAATGGACAGGAACACCTATAAAACCTCTATGGTGTTTAAAATAACATAGGAAATTTCAGATAATCATGTACGGAACGGAGCCGGCCAGAGTCACTCGAGTTGGAGTATAACTCGCAATTGTCCGGTTTTTTCTATACCGGGTGGAAGGGAACGAGAGACCTTCGTGCAAATGTAAAATTCTGTAGGTTTAGTTCTATATTTTCCATCAAGAAACTACGTTAATATTTGTAGCCGTTTACAAGTTACAGTTTCTTAAAGTTAATTCCAAAAAAGTGATTCCGTTCAACTCCAACAGCGATTTTGAATCCATATAATGTGGCTTGTGGCCGAATTCAGAAAGGTTACTCAAATTGAGCTTTAATTAAAGTGACGTTTCAGTGATGTTTCTGTATAGGTTGAGAACTAGTTTAGGGACATTTAACTATTTAATATCTAATCAAATTAAGTGGCGTTTCTGAATTCGGCCATTAGGCTTGCTAAGTCGTACGTACGCGGTATTAGTTACGGTTGGCATCATGATTCAAAATGATTTATTTTAATAGTTTTTTTTAATAAACTGCTTGGACAAGTTTATTTACACTCACCGATTGTGCTTCACTTATATTATACTATATTTTCCTCAAGGACCCTCGTGTTGTTCTAACTTGTATAAGAAAAAACCGGACAAGTGCGAGTTAAACTCGCGTGGAGAGGGTTCCGTTCCGTACATGATTATCTGAAATTTACTAGGTCACCTTAAATACCATAGACTTCTTATAGGTTTTCCTGTAATCTATAGGCAAAGATCTATTTTCTGTATTTTTTTCAAAATGTTAGCCCCAGTAGTTTCGGAAATAAGGGGGGGGGGGGGGGAATGGTCATTTTTCACCTATTTTCCTGAATAACTTCTAAACTATTTTACTTAAAATTCAAAAAAAATATATTTAAGATCCTCACAATAAGCCCTTTCATTTGATATGTCACACGATATAGGTGGCATAACCTTTGTTTTTAATTTTCTAGTTTACCCCCAAAAAGTGGCCCCTATGTTCAAAATTCATATATTTACGTCACGCGTCCGTGTTGCGGTCACCAACTTACATACGAATACCAAATTTCAACTCAATCGGTCCAGTAGTTTCGGAGCAAATTGGCTGTGACAGACGGACAGACAGACAGACAGACAGACACACGAGTGATCCTATAAGGGTTCCTTTTTTCCTTTTGAGGTACGGAACCCTAAAAATAGTTTTTCTGTACGGCTTCATGGATACTCATACAAAAAATAATGTGTTTTATTATTGTTTTTTGGCGAAGAAGAGCGGATTAAACCTCAAAAGAAACGAAACAATATAAGACATAATTATGAAGTGACAAAACCTGCAGAATAAAAATGTTGAGGTCTCCACCAACCTATATGTATGTATGCCCTAATTAGCTACTCCTTAATCAAGTACCTACATGCAAAGATTCAAACTAAAATACAGAACGTTGGTGAAACAATCGTTGTTCATTGGTCGTAAAGATAACGATAATTATGTTTGTTATGGCATGATTCACTGGCGGTCCACTTCGCTTTATTCTCGCGGCTATTTCGTGAATAAGCCTCTATGACCTAACCTCTTAACGGCGCTGACGAAACACCCGCGATTCTTTGTTTGTACTTTATGACGCCTACTGCTAATATTGCGATATCAGAATACAATTTAACGCTGTTATTAGTTTAATATTAACGGAAATTGAAATAAAAGAACTCACTTGAAGTGAACAGGTTTACTGTGGGATTGGTGTGACTGAATACACAATTGCACAAAAAAGAATCTACTCGTATAAGTACGTCCAAAAGCATGGAGTTTAAACATAAATACCTTTTCAAAACTATAATTAAAGTGAAATTTTTGGTGTTGCCATTTTCTTTTAAGTACCTATTTTTGTCTTGTTACCCTCCAAGGTAAAGGAGGTCAGACGACTGTAATAAAATAATTGGTCCTGGCAACTGGTGGTCAACGCGTAGATTCTCTGCCCGAATTATAAAATTTGAATAACAGTTAAAAGTTAAGTTAAAATCTAAAATCCAACCGGCGACGTAAGAGTATTTTGCTCCAAGTACGCTTGGAAAACTTATACGAGTATAGCCTCTGATAGTCTTAAGAGCCCACGATACTAAACCTAGTTCGATAAGACTACCAGATATTTTATATATGATTAGTCACTTCATTAATGGGGGAACACGAAATGGCGATGCTGCAATGCAAAATCTGGCGAAACTATTAAAAAAAACCCGATTTCTAGTATGATAAAACTCCCAAGTCTCGTTTGTTCCTTGAAACAGGGGAAGTAGGACTAAACGATAATGCAGTGCTGCAAGCCCCCTGATTGACCTTATCAGTAGCAGTAGCATGATAAGCGACGCCTCGTGCCAAACCAAACCAAAGCTCATCTGAAAGATCATCAATTTCTGTGTAAAAAAACCACTGCTGACATAGTGATTTAATTTATCTTACTCTCCTACTGCCTTGTGAAGTTTAATTCAGAAAGAGTAAATGTATATTTTTTCTTAATACCACTAAGTGTATGGTTTAAAAATATGAAAAGATGAACAATTTTTAAGATTTATCGGAAAGGCATAAAATGTTTCATATTCGTTATTGTATTTCAGATTTTACTTTTAATTAATAGTTTATTTATGCGTGAAATTAAAATATGTGGACGTTATTAAATTCACGCCACTTACAATTTTTAATTTATTTTTTACTAGAACGTGACGCGTTTTATTATTTGCATGAGCATTATAAAAAAATAGTTTCATATTTTTAAACGTCGAAAATAAGTGTTATTACATTTTCACAAAATATTTTATAGAATGCTTAATTTTTTACAAGCTTTTATTAAACTTGCACCGCATGTGAGTATTCTGTATGTCCGGTCCGAAGCTTTGTATTCGATTTGTCGGATTCTTCTTGTAACCGATGATCTAGCTGAAATTTTGCACACGTTTGTTTCAAATGACTATGAAATTGAATGGTAGTACCTACTCTCTGTGCTAGACGGCAAAGCATGACTATGAAAGTAGGTGTATAAAAACGTATTTATTTTCCGATTGCAGTATTTGCGAAATCCTTTTGTCTCTTGTTGACAGCAGTTTGACCCCGATTCGGTTCCATCGTTTTTCATGAGAATCGTATTTGCGATTTCAATAAATTCAGTTGGCGGTGCATAATGAGTTACGAAGTGGCAAGTCGCACTCGACTGCATGAATGAGTGATCAGCCATCCAACGGCAGCGAGTCAAAATTTAAATATGTCTGCGTCATTCGCGGTCGACGAACCACCGCCAGGAGCCCAGCACTCACTTGACTGTTGCGTTCAATTTTCAACGCAACGATAACTACTTCAATATCGCACGTCGGAGAATCTAACGGAATTATTTGTTCTAATTGAACGATGAATAAAACTCCTGTTGGTTAAACAGAATTATTCATCGCTTCTTTCTTAGATTCTCCTAACCTATTTTAGTTTCGTACAGTTGGGCAAAGGCTATTGAAGAAGCGTCACTCATTCTCTAGTTTCTAGGCATAGCATTCACGGCTTGCTGCGCATTCGCGTTACGGCTTGTGGCGGCGGTCAGTTTTAGCTTCTTTCCAGTTCGTAGTCTTCGGGCAGCTCTTGGACCATCGTATACTTCTGGTCCCTATGCTCACGTACAATGCTCTTTGAGACGTGCGATATAATGTCCCATTACAATGATTGATTGGATGTCGTGTAACTGTTTGCACAGCATAGACCATTCCATTGCTGTTTGACCGCCTATTGAGCTTTAGTGCAATACTGCGCCATTATGTCTCGCTTGAATCCGGGTTTCTCCGCTTTGAAGCGAACGGTTGCCAAGTATTTGACGGAATCAAGGCACTATAGCTTTCTATGAACGACAATTTACCATTTGATGACACGTATTTCAGTCTTACTTTCATAAGCGAAAAAAACCGGCCAAGTGCGTGTCGGCCCACACACAGTGTAGGGTTTCGTATATCTACTTGTCCAAATAACCAACAAACTATGACCCTTTGACTCGTAAAGGTTGTATGGAAACACAGACAAAAATATTATGCTGGACATATAAAATTGCCTATATCTCAGTAGCTTGTTCAAGGATCGCGTTCATTACATGATAGAAGCTAGATTTTTTTAGATATTTGTGTGTTATGTAGCAGTTCACAAAAGACATATACGAGTTAAATTTCAACTTTGTAGCCACAATAGCGTCCGAGTTAAATGACAGACAGACAGATAGACAGCCAGACGCGGACATGATGAATCTATGAGGGTTCCATTTTTGCCATTTAGGTACGGAACCCTAAAAATTACGAAATAACTAAGAAACATGTAATTGTTTTATCTATACGGGCTTTCACAATTTGTCTAACACGAATGTCGGCTATTCTCTTTCGACGCTTATAATTAAGCTTGAGTACACAGCGGTTATCTTCTTTATAGTTTTAATTTAAAACGACACAGATAACATGCCCAAACCAAAGTGCTATTTCATACGAATTAAGGCTAGGTTTGTGTTGACATGTCGATTCGTATGACCGCTGTTGTGTCAACAAGTTGTAATGAAATGTACATTTGAGTATTCATTGTTTTACAGTTTAAAAGTTCGGGAAACTTTGTAGGGTCGGTCGGTGTTAAGATTTATTTAATTATTTATGAGATCGGAACTTTAAAAATGGACAAATGAAAACCTTCGATCTCTTTAGTAGTTATGAATTCGATTTTTTATTTATTATTTGTTTTTTTTTTCTTTACTTTTTAGTTATTATCATATGTGATTTCACGACACGGACTCCACACATTCACTTCGTTAGGTAATAATAGCCTAATGCCAATTGCTTATCACCCTTTACAAAATGTTGCTATCCAAGGTGTAAGGGGTGTTAATTGTTGAGTTCTCCTGGTTTTTCACTAGCAGTCTCACTTTACTAGATGCTTTTATATGGACATAAGTTGCTTACCAACCTTAAGAAGAGAAATCTCATCGCTACTTGTGAAATACTTAAGAAAATAATTGAATGAAATACATTGAGAAGTTCCGCTGGTCATCTGCGGTCTTCATCATTAGTTCCGTTTCACCGAATAATGCGTTTGCTATGCAACTGCTTGAGTTATTACAGAAAATACCAAAATTGCTATATGCGTGCCTATAATATTTGAGATGTTCCATCGATTCCTCATGGATCCCATCATCAGACCTTGGTTTTGACATTAATGGGATCAAATGACTCTTTCCATAAGAAAAAAGTAATTAGGTATAATCAGTTCATATTACACGGAGTGATGCGTGGAAATAAGTAACATAAACAAAAAAATACAAATGGGACGAATTGAGAACCTCCTCCTTTTTGAAGTCAGTTAAAAATATATACACAGTAACAGCATAAGCGTACAGCCCTACACAACATTAAACAACATGATCAAAATTCATAAGATGTAATATCATATTTTACTTGCTTATTTTATTGTTTATTTTTTCCAATGAATAAAGGCTAAACATGTGTTTACCTAATTTTTTTCAACGCACATTCAAGTTCTAAAGAAAATATGTGTACACTTAATCCAATTGATAATAAAGGCAATAGTTATTTTAAGGCTAGATTACTTTAGGTAGGTATTTTAATTGTATAAATCTGAATGTTAGGCACACACATCTGGAAGTCGTGCCAGCATCAAAGTTCCAGGCCATTTGTCCCTAATTTCATAACCTATATATATTTCTTAGCTTATCAGATATCATTATCATTTTTCCCACAGTCTTCTAGATCGGTACTCGAGTTTAAAGTTGTGGTTATTAAGTCTCCTAGCGAGTCTACTATTCTAGTTAAGCCGTTGTCTTCAAAGGATTTCTGCAAGTTTACTGGATACAGCAGTAATATAAGATTGGCTTTTGCTTTGACATCTAAATCTTCGTTGACTTTCGTATATTTTTTCTTGATTTCCACACACTGCCACAGGCCTTCGTGTTCTTGATAAGGTTTCACAACTAGTTTCCACGTCTCAAAATTGTCACAGCCGACAAGCTTTGCAATATTGATAACATTGCCTGACGACATCCCTTACATCCATTCCAATCCAAATCCATCCAAATTTTCTTCTTAGCAATTTTTGCTGCAAAACTGTTGCTTTCTACCTGACCCCGGTAATCTAAAGTGCTGCCGTCTTTACTTTAGTAACCACCACCACCAGCATGCTACCTTGAAAGAATAGCATGGTTGAATAATAAAGAGATATTAACGAAACAGCTAGTTTATTTTTGTTAAGAAGAAAAGACAAAAGCATAACAAAACATGGTGGAGAGTAGAGCGCCGCAAGCGGCGTAAAACTACACTAAACAGGATTGCGTTCCATTCTGAACATCCGTTCCCGGGACACAATACTGAAGAATTATAGACTGGGATAGTGCGAAATACACCATTCAGTGTGTCATTGTCAGCCATTGCCCCAGTCCGCCTAAACGTGCATTACTTTTCTAATTCGGCTACGGAAGCTGAAATATGGTTAGATCAAGTTAGATGTCGATCAATGATTATACCGCGATAGATTTTATTGTCTTGCTCCAAGTGTGGGCATGACTATGTAATGTTTACAGCTTGTAGTATGATTGCATGAGAAATGGGAGGTGTAGGCCGTTATTACGTAAAACCGATATTATGCAGTTTGGCATTATGCCAAACGTCTTATGCGTTTTATTTTGTTGCGCAATGATGACATCGATGAATATATTTATGGAATTCTAAATTATGATAATTAAATTCATGCCATGCTCTTCATACATTTTTATACAGAAATACCAACGTGTTATATATTTTCGTAGCGCTCTCGTCAAGCCCTTTCGTTTGTAACCAATAATGCATGACTGAAAATGGTGATGAAATTGAATTTATTTTATGCCCCTTCTCTTTTTTGATTTGCTGGCCCCGTATTTAAATATTGTGTCTTATGTCACTCCCACAATTAATACGAATTTAACGACATCTCATATGTTAAATAAAATTCATCAAGCCACAGCTTTCGAAGGAACCGCGACCTAACACCTAACTGAGAGTAAGACTTCAACATTATCAGTTAGGTAGTATTTTTTAATATTATCAAAGAAAATAAATTAAAATCATGACGCTGTTAGTTCAAGAATATTCGCTCTCGTACAATGGTACTTATTGATTGTTTAGGAGTATGATTGGAAGAATACAATTATTAAAATGTCGAGCCGTATACAGGCTGTCGGGACATGCTTCCGAAAGCCGGCGGTTACACATAGAGAAGATAAATACAAATATATCTCTATACTTAATTTAGATTTTAGTTATCATTTGATGACCTGCGGCCCTAGCAAGTGCGTCTCTCTCACACTAGTGCCGATGAAAGAGATAGTCAGAGAGATAAACGGGTTTAACTTATCCCCGTGTCTGGCATGCTAGGGCCACTGGGATAAAAAACCGGTATCAACGAACCACGTTTCCTCCCGGTGTACCTCTTATCAATGATGATGACAACGTGATCATTCGTTCACTCATCTGTTGAAGTTATTCATTTGAATGACGTTACGAGTGTGAACCTACGGCTTTTCATACAAAAGGCAATAACTATTTCCAACCCTTAAATGTTAACCGATGTTCATCAATTTTTGATAGGTTGTCAGTCAGAACAAAATCTAGGTCTATACGTTTTTTTATTTTTTCACTATAATCAATAAATTGAGTTTTATTGTGGTTTCTGTATTCTCTTACAAAACTAATTTCGGCATTATTTGACTTTCTTGTACTTTAATCAAAATTCAAAAAACGTATACCTATACCTAGATTTTGTTCTGACTGACAACCTATCAAAAATTGTTCAAAATCGGTTAACATTTAAGGGGTAGAAATCGTCATCACCTTTTGTATGAAAAGGGTGATTTTCGCCTTTGGTTCAGTCCTCTTGAAGTCGAAGAGAACTTTATCGTATTAAAGTGACGTGTGCGGTCGTGAATGACTTTAATACGACTTTTTTATTTATATATATAACTTATGTATACAATTTTTTTTGCGCACCTAGAGCATTAGGCCCTTTCGTACCCGTTTATTACGATAAAAGGTTTAAGGTAAAGGTTAAGGTTTCGTAAACTAATAAACAGCTGCAGTGATATCTCAGAAGTTAACTTTGATTCTGTTGATGGGTATTATAATACAGTAAAAGAAAAATATCCCACTTCGATTAATTATTAGTTAGTTATTAGTGTTTATCGATAATAATTTGTTAGGTTAAGTAAATAGTTGTGTTCTAAAGCAATGCATGCGGTTTTTACTACACTCAAATTGTTATCTACTTTAGTTGAATTAATAAAAAAACTCTGTGTAAGCAATTGTTGGTAGACCTTAATTCAATAAATAAAACATAATATAAATTAAGTTAAAAAGAGACTTCTCTGCTGCACTAGGAATGAAGAAATAGCATAGAATGCGTGCAGATGCTTATCATCCTGGCATGTCGTAAAAGTCGACTAAGGGACGGGTCCTCTCCAACATGGTGGACTATCTGTATGGGCGATGGGCTGATCACCTGTCACCGTACGGTTCATCATCCCATCTTAGGACTAATTAATCGAACGTGGCCACAAGTACTCTTGTGGCTCTGCCCACCCCAATAGGGATTTCGGGCGTGATAATATGTATGTATGTATGTTAAAAAGAGACGGAAGGTATAATGAGCGCGATACAAGCTAGTGTGCTAGGCCCACCGTTAGGTCATGTAGAATGTGCCATTTTATGTTGTTACTTCTATTAGGTCGGGGAGCGCTAGGAGTGATTATTATTTATTTATTTTATCGAGAATTTCAAAACACAACCAAATAAGAAGAGAAATATATAAATATGTTCGCAAGGTGATACTTAGTTAGATTCTGGCGGCTTTCGGAATCATTAACCAACATCGTATAAACCAAAACCACGGCTATAAATGTATTCGTTTCGTTATATTAAAAAAATGTGCTAATGAAAATCACTTTGTCACTGCCCTAGATAATAGATAGCTACACGTATGTTCAACGTTCATCCTTCGTTGACCATTTCATCGATGCGTCGCCAGGCATCGGCGATTATACCTAGAAATGGTTGGTTTGCGGGGAAAGTAATTTACAAACGCGCTATTATTATGTTGCTATATAACTAATTACTCAGGCTAAATGGTCGATGCGCAGGCAATCAGCTCGATCGGCGCTTTCTAAACTACCGGATAGGAAGGGCC
Organism: Tortricodes alternella; assembly: GCA_947859335.1. Taxonomy (NCBI): domain Eukaryota; kingdom Metazoa; phylum Arthropoda; class Insecta; order Lepidoptera; family Tortricidae; genus Tortricodes; species Tortricodes alternella. The sequence goes on along the minus strand of OX401970.1, from coordinate 15,824,248 downwards.
TGCGTAATTGAAAAATGTAATGCTTCAACCATTATTTGATATCCTCACAGAGCAAAGATAATCGCAATGAGAGTCGATTAAGAGGTGTGTGAACCTACGGCTTTTCATACAAAAGGCGATAACGATTTCAACCCCTTAAATGTTAACCGATGTTCATCAATTTTTGATAGGTTGTCAGTCAGAACAAAATCTAGGTCTGTATGTGTTTTGAATTTTGATTAAAGATCAACAAAATCGAATAACGTTGTGTAGTAACATTACAATAAAGTTTATGCTCATAGTCACTTATGCTTAACTAGCTAGAAAAAAAAGGTGAAAAGCGTGAATTCGATTATAGAATTTCTTTATAAACAATGTTTGCAGCTGACTTTTCCTTACACAATACGAACACGATTTAGGGCTACGTATCTGTCCATGGCAAATGACTGTGGTGCTATTCTCTAATGTGCGCAGCGGCTGATCGGCGGATAAATAAAACTAGTAAATGAGACTTTAAGGACAAAGTAATTCGGTCTTAATTTTAACGTGTCCTTCATCGCTGGTCAGCCGCTGCACACGGTTAAGAATCGCATGGCTGTCTGGGGCGGCCGAGCGACTGCGGTCCGTGAATTATTGTTTCGGTTTCTTTAACTTTTGATATCTTCTAAAGTATTTATTTAAATGATATAGTTTACAGTATAATTTTAATCTGCATTAAATTCCCAAGGTAAAAAACGTATTTGTATGGATAAGGATTAATACTGAATAAGAGAAAATTGCTTCTCAACAAGTAACCTGATATTTTCAATGAATATTTTGAACATAAAAATGGTTACTGTGAGTCAACCTTAGTCGATAGACATATGCCATTGCGAACTTTTCTCTAGGTTTTGTGAAGAACTAAAATTCTTCAGTACAGTATTTTGTTTTTGTTTTTTTTTTTGAAGAACTAAAATTCTTTAGTGCCTAAAAATTGAATTTTTCGACGTCTTGATTAATAAACATTGGAATATTGTACTATATTAAAATTTATTTAGAATGTTATGTATATATAACCTTCCTGATGAACCACGTCGTCCATTGGTGACAACCGCATCAAAATCCGTTGCGTAGTTTAGGAGGAGTTAGCGGATATATAGACAGACACACAGACACCGGAAGCGACTTTGTTTTATACTATGTAAAAAGATAAGGATAGAGATAGAGAAGAGAAGTGATGATGCAAAAAATATGCCAGAAAATGGTAACCTTTTAATAAATTATACGATCACAACAAATTACACTAATATCGTAAATCCGAAAGTTTGTGAGTAGGTATGTTTGTTCCTGCTTTAAATACTTCAACGGCTGGACGGATTTGAATGTTTGGAATGGAGGTACACAGCTCATACCCCGGATGAATACATAGAATACTTTAGCCCGGAAAATTTAAAAGTTCCCGAGGGAATAACTATAACTGAATTCCTGGCGAACGAAGACGCGGACGGAAGCTAGTTTTAGATAAAAATCACAATGTATTTTAATAACACTGATCAATTTATTACCAATATCGGTAGTATCATAAAATCAATTTCCTTAGGATCCGTTTATCTATATCGTTGGAGATGACGCCTGAATTGAATTAACGTAGGCAATTATGGCTCAGAGTCGGTTCCGATTGATCCCTGTGCGCAGATACGCCCGGATTAAATAATTCGTATGCAGTTGAAATTATAATTAAAATATACCTTATGAATATTTTTATCATTACTTGAGTCGCGCGGTGCAAACATTTTACGTATTTTACGTCGTTCACAACTAATTTACATTTAAAATATTACCGTTCAAGAGAAACTTGCGGTAGTTTTGTCATATATTTAAGTGAGTCCGACAGGGGATGATGTCAGCGATTAAAGCCTTCCACACACCGAAAAGCAGGTTGTGCGCGACTCGCGTTTCAGTGTGTAGAAGGCTTAATAAGATGAGAGAGATGGCAAGGTGCCGCCGACTTCCTAGTTAGTTGAAATGGTTTGTTAACCGTAGTACCCTCGATGGTACCCCAGTGGCAGAAATCACCCTTTTCATACAAAAGGCGATAACCATTTCCAACCCTTAAATATTAACCAATTTTGACCAATTTTTGATAGACAACCTAGACCAATTTTTGGCAGAAAAAAATTTAGGTCTATACATTTTTTTTGTATGAGAATAGGTACTGAAACAAGAATAAAATTGAATTTATTGATTATAGTGAAAAAAAAAACAAAAGGAACAGACCTAGATTCTGTTTTGACTGACAACCTGTCATAAATTAGTCAAAATCGGTTAACATTTAAGGGGTGTTAATCATTATCGCTTTTTGTATGAAAAGCCGTAGGTGCACACTCCTCTTAATCGTTTCAATTATGTTTTCAATGGTTACCTGATTGGATGTTTTGCGGTGCATTTATACCAAGTTTCAAGTTGTGAAACAAATGGAATCCGTTTTTAGGGTTAAAAAGGGTAAAAAAGGGACCCTATTACTAAGGCTCCGCTGTCCGTCTGTCCGTCTGTCAGTCTGTCTCCAGGCTGTATCTCATGAACCGTTATAGTTAGACAGTTGAAATTTTCACAGATGATGTATTTCTGTCGCTACTATAACAGCAAATACTAAAAAATAGAATAAAATAAATATTTAAGGGGGCTCCCATACAACAAACGTGATTTTTTTGCTCGTTTTTGCTAGATATTGATAACGGCAACAGGTAGATGCTTGAAATATTCACAGTTTATTTAGATATATATATTAAATTTAAAAATATATAATTAAATTAAAATAAAATAAATATTTAAAAGGGGCTCCCATACAACAAACGTGTTTTTTTTGCTTGGTTATAATGGTACGGAACCCTTCGTGCGCGAGTCCGACTCGCGCTTGGCCGTTTTTTTTTCATAAAAAGGCCAAGGCTTGAGGGGTAGTTTGGTTCTTTATGGAATGCCTACCTACCTAAGTATTTGTTATAAAGTGCATATAAACAAACTTCCAAGCTGATAAATAAATGGAAACATTTCTTCCCCTATAAACTTCAACACCCCGAGGCGCTTTTATTCTAACGCGAACCAAATTGTATGTTTGGTAAAATATTTACATCAAGTTTCATGTTGATAAACTCATGGAATTCGTTTTTCTCTTACTAACTTTAACCCCCTCTTTTAACCCCTTCTAGTTTTATTTCCAAAGGTTTATATATCGTTGTTCTGTCTGAAGTTACTCATAATAATGATATCGAAAACCGCATTGTTTATCGCGCACATACAATCAGACAAACTGACATGAAAGGGTGGTGGGGTGGGTTCGTGGCTTATCATCCTGGCATGTCGTAAAAGTCGACTAAGGGACGGGTCCTCTCCAACATGGTGGACTATCTGTATGGGCGATGGGCTGATCACCTGTCACCATACGGTTCATCATACCATCTTAGGACTAATTAATCGAACGTGGCCACAAGTAGTCTTGTGGCTCTGCCCACCCCATTAAGGATTTCGGGCGTGATGCTATGTATGTATGTATGTATGTTACCGTGGAACGTAGATACTCGGGTGCGGATCGGTGACAGGACGAGGATGAAGACAGCAGGTAAAACAACGGATTGTAGTATTGGTTTTATTATTTACCTTTTGACCGCCACAGTCGGTTGCAGCCGTCAGCGGATACAGGGTAAAGAAGGCCTTCAGTACCTTGACTTAAAGTTGAAATTAGTGTTACTTCTCAGACATGCTTGGCAGTCAAAAGGTTAAAAATAGGTGGCACTCTGTAACAATATTAGAAAACACATATAAATATATGTAGGTACTAAGATGATGGTGTGGATCGGATGTTTGGGTAGGCTTTGTATGATACGTTGGTGCCTCAATGATATATCTTGATTAGAGATGCAACGGATAGTGGTTTGGCCGGATACCGGATACCGGATATCCGGCATGGTCATTGGCCGGATAGCCGGATATCCGGCCCCACACGAACTATCTCTAAAGCTGTGTTAGCTTACGCGGCCTTCGCGTGGCGAGCAAGTTTCAACTTGTTACGAATTGTAAGTGCCGGTGAAAGCCTTTGAGCTTAAAAACGCGCCTTATTACGTCAGTTAGGAATATTCGAACATGCACGACGTGATGTTATATGTTACTTTTATACTTACATAAAAAGAAACTAAGTTTTAATTTTATAACGGAAATTGATTTTGTTTATTTCTGATGGCTTTTATTTGTTTTATTGTATTTATGATTCAAGCTTTTACTATCCGGTATCCGGTCGGATACTGACTCACTATCCGGTATCCGGCCGGATAGTAAAATCATGGCCGGATAGGCCGGATACCGGATAGTAACCGGATATCCGTTGCATCTCTAATCTTGATGTCAACAATAATAACTGTTTGATGCAGAAGGAACACCGCACAGGTTTCCTAGTTTTATCGGTAACTTGTCACAGCTTCTAGTACCTTCTTAGTTATTGAGTGTTCAACATGAAATATTAAAGCATCCGTTTACTAATAGGGATTTTTCCTGGGTAAAAAAAAGTAATTCTAATTAGTCCGTCAGTTAGATTATCAAAACATATTGGACACGTATTATTTACTGTATCAAATCAATCGAAATTGACAAAGATAACGCGCGTCAAAGTTCGGGAGTGGGGGCTAATGACGGCACTTAATTGTAAAAAGTGTACAAAGTCGTGACGTCACGCGGAACTTCAACGCACTATATCTTCGTCATTTGATGTTTAATTGAAAAAGAAAAAATGTGTTCAATATTTTTTACAATGTAAAAGACGGACTAATTACAGTTTTTTAGGAAACTAGCCTATTCGAGAGCACACGAAAAGCGACCATTCTAGGCCAAGATCTATTATGGAATGATCTAAGTCTGGATCGATCCGTAACGTTCTAAATTTGAAGTTCTAAACTCGAAAAAGAAATTGATAAGGGAAAAGAAGTTGTCAGGAGCGAAAGAGTATTTTACGCACAGACTACTTAGAAGATACTACGATTTTACGAGTCGGTGATAGCGCCTCGTTGCAACCGGTGATGCTATTAACTCGTATGTAGTACGCCGGTATTTACCGGTGACTTAATTAAAGGTACGCGTCCATCGCCGAGTGGCAGCGGAGCGCGACGCGCACAAAGCCGCGGGTTCGACCGCTGGCCGACTCGACGGCGGCAATCAACGATAGATTACATGTTTGTGAGTTCACTTTCCAACATTGATAAGTGGAGAACAGACGCAAATTTATGTGAAAGTTTACCGTCTACAAATATTATTTATTTGTTTATTTTTTCGTTATGGAAATCCAGCAGCTACAAAAATACAATTGAGACTTAAGTAAAATGAAAGCGCCAATTATAGGTTCCCACTGATAGTAACAATGTAAAAAAGAATAATGGTTAGTACAGGCATCAAAAACGTTATGCACAGAACGATTCACATTTTTACTTTCAGTTAAAAAATAATATTTAATAGCCATGATCGAAGAGTCAATTCTAACAAAAGTATTTCTAAAAGTACTACATGTTTTTTATTTTTATTTTTAAAATGATCAGATCATTATTGTTGTATTTAAAAGTAAATATAAGCTTAATTTTTATTTTTATTTTGACTTAAACTTAGAATAATAACACAATCCGCACGTACAATTGGAAGCAACAAAATTGGAGCCATTTCTGGCTCCAAACGCCGGGAAGCTCCGTAGTGTCAAATGTTAAAGTGCAGGAAACGCATCTCGCAAAAAAAGCACTATGACGATTTGTGCGACATATCTGAAAAGCAAAAGAAGTGTAATAACATCACTTTTCACAAGTAAGCTTTGAATATTTCTTAGTATTTTATATTTTAAACGCTTAAAATACTAATGTTTTATTTCAATGCGCAGTGTTGCCCGATAATGTAAATATTTTCCAATTTCAAATTACTTTACTGCTTCGACTTACTCAATTAATTAAACAGTTGCTTCAGATATTATGTATGTGACTCACGCTCTATATGAAAGTGCATGTGTTTAACCGTATCATATACCTGAAATTGTGTTAGTTGAAAGTTGAGAACTCTAAATGAACTTTATTTCCACTCCTGTTAAAATAGTACTCCAAAATTTTACCGTAAACATTTGATGAATATATAAATAATTTGCTATGTACTCGTAATCAACAATACAACGAATAAAAAAATGCTAGATTTAACAACTACCACTGGTACGTTTCCCTACTTTCGGGGTAAATCTGATTCCGCTAGCAACATTTTATGTGCAGCTGTGTTTGCGTCGTCATGTGTAAGTACGAGTTGATTACTCCTACATGAATCCATTTTGTGCTTCACTTTTGACGGGTCGGCGGTTTGACACATTCTTTCTATGTTGTTATTATTCTAAGGTCCTCAATAACTACGCGATCGAGTGAATTAATAAACATTTAGCTCTAAGATAAAACTCACTCTTTGAACAAATCGACTGAAACAAAAAAGTTCACGGTATACCTCCTTATTGTGCTAACTTCTTTAGTTGTTTATTTTTGCGTTCGTTTTTAATTATAAGCAGCGCATGGTATTGTAATGCCAACCTTTTCAGCGTTAGTTATTTGATATTTGACCTGATTATGTCAACCTCTTTAGTCACTTAAAATATTATTAGTTATATTATAAATAGATAAGTTAAAAGGAAATAATCATGGTATGAAATGTATTTTCATACAACTTTGCCGAACCTCTTGATGTTAAATTCAATTTCATTCGATTTCCTTTAGACTTCAAATTGCTCTCCAGGTTTGTACTCGTAGTACTTTCGGGCAACGGACGTACCTAATCGCAACAATTCAATGCATTTTTGAGAATATTTTGTTTATTAGCTACATCGGAAATGCACACACATAACTATATATATGTGTGTGTACATATATAGTAGCTGTATCAGTTTGAAGGTATTGTGCAAGTGTCGGCAGCCGACAGCCGGCCCGCGCGCACGGGGCCCGCGCGCGATGATTCACGATCGAAAGCGGCCCGCCGGATCATAATGTGCGTTAATTTCATCTAAAAATAACACGTCCTATTCTTTTGTTTGTTAATTTTTTACTAAATCTGCCAGTGTTTATTAAATGTGTTCTATAGTGCTGGTAGTTTTCCGTTACTTTTGTACGTTCTGTGTAGTTTCGTAAAGTGGAAGAAGTCCGTACATTATTATTAATAATGAACCAATGCTATGGGGGGCTTCAGAATGAGCAACTCAACATATCTTCATAGTTTTTGAATGTCATGTCTGTTTGTCACTAGTAATAGTCTATGCATATAATAAGATCGTTAAGTGGAAAAAAGGATGTGGGGAAATGATACAAGTGAAAACTTACAAAAAAACACGAATAGCACGTCTTTATTATTGGAGGTTAATTGGGTCATATATGTGCCGCTACGACCATTGCTGATCTATTGTGGCAGCCCTTCGGTTTGGCCAGTGCATAGCACGTCTTAGATCGTGCCGCAGAACCTTTTACAGGGAACCCTTTTTACTTACATAAGCCAAATTGTACATGCTACTAATAGAAACCTAGTTTCTGTCCGCAATTTCCTTCGCGTGGAATTCGGTTATAGTTATTCCCTATTTTTTTGTTTTTAAACCACCCCAAAATGAAAGCGAACCAAACAAAATAAAGTATTCAAATAGGTCATGCGATTTTTGAGTTTTAGCGAGACTGACGCATGGCAAGTGATTTCCGGACACACACGCACACACACGGACACACGTGGACACACGGACACACGTGGACACACATGGACACACACGGACACACGTGGACACACACGGACACTAATGGACTCACACGGACACTAACGGATACACACGGACGAACACGGATACACACAGACACTAACGGATACACACGGACACACACGGACGCTAACGGACACACACGACCACTAACGGATACACACGGACGAAGACGGACACACACGGACACTAACGGATACACACGGACACACATGGACACTAACGGGCACACACGGACGCACACCGACACACACAGATATACACGGATGCTAACGGAAACACACGGACACACACGGACACTAACGGACACACACGCGTTTCTTTTGTCGCCTGACAAAGGTACCTTAGATTCAGTTTGTTCCCTTCAACAGCTGCATTGACACGATAGACAACAGACTGTTAAGTACTTTTGTCAGGCGACAAATGAAATGCTCCTTCTTCGTCCCGGTCTCCGACATACCAAGGTATTTGGAGGTTTCGTTCATGAAGTCAGATCTGAAGGATATTGTGTCGGAAAGATGCAAATTAGTCAAATTCACAACTTTCCCCCGTTTTACGCATACTCCCACACTTTTCTACAACAAACTCCACACTGTTGGCATTGCTGAATTCTAGTGTGAACACCAGCTCTGGTTTTTTCTGTGCGAAAAGTTGCAGGTCATCCAGCTGAGAAACGATCTTACCTTCTCTGTGTAGACGGTAGCCTAGAGCTGAATTATTGAGCGATGTACTCAGATGATTCAGTGCTAGGCAAACCACAGAAGAGTCAGACTATCGCTCTGAAATATGCCTCGCTCAATCCTTATCAGGTCTTACGCAACGGACGGAGGGGTCATGTCGTGTATGTAAAAAAAAACAGTCTCATGGAAATACTCGAGCGCCTCAGATATTGATAGTGTATGCGCCCCACGTGTCGCTGACATGTTAATCTGCCAGTTTGGTGGTGGGGGTGGCCGTACGGTGTGTAGAAAACGGGAAAAAATAATATTCAAGCGCGTCAGATATTCTTCGGGGATGTTCAGTAAACTTGAAAAAAACTCTTTTTCATAAGACTGACTATTTGGATGTGACGTAAGCCCGTAGTGAGTCTTTGAAAATGCAATGTGGGGAATACATGTTTCACTACAGACTGCACGCACTAAACTACATTGATTTTTGCAACTTCGGTTTCTTGAAATCGGCAGATTATATTTTTTCCGTTATCCTTGAATTATTTCATTCTGAATAAAAAAAATCGACCGCACTCGAGAATGTCACGGTGACATATTCTTTTTGTAAGGACGCGCTGAGCGTCAAATGACTCGCGAGCAGGTCGTGCTAGACGTGCAGGGTGACTGTAGTTCTTCTGTTGCGCGTTGCAAATGCAATAAGCGGCCACATATCGCAACGCAGCCGCGCGCTCACGAAACGTGCAACTGTATCGCTATAAAAAGTTGACGTGGGCGAGCACCCTAAGAGAAGCGATAGCTATAGGAGTACACGCGCCTTCGAGTGGCACGCGGCTCGCACGACATCTGTCCCTAGCGGCGACGTTGTGACTAACTACCAGTTTCCTATTTATCTTTTTCGACTCTTTATAACCACTTAAATACTTGAACAATTCCACTTTACCTATTTGGAGCGACGAAGTTTTCATTGACATGTGCTTTGCATCCGTAATTATGTTCGTAATACAGTTAAAGGATAACAATTTAGAATTATGCGACTACGAGTACTTCGGAGTTTGCGTATCGACTCAAATTGAAAATCAAAATTGTAAGATCGTTTGTTTTCTTAATTTACTAGCTGTTTGTCCCATGGAATTTCCATCGGCAATACCACATAACTTCAAAAATGATGAACTTCCATTCATACTTTCAATCCTTTTGAACTAAAAGCGCTCACCTACAAAATGTCATGGTTTAGGGCGTGCGTTGGTTGTCCGAAGTGAGTGTTAAAAAAAAGATTATTGGATAGAAATAAGCAAAACGCCTTTTCTAAAGCAGTTCGAAGAAGATGCCCAGACAACAAAAAGCATCTTGACCGGTTTCGGAAGATCCTTGGTGACCACGACCTTAAGGTTCAGACCAGCAATTCCCTCCTGTCCGATTGCTGCGCTGAACCAAGTCAAAGACTCCTTATCACCGCAACTGATGTGCAAAGCACCCCCCACTATATTCATGAAAGCGATCTTCGGGAGCAGGTCGGGAGAATCCAGCAGACGTGGTATAATAGCTTCCTGTATGGCCCCGACGTGCCCTAACAAGAACTTTTCGGCCAGAAAAGCCGCTGGTTTAATGGCAACTGTCTTTACCCGACAACGTATACGACCCTATCCTTTTAGAGTCGCCGTCGGTTTCAGGGCAGTCGCTACTACCTACCAGTGGCCTTTTTGTGATCTCAACGGGGCCACTGATGGCTCGTCCGTAGACGTGCCCTCGTTCTATTGCTGAAGCGTCCCTGCAGCATTGGCCCTCCTTTTCTGCCTCCTGGTCTCGTCAGCATGTGTGTTTCCCCCCGTAGCTTTCTGCACACATACCTACTCTCCGTAGGCAAGCTTCGGAGTAACAGGACTCGGAAGAGCAGTGCCCATGCTCCATCCCTGGCTATCTGCCATGGTTTCACCGAACCGACAACCTTCGGAGCACCAACACCTATCGATCCCTTCTCAGATAGTGCCCTTCCAGTGGCCAGGTCCACCTCTGATTTTGCCCCTACCTGCACTAGACGCCTCATCGCCCTTACAGGCTTTTGTGCATTGCTGGGTCCAGCTACCGCGTCTCTGCCAGTGACAGGGTCGCAGTGGCGAAGCGTCAAATATTTCCTAAGGGAAGCCGGAAGAATTAGAACCGTACGTGCGAGTCTGACATTTAGTTAGAGTAACATAGACTTCACTGACAGCTAGCCGTAGCTTTCTAGCTTGGTAAAGCCGTCAGGAATCGGCTTGTAGGCAGGCTCCGCCACTGCAGGGTCGCGTATCGCATTACTACAGTCTATGTACTTATGTAATTTTGCTGGGAAAACCGGGAGCTCCACTATATTCTCTTGGTTAACCTCAGTTTGATTGATGAGTCAATCTTTCTATCTGCCATAATACTCTGTTGAGTTCGTTTTTGCTTGACTACATTCTTGGTGACAATATACTCGTACTAATTTGTACTAGGTGATTAGGGTGTCCACGCGGACGAAGTCACGAGCGGAAGATTCTTTAGAAATAAAATGTGCGGGATTTAAATGCATGTTTATTTATTTCAAGTTGTTATTTATGTTGCATGCTTAGTAAAAATGTTTACGAGGTTTTTTTAATATCCATCCACCACTAAAATATTGGTACCTACTGACGAAGTTCGTGAAATCAGTACGTAAAGTATGAGATCTTGCAACAAATACGTTTTAGATTGGGTACTTTAAACGATGAGATAGTAACGTGTTAAGTAAAAATTTCAAGATTAATACTATTATCAAAAATATTCTAAGAACCTGTCTCCACACTTACATAACTTTTTACGAGATTTCACCAACTTTAGGCAAATATGCATCTGAATATCCGATCTCCGCCGTCACGGTACTTACAACCCGTTAATTAGGGTTTCGTGCATATTTAGGAACTAAGGATATACTATTGTGTTTCAAAATATGTCTAGATTAATGTCAAATGATCAATATGAGCAGGTCGAACATTTAAAAATTAAAGCAGGTATTTTTGCCATTCTACCTCATACCTACTTTACAGCGTTCAATTCTTGCTGTTGCTTCTATTTTAGTTAATCCCAAATATAACATAGGCTTAGTAGCCTCTGTTATATTTCTTAGTAGAAAGAACGCACATCAATTATTACCTAGCGTTCAAATATTGAAGTCGGTGAGCTTGTTTATTTTTTAAAGTCGGACTCGTCCAACCTTCGGTATAATGTTTAAATGTATTCTCAAACAAAGGGCCAGCTCAGGGCAGTGTGAAAGGACTGCGCCGTCTCTATTACTGTGTATGTATTGTGCGCTGCGCCTAATTGAACCGCCATTAGCACTGACTCAAATAATTTGATACTGGCTAATACCACGCCAAAATAAATAAGTAACTATACAATATCAATGCTGAAATGAAAAGGTACTACTACCGACGCCTGTCAAAACCAATTTTGATATTGAACGAGCAATCCGTTTGATTCGTACGTTTAGTTTATATACTATTACTATTATTATATTATTACTAGCTGTCGCCCGCGACTTCGTTCGCGTGGAGCTTTGGACGTGAGCAAACTATTACATTACACACACAAGAATTACATGTAAATAATAATTTATGATATGGAATATTACAATAAAATCAGATGAACTGGTTATGCACTGTTTTTAGGGCTTCGTAGTCAAATGGTAAAAAACGATACCCTTATAATTTCGTCCAGTCCGTCTGTCCTGTCCGTCTTGTCTATCCGTCCGTTCGTCTATCCGTTCGTATGTCACAGCTACTAAAGTAAGACTATTTGATGCTTGAATTTTGGCGGAAAGATGTCTTCTGAGAACTGCTGAAAAATACTGAAGTTAAATTAGGAAAAAAATACAGGCGCTGCATAACATGTAGGTAACTGAGGGAAGAAAAATATCCAGTGAACGTAAGCGTGTCGGGTATCTACTACATATAATAGTAAATAATAACAAAGATTCAAAAACATTTTTTTTTCTTGAATTTCACGTTGATGATATATGTGCGTTTTAAGTCGTAAAACGTGTGCCCCCTCTTACGTTTCAAGTACGGGGATGAAAATTGGAAAAATGATTTAGTCTCATAGAACTTAAAAAACACTTTCAAGACATATTTTTTGAATAAGATATGGCATTTTTTCGGTTAGGTACACGCTTTTTGAGTATAGTGACAACATAAATAACTTTGTTAAAAACACATTGTCTTCGAGAATTAATACGAAATACGAACTTATGTTTGTTGCATATAAATAAGATGTAAGGAAAGTTAAATAATGTCCTCAAACGTGCATTTTGTTTTCCGACTTTATTAAAGCATTTATTATTTATTAGATAAAACCATCTTTGTTAAAAAAGTATTTGTTCGTTTATTTATTTATATATTTCACCATTTGCTAATATAAAACGATTATATAGTACATTTTTAATAGGTACATTCTGTGATCAAAAAATATGTTTTATATTTATTTGGCTGTTTGAGCCTAAAACCCTTGCTTTTCATAATTAAAAATGTTATAAAAAAATAAAGAGACGAAATGAAGCAAAATGGCAGCGGAAGCGGACTTTATATTTTATTTATTAATAAAATGCCCGGGATATAGATACATATTTAGTTATTTTAGGTTATGTTACTTATGTTGCAGGCCTAGTAAGAATGTTTAAGAGGTATTTTTTTAATATGTACCACTAAAATACTGGTATTGACGAAGTTTGTGAAATATCTATCAACTAAATATTTTTAATATTGGCTACTTGTAACAATAAGGTGATCATGCACGAGTGAAATAGTAACCTCATACATAATTCCAATATGTCGGGATTTTTACTATTAACAAAAATATTTTAAGAAGCCGTCTCCACACTTCCGTAACTTGCACGAGACTTCACCATCTTTAGGCATTATGCATTCGATTATCCGATCCCTGTTGATGATTCCAGAAGAATAAAAAAAAACTTACAAACATTACTACCCATCTCTTTCTTCATTTTACCCCCCCCCCCCCCTCCTCTCCCTAACAATTATGTAGCCTAGATGTTATTGTGGACTTATTTAAATAGATTTGTGAAAATTCAATCAAAATACGTTCAGTAGTTTTAACGTCACAAATTCAAAGAAACAAATTAAAATTGTAAAAATGGTTTTAATATCTTCAGTTACCAAAAATAAGTCAACCTAGTAGGTTTTTTTTTCCAAAATCTTCAATGTACAGTTTATTTTGCCTTGCAATTATTTAATTATATGATTAGATTAAATGTATTTTGAACGTAATATATTTATTTAACAAATAAGTGTAATATAATAAAAGCATTTAAGCCGTACTTTTTATGTTACTACGACAAAGCACTCGTTATAAAATATCAAGACTATTTGGGTGGCGTACGGAAACAACGGGCAAGCATTTAAGTTTACTTATAATATTAAGATAAATATTTCACAGGCCCATGTGAAACCTTTATGGTTTGAAAATATCGCTTTAAAAACGTGCTGTGTTCGGGCCCCGAATGTTTTTATAGCAATTAGATACGTTTTACCCACCCCTATTGTATTGGGCACAAGCTTGTGTTGGCGAGTCAACAGACGAGGTGCAGGGTCCCGGACTGTGTTTTTAGGTTTGTATGTTAAAATATACGTGGACTACTTTAATTATTAGGGGCAAACAGACTACCACTGGTTGGGAGCTAAAAGGTAATACTAACATTGACGGGTAAGTGGTCGCGGTAGGTGCCGCGCGGTGGTCGCGCCGCGCGCTGTTTACGCGTTTAGTGCCGCTCACAACTATCATGACATGGCAACCGGCATAACTAATAACTATTTTCACAACAAACTCGTTTATTGACGGATCGATTTCCATAAAGATACATATCTAGACGGGATGGATAAGTAGGTACCTATAAATTATAAAATGCGGCGGAGTATAAATATCGCTCTGAGCCCAGGCGGGGGAGGGCGGGGGCAGCAGGCAGCGCGGAGGAGTAGAACGTTACAAAGCAGCTACTGATATTATAATACCCGCGCAACTTTTCTCATTTTAATGTTGTTCCTCGCAAAGTTTAAATATAAAATGTAATGACGGCGTATTAGTGAGTCATTGAGTGCGTGCGTGTGGCCGTTCAACTTTCGCCCCTCATATTGAAACAATAGAAGTTAAAACAAATGAAAAATAAACTTTTCAAATAAAATAAAAATAACCCTCTTGGTGGTGAGGGTGGCGGCCCTCTCCAATAAAAAATATAATAACTTTTCTCTTTATTCGGCGTAATGGAAGCGATTGTTCCTTTCTAATAATGTTGCCGTCCCGTTTTCGCAGATTATTATAATGGGGTGCCGAGAACACTGCACTGCGTGCACTCGGTTAGGATGCGACTATTTTGGAAGGACCAACAACATTGTTTAACACATTATTCAAGCAGGTTATTCAGGCTTAGGAAATTGAGTTATGTGACTCAAATTAGTAAAAGAGTTTGAACGCGTTGTGTGTGTTCCAACTAGTATTTTTAATATTTAATAACAAATGTCCAATAAATGAAACTCGGTTATCTCCGGAATCTGTTAACTTAAAAATTTCAAACAAATTATTCATGCTGAGAGGAAATTAGGTATATGTTACAGAAAATCGACTAAGGGACGGGTCCTCCCCAACATGGTGGACTATCTGTATGGGCGATGGGCTGATCACCTGCCACCGTACGGTTCATCATACCATCTTAGGACTAATTCATCGAACGTGGCCACAAGTAGTATTGTGGCTGTGCCCACCCCATTAGGGATTTCGGGCGTGATGCTATGTATGTATGTGTATGTATGTGTACAGAAAATATAAACGAAGTTGACAATATTTATGGTTCGCGACTAAATCCAATAGAAAGTTTTAATCTGACTGAAGCTAGTCATATTTTGCAAATTAGAATGTATGTAAGTAAAATAGTTTCACTATGGCTTGTCGAATGTTATATCGGGAGTTCGGAAAGGGCGAGCGGGCCCGATCGGAACAGCTGACCCTCCGATGTCATTCCCTTGCATCACTTTGTATTTGATAACAGTTATTATATTGCTCACATATTGCGCCAAAGAATCCTTCGCGACAAATGTTTCTAAAATTTATTCGAGCTAACGTTACGGCTATGCAAATGTAAATCTTATTCTAATTACTTTTAAGGTGCAGTTTGTTCAGACTCGTATTACAGATGGAATAACAACGCTTTCATCTGTAATGCAAATAGCCACTCACATGCTCATTATAATATTATAATAATAATCTATTGTTCTCGACACAATAATAACATTGCGATCGTGTTCTGAATTCTGTATCGACCTGCAGGTTAGTAATTATAATAATTGTTATTTGTTAACTGACATTAATTTTATGGGTTTTTCTTTCAGTTGCGATCACAACTATAAATACTTGAAATGGTTTTTTGTGACTATGTATGCAGCTGGATAATTTAATTAATACTTAATGATTCCAATATGTTAATATTGCTATAAACGAAGTATTATGAATAATTAGGTAATACTACAATATGCGAAATAATAGTTACGGACTAGTTCATCAGCGGCCCTAACGTGAATGACACAAAGATAAATTAAACCCGTTTATCTCTTTGACTATCTCTTTCGTCGGCTCTAGTAAGAGAGAGACGCACTTAGAGATAAGACGGTCTATCTTATCTTTGTGTCATCCATGTTAGGGCCGCAGGACTCAAAACTATCAAACCACAAAGACGCGACCGGGCCCACGGCCGCCACGGTCGCTACAAGACACATCACACTATCCTAACTTAATATTATAAATGTGAAAGTAGCCTGTTCGTTACGTTTGGACGCCTAAATCGCTGAGCCAATTTTGATGAATTATGGCATAGAGATAGATTGGACCTTGGAGAAGGACAAAGGCTACTTCAATAATTATTCTACGCAGACGAAATCGCGGGCACCAACTAGTAATATTATGAATGCGAAAGTTTGTTAGTGTGTGTTTGTGCGAAATTATGTTTGTTACTCTTTCACGCTTCTACGGCTGGATGTTATTTGAATGAAATGATCTGGTCCAAATGAAATTTGGACCAGAGATAGCTTAGGCCCTGGATTAACACATAGGCTACTTTTGCTGGAAAATTTAAAAGTTCCCAAGAGAATAACTATAACCGAATTTCATGCGAATGAAATCACGGGCAGAAGCTAGTTTTTAATAAAACTCAACCGTCATAGGGGCTACACAGAGGTTTAATTTTCTAACACCGCAGACAAAGTTACGAAGCGGTTCGGTTTTTTAAGAATATATACATATTCCTATTCAGAGTGTAGGTTTCCTGATTGATTAGTACCAATAAGCATAAACAATTTTGAAAATGATCTATAAAAAAACTCTTTAAACCAATGAATACGACAATAACTAAACCTTTATTCAGGTCCAATTTGATTTCGGCATTAACTTCGTTAATTAACGAATTAACGGTCTTTTGCCCAACTATGGTAACGAAACTACATGATAATATTGAGACTATTATACACAGAGATATAACATAGTATTTGTATCGTCACTCTAGTAATAAACAATGATTAAATAACTAGCATTTACTGTTCTAAAAAGTGTAATTGACAAATTTTTATTAACACTGTTGTAACAAATACTTAGTGTTTTCAAATAAACCGCCGTTTCATGAAGGCGTTTATTAATTCCAAAGAATATGTTGTGTCGGTTTCACACTACTTGTAAATCATTTCCTGTAAAATATTCCTAAGTTCCTCTAAGCGTGATCATTTAATATGTTTGATTCGGAAAATTTAGAAGATACGTAGCAAGATACCTAGGAGGTACGGTCTTTTTTACAACTTTTTGTCAACCCGTGGAACAGTCCCAAATACACCATGTGTCCGTACGTCATTGAAAAATGACATGCATCAAATTGAAAATAGAGCTCACTGAGAAACCAAGGACGTGTGATGGGTTAATAAACAATAAAAATATGCTGACAATAAAAGAAATAGTTTTACAATGCATGTCCTCAAAAAGAGTTTTACAATGCATGTGCTCGAAAAGAGCGTTTTCCAAGCAGCGAAATTGTGCGGAAAGTGCCACTTTTTTCACAAGTGCTTTTTTCTTTTCAGTTTTTTTTTTTCAATATTTATTCCCGTCGTCAGCCCGACCGACGTAAAGAGTTTTTATTATTTGAGAAAAGTTTGACAAAATAGTAATACTGATTATCATTCATATAAAAGGTATAATAAAACTTATACTTACTTCATTAAACGCGTTAAATATTAATGACTCTAAATTTAGATTTAGATGAATAAATTAAAATTTAAGTATTCATTAAATATGTTTGGATGAATGTAGTATGTTTTACTCTTGCCTTTTTGCAATACGACGTGACAGCTATTTGCACATGCGCAGTAGTAGATTTATGCTGAGCGAGTACGTATTTAAAGTAAGCACGTCATTTTTTGCTTAGTTCGGAGACGATCTGTGTAAATCTGCTAAAAATGTCGAGTTCAAGTGACGAATCAATTAATTTAACCCCGGAAAATGTTATTCAAGAAACACAAAATGTCAACAACAACCCCTTACCGGCTGAATCTAAAGAAAAAATATTTAAATACTTACAATAACTTTATACGATGGAAAGAGAACAAGAAAACCGGCTCCTCTGAAATTGTCCTGTTGGCATACTTCAACGAAAGCCAAGAAATTTAAGACAGGCACATTGTGGTCTCTATAGTTTATGATAAGGAGTACAATGAAATGTAAGAGTGACATTTGACATAATCAGAACGCATCAGAATTCTTAAAGTAGCACTGAGTGTATGTGACACAATGTCATTGTTGATTCAAAAATGTATGCACTTAAAATACATATTATTCTGACGTCTAACCATTCGGATCGAGAGGTTTGCAAAACCCAATATCCTCGGTGAAAAAGCAACGCAATGTTAGCAAAACGTCGCAACTTAAAAGGTACTTACTTACTGTGTTTGCAAAGTAATATTTATCGTCCCTATCGAATTGTACTTATCTATTCCTAATTGTTTGAGCGAACCGAAATATTCGCATACTAGACATTTATTTGGTGAAGTAAATAAAAAATCTTTACTTAAACATAGTGATTTTTAGGTGTTCACTTAGATAATGTATGAAAACTTTCAAGTAAAAGCGGTTACTTACTTTTTATATTCACTTCACCCATTATAAAGATTAAGTGCACATTTTGTCTGGGGACCACCTGATCCGAATTTGGTGGTGTGGTGTGCATTAATGGTAAACAAAAAAGAAAAATGGTTTTATTTTAAAATCATTCATTTAAAATTTTGAACGTTTAAAAGCTTGCCTGGGAATTAAACTTATTCTACGCGAACGGAGTCGCGGGCACAGCTAGTGAAAAATATAAAGTAATAAATGATAATTATTAAAACGAATAAAAATATAAAAAGGTTGGTGAATAATCAACAAAAAAGAAAACTATAAAATATATTATAGATTTTTCTTGATTATTCACAGAGAGAGACCAATACGTAGTCTCTCACGTCAGTTTAGGATATCACACATAACATTGGTCCTTGCCAGCATGAACAGGCTGGGACCCCACAGACAGTAGCCGTTCACGAGTATGACGCTTATCAAGTCACCAAGCGTGGTGTGTTTTGAATATGTTTATTTTTTTATTTTTTTGAAACACGTGGCTGAAACGTAATCATGTGGTGTATTTTTAGAATCAGCTTATGAAGTCCTTTTATTTGATACCCAAACAAAGCTTCAGGTTTTTTTTAAAGTTCAGTACATAAAATGATGACGTCATAACTCCCCCTGCACCAGCGGAACTTCCGGCTCTGCGACTCAAATCGCAATAATAGGTGTAGGGAGCAAGTGTGCGAAGTGGCACAATTCTAATAGGAAATAATACTCATTCTTGCCACGAGCCGCTCCCACTTATCCATCGTGTCACTCGCGGCGGCGCTACAAAGTAGGGCTTACAATTCCGGTACAATGAGTACCGTACTGGGCAGTCTCGGGATTCTCATGATTTTCCATGCAAAACCAGTCACGTAAATTCCAGGATTGCAAACTTTACTTCAAAGTATTCTGTCCGCTTTTTGGCAGCGCGCTAGGTACGTTTCCATACAAACGATACTCCGTATCAGGCATTCGAAGCTAAACAAATTAATACTCTTAAACGATGCCTGAAATTATACAGAGCCGTCCGTGTAAATGGCAGTTTGGAGTGCAATACCAATTGCTGTTGATTAGATTTTAATATGACCGTTCCAAATAGAGGTTTGCACAATGAATGAATCATTTACTTTAACTTTTGTAGGGACTTCTGTCCTTTCTGGAAATAAAAGTATAATTACGTAATTTTATTAGGAACTTCCTTACGTCCCTACAAAAAATCATTTATTTATTCGAGAAAGTAAAGCAGCCATCGCCTAACCCTTTTTTGTTTGTCCAACCTGCTATGCTTTGTTTTCTTTAACCACAATGCGGGTTCACTTTTTACTTTTGCTTCTCAATTTTTAAATAAATTCCGCTGCATGTAGGTATAATGAGATGCAGTTATTTGACACTTCTCAACTGTGAATGGGTATATTTAAACTAAACTACGTCTATCTGTAATTTTCTAAACTCAGTAATAAAATATAGGTATACGGTTGACATAATTACGGCCGGCCTTGACTCAGGAAACGGACGTTCCTAGGTAGCATGGGTCATGGGTACAAGATGAACATAGGTTGCGCGTATGGGTGGTAAAAAATGATTACTTTTAACATACAGAGTTCTTATAATACTTTGATTATTTTAATATGCAATGCTAAAGTAAGTAATACGAGTAAATGACTGCTTACGCGACCTATAATATTGCCAGCGGCAGCGTTGGGCAAGCGGCTGATCTCGTGATAGGTACACTTTCGTACACAGAATGTCGAAGAGATGGGTATTTCGGTAGTCGTTTTTTGGTAACACAACGTGGCTGGGTATCGGTTGGCTGTTAGTTATCTGTAATTCTGTATATCCGTCACTCAGAAATGTCACTTCTTGTTTGAAACAAAATCTATATACTATAAAAATCTCGCGTCACGATGTTTGTGGTCCTCCTCCGAGACGGCTCGACTGATTTTTAAGATTTTTTTATGTAGGTATATTTGATAGATATGATGAGAATAGGTCCTAAAATATATTTCATACCGCTAGGTGATTAGGGTGTCCACGCGGACGAAGACGCGGGCGGAAGCTAGTCTATTTATAAATAATTCAAAATTATGACGGACGGAAATAATAAACTATAGAATCTCAAGACAATCAAAAACATGTGCCAAATGTGGAACAATACTCTAGATACTGATAATGGGTTTCATAACTATACGAAACCCATCATAGATTAATTTATTGACCCTTTTTGACCGAGAACGCGAAGCGTCTTCGTTTCAATTTGGGCAAAAATGCTTTCGTATGTCCGACGGATGTCTATCTGTTCTCCTCTACAGCTCGCATTTCTCAACCTATTCTCGTGAAATTTTATGAGCATGTTCAATAATTATATGTTTTTTTTTGTCGATACAGTTTCTCGATTTTTTTTCAAAATGGCAGAGATATGGGTTTTTTTGCGATTACAAACTTATTTGCGGTAATGATAAAATGACCGCGACCTATGTCGATGTATGGGGATAACAGTTTTCCAACGGCAAAGTTAAGTTCGTCGCGAGGTCTACAGCTCACGGAGCCACTAGTATAAGATCTTGTAAAAGTTTAAATTGAATAAAGATATTTTGACTTTGACTATTTCCTGTGAAGATCGGAGACTACATACGAGTACCTACGCTCAAGTGGTCGATGATAACAAAACAGACGGTCAATGGGTCAGCAGCGCAGGACTGGTCATTTTGGCGATGTTAGGGTAAGGTTTTTGGTTTCGTTTTTGTTTTTAGACTATAGCGTCATTAGGAGATTATTTAATAAAAAACCGGCCAAGTGCGAGTCGGACTCGCGCACGAAAGGTTCCGTACCATCTAGACATATAAAACAATACCGTGACTCACTTATAGACAACGCACAGCCTAAACGGGTGGTCCTAGACGTTTGAAATTTGGAGGAGACATTCCTCGAGTACTCTAGAGGTGCACTAAGGGGGGATTTTTTAAATTTCATCCTTAAAGGGGTGAAAAGGGATGATAACGTTACCGCGGACGAAGCTGTGGCGGGTCCAGTAGTTATCTATAAAAACGGCAAAAAATCACGTTTGTTGTATGGGAGCCCCCTTAAATATTTATTTTATTCTGTTTTTTAGTATTTGTTGTTATAGCGGCAACAGAAATACAAAATTTCAACTGTCTAACTATCACGGTTCACGAGATACAGTCTGGTGACAGACGGACAAACAGACGGATGGACAGCGGAGTCTTAGTAACGTTTGGGTACGGAACCCTAAAACATTGACGTTCTATGGGTGGGATATCAAATTATGAAAGTTTAAATATCGAATTTCGGAATATTGTGTTCCGGTTTGGGGGTGAGGCAGCCGGTGAAATTGCATGCATAGAAGCATTCCACTTTAATCCTTCGATCTCAAATGCATAGCTACCGCATTTGAGATCGAAGGATTTTAATTGTTCTTGGGCCTCAGAGACCACTGCAGGTGGCCTGAGTGCCTCATTTGCTTAAAACTTGTTATTGGAATGTAACTAATAGTGATGTTTCCTGGGAAAAAAAAAAAATTATAATTAGTCCGTCAGTGAGATTACCAAAAAATATAGAACACGTATTTTTTGCTTTATCAAATCAATCAAAATTGACAAAGATAACGCGCATCAAAGTTCGGGAGTGGAGGGCTAATGACGTCACTTAATGGTAAAAAGTGCACAAAGTCGTGACGTCACGCGGAATTTCAACGCACTATATCTTCATCAACTTTTAGTTTAATTGACAAAAGAAAAAATATGTGTTCCATATTTTCTTATAATGTAAATGACGGATTAATTAGATTTTTTTTAGGAAACTAGACTATTGGATGAAATAGTCTAATTAGTACCACTATATCAAATCCTCTATATATAATTGAACTACAGGGAAAAAAAGTCCAAGTAGTCCCATCAATGGATAATGGAACTAGTGGGAATAGACCCATGCAAAGTTATAAAGTATGGGGCTGAAAATTTTCTAACTCGAACTAAACATGTTCGAGTTATTGAATTTTAGCTCCATACATCATTAAATGTTTCAATTTTATTTTTGATGTTTTACATTATCGTTACGCAATGCCGATAGTAAAAGTGACGTTTTTGCTTTATGGAGTATCGCTTCTTCTCGCTTCTTCAATTCTGTATTAAAATACCTATATATACTTAGAACCAAGATGTGTTTAATGTTTTTGATAAAACTTGCTGTATAATGGTTCATAAAAAGGTCCCTGGGGTCTATTTAATGGTGGTTATGGTTCTAAGTACGATTAGTTGCGTTTAAGTTGTTTCGTTTAGCGTCTATGCTTTTATTTTATTAGTGTACTAAAATGTAAGTAACCACTAGTTGCATTAAAATGAACCTACAATGATCCCGCAATATTTCCGAACAACAAAAATATATTCTTCCGGTTAATCTATTTCCAACTATGTGGAAAAACTAGCGTCTCGACTAAACGCAAGTCGCAGTGAATCTTAGCTTTGATAGTTTTGCAAATATTTCCGTATACCTATACCGTGGTGGGCAATGAGAAAAAAGGTAAATGGTAAAAGTTTATGCGACGTGCGACTGTCGACAGCTTGCATTACAATAAATTATCCCGTATGATCGCGTTTCTCCCAGAGGCGCTCCCGTGCGCGAGCGCAGCTTCGGGCGACTCCCGACCCTAATCGAAAACAATAATATATTTGAATCACGCCAAATGGCATCAGGTCGGTATTTATTTACCCTTGCCGATATACTGAATCGAGGTTGAACCAAAACCCACCGAAGCGAACCACTAAATACTATAATTACGTCCAATATAAGCGGCTCAAAGTATTATTAACATCTTTTGGAGTCACGAATAATAAAAAAATGATAAGTTTAATAACAATGAAACGTATCATTGTCATGCATTATGTTATGATTATTCGAGTTTTATAGTTTAAGTTCAGCTTTAAATACAGACATATCTCGGTGGTTCCACAAAAACAAAGTATAATAATAACTGAGTTGTCTAATAGATAATTGCTATACCTTTATTATTAGGTATATGTTTAATTTTATTCATTTGCTTCACCTGCCCTTGCTCAATGTTGCTCACCAGCGTATATCCACATCATTCTCTATATTTATAGTATTATTACCAGCGGAAATTGCTGATTTGATAAGTTTAAAATATCACCATAACTATCTTACAAAGACTGGGTTGCTGGTTAAACCCGGGTCCGGTATGCAGTTTCTGTGTTGTCAGAAGTATTCACTACATGTCAACTCTGTGTTGTTAACTTGCTCGAATATTCGCCGGACAATTAATAAACGACAATGGACAGTAAGTATGTCCCAGGTAATACGTACCTAATCGTCAACAACTTTGAGCTTATCTCTGATTTTCATGGGAGTTGGCAGTACATGGATATTAGACATCATCTTCTTGTTCATATTCATTTTTAAGGCTACTCATTCGGAGGCTGTATTCATACCAATTGATCTAGTCCAAAGTAATGTATTGAGTAATTGACTAGATACCACTAATTATAAAGAAACCCCAAGTTCGTTCAGAAAAAAACTTCGTATAAATAAATAACAGCTACATATGTAGCATAATCAGTAATAAAAGAACATAAGTAGTTATTGCATTATTGTCAGTAATAAAATAAGTTACTAAGTGCACATCATTAGAATAAGTAGGCTTAGAAATCGCTGTTAAATAGCTAATATAAAATTCATAGTTTCAATTATTTATATTAGGCACGATGGCCCATAATAATATATAACATACAATGATAACAAATTAAAAATAAAGTACATTACATAAAATTAAAACTAAAAAAACTCTTAAATACGAAACACGTTACTTCTGCGACGGTGATCGACTCAGTTTAGCGGTGTACAATAACCGTCCGCGGAAACGACGGCATACGACACCCTTCGGCCAGAATTCCTACTACGTGAAGACCGCTCGTTGGTCGGTTGATACCCGCACCACAAAGGACGTAAAATTGACGTTGTGATGGGACTCCAACCGCTCGACCCTCAGGTTTAACTCTGATATAGTTACTCTGCGATCTCTTCACCCTTCGTAGAGTATTGCTGTCGGGACACATATTGTCATGTACTGGCAGATAATTAGAAAAAAAAGAACACCCAAAAATAAGTTTATGGGTATTTATTTACAAATGAAAGGGATTGAGATATTTACAATATAGATTACATTAACCCCCTCCTAGCGTTACGGAGACGGATTGATTTGACATAATCAATTCATATTTGCGCAGTTTGTTGAATAAATGTTTCTATATTGACAGAGAAGTGCTTCTTAATTATCAGTGATAACAGTTAAACCTCTAGTATTCGTATTAAATGTGAATTTCTCGTGTCATTAATTCAGTGTTGTGATATTGCGAAGCAACGGTAAGAATATTTATATCCTTACATTTGTCCTTGAGCAAGGTAAGAGACCCTTATTGATATTATTGAACGTACAGCCCTCTTCTGTAACACGACGATAGTCTGGATATCAGCCGCTTTTCCCCAAAATAATATATTATAAAATATTACACTATGGAAATATATATGATAAACTGTCTCGACGTCGTCTTGAGCTGTCGGATGCGTTTCACTGCATACGCTAAGGAACTCAGTTTGCATGTAAGGGTCGATATAATGCGCATTCGATTGCAGTTCAGAGTCAAGTGTAACATCCAGAAACACTGTTTTATATTCAAATTCTTGTGTCTCATTCTTCAGTTTAATCCTGGCACTGTTTGCTAGTATATTATTCGTCAGTGAAAACTTAAGACACTTAGTGTTCTTCGTATTTAAAAGTAAATTGATAACTGTGAAGTAGTCAACAATGGTAAACAGTGCATCATTGATGTTATGGTAGTTGTCCAGTGTACAGTCTTCTTTAAACATAAATATGTGACGTGGCGTCAGTAGGACATGCAATTCCGAAAATGGTTTGTATGGCAGTATCGATTCCAATATAGGTAATTCCGGAACTGCCATACAGATCAATTCCGGAATAGCATGCCCTAGTCGTCAGCAAATAACACAATTTCATGTTTATCATGAACAAGATATGATAAATCATTTATACAATCTAAAAACAAGAACAGACCCAGAATTGAGCCCTGAGGTACTCCCACAGCAACAGCTGATGATATCTACTCGCCGTGTTCTATTTGAAAGGTATGCTGTCATAATATCACATAATAACTAAGCTTTATTATTAAATTGACATGATCAGTCACAGTCAGCCTTTGATAAGTCACAGAAAACTCCCATCGCTTCCAATGATTTCTCCCAGGCATCAAAAATATGTTCTAGTGATGTCGTACCATCTGTGGTTGAACGACCTTTCGTAAATCCAAATTGACTGTTACGTAGAAGCTTATTCAGATTGAAAAGTAACACTAGCTGATTAAGAATCAGTTTCTTGAAAATTTTGCTAAGTGCTGGTAGTATTGAGATAGGTCTGAAATTTGTGAGGTCTGTTTTCGTACCTAATATAAACAAGGATAAATGTAACGAAGCAACTTTAAAATACTTACCATTGTTTGTCTATGAATTCATAATTTACGTAGGCTGAATGGTCTAATTTCGTAGTCTAAGAGAAGTAAAACACTTTTATACACAAGAGCATACACTTACTCTTTTAGGCTGCCTACCAGCAAGCCTAAAGAAGAACTTGACCAGCATGAGCAGTGAAATATCTATTTTATTCGGTTCCGTGACCGCCAGCCAGTCTGGAAGCCCTCCGCGTAATATTATACATGAATCAATTTATACGAGCCAGCGCGCGAGCGGCTGCATATTTTTCAATTACGTCAATTTAAAATAATACTTAATTCGCTATTGTGACTCATTGAGAGCATTATTGTGTCAGTCGTCTCGTTCGTCGGACAAATAAAGCGGGTTTAAATTATTCGAGAGCCGCATATGTCGACGTCGTGGTGGTTCGTTGTCGTGCGGTCGGCGGCGACGTGTCTGATCGTCGACTTGTCATTTCAATACCGGTAAATAAATGGTAGTGTTCCTCTCCTCACAGTGTATCTATTCTTAACCATTTCATGTGTAATCAAGTCAACGGTGAGCTTTCAAAATCAACTTGGCACGAGGACTACTATACAAAAATAATTGTTTGAATCTTCTTAAAAGACTACCAAATGTTCGTTCGAGTGCAAAGTACTACTTTATGTAACAACTAGATTTTGCCCGCGAATTCGTCCCCATAGAATTTAAATATTGAAATATTGAATTGACTGATTTTAAAAATTCTTTATTTAATCGGTAGGGTATACCTCCAGTTTGGTCCAGTTGTAGTCAAAGTCGAGTTATGATGAGAGGATCTATGAGGAATCGATGGAACTCTTTATTATAGGCAAGCATAGAGCAATTTTAGTATTTTCGGTAATAACTCAAGCAGTTACGTTCCAAAAGCATTATTTGGTGAAGTGGAATTGTTGATGAAGACCATAGATGATCACCGGAACTCCTAAATGATGAGTATTTCACGGTTGGCTATAAAATTGCTGTATAAAGTTCTGAAGCAACATATGTCCTTGAAAATTCATGCAGTAAAACAACTCCGTAAACCATAACTACTTATTAGCTAGTATTTTATTGAAAATGATTAGGTGCTATTGATCATTTTTCAGCAGGGATAAATAAATAAGTTAGTCATCTATTAACACGAACCAATGCAGCCTACCTAGTCGTTACAGTTTTACTTACAAATTCGTTATAATAAGTTTTAATTTGAGCTATTTTCAGGTTTTAAGAGCCCTTACAGTTTTGGTGTAGGGAGTGCGGACACGTAACTCCAACAGAAAAATGCACCTTTAGAGCTCAAAATTTCTGAAACGGTTCTCCAAATCTAAAAGTTGGTTATATTACTATAAAGGGTCGGCCATAAAGTTTTGCACGTTTCGAAACATGATAGATACAAAACTACAATTGCTATTTGATTAGGTATTTATTGGGGCCAATTCGAACGTGTTTTCGCTAAATTTAGAAGTCGCTAAATTTGAAATAAGAAACGTTGGACTCGAATTTGAACCTTGGAGCTATGCAAAATCGAGTTTGACGTTTCTTATTTTAAGTTTAGGCAATCTTAAATTTATCGGACACCGTTTCGAATTGGACCCATATAGGTATAAAAATAAGTTATAATTTTTAAAAACACCGTCGTCTAAATGAGCTTCGTATTGTTGCTGGCACTCCTGTAACTGACTACGCAATTTTTGAAAAAGATGCTGACAGTTACTTAATCTACGACATTTTGCGAACTGTCACTTCTTGTAAGTAACCGCCCTGTTTGCTTAATATTCGTTGTTGAACGGGTTTCTTTAAGCCTTTTGACCCGAACTTTGATTAAATTGACGCGCGGACATTCACTTTTACGGCGTAATCCGTATTTAATCCTAAAAAGGCGTCGCATAGTACGTCTGTCTGGACATGACAAAACTATAAAGGTTATTAGTATGACTACGAACCCAAAAAAAAGTAGCCTATGCAGGGCCTAGGGCTCAAACTATCTCCATACCAAATTTCATCAAAATTGGTTCAGCAGTTTAGCCGTACAATGCGCAGATAAATAAAGACATCAAGTGGCTCTCATCGGGCACGCACGAACTTCTCGTAAATCAAGTCTACATTCCGCTATCCACCTTTTAAGGGTTGACGTTCTTTTAAAAAAAATTGTATATTTCCTTTGCCAGGGCTCAGACTATCTCCATACCAAATTTGTGAAAACGTAACAGACAGAAAGACAGAGCAACTTTCGCATCCATACTATTATTATAGATGCGAAAGTAACTCTGTCTGTTTGTTTGTATGAATATAATTAGCGCTTACGTTGTTTAAGAGGTAGAGTTGGTAAAACTAACTTGTTTTATCATGTAAACCAATTCTAACCTATGTGCACGCATTAATAAAAAACTTTATTTTTTTTAAATGAAGCAGCGACCAGATTAGCGAGGTTTGCTTCATTTAACCTTTTGACCGCCCCATTCGGCTGCAGCTGTCAGCGGATACAGGGTAAAACAGTCCTTCATCATTCATTTTACTTCTCAGACATGCTTGGCAGTCAAAAGGTTAAAGGGTAAATGGCAAGCTTAGCGCTAAAAGGATTCTGCTCTCATTTGTTATCAACAAATAATCGACTAAGATGATATGACATTTGAAACAGAATTATTCAATTTACTAGCTTCCACCTTCGACTTCGTCACACACACACACACAGTTTTGCATATAATATTAGTAGGATTAGTAGGAAGTAGGCTTGTATAGTGCATTCCACGTTTCAAGTTGATAAACAAATTGAACCAGTTTTTCCAATACACAGTTCAACACCCTAAGGCATCCCTATTTGGGAGTAGTTTCGTTTTTTCCCCGATTCCCTACCAAATTGTTTATTTAGAACTGCACCTATACCAAGTTTGAAGTTGATAAACAAATGGAATAAATTTTTCCCATACAAAGTTTGACGCCCAGAGCCACCCTTTTTTAGGGGTTGTTGCATATTTTTCTCTAAAGTATACATAATTGTTTGTTTTGCAGAGTGTTTTATACATACATACATAGATATTATCACGCCCGAAATCCCTAATGGGGTGGGCAGAGCCACAAGACTACTTGTGGCCACGTTTGATTAATTAGTCCTAAGATGGTATGATGAACCGTATGGTGACAGGTGATCAGCCCATCGCCCATACAGATAGTCCACCATGTCGGAGAGGACCCGTCCCTTAGTCGACTTTTACGACATGCCAGGATGATAAGCATCTGCACGCATTCTATGCTATTTCTTCACTCCCAGTGCAGCAGAGGAGGTGTTTTATACCAGGGTTTAAATTGATAAATTCATCGAATTAGTTTTTCCCATAGGTACTAACTTCAACCCCCGCTTTTACCCCCTTCCAATCATATATATTTTCAAAAAAAAAATTTGTTGTGCATTAATATAATATCGAAAACCGCATTGAAGTTTATCGCGCGCATACAATCAGACAATCAGACGAACAGACAAAGAAACATGAAATTTAAAAACCATTGGGATGTGTTGTGTTGCGCATTCTGAAGCCCCCATAGCATTTTATTACATTATTATTTTCTGTATACAGACTTTCCACTTTACAATTTATTATTATTGAACTCGTAGATCTCATTATCGGAAGATATGAGTGTCACTTCTGTTTTGCTCATTTTCTTTCAAAACAGGCGAATTGTTTTGCAACCGCGAGCATGGCGTATGCGAATACGAATTGAATTATGGTTCTCTATCTCTTTTGTATTTGAGATTAAGTGCAGGCTGTATATAAAAGGCCTGCTTTTTCTTCTGAATCTGATATTGCACGTCGTTTCCGAGTGTTCCCGAGTAGTAGTCCAGTCTAGTTTGACCTCCGCACCCAAAGAAGTTGTTGTGTATCTAAGCCACGGGGCCGCGGGAGAGCGGGGAGTAATTCACATTTTTTACAGCCCTTTACCAAGCCTTAAAGCGTAGTACTATTATTTATTCTATGCTAACGGTTTGAAATATTTTGATACAATGTATTACAAGTTAATAATTGTATCCTTCTATAGTTTTTTGGTTTCAATTAATAGACGGAGCGAAGAGCAACATTGTTGATATACTTGTACGAGTACCTCTATGCGATTAATCACAGCTATAGCGAATGCGATATATTTTTATACAATCGACTCCGGAACAATCCACTACTTTTTGTGCCATGTATTGTTTTCCATGCAGTTATCTTTTAATTCTTAACTAATATATATGCCTTGGGTTTGTCCCTTGAATAATATTTATAATTTTTAACAATATGATGTAAACGCAAATAATCATATTAAGTCATTTAGGTACAGTCAGCGTCAGAGAAAGGTATCCCCTTCAGTTCACCTACTAGAGGGGTTACTTTTCTCTGACGCTGGCTGTACCTACATAGATTGTCCTTTCAATAAGGGTCCAACTTTACTAACTGGGTAATTTTCAATAAAACTTTTATTTGCCTGATCATGATAAATAAATAAGTAAGTAAATCAGGGGACAATCTTTACACAAATCGATCTAATCCCAAAGTAAGCTCTAAAGGCTTGTGGTATGAGTACTAGACGACGATATAAATACTTATATAGAGAAATAAATACTTAAATACATAGGGAACATCCAAGACTCAGGAACAAACATTCGTGCTCATCACACAAATATTTGCCTTACCGGGGATCGAACCCGGGACGCTTGCTTCGGAGGCAGGGTCACTACCAACTAGGCTATCCACGTCGTCAAATGATCATCATACGTACCACTGCTGGGCACAGTACTGATCTCATAGTGAGGGATTTGGCAGTAATCCCTACGAGAGCTCAGTGCAAATTTTATTTACCTTCTATCCTTTTTTAGGGTTCCGAACCTCAAAAGTAATAAACCCCTTATAGGATCACTTGTGTGTGTCTGTCCGGCTGTTACAGCCAATTTGCTCCGAAACTACTGGACCGATTGAGTTGAAATTAGGTACACATATGTAAGGTGGTGACCGCAATACGGACGTGTTACGTAAATAAATGCATTTTAAACATTAGAGGCGGTATATTAGAAATAAAAAAAACATTGTGAATTATATCGTGTCACATATAAAATGAGACAGTTGTGAGAATCCTAAATATTTCATGTTTATAATTTAAGATAAATAGTTCTGAAGTTATTTAGGGAATTACGCGAAAATTGGCGGACCCCCTCTCTATGCGACTTTAACTCGCACTTGTCCGGTTTTTTTATTATACTTTAATCTTATAACTTCAAACGAGCAATTATGTAAATGTAATTCGTGAATCTCGGAAACAGCTCAACGATTTGGATCAAATTTTGAATTTAGAAAAGGTTTTGCTTTTTGAGGTATTTTTAAGTCGTCTTTTCTGAAAAAAAAAACCCGATGTTACACATACAAATAATTTTTTCATTAACTATCTGCTCTCATACAAACCATGTCATATAGCGCCATCTCGTAAATTTTTGAGGTACTTTTATTGATGCTATTGGATGTTAGCCTACTTGGACCTCAAAACTTTAATTTCATTAGTGCCATCTTTTAAATACCTACTGGTACCTCAAAACTCTGTAAGATGGCGCTATATATGTAATAAGTATGAGATTTATATCTAAATAGCTTCTTAAAATCAAACGCGTTTATAAATACACACAAGTATATACCCAGGTATAATTCTTTCACCAAGAAATTGCTTGTCGAAACAAAACAAAGAGCCTGGCTGGTAATCCAGTAGCACTGCGCACTTCAGACAAGCACACAGAACACAGCAGGTGACACGGCACGGCGGGACTTATGTAATCAAATATACATATAGGGTTGGCAGGTTTACGAATCCATACTTCCATACTAATATTATAAATGCGAAAGTAACTCTGGCTGTCTGTCTGTCTGTCTGTGTGTCGCGCTTCCACGCCAAAACTACAGAACCGATTTAAATTAAATTTGGTACACAGATAGTCTAGAGCCTGAGAACGGACATAGGCTACTTTTTAATGGGATAAGAGGGTTATATGGGGTTAAAAGGGGGGACGAAAAGTTGTATGGAAGTATCGTCATTTTTAGAGCTAGAACCTTGAAACTTATTTTTTAGTCGTTTGATTCGATATAAATAAATATGACATTCAAAGTTTGTAAAACTTTTACCCTCAACGGTGTAAAATAAC
This sequence comes from Tortricodes alternella, assembly GCA_947859335.1. Taxonomy (NCBI): domain Eukaryota; kingdom Metazoa; phylum Arthropoda; class Insecta; order Lepidoptera; family Tortricidae; genus Tortricodes; species Tortricodes alternella. The sequence goes on along the minus strand of OX401970.1, from coordinate 15,791,964 downwards.
AATAGAGAATAGGGGATGAAAGTTTGTATGGAAATATGTAAGGTTTATGTGAATGTTTTATAAGTTGGCGACAAAAGACAAAATATTAGAGCTATTCTTATGTAACATTTACGGAGAACTCATATTAATATTGTATATCTTACTTATGTTACCCAAAGACACTATGCCACGCGGACGAAGTCGCGGGCACAGCTAGTAAATTATAAATTAATATACTTAATACGTTAAAATTTTATTATTTTCTTCAAGTTACATACTTATACATTCAAATTTCCATGTGTGAAAGGGAAATAAGAGGTATTAGAATACAAATTACTAACTGACAAAATCATTGAATTGTTTTTATTCCCAGAAATCGCACTAATACATAATATTAATTAGCTTATTACGACTTTGTAAATGATGCAGTCTTTGTGCCTTAAAAGAGCAGCAATCACTCAACATGAAGTACAATTATGCAATCAAACTAACGTTCATTTTTATAAAATGTAGTCATTTATGATAATAGATAATTGTGCTGCTGTGTACCTAGCTGCGCATGTGAGTCAGAGCAGTGGAACACAATAAACTGCGCTCACGCAACGCGGAGCATCATATTAATAAATTTGCTTTTTATCAATACAGTGTAAATAGTTGCATGCGAACAAACAACAAGGTAAGTATATTGTTAAGGCGATTTGCTCACTTCTTCTTGATATTATATTTTTGACCATCTTTATTACTATACCTTCCCTTATATTTAATATTCAATTCATTAAGACCTGAGATTCCGGAAGGGCATACTGCGATATTGCGTCACGTCAGAGAATGTCTTGCCGACATTCCGCGACAGCTCATAGGATGAGGAATCACATTTGGATTGTCGATTGCATCGACTTCGACACAGATTTCAGCGTAGAGGCGGTCTAGTACGGTAGTACCATAGTATTTAAGGTCTATACCATTACCATAAGTTTATGCATACCATTCTCGCTATCGAAATCTGTCGGAAATACTGCTTGTTGCCGATACAAGTAAAAGGGATCGAGCGATAGTTTCCGATAACGAGAACGGTTTGCATAAACTAATGGTACTGGTACTGGTCTTTTGTTCCAAAAGATTCAACCTGTAACGAGTAAAATGTACAGAGTATAGATTATGAACAATATCTGAAATATAGCATAATGTACTGTAAGACCGGTGACTTCTCTGTCACTTTTTATTATTTATTTCACACGAGTTCATAAAATACCCCCTCCCCCCTTTTTAGTACCTACTTACGATATAATAATGCAATGTTAATTTTGTACGCTAAATTAGAAATATCGAAACAATATTAAGTATATTAGTAATTTAAGTATAGTGTTTATAGTAATTGTAACTTGATATTACTGGGGACAAAATATAGTAGGTAAAAAAAAGAAACGTCCCAGGGATGTTACTATCATACAACATACTTACAGTCACAACCCAATTCCAAAACAGATAGACTGACTATGACAACGTACTTAAAACACCGCATGCATAGTATTTTGGACGAATGAGGAAACCTTAGTATTGGCATGTTCTGCATTCCAACGTACGGGTGAAAATGAAATCTGCGGCTTTGAATCTTTTGTAGGTTTAGTTTGTCTATAAGGGAGGGGAATCTTTAGGTAAAAGATATGGAAACTGGATGTGCTTATTTCAATAAATGATATTATCATCACTTTTCAGGGTCAAAAGAATATGAACGAATTGTTTTTCTTTTTTACTTTTTACTAGGTATTCAATACATTATAGGAACATTTCTAAAGGTATTTTAACGTTCACTAACAAACCATCGAGAGATTATCCGCGGTGTGACAAAATCGCTTTTTTAAAATATAATTTACACCAAACGGCTCGCATCGCATCGGATCGGAACGGATTTTACAATCTTTAAGCGATATTTAATCATGTATACAGTATTTAAAGTCTTTATTACCTAGCCGCGCACTGCAGCTTAACCGCGGGCGTCTTCCGCGACACGCGATCGTAGCCGAAAGTATGCTGCGACGCGCGATCGGCTCCGTTCGCCCGTCGTCGTATCCGATCGGATCCTTTTATTTCGGCTGTCGTCGCGTGCGCTCGAAGCCAATAGGCATCGTATCGGATCGGAACGGGTTTTACAATCTTTAAACGATATTAAATCATGTACACAGTATTTAAAGTATATATTACCTAGCCGCGCACAGCACTACTGTCGCCGCATCCGTTCGTATCCTTTCCGAGCCGATGCGAGCCGTTTGGTGGAAGTTATCCTGTACTCTCTAAAATGCCACAACATGTATGAACGTATTTTAAACTGTTGTAATATACAAAAGAACAAAAAAACTTGACAACTGATAAATTTAATTAATACATAGGGGAACTTATCCCTTTAAGGGATCTCTTCCAGCTAACCATTAAGTTCATGGTGAAAGAAGACATGTAGACAAACTGAATACTACGTAGGTAAACAAACGCGATAAAAATGATATGGGCATAAATAATTACTTAGACAAGATTACGTTGGATTGGATTTAATCGATATAGTTTTACAGTGTTATTTGTATTGCAAGTCAAACTTTGAATTTAAACAGGAAACGTCAAACACGAATGAAAATTAACAAAAGAACACGAAAAATATTTAAATTGAAGATTTGTTAAATAAAAATATATTTTTTATAAAAACATAAAACCCGACTGCATAACCTCAAAAAGACAGAAACAAGAAATCGACTGCCGCGCTGTGCTCGTGGGATCGCTAAGGAAATAGCAGTCGGTACCTCTAATAAATAAATAAATCCTATAATATCTCTTTGAAGTCACCGACTGCTATTTCCATTTCGGCGCCACGATCACGGCAGAATCGATTACTTGTTTTTTTCTTTTTGAGTTTATTTAGTTTTTATTTGCATCTGTTTAGTTCAAGGTGAGTTATGCTTTATATGGACAGTTCAAATGAGAAGGAATTTCATATATATGTATGTAGAAAGTACTTATAAATACCAACATGTTATCGAACCCTTTAATTTGATATCAATAACGCACGAGTGGAAAAATATCAATTAACAAAATGTCTTCTAGCATCCGGCATTGGATTTCAGGTGACGTCATAATATGCCCTATCTCACCCGGGCATTTCGTTTGTATCTTTTGACACCCCATTTAGTAAAATCGATTCAGTAGTTTAGGCTGCTCTAGGTAGTAACTATTGGAGTGATTCCATACATACACAATCAAACACGTACTCGCGAAAAACATAACCCTCCTGTTTGCTTGGCTTCAGTCGGGTTCCGTCAAAAGTAGGGTTACGCACTCGATAGTCATGTCTGCGCCTGGCCCCGAACCCCCAATGCAACTTTTTTGAACAAAGTATATGGCCATAATTTAATATATTTACTTATCCATTCTCATGCTTGTAAAGTTCTTCCTTATATTAGCTGCAGGCAAAGTAGGGTAAAGTCACCAGTGGTCAGCCAGGATCCTGTAGTCAGCCTTTTGCCTCTTTTATTGCCTTGAAATAGCAGTCTATTTGAAATTAATAAATTATATGCCTCTTAATTGATTCCTTGATTCTTTATTAATCATTATATTTATCGATCGGTGCGGGAAAACGGCAGGGGGAAAATAAAAAAAGTTTATTCGAGTGCTCTCGGTCGAGAAGGGCAATTTTGCGATGTCCGCCATAATTTTTTTGGTACTTGGTGTTTTCAAATCAGGTAAGAAAAATAGATTTGTGTTCACATTATATGATATATTTGTATATTTCTGTGAATGCATATAGTTGCTTAAACCGAAAATGATAATAAAATAAGCGTATTTCATTGATTTCTTAATAATTTACGGAGGCTGACTATTGGGAACCACGTTTTTATGTGATTTCCAGTAGTCAGCCACCCGCGGCTGACTTCTGGATATTGGTGGTATCGTTCGAATTTGAAATAAAATCGGTCCGTTAAGATCGTTATTTTTTAAGATTCAAATTTACCCTAACATTGCCTATAATATTTTTAGAAAAACCCAGTAGTCAGCCGCTTTTTAAAGTATTTTTTTTGGTATGGCTGACTAATGGGATTTGCAGCTCCAGTACTCAGCCACTTAATAAAGTATGAAAAAAACCTATATTGGGCTTTATTTAGGTATTTATTAGTCTTTTTACTGTTTCATGAATAAAAACGTAATGTTATGTTCAGTAAAGCATGTCACAAAAACCAATACACAAACAAAAGCATCCACCAGAAAAACTATCTTCTGCAAAGGAAGCTATACGAAAGGAATGCGTATTAGAGAAGCATGTAGAACTTTTGGTGTTCTCCAAGGCACATTGCAAGACCGGCATCACCTATGGATTCCTTAAGGCCTACGTAACATGAGTCTTGATTCAGTTGTAACTAATGCCAACGACCCAAACCCTAGAACGATCCGTCACTATACCGAAAACATCTCGGATGTCAACCTGTACGAGATTAGTGTGGGTCTCAAACAGCTTAAATACAATAAGGTGATGACGGAATCACAGCCGAAATTCTGAAAGCAGTTGGAAAACCGGTCCTTAAAGCCCTGCAGACGTTATTCGATTCCACATGAGGGGTAAACACTGCACGCATGGAAAAGAAGTGTGGTGTTGCTCTTCTTCGAAACAGGGCAATAATGCCCCGCTAAAGCATTTCCGGAAGTCGGCTTGTTCGGGAGACTGGAAGTTATCAAACCTGCGTGCAAGACGGTTCGTAATTACTCTCAAAAACAGCTTGTAAACATGGCTCAAAAGTAAACTTCCAGTCTCCCGAACAGGCCGGTTTCCGGAAATGCTTTAGCACCGGTAGACCACATACATTCGCTACAGCAGTTTATCTAGAAGACCGAACAGTTTAATCTGCCTCTTTGCTCAGCGTTTTTGGACTACGAGAAAGCCTTCGATACGATTGAGACTGTACTACAGTCTCTCCAGCGCTACCAAGTCGACAACAGGTACATCGGAGTGTTGAAGTGTTTGTACGAAAACGCCACTATATTAGTCTAACTATAGAACCAGAACTCAAAACCTACTGCAGTGTTGCAGTGGGAAGCCAGACAGCGAGATGTTATCTATCTAAATCTGTTCACCGCTGCTCTGGAATGCGTTTTCAAGGTTCTGAATGAGAAAGGGCTCAGCATCAACATAATCGGCGAGACCTCGGAGAACCTCAGTTTAATGCTCGATGACTACAGTAGAACCTCCGAATGAGCTGGCCTTAAAATGAACATGGACAAGACAAAAATCATGACAAATGTCCCTGTACTGCAAACTCCCGTGGAAATTGGAGATTTTACGCTCAAAGAAGTTGACGATTATATGTACCTGGGGACATAGGTACTGTCCAATAAGGGACGTCCATCTTCGAGAAAGAGGTCTATCGTGGAATCCGGCTTGCAGCGTTCGGGAAGCTGTACCATATCTTCTGGACCAATATGCCGCAGTGTCTCAAGATGAAAAAGGAGTCTGAACCTTGTCTCTGTAAGATATTATTATTCAACTAAAAGCCTGACTATTGTAATTTTAACGACTATTAATTGTCTATTAATTATTCATTAAATATTGTTGATTTTTAATCAAATTTTAACAAATAATATAGAGGCCGAGTACTGGGCTGAAAGTGGCTGACTACTAGATTTTGGAGGCTGACTACTAGAGAAATGTGTATGTTTTGGTTGAAACTTCTTTTTCTATTTTATAGAATGATTCTATATGTTTGCCTTAAATTGTAATGAAACTAGAATAAATTATTGATCGAATAGTAAAAAAAGTTTATTTTTTAATCAAATCCTGAATTAATAACAGTGGTTTCAAATCTCAAACGTCGTTAAAAGGCTGACTACTGGTGCCTTTACCCTATTTAAGAGGCATTTTTATGCTTTATTGTAGAAAAGTGTTTTACTTTTCTAATGGCGCTACTCAGAGTTAGATAATGAACGATTACAGTTCTTAAGTGGAGATTTTGTATGGCAATTTTGAAAAAGGAACACTAAAATGGTTCATTAGCTATTTGTGCGGCCCTTAGATTAGGACATTAGACCATTCAGGCATGTACGTAATAGTAGATTGTTATACAAGGGGCCAAAATGACCCAGTATATATAACGTAGTTTGGCTCCCGAGCTTTAGCGACGGAGTAAATAGAAACCGGATTATAATGGGCTTTTAGCGACGTGTGAGAAAAACACAATATTATTAAACAAGCTTATAAAAAAAACCGGACTAGTGCGAGGTAAACTCGCGTGGAGAGAGTTCCGTTCTGTACATGATTATCTGAGATTTCCTATTTTACTTTAAATGCCATAGACTTTTTATAGGTTTTCCTGTAATCTATAGGTAAAGAACTACTTTCTGTATTTTTTTCAAATTTTTAAGCCCTTCGTTTCGGAGATAAGGCTTGGAATGGTCAATTTTCACCTATTTTCTTCAATAACTTCTAAACTATTTATTATAAAATTCTTAAAATTTTTTTTTTAATATTCTCACAATGAGCCCTTTTATTCGATATGTCACAGGATATAGCTTGCAAAACCTTTTTTTTTTAATTCATTTATTTACATTACGCTTCAATGTTGCGGTCACCGACTTACATGTGTGTACCAAATTTCAACTCAATCGTTCCAGTAGTTTCAGAGCAAATTAGTTGTGACAGATGGACGGACAGACAACCACCGTAAACAGCCGCTGGACGATTTGAAGCATCTTACAAATGCTTATAAGTATTATCTCGTATTAAGAGAAATTAGGTATTTCGTCATTATTAGAGAGAAGCTATTTTTCAATTATATTTGCATTTATATCAAGTTTCAAGTTGATAAAGAAATGGATTCAGTTTTTCTAAAACAAAGTTCAACACCCTAAGGTATCCCTTTTAGGGGTAGTTTCATTTTTAACCGACTTCAAAGAAAGAGGAGGTTCTAATTCGTCGGAATCATTTTTTTTTCTAAAAAGTTTACCTAATTGTTTATTTTGAAGAGTTTATACCAAGTTTCAGGTTGTCAAGTTCATCGAATTATACATTTTCCCATCGGTACTAACTCAAACTCCTTTTTTACCACCTTCTAGTTTTATTTCCAAAAGTTTCTGTAGCCGATTTGCAAAATATGGCGTGTGACATATCAAATGAAAGGGCTCGTTATGAGGATCTTAAATATATTTTTTTTATAATTTTAAAATAAACGGTTTTGAAGTTATTTAGTAAAATAGGCAAAAAATTACCATTCCCCCCTCCCCCTCCTTATCACCGAAACTACTGGACTTAAATCTTGAAAAATATGCAAAAAATAGTTCTTTACTTAAATATTACCGGAAAACCTTCAAAGAGTGTATGGTATTTAAAGTAACATAGTAAATTTCATATAATCACGGAACCTTCTCCACTGGAGGTTAATTCGCACTTTTCCGGTTTTTTTTGGAAAGGGTTTATCACAATAACCACGTTGCTTTCCTGTGAAACGGTCCATCGTATTCAAAAATATACAAAATGGCGTTTAATTTCCCATCATCCTTTGTACCGCACAATTAATAGAAAAAATCTGTGTTGCTATTTGCAAAAACTTCTGGCCCACCCTGTATAACTCGGTACTATTGTGGCATATTAAATCTACGTTAACATGTAGGTATTTTAATTTACTTGACTGAATACGACATGACAGAACTTTTGCCTAGAAATAATAATAAAATATCGACGGTCAAATTAAAACTTTTGTGAGACGCGGCTTTACTCTAATTAGTGCGTTTGAGTGCGCGGGTTGCTTTAACCGCGGCCGCACTCAACCTCTGAAGAAGGACTCCATACGTGTCCAAAACATGTCGGACCATTTCTGACAATAAATCGTCAGTGAAGCCGTGTTTATTTCAAGTGGAAACGTCGACAATCTCACATTACTCTCAGAAAAGTTATTTCAAAGTATCACAGGGATCAAGCAAGATCGACTCCTGTATATAACTATAGCTCTTTCGTACAAATATTTATGTATGTAAACATACACATATTTGTATGGAACAGGAACGGAGGGCTCTCCGTGAAGGCTAACACCTGTTACGGTCCAGTGCCCGCTTCTGTAGCGCATCAGGGATGTTCGCAGAAGCAAGGTCGACTGCTTCTAGGCCCCTATGCGTACGGGTTCGTGGCTGCCCCAACAACACCCTGAATATGATAGGGAACAGACTCGAACGACGCTACTTATCAGTGGCGAAGCGTGCATACAAGCCGATTCCTGACGGTTTTACCAAGCTAGAGAGCTACGGCTAGCTGTCAGTGAAGTCCATGTTACTCCAACTAAATGTCAGACTTCTGGCTTCCCTTAGGAAATATTTGACGCTTCGCCACTGCTACTTATTAACTTTTGAGGGCTACATGCCTGTAGGTATTTTACTAAAATATAGACTGATAGCAATAAATTTTACGGAAAAGGGAACAAGAAAGTGGGTCGAATTATGAAATTCAAGCACAGAGTCAAAAGCAGGGTCATAATGAAGAAGCTTTGTTTAAGCATTTCAAGACGTTTTATAATTTTTGTCGGCTTTTTTTAAATTGTGCAGAAAATGACGGTCCCACCTCATCTCCGAAATTAACCAACCCGAAAATCTCAAATTACTCATGTTGATCATGAAAGGTCAGCTATATTTAACAGGAAAAAAACCTGACAAGTGCGAGTTAAACTCGCCTGAAGAGGATTCCGTTCCGTACATGATTATCTGAAATTTCCTATGTTACTTTAAATACCATAGACTTCTTATAGGATTTCCTGTAATCTATAGGTGAAGAACTATTATCTGTATTTTTAATGTTTAGGCCCATTAGTTTTGGAAATAAGGGGGATATTTGCCTATTTTCCTGAATAACTTCCAAACTATTTAACTTAAAATTAAAAAATATATACATATTTAAGATATTCCTAATAATACCTTTCATTTGTTATGTCACACGATATAGTTTGCGTATCTTTTTTTAAAAAAAATCTAATTTACCCCCCTCTAAGGTGGCCCCCATGTTTAAAATTCATTAATTTACGTTACGCGTCCGTGTCGCAGTCACTAATTTACATGTATGTATACCAAATTTCAACTCAATCGGTCTAGTAGTTTCAGAGCAAATTGGTTGTGACGGACTGACAGACAGACAGACAGTTAGGCACACGAGTGATCCTATAAGGGTTTCGTTTTTTCCTTTTCAATATCAATAAAAATCAATATTTATAGTTTTCGAGAAAAAAATTAAAAGCAGAAGAACCTTTGAAAAGTTGTATCACACTCGAAGGTTGCATAGAGATAGAAACTTTCTTGAGTTATTCCTTTAAAAGCTATTTATTATTATTATTATATTGTTACGGTTTCGTACACAAAAGGTTATCTATATGTACAAATATGTCAAATACGTAAATTTGTATTCATTTATCGCTACCCGAACTGGCCATATAAAGTATAACACAACTTGAACTAAATAGATGTAAGTAAATAAAAAAATCCGGTCAAGTGCGAGTCTGACTCGCGTGCCGAGGGCCTGTACTTACCTATGAAAAACAGACAATACCTTGTAGGTACGGAACCCTAAAAATGCAAAAAAATAGGTCTTAACATCCTACCTATAAAATAAGACAAAAAATAACGTTCGTAAGCTCCTATCTCCGTGCAACCGTCGAGTGTGATACGACATTGCAAAGGTTATTCAGTTATGATGTGTGATTCAGGTGTGATGGAACTACTAATTTACATTTTTCGGACTTTTTCCTTTACTTTACTGTAATTAACTGTAAGACACGGCTTCTTGCCAAATTTCATGATTCTAGGTCAATGGGAAGTACCCTCCAGGTTTTGATTCCCTTGCGACATACCCTTGCGAGTATCAAAATATGTGGCATAAACGGCCGTATCTTTTGATTGCGTTGAGTTAGAAGGTTAATTTTTTCACGGTTCCAAGAAATTGCAAATCTGAGTACCTGATATTAATATCAACTTGATACCTTCACGTGTTCCTGAGAAAAAGGGGTTGACACATAGACAGACAGACAGACAGACATACAGACAGACAGACAGACAGACGACAACGAAGTGATCCTATAAGGGTTCCTTTTTTTCCTTTTCAGGTACGGAACCCTAAAAACAAAAAACCCGAATGTATAACATAAAAAAAAGATTATAATGACAAATAATAATAATACAAGTAGGTACAAAATGATTAATTCGAACACACTTATTACCTTGCACATTTACTCCGTGTATGTGATCATGCATTCATCTGTTAATTGTATCTGTAAAAAATGTTCCTTTCGTTTCCCATTATAATATCCCAACGGCTACGAAACTTCGTCTTTCCCACCTTTATTTTTGTTTACTAAATTCTGAGTCAAAACTTCTGCTTAAGGCTTATACGGAAATTCGCTATATTGCTACCAATAAGTGTAATTATAATTTACACGTTGAATTCATTATACCCGCTCGGCTGCGGGCCACTTACCATATTTACTATCTATACATTTGCTCGGTTTTAATCGACAAACTGTACAACTTTTTACGGAGGTGTTTTGAAATAAAATATATTAAATGTGTTGCGGCGTATAAATATTCATTTTTATGGTTTGTTCGCGGTATTTAAAGACTTATCTTCCCCATTTTCCTTCTTTATAACAATACATTTACGTGTGGGAAAGGAATCGTGAACTGCTTTGTCTTCCTATTTTTTTATTTTCTTAGTTTCTTGTATGTCCAGAATCCTATTTAAATTTGTTAATTAATACAAATCACATATTCTCATTAGTCGATTTAGTCTTATATGAAACACACGACGTTTTCTGATTGGTCGAATTGTTGTTCCAAATTAGCCAACATTAATATTGATAGCTTGAATAGATACATAGAAGGCCTGTTTGTCTGTCTGTATGTCTGCCAAGACCTATTTCTCAAGAACGCGTGGAGGTATCAAATTGAAATTAATATCAAATACGTCTGCAATCTCCTGGAGCTGTGAAAAAATCAACCTTCTAAGTCACCGCAATCGAAAGATACGGCCGTTTATGCCACATATTTTGATACTCGCAAGGGAATCAAAACGTATAGGATACTACCCATTGACCTAGAATCATGAAATTTAAACAACTTTTTAGCAACAAAAAATAGCAAGTAAAGGAAAAAGTCCGAAAACTGCAAAATTTGTAGTTACATCACAAAAAACAAATGTTTAACGGAATAACCTTTACAAGGTCGTATCACACTGGGCGGTTGCACGGAGATAGGATCCTGCGAAAGTAATTTTTTGTCTTTGTTCATAGGTAGGTTGTAAATGGTTATCCCAAGCAGCACACAAGCTGTATAAGAGCTTACAGCCATTATAACTCTAGTTTTAGCGTTATAATGGCTGTATAAGTTTTTTAGTATTTTTTTTTCATTTTTGGGATTCCGTACCTACAAGTTACTGTCGGTTTTTCATAGGTAAGTACACGACCCTCGGTGCGCGAGTCAGACTCGCATTTGACCGGCTTTTTTACTATTGCAAATGCTTTTCATTCGCACGTCATAAAAATAAACGGTGAAGCACAAAAAGCAATTAACATAAACTTATAACGTCAAAAGACAATACAGATTTCTTTTTTTTGGTACTTGCCTACTGGAAGTGACCAATCGATCGGAGTTCAGTAGAAGTCTGTTCATAACCTCTGTGTTTGTGAACACGTGACATTTTCTTGTGTGGTTCAGCCTAAACGCTTTCATATTTTTATTGGTTGATTCTGCAGCCTCTTCGGACAGTTCACCAATAGAAACTAATACGTTTTCGATTACTATGGCAACATGGGTTATACCACGGGCGAAGCAGTCTTCTAGCTAGTCAATCTGCAAATTTCCGCAGAAAATGGTTTATGGCCTTTAGTCTAGACACATTTAATTTCAAAAATAAGAAAAGTCCCTTTTAGCAGACAACGCGAGGCGCGCCCTCACCGGCTGTTCGCCACCGGCCGCTGCCGGACCAACGCCGGCGAGCGCGCCCCTCTGCGGAGGCTCGTACATTGTTATAACTCGCATTTCTACCACATTGATATATTTGCTCACAATATAAATATATATAGAAACCTCATTTTAAATAAACTAAAAGAGGCACAGGGCCAAACAAGATGAAGTAATTTTATCTTGTCTTGTTATATGTACAACATGCTGTTGAATAATAATTATTGTGTGTGTGTGTGTGTGTGTGTGTGTGTGTGTGTGTGTGTGTGCGCGCGCTTCGGCTTTTCGAAGACTCGCTATTTTGTTCATGTAATAGGTGGCTAACGGTGTTGGTCGCACATAATGTATTATTACTAAGTAAATCTGTTGTAAAAACTGTTTCGTGCGACTGTTTGTTTGCCCAAATAAATGAAAATGAAAATGTCAAAACAAGTAGATAAAGCAAAACGAAATACCTAATTCTTGAATATCCATGGTTAAAGAAATGGTCACTTATATTGCGAAATAAGTACTAAAAATAGCCGCTAACGACCACCGGTCACTTAATGAGTCACTGAGAAGGGTGCGCGTGCAAACGAAAGTTGTGCTCACTTTAGAATTTCATTAGGCAATGAAAATGAATAGTTATCTGGGATCTATTAATAGTTAATTACAGTATAAATATGACAGTATTCGATACTTAAAAATACAACGTGTATTTTTTATATTTTCATCACGCTTGCTTGGAAAGGGTGTTTTTATACGCAGGCGTATAGAGCAGCTATAGCCGATTTACCTCCCACGGGAGTTATGGATTTAGTATGGTTTATAACTCCCGCTAACGGCGGGGCGTGTGCGCCGGGTCCGGCTGTGATCGTTTTCTTATAGAAATAGCGCGCAACCGACGCGACATACAGTTTATTCTACCCACCTGATGGTAATTCACGGTGTGCAATAGGATTTTTATTTTGTCTAATTTTTATATCAATTCTTCACAAATGTGATGAAAAACATTGTATGTATCACGGGCAGTAAGGGGATAACAAACTCGAAACATTAAAAGTCTAATAGGCTCTCGTTAATTATCCTCTTCTTACGGCCCTAGATGCACAATGTACTAACCTAAGGCCAGACTGCTGCGCAATGTCCTGAAAAAATATTATACACTCGATGGCAGCTTTAAGGTAAATAGACTATCATATCAGTCAAGTAGAAACTTTATTCCTGCGGATCTTATTTGCGACTCTTCATCGCAGTTTGTGAAAAGGGCATGTAACGTGATGACAGTCGCCCATAGTTTCTACTAAGTATAGTGTTTACGGAAACTAGTCCTTCCAAAACGCGCACAGCAACGAGCTCGCCACTGAGGCAGCGCTTAGCCCATTATGGAATAATGCCACTGCTGTGCTCAGCTGCTCACAAGTCATGCTGTACCGCCCGTCTCACTCCACGACGAGACATTTCGAGCCGATATTTAGCGGTTCCCTACTCATTGATTATACGATTAAACGTAAGCGACTGCTTCCATTACGTGGCGAAGGTCGATTTCATTTGCGATCCCGTATTTGAACATGGTATTACCTAATATTAATGTGCACTCACACCAATATAAACTTCAGCCTTTGTCGGGTCTGTTGTACACGTCGTCTGTGTGAGTGCTATTAGGCGTTTGAGATGCCGAGGTGGATGACTTATTCTGTCATATCATTTTAATTTACAATTTATTGAAATGTGATTTGATTTATGGGCGAATATTTTGCAATGCTTCGTGTTTAATAACGTATATAGTGGGTAAAGACTGAATGTAGCACGAAAAGGTAACGAACCTTGAACGCGAAATTGATTTTTTTTCCCCAAAACATATGTTAGGCAATGAAACGAAACCGACGAAAATATGTGAATACATTTGTTATTAAAAATAGGTTTTATTAGATAAGAACAAATTTATTGATGAGTAGCTGTGCCCGCGATTTCGTCCGCGTAGAATAGTGTCTTTGTGTAGCATTTTTGTATTTTAAACAAAAAATCCTGTAAGCAAATCGAATTGTAATTAATTTGCAGTGAAAAATAGTGAATCACGTGACTCACGTGACTCCCCCCCCTCTTCCTTACTCGCGTTAACTTCAGTTTCACATTTTGTAATGACTCCGTAATTAGAATAGCTCTAATATTTTGTCTCTTGTCGCAAACTTATAAAACATTCACATAAACCTTACATATTTCCATACAAACTTTCATCCCCTATTTCCTATTGTTATTTTACGCCCTTGAGGATAAAACTTTTACAAACTTTGAATGTCATATTTAATTATATCGAATCAACAGCTTAAAAAATAAGTTTCAAGCTTCTAGCTCTAAAAATGACGATACTTCCATACAACTTTTCATCCCCCCTTTCAACCCCTTTCAACCCTCTTTTCGCATTAAAGAGTAGCTTATGTCCTTTCTCAGGCTCTAGACTATCTGTGTACCAAATTTCATTTAAATCAGTTCAGTAGTTTTGGCGTGACAACGCAACAGACGGACAGACAGAGTTACTTTCGCATTTATAATATTAGTATGGAAGTATGGATTAGTATGGATTGAAATTATTAATATAAGTTACATAAAAATAATTTTACAATTAAATTCCAAGACATTTTTTGCAAGTAACGGAATGTACATCAGACAGTTACCTAATTGCTTGTTTTGTATTGCATTAATACCAAGTTTCATGTTGATAATAAACTGGAATCAGTTTTTCCAATACAAAGTTCAATACCCTAAGGTACTCCTTTTTAGGGGTAGTTTAAAGTTTTTTCTCTAACGTATAACTAATTATTTGTTTTGAAGAGTATTTATACCAAGTTTCATGTAATTTTTTTCGTACATAACATTATTATAAAAATAATTTTCTCGCCAAACTGACAACAGTTTGTTGGCGAGATCGCGCTCAGACTCACATTTTTTGCCATGTACCTAAATTTACTTAATCCTACACAAGTCTATATTCCAATACAATATAAGAGATAACTTACTTAAAAGAGAGGGTTTAGGATACTCGTACTATTGGAAAAATAATATTGATAAACTCATCAAATTATTTTTTCCTATAGGACCCATTACAGTTTTATTTCTAAAAGTTTCTATAGCCTATGTCCTGCCTGAAGTTTTCTTAATATAATATCGAAAATTGCATTGATATCAACCCGTAATTTTAAAGTTTATCGCGCACATACAATCAGACAAATGGACAAACAGACAAACATCCATGAAATTCAAAAACCAGTGGGATGTGTTGTGTTGCTCATTCTGATGCCCCCCTTAGTATTTTATCGTTTCTCAATGTACAGACTTTTTCCACTTTTCCACTTCCACAATTTTATTATAATGTATTGATATGCGACTAACTTGTTTGTGCCTACTGAAAATCATCGACTATAGCACCAAATAACTTTAAATGTAAATCTAGCTAAAGTTATGGTTTTCGGAGTTGTAATGGCTACCAAACCTTGCCTTAGGTACACTGAGCATCGCCCGAAATGCTCTTGGACGCTTTTATAAACTTTAATTATTACTAGCTTTTGCGTGCTACTTCGTCTGCGAGGAAATGTATGTTTAAAATATAAAAAAAAATCACGTTACTGACTTTAAATTTAGAGTTTTTTCCTTGAATAACAGGCTCTCATCGGACACGCACGATCTTCCCATTAATAATTTTTCACCATTATAACGTTTTCGTAATAAAAGTAGCCTGTATCCTTCTCCGTGACTCAAACTATTTCCATGCCAAATTTCATCAAAAGCGATTTAGTCGTAAATCGGGCAGATACATAAAAATACATCAACGGGTTCCATCGGGCCGCACGAAATTCCCGTAAACCAATTTCCCAGCCTTTACCCTTTAGGGATTAATTTTCTTAAAATGTCCTTACCCGAGCCTCAAACTATCTATACCAAATTTCATAAAAATCAGGTCAGCAGTTTAGCCGTGAAAATGTAAGAGACAGACAGGAAGACAAACAGAGTTACTTTCACATTTATAATATTAGTATGGATTTCTAGCTAAGTACGAGACCTTCGGTGCCCCAGACACTCTTAATTGACCGGTCTTTTTTATTTGCCGTATGAGAATATATAAACCCGCACTCAAGTCAAATCAGGTTACCAACAAATCTGTATGCATTATGGAGCAGCAACATAAACCCACTTAAATACATATTTGCAATACATACTAGGTGGATGGAGATAGTATTATTTATCATTGTTGCTGAAACAATAGATCGTATCATTTGAATAATTTTATCTGATATAAGTCTACGTTGTATACGCGCCTTATGAAAGTACAGTTACGGAAGCAAGTTCGCGCTATATTTGGGGTTCAGTACAATCACTCACGTTAATCATTATATGAAAGACATTTAAAAAAAAAGATTTGTACTCGGCAGCTCAATTACGTAGCACAATTGGTATCGGTTTGGCTCGAAATGCAAACCAACTTAGTCTTCACTCTATATAAATAAGGGTACAATTGGTTTACTTTGCGCGAAAGTGATGCCAATTGGTGTTACGTAATTGAGCGGCCGGTTTTAAACATCATTGTTGATAACGTAAGGTAATTTATTTGATAATTTTAAATTCAGACAAGTATAATCTTAAAAAGGCTTTAATTTTATTTCTATACATGATTGGATATGTAAATAACCGGCCAAGGTACAAGGTACGCCGCCAAGTCTCCAGCCGTACTGCAAGATAATTTGTCCTTATAACTTGCGATAGAGTCCACAAGTGGCATACGCCTTTAATAAGAATGTTTACGAATGTGTACTTGAGTACAAGAAATACTTGACGTATTGTCATAGAAATAAATACGATGCAAGCGCTTTTCTCAGTGACGATACGGTGATTTGAAATATAAGCGTTTGAATACAATTTGCAAGTTACCAATGCAAAATCAGTTTTAATCTTATAAATATAAGGGTTCAATTGACTACAGCAAGCTTTCGATTATTTTGTTTTCAACCTATTAACATAAAATATATATATTTATAAATATATCCCAAGGAAGACCGGACTATTATTTGGCAAGATGGAAAGGCTTATGACTTGATTCTCGCTAACATTTAAGTAACCCAGTAACCATTACGTTAATGCAAATGATTAAGAAGAAAACGACGTTTAGTTATCAATTAATTTAATGCTCCTCAGTATAATTAATTAGGAGAGTAAGGTCTATAATACGTACAATGTAAATGTTCAGTCTTATAACATTGAATAGTAGTTTATGCAACGGTTGCATAATGATAGGCTTTAAAACACTAGTGCGGTTTTCATGAAACGAGCCGATAGGCGAGTTTCATAATAAGATCGCATGTGTGTTTAAGGCCAAATTATGCAGAGTTGCATACATAACTTTATCTACACACATATTATAAATCCTCCATGATGGGTTCAGAAACAATATTTTCTGGCAACAAGTTATTTGTTGCAATCGTGGCTGCATATTTCCGATATCCGGCGCATTTTCACATCACACGCACTCCGAGAAGACTACTATTCATATTTTCAACTAATATGTAAATTACAAACAACTTTTTCTATTCAATTCAACAACAATTCTACTTTCGTTCAGCAAAACACCGTCATGGCGGCGATTCGATCCTCCGTCAAGACCATTTTTTTTAAATCATAGACAAACGGATGAAGTCTCTATTCTCACGTCACTCGAGATCAAATATTGTGCAGTTTATATTAAAAAAACATACTGAATTGACGTTTCGTATCAATTACTGTTTTAATATCTATGGATACTAGAATAGAGACCCACTTGAGTTTTGACAGCTGTTCCAAATTTAATCTCATTTCTTTACTAAAAACGATAAAGAAGTCATGTTATTTCTTTATCGCAGCACTGGTTTTTCCTAATTGGTTGTCAAAATGGTGGTCATTTCCTACGGTTTTTGATTAACCAATGGAGGTTTTATGATATGGGTGTAGATAAAATATATTGTTAAACTGTCTTTATTTTCGTAGAAATATGGCGGGAACTATATTTTCAATTTTTTATTATTTTTTATTATCGAGTCTGATCCTACCCTTGACTACAAGTTGAAGACATGCAAGTACATTGGTTTAAGTTGGTGATTCTCCATTAAATACATAATAATATATATAAGTGTATTGTAGTATACTTATAGTATAGTTATATTACTTGTAGGCATAGCTGGGCACCGTTAATCAAATAGTTAACTTCGTTAATCACTAATCCGTTACTAAAAAAGTTAACTTCGTTAAATGTTAAAGCGTTACATTTCGGAAGATTCAACGGAAGTTTACGTTAATCGTTAACTCGTGTTAGAAATTCCATTTTACATGTCATTGCATTCGTGATTTACTTATTAAAAAAACCGGGTAAGTGCGAGTTACACTCGTGTGGAGAGGGTTCCGTTCCGTACATGATTATCTGAAATTTCCTGTGTTACTTTAAATACCATAGACTTCTTACAGGTTTTCCTGTAATTTAAAGGTGAAAAACTATATCCTGCATTTTTTTTTAAATTTTAGGTCCAGTAGTTTCGGAAATAGTGGGAACCGACGGTCAATGTTCGCCTATTTTCCTAAATAACTTCCATACCATTGATTTTAAAATTAAAAAAAAAATACAGTTAAGATTCCCCCTTAAAGAGAAACGAGCCCTTTAATTTGATATGTTACACGATTATAGTGTGCAAAACTTTTTTTTAGATTTTCTAATTTACCCCCCAAAAATGCCATGCTTAAAATTCATTTATTTACGTTAAGTGTCCGTTTTGCGGTCACCGACTTACATAATTATGTGTACCAAAAAAATGGCATCATAAAAATCTTAATTTGTTACCAATGTACGGATACTACAAATACGAAATAAATGGCCGAATTGAGAAAGGTTACTTAAGCATTTGATTAGATATTAAATAGCTAAATGTCCCTCAACTAGTTGTCAACCTATACAGAAACATCACTAAAACGTTACTTTAACTAAAGATAAATTTGAGTGGCCTTTCTAAATTCGGCCAAAAGTGGTATAGATGGGGAAGATCGGATCAAAGGTAAGATCGTTGAAATAGAATCTCAAGAAAAATAAAATATCCAACCAACTTTTGAAACAACGGAACATTTATTCAATCACTTCGCTGTATGTCTGTCTATCTGTCAGTCTATCTATCTGTAGCTACGTTTTGGACCCAACTGATTTTGAGTAAAACCAAAAGAAAGTTCAAGGCTTAAGTATATTGGCCCGTCGTCAGTCACCAGGTCGTAGGTTCGAGTGGTACCATTGGTTTTAGTTCGAAAGCCGGCACTGCCCTCAGGCTGGAGATCCAGCAGCGCAGGCAAAAGAACAAGCTCTGAGAGAGGATAATCCGTGCCAACCACTTACAGTGAAGGAGGCCTCGACGAATAACTATTTAAATGTTGGCAGTGGCATCAACTATCGAAACAGAATTACATCTAGCACAAAGAACAAAGCAAAAGATGAGTCATGATTACAGATGATTAATTTAAAATTTAAGAATTCTACAAACGGTTTTCAGGTAATGACTGACAATTTATAATAATTACAGTAACAAAAAAGAATTTTAAATAACTAATAAAGTAACATTAAAATAATGGTATATGTTGGCGTTGGGATATTAAGGTAGGTAAGGTGGGAGCTAGAGCCGAGCTGCGCAAGCCCTTCGTGCGCGCTCTTCGCACACACAGTCGGTTTTAATTTATTTGAGTAATGCGCGCGGCCGGGCGCATGCGCCGGCCTGCGACGGGAACATTTCTGGATGCCGTTTTATGTGTTTATGTATTCTAATTTTATTGTTTTCTTTATTTGCGTCCCACTTTTGTTTGGTTCAGAGCGCGGCATTGTTCGCCATCGTAAACGCCGATTTAGATGGTAAATAAAATGTTGTATTAAATTTTCTGTATGAAATTTTATGTAGTTAACGTAATTTTTATGCCTTGCTTCGTCTGTATTCGTAAATTTTCAATGTTTTTGTTATGAAAAACGTTGCGGCGACGTAATAAAAGTACGTAAATAAAACTAGGTGTACGTACCAATAACACCAACATTATGGTGGTGATCAGTCAGGTCACGGATGTGTTAGGATCTGACTGCAACAGCAACAGTAGGAATGAGACATTATGTACTAAAACGGTGGCTAACTTTATGATAATTTAATACAAAATATTATATAACTTCGTCCTAGCGGCGGAATTAAAATAGGATTAAGTACGTTGATCAGAATCTATGGAAATAAAATTTATAACTTTTAGACTTTCTTTAGAAATCAGACGTCAGCTTTTTACAATCATATTTGGTAAAAAGTTTAAATCCAGTCAGGTGTTCCAGGTAAGACCGAAAGGCCCCTGATTTATTTCTTCTACGAAGGTGATTCGAATTCCTAGCACAAATTATTAAAAATCACCAATGAGAACTTTTGAAGTGAGGCAACCTCTACAGTAACTATGAATACAAACTACAATAAAGGTATTGAGCCGAATACTTTAGCAGATCTGCAAGGGCAAAGTGATATAATTATAAATGAGCATAAAGTAGTTAGAAGCGAGCGTCGGGCAGGCGAGGAAACAGGGACGCGCGCCATCGCGCCGCCGCGCCGCAGCTCGACGCGCGCGGAGCGGCGGGCGGCGGCCGGGCCCAGGATCGAGAGCGAACCTGTTTTTATTATGAATTTATATTAATAATGAATGCTTGAAACGGGCGCGATTGTGAGTTGTATAGTTGTAACTGAGCCCGATTATAGCGGCACCAGTAATTATCGACAATGTCTGCGGCTTGAACTGGTGCTGGTTCTCGGCGATCGATGATCGGCCGCGCTTGGCCAACCTTGCCTCGACACCTCAACTATGCATGCTTCTTCACAATAAATACTCGACCTGAATTGAATATAAAATAAATACGTTGTTCGATATTTTAGTGCATAGTCATTTGGAGCTTATAATTTCATATTTATTACATTATAATTAAGTAGATTAGTTCACTGTATTCTGCGTGTAAAGCGGAAGATACCAATATTTTTTAATTCTCGCTAGCATTATGATTGATTTTATTATGAATTGATTAAAACGTATTGATTCTAAAAGGACATAACTCTAATTGTCGATACAATGAAGCAATTATCGCATTACACATCGTGCGGAAGAGTGGAATGAGAATTTCGCTAGCGCGTCGCTACAGTGTTGCTTGGACGTTACAGAATAGAGGCGCTGATCTCTATTAAAAAAGTCATAGTCAAATTTATTTCGAGAAGACTTTCTTTTGAATGGGAAAATTGGGTAAATAAATTTAATTTTCTTGTCTATTTCGAAATAAGGAATAATAATTTTTTGTAAATATAATGCCGTGTACAGAAGCCAATTTTTTTAGTTTGTATTCCCGTAATAATTTTATGTCTCCGGATAAATACATGTTGTCCATTACGCGTAACCTCTCAAGCAAATCCCAGCTCGCACCTTTATTTTCGGATCATTTCGCTGAAGGAACCGTGAGGGAACCTGCGCACATCTGCGGAGTAATTCAAAGTGAAGTCCCCAATCCGCACTGGACCCGCGTGGGTACTACTGCGCAGTCTCTCTCACTATGAGAGGACGCATGTGCCCAGCAGTGGGACGTATGATGATGAAACAAATGTAGGTACTTGTGTTAAATAATAGGCACAAATAAAAGGTTCTTTAAATAAAATCAGGTATTTACATGACAGAATCAGACCTGTTAATGCTCAGTGAAAATTATTAATAAAATGAAAGCTGACTCAATATCGTTATGCCAAACAAACAAACTTCATTATTATTTTAACAGATTCCAACAACTCACAAATTGAGCAGCTCATGGCAAATGAAAATCTTTTGGCGTCAGAGTGAACCTTTTAAGTTCAAATTGTAGCTTTAGATATATGATTAGATGTACGTTAGTAGATCATAGTTGCCAGTTGGTCGTAGACTTTGCGACGAGGGCAGAGCCTACATCAGAGACGGTGACGCGCGGACGAGCATGCGGCAGCCTTGTCGCACTGCTTGACTGATGGGCTTGCTTGATTTGAACGAGTGTCGAACTACCCTCAAGCTGTTAATACGCCGCCATAACGTGCCTCACCCCGATCGATGCGGGCAACATTTTACGTTCTATTTCCGAAGAAACGCGAAACCGGCATCGGGCATCAGCTATAATAAATTTCTTGTCTTATAAAAATAAAACTTTTCTTTTTGCTCGCGCTCGAGGGGGCAGGGTGGGAGGGGAGGTCGAGGGGGAGCCTCCCGGCCTCGGCGAAGTTGTGAATTGGCCACGCACACAGCTCCGCGCAACATTATCGTGATTCATATCGTTTATAATTTTATATTATGTTAAAGCTGGCGTCGGAACAGGGGGCGATATTAAAAATACAAGAGAGAGGCAACCGTAGGAAGTACTTTTTGCCGGTACCGTCTGGATGGGAAACTTTGTTTGCGTTCAAACTATTGATTGGCTTAAATTGAATGCGGCCTGCCATCTGTAATTAAGCTGAAGTCTACGGCGAATTTATACCGCACTATGTAGCTGTATTTGGATGATGCAGAAAAATAAACCGTTTGATAATTGAATCAGCTTTGGACTGCAACATGAAATTTCGTCGAAATTAATCCAGTAGGTACCTATTTTAGCTGTGAAAACAAAGCAACTATCACTTTCGCATTTATAATATTTTGAGATGCTTATTTCGTCAGTTTCGTATTTGATCCAAAAATCAAAAAGTATCTTTTACTAAAAGAATGGCAATACATGGCGGGCACATTGTCAAATTGTGGCCTCAATCCCCGTTCAACAGCCGTCTCGTGTTTAGTTAATTTTAACAACGGATTAAAATTAACCGCGTTTGATTGTGGTGAGCAAAAAAATTATGAACGGCTCATTAAAACATTAATCGGTCCTAAAACATGGTTAAGGGAGGCGATGGCTGAGATACGCGTCATACTCGTGAACGGGTGCTGTCTATGGGGCCCGGACTGTTCATCCTCGCAAGGACCAATCCAATTATTAGTTTTAATAGCAGTTTCCCGTGACTTCATTCACGCGAACCACTGAACGTGAACAAACACGAGAAAATAAATAAACTGTAATACGAACTTACAATATAACATTTGAACTGATCAGTGCATAACTGATCGGATTTAGATGTTTCCTAACGAGAACGTTGAAGTTATGTTAGGTTATTTTATAATGGTTTCAATTTACAAAATTGGCTGGATTTCAATATCAGTGAAAATAACCAATTTTCTTTGAAATTATTTATGAACGTTGTAGTACCTTTTTAAAGGTATCATTTAAGCATGTGTTCAAGAACTTGGCACCCGTTCACATGTTAACTCTTTTAACGGCGATACCGCCAACCCCTGACGTTTTTGTACCGGACTTGGCCCACTAATCACATTTATGTTTTTGATCTGATATCACGATTTTTTGGTCAAGTTATACTCGTCTCTTCTCTTTATTTAAATAAAATATCATTACATTTTTCTAAATACAATAAAATCGTTCAACAATCACAAAACGAAGTTATTTAATTTACCAGTTCCACATAATAATGTTTGAAATTGGCCGCATCAATAACCTTGTCTTCTATACCAACCCCTAATGTGACGATTTCTGATTGTTTCTTATGTATACGTCCAATAACTTCCCTCCACACCAAATTTTTAACCAACTTCAAAAAAAAGGAGGAGGTTCTCAAAACGGTTGTTTTTTTTTATGTTTGTTACTTCAGAACTCCGTCATTTATAAACCGATTTTGAAAATTCTTTTTTTAATCGTTAAGGTATACCTCCAGTTTGGTCCCGTTGTAGTCAAAGTCTAGTTATGATGAGAGGATCTTGGTGGATTATTTGGTGAAGTGGAACTGTTGATGAAGATCATAGATGATCACCGAAACTCCTACATTTTGAGTATTTCACGGTTGGCGATTAAATTGCTGTATAAAGTTCTGAAGCAACTTCTATCCATGAAAATTCATGTAGTAAAATTGAAGAACCAGGAGAACTTCTCAACGATTGACATCCTTGCACCGTGGATAGCAACAGTTTGTAAATGGTGATGAGCAATTGGCATTATGCTATTGTTAAATACTTGATGTAGTAAATGTGTGTTGTTAAATCACAGGATAATAAATAAAATATGAAAAAAGAAACTTTCTTTTCAAAGGCTATTTGAAGTCGGTTTTTTAATTTTATGAATTATAGATTATAACTTCCTATGTAATCTGGAAGTAGTCTAAACTTTTAATCTATATATAGTCAGTCAGTCATTGATAAAAATAGTGATTCTCGGACGTCATTATCACGTGAATGGCATGAGGTTTTTTATTGAAATTTAGGATTCAGTAATAAGAAGAGGATCTTACTAGATATGCAAAATTTTAAGTGTGTCGGTCGATTAGGTTTTAAGTTATGGGGGGGTCGAAAATAACCCGAAATGGTTCGTGTAATATAACCTACTGCCGGTGTGTCGCCTTTTGCTTTGCGAACTTGGCTTACACATTGCCGTGTGTCTAGATATTGCGTTTTATGTCAAACCATGCCATTGCATTTTAAGAAATTTGATCTATGTGGCAAAAAATAATATTTCGAATTTAAGACATTCTTTGAGTGAATGCAGGAAACATGGTGAATGGAGCTTTGCACTCCTTTATGAACAGTCGGAAGGTGTCTAACAAGGCTCGTTTGGCTGTGCATGAGGGGGGTGTTGGTTCCGACACTCATGTCCGGAAGTGAAAGTTGGGTATGGCAGAAGAAACATGGAAGCAGAATAAATGCAGTTGAGATGAGAGCGTTAAGAAGTATGATAGGAGTTAAACTGAGTGACAGGATAAGAAATAGTGAGATAAGGAAAGGTTGTGGTCTGAAAGAAGATGTAGTGACAAAAATTGAGAAAGGTATGCTGAGATGGTTTGGCCATGTCGAGAGAATGAATGAAGAACGATTGACGAAAGAAGTGTATAAGGCGAGTGTGAATGAAAGGGTTGGAAGGGGTAGACCTAGGCGGACGTTTTGAGACCAAACCGGAGACGTCTTGAAAAAAGGCCAGGTCAAGAGCACCCTAAACCGAAGAGCATGTATGAAGGGAGTAATGAAAGTGGACGAAGCGAAACAAGTATGTAAGGATCGTACCAAGTGGAAAGAAGTGGTCTCTGCCTACCCCTACGGGAAACAGGCGTGATTATATGTATGTATGTATGTAAGACATTCTTTAATCTAAAATTTATCTCTCTTCCACGTCTTCGACTTTTAGAACATTCGCTATCACTATTTATGCAGTGATATAACATACCTAACTCACGCAGAACATTGTAAATCAGCTAAAACAAATTATTAAAACGCTAACAGAACATACGGTTTCCCGTAATGACAAAAAAAAAATTACGCGCTAGCGAAGTCACCCGTGTGGAACGATCCAACTCCCACATACCTCATTTGATACAGGCTACATTATAATCACATATTGTGTTGGTTAATAAATAGAAAAAGCGACAATAGAATAACGAGTCACAAATAAGCATCTAATAATGAAATTGTATTGCATATAAATATTATACGCTTATTACGAGTTTCTCGGTCCGACGGACCGTTTAATAGTGCGTCGCTTTATTTATTGGGGATGCTTCCGCATGCCGTGCGTCACCGCTGCAGCGACCGGCGCTGGCGCTGCCCCTGCCGCTGTAAAGGGCCCATTTCGGCTCGACCAGCCCGAAATCTGACACTGAGTTGGGTGGTTAAAATAGTTGCATGTCGTTATAAAGGGCTTATTTTTATTTATGTAGAAAAGCAAGGGTTCGGAACCCAATGTGTTTCCCATGCGGACTTCAAAACAATTTTAAATATAATGAAATCGACAAAATTTGGCAAGTTGGCAAAAACCATTTGAAGAAACCAAAATAAAAAAGGTTTGAGTTCAATATCAGCTACCATTGTGTGACCACCCAATTCAGTGTCAGATTTCGGGCTGGTTGAGCCGAAATGGGCCCTTTACAACTTTGCATCTCTCAACCTGTGTTCATTTACTTGGTTTTGTTTTTTATTAAAATTAATTTTATTAATTCATTTCTTTCATCTAAAATGCCTCGCGCCTCTTTGCAAAATACCAAGACGTTTGTTTATTTACATGTATACAACTATACATCTGTCATATTGTGTTCATTTACTTGCCACCAACTTCGATATATTTAATCGATTACTGAATTTACGAATATATGTGATGTTTGTAGGTAATTTAATAACGGCAAGTCTTTATTTCTTAGTTTTCAAAGGGTTTTTGGAGTCAGTTTTTTTTTATTTAAATTAATTTTATTCATTAATTTCTTTCATCTAAAATGCCTCGCGCTTCTATACAAAATGCCAAGACGTTTGTTCACTTCGATACACGCTAATCGACTAGCTAGGCGCCAAGCGCGCAGTACGGCCGGTCGCGAATTTGAGCTCTAATATGAAGTTAGCCCCCTCTCAATATTCAAGACAATCGTCTGCAACGCTTAATAAATTAAGCTGCTAAAGCTATAACTCCCTTTCATCATTCAAATCGTTCAAAATATTATTACAAGTAGGTATAACAACTCTGACGGCTAGGTAGCTGGCAGGAGCTGCGCACGCGGGTGTAGTAACTTAGGCTACGTCCGCACAGACAGTCGGCTTGCTTAGCGCCTAGAGCCTAGCGAGTCACCTAGCGAGTAGCTTACTAAAACGAACGTTCTAGAATGTTCGCGACTGGCCGTACTGCGCGCTTGGCGCCTAGCTAGTCGATTAGCGTGTATCGAAGTGAACAAACATCTTGGCATTTTGTATAGAAGCGCGAGGCATTTTAGATGAAAGAAATTAATGAATAAAATTAATTTAAATAAAAAAAACTGACTCCAAAAACCCTTTGAAAACTAAGAAATAAAGACTTGCCGTTATTAAATTACCTACAAACATCACATATATTCGTAAATTCAGTAATCGATTAAATATATCGAAGTTGGTGGCAAGTAAATGAACACAATATGACAGATGTATAGTTGTATACCTAATTTGTATACCTAGTTTTATTATATCCACTTGTACCAAATGACGATAGCATTATGTCAACTGCTCATCGAGTTTTGTAAAATATTACGTTCAGAATGCAAGGACTGTTGACCGTTAAGGAGTTCTTTTGCGAACCCCACTATCAGTTCCGATATACTAAACGCGCTTTAACGAGATCAAGTCTATCATTGAAGAGTTCCAAGTAGTCATCCGTGGACTTCATCATAACCCAGCTCGACCAAATGATACTCTTCTTGTGCAAATGCATCAGTTATCTTATAAAAACGGTAAAAACGGTACATGCTTGCTTACAAAATTTGAGGAGTTTTATTGATTCCTCATGGATCCCATCATCAGATCCCGCCAATTTTTCTATGGGACCATTTCTGAACTATGAAAATCCCAACAAAAAAAGAATTATCGAAATCGGTTCACGGGCTAAAAAGTTATGCACATACATAAAAAATATAAAAATCAAAAAAGTATAGGGTCGAATAGATAACCTCCTCCCCCTCCTCCTCGTTTTTTGAAGTCGGTTAAAATGAATGGCATCGGTTTCAGTACGCAAATAACCGTAAAAAATTTCGTAAAAGTTACGCATGTGTTTATACAGAAAATTAACCTCTGCATGTACTTGACCGTAAATTCATGTTATGACCGTAAATTCATAACATAATGGATACGGCCGTGAAATGGTATATTTTAAAGATGAATTTTCTGTAAGTAGAAGTTTAAGAGCACACACCAAATATTATTATCCTAAAGACACTGCTTAGCTTCACTTTTACTAGCAAATAAAGCTGCCAAGGTTGCGGGGCGTGCGGGGTTTTTAGAGCGCTGCGATTGGTGCGTTCGAGGTTATGCGCTCCGCGCGATCCCCTGTAGCCCCGCACTTGTTGCCATTTGGCCACAACGCTTGGCAGCGGGGGTCGTCTGGCTATTCGGAGTCTACTGGATATAATAATATGGTCTGTGTTTAAGAGCTGTTTTTGAAAGTGATATCTCGTCAACGTGCCGTTGAGCAAATGACCAAGGCACATAGCGACCCTCCGCGCAAACCACCTTTCAGTCTACCGGCTACCGTGTGTCCTAGCACGTAGCTAGAATGCAAGCCACTAGGCTCTAGGCGCTAAGCAAGCCGCCTGTCTGTGCGCACGTAGCCTAAGAGGGGCATTCTTTTCGTATAGTTAAAACTGCATGTTTACCGCTGAGTTATTTATATTTCACGCGGCGTGTGTAACATATATTTTTTATTATTATAATATTCTCGTTTAATGGGACACATGCC
This sequence comes from Tortricodes alternella, assembly GCA_947859335.1. Lineage (NCBI taxonomy): Eukaryota > Metazoa > Arthropoda > Insecta > Lepidoptera > Tortricidae > Tortricodes > Tortricodes alternella. Next base: position 15,763,706 of record OX401970.1, on the reverse strand, counting down.
CATTTGTAGTCGCGATGTGGCTGGCCACTCTATACAAGTTTGTTGCCAGCTACTTCGACCTGTCTTTCAACTATAGTAATTGTAATTATAAATAAAATATGATCCTTGTTTAATGTTACTGATCAGATACAAAAGCCGAAGCGAGTTCGCATGAGGGACAATGTGCATATTTATTTATTCATGCAAGTGAAACTTTTTAACTTTTAGAAGATAAACTTCAGACCAAATAATTGTTGCACCAAGCAGAAAGTGATTTATTATTGGGCCGAGTGTTAGTTTGGAGCCCGAACGCAAGTGAGAGCTCTAAAAACAGAGTACAATAATACATCACTTGATGCGAGGTGCATAATCTGCTTTTCTTACAACTACTGCAAAAAGTTGGTATCAGCCAGTAGTTAAGTAGCAAGTTGATAAACAGGGAGTGATTGTATTGATAATTTGCATAATGGTCACATTTGTAGTTCTGAGTATTTCGTGTTCAAAAATGTCCGACAGCCAGGGATATATAAATATAGAGGTATATGTATATTTATTTGTACATATTAATATATTTTACCTGAAAAATTAAATAAGTAATTACTTTACCCGCCAGTGCGCGAAAGAGCTCAAGGTCTTGCGCTACAAGATGAAGTCATCTCAGGTTACTTACTAACTTTTATGAATTGTGTCGTATGTAAAATCTAAAATTTCGTTCAAGACTATAATTAAAGAAAACCGGTCAAGTGCGAGTCTTTCTCGCGCATAGAGGGTTCCGTACTTAAATAACCTATAAAAACACGTTTTTGTCAGTTAGAAAATCTACTTGACCGCAGTCACCAAGTGTAACGACTCTTTAAAACAAAGAAAACAGCACATACTCGAAGGGTTTACTACTGAAGAGTTCCATTTTTTACCTTCTAGCTCCATCATCAGATCAACTCGATGGAACCAAATTATTTTATTATCATCTAAAATAGATATACTTGCAAAGTATCAAATCGATACGACACTTAGAAGAAGGTTAAAATCGACTTTCTAAATAGGTATTTTTTCCGTGCGCAAATGAAACATAATATTGAACGACTTTTTTAAATTTTCTCATAAACTATTAAAGTTAGAGAGCCCAACGTATTTTGTCGATAGTGTATAGGTATATAATATAGATTTCTAGTAAGTATCCGTACATTTGTGACATTTTTATCTCTCATAGTTTTTGAGATAAAGGGGGGTCGCTGTCGTTGGCGCACGTTCTGTTTCGCGAATATCTCCTAAACGATTCCAAGCTATTTCAAAAATATGTACGCTCAATGCCAGGTTGGCTGCAAAGGGTGGTACAACCTGATAGGCCTCTAGGAATCCTGGCACCGTTAGCTCGCGTGTGATCCAATAATGAAATCTCGCCTGTGTGCGCGACGTACTGACTGCAGACGCCCTTGACTCATAGTTGACGCTCATTGACTTTGACATGCAGCTTGAGAAGTCCGCGGCTAATTTAAACTAAATCAGTCAACTCGGCCAGTTATTCAATTTAATCAGAATTTATAATTCAATGCATTTCTTTTGTAAGATTTGCAATTTGCCAATTTGTGGTGGATAATTTCCATTTCATATCGATTTCCTAATTGAATGATAAAGGAAATACGTAAGGACCTATAATCGATAGGAAACGTGATGAAGTATTTTCAGGGATATAGAAAACGATTCTTAACAGTTATACATACATACATAGCATCACGCCCGAAATCCCTAAGGGGATGGGCAGAGCCACAAGACTACTTGTGGCCACGTTCGATTAATTAGTCCTAAGATGGTAACTATGATGAACCGTATGGTGACAGGTGATCAGCCCATCGCCCATACAGATAGTCCACCGTGTTGGAGAGGACCCGTCCCTTAGTCGACTTTTACGACATGCCAGGATGATAAGCATCTATCTGCACGCATTCTATGCTATTTCTTCACTCCCAGTGCAGCAGAGGAGCAAATAACAATTATGACAATTTTAAATAGCTATAATAGATCAAATAGAAAACCACTATGTGATAGAAACTTAACGATACATTCCGGTTCTGTTAAATACTTGTTGGCGGAATTCATAAGCACTACGTGTTCCTCAGAGCGTTCATCGGGTAGTTGTTTTTATATATACATTTACCGTTCGTTGTCAACTCCTTAGATCTTGCAATTATCTTTTTTGGGTTTCATGCTTTAAAGGTAAAAAATGGCCAGGTGTATGTTGCACTATGCACAGTGTAGGAAGGGTTCCGTACTACACAGCACCCAATGTATTTTTTTTAATAAAATATATGCCACAATCCTTGCTGTGAATATGGGAGGCTTTCGTATAGACGTTTTAGAGATTACTAGGTATTAGTAAGTTAATCGCCTATAACTTGAACCAATGGAGCCTACTTGGTCGTGGTAGTTTACCTTTTAATTTCGTTTTATAAGCTCTCATTAAAGATTATTCAGATTTTTCGAAATTAGGGTCTCGGCTGTACCCTTACATGTGGGGACTCATAACTCCAACATAAATTACACCGTTAGATATCTCCTATAATATCTCCTCAATATTTCCTAAACGGTAATAAAAAATTATTATGACATACCTACCCATTATTGTGTTCACAGAGCTCGAACGACACTCCATTCGAGGTTGTAGAATAAAACAACATTTTTAGGGTTCCATACCTCAAAAGGAAAAAAGGAACCCTTATAGGATCACTTGTTTGTCCATCTGTCTGTCTGTCTGTCCGTCTGTCCGTCTGTCTGTGCGGCCAGACTTTTTTCTCAGGAACACGCGGAGGTATCTAGTTGAAATTAATATTAAATACTCAGGTCTACAATCTCTTGAAGCTGTGAAAAAATCAACCTTCTAAGTCACCGCAATCGAAAAAGATACGGCCGTTTATGCCACATATTTTGATGGTTTCAAGGGAATCCAAAGGGAATCAAAACCTGTAGGGTACTTCCCGTTGACTTAGAATCATGAAATTTGGCAAGAAGCAGTGTCTTATCCACAAGTAAGTAAAGGGAAAAGTCCGAAAATCGTAAATTTGTAATTACATCACATAAAAAAATGTAGTTAAACGGAACCTTTTTGGTCGTATCACACTCGACGGTTGCTTAGAGATAGGCGCTTGCGAAACTTCTCTTGTTTTATTTCATAGGTAGGTTTTAAATGGTTACCCGGTTATGAAAAGTTTTTTTTTTCTTTTAATTTCTGTACCTATAAGGTATCGCTGTTATTAATAGGTAAGTACGGGACCCTCTATACTTGGCTGGTTTTTAGTTATTCGCGCGAGATGCATTGCTTTTAATTTTATTATTAATATTTCAATTGTTAAGTGTTTTTTTTATACACAAGATTCACGTTAAATTTCTGAATCGATGCACTGTAACTAATCTTATCTAAAATTGGGATACCCACTAACAGAACAAATGTGTAGTTCGATGCATGCAATAGCGATCATACCGTAAAAGTAGCGCTTTCGTTAGTTAATACTGTGATGATCAGAAAAGTGATATTGAACGCGCAAGGTGGCGCGCGTCAAGACGCAGTATATCCGCGGCGCGGGGTCGACGTCCTGCGAAATGGCGGCACTCCATCGACTCTAATTAAAGTATATTTTATTGTTCCCTCACTATTCCTCCGCGCTATCGATACGCTGCCCGCGCCGGCACGGCACGAATGCGGGTTAATAATTGTAATTACATTTTATTTTTATTAAATTTTATTAATAGCTTGCGACCTTCCTGACGCCCGCTACATTGTTACTGTGCTTGTGTGCGAGTCGTCTATTAATATAAAAAATGTATTGTTTGGCTGGACGTAATTTTTTTGTCGGAACTGTTGCGATATTCCACGTTTTATTTAATGTCTTTATGGCATTGGTTTAATAGGAATATTACCGATTTGATTTGAATAATCACACCCTTATTATTGTCACCGAGTAAGCTGTGTCTCATAGAAAGTTAGCCATTGTCCGATTCATAAGTATTTCGTCTGTGTGGAAATGTGTCTTTAAAATATCAAGAATTTCCATGTCGCTGACTTTTTAAATTTAGATTTATATCCCCTAAATTACGGGCTCTCGTTGGGAACGCACGAACTTGCCGTTAAATATTTTTCTAGCCCTTAATTCACCATTTTAGGGGTCGGTTATCTTAAAAAAAAATGGCATATGTCCTTTCCCAGGGCTGAAACTAGTTCTGTATAAAATTTCATCAAAATTGGTTTATCCGTAACATGTTGATGTAATTCAGTCATATTAGGGGTTTCACCTCGGAATGAGAGATGATCAGCTGGAAGCTCTTATACACCTTCATTTCGTTCTAAAAGTTGCCTCAAAAGTCTTATAAAATCTCTTGTCTGTGTCGTAAGTTATTCAAGGTCAAAGGTTATTAGGTTAGGTTATACAAATTATCCATTGTTAATGTTATTTTAATAATATACGAGTAATAACTTTATATAAGGTATTATCCACCACGATTTACGGTTGACCTTGCGTTACAGTATATATGTACATATAGAAAATGACATGTAATATTAAATAATATTATGAATAAATGAGTATGAGTATGAGTATGGCTGAGCGCTGCGCTCTCCGCCCTCTAGGTTGAGCGCAAGCACAAATGTTTGGAACCAAGTTTGCAGCAAATTTTATGTTCTACAATTGCAGCTATATAAACCTAGATTATCGTGCAAAACTGATTTTTGTGACTTTTGGCCTCGAATAACTTTTGAAACGAGATTTTATGAGACTTTTGAGGCAACTTTAAGAGCGCCAAAATGAAGGCGTATACGAGTTTCCAGCTTATTATCTTTCATTCCGATGTAAACCCCTTTTTTTGCTTAAGTGACTGGATCAATAAATAAAAATACATCAGTACCATTACCATGAGTTTACGCAAACCGTTCTCGTTATCGAAATCTATCGGAAATACTGCTTGTTGCCGATACAAGTAAAAGGGACCGAGCGAGAGCGAGAGTTTTCTATTACGAGAACGGTTTGCATAAAAAGTCATGGTAATGGTACAGGGTAAGGCCATAGATTTTGCCACTTTGTAACATAGAGTAACATGGACACTTCTGTGTTACGGTAACTTAGAAGTAACGCGAAAGCCCCACATAATGTTTGTAAGGCTGATTTCGTAAAAAAACTTTTTGCAAAGACGCCTTTGTAAACACTGGCCATAAAGTACAGTAAGGTGGCAAATTTTACTCAACATGTCACCTAGGTGATACGTGTTTAATAATGGCCATCTCGCACTTCAAATTAAAAAAACGGATCTAGCTTAGCTACTCTTCTAAAAAGGAGAGAATCTTGAGCATATTTTTATGTAAATAAGTAATTTTTTTAAAGTAGAGATTTCCATAGTAACAGAACGTATAAAATATACTTACGATATGCACAAATCTTTACAATACAATACTCCAACGTTACGTAACATACAATCAACGTCACCAGTACCATAACCATGAGTTGCGCAAACCGCTCTCGCTAGCGTAATGTCGCTCGGTCCCTTTTACTTGTATCGGCAACAAGCAGCATTTCCGATAGATTTCGATAGCGAGGTTTGCGCAAACTCATGGTAAGGGCTCAGTAACATAGAAGTCACATGTAGAAGTAACGCAGAAGCGTGAGTTTCAAGGTTTAAATAGGCTATAATTTCAAAATCGAGACGAATTTTTAAACAAAGTCGTATTACCATACATCAAATGTTTAGTACAGTATTAACCACCTGCCTTTGCAAGTCTGTTTGCCATCGCTTCTTTCAAAAGGTTGTCTGGAAGAGATCGCTACTTAGCGATAAGACCGCCTATTGTATACCGTGTTACCTATTTCTTTGTCTTTTTCCAATATGTTTTATGTGGTGTTCAATAAAGAGTATTTGTATTGTATTGCATATATTTATCTATCGCTTACGCAAAGTACAACAAAAGATGTATGTATTAATAACGGCTATTTTCTGTGAAGTCGCCAATAAATATTGCGTAACGTTTCTTTTGCCTTCTTTTTTTTACGTGGATACTTGGTTTTGCCAGTGCCATTATAAAATACTACCAAAAAGCCAAATTTTGGTAACATACAAAAAAGTACCTATATACCAATTTAATTTTGAGCCATTTCAGATTTTATAAACTGTACGACTTACATTCATTATAAGAAAGGACACTGTTTTTGTCAAAAATTAGTAAAATCTACGGCCTTACCGGTCAACGGGATTTCATCGGGCCTCACTATCTTCTCGGAAATGAATTTAAGCGCCTATTTTACCATCCTAGGGGTTATTTTCTAATAAGAAGTAGCCTATGTTCTTCCCCAGGGCTCAAACGAACTCCATACCAAATTTCATCAAAATCGGTTTAGGGGTTTAGCCGTGACCACGCACGTGACAAACAGACAGGCAAAGTTACTGTCGCATTTATAATATTAGTATAGATTATAGACAGACAGACAGACTTATTTAAATATGTATTTATATTATTGATATGGATTTGTTCTGTTTTAATTTACACTAGGTAAATATATATTTTTGCTTAAGCGAACAATAGGCTAATTAAAGTTGCTCAATGTACCTTGTGAAATGTTATTTTCATTATAAGTGTGTATATGTTTACATTGTACTGCTTCAGGCTAGACTTCCTTGTAAAGTCGTCGAGAGTTGATAAATATTATGATATCGTTTCGAAATAGCGACTTACGCTTTACCATCGAAAACTGTATGACGAGCGTCGCTTATGGCCGCGCGCACTGAGTTCCTTGGTACGAAGGATGCAGATGTTGTCAAGTGCGGTGTCACGCCGGGCGGACGGAATATATTTATTTTGTTCATATTACATACACTATCGCCATATTGCAATAGTAGTTTATGCAACGGTTGCATAATGATAGGCCTTAAAACACCAGTGCGGTTTTCATGAAACGAGCCGATAGGCGAGTTTCATAATAAGATCGCACGTGTGTTTTAAGGCCAAATTATGCAGAGTTGCATACATAACTTTATCTACACACATATTATAAATCCTCCATGATGGGTTCAGAAACAATATTTTCTGGCAACAAGTTATTTGTTGCAATCGTGGCTGCATATTTCCGATATCCGGCGCATTTTCACATCACACACACTCCGAGAAGACTACTTACTATTCATATTTTCAACTAAAATGTAAATTACAAACAAATTTTTCTATTCAATTCAAAAATAATTCTACTTTCGTTCAGCAAAACACCAACATGGCGATCCTCCGTCAAGACCATTTTTTTTTTTAAATCATAGACAAACGGATGAAGTCTCTATTCTCACGTCACTCGAGATCAAATATTGTGCAGTTTATATTAAAAAAACATACTGAATTGACGTTTCGTATCAATAACTGTTTTAATATCTATGGATACTAGAATAGAGACCACTTGAGTTTTGACAGCTGTTCCAAATTTAATCTCATTTCTTTACTAAAAACGATAAAGAAGTCATGTTATTTCTTTAGTGCTGCAGCACTGGTTTTTCCTAATTGCTTGTCAAAATGGTGGTCATTTCCTAAGGTTTTTGATTAACCAATGGAGGTTTTATGATATGGGTGTAAATAAATTAATGTTTTATATTATTTGCGCGTCAAATGTCACATAAATCTGCACAGGCCGAAAAGAAATGAAAGAGAAAAAAAGTATCTATGAGACATGTTTAAAACGCGTCGATTATGGATATGACATGACTTTTGTCTTTCTATAATATGTCATTCGCTTCGAGTGTGTCGTTTGGTTGTTTGCGTGTGGCTTTCTGTTTATAGGTACAGTTAGGATATTCAATATTCTATGAAAAAAACATAGTTTTTCCCTTTAATTTTTTATAATCATCGGTAAACATAATTAGCGGACCGCTATTTGTAATTAGTTACAGATATAGTGAATAATATGTTTCCATCGGTAAAACTCGGATCTCAATCGGAAGACGACGGGACCCGAAGTGTCAATTAATTAAAACTTTATTATTTAGTGTCAAATGTCAAAATAAAAAATGACCGCATGGTATGATGGGAACTGGCCCCCAATTCCCGATGCATTCGAGATAATGTCGATTGCGAGATTAAACGTCAGATTCATACAGTTGTGTCAAATGACTGTATGCACTGACGTTTAATCTCGATTGTGAGATTATCTCGAATGCCACCTAGATCGGTGGCAGTCAACTACCGTACGTTTTTTGCGGCAGTTTTTGCCACGTACGGTAGGAATTTGGAATGAGCTTGCAGCGGCAACGTTCCCGGACCGATACAACCTAGGGATCTTCAAAAAAAGAGCCTACTCCTTTCTCAAAGGGCCGGCAACGCATCCGTGATTCCCTTGGTGTTGCGGGTGTCCATGGGTGGCGGTGATTGCTTACCATCAGGCAACCCGCCTGCTCGTTTGCCCCACTCTTAATTAAAAAAAAAAAAAGGCTCCAAGAATTGAGGGGCCTGCTGAAGCTAATTGAGAGAGCACGATACTACGAACTTTTCCCATAAAACACGATGGAAACTAATTATGCACTACATCTGTAAGAAGCCTTGACTTTTACTTTTTTAATCAACTCTCGGCGAACAGACTTTAGTTGCGTAAGAATCGTTCATATTTCCATATAACTATTATGTTAGCCATAGACTACACAGCCAGTGTTTTCTATTACAAAGTTAGGAAAAAAATTCAAAGAAGCCCTTATATTTTAATTTACTTTTGAAACTACGTGTATTTTATATTTTTTTCAAATCCAGATAGTAACAGATCATTAGTATTTTTTGATATTATCGTTTTTACGTATCGGCAAAGTAAATAAATCAGTTTGTGGCGTAGCGTCAACAGTGTCACTGGAGCCCGTCAAGCTGCTACTGCGCACACGCACTCTCCGTCTCATTCTATCGCAATGCTCTACATTTACTTCGACGACAAGTAGATACCACTTTTATATTAACAGCGATAAATCATTTGGAGACATGCGGCCACACCACAATTTAATGTTTTATTTATAAGCAAAGCTGACAGTTTTTTAGCGAAAAAATTCAAATGTAGTAAATTAATCCAAATCCTCCTCTGATAATGCATATAATTCATTTTAAAATAGAGGAGCGTGAACCTATGGCTTAATGTGTCACAAGTGGTGATAGCAAAATTCTCACTACCCAAATATATCTTTCATCCAACTCCGCTTTGCATACAAAATTCTTTACTACACTGTTCTGTTTTTTTTTTTTGGTTAGTTGATCAAGAACGCACCACCAGCTACCCAATCCGCCCATTCACAGTCCGACTGACGGGACAGCTAACCACTTTTCTGTGGACTTGCTGATAGCAAAACAGTCCACATGTCGGCGGCCATATCGAACTGTGATTGCCCCGTCTAAAATGTTATGCTCAAAGTACTTACTGGCTGATAAGATAGTATATCTAGGTAAAAAAAAAAGATTTTCAAAAATGGTGTAATATGAAAATGAATTGAACAGACACAAGTTTTCTGTGAAAATTTTCGGATTATTCTACTTTATCGCCTGAACCACTGGACCGATTTTAATAAATAGAGTATCTTAAGATTCGGGGAGAACATGCGAGTGTCATAGGCTAAGTAGGTATATAAAAATTGTAAGGGTGTGTCAAACTAGGTGCAAATATCCTTTTTACGCCGCTAGTCGGGTTTAACTATACTTTTTTTTTTTTTACCAACTTTTTGCAGTAGTTGAAAGCAAAGCAGATTATGCCCCTCGCATCAAGTGATGTAGTATTGCGCTCGTGTTTTTAGAGCCCTTACTTACGTTCGGGCTCCAAACTAACACTCGGCGAAATAATGAATCACTTTCAGCTTGGTGCAACAATCTACTATTTTTCCAACGACGCTTTAATTTCATCATTATGTCCTTAAATACTCTACAATAAAGTTGCATACAAACTTCATTATTGCACTTTTTTTATGATTTTGGTTAGTTGATCAAGAAGTTTACACTACCAGCCACCCATTCCGCCTATTTACAGTCCGACGGGACAGCTGACCTAACATCCGTCCTAATTATAGGGTCCAACCACTTTTCTGTGAACTGTCAAAGTATTAGCAAGACAGTAGGTAGGTACACATGTCGGCGGCCATATCGAATTGTGATTGCCCCGTCTAAAATGTTAGTAGGCTCAAAGTACAGGCTGAAAATATTACTATTAGGTTACTAAATTATTAAAAAAAGAATGGCGCGAATATGAAAATGAACCGACTAGTTTTCTGCGAAAATTTTCGGATTTTCCACTTCAGCTGTTGAACAATAGACCAATTTTAATAAATGGGATCATCATATGATTCGGGGAGAGCGTGCGAGTGTCATAAGTTTTATAAACATTCTAATGGTGCGTCAGACTACGATTACATTCTTTTTACGTCGCTAGTCAGGTTTTATTTTTTAACTTTACTTTTTTACCAACTTTTTGCAGTAGTTGAAAGAAAAGCAGATTATGCACCTCGCATATAGTGATGTATTATTGCGCTCGTATTTTTAAAGCCCTCGCTGACGCTCGGGCATCAACTATCACTCGCCACGACAAAAATGAATCACTTTCTGCTTGGTGCAAAAATCTATTATTTGGTTCTTGAAAACATAAAAGCAACGAATAATCTCGTAAAATACTTGTCATAACTCATAATTTGGCTATGGCATTGATAGTTGGTAGTTACCTACACACAGACCTACGTTACGTAAATTATTCTGAATAATAAATAATCAAGATTTATTTCTAGTTCACGTCATAACTAAATTAAAGTTATTGAGATTCTCAAGTTGAAATATTTTGATCCCAATAATAAATGGGTAAAACTTTATGTAGTGCTCATCGTTGTGATTTCTCAAGATTGCAGTAACATGTGCTAAATATTAACCTTTTCGACGCCAAGCATGTCTGAGAAGTAACACGAATTTTAACCTTACGTCAAACTAGTGATGGGCTTTTTTACCCTGTATACTCTGACGGATATATCCGTCGTTGGCGTTGAAAAGGTTAAAACTTTTTTATAAAATATTACTGAAATATTACCTACTGCTTTGTTAATTATGACCACAAATTGCAGTTAAAACTGTATCTTAATCTTCGAAGCGACACGATCGAATAATATTGTACTTTGTAAATACTATTGACCGCACTACATTGTAGTAGTCGAGGGCGAGGGTGTGCGCACGCGCACTGGTGTGACTCGGTGACTGCGCCGCCACTAGAGTGTTGCGTCTTTTCATTCATTCGATACTGCTATGCTATATACTATAAATTGAGCAATCATCTTCGTATTTATCAAAAACAGGAAACCAAGAGAGAAACGAAAATAAATTGTATGAAAAAAATTACTCGAAATTTTTAAGATATATATAGATACTTACCTATCGATTGAATCCGCGGGCGAGAATATTTAATAGATGCATTTTAAAAAGAAGTAACACTGAAGTACCTATATAAAATCTATGTGCATGTAATGCATGCTGCATGTTTGTATGCCTCATGGCTAAGCATAATGACACAACACTTACTGTACCACCTTTGTACCACCTACCTATGTTTTACAAATAAATATATTGATTGATTGATTGATTAAATCAATTGCATTCAGATGACCTATCTACATTTCAGGTCTTCTTGATCGATTTAAAAAGAAAGTTGTAGGTACATACATAAGCGAAGTACGCGCAAGTCGGTGGGATATTATTGCTGCGAGCGTGAGGGGCGCCCAAACGCCAGCTGTCTCGCTACGCTACCATAAAGACGAAATGAAACTTTTTGCCGGCTTCCGCCACGAGGGTCGGTGTAAATGAGAACGTTTTTATGAATACTTAAACTAATAATTAACGCTGCACTTAGTCGCGCTTAGAACTTTGTTTATGTGTCGACGATTTCTTGGTATTGTTTGTTTTTCATTTGTGTCCATTTTACGTTGCGGTCCATTTTCCGCGCAGCTCATTATGCCGTATCGAACCAGTGAGCGACCGCTGCCGCCGGCCGCTTATTACGTTATATTTTATCCGTTTTAGAATAACATAACATGGCAGTGTTCCTAAAACAATTTTATTATTATTTGAGGCCAAATTTCATCATACTCAAAGTCAGTTTATCCATAAGTCCTGCAGATAAATAAAAAGACATCAACGTGCTCTCATCGGGCGGTACGAACTTCCCGTAGATCAATTTAGCCCTATTTTACCAAATCAGGGCTTAATAATTTAAAAAAAAAAGTTGCTTGTGTCCTTCCCCAAATTTCATCAAAGTCGGATCAGCGGTTTAGCCGAGAAAACTTAACAGACAGAAAGACTAACAGGCAGAGTTACTTTCGCATTCATAGGTAGTTTTCGATGGGCATGTCTCTGGGCAATTTGGTGGATTCACGCCACATTTTACCTATAGACAAAACGGACGTCGTGAATTCCCATCCACTCTCTGGTACAAGCAGCGTAGTGGCAACTCGCCGAATCCGGCCAAAACAAAGTGGTCCCTCTTTGGCGTCGAATTATGGGTAGAATTCGGTTTTGCGAACAGACTCTCCCATTAGATAGTCGTCGTGGAAGTTGTTACTAAACGCTATTGACTTCATGCCGCATTCATATATTGCTTCCCAAACCATTACCTGAGGTCTAAACATTTCCTTATTTGTTTCTCAACTTGAAACTTTGTATAAATGCACCTCATGACAAATAATTAGGTGGACATTCAAAATCATGAAACGCCCCCTCAAAAAACTACCCCACAAGCAAATAGGTAACCGTTGAAGAAATAAATGAAACAATCCCTAAAATAGGATGTCTTACTGCACTTTTTTTCAACCTTCTTGAGTACGCGACCCCCCATGTGCATATTAACACTATGTCAGTGGTTTCAACGACGAGGTGTTTAAAAATCGGTCAAGTGCGAGTCTGACTCGCGCGCCGACTGTTCCGTAATTACTTTCGCATGCTCCTGTGCAATCGTAGAATGTGATACGACCTTGCAAAGTTTATTCCGTTTAACTATTTTGTTTTATATGATGTAATTATAAATTTACGGATTTCGGACTTTTTCCTTTACTTGTGCTGTAAGACACTGCTTCTTGCCAAATATCATGATTCTAGGTCAACGGGAAGTACCCTATAGGTTTTGATTCCCTTTGGATTCCCGATGGATTGGATTGAAAGTACCGAAATATGTGACATAAACGGCCGTATCTTTTGATTGCGGTGACTTAGAAGGTTGATTTTTACACAGCTTTATAAGATTGCAGACCTAAGTATTTGGTATTAATTTCAACTTGATACCTTCACGAGTTCCTGAGAAAAAGGTCTTGACAGACAGACAGACGGACAAACAAGTGATCATATAAGGGTTCCTTTTTTCCTTTTGGGGTACGGAACCCTAAAAACCAGGTTTGCAACCATGACCGACCGACCGATCGAGGGTTTGTGACTGTGACCCTCCGAACCACAATCTGAAAACTGTCTCAGTGTATTGAAAGTTTGTACGGTAAAAACCGATTTCATGACGATATCTATTTTAAAGGTAGAAATACTCTTAGAATAAAAAGTCCTACTTTCATAGGAAATTACTGTTTTAATAATATATTAAACGCAAGAGTACGTGAACGCGCCTGTGTGTGTATGTTTGTTGCCATCACCTCGGCACGGCTGAACGGATTTTCATGAAACTCGGTGTATATGGATAGACCTCGGTCCTGGAATATGGCATACGGTACCTTTTATCTCGGATAAGTCATAAGTTCCCTAGGGAATAACTATAACAGCATTCCACGCGCGTCATTATGAGTCATTGTGCCAATAGTGCCAACCTACTAGCACGGTTGCACCGGCCACGCGAGACTCGACACTACATTGTCTTACCTGACGAGGAGGTCGCCGTTATTGCGGCAAAAAGGCGACATCTGCCCGCGTTGCGTTAACCTATTGAAACTACTTATTCACCCTGGTTCGGGTACACCACTACAAGTGAAGTTCGCATAGTAAAAGCAATTAAAACGAGCGGGCGTAAATTAAAAATAATAACATAGTAGTGAAAGGACGGCGAGTGAAAAATGAGGAGGAACGCAGGGGGTGAGGTCAAATGCGCTTATATAGACGCGCTTAGCACTGCATAGTTAATTGTTGCAATCAGGAATTATATTAAGTACCTCTAACTGAGGACTGGCTCTATTTGGTTGAGCACCACTGCGTTAATAAATTACTTACAAAATATTATATTTTTTTATCACAGTATTTCATTGTTGTTGGCTTAGACAGTGCTTAAACAGGGCCGGCCCGAGCATTCCTGGTGCCTTTGGCAAGAGACTGAAACGCTGCCCTTTTATGAGAATTCATGACAAAATTAAATAAAAATGTTGTTCTTAACAGACTGTAATTTTTAATTGAAAGGTACGTAGGTACTTATTCGTATAGGACATCTCCATTTTTATTGTGTTCTATTTTTGCTGTATGAAAGAGTAAAACTCAATAAAATAAGGCTGGTTAGGTAGGTTTTTTTTTATGCATTGGAACCATATATGCACAGAAATCAAATTAACAAATAACGTTGAAAACCTGAATCGAGCAGTGTTACCGAACCAAAAATATTTCAGCAGAAAAGTGGGTAAAAATCGGGAGTATTTTCAAGTTGTAAATAAAAAAACTTTAACTTTTAATTCTCGATGCCGCCGATTGCTGCCCCCCTAATATGAGCGCCCTAGGCCATCGCCTATTTCGCCTATATGAACTGGCCGGCCCTGATAGTAAATCATCATTAGGTTCATTCAGTTTCCGTTAAGGGGCTTGTAAATGGGCTAGTTCTTCGGCAATTTATTTCTGCAATTCGGGCCATCCTCAAAAGTTTACATTCAAACTTTTTGTCCCCATTAGTGATGTAATATGTAACCTTTTTGGGAATAGCCCAAATTAGAATAAATTGATAAAAACTAGCCCGTTTACGAGCCCCTTTAAATCCCCTTGAAATGAAATAGAAAATGTATAACAACTTATTCATCGGGTAGGCTTATAATTTTTATGATTTAGTTGATGTACCTAACTACTCGTAAGGTATCAAATAAAATTACCGCGAACACTTCTATAAACATATTACCTAATAAATGTTTAGGGACAATAATGGATTCTTCGAGTGAAAGTGAGTTTTCCTTATCTCCAGAAGAAATCAAAACTGGGGCTAATAACGTGATTGAAAACCTTTTGCCCCCAAAATCCCGGGAAAAATATTTATTTTATTAAATGGAAAAATGGAAAAAGCGTACATTCAGTGTCGGAGAGCTGTTTCTGACCTATTTTAGGGGGTTATCGAAAAACATGAAAGCATCTTCATAGGTTTAACCTCCTGGATCCTGCAGGTATAACTGATATTTTCTTCATTTCTTAAAAAAAAAAAAGATTTAGTAAGTATCCATTAATGTCGGAAAATTAGTAAAAAAAATCATTGAGTTTTCCCCTCGATTTCTTCTTAAGCTATTACCACTTGTTAAGCCGGTTTGACATTTGGCCGTAGATTTTTAATTTTTTTTTATGTTCTTAAGTGAGGGCTCCCAGGAGGCTATATATTCGATGCTAAAAACCACAGTCAACACAAAGCACAATACAGATATTAAGGAATATTCAAAATTAACATAGGTTTTAAAACGATTGTAAGATGGTTTTAAGAGTAAGAAATGTAAAGTTTTTACAGCGCTAAACGTTGAAACGTTTTTAAGTGACGCGCCTAAAGATCAATAATTAGCAACTAAGGTATGTTATTAAAAAATACCTTAATTTTGTACTAGTTCATCCATATAAATTTAGTTATCTAAACAGTAGGTTTTTCCAGGTTGCTCTGATTTTTGGAATGAATCGAGCTTGTAGAAGTTCTGAATTGATGAATATTTCTGTCGATCACATCGAATTTCACGACCGGATGCTGTTTAGAAAGCTTTTAAACACAAAAACCATAAAAAGACCGAATGTTTGTTGTTCGTGATGAATTCTTAAACCTGTTGCAGAAATACCTATCACTTCGTCCAACAGACACCGGAGTCAAGCGGTTCTTCCTAAACTTTAGAAATGGTAAATGCACACAGCAAGTTATCGGCAGAACTAAATTTAGACTTATGCCCAAGGAGATTGCTGAGTACTTAAAACTGTCAAATTCAGAAGCCTAGATAGGGCATTGTTCCCGCGACTTCTGCAGCGCTGCTTGCTGACTCCGACGCTAATTTAACAACACTTAAGCGTCACGGCGGCTGGAAATCGGACCAAGTTGCAGAAGGCTATATTGAACAGTCAGTTGAGAATAAAAGCAAAATAACTCATCAAATTACGGAATCAATAAAATTACATATATAAACATCACCACGCCCGTCTACTTCCCGCGAAGATGAGTTCACAGTGTCTTGTCAATCAGGTTCATCTACATCGTCTGAGAGCACCTATTGCTTCAAATAATTTGTTAGAAGTCAAAAACACGAAGATACTTGTTTCCGCCAAAAGCGTTTACCTGACTTTTAATCATTGTACAAATGTACTATTAATTTCAACCAATAAATTATTCAGAACTTGACGCATTCCAATAAATTTTCAATTTTTTGTAGGAGATGAAAGAAAAGCAGATTACGTACTTCGCAAGTGATGAATTATTATTTCACTCGTGTTTTTACGCTTGGGTTCCAGACCAACCCTCAATGCAGTAACGAATCACTTTCTGCTTGGTGCAACAATCTATTATTACTGTAATTATGTTCTTTTTTTATTACAGCTATTTAATGATTAATTCAATAACCTTCTAAATTTAATTCAGACATTTAATTGGGTTTTTTATTGGTTATGGATTTAATTTAATTTTATAATATAAAATGAAATCGGTGAACACCTTAAAACGTGGGGTTTGGTGATTCCATACTCTTGTGTAATTGTATCTACTTGACCTAAATTCCTCACATAATAAATTTTTTGATTTGATATTTGATTTTATTTGCATGTCATTATATGACAAAACATGTGAATCCGATCGTACTTCTTAAAACCTTATTTAGACCGTGTCTTATGCGAATAAAAAGTTCTGATTCTGACACTGATGAAGATTTAAGTTTTTAATGTAAGTAGGTAAATCTACATGAAAAATTTACATATTTGAAGATATTATTCCTATTTCATGAGAATATACAGTAAACATCGTAAAATGACAATGTGAGTTCGTCCTGTTTTTCCTCGCGGGGTACAAATTACTCGAACTAATCGAAAATAAAGAGCTAAAGCTATGAAATGTAACCAAAATATTGACCAGTTTTGGTATAATTGAGCTTTTATAAACTAAATCTAAAATGTTTCGTCTCATTTAGCCATTTTATCTTTACTTTAATTTATTCGTTTAGGTATTAACTAAATGTAAACAAACTAACATACGTGACTCAGTTAATCATTCATTCAAGACATACCGTAGATAGAAAAGTTGACTGGATTGGCTGGATAAGGCGTGTCATGGTTTAGTTTGTTTAATTTTATTTAGTTAACTATCTAAACGCCTATAGCACACGTCAAAAAATTACATTTTTGGGCGCTTACATAGCTTACATAGCGCTGGCAAAACCTTTAGAGATATATCAAAATAATGTACAGATGTACAGATGTAGTGCATAATTAGTTTCCATCGTGTTTTATCTGAAAAGTTTGTATTTATCGTGCTCTCTCAATTAGCTTCAGAGGCCTCCAATTCTTGGTGCTTTCGAGATAATCTCACAATCGAGATTAAACGTCAATGCATACAGTCATTTGACACAACTGTATGAATCTGACATTTAATGTCGCAATCGACATTATCTCGAAAGCATCGAGAATTGGGGGCCAGTACCCATCATACCACCGTGTCATTTTTCATTTTGACATTTGACAGTAAATAATAAAGTTTCATATTAATGAATATAAACATGACACTCATTTAATACAATAATTAATTGACACTTCGGGTCCCATTGACTTCCGATGGAGATCCGAGTTTTACCGATGGTAACGTATCATTCACTATATCTGTAGTGAATAATCCCTTGCCGTCGTATTTTTTCGGAAACGTTCATATTTGTCATGCTACTTCAGTCTAACTAGTAACTACTATAGTAATCGATATAGCGTGGTTAATACCAAGTTAATATTTTAATTATTTTAAGATTGTTTTCAGTTCTTTTTAACGGTCTTGCCGAATGCATTAAGACCAGGGAAACGGTTAGATCTACAAGCCTGCGAAATTCTTTTCAACATTTATTTACATTTCTTAACTTGCATCCGTTACTTGCAAAAAGTCTATTTGGAATGCACCGCACGCAATTAGAAAATATGACGCAGTTTAAAAAAATGTTGCACAATTTCTTAACTAAAAAGCATATTACTCCATACAAGAATATTTATTTAATAGATGCATTTTAATAAGAGGTAACACTGAAGTACCTATATAAAAAAAAACTATGTGCATGTAATGCATGCTGCATGGTTGTATGCCTCATGGCTAAGCATAGTGACACATAACACTTACTGTATCACTTTTGTACCACCTACCTATGTTTAAAAAATAAATATGTTGATTGATTGATTAACTGAAAATAATAAATTTAAAAATAGCAACAATGCTGATTATTACTGTAAAGTTCAAAAACGAGTTTCGGAGGATAGTGGAATTTCTCGACGAACAATTCTCGGTAGTTCGATTTTTGTTAACACTACATTCTCTATACAGCGTGTATAATATGTCATACGAACATAAATTTTAATGTTAGTAGTATACCTAGGCCCTACTTTGATATTATTGGTTAAAAAATTGTGACTTTTTTTTACTTACAAAGTAATTCAGCACGCAATGTATAACTACAAATTTGATTATGAGTTGCCCCTTACTCGCGACGTCCTATAATTTTATGAAAGTTGTTCTCATTTGTTTCTCTACTTTTAATCAATAAAACCTATATATTGCTGGTCAAGAAACTTCGGCGTCGGGCTTCTAACAGACTCTCGTTAGTTATCCCCTTCTTACGGCATAATGCATAATGTACCTACTAATATTAAGGTTTCTAGATAATCGACTAACGAAAACCAATCTTTATTTCTTTCTTTTCAAAGGGGTTTTGAAGTTGTTTTTTTATATTTGATCTTAGATGGACGTCGTCCATGTAATCCTTACTATATTTTAGTAGCCGTCGTTTTACAGTGGAAACATGGACAAGAAGGTTAATTCAGAACAATGCTTTTTCCGTAATCTGATGACGGGATCCATGAGGAATCAAACTCCTCAAATTTTATAAGCAAACATTATACTGTGTTTGCCATTTCCTAAGATAACTGGTGTATTTACCTTACACTAGAGCAGCATCCTTTAGTCAAGCGGGGTCTTGATAGTAGTTAATTTATAATATACGTAGAATGTTCTACGTACTATTCAAGTCAATTGTTATGAAAAATACGGGATGTTATATCATTTTCCAGCCCCACGCAATCTTGACCGGTTTTATTCTTTACACATTTCTTGCAATATTTTATCCAAGTATCTTGAGTGGAATATTTTTTATCCTCGACAGTCTTTATACGACAGATTCGTTTAGACGTCAGACAATTAATATGAATTAAGATTTAAATTGGTCTAATTAAATAGAGCCCGGTCCATCTCCGGCGGGCAGCCAGCCATACTTTGAGTGGACAAAAACTTCATTTAATTTTTTATATTTAATTACATTACGTAGTTTCATTTAGGAATGCAAAATGAATACCGGTCGTTTTGTATTTAAAATTGGTTCATTAAGACGATGAGGGTTTTTTACCTACGCGTAATTTTTTTTTAATACGATGTACTTTATTCGTTTTGCTTCTCTTCCCTACTCTCTACATACTATAAAACAAAGTCGCTTTCCGCGTCTGTCTGTCTGTATATCCGCTAACTCCTTCTAAACTACGCAATGGATTTTGATGCGGTTTTCTTCAATGGACGATGTGGTTCGTAAAGAAGGTTTATATGTACAAAACATTCTAAATATGATTTAAATATAGTAGAGAAAATTCAATGGTTTGCTATCAAGTTGTCAAAAAATACCGATTGCTAAACCTTAGAGATATATAAATGAATAAATAAATAAATAAATGGGTGGGTAAATATAAAAATAATGTACTAAAGATTCTTCTTTAAAAAACCTAGAGATAAGTCCGCAACGGCATAATGTCTCTCCTAAGGTTGAATCACAATAAGTGCAATAACCATTTATATCTGAAAAATATTTGGTTATTTGCTAGCTATTTTTTCCTATTCAGCATTAATCCTTATTCAAAAAAGTTATCTGTCAGTGTCCTCTCAAAATCGGTCCAGCCGTTTCGTAGATCACCCGAAACCAACAGAAACAGGCATGTTTTTTTTTGGTACAATAACTGTGACAGTTGCAAAGTTGGCAGATTGTTAAGCTGCATCGGTAGTTTTCTGGTTTGTGGTGGTGTGGTGGTTTGTAACAGAAAACAACAGAATTCATATTTTTTGTTTAACCTTACAGTATAAACTAAAAACATGATAGATGAAACTTAAGCTGTTTTGAAAATACCTACAGCTAAAATTGGGTGGTGGCAGTGGGTGTTTATGACAACTCTTCTCAGTTTCACAATAG
The DNA here is from genome assembly GCA_947859335.1 of Tortricodes alternella. Lineage (NCBI taxonomy): Eukaryota > Metazoa > Arthropoda > Insecta > Lepidoptera > Tortricidae > Tortricodes > Tortricodes alternella. Next base: position 15,743,114 of record OX401970.1, on the reverse strand, counting down.
GATCCCACGATTGTTGTAATAATTAATAACTTATGGAAAGTTGCATACAAATCTTTATCTACACAAACTTTAGACTTGTTTATAAATTATTATTAGGTATTTCATTTAGTAAGAGTTCTAAAACACTACAACTTTGCCTAATTTGCTCAGCTGTATATGTTTAGCAGTTCGTGAAGAAAAGAGTCGTGAAGAAATGACGGATAATTAAATTCATTGTATAACGTTTTAGCTTTTTGAAATTTTCGTATCTAAAATAGTATACATTTCTGCAAAATTTAGGTTTTCCATATTTGGGAAGATTCCTAAGTAATAAACTCTTTGATACTATAATAATGTGCCATTTATTAAATTTTGTGATCGATTAAGACTTGGTACATAGCTGAGCTTTAAGCCCCCTATTTATTATGTCCAATAAAAACACTAAAAACAAAAAAAAACAATAAAATGTACATCGTCTTATCCTGTACCCTACCGTCTCTGAAATATGAATAGCTCGTTAATAAACAGACAAACGGATATATATATACACTATAGTAACATTATGACGATAGCAATATGTCGACTGCTCACCGACCTTTGTAAAATATTGCCATCGGATTGCAAGGACTGTTGTTGACCGTAAAGCAGATGAAAGATGGAAAAAATAACATGCCAGTTCCCTGTTGTTAGAAACGGTTTTCTCCTCACTCATATGTAAACAGGCGTTACTAGCGATGGTTGTCGCGTTTATAAAAATCCCAACGATAAACATTTAAAGAAAATAATGATTTATTTTTGTTTTCAGGTAAGACGACATCCATGTTATTACAGTATGGTGAGGCTTTAATTAAGTAATTTGTATTTGAACACATGATGGTACCTGACATGTTTGGGAGAATGGAGTTAGATTTTCTTATACATTTCCACCATTTAGATAGCGTCGCGTACCTATTTTTAAGTATTATTGTTTACATTTTTTGAAATCATTAGTTCCTTTTGACGACGTAGTTAGCGTCCTCGGCATGAGTGCCGAGAGGCCCTCTGTGTGGCGCGCTGTGCGCTGTGCGCCGCCGCCGAGCGACACACTTTGCCCACAGCGCGTCGCACGGGCCTCGCTCTCTTGCACGATGAATAAACACGCCAACACACAATCAATACATATAAAACCGTACAGTGACTCACTTATAGACAACGCACAGCCTAAACGGGTTGTGCTAGAGGTTTGAAATTTGGAGGAGATATTCCTCGAGTAACCTAAGGAGGGATTGAAATTCCATCACTAAAGGGTTGATAAAGTTTGTATGGAAAATGCCGTGAGCGAAGCTATGGCGGGTCCACTGGTAAAATATATAACGTCTTTCGGATTCCTTCTACGCTCAAGCGCTAACAGCTTCTTCTAGTTATCAGCTAGCTTTTTGGGAACGTAGCTGTAATTACCCCTTTCATAACTCCGTATGCGAATTCTGTTTTTTATCCGCAATGTCATCACGATGTTTGTAGTATATGCGCAGCTTTACATATCTTTCAAAATCAGGCTAGAGGCGTTGTGTGAATTCGGTTTTATATGCGTTCGCTTTTGTGCCTCACATTCCGCGAGCGAAAAGAATTACAAGCTTTTATGTATGCGCGGCGTGAATTGTCTCTTAATTTGTGGTTTCAGGACGCGTTGAAACGTCTGCGTCGTACGTTAGTGGATCATTGAGGGCGGCAAAGCTTTGGGTTAGCGCAGTAGAGTGTGTTTCGTGCGATAATGGTGCGGTTAAAATGTCTGTAGCGCACCTTTTACAACTGCTGATGAGTGGGAATCCGTTTACCGAATGAGCGATGCGCTGGCTTTTTGTTTCCTTTTCCGAGTGGCTCAACATAATTAAAATATACGGATGTACAAGGAGAAGCTAACTTTTTACTTAACATGCGTTTGTCCAACGCTGCCGTCACCGAGAAACCAATATAATCTTTTAATATTGGTCTAAGTGCCCGCCTAACATCGACCTGTCCTCGTCGTTTTTCCTTATTAAATATACATTTTATACAATTCACTGTATAACAAAACACAACGCGCTATACTCGCTGTTGATTTAATCATTACTCGATTTCTTTTCGATAATTACGGTAATTCTTTTTCTTGATTATTTTAGTACTAATACAGAATAAAAGATGTATAGAACGCCAAATTAACGTTGTCTGGCCGTATACACGGGTTGCCAAGTGTTAACAGGTAAGCTGGTACTAATAATTTACCCTCATCTTTGTTCTTTTATTACAATTATACACGCAGTGTTGGCAGAACTTTAGTGTGACTTCTGATTAAAAACTAATAAATAAAAAGTTTGTTACAAACTAAAGACTAAAAACTAAAGTAATTTATTCATTAGTGTAATTGAACACTAAACTAAGTTAGTTTTAATCTGTTCAGAGTGAATAAACACTATTTTAGTTTTCAATTGTAACTAAAAATAGTGATTAATGATTTGGAACATTGGTGACACCTCGATCATTCAACATTTAAAGTTTCCGAAGAGACCTCAAATTAATTTAGCGTAAGGATAAAAAAGAAATTGTATTTATTTAAGCACAAGACACCAAATTCGATGTCACTTTTCGGATCCAAGATGGCGGATGACACAGTCATGTCAATGTCGTCATTGATATAATTTTAAAGGTAGTAAATTAGGTAATCCATCCCTCATAGGAATTGTGTTCATTTACTTGACTCCAATTTCGATATACCTAATGTACAGTCAACAATATATCTGACGTTTCTAGGTAATTTACTTACAAAGGCCAATCGTTATTTTTTACTTTTCAAAGGGATTTTTTTAAATAGTTGTTACTGTATGTTATTATATTATACGGGCCACCGTTGCCTGACTGTATTAATTAAATTAATAAATGTATATATTATTTATATATACTTATATTTTTTCGTATGTTTTTTTTAACACCTTTATTTATTTATTAAATTATAATCGTTTTAATAATTATCTTGTTGTTGTTAATATCAATTATTATTATTATATACTCCTAAACGGATTCTCCGTGGTAATAGTTAGTGGATTTGTCTTTTTTTATTTCACGGGAAAATGGGCATGCGCTCTCATTGTTCCTCGGCAACTGCCTCACGCGCAGCTGGTGTTCTGCGTCCTTCTCTTTCGCCTAAAATTAGTACGTGCAGTGCTTCTCTGTCGCGATCTACTATGATACTCAATTATTTAGCCTTTACTTATTACATCGCGGCAACCCTAAGATCGGCCGATCGAACCTTTGATGAGACAACCCTGTAGTTACCACCGTGTTCACGATAAAAGTTATCTAAGTACATTTTATATAATTGTATTAAGGAAAAACGATGAGGGTAAATTACTAATAACAGCTTCCCTATTTACACCTGGCAACATTGTATGCGGCCAGAAAAAAAGGAAGGCAGCCTCAATTTAGCGTTTAAATCTTTTACTCTCGATTAAGAAAAAGCATAAGTACTGTAACTATCAAAAAAGCCTTTCTATTTTTGTTATAAGTAGCTATGCGAGAATATAGAGCGGAAACCATAGCACGTTGTTTTTATTTATACATAATAGTATACATATATTGAATCAGGAAAAACGATGAGGGAAGGTCGATGTTAGGTGGGATCTTGTACTATAACAGGCCTAGCTCACGATGACGTGACGGCAATCGAGTGTCCACCGCGATCAATTTCGGTGGTTCAGTCTGCTTTTGGTGTCGTGCATGACAGCACTTGTTCATTCGGCACACGTAACTATGCCTAGTTTTAAGCGGCGAAAACTGCTGCTTTTTACGTCAGTCGACCTAGACAACGCTAGACAAAAAAAAAACAGACGATGGCATGCCAGTAGTATGTGTGGACATGTTCTGACGTGTTTTGTATTACCGGCACTTTGGACCGTCACGATCTCGGGCCGAATTCTAGCGGTAGCGCCGACCGAACTACCTACTCGCGATCTGAACACACTATGACAAATATTAAGTTCAAGTATTAAGTATATACTTAATATTGTTGCACATAGCTGGGCACCGATAGCCAAATAATTAACTTCAGTAATAATAACTTCGCTAATCCGTTTATCGTTAACTCGTGATAGAAATTGTATTTTATGCGTCGTTGTGTTAGTGATACATTTGTAAAAAAATGGTATGGGCTTTGGAAGTTTAAGTAAGACAATAAAACACCGGCCAAGTGCGAGTTGGAATCGCGCACGAAGGGTTCCGTACCATTATCTATAATCAAACAAAAAAAAATCCTTTGTTGTATGGGAGCCCCCTTAAATATTTGTTTGATTTTAATTTAATTAATTATTTTTAAAGTGAATATATAACTAAATATTCTGTGAATATTTCAAGCGTCTACCTACCTGTTGCCGTTATCAATATCGAGCACCATCGCGTAAAAATCACGTTTGTTGTATGGGAGCCCCCTTAAATATTAATTTTATTGTGTTTTTCAGTATTTGTTGTTATAGCGGCAATAGAAATACATCATCTGTGAAAATGTCAACTGTCTAACTATCACGGTTCATGAGATACAGCCTGGTGACAGACGGACGAACGGACAGCGGAGCCTTAGCAATAGGGTCCCTTTTTACCCTTTCAAAGTTAAAGTCAAACTATCTTTATTCAATTTAGGCTTTTACAAGCTCTTATGAAGGTCAAGGAATGAATCTACCACTTTGGGTACGGAACTCTTAAAATTAACAAAGGAGGGTCTGCGCACGATAGCCGCCGAACGGCCCACACGTATTTGTCAGAATGTGTTTTTCGTGTCGTATCCTTTTTGCATATATAGGTAGAAGGTACTTAAATAACGATTAACGGACATTCATTGTTTTAACGGAAGTTAATGAGTCCGTTAACAATTATAAGATTAACTGAAAACTTAATCCGTTACTCGAAATGTTAACTACGTTAATTAACGATTCTTGGATTAACGGTCTTGTCCCCAGCTAAGAGTAGGTATATATGTATGACCAATCTGTCTAAGTAGTAGTAAATAGATATTTATTAGTATGTCCCAGTCTGATTGTATAGCGCTCCGTGAGTCACAGACGGTGCTGGCTGAAAATCAGCGCTGCAGGTGTCTTATACCTCAGCCTTATGCTGAGCCAGTGTCCCATTCACAGCCGCGAGGACGGGTGTAGTTATATCATAGTTTCGACTATACACACAAAACCATTTTGTTTTGTATTGTTTTCTTATTTTATTTATATAACTCTGTGTGTCTTGTGGGTTAGTGAATAAACGTTTTCTTTCTTTCTTTCATCTCTGCGACCGAGATGACGGTTGTGCAGTGGAGAACCGGCCATAGTGATGTTTATATCGTTACTTCGGCCACGTCATCTTCTTCTCGGTAACGGCAGCGGTGGAAAAACGCACAAACTTCGTTTGCCGTTAAGAACGTTATTTTGAATCCATACCGAAAAAAACTCACTAATAAAGATTTCCCGTTACGAAATTTGAATATTTAATTCAGTTAATGCATATGAAAGTCGGTTCTGAACTCAGACCCTCTCATTAAATTAGTCCGGCGGTTGGCGCACTATGATGCACTTACGCTACGCACTGATTGATATAAGTGCGAAACTTACACTCACCTTTATGAAATAGAGAAACAGTGCCTCAGTGCTTTCTATGGGGGTAATAAACGTGGTTAGAAATTTAATTTGAAACTTTTTTAATACCACAGTCGCTTTCAACAGTAATTAGCTACGCACACGATCCGCGAACGTGTTCTTTGGGATACGAGCCACATGTGTGTGTAGCGGCTTAGGTCACTCGTCTTGTATTATTCATGAACCTGACAGTGTTACCATTATAGTTAATAAACAGGTTATTTACTTTTCTTTTGATGAGGGCAAGAATAATATAAAAGCTGAGGTTAGTATCGTTTTCCCAACTCTAACAATGCAATGAGGAGCCATATACAATCATGTGCCAGCTATAAAAGTATGAAACTTTATTGATGTCTCATAGTATTATTATTTAATAACAACATTAATCGTTTATTTAAGTCATATGTCATACATAATTTATTAATAAAACCAACTCCGTAGACAGAATAGATAGATTCCGTTTAGATGTAATTGTAACATAAATAGTTCATTTAGTGTGTGGGACTGTACATCCCAAGAATGTAACACCCTGTTTAATATTCCTAAGCCTCATTTAATAGCTAATTTGTTTTAGTTATTTACAGCGGACATATTAGACATAATTTTACGTAGTATCCCTCATTAGATTGAAATTAATAACAAGTTTAATTTGTTACAAACTTTGTTGCTTCGTCTACTTCAAGTGGTAATTATTTGTATTATTATAATAAAGGATCAACTCAAAGCGAAACATGCGATGTAGTTTATAATATTGTGTCTAAATCTGCATGGTCATGTGTACATGAACAACTAAATTCACATATCATCCTAAAAAAAAAAACACTTTGTAACCAGTTAACTATTACTTAGCTTTATTTTTTTTTATAAATTACTGCCATCATCAGCCAATTTAGTCCCATTATGAGAGGGACTGGGCAGTAGTTCTAACGCGGGCTTAGTGCAGATTAGGGACTTCATACACATCTTTGAACTACTTGGCCGATGTACGCAGGTTTCCTCACGATGTTTTTTCTTCATCGAAATGCTCATGGTAAATATCAAATTTAATTCCACAATCACAGAGGTGCAGGCCAGGACTCGAACCCACGAATTATTATAGTTTAGTGTATGACTAGCAAATCTTAATGTTTTTTATAAGTTTTGGGCTGGGAGAAGTGTGAGAATAATAGTGGAACATTGCAAGGAGTGGGGGCTGCCTTTGTCTAGTAATAGTAGTAGTTTGATACACAACATACTCATAATAATAGTAGAACATTGGAAGGAGTGGGGTCTGCCTTTGTCTAGTAATAGTAGTAAGTAGTTTGAGACACAACATACTCATAATAATACTGGAACATTGGAAGGAGTGGGGGCTGCTTTTATCTAGTAATAGTAGTAGTTTGAGACACAACATACTCATAATAATACTGGAACATTGGAAGGAGTGGGGGCTGCTTTTATCTAGTAATAGTAGTAGTTTGAGACACAACATACTCATAATAATACTGGAACATTGGAAGGAGTGGGGGCTGCTTTTATCTAGTAATAGTAGTAGTTTGAGACACAACATACTCATAATAATACTGGAACATTGGAAGGAGTGGGGGCTGCTTTTATCTAGTAATAGTAGTAGTTTGAGACACAACATACTCATAATAATAGTGGAACATTGGAAGGAGTGGGGGCTGCCTTTGTCTAGTAATAGTAGTAGTTTGAGACACAACATACTCATAATAATCATATAATTTCACTTTGAAGTAGGTGAAATTATCTACTGGGTCTGTGCTTTGAAATAATGTTCATGTCGTGTGTGAATAAAAAAGGGGTGCGTAATTGAAAAATGATTGTCATAAGTAGTAGGGTTGAGTCTGCGGCCGTTGCGCACCGAGCTCGAGCGCGTTCTGCGCATGCGGCGAGCTGGCTGCAGGGCGGCGCGTGGCGGGCGCAGCTCGATTGATCCCATCACCCCAATTGCCTGCTCTGTTATCACCAGTTTTTGGATATGTCAATTGATATTTGCAGAGTTAAAAAACGGCTTAAAACATCACATATGGATAATTTTTCACATGGATAATATAAATTTAAAAGCCCAACTGGCTATATAACCGAATGACCTTGGGCATCGAAACTCTCGCCCCGCCACCCGGGTGCAAATATCGCGTCCGCGATGCGATGCGTCGTTGAAAGTATAGCGTAAAATATCTAGGAAGCGGTCATTAGTTGCGTTATCGCATAATAATGTTTTAAAACCTCGATATTTTTACAAAATAAAACTTAAGGGTTGATGAGGACCTGCCTTACAATTGCATAGTAAAAATTCATTGATATATGTCAGTCGATACGATACATACCCTCTAAGTCAAATTATTCATACAACTCTGGTAGACGTGAAGTTGTTTCCACCTCACTTCCGTTCCGTTACGGAATATTTAAACCTCAGATGAACTTTACGCAATGATTAAAATCAAATGTACAATAATATTATTCTAACTTTCAAATGCTGTAACCCGGCATTGTAACTTATATTCAAAGGGTGCGCCGCACAAAATACTACGTTCGCAAAACTTTAGACTTGCACAATAACTTTGATTAGTTCGAAAGTATCACGCACAAACTAGATTCACATATGAAACATGGATCACAATCACTCTTATCAAAACTATTTATTTTATTTAAACAATCTGATAATGCGATATTGTCATACCTGATTTTATTCACTGAGATATACAAACTGTTAGCAGTCAGGCACGGTACGAGAATCCCATTCCTATATTCATTCATGAGGTTCTTGCGGCGTTTCTTCTCAGCAGATATCACCTTTCGAAGCGCTGGTAGCTTCAGACATGTAAAAGAGCCCATGTGGTCTACTTGCAAAATAAATATTCTCATTTTCGTTTTCTTTTCATTTTCATTCATTATCATTTTCAGTGTTACTGCTATGCTATGCTAAAAACTTGCTAAATATTTTGAAAAAGCCCACAGCGAAAAACATAGGCTTTAAAATGATGTTTAAGTTTTTAATTTTGATAAAAGTTGTGACAAAAAATACCTTTAAGTAATAATATATCGTAACCATGACAGTAATGCAATTTTTACTTGTTGTACAATTGTCTTGCCTCATATTATGTGCAAATATAAATGGAGTAAGAATCATCAAATAGGACAATATTACTCGTATGCGTTCGATTTGTATTAGATCAATTATTAAGACCATTAAAGCTTAAAATGTATTATAGGAGAAAGTTATATAACCCATCAAAACTTTCAATTACATAAAACTTCGTGATTGAGTGCGTTGTCTTATAGTGTTGTAGCAGTGACCAATATAACCACTATTTGAATATCATATAATCCAAGTTTATACGAGGTGAAGTCGTATCGGTCACGTAAAAGTTATACAGAAGATCACACTACGCATGTCGTAAGCTTTAACTTAATACGACAATAATTGATATAAAATTGTCGTTTAAACGTGATGACTGAGACCTTTTTAAGATGTCATATAATTGGGTGGTGTAGTAGTAAGCAATATAACTACTATACATCACCTAAAAGTCATTATAGATGACCACACTACGAATGTCGTAAAGTCGAAATGTCGAAACATTCAGGCTGAGACCGTTATAAGAGTGTCGTATAATTTGGTCGTGTAAACGTTTATTCGACAAAATCATATAACTTAATTACTATACTACGTTCAAGTCTTCGTTCTACAGCGTCTTTTTTGTGTACTCCTATAACGCCACCTCGAAGTACTTTAATGTTCTGGATCTGCCTGGATGCAGACGCGGCGGCAAAGCGTTAGCTCCCTTGCTGGCAGACTGTTAGAAATGAGTAAAAGGACTTCAGTTGGCAACCGGGTGAGATAGGAGTCGGCGTCGTTAGTCATTTTACCTGCATTTTAGCGTAGTTACGAGTATAACTCTTTCAAATCAAAACTACCGTTACAACCTCTACAAAGAGTTTTATATCAATGTTACATTACAAACTAGCTTTTACCCGCAACTTCGTCTGTGTGAAATCTTTAAACAATTAGAAATATTCAGATTACTTATTCTTTAAAAGTGTCTCGGAAACGCACGCACTTCCAGTAAATAAATGTCCTACCTCCTATTTCACTTTTAAGAACTCTTTGACTTAAAAAGTAGCCTAAGTCCTTTCACAGGGCTCAAACTACTTAAACAATATTGAATTTCATCAATATTGTTTAAGTAGTTAAGCCTTAAATTGAGCAGATACACGAAGAAACATAAACGGGCTCTCATCGGGCCGCAAGAATTCCCCGTAAATCAATTTTCTAGCCGCTTCTTCACCTTTTTAGAGGTTGGTTGTCTTAAAAATGTAACATTTATCCTTCCGTAATGCTGAAATTATCTCCATAATAATTTTCAGCAAAATCGGTTAATATTTGTCTGAAGTACGCTGCGTTTATGGACTTTTGAAATACCTTATATCTAGTAACTACTTATATAGAAAACTTACAATAACGTCCGTAATTTGTAAATACATGCACCGACTATTTACAGCCATGTATCGTTCTGTTATTTTTCTGCATTTTCTTTTCAAATGGCAGTGTATTGTAAGTGAATTTGTAATTTTATTTTATTCATATTTTTCCAATCACTTACTTATGGAGTAGCGAATTACTAGTAAGCCGTCTATTTTCATCGGTGCAGCCCCACAATTATGACCCGATGCGAACGGAGGAGTCCACCTACTGGAATACATTATCTTTAAAAAAATCGCTGGTGCAGTGCTGTTATTAACCAGCGGCGTTCGTTGCATACTGCCTACTGGAAACTCGTCCATTTGTCATTCTTCACTAATTGAACGTATACAATTAAAGGAGTATTTTTTCGACAAATACTGGACTGACCTCGTGACGTTGGATTGGACAGTTTATTTATTTATTTTCACCTAATTGTCGACATCAGTGCTTTTTTTATATTTTGTCACGGTGACTTTTTTGCATGTTTCTGAGCCCCCCAGTACCCTATGGACACGCTCAAATCGTCAGATTATTGAAATGCCCCAAAATCTCCTATAACAGACCACACCAGACCGTTCAGTCAGGTACAGATTAGGTATACGACGATTTATGAAAATACGTCCAGCACACACACACACACACATATATACACGCGCGCACACTCTTCAGCATTTTATAACCCACCTTTCCTTAATCTGACGCACTTTAAGTATTCAAATTATTGATTTTTTAACTATTCTGATCGGTTTCCCTAGACGTACGATCCTATATAAAGGGCTTATAATATTGTGTAGGTACTCAACTGGGTGCAAGGTATTCCCGCTTATCTTAACCTGCCGCGCTTGATAAAATCCCAAAATCCCTTACTGGGCTCCACTACTGTAAGTTAGTATGTAGTATGGATAGTATGGTTTAAAGATAACCTATAATTTATAAAATAAAACAACCGACTTCAAATAGCCTTTGAAAAGTACCTAAGTTTTTTTCACATTTTATTTATTTATCCTTTGATTTAACGACACACATTTACTACATCAAGTGTCAATAGCATAATGCCAATTGCTCATCACCATTTACAAACTGTTGCTATCCACGGTGCCACGATGTCAATCGTTGAGGAGTTCTCCTGGTTCTTCAATTTTACTACATGAATTTTCATGGACATAAGTTGCTTTAGAACTTTATACATCAAATTAATCGCCAACCGTGAAATACTCAACATTTAGGAGTTCCGGTGATCATCTATGGTCTTCATCAATAGTTCCACTTCACCAAATAATGCTTTTGGAACGTAACTGCTTGAGTTATTACAGAAAATACTAAAATTGCTCTATGCTTGCCTATAATATTTGATGAGTCCCATCGATTCCTCATAGATCCTCTGATCATAACTCGACTTTGACGACAACGGGACCAAACTGGAGGTATACCCTACCGACTAAAAAAAGAATTTTCAAAATCGGTTTATAAATGACGGAGTTCTGAAGTAACAAACATAAAAAAATACAACCGAATTGAGAACTTCCTCCTTTTTTTTTTGAAGTCGGTTAAAAATAATCTCTACCAACAACGCTGACCACAGAATTATTTATTGGTGAATGCGATATGCTTCACGTGAGCCATTTGACATTTCCAATCCGCGTCCACAACCAAGTTGTCATCTAATCCTGGCGAACTTATGTTATTTTAATGAATCTGCGTCACGGTAATAATCTTACGTCGCCGTAAATATATTAATAAAAATAATACAAATCTACTCGCTTCAGCCCCATTTTTAAGGTTCCGTAACAAAACCAAAACAGAATCCTTATAAGATCATTCCCGTGTGTGTCTGTGACAGAGACCAGTAAATTCAGTAATACATCCGAAGTGTATCCGAAAGTACATTCCAATTGTATAATTAACAAATTTTAGCCTAAATGTGACTTTAGGTGGTTTTTTGCAATAAGATGACGGCATTTGTTAGTTCATCTATTTATGCTTTCTAAGGCGAACAGTCGTTAGAGCGATCTAATTGACAGGTCGCGCCATCTACCGATTCTACGCGCTAATTCAGTTTTCCTATTGATTTGTGTTGGGTCATTCGACGGGCAACTAGTGCCATCTGTTAGAGAGTAGCGCGAACGTAATGTTACAGTCTCCCCCTTTGATGGTGATGTCGTCCCGGCGAGGTAGGAGGAGTTGCCAGGGAATGAAGAGAGTGCTTTTCTCCTATAACAGATCAGGCCAGACCGTTCAGTCAGGTACAGATTAGGTATACGACAATTTATGAAAATCAGTTCAGCACACAACCTACACGCGCGCACACACACACACACATACACATACACACACACACTTTTGCAAAATAATATTAGTAGAAATAGTAGGAAGTAGGATTGTTTATTTCGAAGAGTGTACCAAATTTTAAGTAGATATCAGCATTGAATCAGTTCTTCCCGTACAAACTTTCAATAACCCGGCATGATTTAGGGGGAGGTTAAATTTTTTTCTTGAACGATTACCTAATTGTTTGTTTTGCAATTGCAAATTGCGGTGCAATTATACAAAGTTTCAAGTTGATAAACAAATTGAATCAGTTTACCAAATCAAAAATCAATACCATAACTAAGGCATCCCATTTTAGGAGAACTTGCGTTTTTTCTCAATCGCCTAGGTACCTAACTGTTTGCTTTGAACTGCATTTATACCAAGTTATGTGCAGTATTATATACCTGAAGTTTTCCTTAATATAATATATCGAAAACCGCATTGAAATCCACCCAGTAATTAGTTTTAAATTTATCGTGTACATACAATCTAGTGTGGTCGGGCCACATGGGTTTCGTTAGTTGGACAACGGTTAGATTTGGCCGTCGTTTTGAGGTAAGGCCTACAACAACCAAGGGCCATTGTAGAATTTCCAACTGAAACAATATAATGCAGAAATGCCAACAGTTTTAAACCAACCGTAACAGAAGTCGCATTGGCCCAACGTTGATACAATCAGACAAACAGACACGAAATTAAAAAGACCATTGGGATGTGTTGTGTTGCTCATTCTGAAGCCCCCAATAGTACTTATTTTACAGACATTTTCCACTTTACGATTTTATTATCTGCAGTGGGCAAAGAAGCTAGTTATAAAAATGCAATTTTTAACACAAATTTATTTTTTAACCAATGTACTTGAATTATAGCTTTACTGGCTTCGTCTGCGTAGACCTGGTTTATTCTTTCAATAACAATCCTCTTTCCCAGTATTAAAAGTGCTTTCTTCCTTCTTCTTGGATCACCATATCTGTCTCTATACACAAATAAGTTTTTTTAAATTTCATTTTTATAACAGCCCAGTGCACTTTAATAGTGGAATAAAATGCGTATACATTTTGTGTCTGTGCTGTTAACCGTTGAAGAGTTCCGTTATCTGTGTGTTTTTTAGCTACTCCTCGATGTCGATTCAGGTCACGCTTACCATAAAAATGCATTGTCATCGGAACTGAACCAACATGCAAAATTTCAGCTCAATCGAGACCGGGAAGTGAGTCAAATTTTACTTGCAACATGATTACAGACACTGGGACAGGTGAAAGTAAATAAAAGCTTGTAGAAAATACGTCCAACCGTTGCAAAGTGAAATAAAGTCTGACAAAGAGAAACAGTAAGGGTGTCAACAAGTTCAAAATAAGACACTGCGACTTTGACACAAAGACTGCGGACTACCGCTTCCATAGCTGAAATGAAGGGTCAATTTGTTCTATTAACGCGAATCGTGACAGGATCTAGCCGCGGACGACGTCGTTAAAGTCATTATTTAATGTTTCAAAATAAAGTTGGCGGAACTGGCCCACACGCCGCTCGTTACGCCGTTACACGTAATGGCCGCTTTTTGCTGCGCTTCCCGTTACCGCCCGCCGCCTGTTCATCGCGACTCATGAGAATCAATACCATTGTTCCTAGTTATCGCATTCGCACGTTTAATGTGACACACTGGTGCCGTTGCACACTTGTTAGTTAGGAACACTATACTTTCGCCATGAGCGTTTCTGTCTCTATGCCACATCCTAATTTTCTGGAAGACTATTAAAGTAAGCTTGAAATTATGAACGGTTATAATCAATGGTCGGAATATGTAGTGCCTTTTTGTCTAAACTCGGAGCGCGGAGGTAAGATAGAGTGGTTAAAACCGTAACAACGATTATTTTATATCAAATGTTGTTATTCCAATTGAACATATATCATTTGTTGTTATACGATATTATTAATTAAATTTTAATGAATGTCCGGGTTCCGGGTAATGCCTTATGCACATGAATTTACTGGGTGTGTAATGAAAGATATAACAACAAATGGTAATGTTCAATTGGAACAACAACATTTGATATAATATCAAGGCATATAATCACTCAAGGGATTATAATGAACACGTGGTATAACAACCAAAGGAATAATTTCATTTTGTATACTAAACCTTCAGTATAATAAACAATAGGTAGGTTATAATGGTGTGCTGATACAATGAATATAATGATATAAGTTAATGCGTGTGGGTAAATATACTGGGTGCCACTTATTTGGCATAATTTTTAATGTCCGAAACGTATTAGGCATAACAAGTTTCGCATATTTTATTTGCGACGAATCTTACTTAAACTTGCCGAAATTTTATTGGGCATAATTCGTTTATCCGAATGGTTGTTTTACCGAATATGATAAAGCATAATATTGACAAGGCTGAATTTTATTTTGTACAATATTGTTTAGGATGTACGTAATTTAGCAGAATTTTAATAGTCGTATTTAAACCCGAATCTAGTCGCATTACATAGAAAAAGGGGGGTGGGGGGCCGAATCCACCCGCAAGGGGGCAAGTAAAAGACAAACAATTATATTATTGGTAAGCTAGGGTTAACTTGCGTCCCTAACGCAACCCAACATGTCCCTGCATTATAAAAATAAAACCACTCTATAGTTACCAGTCTCTTTAGGTACTCTGCTGCGATGCCGACACTTGCCTAAGCAAGACGCCGATCGGCGTCAGCGGCAATGAATAGGTTAAGTCGCTCCTGAGAAAAGAGTGTTGACTTACAGACAGACGTGTCCATCTGTCCTGAGAACAAGGAAATTACATAAGGGTTAAGTTGTTTCAAAATTTGGTACGGAACCGTTAAATCCAGCAGAATGTAACTATCACTCCCTAAAAGCATAGCTACTTCTCTTATTTAAAAACAAAATATGGGCCAGTGCATTAGTTGCCTTTCAAGGCTAAAAGCTAAACTTTTGTAGCGTCATGTTCGCGCCGAACCAGAATTCCATAACGCGGGCTTTCCATTAGATAGAAATCACAGTCACCCGGCCCGTGCTCCGTAGACTCGCCAAAAAGCTCACCCCATTCCGACAAATAGAACAAGTCGCCTCAGCCGGTATTGATTTACTACTGGGACATGCAGTCACCCAATGCCGGTGCAAGGGTCGGGGGCGAAACAAAAAATAAAATCAAAAATATGCATAATAAAAATTTGGTCGATAGCGATGAGTCCCCCGCACGAGAACACGCCGTTATTGTGTATTAGGGTGGGGGATCGATTATTTTAGAAATTTCATATGCGATAGCAGTGCCCGCTGCAGTTGAGCACATTTCATATTCAGATTTTGTGATCATTAATTCGCGTAGTTTTGACGTTAAGTAGCTGTCTTTGTCATTGTTCTGACAGAAAGGATGGAGGGAGGGGTGAGACCAATTGCTGTTGGAGGAACACTCCGCCGCCTAGCTTCTAAAATCGTACATTGATACATTCTTCCAAAATGACGATCCCGTTTTAGGGTTCCCTACCTCAAAAGGAAAAAACGGAGCCCTTATAGGATCACTTGTGTGTCTGTCTGTATGTCTGTCTGTCCGTCTCTCACAGCCAATTTGCTCCGAAACTACTGGACCGATTGAGTTGAAATTTGGTACACATATGAAAGTGGATGATCGCAACACGGACGTGTAACGTAAATAAATAAATTTTAAACATGGGGGCCACTTTTGGAAGGTAAATGATAAAAATTAAAAAAATGTTTTGCGAACTATATCGTGTGATATATCAAATGAAAGGGCTCATTGTCAGAATCTTAAATATATATTTTTTTGAATTTTAACCTAAATAGTTTGGCAGTTATATAGGAAAATAGGTGAAAATGTACCATTTCCTCCCCCCCTTATCTTCGAAACTACAGGGACTAAAATTTTCAAAAAAATCCAGGAAATAGTTCTTTACCTATAGATTACAGGAAACCTATAAGAACTCTATGGTATATACAGTAACCTAGGAAATTTCAGATAATCATGTACGGAACGGAACCTTCTCCACGCGAGTTTAACTCGCACTTGTCCGGTTTTTTTGAACCTGTTCAATTAGGCTTTGGCGTTAAAGGAGGCTGTGAGGCAGCCGTTCATGCCCTTCGCACCTACCTTATGGACGGCCAATGCGAAGTGTTGCTCAAAGTCGACGTGAAAAATGCATTTAATTCGGTAAATAGGGATACCCTGCTGTCTGAAATTAAATCCAACATTCCTGAAATACACAATTATCTCCTCCACTGTTACACAGATCCGACGAAGTTGATGTACCGATCAAATGAGTTATCATCTGAAGTTGGTTGCGAGCGGGGAGATCCTCTGAGGCCAGCAACTTATAGTTTGGCTTTAAGTAAACCGAATTGATTAAAACTTCTAAACAAAATTTACTGTATAGTATCTTGATGATGGGACCTTTGGAGGTGATGTAAACAGGGTACTTCCCAATCTTGCGTCAATAAAAAAAAACGAATCGTTTGGTTTAGAGTTAAATTTCAGTAAGTATGAACTACGAGTATTGATTCAAAAGACCTTAAACTATGTCTATTCATGATTTTGTTGTTTTTAATCAAACATGTATTGTATGATACCAAAAGATAAAAATATTTTAATAAAGCGTTAGTAGCTGTATCGGTCTAATAGTTATGTATACTGTATATTAACAACAACTTATGTTTTACAATTGTTATACACATCCGGTCTCACAATCTGACATTTCAATTACGCCACATTATATATTTTTTAATTGACACATTCTATGACTTTCTTTAAATACCGTCTTTTGTAATGTCATGAACATGAATGCTTCCCTTTCGCTTAAAAGGGTGTCCAGTTAGATTGTACCACCTTGTTTCCTCTTTAGCTTTCTTCTTCAGTGTAAGGTAAGTAAAATCCCCGTTCATCATAAAATTAAAGGTAGGTATCTGACAGCACATTGTTAACTACGAGTAATAACTTTTTATATTCGACCTAATTTTATTAATTTATTGTTGTTGTTAGGCATAGGCAAAGCGCCAATATCTCTGCCACTAAGAGTAAGAAATGTTCACTAATAAGAATAATGTAAAATACTGATAATATTTGTGGTCCCTCTGCTGAGTGCAAAAGTCCTCTCGTAATGAGACAGACCCACTGGGCTAGGCCTAAATGGGCCCAGTATATATTGAAAACATCGTTGAATAAATTCGCAAACCTGTGCAGGTTTTCTAACCATGTTTTCTGCCAACGAAAATTAAGGGATAAAATAAATGTCTTTTATTTTTATTAATAATTTATTATTTTTCGAAAACTCTTCGGTTAGTGTAGTACAGTGCAGCAGCAGTAGTATATGGGGTGTTTTGTAAAAAATATGCGTTGCAGACATCTATCTCGTTTATTTATTTTATCTCTTCAATGTTTTTTTATCATTAAAACATATTGGACGTGCAGAAATGATAATTTTTTTTTGTTATTACCGTAGACAGGCAAACAGGTGGTCACAGCCGCCTAATGTCCAAATATATTCGCAACACCAGAGGTGCTGTCAAGACTTTGCCAGTCTATGGGGACAGGGGCATTGGTAGGATATGGAGGGCTAGGGCTATATGAAACAAAGTTGGGAAACTTAGTTCCACAATCATCAGTTTTTATAACTAAAATAAAACACTAATAAATAATTATATACTTACCACAAAGCTACTGGCCTGCGCTACAAAACCTAAGACATCGATACGCGAACTCCGTCTGGCGCGATTAGTCCGCCCGAATGGTAGATAATATTATTTACGATAATTGCCCATGTCACTTTCGTCAAATCCCTCTACTCTAGCTGATATTTTAATTGAATCTCCACGCGTGTGTTATGCGTCGATCACGGACTTTTACACGGAATTTAATTCATCATTTCACGGATAAACTGACATATTGATTGACTGTTGACGGGACCATTGAAATTGGTGTGATTGCTGCTTTGTGCGAGTGGCGTTTACGCAGTCATTGCTTTTAAGTTGTGTGTTCCGTGTGGTTTGTAATACATCCCTTTATAAGTTATTTATTTCGCAAAACAAAAATCAGTAGCGGTGAACGTATATCATCAATCAACATCATCATCAGCCTATATATCCTATATGTCCTACTGGTGGGCACAGGCCTCCTCTCATAGTGAGAGGGACACTAGTCTTCGGGACTGGGTACTTCAACAAAATCTTTGAATTACTTCGCAGATGCATAAGTTTCTTCACGATGTTTTCCTTTACTGAATACTCATGGTAATATCAAATTAAATTCCACACAGAATATACGAAAATCCCAGAGTTGCGAGCGGGTATTTATGGTTTGGTGGCTGTAAAAAATCGTGAATTACTCCTTGCTTCGTCGCGGTCCCCGCGGCTTAGATACGCAACAACTTCTTAGCGTCACTCAACAGTGGACTACTACTCTGGAACACTAGAGCACGACGTGCAAAATCAGCTTCAGATGAAACTGCAGGCCTCTTTATATATAGACTTATGCACTTAATTTTAAGCACCTGCCTGTATTGAAAGAAAATAAGCAAAACAGAAGTGACACTCGTATCTAGAATCTTTAATGAGTATCTACGAGTTCAATAACTATAATGCATACATATATAAAAAATTAAGTGGATAACGTTTGATCGTTGAAACAGCGTTGATCACAGTACGTTCTAATGAATATTTTAACAAGATTTCCTTAATGTTTTATTGATCTATGCATTAAATGCTTCTATTCAAATTCATGCATAATAAATGGTTGGATGGTATCTGGTAAAGATTTTTTTTTTTTCATATTGAAGGGCAACAAAGCGATCCATTTTAGGAATGCCTGGCTCGCAAAGCTTATAATATTTGGTGCGAGACAAATCACTTCTTCCCATAGCGTCCATTTGAGCAAGCCACAAATGATTTTCTTCTGGAAAATATAAAATATCATCAAATTTATGTAAAGTAACTAATTTGTGCCCGCGGTTTCGTGCACGTCAGTCGAATTTTAATTCAAACTTCGGCCATCATTTATTTTTGTTATGATAAGGAAAACCTCACTTACGCTAGCGTTGTTAATCAGCGCGTTAATTAATTAAGTATTATATATTTTTTGTTCATTGTTTTGATATTAACGGCGTTAGTCGCAGATGTCACCCCAGCATTAACATTGATTAGCAAAAAAATATTTCATGATGCACCTACTCTTCATGCTTAACCTTTAAATTTTAACATCGCAGCTCTTTGACATCTCGAACTTGCGAATCAAGCTATTTTGCTCTAACTTCTGTAGCGTTTTCTATTTCGCTGGAACTTATATCGATAAACACACTCATCGATCTCGATCGATCGATCGACTTGTCTCATATAAAATATTTTTTTAGAAAAAAAGTAAATATTGACTTCTAGTCTAGACTATAACATGTAGAAAGTTAACCTAAAAAGTAGAACAAGCTTTTAAATAAACCCCACGATGAGAAAGCTTTAACGGAAATGACACGGTTGCGTGCGTAATCTTATCAACCACTAGGTAGTTTTCTTTAAGAATGGGTATTAATGTATAACTATTATGACGGCTCCTTACAAATAAATACAATCTTCTTTGTTCTTGGCTAATGTTTTTGTGATGATAGTTAAAACTGAGATTGAAAGTCCTCATCAAACCTTTTGCTAAAGGGAACCACAAACCAAAACATCATCTGTGTATGTTCTGGGTTTTTATTTTTGTTGAGTTTTAGTAAATCGCCTAATGAATTTCGATAAAATTTATATACAAAATTAAACAAATCAAAAAATCCGGCCAATTGCGAGTCTACTACTACGTTTGTTGTATGGGAGCCCCCTTAAATATTTATTTTATTCTGATTTTTAGTATTTGTTGTTATAGCGGCAACAGAAATACATCATCTTTGAACTGCCTAACTATCACTGTTCATGAGATATAGCCTGGTGACAGACAGACGGACAGATCGACGGACAGAGTCTTAGTAATACGGTCCCGTTTTACCCATTTGGGTACGGAACCCTATAAACTGAATTATTTGAAGTCGGTTAAAACAAAACAAGAGTCAAAATCAATTCATATTTGGCGAATAACAAACATACAAATAAAACGTAATCGCGTAACAAACATACAATTAAACATACAGCCGAATTGAGAACCTCCTCCTTTTTTGAAGTCGGCTAAAATTACTGATCGTTTTTAGTTTTGTTTGTAAAATAAATATTTTGTCAGTTTATATTGCCTCAAAAAGTTCGAGATCTGATAATAAAATAAGGACAATTATTCTGTCAATAATTGCAAGAACGATGCACTAGTGTGACAGCAAAGGCAAAGGCATCATTGTAATAGACCGGTCGTCGCCCGTAGGGCCGTTTAGCCGTGTTATCTAGTGTCCCGGAAAAACACGAATACCTGTACACAATCGTGTTTACGGCGCGGACATCACGCCGCTCCCGCCGACTGTACGCACGCGTAAAAAGCGCTTAATTGGCCTCCAGTACGCGCGATGCACGTCATTCGCAATCACACCGCAACGCTCAGAGTTCATTCAATCCGTAGTGATGTGAACGAATCCAATTTTTTGATATTACGTAATGCTTTGTTGTTCCATAGGCCGAATGGACTAAGGCCTTTTATAGTCGAAAACCGTAACACCACCGATATCAACAGCCACAGTGTAATAGAGATTGCATGTATTCAAAATTTAAAAAATAACCGAAGATGAAGGTTTTTATTACCTATGTGATTACGACCGTTATTGTCAAGAGTATTAGATAGCCTTTGATAAGCACGCAATGGACGTTTTTGGCTGAGATATTACGTTTCATACTTAAAGTCATAGTCATAGACATTTATTCAAAAGACAACATACATTGCATTTCAAATAATAATACAAAATTCCCGAATTAATTTAGAATACCTAAACCTCCGTGTAGTCAGTCACTTTTGCCGTTCTTCAAGTGTTTCTATGTCGGTGATATTCTTCATTACATCGGAGAGAACTATAAAGACATAGGCCAGGAACAGTGAGGATTTCAAAATCTAAGAAATAGTTCCCACAAGATGTACTCTGAGGTATCCTGATTACCCTCGTCTGGGCCACAATAGCAGGGTTAACATTATACTTAAGCTATTTTCCCAGAACTTTATACTGTAGCGTATTATCAATTTTACAAATGCAAAATACACCATTTGGTGCATAGCAGGCTGAACTTGCGGAGTTTGCTATTGCCGATGATTCCTTCTTCCAGTTTAAGCTGGAGTCGATATGGACACCGAGACATTTTACTGAATCAACTTGGGGGATAGGGGCGTTGTTCGATAAGATCTGCAGCACATCATCGTTTCTCGCAGTGGTTTTAAAAAGCAAGTCATTTTTTTACTGTAGTCATTTCAAGTTGTTATTTTCAAACCAGGTATGAAAGGCTTTTAGAGCATTGTTCACTCGGTCGTTTAGTTGTGAAATATTTCCTGCACATATGATGATATTTATGTCATCAGCAAAGACTACGAGTCCAGTATCTAGAAGATAATCATTCATATAACTGCACTTCTAACGTTATTGGAAAAGAGAATGAAAAAGTTTAACCTAATATGGAACCCTGTGGAACTCCTCTTATTTGGCGATTTTTGATTTATACAGTTTCGTTGTTAGCTTGTTTCCATTTTATTTCAACAAATTGTTTTTTGTTTGTTAGATAAGCACGAAAAGGTACTATTTTTTTTCCCTAATTCAACAGTGTTCCCACTTTGTGGGATTAACTATAGCCGAAAACAATGAGATGCATTACATATTATAAAAGTTAAAGTATGATACTAGAAATAAACACGGCTTTACTCACAATTAATTGTCAGAATATGTTGTATACCCATTTAATAAATTTATTCTTGAATAATGTAATGTGTAAAATAATTAATAAAAATTAATATCAACTACCGACTTTTCTGTTATACTAACAACTGGGTAGGTATACCATACCTACTCAGTTACTTTTAATCTTGAATTTATGTAATATGTGTAAAATAATTAAAAGAAAAAGTAATAAGTATCAACTTCAAAAGATCTATACCGACTTTTCTGTTTTTCCGGCAAAGTTCTTTATAATCACAGTTGTATTTTTTTTATTTCCTAGCATTTATGATGAAAAGCAGAGTGTTCAACTCGGATGTAAATGATTATTGCACCCTCGAAGCGTTCGCTCGTGTGCCTAATCATCTCGGGTGCAATTGATCTCTTACACCCCTTGGTTAACGATTTTCTATTAATAGCTCGTACAAAATAGTTTTGATCATAGTTTTTAAACTATAAATTTATCGCGAAATATCTTAATAAACGGCACCTTTAAATAATGCCAAGTTTAATTAAGATGCTAAAATTATAAACAAAATAGTATTGAGTGTTCTTAAGAATGGCATAACGTATCGAAATGGCATTTGGCATAGATGACTACAAAATAATTGGATTTTTTAAATTCATTAGTTACAAACTAAAAAATCTAATATCGTGCAGCATAGGTACACATATTTCTATTTCTTTCAGATTTGAATTTTGGTTAAGGAGATATTTGCGAAACAGAAAAATGCGCAATTCTGTCCCTTCCAATTTGCAAGTTTATTTATTTTGAATGCTACTAGAATAATTTGGTACCATCGAGCTGATCTGATGATGGAGCCAGGGGGTGGACAGTGGAATTCTTTAACGGCTACTAGAAAACCCTTCAAGTTTGGGCTGTTTTGTTTAATTTCACGACTCTTTACGGAGGGACGATAGTCACTTATATTTTGTACTTTTTAGTGCATTAATAACACAAGTGTTTTTGTTTCAGTTATTCTTTAAGATTTACGTTTCAGTCCTATTTAGGAGTTCACACTCCTAAATAGGACACCTACGGCTTTTCATACAAAAGGCGTTAACGATTTCCACTCTTTAAATGTTAACCGATGTTCACCAATTTTTGATAGGTTGTCAATCAGAACAAATTCTAGGTCTATACGTTTTGATTTTTTCACTAGTATCTTTAAATTCAGTTTTATTGCAGTTTCAGTATTCTCATATAAAACTAATTTCGGCATTATTTGACTTTCTTGATCTTTAATCAAATTCAAAAAACGTATAGACCTAGATTTTGTTCTGACTGACATTCTATCAAAAATTGGTTAAATTCTGTTAACATTTAAGGGGTGAAAATCGTTATCGCCTTTTGTATGATAAGGATGATTTTTGCCTTTGGTTCACAGTTCTCTTAAGTACGGGACACTTGGCGCGCGAGATAAATTCGCACTAGACCGGTTTTTAGGGTTCCGTACTTACCTATTGTACCGTTACCGCGAAGGGGGGCCAAAGAAGTGGGTCGAATTTTGAAAGCCAAGCAATAGGGTCGCGTCATATGAGAAAGCAAATTAGTTTTGAAATGCTTCAAAACTAATTTGTTTGGTCGGCACACTTTTATTATTTATCAAACAAAAATGTGAATCTGAAGTTAGTATATGTAGAAGATGCCCCACGCACAAAGATAAAGCATAAAATTAGTGAATAGTTTTTTTGAGTAGCACCCATGCACCTAAATCAAAGGTATTTTTTAGGGTTCTATACCCAAAGGGTAAAACGGGACCCTATTACTACTTCGATTCCATTTCTTAATACAGTCTATTAACGGAACATCGGAATTAGAATCGGTATAGGCTTCGGCAGCGATCATTTCTTCTGTGGCTACTTCTGCGTCGTCTTCTGTCACCCATTCCAATATGTTTTTTTTTTTTTTACATTAAATGTGTAATATTATAAACTCGTGACGTAACGCAAACTATCCCCCCCCCCCCCCCTCTCCCTCAAAATTGCGTTACGTATATTGTGGACGACCCCTTTTGACAAATGGTTTTTGCAGCTTTTGACGAGTTGACGACGCAGGAGGGCAATTTTTCAATTATAACAGTGTCACTTAAATGGATGTCAAGGACCGTGGTTAACATGCGACTGAACATGCGAGGGTGTCAAATTTGCGTTTTGACACCTAAAAAGTAAGCATCGCAAAAATTGCTTTGAGCATTTCCTTATCATACATTTCAATGCGTGCTATGTAGTACGAGTAGCTACGCGGGTGTATTAAGGTTGGCAACATGATTAAAAAGGATTTATTATAATAAGTAGTTTTTATTTTATTAAAAGAAAGCTTCTAACCCGTGGTGAACGGGCGATCATCACAGGTCATGTAAGAATTCATAGCCTATGATTATCGCACGTTCCACACGAATCATATGTTACCCCAAAATCTGTCTAATAGTTCGGGAGTGGAACATTCGATTTTTGATTACATACATACATCCATACATACATAGACCGTAAACTATATACCCTCCCCTGGTCTTCGTGCAGTTGGGTGAAAAGGGAAACTATCACGACTAAAAGTAGGTTTCATTCATTAATGAGTTATAGTAATAGGCAACTAACTTGACCGTTTCTACCCTTATCTCCGAATCCAAATCAAAAAACTCAAATTATTGATGGTGACAGGAAGTTAGATACTTATATTTTACAGGAACAATAAAACGAAGTTCCAAATATATAAGGTTTTTCAAAACACAAAGTAAAATCGAATACTTACCTTTGCAATGTCGTATCGCACGCGACGGCTGCAAAGAAATAGAAGCTAGCAAAAGTAATTCCTTATTTTATTTCATCCGTTTATTAAAAGCTACGTTTTTTCAGTTTTACGGTTCCGTACCCAAAGGTACTGTCTGTTTTTTATAGCTAAGTACGGAACCCTCGGCACGCGAGTGAGACTCGCATTTGATCGATCTTGTTTAATTTAACTTCGATTTGTGTTCCCCATGATTTAGCCAACATGACAATAGCCTCATAACAAATTCAACATGGTGGATAAGACATTCAAATTTGCGAAAAAAGAAGTCGGTTAATCTTGACATTGGTATGAAAGAACAAAATGGACGGGTTTTATTGTGCATAAGTATTTATAAAAGTTTTATAATTTGATGGAATAAATATCATCCACATGTACCTATTCGAGCAATTCTATTATGTCACTTTCGAATATTAGATGCGTCACCGCAGCTTCACCCGCTGTAATTTCCATACAAACTTTTCGCCTTTTTCACCCCTTCAGGGACTGAATTACTAAACATCCTTTATAAGTGCGCGCCTGCAACTTATAAATAAGAAACCTACTTCCTACGCTTTATAGTTATATAGTTTTGTAGTTGACTCCGTAATGCAAGTTCGAAATACAAACATCCGAAAAACGCTTGTGCGACAGATAGCCATTGCGACAAACGCTTGTGCAAAAGATCGGCATTGCGACAAACGCTTGTACAAAAGATCGGTATTGCGATAAATTGTTGGACGAGAGATTGGGTTTTCGACGAACGCTTGTGCGAAAGAACGTTGTTACGACACATAATTGACTGATTGATCGTTTTTACTATAGGGTACTTCCCGTTGACCTAGAATCATAAAATTCCCAAGGATCAAGGTCTCCCCGCACAATAAAAGGGAAATATCCAAACATTACGAATTTGTAATTCTTTCACACTTTTTTTGCCATTACAAACTTATAGCAACCACAACTATATTAAAATGTTAATCCAACCCCGAATAAACTCTTTCTCGCTCATATTATAACTGTTTTTAAAACATTGTCAATTGTCAACTTTACCGATAGATTTATTATTGCACGGAACCCTCGGTGCACGAGTCCAACTCGTACTTGACTGGTTTTTGCTAAATTTTAGTGATGAAACGGATAGTGGTTTGGACAGATACCGGATACCCGGCATAGCCATTGGCCGGATAGCCATATATCCAGCAACCGGAAATGTAACTAACTGCACAGGAGCTATCTCTAAAGTCGTGTTAGATTGCGCGGGCTTCGCGGGGCAGCAAGTTTCGACTTGTTACAAATTGTAAGAGTGCGGGTTCCTGCTTTTGAGGTTCAATAGGTGCTTTATTACGTCAATTGGGAATATTCTATAGTGCACGACATGATGTTAAATATTTTTTTTGTATAAATTAAAAGAAAGTAAGCTTTAATTTAATAACTGACGTTGAAACGTTTATTTCTGATGGGATTTTATTCTTTTTCTGATCCAAGCTTTTACCATCCGGTATCCGGCCGAACACCGACTCACCATCCGGTATCCGTTGCATCTCTATTATAGGTGCTACACAACGATATACATACTTATATAGATAGATACATGCTTAAGTTAAAATAATAACAATATACCTATGCGGTTTATCGCAATACCGATCTTTCGCACAAGCGTTTGTCGCCATGGCGATCCATTGCACAAGCGTTTTTCGAACTTTGTATTTCGAACTTGTAGAACGGAGTCTTTGTAGTCTGCTCGCATCTCGGAAATTCATGAGTATCTGGAATTGCCTGCCATCCTGGAAGAAGGCTGACGTTACTCAGTCAACTATAAGGGCCGACTAAAGAATCACCCGTACCCTTTATCATACAGGCTACTGTTGTGGCCAACTCTATCAAGAGATTAAAAAAGCCGACGTCTTTCATGACTAGAACGAGGGACATTGGTTCCCGCTAGTGGTAACATTCTTCCCCGCAACTCATCTGATCATAGTCTAGATGACTGATAGCAGATTAACCAAGGATACAAAAAAAACTGGTTTTGGACATCCTGATACGTGTCTCGGTGGTTTCGCGTTTGTATGTATCTGATTTAATGTACTTTACCATACACACACACACATAGATTAACTTCTTTTTATTCGTTTGGCTTTCAAAACTTTAGAGTATATAGGGCGGTCGTAGTCATCATCCAGTCTCGATGGTAGGTGATGTATCTCGCTAAATTTTCCGAATTAAATAACTAGTTAATTATTACGCAAACAGAATTTTGCCCTGGTAAGTATAGACTTTAAATCCCTGAATAAGGCGTTATACACATACATACATACATCACGCCCGAAATCCCTAAAGGGGTGGGCAGAGCCACATGGCTACTTGTGGCCACGTTCGATTAGATGGAGACTAAGATGGTATGATGAACCGTATGATAACAGGTGATCAGCCCATCGCCCATACAGATAGTCCACCATAGTGGAGAGGACCCGTCCCTTAGTCAACTTTTACGACATGCCAGGATGATAAGCATCTGCACGCATTCTATGCTATTTCTTCACTCCCAGTGCAGCAGAGGAGGGAAGGCGTTATCCGACAGATAATAGTGTTACCCGATGGTTGAAGGATTGGTCCTAAGGCAATGTCTCGCCTTCGTACTGAGTATTTTCCTTTGAAACATAATATATAAAATATTTGCACTGCATAGTTTTTACTGTGCAAGGCTCATTGATTGTTTACTGTATCGTAACGGCTCCCGATACATGACTGATCTTATATGGTGAGGAAGTAGACGGTTCACTGACTGATTGAAAAGGGATATTAACGAGCGTGAGATCGGTTTTCCATATATAGATTACTAATTGAAGTGTGATTGATATAATATTTGAGAGATTTCTGCCATATCTTAGTCCTTAGGGTTCCGTATCCCAAAAGGAAAAAAACGGAACCCTTATTCCTATAAGGGCTCACTCGTGTCTGCCTATCCGTCACAGCCAATTTGCTCCGAAACTACTGGACCGATTAAGTTGAAAATTAATACACATATGTTAGTCTGTGACCGCAACACGTAAATGTAACGTTAATAAATGAATATTAAACATGGGGGGGGCACTTTGGGGAATAAATTAGAAAATTAAAAATTAGTTTCACAAACTATATCGTGTGACATATAAAATGAAGGTGCTCATTGTGAGAAGCTTAAATATATTGTTTTTTATAGTTTTAAGATAAATCGTTTTGAAGTTATTTAGGAAAATAGGTGAAAATTAACTGTTCCCCATCCTTATTTCCGAAACTATTGGGTGAACAATTATGAAAACAATAGAGAAAATAGATCTTTACCTGTAGATTACAGAATAACATATAGGAAGTCTATGGTTTTTAAAGTAACATGGGAAATTTCAGATAATCATGTACGGAAACCACCATCCAGAGAGTCATCATCATCGAGTTTCCTTCGCACTTGTCCGGTTTTTTAACTATCGCTTCATCTTACCCTCATGTTTATAAATATTTTAGTGTTAAAGTTTCTCTACTTTTATACCTATTCCCACTTGTGGGGTTGTCCTACCCTTAAATACAAGGAATCCTAGTTTCTATGGAGATCGTTGCGTTTGCAAAATATAATTATTATTTATTATATTCAATGATTTACTTTAGTACTAAATCAAACTGATTAAATTGATTGAATGAATAAATCGAACAACTTCAATATAATGAGACAAGTGACCCTCGCCGCAGTTCTTTACACCACGCCCAAGCATTTGAAAAGTCCTTACATGAACTTTGCGCCCATGTTTGACGATTTAATATTAATACAGTCCTTTCTCTAGCTTTAGTCTAGTTTCAGCAAGCACCAGGCGAAGATAAAGGTTTCACACGCCACAATCAAGTATGATCGGATGCTGAAAGGTATTACTCGTAATTCGCTTTTAGTTATAAATTCACTTACGAAATTTATTAACATCGCAATTAACACGATCGACATCGATTTCATGGAATTATATTTTACGCAAGTAGTATTACAGAAATATTTCGCGGAGTTCTAATATGAAATGGTTGCAAAAAACTACAACAGGTGTGTGCGTTGGGTCACATCACTGGCCGACGCGCGGGACACGTAAAAATTAATGCGAAACCAAACAACCTGTTAGCTGCCCGCCGATGACGGAGCGGCGCGACACCGCGGCCGGCCGCGACCGCGCGGTACCCGCGGTACCCACGTTACCCCCGTTACCGGCGCTACTCGTCGGATAAAAGAGAGATATGTCAAAATTTAAAACAATTGCAGTTTTACATTTTATTTTCAATATCCAGTTGACTCGAAAAGAATGATGTCTTGAATCAAGACAATCCGCGATTTCCATATAACGAAACATAATTATTTTCTTGAACCAAGAATATATTCTTGTTTGAGGTAATTTGTTTTTTTGGCTCAAGATATTATTCTCAGGTAAAGTAAATATATGTAAAAAATGATATTCTTGAATCAAAATATCTTTTAAATATCTTTTTATCTTTTTTCCGTGATTTTTAGGCCGCAGGGGGAGCAGTGTCGTGGTCTTCAAAAACACAGAGTTATGTAACTCTATCAACCACGTAAGCGAATTTTCTGCTTCCAGCATGCTCTACATACTTTCCAAATATCAAGTATGGTCCGCGCGCGAGTTGAGTGCTTATCTGATGTAGAGGAAACGCATTTGAGCTTCCTCCGTTAAATTTCAACAAAGTTTTGCGCCACCAATTAGCACGACCAATTTTCTGCTCCTTGAACAAAAAGTGAGGGATCTATCGGGAAAACAGTTTTCATATTATAATTTCTTCTGGCGAGGTAGTTTGTATTTAGCTCATTCTAATGCTGAGGTAGACTCGGTAATAACTTGGTGTGTCACATTATGGTCTACCTCGATCATGTAACACACAGGATCGATGTTTTCTTGTGTAACTGCCGACTTTTATTGAACTCTACGTACATCGTCCGTGAGGGAAACACGGCCATATTAGAATTCTGAAATCACCTATATACAGGGTAGAACGGAACAACTTACCTTCCCGAAAATCTGAGATTCTGTAGGCTTAGTGCTATATTTTTTCTCGAAGAAACTACGGTAACATTTGTAGCCTTTTTCAAGTTACAGTTTGTTAAAGTATAAACCAGAAAAATGAGTCCATTCGACCCTAATAGGTCAATGATTTCATCAGTAATATTTTTTTTATGTTTGTTATCCTAATTAGTCAGTGGGCTTTATTTTATACTATCGACCTATTTATTTGATGATTCATGAATGACATGTCGACAATTAGGTACAAATACCTCTGAAGCTTTGCGCCAAGTACAGAGAGAGATGTCCTCCACCACATCACATCTAACATGCTGTTGGACGAATTATCGTTCTTTTGATTGCGTCGCTAACAATCGGCCCTTGTACCACGAACAGCTCTGGACGATCAACGCAGAGGTAGTGTCGTACAGTGAGTGGCGTGATCGGCGGATAAACGAAACTATTAATTTAGACTAAAAGGACGAAGTCATTCGGTTTAAATTTGAATGTGTCATCACTAATCAGCCGCTGCGTACGTTAGCAGGCCTTGCAGCGATTCTTGAAGAAAGACTGTTGTTATTGATCGGTTTCGAATTGGACGAATTGGAAGCGTGAGTATCATATCTATTTTTGAACATTATATTGTTACACATTAAATATTGTATTTACATTTAAAAAAAATGTAATATGTTTTTATGTTAATACAAGAATTAATTAATAATATTAAAATGTTTGAGTTAAGAAATTATGCACCGGCCTACCCTCACGCGCCACCACTGCTAATAGTAGGACCAATAGTATGCGGGTATATTAGGGTTGGCACCATGATAAAAAATATATTTGTTTGATAGTTTTTATTTTATTTTAATTAAACGTCTCCAACCATTATAAACCGATTATACATTACTTATAATACTATATAATACTATGTTACGATATTTTCGGAAAGATACAGTTTTGCAAAAGTTACTGATTTATCGGTAGATCTACCAATTTCATTGCCTGTATGTCGATATACCGATATTACGATGTGATCTTTCGATTTAATTCATAGTTGATCATTCAAGCCGATTTTATTCCTTTTCTAAGGCAATTATCAACTAAAAATATGAAAATGTAAATAATTAACGAACGAGGTGATATAATTTGGTTTAACTTTAACCTCAATCAAGAAAATCAAAAAGTGTACTTGTACAAAAAGGTAATCTATAGGTAAAGATCTGTTTTCTAATACAATGTTTAAATCTACTGTAGAGGGAAATATTACATTATTGACTGGACAGGGATATTTGGAATTAATTCTCACCTGCACCAGCGATCCCTGGGTCTCGATGGACGTACCTACTGTGGTATATACTGTTATACAAGGAGTTCAATAACTCATAGGTGCAGAAATGTCACCTTTACTTTTAAAAAGTATATTTAAATTTTAAACTCTAAATAAGAATGGAAGAAAAGAAAGATGAACAGACAATGGCCATAGAGATGTTTAGTCTCAACCAGGCCATAGAATAGATAATAGTACTAACCAGGCATCCGAGCCGGAAACATTAACTTAGTGCTACCTAATAAAAATATATTGAGGTACCACAAGCGATATCAGTTATTATTTAGCGTAGTCCACTATGAGTTCTAACAGTGAGCGTCATCTAATTCCATAATACAGAGATTTTGAAAATAATTGTTAAATTATATGTGTACTGATTTGAAAAAATTATAGGTACTTCACTGAGTTTCTTGCCGGCTCTTCTCAGTAGAGGTTTTACGCGAACCGGTGGTAGATTCATTCCTTGACCTTCATAAGAGCTGGTTATAGCCTATAGGTTGACCACTTAAATGAGTCGTCGACCGCGCGGCACAGGGGCGCGGGGGCATGACGGCAAAGGGGCCTGAGAGAGGTGCGGGCGGCAGGCGCATTTTTGTTTTCATTCATTTCACGCCGCCCGCACCTCTCTCAGGCCCCTTTGCCGTCATGCCCCCGCGCCCCTGTGCCGCGCGGGTGACGACTCATTTTGTTTTTAAAGATTAACTAGAATCAATGTTTTCGAACAGATTTAATCCCAAATAAACAAAAAGTAACATACTGTATCCATCATTGATAATGGCTACAAGAATGAGTGGCACATTAATTGACAGGATGCAGTACATGTGACAGTGTCAGTGACTATTACTCGTAATACAGGTTGTTCCAAGGTGATAAACTGATAAAATGATAAATATTTATTTTATCGGTAAATACTAGAGTGAATGTATCAGTGGCGAAGCGTGAAATATTTCCTAAGGGAAGCCGGTAAAATTAGAACTGGACGTGCGAGTCTGACATTTAGTTAGAGTAACTTGTACTTCACTGACAGCTAGCCGTAGCTTTCTAGCTTGGTAAAGCTGTGAGGAATCGGCTTGTTGGCAGGATTCGCCACTGGAATGTATTGATAATTTTATTGGTTATACTACGGGTGGTACTGACCATTTTGTATTACAGAATGTCCAACAGCCAGGGACACGTTGTACGTGTAGAACAAGTTGGTTTTTTTATAGCAGAATACAGGTTTATCATCAATGTAAAAAAAGAATTTTTGATTTTTGTATTAATATTGCTTGTCAAAGCGGCGTAACATTGGCATCCAGTCTCACGTCGAAACATATGTCCATAGAACGTGCTCCGAGAAACTCGATTACGGCCGATGGCCAAGTCAATGACTTGAATTTCAATTAGAACAAATTATCAAGGGATGTGCCGCAGCAAACTTGATTTGTTAACGCAAGCGCACTGCACTGTACCGGCGTGCTTCGAGCCACGAATTAGCCTCGCTTGATTTTGGACATGTAGTCCAACCAATCAGTCCATTAGGCGCAGGAGCAACAACCCCTCTATGCGCCGCTATATGTTTCTCAATTTGAGAAAACGTCCAACATGTAGGTGTACTGAAAGGTGTCACATTGGGATTAAGACAATTAGTAGTTATGCTTCCAAAATTCACCACGAAATCCGTGAAAAAAAAAAAACTCAACTATATAGCAACATTGGAAAAATAAACTAGTTTAAACTAAAAAATACACACTTATAATACACAAATATTTTAATTCTCTCCTTAACCTCGAAAGAATTTTAATTTTTGGTTGAGGAGATCTCTTTAGATGTTTTATAACTTCATTGTAATATATATATATATTTCTTAACACAAATCTTTACGAAGCCAGATTTACAATGTCATGCTCAAGCAAAAACTTTTCCTTTATGTGAATAATGTGTTATTCGGAATGGCGAATCCGACGTGACATTGCCGTTGTGGAGGCCGGGCGTCCTTCCGTCGGGCTGCCGCAATATTAGTGGCCACTAATAACACACATGTCCACTGTCCACTTATCGCAATGCCTTGCCCCAAGCCATTTGCTCCCAAATAACATATGCAGAAAATTTATAATCGGGATCAAAAATATTTGTTCGACTCGCGTATTCTTATATTGGAGTCTTTGGGCCAACTTTGATGGTGAGCGGTTGCTATAGTGATAACAACTCTAGAATATCAATGCGGTGTATCTCTCTATGATTTGAGTAAGAGTGAGCATAATAATATGGTCTACTGTTGAAAATTCTGCTTAAAATTAAAACCTGCCTGCTCTTTTAGATGACTGGTATCCAGAATTTTTTTTAATATTTCCATTATTAGCCTCGTTAAAAGCTTGCATACATTTTGTAACAACTTTGTAGGTTCGTAGTGACTTCCTCTTTTACCCGACTGCAGCTGTATCTGATTATGTATGTATCTAATCACTCCATTCGTTACCATCTAGAGCCAAAACTACTGAACCGGGTTAAGCAAATAGGGTGTCAAACGATTCAGGCAAAATGCCCGGGTGACATAGGGCATATGACGTCACCGGAAATCTAATAAGGCGGATGCTAGAAAACATTTAGTTTGTTGATATTTTTACACCCATGCACTATTGCTATCAAATGAAAGGGCTTGATGAGAGCATTCCAAAAATACATAACATGTTGGTGCACTAGTACTTTCTATATACAAATATGGGAAATACCTACTGGAATCATTTATCGCTACCCGAACTGTCCACATAAAGTATAACATACCTAAGTTAAACTAAAAAAAGGAAATTATTGTATAAAAAAAAACTCGACCGCATAACCTCAAAAAAAGAAACAAGAAATTGATTCTGCCGTGCTCGTGGGCCGATATGGAAATAGCAGTCGGTGACTCCATGAAATCCTATAATACCTATTTTAAGTCACCGACGCGAGTTTTGCTTTTTTAATTAATATTTTTCATTCTACATTAAACTTATGACTGCAGTTCCCCATTGCTTGAGAAGGTAAATTAGGTAAGACTAATTGGCATGCTTTCGAATAATTCAGTTAGCAATGTGGTAAGTGGTTCTATAATCTAAATTTTTATGAGTATAAAATTGTTAAATGTGTCTAATTGAACGTGT
This sequence comes from Tortricodes alternella, assembly GCA_947859335.1. Classification (NCBI taxonomy): domain Eukaryota; kingdom Metazoa; phylum Arthropoda; class Insecta; order Lepidoptera; family Tortricidae; genus Tortricodes; species Tortricodes alternella. The sequence continues at coordinate 15,708,651 of OX401970.1, read as the reverse complement.
CAATGTTATGCAGCATACACTAATGTCATCTGTTTTAGCGAACATAACCGATTGGAAATACTATAAAAGCCTTTAATATTTGACAGGTGCGTAAATAACTACTAGTAGCCCCGTGAGCTGTAGACCTCGCGACAAACTTAACTTTGCCGTTGGATAACTGTTATCCCCATACATAGACATAGGTCGCGGTCAGTTTACCAACACCGCAAATAAGTTTGTTATCGCGGAAACCCCCATATCTCCGCTATTTTGGAAAAGTTCGGAAAATTGAATCGACAAAAAAAGAACCATATACCTAATTATCGAACCTGCTCACATAACTTCACGACAATAGGTTAAGAAATGCGACCTATAGAGGAAAACAGATGGACATCCGGACAGACATACGAAGCGTCTGCGTTTCAGTTTGGACATTTTTGCCCAAACTGAAACGCAGACGCTTCGCTCGCTCGGTCAATTAGGAGCCCGTTTCTTACGTTCTTTCACCGACTTCAAAGAACGAGGTTCTCAATTCGTCGGAATCTTTTACTTTTACATACTGATGTTGCTTGTTTTATGTAATTGTTTAAGTGTAACGGTTTTTCTAAACACTCGTGAACGCAAGGAACTATCCCCTGTAGACGACAGTATTTATAAAAGAAATGGATAAATCACACGGTATGAAAGATATCTATATCACAGGTTTATTATGTGAGTTTCTATAATTGGCTTTGTATCGCTACTTAAGACAGGTACCTACTGTTCTTTTAATGCTGTTGGTTTTCCTAAATAAATAAATAAATGACCTCTTCCCGTACGAGGCTGCCTGCACAATCTGGCGAATTCTATTCGATTTCAGGTCTTAGGTACAAGTCTCTTGGTTCTTAAGATAAAATTTCCAAAAAAATAGTTCTGATTCTTCGTTCTTTCCTTAACATTCGTACCTAAGAGTTTAAGTTTTTTATAAACTGCATAACAAAGGAATATAATGAAAACATTTTTTGTATCTACCTACTCCTTAATTAAATTATGTATATTTACGTATAAGTAACAATTCTAAGTAGAAGACAAATAAGCCTTAAACGGAAGATCCAGTTTTTTTTAAATGATTGGTCGGTTTTGTCAAAAATATCATATAAATTATTGCTACGAAAATACGCTATTTAATCTAAGTTGATGGCGTGTTTATAGTGTGTTATTTGTTTTAAATGTTCAAGTGGCACTTTAATAACTAACTGATGTTATTGCGGTGAGAGTCCGTTGGATCAAAGTCAAGGTCATTCGGAGTTGGTAACCTTCAACGGTAAAAATCATACTTTTATATAAACGGCGAAAACGATTTGCTTATTTAAATGTAAACTTATTCTATCAATTTTATAATATGACTAGCGGACCTGGCAGACGTCGTCCTGCCCGGAAAAGCAGCGCGAAATTAAATAAATCAAATTTGGTGTCGTACCGGCAGCAGCGCTACCTACCGGGTCTTTGTGTGTTAGGTGCGTGCCGGGCACCCGGTGCCGGGGTCTTTCTCTCTCTCCTGCTCCGGTGAGTCACCCTGTAGGGAGTGATGCCGGTCGCCGGGCAACCCAACCATATCACTCATTCACTCACTCTCTCTCTCTCGTCCTCTTTCTCTCTCTCTCTCTCACACACACTCTCACGTATACCCCATTTATAGGATTCAGCAAATCAAATTTGGTGGCATACCGACAGCAACGTCATCTACCGTGTCCAATTGTGTTTTCAAACCATCCAAGAACCCATTTAAATATACACAACATTTCATCCAAATGGGGCTATTTAGGAAGAGGTAGGTGACAAAGACACATGCAGAAGAATTATACAATAATTATTAATAATATGTAAATAAATTTGGTAGCTGATCAGTTATCGACCGGCGAAGGTTGAACATTAATTTAACTTGAGAAAAAAATATAATTAAATTAAATTGTAATTATATAATAAAATAAAATAAAAATGTTTGTCAAAAACCTACAAAATGAATTTAGGGCTGGGTCACCCTTATCATTTTGGGGTATGAAAAATAGATGTTGGCCGATTCTCAGACCTACCCAATATGCACACAAAATTACATACATATCGGTCCAGCCGTTTCGGAGGAGTTTGGTAACAAACACCGCGAAATGAAACTTTTATTCATTAGATGTCAATATTGTGTTTTAATATTTTTGTATGGACACACACACCAATATTATAGTGATAATATAGTGATAATATAAATGATAATCTATAATTTATAAAATAAAAATCCGACTTCAAATAGCCTTTGAAAAGTACCTAAGTTTTTTTTTACATTTTATTTATTATCCTGTGATTTAACGACACACATTTACTACATAAGTAACAATAGCATAATGCCCATTGCTCATCACCATTTACAAACTGTTGCTATCCACGGTGCAAAGATGTCAATCATTGAGGAGTTTTCCTGGTTCTTCAATTTTACTACATGAATTTTCATGGACATAAGTTGCTTCAGAATTTTATACAGCAATTTAATCGCCAACCGTGAAATACTCAACATTATTACAGAAAATACCTACTAAAATTGCTCTATGCTTGCCTATAATATTTGAAGAGTCCCATCGATTCCTCATAGATCCTCTGATCATAACTCGACTTTGACGACAACGGGACCAAACTGGAAGTATACCCTACCGATTAAAAAAAAATTTTTCAAAATCGGTTTATAAATGACGAAGCGGCAACTGGCGGCTATGCTGAACAATTAGATAAAGACCGTTTCTGGACAAGCCTTACATGAGATCAAGGTTTGGTCCCGCAGCGGGACCAGGCGCTTGTTGGAGATGTGGTAACCGACACCGACCAGATAAGTGCCGATTGAAATAATAATCTAATCGTGACAACGGTCAACAAACACCATCATCGATACTGAGCCAGACGACGAAAGTGAGGCGTGGAAATTATGAAACAGAATAGAGAAAGGATGCCAAAGCAGCAATAAGGAAAACAGCAGCAGTCACCAATCCTACCCTTTATATATTACACATCAAGTATAATATCTATCTTCCCCACGGGCCACGATGCCAGTATTCGGGTTCGATCAATCCTTCCCACTCCCCATCCTGACTGCAAAAGGCCCACTACACTCCCAACCTGTAACTCCCGGCTCCCCGGTGTCTCGGGCAGGAGAGGCAGTTGACCACATCGGGCGGCAGACGACTGGGGGGAGCGCAGACGGGTCCGGGCGGCCACGCTGTCTCAACACGAGCAGCTCTCAGGCTGGAGGCTGTTAAGGTTCCTATACTCCTCCGACCGACTGCTCGTGTGGTGCCAGTGTGTCCCCCTGAACACGCCTACTGAGCCCATCTGTTCCTCCCTCTCTGGTGTGGTACAACGTCTCCGCGTCCTTGCAGCAGAACTGCTGGCTGGGTGTAGTCATCGGAACGGAACGGAACGGAACGGAGTTATGAAGTAACAAAAATTAAAAAATACAACCGAATTGATAAACTCCTCCTTTTTTCGAAGTCGGTTAAAAAGAGAAAATAATAAATTGGTGGTCGATCTTCTTACGTTATTTAATGTCTTTGGCTTTTAAATATCAAATTTAATATTATCATCGTCATCATCAGCAATACGTCCCACTGCTGGGCATAGACCTTCTCTCATAGTGGGAGGGGTTGGGCAGTGTCCTCATGCGGGGCTATTCCGAAAGGGGACTTTTCAAATACAATTAGGTTTATAAAATTTTATATTGTACTACGACAACATTTTACAATTCCTAGTTCGTACACGTGGAGTTTCATGAAAGATTCCTAACTTGGCAGGACGCTGCCGACTGTAACATACCAATCTGAATTGCAAAATGAACCTCCATATTTGCGCAAAATACAAACACAATACCGGGTTGTTAGCGCGATGAAACTAAAGGTGACAGTACACAGATTTTGATGACGACTTTTATAGTGAACATACAGCAAATAGTTATCTATTATAAAGATTTTAAAAAGTTTGAAACGACTAAATAATGTTGTGGTTTCGAAAATTGGACTGCTTCTTACAAAACAGTAATAACCATATTTTTGTGTCTTTTTATTTCAGGGTGAATGACTAAACAGTTGTACAAAATTCCTGTAATAAAGCTACTAAATATACTCGTAATGTGACGCAAAGATACAGTATCAACTACTTTTCCGTTTAGAGAATGAATCCCCATCCAATATTTTGTGTGTATGGGGCTGACAACTTTACGGCATATTCATAGATGGGCCGTAAAACATCACAAAAAACCAATTTTTACGAAGTTTTTAAGAAGCACGTGCAAAATCATCAGTAATACTACTAGCAGGATTAGGATAATTGAGTCGCCTGATTTTGCACATGCTTCCTATTCCAATATCAAGTTTACTCCCTACCAAGAGCTTCCTGGCCAGCGCGTAAGATCTGTGGATCTAGTGCACTCACCGATGAATAAGGTCTTTATTCGATTTCACATACTACTTTTTTACTTCTGAGCCAAATAGTAGTCTGGAAAATAATAGTTTACCACAATAATTCCTTCCGTTACGAAATCATAAGCGCGGTCTGCACCCATCGCATTCGTAAAATGGAAGAGCGGCATCGTACCACTACGGGCAACGGTCGATTGCTAGAATTGTATTCGACGGTGATGATGATGATGATGGGTGGAGACGGTACAGTCTGCCTCAAAATTCTGTTAGCTTAATTATCAATCATATTAACTACTCACTCGCAGTAGCAGACTGTTGATCTGATTTTCTTATTATTACCATATCTGGTCTCGGATATTTCTTAGGACGTTTATTCAGGCGTAGATATCGATATTCATTATTTAATTAAGAGAGAAAATGTATTAATATATCTTTATACCCATCAAAATAATGAGTGTGTAGTGTTGAGTAACTAGTTACACGTAAGGTAAATAAATTGCTGCCCAGCAATAACCGAATCGCGACCAATTACCTAACATAAATTAGGTTCGTAAGTACAAATTGTTAGAACACCATGTCGAACGAATAATTTGATATTCTAATAACAACACAGACCGAACACAAATGCGGCTTGTGCATGCAGGTTGTCATGTGGTCAATGGATCACTTGACGTTCTCTGACGAATAATTCTATGCATCATGCCTAAATGCAATTCACGGGTTAGTATAAATTCAACAACCCAACGCCACTTGTTCATGTTAGAATAAACGTTAAGAGGCGTTTATTTGGCGCGGTAATAAAGGAAAGCCCGCATATATTTTAAAGGTCAGTAAAGTCCATTGCTACATTTCCATTGTGGGAGGGAATAATGGTTGTGGATCGCACGGCGAATAGCGCACAGTGACCAGGCAGCTTATAGAAGGCGCGACGGAGCGCCCGACCGCATTCACTTCTCAAACGTGATTAGCCATCAACGCCTTTCCAATGCGAAGAATGAAACTCTATTTAGGAATCAGGGAAAAACGGTTTAAACGATCAACTTACTACCATTGCAAATAGATCTCGTTTTTGAATGGGCACTCCATGAACATAAATACCAGTAGACGCATTGTTGTCGCTTGTGGCGTTTATGTGAAGTTTCCATTGTCATTCTATGTGTAAAGTTTGAGCTATCGACAAGCCGATAGCGAATGACAGGGCCGTTTGTTCAAAGGACCTCTCTGGGAGCTAGTGAATTAATCGGACTAATGTTCAAGAGCGGCGGAACAACTGTCACTTCATCTTTTTAAAATCAAAGCGAATTCGCAATGTCCCGATAGTTCATTAATTAAATGATTGTCTATTTGCAGTTGTTTGTTGTCACTCTGTAATACTCTTGCGTGATTACCGTAACAATTCTTTCATAGTCTTTAATTCGATAGGTACCTAACATCGACGACTTAATGATGCATATCTAGGTAATAGGTATATCTAGGTATATTCCGTTTTTATGTTTGTAATTCATGTAGTTCCTTCTCGTGAATGTTTTTTGTCAAGTGTTTTGATAGAAACACGTAGAAGAAAATTCGTTAGATAAATAACGTTTTTATTAACTGCGCGTAAAATCAAAAAAAATACCATAGTCACTATTTTTGTTTGGTTGGACTATGCGATTGGGAATTAAAATTTAAATATCATGTTTAAATAAATGTATTCAAGGTAAAATAAATGCCATACAACACACAAAGGCGTATCATTCAAATCAACTAACGAAACCAGTATCCCATACTATGACTAGATACTGTAAATAAATCATACGTACCTACCTTGATATCTTAAACTATTTTATCGGAACCGGGTCTTATTATAAAGTCATTAGTTTATTAGAAATCCAATTTTAAATTAAAGGTATATTTGAAGAGGCTATTTCAAACATGTGTGCCAATGCAGTAGTCTCATGTACAATGACGTCATAAATATATTATACGGTTGCCGTCCGTTCTCTCATACAATATGAACAGCTTACTGTATTAGTACTCCCTTTAGATTAACAACCGAATAGAAGCGCACTGTTGACATAACTTATGTATGACTGTTTGTCTGTCGGACGAAGTTGGTCCCTCGCGCGCCCCACCTGAATTCATGTTAATCATTAATGAAAATTGTAATACATATAACGCCCGTGTTTAAATATTTAAACGCGTAGTTTTCCTCCTAAGATACCCGGCTCCGACAGCGTAATGGCGGATCAGAATTATTTATATAGGTTTTATGTTTCGTCTCGCACCCCTCTTTTGATTTCATCTCCGAGTGTTCCTTTCCGAAACGAATCGTGTATGTTGTATGGTAGCTAAACATATTAAAATAGTCAATTGCATTTTGTAAAATGAACACTTGAACATTGTACAATGTGGCAAATTTAAGAGACCTTATATAACCTCTTTTCCTACTTTTAAATAAATGATATTTGAATTAATTGTTAAGTTTCACGGTTGAGACACCATAAGACGTGATTCTTAAGAAATCTATGAATAGGTTTTAAAGAGAAACTTTTAGTCATTTTTTGATTGTTTTCTTAGAACGCTAGCCTTCAATAATGGTCCTTTGTGGTTCACTACTGCAAAACGACAGATGCGAAGCCGTGTAAGCGAAGTGAGTATGTATATCGATGCTCGCTTCGCTCGGTCAGTTCTCGTAACATTGCAAACTTTATGAGGCAAATTTCTTAAACACGCAAATTTTAATATCCTTCGTTGGATCTGATATGATTATCTACATGACCAGGGCGTCTATTCGGGAACGTCTAAGTGATACTGCAGCGACCCGCGAATGAGACTCGCATCTCGCTCTTACGCATTACGCGTGGTGCGGAAGAGCGAGATGAGAAATCTGGCTTACGAGTCGCTACAGAATCACTAAGCGTTCCCGAATGAGGCGCCTGTGAACTTTCAGTTGCGTAAAATCTAAAATTTTCAAAATATGTGAACCAATCTGATTTATTTTACCACAAAATATAAAAATCGTCTAATGCTCATTATAAAAATAAGTTTGTATTTGCGGTTGCTATAATGCAATTTCAAAACCTTGTTAAAACAATGAATGTACCAGGAAGTGGACTCCTAAATTTTTTATATGTATAGATTAAAAATCTTGTATAAACAATGGAAGTACCAGGAAGTGGACTCCTAAATAAAAGGCAGGTCCCGTAAATTATCTGCATCAGCGGGAGCGTGCAGTGGGCAGGGTGGGGGGAGGGAGGAGGCGTGAGTGCCGGGTTTGTCGAACAAATGCGCCTGATTAGCCGCTTTGTCTTGTAGTCCCCTACACCGCTCTATCGATAGTGATTCGAATTGCGATTTTATCAAGTCTGGAGCGCATCTGATGCGGGACACCAACCACGCAGGATTATTTGACAGTACACATTCGGGGCATAGTATATCAAAATCTCCTCTCGAAGTGTTTTTGGCGCACATTAGCAATGCATTTTCCTGATAAAGTAAAACATAACTAAAAATATTTTGTTTGTAAATATTATGTAGTACTACTAGCTTCTGGCCGCGACTTCGTTCGCGTGGAATTCGGTTAGGTATAGTTATTATCTCGGGAACTTTTAAATTTTCCAGAATAAAAAGTGCCTATGTCTTGATCCAGGGTAAGCTATTCCCATTCCAAATTTCATTCAAATCCGTTGAGCCATTTCAGCCATTTCAGCCTAACTCACACATACACAAATACACTCACACTGTACTTTGTTACCTAAAAAATAAAATAAAAAATAACTTTCTCAATGTCCTATCTCTGTGCAACCGTCGAGTGTGATACAACCTTGCAACGTTCATACGTACAAATATTAAGAAATTTCCTATGTTACTTTAAATACCATAGACTGATTATAGGTTTTCCTGTAATCTATAGGCTTAGATAGTTGGTAAGAACTTGCGAATCCTATGCTGCCGCTCACGGATTAATGTACAATACTAAGAAAGGTCAGGCCATGGTCTTTGGGTTCGGGAAGAAGAAACTTTCGCATGTGCTGCCAGTAAAACTAGATGTAGCTCTAATAGAAAAGAGACCCACAAAAAAAAAAAAACAATACTTTTCTGTTATTGATTCTAAAGTACCATAGAGTATTTTTTTGTATAAATCTTTAATGTTTTATTAAATGTTTAGATAGGTTAAGAACAATCTGTTTCACGTACGCTTTGATGGTTATATAACTTGCCGATTAATTTGAAATACCACCGTAGCCTGTAGCTCCGTAGGCCGCTACGAGCTGTAGAGCTGTTACGTGTATAGCAGGCTCGTAGAAAATTTCTATCATGTATCGTGTGTTGGCGGATCTGTGGCGTTGTTTGACTGGCTCTCAAATACACCTACCTGCCTAAACTGCGTTAGACATATTCGTCGGTGCAACTTTGTTATTATTACAGACTTTGTAAAGGAAAATAGTAATATATCTATCTATTCTTATTATCTGTTTATTGAGAAGTGTACTAATGTAAAAGTAAATTTGATGTCTTTCAGAACCGTGACAAAAAAGTACGTTTGATTTCAGGACTTAAGAAACCTTTTGTTTGATTACCATTTTATCTAATCTTTTTTAAAAAACTTTTCCTAAGACCGCAATAAGAATTATTTTGTTAATTGCCTGGCCTACAAGACAGTTCTTGTAGGTCTTTCTCTTTTTATTTAAATTCGATTAAACTGGGAAGTTCTAATAAATATCAAATTGGTATACTTAATCCGTAAGTTTCTTCTCATAAGTAGGTACTCGCTGGATTTCTAGTTGAACACCACGCAGCGCTTACTCAACTCAATGATCAGGTTATCGAAAGCGCTCTCAGTGGAGTGCCACAGACAGACGTAGGCGCACCAAATAGGATGCGTGTTTGAGATATTGGAATGGATCGATAATATCCCGTACGTAATTGAGGCATTTCCGCACAGCGCAGACCATGGTATTGTATTAATTAACGAATTGCTTTTCAATTGCTAACGGAGGCATGAGCGACGTCAATGACCGCCAGCGCTCCGGTCTACGCATTCACACAGATATTTAAATCGCCAGTCTAATATGTCATCTCAACTGACAACTAAAAGAATCGATCTCTTATATCCGTATTGCTGTTTAGTAACGATAAAAACCATCTGTTTCCTGCATCACTGCTGATCATGATTTTAAAAGATCATTTCATTCCATGTGTTCGTTTAGACAGCATGCATGTATGGAGTTTGTATGGGCGCCCCTTTGTCAACCGCGCTTTTAAGGCATCGAAGTAGTATCATTTTTTACCGCGGCTCAGATTAGGCTGGTGTTGTTTTGACATGTTCGAAATATATAAGTGCTACATATAACAAGAATTGGGCTTCAAGGCTAAAGTTTTTGACCAGGGTGTGTTGCCAGTGATGACCCACGGCAGATAGACATGGTCGCTCACAAGTCACAACAATCAGACCCTCTTCCGTTGTAGAAATAGCGCTGACGGCCAATACGTTACTGATATTAAAGTGTAAAGTTAATTCATCCATACTAGTCTTATTTGGTAAAATAATTACCTATAAGTCACTTGCTTCTGCTTGCGGCTTCGCGTGCAATGCACCTATTGTATCTAAAAGTAGCCTATTTTATTCCAGGAAACTTTTCTGCATATTTGCTAAGTTTCCTAACAATCCGTTCAGTAGTTTCAGTGTACAATGCTAACAAACATGCATCTTCACATTCATACTTTCTCCTTTTACCTTTTTGCTCATAGGCTGAGTCTAGCGGTGCAGCGGGGAAACGGCTCCAGCGTCCTGGGTACTATGCCCCGAGCCGTAAGGGAGGGCTTAGATTATTTGTAAATTAGTTTTATATTTATTGTGTTATCTAAGAATAATAATAAAGACATTTATTCAACACATATTTGACACAGACAGATAACAAGGAAAGGAAAGTAAACAAACAATATACATACCAAGCTGTGCCAACCGGTGCCAAAGAGGGTGCCACTCAGCGTTATGCCGTGGCGAGCCTCGACGCTGATTTTCAGTGGCCCCTAGGTGACGAAACGACGTCTAGTATAGGTATCGCCACGAGAGTTGAGGCCACGCACAGATTCAATATTGCTTGAATGACAGCGAGGTTTTGAAATTAGTGTTCTTATTTCGTACCGATAGCAAGTTCAACAGCAAACCGCAAGATTGAGTAAAAGTTTTTTCAATTTATTTAGTTTCAATTATTTTTTTACAAAAAATATCTGATTTAAATAAAACAGATCATAATATTATATACTGGTCAATGGAACCTAAGCTTGATAGTTTGTCCGAAAACTATATCCTTGAAATACATCTAAATGAATCAGATGAAGATATGTCAAGTGACTAGTTTATTTAAACATATTTTTTTCTTACTGTTTGTTTTACCTATTTTTCGAAAATATATAATTCAATCATGCACTTAAATTACATTCACTCATTCGTTCATTCCCTAACATTTTTGCTATTAGTACTCTATGTAGCAGCGTGTGTAACCATTCACCTCGACTCTCGTGGCGATACCTATACCTACCTAACTTTTTATATGGAATAAATAATTCCGTTATATTACTGTGGTGTGATAGATAACTTTACGTTACGGGGTTTCGATGCTATAGACAAACATACAGACGTGTTTACCTAAATAAATACTTACATAAACACAACAGTAATTATTGCGCCTACGTGAGTGGTGCAACACGCAACAACGCAATCACGAACGCGACATAGGATAGGAATAGTATTCAATACGGGTGAACCCGCGGGGCACTGCTTGCTAGTCGCCTATTATGTGGACAGGGTTCGAACTGTTGGTACTGACGACATCGAGCTGCATTTAGGTTGATTTCGACTAGGTAATCCAATTACCGAAACTACCGAAGCTGAGAAACGGAAGCCAAAATGCTATCTCAGTCTCTTGTGCTGGGAAGCTTAACAATAATAAACTGCAGGTCTCTGGCTCTCTTCATTCGTTTTTCTCACTCGGGTGCACGAGAGAATATCGCCCGCTTGAATTGGATTAGATGCCATGGCAACTAATTGTCTAACAACTGATACTAGGTTTTCCGACCTATTTTCGGGGTTTTCCACTGGTCTCCAAGTTCAGTTCGCGTGCATGTTGTTCCAACATCGTTAGCCTGGTTGAAAGCCCATCAAAGGTCTGTATCAATTTTTCGTTCAACTTGAAAGGTTTTTACTTTTTCCTCTCATGACAGCGGGTCAGACATGATACCATCGTAACCAGCACTCTAAAAATTTAAAGCAACCTCCGTGTCTCGTAATCACTAGTTCACTCTTAATAGACTCGAATTCTTTAGCAATATATGTTTCTATTAATGACTCCACAGAGTTCTGAAATCTAATTCAATGCTTTAATCCTAGTGTATCGAAATTTTTGTACAAAAATCATGAACGTAACCCACTATTCGCGACGCATTGCGCTACTGCCAAAATTTTATGAAATGAAATTGTTTTTTATGCAAAAACAGTCCCCACAAACATTATCAATCAAAAGGTAAATTTATTTTAAAAATAATAAAACAAATATTTTATTGCTTTAGATATTTATAAAAAAATAGATATCTGCCAACAGCCAAGCTATGTGTCAACATTGTGCATCTTTATAAATATTTTACTATGGTGAAACCACGAAAATTGTAATTTTAATTATTAATTCTTTTTTGCTTTACAATGTAATACATTTCTTGACAAGTAACCGTGAGCTTACCGATTTTTTAACAAAACATAATACGGCGCCGCCATACGCGCTATAAGTCTAAGCACTTTATAAATAGCACCTTTTTTTGAAACGGGAGGATTCAAATAGATACTAACAGAACACGAGGTTTTGGGCGATATTTCAGAACAAGTTCCGACGTTGATTTTATATACTTTTACAATGCATGTGATCAAAAAGAGGGTTTTCGAAGCGGCCAAATAGTGCGGAAAGTGCCACCTTTTTTTAATTAGTGCTTTTTTACTTTTCAGTTATAGGTATTTTTTTATATTTATCTCCGTCGTCAGCCCGACGCAAAGAATTTTTTATCGTTTGAGAAAAGTTGTACAAAATAGTCAAGTACAGATTATCATTCATTTAAAAAGTAAGTACAATTAAACTAATACTTCATTAAATACGTTATTAATTACTCTAAATTTTGATTTTGATCAATAAATTCTACTCCTTACAGGAGTACAATGAAATGAAAGGATGACATTGACTTTTGCAATATATATATTTTTTATTTTCGCACACCGTGCAATAGTAATACGTTGTATGATACACGTGCGTAAGATGATTTCTGACTCGTTTTGACTTATACACCCGCTTGCTTCGCTCGCTCGTGAAGAAAAATGCCACTCGTTGAAACTTCTTTCCGCACTTGAATCATAAATACCTATTACAAATCTCGACCACCGAGAACAACTATTGTTTATTATTCCTTAACTAATGTGTATATTTTTAGGGTTCCGTACCGCAAAAGGAAAAAACGGAACCCTTATAGGATCACTCATGTGTCTGTCTGTCTGTCTGTCTGTCTGTCCGTCCTCACAGCCAATTTGCTCCGAAACTACTGGACCGATTGAGTTGAAATTTAGTATACATATGTAAGTCGATGAACACAACACGGACGCGTAATGTAAATATGAATTTTAAACACTTCACTTTTGGGGGAGACAAGAAATTTTATAAAAATTTATTCAAACTACATCGTGTTGCATATCAAATAAAAGGGCTTATTGTGAGGATCTAAAGTATATATTTTTTGGATATTTAAGATAAATAGTTTGGAAGTTATTTAGGAAACTAGGCGAAAATTGAACATTCCCCCCATTATTTCCGAAACTACTGCGCCTAAAATTTTGAAAAAAATACTCAAAATAGTTCTTTACCTATAGATTACAGAAAAAGCTATAAGAAGTATGAAGTATGGTATGTAAAGTAATATAGAAAATTCCAGATAATCATGTACGGAACGGAACCCTCTGTATGCGAGTTTAACTCGCACTTGTCCGGTTTTTCCTGCATTTTTATGACTTTTTTGCTAAGAGACAATTATTATTTAATTTGTCACAAAGGCTGACAGTAATCAAATGTAATTCTAGCTAGGAATTTACATTCCTATCTGTCGACTTGAGGAATCTCAACAATAGCTCTATATAACCCTTTTGTTTCGAAAGGATTCATTATATAACTATTAGTTTTTAAATTGTGTCATAAGCAGGTGTAGAAATTAAAAGCACTTTATTCATGCAGTTTCAGCGGCATGTTGTTATGATTTAAAAATTACTTGAAGCTAATAATTGACTATTCAGTAATTGCAACATTACTTCTTGATTTCGTACACAACAAGTCGGTCGTGTTACTTGGCGAGTTTACATCAACACTTCGAGAACAAAGACAGTTTACGCTTTATCAGAATATGCCTTTACCTAAACAAAGAGTTTCGAAATTTTATGCAACAAACAAAACACAATGATGAGTTGCTGTGAATTTAAAAAGTGTTTCTAAATAATGTGGCTTTATGCAACATCGGGACGATCGAAAGAATGTTGTTTTGCCGATCGACTTTCTACGAACATCGCTTCCCTGAAATATATTAATTTCGTACTCTTACATTATAAACTGACAATTAAAAGGTCAAATAAGATAAGATAAGATAAGATATCAGAAAGGCATGCGTTATAAGTCTCAAAAAGTCTATTCTCTATGATTAAACTAAAGACCTAGACTTATAACACCGAAATTTTCTTGCGCTTTGATGAAAAAGATTGTTTAAGGAAATTAAATTTCATAAGTTTGAGTTCTTCTGACGCGTCAGCAGCGGCACCTCGTGCGTGATTGGCTTAAAAATGACATTAATATTCGTTAGCCAATCACAAGCAAGCTGTAATTTAACACGTAGATCACCAAATGGCTAGATAATTATGTATATGGTAACAGTTACAAATAAAATAAAATAAAATTTGACTGTTGGACGGTTTTTCCAAGTAAAGTTAAAACTTTTATAAAAAGTAAATAAATAAATAAGACGGGGGACGAAAATTTATATACCCCAGAAGAGATTATTAACACACAAACAACGGCACAAACATTAACAGAAAGTTTTCTACAAGAAAAGTCAAAGAAGTTGTATAATAAGATTTAATAGTAGTTTATGCAACGGTTGCATAATGATAGGCCTTAAAACACTAGTGCGATTTTCATGAAAAGAGCTTTAGCGAGTTTCATAATAAGATCGCACGTGTGTTTTAAGGCTAAATTATGCAGAGTTGCATACATAACTTTATCTACACACATATTATAAATACTCCATGATGCGTTCGGTTTATATAAAAAAAAAACATACTGAATTGATGTTTCGTATCAATCACTGTTTAATATCTATGGATACTAGAATAAAGACCCACTTGAGTTTTGACAGCTGTTCCAAATTTAATCTCATTTCGATACTAAAATCGATACTGTAATAACATTGCAGCACTGGTTTTACCTAATTGGTTGTCACAATGGTGGTCATTTCCTACGGTTTTTGATTACACTATGGAGGTTTTATGATATGAGTGTAGAAAAACTAACTTACTGAACACATAAGTGACAAAACACCAGTTCAATTGTGGACCGGGTACAAAAACTTAAAAATAATATTCAGAATTTACACATTTACTTCTTTGAATAAACATAATGGTTTTTAGGGTTCCGTATCCAAAGAGTAAAACGGAACTCTATACTAAGACTCCGCTGTCTGTCTTTCCGTCTGTCTACCCGTCTGTCATCAGGCTGTATCTCATGGACCGTGATAGTTAGATAGTTGAAATTTTCACAGATGATGTATGTCTGTTGCCACAATAACCACAAATACTAAAACACAGAATGAAATAAATATTTAAGGGGGCTCCCATACAAAAAACGTTATTTTTTGCTTGTTTTTGCTCGATATTGATAACGGCAACAGGTATAGACGCTTGAAATATTCACAGAATGTTTAGTTATAACTTGAAAGATAAATAATAAAATTGAAATAAAACATTATTTAAGGGGGTCTCCCATACAACAAACGTGATTATTTTTTGCTTGATTATAGATAATGGTACGGAACCCTTCGTGCGCGCGTCCGACTCCCACTTGGCCGGTTTTTCTCTTTTCAATTTATTTAGTGTTTCATTTATTCGTAGCAAAAGTAATGTTAATGTGTAATGTTACATACATTACTTACGTACGGTACCTACTATACCTAATGTGCTACCTCGGCTACGCCTCGTTTTCTAATAGCACTTGTCTTTAAGGCCCATCATTATGTGACAGGCTTATATGAGGCTGTTCAACAAAATGTTCAGCATCATAAAAATTGTATTGCAACCGGGACATCCGATTTTTTATCGGATCCGACATCCTACAAGTGGGAACCAGCTCTCAGGGGTACATGATTCAATTTCGTTGCTTCATCCATATAGCAGGATGTGATGCCCGCGATATGACAATTTATTTTCTAACAAACTGTTATTTTTATGGTTTCATATCAAATGAAAGGGCTTATTGTGAGGATCTTAAATATATTTATCTAAAATAAATTAAATAAATTATGCAACCGTTGCATAAACTACTATTATCTACACCAATATCATAAAACCTCCATAGTGTAATCAAAAACCGTAGGAAATGATCAGCATTTTGTCAACCAATTAGGTAAAATGAGTGCTGCAATGTTATTCCCGTATCGTTTTTAGTATAGAAATGAGATTAAATTTGGAACAGCTGTTAAAACTCAAGTGGGTCTCTATTCTAGTATCCATAGATATTAAAACAGTTATTGATACGAAACGTCAATTCAGTATGTTTTTTTAATATAAACTGCACAACATTTGATCTCGAGTGACATGAGAATAGAGACTTCATTCGTTTGTCTATGATTAAAAAAAATGGTCTTGACGGAGGATCGAATTGCCGCCATTATGTTGGTGTTTTGCTGAACGAAAGTAGAATTGTTGTTGAATTGAATAGAAAAAGTTGTTTGTAATTTACATTTTAGTTGAAAATATGAATAGTAGTCTTCTCGGAGTGTGTGTGATGTGAAAATGCGCCGGATATCGGAAATATGCAGCCACGATTGCAACAAATAACTTGTTGGCAGAAAGTATTGTTTCTGAACCCATCATGGAGGATTTATAATATGTGTGTAGATAAAGTTACGAGTATGTATGCAACTCTGCATTATTTAGCCTTAAAACACACGTGCGATCTTATTATGAAACTCGCTAAAGCTCGTTTCATGAAAACCGCACTAGTGTTTTAAGGCCTATTATTATGCAACCGTTGCATAAACTACTATTTCTTTTGAATTTGAAGTAAAATAGTTTAGAAGTTATTTATGAAAATAGGCGAAAATTGACCATTCCTCATTACCTAATCTCAACAACTACTGGGTCTAAAATACAGAAAATTGTTATTTACCTTTCGATTACTGTAAAACCTATAAGAAGTCTATGGTATTTAAAGTAACATGGAAAATTTCTGATAATCATGTACGGAACGGAACCCTCTCCACGCGAGTTTAACTTATTGCACTTGTCCGGTTTTTAGATATGGGGTCCCCAAAGATTTGGGGTCCGTCTATAAAATATTGAAATCTGATTACTCCCTAGAGTCCCTGCC
Source organism: Tortricodes alternella (assembly GCA_947859335.1). NCBI lineage: Eukaryota > Metazoa > Arthropoda > Insecta > Lepidoptera > Tortricidae > Tortricodes > Tortricodes alternella. The sequence goes on along the minus strand of OX401970.1, from coordinate 15,691,595 downwards.
CCCTGTAGCCAAAATGTGTAAATTTAAAAAACCTGAAAAATATTTAAAAAGAAAGCCTATATAACGAGCTAAAATTGGAAACCATCACGATTAAGAAGGCCTCACTGGTTCATGAGTTATACCTAAATGAGTTAACCTGTTAATAACTAATATTCTCTAAAACATCAATAAAGACAAAACCGTCCCATATCCACAGAACAAATAGTGGCATACTTATATGTAGTTTGAACAAAAAAATGCGTTGGTGGTTTAAAAACAGACGCGGACAAAACTAAGGGGTACGGAATCCTACCTTGTACATCGGCCGATATACATGTGATGATAAAGGTTGCAATTGGCACAATTTAAAAGTGGCGTACTGTTTTAACTTACGGAAAGTGCTGATCTAACTATGTCAAAATGCTGGCAACCCTACAGCTCTGCGCACTTAATAGTTACATTCGTATCCTATTCTATTTAGAATTTTAATCTATGGTACTTTGTTTTTTTGATCGCAAGCGTAAGTTTATAATTATAACTTATAATTATGAATTAGCGTAGAAGTTTTTTTTACAAATAATCGGGTTTGTTCGTTTAAAAATAAACTCGATAAATTGACAGTAGTGTAAGCACAAATAGCATTAATATAAACTAGAGTCGAACGTTGCGCGCTATCGATTAGGAGTTGGCGTTCACAACAATTAATGACCTGCATGCCCCTCGCCGGACAAAGCTATGGCAAAACAAATAGACGGCCGATGCACCTCCCCGATCCACAGTGTGATTTTAAAGTAACATTCGATTATAGCGATCAATTGACAAATTTTCATATTTCTTACGCTATCATTTGATCAGTTCACTGTATCCTGCGTGAAAAGAGGATGAAACCAATATTTTTTTAATTCACACTAAGATTAATATTTATTTTATTATTTATTTATTAAAACGACCTCATTTTTAAAATACGCCGTTTGTACGACACAATAAAGCGATTTCTATGGACTGGCTTCTATTTAAAAAAGTCAAAGTAAGATCCAGGACTTTTTTTCTCGTGCATTCAGCAAAGATTGATTTATTCTACCATATAAATAGAAATATTGCGTTATTTATTTTTTATTTCTTATTTATTATATATTGACGTGGTCAGGAGGGATGTTTTGATTTCTTTACTTAGTAATTTTCACGTCTATGAAAAGTTCAGTGTTGTCAATTGAACAATTCGTTTTTGTACAAAACAATTTGTTTCCGTATCTGTTATAGGCGTGCAGTCCATACCATATAGACATTTAGGCTGTGCCTACCCTGGCAAAATGACCCTGTGTCCAATTAATAACTCTTAAATCGCATTAAATTATTTCTACGATTCAAAAATACCTAAAGTATTTATTATTTATGAAATTTATGAATAAAATCGGACGCAGGGTCATTTTTCAGGGTAGGCACTGCTAAATGCCTACACAGACTGCACGCCCTTCTGTACAGTTATGCCCATCATAAATTAAAAATAATCCCTTTAATACCTTACCCTACCCAACCTACCATGTTAATCTAAATTAGAGAATTCAAATAAATAATTTAGTACTATGTAAATTTGTAAGTGTAAAATAGTTGATTGATATACTTTCATAACGTGTAAAAAACGCGACACGTGTAGAAGCTGTATGTTTCGTCCAATCGTAGAGATGAACTTTTCATATCCTATACTATTAAATGAGCAATGTTGTTTTGTTGAAAACGACTAGCCATTTCTATAAAAATCACGGAATTAAGGAATTTTTGGATGAACTACAACAAGGAAGAAAGGAATCTATATTGCAGCAGATATTTGTGAGAGCGCCAATAGTTCAAGGCTGGAATGGGTGCTTTCACCCGAGTTACACACTCTACTTTTGTAATGGGCCACTGATGCCTGAAATAAATGGTTTTATTATTATTCCTCTTTATTTGACATAATTTCTCGTTTTTTACATTTTTTTACAATATAAAATTAATATTATAAAATAAAAAATATGAACCACCGACCGCGGAGCAGGGCCCAGGCGATCGGTGGCTTATTATTGTTATTATTATTAATTGCGAGTATGAGGAAAGAGAAAAAAAATCAATGTTTATGGTAATATTTGAACAGTTACAAAACGACAGCTTTAAACGTATTCATAAATGTCCGGAGTTTGTTGGTCCTGTTTTTTTTTCTTAGAGGAGATTCTGCCTCTTCACAAGGCTTTGGATATTTATATTATTATGATGAATTCAAGTTCTTTGAAGTTAATCCTTAATCGTTTCTGTTATTTTATTGGTTATTAGTAGTTTTATTTTCAATTGATTCCTTTATAATATCCTTTGGCGACAGTGCTCACCATCCCCCTTGTCTATTAAGTATTGTTGGTCAACCCCAGAGTCGGCTAAAATTGTCGCAAACATTCTTCAAAAACAGTGCCCAGTATAAAGGTAAATTGAGATAATTTGCAATTTGCTTCGGCATGCTTGTAATTTTGAGAAAAAAACGCCGGACATGTAAACTTTCACGGCGAAGATTCTCGGCGGAAGGATTCGGTTTATATTTTTGTTTTAGTATTTGGCAACTTTATCATCAACATACTGTCTATGTCATCTACCATAATATTCGTGAGTTCCATACATCTACAGGCACAGCTTATGCCGATTATGAGCACCACCTATATAAACGTGTTTTACAATTAAATATCATAATAATTAAGTTACACATTATTATAAGTGATGTCATGTGAGTGTAAAAATCAGTAAAATACACACTCTTGTAGCCAATATTTCGTTTATTCGGGCATCATTTATTTAGTTTTCCACATCTTGAGTGGTGAATAGTTTTGATTTTTATACTTTTAAAGCCATCGGACTGCCTTTTCAAAAACAACATCCACTTTGGAAAATCCTTTAGATTGACGTTATGCTTCGTCGTTAAAGTGGATTTGGGCATCGAAAATATACTCCACAACGCAGAAGGCTCCAATTTTTTCGATAATTTATTGAAGTAAGAAATGAACACCGACTCAAACAAAGATTTAACTTTTTAGTCACTACGCCATTTTATAAAATCGTAGTAAGTACGCTTTTAGATATATGGCCTTCGAAGTCTTGGTCAGATTTTCCACAACCGCTTTTGCCTCTTGTCTTATACAATCAGCCGTTGATTGCATTTCACAATCAGAATCACTTAAATAATTGATTTCAATAAACTATTAATTAACTATTAATGTTTATTATGTATTTTCCCTTCTGCACGCAGCAATTAGCTACCGGTTTATTTTTAAACGGTTTTTGCCACCGTGTCCATAAAGGCCACAACTCTTTTTTTATTTATTTTCTAAATTAGCTAACTAAAAATTAAACAAATATGCAAATTATTGTTTGCTACATTCTTTTTTTTAAATTATTTAGTCATTTTAGTAAATTAAAATGTAATATCATTTTTTATTATCGAAAAACTATTCCGTTGGCTTTTCAAATACGAGTATATTATTTTGTCATGTAACATGTCCAGATTGTCTTTGTTTATGGAGGTTTTTTTTTAAATTACTTTCTTGAAGAATGGAAGACATGCATCACTTTCATCCAGTTATTCAGATAAAAAAAGAAGTAGTTTCAGAGTATGAGAGATGAAAAATGTTTTTCCAGTATATAACAGCAAATCATGCTGTGTATACACGAGCTTCGCCGTAAGGGTGCCGTGGTGTGAGTGCGCTTTACTGTATGCGCTGTTTTAGGCAAAGGGGTGGTGTGATTAGACAGTTTTCACATTGAATACCTACCGCAATGTGAGTTACGCATAAGCAGCTAGAAGCGTTGAAAAGATAGGATCAAAGCGAATAAAATATTTAAAACATTTTTTGTAATTTAAAAGCATCAACTAATTAACTAAGCTGAGCTTCTCCTAACTAGCATTCTGAGGACCGACTAATCTATTTGTGTTATGCAAATTTCGCACGCTGTTTGATTTCAAGTTGAAACGACTCGAAACTATAACGTTACAATTGCATACAGCACAGCCTAATAATTAAAGCGTCCATTAAAGGAAACATTGTGAACCAAATGCATTGCAGTTTGCGAGTTAGACAAATTCTACTTGGGCAAAAGCATTCGAAATTGAAAATAGATTGGTGTGGTGGAGAGGGTCGCCCGCACTCGCCGCCTCCGTTTGTATGTTGCGTGGTCTACATTGCATATCTCGAATCTAATATCGCCTGAACGTTATATTGACCGCAAAGTTAATTTACTGTCAAAATTTAATAAGCAATCTCATTATGCTGTCTACGTGAAACTGGCGACAAGCTTAATTAATTTTGCAATGTTAACTTACGGCTAATTTGCTTGGAAATTGCATATGTAGGTATATAGATTGATTTTGTAAGCTTGACACAATTTGTTTTTTCTCGTAGTCTATAGGTACTTTACATGTTGGTTCTACTCTTAGGTACGTAGAGGATTTTTTCAGTTTCACACCGTATCCCTAAAAATGAGGCAAATAAAATACGTCGTGGATTCATATAAGTTAACAAGACGATTTCGTGCGCTTTGCTAATTGAACACCTCGGGTGGATATGTATTTAAATAGTCTGTCATCAATTTTCAAACGTATTCCCTAAATGTATGCCACGGATAAAGGGAAAGGGAGCTTTCCAGAGCAATGGTAAACATCTTTAACAAAGCATATCAAGGAGGGAGAGAGTAAGAGGTTTTAACCCCCGACACAAAAACAAGTGAGTGTGTGTGTGTGTGTGTGTTGTGTGTGTGTGTGTGTGTGTGTGTGTGTGTGTGTGTGTGTGTGTGTGTGTGTGTGTGTGTGTGTGTGTGTGTGTGTGTGTGTGTGCGTGCGTGCGTGTGTGCGTGCGTGTGTGCGTGCGTGCGTGCGTGCGTGCGTGCGTGTGTGTGTGTGTGTGTGTGTGTGTGTGTGTGTGTGTGTGTGTGTGTGTGTGTGTGTGTGTGTGTGTGTGTGTGTGTGCGCGTGCTTAAGCGGGTGGACCGATTTGAATGTTTTTTTTTATTTGAAGGAAAGGTTTCATTGCGGTGGTTCTTAGCTATGTTTGATGTAAATCTGTGTAACCGTTTAAGAAAATCAGCTCTTTTCCAAGGTGATGTAGGAATTTCATTGATGTCTATCTATGTTTCATCTCGATTACCTATCTTAAAGGCGTTTCCATCGATCTGGGTAATTCTTTCAAAAATGTAATCTTGATTATTACGTGATAGTTAAAATATATAATTTACTTTTCATCACACTTGCTCGGAAAGGCTGTTATTATACGCAGGCGTACAGAGCAGCTGTAGCCTACTTACTTCCCAAGGGTAGTTATGGATTTTGTATGGGTTATAACTCCCGCTGACGGCGGGGCGAGCCGGAGCCGGTGGGGCGCGCGACCCACAAGCCGGCGGAGCTGCCCCGCGCTGATCGCAACGTACGCTTAGTTTATGAAGATCCACCTGATGGTAATTCACGATGTAAAATGGGAATAATATTAATATATATACTTTTTTTTGTCTAATTTTTATTTCATTTCCTCGCAAATGCAATGCAAAACATTGTGTGTATCACGGGCAGTAAGGGGATAACAACAGACTACTAACAGACACTCGTTAATTATCCCCTTCTTACGGCCCTAGGGCCGTAAGAAGGGGATAGTAGTAGTTATAGTACATTGTGCATCTAGATGCACAATGTACTATAACTAGTTTTGTCGAGGTGGTTGTTATGAGCATCATCATATCTGTAATTTGATATACTCTATGTGAAATATGAGTGATACCGACAATAACCGAGGATGGCCGAATGTCACTTATTTTAATCGTGTTGTAGTTGTAAGGAAGCTGACTCGCGCTTGGTTCAGCAGCAATTTGTTTAAGCTAAATATCATTTGGTGAGCACATTTCATACTTTTTTAAAATTATTAAAGCTCGTGTTTTAAGTCGAAGGGGTTTCTAAATTTTAAATTGAATATCTGGTCGGCTGAGTGTTCTTGGTCATTTTGGCAGAGATCTGTGCGGCACTCCGAGCACGGGCCGCGTGCGTGTCGCTTCTGACCAGCTATTTTGTACTAACACCCTTTCCTGCGTCGTGTAGCGAACGAACATAGTGATAGACGTGTCATTTCCGCAGGCTGTATTTGCGCCTGAACAACGTCAGTTAGTTTGTGAGTTACAACTATGGTCGAATTAAAAAGTCCACCACAAAGACAAACCTTTGTTTTCACACTGAATGACAAAGGTTGTTTATCTACACCCACATCATAAAACCTCCATTGGTTAATCAAAAACCGTAGGAAATGACCACCATTTTGACAACCAATTAGGAAAAACCAGTGCTGCGATGAAGAAATAACATGACTTCTTTATCGTTTTTAGTAAAGAAATGAGATTAAATTTGGAACAGCTGTCAAAACTCAAGTGGGTCTCTATTCTAGTATCCATAGATATTAAAACAGTTATTGATACGAAACGTCAATTCAGTATGTTTTTTTAATATAAACTGCACAATATTTGATCTCGAGTGACGTGAGAATAGAGACTTCATCCGTTTGTCTATGATTTAAAAAAAAATGGTTTTGACGGAGAATCGAATCGGCGCCTTGTTGGTGTTTTGCTGAACGAAAGTAGAATTAATTGAATAGAAAAAGTTGTTTGTAATTTACATTTTAGTTGAAAATATGAATAGTAAGTAGTCTTCTCGGAGTGTGTGTGATGTGAAAATGCGCCGGATATCGGAAATATGCAGCCACGATTGCAACCAATAACTTGTTGCCAGAAAATATTGTTTCTGAACCCATCATGGAGGATTTATAATATGTGTGTAGATAAAGTTATGTATGCAACTCTGCATAATTTGGCCTTAAAACACACGTGCGATCTTATTATGAAACTCGCCTATCGGCTCGTTTCATGAAAACCGCACTAGTGTTTTAAGGCCTATCATTATGCAACCGTTGCATAAACTACTATTTATTAACCGACTTCAAAAAAAAAGGAGGAGGTTCTCAATTCGGTGGTATGTTTTTTTTTTTTTTATGTTTGTTACTTCAGAACTCCGTCATTTATAAACCGATTTGGAAAATTCTTTTTTTAATCGGTAGGGTATACTTTCAGTTTGGTCCCGTTGTAGTCAAAGTTGAGGTGTGATGAGAGGATCTATGAGGAATCGATGGAACTCTTCAAATATTATAGGCACGCATATAGCAATTTTAGTATAATCTGGAATAACTCAAGCAGTTACGTTCCAAAAGCATTATTTGGTGAAATGGGACTGTTGATGAAGACCATAGATGATCACCGGAACTCCTAAATGACAAGTATTTCACAGTTGGTGATTAAATTTCTTTATGAGGTTCTGAAGCAATTTATGGTCATGAAAATGCATGTGGTAAAATAGAACTGGGTTTGAAGAACCAGGAGAACTCAAAGATTGATGCCTTTGCACCCTGGATAGCAACATTTTGTAGGTGGTGATGAGCAATTAGCATTATGCTGTTGTTGCTTGATGTAATACATGTGTTTCATACGATAAGCACTAAAAAGTATAAAATAAAATAATAATTTAACAAATAAAAAAACCGACTCCGAAACCCCACTGAAAAGTAAGAAATAATAATTGGCTTTCGTAAGTCATTTACCTAGAAACGGCAGATATATTATTGGTTAAGTGACGTCATAAATTAAATATATCGAAGTCGGTGGCAAGTGAATAAGGTAATAGGTACATGCAATAAATGGTACTTTCTAATACATCCCTCATACTGTGTTCATTTACTTGACAAGTCACAACCAACCACCAAACACTGACTTGCCAGCGACTTCGATATACTTAATTTATGACGTCACTTAACCAATAATATATCTGCCGTTTCTAGGTAAATTACTTACGAAAGCCAATTATTATTTTTTACTTTTCAGTGGGGTTTTGGAGTCGGTTTTTTATTTGTTAAATAATTATTTTATTTCTTTTTGAAAATGGTTGTACCTTGATGAAAATTCAACCCTTAACTGATGAAAGCTTACCAAGCTGACAGTACTTTCTTTAAGATATTTACTTAATTTATTAACCCTTTAACTAACTGATAATCAAATGATATTATTTAATTGAAGAACTCGTATAGAGTTGACATAACATGAGTGTCTTTTTAGACTTTATGCAGCCCCTTTTTGCTATGGTAGTAAACATAATAATGGCAAATTATGTGTCGTACACAATAAGGTACGGACCATGTCCGATCACGCAACTTAAAATATTATAGCGATCATTAAATAATTTCACATAATTTGACGTTATAGGTAGGTACATTACAGAAATTGTTATTTATGATACAAGTGCAGAAAGTTGGTGATTTTCGACGTGTGGCGTTTTTAGGGAAATATAGAAAATATATTATTTTCGTTCTTCAACCTTTCCCAACCTTTCCTTAACATTCGTAAGAGGCAGTATTTTGATATCATTTGTAGTTTTTTAAACTGCATGACACATTGTATCTTTCATATCTAGTTCCTTATTTTATTTAGTTATTTATCTATCTACATAAAAGTAACAATTCTAAATAGAAGACCAATAAACCTACAAACGTAAGACCCATGTTTTTTTTGAACTGATTCGCCAAAAAACTGAGTCGTCATGATTTGCCAAAAAGATTGAAATCTCCATACAAATTATTGGATTTTGTAATGCAATTTTATTCTAGAATATTATGATTTATTTTAAGTAAATTTTTAACCTACTTCAAAAAAGGAGGAGGTTCTCAACTCGTCGGAATCTTTTTTTTTAGATTTCTTACTGGCGCTGCAATAACTAACTGACTTCATGGCGGTGAGGTTCCGTTGGATCAGAATGAAGGTCATTCGGAACAGTTAGCCCCTTAAGTACCGCATGCAGAACGCATGTTTGATGTGGTTGCTATGTAATCCAAAGTTCGTCGGCTGTGGTCGTCCTGAATTCAAATTTCCTCTGATTGCCCAACGGATTCTTAACAAGGCCCGGGGCAGTACTGTGGCTGAAAATCTCGTAAATCCTACCGCAAATCGCACGAGAATCGGAATATGCGATAAGGCATTTAGCAAAATGGCGGATTTCCTGCTCTTCTGTGCCCAGTCGGCCTTTGCCGTGCGGCATTTCCTTCTCGCATTGAGCGCGTTTAGTTTTTGGGAGCGCGTCCAATCAATTTTCGGTATCGCAGCGTGTCTTCAATTATTCGTCTGTTTCATTGCAATATAATGATAATTTAAACAAATCATTTTGGTTCTGACGTTTGCCAGCACATATTTTTAAAATTGTTGGCAAATTGTATGCGGAAACAGGCATTGTGTTATGTGTTTAATTAGGTGATTTATACCTAAACTAAAACTTAATAAGTTTTATTTGGTTTCCCGTAAAGAAAAGACAAAATAAAAGCAGTAAAATAATAACTTTTACTGTACATCGTTTTGCCTCGTAGGGGGCCATATTACCATCTCTTTCATTTAAAGGGGAAATGAAAAGAACAGGGTAATGTTCATGCTCATATGTGGCGCGACTGTAGCCCTCACATTAAACTCCCATTGAATCTAAATTAAAAAGGAAATAAAGCTAAGATTATTTTTGCTGTTCCAACGATTCCCGTTCTCATATCGTTTTGCCTCGACTATGTTCGCTCTTTTGTTTGTAAATAGCCCTCTGTTTCGCACAATAACTGCCGATTGTTATATTCGCTTTCTGTTATTAATGATGCTGAACTATTTTTTTCTGTTTTTCTCAGGTAAGTCGGCCATAACAAAATTGGGGCTGTTTTAAATACCGCGCAACGAGATTTCCATGTAGTGAGTACCAACTATGTTTAAATAATAATATTAATTGCTTGTAATGAGTATAGGTTCAAGTGAATATGGACAAGAAAACTAAATGTTGTTGAATTTTTGGTGCATTATCAGCGTCGAATATTTTCAGGAGAAAATGGTGAAGTTTTTTAAGGGCAGTAGCTATCAATAGCAATTAATATATCAAAACTGAAGATAAAATTAATATGTATCTTTTTTATATACCACGTTAATTAAAGTGAACTAACAATATAAAAGAAAAAAATGTAATGGTCGACTTTTAATAGCTATGAAAATACTAGTAAGTTTCAAATTCAAAAAAGGTTGGGCGCATGCCATCGATATAACGGACTCCTTGTTATCCGTACTCCTTATCTATTGCATGCGTATGTAGATTAAATTATTGCGTCATACTGTGCATAATATTTACTTACGTTAAGTTCAACCCTTTATGGTTTGACCATTATCTTGGACTGTGTAAGAGTAAGTGTAATCTGGAACTGTTATTACTCATCGGCCGAGAAAAACCTATGTTAAACGTGGTTAAACAAAAGGTTTTGTGGGGAAACATAACAGAGGATCAAGTTAATTTATAAACTCAAGATTGTCACAAACGATTACTATGTAAAGTACATTTTAATAACGAATTTATAAAATGCGCTGATGGATACTGTAATAGTTCAGGCCATTTGCGTATTCTTGACAGTCTCTACATGTTATTAGTGGAGTTTCTTAAGTACAAAATCGAGCAGAGTTATGCACTTTGTGATAGAAACACCAACTTTGTACCACATGTCATATATATCTATCGTAATGTTCATTTTCAGATGTGTAGGAAAGTCAAATTGGACCTCTGAGCGCGTGGGGAGGGGTCTGAAGTATGCGGCCGCCGCGCCTCAAACAAAATAATACAACGGTTGCATTTACGCTATTAAGGCGTGTGGGGTGTCACGTTTATAGAAAACAACGACGAGGAATATTTTTTTTACATTTCAGGAACATGATCATACAAAAAAGGTTTAATTTTGCGAAGAAATGAAAATTCTCTCGTTAGTTTTGTTATTGAGCCGTCTGTATCTTTTTGACAAATAAAAATATAAAAAAATACTCTTAGGTAGCAAAATTAAAAGGATTTAATACAATATACATTTAAAATGTACTTGTAATAAAAATACTTACTTAGAGATTACAATAAAAGGTTTCACAGTGTTGATCTCTTTGACTGAGACACACACACACACACACACACACACACACACACACATATACACGCGAGCGCGCGCGCGCGCGCTTTTCTCTTTTAATATTTGAATAGTACCTATGTCTCTTTTAATATTTGTATAGTACTTATGTGTGTACATACATATATATGTGTTTGTATGTATGTATGTACAATATTTTTTGTGGACATCTGTCATTGGCTTAATGAAATGTACTTATTTTACGGACTTTGTGAAATGTATCGCTGTTGATGCCCCGAATAAATAAAATAAAATAAAATAAAATATGAATAACTACGTGGCGTCGAGGCCAATGTGGGCAGCTATTTCATTCAACCGATCGATCTGGAGAGTGATTCTCTAACGTTTGCGGCGGCTGATCAGCGGATAAACGATAATATTAATTAGACTATAAGAATAACGTCATACGGTCTAAAATTGAATGTGTATCGCATCGCTGATCAGCCGCTGCACATGTTGAAAATCCCAAGGCTGAAATAACCACATCAGATAGAGAGTTGAAGTTGCATAGCCAATAACTCAAAGTAGTTATAAATTTAAATTTAGTTAAAAAAAATATTGTTAACTAATGTTTTTCGAGTAAATTTGACCGCTTTAGAAGATGGTTTTTACTATAAAATATAATCGATACAAATTTAATTTTGCTTTTGAGTATCGTCAATCCAAAGCAACTGTCAGAATAAGTGACATACAAACCGCATCTTCATAGTACTTAGAAACTTATTAGTTTAGGAAAAAAAATGACAATTTTGCTAGAAGTACTGGCTGTGCTCGGCATGTGTTGCAAGGCTTTATTTTCAATCTCCTGCATATACAGAATCTCCTGCACACAAACTAATAGATGCACGTTTAAAAGCCTCTTGAAAGCATTTGAATCGACCAGCCTTTGGCAGCTATATCGGTTCTTAAATGCAATTCTCTTTGTTTGTGTGCAGGAGATTGTTAACGCTTGTCACCTTACCAAAGAGTTATCATAATCTTTATAAAACTGCTATAATGATTTATTTCTGGAACAATTTTGTTTTAGGTACGTACTTGTTCATGATAAAAATACTACTAAAATACGGTTCTTTTAATAAACTTCATAACATAACATTGTTAATAAGTTTAGCACTAGTCTCAGATTGACGACAATGTGTAGCAAACTTTCCATCGAGTACATCTTGTGAGGATAACAAACTTACTATTGCCTGTACTTTTTCTCGAATTCTAATAGAATTGTTAAGAATAGTAGTTTATGCAACGATTGCATAATGATAGGCCTTAAAACACTAGTGCGGTTTTCATGAAACGAGCTTTAGCGAGTTTCATAATAAGATCGCACGTGTGTTTTAAGGCCAAATTATGCAGAGTTGCATACATTTCACTTTATCTACACACATATTATAAATCCTCTATGATGTCTTCAGAAACTATATTTTCTGGCAATAAATTATTTGTTGCAATAGTAGCTGCATTTACGATATCCGGCGCATTTTCACATCACACAGTCACTCCGAGAAGACTACTATTCATATTTCAACTAAAATGTAAATTACAAACAACTTTTTATTTTCAATTCAACAACAATTCTACTTTCCTTCAGCAAAAACCCAACATAATGGCGGCAATTCGATCCTCCGTCAAGACCATTTTTTTTTAAATCATAGACAAACAAATGAAGTCTCTATTCACACGTCACTCGAGATCAAATATCGTTCGGTTTATATTTAAAAAAAACATACTGAATTGATGTTTCGTATCAATAACTGTTTAATATCTATGGATACTAGAATAGAGACCCACTTGAGTTTTGACAGCTGTTCCAAATTTAATCTCATTTCGATACTAAAATCGATACTGTAATAACATTACAGCACTGGTTTTACCTAATTGGTTGTCACAATGGTGGTTATTTCCTACGGTTTTTGATTACACTATGGAGGTTTTATGATATGGGTGTATATATGAATTAGTTATTAACCTATTTTTTCCAACTATAACTAACTTAAGTTATTGACTATAACAACTTGAACTCTCTATCTTATATAGTTATGTCAGACCAATCGGCTGGAAAAGAATTGTTAGGTTGGCGGTCAGTGTGGGCATTTTAGATCTCCGGGTATTTCAGATTTTTAAAAAGTAGAAATTGTATAAGAAGTACATATAAAGTGTCTGTTCAATGAAAAAAAAAACAGTGAATTATCAACTCTTAGCAAAATGTTCCTGAAATGTATCAAAAATTTCTCGTCTTTGTTTTATATGAAAAGACTCCATAATGCCCTAGTAGCATACATTTAGCCGTTGCATCTTTTTGTTTGAGACGCAGCCGGCGACTTCACACCTTCACCCCTCTCCCCCCGCGCTCAGAGGTTCCATCTCACTTTCCTCCACATCTGAGAATGAACATTGGGATACGTACCATATTATGTGGTAAAAACTTGGTGCTTCTATCACAAAATGCACAAATATGTAGCAAAGCAGCTTTACTATGTAAACGCTTTGCGAGATTCGGCTACCTACCTACGGTCGGGGAAAGTAAAACGGGTACCGTAGGAAAAGGTCATGGTGTGGAATTATTACGTTAGTCAGGTTCATCGGGCGGGGCGTCGGATTTTAGGGATTGGGTATCTGGCGGGGTGTCCCAGGTCTGACTGTATGTATTTATGACGAGAAGTGTAAAAGTAGGCGTGTATTCAAGTCTCTTAGGAAATGGTGCCAGGACCAAGAAGACAAATTAGAAATGAATTTTGAACATGGGGGCCACTTTTAAATCAGTTTTTTTTTTTTTAAGTTTTGCATAACCTTTATGTGTCACATATAAAATAAAAGGGCTGGTTGAGAAGCTCTTTAATATTTTTTTTGTAATTTTAAGATAAATGGTTTTGAAATTATTTAGGAAAATAGGCGAAAATTGATCATTCACCCCGTATCTCCGAAAGTACTGGGCCGAAATTTCGAAAAAAATAGAGAAAATAGTACTTTACCTATAGATTACAGGAAAAGATAAGAAGTCAATGGTATTTTAAGAAGCATAGGCAATTTCTTATAATCACGGAACCCTCTCCACGCGAGTTTAACTCAAACTTGTCCGGCTTTTTAGATAATAAGCGGAATTAATATAATTATGACGATACTTTGAGGACTGAATCGTCTCGTTTGTTTATTTTAATTGTTAGTTTGTTTTTACGAAGTTTGAGACGACAATATTAGAGCCGAACCATTCTATTAACTTGAAGGTTTATACATATAATTTATATCATTCTAGCTATACCTACTGTAGGAGCGGGTGTCGCAGAGGAGGGGGTTAAAATAAAGAGAAGCGCAATTGAATTTTTAATATTTCACGAGGAGGGGTGCGCTTGGAGCAGTTTTAATGGGGTTACGTATCACGGAGAACCGCTGGCGCTTCCGCGTCCATGCACGCTCCGCTCCGTCCGCTCGTCGTTACCAGCACGACCAATTTGCCCCATTTTCCTTAACTCCTCATTGGCATACAACATGTATGATGATTTATCTTGATTTTCCTTTTTTTGACGCTAACTATAAGCAACTTTCACGCAGACTTGCAGACAGACAGACAGACAGAAAGACGGACGGACAGCGGAGTCTTAGTAATAGGGTCCCGTTATACCCTTGGGGTACGGAACCCTAAAAAAACAAGAGCAGCGGCGTTCGTGCAACGAGGTCGCAAACTTAATTATAATAGCGGGAAAATTTTAACATTTTGGAAATATTTCGTTGTCATGTAATCTATACATATAAAACAGTACCGTGACTCACTTATAGACAACGCGCAGCCTAAACGGGTGGTCCTAGAGGTTTGAAATTTGGAGGAGACATTTCTCGAGTACCCTAGAGGTGCACTAAGGAGGGATTTTTTGAAATTCCATCCCTAAAGGGTAAAAAGGGGTGATAAAGTTTCCGTGGTGTTGTACTGTATCTTAAAAGTGATGCCTCGGTGTATTGAAAGTTTGTACGGGAAAAACTGATTCCATGCTGATATCTATTGGGTAAGTACTTACAAATAAATACCTTCCGAATCAAACAGTTCTACTTTCTTCTAATATGAGTCTATGTTTATTACCACTCAGCTCCATACAGCTGAACGGATTTTCATGAAATTGGTACACGTATAGTTAGGTCCTAGAATAGGACAAAGGGTACTTTTTATCGCAGAAAACTCAAAAGTTCCCAAAGGAACTATAACCGAATTCCACGCCGCTGAAGTCGGACGGAAGCTAGTATTTCAAATATAATTTAAACATTTTATTCCTGGGTTCAGTTCATAACATATGTATTTGGATATAAACGGCTCAAGCCTACTTTGTTTTCATGCTCATATTACTAGAAATCTTATTATATTGTTTAGTTGTCACTGGGTTAATTATTTTAAGTTCCACTTAATAAAATAATCCTTAAAAGCGACTTCGTAAGAAACAAACCAAACGGTGAAAAAATGCTTTTAAAATAAGTAGTTAAACTGCAGCTACATACATCGCCTGGCGCCATGTTTACGCTGGCTTCAACGAATTCAGCGTAGCTGAAGATAAGCTGATTACTGTCCGCGATAGGCTTTTAGAATACAGGGACGCATCGCAAGCTGAGGGTCTGGAATATCCGTGACTTCATTAACTAGGTACCTGCGCCGTCTCATCAGGCTTCATATTTCACAAAGACTATTTAGAGTCTACTATTCGGAAGTAAAAGCCACATTGGCATGCGTTTGCTAAATAAATCCCTCCAGTATTAAGATTACCTTTGTTACTGGAATTGGAAGAAACTTTTGGTTAACTTTTCTAACTGAATGCTAAAATGAACTAGTCAGTACTAGTGAGTAGTAAATTTGAGAGTTTAATTGAACTTTTTGCAATTTTAGAACTTGTAAATCCAACGGAGAATGATTTTTAGGGTTCCGCAGTCAAGCTAGGAACCCTTATAGTTTCGCCATGTCCGTCTTTCCGTCTGTCCATTGGTCCGTATGTGACAGCCACATTTTCTCGAAGACTTTTAAAGTTAAAAACCAGAAATGTTGTATAAATTTGATCCTGTATAAAAACAACAATTATTGAGCTCCAAAGGTGTTATTTTTGTTGAGGCTACGTGTCCCCGCGCAGTTGAAAATACCACCAAATAGGTAAAGTTGAATAAAAAACTAGCGAAAGTTATGGTTTTCAGAGTTATTATGGCATGGTCCGACATACTTGTATTTTTTAAGTTACTGAATATTTGTTATAAAGGTAGGTAAATTCGCCAATAAGACCACAATTTCAAATTTCTAACCGTCAATAATATAATCGAGTCTCTTCTCTTCCTAATAGTGTCATGAGCGATTAGTTATCGGCTTTATTGTGTGGTTTCCAGTAAAAAGTGAACACAATATAATGCGATTCAGGATATTATGATCGCGTATCAAAACTATTAGTGGTGAATGGGTCATTCGAGCCGCGACACAAGCGGCAATGTGACACTCACTCCGCCCGGATGTGCATTGATGCGACGTATCGTCTTGGCCTTCTTGCGTTCCTTATTTATATTTATTGAATCACACTACGAGTCTCCACCAAAATAGCCTTTGACCTTTTCATTTAACGACGATTTATTAGACTATCGAACGACGAAATTTAACGAACGACTTCTATGATCATAGCTTGTTTTAAGTTCTGGCCGAGTAACATAAAAGTAAATACCTCAAAAGATGTGACAGTGATTGGTATAATAGATTGATAGCAGTTGCAAATGAAACAGGTCAGGGCGAGCGTGTGGACTTGTTCCTCTGACCTATATCGCCACAATACTCTTCCGCCTAGCGCCACGCAATTCAGCGCAACGGTCGACATAAAGAATTACCGAAACAAAAGCATACCGGGGTGGGATCCCCCACCCTACTGCCCGCCGCAGTTACAATTTATCATAGCAAATAAAAATACGCCGAATTAAAAAGAAAAGGACCAAGAAAGTAGACAGGGAGGGAGCGACACTCGCTCTGTTCCCGAACCTCCAAAATATAATGCTGTTTATTTTTATAGCCGCCCTGGGTTGAAAGCAGAGGGGTGTTCAACAAAATCGATAAGTACTATGGATGTGACCAATTAAAAAAACGAAGCGTTAGTCCGAATATTGTTTGAATTTGTAAATTATTAAGTGATTTCCATTAAGCTGGGAAACGATGTCATCAATTTTAACACGGCATAGCTGATTAGTAATTACTGTGTGATAAACTTGTCACTTACCTACTGTCAGGATTTAGAGACTATGGGTATTATGCAATGAACCGTATCCAATGATCCGAATCGCGATTGGCGCATGATCGATTATACTCCGAGCTCAAAATATAAATATAAACAGATCAATAAAACTCCATATATCGTATAATTCATATTGTATTTACATACAATACGCGCTATCGACGAACGATCCCCTATTCTTCATTTGTCAGTTTTTGGAGTTAATTAATTAAACATTTTATTAGTTAATCGGTATACGGACGTCTCTCAAGAAATTGCCAATGCCAAACTCGTGATGTAGCGAACAGCTATAGCGCTACTATCTGGAATTTGGAGCTGGACTTTTTAATCTGTGATTTTTTTAATTTAAAATCCTTCTACTTAGTTTATTACTCTTTCCCTCTATAAACACCTACGTTGTGGTTTCTCACGGGAGGGAGCGGTAGTCGAGGGCCATTGATAAACAAGCCATATCGAGCAACAAATGGAATCCTCCAACACTAATTAAATATGTTTTTTTTTTCAACTTGAAATTTCCTTTCGGAATAAAAACCTTCTAATTAATCCGCGCAGCATCTCTTGATCGAATCCTTATTTTTGAATTGGTAATCATTTGGTATCAAAGAAGCAGTATCGCCTCGAGTTGGGCTAGAATTCACTTAGCTTTCATTTAATATTGATTCAGTCTCGTCTGCTGCCAATTAGTTTAGTTACATAAAAGGAGTACTTAACTTTGCCATTCCATTGAAAGTTTCCGCAATATCTGCGGAAACTAGATAGTGAGAGCTACTTATGATTACGTATCGAGTGTATAAAAAGTATAATACATGTGTCAAAATGTTTTGGAGCGTGGATTGGAACGGTTTTGTTCTTTGGTTGTGGTTGTTTGACTCAATATTTTTCAAGGGGCGGGTGCGTAACGCTAGCGGGTATAATGCGAAGTGCACTGCGAGGAGGCAAGTAGTTCCCTCTAATGAGAACAATGCGTTATAACAATGAGGACGCTGCGTTGCGTGCTCTCTCTATCGTATATAAAGTTATAATATAACACAACAATTTAACAAAACAACCGACTTCAAGTCGTCAAGTAAATGAACACAGTATGAGGGATGTATTACTTAATTTACTTACTTGCCACCGACTTCAATATATTTGATTCATCACTCAAATGATAATATATATGCCGTTTCTAGGTAATTGAGTTACGAAAGCCAATCATTATTTCTTACTTTCAAAGGGGTATTGAAGTAGGTTTTTATATATGTTAAAATATAATTTAAATTATATTTTTTTAGTGCTTATCGTATGTGATTTAACGACACACATTTGCTACATCAAGCAACAATGGCATTATGCCAATTGTTCATCAGCTTTTTCATCATGTAAATGTCTTTTTACGCCTTTTCATGTTGCTATCCAAGGTGCAACGACATCAATATTTGAGGAGTTCTTCTGGTTTTTCAAACCCGGTTCTATTTTACCACATGCATTTTCATGAGCATAAATTGCTTCTCAACCTTATACAGAAATCTAATCACCACCTTTGAAATACTTATCATTGAGCAGTTCCGGTGGCTATCTATGGTCATCATTATCAGTTTCAGTTCAGTCACTGCTTGAGTTACGAGGGGCAAACTGAAATGATCGTGAATAAAGAAAACGACATCCAGGGTAGGTGCTCAGTACTTTGAATAATGTATAAAACGTATGTCAAACTGGCACAAAACATTTCCTCCATACATCACATCATTCTTCATTTAACTATTTCGATAGTAAATGGTCTAATGCTGACACAACAAAACTATACGTTTCCAAAAAGGAATACCAAAACGCAGTTCTTGACAGCGACAGTGCTGCCATCTAACACACTTCTCTTCTATTCAACAATTCGTACGCTCGCTACGGCCTGCTTGAGCTCCGGTTCTTTACCGATTGCCAAAATTCTATTAATCATCATATCAGCCAGAACAGCTGATCTAACAAAACCCAAAATACACGCCTACGGATACAGCAGACGGGGCCCCGCAGGAGTACTACGTTCCTAGAAACTTGGTGAGTTTCTGTATTTCATTCCATGTACATCATTATTTTATTGTTTTTCGAAGTATTCTCCGTTCAATTTAATTCACTTCAGTGGCGCTGCGTGAGAGTAAACTGGTGCATACTTACTTAGCTCAAACATTATAATATTATTAATTACTTCTTGTATTAACATAAAAATTGCATATGACAATATTTTTTTTTAATGAGTAATAATATAATGTTAAAAAATAGAAATGATACAGCGGCTTACCCTCACGTTACGACTCTAATGCACTTTTCCATTCGTGCAAACCAATAATTAAAACAATAATTCCAGTCTGAAGTTGATGTTGACAACATTGCTGATTTGTACGCTTCCACGGCTGCTTCGGGGTCTTCAAACCGTTGACCGCGTAATAAATCTTATATTCTAGGGAATTAAATATGAAGAAATCGTTCGGGCTCAGGTCATGACTGTACGGAGGATGGCTCATCAACTCAACCTTTCCTGCTTCAAAAAATAATTTGTCTTCCGAGCCTTATGGGAGCTCGCATTATCGTGATGTAAGATGATGCGACGTTTCGGGTTATTTTTCGGAGTTCGGCCATCATTTCGGGAAACAAAACATTACATACCAATCAGCGGTAACCGTTCTGCGTTCCTGTAAAGGAACTTTTTCGAGACAAAACTAGTGACCATTTTTTTTGAAAGCTGCGGAAGTGAACTTCTTTCTTTGGTTTGACCACTTCTTCGAAGACCCAAACTGCCGACTGATGTTTTCTGTCACGTTCGTATGAATAAATCCATGATTTGTCACGTGAGACGATATTATAAATGGCATTTGACTTCCCTCCATTGAATCGTTGCAGAGTATCCCGGCACCAATTAACACGAGCCGCCTTTTGCTCTTCGGAGAAATTGTGGGGAACTCAGCGGGAAACAAGCTTTCTTACATGACAGTCATCTAATATAATAGTTCGCACAGCAGCAATGTTTTCAGGCGTGACCGCTGTTCTTGGTCGACCTGCAGAATGAACGGTGCTGAGCGACATACGACCGCGTCGGAACTCGGCATACCAGCGTTATATTGTCGTTTGGATTGGTGCTTCAACAAATCGAAACAAGTTCCCTGAGACATTCGTTTTGAAATAAGCCGCGACGAACATTGTGATAAATTATGGCAAGGAAATCCTCACGCGTAAGCTTAATTTCTGTTAACGACATGTCAACTTTAAACCAACAAAGGTTATTTTTTAGGTTTATGGATGTCATAAAGATCCTAAAAAGCCAGTATTCAAATTCCAAACGAGCTTTCATTGTAACTCAATCCGAAATATTATATTCCCGTTCATTTCAGTGTGCCACTAATATTACAGAAAAAAACAAAATTGTTATATGCATGCATCCCTATAATATTAGAGAAGTTCTATCGATTCCTCATCAGATCTCATCTTTGACTACAACGGGACCAACTGGAAGGTCTTAAATATATCCCCTGATATAGCCTCTCGATTAAAAAAAGAATCATCCCAATCGGTCCAGCCATATCCCAGTACTCGGGGAAAATACATAAAAAAAAACCGACGAAATGAGAAACTTCTCCCTTTTTGAAGTCGGTTAAAAATGATTTGTCAATTTTTCACATTGCATAACATGTATGGTATAATTTTGTATTGCATAAATATCTTTTGTGATGATGTTTCATTTCATTTCTGCTAACTAAAAGATAATAACAAGGAAATGTCTTACTTAGTTAAATGCCTATCACCATCACCTCGCTTAACCAAATAGTTCTGTTCTAGTGCGGCCAGTAATCTTAGAAAGTGAAAAGAACGGTACCAACAAAAAATAATCATCGGAATCGTTTCACGAGGTAAACAGTTATGGTTGAACGTACATTAAAAAAATATACGGGTAGAATAGATAGCCTCCTCCCTTTTTTTGAAGTCCGTTTAAATGTGAAAACTAGCGCACAGAAAAGCCACCGCCGCCTTTGATCTTTGCACAGTGCAAGCCTCTCAGAGGCTACTACCCCCATTACTGTATGCAGATTTATGCTTTGTGACATTTTTGTGCGAACGCCGAGCCGCCCCCAACCTGGCGCTCCTCCGGATTATTCCTTTTTGAGTCCCCATTTTCTTTTGCTCTCCGACCTTACCTTTGATTTACGGTGGTTAAACTGTAATATCAATATCAATATCAATAAGTATTACAAAATTGTTGTCTACTCCAAAATTTGTGAACCTATTTGGATTTTTTTTAATCTATAAAATATACCTCTACAAGGTCAAGGTTGGAATATGATATTGGGATTTATGAGCAATCAATGGAACCCTTCAAATTTTTAAGCAAACATTACTGATTTTACCATTTTCTAAGATGTTCTTGCACTACGAGTTTAGCATCATCATTTGGTCAAGTGGGAGTGATGATGGAGTCTATGGATGGCTACATGGACCTCTTCAATGACGGGCAGTTAACGGATTTTGAATGCGGCGAATGAAGATTATTTTTTAATCGATAGAATATACCTCAAGTTTGATCCCGCTAATGTCACATTTGGAGTCTGATGGTGGAATCCAAGAGGAATCAGCGGAATCCTTCAAATATTGTAAGCAGTCTTTAGAAATTTAGGCATTTTTTAGATATTCGCAAAAGAACTCCTCAACGGTCAACAGTCGTTGCATTCTGATAGCAATAATTTACAATGTTCGATGACCAGTTGACACAATGCTGTCGTCATTTGGTGGTAGTGGATATAATAAGCGTATAACATCATATCATATTCACTAAAAAGTTAAACATAACATTATTTTTAACAAAAAACAAAACCGACTCAAACGCAGGGATCGGGAAACCACTATATTTGATGAAGCCTATCGTTAGGAAAACCCTATTATTTGGTTACCCAATCGTTAAGGAAACTGTATCATTTGGTTACTCCATCGTTATGGTTTCCGTATCGATTGTGTTACCGTATCGTAATGGATATCGTTTTCGAACTGGAACGGGTTAACGTTCCATTGCGCTTAACAAGTCCAATTGGGTTACCCTATCGATTGCCTCTCTTTTCCGCGTATCTTTTGGACGTAGGTAGTGTGTAAGGTCTATGATAAAGCTATAATTCACCGCCTCGTTCTCAGGTAGTGCAATAATGAGTCGCATGTATTGCGCGTAATGATGAAATAGCTTGACCCGTTCGATAAACACTTTACTATAGGGAAACCCGAACGAGGGATTCGGTTTTGACAAGTCCTTAGTCGAATTAACTGCATGGAATTGGTTGGCCTTTCAGGTACGGTAAATCGACGATATGCTTACGGAATCGTTTGGGATTGCTACACCTAGTCTATCAAATACCCGAACGAAAACCACTTAACTTAACCAGTTGCAGTTCCTGCTCCCAAATTCCTTTGAAAAGTAAGAAATAACTCCAACAAATTAACTAGAAACATCAAACATATCGTTAATTAAATGATAATTAAATACATCGAAGTTGGTGGTAAGCCCCATACTATTTTTATTCACTTGTCGACGATTTTGATGTATTTAATTAACGATAATTAATTAGCATTGCGATACAGCGAGGAAACGCTGCCAGCATCTTCGGCACAATGCCACGGGAACCTTTTTTAGATACAATTCAGATTTTATTTACATTTAACACACAAATTAAATTTAAAATCAAATTTAGTATCATTATTATGTTGTATGTTTATTATGATACTTCATGAATAATAAATAGTTTTTATACAATAAACAAATATAACGATATATTTGATGTTTCTAGTTAATTTGTTGTAGTTATTTCTTACGTACCGAAAGCAGTCTTTATTTCTTACTTTAAAAAAAAAATCCAACGAATTGAGAACCTCCTCTTTTTTTGAAGTCGGTTTAAAAAGGGTTATGAAGTTGGTTTTTTTGTTGTTTATATCACCTATAATTGACATAACATGCATTGTTATGATTGTTGGTGGGCAGCTCGGCTCGAAGCGACAAGAGGAGCGCTGCGCCGCCCCCGGCGCCTCGCGCCCCTCTCCCAACACCTCTTGGAGAGCGCTACTTAGCTGATGACTTATTACGAGTGCATTCTTTAGAGGTGTCTGCTTGTCGCGGTAAGTTTAATGAGGTGGGTGTTGAGCCTCTCGATGTTGTGTTACGAGACGTTTTCGCTCGGTGGCCTATTTCCAACACCAACCGGGGTTTGCTGTACCTGCGCCTCTGCGGGATTACTCGAGACCCTTTCACCGTCAGACTACCACAATGATTATTTCGTGTTTCCAATATTGTTCTTGTGTTCCGAATGAAAGCTATCAACGACTGACAATCGCTGGAAATTAACAGAGTTCACTTTAGTTACTTGCTTTCCACATTGGATGCGACGCCGCATTGTATTTATTTTACTGAAGAATGTTGCGAGAAAGCTCGTAATAATAAGTTTGTACGAACGTATCAAAAACGCGGTTAATAATACGAAACTTGAATCGAACGATTAGCCTTTTCAAAGCCCGTGTAAGGAGGAAATAAAGGGGAAAAAAAATAGTATGATGAATGCAGCGTAACGGCGACTTTAATAGGTCCGTACGTGTTTTCTTGTTCGCTAAATTACCCTTTATTTGTGCTAAAGCTGTAGATAAAGGAAAATTGAGGTAATTTCTTGCATTGTGGTTAGTACTTCAACCATTAATACAACTACTATTGGAAATTATGTTTAAATGCTGATTAATCACTATTCCTATTTGGTCAATTGAATACGGATAACGTTTATACTAAACATGGTGTTAACGACCGAATCAATTTAAGGTTCCGTGACGTACGTAGCGGGCAATAGACGATAAAAGTCCTCCTTTAGCAATTGTTTGCACTTTGTGACGTTATAGTAATGATAATATCTTAGTTACTAATAGCCAAATTCACAAATGCCACTCAAACTGATATTTAATTAAAGTGACGTTTGTGTATAGGTTGACAACTAGTTGAGGGACATTTAACTATTTAATCTCTAACCAAATGCTTAAGTAGCGTTTGTGAATTCAGCCATGACACAAATTAATTTAGTCACAAACGAGGATTGTCTGTAAGGATACTTTTAGATAAAAACATACAACCATTCGAGTTTATGACACAAAGTATGCCCCTATCTAGACTCAAATCCGCGTGGGCAATTGGACAGGCAGCACTACCATTGCGCTATGCAGCCACTCATAGTACCTAAGTACCTACGTTAGGTATAGAACGCTGTTTTAAACTACGTTCAACACAGTAATAATGCAGTAAACTTTAAAAAGGTTTCTGTCGTCGGCAATAATGCACTTAATGTTGTCCTTTAATAAAGGGATCGCGTGCAAACGTGAGTGTGAAAATGGAAGTAAACCGCCACTAAACAAAAAATCGTTTAGGGTTCCGTAGTACTTAAAAGGCAAACAAGGAACCCTTATGGTGAGACTTCGTTGTCTGTCTGTCTTGTGTCTGTATGTCACATCCGTTTATCTCATTAACTAATTCTATGAACTTCAAATTTCAAATTATGGAACTTGCGTGCCTCCATACATTGCATGAATAAAATGTTTAAATATTTTTTAAAGATTACTGACATATAAGTGGGTCAAATTTCGAAAGCCAAGCAATAGGGTAAGATAAGTGTCATATAAAAGTGCTTTAGTTAAGCATTTCAAAACTATTCCTGTTATACTTTTTGTTGGCATTTTTTTATTATTACTTAACAAAAATGTGCGGAAAGTGATCATTATAAAACTCTCAAATTATTCATGCTAAGAGAAACTTACGTATATTTTACAGGAATAGTAAAAATAAGTTCCAAATATTTATGGTAGGTATTCGATAAAAAAACGGAATAACCTTCGCAAGATCTTATCACACTCAAAAGTTATTTAGAGACCTATCTCCAAATATACAATTTTGAGTGTGATTGCTTGAGAAAATAACTCCTTGTATTTTACATAGGAAGGTTTTTATTTTTAGGGTTGCGCATCCGCACCTAAAAGGTATTGTCTGTTTTTCATGGTTAAGTAGGTACCTACGGGACCCTTGGCATTAAAGCTGGACTCGCACTTGAACTGTTTTTTTACCCAACTGCAGCAAAGCAAAAAGGAGGGTTATGTTTTTTACGAGTAAGGATGTACTCGTATGTAGATAATGTGATTATTGTATGTATATACATACGCTCCATTTATTACCACCTAGAGCCAAAACTACTCAACCCATTTTAACCGACCACGGCAGAATACATTTCTTGTTTCTTTATTTTTAGAGGTTATGCAATCGGTGTTTTTTTGTGCTTCATATTTTTTATTAGATTGTTAGGTTCGGACCTGTGACAGAGCCCGTGTGGCCTACTTGCAAAATTAATATTTTCATTACGTACACTGAGCCCACTTTTCTTAGCGCTTTTATTAACTTCGCCTATTGACGTCTGATTATATGAGTGTTCTCGCTAATGCCCTTTTGTTGCGGAGGCAGTTGCCACACGCTGCCACATGCCGCCGCAATCGACCAGTGTTGCCAACTCTTAAATAGAAAAGTTGCTAGATGTACCATGTCTAGAAGATGCCAAAAAGTTGCTAAATATTGTTAAACGTAGCTTACCAAAGGTGCTAAAATGTTAAATGAAAAATAAATGAGCGAAAACAAGTAAACTCTGATAATCTATTATGTTAAAAAAAATACTCAACTGTCATTGTAATCTGAAAATTATGAAGTTATCCCAGCTTTAGACGAGTGTGAACCTACGGCTTTACATACAAAAGGCGATAACGATTTCCACCCCTTGAATTTTAACCAATTTTGACCAATTCTTGATAGGATGTCAGTCGGAACAAAATCTAGGTCTAAGCGTTTTGATTTTTTCACTATAATCAATAAATTCAGTTATATTGTTGTATTAGTATTCTCATACAAAACTAATTTCGGCGACTATCAATATTCAAAAATCGTAAAGACTTAGCCGTTGTTCTGGCTGACAACCTATCAAAAGTTGGTCAAAATCAGTTAACATTCAGGGGTGGAAATCGCTATTGCCTTTCATATGAAAAGGCTGATTTTGGCCGATGATTCACAGTTCTCTTAACTTCATAATTTTAAGATCCAGCTCATTTTAACTCATGCTTATATGAAGGCGATTGCCTGAAAATCATTGATAATACATGCAACAGTTATTTGTGTCCAGCAAATAAATATCGACATGTAATATGCGACTTCTTTATTATCCAAAATATACTTTAAAAAAGCTCGAAAAACAAGTTGCCTAAAAATGTACTTAATGCTTAATGCTGAAAAGATGCTAAATTTTGTTACAAAGTTGGTAAATCGGCAGCACTGTGCCGCATGTCGCGCGCACGTCACCACCGCGGCTCAACCTGCCTTCATTTCACTCATTACATGTCACAACCTAAGTACCTCCAACTTTTTAATTAAGCATTGTTACTGTCGCACTCCTACCTCTTTTATTTTTATGAACGGCTATCAACGCACACGAGAATTGAATGATTTCTTTCGATTCGTGTCGACATTTCAGTAATTATATCAGAAGTGATATTTCGTAAGCGGCGGTGGCTCGATTATGAATCGATACTTTTTATTACAACCATATGGTAGGTACCCATTGTTTTCGCAGTCCGGTCTCCAGTGGCTGCCGAGTTTATAGCTTTAATAAAGTGATTAAATACCATAGCGTAACGCCGGGCTTGCAGCATGAGCTAATTTTGAAAACAGGAATGCGTTCCTTTTTGGTCACAGAACTAAGTACTGAAATGACGGGTTCGTTGACTTTATTGAAGCAATATAGGCAGTACCTATACACAGTTAAACGACGCCGTGTTAAAATTGTCTAAGTAAATTCATAGAAAACACACGTATTTCTAGAATAAACATGTATCATTTCGGTTCAACATGAGGCACCTTATTAACATGGCAGTGATGCCCACCTAAATCGCACGTAAATCGCTTAAAACTTTACAGGGTTAATTGGACTCTGCAAAAAGATACCATAAAGATGCGTCTGGAATTGTCTGCAATTGTTCATGTCATGGCATGTCGTAAAAGTCGACTAAGGGACGGGTCCTCTCCAACATGGTGGACTATCTGTATGGGCGATGGGCTGATCACCTGTTACCATACGGTTCATCATACCATCTTAGGACTAATTAATCGAACGTGGCCACAAGTAGTCTTGTAGCTCTGCCCACCCCATTAGGGATTTCGGGCGTGATAATATGTACGTATGTATGTATGTTCATGTCAGTGATGTGCGGAGTGTTGAATATCTACGATGAGATTCATGAATGACGTGAGCGGCATAAACATTAAGAGTGTGGCTAGCCGGCCGCGAGGCTAGCCCTTGTATCCCTTGCAACAAAGGCCTATTTAAGTAAATTGTATGACAATGGGGCCAATTTGAACGTGTATTCGCTAAATTTAGAAGACGCTAAATTTGAAATAAGAAACGTTAGACTCGATTTTGAACCTTGCAGCTATACAAAATCGAGTTTGACGTTTCTTATTTTAAGTTTAGGCAATCTTAAATTTAGCGGACACCGTTTCGAATTGGACCCAATGTGTAGCATAATAGTATACTCTAATATATTTATACTCTATAATAGGCATGTAAGTTGCATGTTCTTATTACTTATATGTTATCTCATAGTCATAACTGTCATAGAAAGTACAATTTATCGATAACGATAACTTCGTCCGCGTGGAGTTTGATTATCGTTATTCCCTCGGGAACTTTTAAATTTAACGGGATAATAAGTAGCCTATGTGTTAATCCAGGGTATAAGCTATCTCCATTCCATATTTCATCAAAATCGGTCCAGCCGTTTTAACGTGAAGAGGTAACAAACACACACACACACACACACACACACACACACACACACACACAAACTTTCGCATTTATAATATTAGTAGGATTAATATCGTTCGGAGGTCTCTAAGCCAATTTCATTCGTGCCACAAAAACTTGTATGCCCTGTTCCCACAAATATCTAAAATTTCCATCGTGACAAAAAATATCTACTTCCTGAAACATACCAATACGAAATGATGCAAATTCATACGAAATAAATCAGCTTCAGACTATTAAGTTGACACTATTAGCGATAAATTAACGCATACAATGGTTGAGTAGGTTAGGTATACCCATAATTAGATTGTCTACAGAATTATACAGAAAAAAAATCAAGCATGAAACCAATTTAGATTTATATTATCTTAATGTGTACAAGCGGTTGGGTAGTCAAAATTATTTAACTGTTAAGTACATATATTTAACATGGACGAGCAAACAGAAAAAAGTGCGAGTCTGACTTACCTATGAAAAACAGTCAACTATGAAAGCACCGAACATTGCTCTAACGAGAAGATAAATTGAATTGAGGGACAAATTTAACTTTGCTGGTCAAAATCTCTTGTCCCCATACATCGATATAGGTCGCAGTGAAATTTACTAACTGCAAATAAGTTCATAATCGCAAAAAAATACACTTATTATAATATTTTATGATGTAACTACAAATGGTTTTCGGATTTTTCCCTTTACGTGTGCTATAAGATATGGTTTATTGCCAAATTTTATGATACTAGGTCAACGGGAATAACACAATAGGTTTTGATTCCTTTGCGAGTGTCAAAATATACGGCATTAACGGTCGTATTTTTTTTTTGTTATTATTTTGAATGCTTATATGTACTTGCTTGACGATCTCAATGTAATTTCTTTTAATTTGACATGACATGTAATTTAAACTGTATATTATATTGAGTAATAAACAAACTAAACTAAACTAAACTATTGAGATTACTTAGAAGTTTGATTCTTTAACGCAGACCTCTAACTGCAGGCCAGTATTTGATAATAATTTCAACTTACTACTTCCACGTGTTCCTGAGAAAAAGGGTCTTGACAGACAGACAGATAGACGAACAACAAAGTGATACAAGGGTTCGTTTTAGGTACGGAACCCTAAAAATTTAATCGTAAAAACGTAAAATGACAACGATTGACACGTCCATCGAGAGCTAATTAGGTACTCATCGGTAAAAGAAGGGTGCTAGTTGTCAAATAGTACAGTTTTGAGATCCTTGGCATGTTAGGAATCATAATTGAACATTCGAATTCCTCATATTGATATGCCGTTTTTGCATCTAAATCGGGCCAATGGTCCGAAGTGCGCTGGTTCCGCGGCCGCGCGGTCGCGAGGTGACAATACCGACGCAAATCGCCGAGAGTGTAGTTCCCTTGCCGTTTTCCTCTTACATCAACCCCACGCCGACGCCACCTTTATTTTTGTTGCCTTACTTTTTTCTATATGAAGGTCCACTCACTTATTCATGCGAGCGGGATTGTAGTTTTTTCTACTTTTTGCATGCGCCGTATAGATATTTTGGCCGCCTCCTATTTTTTCCTGGCTATAAAACTCGAGTCGTGTACTTTTTTCGTGGTGCCGCGACTGGGGCGAAAAGAGGGGGCCGGGCAGGGTGCTCACAGTTAGAGAATTATTCATTGCCTACCCACGCCGAACGGGCTTTCCATTATTTCTGTTTGTTATGAATTATATCCAATGACTTTTACGACGCCCGTTTCTTTCGTTTTCACTAATTACTTTTTGCGTAAAAACAATAAATCTACTATGCCTATTCGTGTTGTTTAAGTTTCCTGTTGACATAATAGCGCGGTAATGAGTGCAACTTGTGCCGTAACGTCTGTCTGGCGTTTGAAGCACAGCGTGTGATAAGACGATGTATTTTCCAGTGCAAACTGACGTTCTAAATGCTAACAAAAGATTCAAATTCACACTCTGCTGCCTACTAAAATATGTAGAAGAGCTCGCTCCCGACCCGTACAAATTTGAATTTCATATGTATGTTTCGCCTATTACGGATGCACTCATTAATATCTTAAGTGATGTGTGAAGGAGGACCGTGTGCAATTGTGAACTGTAACACTTTGAGCCGTGAGTTGCGTCTGGCGAGGCGCGCACACCCGCTCCGTTTATACAGAGCACGCGTTAAGATTGTGTCGGATGAAAACCTGCAAATTGTATAACCCCATGTAAAAACATTATCATTACTGACACATCCGCTGACTATCGTTTCACTTGCAAATCTTGAGAGGGTACGTTTACCGTTGTTTCCGTAAGTCTCAGTCAAGTAGGCATCATTATGTGTTTAATGAAATTCTGGTTAGTTCTATCCGTTAATTTTCACCTTAAACTCTTACCGGTGCAATGACACACGGACGAACGGACGGACAACGTAGGGTCAATGGGGTCCCGATGATACGCTTTGAGTAGGTACGAAAACCTAAAAATGTTATTAAAATTCCCACCTTACTATAAATTATTTTTTTTGGGTCATTGACCTTCCCGAGCGCGCGCACAGCACCTCACCAAAGTTTCATCGTAATCGGATATATAGCAACGCATAGGAGACGTACAAACAAAAATCGGACAAGTGCGTATTAAACTCGCGTGGAAAGGGTTCCGTTCCGTACATGATTATCTGAAATTTCCAATTTTACTTTAAATACCAGAGACTTCTTATAGTCCTATATTTCCTGTAATCGCTAGCGCTTTACCTAGGTAAAGAACTATACTACGTATTATTTTTTTCAAAATTTTACCAGTTATTTCGGAAATAAGGGTGGGAATGGTCAATTTTCGCCTGTTTTCCTAAATAACTTCCAAACTATTTACCTAAAATTAAAAAAAAAAAAAACCTAACAATAGACCCTTTCATTTGATGTGTCACACAATATAGTTTGCATAACTTTTTTTTCAAAATTACCCCCCAATAGTCGCCTCCATGTTTAAAATTCATTTATTTACGTTTTGCGTCCGTGTTGCGGTCACCAATTTACATGTATATATACCAAATTTCAACTCAATCGGTCCAGTAGTTCCGGAGAAAGTTGGCTGTGACTGAAGCCTGTGACTGGAGCCCTGGAGCTGGACAGCCTGTCCTGCCTGAAATTGCTATTAATATAATATGAAAAACCGCATTGAAATCCGTCCAGTAGTTCAAAAGTTTATCGCGCACTTACAATCAGACAACCAAAGCATTTCTTCACTGTTATATTGAATGTATAGCTATACTTTTTCCATTTTACGGTTTTATTACATGTATAGATAATAATATGAATAGGTATAGATGATAATCTGAAAACTAAATCATTGCGGGGATATTGAGCAGCCCTTCCGATTAGTGACAATTTAACCTTCGTGGTTTTCTACCCAATACAACTAAATTATAGCATGAACGGTTCTGGTGTGCATTATTTTTAATGTGTCGCAAGCTTAACCAAACGTCGCAATGTGACGGTGCCGCTGCTTTGATGAAAAAGGACCTTAGTTCTATGTTCCTATTCATTCATATAGAACATCGTTTCCCGCGCGCGTTCCCGGTCCAGGGACGCATTCGACGACTCGTAATATAACTTAACTGTGTTTTAGCGTGTTTAGTAATATTTTATCTGTTGCAAAAAATGAAACATTTTTTTTATCAAACAATTTGTCAAGTTTGTATATAGAATTACTTTAATCAGTGAGTATGATGTATACAGGTGCTTTTAAAGTATTTAATTAGTTTAGGTGGATCAAACTATACTTTTGTTATTTTCCGTGACTACATTTTTTTTATTTGCCCCGACTTATATAGATAAATCAATACTTAAATTACATAGGAAACATCCAAGACTCAGGAACAAATATTCGTTGCTCATCACACAAATATTTCCTCTTACCGGGGATCGAGCCCGGGACAGCTAGCTTTGGATGCAGGGTCACTACCATCTAGGCGAACTACGTCGTCCACTATAAGTCTGGAGGCACGGCAGTGTCCCTGCCAAGACGAACCCACCATTTTTCGAAGCGCTTCGTTGTTTTTTGAACCCTCAAAACGTGGGTTTGGATTATACCAGATAAACAAAATTCTCGGGATATGATTTCAATAGTTGACTTATTAAACATATAAAGTTTCAATTGCATAGCTTTCTTATATTTTAGATTTTATTAATATCTAAAAAACCCTGATTTTGTCACTTAGTTACTATTGATCATCAAAATTCTTAGGGTACTTCCTGAAGTCCAAGAAAGCTAAAATTTGGTATTAGCAGTGCGAGCCATATGGTCTCGTCTTAGCAACATTTTACATGAAAATCTTTTTGGTAGGATAGTAATATACTGTATCAATCGTTGATAATGGCTACAAAAATGAATGGCACATTAATTGACGGGATCGGGAAAAGCCTGAACTGAATAAAGATATTTTGACTTTGACTTTGAATCAAAATTAAATCGATTATCGATTGATAATCAACAAATACGAAAAACCATAAAATACCGTAAAATGGGGTGAATAGTGACGAAATCGAAGTTCAAACCTGGATAAAAGTTTATTTTTATATGTGGCACATTGATTTATATACAATAAAAGTGGTCCGGAGGTATGAATTTTAGTTTGTCAATGATAATTTGTTGTTTCATTTCATGGTTTCAACGAAAAACACATAATAGTAGGCAATCCCATCTCACCCCGTAGTTGGGGTTACAAGGGTTAACAATGGGGTGAGAAGGGAAGGGTTGGCACTTGCGGGTTATGACAATAGCTTGACTTGTCAAGAGAATATTTTATTTATGTTGCAAAATTATGTTTTATTTATGCTCCGACATAAACCGATTTAATGTTTGCTGTAAGT
Organism: Tortricodes alternella; assembly: GCA_947859335.1. Taxonomy (NCBI): domain Eukaryota; kingdom Metazoa; phylum Arthropoda; class Insecta; order Lepidoptera; family Tortricidae; genus Tortricodes; species Tortricodes alternella. Next base: position 15,658,631 of record OX401970.1, on the reverse strand, counting down.
TGTGACCTTTATTTTAATAGAACATGTTTATTTAATTTGCAATTACTTCATCTCCTCCGATACTTCAATATTTTTAATAATAATATTTTCAATTTTATCATAATGTAAGACACTTATGACTACTCATGTAAATTGATAACCCTGAACCACGAACACCAACTCCCCCCTCTAACATCCCGGTACACCCCGTTCGTAACACCAACTCACCCCATTCATGACCCAACTGTCCCCGTTGTCGCCCCAACTCACTCAATACATCCCTATTTCACCCCATAAAAATCCTCAAATGCGGTTGAATCGTTTTCTATGTTAAAACCATTATAAATAAAGAAAATATAACTTATGTTTTTCTATTTCCAATAAGCCTAGTAAGTCTATAAACGATATCCAAAAGGTTGATGAACACTTACTTTGGCAAATTTCACATAAAAACGAAGTTTAATTCAATAAAAAATCCGCCGCTTTCGAGCATCAACTTTGACAGTGAATTTTTGTTTTAAAATTGTATGATTTGGCAACTTAGTGTTGCCAAAAGAAAAAATGTCTAAAAATATAATAAAATTACTTTAAGAGCATCCTGAGCCCGAAAATTAAAGTAGCTACTGAAAAAAGAAATTCTGGATTGGCATCCCTATTCACCCCACGATCCCTATTCACCCCATTTTACGGTATAGTACAAAAAACACCAGGAAATCGCTCTAGACAGGTTCAGATATCGCACAAAACTAAATTAAAAAGTAATAAATTAAATTGATCCTTGCGAGCATGAACCGTCCGGACCCCACAGACAGCACCTGTTCACGTGTATGACGTGTATCTCAGCCATCGTCTCCCTCAACCATGTTTTAAGAAAGGTGGCGACTCGATTACCGACGCCGTCATAAGCAAAGATCTTTGAGCGAGCATGACATGCTTAAGCTGCCGGACAAAAATGAAATAAATCAAGGCAGATACGAGTAGCCCTCCAACGAGAGATGTCACAGTGGGCTCACATGATATTTTTTTTTTGCATGTGCGATATGATCAGAAGTTAAGATGTTTATTATGGATTTATCGAGAGAGTCATGATTACTGTATATATTTCCAGTACACCTTGCGGTCGTCGCTGTGATTCGATTTAGCTTATAAAGCAGGTATATAAGGTTGAAAGGCTTGAAAGTGCTAAGTTAACTAATGGACATCAAAGAATCATCCATTATAGTAACATTAAAATCACCTGCTAACATTTCTTACTATTAAATACACAGCTGAGATCTTCTTCCAAGGTACACTTAAAAAGTTTGTAGTCCACTGTATACGGAAATAATTATAAATTGCTCACAGACCATTTGCTCAAGCTCGACGCATGAAAGTTCAATATGTCGTTCAATAGACATCAACAATATCCTTTAAATTTTAGATTTTGTAAAACGTAAACCATGATCAACAAACCTCCGCGGTAATAAGACTGTCTACTAAACGAGCTAATCACACTATGACTATTGAAATAGAACATAATTTTCCTAACGTTTAAGTCAATGCTTAGTAGTAATAAATAAAATATGGATATCGATCAACACTATCTAAGTAAAATCCAATTTCAAGCTCCTAACTAGTGAAACCCTGAATATTTTGATGAATTACATTTATCACAATATTATTACTTGACTCATTCTTATTAATGGAAATAATGGCATAACTATCTAAAATAGGCAAGTTATTTCGGTAGCGGCTATTTATTCCTGCCTGACTTTAGCCTTCAGCGTGAGTGGAGATCCCAATTAATAATTAATAGCCTGGATGCGGCCCAGTCTACGTCTTGGCGGCAGCCCTCACATTAATAGAGGTATGGTGCAAGCTCTTCGGAAGTTCTGACAAAGGGTAGTGCGAGACGCCTATTTTTTTATTAAAACCTACGGCAAAGGCACACTTTTTTAATAACTTATGTAGGTACGTAGGTGCAGATCGTCATTTGAATTGCACTCCAGGCGCAGTACCTACGCGTCACGGCTTCACGTTTTATTTTTTTGAGAATACGGAGAAATGCAGTCCTTTTTACGTTTAGGTTTTACTGCCTTCAGCCGCGAGTTTTTTGTAATGGTTTCCTTTTAACCCAATCCCGGGTATCTTCGTGAAAAGTCAGCCCTAATTCTTTACCTGAATTGAATAATCTTTAGAGGATGAATGGCAGCGGCTGGAGATATCATAACTGTCTATATCCGACAAAAAAAAGTAAGTTAAATGCGGAAAATCATTCCCTTGATTTGTCAATGAATAAAATTTACTTTACTTTAAAAAAAATTGGTATATAATTACTTTGTGTTCCGTCTAATTATCTAAATATATAGGTAGACTGTTAGAAAAATACTATGGACTTCCTACCTTTTATAGTTCTAAGATATAATTGAAAAAAATAAACCCTTCAAAGAAAAGTATCTACGTGCGGAAAAAAATATAGCAAGCCGATTTGAACCTAATTCTAATTGTCGTATTGGAAACTTTGCAATTATATCTATTTCAGGTGACAATACTGACAATAATTTGGTACCATCGAGCTAATCTAATTATAGAGCCAGGAAGTGGAAAGTGGAACTCTTCAATGGCTACTAGTAAACCCCTCGAGTTTGGGCTGGTCTTGTTGTGTTTTGACGAGTCCAATACATTAGCTTTGTTGACGAGAGGCTGATGATGGAGCCAGGAGGTGGAAACTAGTACTCTTCAATGGCTACAAGTCAACCACTTGAGTTTGGGCTATTTTGTTTGTATTGATGAGTCCAATACATTACATTTGACAAGGGTCTGATTATGAAGCCAGTATACCCCTCGAGTCTTGACGAGTTCAATACACATGGTGACGAGTGTCTGATGTCGGACCTGGGAGGTGGAAAGTGGAACTCTTCAGTGGATTTATTTTTCCAGACAATCTCGTAGGCAAACGTCCTAATTTGCATTGACATTAAAAGTGGTCGGCTTTTCAATTACGTAACACAAATTGGTATCGCTTTCGCGAAAAGTAAACAAATTGTACCCTTATTTACATCGAGTGATGACTAAATTGGTTTGCCTTTCGAGCCAAACCAATACCAATAGTGTTACGTAATTGAGCTGCGGGTCAAAATTCACCTACAATATTTGACCGAAACGCAACTTACATTAAGATGTTAAAATAATACTTCACATCGATCCATAAGCCAATAAACAATTACAATCCATCAATGAAATATTAAAATAATATAAATAATTTTGAAGACCTGGGCCCTATTGCATGACGACTTGTAACTTGTAATACAAGCGGAAGATTCTTTACAACTTCTTTTACTAGAAAGAGACTTCCGCTTGTATTACAAGTTACAAATAGTTACGACGTTATTTAGCCATGGTAAGTTATAGGAGATTAACAAAATCACCTTAGCTTTCACGTATACGAGCTACCCTACTAATATTTGTAAGATATTATTAAACTTCAAATCTTGGAAGTCTTTGAACCAGTTCTCGTGATCGGAATAAGGCTGCTTAGTGGTTGGTTTGAATAACCGTCGAAATTGCAATATTAAAGTGCAATGGGCAAAAAAGTAAGCGAAATTACAAAAAAAAAAACTTGTTTGACTACGACACCCTAACAATGAAACTGCAATGCTGATTTTTCACAATTATTATTTAGTATCGCATTAATTTTAGACGCTGTTGATTCACTTCTAGCGCTACATACGATATTCTTCCTGGTTTTTTTTGACGGATTTTAACCATTGGAGTGATAACGTGACATCCGAGGATGGATACAGGATACTTTTTTATCCTGAAAAATGCAGAGTTCCCTGAATGACGCAACTCCCAAAAGCTATATTTCCATAACATAAGCGTTTGAAAATAGTCAAACACCTAATTATTCCTTATTCTAATAGGAGCCTTCAATTGTTACACTTGCCTTATTTATATTAAGACTTGAACATCGAGTAGCATGTTAGCCGGTTTTACATGCTCCAGGAATACCTTTAAATATTCATAAGTGTCGAGTCTACTGAACTTTGTCATCTTGAGACGATACCGGGGCATGCGCAATACGACGGCTAATGTAATATTTAACGCGGCGACGATTAAGGTACGAGTGCATGTTGCGGTTACGGCAGAGGGCGCTCGAGATTAAACGGGTGCTGGAATTAGCAGGTGTGATTGAAACGGCTACGTGCTGACCGATCACACTACCCGCTGTGCCGCATCCCTCATCGCTGAGCACAATAACTGAAATTGAGCTAGAGAATCCTTATAAACATGAAAGCACTTTAGGGTCAAAACTTTTGTTACGGAACTGTCATTAAATTAGAATATTTTAAATATTCTTTTCGTTAACATTAGATCAATACACGGACATATCGTACACGAGATGTTACGCGCAATAAAACTTGATTGCTTGCCATATACTGAATTTGGTAGCCTACTTAGAAAGTAAAGGGTTCTGAGAAAGTAGATCAAAGAAATGTAGCTAATCATTGGGATATTATGTATAAAAAGATATACTTGATCACAACACCACCATGGCCGCCACCCTTGTCTTATACTCAGTTAGAGGTACTTACTCGTAAAATAAAGCACTAATAAACCAGTGGATCGTCCCGAACCAGGACTCCATCATTCCATACAATAGAGTACTATCCACCGTTATCGTTACCTTTACTTTACCGCGTCTCAGTACTTCCCCCACCGCGACTATTGCTCCCATGCTGAGCGCCAAAATGAGCTTGGGTGATTCTCCAAAGATGAGTAAATTTATCTAATTTCCTTGACTCGATATTTTTTTCATTATTTGACCTAAGTTTGTAAGTAATTGACCTATGAAATATAATAACGATTTTCGTGTACTGTATAAAGATATATTTTTGCCACAGATCGCATAAATATAAAGAATTTATTTAGTTTAAAAAAACTGGCCGGACTCGCCCACAAAGGGTTACATACCGTATCTATAAAAACGGCAAAAATCACGTTTTTGTATCGGAGCCCCCTTAAATATTTATATTATTCTGTTTTTAGTAACTATTTCTTATTAGAGCGGCAACAGAAATACATCATCTGTGAAAATTTCAATTGTCTAACTATCATGGTTCATGAGATACAGCCTGGTGCCAGACGGACGGACAGCGGAGTCATAGTAATAGGGTCCCGTTTTACCCAAAGGGAACCCTAAAAAGAAGTGTCCTGGTAAATTATTAACATGCCAGGCAAGCTGAAAATGTAGTCTAACGTAGTAGACGTAAATTATTAGTTTCTGAGATATTTAAGTTTTTTGTTTTTTACATAATTGCGGAGATCGATTGGAAAAAATATATGCCATTTTTAACCAACTTCAAAAAAAAACTAACAAATAAAAAAATAGACTCCAAAACCCCACTGAAAAGTATGAAATAATAATTGGCATTTGTAAGTCATTTACCTAGAAATGGGAGATATATTATTGGTTAAGTGACGTCATAAATTAAATATATCGAAGTCGGTGGCAAGTTAATAAGGTAATAGGTACATGGAATAAATGGACTTTCCAATACATCCCTCATACTGTGTTCATTTACTTGACAAGTCACCACCAACCACCAACCACCAACTTGCCACCGACTTCGATATATTTAATTTATGACGTCACTTAACCAATAATATATCTCCCATTTCTAGGTAAATGACTTACAAAAGCCTATTATTATTTCTTACTTTTCAGTGGGGTTTTGGAGTCGGTTTTTTTATTTGTTAAATTATTATTTTACTGTAGGATGTGTTTTATGTAGGTACTTTCTGAAAGCTAAGATATCAGCAGTTTTATGTAATGACAAATAACTATAAACTTAATGCTACATTTGGTGTTATTTAACAAAACACCCATAGTAAAACACAAAAAATTAATCACATCATTACAAGACTGTTTTTTTTTTAACATACATATTGCTAAAAAAACGTCTTTGGTTCACTAGCTATCTATAAAATATCATAAGTATTGAAAATTATGAAGAATAAATTAAAACTGCTATACATTTTATATGACCGTCAGCGCTCATTTACAATTGGCGAGGTATACCTGGTACGAACTCTTTTCAAATCTGTGTTTATCTTGAGACGTATACTCCAATGACCGGTAATATGGAAAAGAACTGAAAATAATGATAAGTAATAATGTAATTACTAAATAAATCTGCACTTCGAAATGGATATTCTTAAAACATATATCATAATAATAGATGATAAATCACTTTCTATACCTCACCGAGTTTCTTGCCGGCTCTTCTCAGTAGAGGATTTTTTCCGAACCGGTGGTAGATTCATTCCTTGACCTTCATAAAAGCTTGTAAAAGCCTAAATTGAATAAAGATAGTTTGACTTTGACTTTGACTTTGACTTTGACTTTGATACTTGTAGATTATATAGAAATAAATAAGTATACATACATGCATTATCCTATCAAATCATGTTGGATTTAGTTTAGAACCGAACTAAACTAAACTAAAACTAACTAAAAAGTTACCTATTATATAAATAAAGACAATCAAGAAAATTACGAGACAATTTTTATTGTTCGTGGTGGGCGAAAATAAGTCAATTACTTACCTTCTTTTCTTACTTTTTGACATCCTCATCAAATTTATATCTACCATCAATTGAAATCGAGTACCTATATAGTCTCAAAGCTGAACTAGCACAGGAGCCGAGCTTAATGAAACACCGACATGAAACGATTTCGTATACGAAAGTCGTCTGGAATTAAAAGGAATCAAATATGAATAGCGTATGCATGATACATGTTTACCCTGGGCCGCTGCTGGCGCACGGCGGCCGGGCGCGCCGCTGCTCTCCGGCAACTAAAACTGTTACATTAATAATGCGCTTGCTTACAATGCGCTTTAAATGTAGATCCGGAGAATGTCTCTCTCGCTCGCGCATCTCCCTCGAACTCGCTGTCAGCGCACACGGCGCAGCGGTCATGTAAAATGGAGCGCGACTTATTATGTTCCATGCTTTCCAAGATAATGAAAGAAAGAAAGAATGAAATAAAAACATGTATTCACTAACACAGAGCCACACAGAGTAATATAAATTTAAGATAACAATACTTAGACAAAATGGTGGTGTTTGTCCTCGCGGGAGTGAATGGGACGCTGGCCACAGCACTTGGACGCGGTAAAAAACTTGAAACAACCTCGGAACGCCGCGGTCCTGTGCGGCGGTACGATAGCTCTGATTTTATTATAAACTTCAATCTTTTAAAAAAAGGTATGAAGGGGTCTCGTAGGGCACCACACCGAACAACAGAGTAGCGAGGTGCAGACGCCGACGCGCAGGCATGTTTAAAAGTTGGCGGCGCTCAAGTACGGAGTGATGTGGGAGCGGTGAGGGACTTTGAAGCTGAAACGAGCACATGCATTCTGGACTCGTTGTATTAACCTTCTAGCCCGACCAATACTAGATAATATAACTGATTCACAAAGATGGACACGCAAATCAACACTAAAGTAGGTATGAGTTGGCGGACCCTTAGACCGTGAGTTCGCTTCGCGAGCGTTTCCGGTGCTTGGTCTGTCACTGTCCTGTACCAGTACGTTAGCCAAATCTTATGCACGATCTGTACTATCTACAAATTGTTAGTATAACATGAACCCGTATCTTGATTATTCAACCGTCGTTTAAATTAATATGCAGGAAAAGCAATATCATTTTAACTAATATTTTGTCATTATTTCAGTCCATTTATAATACTGTTAGTTAGTATGTACTTATAACATAGCGGGTGACAAATTATGCTGTGGAGACATGAAACATTCATAATATTATGAACGTGCCTCTTTTAACGCTATATTATCCTATTTTCAGAGTACTTACGTGCCTACGTTATTTTATATGCATTATGTAGGTAGAGTCAATATCGCGCTCCAAGACTAGGAAATGTAAGTCTGAATAAATTATTATCCTCGGCGCGTTTCACTAAAATATGCAATAGTTTTGTATAAGTTGGACGCCTCGCGCGGGCGGGCGGACCGGCGCGGGCGGGCTCGCTAAGTAGGGGCCGATATTTTATTTAATAAACTTGTCGTAATAACCACGTTACTCAACATACTTTGTTTTTCCGCTATTTGTGTAGTACGGTGTTGGCTTGGATAAATGTTAATGACTAGGAGAATGTGTTTACCTCGCGTCGCGCCGCGTTTCCATTATACGGCCGACGCGACGTCTGACGGTTGATATCATGCTTGCAGACAACAGCTATTTATAACAATGTTTAAATTATAATGATATTTTCATCACACTTGCTCGGAAAGGGTGTTATTATACGCACCCCTTGACCATGGAGACTGTCTACATCTATCTCCATGTAACCTAGATTAATCAATTTAGATGTTTTCTCTGCTTTAATATTATTCTTATTATTATGACCCTTAGAGACTTTATACATCTCTAAGGCACTTAAATTTACTTGTTCAGACGCGGAGACTATACATCTCCCTTATTAGTTGTATACGATAATTAATTTGTGCCCATTAGGTTTATTTGTTGCACTTTTTATGTTAGTTTTAGTTATATGTAATTTTAAAGTGGAAAAAAGACTTACTGCTGAGTTTCTTGCGGCGTTTCTTCTCAGCACATGTCACCTTTCGAAGCGCTGGTAGATTCAGTCATGTAAAAGAGCCCGTGAGGCCTACTTGCTAAATAAATATTTTCATTTTCATTTTCAAGCGTATAGAGCAACTATAGCCGATTTAACTCCTCTATGGGCCCCGCCGTCAGCGGGAGTTCGAACTCCCGCGGGCAGTTAAGTGCGCCAGGTCGGCGGAGCTGCTCGGGAGCCGCAGCCAGCGGGGCGCGCGACCGCAAGCCGGCGGAGCTGCCCCGCGCTGATCGCAACGTACGCTCAGTTTATGAACACCCACCTGATGGTAATTCACGATGTAAAATGGAAATAAAATTAATATATATATACTTTTATCTACACCCATATCATAAAACCTCCATTGGTTAATCAAAAACCGTATGAAATGACCACCATTTTGACAACCAATTAGGAAAAACCAGTGCTGCGATAAAGAAATAACATGACTTCTTTATCGTTATTAGTAAAGAAATGAGATTAAATTTGGAACAGCTGTCAAAACTCAAGTGGGTCTCTATTCTAGTATCCATAGATATTAAAACAGTTATTGATACGAAACGTCAATTCAGTATGTTTTTTTAATATAAACTGCACAATATTTGATCTCGAGTGACGTGAGAATAGCGACTTCATCCGTTTGTCTATGATTAAAAAAAATGGTCTTGACGGAAGATCGAATTGCCGCCATGTTGACGTTTTGCTGAACAAAAGTAGAAATGTAGTTAAATTGAATAGAAAAAGTTGTTTGTAATTTACATTTTAGTTGAAAATATGAATAGTAAGTAGTCTTCTCGGAGTGTGTGTGATGTAAAAATGCGCCGGATATCGGAAATATGCAGCCACGATTGCAACAAATAACTTGTTGCCAGAAAATATTGTTTCTGAACCCATCATGGAGGATTTATAATATGTGTGTAGATAAAGTTATGTATGCAACTCTGCATAATTTGGCCTTAAAACACACGTGCGATCTTATTATGAAACTCGCCTATCGGCTCGTTTCATGAAAACCGCACTAGTGTTTTAAGGCCTATCATTATGCAACCGTTCCATAAACTACTATGTTTTGTCTAATTTTTATTTCATTTCCTCGCAAATGTGATGAAAAACATTGTGTGTATCACGGGCAGTAAGGGGATACCAAACTCGAGTCATAAAAGCCCTCGCCTATCGGCGTCAGGCTTCTAACAGACTCTCGTTAGTTATCCCCTTCTTACGGCCCTAGATGCACAATGTACTATTATTATCTTACGTTATAGGACTGCATTTTTTTTTTAACAAAACATAACAGGTGAACACAATTACATTTTTACAAATCAAGTTAAACATTATCACAAATAGCTTATCACAGTTACGAGTTTGTTAAAATTAGGATTTGGGATTTGGGATTTGATATCACACTTTGCACCAAGTGTCATTTAACGTGACGTGGGTCTTTATTTAATTGCATTTTTTGTCATACATTGCCTGCTGCATTAATTTGTATGGTTAATTTTTCAATGAGTGATTTTTTCCGTACCTCAAAAGGAAAAAACGAAACCCTTATAGGATCACTCGTGTGTCTGTCTGTCTGTCTGTCTGTCTGTCTGTCCGTCTGTCACAGCCAATTTGCTCTGAAACTACTGGACCGATTAAGTTGAAATTTGGTATACGTATGTAAGTCGGTGACCGCAACACGGACGCGTGACGTAAATATATGAACTTTAAACATGGTGGCCACTTTTGGGGGGTAAATTTGAAAATAAAAATAAAAAAGTTATGCTACTTATATCGTGTGACATATCAAATGAAAGGGCTTATTGTGAGGATCTTAAATATATTTTCTTTTGAATTTCAAGAAATATAGTTTAGAAGTTATTAAGGAAAATAGGCGATAATTGACCATTCCCTTATTTCCGAAACTACTGGGGCTAAAATTTTGAAAAAAAATACAGAAAATAGATTTTTACCTATAGATTACAGGAAAACCTATAGGAAGTCTATGGTATTTAAAGTAACGTAGTAAATTTCAGAACCCTCTCCACGCGAGTTTAACTCGCACTTGTCCGGTTTTTTTAATAATTTTACCATAGACACCTTATAGTATAGGTACCTTGACCAGCGGCAGTGATTTATGCGATTTTTTTTAACGTATAATGTTTTGCTTTGTAGTTATATAGAAGAATAATTATGCGAAAATTTACCATACCCTCCTTATCTCCGAAACTAATACGCCTAAAATTTAGTTTTTTTTTTTACGGAAAATAGTTCTTTACCTCTTGATTTCAGCAAAACCTATAAAAAAGTCAATTGTATTTCAAGTAACATAGGAAATTTCAGATAATCACGTACGAAACCCTCTCCACGCGAGTTTAAGTCGCACTTGTCCCGTTTTCTTTTATAAGAATATATTGGAAAGTTATCTTCTTTACTGGAATCATTTGTCTCTGTCACTTAATTACTTTTAATTGACGCGACATTTCATTTCATTTCACACTTATTAATAGAAATTTATGAAAACCGAAAATGCTTGCACTCTCTCGTTAACTAACGAAGCACCTGACGGTAGTTAACTGCGACACTCGGGTCTCTCACCGCCGCGACTTGGTCACAGCGGGGTACCAGGCCCACAAACCAACACCTGATTACGCACTGAATTTGTTTAAATTTGATTCTGTGCGACCTAGGTTGGGGGTTCTGTGTAACCTGGCACACCATTTTAATCGTTAATCGTCATGGGTTTAAAAATTGCGAAGGGGACATATGCAAGGTTCCGTACCTCAAAAGGAAAAAAGGAACCGTTAGGTATAGGATTACTTCGTTGTCGGATGTGCGTGAAGGTATCAATTTGAAATTAATATCAAGAACTCAAGTCTGCAATCTCTTGGAGCCGAGAAAAAAATCAGCCTTCTAAATTAACGCAATCAAAAGATACGGCCGTTTATGCCTCATATTTTATACTTCCAAGGGTATCGCAAGGGAATCAATACCAATAGGGTACTTCCCGTTGACCTACAATCATGAAATTTGGCAAGAAGCCGTGTCTTACAGCACAAGTAAAGGAAAATGACCGAAAACTGTAAATTAAAAGTTACATCACAAAAATTTAGTTTAACGGAATAACCTTTGCAAAGTCGTATCACACTCGACGGTTGCACGAAGATAGGAGCTTGAGAAAGTAATTTTTTGTATTATTTTATTGATAGGTTGTAAGTGCATACCCAGTTCTTAAAAGCTATTTTTTCTTTCATTTTTAGTATTCAGTACCTACAAGTCTGTTTTTTATAGGTATCAGACTCGCACTTGACCGGCGTTTTTTTTTAAGTTAAGAACTTTGTATGGGCCGGTATTCGGGACTGCCTAAGTGATTTACTATATCGCAATTAAATGCCAAAACCGCGTATGTGAACGTCAAATACGTACAGAATAACGACACATTCGCGGTTTTAGCAATTTAGTGGCGATGTAGTAAATCACTTAGTAGTCTCGAATAGAGGCTCGGGGTGAAGCTCAAAAATGTGACATATTTAAAACTAAAACAGTCCCGAAACAAGTTAGTATTATTTTTACCCGCCTGCGCGAAGCCAAAAGAGTTTAACATTCTATGTACTTGCGCTTAATAAATGGAATTCTACTGCTTATCCCCACACATTGGCTCCGAGCTCTCAGTGCTATTTCGCGACCGCACCTTAGGAGAGAAAAGTATCTAGGCCGCGATCTACATAGATAAAATGCATGGGAACCAACTTCTTCCGATTTGAAAAGAGCTGTCTCTATTGAGGATCCTGCGACTTAAATGACGTAGGCCACCCGCGCTGAATTTACATGATCGGGACGTGTACTGGACTATCGAAGATGCGTGGGCAGATTAGTAGACTAGCGCCCCTGATGGTGTCTTTGTTTTTAACCCTCAAAAGTTGTAGGTTTTGATAAACGGCGACGAATATTGTCTCCGGTGAACCGCCTGACAACAGGGGCCCATTGCATAACTACTTGTAACTTGTAATACAAGCGGAAGTCTCTTTCTAGTAAAAGAAGTTGAAAAGAGGTTTCCGCTTGTATTACAAGTTACAAGTAGTTATGCAATGGGTCCCTGGTGTCGGAAATTGTGCATACCACTAACATAAGTGGGGCTGGTGCGAATCGGCGGCGTGTGCCACATCGTTATGGATTGTCCACACATTAAGTTCAATGGACGTGTGAGTGGAGTGTGTTAAGTATTTATTTATCTATATAAGTATGTATATCGTCGTCTAGTTCCCATACCACAAGCCTTTAGAGCTTACTTTGGGGCTAGATTGATTTGTGTAAAGATTGTCCTCTGATTTATTTATAATTCGGGCTATACTCAAAAGTTTGAAAGTTTGAAGTTTGAATGGAAGCATAAGCTAATTTGCGTGTCTCATTTGTGCAACTCTAACGTACCTAAACAGGACGTACCTCAAAGTGTAAATTATAATATCGTATGAGTTTCTTTTTTAATTTCTATCTCCAAAGAAATAAGCCGATAGCGTTACAGTTATTTTTATTACAATTGTTTTTGTTCGGCGAGATAGCGACTTTTGAACCGTCAAGAATCGAACCAGCACTTAGCGGTTAAAATAATTGGACATGACCGCCTCTATGTCCGTGTCCGATTTCATCTATACTTCCTAGGACATCCTGTAGAAAGTTTCTTTAGTTCATTAATTCTTTGTATGTTTGTTTATTACGTGTTTCGTAAATTATAAATATAAACAATTTAAATATTTGATGTAAATATAACCGAAAATATGGTTGTGTGAGAAAACAACGAAGTCAAACGTACCCCTAACCTTATGAATTTTTTGATTTTCATTGTCTGCTACCTGAATTGATTGATTTCCGAGTCCCGACTTGAACGCTCGATGCCAATCAAACACTCTCCATATAAGCAAGCCATCCTTCAATACCAATACAAATGAAGATTTTTTAATTCCAATGTCATCCGCGATTTTGGATTAAAAAACTGACATCAGATGATGATGAAATAAGAACTTATTTTTGAAATGATGGAAGCATCCGCCATTACTGATCGTAATTAAATCAAATCCGTAGTCACTTTTAACTACGGATTTGGATTAATTATGCCAAAAAACCCGATCAAGTGCGAGTCTGACTCGCGCGCCGAGGGTCCCATACTTACCTATGAAAAACAAACCGTATCTTGTAGGCGTGTAAAATTGCTTTTAAGAACCATTTACAACCTACTTATGAAATAAGACAAAAAATTACTTTCGCAACCTCCTCCTATCTCTGTGCAACTGTCGAGTGTGATACGACCTTGAAAGATTATTCCGTCTAACTATTTTTTTTTGGTAAGTAGCTACAAATTTACGGTTTTCGGATTTTGCCCTTTACTTGTGCTATAAAATATTGCTTAATGCCAAATTCCATGATTCTAGGTCAGCGGGAAGTACCCTATACCTGATTTTGATTCCTTACGAGTGTCAAAATATGCGGCATATACGGCCGTATCTTTTGATTGCGTTGACTTAGAAGTTTGATTTTTGATCCTGTTTAGGTTTTCTTTTTTACTTTTGGGGTACAGAACCCTAAAAACCCTGAAAAAAAAGATATCGGATGTGGGTTTGTCATACTTAAAAACCCCAAACATGATAGCCATGACAATTTTTGACATCCATGTGGCAAGTGGCAATTCAAAACGTCTAATTGTACTTCGTAATAGAATTATCTGAGTCATATTCCTCTTTTTGTCGTCTGCAGATAGGAAAAGAATTCAGGAACAGGATCGAGTTATTGGATTTGAAAATCGTTATTCCAATTCATTTTGGCTTTTTCACGTTAGCGGAGCTTGATTTTTCCCGTGGTCGACACAATCGCAAGTATATTGCTCTCTGTATATTGCATTTTCCAGCTGACAGTCATCATTGGGCCGGTGTCGGGTGCGGGCAAAATGTTTTATGGGCTCTGTAATAACGATCGTCGGATGCCATTGTAGACGCGGCATATGACCACACATACGGGATTGTTTGTATCAAGTCTACGACGGGTGAACTCCTAAAGGCCTACACTTTAAATAAAGACGTGTACCTAAATTGTGCGATATTATCGTTCGGCAACCTGGTAGCTCTTGCTCATCACGACCACTGGTTACGCTTAGTTATAACTGAGGTCATCTTTACATATAAAACAGAACCGTGACTCACTTATAGACAACGCACAGCCTAAACGGGTGGTCCTAGAGGTTTCTAATTTGGAGGAGATATTCCTCGAGTAGCCTAAAAGTGCACGAAGGAGGGATGTTTTGAAATTCCATCCCTAAAGGGGTAAAACGGGGTGATAAAGTTTGTATGGAAAATACCGCGGGCGAAGCTGTGGCGGGTCCACTAGTATTCTATAAAGCTCAGCTAGTTAAGATAAATGTAAACAGAATTACGAAGGCCTGTCAATACGAGATTGAGATGTGGTCCGCCGACGTTTATTACTCGTAAGTTGCGTAAGGAGCCAAAGTACGACGCGTGTTTGTAAGCCTAGCCCAATTGGATGGATCATATGATCAAAAATATACATTAATATCCGTGATTAGGAGAAATATTTATTTTAAAGAATGAAAGAAATAATAAAGTATATTTATTTAGCACATATTCCACAAAATATACACATATGCTAGAGATTAGTTAGAGAAGAGTTAACATTAATATTTATTATTATTATTATCATTAATTATCTTAATTCTTAGGCTAGGTTTTAATAATATTTATATAAAAAGTTAAATACAATACAACATTGCTGTAAAAATAACACTATGGAACCTAACCTAGGGCGCCACCGGCAACGAAGCAAGGCTCAAGCTACAGATGGTCAGGGGGCAGAGAGAAGCACCTCCTGACGATGCCTGCCGTGTCCAAAAGCATTGCCTTCTGTATCTGGCCTTTGACCAAACCGTCTAGCGAGTCTCTTGAGAAGTTTATCGAGACTCTTTGCTATAAGACCGTTCGCTGAAATGACTATCAGGACAATGATCGTTGAATCAACATCCCACATGGCGGTCACCTCGTGAGCCAAGTCAAGGTATTTGCTGAGCTTGTCCTTTTCGGCCTTCATGAGATTAGCATCATCCGGGATAGTGACGTTAACGAGTATCACCCGGCGCTGCGACTGCTCTACCAGGCATATTGGTGAGAATAGTCCTGTCCGTGATTGATTAGTTACAATAGATCGTGGCACGGCCATTGTCGAGAACTGTCTCCGGTGCGTACAAGTAAGTACCGCACCGTAACTGCACTTCAGCATCGACAAGGCCATAAGGAAGAGCAAGTTGCTGGTGGATGTTTTTTTGCTACTTAGTTATGTCTGTGCAGATACTCCGGGTTGGCAAGATGCAAACAACCTTAAAGCACACATGTCTTAGGGATTCTCCGGCACAGTGGCATGCTTGGCAGATGTCCACCGTTCTATCTTTCATTATGTATATATTAGTAGTTGTTCATCTTGACTACCTCGTCTATTATTGCACAGATAAAACCCTCGGTTTCCCCTAATAGGTTACCGAAACCAGGCGACCAACGCGATCGGATCCACATCAGGTTGCTTAAGGGCCTTGTAGAACCGCTAGGGCAGCTCGTTGCTCTCCCAAATGGCCTCGCGATCCTGAGTGCTCAGCACCAGAGGCTTGCATCAGTTTTCGTTTGCCAAGGAGAGCAGAGTTAGATTTTTATCAACTGCAATGACGCGATGCATCCCACATTCGGCGCAGAGGAAGTATTCCCTGAGATACTCGCGGTTGTGGAGGGTCTTGGCATTTAAAAAGCTCCGGTCCCGACACTTACGCGGAATATACAATCTCATGATCGATTGTAGCCGTGGGTTCATTTTCATTATTATTCCACTAACATGCTCCATGTTACTAATGTTAGCAATTGTTATGCCTTATGGTAAAACATAGAGGCAGTAAGTTTAAGTTTGTAACCGTTGTCTGAGAATCATGTTAGGGCAAATAAATTTTTTGATTGTTTTATGGATTGATTTGAACACATTAACATACCTAATATGTACATAAAATGACTGCCGCTGACTTTCAGTGAGCCCTATTTATGTTCACTTATTATTTTTTTATACAGGCCAATGATCAAAACAGCGGTCAGTTTAACTTTTTCAACAGATTTATACGAGTATGTAGAAAAAAAAAATCTAATTTACAATAAAAACCAGGTATTAATCTGATGATCCCTTAAATAGACACTGATAAGTATTATTTTTATCTTCATATCGATCAAAGTCATATAAAAGCAATTACTAAAGAGTTTTTGTTTCAAAAATGAAACCGGCTACTGGAATCAATAAAAGCTACATGCACGAGTTTTAATACGCGAATGCGAATATTGTTTACGGACAATTCGAAAAACAATATCGTAGCAATCGACGAGCGATGTCCCAATAAAATAATGTTAATACATCAACGGGCGCGGCCGGCCGACCGGATTGGTGATACATTTTTTTTTCTGCTGCTGAACTAATTTGAGAACTAAACGGTTCGCTATTTGGTCCCTGTTCGGGTAAAGCTTGTTATCATTTTGTGTGATTGTTTTTCGAGGTAAAATGTGACGTTTGAAGTCGAGGTCAATATTTATGCGCGCGAATGATGTCGAAAAGCGGCGAACTTCTAAACGCTTATGGTCGCGTGCATCATTAAACTTTATATCTTTATGAAATTTAATTTACACACGTTAAAAGATGCGAATGAATTTTTTATAAACCCATCATCGCTCTAAGGGCTTCTTATTCGATCATGCTCAGAACTTGAGGCAAATTAGTGTAGAACTGACAAAATCCCGCGACAGGTCGAGCACGGCCCGGCATCAGGATCTGGCTGGTGAAATATGGCAGCAATCAGCCCGATGTGTCGCTTTATACATTTCCACAACGACAGATAGATTTCATTTTATTACTCACCTCGTTAAGTGCGGTGGTGCAATGAATTCTGATGTTTTACATAGTTTTCCAGCCATCATTTACAACACGTGATTATGTCTGACCATAGACTTAGTATTTACGCTTACGAATTAGGGTTCAGATTTGTTGAGTGGTGGCCGAAGCGGAAATCAGCTCGCGAATTTCCGCTAGATTTGACCATGGCCTTAGCTATTATAAACGCCCTGAAAGCAGAATTACAAGAAAACCTTAAACTATGGTGAAAACGGCATCAAAATCCGTAAAGTAGCGCTGCGCCTCTATTCGGGAACAACAACTAAGTCATGTTCTAGCGACTTGCGTGCGAGATTTGGCATCCCACTCTTCCGCGCGACGCGTAATGGGTAAGAGCAAGATGCGGGTCTCGCTCGCGGATCGCAGCAGTATCACTTAGACGTTCGCGAATAGACGCCCTGAGTGTATGATAAAACGCGCTTACGTTTGTTGACTCAAAAATGTATATCGGTACTTAAGATACGTATTCATTTGACGTCTAACCATTCGGGTCAGGAGGTTTGCAAAACTCAATATCCTCGATGAAAAAATAACCGTATTGCTATATACGCCATGGTAGCAAAACGTTCCCAACTGAAAAGGTACCTACTTACGGTGTCTACAAAGCAAAATGTCGTCCCTATCATGTCATATCTATTCCTAAGGCATAGTGCTAATAGAACGCGATTGCGCGATCATCGCTAGTTCGCGCGAGTTATGTTCGCGCGAACGTGATCAAACATACTGATGCCGAACAGGTGTCCTAACTGATACAGAATCGCGTACTATTAGGACAATGCCTAATTAATTGAGCGAAGCGAAATCTCCGTAGCGTCGCATACTATTTGGTGTAGTGGATAAAAAAAATATTACACATTGTAATTTTTAGGTGTTCACTTAGACAATGTATGAAAGCTTATACCTACTCGTAATTATAAGTAAAGGCGTACTTATTTTTATTCACTTCACCAATTACTCAAAGGATTTTTTCTGTGGTCCACCGGATCCGAATTGGGTGGTGTGGTGTGTATTAAAAGTACTAGTACACTTCCTCTTAAATTTACTGATTCGTGCAGGACGTGCAAGTGTTATATGCTATACAATAATTATAAGAGTGCGTCATACTAGGAGCAATAATAGAAAATACCACTTGTAAACCAGACGAGTTTTAGTTTTTAACTTTTATTAAAGCTAATACTATCAACATGAAATCCTATAGAGGTAGGTACTGTTTGAAATAAGCTTAAATAGCATAAGGTCTCATCCCTAAAAGTGATCAAAAATGGAAAGAAAACTCCACCACCGCGTGATATAATTAGGAATTTGCGGACGTGGTACGTACGGACGGTGAACGAAATCGGACACTTAAAATTCGTATTGTTGATAAATGGTTTTAATTGTTTCAGCAATTAACCGCGCGCGAGGAGTGGGCGAAAACACGCCGAAAACGGAAGCGGTTTTGTTATTTGTGCGGGGTGACATCCGCTCTGGGGCCTATTGCATACAAAATAATAGTTGATATTATAAGCGATTAACTCCTAAACTTTACCTATATTAAGAGTTGCGTTGCATATAATTAAATAGTAGTAATAATAGTTATCTGTCCGACAAGTATTGTTAGAAGACTCCTATGTAGTATTAAGGAAGTATGAAAGAACTAATAAAATAGCTTTTACTTATAATATAAGCGAGCAGTGGCGAAGCGTGCATACAAGCCGATTCCTGATGGTTTTACCAAGCTAGAGAGCTACGGCTAGCTGTCAGTGAAGTCCATGTTACTCCAATTAAATGTCAGACTCGCACGTACGGTTATAATTCCTCCGGCTTCCGTTAGGAAATATTTGACGCTTCGCCACTGTAAGCGAGGGCTGTGAGGGTGTCCAACTTGAATATTAAAAGGACTGTGAACCAATGGCAAAATCATCCTTTTCATACAAAAGGCGATAACGATTTCCACCCCTTACATGTTAAACGATTTTGACCAATTTTTGATAGGTTGTCAGTCAGAACAAAATCTAAGAGCAGCATTTTGAAATGGGTGATGAGCAACTGCCATTAAGCTATTGTTACTTAATGTCGTAAATGTGTGTCGTTAAATCACATATGATAATCACTAAATAAAGATAAAAGATAAAAAATTATAAAATATAAATAACTGACTTGAAAAACTCTTTTGAGAAGTAAGAAATAATGATTGACATTCATAAGTTAATTACCTAGAAACATCAGATATATAGTTGATTAAGTGATACATTAAATATATCGAAATCGGTGGCAAGTAAATTAGTTACCTAATCCATCCCTCATACTGTGTTCATTTACTTGACACTGATTTTGATGTATTGAATGCATCACTTAATCTTAATATATCTGAAGTTTCTAGGTAGTTTTTGAAGTCGGTTTTTTTTATTTAGTAAATTTATTCCTTTTCTTGTGCTGTAAGACTCTGCTTCTTGCCAAATTTCATGATTCTAGGTTAACGGGAAGTACCCTACAGGTTTTGATTCCCTTTGGATTCCCTTGAAAGTATCAAAATATGTGGCATAAAAGACCGTATCTTTTGATTGCGGTGAAATAGAAGGTTGATTTTTTCACAGCTTAAAGACATTGCAGACCTGAGTTTTTGATATAAATTTCAACATGATACGTGTTCGGGGGCGTGCCAGACTCGCACCTGACCGGTTTTTAGGGTCCCGTACCTCAAAAAGGAAAAAGGAACCCTTACAGGATCACCTTGTTTGTTCGTCTGTCTGTTCGTCTGTGTGTCAAGACCTTTTTCTCAGGAACACGTGGTGGTATCAAGTTGAAATTAATATCAAATAGGTACTCATCTTTTTACAGCACAAGAAAAGGAAAAAAGACCGAAACCGTAAATTTGTAATTACATCACTCAAAAAAATAGTTAAACGGAATAACCTTTGCAAGGTCGTATCACACTCGACGATTGCACGGAGATAGGAGCTTGCAAAAGTTATTTTGTGTCTTATTTCATAGGTAGGTTGTAAATGGTTACCCCGTTGTTAAAAGTTTTAATTTTTAGGGTTCCGTACCTACAAGGTACTGTTTCTTGTTCATAGGTAAATACGGAACCCTCGGCGCGCGAGTCAGACTCGCACTTGATAGCTGTCTTGATAGTCTTTTCTAATAGCGGTATGTTTCTAAATCGTACTGAAAGAAAAGGAATAGTTTATTTACTTACAACAAAACATAAAAAAAAACAAGCAACGAAAATTGTCGTGATACAGTCCCAACCCAACTCAGAATAATCTGATTTTGTGACCAACGCTGGTCTTCCGTTAGATTTTCACCGGAATGCCGATATTTAGATTTTTTATTCGAAAATGTGCTTCAAGTTCTAGAAATAAATATAATGTGACAGTTTTATCAATAACACCTATTTTGTTTTCAATCATGGTATATATACATAAATAATGACCTAGATACCACAACAGAAACAGGCAATTGTTCCTTGAAATGAATGGGATTAATAATATATTTGTTCCGTTTGAAATAATAGAACAAAGTATCAAAGTAAGTACCGGTATCATGAGTCTAATTTCGGCTTTCGATATCGGATATGTAGTCCATTATTCCGGTTTTCTAATTGTACCTTAATCCGATATCAATCTCAAGCTATATTATGGTATCCGAGCTTAAATCCATAGAGTCGCCAGTAGGTAGGCAGCTTTGAACTCCAAATGGTATTCACGCTATAAAATTAGGCAAAACATTTTTAACACGCTTCTACACTGAGAAAAAATTACTGTACCGACATACGTAATTCTGGATGCCACGTACGTAATTCTGGAGAAAAACGTACCTAACGTAAGTAGAGACTCGGCTACATAGATAATGTTGCGGGCTACATAGATAATGTTGCGGACTACAAACGCATGTATATGTTTTTACATTACCACGTAACAATCAACATTATTTCGGATGCTTCAACATTATTTGGACTTGGCTGCGAATACATTACGGTAATGCAGGTATAGCATCAAAAATTTTCTGTGTATTAGCTTCACTTGCAACTAACAATGTAATAAAATCATAGAAGTCAATTTTAACCTACTTCTACTTGTCGTAACGATTTAAAACTTTGCAAGTGTATGCAATACTGAGCGCAATACAATAATTTGGTAGCATCGAGTTTTTCTGAGCATGGAGCCACGAGGTGGATAGTGGAACTCTTCAATGAGTACTAGTAAACCGATCGAGTTTGGGCTCATTTGGTTTGTTTTGACGAGTCCAATACATTACCTTGGTGATGAGGGTGTTTTGTTCTTAGTAGTGCGTTACTGATTAAAGCGTGTTTTTTAGTTTTTGTAAATTATTATTATTAGGACGTCTTATGAAATATTTAGCTCAAAGAATTGTCGATTGATTGTCGGTGGGAACCTAAATATCGCTCGTTTAAAATTAAAAAAGAAATAACGTGAAATACAAATCCATTCCAAATTCAATTTTAACGCGATTGAGTAAACTTTAAAACAAAATTGAATTTCATTTGGACTTGTTCCCTTTTATTTTTAAACGTGCGAATAATTCTCTTTTTGAATTAATGTTAAGTTTCCCGATTGTTTGTAATAGCTGGTGGTTTTCCATAATAGTAGATTGTTGCACCAAGCAGAAAGTGATTCATTATTGCGCCGAGTGTTGGTTTGGAGCCCGAACGCAAGTGAGGGCTCTAGAAACACGAGCGCAATAACAAATCACTTGATGCGAGGTGCATAATGTGATTTTCTTTCTACTACTGCTAAAAGTTGGTAAAAAAACGTAAAGGTACAGTTAAACCCAACTAGCGAAGTAAAAAGGATTTTGGCACCTGTTATGACGCACCCTTAGAATTTTTATATAGCCTATGACACTCGCACGTTCTCCCCGAATCATAAGATACCCTATTTATTAAAATCGGTCTATTGGTTCTGAAGCTAAAGTCGAAAATCCGAAAATTTTCACAGAAATCTTGTATTAATTGTCCCATAACCCATACTATCTTATCAGCCAGTACTTTGAGCATAACATTTTAGACGAGACAATCACAGTTCGATATGGCCGCCGATATGTGGACTGTTTTTTTTTTTTGCTAACAGTAAGTCCACAAAAGAGTGGTTGGCTGTCCCGTCGGACTGTGAATGGGCGGATTGGGTAGCTGTTGGTGTAAACTTCTTGATCAAACAACCAAATAAAAAAAAAACAAAACAGTGCAGTAATGAAATTTGTATGCAACTTTATTTGCTCTAGAGCAAATAAGGGCTGCTTTGTGCTGAGTATTTAAGGCCATAATGATGAAATTAAAGCGGAGTAGGAAGAAAATAAATAAAAGGTGTTATTTCTGTTGGAGTTACGTGTCCGCACCCCCTACAGCCAAAACTGTAAATACTAAATATATGTATCTGAAAAATATATTAAATGAAAGCTTATATAGCGGCAAACTTTAAAGAAAAACTATTAGGACTAAGAAGGCCTTATTGGTTCATGAGTGACTAACTTGTTACTACCGACTTTTCTGTAAAAAATCTATATTTATAACAAACCGTCCCACGGCCACAGCATAGATTGAGGCATTTAAATTGTTCAAAAGATCCGCGTTAGGTGCTCGGGGGCCAGACGCACACATGACTTCGTAGTACAGAACCCTACATTGTACATGGTCCGACATGCACTTGGCCGGTTTTATCTTTAACTGCCGCTACCGCTATATGCGTACGACAACTGGAACAACGGATCGACGTGATTTTTTGCGTAGAGATAGTTTATTGACCGAGCGAGCGAAGCGTCTCCGCTTCAGCTTGGGCGAAAATGCTTTCATATGTCCGTCTGTTCATTTGTTCTCCTCTACAGGTCGCATTTCTCAACCGATTCTCGTAAAATTTTGTGAGCAGGTTCAATACAATTCAGTATTACAAAACTTTTCAAAATGGCGGACATATGGGTATTTTTGTGATTACATGTCGATGTGTTTTCGGTGTTGGCCCGTAAACTGACAACGACTTGTCGCACGCGTAAAAATAAAAGGAAACAAGACAAAATGAAATTCACTTTTGTTTTAAACTTTACTCAAACGCGTTAAAGTTGAATTTGGAATGGATTTGTATTTCACATTATTTATTTTTATTTTTAAACGAGCGTTGTGTCGATCTTCGGGGATAACATTTTGCCAACGCCAAAGTTAACTTTGGCTTGAGGTCTACAGCTCACGGAGCCACTAGTATATATTATCTAGGTATTATTTTTATAGAAAACTGCATAGTTCTAGTACTTTATATCGGTGTGGCACAGCCTTGAGAAGCCCTGTATCTAGACACACGGTAGTGCGTCAGCCAAAGTTCGCGACACACTGGCCGTAAGTTATATTACCTACACGATCCATTTCGGGCCATTTTCGACCCCCCCATTACTTAAAATCGAAACCACCGACACACTTGCAATTTTCTAAATCCCAAATTCCAATATAGAGATATTGACGTCCGAAAATCACTATTTTTATTACTGACTGACTGTCATATAGATCAAAAGACTACTTCATATTGGATTGGGTATTTATTGGACGTAAGCATAGGAAAAAATTAGAAATCATCATCACATTAAGGGTATAAAAGACAACGTTATTAATGCGGCTGGTTTCCTGGAACTGGTGAATTAGATAACTTTGTTTTGTTATTGTTGAACGATTTTACTTTCAATTAAATTAGGTTAGGTATTGAGAGTAATTTAATGACGTTTTAGTTCAATAAAGAGAAGAGACAAGTATAACTTGACGAAAAATTGTGATATCAGATAAAAATCATAAATGTGAATAAAGGGCCAAGTTCGGTACAAAAACGTCATGTGTTGACGGTATTGCCGATAAAAGAATTGAGATCTGAATGAGTGCCCAGTTCCTTTTAACTTTCTTAAATGATAGATTTAAACCGGTACTACAATATTCTTAAATTATTTCAAAGAAAATCGGTTATTTTCACTGATATTGAATTTATAATTTGGCAAGTTTTAATCTGACTTCGATTAATTTGAAAGTATCTGCTTTTTAATGGCATATAGAATTTATTTTTATACGAGCGTTGAATTAATTTTGTTAATAACCACAATTTACAAGTTTGGATGGATATAAAACTTGCCTAGTAATAAATTCAATATCAGTGAAAATAACCAATTTTCTTTGAAATAATTTAAGAACTTTGTACTTTTTACAGGTATCATTTAAGACATTTCAAAGGAACTTGGCACTCTTTTATCAGCGATACCGTCAACCCCGGACCTTTTTGTACCGAATTTGGCTTTTTATTACCATTTATGTTTTTTATCTGATATATCCAACGTACACAAGTGTTTCCTTTTTTTACCATCAAGTTATTTCAGATAAATAAATTGTTCAAAAATAAACTACTATACGGAGTGAACTTCTTGCGTCAGACTCAAATAAATACAAATATCAACAAAAAAGAACTATTGTAAGGGAATTGATATAAGATTGCTCATGAAATTTATCAAGTTTTCCTGATCTGTAGCAAAGAATCTATCGTGAAATCTAAATCATGATTTCTTTGTTGGTATAAAGATATTACGGAAGTCTATTATAATACATAATAAGTGAGGCCCGACACACTGATCTGCGTCTTTGTCTGGTCTTGTCTGGTTATTTCTAGAGGTTTTACGATGTTTCCAAGCAGAATTTAAAGTTTACCATGTTTTTAAAAATTCTAAAAATACGTTACGTTTATTTTATTTCCTGTTGTTTGAATTATTTTTGCTTTTACAACGATCACTCTTACAATTAAAATGGTAACGTGAATTGCATTAAGTGTATTCTATATTTAATTACCTTATTAATGAATTTAAAATCGCGATTATGGATGAGAATAACCATAGCGGAATAGTCATGCAATTTTATATTTCTAGAGAAACACAGACGGCCACGCAATGAGCTCTATTTTTTGTCGATTTTAAATAATTAACAGTGCATTAATGCTACCGCCGACATTAATTATACTTAGAGAAGGCGGACAATTGCAAGTTGCAACAATGTTATTAATTGCAAATAACCGACCTTTTGTAAATAACAGTGTTTCATTTGTAATCTTTATTAACTCGTATTGGAAGGATTCATAATTGGACTGTGTTAATTCTTATAAAACGTGTTGTATTAATCATTCAAATGATCTCAAAATAATACTCATCATCATAATATATATATTTACCAAATCTTAAGAAAATATCAGCATTAGCATAGTTTACGGGGAGGTTAAATTTATTTCTTGAGCAGTTACCTAATTGTTTGTTTTGTGGTGCATTTGTACCAAATTTCAAGTTGATAAACACATGGAATAAGTTTTCAATACAACTAAAACAGTACCATGACTCACTTATAGACAACGCACAGCCTAACCGGGTGGTCCTAGAGGTTTGAAATTTGGAGGAGATATTCCTCGAGTACCCTAGAGGTGCTAGTGCAGCTCTAGGAGGGATTTTTTGATATTCCGTCCCTAAAGGGGTGAAAAGGGGTGATAAAGTGTGTATGGAAAATACCGTGGGCGAAGCTGTGGCGGGTCCTCTATCTCATATAAAAGTTCACCACCTCACGGCATTCCTCTTTAGGAGTTGTTTTGGTTTTTTCTCTAACGCCTTACTAATTTTTAGTTTGGAAGAGTGAGGAGAAATATGTAGGTAAGTTGCCCTTAATACAATATCTAAAACCGTCCAGCAGTTTTAAAGTTTATCGCGCAAATACAATTAGACAAAAAAATAAACAGACATGAAACTCAAAAGCCATTGGGATTTGTTCTGTCGCTCTTTCAGAAGCCTGCCAAAGCATTTTTTTATTATTATCTGCAATGTACAGACTTTTTCCATTTACGATTTTTATTATTTATATAGATTAGTATTTACATACTCGTAATGTAACGCGACGAAATATTTTAACGCGTCAAAGTTTGGATGAGAAGAAAGGCTATGGTGCTATGGGTCATACCTTAATAACATCAGAATATTTTTATAATAACCCTATAAAAATAATAATAATTAAATTGTTAATCGTAACACCCAGTTTTTCTATCATGACGGCGTCAAATTGAGAGAATCGTGTCATTTTCGTCATTTTTTTGCAGACCGTATTTGTTATTGCCTATGCAGAGAAAACAAAATTGAAATTTAGGCATCAAGATAATAAATAATCTATACATATAATAAAATCGTAAAGGGGAAAAGTCTGTACATTGAAGATAAAAATGAAAAAATGCTATGGGGGGCTTCAGAATGAGCAACAGAACAAATCCCAATGGTTTTTGAATTTCATGTCTGTTTGTCTGTTTGTCTGAGACCTTAGCTGCTGGAATAGGAAATAGGGTAATATTTATCCCAGCTAAGTCAAAATTTCCCAAGGGAATAATTATAAGCGAATTTAACGCGGACAAAGTCGCGTTTTCACGCCTAAACCGCTGAGCCAATTTTCATGAGTTTTGGTATAGAGATAGATTGGACTTTGGAAAAGCACATAGGTTACTTAAATTATTATTCTACGCAGACAAAGTCGCGGGCACCAGCTAGTAGATAATAGATGTCAGTGCTGATCATTATAAATTGTTTACATGTTTGAAACTCTAAAACGTATAAAACGCGTTTTATTAATATAACTTTCACAATTGCGTAAATTGCGTTAAGGTGATTATACTGCGTTCGTAGTTGACGTGATAGGATTTGTGTAATGGTGGAATTTATATTTTTTTCTGTACTTACACATCTGACAGTGTGTTATCGGTTGGTATGGTATGGTGATAAAAAATGTGTTAACCGACTTTGAAACTAGAGGTCATTTATTAATTTTATAAAATGATAAAATCAAAATTAACGGATGAATATTAGCAAACAGTGTGTTATTGTGCTCGGCTCAACGTAGCCATCAACGGGTTTGAAGGTTTGCTGTCCGTCGTGTTACATACCCACACGGACTGTATTAATATTCAAAAAGACGATTTACACTAGATCTATTTCTGATTAGTTTACAAGGATTATTTAAAGTTTTTAAAATACGTGACTGTCCTAATTTCGATGGTTAAATCTACACACCTCATTTTAAATTATTTGTAGTATGCTTGCTAAATATCGTCTTTTTTTTCTTTTAGGTACGTATCTATTTCACCATGATCACCCACCGCACCAGTTTAGGTAAGTGAAAGCCTTGAAAGAGGTTGCAGTGTTAAAATGGGCTGCCACGCATGACGTAGCATGGCATGGGAACCACATATCTGTCAAAGGTCGTAGCATGGAAAGCGAAAACAGCGGAATTCGATATTAATGCCAGCTGCACACACAACATTACCAATATGCTCATGCGCACAATCTCCCCAAACGTGTTGTGCGCTTCTTTTTAATTGAACGTTCCGGAACGCATCCCCAATTAGTCCACCACGTGTTAAGTAGCCTACATAGCACGGACAGATAAAAACTCTCTTTTACCGAAACGATCGATCGTCGACACAAAAAGAACAATTCGAAGTGCATCGCCTTTTTTCGAAGTCGGGTGGGGCGTGAAGGGGCGTTAGGGGGGCACCCGGCGCCCGCCTCGAGTGCTTGACTCGCCCGGGAAGTGCTTTTCGGGCTGGATGACGGGATGGCGTCAGCGGCGCCAACGGGAACCCTTCAAGGAATTAGCTTTGAGAAGTTTTGCAGAACATTCACAGTCATCTTGAAAGGTGTCGGAGTGGACTTATTGATCTTACCTGATCTAATAACTAACCAGCTAATATTTTACAGTCATACATTTATTACAACGATTTACGACTGAGATTCGTCTAATTAATTCTACGTATGCGTGGTTGCATGCTTGCATGCAGGATAGGGGTAGTGCAGAGTATCAATCAGACTCACTGACTGACAGCATCATTGATGATCATCAGAACCTATATTTATCGACAACCTACTTTCCCACGTCCGCAAAAGGCTAAAAAAATACGCTGGTTAGGATTAGCGTACAAAGAATTAAAAATTTATAAAACCTGTTAATTTCCTCCTCCAACCCCTCATAATGATAGTATAAATATATTAAAACCCTCAAATATTGAGTGCTGTTAAAACTATACTGTACTTTTACGCCGTTATAAATAGATACCATTGATATAGCATTTGATGACTAATCGCTTTAAATAATTAATTTTACACAATCTCCCATATACAATCACTTTGTTGTCCATCTGTCTGTATGTCCGTCTGTCTCTCTGTCAACTTCGAAAGCTCTAAAACTGGCCACATTCATAAAGGTCACTCAAATTGATCCTTAATAGTGACGTTTAACTGACGTTTATGTATAGGCTGACAAGTAGTTGAGGGAAATTTAATTATTTCATCTCTAATCAAATGTTTAAGTGGCGTTTGTGAATTCGGCCGTGTTTTCAGATTATTATATGGAATCGTTTAGGAAGATATTCGTAAAACAGAACGCGTGCCAACCCTGACCCCGCTTTATCTCCGAAACTGAGTCATAAAAATTCCAAAAAAGTACAAATAAGCACAAGATATCTTTATATATATACTCTCTGAAAAATACGATAAAGCTTTGATAATCCTCGGGACAATTTAAAAATCCTTTAACATCAAGTTTGTATTTGCGTGCGGGAAAATAATATCTAGGAACTCGATTTTAACCTACTTCTAATTATCGTATCGATTTGAAACTTCGCAACTATATTCATTTTTGATGGCAGTACAGTAATTTAGTAACATCGAGATTTATTTCTTGTTAGAAGCTAGATTTTTGCATATTTTTTATGTCAAGGTTGGAAAGTTAGAGGGCACAGGAGGGGGCGGACACACACATTATTAACCATTTTAGGAGCTCATATCTCGCCAAAATATTCACCAAATCGATAAAACAAATACGAACCCTTCATGTAATCTTTGAGAAGCAAGCCAACGATACCCCATTCGATAATATCCGTGAAATTTCTTTTTCTACTCTCAGTTTCTAGCACGGAGCAAAATCACTAAATTAAAATTTAAAAATTACGAATTAGCAGTGCACAGCAGAAATATACGAGTTAAATTTCTATTTTGTAGCTCCGATAGTGTCTGAGTAAAATGGCTGTGACATACGGACAGCCAGACAGACAAACAGACGAATATGGCGAATCTACATATAAGGGTTCCGTTTTTGCCATTTGGCTACGGAACTCTAAAAACTGCCTAGCAATAAACCAAAGCATGTGCTAAGCGGCCCATGGATTGTGGATACGGCGGATGACGAACTCCATCTAATATCATAGTCTATACAACTAATAGACGAGGTGTCAAATACTCCATAGCCATCATGTTGGCTACTTTAAGTATTTATTAAATCTTTATTCCACAGTAAAAAAACAGTTGCTTATGGGGAATTCGGAAACGCCACTTAAGCATTTGACTAGATACCTATATTATGTAGTTAAATGTCCCTCAACTAGTTGTCAACCTATACAGAAACGTCACTGAAACGTCGCTTTTAAAGTTCAATTTGAGTGGCCTTTGTGGATTCCGGCCACTAGAGTACTAAAAGTGGACTTGATTAATTGAGGTATTCTCTACCGTTCGAACCTTTGGGCATAGCAGAAATTGAATCGTGGGCGATGCTCCTAAATATATTTTTACAATGCATATGCCCGGAAAAAGCGTTTCCCGAGCAGCTCAATTGGCTACTTGACTATAGTAACAAATATTAATATATATATAATATTTCGACCCGTTTCCGATTTACAAACGGGTCGAGATTTTGTTTATGTGTGCGTGCGGCGACGCATAGATACTTTGGCGCACATACATACAAGCCGCGCGCGGTGTGTTTGTATGAAGATAACTTAATTCCCCCCTCTTTATACTATGATATTTCTGTGGAACGGTAGGTTAACGTAAATAAATGCATGTAAAAGAAACAAAAAGATCATTTTGACTGTTACTTTAACTTTTATTATATTAAGGGTCAAAAATAGTCAAAATAAGTGAAAAATAAATATTGCTTTTAAGTTCTGAATTACTAGTTTTTGATATCCTCATCCAATTTCTGTCACTTTTTAATTTTTACGATATTGGCCTAAAAACAGTATTTTTGGAAATAATTGCAAATTTCATATATTTTGTATACCAAAAAGAGCCCTGACGGCCATATGAAGCGTATTACCGTCAGGGCTCTTTTTACATTGGTTTGCTATACACTTTAATTGCACTGTGACGTCATAGCTCTGGGCCATTTTGTATGGAGCGTTTTTGTGAGTGGTATGAACTATGACTTTTCAAAGCGGCGTAATGCTTTGCGAACACAGTTTGGTTTCTATTACTCAGTACTTTCCAATAAAAGATGAAATAAAAATCATGCAAGTTCCCTATTGTGCGGAAAGTATATAAATACTACCTTCCGCCCGCGAGTTGGTCCGCGTGGAATTCGGTTCTAATTATTCCTTCGGGCACTTTTGATTTATCCGGGTTTAAAAATTCCCCTTTTTCCTATTCCAGGAGCTAAGGTCTAAATATATACGACGTTTCATGAAAATCCGTTCAGCCATATGGAGCTAAGTGGTAACAAACATACAGACACGCAAACACACAAACATTTGACTTTATAATATTAATAGGATTAGTAGGAAGTATGGTTATTTATTTCGAAGAGTAGGTATTTGTACCAAATTTTAGGTAGATAATAATATGGAATCAGTTCTTCCCATACAAACTTTCGATACATTAAGGTATCCAATTTTAGGGAGAGGTTACATTTATTTCTTGAACGGTTATCAAATTGTTTGTTATTATTATGTATTTTTTATGCAAGTAAATATTTAACGGAAACTGAATAATTTACACACACGCGACATAAACGCGTATTGCTTGTATCAGTGACAATTAAGTAATATAAATAGTTGTTTTTATAATAAAAGTTTTCATTTCATACGCGCTCCTTGGGTTTAATTCATCGTACCTACCAACCACGATCCTCTGATATTGCAACATTGAAACAGTGGCGAAGCGTGAAATATTTCCTAAGGGAAGCCGAAAGAATTATAACAGGACGTGCGAGTCTGACATTTAGTTAGAGTAACATGGACTTCACTGACAGCTAGCCGTAGCTTTCTAGCTTGGTAAAGCCGTCAGGAATCAGCTTGTAGGCAGGCTACGCCACGGAGCTCCCAGTAATTCTTCCAATTTTAACGTCTAAATAACAGAATTGAAGATCGGTCTGGCTCCGGTAGGCTAATGGCCGAATTCAGAAGCGCCACTTAAGCATTTGACTAGATATTAAGTAGTTAAATGTCCCTCAACTAGTTGTCAACCTATACAGAAACGTCACTTTAACTACAGCTCAGTTTGAGTGGCGTTTCTGAATTCGGCCATAAGTGTCCTGAACTCACCGACGCGACGCGTCTTACATGTCCGTATTCCGTATCGGCGTCATGGCGGATAAATGCGGGCGCTCAGCGGCCGGCGTCCCCGGCGCCGCGACCCGCGTGAGCCGCCGGATATCACGCTTCCGGACACCGCACTACCAATATGTCTATCAGTTTCTTACAGTGCAATAATCATTTTACATTAGACTTAGTTACAACCTATTTTTAGAAACCTTTTTTTACACAGTACGATTAAAATCAGTTAACGATTTGACTTTTCTCGGCTATTATCGGCTAAAGTCGGAGACGAAAGTGACACAAGTTACATTGCTGCTATTTCTTTTAGGTAGCATTCAACTTAAGGATGTATACCCAATATATCGATTTGTATATTTTTCGCTGAAATTGAATAGTATGGTAATATTAGTTGTTTCGAATAAGTGTAATAAAAAATAAAACCACTTTACCATTTTTTTAAAGGAGATAAATGACATTTAAGATTACATTTATATTTAATAGTTATATGCTGTGCCTGTGTTATTTGTACCGGAAGTTGATTAAATTATAAGAAAAAGCGAAAAATCGTTCTGTCTCATAGTACTTTTATAATCAGAAAATGTATTTTCTATAACATTATACTCTCCTCGACTTTTTGATGAAATAAAAATTTCGTTACCGTTGTTCCCACGGAAATATTCTACATTGGATTTCCATGTGTCCGGACCGTAACGTCAAACGGTAGGGAAAGGCCGCTAGCGCTGTTGCCACTCGAGTAGTCAAATCAGTCAGTCAAAATTACTTATTGCCGTTATTTGGTGCAAATGAAACAAAACTTGAAAAATAAAATAGATGTACTGCAGATTTGACGTAGTTAACATCCTTAAAGTATCGTAAACGCAATGTATATCACCTGCTATGATGACATTACTTACCAGTAGACCTAAGAAGTTTACGGAAGCGATATGGACATGCATTATTAATGTACTGATGTATATAAATGTACCTATAATATAAAAATATTAATGATTCTTTATTAATCAATAGTTACTGTTTTACGTAAGCTAATAATATGATATTTGTCATGCGTGTCATACTGTCAAAAAATAGTCACTAATTATTTTTCTTATTTCAATATAAAGGTTGTGTTACTTTAGAGCTATAAGGAGGTTTTGTTGCTCATATCCTTCTGTTGTATTGTGTTTGATAACGGGTAATAAGTATTATTCAAAGGTCATATCTGTAATTTGATATACTCTATGTGAAAAACGAGGGATACCGACAATAACCGAGGATGGCCGAATGGTGAACTTTTTTTAATAGTACTGTACGTATGTAACTTCACTCGTTAATTTGTTTGTACTATGTTCATGTCTATCAAAGGCATTATTAAGGCTCGTGCACATTGGGGTGGCTCGCGCCGCAATGCATTGCATTATCTCATATACCTAAGTAAAAAATAATTAAATAAAATATAGGAGAGAATGCAATACGTTGTGGCGTAGCCTGACCTAATGTGTGTATTGTAATGACAGCCAAATTCAAAGTCAACTAATTTGGTTGAGCGATGTGGCAGTGGCAGCTCGAGTTCGTGTGATTGGTGTTCGACATGATTGGTTCGCCGCGACAGCAGCACTTCGACAGCGCTACACGACGATTCACTTGAAGTAACAGAGTTCGGCTATTGATTATTTGCCGATGAACTTCGGTTTAAAAACATCGTGCATACTTATGGAATCATATTCCATAACTCTAATTACTCAAGTGATTTTTAACGTTGATTAATTTTTAGTCGTTTAAATATGATTCTTGAATTTTGTAATTAAGGTAGTAATATTATTGGTTAATCTGTGGAATTAAGTATTAATTAATTCATTCTTTAAAACGTACTACTTGACAAAAATTGTGAATTAATGATATTATTTGTAGTCGTATGGAGTTTCAAAATAAAAGCCCTGCTAAACACCTTTTTAATACAAGTAAATTTCATGATAGCATATGCCTACTGGAAGGAATACTTTGTACAGGAGCCATTTGCCTAATCGTCAGTATAACAACGTTGACGTAACATGTAGCGAATGTATGTTATATGTATGGTGTTGTATGCATAGCATTTTAATGATAAGGCATTCTCTACCAGTCAACTACTAGGCCAAACAGAAACATGTTAAGGATGGTGCAGGAAGTATAGACCCTTAACCAATACATGCGGAATCGGTCGCTACCGCTGCCGCAAGCATTACGCTCCGTCTCAAGGTGAACGGCCGCAGTGACTTGAAGCCGCCCACCCGACCGCGTGACGCGTGACCCGCCCAACACTTGCGCTAGGTCACGGTCGCTCCGCCGGTCGCAGCGCTCGCCGCCCGCTTCCACCCAGTGTGGCCGCATCTCGGTGGCTTGCCCGATTTTTCCGTTCGAATAGTTTCTGATGCGACCGATGTGTCTGGTTTGTCATTTCATGTCATTTTGTAAGTAGGTACAAAGGTTTCGTCCCTGACCTCACGTAAGAAGGTCGCTTCTTACGTGAGGTCAGGGACGAAACCTTTGTACCTACTTACACTAAGTTTTATTTTATATAAATCCTTCGAGGTATTTCAGTCTTTTTAAAATCAAATTTCGTAACCTACTACAAATTTTAAATTGATTTAAATAACTAGGTACCTACAGAGTAAACATAGACTACTAAAATTATAAACTTCTTTTTTTGGTTATACGTCTTCGGTAAAAAAAGTAGAAGAAATTAATGCTGCTTTAGACTATGGACTAAGTTTCCTAAATATGGACTACCATATCGTTTTAGTTAAATAAAACTCAGAATGTATAGTTAAAGAAATCTTTTTCGTTTTAGATTTTGCAGAAACTATAACTAACTCTAGCAAACTTAATGTTACCTATACAAAATCACAAACTTGAACTTTTTCTAGGAGGTAGTTTAAATTGGAATACTACGTTTTTAATACGGGCCGTGGGTCTTTAATATGGACCATTGTTATTTCCAATAGTACATGACATAAGCGTAAAGCGTGGTTTTCGGGACATTAATAGTTATCGATGCCTTTAATTATAGTCACAGCAATGGAATCTGTATTGTTATCATTGTTACTTCGTCGATTCTTTTGATATCGCTGCCATATCCTAAAATGAGGAATGACTGAGTTCACAATATGGATCACATGCTTCTATACGGACCACTAGTCCATATTTGAAACCACTTCATTGATCCGTATTGCAAAATAAGCACTTGGTAAACGTTAAATAATTGTAAAAATAATATGGTCGAGAATAGCTTTTGACAAACTTATTAAAAAAATACACCAACAGTGGACAGAATCTTAAAATGGCGGCGGCTGATATAAACACACATGTAGCTTGTCTGTGATCGACTGGCGGGGTGCCGCGGGATGGAAGTATCTGTACCAATACCATGAGTTTACGTAAACCGTTCTCGTTATCGAAATCTATCGCTCGGTCCCTTTTACTTGTATCGGCAACAAGCAGTATTTCTTCGATAACGAGAATGGTTTGCGTAAACTGATGGTAAGGGTACAACTGTATTTAGCTACCTTAACGTTGATAGTGCTCCATATTATATGACTGGTGCAAATTAAAATACAATACAATTCAATACAAATACTCTTTAATGTATACCACATACAACATATTGGAAAAAGACAAAGAAATAAGTAACACACAAGTACTTAGGGAATTTACTCTACTCAATTAAGCGTCTGAATCGCAAGATAAGCTACAAAGCCCACTACTGCACCTCTATTCGGGAACGCTAAGTGATGTTGTAACGACTCGCAACCGAGATTTCTCGTCCCACTCTTCCGCACGACGCGTAATGCGTAAGAGCGAGATGCGAGTCTCGCTCGCAGGTCGCTGCAGTATCACTTAGACGTTCCCGAATAGACGCCCTGTTGTATTATTTAAGGGGTTATCTTAAGTCTAGTAGTGACTAAATGCAGAGCGTTTTTGATTTAAATAATTATTATAATTTAAAGACATCATTAAAACTATATACTCCAAACGAAAAGCGGAAAACGACTGAGGGAAACATCCTACATAGTAAAAGGTGTTAGACCGTTCCATGTCCCCAAGTTGTTTTCAGAGAAATATTTTAATAAGGATGAGGTAGCGAAGATAATTGATATGCGAAGTCCCTGTGGTAAAATAGGCTTTTTTGGTTGCTTGCATACTATTTAATAAACATATTAATATTTAACCGCTGCTTCAAGCAATACGCGTTTATGTTGTAGTAAACCAATGTTACTGTTAAGGCCCGGGCACACCAAACGCGGTTGCGGCGCGTTTGCGGCGCGAACGCGGGTCTGCGCCGTTGTCGAACGGCGCGGGCGGATTTACTATGGCACACCAAAGCAGCCGCGGGACCGCGGCGGTCCCGCGCCGCCGCGGTGTGGCATGGTATATCCGCCCGCGCCGTTCGACAACGGCGCGGACCCGCGTTCGCGCCGCAAACGCGCCGCAACCGCGTTTGGTTTGCCCCGGCCTTTAGTGTCACATACTACAGCTCCCTCAAAAGTCCGTCTCATCACCCCCGGGGTGCTAGTTAGTAACAATATATTTTTAAATGCATATTACGTTTACAATTTTTCCTATCATGGCTATTCGAGGAAAATAATTTATTTAAAGGAAGGCAAGTAAGTAAGTCTTAACTACTACTTAAAACTACGTAATTTATTATACAAGTGTGATATTTAAGGCCTTCCCAGTGTCATTGCTTTTGTTCCAAAAAAAGAAACCAACCAAATTGTGTGTTGAACTGGACCCACCCCCGTCCGCCCGTCTTTATGTTATTTATGATCGAACTCATAATCAATTAACGGACATTACCACGTTCCCTTATACCATACAAAATATTCACTAACGAACATGTTAATCGATAATTATAGGTGGACTATCGAAGCAGGCGTTAGTGGTGCCACTGGTGCCCAGTGCATCGCCACTGGTGCACCGTGCATCGCCACTGGTGCCCCGTGCGTCGCCACTGGTGCCCCGTGTGTCGCCACTGATGCTTGCTTCAAAAGCCTACCTTTAGCGACTCTTAGGTAGCGCCATTAGACAAACGTCGAAAAGAGGATCAGATGAAGATAAATGAGTTTTCAAATACCGGCTAGGACTGACATTCGCAAAAGTTCTAAGTTAATAAAAACTAGTGGCTCCGTGAGCTGTAGACCTCGCGACAAAAGACTTCAAAAAACTGAATCTAAAACAAAAACCCTTTGAAAAGTAAGAAATAATGATTGGCCTTGCGACAAACTTAACTTTGCCGTTGAAAAACTGATGTCTCAATATATCGACATACGTAGAGTCAGTTTACCAACACCGCCGGTAAGATTGTAATTGCAAAAACCTCCATATCTCCGCCATTTTGAAATATTTCGAAAAACTGAATCGACAAAAAAATATTATACATTTACCGATCCTCCTCACAAAATTTCACGAGAATCGGTTGAGAACTGCGATCTGTAGACGAGACCAAATGGACATCCGCCTCGTACGAAAGCATTTTTGCCCAAGCTGAAACGGTGACGCTTCGCTCGCTTCGCTCGCTCGGTCGATTATAAATAATTCAATGCAGTATTGAGGTTCAATAATAATTATTGTAAGTAGGTATTCCAACATAGGCTCAGCAGAGTGTAATAGCACCCAGAGTTCAACTAAGACTTGTTTAAGAAATGTAAATTATTTAATAATTTTTGTTAGCTCGTTCCTTATTTAACGTTTTTAAAGAAACTAAATCCACGTACAGTATTTCACGATCATCATAGTAAGCCCTAAAAATACCCTTCTCAATTTGCAATCATGCAACAAAATAGCTTTACAAAGTGCTATCTTGGAAACCTTTACAAGCGCTCATTTTGTTCTAGACCATCGTTCTTTGTTCGCTTGTATATTATTAAATGCCGTGGAGTTTCTGACAGTGCATTCGTATGAATGCAATTCAAGCAATATCATACATATTATTAGATACTTTCTTCAAAACAATCTAAATAGGAGACAGTTTTGCGTTTCCTTTTGTACATGCGAATGTTCTAATTTTTATAAGCTATTGAAGTCTTCATAAAAATGATTAATTTGTAGGCACGTTCACTTTATATCCTTTAATTTTATTTTTAAGTGCACAATTACTTTCCTATTCTCAAGTAAAATGTCATTCGAACGTCAATCTGATTTATAGAGTAGCAAATCAAAGTGAATCATTAACTAATTGTTGAAGGGAACAAAGCTCATAGGTAACATGTCGTTGACAATTGTCATGTTCATGTTCATGTTCATTTATTCATAATAATAATATTATAGGTCATAGTAAATTATTTTAAAACATTAAATTCGAATTATAATTAAAATTAAATTAATTCATGATTAAATTTCATTGTTAGGGTTCCGTAGCCAAATGGCAAAAAACGGAACCCTTATAGATTCGTCATGTTTGTCTGTCTGTCCGTCTGTCCGTCTGTCTGTCTGTCTGTCCGTCCGTATGTCACAGCCACTTTTTTCATCAAACCCATACGTGTGGGGTTTCTATGGATAGGTTTTCAAAAATGATATTGAGGTTTTTAATATCATTTTATTCTAAACTGAATAGTTTGCGCAAGAGACACTTCCAAAGTGGTAAAATGTGTGTCCCCCCCTGTAACTTCTAAAATAAGAGAATGATAAAACTAAAACAAATATATGATGTACATTACCATATATAATTTTCGTTAACTGTTGTATTGTAAACCCATTATTATACTTCTAAACACAGAAGCATTAATATAGATATAAAACATTATAAGCAGTATTGTAAACCCTTTATAAAACTTCTAAACACAGAAGCATTAATATATATAAGTCTAAATCATTATAAACACTTATTGCAACCTAGTTTGTTATATATTTTTACGTTTGATGTTGAAGCGAACGCAATGTATGCTGTCTAGCTAAACCAGTCCATGGGTCCACTGAAAACTAGCGTCGTATTCCCCCAATAGGCGGTACGACACACAGCTGAGTGGATGCCATTTTCGCAGCAATATATAACTTCTTAAAAATGTAAATCGAACCGGTAATCGGTTATTAATCGAACGTGGCCACAAGTAGTCTTGTGGCTCTGCCCACCCCATTAGGGATTTCGGGCGTGATGCTATGTATGTATGTTAAAAATGTAAAAATTGTATTTTTTTGTTTCTGCGAAATAAATATTTTCTATTTCTATTTCTATTTCTATATAAACTTCCGCCGAAAATTGGATCGAACGAGATCTACTAAGTAGTTTTTTTAATACCTCATAAATCACGGAACCCTTCATGGGCGAGTCCGACTCGCACTTGGCCGCTTTATTTTTAAAATGATAGTGCATATTATTGTCGTATAATAATCCCTTTCTTGCGCTGAATCTCCTAAGAACCCCAATATTAAAGTACATATCTACGCAGACAATTTCATTTTGATTATGATTCGTATTGTGTGAGAAGAAATGCAAAGAAAACCAACCTAATTGTTGAAAAAGCTTCGATCACATGCACGGTTGGTGAAATATTATGATTTTATTATTAATTTGAATATCTCGTACGGTCCTATGGAGTGTGCTGTAGCAATTTCATTATTATTTCAATCAACTGAATGTAAATTTATTCAACAATCTCGCAAGGTAATTGCGATGGAATGCTCTCGCTTACTCCCATGTCTTCTCGCTCTAGCACATTACAATATTCGCTAGTCCCCACATTCTTATGCGTTCAATCAAACCTAAACATGGCTGTTTTACATTGTTGCGCGCAGGGCTACATCACGCATTGTTCGTTGTTGTTTTTGTGTTTTGCACCGAAATATTCAAGGCACAACACGTGACATTTTTTTCTCACCTCACTAGCTCGGAAAGGCTTTCTTTGTTGCTTAAAATCTGCGCGCAAAACTGCACTAGCGCTTGCGTGGAAAAGTGATTCGAATTTCAAACTGACATTCGGCTACTCTGTGATTGATAATAATCTAGAAGCAGAAAAAGAGCACGAAATTAGGCGTTCAAAAAGTTCATCATTAATAATAGTCTGGTATGCTTCATTTTAAAATAATTAAATTCAAGAATAGTGTTTGTTAATTCACATAATATTTGTAACTAGCTACTGCCCGCGACTTCGTTCGTGTGGAATTCGGTTATAGTTATTCCCACGAGAAATTTTAAATTTTTACGGGATAAAAAGTGTCTTATGTGTAAATCCAGGGTTAAGCTATCTGCACTCTAAATTAAATTCAAATTCGTCACACAGGCGCGCACTCACATATTTTCGGTATTTTAATACCTATTAGTGTGATTAGTAGCTATGATCCTATGATGTTACTTTATTATTTATTAACAGGTTATCGTTTTTTGGTATATTTTTTGCATAATCACTTTAAGTCGTGACTACGAGCATAAACTCTTATGGCATATTCAAGGTTCACTACGCAAAATGTTCCTTAGCCGAATAATCTTTAGGCATAACATTGATGATCCGAATCATCGTAAGAATAGTACATTGTGCATCTAGGGCCGTAAGAAGGGGATAACTAACGAGAGTCTGTTAGAAGCCCGACGCCGATAGGCGAGGGCTTTTATGACTCGAGTTTGTTATCCCCTTACTGCCCGTGATACACACAATGTTTTTCATCACATTTGCGAGGAAATGAAATAAAAATTAGACAAAAAAAGTATATATATTAATTTTATTTCCATTTTACATCGTGAATTACCATCAGGTGGGTGTTCATAAACTGAGCGTATGTTGCGATCAGCGCGGGGCAGCTCCGCCGGCTTGCGGTCGCGCGCCCCGCCGGCTGCGGCTCCCGAGCAGCTCCGCCGACCTGGCGCACTTAACTGCCCGCGGGAGTTCGAAACCATACAAAATCCATAGTTATGGATTTTGTATGGTTTATAACTCCCGCTGACGGCGGGGCCCGTAGAGGAGTTAAATCGGCTATAGTTGCTCTATACGCTTGCGTATAATAACAGCCTTTCCGAGCAAGTGTGATGAAAATAAAATAGTTTCGAATACAATTATTAAGCAGTATATATTACAGCATACGCCTATTCAGCTTTTTATAAGCAAGCAGGATTTTCCAGGCTGTTACAGAAAAAAAACACCTAACATCGACGGCTAAGGCGAAAGTGTTGCTTCGCTTCGCTCCATACCATTACCATGAGTTTATGCAAACCGTTCTCGTTATCAAAATCTATTGGAA
The DNA here is from genome assembly GCA_947859335.1 of Tortricodes alternella. Classification (NCBI taxonomy): domain Eukaryota; kingdom Metazoa; phylum Arthropoda; class Insecta; order Lepidoptera; family Tortricidae; genus Tortricodes; species Tortricodes alternella. The sequence goes on along the minus strand of OX401970.1, from coordinate 15,617,540 downwards.
ATACTGCTTGTTGCCGATACAAGCGAGCGATAGTTTTCTATTACGAGAACGGTTTGCATAAACTCATGGTTTGTACTGAATCTAACCTATCCGAGTTGCTTCTGTTCCGATCCACCTTGCTCGCTCACTGCTATACCATTTTTAGAAATTATTGTAATTTTGCTACACAACATTGTACAACATGATCATTATGCAACATAACCATTATGCTAAACAAAATTATTCTTAATAAAATTCGGCCTTTATATTTGTTAGTTGTACGAAATACGCTTTTTGCAATTTTAACATTCGACGGATAACTATTATTCTCAGTATGTTATACATGCATAAAATGCATGTTATACCTACAATAAAACCGGTGGTGAAAAACCAGAACTCCTCAACGATTGACGTCCTGATACCTTGGATAGCAACGTTTTGTAAAGGGTGATGAGCAATAGGCATTATATTATGGGATGTAGTAAATGTGTGTCATTAAATCACATATAATAATTACTAAATAAAGAGAAAAAAATAAAATAAGCACATAAAAAAACCCTTTGAAAAGTAAGAAATAATGATTACCTTCGTAAATAAGTTACCTAGTAACGTCAGATATATTGTTGATTAGGTAAGTGATAAATTAAAAATATCGAAGTCGGTTGCAAATAAATTAGAACATCCCTCATATTGTGCTCATTTACTAGACACCGATTTCAATGTATTTAATTTATCACTTAATCAACAATATATCTGACGCTTCTAGGTAATTTACTTACGTAGGCCAATCATTATAATCTTACTCAAAGGGTTTCTGAAGTCGATTTTTTTATTTGTTATTGAAATAATAAGAGAGCATCTGCAACATTACGTCTCACCATAAATTACTCTGTAAACATATTGATTTAGGACACGCAGCATGTAAACGGATATATACTCGTATATACGCACGCATACACATTTACACAGTTATTTAAGAATATCATAAGTAAGTTTAGTTTGCGTCACGTAAAAAGAGCGCTGACAGCCATACATTTATTGTCGGCGCTCTGTTTAATAGTTTTCGGATAGTACACAAAATTAATTTACCTGTTACTACTTTCTGCTGGCTTTGCAAGGCAACCCTCGCGTTACAAGTGGAACGTCAGAAAGAGAAAGGGGCATAATAAGAAAAAGAGGTGTCCTTTAGACGCGTTTCTCTACCTAAGTTCATGTTTTGTATAGAAGTGAGCCATGCCTGCTCGTTCAGGCCACTTCCACTTTTTTATATTCCATGCATTAAATTACACCGTGGTCCGTATCTTTGTTGTGACTTTGTCACGCTCAGGCGTATTAAATGAGATATTTTGCTTTCGTTTCGTACTTACCTTGCTTTAAAATAGAGACCAAAGTTAAGGTAGGGTACGTGCTTTTTTCAAAGCAACCGATTGGATTATGAATTTCTAAGTGGTAAAGTAGTTCCCACGTTCTTATTTCAGTAAATTCGTAATTTGGATTAATATGAATTTAATCCGAAGTGGATAAAGTAATAACATATTAACAAGAACTCTAATTGTTTGAGTATTATAAAATTGAACACGCTGTACGACTGAGCGATGTCTTGTGGCTATTAGCGATAATACTTATTTTATTTAGCACTCGTAGTGCAAGCGTTCGGCGTAACATTTCATCGTATGAATTGTTAAACGAAGTAGCTCATACTTTATGAGCTAGTTTCCGGCAAAAGCAAGCCATATTGCTATTTAAATACATGCGTTAATAATACAAAATTTCATGCAAACAAGATTATCCACAGCCGTTTCACTCTTTAAAAATGTAGCATTAGGTAAGTCGCTTCTTGGTACGCGATACATGTTTAACTGTATGATACATGGTTAAATAACCTTATGCTTAGACTAGACATTCTACAGATAACTAAATTGATCTACACTTACCAGTAGAATCGCAATCGAATGTTGGTAAAACTGCGGCCTATTTTAAACTATCCAATTCATGTAAAAGTAAACTTGCACTAATAAATATAAATAGGAAGGAAATTCATTGAATAAACTTTGAATATTTTTGCAGGTTAGTGGATATGACAATTGATGTCGATAAAGTCGGACGAAAACCATACAATTCCATACTAAGCCGTGCGGATTCGGAGACAAAGAATACAGTACAATACAAATACTCTTTATTGAACACCACATAAAATAGATGAAGAATGAGGAAGAATGTAATTCGGTATAACGTTACTTTGTCTTACAATTGAAATCTGATTGTTCTTTCGCTGATAAATACAAATTGGATTCTAAGCGAAACAACACAAAGGCCTGCTTTAGCGGTCGCCTCTAAATCTTCTATTTGTCCAAAAACGTTGCAATTGAATGCATTTCGGTATGGAATATCGAAACCTCAGAGTGGGTGATGCAAGTATTTCTCATCTGTGTACGCACGGGGGTTAGGGTGTGCACAAAGCGAGGGCGACCCGCCGCCGACAACGCCACCCCGCGCCTGCTTTCTAAACCTCCATGCAAATAGTACAGGTTTGCTTGGCAACATTTCATGCTTAGTGTATACAAATAATGTGCGGTACGGCTACAAACTGCGCAAAGGGGCGCATATAGGGTAATGTAAGCAGCAAACGCCGACCCAAACTTAGGTATTCAAACAATTCGCCAACGATCGTTCATTGATAATAGGCGCGCGATCTAAGATAATTCAACTGTGGGAGTAGGACAGTACTTTCATCGCACAAGTTTAACGCGATGCGGTAAACAAATATAAATTTTCCATTTACATGACTATTGGGTAATTTCCCCCACATTCTGTTAAGTAGCTTGTTTGCTCTGTATTTTTACCAATTAATTACTCTAATAGCTCTTATTGTTAACATTTGGTCGGGCCACATGGGTCTCGTTAGTTGGATAACGATAACGAAGATTTGGCCGTCGTTTTAAGATAAAGCCTACAATCAAGGGCCATTGTAGATTTTCCAACAGAAACAATAATGCAGAAATGCCAACCGTTTTAAATCAACGTTAGCGGAAGTCGCATTGCCCCAACGTTAGTAAGTGGATGGGCGTAATGATAATATTTTACTGCATTGGGCCAACGTCACTTAACATCTAATAGCGCCTTCGTTGCATACAATGCAGAAATGCCAACCGTTATTAAACAACGGTAGCGGTATTCACAATTACCCAACGTTAGTAATTGGTTGGGCGTAATGATAATCTTTTTGTTATATTGGTCCAATGTTAGTTTTATGTGGGCAAACTCCTAACTATATCCCTATAGATTCCGTACTGTTGGCCAATGGATGCCAACGGAAAATGCTACTATGGTATGTAGTTAAATAGCTTGTAGCTTGCGTAATATTTGCAACGACTAGGTAGTTTTCTTTAAGAATAGGTATTAATGTACAATTATTATGACGGCTCCTTACAAAAACATACAATTTTCTTTGTTCTTGGTTAATTTACTTGTGATGACAGTTAAAACAGAAATTGAAAGGCCTCATCAAAACTTTTGCTGAAGGGAACTCTGTATATATTTTTTTTGTATTTGTTGATTTTTTCGGAGCACTTCTAAAGTATGACCTACCAAACAAAAAAGAATCATCAAAATCAATTCATAATTGGTGAAGTAATCGCGTAACAAACATACAAAAACATACAGTCGAATTGAAACGCTCCTTGAAAGTCGGTTAAAAAGAAAATAGTAAGAAATTAATAATAATACCATAATCAAATATAAAAAATAAGAAGTATAGGTATAGAAATAGCTAACATTTGATATAATGATACGAAAAAGTATCTAGTCGTCACACGTCCGGCTGACTGAAGCGGAGAGCGACTTAAGTCCGTGCGATGTCGGGACACCTTGGGCGTCGGCCGTAACGTGTTTTGTGGATGTGAGCGATCATTAACGTTGTGACTGAAGTGCCGCGGCGGCAAATTCCCAAAGAGCTCAGACAATTTAGCAAAAGGCCGGTTCCACAATCTGTCGGTGACGTCGGGCTGGTCGGTGCATAAACACGACCACTCCCCAGGGTTGCCTCTAGCACAAAGACCGTCGGATTCGCAAGGCAAAATGCATCAGCCACCCTCCTATCTAATATTGCCTGATGTATTTTGAATAATTGCTGGCAATACCGCCGCCGGCTGATTGCATGCCTTACAAAGAGGCACGGTTGACGGAAAATGTCTTGCTTGGAATTTCGTTGCTAATGCACCGGGCAGAGCTTTATGCTGGGCCGTGTGCCGTGTACTGTTGCTAAGGCAGCAGCACCTATTTTGCAGATGACAATTCGGAGCTATTGCCCGCTCTGCAGTTGCAATGATATTTTTTATAAGTACTTAAATCAAGTTTTCACCCGTGACTTGGTCGCGATTAAAAGCTTTATTTTTACTTGCGATCTAAATTAAATGTGCGTGATATTTCCTTTACCGTGGCTTAAGCTATGTGCCTGATTTCTGCTAATCAGTAAAATGGTTGCGTCCAATTTTAGTAAAAAAAAAAATTGATAATATTAATAAAGATTAGTAAAATTTATGATATTTTAGTAATACTAAAAATTACTTAATTTTAAGTATTATCAACCCGACAGTCAAAGAGATCCCAACTGATGGGTTCTTGGCATCGACAATCTTATCATGTTAGTATCAAGAACTTTATGATACTAAGCACTTTACATTTTGCTATCGCACTCACCCTTAGTTCTTATTGAAAACGGGCTGGTTCCGCATCTCGCTGTCACGAACTGTACCATTATCATGAGTTGCGCAAACCGCTCTCGCTAGCGTAAACTATCGCTCGGTCCCTTTTACTTGTATCGGCAACAAGCAGCATTTCCGATAGATTTCGATAGCGAGAACGTTTGCGCAAACTCATGGTAAGGGCTCTGGTACTACCCACGGGTATTTAATATTCGCCTACCCGTGTACACGGGCACGGGCTAAAGCACAGACTAAATACAAGGGTACCCCGTGTACACTTGCCGACCGGACTCTTAATACCGCCGAGTCTAACAACACGGGTACCTTCACGTCTAATTACTTAGGAGCTTTAGTTCGCACACAATACAATGCTCACAATTACTGTTAACTTTCATTTTTCTTGCTACAAATCCAGATACGTGACTGTGAATTTCATTTGACATCGAGTATGTTGGAAAATGCGTTGCAATTATTTATCTACATTCGCCATAATTTTCTGCTTCGATTGCAGAATAATTTCGTAATCCTGTCGTGCTTTCGCATATTTTTGTTGAGCAGTTCAGTATTCAAATCTGAATCCAATATTTTAACCGAAAGATAGGCACAAATTACTACCGTTGATCAAACTATTTAACTTAGAAGTAGTGCGACAATATTCTAAAAATATTTTTAACAAAAAACAAAACCGACTCCGAAACCCTTTGAAAACTAAAAATAATGACTGGTGATCTATTACGTGAACCATTTCGGGCAATTTTTGACCCCCCCATAACTTAAAATTTAATTGACCAACACACTTGCAGTTTTGCATGTCTAGTCAGACCTGCTTCTAATTACTGAATCCCAAATTTCTTACCATTTACGAGATATTGGCCTGGATAAGCATTGCAGATTGCAGATTTGAGTATTTGATATTAATTTCAACTTGATACCTCCACGCGTCCTTGAGAAAAAGGTCTTGACACACAGACAGAAAGACGGCGGACGAACGGACGGACGGACGAATGTAACGATAAGGGTTCCTTTTTTCCTTTTGAGTTACGGAACCCCTTAAAACGAGTCCATTGACCTAATTACTCAGTAGACTTTATTTTGTACCATCAAACCTATTTATTTCAGGATTCATAAATGACACTGACTTGTCAAAAATGAACTATTGTTGTTCTAATGAGAATAAATTCTTTTTAAACCGAAAATTATGTCAACTCTTAAACCTTATTAATATTTTGATATGCCGCTGCTAGAGGCTGGGATTAACCTCAATCTGTAATTATAAGGGGAATGCAATTACAAATACCTCTGAAGCTTTGCGCCAAATACAGAGAGATGTCCTTCACCACATTCAACAGACCGTTCGACGATTTCTCGTGCTTTTGATTGCGTCGCTAACAATCGTCCCTTGTACCACGAACAGCTCTGGACGATCAACGCAGAGGTAGGGTCGTACAGTGAGTGGTGTGATTCTGTAACGTGCGCAGCGTGATCGGCGGATAGACTTAGACTGCAAGGTCGAAGTCATTCAGTTTAAATTTGAATGTGTTCCTCATCACTGATCAGCCGCTGCGTACGGTAGCAGGCCTTGCAGCGAGACTTGAAGGAAGAGTGTTGTGGTTGATCGATTTCGCCCTATGCCCGCGAGTAGTTTGTCGCTCAGTGCCTCTCTGTCAAACTAGTCAAATTTGTAAGGGATGCACTGAGCGACAAATGACTCGCGGGCAGGTTGTGCTAGACGTGCAGTGTGCCCCTCGTATAAATTATAATATTTATTTCTTCCGTAGCATCAATACACAACAAATGAATGGAGTAGTTTCAAATTTTTGTTTAGAGGATACCGCGGCCGGTGATACGCTATTTCAGATTAGGTCCTGTATGTGCAAAAACAGAAAAATGCACGTACATTTTCGCAGAATTAGATAGTAGTAAGCGCCTTATCAGTTTTTCCCTGTTTTCTTTAACACTCGTCATGGTATGGATAATTCCTTTTTCCATTATTTATCTCATTTCATTTTTATTAAATACATCTTTTAAAAGGAATTTTAATTAACTCAGAGGAGCTATTTTTGTTGTGAAGAGAGAACTTTGCAATATTTTTCCATGGTGGTTCCATCGATGGTACTATCTGATGGTACCACGGTTGTTAAGGAAGGGTTGTCTTTCATGACATGTTTTTGTTTTTAAAAGATGGAAAGCAAGCTGTAAATAATCATGCAAGTATCAGAGTATTATAACTCGCCCAACGTAAAAGGGCGGCATTGCAGGGGATGTACCTGCGCATGGGTACAGTCGCGCACAGAAGTTCTTTGCTATTGTTTCATATTACAAGCGTTATATAAATTGTAGAATAATATATTTACTTCAATAGCTACTTTGGGATTAGAATTTTGCTACTCCAGAAAACAAAACGGTTAATTCAATATGAAAATAGGAAATCCATTAAAAAAAACTGAAGCTTTGGGTGACACGCCTTCCATGACACTGTCAGAGGTCACATGGAAGCCAGATGATGACGAAGTGTTGCTAAAAGAAACAACTTCATCGTCATTGTCGTCATCACTTGAGCTACCATCATTAAATCGGTATCAGAGTCATCGCGTCATCAACGCGAATGACAAATGCTGCTCTAATGCAAATACATCCGTTTTTTATTTTTTATTGGTTAGCGTGCACAATAAATGTAATTTATTTTATAGGAAAATTAATGATGTGATGTACCTAAGTACATAGTTTCAACTTAATTAAAAACTAAATTAGATATAAAATAAAACTAAACTAAATTTACTTAAAATAAATGTAAAAAATCTGAACCCCTCGGTAGGCCCATAACGCAAACTGCATTACTTGTTATCAGACTCTAACTTTTACCTTAACGGGACTAAAGTGGTGGTATACTATTTAGGTTAAATAAGAATTATCTTTTATATTTATTTATCAAGTAAAAAACATTCAAATATACAGTGTGGAACGGAACGAGTCACCTTCCTGAAAATATCGTAATATATAAGTGATGTACAATCACTTTGTAATGGTTAGAAAAGTTTAATTAAAATAAAATAAAAGCTTTCTAATAAAAAAAATTTATCATGGGGCCAGTCCTAATATTATACTACATATATACCATAGGTAATATTTGTACTAACAAGCCTAAGCCCCATATTGGGTCCAATTTGAAACCAATCAACAACAACACTCTTCCTTCAAGTCTCGCTGCAAGGCCTGCTAACGTACGCAGCGGCTGATTAGTGATGAGGCACACATTCAAATTTAAACCGAATGAATTTGTCCTTACAGTCTAAATTAATACTTTCGTTTAGCAACTGATCACGCTGCGCACGTTACAGAATCACACCACTCACTGTACGACACTACCTCTGCGTTGATCGTCCGGAGCTGTTCGTGGTACAAGGGACGATTGTTAGCGACGTAATCAAAAAGCACGAAAAATCGTCCAACGGTCTGCTGAATGTGGTGGAGGACATCTCTCTCTGTATTGGCGCAATGCTTCAGAGGTATTTGTAATTGCATCGCGTATAATTACAGATTGAGGTTAATCCCAGCCTCTAGCAGCGGCATATCAAAATATTAGTTAGGTTTAAGAGTTGACATAATTTTCGGTTTAAAAAGAATTTGTTCTCATTACAACAACAATAGTTCATTTTTGACAAGTCAGTGTCATTTATGAATCCTGAAATAGCCTATACTAAAAAACCGGCCAAGTGCGAGTCGGGCTCGTGCACGAAGGGTTCCGTACCATTATCTATAAAAACGTCAAAAAAATCACGTTTGTTGTATGTGAGCCCCCTTAAATATTAATTTTATTCTGTTTTTTAGTATTTGTTGTTATAGCGGCAACAGAAATACATCATCAGTGAAAATTTCAACTGTCTAACTATCACGGTTCATGAGATACAGCCTGGTGACAGACAGACGGACGGAAAGATGGCCAGACAGACAGACGGACAGCGGAGCCTTAGTAATAGGGTCCCGTTTTTACCCTTTGGGTACAGAACCCTAAAAAGAAATTATAAGTAAACAAACACTATCGCTATGACATAATTGTTGACATGCCAATTTCGTTCATGAATCAGCAAATAAATAGGTTGACGATACAACATATAGTCTACTGAGTAATTAAGTTAATGGCTCAGCTTACTGTACCTTGAAAACGGCTACAAATATGAACGAAATTTCTTCGAGATAAATATAGAACTAAGACTACAGAATCTCACATTTGTGGGAAGGTCACTCATTCCTTTCCAACCTTGTATATACCTATTAAAAATTACAGATGAATTGAGAACCTCCTCCTTTTTAAGTCAGTTGGTCGACCATTTAAGTCGTATGGCCGTCACCGCTCTTTTTACGAGATGCTACCTGTAGCTTTGGAAGTTTCGTTGCCTCTGCAGTTGGTTTTAAATTATGATGGGTTCAGAAACAATATTTTCTGGCAACAAGTTATTTGTTGCAATCGTGGCTGCATATTTCCGTTATCCGGCGCATTTTCACATCACACACACTCCGAGAAGACTACTATTCATATTTTCAACTAAAATGTAAATTACAAACAACTTTTTCTATTCAATTCTACAACAATTCTACTTTCGTTCATCAAAATACCAACATAATGGCGGCAATTCGATCCTCCGTCAAGACCATTTTTTTTAAATCATAGACAAACGAATGAAGTCTCTATTCTCATGTCACTCGAGATCAAATGTTGTGCAGTTTATATTAAAAAACATACTGAATTGACGTTTCGTATCAATAACTGTTTTAATATCTATGGATACTAGAATAGAGACCAACTTGAGTTTTGACAGCTGTTCCAAATTTAATCTCATTTCTATACTAAAAACGATACGGGAATAACATTGCAGCACTGGTTTTTCCTAATTGGTTGTCAAAATGGTGGTCATTTCCTACGGTTTTTGATTACACTATGGAGGTTTTATGATATGGGTGTAGATAAAAGATATTTCAAATCAAAAATTAGTCGGACAGTATTTATAGTGACTTAAATATCAATACTAACATCAGTCAGAGGTTTTTTTTATCAATTTGCCTGCTGTGTAATAAACACGGCGGGTTGTGTGCGTCAAACATTTTTTTCCAGCGACCCTTTTGACTGTGCAAAAAGCGTCGCCCGAACAATAAGAAAAGGCAAAAGTGCCGGCTCGCGTTTACCCCTTCCGAGCGACTTCACACTGGGCTTTGTTCAGACTAACATACGATACGATAGCGGCAAAGAAAAGTGTACTCATATTAGGGAACAGTGACATAAAGTTCATTAAAGGCGCGCAGAGCGTGTTAGAGTGGATGCTGGCTGGCGCGGCGCGAGGGGCACAATCGCCGCCACCCACTGCCGCCTGGCTCCTCACACCCGCCCCCTCGCCTAATATTTTCTATATGAATATAACAGATGAATATTTACGTCAGCGGCGCAACACGACAAGCACTGACATACTTGGTCAAGCAGTAGGTGATTCAGTTGCAAGCGGCATACTATTTAGAACTGCCTTTATACGTACAACCCACGGGCCCATGTCCCTTAATGATTAACTCATTGTATTATATTCCAGTTCATAGTATTTAAGTCATAAATTAATAACGATAAAGTCATTGCGTGTGTACAAAATGTATGTAAAAAAAATCGACCGAATTGCTTTTAAAAAGGCATGATGTTATTTACTATGGCAAGCTAATGTGACAATAGTTACAACACAATATACAACAATTTTATTTCTGTTCATACGTTTTTGAAAGGCGCGTTTGGGATCTTTCTGAAGGGTAAACGAACTGAACTGTTACGTGTCAAATCGGTTACGCTGAATCGAGTATAATACTCGGCTCCATTCGCCATGAATCGCGCTCGGATCAGTGACGCTGAATCAAGTATACTCGGCTCTAGTCGTCATTGCGCTCTTTCTCAAGGCTATGGCTATGTGTATGAATATGAGTATGACTATGACTATGACTATGACTGGGTGAGTGCGTGCGTGCGTGTGTATGTGCGTGTGCGTGCATTGTTTTTGTAGGGTTTCACTTCTATCGTGCGGTCTTATGCACACACATTTTTTTGTATTATAAGTCTTTGCAGTGCCTGTGATCAATCGTGACCTACTACTAAACTAAATATGCGTCATTTATCACTTCGATGTGTCTGTCAGCTTTCCGATTTTTATTGTAAAATCAATGATGAACTTTTTTTTAAATGTCGTCGGATGCCTTGCCTTACTAGTTTGTCTTGGAAAGGTTCAAGTAAAAATGCAGGAGGAAGACGATACCAAAGTTCACAACTTGTAATAGCTTGCGGTGGCATGTTAATGGATAGCCTGACACACTTAGCAAAGATTTCCCTCTGATATTTGCTTCACTTCCGCAGTCTTGCGGAGATCAAAGTCAAAGTCAAGTCGCTTTTAGTAACATCCTATTAACTTATATTTAATTATAATTGGTACTTTCAAGTGTTACCACTTGTGTTGTGCAACTAACATATTTTACTGACCTTATGGCTTGTTGATGTTCCCTGTCTAGTGTGTCGAAGGCTCGAATCCCGCTAGAAGCAAATTTTGTGAGATAAGCACGAATATTTGTACATGAGCCACGTATATAAACATATACTACATATTATATTACGTGAAATGTTTACATATCGTTTTATTGTAGCGTAGGACTATAGTGGTCATCAATGGCCCTGTCATCTGCAAAATATATAAAGTATAATACTGGTTTGGTCTAGACAATTTAGTTAATTTTCTTTTTAACCGACTTCAAAAAATCCGAAGGAGGAGGTTCTCAATTCGACGCGTATATTTGTTTTTTTTAAATCTTTTATTTATTTTTCCAGATCAGGTAAAATGTAAAGCAAAAGGATCTAGTACCCGAGCCAGGTACAAATTTCGTCCATCATTCCCTCCCGGGCGATAACTCGTAAAAATGGTTCGGAGAGTTGTATCATGAAGCCTCGTGAACGTCAGCTGCGGTTCCGTGGGTGGGTTCAGCAGTAACCTCAAAAGCGATGGAGAGTGTTATCTTATGAAAGCAATGGGCGAGCAAAGCGCGGGATACATAATTTTTACATTAGATATATTGCCGGCTGTATAATTGGAATGAAACATTATTCATCTAATAGAATAGAATAGATTTTTTATTTCGGACCTTGATCCATATCGGGTTAGTTTAGGTTCTATTGCCTAATCTAATGCCAAACTAGGATTCCCTGTGCTGTGCAATAAAAATAATCATTTATTTTATCTACACCCATATCATAATAATAATAATAAATAATAAATCCTTTATTTTCAGGCATCATAAAACCTCCATAATGTATTCAAAAACCATAGGAAATTACCAGCATTATTACAACCAATTTTACTATGAGGTGTGGTAGTATGTAAAATCCGTATACCTACTGTAATTACAGTATCAATTTTTGTAACGTTATGAGTTTAAATTTGGAACAGCTGTCAAAACTCAAGTTGGTCAAAACGCCGTTTATCTACACCCATATCATAAAACCTCCATAATGTAATCAAAAACCGTAGGAAATGACCACCATTATGACAACCTGTACTGTAATGTTATTAAAGAATCGATTTTAGTATCTTAATGATCATAACGATACAGGTATGAGCTACAGGCCGGCGCGCCGCCGTCGCCGCAGCCGGCGGGGCCCCATCGTCGCCGTTTATAATATGTGTGTAGATAAAGTTATGTATGCAACTCTGCATAATTTCGCCTTAAAACACACGTGCGATCTTATTATGAAACTCGCTTAAGGTTTAATAGCATAGTCTTGGAACGTAGATACTCTGATCGGTGAGGGTGGATGGAAGCAGCAGGAAAACAAAAGGTGATGGAGTAGTGGTCATTTATTATTTTAAGGATACTTAGGAGGCACTCTGTAACAATATTATAAAAACACTTATGGATAGGTACTATAGTAATGATGTGGATGAGATATTTGGGTAGGCTTTCTATGGCACTTTACTTACACCTAGAGCCTCGATGATAAATCCTTTATATGCACAATAAAATAATAACTATTTGTGTTTATCCACTAGGAACACCACATTGATGTCCTAGTTACATATATATGAGACTTTTCACAGATTCTAGTACTAATTTATATAAAAATGTTCAGTATGAACGGAGAGAAGCTGTAATTCGAGATCACAGGCGAATATCGACCTTTCAAGGCAAGCATCTCTTACGGAATGATCTATATCTGAATCGATCCATAAAGATCTGAATTTGAAAATCGAAATCACGAATAACAAAGTTGAAAGTTGCTAGTATGAAAAGAGTATTTACGAGTGATAACGGTTCGTTACAGTCTTCGCAGCGCCTCCCCACGACGAAATTCAGTGTGTTAATACAGATAGACATACTCGTAGAGCTGTCCTCGGTAAGCAGTTTCTTGTTTGCAACGTGACGCAGTTTTTTTTAATACAAACTTAAGTTTATGGACCCCGGAGACTACTGTATAATATGTGATGAATAAAATTTAAGTTAGCATCGATTATGACGTCTAAATTTGATAGTGCGTATCGTAGTTATGACCGAGCAAGAATAACATTCCAATGGGTTAGAAAAGGAATACGTATGTGACCGTTTAGTATATGCATCGGTCATCACCTTCGTATGAAAAAAGCAACATGTTTGGTTTTATCAGCATTTAATTTATTTCTTTTTAGTTGGAGCCAAGCAGTCACTTTTCAGAGTCCTTTTTGAGTAAAACGGTAAACATTGTCCCACGAATTTCCTGAGAATATCAGAACGGTGTCATTGGCATATGAAATTAAAGTGCCCTGATTTAACTCAAGGTTAAGTAGGTCCTTTATATAAAGTAAAAAGAGAATAAGGCCCAGGATACTACCTTGTGGGACCCCGAAACTGTTGGTCAGTACTAAAGTAGTTTTGCTACTTTAGCACATTGGAGGCGGTTACTGAGGTAATCTTTAAATAAATAGTAGGATACCTCTAATTCCTATGTTTTCTAGTTTATGTAGCAAGACTGGAATTTTAACTGTGTCGAAAGCTTTGGTTAAATCAAGATTAATACCAATGGTTTTATTTCCTTTATTCAAATTTGATGATATTTGGTCTGTTAGCACTGACTGTTTCACCTGTTGACTTTTCAGTACTAAAGGCAAATTGCTTAGTAGAGAGGATGTTATTGTTTTCGAGCTAGTTCATAATCGGTATTTTTTTTCATTTTTTTTTTTGAAAAATTTTATTGGGCCTGTAGTTGTTCATATTTTCTTTGTCCACTGATTTGTTGATGGGAATAACTATCTCATTCTTAAGGATGCTAGGAGACATGCTATTTGTCAGGCATTGCTCGAAAATGTTAAGGATTAACTAATTGCATCATTTTGGCTGGCAATAAGTTTAATACAACAAATATCGTAGCCATCTAAGTGGTAAACCTTATCCCGGTTTTTAATCAACATTCAGTCAAGATGATCACAACTGAGATCGAGCCAAAGTGCCATGGTCTCCAAGACAACTTGGAGACCATGAATATTACGGTTAATGCTACGAATATTTTGTGTGAATATAGTGAATGGGATCCTGGCTTATGAAATCATCTGTAAAAAGATGATCTCATAAGCCAGGATCATGAGGAGAACATCGCATGATTTGAAGTTGGATATTGCAACGTGTCAAAAACACGCTTATCACAGTTTTGGTAATTTTACGTTGAAATTCTTTAAGATAAAGTCGTTGACACAACATCACCAAAGAATAAAACATAACTAAGCGAAAACTCTAATATAAAGGGATCTGTAAAGGCCTAATTCAAACATGTCAAACAAACTACAATTTATAGGTAAATCAGAATTCTGCCACGAATATAGCAGGCAATTTAAAATCCACTTAAAGACAACCGCAGACTGCTAATCGAAAACTTTGCTGCGCGAACTTTGTATCTAGCGGGAACCTTTAATTGCCTATATTAAAATAACTGAGGGACGTCAAACATATAGGGCGAAGTGAACGTTGGTGCCTGGTACGGAGCTTCACATGTTAATAATCATTATGATAGCATCAAGTGTGCGATAGCCGGGTCTATCCCCTTCCCCAAACCCTCAATCGCCCCCCAAGCGCCCCTTTCCGCCGCGAACAAACAAGGAAGGTAATGTTTTGTTACCTACTATCGGAATTACTTGCGTTCACCTCGTTCAACGTTACCTTTCGTGGGAGTTGCCCAGCACCAGCATTCATTTTAAGGGAGCAATGAACTTCGGTGTTAGCAATTTTGTACCGTTAATTTTACTAGTTGGCGCATACGTCGCTGGCGCGCCTTCAGTACCATTACCATGAGTTTATGCAAACCATTCTAGCTATCGAAATCTATGGGAAATACTGCTTATTATCGATACAAGTAAAAGCGACAGAGCGATAGTTTTCTATTACGAGAACGGTTTGCGTAAACTCATGGTAATGGTACTGGACCCCGATACGACTAGCATACGCGTTACTGTTATCTTTTAACGGCAAACTCTAACTAAGGTATAGCCATTGTTTATTGTGAATGCACACAAAGTAGACCAGGGCCCCTCAACATAATGGCTATTCGAAAAATCAAGGTATTGAGGAGCCCGAGAAAGATGAAGAGACGATGTGACTAGTTTTTAGGGTTCCGTTCCGAAAGAGATCAACCCTTTTACCGAGCCCACAAGGTCCATCCGTAACGGTAAGAGGTAAAAGGTAGAAATTTTCACAGAATGTGTGTAGTTATGGCATGAATATTGGCAAATAAAAAAAATATCAAAAAATGTTAACCCTGGGAAGTTCCCCATACATTGATGCTAGGGAATGCAAATAAATACGGCTAAATTAAAGCGGTTTTTGCCAAACTTTGAATAAATTAAAAATGTATCAAATTATATACTTAACGATTTTAAATATAATATCTATAATTAAAATGAGAAAAGTTTAATTTTCATTGCCAGTATGGGCTCTTTCACTTGCGCTTTCTACCAGCACCTCAAAGGTGCTGAGAAAAAGCGCCACAACAATCATAACGGTTTCCTTTATAGGTCGAAAGAACACTCAAAACTATGATAAATTTAAAATTAAGTTATTTCCAAATTCCTAATAACAACTATCTGGGCAGAGCTGCTTAGCAAAACTAAAGTACGAGGATGGCGGGATCGTGAGATCCAAACCTGAGAGGTTGAGGAAACGTTTGAGAGATGTCGAAAAGTTCTATGGACAATTACTTATACAAATTAATGCGGAAACCTGTCTCAAATCTAGCTAAAAACCCAAGAC
Organism: Tortricodes alternella; assembly: GCA_947859335.1. Lineage (NCBI taxonomy): Eukaryota > Metazoa > Arthropoda > Insecta > Lepidoptera > Tortricidae > Tortricodes > Tortricodes alternella. The sequence goes on along the minus strand of OX401970.1, from coordinate 15,601,578 downwards.
CTAGATTGACCCGACACCATACTGAAGATATCCCGGACGCAGGTGGGAAACCGGTCCTTACAACCCTTGAGAATTTATTCAATTTCGTATACACGACGGACAAACACCGCACGCTTGGAACAAAAGTGTGGCGGTGCTGTTATTCACTTCTTTTAGTTAAAAAAGCCGGTCAAGTGCGAGTCTGACTCGCGCGAAACTGAAAAACAGACGGTATCTTGAGGTACGGATCCCTAAAATTCAAAAAATGGCTTTTAACAACCGGGTAACCATTTAGGACCTACCTATGAAATAAGACAAAAAATAACTTTCGCATGCTCCTATCTCCGTGCAACCGTCGAGTGTGATACGATCTTGCAAAGGTTATTCCGTTAAAATAAAAAAAACTAAAATTAATAAGTTTAGTTAATAATGAGTACTTTTGTAGGGCTGAGCAGCAATTTATTTCGTCTATTGTTTGACAAATCTAAACAAATGAACTGTCATGACATGACGATTACGTAGACACGTAAATCGATTCATTACTTAGATGTAATACATTGCGTACTCAATTATTTTGTATGAAAAGAAAAATTAAACAATTAGTTAACGTTTATGTAAATTATGCTTTATAGGTCCGACACTGATCATATTTGGGTAACACACACTTCATTAAACAAGAATTGTGCTTCCTGTGACTAAAAGTTAAAGAAAACCACTGCTTAATTATACGTTTTCTTCATACGGGCTAAAACTATGCCTACATGCGGATATAATCTAAGCAAAAAAGGGCCTAAGGGTCCTGAACTTTCGGAAACAGGAGCGGACAGTTCTGAACCTAAACGTGTGTATGACCCATTTACACGCTGTATTGATGTTAAACAGATATGTGTGTGTGTGTATTTCTGTATGTTTATTACCAGTACCACTTAGCTCCTGGGCTGTACTGCAGTCTCTCCAGTGATGGCAAGTTGACTACAGGTACATCGAAGTTTTAAAGTGTTTGTACAAAAATGCCAATATGTCAGTTCGAGTACAGGACCACAACTCAAAAGCTACCCTGTTGCAGCTAAGAGTCACTCAGGAAGATTTAATCTCTGCAAAACTTTTCACCGATGCGGTGGAAGACGTTTTCGAGGTTCTGGAGTGGAAAGGGCTGGGCATCAACATAAACGGCGAGAACATCACTCACTTTCGGTTCGCTGATGACATTGTAGTCATTGGACATGGACCTCAGTATGTTACTTGAAGATCTCAATAGAGCCTCCAAAGGAGTTGGTTTTAAAATGAACATGGACAAGACGAAGATCATGCTTGTCCCGTGAAAATAGGAGACTCTACGCTCGAAGTTGTTGACGATTATGTATACCTGAGTCAAACTGTCTAGTTAGGTGGGTCCAATATCGAGAAAGAGGTCAATTCGACTCGGCTGGGCAGCATTGACGAAGCTTTGCCCTGTGTGTAATAGGTGGAGCGATTTTTTGGCGAATTTGCAAATGTAATAGCAACCAAAAGGTTGTATTTGTGTATTATCATTACGAGAAAAAATAAAAAGGTATAAAATTCCTTTTCTTAACCCTCTACCACACTGCAAATGAACGAAAAAAGTATAATTTAAAAATAATGCCCAACATTAGTAAAAACCCACTTTCCTAAATTAAATATACAACGATTTAATAATAAATAACAACGTAATATTGATGAAATCAACAAATTAATAAAGCAAGTTAAATTCATTAAAGTTAAGAAAAACTTATTACTCGTACGTTTCTTCGTTATCAGTACCATTACCATGAGTTGCGCAAACCGTTCTCGCTAGCGTTAACTATCGCTCGGTCCCTTTTACTTGTGTCGGCAGCAAGCAATATTTCCGATAAATTTCGATATACAATCACCGTAGGTAGCTGAAGCTGACACAATAAAGTTTTTTTTTTTATAAGAAACGAATTAAAATTAATAATCATTAGCAAGGAACCGGCTATATTTTAAATCTTGGTTGCTGTTGGATGTGATTGTATCGCGAAGTTTGGACGACTGTTTCTTTGAATGTTGTTACCGATAAGCCATTGGTTAGTCGGTTAAGTATTACGGGGTATTCACGATAAATATTTATACTGTTACCGTTATCCAAAGTCCAAACAAATCCGTAATTTTCACCACCACCACAACTACATAAATGTTTCAAACAATTGATCGACATAAGTACTGCAAGTGCAAAAAGTGCAAGAGAACCTGTTTTCTCCGCTGAAAATTCCAGAGAAATAAAGAACTGAACCTCTCCAGTTTATTGTTGGGCCAATTAGTTTTCCAATACGGCATCTCTGATCGTTCAGCATCGGAGGTTGCAAGTGCAGTATTGCAAGACGTTGGATTGGAATAGGTTCTTTTGATAACACTAAATAAGTTATAAATCGCAGCAAAGTTCATATAAATTAAGTGATAGTGATTTTTCTTGAAGTACTCAGGCAGTTAAAAAAATAAAGTCATTATATTCTGTTCTTGAACTCGATCAAATGCACATAAGTATATCATTGGTACTCGAAATTTAAATTTAAATTTTAAAATATCCCAATCAAGGACGCTCCACCCTAGTGTGGTAATGGGCCTGGTATGAAGGCTCAAGATCACCCAACGGGCAATGTAGAGGAGTTGCTTGGAATGCCACTTCGAGATTGGATTCGAAATGAGGAGATCCGCAAAGGAACTAGAGTAACCGACATAGCCCAAAGAATTGCTAAAGTGGCAGTGGGTGGGGCACATTGCTTGTAGAACTTATGACCGATGGGGCCGAAGATTTCTTTTGTGGCAACCGCGTACTGGAAGATGCAGCATGGGTAGACTACACACGGTGTACTGACGACCTGGTGAACAGTGCGGGTCTCCGCTGGATGTGAACAGCACAGGATATAGGTAATTGTGGCGATCATTATGGGCAAGGACTATGTCCAGCAGTGGACGTCTTTCAGTTTAAGTGATCATGATCATGATCAATTACCACTAAAGCGCGGTCGCCGAAGCAGGTGTGGTCAACAATATTTTACAAATTTATAAAATATCTTTAGTACTTAAAACATAGCTAATAAAATAATGGAGTGTCCGGTATTCATTTTGGTATTATCTCTTTTTTGTGCAACGATGAAACATTCGGCAAGTCTAGATTTATATTTGAATAATTAATGAACATTGTTTCGTACATAATATATATTTTGATATTTATAAAATAAAATAATATAACTTATATGAAACTTGTATAAATAATTAATATTTATGGAAATTAAATAATAATTATAAATTGTATATAGCCGTTTTTCTGACGTAGCGTTTAGTGCCGCTGTGCGAGCGCAACTACAATATAATCGTGCGCGAGCGACAGACGATTATAAATAACGCGTCATTGTACGAAATTCTTCCTGCTCGGCAACTGCGATTGAGACAATGTTATTTTTGGATGTTCATTCTGAAAATAAATAAAATAGATCTTTTTTATGTTACTAGGATAATTTTTTGGGATTTTTTTGTAACTTGTGCAATTGTGATTACTTTAAAATGTATTTTAAATGTACCTAAGTTTGTTTAAAAAAAGCAGTTGTATCCGGATATCCAGACATGAAAAAGAAATGTTACTCAAATTATCGGAATACTTAAAAGCGGCGGATATTACCAGCCCTAGCCGCGGCGGGTGCGGGGCAGCGTGCACAGAGCGCAACCAGTTTTTCACATTCGGCTACCAGTTGAGGCAGGATATTAGTGAATTTCCTCATGCGCGCGGCGCGTGATTAGTTCGGTAATGCGATTAGCCGCCTCCTCCTACGGGTCGGTCGCTATTGTTTACTAGCCGGGCGACTGCGAGTGCAGAGGTGTCATTTATGTATTATGCTAATATCATAGAGTTTTCATACATTTTACACACGAATTCAAACCACTTTCACATTATATTCTAGTAAACCTAGTATGGTTAGGTTCGGCGAGACGTAGTAAAAAACGTCCAACCGATTCGTATATAACAGTGTATGTGTCTATTCGGGAACGCTAAGTGATTCTGTAGCGATTCGTAAGCGAGATTTCTCATCCCACTCTTCCTCACGACGCGTAATGCGGATAGAGGCGCTGCTCATTATTTCTAATATTTCATTATGTTAGTCGGATGGCCAGGCCGCGTCTGTGTTTTGGTTTTGTCATGAATATAAAACCTGATTCAGTCTCAGAAAGGTACTAAATATTGATTCATCGATTAGAAATAAATTATGTCAAAACACCAACAGACAACCTATTCAACCGTGCTCAAACTCAAAAGCTAAATCTAAGAAAAAGAAAAGTCGATCCATACTTTGATTTCCCAAGGCTCACTGACGATTGCATGCGCAAAGGCAGAAATAAACTAACTAAATTATTAGAAGGCATCTACTGTTGACTCCAGTCTACGTCGCGTCAATTCAGTAACAACCACACAGGTACCCAATGAGTAATATATTATGCGTACTTATTTGTACCTGATGCGACTTTTTCACAAAGGAATTGCAATTTTTCTTCAATCATAAAAATGTTAAAAGTAATTTTGCGATAGAAGTGCAGGAACGGTTTGCCGTGTGGCATTGTGAAATGTACAATTAACCGTCGTACAAAGGAACTGGAGTGCTTATAGGTTTTCGAGGTAGGTGTAGGTGTGCATTTCGTTTCGGTAGGGTTTTTATGGCCCTCCCATGGAGGCAGCAAGCCAAGCAGAGAGATATAAATCAACTTCATATTGTGATTTAGCAAGTCTCGTTACTATAACAATACCCCGTATTTACATATAAAACATTATTTTGTTGTAATCCAATATGTTTCGTTTTACGCGGCTAAATACGCATGCTCCGGTTGCTTGGTAACCGTCCATTCTGCTATAACGGACTTCGTCATTGTTTCTGTTTTATTGTTTGTGGCGGCTTCCTGTGAAACGTATTTGTATTTTAAATAATTCGGTATATTCTTACGACACCATGCTTATGATTGGAATAAGTAAAGCTGCCATTGTTTTTTTATAATTGTCGAGGAACATTGAACATCTGTTTTATCGAAAGCAATAATTATTTTTCATAATTACTTTATTGAGTATTGAAAAGAGTCATAATCATAATTGAAATGTCTTGTAGTGAATGTATTTTTTTAAGAACTACTACAACTAATAAACAAATAGGTAATATATTCCACTAAACGTGTTTTTATGTAAAAAGGGACCATCCTTTTTGATTACAAGCTTTTGCCCGAGACTGTCCGCAAGGAATTTTAAATTATAATATGACTTTCATTCTATTTGATTCGATTTATTTTGAACAGTAAGAGAGATGTATGAATTTTCTTATTTGACCAAAATCAAGCTAGCCCGGGGTCCTAAGTATGTCGTGGAGATGTTATGAACCAAATTTTGGCCGATCATCAACAAAGCAAGCCGCCTTGCACAGGTGTACATATGAGTTATCTGAGCTGATTTAGCCCGGTAGCCATGACGTAATACGGGTGGGCAGGGAAGGGGGTGGAAAAGTGCATCCGCCGCATCGCAATCGGACCGAGATATCTTCACATATTAAGTAACTAGAATAATTTTAGTGTCTTTTCCGTATTATTCGAAAACGAGGAAATAATTTTGGAGCAAAATTTTCCCTCCCCATTTAAAAAAAAAGGTCAAGGACGAAGTCTGACTCGCGCGCCGAGGGTCCCGTTCTTATCTGCGAAAAACAGACAGTACCTTATAGGTACGGAATCCTAAAACTGTAAAATCGCTTTTAACAATGGCGTACCCATTTAAAACCTACGTATGGAATAAGACAAGAAATTAATTTCGCAAGGTCCTATCTCTGGGCAACCGTCAAGTTTGATACGGCCTTGCAAAGGTTATTAACGGGAAGTACCCTATAGGTTTTGATTCCCTTGCGGGTATCAAAATATGTGTCATAAACGGCCGTATCTTTTAATTGCGTTGACTTATGGCCGAATTCAGAAACGGCACTTAAGCATTTGATTAGACATTAAATAGTTAAATGTCCCACAACTAGTTGTCAACCTATACAGAAACGCGACTGAAACGTCACTTTAATAGAAGCTCAATTTGAGTGGCGATTTTTTCACAGCTTCAAGTGATTGCAGATCTGAGTATTTTATATTTATTTCAACTTGTTACAGTTGGAGAAAACCACTTAATTATATTAAGAGCACCGTGGACTTAGTATCCGGAGTAGTGTGTTTTCCATAGCAACTGTCAATACATTCGTTACTACCATACAGCCAGTAATAAGCAACATAGAGTTTATACACACTATACACAGGCTCTAACACCACCCCTTACACTACATGTAATGCTCATCACATCTAACTATGCTATTAGTCACATGTAAATTAGTGGCCTACTTGCAAAATAAATATTTTCATTTTCATTTTCATTTTCAGTCACTAAGCATATAAAAATGCTGCTTCATAAATGACGCTTTTCTAGCATCTGCCAATTTGATAAAATGAGAGAAAATTACTTAAATCAATAATTTTGTTATGAAAAATTTAACGCCTTTTGCTTTATTAGTGTTCCTTGAATTGGTCGCGCATGTTATCACGAGCAACCTGGCATAATGATAATGAGACATTTCACGTGAACTCGTTACCGCTTTCGGTTGAGCACTAGTTACAGCTTTGCGAATTTCGCTAACCTCACGAGTGACGTATTCCAGCGCGGTCACTGTTTACATCGTCGTACCGACTTAAAACTATGGGACTAAACCCACTTACCACGTAGTGTTAAAAATTAACCATAGAAGTGAAATCGAATGTACTGAGACAGTGGGACATAATAATTTCACGTTATAGCGTGTAATTTGTTCCACCCGGAATAGACAACATCGGACAGTCCCGCGTCTAGCATATGCTTTAATCCAAGAAGCTTCTATATAATTTAGCCGTCGCATGACCTCTGTCCTCAGTATAAACAACAGCTGGAAGTGTGCGTGCGAAATTTGTGTGCGTTTACAACAATGCACGGATCACAGGCGGGCGAAACAATACGAGCCGCGCCGGCGCGCCTCCACGCCACGATATCGCGCGCGAGCGAGCGCCACTACTTCTCAATACTCACCGAACATTACAGTCCGATCAGTCGAAAGTTTAATGTACGAATGAATGCGAAAGTTGACTGCGAGTTTCCGAGTAGCTCGCTATTATTTATGAACCCGGTTCTGATTTTTCTTCACACACTTGAAATGTTAAACATCACTGGATAAACGTTAATGCATCCATTGCATGTGTTATGAATTTAACATTCAATTTAAAATTCAAAACGACACAATAAAACTTCAATGTCTTCATATAAATGAAATAATATATAGTAGGTAGTGTTATAAACTTCACATCAAGTTACTTATATAAACGATCGGTTATGCGTCGGCTACTAAACATACAGACACGAGTTCTTGTCAACATTTCTTTACATATTATTCTATCATTGCATTCTGCTGCGCGCATCGGCTATTTATTTCCATTTAGTAGACCAGACAATAATTACAGCAGGGGCTACTGAAACGTGATGACAATCCATTGGAACCACTAAGTTTCAATTCAAAGCAAAACTATATTCAAATCATTCATCGCGTTCAGTGGATCACAGCCTAATACATTAAATTGCATGAAATATGCTCTGATTTGAAACAATGGCAAAATATACATATAATAACATCAATGAATAACAATGGAGTATAAATTATCATTTAAACTGATGTATATTTTATAAAATATAGCTCTTGCGTTTTGAGCGAAACGTAATACATGCATAAGTTGGCTTACGGAGCTCAGTGGTAACAAACATACAGATAAACAGAAAGACATACATACACACGCACGCACGAATGCACGCACACACACATACACACACACACACACACACAACATTATGGTTGGCACTCATAAATTAAAAAGAAACGATAAACGATTTTATATGCAAACATACAGGGTGGAACGGAACAAGTTACCTTCCTGTAAATATCTTAACATATAAGCCGTGAACAAATGCCTTGTATATAGTTGGAAACGTTTAATTAAAATAAAATAAAAACTATTATATAATAGTAGTTTATGCAACGGTTGCATAATGATAGGCCTTAAAACACTAGTGCGGTTTTCATGAAACGAGCCGATAGGCGAGTTTCATAATAAGATCGCACGTGTGTTTTAAGGCCAAATTATGCAGAGTTGCATACATAACTTTATCTACACACATATTATAAATCCTCCATGATAGGTTCAGAAACAATATTTTCTGGCAACCAGTTATTTGTTGCAATCGTGGCTGCATATTTCCGATATCCGGCGCATTTTCACATCACACACACTCCGAGAAGACTACTTACTATTCATATTTTCAACTAAAATGTAAATTACAAACAACTTTTTCTATTCAATTCAAAAACAATTCTACTTTCGTTCAGCAAAACACCAACATGGCGGCGTCCTCCGTCAAGACCATTTTTTTTTTAAATCATAGACAAACGGATGAAGTCTCTATTCTCACGTCACTTGAGATCAAATATTGTGCAGTTTATATTAAAAAAACATACTGAATTGACGTTTCGTATCAATAACTGTTTTAATATCTATGGATACTAGAATAGAGACCACTTGAGTTTTGACAGCTGTTCCAAATTTAATCTCTTTTCTTTACTAAAAACGATAAAGAAGTCATGTTATTTCTTTATCGCAGCACTGGTTTTTCCTAATTGGTTGTCAAAATGGTGGTCATTTCCTAAGGTTTTTGATTAACCAATGGAGGTTTTATGATATGGGTGTAGATAAATATTTTTTTAACATGGTGCCGCCAACTTTATATAGGTACACCCGCATACTATTAGTAAGTACTACTTACTTAGCAAGCCTAAGCCCCATATCGGGACCAATTCGAAAGCAATCAAAAACCGATCAACAACAACACTCTTTCTTATAGTCTGGCTGCTTTACACGTATTAAGTTGTTAAGTGGGGCCAATTCGAAAGTGTGTTCGCTAATTTAAAAGTCGCTAAATTTGAAATAAGAAACGTCCAACTCGAGTTTGATAACTTGGTGCCATTCGAAATTTAGTTTGACGTTTCTTATTTTAAGTTTACGGAATTTTAAACTTAGAAGACACAGTTTTGAATAGGACCCAGTTGTTAACTAAATTTTAAGCCATGCGTGTAAACAATTAGTGCCTCCGTGAGCTGTAGACCGCGCGACAAACGTAACTTTGCCGTTGGAAAACTGATATCCCCATACATCGACATAGGTCGGGTCAGTTTACCAATACCGCAAATAAGATTGTAATTGCAGAAACCCCCATAAATATGCCATTTTGAAAAATTTCGAAAAACTGACTCGCTAAAAAAAATTCTATATAATTATCGAACCTGCTCACAAAATTTCAAGAGAATCGGTTGAGAACTGCGACCTGTAGACGAGAACAAATGGATAGACGCCGGACAGCCGACGGACATCCGCTGGACATACGAAAGCATTTTTGTCCAAGCTAAAACGGAGACGCTTCGCTCGCTCGATCGATAAGTTGCAAGTTAAAATTTAGCGTGCATTAAACAAGTAGATTAGGATGTTGTCTATTTTCGGTGAAGTTGGTGGGCGTGGTTTATCACTTGACACGTTTGGACAGGCACGATTAAGTTACATATTAGTAAAATTTTACTTACGAGGAGTGTGAACCTACGGCTTTTCATACAAAAGGTGATAACGATTTCCACCCCTTAAATGTTAACCGATTTTGACCACTTTTTGATAGGATGTTAGTGAGAACAAAATCTAGGTGTATACGTTTAGATTTTTTCACTAGAATGAATAAATTGAGTTTTATTGTTGTTTTATATTCTCATACAAAACTAATTTCGGCGATTATTTGACTTGTTGATCTTTAATCAATATTCAAAAATCTTATAGACCTAGACTTTGTTCTAACTGAAAACCTATCAAAAGTTGGGCAAAATCAGTTAACATTTAAGGGGTGGAAATCGTTATCGCCTTTTGTATGAAAAGGTTGATTTTTGCCGTTGGTTCACAGTTCTCTTATATGCATAGATTGGTTTGGCAGAACCTAACTAATATTAAGTACGTTTAACGTGTAAACACTTACTTAAATGTAAGTTAACTATTTGACAACTTAATAGGTGTAAACTAGCCACTGCAAGGCCTGCTACCGTACGCAGCGGCTGATCAGTAATGAGGGACACATTCAAATTTAAACCGAATGACTTCGTCCTTACAGTCTAAATTGATAGTTTCGTTTATCCGCCGACCACGCTGCGCACGTTACAGAATCACACCACTCACTGTATTAAACTACCTCTGCATTGATCCAAGTGGGAAATTTCGTTCATCGGAAAATATGTGACGTCTGGCGACCCTGGGATCTTAGGCCACTAGAATGAGTCAAGTCATCCTTCGCTAATATTATCAGGCACTGATGTTATGGAACATGAAACAGTAGGTAAGTATTGTAAGGTATTCTATGTCAGATTTCTGATTTGTGTCAAGAATTCTTGCGATATTTTTAAAATAAAAACGTTCATAATGGCTTGACTCGCTTTTAAAATAAGTAGTAGATTTGATTACCCAATGATACCAGACGTCATCATTGGGTAACCATTGGGGTTTGATTACCCAATGATGACGTCTGCATCACAATCTCGTATTTTGTTATTTTGTAGGTTGACACTGCTTTACATAACAGCGTCCAATTAATAGATCAGTTTAGGACTCGGAAAGTTATTTGAATGAAATAGCAGAATGACTCAGGTTATTATTTCTATTGTAAACAATCGACCCAAGCGAGCGTCAAACAAAACTACAACAAATCATCTAAGCTGGGGCGAAGGGGTTTCCCTAATCCAAAGGTAAGCGGTCAATACCAAACCCTTTCGCATACCCTAACCCAAAACCCTTTCGGTTGATTAGGGTTTACCCTATTGAATGAGTACTAATGAACAAGTTAAGCCAATCAGAGGTAAGTGAAACAAATGATTCACAGTTGAACAGCTTAACCCGTTCGGGAAGCCTAAGAGAAGAAACTAGTTTTTCGGTCCCTGGTAGGAACTCCAACTAGGTACTCGACCCTCAGAATAAAAAAACGGGTGTTGACTCCTTAAAGCTCTATGATCTCCTCCGCCTTCGTAGAGTCATGTAGTCGAGACATGTATAACTACAGACAACAAAAGATAATCTAGTGTTGAATGCAGTAAGTAATTTGATTGATATTTCGGTAAATATGGGTCCAGGCAACATTGTCAGGATATATAATTTGTCATTAGAATTAACTTTAAACCTCAGATCAAGCGGAGTTTACACTACATTAAAATTGACACATACTGTTTATGAGGTGCATCTGGTAGTGGTACCGACTCGGTGCTGAGTGTCGTTGCGCGACTAGCGACTAGGTGTCGATTTAGCCTATACAACGGAGGAGCTGCATCTCGGCCTGTCAACGGCGACTGACAGTACCGTAAAATACGGAGGGCCCGTCGGCTCGGAGCGTGCCAATAAAATGAAATGGTGTTCCAACCCGGGCCTGATCTGAGCACACGACTACCCTATTCGCTCGTGAAACGCCTCGGCACGACTGTCTTGTAGATGATTTTTTCGTGATCAAACCATTCATTGTTTGGTAGCATTTATTGGGTCGAAACTGTTTGCGGGGCCGCAATGAATTTTACTCACGTCCGAGGTACCTAAATATTTACAGTCAGTCAAGGGTCAACCTGACTTTATAAGTGCTACGTTTAGGCTAAGGGAAACTAGAAATATCAACAGTAAACAATAGACTTAGGTATTTAAACAAATTGTTTATTGTATTCACGTAACCTTAACCGAGCATACAAATAAGTCGTGTCGGGTATGGGAACAAAATGGCTGCACAGTGGATCCAATTCCGAAAAAAGTGTACTTAGGACAAAAATTAAGATTTTTATTTGTGAACAAATTTTAATGTGCCATCAACATTAGTTATTACAAAAAGAAAACCGTAGAACGCATAGTTTTTTTTTTTAATTATGGAGAAACACATTACTTTTCTCGCTTTTATCCGCATGTCACCAAAATCGCCATCGGTACATTATAGTAGGCCTTAAGGTGAACCTAGGACCAGGGGGTTCCTTATGAAGTGTTGAAAAAACGGAACCTTTTGATATCTGGCGGTTCGTCTGGCCGTCTATCCATCTGGCCGTCTGTCAACACTTTTTCTCAGGATTGGCTTAACGTATCGAACTGAAATTTGGCATAGTTGTAGTAATTTAGAAGCCCGCACAAAATGGTTTAAGCAAAATTAGGAAAAACAAAAATTAACTAGTCACAAACTAAAAAAAAATATGTAAGTCAAAAAATATATTTAATCTTGCCCATCGTGAAGTATGTCATTTCAAAGCTCTAAGATTGTGTAGTACAAATACTTATATGTTTTCAGATTTAAGTATGAAATTATTTAGGAGATAGGGTAAACGTACCAGTGAATGAACAGTGCTAGTGAATGAACAAAACACAGTTTTTCTTGAAAAAAATAGGAATGTTTTATGTTTCTCCCAGAGTGCAGTTATTGATTGGTAAAATTATTTCTTAAGTTATAGTAATCCGGTTTTCAAGTCGGACGTATCAGTACAATATAGCAGCGTGGTAAAAATAACGTGTCGTAGGAGTGCTTGAGGAGTCGGGTAAGTTACCTTGTTTTTAATGTGATACTGTACTTGTTTTATGCAACTGTGTTCAAGTCATAAAGGCATGTTATTTCTATTTACTTAGTAATTCACAAAATATAATTTATAATTGTCGTTGTTAGATTATCCATCTTTGGGCCAGTGTTCGAAGACAACCTTAAATGTGGGTTATTCATTGGTTTTATATTTCTCGTAAATGAACTACGAGTACATTTATTGCTTAATAACTTTATTGGTTTTGCTAACAAATTTAAAACCAATTAATGAAAGATAATATTTTTATGGATATGGATAGGTAAAAAAAAAAAAAAAACTATCAAATTAAATCTCTTCGATGAGTTTTTAAATAGGTACAGCCAAGAAACTCTCGAAAACGCTATTCTGAATGAAGAGTTAACAATCTGTAAAGCAAGTACTGGCTGGACTGGATTGCAAATGGTCCGGCATCAACATTAACGGCAATGACAGACCATGGACGACCTCCGTACAATCTTCGATGACCTCGGTAGAGCTTCCGTACGAGTTGGCTTTAAAATTAACATGGACAAGACGAAGACCATGTTAAATGTCCCATGTACTGCCTACTGCCGCGATGCACAGAGAATCTACGCTCGAAGTTGTAGACGATTATGTAGACCTGTGCCATTTATAGTTTAGTAAGGTAGGTCCAACTTCGAGCAAGAGATCAATCTTCGAATCTGACTCGGATGGGCAACATTCGGGACCCTTTACCATATCTTCTCCAATATGACGCAGTGGCTCGAAACGAAAGTTTTTGACCAGCGCGAAGCGTCTCCGTTTCAGCTTGGGCAAAAGTGCATTCGTATGTCCGGCGGATGTATAGCGGATGTCCGGCTGTTCTCCTCTACTTGTCGCATTTCTAAACCGATATTCGTGAAATTTAGTGACCAGGTTCAATAATTATATGGATTTTTATGTAGATTGTTTTTTCAAAATGGCGGGGATATTGGGGTTGAAAACATAAACACGTTATATTTACTCGCGAGGTCTACAGCTCACAGTCGATTTGGGTTAAAAACGGTATAATATGTTTGATTACAAAATTTACTTCTGTTTATTGCTCATGGATCCCATCATCAAATCACCCCAATTTTTCTATGGAATCATTTCGGAAGTATGAATTTTCCAACAAAACAATAATCATTGAAATCTGTTCATGGGGTAAAAAGTTATGCATAATATACATAAAGAAAATACCTATACGCGTTGAATAAATAACCTCCTCCTTATTTTAAATCGGTTTAAAATAAAAATTTGTCCCGTATACTAAATTATAATCGTAGCAATGTCCGTAGATGCAATCTGATTAAATTTGGTTATCAATTGACGTGAAATCAAATACGACGTTCCACTGGAACTCAGTCCGATACCTAATGGCCGCTTCCCCAGCGCTCGGTGTTACGTCACTTGAAAAGGTTAGTGGCGCAAGTATCGATCAACTGGCTGATACGCATATCGCACATCACTAGACTTACACGTACTTTTGCTAGAAAGAGAAACGATTGCAACTACTTAATGAGAGAAAGAGACATTACAAAAGGCGTTGCGCTCCGAAACTGTTAATTATCCAGTATACGTTGAACTTTGCTAGATTCGTAGAAAATGTATGCAATAAATAGAGCAAGATCCCAGGGCCGCTAGTCGTCACTTATTTTCTGATGAACAAAATGTGTACGATTGAGTAGATAGTGTTGGTATGTACTATGATCGTATGCCTACCTGCTAGCTTGGCCAGACGGCCATTTTCTAGCTAAGTCTACTCTCGCAAGGGAATCAAAACCTATAAGGTTCTTCCCGTTGACCTGGAATCATGATTTGGCAAGAAGCAATGTCTTGTAGCACAAGCAAAGGAAAAAGTACGAAAATCGAAAATTTGTAGTTACGTCACAAAAAATATAGTAAAACGAAATAACCGTTGCAAGGTCGTATCACACTCGACGCTTGCACAGAGTAGGAGCTTACGAAAGTTATTTCTACCCTTATTTCATAGTTAGGTTGTAAATAAATGGTTACCCGGTCGTGGAAACTATTTTGTTTTTAATTTTTAGAGTTCCGTTCCTACAGGGTACTGTCTGTCTGTAAATAGTTGTCTGGCTAACATACATAAGTAAAAAATGGGGCTTCAAACTGTGAGATAAAGGACATTTTTTGGAGAGTTTTAAGGCATCTATAAGGTAACTCTGACGACGGGCAGTGTCTGGGAGTATGGATGACTGATTTTAACGGTAATGTGTAACACACTCGTAAAAATCAGCTGTCAGAATTTAAGTGACGTGACTAGCGATTTTGCGTACCTTGATTACCTGATACCTCCTTGGAAAATGGCCGTCTGGCCAGGCTAGCAGGTACCAGGTAGGCGATACGATCATACATAGTACACGGACACTACTCAATCTTACACATTTTATTCATCAGAAAATAAGTGACATGTTGCGGCCCTGAGATCTTGGACTAAAAGATTTTTACTTATCGGTGAAATGTTATTCTTAATTTTCCAACCGACTTCAAAAAAAACCGAAGGGAAGTTCTCAATTCGAGGTGTATATTTTTTTATACGTATTTTCACCGATTACTCGGAGAAGGCTGGACCGATTTGCATGTTTTTTTTTTATCGTTAGGGTTTTTCTCCTAGTTGGTCTCGTTGTGATCAAAGTTGAGATTTGATTAGAGGATCTATGAGGAATCGAGAATGCCAATCATTATTTCTTACTTTTCAAGGGGTTTTGACGTCGGTTTTGTTTAATAGTTTGACGTTCTAGAATCTAGGTGATTTTACGCACCATTTTGTGCAACACGAAGGCATTTTAAATTGTCACTTTTCTACACAGTTCTTTTCTTCTAATCGGTCAATTGGTCGATACTCAAAGCGGGATTCACGGCGTAACTTTAAAAGTAAACATATCTATTTGGCGGCTGCAGTTTTGTCACCTGACAGCGTGACAGCAGCACTCGGCTCAACGCGGCCGATTGCAATCGCAGGAAGCGGGGGTGCACCCCCTGTCAACGCAGCTATTACGTAACAAAATAGAATCGCGGCTTTAAAAATCCGTTTTATGGCCAATGTGGTAGGAAATGATAATGATAAAAATCTTCTTCATTTCCTACCCTTACCAGAAAAATAAAAAATAAAAAAGTTTCACAACCGGATGCAACAAACAAAAGTCCAATATGTATACATAGGTACACAACCGCCGGTACGGTTTCAACACTAGAATCTAGGCCTGTAACGAACGAATTACAAAAATATAATAGAAAAAGAAAACAATACAAATGCGCAATGAAATGTAAGGGCTCAGCAATGTAATTGGTCTATGTATTGATCTAAATCTATGCTTAGCAGTATATCCGTCTTTGTGTATTAGGGGCACAGTTCCAGACTTCCACAAATCAGGTAACCAGTCAGTTTCCAGTAGCTAAACTTAAGTAAAAAATCAGAGTCAGAGGTTCAAGGATGGAGAGTTCGGTCATTTTTATTAATAATGGCGTATACCCATCTAAACCAAGAATGCTGCCTTGTTTAAGCCCTTTTATTAGACTGATCACCTCGGAAGGGTCGAATGGATACAAGAAAAATTAGTTCATCGAAGTAGAAGTAAGCAGTGTTACGAGTAATATTAGCGCTGAGAGTTTCTTCGGTGGTATTTAGTTTTGTGAGAGCTTCATCTGCAATTTTTTTACCGATCATATATATTATTTCTAAAAGGTATTTTTTGAAGACGCTCAAGATCTCCGTTAATTCTTTACCAAAATTAATGATTTAAACGTCATTTTAAAGCTTATGTTCGTCGCTGTCCTAAAAATACACAAATAGATTAAAATTAACGTTTTCGTTAAAAAATTAATAAAATACTACGCGATTTGCAAGCGCCATGTATTGATAGTCTTTTTAACTAACATGGTTGTTGGTTATTTGCACATCCAGAATAATGTCAACAGATGGCGTTACTATCTTTGTGTCATTCATGTTAGGACCGATGGAGGGTCCTGCGTTAATTATTATCTTTGTCAAAATTATCCGTCACTATATAGGTATTATAATAATACGTATTAAGACGCTCAATTATAAAACAGCGCGTGGCCCACAGCCGCGTACGTAAATAAAAAACTATCCGCATTCCAAGCGCCATCTATTGACAGTCTAACTAAAATGTGTCTTAGCTATTTGCAGACCAAATGTCAATAGATGGCACACCCGCAAGTACTCCGTTAATTATTATCTTTGTCAAAATTATCCGTCAATATATAGGTATTATAATAATACGTATTAAGACGCTCAATTATAAAACAGCGCGTGGCCCACAGCCGCGTACGTAAATAAAAAACTATCCGCATTGCAAGCGCCATCTATTGACAGTCTAACTAAAATGTGTCTTAGCTATTTGCAGACCAAATGTCAATAGATGGCACACCCGCAAGTACTCCGTTAATTATTATCTTTGTCAAAATTATCCGTCAATATATAGGTATTATAATAATACGTATTAAGACGCTCAATTATAAAACAGCGCGTGGCCCACAGCCGCGTACGTAAATAAAAAACTATCCGCATTGCAAGCGCCATCTATTGACAGTCTAACTAAAATGTGTCTTAGCTATTTGCAGACCAAATGTCAATAGATGGCACACCCGCAAGTACTCCGTTAATTATTATCTTTGTCAAAATTATTTGCTATTTACGCGTAATAGACAAAAAGAGTACTAATAATACTTGCATTTACTTATTCTTATTCTCACTTTATTATATTATTCCGGTGTTTGATCACGATACTGTGCGAAAATTCGCACGGGTCAGCTAGTATTTACAAAATTGTCATTACATGGTGCTAGACGAAATGATGACTAGGCCAGCCCGGCCTCAGTGATTAATTTTGTGGCATCTTTATGTGGTTTAGAACAGTTACAGACTGCCTTGTTGCTTTGCCAGTTTCTTACTCGTAGGACTGAAGTTTGTCGATTAGGAGTTTACTTTCATAGTCAGTTTGTAGTATTCTAAGCAAGTAGGTAAGCTATGAAATTTTGATACCATTAATAAGTTATTTGAAGAATTGAGTTACATAGATTTCTTTTAGCTTGAAGATTGAGTAGGTATCGGTTTCTCTGTCATTTTAGCAGACCGGGTGTGATCTACGTCCTTTGATCTAGTTTCTTAACAGGTACCACCACTTTTTTTGTGCAACTTGAAACTTCTCTGTTAAGAATGTTTAGAAAGCAAGTAGTAGCATCGTCAACATTGGCATTCGTAGTTACTGATGCCCAGTCTTCTGCTTTCTAAGTCGAAGCAAATGCGGTATAATCTGTTCTAGTTTTAGGGCGTTTGAGAGTAATTTGCCTTGAGTGTAAGTCAGGCAAACCAAAGACACATATGTCGTGGTCTGTTATATCAGTTTGGGTAACTATTCCTATTCCGTTTTTCACAAAGATGTGATCCAAAAAAGCGTTTGCTCTTGTTAGCTTTGTGATAGCAGGAAAAAACACAGTTATGACACATAAGTACTCTGAACGTGGTTCACTTAAAGGGAATTTAAATATGTCTAAATTAATATCCCCGGCCTAAATTATAAATTTACAGTTTTTTACTTTTTGACGAACAAAGCATAGAAAAGTCAGAAAAGGATCGATTGCCGTGAATGATGGAGATCGATATACCCGATAAAGAAGCACTTCAGGACACAGGTAGCTCTCCAAACAGTTGCAGTCGTCTATGGGTGCTTCGGACACAGTAGCGCACCATAAGTGCGAGATATACCTAAGCTACGACTCCGCCACTCTTATTAAGATATTGTTTAGTACGATAGCTGTTGTGCCGTTCTATAAATATCTGCACTAAGCCAGCATTCTGTAAGTATAATTTCGTCAAACCCTACCTTTAGGCAAACTAAAACCAGGAGAAAATCATCTAATTTCTTTTGAATTCTATGTACCTATATTGAACGTTGGATTTCAAACTGGATGTTAGCCTCCCCACATTCTTCCAAAGTCTCAAGCGTACGGCAGTTGGTTTTTAGTAACTTATTAGTTGCAGTTAAATCATCCACGATATTCTTCGTATTGACTACTTGATGAAGGGTTATAACAGATTTGACGCTTCAAAGACTGGAAACCCTAAAGCACAAATGCAACGCGTCCATGGCAGCTGGACATTAAATTAAAACCCGTAAAACGTTACTTCTCAAATGTTATATGTTTTTATATTGTTTTTCAAGTTAAATAACAGTCAATATTTTCTAACAAATGTACCTAATCCCAACTAAATGAAAAACAAATAGTAACATGCTGTATCAATCATTGATAATGCCTGCAAGAATGAGTCGCACATTAATTGACAGGACCTTTATGGGACCTATGCAACACACGTGACAGTGGCAAGTAGTTAGATTAGTAAATAAGATAAACTGTTAGCTTTTCGGTAAATACTACAGCGATTGTATCGATAATTTGCATATTGGGCAGATATGCAGTATACTGAGCATTTTATGTTAAAGAATGTCCATCAGCCAGGGACACGTATATAGTTTCAGAGGGTTTCGGCGTTTTTATACCGACGTAAGTCATTTCTGCTTGAGGCGATTTCGCGCCAAAGTCTCAACGAAATTTAAAACGGATTGCATGCTGGTTTATCATTGGGGTGTCATTTCAAACAGCAATAATAATAATCATGAACGTCTACTATGGAAAAATTTAATAAGTTACATTTTGTATAGTTACTAATTTGCATTAATTATAATATGAAGTTCTAGAAAAAAGCGTTGGCGGCCACGCACGAACACTGGCGGCGCGCGGTGGCGGGATATTACTCGCAGTGTGCGTATACAAAAATACAATGCGATGGCGATGCGATGGCGCGCGAGGATTCTCGCAAGATCAAAGCCCGGCGACGCGACGCCGCGCCACGCTGTGTTTACGGCAGCGCCGACGAACCATCGACTAATCAACCTACTGATTAATTTAATTAAACATTACGAGAAAGTTCTGTTTATTTTACGTTTCCTTGGGCCCACATGCGAGTTCAAAGGAATACGCCGGGAATATAAACGGTCTATATTGTTGAGACGACGGGACCGTGCCTATATCTCCTGCTCTCTACGCCACCGCTGCCGTGCCGTTTTACAACGGCAACGACTATCATTTTCCACTACTAGGTACCACAAAACATCTACCTACCTACTAGGCTAAATATTTTCGTTCATGGCTCATGGTGTAAAAAGCAAATCGCAACGATGCCCATGGATGGATCCGAAAATAGAATATTAAGGCGCGTCAAAACACACGAAGGTCCTTAACCCTCATTAACTGGACGAAAGCGAAAGCGCGCGAAAAAGAAGGAGTATTAATGCGGGAAAGCCAGTTTCCCCCACGCTGAAGTCAAGCATTCACGTTTTGTTTTTAATTAGTTGCCGCTTAACTTTTGCACGTTTGTGTTGTTGACTTTTTATTTTATTTGTCCAGTTTCACTGCCTGGCCATGTTAATTGAAGGACAGTTTCAATTAAATGTTGGCAACTTAATCAATCCGTAAAAATAACTATACATCTACTAGCTCCCGCCCGCGACTTCATCCGTGTTGACACCGTAATCACCTAGCGGTATGAAATATACTTTACGACCTATGCTCATACCTACCAAATATACATTTAAAAAATCATAAAAATTGGTCGAGCCGTTTCCGAGAAGTGCGACCACAAACACCGTGACTCGAGATTTTTATATATACCTATAGATAAACTGTACATCATCCGATACAAGTTATGTTACCTATAGGAGTGCGCGGGGCTTCATTTTATTACAGAAATCTCATAAGAGCAGAGCCACGGGCCTCGCAATGATGTTGATAAACAGAAGATGATATTATAAATTACGCTTAAGTACATATATTAGCTCCGCGTGTTGGATCCGAAATGAAACGCCGAGACGGCGGATTTCGTTTGATAAGGAAAATAGAAGAACGATTTAAACATAACAGAGAGTGAACAAGGGCGCTCCGCCGAATATGGAAACAACACAATAGGCAGTGACTCGTACATATACGTGGTACTATTTAATGTTCTTAATTAATTATAAACATGCGCGGCGGAAAATTTCTCAGCGTCGTACGGCGTACGGCCGATTAGTAATTGTGTTAATATTCAATTTGAGCCATTAGTTGTCGGCCGCATTGTTCCGCCTGCGCCATCCTCCGCCTTGCCGCTGGTTAACGTCATTCAGTGCACGTGACCCCACTTGCCTATTCCACGCATTTTGGGCAGGATGACTATGAACTTTCAGGATATCTAAGGCTAGCCACTGACCTACATTATAACTGTGCAATATCACTGGTTGCACAATTATATTGATCGCCAGTAGTCGATATTGACGGTCAATATCATCTACTGACGATCAATATAACTGTACAACCAGTGATCTTGCACAGTTATATTGTAGGTCAGTGGCTAGCCTAAGTCGACGGATTTGAATACGTTTTCTTTTTATTTAGAAGCAGGCTTCAATACAGTGGTTCTTATCTATGTTTCATGAAAATCTGTTTAGCCTTTTGAAAATTATCAGCTCTTTTCCATGACGAATGACGGGGATTTAATTCAGGCTGTTGATATCTACGTATGATTATACGTGATTATTTCAATAACGTCTCCATGGATTTAGGTGATTCCATCGAAAATCCCGTTTTCATTATTATAGGATAGCTTTTTTAGTATTATAGGTAATATACTAGCATTTTGCGTGTACTTAACTCTATTTCTTCACTTCACGTTATTTATTGGCTTCCAATAAATATGTTTAACACCCGGCCGGAAATAATAAAGGGGTTTTATAAGCTTGACCCCTTTTTCTGTCTGTCTGTGGCATTTGATTGTAACTCTAAAGCAGATCAACGCATTGTGACGCGTTTTTTCGTTGATGTTCTAGGTGGTTGTTAGCTAGAGATTTGATGACAATCTAATTTCAACTTTATCGTAATTGATTTAAGGTTAAAAACTATTTCCGTATTTTGTTCTTATTTTAGTACACTGGGACGGGATCACTACTGAGCATTTGAAATGATAGGACTTACGAGGTTAATTGATTGTGCTGGATTAATTGTAACAAAAATGTAAACTAAAAACGATAACTATAAAATTTTAAATAAAACCTTACCGTAAGAAACAACAATTTATTTAAAGTAGTTACGACCGAATTAAAATATCGCACCCGCTTACTTAATTAAATTAAGCTTCAACAAAATTGCTGCTGAACCAAGCGGTTGTCAGTTACATAACACTAATAATATTATAAATGCAAAAGTTTGTCAGTGTGCATATAGGGAGGACATATTGATTTGTAAACACAGTAAGTACCTTTTAAGTTGCGAACGGTTTGCTACCATGGCGTATTTATTTATTAATTTATTTATTTTATTTATTGTATAAGGACATACCGTATATTACTTCCTATAGTTACGGTTGTCTTTTCATAGAGGACATTGCGTTTTGAAAACTTTCTGATCAGAATGGTTAGACGTTGGACGACTACGCATCTTAGGTACGAGTATATACCTACATGTTTGAGTCGACAAACGTCGCATTTTCTCATACTGATACTTTACGGATCCTGATGCGGTTATCACCATATAGTACCTACACGTATAAAGGTTTTCTTGAAGTAACTTTAAATTTCATATACGGACGCTTTGTGATTAAACCATAAAAAAGTGTTTTCGGGCGTATATACGCGTATGTACAGTCATCCTGACTGGTTATTCGATACATTCCTTTTAAGTGGAACACTCATTTCACTCACTCATTTCACTCATTTTTGCTGCATCATTTTTGGTTACTATATGACATTTGCAGCAAAAATGTCATATAGTAACCTCTCCGAAAATTATCAGTTTCTGAGATATGGAAGATTTAAGTTATTTTTACCAAATTGTTGATTTAAAAATGAATTTTTTTGTAAAATAAATATTTGCCATTTTTTTGATATATTTTTATGTATTTCCTGAAAGCTACGATGTTGGCAATTTCATGTAAAGACAGCTAAAAACGTAATGCTACATTTCATATTATTTAACAATACTCCCACTGAAAACAAAAAAAAACACCTAATTACAATAAAGTGATTTAAAACAAAACAACGACACGAATCACAAATTGCTGAAAAACCCTTCCTTTTACTAGCTTTTTAATAAAGTACAAAAATTTACAAAAAAAAGGTATTTAAAATAATGAACAGTAAATTAAAACTAGGTAGCTATTCCGTAGGAACGTCCATCGCTCCAGTACCTGATACGAACTTGTACAAATCTGTGGTTATCTTCAGAAGCATACTTCAATGCAAGGGCGGATCGAGGGGGAGGGTCATGGGGTTCATGACCTGAGCTACGTTTTCACAGTAAGTAGGTACTTACTAAAAATCACATGGCTAGTTATGATACCTTGTAGGTTGTAGGTGCCTATGTATATTTGGCACACATATCTAAGTCAGTGCTCGCAACACGGACGCGGACGTGTAACGTAAATACCTCCATCACTTTTGGGGGGTAAATAGAAAATTAGAAGTAGTAGAAAATAAAAATAAAACCAGCCAAGTGCGAGTCGGACTCGCGCACGAAGGGTTCCGTACCATTATCTATAAAAATGGCAACAAATCACGTTTGTTGCCTGGGAGCCCCCTTAAAATTTATTTTATTCTGTTTTTTAGTATTTGTTGTTATAGCGGCAACAAAAATATATCATCTGTGAAAATGTCAACTGTATAACTATCACGGTTCATGAGATACCGCCTGGTGACAGACGGACAGATAGACGGACGGACAGTGGAGTCTTAGTAATAGGGTCCCGTTTTACCCTTTGGGTACGGGACACTTATATATTTTTTTGCAAACTATGGCATGTGACTTATCAAATGAAAGGGCTTGTTATGAGGATCTTAAATTTTCATAGGTTAGTACGGGACCCGCGGCGCGCGTGTCAGAACGTCTAGCACGACCTGCCCACGAGTCATTTGTCGCTCAGTGCATCCCTTACATATTTGACTAGTTTGACAGAGACGCACTGAGCAATAAACAACTCGCGGGCATGTCGTGCTAGCCCCCAGACTCGCACTTGACTTTTTATTCGTATTTATATACATTTTAGGGTTCCGTACCCAAAAGGTAAAACGGGACCTTATTCCTAAGACTCCGCTGTCCGTCTGTCCGTCTGTCGGTCCGTCCGTTACCAGGCTGTATCTTATGAACCGTGATAGTTCGACAGTCGCAATTTTCACATATGTTGTTCTGTTGCCGCTATAACAACATATATTAAAAAAACAGAATAAAATAAATATTTAAGGGGGCTCCCATACAACAAAATGATTTTTTTGCTCGTTTTTGCTCGATATTGATAACGGCAACAGGTAGACGCTTGAACTATTCACAGAATATTTAGTTATATATTTCACTTTAAAAATAAATAATTGAATTAAAATAAAACAAATATTTAAAGGTTTCATAGTGGTAGAGCCAAGCAGTAATCCTCACTATATGATTACTGTTCGAATGGGCCGGCTCGACCGGGGTTGCACCACACTCTCACAGAATATCGGCGTAAAGTAATAGCTTGCTATTGCGTTTCGTACGGTGAGTGACGAGATCCGGAGGCCTATTCCCTCATCCCTATCCCATCCCCATTCCCCATCCTCCCTAGACTGGCAACGCATTAGCAGCACCTCTGGTGTTGCAGATGTCCATGGGCGGCGGTGACCACTGTCCATTAGGTGGGTCGTCAGCTCGTTTGCCAGTCAATTGACATAAAAAAAGGCATACAACAACCGTTATTTATTTTTTTGCTTGATTATAGATAATAGTACGGAACCCTTCGTGCGCGAGTCCGACTCGCACATGGCTAGTATTTCTTAAGTTTTTCATCGTTATAAAAATAATTTTCTGCCAACTACGTTTTAACTTCATAATTATTTCCTGAAATACTCAACACAAAGCATCACTCATTTGCTCTAGGGCAACGTTGCGAACAAAACTCATTATTGCACTATTTTGTATTTATTTTTTAGTTAGTTTATCAAGAGGTTTACATCACTAGCCACCCATTTATTATTTATTATTTATTCGCAAGACAATCCGCTTGAGTGAACAGAAAATTTGGTTCGTTGACCGATGCGACGTTCGCGCGGCTGTCATGTCGGCGGCCATATCAAACTTTGATTATCCTGTCTAAAATTGTATGCTCAAAGTACCTACTGGCAGAAAATATAGTATAAGTAAACGCAAGAAATAAGCAATTTGCACGAATCGAACAGATAGAAGTTTTCTGTGTTTTTTTTTATTTACTTTTTGCGGTATTTGAAAGAAAGGGAAGCAGATTATGTACCCCGCATCAAGTGATGTATTTATTATTGCACTCGTGTTTTTAAAACCAGCAAAGAATTCTCTTGGGTAGGGTAGAAGTACACACCTTAATTCCGTTTTTGGTAGTATAGGCCGTTAGGTAGGTGATAGTGGCCGTAAACGTATTTCTACCCTACTGCTTGGTGCAACAATCTACTATTGCAATTAACTAAGTTATTATTGCCTGTATTTGCAGAAAAACTTCGAACACTACAAAATGCAGTAAATAAAAATAGTCAGGCGGCATTACATGAGCGATGTCGAGGAGTTTTATAAATAAACGCTATTCTAAGTTTGTATTGAATAATTCAGTAATTTCACCTTCCTCGCCTGAAGTTGTAGCAAACGGGAGGGCGTGGGCGGCCGGAGGAGGGGAACCAAACTGGAGGGTGAAAATTAACATGTTTGTCTTGCTTACGTCGTCGCCAACACCGAAACTACGCCGAAGTCAAATAGACTCAGTCGTTTTGCATAAGTACGCGTTACTAATGTTTGACTTAAATATTGTCTGCGTGACAGCTGCTTCTCCGCAATTAGCGCTAAGAATGAAGTACGACAAAGTTCGCGGTCTCTCTGACAGACAGAGGGACGGACGGACAGACAGACACCAGAGTGATCCTATAAGGGTTCTGTTTTCCATCGGTTGTTCGGAATCCTAAAACGGAAAATGACGTGTCTCTCACTAACATAGTGACAATGCGCTTCTATAATGGTGCGTCGATATCTGAAGAACGCATACAGTTGCGATATAAACTAGGGCATGCAATTCCGGAATTGGTTTGTATTGCAGTTCCGGAATTTCCGATATTGGCATCGATACTGCCATACAAACCAATTCCGGACTTGCATGCCGTAATATAAACACGTGTGGAGCGCGCGTGCAGCGCGCGAGCGGTTCGCTATCGGTACGCAAGCGGTGCATTTGCGGCACGTTCGTCTGATGTGGACGCAACTTTACGTGAGTGACCACCCCATATAGTATGACTAAACGGTTTTGATACTTTATAACTTATATTTTTTTGAAACATTTACAACAACAACATGTGTAATATTGCTGCTATTGTGTGCTCGCAATGTGTAATATTTGTTTTCCGCTTCCAAACCTTTTGCATCGTAAAGTGCTATGAGCGCCAGGGCCAAACAATAATAATCGTACAAAATTTCAGCTTTGTAACTTAAATAGTCTTCGAGAAAATGTGGCTGTGATAAACAGACAAACAAACGGAGATGGCGACTGTAAGGGTTCATAGTTGGACTACGGAACCCTAAAACAGTAAGCGTTGCTTTTCAATGACACATAAGTTACTTACACTTAACAACTAAGTCGTATTGTTATTATGAAACATATCAAGGTATTGTATTTATTAAGGTGGTATAGAATTATTGGAATTTGTCTAGAGTTGCAGGAGTATTAATGGGTAAAGCCGCCAAAATTATCCCTTTTAGGTCAGAACCAAAATTCGATTTCATCTATAATGTAATTGGGGAGATCCGGTCCCGGATCCAGCACTGGTTCCCAACGGCCTTACCACTCCCAGTGGGCTGTGAAGCCTTTCAGGCTCAGCGGTCTGGTAGAAGATCCAAGGCAAAGGAGTGAGGGGGGAAGGCTGTCAGGGGGTTTTTGGTTACTTTGTATTTTACAAGCTTTTACTTACTTTCACCTGTGCCTGTGTCTGTCTGTAATCAAATCTTGCAAGTTTAATTCGACCCACTTTCCGGTTTCTGGTTGATCTGAAATGCATGTTGGTCCAGTTCCGATGACAATGCGTTTTTATGATAAGCATGGCCTGAATCTACTGCCAGGATTAGCTCCAGATAAAGAAACTCTTCAACGGTCAACAGCTCAGACACGAAATGTTGTGTATGCATATTATTGCAATCTTATAATGCAATTTATTAAAACAACTTATTTATAACAAACATTTATTAACAGATAGTGTATTTGTAGTTATTCTTTAATATTGATATTTTCACCATTATAAAACAATAGTAGAATGTTGCACCTAGCACCTCACTTGCATTCGGGCTCCAAACTAACACTCGGCGCAATAACAAATCACTTGATGCGAGGTGCATAATCTGCTTTTCTCTCTACTACTGCAAAAAGTTGGTAAAAAAACGTAAAGGTACAGTTAAACCCAACTAGCGACGTAAAAAGGATTTTGGCACCTGTTATGAATGACGCACCCTTAGAATTTTTATATTGCCTATGACACTCGCACGTTCTCCCCGAATCTTAAGATACCCTATTTATTAAAATCGGTCCATTGGTTCTGAAGCTAAAGTCGAACATCCGAAAATTTTCACAGAAAACTTGTATCTAGTCTATTAATTGTCATATTATGCCATTTTTTTTTTAATCTTTTAGTAACCCATACTATCTTATCAGCCAGTACTTTGAGCATAACATTTTAGAAGGGGCAATCACAGTTCGGTATGGCCGCCGATATGTGGACTGTTTTGCTAACAGTAAGTCCACAGAAAAGTGGTCGGCTGTCCCGTCAGACTGAATGGGCGGATTGGGTAGCAGTTGGTGTAAACTTCTTGATCAACGAACAAAATTAAAAAAACATACAAAACAGTGCAATAATGAATTTTGTATGCAACTTTATTGGCTCTAGAGCAAATAAGGGCTGCTTTGTGCTGAGTATTTAAGGCCACAATGATGAAATTAAAGCGTAGTAGGAAGAAATAATATTTTACAGTCCCCGAAACGCTTTATAAGCGCTGACCTTAAATGCGCAGAAATCAAATTTCGGGTGCATTTGGCGGGGGGAGGTGAGGTGCTATGCGCGCGCGTGTAAACATGCGCGAGAACCAACACTGTTTTCACCGAGCGCTCGTAAAATGTGACAGCGGCACCTGTAACATTGGATAATACTTTTATCGGTAAGTGGCGGTGTATATTTTTTCTTTAGCAAAGGGGGCAGACGTTGGGAACCACTGCCTTATAGGGATAGGTAAATTCGCCTTTGCACTCTTCTACTAATTATTTTTACTGTTTTTCTGTGTGCTTGAGTGTAATGAAGTGTTGTTTCATTTCATGTAAGCATTACAGCCCTTGTAGTTATTTAATTATTTAAGTAACTATCTTTTACCGGCAACTTTGTGCGCGTGAATTTCAGGTTGTTTCTTTACCTTCAGGAACTACCTATCCATTTTTCCGGGATTTATTAAATTCTCCGGACCTCTAACTATCGCCGCGGATGTGCAAAATCACGTGAATGTGTTGTCATGCGATTGCGATTTTTAGAAAAAAAACAATAACCGACTTCTAGACAATACCTATAATGTACAAACTTAAACTTAAACTAAAGTGTGGAATAAGCTTTTAAATCGACCCCACGATGAGAAAGCCTTAACAAAAATGACACGGTTGCGTAATCTTTCCAACGACTAGGTACGTATTTACTTTAAGACTGGACCAATGGTACCAATCTACGAGTAGGTATAAATATTATGACGGCGCCTAACAAATACATACAGTCTTCTTTCTTCTTGACTGTTTATGTGATCACAGTTAAACAGAGGTTGAAAGGTGTCATCATAACTTTTGCTGAAGAGAACCACAAACCAAAACGTCATCTGTGTATATATTTTCTGTCCTTGTTGATTTTTTCAAAAAGCTGAATTAATTTCGATAAAATTTGTATGGGACCACCTCTAAAGTATGAGCATATCTCTTTTTTCCTATTCCATTTGCTTTGAAGATAAAAACTTCGGTCACCCTATTATGCGAGCGTTAGTGCCATAATTAATTGATTATGCTGATGTGTGTATCGCCAACATCACCCAGAATTCCCTGAACTGGTTGGAACTACTCCTCAAGAATAGCATAGGTACGCTTTATTTATAGCGTCAGAAATATTATCATGCTTCCTTCTATCGCTGTCAGGTCAATTGGCTTCCTATTCATCTTTGTAGGTCTCTAAGGATTCTCTGCACTCTCTTTACAGTTCAGTTTGAGCCCTCTGCTCCAGATTACCTCAGTTGCAAATTAAATTTTGATACACCCAGTATAGGGTATGAAAGCGTGCCTTTCGCACTCTTAAATTCACGATCCCGTCTCACTGTATAGGTTTCTTCCCTAATTATTTCACCCTTCATGTAATCAATCAATGGAATATGCGTTTAAACGAATGCAGACAAAACGAAAACACCTGCTCAAACAAGAGTTAGCGTAAAATCCCCATTCTTGCATTGCATAACGGTGTATTGTAATTTTCTTTATTTATGTATATATACTTGTATATTTATGTTTATACTTAATGATATATGTGTATGTTTCTGTTTAGGTACATTTGCATAGTTTAACTTGTATTTAAGTATCCCTCTCGATAGTTTTACCCTTTGAGGACATCTGATTGCCACATGTCTTCTCGTATGACTTTATTATAAATAATTTGTTTTGTTTTAATCTTTCTCTACGCAACTTTTGTACATTTCTGTTTGGCCTTATGGTTGGCTGATGGAGAATGTCACCAGGCATTAATTCCATCCATTGTATTAATCTTTATATTGTGCTTCAAAGTTTAAATACATAAAATAACATCGTATCTAATATCTTGGTTCCTCAAATATAATTAGCAAAAAAATTAATCGGATTCTTCGATATTTCACGGAAAAAACGAAGTGCCAGCAAAGTACCAATTTGGGTTGTCTAAAATTTTACGGCCACATACAACTGAGACCTGTTTTAAAATAAATTACAGCTGTGTAAATTATAGACATTGTGATTGCTTGGATTTATTTGATTTTAGGAATTTGCTTTGCAAGCTTTGTCCAAAATAAGTCGCTTGGTTAATATTAGCAAAAAAATATTTATTCTGGCCCTCCCATTTTGTCAGTGTACTTATTTCCAAAAGTTTCAATAGCCTATGTCCTGTCTGTAGTTGCCCTTAATATAATCACTATTTTTCGCTTCGATTCCCGGATCCCAGATGACACAAGCGAAGAAAAGGTTAGCGGGACGCAGGTTGAGTATCCCAGATTTAGATGCTGTAAACATAAAATGAAGGCAGTTATTGTTCTTCAGAAACAATAAGAGCAACATTTTCCGCAAATGACTGAAGCCATTTCAAGTGAAAGCTCTATGGAAAAATAACGGCCATGGATAACCACATCGAGGCACGTTTAAACAATCAAACGGGGAACAAAAAGACAGTAATGTGGAAATGGATAATGCACAAGCGGCGCGAGCGTGGCGTGAGCACGGAGACGCCCGGCGCGGACGCGTTCGCGGGCGCGGCTCCGGGAGCGGCCAGCGGTTGTGGCAGCGCCTCAAGATTTTAGATAAAGCAAGCAAGGTGATGCTAACATGATAGATGAACGAGAATCATTAATCTGGCTACTTCGTACTTAAGCGACCATAGAAATGATGAAATAACAAGTTTTCAACCGTTTATGTACCTAGAGGATCCTAAATGTGAACAAAATTTTACTTCGGAAATTTGGGATCCAATCGAAAACATAATAATGGGGCATGTTTCTCATGAACGCTTACATTCGTGCTGTGACACCCCGCGAAGCGTATACTTTTCTCTTTTACACATAGGATAAGTGAAGCAGACAGGTATGCGTTAATGGGTCACGGGGCGTCGCGGCGGGAATGTAGCGCGCCCATACATTTTCAGCACAGTTTTATTTACATCCTGTTGGAAGTACTAGTCCTGATCCCAGTTGTACTCAATCAGAACTAGGTAACAATAGTAAACATAAAATGATAAAAAGTAACAAACAATTAAAAAAAACCGACTACATAACTTCAAAGGAAAATAAACAAGAAATGTATTCTACCAGGTTCGTGGTGCCGATATGGAAATAGCAGTTGGTGAGTTCGAATCGGTATTTCTTATAGAATTTTATGGAGACTCACCAACTGCTATTTCCATATCGGCCCCACGAGCCTAGTAGAATAAAATTCTTGTTTATTTCTTTTTGAGGTTATGCAGGCGGGGTTTTTTTTTATTGATAATTTTTATTTTCATCTTATTAGCTTAAGTTGTGTTATCAATGTTATGCTTTATAATTCACGTTAATAAGAACTATTATGCGATTATATAAGAACTTTATCACAGCTTTCTTATGAGTATTGAAAATTTAAGTGAGAATGGTTGCTAACCAACTTTAAATCGTTATAGATCCTAAAAGGTCATTCGAAATGAAAAATAATATGAGAGACCAATAACCGACCAAAAATTAATGTTTATTATCCAATACAGTTAGTGTAGTAGTCAATGTCTTGACTGGACGTTATTCAAAGTGTACAAATCTATTTCAAGATCGCTCTCGCTTCAAATGTTTGTTGGAGGTTGTTGGCGCTCGCACGTCGTATCACTTGCACTCAGTCCTCGGGTTTTCTCGGAGAGGATGTGTGATTAGTTTTATCCTTCGCCCCTTAGCACCGCCCGCGCCCCGGACCCGGCCCGCTCCCTCGCTCGTCGCCGGCACGTCTCGTACGAATAAAACTTTCTATATTATCATGGCAATCACCTAATATCATTCGATATTAGAAAGATTATTATACAAACGCATTTCAATAATTGATTAATAACACAAAAGAAAAAACTGTAATAAAATTAAAACTAATTACTACTTAATAGAATTATTTAATTATGGATTATTTAATCCATAATGTACTTTTATAACACAGAACAAAACCGACCCCAAACGACCTTTGAAAAGTAATAAATAATGACTTAGTTTCATATTTTTTTCGCTATTTTAAATAAATCCAGAAGGGTCCGGAATTGGGCGATAGTTTACTACTGACACAGTTTTTATCTTCATTTGACGTGTAAAGCAATACGTGTAACTCACTGAATATGAGCAGGTTAAGAAAAGGTTGTACAAGGCCCAAGTCAGGCCGCATACGGAGTACTGCTCTCATCTCTGGGCTGGGGCACCCCAATACCTTCTGTTTCCATTTGATGGCGTTCAGCGTAAAGCAGCTCGAATGATCAATGGCCCAATGATTTCCGATCATCTAGATCTCCTGTCAATGCTAAGGGATGATAGTTCTCTTTGTGGTCTATGCAGAATTTATCATGGGGAGCAGCAATCTGTATTCCACCATCGTACTACTCGCTGAAAACTAGAATATCTCCAACATCATCTTGAAGAATGGCGAACTACAACTGTGCGTTTTTTAAGACACTTCCGTTGGTAGTGACCCTGCCTCCGAAGCTAGCGGTCCTGGGTTCGATCCCCGGTAATGGAAAATATCCAGTGAAAAGAGGACTAAGACGAGTTATTCCTTTATGTTTTTATTGTACCATGGGATTCAGCGCGTTCGGTTTAGTAATGTGTCAAAACGACATATCTCTAGCTATTCCCTAACCTAAGTTTTCGATAACGCTTTGGCCATAAGTCACCGTTTCTAAAGGCATATTTCTACTTATCTGGTATTTTGATTGGACTAAAGGTACTAGTGCTCTAAAGTCAAAAAAGCATGCAACCTAAAGACATTTCTGCAATTATTTTATTACAAGAAAACGTAAATAAGGAGGACAAAAATAGGACTAATAGCGACTAATCCCTTATTGCACACATTGCACAGTGTGCATCAAGGCATATCTGGAAGGGATGCGATTTTTGCCTTTAGTTGGAAATCAAACACACGCAAAATCTTTTTTTTTGTGAGATGGGATCGTGAATAGTTTACAGCTCCCATCAGAAAAATCTGATCAAAACGAGTGAAGTGATACTGGACAACATAGCGATAAGGAGGTATGATGTAAAATATATATTTGCAGTCCTGCACACATAATTATATTTGCATTATATAGTCTAGTGAACAAGATATGTAAACTATGTCCTGACAAATATATCTAACTAGCCGGTCCCCATATAAACGTCGAGAAAAGAAGGATCTTCTTCAATGACATATTATAGAAAGACACGTTATATCCATACTCAACGCGTTTTAAAAACGTGACTTAGATAATTTTCTTCTTTTATCGTTTCTTTTCGGCCAGTGCAGCTTTAGGTGACATTTGACGTGCGGATATTACACATTAATTTGGAATATGGCGATCATGGATGAACTAAGGAAATGTATTTTAGTACTTCTATTTACGTTTAATGTATCTACAAATGAAATAAAGCATCAGTTCTTCCTTTTAATTTTTTTGTAGTATTATGAAGCGACATTTGGCTCAAGAATGGCTTTTTTGGGAAAATTTTCAATAGAGCACGACATGTGTCACTCAGCCAAAAGTTCGCGCATGACTAATTGAACTGATCACAATTGGGTTGCTTTCTGGGTTTAAATTTTGAGCTTATAAGACGTATCTTTGGTTTTATCATGGATCTTCTGGCTCTTCTTCCATTCATTGATAGCGAATGTCATCAATTTTATAAAAACCCGCCGACTGCCGAACAGACGGAGTTGATCAAAACCCAGACTTAAGAGGACTGTGAACCAACGGCAAAAATCACCCTTTTCATACCGATACCGATTTCCACCCCTTAAATGTTAACCGATGTTGACCAATTTTTGATAGGTTGTCAGTCAGAACAAAATCTAGGTTCCCATCAGATTCCCATTTATTTAATTATGGCTGAATCCGAGCCCTTTTCATTTTCTTTTCAGATTTATTCAAGTGGTGACCCGCAATAGATGCTGTAGTACTTAATCAGAATAGCTTCACTTTCCGCTATTTAGTCGTACTGAATAAGAAATATCTGCAGCACTTGTCCACGTGTACAAACTCAATTGCTTGGCGTTGCAGCATGCACGATCTTGCTGCAATATATTCTGTATTGCGCAATTTAATTGCAGCAAGAGTATCACCGGATATATTTTTGCGCTATAGTTGCCAGCAAGCTACAATTATTATATAGGTAGCCCGTTCACAGGCTCCTCTAGATTGATTTAAAAAATGTACCTCGTATTGCATATTTTACCGCATGGAACGACACGAGGGAGCTTGCGAAAATATCGTATCGTTTAAACAAAGTACGATCTGTTTTAATGGTCAGAAAAGTTAACTTAATAATTTAAATAAATAAAAAACCCGCCTTCAAATGGCCTTTGAAAAGTAGTTTTTTTTTCACATTTTAGTTATTATCATGTGATGTAACGACACACATTTACTACATCAAGTAACAATAGCATAATGCCAATTGCTCATCGCCATTTACAAACTGTTGCTATCCAAGGTGCAAGGATATCAATCGTTGAGGAGTTCTCCTGATTCTTCATAACCGCATCTATGGTTCCGGTTCTTCCGGAGAAAAATATAGCGCTAATGGCTGAATTCAGAAACGCCACTTAAGCATTTGATTAAAGATTAAATAGTTAAATGTACGTCAACTAGTTGTCATCCTTTACAAAAACGATACTCAACCGTCAGTTTAATTAAAGATGCATTTTAGTAGCCTTTCTGAATTTGGCCATAAGCATACAGTACCTATCTTACATTTACAGGGAAGGTTCCTCGTTCCGTTCCACCTGTATATATGTTTAGTTTTATTTTGCCACACGAAGATTTTTGTATTCATTTGATTAGCTAGCCAGCTTACATTAAGTTGGACTTATTGCGCATATCTCCGCGTAATTGGTCCAATGCGGAAGTTTATTGCATTTCATGCGCAGGATAGTTTTGATTAGAGGCCGCGGCGGTGGAATAAGATAAATAATGACCGAACGCTCGCAGATTGTACTCATTTGCTACGAGGAAGTTGTGTGCCGTGCACTTTAAGGCTTGGTAAAGGGCTGTAAAAAATATGAATTGCTCCCCGCTTCCCCGCGGCCCCGCGGCTTAGATACGCAACAACTTCGTAGCGTGCGCGGGTCAGACTAGACTGAGTTTTAAGAGAAGTTAGAGTAAGACAGCTATGGTTCCCGACTATAAATTGACGTAAAAGTTGCCCGTGGAACTGCACTTTTACACATCACAATAAAGTTGTTTCACGGGCAGCTGCTCAATTACGTAACACCAATTGGTATCGCTTTCGCGAAAAGTAAACCAATTGTACTCTTATTTACATCGAGTGAAGACTAAATTGGTTTGCATTTCGAGGCAAACCGATACCAATTGTGCTACGTAATAGAGCTACAGGCCCTAGTTAGTAACCGTAATCAATTGCCATTTGCAATGTGCTCAATCCTATTTCGTAGTATCATTTGAGTTATACAATAAAAAATGTACCTAAACCACTACACAGACACTACAAACATCTTCTGATTGAAAGCGATTGACTGGGTTTCGAATCATGGGCGCGCCGTGACACCTCGCAAACGCATACCTGTCTGCTTCATTTACTCTATGTTTAAAAGAGAAAAGTATACGCAACGCGGGGCGTCGCATTGTGAATTTAGTACGCCCATAAAAGCGATAGCGAGTAGTGGGCTTCAAATATGTACGTGAATGCAATTTTTAAAAGCGACTGGATTGGTATCGCTTTCAAGCCTGATCACGATTGCGATTGCAATTACGTAATTGAGTTGCGGGTTTTATAAAGGTCCGTCAGACCAAATGACCAGTACAAAATTAGTATACCAGTATAATTTTTGACATTCGTGGCCGAAATTTGATTGAATGGATCTTTATAAAACCCAGCCTGAATGTAGCTAATATTATCGGGAAGGCGGTCGCAACTCGCGCTGCGCGTAATAAATCTATTTTATCGCACTCGAACAATACATTTTATTTCGGGATCTTAAATTCTTTGTTATTGAATTGGACTTTAGCGTTTTATTCAGGTAAACAAACAATTCATTGCAGTGGTACTTAAGGCACGTGCACAATTCGTAAACACCGCGCAGACTAGCGCCGCGCGTGGCGTCGCCCGCCCAACTTAATAAAACAGTTTATCTCCGTTCGAACTGCTGTTTTACAGCCGTCCTTTGTCTGCGTTCACAGTTTAAAATTCTATAAAGTTTAGTTGTAACGCTGAGCATAACGAAATGCCGCTCATTGCTTTAACAATTACCTCCGAGCGGAACGTAAATAAACTTGCGCGCACGCAGCGCCGGTACATTCAGCGCATGAAATACAGTAGCGATCGATAAAATACACGATCGTAAACTTCCTGTGTAGAATGGGGAGATGTAAATTACAGACGAATTGTTCTTTTTCATCTGACTGTTATAATTAATGACGGGTTATACTTAAACGATACAACTGGCGCCAGCGCTTTCTGTGCCACTGCGGGGCAACAACGGCCGCTTTAGCAAATCATT
Organism: Tortricodes alternella; assembly: GCA_947859335.1. Taxonomy (NCBI): domain Eukaryota; kingdom Metazoa; phylum Arthropoda; class Insecta; order Lepidoptera; family Tortricidae; genus Tortricodes; species Tortricodes alternella. The sequence continues at coordinate 15,565,341 of OX401970.1, read as the reverse complement.
TCCCAACAAACGGCGTCTTCTTAATTTGAAATTTCCTAAACTTAAAATAAGAAACGTCAAACTCGATTTTGTATTGCACGGAGCTGTCAAAATCAAGTTTGAAGTTAGTTATTTCAAGTTTAGTGACTTTTAAAAAAGACGTTTAAAAGTGAAATTGGCCACACTGAATATACATACATAATTGTATTGTCATAAAAACTAAAGATGTGTACCGAATTTTAGATCAATCGGTCAACATTAAGGGGGTAAAATTACAGTCACTTAATTTGACCCACACAAGACAAACACGGTAAGCTAATAAGACCTTTTAATAATAATAAAAATGAACATGAGGACAATCGCAATAAGTGGCTGTATGAATAATATTATGCAAAACAAATACTGAACGCGAGCAATGGAATGAATGAACGAATCGCCCCAACTAGCAAAATAGTCGAATAAGCGAGAGCTTATTCAGCTAAAAGTTGTATATCAGTTGTATAATCGTGAAACCTATACCACATTGTCGAGTAAAAGTGAATACTCCACTGATTTTCATTTTTACCATTCAGTCGTGTAGTGTTATTGGGTAAACGGTCACTCGATTTTATTATAATTTTTTTATTTATAGTACCTACAGTTACTCGACTTGCGGTGTAATCGCATTTATTTTTCTATAGTATTGCTTCTTTATCGTATATTAGCTCTATAAGTGTGGTCAAATAACCATTTAGCCGCATTCATCAAGCTTTTATATGACTTAAAACCACATTGTCGAATAAAAGAGTCATTCTTCAGTTAATGCATTTTCGCTATTTAGTCGTGTAGTTATTTGGTAAAAGTTTACTCAATTTACCTTAACGCAGCTATTCGACTTGTCGTTTAATCTTACTTGTGTTTTAACTTTATTGCTTCCGTAAGCTCTAAAAGTGCTGAGCAATTACTAATTAAGAGCATTAATAAAGCTTATATATGACCGTTTTTCCATCGTTGCATTCTAACAACATTTTACCCGTATCAAACGTGGTAGTAACAATATATCGTCGCGCAGGATCTGTTTCGCATAAAAAAAATCAAGTAAGCAGTGTTTTATTTTCATTTTGAGTCAATTCTCAGTAGTATCCAATCAAATCAATTTTAACATCTGGGTTCTATAAAAAAAACAGTATTCACATCCATTTAGTTTAGTGGATACTGGGATTTTTTCTCACCATAGAAAAATATCAATACTTACCTAAAGTAAATGGGTAAGTAATAATACTAAATAGGACTTAATATATTAATTTGAAAATTTGCAATTACCTCTTTTAAATCGAACCTTGAAATATTTGCAGCAATTGTTGCATAGCCAATGAATAATAATTGAAATCCAGAACACATTTTGATTGTTTGTACTGGATATTGATTGTTATATTGGCTAATGTCATATATTACAAACACAATCATTTTAAAATACCTGTACTAATGCAAATATTCCGAGGTTCAACATATTCACAATTCGAGATTCTATAATTTGAAAAAAGAAATTAAATTATATATAAAGATATGTATATATAATTTGATAAAATAAATCTACAGTCTGTTTGGGTTTTTTCTCACTACTAGTATTACAAAAAAATCTCAATACTTACCGTCTAAAGTAAACGGGTAAGTAATACTAAACAGGACTTAATTTATTTCATTCTTTATCATAATAAAAATTTGCAATCACCCCTTTTTCAATTGAACCTTAAAATATTTGCAACAATTGTTACATAGCCAATGAATAATAATCGAAATCATGTCATACCTACCTTATCTTGCTAAGCTAACAGAAAAATTGGACAAAATGAATAACGACATATCAATAAATGACCGAGGGAATATTTTTATATGTTTGTTTTGTCATCTGCCGAAAGCTAGTTATTGAAAACTTGAAATGGGCAGCGTTCATATGCCAAATGATCATTAATTAATCGTATTGTAAGTAATAATTTACAAAAATAATTCGCCCATCCATTAGGTAGGTACTTAACAAAGCTAAACATCTATTTGATGCTCCAATGAGCAACTCAATCAGAAGCATAATATAGCGTGGCATAAGATGGAATTACTCTTATTAATCATCATCGTCTCGTTATAAAGCATTCAATTAAATAAATTCCAAATTTGGTTATTTTATTCAACGTCTTTAAAGTGTTGTTTATTCAATAACGGAATTCTCTGTCACCCGTCAAACAAGCAGAATTATTGAAAATGTGACCATAGTGACATCGCGCCGCCCGCCGGCAGATTTCGTTGAAATGGAACTTTTTGTTGCCTGCTCGTGCCAAAATGACAAGTTGATATATTGAAAACAATGGCCTTGCGGTTTTTTTGTCATTGACATATTTTATGCAAAAAAATGTAAAGAGAACTTAAGTTCAACTGTTTAATTTGAGATCTACATAAAATTTTCCATTATTTCGGTATTAAATTATTATTACCATATATATAAATAAATGCTAAATATTTTTTTGTCCACAGGCTAAATTGCTGGAAAGTTCTCATGCCTGGCTTGGAGCCTCCACATCTTCGATCGCAGGTCAGTTAATATCCTTTGCAACTTAAATAACATTGTAGATAAGTGTATAAAACCCGTCAAGTGCACACCGTGGGTCCCGTACCTTACCATGAAATAAAACGAAAGATACCTTCCGTAAACTCTACTGTTATACGAGCTTGCAGATTATCTCATTTTACTTTACTTTCTCAAATAAGTACCAGAAATATCTGGACCTTTGTATTATTTTTCCTGTAAAATATAGGTACTAACCTAACTTTAAATCAGCAGCCAGATTAAAACAATCACAATGGAAAGAAGGCGATCTTTAAGCATCTTCGAATTATAGGATGCAACGCCTACGCCCACATTCCAAATAAAAATGGAAGAAGTTGAACAAAAAATCCCTCAAAGGAAGATAAGTCGGCTATGATGAATATTTTTACCCCGTCCGGATCACTGACGGAAAAAGCGTGAAATCATTTTTGATGAGAAACCGTTTCCTAATAGCGATGTTCACCCAGATTGTGTAGACAGTGACATGAATACGAGGGAGTCCACGTTATGGCTGCCATTGGAAAACGCCAATAATGACAAAGAGCCGGAGCATCAAGAATTTCAAGAAGATCCAGTAACAGTTGAACCCGAGGGAGACTACGAAGACGTTCAACCAACTGTCTCTACCGAATTTGATATGGGATTGATTATTTGGGACCTGAACCAGTCCAAAAAGACCACGTTCATGAACCTGAACTGCATCAATATGAAGAATACCATGGAGCAGACGAATTTCATGACGCTGAACCGCCGCATTATTATCTTTGCAACCGCAGCCAAATGCGACGACCTGAAAGATTTGATGATTACGTGTGCATAAATCGTCATGATTGTGAAAGATGTCGAAAAGCAATGTATAGTGAAATTAAATTACTAAAAGACCTCAAACTTTGGCTGGCCTGCGATTTAACAAAACGGAGAAAAGCACTTCCGAGTGGGTGAGTAAGTGGGTTCTGTGCTCAATGATAAACCCTGATGGCTAAATCGACAATTAATATAAAGCCGGATTTGTCGTTAAAGGATTTAAACAATTTCTGTTGCTACAGCGTTCCTCAATGGAAAACTAGAAGAGTATATTTATATGCAACAACCCGACAAAGCGTGCGTCGTTTTATCTGATTATACTTATGTCTGCAAATTGCTTATCAAAATTTGTCTGCAATTGCTGATATCTATCTGTCTGTCTGTCTGTATGTATGTTTATAACTTAAGATTTACTGAACCGATTTCCAGCTCTAGTGTAATAAGTCCGTGTTCTGCAAGCATTCATAAAAAAACTCTGAGGAGTGGGTATCAGATATTGCCGAAACCAAAATATCCAAATTAATGTCACCTACAAAATCAAGACACGGACCAGGGGTGGTCTATGTGAGAACTGAATAAATTGGGCTGATAAATGCATCAGGGTTCCGAAAGCTGGGTGACCTAAACGTGGCAATCACTTTGAAGCAGTTAGGAACATCTATGAGAAAGCAGTTAGCCTCGTCAACTCCAGTTCAAAAATATTCGAGACCGCTTATCCTGTACATAAGCTATAACACCTCCAGATTGGTTTATGTACTTTTAAGAGAGGAAATAAATATTTCCTTGAATTTTAATGATCATGGAATTATCACGTAACCAGCATCCACTAAAAATAGTTAGTCACATCAACATCTATGTTTAGCTTCTGCCGTATAAAAAGAAAAATTATTTAAGTCTATTGGATACTTTTAACGTTTAATTTTATGAGTTTTAGTGTATTTAGAAATAATTTGTGAGCCGTCATTAGAAGCTGATAATTTATAGCAATTAATCTACCATGTTATCTAGTAGATTTAAGGCAGCCATGGGAACATCAAGCAAAATGAAGGAGTTATCGGAGCAATTTCTGAATAGATAATTTTTATTTATGATTACTGGTTCTTCTCTTTCCTGCTAAAATAAATGAGATTGAATGATTGTTAAGTTCTGGTGTTGCAGGCGTCCATAGGCTACGGTAACCGTTTACCGGAGCGGAGCGTATGTTTTTTGCCACCATCGTGGTATAAAAAAGGAAAACGCACTTCCAGTTTTCAGTCTCTCTTTGTGACCGCCATGACCATTAATATAATAAGTCCCGACGTCAGACACTGCAGACTGTCGGTATGATCTGCGCACGGAATGCTTCTCCCATGGCCAACTTGACGTTGAGTGTTCGAGTCTGAACAGTTGCATCCGTCTTTACATCTGCACCCCAGACTGTCGAACTGTAACGCTGTCTCTATGACGAAGCACTGTCATAATATTTTACGTAATTTATCCCTGAAAATTTGACAGTTCTACGTGGATGAAGTCCCGGGTAAAAGCTATCCTTACTTAATATACTATTAATATTTTAAATGCGAAAGTTTGTGCGTGTGTGTGTCCGTCTGTATGTTAGATCCGTAACCGCTGAACGGATTTTCATGAAACTTGGTATATAGTACCTTAGGTCCTGGGACGTGTATTAGGACATGGGTACTTTTTAGCCTGGAAAATTCAACAGTACCCAGGTGCGAACTAAGAAAGGATTTTTAAAATTCAACCCCTGAAGGGGTTGTCAAGGTCTGGCAATAAAATGCAGATTTGCACAATCCTATTATATCATCCTTACAGTCTAGAAAGTGTGTTTGTTTGTTTGTTATTCTTTGACGTTAAAACGGTGCGGCAGCGGATTGACTTCATTTTGGCATAGCGATAGCGGGAAGGCCGGAGAAGGACATAATGCTACTTAATATCCCGATATCCAGGAAGGATTTACAGGAATGTTTATAATACAGGCAATATGAGGAATGCTACTCCTTGGTAGATGGCGCTCCACGCGGGCGAAGTCGCAGGCAGAAGGTAGTACAGGAAATTTGAGAAACGCTACTCCTCGGTAGGAAGGATTATGAGGAATGTTCATAAATACAGTTTTAAACATTATGACTTAATGACACTGGAAGACGGGCGAAAAGTACTGTATTATATGGCATTTCTACGCGATGTGCTTAACGGAAATAATGACTGTTCTGATCTCGTTGGTAGCATCTTTTACAAAACACCTACCCGTCGAACCAGGCACACTGGACTCCTACATGTACGATATCATAAAACTAAATACGGCAGCAACAGTAACTCAGTACTTAGCAGAATCTGTAAACACACACTAACACTTGCGTTCTTACTTTCTAGTTAAGCCACGCATTTTTTTCAGCCCTATTCAGGATGTTCTGTAATAGGCCCTCTATTTGTCAAATTCTACCACTGTAACAATGTACTGATACCGCTGTTGAACTTCTTAACAAGTAAATAAATAAATAAATACAGGAAATATGAGAAATGATACTCCTTGGTAGATGGCGCTCCACGCATGCGAAGTCGCGGGCAACAGGCAGTAAATAAATAAATCAGGGGACAATCTCTTACACAAATCAATCTTGTCCTAAAGTAAGCTCTAAAGGCTTGTTTTATGGGTACTACACGACGATATACATATATAGATAAATAAATACTTAAATACATAGGAAACATCCAAGACTCAGGAACAAACATTCGTGCTCATCATACAAATATTTGCCCTTACCGGGGATCGAACCCAGACCTGCTAGCTTTAGAGGCAGGGTCTAACAACTACGCTAAACACGTCGTCAAATGAAGAGTAACTGAAGTATGCGGATATCCTATATACAATAATAAACAAAAACCTCAAACCGTCCTTTTGTATTTTCAGCAGACAGCTACCAGTACCAACTTCAGTCGATGTGGCAGAAGTGCTGGAACACGAACCAGAGCCTGGTGCACAACCTTCGGTTCCGCGAGCGTGGGCCCCTCAAGTCCTGGCGGCCGGAGACCATGGCTGAAGCCATCTTCTCGGTCCTGAAGGAGGGCCTGTCTTTGTCGCAGGCGGCGAGGAAGTACGACATCCCGTATCCAACCTTCGTGCTCTACGCCAACCGCGTCCACAATATGCTCGGCCCCAGCGCAGACGGCGGCGCAGGTCAGTCTCCATTGCCTCCTACCCGACCGTACTTTATGCCCGCTGAACTCCACTTCAGCGGGCATAATCTCTTGTTTTGTATTTGAGCAACACGCTTGTTTTAGACGCCATTAATAAAATATTTTTTTATAAATAAACAAAACCAACTCCGAAAACCCTTCGGAAACTAAGAAATAATGACTGGCCGTTTGAAAATTACCTTGAAACCTCCGATAAGTATATTTATTAATTCAGTAATAAATTAAATACTTGTTAGATATTTAGATATAAAGTTGCCGTTTTGTAACAAAATATTTGAGTAATGTTTTAAGAACTTTTTTATTTCCTTTAATAGAAGCATTCACCCATGCTATCGATTTATCTTTGCCAGTGCAGTGGCAAGCAAAGGCCTCTCGAGTATTGATTTTTTTCCTAGCCAAGAAGTTGTTCAAATTCTCATGTGATAATGCGTTTCACAATCCCTTCGTTTCTGCATAGTATAAAGAGAAGGGAAGTAGGTTATGTTCATATAAACGCACCGCACGCACCGCACGCACACTTAAACAAAATCTCGACCCGTTTCCCATTACTAAGCGGGTCGAGATTTGTTTAAGTGTGCGTGCGGCGACGCATACATACTTTGGCGCACACATACAAGCCGCGCGCGGTGCGTTTGTATGAAGATAACCTACTTCCCTTCTCTTTATACTATGGTTTCTGTGTCTGCTGTTGAGAAGAGCAAGGCATGTCTCGACGTGTACGTCGCGTTGGCGATCATTCAGTTTGTGTGGCACATTCATCAAGTTTATTCATTACCTCGCCAATTTGACACAAATGGTCCATATTGTTTTGATGCTAACGTCGAAAGCTGCTGCTAACTCAGCTGTAGATTGAGTATCGTCACCTTCCACAATCGCTTTCAGTTCGTCTTTGTCGATCGTACTTTTAGAGCGCCCACGAGGTTCATTTTCCAGGTCAAAAATTTCAGAACGGAAGCGTTGAAACCGATAACGTGCTGTGCGTTCATTTGTGGTGTTCACTTTGAATACACCGTTGATGTTGCTTAGGGTTTGCGGCGCATTGATACCACAACGTTACTTGTATTTCATAATTTACTCGTATTTTTAAGAGTACTGTGAACCAGCGGCTAAAATCACCCTTTTCATACAACAGGCGATAACGTTTTCTACTCCTTAAATGTTAACCGATTTTGACCAATTTTTGATAGGTTGTCAGACAGAACAAAATCTAGGTCTAGGTATACGTTTTTGAAGGTAAAATTGTATGCGGGAACATAAATAAATAAAATATTATACGGTTCAAATAGATAACCTTTTCCTCTTTTGAAGTCGGTTAATATATCAAAGGTTACTGTTTGAAGTCTTCCGAACATCCAATAGAAAATTGAACCCTTATATGACCACTCTGGAGTCTGTCTGTCTCTTTGTCTGGGTGCCTGTCTGTCAAAGCATACTTTCTCCCAATCTACTGGATGAAAAAAAATTGTACATATAAAGAGATAGGTGAGCCAAACACGGACGTGTAGAAATAATACACGAATTCTGATACTGAGCGTTAATTTCAGAGTCAACATAGAAAATTAAACAAAAAACTAATGCATCACATGCATGACATATCAAATGAAATGGCTCGTTATGAGAAAAACAAATATATATTTCTTATAATTCTAAAAAGCATTTTTTAAAAGATATATAATAAAATGTACGAACATCGAGCATTCCCCCTTATCTCCAAAATGAACGGTGCTAAATTTTGTAAAAAAAAAAGTCTAAATATGGCCTCTACCATAGTTTACAGGGAAGCCTAAACGAAAATCCTAGATCTTTGGATTCCCACGAAAACAGAAAAATATTGAAAAGACAATTATGTTTTATCGCTATTGCTACTCCCACACGCGTACCTGAATTAAATGTTTTGTTACAGTGAAATAACGGCATGGCAGCAAATTAAATAATCAATTATAAAAGCCTGTTGCTCGAAACCAAAAATATGATGTTTACAAGCTGACAAAGTTGACGTCAATGTATTGTGTTTATCGTGCAAGCGAATTTTTATTACCTAATGGTCCGTGAGCCAGCAACAGATTTTCATGACCAATTCCCTCTCGGACTCTCTCCGAGGACAACTCTCTGATACATTTTACGAGTTATCGCCCGAGAGGAAATGATTGAGGAAATTTGTACCTGGCTCGTGGACTATAAGCTTTGCGAACTAGCGTGCTGGGCGAAATGATTCAACATGCTTTATTTATAAGCAACTAGAAAAGTATCACATTCACTAAAAAAAAAATTTTATATTGTTATTCAAAGTGTCGAGCGAATTCCAAATTCTGGCACGATTTAGAATTTGAAAATTTCCCGTTGCTCCTAAACTACAAAAATTCGTAGAACATACATGGGGTTCACCCTTATATACCTTAAGGTACTCTACCTCTAGACCTCCGCTTGACACTATTTCCTAGGACATTCTGTATACTTATTATAACGTCAACCATTTATGCATGTTATTTTATTCCTTAATTTTTAGGTTTATAAGTGGCTTGTTAATCTTGACCCGTAACTCAAATCTACTATTTCTTTTACTCCATCCACCCTTAATTATCGGTTCTATTATATTTGAGTAATATTCATTGCTAGTTTTTTCCCGACTACCGCAAATCCAAAGGAAGGTTATGATTTTAGCAGTATATAATATGTGGGTATTTCCTATTCATTATAACTCGAAATTTTAGTATACCTTCGATTTATCTTTATGGCCTAGCAAGAATAGACTGATTTAGATACTTCAACTCATCTTTGCACGCGGCGCTATAATGTGCTTTAGCTTGTATATATATATATATTGTATGTATGCAGCTTTGATGTGAGTGGCAGTGCCGCAGCAGGCGTCCTACATAGCCCCGCGTGCAAAGATGAGTTGAAGTGTCTGTATGAAAAAGTCTTTCTTTATACTTAAATGAATGTTAGGTAGGTATCTTTTTTTGTGTTATAAACTTATTTTTATACGATTTGAACCGTTGCGTGGCCTTTGGTTCTATTGGATTATTTGTATGAAAATAAAAGCACACCGCACGCACGGGTATGGATAAATAGGTGAGGTTTAAGAAAAAAATATGCTGTGTGTATTTTTTTTAACGTTATTATTACGTTATATTGACCGTCTTCAACTGAGTCGGAAATATTGGTTTTGCATTATGTCTTCAAAGTCACTACTCTGTATCAAGAATTTCATTCATAATACAGAATTTTGTAAATCTGTAGTGTAAAAGGTAAATTTACTAGTACTATTCGATGCTATACCAATAATTTCACGTTTATTAATGAATACCCACTAGAGTGGCGGTGCCCGGATTAGGTGGAGTCGCATAGTGCTCAAGTGGTAATGCTTGATCTGTTCACCGTTTACTATTGGGTGCCATTGCAGATTTGAGGCCTAAGGGGCGCGGGCGACCGCAGCGCATCCTGCTGGGCGTGTGGCCCGACGAGCACATCCGCGGCGTGATCCGCGCCGTGGTGTTCCGGGACACGCACGCACACACCACGCACCACATCAAGGAGGAGGCGCTGCCGGTCTATCCCGCTATCACGGTCAGTATCGCAGCTGCCCCCACAACCCTCGCTCATTGATGACGCCACGCGAATGTGCCGCTGCGATTATACATAATACATGGAATGCACCCACTCTTTCATGTAGACTAAGCTGTTAATATTATATATATAGTTCAATGCGATTTCATTAAATTAAGCTGGTTTGATCGAAATGTTACAGCGACGACATATGTGCGTTTCAGGATGGAATTTCTGTGCCCAACGCTTACGGACCAGTGGCGTGCGGTAACGGGCGAGAGGGCGGAGTGTCGCCGAACGCCGCGGCCGCAGCCGCGGTCGCCGCCGTCGCACACGGCCTCCGGCGACAGATGTGCAACATGGTAGTGGCGGCGCAGCGGCCGCCGGACCACCCCCCGCACCTAGGACTCCCGCCGCTCCCGCTGCAATCACCGCGGCTGCCGTCCCCTTTGTCGGCGGGGCTGGAATCGCCGCTGTGCTCTCCGCCACCACCCGGTCATGCGCTCGAACCAACAAAACCTTCCGATCCATTCCGACCCTTCGCATCACCCAGGCCCGACAGCCGCTATGATCGCGATATCGCGGAGATCACAGAAATGGGTCCACCCAAGACCCCGGTTCCAATTACGAAGAACGGTAAAGATCTGTCATCGCCGGTGCCAGTGAAGATGGAGCCACCGCCCGCGGAGGCACGCGCGGAGAACATCTGAAGCGAGATGGCGGGCGTGGCCCCGCAGACGCCACTGGCTGCGCCGGCTGGCGTTCCGCCGCCGCTGCCCGCCTACCCCTATTTCGTTCCAAATCGCAATTCCGTCGGCTACTTCTAGGCGTGAGTGGATGTCTAGGACACGCGTCCCGCTCGATCGCGCAATGCGGCCGACCGACAGTTACGGAATCATTTTGAATCATATTTATTTTAAAGTGGACTCGCTGTGCAATATAATGCTTGTTGTTTAGTTATTCAATTTTGTATTATTGTGAAAGATTATTTTTAGTTTAAACGTATTTTTGTTCACATTGTCGTTTTTATGTAGTTATACGTTCCCGTGACATTTCAAGTAAAGTTTTGTCAGTATGTATAGAGGTGGGCGAGGCGCGCGCGCGCGCTGACGAGCCGCGCAACGGAGCCGCCTGTCACCCACGCGGCGCAGTGCCGGGAAACGCGGTTCGTTCAATAACAAATTTCAAAGCGTTGTCTCTGCCGCGTTCCTACTTCGCTGTTTTATTATTACTGTCTACTCATAAGAAGAATGTCAAACATACTGTGTAAGCATAAATTAGCTTACTAATTATCAATACAACCTAGATTCAATCATAATTGTGTAGGAGATCAAAATTAAATTTTTTGGCACGTTTCAAAAAAGACTGTTCGGTATACCTTTTCATCAAAATATGTGTAAGAGAAGATTATTAATTAGTCTTAGAAATAATGTTAAATAAAATCAAGGTGTATGTTTTCAGCGTCAACTCAATGTCAATTTATGAACTAGCAGTCGTAGTGATGTATTGTGTAGCCCCTCGCACCCGCCGCCGTCGCCGTACTCTGCGTAGTAGTTGTCTTACTGTACAATATGGAAGCTTCTTTCTTATAGTTACTCATACCAAAAGGAGCATCCATATAAAGAGCAAAAGTTTAAGCCCGCGAAAGATCTTGTGATAGTTAAATGTCAAATATCCGACTAAAGTAACATGTTACGTTCATAATGCTCGAATAATCAAACAGCACGAAGAGCGCCAGCATCACGCAATCCGCGCTCGCACCGTGCAATATGAAAGAATTACAAGGGCCTTTTTCGGTCCACATCTACCTCCGACGCTAGTCGTTACTCTACCAGACTGATTTCGGAGGGATTAAGGCCGAGTTTTATAATGGACTGTCAGACCATATTTCAAATCATACTTTAGTAAATCAGTACACATTTTGACATTTGTAACCGAAATTTGATCGAACGGATCTTTATAAAACCCAGCTTAAGCTTACCAAACATAGGTCCTGCTAGTATTAGTAGTGCAGTAGTTTACGTAGATACAAGTCCGAAAATGTGACCGATTGGCTGAGTGATCAATCTAACTAAAAAGGATACTTCTAATTGGTCTAGAAACTTTACCAAGTTTAGGACGATAGGTAATAAGATTTAATGAAATCATTAATCGAAATACGAGTACTAAAAGTTTTCATGCCTGATTTGAGCTATGCACAACTTCAAACACTTTAAAGCCAGATTCTTAAAAATGGCCAGAAACAAGCCTCGAAATGTATTAACGTACGTATTACAGAAAACTTGACCTTCTTTTTATAATAAGTATTTACGTTTTTGGCAGGATATGTAGTTATGATTATGACCCTTTCCACAGAATATATAATACGCAGTTACAGTAAGTGGTGACTAATCCAAGAAGGCTTACACCAAAATCTTAAATGCGTTTAAGATTTTATATCTATATATATATATAAAATCTATTTCTATAAACTATATTTAAATCTTAAAGTCTGTGAGACCTGAAAAACATTTACTTTTGTAGTTAAATCATAATTACCTTCAAGATTTTGGTGCAAGTCGCCTGTAGAGAGTTTATTTGAGTGCATTTTTTTCATGGTGGACGACGGTGGGATGTGAAGGGCAGTGATACGCAAGGAAGGCTGGGCCCGCGCTCGCCTCCACGCTGGCCCCCAATTCTCGGTGCTTTCGAGATAATCTCACGATCGAGATTAAACGTCAGTTCATACAGCCGTTTGACACAACTGTATGAATCTGACGTTTAATCTCGCAATAGACATTATCTCGAATGCAGCGAGAATTGGGGGCCTGGACGGCGCACGCGGCGCCCGCGTCTCGAGTAGACTAGTGATCGCCAAATGTAATATAGATGTATGATTAGCGAGTAGTGACGTTCCAAATGTAAGGCTAACTTAGGTGTGCAAGGCCCGATAAACCTCCTCACATTAACAATTCTCTAAGGCAATGCTTACTCTCATCTTTTTGTGATTGCAATCGTATACAACAGCCGTTTGTGTACGATTTGCGTGGGTCGATGTGCGGAGTCGGGCCCGTTTAGATGTAGGTGCACACGTCGCTAAGCATTGAATGTACGATTATACGACCACTCGAGCATCTGCTGACTTACGTATGTGTAGCTAGGTTATACATTTAAATTTTCTTAGATTAGCTTTTAATGTACGTGACTATTTGTAGCGATCAGTCGGAATATATTGATGCTGACGACGCGTTGAATCTGAGATCCCTAAATAATTCGTAGATGTAGTCGGGCCTCTGGTATTACCGGAGCGACTTCGTCAATTTTGGTGTGCATGTACAAATTTGTTTTATTGGTAACTTCCTGGACGCAAAGTTGTATTATTTCACAGTTTTGGTGGGAAATTCCTGGTGTACGGACCTTCTTGCCGCAAGGGTATACCATGATTTAGCATTGTTGGCGCACAGTCGTTCGCGCTCGCTGCCGAGGCGCTTCCAGGGGCGCGCCGAAGCATGTAAAATAAGTCTCCAAGTGGCCTTGATACTTCACTATTATTTGAGATTTGGAATATCGGTTCGGTTAAAGTTTGGAATTAGTGTATAAAAAATGACCAAATTATTAAAAAGAAGAACATTTGCGATTCAGATGTAGTGTTGAAACTGTTTGGCTATCCTTTTGGAAATAACGTTTAAATATAGGGAAAAAAAGAAAGTTATAATAATGGCCTATGTTTCGGATGAATTGCGTAAATTTTGGTAAATGTTACTACGCATATTTTCTATTGTCTAAGTCTAGGCTAATGTGTTCAAAAAGTAATTTAATTTTTTGAAAAAAGTAGAAAGTGCCTTCCAAATTTTTGACCACAGTAATTGTTGGGATGGGTGCAGCGAAGACCGGCTAGACGCGCGCGGCGGCGCGAGCGACGCTGGTGCCGCGCCGCTGCGCCGCGCCGCCGCGCGCGCTGACGTGCTTAACTATTAAACGTTAGACTAATGGAAATTCAAAATTATTATATAAAAAAAATACATATGACTATTATTATAGAAAAATATAAATAAAATTATATATTTGGCCGATGTGGTTATACCCTGACAGGCAAGCGTTAGCTGACTATTTGGCATCAAAATTAACTATAAACTTTTTCTTGTATAGGTACACTAAACAATCACCAAATTATTTCGAGAAACAATGCAAACATAGCAAAGTGCCATTCGTTTGAACTGAATGTTTGAAGGTGAACCTTCATTTTGTATCACATTTGGATTCTGTAGTCTTAATTAATCTTTAATTTATTTATTGTACTGGTTAAAATATATACATTTTGATTACATAAACAAGTAAGTTACTACGTTATTTTCGTTACAGATAAGTAAAAATTTGCTTGTAGTGTTATTGTACACAGTTATAAAAGTAGTGAACGCTAATATACGTGGAAGCCGCGCTTTGATCAAAAACGTACCTACCTACCGTGAATCGGCTCCATACAACACAGGGTATAGTAGTCGAGAATAGGGCCTCGGCCATCACTTTATACTTTTGATTACTTCACTTACTCTTACTCAGCGTAGGGAACTTTAAGGCGTCTTTCACGTTAACACGCGGGCACGGTCACGAAATATCAAACATATGGCGTTGTATGCAAGTGTTCACGTACGAAACGCACGCGCGGTGTAAGCAAAGTCAGCGCGCCCGCCACCGCGCCCGCTAGTTGTACGTGAAAGATGCCTAAGACTTGTCAAAGTTGTGTGATAGTTTGATAATTTGTAATATATTGTACGTATCTCATGCTTGCCCGGTTTTTGGACACATTCCATTATGGTCTGTTTAAGTAATTTTCACTCTGTCTAAAGGCCAAATTTTGGAAAATCTCATTTCAAATAGACATGTAGGTCATGAAATTTTGAGTTCCGTCGTCAGCGGCGCCCGCGCAGCGCTCGGGGCCAGCGCTGCTGACTCTGGTGCTTCCATGTTTATTCACGCTCACTGCACTAAAAGTGGTTTCGGTTAGAATGTACATGTATACATATTAGACGTTAATTTCTAATTTAAAATACCTATTTACTAAATTTATTAGGTACCTACTGGCGAGTGGCGTCTCGCACTGCGTATACTGCATGACAATCACTCTCATCTTATTTGTGATATAAAAAACTATTATGTTTAATAATAAAAAAAACAGTTATTATGTTTCGCAAAATTGTAGACTTTTGCTTAGTTTAACTGTATGTATATCACAATGTATTATTTATTTGTTTAGTTTAACATTATTTAAAAGCCATTATGGGCTCGAAATAACCATATGATTTAAGTTGATACCTACCTTCGTTGCAAAGCAAATATAACGCCAATTAACATGGAAATATGTATACCAAAAATGTGTAGGTAAAATGTATTATGTATCATTTTGCGTTCAACAAACAGACTGTTTAGTTTAAGTAGCGACGTTGTGGGTAGGTATCACTTGAATATTCTAGATGAGTGATACCGTTGCTATCAGCTCGACAAAAGATTATAGATTGCATATCATTAAAAATAACTATTGGAATCTCCTACGACGTGATTGTGATTGTGAGTGGCAAATGATATGTTCACAATAATGGTAAGAGGGCGATGAATAGGTGCCTACATCATGTAGTCTTATCAAGTATGTACCAAGCTTGACCATGTGATTCTTTAACCTTTTTACCGCCAAGCATGTCTGAGAAGTAACACGAATTTCAACTTTAAGTCAAGGTAATGAAGGACTTTTTTACCCTGTATCCGCTGACGGCTGCATCCGACTGTGGCGGTCATAAGGTTAAAGTACAAAATTTGCTTCCCTCACCGGTGAACACTCGCTGCTGCATAGAAAACCGGTTTTTACTAGTACGAAACTCGACGGCCAGTGATCGCCGCGCAAATATAATACTTAATCACAGACGGAATTGCTGCGGATTGACATCTCGTCATATCATGCGTACGAGTATCACTGTGACTATAGTGATATCATAGTTTTATTTATTTGTGTGAATTTTTTTATCCCCGAAAACATAATTTGTAGTTTATATTTCATTATAAAAGGAAGAGGGAGACATCTATCCCGACAACGGTGGCTGAAAACTTGGCGGCACTATATCTAATGCGCCTCGATCTAATGCTCATTGAGTTGTCGCCTATCGCCTATTCCCACGTCTTGTAATGCTTTTGATGCATTTAGTGCCTGTCTGGTTTGGGGTCTGGGTCTGGGGTCTGTTATAGACAAATAAGCATCGCTGCAGGACCCTTCCTGACGTTTTACAAGTTTTATGCGTAGGGTGAACCGCTGTCCACCTATACATACAACTTGTAAATGCTGGGATTTACTTATAACGAAAATATTTTTCAAGTTTTTGCATCTTCGCTCCAAACTAAAAAAACTTCTGATTTACCTCCATATACAAAAACAATCCGGAAGAGTTATATGACAAAGGAATATAATTAATTATATGAACAGCCAAAGGAATAGTTTTTTATTATAAAAATTGTAATACATTTTAATTTACTAAATCGCCAGAAATAATCTTTTAAAAAAAAAAGTAACAAACGAAAATTTGCATAAGTATTTGCGCAATTTTTAGTTCGTTAATTTATAAATGAAAGAATTGTGGCCTTTTCGCCACAGTGGCATAACACGTTTAAATAAAAATAACCAGCAGCCATTGTTGCACATATACTAAGGTTGCGCGCAGAAGGGAAAAGTGGCGGTAAAGACTATCCAAGTTTGACAACTACATAGTACTTAATAGTAGATTGTTGCAAAAAGCAGAAAGTGATTCATTATCGCACCCACTGTCAGTCAGTTCGGATCCCAAGCGTAAGCGAGGGCTCTAAAAACACGAAAGCCCTCACTCACTTGATGCGAGGTGTATAACCTGCTTTTCTTTCAACTACTGCAAATAGTTGTTAAAAAAAAGTAAAAGTTAAGTTAAAAACTAAAACCCGACTAGCGATGTAAAAAGCATTTTCACTCCTGGTAGTCATACTAGGAGTCTCAGCACCCTTAGAATTATTATAATAATATATTCTATGACACTCAAACGTTCTCCCGAAATCCCTTATTAAAATCAGTTACCTACTGTGGTTCAGGACAGTCCACAGATAAGTGGTTTGACCCTATAATTAAGAAGGATGTCAAGTCAGCTGTCTCGTCGGACTGTGAATGGATGAAATAGGAGGGGGGTTGTGTAAACTGCTCGATCATCTAACCAAAATGAAAAAAAAAAACAGTGCAATAATGACTTTCGTATGCAACTTTATTGTTCTAGAGCAAATAAGTGCTGCGTTGTGCTGAGTATAACGACATAATTATGAAATTAAAGAGTAGGTAGTTTGAAGAAAATATTATTTTTTTATTGAAATCAATTCCTCAAGTCTTCTGAATCTGAAATGCAATTAATGCCAGTCGTTTTGTAACTGATAAAATATGACCATAAAATTTAATTAATCGGTACGTTGATTAAAAAAAAATAGCATTGTATCTTTTTTCTCTTTCCTTATATTCAAAATGATGAAGTCGGTTAAAAAGTAGATTGTTTAACTTGGGTGAAAGCACCCATTCCAACCTCGAACTCTTGGCGCTCTCACTTTTCCTTTCTTCCCTTGGTTAACAATCTACTATTGTGCATGTGGTGGCATAGTAAGAACTAGTATTGGTGCAGAAAAGGGTCCACCTATGCTATGAACTGCTGCGGATTGACAACATTTGGTCATATTATATGTAAGGGTATCACTATAGTCACTTCTTGATATATTTATCGTACCTTTTGATGGGTTACTAAAACTATATCATATCTCAAAACTTGTTAAAAGTCGTAGGAGTATCCAAAACCGAAACACCGATGCGATAATTAATTAATAACATTTAAAAAAGCAGATACTTACGTCTTAGTTCAGTTTTTTGTAATATAGAAGATGAAATAGGTCGCTATAATTATTATCGTTATAAAAGTTATGTTACGGATTCATTAATCGTTGTTAAGATATGTCTTCTTTTTTTCCTTATTATTTAGTTGTCTACATGTGATTATTATTTTACAATAAAAGATTATTAATGGCTTTGTTACTATTGGTAAGTAGGTATGCAATGTATCTATACATTCTTATAACTTATAACACCACTGTCTATGGTCTGCTACCCGAAAGAACAATCTGTTCCTAATAAGCCATTGAAATTCTTTTTTTCATTGTCTTTCATGAATGAAAATGAATTTGATGATATTTCGATAATGTCACCATGAAGTGAAAGCATTTTGCACATGTTCCAACATTGCATTGAGCCCAGTTGTAACTAACAACCCAAATCAGGGGCGGATTTGATACTTTGGCTGCCCTAGGCCTGTGGAAGATGGCCGCCCCCCCTACTTCCTGTAAAGCACGAAAAATCGATCACTCGATAAACCTGGGGCAGGACCCCCGCTGTAGACCTCGCGACATACTTTGCCGTTGAAAAACTGTTATCCCTATACATCGACATAGCTCGCGGTCAATTTACCAACACCACAAATAAGTTTGTAATCGTCAAAAAAATCCAGTAATTATTGAATCTGCTCATAAAATTTCATGAGAATCGGTTGAGAAATGCGACCTGTCAAGAACAACGGGATTTCCAGATATACTAAAGCATTTTTTGCCCAAGCTAAAACGGAGACGCTTCGCTCGCTCAATTACAAAAAGAATAAAATTCACCAAGTTTGCCGCCCTCGAAATTTTGCCGCCCCTACTACACCTATAGGGAAATCCGCCCCTGCCCCAAATGCGCCAAATGTACAAGCGTACGTGTATAAATAGTTCTAATTGAATCTAATGGAGCGCTCTGTGCGCGTTAGACAATCACAGCTTTGTTAACCTTTTGGCCGCCAAGCATGTCTGAGAAGTAACACGAATTTCAACTTTAAGTCAAGGTAATGAAGGACTTTTTACCCTGTATACGCTGTCACGCTAGCCGACAACGGCGGCCAAAAGGTTAAACCTTGTCCACGCACGCAGACGAAGTTCCTTCGGGGCAGACACAGTTATGGCCAAATTTCGTTCAATGTGAAGTGAATACAAATAAGTAAGCAAATGATTTTACCTAAAAGTTTCTATACATTTTCTAAGTAAACGCTTAAAAGATTGTGTATGAATACTTATTTTCTATTCACTTAATCAAGTATTATATCTATGGAGTACAATTATAATAAAAATTGGTGTAACAGGTTGATATATAAATGGATGTAGGTAGTTCACAATTTCGCCGTGTAACATCGTTCAGTCTTTTAGTGACCATTGTTTTTAATTTAACTTACTGTCTCAATCAAATATTATCAGTGATGTAAAATGTTTAAGTTCGTTATTGTCACATTTGTCACCGTGTACCGTTGTCTGAATGAATACATAAAAATAGAGAAAAATCATATGGTTTTATTTATATCCGCCCTTTGCCAAATCTTCTTAACCTTTTGAACGACGCCCCAGTCGGCTGCAGCCGACAGCATATTTAACTGCCCCTGACGCCACGATATGCCGTTTTCCATACATTTGCTTCGGCTACAGCCGTCGTCGAGCGCTCGTGGCACTGTTTTTACCTTTAGTCCACTTTCTTAACTATTTTTCACAACTAGTTAAGAAAAAATACTTTTTACTACGTATTTGATAACTGGTTATTAAAATGGAATAAAAAGTGGCCTGTTTTAACTGTCATTCGAAATTAGTTAAGAAAGGAGAAGTAGGTATCATTCTTCTTTCCCAACTAGTTATGAAATAAGAATCAGTACTCATGTTTAACTAAAAACCTACTTGTTCAAATTAAGGAACCGTCCATCGCAGGACAATGATTCCTATTTATGTCTAACTTCTTTTACTAATCCAACTGGCCACAAAATAAAATATTACTTATCACTGTCATAGTACCGTCATATAATTATCATTTATCTGCTTTTGCATAGGAAATAAACTGAAGTGCTTTCTAACGCAAATAGATACTAATAGAAATAATAAAAACCCATAAACAACATTCCTTTATTTTTCTACGTATTTTTTATTTCATAACTAGTTGGGAAAGCAGAATGATACTTCTCCTTTCTTAAGTAATTTCGAATGACAGTTAAAACAGGCCACATTTTATTCCATTTTAATAACCAGTTATCAAATAAGTAGTAAAAAGTGTTATTTCTTAACTAGTTGTGAAAAATAGTTAAGAAAGTGGACTAAAGGCGTTTTTCGCCTTTAGCCGTGGCCACAAAACAGATAGGTACAGAAATCAATCTACATACAAGTGCGCTCGAACAACGCACACATAAACACTGCTCACGGACACGATATCTCGGACCGGTTGGGACCAGTGCGAACGCGAGTGCCATCCGCTTGACTACTAGCAAACGTACCTAAATGAGTCATTACAGGTTTTAAAACCTTTGTAAAGATATATGGGGCACAGCAAAGATCAAAGGGCAGTGCACAGAATTCATAAAGGACATTATCAAAGAAAAAAACGTAAGTGTTTTCTATTTTCAACGGAATCAAAAAATATGCCTCTTTGAAAGAGGCAAAGTGGGGCCAAAATTAAAGTGCGTGGAGGAACCCTAGAAACAGTTTCTAACAACCGGGTAACTATTTACAACCTACCTTTGAAATACGACAAGAAATAACTTTCGCAAGCTCCTATCTCTGTGCAAGCGTCGAGTGTGTGATGCAACTACAAATTTACGGTTTTCGGACTATTTCCTTTATACTTGTACCTACTATAACTACCGTAGCTAGGGGGGGGAGGCATTGTAGGGCAATGCCCTACCATAAATACCAATGCCCTGCCTTGTAAAAAAAACCATTACCTACGATAATACACTAAGAAAATTGTTTGTTCATAGTATGACACTACCTTGTAATCATCGCTGCCCTACCTCAAATTCAACTCTAGCTACGGGCCTGAGGGAATGGAAGGGAATCGCAAACCTCAAGGAGTCAAAACCTATAGGGTACTTCCCTACCTAGAATCATGAAATTTGGCAAGAAGCAGTACCTATCGTACAGCACAAGTATAAAGGAAGAAGTCCAAAAACCGTAAATTTGTAGTTACATCTCAAAAATTATAATAGTAAAATGGAATAACCTTTGCAAGATCGTATTACTATCACACTCGACGGTCGCTCAGAGTTAGGAGCTTACGAAAGTTATTTGTTGTACAGTTATTTCGTCTGTTAGGCAATACTGCTGACGGGAAGTGTCTGGGAGTATTGATGACTGGTATGTACCTAACGATATTGTGTAACATATAACGTGAAAATCAACCATCAGAAAATAAGTGAGGTCAGCAGCGTTTTTACGTACCTTGATAGCCTGATAACTAGAAAACGACCGCCTGGCCAAGCTAGCTGGTAAGCATACGATCACAGTACATACTAAAACTACTCAATGCTATAACATTCTGTTCATCAGAAAATAAGTAACATCAGCGGCCCTAACATGCATGCCACAAAGATAAATTAGAACGTTTATCTCTATGACTATCTCTTTCGCTTAAGAGAGAGACGCACTTAGAGATAAGCGGTTCTAATTTATCTTTGTGCCATGCATGTAAGGGCATGGCGGCCTTGGGATCTTGCTCTATATGTTCTCATCAATATTTTGTCATGTAACACATGTGCATCATGCACGCCGAAAGCAGGGCCGGATTTAGGGGAGGGCATCCGGGGCCACAGCCCCGGGCCTCCACAAAAGAGGGACCCCCACAATAGGGACCGTCAATATCATCTACGTCATATTATATTCTAGGGGGCCTCCAGACCTCTAAATCCGGCCCTGGCCGAAAAAGTAAACTGTCCCCGTGTCTGGCATACTAGGGCCGCAACGGTTATTCGTGTCGGCGGTTCTTCGATAGAATGACAATTGAATGCTCAAATCCACTTTTTAACCGACTTCAAAAAAATGAGGAGTTTCTCAATTTGGTTGTATGTTTTTTTTATTTATTTTTTATGTTTGTTACTTCAGAACTCCGTCATTTATGGACCGATTTGAAAATATATTTTTTAATCGGTAGGGTATACCTTCAGATTGGTCTCGTTGTAGTGGTTGTGTAAACTCGAGGTGCATGTGATGAGAGGATCTATGAGGAATCGATGGAACTCCTCAAATATTATAGGCACGCATATAACAATTTTAGTATTTTCTGTTATAACTCAAGTAGTTAGGTACATTCCGAAAGCATTATTTGGTGAAGCGGAACTGTCGATGAAGACCAATTGGCATTATGCTATTGCTATTGTTACTTGATGAAAAAATCTTACTTTGCAAAGGCTATATGAGTCGGTTTTTTAATTTTTTTAAATTATATGCTCTATCGCTCATACGTTTTTCGACCCTGCAAATATTTGATCCAGTAACAATCGAGCCAGTGAATTTTTGATAGGATGACAAATCGAGAGCCCATATTCGAGATTTTAATTTATTCTTCCGAAAGCCATAACTTTCAAGTGCTTCCAAGTTGACGCGTAAGAAATGGATATAAGAAACCGGGGCTGCAGAATCGCTTGGTCATTTGAAATACGCGCATAAACCTTTCCGTGGCGTGACGTCAGAAGCGGGGAGCGCACGAAACTTACCTACCTGGCGCAATGACGCTTTGAGCGCGTCATGGAATTTTACCTGATTATTTTTGTATGGGCGCCGCTGGGTATCGTTGAGCGAAATTGCTTGCGCGCCGAAAGGGTTAATGGTCAGTAACTATATGACAGTTTTATGATCTTCAGTCGCAAGTCGACGTACAAAACTGCACTAAGTCAAAAAAGCAATTTTTCTGAATTGACGAAATACTGTTATCTCTCTTATGTTATATCAAAGTTATTGCAAATGTCTTGAACGTTGCATGTGAATAATCCAATGCGTATCAGCATTATAATAGTTCAGACGATTCAAATACTGCATAATAAAGAAAAATACTGCATAATCTGACTTAATTTACTGTTGTAGAATGACTGAACAAAATAATAATAATAAAAAAAAATTGAGTTACGTGCTTTTTACCGATTCATTTTGAAATAATTAATACGTTATTATTCTACTGTTACTGACTAAGTACAGACACCAACACTGAAATAAAACTTAATAATTCAGAACAATTTTCGTAGTGCGTTCAACAACACCATATTATTACGAAATAATTCATTGTTGCGTAAAAGATCTACGTGCTGTCCCTAGGCAGACACATTGCAACTGAAAATAGTTTTATCTACACCCATATCATAAAACCTCCATTGGTTAATCAAAAACCGTAGGAAATGACCACCATTTTGACAACCAATTAGGAAAAACCAGTGCTGCAATGTTATTCCCGTATAGGTTTTAGTATAGAAATGAGATTAAATTTGGAACAGCTGTCAAAACTCAAGTGGGTCTCTATTCTAGTATCCATAGATATTAAAACAGTTATTGATACGAAACGTCAATTCAGTATGTTCTTTTAATATAAACTGCACAACATTTGATCTCGAGTGACTTGAGAATAGAGACTTCATTCGTTTGTCTATGATTAAAAAAAAAAGGTCTTGACGGAGGATCGAATTGCCGCCATTATGTTGGTGTTTTGCTGAACGAAAGTAGAATTGTTGTTGAATTGAATAGAAAAAGTTGTTTATCTACACCCATATCATAAAACCTCCATTGGTTAATCAAAAACCGTAGGAAATGACCACCATTTTGACAACCAATTAGGAAAAACCAGTGCTGCGATAAAGAAATAACATGACTTCTTTATCGTTTTTAGTAAAGAAATGAGATTAAATTTGGAACAGCTGTCAAAACTCAAGTGGGTCTCTATTCTAGTATCCATAGATATTAAAACAGTTATTGATACGAAACGTCAATTCTGTATGTTTTTTTAATATAAACTGCACAATATTTGATCTCGAATGACGTAAGAATGGAGACTTCATCCGTTTGTCTATGATTTAAAAAAAATGGTCTTGACGGAGGATCGAATCGGCGCCATGTTGGTGTTTTGCTGAACGAAAGTAGAATTAATTGAATAGAAAAAGTTGTTTGTAATTTACATTTTAGTTGAAAATATGAATAGTAAGTAGTCTTCTCGGAGTGTGTGTGATTTGAAAATGCGCCGGATATCGGAAATATGCAGCCACGATTACAACAAATAACTTGTTGCCAGAAAATATTGTTTCTGAACACATCATGGAGGATTTATAATATGTGTGTAGATAAAGTTATGTATGCAACTCTGCATAATTTGGCCTTAAAACACACGTGCGATCTTATTATGAAACTCGCCTATCGGCTCGTTTCATGAAAACCGCACTAGTGTTTTAAGGCCTATCATTATGCAACCGTTGCATAAATTACTATTGTAATTTACATTTTAGTTGAAAATATGAATAGTAGTCTTCTCGGAGTGTGTGATGTGAAAATGCGCCGGATATCGGAAATATGCAGCCACGATTGCAACAAATAACTTGTTGGCAGAAAATATTGTTTCTGAACCCATCATGGAGGATTTATAATATGCGTGTACCTAGATAAAGTTATGTATGCAACTCTGCATAATTTGGCCTTAAAACACACGTGCGATATTATTATGAAACTCGCTAAAAGCTTGTTTCATAAAACCGCACTAGTGTTTTAAGGCCTATCATTATGCAACCGTTGCATAAACTACTATTGTGTTCGCGCTACTGACTCTGGCAGCGCGTCACCACCAATATGCAAGAGTTAGCACGCCATCTCTTGGTCATTTTTGTAAGTATAAATACGTCGGTCTTTGTGGTATGTGTGGCAAATTTTTGGCTATTCAGTTGAATATCCAAAATTTAATAAGTCGATTTTGAGATTTTTCGATATAATACAGTGTTGTACTGGGGGTGCGAATTATTAAGCCGCCTTAAGGAATTGGAAATTAAACCAGAGACGAAAACAACTGATTTTTATTTAATATTCGTACAATAAAAGCAAAGTAGTGAAGACAAAAGATAAAGTAACAACGCGTTGATATCGCAGTCGTACGCAGCTAATTTAAATTAATAGTACACATACATAAATTTGATCGTAAACAAAGAAACGCAGGTTAAATAAAGAAATTGAAAAAGTACAAAACAAACCTGGCTGAGTTTTAACCCGTTCTACATCTTAGAATGCCAGGTTGTACACAAGCCAGGTATACAAGAAGCAGTTACAATGTCGCCACATTATTTTGGCAAAGAGTACGACACAGTAAGCTACCGGGCACAACATCGCGCCCAAGTTGTGTTCGCTTACGCAAAACTAGGTACGCAACTGTTAGTACATGTCACAGAAAGATATAGCGACGCATTACCGTCTAATGACTTTTACTAATTATAAAGAGTGTATATATTGCGTAGAACCTGGGCAGAAAAAAAAAACAATAGAAAGTAAACCTAAATTAGATTTAAAAAACTAGGTGACATTTTCAAAGATTACATACTACAGTTACGGAGAGCGCTCCGTAACAGCTAAAAAACATATAACATAATAATATACATACACTTTTATTCAAAACTAAACCGAAACACGTTTGAACAAAATGATGACGAGAGTCAACAAAGGTATACCCAGTGTGATGATCGGTAGTACACTACATTCATATTTTAAATATTACGCTATACCTATGCTTCAGTCTTTGTTTAATTATTAATTAAATCAGCCATCATACAACAGAGGAGTCGCCGTCGCCCTCCGATGATCACATTATTATACGATTATAAATATATACACAACAGTATAGGACAGGGCCCGCTGGCACCGCTGGGTACTTGGGCTGTGGGCAGTGGGCAGTGGGCAGGCCGGGCCACGCCGGGCGCCGCGCACTGGCTTCGTGGGAGTTGCTGTCATACGTATGCTAACACCAAATATTCAAAATTGTTTACAGTTTAATTCGGTATTATTACGAGTCGGAAATAGTTATATGTTTATAATTAGACATACATTTATTATTTATTACTCTTAACAGACTATGGTTAGACACTAAACTTATGAAATTGCTGGCCGTCGATTACATGTGAAATAATATTTTCCACGTCGTAATAGAACTTATTAACTTACGTACGTATTACTAGAACTAAAATTGAAGAGATGTTACAGGATCAATTGAAACAAGAAAAAATATGAGAGAGACATGTGAATCGAGGTTTGTCATAACATAAATGATAAAAAACAAAGTCATAAAAAAAAAAGTCATAATCAAAGGTCTTCATTATTATGTAGGTAAATGTAATTATAGAAGTGACAAAGATTTTCGTCAACATAAAATCAAAACGACACAAGAAACGAAGATATGATAAGCTATCAGCTACCCAGTAACCTTTCACGCAGATCGATAAAGATATCTCAGCTTGTTGCACAAATCGATGGAAGGGGTCACAAGGCACGAATCTCGGTAATAAAAAAATGCGACAAATGGCTACTAGCTGTTCCAGTTCCTGCACGGCGTCGATTTATAATAAACAAATGTATAGTATAGGTCATTTCACAAGAGCTGGCACGAATGGAATGGACGAAGCGAATGTCACCCATCATTGTGCGAGTGCCGATCTTATTTATACAGCTCCCTCCTTTTAGTCCACGAGCCAGGTACAAATTTCGTCAATCATTACATAACAAGCAAAACCGTCGTATAATTCGAGTCTTATACGACTTTAAGTTAAGTAACAGTCAAGTCGTATAACTGGAATTATACGACGATTCCGCTTGTTGGGACCTCTCGGGCGATAACTCGTAAAATGCTTAACCCGTCTTCTACCACCGACATATATATATGGGTCAGCGAAAAAGACCTATGACGTCATTTTTCGCAAACGTAAATGTAGGTCAGGATTCTAACGCACTGGTACGTCAGCAGTTAAGGACAGGTTAAGAGCTGCGGTTCCGTGGGTAGGTTGAGCAGAGGCGCCCTCCCAAGCAGTTTTTTTCTAAACATTAAGTTTAGCTATAATCTGATACATTCTCAATCTGGAGGGAATGATTAAAAGCAATTCGGGCGCCTCTGCTCAACCCACCCACAGAACCGCCAGCTCTTAAGCATTTTACGAGTTACCGCCCGAGAGGGAATTGGTCATGAAAATCTGTTGCTGGATCACGGACCATTTATTTCCTAAACAACAGGGGGGCTAGCACATGCCCGCGAGTCGTTTTTCGCTCAGTGCGTTTCTATCCAATTAGTCAAATATGTAAGGGCTGCACTGAGCGAGAAATATATCCCGGGCAGGTCGTGCTTCGTCGATTAAAAATAATGAATTACTTGTAAACTGCATATTACTATGACTACACACACAGGTGTCCCGTAAGTGGTGGATAATCTTTCAATTATGGATAGCCTAATTGATGACTGTAAAAATGTGCGATTTAAGGTTAAGTGAAACTCTTACAGTTTTCAACATATTTTATTTTTTTATTTTATTAGAAAAGTGGTATCGCGAGTTAGTATTTTGGAAGCCATAACTTTGATTGAGTTTATTGAAATAAATTCAAGTATTTTACCATTTTAAAATCTACATTTTTATTATACGGCGTGAATTGAAAGTTACCAAACGAAATTCTCAATGGACAACTAATAATGATCATTTTGCAATAAACATATTTGAGAATGAAATTGATTCCTTCAATCAAAGTTATGGTGTCAAGATAATAACTAAGGATACCACTTTTCTCACTATTAAAAAAAACCTCGAAAACTGTAAGACTTTTACTAAACCTTTAATCTCACATTTGTAGTCATAAAATACGCTATCCAACATTGAAAGATTATCCACTACATACGGGTCACCTTGTATATATATACAGCGGTTAATGTCAAGATTGAAATTTGTAGGTAAGAAAAGTAAACTACCTGCTAGAAAAGTTAAGAGAACAGATTTAGTTTTCATTCCATTTTCAATATTCATGTAGGAGAATGGTTTTGTTCATAAAATGAACGTGACAGGTTGGTTTAGTTAGTAAGAACATTCACAGATAAGTCATGATTACTTACATTAAAATGAAGTGGTTACAACATATATAACGTTGTCTTTGTAGTTAAACCATTAGTTAAAATACAGGTTTGTATAAAAACACTTGCTTAATCATTCAACCTGTATGTAACAATTTTGTGATATACATCCATTCGTGCCAGCTCTTGTGAATAGATCTATAAACCTAACTACTATGTGAAAGAACTTGCCGACTGAAAAACTGTCATCCAACACTCGTATTCTGTGTAAAATTAAACTTAAGACCTAAACCAATGTTTCCATAATTCTTTGGGATAATGCAGCATACATTTGAAATTTGGCAATAGTGATGGTAGAGGGAGCTATCATGTTGATCGAGTGAACAAAGTTTGTAAACATTATTTATATAATATTAAGGACTATATTTGTTACATCAAGTAATTATGTTCAATAAAGTTACCTGCTAAGTACAGTCGAGTACATAAATAGACAGGTGTTTCTTTAATAGTGGTCCAAATGAGGACCTCGTGTAGATACGATCACGTGCTATAAAAATAGCCCACAATAGGTTTTGTAAAAATATCACGGTTTTGAGATTGTCGTGATTTAAAAATAAATCAAGTTTGATTTCAGTTTGTTCATTTGGCATTTTCTGGGATAAAAGAAATATCATAATAACCTTAATTATTGTTACTCCTGATTAACTGCGTTTTAAGATGTGTATCACAATTTTTTTGCAAGCAAACGAAAAAATACTAACCCGAAAAATTCATTATCCAAGTTTGAAGACCTGTGGTGTTTTTTTTTTACTACAGCCTTAGTGCCCATTATTTTATGAAATACACAGTAATTTAAATTAAAATCAAATAAAAAAAAATGTTCGTCTATTACACAAAATTCGCGCCATTAACAATAATTCCTTGTATAAGCAGAAAATACATTTGGTGTTTTATTTTCTCTGAATAAACATCAAATGGGCTATTTTATAAGCTAATGGTCACAAAGGCTGTTATAAAAAAATCTCACCACGGATCTTCAAAATTGGATCATGAATTGGTCTGATTGTAACTTTTTCATTCGATTTAGATTAACAAAAAAAATTGTAGGCGTTTTTGAAAAAAATGTGATAAACATTTTATATCGCCCTTAATCGGAAGTAACGATCATTAAGATAGTTATATATTTCTTTTATCCCAGGAAAAAGCATACGGAAAACTGAAATGAAATCTAAAAAGTTGATTTATTTTTAAATCGCGTAAAAAATGTCTCGAAAACCGTGATATTTTTACTAAAACTATTATGGGGTATTTTTATAGCACGTGATCGCATCTACCAGGGGTCCGGTACTCATTTGGGCCGCTATTAACGGGACACCTAATATACGTTATCGAAGGGCCACAAATATCTAAGCGCTCTTACGTCCTCGGTGATAAAGTAGTGTTCACATATTTTAAACCATAGTCCGCGTAAACATTTTTGACTTCGACTGTACATGCTGCTTGAGTTTGGCGAACAGTTGACGTACGGGCGCTAGATTTTATTATTCACTCGTACAAAGGGCTGTCCGGTGGGAAGACTTAGTATAAGAGGTTCATTATCCACTAGTAGTAGAGACGTGGAAGATCGACCTTCACCCATCAGATAACTTGATGGGACAAATTTTAATCAAATATAATTTATTAACAAACATGCCTATGATAACTTGCCTAT
Organism: Tortricodes alternella; assembly: GCA_947859335.1. NCBI lineage: Eukaryota > Metazoa > Arthropoda > Insecta > Lepidoptera > Tortricidae > Tortricodes > Tortricodes alternella. The sequence continues at coordinate 15,535,614 of OX401970.1, read as the reverse complement.
CGAAAAAATAGCTACGAAAACTTTTCGATAGGCAAGTTATCATAGGCATGTTTGTTAGTAAATTATATATGATAAAAAAATATGTCTCATCAAGTTATCTGATGGGTGAAGGTCGATTTTCCACGTCTCTTAGACTATAGAGACAATTCATCAAGCCCGATTATTGTTCGGTGTGACATTTCTGACCCTTACGGTGCGACTGACAGGGTGTTTTGCATTATTTTGGTTGTGCAAATAATGGAACAGCAAATACCCACGCGAACAAAAAGAAGACTTTTTGGAACGACATTATTTTTTCATAATATAATTATACATGTAGGGCGAAATTGGTAAATAGAGCTCTACAAACAAGTTATCCAAAATAAAAATAAGCAAATGTTTATTTTTAATGCCAACAACCCCTTTTAAACTCCAAACAAGACTTATCTATTTGAATAGATGAATAGTCTAACATTTTAAATTCTGTGGTAGTTTTTTCAGCTTGAATGACACTGAGTGGTGGAAGAAGAAATGGAATTAGAGATCAAAACTATTAGTCCACGAGCCAGGTTCAAATTTCATCAATCATTTCTTCTCAGGCGATAACTAGTAAAATGCGTCAGTGTTATATAATGACGCCTCGTGAACGTCAGCTGCGGTGTCCCCCGTCCCCCCCTATTGTAGATTTATCAGATTATAGTCAGCTGACCTTTTTTTATTCTGATAAATTTTCAATTAGGAGGGAATGATTAACTGTTTGCTTGGGACGTTACCGCTGCTCAACCCACCCACGGAACCGCAGCAGACGTTCATGAGGCTTCATCGTACAACTCTCTGAAGCATTTCACGAGTTATCGCTCGAGGGAATTGGTCATGAAAATCTTTTGCCGGCTCACGGACCATATCAATAAATTTGCAAAACGTTATTTGCCGTCATAAAAACTAGCCAAAACGTTAATAAGTTATTAGTGAACCTATTCGTTTCTTGACTATTTTTTGTCAAACTAAGTTTTAGGCTGCTTATAAGCTCAAGTTAGATAACGTAAGAAATGTATTCCTGTTGAAACTTTCAAATTATCATTAAAAACACAAAAACTGTCAGTTGTCGCGTATGGCGTCACTGTACTAATTACATGATATTAGTACATAGTCATTAAACTCCCTGAGTAAATTATTTTCAAAAGGAGTTTAAACCTAAATTGTCAGTACTGTGTCGTACCCAGTTTAAATAATATAAAACGTACACCTAATAAACTATTAATTCCCGTAACTCTTGTACAAGTATTTAATAGATCAAATAAACAAAAAAACGTCAAAAAATCTTGTTTAATTTCGAATCACGCTCACGGTGCTCACAACGATTTACTTACTGCAGTAACGGTCGGTCCGAATCAGTTCAGCCCCCTTTACAGGAAGCAATTTCTCGCAAGCAATCTAAAAGTATGCGATAAATCGCAGAATGTAACGATGTCACAATGATACATTGCGCACTAGTCATGGTCATCATTGACGTCACAATATCTCGTATAACGCCGGAAGCATGAATCGGTCCAAGCCTGAGAGTGCTGTGAGCGCGATTCGGAACGCACCCGAGAGTTCGGTGACGTCATGCTCGATTGGTATTGTCACGTGACTTAAAAAGGAAAGAAAGGACGTTTTATAATTATAATATAAAACATTATGATTAATTTTTGCATAAATCCTTTCCTATTTGTATTTTTGAGGGTTAAGCTACCATTCCACAGAAAGTCAAGTACCGGACCGGGTCTAGTTTATATTCTAAGCAATAGCATGTTGCAAACTTTGTTTATAATTTTGATCTTGAATTATTGTCTAGGTTAGTAAGGATTTTTTATAAAACGTCTAACAATCGATTAAGGTAATCATTGGCATCTTCTTTTAAAAAAGTAGAACGGGACGTTTTTCGCAAGACGACGATGAAGGTTCATTAACAATTTAATCACAACATATTTATATGATGACAATGGCGTACATGGTCATGATATAAATGATTAAATTAGCCGACGATGTAGTTTTTATATTAGATCTATTACTAAAAGGTTTATTCATACATATGCAGATTAAACTTTAGCCTTAGCCTATCACACAGTCCAATCTCAAGTTAGTTTATGAACTGTTGTTAACTTAAAAGTGACATACTTTTCGTTTTTACTGACCGAGACCATTTACTTTGAACATAAAGCATACGTCCCCTTTAAAGAGTCTTGTGCAAAAGAACGCCACGCTAGCGTGTCAGAGGGACGTACCGAGGCCGACTCTTGTAAATGATTACATCAATTATTTGTTCATACTGAATAGAACCGAAATTACATAACGTGTCAGACTCTACTGCGGTGTATCTGTTAGTTTTTGCCATTCCATTAATTGCGTAGTTATGTAACCGCGTGTGAGCGTGTGTTCAGCAGTTCCACGGCGCGTAGAGGTTGATATAGCGACGCATCAAGCGTCGGTTGAGTCGATGCTATTGGTCGCACTTACGGCAGGCGCCGGGCACGTCGAAGTCGAGCACGAGCAGCTTGGTCTCCTCGGTGCCGTTGCGCGAGCCGACGGCGCAGATGAGCTTGGTGGCGGAGGCGCGGATGCGCCACACCACGCCGCCCGACCCGCCCGAGCTCAGCTCCACCAGGTTGCGGATGAACTCGCCGGTGCGCACGTCCCACAGCTTCACCGTGCCGTCGTCCGATGATGTTATCACGAAGCGGTTGCTCGACTGCAGGCATGTCACCGCCGACTGGTGCTTGTTCGGACCTGAAAAAGTCACATTCACGTTTTTAGACAATCGATATTAATGTACAACTGCAAACGTCCAAAGATAAAATCGACACCTGCTAGGAATAACATCGTAAAGCACTTTTAGGCGATTACGTGTAAGTTAGGGTTCACTGGGGTGATAGGTAGGTATCTATCTATTGCGTACGTGCCTATCTCTAATTATGTGATATTTTTTTACTGCCATTGTTAATATGGCATGAGAAACATTGCAATACAATGAATGTGGTTCTATTTGCGGATTTTTTTTATACAATTTATTAAAATTCCGTTGTAATAATAGGTGCAATAGTTTCACTAATAATACCGAATTGTTAATACGTCGTAATTTGAGTCACAATTCGGTTCTTGACCATTTTTTTATGAATATTTTTGGCTGTTTGTTAGGTAATACCACTCATAATATTTTTATTTTTTTTTAATTTGCCGCTAACAAATTATTTTACTGTCAGCCGTCGCGTGTGGCGTCAACATATGGAAACCGGTCGTAAACGTCAATAAAAGCATAGTCTGTATGAGGGTGCGGTGCGAATAACACTTTAGGTAATCACAACGATTAAGGTGGGCACGTGTTTAAAGTCACGTGACTTAGTGCTCATTTCACCAACAACTAAACAGACGTTTAAGCCTTAGATTACAGAATAGAGTATAAGATACGCTGTATATTAATTGAACCTACGACTGTAATGCTACGGTGCTCCCGCAAACATCAGCGCCGTAATGAAAAAACAAGATGGCTGTATGTTTTTATTAGTACGTCGATTTCAAATATTGTTCTTCGCCTTACGTCAGCCAGTGACAGTATGACCAAATTAATAAGATTGTAATAATGCTGTCACAAATAAACACTAAATTGCCAATATTATTTAGTATCATAACCTTACAGGCCAAACAAATGCCCATGTGTTTTGTACTATTCCGTGTGGCCTGTAGTTGACGTTTTAGGCGGCATGGCTAGACGGTATCAACGTTTACTCTATTATTATTGTATACTCTAAGGTTTAATTGCTGGTGCACTCCGCACTTAGAAGTAAAAATTGAAGTTTTTAATGTATTAAATTCTAAATAATCTTGATTTATTTTTAACCGACATCAAAAAAACCGAAGGAGGAGGTTCTCAATCCGAAGCGTATTTTTTTTTTTTTTACTTAAATCCTGTTCTATAATGTACTATTGAGAGTTAAGCTAACGAACCACAAAAATATATTAATATTTGTTACTATAGTCAAGTAACCAATTATTTATTTCGCAATACTCCGCAAACTTTACTTAAAACTGTCGTTTGTTAACTCTGACTTAAGGCTTCCACATACCGGAACCGGAAGGGCTGCGAGTCAGAACCGGGCCAGGTGAACTAAAATGTAAGCCTTCACACCAGTGACCACGCGGGTACCATGCTGCATCCGTGCGGATTGATGTGTAAGCTTCCATTTTACTTCATGTGACACTGCTTACGCGGGCCCGCTTCTGATACGCTCCATAAACTCATTTATATATTAACAATTATTCAAATACATTTCATGTCAGCTACGCTTCCGTTATATAGCAAGACCCCAGGGCCACCAGACGTCACTTATTTTCTGATAAACAAAATGTCTGGAAGTATTGATGACTGATTTTTAACGATACTGTGTAACATATTACGCAAATTTAGTAGCGTTTCTACGTACCTCGATTACCTTATAGCTAGAAAATGGCCGTCTGGCCAAGCTAGCAGGTAGGCATACCATCATCTACTATATAAAAATAAGTCGGGTTTTCCTTCCTGACGCTATAACTCCAGAACGCACGAACTGATTTCCACGGTTTTGCATTCGTTGGAAAGGTCTCGGGCTCCGTGAGGTTTATAGCAAAGAAAATTCAGGAAAAATTTCAACAGAATAGCGGGAAAATGTTTTTCCACATACAGCGCCATCTCTGATACATAGCTACACCAAACGAAATGTTACATAAAACGAAGCCATCTGGTGGCGAAACGGAGTTCGCCGGGTTTGCTAGTAGTACATAATAACGCTTCTCAATCTTACACATTTTGTTCATCAGAAAATAAGTGACGTCAGGCGGCCCTGGGATCTTGCTCTATTCCGTGTTTAGGTGAGTAAAAGCTTTTACAATGGTGAGAATGTCTCCCTCTTCCCGCGCGGTGCCTTCGCTATTTGTAGGACTTGTTCGGTTGTGGAAGATATTAAGAAGAATTTTAATGTGCCATTCTGTGTTAAATGTGATAATGCGTATTTAAAATGAGTCGTCGGGGTAGGATAATTGAATTAGCATTAGCTAAATGTGAAAACACTGTTGGAAGTGACACCAATGCGGGTATTTGACACGTTGAACTTATTTTGCCACATAGGTATAGTCTTAAACTAGAAAATGATGTGAACTTTTGTATTTTATTAGTACGTACAACTTATACGTATACTCATTTTTTGGGAGAAAATCATCCAATCTATACTGTAATGTGTGTGTAATAAAACTGTTAATTCGTTAATTCGAAAATTAGACTAATACAGTATTATTCTAGTCTGATAATTATCATGCAAACCCCAGTTTGTTTACTTACTACGCTGGTGCAGCGACCTACATACAGATCTTGACCTCTGACACTACGAGACGACACTGATCCCTGTCTAGCGAGATATTATACCAGTCGGCAGCAAATTAGTTTCTAGGTTTTAGTATGCCTATAATCCTAACATGACAGATGTTTTTATGGTTCCGTGCCTCAGAGGGAAAAAACGGAACCCTTATAGGATCACTCGTGTGTCTGTCAGTCCGTCTGTCACAGCCAATATGCTCCAAAACTAAGCGACCGATTGAGTTGAAATTAGGTACACATTATGTAAGTCGGTTTCTCTAAAGAATATACTTTTTTACTTATTGGGGTCAAAACATAGGAGTTTTTATCACGGAAAGCTCAATGTTCCCGCGGAAATAACGATAAATGGTAAAGAACCCTGCCCTGCTAAGCTGAAAAGCGCTATCTCAATTAGAGTAAGTGAGAAAATTAACTTTATGACAATTTACAAAAAGTCGATTTTCTCAAGACTTACTCTGATTGAGAAAGCGGTTTTCGGCTTAGCAGGGCACTATGGCATAAGTAATAATAATAAATACTAATTTAATTTGCATAGTTTTATTTCTGTCGCGTAGTCGCCTAGTCTGTTGTGTATGTACCTCTACCCATACAATTACAAACCATAGAAGGATACTTTACATACAACCGCCCTGACAAAAGTGAAGCAATAAACCGGTGCGCTTTGACATTTGGCACTATGGGAGCGTCGCAGCGTTTATGAATTTGGCAAATATTTGGTTTGCATAAATGGCGCGCGGACTATCTATTGCATTATTATTCTAAGCCGCTACCATATATAAGCCCCTTATATAGGATCGTGCGTCTAGGACAGCCGATCAGAAGTAAAAAAAGAACGATCAATAGAAATACTCGAGCGCGTTAGATTAAGGTAAGGGGGGTAATTTGAGCGTCAAATAAGGGAGGGTCACAAACTTGCAAAAAAAAAGCCGGTCAAGTGCGAGTCTGACTCGCGCGCCGAGGGTCCCGTACTTACCTATGAAAAACAGACAGTACCTTGTAGGTACGGAACACTAAAAATAAAAATAAAATAGCTTTTAACAACCGGGTAACCATTTACAACTTACCTATGAAATAAGACAAAAAATTACTTTCGCAAGCTCATATCTCCGTACAACCGTCAAGTGCGATACGACTTTGAAAAGGTTATTCCGGTAAACTCATTTTTTTGGGATGTTACTACAAATTTACCGTTTTTTTTTTATTTTTTTTTTATGTCAATTGACTGGCAAACGAGCTGACGGCCCACCTGATGGAAAGTGGTCACCGCCGCCCATGGACATCTGCAACACCAGAGGTGCTGCCAATGCGTTGCCAGTCTAAGGAGGATGGGGAATGGGGATGGGATAGGGATGAGGGAATAGGCCTCCGGATCTCGTCACTCACCGTACGAAACGCAATAGCAAGCTATTACTTTACGCCGATATTCTGTGAGAGTGTGGTACTACCCCGGTCGAGCCGGCCCATTCGAACAGTAATCATATAGTGAGGATTACTGTTTGGCTCTACCACTACAAAAAACGTTTTCGGACTTTTTCCTTTACTTTGGTTATAAGACATTGCTTTTTGACAAATTTCATGATTCTAGGTCAACGGAAACTACCCGTATAGGTTTTGATTCGCTTTTGATTGCCTTGCGAGTCTCAAAATATGTGGCATAAACGGCCGTATCTTTTGATTGCGTTGACTTAGAAGGTTGATTTTTTCACAGCTTCAGGAGATTGCAGACCTGAGTATTTGATATTAATTTCAACTTGATACCTCCACGCGTTTTTGAGAAAAAGGTCTTGGCACACAGACAGACGGACAGGCAGACAGACAGACGAACAGACTGACAGACTGACTGACAAACAGACAGACAGACGGACAGATAAACAGACAGACGGACAAAGAAGTTATCATTTGCAATTTAGTTTTCGTTTATGGCAGCATTTGAATTTCTTCTTAATTTGGTCATACTATCAGTTGTGAAGTCACAAGGGTCAGCAGAACTTTTTGTATCCAAAAATTGTTGTCTAATCGTTTTAGTGTTCGGTGCATCTTTAAAGGTAACTGCAAATATGGCCTGCACTGTACGTGGTTGTAGATCACGTTCCAATAATAAGGAAAAATTGGGTGAAAATCTCAGCTTCCACAAGTGAGTACGAAAAGATAATTTCTCGGGGAAATAAGCTAAAATATAAGGGCATCATTTAAATAGGACATCTTTAAATTCTCGTCAACCAATATTAGTTACATATTGTATTTGAGAATAAAAAGAAACTATTTTTTTTTCTCAAACCATCAGATTAAGAAAATCCCTCGAAATAATCATCAGATTATGGGCCCGCACGACTAGGATATCAAGCTGAACTGTATAATCAGCGGACGCGCTTATTTAACCTTCCCGCCAAGCAAGCATGTCAGAGAAGTAACACTAATTTAAACTTTAAGTCAAGGTAATGAAGAACTTTTTTACCCTGTATCCGCTGACGGCTGCAGCCGACTGTGGCGGTCAAAAGGTTAACGACTCACGAAGGACGCGAGTATTTCCATATAGCGATATTTTCTTCAGAAAGCCGCCAAGAGCTCGCGTCACGTCCGAATCGTCAGTCTTTTGAAAGTGAGCTTTTTTCGGGTTCACTTAACATCCTCACTGAATATCTGACGCACTGGAATAATTATTTTGTTCTTCATTTTTCTACCCTTCCGTACGGCAAGCCCAACATGCCACCCGGCAGTTTAACATACCTCCGTTATCAAAGACGCGCTCGAGTATTGACTGTTTTTGTTTTACATTTTTGTAAACTTGTAGACGCGCCCCCCACCTGTGATAGGGTACACACCAAATAACCTTTTTTTTTGTACCATCTAATCTTCAAAACCTAATGGGGACCCTAGGGGACTATTTGATGTGTACCCTTTCACAGATGGGGCATCTGTGAAAAGGTACACATCAAATAACCTTTTTTTTCTTCTATCAATATCTGACGCGTTCGAGTATTTTTATGTGACTGGTTTTTTTTTTTCATTTGTGTAAACCTGTAGACGCGCCCCCCATCTGTGAAAGGGTACACATCAAATAACCTTTTTGTTCTTTCTACCATCTAATCTTCAAAATCCAATAGGGGACCTAAAGTAAATCACTATTTAGCTGCGTGGGATCCCCATGTATACTACCCTCTACTATAAGAAACGAGTGTCGCGACACTACTCCAGGCGCCTCATTCGGGAACGCTAAGTGATTCTGTAGCGACTCGTAAGCCAGATCTCTCATCTCGCTCTTACGCATTTCGCGTCGTGCGGAAGAGTGGAATGAGAAATCTGGCTTACGAGTCGCTACAGAATCAATTACCGTTCCCGAATGAGGCGCCAGCTTAAAAAATAAAGCAACAAACAATAAAAGGAATGGTATTGGATTGTCGACATATAACAATGGCGACTAAATGTGTATTTAGAAATATAATTATAATAACGTACCAGAGAGCGTATGCAGACAGTGTCCCGTGGTGATGTCCCAGACCTTGACGGTGGAGTCGGCATTGCCCGACACGAGTATGTTGGAGTGCAGCTCCATGCCCGAGGTGAGAGACTGGTGGCCCGTGAGCGTGTGCTTCAACTGGCCCGATTCCACGTCCCACACGCGGATGGACGTGTCCAGCGACCCACTCACCACGTGCACGCCGTCAAACTGGCACATAATATCATCCATTAGCAACTAACGCGATTTCTAAATAATACTCTTCAAATATTTCAAACCTCCTACACTCCTAGGACATACTCCTCTGCTGCACTGGGAGTGAAGAAATAGCATAGAATGCGTGCAGATGCTTATTTATCATCCTGGCATGTCGTAAAAGTCGACTAAGGGACGGGTCCTCGCCAACATGGTGGACTATCTGTATGGGCGATGGGCTGATCACCTGTCACCATACGGTTCATCATACCATCTTAGGACTTATTAATTAATCGAACGTGGCCACAAGCAGTCTTGTGGCTCTGCCAACCCCATTTGGGATTTCGGGCTTTTGATTTGGGATTTTGATGCTATGTATGTATGTATGTAAATATTTCAAATAGGTTTCAAGATCAAGTTGCCTCCTTCGGCGATAGTCTTGGGGCAAATCGCTACCGCTGTAATTGCCATTGATAGGATTTTTCGCGGCAAAACAAAAGATCTCATAATTATTCAGAAATATTTTAGGGCATATACGAGTATTTTAACACTACCACCACCAAGAACACTTCATCCGTGTTCTCTATGATACGGAACAGTGTTCTAACTATACTAGCTATAGATTACTTGAGCGCATACCAAAGACACGCCTACCGTGTGCTATTGTTCTGATGGGCTAGGGTTGCAGCAGAGCATCACAAATAATTATATATTACTAGCTTCCGCCCGCGACTTCGTCCGCGTGGTCACCCTAATCACCTAGTAGTATGAAATAGGTGTACTTTACGACCTATTCTCATACCTACCAAATATACATAAAAAAAATCATAAAAATCGGTCGAGCCGTTTCGAAGGAAAGCGACCACAAACACCGTGACACGAGATATATATATATATATAGATATAATAGGTGTTTGCATTCTGGCAAGCTGTTGTATTGTAGTGGCAGTTACAGAACCATATGCTGCATATTGCTCGTTAATCAAGAGATCAGCGCCTCTATTCGGGAACGCTAAGTGATTCTGTACCGATTCGTGAGCGACATTTCTCATTCCGTTATTAGTCGCATTACGCATTCCGTGTCGTGCGGAAGAGCGAGATGAGAAATCTCGCTTACGAATCACTACAGAATCACTTAGCGTTCCCGAATAGAGGCGCAGCTGTTTAAATTCTAATGTAAAATGTTGAAAATAGACTTAGGTACTGCCGAGTTTCATGCGGCGTTTCTTCTCAGCAGATGTCACCTTTCAAAGCGCTGGTAGATTCAGACATGTGAAAGAGCCGGTGCAAAATAAATATTTTCATTTTCTAGTTTGAAGTTTGTGAAGTAATGGAATCAGTTTTTCCCACACAAACTTTAAGACCCAAGGCACCTCTTTTAATGGCTTGTTCCATGTTAATTTGAATGCTTACCTAATTGTTTGTTTTGAAGAGTAAATTTACACCAAGTTTCAAACTGATACACAAAAGGTTAACGATATTCCATACACAATTTCAACCCTTTGTTTAACCCTTTAAGAGTTGAATTTCGCAAAATCTGGGAGCACAGTACGCAGGCTCTATTTCTTTGATTTGCACTAATAGATTAACCCCTTAAAGCGAGATCGGATATGGAGCCGCGTTCCGTAAGGCAAGTCTAACAAGAATTACGGAAACTACCGTACCTGCAGACTGTAGACACGATTGGTGTGTCCGGCGAGCGTGTGCAGACACTCCCCCGTATCGGGGTTCCAGACCTTGACGAAGTAGTCGTAGGCGCCAGACACGACCACTTTGCCGTCGTACTGCACGCAGCGCACCGCGGCGAGGTGGCCCACCAGCACGCGCAGGCAGCGGCCCTCGGGGATCGACCACACGCGCAGCGTCGCGTCGCGCGACCCCGACACCACTCTGCCAATTACAACAAAAACACTGCCGTCTACAAACATGATTAGGGGCAATTTTATTCGGTGGTCACCAGATAGTCCCATCTTTAACTACAATCATCATAAAACCTCTATGCGTTCAGAAACCGTTGATAATGTCTAGCATTATGCCAACAATTGTATCATAATGGTTGCCAAGTAAATTAAACGATAAATAAAGCTCTCTCGCGCCGCAAAGCGTATTATTTATCGGTCTCAAGTAAATTTACACAGTATGAGAGATTTATACCTAATTTACTTACGACCGACTTCGATATATTTAATTTATTACTGAATTAACAAATATATCTGATATTTCTAGGTTATTTACTAACGGCCAGTCATTATTTCTTAGTTTTCCGAGGGTATTTGGAGTCTGCTTTGTTTTTTGTTGGAAAGTGATTTGAGTAGTTGATTTGATGTAATATAATGTATACTTAGATGTAGTTTCATTACATCCACTTGAACCAGATGACGATAGCATTATGTCAACCGCTCATTGACCTTTGTAAAATACTCGTACTAGTGGACCCGCCACAGCTTCGCCCGCGGTATTTTCCATACAATCTTTATCACCTCTTTTCACCCCTTTAGGGATGGAATTTCCAAACAAATTACTACGCATTGTTTACTATGCAATTTTAAGACAGGTCTCATCATCGACTAAGTTTTATTTTGAAAAAAATATCGAGCTTATAAACTAACATTTCTAAAAAATAAATGTTAATTTGTCATCGGTACCTACTTCGAGCCACGGACGAAGTTTGGTACATGGGTTTTTTGACATCCTGTATATACGGGTCGAATACATAACCCCCTCCACTTTTTGAAGTCAGACGGAGTTAGGGCGAAGTAAATTGTCTTTAAAGTTTGTGGTTTCGACACAGTGTTCTAGATTCCTAAAGACATAAACTAGCTTCCTGATTTTTGGAATTAGGTTATTGATGTATAGTACCCAGATACTTTATATCTTCAAAATACTGAAATCTGGTACATGCGCAATTTTTACCTAGACCGCCGCAGCGGTGAACCGCAACTTCAAAAGATTTAATACAGGGTTGCGATGATGGTAATGGGGAAGATGCATGAAAATCAAAACGAGGTTTAAATGATATATTATGAAAGTAATAAACAAAAGCATATTTACAGAAAAATCTGATAATTTTGACTATTCATTTTTATTTTATTAAGAGTCAAAATTAGTGATAACTATATATTAGTTTATAGGTCTGATTTTAGTCTTTTGGACATCCTCATCAAATTTATGGCATGTTTTATTTCGACGATGTTTGTCTAAAAACAGTATTTTCGGAAATAATTATAGATTTTGTTTAAGCGCCTATACATTTTGTACAATCTAACGAATGCTGTGACGTCATAGTTGTCGTCCATTTTGTATGGAGTGTTTCTGCGAGTGGTATGAACTATGAATTTCTAAGACTTCATAACTCATAAAATAAACAACATAATAATGTGTTGTGTACACAGATCGGTTTCTATTACACAGCACTTTCCAATACAAGATGAAAAAAATAAAATATGCATCTTCCCTATTATCACGTTAAAATAATTCATTCGCGTTTATCCTCTCAGTATGAGGAGTTGGCAGCGCGTTACCTGTTGTCGAATAGGTGCATGCACCGCACGGTGGAGGTATGTCCGGCGAGCACCTTCCGGCAGTGGCCGGTCTTGGCGTCCCACACGCGAAGGGTGCGGTCGGTCGAGCCGCTGATCACTAGGTCCCCTACCATCTGCGAGGACCACACGCCGCCCGAGTGACCAACCAGCGTGCGCAGACACTGCACAAACAAACCGTTTACACACTACAGATCGTGTACTCATGTAAAGCAACAACTATAGGTATCGCCACGAGAGTTGAGGTGAATGACTACACACACAGGTACACAATACCATACAAATCAAAACACAAAGTTGAAAATTCGAACGAGATTGTCTTGTCCGCACATGACATGCCGCGGTGTGCGTGACCTCAACTCTCGTGGCGATACCTGTAACACAGAACACTGCTCAACAGCCGGCCTTATCTGAAAGACTAATTTCACGATATGCCAGATATTAAAATTGTCATGTTTTACCAAAATAACGATAGGTTAAGCATGTTGCCATGCATAGAAGAAAAAGCATTTATATATTAATACCATTATAGTTAGTCTTTTTCAATGCAATATGTACTAAAGTCTATTCATGTTTACTTGTCTTAATTAGTAAACAAGTTTATAACCTCACCTACGGATGAAACACCCATTTTATCCTAAGTAAAGCAATCCTAGGTAAAAAATTGGCAAAGTGATGTTCAAAATATTATCTCCGGTTGCTTAATTTACATTTTAATTTGCATTTTGAGGTTAGAAACTTGTTTACCAAATAAAACAAGTAAAAATGAATCGACTTTACATGTAGCAATAATGTAAACAAAACTGTATGGCAGTGCAGATTGTTATCATTCATTTATGAAACATTATTGCTATATTGAACTGAAACCGATTCTCCAGAAGAATCCACATGAAATTACATGTTGATATACCCACAAACATACATTAAGAATTTAATTCAGTAATTTCGTTGTGTATGACCAACTGACAGATGAATGGGTTTCGAATATAGATAAGGATTTGGTTCAATCAATATGATACGGGAAATGAAATCAATATGGTACCTGTATATGGTGACGCAGCACTACTAAACTTACACATGTTGTTAATTAACGTAAAATAATTGAAGTCTTACTTTTCCCGTAATGGCCGACCAAACTTTGAGTGTAGTATCATCGCTGCCGCTGAGAATGCGGTTCCCGTAGAATTGGAGGCAAGTGATCACGTGATCGTCGTGGCCACGCATCATGATGGGATTGTTGACTGGCTTGTGCAGCCAGTTGTTTTCTATCAGATACTGGCGCATGTACGCCGCTTTCCACGGGCTGACGCAGCGCGGCAGAGATCGCGGCATCTTCTTCAGTGTCGTAATGCCTATGCGACGGCACTGCTCCTTCCAGAGAAGATTGTCGTCAGCAAGGAACCTGGTAAAATTATTTATTAAGTTAACACATTGATTTAAATATTCACTTACTTAAGGGCGTACCCCGTGCCGATGGCCTTGAGCGTTCCAACTCGGTCCTTCCCCACTTCCCTTAGTTCACGCGCCGCAGTGAATAGTATAATTTACTCAAAAACTACAAAATAAATTAAAAAACCGGCGGATGAAATTATAGTGTACATTATTGTCTTCTGATTAGTAAAAGTCTCATGTATAAGCGTCGCATAATAAGGGAGCCTTTACGGATTTTAGTTTGAAAAAAAAGGGTTTACGGATTTTTTTTTGCTCTTGATTTATCGCTTTTTTCAAGATTCCAGTGGACGAAAATAAAGAATAGAATGGAATCTATTCTTTATTTTCGTCCACTACGATACATATTTCAAGATTCTTGCACAACACTAAGTATACTTTATAGGATTTGAAAATAGCGAAATTCGCCGGGTAGGACCTTTATGTTTCAGTTTCAACAAATCAATACTCTAAGGATCTTAGTCTGTCCCCGTATTGGTCTTAAAATTTGCGAACAACACCCCTGTTGCCGCTGTGGTTACCCTGTTAACTCCCTCGGACGCCACGGGCTATATTTGCCAATCGACAAGCGACAGTTAACGACTTCATCCGTCGGGCTCTTGGCACCGCCTATTTCCCAGCTACTTCAGAACCCTCAGGTTTGTCCGTTTCGGATGAAAAGAGGCCCGACGGATGCACATTAGTACCGTGGCCATTGACGTGGAGTTTCACTTGCGGTAATACGCTGGCTTCAACCACACTTCAACCCACGTCCAGGGCTCCGCTCGTCGGCCAGGGACTGCCGCAGACAACGCCCAAACCCTCAAGTGCCGCAAATATGCATTCCTAAAAGTTAACTACATATTTGCTGCACTTGCGGTCGAAACGTTTGGTCCGTGGTCGTAAGACACTAAACAGTTTGTCAACGAAGTGTCTGAGCTTGTCGGGATCTCTGGCGATCCCAGAGCGGGATCATTTTTTGCTCAAAAGGTGTTGAGAGGTGAGATTGTAGATTAACGATTAGGCGATCGTCTTAGGATAGCTAGATTAACACATTCAGTGCCGCAAACCCGATAGTTGGGTTTTCTATGACGCCGAACGACTCGATGGTCGGGTTCTTGCTATAGCAATTTTGTATGGAGGCAATTTTCCGGCGCCTGGGATGGGACTTGATTTTTGGGTCGGCACTGAAAGTGTTAAGATAAGCTGCGTGCGGTGTTCGTATATAAAGCTGATGTTAAGATTAATGTATACAGTGTGTATGCAGTGTTTGAGTGCAGTTATAGTAATATACTGAGATTCACATATTGTGAAGTCTTAAATGACCAACAACATAGTATTATTCCCCTGATATCTAATTATGCCAAAGTGGTGACCCGGACTACGATGTCGCACTTTGCCCCGTGCCGTAATGGAGGGCTTAGATTATTTGTAAATTATGTTTATAATATGTAAATAATATTTGTTGTGTTATTTTGTACATTTAATCTTTTGACCTCCAAGCATGTCTGAGAAGTAACACGAATTTCAACTTTAAGTCAAGGTAAGGAAGGACTTTTTTACCCTGTATCCGCTGACGGCTGCAGCCGACTGTGGCGGTCAAAAGGTTATTTCAAGTTCTGTTGGTAATAAATATCTATTCACATGTAAAAAAAAAATACCTCCAGTATCGGCAAGTTTGAGCGGCTCTGAGCAGATCCTTAGGCTGAAGATACCCGAGCACCGTAAGGGCGAGTTCTTTGGGCAGCAGTGAGATGAAATCTCTTTGGAATAGAGGCTCGATCGCTTTCATCATGTGGCGGACATGGCTCGCCGCGCAACGGCCGATAAGAGCGTCTATAGCTTGAATTTTCTCAGTGTTGGACCAAGACTGAAATCTGTAAATATGACAAAACATTTAAATATGAAAGTAATACCTATTCAGATTTTGAAATTTATCTGAACGTGATGATCTAAAGTGCATTTAAACTAACTCAAATTAGTGGATGCCCTATCGCCCGTGGTTATTTATGGAATAAGAAAAGGTTAATTTTCCCCTTTTATTTGATAGCCCATCATAATATTAATCAACATAGGTAATGAAAATTATATTGGATTCCTTATGAGTCAATCACCACCCCGATAAATTAAAGTACGTTATTTTTGACATCTATTCAACAGTAACATTAAGACAAAGTTTTACAGGTAAATAAATGGTGTGTTTACCTGTTAAGCCAATTCTTCATCTCGGGTGGTCCTTGTAGAGCGGCGGCCATGCTGGACCCAGCAAGATTCGGTGGCCAGCTGCTGTCTGATCCAGTGCCGGATATCTGAGACCCATCGGGGCAGAACTTCTTGGTGTACTGAGGCGGCAAAGGTTCATAACGCCTCTTTCTCTATAAAATCACACAAATTTGCATAAATGTTGCAGTCAAATCATAATGACTGCTCGAACTTGGCCTGTATTTTAATATAAAGTAAGGACTTCTTAATCGAATTCCCACTTAAACGTATGTGGGCTCTGTTTCCAAAAAGAAATGCAGCTCCGCGGGGCATATGAGAGCATGTATAAATAAATTGTATTAATACTTCATCAGAGCTATATTAGCTTTCAAGTCACATATTTTAATTAAGTACACTGTCTTGCGACTAGCGCTCTTTAAGATTAGAATGGACTTTTCTATGAGACAACTGAAAGTTGAAAACCGCCTTACAAAACCACGAGAAGGGATTTTGATAAAATTATATCGACAGACCATACGTCGACAGACGTCTTAAATATACGGTTATTTATATTATATTATTATAAAATATTTAAAATAAAAACATAATAAACATTATAATGTTTACATTTTCAAAACTGACTTCTTTCTTTTTCAAGCACTATAAACTTTTGACATAGTATATCTAGCATTCAGGTGTTCTACTCTTGTATATGTAATGGCTTGGTATGCCTAGAGGAGGAATAATTGGAGGACGACGTTTTTGAGGTCTAAAATCACACTGCGTGTTTGGTTGTCTGTCGGCGACGAGGGGCGCTGACGCGTTGCCGCGCCACGTTTGCGTCCCCTGCCGACGGCGTCACGCAAGCCTTCGATATAAACCAGATCATACAGAACTACGGAGGAGACGTATCCGTGTCACGTCCATTGTGTGAACCACGCCTTAGTCAAGACAGTGAACAACACATCGGAACCACTTGTACTGACCACAATAATTGTCGTTAAACATGTACTTACCCAAAGTCTTTCATCAATCTCTGGTTCTTCATCATCTTCCTCATCCTGTGAAATGTCATTGAACATCAAAACATAAGGCAAAGGCAAATACTGCTATCGGTAAGTACTTAATTTATGATACCAAAAATATCTAGGTATATAAGTATTATATCGTCGTCTAATACCCATAACACAGGCCTTTAGAGCTTAATTTGAGACTAGATCGATTTGCGTAAAGATTTTCCTCTGATTTATTTATTTACAAAAAGTTAGTACAATGACACAAAATGATAATACCTTCTGAATGATAATAAGTTTGAACCAATAATTGTTTATTTAATTATTTATGGCAGTAGAACATAAAAAAGTTACCTCATGAGATGATAGACACGTACACCATGTCTCCTCAATAACATCGTCATCAGAGTCGTCGTCACCGTCACAATATTGCTGCATGTAGTTCTGAAACAAGGAGGACTTAAAGTTGGTGCTTTATTATGCATCATTACAAAATAAATAATAATAAGCGTCTGTTCTGATATCCTGACAACTTATGAAGAAAACTATGACCTCCACATCCAGACAAGGTATAACCAGCTAATTTATGCATCAATCAGTACTTACAGATGACTTTGAACTGCCTGGCTCATTTTTCCGGCTATCATCAAGACCAAGTAACTTTTCAGCATTAGACGTTGAGGGCACGGTAAACTCTTTAGTACTGTCTGAACTTGTACTTCCAATACTAGACGCATTGGAACTGGTTCTCCCTGAAGGACCGCTCAGTGCATCCAACTCGCATACGTCTGGGGTATGATTCTCGGAAGAGCTCTCACCCATCTGATCTCCTTTATAAAGTTTTCCTTTAGGAAAATCTTTTTTCTCTTGTATACTACTGTTAAGTAGCTTCTGCATAAAATCAGGTTTATAAACTTCTTTTCTTGGAGGTTCCTCGACAGTGTACGCAGATTGTCTAGAATGTATCATGTTTTTAATTGTCGCGTTGCTGTCTTCACATTGTTCTGTTTTGCTGCAGCCGGGCAAACTAAAGTCATTGGCAATAATATTGGAGAAAGACGATATGGTCTCTGAACTGGATGCGAGACTAGAGCTTGCACTAGACAAATTGCCCGGGTAATGCTTGCCTGTGGCTATTTTCCCATCAACAATCATACTAGAACAATGATTTATTATCCTATTTTCTTCATCAAAGTCTTGGCGCTCTATGTCATCTATTTTTTGCTTGACATTATTTTGAGTTGTAGTTTCAATATCAACTATACCGCTTTCACAATCAGTCTTACTGTCTGCATCGAAGGAGACATTATTTACTCCTTCATATATCTCAAAGTTGGAATGGGAACATGATGGATCCATTCTAGAGTAATATGTGGCTCTGCAAAGTCAATTGTTAATAAATGATAATATCTTCATTTATATTTAAAAATGCGGGAACTGATTACATTTATTTAACATACATTCAGCACATTAGAAAATATACTTGTAGCAACCAAATTTCATGAATAAAAACACAGCTTTCAAAGAGATATTTTTCTAACTTATGTATAACTCATTCCACATTGGATTAGATAGAACTTATTAGCGAGCTATTGATCTTTTCAACTCTACAAAAGATTATGCAATTCAATCTATTTTTAACCACATTCAAAAATGGAGGACGTTCCAAATTACTCCGTATACATCATTATATACTATGTTAATGTATGCTCGTAGGAGTTATGAATTAAAAAACATTAAATATCCTAAGATAAATAATGTATTTACAATAGAACAGCATCAAATGATTATTAGCGTCAAGTGCGACAAGCAGAAGTGATGATGGAGTCCAGTCCATCTCTTCAATAATTGGCACTTAACGGATAATGATCAAATGTCCTTGTCACTGTTGCTAAGCAACTTATTCTCGTTAGATCACATCTGATAAATCAGAAATAATAATGAGTATCGCAAAAGAACTCTTAACGGTCAACATACGTTTTGATAGCATATTTTTTTATTCAATGGTCAGTTTTCGTAACGCTTTATTATTTCCTAATTTTCAAAAAAAGATAAAATTAACGCATATTGAACAATGATATTAAAAACCAAAGATGCGTCTTTCAAGCTCAAAATTTAAACCCAGAAAGTAACCCAATTGTGATAATTTCAATTAGTCATGCGCGGACTTTAGGCCGAGTAACACATGTCGTGCTCTAATGAAAATGTTCTCAAAAAAGCAATTCCTGAGGCAAATGTCGCTTCATAATACTACAAAAAAATTAAAAGGAACAACTGATGCTTTATTTCATTTGTAAATACATTCAACGTAAATAGAAATACTAAAATGCATTTATTTTGTTCATACATGATCGCCATGTTCCAAATTAATGTGTAATATCCGCACGTCGAATGTCACCTAAAGCTGAATTGGCCGAAAAGAAACGAAAAAAGAAGAAAATTATCTAATTCACGTTTTTAAAACGCGTTGAGTATGGATATAACGTGTCTTTCTATGATATGTCATTGATATTTAAATAAAACAATACCCATTCCAAAACCCATTCGAAAAGCAAGAAATAATGACAGGGCTCTGTTTAATAAACATTACAGTTTACAATTACAACTTACAATGACAATTCATTTCAACAAGTTTGTGTTTAATAAAAATAACAATCTAAAAACAAAAGCAGGAATGGAAAATTTAAAAATGTCGGATTTTAGATTAAATACCAGCTGACAATTTTACGTTCAATAAACCAATTGTCGCTTCAAGTGACAAGTTATCATTTTGTAGGAAAAACTTGCTATAGGTACATGTAAAAAAAATAATGGCAATGACAGAAGGATAGAGGGTATGTCGTAATTAAGGTTAGGATATTTGGTAGCAAGCCGTGGTGCTAAAGTACTAAGGAGTCACTAATTATTTTGATGAGAGAATCTATTCAAATATTTCAATATATTTTATTTTCACTGGAGTTAAATGTACACCAAACGAGTCCGAACATATTGTAGATTATTTTTGTCATATTTCAAGTCCTTATAGCTATAAGCTCTAACTGATTAATTTTACCGATAAAAGCCATGTTTATTTTCAAATGGTGATGATTAGGTTAGTTATAAGGTACTTATATTTTGTAGTGTGAGCTGCGCCACACTCACACTCTCATATGTAGCCTTAGTATATAAGCATTCATTTAAATTGGAAAAACATTATTATCGACAATTATTCGCCATAAATATTTCAATTGGAAAGTGTCAGTTTATATATCAAAAATATCATTGTTAACACACAAACACAAAAGAAGATGGATAATTAGATAAATCGTATCATCAAACATCATTAAGGCAGTTTTCTGAAAAATTATAATCAGTCCGTCAGTTAGATTATCAAAAAGTATTGTATGTATTAACATATATATATAAATTCTTCAATTACAGGAAACTATCAGCAGTGCTACTGTTCGTGCAGTATACGCAATAGATGCATCAATTTCGTATCAACGCTAGAGCACCCCCTTTGGAAATAAGCTCATCATCAACTGAATCCAGACTAAAAGCCGCCAAGCAAACGTCGGACGTCAACTGTTCTACTGGATTTAAAATACAACGGGACCAAAAATCATATTGGATCAGCTATCGCGACGCTAACGTATTTCATTGGCTACCGATGGTTGGATCCTGTTGCTTTGCGGGATAGTTTCTTAGGACAAATCAAATAAGGCAAAATAGCCAATTAAATTGTGACCGTGCCATCAACTTCTAAAGATGCAAAACATTCGTTTTATAGGTTTTCGAATATACCCATGAATAAGCGAAATAAATTAACAACTGACAGGGCCAGAAAACTGAGTTACATGTAACATAATTGGCGGCTTTTGAACGCTTTGCATAAAATAAAGATTTTTAAAACGCAGCTCAACACATCCACAAACGCAGAGCAAGTGATTTTGTATTGTTATCTGAATCTGATAAGAGTGTGACCGATCAATCTGTGATCTTTTTAATTTGATCTTCTTTATTAGATACAATTAATTTTAATTAAATTTTTACTGTTGATAATAAATGTTAAAATTAAACACCTCAGAAACCATAAGTACATTAACTATATAATTTTATTTTGTGTTGCATACTCGTAATTCCGCCATTCAATAGACTTTTATCCATCTGGCCGACGTTATGGCCGAATACGTTAGGGCACTATAAATGTGTAGATCTCATTACTCTTAATATTCATAGTATTGCTGCGACCTTCCAAGCCAGCAGCAACCATGAAAAGCAAGTAGTATCTAAAAATTTAATATTTATGAGTAATTAAATTATTTTATTGCTATTGCTAGTGTTGTTGTTTACTAATAGTGAAATACAATAAACAGGGTGTAACAACCCTGTGACAATACGTTAGTGCAGTTATATCGAACTGCGATTCCGAATTTGCTTTACTTTGTAAAAAAATACGTTAAAAACAATGAGCTAAAGTATAAAAACCGGACAAGTGCGAGTTAAACTCACGTGGAGAGGGTTCCGTGATTATATTATTATGAAATTTCCTGTTAATTTAAATATCATAAACTTCTTATAGGCTTTCCTGTAATCTATATGTAAAGAACTATTTTCTGGATTTTATTCACCTATTTTCCTAAACAACTTCAAAACCATTTACTTTAAAATTATACAAAAAAAATATTTAAGATCCTCACAACGACCCCCTTCCATTTGATATGTCACAAGCTATAATTTGCAATACGGATTTTTTAATTTTTCTTATTTACCCCCCAAAAGTAGCCGCCATGTTTAAAATTCATTTATTTACGTTACACATCCGTGTTGCGGTTATCGACTACCATATATGTACCAAATTTCAACTCAATCGGTCCAGTAGTTTCGGAGCAAATTGGCTGTGACAGGCGGACAGACAGACACACACACGAGTGATCCTATAAGGGTTCCGTTTTTTCCTTTTGAGGTACGGAACCCTAAAAATCAACCAGTGTTATTAAAAAAAGGTTGTGCGCTACTGACAATTTTCGTTAACACACTTTTCGTAGTGGTGGACACAGAAAGGCGCTGTGATTAGTAAACGCAGACGCATGGGCAGGCGGTGTTTGCTGCCATCATGAAAAGGGCGTTGACCTACTCACCTGGAGTCACCGCATTGGAGACGTCTCTTTGAAACAGTGATGTTTCAGCTCTGATAAGAGTACGTGTAACACTAAATGGGGATTTAAATAACAAAACAGATTATTCCGTGATAATCACGTCCAATTGTCTACCGACCTTGGTCGATGTGACCGCTGCGTGAGCTGCGACCTCGATACACTTTTGACACCGCTTAACAAAATTTGCGCGAACACGATGCAAAACTGTTGCGTCGGATTTGATGGTGTTGAACGCTGAGACGAAACGTGCTCACATCTCAGCCTATATCTTAATATTTACGAAACACGTACTTTTTGACGGAACCTCACAAGTATTGTCGGGATCTTTTAGGAATATTCCTCAAATTTTAATTTTAATTTACTTAGTATTTTCCATTCAGACAGACAAGCAAACAGACACACGAGTGATCCTATAAGGGTTCCGTTTTTTTCCTTTTGATGTACGGAACCCTAAAAACGAATCATATTTAAATATTAGTCTTATCAGACTCAGAAACTAAATCAAAATCACTTGGATTTAGGTCCACATGGGTCATGTGAGTTATTTTTTTATAATTCTACCCTTTTCAAGCTGGTTTTATATTCTTTATGTTTCAGGAAAACAGACCTTTTCAGGTGTAGGTATACTTGCTTACTTTATTTGATAATAATATGACAGTTTTAAGGTACCTATTTAATCTAAATACATTTGTTCCCTTTAAAGATGTATCTATATAAAGGTTGCATAAAACCCCTTCAGACCCACCGTACCCCTGGCCACACCTTTGGTGGGTCTTTTAAGGTGAACGATACCACTCAGTACTAGTGATGTGATGTCGACATCTATAGCTATATTTTTTCTTCTAAGTTCGTTGCACATATATTTTTGCGTAATTTATACCTTTAAGGGCTGATTTTTCAAAATCCTTAAATTACAATTCTTTATTTCTAACCAGCTATCGTTATACCAATTTTCATGGTTCTAACTTCAAAAATGAGGTATATCCGTACAAACTTTCATCCCTATATATCCACCTTAGAGGATGAATTTCGAAATAAATATTATCCTATAGGTATGTGACTCCAGATCATAAACTATAACCGCACCGAATTTCATGAAAATCTGTCCAGTATTTTAGCATGATTGAAGCTGAAATTAACCGACAGACAGACAGACAGACAGACAGACAGACAGACAGACAGACAGACAGACAGACAGACAGACAGACAGACAGACAGACAGACAGACAGACAGACAGACAGACAGACAGACAGACAGACAGACAGACAGACAGACAGACAGACAGACAGACAGACAGACAGACAGACAGACAGACAGACAGACAGACAGACAGACAGACAGACAGACAGACAGACAGACAGACAGACAGACAGACAGACAGACAGACAGACAGACAGACAGACAGACAGACAGACAGACAGACAGACAGACAGACAGACAGACAGACAGACAGACAGACAGACAGACAGACAGACAGACAGACAGACAGACAGACAGACAGACAGACAGACAGACAGACAGACAGACAGACAGACAGACAGACAGACAGACAGACAGACAGACAGACAGACAGACAGACAGACAGACAGACAGACAGACAGACAGACAGACAGACAGACAGACAGACAGACAGACAGACAGACAGACAGACAGACAGACAGACAGACAGACAGACAGACAGACAGACAGACAGACAGACAGACAGACAGACAGACAGACAGACACAGACAGACAAGAAAAAAATGAAAATGTGGTTCGGCATCTCCTAAACGCCTAATTGCCAAATCTAAACACCAAAAGTGCCAAATATAAAATACAAACATGTATGGAAAAGTTAAATGATTTATAAACTATATAGAAACGGTTTCAATAGCAAAGATATATATTATTATGTAACATCGCATTACATACTGGAATATGCATTTGCTATATGCTTATGTAGATTATCATGCGAGAGATAGGTAGGTCATCACTACACACGGTGGTACCGTTTAACTTTAAAAGTACCACCGGGGTATGGCTGATGGCGGTGGCTCTGAAGGGCATAAAACAATGTTTCATAATGGATGGATAGGATAGCTAACGCCATCTATGACGTGCATGCCTAAAACAAACCCAATGAACTAAAAGAGTTGAAAAAAATACTCAATAACAATTAAAAGAACATATACAAAAATGTTTATGTACATAATAAAATCCCCAACAAATGTTTGTTACTGAGCAGTATTCGATCCTGGGTCCCTCGCAATTATAGACCACCTCAGTAACCATTAGATTGTATTACTATGTGTGCCATTTAACACCATATTTTACATGTAATAACGTTTTCCATAACAAACTTTGAACCCTGGTTTCACCCTTTTAGGGGTTGATTTTCGGAAAATCTTTTCTTAGGGGCGCCTACATTACCTAAGAAAACAAAATTTCATACTTCTTAGTTCACAAATAGCATAGATGCCATAAAAACTTTCTTCCTTTATTTTACACCTTAGGGCTAGAATTTCCAAAAACACTCGAACACGTAAACGTTAACTTTCAACCCACAATCCTAATTACCAAATCTCATTTCTCTCTTTAAAAATGACAGATAGTAGAGGAGACGTGGAAGACCGACCTTCACCCATCAGATAACTTGACGAGACATATTTTTTATCAAATATATTTTTTTACTAAACACGCCTATGACAACTTGCCTATCGAAAAGTGTTCATAGCTATTTTAATTGAATTAATAATTTTAATCAATTATCTTTCATCACCTTTATTTACTCCTCTGCTGCACTGGGAGTGAAGAAATAGCATAGAATGCGTGCAGATGCTTATCATCCTGGCATGTCGTAAAAGTCGACTAAGGGACGGGTCCTCTCCAACATGGTGGATTATCTGTATGGGCGATGGGCTGATCACCTGTCACCATACGGTTCATCATACCATCTTAGGACTAATTAATTAATTGAACGTGGCCACAAGTAGTC
This sequence comes from Tortricodes alternella, assembly GCA_947859335.1. Lineage (NCBI taxonomy): Eukaryota > Metazoa > Arthropoda > Insecta > Lepidoptera > Tortricidae > Tortricodes > Tortricodes alternella. The sequence continues at coordinate 15,510,302 of OX401970.1, read as the reverse complement.
TTGTGGCTCTGCCCACCCCATTGGGGATTTCGGGCGTGATGATATGTATGTATGTGTGTATGTATTTACTCTTTTCATAACCGAATTCATATCATCTCAACTGTTAGTTTTCAATACACAGAATATACCTACCTACCTACCTACCTGGCAAGCAGATGTGAACAGGTAAGTCAATATAGCTAACTACACCGTCTGTTAACCAATCGAAATTGATATCATAAGTAAGATATTTTAATTACAAAACCAATTGTATAGGCTTGCCTGCAAAAAATCGTAAGTACATGAAATATTATTGCCAGAAAATTGATTAAAATTAATTCAATCAAAAATAGCTATGACCACTTTTCAATAGGCAAGTTATCATAGGCATGTTTGTTTGTAAATTATATTTGAAAATAAATATGTATCATCAAGTTATCTGATGGGTGAAGGTCAGTATTCCACGTCTCTTAGACTAAGACTTTGATACAAACTTCCAACCCCTTAGGGGTTAATCTTCGAAAAATATTTTCTTTTTCAGTGTCTATCTACATCACAACAGGAAGCCATTTTCCAAATTTCATGTTTCTAGCTTCAGTAGTTTCAGCTAGGTGCTGATGAGTCGGTCAGTCAGGTGTCTTTTTATATTTATAGATTATATTGTTGGAAGCAAACAAATTACGTCATACATCCCTCATGCTGTGTTCATTGACTTGTCATCAACTTAAATATTTTAAATTTATCACTTAATGAAAAATATATCTGCCCTTTCTAGGTAAGTAAATTACCTTACGAAAGCCCATAATTAATTTCTTAGTCTTGGAAGGAGTTTTAAAGTCAGTTTTTTTATTTCTTAATTTATCAGAAATCACGTTGTTTGGGTCAGGAACAATGGTTTGATGCGGATGCCGTTTTAACTAAGCATATAAGTTTGTGGATAAATAAATATATTTTAGGTAACTACATATTTTGTTACTGTTATATGGCTAAAATATGGGAGTTTGGACATACCTATAGTGGGTTTTCGGTAGTTTCAATGATTTATTGCGATGATAAGCTGCTGCTGTATTAATCGCAAAACCTAAGTTACGTAGCAAAGGTTTGTGTTATTTATTTGTATAAACTAGGCATGTACATCTGTTGCTACTGTAAGGTCATAAATCATCATGCTGCTAGTAATAGTAGGCAGGTGGCCTGTGTCGAATGCAGAAACTAGATAAGCACATAAGCACTTTTGATGTTATTAGAGAATTTTAGACATTCGCACATGAGCATTACATAATATTAGTTAGGATTTTTTATAGAAAAAGGGCTGAAATAGTGATAATACAGTGAAATCCACATAAGTGGATTCTGAAGGGACCCATTAAAAAGCGCGTCTTATGCGGGAAAGCGTATGATGCGGGATAGCGTATGATGCGGGAAAGACAAAAATGTAGGTACATAAATGTTTTCTGCGTATTTATAAAGAAATGTTATAGATTTTACATTAAGTGTGCTTACATTTCCAAAGCAACATGTATTTTCGCCTGTACCAATCACTAGCAAACAAAATATTTCAAAACCATTACAGTTAGCAAAAGCCAAGACAGTCAGACTCACTTTGCTAGCTTCGCCAACATTGCAGTTTTCTATGTTAAGACAGGATTTGATGAAGACTTGAGATTACATGTACCAGTACATGGTACAGTCAGTGTACCTCGTGACTGACGGCTTATTGAATGGAAAGACAAATTGTATAACTTATGACAAAATGTATGAAAACATGCCCCAAGTTGCAAGGACCTACATAAAAACGAAGTAAATAATTTTAAATGTGAATATTGGTTGTACTATATTTGGTTTAATTACTTAGACAAAACACACATTGAAGCATAATTGACACATATCAATACAGAAAACATAACCTTAAATTTTACAAGTTAGTTAACAGACCTTTAACATGTAAATAATGTTAGTTCAGGTCAAATTTTACACTGAAAATATAAACAGGACATATTAATAAGAAATTTTGAAAATAAATCTGCAGAAGCAACTTCTTATTCTATAGTTGATAATAGATATTGCATTGAATGCATGGTCTGTATTTAATAACATGCATTTAAGCTTAATTCCTTCTTCATTTGTCATAATACAGCTCTGCACTAGAAACCAGAGCATATATTGCAAGGCCTAACAGAATGGTTTCAATACAAGGCTGTGTCACAATAAAGGCTATTGCAATCATATGTTCATCCCTATATGTCAACAAATGTCCACAAACTACAAGAATCACGAAGTAATCAAATGCTGTCCATGCAAATTTTATTTCATTTACATTAGCACATATCGGTACGTGACTGTCACTTTGTTTCAAATCGCTGCACATTGCTCTGACAAGGATACAGGAAATAAATCACGTTTCTCTGTTACGCCAAAAAACGGCTTCAAAAGGACTTCTGACCGTGAGAAGTTTTTTTTTACGCGGAGTGCAAGACATGAAATATTCACGTGCACAACGTAAAAAAAAAAACAAGGATAGTTTCTCATCGTTTCGGATACAAGTTTATGGCATGATATTTGCAAGTTACGGCCGCTGCCAAATGTTAAATGATGTTCTATGAGTTTCTGAATAAACTGTTTACGCTGAAAGGCATCGCAAGCTAAATTGCTCTGTTTGGGATTATGATACGTAAATGATGAAAAAACATTGTGGGTTGAGAAACTACTCAATTAACCCCACATATGCATTGTGAATATATAAAATCTTACCTGAATACACAGCCAGTAATCCCACAGATATTACTTCATTTTGTGAAAATAACTTAATAATAAGACCTATTGAACTAAAAAATATACGCAATGTGCACCAATTTACTTCGTCGACTTCCTTTAGACTTCCTTCAATCAAATCAAATACCATGGTCGACCATACATAACCAGTGTTGCCAACTCTTAAATTAAAAACTTGCTATAATGTACGCCCAGAAAAAGCAAATAAGTTGCGAAATATGTTAAAATGTTGCTAACAAAGGTTCAAAAAAATGAGCTAAAATAAGGCAAACATTTTTTAAGCTCCTATAACCAAATGCTCAAATGCAAATGCAAATGTACATGATCTTAACAAAAAATACTCAATTGTTATTGTAATCTTAACATTATGAAACTAAGCTGGGTCTCCAGGTCATTTTAACGCATATTTTTATGAAAGCGATAGCCGGGGAAGTCATGAAACACACAACGGTCATTTTAGTGTCTCAAACAAAAAAAAATTCAAATGTAATATGTGACTTCTATACTATCCAAATATACTTAAATAACAAACGTTGCTAGAAAATGTGCTAGATGCTAAATAAAAACTTTAATTGCTAACTCGAGTGATAATATGCTTAACTTAGATACAAAGTTGCTCAACTGGCAGCACTGTACATAACCATTTTAATTTTGTTTAATACATTCCTATCTAGCGAAGGCAAAGGTAAATTTGTACATGCAGCCAAAGATAATTGCGGTTTTTTGTTTTAATAAAAATGTATTTATTTTTCAGATTACACAGGCTACCCAAAGCTTACCATGTCGGAGACCCCTGCTATTTTCAGAGTTCAAAGCAAGCTGCGCAGTATTTCATATTTCATATCATTTCATTCAGTTCATAAATAAAATAAAATAAAATATATATATATTTTTATATTTTTTACAGAATTTATATTTTTGCGGATTTCAAAATGCATGCTAAACACCGATGTACAAAATAATTCGAAATACATTTCGTGTGTTGTCATAAAAAAAGAGGTAGCATACAAAAATGTCTCGCTATATTCGCGAACTTATTGCCAACCCAGCCGAATTAGATGTTTCGGACACGTCGGCACCAGGCCCCCAATTCTCGCTGCATTCGAGATAATCTCACAATCGAGATTAAACGTCAGTTCATACAGTCGTTTGACAGAATTTTATGAATCTGACGTTTAATCTCGAAATCGACATTATCTCGAATGTAGCGAGAATTGGGGGCCAGTTTGACTGGGTTAGCTTATAGTAATTCGGCTGGGCTGGCAATAAGTTCGGGTGTTCGACGATCGTGTGTGTGTGGTACCAGCATTAGATTATAGAATAGTTATAGATGCGCTGTATCCTAGTTGAACCTTCGACTGTAAGGCTACCCACTGACCTACAATATAACTGTGCAATATAACTGGTGACACAATTATATTGATCGTCAATATTGCACAGTTATATTGTAGGTCCGTGGCTAACCTAGTGCTACGCTGCTCCCGCAAACATCACCGCCGCAATTAAAAAAAACAAAGTGGCCTCCATTTTATTCAAATATGGTCCCTCGCATTACGTCAGCTAAGCATCCACTGTCGCGGCAATTCCGCGAAATATAAATATTGTACATGGCAACACTACTTCTTTATGGTAAGATAGTTTTTTTTTCTTGTCATAGTCTATGTCGAACTAACGTGCGTTTGAAATTGTTTTCTCTAGTTTAAATTGAGTTTCCTTTGTTTTACTAATACCACGTGTTATAAAGTGGCCGCTGAATATGCTGTAATGCCTGTAAACTGAAGTTGAGTATCACGGATTTGAGTATCATGGAGTTGTTGTTGAATATCGTAATTTATTACCTATTGTACGTGATTGTAATATGATCTCATGCTTGGAAATTGTGCAAGTATTGTGGCTCCCTCCGAGGAGGCCAGTAGATCAGGCTGGGCGTCCCACTGGGGGCGCCGGCTATAAGAGGAGGGCTGGGCGTCCCACTGGGGGCGCCGGCTATAAGAGAAGTGTTGAAAACGTGCTATAGGCACGAACCCCGGGGGTTGGGCTGGCTTGAGCCGGTATCGACATATACTGGTGAGAGCGCGGTGGGGGACGTGGTTCCTCATCGTAGTGCGAGAGCACTAGGCCACAGTAATAGGCTGGTGGGGGTGGTAGACCCTAAACGCTAACACCAGGCCATGAAATATAAATCCTCATGTAATAAGAATCACATGTGTAATAACTGTTTAATGTTATTGTAATAATGGTATAAAGATTTAATTCATGACAAGTCTGTGATGCTCAATGGCTCCTGGCAGAGGAGTCATATTCTATATGTATGTTAACAGGTATTCATAATTGTAAGGCGAAGCAGAGGCCCTTGGTTCGGGCTTAGGAAAAGCACCTGAGGGCGCTGATACATACAACGCACAGATGTCGCGAGGAGTCTCTATATCAAGGTATGAGTCACAATGTACATACTTGCCCTCTGTAATAAATTGTATTCAGCTCAACACATTACATGTATGGAAATTCGAGAAGCACGGATGTCGTTGTGTAATATCAGACGTAACATTAACTGTAAGGCAAACATTCCCCGCACATGCTAATTAGACATGCCGTAACCTTCCCGACATGGTGTAGATAAGCTGGGATGATTATTAATTGAAGAATCCTATCAGAAAAGTAATGTGTTGAGAAAAGAATTCTGGTTAAAACATTAAAATGGCAAATTTTGTGACTCATGGCGACATCTGTTGTTCAGTAGCGAAACTAATGTTCATTGTCGAACATTCTATGCAAAGAGATTTGTGTGAAAAGAAATGCTTGAAAAATACATGTATTTTTAGAAATAAGGTGACATGCAAATGTAGTTTAATGTTGAAATATTTAATTCTCTTTTAGAGAGAGAATTACTTGCTGGTTGGTTATTTTAATCGTTTTTGGTTTTATTTGTCGTAGTATTGACACTACTTGTGCAAAGGGTTATATTGCAAACCGGAAGTCATCGGTTTGTCATTGGTGTGAAAATCGGTTTCCTTTACGTATAAAAACATGTCTGCTGGCTTTGCATACAGAAAAAATCTATAAATTGCACTGAGGCACACGTGCTTTTGAAAGTCTACATAAGAACTCCGTCAGAAAGTAGCGGGCAACGCATTCATTTGTTTAACCAACGAGACCTTACCGATTACCTACAAATAAGGTATGTTTTAATTACGATTACTGCTATATTTGCAAAATTTGTTCACCGAACATATGCATAGTTCATTGACCTTTTGAGCGCCACGGCTAACGGCGAAAAGGCGTGCCACGAGTGCTCGTCTAAGACGTGCCTCGGACGCCGAGTGACGGCTGTAGCCGACGCAAATGTATGGAAAGCGGCATGTCGTGGCGTCAGGGGGCACGGAAAACTGCTGACGGCCATGGCCGACTGTGGCGGTCGAAGGGTTAGTGACAGTCTATACAAGATGAACCGAGCCCAACCAGATTTAGTATTATAGAACATTATTGTAGCCATTCTGAGATTTAGTTAACAATATACTGAAATGCAATCAAGACAGTTCAGTGTGTCTTAGTGGATGAAATGAAATAAGGCTAGTTGCACAATGAAGAATATTCATTTTCAGGTTATGTGTAATAAAATAAAATAAAATAAATAAATTATTGATGGCACAGTTAGATTAATACTTCATGTCATTTATAGTATGCAGTACCATGAGCTCCTGAGTCGCTATAAATTAACAAAGAAAATAGATAGTTATTTATTTTTATAAAAATTGATGTTTGATGTGATTATTCCGTATGAACCTCCAAAACGGCTGGAACGATTTTGATGAAATTTTCAGACAATTATCATATTCGCCCAGCGTGTAATATTATAAAGTTTTGTAACATCTCAGTGTAGGTAATTAGTGCAACCTGTGCGAAGCTGTAACAGGTCGCTAATTAAATATGAAATATGATGATTTCTTTATATTTTTTCTTGTCATGATTGATGAAAACCAATTGAATGAATTATATACCATAATCTTGCTTCTTTATGCTTTTCTATTGAATTTATTTTGCGCATAATGTGTTTCATCATTATTTTGTTTATGAATTTGGTACTTACGCACAACTATAGTATCATTTAACTATAACTATTGCATTATGGTGTCTTGATAGAGACAGGGTTACGAAGGCTGTGTACTGAAAGCGTTGGATACAACTTTTACTAAAAATATAAGTAAATTAAAACTTTTATTTTACTTTACGATTTCAATAGTCTTTGAGTATAAAACCAACTAGCAAGATAAATTATCATCTCGATTATTGAATATTTGCATGTTATTATAGGATAGAATTTTATTCCAGATATTTTCTTTTATCAAACAATGGATAGTATACTTCTGAATCGTTTGTCCATATTTATCAATGAAGTTAGATCTCTCTCAGATCAGGCTCTCAATCTACATAATAACCTAAACAGTGACAGATTAGAAACAGCAAAAATCGTAACAGCAAAATTAAAATCTGTTCTGTCACGTTTTACATCGGAACTTTATCATTACTTCAACGTTTGTAAGGATCCAGATCCAGATGAAATATCAAACTTCACCACCTATCAGCTTCAAGGAGAAGAAGTGTTGGCGGAATTAGAAGCGAAACTGAAATTTTTTGCGGAACTTCCTACAACGTCTACCAAAGAAAATGAACAATCAGCATATAGCAAGCTTCCAGATTTGAAATTACCAGAGTTTAGTGGTGATTTACTTGAATGGCACCAATTCTGGGACCAGTTTACATCAAATATAAGCCGAAGAAAATTGAATGATGTTGATAAGTTACTGTATCTTAAAAGTTCACTCAAGGGTGAAGCAGCAAGACTCATTGATGGATTTGACACAACAAATAGAAGTTATGCTATTGCTGTCAATACTCTGAAGGCCAGATACGGGAAAGAAAGTGACATCATTTACGCACACCACAGAGCTCTGAGTAAAATTAAACGTGCTGAGAAAATGGAGGAATGTAGACAAACATTAGATGCATTAGAACGGCACCTACGAGTACTTCAATCGGTAGGAGAAGACACTAGTTCGAATCACATAAGATTTTTAATTTTGGAAAAGTTCCCAACTGAACTCATTTATGATGTTAAAATGAGACTAGGCTCTGAAGGAACAGAATCGGTTGAAGAAATAAGAAAACAATTATCAATTATTATTGCTGCTAAGGAAGAAGCACAAAGAATAACACAAGATATTACTACAAACGAAACTTCTAAATACACAGTAGAGACTTTACATGTAAAGGATGCTTCTGAAAGCGTTAAAGAAAAATATTTGAAGTTCAATAACCAGTCGAATGGCGCGAAAACCCATACGAATCGACCAAAGAGTAATGTAAAATTTACATCCAATAAATGGAATGGAAAACAAAACCATAGGCCGTTGAAAAGAAAATTTGAATTTAAAAAGGAATGGAATGCTAAAGGTGAAAAACGGAGAAGGTGGTCATGCATTTTTTGTAAAGATTCTCATTTAAATTTTGAATGTGACAAATTTAAAACCAATGATGAAAGAAAATCGAAATTGACAAACAGGTGTTACAATTGCTTTGGATTAGGACACTCAGTAAAAAATTGTAAACGCAAAAAATATTGTAAGAAATGTAACCTGAAACTACTCCATAACCAAGCGTTATGTCCCAATTATGAGAAGAAGGAAGTTACAAATGCTATGCATGTAAACTTCGGGTCTACTGTACTTCAAACGGCGATAGCAACTGTTCAAGGACATAATAATTCTCTTAAGAAATGCCGAATTCTTCTGGATTGTGGAAGCCAAAGAAGTTATGTGACGCAAAGCGTTGCTAAAGCGTTGGATCTACAAGCTGAAGAACAAAATCGCCTGAGCATTTTTACCTTTGGTGCTCAGAAGCCTAAAGAAATAGTCAGTCCACTTGTGAAACTGGAAATAAACACCCGAAACAACACATGTAAAACAATATTTGCTAATGTAGTACCTTCGATATCTCAAGGAGTATCATATCCAGAAAAGGAAGTAGTTGGATGGAACATCAAAGGAAAATATCTACTAGCTGATGATGGTTCTTTATCAGACCAAGTCGATATTTTGCTCGGAAATGACTATTATTATTCTGTGATGTCAACAAAGAAAATACAAATCAGCGAAGACTTATATCTTGTCGAAACAGAATTTGGTTGGATACTTTCTGGCAGATCATCTAATGTATCAGTTGAACAATTGTCAGTTTTAACATATTTTCAGTCATCGTGTGACTTTAGACTAAATCAACCAGATCCACCATTAGACGATGGAAAATTAGTATCATTATGGGATTTAGAATCAATTGGTATTACGGACTCACCAAAAGTAAGCCGAGATGAAGAGGCAGTAAAAAACTTTAATGAAACTACAGAATTTAAGAATAACAGGTATTATGTTAGTTGGCCATGGAATAATAACACTCCAGATTTACCAACCAACTTTGGTTTGGCATTTGGGCGTTTGGTCAGTTTAGTTAAAAGACTGGATTCTGACACTTTGTTGTCATATGATAAAACATTAAAGGAACATTTTGAAGAAGGAATCATAGAAGAAGTTCCGGCAGGGAATGATGAAAGTCATCCTATTCATTACATACCTCATCATGGAGTCTCAGCGCCAGGAAAATCACTACGAATTGTTTATGATGCTTCAGCAAAAACAAAAGATAATAGAAGCCTTAATGAATGTCTTTATTGTGGACCTATGCTGCTCGAAGATTTAACTGGATTAATTATCAAATTCAGATGCCATACTATTGGTTTAACGGCTGATGTTGAAAAAGCCTTTTTACAAATAGGTCTCAATAAACCAGACAGAGATGTAACAAGATTTTTATGGGTTAAAGATATAAATGAACCGGTAAATGAAGACAATCTTGTTCATTTCAGATTCACACGTGTACCATTTGGAATAATTTCGAGTCCTTTCATGTTAAATGCTGCTGTGAAACATCACTTGTTGAAAGCTGAAAATAATAATGTGAAAAAACTGGCTTATGAAGTATATGTTGATAATATTGTAACAGGAGCTAGTACTACTGAAGAAGCTTTGGATTTATATCAAAAGTCTAAAGAGACATTTCAACAAATATCAATGAATCTGAGGGCGTGGAGCTCTAATTCTCAAGAATTCTTACATCACGTTCCTGATGCTTGCCCAGATAAAGAAGTCAAAATATTAGGTCTGGAGTGGCATTTGGAAGACGATACACTTAACTTAAGATCAAAAGTAACTAACCACGTTAATACCAAAAGAGGTATTTTAAAGAGCGTTGCATCTATTTATGATCCTTGTGGTTACGCGGTACCCACATTACTACCAGCAAAATTACTGCTGCAAGATCTATGGAAAATGAAAATAAAATGGGATACCCATTTATCAGAGGATATCATTAATAGATGGAATGACATAAAACGTGATTTAGACGAAGTTAAAGAAATAAGTTTACCTAGGAAGTACATGAAGAATTCTCAAAGTAATGACTGTCAAATTCACTGCTTCACAGACGCTGCAGCAAGAGCTTATTCTGCAGTCGTGTATATAGTTGGAAATAATGAAAAGAGTTTTGTGATTGGGAAATCACGTCTTGTACCAATAAAAGATCAGGAAAATTTAAAGATACCACGTCTAGAACTCTTAGGTGTACTAATCGGAAGTCGTCTGATAAAATATGTCAAAAAATTCATTAGCTTCAATATAACACAACAAATATTATGGACAGATAGTCAGATAGTTATTGACTGGTTCAATACTGACAAATTATTAACTCCATTTGTGTCAAGAAGGATTCAAGAGATTAAAAGTAACAAAGAATTGATTATCAAACATATACCGTCTGCCCTGAATCCTGCTGACGTTGCTACTAGACCGTCCAGTTCAAAGGAAGATAGAGAAAGATGGTTAGCTGGACCAGACTTTTTACTTCAAGATCCTAGTAGTTGGCCTGCAAGTTCGTTAAATGAACATTCTCTTTTCGTTGGGGAGGATCTGGCAAAGACTAATGAAGTCCAAGAAACATTGCCAGAACCAATGGAAGTAGAAATTATCGCAAATGATGACTGTCTTGAAAAGCAGTCCACAGATCAGGACGCAGTAATGGAATCTGAAGACAGTACACTTACAGAGATCAAGAAAATACAGGCAGAATATTTCAAAGAAGAAGTTAATGGAAAACTAACAAGTCTCAGTAGAAACTTAGGTTTATTTAAAGACATTGATGGCATTTTACGGTGCAAGGGTAGGCTAAAATATGCAGAATGGTCGTTTGACATGAGGTATCCGATAATCATACCTAAAGGATGTGACTTTACCAATAAAGTTATTAAAGATATACATGAGAAAAACTATCATGTTGGTGTCAACCATACTCTTAGTATAATTCGTAAAACTTACTGGATACCTCAAGGCAAACGTCAAGTGCAAAAGGTTTTAAGAAAGTGCCCACGTTGTGTAAAGCATGGCGGTGGACCATTTAAATTACCACCTACACCTGCACTGCCACATGAACGTGTTAACTACAGCAAACCTTTTACTTTTACTGGAGTTGACTATCTAGGACCTATGTTAGTCAAAACCGAGAGAGGAACACAAAAGAGATGGATATGTTTATTCACATGTTTGGCTATCAGAGCTGTACATCTTGAAGTTGTCGAAGATTTATCAGCCGAAGAAGGTCTTCTCGCTCTGAGGCGAATGATTTCGACCAAGGGTGTACCGACTCTTATTACATCAGACAATGCTGTACACTTCAAGTTGATAGCTGATATACTAGCTAATACATACTGTGTAGAGAACAAAATAAAGTGGCGATTCATACCTGCACTCGCTCCATGGTTTGGTGGATTTTATGAAAGACTAGTAGGACTGATAAAACACTGTTTACGAAGATCATTACAGAAACATCTTTTAAAGGATAGTCAACTGTCAACTATAATTAAAGAAATTGAAGCGGTAATAAACACACGACCTTTAACCTGTGTTGATACAGAACTTGAGCACATTTTAAGACCGTCAGATTTTCTGCAAATTGGTAGATGTATCACATTAGAAACTGTTCAAAATGAACCATTAATAGAAGGCTCATCTATTAAGACCAATTTAATTCAAGGCTGGAGAAGAGCTCGTATCATGCTAGAGGAATTTAAAGAAATGTTTCGCAATCGTTATTTACCGAGTCTCCGTGAAAGATATAATCACTCTCTGAAACAACCACGTGTGACTTCACGAGATATCCCTAAAGAAGGTCAAATAGTTCAGATAAAAGGAGATAAAAATCGTGAAGGCTGGAAAGTAGGAAAAATAATCTCTTTGATTAGAGGCTCCGATGGTTTAACTAGAGTGGCTATAGTAAAAGTAGGAGACTCTGTATACACGCGTTCTATTGCACATTTATATCCTCTGGAAGTAGAAGACGACGAACAACCAAATCCAGTACTGCCAGTCGCTAGAAAAAATCTTGAAATACGAAAATTACCGGACGAAGCTTCAAGAAAATCAGTTATTATTCCTAATGTTGAAACAGAAATAATTGATGATGTAGAGAAAGAAACATTGACTGATAATGAAAAGGAAAAAGTTGAAGTTAGGAAAATTACAAATGACACTATGGATGTCAGTAATCAAGAAACAGTCAAAGAAATTAATAAATTAACAAATCACAATGTAGATGTACCAACTGAAGAAAGGGATGATGAAATGGAGAGCACTGATAGAATAGATGATCTGAGAGATGATAATAATGAAACGGACAAAAATTCTATGACAAACAATGTAGAAACATTATCAGAACAAAATAAAGAAACTGGACATAAGCGAGTTGCTGCAATCCGTGCCCTTGAGAAGATAAGGGAATGGACTAGCAACTTGATGATTATTCTACACTAAATGTTCCCGGCGGGAGTGTCGCGGCAATTCCGCGAAATATAAATATTGTACATGGCAACACTACTTCTTTATGGTAAGATAGTTTTTTTTTCTTGTCATAGTCTATGTCGAACTAACGTGCGTTTGAAATTGTTTTCTCTAGTTTAAATTGAGTTTCCTTTGTTTTACTAATACCACGTGTTATAAAGTGGCCGCTGAATATGCTGTAATGCCTGTAAACTGAAGTTGAGTATCACGGATTTGAGTATCATGGAGTTGTTGTTGAATATCGTAATTTATTACCTATTGTACGTGATTGTAATATGATCTCATGCTTGGAAATTGTGCAAGTATTGTGGCTCCCTCCGAGGAGGCCAGTAGATCAGGCTGGGCGTCCCACTGGGGGCGCCGGCTATAAGAGGAGGGCTGGGCGTCCCACTGGGGGCGCCGGCTATAAGAGAAGTGTTGAAAACGTGCTATAGGCACGAACCCCGGGGGTTGGGCTGGCTTGAGCCGGTATCGACATATACTGGTGAGAGCGCGGTGGGGGACGTGGTTCCTCATCGTAGTGCGAGAGCACTAGGCCACAGTAATAGGCTGGTGGGGGTGGTAGACCCTAAACGCTAACACCAGGCCATGAAATATAAATCCTCATGTAATAAGAATCACATGTGTAATAACTGTTTAATGTTATTGTAATAATGGTATAAAGATTTAATTCATGACAAGTCTGTGATGCTCAATGGCTCCTGGCAGAGGAGTCATATTCTATATGTATGTTAACAGGTATTCATAATTGTAAGGCGAAGCAGAGGCCCTTGGTTCGGGCTTAGGAAAAGCACCTGAGGGCGCTGATACATACAACGCACAGATGTCGCGAGGAGTCTCTATATCAAGGTATGAGTCACAATGTACATACTTGCCCTCTGTAATAAATTGTATTCAGCTCAACACATTACATGTATGGAAATTCGAGAAGCACGGATGTCGTTGTGTAATATCAGACGTAACATTAACTGTAAGGCAAACATTCCCCGCACATGCTAATTAGACATGCCGTAACCTTCCCGACATCCACCGTCTCCTTTTCCTGCAAGGTTTTCGAATCTTTTTTGTACAATATGTACGTAAAAAAGCATGATGAGCAAACGCGGGCAGAGCTGTCGCGGCACTTCTATCGTCTTCTACGTTTCGGCGGCAACTGAACTATGCGAGCGTCAAGTTGAGGGCCACTCGCCTCGGCTCCACTCGCCGAGCGCCTCGCCCGAGCGCCTCGTACGAGCGTGAAGTACCGCTATTACGTCAGCCACATCGCACACAACGATAACAACAATTTTTTCCTGGTATTTTTAATCTGGATGCAAGTCTTTTAAGCCACTTCTGATAAACCACAGACTGGTCAGATCTGTGTCCTTTAGAATTTACATCTAGATCGATATTCGGTTGTCTTTTTACGGTTCCGTACTTCAAAAGGAAAAAAGGAACCCTTAAAGGATCACTTGTTTGCCTGTCTGTCTGTAAAGCTGTCTGTGTGTCAAGAGCTTTTTCTCATGAACGCGTGGAGTTATCAAGTTGAAATTAATATCAAATACTCAAGTCTGCAATATGCTGGAGCTGTGAAAAAATCAACCTTAGAAGGTTAGAAGTCAACACAATCAAAAGATACGGTCGTTTACCTATGCCACATATTTTGATACTTTCAAGGGAATCCGAAGGGAATCAAAACCTATAGGTTGACCTAGAATCATGAAATTTGGGAAGAAGCAGTGTCTTACAGCACAAGTAAAGGAAAAAGTCCGAAAACTGTAAATAAGTAGTTACATTAAAAGAAAGTATATAATAATAACGGAATAACCTTTGCAAAGTCGTATCACACTCGACGGTTGCTCGGAGATAGGAGCTTGCAAAAGTTATTTTTGTCTTATTTCATAGGTAGGTTGTTAATGGTTACCCGGTTGTTAAAAGCCATTTTCTTATTTTCAGGGTTCCGTACCTACAAAGCACTGTCTGTTTTTCATAGGTAAGTATGGGGCCCTCGGCGCGCGTGAACGGATTTTTTTACCAATAATGCTATACTGAGTAGTAAAACTGAATAATAATAATAATAAACCATTTATTTCAGGCATCAGTGGCCCATACATACCTTACAAACTAACATACATATTAAAACATAACTTAAAAATAATAATAATATTTGTAATAATCATTAATCAACAAAGTGATCAACAATCAGTTTCCTTAAATTGTATTTTATAATTTTCTTAAGAGGGCGCCGACCGTCCAGTGGCGCCCTCATCACTGTTATTGTGTTTTCTATTAAAGGAAAGTATTTTATTAAAATTGAAGCCGTATAAGTTGTTACGCAACTTAATACACAACGTATATGCTATGTAATATAGCTTTGCAAAGTATAACCATCATTTAATCAATTTAACAGAAAAAAGCGGCCACTATTTTCTATTAAATTGATTAGATGATGGTTATACTTTCAAAGCTATATTACATAGCATATACGTTGTGTATTAAGTTGCGTAACAACTTATACGGCTTCAATTTTAATAAAATACTTTCCTTTAATAGAAAACACAATAACAGTGATGAGGGCGCCACGGGACGGTCGGCGTCCTCTTAAGGGGTGTAATTGCCTCTGTACTCCGGTCGCCATAATGAGACTGGGTGATCATACGGACAGGACCGGACATGATTTAGGGCCTGTTTCACAATATCCAAGTAAGGCGTTATTTGGCAGATAAAAGCGAATTTTGTATGAGTTACTCGACAGATACCATTTACCTACTCGGAGATTCTGAAACAGGCCCTAAATGTTCTTCCGGCCAGGGGGGCTAGCACGACATGCCCGCGAGTCGTTTGTCGCTCAGTGCGTATCTGACAAACTAGTCAAATATGTAAGGGACGCACTGAGCGACTGAGGGATGAAAAGTTGTATGGAAGTATCATTATTTTTAGAGCTAGAAGTTTTAAACTTATTTTTTAGGCTGTTAATTCGATATAAATAAATAAAACATGCAAAGTTTGTAAACGTTTTACCCTCAAGGGTGTAAAATAACAATAGGGAATAGGGGATGAAAGTTTGTATGGAAATATGTAAGATTTATGTGAATGTTTTATAAGTTTGCGACAAGAGACAAAATATTAGAGCTATACTGATGTAACATTTACAGAGTAATTACAAAATGTGAAACCGAAGTTAACGCTAGTAACAAACATGCCAACAATGAGCGCACACACTATTCCACGCGGACGAAGTCGCGGGCACAGCTAGTCTATACATATAAAACAGTACCGTGACTCACTTATAGATAACGCACAGCCTAAACGGGTCCTAGACGTTTGAAATTTGGAGGAGACATTCCTCGATTACCCTAGATATGCACTAAGGACGGATTTTTTGGAATTCCATCCGTAAAGGGCTGAAAAGAGGTGCAAAGATTGTATGAAAAGTACCGCGGGCGAAGCTGTGGCGGGTCCACTAGTCTAGTATACAGACGATGTCATTCGGCCAAATCTGTTTGAAACGGATACCGTCAACGAACGGTGGCCAGACTAATGATACTTATTGAACCATCAGTCGGGTTCTTGGGACTGAAGTGAACAGGTTTACCAAGAGCTCTTCACGCATAAGACGTTGCTATTCTCGGTTGTAAGATGGGCGAGTATGGCGATCTGAAAACAAGATAATCTTTACAATAAATGTTTATTGCCGCCATGTGAATGCTTCTTGCATATTTTTAGGGGACTTGATCTCACCTAAGCGTTATCATGTTATACTTGATTTTTCAAACAGCAGATTTCCGTTAAACCATATTTTCGAAATACCAGATTTCAGAACACCAGCGCCTCTATTCGGGAACGCTAAGTGATTCTGTAGCGAGTCGTAAGCCAGATTTCTCATCCCATTCTTCTGCACGACGCGTAATGCGTAAGAGCGAGATGAGAAATCTGGCTTACGAGTCGCTACAGAATCACTTAGCGTTCCCGAATAGAGGCGGTGATCTCCAAAATATCGAATATCAACAAGTACGGTCAGATGCATCCACGCAAACCCAATTTAGCTAAGTGTGAAAAAAATCGCCTGAATCTATTTAATTTGTATTACAAGCTTTTATTTAACTTGCAATGTATGAAATGAATGAAAATGAAAATGAAATATTTATTTTGCAGGTAGGCCACATGGGCTCTTTTACATGTCTGAAGCTACCAGCGCTTCGAAAGGTGACATCTGCTGAGAAGAAACGCCGCAAGAAACTCAGCAGTACGTCTTTTTTTTTCAACTTTTACATTAGATTTTTAACTAAAACTAACACATAAAAAGGGCAGCAAACAATCCTAATAGGTAAAAATTAATTATAATAAATAACTAATAAGGGAGATGTTATGTAAGGGGATCAAGTTAGGGGACCCTGCGGCCCTAACATGCATGGCACAAAGATAAATTAGTACCGCTTATCTCTATGACTATCTCTTTCGTCGGCACTAGTGTGAGAGACACGTAGTTAGAGATAAAAGGTTCTACTTTATCTTTGGGCCATGCACTGGTGGACTGAATGTCCCGTTCCTGTTGTAGTCAAAGATGAGGTCTGATAGGATTTATGAGGAATCGATTGCACTTTTCAAATATTATAAGCATGTATAGGTATAACAATTTTGGTACCTATTATTTGTAATAACTCAAGCAGTAGCGTTCCCAAAGCATTATTTGGTGAACTGAAACCGATGGTGAAGACCACCGAAACTCGTCAATGATAAGTATTTCACAGGTGGCGATTAGATTTCTGTATAAGGTTGAGAATTAATTTATGCTTATGAAAATGCATGTGGTGAAGAACCAGGAGGACTCCTCAAAGATTGATGTCCTTGCAACTTGGATAGCCACATTTTGTCAAGGATGATGAGCAATTGGCATTATGCTATTGTCGTAAGTCAATAGGGAAGATGCATATTTTTTTTTCATCTTTTATTGGAAAGTGCTGAGTAACAGAAACCGATCTGTGTACCTACGCAAAACATTTTTATGTTGATTATTTTATGAGTTATGAAGCTTTGAAAAGTCATTGTTCATACCACTCGCAAAAACACTCCATACAAAATGGACAACAGCTATGATGTCACAGCTGTCGTTAGACTGTACAAAATATATGGCGTTTAAACGAAATCTGCAATTATTACCGAAAATACTGTTTTTAGACCAACCTCGTGTCCAAAAAACTAAAATCAGAACTAAAAAAACATTATATACCTATTATTCTTCACTAGTTTTGACTCTTAATCAAAAAAAAATGAATATTCAAAATCATCTGCTTTTTTCTGTAATATGCTTTCATTTACATTTACTTTCATAATATATAATTTAAACCTCATTTTCTTTCATCTTCATTTTCATGCAACTTCCCCATTACCTAAAAACGTCAGATATACCTATTATTGAGAAATCTTTCAAATCTTTCAAAAGGAGATCTATAAAGAAACCGATGCAGGATTACAATTAAATTTGGACATAGGCACTTCGACGAGTCAGTACCAGAATAAGATTTTCAAATAAAAAAATATAAGATATATTTTGGTATTGAGATATTTATATATGAATAAAAAACTGTTGGTATCATTTTTGTGATATTTAATATGACTTTCAGCAACTTGACTTTCACCCGCGCTTACACGATCGAAAAAAATCTCCTTTTGGAAGATGTACATTCCGAACAGAAAATTGTATTATGTCATAATTATGTATAGTCTAGTCGCTAATAATTGTGCGAGTGGAAAGTCTTTACATATTTGTCTGTCGCATTCGCATGGAGTTGCAAGCGCAACTTGTCTCTGGCACTCTCTACTCTACGCTCGAGCTGCAAACTTAAAATCTAAAATCTAGGCAACCATGGATTTTATAAACTTTTTGCTAAGGCAACCTAATACGATTGGATTGGGAATACTTAAACTTATTAGTCGTAGTATTGAATAAAATCAAAATAAAATCAAAGTTCTGTGTGCATTACTATGAAGGACCATTGCTTTAACCTTTTGGCCGCCAAGCATGTCTGAGAAGTAACACGAATTTCAATTTTAAGTCAAGGTGATGAAGGTCTTTTTTACCCTGTATAGCCTGTCACGCATAGTCGACAACGGCGGCCAAAAGGTTAAAGCGTGATGAAGGCAAACAAATAATATAGGTCGCTACTTGGACGAAACATACCTATATATTCACCAAATCAGGTTTGATTGAAAATATTTCCTCTGGGAAAAGATTTATTTTTAAAACTTGAAATAAGAATGGCTTTACACACGATTTATCGTCACAAACGGCCCGACATGTTCCGGACTCATATGGAGTCCTTCAGAGGTTAAGTGCAGTCGCGGTCAGAGCAACCCACGCACCGCGAGCGCAGCGGCGGCGGAGTCCGCAAAATTCAGGACAAACTCAACAAAAGCCGATTACTGTTCTGACAATGCCTCAAATATTAATCTTAACAAGTGGACAGTGAGGCTCAGAGCAATGAGGAGGGCTCAATGGCACCACATGAACAGTAGGTAGGAGCCTTAACAGCCTCCGGGCTGTGACGTGCTCGTATCGCGACAGCATGTAAACCCGGACCCGTTGACGTTCCCCGATGTTGTCTTCCACCAGATGTAAGTAGTCAACTTCCTTTCCTGCTCAAGACACAGCGGAGCAGGGAGTTCAGGCGGAGAGTAGATGGGACGACCCAAACCATTGGGATGGGTTGTGGGAGGATTGATTGTGCAATATAAACGAAATATATATTTTACTAAACCCCTACGATATATTTGTTACAAAACAGACATTAGACCTTAAATTCCATTTAAAAATATTACAAGGTAAACAATGTAGGTACTACGAACAATATTAAGGAATATTGTTCGTAGTACCTACATTGTTTTTCTACACTACACACTTTACATTTATTATTCTACCACTGCGAGAGTAAATCAAAGTCAGTTAAACGTTGCATTACAAATCCTCGTTTCTTCTTCTTTTTGATAGTTTTGTCTTTATCATCTTGATCTGCTGCTGCGTCATCTTTACCCGTGGCTGCCTTGGCCTTCTTTTTAGGCTTTGTTTCAGATTCTTTCATTTTTTGAATTTCGCACTCCATATCAAATGGACACTGGTCCGCAGAATGGATTGGCATCATAATAACGGGGACATAGTTAGAATTACCAGCGCCGATCTGAAAAATAAATGCATTTATTATGATACCTACGAATACTGATGACTACTGACTGCACCGGAATTCTGACTGCGCCAGATGCATAAAACTGCGTCAACCGATGAGTAAAAATCATTAAAAACAGACTAGGACCCTGTTATTTTTCACACGAGTTATTGTTTAATTCTTAAGGTGCGTTCGTTACAAAGCTCCTTATTTATACTAGCTAAATTATATTGTAAGTAAATTGAAATTGTCTTATATTTATAAAGATTCATTTATTTCCACACACTTGAACTATGCTAAATGAGCTGCAGTGCATGAGACACATCGCGTTTACCTAATCAATGAAATGATACGTTTGCTGAATGTGCACCATGTCAATGCCATATGCACCACCAACCACCACCATACACCAACGTCCTTAATGAAAACTATAACAGTAGATATTTTAATATACGCCGTGGTAGCAAAACGTTCTCAACTTAAAAAGTACTTTACTCCAATTTATATGCTTGACATTATTATATTTTGGATTATACAATAGGCTAGTTTCCTAAAAATACTAATTAGCCCGTCATTTACATTATAAAAAAATATTGAACACATATTTTTTCTTTTGTTAATTAAACAAAAAATTACGAAGATATAGTGCGTTGAAGTTCCGCGTGACGTCACGACTTTGTACACTTTTTACCATTAAGTGACGTCAGTAGCCCCCACTCCCGGACTTTGACGCGCGTTATCTTTGTCAATTTAGATTGATTTGATAAAGCCAATAATACATGTTCAATATTTTTTTTATAATGTAACTGACGGACTAATTAGAATAACTATTTTTTTACCCAGGACACATACCTATTTGATTAAGCTCAAGCCAATTATTTTATGCGTTACCTTATTTTCTGCAGCGCACTGGCAGCAATAGCTTTGAGCCGCTGACAAGGCTTTCGACTTAACTAAATGAGCTACGACAGCCTTCAAACGTTCCTCGTCCAAACCATCGGGCTTACTGTTTTCCCACTTGCCATCTGGGTTCATTTGTACTATCACTGGCGCCGACATTCCCAGAGCTTCGAAGCCAGGCTTCATTAAAGGGCTGGCATAAAAAATAAGGTAGATATATTAAATGTAAACTTTATATATACACTGGTCAGCAATTTCAAACGCGGCGTCGAGGGAACATGGCATAACATGTCCGTGTACTGCATGAAATTGCTCTTCGAGATTCAAGCAAGGAATACTTCAAGATTTGTTGTCCTTAAGAGTTGACGTTGAAGATCACTACTGCAAATTGAGGTGCTACTTGCTCTGCAGAGTGGCAAAGATACCGCGACTGTCCGCCGACACCCCACAGGGGCAGGTCTTCCGAAGGGAGCCAAAACGACTCGAACGGGGAGTTGGCGGCCTGTGTATGAAGCGTTTTTTGTCAATTTATGGTAAATACGTTCTTAATCAGACTTACATATTGGCCAATTTTCCTACTAAATTTTTTTCACCCATTGTTAAATACTAATGTTTATTTCCTACTTTTAATATACTTAATCATTTAATATTTATATTTTCAAGGGATTTTCGTATTTTTATGTTATCAAAAGAATTGAAAGACTACAATTTAGAGTTTTTTTGAGTTAGTATTCCCTTTAATTCCGTGTCAGATAGTGACATCGGTGGGGAAGTCAATGTTGAAGTGGCCAGTCATTACCTTCTCTGCAAAAAAACGATCTTTTCAAAACAGTGCGGATGCTCATTTTTACCCTACTACAGGGAAGCAAAAAGGAGGACTTTGACTTTGACTTTGTTCCGGGCTCTTGGATGTTTCCTACGTATTAAAGTATTTATTTATCTATATATTAGTATGTATATCGTCGTCTAGTACCCATAACACAAGCCTTTAGAGCTTATATTGGGACAAGACTGATTTGTGTCCTAAAGATTGTCCCCCGATTTGCACCATCGTGTCAGTTGACTGATAGCCTGGTAAATGAGTGTTCGCAAGTAAGGGGTGAATGGAATGGTCGAAAGCAGAAAGTTTGACTTTGGAACTTTGTTTGGACTAGTTAGGAGACAAACATACTAAAAGTCCCCACCCCTCGGAGGTGAGCCCTAGGGGGGGGAGCCCAAAGAGGGTCCCGTTTTTTGGTATTTTGATTATATCTCGAAAACGATACGTCATAGGACATTTTGTTGTACTACATCATGAAAGCTGATAAAATTCTCTACAACTTTGGGCCAATGCACTTTTACCTATTCCCAATCGTTGTCTAGATATGAGCTCCGAAAAAAGTCAATTTTAAGGATATAATACTTAAGCGTTATTTAATGACTCTACCATGTACTGTAACTACAAATGTGTACCTAATTAGGTTCAACTTTTAAGATAGGATAGTTTTTATCTCGATTCTGAGTTCTATATTTGTTACAAATTGAATGCTTTTTATATGACAATAATGTGTATTTATTTGTAAGTTCTAAGCATTCGTAACAGATGGCGCTGTAAGTTAATTCATCGAAACAACACTCTTTTGACATCTAGGTTGGGTGGACATCCAGTAGATGGCGCCATGTTTCGATTTCTAGATGCTACAATTTAGTCTAAGATCCGAATTAGAGACGGTTTGCACCCATCCGTTTAACGTATTCACTGCCGGCAACGCATATACCTAAATATATACACCTGACTTTCACCCAGTGCCGCTGTCAGTATTCTGCACACATTTGAACGCACATTTGCGTTTGCGGCACCTAGCGAAAGTTAGAAAAACAATGCCGGCAGTGAATGCGTTAATGGATGAAAATGATTTTATATCAAAAGTATGTTAAAAAATATATCGCGAGTGGGTTGTCTAAAAAATGTTTAAACCTAGATTTTGTTCTGACTGACAAGCTCTCATGCTGTTCACTTCGCCTGCGCGGCAGCCCGATCAGCCTCCTGAGAACGGTAGCGGAAATAATGGATGGACCCTTCCTGCTCCACTGGAATACCTTACATGACATGTCATGCCTAGCCTTGCCTCAAAATGTGGAATTTAAATTTGATTTTCTTTTTGTGCGCCTACCTTCTTTCTACATTACATAGATATATACCTAAGTATTTAATATCATTAATTATTATGATAGATGTAAATGCATTATGGATGAACACATGTCATATAAAACAGTGCATACCGTGACTCACTTATAGACAACGCACAGCCTAAACGGGCGGTCCTAGAGGTTTGAAATTTGGAGGAGACATTCCTCGAGTACCCTAGAGGTGCACTAAGGAGGGATTTTTTGAAATTCTATCCCCAAGTCCGCTAGCACAATTTGAAGCACACAAGTCCAAACGCCGGGACGCTCCGTAGTGTCAAATCGCTCGTTTAAAATTAAAAAGAAATAAATAATACAAATCCTAACGCGGTTGAGTAAAGTTTAAAACAAAAGTGAATTTCATTTGGACTTATTTTCTTTTATTTTTGAACGTGCGAAATGTCACGCAACAATTTCTGCGGTTAAATTGTGCCACAACACATCTGAAAAACAAAATAAGTGTAATAACATTAATTTTCACAGGTAAGCTTTAAAAAATTCTTAGTATTACACATTTTAAATGCTTAAAATACTAATGTTTTATTTATATGAATGCGCAGTGATGCCCTATAATGAAAATATTTTCCCATTTCAACTGTACTGTACTACTAAGTATTTCGACTTACTTACACAATTAATTAAACAGTTGCTACAGATATTGTATGTAAGTGACACATGCTCTATATGAAAGTGCCTGTGGAATTTAACCGTATCATATACCTGAAACTGTGTTAGTTGAAAGTTGAGAAATACAAATGAACTTTATATCCACTCTTGTTAAAATTTTACTGCAAAATTTTACTGTAAACATATTATTATGATGAATATATAAATAATTTGCTATGTACTCGTAATTAACAATACAACGAATAAAAAATGCTAGATTTAACAACTACTACTGGTACGTTTCCCTACTTTCGGGGTAAATGTGATTCCGCTAGCAATATTATTTGTGCACCTGTGTGTGCGTTGTCATGGTAACCACGAGTTCATGAATCCATTTTGTGCTTCTCTTTTGACTGGTCGGCGGTTTGACACATTCCTTCTATATTGTTATTATTCTAAGGTACCTATAATAACCTATATATACGTAAGTATAATGTAGACTAACTTTTTTAGGTATCTACTATTTGTTATGATTTGTTCGACAAATTAAAGATGGACGTGCATACATACAAGTTTTTTTTTATTACGAGTAGTTTTATAATTAACTTGCTATTATTTTAATTCCATATCGGCAACACGTACTTCGTTATAATTTCGGTTTCCTTGAATCTACTGGTAACCGAATAACTTTTCTATAGTTCTTTCATTTGTCTTATTTCTTCAGGTATGACAACTGATATTCTAGGGTATTTTGGACTAGGACGTTTTGAGAATCGGTCATTATGAGAATCGCTCAATACTACAATTAAGTGTATTTTGGGAATGAGACATTTTGAAAATCGATCATTATGATATTCAAATTTAGTGTGTTTTGGGAATTGGACGTTATATGAATCAGTTTTTATGAGATACAGTCCATTTGAAATGGAGTCACATTGAGAACAGTATATGGAGAACAGCTTTTTTTGGTAATAAGTAAGTCAATTCGGGTCTCGTTATTTATGAGAAAAGGTCTTTTTGAAATTAGGTCGTATTTAGAAATAGGGTATTTTGGATTTAGTCTCGAATGCACCAGAAGGTAAAAAACTAACGGAACTACCGAAAAACTAACGGAAAGAAGAGCCAATTAAGATACCACAGATACAAAACATTGACTGGATTGGCTGGTTAGCTGAGTCACTTGTATTAGTTGGTTAACACTGAGCCTCTGCGTTGGTGAGCCAGTCATATCAGCGGCCCTAACATGCATGCCAAAAAGATAAATTAGAACCGTTTATCTCTATGACTATCTCTTTCGTCGGCGCTAGTGTGAGAGAGACGCACTTAGAGATAAACGGTTCTAATTTATCTTGGTGCCATGCATGTTAGGACAGCAGGAATTCTATTTTATAAATATATAGATAGGAAAATAGTGATGCGTATCATTTAAATTAACAATAACCACTAACTTCATTTCAGTGAGTAGGTATTTATTCAATGTTTTTGATAAATAAATATATAATTTATTTGGAATTAAATATTTTTCTACAAATGACTACCATTGCGACAATAAATCGAAATCCGTGTGCCTGCTGAGCAGCCAGGGCTTCGGTTTGTTCAATGGTCCTCCACCTTGTTTCTTTTCTCCTGCTTTTGCTCCTTTCGTTGTTTTCTTGCAAGAATGCCATATGAACCTAAAAGATAATCACAAAGTTATTTATACATAGGTATATTTTTTTAATAATTCACTATTAGTAACAAGAGGACATTTCGTTTGTTGCAGTGCGTTCATGACGCTACACAGGTGCATTTTGAAGATGCTAGGCATAAGGTGTTTGACTAGGAAGAAGACGACATTTGTAGTGGTAGAGCCAAACAGTAATCCTCACTAGATGATTACTGTTCGAATGGGCCGGCTCGACCGGGGTAGTACCACACTCTCACAGAATATCGGCCTAAAGTAATAGCTTGCTGTTGCGTTTCGTACGGTGAGTGAGGAGATCCGGAGGCCTATTCCGTCATCCCCATTCCCCATCCTCCCTAGACTGGCAACGCATTGGCAGCAACTCTGGTGTTGCAGATGTCCATGGGCGGCGTTGACCACTTTCCATCAGCGTCAGCTCGTTTGTCAGTTAATTGACATAAAAAAGACGCATAGGTCACGTATTTACTCGTATTTAATCGGTAACCTTCTTGACATTAACTTTTTACACAAGTTAAATATTGTAAAAAGACGGCCAAGTGCATGTTGGACCATGCACAATGTAGAGTTCCTCTCAGCGCAATTGTTGAACAAAGTATATTCCACAATCAATGCTTTGGACGTGTGACGATTTGGTATTAACAAGTTAATCGTCTATAATCTCATCGCCAGCCGTGAAATACTATCGCTGAGGAGTTCCGGTGGTCATCCGTGGTCTTCATCATCAGTTCCACTTCACCAAATAATGTTTATGAAACACAACTGCTTGAGTTATTACAGAATCAAAATTGCTATATGGGTGCCTATAATATTTGAAGAGTTCCTTTGATTCCTCATAGATCCTCACATCAGATCTCGACTTTGATTACAACGAGACCAACTTGGAGAAATACCATATCGATTAAAAAAATAATCATGCAAATCGGTCCAGCCATCTCCGAGTAATCGGTGAACAATATATTATAAATAAACGCGTCAAATTGAGAACCTCCTCCATCGGTTTTTTGAAGTCGATTATGAGGAGTAAGTATAGATTAGACTAACATTTTGACTGATTTTCATGGAATGCTCCTAATGTAGTCGATACGACCCACTATTCTACGGAACCCTTCCCTGTGGGTGCTCCAACACCCACCTGTCCGGTTATTTTTAACCGACTTCAAAAAAAGGAGGAGGTTATAACCAACTCCAAAAACCGAAGAAGTAGGCTCTCAATTCGACGCGTATATTTTTTTTATATCGCGTTTGCTAACCTTGGTGTTTTAATGGTTTGATTGTGAACAGGGCAAGTGAACTCCCAATCCGGCAGCTGAAGAATGTAGATAATTTCTTCATCTTCTTCGGCTTCTTTGTGTTTCTCCGACTCTGTCTTCGCGTACGGCTGCATAAAGCATAACTTTGTAAATTTCCATTGTCAGTATTTATAACGATCTTATAACTGACAAATGCATTAACCGTTAAGTACCTACTGGAGTAAATGTTAGTGAGAACTGAGTGGGTGATAAGCTTTTTTCCAAAGTATTTCCAACTTGCCAAAAAATAGTCCGGTCTTACCCGGGTATGTGATTATGTATGTACTAGCTTTTTCCTGCGACTTCGTTGGCGTGGAATTCTGTTATAGTTATTCCCTCTGGAACTTTTAAATTTTCCGGGATAAAAAGTATCCTATGTTACCTAATACCTCCAAGAATATGGTGTACCTACAAAGTTTCATGATGATCGGTTCAGCAGTTTTTACGTAAAAGCGTAACAAACAAACTTACATTCACATCTATAATATTATTAAGGATATTAAGGATTAAGGATTAAGGATGTTGTCACTCAATTAGTTACTGACCATCTAGTACCAAAATTGCTGGTGTTCTATTGAAATAATTATGTGGTCGCGCCGGAATATGTCACTCGTGAGGTTTGCGAATTCGCAAAGTTGCAGTTAGTGCTCATCCGAAAGCGGTACCTACCTAACGAGAGTGCACGTGAAATGCAAAAAAAGCGGCCAAGTGCGAGTCGGACTCGCCCATGAAGGGTTACGTGATTTATGACGTATTAAAAAAGAACTACTTACTAGATCTCGTTCAAAGCAATTTTCGGTGGAAGTTTACATGGTAATGTACATTATATATTTTTTTAGTTTTATCATTATCTTATTTTAGAAGTCAAAGGGGGGGGGGGACACATTTTACCACAAGTGTCTCTCGCGCAAACAATTCAGTTTAGAAAAAAATGATATTAGAAATCAATATCATTTTTGAAGACCTATATACGTATGGGATTGATGAAAAAAAAAAACATTTTGGGTTTCAGTTCTAAGTATGACGAACCCCAAATTTTTTTTTTTTTTATATTTTTGTGTAAAAATCTTAATGCGTTTCACAGAATACATCTACTTACCAAGTTTCAACAGCATAGTTCTTATAGTTTCGGAAAAAAGTGGCTGTGACATACGGACGGACAGACAGACAGACATGACGAATCTATAAGGGTTCCGTTTTTTGCCATTTGGCTACGGAACCCTAAAAATCAGCGTATTATTTAACTTCGCTTATAAGATGCAGGAACAATTCAAAGAACACTACTTACCTAATAACGCGAAAGGCATAACATTTCATAAGTAAGTAACTAGTAGGTACAACTTCTTAATAAAATAATTGATTATCATTTTATCCCGTTTTGTTCAATATATTGATTGTAAAACGACGGATGCGTGAAAGAGACCGCAACCATTACATTGGCAGAAAAGGATATGAGACGATTCTCTCGGAACACGCGCGGATCGATTCGCTAGTTCTCTATTAAGTACAAAAAAAATATTTTATGATTTTAGTGTACCTAATCGAAATTTTACCTATAACGATTTGTAATAACAATTATTACGTACGTCAAAACTTGTTGAACATAACAATAATATACATGTTTATGTACCTAACTTTTGCAAGGGCGAAAATTGGTGAGGATAAACTCAACTTCATTCATTTATACTAAACTTTGCAAAGTTAATTAATTAAGTTGTGTGTGATAGCATCATAGCATGTAGGTAACATAAGAAAGTCCGTTTATTGTACTTAATGTTTTTGTTTGTTCGAATTTAAATCTTAGTTTTTAAATAAATAAATAAATAAATAAATAAATAAAGAATTAAATAATTAAATAATTAAATAATTAAATAATTAAATAATTAAATAATTAAATAATTAAATAATTAAATAATTAAATAATTAAATAATTAAATAATTAAATAATTAAATAATTAAATAATTAAATAATTAAATAATTAAATAAATAGATAAATAAATAAATAGATAAATAAATAAATGAATAAATAAATAAATAAATACGTAAGTAAATAAATAAATAAATTTGTAAATCAATAAAAGAAATAAATAAATGCGTAATATTGTAGGGGTTGCATCTGCTAATAGATTTTTATTTCGATTTGGTAGTGACCAAGCAATCCTTTCTAGGAGTGCATGGGACATATAAAAATATCGTGTCACGTGTGGTCGCACTCCTCCGGAACGGCTTGACCGATTTTTATGAAATTGTTTATGGGGTATGAGAATAGGTCATAAAGTATAATAGTGACTTGTACATTAATTATCTACATTAAGAGGACCAATGGCAGAAATCACCCTTTTCATACAAAAGGTGATAAAAATTTCCACCCCTTAAATGTTAACCGATTATGACCAATTTTTGATAGGTTATCAGTCAGAACAAAATCTAGGTCTATACATTTTTTGGATATTGATTAAAGATCAACAAAGTCAAATAATCGGCGAAATTACTTTCGTATGAGAATACTGAAACAACAATAAAACTGAAGTTATTGATTACCTAAAAAACCAAAACGTATAACCCTAGATTTTGTTCTGGCTGAAAACCTATAAAGAATTGGTCAAAATTGGTTAACATTTAATAGGTGGAAATCGTTATCGCCTTTTGTATGAAAAGCCGTAGGTTCACACTCCTCTTAAATTTCTATAAATTATGTTATATACATTTTCACTGTAGGATCAATACTTTAGGAGATAGAGCCCGAATAACCCCGTCACCTAGCCTTCGCTTTGACACTGATTTCAACGCCTTTCAAGCCGCCCTTCAGCAGCTTGGCCCTTGGCAGGAAGGGCAGGACTGGGCTATTCGGGCCCTATCTCCTAAAGTATCGATCCTACAGTAAAAATTTATTTAACATAATTTATAGAAAACGTAATGTAGATAATTAATGTAGAAGTAACTAAAGAGATATTTTTTATAGTTTTTGAGATACAAGCAAAAAACTGAACCGCCTCCTCCCCCACCCTCGGCGACTTTCGGTATGTTCATCTGGACACCTCAAAGAATAACTGTACCAATTTTCAAAATTACACGAATTATTCGGTCTGATTTCCTTAATTTAACCAGGCCAATGGCAGCATTTGGAGGAAGCGGAAGCATTTGGCAGCGGTGGCACTGGGCGGGCCCCTTCTTCCCCCGCCAGACTTTGATCTTTACTCGGGGCATATACAGCAGCTCTCGCATGCCGTATACTCCGGAGTTTGGGGCAGCTGCTCCGGTGAGCTGCGCGAAGTAGCTGTAGGATGCTCTCCACTTAGCTGCTCGCGAAGCACTTCCTCTTGAAGGGCGGTCTGAATGGCGTTGACGTCAGTGTCAACGGGAAGGCCAGGTGACGGGGCTATTCGGGTTCTATCTCCTAAAGTATTGATCATACAGTAAAAATGTATATAACATAAATACAGGAAAATTTAATGTACTCAGATAATTAATGCACAAGTGACTAAAGAGATTTTTGAAATAGTTTTCGAGGTACAAGCCAAAAACTGAAATATATACCTTTCCCCCCTCCCCCACCGCCAGCTCACCTCCCACCCTCGGGGACGTTTAGTATGTTCATCTGGACACCTCAAGGAATAATTGTACCGATTTTCAAAACTACACGAATTATTATGTCTGATTTCCTTAATTTCACCAGGCCAAAAGGGGATTTCTTGAAACTATATTACGCATCTACTGAAGGTTTGATACGTTTTGCATATACTATAATATGGGAATGAATGAATGGGGTCTACCAACTTTCCCCTGTCCCCGTATTGGTGGGTGTTCCCTACTCGTAATGCATGCAACAAGTGACATGGATACTTCAATCTGATAGTTTTTGTTGCATGCGTGTCGTGTAGTGTTTGTTGTGTGTCGCCAAAGTGAACGCAATCGCTATGCCTGCTATCACTAACTATGTCATCTCATTAATTTACTTTCGTACGATTCTAACCGTAATTTCGCTAAGAAAAGCCACTTACTTATCCAGGTCTTCGCTAGAAAGTTGGGCAAAAGAACTTACAAATACACTAGGCGCTGAAATCGCCTCGCTTCCATCGAGGAACCCGTCTAAAATCTGCTGGTTGAGTTTGTACTTGCGCGCCAAGTTGAAGTTGTTGCCTGTGTCTTGCGTCATGGGAAAGGTGATCAGCGGCTTCCTAAAATATATTAATTACACGCATACGCGAACAAACAAAACACAACCAAAACTATACTCCAGTACCATTACCATGAGTTGCGCGAACCGCTCTCGCTAGCGTACACAATCGCTCGGTCCCTTTTACTTGTATCGGCAACAAGCAGTATTTCCGATAGATTTCGATAGCGAGAACGGTTTGCGCAAACTCATGGCAAGGGCTCAGGAAACGGAACGTTAGATGTATATAAGGTACTATGGTTTTTTGTGTAAATACATTAAGTGTAAACAATCTTGAGGTAAGGCATTTAAGTCGTATTTTTGATAAAAATGGAATGCGCCCCATTTGGACAGGGTGTAAGGACATCTGGCGATGGGCAGAGGCCCTTGAGAATCCGGTAGCTGGTACTCCAACGGTGGAGCAATTCGCCCACTAATCTACCGTTTGGGTGGCGAGGTGCGTCGAATAAGTACTAAAATTCCGGCTGGTGCAAAGTGCTTACCGGACATATTTGTTTCCGTAAGTGCAACCCCTGCCTGTCAACAAATACGGTGCACCACTTGTTAGAAGAATGCATGGCATGTCCTCAACGGACCACTTTGACAAGCACAGTAGGTGGAAACCTCGCACTGCCTAGCATCATCAATGCTTTGCTGAACAGCGAGAGAGGTTGGGTGGCAATGGCCTCCTTCTGCGAAGATGTGATGCCACAGAAGGAAACTCCGGAGCGGGCCAGAGATGAAGACGCACTGTCTGACCCGATTGGAAGAAGGCCTGAAGGAATAAGGCGGCGCCACGCCCCCTCCCCCGCTACCCTACCCCTACCCGCTACCCGGGACCCTTTCACTCACATAAGGTACACGACACTGAGGGTGCCTCTCGAAACCCGAAGCAGCCTCCAATGACTTAAGATCCGCTGTAGCAGGCTAACCATCATTGTTGAACGCTAAAAAGCGATCCAGTGGCGTCCCCAAAAGACGATGAGGGTTTCCCGCTGGCAGTGGGTAGTCTGGGCACTTTGCCCAGGAGCCCCACATCACATCGGCTCCCCATAAACAAGGGGGTGCTGAGCATAACACACTAAAACGCTCGCTCAGAAGCTATCAAATATTTGTCAAAATCGGTTAACAGTTAAGGGGTGCAAATCGTTATCGCCTTTTGTATGGAAAGGGTGATTTTTGCCGTTGGTTCACGGTCCTCGTAAAGTAGACTAATTTATCTTTCGTATGATATCCCGCAGACATATCATTGCCATAAACACAATAGGACTTAAAGTAGGTTGAAATCAAATTTCTAAATCGTGCGACTTTTATGACGCTGTGTGTATTATTTTGATTTGAAACCTACTGCTATATTGAAACCTAATATTTATCAATGCTATGTATACCTGAACGGATCGAGGTAGAGCGCCCGTTGCGGCAGTTTGAAGTGTTTCTTGATGTAATCCTCGTCGAGCAGCTGGAAGTCGCTCTGGGCGGCGGTGCCGCCAGACGCCGAGCGCGGCCGCTTGGCGCCGCTGTGGTCGGCCAGCCGGGCATCGTCTCGCGGCACCAGGCAGATCAGCGGCAGGCTTGCCTTCGCGGCACCGCCCTGGGCCCCGGCCCCGGCACACGTACAACAACCGCTAACCAAAACATTTCATTATTCAATAAGAGCTCTATCCTTATTAAGGGCAGCACGCTCCCCGAGTTTATGGTTCAGTTTTCATTCAAAATATATAGGTATAGCACATTTCGATGAAATCATAGAAATGTGTTAGTCAGTCAATCACGCTATTCCACTGTCGAGAATGGGATTAAAACTGTATTATTTTCCGTAATCCGTGATCCGTGAAAATTACATCAAAATCCGTTCAGTAACTAGTTTTTACATGATGTACGTTCAAACGAACAAAAATAAAAAATAAAATGGTTTTATAATATGTTCCGTTACTCACATTAAGTCGCCTTGGTTGTTTTTCTATCGGAACTCTTTAACCAGACTTTTTTGCCTTAACGGTTTTATTACATGTTCCTTATAGATAATAATAATAATAATAATAAATAATAAATCAGGGGACAATCTTTACACAAATCAATCTAGCCCCAAAGTAAGCCCTAAAGGCTTGTGTTATGGGTACTAGACGACGATATACATACTTATATAGTTAAATAAATACTTAAATACATAGAAAATATCCAAGACTCAGGAACAAACATTCGTGCTCTTCACACAAATATTTGCCCTTACCGGGAATCGAACCCGGGACTGCTGGCTTCGGAAGCAGAGTCACTACCAACTAGGCCAAACGTGTCGATAGATGTAATCAAATATATGGAATGACATTATAACATGCAAAGTTATGAAAGAATATGAACATTATCTTAGGTAGTTATAATCAGTCCTGAGCACAGACTTTATACGACTAGTGTTTATCTGGCTTTTAAGGTTTTTTATTGGAAACGGTTTTAGTAAAATTTGGCAGTCAGCACTTTGTATCTGCAGCGGGAAAACTAATTCGGCGTCAGCGAACTTGCTGTTAAAAACTAAAATTAATTAACATACCTTGCCATGATTATTTAAATGCCGTAGTTCGATGTATTTTGATGAAATGCAGAAAAAAATTGTTCCACATTTATGAATTAGTTTTTTTGAATGAATCCATTTTCATGGAGAAATCGCAATAGAGTCAATTTGTACAAAAATGTTTGACAGAATATTCTGAGTTTTGTTATAAAATGAACTTACAAGAATGACATTAGTATTCGCGGCCATTATTAACAGAAAAGTACACAAAGAAGGTAAAATGCCATTATCTATTTAATAAAATCGAAAAACCACAACGAGACAAAAACCGGCCAAGTGCGAGTCAGACTCGCGCACGAAGGGTTCCGTACCATTATCTTTAAAAACGGCAAAAAAGTCACGTTTGGTGTATGGGAGCCCCCTTAAATATTTATTTTATTCTGTGGTTTTTTAGTATTTGTTGTTATAGCGGCAACAGAAATACATCATCTATGAAAATTTCAACTGTCTAACTATCACGGTTCATGAGATACAGCCTGGTGATAGACAGACGGACAGACGCACTGACGGAGAGACGGACAGCGGAGCCTTAGTAACAGGGTCTCGTTTTTACCCTTTGGGTACGGAACCCTAATGACGAATGAAGAAGCTAAATGGTGCCTTACAAAATTTTATGAACTTTCGGATCTCGTTTCTCGTATACTCGTATACAATTCACGTTTGATGGGGAAAAACGAAATCGATTTTCTAGATATGGAAATAGAACCTAAACGTAAAGGTATAAGGCCAGCCTTAAAGTTGCCAACTTTTCTGAAAACTGTCACCGCTATCATCAAAGCATTCATCCAAGCTAATCAATACTTCATTGCAATTCAATAAGTCCTTTGATAAAGCAAAATCTACAGAGAACTGTTATTTTACTAGCTCTAATTCACGCGATTGTCAATCAGTGTTTCTTTACCGCAAGCTTTGGATTAAAAAGCCTTTCTATAATAAAACAAAATGATTTGCTATTTCTGGAACATACGATATTGCTTATTTCATTATTTTTATACCTGTAAGTACGCTAAATTATCCAAAAAGTTACATTAAATTCACAAAATACGAAAACTTATTAATACAAGAATTAAATCTTTATATATATAATTCTTCTGTGAGTGTGTATGTCACTGAACTTCTCTCAAACGACTGGACCGATTTTGATGAAATTTTTTGTGTGTGTTCAAGGGGATCTGGGAATGGTTTAGATTCACAAATCAGGCCGGCAGATGGCGCTGCAGTCCGTATGCAGGACAACGTCTGACGGGTCCGCTAGTCTACTATATAAAAATAAGTCGGGTTTTCCTTCCTGACGCTATAACTCCAGAACGCACGAACCGATTTCCACGGTTTTGCATTCGCTGGAAAGGTCTCGGGCTCCGTGAGGTTTATAGCAAAGAAAATTCAGGAAAAATTTCAACAGAAAAGCGGGAAAATCTTTTTTCACATACAGCGCCATCTCTGATACATAGCTACACCAAACGAAATGTTACATAAAACGAAGCCATCATGGCGAAACGGAGTTCGCCGGGTTTGCTAGTAATTGATAAAATGGTGGTGTATTTTAATTATTCTAATCCTACTAATATTATAAATGCGAAAGCTTGGATAAATGGGTGTTTGTTACTCAATCACGCCAAAATGGCTGAACGGATCCGAATGAAATTTGGCACAGAGATCAATTATAGACTGGAATAGCACATAGGCTAATTTTATATTACTAGAATAAATATAACCGAATTCCACATAAACGAAGTCGCGGGCAGAATCTTGTACACTAATAAACTTCAATATCTTAACAATAATTTGATGTAGGTAACCGTCGATTCGAAGACACCGAATGGGAAACAAATTGTCGATTTTAGTTTGATTAAGTTTAAGTCAGCCCTAGTGCCAGCCGTTCTGTCAAAAAACTCATCTTCACGAAAGCCGTGCGAAAGGTGAGCTGCATTAGAGAATTGCAATGTTCACTCAAAACTCGTCGTTGAAGTCTTAACAACCAAACTGTCATGTGGATCAAGCCATACACGACTTTATTTCATGAAATATGTCTGGCAGTTGACTTTATAAGTTTGTTCACCACTGAGCTGACCTCGCGCTTATACCAGAACCACGAAAAGAACTAATGCGTATAAGTTCTTGTAACGTTTACATTATAGTTTAT
The DNA here is from genome assembly GCA_947859335.1 of Tortricodes alternella. Taxonomy (NCBI): domain Eukaryota; kingdom Metazoa; phylum Arthropoda; class Insecta; order Lepidoptera; family Tortricidae; genus Tortricodes; species Tortricodes alternella. The sequence continues at coordinate 15,474,963 of OX401970.1, read as the reverse complement.
TATCGCTTAATTCATGCGCCGCAGTCTTGACGAGCGCTGGAGCGATATTTGTGTGACTAACACAATACCAAAATTATGATCTGTACTTTAAAGCAATCAAGCAGGTCGATTTCACTTCCCAGTCCCAAGTACAGTAAAGAGCGCTAATAATACATTCTAATTTTAGAAGCCGACGACGTGTCAAACGGTTGCTCTGTTGCCCAAATGTTCATGCATTCGGGAGGGCTGATTGGATTTCAATAACTCTTTCAGCGAAGTCGTTCCTGTTAACATTACCAGCTCAAACTGTTATTAACCCCCTTATAAAATAAGACTTATTCCCTGCAGATTTAGAAGGAAATAACCAAATGTACATGCCCTTCACACGTAAAAACGCTTACTCAACTAGTTATGAAATAAAATTATTTCTAACAAGGGAAATTATGAGAGATGTTTAGTTTACTTGCCACCCACTTCTTTATATTAAATTGATTACTGAAATCAATACATATAAAACAGTAGCGTGACTCACTTATAGACAACGCACAGCCTAAACGGGTGGTCCTAGAGGTTTGAAATTTGGAGGAGACATTCCTCGAGTATCCTAGAGGTGCACTTGGAAGGGATTTTTTGAAATTCCATCCCTAAAGGAGTAAAAAGGGGTGATAAAGTTTGTATGGAAAATACCGCGGGCGAAGCTGTGGCCGGTCCACTAATAAATAACAAATAAGGTAATTTATTAACGGTCAGTGTTTATTTCTTAGTTTTCAAAGGGTTGTTGGAGTCGGTTTTGTTTTTTGTCAAAAATAATTTTCATTTTGAATAATATAATAATATAGTTTCATTATATCCACTAATACCATAACACAACAGTATTATGTCAACTGCTCATCGACCTTTGTAAAATATTGCGTTCATCCAAGGACTGTTGACCGTTAAGGAGGTCTGTTGCGAACCCCACTATCAGTTCCGATTTACCAGATGCGCTTTAACGAGATCAGGTTGCTTAGCGACAGAGACAAGGAAATGTCATCATTATCCATTATAGAGCAGGAGCCACCGCTTGTTTTTTTTCAGTGATTTAACAGGCTGAATCTTCGTGAGAAGGTTCCGTTCGATGAGACGCCCAAGTTTTCTCTTAAAAATTATCGATAGAGGTAGCTAATGACGTGCGCAGGTGTAAAACATGTCAATTTGGTGCGGTGTCGAAATTTTCTGACCAACAGTATGTTTTTTTTTAATGTTAAGATAATTGGACAATAAACCCGGAAGAACAATTGTCCTACAAAATGGATGGTTTGACTAGAGCGTCCTCCATGCCGGATATGTCCAAATAACGAGGTCATAATAATTACTAATAACCAGCTGATTTTTTGTATGCAGTTTTGTAAATATTCGTGCAATGAAATGGTCATATTATAGTCCTACAAATTTAGTTGTACGTTTTCTCAGTCCTCGGTTGGAAGTTGTCGATGCCACAGAAACTCTTTTTTCATTAATAACACCCTAGTTTGAATTTTTTCGTATGGGGAGTAAAGCATAGACCTAGTCAGATTAAAACTTTCGTGAGACATTACTAAGATTATAAATAAGCACGGCTATACTCACGATTTATTGTCAGAAATATAGACCACAATTTTATTTTACCACTGTCCTACACAAAAAGTGGTATATATTTCCAGGAATAGATATAATAGATATATTTTGTTCAAATATTTAACTGTATATTTTGATATTCAGTTAGATGCGTAAATAAAACCCGAGTAAATCATACACACATACATACATAGCATCACGCCCGAAATCCCAAATGGGGTTGGCAGAGCCACAAGACTGCTTGTGGCCACGTTCGATTAATTAATAAGTCCTAAGATGGTATGATGAACCGTATGGTGACAGGTGATCAGCCCATCGCCCATACAGATAGTCCACCATGTTGGAGAGGACCCGTCCCTTAGTCGACTTTTACGACATGCCAGGATGATAAGCATCTGCACGCATTCTATGCTAATTCTTCACTCCCAGTGCAGCAGAGGAGTAAATCATGTTGTCGTTAAACATTAAAAAAAAGCCCAAACACAATTCTCTACTCCGCAAAACTTTAGTGTAATGTCAAGCGGCCCTGGTAAGTATGTACTTACCATTTTCCACCGATATTTTGTAGAGTACGACATTCGCAGATTGGGGCAGTACTCGACTCTCGTCTCGTACGTACCGTGTTTTATTATTTGGTGAACACAAATCGTTAACAATATTGGAATAATGGATCTCAATTTCTTCAATACTAATTATTAATGATTAATTAATTACTTATTATTTTTCTGACAAGTGCAAAATATTTATAACTAGCAACAAAGCGGGGGCTAAGTTATGTGTTTCATTATAAAGTTTTGAGTGCATAAAAACTTTTCTGAAAGCTAACTATCATTTGTTTACGTTCAGTAATTAACAAGCAATCAACGAAAACTTTATTTTTTATTTTTCCTGAGAAATTAATGTTTTTGTGGTTATCATTTGATTCTCCGGGGACAGCGATTTTTTTTTTTATATTTTTACTTAATTAAACCAAAACAGTTTAGTTAGGCCCTGTTTGTTTTTGCACAAGGGCCTTTGGTTACCTAGCTACGCCTCTGTATAGAACAAGCACCTCTTAAAGCAAAGACCTGCACGTCTAGCACGAGCTGCACGCGAGTCGTTTGTCGCTCAGTGCGTCGCTTACATATTTGACAAGTTTGACAGAGATGCACTGAGCGACAAACGACTCGTAGGCATGTCGTGCTAGCCCCCCTGGTATTTGGGGATATTCGCCCAATTGATAGCTATTTTACAAAAATAAATATGTTAAACACATATACAAAAAGCGAATACAGTGAAATCACTTAAAACTTAACTAAACCTTCCGGTATGAAATGCGTAGGATTGGTTAAGCAAGGCAGATGGAATGAACCCACTTAAAAAAATGAATTCAAAATAAAAAAAAACCTTGTTTAGCCAGGCCTATAAGCCATAAGATGTAAGAAATTTTGGGCATATCATTTCCACGAAAGAGGATATGGGGCGGTGCCAATATTGTTATAAAAATACTACTATGTATCATTAGACTTTGTTTGAAGGTAAAAACGCTCGGGAATAATTTTTCCATTATTTTATTCGACATATAACAATTATTACTATTAATGTTAATAAAGATAATTGTAACCAATGATAACCAACTTTTAATTTTCATCTTAAGTTAAGATATTTTGGTAGTATTCATCACCGTAAACATTATTGTTATAGTAATATAGTATAAATAAACATAGTATTTCATAAAACCCGAAAGCCCTAGTTTTTTCCTGAGTCTATTTACGTCCTAGAAACCTCAAATAAAAGAAAACCTTAAAAAAATGGTTTTCATACCTTTACCAAATAAAGGAATCAATGATTTTAATTGGATTCAATAATATGAAATAATAGATAGTAAGTGTCCATAAGCTCACTTTGGTCATAGTCAGAGAGAGAGACATACTGATAAAGTTCTTTTATCTATCTAGTGGTTGTTGCCCTAATAATATAGGCAGTTACGCTAATTTTACACATTAAATTATAGAAAAACAGTGTGACGCCATCTTTGAATCGTGTATCACATGTGTACCTTCGGGGCCTTCTTAATTAGTCACGGGCGATTAGTAACGGGCGAGCGTGGGGGCGGTAACAAGACGTGACGTATTATACGCAATGTCACGGGTTGACAGGCGATTTGCGACGCGCACGCGCTCGGTGCATGCGAGTTGCGGCTGACCTCGGTGTACGCACCACTGCCATGCTACTTATTTCATAGACATTGCAATCTTGTGCCACCTTCGAGAATAATCAAATCGATTCATTTTCTCCTTTACTTTTAATTATCCACTCATGTTAAAGCCTGCCCACCGTCCGACAAGCAGAGCAATTGCAATTTTTTTTTGGGGAAACCATAACAATAAAATTGCTGATGGGAATTAATTCAAGGTCAAATGACAACCCGACTGTAGTATAGGAATTAATTTAGTAGATTAAAATATAAATAGAAAAAATACTGATTACTTAATCATTTGCGTGCCTGATAAATATTGTATTATCTGCTCCTAATCTGACTGTAATAATTATGGTGCCTACTTTTAGCTTTTGTCGGTAATGCTTAAGAGGACTGTGAACCATCGGCAAAAATCACCCTTTTCATACAAAAAATTACCCTTAAACGTTAATCGATTTTGACAAATTTTTGATAGGTTGTCAGTCAGAACAAAATCTAGGTCTATCTTTTTTTTTAATTTTGATTAAAGACCAACAAAGTCAAATAATCGCCGAAATTATCGCTTTGTTTGAGTATACTGAAATGGCAATAAAATTGAATTTATTGACAATAGTGAAAAAACCAAAACCTAGATTTTGTTCGCGCTCAGAAGCTATCAAAAATCGGTTAACATTTAAGGGGTGGAAATTGTTATCGCCTTTTTTATGAAAAGGGTGATTTTTGCCGTTGGTTCACAGTTCTCTTGCACTTCAATACGCGATATCAGCGATCAAAGACAAACTACGTGTCCGTACTCCAGGAAAATAACGATTTTTGAGGTATTTTACTTCGTAATCGAGTACTTATGTATAAAAATTCAACAAATTTTTCATCGGTATTTTATAAATATAAAAATTACGCGAATAAAGCCAATAGTTATTTGTTGAGTACCAAAATTAAATTTAAACACTTTTTGTAATTATCTGAAATATAATAATTTTAATATTAAAATTCGAGTAAAAATATTTAGGTTAATTAATTTGTGCAAAAACTTAACCGCAATGATAAATTAGGCGTTTCATTTCACTTGTTATCACCTAAAGATGACGTTCGTTTCGTGGACTATTATCAGATATTTCATTATTAAAGGAATTAGAGAGGAATTTGTTAATCCAGCTGGGCAACAGATTGAATTATTATTACGATCGTCGCAATATGTTGCTAGGGGTGAATTTGGGTTATTGTTATGCACCCTACATTGCTTGCACCCCGTACTGCACTGTAAGGTCACGGATGCATTCCAAGGCACACGTGTGGCAGACACATGCATATGCAAGTGTGTGCATTATTGGATCGTCAGCAGTCAGCATATTCCGCAAAATAATGAATGGTGCAGGGATACTTAGAAAACCCTGCATTTGTTTGAAAACTAACTTCATTCATTGTCTATTCATAACTGAACTGAATAAAATGACAAAGATGTAAAATGTTACTGAACATTGCTTTTCAACTTCTGTAATAATTTAGATCGAGCTACGCTTGTGAGTTACATTACAGGTTTTGTATAATATAGTATTGGCTGAATTCAGAAACACCACTTAAGCATTTGATTATAGATTCAATAGTTAAATGTCCCTCAACTTGTTGTCATCCTATAAAAAAACTTCACTCAAACGTCACTTTCATTAAACATCAATTTGAGTGGCCTTTCTGAATTTGGCCGTCTCAGTGTCGAATTTTTAAGACGCGGCTTTCCCAAATTCTGTTGTACTAAGACCAGTGGTTTTCACAAGCTATGTTTTGTGTAATACTAAAAATGTATATGTTATAATTGAGTTTTCTTCTACTTCGGTCTTTCGGTCTTATTTCAGTCACCTGTTACACGATTTAATTTTGTGATACCTCACTTCATATTCACTTTCATAAAAAAAATCGCAAAGATGGGTCCATTTAAGATTTTAAATTCGTTTTATGTTGGTTATATTGGGTTTTATGAAATCTATGCAATAAATTATTGCAGTGACTATTATTGCAACATTATAAACATGGATGGGTAAGATAGCAAATAAAAATACAAAGTTACATTACCCTCGCTTGCGCTGCGTAAAATAAAAAAAGACAAAATATAATTAGTATTCATTAATTAAATTATAATAATCACGAATTTGGTTGTACGTGGTTTCATTCATAGACAAAAAATTTATAGAATTTCATTTCACATAACTTATTTCTCATATTATCATTTCATAAACTAATCAATAAGCAGCACACTTACTAAATAGAAATTTAAATCATTAATTTTTGTTACAAATAAAATTTTGTGTTTCGATATTGATATCATAGAATAACAAATCAAATATTCTTTATCCTTATATTATTTACTAAATATAGGTAAAATTTATTACCAAGAAACACATTTTATCTGTAACATATTTATTTATAAAATTATGGATAGTATAACGTCTATTGTTCGTTTCGTTTTGTGGACTGTTACAAAAAAAGACCTAACATCCTGAACGTAACCTGTCCAAGTCGGTTCTGCTCCGACCCATTTTGCTTGCTCGCTCGCGTGTTGTATCTCCACCCTGCTGCTCAATTACGTAACACCAATTGGTATCGCTTTCGTGGAAATTAACCAATTGTACCCTTTTGTACATCGAGTGATGACTAAATTGGTTTGCTTTTCGAGCCTAACCGATACCAATTGTGTTACGTAATTGAGCTGCTGATTTGCAGGCGATCTTTGGATTTGCCTCGCCTCGGTCCGCCAGGCCGGCACCACGAACAAGTGTTGCAGAATGATGTATCGGTGTTTATTTACAATGAAATAAATTTAATTTTGTATTCGTATTTTTGCAAATCATATTTATTTGCTTATTATGCTTACGTGGTTGTGAATTGTGTATTTGTGTGTTTAAATAATGTGGTGGGTTACTGTGGTTTTAGTTATTTCTGTTGTTGGTGATCGGTATTACAAAAACACCCAAACTTAGTAGTTCCGGAAAGTCTTTTTTGTCATCTTATGTTATATGGTAGCAATTACAATGATATATGCAAAAAATATACATTTTATTTAAAGATTATTACATGTTATTTATGGATTCCGAGAAAGGGCAACTCAATAATAAATGTACCTATGATTTGAAAAAGTATGATAATGTAGTCCATGGATAATGCACGTGATTTTCAGAAGACGCAAACCATTTGAACATAGGTACCCACAAATGTGCATGTCGGACCATGCACCATGCAGGGTTCCGTACTCATGTGGTCATGTCTACGTCTGGCACCCAAGCACCCAACGCTATTAAAAAAAAAAAGTATACGCCATAAATAATCTATGCTGTCGAGGTGGGATGGTGCGGTATAGATGTTTTATTGCATAGTAGGTAGAAGTTAGTTTTCCTTTTAACTTGGTTATATGGGTGAATTTTTGAGATGGAAGTTTTTGCATAATTTGCTGGATTTTCTTACATGCTGGGAAAGAGACACAAAAATCATTTAAAATGCTGTATGAGGCACCCTTTCGTGGCCATTATTTTGGGTAAAATCTAATTTCAAAAATTTTGTGCACCGAAAATTTCACCAGTGCCACTAAAATTACAATGTAATTTTGCTTTGAAATAAGTAATGAAAACATGTGCATGTTTTATGACCTCATTATATTTAAAAAAACAATACTGGGTCGAATTCGAAACGGTGGTGTCGTCCTAACTGTACTGCATTTTATAGTCATTTAATATTTATAACCTCAAAATCTTGCGATTATCATCTTGTGAAATAGAACTGCAAAAGTGATAAAGAGAATTGTGTGCATGCAGTGTGAGCATGTACAGAATTAATAAAAGTATTGTTTTCTTATGGTGTGTATTTTTGAGGGTCAAATAAAAACAGTAATAATAAATAATATTAATATTAATAATAATTATGCACTTACTTAATAATTGTTTTATTGTATGATCTTTACTAACATTACTATAAGAATTCATTTCATTCCATGTATTACTAACACAATGATCCTTTGTTGGTCAAAAAATAATTGATTAAATTAAATTATATCCATATTATTGTCCACCTTTGACGTTTATGGCAAAAAGCTCACTCTTTCCGATGTCTGAAAATATATTCGAACTTTCCTTTCCCTTTCGTAACATTGTGGCAATACGAGTAACTATACTGCATGCAATTCATCTGTGATGTGTCTCTTTGTTGTGACTTCGTCACGCTCAGGTGTATTGGGCGCTGCAAGCGCGTTGTTCGGGATAAAATGAGAAATTTTGCGCTCAGACTTACGTGGACTTAAATTTGAGAGCGATACTTTAAATCTGAAGCTCAGGTTGAAATTAAAGTGAGTACACGCCCACCTGCCGCTCGGGTGATTTCGGGTCCACTTTGGACCGAGTCGGGGCGAAGGGAGGGCTCGTATTTTACAATTAAATTTTTCTGGCGCGATCTGACCGAGTGTGTACGCCAAGCTACGCCGCTACGCAAGCTGTGGGGTGGGTGATAGCGGTTCTAAAACTGTTCACTTATTTTGCCAAATTTTTTTTTAAGTGAAAGCTTCTTTGGGCGCGTTGAACACTTTTTTGGTAAACTAAAATCATGGAGCTCGCGTCATCGTCACAGGACGCTTTTCATGAGCTATATGTATACTGTGTATATGTGTGTACTTTTTGGGTGAGTTGGGTTTTCACTTCTATCGGCAGTCCCTAAAGACTGCCTCGAGGGTTTTTTTATGTCAGATTTAACTTGCCTACTCTGAGCAGAGTGAATTTGATTTGTTCAATTCTTCGCATATACAGTGGTGGCCATATATAAACAACTAGATACGGAATCAACCAGCAATCAACAGGAAGAAATACTTATTAGCTCATCTAAAACTTATGCGCCAACGATCGGTGTTGTTTCGACCTCAGGTGGCGACAGTTGTCAACAATTACAGTCGGTTCATTCATACTCGTCTTATTTGGTAAACAAGTTTCTAATCTCAAAATGCACCTTTGTTGGCTAAAACAGCTATTTCCTTGCAAATAAAGGGTACCTACTGTGGTAATTATATACCTACGTACTTAGATTTGTAAAAAACTGTAGACATCATAGTTGACTTATTTGTGTACCGTTTTGAAAAAAATGATATCTCACCGAGTTTCTTGCCGGCTCTTCTCAATAGAGGTTTTTTCTGAACCGGTGGTAGATTCATTCCTTGCCCTTCATAAGAGCTTAAATTGAATAAAGATATTTTTACTTTGACTTTATATTACTTTTTTTCCTAAACTTATCCTCTTCCAGTTTCATTTCTAAATGTTTAAATATGGCCTATACCTGCTTGATGTCGCAAACCGCATTGAAACCCGTACAAAAGTTTGAAAAAGCCGACAAACAGCCATCAAACATGAAATTCAAAATCATTGGGATGTGTTATGTTGATCATTCTGAAGCTCCCCTTTTCCACTGTTATCTTAAATTTTATAGGTAAGTACATTGCATACCTGCAACATAATAATATAAATCCTAAACATCAATGATTCTCGTACAAACATCTATCTCTATCTAGTTCTATTGAACAATGATTCCTATATACTAGTTAAAAAGTGATGATAAATAATTTAATAATGTCAGACCACGCCCTGCCTTCGATGTAATTTTATAGCATCAACTATTTACTAAACAGTTTGGGAATCCTCGGTACGTAGTTTAATATCGCAGCGGCAACGATACGGGCGTCACGTGCGCGCAAAGATACGCGCACACAGACGCGCGCGCACGCAGCCGCGCCTGCACGTCTAGCACGACCTGCCCGCGAGTCATTTGTCGCTCAGTGCATCCCTTACATAATTAACTAGTTTGACAGAGACGCACTGAGCGACAGACGACTCGGGGGCATGTCGATGTAGCCCCGCTGTAGTAGCCACGTGCATGTGACATAGGGGGCCTGGGACTGAAATCTGGAAATTCACGTTCAACTAATTTTATAAATTTTCCCATTTCAAAAATTTGGTAAGTATCCATGAGAAAGTTTTGTTTATGTTACCGGCTAACCGCTCTATTTCGGCACTTTTAAATTACCAATATGAAAATCGGTCCGGAAATCTATATAAACATTATACAGGTTGTCCCAATAATAGTGGGCCAAATGAGGACCTTCTGTATATACGATCACGTGCTATTAAAATAATCCAAAGTAGGTCTAATAAAAGTATCACGGTATTCGAGATATCTATTCACAATTTAATAATAAATCAACTTTTTCGATTTGATTTCAGTCTTACGTTTGCAATTTTCTGGGATAAAACAAATACCTATCATATGTATAAACAGGCTATATAAACTTTTGGAAATAAAACTGGAAGGGGGTCAAAGAGAGTATTGAATTTAGTACCTACGGGAAAAACTAATTCGTTCACTTAATACTTGATATAAATACTCGTCAAAACAAACAATTAGGTATACGTTAGAGAAAAAATTAAACTTCCCCTAGATAGGAGGCTTTCGAGTGCTAAACTTTGTTTGAGAATAACCGATTCTATTTCTTTATCAACTTGAAACTTGGTATATATGCACCACTAAACAAAGAAATAAATCCCCTAAAATAATAATAATACAATTTATTTTCTAAGTTATCAACGTTTTCATTTAACAATTTTCTTAAGCTATAAATTTTCCTTAACGCTAATATCCGCTAGTATGGGAAGAAGTGATACCATATACCTATGCTGATTATCTACTTAAAATTTGGCACAAATACTCTTCGACAATAAATAATCCTACTTCCTACTTATCCTATTAATATTATAAATGCCAAAGTTTGTGTGTCTGTATATTTGTTACCGCTCGATACGGCTGAATGAATTTTCATGAAATTTCGTATATACATAGTTATAATTTGGCTCCCGGAATAGGAAATAGGGTATTTATATCTAGGATTAGTCAAAAGGTCCCGAGGGAATAATTACAACCGAATTGCACGCGGAAGAATCAAATAACATTTGTCGGATATTCCGGAACTATAGGAGTAATCATTATTATATTTAAATCGGTTAACGCTTGAATTTTCCTTGAATTCGAACTCCTAAATGTCATTACACATTTGCACTATTCTTTAAAAATTGGTTGCAATCCGTAAATACGACTCATCCCCAAACATTAAAGGTGATCAGTCTCGGGCAACATTACAGCACCTGTTACAACCCCCAGAGAATAACCCCTGTTAGCTTACTATTCTTTATTACTCTTGGTACACTTACTAACCATTATAGATCGTACGGGGTGATAATAGCTATCAAAATCAAATAGCAAGACTTTATTTAGTATGTTTGTTTACTTTTATTAAATCCGGCTAATCAGATTTAAATAAGTATTATAAAGGTACGTATCGTACATGCGTTGAACAAATAATGAATGTTGATCTTTTGTGTGTAAATAAGTAAGGTGAATCTGGTAGCAAATTACTACCTACCCGATGAGAGTTTATCAGGTTTAACATTTTACTCAAATGTTATATTTAAAGTGAACGAACGAATCCCTTTTATAATACTACTTTTCTCAGGAACGGCGTAAGGTGTCCAGCTGAAATGCATAGGTTTATATTTAGAAGCCCACACAAAATGATTACAGCATATAATTAGGGCAAACTAAAATTTAACAAACTTAAAAATAAAAAATATTTTGCTCATCATGCGGTATGTCATTCGAAAGCTCTAAGATTGTGAAGCATAAATATAGATTTATTCAGATTATAATCATAATAAATCGTTCAGGAAATAGCTCCAATGTTCTCCACTTTGGAAGAAAATTAAACGAACTGATAAACATTTATGGTTTCGTTAAAAAATGTATCTCAAAGGTGTTTTTTTGTTGGTGCGCCATCACTCCCTTAATACCGCATAACTCCGTCAATTATGAACTGAGTTGGATGGTTTTTTTTATTGAAAGAATATACCTATCTAGCGATAAGACCGCCTATTGTTCCCTAACTTTATTTTGTTAGTGTATGCTTTTTTGTTCTTTTTGTGGTGTTCAATAAAGAGTATTTTATTGTACCTGTTATTTAGTCCCGTTAAAGTCAAAACTAAGATCTGATGGTGGAATCTATGATGCATCGATGAAACTCCTCAAATATAGGCACGCATATCAATTCTGGTATTTTCTGTATACTCACTGAGTTGCGTTCCTAAAGCATTATTTGATGAAATGGACGGAACCAATAATGAACACCATATATGACCAGCGAAACTCTTCAATGCTGAGGATTTCACGGATTAGATATTTTGCTCTATAAGGCATGGTAAATTGTTACTGACGGCGAAGAACCAGGAGAACTCCTCAACGTGTAACTTCTTTGCACCTTGGAGCAACACTTTGGCAGGAGGTAGAAGAGAGCCGCACGCGTTCATAGTTTTGATTTACAAAATAGTTGCGGCGGTTTCAACTTGGATTATACAATAACATTCAGGAATTTGACTGTCACGTCGGGCTGATCGCAATAAAGCACGGTTATTGCCAAGTGCGACGAAAAATTAATAATCGCAACCCTTGCAGTGCAGTTGCGGAGCAAGTGCGCGAGGCGTGCCTCCGAATGCGCTGTCATCAATTACACCGACACGATTACTGTCGCGCATTGTCTCGCCACCCCAAACCGTGACCTCGTTTGACTTAGCCATAACCAGCTTATTAGACAATAGCTGCTTTCGACTGGATTCGTGTTCGACTCGAAACCATGCAAGTTAACTAGGAAAGTAGGTATACCTATTTCATCTTTGCACGGTAAAATCACCAAGAAGTTTAGTGTTTTTCTAGTAAAATATGAAAATCAGTTCAGAAGTTCGTGAAAACAGATTAGACACCTACATAAAGGACGGTTTATGAAATATCGAAAGCTATAGAAATCGCGTTAAAGACCAGAGGCGAGGCGATGACGTTATGATACTGAAAAATAACCAATTTTCTTTGAAATAATTTAAGAACGTTTAGTACCTTTTTAAAGGTATCTTTTAAGAAAGTTCTAAGGTCGAAGTTAAACTATCTTTATTCAATATTGAAATAATTTAATAACATTTAGTACCTTAAAAGTATCATTTAAGAAAGTTCTAAGGAACTTGGCACCTGTCAGATCTCAACTTTTTATCGGCGATACCGTCAACCCCTGACGTTTTTGTACCGAACTTGGCCCTTTTTTTCACGTTTTTGATCTGATATATTATTTCCCAAACTTAGGTAAGGTTTAGTTAGATTTATGACAATCCTGAAAAGTTAAGTTTTAACAAGAAATAAAAGGATGAAAATTTGTAAAAAATGATAATCTGCGGAACGTTGCCAATCATTTGAGAACCAAACAAGTTCCCACAGATTCGACTGCAAGAAACTAAGCGTCAAATCCCGTATAATGCCGTGGCATACATTACTATCGCAGATTAAGGCCGGGTTAAACCCGGGATTAACGCTTTCACAGTATGCACGATTAGCTTTATTATACCTTATTAATATGATATTATACATCAAACTAATGTTAGAAAATCAAGGAAAATAGCTTTATGCATTTTATTCTTATTTATTTATATAAAGCCGAAAATCCGCAGCAAGTTTTCCATATAAATATGTATTCATGTGAAAATGATTTGATCGCTCTAACGGAGACATTTCTTACTAGCTCAGTACATGATGCGGTACTTTTCCCACCTGGATACATTGTTTTGCGGAAAGACCGTGTAGGCGACGGTGGACGGGGCGGGGGCCGAGCGTAGCGAGGCCGGCTGACTCAAAGCATGACTAGGAACGGCTGCATTCGGCGAGATTTTTGGAGTCCGACCACGCCGTCTAGTGTGGCCCCTCTTGGTCCTGGCCCTTGAGGCTCCCATCTGACACAGCTACCTGGATGGGATCGGAAGAGTCTAACAGGATATTCTTGGGGCGCCTGATGGGGGCACCACTGTCGCAAATATATCGGGATTGAAGGGGGCTTGGACGTTCCCGAATAAGGTCTGGTCGGCGAGAGTTGATAAAAAAGTTAAAAGTCAGGGCTTCTTAACTCCTTACAAATAGCGGCCCGCTAATTATTTTTACCGATGATAATAAAAAATTAAAGAGTATTTTTTTTTTCATAGAATATTATTATTGAATTGCCTAACTGTATAAAAATAAACGCAACACGCGAAGAGACGGAACACATCCCAACGCCACACTCGAAGTCACACACAAGACACGTCATATCCATACTCAACGCGTTTTAAACAAGTGTCATAGATATATTTTTCTTTTTCGTTTCTTTGGCCGAAGGCTCGCGAAGCCAGTGCAGATTATTGAATTTATATGACATTTGACGCGGACATATAAGACATTAATTTGCAATATGGCAATTATGTATATGAACAAAACAAATATATTACTTTCGCCGCCGTCCGCCCGGCGTGAAACCGCAATTGACAACATCTGCGTCCCTCGTACCACGAAACTCAGTGCGCGGCGATAAGCGACGCCCGTCATACAGTTTGCGATAGTTAAGCGACAGTCGCTAGTTCGAAACGATGTCATAATATTTATCAACTCTCGGCGAACAGACCTTAGAGGCGCTTGAAACAAACGATAGCGCGATGCAGCGGCGGGCACAGCGACAACTGTCGACCCCCATGATAAACATCATAACTTGGCGTGCGACTACTTTAAGAGGTACCTGCAATTCGCTGGTGCGTGAACAGGTTCCATTTTATCATTAGTTTCGTACGGAACCCTAAAAATGTCAATGTGACATTTATTCTGAACATTAAATATAATTAACGTTGCGGCAGCTAAAACAAATCGTCTATTACCATTTTATTAATTCCAGAAGTTCCTTTATTGAAATTAAATTAAATGGCTCGGGATTTAATGAGAGAGACGCCGTCATCTTAAGAACGTTTCGAGGTACGTTTTTTTATTAAAAGACCACGATAACGACTGACTAGTGGGTCTGCCTTACCCACCGTATAATATATTAGCGAGTGCGCGGAATCGGAATATTGGTGTACCGTAGGCATACCAATCAAAAATAAAATAAATTAACCGACTAAAAGGAGGGTTATGATTTTGATAATTTGATAAATGCGATATCGCTAGAAGCGTCTTGATCGTCCTCTGGTTATAGGCTATGTGACGTCACTTTAAATTGAATATGGCACCCTCTAGCACTGCTCTAGCAAGTGAAGTTGAAGCTAGCTCTTACAACCGATGGGTCGCGACCCCCGGGGGGTCGCAAGCCCTTACTCAGGGGTCGCAAAACCTTGCTCATGGGTCGCGGGCGTTAGCCAGGTTTTTAAATACCTCGTCGTTGAAATCACTGACAGTATTAATACAGTCATAGGGGGTGGTCAGATTTTTTTTAGTTGGTAAGGGGTCGCGTACTCAAAAAGGTTGAAAAACACTGCTCTAGAAAAACACAGTCATGAACAAAGAAATTATCATTTTAATGATTACGTGTTGGCTATCAAATGAAAGAGATTAATTAGCTGACAGATTAGTTATATATTAGCTGTTTCATACTCTTTAGACCGTGACGTTTCAGTAGATGTCAATTGACTGACAAACGAGCTGACGGCCCACCTGATGGAAAGTGGTCACCGCCGCCCATGGACATCTGCAACACCAGAGGTGCTGCCAATGCGTTGCCACTGTTGCCAGTCTAGGGAGGATGGGGAATGGGGATGGGATAGGGATGACGGAATATGCCTCCGGATCTCGTCACTCACCGTACGAAACGCAATAGCAAGCTATTACTTTACGCCGATATTCTGTGAGAGTGTGGTACTACCCCGGTCGAGCCGGCCCATTCGAACAGTAATCATCTAGTGAGGATTACTGTTTGGCTCTACCACTACATTTTGTTAGGATTCGATACCACACCACCTCAAAACACTTTTATTATCCCGACGTTTGTCAAGACTACTGCAGTAATTAATTGGTCTATCTATACTTATAATAAAAGGCTAGGCTAACGAATTCCATTTTGTACATAAAAGATATTAATAAAATAATGATAGATTTAACGATCAGGCTTTTATTTAAAGATGTTGAAACTCCTTTTAATTTTTTTATTGTCTGTCTGTGTGTCGATTAATTTGTGCGACCATCACGCTAAAAGTGCTCGACCGATTTTGTTGAAGGTTGGTGTGGCAATAGTTTATAGTCTGGGGTCGCATATAAGATAATATTTATCTCAAAATTCATTCCCTAAGGTGGTAATATAGGGGATGAAAGCCCTGCGTCGGTGGATATCATATTGGCAAAACATGATATTCTCAAAATATCATTTTCGCAAAACACGATGTTCTCATAATATCATATTCACATAATCATATAATTTATAAAATAAAAAAACCGACTTCAAATAGCCTTTGAAAAGTACCTAAGTTTTTTTGTTCACATTCTATTTATTATCCTGTGATTTAACGACACACATTTACTACATAAGTAAGAATAGCATAATGCCAATTGCTCATCACCATTTACAAACTGTTGCTATCCACGGTGTAAGGATGTCAATCGTTGAGGAGTTCTATCGGTTCTTCAATTTTACTACATGAACTTTCATGGACATAAGTTGCTTCAGAACTTTATAACGCAATTTAATCGCCAACCGTGAAATACTCAACATTTAGGAGTTCCAGTGATCATCTATGGTCTTCATCAACAGTTCCACTTCACCAAATAATGCTTTTGGAACGTAACTGCTTGAGTTATTACAGAAATACTAAAATTGCTCTATGCTTGCCTATAATATTTGAAGAGTTCCATCGATTCCTCATAGATCCTCTGATCATAACTCGACTTTAACTACAACGAGACCAAACTGGAGGTATACCCGACCGATAAAAAAAAGAATTTTCAAAATCGGTTTATAGATGACGGAGTTCTGAAGTAACAAACATAAAAATAAATAATAAAAAATACAACCGAATTGAGAACCTCCTCCTTTTTTTTCGAAGTCGGGTAAAAACAAGATATTTTCATAATAGTGGCTATCATTATTTCGACATGCTTCCCATCGAATCCACGTGAACTGTGGAACAAGTAAGGGGATGAGATATCAGAAGATATTTTACATCGAATTCCTGTCAGTTCAGGGAATCCCGATCTCGACGTGAATGAGGAGATACATAACCAGGCTTTGCTTTTGATCGAAGACATGTTACCTCATGTGCGGCAGTTTGTTGGTCAAGTTAGGAATGCCAACGCCATATCATGGAATGAATGACGCTTTCAATCGAGAATTGGAACGTGAACGTGAATACGATCGAGATGCATTGAACCAATTAGTTCGAACGAATGTGCCACTGTTGAACATCCAACAGAAGGAAGTGTGTGTATGATACGTTGTATATCACAAAGTGCTTCAATGAAGGGAGTCGACCCGAGTGCAACCCGTCCAGCAAATAGTTTAACTGAAAGTAGTAGCAGCAACAATGCTACGCGCATGCGCGGTCCCAGAGGGGGGGGGGGGGGGGGGTCACAGGGGGCATGACCCCCCCAAAATCTAAAAGTAAAGTTTAATTTAATCGACATAATACTCATTTATTATTAGTGACCCCCCCAAAATTTCAGGCTGCGACAGCGCCTGGCTACGCGTGTCATTTCGATTCGCTTCAATAAAGCAAATGCCTCGCTGCCACGTGAATTACATTCATTTCATTTTGATTTTTGTACATTTATTGAACTTAATTCATTTTGAGTAAGCTTAATAAGAAAATAATTTAATTCAGCTAATAAGTTAACACGTTTATTGATTCTGAGGCAGTACCAGGCAGGTATCACTCCACACTTTTGGTATGCTCGGCCGTCGCGTTGCTCGGAGCTTTAAAGGCCGGGGCAAACCAAATGCGGTTACGGAGCGTTTGCGGCGCGAACGCGGGTCTGCGCCGTTGTCGACCGGCGCGGGCGGATATACCATGCCACACCGCGGCGGCGCGGGACCGCCGCGGTGCCGCGGCTACTTTGGTGTGGCATGGTAAATCCGTCCGCGCCGTTCGACAACGTGCGACAGTGTGCTCGGGCCTTAAATCGCAGTAGGTTGCCGGTCGCTCACTCGCTGGACGATTCGCGCGTTGTTGTTGGATGACGCGGTTTAAAACTGACAACCCTAGCGTACACGAAAGAGCACGTTTTATGCGACGGAAAGAAAAGGCATGATTAGGCATATACTTATTTTCGTACCAACACACCGTTTTTGTTAGACAGTGATTCTTCTGTACGTTAGTACTATTATCTATTCTGCGGCGGTACGAATTTCTCCGGGTCAGCTATTTAAGTAATAAATTAAATATATGGAAGTCGGTGGTGGCATGTAAATTAGGTATACATCTCTCATACTGTGTTCATTTACTTGACGCTGATTGTGATAGTATATTTCATTTATTATTTAATTAAAATTATATATTTCAGATTCAAGGTGATTTACTAACGAAGGCAAACCTCTTTTGAGCCGGTTTTGTTTTAAGTATAAAATAATTTGTTTTGGACATGTGGTTTTCATGTAGCGTGTGGTCATACAGCACACTATTAAAAGTAGTGACTATATTCCTTTTTGCGAATGGAAGGAGCCAGCTGCTCTGTGTAATGATTATAAAGTTGTGTTTGTAAATAAGTCGTATTGAGAATGAATAGCTTTCACGTAAGTACTCATTACTTTCTTATGATATGGTACAAAAGGACCATTTATGATGAGACTTGATTGTCTGTCTGTCTACATGTCACAGCCGTTTATCTCAGCAACTTATGTTATCAACTTGAAATTTGGAATAGTTAAAGAACTTGCGTGGCCTCATATATTGCAGGAACAATATACCTAATTTAAGTATTACTGAAAAAGGGGGCCAAGGAAGTCGTTCAAATTTTGGAAGCCAAGCAATAGGGTCAAATGGGGTCTCATATGAACGGGCTTTGTTTAAGCCTTTCAAAACCATTGTTGGCATATTTTTATTATTCATTCATTAACAATAATGTGCAATAATTGACCCTCCCCCCCTTTTATCTGCCCTACCAAAAATTTCAAATTATTCATGGAGAGAGAAAGTAAGGTATTTTTTACAGGGAAAATAAAACTAGATACAAAATATTTATCGTAACAAAATAAAACGTAATTTGCAAGGTCTCACTCGACGGTTGCGTAGTGATAGAAGCTTTATTTCATAAGTAGGTTTAAATGGTTATCCGGTTATAAAAAGCTATTTCATTTTTATTTTTAGAGTTTCATACCTAAAGTATTGTATGTTTTTTATTATTATTATGATTTTTCTGTTGATTTTTCGGTAGGGGTATAGGTATAAGTCAGTCGCATATAACTCATGAACCAATGAAGCTTACAATGTCGTGATAGTTTTCCTTTTAATTAAAAAACCTTTATAACATTTTAATAATACCTACTTATATATTATATTTGCACAGGGATCCCACAGATTGATATAATTCAACGATAAATTATTCATATAACATTGACAATCGTAAGCCAGCGCCACATACTATTTAATTTGGGTCGCGTGTGCGAAACGCGCCACGCGATAATGACGTCTCGTGGTAACTGTGTCAAAATTATTAGGGCATAGTTGCCTTAAGCTGCATTCACATTAGTCTGACGTGTTGTGTCGTGGTGGTCTCTGACGTGATGGCGAGGGTTCACATCTATGTGCCTTGTTGTGAGACCTTCTGACGATATTTTTAATCAATCTCTCGTCTTGGTTCCCTGAGAGTTCACATGTTTGTAATGTTTTTTCATGAATCATCTGACTCAGATTCAGTTTTTTAAGAAGATTTTCAATTATTGGCACTGGCAACGCTTCTAATAAAGGCAAGAAAGAGAAGATGATATTGGATTCATCCAGTGAATTTCATACTTGCACGTGGCTCTGACGCGTCACAACACACCCATTGGCGCATGCCCACTAGTCTGATCCGTTGTGACATGGCCGCCCCCCCCTACCCCCCACCTCACCCATCCTGACGCAGACCGGGACCGCTTGTGATGCGACACGACACAAGCCATCACAACACACTGTATCAGACATTTGTGAACGGAGCCATATTAAATGTATGAAACCGATACTGTTCTGCGCGTCACGACACAATACGTGAGACAAAATGTGAATGCGGCTTTGTGAATTTGCTATTTAGTTTCAATATAAGGTATCTATATTAATAATGCGAGTTTACTGTTATCAAAATTGATAAAGTTCTTACCCAGTCATAGGTTGTTTTTGCAAATAAAATCAGCAATCAGCGTGGACTGTAGTGGACCTTACACAATAACTGTGCAAAGCGGCTTGCTCCTTATTTTTGCTTACTCTTTACTTATTCGCTGAATGAACGTTTGAGTTTTGAATTTTGTTTTTTTTTTTACTAAATTTGTTACATTATTGATTTGGAATTCAAAATGTTTTAAAGCTGAGATTAAGTAATCGGGATTGAGGTGCAGCCATGTAATTCTCTAGCGGCTGAAACGCGATGAGGGACATATTCAATTTTACCGAATGGCTTTGTCGTTACAGTCTACATTAATACAATAGTTTCGTTTATCCGCTGATCAGCCAATGCCCACGTACCATAATCACACAAAAGATCTCATTATCAGTAGTATTAACCTTTTTTTGTCAAGTAGGTAGAAAGCTCTAAAAAAACATACCTAACTTATATATTATCATAATACTAATGAATTTTATTGCACTCCACGGCCATATTGCAAATTCCTCAATTTATTGTCCTCTGCACCGTTTGAAACCTAGCACTATAATTTTATACGGCAATTATAAGCCAGTTTATTAAATTTCCTTGCTGTTCATTTTTTTTCTTTATAGCGTAGTATTTAAGGTTTAATTTGAAATTAAATTTAGGCGGAGGGATTGACGCCGCCCCGACACCGGGAGAGCTCTGGCGCGGTAACCACGTTGTGTGCTGAGAATTTATCAAATGCGACTGTCGCTTTATTTACCGCTAGTGGACCCGCCACAGCTTCGC
Source organism: Tortricodes alternella (assembly GCA_947859335.1). Classification (NCBI taxonomy): domain Eukaryota; kingdom Metazoa; phylum Arthropoda; class Insecta; order Lepidoptera; family Tortricidae; genus Tortricodes; species Tortricodes alternella. The sequence continues at coordinate 15,454,259 of OX401970.1, read as the reverse complement.
CTGCGGTATTTTCCATACAATCTTTATCACCTCTTTTCACCCCTTTAGGGATGGAATTTCAAAAAAACGCCTGCTTAGTGCACCTCTAGGGTACTCGAGGAATATCTCCTCCAAATTTCAAACCCGTTTAGGTTGTGCGTTGTCTATAAGTGAGTCACTGTACTCTTTTATATGTATTGATTATTATGTGTTTAATTCAACTCATGCGTTACTGGTATTAAGACATTTGAAACTATATTATGTGTCAGTCGTTACTTTGCTTCTATAAAATTTTATCTGCAACAGTTTTATCTTACGATACGCTGTTTAATAGTTAAAGTATTCTGATGCATAGAATGTAAAGGGTGTTCTGAGTAAATGAGAAGCATGGTGAGCCGGGCGGCGTGTGCGCGTCGCGCGGCACGCGCCCTTAAGCCCGCGCAGACGTCGCCCGCGCCACTAAACGTCAAATCGAGCGATTGATAAGCCGCCCGCCCGCGGCCGCCCGCCGGTGTTTGCACACCGGCCTACGCGCTGCGTTTATGCTTGCCCGTGGGATGTCAACTTATTGTTGCCATCACAATCAATTCACTGTATAATGTCACAAACTCGGACCATGGGAACAATAATATTTTTGTTCTGACTTCGTGATTTTTGTCGTTACTAATTCATCTCCGAATTTTATTGGACTTATTATTGCTTTGGATGATATGATAACCTATTGGGATACTACTAACGCACTATTTATTTAAATAGTGCGTTAGTAGAATTTAGAGCGTCTAATTTTAGAGTTCCGTGATTAGAAGGTAAAAAAGGAACCCTTATCGTGAGACTCCATTGTCTGTCTGTATGTACGTCTGACCGTCCGTCTGTCCGTCCATCCGTCGGTACGTCTGTCGGGTGGTGTAAACGAGCAACACACTACCGGTGGTAGGTTTCACCGCGGCTGGTCACCATCCCCTTGGCAAAGCAATGGCCCGCCAAGCTACTGCAGTCATGTTCCGGCATGATGTCTTAGGGTCTGAACAGTTGCAATGATCAAGGCAACGTTTTTTAATTCCAGGTCGGTACCTATCGGTCAACATCTTTATTTTATGTTTATGAACGCGGTACGATTATGAACCACAACATATTGACAAGACACGGAAAGGAATACATTTCGGTCCGATCGGTGATGTAACGCGGTGAAATGTTTGGGTTAGTATCAGATGGTCGTAAACGCAACTGGTCTACAGCATCAACTCGCCTAAAAAGTTACTCTCGTCAGAAAATTATTATGTCTACTGCCCTATTATCAATTCGACTTAAATGTAAGTGGTCTAAATAGTTGGTCGCCTATTAAGCAACTCGTGTTAAAAAACAAGTGATCTATATAGTTGGTCACCCGTGAAGCAACTCGTCTTAAATGCGTGTCGGTTAAGCCTGTTTCAATCTTACCAGAGCGTTCAGGTTCAGCAGTATGACTGTAAATGAGTGAAAATCGGACAATATGAGGCAAACATACATAACTCAGGTTTGTTTGGTTAAGTTCGGTTGAGGAATCGTAGAAATATTTCAAGTACCTATACCACCTACACTGAAAACTTCTCTATTTTATTAATACTTTTTCTTAGAAATAAATAAAATAAACAAAAGTAATATTAAACCAATCCCTATAATAACTAAACTAACCTAAAGGAAACTATTATTTCTGACGAGTTGCTTTTTAGACCGAATTGCGAATTTGTCCAGGTTATTTTAAAACGATTATCTATGGAGTCCAGTTGATCTATGAGGAATCGATGGAACTCTTCAAATATTATAGGCACGCATATAGCAATTTTAGTATAATCTGTAATAACTCAAGCAGTTACGTTCCAAAAGCATTATTCGGTGAAGTGGAATTGTTGATGAAGACCATAGATGATCACCGGAACTCCTGAATGATAAGTATTTCACAGTTGACGATTAAATGTCTTTATAAGTTTGTGAAGCAATTTATGGTCATGAAAATGCATGTGGTAAAATAGAACTGGGTTTGAAGAACCAGAAGAACTCCTCAAAGATTGATGCCCTTTCACCCTGGATAGCAACATTTTGTAAATGGTGATGAGCAATTAGCATTATGCTGTTGTTGCTTGATGTAATAAATGTGTTTTATACGATAAGCACTAAAAAGTATAAAATAAAATAATAATTTAACAAATAAAAAAACCGACTCCAAAACCCCACTGAAAAGTAAGAAATAATAATTGGCTTTTGTAAGTCATTTACCTAGAAATACATACATACATAGCATCACGCCCGAAATCCCTAATGGGGTGGGCAGAGTCACAAGACTACTTGTGGCCACGTTCGATTAATTAGTCCTAAGATGGTATGATGATTACCTAGAAATGGGAGATATATTATTGGTTAAGTGACGTCATAAATTAAATATATCGAAGTCGGTGGCAAGTTAATAAGGTAATAGGTACATGGACTTTCCAATACATCCCTCATACTGTGTTCATTTACTTGACAAGTCACCACCAACCACCAACCACCAACTTGCCACCGACTTCGATATATTTAATTTATGACGTCACTTAACCAATAATATATCTCCCATTTCTAGGTAAATGACTTACAAAAGCCAATTATTATTTCTTACTTTTCAGTGGGGTTTTGGAGTCGGTTTTTATATTAGTAGCACGGAATAAAAAGGTATATGTATTTTTGAAATGTAAAAATAAGTAAATACGAGTTACGAATTATAAATCGGACATAGTTCGGATCATATTGCCAAGTTAGGCACTGCCTAAAAACGCCTATAATATGAACAGTACCCTGCTTAGCATGCATTCTAGGCATCTTTATTATAATGTAGGTATGTACCTGCTAAATAGTGATAGGACATAACATTAGTGCCACAAGAGTCAAATTATTTCTCCAAGCTGTTTTTGTAACACCTGCATCAATAATCGAAACGCTTTCTATTTGTTCGCCGCACTATCTCTGCCCTGAGTAAACATTCGACGCAATTTCGCACCACGACCGACGTCGCATGTACAACGCAGTTGATAACGATTATCCATTATTATTCAACAAAATATGTCAGGTTCCCATTGCCCGTCAGTATTAAAATCATATTGTAACAGATAGGTAATTCCCTATAACCCACGAACTTAGGTATTCTTATAAACATGGACAAATTCGTTTTCCGTATGTAAATATCATTATACATACATACATAGCATCACGCCGGAAATCCCTAATGAGGTGGGCAAAGCCACAAGACTACTTGTGGCCACGTTCGATTAATTAATTAGTCCTAAGATGGTATGATGAACCGTATGGTGACAGGTGAGCAGCCCATCGCCCATACAGATAGTCCACCATGTTGAAGAGGACGGGCCCTTAGTCGACTTTTACGACATGCCAGGATGATAAGCATCTGCACGCATTCTATGCTATTTCTTCACTCCCAGTGCAGCAGAGGAGTATCATTATATACTTATCATTATATTGGATCCAATTCGTCATGCCATGCAAACTTTCTTATTCTTCCTTTCGTATTATTTGTTGTAGTAAAGCCATCTTTTTGGATGTGTGGAAGTTTTAGGTTCAAATATTTTACTCATTTTAACTTACGTATATTTGAAAAAACATGGTAGATACACTTTAACCAATTGGGTTACTTTGGCTCTGGTATTTTGTTGTCGATATTATGTTCTAGTAGTATGGAATTCTTCACACCCAGGACAAAGTTTTGTCAATATCTGAAGAAGAAGCTCATAATCTTGCATGATGAAGGTCTTCTGACGATGGCCTTTCAAAAACAATCAATAAAGAAAGGTTGTGTTTTCATCACAGAAATGGATTTCTAAAAACTTTAATTCCAGTGAGCCTAAATTAGTTACCTACTTAGTAAGTATTTAGAAGTTTATATTTACTAGGCAGGATGTTGGTTTAGTTAATAACATAAGCTATTTAAGTTACTTACAACATATCGTCGGCGCGAATCCCAAAATCGCTATGTGTTTTTTTGCGGTTTTTTTTTATTTTTTCACTAAACGCTTCGGATTTAATTTCTGCATCAGCCCACAAAAAAATAGTAGTTTATGCAACGGTTGCATAATGATAGGCCTTAAAACACTAGTGCGGTTTTCATGAAACGAGCCGTAGGCGAATTTCATAATAAGATCGCACGTGTGTTTTAAGGCCAAATTATGCAGAGTTGCATACATAACTTTATCTACACACATATTATAAATCCTCCATGATGGGTTCAGAAACAACATTTTCTGGCAACAAGTTATTTGTTGCAACCGTGGCTGCATATTTCCGATATCCGGCGCATTTTCACATCACACACACTCCGAGAAGACTACTTACTATTCATATTTTCAACTAAAATGTAAATTACAAACAAATTTTTCTATTCAATTAATTCTACTTTCGTTCAGCAAAACACCAACATGGCGCCGATTCGATCCTCCGTCAAGACCATTTTTTTTTAATCATAGACAAACGGATGAAGTCTCTATTCTCACGTCACTCGAGATCAAATATTGTGCAGTTTATATTAAAAAAACATACTGAATTGACGTTTCGTATCAATAACTGTTTTAATATCTATGGATACTAAAATAGAGACCCACTTGAGTTTTGACAGCTGTTCCAAATTTAATCTCATTTCTTTACTTAAAACGATAAAGAAGTCATGTTATTTCTTTATCGCAGCACTGGTTTTTCCTAATTGGTTGTCAAAATGGTGGACATTTCCTACGGTTTTTGATTAACCAATGGAGGTTTTATGATATGGGTGTAGATAATAGTAGTTTATGCAACGGTTGCATAATGATAGGCCTTAAAACACTAGTGCGGTTTTCATGAAACGAGCCGATAGGCGAGTTTCATAATAAGATCGCACGTGTGTTTTAAGGCCAAATTATGCAGAGTTGCATAATTTGCAACTTTATCTACACACATATTATAAATCCTCCATGATGGGTTCAGAAACAATATTTTCTGGCAACAAGTTATTTGTTGCAATCGTGGCTGCATATTTCCGATATCCGGCGCATTTTCACATCACACACACTCCGAGAAGACTACTTACTATTCATATTTTCAACTAAAATGTAAATTACAAACAACTTTTTCTATTCAATTCAACAAAATTCTACTTTCGTTCAGCAAAACGTCAACATAATGGTGGTGATTCGATCCTCCGTCAAGACCATTTTTTTTAAAATCATTGACAAACGGATGAAGTCTCTATTCTCACGTCACTCGAGATCAAATATTGTGCAGTTTATATTAAAAAAACATACTGAATTGACGTTTCGTATCAATAACTGTTTTAATATCTATGGATACTAGAATAGAGACCCACTTGAGTTTTGACAGCTGTTCCAAATTTAATCTCATTTCTTTACTAAAAACGATAAAGAAGTCATGTTATTTCTTTATCGCAGCACTGGTTTTTCCTAATTGGTTGTCAAAATGCCGGTCATTTCCTACGGTTTTTGGTTAACCAATGGAGGTTTTATGATATGGGTGTAGATTAAAGACTTTTTAAGTTTAAAATAATAATATTTTGTAAAGAAATACGGCTTTATAAAGATTTTATGAATTTTGAATGTTTTTAGGGTTCCGCGCCTCAAAAGGAAAAAACGGATCCCTTTTAGGATCACTCGTGTGTCCGTCTGTCCGTCTGTCTGTCTGTCCGTCTGTCACAGCCGATTTGATCCGAAACTACTGGACCGATTGAGTTGAAATTTGGTACACACATGTAAGTCGGTGACCGCAACACGGACGTGTAACGTTAATAAATGAATTTTAATCATGAGCGCCACTTTTCGGGGGGCAAACGAGAAAATTAAAAAAAAAAGTTTAGCTAACTATATCGTTTGACATATGAAATAAAAGCGCTCATTTTAGTAATCTTAATATATATCTTTTTTAGAATTTTAAAATAAATATTTTGCCATTTATTCAGGACAATACGCGAAAATTTATCTCCGAAACTACTGAGTCTAAAATTTGAAAAAAAATAAGGAAAATAGATCTCTAGCTATAGATTAGAGGAAAAATATCATAGAAAATTTCAGATACTCATATACGGAACGGAACCCTCTCCACACTAGTTTAACTTGCAGTTGTCCGGTTTTATTATTTTTTAGTTTGACAATAAAGTCGATTTTCTTTATTATTTATTAATTTAAGTCTTTGTTTGTGTTGTACATTTATTTAATCTATGAGTATTCAAATTGTTAACTACCTATAGACCTTCTTGGCTAAAAGTAGGTAAGTATACGTTTTTCGACAAAGAAGTAAAATTACTGGCCAAACTAACAGTCTACAACAAAATGGACCCAAACGAAAACAATAATATAAGACACGTTTTTTTTTTCAATTTGTGTACCTATATTAATGTCAGCCGCTGCAGCACTGCCGCACATACGCCTCCCCTAATGATCGCCACGGCGACAGCATCTGTGCTGCTCGCATCCAGCGGAGACTCGTAGGTAATCTTCACGTTTTATATTTGTACCTATTAATACATATAAACAATACTCACAAGTCGATATTAAAACCTATCCTTGATATCATGGTCCTAAGAACAATCATAATCTGATATCATAATCATAAAGAAAACCACAGTTTGGTTTGTAAAACCACTTAATTATTGTTGGATAAAGTAACCCGCTGTTAAAAATATAACATGAGTAACAAATTTATTTGCACAATTTTTTCTTTTTAATTTTGATTTACGTTGATTTTGAAGTATTTTTACGATAAAATCGTTTATGCCACTTATTTTGACACTCGCTAGGGAATTTCCCGTTGACCTAGTATCTTAAAACTTGGCAAGAAGCAATGTCTAGCAAAATTAAAGGACAAAATCCGAAATCACTAAAAAAGTAGTTACACAAAGAGGGTTGGAGCTTGCGAAAGTTATTTCTCTTATTTCATGGGTAGGTTCGAGATGGTTACCCGGTTGTTGTTAAAACTATTTTCTCATTTTTAGGTTTCCATACCTGCAAGGTACCGTCTGTTTTTCATAGGTCAGTACGGGACCCTCGGCGCGCGAGCCAGACCCGCACCTGACCGGTTTGTTTTGTTATAAATCTTGCAAGTATTCACAATCACAAATCCCTGGCTGTCGTGAATACGTTGACATCTCGACATAGGTACACGTTTTTTCTTATCGATTCTTTAATAGTTCTAAGTAGTAAATGAAAACTTACTGTAGAATAAACTTTTTCCTAATCTTTACTAAAAAAATACTGGTATATGATTATCGCATCGTAGGCATCAATAAAATGTTATACACATTTACAAATAATTCAGTGTAATACAAGATTGATACATAAAAGCGATTAATTTAACGTTTAAAAAAATCTGTTGGGGCGTGTTAATATTCAAGTTTTCATCTCATCGACCCCAGTGGAGAGCGTTCGTTTTTCCGATCGGATCACTATCAACAAAGCGCCACAAGTGCCAATATAGATGTTATCTGCCGTGGGATGCGTCGGCGCACGTCCGCGCGCGTGCGCGAGCGCGGGGCGCGCGCTCTACCTGTCCAGATTAACATCCATCCAGACTGTGCCAATAATAAAGCGAATAAGTTACATTTTATATTTACGTATGTTTGTCTCTTTATGAAATTATTGAGAAATAACTAGTAATAAGACCTGGAGCTCTAATCGAACAAACAATTTCTGATTGAGATAGCGCTTTTCGGCTTAGCAGGGTAGTATATTTAATCAAACATACCTTACACTTGTTTAAAAGGTTTTTCTTTAACGTAGGTACTATTGTATATTTTCGTTCAGTGTACAATTTTATTGTTACCTTTGACTGGAAAATACTATATTTGCCCCATAAATAGTTGGCAACCCTAAGTAAGACCTTCTTGTTCCTAAATCCCATGTTTCAATAAAAAAACTTACCGTTTGCGAAATAATGACGTCCGAAAATCACTATTTTTTATCATTGACTGACGGACTGACTTAATAAGATCAAATGTATAAATAAATAGTTGTCTTTTACAAAAAAACGAACAAGTGCGAGTCTGACTCGCGCACTAAGGGACCCGTACTTATCTATGAAAAACATTCAGTTCTTATGTTGTTTTATGCAGACAATTAAACATAAACTTGACAAGTGAATGAATGTGGATGTGTGAATTGAACAAGTTCCAAACAAAGCATACTTATTTCATTATGCTCGAACTACAAAAGGTTTAATATTATTTGACGTAGGTAGTCAAATGTGACATGAGAAAGCTGATTCGTTATCTCGCTCTTGGGTAGTGCAATAATAAGTCGAAAGAAGTGCTCGTAATGATCAAAATGGCTAAAACCAGTTCGAGAAACACTTTACAGGGATACACAAATGAGGGTTTTCGGTTTTGGTAAGGTAAGTGCTTATTAGTTGTATTAATTGTATCGAATTGGAAACCCTTTCATAATGGTAAGTCGACGATATGCTTACCCAATCAATAGGGTTTGTGAAGCTCAGTTTATCAAATAGGTAATCGAAAACCCCGTAATGGTAACCGGTTACAGTCGGTCGGATATAAATTTAATAATAACTGCAACTTCGAATCATATGCATTCTCGCTCACTGCGTTCGCTCTTGTGCCTGAACATCTCGACTGCAATAGGGAAGATGCATATTTTTGTTTTTTCATCTTGTATTGTAAAGTGCTGAGTAATATAAACCGATCTGTGTACGCAACACAGTATTATGTTGTTTATTTTATGAGTTATTAGGCTTTGAAAAGTCATTGTTCATACCAATCGCAAAAACACTCCATACAAAATGGGCGACAACTATGACGTCACAGCATTCGTTAGACTGTACAAAATGTACGGCGCTTAAACGAAATCTACGATTATTTCCGAAAATACTGTTTTTAGCCCAACATCGTAGAAATAAAATATGACATTTTGATGAGGATTTTCAAAAAAATTAAAATCATAACTATAAACCGATATAAATTTTTCACTAATTTTGACCCTTAATAAAATAAAAATGAAAAGTCAAAATGATCTGCTTTTTCCTGTAATGTGTTTTTGTTTACATTTACGTTCATAATATATCATTTAAACCTCATTTTGATTTTCATGCATCTTTCCCATTGATATCTTACAGCCCTTGAAACAATCTACTATTTTTTTGGTAACAGCAAAATTCAAGAATTTTAATCAGTCCGTTTGAAAAATAGGGTTTGATATACCTACGAACGAGTAAATAGGTGTGTTAAAATTTTATGAGTAGACGCAACATTGCGATCGTTGATCAAGTGTAGGACTTGCACTTGGGCGGCTTTTTGAACACTCATTAGAGATCATTTCCAACGAGATGTTTGCTAAGCTGTCATGTCCGCCAGTAGGCTGATATTGACCACTCGTGGTCTGTCAATCACACCAGCCGGTCAATTTTGAAACGCTTCGGGGGTCCTCTCGACTCGTCTTCGGGCCGGCTTGTATGACGGCAACCTACGAATACAGCTTAAAAGACAAAAATCAATAACCGAGATTTTTGGATTCTATAACGCTTATTTTCTCACCTTGTATATTTTTTTCTTAAATATCTCTGATGTAGAGACACGTTAAACATAATAATATATGTAAGGATTATGTAGGGTTTGTACCGGTGTACCAGAGTGCCATCTGTATCGCATTAATATGTTTTGTAATCTTTTTACTTTACATAACAAGTATGTCATAATGTTTGATTTGGCATTAAATTCTTAATTCTCTACAATAATTAGGTATATTGTTCTTCCTAAAATCTGAGTAAGTTATTAAAAGCTAACAAATTTGATAGCACACCACATTCATTGTTTCTAAATAACGAAAAGAAAACAATATAATTAAGCTTATTTAAATATCAATAAATATAATATCGAATCATATTAAACATATCAAGTCTGTGTTTATAATCCTCGAAAAAAACATCCTGACAAAGTCTAATAGGTTGGAATAGGTAAATATAGGTTTGGGTCAGCCCAACAAACATTTTGGCACATATGACTTACAGCTTATTTTTAACCTTTTGGCCGCCAAGCATGTCTGAGAAGTAACACGAATTTCAACTTTAAGTCAAAGTAATGAAAGACTTTTTTACCCTGTATACGCTGTCACGCATAGTCGATAACGGCGGCCAAAAGGTTAACAATGTAAAGTCATTCAGATGAGTTAAATACCGAAAAGCACTTTTAGCGGCACTAAACTTACGAAATTTAATAAGAATAGTGGAAAATCAATTATGGAATGTTCCTACTGCATAATTATTGCTCTGTAATAATCTAAACATCTTTAAGTGCCGATTTTTCAATCGCCAGATACAATTTATCCATCAAATAGCTCATACAAAATTCGCTTTTATCTGTTGAATATGGCCTTATCTGGGGATTGAAAAATAGGCACTAAGAGTGACTACTTACACTTCTTAAATATGACTGGTTTCAGAAGGTACTAGTTGAGTGACTTGTAAATCGTTTTGTTCTTTTAGAGTGATAGGACAACTTGTTATTTCAAGGAATTATCAAACACCATAGCAACAGTAAATGCTAGAACCGTTAAATATGTGGGGTGTGATTCTCTTAAGACACTTCGTTCATGATCTAACCGGCGAGCCTAACTTGACCCGTCGCTGCATATAAACTACAAGGTCGTGCGCGTCTTCGATCTTGGTCATACCTTTTTCGACGCAGGCGGCCACGGTTGTAGGTACCTAAGGTCTGTTCGTCGAGAGTTGATAAAAAAGTAAAAATTCAGGGCTTCTTAACTCATTACAAATAGCGGCCCGCTAATTATTTTTACCGATGATAATGTAAAATTAAAGTTTTTTTTTTTTTTTTTCATAGAATATTATTATTGAATAGCCTAACTGTATAAACAGAAAGCAACACGCGTACACCCAAACGACACACTCGAAGCTAATGACATATTATAGAAAGAAACCAGACACGTCATATTCATACTCAGCGCGTTTTAAACATATGACATAGATAAAAAATATCTTTTTGTTTCTTTTCGACCATTGCAGATTTATGTGACATTTGACGCGCACATACAAGACATTAATTTGCAATTTGGCGATTTGTATATGAACAAAAAAAAAATTTTTTTTCGCCACCGTCCGCCCAGCGTGACACCGCACTTGACACCATCTGCGTCCCTCGTACCACGAAACTCGAAAACCCGAAACACTCTCGGCGAACAGACTTTAATGTCTACGAGGGTGCAGGTCAGTTTATGATTGACGGCCGAATATTAGAGACAAGATTTGTTAGAGAATACCATAGCTGCACTGCACTGAAATATAAATTCTAGTAAAATCGATTTATGATGGTTAATAAAAGGTATTTTAAAAAAAAACTTTAAATAGCAACATTGCCACGCTGTTGGACTTTAGCCATCAAATAATATAACACCTTCTTAAAGCTATCATTTAAGAAGGTTCTAAAGACGAACTTGGCACCCGTTCAGATCTCAACTCTTTTATCGGCGATACCTTCAACCCCTGACGTTTGTGTACCGAACTTGGCACTTTTTTCACATTTATGTTTTTGATCCGTTATTATTATAGCTGCAAGCATTTCGCTTTTATGAATATTGTGCCACTGATAAGCAACCATACAAGCATGTACAGGCGATACAATTCGTCATCTGACTTATTTGGAAACGTTAGTTAGTGAACGATAGATTTTAGCAAACATTTGAATTTGCTCTGACGCAAACGAACTGTTTCCCACTTCGAAGCTTAGGGAGTAGGCATCATAAAGCAGCAAACAGATCTATAAGTTTGTTTGCAGGTACCGTGCGGGGGATTTTATTATTAGGGCATTAAAGGATAACCCCCGCGGTGAATATTGCCACCCTCCGTTAGCGTTCAAACTATATTATTAGACGTAGATACAGAGGCTAGACTTGCACTTTAAACAATGATTTATTGCAATTGAAGAAAGTAATACCTACCTATATAATTCTAGAATTGGAATAGAATTTAACTTCAAGGATGGAATGTCACCTCTGTTTAGAATGTTTTCAGCGCCTGATGAGCTACCTTTCCGAGATAGCAGGTACTTATGGCTATGGTACTTTTAGTGGGAGCTTATTGTACCTTTTCTCAAGAATTCTTCAAAGAATTCAGTTCACTGCTCCTGAACTTTAGTTTATATGCTACTTTAGACCCCAAAGTTAAAATATAAAAAGGGACCAATAAATGGTACCGATCTGTTAATTTTCATCTCCTACTTGTCATAGAGCAAGGGTGAAGCGACGATTCGTTTAGAAAGGTAACTAAAAAAAATAAAACCAAATCCTACTTTATTTATTGTATACGTCATTGTGCTATAAATAAGTGTTTCTTGAGCATCATGCACCCACAAATTGCAATCGGTCTTCGCTTTCATCTATGTCTACTAACGGATAAAAAATTGTACCAACAATGATAATTTTCATGCCATTTTATCAAACACAAAGAGTGAAATGATAAAATCTGTTCCAGTAAAAAATAAACACGACACTTGAAACAAACGTTAAAACCGATGACGCTATAAAAACGACTGTCCAAAAAATACCTGCAAACTGCTTCCCGCTAACCTCAATATTGGTCGTCTGGCAATACCATTTGACTTTCCGATATTGTCGGAGAAGAATAAAACATTTCCTCTTAGCCGTTTTAATAAACGCGTTCTGTTGCACCCCCAAAATCGCAGTTTAACCCGAGGCGAATAAATATTGCGGCCCCGAAACGGACTTCCTACATTCGTATCAGTTGCTTGCTTTGTAGAAATAATTAATATTATTGATAATCATAGTGACGCAAAAACCAATCAGAAACTTTCTACACCATAGAATCTGTGACCATAGCAATATAAAAATACCTATTATGAAACGAAATACTCCAGGAAAATAAAATTAGTCGTTTACGGACGGGAACCTAGCGACCGACACCAATAGCGGAGCGTGTGTACCTACAACAATAAAGTAATGGGAGCGGATGCTGCAAATATGCCGCTCGTCCCTTACATAGATAGGTATGGATCGTTTAAAGGGGAGAAGACGGAATGGGCGAGCGCGCGACCCCGCGCGGCAGCGTAACATAGCGCCCTTTTCCTCTGTCTGCGCCTAATATTGAACTAGTATTGCGATAGAATATAAAATGAAACCCGAAGATTTTGAAAACACCCAAAATCTTTTTTTATATATAGACTATCGACCCGCCCCGGCTTCGAACGGGTGTAATTTAGATGAAAAGAGGTGAAAAATGTGTAGTTACTGCCGCAGATTATAGAATTTCTTTTATAAATAATGTTTGCAAGCTGCCTTTCGGTTACAAAATGCGAACAAATTTTGTTTGGAAGTGATTCGCGAAAGGGCCACGTATAGATGTGTTTCTCTTAATCTCGTCGCCCATTTCGTCTTTCACTTTCGTCCGACAATCATAAATTGACCTGCACGCTCGTAAGCATTATGCGGAGTAAGGTACCTATAACTGTGGTAGTTTGCGTCGAAATACTACCAAGGTAATAGACACACACGATGATGTAGTTTATACGCAACGACGGGTCAAGTTAGGCTCGCCGAACGAAGTGTCATTTAAGAGAATCACACCCCAGAGCTTACCATGAGTCTGCACAAACCGTTCTCGCTATCGAAATCTATCGGAAATGCTGCTTGTTGCCGATACAAGTAAAAGGGACAGGGTGATAGTTTACGCTAGCGAGAGCGGTTTGCGCCACTCATGGTAATGGTACAGGTCTAAGCCCGCCAACGTTGAACAGCGCTCCGATATACGTGCTGTCACTACCAATCGCTCTTTAACCTTTGGTATCCTCTAAAGTATTTATTTAAATGTTATAGTCTTAACGACAATTGACATTAAATGCCCACGGTAAAAGAAGTTAGCACTGCCTGCACTATGAACCAGTCGTATCGGACCCTCCATAGAACTTAGTCATAATCAGGTGCAATGACGCATTACGTGGTATTTCATCCAATAAATCGCTGCATTATGACATGGTTCTATGGCAGGGCGCAATACAACTGCTTCAGTTATACGTAGGTATATATATCTATATGTCTAGATCATTATCGCGGGTGCAAAAGCAATGCAGTCAAAGATAATAAATAGGCAGGATGTCAGAAATAAAAACACCTATTATTCTAAGATTTTGCTAATATCTTGCATGAAGTGTTCGCTGGTAGAGGGAGAGTTGGTACAAGAAACTTTTTCATCAGGTAAACCAATTCTAACCTAAAAGTTCACATTGCATGAATAAAAATCTGGTATCCTTTAAATGAAGCAGCCTGGTACCTTGCAAAGTTTCCTTCATTTGAATGGAAAATGTCAAGCTTAGTGCAAAAAGGATTTTTCCTCGTTTGTTAGCAACAAATAATCGAGTTAAAATTAAATAATTTTGTTTCAAATTTCATTAGATGATATGACATTTGAAATAAAATTATTCAATTTATTATTGTTATTGAACTCGTAGATACTCATCTACGTTTCTGGATACAAATGTCACTTCTGTTTTGATTTAATTTACATCTTTCTTCGTCTATCAATACTGTACCATTACCGTGAGTTTATGCAAACCGTTCTCGTAATAGCAAACTATCGCTCGCCTTAATAGCATTTAGGGTTGGCATTTGGTTGGGCCACATGGGTCTCGTTAGTTGGACAACGGTTAGATTTGGCCGTCGTTTTAATTTACCTAAGGTCTACAACCAAGAGCAATCATACAATTTCCAACTGAAACAAAATAATGTAGAAATGCCAATCGTTTTAAACCAACGGTCGCAGAAGTCGTATTGGACCAACGTTGGTAAGTGGATGGGCGTAATGATAATATTTTACTGCATTGAGCCAACTTAATATCTAATAGGGCCTTCGTTGTATACAATGCAGAAATGCCAACCGTTTTTAAACAACGGTGTCGATATTCGCACATTCGACCGTCACGGAGTGATTCCATTGTATTATTTTATATCATTATCAATAAATCATTATTTTGGGAAAACGGCATTTTTATCAATATGAATTATCATCTTCTGTGTGTGAGAAACATATCCCGTACAAATAATAAATGCGTAGATCCAAACCAAAATAAGGATTCTCGTCACCTGAAAATATTGTGATTACTAAAATATTCGTGCTGAAATTAAGTTAGATACTTATATTTTACAGAAAAAATCATGCTTAAAAAGTTCCGGATATTTCACGTAGGTACTTGACAAAGTAGATAGATAAGTGAGCGAGCTAACCTTTGCAAGCTCGCATCATTTGACGATGGTAAATATCCCTCGTTTTACCCGACGACTGCGCGAAGCCAAAAGGAGGTTATAGAGTTTAACAGTCTGTATTTATGTGACCAAAAATCAGACATTCTCCTGAACTACTGAACGGATTTTAGTTAATGGGGTATTCATGTAGGACGTGCGAGTTTTAGGCTATAGGTAGGTATAAGAATTCTAAGGGTGCGTCACACAAGGATTAAAACTGCTTTTACGTCACCATTCGGGTTTTAGCTTTTATTAATTTTATTTCTTAGATAAGATGGTACGGGACCCTCTCGGTGCGCGAGTCCGACTGGCACTTGACCGGTTTTTTTCGATATCAATTTATTATGTCCCAGATGGGATAGAATCAAACTTAAATTCTTGGTGGAAATATCATTTTTATTCCTAAGCACAACATGAACATGAAATGAAATCCAAATACCTACATAAATAAGAAAAATTGGCGATATCGTATATTTCCCTCCTATTTTGATGCTAAAGCTCTGATATTTTTTTCTGAAAGCTACCCACTTACTTGTTTAATGCTAAACAAAGACAAATTTTCATACTACAATTCAATTGTTTCTAAAGTTTCACAAGTAAGTCATAGAAATAAATGAAAAACAAGATATCTATGGTTCTAAGCAAAATTGGCACTGCGGCCCTAACATTTAGAACCGTTTATCTATATGTATGATGATGTATATCTAAGTGCGTCTCTCTCACACTAGTGCCGACGAAAGAGATAGTCATAGAGATAAACGGTTTTAATTTATCTTTATAGGTAATGATAATCTTCTACACAACAATGGCATAAACCAATGATGTCTGTTTTTTGGGCCTTAATGTATACTGTGCAATAAGTACTTCGTCCAAATTGTACCTATGTCACAATAGATTAATTATAAATTCATAATTATCACATAATTGTATAGATTCCTCATATAAATATAACCGTAAATTATATAATGGTAAGAGCTATGATCAAAAAAACTTGTGTTCCACCGCCTACGCCTTACAGTCCTGCTAGCAGTCGGGCAATCTATCAATAGACTTTGGTGATCGTGCATATTAACAAAACAAAAATGTACTTCAGAATATCCATTTACATTGAATGTATTTACAAAATGAAAACAGGCATCATTTCAGTTATCAGTTAGATCTAACTTTACTCAGAGGACGCTGCTGCCCATCCTCGGGCTTAATCCCTTAGTCGCCGCTTACGACACCCACGGGAGGAGATGGGGTGGTGATATTCTTATCCGACACCACACGATTGTTTCTTTATTGTTCTTTTATTCCATGCTATGTGGTCATATTAATACTACAACTGGGTCAAATTTGAGCTCGCTATGTTAAACCGTTGGTGGGAAAAAGTCTTGATATACACACTGACAGACGAACAACAAAGTGGTTATCTGTTTATCCAAAATTTATAGGGCATCCTGAAAAAATAACATGAAATGCAAGCATTTTTGCTTTAACCTCCTGGATCCTGGAGGTATCGATTTTGCCGAAACTGATATTTTCTTCATTTCTTCAAAAAATCGATTAAGTACCATAACCATTAATGTCGAAAAATTTGTAAAATTAATCATGGAGTTTTCCCCTCGATTTTTTTTTAAGCCGTTACCACTTGTTAAGCCGGTTTGACATTTGGCTGTAGATTTTTTTCATTTTTTTTTCATGTTCTCAAGTAACCTCCTGGGACCCCCCCAGGAGGTTAAAACGTTCATTGCAAGTTCAAGCATGATTTTTAGTTTTCACCATTAAATAATATGGCTAGTGACAATATTTTTTTGTGGAATGATATGGTAAGGCGCAGTTAATAAAAGGGCCTCGTCTGCACGCTACGTACTCTCCTAGAAAATACTCCCGTGTTTACTTAAGTTGGGGAAAGCGTATCCCTATTCGCATAAGATTCCAGGTTCTGTATACTAAATTAGTCCTTCTTACTTTGTGTATAGTGTCATATTAAAACAACGGCTTAAAAACGGCCGGAATTTTCCGTTCGGTGGCACGTGTGGTGCACGGCCTTTATTGACGGCAGTCGCCCCTCCCACGGAGGGGGCAAATTAAATTCCACCTGCTGTAAATACGTACCCCTCTTTATTGGTATGCAAAAACGCTGTCTTTCCGCTTATAGCGTTTCTTACCTCACACGACTCCTAGATGTTTATTTTCAAGCACAATTCGGCTTTATTCATATTGTATATTGTATTGTCTCTGCTGCACTGGGAGTAAAGAAATAGCATAGAATTCATTCAGATGCTTATCATCCTGGCATGTCGTAAAAGTCGACTAAGGGACGGGTCCTCTCCAACATGGTGGACTATCTGTATGGGCGATGGGCTGATCACCTGTCACCATACGGTTCATCATACCATCTTAGGACTAATTAATTAATCGAACGTGGCCACGAGTAGTCTTGTGGCTCTGCCCACCCCATTAGGGATTTCGGGCGTGATGCTATGTATGTGTGTGTGTGTATGTATTTTTTTATTTGCCGTTTTTTAGGATTCCGTACCTCAAAAGTAAAATAAGAACCCTTATAGGATCATTTTGTTGTCCGTCTGTCTATCTGTCTGTATCTCAAGACCCTTTATCTCTTCTTTTTAGAAATTAATGTATAATACTTAGGTCTGCAATTTCTTGCAGCTGTGAAAAATGCAAATTTCTGAGTCAACGCAATCAAAAGATACGGCCGTTTATGCCGCATATTTGGACACTCGAAAGGGAATCAAAACCTTGTACCGGGTACTTGCCGTTGACCTAGAATCATGAAGTTTGACAAGCAGCAATGTCTTATAGCAGAAATAAAGGAAAAACTTCGAAAACCGTAAATTTGTAGCTATTTATACATCACAAAAAAATGTTAAATGGTATAACCTTTGTAAGGGCACACTCTACTTTCCAAAAACCCTTTCTAATGGTTAGAGTTACGTAACAAAAACCTACTGGTCAATTTTAGAATTTCTACCTTCAGTGTTCTAGGCTCTGCATTGATGAATCAGTCCGTCAGCTCAGCGATTTTAAAAGTACTTATAGATAACAATTTAATAAAACTGCGAATACAAGATATTTATACTAGCTTCCGCCCGCGACTTCGTCCGCGAGGAATTCGGTTGTAATTATTCCCTTCCGTTCAGCCATATAGAGCTAAGTGGTAACAAACATACAGAAACACACGCACACAATAATTTATTTCTTAAACGGTTACCTAAATGTTTGTTTTGTGGTGCATTTGTACCAAGTTGCAGGTTGATAAACCAATAGAATCAGGTTTTCCAATACAAAGTTCTACACGCTTTTTGGAGTAGTTTCCTTTTCTTTTCTATCGCCTAGCTAATTGTTTGATTTGAACTGCATGTTATACCAAGTTTCAAGTTGATAAACCAATGGAATCGGTTCTTCCCATACATTTAACGCCTCAAGGCACCCCTTTTGAAGGTTAGTTTCATATTGGCTTCTAACGTATAAGTACCTATTTTTTATTTTAAAGAGTATTTGTACCAAGCTTTACGTTGATAAGCTCATCGAATTAGTTTTTCCCATAGGTATTACTTTCAACCCCCTTCTTTACCCCCTACCAGTATTATTTCAATAGTTTCTATAGCCTTTGTCCTGCCTGAAGTTTTCCTTAATATAATATCGACAACCGCATTGAAATCCATCGAGAAGTTTTAAAGTTTATCGCGCCCATACAATCAGACAAACAAAACACCATAAAGATGTGTTGTGTTGCTCATTATGAAGCCGTCCATAGCATTTTTTCATGGTCATCTCCTATGTACAGACTTTTTCCACTACACGATTTTATGATATGTACATAAAATTGTGAGAATCAGGATCGAATTTTTCGTTCCTAGCATAGATAATGGCTACTATGGCTAACCTGACGATAACTAAAACTGTCCAGGCGCCTCATTCGGGAACGCTAAGTGATTCTGTAGCGACTCGTAAGCCAGATTTCTCATCTCGCTCTTACGCATTACGCGTCGTGCGAAAGAGTGGGATGAGAAATCTGGCTTATGAGTCGCTACAGAATCACTTAGCGTTCCCGAATGAGGCGCCTGATCTAAACCCTGTGATCTAAACTATTTTTTTTAACCCTGTGATCTAAACTAAGTTTTAGTTATCTATCCATATCTATAATATAGATATGGATAGATAACTAAAACCGTCAGGCTAGCCATAGTAGCCATTATCTATGCTAGTAACGAAAAAGTCGATCTTGATTCTCACAATTTTAGTATGAATCATGGTATGGGACATTTATTATACCATACACAATTTGTTTAGATCTGGACAGGTTACCAATCTGCCCGGTGCGTTCTGTCGATCCAAAATGGTTTGCCACTCTTATATATTTAGGCCCAGAACCGATTTTTCCATAGTTGTCTAAAAGCTACAAAATAATTAGTTGACCGATTTGGTTTGTGAAGTATATATATTCTACATATATACAGCAATACATTTAACAATTTCAATTTCTTCATATCGCATGTAAAAAAAGCGTGCGAGGGAATTATAAAAATACATAAATAAAAACAAATAAACTATGAACACACCTAGCCAATTAATCTACTAGTTATTTTAATACTCTGTGACGACACTGATATGAAAAAATAGTAGCGCCGAGTACGGGAGCAGAGTAGAATGCGGCGTACGACGAGTAGCTACCGGTCACCGCGAAGCGTAGTGGGTGGGGCTACCACCAGCGTCGTAGCTAGGACCATGAGCGCCCCTGGCAAGATTAGAATTTTGCGCCCCTGAAACTAATTTTCTACGAAGAGAAATAACACTGTGTATCCCGCCGAGATGAGGTTAAGGTTGTGCCCCTGGCAGCAACCGGCCTGCCCAGTCCCTAGTTACGACGCTGAACGCCACTGCTTGATCCCCTCATAAGTAGAGTTGCCGGTACGTATGGGGCTTTATATCGAAAACCGAATTGAAATCGGCCCAGTAGTTTTAAAGTTTATCGCGCATATACAGTGCATCTCTGTCAACAGGTCAATAAGTAAGAGACGCACTGTGCGACAAATTACTCGCGAGTAGGTCGTGTTCGACGTGCAGACAAACAGAGATACAGACATGAAATTCAAAACCTGCAGAACCATGGGTTGTGCTCAGTCTTAAACCCCCGTAACATATTTTCATTTTTATCTATCTGTATGTACAGCCTTCTTCCAATTTACGATTTCATATTATATCTATAGTACCTACCTATAGATTATTAAGTAGCAGGTACCTACTTGCTAGATGACGCTGACATCCCTCCTGCCAATTTTCTACTTTTTTCCTTTTGAACTATATATTTTCAAAAGTAACTTTAAACCAAGTAAAAGACAATTTAGTGAAACACAAATAATTCCGAGTAAAAAAATGTTTGGGTCATTAAAAACCCTCGGATGTTACGGCCCTCGAATCTTTAATATGAATTACGATTGTACATTCAACATTATTATAACCGCATTAGCACAGATGATTCAAGCATATTTCCTCTGCGGACAAAACCCGAGTAGGTAACCCGTCAACATTCGGTATTTTTCGTGATCACCGCAGCGTTCGACTTCAAGAGGCTAAAGGCAAGCACAATGGGGCAAAAAACGCACGTGGCGCTATTCAATGCGCATGAGCAATGAAAACACAATAATAATTCCACATATCACACGCACGCCAAAATAATTCATTATTTTGGATAAGGTAACTGATTGCAACGAAGCACTGAAACAACAAAATTGTATTATAATTTGGGGGTTTGTCTACCTAGAAATTGTAATCGCTATCCGCTTGTGCAACATGTGAATAACCGACTCAGTTTCGAAATTAATAAAACTCGGTTCAATTGAAAGGAATCTTCGAGCACATTGGTCAGTAAGCAGCGTCAAACCACATTTGTGTTTAAGCGACAAGCGCTCATTTTGCTTTGCTTTTTTTCCTTAGAATGACATGGAGCGCTACTAAAGTACTCACAACTAAAACTTATTTCTGGCCTCGATATAATAATATGCGTCATGGCATGGCATTTCTTCCAATTGGCAAAATCTTGATTGAAAATTAAAACGAATGTAAATTTTGTATGATAAATTGAGCTTACTGGCGATTCAAGTTCGATACCTAGAACTAGAAAGAAGATATGCCGATTGGTTAAAATTCAGAATTTAAAATGTATTATATACTTATGAATATTTGTATAGCACAATGTGAGGTCGACTGCGTTTAAACTACAATCATGTTCCCGAATACCGCATCCACGAGCGTGCTCAGCCGAACGGATCGAATCTGTTTACATGGCGGACGCAAGTACGGGTTGAGTGGCAGAATTGGCTCACTTGAAGCACAAAAGCTCATCCATCGAGCTCCGCCTGAGATAGCTTTCGGTGATCCATGGTATGCCAGAACAGTGTTTTGTGTTTTGTTTAATACGCAATTTAACGCACACTGTATTTTGTACCACAAAAAGTTTCAGTGACTGGTTGGAAAGTTGAACGCCATCAGATTATGTAAAAGAGCCGCGTCGCTTACACGCAAAGTTAAAAAATCATGTACATATGTAAAAAAATATGTCAGTCTTTATGTCTGTACGAAATCAATGAACAAGAGATTAGATATGCTTGACTTGAAATGTTGAATGTTGTTTGTACAGGATTAACAGTGTTATTCGTCGAATGTGACTGAATGTCTGCAGAAAACTTTAGTTTTATTATGGTACCTATGTTACTACGTCTTACGCATAATATTTTCAACGCTCTTTTTATCTTTTCCAACAATATTACGAAAAATATAGTGCATTTCTGACTTGCACGCCGAGGGTCTCGTCCCGATCTACCTATGAAATTAAACGAGGGATAAATTCTGCAAACAAATCTCTTTATGCAACGTCTTGTATGATACGACCTTACAAAGGATATTCCTTTTTTTTCATCAAGGGTAAGGAATGAATTTACAACGGATTCGGATAAAACCTGAGAAGAACCGGCAAGAAACTCGGTGAAATATAATTTTTCAAAACATTACTGTTTTCCTCACTCACTCACTCACTCACTCACTCACTCACTCACTCACCGAGTTTACAATGATGACATATACGTTAACAATGACGTCTACAGCTTTATACAAATCTAATTATATACCACAGTAGGTAAGTACGCCTATCAAAAGCAGGGATCGCCAGTGCAGTTCGCAATTAATTCCAAGCATCCCTTTCCATAATGTAATATTTTACTGTGTAATTTGCCCTAGCATTAATGATTCACTTTACAGTAGATTAAAACACTGTGTCGGTTTTGATGTATAGTATTTTTAGGTATGTTATTGTAAAAACGTACCAATACAATTTCCCAGAAAATGATCTTTTAATATTCGCCAGTTTAAAATTTTGTCCTTTAAGCATACGGTATTTCTAGAAGCCTTTCTCGTCTCGTTTATTGGGCAAATTCACTATTCACCCCGTTCGTTATTCGTCTCATTTGCTATTGATCACTTTCTTTTTGACCACATTTGCTATTCGTGGCTTTTTAGGGTTCCGTAACAAAACTAACAACACACATGAAAGTGCAGAAAATATATCTTTTTGAACCTACCTGCGGTGTGGTTGATTTTATGATTTTCGGTCAAGTGATAGGTAACAATGAGGAAGTACCCCCTAGAGTTGAGGAACTTAAGAACAATTTTATTTTCTCAATATTAAGGTCCATACCTTAGGTATTCAAAATATCATGCATTTTTCATGTCTGGGGCGGATGAGCGGACGGAGTACGGACAGAGATGACAAACTTGTTAGGATTCCATTATTGTCATTTGGCTACGGAACCTTAAAAAGATGTTCTAATATCTAAAGATAATATAAATTTGACATGAAAAGAAAGTGACAAATAGCGAATGAGACGAATAACGAACGTAACGAACAGCAAATGTGACCAAACCAAAGCAAAAAGAGACGAATAGCAAATGAGACTAAATAAGAGAAAGACAAACATTACATGTCACTTACCAAAGAGTGACTACCAATGAATGTGTGGAATACAGAACGAGACGAATTAGGGTTTTGACAAAAAACTAATAAAACGAGCCAGGATTTATACCTGTCGACACTGTCCAACCTCCACCAGTGCGGGGGAACACGGTTTAAGAAAAAGTTTACAGGTTCGAAGTTCATGCATTGTCACTTGCCGTATGAGTACAGTTGACGATGTATTTGTCGAATTTGAACTAGAGGTTTTATCTCTAGCGGCGTTTATATAATATACATTGATGTTTTTATAAGAAACTCGCGCGTGCTTTTGGAAAGAAACATTTATTAAGAAACAGATGAACCGCTATACAATAAAATACATATTTTCTTATTATTACTTAAGGACTTTTTGATTTCCAAACATGGTAAATAAAAAATTCATTATTCTTGCTGTTGAAAATACCTACATGTACCTAGTGGATGTGTTCTGTTCGGTTTGCAAGCCAAAGAAGGCTTGCAAACCGAACAGAACCCTATACAGACTCCTATACCGTGAAAAAAGTTGTAACACAAAAAGGTTAATAACTAAACCGTATATTCAGTAAATATTTAGTGAAGTATAATTACATACGTACGACGCTGATACGACGTTACAAAGTTACAAGTCGAGATCTTCCTTTTCTTTTCAGCCATCAATGTCTTTGTCTAAAGAGAGCGGAATGCGTATTTCACTCAGTGGAGAGAGCGACAGCGCAGGGGGCCGTGCTAACGTACAATATATATACGAGCGTCTAGATACTCTTATTGCTGATCAGTCGATATTTTAACACTACGGCCAAACCTTACAATTCAACATCGCTGACCGATTCCGATGGCTACGGTGAAAGTATTGAGTATTTGGCAACGCTAACATTGTCGCAAGCCACCGACGCCCCGACAAACAGGCTTTTTTCAAACGAATAAATACAGTTCGTTGGTGCCGTTTCAGCCAGGAGGCAAATATCATAGCTTTGATCTGTATTGGGTAGGTTGGGTTACGGATGATAAAGGCGGAGCTATCCAGGATTGGGACTTGCTGATTGGTCGGGGGGGCTAAAGGGGATAGCGAGCAGCGCTGGCTCGGGTCGAAGACAGTCCGCCGCGCCATTGTGAGTGCGGCCGGCGCGGCACGAGTGTCTCGCGTGCAGTGACTGCAGTGGCAGACTGTATGGACAATATGTTAGAGTTTTATACTAATATGAACGCCGGATTGATGCAGGACGGGATGCAGCCACCGCTCTCGTGCTCGGGCCGCGCAGGTTAGTCGACGACCTTACACACAATTTTACTACTGTGAATAGCTTGCAAAACTACCAATAACGTCCTGTAAAACAAACTACTTATTCAGAATTAACATAACATAATAATTACAGAAGATATGTGTTATATTATAGTTTATAAAAGTTTTTTATAATTATATTATATAAATGCGGGTATGTACTGCATTTTGTAGCCGACGGATTACATTATTTATTCACTTATTATATTGATTGAATATTACAAAAATAACAATAGTAACTTTATGAGGTATTTACCAAGAACGTAAGTGGCATACGTACCTACTTTTAATTTCAAAGAGGAGGAACGGAAAAAAAGGAATCGGCTGAATAGAGTGATATTTTGCCCACAATGCCCAAAAATCTACTTTTAGCTTAGGTACCCTTCGGTCAGTTTCACGCTAAAAGTAGATTTTATACATTGAGTGCTGCGTAGCGTATGCTCCACGGTATGAAGCAGTGTTCCTCTGCACTCTGATCCAAAATATCGCGTGATCAGGCCGCCAAGTACATGAATAACTCGAAGCCGATTGTGCCCAAGTGGGTGAAGAGAAATATGGACACCCAAAACGTTGATAACTTGCCGGAACGTGGAAAAAAACGTCCTCCGTAGAGGATAAACGGATGAGGCAGCTATTTTCAAAGAAATCTATCATCACTGCATTCTGGTCAGGAACAGATGAAGAACCCACCTCAACACGCTTCCCAGTGTTTATGAAGACTACTGCAGTAATTACTTTCTAATATAGGTATAAAATGTAAAAGTTGAGGACATTCCCAAAGGTTTAGGTCTATGTTTAAAAACACAAATCCATAAACATTTCTCCCTAGAAAAAATTCTATAGTGGCAACGAATTTTTTTATTGAAAATACCTCGTACCAGACGTTGGCTAGGAAAATATAATTCTGTGATAATTTTCCAATTCTTTATTTTCTTAAGTTATTATTATACAGGGCGTCCCACGGCTATGCCACATGGAGGAAAAGTATCTTAAATATTGTAAATAGAACATTTTACTGCAAGAAGAATTATTTATTTATTTACTATTAAGCAATCAAAGGTTTTTAAATAATCGCCTGTCTGAACAGGGAATCGAACCCGCCAAATGGGGAAAAAAAACACCCGATTTACGATATCGATCAAAAGGCTCAATCGTAAGGATATTTTTTTCCAAATAACATGGCATCTTAAATAAAAGGAAGACCATGCAATTTCACACTTATAATTTCAGGAAAATGAATACTTAGCCTTTTCTTTGAATTTGCCGTACTTCTAACAACTGATTTTATTATTTTAAAGTATTACTAATAAGTACCCACTTGAGAAATAGATATAATTTCCCTATTAAAAGTGCATGATAAAATAATAATGTGATAAATACATAAATTAAATAAATTGTAGTACCTATAGCTCTTTAATAATTAAGTCAATTCTGTTGGAGTTACGTGTCGTCATCGTCGTCCCCCCTCCCCCTACAACTTAAACGGAACATTTTAAAAATATGAAAAATATCTCAAATGGAGGTTTATATAACGAAGGTAAAATAAAAACTATCACGACAATGAAAACCTCATTGGTTCATTAGTTATAGTGGTAAGTATGAGAATAGGTCGTAAAGTATATTTCATACCGCTAGGTGATTAGGCTGTCCACGCGAACGAAGTCCCGGGCGGAAGCTAGTATTTACATAGAATAAATACACACACCCGTGAAATTGTATATCCAATTCTAGATTCCATATTTATGCAATGTCTAACAACTCAATAGGTACTTTGGTAAAACTTAGAATTCAATCAACAACACATCTCTTTTATTTCAAAACGTAACGTGCGAAGTGACAAAGAAAGAAATTCATTAATGCTGTCGTAATAATCAGTATGCAACTGCCAATAATACGGGTATTTGTTGTCAACTGTAACTCAGTTTAAAATTTAATATAATAAATTAATAAACATGCTTAAGAATATTTTCGTATAATTTGAAAAGATTTCGAAAAATTAAATAAATAAATTACATAGAAACTTGATAACAGAGTTACTTATAAATTTGTATGTCACAGACTTTATTTTATGCTTCTGGCAACTGGACACAAAGCGAAAGAGAGACAAGAAACCGAAGTAAAGGTCAAATAATGTGGCGGGTCCACACGTTTGCCAGAAACTACAAACCTCTACAAATATTTGGATAAATTAGAAGATACAAACAACGGTCTCCACTTGCTTGCCAGGTAGCTACTGTGCTTTAGAGACGCAAGCACGGTGGACTTCAAGCTTTGCAGATTTCATAAAGATGAAATTGAAATGAGTGAAAAGGGCTCATGAAACGAGTCGTAGGTAGTTCCTTCATCGGCCCTAACATGCATGGCACAAAGGTAAATTAGAACCGTTTATCTCTAAGTGCGTCTCTCTCACACTAGTGCCGACTAAAGAGATAATCATAGAGATAAACGGTTCTAATTTATCTTTGTGGCATGCATGCCACAGTAGATAATTGCATTGGGCGACACGACATTTTTGCGAAACTTTCAGTCTCATTTTATGTGTTGTTCGCGGCCTTAAACACTAAATAATTAAAGAAAGGACCTATGTATACTTAATCCTCAATTTGTTGCATAGTTTCCTAAACGAATCTTTCCTAAAGTTATTGCGAAGGGGTCGAATTCCAAAAATATTTCGTCTGCCTGTCTTATGGCGGGTCCACACGTTTGGCAAACCTTGCCAAGTCATCACAAATTCAAACATGTGGAGAGCATTTGCCTTGGTTTGTGTTTTGTGCTTGCGCTTGCTACCAATCCGATCGAGTGTCGGTTTTTAATGCTAAAATCAAAGGAAGCTTGCGGCAAGCGTTAACGATCTATCGACATGTTTGTGCTACGTTAGTATCGCTTGCGCACTGGTAGCGAATATATCTCTATCAAATTATTGTCATTTTGACGCGTTGTAGTCTTTGCGAAAATGAGTAGAGAAAGATGGTAGGTCGAAGAAATTTTGCGGTATCCGGAACTGTACCAAGCAGAACCCTGTATTTGGAACCCAAAATATACGTAGCATAAAGATAAAAATAATTATTTAAATTTGAATTCACTTATGTACCTACATTGTAAGAAATCGATAAATACCTACATGACAACAATACCTACCTTGTACGGTTTCTATGAATTTTTATCATCCACCATCTTCTTTGTCGAATTTTCCGTTTACTGTTCGGCTTTTCACTTTGCTTCTTCGTATAATAAAAATAATTTCATCCAAACGCTATGGAGGACGAAAGCTCGATGTCCGCTGTGCTTGCGTCTCCAGAGCACAGTAGCTACCTGGCAAGCCAGTAGAGATCGTTGTTTGGATCTTCTAATTTATGCAAGCATTTGTAGAGGTTTGTAGTTTGTGGCAAACGTGTGGACCCGCCATTACCTATGTCAAGCCCATTTCCATTTTTACTTTGTGTAGTGTCTAACCTGATATTATGCTGAATCTAGGGCTCCAAGGGCAAACACAAGAAAAACACACAGGAACATTTAAAAGTTTGTTAGATGTATTTTCCGATTTCTTTATATTCTTGTTTAATAGATTTCGAACGCTTTTCTTTCCAGTTATTTATATTTTCTGGTAGGTATTAAAATGTCCGACGGCTTTTTTTCCTGTATTCGTTTTTCTTGTATAAAAAAATCCGATAGCCATTTTTTCCCATTACTTGATTTTCCACAAAAACTATTTCGTATGCGTAGGTAAGGTACATTTTACTTTTCGCAAAATGTATCATATGCTTAGGTTAGCGCATCCGCATACGCATGTCCGATTAGGTGAAAAGGTGTTTTTGTATACAAGAAAAAATAATACAGGTAAAAGGCCGTCGGTAATTTTTATACAAGATAACAAATATTAAAAAAAAAACAAAAAAAAAACAAAACCGAATTGAGAACCTCTTCCTTTTCTTTTTAAGTCGGTTAAAAATACAAATACCTACCGGAAAGAAAGTGATGGGAATTTTTTATACAAGAAAATAAAAATATCGAATAAGTAATAGATCCATTTAAACGATCTATTTCAGACTGACGTATAATCTACGGGCCAGGTACAAATTTCGTCAAACATTTCCTCCCGGTAACTCGTAAAATTCTTCAGAGAGACGTATCATGAAGCCTCGTGAACGTTAGCTGCAGTTCTGTGAGTGGGTTGAGCAGTGGTAACCCTCAAAAGCACTTAGAAAAAAATATAAAATTCCCTCTCGTTCGAAAATTTATCAAATTATAGCTATCCCAATATCTTGAAGAGAAAAAAGTCGGCTGACTATAAAGGAGTGGATGCTACGTCAGTTGGTCACAAAAAGCTGACGTATAAACCACCACTTTATCATCGGTCATCTAACTTTTTTTCCTTCAAGATATTGGGTTAGCTATTATCTGATGAATTTTCAATCAGGAGGGAAACATTTATATAACTTTTTTTTCTGTACCACTGCTCAATCCACCTACAGGACTACATCTGACGTTCACGAGGCTACATGATGCAACTCTCTGAAGCATTTTACGAGTTATCGCCCGGCAGGAAATGGTTGACGAAATTTGTACCTGACTCGTGGACTATTAGGTACGTCAGTCTGAAATAGATTGTTTAAATGGATTTGTTAGATGTATTTTTCGATATTTTTGTTTTCTTGGTCAAGAAAATCTGTTGCTGGCTCGCGGACCAAAAGGTAAAATAAGGAGCTGTAACCAGCAAATATTTGCACTCGCACACTTCCAAATATGTGCAATTTATTAATTTAAAATCTATCAGTCATATCTTATAAGAAGGTGTCTTATTCCTACACTGTCGGTAAGGCCGTGAATGGGTTGGTACAGGGGTACGGACGCCGGTTGTGCGGGTTCTCGCTCGCACGCGGCTCCTTCCCCGGCATGGAGACGCCCATACTCCTCGTACACGGCCTCCTCACGCGCCGCGCCCGCGCCCCACCGGCGACGTCACTGCCGGGCCGCTCGCTCGTAGCTGGAAATAGTGGAAATTGCAGTACGGTACGCTCATTCGCCGCGTCGCGCGTCGTCATAGCGATTACTTATTATTTAATTTAAGAGCACTGGGAAGCGACGGCAAAAATTACCCGTTTCATACAAAAGGCGATAACGATTTTCACCCCCTAAATGTTAACCATATTTAATACATTTTTGATAGGTTTTCAGTCGGAAAAAAATCTAGACCTACTTTTTTGAATATTGATTATAGATCAACAAAATCAAATAATGGCCGATTATAGTTTTATATGAGAATACTAAAACAACAAAAAAACTGAATTTATTGATTATAGTGAAAAAAACAAAACCTATAGACCTAGTTTTTGTTCTGAATTTACATTTAAGGGGTGGAAATCGTTATCGCCTCTGGTATGAAAAGCGGTAGGTTCACACTCCTCTTAATCTGTGAATTGTTGTGCATTATTCAATGAATAATATAATAATACAATACATTACAAAATACATACTATAGTAATAATGATTACCTACTGAAAAGTACATACAATATATCAAATACGGTTGTGTTTACGGTAGAATGAATCTATCTGTTTTGTTATATCATGCATACTCATACCAATGATTAGTTTAAATTATATTACTTTCTGTCGTAATAGGTACCTAGGTACTTACAAACTTGTCAAACTTAACCTTAAATCGGGTTTACTTAAACAGTATTTTAACAACAACTATCTGATTTGGCAAAGCGAAAAATATATCATCTCTTCTCTTCTTTACATAGTATAAAAAAGTCGCTTTCTGCTGTCTGTCTGTATATCCGCTAATTCCTCCTAAACCACGTAACGGATTTTGATGCAGTTTTCACCAATGGACGACGTGATTCATGAGAAAGATTTATATGTACATAAGATTCTAAATAACTTTCAATACCTATAGTAGAGAAAATTCAATGGTTTTCAATCAAGTCGTCAAGAAATCTATTTTTTCGGGCTAAACCTTAAGACACATCAAACTAATGTCCTAAAGAATTTTTCTCAAAAAAGCCTAGAGAAAAGTCGATGGCATAGGTCTATCTCCTAAGGTTAACCCACTGTAACCATTTTTATCTTTAAAACATTGATTAAAAATATTAGGTTATTTGCAAAGCTATTTTCTCCTATTCCATATAAATTCTAATCCAAACAAATAGGTTCCTTACCTTGGGAATTTATTGACGATTAAAATTGTCCTTTATACTAATATCATTTAAATAAATAGGTACTTTAGAAGATATTAAAAGTTAAAGAGCGATTGGTGGCGACAACACGTATATCAGGCGCCTCATTCGGGAACGCTAAGTGATTCTGTAGCGACTCATAAACCAGATTTCTCATCCCACTCTTCCGCACGACGCGTAATGCGTAAGAGCGAGATGAGAAATCTGGCTTACGAGTCGCTACAGAATCACTTAGCGTTCCCGAATGAGGCGCCTGAGCGCTGTTCAACGTTGTAGGCTTAGACGCCTTAGACCAGCGCCCTTACCATGAGTTTGCGCAAACCGTTGTCGCTATCGAAATCTATCGGAAATACTCCTTGTTGCCGATACAAGTAAAAGGGACCGAGCGATATTTTACGCTAGCGAGAGCGGTTTGCGCAACTCATGGTAATGGTACTGAGCGTTGGGTGCTTTTCTCATGGCTATACGTGGCCCTTTCTCGAATCACTTCCAAACAAAATTTGTTCGTATTGTGTAACCGATATGCATCTGCAAACATTGTTTATAAAGAAATTCTATAGGTAATCAAAAGCAGTAACTTCACATTTCTCGCTTATTTTATTCTAAATTACACTCGTGCGAAGCCGAGGCGGGTCGCTAGTATTCTATATATTATTGAAAAATGTAAAAAATATGGATGCAATAGAACCAATCCAGAAGAGGCTTGTCAGAAGAATGAAATACAAATTCAACGACTTTGATGGCGGTAGTTTAAAGACTGCAGTTACGCAGAGAGCACAGGGATCAGGTTTTCCTACACGAACTTTTGAACAATATGGTAGGCTTATTTTAGTAAAATCGCGTTCTATTTAAGTGTCCAAAGTTCCGTACTCGCTCTACGGTATATTAGCTATCCCGTTCTAGCGCACAAAGTATTTGAAAAATATATTTTTGGACAGAGCATCCAAGAAGTAGGTATAATAAAAAATACTCCGATAAAGATTTATTTAGTACCTACTAACACCAATCAACTTATTTCTGCACTGAATGATTAATTAATTAATACCCATACTGATATTAATACTCATACTCATTATCTGATTAGCCGTAAGAAATCTGTAGCAACTCATAAGGTAGGTAATCAGTATAGAGCAAGATCCACGCCAGACGTCACTTATTTTCTAATGAACAAAATGTGTAAGATGGAGTAGTATTAGTATGTACTATGGTCGTATGCCTACCTGCTAGCTTGGCCAGACGGCTTTTCTAGCTATCAGGTAATCGAGGTACGGAAAACACTGCTCACCTCACTTATTTTTAACCGACTTCAAAAAAACTCCATCATTTATAAACCGATTTTGAAAATTCTTTTTTGAATCGGTAGGGTATATCTCCAGTTTGGTCCCGTTGTAGTCAAAGTTGAGTTATGATGAGAGGATCTATGAGGAATCGATGGAACTCTTCAAATGTTATAGGCAAGCATATTGCAATTTTAATGTTTTCTATAATAACTCAAGCAGTTACGTTCCAAAAGCAATATTTATTGGTGAAGTGGAACTGTTGATGAAGACCACAGATGATCACCGGAACTGCTAAATGTTGAGTATTTCACGGTGGGCGATTAAATTGCTGTATAAAGTTCTGAAGCAACTTATGTCCATGAAAATTCATGTAGTAAAATTGAAGAACCAGGAGAACTCCTCAACGATTGACATCCTTGCACCGTGGATAGCAACAGTTTGTAAATGGTGATGAGCATTTGGCATTATGCTATTGTTACTTGATGTAGTAAATATGTATCGTTAAATCACAGGATAATAAATAAAATGTCAAAAAAAACTTACTTTTCAATGGCTATTTGAAGTCGGTTTTTTTATTTTATAAATTATATGATTATCTGATGGCTTATTTTATAGTATATGCTACACAATATCGTTACAAATCAGTCATCAATACTCCCAGCGGCCCTAACATGCAAGACACAAATTAAGGTAAACCCGTTTATTTCTATGACTATCTCTTTCGTCGGCAGTAGTGTGAGAGAGACGCACTTAGAGATAAGACGGTTTAACTTATCCTTGTCTTGCATTTTAGGGCCGCTGACACTTCCCGTCGGCAGGATTACCGCACGGCCGCGCGGGGGCTATAGTATGGCCAATACTGCTGTGCACCTCTCTGAGGTATGCGCGGCGAGGTGGGAGCGGGGGAAAAAAGAGCATGAGTTCACATGAGATCAATACACGTCGGACAAATCTTATATAATCGGAAATCTTATATATAATATTTTAGATACTACTATTTATTGTCCGTCTCGCCGCGCGCATACCTCAGAGAGGTGCACAGCAGTATTGGCCATACTATAGCACGACATGCCCGCGAGCCGTTT
Source organism: Tortricodes alternella (assembly GCA_947859335.1). Classification (NCBI taxonomy): domain Eukaryota; kingdom Metazoa; phylum Arthropoda; class Insecta; order Lepidoptera; family Tortricidae; genus Tortricodes; species Tortricodes alternella. The sequence goes on along the minus strand of OX401970.1, from coordinate 15,421,187 downwards.
CTCGCTCAATGCGTCACTGTAAACTAGTCAAATAGGTATGTAAGGGATACACACTGAGCGACAAACGTCGTGCTACACGTGCTGTAATGTACAAATGTAGTGCATAATTAGTTTCCATCGTGTTTTATCGGAAAAGTTCGTATTTATCGTGCTCTCTCAATTAGCTTCAGCAGGCCCCCAATTCTCGTTGCATTCGAGATAATCTAACAATCGAGATTAAACGTCAGTGCATACAGTCATTTGACACAACTGTATGAATCTGACGTTTAATCTCGCAATCGACATTATCTCGAATGCATCGAGAATTGGGGGCCAGTACCCATCATACCATGCTGTCATTTTTCATTTTGACATTTGACACTAAATAATAAAGTTTTATATTAATGAATATAAACATGTCACTCATTTAATACAATAATTAATTGACACTTCGGGTCCCGTCGGCTTCCGATTGAGATTCGAGTTTTACCGATGGAAACATTATTATGCACTATATCTGTAATAAATACTGCTGGCGGGAAGTATCTGGGAGTATTGATGACTGATTTGTAACGATATTGTGTAACATATACTAACGTAAAAATCAGCCATCATAAAATGAGTGAGGTGAGCAGCGTTTTAACATACCTTGATTGATAGCGAGGTGATGTCCGTCTGTTTGGTACAAATTTTGCAAAAGATTTTAAACTAATTTCCCGATGAACTAGAGATTTGAAACTTTAAACATAGCTCAGCGCCGCGTTCGGTAACGCTAAGTGATTCTGTAGCGATTCGTGAGCGAGATTTCTCATCCCACTCTTCCGCACGACGCGTAATGCGTAAGAGCGAGATGAGAAATCTCGCTCACGAATCGCTACAGAATCAATAAGCGCTCCCGAATAGAAGCGCTGAACTGGATGACAATGCAGTCGCAACTCGCTTTCTTGTCCGTTTGTTTTCTTGTTTGTCTGTGGGATACAAATTTTGCAATCTTTTTTTAAATCGGGATATATAAGAAAACGTGTTTTATTTAAATACTTATTACGTCTGCGTTCTGTCACCGGGGTAGATTGCGCCGTGACCCGGACACGCCCCTGCCCGGAGTCGCCATCTCCCATCCCAAGAAGGGCTCGAGGCCTCTATGCTTTATATTTCGCTCAGACGCGATGCTATTTCGCATCCGACTTCTATTAGTATCGCCTCCGACTTCTATCTATTAGTATAACTTCACAGTGCTTTATGAAATTTAGTTAGGTAAGCTTTTTACCACCATATGCAGTAAAACATCCCGTCAATTCTTGTTCAGTCGTTTTCTCGATGACAACTTGCGTACGATGTACTTAATGCTTAAAAGAAACGTCACTGAAATGAGCGGATACAAAAATATTACACTTTTTCACAACCAAATCACTTTCCGACTTCCGATTTGTGCCATCTCACACATATTCAGAAAGTCGCTTCCTTAAATGTCGTTTGAAAATTAAAAAGAAATATGACGATTTTATGTTTTGTATAAAAATAGGGTAGACCGGGGAACATTGAAACAATTTTGCTTTAACTGTTTGTCAAGGTTAGTGATTTAGGAACAGGCTAAATAAAATATATTTGGCTGGCCTATCTTACACAGTTCAGCTACAATAGCATTATTAGAGAGTAAGAGGAACTGTGGTTTAATTGACCTCAACTCAAGGTCAATGGGGAAGATGCATGAAAATCCAAATGAGGTTTAAATGATATATAATGAAAGTAATTGGAAACAAAAGCATATTACAGAAAAAAACAGATCGTTTTGACTATTCATTTTTATTTTATTAGGAGGCCAAAATTTAAAAATAATAATATTGGATTATAGTTCTGATTTTAGTTTTTTGGACATGTTTTGTTTTGACGATGTTGGTCTAAAAACAGTATTTTCGGAAATAATTGTAGATTTCGTTTAAGCGCCATACATTTTGTACAGTCTAACGAATGCTATGACGTCATAGTTGTCATCCATGTCATCTTCATTAAAGTAGCTACTGAAAAAAGAAATTCTGGATTAGCATCCCTATTCCCCCCGCGATCTAGGGGCGTATTTACCCTAGGGCCAACCGGGCCATGGCCCGGGGCGGCAGGCTGCGAGGGGCGGCGAAGGCCTTTTATTGTCAAGCTTACCTATAATATTTTTCCTTAAATACCAAAACTTAATGGGGCGGCAAAGCTAACTGGTCCGGGGCGCCAAATCTTTAAATACGCCTCTGCCGCGATCCCTCTTCACCCCATTTTACGGTATACTGGTCTGCACATATAATATCTATATATTGCTATCGTCATCTAATTTACTTAGCAGCTTCGGCTAATTTTTGAGCTACGATTATTATGTCAGTCCTCTTGTTTTAATTGTCCATAATAGATAACAATCACGGACCAGGGGCAGTTTGGGACAACAAGACAATAGGGAACATGCATAATTTTTTTCATCTTGTATTGAAAAGAGCTGAGTAATAGAAACCGATCTGTATACGCAAAACATTATTATATTGTTTAATTTATGAGTTATGAAATGAAGCTTTGAAAAGTCATTGTTCATACCACTCGCAAAATCACTCCATACAAAATGGACATAAACTGTCGTCGTTTCATAATCCGGGGTCCATGGACCCCTTAGGGGTCCGTGTCATGTGTGCCCGGGGTCCATGACTATACTATTAATTATTGAGAATTAATTTATTAAGATTAGTTTAGTGCTTTCAATTCTATTAAAAATGGAGTACGTGGGAGTTTTAGAATTTTTGAAATTTATTCGTAGCTACAAATAGTTTAAGAAACCCTGCGTTACATACAAAATGTATGGCGTTTAAAACGAAATTTGCAATTAGGTACTTCCGAAAATACTGTGTTTAGACCAACATCGTAGAAATTAAACATGACATGAATTTTATGAAAATGTCCAGGAAACTCAAAAGCAATATAATTATATCTTTCACTTATTCAGACCATTCGTAAAATAAAAATAATCTATAATTTATAAAATAAAAAAACCGACTTCAAATAGCCTTTGAAAAGTACCTAAGTTTTTTTGTTCACATTTTATTTATTATCCTGTGATTTAACGACACACATTTACCTACTACATAAGTAACAATAGCATAATGCCAATTGCTCATCACCATTTACAAACTGTAGCTATCCACGGTGCAAAGATGTCAATCGTTGAGGAGTTCTCCTGGTTTTTCAATTTTACTACATGAATTTTCATGGACATAAGTTGCTTCAGAACTTTATACAGCAATTTAATCGCCAGCCGTGAAATACTCAACATTTAGGAGTTCCGGTGATCATCTATGGTCTTTGAAGAGTTCCATCGATTCCTCATAGATCCTCTGATCATAACTCGACTTTGACGACAACGGGACCAAACTGGAGGTATACCGTACCGATTAAAAAAAGAATTTTCAAAATCGGTTCATAAATGATGGAGTTCTGAAGTAAAAAAACATTAAACAAAAATAGAAATAAAAATACAACCGAACTGAGAACCTCTTCCTTTTTTTTGAAGTCGGTTAAAGATGTCTAAATGATCTGCTTTTTTCTTCAATATGCTTTTGTTTACTTTCATAATGTACACTTTAAACCTCATTTTGATTTTCATGAATGTTCTCCATTTGAAAATTCATTTTCAAGGATTATTTTTAACATCATTAATAATCTATAATTTATAAAATTAAAAAACCGACCTCAAATGGCCTTTGAAAAGTAAGCTTTTTTTCACATTTTATTTATTATCCTGTTATTAAACGACACAAATTTACTACATCAAGTAACAATAGCATAATGCCAATTGCTCATCACCATTTACAAACTGTTGCTATCCCCGGTGGAAGGATATAAATCGTTGAAGAGTTCTCCTGGTTCTTCAATTTTACTACATGAATTTTCATGGACATCAGCTGCTTCAGAACTTTATACAGCAATTTAATCTCCAACCTTGAAATACTAAACATTTAGGAGTTCCGTTGATCATCTATGATCTTCATCAACAGTTCCACTTCACCAAATAATGCTTTTGGAATGTAACTGCTTGAGTTATTACAGAAAATACTAAAATTGCTCTATGCTTGCCTATAATATTTGAAGAGTTCCATCGATTCCTCATAGATCCTCTCATCATAACTCGACTTTGACGACAACGGGACCAAACTGGAGGTATTTTTAATCGGTTTATAAATGACGGAATTCTGAAGTAACAAAAAAAAATACAACCGAATTGAGAACCTCCTCCTTTTTTTTGAAGTCGGTTAAATAGGATGGTACGAGTGAAATGTGTCATAATTTCGAAGATTCAATATAAGATGTGTGTTTTGTATTTGAATATTTTTTTTCTTTTCTAACCGACTTCAAAAAGAGGAGGTTATCAATTTTCCTGTAGATATGCTTTTTAACCGACTTCAAAAAAACCGAAGGAGGAGGTTCTCAATTCGACGCGTATATTTGCTTTTTTATCTAATAACACCAATACGGTTAAAGACTAAAACCCACTGGCGACGTAAAAGTAGTAATTTCGATTTTTGATCCTAGTATGACGCACCCTTATAATTCTTATACAGCTTAACACGCGCACGTTATCCACAAATCTATGACACCCCATTTATAAAAGTCGATCCAGAAGATCAGGAGTTAAACTGGAGAATTCAACATATGGCCAAATTCATTTAATTAGAGTGATGTTTTTGTATAGGATGACAACTAGTTGACGGACATTTAACAATTGAAACTCTCTCTAATCAAATGCTGCGTTTCTGAATTCAGCCAATAGACTATTAAACCCTGATTTTGGCTTCGCGCAGTGGGGTAAAAAAGAATAAACAGTCCCGCGCTTAGCTCGATCAACTAGCTAGTTAGGTAATTAAGGAACCACAACTTGGTTATGTTTCCTTAAACGGGCGTGGCTTACTTAGTCATTGTGACGCAAAAGATAATTCGTTTTTCTTCAGCAACTCGGTGCTACCAACTAGTTACTAAATAAAGATTTCCCTCCTCAGAGCTCAGCGCAAGCATTAAACGCGAGAAGATCGTTGAAATCTGCGAAGGATGTGGCCACAAGATCCAGGACAGATACCTGATGAGGGTCGGGGAGCTCTCCTGGCACGAGCACTGCCTCAGCTGCTGCGTGTGCGGCTGTCCGCTGGCGCACACTTGCTTCACGCGAAATGCCAAACTCTACTGCAAGCCGGATTACGATAGGTAACTATTGATTTAACGGGTTTCCACGCATACTCAATTGATACCGATGTAATAGTGATCAGGCGCGGAAACTTTCAAATGAGTTACTTTAACGTTCTGTCTTTCGAATTTTTGTATGAGCTACAGCTTATTGAGGCGAGATGCTATAGCGAATATTTTGAGCACAGCGAACGGTGTGTTAAGCGATTGTATCTTTTTATGTTCATTTATAAGCATCGATTTCAAGTTTGTGTTTATTAGTATCAATTCATGTTTGTCCTTTAGATTGTTTGGAGTTAAATGCACGAGATGCGGTGATCGTCTCCTCCCACAAGAGATGGTTATGAGAGCTCAACAGTACGTGTTCCACATACAATGCTTCGTGTGTGTCATGTGCTGCCAACCGCTGCAGAAGGGCGAGCAGTACGTCATAAGGGCGGGACAAATTTTTTGTCGCCAAGATTTCGAAAAAGAGATGTATTTGATGCAGCACGCCGAAGACGACATGATTATCGATGATTCAGAGCGCCCCCGGGACGGACGGCGGGGGCCGAAGCGCCCTCGTACGATCCTGACATCGGCTCAGAGGAGACAGTTCAAAGCTTCATTCGAAGTTAGTCCTAAACCATGTCGCAAAGTACGAGAAGCTCTTGCAAAAGACACGGGGCTCAGCGTTCGGGTAGTTCAAGTCTGGTTTCAAAATCAGAGGGCTAAAATGAAAAAGATTCAGAGGAAGGCAAAACAGGAGGGAGATAAAAACAATGACAAAGATAAAGACAAAGATGAAAAAAGTATAAAACAGGAATCACCGTCTAGCGAGCACGGCAACTATTTAGGACTTGACGGCTCGTACTCGGCCTCTAGTCAACCTCTGAACCCCAACCTGCCATACTCACCCGACGGTAAGTTTAATTAGAGGCGAGGGATCATGTAAAAAAAAACAATGTTCTTTTCCCTACTGAACCTAAATAAATACGTTGTAGTCATATTGTTTTTTATAAATAAAATTACGCGTGTGGACGTTATGTGTGATAAACTAATTAACAGCTAGGTATGTGTGATAAGAATAAAATAATATTAAAAGGGCATCTTCGGCGGCTTTGTACGGATTTGACGGCAAAAACGACAAAAATTACCTACAGCGCCCCACGCTCCGCCTTACCTCTCTCTCGCCTCTCGCAACAATTAGGGTTGCCACAAATATACAGGGCGTCCCAAAAGTCATTGTCAAGCCGGAAACGGGTGATAAGCTAGCTGGTAACAGTTATCAGAAAAAATAATCTAAGTCATGTTGGTACTTTTAAAATGAATTCCATCTTGATAAAACATTTGTGTCTCATTGTATTTTAACCGAACTATATTTGTAATACTATGTAAGACTTATTGAATAACGGTTAATGTTGTATTTAACACAAAGGTAAACTATAAATTTATTTATCTACACCCATATCATAAAACCTCCATAGTGTAATCAGAAACCGTAGGAAATGACCAACATTGTGACAACCAATTAGGTAAAACCAGTGCTGCAATGTAATTACAGTATCAATTTTAGTATCGAAATGAGATTAAATTTGGAACAGCTGTCAAAACTCAAGTGGGTCTCTATTCTAGTATCCATAGATATTAAACAGTTATTGATACGAAACATCAATTCAGTATGTTTTTTAAATATAAACCGAACGACATTTGATCTCGAGTGACGTGAGAATAGAGACTTCATTCGTTTGTATATGATTTTTTAAAAAATGGTCTTGACGGAGGATCGAATTGCCGCCATTATGTTGTGTTGGTTTTTTGCTGAACGAAAGTTGAATAGAAAAAGTTGTTTGTAATTTACATTTTAGTTGAAAATATGAATAGTAGTCTTCTCGGAGTGACTGTGTGATGTGAAAATGCGCCGGATATCGGAAATATGCAGCCACGATTGCAACAAATAACTTGTTGCCAGAAAATATTGTTTCTGAACGCATCATGGAGGATTTATAATATGTGTGTAGATAAAGTTATGTATGCAACTTTGCATAATTTGGCCTTAAAACACACGTTCGATCTTATTATGAAACTCGCTTAAGCTCGTTTCATGAAAACCGCACTAGTGTTTTAAGGCCTATCATTATGCAACCGTTGCATAAACTACTATTAATGCATTAAAGTATTAGAATCTTGAATTAACGTTTATCTGAAGAAGAAATAAGGATTGAAACTTCGTTGATATCGTCCTACAACGGTCGCAATGCACGTGGACGACGATAAAACTAACATTTAACATTAAGGGCGCTCACCCAGCTGCGACTTTTTGTAACGATACAGTCGTGCGTTTCGTGAACGCGCGACTGCATTGCGACAAGTGGCCGCCTGTCGCATTTGCAACGCGCGACAGAAACTAGGGTATAGATATCAACGCGAGACTGTATGACGAGACGTATTTCGATTCAGCATCGCTACTGAGGCCCTATCATGCCAGACACCGGGATAAGTTAAATCCATTTATCTCTCTATCTCTTTCGTCGGCACTAGTGTGAGAGAGAAGCACTAAGAGATACGACGGTTTCGAAAGGAGAAGGTTTTTGAGATTTTTTGACCTGTCTATACAGGGCTAACGGCATCATCGCATTAGTAGCGCGACTGTATTGCGACTTTATCGCGATTGCATCGCTGCAAAAATTCCCGTGGGCGAGCGCCCTAAGCGCTTCATTTGAAATCTAATCGAATGTTTAGGTACTGTTCGTCTCGATAGATGGTGATAGGCGTTAGCGGGCGCGGTTAGCTTACTAACCCGCGCGTTTTTGCTTAGAAAATGTCCGCGGACTGCTCAAGAACACAGCGGAAGAGTGCGTGGTGAAGGGAGAATGAAGATGCCCTTCTAATATAATGTGTTCTTATTGCTTTGTATAGATAATTAATTATATATAGGAAGTGGTGTATGCAGGTAGTAGCGTTATGTTGTGTACATGTACTCGACTCAAATGCGGCAGTGTCATATTTGCATGTCCTCAGGTCGTGTGTCTCCAGGTCGCTTAACTTACCACTTGTTTATTATTTTTTTCAGATTATCCAGCACATTCCGGGGACAGTTTCTGCAGTTCAGACATCTCGTTGGATGGCAGCAACTTCGATCAACTCGATGAGGGAACTTCTGACACTATGAGTTTGCAAAATTTAGAAGTACACCATTCGCACCAGCACGGCGGTCACGCTTCCCACGAGCCGCTTAATCTGGGCACTGGGGCCGTTGTCAACCCCATAGATAAGCTGTACCTTATGCAGAATTCTTATTTTAGTTCTGACCACTGATTCAGGAGGGGCGCCGGCCCAAGGGCGCAGCGCAGCGGGCGACTGCGGAGCCCGCGCGACCCGGGCGCTCTCCTCGCCACAATATCTAGTCATACCGATGTCGATTCCAATACAGATTTCAATTCTATATGGAATTCACTTGTGAATATAAAGAAATGTTATGCGGACAAATATTTGAATTTATAAGCTAATAAAGACGTCCTTTCTTAAAAATGAACCCCGACATAGTTAGTTAAGTATCTAGATATAGTGTCAAGAAAAACAACTTTGAGAGCACCATCAATCTGACTATCCAAGCCAATAATAGCAAAATAATTTGGAAGGGGTAAATCGGTGTTTATCAGGTTAAAACGTGTAATTGATTAATCACTTTACTTGGTTGCTTGGTGGTGCTTTTTTATAAGTACCTACCGTATATACTTTGTATAAGTATATGCATTTAGTAAAAATCGTATATTTTGATATTAAAAACAGATACTTCAATTTTATTTATTTGTATAGTTCCAAGTTAGTTATTAGAAGTGGATCCAAAAACTAGCGTGGAGTTCCTGAATATCTTAGGCCCAGAACGGACGGTGAAACGCAACTGCAACGAAACTGCAACCTCTAGTTACTTTTAAGTTTAATTTGAGTATATGCCATAGACTCTTTTGAGAGACCGCACATGACGCGACCATTTTGCTGATTTGCAATTACTTAACTTATTTATTTATTCATTTATTTATTGAATTAATGCGCAATGCGTTTCAAACTGTCTGTTCTGGGCCTTACCTACTGTTTTTCGTAATTGACATATGATTATTTTAAAAAAGGACAGTTTCTTTATTTTTGTCTGTCTGAAAGCTTCTCTGTAACCTCTACCAACTGAGATCTTAAATCGATAGGTACAATATTTATAGAGTCCATAGATGTCGTCATCTAATAGGAGTTTCAGTATCGAATTAGGTACTACTTGTACATATAAATTAATATTAAATTGATGTGCATCAAAATTGTCTACACATTTTATGTAGGTACTTACATAATAGCAAATGAAAAATCTGAACTGTTTAATTTCTTGGGCGTCAAAATTTAATTATATAATTATTGCGAGTATGATACCTAGTTATTTGTAAATACTGTACAGAATTCATCTAGGTTTCATTAAGAGATGTTACGTTTAAATTTGACGTTGTAAATTGTACTTAACTTTATTGGTTATTTAAACTTATTTATTGTAGTTATCCTCATATGGTAAATATAAAAAGTGCAAGATGAAAATAAATGGTTTGTTTTTCATTCGGTACATAAGAAATTATATAAATGACATTAGGCCCACCAATATCTTAAATATGATTCAAGTCGCTAATTGTGTTTGACGACTGACAGTTTCCACACTTAGACAGTCTTGAAACCTTTTTATTATAATATCATTGCTTCACCCATATCATAAAATCTCCATAATGTAGGTATTCAAAACCCGTAGGAAATTACCAGCATTATTACAACCAATTTTACTATGAGCTGTGGTAGTAGGTAAAATCTGTACTGTAAAGTTATTACATTTTTGTAACGTTACGAGTTTAAATTTGGAACAGCTGTCAAAACTCAAGTGGGTCTCTATTCTAGTATCCATAGATATTAAAACAGTTATCGATACGCAATATCAATTATAATTGAAACCTGTACCTACCGTAAAACCCCGTGACTTCGCCTGGGTTTTGGCACTTTTCTGTAAATTTCTCACATATTTACCTACACGTATTTTGGCTTGTTAAGATAAAGAAAAACTAATTAATATGTCTAGGACAATCGTTTAAGGTAACTTAAGCTTTAAATTTCGATACAGAATGGCTAAACTCCAAAGTTAGTAGGCGAAGTGCCCTGTCTTCGCCTACATACCTACTGCCGGAGCGTCAATTATACACAAAATTTAAAGTTGCCACCAATATCTTAGTCATTTTTAACGTGTTTTTAACCTTAACTATTCCAAAATAGTCATAAGTATTTTAAAAAAAACGATGGTATGCGAAGACAGGTTTCGATCTGAAGTGAGTTTCACACTGTATTTTCAATAGGGTTGTCAAAAATCCCCACACTTAGGGGTCGTCCACAAATTACGCAAAATTCTCAAATTTTTGGTTCCCTCCTCCCCCCATGTAACAGTACCGTAACGCTTAGCCGGGACCCCCCCCCCCTCCCTCCAAATTGCGTTACGTAAGTTGTGGACGACCCCTTACTCGACAGCAAAAAAAGAAAGGGTAATGGTTTAGGACTAATAAAAATACTTGTTTTAAAATCATGAAATTATATATATTCGACTTAAGTCAATTCCGTTACGTAACAGGTGCTTTGTAAAAAGTTTTTGGGTGATTCAGGTGATTCGGCGCTCTTTTTACATTGGGCGAGATATAATGATCTATGAACGTATTTCGGTTCCATTTCTTAATAATATAATTATAATTTCTTGAGTTGACATTAATTGTGCAATATTATAAAATCGTGACGTAACACCAACCTTGAACCCCCGTCCCCGTCCCCGAACGTAACAGGACCGTAACGCTTGGCCAGACCGCCCCTCCCTCCAAATTGCGTTACGTAAGTTGTGGACGACCCCATACTCGACAGCAAAAAAAAGGAAGAGTAATGGTTTAGGACTAATAAAAATACTTGTTTTAAAATCATGAAATTATATATATTCGGCTATAGTACAAGAAGTACCTATACATATTCGACTTAACTTACTTGGCTACCTATATAAATGATCCCTGCTACTAAATAAGAAATTATAAATATATCACAAACTTGGATTGACAACCCCAGGGGCAGGCGAAGTTTAGCAACAAGATGGCCGGAACATCACCTACACATTACATTTTAATCGATTGCCACGTTTACACATAACTTGGAACAAAATAATAACACCATATAAAAAGAGCATTCATTGTAGATTATAATACAAAAAAAGCTTACCTTTATCTCTTCTTAAGCAGTTTTTATAACGAAGAAGTTTTAAGAAGAAGCTGTGCTAGAAGCAAGTCGTGAGCAACGACGTCGAACGCCAGAATGGCTGTACTCTTTTTTTAAATGTCAAAAGCTTTCGCAAAGTCAATAGAAGAGACACATCAAATCATGGAACCTATTCAAAGCTACTATTGAAATCCGCATCAAGATAGATATCATGAAAGGAAAAGCTACTGAGGCAGGTTTTAAACTTTGTTAGGTTTCCACTGGAATAGTCTCGCCTGATGGCAGTTATTGTTTTTTTAGCCGCTGCTTTATTCTTATTTTCACTTCACTTTCACTCTTTTGTTTATGACTTCTGTTACTGAGTGCACAGTACAATTCTGCCAGAATCAAGTGTCGAACTTTACACGGGTAAGGAAGGGATCGAAGATAAGGCTACTACGTACTAATGAGGTCGTGAAATCTGAAAACACAAAAAACAAACACAACTAAACTACGACGGATTTGTTAGTTAGATTAAACAGTTTACAAATATACAAAGGTAGACATTTTACAACCTAATAGAATTTTTATCCATAAATTTACTTAAGGTATTTAATATTTTCTTATTTTCCGTTAGACATAGGTAAAAGCGAAGCCATGTTAATAGGGAGGGGGATTTGTCATTAATGGGACAATTAAAAATATAATATGGTCAATTGAACCGATATCCTCGCCACATTCGCAAATTGGAGAGTCTTTAATTTTAAACATATGAAGTAGCTCCGGAGTGCATACTCGACCAAGCCGTAGTCTAATTATAACGCTAGTATGCCGTTTAGAAAGAAATTTTTGGAGAGACGATTTTTAAAAAACCACGGCCTAGAAGGAATTTCAGATTGAACAGAGGAGTAAAAGTATTTCTTGGATGAAGACCAGCGAGACCTCCATTTTCTGATTAAAACTTTCGGCGGAATATTTAAAATGTCTGGAGAGAAAATTCTGAATGAGGATTCTTCCCCAAGGATAACCGCATCCTTAGCAGCTAGGTCAGCCGCTTCTGATGAAGAAGTCCTATAAATGCATACCTATTACTACAAGATCCAATGACAAAGATAACATATGCACTGCACAACATTCAAAGTGGTTTGTTACTGTCATATCATCAATATCTTTGCTCCTATATTCGACCTGTTTTTTAAGCAATATACAAGGACCTCCCCTTTTATTTTTAATTACGAACGATGTCGATTCAGCAACAAAATTGTTTAAGTATAAACTCTGAACCCGTTATGCAAGATAATTATTAGGACTCTTCTCATTGCTATCTTCATTTTCAGTTTCATAACAGTTATTTTCGTTCTCATAACAGTGAGCAACGCTTTTAATTGCTTCCATAAGACGCAACTGTGTGGCAAAACAGGTAACGTACTTTACTACAGGCAATTAACGCCCACTTAACCTTTTTTTTTTCTACACATAAGTACAAATGAAAACAAAAAAGTAATGCGATTAACAGATAAACTATACTTTTCTTAACCGAAAGATCTTAATTGGAAGATGTAATTATTTAAAATTTCCGTACCTACCTATGCCATCTTATTAAAAACTAGTTCTTGGACGTTATTAAAAATACTATGTTCATACCGCCCTTTTACTAAATTTAATTCTAGACGTAGTAAACATATTCCTGGGGGATAAATATATAATAAAACATATATTAGTCGGAAACGGAAACGGAAAATATGTAAGAAATCAACATTTAACACAAAAATTATCAAAATTTCCGAAGTAGTATTAAACTTCTGTTTATAATCATTTTATAAAAAACATTTTTGGTCTAATACATAAACAGTAATATCAAACAAAACTGAAAGGATATTTTTTCCACAAAATAAAACTGTTATCCTGCATTGGGCGTTATTAAACGAAAAAGGGCAATTGCGCCTTGAGGTAAGTACTGTGCGAAAATAAATACAATAAATAATTACATAGAAAATGTATTTAATATTATGTGGTTTCGCATTACAAAAGAAAATATAGGTAAGTAAGTAAGTTGTTGTAGAATTGAAAACGCCCATGAAGGTTAATATCGCCCAGCGCGGCGGTCATTTGGATGGGCGTTATTAGACGAGTGAGCGTGGCGTTTTTTTAATTAAATAACGTATCCTACTAAAAATATTAGTGGAAAATTAATAGTTACCTACACTATTTATAAAACAAATACAATAAAAGAAATGTAACGAAATCTACAATTTAATCGGAGCAGTTCTTAAAACAGCAACGTCAGTGAAGCGAACCCTTGAAGCGCGGCGCGTCACTGGCAAGATGGCGGCTCGAGAGACCTTTTATTACGCTAGGCGCGTTCCTATTGCTGTAATCTGTGTGCGTCACACAGTGCGTGAGCTGTGCCGCTGCTCACTCGGATTAAAGTACGTTTTCTCTGTTCTGGGAGTTATTTGACACAGGGCGTTAAATGCCATACCTACCTTATTTCTATCACGACTGTTGATGGACTCTGTCTCTTACGAATCGATGAGCATAACATCGTAAAATACAGGCCGAAAACTGTTGATGTCGTCACATTTAGTTAGGAGCCCGACGTATCTGACAAAAAATCTTTCACGCTGAAATGCTTCCCTTCCAAGCATTTCAATCGGCAGACGAATTTAATTAAATGTGCAATGTCGATCCGTGCTATGCAGGACGGTCGTGGATTTTCGTCGGGTGATTGAAGCCATTTGATACACATATCAACGTAATTGCTCAAAGAACAGTCGCTGAAAGCTACACAAACTACACTCAGCAAAGCCTAGGAACAACCTGTTACCACTTTTGCGGGGTTTGGTGTATCTACCGGAGCGTCGCCACTCTCTTAACCAGTATGAAATGAAATTGGCAACGTGCTTTTCTGAACTACTTGCTAGACGGGCAAAATTTTACCGTGAAATGGGACTAGGTAACACCAACAACCGCTTGATACAAAAATATTGTGCGGCTGGATCCGTCCATTCTTTTAATGCGGCATAAGTTTCACGGAACCCATTTCATCGATCGACAGAGAGCCAGCTTCACAATCTTTGCATTTGAACGTTTCCGATTCGATTATTAATATCTTTAATGTCATAGGATCTATTACTATTATTTTTAACAATTCCTTGTGACTATTCATTAACTTTAGGTTCTTTTAAAAACCAAACATTCTGATTACCTAAATTCAAAATTTTCTTACATAGTTACCTGCATTTTACTTTTTCAAATTGAGTAACTACATATTCCATCCTTCCATTTCTAAATCCATTTGAAAAAAAAAAGATACACAAGTCTTTAACATTACAACTACTGATTAAGTAAGTAATCTTTGCCTTAACAAAATTGGCATAGTATGGAACCCTCGGTGTGCGAGTCCGATTCGCGCTTGACCTGTTTTTTCAATAAATCAGCGGTTGTTTTACATTATAAAGAATTCAACTAGTTTACATGAAACAATTTATTAAATAAAAACATGGTTGCTTAATTATAACATTATTTTTTAAATTCCCCTATATTTTCGTTCACTGGTAACATTCCCGGGAACGTTACTGAATATCCCCTCCCGCCTTGGGAATATTTCAAGGCCCCCAATTCTCGGTGCATTCGAGATAATCTCACAATCGAGATACGTCAGTGCATACAGTCGTTTGACATAACTGTGTGAATCTGACGTTTAATCTCGCAATCGACATTATCTCGAATACACCGAGAATTGGGGCCAGGATTGGCACATTTCTATTTATCTCCATGATTATTTCTTACAACAGGCGATAACTATTTCCACCATTTTGACCAATTTTTGATGATCAGCAAAGTCAAATAATCGCCGAAATTAGTTTTGTATGAGAATACTGAAACGGAAATAAAACTGAATTTATTGATTAAGTATAGTGAAATATAGATCTAGATTTTGTTCTTACCTACTGACAACCTATCAAAAATTGGTCAAAATTGGGGACATTTAATCAATCAATCGTTATCGCCTTTTGTATGAAAAGACGTACGTTTACACTTCTCTTAAGACGCTTTCACTTCGACAGTCGTCGACGTTATGGTCCGTCTACATCTGACGAACACGCCGCTCGCGCGCTGTTCGCGAACCGCTCGCGCGCAGAGCGCGCGCGACCACCAGCAGGTCTAGCACGACCTGCCCGCGAGTCGTTTGTCGCTCAGTGCATGCCTTACATATTTGACTAGTATGACAGAGACGCACTGCGCGACAAACGACTCGCGGGCATGTCGGGCTAGCCCCCCTGGTTACGACAATAGACACACGGGTGGAGCGCGCGCGCTGCGTGCAAGCGGTTTATTAAAAATATTTTAATAACTCGAGTTCTAATTAACTTAACTGAATGAATGATAGCTTGTTATGTAAAACTAGAATACGACTATTATCTTCACTGTTACCAAAAAAATACATTACTAGCTCTTTTTTTTCTAAATCTACAAAACTTACGAAAACAACTCGTAAATTCAGTTTATTAACTAAATTTATACTTAACGTACACCTGACGATAGACATACAGGTGTCCCATAAATAGAAGTTATGTTATTCGGTATATCTCTTCCTTAATGTTTCATAAAAAACAAAACGACAAAAAACTGGGCTGAGGGATAAAAGCACGATTTTTTTTAAAAGTAGAAATATCCCGGAAACTTTGATATTTTTACTGAGGTCAAACTTAATTATTCTGGTAACTAATAAGCAATCTATCAGCCCTTGACCGATTGACGTCGGTGTATGCGATACCCCCCTTTATATTAATCGATACCTACTTATCTTAAACATTAATTACAATTTAGCTGTAAAAGTTTACTTTAATAACTCGAGAAGTCTATACATAATTAAATGAATGAAAGCTTGAGCTGAAGTAATCTACCCATAGCTTTGAGTGTCAACCCGGCTCTCGAGTCCTCGTCGTGTCTCCAACATTGTAGAGAACCCGGCAGCTAGGTTCTTCGTCTTGAAAGTATTAAGAGTCGATAGTGAGCTTGTGTTTACATACAAAACGTTGTTTAATTAAAATTTTCAAAAGACTGCTCGATTCATTCGTGCATGGCTTTCCCCTCCTCCCAGGGCCGGATTTAGAGGTCTAGAGACCCTGGGGCAACAAAGGACCTTGGAGGCCCCCTAGAATATAATATGACGTAGTGATATTGACGGTCCCTATTGTGGGGGCCCTTCTTTTGTGGAGGCCCGGGGCAGTGGCCCCGGATGCCCTCCCGTAAATCCGGCCCTACCTCCTCCGTCGGTAACAAAATCAGCGCATGGCACTCAAATCCTGTGGAGTTTGGCGCTGCTTACTGCCGACTCTTAAGGGATCATAATAAAATAGAATGTGTGTTATGGTTCGCGTCACGTAAATAGAGCACTCACGGCTATATGAATTGTATGACAGTCAGCGCTCTTTTTACGTGGCGCGACCTGTACTACGCGACACGCCTTGCACACCAGCAGAAAACTACAAGGACTGGTAATTTGTTATTTCACGATCGATAATTACTATCCATCACAGCTGATGCGAACTTATTTATCACCAACACCTTAATCAATTCGATTTTGATCGTTTCTTGCACAAAACTTGTTTAAACACTATACCAGTAGCACTAAAACTGAAGCAGTCTATGTTTCTTTCGCGTTTCCCGTTGATACTATTTACACTGAATTTTGTATAAGCAGCAGGACACAGGATTATTGAATGCATTACCTGCTACAGACGCAAGGATGCTAAAAGAAAACGCTAAACTCAGCCAAAATCAAAAATAAATAGGAGTTCATAAAAAGTATACAAAATCAAGCTTACATACATACATAGCATCACGCCCGGAATCCCTAATGGGGTGGGCAGAGACACAAGACTACACGTGGCGACGTTCGATTAATTAAAAAAAAAAAAAAAAAAATCAAGCTTGATAAGACAGATATTAAAACATGGCTTTGGGTTACTATCCAACGGGCGCGAAATACGAAACTATCTGCTTAATAGTACGAAAAGCTGAATAAATTTCAGGTGGCCACTTCTTCGTTGGTCGCTTCGAACTCCAATTTAACATCACCCCCAAGGCCCTCCACGTCGACTTCGTTCTCTGAAGCATTGAGCATGTTCAGCGTCACCTGGACATTTAACACGTGTTAATCACGAATTAACGTTGCACGAATTAAAGAAACGCAGAGAAAATATTAATGAGGCACTTTGAGAAAACTTAAGGTTGTTGCTTTTTTATTTTTATTTATTTATTTTAATAAACTCTTGCGGATAGAATAATGCATACAATTACGTATACAACATATAAAATTAACTGCTTCTATCTGATTGACATTGATTTGTTATTGAACTCTATTGTTAATTTGATACATGTTAAATTCTAATGGACAAATGGTGTATTTAGGACGTTCCAGGAGTTAACAAAGCCTCTTACATGTGGAATTCTACAAATATGAAAATTGTACCAATGTCGGACACATTGGTACAATTGGTACAATGTCCGCAAGCAATTTTGCAATACGCCGACCGTTCTATTGTATCAAGAGTACCAATCCTCTAACAGCATGCATCTTTTCGTACACCTACCAGTGTACCAATTCCTCTTCAGTACGTCTAGCACGACCTGCCCGCGTGTCATTAGTCGCTCAGTGCATCCTTTATATATTTTACCAGTTTGACAGAGACGCATTGAGCGACAAAAGACTCGCGGGCATGTCGTGCTAGCTGGGCCACTGTTCAATGTGTACAACTTTGGTGAGCGTCAAGTTGGCCTACCCGTCGAAGATATCCAGGATCCGATAATTTCAAAAAAAATATTACTTGAATAGTACCTGTTTAGTACATAGTCCAAAAAACAGTAGCTTTGTAATTTCGGAGATAAGAGTCCTGTTTAACGGGTGCGCTAACTTGACGTCATGCAATGGTGCTAATCCCAAAAAAACTGTATATTCCAAAAAAAAATACACAAATAGCTCTATGTAGCTCTAATAGAAACCGAGATATTTCATGCCAAACACGGGTAAAATATTATGCACCGTCAAGCTGGCGTACCCGGCCGAGATCGCACAGAAAGCCATTGAATTCCTAAGTCAGCTATATACCAAAACATAGTGCCGGAAATAATACCTTTCACGATAAAAACATCAAAGAAAAAAAAAGTGGAACATTGAAAAAAAAAACACGGCAACTTCTACGTACAAACTCATTTTGGTACAGTCGTAAACAAAGAGCATCTTTATAACAGATAGAGAACGAATATGCTGAAAACTTAATTATACAGATGATGTTAATGTAAATTTTTAACCAAGCTTACCTAACACATTGATTGAACGTAGATGTATTTATAGGACCGAAAAGCTCGTAATACTTAGGTCCCGGAAAAGGATAAAACCAAGTTTGCTATGGTCTACGTTCTGCCAGCCTGCTAGCTATAATTGCAATAAATATAATAAAATTAAAACTTTTAAATAACATTCTGATTCTGCATAAAAATTTTATAAACAGAAAATAAAGTCTACTCGACGAGAATTAATAAATAAAAACAGGGCTTCTTAACTCATTACATATAGCGGCCCGCTTTTTTTTTTACCGATGATAATAAAAAATTAAAGGGAAAAACTGTATTTTTTTATAGAATATTATTATTGAATAGTCTGTAGGTACATGTCCCATTGCTGGCATATCATTGGAGGACGATCATGACAAAGTCTCAGAGTCAGAGGAAGAATCAGAGTCGCGACATTTATTATTAAACGTTCAATTGCTTCGTCTAAAACCACACACGAACACCCGAATGACACACTCGAAGCGTATTGAAGAACGGAATGGCAATATATGGCGCTCGCCTGCCCGGCGCCGCGCTTGACAACAACTGCGTGCCTCGTACCACGAAACTCAGTGCGCGCGGCGATAAGCAACGCCTGTCATACAGTTTGCGATAGGTAAGCGACAGTCGCTATTTCGAGACGATATCATAACATCTATCAACTCTCGGCGAACAGACTTTAATGTACTTAAGTATAATTGAAATTTTGTGACAGTACTTTGACTATGAAGAGCTTTCATAATTTGTTTTTGCAATTTACTTTGTGTTGTAAAAGGGGTACAGGTACTATTTTTTGGTATACATTTAGCTGGCTTAGGAATTCAATGGTTTCCTGTGTGAACACGGCCTGGTACGCCAGCTTGACGGTGCACAGCGAAAGGCGCACTACAAAAGGATTTTCTGAAATGCAGTCCCTGAAGGGGTGAAATAGAAGGGGGGAAGTGAAAGTTTGTATGGAAAACTTCATTGTCCTTGGGTATAGACTTGAAATTTGGTGTAAATACTCTCCAAAATCAACAATTAGGTATGAGGCGTTTTGTTAACCTTTTGACCGGCAAGCATGTCTGAGAAGTAAAACGAATTTCAACTTTAAGTCAAGGTAATGAAGGACTTTTTTACCCTGTATCTGCTGACGGCTGCAGCCGATTGTGGCGGTCAAAATGTTAAAATAACGAAGCTACCATTCAAAAGGGTGCTTTCGGGTATCTCTATGCAAAATCGTAATCTTCGCGTGTATCAGAAATGTGGTACAAACACTCTCTGAAACGTACAATTAGGTAGGCATTGAAAGAAAAGGGTCACGTGTGAGTCCGAAGCGCGAAAAAGAGACGGAACCTTTTAGGTGCGGAAAGCTAAAAATGACAAGAAATAAGCGTTTAGTAAAACCAAAAAAAAACATTAATCAATCAGTAATCATTTAAAACCAATGAAATAAAACAAGGAATAACTTTTACAAACTTCTGTATCTTTGCAACCGAGTGTGAAGTTGCACAGGTTATTCCGTATTTTATTGTTTTCTCGGAAACCATTAATTTCCTGTGATTTAGTGTTATAGAATAGGATGATTAATGCAAATTTTCTTACGGTGTGTATTTTATCTCCTTGGCTAAAAAGGTTTCCTTTACATCTACGTCTAAAGATATACGAAAGAGTAATATAAAATAAAAAAAAACTTGTACGAAAGAAACAAAGCCCACATTAACGAATTAGTAAGTAAATACAACAAATCAGCGCATGCAATCAACAGCCGAGTGGGAGGCAAAGATTCAAAATTAAAAAAAATATAAAAATAAAAATTATTTAAACTTCACTAACCAAAAATTAAGAAAAACAACAACTGAAAACGTGACATATTTTCTGCACTAGGTAGTTAGTTAAGATTTGAACCTCTGCATTTTTTCCTAACACCGTCTGTTGTTTGAGAGCCCTGAGTGGTGAAGCTACCTGAGACGGCTGCGGCTGGCTGTGGCTTGTGACCGTACTGCTTACCTGTCTAACAGGTATACCTGCATCTTCAAATGCTTTCTTCTTTAGGGTTGTACGAATTTGAGTTCTGAAATGTTACAATTTGTTTAATAAATTAAAACAATATATATGTTTGCACGTAGGCAACTTGGGCTCTTTCACATGTCTGAATCTACCAGCTTTACATAACAATGCTCTCCCTCTCTGTAATAATCTAAGCGCAAATTCAAATTTTGACTTTCTATCCTATTCGCACCTGCGAGTGGGGTAATTTTAGGGACTTCCTTCCGATGTTAAATTAATCGATAACTATTTCAAAGTGACATTATGTGACAGTATGGGGACACCTACCTACTTTTATATAGGTACAATATATATGATCAATATGATCATAATAGTCATGCAATTAGATACATAAACTATGGATCTATGGACTTGTCATCCAAATGACAATTGCACTACACGAACAGGATGGTCTTAAATAAATGTCAATAAGAGGAACAGAGAGAAATGTATAAGTTTTTCTCTTTGTCATAGTTTCCTTTTTTAGGGTTCCGTACCCAAAGGGTAAAAACGGGACCCTAAGACTTCACTGTCCGTCCGCCCGTCGGTCCGTCTGTACTGTGCTCTTTATGACTGTATGTGTGATTTCAGAAGTTTTTAAATCTCAACTGAAATGTTGCCAGAATAACGAGCAGCAAATTAAATTAGACATCATTGCGCAGCTCCATAAGAGCAAGAACTTTGGTAAATTCTTGAAAAACACCAATTCAGAACCATACGCCGGGTCTTCCCGTAAGTGTGGCAGGGGTACACGAGCCGGTCGAGATTGCTAATTTAATTCAGCATCACTTCAGACTTGAGTCGCCGCTGTGCCCTGCATCTCGGTGGCTTTAGGCTGAGCAGTCTAAGCCTGTCCGCTCGGAGAGTAGTATGTGTTTTACACCTAAACTAGTAGCAAGTGTGATCAGGGGTATGGTTAAAGGGAAATCTCCAGGGCATGACGATCTCAGCATTGAGCATCTGAGATACACTGGCGTCCACCTGCCTAGGGTACTTGCTATGTTTTTCTAACTGTGCCTAAGCCACTCCTATTTGCCGGAGGATCTCATGCACACTGTAGCAGTTCCTATAATTAAAGATAGAACCGGAGATACGTCTGACTTGTCCAACTACAGACCAATATCATTGGCTTCTGTGATCGCCAAGGTGCTGGACAGTTTGCTTGATCGGCAATTGGAGAAGCATTTGACTCTTAATGATGTGTCGTTTGGATTTAGACCGGAACTCGTTATTTGCTAGCATCACCTTGTTGCCATCTCTAATAAGCTCTTGATTAGCAAGTTCTCGTCCTATCCAGTGCTCTTCATGAAGAATGCTGTTGTGGCCTCATCAGTGAAGCGAGTGATTACGTTTTTTCATTGCATTTATCCTTAGTTTCATGACCAATTTTGCCACAGTAATGACATACCTACTGTCTTCCTCACGGCTCCACTGGCACCAGGCAGGTGATACTTGGTATTAAAGAAGAAAGCAGTATCTTCAGTTAAGAGTTAAATGTTTTTTTTTGTTACAAGGGGCCTGCCTGCACCTTCATTACCTTAATAAATATATTAAATAGCCCATAACGTAAATAAACATGTAACTCACACGTTAGATGGATAGATTATAGGATTTCCTACTATTTAAATTGGTTGGCTGCTGATAATGGTACATTTGAATGACGCAAACCGAAGAAATGAAGGAATGAAATATTCATATCATTACATAAAATATTAATAGTGTGTTAGGGTATGCGACATATAGAACGCCGCAAGAAGATTTCATGTAGTGACGTAAATTATACGTCAAAACAGTGTGCTCGAGGGGCAAGCAGACCAAATAGTGAATTATCACCAAATCTACACAACCAAAACTCAACTAAACTTACGCGCTTAGCTTAATTAAGAGCCCCCTCTTCCTAAGTTAGGTTAGGTTAGAACCGGAACCAGAGCTGCAGAACAGCGTGCGAGTCAATTATCTAAGTAGATAATTAAAGTAAATAAAGTAGTAAGTTTAGAATTTAGGTAACATTTTAGTATAATATAATTCGCGTGGAAATTGGTTGTCCTTTTTGTACTTCTAGTTTGTTGTCCATGTTAAACGTTAAAATGGAGCAAAGGATTTACGTGATTTTGAGCATAGCAACAGTTGGAAAGTCTGAACGGATTCAGCTACTTTCTATCCCGAAAGATCATAATAAACTAATAGAGATCTATAAATTACAAGCGGACAAAGTCACGGGCAAACATTAGTATAGGCACTATACTTACACAGTTCTGTTCTTGATATGCTGGCTTAGTTTATTGAGGTCCACAGCAAAACGATGAACACATGATCTTAGCATTTCAATTTCTTCATCTGTCCATTTGCCTCTAATAAAATAAATTAAAAAGACTTTTGTATTATATTTATCCCAAACATATTATTACAGCTTTCTGCTGGTGCACAGCTCGGTACTTACATTCAATTGCATTCTAGATATTTTTCATATTATAACTATAGAACTTAAGAGTTATCATATTAAAATAAAGAGTATATTAATCTCTTTGATTTGCCCCATAAATAGTAGGTATATGATTGATTTATAGTTAAATACGAAGAACTAAGTCCTATTTTGCAACTTTTTGGATGCTAGTTTGCTAATACGAAAGAACGAGAAATTCGTAACTCGAGAACTGTTAGTTACTCCAGTTAATTTAAAATCCGGCTTAAGACACAGTAGCAATTTAATATTAACACGTTGGCTGCCCACCATACTACACCTACAGTATTGCTCCCACGCCCCATACAAATTTACTGATTCCACCGGTGATGCTCAAAGCATCGCTCTATTACTGAGGTGCCGTATGTGAGCATCACCAGTGACACATTAGCTTTTGATCCCACCGGTGATGCTCATGGCCACACAGAGAAGAAAACGTGATCCCACCGGTGATGATCATGGCAGCCAACGTGTTAAAATAAAGATGTAATAAAAGGTTGTGTTTATTCTGATTACGTATTTGAAGACACCCAAAACAAGATTTGGTTATTCAGATATTGCTCATGCAACGATAATATTTACGAGTGTGGTCATACCCTGGCTGAGAGTCACCTACTGGATGTAAGAGCATTGTCATCTCGGAAAGTTTGTTAAAAGCAGTGCCAGCCTCCCGAAATATCTCCCCAACCTGCCAAATTAAGGAAAAATGTAGCAGCAACACGGCAAAAAAATCTGTGAAGAAGACATTAGAATACATTAATCACAAACCTTAGCAGCCGAGTTATTCATAGCTGATTCAGTAACTATAAGATATTGATATACAAATCACAAAATAAATAATCAGTTGCGGATAATCCAAACTTCACCCCAAACCGGCCAAACCACAGACTGGCTAAATAAAAAAAGAGAAAGAAAGAGTATGTAGTATTTTTTTTTGGCAGGTTTCAGAGACTTTAATCCACGACTCCACGACTTAATTGTTTCTTATTTTTTTATAGCCTTGTACAGTTTCACACTTTTGGTTTTTAGCTAAATTCTTTCAACGGTATTTTTTTATGAATTTATACATTGGTTTTATGACCTATAAAGCGAGGTCGACCAGAGTAAAACAATTTTCATTTGCCTCCGAACATCGTGATTGATTGAGGTCGCGAATTATCTAGTCGGAAGCCAATAAAATTAAAAATTAAATAATAATGTACTCCCAAGGAATGCTCGAGCTTCCGATTATCTGGCTGTACATTGCATTCGCAGCACGTAGTGTAATAATGTACGACCCGATAATGTACTTGCCGGACGAATGCAAGTGGATTATCGTACCAACATTTTAAAAATATTCCACGAGAGGGCCTAGCACACAAGCTTTTATCGCGCATATAAACCATCTGTCACTTTTTAACTAATCCGCGGGTGCGAAAGGGTGTGTGCTGCTGGGATAAGTGAAAATATCATGCAACTATTAAACTGACACTAGCGTAGTGCGTATGTTTTTCAGATTTGAAAAAAGTGTTATCAATCTTGCGAAGTCTTTTTAATAGAAAAGTGCTTTATTTAAATAGGTAAAAGCTACGAACAGATTTATGACGAAATAAATGACGTGATTTCTTTGTAGTTTCCTTGTTAGTAGCTTTTATTTATCTAAAAAATAGCACTTTTCAATAAAAAGACTTACAAAAATTGTTTACACTTTTTCTTATTTGGAAAAAAAGTAGAGTTCCCAAAACAAGAAATAATAAAAATGGGAAGTATATTATGGTAAATATCGCCAGTTATTTTGTAGGTCAGTACCCTAGCCTGAAGGATAAAAATGTCAGTCCGACAGCGTTACACACGCTTCGATCGACTCGGTCGCAGTCGACCGACATTCCGACGGCAACCAGCGTCAACTGGGTTGGAGAGTCTGTTACTAGATAATATTCAGTTGTTTGGATAGCTACATAAAGTAATCTGTGGTTTGGATTGGCCTTAGTGTTAATTTTTTTATTTGTCGGTCTTTTTATAACTTTGAATGAAAAGATAAATTCTTGGCCTTTACTGATTTTGAGAGTGTTGTAATTAGTTGTTATGTTCCAAATGCTTTTACTCACTGCAATCACGGACTACTAAGGTCGTAGTACTACCACATGCATCTTTGACGCCACGCCTCGCAGCAGTGTTGACATTTGAAATGTATTCATATCAGACTTTGCAGACACAGCTCCTGAGAAACCAAGGAATAAATATGTCTAGCAGTCCTGTATAATCCTGCACACAATGTGCTGAGAGTAAAAGCATTTTTCTTTCACGCTTTTCTGTTTTTGGAAATGGAACTTATTCTAATTTTGTGTTTTGTTTCTTTGGGATTGGCTTATGACAAAGGTAAAATAACTTTGTAATTTTTAAGAAGAATCATCTTTAAAATATCACCCTCTGAATCTCGTCGACGATTCGTAAGGAAATTACCTGCCACCGAAAATATTTGTTTTTAGGAAGCTCACTGTTTTAGACGAAATGTTAGTTTCTAATAAAAAACCTGAAAGAGTCTTGGTGAATAAACGTCTCTTAATCCCATTTTGTTAAACATGTTGATTTGATTACTGCTGCTGTGATAATTTAATGCCTATTGATTAATTCATTTCATTTATATTATTTAAATATAAGTTCTTCAATATTTGAGAATAATGACTTGAATGTTGTGTCATTAATTTCGGTAGCTATATAGACATAGACAACTGCTCTGTTATCAAATGTTTAACTTAAATGAAAAATTATGGAACCAAAAATATTTTTTGGTGTGCTAGCAAAGCCAGCAAAAAAGATGGGTGAGGTGTTATCCTCTTTATACAACTGATAGAATTGTCATGTATGTCACTTACTGTGACTGTTTTATGTCTAGTTCTTTCAGTTAAATAAAACCAAGTTTTATGTTGATAATTGCTTATTAAGTAATTTGTATTTGTTTATTTAACTGAAAAGTAGTAATATTAATGTCAGAAACATCTAGTAGTATGAGCTCGTTGCTAGCAAAGGATGTACAACCCAACAAGGTTAATGTAGAACCAACATCCCAGATACTCAATGATATTAATAAACCAAAGCTGCATCTTTCAAGCTCAAAATTTAAACCCAGAAAGCAACCCAATTGTGATCATTTCAATTAGTGATGCGCAGATTGGGCGAATGACACATGTTGTGCTCTATTGAAAATATTCTCAAAAAACACATGCTTGAGGGAAATGTCAGTAAAAAACAATTAAAAGGAAGAACTGATGCTTTATTTCATTTGTAGATACATTCAACATAAATAGAAGTACTAAAATACATTTATTTTGTCCATACATGATCGCCATATTCCAAATTAATGTATAATATCTGCACATCAAATGTCACCTAAAGCTGCACTGGCCGAAAAGAAACGAAAAAAGAAGAAAATCATCTAAGTCACGTTTTTAAAACGCATTGAGTATGGATATAACGTATCTTTCTATAATATGTCATTGAAGACACTGACCTAAAATGGGTGGAAAGCCACTATCGCAAACTTCATGGCAGAAGAAGCTCCACTGGAGACCACTGGTTCTTTAAAGCTAATAGTGTTTTATTTGGTGCTTAATCTGCTGTCAGTCATCTAGACTATGATCAGATGAGTTGCGAGTCACTTGATAGAGTTGGGCAACAGCAGCGTGTGTTCTTCGGGTGAATATTTAGTTGGCCCTTATAGTTGACTGAATAGCATTTTGCTTATTCCAGGATACTGTGCATTTCCAGGTATTAATGAATTTCTGAGTTGCAAGAAAACCAAGGCGCTACTTACAAGACCCTTAGAATGTTGTTTTGTGCTCTTTGGAGACAAAGGATGCTGGATTTGTTAGCTGAAGACCAAAGTAGTATTCCATAGGTTCATATTGGTTTGATAATGGAGCAGTACACTCTTAGTTTGATGCTCAAGGATAAGGCAGATTGTCTTCCTAAGAGCCAAAGCAGGTTCCTAAATTGGTAATTGATTACACTCTATTTTTGCTTAATATGATCCTTCCATGTTATCCTGTGATTCAAGTGGAACCCTTAATATTAGGCGCAAGGAGTCTGTGGCAGAGTATCTCGAACTAGGGTAATCAGTCAACAAGTTCCTTGGCTAAGCAAAAAGGTGGTGTGATAGGACTTCCCAGTGCTTGCTCTTATAATGCCATTTATGAAGCCAATCATGGGTGTTACCTAGTTGCTTTTGGGGCATTCTGCTGGCTCTAGTTTGGTCATGGCTACACCTGAGGAATGCAGCATCATGAGTGAAGGTTGCAACTATGACGTCAGGCTCTTGGGGTAAGGTGTAGGTGAATATATTGTAGAGTATGGGGCCAAGTACGGATCCTTGAGGTACTCCAGCAAGGCATTGATGTAAGGCAGATCTGGTATCACATAATTTTACCTGAAATATTCTGTTGCTGGGGTAGGATGCCATAAAATGGTAGAATGAGTGGGGTGATATCTTTTTAATTTTGCATAGGATACGTTTGAGCCAAGCTCTATTAAGTAAATGCCTGTTGAACATAAAGAAAGGCAGCGGAGCAATATTCCTTTTTTTCAAGACTTTGTATGATCATACAATACACTTTATGTACGTGTTCCACAGTCTAATGTTGCTTCCAGAAAACAAATTGGTGGTTGGGTGTACGAGTTGAGTCTTATCAGGACTATTCTTTCCCACAATTTAGGGCTTTTCATCCTTGTGAAAAATGCTCTCCATCAAGCCATCGCCCTTGAAACGGAGACTGATTTGTCAAAGATGGTGACTGATTTGTAATGATATTTTGTAACTTATTTTGTAACGTAAAAATCAGCCGTCAGAAAATAAGTGAGGTCAGCAGCGTTCTTAAGTACCTTGATTACTTGATAGCTAGAAAATTGCCGTTTGGCCAAGCTAGCAGGAAGGCAACGATCATAGTACATACTAAAACTACTTAATCTTACACATTTTGTCTGGCGGTCCTGGGATCCTGGACCATTTGTTGAATTAGCTGTACAATTACCTAACTGCTTATGGAACCCACGGTGCGCGAGTCCGATTCGCATTTGGCCGTTTTTTTCGGTTAATGTTCGGAAATGTATACCTATGTAATTTATGTACTTATAAATTTTCGAACATTCCCGCGACCGTTAAATCATCCATTTTGGTAGTTGGGGGATCGACTACGAGTATTAAAAAGGGCCATTAATGCGTCGGTCCCTTCAACTTTTTAAGGTTTTTTTCTTACAAACGTTAATATTTCTCTTCTCCAAAACGGTGTACCTCCTAAAAACCAAACATTTTGGTAGTACTATCTGTAAAAAAAAGTACTTAAAGGGGTGATATTCTAAAGTCCTTCTTTTCCTTAAGAATAGCAATATTTTATTAGGTATCCTTATGTGTAAAATAAATATAAGTTTCCAAGTGCTAGGCCCATATCTAATTATTATTTATAATTCGATGCAACTCCTAGGTAGATTTTAGTATGGTGCATTAATGATGTCATATAACAATTATACGTGTTTCATATTTCAGCATCCTTTTATGGAGCCAGCTTCATAACTTACCCACTGCAGGAGGCTAAAGGTGTGACAGACATAAATTTTCGGTTTCGAACTCATTTGTCTGATGCGTTACTTCTGCTGGCAGCTGGCAAAACCGACTACTGTATGGTAAGTAATCGGGGTATCCCCTCAGTTGTTCTCATATCATACCAGTTAATTTCATTTTGACTACAAACTTTTGACATAATCACTGTTTGTCATTAGCCATAAGCATACTTGTAAACGCGCTACTTTACTAATGGGAAGAAAAAGTTAAAGTGTAAACTTTTGCGGATAGCTCGAATTGCAGCAATAAATTGCCAAAAAATTTGGCGGTTTACAAGCACCTTAAGAGCTAAACGTGTGTGTCCTGTTAGTAAGTAAGTAGCCTTCTCTATCAGATCTCTATTGCATATTGTTGATGTGACCTCATCATCGTAAGAAGGCTGAACATCTAAACTAGCAATTATGATAAATATCTATCACACTAATATTATAAATGTGTGTGTGTGGGTTAGTATGTTTTCTCAAAAATGATACGTAAAGTCGCCATAACATCTTTAAAAAGTCACCAGAAAGTTAATAATACCGGACAATGATCAAAAGTGTCCGGTAAGTAGAGATGTTTTGAATTCGGAATGAAAATTGTCCAGTAGTGCATTGCACGGGTGCCCCAGGTGGTGGGGTCGCGCGGTGCCGGCTCCCGTGCTGATTGCGACATACAGTTTATTCTACCCACCTGATGGTAATTCACGGTGTACAGTGGGAATAAAATAAAGAATTTAAAAAATAAAAAATACATTTTTGAGAAAAGCACTATACTACAAGCTTCGACTATTAAGTGCCATACTGAATTCGTACATAGAAATCCTCGCCTACGGCACAGATTTCAAATCGTACTCGTCCAGTATAGCTTACTTACTGGTCTCTTCAGTAATGTACTATTGTTACTCGTTCACTCTCCAATCTCCTACAGCTGCATTAATTTGGAATTGAGACGGCATTTATCCTGGATTAACACATATGATACTTTTCACCCCGATCCCACGCAACAAAGTCGCGGGCACAGCTAGTGCCGTATAAATCTTCCTTAGAAAAACCTTAGTCTATGATACAGTATTACTTTCATTGAAAATTATTATAGATAAGGCTTGAAGGAGGAAGGATGAAATTGCACATTAACCTTGGAGCTGGTGAAAGTGAACTTTCCTCTGCTAAGGGAATATTCCTTAATGATACTCAATGGCACCATGTTAGTATAGTACGAAGAGAAGCTAATTTAACAATGAAGGTGAGTATATACCTAATCATCAAGATTTTTTTATAAGTTGAATAACGTTTTGAGTTTGTTTATTTCCATGACAACAAAGACTAGTTGTTAGTTACTAGGTAGCTATATGAAATTTCTGAAGTCTCTTGTAATATGTCTCTAAATATTTCTTTAACCTTTTGACCGCCACAGTCGGCTGCAGCCGCCGTGAAAAGTCCTTCATTACCTTGACTTGAAGTTGAAATTCGTGTTACTTCTCAGACATGCTTGGCGGTCAAAAGGTTAAGAGGATTGTGAGCCCAACGGCATAAAATCAGCCTTTTCGTACAAAAGGCGATAACGATTTCCACTCCTTAACCTGTTGATTTTGAGTAAACGATTTAGGCAAGCTGAAATGGTTTATTGAGCCCATTGTACTTCTGGACAAGTTGTATCACGGTGTGGATGTGCATCTGGTCAATTGTGCAAAAAAATCTTTCAGAAACCTGCCTGGTCTTGGCTGGTTGTCATCGAGCATTCTTGTTATTCATTCTAGCAGTCCTTTTGCAAAAACCTTGTAGGTACATATTTGACATTAAGATCATTATTAGCTTGTAGTAGCCGATATCATCTTTGGCACCTTTATGCAGCAGTATGATCAAAGATGGGGAAACTTGCATGATCCTGTAATGTTTTTTTAAAGTACTCTGTCAATCTTGTTGGCTACTTCTATAGATGTCTATAAGGGCACCTGGTTTAATTATTTCTACTGGCGATTCAGCTTGTCTGTACTAAAACCAATATTTTTACAGGTTGATGATACTTCTGTAAAAAAGAGGCTACCAGGTAGATTCTTTGAACTGAATATACACTTTGGAGTATTTTTGGGTGGACAAGGTGACTTCTCTGAATTATTTTTGGGCCACATGGAAAACTTCCGAGGTTGCATGGAAGATGTAAGTTTTTGAACAAAATAAATTAAAAGATTAGGAGTGCCGTGCTCAACTTGTGAATAGCAAAAAAAAAACAACAGTTTTATATTGTTTTGATAGGTATTTTATAATGGAGTAAAAATAATGGAAAAAGCCCGTAGTCGCAGCAGTGCTGCTATCCGTGTTGAAGGTGTCACTTGGAACTGTGCCCCTGAATTTGATGCTGATCTGAACTCAGACATAAGTTTCATCGATGAAGGAGCCTACCTTATTCTTCCCAGGATAAACTCTCGAGCAGGTGGAAGGTATGTGAATTTAATCGGCGTACCCGTTATGCAACTGCTTGTGCGTAAATTGCAAATTATGGAAACTACTTGTACAAAAATAGAAATGAAGTCCACTGAACATTAATTGGCTCTTCTCTTCCAGTTGTTGCCAGCCACTTTCCGCAATAAAGTGGTTTGAAGTACTTAATAAAAGTAGTTTGTATCAATGTGAAAATCATAATGACTTTAGCATGTGCATTTAAGGTTTCCCCATTTTACAGCGGAGCGGTGCGACATGACGCGTCCAAATATTGTTTGCATGAAATTGTATATTAAGGGGCCCGGAAACGGGCTAGTCTTTCGGCAATTTATTGCTGCAATTCGGCCTATCCCCGAAAATATTACATATTCAGTCTGCTCGTTTATGCGTGTCAAGTTTTGCGCGGGAAATCGGACTGTCCGGAACTGGTGGAGAGGCTGTGAGACTGTTTGTCCGAGACGTGTCAAGGATCACCCTAAGGCCGCGTGTGCGGCCCCTGTTGGCAGTGCCGACGGCGCACACAGTGGCACATAAAAACTCGCCGCTCCTTCGTTCACTGACCCTGCTGAATGCGCTCCTGGTATTGGTTGCCAGAGTGTGACCTGCTTGCATGGAGATGGACGGCTGTATGTCATGAATGCTTGAAGTTTTGCGAGATGATGGTTAAAAGGCATTCTAGTGTTTTTACATGATGTGCACATTTTGTATTAATCTTAATTTATTTTAGATTCACAGTGAATTTGTTAAGACTGTAAAGCTGTGTAACCAAATAAATAAATAAATATTACATCACTAATGGGGACAAAACGTTTGATTGTAAACTTTTGAGGATAACCCGCATTGCAGCAATAAATTGCCGAAAAACTAGCCCTTTTATGAGCCTCTTTAGATAGAACATACTAAGCGGCATCGGAACTGCATCGCGCGCGTGGCACTACACTACAAGGCACAGTTGTTGACTAAATCACCAACTTATGTCGCGCCGTGCCACAACAATGAAAATGATCAAAATATTTATACGTACTTAAGCGTACTTATCGTGATTTCGAAATGTCATGCATCCATACGGTTCGCATTTTTTTGGTTTCCGTCTATCAAAAGGAAAAACGGAACCCTTATAGAATCACTCGTGTGTCTGTCGGTCTGTCACAGCCGATTATTAACCCCCCACCCCCCTTATCTCCGAAACTACCGGGCCTAAAATTATGAATAAAATACAGAAATGAGTTGTTTACAGGAAAACATAAGAAGTCTGAAGATATGAACTTTCCTATGTTATTTTAAATACCATAGAAATTTTCATATAATCATGGAACCCTCTCCACGCGAGTTTAACTCGCACTTGTCTGTTTTTGTTGCTAGCTCCAGCAGCTGCTTAGGTGAAAAGTTGTATGTGCTACACGAGACCTAAGTTATTGCATCTCGTTACTTTGAATCCCTCGCTACGCTCAGGATTCTAAACTAGAATTACTCGCTACGCTCGTGATTCAGTTATAGAATCCTTCGCTTACTCGGGATTCAACATCAACACTCGCAGCGAAAAAATAACTCGTTTGCCCTTTTACTGTAAAATATATATATATATTGTTCAGCTACGATGTTATACGTGAACACAGTGCGACGCTCCACTGTAGCGCAGTTCCACCTATTGCGTTAAAACCTTTAGCATAAACCTTATATAATGCGTACAATAATTCGATTTCTTTATTTTTCCAAGCAAAGGTTAATAATAAATTCTGTAATTATTTATCTGTTTTTTAATGTTTATCTGTAGATGGCAGATAGAATTCAAAACAATAACACAAAATGCTATCATACTCTATAACCCTGGTGGAGGGCGAGGGTCAGACTTCCTGGCTGTTGAAATACTGGAGGGAGTAGTCAGGGTCGAAATGGCACGTGGACAAATCATACACACCGTGAGAGTCGACGATGGACAGTGGCACAAGATGCATTTGTTATTCAACCCTTCATTAATAGAGGTAGGTATATTATTCTTTGTTCTAAAAGGATTTTTCATAAAAGTTCCATTGCTCTTGCGCTTTCGCTTCAGAGGAGTGTGAACCTACGGCTTTTTTTTTACAAAATGCGATAACGATTCCCACCCCTTAAATGTTAACCGATTTTTACCAGTTTTTGATAGGAGGTCAGTCAGAACAAAATCTAGGTCTATACGTTTTGATGTTTCCACTATAATCAATAAATTCAGTTTTATTGTTATTTTAGTATTCTCACACAAAACTAATTTCGGCGCTTATTTGACGTGTTGATCTTTAATCAATATTCAATAAACGTATAGACCTAGACTTTGTTCTGACTGACAACCTATCAAAAGTTGGTCAAAATCTGTTAACATTTAAGGGGTGGAATTCGTTATCGCCTTTTGTATGAAAAGGGTGATTTTTGCCGTTAGTTCACAGTATGTCCGGTATTTTTAGATTAAACTTTTCCAAACTAACTTGTAAACGGGTACAAATATTTGGATAATGCTACGGGAGTTACTTGGAGAAAAATATAGAACTGAGCCTACAGAATCCTACATTTATGGGAAGATCTCTCGTTCCATTCCACCCTATATATACGTAATAATATATGTTGCTTTCGGTTTGAAGACTTAATAATCTTAATGATTCTTCATTGTAGAACATGAGATTTGGTGATTGAGGGTAAATAAATATTATTCCAGCTATCAGTGGATAACATAGCAATGAGTACAAGGATCGAAAGCGGTGGAACGCGATATTTAGATCTGTCCGATTATTTCTATCTCGGCGGCATCGAAAACGATAAGCGACAGAGAGCGTTCGCAAAGGGAATTAAAGCAGCTGATTCCAGTATAATGGTTAAGTCATGAAATAATATATTTCTATTTTATGCACAGTCACATATTCGAATAATAACCATATAAATAATT
Organism: Tortricodes alternella; assembly: GCA_947859335.1. Taxonomy (NCBI): domain Eukaryota; kingdom Metazoa; phylum Arthropoda; class Insecta; order Lepidoptera; family Tortricidae; genus Tortricodes; species Tortricodes alternella. Next base: position 15,387,024 of record OX401970.1, on the reverse strand, counting down.
TCCTAACAATGTTTTATTTTCAGGGCTGTATAAGACCGATAGAGGTAGATGATAAAATATTTGGACTGCCCAACTCTGTAGTCACTTATGGAGTGAGTCCGAAATGCATCTGGTGGTATCCGTGTCATGCCAGCCCCGGGAACCCTCCTTGTGTACCGCAGGCCGTCTGCGAACAGCATGGAGTCGATCATTTCAACTGTAAATGTGACTCGGATTTGTGTATCAATCCAGATTATGCTGAGAAGTACAAGGTAAGATTTAAGCCTTATTGAATTCCTCATAGATAATTATAAAAATCTTTAAATCTTCTATATCGTATTCGTCTAGGTAGTTATAAATGTAAACAAACTAACCCGCGTGACTGAGGCAATCCAGTTAATGTTTTTTGTCTATGGTATTTCCTAATTGACTCTCTTTGAAAAAGGAAAATATTTATTTTGCAAGTAGACCACATGGGCTCCTTTACATGTCTGAATCTACCAGCGCTTCGAAAGGTGCCATCTGCTGAGAAGTAACGCCGCAAGACTCACTTTTACACACAACACACACAACTTTTACATTTGAGTTTTATCTAAAACTAACACAAAAAGTGCAACAAACAAACCTATTAGGTATAAATTAAGTCTAACAAACAACTAATAGTAATAAGGGATATGTATAGTCTCCGCGTCTGGACAAGTTAAATGACTTAGAGATGTATAAAGCCTCTAAGGGTCATAATAATACAAATAATGATTGAAACAAAGAAACATATAAATATTTGTTCTTTGCTCTATGGGTTGTCTTGATTGGCTGAATAGCTGATTTACGTGGGTTATTTTGATAACATTTAGATTACTCTCTGGACGAATACAGTATAACAAGCATTTCAAGGAATTATTTCAATTTAAAAATCATATATTTCATACACCAGGTTTTCTCAAAGTCAAGCAGCGAATTGGAGCTTGTAGCCCTTTACCCGCTGACTGTGTTAGAAGGAGGAGTGGCAGTCATCACAACACAGAACATCGACGTGATTCTGGATCACCACAAGTACGGAGTGCGCCCGTCGGGCGTCGTGCTTCACTTGCATAAGCCGCCCACGCACGGAAGGATCGCCATTGACCTATCCCCGCAAAGAAGCTCACCGCACTATACCAATTACGTCGATGGTGATGGAAAATCAAAGCAATACTTTACACTAATGAATCTGTCTAGAGATAAGGTATGATTGTCCGTCCTGGCATTAGAACTACGAGGCGTTTATTTTTCGATCAGTTTATAACTCTTTAAGTTGTATTTAAGGCCTAGTCTATCAAAATGTTTTAAGTATACATGTCTCATACTGTGTTCATTTACTTGACACAGATTTCGATATATTTAATTTATTATTGTATTAACAAATATCTGATATTCCTAGGTAATTTACTTACGGCCCGTCATTGTTTTTTAGTTTTCAAAGGGTTTTTGGGGACGGTTTTGTTTTTTGTTAATGCCATACTTTTACTTAATGCCAACTCATTAAGAATAATTAAGAGTAATTTAGTTAATTTTTACTTTTAATCATACACTTAATGAGCACTGATTGTGCTCATTGGGGGGCAGGGAGAAAAAGCGCCAAAAAGTGAGATATGTCATTATTCCAATGAACTCATTTTTGAAAATCCATCTCATCTAAAGCCATTATTTAATTTTTTAAAATCGAAGTTTTCACTATATAAAAGGTTTTTGTTTTTTTTTTAAAAGTGCACCTGCCCGGGAAATTTTGAGTACGCCGAAAAATCATAGATAATTGGTACTAAATTCGTGCGGAAGGATATTACTGGAAATTGTGCACTTTCTGAGATATTCCGTTTTTCATATACGCTCCATACAAAATTTTAGTGAAAAAATTATTACTCGGCGGTTTTCCACCCAAATTGACCCATATTCATTTTTTTACCTAATTATGAGGAGTAGATTCGATTTCAATTAAAAAAATAGGCACTTAGAAAATTAAGTCTCTATTTCTATGGAGAGGCCATTTTCGTTCCACAGTGCGCCAGTACTTGAATGCTTAAAACTCAAATTCTAAAATAACCATGCGATACGATCGGCACGGGATCTCGAAGAGAGGGAAATGAAACTATGTGTCTTTTAAACTGACATTTTACTAATGTTGCTATTTTTAAATCAAACTAAGCGAAAACGGAACCATTCTAATTGTCTATTTTTGAAATTTGAAATAAAATGATAATAATATAATAAACATTAATTTTGACAAAGAATTAAGAGAGATGGCGTTTCCACAAAAAATACCTTTGAGAAATAATATATATGATTATGTCCGGCAAGACAAAATCTAGGTTTATAGGTTTTCAATGTTTAAATATTGATTATAGATAAGTAAGGAATTTTGGCAATAATGTGTTATGTATGAAAACGACAATGGTTTTGAATTTATTAAATAAATCAAAATAAATAGAATCCACATTGTTCAGGTTGACATCATGTTAAAAAAAAGTTCAAACTTGGTTGTCAACAAAAAGTTCAAAGCGGATTAATTTTTTTTTTTTCATTTTGTATTGAAAGTATTTGTAGATTCTTTTAACCACCATCTTCCCAGTCTTTGATCACAATGTATTATATTTTCAGGTGAGATATGTGCATGATGGATCGGAAAATCACCAGGACGCCATTGTACTCGAAATGGAATTGATACCAGAGACAAAATTTACGTTACCAAGCTATCTGCAAGGAAGAAATACTTTTGTTCTGCACGTCAATGTCACTCCTGTGAACGACCCTCCTGTTCTTAATTTGTCACCTGGAAAAGTGCTAAGGCTGACTCAGGTAGGTTCTCAAGAGGCTAATATGTAACCAGCAGCTCTATTGTGCAATACACTAGCAATCACATTTGTATTTAGGCTTAAAAGAGATCCCAATCGAAAAAAATCCAGCGATACCAATTGATTGAAAAATTGCATTCGCGTACGCATTTGAAGCCTACTACTCGGTATCGCTTTCATGGGCAAGTACGCCCATGACGCGTGGATTGTTGGAATCACAACGCGACGCTCCACGTTACTATAGGTGTACAAGTCTTTGAAGTTGACGTGGCTTTGAACTCGAGACGGGGCGGCTTCTTTGTGTGTATATTTCACACTATTAGGACAAACTGTATTAACCTTTTGGCCGCCGTTGTCGACTATGCGTGACAGCGTATACAAGGTAATCAAGTCCTTCAATACCTTGACTAAAAGTTAAAATTCGTGTTACTTCTCAGACATGCTTGGCGGCCAAAAGGTATCATCAAAATGCCTCAAAGTACTAACACTTGCCAATAACTTATGATTACAGGGTACTCGAAAAGTAATAACATCGGACATATTGAAAGCTGAAGACCCTGACACACCACCAGAAGACCTATTGTACACTGTATTGCATGGCAAAAATGAGATACTGAGGTAATCCCTGAAATATATTCTACAAAAATTAGTTGTTTAAATCATTGCGTCATAGCTTTCAATTTACTTGTTTTTTTAGCGGTCGCATAGAAATATCAGGGCAGCCCGTAGACTCATTCACGCAGCAAGATATAGACACTGGACTTATATCTTATGTTCATGTCTCGAATAGTGAGAAACATCTAAACAAAACATCTCTGAAGCTGACTTTACAGGTATAATACATACACAATACAATTTTGTAGTTATTGGGTCCAAATCGAAACGGTGTCTTCTTAATTTAAAATTTCGTGTACAAATCAAGTTTAACGTTTCTTATTTTAAGTTAGTGACTTTTTAATTTAGCGAACACGCTATCAAATTGGCCCCATTGTAATAAGTACAGAGCTCCAGTAGATTAGCAATATAACGTCGTTGGTTTTTATTATATTGTTTTTTTTTTAATGACAGGTATCTGACGGCATCGAGACAAGTGGTGTGGCAGTTCTGCGAATATCTATAGTTCCACTTCAAGTGCGGTTGGTCAATAACACAGGGCTGCAGTTGGTTCACAACTCGTATGCCATCATCGGCGCCGATAACCTGACATTCGCCACTAACGCTGATGAAACGAATGTACAAGTCAAGTAAGTTTATGTCGTTCATCATCAATCATCAAAAAAAGCATTTTTACTAATTTTATGGTTACCATAAAGGTACCGTCTGTTTTTCTTGGGTAAGTACGGGTTCGGCGCGCGAGTCAGACTCGCACTTGACTGGTTTTTTGAATGCCTACCTAATTGTTCGTTTAAGAGTGTATTGTATTTAGAGAGTGTACTAAATTTCTAGTTGATACAAGCAAGGATTACGATTTTCCATAAAGGCTCACACCCGGAAGGAACTAATTTTAGGGTTAGTTTATTTTTTAAAAGCCTACCTAATCGTTCGTTTCGGAAAGTGTTTGAACCAAATTTCAAGTCGATACACCCAAGGATAAAGATTTTCCATAGAAACTTTCAACCCTTCAAGGACCAAATTTCGAAACATCCTTTTGTAGTACGCCTCTGCGCAACCATATATCGCGATTGCGCAATCTAACCAGAAGACTAAATATCTATTATCATGTTTCTAAAATTAAAATGTCGGAACTGTCCTAAAAATTGTTTATCACTTTTTCCACCCGTTCAAGATTGTTTCTCAAAATTATTTTGTTTTTAACCAAACGCCTAAATACTCGTTTCGTGGTTCTTAATTCAAAAATGATAAAAGTCCATACAAACTTTGAACCCCCTTTTCACCCCTTCAGCGGTTGTATTTTGAAAAATCTTTATTTTGCACTTTTAAAGTGGAAGCTTACCCTGAAGGTAGCATAATTTCACGTATCTAAAATGTATAGTTTTGGAAATTCGTTGATACGTGTGTCAGACAGTCAGTGGTATTTCGCGTTTATATGTGTATATAGAATAGATAGACAAGCAATTTTATAATAATGGTTATATACGGGTCACTTTCCAGAAGAGGGATAAGCACAGAAACCTTGGTTAAATATTATTTTTAAACTTTTCTGCACGAGCCATAAATATGGGCCTGTATCTTATTTCGCACTGCTGCTGTGTGACAAACAGCCTGACAGAACCTTTCTGGCCGCTGTGATCAGAGTTAAAGAAGCTAAACGCAATTTTATCAGTCAGTTCACAATTACAGAAATTATTTCAAAAGATTTATTTTCGACCACTGTAATCATATACTTTATTGTAGGTACGACGTAGTCAAGCCTCCCCAGTTTGGAGTGATTGAGCGGCTCCGGGTGCTGGATGGCACTTGGCAGACCGTCGACTCTTTCACCAGCGAGATGGTCACTTTCAGGCGGGTCCGCTATATGCACTTACTTGGAAATCCAACACATGATGAATTTAAGGTAAGGTTTAGATCGATCGAAACGTGAAAGAAAATTAGTAAAAAAAATAACTGTAACGCTGTCGGCTTATTTTTTTTTGTGATAAGTTGTGGGATAATGTAACTCTTCAAAAATAGTACTTTCTCCTGAAAAATTGTTCAATGTGTCTGAAAAATAAATGGTTTCCTTTGGACTTCTGTTTAACAAAATTTTTGAAACTTGGTTTTGATATCTGTACTTGTATCTCAATACTTTTCTTTGAAAATGTACGTTTTAGTGAGATGTTACTTTGACTATTCCTTTTTCTTTACTTAACAATTCATCAGTATTGATTTGCATGGTATTGAATTTTGTTCTCAGTTTAAAGCGTCAGTTGGAACGATTCGAACGAACACATTATATGATTTTCGACTCACTTTTATCAAACTTGAACTATATCAATCAATTAACGAGGAGCTCGTGTTAAATAACACAAGGGAGGCCTTTATCTCGGCACAGCATTTACGTTTCAAGACAAAACCGCTCGGATTACCTAGTGATCGGATTCTTTACACGATAATAAAATCTCCCAAGTATGGAATACTTCACTTGTCTTCTGGAAAGTACCACTTGCAAGCACATAGTACATTCACGCAGCAACACATAGATACTAACCAGTTGTGGTATCGGCTACATAGGCGTGCCTACTCTCACATCCAAGATGAGTTTTCGTTCGTAGTTGGAGCTAGCGAATGTGAAAATATAACTGGAGTCATGAGGATCAGACATACGCCATTATATTCGTCATCAGATCACTCTTCGGGTCGCGTGCATACTACTTTAGAGAGATTACAGGTTGTGGAAGGCTCCAGAATGGTTATTCCTACTACTCATTTAAATTTCCGTACTGACGTTGTGACCAACCTTGTTTTTAACATTACCCATTTACCCAAACATGGAAAGATTGAAGTCATAAGCGAAAGTTTGAAAATATTAAGAGACAATACTACGTATTTTACTCTAAACGAAATAAATTCAGATAGAGTATACTACTCTCATGACGATTCGGAGAGTAGACATGATTCATTCCACTTCATGGCATTGAGTCCTGAAGCAGAAGATTTTCAGTATGTTGGAGTTTTTCATATCGACATAATACTAAAAAACGACAATAGTCCAATAAGGGTTACTGACAAAGTATTCCATATAGTGCACGGCGGCGCCCGGCTCATAACAAATATAGACTTGTGTTATTCGGATGCTGATTTGGATACAAAGCCATCTGATATTGTATACACAATTCAAAGATTCACAACAGACCCACCGAACGGTGGTATATACAGGGCTGATAACCCAACAGAACAAATCGTTAAATTTACACAAGACGACATAAATAAAAACTTGGTATTATTTAAACACCATGGTAAAGAGTACGGAAAAATAGCGTTTTGGATTTCTGACGGTACATTTGATGTGAATGGAAACCTTGAGATTCAGGCATCTCCACCATTCATTCGTATGTATAATACAAATGGGTCAATAGTTGAGAATGGTAAGGCTGCTGTTATTACGACGAGAGAAATGCAGGTTGATACGAATATGAATTGCTTAGAGGAAGATATTCGGTACGAAGTGATCCAGGAGCCGAAACACGGTTCCATCGAGGTCGGGGAAGGCCACGGTGCCTTTACTTTTACGCAGCTCGACGTGGCCGCCGGCCGTGTGGCCTACAGGCATCGCGAGCCTAAAACTTCGTCTGATCACTTTCGGTAATTTCACCAGCTTTTATATCCTACTAGCTGTAGGATTAATAGTCACTTTAATAATTCCCGTGCTTTTATAGGTTCAAAGTGATGTGTCTGGATGCGTGGGGAGAAAGGAGTTATCCTATCAAAATATACCCTTCGAGCTACTGGGAGCCGCTTAAAGTAACGACGAATAGGCCACTGATTGTGGAAGAGTCTACAAGTGTCAATATTACAAGGAAAGTTTTAGAGGTAGAAAACATTAAATTTTTTAATGAAGTTTTTTCATGTTTCTCACCAAGTCTGATGTATAATAGTAGTTTATGCAACGGTTGCATAATGATAGGCCTTAAAACACTAGTGCGGTTTTCATGAAACGAGCTTTAGCGAGTTTAATAAGCACGTGTGTTTTAAGGCCAAATTATGCAGAGTTGCATACATAACTTTATCTACACACATATTATAAATCCTCCATGATAGGTTCAGAAACAATATTTTCTGGCAACAAGTTATTTGTTGCAATCGTGGCTGCATATTTCCGATATCTGGCGCATTTTCACATCACACACACTCCGAGAAGACTACTTACTATTCATATTTTCAAATAAAATGTAAATTACAAACAACTTTTTCTATTCAATTAATTCTACTTTCGTTCAGCAAAACACCAACATGGCGGCGATTCGATCCTCCGTCAAGACCATTTTGTTTTTAAATCATAGACAAACGGATGAAGTCTCTATTCTCACGTCACTCGAGATCAAATATTGTGCAGTTTATATTAAAAAAACATACTGAATTGACGTTTCGTATAATAACTGTTTTAATATCTATGGAGACTAGAATAGAGACCCACTTGAGTTTTGACAGCTGTTCCAAATTTAATCTCATTTCTTTACTAAAAACGATAAAGAAGTCATGTTATTTCTTTATCGCAGCACTGGTTTTTCCTAATTGGTTGTCAAAATAGTGGTCATTTCCTACGGTTTTTGATTAACCAATGGAGGTTTTATGATATGGGTGTAGATAAACTTTTTTAATGTATTAACAGGTCATGCATCCACAAATTGAACCATCAAACATAGTGTTTCAAGTAACTGAAGGGCCACACCACGGCTGGCTAGAAATAACTTCAACACCTGGTACTATAGAGGTGGAAAACTTTAATGAAGAGCCAACACATACTAAAGTTTTTGACCAGTCCATCATAAACGCCAATCGCCTCGTATACATGCAGTCCGGAGTCAATCGAACCAGGGATAAGATAGTCATGGATATAACGAATGGTATCGTGTGGTTGAGAGATGTTGAGTTGAACATTATAATAATACCGGAGCGATTTTATGTCACTGTTTCAAATTTTACTGTGGTTGAAGGGGAATCGATTAGTTTGAAACCCGACATGTTTCGCACAGTAACAGAGTATTATAGGGGCAAAGTGGTAGGTTATAAAGTAATAGAGAAACCCAAGAATGGAAAGATTGTGTTGGGCGACCAGCAGTTGAGTTTATTACCGGTTCTAAAACTGAATTCCGGTAATATTCAGGTGAGTTGTTACTCGATTTTAAACAGTTAAAGTTGAGTAATGAATAGAGTTTTTTACAATATTGTATGCATTCTAGTATGTAAACGACGGTTCGGAGGAGTCATTGGACTCGTTCAAATTGGTCGCTGTGACAGAGAGCAGCAAGGAGAGCGAGCCCTTTCTGGTGTGGGTGAACATCGCGCCGGTCAACGACGAAACTCCCATAGTGGCCGCCAACACGGGCTTATGCGTTTGGGAAGGCGGGACTTTCACATTCACTAGGAATGAGCTATGTAAGAGATATCTGACAGTTCGACAGTATTATTTTAAATTTTTGACATGTTTTGTTTAATTCATTGTCTGCCTTATTTTCAGATGTCAGTGATATAGATACGCCACCAGAGAATGTAACCATAAGAGTTGTCGATATTGTTTCGGGATATATTGCTTTGAAGGAGAACGTCGACGAACCTGTTGGTAACTTTACTCAAGCCGACATTGATAATAGGAATGTAATTTTTGTACATAAAAGTAAGTTTAAATATTGTTTTAGAGCTTCATACTAACAATTAAACTATGAAACGTCTATTATATTTCACTAATTTGGTTCCAGATGGCTCAAAAGGTAAAATGATTTTTAACGTAACGGACGGCTTACACGAGCTTTCTAAAATAACGTTTCTTATTACAACAAAATCTGTTTTTTTGAAGCTTGTTCGGAAACAGAACCTTCGCGTGTTTCCTTTAATGAGAGAACCATTGAATAACTACTTGCTAATGTCTAAATGTTCTGATTACACCAGAACTATTGTCTATAAGATCGATAGAGCACCAGTTCTTGGCAGACTGATCATGTTAAGCGAAGACAGTCATCACAGATCTATTAAACAGTTCACGCAGGAAGATGTGAACAATACGCTTGTATACTACGAGCATACACATCCATTCTCTGACTTATACACCAACGACTCTTTTATATTTACTGTTGAAGCAGCACTGGCTAAATCCATACCGGACCAGATCTTCAATATCGACATATCTGTATCGTCAGGCGGTCTGGCTAAGTATGTGCACATTCCTCACATCAAAGTTCTGGAAGGGGACAAAGTTCCGATAAAAGTGAATGTAACTAACGTCATTACTTATTTGAAGACTCAGGCCGGGCTGAGACAGCCGCAGGTGGAGGCCCATTGGTCTCAGCCGACCCACGGCGAGCTAAAACCTTTCGACTCCTCTTTGACTCAAACTCAACTTGAGAACGGAGTCGTGTATTACGAACACGATGACTCTGACACAGAGAGTGATAAAATTGACATGGCGCTTTACCTGCTACCGGATTCGGTTCTACTCTGCAACGTCACAATTCCAATTCATATAATTCCCGTTAACGACCAGCCGTTCAGGCTATTGACAGACTCTCCTCAGATCCAAGTAGTACAGGGAGAGAATTATACGATTTCTAAAAAAGATTTGGTTACTGATGATGCGGATACAAGCCCGTCAGGTATATTTTACGATATTATTAGCGGACCCACCCAGGGTAGGATATTGATTACGGACAAGAATCTAAGTATCGACGATGCACAATCGATAAATAAATTCACTCAAGATGATATCAATCATGGCAGAGTCATTTATGAACATTCTGGAATACTCCAAACTGCTACGTTCTACTTTAGAGTATGGGATGGACAGTTTAAACCTAGGTATACGATTTTTACTATTGACGTTTTGCCCGTATCATTAAACGCTTCATCGATGCACCCAGTATACCTACAACAAGGTTCTAATGTGGCCAGTGTCACCACAGAGCAAATATATGTAGACACTAATGCCAAAAAGTATAAGGTATGGTATAACGTAACCCGACAACCAGAACACGGTATGATATATGTGGGTAGGAATCCAGTGACCTACTTTTCCCATAAAGATTTAATGGACAAAGTTGTCATTTACATGCAAAATGACATGACTGCGGCTAACGATAGTTTCGAAGTGATTGCGTACGTTCACAACAGTGATTCTACCCATCCCTTTACTATTGACGTCCGAGTACAACCTCTAATGGTTTTAGAAGATTTAAAAGTTGAGACTGACAAAGTGAAAATAACTCTCGGCAACATGGATGCGACTAGTCTAGCTAAGTTGACAGGTAGTAATCCAATTTACACGATATTACGTAAACCTAGATATGGTAACATCAAAAACATAATTAGAAGTTCCGGAGGGAAAACAAGCGCGAGAGAGAGAGAAGTTCCTTACTTCACGCACGAAGATGTGAAATCAGGAGTTATTTATTACGTCACTAAGAAGAGTTTCAGCATGCTTAACGGGATGGAGGATAGTTTCAGATTCTTGTTGGCGGCGACGATATTCCAACCGGCTGCCGGAGATATTAAGATTGTTATAGGAAACAAGTCTACGAAAAATCTTCCAGGACCTAATGATCCTGAAAGTCACGAGGGAGTACCTGTGAGTATATAAGTATTGACAATAATGAGTTGTGTAGATAAAAAAAGGTTACTAAAATTCACTAAGTAACTGTGGTGTCTCAGGTGGTCAATGGGGATTCAGCATCGTACTACCTGACGATCGTGATGGCGCTGTCGGGAGTGGTACTGGCGATCTTGGTGATTCTGGTACTGGTGAAGTGCCAGCGGTGTGTGGCGCGCGACCGGAACCCGCTGGTCAAGATCCACGGGCAGAGCCAGGGCGCCGTGGCGCCTATCCCACTGCCGCGCCCGCCCGACCATCTCATGCCTTCACCGGCGCACCCAACGCCGCCAATCAAGAGGTTGTTTTTGGGGTTGTAGCCTATGATTTGGTTTTGTTAGGCCATATCGCCCTTTAATCATCGACAGATGTAAGGACCGGGATTTTTTCTACGGATGGGAGATTCCAAAATTTTTGTATTGCGTGAGTGTCAATAGTGCTGAATTTACTTTAGAGGTGGGGGTGTATGTATGTTTCTTAAGTTCTAAGAGAGGTGGAGGTGGGAAGGGGGGCAACTGGTGTGTCTTTTTGGGCTGATTTTATGTCTGTTTTTGTTACGTTTTCCCTCTTTTTGTTTGTTGCCACAATTTTTTCGCTGGTCTCCTTTACATGCAATGCAATATAACTTTTCCTTCGGATCCATTTCCTCGGCTTTCGGATAATTTCTTAGCGGTTTAAGATTGATTATTCTGAACTTTGGTGACTAGCGGCCGAATTCACAAAGGCCACTCAACTCAAATAAGGCCATTAGCTAATGGTCACTCAAAATAAGTGGCCAAACTAGGAATTTGAGGCCTCCGTCTAAAATGGGATGCCTTAGTGTATTGAAAGTTTGTATGGGAAGAACATTCTGTGTATGCTGATATTTACTTAAAAATTTGGTAAAAATACTCTTTGGAATAACTAATCCTACATCCTACTAATCCTATTAATATTATAAATGCAAATGTCTATGTGTCTGTATTTTTGTTACCACTCAACTCCATATGCCTGAATGGATTTTCATGAAACGTTGAATTTAGTTAGACCTTAGCTCATGGAATAGGAAATAAGGTAATTTTTATCCCGGATAAGTCAAAAGTTCCCGAGGGAATAATTATAACTAAATTCTACGCGGACGAAGTCGCGGGCGGAAGCTAGTTTTAAATATGTGCAGATATGTGTCATCGGAACGGTCAATGCAGATGGGCGCATGTACGCTGCGTTAGCGTGGCAAGATTAAATTTTAACAATATATGTAGATCGGGCTATGTGTCTTTATATATTATTATAACGATGTTTTGTATGTAATAAAACTAATAAATTACTATACATTTTCTTCTTCTTAATTTATATTGTGTATACAGATATGTCTCGTCGGAGCAGTCGGTGCACACGGGCGCGAGCACGCCGCTGCCGTCGGGCGGTAGCATGGCATGCAAGGTGACGCCGCTTGCCGACGCTGCTCTGCCCGACCTTAACGCCAGATATCCCTACGGCGCGGATGACCACACTGACGTAAGAACACCAGGGGTCACCATTGACATTCTCTCAACCATCTTTGGCCACCGATGTTGACCAATTTTTCAATTTCAACTTTTTAATTCCCTCGCATTTATGATTTAAAGCAGGTTTCAATTCGGATATAAATGATCATTGCACCCTCGCTCACTGCATTCGCAAATAAAGGGTGCAAACAATCTAAATTTTAAATTTTTTACAGGCGGAGGACTGGAGCAGCTACGAAGCCAGCGAGACTGCCTACCCCCTAAGAGTGCCCGGTGTGGCGCCTTCCAATCTAATGCTCAGGCGCAATCAATACTGGGTCTGACCCGAACACACTTTCACTCTACCGAGGGCACCCCTATCCGGTATTCTTTTTGCATTTATTTCATTACTAGCATAGAAGGAAAATATTACAGTTCATAGAAATACCTTTTTATTTTTGAGTAGTTTCAATAGATGGCAGTTATAGTCTTGGCTTTAGAAAGCTCATTAGGTAAATACTCATTTTCTTAGTAAAATGCAAGTAAGCAATAATGATTACATTAGATTAGCTAATTAAATAAGTATAAGGGCTTTTATTAAACCCCATAGAAAAAAATATTAGTACCATACGCCATCTACCTACTTATTTTGTATTTATTGAGAACTCTTGAAACACAGAACACAAGATAGAACAAACTAATGACGAGTACAAATCTCAATAAATGTCGCTTTTTGCTTAAATAAACCATTACAGGCTGACTTCGTGGTGTAATGAAATGCATGTGTATGATATGCATGTTTGATATCGATATCTAGCCAATAGCATTAAAAAATAAACATTGCAGAAAGTACAACTTTATGGTTTACTAACAGACAGAAGCAAACATAGTTGCTTTCCAGTGGCGAAGCCTGCCTACAAGCCGATTCCTGACGGCTTTACCAAGCTAGAAAGCTACGGCTAGCTGTCGGTGAAGTCCATGTTACTCTAACTAAATGTCAGACCCGCACGTACGGTTCTAAGTATTCCGGCTTCCCTTATGTAATCTTTGACGCTTCGCCACTGTTGCTTTCCCACTTATAATATAAGTATGGATGGATAGTCAACACGAAGTCGCGGGCAGAAGGTAGTATTGCATAGTTTGAGAGATATTACAGTAAGGGAATCTAACCTGAAATGTTAGATTCTCTTAGGTACTGTTGCTGTTGTCTCAAATATTTAGCGTGTTCTTTTTGCGTGTTCTGTGTTTGTCATAAGTTATCATTGCTCTATCCTATTAATTTAATTATCTGTATACGATAAAATATGCATTGTTGTGGGACAGCGTGCTAGATTTAAGAGGATTGTGAACCTACGGCTTTTCATACAAAAGGCGATAACGATTGCCACCCCTTAAATGTTAACCGATGTTCACCAATTTTTGATAGGTTGTCAGTCAGAACAAAATCTAGGTCTATACGTTTTGATTTTGTCACTATAATCATTAACTTCTGTTTTATTGTGGTTTCAGTATTCTCATAAAAAACGAATTTCGGCATTATTTGACTGTTGATCTTTTTTCAATATTGAAAAAACGTATAGACCTATATTTTGTTCTGACTGACAACCTATCGAAAATTGGTGAACATCGGTTAACATTTAAGGGGTGCAAATCGTTAACGCCGTTTGTATGAAAAGGGTGATTTTTGCCTTTGGTTCACAGTCCTCTTAACGATGGTTGTCATTCCAATATACCGGCAAGTACAGCGAAAATTTTGTCATTGCAGTCACCTTCTGTGCTCACCAAGAGAGAAGCCTGACGTTCAAGCGATGGCTTCGCTGCGTTGACCTTGTTCCTACGCCTTCACTGCTGAGTAACTATCAAGTTGCCACCAATTACTTAAACTGTGAGATAATACTGTGAGCACCCCTGTCTCAGCTCTTTGCAACTGCTAAGATGTGCTCGAATATTACAAAAACTGTAAGAAACTTGTTCCTGACAAAAATGCATTTATAAGAATATAAACAAATAGTCCAGTAGTATTTTTTTATAGTATCGGGAATAGTTTATGTGCGCTGGTGTCGTTGCAATAAAATTGCTAAACGCGTCGTCATTTGAGTTGCTTGAAGGGGAGCATGCACACTTGAGTGGGTCACAGTTTACAGCACACGGTTCGAGCAATGTGTGGCTAAGCATTTGGGATGCGAGATCACATTGAGGCGGCTCAAATGTAGACACTGCTTTAAATTGGGATTCAGCTAATGTGTTTCAGTAGTGATTTAGTGGAAAACTGGGGCAGTTTGCTCATATAATGTACTTATTTCAGAATGTTAATTGATTTTTCTTCTATAAATGTTCATAGTGCATTTTGTTGTACAAATAAAAATAGATCATTGAAGCTCTTGGTTACAAATTAGAAAAGTCAATTGTTACTAAGATCAATCAAATGTTTCTCGGGTTTCGAACATCCGATGTTGGTTTTATAAAAGGGGCGAATGTGCTTACAATTAATGTACTGAGTTTTTCCCACTTCGGTAACATACCGGCCAACTATGTAGGTACTTGCAAATTTGACAAAGGGTGCCTTCATGTGCAGTATCTCATAATGCCACATCTTATACCTTTAACGTTGTCGAATTGGCCAAATTCTATTTTATTTAAACGCTGACACTAGTAGGGATAACCGGCACATATGGCCGAAATGAGCTGTTTATAATTTATCTGAATGGTCATAGCACATAGATTTTGTTCTAAATTGTGCGGTACTGAGGATGATGGGAAATTAAACGCCATTTGGTTCATTTTTGACTACGATGGACCGTTTCACAGGAAAGCAACGTGGTTATTGCGACCTCGGCCTCGTGATCGAGACTGCCTCTAGTGAAACTCATCCTTCTGACTTCAAACTTGAAACAGGTTTTACAGGCTGTTGTGCTTGTCTTAATACTTTCTAAAATTTTGAATGCAATCTTTCAAATTAGTATTTGAAACCTATTTACATTAAGTAGAAGTAATTACAAATACGGTTTGTAATTTGGGAAATGAAAACTAATTTTGGCCTTATGTGTCAGAGCTGCATTCGTTGGTTCGATGCCGTCCTTATGATATGACGGGGTGACCCAGGCGTCGGCTCGATCGATAACCTAGCCTAAATTTTACGCCGACAGCTGTTTAACAAAATTGAACTACTACAACTACAATAATAATAATAAAAGTCATAATAAGTATGCTTTAGGTACGGTTAGACAGAGTACAGTCGTTTCATTTTTACTGCCTGTATGTGGGCAATTATGGTACTCTAGAATATATTGTATTGTATCTAATCTAAACCAGCCAAAGTCAGTGCCAAATATACCTCTATACACAGATGACAAGTATTATTTGTTAGCTAGTTTATTTAGATTAGTGATTAATTTAAGTTATTATGAACAAATTAATTTACCTAATTAATAACATTATAATCTACTTGTTTAGTAAGGATGCGAAAGGCGTAATCTTATTGTAAGTAGTAAAGTAAAATGGAACTAACTGTTAAGACGATTAGATACCCGCAACGACCTTGACGGTAATTTTTGTTGAGATCTCGTGGATGGAACATGATGTAAAAAAAAAGAACAAAAATGTTAAAGAATATTTAAATGCGGATTTTTTATATCTTTTTACAGCAACGAGTATAAAACAGTATCGGAAGAGTACCTAGTCAAAATACCACAAAATCTAATTATTTGACTACTCCTCCGAAACTGTATTTTATTTTTGTAAGAATATGGTAAATCATAGATATTTAAATCTTCTTTCAAATTTAAGTTAGTTTTTTTTTTATATCATGTTTCGTTCACGAGATGTTAACGAAAATGTTTAAATGCCCGTCAATGTCGCTGCGGGTACCTAACCGGCTTAATGTAGAAAATATATTTTTCAATATAGCAAGTGGTACTTTTGTGTCAATTGACGACGACGCCATTTTTGTTTGATCTATTTTATGAATTTTATACGACTAGTAGCAAATGAAATGATAGCCAAATACTCCCAATAAAATTTATTAACCCCTTGATTATAAGTAGTTTTAATGTTTTGTAATTCCTACTAGAGTTACGTTAACGATGCTGTAAAAATATACTATTAGGTACTCGTATGTGTAATATGAATACTCCACCGAAAACATTGGAATCTGCATGAAAATCAAAATGAGGTTAAAATGGTTATGAAAGAAAATGTAAATAAATGCTTTGACTATTCCTTTTTTTATTAAGGGTCTAAATAAGTTGAAAGTAAATATTGATTTTAGTTCTGAATTAGGTACTAGTCTTTGACATCCTCATCAGATTTATAGAATTTTTTAGGGTTCCGTACGCAAAGGGTAATAACGGGACCCTATTACTAAGGCTC
This sequence comes from Tortricodes alternella, assembly GCA_947859335.1. Taxonomy (NCBI): domain Eukaryota; kingdom Metazoa; phylum Arthropoda; class Insecta; order Lepidoptera; family Tortricidae; genus Tortricodes; species Tortricodes alternella. The sequence continues at coordinate 15,370,147 of OX401970.1, read as the reverse complement.
CGCTGTCCGTCTGTCCGTCTGTCTGTCACCAGGCTGTACCTATCTCATGAACCGTGATAGTTAGACACTTGAAATTTTCAGAAATACTAAAAATACAATATGGGTCCGTTTTTTGCCATTTGGCTATGGAACCCTAAAAAGGGATGAGGATGATGAGGGATGTCTTAGGGTATTGAACTCTGTCAGTATTGGAAAAACTGATTCCATTGGTTTATCGACAGGAAACTTGTCATAGTTAAATGCAGTTCAAAACAAACAATTGGGTAGGCGATCGAGAATAATCTATAATTTATAAAATAAAACCCTAAACCGCTGAGCCAATTTTGAAGAGTTTTGGTATAGAGATAGATTGTACTTTGGAGAAGCACACAGGTTACTTAAATTATTATTCTACGCAGACGAAGTCGCGGGCACCAGCTCGTTCTTTATATAAAAGGAATAAAGATACTTACCTACTCTGCGTCAGTATACTAATAAAAGTAAAATATCGTTTATTTCTTGTTATACTTACGCGATTACGCTTAATAGCTCTTATGATATTGTCATAGAGTAGAAATTTCATTAGACGTATAATACAATGCTCTAAATTATAGCTAACAACTGAATATCCAAGTTTATTCAGCAATTCCATAGTAGGCCTAATATGATGTTTATAATTAGGTATAGATTTCCTATTTCTATTATCTCCATGTTTACTCTGCTATGTCCGCTTCTAGTCAATTAGTTTATGTAGGGTTATTCAAGTCTTTATCTCATTAAAAGTATTTGGGATAATCTAGTAGTTTACAACGTGGGTCCTTATTCCTAGTCGTTCACTTGGCCAATTTATCAGTTAAACCTAGTTACTTTGTTTCAGTCCGGTTTTAGTAATCAATCACCATAGTTTTAGCTTAGCTTCAGTTTCTCAAAACCTTATAGGATCACTCGTGTGTCTGTCTGTCTGTCTGTCCGTCTGTCACAGCCAATTTGCACCGAAACTACTGGACTGATTGAATTGAATTTTGGTATATATATTATTAGAAACGGTTTCCATGGCAACGGCAATGCTGTCACATGGTCAAGACGGGCGGCGGGGCCGCGGCTCCGTGGCTTGGTGCAGCGAGGCGTGCTCAAGCTGAAATACATCGAGAACAACTCTGGAACATTCCATTGGCTCGAAGGCCACGATACGGACCACGCGTGTTTGTTACGTTGAGTTTGGAAAAATATTTTGTTGCAATTAAACCGAATTAATTTGTTGTTTTCTTGGTCTCATTTATAATATGTAAGTCGGTGACCGCAATACGGACGCGTAATGTAAATAAATGACCTTTAAACATGGGGGGCAATTTTGGGGGGCAAATTAGAAAATTTAAATAACTAGTTATGAAAACTGTAATGTATATATTTTTTGAATTTTAATATAAATAGTTTGGAAGTTACCATTTCCTCCCTTATTTCCGAAACTGCTGGGCCAATAATTTTGAAAAAAAAAAAAAAACAAAATAGTTCTTTCTCTATAGATTACCTACCTATAAGAAGTCTATGGTATTTAAAGTAACAGGAAATTTCAGATAATCATGAACGGAACGGAACCCTCTCCACGCGAGTTTAAGTCGCACTTGTCCGGGTTTTTAGTGTTTGAATTTGTGCAATTGCTATTGAGTTTTAATTTCTACCAAAACAGCATGTCTAGCACGACCTGCCCGCGAGTCGCTGTCGCTCAGTGCGTCCCTTACATATTTCACTAGTTTGACAGAGACGCACTGAGCGACAAACGACTCGCGGGCATGTCGTGCTAGCCCCCCCAGATAGTCTACGGATTTTTACTAAATACCAAACTAATTAAAAAAACTCTGCTTTATAAATTCATGTTTATTGAAATGATAAAGTACCTATCTAAACTAATAATTAAGGCAACAAATGCATTAAACTCTAAAGTAACGTATACATAAGAGGCAAGACATAACAGATCTATATAATTAATACCGTCGAGTAATTTTCGTAGAAAAATTAATCGTTAAGATTTGTACTCATTGATATAAATATGTCCAAACATATCAATTTAAGATTATTCAATTCTCTTATTTCAGTCTAAATTGTACTTATGTCTTAAAAGGTAGAGATCTTAATCGACTTCTAGTTTTCTAAAATTCCCAGTGAGTCCGCGCATTGAGTCGCCCACGGCGTCGGCGCCAGCGCACGTATTTGCGCCAGCGCGCAGCGCGGAGATAGCGCCCTCGCGCGCCGCTTCGCTGTAAAGCTCGAGCCGGACCGCCATTTTATCGTTCATCAGTAATATGTCACGTTTGCTTGCTAATTCCTCCTTCCACAACTCTGCAAGAAGAAATAATTACCCTATTAATTAACTAAGTTTGCTTTGGTGTGCGTTGCAATGCTCTGTATTTTTTGGGTTATTAACCTTCAGAGCGCGCGCACAACACCTCACCAAACCTTCATCGTAATTAGATGAATTGTATAGGAACGTATAGGAGACGAACAAATAAAAAAAACATTTCTATATTAAGTAGGTAAAAGGCTTATTTAAATGCATAATTTCAAGGGTTAAGGTAAATTTGCTACTTTTCTCCCTTCACACCCATGCCCATAAACTTCAACTCCCTCTTTTACCCTCTTCCAGTTTTATTTTCACACGTTTATATAGCCTGTCCTGCCTGAAGTTGCCCTATATATAATATCGAAAAGCGCACTGAAATCCTTCGTTTATAAATGTATCGCGAAAATATAGGTACTATCGGACAAACAAACTGACAAACAGACATGAAATTAAAAAAACCATTGGGATGTGGTTGCTCATTCTCAAGCCCCTTTATCATTTTTTCATTGTCATCTTCAAACTTCAATGTACACATTTTTTCACTTTACGATTTTATTAAGGTGAAGTTGGGTAAAGCGAGCTCATTATTTCCGAAAATCATTTTTTTAGGTGTCGTTTGTTCCGTTCCCATATTTTCCTGGTGGCTTTTTTCCCCAATACTTTATTTTCATATGGCATTTTTTCATAAAATTTCATATTTTCACAATTCCAGTTGCATATTTTCACAATCTTTTTTTTGTACAATCTCCTTACCTATCTCGCGATGCATAAAATTTCTAGAAACCATATTAAATACCGAGCGAACGAAGTGAGCGAAGCGTCGCTCTTTCAGCTTGGGTAAAAATGCTTTCGTAGGTATGCAATGCAATTCTCGGGGTCCCTTTATCCTTTTCTAACTTCCTAAAATACATGTTTTCTACGACAATGCAATTATATTTATAATGACGCTATTTTTGTCCTAATACATTACGAAGGCATGTGAAAATAAAAGAATCGGTAATGATAAATTTTCAGGACTTTTTAGTCGGATGTAAAAATGAATCTACCGATGCTTCGGACAAGCACCATTATATTACTAAGACAAAACGCCGCAAGCAATTAAGCAGAAAGTCATGTACAAAATAAGATATTACAAAACGATAGAATATTGAATATACTACCAAATAAGATTTAATGCAACAATACACATACCAATCATCTCCTTCATCGGCATATCGCCGCCATATTCCTGCGGCAACAGTTTTTTGTCGATTTCGACGTCATCGGGCGACGTGTATAGTTTTACACGCTTTCTTATTTTTTCTGATATTAGGCCCATGCCGAAATCGAGGGCAAACTTGACTGTAGAGTGCACATTGACTCCGTGGATCTCCTTGTGACGCATCGGAATGGTTCTCTGAAATGGAACCAGTTAGTAAAGAATTGTGGTGAAGAAAAGCAGCAAGAATTGATCAGAGGCCGATCCGTACTTCGCCGTTCTTGACAATCCGAACAGCTTCTTTAGGTGTAAAAAGAGTGAGGTGGGGGAAGCTGACGCCGCTGCCGTCTGCGTAGTGCACGAGCCCGCGGACCTGCGTCTCCTCGTCCTCCATCAGCGTCTCGTAGCAGATGCCCATCACCCGGCACATGTCTTGGTTCGTATACTTATAGGGATCGAATACACCTACGAATAGAAAAGCTCTCAAGATTAAAGGGTTCATGTTAATAACCATCAAATTATATATACCATGAAATTAAATGAGTGGGATATTAAATCAGTGGGATAGTTGGATATAATGGCTAAATAGATACTTTTGGCTTCATGGTCGCAAGCGTTGTTTCAACTTTAACCTTTTGAACGCCACGGCTAACGGCGAAAAAGCGTTCCACGAGCGCTAGACGACGGCTGTAGCGGACGCAAATGTATGGAAAACGGCATATTGTGGCGTCAGGGGCACGGAAAACTGTCGACGGCCACAGCCGACTGTGGCGGTCAAAGGGTTAAAGCAAATGTTGTAGTTACAAATCAATTAATTGTATTAATCACCTGATAAATAATTTATCAAATACTAATGAATAATAACGATAAATACAAAATGCATATAATTTATAGCCAGCACCAAAACGCACTTAAACCTTTTGAACGCCACAGTCGACCAGTAGATTTCCGTTCTCCTGACGCCACGGCATACTTTCCATACATTTTGTTGGCTACAGCCGTCACTCGGCGTCCGGGAACGCCTTTTCGCATTCAGCCGTGGCATTCAAAAGGTTAATATAGATATTGAATGGGATAGGACAAAATGCCACACTACCTAATTGGTCTTATTAAATTAGGTATATCTTGTTAGCGTATTATTATTGTCTTCTCAGTTTCCCTAGCAAGGTTGAAATGCAGATACCTAAGTTATTCCCATCAGCGGCCCTAACATGCAAGACACAAGGATAAGTGAAACCATCTTATCTCTAAGTGCGTCTCTCTCACACTAGTGCCGACAAAAGAGATAGTCATAGAGATAAACGGGTTTAACTTATCGCTCAGTGCACCTCTAATACTAGTATCGATTCACTAAGAGTTAAGACGGGGATAATCTATCCTCGCTTCAACCTTGCTAGAACCGCAGATGCATTTAGTACTGACTATTTACAATAAGTATATTATTATGTATATATTAACGGTAAACATATAATCAGGGACACGAAATTTCGTCTATTATTTATAGGTATAGTTTCTTAAAATATATAAGAGTCTAAAATCCTACTTAATCCTACTATCCTAATAGTATAGAGGTAAATGCGAAACTTTGGATGGATGTATGTTTGTTACTCAATTACGACAATAACTTTATGATCGATAATACTCGTATAAAGTATACATGATTAATTTGTATCTTATGATTTATGTTATATTAATTCGTTTTCAAATCGATTTGATTAAAATAATTTTTGGACGAAATTTTATGTCCCGCCATTAGGAATAATAAATAAAATGGTGGAGATATACTACGTGAATAACATTACTGGTGATATTAGGATACTTTTAGGTTATATCTACCAGGTCTGTATATGATAACACGACGACCGCCCTTATCCTTGAAAGGGCTCACAAAACAGTACCTGCAACATTAAAATTGTTAAAAATCTTGACACTAAGTCGTTTAGAAAAGGTAACGTCTTCCAATAAATGATTCTTGCTGATCATAATTTAGGCTCCCTTAACATCATTTTCTTATCAGCCAACATCCAAAATCGGAGCGGTCAAATAATGTGAATATGATTATTATATTATGCACAGCACACAACGTGGATAAAATTCTTAAGACTTCCATGAAAATAGTGAATAGAAAATGACCTTAAAATAATTTGGTATGGAAATACATTCTTTTTTCCGAAAATAATTCCATAGGGCGTGTATGAAAAATCGGAATTTCTCTTAAAGTGCAAGGCATACCCTATCCCCTATATATATATATATATATATATATATATATATATATAGATACCCTAGCAGATGGTTATGTTACCATTTATTCTTGATTTGTTGACATACTCAAAACTTTTCGAATTAATTACTAGGAAATAGCGAATATAAGCCATTTCAAGGAAGATAAACCCTATTTCTATGTAAGTCAATTTGCGATCCACAGTGCATCTGGTAGGCGCTGTTCAAGAGTTAAGATCATTATTATATTATATCAGTAGCTTCTGCCCGCGACGCCGTCCGCATAGCAGGAACTTTTGACTTCTATTCTATCTATCTAAATCTATAGATATAATAATATCATACAGTGGAAAAAGTCTGTCCATGAAATAAACGAATCGGCTTCAGAATGAGGAATACAACACGTCATCCCAATGGGTTTTGAATTTCATGTATGTTTGTTTTTTTGATTATGTACAGACTTTTTCCATTTTACGATTTTACTATAATATCTATAGATGTATAGATTGCACACGAAATTCTGCTTCAGCGGACTTCAAGAGGACAGAGGGTATCATTACGAACATGAACGAAGCGGTCGACTACATCCAAATGGGAACAAAATGGGAAATAATCGGATTTGTTACCACTCGCACGCCGCTGTCACTGCAAAGAAAACAAGAGAAGCAGCAGTATTCAAATGTTTCCTATTCAGAACAGCAGGCGGTGGTCATCGGCCACAAAAACGGCAAGATAAATATTACCCCAAATCAATAAGTTCCATCATAACTGGTAGTTGGTAGTCAAGCTGGTTGAAGGCGATACCCCACGACTGACGCAGCAGAATGTAACGCTCGATAGCCTCCTGAGCCATGGGCACACTGAATTTTTTTGTGCGTAAGAAGCGAAGAAGATACTTTGCGTCTGGAAATATAAAAGAAATAGGAAAATTATTCTCCATCTTATGTTTTGCTCCAATCTAGTAGGTACGTGTCATTCAACAAGATACACACACATTACAGATATAGTGAATAATATGTTTCCATCGGTAAAATTCGGATCTCAATCGGAAGACGACGGGACCCGAAGTGTCAATTATATATTGTTTTAAATGAGTGACATGTTTATATTAATTAATGGGAGAATTTCAAAAAAATTGTACGGAGTTAAGGCGTTGTTAAGAAAAAGTTAAAAAAGTTCCTCTGTGTTACGAAAATTAACCATACAATTATATACCTTATTAATAGTAGCCATAAGGCATATAATTTCATTGCTAATTTTCGTAACGCAGAGGAACTTTTTAAACTTTTTCTTAACTACGCCTTAATTACGTACAAATTTTTGAAATTCACTCTAATATGAAACTTTATTATTTAGTGTCAAATGTCAAAATGAAAAATGACAGCATGGTATGATGGGTACTGGCCCCCATTTCTCGATGCATTCGAGATAATGTCGATGGCAAGATTAAACGTCAGATTCATACAGTTGTGTGAAATGACTCTATGCACTGACGTTTAAAAATCTTGATTGTGAGATTATCTCGAATGCACCGAGAATTGAGGGCCTGTTGAAGCTAATTGAGAGAGCACGATAAATACGAACCTTTCCGATGAAACACGATGGAAACTAATTAAATTATGCACTATATCTGTACTGATATTGCACTCAAGTAATAGTACTAGTAAGTATACCTTAATATAAATATATGCCTGAAATGACGCGGGGTAGGTTATTTGCGTAGGCAAATTATATTCTTGTTGTTTTATATATTAAGAAAGTTTTGTGATTTAGTTCACAGTTTTAACATTATGAATAAATATTCTTATATATATATTAGGTCTATACATCCCTAATTGAATGTCAATTTGGTGTCAAGCTATATAGAATAAATCTCAAGCAGGTACGCAGTTCGCTTACCCATCCTGATAGCCATAAACTTGGGGTTCTGCTCGATCCAGCTCCTGAGCGAGGCGAGGGCCTGGGAGCGCGTGCTCTCGATCTCGCGCAGCTGCTCCGCCGCGATGGCTTGCGTCTCGGCCGGGAGCTGGCACTGGTAGTCGTCGGCTGGCATCAGGTAGCGTTTCGTTAGTCTACGCGACATTTTTTTCTGCGAAAATCGATAACAAGTTATAAATAAGCAAGGTTATTCAACTGTTAGTCAAAATACCTTAGTACTTGGACAATATTTCAATTCGATTATTCCATATATTAATTAAACGACCATTGATTATCAGTCATATTTAGTATACTACCTTCCACCCGAAACTTTGTCTGCGTGGAATGCGGTTATAGTTTGGTATTCCCTCGGGAACTTTTGACTTTTCCTTGTGTGTGTGTAAAAAGTACCATGTGTGTCCTATTCCGGGACCTAAGGCACACCTAAGGTCCAATTTTATACCAAGTTTCATGACAATCCGTTCAGCCGTTACCGAGCTAAGTTTTAACCAACATACACACACAAACTTTCGCATTTATGAATATTAGTAGGATAGGAAGTACATAGCTGAGGCTTGATTGTTTTGAAGCGTATTTATGCGAAATGAAACAGACAATATATTATATATTCTTTTTTAAGAAGATTGAGGGCAAGGTGGAACGGGATTTTGATGAGATGGGATTTGTCTTTTGACCGAGCGAGCGCGAAGTTCCGTTCCGTTTCCGATCGGGCAAAAAATCCGTCGTATGTCCGGATGTCCGGCGGATGTAAGACGGTTCTCCTCTACAGGTCGAATTTCTCAACCGATTCTCGTGAAATTTTATGAGCAGTTTCCACAATTCTTCCATGCCGAAATTAAAATGCAGTAACCTGTATATTGAATGCGTTTAAGTTACTGTTCTAAAAATGTTCAAAAATGTCACAATATTTTTGTTTCCCTTTTTAAGTTCCAAACTCGGGTAAACTCGCGAGATCTATAGCTCACAGTTTCCACCCGTTAAATGTTAACCAATGTTGACCAATTTTTGACAGTCACAACAAAATCAGGTTTATAAGAACGTTTCGATTTTTTCACTATAATCAATAGGTAAATTCAGTTTTATTGTTGTTTCAGTATTCTCATACAAAACAAATTTCGGCGATTATTTGACTTTGTTGATCTTTGATCAATATTCAAAAAACGTATAGACCTAGATTTTGTTCTGTCTGATAACCTATCAAAAATTGGTGAAGATCGGTTAACATTTAACGGGTGGAAATCGTTATCGCCTTTTGTATGATAGTGTGATTTTTGCCGTTGGTTCACAGTCCTCTTAAATCAGGTTGTAGATAATATGTTGCGAATGAAACGACACAAGCCTCGCGGCGCCATGACATCCTCTCCTTCGCTGCGTTTCACAACAAACCCACCGCAGCAAGATAATATTTGTACGCATACATCCGCGAGTTGAGCAATAAGCTACCACGTGAAATCCGACAGCCGCATTTTGGTCATTATTTGGGCCGTTCGCGGTTCCAATTGAGTGACGCAAAAACCGTACAAAAACGTTACGAGCCAGTGTCTTATTTATTTAAGTCGATAGACCTAGGGTTCATCTTTGGTTCCATTAATTACTACACTAAGTGAACAAATGCGAGTTAAACTCGCGTGGAGAGGTTTCCGTGATTATGCGTCCAAGACATTGATTTTTATAAACACGAAGCCGCGGGTAAAGAATAATATATATAATTTTACCCTATTTACATTATTAGAAAAATAAGCGGTCAAGTGCAAGCCTGACTCGCGAACCGAGGGTCCCGTGCTTAGCTATGAATAATTATAGTTCACAAAAACTAAAAAAAACACGCTTTTATTAGCAACGCACTACTAAGTACAAAAGACCCTCATCACCAAGGTAATGGACTCGTCAAAACAAACCAAATGAGCCCACCCAAAATCGAGGGGTTTACTAGTACTCCTTGAAGAGTTCCACTATCCACCTCCTGGCTCCATGGTCAGAAAAACTCGCTGGTACCAAATTATTGTATTGTGCTCAGTATTGCATACACTTGCAAAGTTTCAAATCGTTACGACAATTAGAAGTAGGTTAAAATTGACTTCTAAGATTGTTAGTAACAGCAGCTAGAAGCTAATAAAGGCGTGTTAATAAAAACAGACAGAACCTTTTACGCACGCAAGAGTGCTTACCAGGTAACAATTTCAGACCTACCTATGAAATAAAGCAAGAAATTACTTTCGCGAAATCCTATCTCTATGTAACTTTCTAGGTGATACGAATTTGCGTTTCGTTTTATTTAATATTCGTAAACCATAAATATTTGGAACCTTGATTTATATTCCTGTATCTACCTAACTTCCTCTTAGTATAAATAATTTGATATTTTTGGTTTGGAAAATTTCGGACATTTTTGTATATAAATCATAATAATATAGTTTTGAAATGCATAAACAGAGCACTTTCTTATGACGCCTCTTTTTATCCAAAGCAAAAAAAGCAGCAGCAGGGTTATGTTTTTCGCGAGTATGAATGTATGTAGGTATGTAAACATTCCATTTCTTTCCACCAAGAGACAAAAATACTGAACCGAAATTAATAAATGGGGTGTCAAATAATTAACCTAAAATGTTCGGGTAATATAGGGTATATGACGTCACCTGAAATTCAATATGACGGATGCTAGAAGACATTTAGTATGTTGATATTTTTCCTCCCATGCATTATTGGTATCAAACATATTATTGACAAGTATTCATAAATTATTTATACTTATACAAAGATATTGAATTATCTTTTGGAAAAACTTCTCGCTTGAACTGTGCATGTGAACAACTTTTAACTAAAAAAGGAGGACAATAGCTTTTTTTTAAAAACAAAAACCAGTTTGCATAACTTCAAAACAAAGAAACAAGAAATTGATACAGCATGCTCGTGGGGTCGATACGGCAACAGCAGCCGGTGACGCTTCATGAAATCCTACCATAACTATTTGAAGTAACCAATTGCTATTTCCGTATCTACCTCAGGAGCAGGCAGAATCGATTTCTTATTTTTTTTTAATGAAGTTATGCAATCTACTTTTTTTATTCTTATTTAAACGTTTATTGACCTTCAAAATTCTAACAACTTCCTTGGCCCCCTTTGTCAGTCAAATCCTAACTAATACTATAAATGCGAAAGTAACTCTGTGTGTTACATTGTCACGCCTAAACCGCTAAACCAACATTGATGATTTCATGATTTTTGGTATAAAGATAGATTGGTCATTAGAATACTTAAATAATTATTCTACGCAGACGAAATCGCGGGCACCAGCTATTAATATATTTATTTAATCGGGGCACGCAAGTTCTAAAACTAGTCCAAATTTAAAATTCATAACAGATTGGCTTTGATACAGACAGACAGACATAAGACTGACTGACAATGAGGTCCCTTTTTACTTTTGACGTGTGGAACCCTAAAAGAGCGGTTGAGTAGGGCAGTAGCGCACGCTGCCGTAACCGATCGGCGAGCGGTCAAACCTCTCACCCAACGTTGGGTAACAAGATAGTAACTAGCTCGAGTAGCTTTTGCAACGTTATAATTTTTCATCGTTATATAAGAATTAACATTCGGACCTCGCGCTGTATAACTATTACAGTTGATTACAACATTCCATTGTGTAGAGTAAAATGTCGCTGGATTGACATTGCTTTGTTATATTAGGAAATAATTGGGATGAAATACCTAACTTATATAAGAAATTGCAAAGTATCGTGAAGCAAGTTTTAATTTAAGGGACGACCTAATTTAGTGTTCGTTTAGTATGGTTTGGTTAAACAATTTGTAAGCTCGGTTGAGTGGCGGTGTGTGTGTGAGCATGTGTGTGTGTCAAAAATTTGAAAAAAAAAAAAACTTGTTTACAAGATTACAGGAAATCCGATAAGAAGTCTATGGTATTTACAGTAACATAGGACATTATGCACGGGACCATCGCCACGCGTATAACTCGCACTTGTCCGGTTTTTTTTTGTTACAAAAATGAAGTTACCTAAAACTTTGTCGTAGGTAGGTATACGTAATTGGGCACTTTGACACAGTAAACATCGGGTGAAACAAAAGAGTGAAAACACTTATAAGTGCCGTGCTATTTACATAAATGATAAAGGTGTTGCAGCAACACTGCTTTGAATGTACCATGTACCTCCCAAGCCCCCCAAACATTTAATTTCTTGTACCTTCACTACATAGGTACGATTTGGTTCTTGATTAAATAAGATTAATCTGTCGTTTAATTTAAAAAAAAGTAGTGACCTGCCCATCTTCGCTCGGGTGCGTTTTACATTCAAAAATATTTTACCCCAGAAAATTCATAAGTTTCCAAGGGAATTACAATAACCTAATCCCACGCGGACGAAGTCGCGGGCAGAAGCTAGTGTAAGATATTTTTCTGATTTTTTTAATTTATCATTTTAGCTGTCCACATGACTCAAAGTAAAAAGGGGACCTTTACAGTTCAATTAAGTATGTCCTAATCGATTACGGAGCTATCGAACGAAACCCCATTTGAAGTTATAAACCTTCTGCTGTTTACTGTTGCTTTAGATGTATTGGAGCTGGCTTAATCTTTTTCCAATTTTTAACCCACATCAAAAGAATCATCCAAATCGGTCCAACCATCTCCGAGTAATTAGTGAACATGCATATAAAAATATATATATATACGCGTCGAATTTAGAAGGAGATTCTCAATTTGCAGTAAAGCAAAAGTAAACAGCAGAACTTTTATAACTTCAAATGAGGAGTCGTTCGATAGCTCCTTAATCGATTAGGACATACTTAATTGAACTGTAAAGGTGTCCTTTTTACTTTGAGTCATGTGGACAGCTAAAATGGTGAATTAAAAAAAAAAAACAGAAAGATATCTTACACTAGCTTCTGCCCGCGACTTCGTCCGCGTGGGATTAGGTTATTGTAATTCCCTTGGGAACTTTTGAATTTTCTAGGATAAAAAGTACCCTATGTTTCGCATTCACGACCTAAGGTAACTACCTACATACCAAGTTTCATCCTAAGCTAACTCAGCGGTTACGGAGGTAACATACATAACAACAAACTTCACCATTTATAATAATTATATAGTAAGTAGGATTAAGTAAGGATAGCTTTTGTCCATGACTTCGTTCACGTAGAACTGTGCAATTTTCAGTGATAAATTACTTAAGATAATTTGCTACTTTTTCGTCATAGAGAAAACTTAAGCAGTTCAACACTAATGTGCAAATGTAAAGACGGATGCAACCGCTCACACTCGAACACGCAACATGAAGTTGGCCCATGGGAGAAGCATGTCTTGCGCATATCAACACCGACAGCCTGCAGTTTCTGTGTGTTGTAATTTTGTTATTTTCATTGTATTTCCGTTCAATTATCAACAATCTTAATTTTTAAATCCATGTATTTTGACATGCGGAATTTATAATGTATAATTTTATCTTGAGAAATAAATAATGTAATCTAATCCAACCTAGATCCTGGGACATGGGTACTTTTTAGCCCGGAAAATTAGCCGGGAATAACTCTAATCGAACTCCACGCGGACGAAGTCGCGGGCAGAACCTAGTAATATTATAAAGGTGAAACAGTTACTGAACGGATTGTGATAAAACTTGGCAAAAATGCAGAAAAAACAACCTGGTATAAAAAAGGCGCTACCAGAAGCACGTGACCTATAATTAACTTGTCTGTGAATTATTTTGATTTTTCATTATCTCCTTAACTATCCCATTAGGGATAAGCTCGCCTTTTTACGTTGTATATTTTATGTCATAATGCAGAATTGTTGTGTCAGTTATGTGCAATAGTTTACATATATACATACTATGCAACCAAATAACATGATGTAAAGGGCTAATTTTATCTTCATGAAACGTCCCGGATGATATTAATTTTTAATAAAAATTAACTATATCTAAAAAGTACTCTTAAAAATCACCTTATATTTTTCAATTTATTTTTATCGTAAAAAACTTTATTGTAGATTAAATAGAAAAGCTAGGTATATTGCGTCCATGTTTTTTTTTTATCTAGTGATGACTTACATATATTTTTGTACTACATAATTTTCACGAATATCCAACCATTTGGTCGGCGCACACCAATAAAGCAGCTAAGTAGCGCTTTTTCTTCCGACTTAATTTACAAATATAGAGATTTCGATCTGAAATCTTTTATCTATAAAAATAAAATATAACCAATATTTCGCAGGGATAGTGTAGCTTTCTATAAGTGAACAAAATTTTAGTATCGGTTCAGTAGTTCCGGAGATTTGGAGATTAAGAAATGACTAGCACTAGGCTGGTTTTGTTTCGAAACATTACACACGTAAGTTAACAATGATGTCTACAATTTGGTACAAATCTAAGTATACTTACACAATACGCCCACCGAGACAGGGATCGCCGGTGCAAGTCAGTGTAGGTAGATTAAATCTTACATGACGAAATTAAAAAGAAAACTATCACGACCAAGTGTTGTTAATTGGTTCATGAGTTATTAGCAAATAATAATTTATTAATACCTACTATTCTATAAAGCATCTATATGAAACCATCCCACATCCACAGCATGGATTGTGGTGAAATTTTGTTCAAAGAATTAGGGTTGGGGCTTCGGAGTCAGACGCAGACATGACATGACATTGTGTATGATCCGACATGCACTAGCCGGTTTTTAAATATTTGCAATGTGATGTGTTGAAGCAATTTTTGTGAGCATTGTGTTCTGTTTTTAATTGTATTTTGTATTTAATGTGGAAATTTATTATGGTAGGTACTAAGTTCGTTGTCACAATAATAATAGTCTGTTTTGTTGAAATGCCAAGCATGAAATTAATTAAAAATAATTTTAAAGACAGTTAAGGAAATTGAATTATTATAAAAGTGATACAATTGGACCACAAAACTGACAGAATAAAAAATCTTCTGACCATGCACAATATCATCTTTATATTATAATTTCTGCATTCTTTATCTTTGTGCGCGGGATAAACATAATCGTTCAATATTTTAGATTCGTAACTAAAATAGTCTTAAACAAAAAGTGGCTGTGACATACAGACAGACAGACGGAGATATATGGCGAAAATATAAGCATTCCTAGTTGGACTACGGAACCCTAGAAACGGAAACTTAGATACAAAGTTCTAGGTCAGTATATGAACTGAAATAAAGTTTTCAGGAAAATAGTAAGCATTTTTTATACATAACATGTTTGAAATAATACATCATTTATATTAAGCATTTTGTATAATAAACCCCCAACTAAAATAAATTATTATTTATGAACTGAAGTAAAGTTCACAGTATTTTTATAAATTTAACGAATGAAAAATGAACTTTAAAACACTGTACCTAATTTTACACTATCGCACAAGCACTTTATTCGCACAGCTTTTTTTAAAACCGAATATGTAATGATCTAGCTTGACTCACTTTTAAAATATCGTAAAGGTCGTACGTACGTGTGGGGTAGCCCTGTCGAAGGAAAACAGCTCGACAGAGAGCGCGTTCGGTCACCACTGCGGTCCAAATGACACTGACGCTAACTAACAGACGCACTGTATTTTGCTAAAGTTATGCTTTGGTCTTGCTGACACAACGATGGTATTTTAGTGAATGTTACAGGGGTATGCAACATTTTCGTCATAATATAAATTAGAGGTTTTCATTATTTGATGACAGAACATTGACAGTATATAAATGTCAAAGTTTGTGCTGCCGTGATAAATTGGACCATTTTTGCTCAGGACTGGGCTAAAACAGGTATTGAAAACCGGACAAGTGCGAGTGAAACCCGCGTGGAGAGGGTTCCGTTCCATTTTTTTTTTATGTCAATTGACTGACAAACGAGCTGACGGCCCACCTGATGGAAAGTGGTCACCGCCGCCCATGGACATCTGCAACACCAGAGATGCTGCCAATGCGTTGCCAGTCAAGGGAGGATGGGGAGTGGGGGATGGGATGGGGATGAGGGAATAGGCCTCCGGATCTCGTCACTCACCGTACGAAACGCAATAGCAAGCTATTACTTTACGCCGACATTCTGTGAGAGTGTGGTACTACCCCGGTCGAGCCGGCCCATTCGAACAGTATTCATCTAGTGAGGATTCCTGTTTGGCTCTACCACTACAAATGATACATGATTAACTGAAATTTCCTATGTTAATTTAAATACCATAGACTTCTTATAGGTTTTCCTGTAATCTATAGATAAAGAACTAGTTCTTGTAATTTTTTCAAAATTTTAGGCCTGGTAGTTTCGGAGATAAGGGGGGGGGAATGGTCAATTTTCGCCTATTGTCCTAAATAACTTCCAAAAAATTTATTTTAAAATTAAAAAAAAAACATATTTAAGATCCTCACAATAAGCCCTCTCATTTGATATGTCACATGATATAGTTTGCGTAACTTTTTTTTTAATTTTCTAATTTACCCCCCAAAAATGGGCCCCATGTTGAAAATTTATTTATTTACGTTACGCATCCCTGTTGCGGTCACCAATTTACATATGTATACCAAATTTCAAATCAATCGGTACAGTAGTTTCAGAGCAAATTGGCTGTGACAGACGGACAGACAGACAGACAGACAGACAGACACACGAGTGATCCTATAAGGGTTCCTTTTTTCCTTTTGAGGTACGGAACCCTAAAAACGGAAAAAAAGTGCTTAAACGGTCGCGTGTTCATACGGCACACGTTTATAACACGAAACCTACTAAAATAATTTATATAGAAACAGTATATCAAATTGTATGACTAATCATTGTTTCTTGCAAGGACTCCAAACCATTGGACTAGTTTGAAGTAAAATTGCGTGGATTCTGTAATAAAGTCAAATTAAAGTTAGTGATTAGGTACCATTTATTATTAACTGACTTCGAAAATAAAATCTCAAAATCTCTTCTTGATTGTTATCAGCTATTTTACTGTGCAACGAATTTGTAGATCATCAGAAATCGTGGTTGTGAGCCTGAGCGTAGAACGGCAAGGTTCACTGCAGCAAGAGAGAGACAGAGATTGCGCGATTCAAAGTTTTATGAAAATAATAAATCCAAGGTTGATTGCCACTGGTGATTCAGTATTACAGGCGTTAGATAAGAACTGAGACATTGCACAGATGATTCAGGTCATGGTTTGGTGGATGGAAATTGGTGGGAAATTGTAACAGGCCTAAGTGTTATACAATTTGTGTAATTGCAGCCCTTTACGAAATACTGCTGGGACCATGACCAACCAAATAGCTTGTTGATAAATAGGTAACCAGAGCTGTGTTTTGTTTTTTCTTGTACTTTATTTAGTTCTGTGGGTCTTTCTACGTCTTAAGGAGCAGTTACATGGGCGATTAAAATTGCTGAATTGTCTACAATGCCAGGCGATTTTGACGTCACGGCCACATCAGGCAATTTCTCCATTGCCCCATATAGAGAACTGTTGATCCATTATGGCTCCAGTAGTATGAATTGTGCGATACACGCGTATGATACACGACCAATTCAGTGGAGTAACAATTGGCCATGGACGAAGTTCTTCTTGCGGCGGCAGCTTGCAGCGCGGTTATTATTATGAATAAAAAAAAAGAGAAATAGATGAATTTGGATGCGAGCGTACTTAGCAAGAAGCCAACAATCTTCATTATGAAAGTAAATGTAAACAAAAGCATATTATAGAAAAAATCAGATTATTTTGACTATTCATTTTTATTTGATTTGAATTTGAACTCTAGACTATGAAAATGAAAATGAAAATGAAAATGAAAATATTTATTTCGGACATTAAAGGGCATCCATAATCACATCACATAATGTTAGTAACATTGACTTAATAACTAAGTTAGTAAAATTTAAAAAGCTCATTGGATTTTATGTGGATGGACATCCAATGAGTGAGGATAGGACTGTCCATCCTTTCAGCGACCACCTTCAGGAGAGTGTTGGTGCTGCCCCGCACACGGCCCCACAGGGACGCCACGCGCTTGCGCAGCACGGCCTGGAAGCCGTCAGTGCTGCTCGCGGCGAACATCCCCGAGGCGCTACATTATACCTAAGTATATGTACAAACTTGCACTAAAAAGTAGAATTAGTTTTAAATCGACCACACGATGAGAAAGCCTTAACAGAAATGACACGGTTGCGTAATCGTTCCAACAATTGCGTAGTTTTCTTTAAGAATAGGTAATAATGTAGGTGGTAATTATGACGGCTAACTACAAATACCTACCTACATACCTACAATTTTCTTTGTTCTTGGTGTAGTCTAAGATCCGAATTAGAGACGATTTGCACCCATCTGTGTAATGGATGAAAATGATTTAATATCAAATTTAGTTTGTTAAAAAATATAATGCGAGGGGGTTGCCTAAAGAAATGCTGGCCAAACAATTTTTGTTTTTACAAGTGTTTTTTTTTTATACAGTGCACCCATGAGTTTAGGCGCTTTGCTATATAAATAATTTTGTAGCCTGATTACCTCAGACCGATCGCCGCTACCCTTGTGGTATGTATATATAAGACTCCTTCAAAATAGATATCGCACTTAAGTTAACATTTAACTTTGAGCGTTACTTGGATGGGATATCTATCCATTACATACGTCTGGGTCACTATTCGACATTGCATTGCGATCGATATTGCGCATGGTTTTTCAATGCAGCCACCTTAGTTGGCAAGTTAGTAAGAGCTACCATATCGTAGCAAAATAATTTGCGAGTTCTTTTAGGCAATGTCGAATACAGGCTTTGATCACTCAGATCCACTTTCGGCTGACCGGGACTTGTGATAAATTACCTGCTGTCTGAAAAGTTTCTATTTGTTGTTTAGTTTCTCTCTTTATAGCCGCTGCTCATGACAATGTCACTGTCTATAGGTAAGTGACAGATTATAGAATATGTGACCAAAATCAGAAGGATTATCATTATACCAGCCAAAAAAACTCCGACGTGTAAAAAAATGGGAAACAAGCGCTGAATTCAACAATGTGCATTTTTTAACATTATACCATGCCTAAAACTGCAAGTAAAGGTTAATTTGGTATCTATATTTTATGTAAAAAATATTAGACATCAATTTAGAATGGGGGTGCTGTTCAAAGCCAAGGAGAAGTCTTCTCCTATGTAAGAACATCGGAGAAAATTATATAAACACAAGACCGAGCAATTTAAAATACTTTACTATTTTCAGAAATCTGTACTGTCACCGTTCCACCTCCAATTTTGCTAATTTCAACAGTTTTTAAATATATAAGACGAATATTTCCAAAAGCGGTGAGTTACTTCAGAAACGCTATACCTAGGTCACCAGATGGAAATGGGAATCTCCATCGGACACCATGTTTGATTCCCCTCAAAGCCCCCGACAAATTGTATACTTACCTAAAATCCTTTATCAGTCTTTATGCCTAATGGATTTATGCAGACAATCGAGCGAACTGGGGCGTTTGCGATTTTCAAATTATTTTCTATACCTACTGTATAATACCTTTTTATTTAAAAATCAATTTATTATTGTTTTATTATTTTTAGTATTGATTTGATTCCAAGATGGCTGCTGATAAAATGGCTACGTTTCCACCGAGATCAGGTGTATGCGATCAATTCAATCTTGTCGAGATCGTGTTCATTTGCATTGTGTTCACCTTCATCCTGATCTTGCTTACGCAAACCTGCCGTCTCCTCTCCTCAGGCTTTATCACCACATAAAGAATATCCATGCGCGGAATGTTATGTAAGAATATTTTTTATTAATCGTATAAATGCTTATGCTACTCAAACTATCAAGTTCATTTAGTGCGTAAAGTCATATCCTTTTTCGTTTGTTACAAGGCAAGCGGCCGAGTTCCGACACCTCCTCTGTCCTATTGGCTCAATCAGTCGAGCTGGATCAGGGGTATACCAGCAGACCTTGCTGCAATGCCTTAATATGTTCAGCTCAATGTACTACCGTGCAGAGTTGCGTGGCGATGTGCATCATTTTAACGTTGCTATTAATGGCTGCAACACGACTGTTCTGGTCTAGAAACACTATAGAGGATTTTGGTAGTACAAATAACTTTTAAATGGAAATTGAACTGTTTTTCTTCATATTAATAGTAGATTTATGTAATACCGGTGAAGAAATAAAATACAGAATCTATTAATGAAAAGTGACCTTACCGCAACAGTCACAAGTGGAGTCGCTCGGTGGAGATAAGTGACCGATACGACCTTAAGAAGATACGCAAGCTAAAACGGCTCCTAATATTCTTTCCAGATTAAAACTGTAAATAATGTAGTAAAAAATATGTAACTAACCATTAAAAATAGTTTTGCTACAGAAAAGAAGGATAAATCTGGGAAGGAAATACAAACAATTATTAGTAAGAAATTTATTTTGAGTTCACTCATTCGGCCGCGTGTGTCGTTCCTCTTAAATACGTTGATTTAATTGCCAACAGAGCTGGACCAGCACTACTATTATGTTACTTCGTGCAGCTCCTGGACGCCTGAGGGGCTAGCACGACACGCCCGCGAGTCGTTTGTCGCTCAGTCCGTCTCTGTCTAACTAGTCAAGTATGTAAGGGATGCACTGAGCGACAAACGACTCGCGGGCAGGTCGTGCTAGACGTGCTGGTGATGCGATGCACTTAGATTGTAAAGTTTTAAGATTCAGATTGCCTATAATATAAAACCTTCTTGAAAGTAATGTTATAAGTGATGGTACTTTAAAAAACAAATAAATACCTTATTAAAACAAAACATATTAATTGTTTTGTTAAGCTTATGTTGGTCGCAATAGCCTAGCAGTTAAATGAAAAAAGCGGGCAAGTGCGAGTCTGACTCGCGCGCCAAGGGTCCCGTAGTACTCACCACTTCACTCTTCTACTTGAACTTTGGTATATGTTTTTTTATAATGGTCATGTATATGGAATGGACTTCTGCTTCTTTTAATGCCATCAATATTGCATCATGTTGAAGAGAGTTGAATGCTTTGGTATAGTATAGACCTAGATTTTGTACTGACTATCAAAAATTTGTCAAAATTGGTTAACATTTAAGATGTGTAAATCGTTATCGCCTTTTGTATGAAAAGCCGTACCTAGGTTCACACTCCTCTTAAGCATGAATGATGATACAGTAAGTACCATTTATGAGTACCACAAAAGTGTTCAGACTCTAACAGGTGATATATCCGCCACGTCAGACTGGGTTGTTCTTGGCCAGTGAAGTCAGTTCTAACGATTAATATTGCGATAACAGCACAGACAATATTGAAGTGCAATGGGCAAAAAAGCTTGCAATAAAAATGCAGTTTTAAAAAAGCTTATTGCATAATTAGCTAGGTATTGATCTGGACGTTGTGCAAAATTTCAGTAACCGATTAGCCTATTCAGACTGGGATTTTCATGTATCTGGTAAAGTATGTTCTATCTATTTATGGTTTTGCCATTCCTACCTACCTATATGTTAAAGCTGAGACCCGATATTTCCATGATCAACTGAAAATTGTGTTAAAAGAAATTAGAGACGTATTTACGTTATAATAACGCTGGAATATTATGCATATAATGCTTTTTCGAACCAGAGACCGGAACCGGTTACCATTTTAGGGGTTTTTGTTCGAGTTTTGTTCTCTGTACAAATTTCACAAACCACTCGAAAATAAAGAGGGTCGTTGCCTATCACATCGACTCAAAACAAAGCTTTGAAATGTGATTTTTATATTGTGTTGCAGACCACGTGTTGTCCACTCGACGTCTACTGTATTTGAAAACTCACTGTACGTGACACGATATAAAGCTTACAATTCAATGCTTTACTTTAAGTCGAGTCGGGGTCGGGTTTATGTCATGTGCTATGACCATTAAACTGTAACTTAGACCGCCTAAAACTATGACATGAAACCAATACTTGTATAAACTAATACTTACTAAAGAAAATCGTCTTATTTGGCCATTTACTCTTTACTATGCTCTATTCATCTAGGTAGTTAAATAAATGTCAAAAAACTACCTACCCCACGTGACTCAGCCAGTCATTCAAGACATAGGTACCATGGTTAGAATAGTCGACTAGATTGGTTAGATTACCTGTCTCACATGGGTTAGTTTATGTTTAAATTTAGTTAACTATCTAAACAAATAAGTAGAGTATAGTACCTATGTAAGTTTTCTCTGATCAATATAACGATTGATTTGAAGGAACATAATTTATATAAAACTAGCGGACACGTCAGACGTTGTCCCATGGCGCCATCTGCCGGGCTGATTTGTGAATCTAAACCATCCAGGGCGCCACCCAAACGCATACCTACTCAAGAATAACCAGTAAGTACTTTGTCTAAAAAATGATCCATACTATTATACATATAGAGCGCTATTATAAGGGGGCGCCGACCGTCCAGTGGCGCCCTCATCACTGTTATTGTGTTTTCTATTTAAGAAGGTAAAGTATTTTATTCAAATCGAAGCTGTATAAGTTATGGCACAACTTAATACACAATTTATATGCTATGTAATATAGCTTTTTATTCATTACATAGGTACTTTTCTCCGTTTAAGGTTTTAAGTAAAAAACGGCCACTTTTGAAACGCAACCACAACGCAAAACGGAAATTTGGTCAGTTTTGATAATAATAGACTCGTATTAACACTTTAAGGTTTCATTGCGGTCAGCCATTACTTTTATCGTTTTTTTTTTTTGGTCAAAATAACGAGTTTTTGGGAAGCGATAACTCGGTCGCAACACTCGCAACAACAACTAAGGAGCGGCAGACTAACATATTTATCCGTTATCGTTATAAAAATATCATGAGCTCTTATGGCCGAATTCAGAAACGCCACTTAAGCTTTTGACTAGATATTAAATAGTTAAATGCCCCTCAACTAGTTGTCAACCTATACAGAAACGTCACTTTAATTCAAACTCAATTTGAGTGGCCTTTCTGAATTCGGCCATTAGTCTATCAACTTAATATTATACCTACTTTTGTAAAAACCATAGCCATCGTGAGTTTATTTTCCACCTCAGCGGTAAAAATATATTTTTAATTATAATATTTCAAATGAATTCCAGCATTATGTGTTTTTCAAATGTCATCTTTCAATAAATCATTTTGAGAAAAAACAAAACAACATGACACATCAATGAAAATTTAAAGTTTTTTTAGGTAAATATACAAATTTTTAGTAAAATATATAAAGAGTAACAAAACTTTTCTTACCGGTCCTACGTATTAAAATCTATATTTTTTATGAAAATGGCGAGCACCGCCGCTGTGGACGACAGGGCAAGCGGGGATGGTGAGGAAACAAAACCCGAGGAAGCCGAGCCCGAGCCCGAACCGCCGAAATTGCCCGACGTAGAGCTTATAGTGGACGGTTTCGGATTCATGCCCAGAACTCCAACTGGAAGTAAAAGTACAATATCAAGTGTGTTCAAGAGATCCTCCAAGGCATTAACTAAACAGGTCGAGAGTGAAGAGGAGTCCCGAAAGAGTCCTTGTGCTTCCAGTACCAATATCGATATCGTTCGGAGGTACACTTGGAAGACGAAAAACAGAATGACTGTACAGGTATGTTTACATGAGATTAAAATGGCCACTTGAACAAACATAAGTACGATTAATTTAATCATAAATAAGCACTTGTATAATAGATTTTATATAATTGTGCTTCGCGACAATCTCTTGCGAAGCACGCCTGTCCTCGATATAAATCATTCCTAACCATCTGTCTGTGCGTCATAAGGCTCAAAGACCTAATAAGGTATCGGTGAATTCAAGTGCTTATTACTACTTCAAGTCGTCTAAATTGGAATACCTACTATAACCATGCCATTGGATAAGAGTTGGTTAATGTAATTTGTTTATTTATTTATTTATTATCACAAAACACAAGCTTACAATGGCTCCAGACGTCAATACCTACCTCGCAAATTGACTATAAGGCAAAAATAACAGCAACGAATAATGTCTATGTAGGAAAATATCTATGCAGCAGAAAGCCAACGGCGAAAGATACCCACTAACCATAATAGCTACTTTGTATTAAGACTACGACGTAAAATACCTTAGTCGCAAAATGATTTTTTTTATAAAAACGCATTTTAAAATATACGTTCAACAAAAAAAAAAACACATGGAATAAACTTATCCTAAGGGCATACTTTATAAGTTATGCCTCATTTATCGAAAATCAACAATACTGTCTAGTACAAGTCTAAACATAAAAATACTGTCGAAGGTTGATTATTAATAATGAATTCACAACACACTTGATCACGCAAACAAATTCACATTACCAGATAATATAAAAAAAAGAATGACTACTTAAACGTATTAACTAATTAAATCAATAAATTTGATAAATAAATAATCACTTGTCTTGTTCTAATACACGATTCGCTCCAGGGTCTAAATAATTATTGAAGAGAAAAATTATACTTAACCACTCCTCACTATCACTCAGAAATATTGGATTATGCACTTTTGATACCGAGTTACATCCGCTACTTATTCTGTTACGTTACAGCTCGAGTATGAAGTAAACAACACTGTGCCGTCGCAAAGATCAGGGTGTCTATTCGGGAACGTCTAAGTGATAGGTACTGCAGCGGCCCGCGAGCGAGACTCGCATCTCGCTCTTACGCATAACGCGTCGCGCCGAAGAGTGGGATGAGAAATCTCGCTGGCGAGTGTCTACAACATCACTTAGCGTTCCCGAATAGAGGCGCAGTGCGGGAGTGGGTGGATTGGCCTTGTCTTCTACGATAGGCCTTTAGGAAATTTTGATCAACCAGTGGGCCAATGGGTCAAAAGGCCCATCACCATTTTATGACCTCGTTCAGGCACCGGCGATGCGATGCGCGAGTCGTTGGGTGATGCGCCCAGCGATACGACTAACAAACTTTCTGGTATGGATCTTTGGTGATCTTACCGCGTATTGTTCGTAATTATTTGCTTATTATGCAGGGTCCCATTGCATTAAGCGCATACTGGCGCCATCTTCCGATCGGGTTAGCAGATCACTACAGTGATCGTACGCTCAGTACTGTAATATTGTTATTTCGTAACTTCGCTACTAGATGTCGCGCATCATTAACTTAAACTATCGGTGTAAACTATCGCGAGCGGAACGGAGTGTATTAGAGTGTATATGGCGCAGGGCCTCTATTCGGGAATGTCCAAGCGCTATTGTAGCGACGCGCTAGCGAGATTCTCATCCCACTCTTCCGCACGATGCGTAATGCGTAAGAGTGGGATGAGAATCTCGCTAGCGAGCCGCAATAATATAGCTTGGACGTTCTCGAATGGAGGCGCAGTGTTAGCCGATACTCCTTGTGTCGGAGTATATAGTTCAGGTCTTTGACGTTTGATTGGATGTCACATGGTGGTAAACGATGAATCAACTGTCCTTTGTTTACACTTTTAAAGTCATTTGAATTGTCCAACGGAAAATGATAACTGTTCCTTTCATTTAAATGCCTTTCGCTCACTATATTTCAACTGTAGTTTGTTTACACTTTTAAAGTCATTTGAATTGTCCAACGGAAAATGATAACTGTTCCTTTCATTTAAATGCCTTTCGCTCACTATATTTCAACTGTACTTTGTTTACACTTTTAAAGTAATTTGATTTGTCCAACGGAAAATGATAACTGTTCCTTTCATTTAAATGCATTTCGCTCACTAAATTTCCATTTAGGGTCCTTTGTTCTTGATCCTCCATTATCGAATATATAATCCTGGTACACTAATTAACTTGAATTACTAACTATATATATAAAAAAAAAAAGATTACTGATTCTTATGAGAAAGCAACGTCTTTAGAGTTTATGCTTGTGAATATTAGGGTTCCATACCTCAAAAGGAAAAACGGAACCGTTATAGGATCGCTCGTGTCTGACACAGACAGAAGTCTGTCTGTCTGTCCGTCTGTCACAGCCAATTTGCTCCGAAACTACTGCAACGATTGAGCTGAAATTTGGTACACATGTGACCGCAACACCGACATGTAACGTAATTAATTGAATGTTAAACATGGGGCCATTTTTGGGGGTAAATTAGAAAAGTTAAAAAAAAAGGCTTCGCAAGCTGTGGCGTTCGACATATCAAATGAAAGGGCTCACTGTGAGAATTTTAAATAATATTATTTGTAATTTTAAATTTATAGTTTTGTATTTATTTAGGATAATAGGTGAAAATTGACCATTCCCCCTCATCACCGAAACTACTGGGCCTAAAATTTATAAAACCTTATTAATAAATAGAGTAACATAGGAAATTTCAGATAGGTAATTACTGTACCCTCTCCACGCGAGCTTAACTCGCACTTATCTGTTTTTTTTACAGTAATTACAATGTATTTTTCACATTGGTTTGGTTTTCCAGTCCAATATCGTGATCAACTATTTTTTACGGTAATTTAATAACTTCGTAAGTCGAAGTTAACCGCGGTGCCGGCACCCTCTCACTTTCGTGCTAAATACATACAATACCTACACTTACTCACACAACTTAGGAAAAAAGTAGCAGTATAGTGAAAAATTACTTAATAAAATACTTTTGGAATGATTACCATAGAACAAATTTTCCAATAGTATGAGTATCCTTACCCCTTCTTTTAAGTACGTTATCTCTTATATCTTTTTGAATATACAATATAGACTTGGGTAGGAAGGATTAAGTTAATTTAAAGTAGATTCATCCTTACTTGTTTATCTTATTAGGTAAACAAGTTCATAATATCAAAATTACTTTTTTTGGGTGAAACGCAATCCTAGGTGAAACATTGGCAAGGTGATGTCCAAAATATAATTTCCGGTTGCTTTCTTTACGAAGAAATAGCTGTTTTAGCCAAAAAAGGTTTATTTTGAGGTTAGAACCCTGTTTACCAAATAAGACAAGTAAGGATGAATCGAGTTTAGGTACATGGCAAAAATTTGCACGTTGCCGCACCGTGAAAATGCACGACGCGGGGCCGCGTCGGTCCACGGCGCGGCCCCGGTACCTAACCTAATTTACCGGTAGCAGTTCGTTTTTGTTGGGAGACGCAGTTCTAACATTATTTTAGTATATAATTTAATATTATGGTATAGTATATTAGGACTCTTAAGTTTTATGTCTTACGATATTAGTACAAAACAAATTAGGTATTTAGAGAACTAGGTAACGAAATATTATGGCTTATGACCATTAGGACATAAGAACGGATGGATGAAAGAATGGCAAATGATCATTATGGCAAATAAATGATATGTCAAAAATGTTAAGAGCAAATGTGTTGTGGCATTTGACTTTAGGAGATACGATGTTATGTGGATGTTATGGATCGCGGACGAGACCCACTTATAAGTTAGGATTTTTTATTGTCTATTCGATGATAAGTATTGACTTATTTAATTAAATTTGATAATATTACGGGTATCATTATGCATGCATGACTTGTTACAGGTCTGCTTAATGTTTTTCCAGGTTATAACGTATGGTGCAACTATCACGTCCATTCAAGTTCCTGACAAAAAAGGTGTCCCTGACGATGTAGTTGCCGGTTTCGATACGTTGGAAGGTTAGTAGTAGTTTTTGTATTTGTGTCATTGCTAAAAAAACAAGAATTGATCGAAAAGCTAATAATTAAATACAATTTTGTCAGAATATTTTCAACCGAGGAACCCATACTTTGGCGGCACTATTGGCCGTTACGCAAACTACATTCGCGATGGAAGCTGCGTGGTTAGGCCTTCGGGCAGAATGTACATGCTATCGATGAATAAGGGAAATCATCATTACCATGGTGGATATGTTGGATTCGATAAGGTCAAATTATTGTTGGTTACTTTGTGGTCGAACTGGATACAACATATTTCCAACACAGTATTTTAATATTCGATTTATTATTTACAGGTTAATTGGCGATCGTATGTGTTAGGTAATAAAGTTATAATGAGCCACGTGTCGGAACGTTTCAAAGAGGGTTACCCAGGCACCGTGATGGCTCAAGTTTCGTTCGAAGTCACCTGCGATAATACCATCAAAATAGAAATGAAGTGTACCACTACCGAGCCCACCATCATCAATCTCAGCCATGCATCTTTCTTTAATCTAGCAGGACACGTATGTATTTACTCTTAATTGTTAGCTGACCATGCGATTTTAGGCAGAATTGTTATGTTTCCAATGACAAATCCTAATTTCAGCATGCTGGTTGCGAAACAATGTACGATCACATATTTACAATCAACGCTGACAAATACACAGCTGCAGACGAGGACGGTGTTGTCACAGGTAACTTGTTAATTTGTGAGCTCAAAAAGAACATTAAGTACTTGCGAATAAATAGACTTCACTTCACTTCCATTTAAAGGTTATTGTAACCTACAAACTGATATCCGCGTAAAATATCACTATTGGATATTCTGTGTCGTAGGGTAAACATTTAGTAGTAACAACAGCACATATCAGGGGGGCTAGCACGACATGCGCAAGTCGTTTGTCGCTCAGTGAGTCTCTGTCAAACTAGTCAAATATATAAGGGATGCACTGAGCGACAAATGACTCGCGGGCAGGTCGTGCTAGACGTGCTGATCAAACAAAAAATAATACGTTTTTTGTATGGGAGTATTTTGTGTTATTTTAATTTAATTATTTATTTTTAAAGTAAATATATAACTAAATATTCTGTCAATATTTCAAGAGTCTGCCTGTTGCCGTTAACAATATCGAGCAAAAACGAGCAAAAATATCACGTTGTTTGTATGGGCGCCCCGTTAAATATTTATTTTATTGTGTTTTTTAATATTGCTGTTATAGGGGCAATAAAAATACATCATCTGTGAAAATTTCAACGGTCTATCACGGTTCATGAGATACAGCCTGGCGATAGGCGGACAGATGGACAGCGGAGTCTTAGTCATAGGGTCCCGTTTTACCCTTTGGGTACGGAACCCTAAAAAATGTTGAACACATATTTTTTCTTTTGTCAATTAAACAAAAAAATACGAAGATATAGTGCGTTGAAGTTCCACGTGTCGTCACGACTTGGTACACATTTTACCATTAAGTGACGTCATTAGCCCCCACTCCCGAACTTTGATGCGTGTTATCTTTGTCAATTTTGATTGATTGGATAAAGCAAAAAAATACATGTTCAATTTTTTTTGAAGCCTAAACTAACTGATGGACTAATTAGAATTAAATTTTATTTACCCAAGAAACATCCCTATTAGGAATCACCAGCCCTTGCGGAGAATCCTCACACGTTTGATGCATAGGTCCCTTGACTCCCTAGATATGAGAAAAACGTAGTGCAATATTAGACTTATATGTTTAGGTGAAAAGAAAGTTGTTGGAGGAACACCCTTCGACTTCAGAGTGCCTCGCGTCCTTCGGGTGATGTTACCAAAGATACCTCTGGGTGGCTACGATTTGAACTACTGCGTAACACAGGGAACAGAGCAAGACTTGACGTTTCAAGCAAGGTACCAACAATTGACGTTTCTATA
The DNA here is from genome assembly GCA_947859335.1 of Tortricodes alternella. Lineage (NCBI taxonomy): Eukaryota > Metazoa > Arthropoda > Insecta > Lepidoptera > Tortricidae > Tortricodes > Tortricodes alternella. Next base: position 15,340,977 of record OX401970.1, on the reverse strand, counting down.
GGAACGTAACCCTATATTTTGGCTAGGCTGTCAGTCCGTCTGTAAGGGGCCAGTGAGTATTTTGTTGCTTGTTTGTAGGTATGCACGATAAAATAACGGTGTCCCCTTGTTTCGCAGACAGAAATGTCATACAATTTTGTTTCGTAGAAAACGTTTCATATAATATTTGGCGCTTGTATTTTTATTTCGAATGTTATTGTTTCAACGACTATTTACTTGAATGAAACATATTTCACAGAAATCCAATTCAATTTCTTGTATACAAGTCATTGTTTTATTTAACATGAAATTTTATTTGTAACAAAAATCAATGATTTGAATTTCTTCAAAGTAAGTATTCTGTGTATTGATTATTCTGTGAAATGATAATATGAGAAACAATTTAGTTATGTGAAACGAAATTCTATAAAACAACGTACAACCCAAAATAATAGTTCTTAACAAAATAATTATATATTAGAATGGATTTAAATTAAACAAATAATAAATTGTATTTGTTCTGATGGCTAATGATTGGTCGGAATTCGAAATTGAGTGAGAGAGACTCCTGATGGACTGCTTCATCAACACAGAGTCAAAACAACTGAAAAATCGGCCAAGTGCGTGTCGGTAGGGTAGTGTCTTGTAGGACTTTATTATTAGTATTTCACCTCCATTGACCTTAATTGAATTAGGTACTCAATATATAACATCGTCGTGTTCCGTCAAAGTCAGTGCAACTTATTCAGTGGAACCAACAAACTTTGACTCGTAGAGGTTGCATGGAAGAAGAGACCTGAGAGAAATAGCCTATATTTCAAAAATGGATCTCGTAAATAAATGTACATAACATACCCGTATTACCCGTGCGAAGGGGTAAGTCGCTAGTGAATCATTTTATTAAGTATTTGTTGAAATCGACAGAGCACTCCATCCCACCACCGGCCGAGTACTGGAACTTTACAGTAATCAGCCGGGCATGCAGTTCTACACTGGCAACTTGCTTCCCGATCCGGATAAAATAGTGGAGGTTGGTTTGTTCAATATTTTCCTACAAGAATGAATAGGGCAGTCCATCTTTGCGGATCCATTCCGTTTTTGTAGTCAAATTTGATAATAGAAATTAAAACTATTAATTAAATTGCTTTTTTTATTAATTCCACAACATCCGACACATTTTCCGAACAGAAAGACTGTTTCCGTTTGTGATCTTTTGATCGATAATCCTTGTTTGGACTGCGAGTGAGTGCTTATATTTATTTTTATATTATATATTTTTTACAAAGTTAGTATTTGTAGGAATTACCGGGAGCGGAAGAAGGAAGCAAGGAAGAAGAGAGTGAGAACGAGAGCGAGGAGTCGGAGAGTGAGTCGTCAACGGTAAACGAGGCAGAGGACGAGGAAAAAGGAGACGGAAGCCAGGTGACTTTTTTGAAGATTGAGCTAGTAAAATACAAAATCAATCAAACTACTATAAAGACAAGTATTTTTTTTAAATTACGACTTTGATCGGCATGGAATGTAACATTTTCACTACTGGGCCCGATTTTGCCAAATTATCATTTGGCATCATTTTACTTTGTCAATGATAGGTTAGGTTAGGGTTAACTTGTGTCCCTTACGAAAGTACATATTCGTCAAAAAATACTTTTGCTAAATGTAAAACTGCGATAAGCTGTTTTGACTAATGAATTTTTGCCAAATGATAATTTGAGTAAAATAGTTTGGGATGTGATACTTTGGAAAAAGTTTTTTGGCCATACATTAGTAATCCTTTTTTCTCATAGAAACTTAAACGGGTTAAAATATTTGCCTTTCGTTTTGTTGCATACTCTATGTAATTACTTATACATTAAGTGATAAATTAAATAACTAAAATGACACACGAAGATCAATCATTACTTTTCAAAGAGTTTTTAAATCGGATATTTTCTTCACTTTCTTGTGATTATCATAATATATTATGTGTTTTGACGACACGGCCTCCGCACATTCACTACATCAATTAACAAATAGCTTAACGCCAAAAGCTCATCAGCCTTTACAAAATGTTGCTATCCAAGGTGCAAGAACGTTAATTCCTCATCATTATTTGGTGAATTGAAACTGATGATGTAGTGACAGATGACCACCATGAGGAGGAACTCCTCAATGATAAGTATTTCACAGGTGGCGATTAGATTTCCTTAGAAAGTTTGGTAATCAACTTATGCTCATGAAAATGCATGTGATAAAGTGGAATCAATGGTGAAGAACCAGGAGAACTGCTCAATGACAAACGTTCTTTAAAATGACTGCTGGTACGAGGGGCACACTGAAATGACCGGGAATATAATATTTCGGATTAAATTACAATAAAACCTTTTTGGAATTTGAATACTGGCATCTTGGAATGTTAATGACTTTCACAAAACTATATATTTTTTAATTAAGTCTATGGCCTCATTTCCACTGCGCGACTAGTCGCGCGCGACTTGGCCGCGCGCGACTCTATTTCTACAGGTATGTCATATACCATACCCACTGACGCGACCGCGACTCCGAAGTCGCCGCGACTGCAAAAGAGCACGCGACTATGACGTGACTCGAGCAGCCGCGCGCGACTCGAAATCAATGTAAAATCAATGCGCAATACCCACTGCGCGGCTAGCGGCCGCCGAGGTGCCATTTTTTGGGTTCCGTACCTCAAAACCTGTCTGTCTGTCTGTCTGTCTGTCCGTCCGTCCGTCCGTCCGTCCGTCCGTCCGTCCGTCCGTCTGTCTGTCTGTCGGTCTGTCCGTCCGTCCGTCCGTCTGTCCGTCCGTCCGTCCGTCTGTCTGTCTGTCTGTCTGTCTGTCTGTCTGTTTGTCTGTTTGTCTGTCTGTCTGTCTGTCTGTCCGTCTGTCTGTCTGTCTGTCCGTCTATCTGTCTGTCTGTCTGTCTGTCTGTTTGTCCATTGTATCTTATAAATAAATCTGTCCGTAAAGTAAAAGAAAAAGGCCGTAAACTGTAAATAAGTAGTTACATCACAAAAAAAAATCAGTTTAACGGAATAACCTTGGCAAGTTTGGTAGAATACCTACAGTCGCGCGCGACCAGTCGCGCATGCAGTCGCTACATTTCTAGCCGCTAGCGACTGCGGTCGCGCGCGGCTAGTCGCTCAAGTGGAAATGAAGCCTATGTTGGGTTAATATTGACACGTCGTTAACAGAAATGAATCTCACGCGTGAAATTTTCAACCAATTTTGACAAATTTTTGATAGGTTGTCAATCAGAACAAAATCTAGGTCTATACGTTTTGGTTTTTTCACTATAATCAATATATTCAGTTTTATTGCTGTTTCAGTATTCTCATACAAAACTAATTTCGCCGATTATTTAACTTTGTTGATCTTTAATCAATATTCAAAAAACGTATAGACCACTTAAGTCAATATCCTTCTCAACTATTTATTTATTTCCGGCATGAATTTGCAATCTGTGCCTCGTTTCATGAAGCTACAAGTTACAATTTTACAAGAAAAAACTGGCAACACTGCAAGTCAGATGTATGGGATCTGAAATCGGTGTTGCCAGTTTTTGCTTGCAAGATTGTAACTTGTAGCTTCGTGAAACGGCCACTGGTGACCTCAGTTCCATAGGAAGCGATACAGTGAAATAAATCTGTCCAATCTGAACGCAGTCGATGCGCACACTCACAGCCGTAATAGTAGTTTATGCAACGGTTGCATAAAGATAGGCCTTAAAACACTAGTGCGGTTTTCATGAAACGAGCTTTAGCGAGTTTCATAATAAGATCACACGTGTGTTTTAAGGCCAAATTATGCAGAGTTGCATACATAACTTTATCTACACACATATTATAAATACTTACTCCATGATATGTTCAGAAACAATATTTTCTGGCAACAAGTTATTTGTTGCAATCGTGGCTGCATATTTCCGATATCCGGCGCATTTTCACATCACACAGTCACTCCGAGAAGACTACTGTTCATATTTTCAACTAAAATGTAAATTACAAACAACTTTTTACAATTCTACTTTCGTTCAGCAAAAAACCACCATGAAAGCAGTAATGGCGGCAATTCGATCCTCCGTCAAGACCATTTTTTTTTAAATCATAGACAAACGAATGAAATCTCTATTCTCATGTCACTCGAGATCAAATGTTGTGCAGTTTATATTAAACTGTTTATTTTATATTAAAAAAAAAACACACTGAATTGACGTTTCGTATCAATAACTGTTTTAATATCTATGGATACTAGAATAGTGACCCACTTGAGTTTTGACAGGTGTTCCAAATTTAATCTCATTTCTAGGTATACTAAAATCGATACGGTTTTTCCTAATTGGTTGTCAAAATGGTGGTCATTTCCTACGGTTTTTGATTACACTACGGAGGTTTTATGATATGGGTGTAAATAAAATTGTGTAGCTCACACTTTACTTTTAGTTGTGAAAGAATTGACTGTCTCCAAACATGCAACTATAGAGATGTATTACAATTTTCAGGGGAAGGCGAGCTACGGCTATGTGCCATTGATTGGCAAGCAAGGCACCTACTACAAGAAACATGGACTATTCTGCGTTATGCCACAAAACTTACCTGATTCTGTTAATCATGTGAGTGACGTAATAATGTACTTTTGCTTTTACTGTTTTCTTTCGGGTTTATCAAATCGATGGCCGCATCGAACAAATGTGTAAGTGAAAAAAAGCTATTTTACAGGAAAAAACCAGCTATATTAACACTACTAAAACCGTCCTGTGTAAAAATATGACAACAATTTCGATGATGAAATATCGCTATAAGCATCAACGAACACATAGCGAAATAAAAATACCCCTTTCTTAAATGTGCGTTAATATTTAAAATTCGCTAATAGCCTAATTTCACATTACGAATTTATCAAGGTACATTTTTGCCTACCACATAAACCAGTACTCTTAACAAAAAAATGTTTTTGTGGGCTGATGCAGAAATTAAAATAAAACGTTTAGTGTTCTAATAATATATATATATATATAGATAGAGAGGTAGAGATAGAGATAGAGAGAGAGAGGGAGGGAGAGAGCGAGAGAGAGAGACAGAGAGAGAGAGAGAGAGAGAGAGAGAGAGAGAGAGAGAGAAGCAAAATAGATTTGTTTCCATGTCAAAAATACCGTAAATTACTTCTTTCACTTCAATTTATTTGTAGACGGTGCATGTTAAGAAACGGTTTTTCTAGGATTTGTTGTCTAATTAGTCATAATTTGCCTCCACGCGCGCGAGAGCGGACGTCTTGTTTCATACAATGCGCCGTCCTACTCCATACCATACAGTGAGCGTTATCGGATTTATCACACGACTAGTCGACCGTGATGTTCGCATACAGATAATAGTTCAGGGAGCAGTCGACGCTCCCACACAGATGATCTGTCATTATTAATATTTGTACTCACACATCTAAATCAACTAATTAAGTGGAGGGGCGCGTCATTTTAGCTTAGACGAGCTCTGGCTGGTTAGATAATGCTAAGAAATTAACAAAATAATTATATTTTTCAGAAATTACATACTGTAAATATCATTATAAGATGATCATATATTTTATTTATTCATGTAAACATTTACTCGACATATCGACTTACGTTTACCAGACAGCTATGAGCAAATCGATTATATAATTTGTAGTTACGGCTACGGAACCCTATACTGAGCATGACCCGGTATGCTCCTAACATTAAAAAAAAACCGCCGCTACCGATGGACATTTGGAGAGATGGACAGACAAAAGAACATGGTTAAACTTTAAGGAATTTATTTACTTAGACTATAAGACCTCAAAAAAGGGTAATTTAATTTACATTACGTTTTTTTGTTTACCCACATTTAGGATTCCGTACCTCCAAAGGCAAAAAACGGAACCCTTATAGGATCACTCGTGTGTCTGTCTGTCAGTCCGTCTTGCACAGCCAATTTGCTCCGAAACTACTGGACCGATTGAGTTCAGATTCTACACACATATGTAAGTCGGTAACCGCAACACGTACGTGTAACGTAAATAAATCAATTGTAAACATGGGGGCCAGTTCTGGGAAGTAAATTAGAACATTAAAAAAAAAGAAACTATGGCGTGTGACATATTGAATTAAATTAAATTATTTAAAAAAAACTCATACAGCCCTTTTAAAATAAGTTCACCATTCGGCTATCCTCGGTTATTGTCCATTTCCCTCGTTATTCACATAGAGTAAAATAAATTACAGATTTGACCTGTAAATATATATGTATTACCCGTTATCTTATTAAACACAATACAACGGAAGGATATGAGCAACAAAACCTTCTAATAACTCTAAAGTAACACAACCTTTATATTGAAATAAAAAAAAATTAGTGTCAATTTTTTGACAGTATGACACGCATGACAAATTTGTTAAGCACAAATTTGTCATGCGTGTCATACTGTCAAAAATTGTCACTAATTATTTTTCTTATTTCAATATAAAGGTTAATTTCAAAAACGCTAATTTCATTCGTGAAAATATTCGTTTGTATCGAGATTTCGTAAAATTAAGTTAAGTATAATAGTTATGTATACAGGATGGGCCATTAGTTTTTGCACTGTTAGAAACCTGATAGAGACAAAACTACAAATGCTATTTAGTAAGGTATTTATTATAATTAGTATAAAATACATTTTTAATTAGTAAAAAACACTGTCGTCTAAATGATCATTGCGTTTACGATACTATTAAGTTGAATGCTACCTAAAAGAAATCGCAGCAATGTATGTTGTGTCATTTTCGTCACCGGCTATTATATATCCAGTTAGGTATCATATATACAATAGTTTATAACTACATAACTACATTTAGTTCTTTTCTTACTGCTTTTATGTTTATTTGCAGTCACATTTCCCCTCACCGGTCTTGAATCCAGGCGAAGTTTATGTGCATCGAATACAGTATAAGTTTGGTCTTTTGATTGGTAAATATGTCTAGTAAGGTAAAGTTTGTTCCTAAATTAATACTTGTAAAAGGAAATAAATATCGTAAAGTTGTCTTGCATTTCGTATTTTACGAACTAGGCACCATTATCTAACCATCCATAATATCTACTGAGTAGGGGGAGAAGGATCGCTAAATCGTACCGCCATTTAATTGTATCACTTCGAGATATCCCACAAAACAATATATTTCGCTAAGATCTCTAAAAAAGGATAGCCTATCAGTACAATTTAGTGTAACAAGTCTTATATAGAAGGTTGTCAAACGACAGCGCCATGGCCTACCCACACCCTATTGCTGATATCTTAGTTCTTACGACATACATACAAAAGTCTATATCGCTTGATTCACACGCCATCGTTATCATTGTGGACGGTGTGGTCGGTGGTGCGGTCTCACATGTTGTGGAATTTTACTAAACCTTGTGATGGGGGGGGTACATTTAGGTTTGTCGCAAATTATTGAGGGGGGAAGTCACAGTTCGATATCCATACTGAATATTAATAGCGAATATAATCTCATTTGTGTACCTATGTATTTGTGTTTTCTATTTTTATGGTTTCATTGGGTCAATCATGCAATGAAATGCAATTTTCTAAGAAATAATTGAAAACTTTGAAGTAAATTAATTCTAGTTGATTTGTTATGATAATGCCACGAAAAAGCGGATTACACATTTTTTTAACTCCCTCAATATGGGTATCAAATGAAAGGGCTTGATCAGTAGAATACTTACACTATAAACAACCCAAATCAAAGATGGCCGCCAAAACAAAATGGAGAACTATAATAATATATTTTTCTGTTCTATCCATGTAATAGATATGGGTATCAAGTGATTTTTTTTAGCTTTTAGGACATTATCTGCATCATCATTATGTGTCTTTTCTTTACAAATAAAACTGATTAACAAAAAAAGTGTTTTTGTTAAAGTACTTACTTGTTTTGATTTATGGTGAAAAGACGGCAATACTTTTGCCACCATCTGTCCAGGGCATGAAGTGTCATAACATGTGATGTTTTATAAGCTCTGAAAAATTCAACAGTTCCCAAAAGAATAACTACCTACAACCAAATTCAACGCGGACGAAGTCGTGGGAAAAGCCTAGTAATAAAGGTGAAACAGTTACTGAACGGATTATGATATAACCTGAAGTTGTTTTTAGCGATTAGGGGTCATCTATAAAGTACGTCACACTAATTTAGTGATTTTGTGACCCCTCCCCGTCCTTGTCACAGTTGGTCACATTTGTGGGACCCCCCCTCCATAGTGTGATGTCACATATTTTGCAATTTTACATGTAGAAATTATTAAATCAAAGCAGCAGTTCCGGAATTAGTTTTATTTCAATTTAAATTATTTTCTAATATAATCAACACCATTTATTTTTTAAAAACGCCACTGGCGCGTGACCTTAGTAGAGCGAGTGTGAAATCGCCAACAAAACAATTTAAACCTTATGCCCATGTATTGATGTACATATTAAAATGTGACGTCACGAAACTTAGGAACCCTCCCACCCCTTGTCACACAATGTCACACTTCGTTGACCCCCTCCCCCCCTTAACGTGTGACGTACTTAATGGATGACCCCTTAATGCACCTTCGGATTGTGATGTTCTACAATCCGACATTGAAATTGTGGTGGACTGGTCTCGTGAAAATAAGCTTTTCTTCAATGTGGGAAAGTGCAAAGTTATAACCTTCTCTAGGTCCCTTGCACCCATTGAGGCCACTTATCGACTTAATGACGTCCCATTGGAGAGAGTTTCAAATGTTCATGACCTTGGTTTACATCTGGACACAACGCTGAAATACCACCAGCATATTGTCTCGGTCTGTAACACTCTTACTCTCTTCTCTCTTAGCTCCTCCGCTGCACTGGGAGTGAAGAAATAGCATAGAATGCGTGCTATCATCCTGGCATGTCGTGAAAGTCGACTAAGGGACGGGTCCTCTCCAACATATGGACTTGGACGTGGACTATCTGTATGGGCGATGGGCTGATCACCTGTCACCATACGGTTGATCATACCTTCTTAGGACTAATTAATCGAACGTGGCCACAAGTAGTCTCGTGGCTCTGCCCACCCCATTAGGGATTTCGGGCGTGATGCTATATATGTATGTAACAGCTCGAGTAAATCCCTAGGATTTATCATGCGTACAGCGGCCCAGTTTCCCAGTATAAATGTTTCTATCGTCCTGTACAATTCTTTTGTGCGAAGCAAACTAGAGTACCACTCTATAAGCTGGAATCCGATAGAAGCAAAATACATTGTACAAATAGAAAGAGTTCAGCGGAAATTCTGCCGGTATCTTTACAAAAGGATCTATGGGTATTACCCCTTTCTATTTTCATCGCTTTTTGTGTCAGGTATGATAGGGTTGGACACTCTACAGTTTAGACGAAAAATGCACCTGTTTACCCACTATTGTTTGCTGCTCCAACACAAATGACAATTCCTTGGCACTCGAGCGGCTCCGTCTGTGTCCCGCAGCAGTGCGGTCAGGGGAGCGTCGCCGCTACCAGTTGTTCGCGGCCCTCGTAGGGTTGAGAACACATCAAGCGAACAACTCTCCAACGACAGAGCAGTAGCTCTTCTTGACGCGCTGGTAAGTATCTGAGGTCCAGAATGCTGATGTGTTTGCTGACAGCTGGCGTAAACTTTTATCAAAAATGCTTACTTACATTTCTGAATGTGCATTGTTAAGTGATCTGTTTCAATTCACAGTGTGTTACTTTTGTTTTCTGTTAGTTTTTATGTGTAAATTGGTTTATTGCTTAGGTTATATAATATATTTAATTAAGATTGACATGTTTTGGTGTCCTAAACTGTAAAATACAAATCTTTAAATAAATAAATAATATGGAAAATATGCATAAAAAATAACCTGGAATAAAAAAGTAGTTTAAAATTCATTGCATGCGTAGCCGCTACCGCTACCAGGAGCACGTGACCTATAATTAATCTATCTGTGTATTATTTACACTTTTCATTATCTCCTAAACTGTGCAACCAAATAACATGCTGTAAAGGGCTAATTTTATCTTCATGAAATATCCCAGATGACAAAATAATTATTTTTAATAAAGATTAGTATTATACCTAATAAGTACTCCTTAAGATCACCTTGTAATTTTCAATTTATTTTTATCATAAAAAACGTTTTTATGGTTTAAAAAGTTTGTAAACATTTTTTAAAGCCACTTTGTATATCAACTATTGCGTTATTTGCACGGTGATAAATAAAACACGGAACATTGGAATTGTTTAATAAAATAATATTTTTTCTTCCTACTACGCTTTAATTTCATCATTATGGCCTTAAATACTCAGCAGAAAGCAGCCCTTATTTGCTCTAGAGCAATAAAGTTACATATAAAATTCGTTATTGCATTATTGTTTTGTAGTTTTTTTATTTGGTTAGTTGATCAAAAAGTTTACATCACCAGCCACCCAATTCGCCCATTCACAGTCTGACGGGACAGCTGACCACTTTCCTGTGGACTTGTCGTTAGCAAAACAGTCCACGTGTCGGCGGCCATATCGAACTGTGATTGCCCCGTCTAAAATGTTGTGCTCAAAGTACTGGCTGATAAGATAGTATAGGTTACTACCAGATTTTTAAAAAAATTGGCGTACTATGAAAATCATTTGACCGGCGCTCTATTCGGGCACGCTACGTGTTTCTGTAGCGATTCGTAAGCGAGATTTGTCATCCGACTCTTCCGCACGACGTGTAATGCGTAAGAGCGAGATGAGAAATCTCGCTCGCGAATCGCTACAGAATCTCTTAGCGTTCCCGAATAGAGGCGCTTTCTGTGAACATTTTCGGATGTTCTACTTTAGCTTCTAAACCACTGGACCGATTTTAATAAATAGGGTATCTTCAGATTCGGGGAGAACGTGCGAGTGTCATAAGCTATATAAACATTTTAAGGGTCCGTCATACCAGGTGCAAAAATCCTTTTTACGTCGCTAGTCGGGTTTAACTAATAATATACTTTTAATTTTTTTACCAACTTTTTGCAGTAGTTGAAAGAAAAGCAGATGCACCTCGCGTCAAGTGATGTATTATTGCGCTCATGTTTTTAGAGCCTCCAAACTAACACTCAACGCAATAATGAATCACTTTCTGCTTGGTGCAACAATCTACTATTATTAGATACGTTCGACAAAGTACATATTTCAGGTGAGAAATTGTGATGCCTACATTAATAGGGCTGACCTATAAACGTACCTTCAGCTGCCTTTTCACCAGATCTGTGCAAAGCAGCTCAGTGGTGTCCGGGGATAAAATCGCCCAATAGGATTTGAAATGACCGCAATCCTATTGGTTAATTTTTTCCTCTCTCACCGCTTAGCTGCCTTACACAACTCTAGGGGAAATGGAGCCTAAGATGTTAAACTTAACTAATAATTCGAACTAGCTTCTGTCAAGTTCGGTTACAGTTAATCCCTCGGGATATTTTAAATTTTCTGGTATAAAAAGTAGTAGTAAGATAAAAAGCCTATGTCTTAATCCAAGGTAACTATACCTAAGTTTTTATCAATCCAAATTTCATCCAAATCCATCCAGCCATTGAAGCGTGAAGGAATGACACACATACTAAATCATATACCAACACACAGACTTTCCTGAATTCCCGTTTCTTAAATTGTTGTATAAAAATTTAATCACGAATGTAGAAGCCGTTAAAACGGTATTTTTTCAACATCAGTGGTATATTATCTATTATTTCAAAACCGTCCACAGATAAAACAGTCTAAAAATGTAAATTATAGATAATTTTAGCTCCACATACGATCATGTTTGAGTTACTACTGTGCACTGCACATGCCCCAAATTATTCATATATCAGACTAAAGAGCAGACTAAACAAGACGAAATATTGTTGCTACAGACGGACAAAAGATACACATAACTACCTCGCTTTATATACCTTTTATCAATCTATCATATAAACTAGGACCTGAACTGTAGTTTTTAAGTAAGAAACCTTGCCCGTGTTTAATTAATTATTTCTTCCATAATATTTCTTTTTTATTTTAGATTTGTGACAGTTTTTGATTTCATGTGAGATATTTGCAATGGCTGTTGCTTTGATATATAAATAAATAAACATTTCATTTCATCTGGGGATCTGGGCATTCGTGGTCTTCTTTCTCGTCTCTGCACTCGTGGTCGTGTTAAAATGGTAGATGGTCAGGTTTGGAGAGAGTAGGCACTGCCAACAAAGCAACTGAGCTAATTCTGAGGAGTATCTGAATCACATATAAATAATAAAAATAAATTGAGCTTTTGCATTTCCCCATTAAAGTCCATTTATAAGCAATATGAGCGTCGAGTTATGCCATTTTAATTATTTAAGTATGCCAATGTGATAAGCGCAGGAGTGAGGTCATAGAACTTTGCAGGGCTGAGCCTCAGGCATGTCCGCGAGAACGAGACAAATTCACCTTTTTCGATGCTTATTCTTATCTTTATGTATACAGTACGTTTACGAAAGCGCTTTTTTATGCAAACTAAAATTGCAAATCTTCAATCTACATAACTTATTTTCTCGTAGTTATTATAACCCATAGCTTAAACAGTGTAGTAATTGATTGGATTTTATGTTAAGTTGTGAACAAAGCGCATTCTGAGGATGCGTTAACCGACGATGCAAGTTACCGGGTGATGTGTGCTAGAGTTAGGACGAGAAGTTATAACGACGCATCGGCCGGCGTCATTCGCGGTTCGGCAGCGGCGCGGTGTAGTCGGTGCGCGCCGGTCACAAGGAAACTTTCAGCTCGTCAGCATTCGACTTTTGTTGCACTCGATCCACCATGAGGGCCGGAGGGGCTCCTGCAGCGGCCCTCCTGCTCGTCGCCGGTTCTTTACTAACTCAGGTAAGTGCGCGTAAGCGAATTTTTTGACTGTCAAGCCGGTCAGTGCCTATGAGCTAGCCGGTCGTGAAAAATAAGTTTGCAAAAACTTTTTAAGACGTTCCTTTGTTTTTTATTCTCTATACCTATCAGATGAAACGATAAACTGGCAACTATGTTTAGAACTTAAATATTAAAATAAAACTGGAAGACTCGTGTTACGTCGATGACGGCATTTTAAATTATCTTAATACCTATACCACACCATTAAATAACTCATTACTCAGCTAAGTTTGAAATTCAAACCGGTGTGGTTTGACTAAACATAGGTATCTAGTTTTTCATGAATAGGTATACAATACACAATAGCAGTATGTTAAGAATTAGAAGCAAATGCAATTTAATGGGTACCTATGCGAAAAAAATATGGAAGATTTATTTTAGAAAATCTTTACAATAATTTTTAAATTACTATAAAGTTGGGGGCGCAGTTAAAACTAGGTAGGCAAACGCAGGATATAGCGTCGGGTTAAAAGATAACCTACCGGTTGGTAAATGTTGATAAACCAACGTTCGTTTGGGCACAATGATAAAAAAGACAGTTCAACTACTTTAAGATTGATATTTTAGGTAGGTACTTATTAATATTATGAATATAATAATTTTGAAAAACATGAGGAATGGTGCGGTTTGGTGTTGTAGTTGTAAAAAATTTAAAAATAAAGTTTATAGTAAAATACAGTAACCTACAGACAATGAATAACACATCTTTAGCGTGCGATACGGATTCGCCCGCGTGCCATTTATCAATAGAGTAGGTATTTACTTTGATTTTTTTTGCGTTGTTGATTTTTAATCGCAATACGAGTACGTATTACTCCATTGATGCTTTAAGATGTAATTTAGCCTTTGTTATCCGGGATAACGTAAGATTTATAATGAGACTCACACTTTGATATCCGTTCCGACATTAAAATAAAAAATCAGGAGACAATCTTTTACACAAATCGATCTAGTCCCAAAGTAAAGAGAAAGAGAAATAAATACTTATATACATAGGAAACATCCAAGACTCAGGAACAAACATTCGTGCTCGTCATACAAATATTTGCCCTTACCGGGGATCGAACCCGGGACGCTAGCTTCGGAGGCAGGGTCACTACTAACTAGGCTAACCACGTCGTCATGCCACCACAAAAAAACATGGCGGTATGAGCACACACATTCACAAACATGAATACGTGAAAAAAATACCCCACATTATTGGGGCACTTGTGTAAAAAATATATTATACAGTTAAAATCGGTAAGCAGGCAGCTTGCCATTTATTTGCAGAAATGAGTACCCACCTCAAGAACAGTTAATAATATCAAATACAGTGTGTTATCTTTACGAATTTTGTTAAAAAAATATACTTACATAGGTAGATACTGGTTATTTTTAAAACCGGGCGCTTTGATTCGTTGTCGTCGCAGTATTGTTGACATAAAAATAAAGCTATCGCAAACCATTTTATTACATGTTATCGACATTATGAAATACAAATCGATGAGTTTACTTAGAATACCAGCGTCGATATGCTGAGTTATTGTATGTGTTGCCTAGCCTATGAAAGAAGTAACGCTTTCAGACTACGGAGCTTCAGTTCGTCGGCAGTAATGACTTTTAAAATTAATACTTTGACATAACGAAATAGGATAATTTAATTAGATGTAAGGTAATAATAATTATAGATACGATTCTATTTAATGTTAATGTGAGGTTTGGGCGAAGTTACAAACGCCAATTCAGCATTTGATCCGTGATTATAAAGTTAAATCTCCATGAACCAGCTGTCAACCTATACGTCACTTTAAGCAAAGATCAATTTGAGTGACCTTTTTGAATTCTGCCACTAGCCTCTTAAGCACGATTCCACCAAAGCAGTGCGGGGCAGTTAAGCGGTGAGCGAGTAGAAAATCTACCAAGGAAGTGGAGGTAATTTCAAAATGAAGTAGTCCAATTGGTAGCCTTTGCTCGCGCATATTATCTTAAGTGCGTTGCACAGCTCTGGTGGAGCCGCAGTTTTAAGAACCTCAGCCAATTTTTACCCGACTGCGCGAAGCAAAACGGAAGGTATAGAGCCTGGGGGGCTAGCACGACACGCCCGCGAGTCGTTTTCGCTCAGTGCATCTCGGTCCAACTAGTTAAATATGTAAGGGTTGCACTGAGCAACAAACGACTCGCGGGCAGGTCGTGCTAGACGTGCTGGAACGTTGAGACTCGGATACAGGTGAGGGTGGACGGTAGCAGCAGGTAAAACAACAAGTGATGAAGTAGTGGTAACTTTATTATTTAAAACAGGAAGCACTCTACAATATTAGAAAACATTTATAGATATAGTTCTAAGGTGCTGATGTGGATGGGATGTTTGTGTAGGCTTTGTATGACACTCTACTTACACGTAAGTGCCTCAATGATGGGTCCTTGATATTCACAATAGTAACTGTTTGATGCTTAAGGAACATCGCACTGATTTACTAGTTTTATAGGTAAGTTGTCACAGCTTCTAGTACTTAGAAATAATGTTGAACATGAACTAGAGGGAAGCTCTATAAATTCGTGAGCAAGGCGAATGTCGACCTTTCGAGGCCAAGATCTCTTATGGAATGATCTACATCTGAATCGATTCATAAATATCTAATTGTCAGGATGGGAAGAGAATTTGACGAGTCGGTGATAGCGCACCGTTACAAGCGTATGTATGTATATATGTGACAAAAAAATTGATGTTCCACTTTAGCTACTGAACTATAGACCGATTTTAATAAATGGTGTATCACATTATACGATTTGCGGAGGACGTGCGTGTATCATTTCACTAGTCGGGTTTTACATGATATCGCTTTTTTAATGATCAGATTATTTAGAAAAAAATATTTGTATTGTAACACGTAACTAATTTTCAATTTTCATAATTAAAGTTAAATGTCAGTGTTGTCTTACCTCGAATAAAATTTTAAAATAAATATATAATTGGAAACTTTTGTACTATTTACTCCCCAATAAACATTTTGGTTGCATACGGTAAAGCTTAAATTTACCCACTTATGGCGCTAGTAGACTTAAATCTTCTTTAATTAAACAATAATTTAACAAAAATTATTTGATTTGGCAAAGCAAACGAAAATATATGTTATTTTTTTTTTCAATTATATATTATTGTACTAATTTATTTTTTCTAATAATAAAAAAATAATAAAAAATTTAGTTTAAGAGCTGTACCCGTATGTAAGAAAAAAAAAATTGTTTATATTCTGTACGTTATTGAAAAACTTGCTATTTCAAAAACACGATCTGAAGAAAATGATTCAATAAAAAAATCGTGAAGTTATGATTGAAATCCTCTTTAAACATTTCTATGCCTATTTTTTAACTTATTGTTCTATAATTAATAGCACTATTATATCATGCCCATTCTAAAAAGTTTGCTGGTTTATATTATATGTGTAGTGTGTTTACTTATATAATTCATCAGTTTTCTGATTTTCTGTATAATGAATAACAGTTACAGTGCTTCTCGTTCACTCCGGTGCAAACAGACAGTGACCAACCTCTTAAGGTCATATTGGCAGTTGTCAGCGTCTTAAGTTATATTTATCAAAGTCGTAATAAAAAGTATATTTTACGTACAATTCGTTGTGTACCTACTGATGTAATAATCGTCATTTAGGTCGTAGTTTTGGTTATGTAATTCAGTGCTGCAAACGTCAACTTTACTATTTTATATGACTGTTTTTAACAGTATTAGCAGCGCCATCTATACGACGTTTTAGTCTTATAAAAGTGAAAATGAAAATGAAAATATTTATTTTGCAAGTAGGCCACAAAGGCTCTTTTACATGTCTGAAGCTACCAATGATATTATATACGACTGTATAAGGGTTATTTACGCAATGATGTTTATAACATTTTAGTTGTATAAAAGTTACGTACATAATATACGATCATATAATGGTTAATCTACACAACAATGTTATATTAACTTTTCAATTGTTTATCTATACATATAATAAAATTTTAAACGGGAAAAAGTCTGTACATTGAAGATAACAATGAAAAAATGCTATGGGGGGCTATAGACTGAGCAACAGAACAAGTCCCAATAGTTTTTGAATTTCATGTCTGTTTGTCTGATTGTACGTGCACGATAAACTTTAAAACTACGGGGTGGAATTCAATGCGGTTTTCGATAATGTATTAAGGGAAACTTCAGGCTATACAAACTTTTGGAAATGAAACTGGAAGGGGTTAAAAAAGGGGGTTGAAATTAGCCCCTATGGAAAATACTAATCACAACAAATAATTAGTTATACGTTAGAGAAACAAATTAAACTACCCCTAAAATGGGGTGCCTTGGGGCGTTAAACTTTGTATGAGAATAACCGATTCCATATGTTTATAAAAGTAAAACTTTGTATACATGCAGTTCATGGTACTTCTTTGAAATCTCTCTATAACTCTTTAATTTCTTTCACATCATGTAAGTGGGCAAGATTAGCTACACTTTTATTATTGCGGTACACAGCACATATTTACGTGGTCGGTATACTATAATAATTTTGTACTTATAACAATGGCGCAATAGTTCTCAACCTAAGACTTGCAATTGGAGCTGTAATAACAGACGCCAAATGCTATTCCTTTTATGGCGACCTGGGATGAGATCACTCGATTTATTGTCTAGCAATTAGTGGATGATGCATTATCTCAATAATTACTCATTAAATCTAAAACATAAGAAGGTGCCTATTTAAAATTAAATCAATAAATAACGTTATAATGTATTAGGAGATTGCAACCTTTACACTCTCATTCTGTGATCAGAGCAATATTATGTAATAAATGAAACAAATTAATTGTCTCTTTGTAATGGCAAAATAACGGTCTTTTTAATAAATGCATATGAAAGTATATACGGTACTTATAACAAAACTAATTTTTTTTTGTCTGTCTGGTTATTTGTTCCGGCTTATTTCCGATTTTGACGGGACTTTCACTGGCAGATAGCTGATATTATAAGGAGTGACTTAGGCTGCTTTTATTTTAGGAAAAGATAAAGAACATTAGGGTTCCACGCAAAATAATTTATCTTAGAATAAAACATAGAATACTTTCCATTCCAATCCCACACGAACAACGTCGCGGGCACAGCTAGTTACATAATTATAAAGTCCAATCTGCAGGCGTTGAGTCTCTTCTTGAATGGTATGCACATTATGCGTGTAGGCGGTAGTCTGCATCATGCAGACATTCCATATGATATCATCTTACCAAAAGGATTTAAAATGGTACACAATTTAATGAGAAAGGAGCATAAGGTATTGATGCGTGCTGGAGCTGAGTTTGTGCTATCGAATTTAAGTGAGAGATATCATCTCATTAACGGCATTAGACAAGTTAAGCATGTAGTAAATAAGTGTATTATATGTTTTGGCACCGGATGGGTTCGCTTTGTAACACAACTGGTATCGCTTTGGCGCGCAAAAGCAAACCAATTTCACCCTTAGACACGTCAATCGTCTTCGATCTGTCAAAATTTGTATCGCGTAACGATATCCAAGAGAATTGACATTCGAAAACCTATTCAATCGCAATTGATTTAATTTTGTTTTGAATTAATAGTCTATCTATAGTACCTAATGAAATGGGATGGACTGACGCCTTAAGCGTGCTCACAGCATCGATGGCGCGCAATAACCATGCTTAGGCTGCCTTTCCACTGAAGCGGAGTGGAGCGCAGATGAGCCAAGCTAACCAATCAGATTGCTTTATCATACGTCATTCAGCGCGCTCTACATACATATACATACATACTACACACATACATTCTTTTCCCTGATTCGATTTCCGAATTCGTTTTCCGTATGCGGACACCCCGAACGCAGGCATTTCAATTCATAATAGTTCAACATGGCACATACGTGCGTAATTTTTCCGTACAGAATTCCGAACGGAATTCGTTCGAATATGTGTGCCATGTTGAACTATTTATATGAAATGGCTGCGTTCGGGCTGTCCGAATACGGAAAACGAATTCGGAAATCGAATCAGGAAAACGAATGTATGTGGCGGGCCTTAAAACTTAGGGTATAGCAAAAGTGAATGTCTGTTGATTATGGAATTATGACCATTTCTGGCAGATTCTGATTTAAAATTTTCACTTTGGCACATATATATGTTGACTAATTACAAAAATGGCAGGAATTGGCAGATTCAGGAACATTCACCTAAAGGTCTGCCAAGAAGTATCTTTATTTCAGTAAAAGAAGTTGAAAATAGGTTTCACTTGTATTACAGGTTACAATTAGTTACAACTAATCCCCTATAGTAGCAGCCCAATAGGGGATTTTCTCAAGCGCGGCAGATTAACATAAGGGGGTTACCTTGCACCCAGTTGAGTAACTCCACCATATATAAGCCCTTCTTATGCGATCGACAGCCGATCAGAATAGTTTTTTTTTCAAACCATCAGATTAAGAAAATTTCTCCAAATCATCGTCAGATGATGAGCCAACACGATTAGGACAGCAAAATTAACTGTCTGTATAATAATCTGACGCGCTCGAATATTTCAATATGACGATTTTTCAATAGCCCCAGTTGATTCAATTTATAGCAAGCATTCATATTATGTGTCATTTTTAACACGCTTTTATTAGCTTCACTTGTAACTAACTAACAAACAATGAAATCAAATCTTGGAAGTCAATTTGAACCTACTTCTAGTTGTATCGAATTGAAACTTTTTATGTATATGTACTTCGGAGAACAATACAAGAATTTGGTACCATGAAGTTGATCTGATGATGGAACGAGGAGATGGATAATATAACTCTTCAATGGCTACTAGTAAACTACTCGAGTTTGGGCTGTTTTGTTTCTTTTGACGAGTCAAATACATTACCTTGGTGATGAGGGTCTTTTGTACTTTTTAGTGCATTACTGAAAAAAGTGTGTGTTTTTAGTTTTTGTAAACTATAATTATTCTTATGGGTGATGTATATGACAGATTCCCCATTTTTCCAATGGTATGGAACCAAAATAAATATAGTGGTTCCGTTAAATTATATTTTTTTCTGCGCGGTATACTAATTATTTTTCTTTTTCTAAAATAAATTCGAGTGCGTACGCGAATGTTATTTTTGAAAGTGATTTGTGGATTGGTATCGCTTTAAAGCCTGAATACGATTACGATTGCGAGTGTATTAAATAATTGAGCTGCTGGTCGTGTATTTGAAAAGATGAGCATGGATTTGCTAGGCCTTTTAGCTGCTGGGCATCTAAAAATAGAGAAAGTAAAAAATCCTGTCATACAAAAAGCATATATTTTACTATTCGTTTGTTTCGTAACGATGTACAATTAGTCACAGATCTGATCAGAAACAAACCATTAGCAATCTTGCGTTAATGCAAGTACATGCAGGTACACAGTTACAGTCTACCACTGATCACAGCGACTCAGTCGAACGTTATACTGCTGACTTAGGCGTAACCTTAAAGTTCATAAGTTATTCGCCTGTATTTGCTGGTCTATGGGAGGCTGGAATAAAGAGTGTTAAGCACCGTTTAATTTTATTTTTATTTTTATTTATTTATAATTACATATCTATAACTTACAGCTAATCGCCAAAGCGTTACAGATTTAAATTTGATCAAACAAAAATAATAAAACCAATAAACACAATAAAAACAATAGAGAGAGAGAGACTTACACTATTACATGCTACACACTTAATTAATCAATTTTGATAATGTAATTTTAAGACCTTTCAAGAAACCTCTTGCACTCCTCAATCATGCATGCCCATCTGGTAGTGAACACATCGCATTGTGTTAAAACGAGTTGTGGGCGAATCTGTAATGACATAATAAAATAACCTTTTATTTCTTACAATTTATGAAGCAATTTTGAAAACTATGTTATGTTATTATAAGTTTTATCTTAAGTGGAAGTATTTTTTTTAGTTTATCGTACTGAGTATGGTTGTTGTAAAATTAATTATATTCTAATTATTATATATAAGAACCCCTTCCCGGGTAAAGACCTCCAAAGTTTCCCAGTCTTGTCGGGCTTGTGCTGTTTGAATCTAGTTGGGTCCAGCTATGTTTTTAATTTCGTCGTCCCATCTAGCGTAATTATGGTCTCGCTCTCTTTCTTTGTGGGCCTTTCGATGCTGTAACCAATTTAATCCATCTCTGGTCTTGAAGACGCGCAACATATCCAGCCCATTTCCACTTTAATGATAGCATCTGAACTAAGCCATGTGTTGCTTGGGTGATGGATCTTATTTTTGTTTCCCGTATATTTTAATGTTCAACATGTTGTGCTCTATTCCTCGTTGACCAAATGGTATTTTTTTCATATTTTTAGTAAATTTCCAAGTTGGGCAAGCATATGTTAGAGGCATGAATTCAAAATTTTGGTTTTGAAGTATATCGCCAGGTTGCTCGTGAATATTTCTTTTAAGGTAATTTGTTTACCAAGGGTCGATAGGGCCCCGCAATCCAGCCGCCATGGAGTGCGGGGCCCTATCAACCTTTGGTAAACAAATTACCTTTGATACAAAAAGCAACTACCAGAAAGATCGCAGGAAACAGTTAACGTGGAATAAATTCGGGAGCTTCAAAGAAATATTCAAGAGCAACCAAGACCAAGCGCCCCGCGAACATTCTCGCGCCCGCGCCTCGTCCCACTTACCAGACCACACGGCCCTCCGCACAACGGACGCGCCTGTCGGTTCACTAATATGTTGCTTAAAATCGAATATCATATTTGCGTTTCGCATGACCTTGGCAGAATCATCATATCACCAAATTACTTTTTGCATTCATTTCTCATAATTTTGTAAAGCAGAATATTAACGTGGCATAATACTGATAAAAATAATATTTACATGACCGAATAGTTATTATGCAGATAGATGTATCTCCTGGTAATGAATATTTTCTGGGGTGTAGAAAAGAAAAACATCGAAGACTAAGGCGGGAGCTGCGCTTCGATTCGCCCCCGCCTTAGTCTTCTAGCCTAACCTATTGGAGTCAGTTCTGCTCCGACGGTCTTGCTCGCTCGCTTCGCTTGCTCGCTGCTGCTTTAAACTATTTTCAATTACAGGGACCCATTGCATAACTACTTTTAACTTGTAATACAGGCGGAGGTCTCTTTCTAATAAAAGAAATTGAAAGGAGGCTTCCGCTTGTATTGCAAGTTACAAGTAGTTATGTAATGGGCCCAGTACCTACCATTCTGCCATATAAAAATCGGCGATACTAAAGTCATGCTATTTAATATTCTACAGAATTACATTCCGCGATACAGTGTTCTGCTATGTAATATTCTGAGAAATGACTATTATACCAACTGATAAGTATGCAAAGTATATTATTAAGCAAAAGTATCATCAAGCTAAAAATGTTTATGTGATACCTGCTGTGCGAAGTGTATTTCGGAGAATCGATATAATGCAAGATAAAGGGACCCCCGCCTGTCGTGACAAAGGCACCCGAGCACATGCAGCTCTCTGATCATGACAGCGCTCGCACCGCGTGCATCCATTTGCAACGTTGCGCCTGTGCCCACGCGCGTGCGCGTGACCGCATTGGCCATCGGTCACCGACACATGTGTGTACCAAATTTCAACTCAATCGGCCCAGTAGTTTCGGAGCAAATTGGCTGTGACAGACGGACAGAGAGACAGACAGACGAGTGATCGCATAAGGGCTCCGCTATTCCTTTTTAGGTACTCTAACTAAAACGGCCAAGTGCGAGTTGGACTCGCGCACGAAGGGTTCCGTACCATTATCTATAAAGACGGCAAAAAATCATGTCTCTTGTGTTAAATACTTATTTGTTTTATTTTAATTAAATTATTTATTTTAAAGTGAATATATAACTAAATATTCTGTGAATATTTTAAGCGTCTACCTGTTGCCGTTATCAATTTCGAGCAAAAACGAGCAAAAAAATAACGTTTGTTGTATGGGAGCCCCCTTAAATATTTATTTTATTCTGTTTTTTAGTATTTTTTGTTATAGCCGCAACAGAAATACATCATCTGTAAAAATTTCATCTGTCTAACTATCACGGTTCATGAGATACAACCTGGTAACAGACGAACAGACAGACAGACGGACGGACAGCAGAGTCCTAGTAATAGGGTCCCGTCTTACCCTTTTGGGTATGGAAGCCTAATATAAATAAAAGCATTGTAACGCATGCCGGGCACAGCTAGTTTAATATACAACGGACGGAGGTTGTGTTTAGAACTTTGACACTTACGCAAGCATTTTTTATGTACTCATCGCGCGATCAGGTCTGGTGAAGTCACAATCCAAGACCTTGTAATAGGCAAGTAAACATGACTGTGTCACTCACGAGTTGCTTTTCGATTACGCTATTAAAAATGTAAATGCCACGGGATTTTGAGAACCGCAAAGGCTGTATGAAATATTTAATTATTTATAATAAACTAGCGACCCGCCCCGGCTTCGCACGGGTGCAATGCTGTACTGCAATACTAAATATACCCTACTACAGAATGTCCTTATAAACAACGTTTACAGCTTTTTTGTCATTAGACAATACAAACATGGTTTGTTTAGAGGTTACTCTTGAAAGAGCGACCTATAATTGACTATGAGAAAAACACTCAACGCTCAAATCTAAGCCTGCAACGTTGAAAGTTTGACCCTGCGATTTATTAATAGTCTTTGCAAAAGATGTCTTGTCCGCTACGTCCCTGCATTTTAAATCTGTAATATCTTCAAAAATATTCATTTAAATTACATGCTGTAAAGGGCCATATTGATCTATATTAAATGGACAATGTATATAAGGTACTTAATTGGATAAGGATTAATGCTGTATTGCTTAAAATCACTTCGTAAATAAGCCATTTTTTCCCGTAAAATGTACAGGATAAAAAATGGTTATTGTAGGTTAAGGATAACCTACAATAACCATTTTTTATCCTGTACATTTTACGGGAAAAAATGGCTTATTATATTATAGAGATAGACATATACCATCGCGGACTTTTTTGTTGACCTTTTTAAGGCGTACAATACTGTAGTACATTATTTTGATTTATCTCGTGGGGTTCAGCCAGCGTTTGCAATGTAAGCGCAAAAAAATGTGTTAATTTACGACATCACATTAGAACCTCTACATTTATTAGTGTTTCTCTACAATATTATGCATGTATTATACATAGAAACCTTCCTCTTGAATCATTCTATCTATTAAAAAAAACCGCTTCAAAATCCGTTGCGTAGTTTTAAAGATTTAAGCATACATAAGGACAGACAGTCAGCGACAGCGGCTTTGTTTTATACTATGTAGTGATAGTGATAAATCAGGGGACAATCTTTACATAATTCGATCTAGTCCCAAAGTAAGCTCTAAAGGCTTGTGTTATGGGTACTAGACGACGATATACATATTTATATAGATAAATAATAACTTAAATACATAGGAAACATTCAACAAACAGGAAAAAAACATTCGTGCTTATCACACAAATATTTTCCCTTACCGGCGATCGAACCCGGGACGCTAGCTACGGAGGCAGGGTCACTACCAACTAGGCTAACCGCGTCGTCAAACGTCGTCATTATATATTTTGTAGTTACATCCTTCACGCTCGTAAAGCCATATTTACCTACTAATTGTTGCCCGTGACTTCGTTCGCGTGGACCACTGAACATGAGCAAACTATTCTTTCAGAATCACATGAAAATAATAATTTGTGATACCTACACAAACAAAAAAAACTGATGAATTGATTATGCACTATTAGTAGGGATCCGTACCCAAATAGCAGTCTTTCTATCCTATCCTCTGTCCGTCCGTATATCACAGCCAGTCTGTTTGAAGACTACTGGGACTAAGTGGATGAACATTGGCGAAAAGGTGCGATCTATGATCTGCAGTAAAATAGTGAAGTGAAATTACAAAAAAAAACAGTGCACATAAGTGTGTGGGGTATCAAGTGACAGGTCGCTAAAAACTATAATTGAAAATTTCGATATAGATTTTTTATTGAAGTCAATAGTTGGTGACATATGCGCTTCTAAAGTCGTAAAGTCCCCCTTGCAACTTTTCAATTTTGGGTCGAAAATTCTAAAAAAATTCAACTCATTTAGCTTAAAAATACACTTTCATGAAAAATTGGCTGGAAAAAGATATGTTATGTAGTTTTAAGATATGGCATTTTTTAGGTTACACTCTATTTTGAGTTTAGCGACAGCATAAATAACTTTGTTTTACGCATTGTGTTTGGCAAATACTATTAAATATAAACTTATTTTTGTTGCATATAAGGAACGACAAACTCGATTTTGACAGCTTGGTGCCATACAAAATCGAGTTTGACGTGTCTTAAAGTTTAGATAATTTTAAATTTAGACGACACCCGTTTCGTAATATTAGAGTTGGTAAATAGACTCTTTAATTAGGGTCAATGAAGTTGATACAGATATAGTGAATAATATGTTTCCATCGGTAAAACTCGGATCTCAATCGGAAGGCGACGGGACCCGAAGTGTCAATTAATTATTGTATTCAATGAGTGGCATGTTTATATTCATTAATATGAAACTTTATAATTTATTGTCAAATGTCAAAATGAAAAATGACAGCATGGTATGATGGATACTGGCCCCCAATTCTCGATGCATTCGAGATAATGTCGATTGCGAGATTAAACGTCAGATTCATACAGTTGTGTCAAATGAATGTATGCACTGACGTTTAATCTCGATTGTGAGAATATCTCGAATGCACCGAGAATTGGCACCCAATTGCTGAAGATAATTGAAAGAGCACGATAATACGAACTTTTCCGATAAAACACGATGGAAACTAATTATGCACTACATCTGTACTACTGATACGGAACGCCTCAAAATCACAAATTGGTATTGCATTTTAACTAACTATATAAATTTGTTATGAAGAGAACACACTTTAGGACAACAAATCGGACAAAACTCAAAAATTACTTCGTCTTGAAATCAAATTGTCCGTGCAGTTAGCGTTGGATAGCGACAGTGCCGTTAAAGTCATTAATATCTCTATTCTCAATATTGATGTATTACTCTATGGTACAGATGTAGTGAATAATCCTTTCCCATCGTATTTTCTCGGAAATGTTCGTATTTGTCATGCTACTTCAGTCAGCCTTTCTTGCCAAAGTTGTTCTGCATACTCCGTATACATATACGGGACTTCATTGACACTGATTTTTAAGTATATATCAAAGATAACAAATTTCAAAGTCACGTCCATGTCCATAGAATAAACCTCTTTAGATATATTATGTTCTAATATTAGTTAAAGCTGCCTCCCACATAAGCGGAGTGGAACCGAGATGTTAGAAGTCAACCAATCACATTAAGCAGGTTCAAATTCGCTCGTGTTCATTTCAACGGTGGCTCCGCGTTATTGATCGATTCCGTAAAGCTCGTAGTAGAAAGGCAGCCTAAACAAAATCATTTAATTAGTAATTAGATTACACATAGGACAATTAGGCATTAAATGAGAGGGTATGTCCATGTTATGCAAACTCTCAAAACAGCACACGCTTTTCGAGCTCTGGATCAGATACTAAAATAAATACAGATACTAAAAATGGCTTACGGCCATACATTCTTTTTTTTTGAAAATATGTGCTTGCCAGCGATTCTTTCTCTACTAGTGAATAATTTCTTTGTGCATTATTTAAGGTTCCTAATGCAAAACTAATGGGCTCGCCATCAATTTTATGGCAAAGTACTGACCCCACTCCATACTCACTTGCATCAGTTGTTAAGGCCCCCTCCGCACTGCGAATTTTCACCGCGCGGTTTTTCTCTCGTAATTCTGTAACTCATTGAATCTTATATGAGTATCCGCAATAGCGCTGAAAAAAGTCTGTGATCTGATGCAAATTGAAGGCTCCGTCCGCACTGCGAATAAAATTCGCGCGGTGAAAATTCGCAGTGCGGACGGGGCCTTAAAACAGTTATTTTATTAGCATCATAATGTAGGTACTAATAATTGATTTTGTTCCAAAAGCTGCTTACTATTTTCAAAAGCCCTCGCACAACTCTCAGTCCACTTAAAAGTCGTATTACTTTTTACCAATTGGCATATAGGTGTTAAACTGTCAGACAATCAAGACTTACCGTCTTAGTTTAGAAGACCAAGGTAAGTTCGAACCGGAGCCACTGATTTAGGAGCTGGTGCCGTTAAGATTTTTCTGGCAATGAAGTATCTAACACATTTATAAATATTATGCCCCAGAAACTATATAGCTACAGAAAAATTTTCATTTTTCCAAATTAACTTTGACATATGTTTGTAATCTTTCTAAAACCTTTTCTAAAATTTCATTACAATCTAATACACATTTTCCTTTCGAGTCGCCGAATTGCAACCTAGTTGGTTTAAATCGTCCAAAAGGAAATGGCAGTAATCGGCAAAATTTCAAAAATACTGTTTCCGGCCTTATTCTAGTCAGTATAAAAAAATGCTACCTATAACAGTAATCATAGTCTATATTTATTCATGCAATGTGAACTTAGGTTAAAATAGGTTTACAAGATAAAACAAGTTTGTATTGCCATCTGCACCTCTACAACCGAACTCCTTATCTAAAGTATTAGCAAATTCATAGAATTAAAGGTACCTATATTATATTTTTGTACTGACATTCTGTTTATTTATTATCTTTCACTGCATTGTTTTTTGCACCCGCGATAATGATCTACGTAGATATATACCTACGTATAGCTAACCAGGTGTATTGCGACCATCCATAGAATCATATCATTCATAATAAAGCGATGTGCTGAATGAAGTACCTCTTAATGCTTCACTTTATTATGACGAAGCTCTATGGAGGGTCTCAATAGGACTGGTTCATAGTGCAGGCATGCCTAGCAAACTTCTGCAACTCGATATCGACAGTTTCTGAATGTTTCCATCCATCCATCCATTCCGTAAGCCTGAATCTTAATGTTATTTATAAAAACGTGATAAAATGAAAAACCAGGCGTTGAAAGTAAATTATTTAAGTCCTGAAAGCTAGTTGCGATACGACCTATATAAGAGAAACCTAAGATGGTTTCTAAGCTAATAAAAACCTAAACAGTGCCGTGCTGTTTACATTTTTATTTATACTTAATTGCGGTTAGTTTAGTATTTCTTATTACTTTAATTACAAGTTTAAATCAATAATTAAGTCGATTTCTAATTTTTAATCCTTGCCATCTGAGGAAGTTAAAGAGTTCTGTAAAGAAATCTGTTGTCGAGTTTGAATTTTGTACTTCATTTTGGAACAATGTAATCAAAGCAGAACAAACAGATGGCCGGTCCTGCAGAAATCAAGATTGATGGCCGAATTCAGAAAGGCCACTCAAACTGAGATTTAATTAAAGTGACGTTTAAATGACGTTTCTGTATAGGTTGACAACTAGTTGAGGGACATTTAACTACTTAATATCAATTCAAATGCTTAAATGGCGTTTCTGAATTCGGCCATTAATCGGTTAAACACCGTCCTTGCTCTTGGAGTGCGGTAAAGCCAGGGTGAAGTTCATAACGTTATTAAAATTAATTAAATAAAAACTGAAGTAGGTTACCATTCCCCCGACATCTGCTTACTGCTAACCTCACTATAGATGAAATAAGTTTAGTGTTGAGTCAAGGCAAGATACACTAGGTTCCAGTAAGTAAAACACAATTCCCAGACTCGACTAAGAGCCTGTAATACATACACAAACTGATTTATTGGTATAGTTAATGCAGTTGTTTTGATGAGTTCAATAAAGCGGATTGAACGAGTAGTTGGCGATTGACGACGCCTGCGCAATTTAATTTAGTGAGTTGTGACCAGACGCAAACAATGAGGTGCAATCAGACTCAATCAAGACTTATAAACGGTTCCATATTAGCTAGCATAAAGTTGATTACTTATCATAATTCAGTATAATAATAATTTCGCAATAGATAAACCGCATAATAACTTTAAGATTTATTTCATAAAATTTATCTGCATACATATGGTTTACACATAAATACATTTTAACATACAGTTTATCCGCATACATGTTTTAAACTTCGGTTACTAGAGCCTAGTAAAATTTTGCCACTTATCATATAGGTCGGGGTTTTCGGTGCGGGAATGATTTGACATTACCCAAAGTGATTCCAGCCACACAGTCACACCTAGATCAACATTTTAGATGAACTTTGATGATAATTTGAATACTCACTTCATTTCTTTCAAATTAAATTAAATTATTTAGATACCCACTAAAAATAGAAAATGCAGTAGTGGCAGTTTTACTGCCTTTTTTTGTTGTACATGACTTCAAAAAGTTGTATAATTTAAAGCAGTATCATTCAATGCAAAGAAAAAAAGCAGTACTTTTTAAAATTTCAAATCAAATAGGCAGTAAAATCAATTTTATACTGCTTTTTTGTATTCAGCCTTAAATGACATGGCTAAAAGGACATTTTGTCTGGTGTGCATTAATGGTACTTAATTACAAATCAAACCAGACAACTGCCAGTAAAACTCGTACATGATTATCTGAAATCTTGAAGGTTTAAAAGCTTGCCTTGGAGTAAAACTTATTGTATGCGAACGAAGTCGCGAGCAAAGCTAGTACTTATAATAAAAGGCTAACAAAGTTTTGTACATGAAAGATATTAAAAAAATGTACGTATAGCGAAGGCAAGGTTTGCATTTCTATTTCCTTGAAAAATTTCCTCAGTGACTCGCGGGTGCCCAAGTTATATATGGCCCTGGTAGCCCTTTTTCGCAAAATATAAAGTGACTCAATTGAAAATAATATCAGCAGCTGATCCCTATAAAATTAAACCATATGAAATAATGCTTTTGAAATACGCGAAGTAAACCAATCATGCCGTCGCCACATCGGTTAAACTGCCTCTTCTGTCTGACTGCAAACGCAGCAGAGCTCAACCTACTCGCTATGGCTGTAATATGAGATCCCCACTGCAGGTTTGAGTCAAGGGTTAATCCTTGAAAAAGAGTTGACTTTACAAATTCAATGTTATGACCGTCTAATTTAATTTTTAAGTGTGCATTATCACCTTGTGAGTTTACTAAAGAAAATTTAATACATTTGGTCTTTTTAGCATTACTTACCAAATTATTTGCATCAAACCATTTAGCAATCATGGACAGAGCGTTGTTTAGTTCAGTGAGCTCGGTATCTTCCATTCTACCATCTCCACCACAGTCTCTGCTGACACTGCACCGTTTACTGATACCTTCTGCATTCTGTGTAGGATAAGATCTAATGAATTCAAGGGAATCGCCTCAACTGCCAGTCATAAGCATACAAAAATACATATGCAAAG
Organism: Tortricodes alternella; assembly: GCA_947859335.1. Lineage (NCBI taxonomy): Eukaryota > Metazoa > Arthropoda > Insecta > Lepidoptera > Tortricidae > Tortricodes > Tortricodes alternella. The sequence goes on along the minus strand of OX401970.1, from coordinate 15,310,733 downwards.
AGACAGACACAAAAATTCTAAATTCTGATTTAGATACAGTATCGATCAAACAGTCCGACATACTGTTTTTTTTTTCAAAACGGTGTATTACTGACACGACTGTTCTACAGATTTATTATACGAGTATGTATGTATGAATTCCCATACAAAATTCCACCCTTGATTTCGTTTTTTAAGGGTGGATTGTCCAAAAATACTCAAATATGTCACTTATAATTTGAAATCAACTGCTTAAATATAAAGTTTCTGGTTTCTATTTTCAATAATGACAGTGCTCCCATATAAGTTTTCAACCGCTATTTAATACCTTTAAGGGTTGGTTTTCTAAAATCTTTGAATAAATTACAAGTTTTTATTCATAAACAGCAGTCATTATATCAAATCTCATATTTCTAACTTCAAAAATGATGTCACTCTCATAAAAAAATTTATCCTCTATTTAACAGCTCTAAGGGTCGACTTTTCAAAATTATACCAATTTTCGTGCTTCTGACTTCACAAATGGCGTATCTCTATACAAACTTTCATCCCCTACATTACCACCTTAGGGAATGAATTTTGAGATAAATATTATCTTACATGTGACACCCGATTTTAAACTATTACATTAACAAATCTCATCAAAATCACTCCAGTAGTTTTAGGGTGGTATTAACCGACAGACAGACAAGAAAAAATAAAAGGTGATTCGGAATCTCTTAAAAGCCTGATTCCTAAATCTGTCATTATTTTTTAAATATCTTTCATGAACAAAATCGACTTCTTTAGCTTTTTATTATAAGTATAATTGGTATCGAAAATAGCCTCCCACGATATTAACACTTTTCTATGAATGAATATACTATCAATCAAGTCCATTATCATGAAAAGCTTTAATTTTTGAAATATCCTTCCTAACAAATGAAGAATTCATAGAAAGAATGATTCATAGAAGAATGAAGATTTCTATTTTAATTTATTACACAGACAGATTATGTCAATAATTATTTATACTTATTAGTTTTAAGTTAACGAGGTTTGTACTACTGGACTGTACTATTAGTCCAGTAGTACAAACCTAGTTAACTTAAAACTAATAAGTATAAATAATTATTCACATAATCTCTTCTGTCTTAAGTCTGTGTAATAAATTAAAATAGAAATGTTCATTCAAAGGGTATTGAAAAAACGTTTTGGGGTATTTCCCATTGCGCATAGGTAAAAATGCACTCGTACGCCCGTCTTGTTTGCCCGGTTTCGCATTGAAGTCCCTCATAAAAACGGTGAAGTGGGCTTCGGAGCTATGTAATGCCTTTGGAGATATCCTCATACGTAGACGCCACCTCATCGATCGCATGACATTTAGCCAATACCGTTTGGTTATTCTGAGTATAAGGTACGCTACTCTAGTCGTCAAACTCTGAATCCTCACCACATTGTCCACCAGGCATTTTTGGACTAATACCCAACACCTCCCCGGGACTGGTGATCGCCTTCCCGAAAATAGAGCCAGTTACCGGAGTTGAGGATTAGCGTTGGAGGTATAGCGTCCTCCGCCTACTACAGACTTCAGATAAACCTACGATATCTCATCGTAATTTGCTCTAATTTTCCTCAAGTTTCAGAATTTTGCCTCGTCGGTTTGCAGTGTTCGCGTGTTGTAGGTTGCCATTTAGGGCCAATAGGGAATATGCATGAAAATCAAAATGCGTTTTAATGGGGCTCGGTAACGGGCTAGTGTTTCGGCAATTTATTTCGGCTATCCTCAAAATTTTTCATTCAAACTATATTTGTTCCCATTAGTGATGTAATATGTAATCTCTTTATGTCATTTTTTCGTACAATACTCGTATTGGCCCAGAAACAGTATTTTTGGACAAAATTTTGTACACTCTAACGTGTGCTTTTTTGTATGAACTTTTCAAAGCTTTGTATCTCAAAAAATAAACAACACAATAATGTTTTGCGTACATAGTTTGGTTTCTATTACCCAGTAATTCTTATAATAGATGGGAAAAAAAGTCATGCAAAATTCCTACTAGTCGTTTGTGGTAGACAGGCCTCTTCTGGGAATTCTTATCACCCCTGCCCTTATCCCGTTATCATTATCGCTATCATAGCCAGGAATAAGGGGGCCGCTGGAGACTAGGGGCCTTGGCTTCAGTTGTGTCTGCATCGTTTTGGGGGGTTTTGCCATAGTCGCCACGCTTGTTCGGTGGGTTAGCGATCGCAGTTAGGTCTAATAACGTACTCGAAGGACGCTGCTGGCTATCCTCCAGTTGATCCCTTAGTCGCTTCTAACGACACCCACGGGATGTGGTTGTATCCGACACCACACGGAAAATCAGAAATATATTTAAATAGTGATTAAAGTAAAAAAAACTTTCAGACTATACATAGATTGTCAGGGGAAGCTGAAAAATATATTTTCCAAAAATACTTACCCAAAGTCCGCAGCGACGAAACCCTCTAACAACAAAACTTGTAGCAAACGTAGCACTCAAAGGTTCTTTGAATATGAGGTACAATTTCCCTTTTGTATAGTATTTACAAGACAAAGAGTACCTACTCGTTAACGCCCTGTTTAAAAGCTATGGTAATTTAATGGGAAAAACGTAACAAATAGTAAATATCGAACCTTGACCTAAGTTTTGCCTCAAAGTTGGCACGTCGAAGTACCAAGTGCTTTGCAAAGATGACACTTTAATAAATAATAATCTGAAATCATATGCCACAATTTAATAGAAGCAGTTCCTTAATAAACTCACTTTATACAGGATTCAGAGCCCGAGAGGTATAAGTTATTTTCTTTCATCACAATTGGCCATTAAGACTTTTATGTAAGTAAAGTTATCTTCAGTGCGAGTCTCAGAAAACGCCAAGTTTGGGCTCATTGCGGCAGTTTAATCGGGGGCTTACAAGAAAAATATGGCATTAATTTCGTATGCGGCGAAGTGTCGGGGGCGTCATCGTCGGCGGGCGAGACAAAACCCGGTCGGATCGGGGGCTAATTGAGCGAAGAATGGTCGGGCTGCCCTCTTAGTATTCCGCTCGGGGCGGACGCTCGAGTCGCGCGACGATCACATCAATCTCAATATGGACGGATGACGGGACGGCGGAAAGCGCGCTCACGGACAAGAAACCCCTCTTAACGTCTTGACTGCTGCTTTGTTAACATCGAACGAAGACTATACATTTATTGATCCCTCAAGACAAGCCTGACGGATAGCAAACCGATACGTTTATGTCCATACAAACGTTTTAAAATGAAGGCATACAAGCTGGCTTGCCTTCCTCTTATATGTAAATAAAAAATAAGCATTATTTGGTGGAATACACATACATATAGTGCGGAAGGGATATTTGTAGTCATGTTTACTATTATTTGACATGACCGATGCTTTACACATTTTTTGACAACTGAATAATGTTTACCAAAAATCAAATCATTTTTACGAAATCCGGCAGAGATATTAAACTCCATAATGCGGCTTTTGAAGAATTGGTTTCCAAAACTATAAATTTAGAGATCTTATATATATGCAATTGATCGACGATATAAATAAATATTGGGAAGTATTGCAAAAGGAGTTTAACATAACAAGTATTGATACAACCCAAAAATGGCCTTTACATTTTTGTTGAGTTAAAATTCGGCACGCATTGATCCCGCGGTCTATAAGTTGAATAGCAATAGAGAAAGCCCGGTTTTGATTCCAGACAACACGACTACCCCATTACCGTATGAATTTATGTATGGTCTTGTTTTCGGACGTCGGGATACGTGTGTCACATTTAATAAACTATTTAATTTTATGATGATATTGAGGCCAAGTCGAAAGTGTGTTCGCTAATTTAAAAAGTAGCTAAACTTGAAATAAGAAATGTCAAATTCAATTTTGACAGCTCGGTACCATACTTAACCGAATTTGACGTTTCTTATTTTAAGTTTAGGGAGTTTTAAATTTAGGTGACACCGTTTCGAATTGGACCTATTATTCGAATCATGTGGTGTAATTACATTGTATCATTGTACTTAGGGAATGTGAATTCGTTATTTGAACTTGATTTCATTCCTTTAAGGTCTAGAGCTACAAATAATAAGTTTGAGATGGGATGATTCACACTTAAAACCGAGGGCATAAACTGATAAGGTTGTTAAATTTCCATTAAGCAGTCTTTTTTCATCTTACTATGATGGAAAAGTTCAAAAACAGCAAGGCATGTTGCAGACGGATTACCAGTTCCGCGGCGAGCATGTTTTCCCGTCCGGCCACAACACACACGATCGATTTGTTTGTTGATAGGAGGAACTTTCTCATTTTTTAAAGAGCTTCGTTAGAGATATAGCTGCGATTGATTTTGATTTGTATTTACTCATCCCACGAATTAAAATCTTAACATAATATTAATATAATATTATTTATAATAATAATAATATTTAAACACAATTGATATCAACGTTTTGTTCAAAATAGAGCTGTTATTTGTTCTGTATCTAAATAATTTAATTTGGCTTACATAACACCAGAAGTGTTTAATCAAATATAGAAGTGACATGAACGTGCGGATGTAAGAAAATAACGCATATTATAGCTAGGGAGCTGGGTGCCAAAATTTCTATACGATTTGTTCGCTTGGCAGACCTGAATTGTTCAATTAATGACAATGTAAAGAACCACAGAAAAATAGTCTGCGACCATGGTAGCGCTGCGTTTTCAATTGAAAGTGAATCAAAAATAAAAAATAATATAAAAAACGGTGTGCTAAATCGTTTGTTTGTGTCTGCGTCTTAGACTAATGCTCAGAATCATCCACAAAACGATGAACATCGAAGAGGCAGATGTGCAGGGCTCTGTTTTATAACGGGACGAAGTTGCAAAAATGTAAATGAAAAAAGCTATCCTAATTCATTTGTTCGTCGTTCTCGTTGCGTCCATTCGATTCATTAGGACTCCCAGAATAGAAAAAAAAGTTGGGAGACATCTAGGTCGCTGATTTTTTTATGGAAGATTTTTTAAAGTTGTAATTCAATAACGCAGGGACATACGACTTTCATTTACTGGACCAAATCGATTTGTATTGACATAAACTTTCATCCCTATTAATATGAAAGACGAACAAATCATATACCAAAATGGTACCCAGCTCCCTAACTATTATATAAAATAGTCCCCGGGCGACTGAGCGTTGGTCGCGTTGTTGTTTGTTTGTTTCGTTCTTTCTCAGGGATAACACCTATTGCCTCATTTACAAGCAGCCGAAGTGAGCAGGGAAGTGGTGGAAGTGGGTAGCGCGAGTATGTAAATGGGTCACTTCTCCTGCTCCTGCCGCTACTAGTTACTCGCGTTGCCTGGCGCACAATGAGTCAGGAAGCAGCATGTAAACACCCACTGCCTTCGAAAGTAGAGTATGCGGGAATTATTTCTGGCAGCGCGAGCAGCAGTAGCATTGGCTGCATGAACAATGAAAATACATACCATCCAGAGATAAATAGACTAATCGCTCTATATCGGCTTCTTAAAAGATGACGAAAGAAACGGAATATAAAAGAGATAAAACCTATTCATATAATAATATATTGTTTCATAATGGGGTTTTTGTGTGGCATAGCCATATCTCCGTATATTTTTATTTGTAAAATTTAATGATGAAGATATTATGTAAAGATTACGTTCTCCGCTTTTAAAAATTAACAAATAGATAAAATTAAAGATTTTCTTAAAAAATATACCTTTTATTACTTAAACGTGTTTTTTTTTTGGTCGGTACGCCATATCTCCCTTATTAACGCATAACTCCGTCAATTATGATTCATTTTTTGATTTAAAGAATAATAGCCTAAATACCTGTTATTTGGTTCCATTTAAGTCTAAACCAAGGTTTAATGATGGATCCATGAGGAATCGACGGAACTCTTCAAATACTTATTACCTGACACACATATAGCAATTCTGGTATTTTCTGTAATAACTGAATCAGTTGCGTTCCAAAAGCATTATTTGGTGAAATGGAAACGATCATGAAGACCACAGATGACCAGCAGAACCCTTCAATACTAAGGATTTCACGGGTGGTGATTAGATATCTTAATTGAGGTTATGAAGCAACTTATGCTCATCAAAATGCATCTGGTAAATTGTAACCGATGGCGAAGAACCAGGAGAACTCCTCAACGAGAAACGTCATTTAAAAGATCAGAATTACAATCATGGGTTCAGCTAAGATACAGCGCACTATTACTATTATATAATCTAAGATTTTAATAAGACAAACATCAAGTGATTTCACAAGCCTATCATGTCGTTTATTGAACCGTGCCGCTGTTCGTTTCCTTAAATATATTCATTTAAATAAGCATGGAGTTCTTAAAATCGCCAGTCCTATTAAAACTGTGAAGTCTCTAAATTAAATTATAAGATAACGTACATGGTAGATGCAAGTACCTACCAAATGCAGAAAATACGCTTAGGATTACAAAACAGCAAAATTCGTGGACGTTCGTCCGGAGGTCGTGTTATCACCGGTTCACCACCCACTCTTATAACGTTGTGCGACCCACAACATCTCATTTCATTGTTCACTTTTTACATGCCGAATTATGTGAAAATATTTATTTTGCAAGTAGGCCATATGGGCTCTTTTACATGTCTGAAGCTACCAGCGCTTCGAAAGGTGACATCTGCTGAGAAGAAACGCCGCAAGAAACTCAGCAGTAAGTCTTCTTTTCCAAACTTTACAGTAGAGTTTTAACTAAAACTAACACATGAAAAGGGCAGCAAACAATCCTAATGGGTAACATTTTATTATAATAAATAACTAAATATATATATATATATATATATATATATATATATATATATATATATATATATACATTAGATGATGTTTTGGTTCGTGGTTACCTTCAGCAAAAGTTTTGATGACACCTTTCAATCTCTGTTTTATCTATCATCACAGAAACATTAGCCAAGAACAAAGAAGATTGTATGTATTTGTAAGGAGCCCTTATAATAATTATACATTAATACCTATTCTTAAAGGAAATTACCTAAATAGTTGTTGGAAAGATAACTCAACCGTGTCATTTCTGTTGAAGCTTTCTCATCGTGGGGACGATTTAAAGGCTTATCCTACTTTTTAGTTTAATTTTGTACATGTAGGTATAGTCTAAAAGTCGGTTTTTGTTTTTATTCAAGAAATATAATTATTGAACTTCTTAATTTACTGATCAACATTTTATTTTAGTTTAAGCAAAAGGAAGACGTACATTAATAAATCGTCACTTAATAAAAATATCTAAACAACGTATCTGCTAAAAAGGATTGAAATATCTTAATCCTTAAGCCTTGCGAAACAATCGGCCCTCGGGCGGTATCATTATACCGTCTTTTACTCTCTAAGAAACGTATCCTTTAATTTTTGTAGAACACTTAAAAAGGAATTATGGGCATTGACAATGCGCCACAAAGCTGTAGGTATTTACTGTTTGTCGGTTTCGCTGGAGTGGCAGATATCCCCGTCTTGCTTACATACATTTCATGAGCTATTAAACTCAACCCCAACAAGAAGTCCTAACTAGAGATTTCTATAGAGCTGCGAGGGAGGGGGAGCTGAGGGGATAGTTAGGGACGATTAATGTCAGAGAAAATTTTAATGACAAAATATCCGCGCTCCGCATGTCTCGTGTTTGATTTAACGGTGTTAGATTGGATATTTTGGTTTTATCAAAAAAATGCTATGTCCCGAAAATTCAAGTTAATTTTGCCTTATTACTTTTGGACATCACAATAAAAATCGGTCAAGTGAGAGTTGGACTCGTGCACACAGGCAGGGTCCCGTACCTAACCACAAAATAAAACGAAGGATATTTTTCGTAAGATCGTACATTAAATGCAACGTCGACTGTGATACGAGCTTGCAGGTTATCACATTTTACTTCACTTAGAAATATCTGGACCTTCCTATTATATTTCCTGTAAAATATAGGAACTTTAGGTATCTTACTTAATTTCAGCTTGAAGATTTTAACAATCACAATATTGTTAGGTAAGAACATTATAAGGGCTTCGACAGTTTGTCCACTTGAGTTCACAGAAAAGTTAGTAGAGATGTACTAATTAAATATACTACGCATTAAAAACCGATTTTCAATGCCCGATTGACTTCTACACGGGTAGTATTGCATTTCGACCTGATCGCAACGACCTCTCCGGGATGTCGACCCAAACCGTGTATCGGGGCCTTAAGGCTGGGTACTAACCACCACAGAACTATATCGAGATAGAATGAAAGAGTGTATTGTACCTCGCGTGCCGAAAAGATGTTGTGAGATCATTCTTGCTCGCCGCGAACTCCAGTCCGCTACCGACCGCTTTCCGCGTATGACATGTGACGTTTAGAACAAAATGCCTCGTTGTGCAATAATTAACTGTTTAAAAATCACCAAAAAAGTTGAAGTAACGGGTCGCAAAAAATGGTTTCCCACAATACACAGCCAGATTTGTTCTCAGCATTTTCACGAAGACACCTTTACTGGTCTATCAAAGTACCGACGAATAATCAGTGCAGCTTGATGTAGACTAGGTATTGATGTAGTGATTACGTCAAATGATGAAAAGGTACACATTATACTTGACAATATTCATGCATAAGACTAAAAATCATCATTTTTGTGGCCCTCACAGTAAGGATAAGAAAATCATTCTGATTTTTGATATTTTTTTTATTTTTTTAGAAACTTAAGCCACCATCAATGCTTTTTATAATAAATAATTAGATCTCGCTTTCAGACTTTTAATGTACATACGTGCTATCACAAATCGAATTTAAATTGAATTGATACAAAATCCGCCGCGTGCTAAACGATGCTTTTGAATCGTTTTCGCGCGGCTTATGTTTCCCATCACTAAATTACACTCGTGACGTCAAAGTACCTACGCAAAATGTTACACGTTCGGTTTCCATACAAATCGAGTAACTCTTTCCTTCTATCTCAATATAGTTCTGTGCTAACCACCGACCAAATATCCTAATCACACCGCTAGCCTAACTTTTACAAGCTAATAAAGCTGCCAAATTTGCGGGGCGCGTGTTTTTTTTTAGAGCGCTGTGATTGGTTCGTTCGCGGGGATGCGCTTCCGTGCCTGCCTGTAGTTCCGCCATTTATGGCCTCTAATGCTGGCAGCGGGCCTTCTTTGGCACACCTACGATTGATCTCGTCGTAGACTACAAATGACTAATGACCAAATTCGCAAAGGCCACTCAAATTGATCTTTAATTAAAGTGAAGATTAAGTGCCTAAAATCCACTGTGAGCTGCTATTTGCGGTTTCTTACCTCTTTGTTAGGTCACTGTTTTTGACGTGTTACATTTGTGGCTATGTTTATAGTATATACTGATTTATATAAGTATACCAGGAATTTTTAAGTGATTAACTGGAACAAATGAAAACACTAATAAAACGATTAATGTTAAAGTTGCTACTTTTCAAACGAGGTTCTAGCCGTTTCATTAGTCACGATCATTCGAGGAATTAAATTATAAGATGATGCAAGAATTTTTATGATCATTAATCAGACCACCTTTAAAGGGTACAGATTCGGTTACTGCATTTCATCTTAAAACATCACTCATTTAAGTCCTGCGAAGAAAATTGGATTTATTTCTGTCGTGTATTTAAATTTAATTTAATTTAAATTATTACTAAACCTAAATTATCCTTTCATCAAAGTTAATACGTTTCATGTTATCATGTTATTAATAACTATAATTTCATTTAATTTTTTTGTCTTCATTATATATCATATAAATCAATTATTGACCTGATTAGCAAATAAAGATAAACCCCGGAATCGAACTCATCTCATTCGACGTGATTTTTGGCCCATCTTGGTCTGAAAACGGACCAGATTTTTAGCGATATGGTAAGCAAATAAGAAATATGTATATATATCTAAGATTATCACAACGTGTCCTTTCATTTGAAATGTCACACGATATAGTTTGAAAAACTTATTTTTTTAATTTTCTCATTTGTCCCTACCAAAAGTGGCACCCATGTTTAAAATTCATTTATTTACGCTACACGTCCGTGTTGCGGCCACCGACTTACATATGTGTACCAAAATTTTAACTCAATCAGTCCAGTACTTTCGGAGCAACTTGGCTGTGACAGACGGACGAACAGACAGTTCGTTTTTTCCTTTTGAGGTACGGAACCCTTAAAATAATGACATACTTCGGTCCTTCAAATATTCCTGTGCAAAAAGCATCAGTAGTGAAACTTTTTGAGATCTGTTGACTCGAATAAGTATTCAGAGCTTATAATATTAAGCATATTTACAGTGACGGACTTAACAGTTATCATATCAAATTTTATATTTTATAAAAATAATAAGTACCTAAGTTCAAGTAGAACAACGTAAAATTAAAACTTAATAACCAATCAAATCTAACATAGAAGTAAAAACGAATCTAGATATATAAAAGAAACCTAAATCTGAATGGCTACGCTAAGCCTTTGTGCAAGATAGCAAGCAGCCTGCGTAAGGGGCGGCCGTGGCCTCCCTTAGACGCTTATCAAATTCTACACACGTAAAAGATTTATTTATACTAAATGTATTTCAATTTTAAAATGCCAAGCCTCGTATGCCGTAAAATCATCTACACTCAAGACTGATACCTGGACTGATAGCTATCGATCGACCTCAAGTAAACATTGTCACTTAATACTTACTAAAAATCCTACCGCGGCCCTAACATGCGCGAGACACAAAGATAAGTTAAACTAGTGTGAGAGAGACGCACTAAGAGATAAGACGGTGTGACTTATCCTTGTGTCTTGCATGTTGTGTGAGGCTTGAGTTTGGAATTGCAGACTATTAGTCATATTCATATTCATAATCTTTATTGCATTTCACTTAAATATAACCTACGCTATTTCGAACATAATGATTTACAATAGGATGGTTAAACGTATGAAGGCCTGTTGGGCACAGCAATGTGTAACGTGTGTGGAGAGGAGAAAGACCGAACTATGGCATGCATTAACAATTATCATTAAAAAAATCATTTAAGGAGTAGTAACACTTTACCGACAGAAACTCTTTCAAATCAAAAGCATTTAAGAATGTAGTGTCGGACTACCTTTAATGTCATCTTGCTTATTATAGATTTTTACTGACATCACACTACGACTCGAGCTGTCGTACATCGTACATTAATACGAGCCTAGTTATTCATATTAGAAAATAGGCCGGGTAGTCATTGCTTTGTTCTTCCGAGGCTTACCTCGGGGAGCGCTTCGCAAGAAAAGATAAATGGTTCACTTAAGTGCGATGAGTGCATTTACTTCATTCGGTTACCGAACTAAACCTTTTTCTTGGGTTAGGAGTAGATTAATCGAATCCAAAAAACCATGTCAGCCTGCAAGCAAGCATGTTGGCTTCCCATACGTAAACGCAGTTCCTTAAGAATTCTTCTATGTACTCTTTTTTCCATTTTCTTTGACCCAGCTCTACCTAAGATGTAAATTCCAACTTCAATACTGTAACTCGATGAAGTAAAATGGGCCTCCCGATTTAATCCTTAAAATGCGTTGGACTGTGAAACCCGCCAAAGCTGGGCTCGGCCAATATGGGTTTTTAGACTCTACTCATCGCACTGAAAAAAATGGTTTGTTAAATGAAACCCAACTTTCGTTTATCTGTAATTTAAAAGAAGTGACTACATAACTTAACTCATACCTTACATTCAGTTTTGTTATTTATAGATAAACCATTTGGTTACATACAGATAACTTCAGTTACGCCTTACCAAATTATGGTTAAAACTGAAATAACCGAAGTAGTTTAGTTGTCATATTTTCTCAGTGCGACTCTAAAGCTAATGGAAAGGTTTTGTTCGGTGCCATTTATCTTTTCACTGGGGGGTGCCACATCCTGAGCGGAAGACTGATTTTTTTCTTATCTAGTGTTATCTGGCGTTTCTGTCGATTGGCATCATTGGTATGAGCTTAACCCTTTATTTGGCAAAGATATGAAAACCATTTTATTTTGCACGTTTTCTTTACTTTGGGGACTCGGGAAAATAAAAATCAAAATGTAGGTTTCTCACGTTTTATGAAATCATTCATTCATCGGAATGAACGTTGGGTGTAGAAAAAATTCAAGTAGTGAAAAATGTTACATTATTGTTTTTCTACATGTTTGGCAATGTTCACTCCGATGAACAGTACTAGTACGATGCAGATTTGAAGGTATTTGGCATTGTTCACTGCGATAAACAAGCAACTTTGAAATAGCACAGGTACCAAAATAAAGTTTCGAACGTTATAAATATGAACATTTATTATTAAACAAAGACCAAGAATCATTACTTCATTCAAAATGCAACATTTACATGCAAAAAACAAATAAATATATTGCGAAGAACAGATGAATTGCCGCGTGCCGCCGCGTTTTACCGTCACACTGACACTAACAAGTGTTGTCAACCCCATGAAATATGTTTCTACCAGCTTTCCAAAGTATTATCTACCTCATTTCACTTCATTAGAAAAAAAATATCAATGCAAGTGTTCGTGTAGCCTACAGACTTTTTTTATGTTCATCACAGTATACAACGCCAAATTAAGGGTTCAGTATGTAATGGTGCGTATATCCTATTTCATAACTTAATCTAGATAAGACACTATTGTATCGTTTGAGAACAAAATAAAAACGTTTTGCATATAAGTATTTGTATGATGTGTTTTTCGTGATTCGCGGCTCACCGTAGCAGGCGTCTTGCCGGGAGATGCAGTAACAATTGCGCAGGAGGAGGCGAGAGGGAGCCGTGACAAAGGACCCTCGTGCAGACGATCTCAGCGCACACCTAATGCACACCGAGTTTAAACCTTCATAAACGAAATAAAATTTTCTTGATTACCTATACTTACTTATACATATAAGTACTAGTGCAACCAATTAAATTACTGCTAGCTTTTGCCAACGACTTCGTCCGCGTGGAATTCATTTATCACTATTAGTTTATCGTGCTTCTTTTCAGCATTAAAAGTTGCCCGTGTCACTGTATGTCAGGGACAACATACCACGAAAAGGGATAAGCGAATACCACTTGGACGAAGTCGCAGGCAAAAAGTAATTATATTATAATTTTTAATCGAATTTCTTAACTTTTCGTTAGTCTACATTAATTATCTACTCGGCTTGCACGCTGTCCTGCTGTGCTGGTCACAGTTCTTACCTCAACTAACCTAGCAAGACGGGGCTCTTCAATACCACTAAAAAGTAAGAAAATAATAAAAACATAACACAAAAAAACCGACTTCAAAAACCCTTTGAAAAGTAAGAAATAAATAATGATTGGCTTTTGTAAGTCATTACCAAGAAACGTCAGATATATTGTTGATTAAGTGATATATTCAATATATCGAAGTCGGTGGCAAGTAAATTAGGTAATTACCTACATCCCTCATACTGTGCTCATTTACTTGACACCGATTTCGATATATTATGTTTTTATATCACTTAATCAACAATATATTATTATTTGACGTTTCTTGGTGATGGATTTACGAAAGCCAATTTCATTATTTCTTACAGTTCACAGGGATTTTGAAGTTGGTTTTAATTTGTTAATTTTTAGGGTTCCGTACCTCAAAAGTACTGTCTATCTGTCTGTGTGTCAAGACATTTTTCTCAGGAGTAAGTAGAGGTATCAAGTTGAAATCAATATCAAATACGCAGGTCTGCAATCTCTTGAAGCTGTGAAAAAATCAACCTTCTAAGTTTCTAAGTCACCGCAATCAAAAGATACGGCAGTTTATGCCACATATTTTGATACTTTTAAGGGAATCCTAACCTACAGGGTACTTCCCGTTGATCTAGAATCATGAAATTTGGCAGGAAGCAGTGTCTTACAGGACCAGTAAAGGAAAAAGGTCGAAAACCGTAAAATTTATAATTACATTACAAAAAAATTGTTAAACGGAATAACCTTTGCAAAGTCGTATCACACTCGACGATTGCACGGAGATAAGAGCTTGCGAAAGTTATTTTTTGTCTTATTTCATAGGCAGGTTGTAAATGGTTACCCCGTTGTTAAAAGCTAATTTTTTAAAATATTTAGCGGTTCCGTGCCCCCAAGGTACTGTTTCTTTTTCATAGGTAAGTACGGAACCCTCGGCACGCGAGTCAGATTCGCAATTGACCGGTTTTTAATTTAATTAAAGCCTAAATGAATTTGCATCAGTTCTTTAAGTGTCTCTTTGCTGGGAAATAAGTAGCCTTCCCTTCCTTTCCGCCTCTATTATCTGCTAAATGAATTCCCAAGTCATGCATATTGATAAAGGTTAACAAAAATATAGTAATAATTGTAAGAAACTTTCATAGATGTTAGATAAGTCTGGTTTTTTTAGCTATGCTCATTCTATAATGCAACATGTACACATGGCAGAAGTACGAAGGCGCGAACTCTTCTGAGACACATTGTGCATGTTGCCAGCATGAGGACATTCCTATTACGCGTTAGACATGCAGACACGGCGAGTAATGAAACGTCCCGGTATCTGTTATAACATACGCAGCAATCACAAGTATTACATATTGATATTTGACATATAGCCGAATTCAGAAAGGCTACTCAAATTGAACTTTAATTAAAGTGACGTTTCATTGACGTTTCTGTATAGGTTGACAACTAGTTGAGGGACATTGAACTACTTAATATCTAGTCAAATACTTAATTTGCGTTTCTGAATTCGGCCAATAGTTTATCAAACTTTTTAATCAGAGTTGCTTACTTTGGGAGACGTTAAGTTAGAGAGACAGGATGTTAAATCATTGCGTACCCATGACTGGTTTGAATTTAACTGATAATAGGAAAATAGTGACATCATTTGCCCCGATTAAACTGTAGCATTGAACAACACGTACAGCGGCCCTAACATGCATGGCACAAAGATAAGTTAGAACCGTTTATCTCTAAGTGCGTCTCTCTCACACTAGTGCCGACGAAAGAGATAGTCATAGAGATAAACGGTTCTAAATTATCTTTGTGGCATGCATGTTAGGGCCACTGGGGAACTATCTAGGAAATCCTTCCTTAGTGGGAATAATAATACTAGACTGTAGTATACGTTAGTCCGAAGCATTGTATAAACTTCAAAGGAGATAAATAAAATCAAGCTAACTAAGACCATGTTTGGATCTAAAATATACTTTCCAAAACTCATTCAAAGGATATGCCATGCCCAGGCAGCACACAAGCTGCATAAGAGCTTATACAGCCATTATAACGCTAAAACTAGAGTTATAATGGCTGTATAAGCTCTTATACAGCTTGTGTGCTGCTTGGGTGGTCACATGCTTACGCAACCAATAATACCTACTTAAATATTACCTATCTGACCGACAGCAATTTAGAAAATCTAAATTGTTTTCTTGCTTTTAGTACACCTAATACAAATACACAAAACCTTTTAACTTAAAACTTTTTATACATATACAGTTATTATTAACTTTTTATTTAGTACTAAATTAATTTTTACGAAATATTTATTATTACTTAGCAGATATGGGCCCGGGACTTACCCGAAGGATTTTATCCACGCATTCCTGAGGTAATTAAAAGTAATAATGTTATATCAACCTGGGGTCAATACGACTTCTTTAACTTTTAACTTTTTTCATACAATTTAAATCTAACATTTTCCATTATCCAGGAAACAAGGCCTTGGGACGAGCTGGCAACGCGACTGACTTTGATATTTGACTCTTAAATGGGGTATTCCCCTGAAAATATGCGCAAGTGTGTGTTATATAATTATGGTCAGGAGAAAAAGAAAAACTTTGGAGAAACGGAGATAAAACTTCGTAGGGAAAGAAAAAAATACCTTTGGCATAGACAATCATAACTTTTAAAAAGGATTTGTTCATATGTGTAAGCAATAAATCCTTTTTATGTCTTTAAAATCAATAAATAATATTATTGAACTTCACAGCGCCTCCCCACGACGAAATGCAGTACCTATATTGAACGGATTGACATAGAGCTGTATATACCTGGTTAATCAGCTACTTAATAGCAACGTTTGTATTTAAGAAACTGCGTGGGCAGTTACTTAAATACAAACAAGCTTACGGACCCTGTTAGGTAACTGTATATAGTATGTGATGACTAACATTTAAGTTATCATCAATTATGACGCTTAGATATTTGATAGTGCTTATTCTAGTTGTGACCGGGCAGGAATAACGCTGATGGGCAGATACACAGACGGATAACAAAGTAATCGTATAAGGGTTCAGTTTATTTTTTCTCTTTGAAATTTGGTCATCAATCTGTCGCTCCGTTTTGACGTGAAAGAGAAACAAACAAACACTTTCGTATCTATAATATTAGTAAGGATTTAAAAGGTTAGCAAGTAAGTCGAGTTCATTATTATTTTTAGATGAACGTCAGAAGTAGATTGTAACATACTTTAATGTAATGTTGACATTGCATAAGCTTTGTAGGCATTTATTCTTATCGTATCCTTCTAATATTATAAACTAGCCGTACCCAGCATACGTTGTAATGCTCAATTTTTTTTTGGTCAATTACCTTCCCGCGCTCGTGCACGATAGCTCACCAAAGTTTCATCGTAATCGGATGAATAGTATAGCAAAACAAACAAATATTTATACAGTAGATAAAGGGTTTAAACGCGTAGTTTCAAGATCTTCAATGTGCGACTTACGTTTTTAAAGGAAAAAAGAAAGCAGCAAAGGAGCATTTAGATATACCATATCTTGGAATAAAACAAGGCATACTTTCATCCCTTTATACTAATAATAATATATATAGAGTGAAAGTGTGTTCATTGGTTTGTTCCAGTTTTATGTAAAAACCGGATCAACGAATTCACATCACTTTAGCTCAGATGGAGGACTAGAGTGACACAACACAAGCGACTTTATATAAGGATATTATTTTGCATTCGTTGAATTTTATTGATTCAGGGATGTAATAAGGAGTTGGACACCGTGTTGGATTATTACTTATTATGTCTAACTTATGGCATGGCATGCGAAATACTAAAACGGAGGCGAGGGAACAGATGAACGAACATACAAATTTACCTTTCATAAGTAACTAAGGTCTGTTCGGCGAGAGTTGATAAAAAAAGTTAAAAGTCAGGGCTTCTTAACTCATTATAAATAGCGGCCCGCTAATTATTTTTACCGATGATAATAAAAAATTAAAGGGAACAATTATTTTTTTTCATACAATATTATTATTGAATAGCCTAACTGTATAAATAGAAAGCAACACCCCAACGACATACTCGAAGCCAATGAACTATTATATGTAGAAAGACACAAGACACGTCATATCCATACTCAACAACATGCGTTTTAAACATGTGTCATAGATAATTTTTTTCTTTTTCGTTTCTTTGGCCGAAGCCTGTGCAGATTATTGAATTTATGTGACATTTGACGCGCACATATAAGACATTAATTTGCAATATGGCGATTGTGTATATGAATAAAACAAATATATTTTTTTCTCCGCCGTCCTCCCGGCGCGACACCGCAGTTGACAACTTCTGCGTCCCTCCTACCACGAAACTCAGTGCGCGCGGCGACGAGCGACGCCCGTCATACAGTTTGCGATAGTTAAGCGATAGTCGCTATTTCGAAACGATATCATAATATTTATCAACTCTCACCTAACAGACCTTACGTGTAATCATAACCCTACTTTTATACTTACCCGTGTCGTCAGGTAAAAATATTCAATTAAATTGACATCTACCGCCAGCTACTTGTGCCCCCTACTGTATCGACCAGTGACTTTGTTGGACATTTTGTCATTAAGATGTCAACACAGATTATTTATACCCACTTATAGTAATCATATTTTTAGGTTATTCATGTAAGAGTGATTATACATATATATTCAACAATTTTCTAGTGAGTTGTATTGCTTTTGTTTCGAGTTAATCACTTGTCTGCATGAACCAAACTTATATTAAAGGTGATTATACATTATTTTGAATGATTGAATTATTTGTCTCTTTTGGTTTTGATTTCAGTACTGTCTTACTTCCAGTATTGAAAGTTTAAGTAATAAAACGAATAAAAAACCATTACTTTATTAAATGTTCATTTTTGTAAGATACTGTAAAGTTGCAATATTGGTTTGTGTGTGCATACTCTACGTACCTTGGTTGTGAATTCGTCAATTTGTGATCGGTGTTTTAGTAATTATTTATTTAGGCTTAGGTTAAGGTTTGTAAAACGGAATTGACGTTGTCTACTACTTGTCTCATTAACGCTGAAATACTTAATTTAGTGGTATAATAATCGTGACCATACTTCATTTTGATGATGACTCTTGTCCTGATTCTTATTATTACGTAGATAAAGCCCAATTTCACCAAATCCAAGCTGTAATGTCACCCACTTTAAATAGTATATAATAAATTAATAAATATAAACCTACCTATAACACTACCTATCTAAGTGTTACAAAACCTAAGACCTAACAATAAGAGAGAAAGCCTGACGGCTATTAAAAGTACATGCACATCCACATACCTGCCTAAAGAAACGCTACGTTTGTAAGCAAACCAGAAAAGTACCACTGCAACTTAACAATCTGCCAACTTATTTATTTGCAACTGTCGAAGTTCTTATATCATTAACATAAAGCCAACAGCCTATACTCGTAAATATAAGAGCCAGATTTATTTAAATTGATTTGTAAGCATGATATACCAAAAATAATGAAGTCTCCCTACAAATGATTTCTACAGAAATACGCTATTTAAGTCGATGGCTTTTATTAACCAACTTCATAAAGGATGGATCAGGATGTTGTCAATTCGTCTGTATTTCCAAAGTTTGTTATTTGTTTTTAAATGTCTAAGCAGCACTTGAATAACCAACTAATGTCATTGCGGTGAGGATCCGTTGGATCAAAGTAAAATTCACTCGGAACTGGTAGCCCCTTATGGCCGAACTCAGAAAGGCCTCTCAAATTGATCTTTAATTAAAGTGACATTTCAGTGACGTTTCTGTATAGGTTGACAACTAGTTGAGGGACATTTTACTATTTAATATCGAATCAAATGCTTAAGTGGCGTTTACTAATTCGGCTATTAGTCCATCTACTTAATAAAATTCTTAATATTTTCACTGACGGGCAACGCACTGCCTATGCCGGTGGGACTAAAATATGAAATTTTGCACTGGCGTTCCTCATATATCACGTTAGTGAGCACAGAAAGGAATTCATCCTTTAGGGTGTTAAATATGGAATGAAAGATTGAATGGTAAGTAACGAAATCAATTTCAATATCATATCGAGCCGTTTCAAGTAGAATTTAATGTAAACTTGAATTTACAAAGTTTTTAAATATTAACGTATTTTCAAAGGTTAAATATGATTACGACCTAAAACTAGTAATAAGAATTATTCATGTTGGTTCTAATTTTAATACGAAGAGAGGTATCGTTCGCATCGTTCACTAATTGAGCAGACAATTAGAAGAGCCCCGCCTTCATTAAAGTAGGTGAAACACCATCTTGCCGCTATTCATCCAGGGCTCGTGTAACGGGCTGTGAAAATTTGTGAACAGCACCCCGCTTCCCCGCAGCACTGTTGGTGGGCCGCTAAGAAACGTCGGACACGTGGTGCGGCTATTAGTAACTTTTAGGGTTCTGTAACCAAATGGCAAAAACCCTGGAACCCTTATAGATTCGTCATGTCTGTCTGTCTGTCTGTCCGTCTGTCTGTGCGTCCGTATGTCACACCCACTTTTTTCCTATAAGAATTATGCTGTTGAAACATGGTAAGTAGATGTAGGTATTCTGTGAACCGCATTAAGATTTTTACATAAAAAAAGAAAAAAACAATACATTTTTGGGGTTCCCCATACTTAGTACAAAGTAAAAACCCAAACCCATACTTGTGATGTATCTATGGATAGGTCTTCAAATCCAATCAATCCCAACAATCCAATCTCAATGTAGATCCATGTATTTTGACATGTGCAATTTATAATGTATTTTATCTTGAGAAATAAAAAAACTAATCTAATCTAATCTAAAAATGATATTATGGTTTCTAATATCATTTTTTTCTAAACTGAATAGTTTGCGCGAGTGACACTTCCAAAGTGATAAAATGTGTCCCCCCCCTGTAACTTCTAAAGTAAGAGAATGATAAAACTAAAAAAAAATATATGATGTACATTACTATGTAAACTTCCACCGAAAATTGGTTCGAATGAGATAGACCTCATTCGAACAAAAAACTACTTACTAGAGTAAGTAGTTTTTTTTAATACTTCATAAATCACGGAACCTTTCATGGGCGAGTCCGACTCGCACTTGACCGCTTTTTTATATAATGTGGAACATGCATGAAAATCAAAATGAAGTTTAACTTTTATATTATGAAAGAAACTGTAAACAAAAGCATCTCAAAGAAAAAATCTGATCATTTTGACTATTCATTTTTATTTTATTATGGCTCAAAATTAGTAAAAAATGTATATTGTATTTTTAGTTCTCTTTCTTGTTTTTTGTATATCTTCATCAAATTTATGTCATGTTTTATTTCTAGGATGTTGGTCTAAAAACAGTATTTTCGGAATGAATTGCAAATTTCGTTTAAACGACGTACATTTTTTACAGTCTAACGTATGCTGTGACGTCATAGTTTATGTCCATTTTGTATAGGGTTTTTGCGAGTGGTATGAACAATGACTTTTCAAAGCTTCATGACTCATAAAATAAACAACATAATAATGTTTTGCTACACCTATCGATTTCCGTTACTCAACACTTTCCAATACAAAGTGATAAAAAATGATGCATGTTCCCCCCTACCTATTTCCAAGCCATTCAAACCCGCGAGATTAAGCTTTGATTGTATTTATGAAAGTAATTTATTTGTAATGTTTAAATTATTATTTAAACTATGTCTCTCTGATTAAAAATATTTTGTAGATAAATTGAACTAAATTGAATCTTCTGAATAACTACGTGATATTGGGTTAAATAAACTATAAATCGGCGAATAATATAGACCACAATTTGTTTATATATTCATCCCTACCATTCGTTGAAATTTAAGTGAAATATGAAGAGGTTCTATTTCAATAGCTTCGGTAAGGTCCAAATTACAGGAAAGTACGACCAGCAGCGAATGATAATAAGCATAGAAGTATTTCTAATGGCCGAAAATAACCCCATGAAAATTGTGCCATTGTTGGCGGAACTTGAAAATTGTGCTCCGCGCAAGTTTAGTTCGATTGCGAGTCAACATAGTGTCAGTCGTCATTTTGACAAATATCGAAATGAATCCAACGTAAGTACCTAATAGTACTAGCGGGCCTAAGTACCTACGTTGTTTTAGTTACAAGTATAAAACCAAGCCTTTTTGATAGAGCGTTTACAGTGAGACAGGCCACTGATGCCATTCGTATTATTACTGTTTAGAAATTATGGTCGTCATTTTGTTACCGGAAATAATCCTATTTGATTCGAGCTCGTACTCTCAAGCATTGATGCTTGTTATCACATCGCAAACTTGTTGTTATAAAGGTCACTGAACCTCGTTGATGGCTACAAGTTTAGTGAATTTTAGGACAAACAAACTGTGCGATTGCATGGTGCTGATTCGTAATTTTTGTAGCTGAAACCTTTTGAAATTAATTACATTTAAGTCATTATAATTAGAGATGCATGAGATGGGATAGTGGTTTGGCCGGATACCGGATGCCGGATATCCGGCATGGTAGCTGGCCGGATAGCCGGATATCCTGCAACCGGATATCCGGCTGCACGTTAGCTATCTCTAAAGTCGTGTTAGCTGACGCGGCCTTAACGCGGCGAGCAAGTTTCAACTTGTTAAAAATTGTAAGTGCGCGGGGAAGCCGTTTGAGGTTCAATACGCGCTCTATTACGTCAGTTGGGAATATTCAAACGTGCACATCCAGATGTTAAGTGAAGTTTTATGGTTAAGTAACAAGAAACTAAGCTTTAATTTGATAACTGACGTGAATTTCGTTTATTTCTGATGGTTTTTTATTTTTCTGACGCAAGCTTTAACTATCCGGTATCCCGCCGGATACTGCAGCAGATACAGCCTGTATATTAACTTTGGCAAAAGTTCTACAATACTTGAAAGGAAACAGAGATCGAGGTAGTGATACAAAGTCCAAGGGAGAAAAACAATTCGCTGTGCCAGGAATGCATTAAACGGCGGTGTCCTTATTTATCATTGTCTTGTTACCAACGATGGCAACGGTCTCAAAAGGAGGATATGGTGGGCCATATCCTCCTTTTGAGACCGTTGCCATCGTCAATAATGCCTTAAGCAACTGCCTTACTTTGGTTACGCCATATATTGTCAAAGTTTTGGCCTATGAAGACCTATACCTGCCTAAACCACGCTCGATTGCTAACGTCTTAGTTTTTAAAACATCTCAACAGTTTTATTACCCGTAATTTTCTTGTTTTATTTCAACATATTTTTCACATTTCTATAACAGAACACGATTGAATTGATATTTGTTGTTGAACTATGGAGTATAAACTAAAATCAGGCCTTTTATAGCTGAATCTAAAGCCGTTTTGGAAATACTGCTGGAAGAAAATTGGTCTAAGATCAGTAAATTTTTAGGGTATCGTGTATGGGGACTAAGCTCCCCGCTACATATACACGCTAGGCTTAAAACTTTTTGATACCTACATTTATTCTTTTTAGTAGTATTCTTGCCATAACGACATATTCCGTGGAAATTCCAACCTTCTACCTCTTACCGTTGCTCAGCTAGTGACCTCGGACAGACGGACGGATGGACGGACGTTGTCCTCTCAATAATAGATCTCCGTCGGATTCCTTTTGGTACGGACCCCAAAAAATAGTCAAGAACCGAATTACATTTCCAGTGATTATTTATACATTTAAACAAATTATACTCGCACTTAATATAAATTAAAAATGTAAAAAATTCATTTCCTATTCTGTGAAAATACTTTTTCGTCGGAAAAACATGTAAATAGTAAGGTCCGACCGAGACTGCTTTTTTAATCCCGGCCGAGACCGAGACCGAGAACGAGAATAAAATAAATTCTCGGCCGAGACCGAGACCGAGACCGAGACACGGAAAAATTGTATATTTTTTCTACATTTGCGTTTTTTATGGTTCCTTACCTCAAAAGGAAAAAACGGAACCCTTATAGGATTACTAGTGTGTCCGTCTGTCTGGCTGTCTGTCTGTCCCTCTGTCCATCTGTCCATCTGGCACAGCCAATTTGCTCCGAAACAGTAAGTCGGTGACCACAACACGGACGCGTAACGTAAATAAATGAATTTTAAATATGTGGACCACATTTGGCCGGTAGGTAAATTAGATTTTTTTTTTAAAAGTAATGCAAGCTATATCATGTGACATATGAAATGAAAGGGCTTATTGTGAGTATTTTAAATACATATTTATATATTTTTGGAATTTTAAAATGAATAGTTTGGAAGTTATTTAGGATAATAATCGAAATAGGCAAAAATTTACAATCCCCCCCCGCCCCCTGTTTCCGAAAATATAAAAAAACAGGACTTATTTAACCATAGATTACAAGAAAACTTATAAGAAGTCTGTGGTATTTAAAGGAAAGGTTCCAGATAAACATATACGGAACGGAACCCTGTTCACGCGAGTTTAACTCGAACTTGTCCTGTTTTATAACTAAAAAAAATACATCCGTTATGATAAAAAAGGGTTTTATTATGGTTTAAACGTTCTGCCGTGTACTACAAACAATCTTAATAGTCAAAAATGGAAAATAGCAATATTATACGACCGAAAAGCATTTTTAAATTGATTGCCGCGGAGTCTCGGCCGCGGCCGAGAATCTCGGCCATATTGGGCCGAGACCGAGACCGAGATCTCGGCCCGATTTTTGGCCGAGATTTGCCGAGACCGAGACCGAGACCGAGATCTCGGTCGGACCTTAGTAAATAGTGGCGGGAATTATTTTCTGGGGCATCCCAATTCCTTCGCAGTAACGCAGTTGAAATTGTCGGGACATTAACGTGCAAGTCGCGTCGTATACACCCATCTTCGGATCATGTTAGACTAGCTTAAATTGCAAAGAGATCCCACTCGCTGCGGCCGCCCCACGCCCTCCTAATTGTGGCTTGAGTGTCGATTTATATACGGAGCCCATAGTATTACGAACGCACTAGATTGGGTCACTAACTGCCTTTACACTACATCATTACGTGCTAGAGCTATGCACACCGGGAAATTGTGTATGGATGTGCGGAAAAATTTACGTATGATCGTTCCTTATTGATGTTAATTAGGTTTATGCTGACACATTATTAACCGAATTCAAAAAAGGAGGTTATCTATTTTTTTATGTAAGTATATTCTCGCATAACTATTTACCTCGTGAACCGATAACGATTCTTCTTTTTTAGGGTTCCGTACCTCAAAAGGAAAAAACGAAACCCTTGTAGGATCACTCGTGCGTCTGTCTGTCTGTCTGTCTGTCTGTCTGTCTGTCTGTCTGTCTGTCTGTCTGTCTGTCTGTCCGTATGTCATAGCCAATTTGCTACGAAACTACTGGACCGATTGAGCTGAAATTTGGTATACATATGTAAGTCGGTGACCGCAACACGGATGCGTAACGTAAATAAATTAATTTTAAACATGGAAGCCACTTTTGGGGGGTAAATTAGAAAATTAAAAAAAAAGTTACGCCAACTATATCATGTGACATATCAGATGAAAGGGATTATTGTGAGGATCCTAAATATGTTTTTTTTTGAATTTTAAGATAAATGGTTTGGAAGTTATTTAGGAAAATAGGCGAAAATTGACCATTTCCCCCCTCCTTATTTCCGAAACTACCAGGGCTAAAATTTTGAAAAAAATACAGAAAATAGTTCTTTACCTATAGATTACAGGAAAACCTATAAGAAGTCTATGGTATTTAAAGTAACCTAGTAAATTGCAGATAATCATGTACGGAACGGAACCCTCTCCACGCGAGTTTAACTCGCACTTGTCCGGTTTTTTGAGATGGTCATAGTTCAGAAATGGTGCCATAGAAAAATTGGTGGGATCTGATAATGGAATCCATGACGAATCAACAACTCTTCAAATTTTGTAAGCAAGCACAAAAACAACATCATTTGGTCAAGCGACGTGTTGATGGAGTCCACGGATTGCTACTTGGAACTCTTTAATGATAGAAAATGATTCGATAAACAAGATAAACATAATGAGAACCCAATGTATCAGTACCAGTGTCACGTTGGCGTGGTAGATAATTGTTGAATTAATAACAGGATAATCATATATAAAACAGCATTTTCCTTGTGTTTTCGCTTGATAGCTTTTTATGTATCACGCTATTCTTCTGTAATAATAATAACGCCGCCATTTCTAGAATTGTATGGTTATTCCACAAATAAATATAGGTAGCCTAGCCAATATCGGAAATATGATTCCACTACAAATGAAGCAGCAAGTGGCAACTAGCCGACAGAGATAGTGCGTATTACTAGTAAAATTTATGGTCGTGCTGTAATTTTTCTCGGTTTTACCTTTTCTTAACCAAAAACAAGTTTCAACCATCGATATCGATGTTTTCAACCTCAATTTACGTCATCTCATGAAGCAAAGTTGTTTGAAAATTAAAACAAAACACATTTTTACGCGACTGCGCGTAGCCAAAAGGAGAGTTCTTATAGTTTTAAAGTCTATGGATGAAACGGGTGAGAAAGAAGCCCGACGTGTATTAGCCTGTGTTCTGTTTGTTTGTATTGTGTTGCGGATTTTTCATAATTATCGTCATATTTTTTTCGTGTGTATTGTATTGAAGTCTGTATTACTAGTATTACTAACTATACTACTGCTTTCTACTGACAGCTGTCAGATATTGTTAATGTAATAGTTGCTTTTCAGTGTTGCCAATTTATTTGCGTTTCGATTCAATTATTGTAGTGTGTAAACCTTTATAATGTAATATTTTTTTTAAATACTTAAAGTCTTTATTATTTATAGATACAAATAAACTAATATACCTAGAACATAATTTAATGAACATGAAACATAATAAGAATACTAAATAAAATTAAAAAAATCTAAATTAAAACTGAATTAAAGCTAAAAAACCGGACAAGTGCGAGTTAAACTCGCGTGGAGAGGGTTCCGTTCCGTACAAGATTATCTGAAATTTCCTACGTTACTTTAAACACCATAGAAAACTTATAGGTTTTCCTGTAATCTATAGGTAAAGAGCTATTTTTTGTATTTTTTTTCAAAATTTTAAGCCCAGTATTTTCGGAGATAAGTGGGGGGGATGGTCAATTTTCGCCTATTTTCCTAAATAACTCCTAAACTATTTCACATAAAATTCAAAAAAAATTAAAATATATATATTTAAAATCCTAACAATAAGCCCTTTTATTTGATATGTCACACGATGTAGGTTGCATAACTTTTTTAACTTTCTAATTTACCCCCCAAAAGTGGCACCCATGTTTAAAATTCATATATTTACGTCACGCGTCCGTGTTGCGGTCACCAACTTACATATGCATACCAAATTTCAACTCAATCGGTCTAGTAGTTTCGGAGCAAATCGGCTGTGACAGACGGATAGACAGACAGACAGACAGACAGACACACGAGTGATCCTATAAGGGTTTAGTTTTTTCCTTTTGAGGTACGGAAGCCTAAAAAGGTCCCCGTGGCAATGTGCCGAATATGCTGGCAGCGTTTCCTCGCTGTATTGCAATGCTAATGCGTTGTGCGAGGAAGCTGCCAGCTCTTTGGCCTCAGTTGTTTCAACCAGTCTCTTTGAGATTATCCCGAAGAGGCGTAGTGCGCTAGGACCCCACGGACCGAGGGTCTCGACTCCGAAAGGAACCAAGTTATATTCGGAACCGAGACCCCTATTTTTGTTTAATTACTTATTTATAGCAAGTTGCTTATGACTTGGAAAATGTTCATGCAATTCTTGTATCGAAATCCTGGCTTAAATCTTCCTTCTGTTTCCTATTTCCTACGAAGATTCCATTTTATACGGAATGATCGTGTAGGCAGAGGTGGAAGACGGGTTGCAATCTACCTGCGTTTTCATTATTCGCTTTTCTATTGGTAGTATGTCTCAGCAAACCTCTTCTTCTGACGCCGCAGAATATATTTTTCTTAATTTAACTTTGTTCCATACAAAACAACTTCTAGGAGTCTTTTATTCTTCGTCAGTCTTAGGTAAATACTTTCATTCTTTTGAGAAAATACTCGTAGATATCATGCCTTCTTATTAGCATCACATTATTATGGGTGACTTCAACACTTGCCTCCTTAAAGCTGACTTTCGTTCTAAAACACTAACATCTATCGTAAAAGCCTACAACCTGAGTATTCTCCCCTCGGATGCTACTTATTATTGCCAAATTGTTATCCATCGCTTCTCGATATTACTTTGACTTCTTCTTCTCATGTTGTCAATTACGGTCAATACTCTGTGGACGCTTTTTCCTGTCATGATTTTATTTACCTATCCTATAAAATCAGGCCTCCTAAGGTTAAACAAAAGGTGGTCCATCAGCGCAATTTTAGTCGGATAAGTAGATGTGGACAGGCTCCGGGACGACGCACTAGAGATTGACTGGGGAGCCATCTCTTGAGCTCGAATAGTAGACGAGAAAGTCACTTGGTTTTAACTCCCTCGTGACTCAGCTATACGATGTTCACGCCCCAGTTCGTCCAGTTAAAATCAAGCATCATCCTGCTCCTTGGTGAGGAATTATCATTCCTTGCTGTTCGACATGTCGGACTATCAGGTTTTTTTTATTCCACTTAGTCCGACCATCGGACCAAGAGGATATTTAAAATTCCACTTGTTTCGATCCGCGAATGTCGAGGATTTTTAAAATTCCATTTTGTTCGCCCCTGGAACCACGAGGATCATTAAATTCCACTTGGTTCGACCCTCAAACTACGAGGATGATATGTAGTTGTGTTACCATTAGGTTATATCTTTGAACGCAATAATTTCTATTCGTTTTTGTTGCTAAACGTATTTTTTTCCATGCATTTTGTCTCCTATGTCTTGTTCTTAATCTATACAGCCATCCTCGTAGTTTTAAGGTCGAACCAAGTGGAATTCAATGATCCTCGTGGTTCGAGGGGCGAACCAAGTGGCATTTTAAAAATCCTCGTGGTTCGCGGATCGAAACAAATGAAATTTTAAATATCCTCTTGGTCCAATGGTCGAACTAAGTGGAATAAAAAAATTGTGATAGTCCGACATGTCGGACAGCAAGGAATGAAAATTCCTCGTCGTCCGACATGTCGGACAACGTTGTCGAACCACGTGGCCGCAGCCTTTGATTTCGTCCCTATTCACCCCATTTTACGGTACTCGACCAATTTGGGGTATTACTTACCTACTTGACTTTTTATTGTATGCTGAAAAATACTAATACTCTTTTCAGTTAGACTATGTCTGTGTTCATTTAAGTTTACAAAATCAAATTATGTAAACACTTCTAACTAAAAAAAAACCGGTCAATTGCGAGTCTGACTCGAGCGCTGAGGGTCCCGTACTTACCTACGAAAAACAGACCGTACCTTGTAGGTACGGAACCTAAAAACTTAAAATAATAGCTTCTAACAACCGGGTAACAATTTACAACCTACCTATGAAATAAGACAAGAAATAACTTTCGCAAGCTCCTTTCCCTGTCCAAACGTATAGTGTAATACGACTTTTTTGTATGTGATGTACTTAACTATAAATTTACGGTTTTCGGATTTTTCCCTTTACTTGTGCTATGAGACATTACTTCTTGTCAAATATGATTCTTGGTCAACGGGAAATACCCTATAGGTTTTGATTCTCTTGCGAGTATCAAAATATGCGACATAAACGGCCGTTGACTTACAAGTTTGATTTTTTCACAGCGACAAGGGATCGCAGGCTTGAGTATATGATATCAATTTCAACTTAATACCTCCATGCGTTCCTGATAAAACTGGTCTTGACAGACAGACAGACAAACTGACAAACAGATGGGCAACGAAGTGATCCTATAAAGGTATTTTTTTCTTTTGAGGAACGGAACCCTAAAAAATAAGAATTGTTTCTATATTTTTTTTATTTCTAATGCATAGCATAAGATGTTCTTTATTAGTCTTACCTACAATTGACGTTTCGCGTCTTATTTTAGTCAGAAGTATCTGCGCCAAAAGGGGCAGCCAAATCGTTATAGGGCGTGGCGTGTTTGGCGCCTTCAGCCAATCGCCCAACTCTTATTTGGTTCGCATACATAGTATTCGTATGTCCACGGATATATAAAGCCACCTTAATCTGTGAGACCCACTTTTCACAACGGCATTATTAAATACTATAGGTATTTATGACCCAGTCACCTCGAAGTGAGAGATAATAAACGGGAAACTTGTGTACACCTTCATTATGGTGATCGAAAAGTTGTCTCAAAAGTTTCTCACGAGTTTGCAGCTTATTATATCTCATTCCAATGTTGAACCCTTTTTATTACTTAAATGACTGGGTTAAGTATTAAAAAAGCACTGCTATTTCGTAGTTTTTCGCGCTGCGGCCACGTGGTTCGACAACGTTGTCCAACATGTCGGACGACGAGGAATTTTCATTCCTTGCTGTTCAACATGGAACTTCTTCGTAGTTTTAGGGTCGAACCAAGTGGAATTCAATGATCCGCGTGGTTCGAGGGGCACACCAAGTGGAATTTTAAAAATCCTCGGGGTCGCGGATCGAAACAAATGGAATTTTAAATATCCTCTTGGTCCGATGGTCGAACTAAGTGGAATAAAAAAATCCTGATAGTCCGACATGTCGGACAGCAAGGAATGAAAATTCCTCGTCGTCCGACATGTCGGACAACGTTGTCGAACCACGTGGCCGCAGCCGTTTTTTGTAGTAAATTAGACGTAACGTCTAAAACCTCTTAAACTCTTTGTTGTTCATTATACGTCAAATAAAACTTGTATTTCGAATTTTACAGACATATGCTGAGGATATCTATTGGGAGGGCGAGGAAGATGCTGTCAATGAGTATCTTGAGGTGAAAGAGGGAGAAGAACTTACCGCACACCCGATAAGGATAAAGAGGGCGAATGAGTTAATTTATTGTAAGTTGTTTTTAATTAACTATGATCCAGATAGGTATTAAGACGCGTCATCACTAGACCCAAAAGACTTAAGTTGAGTGTAACATTTAAAACTTCTTATAGCCTAGTAGAAAAATTAATACGAGCCTTCAGAAATGCTCATATTTACATACATACACTTCTGAGCAAGATATTTTCTACATTAAGAGGAGTGTGAACCTACGGTTTTTCATACAAAAGGCAATAGCGATTTCTAACCCTTAAACCCTTTAAATGTTAACTGATTTTGACCCATTTTTGATAGGTTGTCATTCAAATCAAAACCAAGGTCTATAGGTACGTTTTGATTATTGTTTTTTGACTATAATCAATAAATTCAGTTTAATGTATACTCATACTGTATGAGGATACTGAAACAACATGGGACGTTATAACGAGTCCCCTTTTAAAGGTTTTGAGTTCGCTGCAAGCAAAGCCGCGTGAAAGTGTTTATGTATTATATACTGAAATTACATCAGAAGAATAAAGATTACATTTTCGAAACGGTCATTCAAATTTGATAAGATAATCGCGAAAATATATAGACATCAACGGGCTTCTTTAGGCAAGATATGAATGAACCACGACTTTTCAAATAATATATTGGGGTCGCAGCAAGGAAATTCTAAAATTATCCTAAAAGAACGGGGATTATATACTTGAAAGAACCATTCAAATCATTCCAGTAGTTTTTGACATAATCGCGGATATACATACATAGATTAGATACATACATACGGGTCAAACAGAAAATCCCCTTTTTTGGAGTGGGTTAAAACTAGAAAACCTTGTTTCTAGAAGTCGGTTAAAAATGCATTGAAATGGAATTGTTACGTTTTTTTTTCCAGCGGCGGCGCAGATGATGACAACTACTACGACGGCCCCCGAGAACGACGATTCAGTCACCGCACCGTGAGTATTTATTCAAATACTAGCTTTCGCCCGAGACTTCGTCCGCGTGAAATTTGGTTATTCCCTTGGGAACTTTTGACTTTTCCGGCCTAAAAATCACACACACACACACACACACACATAAGTAGAATAAGTAGGAAGTAGGATTGTCGAAGAGTATTTTGTACCAAGTTTTAAGTAAGTAGATATCAGAATGGAATCAGTTCTTCCCATACTAACTTTCAATAAATCAAGGCATCTTATTCTAGGGGGAGGTTATGTTTATTTCTTGAACAGTTACCTAATTGTTTGTTTTGTGGTGCATTTATATAAAGTTGCAAGTTGAAAAACAAATGGAATCAGTTTTTTCCAATCTAAAGTTCAATACCCTAACTAAGCCACTCCTTTTTAGGGGTAGTTTAATATTTATCTCTGAAGTGTGCTTGCATGTTGGAGAGGACCCGTCCCTTAGTCGACTTTTACGATATGCCAGGATGATAAGCATCTGCACGCATTCTATGCTATTTCTTCACTCCCAGTGCAGCAGAGGAGCATGTCATGCACAGTATTAAAATCTTGTACATTATATAATTTAAAAGAATATCTCAGAGATATCGCAAAAAATTAACGCGCGCGAAAATGAATTCAACCGCGTTCGTCTCACCGATAGATGTTGAAACTAGCTTAGTATTATTTTAAACACACAATTAGGTGTTTTGAAGAGTATTACCAAGTTTCAAGTTGGTAAACTTATCGAAAAATGCGACCTTAGTATTAACTTTAAAATAACTCATCATGTGAAAAGAAGCCAAAACAAAATAAATAATACTAAGCTAGTTTCAACATCTATCGGTGAGACGAACGCGGTTGAATTCATTTTCGCGCGCGTTAATTTTTTGCGATATCTCTGAGATATTCTTTTAAATTATATAATGTACAAGATTTTAATACTGTGCATGACATGCTCCTCTGCTGCACTGGGAGTGAAGAAATAGCATAGAATGCGTGCAGATGCTTATCATCCTGGCATATCGTAAAAGTAGACTAAGGGACGGGTCCTCTCCAACATGGTGGACTATCTGTATGGGCGATGGGCTGATCACCTGTCACCATACGGTTCATCATACCATCTTAGGACTAATTAATCGAACGTGGCCACAAGTAGTCTTGTGGCTCTGCCCACCCCATTAGGGATATGGGGCGTGATAATATGTATGTATGTATGTATGACATGCTTAAGGAAACTAACATATTTAAGTTGATAAGGATTAATACTGTGTCTGTCTAAATAGCTTTCCAATTACCGCATTGTACGTGACCATTTTTTTAGAAGATAGAATGGGTATAGTAAACTATCCTTAAAAGATAGACATAATGCCATCGTGGACTTTTTTGTAGATCTATAAATGAGCAATATTTCACCATGCATCGTTTAGTTATATCTCAAAGGGATTAGGCAGCATTTTCGATGAAAGCTCCCAGGCAGCTTGAATTTTTCCGACGGTTCCAACAATTCTCGTTTTATTTCAACCGATTTACACAAAAACAAATTATATACTTAAACCTTTCTTATAAATCACTCTATCTTTTGGTGAAAAACAGATGAAAATCCGTTCAGTAGTTTTTGAGTTTATCGGTAACAGACAGACAGACAGACAGACGCGGCGGGCAACTTTGTTTTATAATATGTAAGGAAGGATACATGGGTGTTGCTCAGGGCTCGCAATTGGTTTTGAAATAGGGGTTAATATCGTTCATGAAATAGGTTTAATTTCGTTAAATGATTACTGTTTAGTTAAAGGAATGGTTTTAAACTACCAGTTTCACTCAAATCATTAAGGTTAACAGTTAATACCGAAGGTTTATGTAAGTGCTCGGGCTATTTGATAGATCATCCCAATATTAGCAGCATGTGCGTGGTTTATTTTAGAATCATTAAAGAGAAATATAATAAAAATAGAATACTAATAATCCCTATAGTGATTTTAAAATAAACTTTGTCATAAATTAATATATTACACTATTTGTAACCCGTACTCGTCCTTTATATGTATTATGGTATTATTTTAATTTCAGAGATGACAACGATGACGACTTGGAGGCGGACGGTTCGGGTTCCCGAGGCTTTGGGGAGGTGGAGCCGAAAGAAAGTAAATAAAACCAAAACCCACTCCAAAAACCCTTTGAAAGCTAAAAAATAGTGACTGGCCGTCAGTAAATTACCTAGAAACATCAGATATATTAATTAATTCAGTAATAAATTAAATACATCCAAATCGGTGTCAAGCTAATGAACATAGTATGGGAAATTTATACCAACTTGCTTTTGGTAACTCAAATTGCTCTGTGCAATAAGATAGATAGAGACAAGTAGATTGTTGCACTAAGCAGAAACTGATTGAATATTCCGTGGAGTGTTACTTTAACACGAGCGCAATAATATATCACGTGATGCTAGGTGCATAATCTACCTTTTTTCAACTACTGTACAGAGTTGGTAAAAAAAGCCAAAGTAAAGTTAAAAACTAAAACCCGACTAGCGACGTAAAAAGCATTATTGCTACTGGTATGACAGACTTAGAATTTGTTAATAGCCTATGACACTCGCACGTAGTTCCCGAATCATCTGATACCCAATTTATTATAATTGGTCCATTGGATCATAATCTAGGATTACAATGATATAATATATATACTTCTACTCTAAATTTCCTATGAGCCATTTTTAAACTCGATTATGCGGTAAAGTGGACCTTAAATATTATAGTAGTTTATGCATATTTGGCTTATATGGCTTATTAAATATTATTATAGTAGTTTGTACATAATTTGGTCTTTAAACACTCGTGCGATTTTATTATGAAACTCGCCAATCGGCTCGTTTCATATCCCGCACTCTTGTTTTAAGGCCAAATTATGTACAGTTATGTATGCAAATACATAACTTTATCTACACAAATATTATAAATCCTCCATGATGTGTTCAGAAACAATATTTTCTGGCAACAAGTTATTTGTTGCAATCATGGCTGCATTTACGATATCCGGCGGAGTTTTCACATCGTTCTCGGAGTTACTACTTTTCATATTTTCAACTAAAATGTAAATTACAAACAACTTTTTACAAACAGCAAAAACCAACATGAATGATGAAATGAGAACAGTAAGGGCGGCAATTCGATCCTCCGTCAAGACGAATGTTTTTTTTTAAAGCATACAATTCATAGACAAACGAATGTAGTCCCTATTCTCATGTCACTCGAGACCAAGTGTCGTGCGGTTGATATTAAAAAAACATACTGAATTGATGTTTCGTATCGATAACTGTTTTAATATTACAGATTAATATTATAATATTTAATATTATACAGCTGTTCCAAATTTAAACTCATAACGTTACTAAAATTGATACTGTAATAACATTAGAGTACAGATTTTACCTACTACCACAGACAAGAAAGTTCTCATAGTAAAATTGGTTGTAATAATGCTAATCATTTCCTACGGTTTTCGAATACATTATGGAGGTTTTATGATATGGGTATAGATAAATATTCATAAGCTCTCATTTGATATAGGTAATAATTCGATTAAATAACTGATGAAGAATATGTTTTTCTTCCTACTACGCTTTAATTTCATCATAATGGCCTTAAATACTCAGCACAAAGCAGCCCTTATTTGCTCTAGAGCAAATAAAGTTGCATACAAATTTCATTATTGCACTGTTTTGTTTTTTTTATTTTATTTGGTTGTTTGATCAAGAAGTTTACACTAACAGCTACCCAATCCGCCTATTCACAGTCCGACGGGACAGCCGACCACTCTTTTGTGGACTTACTGTTAGCAAAAAAAAAAAGAAAAACCGGCCACATATCGGCGGCTATATTGAACTGTGATTGTCTCGTCTAAAATGTTATGCTCAAAGTACTGGCTGATAAGATAGTATGGGTTACAAAAAGATTTAAAAAAAAAATGGCATAATATGACAATTAATAGACTAGATACAAAATTTCTGTGAAAATTTTCAGATTTTCGACTTTAGCTTCAGAACCAATAGACCGATTTTAATAAATAGGGTATCTTAAGATTCGGGGAGAACGTGCGAGTGTCATAGGCTATATAAAATTTCTAAGGGTGCGTCATAACAGGTGCCAAAATCCTTTTTACTTCGCTAGTTTGGTTTAACTGTACCTTTACGTTTTTTTACCAACTTTTAGCAGTAGTAGAAAGAAAAGCAGATTATGCACCTCGCATCAAGTGATTTGTTATTGCGCTCGTGTTTTTAGAGCCCTCACTTGCGTTCGGGCTCCAAACCAACACTCGGCGCAATAATGAATCACTTTTTGCTTGGTGCAACAATCTACTGTAAAACGCTTACTGATCTGATTATATCTGGCAGGCAACTCAATAGTTGCGCAGGGGGCCAACATTTAGGTACTTTTTCAATTCCTTGGGGCATATTAACGTACGCCCGGACGCCCGTACGGACATAGTAAAATGAACGGTAACCACACCGGTCTGACTACGGGTAAATAAAATGAACCATAGTAACACCAGTGTAGTAAATTGGTGTGACTATGGATCGAACGTGGATTTTTATTTTATTTACAGAAACTCTCCGTGTAAGTTTCGTCGTGATCCATCCCTACCAGAAGGAGTACTCCAACAGAGACTCACCTATGTTCCAGAACTTCTCCCAGTCTTTAGCAAACGCTGTGACCAAGCTGTACCAGGGAAACCGAGACATCCAGGGTACACAACGAGCGTACCTTGTTAGAATCCAGTAAGTGCCACTATTATGTTAGGTATCTAGAGTAACTCTTGTATTTTGAATACTTATTGCGACGGATACGGGCCGACCTTTTCTGACTGAAAATGTCAAAGTATTAAAAAGTTTATACGTGAAAGCTGATTGTTTTGCCTCTACTTAGTTCCAAACTACCCATTACATTTTAGTAAAATGACAAATGAGAACGTTACCTACTCATTTTCGGTATCAAAATATTATCTTGTACCTCTGTAAAGTATTTTTACTCGACTGTAGATCGCGCGCGTCAGACGACTTCTCCTGCAAGGTGACCCTGGACATCGTGACGACTGGCTACGACAACATGGACAAGATTAAAGAGATACTGCGCGATCACATCCGCTACAAGCGCGCGCTGGACAATTTGGCAGTCAGTGATGCCGATTTCAACGCCAAAGTCATCGATCCAGGTCCTTTTCTTATTATTGCATATACGAACACTGCTTATACGCACTATTGCATACTCTACCGCATTTTATAGTGACTGAAGCATAAAATTGTTAAATTCAGTGAGTAACAGGGACCCTTATTACGAAGATTTGGGTACATTTAATATTAGTAATATTTTAAATATAATATCTTATCTTCATTTCCGGGCTCCGGTTATGGAAAGCCGTTGCCAAACATTTTCATTCTTAGTTTGGCGACGGTATCATATTAATTCACACATGATGTAAGTATTTCATAGTTTCCCTCCTTTTCACCACTTATTTTACAATCTGTAAGGAGGGGCCGGCCGTTCGTCCATGACGTTTTTAAGAACCTATATAACCTCCCCCCCGCCTTATTACTTAGTCACGTATTTTTTTGGTAAATAATATCTTTCAAAAATTCAGAATTTTATCGCGGCTTGACAACGGCAAGTCAAGGCCACGCGACGCATTCCGCTATACAAATCGCGCGTTAAACGAAAAAATAAATACACGTGATATCTCACTACACCCCCCCCCCCTTCCCCTTCTGATATTTTTCGAACCCTCTCCCCCCATTTCGAGCCTAACATAATGAATGGACGACCCCTAAGTAAGATTCTTCAACCCTTAGTGACCCGAGTAATTTTATGCTCAGTTTTCAAAGTTTATTAAAGCAACTAGGGTGAACCTTTACTAGAGACAGCTTGACTTTACCGTACCTTATTTTTACGACTATTGTTATGATTTCCTGTGTGTATTAGAGTTTGGAAAAAGTGCATACGGGGTCCATAAGGGTTTAAGGGTCTCTCCCTAGTCCCGTTTCTATCATTCTCCTGTCGCCACTTTTTATGGTCGTTCATTATTGGATAGGTATGTGGTTAACCTGTGTGTTGGTTTACTTAACGCATGTTTAATTAAAATCAGTTTTGCGACAGACTGACGGAATAAGAACGTAAGCTTAGGAATAGGATGGTTATTGAAACACGTTAGCATTTTATATTAACTTTAGCAGGTCTAACTATTTGCACTACACAAGTGTAAAATTTGTGAAACATCGTGGTATCTATTCATTTCACTGCTTTAATTCTCCTTATATACGATGATTTATATATAACCTGCTAAAATATGGAACATCTCACAGATTGTAATGTATTAATATAGGAGCGAATGCTGCGGACAATCTTTGCGCTTCGAACGAAATCAGCTGCGGTGACGGAAATTGTCTGCCGAGCTCAGCCCGCTGTAACGGTATTACGGAATGTTTTAATGGCGCAGACGAAACTGGATGTAGGTATTTTGTTTTTTATTGCTGTTTGGTTTATGTTGCACTTTTAATAAAATGTTACCTAAAGACCTCTGATGTACGAAGAGGATCAGACAGAAACAAGCATCTGATATGCTTCAGAGGCTCCCATAGTTACCTCTCGGCTAGAAGGTGTACCCACAGAAGTTCCTGTCTCAATACTGCAAGATAGTCATGGTGAGATTTGCGTTCTCTGGGTGCAAATGCTTGGAATGGAACATAACTTAGAATATTTGGTTAAAAACCAATTATTCCTTCCCACAGCGTTCACTCCACCGTCCCGCAAATGGTATTCTTCTGGAAATACAAAAAACCACTACAGCTGTTATATTTATATAAAATTAATTAAATGAATTTAGATTTGATATTCAGACGCCATTTGTATCCGTTATGATAACCTAAGGCCTCGCTTACGCCTAACGTTTTATATCGTTTAACGCTGGTATTAATGGAGTAAGGCGAAGATGTGGCCAAGTCTGCGTATATTTGAACTTCTTATATTAAATGTGTTAAATGTTTCAAGCCGAAGAAAATCACACATGTGTAAAAAAATCGTTATATCGATATAACTTGCCACCGCAAAACCACGATATGTTTAACTTATTTATTATATCGATATCAATATAATCTCAGAAGTAATATCATAAATAAAAAAGAACAAAAAGCTAAAAAAAATTAAGCTGCTTAATAATCAATATCTCTGCTGTTATTGTTATCTTAAGCTGGGTCTCCAGCTCATTTCAACGCATTTTTATATGAAGGCATTTGCCGGGAAAGCATTGATGGTACATGATACGGTTATTTTAGTATCTCAAACATCAAAATATTGAAATGTAATAAACTTATGTGACTTTTATATTATCCAAATATACTTTGAGAGAAATCCCGAATAACAAAAAAGCTAGAAAATGTGCTAGATGTTAAATGATAATTTTGAATGCTAAATCAGCTGAAAAATACTAAATTTAGCAACCGAGTTGCTAAATTGGCAACACTGGTTGATTAAGACGAATAACATTTAAAAACGTTTTGGCACCAAACTACATTTTGACGTCTTGGCACCAGAGACATTTGGTTTGAGAAGCAACTTACACTGTTAGCTGTTTCATTTTAACTTAGGGTGTATGACCGTAGCGTAAAGTAAGCATGAGACAACTGTGTGAATTCACAGTTCGCTTTTTACTTGATAGGTATCTGTTAAATCTGTGGCTTTAATACAGGGGTGGTTTATAAAGAAAATAGGGAAATTCCACGCAAAGTCACGGGCAGAAGCTAGTAAAGCCGCGCGGGCGTCGCCGTCGGGCTTCTGATAGACTCTCGTTAGTTATCCCTATCTAACGGCCCGTGCACAATGTACTATTGTTGAATAGACGTGATTAAATATCAAATAAATTTCTGTTCAACATTTATTTCTTTAAAAGAAGGGAAGTTAAATGAGAATCGTTATTGTTATACCATTAAAACGCTAGCTCATCTAAATATAAGATGTTATCGATCTTTTTTGTTCATCGGACCAACCTTTAATTGACTGCTCTATACTGAAAAAGGAAATCTTCAAAATCGGTCAAACCATTAAAATTATCACCAGACATTTTTAGGCCGCGTCCGCACTGCGAATATTCACCGCGCGGTTATTTTCTCGCAATTCTGTAACACATTGAATCTATATGAGTAGTGGCAATGCCGATAAAAATTCGCGCGAAAAAAAATCTGTGATCTGATGCAAATTGAAAGCCCCGTCCGCAATGCGAATAAAATTCGCGCGGTGAAAATTCGCAGTGCGGACGGGGCCTTACTGGTTTGTACTTTACTTATATTATATAAAATAATGATTAATATAATGTCACCTTTTGTGACCGACTGTGGAAAATGTATTAGTCGTAAATTGTTAAAAACACGATCTTCCCTTTTTTTGACGACTTTCTAGCAATAAAGGCCCGTGATTCTACCATCTAAGGAAGTGGTCCGATGGTAAGCTTGGGTATCGAGGGATTACTTCTGCTTCTTCAAGGCTAAACTAAACCATTTGTTGATAGTAACAAATAATCAACGCGGTCCTTAGAAAAAGGGTTTTGACAGACAGACAAACAGACAGGCGAACGGACGGACGAACGGACGGACGGACGGATATGGACGTCCAAATTGTCACATATTTATTATTAACCAAGTAAATATAAGATCAAGAAATTATAGTTAAGTATATACAATGTATAGTGATAAGAGAATTTAAGAATACAATCGCAAAAGTACGGTTTCTTAAGTGTAATGATAAAAAGGCAAGCTAAAGTAGAGAGAAGCAGGTACTATAGTGGCTCGAGGCAAAGAGGAGGCTTTTTGGTCTGTGGGAAAATCGTAGGTTCGATGTCTAGAATTGGTCTTCTGGTCAATTGGAGGGCCGGCTCTGGTCATTTTGTTATACCGCACGTCTCTCGGTCGCTGATGTGTCGTGGATAGTGGCTGCGTGAAGTATTAAGGACAGCGTATGTGCCTGGATAGTGGCGGCGCGTCAGATGATAATCCGTACGGACTGTGACCGGAAGTTGGCTGCAAAGCGGCTAGGTAGTGGCCAGGATAGTTTAAGTACGAGCGAGTTCAGCCCAGACAGGCAGACAGACAGACAGACAGACAGACGGACAGACAGGCAACGAAGTGATCCTATAATCCTTTTTTTCCTTCTGAGGTACGGAACCCTAAAACGGACCTCAACTGAAACTAATTGGTGATTCCTACTTTATAGTATGATAAAGTACGAATATCATGTTAAACCTTTTAAACATACGCTTTCATTTGCTTCACTTGTATGTAACTCTCAAACTAACTATGTATGTAAACAAGTATAGGAAGGAAGTCGGCTTTAACGTGCCTACTTCTAATTTTCGTATCGATTTGAAACTTAGCAAGTAAACGTAGTTTGGATGACAATACAATAATTTGGTAGGTACCATAAAGCTGATTTGATGACGGAGCCGGAACAATGGTGGACAATGGAACTTTTCAAGGCCCTCGAGTTTCGGCTATTTTGTTTGTTTTGACAAGTCAAATACATTACACTTGGTGACAAGAGGGTGTGATAACAGAGCTGGCAGATAGACAGTGGAACTCTTCAATGGCTACTTGTAAACCCCTCGAGGTTCGGCTGTTATGTTTGTTTTGACGAGTCTAATACATTACACTGTTACAGTTTCGGCTGTTTTCTTTGTTTTGACGAGCCCAAAACATGCAACTTGGTGACGATGGTCTGACGATGAAGCTGGGAGGAGGAAATAGGAACTACTTAAAATAATATTAATTAATGTATCATATACGCGACTAACTTTACTGTGGCTGGTAACTTTACTATCTCACATGAAAAACTTAAAAAATCTAGAGCCTTCACAAATTCCTACTCTAGGACCCTTAAAAATAAGAAAAGCCGAGGGACTGGTGGTGTATATTTCTTTTTACATTTACGATATGGTAATGAGCTCTCAGATGTCAACGTAACGCTTAGTGTTAAACAATTATCTAGGTCTACACATATTAGCTTGACATTTGGTCGAATCGGGCTTTACTAGCACAAGCATTAGAAATTCGTTAATGACCTTAGTACCTCATCGGGTCCAATTCGAAATGGTGTCCCCTTAATTTTAATGAAACGATGAGAAACGTCAGACTCGATTTTATATAGCACCAAGCTGTCAAAACTTTTAAATTTAGCAGACACACTTTCGAATTTACTCCATTGTCATAAATCTCTTTGTTTTAGACTGCCAAAATGACGAGTTGAAGTGTGACGAGACGCGCTGCGTCGCGTTGACCAAGCGTTGTGACGGAGTCTCGGACTGTGATGACCGCACGGATGAGCTGAACTGCGAATCAGGTAAGTAACATACACAACTGATTAGAAACCATGTAATATTTAAATTTTCAGCCGAAGTTGGAAGTGACGCACTGCGTTGCGTACACCAGACGGTGTCCCGGATATGGACAGTGTTGAACTGCGAACCATATAAGTCACATACGCAATATAAAACATTCAAAAATATTAAATTTTAAGCCCGTATTTATTTTTACTTTATATTTTAAGCAACGTTTATGCCTAAATTTCTCTTCCTTTCCCTGTCTGTTGTGAAAGTGATTATAAAATAAAATATCGACGGTAGTCAATGTACAGTCGAGGTTGTAAATATTATACGTTACCAAAGGGGCAAATAGCTGATTGCTGTTATGCCCTTAACAAAAAAGCCGTGTCAACAAATTTTTGACCACTTTGTACGCGTTGATATTTTTGATCTCGACTGTACATTTATACATTCTTAAAATAGCAAGCTATATTTTACCTTCAAATCAAATCCTTTGCAAACATAGGTAGTACCGTAGTACATTCGAGTGGTGTTTTATTATAGTTTTATCGCTGAAAATATGGGTTCATCCTTTTGTATCGGATCGAAGCCAAAGTGGTGTTTTTTTAAAACTCTGAATCTTTTTGTATTGAAAATCATTTTCTCAACACCACAGACAAATGAATTTGTGCTAAAATATGAGCGAGCGTCCAAAATGGCGGCCGGTTGGTGACTAAGTGAGGTGCAGCAGCTTATGCGTATTCAATTTAATGGCGACGTTGCCAGGCTACCAGGGCACCCAGTCGCCACGTAGGGAACCGTAAATCGTGGCTACGCTTCCAAATTGGCGACGTTGCCAAAGCTTCGCCAAGTGACTGATAGCCGATAGATACATTTCTATAAAATTTGTTTGGATACGTAGTCGGTGACGTCGCCATGGCATCGTCCCGGTGAGGCAGGGCTCTTACGCATCGAATCTCAAATATCATTACACAGTGCGTCAGGGACCTAATCGATCTCCAAATGTTTTTATTCCGTCATTGAGTCAAGCTATAAGTGGGAAGCAAGTGTGTATATTTATGTGTGCACAGAAGCTAAAACCACGATTTCGGGCGCTGCACTGAATGAAAGACCCGTAAGAGATCCTTTAGATCCCCTTTAGATACCTACGTATAACGGTAAGTCTTTTATATATTTTCTGAACCGTTACAGAGAGGGCATTATTTTGGGCTGACTTAATGTTGACAACTAGCGCATTCTGTACATCACAACTATTTGAATACAAGCCGTGGCATTGGACTCTTTATTGCTTAACCAACACGTCTTTTATTATGATGACTTAACCAATCTTCATCTTATTCAGGATAATTTTTACTTTATTGCGTTCGTTCTTGCGTTCCTTTTAACATTTTGTCTTGTCTCATTGCCGTATACAAATTAGCTACTGACTATTGGTACTTAGTTACATCTTTATAAATATTATTAGATCCCTCATCTAAAACCTGAAACATTTGGACAACTTTTGATCATAATAACACACTTGTTACTTCATTTCCGGTCCCTTCAACATGGTTGAGGGAAACGATGGCTAAGTTGGTCTCAAAAAATTGGAACAGCGGAAGTATATTTTAGCTTTTTCAAAATCCTCGTACCGTACCAAAAAGAAAAAAAAGGAACTCTTATAGGATCACTTCTTCTGTCTGTCTGGGGTGGGCCAGAAGGGTTCTATGGGGGGTCAGACCCATCTGCCCCCCCCCCCCCCTGCCTAATGCTACGCCCTTGATTCCAATCATTAAAGAATTACATTCGTGGACTCCATCATAATTCTCGCTTGACCAAACAATGCTAATCCTGTGCAAATACATCAGTTATCTTACAAAATGGCAAAGTTGCTACATGTCTTCTTACAAAATTTGAGGATTTCCATGGATCTTCTCATCAGGCTCCAATTTTGACCTTAACAGGACAAATCGGTGGTATAGTCCAACAAAAAAAAAACGTACAAATCGCTTCACAAATTTTCATTATCCTTTAATAGCCCATAATTGAAGAGTTCCACGTAGCCATCCATGGACTCCATCATCTCTCTTACTCGACCAAATGATTACGTTATAGTGCAAATACATCGGTTATCTTAGAAAATAGTAGAATCAGTATAATGTTTGCTAACAAAATTTGAAGAGTTTCGTTCATTCCTCGTGGATCTCATCATCAGATTCCAACTTTGACCTTAACGAGACCAATTCGGAGGTAAACCCTATCGATAAAAAAAAAGAATTGTCTAAATCGGATCATAAAGATCAGAGTTAAGAAGTAACAAACTATAAAAAAAATAAAGACTAATTGAGAACCTTCTCCTTTTTTTGAAGTTGGTTAAAAAGAGCTCATAGGTTGCCAATTTGCTGAATGAACGTTTTGAATGTTGAATTTGCAAAATAACATTGTCTGTCAACTATTAAACATGTTAGATAACAATTGTTATGGCTTATCAGAATTAGTTCGGTTAACAAGTCAGCAGCAGTGGGGCTGATTACAACGAATTGGTGCGCCGTCGGCCCTACTTGCATTCCTGAGAATTAATTTTAATGGTTCGGATCGTGCTGTGATTCATCACAATCTAAATGGGGAGCCCAGAATAATAATGATAGAGATTTTGTTTATGGTACCCTTTGGAAACATTTGATTGTAAGTTTTTTACAATTATGTGTTAATCCCCATAAGCCAATTAAAAACCGATCAAGTGCGAGACGGCCTCGCTCCCCGAAGGTCCCGTATCTATCTAAGAAATACAAGTTACAAACCAAAACCCGAATGAGGACGTAAAAGCAGTTTTACTCCTTGTATG
The DNA here is from genome assembly GCA_947859335.1 of Tortricodes alternella. NCBI lineage: Eukaryota > Metazoa > Arthropoda > Insecta > Lepidoptera > Tortricidae > Tortricodes > Tortricodes alternella. The sequence goes on along the minus strand of OX401970.1, from coordinate 15,266,454 downwards.
ACGCAACCGTAGAATTCTTATACGAGTACCTATAACCTAATAACACTCGCACTTCCTCCATGAATACCCCATTTACTAAAATCCGTTCAGTAAGTAGTTCATGAACTTAATAACCATTTACAACGTTCCTATGAAATAAGACAAAAAGTTACTTTCGCAAGCTTCTACCTCCGTACTAATCGTCGAGTGTGATACGTACGACCTTGCAAAGGTTATTCCGTTTAACTGTTTTTTTTTGCGATTTAGTTACAAATTCATAGTTTTTAGACTGTTTCCTTTACTTGTGCTGTAATATACTGCTTCTTCCCAAATTTCATGATTCTAGGTCAACGAAAAGTTACCCTCTAGGTTTCGATTCCCTTTGGATTCCCTTGAAAGTATGCGGCATGAACGGCCATATCTTTTGATTGCGGTGACTTAGAAGGTTGTTTTTTTCGCTCCAAGAGATTGCAGACTTGAGTAGGGGGCAGTTCTTATCTGGCCTTGTATTTGGTTATCTTGCCATACCTATTGCTATCGTCCTTGATATTGAAACCCTATTTACACTGGATTGGCTTATCAGCTGGACAATCAACCAATGTCCAAGTTTGATGTTCCTTGAGTGATTGCAGCTCGTCCCTATTGCCTTCTGTCATTAATCACTATCCAGCCTCGTCAATGCTTCTTTAATAGTCAAAGGGTCATTATTAATATTTCCCTTATTTCCATCACATTGTATCCGTAACAAGGTTTTCGCTCTCACAGGTTACCTACTGTCAGTTTGTTCAAGTATTGTGGCAAGTTCATCAGGTACTACTTCTTTTGGTATGTGTAGATTCTACCTCATCATCTTCAACATCACAAAACATTATCTTCGTGATCCACAGATGATACAGCTTCACTACTAAATCCACTGTGTTTACTGGACTAAACATTGGAATCTCCATCAAGGTTTTTTGTACAACGATCATTGGCTTTCGTGTAGGATATAGCATCATTTTTTGCTTGACGTGTAAATAGATCTTGATTCACATTTGTATTTAACGTGCTCTGTGTACTTCCTTTTTGGTAATATCTTAGTTTTTATCTGCTTCAACGTGATTTATTGACCACTGTTATCTACAGCCATGATAAGAGGGCCGTATTCGGAGGTCAACCCATTGAGCAAAATTGATATGATCCCGACGTCCGATATTTTTGAACCAAAATTAGCTAATTGTTGCGCAAGGAAAGTTATGTTAGAGATATATTTTTCTACGGATTCAAAATTCTCTAATTTACCGAAGAAAATTCTTCTTTCCCAGTCTTTATCTTCGTATGCTGTTTTTAGGGTATTCCAATCGCATTGTTCACCCAAATTCTCAAATTATTCATAGTGAGAGGAACTTAGGTACATTTTACCGGAAAAACAAAACGAACTTCAAAATTTTCATGGTATTCAAGAAAACATAATAAAACGGAATTACCTTTGCAAAGTCGTATCACACTCAATCGTTGCATAGAGATAGAAGCCTGCGATAATTATTTCTTCTTTTATTTTATAGGTACATTTTAGATTCTACATGAACTAATTAACCGACTTCAATATATTTAATTTATCACTTAATCAATAATAACATCTGTCGTTTCTAGGTAATTGACTTTTTGAAGGGGTTTCGAAATCTGTTTTTTTAATTGTTAAATTTAATTTAATTTTTTACTTTATATTGATTATCGTATGTGATTTAACGACACACATTTACTACATTAAGCAACAATAGCATAATGCCAATTGCTCATCACCCTTTACACAATGTGCTATCCAAGATGCAAGGACATCCATTTTTGAGGAGTTCTCCTGTTCATCAAACCCACTTCTATTTTACAACATGCATTTTCATGAGCGTAAATAGCTTCTCAAACTAATACGAAAATCTAATCGCCACCTGTGAAATACTTCTCATTGAGGAGTTCCAATGGCTATCTATGGTCTTCATCATCAGTTTTAGTTCATCTAATAATACTTTTGGAACGCAACGGCTTGAGTTATTACAGAAAATATCAGATTTGTTATATGCGTGCCAATAATATTTGAGGAGTTCTATCGATTCCTCATAGATCCTCTCATCAAATCTCATCTTTGACTACAACTAAATCAGCTGGAAGGTAAACCCTATCATTAAAAAAATAACTATCCAAATTGGTCTAGCCATCTCCGAGTAATCGGGTAGATAAATAAATAAAAATCCGACGAATTGAGAACCTCCTCCTTTTTTGAAGTCGGTTAAAAACATTAAATAAATACATTGAAATCGGCGTTAAGCGTATGAACACAGTATGAGACATGTATACTTGATTTAATTGCCATTGGCTTTGTATATTTAATGAATGACTTAATAAACAAATATATCTGACTTTTCTATGTTATGTACCAACGAATTAACGTCAAGCCAGTCATTTTATTTCTTACCTTGTGAAGTGTTTTTGGATTCAGGCAATGGAATGGCTGTTGACCATTAAGGACTTATTTTGCGAACCGTACTATCAGTTCCGATTTACCAGAAGCGTTCTGACTAGAATAAGTTGCTTAGCAACAGTGATAAGGAAATGTCATCCTTATCTTTTAATAGCCTTTAATTGAAGAGTTCTATGTAGCAATCAGTAGACTCAATCATCTACTGTAAACACATCAAATTATTGTAGAAAACGGCAAAAATGGTTTATGTTTGCTTAGAACATTTGAGGACTTTCGTTGATTCCTCATGGATCCCATTATCAGATCACGCCAATGAACCTTTCGAATAAAAAATAACCATAAAAAACGGCAAATGAGCTAAAAGAAATGTGGCAAAATTACATAAAAATAGAAAGAAAGAAAGAATGAAACATTTATTCACTAACACAGAATATAAGGGTCGAATAGATAACCTCTTCCTTTACCGAAGTTGGCCAAAAACAAGCCTTTTATTCAGTATCATTACCATGAGTTTACAAGAGCAGTTCTCGTTATCGAAATCTATCGGATATACTGCTTGTTGCCAATAGACGTACAGTACGATTAAAATCAGTTAACGATTCGACTTTTCTCGGCTGTTATCGGCTAAAGCCGGAGACAAAAATGGCACAAGTTACATTGCTGCGATTTCTTTTAGGTAGCATTCAACTTAAAGTATCGTAAACGCAATGTATATACCTGCCATGATGACATTACTTACCAGTAGACCTAAGAAGTTTACAGAAGCGATATGGACATGCATTATTAATTGATTTATTTATTTATTTATTCCATTTTTTCACAGTATTACAGTAAAATACTAAGGCACTTTGAAATACAAAACATTACAATAAAAAATACAAAAAAGATAATATGCAATAGAAAATACAAGAATACAAGAAGTATGTATATAATGTATATGTGATGTATATAAATGTACCTACCTATGACATAAAAAAAAACATGATTCTTTCATTTAATTTAATTTAATCAATAGTTACTGTTTGAAGTACGTTAGGTACTAAGACATTTGTCATGCGTGTCATACTGTCAAAAAATATTCACTAATTATTTTTCTTATTTCAATATAAAGGCTTTGAAGCTATTAGGAGGTTTTATTGCTCACATCCTTCTGTTGTATTGTGTTTAATAAGACGACGGACGGATAATGGGTAATATAGTTAAAGATCATATCTGTAATTTGATATACTCTATGTGAAAAACGAGGGATACCGACAATAACCGAGGATGACCAAATGAATGGTGAACTTATTTGAATAGCACTGTATGTATAAGGGACAAAATGATTTTAAAGTTAGAAGAAACATCCAGATTTTAATAATATTTTATTGTTAGATGTGGTTTAGGTTAGGATATTGAATGATTAAATAGCATATGGATTTAGCAATGTTTGCTAGTATACATAAATACATACTCCACATGAAGGCCACTTTATTTAGGAACTTTTTAACAATTTTATTTCTATGTATGCCTTTAATTTTTTAAGCTTTTGTGATTGCATGACGTCATGTAAAAATGAAGCCTGTAGGAAAAAAACTAAAACGCCAATCTTATTCTTAGCAAGTTCTTTCAATTTGGTGAATAATATTGTTTCCGGATTGTTTTAAATAATCTGCATCGACCATAGCGCGGCACTGTTACTCCGGTTTGCGTGTTTTTTCCAATCAATAGTCGGTAGGTATTCATTATAATTGCATGTCGTTATTGTGCTTAAAAATATTCCTTCCACCGCTAGTACGCGATGCGCCACTGCTTATCTGCACGTATATCTCGGTATGGTGACATCGCGGCCACTTTGCTACCCTCCCAGTGAATATTTAAAAACTATTTTAGCTACTCGCCAAACTAACAGTATATGTTTTAATATCACTGACTTCCCTTGCAAGCGAAAGCCGCTTTTCAAATGAAGCTAATAAAAGAGTGTTAATAACGTATATTTTCGGTACGGAATCCTCAACCCATTTTAATTGTTAATGAAAATAATAAAAATCTCTTACGCGACGAGCAGATCTCGAACTATAACGAGATGAGGGCCCATTTATATCTTTACATCGCAGCTTTTATGCTAAAGAGGCGTATCTACAATATAACTTCACGCTAAATGGTCGTCACTGTATCATAGCTTAAGTTTATTTATGTCTGAAATATTCTTAGCAGTTACACATCTTGGTGACTCCACATTAGGCTAAGCCTGTTTTGTGGAGCCTGAAATGCGATTTACAAAATTGTTATTATGAAGCACTTAGAGCTAAAATACATGCAGGAACATTAATTAATTGTAATATTATGGAGTAGTACTACAGTTAGTCCTCTTTAGTATGATGGCCGCGATATGTAGAAGCGCAATGGGGAAGTTGCAAGAAAATCAAAATGAGGTTTAAATGTTATATTATTAAAGTAAATATAAACAAAAGCATATTACAGAAAGAAGCAGATCATTTTGACTATTCATTTTTATTTGATTACTAGCTGTGCCCGTGACTTCGTCCGCGTAGAGTTATATTATCGTTATTCCATCGGAACCTTTTCAATTTTCCGGGATAAAAAGTAGCCTATGTGTTAATCTAGTCTATATGCTATCTCCATTCCAAATTTCATCAAAATCCGTCGAGCCGTTTTAACGGAAAGAGGTAACAAACATACACACACACACAAACACACACAAACACACACACACACACTCACACGCACAAACTTTCGCTTTTATAATATTAGTAGGACGTGTCAAAATTAGTGAAACATATTATAGTTTTTTAGTTCTGATTTTAGTTTTTTGGACATCCAAATCAAATTTATGTCATGTTTTATTTCTACGATGTTGGTCTAGAAACAGTAGTTTCGGGAAGAATTGCAGATTTCGTTTAAACGCCATACATTTTGTATAGTCTAACGACAGCTGTGATGTCATAGTTGTTGTTCATTTTGTATGGAGTATTTTTGCGAGTGGTATGAACAATGACAATGACTTCATAACTCATAAAATAATCAACATAAAAATGTTTTGCGTACACAGAGCGGTTTCTGTTACCCAGCACTTTCCAAGACAAATAAAAAAAGAAAATGCGTCTTCCCTATTAGCTCAAAGTCCGTCCTTACAAAATACTGTTGTTGTTACATTATTGTAACATAGTAGTTTATGCAACGGTTGCATAATCATAGGCCTTAAAACACTAGTGCGGTTTTATGAAACGAGCTTTGCGAGTTTCATAATAAGATCGCACGTGTGTTTTAAGGCGAAATTATGCAGAGTTGCATACATAACTTTATCTACACACATATTATAAACGGCGACACGGCGACGATGGGGCCCCGCCGGCTGCGGCGACGGCGGTGCGCTGGCCTGTAGCTGATATCTGTATCGTTATGACCATTACGATACTAAAATCGATACTGTAATAACATTACAGTACAGGTTGTCATAATGGTGGTCATTTCCTACGGTTTTTGATTACATTATGGAGGTTTTATGATATGTGAGTAGATAAAAGGTATTAATCATACACGAGACTAATGCCTAATGCCATCTATGATGCTGTTCTTAAACTAATTACTCAACACCCATCTTTTACCTCCTCCTTTTTTGAACTCTGTTAAAAATACGAACTTTGCTTTATGAACTTCGTTCTAACGTATATTGGGTGAGTAGCGTAAGTGTTTGAGTAGCGCAGAACTTTTGACATCAGTATTAAGATCATGGTACTTACCGTAAGATCTCACAATGGAATTTAATTTTGAATTGACTAATGTTCGTTTTGAGTAATTTTACCATTAAAAATAAAGTTGTTTGGTCTGACTCAAAACGAGTTACTTAGTCATTTCTATATTAGAAGCATGCTAAAACCAATAACTCTTTAGGTAAAGTAAGTCTTTGCTTTATTCTATTGTAACATACCTAATGCATTTGTACTCTTTTGTAATAATATCGCTTTAGGAATTATTTACTGAATAACCTGAAATTACATTAGGTGACAAAACATTTTATTGTTCTTAGTTGTTTATAAGTTTATTATTAGGTCTGTTATTGCGAGGAAGATGAAACAAAGAGCTGAAAAGGTTCGTTTGACAACAGAAACTGCCTGCTTAATAAGAATATTTATGATGCAAGGACGAATATGCAAAATGCGGTAGATATTTTCTCTGACCTTCCCTAGGCATTTGACTGTTTGGGGCATGAGAGACTACTTATTACACAAAGCTTAAGAACTATGGACATTGGACACTGGTTAAAGCACTCAACCTTGTCAAATCATACTTAAGCAAGAAGATTCTGAAAGGTTAGTTAATAGAGTGCAGTTTTCTAACTTACCTGTAAAGCATGGATTGCCTCAAGGCTCCATTTTGGACCCTTTTCTCTTCCTTGTTTAAAAATCTATCTAGCCTTATGAGTATACAAGTGTGACATGGTATTAACGTTGTATTATTCAACGTTTATGCCATTATTGTTTTTTCCTTTTCATATTTCTGCACAATGTAAATTCTACACATCTGCATTTGACCACATTAGTAATTCTTCACTGTCATTATTTTTATACAATCCCGTTTCTTCGTATTCGTGATTCGATTCCGCATAATATTAATTCCACACTACTGCATTTGATCACATTCGTCATACTGCAAAGGTCTTACTTTTACACAATCGCGTTTCTTCCTATTTTAACTCTTAGCTCGACGTACTTAACTATAACAGAAACTGTTATAAAAAAAGTATGTGCATACTTTTGTTTTATTTATTTTCATTTATATTAAAAAGAATATTTGAAAACAAAATAACCAACGAGAACATTTTCTCTCTTTATCATTATTTAAGCAATATTTCACTAATCTCATTGACATCTTTACGTCTGTTACTGAAAAGAGGGTCTCTTCCGAGGAACTCAAATGATTAAAAATGTAAAAAAATCAAGAACGCAGCCTTATGTTTTAAATTGTGTCTTGGAATGGTTAGAGAAAGGGAAGGGGAAAGGGGAAATATTAATCATGGAGATGTGTAGAATCATATTGATCAGAATCGCGAAGATTACATAAAAATAATGAATGTGAAGAATATGGAATATGATCAAATGCAGTTCTGTAGAATTCATATTGTGCAGTATCGCGAATAGGAAGAATCGGGATTGTATAAAAATAATGAATGCGAAGAACAGCGAATGTGGTCAAATGCAGATGTGTAGAATTCATATTGTGCAGAATTATGAATAGGAAGAAACAATAATGACATAAACGTCGAATAATCAAAGTAGCCCTTGTTGATGTACTTAATATAAGTTTATTTATGAAATTGAATACGGGGTGGATCGCGTGCCAGTATTAATTTCCCGAGTAACCCACAACCAATGTCTTTCTTAAGCAATAATGGGGTAACTAATAAATTGCCTGTATTGCTTGGTAAAAGTGCCGATAGTGTGGCGGTCTGTGATTAGGCGACCAGAGGACTTTTATAAATTTGTGTAAGTAAAGTAACTCATTAATTATGAAACTACAGCTTAACGCTATTTATATCTATCGAGGTCTATTTTTAATCACACAATTACATTTTTAATCATGTGAAAATACGTATTTTAGAAAATCCACTTGTATATCTTTAGGTCAAGAATGTGTCGGAGCTTTGATAACATTTTCTTGTTACTAACATCTAACTTTGCAAATTGGGAATAGATTTAAATATTCTGACGTCCAATGAAGTTTTTTTATATTTGAAACTTATTTATTACTAGCCGCTCGGCCACAGTGATAGCCAATATCCGTAGCGACGTTTACGCGATTTAATTATATTTTGTTGATTCTTCCACTTCCGTGAACTGTGATATTTCTTATTTTTAACCGACTTCAAAAAAGGAGAATGGATGGATGATTATTTTTAATCGATAGGGTATACCTTCCAGTTGGTCTCGTTGTAGTCAAATATGAGATCTGATAAGAGAATCTATGAGGAATCAATGGAACTCCTCAAATATTATAGGCATGCGTATAACAATCTTGGTATTTTCTGTAATAACTCAAGCAGTTACATTCCAAAAGTTGGTTCCAATTATTTAGTGAACTGGAACTGATGATTAACCACCGGATATCTTCCGGCCACCGGAACTCTTCAATGATAAGTATTTCACAGGTGGCGATTAGATCTCTGTATAAGATTGATGAGCAATTTATGCTCATGAAAATGCATGTGATAAAATAAAACCGGGTTCGAAGACCCAGGAGAACTCCATCAAAATTGATGTCCTTGCACCTTGTATAGCAGCATGAAAAGGCATGAAAAGGCATTTACAAAATGGAATTTAGAACCTCCTCCTTTTTTTAAAGTCGGTAAAAAAATTACAGTGACTCATCCACCACGTCAGACTGGGATTTCCATGACTAGTAAAGTGTGTTCTATCGATTCATGTCATGCTGGTTTCGCCATTCATATAATAATGTTTAGGTCCAGAACCTATTTTCCCATAAATAATCTATCTGAACGCTGTAAAAATTTCAGTGACCCATTTGGGTTACTATATTTAAAGACGCGGGAATATTATGCACTAGGGTAATACATACTTCTAACAAAAATTGTCCCTCCTGTGACCAAAAGTTAACGAAAACGACTGCTTAATTGTACGTTTTCTTCATGCAGTACCTAATGTCCTACATGTGGATATAGTTCAAACAAAAAATTTGGCCTGAGGGTCCTTCCTAAAACTTTTCGCGAACAGGAGGGCACATTTCTGAACCTAAACGTGTGTATGACCCACTACGAAGTGCTCTGTCAAACTGGAAACAGTTTAGGGTTCCGATAACTTCGGGCCCAAATCTATCCTAAGCTCTGTCTATTTGGGTCGTGCCAATTGACTTCTATGAACAATGAACACTACCTCGTTATTATGTTGTATACATCTGAAAGTGTGACATGACTTACATTAACATTGAAGTCGTGGATAAAATCATCGTCATAATAGAATCCAGTTGATTGATCAAATAATTTACAGACATTTAGATGGAGGAAATAAGTGTGTTATCACAAGGAATGAGCTTGTTCACATGGGCGTACCCAGGGGGGCAGGGGAGAACAGCTGCAGCAGCTGCCTACCCCTGGTAGTAGTGTATATGACAAAAAAAGCGCGGGAGATCCGGCCTAAAAAATGTGACTTGCCCCCCCCCCCACCCCCCGAGCAAGAAGCTATATAAAATAAACGCATAAACTGTGTTACCCTTAAATAATTAAGTAAGTCAATCGACGATCAATTTGATTCATAGTTTATTAGTTAGTAACATAAACAAGCGTGTTTTGCAAAGTTTGTGAATTTTTATTTTTAGATCGTAACATGGTCGCGGTTCCATTTCACGGGCCGCGCGTTGCGTGCGCCGCCCTCGTTTAACACAATTTTATGACATAGTTCCGACTCAGTATTTCACTTTTTGTTTAAACTATGTCTATCAGGGCATGCGCTAGTAGTATCTAATCCTGACAATACATCTTTTCTTTTGATACATGCAATAAGTATTATCAACAAGATGGGCCATAAGTTATTGGACTTTTAGAAACTTGATAGAGGCAAAACTACAAATGCAATTTTATTAGGCATTTATTATAAGTAATAAGCATTAGAAACACTGTCGTTTGCGTCTGTCCGTCTTGTTGCTGGCACTCCTGCAACCGACTATGCAATTGTATGAAAAGATGCTGACAATCATCATTTCTGGTACGTACGTTTTGCAAACTATGGCGTGTGACATATCAAATGAAAGGGCTTAATATGAGGATCTTATTTTTTTTTAGAATTTTAAAATAAACGTTTTTATTGGACGATTTGTATGGGGCACTTTACACGTTTCTTTAGGAAGACGCCGCTTAGCACAGTTGATCCTTGGGTTGTTTTGAGCTAAGTTAGTCCGGTTGACACGCCGTACCCTCCCGCTGACGGGGGGTGGGGGAGTGCATATCCCACGGTTGAGTCGACACGTTGGCGGTTAGGTTAGGTTAGGTTTTTGACTAAATTATACTTGGTAAAATTAAACATGACCAAGTATTTATTTGATAAACAATAGTTTTTTGGCCATACATAAGTAACCCATATTAAGTAAGGATGTTTTTGCCCATGATTTCATGCACGTAGAACTGTGCAATTTTCAGTAGTAAATTACTTAAAATATTTTGACAGTCCTTCGTCGTTCGCAAGTAGTTCAACACTCACACACTCGAACACGCAACATAATTGCCATGGGAGAGGCATTTCTTGCGCAGATCAACTTCAACAGTCTGCTATGTCCGACCTCGGGAGTTGCAGAGATCTTGAATTCTGTAAATGCATCTGGTCTTTTAGCACCAGATTGCGCATTAGAATCGTACAGAGTCATGTTATCGAAGCCGTCATTTTGACCAGATGCGAATGGGAAAAATAAGTGCTTATTCCACGCATTACACGTATACCATCAATTTTCCCGTTCCAGTTATTAGTCCCAAAGTCAGAAACTGCAGACCGTCGGTGTTGATCTGCGCACGGATTGCTTCACACACGGCCAACTTTAAGTTGACTATGCACCAGATAGATGGACGGGCGGACGGACAGACAAACAGACATACGGACAGATGGACAGACGGACAGACAGACAGACAGACAGACAGAAAGTCCAGTAGTTACCTAAATCACTCAAAAGGTTTATTTTAAAATTTTAAAAACTCAAACGAGCCCTTTCATTTGATATGTCACACGATACCTATTGTCTGCGAAACTTTTTTTAAATTTTCTGATTAACCCCTAAAGTGGCCCCCATTTTTATTTTAATACATCATTTACATAATTGTACCTAATTTCAACTCAATCGGTCCAGTAGTTTCGGAGCAAATTGGCTGTGAGAGACAGACACACGAGTGATCCTATAAAAGTTCCATTTTTTCCTTTTTAAGTACGGAACTATAAAAATATGTATTTGAATGAGATTGGGTCCTCTTGCTCTAAATACAGGAATGGATAAACAGTTGTTGAGAAGTAATGCGATAGCTTTTATATTTTTGATTGAAATGAAGAGTGCATTGATTTTATAAGCAAAACGCCTGTAACATTTAAACCATGCCTTTTGTAAAAGTATGTAAACTTATATTCCTAGTCAGTCAACCGTTTATGTATCAGCGATATTTTAAGCGAGCGATCCCAGTTCAAGCAGGCACGGTTTTCACAACGCTTCTATTTAGGAAGTCGTGTAACGCAAAGCCGGCCACCGCGATTTATTTTATGCGTGCCCCGGATAGTAAGATGGCTACGCGAAATAATGCACAAAAGACATCGTAAACCACACTAAAATTAAACTGCCGGGTTCACTCGTTACAGGCGAATCAGCTAAATTAGGGTATTCGCAGGCTATACGCTCGGTGGTCACGACTACTCCACTATTTCATCTTATTACACCTTATAATTCACCTTTGCACTGTTCATGTTAGAATAACCATAAGTAGGTACCCTTTTTTAAATTTAGTTTTCTCTGTTCGACTTCGTCCAAGTGGAATTCAGATATCTTGGAAACTAGGCCTAGGTGATGTCAATTTGACATTAGAAAATAATGTTAAGATAGTAGTTTATGCAACGGTTGCATAATGATAGGCCTTAAAACACGAGTGCGGTTTTCATGAAACGAGCCGATAGGCGAGTTTCATAATAAGATCGCACGTGTGTTTTAAGGCCAAATTATGCAGAGTTGCATACATAACTTTATCTACACACATATTATAAATCCTCCATGATGGGTTCAGAAACAATATTTTCTGGCAATAAGTTATTTGTTGCAATCGTGGCTGCATATTTCCGATATCCGGCGCATTTTCACATCACACACACTCCGAGAAGACTACTTACTATTCATATTTTCAACTAAAATGTAAATTACAAACAACTTTTTCTATTCAATTAATTCTACTTTCGTTCAGCAAAACACCAACATGGCGCCGATTCGATCCTCCGTCAAGACCATTTTTTTTTTAAATCATAGACAAACAGATGAAGTCTCTATTCTCACGTCACTCGAGATCAAATATTGTGCAGTTTATATTAAAAAAACATACTGAATTGACGTTTCGTATCAATAACTGTTTTAATATCTATGGATACTAGAATAGAGACCCATTTGAGTTTTGACAGCTGTTCCAAATTTAATCTCATTTCTTTACTAAAAACAATAAAGAAGTCATGTTATTTCTTTATCGCAGCACTGGTTTTTCCTAATTGGTTGTCAAAATGGTGGTCATTTCCTACGATTTTTGATTAACCAATGGAGGTTTTATGATATGGGTGTAGATAAAATCTATTAAAGATGCTTTATTGGTCCGAAATGTAGCAGCTAACCTTATGTATGGGTTCCTTGTTAATATTTGATATTAATAAATGACATGTTTTCAGGCAGGGTAATGTGTGCGTGACGGGTTCCTGTGACCTGGCAGGTACTAAATGGGGTCGGTATTTACAAAACTGATCAAAAACGGGTATTTTATTTTCCATTTTTGATAGCCTAGTATAAATAAGCACTGAAAGTAAAGCTTTTACGAGTATGTCCAAACTTGATCCCTTGGAGCTATGGTACCGTCGCGTTGGCCATCTAAGTTAGAGGTATTCTATGGCACGCGGTATGGTTTTTCAAATGAATGTTTGACTCCATGTCCTCTTTAGGTTGAAGGAAAAAAAAGAGGAAATATCGTTTCTCCTTGTCAGGCACATATACATATATGGACTCATGTCGTTGAAGAGCGCTTTTCAAACTAGCATTTTACTGCGCGTATAAGTTCATTTTGTACGCTCTTAAACGCGCGCCGTTGTCACATGCGCATCTCGTATGAGTGTAAACGCTCTTATAAGCTCATATACGTATGCCAAAACAAACTTATAAGCGCAGAAAAAACGCTCGTTTGAAAGCTTTCTTATAGTTGGGGTGGTTGTCGATATTTTATCACTTTTGTTAATGATCAGCAGCTCAATTACGCAGCACAATTGATATCGGTTTGGCTCGAAATGCAAACCAATTTAGTCTTCACTCTGTGTAAATAAGGATACAATTGGTTTACTTTTCGCGAAAGCGATACCAATTGGTGTTACGTAATTGAGCAGCTGATCTTTAATTTACTTCCTAGATCGCAAAGATCAAACAACGGTTTTGAATACGTTTATTTATTTAATTCAAACATTTAGTTGACATTCGAACCGATATAAAGATGAATCGTCAGGAATGATAATGTTACGGAATATTGTAATAAAAGTTTGGCGAATTATTTGAAGCAATGCGATATTGTTCACGAAACCACTGTGCCATACAAGCCACAGCAAAATGGCGTCGCCAAACGTTCAAACAAACCGTTAATGGAGAAAAGCGAGGGCTACGTTACAAAAAGCTAATTTAGTAAAGAAATATTGGGCTGAAGCAGTAAATAATGCTTTTTGAGACCTGCCTGACGAGAAAGGTAAGACTAACAGTATTTCGAATCGGGTTCAGGCAATTTTGACCAATTGGGTCTTGCATTTATGTGCTGTTATAGACATAATATAGACCAAGCATTTTGTAATCTAAAAAACAGATGATTCCGTTCCGACCCAAGGCACAAATTACTATGCTCAACTGGTTGTGCCGTGGGTACTTTTGATTTGTGCACAAGCGAATCAAAAGTACCCACGGCACAACCAGTTGAGCATGTTAAGTACAAATCATCAATCGCTACGATGGCAAGGCTGCCTGCCTCATGACACATTTTTTAATATCAAGACTGCAGTCTCGGATTATATTGTATTTGGACGCACCAAAGATCTTTTTCATGGCACACTGTCATGGTAGTTTGAAATTCTACTTTAAAACCGTACCTCACAAAGTTCTGTATTAACTGGGCGCATTTCTGGAGATACATCTTTATACTCGGCAGCAGTGGACGGGTGAGCGTGAAGAAACCCGATTAATGTTACTTAGAGTGATCCTTGAGTTGTCTTTTCTCAGATAGCGAACACATTTTCTTACTTAGATGTCTATCCAGCAAGAAGAAGACGCGCTCAAACCAAATTTATCTTAATGCATAAAACATTAAACCGCGTTTTTATTTAAAAAAATCTCTCATAATTAAACTCTATTTCTCCGTTTTTATTTGAAATTGTACTTACCTATTAAAAAATTGTTTTGTCTGTGTCATTACAAGGTAAACCTAAAACTGATGCCTGAAATAAATGGTTTATTATTATTATTATATATGAAAACACATTTAATCAGACAGTCTCTATAGGGTACGGAACGGCTAAAATGAAGAAAAAAAAAACAATAGCTTTTATTTATTTATTTATTACTTACATGCATAGATCGTGTCTGTCCATACGTGTATACGCCATCAGACTGTTGCAAAAACAACCTAAACTTATTAATTCTCTCAAGACATTTTTTTTAATTATATAGAATATTCAAGTATAAAATAATAAATGGAGTAAACGGCGATTATTAGATTTAGAATTGATCTTTCTTATTATCCATCATAAATTCATTCACCGAACATTTTCAGCTTTTTGGCAAATATACTCGTAAGTTCGCTCTAGGTAGTATATAGCTTTTACTTGGTCCGGTATTTCCTTCCAAATTCTGACTTAGGCGAAATAAAGGCTATTGCTAATCATTTTAATTTTTGAGCGTGGTAAGAAAAGCTTTATTTGTGTTATACCTTACATTTTGCGTCTCTTTGAATAAGTGTTTACTCTCACGCATCTGCATAATCTATAAATTATAAAATAAAAAAACCGACTTCAAATAGCCTTTGAAAAGTACCTAAGTTTTTTTGTTCGCATTTTATTTATTATCCTTGGATTTAACGACACACATGTACTACATAAGTAACAATAGCATAATGCCCATTGCTCATCAACATTTACAAACTGTTGCTATCCACGGTGCAAAGATGTCAATCGTTGAGGAGTTCTCCTGGTTCTTCAATTTTACTACATGAATTTACATGGATATAATAAGTTGCTTCATAACTTTATACAGCAACTTAATCGCCAACCATGAAATACTCAACATTAAGGAGTTCCGGTGATCATCTATGGTCTTCATCAACAGTTGCACTTCACCAAATAATGCTTTTGGAACGTAACAGCTTGAGTTATTACAGAAAATACTAAAATTGCTCTATGCTTGCCTATAATATTTGAAGAGTTCCATCGATTCCTTATAGATCCTCTGATTATAACTCGACTTTGACGACAACGGGACCAAACTGAAAGTATACCCTACCGATTAAAAAAAGTTTTTTCAAAATCGGTTTATAAATGTCGGAGTTCTGAAGTAACAAACATAAAAAAAAATACAACTGAATTGAGAACCTCCTCCTTTTTTTTTGAAGTCGGTTAAAAAATAGGCAGAGATAATAATATATTGGCAGGAAAGCGCGAGTATTCGATACTTAATAAAGTGAGGTTTGCGGCTTTGTGGGCAATGGATACCTGTAAGTATGCGTATGCATTTTTTTGCATGACAAATGAGTAGACATTTAGCATACGTGCTGTTTACCCACATAATAATGCCGTAGTGCAGCCACGCGTGTGCATATGCGAAGTAATAGTACCCGAGCCAGGTACTTTCGTGTACCATTTCCTCCTGGGCGATAACTCGTAAAATGGTTCGGAGAGTTTTATCATGAAGCCTCGTGACAGTCAGCTGCAGTTCCGTGGGTGGATTGAGCATTTGGTAACCTTTTTTATTAATTTTCTAATTTACGCCCCAAAAGTGGGGGTGGTGTTCAAAATTCATTTATTTACGTCACACGTCCGTGTTGCGGTCACCGACAAACATATGTGTACCAAATATCAACCAAGTTGGTCCAATATTTTCGGAGCAAATTGGCTGGGACAGGGACAGACAGACAGATACATGAGTCATCTTATAGGGGTTCCGTTTTTTATTTTGAGGTACGGAACCCTAAAAATACATTTTATACTTAAAATCACCTTGTCGAGTATCACCATTACATGAATACGGTCACATACCGACTGGCACTGACTGAGGGGCAGGACGCAATGAATTGGAGCCCTTAACAATGTTGCTAGGAATAAAAAATATGCACTGAATGGGGTGCTATGTGGTTTTTCATTTCACACCGTTTTTCATCTTACCCCCACTCACCTTAACGAACAACAAATACCTTCCCCTTAACACAGTCGAGCACCTGTAGTCCAGTTTCATTACACCTTTCCAACACTTGTGAGGGTGACCGTCTAAGTAATCTGCCCAAGTGTCGTTTGAAACTTCGAAAAGTACGACCGCGATGCCCGAGCCGGTGATGTCGGGTGCCTTGTAAAATCGAGCGCTGGTAAACTTTGTCGGTATCGAAAGCGTGTGGACGACGGGCAGTTAAAATTTGTCTATTTACGTTCACGTGATTTTACCAGCATATTCTACACTATTAAAATCATATACTTACAGTTCTGCTCAAAGTTCACAGCTCCCCTAGAAGGTTCTTATGACATCGACATTTCTACTTATCGAATTTCCAGGGCCTATATTCACCACTAGCTGTAACCGGTAAGTGTTGCAACGCTTTGTTAATTTTAATCGGTCATAATCTGTCCTAGGCGCGTGCACAACAACTCACCAATGTCTCATCGTTATCAGATGAATGGTATGGGAATGCGTAGGAGACGTACGAATAAACAAAGAGATAAACAAAACAATTCAAAGAGCGCACCTCTCCACCAAAATTGAACTAAGTACTTAGTCGCAATAGTCTTCGAAGTAAAAATCTCTGTGACATACAGATGGACGGACGGACGGACAAACTAACAGACAGACAGACAGACAGACGGATAGAAAGACAAACGGACAGGAAAAAATAATCGGTTTCCGAATTTTGCCATTTGGCTAAGAATTCCTAAAAATAGAGCATTACCAGTTCATACGTTGTTTTTTTTTTTAAGATTCACGTACGTATTTTGTTAAGTTTATATTTTATTATTACCTACATCTAGTAAAGTTCTTCCTTAACATGGTACAGCGTTTGAACCCTAGCCGTATTTTTCTAACTCCTTTGGTATTGGGTATTCATTCTGTAATCGTATGGCCGTATAATCGTAGAGGCCATGTGCAATCTAGATCATGTTTAAACATGCATTTGGCATTCTTTTAAATGGTATTCTGCTAATCTAGAATACCATTAATCTGATATTCTGCATGTCTGGTATTCTGTACGTCTAGCATTATTTATGCTAATTTGTCATTTCGCTAATCTGACATTCTACGTTTGTGGCATAAAGCGTCAAATCCCGTCAGTCAATTGATTCATAGAAAATATCATAACTGCTAGCTCCATTTAAAATGATGACCTTGTAATTTACTGCACTAATGGCCGAATTCAGAAACGCCATTTAAGCATTTGACTAGATAGGTATTAAGTACCTAGTTAAATGTCCCTCAACTAGTTGTCAACCTATACAGAAACGTCACTGAAACGTTACTTTAATTAAATCTCAAATTGAGCGACTTTCTGAATTCGGCCATTAATTTAAATTAAAATATAGTATAATGTAATTAAATAGTTAATAGTATATCTTTTGGTTGGTGAGTATTGTTATAAAATAAACAATAGTAGGTAACATCTAAGTTATAATAAAGTAATCTAACGTTTAATCATTCGTTACTTATTAATATTTATTTAATAAAGCACTTGAAAAAGATCAAATCCAGGTTCTTTACACTTATTCTATTTCTTGAATAAAAACGAGGTATCTAATTCAATTTTCACATTTAATAATCGTAGACATTATAAAACCGTAAATAGTTATTTGCCCAGCATATACGAGTAGGTAGTTGTGAGGTAGATAATTATTAATTAAATTATCCAAGCGATTAATGTAACAGGATCGTATACTGAATTTCATTTTAGGAGTTCCGTACCTAAAGGTAATAAAAGAGACCTCATTCTGATTATAAGGGTCCCTTTTTACCTTCCATCTATCTGTCTGTCTGTATGTCACAGCCATTTATCTCATCAACTACTAACGTAATTAACTTCAAATTCGAAATAGTTTTAGAACTTGCGTGCCTCCATATATTGTAAGAATAAAATGATTAAGCATTTAAAAAATTACTGAAAAAGGGGGCCTAGAACCACTTCGGTTCGAATTTTGAAAGTCAAACAATAAGGTCAAAAGGCATGTCATTGAAAGGGCTATTATTTGTCTCAACTGTCTTTTGATAAGATATATATTTCAGTAACGGTGGGAAGAGTTCGGGGTTTAGGTGGCACTTGAAGTTTGTGTTAGTATGTATAAATAATTTGAATAAATACTACATAACTTAAGTATACGAGTACACTCGAAGTCCGCGTCACTTCTAGAGTACTTATTTGAACACAAAGACACAAGACACAAGTCTCCAAATTAACAATGGCCAGTCAAATTGATCTTTAATTAAACTGACGTTTGAGTGACATTTATGTATAGGTTGACAACTAGTTAAGGGACATTTAACTATTTAATCTCTAATCAAATGATTAAGTGGCGTTTGTGAATTCGGCCATTAGCGGACTTTATTTATAACCTTTTCGTCGCCGCCGGGCCATTAACAGCCGTATGCAGTGCTCTGAGTACCACAGATATTTTGCCGCACGACCTTAATTTGGCAAGGGAGTTCGACTATGTCTTGAGGCTAAAAATAATTAAATCCAGGGTTTTCACATGATCATCGTACCATGAAATTCGTGGTGAAACCATTATTTCTGTTTGAATTAACTTCTAAATGAATTTTTGGATTTAAAATAACGGACATGTCACCGTCACCATCTTATATTGGCCGAGAAACAAAAATAAAAACAAAAAGTTTGAGTACTTACATTAAGATACACATACATAGCATCATGCCCGAAATCCCTAATGGGGTGGGCAGACCCACAAGACTACTCGTGGCCACGTTCGATTAATTAGTCCTAAGTTGGTATGATGAACCGTATGGTGACACGTGATCAGCCCATCGCCCATAGTCTACCATGTTGGAGAGGACCCGTCCCTTAGTCGACTTTTACGACATGCCAGGATATTAAGCATCTGCACGCATTCTATGCTATTTCTTCACTCCCAGTGCAGCAGAGGAAACATTAAGATATGATTTTCAAATTAGACTTCCAAACAAAAAATTAAGTCTGATCGTGTATAGCTCGCTTAACACATGAAGTGCTGAAGTAAGAAGGGCTGTGTTTACCACACACAGCAGTAGGTGCATTTTTAATTTGTTTTGCGCTTATATATTTCGTGGAATTTAAAGTTTCGGATTCCGTTCGCGTTGTGCTTAGGACGAAGACAATGTGACCCGAGTGGGTTCCCGCCGACGCTGTGCCTTGCCCGAACCAGTCCGCTTCCGAACCAGTCTGCTTCCGAACGCGCCCCTGGTAGCACGCTCGCATCGCGCGGTGCAACTCTTAACCACCCGTAAGTTTAGTGATAACTCTTCCAAAGTTGACACTCCGCACAAAAGTCATACTCGGTTAAATAATAATATTTATGTGTAAAATATAAGAATACTGATAGTTTAATGTATAATGCATCTTCTTTTTTAATTTACCGCAAATTGCATATACTTAACCCTGAAATTTTAAGGGTACGCAATGAAATATTTATAATTTACTAGAGGTATAAATTATCCCTTCACCTAATTACGATTTTTAACTTTAGTATAGCTAGTATAAAAATAATAGTGCAGAACAACTTACAAAGCTCAATAAAAACTAAGTTTTGTTTTAGCAAATAATTTCAATAATAAAAAACCTAAAATCCTCTTTGTCCAAAAAAAACAGGCAACTATACCGGAAACCCACAATCTTAAAAATATAAATTACTTTTTTAGTCAATATTCTAATATGCTTTTACAAAATGTGGCTGCTTTAATTACTACATTATTAAGACATCATATTTTTTTAACCTACTTAAAAAAGACCAAAGGGGGAGCTTCTCAATTCGTCGCGTATATTTGTTTTGTTTTTTTTTTTACCATTTAAAATGGATATAATAGTTCTAGTTCAAATTATAGCGAGTTTTGAAATGTAATAAGTGGAATTTTAATGCACCATTGATTATATACCTACGCAAAAAAATCCCTTTTCCTTCTGTAGACTATTCGTATTTAACTCCTTTCAAAATTACATAGCAATAATATATTAGGTATGCAATAGAAGATATTTCATAAACCGCCCGTTTCAATTTGCTGAAAATATGATGCGTTATCCAGTAATCTACTAGAAGCCTAATTACCAGACATTTTTAGAACCTGCGAGATATCACTTATCAAAGCAAACATTAGACGGATCAAATTGATAAATTTTCTCGCCATGACGTAAGAACTATTGTAAGTTGGTAAGTAAATTTGCGTAATGTATCTATGTTGTATAAGTCTTACGTGGCGCATGTTTTGTGAATTATTTTTGATAAAAAGTATTTTCAAATAATATGGAAATAATTTAAAGTTTTCTTGTGAAAAATAATGTTAAATTAAGTTCGAAGTAACGTTTAAAGTCAACTATCAATAAATTGTATTAAGTAGGCATTATCACACGTTTAATTGAGACTATTCCTTTGCACCCTGTTGTAGTGACGTTATTTGAGCGTTCTTAATTTAAATTTATGTTTACAATGCAAAAAATAGCGTTTTCCGAGCAGCCAAATTGTGCGAAAAATACCACTTTATCACACTAGTGCTATTTAATTTTCAGTATTTTGTTTAATTTTTAACTCCGTCGTCAGCCCGACGCGAAGTGTTTTTATAATTTGTGAAAAGTTTTACAAATTAGTCAAGTACTTACAGATTATCATTCATATGAAAGGTACAATAAAACTAATACTTCAATAGGTTCACAATGCGTAGTAAAATGTTGTATGATAGACGTGCGTAAGATGACTTCCGACTCGTGTCGAATAATACACTCGCTCGCTTGTGGATAAAAATGTCACTCGTCGGGAATTACATACTTTCCGCATTTGTAGCATAAATGATTATTGTATTAAGAAAATTCCAGAAACTAATAATACCTAGTTTTACTTCAGGAGCAATACCTACACTAACGATTTTCCATGACCATCTTGTTCTTATGTCTATCAATTATGGTTAAACGAAACAAACAAATCCATATTTTCCATACTAATATTATAAATGCGAAAAAGTGTCTGTAACGTTTTCACGGATTAATTGCTAAACCGATTATGATGAAATTTGGTATGGAAATGGTTTGAGCCCTGGAGCATGACAAAGGCTATTTTCTTTTTAAAGAAAAAAAAAAGAAAGTAAGATGTTTCGTCCGTAAGCTAATCTACCGAGCTTAAAAGTAATAATAACAGCATTGGGATGTGACGACCATAGCTCGCTGGTGTTACCAGTGCAATCAGTCACGCAAGGCAGCTTGTGGCGAGCTGATGGAGAGCAGCGACTCCACGGACCTGAGTGCTCCCGAAGGAAGTCTCTGTTCTCATCTCCGCTTGCCTTCACCGGCTAGTTCGAGAGAACAATGACGAGGCATAGACCCTAACCTATGTCTTGCCCTTCACCGGCCGGTCGCGAGAGCTTTATGCCCAAGTAAGGTGTGATGAGAAAGTGGCGAGTGGGCACCGCAAGACGGTAGCTTAAAGTCCAAAAACACTTCCGTCCGTCAGCCGCTTGGGTATTGTTGGCTCCTTGCTGCTGTGTATTTGTTGCTATTTTGGGGGGCCCAGGCCATTGACTTAGCGAGTTACCGACTACTATTTTAACCGGTTATATAGACGATGACCAGGTAGACGCCATAGTCTCTTTCATAGCCCGGTTAGCCAATTCACAGCATTGCTTCCACATAATCCAGTTAGTGTTGTATCCATTTCCGTACTATAGTCCTACGATAACCGGTGGTTGACCGTGCGTGCACACTTCTATAGTAAATGAACTCAGGCGTAATCGCTGGTTAGTGTTACAAGTACATCACATTTCAATTAAAAGTTCTCTTACGCGTGTTTTACTCTTCTGCCCCATTTACGCATTCCAAAGGCTCGGTACTCTCATAGTCTCTTGATAGAAAAAGACATACATAACAATAATAATTATCTATACATTTAATAAAATAGTAAAATGGACAAAGTCTGCGCATTGAAGATAACAAGGAAAAAATGCAAAAGGGGGTTTCAGAATGAGCAACACAAAACAAAGCAATTGATTTTGAATTTCATGTCTGTTTGTCTGATTGTATGTGGGCGATAAACTTTAAAAGTAATGAGTAGATTTCAATGCGGTTTTCAATATTATAGGTATTAAGAAAACATCAGGCAGGACATGAGTTAGAGAAACTTTTGGAAATCAAACTGGAAAGGGGTAAAAGAGGGGCTTGAAGTTAGTAGCTATAGGAAAAATTAGGTATATTAGAGAAATAAAGAAACGTATACCCCTAAAAGAGGTGCCCTGGGGTGTTAAACTGTAAATGGGAAAAACTGACTTCATTTGTTTATCAACCTGAAACTTGGTATAAATGCTGTTCAAAACCAACAATTAGATAGGGGATCAAGAAAAAAACGAAACAACCCCTAAAAAGGGAAGTCTCGATGTTATGAAGTTTGTATAGATTTGTATTCAAAATTCAAGTTGATAAACAAATTGAATCAGTTTCTCTCATTCAAAGTTTAACACCTCACGGCAACCCTTTTTAGCGGGTTTTTTTTTACGAATTCTTAATTATTTTTTTAACAGTAGGGTTTAAACCTAGTTTAAAATTCTTTTTTCTTACTTTAACTTCTACCTCCCCCCTCTTTTACCCCTTTTTCTAGTTTTATTTGCAAAAGTTTCCATAGCCGTGTTCTGTTTGCCGTTACTCTGAATATAATATCGAAAACCGCATTGGAATCCGTTCACTAGCTTAAAAGTTAAAGTTTATCGCACACATACAGTCAGACAAACAGACAAACATACATGGAATTCAAAAACGACCAGGTTCTGAAGCCCTCCATAGCATATTTTCATTGTTATCTTCAATGTAAAGACCTCTTCCACTTTACGATTTAATTATAACGCATAGGTAGATTAAAAAGGTGTATTCATCCTACAAGTGATTAAATATCTTTTATGCAAATGCATAAAAGAAAACCGGACAAGTGCGAGTTAAACTCGCGTGGAGAGGGTTCCGTTCCGTACATGATTATCTGAAATTTACTAGGTTACCTTAAATACCATACACTTCTTATAGGTTTTCCTGTAATCTATAGGCAAAGATCTTTTTTCTGTATTTTTTTCAAAATTTTAGCCCCAGTAGTTTCGGAAATAAGGGGGGGAATGGTCATTTTTCGCCTATTTTCCTGAATAACTTCTAAACTATTTTACTTAAAATTCAAAAAAATATATATATTTAAGATCCTCACAATAAGCCCTTTCATTTGATATGTCACACGATATAGGTGGCATTTTTTTTTTTTTAATTTTCTAGTTTACCCCCAAAAAGTGGCCCCTATGTTTAAAATTCATATATTTACGTCACACGTCCGTGTTGCGGTCACTAACTTACATATGAGTACCAAATTTCAACTCTATCGGTCCAGTAGTTTCGGAGCAAATTGGCTGTGACAGACGGACAGACAGACAGACAAACAGACACACGAGTGATCCTATAAGGGTTCCTTTTTTCCTTTTGAGGTAGGGAACCCTAAAAACAACCAATTTAAATCGGAAAAAGGAATAAGTTAATACTTATTCCTTTTATATATTTTTTATAAAGTAAATTGAGGATTCAGGCAGTAATCTAATAAAATAGCATTGCATTCAGGGAATATCGTGTCGAATAGGGTTGTTAACCCGACCGAGCCGGAATACCGTTATGCACCCGATGGCTAATACAACCGCACGCAGCACAGACGTCTCTTTGAGATATACACTTCTTGGAACATACGAGTAAGTTCTATTTGAATTACCGCTTATCATGCAAGACTTAGATAAGAACCGCCGTTGCTTCATTAGCATTAAATTGTATCAAACAGCTCAAGCTAATAGGACGCATCTGTGAACAAGTTATTACAAGCAAAATTTGTCGTATGAATTAAATGTAGTTAAATTCATCGTTTATTTACAACTCAATATAATATTAAACTTCTAAAACTTACAACGTCCGGCAGGCGTCCGCGTTACAGCAGTTTGGATGGAAATGTCTTATGTAATAATATATAGGTATAAATATCTCTTCCGTCTGTCTGCCTATCTGTATATCACAGTCACTTTATCTCGAAGACTACCTATTTAAGCGACAAAGCTGTAATTTTATACAATTATGAATGTTGGTCGGGCGCACAAAGTAAATTAGGTATTCAATTTAAATAAATATTTTTTTGACGCTAGATCCCATAAATGTTTACAGCAAACGTAAAAAAAATCGTCAACCTCGAACGGGATGGCGTTGGATAGCTCTTTAAAATGTAGTACCAGTATGTAATGAGCAATTTTTAGATTTGGAGGACTGTTTAGGAAATGTTGAGCCCTAAAGGTAACCTTTTTGTTCGAGTTACGTGTCCCCATCCCTACAGACAAAACTGTTATAAAAAAAATCTTATATGAAATCTTATATAACGAGAAAAATCATCTAACATAGCACCAAATAACTCTGAATAGAAAACCAGTTACCCAAAAAATTACTGTTTTCGGAATGATAACGGCTATGAAACTCTACACTGAGCATGACCCGACATCCTTTGACCGGTGTTATGTTTTTTCAATATATTTATTCAAATATAGAATATCGCTGCCACTTACCAAATGATAGTTAGCTTTAACAAATTGCTGCTAAACCAATCGGTAGTCAGTTCCGTACCTAAGATTTTTAAGTTATCTTCAGACCTTTTGTTTGCTTAAGAGACAATTAATAAAAAAATCAACAGGAGGCCGCTTCCTACCTTACCTTTATAATTTTTCAGCTGGCCCGACGATTTTTTTTATTAAATGTCTCTTAAGAAAACAATAGTATAGAAGATAAATTAAAAATCTTATGATATGGAACTGACTACCAAATAGTTCAGCAGTAATTTTGTTAAAGCTAACTATAATAATTTTGTAATTGGCATCGACATTTAATTTCATACTTTTTGATGAATCGTTTTCAAGCTCTTTTTTTAGTCAAGGGTTTTGTTTTTAATTTTAAATGTAATTTTTAATTTTAAACTTTTTACATGAAAATAATTTGATTGAGGGAACTGTTAACAATCACTATCATCATTTAATATACTGTTACCTGAATCAATTCAACTGATTTTCATCAAACCTTCAGCTAACAAGTACCTCGACAAAAGTAGCTTAACTATATACTAGAACTGTCTCGTAATAATTAAGATTACATTTTGGAAGGCACACCCAAATGCATAAAAAACAGTTTTAAGATAATCACGAAGAAACATAGATAGACATTAAGGAGGTAAGGGATAATAATTACCCTATTTCCTATACCATATACCGACGTTTCATGAAAATCCGTTCAGCCATACGTACGGCTAGTAGTAGTAGTAACAAAAATATAGACGCATACACACAACATTTTTCCCATTAGAAAATAGCATCAAACTATGAAAGCAATCATAAGTTTCATTAGAGTTTAGAACTCGCACTTGAAGGGCTTTTTTTGTACTCCGAGAAATGAAATGAGCGTGAATGCTGATGTTTTCTACTGTCCGTATAAAAAGGGTTAAGATTATTTAGTCCAAAGGCATACTCATACATATTACAGCGCACAGATTCACTGGCCTTAAGTATAGACATTTTAATAAATAAACAAGAAATCTAATTATTCGGTGTAAAATCAGTAAATACAGACTCACGCAATTAGGGTTTCGTAATTAACTATGAAATGAAACGAAGGATAACTTCCGCACACTCTTATCTATTTATGCAAAATGCAATGTGATTTTCAAAATTTATTCCGTTTTATATATGTTTCTTGAAACCCATAATTATCTCCTATCCTTATATTTATCTGTAGAATATAACTTTAAATATACTATATAGCAATCATTTTCGAAGTATGTGTTACAGATGTAGTGCATAATTAGTTTCCATCGTGTTTTATCGGAAAAGTTCGTATTTATCGTACTCTCTCAATTAGCTTCAGCAGGTCTCCAATTCTCGGCGCATTCGAAATAATCTAAAAATCGAGATTAAACGTCAGTGCATACAGTCATTTGACACAGCTGTATGAATCTGACGTTTAATCTTGCAATCGACATTATCTCGTAAACACCGAGAATTGGGGGCCATTAGCCATCATACCATGCTGTCATTTTTCATTTTGTCATTTGACAGTAAATAATAAAGTATCATATTAATGAGTATAAACATGTCACTCATTGAATACAATAATTAATTGGCACTTCGGGTCCCGTCGTCTTCCGATTGAGATCCGAGTTTTACCGATGGAAACATATTATTCACTATATCTGTAGCGATTTTTGGAGAACGGTCTTTTGCGTACATTATTGGTAATAAATAAACTAGAACTATAATATTTAATTAATTATTTATCTATTATTTATTTACACAAGCCTTAAGAGCTTACGTTGGGATTAGATCGATTTGTGTAAAGATTGGGCAATCTTTACACAAATCGATCTAATCCCAACGTAAGCTCTTAAGGCTTGTGTAAATAAATAATAGATAAATAATTAATTAAATATAATAAATATGATTAATAAAAAAGTGGTTGTGATAAGCATGGCTTTAATATTTTGACCTACTATCTAAATTCAAAAAACAAAAATATATTTGTGTTTTTACTTTAACAATAGATGCGGGCACTTGATTTGTATAAGAATGCCAAATTTCAAGTTAATAACATTAAAAGTTGCTGAGATAAATAGCAGTGATACGAGTATACAGATGGACACATAATTCTAGTCAAATAATGAAGTTTGTTCAACACCTTCACCTCCGCGTGTCAAATAAAGCATTTTTAGTTTTAAAACGATGAAATAAAATCCATTTTGTTTGTTCAATGCTAAACGAACGTTATGGCTCCTTTTTAAATGCCTCATAAAAAGTTTTTCCCTATGTATTCTCATGTAATGTTTATTGTTCTTTCATACTGCAGAAAAAAACATAATCACACTAATATTATTAATGCGAAAGTTTATTTGCGTCTGTGCGTGAGTTAGTTTGTTTGTTACTCTTTCACGCTTCAAAGGCTGGACCGATTTAGATGAAATTTGGAATGGAGATAGCTTATACCCTGAATTACCACACAGATTTTTTATACCGGAAAAATTAAAATTTCCAAATGGAATAACTATAAACGAGTTCCACGCGGCCGAAGTCGCGGGCAGAAGTTAGTTTACAAATAATTTGATATTCAAAAAGGAAGGTTTTGTCATTAATATTGAAATACATGTTAGTACAAGTGTTGCGAGTGTGTGGCTCTCGTCACGGGCGCACAAAGGGTCGAAGCGTTTGTTTGAACGAAACAATGTCTTGAGCCCTGTCGAGAAAACCATAAACTGTTATTTTGATACCACCCACATTTAAATAAACTTTGATGTGTGAATAAGGTGTTTGTAATAGATAAGATCCATCTACTAAAGAACACTCCAAATGTAAATTTCTACTTGTGATCCGTTAGACATCTATCTATTCGCGAAACATGTAAATTATGTTTGATAAAAGGCAAGAGATAATTTATTAACAAATTGGCAAATTTTATGATAAAAGGAACTTAAGCTGAGTGTTGACTGACAAACTGCACGCCATATTATAATTATTTATATTATAATATTATTAAAAAAAACAACTCCGAAATCCCTTTGAAAATTAAGAAATAATAACGCCATAGTTAGTAACTTATCCAAAAGCATCAGATATATTTATTAATCTGTACAATACAAATTAAAATCGAAATATAGGGGGGGAGAGGGCATTCAGAATTAGCAACACAACCCATCCCAATGGTTTTCGAATTTCATGTCTGTTTGTCTTTTCTGTAATTGTATCCGCGCGATTAACTTAAAAAGTACTAGACGGATTCCAATGCGGTTTTCAATGTTATATTAAGGGTTACTTTACTTTTTTGTCTTGACATAGGCTATAGACATTTTTGGGTAAGGGAATCTGTGGTAAGGGTAAAAGAGGGGGTTGAAAGTAGTTTGAGAAAAACGAATTCCATAAGTTTATCAACCTGCAACTTGGTATAAAACGAAAAACAACTCTTCAAAACAATAAATTAGGTACACGTTAGAGAAAAAATCCAAAATAACCGCTAAAAACGGATGTCTTGGCGTGTTAAACTTTGCTTTAATAGCAAATATTATATTATAAATGCAAAAGTTTTTGTGTGTGTGTCTGTATGTTTGTTACCACTCCGCTCCATCGCATGTACCTATCTTTTCGACACTGACTTAAATCAATGATTTCTATCAGTACATGAGAAATTTCATAGTGACCGCACCGGAATACGTTACTCGTGAAATGAAAGAGGTCGCTCATTAACCGACTTCAAAAAAAATCCGAAGAGGAGGTTCTAAATTCGACGCGTATATTTGTTTATTTTTTTAATTATCATCATCCTCATCCGAAAACGGTAATGAGTGCACTTGATAATTCTTTTCTTGACAAAAGTGTCGGATAATGCCAAGATAATGCCGTGAGGCTCGTTAAGCAAATTCAGAAACAATTCAAAGAACACTGATAAAGCGAGAAGTGTTCATTCGTAATCACATACAACCTTTTATCTGAAATAGTCTTGTACGATTTTTTTACAAAATAATTGATTTTTATTTTTTCCCGTTTCTAAAATACTTTTTCGAAAAATGGCGAATGTAAGAAAGAGAACGCAAGTGTTACAGTAGTAGAAAAGGATATAACACTATTCTCACGGTTCACGCACGCACGTCGCTGTAAAGTCTAATGTACTGATCTAAATTTTTGGTGTAAGCCATATTGCTTTCAATCGAAAACGACATTGTAATAATATGCATGCAGACTGGCTGTTAATCAAAATGTGCTATTCCAATTGTTAATTCTGGTCCCTGACACATATAATTATCACGTGGCCCTTGCCCTTACTCTGGACCCAGATAATTTTATTTGCGGGTCACAGCGCGCTGCATTGTGTTATCATATAACATAATTA
Organism: Tortricodes alternella; assembly: GCA_947859335.1. Classification (NCBI taxonomy): domain Eukaryota; kingdom Metazoa; phylum Arthropoda; class Insecta; order Lepidoptera; family Tortricidae; genus Tortricodes; species Tortricodes alternella. The sequence goes on along the minus strand of OX401970.1, from coordinate 15,236,914 downwards.
TTAAACAGAGTCGAATATATATTTTTGAATCTAAAAGAAGCCCAAACCAAATGGTACTGCTTGTAGAATCAATTCTTTTACAGTCTCCTCTTTCGAATTTACAATGGTCTGAAGTTTGAGTATTGAAAAACTGAACACTCAGATTAGAAATTATATATACATTTTATAATGGGGGGAAGACATTTAAGAAAATTTGGTCTTATCAAAAAATGGGTAAAAATAACGGTCTTCGGTTGTAAAGTCATTGCCAGACGGGTTTCAGTCCGCACTTTAGGTAGGCTCGGCCGTCGGGTTGCTCGGAGCTGTAAATCGCAGTAGGTTGCCGCTCGCTTGTTCGGCTTCGCGCGTCGTCATACATAGCATGTCATAGCGTATTTAATACCTACTTATGATTTTATTTATCCTGTTAATTGCTGTGCGTTCGTCAATTCATAATATACTATAATAATTAATTAATAATAATGACTAATAATAAGTATATGTATTTATAAAATACGGTTATGTTTATGAGTGCATGAATCTATCTGTTTTCTTAAGTATATCATTCTTACTTACACTAGTTTATTTTATTTTCTCCCATAAGTAAGTAACAAACTTAACATTAATAAAGAATCCCACATATATGCATACTCGCGAAAAACATAATCATCCCTTTGTTTTCGCACAGTCTGGCACTGCGTCGACGCGCGAGCCGTGGCGGCGACCGGAAGTTGTCTTTGATTTTCTGCCTGTGTTAGTGCTCATATAGCCTAGATGTTTGGTGTTGTTGGGTGAAACGGATAGCAAACTGACAACCCTAGCGAACATGAAAGACCAAGTGTTGTGCAACAGAGAAGGATGGCATGATTAGGCATATCTTGTACCTAAACACGGGTTCTGTTAGACAGTGATTCGTCTGTACGTTAGTGCTTTTATCTATTCTGTGTTATTGCCCCCATTGCCCCCTCAGTATCCGCGCGTACCGTGGAGTACCTATTGAAATAACTCGGTTTTAATATTATATGCAACGCGTCAGTTAAAAATTGGTTAGTTAAACTCATTAAAATTAACGTTATTCAGTATTGGTAATATCATCGCAATAATTTTCGTGAGAAAACATCCGAAGACAAAGTTAATTCTACCACTTGTCTTTGTGTGTATTTATCCTCGTACTGTATTCAACAAGTACCTAATGAAGTTTGATCATGCCCCGTCGTTTCCCACGTCTCAACAAATAGTAAGCAAGTTCTTACCTTCATATGTCGACTATAAGTTGAACACATACTTAGTTGTATTGTTGTTTAATTAACTTTCATTTTCTTTAGTTATGTTAATTCCAGTGGATAATTTAAATAGGTACTAATTACATCTGCAGCTTATAAATTGCTACCACATGATCATGATGATTAGTTTGACAGTTACTGTTTTTTGCCTGTAAGTATAGGGGGTCCCACAGCTATGTCACATGGAGTCAAAGCACCTACTTTAAATTTGATTGACAGGAAATTTTGCTTCCTGGAGACTTTATTTAATTTTTAAAAATAATTTAGCATTAAAAGATTTTTAAAAGTTGCTTGCCGCAGCACATCCGTATTTAAAATCAAAAAACACCTGTATTTTTATGATGCCGGGCTTTTGCAAGGGTCAATTATGAAGATTAATTCTTTCTAACTAATATAGTATTTTAAATTAAAGGAATACCATGCAATTGAACAATTCAATTAAATAATTAACAAACATTGACCGGTAAAAGATTAAATGTCAAGTAGCGATTTCATATTGTAGCAGGGTGGCGTAAACCGACGAGGAGAAATGGTAGGGCATGGAACAAACGAAACCAAAATAAAATGATTTTCGGAACTAATGGGCACCACTCATTTCTAATGAGAGTGTTGTGTTTAAATTTACGTAGCTTTTAATTTATAATAGGCAAACAAGTTTCAATCTAAATTTTTAGTTATCCTTTTTGATTGTATCTTAGTCAAACTAAGGCACAATAACAAACATTTTGGTTGGGATTCCCTTTTTTACGAAAGTCTATATGTAACCGTATATCAAAGCATCAGTATAAGATGACGTCGTAGGTACTATTTGTAAAGAAAATGTTAGGTAAGTAATTCAAAGTACCGCTCCCTCTTGGCAATGATTACTGCAAGCTTTCTTGTCAGCCAAAGTCGCGATGAAAAGGGATGACACACTTTCGTGTGATGCATACTCTGCTATCCTCATTTTTTACTCCTTTTTATACAACCACAACATAACCTATACCCTGAACCTCTAAACTCGGTGCGTTGTTGCAAGGAAAATTTGAAAGGGAATATGTGGCACTGAATTGGTATTCTTACGTTATTAAGTTCGATAATTTTAGGATTCCGAACATCCGAAGAAAAAACGCAAACTAAGTTCACTCTCGTGTCTGCTCGTGTGTCCGTCCGTCACAACTTATTTTGACGAATCTACTGGACAAAATTCGTTACAAATACAGAGTTGGGTTAAGTTAGACATATGAAAATTGGTAGATCTTAAAAGTTGATAATTATTCGTTTGTTTAAATGAATTATTTTACACATTGCATATTGAAGATTAAATCTAGTAAATGGATATACCCTTGTTATTATTATAATAATTATATTAATATAACTTATTAGAAATATATACCAAAAAAGTTTATGATTGACCAATTTTGTCTTAACTGACCATCCAAAGGGCTCTAAAGGGTGAAAGGTATCAAAAAACAAAGCCGGAAATGGAAATTTACATAATTGCACTTGCGTAAGTTATTCTTAACTAATATATACTTTTTCATGAATTGTTTTTTGATGAAACTGTTAATTTTTAGATTACAAAGTGTATTACTTGGATGTAGATGATCATTTGTACCCTCGAATCATATGCACCCTCGCTTATTGCATTCGCTTGTGTGCCTAAACATCTCGGGTGAAATTGATCTGTTATACCCCTTGGTGAACAACCTACTATTTAATTAATGGGAATGTTTCCGCGCCTCCCGGCGCCACGGCCCAAGTGTCTCCATTGCCAATGCCGCAAATACGCAATTATCAGCGATGTTTGCGTATTTACGGCGTTTTGTTGTTTCGGCATCAGTAGCCACGAGATCGTGCTACGGCTTCGTGAGATGGTGTGCGCTAGGGTATCTCCACTAAAATCGAGCATTCCCCCTCTAATCTCTGAAACGAATGAGCCTAAGGTTTTGAAAACTTACAGAATTTAGAGCTTCACTCACAGTTGACAGGTAAACCTAACCTATGATACGGGACCCTCTTCACTAGAGTCCGAGTAGCGCTTGACCAGTTTTCTATTTAGTAATATTAAGACACTTAACTATTAAATGTCAGACGTAACATTTCTTGTAATTCGTTTTTTTTTTCGGGTTCCGTACATCCGATGAAAAAACTATACGAAGTGTAGGTACATACTATACATACTCTTTTAGTTACCATAAACAAATTTGGGTAAAGTTTAAAAAATTTAGTAGGCAATATGATGATTACGGAACCCTCTCCACGCAAGTCTGACTCGTACATGACGGGTTTTTTACGATTTTATCATTTTCTTCGTCTAACTTGAAGTACGTAACATATCAGAGATTCTGATCGACTTATCAGATACATTGCCTTTGCATAATTTATGCTTAGTTGAAACTTAATCAATTTGAATAATTGTGACGTGCTTTCTATAACTGATAAAAAAATCGTTATTTCCCTTATTAATGGTAAACCTTCTACACACGCTGCTAAGCTGAGAGTCATTGAGGGGGGGCGGACGGACTAGGACTTTGTAAAAAAACTATCCGGGTCTAAATCGGTTCCTTGATTTTAGCTCATCCGCCTTCATACAAAAGGCGATAACGATTTCTATCCCTTAATTGTTAACCGATTTTGACCAATTTTTGATCGGCCGTCAGTCAGAGAAAAAATCTAGGTCAATACTAGTTATACCGGAGAGCAAGTTGCTGGTGGATGATCCTTGCTACTTGGTTATGTCTGAACAGATACTCCGAGTTGGCAAGATGGGAACAACCCGAAAGCACATGTCTTAGGGATTCTTCGGGACAGTGGCATGTTCGGCAGATTTACAACGTCCCATCCTTCATGATACTTTCGGTAGTTGTTCGTCTTGATTATCTCCTCTAAAATTGCACAAACACAACACTTGTCTTCCCCAAAGAGGTTCTCGATACGATAGCAGCAGAAACGTATTATTATTATTAAATATTAAATATTAGTTGTAAAATTTGTTTTTATAAAAAAACCGGTCAAATGCGAGTATTCACGTAGAGAGGGTTCCGTACTATTATAAATCATCGCAATACACTCTCTATTTTTTTTAAACCTGATACAAATTTGTTTGTGGTAAGTAAAAAAGTATGTCGTACTTTTGCCAGAACAACATGATATCTCAAAAAATGATTTTCGGTTTATTTTATAAATTAAATTGCCGTGTTTTTAAGCAATAAAAAGGGGTCAACTTCGGAATGAGAAATAATAAGCTGGAAACTCGTATACACCTTCATTTTTGCGTTCTAACAGTTGTCTCAAAAGTCTCATAAAATCTCGTGTCTGCGTCGTAAGTAAGTCAAAGTCAAAGATCACAAAAATCGTTTTTTTTTGTGATTATCTAGATTTCTATAACTTTAATGATGTTAACATCTCGTTAAAAATTGAAAATTGCTATTATTTTTGTCCCAATTTTTTTCATGGGCTCAATCTTTCTTGAGATAAAGGGCGGAGAGCGCAGTGCTCAGCCATAACACAAAGAAGCGCCCAGCCGTACATGAAGAAAGTGCATCTCCCGCGGTGGAGTCTGCGCTCGATTTCTGCCGACATATAGCTACGAGGGCATTTTTGGTGTAATTTTTGTACATTTCTGGAATAAACTTTAAAACTGTCCATAGACAAAACAGAGTGATTAAAAAAAGAAAAAAGAAATTAAAAAAAAAATTGGAATATCCTCGCTACGAATGATACCATGACAAATTGCACTAAATAACAAATATGATATTATAACTCCCTTTCTCGTCGAATTATAAAAAATATTACTGGAACAAAATATTTAAAGTTTATGTGTAAAAGAAAAACCTTGACGTGTTTCACATTAAAACGTGGTCATGTGTAAATTAATCATACGAAAACTGTTCAGTGTACAGTAAGTTTATTTGTACAGTGCACTGTACTTACCTACTAGATCTTACTGTTAAGAAAATCCCGGTCATCACTTCACGGCACTGCCCTTTCTGTAAATCGTTATTTAAGCTAGGAATTAATTCGTATCACAAATTAATATTTTATTTGCAAATTGAACAATTTTCCTGAATTCCAACCATATGATGTTAATTAACCTATTTTCTCGCCAAACAATGGATAGGAAGACAAATATTTTGATTTCAATCTTATAATTATACATATTTCTTTAATTATTAAAAAATGTCGGTGCGGAGTGTTACTATGGTTGAATGGTTGATTTGAGATTTGACACGTTGGTGAAAGCTTTTCGGCTTTAGAATCAACATCCTTGAAGACCAGACGGCCGACCCACAAATCAAAATAGATGCGACTTCGAAGCAACTGCTGATATGAAAATTCACCATGGGGCAGTTGTGCCCCTCCTCATATTAATATCCGTAGTGCAGGCGGAGATAATACAACGTAAGTAGCAAAAGTATAGTTTTATTTTAATTTTAACTTTCATTTATTCACTTAAAGGCTCTCCACACGTTTGCAGGTTTCCAGCTTCAAGAAATCCGAATTCGAGTGTTATATGCCTTGTCAAAATACCACGTAATACCTTAAACGAAGCGAAACCATGGTGCTTCTTTTTTTTAGCGGTTATCGATTATTTTGAGTAGATTTTGGATTTGAATCCGTATTGCGTAGAAAATTTCCTTCGTTTATGTTTGCTGCCATTTGAATGTACCTATGTATGTAAAAAGCCTATATTTAACAGTGACTTAGTGATATCGCAAAATTATTTTGCTATGATATGGTAGCTCTTATTAACTTCACAGCTAAGGTGGCCGCATCGTAAAAATCATAGGTGATATCTCTTATGGCTTGTTTACCCGGGTCGCCAGGTTGCCTTCGCTTGCTTGTCGAAGACGGCAACCTACCCGGTGTCAACAGTAAGTCGTCTGTTGACTGTAGTCTGCCGCTGAAGTCGACCGAGCCGGGTCGAAGTCCCTTGCCAAAAGGCGGCAGTCGACTTGGTGTAAAAAAGTTTCGACTGCGTCGCCTTCGATAAGCCGAAGTCGTTTGCTGAATTCGACAGTCGACCTGGGGTGCTACCACGATCTCTGAATGCGATTCTGTTCATGCTCATATCTTACCTCGACATTATTGAGTTCATCTATCTAGGTATTAAAGATATAATATATACCTCATTGATTTATTATTATAATGGATAACATTTAAATTGAATACTGTAGTTATAATGCACATATTTATGGTATTATAAATTAATCCTTATCCAAATAAGTATTACTTTTGGTATGTAATGTAGATAATCTTTGTCTTTTACAATAAGTAATTTGGGTGAATAGTTTAAATGTGACGATAATGAGAATATTTTGAGTAGAACGTGTGTTGAATTCGGTTATAGTTATTCCCTTGGGAACTGTTGAATTTTCCGGGCTAAAAGTACCCATGATCTAACACATGTCCCAAGTATATACCTACCAAGTTTCATGAAAATCCGTTCAGCGGTTATGTGACACACTCACTCACACACAAACTTAGTAGTATATTAAATAAGGATAGCTTTTACCTGCGACTTCATCCACGTAGAGCTGTGCAATTTTCAGTGATAAATAACTTGAAATATTATGCCAGTGCTTCGTCATAGAGACAGCGTTGTAGTTCGTAAAGTCGTATGTAAAGACGGGTGCAACCGCTCAAACTCGAACACGCAACGTATAGTTGGCCATGGGAGAAGCATTCCACGTGCAGATCAACACCGACAGTCTGCAATGTCTGACCTTGGAACTTATAATATTAATGGTAATAGTGAAAAAAATTAGAGACTAAAAACTGCAAGTGTTTTTTTCTTTTTATATCACGATGGTGGCAAAAAGCGTACGCCCCGCCTGATAGTAAGCCGTTACCGCTATGGACGCATGCAACACCAGGAGTTTCATATGCCTGTTGCTGACCCTTTAAAAACCTATTGACTTCCGTCTTGAAGAACCCCATACTATAGTCCCCTGAAAAAACCTCGGAATCCAATCGCTCATTCCACTTCGAAAAGTCCTCTGAAACCGCACTGTGCGTGACAACGTGCTTGACTGGAATGGGAAATTTGATGGTATTAGTTTAATTCTTGGAATAAGCACCTCTTCTTCCCGTTTGCATCCAGTCAAAATGACAGCTTCGATTACATTACTCTGTAGGTTTGTAATGCACAGTCTGGTCCAATGTGCCGAAACACCAGATGCATTTACAGAATGTAAGAACTCTCAAAGTCCCAAGGTCAGACACTACAGACTGTTGGTGCTGATCTGCGCAAGAAATGATTCTCCCATGGCCAACTTTACGTTGCGTTTTCGAGTGTGAGCGATTGTAGGTACCCGTGTTTACATCTGCGCTTCAGAGCATTGAACTGCAAAATATTGTTTCTAAGACGATGCACTGGAATGATTTTTAAGTATTTTATCACCAAAAATTGCACAATTCTACGTGGACGAAGTCACGTGCAAAAGCTATCCTTACCCTACTTTATAATATAAATGCGAAAGTGTGTGTGTGTATGTGTGTGTGTGTGTGTGTGTGTGCGTGTGTGTGTGTGTGTGTGTGTGTGTGTAACCGCTGCACGGATGGATGTATATATTTAGATACCTTATGATGAAATTTGGTAATAGTTAGTTACCTTAGGTCCTGAATTAGAACATCCCGGATAATTCATAGGTTTCTGGGAATTACTTTAACTTAATTCTTGGCGGACGAAGTCGCTGGCAAAAGCTTCTATATAATAAGTCAATAATGTAACTATTATCATTTAAACAACGGCATAATGAAGAAGCATTCAATATAACTTTAATTAATTTTTTCACCAAAACCGTGTGCGGAATGTTTATAAACAGTTCTAGGGGCGTGTTTAATCACATCGCAGCTTCAATTTGACCTCTCTTACCATTGCTTAGAAATGTCTAGAAAATCTTTATCAATTCTGTTTTTAAAGACTTGCAATTCTGAGGAGTTACTGTTCAAAACATTATTTATAAGGGATCGAAAGGCTTTATTACCAAGCTTTTCTATTTAGCATGTAATTTTAAATTATATAAAAAACAGGCAAACTGCATGACGAACAATGCGCAATGTGGCGTTTCGTATTTCGTAGTCATGTCCGCGTCTGAAATAATAGTTTTTTGAAAAAAAAAATTAAATGATTGTAAATTTTTGATTAATCTAAAGTAACCGTGATAAAAATTAAATGTCACGTTCTATTTGAGTGATAAATTGAAATCGATCGTTTTTAGAATTCTACTATTAGACACTCCACTACTAGTCTGGCCGTATCTACGTCTTGTGAGGTGTCGGATGCGTATTACCGCAGAAGCTGCGGAACCAAGTTTACCTACAAGGGTGAATAAATAAATAAATACAACTTGACAGAGCTTTATTTCTATTAAACTTAACAGGAATGCCTCGTCTTGTTTATACAATAGAAATGATACCCCACAAGCTCTAGTAGTAAAAATGCAATTTACCCTCCTCCTCCCGTCTCTCTGACATCTGAGAATATTCGTTGAGATACGTACTAAATGTGGTAACAATTTGGTACTTCTATCACGAAGTGCACAACTATGTAGCTAAGCACTACTTTACCATTTCTATTAAAACTATAAAAATATAACATTAAAGATTCCACGTGAACAAAAGCAGCAGCAGGCAAAGTCAATGAAACAATATAAAAGTTTCAAATAACAAAATGTGTAAGCCGAATATTTTATAAAAATACAGTTCTGTGTCTTGTTGTTTCTACTAACTTATGTAGGGGAGGGGCACAATCAAGCGCTTGCGGTCCACGCTCCAATCTCGCTACAAAACATAATTGTTTTGTTACTGCCGTCGCAGCCGAGCGTGGTCACACCCCTAGCTGTCCGCAAGGCACAGGGCTCACCAAGTGTCTTCATTTATGGCCCTCAACCACTGTAAAATAACCACAAAAAATAGGTATTGTTAAGGTACTTTTTTCCATGCCTCGAACAAAATATTTAAATTTCGTTAATTCCATAACTGTTTAACTACATATTCAAATAGTACAATAGCACTTAACACTGCATCAAAGTTTTGTATCCCAAGTTTTATTGCATTTCCACAATCCGGATGAGGATCGACTTAAGATTAGCTCACCTGAAGTCTCAATCAGTCTCACTTACGAGCGATCGATTAAGCGGTAGCGGTCAGCCAAAATGGGTTAATGCACTCTTTAGCTGGAGTGTCCTTTTCTTACAGTATTGCGAGGTAGCAACGTTGATTTCTGATTAAAAACTGTTCCATATTATAAAACTTTGAAATTGAAAACCATGCATGTTGAATTACGCATGTCGTAAGCTTGCGTAGTCACTTTATTCTTATTAAGACTGTAACATGTCGTGATATTTAAATTAATGTTCATGTTAAAAATTATTAACTCCTTTTGATCGGTTTTAGTGAATGTGATAAGCAACGAACGTGTAACGTGTTAGTTATGATGTAATTTATCTTATCAGTTGAGGCGTTTTAATGTTTATTGGCTTGACGTTTTTGTGTAGCGCTCGGAGCGCCCTACAAAGCGTCCGATTTTTCAATAAGTCTCATCGCCGCGCGTAGCTGTCACCAGACACTAAACTAAAACTGCGATTTGCGCGCACATCAACAATTTTCATCGTATTGAGTATACACAGAGAGTTCGACACCGGTATTTAATCTATTCTCTAGCTTGTAAAACGATATCAAAGTCAAAGAATAATGGCCGAATTCAGAAAGGCCACTGCATTTGATCTATAATTGAAGTGACGTTTCAGTGACGTTTCTGTATAGGTTGAAAACTAGTTGAGGGACATTTAACTACTTAATATCTAATCAAATGCTTAAGTGCCGTTTCTGAATTCGGCCATGAAGAATCTATTGATGAATTATATTAATATTTAAACACTTTATCACTACTGAAAAATGAATGTTTGTTTGTTTGTTCGTCTCCTAGGCGTTCCTATATACCAGTCATCCGACGATGAAAAATTTGTTAAGTTGTCGTGCGAGGGCACGGGACCAAAAAAAAAGAAACAGCATTGCAACGCATGCCGGGTACCGCTTGTAACATAGTATAACTACTAAATATTTCCTACATTACTATTACTAATTTATACCTACTCTGTATTATCAATAATGGTGTTTGAAACATAAAGTCAAAAAAACCGGACAAGTGCTGTTACTTTAAATATCATAGACCTTTTATAGGTTTTCCTGTAATCTATAGGTAAAGATCTATTTTCCGTTTTATTATTTTTTCAAAATTTTAGTCTAGTCTAGACTGAATAGTTTCGGAGATAAGGAGGGTGAATATTCACATATTTTCCTAAATAACTTCAAAACTTTTTATCTTAAAATTATAAAAAAATAAATTTAAAATCCCCACAATATGAGCCCTTTCATTTGACTTGATTATGTCACACGCTATAATTTGAAAACATTTTTTTAATTTTCTAATTTACCCCCCGAAAGTGGCCCCCGTGTTTAAAATTCATTTATTTACGTAACACGTTCGTGTTGCGTTCACCGACTTACATATAATATGTGTACCAAATTTCAACTCAATCGGTCCAGTAGTTTCGGAGCAAATTGGGTGTGACAGACGGACAGACAGACACACGAGTGATCCTATAAGGGATCCGGTTTTTTCTTTCGAGGTACGGAACCCTAAAAATAATAAAGCGTGTAAAGCCTCGTGCTTGGGCTGTAACAGCGAACACGACGAAGCTAATGCTCGTATTGTAATGATAATACAAGTGCATTTTTACTCAACCTAATTTTTGTAAACGACCCGAAGAGGTTCACGAAAGATTAACCACAGACGCTGGCGATGATATTAACATAATATACACTCAAGCAAAGAAAATCAGGTAATCTCGTAAAGTGAGTTGTATATATGTTACAGTGACCATAATGTATTTCTATGTGAGTTATTATATCAGAGACTCTTACTTTCTGAAACCAGTCTTGTAAAATACGGTAATGATAATTATTTTAAATACTTATTTCCATTACAAGTTTATATTTGTATTTTCTCAATACCTCCTCGAATTTTCATTTTATATACATTTGTGTTTGTATTTTTATTATGACACATCAGTGCACTTTCTTTCAAACTGTGACCGCCTAATAGGATTATAAACCGACCGCTCCATGCTTCTTTGCATATTTCATCAATTACCATTGTGTGCTGTCTCTTCACTAACGATGTTCAAATAAGTAGCGATGTCCGCTTGGGTTATGAGGACCCCTGTCTGCTTTGACGGCCTATGTCGCGGCTTAATAAATTAAAAGCTAGCGGCCCAAACATGGCAACATGAACTGATACGTTAATTCCTTATAAGTAAATATTTGGTTACGAGCAGCCTGCGACATTGTTCTCTCTTACCATATAAAAATGCAACGAGTTGAACTTGCCGTTTTTCATAGCGCAGCCCAAGTCAGGTTTACAAATTCGCATAGAACGAGCGTATTTTTATTGTAATACTTGCTGTGCCCGCGGCTTTGTTTGCCTGAGATTGGGGTCAAAAGTATCCTATGTGTTAATCCAGGGTATAAGCTATCTCCATTATAAATTTCATCCAAATCCGTCCAGCCGTTAAAGCGTGAAGGAGTATGAAACATACTAACTTACTCACGCATACACTCACAAACTTTCGCATTTATAATATTAGTATGCTTAGTAGGTATCTGTCTTTATGAGAAGTTAAAACAGTACCTAAAGAAAAGTCAATTTTTTTTTCTATAAGTGACCCCTCCCTGATATCATGCCCTATGATTAAGTACCTGGATTATCGTAAATAAAGCTTTATGAATCAGTATCAATTAGTTAGTCAGTATAAATTAGATAAAAGGTTGCTTAGGAAGCGTTTGTAAACATAAATTCCTTGTCAAACTCTGACCTTTTATTTAAGACGCTGACAAGACCTAAATCGGCTTTACTTAAACAGTATTTTGCCAAATTAAATATATTTGGCAAAACGAAAAAGATCTATGTATGTTAATATCTATAATAAAATCGAAAACCCAGAACGGATAAAAAACGAAATTTCAACTCCTGAATGTGTTTTCCAGGTCAGACAATAAAATGCAGATTTGCTCAGTAACACATATAACTATCCTAACTAATAATATAAATGCGAAAGTGTGTCTGTTTGTTCACACACGTTCTAGTAAAGTACTTCTCAAAATTTGTTGTAACGCTTTAACTATTTACTTACCCAAATTACTTAGCGTACAAACATTATCTAATTTACATATCCAAAGCGATAAAAGTATTTATTTGGATTAAGATTAAATGGGTTAAACAACTTTTTTGTGTTGTTATTTTGTCCCCGGTTGTCCAAGTGACACTTACATACTGTTTTATAGAGAAATGCTTAGGTTGTCCAAGGGACAAAATTTGTGTAACCATAGCAACGGGTGGCACTAAAAAGTTGACTCGCCCAATTGATACTACCATACATTTTAATATAAGGGCGTTAAAGTATTCAATTTAAATGTTTTGATGTATATGCAATTTTGATTATACCTACTGTTGTATTTATATGCTATTGCGGACTTTTTTAGAACTTTTATACTATTCCAATTCCACGTACTTTATTCTCGTGTAACTCTAACACGGTTTCTGCATCGCGCACGCAGAAATTGTTCCAAGGTTTTTAAGCTGAACTGATGTATAAGCTATAACCATTGTAATGTTTCATTAAAATCCGTCCAGCGCCTCTATTCGGGAGCGCTAAGTGATTCTGCAGCGACTCGTGAGCGAGATTTCTCATCCCACACTTCCGCAAGACGCGTAATGCGAAAGAGTGGGATGAGAAATCTCGCAAACGAGTCGCTGCAGAATCACTTATCGTTCCCGAATAGAGGCGCAGTAGTTGTTGCGTGAAGGAGTAACAAACATCCATCCACCCTCATAAACTTTCGCATTTATAATACTTATTACTAGCGACCCGCCCCGGCTTCGCACGGGTGTGATCTAGAAAAAAGGAGGTGAAAAATGTGAAGTTACTGCTTTTGATTATAGAATTTCTTTATAAACAATTTTTGAAGCTAAAAGCACGAAACGCTCAGGTCTAAGCCCGCACCGTTGAACAGCGCTACCAATCGATCTTTAACCTTTGATATCTTCTAAAGTCTCTATTTAAATGATATAGCGTACAGGTCAATTTTAATCTACATGAAATGCCCAAGGTAAGGAACCTACTTTTTTGGATAAGAATTAATACTGAATAGGAAATAGCTTCGCAAGTAACCTAATATTTTTTATTAATACTTTAAAGATAAAAATAGTTACTGTGAGTCAACCTTAGGAGATAGAAATATGCCATTGCAGACTTTCCTCTAGGCTTTTTGAAGAACTACTATTCTTCAGTACATTATATTGATGTATCTCTTAAGGTTTAGCCAGCGTAAGCCCGAAAATAGATTTTGTGATGACTTGATTGAAACACATTGAATTTTTTCTACTACACATATTGACACTTATTTAGAATGTTATATATAAATAATATAAACCTTCCTCATGAATCACATTATCCATTGGTACAAATCGCATCAAAATCTGTCGCGTGGTTTAGGAGGAGTTAGCGGATATACAGACAGACAGCGGGAAGCGACTTTGTTTTATACTATTTGTCTGTGTATTTCTATACTATTTTATGCCTTTGAATAATTTGATCGACAAAACAGAAATCGTAATTACTACGACGTCGCAGACAGCAAAGTGCCGTTCAGAGTATATGTTTTAAAAAGGTGACGAATGTCAAGTGCAACACTTGAACGAAGTTTATTATGAGCGCTTGAGAGAATAGAAGTAGTTGCAGGTACTATGGGGAATCAGAGTGGTTTCTGAGTTCCCTACGACTCAACCACTTGGGCATAGTAGTTGTGCCGTGGATTTGAATTGAGTTGTTGGTACCTAAATTGTGTAGAATGGAATCAAAAGCATCCACGGCACAACTAGGGATTCCAGTTTTCGTCAGTTAGGCCATCGGTACATTTTATTTTCCAACGGATCAATCAGTTGTGTAGGGAATCAAAAGTACCCACGGCATACCAGTTGAACATAGTAGTTGTACCTTGGGGCAGGAAGGGTTTCATGGTTAACGTCAAATAGTCAAATAACGGAAAGACTTATTTTATTTTTTATTTTCTTGTATGTATACATAACTCTGAATTGCAAAGAACATATTGAGTACCTTTTCGCACAGTATTGTGATTAAACACCGGATAATAATAATATAATAAAGTGAGAATAAGTAAATGCAAGTATTATTAGTATTATATTTGTCTATTTTCCGTCATAGCTTTTAGAAATATATTTACGTGAGATTTTATCGTGGCGTTAAGTAAAGTCTCACCTTACGATGCGTTTGGCGTTCAATAGCTCAAGCTCTATCAATAGGTCGAAAGCTACACATAATTATATTTCTGGAGACAAAGTACTTCTTATTAGGTTCGCTTTTATTCATAAAATAAATTCCTCAGTATTAAACTAAGACTCGATTTTAAGTTATGTATTATTACGAGTCGACCGCATACCTAGTGCCCTGAGACTTTCGAATCCTGTAACTCGATGGCATGCCGCTAACTTCGCATTGGGTATGCCGACAGTATGCGAAGTCGGACGTAAATCAAGGGGGATTTAAATAGATCGTCGCATGTTTACGTTCATAGTGGGCCGTCAGGTAGCTACGGTTGACAGTCGCCTACGCCGGTCGAATACAAACAAAAAAATATCACAATCGAACATTTGACAAAGATTTACAAGTAAATAGTTCTGCAAATATTACCTGCATTATTTAATTTAAATCTGCTCTATGAACCATCCATTCCACAGCCATTTTATTTAATGTGTAGTTTTTCAAGGTTCAATAAATATAATGATTGACCAATTCGATTTTTTCGAACTCTATTATCCCGAACGGCGACTAATTATAAGGGCATAAGACAACCGATCCGAATTATTAATTAATTGTAGAACTTAGACTAACATATGAAAGCGCTTTTAATTCCATAGCGAGCATTTGCCACTGAAATATTACTCCATGCTACAATCAATTTTACCAAGTTCGATGTCTGCCGTCCTAGTTAGGTAAAGCCCGTTTCATGACCGACTAAAAGAAAGTGGCCTGCTCACGAATCACGTTCGGGGCTCGGGGACAATTTGGTAATGAGGGGAAGCCGGTGCCTGGCGCAGGCTCTCCTACTTATTATTACACTGTTTAATTTATTTGTCGAATCCACCTCGTCTGGGACCTATTAGGTTAGTGCTCACCATGTACTAAACGGAAACGACCGGATGCGGTACTTTTGGGTACACCAGTAAATAAGTAAGCAAGGTCAAATCAAATAAAATTATTATAGTGGATGTGCTAGCTAGAAAATAAAACATAAATTGATATATCTTATATATTAATATGTTAAGAATATTTTTTATAGATTCATATGTCGTAAGCACTGTATTTTTATTAAAACTTGCATAACAGCTACCATTTTAGGACATTATTATGCACAATCGGTACAATATTCATGTGAATACCACCTTTATCTTGAAAGCTAGTGAGCGTCGTGACAGACTGGCGGACGAACTAAAGTAGCGTTATAACTTTATTACAAATAATTAAACCTTCAGCTTAAAATAATTTTAATTCTAAACTATTTAAATTTAACTCATATTTTATAACATACTAGATTCAATTAAACCCTAAAACTAAATACTAAGTACAAAAATATTAGAAAATAAGTGCCGCTTAAAATTATATTGTTGCAGTTATAACTTAACACTGCCTTGAACTAATAACGTTTTCTTAGCTAAGCGATCCTTACCTTATCATTTGTCACTATCTACTTAGTCATGTTGCAGAGCAGTTGTTAATTATTGCTCCAATTAGATTTTATATTCGTCATCACAATTTTCCATTGTAATGTTAATCACTAAGAATTTGCTTTGATTTTGTGCACCGCGCTTACGCATCTGCGTGAATAAAGGGAACGGCCGTTTTTATCGTCTACCGAAGTATAGATTAATCTAATTGAAGAGGATACAAATGAATAGATGTAAATAAGTGGACTGTAAGCAACTGTAAATGTTTTATTGATATTTAATATTATTACATGGGCAGCAATACGAAACCAAATCTAGTGACAACACATCCGAGATCCTAATAGGTATTTGAAAAAGCCAAATGATACTTTTTAATTTGATGTAGCACGTTAGATCCTTCTTTTATTCTTACTGATTTCGATCGAGACAGCAATACGTACATGACACGCTGAATTGAAAAAGTGCCGCATCCAAGTGACAATAACTAACATCGTCGTGTCGGCGTCGGCTGCTTTCGTGCTTGCCGTAGCTAACCTTGGTATAGCTTCTTCACTGTGTAGTGGTGATATAGTCGATTAAACTTAGCCAATTTTACAAAATTAAATTCATTATGATTCCTTCAAAACACGTTTTTTTGTCAAATTTTGTGTTATCACCCTAATGGCATTTAGTGCGGAGTGCAACAACAATTAATCAGATGTTTTATTTTTAATCAGCCGTTTAATGATACATTTAACAATCGTAAGCAATTGTTTAACGCTTATACGTCTGTTTAGTTGCTGGTGAATTCGACACTTAGTGTTGGCATTTGGTCGGGCTACATGGGTCTTGTTAGTTGAATAATGGTTAGACTTGGCCGTCGTTTTAAGGTAAGACCTACAAGCAAGGGCCATTGTAGAATTTCCAACTGAAACAGTATATTTAATGCAGAAATGCCAACAGTTTTAAACCAACGGTTGCAGAAGTCGCATTGGCCCAACGTTGGTAAGTGGATGGGCGTAATGATAATATTTTACTGTATTGGGCCAACGTTACTTAATATCTAATAGGACCTGCGTTGTATACAATGCAGAAATGCCAACCATTTTTAAACAACGGTAGCGGTATTCACAATGGCCCAACGTTGGTAATCGATAAATGATAATCTTTTTATTCGGGCATTGAAAATTGGTTTTTAATGTGTAGTAGGTATATTTAATTAGTAGATTCTACTAATTTTTCTGTGGGCTCTACTGGCCTAACAGTATTGTATTAAAATAAAGCATTGCTTAACATATATTACCTAATAATAATGTGATTGTTAAAATCTCCGTGCTAAAATGAAGTAAGGTAAATACCTATATTTTACAGGAAAAATAACACGAAGGTCCAGATATTTCTGGTATTTCAGAAAGTGATGTAGAATGAGATAACCTGCAAGCTCGCATCACAGTCGACGTTGCATTAAATACGGGAGTTTGTGGAAGGTATCCTTCGTTTTATTTCATGGCTAGGTACAGAACTCTTGGCGCGCGAGTCAGACTCACATTGACTCGGTCTTTTTAAATTAATAATTTCATAGGGACTAATAGTGACTGGAAAGCATTATAATAACGTGCTGAATTGATCGATTTGAAACAAAGTCCCGGATCAACTTTATTGTAATAATTGTAGGCCTCCGGACTCCGATTGTGACCCTGTGTTTATGGTAATAATAGTTCGCTTACCACTAAACTTGCTCTCCTTCAACAGTTAAAGTTAATTGGCCGTTCATAACTAATACTTTTGTTAAACAATTAATGTGGGTGTTGGCAATGCGATTTAATTACTAATGGTTTGAAAAAACGATTCTGCATAGCAGTCAATTTGGATTTACGAAAGGTTGTTCAACCTCCGATGCCGATACTGCATTACTAAAACATGTTTTTGATACCTGGGAAAAGTTATTTGATGCGGTTGTAGTCTTCTGTGGCTTGTCAAAGGCATCTGACTATGTTGATCATGTAAATTTCATTAGAAAGCTTATTGCATTGATCTTATGGTATCGTACCTTTCGAACAGAACGCAGCAAGTAGACATCAACAGAACACAATCCTCCGGGTTAGATGTTGCTATGGGAATACCCCAGGGTTAAATTTTGGGTTCGTTCTTGTTTCTAATTTATATAAATGATTTACCATATCTTGTGCATAATAATCATGGAATATTCTTATTTGCTGACACTTTAATTATATTTAAAGTAGACAGGAAACTGGACAACTACAACAACATCACTGATGCATTGCCCATCATTGTTGACTTGTTCACAGCTAACAATTTAAATTTAAATACGAAGAAAACCAGGTGCCTAAAGTTTTCACTGTCGAATGTTACACGAGCAAACAGTGCCAGTATTAAACTGAAGAATGAGATATTAGAATTTGGCGGTACACTGCTATGGAATACGCATATATCGAATTTAAATGTAATTATAAAATTTAAATATACATATGTTAACAGGTACATGTATGAACAGCAAAAACCGTAGGTCCTGAATTATTGACATTTGCTTATAAATAATGTTCTTAATGAATGTCTACTTGTCCATTCTAAATAATTTGACGAAATCAAAATTTCATGGAGGATGTTATCGAACAATATGAAAGGTACCTCTTGAAAAAGCTTTTAATAAATATTGTTACCTTCCTTGTACGAAGGGGAAAGGAAACCTAATTTACGGGCGTGCTTCGGTAGTGCATTTGGGCAAGGAGGTAAGTATGGTATGTTTTCGGATCGGGTTGAATTAAATAGAAACGTATAAATCGTTTATATGATAATTATTTTTAGTGATGTGCTATGATGTTCTCGTACAGCAAGTGTTCATATAATATGTGATAAAGATTTGTTGTGGTATCATTTTTACAACTCCAATGGCAAGAAAATCTTAGGTACGATAATATAAACAAATATTTATTTTAAACTGATTTACTTTTATATCGCTGATGGCTAGTACTATGATAAAAGTAAAGTTAATATCAAAAACCCGACTGACGACGAATATAATATGACGAACCCCTTCAAATTATTATATAGCCATGACCTATGACACTCGCACGTTCTCCATAAATCATAATTGAGTCCCTATTTATTAACTGGTCAAGTAGTTCAGGAACTACAGCGGAACACTTTTAGTATCATACATACATTCATACATGCATACATAGACTGTCAAATTCTATACCCTCCTTTTGGTTTCGTGCAATCAGGTACAAAATATTTCAGACACTCGTATTCACAAGCATTTTATCGTCATTCATGTATCTGTTTATCCATTTACACCTTTACAGGTAGAGCCTCATATTGTTGTCATTAGGACCGGTTCCATTCCATGTCCAGGCAAGCTGTTTTTCCTAAATTAAAATGCATTTTTAGTTATCATTAAAAATAATTAAATATTTCCATCACATAAAATAATGATCAAAATTTCTTGTTGATCCTTCCCCTCCACCGACAGCTTTAAATGTTCACCTGGAAGTACACAAACCTTGACACTTAGTTTTAACAAAACTTCTAATAATTTTAGGAATAAGATCTCTTAATAAATATCAAGGTATTATCTCCTTCTTTATTATGTACATCAAACTAACTCCGTCAAACTACTTGTTTTTCGAATTTATTTCAGTTAGATCCATGAAAATTAGATACATTTTCTTTTTGATAAATCAACCCAACCCAAATCAAATCGGTCAAAATGTATCTTTTTATCTAGATACATGGCAGTGTGTAAGCCAAATTAACGCTATGGGTTATAATTGCCATTTCGGGCCATTTTCGACCCACCCATAACTTAAAATTTAATTGACCGACACACTTGTAATTTCTCATGTCTAGTAAGCCCCTCTTCCCCTTCCTCGTCCCAAATTTCAATAAAAAGCCTCTTACCATTCACGAGATACATAATGACGACCGAAATTTTTTATTTTTATCACACACAGACTGACTATATACAACGTGTTTTGTAATCTGTTCTAAACTTATTTTCGTATTAGTTATAAAGAAGGATGAATTTATTGTTTTTATTTATCTTAATTTTTTTCATAGCACTTCGCAAACTTTTACCTTGAGACCGCCTTTTCACCCCATATTTCCTCCAAATTTTAAACCTCTCTAGGACCACCGGTTTAGGTGGTGCTTTATATAGATAAAGCACCACCTAATTCAGTCACGGTACTATTTTATTGGTAAGTAAGTATCAGTATAATTGTACTGCTATCGGAAAGCAAGGACGTTTCAGTTCCGATTTACCAGATGCATTCTAAAAAGAATAAGTTGATTAGCAACAGTGACAAGAAAAAGACATTATTATCCGTTAACTGCCAATTATTGAAGAGTTCCATGTATCCATCCGTGGACACTATCATCACTTTCACTTAACCAAATGATGCTAATCAAGAGCAAATACATCAGTTATCAAGTCAATATGTCAAAACCGCTATATGTCTGCTTACAAAATTTGAAGAGTTCCATTGGTTCCTGATGGATCCCATTATCAGGCTCCAACTTTGATCTCTATTGATTAAAAAAAGAATCGTCCAAATAGCTTCACAAATGTTCATTATCCGTTAGCTTCCCATCATTGAAGAGTTCCATGTAGCGATCCATGGACTTCATTATCACTCACTGATGATTCAAATGATGATGCTATAGTGCAAGTACATCAGTTCTCTCAGGAAATGGTAAAATCAGTATAGGTATGAATGCTTACAAAATTTGAGTATTTCCGTTGATTCCTCATTCTCAAACATAGAATTCCAATTTTAAAATTTAGCAATCTGGAGGTATACATATCTATCGATAAAAAAAAGAGTTGTCAAAATCGGTTCACAAATGTCGGAGTTATCAAGTAACAAGCATAAAACAAATAAAATAAAAAATACAAACGAATTGAGGACCGCCTCCTTGTTTTTGAACTCGATTAAAAAATGGTATTATTTCGATAGCGCGTGAAATTTTTGGTTCAATTATCTTATACATATTTACAACAAAATGGCCACCGCAATACAAAACGATACGGAAAACAATACAAAGTAGGTATGTTTAACATTCTTTAACCTATATTGATGTTTCCTTTACAGAAATGATCACCATTGTCCGTGTTTGCACAAATACTTTGACATCAACGAAAATAGTAGTAAAAATGTTAATTTTTTGATTATGCTTTTACACAAGCGTTGTCAAGCTTCAAAACTTCTGAAAGCTGTATTGGAGCATCAAACGAGCTAAATATAGGTAGTAGAACGAAATACTATTTAACAGCTGTTTAAAAGCAATTAGACAAACCTTGTACCGCTCTTACAACTTTTGGGCCCCAATTTAGCGTTACAGGGGCCGTTTAGCCCGCTACCAGCCCTTGTATATAATGCTAAAACAGCTTTGAGTAGTCACTGATTCTGTAGCCGTCGTTTGCTGTTTGAGTTATTTATATAAATATACGCAATTATCTCGTAGACTTAAGCGTCAATCTGGAGGATTCTTTTGAAGATGAAATCTACATAGTTCAGGGAAGATTTAAGTTTATATAATATAATACACTAGCAATTCCGTGCGGCTTATTGTACTAGACTTTATAACACCAATTCACACCTTTCAATATATATTTTTCTACATAATCTATAACAATGTCTTATATAAATCGTAATTGTTGCTTTACTACGAAGAATGTAGTATAATCAAGCTAAATTTTATAGTCAAAACTTTAGCAGTTTTGCAAAATAAAGATGGAACACATTTCTAGGTTAAACTAACATGCTAAACTATGTATAATCCGTGAAACTTTCATCTTGCTGACTTGTACCGTTTTTGAGATAGAGGCTTCTAACAGATGGACAAACGGAAACCGTAGGCTCGTTAATAGTGTCCCGTTGTTCCCATCATATTAGTTCCGTTCTCATTATAGTGTGTTTTAGGGGATCCATACCCTTCAGGTACCTTTTACCTCCCTAAACCATGATGATGATTTTAAAGAGAACAGGGAATACCTATCTTGGCGCTTAATACTTTTTACTGTCGTGCTGATTTACATGTCCCCATTCCTGTTTTCGTACACACTGGGCCTAATAAACTCTGTCGCTTTTAACCGACTTTAAAAACTAAGGAAAACTCTTGAAAATTATTTTTTTAATCGGTAGGGTATACCTCCAGTTTGGTCCCGTTGTAGTCAAAGTTGAGTTGTGATATGAGGGTCTATGAGGAATCGATGGTACTCTTCAAATATTATAGGCAAGCATATAAGAGTTTTGCAAGAGTTTTGGCCGAAGGGTGTCATATTTCGGCGATTCCGCGGCCGGCTGATGGAATATGACACCATGAAATTGCGTCACACACGAAATAGTGTGTTAGTTTTAAGTTATTTTGTTTGTATTTTAATATGTATGTTAGTCTGTAAGGTATTTATGTATGGGCCACTAAATGCCTGAAAATAAATGATTTATTATTGTTATTATATAGCAATTTTTGTATTTTCTGTAATAACTCAAGCAGTTACGTTCCAAAAGCATTATTTTGTGTAGTGGAACTGTTGATGAAGACCATAAATGATCACTGCAACTCCTAAGTGTTGAGTATTTCACGGTTGGCAATTAAATTGCTGTATAAAGTTCTGAAGCAACTTATGTCAGTGAAAATTCATGTAGTAACATTGAAGAACCGTGAGAACTCCTCAACGATTGACATCCTTGCACCGTGGATAGCAACACCTTGTAAAGTGTGATGAGCAATTGGCATTATGCTATTGTTACTTAATGTAGTAAATGTGTGTCGTTAACTCACAGGATAATAAATAAAATGACAAAAAAACTTACTTTTCAAAGGCTATTTGAAGTCGGTTTTGTTATTTTATAAATTATATGATTATTATATAGGTACATAAAGCAGTGGGTGCTTTCCGGGCACCGTCGGCCGTGTTATCTTCTTAAAAGCCGTTCCGCTGATAAACTCGCATCTTACTAGAATAATGTCAGTAGGAGCATCTGTTTAATTTGAAGCTCAAATCTTATCAACAGTCTCCGTAATGACGTGCAACGAATAATCAACATACCCGAAGTTGTTCGAAAATCTGAGCAGTCGATGTGCGGAGGAGGACTATTAAATACTTGACGTAGTCGTGGGTATAGCGCGATACCCCCGACGTTAAAGCTGGGAAAGTTTCCACCGCTGGTGGGCTTATACGCTGGCTGCTTACTTTTTATCTCTATAAATCGTGCGTTTTTGAGTAGGTAATTTATAATCTCGAATAAAAATCTGGCAAAATTATATCAGTGACCAAGCACATGTCAAACTGTACAAAATTAGAGAATTATGTATTTGCTCTTATTAACGAAGTTATTTCGGTCTTATTTCTGTTGTTTTGCATTAAAAAAGTCGTAAATCATCTCAGCGATAACTTGGTTGACTTTAACTATCTGACCTCAGCTGCTAGCGATAATTAAACTTGTTAGTTGTGAGGCATATTTATAACGGTAAAAAAATTGGGGCGAAGGGACACCACGCAATACTACACATTTAAGATTTGAGTGCAGATCCAATCGCGGCTTGAACTGCATCTTATTTTCATGCTGATATAGCTATCATATGTAGCCATTTCTCAACAAGCTTTAAAACAAAACATGACATAAACACTTTAGGGGTGGCCTGGAATTGTGAGAAATGTAGGTATTTCAAATAGTTTATAGACAAGTGCATACCACGCCTATTAAAAGGTCTTTCATTAAACTGAACAAATCAAAGTAAGGCCAAACAAATATTTATAAATTTTTAGAGTTCTGTACCAAATTAGAAAGAAACAGAACCGTTATAAAATTACTTTGTTGTCTGTGTGTCCATCTGTCCATTTTTCCGTCTGTCTGTCTGTCTGTCTGTCTATCGGTCTGTCTGTCACCACTATTTTTCGCAGGAACGTATTGAGCAGAAATATGGCATTGTTGTAGTATTTAGAAGCCTGCAAAAATTGCCTTAAACGTAATCTAAAATTAATTAGGCAAAAACTAAATAAAAAAAAAGGCCAAAAAATTTTACCTTTCCGTCGTGCGTACGTCATTCAAAAGCTTTAAGATTGTGAAGCATAAACTTATTTTTTTCAAATTTGAATAATCGTTCAAAGGATACTCGTGGAACAGAACGTGTGCCAACCTTGTCCCCCCCTTTGTCCCAGATAATATAAGAGACCACACTAGCGTCTTGTCTGCGTCCGTGCTGCGTCGACACGACGCTGGCGTTGTCTTTTGACCGTCGGCGTTTTGTTAACGGCCCCGCAGCGTCGACGCTGTGCGGGCGCTAGCAAGACGCTCGAATGACGCTAGTGTGGGGGGGGGTCTCTAGTTACATAGAATATTGGCAAAATCAGATAGACTCGCTTTATAAATTCTAGAGAAAAACCTTTAAAAATTAGATTTGTGTTTGCGTGGGGAAAAATAATCAAGGAAGTTGATTTTAAACTACTTGTACCTACCGGTACCTTCGAACTGGTCTGATAATTTGGCTGTTTTGTTCGTTTGGCGAATCCTTACACTCGGATGACGGTGGTCACTCATATTTTGTACATTTTAGTGCGCTACTGACAAAATCGTGTTTTTATTTTTCAAGTTAAGTTTCCTGTTTTAATTAAATAAGTACGGGACCCTCGACGCGCGTGTTGACTCGCACTTGACTAGTTTTTTTATTAAAGACAGTATCATAGAAGATACTTTAAATTGCTGCATTTCGGTGAGACCTCGGCAAAATCCGAAGTTCATTCTGAGATTATAGTTTAGGTTAAGTAATTTATGAGCTGTGTTGTTGGAAATAAATAAAGCAACACTTTTACGCAGAGGTTTCACGGACTGCTGGGTGCTGTCTGCGGCGAATTAAGTGATATTACCATAACTTTTAATTGACAACTTCTCGTCAACCACGAAAGAACAATAAATGCCACTATCAGGATTAAATGATTGAATGATTTATAATTAACTTGAACAAAAAATTCGATCGACTATATTCAGGCAAATTTTGGTAACCGTCCGCAAATAAAAAGAATTAGTTACACAATTTTTGGAGTTTACTCCTTAAGAATCGATTTTCATATATAATCCCGGGGTATGAAAAATTATGGGGATTAAAATCAAACTACGATGTCACACCGTCACACGCTACGGAGTCACACGATGTTAGCTGAAGATGCGTCGGTCGCATCGCATTGCATACAGATATCGTGTATAATATGTTTCCATGGGTAAAACTCTGATCTCAATCGGAAGACGACGGGACCCGAAGTGTCAATTAATTATTGTATTTAATGAGTGACATGTTTATATTAATTAATATACAAAATTTTATTATTCACTTGCAAATGTCAAAATGAAAAATGACAGCATGGTATGATGGCTACTGGTTTATTTTATAATCGTTCGTAAGGAGTAAACTACTGTCGTATGTCGTGCTGACATACACACACTTTTTTATTTAAAGGACGTTTTACCAATATTTCCCTGAACATTGTCGATCGAATATTGTGTTCAAGTTAATTATAAACGGAACGTCGTGAAACACGCTCCCATGAAACAATGTGAACCGCAAATTTCACACAGGCTTAGTTTGTTAGTTATTATTACCTAGTGATGCACCTGGGTACAAAGATAGGCTCCACACAATAGATTTGAATTAATTTATTACAGTGACGAAGTTATCTTCTAGGTCTCACCGAAATATAACAATTTAAAGTATATTCATATCGTCAGCCTAAATCGCATACCTCGTAACTCCATTTTTTTTGAAAATCATGTTTTGGCACTTTTAGATAGTACTATTCTGAACGCATCTAACGGCAAAACTCTTAAATACCAAAAATAAACCGTTTACGTTTAAAAAGCAAAATAGAAAACCTCGCAACTCCCGACCGCTATTTTGTAAAAGGAATACCTCGTATCTCCCCCCGCCGCTCCCTTCAAAATTTGGAGATACGAGTTTTTCTTGAAAATTTTAGAAAGCTAATCGCTAATAAGAGTTTTGTTAAATACGGATTTTTATAGCAAATCTCTTAACTCCCGATTAGCTCGTAACTCTCCAGGTAATCCGTAATTTTCCACGTTCAGATGATTTAAAAAAAAATTGCTTTTAACAATCTGAAGGCAAAATTTAATTAAACATTATGTAAAAAAATACAAAGCAAGTCTTCCTGCAAAATTTTTGGTAATGAAGTTTTTTGTGCCTCCTGTAAAATTTGTTCAGAACGAGTTACGAGGTTTGCGATTTAGGCCGACGATATGCAGTATTAAGATCATTAATATCGAAACAAGTTTGGTTTTCCTTCTTTGTTTACTGTGCTTACTTCGTTCCTGTTCACTTAGATGGGGTTAATTGGTAGTGGTAGCCTAGTGGTCGCGTAACTTCTCGTACCTCGGAGATTTTCTGTATAGGTTAATACTTAAGCACCTGCGTACGACTGCGAAGTAATTCAAAGATATGTGTGTGATGTCCCCAATTCGAACTGGGCCCGCACAAGAACTACTACGTAGTGCCTCTCACTATCAGAGGAAGCCGGTGGCCAGCAGTGCGACGTATATAGCCTGATGATGATGATGGTAATGATCAATGATCATTTAGGTAGGTATTTCACAATTCGCCTTTATACAAATATCATTGGTTCTATTATTTACATATTTCTTGTGTTGTGAAGACAAAAGAACAAACTTCAAAATGTGTTGGATGGCAGGCAAAACCGCTCGGTATGTCTCGTTTAGCACACTAAGTATATCACGTACTAGGCTCATCTGCGCGGTGGGCTGCTGAATATTAAATACAAAAAGGTGTGTCTGAAAATGTTTATGCTTGGAAAAACGTAGAGATTCCCCCTAAAACGAGAGCATTTGCTTTTATTGTCGATTTATGTTAAAGCATAATAATAATGCAGTGACTGTGGAAACGTGATCACAACGATGTCATTTGCATGTAAGTCAAGGATACAATTTAATGATTTTATCCACACAGTTATTCGTACTAGGTACTGGCCAGTTCTTGCGTATATTACAACTGCCATTGATATCTATAGATACATATAATAAAATCGTGAAGTGGAAAATTCTGTACATTAGAGATAACAGTGAAAAAATGCTATAGAAGGCTTCAGAATGAGCAACACAGCACATACTAATTGTTTTTAGGGTTCCGTAGCCAAATGGCAAAAAACGGAACCCTTATGGATTCGTCATGTCTGTCTGTCTGTCCGTCCGTATGTCACAGCCACTTTTTTCCGAAACTATAAGAACTATGCAGTTGAAACTTGGTAGGCTTAAACGTAACGTAACGTAACGTAAACTTGGTGGTTGGGGTTGGTTTCCCATACTTAGAACTGAAACTTTTTTTTTTTAGTCAAACCCATACGTGTGATGTTTATACATAGGTCTTCAAAAATTATATTGAGGTTTCTAATATCATTTTTTTCTAAACTGGATAGTTTGCGCGAGAGACACTTCCAAAATGGTAAAATGTCCCCCCCCCTCTCCTGTAACTTCTAAAATAAGAGAATATTAAAACTAAAAAAATATATGTTGTACATTACAATGTTAACTTCCAACGACAATTGGTTTGAACGAGATCTAGTAAGTAGTAGTTCATAAACGGTAAACCGCAATTTACCTTTCATTCAATCAACTCAAATATAAAAAAAAAACATTTAATTTCTTAAACATAAACCTTATGCATAAACCGTGAACCATTATATAGATAATGGTACGGAACTCTTCGTACGCAAGTCCGACTCGCACTTGGCTGGTTTTTTGAATTTCATGACGGTTTGTCTGATTGTACTCGTATGTGCGCGATAAACTTTAAAACTACTGGGTGGATTTCAATGCGGTTGCGGTTCGATATTATATTAAGGATAACTTCAGGAAGGACATAGACTATAGAAACTTTTGGAAATGAAACTGTAAGGAAGTAAAAGAGGGGGATAAAGTTAGTAACTATGGGAAAAACTAATTCGATGAGTTCATCAACTTGAAACTTTGTATAAGTGAAGTTCAAAAAAAAAAACAATTAGGTACGCAGTCGAGAAAAAATTAAACCACTCCTAATAATAATCTAATTAAAAAAAAAACCGACTTCAAATAGCCTTTGCAAAATAAGATTTTTTTGCACATTTTATTTTTATTATCATGTGATTTAATGACACACATTTACTACATCAAGTAACAATAGCATAGGTAATGCCAATTGCTCGTCACCATTTATGTTGTTGTTACTGGTACTGGTACTGGTACCAAACTGTTGCTATCCAAGGTGCAAGTATGTCAATCGTTGAGGTGTTCCCCTGGTTCTTCACCACCGGCTCTATTTTACCACATGGATTTTCATGAACATAAGAACATTAAATCTAATCGCCACCCGTGAAATACTTATCATTTACGAGTTCCGGTGATCATCTATAGCCTTCATCAACAGTTCCACTTCACCAAGTGTAACGAGGCGCTACCACCGACTCGTGCAAAACTCCTTCAATACTGACAACTGTTTCGTCTTTTCCAAATTCAAAATATAGATCAATAGATCGATTTAGACATTGATTATTGAGTTTTTAAAGTACCTAATTAGAACCATAGGATGTTGCTGATAAAGAGTGCAGTGCTATTTATAAAGAAAGCATAATTATTAATAATTATAATTACCTACCTGTTATCTTGTCACGAACAAAAAGGATTTACCAGTGAGGCACTTAACTGTAAGTAAAGTATCACACACAAGGCCTCCAAACATCCCATCTAAATAGCCTTATCTACCTATATTTATAAGTGTTTATACTATTGTTACAGAGTGCCTCGTATTTTGTATAATAAATTTACCAATACCATATCCGTTGTCTTACCTGCCACCATCCACCCTCACCTACATCCAGAGCCTCTACGCTCCACAAGTAATGCTTTTGGAACGTAACTGCTTGATTTTTACAGAAAATACTAAAGTTGCTATATGTGTGCCTATAAAATTTGAGGAGTTCCATCGATTCCTCATAGATCCTCTCATCACACCTCAATTTTGACTACAACGGGACCAATCTGGCGGTATAACCCACCGATTAAAAAAAGAATTTTCCATATCGGTTAATAAATGGCGTAATTCTAACAAACATAAAAAAGAATACACCGGAATAGAGAACCTCCTCCTTTTTGAAGTTGGTTGAAATGAGAGCAAGCGGTAGTTTTCTGTGGGTTTTCTTGAGAACGGCTAATTATTAAGTAGAAGAAACTAAAATATATTAGTCACAAACTAAAAACGGGCTACCTTGATGTCAAGGTAGCGTACCTACCTACTGCCCCTTATATCTCGGTAATAACAGGGGTAGTTATTTTTAAATAGGTACTAATTCAGTACTATTTGGGTAAATTTTTTGGCATCATCAAGTCCTTGATATCGTGTAAGTGCACGCTACCTTGACGATCACAAATTATGTAATAATATACAATCATTTGTAGGAAATTGAATCAGCTTCATTATTTGAGAGTAGTATTTTCTAGGACGCTTATTATTCGAGATATTTACGAGAAATCAAAAAATGGGACCTTTTGACCTCCTTCCACCAACAGATCGCGGCCACTGGTTGGTGACCTTTAGTATGTTATACTCGTATCTGGGGGTCATCGCTACCACAAGAAACATTAACCCGGACTACACAATTTTTTGCGTTTATCTTTGCATCTTCGACTGAATTAAAAGTATCATAATTGATTTATATCCATACTTCCAAACTGATACGTGTGTTTGATTGTGTGTTACGCCTTCATGGCCTTACCATAGTATAAAGAGAAGGGAAGTAGGTTGTCTTCATATAAACGCACCGCGCGCGGTTTGTAGCTGTGCGCCAAAGTATCTATGCGTCGCCGCACGCACACTTAAACAAATCTCGACCCGTCTCGACCGGCTTAGTAAGGGGCGGTGCGTTCGTATGAAGATAACCTACTTCCCTTCTCTTTATACTATGGCCTTACTACTGTCCAAGGAGATGGACACATACATAAACAAATTCTACGCGGAAAAATCGCGGGAAGAAGCTTGTTGATTTTGTCTTATCACTGTTTTTACCTTAGTTTCTTTTTTGTCCACAGAGTCCTGCGGTGTTGATGACTTCCGCTGCAATAATGGCAAATGCATACCAAGCAAACAGAGGTGTGACCACACCGTCGATTGCCCTACGCAGGAAGATGAAATGGGTTGTGGTAAGTTACTAACTAAAGGTATAGTGAAAAGTTAGAAGTCGTCAATATATATAAATCCTGCTAAGTTTATGCGTATTTCCTTCACTGTCTATTACTCCCAACACACCTATTGCTCAGTGTATATACTCGTATATATATTTATGAGATATTGATGCATTTATTTAATACCTCTATTTTGATGTAGTATTTATCTACCACGGCAATCTGGTATATAAATAATTTGGCATATGTCTGACGGAATAAGTATAAATCCTTCTTTTTAGGGTTCCGTACCTCAAAAGAAAAAAACGGATCACTCGTGTGTCTATCTGTCTGTCTCTGTCCTTCTGTCACAGCCAATTTTCTCCGATACTACTGGACCGATTGATTTGAAACTTGGTATACATATGTAAGTTGGTGACCGCAACACGGACCCGCGACGTAAATATATGCATTTTAAACATGGGGGCCACTTTTGGGGGGTAAATAAAGAAATTAAAAAAAAAGTTATGCATCCTATATCGTGTGACATATCAAATGAAAGGGCTTATTGTGAGGATTCTAAATATATATATTTTTTTAATTTCATTTAATATAGTTTAGAAGATATTTAGGAAAATACGCGAAAATTGACCATTCCCCCCTTATTTCCGAAACTACTAGGCCTAAAAATTTTAAAAATATACAGAAAATAGTTCTTTTCCTATAGATTACAGGAAAACCTATAAGAAGTCTATGGCATTTAAAGTGCCATGCCAATTTCAGATAATCATGTACGGAACGGAACCCTCTCCACGCGAGTTTAACTCGCACTTCTCTGGTTTTTTATACATATTTCTGAATACACATGTGTTTTCTTTTGTTAATTCATTTATAAATGATTATCATAATATCACGCAGATTGCAGCGCTAATGAATTCCAATGCGTAGACGACCGCTCCTGTATAGAAAAAAGAAAACTATGCGATCGTATCAATCATTGCAGAGATGGATCCGATGAACAAAATTGCGCTAATGGTAAGTTAAAGAAACAGAAAGAAACATTCTTAAAAAGTAGAATGGTCAATAATTTTAACAATACATCGTTTGCGCATGCTTTTTCTCGTGGATCAACTGGTAAGTTTCTCGGATATTTGATTGGTCTGGTCACCACGTGTGTAGGGATAGGGGCAGGTTTCGTTGCAGGGACGGAACTTGTATTTCGATTCTGTTGCGCTGCGACGGTTACAGGGACTGCGCACGTGACGGCAGCGATGAAATTGGCTGTCGTAAGTATATATGTAATGCTGTGTTGATTTCAATTGATGATTAATGAGTTAATGACCTAACTAAAGTGACTGTTTTTAAAAAAGCCTGCTCATCGGACCACTGGCAGTGTGATTATGGTAATTGTATCAAGCGAAGCCAGCGCTGCGACGGGCGCGTGGACTGCCCCACCGACCGATCTGACGAGCGAAACTGCATCGGTAACATATATATTAGCACCTTAGGTGTACAAATATTATTTGTTTTAGATTTATATACAAGTTTCCGAATATACATACGTATGTTCAAATCAAAAAGGCGTTCAGTTTTCTGGCTAGTTCATTACATTATTAATGCGAGTTGTGGTTTAACGGGTGGGAAGCACTAAATGCATGGCTTATGAATAACTATATACTTGAGTGGGCAGTGCGTGCGTACCGAGGCGCAGTGCATCGGCACGGCGGAGTGTGGTGACTGCCCTTACAAAAGAGATGAGTTCCAATGTTAGGGTGGGACCTGGCTAAACATGGCGTACAATAAATAAATAAATAAATAATCAGGGGTCAATCTTTTACACAAATCGATCTAGTCCCAAAGTAAGCTCTAAAGCCTTGTGTTATGGGTACTAGACGATATACTTATATAGATAAATAAATATTTAAAATACATAGGGAAGATCCAAGACTCAGGAACAAACATTCGTGCTCATCACACAAATATTTGCCCTTACCGGGGATCGAACCCAGGACGCTAGCTTCGGAGGCAGGGTCACTCCCAACTAGGCTAACCGCAATACTAATAACAATAGTTGTAACGGTCAAAGATATTGTCCTCGTGGTGAGGATGAATTCAACTATAACGGTAAGTACCCTACAATAGGCAACTTCATATGTGTACTTTTTTAGATAGTAAGCATTAGCGTTTATCCTTACCATCTGAAATAATAATTAACGTTTAAATTTTGACCGCACTGAGTTGACGTTGGGTGCATTTCATGTGGATGCTTAGAGTTAATTTTGCTAAAGTAATTAAATTCGCATATAAACGCACCTCAAATAAAACGTTTGTATTCAGTCTCAGAACGAATAGAATATGCAATATTAATTCGTCACAATTTTTTTTGTTAAGAGCGCAGTCGCGACCGGTACTGTTCTACGCTTCCCTCCTTTTGTACAGGTATATTGGATACGCACCCGAACGACATCTTTATGTGCAGACTAAACCTGTTCACTAGGGTTTAGTCTTAAGTGTGATAATGCAAAAATATCCTCAGTCAAATAACTTTATTTATTTATTTAAATCAGGCAACAGTGGCCTTACTTTAAATGAGTAAGTATATTTAAATGTATGCACACATTAAAAGTAAATTACCATTACTTATATAAAATACTTGAAAAAAAAAAAAAACCGAGCGACATATACCCAGGTAATTGGGGTAAGCTGTGTATACTTTAGGTGATTATACCAGTCGGGAAATGAGCTCCCTACCGCCATTTTCCTAATGAGCTAGCATGGAGTTTTTCAAAAAGTGCCTAGAAAGGTTTTTACAGGGTCGGCAACACGTCAGCGATGTCTATAGGCGACGGTGACCGCTTACCATTGTATTAAAAAAATACACGTTTCACAGGCGGGCAGACGTGTCCTCCGGAGCAGGTGGCGTGCGCGCCGGGCACGGAGGTGCCATGCGCGACGCGCTGCGATGGCGTGCCCGAGTGCGCGGGCGCCACCGATGAGCAGGACTGCTTTCCCGAAGACACGCTTAGCTCACGCAATAGCGAAGGTATACTTTATAAAAAAGCCAGTCGAGTGCGAGTCTGACTCGCGCGCCGAACTTGACGCAAACAATTACATTGAATACACGTGTGCAGCGCGCGTGCTGCGCGCGAGCGGCGCATTCGCGGTGCGTTCGTCAGATGTGGACGCACCTTAAGACATTTTTAGAAAATTCCATTTAAATTGTAGGAGGTTTCGTAAGGTTTCCAGAATTTTATATAAAGTCGCAGGAAGGTTCTATGAAGCTTCTAGTAGTTCTATGAGGTTTCTAGAATTTTCTTTCAAGTTCCTAGAACGTTCTGTGAAGTTTTTATGTCATTACTATGGTAAATTAATATGTTGAGTTATTATTAAATAATTGAATAATATTGACATGCCTGAGCATGACCCGACAGTTCTTTAACACAGGTCCCATGCCACGAGGACCAGTATGGGTCGCCCTTCACCCCGCACACACCGACGATTGCTCTGTCTAGACGGCTTCGTCGGACTTCTGTATCTAAAATCTTTAGTTTGTGCCTATACAATTCATCCGATTACAATGAAATTTGGTGCGCTCGCCAGATAAAAAATAAAAAAAATCGCGTCGCCTACCGGGCACAGCTATTTCATTAATATAACTAGCTGTTCTCTGCAAACATACAAACATAATATTAACTTTTATATTATTAGATTGAATAGTTGTATAATGCAATCACTGAAAATCCTATATAGTTTTAAATTATTTGTACAATTTAGGCTTCTACATTATCATAAAGGCTGTCCACACGTAGTAAATGCTGTACGTGTGTGTATGTGTGTGTAACCGTCCCGTACTTTTGTTAAAGTGTGCTATCTCAAGTGTGACGACCGATGCCTAGACCAGTCCCAGATCTGCGACGGCTTCAGCGACTGCAGCGACAACTCGGACGAGTACATGTGTGACGACTACTGCCAAGGACCCGACGACTTCAGGTCAGTATTCTGCCTACTATATTAACTTATATAATATATATACTGTCCTTGCTAAGCGACTGCGAAGCGAAACTGGTGCTGATCGAATGATTAAAATTTATTTGCAAATATGTGATATGCGAATGTAATCCTGCCCTGGCAAAAATGTACTATTGTAGTTCATTTTCACACTTTGTTTGTAATTATAAGTGTTTATTATATTATGAGACCTGGTGAAAGCCCGTTAATGTCTTTATATGCATCGGCACATTTTTATAAATCAAAATCTGTCCGGTCCGTAATATCTTAAGAGATTAGTTAATACCGTTGCTATTACATTATTCTATTATATAATTATAGTTACACGAGACGACTGCTAACGCCATCTATGATACTAATTAGGTATAGTAACACTGTCTGGTCTATGCAAATGACACTTCTGTTTTATTGCTCTTCTTTTTGCACTTGTTCTGCACAAGCTACTTAGATATGAATGTGCGTACAATGTTTTAAAGTGGTTAATAAAAGCCGTTGCACGAATCCATCTTAAGTGTTGAGCATTGAAAATAATTTGTTTCTAAACTACCACCAAATGAAGTTTCTTCCAGTGTATTGTTGCTTTCTGGTGTCTTGTTGTTTCCATCTACTTAGCGAGTTGAACTACAGCCTCCAGTTGCTGGCATATTGGGGAGAATGCGATCTTGAATTTAGTGTTTGAGTTCAGGTCATCACCAAGTAAGGAGCTTAGGTCATCATGTAGGGTCAGAAATAACAGGCTCTGCTAATATTTTTCAGATCGGTCACAGCCTATTTTCTACGAATCTACCGGACGAAAACAGTTAAAATTTGGTACATATACAGAGATAGGTGACCAAAACATGAAAGTATAGCGTTAATAAACAAATTTTGATTATGAAGGTTAATTGCGGGGGCGAATAAGAAAATTAAAACGAAAACTATTATCAAGTGCATCACATGACATATCAAATGAAAGGCTCGATATTAGCAAAACCAATATTATTGTGTAATTTTCAAATACATTGTTAAAGAGATATTTAATAAAATAAAACTAAAATCATTCATGTTTTTTCTTCAATATTTTCTGTTTCTTATTATGGTCTTTGTTCAGGTTCAGGTTTTGATAATAGGTAGTTCCCGAGCCAGGTACAAATTTCCGCTTCTTCCTCGTCGTACCACCAACTCGTTCCACCAGTGGCACGAGAAGGAATTGTCATTCCTCGTCGTACCACTGAATTTTGTTTTTTTAATTATTTACAGATGC
The DNA here is from genome assembly GCA_947859335.1 of Tortricodes alternella. NCBI lineage: Eukaryota > Metazoa > Arthropoda > Insecta > Lepidoptera > Tortricidae > Tortricodes > Tortricodes alternella. Next base: position 15,201,451 of record OX401970.1, on the reverse strand, counting down.
AACTCTGGAGAATGCATCGGCAAAAAACAACACTGCAATGACCTGCCCGACTGTCCCGATGAAAGCGATGAAATTGGCTGCAATAAAACGATGATACCCTCACGTAATTTAAACATATTTCTATTTATGTAAAGCTTAAGTTCTAGGTATGCTTAACATGGGTCCGGTTAATGTACGTCCCGATAATGCTCGACCGGATAATGCACGACCAGATAATTCGCGAACACAATGCACATGAATGATTGGGCTGCGAATTATTGGATCGAGCATTATCTGCCTGTACAAAACTTGTTCGAGACGATAATCGGAAGCCAGTAATGCTCGACCAGATAATGCACGACCTGATAATGTAGGTACAACCTAATAATTCACGTCCACGGGATTCCGATTATCTGACCGTACATTCGCAGCACGGAGTGATAATACACGACTTGATAATGTACGGCCTGATAACTGGAAGCCAAAAGCCATAGTTATGGGCTGTTAAAAAAAAAGACCTAACATCGAAGGCTAAGGCGGGAGCGAAGCGAAGCGCAGCTCCCGCCTTATCCTTCTGAACCTAACCTATCTGAGCCGCTTCTGCTCCGACCCATCTTGCTCGCTCGCTTCGCTCGCTCGCTGCCATTTACCATTTTACTCGTGACTCAACAGTAGCTGTCTGAGGTTGTTGGTTACAGATTATCAGGTCGTCCATTATTTGGCCGTGCACTATCGGGCTGTACATTAGTGGTGCGGGGTGATAATCGGCGACCACTTTATTGAAAGCGATGGTCGCCGATCTGCCGCCGCCATTATCTGGCTGTGCATTATTTAGCCGTACATTATCGGGTTCAACAAGTTTGGTCCGAGCTGATAATTGGAAGCCATTTCTGTACAGACTGATAATGCACGACCCGATAATCCGCGTCCACATTTCTGGTCGCGAATTATCAGGTCGAGCATTCCATGGTCGTCCATTATTGGCCCTCATTAAAATCCCAATCAAATTTAAATATAATAAATAATATTTTTTGGTTATGAAACATAACCATCTTTTTAACCCTTTCAACGCCAAGGACGCTTAAAAGCACCATGAGCTGTCGTGCCTGCCACGCCACCGATGCTTATAGTTGTCGGAGGTACAACTCAAAAGAGACCTTTTTTCATAAGAATTAAGTTGGTTTTTGCATACGCTTTTGCTTTGCATATGCTTTTGAAACGCGTTTGGCGTGTGAGTGACACATTTGCATTTGACGTAAGTCGTTAAAAAGGTCAAAAACATATGTATACAAACTATATCCTGTGTTTTACAGAAGAATGTGATGAAAATCAATTCACGTGTAATAACGGCGTTTGCATCGATAGCCGGTTTGTGTGCGACCGGAACTTCGACTGCGTCGACAACTCTGACGAGGAAAACTGCAACAGTAAATATATCCCCACTTAAAACTACCGCATGTTATCAGTAACGAGGAAGCAGGTTGATTTAACAACATTCTTCCTATGATAATAATAATAAACTTCTTAGCTACTAGCTAGTGACCTACTCAAAATAAAACGTTGTACAATATGAATCCTAAACTCTTATGGCCGAACTCAGAAACGCCACTTAAGCATTTGAGTAATATAAATTAGTTAAATGTCCCTCAAATTGTTGTCAACCTATACAGAAACGTCACTGAAACGTAACTTTAATTAAATATCAATTTGAATGGTCTTTCTGAATTAGGCCATTAGCTATTTGAATTTAAAACAGTAGAACGTGTTCTTAGATAGGTCACCGTTGCAGCAGAGAATCGTAAATATAGCAGATTATTTACAATTCATTATCAACTTTTCCTGTACCCGTATTTCTTAACGATCCGGCAATGACAACAAGGAACATTATAATAGTACTAACGTACAGAAGGATCACTGTCTAACAAAATCGATGTTTAACAGGTTCCCTGTCCCACGGGACACATGCGCTTCATGGGTGGTTTTACTGGTACATTCATGAGGCACATGTGCTTCATGGGTGGTTTTACTGGTAAATCCGTCAGGTACATGTGCGTCATGGGTGGTTTTACTGGTACATCCATGAGGCACATGTGTGTCATGGGTGGTTTTACTGGTACATTCATGAGGCACATGTGCTTCATTGGTGGGTTTACTGGTGCATCCATGAGGCACATGTGCTTCATGGGTGGTTTTACTGGTACATAGATGAGGCACATGTGCTTCATGGGTGGGTTTACTGGTACTTCCATGAGGCACATGTGCTTCATGGGTGGTTTTACTGGTACATCCATGAGGCACATGTGCTTCATGGGTGGGTTTACTGGTACTTCCATGAGGCACATGTGCTTCATGGGTGGTTTTACTGGTACATCCACGAGGCTCATGTGCTTCATGGGTGGTTTTACTGGTACAACCATGAGCCACATGTGCTTCATGAGTGGTGTTACTGGTACATCCATGAGGCACATGTGCTTCATGGTTGGTTTTACTGGTACATCCATGAGGCGCATGTGCTTCATGGGTGGTTTTACTGGTACATCCATGACGCACATGCGCCTCATGGCCAGTAATGTAGAATGCCTTTGCCTGTGTTCTGTGCCTTCGAAATCACAGCGAAAATGTTACAATAATGAGTTAGGTCTGAGCACTTTGGAAAAATATAGATTAATCATTTTGGTTCAATACTTGCAGGGCTTATTATAAGGCATGATTCTTAGGGTTCCGTACCCAAAAGGTAAAACCTATTATTAAGACTCCGCTGTCCGTCCGTACATCTATCTGTCTGTCTGTCCGTCTGTCACCAGGCTATATCTCATGAACACTAAACAACAACAAAAAATTTTTTTGGGTTTTCTCATACAACAAACGTGATTTTTTTGCTCGTTTTTGGTACGGATGGATAATGGTACGGAACCCTTCGTGCGCGAGACCGACCCGCACTCGGCCGGTTTTTAAATTTTTTCATCATATTCTGATTCAAGTGTATTTTTAGGATGTGGTCCGAACGAATGGCAGTGCCGTTCGGGTGAGTGCATCCAGCGCGAACAGCAGTGTGATGGGTCCACCGATTGCCCAGACAGTTCGGATGAGACATCCTGCTCCACACCTTCACCCATCGCGCCGTTTTCACCTAATCCTGACCGAAACAATTTTATAGGTAGGTATAGGCTGCCTTATCTTAATATTTATTATAAACTTACAATAATCAAACTAAGATTTATCAGACGAGGTAGCCAAAATTGCTAGCGCAAACTGGATACAGAAAGCACAGGATAGGACGGACTGGCTAACTCTGAATGAGGCCTTCGCCTGAGAAGGGGTTCTTGCTCTCTTTCTTAATAGTTTTAACTACATAATATATCCACAGACATAAAAGTTTGTTAATGTTAAAATCATAAAGGAACTAATAGACATAATTTATCAAACAATTTAATAATACATCATATTCTGTTCTAATTTAAGACTACAAAAACTACTCGACGACATTGTATTTAATAGCAAGAAATAAAAGGCTTTTTTATTTATATTTTTATTTATTAATGCAATGCAATATCTTTTTAGATTGCGACGAATACCAATGGCAGTGTCACACGGGCCAGTGCATCCAACGCGAACAAGAGTGCGACGGCACCCCCGACTGTTCGGACGGGTCGGACGAACGAGACTGCCGCACTCACCCAGAGATGCCCATCTACCCAGGTAAATACCCAACGCTAGGGAATTACCCGATAAATACCCATATTTACCTACCCTAGGGAATTACCCGATAAATTCCCATATTTACCTACCCAGTGGGTATTTATAATTTAGTACATAATTTTTTTGTTTAAACCGATTTTTAATCAAGATGAATTAAGTTAGATTAATAATTCGCTGTATTTCATTCTAAAAATTGTAAGATTTTGTTGAGATAAATGCATTTTTAGAAGAACTAATAAGAAACAATGTAATTAAATCTTTAGAAGTCAATTTGAACCTACTTCTAATTGGCGTATCGAAATGAAACTCTATATATATATATGTAGTTTGGTACCATCAAGTTGATCTGAGGATGGAACCAGGAGATGGACAGTGGAACTCTGCAATGGCTACCAGTTGCAAAGCGTCAAATATTTCCTAAGGGAAACCGGAAGAATTAGAACCGTACGTGCGAGTTTGACATTTAGTTAGAGTAACATGGACTTCACTGACAGCTAGCCGTAGCTTTCTAGCTTGCTAAAGCCGTCAGGAATCGGCTTGTAGGCAGGCTTCGCCACTGATGGCTACTAGTAATCTCCTCGAGTTTGGGCTGTTTTGTTTCTTTTGACGAGTCAAATACATTACGCTTGATGACAAGGGTATTACGATGGAGCCGTGAGGCGGACAGTGGAACTCTTCAATGGCTACTATTAGTAAACACCTCGAATTTGAGCTGTTCTGTTTCTTTTGACGTGTCAAATACATAACACTTGATGACGAGGGTATGAGGATGGAGCCAGGTGGTGGCTGGTGGAACTCTTTAATACATACATAGCATCACGCCCGAAATCCCTAATGGGGTGGGCAGAGCCACAAGACTACTTGTGGCCACGTTCGATTAATTAGTCCTAAGTAAGATGGTATGATGAACCGTATGGTGACAGGTGATCAGCCCATTGCCCATACAGATAGTCCACCATGTTGGAGAGGACCCGTCCTTTAGTCGACTTTTACGACATGCCAGGATGATAAGCATCTGCAAGCATTCTATGCTATTTCTTCACTCCCAGTGGAGCAGAGGAGTAATCTAACTCTTTAATGGCTTCTAGTAAACTCCTCGAGTTTGGGCTATTTTGTTTCTTTTGACGAGTTAAATACGTTACACTTGGTGACAAGGCTATGATGATGGAGCCGCGAGGTGGACAGTGGAACTCTTCAATAGCTTATATAGTAAACTCCTCAAGTTTGGGCTGTTTTGTTTGTTTTGAAGAATCCAATACAGTACACTTGTTGACAAGGGTATGATGATGGAGCCGGGAGGTGGCCAGTGGAACTCTTTAATGGTTTCTAGTAAACTCCTCGAGTTTGGGCTGTTTTGTTTCTTTTGACGAGTCAAACACATTACACTTGGTGATGAGGGTATGATGATGGAGCCGGGAGGTGGCCAATGGCACTCTTTAATGGCTTCTAGTAAACTCCTCAAGTTTGGGCTGTTTTGTTTCTTTTGACGAGTCAAACACATTACACTTGGTGACGAGGGTAATAAGATGGAGCCGGGAGGTGGCCAATGAAACTGTTTAATGGCTTCTAGTAAACTCGTCGAGTTTGGGCTGTTTTGTTTCTTTTCACGAGTCAAACACATTACACTTGGTGACGAGGGTATGATGATGGAGCCGGGAGGTGACCAATGGCACTCTTTAATGGCTTTCAGTAAACTCCTCAAGTTTGGGATGTTTTGTTTCTTTTGACGAGTCAAATATATTACACTTGGTGACAAGGATACAAAAGATAACGTTGTATGGTGGGTCATGCAGTGGTCTATTTGGGAACTCGTACCTTTGCTTCTGGAAAAGCTTACGGGGCTTTGAGTCGCGTAAAATCGTTAAGTGGACTTCAGATTGAGGAACTCGACTGCTCAAAGCTCATAGACTCTTTGTAATAATGAAGTACCCAAGGTACATGCTGCACGAGCAATGGGACAGGTAACTTTAAAAATGAACAACAAATATACAACAGTGACCAACTGCATCTTTTATGGGGCAGCTGCCACGTACCTCGCTACGCTCATGCCAAACCAGCTTAATATTTACTATAATACTAAGTTATCAAGACTTAAAGTTGTTGTTAAGACTTAAATGGTTTAAATAATGATTTGAAGATATTTATTTATTCATATATTTCAAGATAGAAATTCATTCCTTTTAAATAATGACAAGTTTAATGTGTTACTGTACTATTGTTTCAAATCAATATACCTATTCCCATATTCAAATTCTAACGTAAGTGCGTAAAACAGTGAAAAAAACAGTTGATTATAGTACATGTTTACATTATATTCCTCCCACTCCGATTTCTCCTTTCATATGTATTTATTAGAGACGCAAATAGTTTTTACCCACCGAAATGGGTATAAACGGGTAAATACCGGGAAGAATGGGTAAATACCCGGTATTTACCCGAAAGGTAAATTGGGTATTTACCCACCGCCCATCTCTACCTCACCCGACATTTTTACCAAGTATTAATATATTTTCCTTAGACAACGTATTTTTTACTAGTAGTACAATTAATGAATATGAATCCAAATATTCCTATTCGCCTACCTTGTACCTTGGGTACCTTAGGTACTGAATTAGAACATAGGGTACTTTTTATCCCGGAAAAATCAAAGGTTCTCGGGGAATTACTATAACCTAATTTGTCTTATTCTAAACTTAAAAAAATGAAACTAAGATTGATCACTTATTAATGCAATGCAATATTTTTTTAGGTTGTTTCGAATATCAGTGGAAGTGTACCACGGGCCAGTGCATCCAACGCGACCAACGGTGCGACGGCACCCCCGACTGTCCAGACGGCTCCGATGAAAAAGCCTGTCAAAGTCGCCCCATCACGTCACGACCGATATTCCCAAAAAGTAATAATATCTTTAGTAATAGTAGTAGTCATTTATTTCTCATTGAAACAACATTACAATTTATATGTCAAAACAAAATAATGTTTTCATAAAAAGAACGTCACTTAAAATAAAATTATAATATAAAAATAAATTAGAAATAATTCTAGAAATAATCAAAATGTCACAAAATATCAAAAATATAAAATAAAATAAAAAAACATTCAGTAAACAAACAAAGTATTACTATACAAAGAAAAAATAAAATTAAAGCAAATGTCATAATAATAACTAAGATACCTAAATAAAATAATAATGTAAAATTTAGCGTTCACTGTATTCTTTGACAGAATACAGTGATCGCGTCAGTAACATTTCCTTAAGTCTAGAGCAAAATTTTTCGTCGGAACACTCATTTTTTTAGGTCGGCGGGTAGCTTCTCATAGAAAGCGGGTCCTATAACGGGCGGGTTTTTGTCGAGCAGAAGTTTTCGAAGAAGAGAAGTCGGGAGCAAGTTTTTCCTTAGGCAACATATTTTTTACTAGTCATATAAGTATATAACGAATATGAATAGGATAATTTGTATTCGCCGAATAACAACACTTAACCTCTTTAACGCCATGTCAAATACAAAAGTTGTCACTCACATGCCAAGCATGTCTAAGAAGTAACACGAATTTCAACCTTATGTCATACTATTAAAGGGCTGTTTGACTTTGTATGCCCTGACGGATATCCGTCGTTGACGGTGAACCAGTGGTGCGGATATATCCGTCAATGGCGTGCATGCAGTGCCGCATATTAGGGACAGGAGATTGTGATTTATTTGTGACATGTTAATAATAATATTTTTAGTAATAATGTTGACATATTTTTCATTGTTTTTATGTGTTATTTTTATTATCAATGTTAATTTGAAATTGTACTTTTAATAATCTACTAATATAAACTTAAGCTAATTTATAATTGTATCACGCACCCATTTACAAGATTACTCCATTGTACTTAAAAATATTTTATTTCAGGTCCCGCTGGTCTGAAATTGAAGACTTACCCAGATGTACAAATTGTGAGAAACGGTAAGATGAACTGTATTTCGTTTTACATTTACGAGTAAGAGATAGTTTATCATCATCCATATTATTATGGATTGAAAAAGGATTACCGTTTATTGAAATCAATACAACTTGGCTGATTACAGAAGCGTAGGTATGATATACGTGTCCTACCAGGCTCTTGACCTGTTTACCTGTTTAAGGTCTAGGGGTCGTTTCCATGTTTCGGGTTCCCGTGCTGGGTATCCATGTTCGAACTACATGGACACGTGTTTCTGATCCAGTCGTCCGTATACACGGGTACCCGTGTTATTGTTCCATGTTTAAGTCCGTACCCGTGTACTCGGGTAGGCGGGTATTACCCGTCCGTGACAGCAAGATGCGGATCCGGCCCGTTTGCAATAAGAGCTAAGGTTGTTTGGCGTGTGCTATAGAAAATGAGAAAACGATACATTCTGACGATGACTTACTTTAAAATTATAGTTATACTTCAGCCAATTTTCACAATATCTTTATATACCTATTGTAGCCTATGTGCTATTCTGCATTGCAAATTTGTAAAGTTTCATCAATATCCGTCTAGTGATTTATTCGTGAAGGAGTAATAAATGTCCGTCCATCCATCCATCCATCCAAACAAACTTTTGCATTTAAAATATTATAGTAGAAGTAGTAGGATTTGATATAGATACTATATTTATTATTTTATTTTAGTATACAAAAGGATATAAGTAATATGTATTTTTTATATTAATATTTTTTTTTTTCAAGTATTTCATATCATTTATATTAATTATTGTACTGTTTTTAAATATTTATTTATATATTAATTTATTTTATATTATTTGTCATTTTATCCCTATATTTTTTTGAAGATATGTGATATTTGATATATAGCAGTTATATTATTTTTCATCACACTTGCTCGGAAAGGGTGTTTTTATACGCAGGCGTATAGAGCAGCTATAGCCAATTTAACTCGTCTATACGCCCCGCCATCAGCGGGAGTTATAAACCATACAAAATCCATAACTCCCTAGGGAGTTATGGATTTTGTATGGTTTCGAACTCCCGCGGGCAGTGCGTGCCGCAAGCCGGCGGAGCTGCCCCGCGCTGATCGCAACGTACTTACAGTTTATGAACATTGAACACCCACCTGATGGTAATTCACGGTGTAAAATGGGAATAAAATTAATATGTATACTTTTTGTCTAATTTTTATTTCATTTCCTCGCAAATGTGATGAAAAACATTGTGTGTATCACGGGCAGTAAGGGGATAACAAACTCGAGTCATAAAAGCCCTCGCGTATCGGCGTCGGGCTTCTAACAGACTCTCGTTAGTTATCCCCTTCTTACGGCCCTAGATGCACAATGTACTATTATTCATGTACCTACATCTAACCTCCTTCCTTACACACGAAGCCCAATTGCGGTCGTTGAATTTCGAACATTGTGTCACTAACAAAAAAATCAATAAATTTTCATTGTTACAACATTTTGTACGCGGGGTCTTAACTATTTCTATAATGCGAAATTTACGTTTTATAGTTAAAACGTAAATAAATATTTATTTAATATTATTTTATATTTCTTATGTTTATTTTTAGATTATGATGTATTACTATAAAATTTTACCCCTATTTAAAATATTCGGAATTAATTTCTCATCACCATAGTTTGTTTTGTGTCTTAATAAATAAGAGTATGCTTATAATTTTTATTATGACATAAATAATTGTGTACACCACAAATTGGTCATTATATTTATTTTTGTAAATATTATTATAAAATTTTGTGAATATAAAACAGATTGATAAAAAGATTATAAAGCAAAATGTATGATAATTATTACTAATTAAGTGAATGACTAAAAGGTTATAAGTTTAAGTATTATGAACCAGGCTATCGGGTCGTTCGGCATGGCGACAAAGTCATAAAGAATCCAACTGTTGGGTTCTTGGCACTAAATGAGTAAAAGCTCATCATTTTAGTATCTAAGGACTTTTCATTTTCTATAGCACTCATCCTCAGGTCTTGTTGACAATAATCCAGTAATAATGTTTTCAACTTCTTTTACTAGAGAGTTCCGCTTGTATTACAAGTTACAAGTAGTTGTGCAATGGGCTCCAGGCTATCAGTGTATAACCCAAAAAAGGTTAGGCTACAATTGCGGCCTGTTGCTCCGGCAACATTACTGGTTACCTAACTATAAAATGATAACCAGTTTCTGCCCGAGCATAGAATTCCTGTGTTACAATCATTGAATAGTGAATTTCACTTGCCATATTAGTTCTATAGGATATCTTGCGGGGCTTATGTTTCTAGTATAGGATATATCTAATGCTGTAGCCAAGCCGGTATGTGCTTCTCTTCATCTACGCAATTCCTTCAGCGTCATACGTTAAAAACGACAACCTCGCTGAATTATATTTTTTGTCATACAGCAAATTTTGTCATTCCATTAGAAGCCTTGCCGGCGCCTAAGGTTTTGGATAACTTTTGTGATAGCTTACCTGCCGCCCTTGTGACGCAATGTTCAATAACCATGCGTACATACTGATATTTTCCGTCAATGTTGCTTGAAAATTTATGATACAAGACTTTTTTAACAAGAGTTCTCAGCCGTAGGTACTTTCAATGTAATTAATTCAAATTTAAAAGACAGAACTGATTTGTAAAAGCTTTCTTACAACATAATATTATAAATTCAACACATGAGTTGCACAGGCGACATAACTACATAAATAAATGAAAAAAAAAACATACAATAATCTGTAATCACCTCTACAATATATATTGTCACTATAATGTTAAAATTTAATATTAAATTAACGAAAAAGGTTATTAAAAATAATAATGCTTACATTCCTTACACGGCTAGTCCAAGGGAGGATGGTACTTATATTCTATTAACTATTTAAGTTCTGGGTTTTAATAAAAAACACCTAACAAAACTTATCAACCAAAGGACTGTTATAATTGTGTCTGTTATTTTATTTCATGGTGGTGGAACAGCCAATTACCAAACCGGTGAGTCACTGTGCGTTATAACTCTGGGTACTTACTAAAGCTTGCCGAATGGGTTTTAACATAACACAAAGTATATACAAGGTGTCCCAGGAAATAGTGACAAGCGGAGGTCCAGAAGTAGAGCACCAAGGGACATCTCATTCACCCAAGAAAGTCGTATTTTTTTTTAAATCGTTATCCTAATTCTCAACCGCTTTTCATCATCACGCACTGTATGAAATTTGAATTTGAAAAAATACCATAACCCATCGTGGAACATACATGGGGTTGAATCTGATATCGTTGAAGTGCTCTATCTCTGGAACTCTGCTTGACACTACTTTGTAGGACAACCTGTATATAGTAAGAAATCAGAGATGATTTCTTCGAGGGTGACTTTGATACCTACATAAGAAAGGAATGTACCTGGACGGGCTTAGCAAAGCCGTTTTTGATAATGTTTATAACTATATTCATATACTTTATATATCAAACAGCATAGGTTATCTGTTTGTAACTTGCCTTCTAGATAAAAAGATCAGAAAAGGAGGAAGTAACGTCGCTTTCAATTATTTAAATAATAACAAAATTTTAGCGTCGACATCACCTGCTAAACTCGTCCGTGGGACTTCCTTAGTTAAGATATCACGTCAACTCCATCTCTAAACAATTGGGTCCATTCATAACATTTTACATTTACCTTGAGCTTGTAATTGTTATTATTTATTATTACTAGTTTAAAGTGAAAAAAAATCTGAATAATGAATAAGATACCTTTTATGCTAACATCCAGTTAAGGCGCATTCTTGGATAAAATATGTTTTTTGCCTTTAAATATCCCGCAAAGTACGTAGACTACGGATATGATTTGTTGGTAAGTAATTATTGACTATATGAACTAAGTCTTCCAAAAAATGGAAACTAATGGATAACACAAATAGAAAAAGAAATGCTATGTTGTATCTGCTTTTCTCATTGTTTGGGCTTCCTTCTTAAACGGTGTTTTTGATAACAACAATGTAAGCTATATTAGATTGCGATCAAGCTTTTGCAGGGATTCACAAAAATTGTTATCTATTTGATAATTCGTTTCATTTATAAAATAAGAATAATTTGATTTGGCGCTTACGATAGTAGGTAGTTCTAGGAAAGAGCTCCTTATTTGCGTCTCATCTTTGTCTTTTTACAAATCTCATACAACTTTATCTTCATTCGGTCAATATCGGTCATTCGTGACTGCTGTTGACTCGAGAACTGTGTTTTTGCTTTTCGGCCTAAATATACTTACGTAAAATAAATAACCTGTATACATATTCAGGAAAATTGTATTGTATTGATTAGGTTCTTACATCAATTTTATCTAAAAAGTGTAAAAAGTGATTCAGGACATTTAAATGAGAAATAGAAAAACCGATCCAACTGCAAGAGTACTCGTTTAAAACGTCTTAGAAGATAAAGCGAACAAATGCAACAGCTGAGACAGTAAGTGTTGAAATAGATATATTTATTATGCATATTAAATTTTCCATACATGGCTTAATACACATTGATATAACTCATAAAAAACCGATTCAAGAGCAAAACATCTCCTTTAAACCGTCTTAGAAAACAAGCAGAACAAATGCAACAGCTGACACAGTAAGTTTTAAAATTTTCTAAATTATTATGCATAGTTATTAAATTGTCAACTTATGCCCTAATTAATACTCATTGATATAAGTAATAGACGTAACCAATACTTGAAAAAAAACGGCTTTACTCACGATTTATTGTCAGAAATAGTCAGACATGTTTCAAACTCGATTGGAGTCCTTCTTTAGGGTTTGAGTGCGGTCCCGGTCAGATCAACCCGCGCACTGGGTAGTAAAGCCGTGTGTTTTTCAAATATTCATAATGTCTCAAGAAAGTTTTAATTAGATGTAACCTCATCAAATTCGTTCCCATATAAGTACGCTGAGACACGAATTTGCAATAGCAATTGCCTATGTACATGATAATCCCATGTTCTATATCGTAAATAACTATTTTTATGTGGCAGTAATCTGATTTATGCAATTGAACAGCATTTACTATTTACAGGATAAAACTATCACTGAATGACAATGAATGAAAAATCTGCTGAACAGGAAGAACTGGAGTAGCCATCACAGGTATATTCAGATTGAGAACAAAAGTACTCCGCTTTTTCTAAAATGAAGACGGTACAGAAAAAAACGTATGTAGTAATGGATGTAAATATTTACAAAACGTTCAACAAAATAAATGTCAGAATTTAATTAAGTATTGGATCTCGGAAGAATAAATGTAATAAAAACCGTTTTATATGCGCATTTTATTTAAAAGGTTGCTTGATACAACTACACAACATCTCCATAGAAACAGTAGCATAATTAAGTGTGCCGTTGCGTAGACATTTGTAGACAATCAATGACGTGGCACGCGACGGCTGTAAGTAAGATTTAGTCCAGTAATCACATTTAGGTTCAGAACTGTCCCCTCCTGTTCCCGAAAGTTAAGGACCCTGAGACCTGTTTTTTTTATTTGGACTATGTCTGCATGTAGAGTGTCAGGAATAGTTTTGAACCCTTCGTTTTCGTTTACTTTTGGCCACAGGAAAGTCAAATGTTGTTTCTTAACGTGATTATTACCCTTATATACATTTGGATATGCAAATGAACCGAGAAAGCTGAATTTTGGATATTGTCTGGGGGCGCCTTAGAAATGGTTAACTTCATATTGTCGACCAAGATTTCCTATTTCTCCGCCATCTTAAAAAAAGGTTAAATTTAGTTTTTTGACAATTTTATTTAAAACGCAAAAAAGTATATGCATAATAATCATACGTGTGATTTATAATGTTGCTAGTTTATTTATTTATATTCTACCTCAATAATTCCTTCAACAACCGTTAATCCCTTAACACATGAATACAACCGTGCGAACTACGAAATCGAAACTGTGCACAGACTTACCGACTTTACGGCGCGCTAAAAGTCTTAATTCTTGTATAACAAAAGTCACTATAATTTTTTTGATATTTATCACGGGAAAGAAGAAAACCAGCGAAAAACAGATTTCACCTGAATTTCTTACTTTCTCGTTCGATATCTCAACAACGATGTACTAGGTGAAAAATGTAGGTAACCTAAATTGTTCGACGTAAAAAAAGCAACAAAAAAGTATCGTATCGCAATGTTCGTATTTGGACTGAAACAGAACGCAATTAGGATATCTTTGTCGACGATTTAAAGTTAAGCTTTTCTTAGCCCCCCACACACCATATCCAAAAATCAGCTTTCTCGGTTCAGTTGCATTTCTAACCCGTTATTTCGACGTCATGACTGGACTTATTGCGTTATAGCGGCAAATTATCTTTAGTGTTTGTCTTAAATGTGGAAATTTCATTACAGAAATATTTTTATCTACACCCATATCATAAAACCTCCATAATGTGTTCAAAAACCGTAGGTACGTGCCGTGACTTGTGGTAGTAGCTAAATCTGTACTGTAATATCATTACAGTATCAATTTTTGTAATGTTATGAGTTTAAATTTGGAACAGCTGTCAAAACTCAAGTGGGTCTCTATTTTAGTATCCATAGATATTTAAACAGTTATCGATACGAAACATCAATTCATTTCTTTTTAAATATAAACCGCACGACATTAGATCTCGAGTGACATGAGAATAGGGACTTCATTCGTTTGTTAAAAACATTCATCTTGACGGAGGATCGAATTGCCGCCATTACTGTTGTCAGTTGTTTGTTTGTTGGTTTTTGCTGTTACAAAAGTAGAATTGTAAAAAGTTCTTTGTAATTGACATTTTAGTTTAAAATATGAATAGTAGTGACTCCGAGAACGATGTGAAAACTCCGCCGGATATCTTAAATGCAGCCACGATTGCAACAAATAACTTGAAGCCAGAAAATTTTGTTTCTGAAGACATCATGGAGGATTTATAATATGTGTGTAGATAAAGGTATGTATGCAACTGTGCATAATTTGGCCTTAAAACACTCGTGCGATCTTATTATGAAACTCGCCTATCGGCTCGTTTCTTAAACCCACACTCGTATTTTAAGGCCTATCATTATGCAACCTTTGCATAAACTACTATTGTAGTTCGTATCGTACATGATAGCTCATGTACGATACGAACTACAATAGTAGCAGCCTTATTTTTTTTTAATTGTCGTTACCGGATTGGTTAAGTGAATAAAGTCTAAATATTTACTTACGCATATAGATTATTAAGTGTTTACTAAGAAAATGTATGAAGTAAATTGTTTTTATTTTTTAATTACCTATATGTTTTGTGTTAAAACAATTTTATTGTCTTGCGTTAAGTGGATCGGCTCAGACAGAAAACGAAATACTATACTGACCTAACCTAAGTTTTATTTTTACCTTACTTTTAATCATTGTCTTTGTGCAAGTGAAGAAAATTTTGTACAAAGTGTTCACCTTGTAGCTTCGAGAAAAGTGGTTGTAACATATAGACGGCTAGGTAGCCCGACGGACACGGTGATAATAATATATGTATTAGGTTTTCTAGGTTTTGGAATCTGAATAAGGGGCCTTTGATATGAATACCATTTCATGAGCTTTTTGACGCTTTACGCCAAAAACGTAGATAGTCAGATTAGCAAAATGATAAACTAGCTGAATAGCATACATGCAGAATGCCAAACCAGCAGAATGCCAAATTAGCAGAATGGAAAGTCAGCAGAATGTCAGTTTAGCACAATGCCAGACCAGCAGAATGCCAAATTAGCACAATGGAAAGTCAGCAGAATGTCAGTTTAGCACAATGCCAGATCAGCATAATGCCAGATTAGCCGAATGCTAGATTAGCAGAATTCTAGTTAGTTACCTGTTCTTAGAGATAATGAAGTGGCCAGTATCAGTTTCACGTAGTTTCAATGACGAACGTAATTTCGCTACGAACTTACCTAGTATTAACCATTGGTATTTGGATATTAGTGCAGACAACGAAGGCGTTGGGGAATACATTCGCCGCTTGGCAGTTTGCAGTTTAATTAATTTTATATAAGCATAGGTAATCTGTATAGTTTACAGATTTATAAATATTAGTTAAAAAACTAAAACTCCACTACTAGAAAACAAGAAAATATTTTTGTTGAAATCATGACCCAAAACTTCACTATCTAGATACATTTACCAGCGGAGGTCTGTTCTCAGCAATGGTATTTGGCATTCTGCTAATGCGGCATTCTCGTACTCTGGCATTCTGCTAATCTAGCATTCTGCATGTGTGGCATTCTGCTCAATTGACATTTTACTAATCTCACATTCTGCGTTTTTGTAATAAAGCGTCAAAAGATTCATGGGCCATTTGTTTATTATTAGTTAGAGGTAATTTTAGTCAAAAAAGTATGGTTTATGACTATTATTTAATTAATAACATACACTTTTTCTTAAAATACGACTAATATGAATTCAGAAGAAAAGAGGTAAAGTGATAATCAAGCAATTTTGGTACATCACCAACTCACCAATCAAACACCTATTATATGCCATAACTAGATAAAAGCATGACTTTACTTTGGGAACTTACTTATTTTAAGAATGTAAACCTACCAGCGACCCTAATGGATAATTTCAAATCATGTTACCATGTTACGTAATATTTGTTAAATTAAACAATATTAAGAAATCATGTACCGTTTAATTCTTTAAAAAGGGATACTTTCAGATAAGTAGCAAATTATTGCCCATGTCGGTCGTTGGTAGATCTATAATACGCCTTTAACTCTACTACTGCTTGTCAATAAGGGATTATCGTTGGGATCCCACTTAACCCAATGGGTGAAGGGAGCAACGGATTACTGCCGGAAAATAGCAGCCGTTACCCTCAGATTCCCAAGGGTTAGTAAAGCTACAGAGCGAGATTGACTGTGTCTTATACTGCAGGTGGCGATGTGGTATTCCAATGCCGTGATGAAGGATCCCTTCGAGCGCCGGTCCGATGGGTCCGCGAAGGTGGCAGGCCGCTAAAACCAGGCTCTAGTGATGTAAAGGGAAGACTTGAAATGGCCAAAGTAACAGTAAGTACACAATGATATAAACACAAATAAAACACCCAATTCTTTATAACGGCGATTCTCAACCTTAAATTAGATTTACAACAAAAGCGATATTACCAACTATTCCCACGGCTTCTTTTCTTCTACATAATTAGTTTCTTTATAATCCCTTTCTTATAATTTTTCGTTTAATGGTACATTAAAATTTAGCTTTGGATACACTTGAATGCCCTTTAGGATTAATATAGAAGACTCAAATGTTTTGCTTCTCTTACGAAGCCTGTTTCAATGTTCAACTAACTTAGCCCTTTTTCTTGTTTTGAGAATGTATTCTTAACATCAGATATCCTTTTTAAAATATGTATTTGTTACATCACACCATAAGATTTTGTTAAATATACTGAGACGCAAAGGTTGTTGTTTGGCGTAATTGACTCAACTATGTTCCTTGGCATAATTTTCCAAGTACTCGTAACATCATCGTTGAGTCTATTGAGGTTCAATTTTTCTTCGCTTAGTTTTATATTTGTAGCTACTGGTTTAATATTAGGAAGTCCACACTTCGTTATCTTCTCAAGTAGGTGGTAACTGAAGTTAAACTAATATAACCTGAAGCCTTTTGAGTTAATTATCGGTAGGTGTATATAAAATATCAACACTATTAATTATTGTTTCATATCATTATTATTATTTCGGGTCTATATCCTCTCTCATAATAAGATAGTTCCGATTTTTGAATGATTTTATTTATTAGTTTAGAATACAGTACACTATTAACCCTTTGACCGTCCCAGTGTTTCCGACCCCTGACGCCACGATATGCAGTTTTACATACATTTGCGTCGGCTACAGCCGTCGTCGAGCGGTCGTGGCACGCTTATTCGCCGTTAGCCATGGCGTTCAAAAGTTTAAAAAAACCCAAATCCAAGATGGCCGCGACAACAAAATGACGAACAACATAATATATTTTTCTTTTCTGTCCACTTAATAGATATGGGTCTCAAATGAAATTTCTTAGCATTTAGTACATTATCTGCATCATCATTACGTTTCTTCATAAATAAAACTGACTAACAAAAGTTTTTTTTTTTATGTAAATCTTGTTTACAGTCCATAGGTAGTTTTAGTGCAAGTCATATATAATGTTGAAATTCATAATACTTATAATAAGGTTTAATTTGAAGTGTCGATTTTCACTGCTGATATCTGTTGAACGTCATAAAAAGTATCCCCCTATTTTCTATACGATCAATGAGTATAAATACATATTATTTTAATTTATTTGCTATAATCACTCACTTGCTATAAATTCAGATACTTAAAAAATATGGTTACGTACTCAGGGTGATTTCTGAAAAAATGGGCCAGATAAAAACCGATAATTAAGAACTTCACTTTATTAACACACTCCAATTGACAAACTTGACTTTTAGCACCAACACTTTAACAATATTCGCACCGGGGGGCTAGCACGACATGCCCGCGTATCGTTTGTGGCTCAGTGCGTCTCTGTCAAACTAGTCTAAGATGTAAGGGTTCACTGTAGTGTTAACGTCGTTAAGTGCGACACATGCTATGTATCCTGTATGTAAACAATTTGAAGCTACACGGTGAATGTAGTATTTGTGACTCAGTTACAAGCTGTAGTTCTAATTTTGCTTAATTCTTTGTATTTAGGTCTCGGACAGCGGAATTTACATTTGCCAAGCCCCGGGCTATCTTGGTAGCCCTGAAGCGGAGTTAAGGGTTACATTGACGGTCCAAAACTCACGTAAGTACTATCAATTTACTAACTTGTGTATGTTTACTATGAGATACGGTAGCATAATTACTTCGTCCATTAATTGTTTTTATTATCAACGAAAGTTGCCAGCCAAAATATGGCTGCAAGAACTTACAATACGTTTGTATATTAACTTATCATTTGGTACATGTCGATCAAGATATAGTATCAAGCAGTTGTAGCAACTGATAAATGTCTGTATCCAGCTATTCTGTATTCAGGTGCTTCTTTTACGAATGGTGTAATTATCCAGACTATTCTTGACTAATTGACATTCAGTGCTGCGACCACTCCTTCTGGTAGTTGGTTCCATGCTTTGGCCACTCTGTTGCTTAAGTGCGTACGGGGATTATTGTGCGATACATCAGCAACAAATTTAAGACGGTGCCCTCGCAGACGGTTGTCGTTATTGCATTTGAACATGTCATGGAAGTTCTCTAGCTCAGTGTCCAGTAAGAATCTTTAACGTGTCAATTAAGTCTCCACGCTCTCTGCGATCTTTTAGGATTGTGAGCTTCAGCACTGGCAGCCTCTCTTCGTATGGTTTATTCATAAAGCAGTTTGGTAATTTGGTGAAATTGGTTGATATTTCACGTTCGAACTATCCTCAAGCGCGTTTGCCTTCCTCTTATATGCATATATATATATATATAAGCAGGTAACATTTCTTTTACCGCTACTGCATCATGATTATAAAATAATGTTTCATTACATTTGAAAGTGTAGTTTTTCAAAACCATAATGCAATAACAGATTTCTAAAAATGAAAATTTGCAGTTGTAGCTCGTAGCACTCAAAATCATGAATCAGGGGTATCAGCTAGCTGGTGCCCGCGACTTCGTCTGCGTAGAATAATTATTTAAGTAGCCTAGGAATCTATACCTATATCAAAATTCATCAAAATCGGTTCAGCAGTTTAAGCGTGAAAGCGTAACAAACAAACAAACTTACATTCTCATTTATAATATTAGTAAGGATATTAGTACGATTAGTACGATTTGCATTGCATCAAGCTTTTATGTGAATTCAACCTTTTTTGAACAAAATCGGATTGAGTTTTCAAACATGTGCCAAAATAAAATATAGGTAATTTAAATCAAAAGCACTAAGGAGTATTGATATCAACTTCGAAGCAAATCACCCCCAAAAATAACTTTCTACCCCTTTTTAACCCCATTAGGAGATGGTTTTCAATAAAATACGAAACACGTCTTCCATCAAGTCTGTTAAAGAATGCTTATGCCAAATTTGAAGTAGATTGGACCAAGGAATTACGTTGTCCCATACAAAGTTTGCCCCCGTTTTTCACCCTTTAGGGGTGGAAATTGGGAAAATTCTATCTTATCGAATGCCTACTTCATACAAAGAACACACCCTCCAAATTTCAGGTCTCTACAATCAGCGGTTTAGGCTGTACGTTCATCCGTCAGTCAGTCAGTCAGTCATTCAGGACTAATCAGGACAAAGCATTTTATATGTATAGATTGATCAAAATAATTCTAGAAATATAAATAATGGATATTTGTAGCAAGAGGCGACGGGAGGACTACCCAGATTATGTAAAGGATTCTCAGTCTCAGAGCATTCTAGTACCACCAATTCACAAAAAATGTAAACAACAAACATCACCAATTATGAACCTGAAGAAACAACCGTTACTACCAATCTCAAGTTAAAGGAAAATCCACATCCTCATGATTCATAACATACTGCAATAAATTAAATTAGTCACTTTGATAAATGGCACAAACAATGTTATTATTTTTGTAGAGGCCAGTATGACAAGATAATCAAAAGAGGTTTTATTTACCTTGTCCCATAGAACAAAATGAGAATTAAAAGTATTGCATGTTCCATAGTACAAAATAAGAGAAATAAATCTTATTCTGTCCGATTACGTCACGTTCCATGGAAAAAACGGGACCAACCCTCAGGAACTAGTGGGTATCTAGTAATCATTAATTTGCTTTTCAGAACAACCCGAAGCAATTCCGTTTTCCACTTGCCAATCTTATGAAGCAACCTGCAACAATGGACAATGTATTTCAAAGTTAGCAGTTTGTGATGGTAAAAATGATTGCGCTGACAATTCAGACGAAGATAACTGTAGTACGTAATACCACAGATTTAAGTTTTTCAAATTCTATTCTTTCTAATAATATAGTTTCTTTTATGAGTAGTTTTTATTTTAGATGTAAATGGGGTATGCGAACCCAATCAGTTCCAATGCGATAATCATCGATGTGTCCTCAAAACTTGGGTTTGTGACATGCAAGATGACTGTGGAGACGGTTCTGATGAACGCAACTGTGGTGAATCTCGAGACGGAAATTGCTCTCCATCGGAGTTCACTTGCGGCGATAGACAGTGCATACCAAAAAGCTTCCACTGCGACGGACAACGCGACTGCATGGATAATACCGATGAAGTGGGCTGTGGTAAATACCTATATTATTTACATTTGCAATGGTAAAAGTTGGTGAAAGTGAAATTTCTGTGGAACTTAGAGCTATTTATATGTAGAATTTTTTTGCATGAGCAGATATTGTCAACACCCTTTAAATTTATTTTTTTCCTTCAATTTTAGCTCCTATTTTTATCGTAAAATCGCCACAGCCACAGAACGTAAAACTGAATCCCGGGGAGAAATTGACCCTTGAATGTGAAGCTATTGGTGTTCCCGAGCCATTGATCACGTGGCGCTTGAACTGGGGGCATGTGCCGACGAAGTGTACTTCAAAAAGCGACGCCGGAGTTGGCTCTCTAACATGTCCTGACATGCAGGTTTGTAGCTAAATCAATTATTAAGATGAATTTAACAGTGTTTATCGATTTGAGCCGCCTGAGAGTAAGCAAGCATTCGTCACAAATATCACAGTATACCGTGAGCTATGTGGAAGTGGGTGTTATCTCTGATCAGAAATCCTGAAGCATTAGTTACAAAATACTCATTGAGAGCACCCGCAAAATGTAATAGATGATCGAGTACCCAGTCAATCGTAACACCATTTGACCTTCATAATCTTATTAAAGCCGGAAGACAGTGGTGCATACTCCTGCGAGGCCATCAACAACAAAGGGACGACATTTGCGGGGACGGATTCTATCGTTCAAGTCAACAATACTGATATATGCCCCAGTGGATCTTTCAACAAGTAAGTGGGATATGGGGCCTTTAAAATATCTAAACCTACATGTACATATCGTCTTAATAAAAGAATATCACCATGCAGTGTCTAAACGCGTTTAATAGAACCGAGTTGATTTTGTCAGGAGTCTCCACCAATTTCTTGCTAAATATAGAATAATGTTTGTAGCGAGGCGCGTACCCCAAATGAATGTATTCGCTGCTTCTGCTTCGGTGAATCGAAACAATGCAAGAGTGCGGATCTCTTCATCTACAACATGCCGACGCCGCTTGGTCAAGGCGGTACCCGGCTTGTGGGCGTCCAGCAGTCCTACAACGGGGAGGTCCGGATTGACCCCCAGCCTATATCTGACCAGTATTACTACAATCCGCTAATAAATGGTGCCACGGTATGTTATCTATTAGAAACTTCAACTCATTCGACGTGATTCAAACCTAACATTGAAGTATTATGCTTAGTCTCTAATGTAATTACAAGATAATCAATATCAGCACCTATCTACTATACTATAACAAAACTGTACAACTAGTAAGTGGTAGTATTTCAAGTAGCCAGTGACCATCAATGGTACTAGTGGGACAAAATTTCCCAGTAGTACCATTAATGGTACTGGTGGGAAGAAAGTTCCCAGTAGTACCATTAATAGTACGTATCAATGGTACAGCTGGGAAAGAGGGGATAGATTATTATTTATTACGATAACACTTCGTGACCGTCAAGGTGGCGTACACCAATAAGATATCCAGGATTTGATGATGCCAATAAATAGTACCCAAATAGTACCGAATTAGTACCTATTTAAAAAAATTAGTACCCTTGTAGTTTTCGAGATATAAGGGGCAGTAGGTAGGTACGCCACCTTGACGTCAAGGTGGCGTACACCGAGTGAATCTCTGGATTGGCAGTGTTCCCGGAAATTCTGTATGAGCCAAAAATTAGTACCCAAATAGTACCCCTGGCCCTTAAAATCTCATCAGCGTAGCTATTGTAGAAGCTGAGATATTTGACTATTTAACTGAGTAAAAATTTGCGCACCGTCAAGGTGGCGTACACATCTTTTACAGCAAGATTTCACCCAGAAGGCCTTCGAGTGTTTCAATCGGCTATATCCCAAAAAATACTACCCGAAATAGTACCCCTTTTACGATCAAAACAATACTGATAATATATGTGGAACTTAGAAACAAATTCAACCAAACTTCTACATACAAATCCATTTTAGTACAGTCGCAAATAAAGATCAAATATGTGTTGCAAACTACTTGCCATGACTGACATCAACGATTTAGAATGGTGGTATGTTGTACTAAGCTTTCAGGCAAAGTGATTCTTACACAGCTGCATGAAGGTGCACAATTGCTTAACTTAAAACATTTTAAGCGCAATTAGACAAAATATTTTTTTTGCTGTTTACCTGTTTTGCGGGCCGGGTGCCGGCGGTGCGCGTTCGTGTTATTATTATTGTCAAGATGACCATCGAACTAGACGGATCTACTAAAGAAAATATTTAAATATTTGATGTGATTTGTTACGTGCGGTGAAAAGTTGAACTACAGTTTTTCTACGATTGTTCGTTTGATTAACGATGCACAGCAAAAAATGTAAGTACCTACAAGCTGTTTCTTTTTGTGATTTTAATATTCTTATAAAGATCAATAAGTACCTACTTATACTCAAATTATTATGAAGGATGATAATATTTTTTTATTTTTTTGTGTATAAAACAGCTACAAGATGGTAGATCAATTTCTAGCAGATAGTTACATTATCACCTCGATTTTTAGCATTTGAATTTAAAGATCAAATTTGAACATAATTTCCAGTAAAACACAGTATACCTATATTGGATTATATTTGTTGCACATTGTTCAATACTGTGTTTGTTGTTGTGTTATTGTTAAATACAAAATGCGTTAAAATTCAAATGCTAGAAAAGAAGTATAGATATTTTATTATTGCTGTTTGAACAATAAAATTTGCTAATAGAGTTGACAAAACTTATGAACTTGCGATAATTCTGACAAAAAAAAATCGACACGCATTTGACTAATTTCTTATGAATTTTGCCATGCAATACAAGTAATGTAAGTAGACATTACTTAGGTAGATTCTTAATTGAAATAAAAAAAAAACATACATTTTTCCAGGTGACGAGATCAAACGACTGGTGTTGACGAAGGGGATTTCTTCCGTTAAGGAAAGCTGAAAATACTGAAATGAGATTCAAGTAGGTGAGTATCAATAATTATTTATTACATCCACTCTAATATTATAAATGCAAAAGTAACCGTATATCTGTGTATCTGCCTATTACGCTTTCCCAAAGTAATCGCGATAAAAGAATTTCACGCAGACGAAGTCGCGGGAACAAGCTACGTAGGTACTCGTAAAAACCCGGCCTTTGCGCCGTCGGTCGGCGAGTTAAAAGATAGATAAGGATTTTAAGACAAAAGATTTTGCTTCGGCAAAAAGGAGAATTCCACGTAGAGGAGAGAGCTAATTTCACTAAATGTGTACTTTGTGCGTTATTTTATGTGTTTATTTGTTAGGTTTAGCAATTATTAGCATCGATATGATAGGTAGTTTATTAAAACTTTAGAAAATACTCATGTATGGCTTTTGGACATGGAAGTGGTAAATATTTACCATAATCGCGCTAACCATAAAATATAATTGTATTACTCATTAGAATCATCGTTACCAATTATCATAGTATTCATGTATTGTTCTAAACACTGTTTTTGACTTATAACTTCCATGTCCAAAAACCAAACATGAGTATTTTCAAACATTATGGATAAATAAAAAAATTAAAAAAACAAATTAGAATACAATAAAATCAAAATTTAAATCAATATCAAAGTATAAATAATAATTAATATTATACATTAAAATAATAACTACAACTTGATTGAAGAATAAAATTATAATTAGAAACACGGACTCTACCGAGAGCTCTAGTTTTGATGCGATTTAATGTTCGATGTTTCGACATCTACATATCTATCTAGTAATATACCTACTATTGATTTTGACCCTTATCTCTGATTCTTAACATATTGTATATAAAAATATTTCCTTTTCACATCAGGAATGCAATCTTCCATATGTAACAGCGCTAACATATATTTTTCAGAGATGCACATAAAAACGAAAACGCTGCAAGTGCTGCAAGAGAATGACCGACAGCCCAACACAAGCTACACCATCAAGTTCTCACTGCAATTTATTTACTTGCGAAAGACCGACAGCCCATCACAAGTTTCACTATCAAGTTCTCACTACAATTTATTTACTTGATAAAGTAAGTTTAAAATTATAGTATACGTTTAGTTAGAACGGTATAAATAGTTTAGTTATATACGTATTAAATATTATACCCATATAGTGCAATGTATAGAAAAAATATACGGTGTTGATTTTATATAACATTATGTATATTATAGTGGTCTTTAACTGTTACTTGTTGATATATGCCAAAATATTTTTAATGTTATATTTTTGTATTGTGATTGTGATTAGTAATAAGAATCTTACTTATTTGTATATTATATCCATGATGATATTCACGTGAAGTTTGTCTCAACAAACTCGGACTACCATAAGTTCATATTTTGTTGTTTAATTGTTGATACGCTTATTTAGTAAGTCCATGACTGTATATCTGATCTCAATTGTAAGTGTTAATTGTAAATTAAACTTGGGCACAATCGTAATCGCTTAACTTTTAAAATATTTTTTACAAAGGTCAGTGAATTATTTTGCCAGCCATTTAATAGATAGTCTAAAACGTTATGTAGTAAATGTTAAAGATAATTATATTATTTACTGTTGCTTGGTGATTATTATGCCATATTGTTTTAAATATTATTCGTATTGATTCGTCATTAGAAAGACATACATACTTATTTATATTTGTATGGCATATCCGTGATGATATTCACATAAAGCCTGTGTCGGCCTCGGCAAACTCATAGATGACGGACTCTACCTAGGTGACTGATGATAGCTATAATTTAATAAGTTCTTTTGTAAACCTGTTTTATGGTTGGTACGCTTGTTTTACTCAAAATACATATTCTTTAAAATAGGTACCATTATCATGTAAAAGAAGTATTATGAAACAAGACTATTAAAAAAACAAAAAAGTATTTTCCTTAGTTTGTTCTATTTTGTACAACAGCCTTGATAACCACTTAACACACACACACACACGAACACCCTAATATTCTGAAAAACTTTTGATTGAATAATCATAATTCAGAATTACCAAAATTCTGAAATTCATTCTATTTCTGAAGCCGGTCACTCATTACAATAATTTGAACTAGTAATGCTGAAGTTAGATTTAGCGTAGGATACATTTTATATTTTAGGTTATATTTTTAAACTAAAAAATGTTAACGGCAGAAGACCAATCAGAAATTAGATGATTGGGAATTAGAAACAAAGAATTAAAGAAACTATTTAGATATTTATTAGCTATTCCCAACTGTTACCACTGGTAATATTTATATTTTTGTTCCCACTTTCATTGAATTCTTAATGTTCAGCAAATATGTAAAATGTTAAGAATACATAAATAATAATATAAAAAAACTAAATAAGTAAATCTGACCCACGTCCCTTATAAATATAATTTATCTAATTTCGACATAGGTGACAGTTGGTTGACTGTAACTTTTTCATATGTGACTGTTGTAGCAGCTAAAAAGCAATGTTCGGAAGGGGTGAAACTAAAATTACTACGTTTAATACAATCGGTCAGTCCGCCCCACCAAACATTCATCCCTTTTTACCTGCTCCAGCGTTATGAGCTATTTGCAAGTACATAGTTACGTATAGTGAATCAATTATTTTGTGGTTACTACTAGGAATAAACAATCCTAGACCAGAATGTATTCAACTGTAACAAAGTCGTGGGAACAATCCAATATTTTATGGTGTGTGAGTGCTCGCCTAAACACACGCGCCCACTAAAACCTACTCTTCTGAACCCACTATGAGGAAGCTGGATCATATTTAGTTAAATTTAAACAAGGACAACTAGCTTATCCAATGATATTGAAGTTTTAATGATATTCAACCAACAATATTAAAAATGAAATTAGTTTATTGCTTTTCGACGCGTCTGTACTTTTACTACGTAGAAGTTTGGTTGATTTTTTTTCTAAGTTCCACATATATTATCAGTATTGTTTTGATCGTAAAAGGGGTACTATTTCGGGTAGTATTTTTTGGGATATAGCTGATTGAAAAATTCGAAGGCCTTCTGGGTGAAATCTTGCTGTAAAAGATGTGTACGCCACCTTGACGGTGCGCAAATTTTTACTCAGTTAAATAGTCAAATATCTCAGCTTCTACAATAGCTACGCTGATGAGATTTTAAGGGCCAGGGGTACTATTTGGGTACTAATTTTTGGCTCATACAGAATTTCCGGGAACACTGCCAATCCAGAGATTCACTCGGTGTACGCCACCTTGACGTCAAGGTGGCGTACCTACCTACTGCCCCTTATATTTCGAAAACTACAAGGGTACTAATTTTTTTAAATAGGTACTAATTCGGTACTATTTGGGTACTATTTATTGGCATCATCAAATCCTGGATATCTTATTGGTGTACGCTACCTTGACGGTCACAACACTTCATCAGTTTACGGGAGATTTTAAAAATGTAACGTTCTTTTTTTGCACCGGAATCTGCGTTTAATCGTAATTTTAACACTTGCGTCTCGATCGACACTGTTCGAGGTATATTTTTATTTTCAATTTCATAATCGTTATGACCCTTACTCTGGTGCATCGCATCGATATAAATCGTAATTATTACGATTACAGATGTTAAACGCTGCACCGCTTCAAAATCATTGCAACACTAATTGATATTGAATTTTCGTCTTTCTGATTTAGTGTCAAACTTATTACTTTTATAGATACTCACGTACCAAGATAATGTATAATTGAGAATTAGACTGTGGATATAATCGGAAAACTTCTGTGACATTCTGGAAACCTCATAGTATTTTATAGAAACTTCACAGAACCTTCTAGAAACTTCACAGAACCTTCTAAAAACTTTAGAGAACCTTCTGAAAACTTCAGAGAACCTTCTAGAAGCCTCAAACTTCATAAAACATTCGAGAAATTTCATAAAAAAATTGAGAAATTTCATAGAACCTTCTTGAAATTTCATGAAACCTTCTAGAAAACTCATATGAACTTAGTAAAGTCATTATGAACACTTGAAATAAAAATGGCTTTACTCACGACTTATTGTCTGGTACGGCCCGACGCAGACGGACGGTTGCTCTGACTGTGACTGTACTCAACCCCTGAAGAAGGACACCATACGAGTTCGAAACATGTCGGGCCATGCATCTCAATAAATCGTTTGTAAAGCCGTTTTTTATCTTCTAGAAACTTCATGGAACCTTATAGAAACCTAAAATAATCCTCAAGAAACTCCATAGAGCCTTTTACTCACTTTTTTTTAACCTACTTCAAAAAATCCCTAGAAGGAGGTTCTTAATTTGTCGCGTATATTTGTATTTTTTATATATGTATGTAACTCGGATTACTCGGAGATGGCGGGACCGATTTGCATGATTCTTGTTTTAATCGATGGGGTATTTCTCCAAATTGGTCCCGTCCCGTTGTGATCCAATACATCGTAGCCGTTCATCATCAAAACCGTTACCAATCTTCTCTCTCACTCGCACCCTTGCTATCCTCTTCCAACTAAACATTCCATTCCACTCGTAAATGTACATTAACTCATATTGTGTCTTTTCAATATTATCTTGAAATATGTAGTTAACTCCATGTATGCTGATGCCAACCCCCCACTTACCTCTCGTTGTCGCGCGGATAATCTTCAACTTGTGTGCTTCTGTACAGTCAGAAATGCTTCCCCAAAGTGGTTCATGCTATAATTAATATTAGTATGTTTAGCAGTTCTAACCATTTTTTCTGATGTTTATACAGGTAACCAAGTTAGAGAACTACAGAGGCTATCCCGCTCCGACAGTTTCTTCGTCTTACCCATATTTGACACTGCCAGAATCGTATAACGGCAATCAACTGACTTCTTATGGGGGCCATATTAAATATAAACTCACGCCACATTCTCCAAGACTAAGCTCAGGATATGACAATATGCCGGATATTATCATCAAGGTACGAAGTTTTGATCTATAATCATTTGAAAAGTAAGCGCCCCACCAGTAAGCGTCTCCAGATTGAAGCATTGAGGATGATTACCAAAACATAACTCAGGTGGTTTTAGAGTTCCATAACTAAATAGTCAATAAGGAACCCTTATCTTGAGACTTCATTGTGTGTCTGTCACGGCTATTATTCTCAGAAACACTACGCAGGTTATAAACTTGTAATTTGGCATACCTATAGTTATAGAACAGCGGCAGCGGCGGCCTCACTAACGGGGAAAATAATATTATTATTTAAATACTTTGAACGTTACTGAATTTATTCATGGTTAATTTTAAACCAAAAATGCCTAAAATTTTATAATACGGGATAACTTTTTCGGTTTTTTTACTAATTGTCAAATTTTAGGGCAAATTTGAAACTATTGTGTATAACCGACGTCGCAATGATCCAAGGGAGACGAACATCGAGGTTCGCTTGACGCAAGCTAACTGGCAGAAATCTGGTAATATTGGTCTCGTCGTCGCGACTAGAGAAGATATAATGATGGCGTAAGTAACATGCGGATGTATATGCACCTCATTTTATTATTGTAAATGTTAATCTTTTAGCTTTTGTGGGAGTGTTATTGCGATTGAACTTGCAAATCTTCAAAGAACGAGACAACTGTCCTGGCAGGCTTGGTAAATACAGGGGGGGGAGCTGCTGAACAGGTTGACATAATAACTACAAATGGTAAATGGCAGTGAGCGAGTGAGCGATATATTTATATAATATTTCCCTTATAGTTTCGTCATGTCCGAACATTTTTTTTCCGACCACCTCGAATGAGGCGTCGTCGACTTGGTGGATGGCTCTATGAAAACTTTCATAAGTTGAGTATATTAAACCAATTTTAAGATTCCCCTGAATCACCATTTAGGAAATATATATATGCGACTATATAACTTGTTTATACCTACTGAATGGCATCGAACATAACACCAAATAAATTATAATAGAAAACTAGGTAAAAGTTATGGGTTTTGAAATTATGGTTAAAAATTGTGATGAACAGGGTGTGAGAAAGTTGTTACGACAGAATAAATAAACTTCACTTCTGAATTACACATAACTTGCACGAGCATCCACCAAGTAGCATTATTCGGTGGGACTCAAAAGACGTGCTTCATCATTATCATGCTGTGAGTAAGTTTTAACCGCCTCCTCTACTTAAGGACCTGTCATCATTCCTAATGTCTACTGGTTTGAATCAGCTCAGAACACCCCCGGGTAAAGTACACCTGTGGCAAACGGCTTCCTTCGTTGAAGATTTGCAAAAAGAGTTCTCATAGAAAAAATTGAAATAACATCCTCCCTAATAATAATGAAATGAAACTAAACATCATTTTAGATTGACCAACGTAGAGTTCATTTTACTGAAAGCAAGTCATAACGGTGTCGGTGTTAACATTACGGACTTTGTAATGGAATCGGCTCAAGGATTCAACGCGGGGCTGGGCGCTGCTAACCTCGTCGAGGAATGCAAATGCCCTCCAGGATACGAAGGCCTTTCCTGCCAGGTAAGCATAAAAATGCTCTTATTTACGGACCTTTTTACCTTGCAAAATAAAAAAAATACAATGATTAGAATCGTTTATGACATGGCCAAATGTGTTGTACGATTAGAAATGTTCATCGGGCTACGTGCGCGAGAGCTCGGGCGCCTGGCTGGGCAACTGCGTGCGCGAGGCACCGCGAGCCTGCCCGCCGGGTACGTACGGCGACCCCAACAGCGGCTACGGTTGCCAGTCCTGCCCCTGTCCGCTCACCGACCGGAAAAACCAGTTCGCAAACACCTGCGCCCTTGGACCCCGTGGAAACGTTGTTTGCGACTGTGAACCGGGGTTAGTATCCACATATCTTAAAATTTATATCTGATTTTTATGACATACAGAAGAAGTATAAAAGGCTTCTATTCGATATTGGCTAAGTGATATGGTATATTTTAGCTATAGCTTTCCTTTGTCTGTATCTTACTTTGAAAGAAATGACAACACAAAGCAACCTGTCGTTACTCTATTATTAACCATCAGCTTCTGTATCACTTACACAAATGTTGAATATAGGGCCAGGCTTAAGAACTGATAGTATGTCTACGTATAACACAATTAAATTATTATTTTGACAGTTATGAAGGTGACAGATGTGAATACTGTGCGCGTGGCTTCGTCGGCAACCCGTTAGTCCCAGGAGATTCCTGCCAGCGCAAACGCCCTTCCAACTGCGATCCTGTCGGCACAAGCCGCATCCTTCTCCATGACGTGTGCGAATGCAAAGAAAACGTGCAGGGACAATTCTGCAATGAATGCAAAAACAATTCGTTCCATCTTTCGGCAGATAGCAGGTACCTATACCGTAGTGTAAAAATATAAAGTGGGTCACGTATATACAAAGAACTTAGTACAGTGTAGCGTTAGCAATACATAAAAGTATCGTTTCTTAACCGACTTCAAAAAAAAGGAGGTTCTCAATTCGGCTGTTTTTTTTTGTTACTTCAGAACTCCGTCATTTATAAACCGATTTTAAAAATTATTTTTTGAGTCGGTAGGGTATACCTCCACTTTGGTCCCGTTGTAGTCAAAGTTGAGTTATGATGAGAGGATCTATGAGGAATCGATGGAACTCTTCAAATATTATAGACAAGCAAATAGCAATTTTAATATTTTCTATAATAACTCAAGCAGTTACGTTCCAAAAGCATTATTTGGTGATGTGGAACTGTTGATGAAGACCACAGATGATCACTGGATTTCCTAAATGTTGAGTATTTCACGGTTGGCGATTAAATTGCTGTATAAAGTTCTGAAGCAACTTATGTCCATGAAAATTCATGTAGTAAAATTGAAGAACCACGAGAACTCCTCAACCATTGACATTCTTGCACCATGGATAGCAACAGTTTATAAATGGTGATGAGCAATTGGCATTATGCTATTGTTACTTGATGTAGTAAATGGGTGTCGTTAAATCACAGGATAAAAAATAAAATGTCAAAAAAAGAACTTACTTTTCAATGGCTATTTGAAGTCGGTTTTTTTTATTTTATAAAGAACTGGTACTTAAGTAATTACTATTTAGACAATCATCCTCAACAAAGTGGAAAAAGGGGTTTCTCCAGGAAGACGTATTCTCCATCTTGAAGAATATCGGTGGCGCATGGCCTTGTAGCGTATTCAGTGGATAAGAATAGTATTCATTACATATCGTGGGTTTCAGTCCAAAATTGCGGCGCATTGCGCGACGACGACGCTTGCCTGCCGTGTCACTGCCACACAAATCAAAGCTTCATGCTTACAATATACTTACCTACTTACGAGCGTTACTCCTCTGCTGCACTGGGAGTGAAGAAATAGCATATAATACGTGCAGATGCTTATCATCCTGGCATGTCGTAAAAGTCGACTAACGGACGGGTCCTCTCCAACATGGTGGACTATCTTTATGGGCGATGGGCTGATCACCTGTCACCATACGGTTCATCATACCAACTTAGGACTAATTAATCGAACGTGGCCACAAGTAGTCTTGTGGCTCTGCACACCCCATTAGGGATTTCGGGCGTGATGCCATGTATGTATAATTAGGTAGTGGTCTATTTTATATTTTAAGGTGATATCTGAGAAAAATCATTTTATTATCCAGACACGGCTGCACACCTTGCTTTTGCATGGGAGAAACACAACAGTGTACCAGCAGCAACCTGAGGCGCAGGACGGTCAGCGTCGCGTACAACATCCCGCAGATCGTGGAGCAGGTGCAGGTGTACGAGAGCGCGCCGTTTGCCGGCGCGGGCGTCGTGCGCTACGACGCGCCCGTCTCGGTGGCGGCGCGGCCGCAGCTTGTGCGCGGTGAACTCGCGTTCGGCGCACAAGACCGCTCCAAAGACAACATTTACTACTGGAGCTTACCCCATAGGTAAATAAATTATTAATAAACATCATATTTGACGCTAAGCCGTAAGGCGAATTCCGTGTTATATCTATTCTCCTCATCATTTCAAAAAAAAAAATTTTCCTTCTACGCTTTAACTTCATCATTATGGTCTTAAATATTCAGCACATTATTGCTCATTTGCTTATTTGCTCTTGAGCAATAAAGTTGCATACAAAATTCATTATTGCACTGTTTTGTATTTTTTTTATTTGGTTAGTTGACTATATATATAGTAGGCTATATAAAAATCTAAGGGTGCGTCATACCAGGTGCAAAAATTCTTTTTACGTCGCTAGTTGGGCTTAACTATGCCTTTACTTTTTTTACCAAGTTTTTGCAGTAATAGAAAGAAAAGAAGATTATGCACCTCGCATCCAGTGATGTATTTATTGCGCTCGTGTTTTTAGGCCCTCACTTGCGTTCGGGCTCTAAACTAACACTCGGCGAAATAATGAATCACTTTCTGCTTGGTGCAACAATGTACTATATTTGGCTATGGTGTAAATATTGAGCGTGATTAAATAATAAATTGCTTTATCCTCAGCTTCGCAGGCGACATAATAACTTCGTATGGTGGATACTTGCGCTACGTTCTTCGCAACGTCCCTACCTCAGGAATTAAAAATAATGCTGCTGATATCTATCTAATCAGTGTAAGCACCTTTCAAACTTTTAAAATTATGTTTTGTTAAATTGTTTGTGTTCCCTTCCTCGGAGGAAACAACTTACTTATTCAATTACTAGCTTCCGCCCGCGACTTCGTCCGCGTGGAATCGATTATAATTATTCCCTCTGGAACTTTTTTATTTTTATTTTTTATATACTTATTTGATGTTTCTAGGCAACTTACTAAAAAAGGCCAGTATTTTTTTCTTAATATTGTGAAGACGGCTTTATTTTTGTTAAATAGATTTTTTTAAAGTTTTATATTCCTAATAAAATCTGTATATTTCAGCACAACCGAGTTACATTCCATTACTTTGGTAACTTTGAGCCATCCAGCGACGGTACGGTGAATGCTTCAGTTCAGTTGCTTGAAAAAGGATGGCAGAGGTAAAAATACCCTCATTGTGAAAGCGAGTATGATCTCCGGTGCATAAGTTGACCCAAAATGACAGATAAATGACAGCTGCCGCGATTCCAAGTATGGAAAAAAGCGTCGCACCTCATGCCGCACCTAGATTGAGACCCGAAAATGAATTCAGCGCATTCAAGGTCAAAAACTCAACTTACGTTCCGCGAATTATACGAGTGCATTGGGTCTAATTCGAAACGGGGTCGCCTAAATTTAAAATTCCCTAAACTTGAAATAAGAAACGTCAAACTCAATTTTGTATGCAATAAGCTGTCGAAATCGAGTTTGACGATTCTTATTTCAAGTTTAGCGACTTTTAAATTTAGCGAATAAACTGACCGAGTCTTATTCGAAACGGTGTCGCCTAAATTTAAAATTCCCTAAACTTAAAATAAGAAACGTCAAACTTCATTTTGTATAGCATCAAGTTGTCAAAATCGAGTTTTACTTTTCTTATTTCAAATTAAGAGTCTCTTTAATTAGCGAACACACTTTCGAATTGGCCCCACTTTCGAATTGGCCCCATTGTCTAGATATATAATTCGGTACATAATTGGAACTTATCTTTCCAGAGCTGATGGCAAGGAAAAAAGTCGTATTTTCTTCTTGCTGGCTTTAGCTGATGTGAAAGCTATTTTGATAAAGGCTACGTACACCGGCAACTCCCAAATGGCGACTCTGGTCAGCTCCAGCATCGACACGGCGACCGCCGATGGCGACGGGCCCGTGGCCTCACTCGTCGAGCAGTGCTGGTGCCCGCCCGGTTACATCGGCACTTCCTGCGAAGACTGCGCCCCCGGTTACACTAGGTCACTCTTTACTTCTTTATTAACCTTTTGACCGCCAAGCATGTCTGAGAAGTAACATGAATTTCAACTTTAAGTGAAGGTGATAAAGGACTTTTTTAAAGGACTGTGGCGGTCAAAAGTTTAAGATAATTGAGCAATCAAATTTTTATTGTTATATTCTTCATGATAAGGAAAGCTAACGAAAATATTTTTTTAGGAGCCCGGATGGATTATACCTGATGCATTGCATGCCATGCGATTGCAATGGACATTCTGATAGCTGCGATCCAGAGTCAGGCGTTTGCTTGGTAAGTAATTAGCTTTCAATCATACAGCACCAGCATTAGCAAACCGGGTGTTCTAAAATTTGATGATTCCTGAAATTCGATTCTACTTCTAGACTATTGATTGACCCAGCAATCTCCAGCATACTTTTACACTTACGTACATATGTTTCATTTATTAGGGTTTCGTAGTTTTGAAATTACGGTACCCTTATGCAATAACTTTGTTTTCCATCTATCCATCTGTCTTTTTTCAACAACGGCTAAACGTATCAAGCTGAAATTTGGCATATTGTAGGATTTAGAAATCCACACATGATGGCTGAAAAAATTAGGAGAAACTAAAATGAATAGGTAACAAACTAAAAATACATGGAGGTTAGGGGGTGTTACCACAATCCCTAAATGCGATTCTTTATAAACTCTAAGCTGAACTGTGTCGCTATTTCATACCTCACCATATATTTTACACATGTACCTAAATGCAATGTCGTGGTACGCAATATCGACGCAGTTCAGTTTTGGGCCTAAGGAGAATCGCATTAAGAGATCGTGGTAACCCCCCTGATTTTAATATTGAACCGTTAAAAGATCTTTACGAAACCGAAAAAGGCCGCCTGCCCGCCTTTATTTCAAAAACTATGAGTGATCTATATATAAAATAAAAATATAAAAATCTCAAAAAACGACGAATGCTAGAATTTCATGATAGACTATCAGACAAATACGATGGGTCGTATCTATCTTATTTTGGATGATAATACAATTATTTAAGTAGAATCGAGTTGATCTCATGATTGAGCCAGGTGGTGGACGGTATAACGTTTCAATGGCTTCTAGTAAACCCCTCGAGTTTGAGCTGTTTTGTTTGTTTTGACGATTCCAATACATTAGACGTGGTAAGGAGAGTCTGATGATGGATCCGGGGGGTGAAAAGTGGAACTCTTCAGTGACTACTAGAAAACCCCTCGAGTCTAGGCTGTTTAGTTTGTTTTGACGAGCCCAATACATTAAACTTGGTAAAGAGAGTCTGATGATGGAGCCGGGAGGAAAGTGGAACTCTTGTGACTACTAGAAGTTTGGGCTATGTTTGTTTTGAAGCGTCCAATACATCATACTTGGTGACGAGGGTCTGATTATGGAGCCGGGAGGTGGACAGTTGATCTCTTCAGTGGCTAATAGTAAACCACTAAAGTTTAGGCTGTTTCCCTTGTTTTGACGAGTTATGTGCTCTTGGTGACGAGTGTCTGATAATGGAGCCGAGAAATGATCAGTGGAACTCTTCAGTGGTTACTAATAAGCTCTTCGAGTTCGGGCTGTTTTTTTTTATTAAAGAGTTCAATGCATTAAACTTGCTGACGAGAGTCTGATGATGGAGCTGGGAGGTGAAAAGTGGAATTTGAACTCAGTCAGTGGAAAGTGAACTCGTCGAGTTGGGGCTGTTTTGTTTGTTATGACGAGTCCTTATAATTTGTACATTTTAGTGCATTAGGTACTGTCAAAAGCGTATTTAGTTTTTATTCATAGTTAAGAACGGGACCCTCGGCCCACGGGTCGGATCAACTTGACCGAATTTTTCCATATCCCGTCATCGTTATAGCACTAGTCATCTTCAAGTAATAAATGTAATAAATGTTCGTTTATTACAGAATTGTCGTGATAATACAGCCGGGGCCAGGTGCGACCAATGCAAGCAAGGATATGATCGCGACACTTATGGAAATTGTGTGCTATCTCGTGAACCACCGCAGCCTTATAGTTGCAAGTAAATATATCTATGGAATCTATTGTATACATTATCACACTAATATTATAAATGTGAAAGTTTGTGTGTGTGTGTGTGTGCGTGCGCGTGTCCGTGCGTGCGTGCGTGCGTACGTGCGTGTGTGTGTGTGTGTGTGATATATTTCTTACCTTTTAGGATGGATACGGTGATAGATCGATTTTTTCCACTTCACGCAGACCCTTTTGACTAAACAAATAAGTGTACAGACGAATTAAGAACCTCGTTATTGTATTGAAGTCAATTAAAAAGCTTTTATTGATTTTACTTCAAATTCACATTAAACAAAGTACTAATACTGTGAAAATAAAATCATTAGTTATGGGGGGATCGATAATGGCCCGATATGGTTCGTCTAAACCCACGGCCGGTGTGTCGCGTTTTGCTTTACGAACTTGGCTGACACACTACCGTGTGCCTAGAAATTGAAACATAAACCGAAATTAAATGGTTTAAAATTTCTTATAGCTATGGCAAAAAAAATTGGAGGGTGTATTTAAATAGTAACTAGTTACTTGATATTGGCTCTATGAAAACTCGCCAACTGCAACATTATAACTTACTCGTACTAACATAGGAAGTTAAGTAAAAGCTTGTAAAAATATTCTCACTGTCGCCGTCCTCGGTCGAGACAAGACTGTTCGCAAAACTACGGCCCGAGTCGTTCGGGCCTTAGCTACGGGTGAGCCATTTGTTCGTGCTGATTGTGTATCTAGTTACTTATCAATGGTGTTACAACAAATAAAACAATATTGAAATTATTAATAGTATTTTATGCAACGGTTGCATAATGATAGGCCTTAAAATACGAGTGCGGGTTTATGAAACGAGCCGACACGCCAGTTTCATAATAATATCGCACGAGTGTTTTAAGGCAAAATTATGTACAGTTGCATACATAACTTTATCTACACACATATTATAAATCCTCCATGATGTGTTCAGAAACAATATACTTATTCTGGCAACAAGTTATTTGTTGCAATCGTGGCTATATTTACGAAATCCGTGAGTCACTCCTATTCATATTTTCAACTAAAATGTAAATTACAAATAACTTTTATTCATTTTATTTTTTAAATTGTCTGTGTCAGTTGCGATTCACGCGGCCAGGCTGAACCATGTGATGCGAGAGGCTACTGTCACTGCAAACAGAATGTGGAAGGCGAATCCTGTGACACTTGCAGACCTGGTTCATTCGGACTGGATCAGGACAATCCCGAGGGCTGCACTCCTTGCTATTGCTCTGGAGTCACGAGAGATTGCTTTGAAGTAAGACCTAAATAATGTTATATGAATTGGTTTCCGGGTAATTAATGCACATTCATCCAATTTGATGCATAGGTTACTGTTGAACATGGGTCAAAGATATGTCAAAGTTATATTTTGGTGGCAAATGCTAGAATGTCCAGGCCCAGAAAACAATCTATTCGTATTCGAAGATTAGAATTCAGATTTTCATAGCGCCTTTTGTGTTTGATTTTTTTTACAGGCTACTAATTTCGCCAGGATTCAAATATCGGCACCTATAATTGGTGAAAACAATGGCAACTACACCATAACGGACTTGAATGCTAGACAAGTGTTCAATGATGAATTCGTTGTAGTAGCTAACGAGAGCGAGCTGATTTACGTATTCAACTTCCCGACGAGTGACGAACTGTACTGGTCCTTACCTCGTTTTTCAGGTAAATTTTTGAAATAACTCTTTCTATAATGCTGCGTATATGCGTTTAATATTGTTACCTTTGTATATTAACTGTTGCTTATTTATCAGGAAACATGCTGCTGTCGTATGGTGGAAACTTGGCTCTTACTCAAGGATTCAGGACTAATCTTCTGTACCCAACATCAAGCATTCCGGGTATGGATGTTATTCTTGTTGGAGATGAAAATTCAGTGTACTGGACCAATCCACAACAAATCATATCGGAACAGCCATTGGTAGGTTAAAAAAATTAAGTTGGTTATTTGTGCAAGGTTTCATTTTACTTCTGAATTGAGAATTTCACCTTAATTGGGTCTCAACAGCTGGTTCTCAAGGCATGACATCGTCATAAGTACATAGTTACAGTTAGAAAAAGTAAAACCTGACTGGCGACGAAGAAGTATTATTTTCAATTTTTGCTCTTACTATAAGTATGATGATCCCTTATAATTCTTATATAGCATATGACACTAGCACGTTCTCTACGAAGCATACTCCCGTTTACTAATATCGCTTTTGTTGTTTAAATAGATTGTTAAACTCAATACCCTCCTTTTGGCTTCGCTCAATTGGGTAAAAATCTATCTAAATTCTAGGCGAGTTAACCTAGAGATAAAGACCATGCGAACATACCTATTGCTTGTTAACGCTACGTGCGCGTTACGTAGTCTGCTATCCCGCTTTAGCGTCCGGTCGATAAAGCAGTTTATCTACACCCATATCATAAAACCTCCATTGGTTAATCAAAAACCGTAGGAAATGACCACCATTTTGACAACCAATTAGGAATAACCAGTGCTGCGATAAAGAAATAACATGACTTCTTTATCGTTTTTAGTAAAGAAATGAGATTAAATTTGGTACAGCTTTCAAAACTCAAGTGGGTCTCTATTCTAGAATCCATAGATATTAAAACAGTTATTCGATACGAAACGTCAATTCAGTATATTTTTTTAATATAAACTGCACAATATTTGATCTCGAATGACGTGAGAATAGAGACTTCATCCGTTTGTCTATGATTTAAAAAGAAATGGTCTTGACGGAAGATCGAATTGCCGCCATGTTGACGTTTTGCTGAACGAAAGTAGAATTGTTGTTGAATTGAATAGAAAAAGTTGTTTGTAATTTACATTTTAGTTGAAAATATGAATAGTAAGTAGTCTTCTCGGAGTGTGTGTGATGTGAAAATGCGCCGGATATCGGAAATATGCAGCCACGATTGCAACAAATAACTTGTTGCCAGAAAATATTGTTTCTGAACCCATCATGGAGGATTTATAATATGTGTGTAGATAAAGTTATGTATGCAACTCTGCATAATTTGGCCTTAAAACACACGTGCGATCTTATTATGAAACTCATCTGTCGGCTCGTTTCATGAAAACCGCACTAGTGTTTTAAGGCCTATCATTATGCAACCGAACTTAGAACTTTCGGTACGCGGAATCTAGTGCCTTACGAATGTCTTGTCGTCCGATAGACGCTTACAGATGTAGTGCATAATTAGTTTCCATCGTATTTTATCGGAAAACTTCGTATTTATCGTGCTCTCTCAGTTAGCTTCAGTACCCATCATACCACCGTAGGTCGCATTCAGCAGCCAATATATATATATATATATAGAGTGGCTATTACGCAATTCAAATATACATATATATATATAAATATTCGCCGTAATTTCGGTTATATAAACCTCAGAATAGAAGAAAACGCTTAGGTCCTCCAGTCCAAGAAATCATATTTAACATATACCTGTATTTTTTATCAGAAAATAGCAAATTCGGAAATAGCAACGATTCTCAATATTTTGGCAAAGTGCAACAACGAATTTCAGATGCAACGGGCATTTCTCGACCAACAATAAGAAAACTAATAAACAAGGAAGAAGATAACAAGAAAAATAAAAATTCAAATCCAAATAATTTTAAGTTAGGTAGACCACGCAAAATTTTCTACCTAGATCTTGATGACTTTGATTACGCAGTAATACGACGTATGGTTTATAATTTCCATCTGACTGACTAAACTAGTTCCTACGATCCAGGCCCTAAAGTCCAAATTGATGGAAACGATGAATTTTAAAGGCTGTGATTTTACATTAAGAAAGATACTTCGCCAAATGGGTTTTCAATTCAAGAAAATTACAAAAAATAGAAGAATGCTGATGGAAAAGGATGACGTAAGACTAAAAAGAGTAATCAATATTTCAAAATATGTATGCGCTATTTTGCTGCATTTTATGTTAACGTAAGGAGAGTGTTTCGTTTACGAATGACAATAAAAATACTACTTACCTATGAGTGTATTTCTAAGTTTCTTAGGGTAGTTATAACATATCTATATTATACAGTGCCATATGCTTTCATTTATCATTTTGACATTTGACACTAAATAATAAAGTTTGATATGAATGAATATAAACATGTCACTCATTTAATACAATAATTAATTGACACTTGGGGTCCCGTCGTCTTCCGATTGAGATCCGAGTTTTACCGATGGAAACATATTATTCACTATATCTGTACTGCAGTTCGTTCAACAAATGGTACCGAGATTTTTTTTTCATCTTGATTTAAAGATGAGCTAGGTCGTCAACGCCCGTGTCAGTCCAAGCAATCTCACCTCCACCGGCCGCGTCCGCTTCAAATAAAAGACACGGAAAAAATAATAGTTTGTTACTCACATCACAACCACCACGGTGTTTTCACATATTGTACGGATTTAAACACACGCGTATGTTCTGATTTTTGTCGTACATTTTTGCGTAAGGTTAAGTTCAGGCTGTGACGGTCTCTTTGACTTCAGTTCAAGCCGAATTTGTAACATTTTTCACACTTTTTAATGAACGCCACATTATAAATTCCAGCCACTTCCAGCCACAGAGCGCGAAATACTACACACTATAAAGGAATTAAAGAACAAAAGAAGCTTTGGTGTCGACGACATACCACCAATTCTCATTAAAAAATGCGCATTAGAATTAGCACCTCCACTTACTGAACTGATAAACGAATCATTTAGGCAAGGAATATTCCCAGATAAACTAAAAATTTCTAAAATAAAGCCAATACATAAACAAGGCGGCCAAAAATCAGAAATGAGCCAATATAGACCAATCGCTCTCTTACCCGCCATGTCCAAAATATATGAAAAAATTATGTCCAACCGTTTATACAGGTTTCTAGAAAAGTACCAAATATTAGACAAAAACCAACACGGCTTTAGGAAAAATCACTCAACAACTCTAGCAGTCTATAAGTACGTACAGGAAGTTCTTAACATTATAAATACAAAAAAATATGCTGTTGGCCTCCTGCTAGACCTGTCAAAGGCATACGATAAAGTTTCCCACAGTATACTTTTAAAGAAACTATACGACTCCGGAGTCCGCGGAAATGAACACAAATGGTTCCGTTCATACCTACTCAACCGAGCCCAATATGTGGAAATCCAACACCTAAACGAAAAATCCAGGCGAATGCAAACAATAACGTCCGAACCTCGAGACATGAAGTATTCTATACCACAAGGAAGTGTCTTAGCGTGTGTTCTATTCTTGATATACATCAATGACTTACCAAAGGCGCTTGAAACTTCATGTATAATGTTCGCAGATGACATATCCCTGATATTCGACTGCTCCAGCAATATAGAGTGTAATACTAACCTTGATCACACATTCACCACGGTTGCCAATTGGCTCTCAGACCATAACTTAGAAATTAACCTAAAAAAAACTAAAATTATACAATTCAAACCACGCCAAAAAAAGCAATTAGATCTTAGCTTAATATCAAATGATAAAACAATTCAAGAAGTTAACGAGTTCACCTTGCTGGGACTAACAATTGATTCAAGTGTTAACTGGAAAACACACATACAACACATAAAAACAAAGCTCGCACGTTTCGTTTACGCACTTAGTGTTCTTAAAGTAAACACCGATTTCGAGACCGCGTTAACTGCGTACTATGCATACGCCTACTCCTGGCTCCGCTACGGAGTGGTGCTGTGGGGCGACAGCAGCGACGCTCATGACTTGTTCGTCATGCAGAAAAAGTGTTTGGGTATACTGGTAAACATCCGCCCCAGAGACAGCTGCAGGCTGCACTTTAAACAAAAACAACTGCTCACCCTACCATCTATCTATATACTCGAAGTGGGTATGTTTGTAAGA
Organism: Tortricodes alternella; assembly: GCA_947859335.1. Classification (NCBI taxonomy): domain Eukaryota; kingdom Metazoa; phylum Arthropoda; class Insecta; order Lepidoptera; family Tortricidae; genus Tortricodes; species Tortricodes alternella. The sequence goes on along the minus strand of OX401970.1, from coordinate 15,158,884 downwards.
AACCACACTTATCTATTCCGACAAGTCAAGGATGTAGAAACCCGCACTATCCAAACGCGTCATCAAAATAGACTGGCCCTTCCGAAATCAAAACTTCGTATGCATCGGCAAAGCCCACACTCAAGGTGTGTCGATATTTTTAATAGAATCCCGGAAAATATTAAAATAGAACTTAAGAACAACATTTTTAAAAAGCGATTAAAATCATTTTTAATTAAGAAATGCTATTATACCATCGGAGAATTTTTAACTGACCAAGACCGTTAAAATATGACATGGATATTATTAATTCTGCAATTTGGAAAATTTGAATGTAAATTTGTATTATTAGTAAGAATTACTTGCAATGAAACTATTCGCGTGTATGTTAGAAATAATTATAAGTATCTGAATTTATTGTAGTAAGTATAGTATACTTCAATTTGCCATGCCCTTCCAGGGTATCAGTTCCTTACTTTAAGACCTAGATCATAAGTGAAATGTAACTGATAGTGCAAATTATAAATAAATAAATAAATAAATAAATAAATAATTGTCCATTTTAATACACAAGTAACTCACAAGTAATAACTGATAAGTACAGGCTATTTCAACACGTATTAAATGATTATTAATTAAAAAAATCCGAATTTTCATTCGCGCGCATGCATCTTAGTTGACTAAGTGTTGGTGTATATAGGAGTGGCAACGTCGCGCGCAATCGTTGCGTGCGCGGTCGGGCGGTAAAACTATTCGAATTTAGTTATTTATTCATAGAAAATCTTTTGTTTCACGCGCAGGACTCTGGCGAAATTTCTCCTTCACTCCTATTGGATTTCGTATTAAGCAATGTACTGAATCTTATTTCATTGGACCGCAATCGTGAGCGCTCCGCTTCGCGCGTTACCTATGAAATGATACAGTACAGGCGTATGTAGGGTTGCCAACTTTTTATGAGGCAAATATAGTATATATAATATATATTTTCTATTCAAAGGTATAAATAAAATAGTACACTGAAAGAAAATATAGTACCCCGGGCTTATATATGAAAATCGATTCCTAAGGAGTAAACTCCAAAAGTGACATCGTATTTGGTTTTGTCATGCCTAAATAGGTACCTTGAAAACGATACCAATGATGATTTTTGACATGACAGTGTCATCCGCCATCTTGGATCCAAAAAGCTTCATACTTATTAATGTATATAAACATGTCACTCATTGAATACAATAATTAATTGACACTTCGAGTCCCGTCGTCTTCCGATTGAGATCCGAGTTTTACCGATGGAAACATATTATTCACTATATCTGTATCCAATGCGAAGCGACCGACGCATCTTCGGCTAACGTCCTGTAACTTCGTATGACTCCGTCGTGTGACATGACAATCTTCGGCTAACATCGTGTAACTTCGTGTGACTCCGCCGTGTGACATGTTTTGTGACATCCTAGTTTGATTTTACTTCCCATATTTTTCATAACCCGGGATTATAAGTATATGAAATCGATTCCTAAGGAGGTAAACTCCAAAAATGCTTGATTTAATAATAATAATAATAGTGTTATTTTTATACTATAAAAAAAAAATTAGATCATTCAAGCAAATAAAGTGGAATAATAATTATTATTCTTTATTTCGGACAACTAAGATCCATACCATATTACTTATTATCGAATTACATACATCACATTACTTTAAATAATTTAACAACTACCACTGGTTCGTTTCCCTACTTTCGAGATAAATGTGATTCGCTAGCAACATTATTTGTGTACGTGTGTGTGTATCGTCATGTGTAATTACGAGTTTCTCACTCCTACATGAATCCATTTTGTGCATCACGTTTGTCGGGTCGGCGGTTTGACACATTCCTTCTATGTGTTATTATTCTAAGATTACAATACAATTACGAAGAATGGATAATGTATCTACCCACATAAATAATAAATATTTGTGTTTCCTAACTACCTTCCAAAAAAGGTTCTCAACCCCATCTCTGTGAAATATGCCGATCTTGCCTTAAAAATTTTAAAGTAATATTTACTCCGAATTTAAACCCTTTAGGGGTGAGTTTTAAGTACACATTTCAATGGCGTGAATCATCCTATGGATGTACTTGTTCTTGAACGTACTAACTACCTAGTTGTGCGTCAAATCATTGCTAGACGGACTTGCCTTAAACTAGACGGGAAGACCGTCTACACGCCAAGTTTTAATAAAACTGTGTTTTCGCTTAATTCGGGTTAAAAGGCTGTGGCACTTTATTTAAATGGTAAAGTACAAAATTCTTTATCATATGCCATCACAGTCGTTAATCTAGTTGAATAATATACGTAGTAAGATCACACCAAAGTTAACTATGAAAAAAGTATGCCGGTCTTACCCACAGTGACCTTACTTATAAGTTATATTTTTTCAGAAATATCAAGTACCTCTTATAGAAAGGGATTGGTATATTCTCAACTCTCATACACCGGCCAGTCGCGCTGACTTCATGTCAGTTTTGAAGAATTTGAGGCGAGTTCTTGTTAAAGCAACTCTTACGCCGAACATATTCTCTACTACTATTGCGGACGTATCCATGGACACTGCTCGACCTGCTTCAGGATTTGAATTATCGACTGCTAAAGGCATTGAGGTAGGTGTCATTTTTTAATTGCTTTTGTAGTAAAGATATACACGTGATAAGAAAATCCCACAGCAAAATAGAAAACACTTTTTCACCCCAGCACATCAAACAAGCAGGTTTTGCTGTTTAAAAACAGTAAGCACAATTCGATTTTGCTGCGAGCATGAGACAAACTAACTTTTTTTTAAAACGGCCGGTAACAGTGCTGATTCTATTCACAAAATTCGAAAGATTTTAACTTCATTTTGTCTTGGCACTTTCACTTCGATAAGAAAAAAGCGCGAGACAAACAGTTTATTCGAAGTTCGATTTTCAAATTCCGTAACTATTCGGTCCCACTGAAGTATTTCGGTCCAAGAAAGATACACAATAAAACATTCGCAAGCACAAATAACCGTAAAACTGCAAATCATCTGTTAAGGTTTTGCATTTGATTTTATATTTTTTTCTAAATAATCGAATTGTATTGTTTATAACAAAATAAAGAGAATGTTGAAGAATACGAAGTTTATCATGTATCTATATAATTATTGATACTTTTAACAATCTTTAATATTGTGACAGAATGCCGCGGGTGCAGTTTCAGAACGCATCTTTAAAAAATAGCGGGACTCAAATTTTTATTGGTCTCTTCTTCTGATAAGCTATAAAATTGGATACACGAGAAATATCATAAAAATAATAATAAATCTTGTAAATGTGAGTGAATCCAGTGACAAAGCGTTATTTAATACAGGGAAAAATTGAGGCAGCATGTAAAAAAATCTGAATTAAGCTCTCTGCCTGAAAAGTCTCTTAACCAATATGTTCTCGCTGCTGAGGTGAAAAGTTGTATGTGCTACGCATCTTTGAGTCCCTCGCTACGGCCAGATTTCTAAACAAGAATCGCGAGCGTAGCGACTGATTCAATTATAGAATCCTTCGCTTACTCGGGATTCAAAATCAACATTCGCAGTAAAAACCAACTTTGCTCTCTTGTTGCACAAATAGCTGCGTTTTTTAAAGTATTCTTCCTATTTTCTAGGCCTGCAGATGCCCTCAAGGTTACACCGGGCAGAGCTGCGAATCTTGCTCGCCCGGTTATTACGTAAACCGCGGGCGTTGCCAGCAATGTAATTGCAACGGTCACGACTGCCACGTAGGAAGCTATGACGAGGTGATCTGCGACTGCCGTGCCCATTACTCTGGACCCGACTGTTCCATTATCGGTACGTAATATTAATTAAAAAAAAATATATATATTTTTATGAAATTATTGTTTCTTTTGAATGTCCATTCTTTTATTTCAGCATCTCCTGATGTAAAAGATTATTTCTTACACTTTTTAAAACATTCTGTGATCGAAAATATGTTTTACTATTTGTTGCCCGCGACTTCGTTCGCGTGAACCACTGAAACCAACTGCTCGTGCACAGCACGCGCGTTGCACTGTTTCTCTGTTTTTTGCGAACATAGGTAAATGCGTGTAATAATGATTTTTTTGCTTTTAGATGGAGATTCCCAGGTAACAACTACTCGGCTTCCACCTCCTCAGTCTACCGTTACAGTAACAATATCGAGCCCCATTATCAGGATAAAGAATGTCGGTGGCTTTGTCAATTTCACGTGTGAAGCCAGAAGCCGTATGACCCAGCAACCTCTCCCAGTGCAGTGGACTAAAGTGGACGGTTACCTGCCACAAGGGCGCGTAGCCACCGACCCAGCGACAGGGACGCTTTACATCTCTCGGGTCCAGGAATCCGATAGTGGCACATATGTCTGTGAAACAACAGACGGTATTTCAACAGGACGGGCTATGGCAACCCTTACAGTCGGATGTAAGTCACCTCTTACGTTTTATTATTATTATATAATTAAGTCATAATTTACTCCATGTATAATGGAACCGATTTTTATCATTGGTCTTTTTTCACGCATTTTTGGATAGTTTTCCCTGATTGGATTTTTTATGCAAAAGGTAATTAAGTGGTTTTCATTTAATATAAAATTATTTGGAAGGTCCTACTATAAGTTTGTATTTATGCACACTATTGCACACTTTTGGGATATTCGTTGTTAACTTTTATCAAACTGTGTAACTGAAATTAAATATACAAATTATTTTCATCAACAGCAAACTCGATGACAATCCCAACCGTATCCATTCGGCCGCCCGTGAACGAATACCATGAGGGCGACAGAATTGAGTTGGAATGCATGACCACCGGGAACCCCACACCGAAGATCACGTGGCAGAGGGCAAACGGAGAGGCTTTGCCTATCGAGATAGAACATTATGAATCCTATTTAATCATCGAAAGTGCTAGAAAAGAAGATTCTGGCCAATATAGGTTTGTTGCTCTCAATAATGAAATTAACAACCGCTAAGTATCATGAAAAAAATACATTTTTTATTATTTTCAGATGTATTGCTAGGAATGCCGCTGGCTCTACGGATCGTATAGCTGTTATTTCTGTGCGTCCCAAACCGTCAAGCCCGATACGCGATAAACTTACCATTTCACAAAAAGCGCCTAACGTCGTCGAGGGTCAGAGCACGAACATTATTTGTACAGGAACCGCTAATATACCGCCTGGTTCCATAGGCTGGGTTAGGTAATATTTCAGTTTTATATTGATCTATTTGCTAAATAAAATGAAACTTATCGAGATTTAGAAGCAATTCCTGAATTTTCTTTAAATTATTTCTTTATATTAATTTCAAATTATTTATTTCAATTCTAGACAAGACGGTGCTGAACTTTCTTCGAATTTACGATCCGATAATGGTATTCTATACATAGATGTCGCTCGGCTCGAAAACCAGGGTGTGTATGTGTGCCAGACATCCTCTCAACAAGCCGCATCAGTGCCAATAGTCGTGTCTGTCCTGCCTTTAAACACCCCACCGCCTTCCGAAAGGTCTAACATCGCAGTTAATGTCGAAAGACTGAAAATACCAACAGGAGGAAGTGGGACAGTCGATTGTAATCCTCTAGGATATCCGGAACCGTATATTGAGTGGAAAAAGGTAATTAATATTCCTATCTTATTTAATAATGTATTTAAAAATGTTAGTAATTTACTCTATGCGTATTTGTTTTCTTTTAGCATCAAGGCGAGTTTGGTGCTGGAACCAGTCAGAGAGGGAATATGCTAGTAATTACGAATGCACAGGATGACGATCAAGGATACTATGTTTGCACCGGCAGTGTTGACGGCACCCCAGTAGCCAACATTTACGTGATGGTTGAAATCGAAAGTAAATATGTGCCTCCTTTTTAACATTTTCTTCTACGTTAACATCTTATGATTTATTTATTGATGTAATTATTTATTTGCAGCGCGTATACGTCCACAAGTAGAAATTTACCCAGTCGGTGATCAAGCAGCTCCACTTGGTGGCGAGTTTGAGTTCATTTGTCGCGTGGTAGCTGGGGTACCGGCGCCGGAAATACTCTGGTCCAGAGGCAAAGGGCGATTGCAGCAGTTGTCCGCTTTTACTCATATCCAACCGCATGGCATTTTGAAGTACGTCAATAAACGTATACGTTAATAATACATTTTACTGGCTTTAGTCCACGAAGGTGTAATTCGACCACTTTTTGCTTTATTTTATGAGCACTAGGGATGATGAGAGATTTTTATAGTTACGAGATTTTTACGGTTCCGTACCTCAAAAGGAAAAAACGGAAGCTTTATAGGATCACTCGTGTGTCTGTCTGGGTCTCTCCGTCTGTCACAGCAAATTTGCTCCGAAACTGAATTGAGTTGAAATTTGGTACACATTCGATGACCGCAACATGGACGTGTAACGTAAATAAATGAATTTCAAACATGGGGACACCATGACCATGGGGCTACTTTTGGGGGATACATTTAAAAGAAAAGTCGTGCAAACTATAGCTTGTGACATATCAAATGAAAGTGGTCATTGTGAGAATCTTAAATATGTTTTTTTTAATAATTTTTAGATAAATGGGTTTGAGCTTATTTAGGAAAATAGGCGAAAATGTACCATGAAAAAATTACTAAAAAGAGTTATTTACAGGAAAACTTATAAAAAGTCTATGGTATTGAAAGTAACATAGGATATTTCATATAATCAACATCATCATCAATAACAAAACCCTCTCCACGCGAGTTTAACTCGCACTTGTCCGATTTTTGAGTAAATTGCCAGTATTATAAGGGCTTTAAGCGCCGAAATATATGAAATATTTTTTAATTCATGCCTTTTTAATTTAAATCGCTACTATCTGTCAGGGGCAATCAATGAGAAGTAGCGATACGACGTTACAAGCGATCTCAGCTGCGTATGCGGCCTATCAAAACCGAATTTACAAATGAAAATTAAAAATTATCATCTTTTGTTTTTAATATATTTGATTTAGTTGTTTTCATCTTTTCATTCAGATTTGAAAAAATAGAAGTAAACGACGAAGGTGAATATATTTGCACCGCCACTAACTCCGCTGGTACTGCCAGCGCTAACGCGACTCTGAAAGTGAGGTCCTTGCCGGAGATAACGTTGACGCCAAGTTCTTACATTGAGGTGAATCAAGGACAACGCATAGACTTCCAGTGCCGAGCAAACGGATACCCAGAACCTATGGTCTCAATAAAATGTAAGCGCATCTACATTTATTGTTTACTTTTACAGCCTTATTAGATTTAATATTTGCAAATTTTTCTGATCGATCACTTGAATTTTAAAGCCAAAGTCTGGAAATTTTCATGGGCCAACTATACAAACTTTTATCCCACTATAGTTTCATTTTAATTATTATTATTAACCATTTATTATCAGACGACAGGGGTCCATAGAATCATTACAGTTTACAATTTACAATTTAAAATCACATTTTATAACTACACAAGAAAATACATTAATACTACGACATAAAACATAACATATAACACACAACACATTTATAATTAAAATCATTAAAATCATTAAAATACCACTAAACTACTTGACATTAAACACAACATATTAATACAAATCTTAAGGGGTACTGGTTATTTGATATTAACTTTAATTATGTTTTATTTAACCAGCGGCACCCGATTTTCGCGTGATCGCCGGGCCTAGCCCCGGCATCGCCACGCTGAGCATCCCGTCGGCAAGCGATCGCGACAACGGCGACTACACTTGCAGCGCCGAGTCGGCTGCCGGCAACATCGACGAGCAGTTTGCTATCCGCGTCGATCGGGGAGACGTTGGCTTCAGCGAGATCGGTGAGACATACTCAACCCCGCACGCCCATCGATATAATACATCCTCACTCCTTATTTACAACATGCAATTATTTTGTAATTAAACAGAAGGCAGCGGAGAGACTGAATTCGAAGACCCATACAACCCCACCGAAGATCGTGTACCAAGAGACCTAATTGCCCGTGAAGGAGAAGAAAGCAGACTTAGGTAAGATAACTATGTGATGAAAATAGCCAAAGACAAAAATGAATGACTAAAAAAGTAAGTTTACTCATAAAACTCTTATGCATTTAAGATGCGAGTTGTCCAATGTATATGACGCGCGCTGGGAGAGAGACCGACAGCCCTTACAACGAAACGCTGAACAGATTGGCAACGTGCTCGTTATTCATAACGTAAGTGTTCTTTCTACGAGTCCCTATATGTAATATAGTTATTAGTCTACTACTCTACACATACATACATACATATTATCACGCCCGAAATCCCTAATGGGGTGGGCAGAGCCACAAGACTACTTGTGGCCACGTTTGATTAATTAGTCCTAAGATGGTATGATGAACCGTATGGTGACAGGTGATCAGCCCATCGCCCATACAGATAGTCCACCATGTTGGCGAGGACGGGTCCCTTAGTCGACTTTTACGACATGCCAGGATGATAAGCATCTGCACGCATTCTATGCTATTTCTTCACTCCCAGTGCAGCAGAGGAGGGTCCTCTACACAGCTTTGATAATACAGTCAGCATTTATCATAGTTTACGCTAACGTTTGCATTCAACTCCCAGTTTGGTATTACCGCGTCAGAATTTGTTGTGAATGCGCTATAATGCATGATATTTGTGAGCAGACGTCGAAGAGCGACTCTGGGCAGTACGAGTGCGTGCTGATTGACCGTAACACGGGCTACCCGCACCACTCAGCTTACACGAACTTGGTGGTGCTGGCGCCGCCGCGCATCACGCTGCGCCCACGCACGCAGACCGTTCACCCCGGACAGTCACCTACCGTCGAGTGTATCGTCGAGGGCGATGATATTCTTGAGGTAACCTGGAAACCAGCGCCGAGGCCTTATTCCAGGTACCTAATTTCGTAACTCAAGTTCATTTTTGAAATATGAGGGTTGCTTCGAAAGTTTTTAGATGTATAAAAGCTATCAACAGTTACTTCTCAAATTGCATGACTAATTAGAGATAATTAAACTAAACCTAAGACCAATTAAACTTTTCCCTTTTTTTCTGAAAATGTCAGTCCAGTTTTGCTTCTTATAATGGAGCTCCCACAGGAATCGTTTCGTGCTATGATATTCTATGAATACAAAATAAGCTAAACGGTTAAGGAATCTCATAATAATTTATTCGATACATTTCGGGAGTCGGTTCTATCGTTATCCACTATCTCATATTGATACGGCGAGTGTAAGCGGGGTCAGGAGTGTATCAAAGCTGAGCCAGGACGGCCAAAAAGTGCTGAAACACCAGAAAACGTGGACAATGTGGAAACAGAACTGAGTGGTTGAATAAAGAAAAACAAGATATTACACATCGGGAAAGCACGCGGGAGAGCACGAACTTGGTCACTTTAGTGTCAGGAAAGTTGCTTCGCGTTGTATAACCGCATTCTCTGAGGTCTCAAGAGTGAAAAGTCCTGCGAGTGCATTGGTGTCAGTTTATGTTTGAAAGTCTTGATAGAGGTAATTCCCAGCAGGTTTCGTATATCTTTATAAGTGATAAGTCCTGGCTATAATGCTATGATTCCTGAACGAAACTACAATCGATGCAGTGGCTATTTGAAGAAGTCTCCTCTAAAAGTTATTCGTCAGCAAAAAAAATATCACTACATTGTTTCGTCACAGTGGACCGGTAGCTGAAATTCCATCAAGAATGAAGAACAGTTACCAGTCAATGATACACGGAGATTTGTCTGCTCCAGGCATTCGAACAATTTGGTGAGGAGCGCGCATCCAAAGAACGGCATTCGTGGAATTCTTTTTAAGCGACCAAAAAATTTTTAGACACAGACGAGGCAATAGAAGCATTTAAACGGCTTTTCGACCATCTGCAGGAAGCATTTATAAAATGTTTCGAAGACTGCGTTTTAAGAATAAATCACTGTTTTGACCTTGGAGGCGAGCGTATTTTGGAAAATATTAAAGGTTTTTTTACAAATATATAAATATTTTTTTATACTGCTAAATATTTTCGTAACAACCCTCGGACATTTTTAGAAATGGCATATATATACTTACTTTAATTTGTTCTTTAAATGAAACGTTTAATATTTTTTTGTATTTTGAGCAGCCGCGTACAGATTCGCGGAAACACCCTGATATTCCGCCAGATTGAGGTGGAGGACGCCGGAGAATACGTGTGCTTTGCCAAGAACAGGGTAGCCGAAGCTTCTGCAACAGCTCAAGTTATTGTCCACGGTATGTTACCACCCTTCATTAACTATGTTAATTTTCTGTAGTGTACACTATGAATAATTAGATTGATTACCCCACCAGCAAAGTAATCCTTTAACGAAAGATTATAAGTCTATTAAGATTAATCCTGCCGCGTTAGCGACAAAGGCAGTAAGTATATGATTTTTGACGAAATTAAGTATTGATTCGGTATCAGCATAATAATGTTGATTCCAAATCAATACTTATCTCAATGTCGTAACAATTCTTGCTTAATGCCATTACTGCTAGCGCGGCAGAATAAAATTTTCATAGATGCATTATTGTTGACTCTTTTACAATACTTCATATACTCATTCGGAGCATTCGATTTTATATTTTCATCGTATAGTATGCCTCGCCATACGTAAAAAATTATAAATTTTTATATGCGCACGTCCGCGCTCGTTTTACATGTGACGAGGTATCGCTACAAACTAAAATATATCTAGAACAGTTAAAGGATTATTATAGTTATAATAGATTTCTACATGTCTTAATATGCTCAAGCGCTTTTGTTTTTATAACTTAAGGCCTGTTTCACAATGTCCAAGTAAGGCGTTATTTGGCGGATAGCGGCGAATTTTTTATCAGTTACTCGACAGATACATTTTACTCGGACATTGTGAAACAGGCCATTAGTCTTATAGTTAACTACAACTTGTAGGACAGTTATAGGACTTAGTATAAGTATTATAGATCCTATAGTAGGTACCATTTTGTAAGAGAATTAGGTATTATAATTATAACATACTTAGCTAAGAACACTACAAATTTGCGGTACCTATAGTCTTGTTTAAGATTCTTATATAACTAATAGTACCTACTGCATAAGAGCGATACGAGAGCAAAAAAGCTTAAACAGTATGAAATAAAAGCTCTCCAGGGAACGTTGCGTTATATAAATTACTTTATTTAATCAGTAGGTATTGTATTCAGATCGAATTGTTTTCGATACTTACCACATTTTTACACGTCAATCAAACTAACTTAAATTCAAACTCTATAAAAGTAAAATAATCACAAAGTTCAGCGCATGAGTTCGCAACATCCTCCTTTGGGACGCAGAAAAAAACTTAATCACCACACTTCTCTGGTTGCTATTTCCAGGAGCTACATACACTGGTAGGCGCGCAAATACTCGCCATCACTCGTGCTTACGCTACTCTCGTGATCTCATCCCTTTCAGGGTAAATCTCTAATATGGTCGCTAAAGGCCACGTTTTGCATCTGTTTCTAACGTTAACTCTCCTTGCCCTTCTGGCCAATCATGCCTAAATTCCTTCTAAACCGTTCCCGTAGATCTTCTCTCAGTTTATGCAGATATCTGAGACGTCTATCTAAAGAATCACGGTTAATCTGGTCCAGGTCAGGAACCTCGTTGCTCGTTTGTTCTTGTAAGAAGGATGCAGGCGTTAAAGGTTTAAGATTTTCCGTTTCATCTGCGATATATGTTAAGGGTCTTGAGCTTACTCTTGCCTCATAATCGCTGACCACAGTTTGAAAATCTTCATAACCAACAGTTTAATTTGCTAAGTTGCGTCGATGAAGCTCCTTTACTGAACGTACTAAACGCTCCCACCATCACATCCACCACAGTGCGGCTGGTTCATCTGGTTAATCGCTTAGAAGAGATTTGGCACTAACTCTTGTTATGACTTCTTTGTCTGTAAAGAGATGTAAATTGTTCATTATCCTTTTCGTAACATTAATCATCGCTTCACACTGAATCATCATTAAGATTTTCTTCTCCGCGCTTCGGACCTCTTCACAAGTCAATTCTTCTTTAAGTTTGAAATTTGTGTTTCCGCAATTATATGCGAATCTCATTATCCAACCTACCATCCGTAAATATCATAGAGTATTTAGAAAAGTAAATAAGCGGAATGAAGGTGGTTCTACATTGTCTTCTTATTTCCTTGTTAACTTTATCACGATCAATTTCTTACTCGAATTTAGGTACTCTCACTGTGGTCCCACCTACCATTTACTCTGATGAAAATTGCTAGCATTGCAGCCTCTTATTGGATTCAGATCGAGTTGTTTCCATAACATATTTTTTATACCAGATCAATCTAAAATAGACACTCCTATAAATGCGCCGAAATGCATTCTTTTAGCATGTTACAAGTACCTTAACAGTGCAAAAAAGTAATATTGTGATGGTTCTAAGAACAGATTTTGCTTGTTGGGTAAACATTAAATCTTATCATAAAACACTTTGCACCAAAACTATATAACTTTATAAACACAACGTATGTTACATATATATTTATTACCTTTAAGACACGACGTGTACGTACAGGTCGCACATGCTGTACTAACATAACCAGTTGTTATATAAAAAAATCCTCTTCTTCATTTACATGGCATTCATATATACTAGGAGGAAACCGATTGGATTTGATCATTTAAACACAACTCGTTGCATTATGAATGGTTTTCATTTTATCACTACGGTTCACTTTGGTTATGTATACCTACTAGGAAGTTCCAACCGTTGATAAAAAAATATTTTTCATCTTTTACATTTTCATTTTTCATCACAAAATGTATGGTGATGCCAAGTTATCCTGGGTGCATATCACATGAGCATTCATATCATAGAAGTGACCGATCGCGGGTCGTCGGAGTCGCACGCTAACGAGCAGGTGGCGCACGTGGGCGCCAGCGTGCGCTTCCGCTGCAGCGTCCCGGCACAGCGCGCCCGCCCCGGCGCCGGCGCCGTGCGCTGGACCAAGGACGGCCGCCCGCTGCCGCGCTCCGTGCGCGTGCTGCCCGATGGCTCACTCTACATTAAACTAGCTAAGAAATCCGACAGCGGTTACTACATCTGCAATATCACAGACCAATACGGAAGACCGACTAGCAATTACATCAACCTCCACATCGAGGGTCAGTGCCAATTCTAAACCAGACATCATTTGACTATCTACTTTTATCCGTAGTTTGAGCTTAAAACATGTTTTTTTATATTAATGATAATGATAACTCCAATTGGTCATGCTTTAAGTGCCATGCTGTATTTTTTTTAATAAACCGGGCATGTCTTAGCGAATCATTTTGATTCTAGATAGTATTTCTTCTTCCTTCGTATCCTCTTTATACTTTTTATTAACTTTGTAGATTCGAACTTTCATAGTTACGTATCAACTTATACTAATATTATATAACCATAAAAAGAATGGAGGCATAAAAATATTTACTTATATGTATTTTGTTCCTCGCTCACGAAGGTATTGAGTGCTTGAAAACGCAATTCCGTTGTACTGACGGGAATGGTTGTATAGACAAGAAACTCCTTTGTGACCGATCCAACGATTGTGAGGATAATAGCGACGAAGACAACTGCCTAAAGTGGAAACAGCTTGAGGATTACTTCTCTTATACTGGTAATAGACGTGCGGGTGTCGGATTTATTTGTTGGGGTCTTGTGTCTGGTCAGCAGTGTGGAAGCAATACCTAGTAATAAAATACTGTGTTGTGAAGTGACTAAATTGCAGAGGTATAACACTTATGAGTATGTCTTTTGATATATAGCTGTGTTATTAGATAAATTTAAAAAAACCTAATGTTGTATATTGTGCTTTGCATACATACATCAGTACGTGTTTTTATGATGAGACTGTTAAAATTAACCTTAAAATGTATGTATTAATAACACATTTAAAACGGTATTAATTTGTGTTTATGTGTGCCTTCTCGTAATTATTTTTATTCTGATATCTGCCCGTTTTTGCTTTACAATTGATAGCTGTAGGGTACTCTGCATGCCGTTTGTTATCTTAACAGACACAAGGGTGTTTTAGTACCTAGTAGATACAAAAATCTGAATGATTAACTAACAACAAACTGCGCCACTAGGTACATTGAAGGGCGCCATTAAAAAAACTAAAAAAGGAAACATCTTACTACCCCCGTATCAGATTATATTATTATGTTTTCTTACTTAAAAACATTGAATTACCTAAGTTACTTTAAACTTCAATTAAGAGTGACACATGATCTAATTCATAAATTGCGCTCCTTATCTTTGATTAAATGTATACAGATGAGCAATCCAAATGCGTCAGTGAAAGGAAGTCTGAAACTATAAGATAGTTAAATTTGTTCTATCAGCTATGTCATAAAAGAATAAAAGCCAGATAAAATATATTCAAAAGCTTTCATACACAAAAAGGAATCGAACCCAATCATTTTCGAAAAAATAATCACAAGAGATTTTATCACGGTAATCAATATTGTTGGTTCTAAGGAATTAATGATATGGATCTCAATGCCGTTGAGGTTCGTTGGTTTCGAAATAGATAAATGAATTACAGTGGGTGGTGGAAGGTAAGAAGTTACTTTAGGTTTGCAAGTTAGTGACCATTTACATACCAAAATCATGAACTGGACGCTGACACGAGTGTTTTAATAAAAACATAACTCGTAACATGCACGCATGCTTATTTCTGGGTATAGATACATATCTTTGTTGCTTGGTGTATGTTCGATGATCGGTGAATGTTCATGAATTGTGTAAAAGTCTCCTGCAATGTTAATATTTTTAAGCTATCTAATATAATGTTCCAATATCTTGACTGACTCGACGGCTCGGTGTTAATGCAGCTGCCATCTGTTCCGGGAGTCGCTTGTTCGAGTCCCGCTTCGTGTTTGTACGTTATGGATAATTAGGGACTTAATTTATCATAGCCTAATAAAGAAATAAATCCCGCGTTCTGGGCGCGTTGAGAGCACCCCGCTATATTTCTTAAGATGTGAAGTATAAGTTGCACTACATTACTACTTATTTTTCCCAACTCTCAACTTTTCTCAACTGTTTTATCAGCGATACCGTCAACTCCTGACGTTTTGTACCGAACTTGGCGATTGTTTAACATTTATGCTTTTGTTGGGATACGTTTAACATTAACATCGCAAGAAACCCAGTAACGCGCATGTCTAGTTCAATGAAAACTGAAATAGATGATATTTCGTTAATCAACTTGTTTCAGATAACATTCTATTTCTCGGCATAACAGTCAATGCTTCATTTTTAATGACAAGGAAATTCTTTAAAATTCCTTTTTTGTAAAATGCCAATAGCGAGTTCGATAAGTACACCTACGTTTATCATTAACATTGCAAGAGACCCAGCTTAACACGCATGTCTAGTTCAGTGTGTTTTGTCAATCGACTTTGTTTTAGATTAAGGTATTGATATTTTCTGTTCTCGACAAAATAGTCAATGTTTCCTTTTTAATGACATTACGAAAATTTTTAGGGTTCCGTACCATATTTTGAAAAAAAGGGAACCCTTATACAATTACTTTGTTGTAGGTCTGTCTGTCTATCAACACTTTTTTAACGGCTTAACGTATCGAGCTGAAAGGCGTAGTTGTATTATTTAAGTAGAAAGCCGCAGAAAATGGTTTATGCATAAATAGGAAAAAACTAAAAAGAAACATAATATGGAAGCGTTAAGGAGATAGAGACAATGTCAACTAACCCTGCCGTCCCTTTATCTCAGAAACGAATAAGTGGTAAAAATGTCTATAAAATTACAAATACTAGATGTCTACATATATATATATATATATATATATATATAATCAGAAAAATACGACGAACGAAAATTTTAGAAAATTAAAAAAAGCCGCTGTAAATTAAGTTTGTATTTGCGTGCGGATAAAAAGCTGTATGGTGAGCAGTTTCAAACCTTACTTCAACATTATATGGTCGACTTCCTATGTTTCGTACAACTAGGTACGAATGTCGAATGTTCTACGCTGCTCAAACAATCACGCTTCTAACCCAATACTATATACCTTTGCATTATGAACTGTAATAAAGTTCATAATGCAAGAGTAGTACTTTTAGCCGACTTCAAAAAAGGAGGAGGCAAGGTGTTTTGAGCAAGAATTTTTTTATGATTTTCATTAAAAATTAATCGAGGATTCCGCACCTAAAAGAAACTGTATGTTTTTAACACGCTTTTATTTGCTTCACTTGTAAATCTCGTAACTAAGTAACAGACTAACTATGTAAACATAACTACAAAGTCAATTTTAACCTACTCCTAATTTTCATATCGATTTTAAACTTTGCAAGTATAAGTATTTTGGATGCCAATACAATACTTACATAGTTAAGTACGGGACTTGATGTTTTCAAGTTATATCAGTTTTTTTTTTGTTTATGTGCATTTTGTACAGCAACATTTAAATAAAAGGATATAAAATAGACTTTCCTTTACAAAAAAAAATATTTGGTTATTGTGTTAATGACATACGAAATTGCAGGCCCTCGCGAGGAAGCAGCGGCTCTGGTATCTATTGACCAGCCACGTCGACCGTATGCGGTGGACGAAAACGTGGAAGTAGTGTGCAGAGCCGCCAGCCGCGGCGTGCGCGTCTGGTGGGAGAGGATCGGCACTACACAGCACGTCGTCCAACAGGTGACTGACTAAAACTAAACCACTCCTAATATTACCTTCATGATACTCATCGTATGTAGCCTTAACACAATAAGACTTCGGCAAAAAACACTTTACGCAAAAATATTACGCATATACTCTTAATGAGAGCTTTTACGCAAACATCCTACATTCGGTTTTTGCTGAAAGATGGGGAGGGATGCGGAAAGATGGAGGGGAGCCACCTACGCAATATTGCGCCTTATAATAATAATGATAGCTGTTACTTGCAACTTTGTCTGCGTGGAAACGTATCTTTAAATTATAGCGAGTTTTCATGCAAATGGCAAATTTAATCAAAATCGGTTCACGCAGATACATTAAATGACATCAACAGGCTGTCAGCTCAACGCACTAACTTCCCATAAGTCATTTTTCCAATCCCTATTTCATCCGTTTAGGGGTTAAATTTCTTTAGAAAAAAGCAGCCTATGTCCTTGGCTGCAGGGCTCAAGCTATCTCCATAAATAAATTCATGAAAATCGGTTCAGCGGTTCAGCAGTATAAGCGTAACAGACTGACCGTTACTTTCGCATTTATAATATTAGTATGTATACTAATATTATAAATAAATTTGATATGCGACCTGTCATGTCAGCACCATCCAGTTTGGTAATAAAATTCAAATTCAAATGTATTTATTTCGGACAACAAGATCCATAGGTGGTTAGTACAATAATTATCTATGATCTTATTTTAGTAAACACAAAATAAAAATCATGACAAAATATTTAAAAAAAAATTAGTAATAATCATAATAATAATAATTGAATCATAAAATGTAACAATTGTAAATATCATTATTATCATATAATATCATAAAACTAGCGGACCCGGCAGAAGTTTTCGTGCCCGGAAAAGTAGCACAATTGTAACGACAGCTTTTGCCCGTGACTTCGTCCACGTAGAACTACCAGACATTTTGAGTGATAAAATAATTACAATTATGCCAGTGCTTAAATATAATAATTCAATCATAAAATTTAAAATGCGTACCTATCTTGTATTGCAATATATACTTTCACAGCCTTATGGTGATGGCTCGGCGCTGCGACTAAGTAATGTAGCTGAATCAGATGCCGGTGTATACAGATGCTTCGGTGAGGACGTATATCGACGAAGGTCGTTTGATGATTTCACACTAGAAGTCATCCCAGGTAATATATGTTTTTAACAATTTAATTGACTTTTTGCATGCTTTTGCCCTCGATTTATAGGACAGGCTATTATTACTAATTAGTTTTTTCCAACAACATCGTTTGCTTAGAATTCGTTAATCGGTTTTCATTTGGGACTTTTGTAGTTTTTCACAAAAAAGGAGCCATTCTTTTATCTCTATCCAAAGAAGCACGTTAAGCCGTTGCTCTATTTCAATATGAAATAAGGACAAAAACCAATGCATATTTGCATTTATTGTATTACTAACGGCCCTGTCACAGCTTTGCGACTACCAATTCATCACCTAAGGGTTGTATTTTCGTAAAATCCTTTCTTATGGAACTTCTAAAGTACACGTACATAATTAGAAACCTACCTGCTTTCAAGTTTGTAAGTTTTATAGTTGCTGAGCTTTCATGATTTGAAGTGAGCGGTTTTTCGCTTTTATATTAACACTAGCGTTTACCCGCAACTTCGTCTGCGTCGAAATGGATATTTAAAATATAACGAATTATTACGTTACTGACTTTTTAGATTTAGTTTATTTTCTTTAAATTACGGGCTCTCGTTGGGCACGCACGAAATAGCTTAAATAATTTTCTAGCCCCTATTTCACCCTTTTAGCGAGTTGGTTGTCTTGGAAAAAGTACCCTAGGTCCTCCGCCAGGGCTTAGACTAGCCTCTATACCTACCAAATTTCATCAATATCAGGTCAGGGGTTGCACGGCACAGGGATTGCGGAGATACATTAAAATACATCAACGAACTCTCATCGGGCACACACGAAAACGTTGCGGACAGACAGAGTTACTGTCGCATTTATAATATTAGCATGGAAGTATGATTAAATATTAAGTTCCAAGAAAGGATTTATTTATGTCTAACTGTAGTGCAGTCTTGCTGCATCTTCGGTCGGTCCAGTTGTAATTCCGGACTAACCTGGCTAATTCAGCATAATTGACACCTAGTTTGTGTTTTTAGGCTCGGCGTCAAAGGAACCCTCTTCGTATGTCGTCAATGAACCAGATGTAACTTACACGGCCCGCCTTGGAGATGCAGTGCAACTCTCCTGCCCTCATGATCTTGAGCAACCTGTGTCTTTTGAATGGAAGCGTGAATTCTCTTCATTGCCCTCAGATGTCAGACCTAATGAGGTAGGTATACAGAAAAGTTTGGGTCTCAGCATTTCTCAGTCTTCGGCTACCCACTTACCTACATAGGCGAAGCGTGAGGGTAAGCCGGTGCATAATTTACTAACTCAAACATTATAATATTATTAATTACTTCTTGTATTAACATAAAAATTGCATATTACATTTTTTTTAATGTAAATACAATATTTAATGAGTAATAATATTATGTTTAATAATAGAAATGATACACCGGCTTACCCTCACGCTTCGCCTCTGCTGACCTAAATATAACTGTGCAATATCACTGATTGCACAATTATATTGACCGTCAGTAGATGATATTGACGGTCAATATCGACTACTGCCAACAGATGTCAGACCTAATGAGGTATTCACTAAAGTTTGGGTCTCAGCATTTCTTAGTCTTAGTCGGCAAAGCTCGTTATTCACATGGAGTAGGTATATAAAATCTTAAACATTACTTGCATAGGTGGTAAGTATCAAAATATGTGGCATAAACGGCTGTATCTTTTGATTGCGTTGAATTAGAAGGTTTACGGTCACGGCTCCAAAGGATTGCAGACCTGAGTACTTGATACTAATTTTCAACTTGATACCTTCACTCGTTCCTGAGAAAAAGGGTGTCACACGATATAGTTTGCAAATCATTTATTGTTAATCTTCTAGTTTACCCCCCAAAAGTGGCCCCCATGTATGAAATTTATTTATTTGCGTTACACGTTCGTGTTGCAGTCACCTACTACTAAAATAAAGGATATGTTTTTAATAGTTATGTATAATGTTGCAGC
This sequence comes from Tortricodes alternella, assembly GCA_947859335.1. Classification (NCBI taxonomy): domain Eukaryota; kingdom Metazoa; phylum Arthropoda; class Insecta; order Lepidoptera; family Tortricidae; genus Tortricodes; species Tortricodes alternella. The sequence continues at coordinate 15,139,069 of OX401970.1, read as the reverse complement.
AAAACTTATACCTTAACCAAGTGTCTGAAGTGGATGCTGGAACATACATATGCAGCGCAAGCAACAGCCGCACGAGGACAGAGTCGCGTGTCGTGCTGCTCGTCAAAGGAGTGGTACCGCAGTTCAACGGTGATAGCTGGCTTGCTATGGAACCGCTGCAGGATGCTTATCTACGATTTGATATTGAAATTTCCTTTAAACCAGCTGGTAAAAATAACCTACAATAATAGTTTACTTTCTCGCAAAGAAAGGAACATCAAACATAATTAAATGCAATTTTACAGATAACAATGGCCTCATTCTATATAATGGTGAAGAAGAAAGAGGCAATGGAAACTTTATAGCTCTGCAACTGCTTGACGCAGTCCCTCAAATGATCCTCGGGACATCTTCCAGCCCTGTTATTGTGAAAGGAGATCAGCCACTTAAACTCGACACTTGGCATACTATCCGGATGAGCAGGATGCATACCAAAGGTACTAAAATAACATCAGGATTCAGTATCAAATTTTTTGACTGAGAATTTCTATAGTTCGGACACCTTTTTTTCTCATTCAAGATTAAATAATAGTCTTCTGGTTTCAATAAAGGATCTAACATGTACGATTACACGTGGGCATGTGTTATAGATGTTTTATCCACGGAGATGCGCACCACCACTAAATTCTACGTACATTTACGCAAACTATAATAGTAGAATGTAAAAAAAAAGTGCCAAACTTGATATGAGATTCACAATTTTACCTCATAAAAGTGATCCAAGTTCGTATGTAATAGTCTGCCAATCGTAAACTTGCCGAAAGTTCAAGATACCAGTAAAGAGTGATTGATAAGTCTGATAAAAAGTAACCAAGGAATTAAAATTTTATAAAAGTTGTTATTCATTTTTCAACATACTGTCTCCATAGCTTACATGTATACACATTATCGAGCGTTTCTCCAGCTTTTCGATCCCTTCAATACAATGAGATTTTGGCAACCGTTCAAAATAGGCATTGGTTTCGTGCATGATCTCTTCATTGCGTCGTATCCTACGAAAACAGGCACAGTGGGTAAAGGTAAAAGGTTTGAGGTAAAGCACTAACAAACTGCGTCAAGTGGCATCATCTGGGCTTCCGCGGTCAGTGAGGACTGCGCACTAATAAAGAAATGATCGTTTATTCATGAGTTAAAACGCTCCTCATTTATTTGCTGTCCTCTAAAATCCGCGTGAAGGCCACGACATGCTCTTTAATTTCTTCTTAACTACGAGTATGATTTCGAATAGGTTACCTCCAGCTTTTCCTTTAACCACGCCCTGTTTTTGCACTGGAAATGGGCACTGTATTCGGACTTTATCCACGTCAAATTTCAGCGTTCGGTAAGATAAGGATTTGCAGATTATTACATACTTTTATGAAAAATCATTGTGCATTTTATCGCGGTAATAAATCGGTAGGCAAGTACTACATTTTGCGGTCGACTCTCTTACCATAAGAAATGTGGTCATATATTTCAGTGTCAATGAACGTCGACGACACCGGTCCATTTACCGCTGAATTGCCTAAGCATCACACAATGGATCTAAAACAGGCGCTTTACATCGGGGGTGTGCCTGACCGCAATCAGCTACCCAGCGCGCTAGCAGTCGCCCCAAGGTATAAAATTTACTTGCCACTTTATCAAACGTTATGATTTATGAGGTTGAAGATAAAAAATCCAATACAGTTACCCGATTTACACTTTTTATTTCAGTTTCGTCGGTTGTGTAGGAATGCTCGTTCTGGGTAAACAAGAGAAAGACGTAATGATGGACAGCAGCGATAAATACCGAGTCGGAGAATGCGATTCTTGCTCCCCTAACCGCTGTTTGCACGGTGGAATATGTCAGGTGAGGAACACGTTAAATATGAATCTTGTTTAATGTCCCTTTATTATGACATGCTTATTTTGACATGATAACTTCTTACAATCTACGAGCCAGCAGAAACCAGATGTGCCGTTAGTTTTACACTCAAACTCTTGCATCATACGCATTATGTCAAATCTAAATGTAGGGTTGGTCCTATATAGAAGCAGAAGGATTTAAACAATTTTAAGATGTCGGGCCTAAATGTGTTAAAAAGCGCAGAAAATGTTAAGGCTCAGTGTTTCTGTGGTAATATACACCAGTTATCAGGTCCCGTATTATACAATGGAAATATTAAAAAAAACTATCCATTGCGTATCATTATCTCAGAACGAAACCTGTCAATGTGTATTGAGTAAAAATGCTTGAGAGGAATACGGCCTAGTAAAAAGAATATATTCACTGATTATCGATCAATATGAAAACTTATTTCACGGCTACTGCGCCGCCCGCGCTGAGCGAGCGCCGCGCCCTCCGCGCGAGCCCAAACTGTCGCACGCCATACCCTATCTGCCTTGGGTCGAGGTCGGATTTGATATCTTTCAGTACAGAACGAAATACTTTCTCATACTTGATTGCTTCTCTAATTTCATAGAAGTGTGTCCAATCAAGAGTATTGACAGTAAAGCAGTGATGACAGTGATCAAAGATATGTTCGCTAGGCATGGAATCCCGGAGCAGCTCGTATTTTTGACGTAAGGCGTTGAAGAGGTTAATTTGTGTATCTTGTTTGTAGGAGGCGCGCAACGAGCGCGGCTACGTGTGCCTGTGCCCGGTCGGTTTCGCTGGGCGTAACTGCGACCACGCTGGCGAGGGCTGCCGCCCGGGCATCTGCGGCCCCGGCAAGTGCACCGAGACCGCCGACAGCTACAAGTGCTCCTGCCCCATCACCTACACAGGCCCTAAGCAAGTATCGTTTCCAACACACAAGGTTTTTTTTCTAAAATATAACAACACCTATGGTTATGAGCAGGACCGGCCTTAACCGTCTAGGCGCCCCGGGTGAGTCATGCATTTGGCGCCGTAAATACGATGATTCTATGGCGACTGGCATTCCTTTTGATTTATTCATCCATGATTAGCACGCAACTTTTGAGCAGACAATTGAAAAGCAAAATAAGTATCAAAAATTCTATGGCAACAATCTGTATAAATTGGTTTCGACTGTCACTAATGGGTAAGGGTTTTTCACTAAGTCTACGAAATCGTTCAGTATAAATAATAGATTGACTTTGATTCCAGCTGTAATATCCAACAATCCATCGAGTACCCGGCCTTCAGGGGGAGCGCATACTTAGCAATCAAAACACCAGAGAGTGGACGGTCTCTGCACATATCGATGAAGATAAAAGCGATGAGTCCAGTCACCGACGGAATCATCATGTACTGTGCGGAATCGGAGTCGGGCTATGGCGGGTTCACATCGCTGACCGTGCACGAAGGACGGTTGGAGTTCCGCTACCAACTGGGAGATGGTGAGTCCAAACAAGCAAATGTCCTTAGCATTGTACATTAATTTTTAACATTAATTATAATAAGTCCCTAACATTAGATACCACTTGTAGGTAATTCAATCGTTTTTTTTCTTCTACTCGCGTAATGTAGTTTGTTTATGATGTCGAAAAATAACAGTATTATAATTAGAGGTTGTTATCGCAACGACAATTTTATTAATTTCGTAATGAATTATTATTATAGATCTGTTATCACAAACAAATTACAAACCTCCCTTTAACCTGTAAGCTCATAGAAAAGTTTTGTTAATACTGTAACTTTGAACTCGCACTCGTAGCTTAAGGTATGTGTCAGTTTGTTAGTTGCATAAATAACTATTATTATTACTTCTAGAACTTATTAATTCCAATTATGCATTCAGGAAGCAGCCCCGTCATCCTGACCAGTAATTACCCGCTCGTGGCCAAAGAATGGACCGAAGTGAAAATTGCTCGTACCGGAGCTTATGTTCTCCTGCGAGTGAGCCACAACTCTGAAAGCGTGCAAGGCAGACTGGATAATCCAACAACGGTACTTTTTTCAGTATATTAACGCAGATTAATTACGGGTCCTTACAATAGGGAAGATGCATTTTTTTTTCATGTTGGATTGGAAAGTTCTGCAAAATAGAAAACGATCTGTGTACGCAAAACATATTATGTTGTTTATTTTATGAGTTATAAAGCTTTAAAAGTCACTGTTCATACCACTCGCAAAAACACTCCATACAAAATGGACGACAACTATGACGTCACAGCATTCGTTAGACTGTACAAAATGTATGGCGTTTAAATTAAATCTGCAATTATTTCCGAAAATACTGTTTTAGACATACATCTTAGAAATAAAACATGCCATAAATTTGATGAGGATGTCCAAGAAACTAAAATCAGAACTAAAAGCCAATATATATTTTTCACTCAATTTGACCCGTAATAAAATAAAAATGAATAGTCAAAATGATTTGCTTTTTTCTGTAATATGCTTTTGTTTACATTTACTTTCATAATATTGATATATTATGAAAGTAAACCTCATTTTGATTTTTATGCATCTTCCCCATTAAATGTGTATGTTTCTTTACTCAACTGACACAACTAAGCACCCTACAAAAACAAGGTCTACAACTCGACGCAAGTCTTAAATCGCATACTTGGTTACAGGAACTTCACTTGACAACAGCGCTGTACGTCGGAGGAGTTGACGATACGAATATTGTCCTTAACAACAACACGGGAGTAACAGGAGGTTTTAGCGGCTGCATCAAAGACGTAAGTACCTTAGGATGCGGCTTTCCTAAATTAAGCTATTTTTAAACCAGTTTTTTCACAAGCAAAAAAAAATAAAGCATGATTTGTGATACTTATGGCTGAATTCACAAACGACACTTAAGCATTTAATTAGAGATTAAATGTTATAGTAGGGGAGTAAATAGGGATTCACTCGAGGGTCGTGGTGACCTATTTGGACAGCGCGTCAGACATTGATATTGACGTGTCTTTGATAACGGGGACATGTTAATCTGCAGGTTTGAATAGTGGAGGTGACGGTACGGCTGTACAGCTGTCAAAAACCTTGAAGTATACCCCATCCTGCCTGAACTACAAATGGGTTTTTGCAAGGGTCGGTCGGTCGACTGCTACTGCGTTACTCGATGTAATCAACAACATCTTTCAGGCTCAGGATTGATTGCAGTATTTTGGCCTTGCTTTTATCTAAGATGTCCTATTACGGGTTTGATGCCACGGCATCGTGAACATCAATGCGAACCTCAACCATTTTTACTCTTGTTCAGAGAACTGTCTGGTCCTCAATCTCACGAAGTAGATTTTTAATGGCGTGTATTTTTGATGCATATTATTATTTTTCCACATTTGACGTCTAAGCCAAAAACAGCTCAACGTTTAAATCCCTGAAAATAACTATTCAAATTTACCTTTTTATTTCCGTAATATTGGTGGCATTATGAGTAACTAAGTATATTGCAGCCGTGCCGTGGCCCTGTATCTTTATTGTGACTATGTCATGCTCAGTTGTAGGTATTGGGCGCTGCAAGTGCGATGTTCGGGGGGCAAATGAGAAGTTTTCTGAACCCATGCTGTGAGTCACTGAAAACATTGAAAAATTCACAAAATGATTGTAATCGATTTGACATTGCTGTTTCAAATATTTTTGCAAACGTTGGTAAAAGTGCAATCGGTCTATAATTATTACAATCGCTTTGGTCACCTTTTTATGAATCGGTTTAATAATGGATGGACCTTTAGAAGATTTGGTACGATACTATCTGCAAAGGATTGGTAAATCAAATAAAAGGGGTAGTTCATTTTTAGGCACACTGTCTAATGAGTAAAGGAGGCATTTCATCGTAGCCGAAGCTTCGTTTAGTTTTTATGTTGCGAATAATCTTATAAACTTCCTGGGGGTCTACAGGCTATAGTTAAATCGAGTTCACAGACGGATTGGTCACTGGCTGGGGCCCGTTTCTCAAAGCATACTAGTTTAATAATATTAGTGTTTTGTTTCATTTTCTCTTTTAATTTAAGAGACAAAACACTAGTAATGGGGCCAATTTGAAAGTGTTTTCGCTAAATTTAGACGTCGCTAAATTTGAAATAAGAATCGTTCGACTCGATTTTGAACCTTGGAGCTATACAAAATCGAGTTTGACGTTTCTTATTTTAAATTTAGGCAATCTAAAATTTAGCGGACATCGTTTCGAATTGGACCCAATATTAGACTAGTATGCTTTAAGAAACGGGCCCCTGATCGAGTGGCAACTTATTTGTGTTGGTATTAGGTACGTCATTGCCAAGTGCAAACCGATGACAAATATCTATTTAATGTATTTGAGACACATTTAGTATCTTCTATTAAGTTATTATTTATGTTAAGTTGGATGTTCACTAAAGCCAAATTATTAATTTGAACCTCTTCTTCCTTCCAGGTGATTGTTCAAGCTGGTCCAATAAACATTGTAAATGCATCTATAGTGTCAGCTAATGTTCAAGAATGTTCAATTTACAACCGCGGTGATATTCCTGAGGTACGTTTCATATTATAATGATTTTGTGCAAAAAGAACCTGTAACAATGGTGTTTAATACCAGAAAAGTCTAGCCTTGTTTATCGTTTAAATAAAAATCACTTGATTAAATTCGTGAGGTTTTTCAGGACGTGAACGTGTGCTCTCTATGCCGCAACAACGGTCGGTGCGCGCGTCCGGACGCGACAGCGTGCTCGTGCCCGCCCGGCTACGCGGGCACGTATTGCGAGAGGCGCACACAACCGGACACACGCCGCGCGCCCTTCGTCACCGACCCCTGCCGCGATCAGCCCTGCATGAATCGCGCAACCTGTCGCCCTGACCGCTCCTCCGCGCTCAACTTCACCTGCGACTGCCCGCTAGGGTTCGCAGGATCCATTTGCCAGATGAGTAAGTTTGCTAAAACTGTAATAATAGCTTATCATTTGCTAAGGCTAAAGCTGATATTTCATAATACTCATGATGACTGTTGACCCATTATTGACCTTACATACCCTATGCTCAACAGGCCTGACACTCAGTGAGAACGTGCGATTTTCCGGAAACGGCTATTTGGAACTGGCGTCCGACTTACTGAATTACAATGAAAACCCGGCGGTTATTGCGCTCGCCATAAACGTCAGTAACGACAATGGAGTTCTCCTTTACCAGCGGGAAAGCAGCGCTGGACCTGATGATGGAGATTATATCCTTTTACGAGGTAAGCGGTCAATTTGATAACTTCATTAAGTATTCCTAAAGCTTTAGGAAAAATCCAACTAATAGTTAATTGTGAATTATCTTTTGTAGTGGAACACGGACACGTCGTTTTCGAATGGGATCAAGGAGCAGGACCAACAATGGTGGCTATTGAAGATGTGGAAGTCAGCAATATGGATCGACACCTGGTAAGGGGCGTTTATTGAGTACGCGAGACGTTTACGGGGAAAGAGGGTTGAGCCGAATCTCATCTAATCTCACGTAGGAGAAGGGGGGGAGTCTCGGCAAATATCACGTAATTTTTTCCGCTGGATACAGTGTAAAATAGTAAGAAACCTGGGTTAAATTAAGTAAAACCTGTTTCTCCACTAAAAATCCGGACAAGTGCGAGTGAAACCCCCGTGTAGAGGGTTCCGTTCCATACATGATTAACTGAAATTTCCTATGTTACTTTAAATACCATAGAGTTTTTATAGGTTTTCCTGTAATCTATAGGTAAAAAACTATTTATTGTATTTTTTTCAAAATTTTGGGCCTGTTCGTTTCGGAGATAATCATATATAGATAAATAACTTCCAAACCATTTATCTTAAAATTCCAAAAAAAAACATATTTAAGATCCTCACAATAAGTCCTTTCATTTGATATGTCACATGATATAGTTTAAGATTTTTTTTTAATTTTCTTATTGCCCCCCAAAAGTAGGCTCCATGGTCAAAAATTTACGTTACGCAGCCTTGTTGCGGTCACTAATTTACATATGTATACCAAATTTCAAATCAATCGGTCCAGTATTTTCGGAGCAAATTGGCTGTGACAGACGGACAGACAGACAGACAGACAGACAGACACACGAGTGATCCTATAAGGGTACCTTTTTTCCTTTTGAGGTACGGAACCCTAAAAATGGCTAGATCCTACACAATAATATTATCCGAGTTATGAGCACGCCACAAACTAGCACAGTAGCCCCCTCAGTTGCTTAATAGCCGCCACCGGTCAGCCAAACATGCGACTCGATGAACGGTGTGGTGTACGAGCCGGGTGGCAGCGACGCGCGAACAAGTCCCGACCTGCTGTCGTTACGCCCGTAAATGTTTTATTACTCGACGGCTCAGATTAACGTAGTTTTATACTTAAAAACCGCATTTCGAATAATCACGAGAGATTAGGGGAAGGAGGGGATCGAGCCAAATCTCACAACATCTCAAAAGGGGGAGGGGGGTTGAAAAATCGTCAATACCGCCTCACATAATTAATGGACGTCCCCTAAGATGAATTCATTGTCATTAATTAGGAAATAACTATATGTATTAACCTTTTGGCCGCCGTTGTAGACTATGCGTGACAGCGTATACAGGGTAAAAAAGTCCTTCGATACCTTGACTTAAAGTTGAAATTCGAGTTCCTTCTCAGACATGCTTGGCGGCCAAAAGGTTAAATATTTAACCGCCATTGAACTTCGCCGGCCATTAAATGCGGCCGGACGCGCTTTCGAGAATGTCGTACAAAGTTCCACAATTTTTCTCCACAGGTAATAGTCAAGATGTTTAGGAATAATGAAGTAGAATTAACTGTGGATCAAAAAACGAAAACTGAAACATATAGAGGTCTTACAAACCGCATGAATGCTGACTCCAATATATACCTTGGTGAGTTCAAAGTTTAGCAATTTAATTCTGTGTCACTTCTTAAGCTAATTTCTTCAGAAAATTTATTATAATTTTACTTACTAGCTGTTTCCAGCATGCATTGGCATGGTTTCTATTACTGAGTTATTTCCAATAAAAGATGAACAAATATCATGCAAGTTCCCTATTCCTTCCCTAAGGGGGTGAAAAAAGGTGATAAAGATTGTATGGAAAATACCGCGGGCGAAGCTGTGGTTGGTCCACTAGTTTATTATAAAAGACTAAACCCGACTGCATAACCTCTAAAAAGAAAGGAACAAGGAATTGATCCTGCCGTGCTCGTGAGGTCGATATGGAAATAGTAGTCAGCTAGGTACTTCATATTTGAAGCTACAGTGAATTCATCCTTACTTGTCTTATTTGGTAAACAAGTTACTAACCTCAACTCTTAAAGTCCCTAAATAAATAAAGATTAAAAAAAACCTCAACTCCACCTTTTTTTGGCTAAAACAGCAATTTCTCCGTAAATTAAGCAACCGGAGATAATATTTTCGACATCACTTTGCCAATTTTTCACCTAGGGTTGCTTAACTTATAATAAAATAGCTGTTTCAACCAAAAAAGGTACATTTTGATGTTATAAACTTGTTTACCAAATAAGACAAGTAAGGATGTATTTACTTTAAGCTATTATAGGCTTTTATGGATAGTCACCGACTGCTATTTGTATATCGAATTCACGAGCACGACAAGATCAATTTAATGTGTCTTTCTTTTTAGAAGTCATGCGCTGGGGTTTTTTTTTTTTTTGATTAATAAAAAAAACATGTTCGCTGACATAGCAACAAGATATTTTTTACATATGTGTGTAGGTATATATTTACGTGTGGGCTTCCTGACCCTGGCACCAATTTTGGCAAAACATTATCTTTGTGAATGTGTGGCGCTGTGAGATCCAGTACATAGTCTTAGTTTCACCATGTCTAATAAATAAGTAGTTTGGCATGCGTTGATAATGTAAAGCATTTTGTTTTGGTGGTCCAGGCGGTATCCCCGAGCGGCTGAATGTGCACAACATCCCTGGGCTGACGGGGTGCGTGCAGTCAGTTGTGTTTACCAAAACGGACCGCAGCCTTGACCTCGCGCTCGCCGTGGCCGGCCGCAACGCGCAGCGGTGCAAGGAGTAAGTACTTTCTCGTCAATATTAACACTCATTGCTAATGACGTACTAGGTATAGCTCGCTACACAAGAGCTGGCACGAATGGAATGAACGAAACGAATGTCACCTATCATTGTGTGAGTACCGTCGTTATACAGGGACCCCTTATATTTTGTAGGGTATACCCTAGGGCACTTAAGGATCAATAACAGAAAACATTTCGATGATTTTTAAAATGTTGGTTGTCTGTCTATTTTGAACCGCCAATAACGCAAAAAAAACCGGATCAAATTTAATAACAGTTGGTATGTTGTGACAGTTTTTATTTTTCAAAACGTCAATATAAATAATTTTGCGAACACAGTTTGGTTTCTATTACTCACTACTTTCCAATATAAGATGATATAAAAATCATGCATGTTCCCTATTTTCCGGGCGGTACCAATTTCCTATTCAAGGACTTAAGATAACTATATACCAATTTGTATGAAAATTCATTCAGCGGTTACGGAGCTAACATACAGACAGACAAACAAAAACACAAAACCTTCGCATTTATAATATTAGTAGTATATTAAGTAAGGATAGCTTTTACCCACAACTTCGTCCAGCTATGCAATTTTCAGTGATAAATTACATACTTAAAATATTACGCCAGTGCTTCGTCATAGAGAGCACTAACTAACATTAGCAGTTCAACAATCTGGGGTGCAGATGTAAAGACGGGTGTAACCGCTCACACTCGAACACGCAAACTACCACACAAACTAAACCTGATGAAATCCTATCCTAACTACACCTTATGAAGTTATGATATGCAAATAGGTGTTTTAAATCGACGTGGACGCGGCCAATCGCTATAGTGTTTTCGTGATAATGAATCCTGTCCGAAAATGGTTTTTGTAATGTGCGGTTTCTATTTTATAAAACTTTTTGTGTGACATTTTTAAATTAGTTTTGGGTGTCCTTTCGTGTAAACTAAAACATAAATTTTAAATTTTTCGCAACAGCAGATCTTATAGATAAGCAATTGATAATTGTTTTTAAGATGTAGTTGGGTACGTGCATCACAGATTCTGATGGCGTTAGCTTTCCTAGTATTTCCGTTATTAGACTTTTTTTTATGAATAAATGCGAAAGTGTACCTAAGTGTATTTGTTTCTTTGCTCCTTTTTCACTTCGTTTCTTGCATAGTGTTGAAAGGCCGGAGAAGGATAGGATACTTTTTATCTCGGTTACTTCCATACTTCCTGAGAATATAGAAATAACCGAATTCCACGCGGACAAAGTCTCGGGCAATATGTATTTGAATAAATTTGAAATGAAAAATGAAGACAGAAATAAGATAGAAGAAACTTTTTAGTCGAAGTCGATCAGCAGTCAGAAATATCGGTATCGGTGCGTCGATACGTCATGCATGTTCTTACAGAATAATTAAGAAAATAGAAATAACGCAATTTTGAACACTGTAATGAATATATGTGACTTCAACTCTCGTCCCCTTATCTACACTAGCCAATTTTAAAGTTTGTATGTATCATATAGTTCCTGAGCTTTCGCGTCAGTGAGTTAAGTAAGGATAGTGTGATTCTACGTTTCTGATTTGTTCAGCTTAGAACAACAGATTATTATTCAATTCTAAATATACTACTAACCATAACGTTTTGCTACTTTTCATGCGGCCTGGATATTTAGTTCCATGGTTCCCGACCTATATCCTTACTTCGAAGAAATCGAAGTCTGCGAGGCCCCACCACCTGGATTCTTTTTTAATTCCCACTCTGTAATCAATCCTAACTTTAGTGTCCATCTTAGCCTTATCCTCTCTTTCCTGAGTAACTTACATTCTTGTTTTGGTTTGGAAAATGCGTAAGTTTTCCGGTTACAATTGAACACGGTAGGTGAATTCCTAGTTATAAGTTATATCTAATTATATTATATAACGAATAATATTAGGGCTGCAATAATTTGTACGTTAGCTCATGGCACGGAGAAAACAGTTTCTCTCCAGCGGAAATGTCATCGATCACGTTTCATATGCATGTTTCAGGGATACTTGCCAAATTTAGAAAATAACAGAACTCTTATAAAATCACTTTGTTGTCCGTATCTGTCTGTCTGCCAACAGAAGTACCGTATCGAGTTGAAATTTGGCATGGTTGTAGTATTAACAAGCCAGCACAAGATGAAAAAGCATAATGAGGAGAAACTAAAATTCATAAAATAATTTATTTATTTTACCTGACTGCGGCGAAACAAAATGGAGGTGCTGCTTTGCCGACAAACTTTTTTCACCTTCATCCATAACGGTTATTCTGTCGTAGTTTGTCCGCAATTTATATAACAATACACAGCAATTTTTATTGGTCTACGTTATTCAGCTGTTGTTTTTTTCCCAAATGTTGTGTTTGTGTGCATGTCTATATTTAGTATTTTTCGTATTAATAAGCTAGTGTTGTATAGTTATGATTGAAATCCTATAATAGCTACTCCAAGGCATCAATATTTCTATGTTTTTATTTATCTTACTCTGCGAAGTTTACTGTTAGTTAAAAGATAGCACCAAAGCAAAGAGACATTTCTTTGCTATACTAACAATCGGTTTCTATATTATCACTGAGATTCGTTTATCGTACTTAATTCAAAAATCACAGAACGATGTTTAAGGATGTATACCTAATATATCGATTTGTATATTTTTCGCTGAAATTGAATAGTATGGTAATATTAGTTGTTGCGCATAAGTGTAATAAAAAATAAAACCACTTTATCGTTCTTTTAAAGGAGATAAATGACATTTAAGATTATATGTGTTATGTGCTGTGCCTGTGTACCGGAAGTTGATTAAATTACAAGAAAAAGCGAAAAATGTTTCGGTCCCATAGTACTGTTATAATCAGAAAATGTATTTTCTATGACTTTGTACTCTCTTCGATTTTTTGATAAAAAAAAGAAATGTCGATACCGTTGTTTTCACGGAAATATTCTTGATTGAATTTCAATGTGTCCGGACCGTAACGTCAAACGGTAAGGAAAGGCCGCTAGCACTGTTGTCACTCGAGTAGTCAAATCAGGTTCTAATTTTATTTCACATACTAAATAATTATTAATAATCACACAATTTGTATATTTTAAAACATTATTCGTACAAAATTACTCATTTGTTCCATTTGTTGTTTCATTTGCACCAAATAACGGCAGTTATTTGGTGCAAATGAAACAAAACTTGAAAAATAAAATACATGTAGGTACTGCAGATTTGACGTGCTAGGTATACATCCTTAAGTTTCAAGCGCTCGTAACATAAACATCGTTTTGTGAAAATCCTGGTCATAGTGCTAGCACAGTACTTATTATACTGTGGTGCCAATAATGAATTGATGTGCTCACTGATTTCATCGGTTAAGTTAATAGTTTAATTTAAGATAATAGTTCTGAGATAAAGTAGATAACGAATGCTTCCTATCATAAAAATATCGTTTGTCCAAAAGGATATTTAAAATTCGTCGCTGCGCGTGCAATACCGCGGAAGAGCACTTTCTAAAAACCGCGTATCTGCTTTTTTTGCGATTTTTTTAGGAACAAGAAAAAACTGAATATCTCTGTCATTTAACTACATATCATTACATATCTGAATTTTGTGCCGTGCAGCTTTTACGCGGTATTTACAAAGTGCTCTTCCGCGGTATTGCACGCGCAGCGACGAATTGTCAGGTATTGATGTAATAAGTAATATCTGTATTTCTTCCAATGCTCTGATTAATATGTTTTTCTTTTGTTTTCAGGCAGAGGTACTAGCGAATAAGGACTGTGGTGCTACTACGCGATTAATTTAACGTACCTATTTACAACTGACGAGTTCTGCCATTCTATAATTTCATATTAATTAGTCACCTATTGTTCCATGTAACTTAATGGTCAATTAAAAATCTCCTTTGATTATTACTATATTTTTAAGGTTAATAATTAAATCGTTTCCATTAATTACTATTATATCGTCATTAAAATAAAGTTACATTTTGTCATTAATTGTTAATCGATGTCAATCCAAAAATCATAATTGGTTAAATAAATAATATAGCGCATTAAATTGTTTTGGATTAAGGAAATTCAACTTTTCACGACAATACAGATAGCTTACTACTTAGATAAATAAAAATATCAATAATTATAAAGAACTTGTGCTTAATTTTACGATGGTGGAAGTTTTCTGGTATACTATGGGTGCTCATACTAGCACGAAGTCTTTGGTGCCATACAATTTTAATAAATCGTATTTGTAGATAGAAAAATATTCAATATATTTAATATTTTGTTTTTGGCTGTTTCATCGATTTCACAAAGACAAAAGTGACATTCTGGTCACAAGAACTAAACATTTTTCTTTTACAACTAGACACTCATAATTTAACCAAATTAATAGCTACATTCATTAGGTACCGATCCTAAATTTACATTCATGAGTTTAAAAAAAAGTATGCACATTTCTCATAAACTGTTGTAAGAGATAATTGTGCCAAAACAAGTAGGTATGTTATGTATTTTTATGTATCACTGCCATTGAAAGTTGCATTTTTAATTGAAGCTCTATAAAAAAATAAGTAGGTAGGTAGGTAGGTAAACTTTATTTCCGTTATCTAGGTGCAACAAATACTTTACGCCCTCAATTTTATTAAGTGTTACCTATAAGTCAACTGTTATTTGTGTTAGCATTTTACTCAACTCTACTTCACAAATGATGGCCGCAGTATTTTTAAAAAATCCCCAATAATGTGAAGGTTTAAAGGGTATTTAAAATATGTGCATGTCAAATTGCTTGACTGGAACGAAATCACTCTCTACGTTGTCGTAAAACCGAATAATAATATTATATAAATGTTCTTAATTATGTGTTAATTGATGTAAAGGTACAGCTAACAATTAAATATATAGAAGATATTATTTGGAATTGTTTTATTAAATTATCATCCCTAAATTGTATCCAGTTTGTATCCCTTTTTAACACGCTTTTATTGGCTTCTCTTGTATGTATGTATGTAACTAACAGTGGCGCAACCTGCCTACAAGCCTGCCTGCAAGCTAGAAAGCTACGGCTAGCTGTCAGTGAAATCCATGTTACTCTAACTAAATGTCAGAATCGCACGTACGGTTCTTACTCTTCCGGCTTCCCTTAGGAAATATTTCACGCTGCGCCACTGGTAATTAACTATAACTAAACTATACCTCTACTGTATACTCTATATACTTACTATACAGGGTGCCGGAAATGGATCTGAAAGCTACACGTAGAGAAGATAATTGCAAACATATCGCTATGCTAAAATTAAGCATAGCGATATGTTTGCAATTTTAGTTTACATTACGATCTGATTTAAAAAAAAGTAATGTCAACGAACCACGTTCCCTCCCTGTGTACCTGATATCTAATAAGACGGCATTAAATGCAATGAATTATTCATAAGTTTTAAAACTTCATTTGGTAAAAATTACAGCAATGCGTGGCATAGTGTCGCAAACTCTTCAAAAAGAGCGCGAACGCGCTTAAAGAAGTATTCACTTCAAATAAAAACAACAATGTGTTCCGTCTTCTTTTGTTTACCGTATTGCAAAATCTATAATTCTTTTTTACAAATCTTCATGAACAAAATCGATTTCGTTAGCTTTTTATTATAAGTAAATAAGTATAGAATTATAGATCTTTATTAATTTATGTAATTACTACATTCGGTTCATAAATTAATATTTGTTTTATTTAATTTTCTCACCTAACATCTTTGTAGGTATTGTTATTGTCTATTTGGTGCTACCTATCCTTATCATTATCAATAATTTTCCAAAGATTACTTTAAAGAGATGAGGTAAAGGGATCAGGCGCCTCATTCGGGAACGCTAAGTGATTCTGTAGCGACTCGTAAGCCAGATTTCTCATCCCACTCTTCCGCACGACGCGTAATGCGTAAGAGCGAGATGAGAAATCTGGCTTACGAGTCGCTACAGAATCACTTAGCGTTCCCGAATGAGGCGCCAGTTTACCTTTCCATATCGCTATTCAAAATGTCCATTGTATTTTGTATTGTTTTGTTCAATAATGTATTTACATTGTAAACCTTAACGTGTATATGCCTTAACTATTTAGCTACCTAGTTTATTCTCTCAATGATTGAATGTATTCAAATAAAACTTATAAGTGAATAAGCCAATTTCATGGTCGCATGCAACACCAATTGCTCATATGAAAAAAATGTGTAGTTGTGGCCCAATCACGGTTGCAACTATTAATGTGTCTTAAATAATGAAAATACATAGATAAATAAATTTGCTAAAATGAAAATCATTGTAAGTAATATCTTGTTATTTAAAATTATTTTTGTTAATTTATTTCTATTCTAATTGTATTTTTTTATTTACAATTTCAGGCGATTGCGTTAAAACATTTTATTTTGCTAAAATCTGTGCTAGCACTCAGCATTATTCCCCAGGAAACGGAGTTTCGTCGTAGTCAGCAAGTTCCTGCCCTAGTGAAAGTTATAGATGTATTATCCAAAATAGATGATCATGTCAAATATGATCGAAGGACAAATCAAAAACCATATGCTGTTGGTGATGCTTTATTTGAAACTTTCAAGCGAGATTTAAAAAGGTACGGAAATAAACAAGGCACCCGTGTTATTCTTCGTGATGACGAAATAATAACTACTGAAAAACCTCTCACTGGCGAAGAGGCGACACAAGCACATCAAGACGAAAAGGAGTTAAGAAGCATTGCAAACAAAAAGCATTCCGCATTGCTAGACAGGCCCTTTGTGGAATCTCGTGGAAAAAACGATTTTCTCGTCATGAAAAATGAAAACGACGATCCGTTCGTTACAGTTGCACCTAACAACATATATTATGGCATAGAAAAGAAATGCGTCAATTGGCTGGATTCGTGTAGTTTACAGGGAATCAGGGCTCATTTGTTGAAAAAGGTCAATTCTCCGTATAAATAGCAAGATATCATTACCAAGTTTTGGTGTGTCAATATAAGTCAGTACGTTTTAAACTTACAGTTTAGAAAAACCTCAATACTTATATCGTATCAAGTTTTCGTATGTATTGGATGTAGGGAGTTTCGTAGTTATTTGCAATCTAAAACATAAATTATGCAGTCATTTGTATGTACGCTATGTATGAGACAAAAACGTAAACTTGGTACATTGGTACTCTTACACTTGTCCTACCCGTTATTCATATAACACTTTTATGTTAACAGGTTCTTTTACAGTCCCGAAGCAATGTACAGCGTATTTTCGACACGTCTCCATAGTAATAAATGACATTAAACGCTCATAAAGTTTCGTATAAGATACGTCATTTCCCTTCAAGTATTTTATGATACTTTATGTGTCATAGTGATTCTTAGATATATTGATTATATCGATAACTTTTATAGTAACAAAATGGAATATTTACTTTAAA
Source organism: Tortricodes alternella (assembly GCA_947859335.1). Classification (NCBI taxonomy): domain Eukaryota; kingdom Metazoa; phylum Arthropoda; class Insecta; order Lepidoptera; family Tortricidae; genus Tortricodes; species Tortricodes alternella. Next base: position 15,121,694 of record OX401970.1, on the reverse strand, counting down.
CGAAAGAAGTATGTTTTTTGTTAGTAGATAAACATTTTTTATTTATTTTATTTTTAATGGACACTATGACATTGCATGGTTAAAATTATGAAATAAAATAAAATGACAACTAAAACCAGTATTGAAAAATTCTTCTGCAGTTAAAAAAACATTCTTATTGTAATTCTTAAAAACGCTATCTATTTAATACAATTCTGTAACTCTGGTGAATAAGTCACCTCCACATATTTTGCAATATAAATCACACAATAAATAGGTTTAATGGAAACAGTAACATATCGCTACACATCTGCACCAACAGGCATAGGGCATATAATGACCACATATTTTTTTTGTATTGTTTAATATTTATTATAATTAACATTAGAAATACATTATTTAGGTTAAAATAAGGGTGGTGTGATAAATAAATACAATTTGTAACCTTTTTGTTAACAGGGCCTGGAAAAGGGTTAAGGTATAGGTACGCGATACAAAAAATACATGATACATCAAAAAGAAATTTCCAGGTTGACTTACGAAGGCCAATCATTATTTCTTACTTTTCGAAGTCTTATTTTTATGTGTTTAATTTTATGTTGATGTAACTAATCAGTAATTAAGTCTTAAGAATTTATAAAACTAACCTTCTCGTCGTTCGCCAATACAGCCTTTCTGACTGGGAACGAGAAAAGTTAATAATTTAAAGATCTCGTCGCTATTAATAGTTGATGCTGTGCTCTACGCTGTACTAATAGATGGAGACCATAAATGACCACCGGAATACCTCAATGATAAGTATTTCACGGGTGCCGATTAGATTTCTGTATAAAGTTGGGAAGTAACTTAAGCTCATGAAAATGCAAACAGTAAAATGGAATCTGTGGTGGAGAACCAGCAAAACTCTTCAACGATTAACGTCTCAGCAACCTGGATAGCAATTTGTAAAGGGTGATGAGCAATTGACATTATGCTATTTTTACTTCATGTAGTTATTGTGTTTCGTTAAATCACATATGATAATCGCTAAAAAGTGAAAAATTATTTAAAAAACCAACTTCAAAAACCCTTTGAAAAGTAAGAAAGAATGTGATGTATTCAATATATATTAGTCGGTGGTAAGTAAATTAGGTAATACATTCCTCATACTGTGTTGAATTTACTTGACAGCGATTAGATGCATTTAGTTTATCACTTAATCAACAATATATCTGACATTTCTAGGTAAGGGAGCGTTCAAGTATTACGTAACCAATTTGGGGGGGGAGGTCTTGAACTTGTCTTGAACTACGCGTTACTAAACATTTTTTTAACCCTTCAGAACGATCGCGTTCTCTCACTCATTTTTGGAATGACCTCTTGAAATTTTACTAGCGGGAAGGAGGGTACAGAAAAACGTTACGGCGCGTTACATTGGGGGGGGGGGGGGGGGTCAAAAAACTCCATATATTGCGTTACGTAATACTTGAACGCTCCCAAATGGCTATCGAAAGCCAATCATTACTTTTTACTTTTCAAAGGGTTTTTATTGATATTATTGATATAAAATATTGAAGTAAAACCAATGATATTTAATTTATTATTAATTTCTTCAAAAACACGATTGCAATTGTTTTAGGACGAAATGGAAGGGCAAATCAAAAGAGCCTTTTTCGACCTGTAAGTAAGGAAAAAGTTTCTGTATTGAGGTACGTGAACTGGTAATAAACCTGGAAGCCCGCAATTGCTCATCTTTTCCTCAACCAACTCTCGATCCAGTTCCTTAAGATCACACAGGGCAGTCAGAAATGTTTTGTATTCGTCCCAGTTCAACTCCGTTTTTCTGTAAATAAAATATATTTCAGTATAATATGGTAAGCATAATTAATTCATTTAGTTACTCGAGGAAAACCTATAAAAAAAAAACTTTTGTTTATACATACCTAAAATGATTACTTTTTCAGTTTACGTCATTTAAAAATGACCGAAAGTTCAGATGTAGTGAATAATCCTTTCCTATCGTGAAAATTCGGAACACACGACTACTTCCGAATGCTGCCAATTTGATACCGTTCCACAGAATTGTTATTTGTGCAACAAGAGAGCAAAGTTGGTTTTTGCTGCGGGTGTTGATTTTGAATACCGAGTAAGCGAAGGATCCTATAATTGAATCACGAGCGTAGCGAGTTAAACCTTAATAAATGATTTGGAGTTTTACGGTTGTGTGATTCTGAACGTTTTATTATGTATCTCTTTTGGACCTATTAGGTACGGAATTTGAAAATCTAACTTCAAATCGATAGTTTCTATCTCTCGCTTTTTAACCGACTTCAAAAAAACTGAAGGAGGAGGTTCTCAATTCGAAGCGTAAGTATATGTAGGTATATTCACCGATTATTTTGTATCAAAGTGAAAGTGACAGAACAAAATGAAGTTAAAATCTTTCGAATTTTGTGAATAGACTCAGTACTGTTTTCAGTATATAAAAGATATATAATTAAAAAGTTAGTTTGTCTCACGCTCGCAGCAAAATCGAATTTTGCTCACTCTTTAAACAGCAAAACCTACTTGTTTGAAGTGATGAGATGGAATTTTTTGGTTTTACCATAAAACTCATGGAAATAGTTTTTCTCATAGTTCTTTACCCCCTTTCAGTTTTTCCAAAAAAATATGTACCTAGCCTATGTTCTGAAGTTACCCTTAATACAATATTGAGAATTGCATGGGAATCCGTTCAGTAGGTAGTTTTCAAGAGTATGGAGCACATACAATCTGACAAACAGTCATGAAATTCAAAAACTATAAGAATGTGTTGTGTTGTTCATTTTGAACCCCTTAGCATTTTTTCATTGTTATCTGCAGTGTACTTACAGACTTTTCCCACTTTACGACGTTATTATTATTTATAGATATGTATGTATATTTAGATAGATAGCAATTACGTAGCAAATCAATAAAAACGCGTTGAAAATCCACAGCATAGATAATGACATAGAGTTTGTTTAGAAAATTAGCGTGAGGGGAGGGATAGACATGACCCGGAGTACGGAACCCAACGTCGTGTTTGGTCTCACATGCAGTTGGCCGATATATTTCGTCATCATAATTTGCCATTTTAGTTTAGTTTAGTTAGTATGTGTGGGTCAAATCTTAGAAGTCATTTTTGAACCAGTTCCCGTGACCATTACTGATTATGTGTCCCGCGGTTGGAATAGTATATTATGAAAGGTACACACTATTATGAACACCTGATGACTGGGTGCTGTGTGGTGCCGGCTAAGAATAGCATCACCCCATCTCCTCCCGTGGGTGTCGTAAAAGGCGACAGAGGGACCAACCTAAGGATGGGCAGCAGCGTCCTTCAAGCACTATCACGACCAACAGCGGTCGCCAACCCGCCTGCCAAGCGTGGCGACTATGGCAGATCCCCCATTTTTGGGGGAGGCCTATGTTCTGCAGTGGATGTTTTATGGCTGATGATGATGATGATGATGATAACTGGATGGCATTGCAATATGAAAGTGCAATCTGTGCAATGTGCAAAAAACCGGACAACTGCGACTTAAACTCGCGTGGAGAGGATTCCGTTCCGTACATGATTATTTGAAATTTACTAGGTTACTTTAAATACCATAGACTTCTTATAGGTTTTTCTGTAATCTATAGGTAAAGAACTATTTTCTGTATTTTTTTCAAAATTTTAGCCCTAGTAGTTTCGGAAATAAGGGGGGGGGGGGGATGGGCAATTTAAGCTTATTTTCCTAAATAACTTCCAAACTATTTTACTTGAAATTCAAAAGAAAATATTTAAGATCCTCACTTCATTTGATATGTCACACGATATATATAACTTTTTTTTTTAATTTTCATATTTGACCCCCAAAAGTGGCCCCCATGTTTAAAATTCATATATTTACGTCACGCGTCGGTGTTGCGGTCACCAACTTACATATGTATACTAAATTTCAACTCAATCGGTCCAGTAGTTTCGGAGCAAATTGGCTGTGACAGACGGACAGACAGACAGACACACGAGTGATCCATAAGGGTTTCGTTTCTTCCTTTTAAGGTACGAAACCCTAAAAAGGTTGTAATAAAAATGCTATTTTCAATAATTTTTTTATTTTGTCATTCATACCCAAACTTGGCCCACGTTACTCCCGTGTCAATCATAGTGACCTGCCTATCGTCTATGATCTTGCTCTGCCGCATCCAGTAGTCTGAGTTGAAAAGTGTGATTGTTTGCCCAGAACGTTCTATGTCCAAGAGCTTAGCAAAATCGATGAACTGGTCGTCCAGAGTCACACAGGGTTCCTTCTCATCATCCGACGAATCAATTTCGTTGCCATCCCGTTTCTTTAATATATTAAAGAATCTATATCTATTAATTCATAACTAAATGTAGGTAGGATTTAAAAAAAAGAAAAATATTAAATAAAATTGGCCGAATGAAATTAACTAAACAAAATATTTGATAAAAAGTTCAAACTTAACTTATCTTTTACTTGAATGAATTATTTTAGGTGAGAAATGTTAATATTTAGTAAATGTTTAGATGTTGCTTATGTCAAAATCGGAAAATATAAGAATAAATAGGTATTGTTTTGTGGCTTTTGAAATAAAAAACAGTTAAATGCAAAAACCTCACTTTACCTAACTTTACTTCACTGAGTTTGAATAGAATAAAATACCTACCTTCATGAAGTACTTCTTATCGTTGAAACTTCTTAAAATAACCCGAAAATACCTACAGTGGTAATTTCAAATGCATTGATGATTTTTATATTTCTTGTGAAGTTGAAAGTCGAGTGCTCATAGATCAGTTAAACAAAAGTTCAATGTCAAAGTGGTTTGGGAAAATTAATATATAAAATACCGGCCAATCTATAAAAACGGCAAAAAGTAATGTCTTGTATGAGAGCCCCCCTTAAATATTTGTTTTATTTTCAAAGTGAATATTATAACTATATTCTGTGACTATTTCAAGCGTCTACCTGTTGCCGTTATCAATCTCGAGCAAAAACATCACGTTTGTTGTATGGGAGCCCCTTTAAATATTTATTTTATTCTGTCTTTTAGTATTTGTTGTTATAGCGGCAACAGAAATACATCATCTGTGAATATTTCAACTGACTAACTATCACGGTTCATGAGATCCAAGCTGGTGACAGACGGACAGACAGACTATGTAGCATGAGGACAAATACATGACCTTATGAGAACAAAATCAACAAACATACTGACTTGGAGCGTAATGATGCTGCTTGAAAGTATTTTAGAATGATTTAGCCATTGTTTTGATGATATACCTAAGTACAGAAGTAGGTGAATGTGAGGTAGAGATGAAAATCGAACTTACAACAGAGATACCATACCATACCACTTGAACGGGACCGGGTTCGGGTTTGCGGAGGGCGACAGCCTGGTGATGTGCTGTTGGGAATCCCCGCCGACCAAAACATGGTTCGGGTGCTATCGTCTTGGTGGCTTACTTAAGGGGACTGAACTAGAGCGAATCAACAGCAAAAATCACCCTTGTCATACAAAAGGGGATAACGATTACGACCACCCCTTAAATGTTAACCGATTTTGACCAATTTTTGATAGGTTGTCAATCAGAACAAAATCTAGGTCTATACGTTTTTTGAGCTTTGATTAAAGATCAACAAAGTCAAATAATGACCGAAATTAGTTTTGTATAAGAATACTAAAACAACAATAAAACTGTATTTATTGATTTTAGTACAAAAATCAAAACGTATAAACCTAGATTTTGTTCTGACTGCCAACCAAAAAATGGTCAACATCCGTTAAATTTTAAGGGGTGGAAATCGTTATCGCCTTTTGTATTAAAAGCCGTAGGATCATACTCCTCTTAAAGCATTGTCTAATGTACACGCTATTTCGGGCGAACTAGCCATGATCGCACAGTCGCGTTTTATTAGGACAATGCCTAAATATAGACCTTTGCAGTGTTGCCATTACATAGAATGAAAACCAAGCAGACTTTCATTAAACCATGAGTGTACCCTCGCAGACATAGAATAGAATTCCTAGAAAGCAAGTCTATTTTTATAATGGCTTTCGCGTAAAAATACCTACAAAAAAACCAATAAACTGAACATTAAAATTGAACGACAAATTTTAGGTTTACTACTATTTTTTACACATGCACGTTTATTCGATGCGGTTATCGAAATATTTTGTATGAAAATAATGTGAAACGTGCGTTAACCAAACAAGTATTTTTTTATCCTATTCTTTTACAATAATTTGCATTCAGTATTACTCTATGGCTGCTGAAAATATTTCTGTACTTTAACTCCATAGCAACGCACAAACACATCCTACGCCAACGACGTAAATTAGACGGAGAACGGACGAAGGACGGGCCCATATTATTCTTCGTGAAAATCAACCCAATTATAATATATTTAAAGTCAACCAGTAATTACCTAACTTTCTAGGTTATTCTTTGTTGTGAAACTAAAGGTAAACTTTATTAATGCAGATGCTAATTACTATCTCTCAAAGGATTTTTTATTTATTACACTAACTTCCACGTTTAATGCATACATGCATGCATAGCTGTGGATGAATTTGTGAAATTTTCTAAGTGCATTTCATTAACCTTTTGACCGCCAAGCATGTCTGAGAAGTAACACGAATTTCAACTTTAAGTCAAGAAAATGAATGAAATTTTTACCCTGTATCCGCTGACGGCTGCAGCCGACTGGGGCCGTCAAAAGGTTAAAGATCGCATTATGCTGTTGTCATTAATTCCAGGAGAGTGTACCTACGGTTCAATATTAATAGTAACGGTAAACAATGGGTGATGAGGAACAAGCCACACTTGACGGACAGTTTTTGGAGTATGCTAAGCTATTAGACAACAAAAGAAGTGGCTTAACAATCACCTTGTGGCGATCTGACTATTGGATGCGGCAGGCCAAATTAATAGATGACAGGAAACTAACAATGACGGAGACAGGGATTGCTTTTTTTAAATTTAGGTGATCAAATCTAATTTATCTTGTTTTTTTATTGCGTCTGCGTCCGGGTTATTTGATTAACTTCATTGAATCTTAGGGACGTAACTTAGGTGGGGAACGTGCCCTATCTATTACTAACTATCTATTAAAAAATACCAGCCTAGTGCGAGTCGGACTCGCGCACGAAGGGTTCCGCACCATTATCTATAATCAATAGTGATCGGCAAGACCCGTGCCATATGGTGTCAATAACCTCAATCATTATGTTAATATGGATATTCCCCGGGATTCCAGCATTCGAATCGGTAAAGGAAAATAATATATTCTCATTTCAGTAAGTAGGGAACAGAGGTTTTTATGCACTTCAAATGATTATATTTTAACACTTACATATTTTATATGAGTGCACGTAATATTTTACGCAGTATAAAATAAACCAAAGTTTATCGATATTTTTTTTAATGAATAATAATACATTTTATGATTTTATTAAATATTCTGACTTCTATTTACAAATACATATAACATAACTCTTAATTTTTGCAAATCATGTCATGTCCATATTATTATTTCCTCTTTGAATCCCGCGGTGTGGCACGGGTTTTGCCGATCACTAATAATCAAGCAAAAAAGCACGTTTATTGTATGGGAGCCCGCCCTAAATATTTGTTTTATTTTATATTAATAATTTATTTTTAACTTAAATATAGGTATAACTAAATATTCTATGAATATTTCAAGCATCTACCTGTTGCCTTTATAAATTTCGAGCAAAAACGAGCAAAAAAGATAACGTTTGTTGTATGGGAGCCTCCTTAAATATTTATTTTATTCTGTTTTTTAGTATTTGTTGTTATACTGTAATTAGGAAGTTAGTATTTGTTGTTATACTGTAATTAGGAAGTTAGTATTTGTTGTTATACTGTAAAGACGAAAGATAAAAAAACTGTAAATATGAACTTATAAGAACTCAAAGCTTAATAGGCTCTTAGTTACATTCTGGACAAAAGAATTCCTCAACTTCACTTTTTTTTAATTTAGTATCGCGTCAACTGGTTAAATTTATCCAAAAATGACCAAATTGACTCCTTTTTTACTATAGGTTCTGACTAAACTTGATATTCTATAGTTCTACGATGGCCCGGGTTAGCATTAAAATACTATACCCGGTAAAGTACCCTATAAAGGCCCACCATACGGCCTTTATAGGGTACTTTACCGGGTAACAAGTACCTATTACTTAAAAATGAAAAATAACAAACGAAACGAACAACCATAAATGGAATGGGAATATCCATAAATCCAAATAATTTTATATTTGAAAAAAATACGAAAACAGCTTGTTTTTTTAAGAAAATAGTAAATATTTTTGAAAATAAGGTTATAAATCGTCAGCCATTTGTAACGTCGCTGACAAACTGTCAAGTCAACCACTGCAAAGATGGCGACTCTCTTGCTTCGATATAAAGATGCAGTTTTATCTATGGTACTAACCGAACATGGGCGCGAAATTTAAACTCATTCTTCAATTCAAACTTTAATAAATACAAAATATTGAAAGTGGGCCATCTTATGATCCGGGCCATCTTTGGCGCAAGTACCTTAGTCGAAGTCAGAATAGCGTTGCGATATTGATTATTAACCTTATTATATAGTCTTTTGTTGTTTTAGCAAGACCGAATTAAATTGGGATGAATGGTTAGAATTCCTCTCAGATCTGTGTGAAGAAAAAGGTTATAATGAAGAGGATATCAAAGAAACCTTAACAAACTGCGGTATACCGGGCCAAACTCCGGTTGTAGTTCCACAGTACAGAGACTTTTTCCTCACTTACAAACCAAAGGAGAAAATGATATTTTAAATTGTTTCAGACCATTTACATGTCCTGGTGCAATTAAATTGGATTTAACTAAGATATATTTTACTTACAAAAAACCGTTACGTGAACCCATTAACTACTAGGTAAGCTATAACTAAGCCATTTTATCTGAGTGTGCATATGCGCAAAACGTAAATCAAAATCATTACTTCATTAAAAATGCATCTTTTACCTGTAAAATACAAGTAAATACATTGCGAAGAACGGACGACTTGGCGCGTGCCGCCGTTTAACCTTCACACTAACAAGTGTTGTCAACACCATGAAATATTTTCTACTAGCTTTCCAAAGTATTATCTACCTCATTTCACTTCATTTGAAAAAAAATATCAATGCAAGTGTTTGTGTAGCCTACAGACTTTTTTTATGTTCATCACAGTATACAACGCCAAATTAAGGGTAACCGCGATATGGGGTGCGAATTGCCACCAGCGTGGAAGCCCTTTGTCCCAGCCATTCGAAATACTGGAGGCGTCGACACTCTTGTGCACACTATGAGCTCGGCATGTTTTCTGCCGTTCACCACCGACGAGCCGTAGCCAAGCACATCAGCATCGCCGTTGCAGCCCCCGCCGCGCCGCCAACGAACCCGATAGAAAGGATAATCATATAATTAAAAAAAAAAACGATTTCAAATAGCCTTTGCAATGTAAGATTTTTTTTATCACATTATAATTTATTATCATGTGATTTAATGAAACACATTTACTACATCAAGTAACAATAGCATAATGCCAATTGCTCTTCAGCATTTACAAACTGTTGCTATCCAAGGTGCAAGGATGTCAATCGTTGAGTTCTCCTGGTTCTTCACCACTAATTCTGTTTTACCACGTGGATTGTCATGAACATAAGTTGCCTCTAAACCTTATACAAAAATATAATCGCCAGCCGTGAAACAGTTCATTTAGGAGTTCCGGTGATCATCTATGGTCTTCATCGACAGATCCGCTTCACCAAATGATGTTTTCTGAATATAACTACTTGAGTTATTAGAGAAAATACTAAAATTGTTATAATGCGTGCCTATAATATTTGAGGAATTCCATCGATTCCTCATAGATCTTCTCATCACACCTCGATTTTAACTACAACGGGACCGACGGGTCTACCTTACCGATTAAAACAATATTTTTTTCAAATCGGTCCATAAATGACGGAGTTCTGAAGTAACAAAGAAAAAAAACATACAACCGAATTGAGAACCTCCTCCTTTTTTTGAAGTCGGTTAAAAAGTGGATAGATGCCACGGGTAGATGGGATTGGTTTCAAAATCAAGCACCATTTGCGCTAAACATTTTTTAGAATTGATTTCATAATAGAAAAGTCGGTAAATTTATATTTAAAACCTGGTGATTTTCCAAGCGAAAGACAAGCGTTGGAGTTCTAGGTACGGTTCACGTTATTTAATAAAATAATAGGTGTCCCTTTCTACTTTTCTATTCATTTTCAATTACAACTTTAACAATCAGATAATTAAGCCAAGTTCGCAAAGCAAAAACCGACACACCGGCAGTAGGTCACACGAAACAGTGGTCTATTACCCGTGGTCCCACCATCGTGACCCCCTGTGGGGTCCACGGGTAATAGGACTTTACGAAAAGAAAGCCCTATTACCCGTGGACCCACCAGTGGGATATAGCGGTGGGACCACGGTTAAAACGCCGAAACATTTCGGGGCATTTTCGACAGCGTTCCGTCGCTAAACATCATATTCGCAAAATATCACATTCTCAAAATATGATATTCTCAAAACATGGTTTTTTCAAAATACCATACTCATCATCATACATTATACTAGCGGTTTTATTTGTGTTTATCACAGATAATATAATTTGTTCCTGAGTTATGGACTTTTCTATGTATTTACGTATTTATATGTATTATATATATCGTCGCCTAGTACCCACATGTTTTGTGAATATGATGTTTTGCGAATATCATCTTTTGCGAATATCATGTTTTGCGAATATCATCTTTTGCGAATATGATGTTCAGCGACGGAACGCTCCCCATAACATAAAATGTAATTGACCGACACACTTGCAATTTTGCATGTCTAGAACACTTTGCTTTCACACTGCCGTGTGTCTTGATCTCTGCTTCATCCGGTCTTTAACACTATTATAAATAAAAAATAAGTTTATTGGATTATTTCATTAACATTTATTTATGAAAAATAACGCTTAATTAAGTACCTATACAAATGTTTATTTGGAGGTAGGTAGCAGTAAACTATTAGTCATTATTCTTTAGTATTTATTTCTCAGTAACTTTTTTCGGCGCTTGTCTTTTTCCTTTGCTGTAGAATATATCAAGGAACAGACCTGAAATAGAATATACAATACAGAATTATTTTCAGTTCACATACATGGTGGTTATCTTGTTCGGGGGTCGATTAGTTTCGAATTTTCAATTTGATTAAATAGGAATTCAGCGTTTTCTATTAATTAATTATTCGATCGACCGCCGCACATTTTTTTTAACATAGAAAGTTGACAGGTTGTTAACGTATGTCTAAAAAGAAGTGACATCATATGCAGGCAAACCGATTTGGCGTGAAATTACGTGAAATTTAAAATTTGTTTTTAGAAGACCAAAATATGTTGTGGGATAGTTTAGTCATCATGCCTATTCAAGATGGTCTACTTTTTCCGCTTACATTTTTTATCAGATTTAAATAATTTAATGAAGGACTGGGCATGCGTTTGACCCTAGTCTCACCTGATGAAAAGCGAAGACAGGGTCCAGGATAGAACACGCTTGCCCAATGCCTATTCACTTTATTCCTACATATTATAAAACAAAGTTGCCCACCGCCTCTGTCTGTCTATCTGTCTGTTACCGATAAACTCAAAAACTACCGAACCGATTTGTATGCGGTTTTCACCAATAGATAGTGATTCATGAGGAAGGTTTAGGTATATAAATTGTCAAGGTTTCGGTATATGAATTTCACGCGGACGAAGTCGCGGGCGGAAGCTAGTTAAATAATAATTATATCTTACCAGAAAATACAATAACAGCGCCTAGCCATTGCCGTCCGAGCAAAACATTGCCGAAAAAGACCACTGACGCGAGGACGGTAAAGAACTTCCTAGTAGTAGTGACCACGGAGCATGGCAGCGGGCCGAACTCTGACACCTGTAATGACATAAATACGCTTTTTTTTGGGTGTAACTGGAAGGCTGGGATTTTGATGTGTTAGGCCATCACGCCCTTTTATACATACCATCGGCGGGTCCCAGTTTTACAATTAGATCAGCAGACGAAAGGTCCGTGACAGACATACTTTCACTTTTATAATATTAGTATGGAAGACAATCGCACGTTTTGCACGAATTATATGAGACCCCATTTATTACAATGGGGAGCTGGAACATCCGATTTTGAGTCGCATCCATATAATACATACTTACATACAGATGGTTAAACTAAAAATGACTAAATGAATGAATGTATTATAGCTACATATACATACTGAAAATCACATGTACTGAAGCTATCTTGAAATATCTTACATTCAAGGAGCAACTTACCATAAAGAATATAAACAGCTGACCAAGGGCACCCATCAATGCTAAGCCAGCGAGGTGTACCAACACCTCAGGATATTTGGAAACGAAAGCACTGAACTGGAAAATTTCCCCACTGAATAGAACACCAACTGACAAAATAATGGTAGACCTGAAAAGAAAAACAGGGGTTATTAATGTTAAGTATAGTTTGATAATTGCTTGCTTTACTATAAAGGTTTATTTACAATAAGAAAAGCAATTTTCACTGATATCATCATTTCTTTTTTCAGGAATTATATCGCTGCGGAAAGGCAGAATCACTGAAGCGACGTTAGACGAAATTAAGTTATTATATTCAGTACAATCATTAGCATTAACCGTGTGGTGTCGGATAAGATAAGATGTCGTAAGAGGCAACTAAGGGATTAGTCGAAGAATGAGCAGCAGCGTGCTTGTAGTATAATTAGACCTAACTGCAATCGCCAACCCATCTGCCAAGCATGGCGATGAAGGCAAAACCCCCAAAAACGATGCAGATTGCAGGCACAATTGGAGTCAAGGGCTGTAGGCCTCGGCGGTCTCGCTATTCCTGGTTACGGTAGCGGTCTTGGTAACGGCAGGGCCGGAAAATTCAACAGTTCCCAAGGGAATCACTATAACTTAATTCCACGCCGACGAAGTCGCGGGCAGAACCAATGTATATGCATAAACTAATGCAAAAGTAGGTGCGAACTAAGAAAGGATCTTTTTTAAATTCACCCCTGTAAGGGGTAGTCCAGGTTAGACAATAAAATACAGATTTGATCAGATATAATCATCCTTACTAATAGAATAAACGCGAAAGTGTGTTTGTTTGTTACTCTTTCACGTTAAAACCTTATATTATGTTGGTAAGCAATAAGAAAGGATTTTTGAAAAAGTTGCCTCTAAAAGGGTTAAATACCTACTGTATGAAAGTTTGTATGGAAACTTGTAATTTTTGCAGTTATGAGGTGATGCCGTTAGGAAATGCTATCGGGCAGACGGATAGTGACAATATGAAAAGTTTAGTGTTAAAGAAAATTGCAATTATGAGAAATAAAACTTTATGAATGATGCTACTAAACAAAGTGCTCATAACGCCATGCCAGTTAAGCTATTGAAGGATACGACGAAATAAAGAATATGAGCAGTGAGTTCTAGCACCTACACGGCAATGAACATTAATATTAGGGTCAATAAAGTTTTCTATAGAGAAAAATTTATGTAGCAGGCAGACAGTTAAATTTTTCCTTTTAGGTAGGGCAAAACTTGGCTAACCGGTGATATGCAGTAATTCTGTGACAGTTTATTAGTCCTTTATAGCGAAGATAGTCTATAAATCTACAGTTGTAAAATATTTGCGATAGATAGCGCTATTGTCAAAGTTTATAATAACATGAGTAGTGTATCTGAACACTTTGTGAGAAATTAAGAAAGTTTCCATCGATTGCAAACTCTGTGGTCTACCCCTAATATTGACTTGACAATGGACTTTGCGGAGTAGAAATTAAAATTTAATATAAAATAGCTAAAAAATGGGAAAACCCGCTATAAAAAACGTTAAGCTAGGGTGTATAAGCATATTTATATATTTTTGATCTAAAGAAATGTCATTCTATATATTCTAAAGCCTATATCACACAATAACTTGAGTATCACTGAATTACCTCTTTTTAGGATCTGTTTATTCAAACATATTTCATATGAGCAATTTAGTATTAGTAATATTTTTAGATATTTACTATCGAAGGCAACTATACAGAGTGTTACATAGTAAATTTGCCAAATTATCTGCTCGAAGAATACAATTCTGAGGTCAAATAACCAAACTATCACGGATTAGCCAAGTTTTGCCCTAGTTAGTAGAAAATTACTGATACCTACCACCAGTTTGTATTCAACATCATGGAGTATGCTGTTGGAGAGGATTCACTTTTTATCCGCTCCTGAAATAACAATGTTAATATCATTGGCAGAATAGCCTAACAAAGAACATAATATGACACGACAAACGATAAAGGCAAACATTGACACTAAAATATTTTAACGTCCTGATTGGTCAGCTTGTCTCCGCTTTAATTTAGCAGAAATGTAGAATAAGTTTCGATTATTTACCTGCACAGCTCCAGTTAGTCCATCCATGGTCAGTGACAGGAAGAGCAGTAGCTCGCCAATACCCAGTCCCTGACTCTCACTTTGGGTATTCCTGCTCTGGTCTTTGTACATAAACAGGACCACACCCACAACAATGAGAAACACAAATAAGTATTTCCGAAGTGAGTATGTTTTGCGACCAATTAGTACCCCGAGAACCATTACCGGTATAGGCTTGGCTGCTTTACCTACAACCTGCAAAATGTAAAAGACTATTAAGTTTATAACATCTGCATGTCTAGCACGACCTGCCCGCGAGTAGTTTGTCGCTCAGTGCATCCCTTACATATTTGACTAGTTTGACAGAGATGCACTGAGCGTCAAACGACTCGTGGGCATGTCATGCTAGCCCCCCTGATTGGACAAAACAATATTATACTTATGCCAAGTATAAAAGGAAACAGTTTAAAATACTTTGTTCAATATTTGTTTATTTAAATGGATAATACTAAAAATAGCATAAAATTATATAGTAAGAGGGCTTACCTGTCTATCTGTCAATACTCTTATTTTTTAGGAATGGCTAAACATATCAATCTGAAATTTGGCCTAGTTTCGAGGGCTTGGCCCACCCCAGAATATGAATGGGCCACTTGATTAAACCTGAACTGTTTCGAGTAGCTACAGAAAATACTCACATTGCCGTACGTCTACATACTGGCTGCCTGTAAATATGCGAGATAAAATCTTCAGCAATAATTGTGTGTATGTAAGTGTAAATAAAAGAAAATAATAAAATTAGGTAATATATCCCTCATACTGTGTTCATTTACTTGACACCGATTTCAATGTATTTGATCATACACTTAATCAATATATCTGACGTTTCTAGGTAATTTAGATGTATTTGATTGATCACTTAATCACATATATATCTGATGTTTCTAGGTAATTTACTTACAAAGGCCAATCATTTTTTCTCATTATTCAAGTTGGTTTTTTTATTTGTTAAAGATTAGAGTAGTGTAGGAAGCTTAATTCATTAAAATAAATCATTGAATATCTGAAAAAAGAATTTGAATTAGAGTACAAGTTTATTAGAGAAATTAACTTTATTTGACCTAAGGAATATTACTTTAAAGTTATCAGAAATAAAAAAAATATATGGTGTACAGCAGGAGTCGCCAAATGGCAGACCGCGGGCCGCATCTGGACTGCCAACTCATTTTGTGCAGACCGCATGAACACAGCATCTTGCACTACAGAGTGCAAGGATTTAAATTCAATAGTTCGCAACACAAAAAGACATGTTTCTCATTTATATGTAAAAAAATACCTTTGTTATTTCCGTAATTAAATTTGCTTCATAAATATTTTCTTCTATAAAATGTTGTGTGGACCGCGATGGTCATTTCATTTTTAAAATGGACCCTGAGCGAAACTAATTGGTGACCCCTGGTGTACAGGCTAGGCCCCAGAGCCATCCAGGAGTGCCAGTAACAAGACAGAGCTCATTTAGATGACAGTGTTATTAGTAATTAAATTTTTCGTTTTTTTTTCTATACTTATTATACATATTATATTATTTTTTCTATACATACCTAATAAAATAGCATTTGTAGTTTTGCCTCTATCATGTTTCTAAAAGTGCTAAAACCTATGGCCCACACTGTATACAGGTTGAATAGATAACCCCTTCAATTTTAAGACACTAATAATATATAACAGAAAGACTGACAGATAGACAGACAGCCTTGGTAGCTTCAATAAGGTCCTTTTTGGTACACCTCAGGTGAAGGTGGGGAACCCTCACAAAAATATATAACCAATAAACACAAAAACACAAAAACTTGCTTGAGTTGGGTAGTTGATCCATTGTAATGCCATGTTAGAGCAAACCATCGCCAGAAGATATGTCAAAGCTGATGAAAAGTAGTACATCTTCCTCGTTGTATCCTTTTCATGTTTCCAGGACAGCTAAAAGTTAAATTCAATAACTAAAATATCCTGTATTATTTCGACTCATTTAACATTCATATCATGAACGGCCGTACCATCAATATCTGAGCAAAAATATAGTTTGCCACGCACTGAACCAGAACCAAGGATAATGCACAGGTAAATTTCTCGTTGTCCCCATATTTCCTACGTGTTATTTTCTCCTGTAGCATACCATATATAAAATAACAAAAAAATATTGCACCACCATAGAATATGAATTTAAATTCACTACTAGGCTTAGCCATTGTTATTTACGTTATGGAGTGCTTGAGCTTGATAGGACACGTACTACAAACTTTACGTAGATACACAGAAAACATTGAAATTGAAATGCCGCCCGCACCACATCAACCAAATACAACACAACACGTATCAGCATGCAGTGTTGCCAACTCTTGAATTAAAAAGTTGCTAGATGTACACCTAAGTTGCCAACAAGTAGCTAAATATTTTAGAAACGTTGCCAAAAAAAGTTTAAAAAATTTGAATGAAAACAAATGAGCAGAATTGAGGAAAAAACAAAATTAAGTGGATTTTATAATCAATTTATCATACAAAAATACTCAAATGTTTATTGTTATCTTACAATTAACTAAATAATAAGTATTAAGTTAAGCTGGACCATGTAACAAAAGTTGCTAGAAAATATGTTAGGTGCTATATAGACAATATTGTAGCTAAATCCGCTGACACGATGTTAAAATTTAGCAACATAATTGCAAAGTTGGCAACACTGCATGTTAAAATGTTGAGTTTGGCGTAAGGCTAGGTACTGACCTACAATATAACTTTGCAATATCGCTGGTTGCACAATTATATTGACCGTCAGTGGGCGATATTGACCGTCAATATCGTTAACAAGTAGCGGCACGAAACTCAAGCTGTGAACGAAATGTGGTGGGGATAGCTGCGCATGGGTACGACTGGAGAGACAATCGGTGCTTACGAATCATACGCACGTCCGCCCCGCATCCCGTTCACTCCCTTACGTTACAGAACTTTCGACTTCTGCGCAATTACGGTCACCGCTGGACTTTCGTGCCGCTACCTGTACTGACGATCAAAATACCTCATTACAACCGGTGATATTGCACAGTTATATTGTAGGGCAGTACCTACCTTAAGGCGTCTTTCACATACAACTAGCGGGCGCGGGCGCGCTGACTTTTCTTTTCGCGCACGTGCGTTTCGACGTGAACAATTGCATACAACGCCATCTGTTTGATATTTTATTAATGCGAAAGACGCCTAAGATGTTGCCACGTTTAGGCTCGTCACACACATTCGTTTTCCTGATTCGATTTCCGAATTCGTTTTCCGTATGCGGAGACCCCGAACGCAGCCATTTCATATGAATAGTTCAACATGCGAACAAATTCCGTTCGGAATTCCGTACGGAAAAATTATTGACGTGTGTGTCATGTATAACTATTTATATGAAATGCTTGCGTTCGGGGCGTCCGCATACGGAAAACGAATTCGGAAATAGAATCAGGAAAACTAATGTATGTGAAGGGCCTTATGGTTGCCAACCAACGTTACAGAGCGGGGCTAGCACACTAGTCTTTGTCTACCTATTTTATTTACACACTAGCGACATAATACTTTTGTTGCGGTGGTCTAGCACAGTAAACATGCGATACATTTTACGTCATCTGAGGGCCTAGCACACTAATTTTTATCGCGCACATAAACCATTCGTCCCTTACGCACCCACGTATGTATTAGTTATAAAGTGACAGATGCTTTATGTGCGCGATAAAAGCTAGTGTGCTAGGCACTCTGTATGTCTACGCAAGAATATTTAGTAGACACTAGCGACCCGCCCCGGCTTCGCACGGTAAAAGAGAAACATAATTATTACGCGAACAACTTTTTCTTATTGCGCGTAATTTAAAATCTATGACTTTAGAGGATTCTAAAGTAAGTAGGTATTTAATATTTTTCTTTTGTCCATTAAACCAAAAAACCGGCCAAGTGCGAGTCGGACTCGCACACGAAGGGTTCCGTACCGTTATCCATAAAAACGGCAAAAAAACCATGTTTGTTGTATGGGAGCCCCCTTAAATATTTATTTTATTCTGTTTTTTAGTATTTGTTGTTATAGCGGCATTAGAAATACATCATCTGTGAAATTTTCAACTACCTAACTATCACGGTTCATGAGATACAGCCTGGAGACAGACGGACAGACGGACAGCGGAGCCTTAGTAATAGGGTCCCGTTTTTACCCTTTGTGTACGGAACCCTAAACATGACGAAAATATAGGTCATTGAAGTTCCACGTGACGTCACAACTTTGTACACTTTTTACCATTAAGTGACGTCTTTAGCCCCCACTCCTGAACTTTGATGCGCGTTATCTTTGTCAATTTTGATTGATTTGATAAAGCAAAAAATATGCGATCACTATTTTATGATAATCTAACTGACGGACTAATGATAACTATCCATTTTATACACAGGCAACATCCCTAGTCTCGTTTTATTTCAACCAATTTACAGTTAACGGTAACAGACAGACAGACAGATAAACAGACGCGGTGGGCAACTTTGTTTTATAATATGTAAGGATTATGTCTATACCCTTAGCAGACTAAGGATAAAGTATACAAGGTTATCGCAATTTTGAGAGTTCTGTAAAATATTTTTTCACCACATTCTACCCACCTGATGGTAATTTACGGTGTAGGTACAATGGGAGTAAAATAAATATAGGTATATATTATTTTTGTCTAATTTTTATGTTATTTCCTCGCAAATGAAATGAAAAACATTGTGTGTATCACAAGCAGTAAGGAGATAACAAACTCGAGTCATTAAAAGCCCTCGCCTATAGCGTCGGGCTTCTAACAGACTCTCGTTAGTTATCCTCTTCTTACGGCCCTAGATGCACAATGTACTATTATGTAGATGGCTTCGTGACGCCGATGTATTTAGGTTATTAGCTATTTAGAAATTATTGCTTCTTGCCACCAATATTGTTTGAACGAATGCTTACCGAACTTTGAACTTTTGATGTCTCGAGGAGAGATATCGAATTGGAAACAGTGCTGCACTTACGGGATTATTTTGATATCGCAATAATAATAATATTAGCTTTTAACCAAAAGTTCTTCGGCAAAAAAATGCGTTTTCAAAAATATAATGAAATTTAAAGTTACTCACTTCAAAATGTATGTCTTAAGTAAGAGCCCATGACACTAAACCTGGTATGATAAGATTCCCAGATGCCATATATATAATGAACACTAAAAACAGCAAAAAAATCATGTCTGGTGTATGGGAGCCCCCTTAAATATTTATTTTATTCTGTTTTTTAGTATTTGTTCTTATAGCGGCAATAAAAATACATTATCTGTGAAAATTTCAACTGTCTAACTATCACGGTTCATGAGATACAGCCTGGTGACACGAGGACAGACAGACGGACGGACTGCGGAGTCTTAGTAATAGTGTCCCGTTTTACCATTTGGGTACGGAATCCTTAAAATTTAAACCAAAAGAATTAAAACGGCTGAAGAATCGAACAATATCACATGCAATATGCCGATTTCATTTGTTCAAACAATCAACGATACGTGAAATTATTCGCACGTGGCCGTGGCATGCGTATACAATCCGTACAAATCAAAGGAACCGGATGATTGCTGACAAAACTGAATTGAAACGCCGAAAGCAGCTGCGCGGCGACCTTCAATCGCAACCACTTTCGCCACTATTTTGAAAATGCAGCAGTGGTTTTTCTAACAGAGAAATCGATGCTGTTTCGGATGAGGTTTGGTTTTTTTAGGAAATCGATCATACTAGATACCTAGGTACGAGGCGTCGTCGCTTATAAGGTGTACTCCTACCTCTCCCGTATTTCGAGGAACAAACGAAACCTGGGAATATTATCATACTAGAAATCATTTTTTGAATTTTTTTGTTATTTTTTTTAAGTATCTTCGCCAGGATTTTTGCATTGCAGCATCTCCATTTCGTGTTCCCCCGTTAATGACGCGTCTAATTATATATATGGCATCTGGGAATCTTGTCATACTAGGATTAGTGTCATGGGCTCTCTAACTATTAGATGTTTTTCCTCAAATTAGGGGCTCTCTTAGGACATATTTACTGACTAAAAACAGCAAGTGCTTTTTTCTTTTTATACCACAGTAAGGTGGCAAAAAGCGTACGCCCCGCCTGATAGTAAGGGTTGCGGACGCCTGCAATACCAGGAGTTTCATATGCGTGTTGCCAACCCTTTAACACCTATTGACTTCTTTCTTGAAGAACACCACACTGTAGTCCCCTAAAAGCTCATTCCACTTCCGGATCATTCGCGGGAGGAAACTCCTCTGAAACCGCACTGTGCACGACAACGTGCTTGATTGGAAAGCACCTCTTCTTCCCGTTTGCATCCAGTCAAAATGATAGCTTCGACGAAAGTACTCTGTAGGATTGTAATGCGCAGCCTGGTCCAATGTGCAAGAAGACCAATGCATTAACAGAATTTAAGAACTCTCCCTAGTAGCATTTTTCTTCGGCATCCATTGGCCAACAGTAGGGAATGCGTAAGGATATAGTTAGTAGTTTGCCCACATAAAATTAACATTGGACCAATATAACAAGAAGATTATCGTTACGCCCAACGAATTACCAACGTTGGGCCCTATTAGGTAGATATTGAGTAACGTTGGCCCAATGCAGTAAAATATTATCATTACGCCCATGACATGATAGAGGCAAAACTACAAATGCTATTTTATTAGGTATTTATTATAAGTAATAAGCATAAAAGATATAAAATGTTTAAATATAATATACAACATAATACATATCAATTAAAAACTCCATTCCCCCTCCCCCTCCTTATCCCCGAAACTACTGGACTTAAAATTTGCTTCGCTCCCGCCTTAGCCTTCGATGTTAGGTCTTTTTTTGTAACAGCCCAGTAAACGAAACGAAAATTTAATAATAGTCGTTACGCTATCCATAATTTTATGAATAAATATCTTACAAAAATTTAGTAAGATTAATTAAGCATTTAAGAAATTTATAATAATAAATAAAAGACTCAAAGTGAACAAAACAAGATTTTTTTAATGCTTTACTATAATTAACCCGCATTGTTTTTGTGAATGCATTTGGCCAAAGGTATGAATTGAAACGTTAGAAACTGCCACTCGATAAAATATGTTTCTTGGTAATAAATTTTATATTAAGTAAATAATATGAGGATAAAGAATATTTGATTTGTTATTGTATGATATGAATATCGAAACATAAAATTTTATTTGTTATAAAAATCAATTATTTAAATTTTTTCAAAGTAAGTATGCTGCGTATTGATAATCTATGAAATGATAATATTGGAAATAAGTTATTTGAAACGAAATTCTATGAAATTTTTGTCTATGAAACCACGTACACCCGCCAATACTAAATGCTATTAGGGCTCAAAGTCCCAAGGCCAGACACTCCAGACTGTCGGTGTTAATCTGCGCAAGAAATGCTTCTCCCGTGCCCAACTTTACGTTGCGTGTTCGAGTGTGAGCGGTTGCACCCGTGTTTACATCTGCACCTCAGAGTATTGAACTGCTAACGTTGTCTCTATGACGAAACACTGGTATAATCTGGTATAATATTTTAAGAGGACTGTGAACCGACGGCAAAAGTCACCCTTATCATAGAAAAGGCGATAACGATTTCCACCCCTTAAATGTTAACTGATCTTGATCAATTTTTGATAGGTTTTGAGTCAGAACAAATTCTAGGTCCATAGGTTTTTTGAATTTTGATTAAAGATCAACAAAGTCAAATAATCGCCGAAATTAGTTTTGTATGGGTATACTAAAACAAGAATAAAACTGAATATATATTGATTTTATTGAAAAAACGAACACGTATAGATCTAAATTTTGTTTTGACTGATAGCTTATCAAAAATTGGTAAATTTCGTTTTACATTTAAGGGGTGGAAATCGTTATTGCCTTTTGTATGAAAAGCAGTTGGTTCACACTCCTCTTAAGTATTTTATCACTTAAAATTCCACATTTCTACGTGGACGAAGTCACGGGCAAAAGGTATCCTTACTTAATACCTATCCTACCTACTATAATAATCTGTATATTAGCTCCGTAACCGCTGAACGGATGTATGTATAAAGTTACCTTATGATGAATCTTGATATAGGTAAGTATAGTTAGTTACCTTAGGTCCTGAATAAGAACATAGGGTACTTTTTAACCTGGAAATTTCAAAGGTTCCTGGGGCAATTACTATAACTTAATTATACGCGGAAGAAGTCGCAGGCAGAAGCTAATTCATTCATAAGTTCATAACTGATTATTTTGTTCCTACTTATATGTCAGTCAATTTTTTTATAAAGAAAAAGACCGTCGATTAAAAGTGAAAATCTAGTTTTGTTAAGGAAATAACCATGTGTATGGCGTTTGAGAGCAAGTATCCACCCCAAAGCGGGCGGCGTCAGCTTCGCGGTACATTCGTCGCGCAAGGTCGACGCCCGCATCGATCGCGTGACTACCCTCGCGCCTGTGCGGCACCGCATATACCGCGCAACAGGCCATACCTAACGTTCTCTGTCTATAGTCAAAATACAAGCCGGTTTTAGTATCAAAGTGGGCGTCCAATGGCGCAGACGGCGCCGGGGCTGTCGCCACGTGGACCAAGTGCCACACCAAACGACGCCACGCGATTCCCATCGGCTATTTAAACACCAACCGCGATAATAAACACCAAATAACGTTCAGTAGATCAGCTTGTGTAGGTAGCGAAGTGTTGACTAGCTCCGTAACACCCCGACAAACAAACGACGACAACAACTATTCGGTTGTAGTTGCGACGTAAGTTTTTTTTTTGTTTATGGTCGATGGCCAGGGGGTTTGATGATCGTGACGCCCACGTGATAATGTATAACGGCGCACGCTCTTTTTCTCTGGATACAGCGCTGCATCACTTCACTTCTGCGCGCTGCATTTAAACCTAATTAATGCTGTATTCCGGACTCAGTAGTTTCCTTTCAATATAACGTCTAGCTTTCAATGTTCCTTATTGCATCTGATCATGGAGTAAAGTCGTCTCATCGTGTCCGTAGATGTATGTTGTTAATACAGACTTGTTATTGCGTTTTTAAATGTACTCCTCAAAATTATGAATTTACTAGCTTAAGTAAATGAATAAATACTAATTTAATTTGAATAGTTATTTACTCCATCTAGCGGGCAGTAGTACTATACAACTATATAATAATATTTATGTTTAACAATGGAGTATAAACTAAAATCAGGCCACATTTGATGGCTGAAACTTAAGCCGTTTTGGAAATGCAGCTGGAACAAAATTGGTCTAAAATCAGCCAATTTTTAGAATATTAATGTAGAGGGAGCTTTCCAGGCTTAAAACTTTTTGATATTTTTATTATTTGCTAGTATTCATGCCATAACAACCCATATTCTATGACAAGCAGATGGACGGACGGACGGATGTTGTAGACTCGGTAACGGGGTCTCGTCGATCTCTTTGGATACGGAAGCCTAAATCTTTTAAATGAATTTATTTACATTTTCTCTCATTGAAACCTAATTTTGATTTTCATGCTTATTCCCTATTGTGCTTAAAAACGCTACTCGCCGCTAGATGGCCGGAAAATATTAGTAGGGGAAATTGAATCTTTTGCCAATGTATTACAGTCGAAACTTATTTATATAATTTGTTCTGGATCCATAGGCTTATATCAGTAATCTTGGATAATACAAGCGATACTTTTCAACCCAATCCTACGCAAACAAAGTCATGGCCATAGCTAGTATTATAATAAAACTGTGAAATGGTTGTATTTGTACGAGAATACTGAATAGATTTTGGGAAATTTATTTGGGCACTATTTGGAAACAGTAAACAAAAACACGATTTTTTCTGTCTGTCTGTGCACGTATTGCGTGAAAATTAAAGGACGGAATTTGACTCTCAACCGTCATAATGTCTAGGACACTAAAACACATTCATCTAGTCCCAAACTAGGATTCTCTGTTCTATGTGTACTAGGCATCGATGCGAATACATAGATAGATATGATATAGATCCTAAATATACATGACTCGTGTACCTACTACATGCTCATCACTCACACAAACTAGCGGTACTCGAACCCGCGGCCTCCGGTACATGCAATATTTTGTTATGATGAGACATGTCATTGTGTACCTACCTACTTATGCGATAGACTACCTACTACCTACTTTTCGTAGTGGTAGAGCCAAACAGTAATCCTCACAATATGATTACTGTTCGAATGGGTCGGCTCGACCGGGGTAGTACCACACTCTCACAGAATATCGGCGTAAAGTAATAGCTTGCTATTGCGTTTCGTACGGTGAGTGACGAGATCCGGAGGCCTATTCCCTTATCCCTATCCCATCCCCATTCCCCATCCACCTTAGACTGGCAACGCATTGGCAGCACCTCTGGTGTTGCAGATGTCCATGGGCGGCGGTGACCACTTTCCATCAGCTGGCCGTCAGCTAGTTTGCCAGTCAATTGACATAAAAAAAAAGCGTCTGAGCACACGGTGGAAAGGGCCGCTAGCGAACCACCCCTGCCGAGGCCAGCGCTAGCCAAACGAAGGGCTGCCACAATAGATCAGCAATGGTCGAAGCGGCACATATATGGCCCAATTAACCTCCAATAATAATAATACCTATGTGATATGTATTTTTTGCGTAAATAATAAATTATATGCCTCATCATTACAACATATTACAATTCACATATAAATGCACCAACTGGACAATGTTAACAGACTACATTTCCGATTATATTTCCGAATAGAGACAACGCGATAAATGCAACGTTTCCTGCTCAATTTTGTAACACGCCTCTTAAATGTAGCGTCCGACTAGTTAGCTGGCTAGCTATAGGTATGTAGGCTTAACTAGTGTCTCGCAAATGGGTAGTCTATTCGACTCGCTGTCGCCGCTCTTTTTACATGACGCGAACAATATAACGCTATTTATACCTACTGTTATTCATAACTTTAGTATATCGTTATTCTTAAGAAGAGTGTGAACCTACTACTCTTCATACTTCCACCCCTGAAATGATATCCGATGCTAACCAATTTTTTATAGGTGAATTATTACCTTCCCATCAGCAATACAAACCTTATCCGGAATTGATTATACAAGTAAAACATATCTAGTACATATTTTTTAATACACTTGCGCTTAACCACTCGGAGAAAAAAAAAGGACTTTGTACCGCATCATATAAAAACAATGAATGAATAAGTGTTCCTGAAGTGAACTTTAATCATAAACATGTTCCTCCTGAATTAAGTGCTATCGCTAAAAACAATATATAAGTGCACAAGACTTTCAAATGTATTTAATAAAGTGTCTCCGGTTGTGTTGAAAATGTTAAGCCGGTGGAAAAGCAAAGACAAGTCAGAGAAGGCGAGCAAGTCTTCGAACTCCAGCGGAAAAAAGAAACGGAAAGGACGGGAAAATGGTAAGTAGAAGTTAAAATGAAACACTCGTTGGTTATAGGTATCGCCACGAGAATTGAGGTGAATGATTACACGCACACAATGCCATACAAAACAAAACACAAATCGACTGTGGAAATTTCAAATGTCGTAAGGGACATTTTGAGGAAATGTCAAAATGTCCATTACGGCATTTGAAATAAGGTCCATTTTGTCGAAATGTCAAAATGTCCCTTACGACATTTGAAATACCCACAGTCGAAATTTGAAAATTCGAACGAAATTGTCTTGTCCACACATGACATGCCGCGGTGTGCGTGACCTCAACTCTCGTGGCGATACCTATACTTATTTACGCGCGATGTTTTTGAGGTCAGTTGGTTTTGGTACTTAAAAAAGCAATCTATTAAAAAACAGGTAGATATTTAAAAAACAAATAGACAGACGGACAACGAAGTGATCCTATATTTTTCCTTTTGAGGTACGGAACCCTAAAAAAGAGGTTGGTTCTCGTGGCACTAGGTACCATCAGCTTAAGGCGTTAAAACATATATATTTTTATTAAATTCTTCTTTCAAACTTCAATTCCGGTACATATGTAATACTTCGATATATTTAACGTATCACTTAATATATTTGACGTTTCTACGTAATTGACCTAGTTTGGGTTATTTTAATTACACATGGTCGTATCTACACAAGGTTTTCATTTGGACTATTATTAATGGGACACCCTGCACCTACGCAAAATTAACTGAATTAAGTATTTTAAAAAATACTGTTTTTACCGATACAAGAACGTTTGCCACTATCATTCTACAACTATGTTAAAATAAACATTACGGTGTGTTTTTGGGTTCCGTAGGCAAACGGCAAAAATGGAACCCTTATAGGATCGGTCATGTCCGTCTGTCTGCATGTTCCGTATGTTACAGCCATAGTACTTTGACTCTCTTGAGGCTACAAAATTTTAATATAATTCGTATACTTATATCTTCTGTATACACCTGTATACACTGTATCTTTGTTTGTCTGTATGTCTTCTTGGATGATATTAATATATAGTATTAGTATGATGTAATATTTTAGTAGTGGTAGAGCCAAACAGTAATCCTCACTAGATGATTACTGTTCGAATAGGCCGGCTCGACCGGGGTAGTACCACACTCTCACAGAATATCGGCGTAAAGTAATAGCTTGCTTTTGCGTTTCGTACGGTGAGTGACGAGATCCGGAGGCCTATTCCCTCATCCCTATCCCATCCCCATTCCCCATCCTCCCTAGACTGGCAACGCATTGGCAGCACCTCTGGTGTTGCAGATGTCCATGGGCGGCGGTGACCAGTTTCCATCAGGTGGGCCGTCAGCTCGTTTGTCAGTCAATTGACATTTAAAAAAATGTAGCGTTATAATGAAAAACACCTCCATGCTTCAAACTGCGGCCCTAGCAAGGGTGACACAAGGATAAGTTAAATCGTCTTATCTCTAAGTGCGTCTCTCTCACACTAGTGCTGACGAAAGAGATAGTCAGAGAGATAAACGGGTTTAACTTGTCCCCGTGTCTGGCATGCTAGGGCCGCTGGGGGCTAAAAAGGAAATTCAAGGATATTACCGAATGTGGTATCTTTGCATAAGACCTCAAAATTTACAAGGTTTCTAATTAGTTCTTTGAGTTGGTGTTATTTGTCGAGATAGGTATACTTATGATGAGTTCCTGCAGATAATGTGTCCCTCCCATATCTAACTATCTAAACGTTACGTCAAAAAACGTGAAAATATCTAGCTTCTAACAGGTAAATACTATCAACGAAAATTGGTTTGAACGAGATCAATGGACAAGCTTCTGAGATACAGGTTATTTTAAGCTCAGATATTTTGGTCTTTATTTCCGTACAACCTCTACGAGTCGAGGGGTCAAAGTTCGTTGGTTGCTTTGTTTTTATAAATACGAGTTTAAGTGCAGTTTGCTTAGAAAAATAAGAAGTATGTCAACGTAAGATAGTAAGTAAGCTACATTTAATAAAATATTGAGCGGACTTAATTTGTTTCAGATGTTGACTGGCACGGAGATGGATCTCGTATTGATGGTAAGTGGAACTAAGCATCTGGTTCGAACCCGACACTCACACGGAGGGCGATTGGATGAGTGTAGTGGGAACCGAATGTGAACAGAGCGAAACCAGGAGGCTGTCAAAATCAGCTCTTGGGATGTCAGTTGTGCATTCGGTTCAGCTCAAAAGTATAAAAATCCTGAGCCGAATGGACTGCAGAACTCCTGGCTGATGTTTCGCTGTTCACACCCGGTGCTTGCTATGCAATATCAAGAAGCACTCGGGCTCGGGTCCCTTCTTAGTTTCCTAACAACGGGTGTCACCTATCTGTTTCGTAAGTCCGGTAGTACCGTGGCCAAAAACTACTGACCCGTCACAGGCTTGCCTATTATGTACAAGCTCCCTACATCCATTCTAACCGTAAAAATTACCTCTCACATTGTTGAGAACAATATCTTGGGTTCTGCTCAGAATAGATATAGAGTTTGATTCCCCGTCACTATGAAGCTCCTCCTCATAGATATGACCATTAGCCAACAGGTCATGCGTAGTAGGGGCTACCTCTTAACTGATTCCATTGACTGTAAGGAGGATTACGACTCGGTGCCTCAATAGCTATCCATGGTTGGAGAGAGTCTTAGCCTTGTACAAAGTAAATACAACCCTAAGATTCTTCCTTGAGTCGTGTATAGCGTAGCGGACTACAGTCCTTCGTCGTCCGGGTAGCCGACATGAATCCTCTGCTTCGTAAGACCTGATAAGGAATGAGCGAGTTAATTTACTGGGCGACCGGGTGAGTCCTCTGTGGTTTTGCTTAGCACTGAATCCTCTATCTAAGCACTCTGCTGAAGGATTCAGATCTAGGTTACCACCTGGGGAGAGAGGGTGAGATCATTTCTCACCTTTAGTACATGGATGACCTGAATCACACCGAAAATCAAGATCTGGTTGGTGTCATTGTGGAATATCACACTATAATTTAGCAATGCTATCAGCATGGAGTTTGTTGTAGAAAAGTTTGGGATCATGCATGTACAATGGGGGAAAGTTGTAAATTTGCCGAATTTGCAGCTTTCCGCCACGATGTCCCTCAGATCTCTCTCCATGGATGAAACCCAGGGACATAAAACAATCGATGAAGCAGCGTTTCTTTTGTCGGGTGGTAACAAGGTCTAACAAGGTCCAAGCAAGGTCCTTCAACGGCTGGGTTATGCCCCTGCTCATATACAACTTTGGCGTACTACTCTTTTTATGTATGTATGTCGGTAGATGTTAAATTCATTCGCTATGTTAATCCCGTCTGTGTGAAATAGAGGCCTCCGCGTTCTTCCACTGACCGGTTTTTGACTTTATAATTTTTCAAACAGTTTGAACTCTATTGCTGGATGGTTGAATTCTACTGTTGAGATGGGCTGACTTAGCTGTAATAAAGCTACTATCTTAACGATTTAGAATAATTCCTAGCATACTGGTGGATGAACGTTCATCAGTAGTGCAAGATCTCCTGTCGTTAAGTTATCCCTACTCTTACTACGTATCTCAGTTGTAGCCCATTCATTAAAACTGACTTTATCCCCAACTTAATTCTTTTCTCACTGCAATTCTATTAAATTCATTAGTCACGATAAATAATAATAACATATATTTTTTTTCTTCTGTTTAATCTGCTATCAGTCATCTAGACTATGATCAGATGGGTTGTATGAGGTAGGATGTTACAGCAAGATGGAACCAATGTCCCTCTCCCTAGTCGGAAAGCACGTCGGCTCTTTTGAGTCTCTTGATAGGGTTGGGCAACAGCAGCGTGTGTGATAAAGGGTTCGGGTGATTCTTTAGTCGGCCCTTATAGTTGACTGAGTAGCGTTTTGCTTCTTCCAGGATAGTGGACATTTCTAGATACTCGTGAATTTCTGAGTTGTGAGCAAACAAATACAGCAAACAAATAAAACAAATCATATTTTGAATTATGAAAAGCTTCAGTAGATAACAAGACTAGTTTAATAATTTTTTGTCACTAGGCGGATTGTCTGATGGCGAAGCGAGCCGCGGGCCTGCGCGCGTCCGCGGCTCGCGGCGTGACGACCCGCGCAGGCACACGCTCGCCGGGAACCATCTCTATGTCCACCCACACCATCCACAGCAACTCAACTCGCACGAAATGGAGGTAAGTAATCATATTGAACTAAGAACAATGAAAATCAAACGCATGAACCAAGCCATAATATTAATAAGTGTATGGCGTGTGCGCAAGCCGCCATGTGCCTCAGCGCTATTATGGCAAAGTCCGTTGACAGGCTGGCGGCTAGTTCCAGATGGACGGCACGGGTCGTCAGGCAGGTGAAGAGAGCGACGCGCTAGAGAAATTCTCATCCCACTCGTCCGCACGACGCGTAACGCGTAAGAGTGGGATGCGAATCTTGCTAGCAAACCGCAACAATATCGCTTGGACGTTCCCGGATAGATCCGCTGTTGACCAGTAAAGTTTTATGACCTCTAAAAAAGAGAAAAAACAAGAACTTGATTCTGACGTGCCCGTCGGTATTCGAAGATACCGAATAACTTTTCCATATCAATCCCACGCGCACGGAACCAATAATTGTTTGTGTTTTGTACATAGCAGCCGCTACCGCGCGGTTATCCGCCGTCGAACAGCGCGATGTTGTTCGACGACGACCCGGGCATAATGTCGGAGGTGGAGACGGCTTCCACGGGTTTCCGCCGCGGCGGCAAGCAACGCTCCTCGCTGCCGGTCGTGAGGACGCCAAGCAAGACCCTGGAGCGTCCGCTAGGTAACACACTTAATCGCTTTCATCCGCTTCCTCAGCATTCTGCCTTTTCGTCATGACCATCATTTGATAGGACGGAGACTTGACAAAAACAAATGTGTATAAGGTAGGTACCTATACGTTGTCCACGAGTATGGATTAAGTTCATTTATAACTCTTTATTTGCTAGACATTTATAAACAATTTTTTTAAGTGATACTAATTTCCATAATCAACAAATTCAATTTTATTGTGGTTTTAGTATTATCATACAAAACATAACATATTTTTTTATAGATAGCGTATAATTCACAGTTGGTCCCGTTATAGTCAATCTGTCTGATGAGAGGATCTATGAGGAATCGATGGGACTCCTCAAATATTATAGGCACGCATATAACAACTTTTTATATTTTCTGTAATAACTCAAGCAGTTGCGTTCCAAAAGCATTATTTGATGAACTGAAACTTATGATGAAGACCATAAATAACCACCGGAACTCCTCAATAATAAATATATCACAAGTGGCAATAAGAGATCTGTATATAATGACGATTAGGCTTAAGTTTCATTTATTGGATTTAATTCACTAGGATATACAAACTCATATTTGTTTTTATTATATAGGATTGGTGTTCCTGCAATATAGAAATGAAACGAAGCGAGCGCTTCTGCCCAACGAGATCACTTCCATTGACACCGTCAAGGCGCTGTTTGTGAGGAGCTTTCCCAAACAGCTGAGCATGCAATACATGGACAGTCCGATGGTGAAAATTTACATACACGACTCTTCCAAAGACATGTTCTATGAGCTCGAGGATGTCAGGTGAGTAAAGTCTGTATGGAATTAAGCTTAAATACTACAGTACCGTCAAGCCTAGGAGCTCTCTTACTATTAATTATGTTGTTAAAACACTCAAATACCTAACTGTTGTTGTTTGATGTAAATATCTGTTCAATAAAAATGTTTTCGTAAATACACCTGGTACAATTGAGGTCAAAAATGTTTACGCGGACCAAAAATATGTGAACATGACTTTATAGTCAAGAACGTAGTGCAACAAACCTCCTTACCTAATTAAAACAACCCTTCTTGAAACGAATTAATCTACATACTTCCCATGTGATCTTCTATTGTCTATAGTATAACCGTTGAGGAATGCCCTCGTTAGGAGCTAACTTCGAGTGCCGTAGCCATGTATTGTCATGGTGACATTTGGCATAGGTTATCTTATCATATTATAATTGAATGCGTATATATTTGATGTCTGTGCTGCTAACCATTGAGGAGTTCCCTAGTTAGGAGCCAATCCAACAACCATTATCATGGTAAAACTTAAAACCGGCTATCACAATAAAATGCATACACAAAATTTCGTGACTGTTGAAGAGTTCCTTTATGAGGAGGTAATCCTGGGTGTCAATTCAGGTCATGCTTACCATAAAAATGCATTGTCATCAGAATTGAACCAACATGTAAAAATTCAGCTTCGTAGGATAAGAGAAAGTGGTTCTAATTAAGCTTGCAAGATTTGACCCGAACATACATACAAACATTTCAAGTTAAATAAAAGCTTTTAAAAAGACTTCCCTGTGATATTAACTGAGAAAGATTCTTTAGCTCATAAACGTGCAAAGAATTGTCTTATAATCATGTAATGGCTTATTGTTTGCGGATAAAGTAAGAGATCACTGTCATGTAACGGGATCTTATCGCGGTACAGCACATCAGTATTGCAACAGATGGTTTCTCTTAGTCTTAATTCTATACGATACTAAAAACAAAGCAAATACGAGGTTAACAAAGAATAACGTGTAATAGTGTGTCAAGTGATGACTTGTGTGTGCAGGGCGCACCTCCGCGACATCCGCGACCGCTCCGTGGTGCGGCTGTTCGAGGCCGCTGACATGGGTGGCGGCGTGTTCCCGGGCGCTGTCGGCGTCGGCTCGCTGACCATGCCGGCCGGCGCTGCCGCTTGCTCCGGACCACCCAGCTGGGACCAAGTCAGTTTGTATTTCAAAATCCACGAGAGAATTATTGACGAATTTAGTACCTGAATCGTGGACTATTTGGAGAAGGAGTGGTTCAGGATGTTTATGTTTATACCGGAAAAGCTGATTCCAGTAGGTGGGAAATAAAATAACCTGTAAATAAATCTCATCAGTGCATAACCGTATGTTATTTTTAGGATCCCGTACTTCAAACGGAAAAAACGGAACCCTTATAGGATCACTCATGTGTCTGTCTGTACGTCTATAACAGCCGATTTGCTCCGAAACTACTGGACCGATGGAGTTGAAATGTGGTATACATATGTAAGTCGGTGACCGCAACACGGACACGTAACGTAAATAAACGAATTTTTAACATGAGGGTCACTTTTGGGAGGTAAACTAGAAAAATAAAAAATAGTTTTGCAAACTATATCGTGTGCCATAGCAAATGAAAGGGCTCATTGTAATAATCTTAAATATATATTTTTAGATCCATTTTTAAAGTTATTTAGGATAATATGCGTAAATTGACCATTCCACTTCCTCGTATCTCCGAAAACACTGGGACTAAAATTTTGAAAAAAATACAGAAAACGGTTCTTTGATTATAGATTACAGAAAAACCTATAAGAAGTCAATGGTATTTAAAGTAACATTAGGTATTTCACAATATTGGTATGTATGAACGGAATAACCTTTGCAAGGTCGTATCACGCTCGACGGTTGCACAGTGATAGGAGATTGAGAAAGTTATTTTTTGTTTTATTTCATAGGTAGGTTGTAAATGGTTACCCGGTTGTTAAAAGCAAGTTTTTTAGTTGTTAGGGTTCCGTACCTACCAGATAAGTACTGTCTGTTTTTCATATATAAGAACGGGACCCTCGGCGCGCAAGTCAGACTCGCCACGTATCACAATTAGGGAATGCAATCTCGTCTCGCCGAGATCCCGATCTCGCGAGATCCCGGCCATATTTTACGAGATTGTATCTCGTCAAATTTCGTATGAGATCTCGCGAGATAACGAGATCGACAAATGCTGCAAAAATCGCTGAAAGCACTGAAACAGCCGCTGCTCGCTCAACAAATTCTACAACCAATACTTTAGACATTTTAATAAAAAAAGAAATGAATTTGTACGACGCTGGTGGAGTAAGAGGGGAACTTTTAAACTTCGTACATAACTGCCTCTCAACTGTGGTTCCCACAAGTGTTGAGGCAGAACGAGCTTTTTCAGCAGCAGGGTATTTGGCATGCAAAATCAGAAGTCGTCTGTCAGATGATACTCTCGACATGATGTGTTTTTTGAGAAGCCATTTTCAGACAAACTAACTTGCCTTTCCGTACCTTGATAACTTCATCTGACTTCTACTTTAAACTTCTTTTATTTGATTAATACGATCTCACAACATTTATTTAAGAACTTGTGAAGTTAAGTTTTTGTTTTGTTGTATTTATTTACCATAAGTAATGTTCCTATTACTCTTAATTATTGAAACTAAGGTAATAATTTACAAAAGGGTGAATATAGATAATTATTGTTTTTTTACCAATATTGTAAGAATTTGAACTGATTAGCTACAGTAGGTATAATAATTATAGACATAAACAAATGTTATTAGAGTTAGAGACAAAATAATAAGTACTCTGTTGATTTTTAAAATAAAACTTACATTATTTTTATAACTAAGCAACGCAGTTTCTATTTAATTGCATATCATGTCAATTACTAGTTCTTAAAACAAGCATTTGCATATGTTTTAATTGCGATTCTCCCAATCTCGCGAGATCCCGTAATTTGCGAGATCTCGCGAGACTGGGTTTTGAGTCTCGCGAGATCTCGCTAGGCGGAAATCTCGTACGAGATTGCATTCCCTCATCACAATGTATTAATTTCACGTGATTCTGATCACATTCAGTGGTTCACGCGAACGAAGTCACGGATAACAGGTAGTAATATTATACAGAGGTAAAATTTATTTGTGTTTGTATGTAAAGGGTAATCTCCGGAACTACTGAAACGATTCTAAAAATGCTTTTGCTAATAAAGTGCCATACTTTGACCGGGAAAAATCATGATTCCCGGGGGAAAAGCGATAACCGAAGTCGCGGGCAACAAGCTAGTTAGCTATATAATAATATTTTGTCCGTAGGAGCAAAGCTACTTCAGCGAGCCGGAAATAGATTCTGAGTACCACTACCAGCACGTGCACAAGACGAAGGTAAGCGACCCCTTGTTTTCTTTTAACCCACACTGAAATGTTGATTAGCTTTATAGTTAAATCATAATAATAACATAATGATTTATTTTCAATATAATACGTACTACATCACTCGAAACATGTTTAGCTGTATTATACTGTTATACGTTACATCGTTTGCGTAAAAAGTACTTACTTTATTCCCTGTACTAGTTTCAATTTGTCACATTTGCTGGTGGAATTGCTGTTGGCTGTGGTTGATGTGGCACATTCTCAATGTGTGATATAAACTACCAGCCAAATGGCTATGGCTGTTTCCTGGGTAAATAAATTTAATTCTAATTGGTCCGTCAGTTAGATTATCAAAAAATATTGAACACGTATTTTTTGCTTTATCAAATCAATCAAAATTAACAAAGAGAACGCGCATCAAAGTTCGGGATTGGGGACTCATGACATCACTTAATGGTAAAAAGTGACGTCACACGGAAATTCAACGCACTATATCTTCGTCATTTTTTGTTTAATAGACAAAAGAAAAAATACGTTTTCTATAGTTTTTGATAATGTAAATGACGGACTAAATAGATTATTTCAGGAAAGTAGCCTATTAAATTAGATTTAAATAACAAAGACTTGTTTGTTTGCTAATATAGAGAACGTGCATCTCCCGCGATGGAGTCTTCGCTCGATTTCTGCCTACATACCTATGGTGTTAAAATTATATTTTAAGTAGCGTGGCGAAACCGATTTCTGTACACTGAAATCAGACTGAGTTTGACAGACACACACTGATGTCGAACAGCACCTCTAGCACGACCTGCCTGCGAGTCGTTTATATATATATATATATGCGCGCGCGCGCAGTGTTGCCAACCCCAGGAAAATAAAAAGCAGCAAATAGAACTTAAAAAAACAGCAGAAAACAGTAAAATAGTAATTTCAAAACATCAAATCTATTGTCCGATGTAACATTCATAGAACTGATATAATATAGTTATACAACTACTGTCAGATTTACCGCAAATTGCTTTTATTTAAGGAATTTCTGGAAATTGTAAAGTAAGTAAATAAAGTCAAATAGCAAAGATTTTAATCAAAATTAAACGGAAAGAGGCCAGTTAGACCAATTCACAAATTGTAAAAAGGGCGTGACCGACGCATACAAAAACTATCTTTATTGCCTTCTCTAAAAGGTTATTTCGGTTTGACAAGTTGGTTGCGTGCGACCTATTGCGGTTTGGAATGAATTATTTTTTACGCAGATTGACATTCGGATACATCACCTAAAACAGTAAAAATACGAACAAAAACAGAAAACAGGGATGACTGGGCGAAAACAGTAAATCTACTGTTAAAACAGTAGGGTTGGCATCAGTGATCGCGCGTTCGTGAGAACAAAATCCGTGCGAATTAGCGATGATCGCGCAATCGCGTTCTATTAGGATGACGCCTTAGATTCAAACTACTTACTTATTCAATGCATATTTTTTATTCCTGGAAGCATCGTTAAGAGCTCTATTTGATTGCGTCCCGCTCCACAATCAGTGCCAGTCGGTACGTTGCACCGATATGTTTTTTTCATACTTAAATGTAACTTCAATGTAACTTTACTACGTTTAAAAAAAAACGGACAGCTGACTCGCGGCCCGAGGGTCCTTAGTAAGAAGGGGAACTTAGTAACCATTTAACCTCCCCATTAAAATTAAATTATAAAAAAGGAGTAACTTTCGCAAGCTCCATACAACCGTCGAGTATGATACGACCTTGCAAAAGTTATTCCGTTTTATTTTATTTTACCAAAACCATTAATAAGTAGATAAATAAAACCATAATAATAATTAAGTTCCTCTCAGTATAAACAATGTGAGATACTTATTTAGGTTCGCAAATTTCGGAGATAAGGGGGAGGTCATTTTATGCATATTTTTGTTAATAAATAATAAAAATAATGCGACAACTAAATATTTAGGTATCATTATTGAAGTTCATAAACAATGAAAGCAACGAACATTATCCTAACGAGAAGATAAACTGGATTGAGGGACACACTTAACTTTGCCGTTTGAAAACTGCTGTCCTCAAACATAGACATACCTAAGACGGCTGACAGGAGAAATCTTCAATGACTACTAGTAAATCCCTTAAGTTTGAGCTATTTAGTTTGTTTTGATGAGTCCAATAGATTAAACTTAGTAACGGAGGTCTGATGATGGAGCCGGGAGGTGGAAAGCGGTACTCTTCAGTGATATTATTAATATTGGTTTATTTGGTAAAATAAATACAATTACAAGTCATAATAATATATTTATTTCCTTAATTTAGATTTGACATAGAACCTTGTTAATAAGATTGTTTTTAAATACAATAAATTATACTAATTAGTTTGAGACATTGTTTACAAATTATTATTCTTTAGAAATATTAGATTATCCGAAACCATTTACAAACTATAATGTAAGTATAATTATTTACTAGACCGGACTAGCGAGAACGATATTAACAATTCTTTCAGTTTCATAATGAAACCGAGGTCACTGCGGCCCTAACATGCATGGCACAAAGATAAATTAGAACCGTTTATCTCTAAGTGCGTCTCTGTCACACTAGTGCCGACGAAAGAGATAGTCATAGAGATAAACGGTTGTAATTTATCTTTGTGCCATGCATGTTAGGGCCGCTGGTGACATTTTTAACAAGTGCTCGAAGCGCGTTATACAATTTCGGACGCATTAGGTACCTTTGAGAATTTGGTGCATTTGACAAGACTACGTCAAGTGGTTACTAGTAAACCCCTCTTAAGGCTTTATTTTTGACTACAATACATTACACTTAGTGATGAGGGTCTGATTATGTAGGTCTGTTTCGTTTGTTTTAACAAGTCCAATACACTACACTTGGTTACGTTACGAAGGTCTCATGACGGAGCCGGAAGGTGGATAGTGGAACTCTTCTTTAATTACTAGTAAACCCCTCGAGTTTGAAAGCGTCAAGTTGGCGTAACCATCGAAGATATCCAGGATATGATGATTCCAAAAAAAATTACCTAAATAGTACCCAATTAATACGTAAGTAGTACAATACCTTCATAACTTCGGATATAATATATGAGCCCTGTTTAAGTTGACGTCAAGCTGGCGTAACTAGTCTGGATCTTCAGATTAGTACTACTCCCAAAAATAGTACCTCTCAAAGTCTCAAGTGTTTCTATTGGAGACACTTGAGACTTTGAGAGGTACTAGGTACAATTTTTTGGGTATATAGCTGGTCTAGGAATTTAATGGTTTCTGTGTAATCTCGACTAGGTACGCCAGCTTGTCGGTGCATAATATTTAACCATGTTTGGTATGAAACATCTCAGTTTATATTAGAGCTATAAAGTTGAGAACACGTGAGCCAGGGGTAGGAACTATTTAGGTAGTATTTTTTGAGATGCACATTATTTTTGCGCGCAGCACTATTCTGGAGATCCAGAGAGCTCCGAAATTACAAAGGTACTATTTTTTGTATCATCGACGGATACGCTAACTTGACGCTCAATCAAGTTTGTGTTGTTTTGACGAGTTCAATACAGAAAGTTGAACTCTTCAGTGGCTGCTATTAAAACTGTTTTGTTTGTATTGAAGAGTCCCTACAGTCAGTGGTCACTTATATTTCGTACTTTTTATTGCATCACTGAAAAAGCGTGCATTTTTGTTTTTTTAACAATAATTGTTCATCATAATAGTTAAGTACGGGACCATCCGCGCGGAACAGATTCGCACTAGACCGGTTTCTTTAAATATAAATTAGAAATAGTAGGTAACAGGGTAACAATGTTAGTATTATCTTAATCTAGTTTTACATCTTTCTGGTGACTTATTACCAAAATAAATTAGGTAAAATGGCTTGCAAACGGCAAGCTCCATCGTAGTAACCACCCAATTAATCATAATTATACCTACTGTCATTCATATTTAAATCATTGCTAAGAAATGCAGCTATACGTAGGATGATAGCTTATTAATAGAACTCGGCCTTTTCTATCTCTGCTAATGAGCTGTTTTGAGAGTTTACGTAACATGAGCATACCCTGCCATTTAATGGTAATTGTCCTACGTGTAATTTAATTACGAATGATATGATTTTGTTTAGGCTGCCTTTCTACTACAAGCTGTACGGAATCGACCAATTACGCTGCATCGCCGTTAAAACGAGTACGAGCGAATTTGAATCTGCCGTATTATGATTGGTCGATATTGCACAGCTTCGTTCCACTCCGCTTAAGTTTGAAGGCAGCTTTAACTAGCATTAGATAGAACAAACCATTTTAGATAATACATATATCTACAGAGACTTGCTTTCTACGGACATGGACGTGACTTTGAAGTATGCTATCTTTGATATAATATAACACTTATAAATCAGTGTCAATCATATCTCGTATACGTATAGGGAGTATGCTGAAAACTTTCGCAAGAACAGGCGCGGACGATATTCAAATGTACAATTTCGCTCCACTTAATTCAGTGGACGTAAGAAGATCTTTTTCTATTTACAAGTGGATATTAAACGCATGAAGAAATGCATTGAAAATTGAAAATGTAGAAAAATTTATAGTCCTTTTCCACAAATAGGTACTTTTGAATAAAAAAGCTTGTTTTGACAATACAGTGTCATTTTAGTTGCATGTTATATCAAAATGTGAGTGCGATGAGTAATTGGCATTATGCCATTGTTAGGTACTTGCTATAGTAAATAATCACTAAAAAGTCAAAAGTTAATAAAAATTTTGCAAATAAAAAACCTTTAAAAACCCTTTGAAAAGTAAGAAATAATAATTGGCTTTAGCAAGTCGATTACCTAGAAAAGAAATTACCTAGAATTATTGTAGTTTTAAATTATATCGAAGTTGGTTACAAGTACGTACAAAATCACTTTTCTTGGCTGTACCATACATTTTAAACTACCTTCTTATAAAAGTTCAAGTTTTTGATTTTGTATAAAACATAGTTTGTTAGATTTTTCTTGTGACATTTCGAATATACCTTGTCTGTAATTGCTGAACAGTTTTTACAAAGAATAAAATAAGAAAGATTGGTTTAAATTTAAAATTCAGAGTATTATTTAACTAAAACGATATGGATTTCCATATAAGGAACTTACTCTAACCCTTAAAAAGCTCGGCAAATTGGTACTCCCTTATAGTAGTGCGCACCGCTGTGAAGTTTCTTAGGAGTACTCCTCCAGGAGAGTACGAGCGCTTTCTTGAACGGTTCCTTGGTGCAGCCGCTGCACACCTGCATCACCGCCTTTACTTCGGCCTCGGCGGGCTCGCGCTCGTCCACCTGCATCGCATTGCATAACATATTTACCAAACATTCCCGCACGATGCGATTGCAAAATGACAAAAAGCGAGTACAGATGTAGTGCATAACTAGTTTCCATCGTGTTTTATCGGAAAAGTTCGTATTTATCGTGCTCTCTCAATTAGCTTCAGCAGGCCCCCAATTCTCGGTGCATTCGAGATAATCTCACGCTCGAGATTAAACGTCAGTGCATATAGTCATTTGACACAACTGTTTGAATCTGACATTTAATCTCGCAATCAACATTATCTCGAATGCATCGATAATTGGGGGCCAGTACCCATCAAACCATACTGTCATTTTTCATTTTGACATTTGACACTAATAATAAAGTTTCATATTAATGAATATAAACATGTCACTCATTGAACACAATAATTAATTGACACTTCGGGCCCCGTCGTCTTCCGATTGAGATCAGAGTTTTACCGATGGAAACATATTATTCACTATATCTGTAGTAGTGCCGTCAAATGGCAGATCGCTGCAACTTGAGTTACAGCGGTTTGTGTTAACTTCACCTAAACGATTGCTTATTGAGTCCCTCTGCATACCACATTGAAATAAAATTTAATTTTAGTTTAGGCTGTACAAAAATGTCAAAACGCGGTAACTCTATTAGGGACTAGGCTAAACATCACGACTCCAGTTGTGATATTCCTTTGATATTATTTTTCCAAAACTGTTACACCAGCTGATCACAGCAGAACGCTGCAGGTAAGAAGTAGTCGCTGCTCCGGTATGAGAAACGGACAAGTCAAAACGCGTTTACTTCATTTGTAGCGTTTTGGCTAACATGGCTAAACATGATAAGTAGCCAATGAGCACGGCACAACGCTGTAACTTATAACTTTTAGCGTTTTGCTAAGGCCTTATATAGCATCCATTTTTAAATATTTCTTTTGGCAAAACACTTTATTGCTTATATTTTATTAATTAGGTTAATTAATTACACTTTGATTATTCGGACACTTCGAATGCATAATTGCCCATATTTATGGTAAACCACAACCTTCGAGGACAATAAATAATGGGTGATTTCAAGCATGAAATATAAAAACCTTTAAACACGTATTTATCAAGATAACGTTTTTTGGACTTGCAGCGTTTTGCCATTTGACGGCAGAGTAGTGGATTTATGTAATGCATCGTCAGATCTTACAGATAACACTTACAGTTTCCTTTTGTAAATTCTGCACTGGGAGGTTTCCAACGACGCCAGCGAGTCCGTTCAATAAGGACTGCTGGAACAACGCTTGTTCACTATCATCGGCTAAGTTTGGACTCAATAAGGCCTCGTCGACGATGGATCCGTCAGATAAGGCTACCAACCCGCGTTTATCTTTCTTTCCTGAAATGATTGAGGCAAAATGATAGTTAATAAAATACGTATCTTTAACAGAAGTAAAGTTAAAACGAATACTAAGTTAAAACTAATAATACTAGACTGTTTAACTCTATACCGTCCTTTTATAGCTTCGCGCAGTCCCGTAAAAAATGCGGGCAAGTGCGAGTCGGACTCGCTCATGAAGGGTTCCGTGATTTATGACGTATTAAAAAAAAAACTACATACTAGATCTCGTTGAAACCAATTTTCGGTGAAAGTTTGCATGGTAAAGTACATCATATATTTTTTTAGTTTTATCATGCTCTTAAGAATACGTAAGAGTGGAATGCGAATCTCGCTAGCGAGCCGCAACAATTCAACAATAACGGACGTTCCCGAGGCGCAGGAAAGGGTCCGCTTATGCATAAAACTTGTAAAAACTGGCGTCATGCTTACATACTCGGAACGCGGTATTTTGTATGATTATGGCATAGAAAAGATGGCTCAGAATAATAACAAAAATAGACGTATACTGGTTCCTAATCATATATTTTTTGGGGTTCGCGAAAACGTATAAGTACTTAATTTGTATATATATATATATATATATATATATATATATATATATATATATATATATATATATATGTACAAAAAGTTATACGATTTGCATCTAAAACCTATTTATGTCGATTTTTTGTCTAACACCCCAGTATGTGAACTATATCTATTGTGTCGAAAACAAAGATGTATTCTACATCAGAAGACAGAGAGTAATAATTATGTGGCACTGTAATAGTAAGTTTAAACATTCTCAGCTTTGACTTTAGTAAAAAAGTTAGTTTCCTTTTAAAAAAAAAGTATATACTTTTATTACCTGAACTAGACTCTTCCAATTCTTTTTCAGGGTTGTCTCTTTTATCACGTTTTTTTGAATCACGCTTGTATAAATTATGTGAAGACGTTTCATCAATATCTTGCACGTTCGCCAGGTTTAGTAAGGAGCCAGATAGCATTACCGTGGAGACTTTAGATGGGCCTAAATGTTGCCTTAATGAAAATCTCTGACTCTGACCGATAGACGGAGATGACGGTAGATCTACATAAGAAATGTGAGTAATCCCCCTGGCGCCGGATTGAGTTTCAGGACTTTGATGGACGCTATTGAGAAGCTGTTCAGAGACAATTCTATTCCTCAATTGTCCATTTATATATCCCTGTTGAAGCAGAAGTCCATTGGGCAGTTGAACTGGAATCATTTGCTGCTGCTGCTGCTGGCTGCCTGCTAAGTTTAAGTTTGGTGCTCGTTGCAGTTGTCCACCAATTAAGAAGTTTCCGTTTCCTAGCGGAGTTGCCTCTGGTGGGGGTGGCTCAGTGTCAGCTTCGGTAGAAGCTTCAACAGGGGTCCCATCGTGCTTGAAATGATGAGCGTGGTGATGCTTGTGGTCTTTATGAGCTTTGCCCGCAGTCAGAGCAACGTGATATAACTGAAGCATTGTGACTTCACCCATCAGCCCTGATTGTTCTGAAAAAAGAGTTACAAGTTAGTACATATAACAAAAGTTTATAATTATAATGGGGGATTAAAAGTCCCTCTTACTCATATATCTAAGTGGATTTAAATATTCGTTGTATAGTTTATTAAAAATCATATTCTGCATTATAACATAACCCAAAGGGCCTTCCAACTGATTGCCATAACTATCCCATAATGATTCGTGAAGCAATTAAAATCAAGAAGTATCGCAATATCAATCGGAAAGATGTCTTAAGTTATCGTCAGCGTGGAATCCAGTGATAAATAGATATAAACCGCAGGTTGTGTTATCAGACAACCCAGGTGACCCTGTTAGTGTGGTGTCGACTCCTTAACAACTAAGGCCGCCTTGGATGGCCAACGAGATTCTTTGTACCAGGTACGATCCGGAGCGGGGATTGCAGCTCCTGCTTCGCAGACGACGACCCACCTCACTAATGAAATCCTTGGCCTCCGCACCCCAAGGGCCAGCAACTTCAACAACTACCGGAACAAAGTCGTACTTTGGTTCCAGGGCGTATGCTTTTGCCGTGTCGCAGTTTCCGCTGCAGATCCGGCTGGTCTAATTGCCTCGCTCAAATGGGAAGGAGCAAAAGTGCTAACACAAGCTGCATCCCACAAGAGACAACGACACTTCTGTGGTTACATCCTGACTTTTATTTATTGCAATAATATCAAACTCAACAAACAATGTAATGAAACGTTGTAATGAAGTGCTGCATCAAATCGAGCCTCTAATCAAACGCTGCCGTGTCTAACTAGATTCTAATGTGAACTTGAGCTGGCTGAGAGGTCCGGGGTAAGATCAAAGCCCATTAATGTATTACATAAATCCCTGTACGGGAGACCCTGCTGGTCCGGAGTACCTCCGTTATGTTTAAACTAAGTACCTACATCTTACAAAACCATACGAAACTTTGTGTTACAGACCAAAAATTATGAAGAGCTGAATCAAGTATTAAAAGTTTGGTTAGGGTCTTAACGCGATGTAAACTTACAAAATGTAGGTAAAGGTAAATATACTCGTATGTTATTATTTTTCTCGACGTTTCATTTGAGCTGCAGTTGGTAGACTGGGAGCAACGATGTCATCCTCGTTGTGGGTAATTCAGAAAAACCT
Organism: Tortricodes alternella; assembly: GCA_947859335.1. NCBI lineage: Eukaryota > Metazoa > Arthropoda > Insecta > Lepidoptera > Tortricidae > Tortricodes > Tortricodes alternella. The sequence continues at coordinate 15,077,403 of OX401970.1, read as the reverse complement.
AAACTAGCCTCTTTTTATTCTGAGGAGCTGAGGCCTCCTCTTTTGACAGACAGAAACTCAAAACACGGTCCCCTTGGCCTCTTTTTAACCTTACTTTTCAAAGGCTATTTGAAGTTGGTTAATTTATTTGTTAAATTATAGTCTTGTATTTATTAACATTGGCTAAGCATTATGGTACGTCATGTCGTTTGTTTTGTCTTACCTTACTATACAAAATTTGCATTGAAAATAAAAGTGTTGTAACAACGCGACATTTCATTACCATAGTAACAATCGGTTTATGTATCAATTAGACCAATTTTATGAGTGTAGTCCTGTTAAACCTTTTAAGCAGAGTATGAGACGCTCTCAATTTTATATAGCTGCTTATTTCAGAAGTCTGATCAGATCCTATCTAAGTAATATTAAATATCTTTCGAGAATACTGTGAGAATACTTACTTATCGGTTCCAGGCCGTCCTTACTGTACACACTCTGTTCTTGACCTGTGATAGCCAGGCCGCCTCCTTTTATTACATGCCCCACCAACTGTAAACATTTTATATTTGTTTTATTTTTGCATTGTTATTCATTTGTACTACATAGCTATATTTAATTTAATTAACTTGTGTTATTTAGAAGGTACTATTTATTAGGCAGCTAAAGGACGTGTTATTAGTCTATTCTCCTCAATTTCTTAATATTTAAGGATAACTTGGACATGGCCGTGCACGATGAGAAACCCTGTATGGAAGAAGAGCAAGTTAATGTGCTAATACTTCTACTATATTACCACATTATTGATTATTCACCTGCAGATATTATAAAACCATACCCTATTGTGGAATCCTCTCCCAACTCGCTCCGCGTTAACCCAGATCTGCCATTCTCCAGTTTTACCATTCCAAGATTGGCACGAATGGTACCAACTGAAAATTAAGCACGACTTAGTAAGAACACGGTATTTTCAGGGTTCAGTAACTCAAAAGAAAAAAAGGAACCCTTATAGGATCACTTTGTTGTCTGAAAATGAAAATGAAAATATTTAATTTGCAAGTAGGCCACCTGGGCTCTTTTACATGTCTGAATCTACCAGCGCTTCGAAAGGTGACATCTGCTGAGAAGAAACGCCGCAAGAAACTCAGCAGTAGGTTTTTTTTCAACTTTGGCAATACAGTTTTATCTAGAAACTAACACAAACTGTGCAATATAAAAACCTAATGGGTACAAATTAATACTAATAAATAACTAATAAGGGAGTTGTATAGTCTCCGCGTCTGGACAAGTTAAGTAACTTAGAGATGTATAAAGTCTCTAAGGGTCATAATAATAAAAATAAAAATTGAAACAAAGAAACATCTAAATCGATTAATCTAGGTTAAATGGAGGTGTAGACAGTCTCCACTGTCAAGTATGAAAATGGAGATGTAAGGTCTCCAAATATCAAAAGAAACAATTTGAAATATAAAATTTCATGTTCTAATAATACAAATATACGAATATGAAAAACTATCAAATCTGTCTGTCTGTCTGTCTGTCAAGACCCTTTTTCTCAGGAACGCGTGGAGGTATCAAGTTGAAATTAATATCAAATACTCGGGCCTGCAGTCCTTTGGAGGTGTGAAAACATCAAACTTCTTAGTCAAAGTAATTTAAAGATACGGCCGTTTATGCCGCCTATTTTGCCATTGCAAGGGAATGAAAACCTACTTCCCGTTAACCTAGAATCATGAAATTTGGCAAGAAGCAAGGTCTTATGGCATATGTTAAGGAAAAAATCCGAATACTGTAAATTTGTAGTAAGTAGGTATTATGAAAAAACGGCATAACATTTTGCCATTCACAATTAAGGGAATTAAAACCTACATGGAACGTTCATGTGAATAAAAATTGTGTATACAACATATAAAATTAACCGCTTCTATAGCCCATTCATAAAACTTCTTATAGCAGCTATAAGTTCTAGTCAGCTCTATAATTAATAGCCGCTTCTAACATGTATTCCATTATTTTGAAAAAATTATACCTCTCCACCCTCCATAATGATTTCTTGCTGGCTCTTCTCAGTGGAGGTTTTTTCCGTACTTGACCTTCATAAGAGCTTGTAAAAACTTAAATTAAACAGAGATCCCTTTGACTTCGATTTTATTGTTTTATTGTTACCACTCCTTATATATTATCGGTTTCCATGTGATCCTGATAAGGATAATGGAAGCATATCCTTCCTTATTTTATTATCAGGATCACATAGAAACCATAGATTAATATTTTTCATGAACCGAGTTGGGTACGTAGATAACCAGTCCCCACTGGTACACAGTTAAGTGCTTTAGCGTTAGATAGCGACAGCGTCATTAAAGTCACTGATATCTTTATTCTCAGTAATTACTATTAGGTTTTCCCTTTGAAACACATACGACCTCCACCCCGCAGCCAAAACAAAACTGATCTAGTCAGGGATTTAAATTTGCTTAGCTAGTAGTAGTGACTACACAATAATGCATTTCTTAATCCGAATTGAAGTCAAAAGGAGGAAATTCTCGTAACGTCTAACCTAAATGTTATCTAATTAAGCCATTGTGCAAATTGTATTTGCGTGCAATTGTGGTTACTTACGTGTTTAACTTTAAAGGATAATTAAGTCTGAAGAACGTCTGCCCGTGGACAGCCATGCTGAAATAACTAGCTTCGGCGTTGTTTGATATCCACGCCGAGATCTCCTTGGGGCTGCCGTCGACTGTTGATAAATAAAAATAATATTAATTATAAATACTAAAAAGTTAAACTCGCGTGGAGAGGGTTCCTATTTCTTTAAATACCGTAGACTTCTTCTAGGTTTTCCTGTAATCTATAGGTAAAGATCTATCGCCGGTCACCGACAGACAGACATACAGACAGACAGATAGACAGACAGACAAACACGCACACTAGTTATCCTATAAGGGATCCGTTTTTTTCCTTTTGAGCCACGGCAGCCTAAAAATATATACAGTTCAGCTAGTTTACGAGTTCTTTCTGTCAAATAAACATCTTTACTCATTTGTGATAACACGCTGGTGACATTTAAACGTTTTAATCCGAAACAACAAACTATACATTATTATCGCACGTTGATAACAATAATGTCACTATACAAAATTTGACAATTTTGGGTTATTAATGCCATGTACTTATTCGCCGCGCAAATTATACAATGCAGAGACACCCGTTATTGTTCTAGTCCCAACAGAAGTCGATAGAGATCGTATGGACGTTCTGTCGCCGAGGTGGGATGCAAGATGCAAAGCTAACAATGTTGTGTATCAAAAAGCTTTCAGTACAATAAACAACATGTTTTGTTTTTTTTATTATTATTATGTATTCCAGTTCATATTGAATATTCATAGCTAAGACAGGAAAACGTCTGTCGGGTCAGCTATTTAGTTACTTTAATAATAAATTGTCATAATAATTTCTGCAGCGAGCGTACATTTTATGTAAAACTTGATCATTTGATCAAGCTCTCGTTTTCTTATGTTGATTATATCTGTGCTTCATGCACCTAATTTAACGAGGAGTTACCCAAGGTTTGATATTAAATTTAGTACGACTGAATATGACTCTTTTTGTGTTTTTTTGAATTTCTGAAGTTATGATTGTATTAAAAAAAATAAGTTGCGACATTAACATCACTGCAATCGGTTACAGTTTGCCAATTGGCCAAAATCAAGTCTTCTCCTTCTTTTTAGGGTTCCGTACCTCAAAAGGAAAAAAGGAACCTTTATAGGATCACTCGTGTGTCTGTCTGTCTGTCTGTCTGTCTGTCTATCCGTCTGTCACAGCTAATTTGCTCCAAAACTACCGGACCGATTGATTTGAAATTTGGTATAAATATGTAAGTCAGCGAGCGGAACACGGACGCATGACGTAAATATATGAATTTTAAACATGGGGCCACTTTTGGGGGGTAAATTAGAAAATTTTAAAAAAAGGTATGCAAATTATGTCGTGTAACATATCAAATGAAAAGGCTTATTATGAGGATTCTAAATATATATTATTTGCAATTTTAGGATAAATGGTTTGGAAGTTATTTAGGAAAATAGGCAAAAATTGACCATTCCCCCCCCCTTCTCTCTGAAACTACCGGGCCTAAAATTTTGAAAAAAAATACTAAAAATAGTTCTTTACCTATAGATTACAGGAAAACCTATAAGAAGTCTATGGTATTTAAAATAACATAGGAAATTTCAGATAATCATGTATGGAACGGAACCCTCTCCAGGCGAGTTTAACTCGCACTTGTCCGGTTTTTATATTTAAGTAGTCAGTCTTTGAAACCCAGTAATTAATCATTTTGTTTTTGGATTAGGACAAATCAGACCAGCCATAACTATGTCAAGGTCCGTAACAGTGGATTTACACACGACGCCAACTGATTTGGATTTAACGAATATGTGATCAAGACAAGTTTCAGTCTTGGTTACTTTTGTAATAGATGGAAGTAGGCCATGTGCAGATATCATACACGAATAATCAGCATGCTGGGTATTGCGCGAGGCATTCAAGATATCTGTATTGATATCTCCAGCGATTACTATTTGCCTTGAACTTGTTTTAATTAGAAATGCATCTAGGGAATTTAAAAATTCATCGACAATTGTGAAAGACGACCGGTAGATAACCAAAATAAGCATTTGATCCGGAGCTCATTACATAACGCCGAGAGCCAAGTTTTTACATACACTACGACTCCACCACTCTTGTTTATGATATTTGTAGTGTGAAATGTTTGATAACCTGGGAGTTGATCTTTTTGACGCCTTGTTTAATCAACATTTGGTGAGAATAATAACGTCATAATCAATATTTAATCGTGTTACGGATACGATTAATGAATCGAAGTTCTGCTGAAGACTTCTTATGTTCAGGGATACAATTTTAAAGCTTTATTTAAAAGTAAAAAAAATATCACAACATTCCAATAAATCGAGCGCATGACAGTCAATGGCCCTGTGATTATCTAATTCTTCTTCCAGATCACGTAACGGCATCTGAGCAGACTAAACTAAACGGTGGATGCATTACATACCATGTGGTCGGCGCTCCTGAGTTACATACTTAAGTTATTATACCCGCAGAAAGTAATGTGTATGAAGTGTGGTGTTTGTGGTGTGTATGGGAGTACTTAGAATGACGCAAATAGAAGATCAAGAAAAAGCACTGAATTAGGATACGGCTGCCGGTATCATTGTGGCTGGACATCCTGGGATTTATTGGCGGCGTCGCAGGTGTCAGGGCCAAGGCACCGTTCGAGGTCTGAAGCGCATCGCACGGGGATCGCGGGGCTCCCTTCTTGTTTGCGGATAAATATCAATCCATTCCTCGTCCAGCAGTATTTATTTCCCAGTGTGCTTGAACTGAGCCTAGCATATCGAAAAAACAAACGATTCATTTTCGTTAACCGTTCGTTGAAAAATAATTTCATGAAGGGCCAATCTATCTGCAGAGGTAAGGTAACCCCTGGCCTTGGTAGCCTTAAAAAATTCGTTGCGCTTAGCCCGTTGCACCAGACGAACAATCAAAGGTCCTGGCTTTATGCTTTCCATTTCAAGGCCGACTCTGGTCATGAAGTCCAAAGCCTCCTTTTTTAAGTGAATGCCGATCTTGATTGCTGTAAAGAGACCTATGTGCATCTCGATTTTATTCGGGGCTGGGATCAGGACCTGGTTGTTCAGCTTATCCTCTAGTTGGTTCACTCTTTGCTTAACGAAAGAATTTTCGAGTTGCTGGTCCTCAAGTGCTCTTATTTTAACGTTGGAGTTTACCAGTCTGGATTCAAACACATCTAGGCGCGAAGTGCACTGAGTGACACAGTCAGTAAGATTTTAACAACCTTATTTCAGACGTGAGCACAGCAATGGCATCATAATCAGTAGCTCCTGTTGTCGCAGCACCCTGCGCTGGCGTTTTGCAGTTTTGCGGGCGCAGTATCACATTCGTGTTAGTGTCGTCCATGCCAAAAGAAGGCCTCACTGGAGAATTCAAATTTCCTGTCTTAGCCAGGTTGCACTGACAACCCGGACAAATCAAGTCTAGTTTACAAATCCCCTGCAGCTCACGGTTGTCCTTTATGTTAACATATATAGTGGTATGACTCGTTACATTTAAAGCATTCCATGTACTGGCTTGTTATTAGAGGTATTGTCTTACGGCAAGCGGCGCAGCTTTTTGTCATTTTCAACAACGAAGAGCCTCGCTACGTGGCATTCACGCGCGCGAATGACAAGTGACGTAGCGAGTGATGCAGTACAAGAATTTATAGTACAGAAACAGCTCATATATAGCACAGGTGGTGATACTGTTGGTAAGGTTCGGTAAACTTTTAAAAATTCGGGTCGTGTGGCTACGCTCCCGCTGGCCCAGTGGCCTTTCAGGCAGAGTACAATTCCGAGAACACTCACGATCTTCTGTTTGAATTCTGCAGTTCACCAAAACTTGCAAATCCTTGCAAAAAATACTAGTTCAATGCTGTTAAATGATAGCAAAAAAGTCGCTCCTTATTGTTTCTGACCAAGCCGTGCAATATTACACAATGAAGCGTGGGCGTGCGGTATGTTCGGTTTCGAAACGTGCGTGACCGTAAGTAGAATAATTGCACCCAGAGGTGTGACGCTTGCGAGCGACCCGCATGTCACAAAAGAAACACCAAACACTCAGGAATTAAATTAATATATCACGAGCCCCAGTGTGAGCATAATACTCATGCGTGAAAAAGTCGTAAGTTCTCAGGTGATGTAGTGAAAAAGCTATACCTATCTGTTGCACATTTTTATTTTATCAAGTAACCAGACGCTGTACAGATCTCGTTTTACCGACTTTCAAGGTTAAACATACAACGTTTTTAGGCTTCCGTAACTCAGAAGGATAAACGATTAAGCTTCTAAGTCAACGCAATAAAAAAATCCGGCCATGTATACGTATCGTATATATGTAGTATGGAAGTATCGTCATTTTAAGAGCTAGAAGCTTGGAATATTTTCTAGGCTGTTGATTTGATATAAATAAATATAACATTCAAAGTTTGTAAAAGTTTTACCCTCAAGGGTCTAAAATAACAATAGGGAATAGGGGATGAAAGTTTGTATGGAAATATGCTACTGAACCGATTTGAATGAAATTTGGTACACAGATAGTCTAGAGCCTGAGAAAGGACATAGGCTACTTTTTAATGCGAAAAAAGGGTTGTAAGGGGTTGAAAGGAGGGGATGAAAAGTTGTATGGAACTATCGTTATTTAGAGCTAGAAGCTTTAAACTTATTTTTTAGGCTGTTAATTCGATATAAATAAATATAACATTCAAATTTTGTAAAATAACAATAGGGAATACGGGATGAAAGTTTGTATGGAAATATGTAAGATTTATGTGAATGTTTTATAAGTTTGCGACAAGAGACAAAATATTAGAGCCATGCTGATGTAACATTTACGGAGTAAATCAAAAAAGAAATAAGCCGATAGCGCTACAGTTTTCTTTTTTCGTTTGGAAAGATAGCGAATTTATTGCTTAAAATGATTGGAAATGATTTCCTCTATGTCCCTTTGATTTGATCTATACTTTCACGCCATGCCATGGCCATGGCCCAGTTGGCCCTAGGGTATATACGCCCCTGCCTATTGGACTCGTCAAACCAAACATAATAAGCCCAAACTCGAGGGCTTTACTAGTAGTCATTGAAGAGTTCCACTATCCACTTCCTGGCTCCATGGTCAGATCAGCTCGATGGTACCAAATTATTGTATTGTCATCCGAATTGCATGCACTTGCAAAGTTTCAAATATTTACGATAATTAGAAGTAGGTTAAAATTACGTGGAAAGCTTCCATTACATACATACATACATACAGGTCAAGCTAATAAAAGCGTGTTAAAAATGTAAAAGCTGTTTATTGTTTACATATATACAATCCAATTTACGTCATACTGTGTAGTTATTAAGGTTGAAATTCTAAATGCAAGTATGTGGTAAATAAAACGCCACTGCCCTGATAAGGATAACGAGCAACTCCATCAGAATGCGACACTTTTTCTCAGGACAAGTTAATACGCTGATTATGACAATGCACGTGCACTGGTTACTGCATTCGGATGAGCACTAATTGGAGCTTTGCGAATTTCGCTAGCCTCACGAGTGACGGAATACTGCGTCGTCACTCTATAGCATGTGTTATTTATTGATTTAACTCTATGGTTAGTAACGTACAATGGCTAAGCATTACACGGCTTAGTTAAACCTCACCTGAATAAGAGAATAAGGGATGATCTTCTGAGTGGTTGTGGAATTTAGACCACATGCACAGTGTAAACTCTTTCAAATCCGGTAAATCCTTTTCATATTCCAAATACTGGTAAAGAAATTCCTGGTTCATGGACACTTTGTAGACGCTGCAGGTATCCGCCTCCGCGGCCGCGGCCGGGGCCGCACTGTAGGCATTGGACAGCTTACTGCTGGTGTACGAGGAATGGCTAGACGGCCTTTGGTTCACTATTTTTAAATGTGGACTGTAAATAAAACAATGCAATATAAAATAGTAGTTTATGCAACGGTTGCATAATTTTAGGCCTTAAAACACTAGTGCGGTTTTCATGAAACGAGCCGATAGGCGAGTTTCATAATAAGATTGCACGTGTGTTTTAAGGCCAAATTATGCAGAGTTGCATACATAACTTTATCTACACACATATTATAAATCCTCCATGATGGGTTCAGAAACAATATTTTCTGGCAACAAGTTATTTGTTGCAATCGTGGCTGCATATTTCCGATATCCGGCGCATTTTCACATCACACACACTCCGAGAAGACTACTTACTATTCATATTTTCAACTAAAATGTAAATTACAAACAACTTTTTCTATTCAATTCAACAACAATTCTAGTTTCGTTCAGCAAAATACCAACATGGCGGCAATTCGATCCTCCGTCAAGACCATTTTTTTTAAATCATAGACAAGCGAATGAAGTCTCTATTCTCATGTCACTCGAGATCAAATGTCGTTCGGTTTATATTAAAAAAACATACTGAATTGATGTTTCGTATCAATAACTGTTTAATATCTCTGGATACTAGAATAGAGACCCACTTGAGTTTTGACAGCTGTTCCAAATTTAATCTCATTTCTTTACTAAAAACGATAAAGAAATAACATTGCAGCACTGGTTTTTCCTAATTGGTTGTCAAAATGGTGGTCATTTCCTATGGTTTTTGATTAAACAATGGAGGTTTTATGATATGGGTGTAGATAAATAATGTTCTAAAACAAGTTCAGGTTGGATATACTGAAGATAAGATTAAAACCGCTCTTGCCTAGAGTCTAGAGATCCTTCTGACGTTTTGACGTATGTATTATATGTAACTAACGATTCCGGAATGATTGGCTGCCAGCCGTTTTCCCTTGCCGACGTTACCCCCACCAGGACACAGAGTAACAGGAACCGCATGTTCTGTAACAAAAAATGAAATTATGATAATTGAACACCTTCACCGGAAATAAGTAAGTGGAGTATAGGGGTAAAAAGTATAAGACTAAACACGCGAGTACAGGTGCCTACCCATGCCCATCGGCAACAAACTGGTTTTCATATCGGTACATAAACAGATGAAGGCTAAAAATACTTAGTTTTATTAATCGCCGCGGCCACTAAGGCCTTGAGTAAACCCTTTTATATAAAACATTAAAACTAGTATTGAATTGCTTACACATTTGGGAAACTTCCAAAATAATAGTAGATTGTTGCACCAAGTAGAAAGTGATTCATTTTCATGCCGAGTGTTAGTTTGTAGCCCGAGAGTAAGCGAGGAGCTAAAATCACGGACGCAATAATTCATCACTTGATGCGAGGTGCATAATCTAATTTTATTTCAACTACTGCACAAACTTGTTAAAAAAAAGTAATAAGTAAAGTTGAAAACTAAAACGTAAAAACGATTTTTGCTCCTGGTATGACGCACCCTTAGATTTTTGATATAGCGTATATAGCGTTGACATGCGCACGTTCTCCCCGAATCATATTATGATACCCCATTTATTAAAATAGTCCAGTGGTTCAGAAGCTAAAGTGGAACAGTTTCACAGAAAACTTGTATCTGTTCGATTCATTTCCATACTCGCGTAATTTATTTTTATTTTGTTCGGGAATAATTATAACCGAATTCCACGCGGACGATAAATTATAAAATCGAGAAATATAGATTATGTTTTGCATCCCTCGATCGCAGCCCCACCTGGATTTTACTTCAATAGTGGAGTAACTGCGTCCCATCGAAATTTAGCCCAGCGACCCTAACATGCATGGAACAAAGATAAGATAGACCGTCTTATCTCTAAATGCGTCTCTCTCAACTCGTGCCGACGAAAGAGATAGTCATAGAGATAAACGGGTTTAATTTATCTTTGTGGCATGCATGTAAGGGCCGCTGTGGCAAGACCTGTATGTAAAAGTGCAGTTACACGAGCAAAATTTTCACGGAAATGTGTGGCCGGCAACTATAGGCATCTTCCTCTAACGTACGAAGTTACAGTAAGACAGCGATAGTTGCCGGCTTTTAATTGCCGTAAAAAGTAGGTCGTGTAACTGCACGTTAAGACCGTGGTGTAGGCCATTTATTGCGGACATTCTAGCGTCCTGTCACTTTTCAACTAATTAGTTGATGGTAGACTAGTGGCCGAATTCAGAAACGCCACTTAAGCATTTGACTTGATATTAAGTAGTAAAATGTCCCTCAACTAGTTGTCAGCCTATACATAAACGTCACTGAAACGTCACTTTAATTAAAGCTCGATTTGAGTGGCCTCTCTGAATTCAGCCATATGCCTCATGCTGGGAACTTGTGTGCGGAATTCAATTTAATACTTAGCATTGCTGCGAAGGATGAGCATCGTCAGGAAATCTGTACACATCTGTGAATTAATTCAACTATGTGTGTAAATTCGCCAATACACTTTGCCCGCGTGAGGATTACTACCCAGTCCCTCTCGTAATAGGAGCAGGCCTATACTCACTGAGATAGATATTGGCAAATTAAGGAGCTGGTGCGAAAGCAACGAAGCTTTATGTGTAGAGTGCTAGGGGGGGCTAGTCCTACAAGTTTGTTTGTCTTTGTCCATAAGCCCGGGCACAAAAGTTCGGTTTCCTGGTGCAGTTTTTAATTAGAAATTATAATTCGGAATTCCGTGAGCCTCTCAAACACGTTCATTCTTATTACATTATTTTATAATATACTAGCTTCGTCCGTGTTAAATTCGGTTATAATTATTCCCTAGGGAACTTTTGACTTAGCCGGGATAAAACTTACCCTATTTCCATATTCCATAATTTCAGGAGCTAAGATCTAACTATATACTATGTTTCATGAAAATCCGTTCAGCCATATGGAGCTGAGTGGTAACAAACATACAGACACACGCACACACACATGCACACACACGGACACACACATACACACAAACTTTTACATGTGTAATATTAGTAGCGTTAGTACGAAGTAGGATTGTTCGTTCGAAGAGTTTTTTTGTATCAAATTTTAAGAAGATATCAGCATTAAATTAGTTATACCCATGCAAACATTCAATACACCAAGGCGTCTTATATTAGGGGAGATTACATTTATTTCTTGAACCCCCTCCCTTCCCTTCCCTTTTAGGAGTAGTTTCGCTTTTTTCTTGATCGCGTACCTAATTGTTTGTTTTGAATTCCATTTATACAAAGTTTCAAGTTCATAAACATTATGGACTCGGTTCTTCTCCTACAAAGTTTAACGCTCCAAGGCACCCCATTTTGAGGGTAGTTTATTTTTAGGGTTTCGTACCTCAAAAGGAAAAAACTAAACCCTTATAGGATCACTCGCGTGTCTGTCTGTCCGCCTGTCACAGCCAATTTGCTCCGAAACTACTGGACCGATTGAACTGAAATTTGGTATTCATATGTAAGTCGGTGACCGCAACACGGACGCGTGACGTAAATATATGAATTTTAAACTTTTGGGGGGTAAATCAGAAAATTAAAAAAACAGTTATGCAATCTATATTGTGTGACGTATCAAATGAAAGGGCTTAGTGTGAGGACTATATATATATATTTTCTGTTTGGAAGTTATTTAGGAAAATAGGCGAAAATTGACCATTCCCCCTCCTTATTTCCGAAACTACTGAAAAAAATACAGTAAATAGTTCTTTACCTATAGATTACAGGAAAATCTTTAAAAAGTCTATGGTATTTAAAGTAATGCAGATAATCATGTACGGAACGGAACCCTCTCCACGCGAGTTTAACTTTTTTTTTCTCTAACGTTTACCTAATAATTTGATGTGAAGAGTATTTATACCAATTTTCATATTTATAAACCCACCGAATTAGTATTTGCCATAGGTACTAACTTCAATACCCTTTTTTACCCCCTTCCAGTTTTACATCCAAAGGTTTCTATAGTCTATGTCCGCATTGTAATCCACCCAGTAGTTTTAAAGTTTATCGTGCACATAGAATCAGACAAACAGACATGATATTCAATAAAAACCGGTCAAGTGCGAGCCTGACTCGCGCGCCGAGGGTTCCGCAATTACGTATGAAAAAGAAACACTACCTTGTAAGTACGGAACCCTAAAAAAGAAAAAAATAGCTTTTTAGAACGGGGTAACCATTTACAACCTACCTATGAATAAGACAAAAAATAACTTTCGCAAGCTCCTATCTCCGTTCAATCGTAAAGTGTGATACGACTTTGCAAAGGTTATTCCATTTAACGTTTTTTTTATGTGTTGTAATTACAAATTCACGGTTTTTGGACTTTTTCCTTTACTTGTGCTGTAAGACACTGCTTCTTGCCAAATTTCATGATTCTAGGTCGACGGAAAGTACCCTATAGCTTTTGATTCCCTTTGGATTTCCTTGAAAGTATCAACATATAAGACATAAACAGCCATATCTTTTGATTGCGGTGACTTAGAAGGTTTATTTTTTCATAGCTTCAAGCGATTGCAGACCTGAGTATTTTATATTAATTTCAACTTGATACCTCCACGCGTTCCTGAGAAAAAGGTCTTGACAGACAGACAGACAGACAGACAGACAGACAGACAGACAGACAGACAGACAGACGGACAACCAAGTGATCCTATAGGGTTCCTTTTTTCCTTTTGAGGTACGGAACCCTAAAAACCAGTGGGATGTGTTGTGTTGCTCATTCTGAAGCTCCCCATCGAATTTTTTAATTGTTATTTCAACTTTTTCCTCTTTATGATTTTATTATAATGTATAGATTAGCTTCACTTATACTCGTATGTAACTCAGAAACGAACTGTGTATGTAAAAAAGCCTACAAAGTCGATTTTAACCTGCTTCTAATTGTTGCATCGATTTGAAAAATTAGCAAGTAGCTCGAGGAAAAAAATATTGTGGATGGAATGGTCGAAAGCAGAAAGTTTGACTTCGGAACTTTGTTCGGACTAGTTAGGACACAAACATACTACTTAAAAGTCCTCACCCCTCGAAGGTCTTGCCACCGACTTCAGACGTTCAGAATGCAAGGACTGTTGACCGTTAAGGAGTTCTTTTGCGAAACTCACTATCATTTCCGATTTACCAGATGCGCTTTAATGAAATCAAGTTGCTTAGTGACAGAGACTAGGAAATGTCATTATCATCCCTTAACTGTCTATCATTGAAGACTTTCAAGTAGCAATCCATGGACTCCATCATCACCTCACTTGAACAAAATATAGTGCTGTTCTTGTGCAAATACTCGGTTGTGCTTGCTTCATCATTTGAGGAGTTGTTGATCATCAGATTAAGCCAATTTTTCTATAGGACCATTTATGAACTATTCCAATAAAAATGAATTAACGATATCGGCTCACGGGGTGAAAAGCTATGCGAGCACATACATAAAAAAGCCAGTCAAGTGCGAGTCTGACTCGCGCGCTGAGGGTCCCGTACTTACCTATGAAAACAGACAGACGGTACCTTGTAGGTACGGAACCCCTTGGACCTAGGTAAAAATTAAAAAAAAATGCTTTTAACAACCGGGTAACCATTTACAACCTACCTATGCAAAGGTTATTCGGTTACATATATTTTTTGTGATGTAACTACAAATTTAGAGTTTTCGGACATTTTCCTTTACTTGTGCTATAACACATTGCTTCTTGCCAAATTTCATGATTTTAGGTCAACGAGAAGTACCCTTTGCGACTCCCTTGCGAGTCTCAAAATAAATGTTGGCATAAACGACCGTATCTTTTGATTGCGGTGACTTAGAAGGTTGATATTTCATAGCTCCAGGAGATTGCAGACATGAGTATTTGATATTAATTCAAATTGATACATCTACGCGTTCTGAAAAAAGGCCTTGATACACAGACAGACGGACGGACAAACAGACAGACAGACAAACATACGGACAAAGAAGTGATCCTATAAGGGTTCCTTTTTTCCTTTTGAGGTACGGAACGCTAAAAATGTATTTGCTGAAATGAAAATATGCATTTGCTGAATATTGTAATTCAGTATTTCAAACTGATAACCCTCAACTAAACCCTGAGGATGCTGAAAGGAGTTTAAGCTCAACTGTAAGTGCTTTACGCATAAGCAAACAAAGTTAAACGGGTTGCTGTAAACAAAGTTAGGCAAGCAGTTCGCAGGCTCAAACCCTTTTCCTCTTGCGGTCCTGATGCCACACCGCCTTACCTGGATTGCTGGACCAAACTAGAAATTCTACTTTTATAAATATTAAACCTTTGTCTTAAAACTAGCGTTTACCTTGAAAAATGGAATCTGTCTTGAGTCATTCCAATACCTAAAAAGACCCTATCGCCGGACGTTACAACTTATAGGCCTATAGCAGTACTGTCAGTATTCGGCAAGGTATTGGAATCAACAATTTGTCACTACATCACCAGACAGGTTAGAGCCAGTTTGGATGATTCCTAACATAGTTTTCGCGCCGCTAGTTCGACAGTGACCAATCATCCGTCCGTCTTGTTGATTACGTGACGGCTCAAATGGATGCTGGTTGCCAGGTCGATGTGGCATATTTCGATTTTCGAAAGCCGATACATGTCATAAATAATAATATTCTGTTGCGAAAGCTTTCGAGTATCGGCTTCGTGCCACAATTATTGAACTTCTTTGCTATTTCCGGGATCGTAGACAGTTGGCTAAACATGAATCTTTAGAATACTACACTCGATCTAGTATTAGCCAGGGAAGTATACTTGCACCTTTTCTGTTTCTTTTAATGATAAATGACCTCTCAAGGTCTCTGATGACATCCAAATGTTGGATGTTTGCAGATGATGTAAAAGTCTATCATCCTATAGCAGTTCTCGCCGACTGTGATGCTCTCCAGACCGATATAGCGGATATTTCTAGGTGGAGTGAGTCTAAGGAGTTACTATCTAATGTTACCAAGTGTCATAACATTTTCCAGATCTATATAAACATGATCAGGACTGAGTAGAGTACGCTCTTAACGGAGCCATCATGGAGCGTGTTACCCTGATTCGTGATCTTGGAGTGAACTTTGACACCAAACTAGACTTCCGGGACAATATTGTAGTCACGTGTAAGGAGGCTAGCAAAACATTAGGTTTCATAATGCGAACTACCTCACAGTTCCCTGATATAGTAGCATTAGTAGCCATACTATTCTCTATTACGCCTACGATCGTTCTAAATTGGAGTACAATACAGTTACCTGGAATCCCTGTGAGAAAAAGTATGCTCTAATGTTAGAAAAAATTCAATTCAAATAATTTGATAGATACTTTATCCTCTCCTTTACCCAACCAAATTTGTTTCGGGTATTGTCGATCTTGATACCTTAGAGCATATGCGAAAGTTGCTGACGCTTGTACATTATTGCCGGCTCTTGAGGAATGAAGTCGACAACGCTTTGTCCTCGGAAAATATGCGGCTATCCGTGCTGAGTTCATATACCTACGCCAATTGATTTGGTACCCGTCGTCGGCTTCGTCTGTTCGCGATTCCGGACGGGGCCACCACATGCCACGCGCGTAACGCCCCTACTCCTAGAGCACTGAAATTGCTAAATGCCTTTTTAGGCGAGGTACAAGACGCCGATGTGTTTGCGGACCAATGATGTTATCTGTTAAGAGATCTGGAGCACTTCCTAAACATGTGCCTTTAAATACAAATTGTAATTTGTGGTAAGTTTATTTATCTTAATACCTTATTTATTCCTTAATAAATTTATTGAATTGGTAGACTTGACTTGACTTGACTTTATGTGTAATTTTAATTAATCATTTCGTGACATCAATTTTTTATATATCTATTGACCTAATTTTGTTTTTTAACATTATTTTATTTGATTTTTCGTTATGTATTGTTTTATTGAAGTATTGATGGAATGGACTCAATTTTATTGATTATTTAATAAAATTAAATGTAATGTAGGTATTATAACAAGCATAGTGAGTGCCTTTGGGGAACCGGTAAACTCATTGTGTACTTTTTCTGAAATAAATAAATAAGAATGTGGCCCGTTTTAGGGACTGCCGGAGCGATGCCTCTATTTCGTGCACACGTGGTTTAATTAATACGTAACTTCTGCTCCTTGAGGCCCGGAATCGTGCGCTGACAGGGGATAGGTCGTAATTACCACCCTGAACTAGGATTGGATTGGACAGAGTGCGTCTCGAGTCTTTTCACACGCAGGAGGACTTATCAGGGCGAGTGCCCTCTTAGTCAGTGTGGACAGAGTGTAATAGTTGCTTTACCTGCACATGGATTATGGAGTGACTAGCCGTTTGCACGTTTTAATCGACAGGTAGAGCCATCTGTCGGTTGCGAGCGCTAACACGGGTTTCTAGGTATAAAGTTTGTTTGCCGAAAGTTGATAAATATTATGATATCGCCGCGAATTAGCGTCTGTCGCTTACCTATCGCAAACTGTCGGGCGTCGCTTATCTCCACGCGCACTGAGTTTTGTGGTATGAGGGACGCAGTTGTTGTGCGGCACCGTGCCGGGTGGGCGAGCGCCATATATTGCCATTCCGTTCTGGAATACGCTGCGAGTGTGTCGTTT
This sequence comes from Tortricodes alternella, assembly GCA_947859335.1. Lineage (NCBI taxonomy): Eukaryota > Metazoa > Arthropoda > Insecta > Lepidoptera > Tortricidae > Tortricodes > Tortricodes alternella. The sequence continues at coordinate 15,060,335 of OX401970.1, read as the reverse complement.
GGGTGTTCGAGTGTTTTTTTAGACGAAGATGATGAATTTTTCATAATAAACGTAACCGTCGTCCAATTATATGCCAGAAATGGGACATATATAGGCTATTCAATAATAATATATAATGAAAAAAATATAGTTTTTCCCTTTATTTTTTTATTATCATCGGTACAAATAATTAGCGGGTCACTATTTGTAATGAGTTAAGAAGCCCTGATTTTTATTTTTTTATCAGCTCCCGGCGAATAGACTTTAAGTCGTTGCAGAGCCTCACGTTCCGATGATAAGGAAAACTGAGGTGAAAATCTTAGTTTCCATAAATGAGTACCCATTAAATGTAAGGGCATCAATCAAATAGAACATCTTTGAATACTCGTTAATCAATGGTAGTTACCTATAGTATTTGAGAATTAAAAAAAACAAAAAAAAAACGTTAAAATAAAGTAACCGGATATGAGGTTAGTAGTGACGTCAATATGATTGTCGATGATTTTGTCGATTATGTGCGTAACTTAAAAAGCGTACATTCACTTTTACATTGTCAATTATCTCTTTCTCATAACGCTTTTATGAAATGTAAAAGATATTCGCGCTTATTGGTGCTAAAGAGCGGGAATATCTTTTACATTTCATAAAACTGTTCAGGGTCTCTATTCGGGAATGTCCAAGCGATATTTTTGCGACTGGATAGCGAGATAAGCATCCCACTCTTACACCTTACGCATCGTGTGGAAGAGTGGGTTGAGAATCTCGCTAGCGCTATAATGTCGCTTGGATGTTCCCGAATAGAGGTGTATGCATAGGCCGTTGTTTGTCTTTCCTGTAAGACGGGCGAGCGTGGTGGTGGGCCAAGACAAACAGAGGCTTATGCCTGAAGAACTCCAGTGCAGCAGTAATGGCTAAATTAAATTAATTTGGCCACCGTATACGGCGACCGTATCAGTTTCAAACGGATCTGGCCGACTGGCATCGTCTTTATACTAATGTAGTGAAGCCGACGCATACGGCCTGGCCAAACGACCACTTAATCATGTCCGGCCGATTAAACGGTGAGAATTAACGTCAAACGTCAATGGATACCGTTCTTTTACAAATTGTATGCATCTGACATTTCGCTTAGGTACATGAACTGAGATTTGGGGGTCCTGGTACTACGTATGTATACATATTATGTACATTACGCTGCGCACGCAACAGCAAAAATGCCCGCCATTTATGTTATTTTTTGTCAAGTTAGAGTTGGTTGCGCAGGAATTGTCGAAATGACGTGACAAACAAATGAGTTTAACGCCAGTATATAATGTTGTAGAAGCCCAAATGGCCAATGTTAGCCTCTTACCAACTAAATGAAAGGAGGAATACACATTTAGGATAACTTCTTAAAGTGGAAACAAAGTTACCTATGCCTATCAGTGGCGAAGCCTACCTACAAGCCGATTCCTGACGGCAAGCTAAAGCTACGGCTAGCTGTTAATGAAGTCCATGCTACTGTAACAAAATTTCAGACTCGCACGTAACGGTTCTAATTCTTCCTTCCTTTAGGAAATATTTGACGCTTCGCCACTGATGCCTATATATATATTTTCCTCACACGATGCATACTAAAAACTTGTATGATACAACTTGAATTGATAAAAGAGCGTAATGTGTTTACCGTCCGCTCGCATTTCCTGTATAAATTACCAGTAAACATTCACTACAGTGAAAAAGACATCGACGCGTTTCCATCTGTCGGAATGTAATTGATTTGGCATTATAATAATTTTATTTATTTATATTTATTACTCCTCTGCTGCACTGGGAGTGAAGAAATAGCATAGAATGCGTGCAGATGCTTATCATCCTGGTATGTCTTAAAAGTCGACTAAGGGACGGGTCCTCTCCAACATGGTGGACTATCTGTATTGGCGATGGGCTGATCACCTGTCACCATACGGTTCATCATACTTACTTAGGACTAATTAATCGAACGTGGCCACAAGTAGTCTTGTGGCTCTGCCCACCCCATTAGGGATTTCGGGTGTGATGCTATGTATGTATGTATGTATAATTTTATAGCTGTTCATTAATGAGTTTTTATCTTCGTATATTGAAAAAAAAAACAATGTTACATGGGTGGGTGTTATGTGAACAACAGATGTCATGACATTCAATAAAAATATTTAAAATCAGTTATTATTGTTTCGTTCAAAAATAATGAGAGCGTGACTCGATTTAAAAGGTGTCGTGGTTATGTACAGCCGCCGTGTAGTAAGTAGTATACGAAAGCTATTCTAGCGAAATGATTCCGGTTGCCACACATTATGTAACCCGCGTCCGAGCGGTTCCGACTGCCGCTAGCTGATTGCCGAGACTGTGGTGCGCCAGACCGACTTAGATTCGCAATCGCTCTTCCGACACTACCTATGACGTTTCGATGATTCAAGCACCAACCATCGCCGTATTTAGATTATTAACATATGTTACATAACTGATCTTAATAAGCACGTTCCGCATTAATATGTAACTAATAACCTGCACATAATTGTGCTGAATGCCTTTTCTTTTACTCTTTCATAATACTTAGAACAACTGTGGTGCAGCAATACGGCAAGTGCTTTTGTGACAATTTATTGATTAAAATCAATAGAAAGTAGTTTCAGTTGATAAACTGAGAACGATAAATAATTATCTGGAGATTGTGTTGTTTATTTTACCATACTTATTAACTCATCGAATCGGATCTCTCGCTCGCGCTTAGGAACCTTATGGAGTGCCGTTTAGTAAGGCCGATTTATGGCCTCAGAGCCAGTCCGTAACGACCTAACAATAGTCTATCTCAACTCATAAAAACCAAAAAACCCTTTTATGTAAACAGAACAATCGGGTAATAATAACACTGTAAACCATGAACACTATTATAGTCATTGCTAAAGTATGAAAGTTGTTCGCTCATACTTTCATTAATTGACATAGCTGATTGGTACGATCAGAACAAATATCCTTATTCAAGCATATCAACGATGTATTTTACATACATTTCTTTCAAATACATTATTTCTTTAATTGGCACCTACGTAATGAGTAAGCACAGTTTAGCTGATATAAAGCCCACCCCAAGTCAGCTGCAAGAGCTTACTTTTCTTGTTGACTAAAAAATACATCAAAATATACTAAAAGAATCGCAGAGCTGAAATCCATTGAGTATGAGTGTAATAAAATTAATAGAACATCGCAAAGCATCACGATCAAATACTGCTACAATGTAAAACCGGCCATCATTTGATTAAGTTCAGTAACTGTAGTCAAATTATAAAATAATTTTGGGTTAAAATACTCACGACCTGTTCCCAAAATGTAATATCCATAGACGCGCGTACTCACTACCACGAGTTATTCACATACTGGTCAGAAGAGTGGTGCTGGAGACTACGTCGCGCCCCACCCTGACAGCTTTCTTCCAAACCCAATTGCCTTCATTGAAAGCGACATTCGCAATCTAGTGTCACGACACACACATGTACGACAATAGCCTCTAACCCGTATATTTAAAATGCACCAGGGTAATCTAGTTTATATTCAGATGCGCATATCAGATGTAAGCTTTCTCTTGTACAATGAATTCACTTGCAATTTCGAATTATTTTCTGCAGTTTAATTGCATAAAACAGTTCGGTTTAGTATTACTGTATAGCACTCTCCCATTTAACACTGGATATTGTAACTGTAGTAAGAAAGTTTCGCTTCAACTAAGCTGGTGATGAGGATATCAGTCGTTTTGAGACTCACTCGAATTGGAAAACTCAGTCAAGCTCGATACAGATTGGAAATTGATTGAGCGTACAGCTAAAATAACTTACTATTCGGGAAAAAATTTATGGCTCATGACGTTAAATTAATCATAAAATTATTATAAATTCGTCGTATTTACTTTTATACATATATTTGTAAGGCAATGCGTGATGTTCTAGGGCATGCACCCGCTAAATCACTGTACCGGAATTCCCGGGAAATCACGGTGGATCCAATCAAACGGGTTCTATTTAATGCCGGATTTAAAATTCCCGTTACTGGTTTTTGTCAGTAAATAAGGCACACATATTTATTTCTTAAGATTTTGCGACTGTTTTACATTGAAATAAAATCAATAAGTAAATTTTCACACTAATATTACAGATGCACAAGTTTGTATGTGTTACAAACCTTTCTCTTCCTACAGTCAACATCAGCCATTCGTGACTACTGTGATTTGAAATCTGTGTTTGTTTTTTTTTCCAAGTGGGTAGATTGCAATGTCATGTAAACATTACCAATACGCTTAAATAAAGCATAATATTTTAAATCCGGCTAGATATTTGAAGAAATGGCTTACAGTATAAGATCAGAATAGTTCAATTCATAAGCGAAAAAGTTATTTCGTCTAAAGATTGAGGATAAATTATGTATTTAAGCACTTTTTAAAATGACTTTTCAACGGTAAAATAAAGGAGCAAATAACAAGATAAAGTATAAACAGGGCCCTATAAAGACTATTAAAAAGTGTGAATAGAGGAAGAAAACATCTAAAAAAGTGAATAGGTTTTATAGTAATAAAAAACTAAGAAGGTAGCAGCACATAATTATTAAGTAATGTTTTGACGTAGAACCGCCCATAAAACCCTTAACAAACGCATGATATCGTTCATTGCCTAAGAAAAGTATTATCTACGCTCAAGTTCCCAGTTCGCGTATCAGCAACAGTCGTCTTTTTGCGATAAATATTGTGATAAACCTAAAAAAGACGCCGAGAAGAAATAAACTGACGTGCAAAAAATCTATTAGGGACATAAAACGAAAGAGTACATAGAATGCTCACTATTTTAAAATAGCTTTGACGTATTGTGTACCACCAATGTTACTTTACAACGATTCAACTTAATAAAAACTCATGGAAGCGTACACTTGTGATATTTATACTTGTGCTATAAGACATTGCTTATTGTAAAATTTCATGATTCTAGGTCAACTGGAAGTACCCTAAAGGTCTGATTCTGTTACCAGTTTCAAAATATGCGACATAAACGGCCGTAACTTCTGATTGCTTTCACTTAGATGTGTGATTTTTCACATCTCCAAGAGATTGCAGTCCTGAGTATTTGATATTAATTTCAACTCGATACCTCCACGCGTTCCTGATAAAAAGGGTCTTATCAAACAGACAGACAACTAAGTGATCCTATAAGGGTTCCTATTTTCCTTTTGAGGAACCCTAAATAAAAACGACCAAGCGACAATCATCAATGAAATTCTCTTGAGATCGTTCGAAGGCGTTGAAAGTCATTATAAATGAGTGGACTCAGTGATAAACGATGTCGCCATACTTACCCGGTTGAATTTCATAACATTGAAGTCTCTCGGTCTCCCAACTCACATATTAAAATTGACAGTTGGCGCCCCAGTTATGTTGCTGCGTAATTTAAACCGGCCAAAATTATGCAACAGCACCAGGTTGCGAGTGAAAACATTCCAACGAAATGTTATCGAGGCAACTATACTGACCTTTTGTTCCTGAGGGGAGTCTGTGTTTATTCCTGGGATTCCTGTAACACCATCGAACTACCCCTTCGAGTTCAAAAGCGTGCAGTTTCCCCTCAAAGGTTGCTTTGCCATGACCTAAATAAATCTCAAGGCCAAGCTCTTAATTTAGCAGGGGCAGACTTAAGGGAGAAGTGCTTTTCACACGGTCAGTTATACGTGGCCTGCTCCAGAGTAAGCTTACAGAGCAGCCTGGTGTATTCTAGCACCAGAAGTTAAAACAAACAATACTGTTTACAAGGAAATAGTGCGGTAGGAATAGTATTTCGTTGTAAACAATATTAATTATTTATCATCTACTTCTGGTTGTCTCCTAATCAGATCTTTGCACACACGCTTTGAGTTCTGTTAAAACCTATTAGGTACTCTCATCCTAGAGATTAGTTTAATTTTACTGAGAACTGTAGTCCTTATTGCTTTATTTGGAATATGGTCAGTTTGTATATTCAATTGAGAGGGAGTGAGAGTGGAGTGGCAGGTGGTAGCTAGTGAATAGGGCAATGCGTGGTGTTTATCTACACAACAAGGTTTAATACATAGAATCAACCTGTTTGCTGTGAAAATAAAGCAAAAGTTAATTTGTAGTAAACTTTAATGGGATCTAAGACATTACAGTAAATAAATACAGTTAAAACATTACAATTAAGTTGGAGTTTGAGGAACAAATGCCCTGGTCTGAATTAATTGTTCAGCTGGGCCTCCAGCAACGTAAGTCCACAACACTTTTGTGTTCTGAATCATGTCTGTGGCAGTTGTCAAGATTATGTTAAATGTTTTCTAATCCTTTTGACTGTAAATAACAGTAACGTATATTCCGTATTCCGTATTGTTGCTTCCCGTAAGCTCAAATGTTTTCCATAAACGTAGTGAGATTTTCGAATGGTTAAACTATACCACGTATAGCCAAATAACGTGTTATGTAAGTTTGACACTGTTGAAGTCAGCATTACCATAAATAAGGTGAGTAGGGGCAAGATGGAAAACTTGTAAGATGAAAAACCACTCATAGCGCCCCGTTCTATGTTTTATTCCTGGCACCATCATTAAGCCATTTCATTGCGTCCCGCCCCTCAGTTAGTGCCAGTCGGTAGGTACCTAAATGTATTTTCATCACACTTGCTCGGAAAGGGTGTTATTATACGCAGGCGTATAGAGCAGCTATAGCCGATTTAGCTCCTCTATGGGCCCCGCCGTCAGCGAACTCCCGCGGGCAGTTAAGTGCGCCAGGTCGGCGGAGCTGCTCGGGAGCCGCAGCCGGCGGGGCGCGCGACCGCAAGCCGGCGGAGCTGCCCCGCGCTGATCGCAACGTACTTACAGTTTATGAACACCCACCTGATGGTAATTCACGATGTAAAATGGGAATAAAATCAATATATATACTTTTTTTGTCTAATTTTTAACAGACTCTCGTTAGTTATCCCCTTCTTACGGCCCTAGATGCACAATGTACTATTGTTTGTTGGTGGCGATTTTCGACAAGGTGGGTATTTAAGGATAAAAACCCTTTTTTTCAATCTCACTCCGTGCTTTGTAATGTCTTGTACAGGCAAGATACACTTTTCGTGTTGATACGTATGAATGATCGTTACTTAAATTGTAATCGCCCTTCAATGTGACATTTTGCCTATCTTTCTTATTTAACGAGTTACTGTGTCTCAATCTTACACCAGCCAATTTTACGGGGTCAAGATTACAATAATTATCTTTCAATCTTACCCCGCTTTCAAAACTCATAGTAAATGGAACAGGTTCTCAAACTCTATCGGTGATATTTTTTTATATTTAGTTTTTCTATCCATATTACGCGCATACAGAGACATGCACACAATCATTACCACAAATATTAACCAGATAATTATTTATAGATTTATGCATGATTTTGAATCTGGGTCTCTATTCCCTGTGCCCCTCGTACCGTGCTCCGTCTGTACTCTAATGACCACAGGTATAAATTTTACGCGATATTTTTCATACATTTCTGGTTAATTTTGGACTCTACCATAGCTATGGCAGTTATTTTGTGCTGGTTGCCTAAAGTAAAAGTTTGATGTTGTGTTTTTATAAATATAAATAAATATACATACTTAAAAAGAAGTTTAAAAATACTTAACTGACTATTATACTTTCTTTAAATTAGTTGTTTTATTTTGAGAACCCTAGTCCACCTGACCTCAAAGTGGGGTACAACTGAAATATTGATCCTAAGAAAATCAATTTTTGACGGTTAAAATGGGTATTTAAAAAATTACTTTCTAACTTTTTTTATAACTTAATCTTTATATAGCGAAGTTGCCACACTTTTGGAGTTTATGCATCAAATAAACCTATCAATGAATATAAAACAGTACAATGACACACTTATAGACAATGCACAGCCTAAACGGGTTGTCTTCTATGTTTGAAATTTGGAGGAGATAATTCCTCGAGTACCCTAGAGGTGCACTAAGAAGAGATTTTTGAAATTTGAAAGATGTGTCAAAGATTGTATGGAAAACACCGCGAGCGAAGCTGTGGCGGGCCCACTAGAGTAGCCCATAAAAACGATTTTAAAAACCATATCAATCTTACACCCATACGATTCCGTCTTGCCCCGATATTTTTTCATACTTAAATGTAACTTCAATTAACTTTTTCTACATTAAAAAATACTTCAAGCAGTCTGGTATCCATAGAGATGGAAAAACAATATATTTTGCTTCGAACTACGCCTTATTTTCATTATTATGGCCTTAAATACTAATAATAAAAGCACAAAGCAGCACTTATTTGCTCTAGAGCAATAAAGTTGCATACAAAAATCATTATTGCACCGTTTTGTATTTTTTTAATCTGGTTAGTTGATCATGAACCACCAGCTATTTTAATCCACCCATTCACAGTCCGAACGAAAAGCTAAGCACTTTTCTGTGGACTTGCTGTTAACAAGACAGTCCACAATGTCGGTGGCCATATCGAACTGTGGTGGCCCCGTCTAAAATGTTATGCTCAAAGTACTAGCTGATAAGATAGTATAGGTAACTAACAGATTTAAAAAAAATGGCGTTATATGAAAATGAATAGAAAAGATACAAGTTTTCTGTGAACATTTTCGGATATTCTACTTTAGCTTTAGCGGGGTGAATGTGCGAGTGTCATAGGCTATATAAAAATTCTAAAGGTGCGTCATACCAGGTGCAAAAATCCTTTTTGCGTCGCTAGTCGGGTTTAACTATACTTTTACTTTTGTACCAAATTTTTGCAGTAGTTGAAAGAAAAGCAGATTACTTATGCACCTCGCATCAAGTGATGTATTATTGCGCTCGTGTTTTTGAGCCCTCACTTGCGCAAACTAACACTCGGCGCAATAATGAATAATTTTCATCTTGGTGCAACAATCTACTATTCTTTGCCCAAAACATGATTAATGTTTCCATGTACCTACATTAAACACATATATATAATTGTAATTATGACGTTTTATGAAAAACACATCCCATTCATCAAAATCGCATATCATCTTGCCCCTACTCAGGTTAAACTCACCTTACTTAATTACTTTTCTTTGTAATTCTTTGCTTGCTTACTTTGATTTTTTTTTTATAAAATTCAATATACAACATGCTCACATTGCAAAATAATTTAAGCTTTATAAACACCTTTTTTTTAAAACAAATTTAAAATATAATAGATAATTTATTTCAGCGGCCGTACACCTAAGTCTTAAATCAAAAGAATCCACACAAATCTCTCGTTCGTTTCGGATAAGCTCCTCCAAAAAGTCTTACTGGTGTTCTACTCCAATCGATGAGCAAATATGGACTGAATTGTAATGTCGAGTCCAGCATGGAACATTTTTTGTAATTTTCTAATACGAACTGTATGCCAAGGTTCTTTTCTCGAACTGGTGACAAAATGTGAGTCATATCAATACTTTCGTCTGGTTGAACATACAATACGCGATCGTATAATTCAAAGTTTTTGCAAACTCTTGGTCCAAGCGATGAAGGAACATTCTCGTTTTCTTTATCCCAATCTGATCGATATCTATTTATATCAGGAATTCTGTCATCACCTCCCACAAAACTTCGCCTACTCTGTTTTTCGTTTAAACCCACAATATGTTGCTCATTGAGAGCGTTCCCTAATTTGACATGCTTATTAAAATTACTTTTGCTGTTCATTTCAATTTCTTTAGCACTGACTTCTAAAGCAGACCCAAGTTTGTCGTTTATTTTCATTTTTTTTTCATGTCCTGGCAAAAATCCATGGTTGTATTTAAGAATGGATATCGAATTCTTGTTTTCATTGGCTTGGTTTGATACTTCTTCAGCGAGAACTCGCCCCTTAACTATGACTTCATCATCATTGAATTGTACCAGTTTGCGATCTTCATGTTTATATTTAATCCTAATCGAAGGAAGTTTTTTGTTCACTTCAGCTACTTTAGTTTCGATTACACTTTTTCCGTTAGATTCTAAATCTAATCGCCGTGGTGTATAGTCATTATTAAATGATTTTACATTATGCCACTTGTTAGCATTCTCAAAGCCCTTTGAATACATGGAATTCCTGTCTATTAATTTAGTCTGATTATTGTTACTATCATCCATGAAGTACTCTATTGTTTTTAAAAATGGAAGAATTGACATTAGGTTGCTTCCCCTGTGGCTGGCAATATTAGGTAATATTTTGTGGTTATTTAAGCTAGATGCTGCAGTGAATGGCAATTCCTTCAGTAAATCTGCGGAAACATCGGATGTTCCTGCTGATTCCAAAGATTTTTTATAATTCTCCACATTTCTATAGAATCTGTTTTCCGCACTTTGTTTTGCTTCTCCTCTGCTAGTCACGTGCACAAGTTTAGGTTTTGTTTCTGCGTGTAACCTCAGAATATCACTTCTAATGTCGTCTTCAATGAATTGTAAATTAATTTGCTGATTGGTATCTCTTTTTTTGATACGGCGCTCAGTAAAATTTCTTGTTTTGAATTGCAGTGGCGGACGCAGTTTCGTTATTTTAAATTCTGACGGGTATGGAAATAAGTCAGTCACCCTAATTAGAGGAATAGTCGATGGTACTTTCCTTTGTTCTCTATTTTTGTTGAAATTTCTACTTTTCAAATATTTTAAAACGTTTCCTACAAATTTTGAACTGGTCCATTGTCCATAAACTTTGGATTTATTTTCGGCTGGAGGAGGTTTTTCTACATCCGAAATAATGTCAAATTGGTTGTTGAACATTTTATTGTTTTTCACTATACCATAATCTTTTCGTACATTTGATCGCTTGTCCGAATAATCTGAGTTAAGTGCACTAACTGATGGTGGAGTTTCATACTCAAACACCATTGGTAAACCTTGTGCTCCACTCTCAGATATGTTATTCTTTTGTTTATGTTGTAATTTAGCATCTTTAGTATCTAAATTCCAAAAGGTTGCACCAACTATTTCACTTGATCCTAGATTATTTGTGACTGGTATATTTAAAATGTCTCTCTCAGTTGACGAACTTACCATTTTTGAATTTCTAGTACTAAGACTGCTACCAACGTTATGCTCGATAAAACTATAGGGTGTTGAGATATGAACAAAACTTTGTGTTTTATTCAACAATGGTATTGCAGTTCCGTGCACGTAATCACGTATTTCTTCAGTTTGCAAGTCACCTAAAACGATATACTTGTTATCTTGCTTGTTTTGACTTTTTATTTGGTTCTTATGAAATGATTTTTGTTCATAATTAGGATCTCTTTTCAGTGTGTAGTTCCGTTCAATCGTAGAAATCAATATCATTGATGCGCCGTATAATTCACCTTCCAACCCATTAGGAGACCCTGCAATATTTATGGAATATAGAATTTGTAAATTCAAAACCCTCTTATTCAGGAAATTGGCTAATTCTGTGCGTTTTTTTGGCACGTCAAAAAAGCAATAAAATTTAATCTGCAATCTATGAGTTACTTTGATTGTTATCTTTAACTGTTGTAAAAACCTTAATTTGTCAAATTAGTTACGCTATCATATGCGATTACAAACTCATTATGATAGTTATTTATGCCACAAGTGCGGAAAGTAGGTGAATTCCGACGGGTGACATTTTTATTCACGAGCGAGCGAAGCAAGTGAGTTTATAAGTCAACACGAGTTTGAAATCATCTTATGCATGTGTGCAACATTTTCGTATGCATTGTGCGAGGACAACATTTTCCGGGGTTAAATTAATTGATTCGTCACTTGAACTCAATATTTTCACGATACGTCCAGCCAAACATATTTGATGAATATTAATTTATTGATCAATATTTAAATTTAAATTAATTAATAACAAGTTTAATGAAGTATTAGTTTTATTGTACCTTTTATATGAATGATAATCTGTATTAGACTAATTTATAAAACTCCGCACAATTTAGCTGTTTCAAAAACGGTCTTTACGAGCCCATACGTAAAGTTATTTATGCAACTGTTACATGAAATGGGGTAGCTTGTAAAACACAAGCACTTCCTTTTAAAAACTTGAATGAAACCAGACTGTTAAAAATTAACAGACAGAAATCATATCTTACCCGTAATTTTTAAAAATCATACATAACCCACGAGTTTGGGTACCTATGTATCATTGTCATAAACTCCCCTTTTCTGAATACATTAAAGGGAATTTATAATATGGGTATAAGTAGTTAGACATTTATTCCATATTAAGGAGATCTTTGGAGAAAATTGTAATAAAATAATATACCTAATATTCCACATTTTTAGCACGAAGTATTGGGCAAAACAAACTGTTGATGATCTACCTTTTTCTGAAGTCCCATATCCTAGAATCAAGCTTCCTCCTCCTGGTATTACAAAACCAAGCAACTGAAACGAAAATAAAATTATAAAAATTATGAACTTTTAGGCATACCTTCACACGTAATTTTCAATTTCAACAATTTCCCTAAAAAAAAGGATAATGGGAGTTAAAATACAGTCATTTATTCCATTTATGGGCACACGTTGGTACGCCGTGATTTCTTTTCACACATAAGATATTTTTAGGGTTCCGTACCTCAAAAGGAAAAAAACAAAACCCTTATAGGATCACTCGTGTGTCTGTTTGTCTGTCTGTCTATCTGTCTGTTTGTCCGTCTGTCACAGCCAATTTGCTCCGAAACTACTGGACCGATTGAGTTGAAATTTGGTATACATCTGTAAGTCTGTGACCGCAACACGGACGCGTGACGTAAATATATGAATTTTAAACGAGGGGGCCACTTTTGGGGGATAAATTAGAAAATTTAAAAAAAAGTTATACCACCTACATCGTGTGACAGATCAAATGAAAGGGCTTATTGTGAGGATCTTAAATATATATTTTTTTTAATTTCAAGTAAAATAGTTTAGAAAGTTATATAGAAAAGAGGCGAAAATTGAGGGGGGGGGGCTAATTTCCGAAACTATTGGGACTAAAATTTTGAAAAAATATAGAAAATAAATCTTTACCTATAGATTACAGGGAAACCTATAAGAAGTATATGGTATTTAAAGTAACCTAGTAAATTTCAAATAATCATGTACGGAACGGAACCCTCTCCACGCAAGTTTAACTCGCACTTGTTCGGCAGTCTTTTTAATTTCAAAAATATCAAATATCAAAAGAAACTGACAGTAGACATTCATATAGGTATATTTTAAATATAAAATACACACTAGCAAAATTAATTTCAAATAATAAATTTAAATCTGAGAGGGAGAAGAATTCGCAAATGGCCCTTCGATCACTAAGTCTTTAAGTAAATGTACTTGCATCAAATACGTTTATCATGACCAGGGATCGAATAATCAGCTGATGCATATTTGCCTAAAGTTGGTGAAGTCCCTTAAAAAGTTATGTACTACTTAAAATATTTTTGTTAATATCTCGATATTCCGAATCTGCGTCAAACGTTAATATTATATCTCATACGTGCATGGCCATCGCATTGGACTTGTTTTTTTTTACATCTTTAACGTGCCGTTGGATTGAATAGTCATGAGTGGGGGAGGGGGTTTAAGATGTTTACTCCCTTATACCTAGTGAGAAGATATGTTTAGTCGCGGTCCTTAATGGAGGTAATGGGAGACGGGAGCTACTAAGAACATATATTTAATAACGAATATGTAAAGATATCGAACTTTACCTTTTTACTATAAGTTAAAAAATATCTAAATCCCGACAGATTCAACAACATCTCATTTGACTAAATCAGTGGTTCTTAACCGGTGGTCCGCGGACCACTGGTGGTCCCTGGAAGCACCCGAAGTGGTCCGCGAAGCCATCCGAAAAATTAATAATAAGTTACAACAAGTCGACATAACGACGCGTGGCGCGAGTTGTGCTACGAGTGAACAATCGTTAGAACAAACTTTTTTTATTTAATTTTCATTTACTGTCAACCTCCAAATAGTAAGTGGTCCATGGCAAGACAAAAAAATATGTCCAATGGTCCCTCATCACTAAAAGGTTAAGAACCACTGGACTAAATCGATTAAGAAATAAGGCTGCAGAAAGTCACAAATTGTCTTATATAAACAAAAACATACCACATAGCCTGTCAGATTCATAACCCCTCGCTTTGGCTTTGTCGCAATTGGGTAAAACATATGCTCCATGAGTGGTCCCTTCACAATAACTTTATGGAATATGTTACAGAGGCTTCTTTTTTACAAAAACTTAAAGCAACAGGAACACTAGAACCATTAAAGTGTAAGCCAAGTATAGAGGCGCTTTTCAGGAAGAAGGAGTCATATTTTGGCTATAAATATGTAGGCCGTGTTCTTCTAAGAGCTTCAATTCTTTCATAGGATTTAATTCCATAAAATCAATAGTTTTCGGAAAATAGCCAGTCTTCTAATGAGGGTTTCTTTTCCAATGGCAGCGACTCTTTTTAGTTTTGGACACTTATAATATGCATTAATGAAATGAAATTAAAAATTAAAAGGCCTTTTTAAATATGTTTATATACCGAATGTCGTCACTGTTGGTTGGATATCAACCTCAAAGTCTAAAGTTACTGGGTTATAGTGGGGCTTAGTGTCGCTTATATCCTACTTACCTGTTGTGAAGCTTGGCAAAAAAGGAGTCGGGAGTCGATGTAGATGGCCCACGCGCCGTAGTCGGCCTGGTACGACAAGCACACGTGGTGCCACGTGTTGACCGCCAGCTGCACGGCCGCGCTCGACCTCACCCGCTCGTTGATCGATACCCTCATCTGCAGCCCTTCCGAATCCAGCCATAAACGGAAGAGCCGTGTACTGCCGCTCCCTGCAAATATCTAAATGCGTAAGCGGTGTGCACTTGCAACTAGTGAACAAATCGATGAAAATCATTCCACCGTAAAGATATTCGATTCATCAATAATTATTAATCCATTCTATTTTGCTTAATTACATTGTATTGAGCGCAAAAAACATGGGCTTAGTTGATTTAATTTAGTGTTAACATTATCACGACATGCACAAGTTTATCTACCGTTTAGGTTTTTAATAAACTTGACTTTTACATAAGTAGTATAGAAGGCCTGACTGTTTTAGCAGCTTTTATTTATTTTAACTTGACTTGTTCGATCGTGCAAGTCGATTTTCAGTGAAAAGTCAATTTATTTGACTCGCTTGGAAGTCTCATTAGTTTGATATTTTGTATGTATAATCAGCCAACGAAAATGTTGAGCAATTATTGAGTTTGTCGTAGTAAACTAAAACCCGGTTAACTAAAATTTAGAATTAAGAACGTGTGTTGATTTGGCAATGACATAATAGGTCAGTGAAATTAGAATTTATTGAGGAATTAATTTCCAGCAAGCTGGAAATCATTTTAGTACTCGTATCTTCATTTGGTCCTAAATGCGTGTAGTCCGAATTTGCACCATTCCAGGAGTTGAGCATAACTTTTGGGAGCAAAATAACCACGAAATGTTGACTCCTGGGATGGTGCAAACTCGGATTACACGCATGTAGGACCAAATGAAGGTATCAAAACGATTTCCAGCTTGCTGGAAAATAATTCTTCAAAACCCTTGTTTAGGATCTTATTTCGCTGCCATGACTTGTAAGTACATTTTTATTGGCCTACTGGGGTCGTATTAAGAGCTCTTAATTCCAGACAGTTTACGCCGTAAACTGAACTGCCTGTCAAATTCCCTATGTCCAGTCCAGTAGGATCCACTATCTCAATCCATCAGTGAATTGAATAGCACGCTGAAGTTTACTGGTTAGCCACGATAACTTATAGTCTTGATGAGGCAAGTGACACTGGGTAAATGAAATTCTTGAACAATCAAATAGTCAGTCTTCAAAAAAAAATTTTTTTATTCAAGATTATCGGGTAGTGTATCAAAATGAAGGGATTTAAAAGTCGATTACAAAAATATATACAGTCATGGGTCGAACATTGGGGTTTTGTATTTTTCGGCTTACAATGCAATAGCTACATCATGAATAATATGCATTCGAATCTTACTAATCAGATTAGTAAAAATTATTAAGTTATCGTGGCTAACCTAGATTCCAGTGGAGCCTATGTATATAAATTATATCACAGGATCCACCGAGACAAATGGTGGATCACAATGAACTTCAGCGTGCTATTCAATCCACTGGTGGATCGAGATAGTGGATCCCACTGGTCAGAGGGTGCAAATTCGTAATATGAGCGCGCTAAAGCCAGCCTTCTAACGGGCACTGGATTCTAAAGGCATTCAAAGCCATAGTCAATTTCTAAAAACATTAAAGAATTGTAAGAGTCTTATAAAGTCGATTAAAAAGTTTCCTTTCTTAGAGGCATTATAATGGAACGAAGAAAAGTGTTCCAAAAGGTTCGGCTTTGAATGCAATTCAGAAGAGATTGGCCTTTTGATGAGATATTTTATTATAATAGCATTATAAATTCCAATTATTATTGCTTTGTGCTATTAACTAACTACTATGAGAGAAAAGGTCAGCTGCCCATATTTTGATAACCCGTTTCACGTTGTTTACTTAACTGACCGACTTTGAAAAAGACATACGGCTAGAGGAGTATGCTTGTGTTAAGCACAGCAGACGAAAACAATTGGTTTAAGAACACTTGATTAAAAAAATATCGCTTAGTTACCTCTAATTTTCTGATTTTTCGAACAGTACTCTAACGTATGAAGCCCCACATTATTGGAATATAAACGTAAAAATCCCCCATGATGAAATCATTCAGCAAAACAGAGAATTTAAAAAAAAATATTTTTTATTTATTTATCATAAACATAAGTAATACTTCCGTTGTTTAATTCGGAGACA
Source organism: Tortricodes alternella (assembly GCA_947859335.1). Lineage (NCBI taxonomy): Eukaryota > Metazoa > Arthropoda > Insecta > Lepidoptera > Tortricidae > Tortricodes > Tortricodes alternella. The sequence goes on along the minus strand of OX401970.1, from coordinate 15,043,521 downwards.
TCCACACTAAAGTTTTCTCAGTTGTGCACGCTGTACACGGTATGATTTCATTTCATTGCTCAGTTACACCCTGACTGCCGAGACGGATGGATTCAGTGCCATTTAGCTCATTCTCATTCTTCCTTTAGGACCATGTATACACCCTTAGGTAAAGCGAAACAGCGTACTTCGCAATAGAAATGTCGCTGGTACTGAGCCTGTGGTCGAATTTTCAAAAAGCTGCGTTGTCAAAACGACATTCGTCTTATCCGTGGGTTAAATTAATTATTTGCGATTTTGAAAATAAATCTTCCATAAGTAACGCATTGTGATCACTTGTCTAGTGTCTAGCTACTTTCAGTAAAATCCATTACCTATATCACAAAGAAAAACTTTGTTGAAGGCGAAGTTTTCACCGGTAAGTATTCTTATCACTTTCACGCTGTAAAAGCCCATATTAAGCATAATTTCGGTATAAACCACAAATATCATAAACCACAAATATCATTTGTTTCTTTGATGTTACTGTAGAATTTTTACATCGCGTCTGTAGGTAACGTGAACATTATCCATACTTGTCTTATTTGGTAAACAAGTTTCTAACCTCAAAATGCACCTTTGTTAGCTACAATTTCCTGTCAAATAAAGCAACCGGAGACAATATTTTAGCCATCACTTCGCCGATTTTTAGGATAGGACTGCTCTATTTAGGATATAATCATATAATTTATAAAATAAAAAAAACGACTTCAAATAGCCTTTGAAAAGTAAGTTTATTTTTCACATTTTATTATCCTGTGATTTAACGACACACATTTACTACATTAAGTAACAATAGCATAATGCCAATTGCTCATCACCATTTACAAACTGTTGCTATCCACGGTGCAAGGATGTCAATCGTTGAGGAGTTCTACTGGTTTTTCATGGACATAAGTTGCTTCAGAACTTTATACAGCAATTTAATCGCCAACCGCGAAATAATCAAAACTTAGGAGTTCCGGTGATCATCTATGGTATTCATCAACAGTTCCACTTCACCAAATAATGCTTTTGGAACGTAACTGCTTGAGTTATTACAAAAAATACTAATATTGCTCTATGCTTGCCTATAATATTTGAAGAGTTCCATCGATTCCTCATAGATCCTCTCATCATAACTTGACTTTGACTACAACGGGACAAACTGGAGGTATACCCTAACGATTAAAAAAATGACGGAGCTCTGAAGTAACAAACATAAAAAAATAAGAAAATAAAACCCAAATTGAGAACCTCCTCCTTTTTTTTTGAAGTCGGTTAAAAATAGCTGTTTCACCCAAAAATTGCACATTTTGAGGTTAGAAACTTGTTTACCAAATAAGACAAGTATGTATGAATTCACTTTACGTGGTTTCAGTAGTGGTTTACTTTCTTAATACATTTTTAATTATATGACAGATGAGAGATGATATACTTTCGACCTTGTGTCAATATAAAAAAGCCAAAACTCAAACACAAGGCCAGTTAACACTTACTTAAAAATTAAACTTGTATTGTACGCTCGCGGCACTCACCGACATATGTGAAAATGCTCTGGTCTCCCAAAAGGTCGTACAAGCGTATCCATGCACAAAGCGTGAACTCTCTTAGTGGGGGCGTCTCGACATCATATTGTAGAAACTGTAATATGATTCATATTTTTTCATACAAAGCATGCAATTTATATATATCATATATATGAATCTGCACCTTGCGTTGAGGTTGCAATCGCAAAGGATCAGTCGAATACAAAGATGATGACCGAACGAGACGTAAGGTCAAAATGACTCGATACTTTCTTTCCTAAACAGACAAGGTAAAGAAGTCGATAGATGGATTGAGATCGTATGGAAGAGCTTCTGAAAGAGCTTATGAAGGGTGTTCTAATGTAAGTAAATTAGGAAGCTCTAGCACTTCTCATGATGGACACCCACAAAAAAGAAATAATAAATTCTAACGTGAAACCTATGACTTTAACCTGTATGTGTGTGAAATAATCGCCGGAATTAGTTTTGTATGAGAATACTTAAACATCAGTAAAACTGAATTTAATAATTATAGTGAAAAAACCAAAACCTATAGACCTACATTTTGTTTTGACTGACAGCCTATTAAAAATTGGTCAACATCGGTTAACATTGAAGGAGTGGAAATCGTTATCGCCTTTTGTATAAAAAGCCGTCGGTTCACACTCCTCTTAAAATTTGGTGCAAATACTCTTCAAAACAAACAACTACTTCTAACTAATCCTACTAATATTATAAATGCAAAAGTTTTGTGTGTCTCTGTATGTTTGTTGCCACTCAACTCTATGTGGCTGAACGGATTTTCATGAAACGTCGTATAAAGTTAGACCTTAGCTCCTGGAATAGAAAATAGGGTTATTTTTACCCGATGAGTCAAATGTTCCCGAAGGAATCATTATAACCGAATTCCACGCGGACGAAGTCGCGAGCGGAAGCTAGTACGCTGGGAAGGTAGGAAGCTAGTGCATACGTGTCGTATTATTGTTAACCTCCTTTTTTGAAGTCTGTTAAAAATGGTGGTGGTTGTGACCTCGCCGTATTTGAGTTACGTTTCTGCTTATCTATATTAGAATTTACATTAGAATGACCGACAAAATGCATTATAAAGAACGTACCTATAGCTTAAAATCTGAACAACCCCTGCCCGACAACCCCCGATTTATGTTTGCTGGCCGACTGGTTTGGCATTTTCATTGAACGCAATTATAATAATAACAAGACGCTGTAATTTAAACTTCACCTGCGCAAATCCTTTTTGATGGAGAATGATCTTCAGCACTGGTCGGTTGATACTGTTGCTCGTTGCCAATAAACTCAATAAAGTTGCTAACCACAGCATCATTATGGGTGCTTGTTTACTTATCCTGAAACTAAGATCCTTAAGAAAAACCAGCGCCTCTATTCGGGAACGTTAAGTGATGTTGTAGCGACACGTAAGCGAGGTTTCTCATCCCACTCTTCCGCACGACGCGTAATGCGTAAGAGCGAGATGAGAAATCTCACTCGCGAATCGCTACAGAATCACTTAGCGATCCCGAATAGAGGCGCAGGTTGTGAGAAATATTCGCAAATAAACGCGAGTAACGCGGGTTGCCATACGAGCCGAAGGCTTCGCAATGACACGGCCTAATGGTCGTAAACGTGCCGCCTTACGTTTTAGACCAAATTCTACCCAGTTGCATCCAATAACCACTTTGCCCCTGTTGGCGATCAAGTTTGACCCGCGTTTATAGATGAAATACACTATTGGGCATTTCACGTTGTAGTGATATTCACGATCGCCTTTATGTCTAAAATTTATAAAATAATTGATAAATAAGAAAAAATAAAATTTACCGTAAGTATAATTTAGAATACTATGCAAGTAGTTTGAAAAAGCCAAAATAGTAAAAAGACTGAAGAGGCACATTTGCCTTTCTACATAGGACCCATTATCATGTACTGTGATTTAAATATTTTACTTACAATATTTTACATGTCTTCAATAAACACTGGCATAAACAGTCGTAATAACATTATGAATGCCACATAAAATAATCAGAATGTATGTGTTTTCCTCAGAAAAACGAGATGACAACTGACGACTCCCCGTCATTGTCTTAGTAATTGTTATTGCTTCGGTATAATGTTTGTAAACCGCGAAATAATTTCTTGCTATAGGCTTAGCACGCACTGCGATTAATGGCAAGCGGTTTCAGAACTTCAAAAAATGTAACATGCGATGTCCTTTACAAGATCACACACTTGCGTTTTTTTTTCAGTGACTTATTTTAAAAAACGCAGCCTTTTATTTTTCGACTTGCCGTTTGAAAATGCGCAGTTCTATGTATCCCATAGATTATGTATAGTAGTACCCCCACTGCGGTCCAGAACGCGATTTTTCTTGCTCGCCCGATTCAGGGAGCGCAGCGGCGAAGTGTGTTTATCTACTTATATATACTGCTGCAATTTGGGGTTATGTGGGCCAACCGCTTGCAATAATTTATAAAAACACTGTATAGTTCTATAATAGAATGTCGATCAATAGTTTTTTTATAAGTTATTGCAAGCTTTAACTACTATAATAGTAGGTAAAAGGACTGTGAACCAATGGCAAAAAAATGTATACACCTAGATTTTTTTCTGACTGACAACCTGTCAAATATTGGTCAAAATCGGTTAACATTTAAGGGGTGGAAATCGTTATCGCCTTTTGGATGAAAAGCCGTAGGTACACACTCCTCTAAAGAATCTATGAGGTTTATCTCGCACACCATTGTACATTTGACAAAAATAACCTTTTAAATAATAATAATAATAATAATAAACCATTTATTTCAGGCATCAGTGGCCCATACATAAATACCTTACAGACTAACATACATATATTATACAGTAAAATAACTTAAAAGTAATATCATTTAGGAGACGAAAAGGTGTGGCTCCTTAGCGTCGTCCCATCTGGAGTCGTGTCCTGGACAGGCATGGTGCCCCGGAAGCGCCTGAACACCTCTGATCTTTTATAGGATGCACAAAGTACCTATGATGGCGCCGTTTTCTACGTTTTCTAATTTTTATCACTAAGGCTACAATAAATGTTGCTCTGCGGAAATTTATTGGGATACTGACCGTAAAAAACGCGAAAACACAAAACGCAGTGCGGTTTCGTACGCGGTTCGGCGGTTACAGCAAAACCGAAACCGCTTGGAATTAACTGCAGTGCGTGCTAAGCGATACATTGTTGTAATATGACATGACTGTACATAAATGTAAGAAATGTATAGATCCTCGCAATAACTAGATTTCTCCATGTGACAACCTTACCGGTATTGTATTGGTGGGTTATTAATTTAATAAAATAGTGTTTCAAGGCACTTGGGGTTAAATAAAACTGACTGGGGATAAATAGCTTCCTCTTACAGCGTGTTTAGTCCTTAACGCTTTATTTTGCAAAGGTATGAAAATATATTTTTTTGTGTAGGTCTTAGTTTCATTGGGGTTTCTAGGACGTGGATTCATGGGAAATAAAAAAAACTAGGGTGTTCAGGTTTGTTCATCAAAGTGAACATTGCCAAAGATGTAGACAAAGAAGTAGTTACATTGCACATTCTAATATAAATTGGCCGACACTGTCAAAGAAAAGCAAATAAAAAATAAACAAAATATTAATAAACGCAATAATGACAGTATTTTGAACGCCAAAATTATAATGGACCTACAAATGAAACTGATTAACAGCGAAATAAGTGTCGGCCAATTTCTATTAGAATGTGCAATGTAACCAACAATAGTGTTTTCACCAAGTACTAGATTCGATAAATAAATAAACAAATTAGTAAAAGTTATTTTTATTGAACCCTGTTTTATTAATAAACATATTGTGATTGAACTTATTGTAATTTTCAGTGCAAGTAGTTCCACTACATTCAGAAGTTGAAAAAATTGGAGAAAAGTTGTCCAATTTGTTCAACTGGTTGAACAAATAGTTGAACATATTGGAGTAGAGGGAATGGTTAACATAGGACTCGACCCCTCCCTCCCCTAAACACCTCATGTAATTAATGGACGCTCCCTAAGACGCATCGACTCGGTCAACTCCTTAGATCAGTGTAGCAGCTTAAAATGAAACTTATTCCAGGTGAAGGCCCCGGCGTATTACATTGGTACGGCGGCGCCCAGCACGCTGCCCCGCGGCGGTTCGCTGCTGCGTGCCTTCTCGCCCGGCGCACCGCCCGGCGCGCCGCCCGCGCCCGCCGACCGCGCCGGCACGCTGCCGCCCGCCGGTACGTTCTCGCCCAGCGCCCGACGCTGCCCCTGTAGAGCGCACACCCCCAACGACTCTACTTCACCCAAGTGTTTGGGGATATATTTTATATATTACCCGGCTTAAATTGGTGTGGTCATATTCCTATCATTTATTAATTTGTTAAAACTGATTATTAACCGTATTAATCGATTGCTGAATGAACAAATAAATAAGTTGGTACTGCTGCTATGTTAATCGCTTTTTGCAAGATTATTGATATTTATTAAATAATTTTTTTATCACTTCGCTTCGAGTAACTTAAATTTACAATTGGTTTCGGGGTTTACAAAGCCAAAACATCTTTAGGTAAATTTTTCATTAAATGCCAGTGATCGTTTTTTATGCATCCTATATGCCGGTGTTATTTTCGGCACGTAGATCGTGGCTAAGTCTACAGTTTCTATTCTGCAATGTTATTCGCTAACAAATCTCGTCAGCCATTTCGTCCGTCAATCATCACATGACCCAATCCCACCATCCACATTCTGCTACCGGACTAACTGACGTCAAGACGATTTTCATCCACAAGTTTTTGGTGCCCACCGCTAAGGTGTGGGATATCACTCTCTCTATCTCTCGGCGTTAGTGATGCATTATCTACATTCTATACGTTATAATTAATTGCAAATAATTATGACAGTAAAATAATATTGATTTCTTTCTCTCAATTTAACGACAACTCTCAATAACCCAATAAAACACGCAGTCCCTTCAGTGGCCCTATATAGAGTTTACACTGCATATGTGCAAGTTCAAAAATATTTAATATTATTTTTCTTATTGTTCAAATTAATTGGACCCGCCACAGCTTCGCCCGCGGTATTTTCCATACAAATTTTATCCACCCTTTTCGACCCTTTGGGGACGGAATTTCGAAAAATCCCTCCTTAGTGCACCTCTAGCGGTGCACTCAACGAATGTCTCCCCCAAATTTCAAAACTCTAGGACCACCCGTTTAGGCTGTGCGTTGTCTATAACTGAGTACAGTTTTATATGCATAGATAATGTGACTTGTGCGCAGTGCACGCGAGCGAGGGCTACCTGTCGTCCCCCGAGAGAGACGGGGCGCGGGCGCCTTATGAGGACCCCTACTACACGCACTTCCTGGGCCCCGCGGCAGGCAGGCCCAGCATCGCACCCGTCATCGACGAAGAGTCAAGGTACATCATTACTAAGTACATAAATTGTTAATGGGCTCATCTGATTTAAAGTGCATCATAAATAGTGGTCTTAAACGTCGGGGCGTTATTAACTTCGACTTAAACTTAGTTAACACCGCAAAAACGAATGCCCGGATCCCGGGTAATGCTTTATGCACATAAATTTATCATGTTTGAAAACTAAAGCAATGTTAACAACCTAATGCTGAAAATTCAATTATTTTGACGACTTTAGGTGTGCACCATTCCAGAAAGATGGACATAGAACCAAAATTGGGATTCAAGCACTGATATTCATCGAGAAAACATTATACATACATACATACATATAATCACGCCTGTTTCCCGTAGGGGTAGGCAGAGACCACTTCTTTCCACTTGCTACGATCCTTACATACTTGTTTCGCTTCGTCCACTTTCATTATTCCCTTCATACATGCTCTTCGGTTTAGGGTACTCTTGACCTGGCCTTTTTTCAAGACGTCCCCGATTTGGTCTTGAAACGTCCGCCTAGGTCTACCCCTTCCAACCCTTTCATTCACACTCGCCTTATACACTTTTTTCGTCAATCGTTCTTCATTCATTCTCTCGACATGGCCAAACCATCTCAGCATACCTTTCTCAATTTTTGTCACTACATCTTCTTTCAGACCACAACGTTTCCTTATCTCACTATTTCTCATCCTGTCACTCAGTTTAACTCCTATCATACTTCTTAACGCTCTCATCTCAACTGCATTTATTCTGCTTTCATGTTTTTTCTGCCATACCCAACTTTCACTTCCGTACATGAGTGTCGGAACCAACACCCCCTCATGCACAGCCAAACGAGCCTTGTTAGACACCTTTCGACTGTTCATAAAGGAGTGCAAAGCTCCATTCACCATATTTCCTGCATTCACTCTTCTTTCAATATCACTCTCACACTTTCCATCTCTTGTAAACTTTGAACCCAGATACACAAACTCATTCACCTGTCCAATTTGTTCATCTCCAATCACGATATTGCAGCCTGTCACTGCCTCATCTCTTTCAAACACCATCACTTTCGTCTTCTTTACATTCATCTTCATTCCCTTTCTAACAAAATCTCCACTCATAGCAGTTACCATCTCCTGCAACTCCTCGGCCGAAGACGCAAGTAATACTTGGTCATCAGCATAGAGAAAACATTTGACGAGTAACTCATTCATTCTCAACCCACTTTCATTCTCTTTTAAATCTGTCAAGCAATTGTTCATGAACAGATTAAACAGCCACGGTGACGCTACACATCCCTGTCTAACACCTTTTTCGATATTAAACCATTCAGTGTATGCCCCGTTTATCCTTACACAAGCACTAGAATCCCTATAAAGAGATTGCAATGCTCGTATGAGGATACTGCTCACACCGTTCACGGACAATGCTGACCACAATTCATTCCTCACCACTCTATCATAGGCCTTTTCTAGATCCACGAACGCGCAATAGACCTTCTTGTTTTTAGCCAAACACTTTTCGGCTATGCACCGCAAGGAAAAGACCTGATCCGTACATCCCATTCCCTTTCTAAATCCCGCTTGTGCATCCCATACTTTTTCGTCTGTTTCATTCACAACCCTTTCAATCAACACTTTCGCATACAATTTACCGACGACGCTGAGAAGGCTTATACCGCGGTAATTTATGCAGTCCTGCCGTGACCCTTTTCCTTTATACAATGGCACGATTACGGCTTTGCACCAGTCTCCCGGTACTTGCCCATTTCGCCAGCACACATTGAAAAGGCGGTACAGCTGGCTAGCCACTATGCCCTGTCCAGCCCTCAGCATCTCGACGGTAATCCTGTCATACCCTGCAGCCTTACCTAATCTCATACTCTTCAACGCTTTCACTATTTCATCCATGCTTATTACACTTTCATCAACATTTATATTACTTTCCATGGAAGGTGCCGGATGTTGTACCTGCACTTCCTCTCTTTCAAACAAACTTTCAAAATACTCTTTCCATCTCTTTAATACACATTCTTCTCCTTTTATAATGCTCCCATCTTGACTCCTGATTGTACTCAGCTCCGAGGTAGAAGTTTTTCCTCTGGCTGTTTTGATGGATTTCCAGAAAAACTTGATGTTTGTCTGGAAATCTTCAGTAAGCCTCCTATCAAAATCATCCTTTCGTTCTTCTTTCTTTCTAGACACAGCTTCTTTCGCTGCTGATTTTAATCTTTTATACTTCGTTCTTGCTTCCTTTATCTCGTCATCCGTTGCCTTTTGCACTTTTTGGTTAGCTTTTGTTGCTAACCAATCCAACCACGCTTTCTTCTTTTCTTGCACAGCCCTTTGTACATCTTTATCCATCCACACATTATAGTTCTTTCTTCCTTTCCTTCTTTTAGCTACCCCGCATACCTCAATAGCAACATTCACGACCCCTTTCTTAAATGTCTCCCACAAATCTTCAATCACACCTATCTCTTCTATGCCTTTAAAATTTTCTTTCAGTTTCTCTACATACTCGTCTTTCTTTTCTTTTTCTTGTAGATTTTCCACTTTTACTCTGTCCAAAACACTCGTAGGCTCGGCCCCTCGGTGACGCCACCGTTTAAAGAGGCCACGCATTCGGACTATGACCAGGAAGTGGTCTGTGTCGAGGCCTACACCGCGGTATGCCCGAGTGTCTAGCACTTTCTTCCTCAATTTTTCATCCACAATTACAAAATCAATCATACTTCTGGACTCACCCTCATTTCTTGTATACAAATGGATCTTTTTGTGATCAAACATTGTGTTGGCCACGCAAAGATTCCATTCCAAACATACTTCAAGCAGGCTTCTCCCATTGTCATTCACTCTCTTGTCCCCAAACGTACCCAGAACTCCTTCATACCCATCACGCTTTACTCCAACCCACCCATTAAAGTCCCCTAACATCACGATCCGTTCATTTTCTCCGCATTTATTCAAGACCTCTCTCATGCTATCCCAAAATTCCTCTCTCTCTTGTTGGGCTTTTAATGACCCACCTCCGCGCAGATCCGTCGGTGCATAGACCCCAAGGATAAACAAGCGAGTGAGTCCGACTTTTAACCTAATCCAGAGGAGTCTTGGGCTTACACATTCATGCTCCATCACACATTCAACTATTCGAGAGGAAAGAATCACACCAACTCCCTTACAGCCTCGGCTGGTTTGGGGGACTCCCGACCAGTATGCCGTGTAGGGACCATGAACCGTGGTGTCACATCCTTTCCTCTTGGTTTCGTTCACGCACAAGAAAACATTATATGGGGAAAAAAAATTGTTTTCAATTTAAATATTAATTAATTCATTGCTGCGGTATTACCTTCTCTGTTTTAACTCCGCGCTCGAAGTTTAGGCAAATAGATACTACCCTATTCCGACCTCTAATCATAAAGTAGAACATAAATATATGTGTAAGTAGTTATATATATTATATGTCTACATACTTATTCCTACACACATTGTTTTATGATAAATGCGGGAAATATCCAGTGAGGGCGTGATAATTGATGATGCGTATCAAATGTACGGGGTGAATCTCGTCGGTGCTGCGCCAAGGCCCACGCCTCGCCCTTCCTATGACGCCAGGTAACTACCCCATATCTATATCATCTCATTTTCAGAACTTTGACCAATCTCTGAAATGTGTTCTACTTTATAAAATCAGCATGTAAACATGCATACATTTTAGTTGATTCATATTATTTATAATTCAGACAGAACACAGTTCACAAAATTTGCCGTGCGATATTGTGGCCACAATACCAACATTTAGTGTACAAATAAAAGCATGGCGATATGATGCTGTTTAGCGAATTACGGTAAAATCAATGTTTTATCAGCTTTATTAGACAGTTACGCTTAAATTGTGGTTTTCCAGGCTTAACCCTCAAGTGGAAGATATACAACGCCTTAGAGTCGAGAAAATGGAACGCCAATTGGCAAATTTAACCGGACTGGTTCAGAAGGCGCTCCAAGTGCCTGGCCCGGCGCCCGGGGCAGCCGCGGCGCCCTCGGCCGCCCCTCCCGCCGTCGCGCCTCTCCAGCAGTTCCAGACCTACCAAACACGAACGCCTAATCAAGGTCATTTCCATAAAGATTAATTTATTAAAGAATCCCGTATTCATTTATCTATATCTAGTCGTAAACAATGCAATGTTTTTTTTTGGATTCCGTACCCGAAGAGATCAAATTATTACCTAGCCTACAACGTCCATCCGTCCATCCGTCCGTCTGTCCGTCCATCCGTTCGTCCATCTGTCCATGCATCCGTCCGTCCTTCCGTCTGTCCGAAGCCTCTAGTTCAGCAACAATAAGAGGTAGAAAGTTGGTATTTTCACAGATTATTATGGCATGAACACTGGCAAATAATAAAAATATCTAAAAGTTTAAACCTGGGAAGCTCTCTTTGATACCCTCAAAATTGGCTGATTTTAGACTTCTTCACAGTTCACAGTTCAACAATTAATTATCAATTCAATGGTTTTCTGTTATAGAAATGTGAAAACTATATTTAAATCAAACATAAACATTATGGCTGCAGCTTAAGAATCTGCCTACTTATTTGCAACTGTCAAAGTTCTTACGACATTTTAATAGAACTGCGATAGTTTTCGATAACGAGAACGGTTTACGTAAACTCATGGTAAGGGCACAGGTGTCTTACACTTCAGCATTATTCCATTCACTGCCGCGAGGACACACACACTTTGTTTTGTACTGTTTTAATTTATATTTATATTACTCTGTGTGTCTTCTGTGTTAGTGAATAAATGTTTATCTTTCTTAAATAGCTGATCTTCATTTATCAGAATCACCAGATTGAGTCGTTTCTGAAAACGATTTAGGCTCATTCCACGCGGATGAAATCGCGGGTCGCAGACCTACCGTGTTACCTAGTTATTGAGGTGTTTTATTTTGACTTATTTACTTATGTTAGTCTTTAAGGTATTTTTGTTATGGGCCATGTTGCCTGAAATAAATGGTTATTATTATTATAAGCTTTTCTCATACAGATTTAGACTTCCTCTCACTGACCTATTGGATTGTTCATCTATAACATTACAGTTGTTTCGTCACTAGCCTTTGTGAGCTTATATATTTCATTTAATTCCTATGAATTCTTAATGGTTTGCTTAAAGTTATTCTCAAGCTCTGTCCTTGTTGATTGGATAGGTATTATTTATGAAGATGTCACGGAGAAAGTGCCGGCACCGGGTTTTTCGCACCGCCCACCTCGCGGAAGCTCAGCACTGATAGTTTTTCTTATTCGCCAGGAAATAGAATGCGCGACCACAACTTTGTGGTTACGTTTATTACACCTTACAACCAATCATAGAGGAATGATTACTTCTACGGTCGAGGTAGACGAATCATCTTCTATTTAAAAACCATTTTATTAAGGTTTATGTTTACTTTTCTTACTGGGTTGTTTTGTATTTTTTGTTTCTTTCGTGAATTAATTCAATCATTAAGCTTGTTATTAAATATTTGTTCCTTTATAATCAAAAGGGAAACAACATATATGATATAAAATTCTATAGGTAATACATGGGTACCATTACCATAATTATAAATTACGCATTTTTATATTGGTTGGGGCCATGACTGGTCACACTTACGAAATTTTTCTCCCCCTAATTCTAATCCCTAGTTATTTCTGTAACTCCTTCCGTTGTTGCGACGTTTTATCGTTCACAACAATCTTCAAAGTGTCCTTTTTTCCGCAGGCGTTGCGTGTGCGGCCTTTAGCTGAGCTATCTGAATATTATCATCTGTGTCGTTCATTTTTGCCACAGCGTCGGCACTGCTCTGTCGTAACTTTCGCGGTGTATGGGGAATGGTGCGAAGTTAAGAACCTCCTTGTATTCTATTAAATCTAAAGCCTTGCTTTATTTATGTCGGTTTCCGTGATTTCTCGTGACGAACAGAACGTAAATAGTTCATTGAACGTGACTTCTTCGTGTTTATTGTCTTTAACGATATAAGTACAAGTATGTATGGTTCAGTCCTGTTAGTCATTCTAAAATATCGCCTGAATAATTATAATCTTTTTCTAGTTCTTTATTTTATTGACATAATTTTTTCATGGTTTCATTTTGTTCACTTGTGCAATTCCAAATATCGATGAGGGCTTGTATTTGCTATTTTTGTATGGTATAGGTTCAGCAGTTATTTTAAAATAATTATTATTATTTATTTCAGGCATCTGGTGGCCCATACACAAAACATAACATAAAATTAACATAATGTTGGTGACGCAAAAGTGTAATAATGTCATCGTATAAATTAAACACAAAGTCAGGAGGAGTGAATGCTCCCTTAATTTTGTAGTAATATACGAGTCCCAGGCAGGCGATTAGCAGATCTCTCTTAGTATACACACAGTTACCCCAAATGTCGCATTTGGCTTCGGGTAGAAATCGTTATCGTCTTTTGTATGAAAAGGGTGATGTTTGGCGTTGGTTCACATTCCTCTTCAAATGTGACTTTAAGATTGCAATTGCGCGCCTTACATGAAAATTGTGGACGCAAATTTTATATTTTTAAGCGTAATCTTTTCTTATAAATTTAATTCCGTAGTTACTTTTTTTTATTGTGGACCAACTTATCCGGTGATTTCAACTAATCAATAATATACTTTATGTTAATGTTATAAGAACTTTGACAGATGCAAGTAAGTTGGCAGATTACTAAGCTGCCGCAGTAATTTTCTGGATGGATTTCAATATATTTTTCACATTTCTTTAACAGAACGCTATCGATTTGAATTTTTTTATTCAACTATGAAGTATAAACTAAAATCAGGACTTTGAAAGCTGAAACTTAAGCCGTTTTGGAAATACAGCTGGAACAAAATAGGTCTAAAATCAGCCAACGTATAGGGTATTAATGTATTGGGAGCTCCCCAGGCTTAATTATAACTTTTATTATTTGCTAGAATGTATGCCATAACAACACATATTCGGTGAAAATTCCAACCTTCTACCTCTTACCATTGCTTAGGTGGAGGCCTCTGACAGACGGACGGACGGACGTTGTAGGCTCAGTAATATGGACCCGTTGATCCCTTCGGGTACGGAACACTAAAAAGCCCTATTAAACTTTATCTTTTAGTATCTATCGATAACCCACACGCTATTGTGCACTGGTTTGTTTGATCCCTTAGTTACATATATTGCAATACAATCACTATTCTTTCGTCATTTCACCTAACAATTTTACAGTTCACATATCGCACCTCTTCGCCAAAATTCAACCACGTAATTTCAAGTCTTCGAGTAAAATGGCTGTAACATACGCACATATGGACTGACGGACGGACGGATAGAAAGACAAACGTATATAAAGACAGATGGATAGGAAGAAATTGTAAATTGTAATGATATTGGCCCGTTGGCTAAGGAATCCTAAAATAGTGCATAACCAGTTCATCCGTTTTTTATGTAAGATTCCGTATCGCAGATTATTATTTTAATGTTATTCACGCGAACGAAGTCGCAGGCGACAGCTAGCTATAAATAAATTAATATAACTTCCACTATCCACTCTATCATACTTTAAAACCGGTCAAGTGAGAGTCTGACTCGCGTGTTTAGGGCCCCGTACTTGCCTATGGAAAACTGACAGTTCTTTATAGGTACGAAGCTTTTTAGCTTAATAACCGTTATAGAACTTAGGTACAATTCCTGCAATATATGGGGGATTATTGCAGGAATAAAATGTTTAAATATATTTTAAATTTTACTAAAAATGGGGGCCAAGAAAGTGGTTCGAATATTTAAAGCCAAGCTTTAGGGTCAAAAAGGGTGCCATATGAAAGGGCTTTGGGCTTTTCAATCATTTCAAATCTAAATATTTTGTTGGCGTATTTTTATTATTTTTTTAATAAATATTACCATTCTCCCCTTATCTTCGAAATTAGGTAACCTAAAAATCTCCAATGCTGAGAGGAGCTTAGGTATATAATATTGGCTTTCGAGAAAACAATGGAAATAAAACGGAATAACCTTTGCAAGGTCGTATCACACACGACGGTTGCATAGAGATAGGAGCTTGCGAAAGTTGTTTCGCGTTTTATTTCATAGGTAACCTGATGCCAATTCGAAAGTGTGTGTTCACTAAATTTAAAAGTGACTAGGTAAACTTAAAATAAGACACGTAAACTTGCTTTGACAGCTTTGCGCTATACAGAATTGACTTTGACGTTTCTTATTATAAGTTTAGGGAATTTGAAATTAGACGAAACCATTTCGAATTGGTCACCCCACATAGTTAGAGAGCTGGGTGCCATTTTGGTATATGATTTGTTCGTCTTTCATATTGATAGAGATGAAAGTTTATGTCAATACAAATCGATTTGGTCCAGTAAATGAAAGTCGTATGTCGTTTTGAGTTACAACTTTAAAAAATCGTACATAAAAAATCAGCGACCTAGACGTCTACCAACTTTTTCTTTTATTCTGGGAATCCTAATGAATCGAATGGACGTAACGAGAACGACGAACAAATGATTTAGTATAGCTTTTTTCATTTACATTTTTGCAACTTCGTCCCGTTATAAAACAGAGCCCCGCACGTCTGCTTCTTCGATGTTCATCGTTTTGAGGATGATTCTGACCAATAGACAAGAGGCAGACACGAACAAAAATTAAGGACACCGTTCTTTTTTAATTTTTGAAACGCTATAATTGAAAGCGCAGCGCCACCTTGGTCGCAGACTATTTTTCTGTGGTTCTTTACATTGTCATTAATCGAACAATTCAGGTCTGCCAAGCGAACAAATCATATAGAAATTTTGGCACCCAGCTCCCTAGCTAACACACCCCACACCATTGCAATGTTGTTCTTTTTGGAGGAGTAACCTAATTGCTTGACGCACGTTTCTTTTAATAAGGACTTATTACAACTACTAGGTTTCGAATATTATAGCAATGAACTTTCTGACCTTTACATGTCAATTTCTTTTTAGCGTGTGTTGTGTAAGTAATCATATTGTCCCTTTGGCTTGTTGCTCACTCTTTAAACCCAGTAAGCTTCCTGAAGAGCGCAAGTAGGTAATACCTGTCGTTGTTCAACGCACAATTCGTAAATAACTGAGAAAGAAATATTTATGATTTCAGAAAAATCAGTGTCATTTGAGAAATCGGTGTCTTTTAGCGATGACCCACCAGATATGAGCTCACCCATTCAGCACTCGCCCCAACATTCAGGTATGCATTTAAATTGTAGTTCTGTTATTTTATGTAACCCGAGTATATAGCACATAATTGAGTGCATAAATTTGGAATATCCTTACTGTTAAAGATTATCAATCAAAAATGGAACCGACTGTTACATTATTTCACTCTGGTGGCAGTTCTTGAACCTAGCTAGGTCCCTATTAGTCTTGAAAGCATGCCAACACGCCGAACGACGACGAAGTCGCGGGCAAGAACTAAGTAAGTAGTTAGTAGTAAGTATTATAAGTAAGGTTTTTGTTAATTGGTGCGACTCATCCTTTTGATTAGTGAACAAAACGAGAGTGCAAATAAACGCAATCGTTTCTTTTTTCCTCGTAATCTTTTTCTGCCATTCTTAAAGGTGTATAGTCATATAAGTAAGAAGGTATTTATATACATCGTAAAAAACAACCTCGTTGTTTAATTCAGAATAGACTTTAGGGAGTTAGATCTTATATAACCACACAAAAGCTACAACGAAATTCGTGAGACGTATAACATGACCGGGAGTAACATAGCAACTAACACCAGCCGAAACAGTCACTGAAACACTGCTAACTGCTAAGTACCAACCGTGCCACCGCATCTGCGAGCTGCGTGAAGCATGCTGCATTCGCGTCGTTCATGCCAGGCGGGTGAAAGAGCGGTATGGAATAGCCACCATTTTAGAAAGTATGTAAGGCAAGTGGGAATGGACCGAGTTGGAACGCTCAAGGTCATCGGCGTGGGGTACGCCCTTAACTAGCAGGCCATGTGGCTGGTGCGCGATTTCACACAGCGCCGCCGGCGGGTTAGATATATCGTAAACCGTACCAGCAGGTTTGCTGTGATGTGATCCAACGTAGATAACAACGACTCGTGACTATCTACTTCACTAAGCAGTTGCCTGAATAAAATAGGTAATTTTATTAACAGCCTTCGAGATATGTAGGTTATAGAAAGCTAGGTAGGTAACAAACAGAACGTGGCCACAGATTCAAAGTTAGTCAAATTTTAATGAATGAACTCGAAACTTTGTTATCTATGATTATTAGGTAAGAACCTTAATTTAAATGTATGCACATGTATTACTAAATTAATTAATAAAAACCTTACTTATAATACTTACTACTAGTTTGGCAGCGATATCTAATTTGTGAAGATAGTCATTCATTATATTATTATTATTTATTGGATGATTCTCTCCCAAAACATGAGTATACGAATAATACAGGTCCATGGGTGAACTGCCCAGATAAGACTACACATTTTTTACAAGCTTGTTCATTCCATTTTTTTAAAACCTTAATATAAATTAAATTAAATCTGAAGAATAAGCTTTGCAAGGTCGTATCACATAATCAAAGGTTGCATAGGAATAGGAGCTTGGGAAAGTTATTTCTTGTCTTATTTCTGGACAGGATTTTTTCTTGTCTGTCGGTTAAAATGTGCGACAATCACGCTAAAACTGCTGAACTGATTCTAAGATTTTTATGGAATTTTAGATTCATAAAATTGTATGTGGTAGTAGTGTAATCTGGAATCGCATATAAGATAATATTACCCGATACACATCCCCTAAGGTGGTAAAACAGGGGATGAAAGTGGTGTCCGGGGAATGTTACGTATAATGTAGTTTACACCGAAGCTTTGTAGGCAGTTGTTTTAAACTTGAGGCGTCCTGAGTGTATCACATTTAATTTTCACAAAGTAATAGATTTTATCAATGTTCTAACGTCATTAGTAATTAGTAAAAAATGTATATTATTAATTGATTTATGTTCAATAAATAACTGGATGTTTGTCCGAATGAAAGAAAACGCACATTTACATCGCCTTAGTTGCTGAAAACAAATAGGTACTTACAATTTTTTTTTAAATCCTAATAATAAATGTTTATTTCAGGCCCATAGAAATTGTTAGTACTTAACAGATAATCTTAAGCTACGTTAGTAAATAAAGTGTAATGATTTAATATTAACTAAAATTAAGGTTTAAATGAGATTAAATGAAAATGAAATTTTTGAATTGGATCCATATCGTATCCAAAAATATCATATTATTGGTCTTTCATTTGAATAAGTACCGTCTTATAAATTAAAAGGGTTCTGATCGAGAAGTCTAATAATCCAACTTCACCCATTCCATTTAAAATCAACAACGGTTATTATTCATTATCCACGTGGACGAAGTCGCGGGCAGAAGCTAGTATACTTAATATCGTGATAGTGTGTTCAGAATAATTATTTGTTACAGCAGCGTTAAGCGGTTTAGGTAAAAAAAAGAGAATAATAAAAATTCAACAAATAAAAAACCGACTTCTAAAACCCTTTGAAAAGGAAGAAATTATAATAGACTTTCGTAAGTCAATTACCTCGTGCGAACTAGCGACAATTGCGTGATTGCGTTCTATTAGGAAGACACCTTAGACGCGTTTGGGCTCTTTCTGAGGGGTAAACGAAGCTGAACCGTCACACCGTCACGCTGAAACCGGTGACGCTGAATCGGGTATACTCGGCTCCATTCGCAATGAATCGCGCTCGCATCGGTGACGCTGGATGGCGCAGAATGGCTGAAGAATAAACGAAACTATGGCTATGGCTATGAGTACGAGTACGAGTATGAGTGTGAGTATGAGTATGAGTGAGTGCTGTGTGTGTGTGTGTGTGTGTTTGTAGGTTCTCACTTCTATCGTGTGTGACATTATTTTTTGGTTACCATTTTTTATAAGGACATTTCTCCGTAAGAAAGTTAAATAATTGTACTTTATATTATTATAATACTAGCTTTTGCCCGCGACTTCGTCCACGTACAATTCGTTTAATTACGATACCTACGGGAACTGCCAAATGATCAACTTTACTTTTAGTTTAGGACATTCTGCTGTAATTCTGTCTTTTTTTATCACTCATAGATAACATCACAACCATGTTCATAATTCTTGTATTTGATTTCTTTCCGCTTACTTCTTTGCCATAACAAGCTGATACAAAGCCGACCAAACCGGCAATCAAGTCATCAACATTGCCAAGGACCTCGTCACAAGGTAAATTTATACATTTTGTTTTAATTTAAAAGGCATTTTATGCTTTCTATTCTTAAAAATACACTGATAAAAACCTATAAAAATGTTAAAGCATTTTTTTTATAACCACACTGTGTTTGCGCACTTACGAATATTATCAGCTTTCATTTTAAGACAGGAGAAGAAATTTAAAAAAAATGGTTTTAGAAGCGAACGTTAACCTTTTTCGTGACCGATGTTTTTAAGCTAATTGGACCTCACTGAATTCGAAAATGCCGGTTAAGAACTGAAAATCTAGACCGGAAGTGGCGACACCATTTTAAAAACACTTTATTGTGTTCTGTGGTATTAACATTGGACAGCTTTTAATAAAAGGGGAGCCCATGATGCTCAATGGGGATTTACTCGAGCGTCGTAGAGACCTATTAAATTTTGAAGAAGACCCTCTCACCGGTGGGAAATTCACAAGTGTTTTTTTTTAAAGGCCGTTCACATGGAAATACTCAAGTAGTCAGATATTGATAGTGTATGTATCCCACGTGCCTCTTGATAAAGGCGCTATGTAAGTCTGCCGGTTTGACTGGTGGGGGAAGCCGTACAGAAGGATAAAAAATGGGGGAGAAACAATTTATTCGAACGCGTCAGATATTCAGAGGGGATGTTAGGTGGGCCCGAAAACAACTCTTTCTCAAAAGACTGACGATTTGTATGTGACACAAGCTAGTAGTGATATTTTGATAGTGCAAAAAAATCGACATGTTGAAATACTCGAGCGCGTCAGATTATTATACAGACGGTTCAGCTTCATGTCCTAACCTTATATAATATGTCGATTATTTTGGGGGATTTTCTTTAATTGACGGTTTGATAAAAAAAATGTTTCTTTTTATTCTCAAATACTACTTAAGTCTATGTAACTACCATTAGTTAATGAGCATTCAAAGATGTCTTATTTCAATGATGCCCTTACATCTTATGTGTTATTTACTCGTGAAATCAACTTTTCGTATTCATTTCTGGAAGCTGATCCCCTCCGGCCGTTTTCGCAACTGGTTGCGAACAGCCGGAGGGACCTAGTTGCGGTTCATGAAAAAGTTCTCTTGATTCGCAACTGGGTGCGAACAAAGAATAATATTTTTTAATTCGCAACCAGTTGAGAAAACGGCCGGAGGGGAAATTTTCACCCAAGTTTTCCATATTATCGGAACGTGATCTGCAACCACTTAGATTTTTTAACGCAACAAGATGCACACAACACTGAAATACTGAGAAATAACAATACTGGGATACAAAACGTTCAACCGACTTACAGATATAGTGAATAATATGTTTCCATCGGTAAAACTCGGATCTCAATCGGAAGACGACGGGACCCGAAGTGTCAATTAATTATTGTATTAAATGAGTGATATGTTTATATTCATTAATATAAAACTTTATTATTTACTGTCAAATGTAAAATGAAAAATGACAACATGTATGATGGGTACTGGCCCCCAATTCTCGATGCATTCGAGATAATGTCGATTGCTAGATTAAACGTCAGATTCATACAGTTGTGTCAAATGACTGTATGCACTGACGTTTAATCTCGATTGTGAGATTATCTTGAATGCACCGAGAATTGGGGGCCTGCTGAAGCTAATTGAGAGAGCACGATAAACACGAACTTTTCCGATAAAACACGATGGAAACTAATTATGCACTACATCTATACATCATGTGACTTGACAAGTGATGATAGTAGTGTAACCAGATTAAGCCGAGTTCCAAATGCTGCCACAAACGAATACTAAATTACAAATATTATTTGGTATAGTAAAATATTATAAAATTACAGAGGATCCCTTATGTTAATCCGCCGCGCTTGAGTAAATCCTACAATCCTCTACTGGGCTTCCGTACTATAACAGGTTAGGGTTCAATTTTAATATTTTTGCTCGACAATTATGAGGGTTCCTGGTCTTGTTATTGTTTATTATATATGAGCATGATGTACATTGTGAACAAGCATCTGGGGGCACGGAAGTGCTCCCGCCAAGTCGAGCAAAAGAGCAAAAAGGCACGGCCGTACCATCCTTTACTCGAATCCTTTTTGTTTACTTCATATAAGTAGCCGTCATATTTTTAAAAAAAGCTTTATTCTCTGTTTGTGTTTGTTTTAACAGTTAATAAAGGATCGGACCTTTGCGTGTTAACATCGGACTACTTATATTTAAAAATTCAATTTTACACACTTTACACGAATAATTCATAACGATTTGAATCCGCTCTTTTCCTGTTCAAACTTCAAATCCAGTAACTTCTCGTATCTTATTTCATAAAATGGCAGGGAACAAAAATATTTGTTATAATAAGTTGCATATTTTTTTATACATCCGATCTTTCCCATACGTAACTATTCCAAATAAAGTTCCGGTGTCAACATTTCTGCTTTCAACCATTACATCCACAGCCATTTATTTCCAAAACTATGATTATAAAACCGGTAAATGATTATTTATTTATTTATGAGCCAAAAATTACGTAATCTTCGAACAAGTTACAAGTAGGTTAGTAAGTACTTATATATATGTATATATACTAGCTTCCGCCCGCAACTTCGTCTGCGTGGACATCCTAATCACCTAGCGTTATGAAATATACTTCACGTCCTATTCTTATACCTACCAAATATACATAAAAAATTCTTAAAAATCAATCGAGCCGTTTCGGAGGAGTGCGACCACAAACAAAGTGACACGAGATTTTATATATTAGGTTATGTATCATAAATAACGGCATTTCCAGTTTTATGCAGAAAAGGGTCCTTGTGCACCGACACTGGTTAGTCTGTTAACAGAGCGTTGCTAGCCCGAAACAATTTCATTACAGCCGGCCACCCAATAAGAATTGGACGCGGCGCATTACAGTGCCGCCAACTTTTCATCCCCATGTCTTGAAAACATCTCTCCCTAAGTCTTAAAACGATATTTAAACTACAAATGATGTTTTTAGGGACAAATAATATACACATACACATAAAAGTATGTTTATTTCTTGTCCTCGAAAACGTATATTTTGGTTTTTAAATCGCGTCGACAGGTCTTATGGCCGAATTCAGAAACACCGCTTAAGCATTTGACTAGATATTAAGTAGTTAAATGTCCCTCAACTAGTTGTCAACCTATACAGAAACGTCACTGAAACGTCACATTGAATAAAGCTCAATTTGACTGAATTCGGCCTTTAGAAAACGGAAAATATTTCGAATTTGGATTTTTACACGCCATCTTGAATATCACACTTCCAGTCAAGATTCCATGTTGGTAACTGACATTGTCGGATTCAGCGCGATCGAATTAGCTTAAAATATTGGTTACCAAAAATAATAGGATTTCTTCTAGTCTCGAACCGGAGGATTTTTTCGCATATCTGGTCCTGTAAAGTCGCACATGAAAAAAGCAAAACATGAGAATGGCAAATTTAAAGCGAGCGTGCGGCCGGTGCGCAGGGATGAGCAGACGCAGTCAATTAAATGACGCAAATGCGACACATTATCTCTAATCTTAGCGCACGGCTTAAGTTAAGAGTGAGTCGCCTCACGGATACATGAATACAATTTGTCAAAATGGGAATTTTACTGTGCAGAATAAAGCTGGTATGTTTTCGTAATTTACAGTGTTTGTCGAATAAGTAATCATTATCACAAAATATTGCAGGGGTTCAAATCGACACTCTGTATAAGGTAGCCGATCAAAACGCACGGCAGTGCATTAGAACAAAACTTTTTTTATACACCGTTTAATCTATGATTTAATTTCGTATAGGTATTTTAGGTAGAGCTATTTGCTGTAATGTGTTGTGTAAAAACAAGCAGACTTTAATATTTTTCTATTTTAATACACTTGCAGAGCGCGACCGCGTCAAGCCGGCGCCTCCGCCTAAGCCCGCCGGCCTGGTGGGGCATCAGCTGACACTGGTCTCTCAGAAACTATACACCATCAACGTGACGCCGGACTTCTTCAATGACATGCGCGTCCTACAGAAGCAGAGCCGTGATCTACGGATTGAGGTCTGTCAAAGCTTTATAAGAGAAATAATTGTGTGACCCCACGCGAATGTAGGATTCTTATGAGATTTTGTTGCATAATAGCTTGCTAATGCGAAATATTATACTGGTTATTTTCTAGTTGTCTCACTGTTTAACTTCTTATTTGATTTGCAGACGCGAAATTTACGTCGTTCGACGCTGTCCCACGCAATTCAGATGAGGCAACTCATGGCCGACACTATCGTCAAGATTGGAACGCTCGCTGCAAGCTTTGACGAGCGAGATCCAGATTCGGTACGGTTAACGTTAATTCTTATCCTGTAACCTAAGCTACGGTTTTCTGACAAAAAAAACACTCAGTATAACATTATTTGACTAAGATTAAGAAGAGATGTCTCAAATAATTAAAAGACTCTAAATAGCTACCTATAGACAAAATAGTTTTCCTTCAACTACGCTTTGCATAATTTCATCATTATATCCTTAAGGACAAAGCATATATTCAGCACAAAGCAGCCCTTATTTGCCCTAGAGCAATAAAGTTACATCCAAAATTCATTATTGCACTGTTTTATATTTTATAACTCCTCTGCTGCACTGGGAGTGAAACTCCTCTGCTGCACTGGGAGTGAAGAAATAGCATAGAATGCGTGCAGATGCTTATCATCCTGACATGTCGTAAAAGTCGACTAAGGGACGGGTCCTCTCCAACATGGTGGACTACTGTATGGGCGATGGGCTGATCACCTGTCACCATACGGTTCATCATACCATCTTAGGACTAATTAATCGAACGTGGCCACAAATACTCTTGTGGCTCTGCCCACCCCAATAGGGATTTCGGGCGTGATACTATGTATGTATGTTTATATTTTGTTATTTAGTTAGTTGATAAAAATGTTTACACCACCAGTCACCCATTCCGCTCATTCACAGTCCGACGGGACAGCTGACCACTGTTCTGTGGATTTTCAAAGTAGTAATGAGACAGTCCACATGTCGGCGGCCATATCGAACTGTGATTCCCCCATCTAAAATGTTATGCTCAAAGAAATGGCGTAATATGAAAATGAATTGAATAGATAATTACAAGTTTTCTGTGAAAGTTTTCGGTTGTTTTACTTGAGCTTCTGAACCACTGGGCCGATTTTAATAAATAAGGTATCTTAAGATTTGGGGAGAACGTGCAAGTATCATAGGCTATATAAAAATTCTAAGGGTGCGTCATAACAGGAGCAAAAATGCTTGTTACATTGCTAATAAGGTGTTAGTTATAAACTTTGCTTTTACTTTTTTTACCACCTTTTTGCAGTAGCTGAAAGAAAAGCAGGTTATGCACCTCGCATCAATTCATTTATTACTGCGCTCGTGTTTTTAGAGGCCTAAAATTTTGAACAAAATACCGTTATTCGTTTTTTACCTAAAGTTTACAGGAAAATTTATAAGAAGTCAATGGTATTTAAAGTAACATAGGAAATTTCATTTAATCATGGAACCATCTCCATGCACATTTAACTCGCACTTTTCCGGTTTTTGAGAAGTGTAGACTAAATAAAAATATCAAAGTGGTTTTCGATCTACATTAAGATAAAAACAAAAAGTCATCAAAAAATTAAACTATTTTCTTTTGTATTCTAGCATCTCACTCGCGAAGAGGAAATTTACCGACAGGACATGCTATTACTTGAAAACGACTTGTATGAATTGGAAGCCACTGTTGAACGCCTCCGTAGTCAAGCTGCTAACAGGTAAACAAAAACATAGCTTGACTTGGATTGATTTAATATTTTACTTGGATATTCATCACAACGCTAAAATCTACAGTATGTACAAACAAACCTTCGATGAATAAGTAATTTATTTTTAAATATGTTTGCTTTCAGAAAATAATTTTTAATATATATACATATATATATTATATGTATAATAGCATTTTCACAATACCCGATACGATATCGGTGTCGGACGCTGATAACCGATATCCGATATCGTGTTGGGTCTTCACATTATTTCCGATATTATCGGTCCGATTTGGCTATCGCCGGCCGCCGGCCCAGTCACACACACACCAAGAAAATCTATACATATAGCACACATACATGCATTATCGTCCGATATCGAAGGAGGCCGGACGGCCGCCGACATTAGTATCGGGTCCGATAACCGATAACCGATATCGGGTCCAATAACCGATATCGGATATCTCACAATGTGAACGGCAGGTTCGTTCATACTTCATATATTCTACTTGCCCCGATATCGTATCGGCGCCCGATACTGATATCGTATCGAGTAATGTGAAAACGTTGTAATACAAACCATTTCTTGTGCATCTAGGGCCGTAAGAAGGAGATAACTAACGAGAGATTATTAGAACCCCGATGCGTAAGTCGGAGGGTATTTAATGACTCGAGTGTATAATTCCCTTACTTAATCAAGAAGTTTACACCACCAGCCACCCATTCCGCCTGTTCACAGTCCGACGGAACAGCTGACCACTTTTCTGTGGACTGTCAAAGTATTAGCAAGACAGTCCACATGTCGGCGACCATATCGAACTGTGATTGCCCCATCTAAAATGTTATGCTCAAAGTACCTACTGACCGAAAAAATAGTATAGGTTCCTAAAAGAGAAAAAAAATTGATTAATATGAAAATGAATTGGTCAAATACAATTTTTCTGTGAAATTTTTCGGATATTCTACTTTAGCTGCTAACCCAATCGACCGATTTGATTAAGTATTATATCTTAAGATTCGGGGTGAACGTGCAAGTGTCATAAGCTATGTAAAAATTGTAAAGGCGCGTATAACATTTTTTTTGTACCTATTTTTATTGTTTGTTTAACCGCATTATATTTAAGTTAAAGTTAAGGATTCTTAATTTCAAACACAATCCTGTATTGTTAATAAATATGAAAAAATAAAAAAATAATTAAAAAAAAATACCAGGAGCAAAAATGCTTTTTACGTCGCTAGTCCTAATAACCTGCTAATAACTTTCTTGATCTCTTTCGTGGATACCTACCTCGGTAATACCCGATAGATCAAATTTTGCTATTATCAAATAGTAGTAAAGATTCTCATAATAAGTTAGGTAAGGGTTGTGGCTAATACATAATATAACATTCAGACCGGGGACTAGTGGGGCCATGTTGTTTCAGATCGAAAGAACATGAAAAAGTTGAAAAAATCATAAGACTTTAACTTTGCGACATTTTTTCGGATACTAATTGTATTTTTTTATAAAAACAGTAATACATAAGAAAAATACTGACCTTTAACTTGTAAATACATTTCAAAATCGATAGATATGCCACTGGAATAATGTGCTACGACAGGAGCAGATATAAAAATAATTTCAAGTGAACTTACCCTCTTTCTTATACCTTGACCATTATTACTCATCATTAGATAATTATCTTCCAAAACAATTATTGGAATCGTAATGAGCAAGGGGTTGTTTATCACTTTTAGAAAGCATTTCTGAGAAACGCGTTAATGACTTTTGTCCCGCTACGATGTTCTACGGGGAACACAGTGAGTAGCTGAGATTAATCAATCCTTTGACGAAATGTTGGTGAATAAAATGATATCGCACATCGATACGCTTCGATCGCTAGTTAAAGGAGCCCGATAATATGAGTTGAATTGAACTTTGGTTAAAGACATATTATAGTTGTATTTTGAATTCTAAATCCCGTCGTTTTCTTCAAAAAAAGAAACAGGTGCAATGCTTATTTTCTTTACAGTAGTCAGCAGCCGCTATATAGGCACACGGCTTCTGTCTCTGTGTCTTTGATGCCAATGATATTGGTCCCTTAGCTATCATAAGCATGAAAAGAGATGTCCTTCTTCTTGTTAATGGATCTTCAGCATAGTCAGTCTTCTACTGGGTTGTTTTGTTTGTAAAGTATACTCTTGTCGTTGTCCCGACTAAGTATTTAAATATTTTCTTTACTTTCGTAATATCTGCTTTGGTGGGATTTTCAACTTTGCCGCTCACTTTATTAAAATCTTGTACGATGTCTGGCCTTGTGGACAAGTACAGTAAACTTTCCACTGCCTCCTTATAGGGATAATACTTCTCCTGGGGAGATTCCGGTATCAACATTGCATCGCAACTTCCAGGCATTTCACAAGGTAGGGTAAGTACTTGCCATTTGTCATATTATACTTTTCCAGCATCTCAATTATACATAAGTATAGTTCTTTCGGGTTAACTTGAGTCCTTCTTTAGAGTTATTTATTTCCATACCCAGATAAGGTTTTTATTTGTATTTCTTTTTTAGTTTCAAATTTGTTTTAAAATTTTGACAATATCTCTTCTATCTCTTTCTTGTGTTTGCCTATGACTAATTCATCGTTGACAATTAATCCAATAATGATTTATTTTTCTTCGTTAATGACGCACGCGTCACACGTATCTGTCAGTCATATGGCCGAATTCACAAAGGCCACTCAAATATTGAACGGACGCTCAAATATTTGAAACTCCGTTAAACTACGTTTTCGTATTCACAAAGGCCACTTAATATCATCACTCAAATTTGATCGTTTAGTGCTGTATCTCATCATGTCTGCGATACAGGTTTCAGTTGTGATAAGTGTTTCTTTCTCTTGACATAGAAAAATAGTTTTCGTTGACTTCTTCACAAGAGTGTGCCGCTGGTTCAGTTTTCAACCCTTCCACGAGAACATAGGGATTCGTTATTATGGCTGAGATTCGGTTGCAAGGGTCAATCACTGGTAATGGTAAAATTTTAAACTAATCATTAGTTTCGTTTCTGATTACGGGAATATCTTACAAAAACGTTATCTGATTTCCTTTTGAATATGAATATAATTCTACAGATTGTTCTATCTAAACAAATTTTTCATATTTTACAGGATATATAATACTTACAAGTTTATCAACGATTCAACAGTTTTCAAAATTTTATAAAATTCGTCAGTAGCTAAAACAGACTGATACATTATTCCAATTTTACTAAAAGTTACACCTGTCTCGATTTCATCCAATCTGATATGAAGTAATAGAAAATTATGTAAAAACAGATTATATATTTTAACAATGTTATTACCTGTTTCATTCATACGTGTTTCATTCAATTAATTAAGAATTTCCCAAATGGCTTTATCTAACTGGATAAAATTGACTTTCGAGGAGTTCGTGGCATTAACAAAAGACTGTAGGATTTCAGCAACCACTGTAAATTTCTTAGAAACGGCCTCTTGTCGTTTTTTTATGTTCTATATCAGCGTGTTAACCTAAGATCGTCTTTTTTATCTAAGTTTCCAGTAAACCGAGAGAATTTAGAATTCCACGCTTTATTTACGCACGAGCAGGTGCTCAAATTTTAAGTGAACGTTAGCAAATCGCTAAATTTGAGTGGCCTTTGTAAATTCGGCCGTTAGACTGTAAAAATAATAATCCTTTTTTGGGTTGCCGTAGTCGGGTAAGGAAGTATAATAAAAATAATTGATAGAGTATTTAAAAGAATCTTGTCGCATCTCGGTTCCAGAGAGACGCGCGTGAAAATGGCGGACATCGAACGCATTGCCATGGTGCTCTCTAAAAGCAGCAAGACCGTAGCTGACTGGAAACTCAAGTTCCCCATCTTACAGGACACCATGAAAGTCAAACTAGCTTCCGAAATGGAAAAGGTAGGTATCCCTTATTTGTTTTATTTATCATATCATCAGCCTACATTTACGTCACTGCTGCGCGCAGTCCAGCCCTTCTCTCTCTCGCTGACATGTTTTTGGTTTTATTAATTAAGAGTTAAGTACGAATTATGGGTGAACTGAATAAAAATAAGTATTAAAGTAGTAAATGATAAAGTCTAAAGACATTATCATTTCAGTACCTATTTTAGGGGCCAAAGATAATAAAATAAAAGCTAACCATTTATTGCAATTGATTTGAATAAAACCAGCTCTGCACACCATTTATAATATAAGTGTACCTATCAATCCTCTTGGGATATACTAACAGGCTACTGAAGGGCTAACTTGAATCCTAGAGTATCTCAAAATCAATTATCTATTGATATAAAGCCGAAATTCCGCAGCATATTTTCATAAAATGTGCAATGTCACTTCTTTGAGCTCGTGAATTGAACTACTTTACTAAGCAAACAAAATGAAAAATATATAAAATATCTCTTAAATAGTTGTGTAGTCATAACGGCCTCTGAATTTAGTAATATGTATGGGATATGTAGAAAAAAATCCATGTAAAAACCATAAAACTACTAAAAACGCTAAGTATAAACCGTAAATTTCTCTTTACTACATTAATATTATTACGTACAATTTATAGCAGAACACACGTTAGTTTTAAAAATTACTTTATTAGAAATAATAACTGATTATAAAACTTAAAATAAACGTAATTACAAATGCCAAATTACTACATAATGCGAAGCGTCGGCCGTTCGAACTCGAACTGCGCAAGCGCTCGTCAAGGTTGGATCTAGGTATGTCAAATTTATATTTCGCGCCAAACGATCGATCCCAATTTAAAAAGACCGCTGACGGCCATACGTTGTACATACACATATGGCCGTCAGGACTCTTTACATTGGACGAGGGCGACTTGTCGTCGTTCTTCAATATACCTAATCTTTCAGAACGCAATTCTCACCTCCTACTAACTAATCCTCTTTACTATTTTTTTATTTACTTCAGCCTCATATCTGCTCATTTGCAATTGCAGGTTGTTCGCAAAGAAAAGATGCTAGAGGAAGAACCAGAACGCCTTGAATTAGCTTTGCGTCGTTGCAAAAAGCTAACCGGAACATTAGTGACTCTGAAAAGGTAAAATGGTTCTTTATTTAGGATGAAACACATGGTTCGATTTTCACACAAAATACACGGTGGTTAACTATTAAAATCTTCATTATTCCAGGTTTATTGTATTTTGTTGGGTTAATCACGCAATTCGATATCAGACGAATAAGTTCTTATTTTATAAAAATACGTAACTAAGTACGTACCTTATTTCTGTAATTTTCACTTTGTATGAAAAACCTTGAACTGAAAGATACCAATTGAAATAATAAAATTGTTGCAATAACCAAAATAATTCCGTTCCGCCACGGAACTTCTTCCACGGAACTACTGACTAGGAATAAAGGGGAAATGTAATATCTACAAATATCACAAACAGAATTTGAAATATAACATTTCATGTCCTAAGAAATCCAAATAATATTGGCTATACCCAAAAACAAGTCAATAACAATTAATTTATTAGATGCAACAGCCAACGGTAACAGCACCAGGAAACGACATACACACATCCGGACACTACCAGGTTACATCCGCGTTTTATGTAGGAATGTTTCCTGGGTAAAAAAATTGTAATTCTAATTAGTCCGTCAGTTAGATTATCATAAAATGTTGAATACATATTTTTTGCTTTATCAAATCAATCAAAATTGAAACAAAGATAAAGCGTATCAAAGTTCGGGAGTGGTAGCTAATGACGTCACTTAATAGTAAAAAGTGTACAAAGTCGTGACGGCAGACGAAACTTCAACGCACTATTATTTTCATATCATTTTCATCATATCATTTTCATCATATCATTTTTTGTTTAATTGACAAAAGAAAAATATGTGTTCTATATTTTTTATAATGTAAATGAAGGACTAGTTCGATTTTTTCAGGAAACTAGCCTATACCCATGCTTCCAGGGGATTTTCTTTTCTACAACCTTATGCAGTTCTCTCTGAGTGATGGTCAAAAAACGACCAACAGATATCTCTCCATTCAACAGCTGGTTCTATTATACATACATACATACATAGCATCACGCCCGAAATCCCTAATGGGGTGGGAAGAGCCACAAGACTACTTGTGGCCACGTTCGATTTATAAGTCCTAAGATGGTATGATGAACCGTATGGTGACAGGTGATCAGCCCATCGCCCATACAGATAGTCCACCATGTTGGAGAGGACCCGTCCCTTAGTCGACTTTTACGACATGCCAGGATGATAAGCATCTGCACGTATTCTATGCTATTTCTTCACTCCCAGTGCAGCAGAGGAGCACTTCTGGTTCTATTATGATGGGAAAAAACCGGACAAGTGCGAGTTAAACTCGCGTGGAGAGGGTTCCGTTCTCTGTAAATTTCAGATAACTGAGTGAATAGTTATCTGACCTTTATTAATTTTATATAAAGTAATATAGGGAATTTCAGATAATCATGTACTAGACTTCTTATAGGATTTCCTGTAATCCTATAAGAAGAACAGTTTGGTAAAGAACAATTTGCTGTAATTTTATCAATATTTTAATGGCCATGCAGGAATGTCTATTATTTACCAACAAACCAGGTTGTCGTTTGGGAAAAAGTAATACTAACCATCTAAATGATTCGAATGTATGATTGGTGGGTTGGTAATAGACGTTGTTAGTTACAACCAAAAATAGCTTTCGAGCGCTTTAAACTCAACAATCAGCTGTCAGTTTTTTGACAAGCATTTTTCAACCTCTACGTTACACGTGGGGATCGGCCAATTGAGTGCAAATGGTAAAATTGAGACTTGTGGCCAGGCTGGCGTGCGTGCAGGAGCAGCGGCTGCCGATTGCCGAGGGGTGCTCATCGCCGGGCCCGTCGCAGAGCGGGCCGTCCTCCGAGGAGTTCCCCTCCGACCCCGCGCACCAGGCACACCCCGCGCACGCCGCGCACGCGCCGCCTAACAACAAGGTAACGACACACTACACGACATCGCACAACTGCTCTCTGGTTACCTACTGATATAAGTTTCTATTTCCGCAGCGCAACGATACACTCGCGTACTTGCGTACACTGTCACAATTGAAACATTTCCTGCCAAAGGGCTCTATAAAAAGCTAGTATCATACTAACTCAACTTATATACGTTTATTTACAGGCTGCTTAAGCGGGCTCCTTTATAAGAAACTAGCTTTTTACTTGCGATTTCGTTTGCGTGGAAATGTTTCTTTTAAATATAACAAATTTTCATGTTACTGACTTTTTAATTTTTGTTGTTTCCTTTAAATCCTTTCCCGCTCTCATCGGGCACGCACGAACTTGCTGTTGATTAATTTTCCAGATCCTATTCCACCTTTGCAGGGGTTGGTTGTCCAAATAAAATAAATCTATGTCCTTTCCCAGGGTTCATAGTATCTCTCTACCAAATTTCAACAAAATTGGTTCAGCGGTTTAGCCGTACATGGCGCAGATACTTAAAAAGACATCAACGGGCTCTCATTGGCACGCACGAACTTCCCGTAAATCAATGTTCCAGCCCCTTTTTACCGTGTTGCTTTTATCTTACTTAAAAAAATCCTTATTCTTCTTATTCCTTAATTAAAAATCCAACAAACTTCTTTCCCAAGGCTCAAGCTATCTCCATACCAAATTTCATAAAAATCGGTTTAGCGATTTAGCCGTGAAAACGTAACAGACTGCGATACTTTCACATTTCGCTGGACAAATGCAATAGTGGCATAATTTAAAAAAAAATGGTTTTTAAGTTCAACCAAAAATCAAAAGGATATTTAGACATGTGCGACTATTGCATTCGTCCAGGGATTTATAATATATATATATATATATAGCTGATGCCCGCGATTACGTCTGCGTAAAATAATTATTTAAGTAGTCCTTTTCCAAGGTCCAGTCTATCTCTATCTATACCAAAATTCATCAAAATGGGTTCAGCGGTTAAGGCGTGAAAACGTAACAAACAGAGTTCGCATTTTTAATATTAGTTTGAATAGTATGGATATAATCCCATTTTCGGACGCTATATCTTAACAATTGCAGGATTGCCAAAAGTTAAAATATTTCTTTTTTTTTTTTCAGTACTTAACTAGTTTTGTTCATATAATTTGCTCCCCATTTCACCATTTGTTGGGTAGTAGAGTAAGCTTGTCCAACCCGCTTCCGCCCGATGCCCCGGATACTTGAGGTGCTAGCATTACAGGGTTACTACTATCTCTTAATGCGATTCTATTTCGGCCCTAAACTTAACTGCGATGCTAAGTATTTCGTACCACGACATTGTATTTACATGTGTAAAATATATGGTGAAGTATGAAATAGAGACACAGTTCAGCTTAGGGCCTAAAAATAATCGCATTTAGAGATCGTGGTAGCCCCCGAAGGCCCGCTTTGAGCTCCGCGCCCCTGCCTGGCGGTGGCACATGATTCTAAATTGAATGTAGTATGTACCTAGTATTGATAGTATTGTCATAGTATATTTAAAGAGAAAAGTAGTTCTGCTCCAGTCATTTAGGAGTTTAGTTACCTACTCTCGCTCGGGGCACGCTCAGCTTTTTAACATTGTCATAACTTTATTTTCGGTTTTTAATAATTTCATACACATAGAGACATAGATATGGCGTAGGTAAATATTTGTTAATTTATTAAGCATTTCAACACTATTTTAAAGAATCAATTTTTATTTTCTATGCCAAACTATACTTTCTAGTTATAATACTAAGCTGCTTTCAGCATACATTGCTACTGAGACGACTAAACTGTTATCTTACATTTTGTTACGATGCCTAAGGAGAAAAAAAATAAAACAATAAGTATTTAACTATTTTCTTGTTGTCGTATCGATTCAAATAATATTATGTATTATATAAAAGGAAAAGTTATAAATGTTTGTGCTCAGTTTTTTCCACAACCTTCCACCGCCCACCGCTCGTGGTCGTGGTGGTAGATAGCCCTTAGTCTCCCATCGGTGATAAGGGAAATTGGTAGAGGTGGATGGGTGTGGATGGAAAATAAATATGTATGTCAATATAGATCTATCTTTTTCTAACACATGATTTTCGTTTGGGAAGACCGAAAAGGTATTCCAATATTACAAACTCTTGTGAATTTCTCGCATCGTGTCGTGTCATTGCATGTTTCCTGGATAAAAAATAGTAAATCTAATTAGTCCGTCAGTTAGATTATCAAAAACGATTGAACACGTATTTTTTGCTTTATCAAATAAATGAAAAATTGACAAAGATAACGCGCATCAAAGTTCGGGAGTGGGGGCTAATGACGTCACTTAATGGTAAAAAGTGTACAAAGTCGTGACGCGGAACTTCAACTCATTTACTTGACAAAAGACAAAATATGTGTTCAATCATCAATTCGCCGGATCAGACATCAATCATCAGTACCCATTTATTGCAATTGGAACATAAAGAACAAACGAATTATTAGATATTATGCAAATCATTCCTATTTACAACCGGGTTCTCCTTATTCCACATCGATGATTCCCGGACCTGTACCGACGTCGCTGCGAGTTTCAGAGATTCTATATATTCTTTTTATTTGAAGAAGTTGCGGGTTGTGAAGTGGTCCGATAATTCTGTGCTGTAGACGTATTCTGCCATCCTCGATAATTGATATAAGCCGGTCTTTGATGCTAATTATATCTTCCACCTAACGTGTAAGTATTGTTCAAGCTGAACTCAGCGTGGCGTTGTGACGGTCTCCAGCGTCATTGGCGTCTTGTTATATTCATAGGGACAAAACAAGATAAAGTAAATCAAAGAGGACGGTAATGTTAGCGGTTAAAAGAGTGGATAAAGTATCCACTGGTGCTAACTCGGTTTGGAGATAAACAGTCCCTCACACCTGACAAAAGTGGGTCATGGCAGTTCTTAGGGATAACATATCCAATTAGCTAAGATGGTTGCCACACTGGGTGATAAACATAACGTCATTTTGACAGTACAGTACAGCGAGATAAGACGGGAAAACCATACCATATCTAGGTGCTCTCCAGTTAATTATAAGATATTTTAAGAATATTAAACAATTACGATACTTACACTGAAATATTAGAATTCGAATAAAATCAAATAATTTATAATGTAAATATATTTGTTTATGTGGTGATTTATTTGATTAATTTGTTTGTAGAATGTCACGGGCTTACTTATTCTATACATTGACGCGGCGAAAGGTCCATAGGAGCCAAATAAGGGATGCCAGCAAGTCCCCAATCCGTGTTTGGTATGAATTATCTCAGCTTCTATTAGAGCTACAAAGTTGTGACTTTATAGCTAGGGGTATTTATTTGTATTATTTGGGTACTATTTTTTGGCAGCAGCACCATTCTGGAGATCCAGACTTGGTACGCCAGCTTGACGTCAAGTTAGCGTACCCGTTAACCAAGATCCATATCTCCGAAATTACAAAGGTACTATTTTTGAACTTGATACTAATTGGGTACTAATGGATACAATTTTTTTAGAATCATCAGAGCCTGGATATCTTCGACGGGAACGCCAATTTGACGCGCACCAAAAAAGAACATAATTCAATTCTAACGTTTCAACAACTGCTTTAACAACTGTAATAAATAACCATAGGCTAAGCATCATCACCACCTGTCTCATCATGACGGTGAGACAGGTAAAACTGTTGTTGAATAACAACCCGCCAACGCACTATAAAACGCACTGCATCCACACTTACCTTGGACGGGAGTCCAAAGGTTTAACGTATAATTGTACGTACGTTCTGTTCGTGTTATGGCCAAGCAGCGGAGTAGAATGTTGTCTTGCATACAAGTTAACTCAGTAGATACAGCGATAATAATATTTATAATTCACAAATGCTTTTCATACAAATTCAGTTATACAAGTGAAGTACGTAAAGAAGACGTCAATTTCAAAATACTGTATGAGATAATCAACCAGCCAGAAACTCCGATTTTGATACCAACCTCAACACACCCCTTCAAAAGCAAAGTTTTTTGGCTGATACAAGTTGATCAATAAGTTAAGATAAGTAGTAAAAAGAGAAAACACATAAGAACATCATAACAAATAAGAACAGAACAAAAGCACCAACTAAAATTACCTATTAATTGAAACTATTATGGCTTGAGATCTAAGCCACCTACACATAATGCTTCATGCTAGGCAGCGGTTTGGTAACACATCTGCCAGCATAGATTCCGTTGGTACATGTCCCAACGATATGCTATTATTGTCTATTAGAACCCCCCGTATGAAATGGTACTGATATCTATTATGCTTGCTCCTTCCATGATAAACGAGGTCCGGCGCGACAAAGATCGCAGATCTACTGTCGGAATTAAGAAGGATAGTGGCATATCATTTGAGGTCCATCTCCGTCAGCAACTTTGGAGTTATAATACTTCCTTTTGCGGCCCTAACATGAATGACACTAAGCTAAATTAAACCCGTTTATCTCTATGACTATCTCTTTCGTCAGCACTAGTGTGAGAGAGATGCACTTAGAGAAAAAGACGGTCTATCTTATCTTGGTGTCATTCATGTTAGGGCCGCTGTGCTTCCGCGAGGCTGACATATTCGGCCTCACAGCTAGACTTTGCTGCTATCCTTTTCTTTCTAGAGGACCAGGATATACTATCTCCCCCTAGACCTCGATGAAGAACTTCATGCGAATTCCCCGAATGCGAAGAGACTTTGATGTAATTGGCGCATAACGATCAAGAAGACCCCGTGGTGATAAAGGGTGCAAGAGAAATGCTTCAGAGCATGGAATCCGGCGGTGACACGTGCCTGCTAAGAAAATTCTTATACAAACATTGATAAAAAGTTAAAAGACATGGGATTGGTACAAAGTCTTAACGAGCCTTGTCTCTATATGAGAAAGCAAGAGGGCGATCATTTCTTTGCCCTTGTCTTCATCGATGATGTACTGATTGCATCAAAGTTCGAGGATCGCATAAATCGATTTAAGAATGAGCTAAGAAGGGAATATGAACTCAAAGGTTATATACATTTTTGTAATGCTTCATGCTCGGCAGCTGTTAACACATCTGCCAACAGAGATTACGTTGGGACATGTCCCAACCGTATGCCATTATTGTCTTTTAGAACCCCCCGTATGAAATGGTACCAGATATCTATAAGCTTGCTCCTTCCATTATTTCTGATGTTTTTGTCCTAGATCAGCATCTTTCGGTCAAGCGAAAGGTATGATGGAGTCCACAGATGATTAGATGGAACTTTTCAATAATTGACAGTTAACGGATAATGTTGACATTTCCTTGTGACTGTTGCTAAGCAAATTCTCATTAATTCGTAATTTAAAACAGATAGTGGGGTTTGCAAAAGAACTCCTTAACGATTTACAGTCGTTGCATTTTGATAGCAATATTTTACAAAGTTCGATGAGCAGTTGACATAATGCTGTCGTCATCTGGTGGTAGTGAAAATAATAAGCCTAAGAATATTATTTTACATCATATTCACTAAAACCCTTAGAAAATGAAGAAATAATGACTGGCCTTCTTCTGTCAACCGTCGTCTTGTGTTTAACGGCGTAACACTGAATTTAATTATAATTGTTTTCAATAATTTGTGAAGAATTTTATAGGAAACTTTATTAAACATGGCTTTAGTTTTTGACGTTGTTTATCATAGCTTCCTAAAACAAAACCATTATAATGTATTAGAAAATAGCATCAAAATGCACCTTTTGATATAACTCATTTCATTTGTTTGTCGATAGAATAACACGCATGAGTTGACCTAGCCGCTTCTCGACCGCAAGTGCATCCCGCCGTTTGTTTTGTTGCAGCGTGCACTCCATCCCCGGAGCAACTCGCAACGTAGTTCTTCGGGATTAGAATGAAAGCTTACAAACCACATTTTTTCAATTAATTATAAATTCTGTGTTTTTGACTTAATGTAAAACCATGTAATCAGTCCAATCCTATTCTTGTTAGCATTTCGTCATTGTTACCTTGTCCCCTGTTTCCACCGCAAATATATAAGTAAATAACTCTTGTAGACATCAGTCATCTGCAATCCGATTGGCAATTACTTTGAATGTTATATCAAAGAAATTATATTCTATACATTGACAGAATACAACAGCACAGGTAAATCTTTCACACACTTTTATCCGCTTGTATAGTTTTCAAAACCTTATCAAATCAATTTTGCACTTTACTCTTACTAATTCGTATTTTTTTTTTATATTAATGCATTCACTGCCGGCAACTCATAATTATATGCGTTTTCGTTACTTTCATCCAGTGCCTTGAACGCGTCTGTGAGTTCATAAAACATATTAATCTACACCCATATCATAAAACCTCCATAATGTAATCAAAAACCAACATAGGTGGTATATACTACCAATAACTATCATTATTACAACCTGTACTGTAATGTTATTACAGTATCGATTTTAGTATCGTAATGGTCATAACGATACAGATATGAGCTACAAGCCGGCGCGCCGCCATCGCCGCAGCCGGAGGGGCCCCATCGTCGCGGGTTGCGCGCTGTGTCCGGCGGGTTGCGCACTGTGTCCGGCAGGTTGCGCGCTGTGTCCGGCAGGTGGCGTGCTCTGTCCAGCAGGTCGCGCTGTGTCCGGCGGGTTGCACGCTGTGTCCGGCAGGTGGCGCTGTGTCCAGCGGGTTGCGCGCTGTATCCGGCAGGTGGCGCTGTGTCCGGCGGGTTGCGCTGTGCCCGGCGGGTTGCGCGCTGTCTCCAGCGGGTCGCGGTCGGTCCGGCGGGTTGCGCGGTTTTTTTTTCTAATTTTTATTTCTTTAAATGCAGCCACGATTGCAACATATAACTTGTTCGGAAAATATTGTTTCTGAACACATCATGGAGGATTTATTATATGTGTGTAGATAAAGTTATATATGCAACTCTGCATAATTTGGCCTTACAACACACGTGCGATCTTATTATGAAACTCGCTAAAGCTCGTTTCATAAAACCGGACTAGTGTTTTAAGGCCTATCGTTATACAACCGTTGCATAAACTACTATTAGCGAGCTTGGCCCAGTGCCTCAACGGCGTCTTCTATTAATTTTGATATTCAACGTCAAATTAGTATGAACTCATGTGTGCGTTTGAGGCACTGGGTATAGTTGGTTAAACTCACGTGTTCGCTTGAGGCATATGGAAAAGTGCGGCATCTGGCGAAGGTCCAGGAAAAACGAGTGGCAGTGAATGCGTTAATAGTAACTAATTAAAGCAGTCCTTAGCTTTGGCATTATTAATTATTAGATAAGTAGTTCTAAGTTTCTAGCGATGTCATTTTGACATTAGCTTCTTATTACTATTTAGTTATACTGTACTAAACTGTACTTCATATAAGTTATTAAGATGCGTATTACAAAGCTTAGATGACAACGTATTTTTCACGTTTTTGTCAAGTACTTAACCGAAATTTAGTGAAAATCAAAAATGTAGTCTATCTATTAACATTGTCCATCTAATGTAGTGTATTTATATTTATGTAATGCAATATTTTGTCATGCTGAGGTATATAATTGTGTACTTATGCAGTTTTATTTTTTTGTGTAAGTATACAACAACATCTCTAAAGCATTTTTTTTTGACTTATGGCAAAATCATCACAATTGTTAAGAGTATACCACCAGTACCAGTTTTATGCATCTTATATTTTACAAAATGCAACATATATTTATAAATTTATAGCATTCGTCAACTCACAATTTCTCTACTTTTAACATATTTGGACTAATTTAAGTGACCTTCTTCGCCTTCAGCCCCATCCGATGCTAACCACCACGTTTCAGTTCTTTTTGCCTCATTATAATGGCCTTTGGACTTACTCTTTGTAGCTGATGAAGAATTTTAAATATTCTGTGATTAAATCCGAATATAATAATGCTCCTGTAGTGATACGTTAATTTATATAAAACGGTTTTAAAAGATTGCAACAATTATTCAGCAAGAGATAGTACTTATGTACCCATTTTATTCTACCCGTGGTATGGCTGTAAAAATATATTGGTTTTCTCCCTAAAAATGTCCCTTTTGTTTCTTTTTCATTGTGAACGTTTTGATCAAACAGAAGTTTCATATATTAAAAGTGTGGTTGCACTATAATAATCAGACCCTGACTTTCACAGTTATTATAAACTATGGAACAATTTTTTGCAACCTTGCTTTTATAATGTCTGTTGGAGATTGCGGGACACAGCTAGAAGTGCGTGGAATGGTGCGCAGGACACTATCGAGCGAGGCGCTGCGTCCAGGGGAGCAGCGGACGTTCGACCAGAGAACGCCCTCGACGCGCTACTAGACGAGCTGCAGACGTTCGCCCAGCTGGCTGAGTGCGCCGGCAACCGCGGCGCGGGCGCCGGCAATGGCCCGCTGCGCCGCCTGCACTCGTACCCGAGTGGCAGCGACACCGACGCCTCGCCACCAGTGCGTGCGCGCGGCCAGCACCCGCCTAAGCCGCCCGTGCCCAAGCGGCACCCAGAGCTGCTGGCGCTGGCTGTACGCCGTGCGCCGCCTCCGCCGCCGCCGCGCACTACCTCGCGTTCGCCCCTTGACTCGCCGACCTACCCCGCTTCAGCGTCGCAAGCCGATTCCTCGCCGCCCGATCCCTGTCTCAGCGACGACAAGGTCGCTCTCCGAC
Source organism: Tortricodes alternella (assembly GCA_947859335.1). Classification (NCBI taxonomy): domain Eukaryota; kingdom Metazoa; phylum Arthropoda; class Insecta; order Lepidoptera; family Tortricidae; genus Tortricodes; species Tortricodes alternella. The sequence continues at coordinate 15,002,880 of OX401970.1, read as the reverse complement.
AGTCTCTACTAGAACAACGGCACCAGGAATTGTTAAAGAAGCAGAAAGCGCTACAAGAACAGTACGCGCTATTGCAAATGATTCAATGCAGCGGACCCACGCTTTCACCGACAACACAACCTGATTTAAAGAAAACCGGTAGTGAATCAAATATTCTAAATAAAATTAATCTCAACTTAGCTACGGCAGTCATTTTTGGCAGCATGACGCACCTGGCTTGTGCCAACGACCAGCCTAAGACCGCGGAGGCGGTGCCCGCGCCGCCCGAGCCGCCGGTGGCGCTGCAGCCCGCGCCCTGTTCTGTAGCCACCACTAACAAAGTGTACGAGACTGACATTCTGTGACCTTGCAGTAATTATTTTATATCTCTATAAATAATTACTACCAACTGAATTTACTACCAACGTTTAGTTTTATTGATGTTGGTAAATTAAGAGCAGCTAATATAAATATGAAAGTTAACGTCGAATAACGTTGTAGTATTTTAGCACCCATTCAATTTTTATCCTTTATTATATCCTTATTACGGCAGTTGGATTCCTAAACATTCATACAAATATTCATTCAAACATGAACTACGTGATGTTATGTGAATTTTAATATTTAAATAAAAAGAAACTAAGTTTAATTTAATAACAGCGTTGATTTCGTTTATTACTGGTGGCTTTTTATTTGTTTTAGCCTATTCAGGATCTAGCTTTTACTATCCAGTATCCGGCCGGATACCGACTCACTATTCGGTATTCGGCCGGAAAGTAAAATCATGGCTGGATAAGCCGCATACCGGATAGTAACCGGATATCCATTGTATCTCTACTTTATAGTGTTTAGCTTTCAGTTGAAACATAAAGCAGACTCCTATCAAAATTGAACGGAAAAAATGGAATTAGGTTTAAATAAAAACCGGTCAAGTGCGAGTTTGACTCTAAAAATGGCTAAAAAGTTTAATAATAGTAAGAGGCCACAACATAACGAAAACGTCATGCACGCTTTTTATGAGGCTACACTGGCAGGAACTTACTTACTCAGGCTTTTACTGGGATAGATACGCGGCCCCAAGACTACATGGCTTGTGTCACGGAGCGCATCGACTTTCGGAAACAGAAAGTCTCTTCGTGGGCAAGCCGTATCTGCCGTTATAGAAAGCGTGTGGATAGATATTGGCAGAATCGCAACTTCCAAAGTGACCAAAGAAAGTTATACCAAAACTGGGAGAAACCTGACTATCGTGTCATTGACGGGTGCGTGCCGGATGTCGACGCCATGAATAACTTTTGGCGAAGCATCTGGTCTGGAGGACGACTGGATAACTGTAGTGGGAACCGAGCGTGAACAGATCGAAACCATAGAGGCTGTCAATATCAGCCCGTTGGATGTAAGTTGTACGATCTGTTCGGCTCGAAACTGGAAAAGCCCTGTGCCGGATGACCGGAACAACTTCTGGCTGAAGTGGTTTCGTTGTTCACACCCGGTGCTTGCTACGCAATTTCATGAGCCCCCCTCATGAGCCCTCGAGCTTTGGGCTTTTCCAAGTTTCCATACAACAGGTGTCACCTACCTGCTCCATAGTCTGGTAGTACCCCGGAAGCCAAGAACTACAGACCCATCACGTGCTTGCCTACTATCGACAAGCTCCTTACATCCATTCTAACCGTAAAAATTAACTCGCACATTGTTCAGAATAATATTTTGGCTTCTGCTCAGAATGGATGTAGGGTTGGCTCCCACGATACTAAGGAGCTCCTCATCATTGATACAGCCATCACCCAATAGGTCAGTCGCAGCAGGGGCTGCCTTTTGACAGCTAGGATCGACTATAAGAAGGCCTATGACTCGGTGCGGCGGTAATAAATGTATGGAAAGAGTCTTAGAGTTGTACAAAGTAAATACAATCCTAAGATTCTTCTTAGGATCGTGTATGAGGCAGTGAATCACAGTCCTTCTTCGTCATCCGGGTAGAGGACATGAGCCCTTTGCGTCGCAAGACCCGATAAGAATTGAACGAGGTATATTTTACGGCGATAGTCTGAGTCCTTTGTGGATTTGCCTAAGCCATGAATCCTCAAAGCAGTCTGCTGAAGGATTCAAGTAAAGGCTTCCTTCCACCTGCAGAGAGAGGGAGTGATGGTTTCTCAACTTTTGTACATAGATGAGATGGTGTCAATGCTGAATATAACGCTGGAATTCAGCAATGCCATGAGTATGGATTTTGAAGTAGAAAAGTGTGGGATCATGCATGTACAGAGGGGGAAAATTGTAAATTCGAAAAATGTCCGATTCAATGTCCCTCAGATCTCTCTCCGCAGACGAAACCTATAAATACCTTAGTATGTCGGAGTCGCTAGGTATTGCAGACAGGGACGTAAAACAATCGGTGAAGGAGTATTTCTTTTGTCGCCTGTAAAAGTTACTTAAAAGTCAGCTGTCGGGTAGTGACACGGTGAGCGCCTTCAACGTTTGGGTTATACCCCTGCTCATAAACACCATCGCCTTAAAATGGTGGACTTAGACAGAGTTAGACGCCCTGGATCGTAAGGTTCGTCAACTGCTTACGACCCACCGCATGCGGCACCTGCGTTCGGTTATGAGAATGTACTTACATCTCGTGGAACTGTGGTGGTCGGGGCTTTTTAAATGCCAAGAACCTTCACAACCGCGATGTGTACAATCTCAGGGAGTAAGTACTTTCTCTGAGTTTCTTGCGGCGTTTCTTCTCAGCAAATGTCACCTTTCGAAGCGCTGGTAGATTCAGACATGTAAAAGAGCCCGTGAGGCCTACTTGCAAAATAAATATTTTCATTTTCATTTTCATTTTCATTTTCATTTTCTCCACACCGAATGCAGGATACATCGCGACGTCATTGCAGTTGCTAAATACCTAACCCCGCTTTCCTAGACTCACCTAGCTCTACTGGGACCGGTCTATCATCACAGACGGTACAACTGTCACCAATAAGCCTGATATTATGCTGGTAGGCCGGTCGGAACGCCAGGCGATACGAATTGGCATCACCATCCCACATGATGCTAACCTCGTGAAGGCTGAGAAGGACATGCTAAGCAAATACCTTGACTTGATCCACGAGGTGACCGCCATGTGGGATGTGGATTCAACGATTATCGTTCCGATAGTAGTGTCGGTGTCGGTTACCGGACTGATTGGGAAGAGCCTCGATCACTATCTGAAGAGGCTCTCGCTTAATGATTGCATCAAGGGCAAGATACAGAAGGCGGTACTCTTGGACTCTGCACGCATTGTCAGGAGGTTCCTCTCTCTGCAGCCCTAGCCACCCATCGCTTGGGCCCTGCTCTGCTCATTTTTTATTTTATAACATGTATTTTATATTATGGAAACTTTTGTAAAATCAGAATGTAAGAGAAAATAGAGGAATAATAATAATAATCTTTATTGACCAAAAACATGACTTTGACTGAAATTATAAGTACAAGGCTAGTAAATAAACACCATTAGGTATGTAATTTGACCACTGCTACCAAACTAGGCGAAAACCTGTAATTCAGTAGACAGACCTCCTCAGATACAATGTTATGTTATAACTAATCAACTAGCCGTTTCAGTAAAAAATTAACTGTTTTTACAACCAGTTTTAGCAATAGGCTTTAACAGCCGGGAAACTATTTAGAACCTCCCAATAAGACAAGAAATAACTTTCGCAAGTTCTTATAAAGATAAGAACGAAAGCTGCAACCATGGAGTGTGATAAGACTTTGCAAAGGTTTTTCTGTTTATTTATTTTTTGTGATGTAACCACAAATTTACGGTTTTCCTTTACTTGTTCATTATGGTGTTGTTATATAGCATGAATACTACCAAATAATAAAAAAATTAAAAAAGTCGTATAACCCGAAACCTCTCCATACATACATACATACTGGTCCTAAAAATTTGCAAATTTTAAACCAATTTTGATCCAGTTATATTTCCAAAACGGCAATTATCAGCTATCAAAATTTATTTTACACTTCTTCATTAAAACAACAATAATCAATTCAATGATGTTTTTGTAATAATAAACTGTTTTTCCTAAGTTGATTATTTATTATTAACTTAAAAACGGCAGTAGGCCACAGATATCAAGGATATGAAGTAAAATGCGGGCCTATTTACATAAAGCCAATATCTTTAGACGTTTGCTTATAATCTTAATTAAAAAAGAGATAGACAATCATGATGTATTCAGTCTTCAAATGTCAAATTTCTCCACTTTGTTGGCTTGGTTAGCTATAGTATAACGTAAAAATATCTAAAGAATAGGTAGTGCAGATATGGAACTCGCAAACTTCCACAAGTCGATATCGATAAATTTAAGAATGCATGGTTCACATTTTACACATCAATCCGTTCCGTATGCACGTGTCCGTAAATTCCATTATGTGTATCTTGACAATTTCTTTTTTTTTTGTTTTTCATTATTCTGACCCTTAGAGTCTTTATACACTTATTCTCAGAGTTGACAACCCTGGAAAAGTTAATTTAAAACTTTTCCAGGGTTGTCAACTCTTTGATATTTTATATTAAGCTTACCTGGAGATCCTATACATCTCATTTATTATTGATTATTACTTGTCTAGGGACCCTGTACATCTCTGCGACATTTATTTTCAGTATTTTTACTGACGCGGAGACTATACATCTCCCTTATTAGTTGTTTGTTACAATTGATTTTTGCCCATTAAGTTTGTCAGTTGCACTTTTTATATGTTAGTTTTAAAACGGCATCAATATTTGAGAATAAATTTAAAGAAAATAAAATACTTTTAATTATAGGTTTTATGTAAAGAATTATTTTTAAAGAAATATTATTACTATCATTATTGTTATTCAAACTTGAACAGATTAACTAACTTAAGTAAATAAACTAAATGTATGCCAAGTGAATTATCTAGCTTTATAAGAACCCTATATTGTAAACCGTAAATTTCTTAAGAATGTGAAGTGTGCGGTAGTTAGGAGACCATTTGAAGATACCTGCCTATTATTTAAGCTAAATACAACGTGTTTTGTAATAAAGCAAATCTAGAAAAAAGTGTGTTCACGATCGAGAGTAGAGAATCCATTCCACATGTTTTAACACAGGTTTATGTTTTTATTTAATATCGAAAAATAATTATTTCGTCTTAATGTGTGATCAAACGGATGCATAAAGTTATAGTCTAAGTGTAAAAGGAGTCTACATAATGCCAGTGTTTGATTATGTGACTGGCACGCCGTATGATTACACATGGTAGATACAGATATGTGAAAGAGCCCGTGTAGCCTACTTGCTAAATAAATATTTTTATTTTCATTTTCATTATGTTAAGAAAGCCGTCGCATATGAAATTGATATTCTGTTGATGTAAACATAGTTGTCACGTGTAAATACCTATATTGAAGCAAGATTAAAGAGTGTTATATTTAATAGGTTATGGGCCCAGCACGCTTCCACTGCGATGTTAAGAATGAACAACGAGTCAATCGGCGAGGATCTCCCAATGAAGAATTTCCGGAAGAGTACTTCAACTTCTTCTAAGAAAGATAAGAAAGAAGCAGAAAGAGATAGGAAGGTGATCCAAAAGTGCTTCATTTCTAAAAAGGTAGGACACTACAAGAGTTTACTGCCCGAAGAGAAAATATAAAGAGGAAGCAAATACAATGTCACTCATGAATGTACTGGAAGTGAGTAGTTCGACTGGTTCAAATCAATCTGATACATTATCCTGGTAAGTGGATAATGGTACCATTAATCATATTTTAATGAGGCGGGACATCTATCTGCAGTTCGAGTTGTTCCAAGAGACACACACGTGAACGCTATGGTGGCTTATATAAGCTTAAGTTCAAGACAAAGATTCCAAACCTAGGAATATTAATCAATCTCACAGAAAAGCAAGATGCGCTTCAATTGTATCATGAGCGTATGGCCCTCCAAAACAAAGAACATGTCCGAAAGTTTAACGAAATGGAATTTGGAGTAAATGTCACCGAGAAGACTTGTAAAGAGCTTTGCGAAGGATGCGTCTTTGGTAAGGCCCATATATTGAAGTTTGGAGTTCGCGAAAGAGCGGTCACGGCCTGCGAATTGATTCATGCAGATCTTTGTGAACCGTTTCCTCCCTCAGTGTCAAAGAACCGCTAGTTCCTACTTTTGAAAGATGACTTCTCACGTTATCGTCATCACGTCATGTCTATTTTTTGAAACAGAAGTCTGAGGTCCCTGAATAGTTAAAGGATTATTTCGGAGTGTAAGAGGGCTGGCCACGTTGTCAAGGAATTTTTAACGGACAACGGTGGTGAATTTAGGTATGCCAGATTCCAAAGTATACTCAACGACAATGGAACCAAACACAGACTTTTCATGCTGTATACACCGCAACTGAACGGATATGTTGAACGTGATAACAGGACTACTTATCGTTGAAGCTGCACGCGCAATGATGAATGAGGAAACTGCAGAAATTCATTGGGAAGTGTTGGTTGGACCTGCTGTTTATGTTTTGAACAGGACAGGACCATCTAGTATTGAAAAATCATCCCCATGATTCAAGAAAAAGCCAAGAATTGAATATTTACGAATAATCGGGTCAACGTGCTATGCTCATGTGTCAAAGCAGAGAAGACGTAAATTGGATAAAAAATAGCAGATAAATGTTTTTCATTGGTTACGAAAATGATGACGGCTGCACACTGTGGGATTTGAAGAGTAACAGTCTTGTACGCTGTCGGGATTTCACATTTGAATACACCTCAGAGAGGAAGGCTCATTACCATTGCAAGAAGAATCATCACAGCCAGAAGTAGAAGTTGAATAGATGAGTGCATTCTATCATCCTTCTAGAGCGTTAATAATTCCAAACGAAAATTCACAAGAAATGAATGATTCCAATGCAAGAGAAGAAGATCTCGGTACAAGGGAAAACCTTCGTATAAGAAAAAATACTAAACATGTATATTCTGGAATATCATCAAGTTCAAGTGGATCTTTCTGCAGTCGAGGATGAATTCGATGATGCAAGAGGTGTGATCTCCGAACAATCTATTGAATTTAGGTGGGAAAATAAAGATCCAGAAACTGACGAACTTGCAGAAATATCCGAAGAAATAGAAAATGATATCCCAGATAAAGAGATTACATTTCACAACAATAGAATTTTAAGGGATAGATTGTGATCTATCTCCTAAGGATACCTGATAAATTCATAGATTATGTTTTGGAACTTGTACCTAAGTAATAATGAGTTTATGAATTTGGGTTTAGAAAAAGAACCTAACACGTATAAGGAAGCCCAGGAGAGTCCGGGAAGGCATTTGTGGAAGAGAGCGATGGACAGTGAAGTTGAGTCGCTTCGAGAAAACCACACTAGGACTATGGTCAAACTTCTGAAGAATCGCAAGACGATACCCTGTAAGTGGGTCTACAAAATAAAGCGGAAGGCAGACGATTTAATAGAAAAATAATACAGCTCGCTTGGTAATCAAAGGTTTCTTGCAGAAGAAGGGCGCGGATTATGACCAGACGTTCAGTCCAGTAGCACGAATGGGCACAATCAGAATGGTGTTGAGTGTCGCAGCTAGTGAAGGACTGAGTCTACTGCAATTTGACGTAGCAACTGCCTTCTTGAATGGCTACCTGGAAGAGGAAATATTCGTAGGGCAACCAGATGGCTACAGTGAGCCTCTATGGATTGAAGAAAGCTCCCCGATGCTGGAATAAGCGTATTGAGGATTTTTTGAAAAAACTCGGTTTCATGATTAGTGATGCAGATCCTTGCTTATTTACAAGAAAAAAGGCTAACGGCAAAGATATTACTCGCACTTTATGTTGACGATTTTTGGCAGGAACTTTATCGGAATAGAAATTAAAAAGGAAGAAAAAGGTATCAACATTCATCAAGAATCCTATACCAAAAAGGTTTTGAAACGGTCGGAATGGAATTTTGCAGATCAGTGATGACGCCTATTGTTAAAAATAATTGTTAAGTTGATACTCAGGATAGAGATGAACCGCTCAATGCAAAGAACTACAGGCAGGTTGTTGGAGCGTTAGCATACTTAATGGTTGGAACTAAACCAGATATAGCTTATGCGGTAACCGTAGTTTCAAGAAGCCTCGGAAATCCCAGTGATCAGACTTCAGAGAAGTCAAAATAATTTTGTGATACCTGTAGTACACGACAGAGACCAGTATCTTCTACAAAAAGAATTTTAAGAAAGGAATCTTGAAGTGTTACAGCGTCGCGGATCGCGGTGGTTGCCCAGCAACAGGAAGGTCAACAACTGGAGTACTGTGTACGTACGCTGGTAGAGCAGTGCCATGGTTGAGTCAACTACAAACCAGTGTAGCTGTTTCGACCACAGTGGCAGAGATCGTTGCTGCAAGTGAAACAGCTAGAGAAGCAACGAAGTTGATACGTTTCTTGAAGGAGCCCGTAGAGCTGCAAGATCGACCAAAGATAGTCGTAGATAAAAAAAACCTAGAGCTTCATAAAAAAGCGAAGTACATCAAAATAAGACATTTCTTTATTCGTGAATAGTGTGTTCTAAAGAAATGAAGATTCAGAGGGTTTCGACCGAAGGACAATTGGCTGACATTTGTACGAAATGCTTGCATAGACCAAGACTATGGAAACTTAAGGCATAGCTGGAACTATGTTAGTACATACGACGAGATAAGATATTAAAGGAGTCTACATAACGTCAGTGTTTGATTATGTGACTGACACGCCATATATTATGTTAAGAAAGCTGTCGCATATGAAATTGATATTCTTTTCATGTATTTTGATGTAAACATAGTTGTAATGTGTAAAAATATATTCAAGCAAGATTAAAGAGTGTTATATTGCCCTCTCTATAGGTATCTTACGGTTTACTCTTGTACATTATTAGTTTATGCTTGTCTGTAGCATGTCTAATCGAATCTGCAAATAATAATAAAATAAAAATAAAAATGAATACCTACCAATAATTAACATAACAATATTACTTTATCTACACCCATATCATTAAACCTCCATAATGTAATCAAAAACCGTAGGAAATGACCACCATTATGACAACCTGTACTGTAATGTTATTACAGTATCGATTTTAGTATCGTAATGGTCATAACGATACAGATATGAGCTACAGGCCGGCGCGCCGCCGTCGCCGCAGCCGGCGGGGCCCCATTCTCGCCGTGTCGCCGTTTATAATATGTGTGTAGATAAAGTTATGTATTAAACTCTGCATAATTTCGCCTTAAAACACACGTGCGATCTTATTATGAAACTCACAAAGCTCGTTTCATAAAACCGCACTAGTGTTTTAAGGCCTATCATTTTGCAATCGTTGCATAAACTACTATTAATAAAAAGCTCGAATAAGAAAAGTTGTTAGATAATGTGAAAGCAGCTTAATCGGATGCAAATATGCAAAATATTGCTATTTTATATATCGTAAATAATAACGATACTTTTCCGGAACCAGTTTCGTTGCCCTTTAACAGTATAATTTTTTGTTACCAAAATGAACAGTAACACAATGACCATATTTTGGCAGTTATCGTTAATATACAGCTACTTAACGGGAAATTTTGCTGCTTGAATTGGTGATGATAATGAAGATTATTATTCTCTATTTTTATACTTAACTTTATAAAGAAAATTGTACTATAAAAATCTTATTATAAGAAATATGAAAAACGGTGCACCACCGATCGCTGAGCTGGGCGCAAGCGATCGGTGGCTAGGGCTGCAAAGAGAGGATACTCCCGACGATGCGTGCAGAGTCCAGGATACCGCCATCTTGTATCTGGCCATTGATCCGGAAGGATCTTGGTCCGTGAAACGTAACTAGTAATCGAAATTCAGCAAAAATGCGAATACGAATATTCGTAACATCCCTAGTTTTTACATACGAACAGACATGCTGATGGATATATTGACGTTCAGACGGACGGACAATCGGATGATTAGGTAGATAGCTAGAAGTACTTAAGGAAACGTTTTGACATCTTCTGTAAAATTTTGCGGGACTTGTGATTGAATATGAGATATCCCTCAAGTCTGAATTTGGTTTCGCTGACTTTTATTTTGAATATAGCTTTGGATTCGGAATTGTAAAATGTTATATAATCTTTCAAATAGGATTTGACTAATAATTACTAACGACATATTAACTATGAAACAAAAATAAAAAAAAGACTAAAGTTTATTCTAATATACCTATACTTAATCTGTATACTTACGATGAATGTAAAAACTTTTGCAAGATATACCTAGTCCTTGCCGCGTTGTACTAGAATTTTGTCGCCGCTATGCCGGGTTCGAAAATACGCATCAAACCATTTTTCCCTTTTTGTTAGTTTTGCTTCTGTTAGGAATTTTAACTTGGGCTCCCGTGAAAGAGGGTTTCTTAAATATTTAATTCTGACTTTCTTTTTTTATTAAAATTTTCCTGTTTCGTTTCTAATACCCTTTTGTTACTTTTGCCTCTGTTAGGAATTTTAGCTTAGGGTTCTCGTGAAAAGGGTTTGTTTAATATTTATTTGTTATTTTATTTAATAATTGTAATTTACCTGTTTTTTTAACTATTTTTGCCTCTGTTAGGAATTTTAACTTGGGCTTCTCGTGAAAAGAGTTTCCTTAATAGGTATTTATTTCTTATTTGCTTCGTTGCTAAAATTTTCCTGTTCCGATACAATTTTTCCCTTTTATTACTTTTGCCTCTGTCAGGAATTTTAATTTAGGGTTCTCTTTGGAAAGGGATTCTTTTACATTCTTTCATTATTATAATTTACCTGATTTGTTATTATTTTTCCTTTTTTATTTTTGTATCTCTGTTAGGAATAACTTAAATTCTCGTGGAAAGTATTTAACTATTTTGCATGAATTAATTAAAAGTTATATTATAATTAATTATTATTATTATTATTCTAAAGGCGAAACTTCAAAATTTCTCTCCATTTCGTAGTTTATTATTTTATGATAATTTATATTTATAGAGTACTTCACTTGAAGTTTTTATTAACCATTTTCTTTCATCATTTAACATTCACTTACGAAACTTATTCATGCTACATTACATCTTAATATTTCACGTCTCATCTTTTATTCTTACGGGGAGCTAGGAACATTTAATATCGTGATATAATAACTTCCCTTGCCAAATAAATATTGTGATTTGAATTTTAAGACATGTTAGTAGAATCAATGCCTATCCTGTCCAATTATCATGGAATAAAACGCTCGAAAGAGTGATTATTATTGTTCTTAACACATTGCCTGCCAACTACGAGTATACTCGTAGTTTTTATATGAAAATTCTCGTAGTTGGCAGGCAACGTGTTAACCCAACTACACAACATTCGCAACTCACTTCGTCGAGTAGACTTCGGAGGTTTGGATTGGTCTCAAAAATCTATCCTGGCTACTAGTCAGCTGCTCATTCGAGATGTGCCTGCAAGCACAAGACTACACCAAGTACCTTTACAGACTGGACAAAACTGGTTGAACGATGGTCTCATTGGGTCTTTAATTTATTATTAACGAACTCAAAATTTATCTTGGATATTGCAGACTGTAAAGGTGCATGCAGCGCCTGGAGGGCACTAAGGGACCTCTGACTATGCATTTTGAACTGGTAGCTTCATAACAGCCGCCAGACTTGGCGCTTTGTCCGAGTGCCCCATAAGCTAGTTCCTGGGAATCTGGGCTCCAACTTGCTGGTTATTAATAGTACCGGTAAAGCAGCTTGGTACACACCCCTGGAACGCAACACCAATGTTGCATTCCAGGGGTAAGCCTACATCTATTATTTAATGCAAAGATCCAGTGGGCCAACTAAAGACCATGGAACATATAATTCGTTGGGATAAGAAACGCGTGCCTATGCCTTAATAAATCAATTATGGTCACCTCCCTTAGATAGGGTAAACGAAAGCCTCGGGAGGTTGACCAGGGTTTTGTGGGGACCCTCTTCTCCCTTTTAGAGGAAAAGAACCAGACCTACAATAACTTTACATTTAGATCATAGTTCTATTTATTTTATTAATATACAAGAGGCTGCCAGCGGAGGAGTGTCCAGTCCGGATGACGAGCTCCACGGTGTGGAGCGGGGCGGGGCTCCTACTATACTGGTTAAATAAACATATTCATTTTTGATCACATTACAGTCCAATCCATCTCCAACTACTTAAAAGCACCTGTGCTACTTGGAACAAGTAGTCCACTAGACGAATCACACAATCATTGGCCATTAATATTATTTTTTATATAATTTACTTATTATCCATACATGACTAGTCGGTACGTTACATTACGTTTCAGCGTGAAATTATGAATTAATTGTTTAAATTCAACCTGCATAGACTGTTGTCATTTCTGTCTCTGCATCCATGTCTGTATAGATAATAGTTTTTCTTCGTTTACCGTTATTTCAATGCACATTATACACAACCGTCAAATTATCTCAGAAAGACGATTATTTCTTCACAATAATTACACACATCCACATTATGATACAATTATCTTGTTCAATAAATTCCAACAATGGGACATCCATGAGAACTGGTGGAGGTGGGCGGCTGCAAGAACAGCCAGCGATACCTGGAGATGTTGAGGGACAAGGTGCTGCCATCAATCAGTGCGTGTCGCATAGATACACTGGAGGTCGAATTTATGTGGTTCAAAACAACAGTGCGGTGCACCGTTCTCGACGCATCCAAGAATGGCTGTATTCCCAGTCAGACATAACGGTTTTTGATTTGCCGATCTAAAATTTCTGATCTGAATCTTATTGAAGACTTGTGGGGTCAAATGATTCTTAACTGAGACTCTAGTGAAAAGTATACGCAAAAATTAAAACAGGAGGTTACAGAGCTTGGGATTTGATGTAAAACACTAGTGAGTGTTCCAACATGGTTATGCATATGAAAAACCTCTGCAAATAATAGAAAGGAATGGCTGCTTTTAATCCTGCTTACGTTTATTTGTAAAACACAACAGAACTTAATCGCGTGCAAAATATTTTCAAAGTTAAATGTGTAAAAGTGCTGTTGCGTTTTATGTGTGAATATCGCGAAAGTTAAAAACATGTGTATCCCACAGTTGACGAAGGCTCTTTTGACCCCACAGTTTGTATTGTGTTTATTTGTTTATTTAGCACGTATTTATCGTTGTCTCAAATCGTAGTGACATGACGAGAGATGTAAATTGTTATTCTTCTGCGTAGTTTAACATGTTGGTCGGCTGCTCTCACGTTGCTCTCTGATTTTAAAATGTAAAGGTAACAGCAGTGTTTTTCAACCTTCTTAAGTAAGCAACCCCTTTACAAGTACAAAAAAATCTGGCGACCCCCCGATAATCGTATCTACCTACTATGTCAGTGGTTTCAACTTTTTCCCTTACAACCTCCACCCTCTTAGCAAGAGTTTGCGCCTGTGACCTTCTGAGCAAGAGTATACGTTCCCCTGGGGGTGGCGACCCACAGATTGAAAAACACTGATATACAGCAATAATATTCCTAGGGATATCATTTAAGAAACCCGTTATCTCTATACGTCTATTCCTTATTTTATGAAATGTATATATCAGTAGCATTTAAGATTATCGCATAATAACTTAAGTAAATAAAGGAATAGTGTATCAGCAACATAAAATATAGCAACTTTTGCAATTTAAGTTTTGGGTTACGTTATTTAACATATTACCTACATAGTTACTTGTATAATCAGGAAATAATTTACAATTGGACATAGTTAACCAAAATACCTAGGAATATAATATAAGAAAACTGTTATGAACCGTTTATCTAATTATTTCACATAATTATGAATAATTAGCAAATAAAACTTATAATTTTACTTATATTTAAGGAAATAAAGGAATAATTTTTCAACAATTTCTTTTCAATTAAACTTTATACTTACACTATATTATTTGAATTACATCCTTTTATTTAGGTGCTTTTAACAAGATCAGTATCAGGAAAGAAAAATACTTGTAAAATTCACAAAGAAGCATAATTAATTAATATATCTAACAGGGATCGATCTTACGCCCTAACGTTTGAGACCCCTCTTAGTTAACCATTGGACCACGGAGCTATCTTTTAAACATATTAAATTTTTGTACAGTTTTATTCCAAATCCAAGGGGGTTAAAAGCTGAAGCTTCCGGAAACGGTCATCCATGTACAAAAGGTGAGCAACGATCTCATCCGCTCTCCGCAGACCATAGGCTAGACCTGAATCTTTCAGCAGAGTGCTCAGAGGATTCAGTGCTAACCACATAGGACTCAGACTATCGCCCTGAAATATACATCGCTCAATCTTTATCGGATCTTGCGGAGCAGTGGGGCCATGTCGGCTACCCGGATGACAAAGGACTATAGTCCACTGCCTCATACACGATCCTAGGAAGAATCTTATATTATTATTATTATTATTATTTTCGGTTTTTGCTTTTATAATTATTATATTTAAGTTAATGACAATTAGAAATGTACCATTGACTTATAAGCTATGGATCGCAAGGTCTGAAAAGAGAATTATTATTAATATTAATATTAATATTTTTTAATTCTTAGGCTGCGCTATTACAGTATTTGCATATAAAGTAAGATAACAAAATATGTATACTGCCAGATTTTAGGGTACTTAACTGGTTTTGAGTGAAACACGTAAAATAAATACGTTTATTGGCCCCAACGGCGAGCACGATTCAGATCGAAGGTTCTTGTAATACGATTGGTTTTAGTTTGTAGGCCGGCACTTCCCTCAGACTGGAGATCCCGCAGGTCAGGCACTGGACCAAGCGGCTCCGGAGTCAGGCGGAGGCGACCAACTGTCGGTCGCAGGCGTCACACGTGACGACAGTATTGCAGCGATGGTGTTCTTCACCGACGACGCCTCTAACGCCAAGCCAAGCGGAGAAAGCGGCGTGCAGAAGATGGCAGTAGAAAAGACTGTGCGGTAGGTAGGGTTCCTACCCGAGCGAAGCTGCCTGAAAATGCGTGCATCCCTCGCGATAGTAAAGCATCTAGGAGAGGATAGTCCGTGCTAACCGCTTACAGTGAAGAAAGTCCCGAGGAATAACCGACTTAAATGTTGGCGGTGGCATGAAGTATCGTAACAGAATAACAATTAACACAAAGAATCAAGATTGAAGATCGTCCATATAAAATTTAAAATTACTAGTCACGGTTTTTTATGAAAATAACTGCCAATTTAAAATAATTTCAGTTGCAACAAAGAATCTAAATTAGTTAAGAAAGTATTAAAAACACGGATTAAAACTGTTGTCGGTGGGATATTGAGGTTTTCCAACATCGCCTTAATTTTGGAACAGTAAGGTCCTTACAACTATATAAAACTGCACGGTCATCGATAAGAACAGAATTAATAAGAGAAGTTGCAAAGTAACACATGAAATTGTAATTAGAAACGTAATAAGAATAAGTTAAATAAAGACCATAGTACAAAGAGAAGGGAAGTAGGTTATCTTCATACAAACGCACCGCGCGCGGCTTGTGTGCGCCAAAGTATCTGTGCATCGCCGCACGCACACTTAAACATAATCTCGACCCGTTTCCCCTTACTAAGCGGGTCGAGATTTGTTTAAGTGTGCGTGCGGCGACGCATAGATACTTTGGCGCACACATACAAGCCTTTCTTTATACTATGTAAAGACCGCAGACATTTTGAAATTATTTGCTGTGAGTACCTATATAACGAGGTGCTATCACCGACTCGTAAAATAGTCTTTAGATGCTTGTTGACAACTTCTTTTTCTTTTTAAATTTCGTTTTCGTGTTTCGAATTTTAAATTTATAGTTATGGATCGATTCTGATGTAGATCATTCCATAAGAGATCCTTCCTAGAAAGTTCGATATTCACCTGTGATTTTGAATTATTAAAGCTTCTCTCCGTTCATACTGAACATAATTGAGACAGAATCCCGACAGTTGAGCGAGCAAGTGTTGTTATTCTCACTCGTCATTTTATTTTTAAAACGGTTAAAAAAAGTTTTTGTCTAATGTGATATACACCGTTTTAAAGCTGGTGGTACTATTGGTGGTTCTTTAATATTTTATATAATTTTCATAATAGGGATAATCGATATCCCATTACGGAAAAGCTTGCCTTTGTACACTGTTTATGTCATTATGCAGAATTGTATTGTTGTCATTTATGTGCAATAAAGAGTTTACATACATACATTTACATACATACATAATATACGATCAATTTTTTTCCACATTCCACATAATTAAAAGTATTCAAACTTAGCCATTTGTTATGATAATGATGGTTAAAAATTGCTTTTAATCGATATCGATAAACTTAGTCGATTTTTAATTAATCACTAGCACTGGTACATTTTTTCCCCCGTCAAGCCGGGGTTTGTCCATAACCTCACAATCTCAAAAAAAAATAAGCCGATAGCGGTACGGTTACTTTTTTAGATTTGTTTTCGTTCGGTGATACAGGAAATCTCTGTTCGATTTGATCCATAACTTCCACGGACATCCTGTATATATAATCTGAATCTTGGAAACGGCTCCAACGATTTTTATGAAGTTTAGTGTGCTAGGGGGTTTCGGGGGCGATAAATCGGTCTAGCTAGGTTTCATATTTAGAAAACGATGTTTTATCCGTGCTTTCAGGCAATGAAAAACTGATACAATATCATTAGAATACGAAGGTAAATTTTGCCACCATCTTCAAGGTTTTACCTCAGGTGGGAAATCGGGCGGTCCCGAAACCAGAAGACCCCGGTTTGAGTCCAGATGATTATTTTTTCCCCTTTTTTTCAAGTTTCATTCTTTTGTGAGAAAAACTATTATTGGGAGCCCTTTATCAACACATAAAATTCGTATCTAAATTAATGTCCAATAAACACGATTTACCAAAAAATAAACCGGCTCGGTCATCCAGGTAGGTACCTACATGTGAAATGTTATTCTATCTGTTTGTGTTTGAACGTATTTTGAACGAAAATACTGCGCAGCAAAACATTTTTAGAAGAGCTCTTCACAGACCGAAAACTATTTTGACACTGCGAATAGTCGACTAGTCAAATAGTTTTTATAATCGCGCATGATCATTGCTATTGTACCCTGGCAGAGGGGAAAGACTGCGCCAAGCATCTCGAGTTACTAAATACTGTACCTAAGGTGATATCACAAGTCACGCTACACCTAGCCGATAACGCGCTCCGCACTGCCGCCGCGTCCGCACGATACAAAGTGTCTACAGCGCCCCCATGGATGCGAACGGAAAATGCTACTACATTTTCCGTTCGCATCCATTGGCCAACAGTACGGAATCCGTAGGGATATAGTTAGTAGTTTGCCCACATAAAACTAACATCATCACCACATAATACCAATTGGGCCATTGTGAATACCATTGTTTAAAAACGGTTGGCATTTCTGCATTGTATACATCGAAGGCCCTATTAGATATTGAGTAACGTTGGCCCAATGGAGTAAAATATTATTATTACGCCTATCCACTTACCAACGTTGGGCCAATGCGACTTCTGCAAACGTTGGTTTAAAACTGTTAGCATTTCTGCATCATATTGTTTCAGTTGGAAATTCTACAATGGCCCTTGGGTGTATTTGGTTGTAGACCTTACCTCAAAATGACGTCCAAATCTAACCGTTGCCCAGCTAACGAGACCCATGTGGCCCAAACAAATGCCAACACTAATTGCTACTAAGGCCACTCCCATCTATTGAAGTCAATTTTTTAATCAAAATGAGTTAAGGCCTGTTTCACAATGTCCAAGTAAGGCGTTATTTGGCAGATAACGGCGAATTTTGTGTGAGTTACTCGACAGATACATTTTACTCGGACATTGTGGAACAGATTAGGCCCTTAATGTATTATAAGTTATACATACATAAAGTGAATTCATCCTTACTTGTTTTATTTGGTTGCTTCTAAGTAAGTTTCTAACCTCAAAATGCACCTTTTTCGGTTAAAACAGCTATTTCTTCTTAAATTAGGCAACCGGAGATATTATTTTAGACATAACTTTACGAATTTTTCACCTAGGATTTCTGTACTTAGGATACAATTAGATGTTTCACCCAAAAAGGTACATTACAAGTACAAGGTTAGAAACTTGTTTACCAAATAAGACAAGTAAGGACGAATTCACTTTAGGTGTGTCTCTCTCACCGTAGTCAATTAAAAAAGGAATATCATTTTTCCAAAGTATGGCGCTGGTGGTACTGCGCTCTGGATAGGGTAAAATCTAAGGTTACAGAAGTCATTCTCTCCTCAGCTAGGTACTTGGTACAAAAGTTTAACTGGTTTTCTGTGGCCCATTTGACGAAGTTACAAGTTACAATTTACATGCAAAAACAGGCAACACTGCCCGGCAGATGTGTTGCCAGTTATTGCTTGTAAAGTTGTAACTTGTAGCTTCAAGAAACGGGCCACTGGTAAATAAGAGTAGTTAAGTACCGTTTATTTAAATTTTATTTGATGCGTTTCCATGTAGGCTCTGACGGCGAGGTAGATGAACCGGTACTGCTCGCCGTTCTGCACCCATCCCTGGTCGCTGCGCGCCCACCAGCCGCGCCATGCTAAACACGTCCACCGTGCCGCACTGACCTGCTACCACTGTATGCCTCACGTTCATCCACACCCTAATCAAAATAAACAAATATAAAAAATGTAAAGTGCTATTTCTTATTTAGTCCGGTAGCTGAAGATGTTGAGGATTTTATTAAAGTGGTTGTTTTTTGTATATGTGACAGTTAGTGTGTTTTTATAGCTATATTGAAAAGATTAGAAATTTTCTATCGTTGGTTTAGGTAAATTTTTGGTATTTCCAATAATTGTGAATAAATCAATCATTATAAAATTTAAATTATATAGTAAGTTTTTCTGTTTACTAACAAAAGGTAGATAATCTAGGTGATAATGTATTTTTTGATAGATATTGAACAAGAAACAAAGATAAAGTGAAAATCATTTTTGTAGTTTGAGCTATCGGCCTGTATGAGCAGTTTCCGTTGGAATAATCTCCATGGTTACGAACATTATTTGAAGTATGAAGAAGAGGTTGGCCTAGATGTTAGGATCCCTTACAAATTGTGAAGCAAGCCGCTTCCTCCTACGTTTTGAATCAATGAAAAGGATCAATAAATTTTATTTTTTATCATGTAATGCATTAATTATCTCTTAATATTTCGAAAAGGGTGGAACATAAGTTTAAAGTGTAATTAAGCAACGTGGTTTTTGTGTTAAACACTTTTAAAACTAGTCTTACGTTACTATGCGATGCCTTTTTAGGATTGATAACGCATTGCTCCGTGTACCGAAGCAAGTCTCCCAGAGTCAATTTAATCTAAGTTGGATCGAAAACTTTGATGAAACTTGAACAATGAATATTAAGCAAACAGGGCAGTTACGTACCAGGGCCTCTATTCGGGAACGTCCAAGCGATTTTGTTGCGGCTCTTGAACGAGAGTCGCATCCCACTCTTACGCATTACGCATTACGCATCGTGCGGAAGAGTGGGATGAGAATCTCGC
Source organism: Tortricodes alternella (assembly GCA_947859335.1). Classification (NCBI taxonomy): domain Eukaryota; kingdom Metazoa; phylum Arthropoda; class Insecta; order Lepidoptera; family Tortricidae; genus Tortricodes; species Tortricodes alternella. Next base: position 14,983,343 of record OX401970.1, on the reverse strand, counting down.
TAGCGCGTCGCTACAATATCGCTTGGACGTTCCCGAATAGAGGCACAGAAGTGATGATTGTAGTAGGTAGGTTGCACGGAGCTCATGTAGACGACGGTGTTTTTGAAACTTTATTTTATTCTAATTACTTATAATAAACTCCTAATAAAATTGCATTTGTAGTTTTGTCTCTATCAAAGAATCAAAATCAAAATCAAAAAAACAATCGAACGTGGCCACAAGTAGTCTTGTAGCTCTGCCCACCCTATTAGGGATTTCGGGCGTGATGCTATGTATGTATGTTTCTAAAAGTGCAAAAGGTACTCGGGTTGACTTAATTGCCGTAAACACACATACACATGTGCGTTAAAAAAACGGTTATGCAATCAAAGACAACGAGCACCTTAAAACAAAGCGGTTATATAACTTGCGTTTTTCTCGAACGCCGGCACATTTACCCTTCGTTTTAGTTAAGACGGCCTGACCGGTGACGGTGACGATTATGGGGAAATATTTACTATCGACGCGAATCTGCCGAACATGTTAATAACGTCAGGCTCATGTATAGCAGAAAGGCGGAAAGAGTAAAAAAAAATGAGATTCGACGATAGGCCCAGAACTAGATTATGTATAGGAAAGATCTCACCCGAACGGTTGCCTGCTGCCACGTTCCTTAACTCTTTCAGGTCACCAGCAACGAGTTCAGACCGCATACGAAACCCAGAACCCACGCACTAATTGGCCGCGCTTGCCTCGCCAGGCCTTTGGAACAATACACCGCTTGGGCTCGCTTGTGGTCCCTCGAGGAGCGCACGTGTTATACGTTTGCCCTTTATCACAGTCGCTAGCGATCTCCTCGTTGGCATACGATAAACATTTATGAGTTATTATGTTAGTGATATCATTATAATATAACAAAAATAGGATTGGGCCTATAACAATACCTTGCGGGACACCATATTTTTTATGTCTAAATTCATAATAATAAGTTATAATGTCTCTATTGAACTAAAAGAAAGAAAGAGAAAAAGAAAATGAAAGATTTTGTTAGTTTCTGATTGATTAATTTGAGTTTTTCCTAATAATACTTAAGCCAATTTACGCAGGCTTCTTAATACTACAACCATGCCATGATCTGTAGAGCCGTTCCCGATGAAAAGAGTCTTGATAGACAGGCGGACAACAAAGTGATTTTATTATAAGGGTTAATACATACATACATACATACATACATATAATCACGCCTGTTTCCCGTAGGGGTAGGCAGAGACCACTTATTTTCACTTGCTACGATCCTTACATACTTGTTTCGCTTCGTCCACTTTCATTATTCCTTTCATACATGCTCTTCGGTTTTGGGTGCTCTTGACCTGGCCTTTTTTCAAGATGTCCCCGATTTGGTCTCGAAACATCCGCCTAGGTCTACCCCTTCCAACCCTTTCATTCACACTCGCCTTATACACTTTTTTCGTCAATCGTTCTTCATTCATTCTCTCGACATGGCTAAACCAGCTCAGCATACCTTTCTCAATTTTGGTCACTACATCTTCTTTCAGGCCGCAACGTTTCCTTATCTCACTATTTCTTATCCTGTCACTCAGTTTAACTCCTATCATACTTCTTAACGCTCTCATCTCAACTGCATTTATTCTGCTTTCATGTTTCTTCTGCCATACCCAAGAGATTTCACGGAAGTGAAAGTTGGGTAAGGATTAATATTTTTTCAAAATTTGTTACGGAACCAACACACACTTAACGCGCACGAAAACTATATAATGTCTTCGGGCTATCGCTCTTTCCTTGGTAGGGTTTCGTTTTAGTCTAGGTATAACAAGAGCAAAATGAGAGCGTTTTATATAAGTCTCAGTTCAGAGTTCAACGCTGGCCCGTCTCGCGAAGCCTACAAGTTACAATTCTACGGGCAAAAATGGCAACACGGCTGGGTAAATGTATAGAAACTGCCATCGGTACTGCCGGTTTAGAACTGTATTGATTTTACGTGGTAGGTACACAGGTTACAATTCCCGATTTTCATACTACATTATTATTATTACTACAGAGTTAACTTGGTAACTTAGAATGCTCGGGTAACATTATACGCCCTTGAAAAAAGGAAGGGCAAAATGTTAATTTTACGACACTATTCATTTTAAGTTCATTAATCACAACTCCATTTACAATACTTATACGAAAGTTTAATATAATTTTTAAGGCCGTTTAATATTAGTCGAGTGCAGATTACTGGCTTTAATAGAACCAGGTATAAAAATGCTTCCTCCCGCCATAAGTGCATGTCCTCGAACTCAACGCGCGCAGAGCTTTATGCGAGCCTTGCGCTATTTGCGCTAAATAAGTGCGCAAACAGTTACAATAACTACACGTGCAGCGCGCGTGCTGTGCGCGCGCAGTTAGCGAGCCTTCCGCAAATAGGCGCATTCGCGGCGCGTTCGTCTGATGTGGACGCACCTTTAGGTTTCGTGTTTTTAGTGAAATACCTGACCGTCGGCGTGCGATTCAGACTCGCACCAGCCCGGTCTTTTTATTTTGTATAACCTGTTACACAATTATAGGATAGGATTTACTAGTCTCCAATTTTTTTACGGCCTGAGCACCGTGGCCCTTCCCTTTAAGCTGTGATATTAGTTTATCATCAAGAAATCAGACTCAATTCTGAATGGCGAGTCGGAATAGTGTAGTTAAAACGTATACGGAGTGGATTAAAATAAGTTTTATTTTTAGAAGTGGCACGAAACACATCTGTTTGAGGTGAGGCAGTCGGGTGGTGTCCGGTGTGGCACGACGGAGCCGACGCAGTGTCGAGCGGCAGTGCGATGCGCGTTAGAAGGCGTGCGCGTGGCGGCACACGCCGCAGCCGAGCGCGAACTCCTCGCCCGTGGGCGGGTGCGGCACGTGCAGCGGGCACTCCTCCGCCCCGCCCGCCAGCTGCTCGCCTTTCGAACCTGCCGCACATTATATCCCCCTACAATATACACTAACGCATAATGAGTGCACGACCGCACTCATTACAAGTTTACTTGTACTCATTATAAAAACTCTACTTGAGTGAGATATCAGACTTGCGCGTAGACAAATGGTCTAAGATCCGATCTAAAAAACACTACCTATTATTAAATGATGATAAAGAATATATTCTAGATAACATATACAGTAACACATCGCTAATGGGTTGCCTAGAAAAATCGCGTACTGACTCTGTCAAATAATAACATTTCAATTTTTTTGATCAGCTTCCCCGATTAATTATTTATAAAAGTCTAGCATTAGCTGAGAGAATAATAATATGCCCTAACGAATTTAAAAAATAAAGGTTGCCTACTATCCCCTCTCCCCAACTATGGAGGTGCCAGGTATAAACAGGTCAGTGAGCGTTATTAATATCCTCAAGAGTTATTTTATCGAATCATATATTTTCAAACCCCCGACCGAGGGTATAAATTGCTTAGACCGGATCTCCCACTATAACTTTATAATTTTATTCCTACTGCGAAAACTATCTATATGACCAAGCAATATATCAAAGAAGACGTTATTAAACTGAAAACCGTTATTGTAACGATCCCCTGTCGGAAGTATTTTTCACTATAGATAGATGTTATTTAAAATGCAATAACAAATGAGGGAAACATGTACAAGGTAATGTATGTGTGGTAGTAATGTGTCCGTCAAGTTACCTGCCGGGCACTGCGGCAGCTGGTGCTTGGGGATGTTGGTGACGCGCTGGAAGTCGTCGTGGCAGGCGTTGCAGAAGTGTGACGTGCCGAAACAGAAGAACACCGCCACCTACACAAACAAGGCTCGCAGGTTCCACGTAAACCTTCTCCACAGGATTATGTATACAGTGGTGAACAACTAAAGGCACATGCGTTTTTTTCATATGATCAACTTCAAATATGGCTTACCAAATTTGATAACCACTCAATAAGTACTTTTATTACTGTCTACATTAAACGTAGAGAACGTAGAACGTACAAGACGCGGTCAAATTCCTTTTTGAAGTCAAAGTACCTATATAACATCAACTTGTATACCATTATCTAAATTTTGAGAAATAATATCTACAAGAGTCATAAGATTTGTATTAAGAGGAGTGTGAACCTACGGCTTTTCATACAAAAGGCGATAACGATTTCCACCCCTTAAATGATAATCGATGTTCACTAATTTTTGATAGGTTGTCAGTCAGAACAAAATCTAGGTCTATACGTTTTGATTTTTTTCACTATAATCAATAAATTCAGTTTTATTGTGGTTTCAGTATTCTCATACAAAACTAATTTCGGCATTATTTGACTTTCTTTATTCTTGATATTTAATCAAAATTCAAAAAAACGTATAGACCTAGATTTGGTCTGACTGACAACCTATCAAAAAATTGGTCAAAATCGGTTACCATTTAAGGGGTGGAACAATTTCCACCCCTTAAATGGTAACCGATTTTGACGATATCACGATTTGTATGAAAAGGGTGATTTTTGCCTTTGGTTCGCATTCCTCTTAACTGAGCGTTTTGGTCGGAAGCCATGTTGTGAGTTGCATAAATAAATGCTTTACGCATACATACGGATAATACTTTATGAATAGCCAAGTCAAATAGCTTGGCGCAGACAGTATAGCGATAGGACGATAACTCTCCAGGACCGAAGTATCACTAGCCTCGGGCGTAGGTGTTACTCTTGTGAGCTTCCAAAGATAAGGATACGTGTTATGTGCCAGTAGAAAGCGCAAGGTTAAACATGCGGCAAATAGCGAGACTCAAGGAGTCCTTACTTTAAAAAGTCAGTAACGTGAAAATCCTTACTCCTCACTAATATTATAAATGCGAAAGTAACTCTGTCTGTCTGTCTGTCTGTCTGTTGCGCTTTCACGCCAAAACTACTGAACCGATTTAAATGAAATTTGGTACACAGATAGTCTAGAGCCTGGAAAAAAGGACATAGGCTACGTTTTAATGCGAAAAAAGGGTTGTAATGGATTGAAAGGGGGGATGAAAAGTTGCATGGAAATATCGTTATTTTTAGAGCTAGAAGCTTGAAACTTATTTTTTAGGCTGTTTATTCGATATAAATAAATTGACATTTAAGTTTTGTAAAAGTTTTACCCTCAAGGGTGTAAAATAACAATAGGGGATGAAAGTCTATTCCACGCGGCACAGCTAGTTCTTTATATTTTAAAGACACATTTCCATGCAGACGAAGTTGCGGGTAAAAGCTAATAATATACAAAGTACTAGGTAGCTGCTGCGCGCGATTTCGTTTGGGTGTAATTCAGTTACAGTTATTCGGTTGTTTTATTTTTGTTTCTAAACCACTCCTGCATCAAAGCGAACGAAACAAAAAAAGTATTCAAATCGGTAAAGCCATTTTTGAGTTTTAGAGCAGCTAACGCACGGCAATTTATTTTTATGTATAGATATATCATTTTGCTTTGATGAGAACTTTGATAGTTCATAGAAAAGTTGGTAAAACAATAGAAAGCGCGCACAGTAATTTTTTGTTGAATGAGCGTACCGAGCAGCAGTAGCGGCACTTGTACTCGAGGAAGTCGGCGCCGTGCTTGGGGCAGACGCGCGCGCCGGCCACGTCGCTGCACGCGCCGCATACCAGCTCCGCCGGCTCCCACCGCCCGCCCGTCTCCGCCTCGCACCGCGCTAGCCCGCCGAAGTATGCCTACGAGTATTATAAAAGGCTAAGGCATAGTAAAATTGGTTGTTATTACAACCAATTTTACTATGCCTATGGTAATGCTGGTCATTTCCTACGGTTTTTGAATGCATTATGGAGGTCAAAATAAGAGTCGTTTACCTTCCCACACTGGTAACAGACGTAGTAGGCGTATCGCTCCATGGCGTAAGCAGCGGTGTCCCCCGCGCCCCCCGCGCCCGCCGCGGCGCCCGCGGGGGCCAGCCCCTCGTACTCGAGCCGCATCAGCGCCTTGCGCCGGACCTCCTCGCGCAGCCGTCTGATGGGCGCTAGTAATTCTTCCAGCGTCCAGTGGCACATGTTCTCCTGAAACATATCACAACAAATATAAATAGAACCACAAACTAACACCTAAATTACACTCGTGTCGGACTTACTGTGAAGCCAAATGGGTTAATGCCTTGTCAATGTTACTAATAAGGCTTGCTTCTGTCCGTTCTTTCAAAGAATCATTGCTTACCTTGCAAATAGGGCACATAGCGAAGGAAAATGTTATCCTTGGCCCGATCCATTTGTTGGCTAGTACTTTCTTGCAGCAGTGGAGATGGAATACATGGCCACATTTCAACTGTTGACAACACAAAAATAAATACATGAAATTATATGGACATAGCGATGGTACCTAAATAAATTCACACAAGTGCACAATGTGTCGTAAGTACATTGATCGGACATTTTCTGGTTTGCTCGCCAATTGATAGGCCTTGGTATTTCTAATGAATGATTACTACCGAGTGTCAATTCGCTCTAGTTTAGGAGAAAAACATCACAAAAGTATTTTTTTTATGGTTATAAAATTCTAAAAATATACTTTCTCATGAACCATTAATTTAACCACTGTTTTAGGTCATCAAATTAAACATTACTTCTATGCAAAATAGTAGATTGTTGCACCAAGCAGAAAGTGTTTAATTATTGCGCCGAGTTTTAGTTTGGAGCCCGACCGCAAGCGAGGGCTCTAAAAACAAGAGCGCAATAATACATCACTTGATGCGAGATGCATAATCTGCTTTTCATTCAACTACTGGAAAAAGTTCGCAAAAAAGTAAAAGTATAGTTAAACCTGACTGGCGATGTAAAAAGGATTTTTGCACCCGGTTTGATGCACCTTTAGAATTTTAATATAGCCTCGCGTTCTTCCCCATTCTTAAGAATAGGGTATCTACCCTATTCTTTAAAATCGGTCTAGTGGTTCGGAACCTAAGGTAGAACATCCGAAAATTTTCACAGATAACTTATATCTGGTTAATTCTTTTTTATATTACGCCAATGTTTTTTTTAATCTTTTAGTAACCTATACTATCATCATATCAGTACTTTGAGCATAACATTATAGACGGCCGACATATATTTTGATGTAGGACAAAGGAGGGAGAGGTGTGTGTTGTTGATGTTACTTGTATGGCGGGCGCCGCCTGCAGCGGGTCGGTGAAGCAGATCATGCACATGTCGTCGGCGTCCTGGCGCAGCGGCGCGGCGTCGGCGGCGTCGGCGCCCGCGTCGCAGCCGAACAGGCACGGCAGGCAGGCGCGCTCGCCGCGCACGCCGCCGCACGCGTGCCCGCACCGCAGCACGCGCGCGCACGCCGCGTGCCCGTGCTCCTGCCGCACACACACACGCACGCAACACGTTTACGAGCTTACCCACGAATCGACAACACTTACATGTCACAAAAATGTCAATTTAACACATTGTGTATAGGTATCGCCACGAGAGTTGAGGCCTCGCACACATTCAACATTGCTTGAATGACAGCGAGGTTTTGCAATTAGTGTAATTTTTTCGTACCGATTGCAAGTTCAACAGCAAACTGCAAGATTGACTAAAAGTTTTTCAAATTTATTTAGTTTCAATAATTTTTTTACATTAAATATCTGATTTATAATAAAACAGATCATAATATTATTTACAGGTCAATAGATCCTAAGATTGATAGTTTGTCCGAAAACAATATTCTTGAAATAAATCTAAATGAATCAGATGAAGATATGTCAAGTGACTAGTTTATTAAAGCATATTTTTATTTTCTTGCTTTTTGTTTTACCTATTTTTCGAAAATATATAATTCGATCGTGCACTCGTGCGATGCGTCACTCATTCGTTCATTAACTAACGTTTTTGCTATTAGTACTCTATGTAGCAGTGTGTGTAACCATTCACCTCGACTCTCGTGGCGATACCTATATCTGTATAGTCGCGACGGTCTAAGAGGCCCGATTTGATGTTTGTTGCTTTTCACGCCGCGATAACTTTGTGTGAACGTATACGCAAGAAATCGAAAATTTTATTTATAAATTGAAGTATTTACGGTGTTCTCTTTACATTATGACGCTAAATAACATTTATAAGGATCAACTTTCACATTATATTGTTAAAATACACTTAGAAACATGAATTTATCGAGGGTTCATAATTTCGTAGTACGACATTACAATGTTATATCTTACGCCTGATACCTTAGTACTGTGACCGCTTCGGAACCAAAAGTAACCGATTATGCGAAAAAACCGAATCTGTTATTACGGCTTATAAATTTTAGATTCATTATTATTATAATTATTGACATATATTGTTCATTATTAAATAAAAGTTAAACAAAAAATCCTATAAGTATTGTGATTGATCATTAATTAATAAAATGAGCATTAAAAACAAATCATTAAACATAAATTATCGTGACTGTATTTGAAGCCATTTAATACTCATTCTTATACTTTAAACGAATTTCGAAATAAAATCAGGCTTAAAATACGCGACTTTATAAGTAATCGATTACAAAGCCTTAGTGATATAAATCAATACATCTTGAAAATCGGTTTCTGCTGCTACCGATTTTTTTTCTCATTCCTACTCGTGTGATTTTGGCAGCTGTCAAACCAGGCCTCTTAGATCGTCCTGACTATAATTATGACGATATGCTCGTTCGCTTCTGATTGTATGTAGGTAGGTATGTCAGTAATATCAGACCTGGCACTGGTAGTCAGCGCAGACGTTTCCGATGGCGAGCAGGCCGACGTTGCCGCGCGCGCCGCAGAAGCGGCACACGCCGGACAGCGCGGGCGCGGCGCCGGGCGCCACCTCCGCCGCGTGCTCGTACACTCCGCCCTCCATGCCGCGGAACTCGGCCAGCGCTTTCAGCGTGCGCCGGTCCACCAGCAGCAGCAGCCAGAACAGCTTGGCGCGCCCGCACCCCTCGTGGATGTCGATGCGAATTGCGCTCTCTTCCTCTTTACAAATCTTCAGATCGAAAGGTAAAGTGTTAGTAGCTATCTGAGACAGTATGTATGCAGTTCGAGTATTGTTAAGGTCTGTTCGCTGAGAGTTGATAAAAAAGTAAAAAGTCAGGGCTTCTTAACTCATTACAAATAGCGGCCCGATAATTGTTTTCGCCGTTGATAATAAAAAAAATTAAAGGGAAAAATTCTATTATTTTCATAGAATATTATTATTGAATAGCCTAACTGTATAAACAGAGCAACACGCAAACACCCAAACGACACAATTCGAAGCAAGTGACAAATTATTATATTAATAAAATATACAAGAAACGTCATATCCATAGTCAACGCGTTTTAAACATGTGTCATAGATGATTCTTTTTTTTTCGTTTCTTTTCGGCCAGTGCAGATTTATGTGACATTTGACGAGCAAATAATAAGACATTAATTTGCAATATGGCAATTGTGTATATGAACAAAACGAATATATATTTTTAGTCGCCGTCCGCCCGGCGCGACACCGCACTTGATAACATCTGCATCTTTCGTACCACGAAACTCAGTGGGCGCGGCAATAAGCGACGTCCGTCATACAATTTGCGATAGTTAAGCGACAGTCGCTATTTCGAAACGATATCATAATATTTATCAACTCTCGGCAAACAGACCTTAGTTGCGGCGAATACCTCTCTGTGATGTGTCCTCGCGGCCCTGTTGAGGTGCAGGAAGCGGTCGCACTCGGCGCAGAGCGCGCCGCACGTGCGGCACTCGATCACGGCCGCCGTGGCGCCGTCGTCGTGGTTCGCGCAGAGCGCCCGCGCCTCCGCGCCCGCCTCCGCGCCGGACTCGCGCGCGCGGGCCTTGCGCGACGACCCGCTACTGTTCATACTGCATCAATATACGGAGCCTTCGTACATCGCACAGACAGTTAAAAGATTGGGTGGGATCATTTATTCACATAATTATTCCCGAAAGCAAAACCACACAAAAGGTTCCATACACGAGTTATACAAGCGTAAAGGGTTTTGTGGTTTATCTGAGACGCACGCGCCGTGGCTAAAATCGCCGGCTGCGGCGCGCTTGTGATTTGAGTCAGCATGTCCGAGCGGCGCCGGCATGTGCACGTTTATTTTGAAAGGGTCCGGTTTTTTATTTATCGTTTTGTATATTCCCGTCTTTATGCCTTAACTAGTGAACGGACCCTTGTGAAGTTTGACAGAAAGGTAGTTTAAAGTCACGAGAAGGTTAAAGAAGACTGACGCAGGCAACACGACGAACCGCAGCAATAGAATTAAGCTACTCATACATGAGGCAACTCAAATGTCACACTCACTTTGTTAAACTGTCACAACACTTCACTTTGTAAAAATGTTCCACCTCAATGTTTGTGTCACACGGAATTAAGACGAGCCGAGTGTTCCCCATCACTTAATTGCTCTTATGAGATCATAGTAGGTACGAAAAATGGGCCCGCTTGGTTTTCATGGATATTGAGGGTACTTACGGTATCTTTTTATTATATGTCTGTGCGACGAACGGATCAACGATGGCGCTGTGAGGAGGGTATCAAACGGTTATAAAACGAACCGCCGGAACGCGCATATATTTATAAAGCTGGAAAGTCAGAATGTAAGAGCCGGCGCGGATTTTTCTGAGTACTAGCGGCGGCGTGGCGCTAATGTATATATTATACATGAGTGACTCACAGGTCGATATGCGCCTGGTCGCAGACGCAGAGCACCGCGAGCGCCATCCACACGGCGGGCGCGGCCATGCAGCGCGCCGGGCGCCGCTCGCTCTCCGGGGCCTGCGCCAGCGCCGCCACGTACTGCGCCATCGCCGCACGGCTCTCCCGGCCCCACGCCACTGAAAGCTTATCCTAAAAACAGAACAAAAACCAATATTACTTACACTAGCTTTCAAAAGAGCTACCCGAGGAAGCCAAACAATAATCGAGGAAATTTGCTCATTCTTTCTTTCAATAGAAAGATCGAGAGCTCGTCGACTAGAGCAGCGTACCTTATACACAGAATAACCAAACGATATTCTCTACATACAGGTATGCGCACCGACCTCGAAATACTCCGACGATGAGGTGGAAATCGTATGCGGATATCTCCAGAGCCATACATAGCTCCGATACCTACTTCACGATTGTCATGGGAACACGCACCGGGGCAAACGAGACCGGGTTCGAGAAGAGCTGCGAGCGGGCCAATTTAGAGTAGGATGTTAAAATCACCAACACGCCGGCTTCATGGAAACGGAAGGACTCTATATGATAAACTCCTTCAGGAAGCACAGTATATGGTCCTGACCGAGTCCTTTGGTGACCAATGAATGTCACCTTACATTGCAGTCTCCGATTAGTAGAAATTGGTCCGTGGTATGATTGGTCATTATACTAACAATTTTGAGGACTAGATTAATTCGTTGAGATAATTAACAAAAGCCCATGTTCCATTGAAGCAATGCTATTGGTAGCTTATTTATTTGTGCATTCAGGTGGTTATTTATAATATACTAGAGGACCCGCCACAGCTTCCCCCGCGGTATTTTCCATACAAACTTTATCACCCCTGTTCACCCCTTTAGGGATGGAATTACAAAAAGTCCCTACAAGAATATCTCCTCCAAATTTCAAACCTCTAGGACCACCCGTTTAGGCTGTGCGTTGTCTATAAGTGAGTCACGGTACTGTTTTATATGTATTGATAAATACAATCTCATACTTCTGTAAATAAATAGAGTCATGTTAGAGCCCTTTGTCAGTTCGTCTTTTTCAAAGATGAACACAAAATGTGTGTAGTTAGTGTACGAGTGTGATGTGAGTGACCTCGCTCATGTCGGTGAGCAGCTTGGCGACGAGGTGCGCGTGCTTGTTGGTGGTGCGGCCGCGCATGAACCAGCCGGCGGGCGGTGCGCGCGCCACGCTCGCGCCCAGCGTCGCCGGCCCGCCCGCGCCCGCGCTCGCGCCCTTCACCTTCACCTGCACCGTGATCCCCTTGCCCAGGTAGCACATCAGGTGCTCCATTAGGGTTACTCTAAACGACAACACAATTATTACAACAATTTCAAAAGTTTTTGAGATTTACCTAACATTCGTTACCAACGAAACTTCGGTGTCATACCTCGTCATCGAATCATTGCCATAGTTGACCGCTGCTAGCATCTTTTGAGGAGGTATTTCTATAATAATTCGTCGCAGCAGTGATATTACCTGAAACAATATATTTTGATATAATTTCGATAGTGGAATGGATAGTGGTGTTGGTGATATCGCTTACTTGTCTCTGCACGCGCTCGCTGCCGGTGTGCAGCAGCGCCAGCAGGTCGGCCAGCAGCTCCGTGCGCTGCGCGAGGTGCGCGCACCCCACCGCGCTCCCACTCAGCGCCAGCAGCTGTTACCACATATTTCACCATTTTAATTTTATTAGCGATCCCGAAAATAATATTTTGATGGCAAATCGCCAAAGTTATGATAAGACTATTATTATTTGAATGATATATCGTTTAGAAGTGTAACAAGCATACCAGCGAGAGCATTTCGAAGCAGTAGTTGTCCTGGTGAGGCGGCGCGGCGTCCGCGTCGGCGCACAGCAGCGCCGTCTCCCAGTCGTCGCGCGCGCGCGCCGCCTCGCACCCGATCGCGCACACTATGTGCGACATCACCTGGACAAATAAATACTACCATCAACTTCAGTCAATTCGCTATCACACTAAACTTCGTTAAAGATTTTCAAATGCTTCTAAATTGTTTCCGTTGCTCTGTCTAGAGGCGTACGTATGCAGGCTAAGAACGAGGTGTGTATGTGTATGTGTACGCACCTGGCGCTGCAGCGAGGTTAGCTTGTGCCTGGCGAAGAGTATGCCGACGACGTGCTCGCGCAGGTCGCTGTCGCCGGCGCCCGCCTCCTCGGCCGCCGGCGCCTCGCCGCCCGCCTCGCTGCCGATCGACTCCCACTCGAGAAGTTTCCCGAATATCTGACAACAATCACATCTTCACTTAGTATAACTTATCCGAACAATTTTGTTCGATAGTATGATCTTTTTGTAGTGGAAGTTTGAGGCGCATTATTTTCCCTAAGATATCATCATCTTCTATTGGGGTACGCTTTGACCATGATCCCAGATTTGGCAGATCAGGTTATTATAGTGAATCGACTGCCTTTTGACTTCCATAATCCTTGTGACAGGAGAACCACACCAATTGGATCATGGTTACTGTGTAGGTTGCCTCACAATAATTTCCCTAACTGTACGAGCATCGGTCACCGCAGTTTGCAGGTAGGTTATGTATATACTAAGTTAGAAAAACTCATTGGTACATGGAACTGCTTGGATTTGAACCCAGTATCTCACGATCAAGAGTCAACATCTTTAGCCACTAGGCCTTTATAAAACCACTTGACTCAGGAAGCGCCGGTATCACTGCGCTGTTCCATTGCCAGTATACGTTCGATTAATAAAAAGTTTATTTTCTATGGTTTTAAAAACAACCAACGCAATTATTCAAACTCTAAAACTACGTGAATGGGTACGTATTGAGAAGTAATGTGTGTATAGACCTGTGAGGTGAGCAGGCGAAAGACGCGCAGCGTGTCAGCCTCAGAGAGCGCGTGAAGCACGGCGGCGGGGGAGGAGGGCGCGGCGGGCGCGGTGGGGGCGGGGGCGGGCGCGCTCAGCACGCGCAGCTGCCGCACGCGCACCGCCGCCTCCGGACCGCGCATCTCGCACCGGACGCGCATGCCCGTGCAACAAACCCCTGCACCGATCACTACATTAACACACAAGGATCTATGTCATCGATTGGGTAGTTGACTATAGTAACGAAATATTAAAATATTTCTGTGGAATGATAGCTTAACCCCCAACAATACATATAGAACAGGAGTCATGTAAAAATAAATCAAGATTAATCTATATTTTAATCATTTAAAACGTTCATTTTTACTTCTAAGTCACGTGACTTAAAACAATAATCACGACGCCATAAAATTATAGCAATCGAGTGCGTTCCGAATCGCGCCCACAGCGCCAAATCGCGCTCGCGCTCGTACCGATTTATCGGGTCGTGCATTCCCTGGTCGTACATGGCTTCTTTACGTTTATGACAACCTGGGTACTTTTGTTTTTTTCGGCCAGTGAAATAACGTCACATGCGAGAGCTGACAGTGGGTAATGTTTTGGCGGCCAATTTAAAAATGCAGAATATTTTAAGCGTTTTTGGCTTGAAAATGAGAACATTTATTGACGAAAATATTTTTATCTACACCCATATCATAAACCTGGTTAATCAAAAACCTTAGGAAATGACCACCATTTTGACAACCAATTAGGAAAAACCAGTGCTGCGATAAAGAAATAACATGACTTCTTTATCGTTTTTAGTAAAGAAAAGAGATTAAATTTGGAACAGCTGTCAAAACTCAAGTGGTCTCTATTCTAGTATCCATAGATATTAAAACAGTTATTGATACGAAACGTCAATTCAGTATGTTTTTTTAATATAAACTGCACAATATTTGATCTCGAGTGACATGAGAATAGAGACCTCATCCGTTTGTCTATGATTTAAAAAAAAAATGGTCTTGACGGAGGATCGCCATGTTGGCGTTTTGCTGAACGAAAGTAGAATTGTTTTTGAATTGAATAGAAAAAGTTGTTTGTAATTTACATTTTAGTTGAAAATATGAATAGTAAGTAGTCTTCTCGGAGTGTGTGTGATGTGAAAATGCGCCGGATATCGGAAATATGCAGCCACGATTGCAACAAATAACTTGTTGCCAGAAAATATTGTTTCTGAACCCATCATAGAGGACTTATAATATGTGTGTAGATAAAGTTATGTATGCAACTCTGCATGATTTGGCCTTAAAACACACGTGCGATCTTATTATGAAACTCGCCTATCGGCTCGTTTCATGAAAACCGCACTAGTGTTTTAAGGCCTATCATTATGCAACCGTTGCATAAACTACTATTTTCGCATTCAAATAGAGTTCACAATTCACAGTCAAGAACACAATTTAAAAAAAAAACATCAATTTAACTCTCACTATGAGATAGTCATGATGATGGTGATTTCACCAGAATTGAACTATCGAACGAATCTGAATATACATACTCGGTAAAGTGTAACAAAGCCAGGCAGCGGTCTTGGGGTCCACTTCCATATCTTGCATGTGCAATAATTCACTAGAGCCGCCACTATACAGGAAAGATACCAGCAACGTTTTATTCTGAAAGAAATGAAAGAAAATTACAGCTACATCATTTACAGTGCATCTAATCAGACATGCTTTAAGTTAAATAACTTTTTTTTTTTTTTTTGCGTAAATTATTGGAAAGTTAATACAGTATAAATCATATGTTTTTATTATAGTATTTTATGCAACGGTTGTTTTCATTGAGGTCTTAAGACGCGAGTGGCAAAAATCTGATCTTTTTTTTTTCGGAAATTCTTGATGTTGGTTTACTATAATATTTTGCATAAAAATTACATAAAAGTAACAATTCCGAATAGAAGAATTGTGCAACCATGTACATTTTTCTACAACGAAACATGCACTTTGTACCGTCACGACGGTCACGACCAATTCATGTTAAGGACTTTGCAAGAAAAATGAACACTGAAATTATTCGATTTTGTAACGCTATTTTATTCCTAAAGTTATTATCATTAAGTTGCTAAAATTAGGACTTAGGTGACAAAAATGTGTTCCTTGTTTAGAAAATTAAAAAAACAACTTTTTGAACGTAATATTTTGAATGTTTACTTAATTAGTATTTTTCTTGCCATGTTGGTAGTACTGGATTTAGTTACGTTAGTTAGTTAGTTTAAATATAACGAGAACCTTGTTTTAAAATAAAATTACACGCTAAACTGTGCTTTTGTATTATTTTTCAAGACTCCATAAATGACAAATAAGAGTAAAATTACAAAAAGTTATTCAATACGCATTCATGTTTCTTTTTCTATTTTTCAATTATGATTCTATGAACTGACAGTATAGTTGTCATGAAGTTAATATTACATCTACTAATAAATAATGCAAATGGTTTATAATGTAGTTTTGGTTACCACTGTGTCGCGGGTGTTGTCGACGTGTACGCAGACGAGGTAGGGGCGCGGCGGCGCCGGCGCGGGCGCGGGCGCGGGCAGCGCCACTTGCACCCACTTGGCTTTGTTGCGGTCCTCGTCCCCCGACTCCCAGAAGGTCTCGGTGCTGCCGTCGGTGAGCGCGCCCGCCATGCCCTGCCGCGACGACACGCTCACCTCGCACCACTCCGTTACGTCGACGCAACTCCACACGTACTTATCCTGGGACATTTATTTTAAAAATATCGGTTAATCCTAAAAGTTGACACAGGACTTAAGAGACGCATTCCAGAAGTTCGTACACATAAAGTAACGATCCACCATAGTCTGTTCAATTTCTAAAAATGTAGGTAGGACTACACGCCAAACTCAAGCACAGACAGTTATAAATTTCGCCTAAAACTGAGGCAAAATCAACTGCTTTACAAAATGCTAATTACTTAAGTTTGGGTCTCGGCACTTCTCAATTTTTACTGGAACAAACCGGAAGTGAAAATAACACGATCCACATTGCTGCCTTTTCAATATAACAGTATTTACCGTATAGTCTGAAAAATAGTAATGTACAAGGCATAACTAATTTAGAAAACGAAGAACTTTTACTGAAGGAGGAACTAAAGGGAAAATAGCTAGCGATATGAAAACACAACCGTCGAAAAGACAAAACCTGTAAAAAAAGAGAAACAGCAGGAAAGAAGCAAAAAAAGGAGGCGCAGGAAAAGGTTTGACAAGGAAGTGAGACGAGAAGCAGACCCTGGAAAAATAATACAGAAAACATCGAACCGGGAAAAGAAAGTACAAGGATAATCATACAATAAAAAAAATAAACAAACGTCTTCAAATAGCCTTTGAAAAGTAAGTTTATTTTTTTCACATTTTAGTTATTATCATTGTGATTTAACGACACACATTTACATCAAGTAACAATAGCATAATGCCAATTGCTCATCACCTTTTACAAACTGTTGCTATCCAAGGATATCAATCGTTTAGGAGTTCTCCTGTTTCTTCATAACCGGTTCTATTTTACCACATGGATTTTCATGAACATAAGTTGCTTCCGAACCTCGACTTTGACTACAACGGGACCAAACTGAAGGTATACCCTACCGAATAAAAAACGATTTTTCCAAATCGGTTAATAAATAACGGAGTTGTGATGAACAATTAAAAAAATGCTTTAAACAATTAAAAAAATGCTTTGGGCGCTTCAAAATGAGCAGACATACCTTATTCAGATGGCTATTGAAGCTATCATCTATAGGTCCAAGGACGCCTTCTTCAGAAACGGCATCTTCAGAATGTGATAAAATCTTGCTAATCATACTGAAAACTTGTGATCTTGGTCCGAGCAGCGTTTAGAAGGTAGAATTATTATTATTATCTTAATTTGTAACAAGCGATTATATTTATCACTACAGTCACCAAAATAATATGTAGGTACCTAATGTTACATGTACATTACAAAAGGTTACAAAACTAATTAGTTTTTTTTTTATGTGCGGAATTTAATGTTTATTAAATTATCATTATATGTATATATCTTATTTCTAAAAGGTGTTTTTTTTTGTCATAGCGCCATATCCCCCTTAATTCTTTGTCAACATTAATCTATGTTATTGGCGAAAAATAGACAAATAGATTAATAGATAGACATAGACAAATAGATTAATAGAGAAATAGATTTGCGAACTTGGCTTATACATTGCCGTATGTCTGGATTATATCATATGATTACCAATGTAAATAAATTAAGACAGTTAATATGCATTCGGGTGGTAACTAATCTTCATTTATATCTTGTGTATACTTATTTGGTAGGACGGCAGCCCCTGCCCGACCCGCCTCTGATGTGTTGCAAGTTGTCTCGTGGTGCGATTGGTGGAAAACCACACTAGGATTAAGCTGGATGACCAGGCGTTCTAATATCTTCTATTAGTCAGTTAGGCCTACTAACGGGAATTATCTATTAGGCAGGTCGGCTAATACTCGCGTTTCACCGCCGGCCGATCTAACAAATATTGCAATAAAGGAGGAATCAGACAGTGCACTCGGGTGAATGCTCATTCGAGTGAATGTTTATTCGTATTCGTTTCTCGTCACATTTTTGATTCATTTTGTGTTCAGACGTTTCATTTCGAATAAAATTGCCGAATGAAAGAGAAATGAGCAAATAGTGAACCGTCTGATTCCTCCTTAATAGCTTTGTCATCATAGAGGATGACACGGGCAGGGTTTCCTTAACTCGATTCATTTCTATCTCTTACTCATAAAGATAAAGTTAGACATGGTGACGAATAAAGAATATCGGTACCTGTAGAGGAAGGCGCGGTCGTACGCAGAGTAGTGCATTGCCCAGCAGCGCACGGCCTGCAGCGAGGCGGCGCTGGAGGGCGGCAGCGCGGGCGCCAGCGCGCTCACGGAGCCCAGCAGCGCGTGCAGCGCCGCCCGCGCGCCGTGCGCCGCGCGCCCCCCCGGACACAGCGCGCACGCCGACGCCGTGGCCGCTCCGCCGCGCTGCGCCTCCGCGCCCGCCACCCCGCACTACGCACGCACACATTGTACTTTACATAACTAGCCTGATCATTTTACATTTCTTAAACCAACAAATTAATATCGTTTATTACTTGTGTGACATATGGCCGAATTCAGAAACGCCATTTAAGCATTTGACTCAATATTAAGTAGTTAGATGTCCCTCAACTAGTTGGCAACCTATACAGAAACGTCACTTTAATTAAATCTCAATTTGAGTGGCCTTTCTGAATTCGCCCAATAATGCCCTTGGGCGGGGTGTCCAACAGTCAAAAAACTCCTCGGTTTTCAACTTTACGCTTCACCCCTCTTTATAGCTAGGTGTTATATTGACTCGTAAAGTATCTGACACACTTTATTTATTTTTCGCTTCTTCACTTTTCAAACTTAAATATCTTTTCTGAAGCCTTTTGCAAACACGCAAAACCGCATTTTCCAACACATCGATCAAAAATAATTCCAACTATTTTTTGATCAAATTAAATCAGAATGAGAACAGCTAAATTCCTAAATGTTAATGGAATAGCCCTAAAATTACCTCTTTATTATCTTCTAATGCGTAGGCAAGTGGCACGATTCTAGCGTATTTGTCTATAGCGGTACAAAACCACCACATGACGTCGTGTACGCAGGTAGGCTGAGTTGCCGATCTCAGCAACCAATTAAACGCCTGCAACACCACGTATAATTTTATAAAAACCTTTTCCTCTAAAATATCCGGAAATGTTAACGTTGTTTACTACATATTAAAAGTCAAATGCACAGTATAACAACTGCACTATGTCCATTCATCCACATTTAATATGAAGTAGTTGTTCGAGACTTAATAAAAAACTTTATAATAAAGCACTTTTATCTTTCTATTTTATAGAAAAGCGCTTGGAGATAATGTAATATTTAATAAGTCCGGTAATCATCACGTTATACTACAGGTTTCGCTGGTTATGTAGAACTGACCTCAAAAGCGTATTGTCTGACTGTATTGATTCTGACGGCGGCGTCCATCCTCTGCGTGTAGGAGTGCAGGTCGCGGCTTGCGAGCACGAAGCAGAGCACGGGCGTGCGCATGAGCGCGTGCGGGTCGAGGCGCGGCGGCTCGAAGGCCGACACGCCGCGCTCGCCGCCCTCCTCGCCGCCCTCGCCGCACCCCACCAACCGCTGCAACGACGCGCTCGGCTGCGCCAGCAGGGACGAGCCCGCACCTGCCGTTACTCTTCCAATTATACTACTTATTCATTACTAGCCTTTACCCGCGACTTCGTCCGTGTGAAATTCATGTACCGTATTCCCACCGATCGTGCTTTTTTTCGGGACTTAAAGGTAGTTTTTATCACTGCTCTACCTTTACTACTGTGGCTGTCCAACAAAAAACAAAGAGGGATAACCGAACTCCACGCGGGCAAACAGATAATGTTTATTAACTAATTTTTTTCTCACTATTACTTTCCTAGAAGGAAATTTATATGAAGTTTCTAGAAGTTTTATGAGGTTTCTTGAAGGTCTCATTAAGTATAGCAAAGCAATAATAGGCTACTAGTCTGTATTAGGCCTAATTTCCTCTGAGCGGCTAGCCGCACGCGACTGCCATTTTCTACGGAGTCACGGCAATGGGTATGGCGGCCGCGACTCCGATGGAAATTGCAGGCTAGCCGCTCAGTGGAAATTGGGCCTTAGCATTTCCGTTTTATTTAAGTGTAATGCAACAGTGAATTTGAAAAAAAGGTGGGGTTAAATCAGCAACATTTAAAATAGAAGGTGTACCGGAGAGCGTGTCGTGGTCGGCGCTGTGCGCGGGGCGCGCGAGCGGCGTGGCCGGCGCGAGCCCGCGCGAGCTCGTCTGCCCCATCGACACCGAGCGGTGCACGCGCGGCCACTGCGCACCCGGCGCCGCCTCGCCGCCGTACGGACCACTCTACCAATCATACAAGGGTCATTCTTGGATATTGGCTTAACTATTCAATAGATTCCCGTGGCGAATTATAATGTAGTAAAAATCATATAGAGTCAATTGGACGACGGAAAGCAATTAAATGACCGATTACTACCAAACAGCTTAGGAACCTCAACGTAATGAAATAGCTGAAACGAAAACAAAACGCGTTAAAATCCGTGCATCTGTTCTAGAGTTATATTGACTGACAAAGCGGCAGACGGCCCACCTGATGGAAAGTGATCACCGCCGCCCATAGACATCTGCAACACAACAAAGGTGCTACCAATGCGTTGCCAGTCTAAGGAGGATGGGGAATGGGGATGGGATGGGGATGAGGGAGTATGCCTCCGGATCTTCTTAGTTACGATGCCACCGACAGACACACGGACCGACAGAGAAAATATATTGATTGAAACTTACAAGGGGCGCAGTAACAGGTGGCGGAGGTCTTCCCAACGAATGGAACTTGGCGGTGTCGAGGGTTGCGCAGGCCTTGGGGGCCGCGCCCAGCGCGGGCAGGCACTGGAAGGGCGGCGCCGGCTGCCACATGCTGCTCGGCGGCGTGGGCGGGCTACGACGGCTCGCCTCGTGCCACGGGGACGCTGATAGGGATTCTTGACAAAAAGTTATTATGGTATAATGAACTGACACATTCAGACAACAAATAAAAAGTGATACAATAAAACTAACCCAGGTTTGCGGCACCCTTACAGTTCTTATATAGCATATGGCACTTGCACGTCCTCCACACAAATCATATGATACCTCATTCACTGAAATCTATGTACAGGAGCTAAAGAGGAACATTCGATTTTCGGTCAAATCCTTAATCCTTATAATATTATAAATGTGAATGTAAGTTTATTTGTTACGCTTTCACGTAAAAACTACTGAACCGATCACCATGAAACTTTGTACACATATTCTTGGAGGAATTAGAAGTAACATTGGATAGAAAACCGGACAAGTGCGAGTTAAACTCGCGTGGAGAGGGTTCCGTTCCGTACATGATTATCTGATATTTACTAGGTTATTTTAAATACCATAGACTTCTAATGGGTTTTCCTATAATCTATAGGTGAAGAACTATTTTCTGTATTTTTTCCAAAATTTTAGCCCCAGTAGTTTTGGAAATAAGGGGGGGGGGGGGGATGGTCAATTCTCGCCTATTTTCCTAAATAACTTCCAAACTGTTTGATTTAAAATTCTAAAGAAAATACTATAAGCCCTTTCATTTAATATGTCACACGATATAGGTAGCAAAACTTTCTTTTTATATTTTCTAATTTACCCCCCAAAAAGGGCCCCCATGTTTAAAATTCATATATTTACGTTACGCGTCCGTGTTGCGGTCACCGACTTACATATGTATACCAAATTTCAACTCAATCGGTCCAGTAGTTTCGGAGCAAATTGGCTGTGACAGACGGACAGCCAGACAGACAAACGCACGAGTGATCCTATAGGGTTTCGTTTTTTCCTTTTGAGGTACGGAGCTCTAAAAAGCTAGTACATACATACATGGACTGTTACACTTTATGCCCCCCTTTCGCAAGGTCAGTTACAAATATAGATATTAACAAGTTTACCAGAATTTGTCAATGGTGCCAAATCCAATAGGAACATGGCGTTTTCCTTCATGACTTCATAGTTAACTTCCGGCGACGCTAGTTCCCTGCGTTCAAATCCCGCATCAGATTTCGTTTTCGTTTTCAACTGCTTCACCAAAGAGACCGCTTTCAATGCTTTGTCGCGGCACTTCTCGCAATAAATATACCGCAGCTGGTATGCTGCAACAGAGTATAGAATAATTGATGAAATAATATAGTACTAACATTTTGTATTTCGTCGGAGCAAATTCCAAAATCGCTATGTATTTATGGTCTACTTTTGAGGAGACAGTTAAAACCGTTTTTTCTTTAACAGTTACTTAACATGCGGAGTTATATTTTTTTATGATAACTAGGTAACTTTTACACCAATATAAATTAAATTTATTATTAAATTATTAGTAATACATGACTTAAAAAAATATGACAACAATGTCGATGATAAAATATCTGTATTAAGGAAGGCATAGCAAAATAAAACGACCACTTTCTTAAATGTGCGTTATTATTTAAAATTCGCTAACAGCCCAATTTCACATAGCGAATATATCAAGATACATTTTTGCCTAATAACACATAAACCATTACTGTTAACAAAAATATGTTTGTGTGGACTGATGCAGAAATTAAAATTCGGATTCGCACCGACGATTTTCTTTTTAGCGAATTCACATGCAGGCGCAGGAGTAGCTTTTTGTTGTTCGAACTTTGAGAATAAATATCATGCAGCACATTATAAGCAGTTATTGGTTCGGACCTTGCGCGATCTGACCGCAGAGGACGGCGGGCGCGGGCGGGTCGGCGCGGCGGTAGAGCCCGGCGCGGTCGAAGCCGCTCGCGCTGGCGGCGCGGCAGCCGGGGTGCGCGTGCTGCATGTGCGCCGCGAGCGGCGGCGGCACCCTCGCGCCGCCGCACAGCTCGCACTTCACTGCAAACGACAAATACATAAAAGGCCACACTCAACTATCAACGTGTCACATGAAATTGAAAAATTGAAATGGAAGTTATTTATTTTTAACAATCGTTATAGGTCAGTTTAAAATAATGTAATAATTAATAAACTTCCAAAAAGCGCATACCGCCGATCGATCTGAAATTTGGTATAATAACGTATTTTGACATCCTAATCACGAATATCATAACGAAAATTGGCGCAAACGCCATTTTGAATATGAAAATCGAAAAAACCTCTTATCGTTCGGTGTGAATAATCGCGAGATAGTAATAGTGAGAAAAAAATGAGCTAATTAAACATTATCTGTTTGCCCACGTGGAATTCGGTTATCCCCCTTTGTTTTTTGTTGAACAGCCACAGTTGTAAAGGTGGAGAGTAAAGGCTACCTTTAATTTCCGAAAAAAAAGCAGGGAATACGATCCGAGGGAATACGATAAATGAATTTCATGCGGTCGAAGTCGCGGGTAAAGGCTAGTAATTCATAAGTAGTATAATTGGAAAAGTAACGGCAAGTGCGGGTTCGTCCCTGCTGGCACAGCCGAGCTCGGCGTGAAAACAGTACCGTAACTCACTTGTAAACAACGCACAGCCTAAACGGGTGGTCCTAGAGCTTTTAAATTTGGAGGAGACATTCCTCGAGTGCCCTAGAGGTGCACTAAGAAGGGATTTTTTGAAATTCCAGCCCTAAAGGGGTGAAAAGGGGTGATAAAGTTTGTATGGAAAATACTGCGGGCGAAGCGGTGGCGGGTCCACTAGTGTAAAAATAAATCAAGATTATTTGTAATTTAATCATTTAAAAACTTCAACTTGACTTACGCTTACGCTAATCACGACGCATAACATCACAACAATCGGGTGCGATCCAAATCGCGCGTTTTTCCCTTGAAAATGAGGAAATATAATTACGAAAAATTATGCCCGAAAAACTTTACCTACCCAATTATGGCACGCAAGGCAAAACAATGACAAAAGTTACAGTTAAAGCAACAGAAACGATTAACACTATGATGTTAGCCTTTTTAAGTTTGTACTAATTAAGTACAGAGGTATGATGAACACAAAAAAACCATTGTGCAGACTACAAATAATCGAGTTAGATAAGTATGACAGTAAATTACAATCAATCAATTTATTAGTATTTAAACACCAGCGGCCCTAACATGCATGACACAAAGACAAGATGACCATCTTATCTCTAAGTGCGTCTCTCTCACACTAGTGCCGACGAAAGAGATAGTCATAGAGATAAACGGGTTTAATTTATCTTTGTGATATGCATGTTAGGGCCGCAGGTGCCGCGGTTCAAAAATCACAGCTTTACTGAGCCTTACACAACGTACCTGCATAAGGTGTTTTGTAAATAGGTGAAGACTTCCAATCTCTCTCTTGTCTGACCGTGCTCAACAATCTAGAATTGTCGTTTTCATTTCTCTCCATTGACTCATTCTGAAACCTACAAGAGAATGTAATGTATAAGTACTTTATATACTACTAGGTTCTACCCGCAACTCTGTTCACGTAGAATGTGAAGCCTCACTTGCTCGCAAACAGACCACCTCACTTTAACATGCACTTAAAAAAATATAACGCATAGCCTTAACCGATAGGTCTAGAAAAATTAAATTTTGTAGGCGTGTTCCTTATACAGGATGCCGATTTGAACACCTGCAGAATTTTGGGATATGATCAAGTACTCGACAAATAACGCAAATCACGAAATAAATACCATTTTCATTTTGCACCAAAAATTCAATTCATAATCACCGCGGCACCACACAGTGGGCTGAAAATCAGCTCCCATAGACATAGAAATTGAAGCTTTCAAATGTGGGTTGTTTTGTTTTGAATGGCCTTTACTATCCATTATCCTGCTAACTTAAGATTTGAAGAGAATATGCCATAAAAACTGACGAGTTTTTTTTTTCAAAGAAATGTATGGAAAATATGCTAAAATTCAGGATATCTCTTGAACCACAAGGTTGGCTGTTATATCCTCGCAGATGGTTATAGTACTAATTATTTGTGATTTTTTTGCATACCTAATATATGTTCCGGCCACATCTGTGTTTTTTTAAATCATCATATATTTTAACTTTTAAGTTTCATTTATTATATGATGACTTAGCTGTCACCAATAGAAGACTTAAATACGAAACACGCATAGAAAGAACAGGTTACCCACAAACTCTAATTGAGAAAAACACTAGAGAAAAGTAGAATGGTTCCAGAGATGTTGTTGATGGGAAATCGCATTGAGCACACGGCTAGTTTACATATAATATGTGTATGTTTTATTTAGTGAAACACTGATATGGAGCAGACTAGACTATCGACAAATAGCAGGCAGCGATGATGGACCGGATGAGGGAAGTACAGTACCGGGCATTGCAGCTAAATAGGGAAAGGCCTATTTGTCTGCAATACCCGGTCCAGCAGGAGGTTGCATGCGCTAAATCGAATAGGGATCTTTCCATGGTTAAAAAAATAGTAATTTTGTTTAGACCGTCAGTTAGATTATCAAAAAATATTGAACACGTTTTTTTTTTCTTCACCCTTCAATCAAAATTGGCAAAGATAACGCGCATCAAAGCTCGGGACTGGGGGCTAATGACGTCACTTAATGGTAAAAAGTCTACAACGTCGTGACGTAACGCGGAACTTCAACGCACTATATCTTCGTCATTTTTTGTTTAATTGACAAAAGAAAAAATATGTGCTCAATATTTTTTTATAATGTAAATGACGGACTAATTTGATTTTTTTAGCAAATTAGCCTATTAAGAAGGCACATACTTGTCAGTTGCAACGGAGAGTTGGTCCGCGTCGTACAGCGCATCCCACAGCGCGACCAGCGCCCGCAGGGCCGGCGGCAGCACGTTCACTACAGATGGAGAAGAACTATTACCTGGAAATGTTCAAAATAATAATTAGTAGTTTATGCAACGGTTGCATAATGATAGGCCTTAAAACACTAGTGCGGTTTTCATGAAACGAGCCGCAGGCGAGTTTCATAATAAGATCGCACGTGTGTTTTAAGGCCAAATTATGCAGAGTTGCATACATAACTTTATCTACACACATATTATAAATCCTCCATGATGGGTTCAGAAACAATATTTTCTGGCAACAAGTTATTTGTTGCAATCTTGGCTGCATATTTCCGATATCCGGCGCATTTTCACATCACACACACTCCGAGAAGACTACTTACTATTCATATTTTCAACTAAAATGTAAATTACAAACAACTTTCTCTATTCAATTCAACAACAATTCTACTTTCGTTCAGCAAAACGTCAACATGGCGGCAAATACGATCTTCCGTCAAGACCATTTTTTTTTTAAATCATAGACAAACGGATGAAGTCTCTATTCTCACGTCACTCGAGATCGAATATTGTGCAGTTTATATTAAAAAAACATACTGAATTGACGTTTCGTATCAATAACTTTTTAATATCTATGGATACTAGAATAGAGACCTACTTGAGTTTTGACAGCTGTTCCAAATTTAATCTCATTTCTTTACAAAAAACGATAAAGAAGTCATGTTATTTCTTTATCGCAGCACTGGTTTTTTCCTAATTGGTTGTCAAAATGGTGGTCATTTCATACGGTTGTTGATTAACCAATGGAGGTTTTATGATATGGGTGTAGATAAAACTATTATTAAAATTCACTTTCAATGCCCCATTTAATTGTGCGTGTACTCACATGTATCGGCGGCTGACGCCTGCGCATCCTCTTCACGTATTGCTATTTTGAAGTCATTCCGGCGCGCTCGACTGGCGCTCGCCTCCATGCCGGAGCGTGTCAGAGTCTCCAAAGTCGACGAGTTTATTTTTAAATATTGACCTTAAAAAACAGTCTCACGCATTATGAGTCGATCAGTAATGCCATTTCGTTCTACTTCAAACATAAAAACCTTACCAGCGTTAATTACTTCAACGGAATGTCGCTGTGGACGTGACATATTGACGTCATGTGTTACCCGGGATAAAATCCGTGCGCCTTGCTTCGGCAACTGTGGATGGAACTTCAAGAAGGCCGCGCAGGCGATCGCGTCGTGGACTATGCCTGTTGTCATAAAATGAAACAACTATTCAAAATCGATGTCGCTACTTAGCGATAAGACCGCCTATTGCATACCGCGTTACCTATTTCTTTGTCTTTTTTCAATATGTTTTATGTGGTGTTCAATAAAGAGTATAATGTATTTTATTGTATTGTAATGGATAGGTTTCCATAGGGCCCGCTGCCATGTTAAACTCGTCGAAGCCAGAGTTATCGATTTAATTCCCGCTAGATTCAAATACCTACTGCAAGTAGCATAATATACTTGTTATGGTCTTGGGATATACGGGTGTTTTTTTGTTTGTCAGTGTGACTTGATCACTCATTTTAAATATGTACAAAGTAATCCGTTGCGTATGCTATTTAAAAAACCGGACAAGGGCGAGTTCATCTTGCGTGGAGAGGGTTCCGTGATTATATAAAATTTCCTATGTTACCTACTTTAAATACCATAGACTTCTTATAGGTTTTCCTTTAATATATACGTAAAGAACTGGGGGAATGGTCAGATTTCGCCTATGTTCCTAAAAATCTTCAAAACAACTTATTGTAAAATAAATAAATATATATATTTAAGATCCTCATAACGAGCTCTTTCGTTTGATGTGTTACACGCCATAGATTGCAAAACTATTTTATATTTTTCTAGTTTACCTCCCAAAAGTGACCCTCATGTTTAAAATTCATTTATTTACGTTTTGTGTCCGTGTTGCGGTCACCGACTTACACATGTGTACCAAATTTCAACTCAATCGGTCCAGTAGTTTCGGAGCAATTTTCTCAGACAGACACACGAGTGATCCTATAAGGTTTCCGTTTTGAGGTACGGAACCCTAAAAAGCCAAGGCCGTCTATTATGCGCTAAGCACTAATTAATGGTCTTCTACCGCACTAAATGCTGTCGAGTGTAAGCAAATTGAAACTTGCCTTCATGCCACAGCAAAGCAGCAAATATCGCGCGCAAACATTGCGCTTGCGCAGGGCTCAGCGCGTGCTTGCGCGGCGCGGGCGGCGCGGGCGCGGCGCGCGCGGGCCGCGGCGGCGGCGACGGGCTACACTTCAACGCACGGAAGCGATTCACTATGCGCTCTCGGGCCAAACTCTTAGGACTCGAATGCTCCTCCTACGATAATTTAAACAATCACGTGAGATATAAAACGCATATGAAAGAATAAGACAATTTAAGCATTCCGCCAGAGGAACTACTCCATGTTCAGGGTTCCCACTCACCATATACTCGTAGGTACAAGATATTACAAACAATTTAATTTGTGGCCCCCATGTTTAAAATTCATTTTTGTACGTTATTGACGTTACACTTCCGTGTTGTGGTCACCGACTTACATATGCGTATGAAATTTCAACTCAATCGGTCCAATCGTTTCGGAGCAAATTGACTGTGAGAGACACAGAACACAGAAAGAGGTTAGAAAGGCCGTCTGCCATAATTCGTACCGAAACCGCTGTCGCCGAAGCATCCCCGCTCGACGTTACAACTACTAGCGCAAACGAAATAACTACGAGAATACGCACACACCCACAATAACCAAAGTCCGCTCGTGATTCGTGCGTTCGAATAGCCAGCCGTTGCCCCGCCCATACCGCTTCATTGACAAAAGCAATTTATTTTACATTTGCACTAGGCCTCGAGCATATCGATAATAGTTATCGATGATGTATCGCGCCCTCTATGCTGCGTTTTGAAGTGTATACTACTATTTCGTAGTTAATCAGGCGCTGTGTAAGGCGGGTTGCGTGCTGTGTCCGGCAGGTCGCGCTGTGTCCGGCGGGTTGCGCGCTGTGTCCGGCGGGTTGCGCGCTGTGTCCGGCGGGTCGCGGTCGGTCGGTCGGTTTTTTTGTCTAATTTTTATTTCTTTATATGCAGCCAGGATTGCAACAAATCACTTGTTGTCAGAAAATATTGTTTCTGAACACATCATGGAGGATTTATAATAAGTATGTGTGTAGATAAAGTTAAGTATGCAACTGTACATAATTTAGCCTTAAAACACTCGTGCGATCTTATTATGAAAATCGCCTATCGGCTTGTCTCATAAACCGGCCCTCGTATTTTAATGCCTATCATTATGCAACCGTTGCATAAACTACTATAAATATGCGCAAATACAAAAAAAAGTTTAAGTTTCTCGTGTGTAATTTTGAAACTTAATCATTATATTGTTATTTATTATTATATTGTATTTACTTTTTTATGTAAATTAAATATAGTTATAAAAACCCACAAGCTATTATAATATTAAGTTTAGACATTATACACCGGCTTCACATCAAGCCCGCCACTTTTAGGTAAATTGTTTTTATATTATTAGGAACAACATTGATAAAAAATACAGAAGTTAACTTAAATGATAAATAAATTCAAAAGACTTATTATAATAGGGTATAACAGGACCAAATGTACTTAAGCTGAACTCAGAGGAATTAACAAGTTACTTTGTAAACCAGGCTTAAGGTGTATTATGGTCGCAGCTCTGTAAGTGCATTAAAAGTATTTTTTTAAAACACTCTTATCATTAATTATCGCTTTTTTGGTCCATTCATCAATGCAGAAAAATAAATAACTTATCGAACACATTGTTTATCTATAGTCGATAACACTAACTTTGGCCACATCACTAGTCTCATTACTTCGTCACGTAGGCAGTTTTTAGGAAACCATTAAATAACTTAGTTTTTAGACTTACCTGTGAAAAGAAATTCCATCTTTTGACACATTTGATACTTGGCTTCTGGCCCTGCACGTAATTATTGCACAAGACGACATTTTCAATTAATTAAACCGGATTTTACCGCAGCTCGACACTGTGACGCATCGCGCTCGCGACTGACTGCGCTGACAGCGAGTCGTGTTTGAAATAGCTCATTTGCTCAACTGCGCGGCACGCGTGCCCCGCCCACATCGCCTTTCTAACCTCTTTCTGTGTTCTGTGGTGAGAGACGAACAGACCGACACACGAGTAATATAAGGGTTCCGTTTTTTCCTTTCGAGGTACGGAACCCTAATGAATGGAACTGAATAATTGCATACGCTAAGCTGTATTAAGCCAGGCACGAGTAAGGCCAAGTTGAAAACTGGCTTCAGAGTGAAAGTATGAATTGTGGATGTTACAGTGTTAGCGTTGCCGATGTACAGGTGCACGGTGTTGACGGTGACGCCGGCCACGCTCTCCGGCGAGGTCTGCGTGCCGGCCTGTGCCAGCCGTCTGCCGCTGTGCTCATCCGGCTCCGTGCCTATCTCCGTCTATAAATCAGATTGTGGTATAAGGGACTATACAGAATTAATGGACCCGCCACAGCTTCGCCCGCGGTATTTTAGTGCACCTCTAGGGTACTCGAGGAATGTCTCCTCCAAATTTCAAACCTCTAGGAGCACCCGTTTAGGCTGTGCGTTGTCTATAAGTGAGTCACGGCACTGTTTTATATGTATAGAAGATGAGTAATTCAAATGGGTCAGTGAGACCAAGTCTGAAACTAAGAGCTGGATTCCTACTTGTCGGGTGAAGGATCCAACAAAAAATCGGATATGCTAGTGGCTATACAATTTTTATGAAGCTGTTCGCATTTATCGGTGTCGGGTAAATGTGAATGTCATATAAATTGTATTGCTACCAGGACACCCGATTTTTGTCGGATCCAATACCCGATAAGTGCGGACCAGCTCTTAGAGATAGGCAAAGTTTCAAATAACCATTTCATCAATTTTAAAGGTAAGAAAAACTGCAATCACAGATTTTTAAAAACCTTCATACACAACTGGAAATGTAACCCGGTCATTTGCCTTAAAATGATCGCAAGAAAATTATTTAATCGGTTATCGATAGAGTGAACTCAATGCCCAAAATAATAAAATGCAATATCTCAAGTGTTTTGTAACATGATGTGTTGTTATCATATCAGTTCATTATAATAATAATGGTCAAGAGGCTACTTAAAAACGATACTTGGGACCAATTCTAAACAGTGTTCACTAAATTTAAAAGTCGCTAAACTTGTAATAAGAAACGTCAAACTAGATTTTGACAGCTCGGTGCCATACTTAATCGAATGCGACCTTTCTTATTTTAAGTTTAGGGTGCTTGGAGCTTGAAATTGTATGTTTTGATTACGTTGACTCAAAAGATTGATTTTTTTCCTCTACCGCCGTCGACTGTGATATATGTGGTTGTATTTTTCTGTCAAATATACCTAATTTACTCTCAGCATGAATAATTTGAGATTTTTGGTTTGGCAAATTTTGGAGATACAGGGGGGTAGCGATCTTTTTTTGCATTTTTCAGTAAATAAATGCAACACGTGGAATAACTGTACAGAGGGTTAAATAATAATTGTTCCCTCTGTATAGTTTTTAATTCATATTGGTAATTTATGTCATATTATGACATAAATTACTTCTACTCATGGGTAGATAAAGTTTCATGAAACTACATAACCCACGGTAAGGTTAAGTATATTTTATTTTATAACGTGCTGGCGTCTGTCTATGCGTTATTGAAAAAATACAATTAGATTACAGCGGGCGCGTGCCATATTGTTTTGAAAATATACCGGATGGTTATTTAAATAACTACTCGTTCTATCGTAGACTTCCAAAAGCTTATTCCATACAGTCACAATCTTATTGTAATCAACCTTTTGCATAATTAGATAACTATTAACACTCACGGATGAGGAAAAACTGACCTCTTGGATGGGATTAATGTCCCGGTTATTGTCACTGGACCGTTGCTTCACAGGTGACCACCATTCATCACTATTGCCATTGCTTCTGCGCTGAATTCCCCTAAAAACCCATACTAATAATGTATTAAAAAATATGTAGTTTGAGTATAGCTATAAGATTATAAGTACAAACCGAGGCGAAGGTATAGCAACCGACTCATTTCGCAAGATCCTCCCTCGCTTGCTCAGCTCGAGGCCGAACACGAAGGGGTTGGTGCTGGTATCACTCTGGAAACGTTTAAATAAAGTTATGTTTACAATAAATAATTAATTTAAAATAAATATGAATGAGTTACACTTACGTCATTGGCCAAATCGCATTGCACTGAGAACGGAAATGTTCTTTTGCCGACCCCGTTGATATCTGTAATTAAAAAAAAACAAACTACTGTTGTGATTAACAGTAAGAGTAAATTGTTGTACCACGATTAAAGTGTCTCACTATTGAACCGAGCGTTAGTTTGGAGCCCGAACGCAAGCGAGCGCTCTAAAAATACGAGCGCAATAATACTCCCCTTGATGCGAGGTGCATAATTTGCTTTTCTTTCAACTACTGCAATAAGTTGGTAAAAAAAAGTAAATGTAATGTGAAAAGCTAAAACCCAACTAGCGACGTAAAACCGTTTTTGCTCCTGGTATGACGCACCGTTAGAATTTTTATATAGCCTATGACACTCACACGTTTTCCCCGAATCTTAAGATACCCTATTTTTAAGCCCTATTTATTAAAACCAGTCCAGTGGTTCAGGAGCTAAAGAAGAACATCCGAAAAAAGTCACAGAAAACGTGTATCAGTTCGATTCATTTTCATCATCACGCCACATCGCATCGATCAATGTATGTTTTCATTACTGTGTTCTTTAATAAAAATAATAATTGTGTTTAGGCAGTTTAGGTTTTCTTAGTAATTTTGAATGAGTCATATGTGTCTTATTCTATATACAGACATCACTCACACTCGGCGCAATAATGAATCACTTTCGGCTTGGTGCAACAATCTACTATTATCCCCATTGACTTGTACACCGTGAATTATCATCAGGAAGGTAGAAGAAACTGTATGTCGCTTCTGTTGCGCGCTACTACTCTATCTCTTCTCTTCTCTACTTTACATAGTATAAAACAAACTCGCTTTCCGCGTCTGTCTGTATATTCGCTAGCTCCTCCTAAACGACGACGTGGTTCACCAGGAAGGTTTATATGTACATAACTTTCCAAATAACTTTTATGACAGTAGAGAGCATTCAATGTTTTTCAACCAAGTCATCAAAATATTCAATTTTTAGGTGCTGACATGGCTTAC
The DNA here is from genome assembly GCA_947859335.1 of Tortricodes alternella. Classification (NCBI taxonomy): domain Eukaryota; kingdom Metazoa; phylum Arthropoda; class Insecta; order Lepidoptera; family Tortricidae; genus Tortricodes; species Tortricodes alternella. The sequence goes on along the minus strand of OX401970.1, from coordinate 14,950,174 downwards.
GCTGGCTAAACCTTAAGAGATGTATCGAAATATTGTATTAAAGAACTGTAGTTCTTTAACAAACCTAGAGAAAAGTCGGCGATGGCATATGTATATCTATCTCCTAAGGTCGACCCACAGTAAGCACTTTTATCTTTAAAAATATTATGTTATGTGCGAAGATATTTTCTGCTATTCAGTATTAATCCTTATCCTCCTCAATATCCTCTGTTCTTTACCTTTGGCATTTAATGGACATTAAAATTGTCCTAAACTCTATATCATTTAAATAAAAAAATTATAAGATATAAAAGGTTAAAGAAACCGGAACAATGATTCACGGACTGAAGTCGATTGGCCGCCACAGATATCAGCCACCTGATTCTCTAAACTGTGCAGTGGAAAATCAGCGACGAGAGTCGTCATACTTAAATTTGGACCGAATGACTTTCTCATGTCATGACAGTCCAAATTAATAGTTTATTTAATTCATCCACTGATCAGACACCACAGACATTCAACGTTGCGGGTTTAGTAGACCTGTGGTGTGATTCTCTTATTTATTTATACAAAAACCCTTGACAGACTTACAGCTTAAATAACAGTTTGTCACCGAACCCACTGGCGAGCCTAAGTTCACCCGTCAGTGCGTCAAACCACCAGTTCGTGCGTGTCTTCGGCCCTGGTCGTTTTACGATACAGTTGGCCGCGGTTGTTGGTAACTAACTCCGTATAATGCCTATGAGCGAACACGTCATGTCATTGTAAGGTGATTGTCATATGAAATGAGAGACAAAATGAGCGACGTGATTTTTTGAGAGAATAACATAGCTGAGCGTTGAGTGCCTTTCTGTCCATGGGAAAATAGGCTACATGGCCCTACAATTTGTTCGTATTGTGTAACGTAAAGTCAGCTGCGAACATTGTTTATATAGAAATTCTATAATCAAAGGCAGAGCTTCACGTTATTCACCTAATTTTTATTTCTAAATTTAATCCGTGCGAAGCCGGGGCGAGTCGCTAGTTAGTTATCTATAAGAAAACGATTACCGGTGGACACACCGCGCATGCCCCTCCGTCATCAAGTTACTCGCTGTCTTTTGTTTGAAATATATGTTCTAGTGTAACGTAATACTTCAATGCATCGAAGACTTAGACGAGAGCTTCGCTCCCGCCTAAGCCTTCTGAACCTAACCTATCCAAGTCGCTTCTGCTCTGACCCATCTTACTCGCTCGCTTCGCTCGCTCGCTATATTTAAATAAATTCTCCTACTCATCTATGTGTCATATGTATTCTTATTAAGTACTCGTACCATTCAGCCCCACGTCGATGTCATCTTCATGCGTCCATGACTGCATATCGCCCTGAGCGTCACGATAGCCGCTCCATATGTCCATGTATTTTGACTGAAAACAACGAATACATATTTAATTATTTATTATCTTTAACCACTTAGTAAATTCATACCAACCAACCTGACTTTATACGAGTAAGTATATAAGTATAGCCAACAACGACGTACATTTGGTCGGCGCACACCGATAAAGCAGCTAAGTAGCGTCTATTCTTCCATTAGTGTTTCTTATTGAAACATTATATCTATCAAAGTAAAATATAGCCTGTATTACGCAGGGATAAAAGCTTTCTATAAGTGAAAAAAGAAATAAGTGAAAAAGTATATGTACAGTACTTCCGGAGATTACCCCTCACATACAAACAAAATTTTACCTCTTTATAATATTAGTGTACATGTAGATGAGTAGGTGTACTGAAAAAATTGAGTTGGCGAACCTGTGGCGGAGTGGATGCATCGACGGGCAGAAGCAGCGCGCGGTCGAGGTGGCGGTGGTGTTGCAGACACCAGGCCGCGCCGCCGCTCCCGTCCACGTGGGAGCGCAACGACTCCGCGCCTAGCCGCACCCACGTGCCATCTTTGTTCACCAGCTGCACAGAGAGACATAAAGATAATGTCACAAGGGAGCAAAATTACATATTTACGCCGTGGTCGGTATATAGGATCCTGAGTAGAACCAATGTTTACGAAAATTATTGCAAATTACACCATACATTTTGGCCACTCTTACATGATGAACCGGTGTTTTTACATTTTTGAAAATGAAAAACACCGGTGTCGAAGAAAAATGTCAGTTACTTTCTTTTTCCGTAGAGCAGCCGAACTGTTATGTCATAGTTCATGTCTTATTTTGTATGGAGCGTTTTTGCGAGTGGTATGAACTGTGACTTTTCGAAGCTTCGTATCTCAAAAAATAAACAACACAATAATGTTTTACGTACACAGTTTCGCTTTTATTACTCAGTACTTTCCAATAAAAGTTAGAAAAAATAGCATGCCTGTTCCCTATTGCACGCCCAGGCCATGAAACTAGGCAGTATTTGGTGGCATCACTACTGTCAAGGCAATATCAAGGGCGGATCCAAGCTGCGGGTCAAGGTGGAAACCAAAAATTCCAAAATACAATAAGCCATGACTTGGCATACTTTCAATACATTGATTTAAAAACCCAATCCAAGCGCCAATCTAACGAACGTAACGTGAAGATCACTTGTGCTGGGAGAAGGGTAGTGCCGGAGATTGAATTATTTACCTCTTCTATGCAAGCAATTGTAGCTCCGGGCGGTACGCAGCCCATCTCCTCAGCTTGCAGACTAGGGCTGGCTCGTACGCGCAGGCCGGCGCTGAACCGTGCCGCAAACCGCCGCAGCTTGGCCGGTGGCGATTGCTCCATCTCCCCGCCAGTACCGCGCTCGCTAATACTCTCTGACGTACATTCTATAACTTGAATCGTCAACTCCTGCGAACGTCGTCAAATATCGATTTAAATCTATTGTATAATGTATGTGGTGGGAGACCGACGTTGATTGATATAAGCATGTACCTGAGGCGCGGGCAGTTCATCGAGCATGCAGCGCAGCTGGTAGGCGCCAGGCGCGCGCGGCGTCCAGGTGGCGGTGTACGAGCCGTCGGACTGCTCGCACACGGGCAGCCGCTCAGCCGGCACTCGTGTCCCGCCCGCCTCTCCCCACGCACCCCAGCCACTGTTGGTCTCCGCACTCTCGCTCCATAAACTGCTCCCCATACGCAACTCCTCAAATGAGTAGTTATGGTACGCCTGAACCACAATCACATTAGTATTGAATATAAACATAAAACAACATAACCATGTACTATTTCGAAACAGAATAACATAGAACTATTACGGCAACACGCGAAACATTGACTGCCGTAAAATATAAATCTCAATACATCATACCTTCATCATAGTAATAGCGTGGAAACACATGCTATCTCGCACCGTAGGCTGATACGGCACATCGGGCACGCTGCCGCGGCGGCCGTCGGCAGCAGCCGCCACCGCGCGACGTGGTCGACCACTCGAATCTTCTAAGCGCTGCACGAGCACCTGTTTACACATACAAACAATTTCATACAAAGCACCAATTATTTATTGCTGGTGCTCAGCAGTTTTTCATACCGACCGTTTTACAATTAGAAATTATAATAATGATCTAACTATATATTCCATTCCGCATAGGTTCAAAATTAAAGTAAGTATAAAGGTAAGGACAAAGTCATTCACTCTACATTTAAATGTGTCCCTCACTCAAAACTGATCACCAGCTGCGCATTTTAAGATTCACACGGCAGTTCGGAAAAAAACCTCTACTAAGAAGAGCTGGCAGCAATCTAAGGACGAATTCTTTGAAACTAATCAAAATAATTAAACTCTTTAACTTGAAAATTTTCATACATTTTCCTCGAAGTAAACGCTTAAAAATAGCAGTAACAGGACTAACAGGGCAGGACGGACACAGCAACCATTTTTATCTTTAAAATATTAATTAAAAATATTCGGTTAATAATTTTTTTCCTATTCAGTTGTAACAATATAACAGTAATAATCGGCATCGGTGACCTCTTTGGGGAAGCCGAGGGGTTTGTCTGTGCAATTATGGATGAGGTAGTCAAGACGAACATCTATACCGAAAGTACAGTACGAAGGATGGGACAGTGGACATTTGCAGAGCATGCCACTGTCCCGGAGAATTCCTAAGGCATGTGCTTTCGGGTTGTTCGCATCTTGCTAACTCAGAGTACTTGTACAGACACAACCAAGTAGCAAGGATCATCCACCAGCAAATTGCTCTCAGGTACGGCCTTGTTGGCCCTGAAGTTCCGTACTACAAGTACGCACCGGAGCCAGTTCTCGAGAATAGCCGTGCTACGCTCAACTGGGACCGCCACATTATAGCTGGTAACATGAATGTTCGACCCAGTCTACAATCAAATAAGATAACAAATTTACCCTGTCAAACACGTGAATCAAGTAATGACAACAGTTGAAATAACTTCTGGGCAACTGAATCCGTCCGTGAGGTGTTTAATGAAACGCAGGAACAAAAACAATGTGAAAAAATGTTAGTGCTAATGTTAATGACACATTAGGTCATTCCTTTATTTATACTTTGAAGCGCTTTTTAAATTTAGCTCGCAGACACAGGAATGCGTCATCCAAATTCTGCATTTGTAATAGATAATTCGTGCTATGTTGATGACATTTTAGTTGCTGATGACAACTCGGACAGTTTAATTGAAACTAAGCAGCAGTTGAACAGTTTGCTGGGCTTGAGAAGCCTCCAATTACACAATTGGTCTTCCAATGCACCTGAGTTCCTAGCCGAGATGCCGGTGGAGCAAAGGCAATTATAATTAACTTCCAAGGTCAAGGCTTCAAAACACTAGAAGTCAATTTATAATCAAAGATGACTCTTTTAAGTTCAAATCACCAGAGTCCAGCACTGAGGAAATTGCCACTAAGCGGCAAATAGTGAACCTACGGCTTTTCTTACAAAAGGCGATAACGATTTCCACCCCTTAAATGTTAACCGATGTTCACCAATTTTTGATAGGTTGTCAGTCAGAACAAAATCTAGGTCTATACGTTTTGATTTTTTCACTAGTACCTTTAAATTCAGTTTTATTGTGGTTTCAGTATTCTCATACAAAACAAATTTCGGCATTATTTGACTTTCTTGATCTTTAATCAAAATTCAAAAAACGTATAGATTTTGTTCTGACTGACAACTTCTCAAAAATTGGTCAAAATCGGTTAACATTTAAGGGGTGAAAACCATTATCGCCTTTTGTATGAAAAGGGATTTTTGCCTTTGGTTCAGAGTTCTCTTAAGCTTAATTGTAATAAAAAATATAAATATTTTCAGTTCGTTTCGTTTTGTCGTACTTATAATAATGATATAGAATAAAACAAAAATTAAGGATAATATACTCGTATATGAAATCAACTACATATATGAAAATATATATTTGTCATGCACATTATTAAATACTTTTTACATAGATACGTTCAAACACAGGGGACACGAAATTTTTCTAATGTACACTCTATTGAAATCTACCCTTTTAACTACTGCCAGGTGACCTGAACTGAACAAACTGAACTTCAGGTGACTAATCTAGGCATTTCGTTTGAATCATTAGGTACCCCAGTTTTTTAAATCGGTTCAGTATTTCAAGCTGTCGGTAATCATTTCTCAACGTTTGGTAATAAATCTTAGCCTAACTAAATATGTGTAACGCCATGGTAAGTTACCTATGTTTTCGAATGGTAAGATACAATTAAACAGTCCGTAATTATAATGTTTTTGAAGACTATAATTAGACATCGAAGCATGGATGTACTCGTGACAGATTCATTACGATTTAATAACTAACTAGCATGCTAAATTGGTTTACACAGGAGCAAGGTAAACTTTTGTTTGGTCTTGAAATTGGTAATAATTATAATTATTCGCATGAAGTTCTAATTATATTTAGTCTGTGGAGAATCATTAAGCAACAAATTAGCTTATTCCCACTAATACAACAATAATCATTAGGTAAGCTGGGTCTCCGGCTATACGAATATTAATGTTAAAGTATTGCAGCACGCTATTGTCATAGAATATCTAATAGTTTACAACACTACGCACAGTGTTTTGAGCCTCATTTTCGGACATGCCTCTGACATTCTAAATATGGATAGCTATGGATATTTCAAATGCAAGACTCAAACTTTTCGTTTTTAGAGAAAATCGCTTTTAAAAATTTACTTTATTTCTTTAAAACTTCTCTAAAAAACACCTAGCGCCAGAATTAAATAAGTGAAATTTATCTCGCTCAGATCAATCTAAAGCCTATTCAAAGGGGTACTACTACTCTTCTAGACATTTTGTAGACTAAGTGTAAGGCCTGAGTGGACGCTCTAAGCGGGGTGTTGGGCGGGGCGTGCAGCGTGGCGGGCGAGCGTGAGATAGAGCGTCCAGCGACTGGCCTCAGTGCACGCTCACCGCTCGTGTGAATCGGCCCTAGCCTCAAGACATGTGCGTGAAGAGTTTCCTGACTATTTTTGGAACAACAACTACAACAAGATTGATTTGTAAATTTTAATTGTAAGAAAATACTTAATAATGAAATGGATAAGAAATTAAAATAAATACTTAAGAATTTACCTTCCATATTCAGTTTTGTTGCTAATTCTCTCAATATTTTATTTTTATACAGTCTCTTTTTATAAACTGTGCGATGATAGCTAAAGTGCAGTTTATTTTCTATTTGGATAATTATTTGTTTGCACGACATGATTGCTCTTGTCGCCGCTGCATTTCACAAACAGGTTTGAACCTGCCCGCGACGCCCCGCTCGACGCTCCATTGCCCGCAAGCTTGCCCTGCTCTGTGTTTCCTTTGTGCAGCGTCCACTCAGGACACCTGGCGCCTCATTCGGGAACGCTAAGTGATTCTGTAGCGACTCGTAAGCCAGATCTCTCATCTCGCTCTTACGCATTTCGCGTCGTGCGGAAGAGTGGAATGAGAAATCTGGCTTACGAGTCACTACAGAATCACTTAGCGTTCCCGAATGAGACGCCAGTATGAGTTTCATTTCTTTAACATGCACGCCGCCCCCCCACCCCGCTGCACGCCCGACTCGAGCGTCCACTCAGGCCTTACACGATCCAAATGACCGAATGTTTACTGTGTGGTGGTTAGTAAGAGAGTCTTGGGTACAAATCATGGTTTAAATTTATTTAAATTTTGATAATTATTTTTAATATTTTTGAATGTTAAAAATATGTAATTGGATTTGGTATTTCTATCCTTCTTTTTAAACTAAAACATAAAATTTAAACTTCCCCCCCATCGCCCCTGCCTGGGAGTAAAACGATAACCGAATTCCACGCGGACGAAGTGGCGGGCAACCAGTGTAATGGTTATAAGATTAAATTGGCATAGCATAAACACACACCTTAACTTTTAATGCCGGTGAGGCTACGCTTTCTCCGTACTGATCACGCACAAGTATCGGTAGAGTGACTCGAGCGGCAGGGCGGACCGGTGTCGCTGGCGCCCGCAGCTCGCACTTGGCCGGCTCCACGCGGGGCGTGGGGGCCAGCCAGTGAGCCAGCCGGCCGCCGGCCGTGCTTTCGGCCCCGGATACAAAGTCAGACAAAAACTGACGCTCCGTTGAAATGCATCTGACAACAAACAAAATTAACGACATCATAAATGAGAAATCAACAATTATGCAAAAGGGCAATTTTAATTGTATCTATACTTATAATACAATCGTAAATTGGAAAAAGTCTGTACATTGAAGATAACAATGAAAAAATGCAATGGGGGGCTTCAGAATGAACAGTAGAATAAATCCCAATGGTCTGGTTGTCTGATGGTATGTGCACGATAAACTTTAAAACTACTAGATGGATTTCAATGTTTTCGACAATATATTCAGGAACAATTCAGGCAGGATATAGGCTATAGCAACTTTTGGAAATAAAACTGGAAGGGGGTAAAAGAGAGGGTGGAAGTTAGTATGGGAAAAACTATTTCGATGAGTTTATCAACTTTAAACTTGTTATAAATACTTTTCAAAATAGAAAATTAGGTATGGCGGTAAAAGACAATATGAAACTTTCCCTAAAAAGGGGTGCCTTGGGGCGTTAAACTTTGTATGGGAAAAACCGATTCCATTTGTTTATCGACTTGAAACTTTGTATAAATGCAGTTCTAAACAAACAATTACCTAGGCAGGCGATCGAGAAAAAAACGAAACTACTCCTAAAAAGGGATGCCCTAGGGTGTTCAACTTTGTATTGGCCTATATCCTCATCCCCATCCCATCCCCATTCCCCATCCGCCCTAGACTGGCAACGCATTGGCAGCACCTCTGGTGTTGCAGATGTCTATAGGCGGCGGTGACCACTTTCCATCAGGTGGGCCGTCTGCCTGTTTGTCAGCCTACTCCTTTCTCTAAGGACCGGCAACGCATCCATAATTACCCTGGTGTTGCGGGTTTCCATGGGCGGCGGTGATTGCTTACCATCAGGTAACCCATCACCGCCGCCCATCAGCAGGCGCTCGTTTGTCACCCCGATACAATAAAAAGAAAAAAAATTGGCTATACTGATTTTCATGAAACGATGAACAGATCTTCATGAAACGTCGTATATATTTAGACCTTAGCTCCTGAAATAGAAAATAGGGTCATTTTTATCCCAGATAAGTCAAAAGTTCCCAGGGGCATAATCACAACCGAATTCAACGTGGACGAAGTCGAGGGCGGAAGCTATACAGGGTGACTGGTAATTCGACCTATTCCTTGAAAGGGGTTATATTAGAGCTAATTTGCAACAATTTAGGCCCAATTAACTGGGGGTCTAAATTCAATGGTTTTAGAGTTATTTAATATTTTAGATTTCTTGAAAATTTTCCGTCTTTCTGCCTTAAACTGACAATTGTGAAAAAAATACTTCACTCTGGGCAATAAATAAGCATTTTTCTAATAGCTGATGAATTAACAAATACTTTAAACAAAAATTCATGCCAAAAAATTTCAAAACTTCAGTAATAAAAGGTTATAAATCGCAAGTCCAACTTTTTTTTCCTTCATTTCTTTTCAATCGACGAGGCTTATATTAAAAAAATGTACGACTCTTGGCGTACAAATTACGTAAATTACTTACTCAATTCATAAGCTTTCCAAAAAAGTGCAAATGTTGTCAACTTTAATACAGCTTTGGAAAATAAACCTTATTGAACGCGCAGAAGCCGCGATGTGAATTTAATTCGGAAAGTTGTTGATATGGAGTTTTTTTTAAAGAGTAATATAACCTGTTTAATAATACAAAATTATGTCATTTGGTTTTCAAATACTCCGGGTCTTCAAATTTATTAAAAACCTACAAAAGCCCATCCTTACAGGATCTCCCTCCTCAATAGCATGTCCTGGCGGATACTGCTATGAATACTGCCGAGCGGTGTGCTGTGTAAACCAGACCTTCCACTGAGACATACCAAGCTGTCTAGCCACAATTCTTGTTGAAGTATTGCCCTCTGCTCAAAAACACTGCTAGATTTGCTCCTCTTCGATAGGATTACTAACGCTTGGTCTTCCAGCGTCAGTTTGGCGACGTCGAACCGATCCCGTTTCTCGCAATCGCCGATTAGTCGTACTAAACACGCTCACATCAGGTAAATGGCGATTAGGGATACTTCTTTGATACTCTCTTCGAGCTGCAGCGGCGTCACCATCACAAAATCCGATATTCGCGTATGCTTCATTTTGGTAAGGAGGAAGGAGGAGGAAGCTGTTTTAGCGCAGAACCTAGGTTAGTTAACAATGATACCTACGTCCGAACTCAAAGATGGTTTGTAACCCTGAATAAGGACATTCCCTAATACTTACAAAAGGGAAACAAATCACACAAAGAAAAAAAAGAGACAAAAGCAAGCCCGCGTTGGGTAAGGTACGCTTCTGGCAAATCCGCTACCCGCTCTGCTATTGTTATTTTTTTTCAAATTCTAATCAAAAATTAGACAACATTTGCAACTTTTTAGAAAGCTTGTGAATTGAGAAAGTTGTTTCCATAATTTGTACGCCTAGAGATCTTTTTTTTTGAGTAATCCTCTTGGATTGATAAAAAATAAAGGAAAAAAAATTGGACTTGCGAGATAGAACCTTTTATTTCTGAAGTTTTGGGGTTTTCTGGCATGCATTTTTATTTGAAGTATTTGTTCATTCATCAGCTATTAGAAAAATGCTTATTTATTGCCAAGAGTGAAGTATTTTTCCACAAATATCGGTTTTAGGTCGAAAGACGGAAAATTTAATTTTACAGATTTTTTGAAATTTTTCCGGCTGTCTGTCGAAAGAGGAGCAGATCTAGCAGTGTTTGTTAGCAAAGGCATTACTTCAACAAGAATTGTGGCTAGCCAGCTTGATATGTCTCAGTGGACGGTCTGGTTTACACAGCACGCCGCACGGCAGTATCCATAACCAGTACTCGCCAGGACATGCTATTGAGGAGGGAGATCCTGTAAGGATGTTTTTTAACACTCTCACCGCCATGCGATCCGCCGGCGGGTCGTAACTTTTCGAGTGGCGCACGCCATCTATAGCGTCGTGGGTATGCAGGCGCGGACCGCATGACCTGCTCTCCCAGAAAAACCTTATAAATGTGTGGCGGTGAGAGTGTTAATAAATGCAGATCTGAAGACCCAGAGTATTTGATTTTGATTTGAGTAACCAAATAACATATTTTTGTATTCTTAAACAGGTTATTTTACTCTTTAAAAAATTAACTCCATATCAACAACTTTCCGAATTAAATTCACATCGCGGCTTCTGCGCGTTTTATAATAGTAGTTTATGCAACGGTTGCATAATGATAGGCCTTAAAACACTAGTGCGGTTTTCATGAAACGAGCCGATAGGCGAGTTTCATAATAAGATCGCACGTGTGTTTTAAGGCCAAATTATGCAGAGTTGCATACATTACTTTATCTACACACATATTATAAATCCTCCATGATGGGTTCAGAAACAATATTTTCTGGCAACAAGTTATTTGTTGCAATCTTGGCTGCATATTTCCGATATCCGGCGCATTTTCACATCACACACACACACTTACTATTCATATTTTCAACTAAAATGTAAATTACAAACAACTTTTTCTATTCAATTCAAAAACAATTCTACTTTCGTTCAGCAAAACGCCAACATGGCGATCCTCCGTCAATACCATTTTTTTTTAAATCATAGACAAACGGATGATGTCTCTATTCTCACGTCACTCGAGATCAAATATTGTGCAGTTTATATTAAAAAAAACATACTGAATTGACGTTTCGTATCAATAACTTTTTTAATATCTATGGATACTAGAGTTGGAGTTTTGACAGCTGTTCCAAATTTAATCTCTTTTCTTTACTAAAAACGATAAAGAAGTCATGTTATTTCTTTATCGCAGCACTGGTTTTTCCTAATTGGTTGTCAAAATGGTGGTCATTTCCTAAGGTTTTTGATTAACCAATGGAGGTTTTATGATATGGGTGTAGATAAAGTTTATTTTCCAAACCTGTACTAAGAGTTGACAACATTTGCACCTTTTTGGAAAGCTTATGAATTGAGAAAGTAATTTCCGTAATCTCTAAACCGAGTAAACCTCGTCGATTGAAAAGAAAAAAAAGGAAAAAAAAGTTGGACTTGCGATTTATAACCTATTATTTCTGTAGTTTAGTGTAGTTCGATTTTAATCATGCATTTGATAAATAATGAATATTTAGGTATTTTGAACCGAATCGAAGAGCCTCGACCACCATTTGAAGAGGCTCTCGCTAGATGGTTGCGTCAAGGGTCGGATACAGAAGGCGGTACTCCTGGACTCTGTAAACATCGTCAGGAGGTTCCTCTCTCTGCATCCCTAGCCACCGATCTCTTAGACCTGACTTCGCGATCGGTGGTTCACCGTTTTTAAGGTTCCGTACCTCAAAAGGAAAAAACGAACCCTTTTAGGATCACTCGTGTGTCTATTTGTCTGTCTGTCTGTCTGTCTGTCTGTCTGTCTGTCTGTCTGTCTGTCTGTCTGTCTGTCTGTCTGTCTGTCTGTCTGTCTGTCTGTCTGTCTGTCTGTCTGTCTGTCTGTCTCTCCGTCTGTCTGTCACAGCCAATTTGCTCCGAAACTACTGGACCGATTGTATTGAAATTGAGTATACATATGTAAATCGTATCGTAACGTAAATTAATGAATTTTAAACATGGGGGCCACTTTTACGGGCTAAATTAGAAAATAAAATAAAAAAGTTATGCAAACTATATTGTGTTGACGTATCAAGTGAAAGGGCTTATTGTGGTATATTTTTTGGAATTTTAAGATAAATAGTTTGGAGGTTATTTAGGCAAATAGGCGAAAATTGACCATTCCCCCCCCCCCCCCCCCCTCTTATTTCCGAAGGTACTAGGCCTTACATTTTGAAAAAAATACAGAAAATAGTCCATTACCTATAGATTATAGAAACACCTATTAGAAGTCTATGGTATTTAAAGTAACATAGAAAATTTCAGATAATCATGTTCCACGCGAGTTTAACTCGCACTTGTCCGGTTTTTTATATATTTTAACTTAATTTTATGCCTTTTTATAAAAATATAATGTATTAAATGAAATACAAAAAAGTATAAATAATAATAATCATAACATGTTGTTTCAGATCTGTTCCATTAATTTGCTAGTATGTAAATCGGGCAACTGAGGGGATACCAGAAATAAACTATGTTATGTTACTAAACATAATTTAAGAGAAATTGAAAACCCCATTTGGAAATTATGCGAAATGGTGTTAAGTGTTGTGATATGTTTTCTTTTTGAATAAAACCATATTTGGAGATTTTGCAAAATAGTTTTAAGTGCTATGGTAGGTATGTTTTTTCAGAAATTAAACTTAATACCTACTGCATTTTGCAAGAAAGAATAACAAATAAAAAAAAAACAACTTCAAAAACCCTTTGAAAAGTAAGAAATAATGTTTGGCCTTCGTAACGTCACGTATACGTCAGATTATATTGTTGATTAGGTGATAAAATAAATACATTGAAATCGGTGTCCAAGTAAATGAACGACATATATAATGTTTCAGTTAATCAACAATATATCTGATATTACTAGGTAATTTACTTACGAATACCAATCATTATTTCATACTTAACTAAAGGGTTTATAAGTCGGTTTTTTTACTTTTTACTGATTAAGTGTATTTATGTGATTTAACGACACACATTTACTACATCAAGTAACAATAGCATAATGCCAATTGCTCATCACCGTTTACAAAATGTTGCTATCGAAGGATCGTTGCTATCATTGAAGAGTTCTCCTGGTTCTTCACCACATGAATTTTCATGAGCATAAATTGCTTCCCAACCTTATACGGAAATTTAATCGCCACCCGTGAAATACTCATCATTTAGGAGTTCCAGTGGTCATCCGTGGTCTTCATCATTGTAATGCTATTTAAGGGTGGATTTCAGCTTATACTAATCTGCAGGTGTGGGTTTTTTGAGCCAACGGAAAGGAATGTGCAGGGTGAAGGAAACCACCAGACAAATATAAACTGAAGCTATTTTAATTCGGTGACACACTGCACAGGGTACATACACTAGGCTAAAGTTCGTGACGAGCGAGGATGCACGGTGAGCCACCGCGGGGTCTTCGACGCCCGCGTGTTTGCGTGGAACCACCGGCCGAAGAGATGCGACGCGGAGCGCGACACGGCGCCACGGCGTCAAACCTGGGTGGCGGGCAAGAGCGTTTCCCACGAGCAGTGTGCACGGTGCCTTCAGCTGGCTAGGGCTTCAGGAAGGACGCGACGTCCACGAAGTCCGTCTCCCTTGGCTGCCCGCTCCAGAAGGAAGACAGAGCTCTCCCGGCTAACGGGCGTTGTTCGTTCTCCTTGCCCGCATCTCACGCCTTCTCTCTCGCACTCGTCTTAGTGCCACTTCTCTTTCTCTATCGCGCCCCACTACCTGCAGCGTTTGCCTCTCTCGCTCGCACTAGTACCGACGCAATAATTCGATCTCTGTCGCGGTCTGCTCTTTGCGCGAGTTGCCGAGTTGTGCCTGTAGGTGGCGCTGAGTTGTGCTTCTTCTGTAACCGGTGAGTGCTGCTTGAGTTCCCCTTGCCACAATAGGTGGTGCTACGTTTACACATCACACCATCAGTTCCACTTCACCAAATAATTTTTATGAAACGCAACTGCTTGAGTTGTTATGAAAAATATCAAAAATTCTATATGCGTGCCAATAATATTTGATTCAATTCAAATATTCAATTCCTCATAGAGCCTCTCATTAGACCTCGACTTTGATCACAACGGGACCAACTTGGATAAATACCTCATCGATTTAAAAAAATCATGCAAATCGGTCCAGCCATCACCGAGTAATCGGTTCGGTATGTTCACACATATTAAAAAAAACAACAATTATATGCGTCGAATTGAGTACCTCCTCCTTCGGTTTTTTTGAAGTCGGTTAAAAAAGGGATTTATGTAAAAAAAATACAACATGATGGTCATGTTGGTTGACACGTTATTGCTTATCATCATCCAGCTGTGGTTTACGACCACAATAAATCGGAATAGGTACTTAGTGTTAATTTACCATGTAAACAGTGAATAATAAGTATTGAGCAGTTGTTTTGCCCCATCGATGTCGATAAATGAGCGGTCGCGTCAATAAATATCATCACTACTCAGAGATACCAGCCAGTCGGGGTCGGGTGCCGCTGTATTACCCAGTCTGTGCATGTCGCTCGTCTAGCGCGGTCGGTCGCGCTCGAGCGCCGCACCATGACGCGCCTCTACGCGTTTCTGGTGCTTGTGACGTTCGAGTCACTCGTCTATGCTAATTCAGTCGGACTGTGCAACCGGTATAAAACGTTCTGTGAGTGCGTTCCTGCTGCTCATCCGTCATGGACCATTGTGAACTGCACAGTGCCCCGTGATCAGGTAACCATGTGTACGATACTCAATCGGTGTCAAGTAAATGAACACAGTATGAGACATGTATACCGTCGTCTTCGATATATGTATTTAATTTGTTACTTTATACACAAATACGTCAGATGTTTCTAGGTAATTACCTAACGAGAGCGACGTTCGACGTTCATTATTTCATACTTTTCGAAGGGTTATTGGACTCGGTTTTGTTTATGTTAAAAATAATTACGTTTATTATACCCACTAGTACCAGATGACGATAGCATTTTGTCAACTGCTCACTGACCTTTATAAAATATTGCTTTGAGAATGCAAGGCCTGAATAAAAAAGCTGGCCAAGTGTGAGCCTGACTCGCGCACCGAGGGTCCCGTACTTACCTTTGAAAAACAGACAGTATCTACACCTTGTTATGCTAAAAATTAAAAAAAATAGTTTCTAATAACCGCGTAACCATTTACAACCTACCTATGAAATAAGACAAGAAGTAACTTTCGCAAGCTCCTATCTCTGTGCATATACATTACATGTCTGTATGTTTGTTCGTCTCCTATGTACCTATTCATATAATTAGCTACAATTCATCCGATTACGGTGAAACTTTGGAGAGGCGTTGTGAGTCCGCATGCGATGGTTTTCGAATGACCCAAAAAATTAAGTAAAAACGTCATTGCAACGCAGCTAGTTCCTTATAAATTTCATTCCGTATTATATACTGGAGCACCAATTTCCTTTATGTTAATAGTATAAGAACTTTAATAGTTGCAAATTAGTTGGCAGATTATAATAATTTATTTCAGCAATTTCATGGGAAGCCTATGTAACTTAATTTAACATTAAGTTAGGTCTAATCTATTTATTTGGTTTTCTGTTCCCTAAACTAGGTAACCCTGTCTTATATGGAGCAGGGACCTTCTTACCCACTTGATACCAGTGCCCTTTCCAGATGTAAAACTTTTTGATATTTATTTTATAAATTGCTATAATAACACCATAATCTGTGAAATTCCAACGTTTCACCTCCTCCGGTAATGAATTAGAGACCTCTGACAGACGGACGGCCGGACATTTTAGGCTTGGTAATAGAGTCCCGTTGATCCCTGCGGGTACGGAACCCTAGAAAGGACGACTTACATATGTGTACCAAATTGCAACTCAATCGGTCCAGTAGTTTTGGAGAAAATTGGGTGTGACAAACGACAGACAGACACACGAGTGATCCTAGAAGGGTTCGGTTTCTTCCTTTTGAGGCACGGAACCCTTAAAATATTAAGATTGGATATTTGTCTTAAGTAAGGTGATCTGTCAATCGAGCCAAATGAATATGACAAATGAGGTGCATCATGTTAACGTATGAGTACCTCATCACCAATAGTATCCTAACGTAACTATAATTGAAAGAAGTGTTATTTCTCAGCCCGATTTCAGATGGAACGATTTGTAGGGACAGAGCGGCGCGGGAGCAACGAACACGCCATAAAAAAACGTAATGAGAGATCGTTTCCTGCGACGAGCGCACCCTCTACTATGAGACTCCTGAATTTCTATCCTACTTTATGTGTTTTTTGACAATACTAACATCTGATAAATGTAAGAATACGTACATGTTCTCGCGGTACAAACGGACGGCCTATTATTTTTTTAGGACCCAAATGCTTAATTATACATCTTGCAAGCAAGTTAATGTGTCCTTATTAATTTCGAGGCGTTTATCTTGGTAGAGAGGAGCAAACGGCTACAGATAAAGTCTACAATCGGACGACTTATTCGTGTGCCACACCTACATTAAAACCAAATTATTGAGTTTTCGTTGTTGATGGCTTAAAACAAAGACACGCTTAAATATTTTTCTTTTTAAGCAAAGGTAAAATTTAGCAACTTGAGACTGGGAGTGAACCCCGTAGAAGACACTAGACGCGTTATTTTTGTTGTCGATGTGTCGCGTCTCTCTTAAACAGTTGACGTAACTATATATGTAGGATAATTTCATTTAACTTACTGAGATATGCATTACACACACACGGCAGTGTGGCAGCCAAAGTTCGCGACACACCGGCTGTAGTTTATATTACACGAACCATTTCGGACCATTTTCGCCTCCCCCATAACTTAAAATCTAATTGACTGACACATTTGCAATTTTGCGTGTCTAGTAAGACCGTCTTATCATTCACGAGATAATGACGTCCAAAAATCACAATTTGTATCGCTGACTGACATACCTATACATCAAATGTTAGACTACTTCCAAGTGACCTAGGAAGTTAAAACTGGGTGTGGAGATAAGTTATTAGACGTAAGCATGCGAAAGAAACAGAAATCATCACATTAAGGGTTGGCATAGAAGAGAAAGTTATTAATAGGACCAGTTTCTAACATCTTAGGTATATGGAACTGGTGGATTAGATAACTTTGTTTTGTTATTGTTGAACGATTTTACTTCAACCTAAATTAGGTTAGATACTTGAGTAATTTAATGACGTTTTATTTAAATAAAGATAAGAGACAAGTACCAAGTTATAAATTAAATATCAGTGAAAATAACCAATTTTCTTTGAATCAATTTAAGAAAGTTGTAGTACTTTTTTAAAGGTATCATTTAAGAAAGTTCTAAGGAACTTTGCACCCATTCAGATCTCAACGCTTTTAGCGGCGGTACTGTCATCTCCTGACGTTTTTGTACCGAACTTGGCCCTTCTTTCACATTTATGTTTTGATCTGATTACTATGTCAGTATTATCAATATAGATCCGAATTCATCTTTCAGATCAGAATGATAGGGTGATCGAGTACGAATTATCATTCATAACTATGTAATGTGCTCTCACTCGCTCACTCGTTCTTTATTTCCTATGGAAACGAACGGTCAACGTTGCTTTGTTTTATTGTTAACACGCGATGCGCGTTGCGTTTTGTTTGGTTTTTCGGAGATATGTAGTTGGTACACTGAATGAACTGAATTTATCTTTTTGTAAGTAAGAACTAGATCCTAAAGAGTTTACGTGGTAAGTTTCTTAAACTAAAAATATAGATAAATGCGAAATGAAAACAATAACGTGAATGTGATGCTATTTATTTGTCTTTCGTTCTTATTTTCACAATTAAATTTAAAATTTCCGTAAAGAAACTTCGTCATTTGGCCAGACAATATGAGTCTGCATTATTTTAAACTTCTATAACGCTATTAATAAGATTCAATATTGTTCAAATAAAGCAATGGCATTGTGATGCAGGGAAAGAGAAGGAACATGCATGACACATTAATAAGTACGAACGAGCAATTACGATAATGCAACGAACATCATTTGTACCTTATAAGTACCTTTGGGCAAATTAGGAACGTAATATGACATAGGAACTTCTGAGGATTCAGAATCAGAAATCATCGGTATAAGTTTTTTATACTTATATATAAAATTCACTAAGATATTTTCTTATTGATAAAAAAATGAGGTTCCGTTTTTTTTCCTTTTGAGGTACGAAACCCTAAAACCCAAAACCGATTCCAAAAAAATTCTCTTTGAAAACTAAGAAATAAAGGCTGGCCATAAGAAAAGACCTAGAAACATCAGTTTTTTTAAATTCAGTAATAAATTAAATATATCGAAGTCGGTGGCTAATTAATTTACACAGTATGGGAGATGTGTAGTTGTATAAGTACCTAATTTACTTGCCACAGACTTCTATATATTTAATTTATTACTTACCTACTGAATTCACAAAATCTGATGTTTCTAGGTAAGTAATTTAGTAACGGCAAGTCTTTATTTTTTTAGTTTTCAAAGGGTTTTAGGAATCGTTTTCTTTTGTGTTAGACTTATTTATAGTTTTGTTTTTTAGTGAATAGCACGTAACGTAATAATATAGTTTCATTATATCCACTAGTACCAGATGAAGTAGCATTATGTCAACTGCTCATCGACCTTTGTAAAATATTTCATTCGGAATGCAAGGCCTGTCGACCGTTAAGGAGTTCTTTTGCGAACCCCATTATGAGTTCCGATTTACCAGATGCGCTTTAACGAGATCAAGCTGTTTAGCGACAGAGCCAAGTAAATGTCATCATTATCCGTTAACTGTCTATCATTGAAGAGTTCCAAGTAGCAATCCGGTGACTCCATCATCACCTCGCTTGACCAAATCAGTAATCTTAGAAAATGGCAAACACATTATATGCTTGCTAACATAATTTAAGGAGTTATTTTGATTCCACATGGATTCCATCATCAGATCTTATCAAATTTTCTATGGGACCATTTCTGAACTAAGACCATCTAAACAACAAAAGAATTATCGGAATCGGTTCACGTTACATAAAACAATAAAATACGGGTCGAATAGATAACCTCCTCCTTTTTAGAAGTCGTTTAAAAAGCTCACAGATGGCTAACTTGCTGAATAAACGATTTGATTTCAATCCTTATTGAAAACAACATATGTACTTATTAGTTACATTTGCCTTTATTAGATAGAAATTGTGTGGTAAGTACACGATGGAATTCAAATTAATATCTTAGAAGATCTTAGAAGATATCCCTGAAGAGTCACTCGCAACAAAATTAGCTAAGGCCCATGAATAATAACCAAAGCATTTCTAAATTAATTTTAAAAAAATACCTCTTCTTGACCCGTGTGAAGCCCGGGCGGTTCGCTAGTTAACTAAAAGACAGTTGCCCGTATATCTTATTTTGAAGGTCAATTAGGCATTAGACGCATCATAAAAAAAATACGAAACTACAAAGTATAACTAAGACTACTTAAACATTTGAACGATACTTTAACAATAGACACTTTGTTTTCCTACGTATAACTTACTTTATTCTATATCAATGTCAAAACACAAAAGATCTTCTGTGAGCCTTGTAGACTTGGCGAACACTTACATTTACATGTTCATGCTAAACATAAACACTGGTGAGGTAACTGTAGACGTGTGTGTGTGTGCGCCTATTATAATAACGTTTTTCATTCATCGAAACATACTCGTAATGTGACTATGACTAGTTATGTTTCGAAACAATGAGAAATAGTTATACTAATGTATGTGTATAACTTACAGGAAATATAATACTCGTATTTTGATTTGAACTAAAAAGTAATGTAAACTCAGCGCAGATTCTAATTGCCCTTCTCTATCCCAATAAGTAGCACTTTAACGAACGAACGACGGCGAGCGCAGTAAAGCAACTCGTACGTCGTGCCTAAAATGTTTTCAGTGCGCTACATGTATTATCGTTGTTTTTTTAGGGTTCCGTACCTCAAAAGGAAAAACGGAGCCCTCATAAGATCACTCGTGTATCTCTGGCTGTCTGTCCGAAACTACGGGACCGATTGAGTTGAAATTTAGTACACACATGTAATTAGGTGAGCGCAAAACGGATGTGTACATAAAACAATTAATTTTAAACATGGGGGCCACTTTAAGGCGGGTTAATTAGAAAATAAAATAAAAAGTTTTGCAAACTATATCTTTTGATATATCAAATGAAAGGGCGGCTTGTGAGAATCTTAAATATATCTTTTTCTATAATTTTAAGATAAATAGTTTTGCAGTTATTTAGGAAAATAGGCGAAAATTGACTATTCCCACCTTATCTCCGTCATTTTTTTAAAATAAAGGAAATTGTTGTTTACCTGTAGATTACAGGAACATCTATTAGAAGTCTATGGTATTTAGCCGAGCGCGAGAAAACGTGCCCCAGACGCCGAATATCGGCTGTAGCCAACAAAATGTATAGGAAACGGCATGCCGTGGCGTCAGGGGCATGGAAAACTGCTGACGGCCACAGTCGACTGTGGCTTAAAGGGTTAAACAAGGACAGCCTGCATTGTATCAAGCACATTTATACATTAGTTGTTTATAAGTTAAGACATCGTTTTATTATATTAGGTTTAGATAAGAAACAATAAGGACATTTTCAAATACAATTCTCAAATAATTACAAATACTAGGAATCTACTCATATAGTATCGGAAAAATACAAAGCTCAAGAGCAAGAAAAAAAATTTTCTGTAGGAAAAATGTAGGCTATTGTGTTTTCGTTCGCCATGAGCAAAACTTTACCATGATCCGCAACTTTACTGTATATTAATAAACACAATGCAAGCTGTACTATTTATTGATTTTGAGTCATATCATCCGCAACAATGTAAGGAAGTATTGGCTCTTAAGCTAGGTTGTTATTACTATAAGGCTAAAATATTCAACATCCTCTTAATTCTCAACCTTAATATAGCATTTGTCAGAATGTACACGAGAGAAAGATATCATCATAGTGTCAGGTCGCTGATAAATTGATTCTATTGCTACGATCTCGTGTTATACTCATATAGTATGCATAACATTTAAATAACTATTATTTTTTGTTTTATTAATTACAGACCCTGGACATTTTGGAAGGCGATTTACCTGAATCTACTACGGATCTCATAGTGACAGGAGCTGAGGCTGTGCTGTTCGGTGTCAACTCTTTAGCCAAACTGCAAGATGCAAGGCATATTTACCTATCTGGTAACAGAAGGGTCGTCATGAGGAAGTTCGCTGCGATTAATCTTAATGTTATCAGCACCTACCTCGAAATAGAGAAGTGTGACAATCTGCGAATCGAGGAAAGAACTTTCAGTAATATCAAAGGTAACGTATTGTTCACGCTACCACAGACCGAAATAATATTATTATTTTACAGTTTAAACAATGACGATATAGTACAGTGTGCATCTAGGGCCGTAAGAAAGGGATAACTAACGAGAGTCTGTTAGAAGCCCGATACCGATAGGCGAGGGCTTTTATGACTCGAGTTTGTTGTCCCCTTACTGCCCGTGATACACACAATGTTTCTCATCACATTTGCGAGGAAATTAAATAAAAATTAGACAATAAAATAAAAAAAACCCATTATACACCGTGAATTACCATCAGGTGGGTAGAACAAACGGTATGTCGCGATCAGCGCGGGGCGGCTCCGCCGGCTGCGGCACCCGCGCGCCCTCTCCGACCTGGGGCATACTTAACTGCCCGCGGGAGTTCGAAACCATACAAAATCCATAACTCCCTAGGGAGTTATGGATGTTGTATGCTTTATAACTCCCGCTGACGGCGGGGCACCCTTTCCGAGCAAGTTTGATGAAAAATATTATGCTGACATGAATATTACCATAGGTTCAAATTAATTCGCAAACGCGACTGATTTTGTCCTACTTCATTTGTCTATCATATTCAAATATTTGCAAAGCGAAAATATTAACATAATGCCTGGCATACATCATTTTTTTTTTAGTTTATCACGTTCTCTAGCGTTAGGTACAAAACTTTTTGGCCGTCCTGCTCTCTCATCTTTGATACACTCCTGATCCCACTTAAACTCGCGATACCAATGGATTTTGGCTTCAATGGAGACAACTCCCCAAATGTATCAAGTAAATTATTATAAGAATCTTTATACGTAAGTCATATAATGTCATAGCACGAAACGGTTCCAGTAAGAGTTCCATTGTAAGAAACATAACAGACCTGACATTTTTTTATTAAGATCCAAAGAGGATTATAACTAAATTATCCCTTATTTGTACTGCAATTTAAGAAGTAACAATTGCTAGTTTTTTTACACATTAACTTTCGTAACCCTCGTACTAACATACATACAGACAGATGTAGTGAATAATACTTTCCCATCGTGAAAACTCGCAACAACCGACTACTTCCGAATACTGCCACTGTGTCTATGAATTATTGTATTAATAAGTGAAATGTTTGTTTAAATAAATAGGGTACTGTATGTATCAGTGTCAAATGTCAAACCACGAGTTTGAAGTATATCACACTGAGATGTTATAACCACGACGATCCAATTGCATAGACAATTTAGTGTTAACAAAAATCGAACTACCGGGAATTGTGCGTCCGGAAATTCCACTGGCCTCCGAAACTCGTTTTTAACTTATAGAAATAATCAGCATTGATGCTATTTTTTTATTTATTATTTTCAGTTAAAAATATAAATAAATGTTGAAAATAAATTTGACAGGCTTGTTGATCTAAACGTTTCCCAAGTCTTAATGCCTTCGACATGAATATTAAAAAGAACTGAAAATAAACTTAAAATAATAAAAATCTTAACTTAGGTATTAACCACTCTATATCAATTATTAATCTCGCGAAGCGAGCTTCCCCTACGCTGTCTTGATGGGTACTGAGACTAACTGAAGTAGCATGACAAATACGAACGTTTCCGAGAAAATACTATGGGAAAGGATTATTCACTACATCTGTACATACATTAATAAATGTATTGTAATGAAATAATTAAATAATAACTACCTAAATCAAAATAAAAGAACTTTAAGGGCGCTTAAAATAAACTTAAAATATTATCAAAATACATACAAATCAAAAACTAAACTTATATATATAACAATAAATAAAAAATGCGTCAAATTGCTGTAATTTGGTAATACATATATAGACTAACCGCATGTTAAGCTCTATAGTCAAACGGGTTGGCTCCGCGGAGTCGGATAAATAAATTTAATGACCGCATTTGCCGCGATAGGGATTTTACTTTAATTCTAAATCGGGGACGTGTTTCGTGTAGCTAGGAAAATCCAGGAGCGCAGCCGCGTCTGTCCGCGGATTGCTGTCTAAAAATATACGTTTCCCCAACTCGGTATACGTGTTTTACAGCATAATGACTCATAGCGCGGAACCGAGTACAAAGGAAAGTATCAGTGACAACGGAATCAATTTAGAAAACTACATATACCTATTGAAAATGGAATATTCGCTATACGATTATATACTACACTAGTGGACCCGCCACAGCTTCGCCCGCGGCTTTATTATTATTATATAGATGACTGACTGACTGATCGGGTGACATCAACGCACAGCCAAAACTACTGGAGCTAGAAGTCTGAAATTTGGTACAGGTATTCTTTAGATATAGTAGGCGCCCGCTAAGAAAGGATTTTACGAAAATCAATCCCTAAAGGGGTGAAAAAGAAGTTAACAATTCGTATGGAAATCCGTAATTTTTTAGCTTATTAACATGAAAATGAGAATTTAGGCTTCTGAATAAAAACAAAGGCGCACTGCAAAATCATTTTGAAAAAATCAACCCCTGTAGGGGTGAAAATTTAGTAAACTGATTTCGGGGTAGTTTTGAAATTCCATCCCATAAGGGGCAAAGTTTATATGGAAAACACCGCGGGCGAAGCAGTGGCGGGTTCTCTAGTACTTTATAAAACGTAATCGAAAATAAACAGTATTGAATATTGTTAATTTATATTTGTGTATCGTTTTTTTTTCCCAGGGCCATTATCAGTGACCATAAGAGACAGCGACTACGTTGCCCTCGAAGGCCCTGCATTCTCCTGGCTACTGACTATGAACATTTCTAACGTCCGACATTTGCAAATGAACTCAGGCGCATTTATGCTCGATCCAACGGCCGCCAACGTCGGTGATCACGGCCCAGGAATGACGGTTAGTATTGGTGCATATTTATTTCAATCAAGCGCCTTTTTACTTATGTACACTCAGCTCAGATCAGCGAATTCTTTGAACAAAGCGCAAAGCGAATTATTGACTGCAATCAATGTAATATCATAGTATAAAGAGAAGGGAAGTAGGTTATCTTCATACAAACGCACCGCATCGCCGCACGCACACTTAAACAAAATCTCGACCCGTTTCCCCTTATTAAGCGGGTCGAGATTTGTTTAAGTGTGCGTGCGGCGACGCATAGATACTTTGGGGCACACATACAAGGCGCGCGCGGTGCGTTTGTATGAAGATAACTTACTTCCTCCCCTTTATACTATGGTAATATACTACGCGTAATCGATGTACATACCTATCTGTAAAATACTTATAGAACCAGGCGGATTTGACTCGTATTTCACGTATAGCCCAGGACACGAACTTTATCTAGTAGGTATGGTAATAAGGCCGGCCTACATTCGTTTTCCTGTTTTGATGTCCGAATTCGTTTTCCATATTCAAACACCCCGAACGCAGGCATTTCATATGAATAGTTCTACATGGCACACACGTTCATAATTTTTCCGTACGGAAGGGGCTGCGTTTCGAAAGAAACAAATATATGTGGCCAGCCTAACAAGAAACTGAAATGGAAACAGTTTATACTAGTTGCTTTTGTGCCGTAGTCACACTAGAAATCTTTATAGCTTCGACATGTCCGTCCTTCCGCCTGTAAGTTACAACCACTTTTTCTCGAAGACTATTTTATTCAAGTTACAACGCTGTTTTTTTTTTATTTAATTTAACAGAAATTTCGTTATCATGAAAGCTCATATGAACGATTTTGAAATAACAACTTAATGAGACGGACTGTAGAACGAATGCAATGAATGTTGATATATTTCATCAAGGATTTTTAAGCTGAACCGCCTTATCCGAATAAGTTGGAAAGATACGTATGTTACTTTTATACATTTTTGTGTAAACAAACGTTATCACGTTTTATGTACACTCAGCGCCATCTGTTAGCATTAGAGCGAACGTCAACTACCGCGTACGCTGTGCACAAACGTGTCGATAGTGGTGATTTCAACATTTTACTTTGTATTAAATTGAAATGCAGGTAGCATCTCACCCAAAGAAGTGTGTCCGTGCACAGCGTGCGCTGCTATGGAATTGGACCCCTAAATTATAATGTCCATTAATTATAAAACGAAGTCACTTATACGCGTACTTCAAACTTCCCAACTACTTTACGGATTTTGATGTGGTTATCACCATAATTTAAAGGTTTTCCTGAAGTAAGCTTAAATGTGCGTTTTGTAATTAAGCCGTAAAGCGATTAAAGCTCACTAAACTATAAGAGATACAGCAAATTAATGTCGCTTGGACTCGCTTTTACGCGTAAATGCGTTTCAGACTTGCTGCGATTTTCACCATCATTTAAAGGTTGCTTGAAGTAAGGTTACATTCTATATACAAATAATTAACGTTTTGTCATTAACGCATAACGTAACTAAAGAATACTAACTAAGGAATGTTGAGTTAACTATAATTTAATAATTAACTTAATTAAATGAATTATTTAAAATAATTTAACTCTAGAGTAGCATTTAACTCCGAGTTAATTATGATAACCCAGCGTGGCGCAAGTGGGCCTAAGAGATACATGTTAAGTGACCGTCAAGGTAGCGTACACCAACAAGATATCGATGATTTTATGATGCAAATAAATAGTACCGAGCTATGTAATACCTATTTAAAAAAATGTACCTTTATAGTATTCGAGATAAAGGGGCAGTAGGTAGGTACGCTACCTTGACGTCAAGGTAGCGTCAACAACAATCTCTGGATTGGCAGTGTTCCCGGAAATTCTGTATGAGCCAAAAAATAGTACCCAAATAGTAATACCCTCCAAATCTCATCTGCGTAGCTACTGTAGAATCTGAGATATTTGACTGAGTAAAAATCAGCGCACCGTCAAGGTGGCGTACATCTTTTGTAGCGAGATTTCACCCAGAAGGCCTTCGAATCAGCTATATCCCAAAAAATTGTACACGAAATAGTACCCCTTTTACGATTAAAACAATACAGAGAAAATACATGGAACAATAGAAAAAAACTCCACCAAACTTCTTCATACAAACGCATCTTAGTACAGTCGCAAACAGAGATCAAATGTGTGTTGCAAACAACTTGCCATGACCGATATCAACGAGTGAGAATGGTGCTATGTTGTACTAAACTCCAAGGCGAAGTGATTCTTAAATAGCTCTGTAAAGGTGCATACCTAATTGCTTAACTTAAAACGTTTTATAGCGCATTTATAGGTTGACCGCTTAAGTGAGTCTTCGCCCGCGCGGCACAGGGGCGCGGGGGCAGGACGACAAAGGGGCCTGAGAGATGCGCGGGCGGCGTGAAATGAATGAAAACAAAAATGCGCCTGCCGCTCGCACCTCTCTCGGTCCCCTTTGTCGCCAGCCCCCGCGCCCCTGTGCCGCGCGGGCGAAGACTCATTTAAGCGGTCAACCTATAGACAAAATTTTTTTTTGATGTTTACCTGCTCTGCGACACATGCTCGGGGTGCAGCCGGCGTTCCCTTATTATTATTGTGAAAATGACCATCTAAGTAGATGATCTACATTCTAGTAAAGAAAATATTTTAATATTTGATGTATTTTGTTACGTGCGGTGCAAAGTTGAATTACAGTATTTTTACTATTGTTCGTTTGATTAGCAATGCACATCAAAAAATGCAAGTGCAAGCTGTTTGTTTTTGTGATTCTAATCTTCTTATTAAGATCAATAATTATACTCAAATTCTTATGAACGACGAGAATATTATTTGAATTTTGTGTGTATAAGACAGCTACATCATGGTAGATCAATTTCAAGCAGATACTTACATTATTACTTCGTTTTTTAGCATTTGAGTTTAAAGGTCAAATTTGTACAATATTAACATTAAAACCCAATAAATATCGGATTATATTTGTCGCACATTGTTCAGTACTGTTTTCTATTCGTTTGTTATTACAAAATTGGTAAGTAAGTCAGTAAACCATTTATTCGCTCAATACAATGTGAAAACAAAGATCAAATAAAAATTTATTGGTTTCAACAGTATTTTACCTTATTTTAGTAGGCATGCAAATATATTTATATAGTTAAAACTAAAAACTAAAAATTATTTGTGACCTAAATATTCATTGTTTGAATAGAACTCTTTATCGATAAGCCAGTGGGTTAATTCTACTTTATATTTCTTAATATTCGAATGTTCAGTAAAGTTTTGGGGCAAATTATTATAAATTATGATTGCCATTAAGGCTTCATTGACTTTATGCAGCTTAGCTAAAAAACGAAGTATAGATATTTTACTATTGCTGATTGAACAATATATATTAATATATTTTGTTAAAGTTATTTTGTAGTGTTGACAAGACAATACTTATGAACTTGCGATAATTCTGACAATAAAAATCTCTGCCTTGTACGCTACCTTGACGATCACCATCTTTATTATACACTACAGAATTGTAGCTCTCATAAAGTTCTACAAAAATTCTGCTAAAGCCAAGAGTCTACATGTCGGCGGCCATATCGAACTGTGATTGCTCCGTCTAAAATGTTGTGCTCAAAGTACTGGCTGATAAGATATAAGAGGTTAACAAAAATTTAAAAAAAAAATTTGGCGTAGTATGAAAATGAATTGACCAGTACAAGTTTTCTGTGTAAATTTTCAGATGTTGTACTTTAGCTTCTGAAAAACTTGACCGATTTGAATAAATAGGGTATCTTTAAGGTGTGTTCGCTCAGAGTTGATAAAGAAAGTAAAAAACAGGGCTTCTAAACTCGTTACAAATAGCGGCCCGCTAATTATATTTGATGATAATATAAACTTAAAGGGATATTATATTTTTTTGATAGAATATTATTATTGAATAGCCTAACTGTATAAACAGAAAGCAACACGCGAACACCCAAACGACTTAAAAGTTTGCTAAAAAGGTTGTAACGTATCGATACCGAGAACATATTGAACGCCGCTCGTACATATATTGTCTAAATTAGCCTTCTGTGCCTTGATCGTCAACCATATTCTGTGACTAAAGCCAATAGTTTTTTTTTTTTCTTTTTTTTTCAGATCGAGTTGAAGAACATCACAATATCCGAGTTTCCTGAACAGACTTTCGGATCCTCTGCAGCGGAAATTATAATGAAGAAAGTTGACGTACGAGCTATAAGATCTGGATCATTTTCAGCGAACACATACAACACTGTCATGGCTGTCAACTGTTCATTTCATCTAATAGAAAACAATGCCTTTGCGTACAAGTCACTTATAAACAATCTTCACTTTTATGGGTGTATAATACACCAATTTGCAACGAAAGCTCTTCAATCGGCTGTCGCTAGTCTGAATATTTCTCATTCCAGGTAATATACTTGAATTTTAATTTAAATACCGGTCAAGTTCGGGTCGGACACACGTCTCTCTTCCCGCGAGAGGGTTCCCGTATTATAATTCATCGACATTCTATTTTTATCCCCGGACGCAGGGGTGTTATAAGATTGAAGCTTCTCTCTCTCTCTCTCTCTCTCTCTCTCTCTCTCTCTCTCTCTCTCTCTCTCTCTCTCTCTTCTCTCTCTCTCTCTCTCTCTCTCTGTGTGTGTGTGTGTGTGTGTCTGTGTGTGTATATTTTATATTATTTTTTTACAAGAAGTTAATAAAACACGCATGATGTTTTTACGATAATAAGATACGAAGATATAAAGAGACTTATAATACGGAACAATGGTTTTGGCTTCTGTGCTAGGATTCCCCGTATTGCAGGGCCCAAATTCAGAATCTAGCAAAACGGACACAGTTACCAACCCTTAATGTGACGATTTCTGATCGTTTCCTATGTAAACGTCCAATAACGTCCCTCCACACAAAGTTTTAACTTCCTAGGTCACCTAGAAGTAGTCTAAACTTTTGGTATATATGTAGTCAGTCAGTGATAAAAATAGCGATTTTTCCGACGTCATTATCTGGTGTATGGTACAAGGTTTATTATTGAAATATGGTATTCAGCAATCAGAACAGGGTCTCACTAGATATGCAAAGTTGCAAGTGTTTCGTGCAATTAGATTTTAATTTATGGGGGAACGGCCCGAAATGGTTCATGTTAAATAACCTATTGCCAGTGTGTCGCCTTTTGCTTTGCGGACTTGGCTTACACAATGCCGTGTGTCTAGATAGCCTCTTTCCTGCCTGAAGTTACACTTAAAATAATTTTGAAAAACACTTTAAAATCCGTCCAGTAATTATAAAGTTTATTCCGCACATTCAATCAGACAAACAAACAGTAATGAATTTCAAAGTCCCTCATAGCATGTTTTTATTGTTATCTTGAATATACACACTTTTCCCACATTACGATTTTATTAAATGTATATTGTATAGATAAGCGCAATCTTATCAATTTTTGTTTAGTCACCTTGGTATACATGTGCTTTCGCTAATAAAATAATGTTTATATTTACAGATTTGAAAATATCAACCCTGGAGCCATACACGCTACTGTTGTAGCAGTTAATATCCAGGACAGCGAATTCAATAATTTTATGGAACGGGGATTTGAAATTTCTTCGTGGAACAAAATTAAAATGGAGCGTAATACTTTTGATGAATTAGCAGCTTACGCAATTGTTGCCCCAGATGCATCAGTGCGAGAACTTGTGTTTGCTGAAAACGAAATAGAAACAGCCCATCCCCACAGTCTAGAATTCATTGGTCAAGCTTACGCAAATTCTGCCAAAAAAATAGCGTACAAAGATAATTATTTCGGCCAACCCTGCCATTGTAATGTAACTCCGTGGCTTGAAAAAGCATTGGGCGTGAGTTTTGGGGAAGCGTTTATAACGCAAAGTTATTGTACCGTTGATGAATTTTTTGCGCGATGTTTTAACGTTCCCGAACAGAATATGATCATCAAGAAATTTCTGGATGGTGTTTGTAGTGAAGAGACGATTATTAAATGTGAGCCTTACAAAAGTAAAACTGAAGGCATAACAGTTGAAATAAAGAATCCTAGATTTCCTCACAAAAATAAAGATCAGAATATATTAAATGAGCGAGATAAAAAAGTTATTGGAATTGTAATAGTGAGTGTCCTCGGTTGCGCATTAATTGCAATGTTTATAAGTTTTATAAGGTGGATAAGACGAAAAGGTTACTGTGTAACAGTAAAAAACTTTTTGATATCGTCAAATTCGTCGTGTGGTTCTATTTGCGATCGATTATGTGTATGTGTTTGTAGAAACAACAGTGGACTTGATAATGCTAGATCAATTTCACGACTTTCTGTAAATGAATATTCCGAACTTCGTAGACTTAACGAACTACGGGCACATGACATGATACAAGAGACGACTTTTCCAGACATGTGCACTGAACAAGTGGCACCTGTAGAAAATAAAACAACTCAAACTTTACCCGAAGAACTGACAAAAGAGCTTCTTGAAAACCTAAAGGAAAAGTTAGAAGATCCTGAAAACTATGTTGAAGCTCGTGAAATGATAGAACATTTGTATGAGCTTATCAAAGTAGAAGAAAGTTGCAATATTAACACGCCAAGTATTTTGCCTGACAGTGATAACATATATGAGTTGCCTTTTCAATATACTACCCCGAGGATTGGAAAAAATAAGAAACAGATGATCAGTGTCGGCACTAGAACACCATCGTTAGATAAATTATTACCACTTTCACCGTATAATTGGCAAACACCTCTAGCTCACGAATATTTTGAACCTGAAGATTTTGCCGTCCATCTGTATGCCGAAATAGTTAATTGTGATAAGGATAAAAAGTTTATGCTAGGTGTTATACCTGACGTGGTCGGTGAACAAGCAGTGCCACGTGGCCCATACCTACGAGCCGTCCGGGAAAAAGGGCATACCTCGATCCCCGCCTCTTCAATGGATAAACCTCTAACTAGTCCTTCAGGCAACCAACAACACACCTCAACCTCCTCAATTAAATCAAACAAATCGACAGCACCCAGCTCATCTGGAAAAAATATTAACCGACCCCTACCCAAAAAACCTATATCATTAGACCCGGGAGAGGGTACCTCATTCAAACATGGCTGAGGGCCAGAGAAAATGGATGAGGACCTAGCTGATGATGAATATTTCGATTCTTTTTATCGGCAGGCGCCATTTTTCCCCATCGACGTGCACTTCTTCTGGACCCTCGATCCCTGCGTCACGAGTTGAGCGCGACACATTATACTAAAAAAGCGCTTTAGCTTATGCGTTTTTTGCTGTGATATTAATTTTGTTTAATTATAATTATCCAAGGCCATACAAAAGAGTCGTGCCAGACATATTTGTATATGTATTTGTATATATAAATAAATTAAGGATACATATTATCATATACATACTTAAGTGTGTTTCGAAAGAAAGAGCACGCCTTTTATTTGGGTATAGACAATCAATTTCACTAAATGATATTAGTTTCGTTCCTGTTCTTATTATTAACCTTTTGAAAGCCACGGCTAACGGCGACAAAGCGTGCCACGAGCGCTCGACGACGGCTGTAGCCGACGCAAATGTATGGAAAACGGCATATCGTGGCGCCAGGGGCACGTAAATCTGCTGTCGGCTACAGCCGACTGTGGCGTTCAGAAGGTTATAGATATTTGGGACGCCAGATTATATTTATTGAAGAGCTTTTTTATATTATTACTTTAGTAAAATAAAGTGATTGATCAGATTATACAATAAAAGCAAAAAATAGGTTTAACAAATATTTTTCTGGGGCCTCGAATCTCTTGTATGGACATGCACCCTTAAGTTATCTGCGGTCTAACATACGATTATAAAATGCCGGTAAAACTGCTTAGTTCCACTTTAAATCCTATGTCTGTTTGGTCTGATGGTATGTGCGCGATGAATTTTTAAACTACTGGAGGGATTTTAATGCGGTTTTCAATGTAAAATAGACGCATTAATGAAGCAGCTTTTCTCGCTCTACGAGTGCGATGAGGATAGCAGGCCGCTCTCGGTTACCGCACACAACCGACGCGCCGACAGAGCACGGACACCGTCTCCGCGCGCCCTTTTTAAGGGTGCCGTACCCAAAGCGATCCGACGGGACCCTATTACTGAGAGGGCAACGTCCGTCCGTCTGTCAGAGGCCTCTAGCTCAGCAACGGTAAGAGGTTGAAGGTTGGAATTGTCACAAAATATGTGTTGTTATGGCAAGAATACTAGCAAATAATAAAAATACGAAAAATTTATAAGCCTGGGAAGCTCCCCATACATTGATACCTTAAAATTTACTGATTTTAGACCAATTTTGTTCCAGCTGTATTTCCAAAACGTCTTAAGTTTTAACTATCAAATTTGGCCTAATTTAAGTTTAACAACCAATATCAATTCAATCGTGTTTTGTTATAGAAGTGTAAATTATATAAACTTTTTTTTAACTGGTTGATGATAGATGCAAATTGGCAATGGCCATTCAGCGGATCCAGTCCTCAATATAATATATTGGCGATCATTATAATTTTGCAACTAGTGATATTGCACAGTTATATTACAGACCATATATCCAATAGAGTCCACATAGCCGAGCGACCCCCGCTACCAGCATAAGAGGCAAAAAGCCATCAGTGGCGGAGCTACAGTCAGACAGGGAGGCATTCCCGCGAACGCACCAATCACAGCGCTAGAAAAACCCGCGCACCCCGCAAGTCTGCGTCCGCTATTTGCTTGTTGTTAGTATTAGTTATGTGCAGGGCTCGAACAAATCATGCGGATGACGTGAAAATGACGTAGTTTTGAACACAGGTGATGTTTTGTATTTAAACTTCCGTGTGACATATCGCACGAATAAAGATGACATTCTATTGCGTCTTTTTAAATATCAATAAACATAAATCCAAGCTACATATAATTGTGAAGGTACAAGTCATCTGAATGACAATGTAAGTCAAATAGGTTATATACATAACGTCTTTGACTGACATTATCATTACTCGACTCATTTCAAGTGATATCGTTTAGGTACAGATATAGTGAATAATATATTTCCATGGGTAAAACTCGGATCTCAATCGGAAGACGACGGGACCCGAAGTGTCAATTAAACCTTGTATTAAACGAGTGACATGTTTATATTCATTAATATGAAACTTTATTATTTAGTGTCAAATGTCAAAATGAAAAACAACAGTGTCATATGCTGTAATTTTTCACTATATCTGTACTGAAAGAGGTTGATTAATGATAAATGATAAGTGATAATTGTTTATGAAAATAATATTTGAAATCATCCTATGAGTGGTTTGACGTCATCCGCATGATTTGTTCGAGCCCTGGTTATGTGATTAGGATATTGGGTCTGTGGTTAGTACCCATCCTTAAGGCCCTGCTACACGGTTGGGACGACAGCCTGCAGAGGTTGTTGCGATTAGGTCGAACTGCAAAACTAACCGTGTAAAGAAGTCAAACGGGCTTTGAAAATCGGTTTTTAATGCGTAGTATATTTAATAACTCTACTAACTTTTCTGTGGATTCAAGTGGACTAACTGTCGGAGCCCTTATTACATTGAAATAAAGCATAGTTTTTGTTTGGGTACGTCAAAATGTTCATAAATTCGTAGATTTCTTAATCTTAGCCAAAATAAGGCGCCTTACCTAACAATATTGGGCGCTGAAATGAAGTTAGGTAATTACCTATATTTTACAGGAAAAATAACACGAAAGTATATTTCTCGTACATGAGAAAGTGAAAATGAGATAATCTGCACTGCAATACATGAGCTTAGGGAACGTACTGCATGTATACCCTCCTTTGGGCTCCGCGCAGTCGGGTAAAAACTATCTCGTACCCGCAACTTTGTCTGCATGGAATGTATGTTTAAAGTCGGGTAAAAAGGCTCTTATCAGGCATGTTCGAACTTGCTGTTTTCACCTAGTCCCTATTTTCACCCTTTTAGGGATTTATTCTCTTAAAACTATGTAGATACCAAATTTCATGAAAATCGGTTCAGCGGTAAAGCCTGAAGTTGTAACAGGAACACATACAGATTTACTTCTGCTCTTATAATAATACATAGTATCAACGTAATCGCGGTAACTGCGAGTGGCCCACGCACCGCTTGAAGTTCATCAGCTTCTGCCGAGGCAAGGCGATGCCGTTCCGATGCTGATAAGTGTGTGTTACAGCATGGAGTTTCACACAAAGAATACTGAACGAGTTGAGGCGGCGTCGATACGGTGCCGGGTTGATAAGTGTGCGACCACCTTAATACCTACGTTCAAAATTGATTTCTATAGAAGATCCAACCTTTTAACTCAAAGTTACGAGCTCATGTACAAGTATATATTTACAAATACAATATTTTAAATACAACAGTGTTTTGTTTTATTTTTTGCTTTTTCGTCTTTCACATCAAAATTGAGCAACAGGTTGACTGGATTTTTTTGCATAGCGACACTTGGAACGCTGAAGCAGGATATATACCTACTTCTTTATCCCGGAAAAATGCACAGTTCCTGCGGGAATAGCCATACAGAAATTCCACGTGGACGAAGTCGCGAGCAAGCTAGGTAGTCACTAATAAATTTTATAAATATAATCATACTGCCGTAGGACCGTGTTTCATTTACCGCCCCATATTTGACGATCAAGAATGAAACCCAATTTTACCTTGAAAGCGGTTGTCCGTCGAGTATGTGATGGATGGTCGGCGGTGAGGAGAGCTCCAGGCCCCGCGACAGGAGCAGCGCCTCGCTGCCGTCCTGTGACGCCTCGGCCTCCGCCCTGCTGGGACTGGTGCCCATCACGTCCACAACTTGCACTTCTTCTATTGTTGCTATCAAACCATCATTATATGTATAACCGGCGTATTAGACAACTATCCTCCTTCCACCAGGCTCTGGCTATCCTATTTGAAATTTGAAACTAGTATTGCTCGCATACAATAAGGCTGCAGTTAATTTATTGTGGTCAGAAATTGAAGTGCATATCTACATATATACAGTACGAAAGCAAAAGATGCAAAGATGTGCACATGTGTCTCACTTCAGGGCTTCTACTAGTGGACAGTTGCGATGGACTTAAAGAAAGCAATGAACGATCGCGTTGAAGTACACGTTATAAGAAGTAGCTTTAATAATAATACTAAAATATGTCGGTGAACAGACTGATATCGAAGAGCCGCGACCACCATCTGAAAAAAGCAAGATCAAGCAAGGGAAACCAAACCACGCGCGAGGCGAACTCCCGGAAACAATTGCGAAGGATGGGGCAGAAGCAACGGGGATGCCGAGTACCAGCCAGAGGGTGCAAGGGGGACCCTCACCTGTGCCGGAGGAAGTAGACAAGGTTACGGAGAGGGCGATGAAGAGCCTCACCCTCGTCGAGGAAGTGTCCGTGCTGACGTCCTCACCTCTAAAGGAGGAAACCGTCAAGGCGGCACCCCCAAAGAGGAGGGGGCTTCATCAGGTACGCTTCGAAGGCAGAGAGGAAGATGGCCGGACTCGCATGTAGACACCTACACAAGCAGGGTATTACTGAGGTGGTGGGAAACCTGATTAGTAGCGTAGGGATAACCCAGCAAGTTAGTAGGCCCCAAAAGATTAAGAGGCAGTCTACCGATCCTGAGGAAGAACCCTCGGAGCACCTGCTGGCAAAGCGTCAGAAACACAGAGCGGCTACGGAGGGCCCCCGCTCCGTGATTATACGAAATTTCCTAAGGTACTTGAAATACCATAGACTTCTGATAGGTTTTCTTATAAAGTATAGGTAAAGAACAGTTTTCTATTTATTTTTTTCGATTTTTTAGGCCTAGTACTTTCGGAGATAAAGGGGGGATGGTCAATTTTCGCCTATTTTCCTAAATAACTACAAAATCTATATTTAACACATTCAGTGCCGAAAACCCGATAATCGGGTTTTCTATGACTTTGTCGCCACGCCGAACGACTCGCTGGTCGGGTTCTTGCTATAGCAATTTTGTATGGACGCAATTTTTCGGCGCCTGGGATGGGACTTGATTTTTGTGCTGGCACTGAAAGTGTTAAGATCCTCACAAAGAGCCCTTTCATTTGACATGTCACACGCCAAGGTTTGCAAAACTTTCTTTTTTAATTTTCTAATTTTCCCCCCAAAAGTGGCCCCCACCTTTAAAATTCATTTCATTACGTTACATTACTTCCCTGTTGCGGTCACCGACGTACATATTTGTACCAAATTCCAACTCAAGCAGTCCAGTAAGTTCGAAGCAAATTGGCTGTGACATATGGACAGACAGACAGACAGACACACGAGTAATCCTATAAGGGTTCCGTTTTTTCCTTTTGAGGTACGAAACCCGAAAAATTAAGAACACTAGTTGAGAGGCCTACCAAACACACACAGAACAGAAACAGATACTACAAGTGATGCTGAGGACTTATTTCCCAGAATGTTAGATTGAAGAGAGAACCACAGCGCTAACAGCTGTAGAACCAGACCTGCCAAACACTGACTAAGCAGTAAAAATGATTAACGAGACAACAATAGAATGGGCGGTTAACTCCTTTGGCCCATTCAAGGTAGCCCGACCAGAAGGCTTAATGCCTACCTATCTTAATACAAAAGGACTAAAGTACATCCAACAGATGATCAGTCGTCTTCCTACATAAAACAGGGCAAAAGCATCTGTCATGCTTCATACTCAAAACACTAGAAAAGATGGTGGACAGCTACATAAGAAGCAAGATCGAAGAAAGCTGATGAAACCAAAATGTATATACCTATAGAAGATAAATCCACAGAAACGGCTCTACACAACCTTACCATACGAATAGAGAGAGATATACAGGGAGTCGCGAGATGGTTCTGAAAGCCGGCGGCTACACGTAGAAAATATACTTATAAACATATCTATATACTTAAGTTTTATTTTAGTTATCATTTGACCATCTGGAATAAGAAAAACAATGGCAACAAACCACGGTTCCTGACGGTGTACCTCTTATCTTATCTAATATTCTGACCACGTGATCAACCGTCCACTCATCTTTGAACCTAAGGTTTTCGCACACATATCAACCCGGCACCGTATCGACACCGCCTCAACTCGAGCCGTTCAGTATTCTTTGTATGAAATTCCATACTGTAACGCACACTTATCAGCATCGTAACGGCATCGTCTCGCCTCAGCACTAGCTCGTGACCCGCAAGCGGCGCGTGGGCCGCTCGCAGTCACTGCGCTTACGTCGGGGTGGCCGCCGCGCTTGCGGCTCGCCGTCGCCGAGGACCGCCGGCGGTCCTCCCACGGGTGCCCCGCCGGCCGCTTGCCTCTCCGCACACCCTGCGCCGCCGCATTCACATAGCGACTGTGATCATGCCGCGTGCGAGTTTAGATTAGAATTTAGATTGTGGTGTATTTAAATTATTAAATATGCAAAAAGAGAAACTCATAGAATAATAAATTATGCTCGTAACAGTACTAGAAATCGTTTGCATATTAGGAATTAGAAAAGTGGCCGCCATTTTGAATTTTTTTAGCTATTGGACCGATTGCTTTCCAAACCGCACGGCCAATCGCCAATCACTTCTTCTAATTCTGATAGCGGGTTCGTATTCGGACTTTGGACACTAGCCGTCAACTAGCCGTCGCCTCTCTGTAAGCCCGATATCACCTGGGAGGTGCTGATCCGATTCCGTTATATATGCTTGCGTTGGGTTGGCGCCTGATTGACGGCGAGTCGATGAGACGAGGCGATGCCGATTCGGTGCCGGGTTGATATGTGTGCGATAACCCTTATTCATTTAAATGACGTTTAAGTCGAAGAGAACTTTGTTGTAATCTTGTAATAAAGTGATCTGTGCAATCGTGTATGACTGTAATACGTCACTTTAATAAGAAAAGGTTGTCATGCTACCAGCCCCCGTAGCATACAAATTCTTTTGCGCACGTATAGCATTCGGCCCCTTCGCACTCGTTTATTATGATTTAAAAAAAGTCAAAGGTTACGGTTTCGTAGACTAATAAATAGCCGAGACGTTCACTTTTATTCTGTTGGTAGGTTTGTTGTTTTAGGGCCTAGCTATGACGTCCAATAGCAATTTTACGGAATTCAGATACCACTTTTTTGTATTTAAGACCCCCCTATCCTCCAAGAGCATCCTAGCCGGAGCTAAAGAAATAAGTATTCGAGCACTGTACGTCTGCCAAACCCATTTATATTTACCTCTGAGACATCGGACTATTTAAGTTACAAACAATAAGTGGCTCCAATTACAGTAGATTGTGTCACCAGGGAGCAAAATGACATATTTACGGCGAGGACGGTATATTGAATCCAGAGTTGAGCGAAGGATACTACAGTCGAATCCCGAGCGTATGAGGAACATGCAAATAAAATGCTTTTAAAATTATAACACAAGTTAAATTATTAAAATTAAAATGTACAGATGCATTGCCTGTTAATACACAACAGTGCCTCATCGAATGATGAAAGTGAAATAATAAATAGCCAGTGTATCGTGTAGAAGGGATCTCTTATTAACCTTTTGACCGCCACAGTCGGCTGCAGCCGTCAGCGGATACAGGGTAAAAAAGTCCTTCATTACCTTGACTTAAAGTTGAAATTCGTGTTACTTCTCAGACATGCTTGGCGGTCAAAAGGTTAATAGGCTGTGATCGAGATTACTATCGTGCCCAAGTGCGCATTTTGCGGTGCCAACATCCTTCCTTGAGTACAATATAAGTTTTGAGCGCAGTTTATTATCTATTAATTAATAAAGATGTAAATCAACTGTGAAAAGAATATGAGACATTG
Organism: Tortricodes alternella; assembly: GCA_947859335.1. Taxonomy (NCBI): domain Eukaryota; kingdom Metazoa; phylum Arthropoda; class Insecta; order Lepidoptera; family Tortricidae; genus Tortricodes; species Tortricodes alternella. The sequence continues at coordinate 14,911,024 of OX401970.1, read as the reverse complement.
AAACTGTATAGTTAAATATATCACATTGATCCCTCATTTGAGGCATCAAAATAATCTTTTCTGAATACCTAGTTGGAACGGATTTTTTTACTATTTTATAGTTTTCTAATTCACCTCTCGATATTGTTTTTTTTAATGTAAGTACGAAAACTGTGTAGAACACCTACATAAATTTTAACGATCTGAAACATGTTATAAATTAATATTTTCATTTTCAACTAACTCCAACTTTGCGGGAGATTACCAACTGAGCCCTTAGGTACCATGAGTTTGCTCAAACCGTTCTCGCTATCGAAATCTATCGGAAATGCTGCTTGTCGCCGATACAAGTAAAAGGGACCGAGCGATAGGGAGGCTACTTACAGAATGTTAGTGGCGGTATGTCTAAATCTGGGGCCAGCAAGCGCGAGGCGCACGCAGAGCCCGCGTACACGAGTTCCATTTCTAACGCCACGAGCCCTTGCCTCTGCCACGTGAACGGCGAGTCTTCGTAGCCAACGCACAGGCAACGAAAACCGAAGCGACTGTCTTCACTACAAACAATAAATTAATAGAATATCTTGGCACTGGCGAAAACGGTTAATACCAGATGTAGTGCTTAATTAGTTTCCATCGTGTTTTATCGAAAAAGTTCGTGTTATCGTGCTCTCTCAATAAGCTTCAGCAGGCCCCCAATTCTCGGTGCATTCGAGATAATCTCACAATAGAGATTAAACGTCAGCGCATATGACGCAACTGTATGAATCTGACGTTTATTCTCGCAATCGACATTATCTCGAGTGCATCGAGAATTGGGGGCCATCATACCATGCTGTCATTTTTCATATTGAAATTTGACACTAAATAATAAAGTTTCATATTAATGAATATAAACATGTCACTCAACTACAACTACAACAATTAATTGACACTTCGGGTCCCGTCGTCTTCCGATTGAGATCCGAGTTTTACCGATGGAAACATATTATTCACTATATCTGTATATACGTATTTGGAGCATTTTCTCTCATAAAAAAGTAACTTACTTGTTAGTCTTGTTGTATTCAATTAAATAATCTGATGCGGTTTCTAATGAGAATATTACTTCGTTGCCAGGCAACAATAATGCTTTTTGCGGCCACTCAGACGCGCTGCAACAATATTTACATATAAAACACGTATGCACATCATGTACAAAGGAGTACAATAAATCTGTATAAAGCTGAACCAGTCGTATAGTCGACCTCCGTAGAACCATGTCATAATAACGGGATGCGTTGAAGCCACTGAATGAACTTTATTAACCTTTTGACCGCCACAGTAGGCTGCAGCCGTCAGCGGTTACAGGGTAAAAAAGTCCTTCATTACCTTGACTTAAAGTTGAAATTCGTGTTACTTCTCAGACATACTTGGCGGTCAAAAGGTAAAGATTAGGTTTTATGTTCTTTTGTTCGAACTGTTTTCTTTTCCCTTCAATTAAAACCCTGCTAATATCGGTGATATATCTGATATATCAGAGATTATTTATCCTAAGTAGTTTCTGGGGGTAAATAAATCAAGATTGCAACTCACATGTTGGCCAGTTTGGGCGCGACGCTGACGTACGTGCAGTTGTAATGCACGCACGGTGTGTCCGCGTCACTGTCGTCGCCGAGCTCCTCCACCTCGCCCGACTCGGATGTCAGCTGAACCAGTCGCTGAACACATTCATTAATTTATAACTAATTAAATTGGCAGATGGTTCAAAGTATTCACTATTTACGAAGTTCAATCTTCATTAAGATCTTAATCATAAACGAGCTTTGCCAACTAAAACCGAGAAATGTCGAAAGTAATGAGATAGAGATCAAAAAAATGAACGACTACTACCTTATATACCTTGCGGAGAGGTGCCTCAGAAGTACGCACATCATGGGAACAATGACATCTATTTTTAGGCTCGCTGGCCACGGCGTATATGGTGAGAGAATCTTCCGGCTGAGCCGTCACGCTTCGTGGATCCATTTCGATCACTACCCACGAAACATTTGGAGGAAACAGAACCCTAGATGAGAATAAACAAATTATAGCTTAATTAAACTGAAGTAAATCCAACAAATCATCATTAAAACATAATCATTTTAAACTTTCCGGTTGTACCTACCTCATATTAGTGACAGTAGCCTGTTTATATGGGTGTTCACTTTCTAACCAGGTGTAACAGTGAGTTGTAGTGGTAGTAGGTCCCTCTTCAGAAGTCGGTACCAAGAGGTTCATAGCAGCCACATGCGGCAACATCTTATGAATCATTTCCAACAATTGAATCACGCTCTGAAAACAAAAGAAGCCGAAAAAGCAAGGTAAACAACCTCTTATAGTAACCAACGAAATCTTTCTCAACAATTGTTAAACCTTAAGGTCGTTGAGTCCTTCCACATTAGCGAGAGTGTAAGGTATGAGGATGTTGATGAGGGGCGAGTGCTGCAGCACGACGGCGTTGCGGCGCAGGTCCTCAGCGGTGAGCTCGTTGCGCAGCGTGCTGAACAGCTCCGCGCCGCGGTCGAGCACTGCGCCCGCCACTAGCAGCGTAATCCCGCGCAGCGCCGTCATCAGCGTGTCCGCGCTATCCGAACTATTCGATGTCGACTTTGACGTACTGAAACAACAACAAACAACAAATGTATTGAAAATATTGCAATGACAACCGTAAAGCGAAGCCCGAAAGTAGTTACTGCATCCTGGAGTGCAATTTGAAGTCTCCGGGAAATCGAGTGAATTCAAAGCTGTTTGTGAAGCTTCAAAAGATATTATTTGTTTGAAAGGTTTATATGAGGAATGAGCCGGTGTTAATGTGTTAGTAGAATTGTTTAGTGACAGTTAAAGTGCTCCGAAAATGATTTGTTCGAATGTTGTTGGTAGGAGGTCTAAACACATTAACATTCGATTTTTTATGATATTATTATACAATTTTTTGGAATCATCAGATCCTGGATATCTTCGACGGGTACGCCAACCTGACGCTCACCTTTTTACGCAGTACATAAAATGAGTACCAAAATAGATACAAAAACAAAACGACCTAATTTATTTAAATAATAAAATACAGCAACAGGCAAATACAGTAAAACGGTTATTAGAACCCAAACAAAATAAACTAAGAATAAATGCTAACTAAAACAAAATAAATAAAGTTAAAGAACGCTTAAAATAAACATAAAATTAGTATCAAAATAGAAACAAATTAAAAACTATACTTATAAATAACAATAAATAAAAATATCCCCAAATCGCTGCCCAAAAGGCTGGCAGCATTAGGTTTAAGTTTACTTTTTTAATTTCTCAAAATAGAACTTGATTATAGAATATTAATTATGCGCTGTATCTTAAGTGAACCTACGACTGTAATGCTACTCTGCTCCCGCAAACAGCACCGCCCAAATGAAAAAACAAGATGGCTGTATTTTATTAACCGACTTCAAAAATTCCGAAGGAGGAGTTTCTTGATTCGACGCGTATATTTGGTATTTTTTTAGTACATCGATTTCAAATATGTTTCCTCGCCTTACGTCAGCCACACCACACACGACGATTACAACAACTTTTTTTTCTTCGTACCTATGTTTAATCTGGATGAGAGTGTTTTAAGCCACTTCCTTATGATAACCAGTCTGGTCAGGTCTGTATCCTATAGAATTTATATCAATATCGATATTAGGGTTTAACTTTTTTTTTATAAAATGAATATTATTTGTAATACATTAATCAACAATCAGTTTCCTTAAATTGTATTTTATTATTTTCTTAAGGGGCAATTACAGTACTTCGGTTGCCATATGAGACTGGGTGATCTGGACATGATTAAATGTTCTTGCGGCCAGATCTTAATAAGATGCCTTGATGTATTGAAAGTTTGTATGGGAAGAACTCATTCCATGCTGATATCTACTTACAACTTGGTACAAATAAATGGTCTTCGACAATCCTACTTCCTACCAATTCTACTAATATTATACATGCAAGTGTGTAGTGTGTGTGTGTGTGTAGTTATGTGTGTGAGCGCGCGTGCGTGCATGTGTATGCGTGTATTTTCATGAAACGTCGTTTATATTTAGATCTTAGCTCCTGGAATAGGAAATAGGGTAATTTTTATGCCGGATAAGTCAAAAGTCCCTGAACGAATAATTATAACCGAATTTCACGCGGACGATGTCGCGGGCGGAAGCTAGTATTACACAAGTCTACCTATTAAATTACTCGTTCACGATGGCCCACTTACTGGTCTCTGCAGTAATGTATAGTATTTATCAAATTTCAACATAAACTAGGTACAATATACCTGTAATAGATGAGGTAAGGTAACTGCCCCCTGGCTAGCGTCGTCCCGTTGAAACTTAGAGAACACGAAGCGAACCGAAATGTAGTGCCATCAGGGCCCTTCACCGACGGTAATCCGCAGTCTCCGTTGGCTGTGCGACCTCCGTTGTTACACAGCCTGATGGCGTAGCGAAGGTCTTCCTGAAAACACAACAATGCCCTGTTTATAAACAATTAGAAGCTTTATATTACAAGCATTTTTCTTGTCAAAATGTTCAGTAATACAAACATGCTTTTATCAAAATTGCATGTGTATAACAGTGGCGAAGCCTGCCTACAAGCCAATTCCTGACGGCTTTACCAAGCTAGAAAGCTACGGCTAGCTGTCAGTGAAGTCCATGTTACTCTGACTGAATGTTAGACTCGCACGTATTCTTCTAATTCTTCCGGCTTCCCTTAGGAAATATTTGACGCTTCGCCACTGTGTATAAATATCATATAATAAATAAATTTGATTTCTAAATATAAAGGGATATAAAGCTAAGAACTATTAAGGGGATATATGACTAACTAAGGAGGACTACTATTAGAGGGATATGTGACTAACTATGGAAGCCGCTTACATAGCCCCAGTATATACATACAAATGTTACGGCCAATTAATGTGATCGTCTAGTATTTGTAGGACTCTCTACATTTTGAAGAATATTGTAATTACCAGCGAATTCTTTTAATGAGGTATGTGCTAAGCAGACCAAGCTCCGGAGAAAGTGCAAAAATAAGCTTATTAAATCAAAATATAATAAAACTGAATAAAAATGATATATTAAAAGCATTCTATAGACACAGATAATATAAATAGTTGTATATTGAAAGAGCTGTAGTAGTTGTGTAGTAAAAAAGTGTATATGAGGGGAATAAAGCATCAGGGTAAGGATACCAGAGTGCTAAGGTCCTGAGGTCTTTAACCTTTTCAACGCCAACGACGGATACATCCGTCAGGCTATACAGGGTAAAAAAAGCCCTTCATTCGTTTGACGTAAGGTTGAAATTCGTGTTACTTCTCAGACTTGCTTGGCGTTGAAAAGGTTACTCTTAAAGGTTAAAGTGCAAAATAATGAATAGAATGTAGAGGAACCTTCAGCGACACGGGTCGGTCAAACTTGAGCTGCACCGTGTCGTGCTGGCAGTCGGCCGCTGAGAACGCCCCGTGCGCCACCGCGATGCTCACCCAACAGTGCTCGGGGTTCGACTCCACGCCCATCACCCTCGAATGCTGTACACAACACCCTGTTAAACGTTACCCAAGTATTTCTACATCATGTGCAAAGGGGGTCGTTTTCATGGCTATCCGGCAAGTAATGCCATGTTCAAATCTTTGAGGCAGCCGTTCTGGTACACAAACGTAGATATTTTGTGATCACATCTTTAGCCAAGTAAAAAAAAACACGGTTAGTACGTAACTAAACTCACTCTCTTCCCAGCGCTTTTTCCCGTCTACGCTTACGCTACGGGGTACGCTATGACCATGATCCCGGATACGGCAGATCGGGTTATTACAGTGGAGCGACTGCCGTCTGACCTCCGCAACCCTTGTGACAGGGGAACCAGACCAATTGAATCATGGTTACACATTTAGTTACCCAAATGTACTCACCGTAAGAGTATCGGTTACTGCAATTCGCAGGCAGATAATGGACATAAGTAATAAAAACTCATTGGTACATGGCTACCGCTTGGATTCGAACCCGGACCTCACGATCACGAATCAACATCCTTAGCCATTAGGCCACCGACGCTCTAAACTGACTAAACAAGGTTTACATGCGGCGCTGTCTGCTTTAAAAATAAAAGGGTAATAAGAGTGTTTACGACTCACGCTAACGTCGTGCAGCAGCTCTATCGAGTACTCGTAGTTGCCACCGTCGCCGAAGACCCCGACGCCGACCAGCTGCACGCCGGGCCGGTCGACGGTGAAGCAGATCGCGTCCGGGCTGCCGTTGCCGGTGTTCCACGACCGCGATTGATTCACGCGCATGAACCGCGACGGCGTTGACAGGTGCTTCACACTGTTCGTCTCCAAGTTCTCCTGCTGCAAAACAACACAATCTCATTTGCATCAGAATAAGTACTGTACATTATACATACACATATACTGTACACTACATATACACTCGGTATGAGCGAGATTAGTTTACAAGTGAAATTAAACGTCAGTGCATAAAGCTCTAACATAACAGTATGAATCTGACGGTGTCCTGCCTTTTCGGCGAAATATTTTTTGCCAAATATCACTTATCGCAGTCAGAAGTTTCATTTCAGAAAGGAATCTTTAGCACATTTAGATTTCGCATTATATTAGTTAGTTATTAGTTGCTAAATTATCATTTGGCATCATTTTACTTTGTCAAGTTTTATTAAGACAAACATTTATTAAGCAAACTTTTCCCTTTGGCTATTATTATATTCCAAAAAAATTTTTGTTCAAATTGTCACTTTGCACACTCATATAATAGCATAAGTTTAACAAATGATAATTTATTTTTACTTACGTTCTACGTATTATTATTAACCGTTATAACTCACCCTTATATTAGTAGCACTTTGAGACAGCTCTGCAATTATCCTAGCGACGAGTCTGCAGCAGAAATCAGATAGACGCTCGTTCTGTTTAATCTCTCCGTGGTCGTGGGTCTGGGCGCATTGGCGAGTCATCATTTGCTGCTTAATAGGCATCGTCACTATGTCCAGAAGCCTTGACACAACGTCTAGTAGGTGCCACTTAGAGTGATTTTTCTTAGCACTTTTAGGGTCGGCTTGCTATAAAACAATACAAGCGCTGCACAATCATACACTGTGTATTAAAAAAAACCGGGCAAGTGTGTCTGACTCGCGCGCCAAGCGGGACCCTCGGCGCCCGAGATAGACTTTTCCTTACCATTAAAGTTAAACTTTACATATAACTTTCGTAAACTCCTGTCTCTTTATGCAACATTGAGTGTGACAAAAGCTTACAAAGGTTATTCCGTTTTAATTTATTTTCTTGGAAACTGGAAACTACAGACACTATATATGCTATTACAATCATAAAAGACAAGGCACTGTTATGACTATGTATGCATGTATACTATCGTCTAAGTATTTATATCGTCGTCTACTACTCATAACACAAGCCTTTAGAGCTTACTTTGGGACTAGATCGATTATGTGTAAAGATTGTCCCCTGATTTATTTATTTAATATACTAAAAAAATAAAATGAAGTCTATGATTTCTAAATTAATACAAATATCCAAGTGGAAAGTGCTACTTACATGATAAGGAAGCCTAAATTACGGTTTTTATTATTTTTGTCATTCTGTCTATCTGTCTGTCTGATTTTTTTTTCCTTATAAGCTCCGTAACGGCTCAATGGATTGAAATAAAAGTTCTAGGGATAGTTAAAGGTATTCAAACTCGGATAATTTTTGGTGATATCTCAAAGGGTTTCGGAGATAGGACTTACTGCTGTTTGTGTGAAACATCATCTCAATCCCATAAAGCAAAAGCGGGTTTGTATTTGAAAAGCATTAGGACTTTAAGATATCGATTTTGAAAACAATTGGTCTAGTACCTAAAACGTTCAAAATGGCCAGTATACCTAATTGATAATATACACAGCTAATAATAATATTGATTAAACAACTGTATATCTTAAATAACAAAGTGTATGGCTATTTGACGCCAACGTGGTTTGCAGGGGACCCAACACCCTTACAAGTTGAGGATATACTCAGAGAATCAAAACAAAATGAAAACGATGAAGAATTGGAATTAGCTTTTGGCAACGGTACTTCTGACGAGTCAGAACCAGAATAAGTTTCTTACATATAATTTTTTTAATGCGTAGTACATTTAATTAGTATACCTCTACTAACTTATCTGTGGACTCAAGTGGACTGCCTGTCGAAGCTCTTATTGAATTAAACTATAGCATTGTTTTTTTTGTTTGGGCAAGTAAAAATGTTCATAAATTCGTAGATTTTTAATCGTAACCAAAATAAGGTGCCTTACCTAACAATATTGTGATTGTTAAAATCTTTGTGCTGAAAGGAAGTTAGTTAAGTACCTATATTTATTTTACAGGAAAAATAACACGAAGGGCCAGATATTTCTGGTATTTCAGAAAGTGTATCACAGTCGAAGTTGCATTAAATACACGAGTTTACGGAAGGTATCCTTCGTTTTATTTCATAGTTAGGTACGGGACCCTCGGTGCGCGAGTCCAACTCGCACTTAACCGGTTTTTTTTTTCTTTTTGGGGTTGTATGGAACTCTAAAAAAGTTTCGACACGAATATTTGGCTAATACGCCCAAATGAAGTACATGCATAAAATTAAAAATATCATTTGGATCATAAATGTTTGAAACAATACCTTGGTCTCCAGCCGCTTCGTTTCATTTGAAGTAATGCAACTTTGGGTCACGGGCACTATGTACTGTAACACGTCGCGAAGACTTCTCAATGCGCACAAAGCCGCACATGTGGAAGTCAACTCACGGATTTGGGTGGGAGGAACCACTCCATCCTAGAATTTTAAAGCAATTCAACAGTAAGGTTTAGAATGGAAGATATCAACAATAGTAGTTTATGCAACGGTTGCATAATGATAGGCCTTAAAACACTAGTGCGGTTTTCATGAAACGAGCTTTAGCGAGTTTCATAATAAGATTGCACGCGTGTTTTAAGGCCAAATTATGCAGAGTTGCATACATAACTCTACACACATATTATAAATCCTCCATGATGGGTTCAGAAACAATATTTTCTGGCAACAAGTTATTTGTTGCAATCGTGGCTGCATATTTCCGATATCCGGCGCATTTTCACATCACACAGTCACTCCGAGAAGACTACTATTCATATTTTCAACTAAAATGTAAATTACAAACAACTTTTTCTATTCAATTCAACATCAATTCTACTTTCATTCAGCAAAAAACCAACATAATGGCGGCAATTCGATCCTCCGTCAAGACCATTTTTTTTTAAATCATAGGCTAACGAATGAAGTCTATATTCGCACGTCACTCGAGATCAAATGACGTTCGGTTTATATTAAAAAAAAACATACTAAATTGATGTTTCGTATCAATAACTGTTTAATATCAGACAGACAGACAGACATGACGAATCCATACGGCTTCCGTTTTTGCCATTTGGCTACGGAACTCTAAAAACATACTGAATTGATGTTTCGTATCGATAACTGTTTTAATATCTATGGATACTAGAATAGAGACCCACTTGAGTTTTGACAGCTGTTCCAAATTTAATCTCATTTCGATACTAAAATCGATACTGTAATAACATTGCAGCACTGGTTTTACCTAATTGGTTGTCACAATGGTGGTCATTTCCTACGGTTTTTGATTACACTATGGAGGTTTTATGATATGGGTGTAGATAAATACATTTAAATATATAATTTTACCTTCACATGAAACAAAAGTGAACACAGATGATTCCATTTCAAACTAGGTGTCGGGAAGAATGCATGGAAGCACGCCGTAATTGTTTCATGGGCCTCTTCTAATATAGAATTGGCCATCTCTAAAGCAAACTTTACCAAGCAAACTCTATGCGACCTAGTTTTCCCAGGCTTTCGCGGGAGCATAGCGCACGAGGGAGTTTGATCCGCCACGATAACTTGAATCAAATTTCTTACATCTGCTATAGCATCAAAATAGGACATATATTCATGTGAATTCCGTTTCCTATTGTTTTGTGGGTATATTTCATTAATATAGGACTTTATCAATCTTAAGCAGGCTTGAATAACATACACAAGTCTCTTCTGGTGTTTCATAACTGTTAATTTCTGGTAATTAATGGGTATTTGACCATTTGTATCAAGAACAATTTCCTTAAAGGATTTCCAGCTCCATTGTAATAGGGTTATAAGAGAATGGAAGCATGCAACCGTCACTTTTCTTGATATGTTTTTGCTTAGCGAGATGGCTGGGTTCCCAGAGTCAAAGCTCCTGGTGGGCATCATGTGGTCGAGGCTCATGGTGTTGTATAGCAGGCAAGGGATCTGCCCGGCATTCACATCAGTTCCGTTATTTGATTTTTTGGAAGTTTTGAAGTGGAATCCTATCTCATCGTTGATGACCATAGCTTGGCCCGAGGAGCCGCAATCGGAGGAAGGACCATTGATACACGCCCACGCGACATACCACCTGTTAGCCTGAAAATCGCCAGATTGATACCATTAAAATAAAATAAAATCGAAGTAGATAGATTAATCAGAACTGGCAAAATAAATGAAGCCTTAAGGCGTTTAGACCCGTAAAATAGGAAATGTCAGTCGTATTCAAAGGCTTTTAATCGGGTAACTAAAATTTTCCACGAAAAATTATATCTTATTCAAATTTAATATTTCATCTTTAATTCCTTCTTGGGAAATTATGATATATCTTTAACTAGCTACTATACAAAATTAAGTATAATTTAACAAATACAAAACCGACTTCAGATAGCCTTGACACGAAATAATATAGGTAAACAAAGTTTAAATCATTTATTTAGCAAAATCAATAAACTAATTACTTCATGTAATAAATAATTAAATAAATTATCATTGGATTGCGTATACGGCGGCTCGCGCGGCGAGCTAGCTCGCGCGGTACGCGTTCCCCAAGAGTGTACGCGTAGCTGCAAGTATGGACTCGACGTTCCGGACACGCGTAACTGACTACGCGTACCAATGAACGCACTGTCCGTACGCGGTAACGCGACTGCGAGATGAGCGCTTACTAGGTATTTTACCCTTTACTTTTAACGTCAAAATAAACGAATCTTGAATACGATCCTTTGGTGTCGCATGAGGTGCCGAGGCAAGGGCGTTAGGGTATTTAGCCGCCTTAAAAAGACACCAGCGAGCCTTAAGAGTGAGGATGACTTACGAGGAGCGGCAAGGGCGTGTCGAATAGCACAGGGAAGCGGTCCCGCGGAGCGCACTCGAACACCACCTCCTCGCTCTCCGCAAACAACTCGCCGTCGCCCTCCTGCTCGCCGCCATCCATGCCGATGTCGAACAGCTTAATCCGCGCCGTGTAGTCGCCGCGCCCGCCGAACAACCCGAACCCGCCTGCCACAGACAACAATCACTGCACCTCTTCACGCCATACCAATACTTCATCACATTTTGTTAAAATAGTACCTAACAGAATATCAGTATCACACATAAACCGTATCGCTTCCACGGAATGCCCGGAGTAACCCCAGCCTCCACCGTGGCTTTCGAATCGATTCACCGTTTGGAAATCGTCCTTAGCTGGTGCGACGAGTGATTCGCTGTCTCTCTTACACTCAACCACGCACGGTCTGCAATCAAAATCGGACATAAGTAAATGAGTTCTCAGATTTATTATTCAACCAGCTGAAACATAAAATAATAATTTAACAAATAAATAAAACCAACTTCAAAACCCCTTTGAAAAGTAAGAAATAATAAATAATTGGCTTTCGTAAGTCATTTACCTAGAAACGACAGATATATTATTGGTTTAGTAAAGAGAGTATGTGGGATGTATTATTAGAAAGTACCATTTATTCCATACGTATTACCTTATAAACTTGCCACCGACTTCGCTATATTTAATTTATGACTTCACTTAACCAATAATATACATGCCGTTTCTAGGGTTTTGAAGTCGGTTTTTCTATTTGTTAAATTATTATTTTATTTTATACTTTTTAGTGCTCATCGTATGAAACACATTTATAACATCAAGCAACAACAGCATAATGCCAATTGCTCATCACCATTTACATAATGTTGCTATCCAGGGTGCAAGGACATAAATCTTTGAGGAGTTCTCCTGGTTCTTCAAACCGAGTTCTATTTTACCCCATGCATTTTCATGAGCATAAATTGCTTCATAACTTTATAAAGAAATTTAATCGCCAACTGTGAAATATTCATCATTTGGGATTTCCGGTGATCATCTATACTTTACCAAATAATGCTTTTGGAACGTAACTGCTCGAGTTATTACAGAAAATACTAAAATTGCTATATGCTTGCCTATAATATTTGAAGAGTTCCATCGATTCCTTATAGATCCTCTAATTACACCTCGACTTTAAAACGCGACCAAACTGAAGATACATGTACACTACCGATTTAAAAAAAAACTAAATCGATTAATAAATGACGGAGCTGTGTAGTAACAAACATAAAAAAAAAACATGCATCCGAATTGAGAACCTCTTCCTTTTTTGAAGTCGGTTTAAAAGTACAACTTACTTTGTGTCATGTGCATAAGTTAGAGAATCCAAACAACCCAACAGATGTAAAGCCGCATGTATTCTGGTCACAGAGCTTGCGAGCGCAGAGGGGATGGCCAGCTCTTGGTTTAGCACCGATATATTTGACAACGCCACATCGTCTACGGGCCTTTCGTCGTTGCAACATAACACTTCATAATTTTCAAGGTTCTTGAAATCTTCTAATCTCTTCATGACACCATGATTGGGATATTCAATTTCAGCGTTATTGAGGTAGAATTCGGAGTCGTTGCTGCAATATCTATGAGCCCTGTGCGAATCGAACGCGAGGATGTTGTAGCACCTGACGACTCTCATTTGAGGCTGGTAGCACCAGAGCACGTCGTACAGGGGATCGAGGCAGGCGAGCGTGTTCACCAGGTCCACCTGCTCCGGGCCCGTCCACGCATTACACGAGCCGTCATTCTTATTGATCGTTATACATTTAAACGTGTGCTCTGGTCTATTTGGAAGGATAACTGAAAAGCGATAATACGTTACAGATATAGTGAATAATATGTTTCCATCGGTAAAACGCGGATCCCAATCGGAAGACGACGGGACCCGAAGTGTCAATTAATTATTGTATGAAATGAGTGACATGTTTATATTCATTAAAATGAAACTTTATTATTTACTGTCAAATGTCAAAATGAAAAATGACAACATGGTATGATGGGTACTGGCCCCCAATTCTCGATGCATTCGAGATAATGTCGATTGCGAGATTGAACGACAGATTCATACAGTTGTGTCAAATGAATATATACACTGACGTTTAATCTCGATTGCGAGATTATCTCGAATGCACCGAGAATTGGGGGCCTGCTGATGCTAATTGAGAGAGCACGATAAATACGAAATTTTCCGATAAAACACGATGGAAACTAATTATGCACTACATCTGTATAAGATTTGTCTTAGAACTTGGAGTTGAGATAGTTAAGAAAGTGGTTACTTTTACCTATCGTATTATGGTTGGCAGTAATAGTGGAGCTAAAGAGCGTGTCGGTATTGATGAGTGCTTGCGAGACCTGCACGAAGGTCTGGTCGCTCGAGGCGCTGACCCAGGCGGCCTTGCACGCGTGCCGCGGGCCCAGGCGCGGCACGCGGCCCGGCGTGGCATGCCACACGGGGCTGCGGTCCGCGCGCGTTGACTCTTCGGTGCGCGGCCGCCCGAGCGAACCTTTCTGTTCAACACTTCAAATCTTAACACCTTCGTTGACACTACATTAAAAAGACGAGCTACGTATGGGAGTGCAATGTGAATGTATGCCTGTTATAGTAGTTTATGCAACGATTGCATAATGATAGGCCTTAAAATACGAGTGCGGGTTTATGAAACGAGCCGACAGGCGAAGGGTACCTATCCCACACGTATGGGTTTGATAAAAAATATTTTGAGTTTCAGTTCTAAGTATGGGGAACCTCCGAAATTTATTGTTTTTTTTTTTTCTATTTTTGTGTGAAAATGTTTATGCGGTTCACAGAATTCATCTACTTACTAAGTTTCAACAGCATAGTTCTTATAGTTTCGGAAAAAAGTGGCTGTGACATGCGGACGGACAGACAAACAGACAGACATGACGAATCCATACGGCTCCGTTTTTTGCCATTTGGCTACGGAACTCTAAAAACATACTGAATTGATGTTTCGTATCGATAACTGTTTTAATATCTATGGATACTAGAATAGAGACCCACTTGAGTTTTGACAGCTGTTCCAAATTTAAAATCATAACGTTACAAAAATTGATACTGTATAACATTACAGTACAGATTTTACCTACTACCACAGCTCATAGTAAAATTGATTGAGCTCATAGTAATGCTAGTAATTTCCTACGGTTTTTGAATACATTATGGAGGTTTTATGATATGGGTGTAGATAAAATTTTATTAAAACTTTGATAGGGAACAAGTTGGGTGTGTTACTTGGTAAGAGCCAAAGGTGTAGAGCTCGCCGTCACGGGTGAGCACGGCGGAGTGGTTGCTGCCGGCGGCGACGGCGGCGGCGCGCGGCACGCGCACGCGCACGACGCGGTGGTGCGCCGACACGTCGCCCGCGCCCAGCTGGCCGTACTGGTTCGAGCCGAACGTTAACACTTCGCCTGGTTAACAATCAAACAAATCATTTGCAGGTTAAGCCCTGTAACTGGAACAAATAATTAAAATATAGGCATTTTAGGCTATCAGTAATCGTGTCGAAATGATTTTAATCAACTGAAATCATAATTAAAATAACAAATATGTTCTAACAAATTTAATCGCACCGGCAATGTATGACAAATATTTGACATCTACGCCGTATGCAGTAGGAACACTTCGTTGACATTTATTAAATTTGAAAATCCATTGATTATGAATCATAACTTTAAATTACTATGTCTCCGAACTAAAGGACTTTGAAACATTAGGACCACTTGGTAATAACTGGGGATACTCTTGAGGAATCTCCATTCGAATTATTTGCCCTAATTACAGGGCCCACCCTGTGTATGATCGAAGGCATAATTAGAAGGATGACTTTGAAGGATATTGTGTTGCCTTAAACGACGGCAAAAATAATCAATGTCTCTGATTTCGCGACGCTACTACACGTGTGAAAAATATACATTCACGCTGTCCAAAAGTTGTAATGGAAAACAAAAATACCACATAAAGTATTTACAATACGTAAGGAGAGTTGTCACTGACCATGTTCGGTGAGCAGGACCGAGTGATGCAGCCCGCACGCGACGGCGACCACGCGGTGCCCGCCCGGGACCGTGACGCGCGCGGGCGGCAGGCAGCTCACTTTGAGGCTCGCGTCCCGCTCCGCCTCCACACCCGTCGTGTGCCCCTCGTAGTGTCCGTAACGGGTGTTGTCTTTTTCTGACGATATACATATACAATTAGCTTAGTTACGATGACTACACATATTTCTACCTCTCCCTCTTACATCGCGTCGACAACAAACACGATGACAAAAACGATTACTCGGAGATCGCTCGACCGATGGGGATGATATTTTTTTTATCGATAGAGAATACGTCCAAGTTGGTCTTGTTGTAGTCAAAGTTGAGGTCCGATGAGAGGATCTAGGAGGAGTCTATGGAATTCCTCAAATATTAACTGCACTTATATAAAAATTTTGGTATTTTCAGTCAACTCAAGCAGTTGCGTCTCAATAACATTATTTGGTGAATTGGAACTGATGATGAAGACCATTGATGAGCACTGGAACTCCTCAATAATAAATATTTTCCGGGTGGAGATTAGTTTTCTGAATAAGGTTGGGAAGCAACTTATGCTCATGAAAATAAGAATCGATGGTGAAGAACCAGGAGTACTCCTCAACAATTGCCGTCCTTACACCTTGGATAGCAACATTTTATAAAGTGTGATGAGCAATTGGCATTATACTATTGTTATATGAAATTTCTGGTTCCGTGATTATATGAAATTTCCTATGTTGCTTTAAATATCATAGAATTCTTATAGGGTTTCCTGTAATCTGAAGGCAAAGTACTATTTCCTGTTTATTTTCAAATTGTTAGGGCCAGTAGTTTCAGAGATAAGGGAGCCGGAGGGAGGGACCGGGGGGGTGATCAATTGTCTTTTCCTAAATAACTTCAAAACCATTTATGCTAAAATTATTTAAAGAAATACACTTAAGATCCTCACGACGAGCCTTTTCATTTGTTATCGTTAGTAAAATAAAAGCATGTTACTAACCGCTTTTTAGGTCAGATCTAGCGGAGCCGTCGCCATCGTTGTCACACTTTGCCGGGGGCCGCTCGGCGCACACGCCCTTGTACGAGTCGGCGCAGTGCCGGCACACGCCGCATGAACTGCAGCCGCTATCACCTTCGCCGCACCCACATTTCCTGCGAATATAATAACACTTATTCTCGCCCGCAACTTCAACCAATCCATTTACCGTGATTCCTTCGGGAACTGCGATTTTTTCCGGGGTGAAAATTATCCTTCATGCTAATTTTGATCACAATCAGTCGTGTAGTAAAGATGTCAAAACAAAAGGAATAGAGAGACATGATCGATATCCAGTCATTTGACCGACAGTCAATTCACAAATTTTCTACGTTCTACAAGTGATTTATGTGTTATAATCATTACCAGACAAATTTGCTTTTTACATAATATCATTTGACAAACAATTCATTCATAATTTGTATTAACCTTTTGAACGCCACCGGCTGAGTGCGAGAAAGCGTGCCCCGAACGCCGGTTGACGGCTGTAGCCAACAAAATGTATGGAAAACGGCATGTCGTGGCGTCAGGGGCACGAAAATCTGCTGTCAGCTGCAGCCGACTGTAGCATTCAAAAGCTTAATTGGTCAAACAACGCCTGGCTTAAAATGTCTGACATATTGCATTATTTGGTATGTGCTTTATTTCACAATAGTTATTTATGCTACAAGTGCGGAAAGTAGGTGATTTCCGACGAGTGTTTAAGTCGATACGAGTCGGAAATCATCTAACGCACGTGTATCATACAACGTTTTACTAGCATTGAGCGAGGAAATAAAAACATATAATAATGATACACATATAATTTAAAAAATTATAAACCGACGTCAAATAGCCTTTGAAAACTTTTTTTTTTCACATTTTATTTATTTATCATGTGATTTAACGACACACATTTACTACATCAAGTAAAATAGCATAATGCTAATTGCTCATCACCATTTACAAACTGTTGCTATCCAATGTGCTAGAATGTTAATCGTTTAGGAGTTCTCCTGGTTTTTCACAACCGGTTCTGTTTTACCACATGGATTTTCCTGAACATAAGTTGCTTGCGAACCTAATACAGCAATCTAATCACCACCCGTGAAACACTTATCATTTAGGAGTTCCGGTGATCATCTATGGTCTTCATCAACAGTTCCACTTCACCAAATAATGCTTTTGGAACGTAACTGCTTGAGTTATCATAGAAACTAGTGAAGTTGCTATATGCGTGCCTATAATATTAGAAGAGTTCCATGGATTCCTCATAGATCCTCTTATCACACCTCGACTTTGACTACAACGGGACTAAACTGGAGGTATACCCTACCAATTAAAAAAATAATTTTCTAAATCGGTTTATAAACGACGGAGTTCAGCAGATGCTTAAGAATGGCTTTATTGAGGAGTCAAAAAGTCCGTATGCGTTACGAGTTAGTATTGGTTGATAAACCTGAAGGTCCACCAAGTTTCTGCATTGACTGAGAGCTGAATAAGAAAATCAAGACAGATTCTTATTCAATTCCTCGTGTCGATTTATTGAGTCGCTTGGAAGGCACATTTGCTATGCATGAGCAGCGCCCCTTAGACTTTCCATCAGATTTGCCTGTGTATTATTGGCTGATTTCGCAAAGCTCATTCACATTGATCTTGACTTTGACTTTGATCAAAGTGACGTTTATAAAACATATAGGTTAACAGCTGATTGAGAGAGGCTTTATTACTTAATCTCGGACCAAATGCTTAAGTGGCGCTTGTCATTAACACACTAAAAAGTACAAAAGACCCTCATCACCAAAGTAATGTATTGGACTCGTCAAATCAAAACCAAATGAGCCCAAATTGAGGGGTATACTAGTTAGTAGTTATTGAAGAGTTCCACTATCCACCTCCTGGCTCCATGCTTGTCATCCGAGTTGCATACATTTACAAAGCTTCAAATGGTTACGACAATTAGAAGTAGGTTAAAATGGACTTTAAGGATTTTATTACATTGTTTGTTAGTTACAAGTGAAGCTAATAAAAGGGTGTTAAAAGGAATGTGCATTTTGACTCTACTCACTCTCCAGGAATTCTGTTCGGCAGCCGCGCACAATGACACGCGCTGGAGAACCCTGTGCATTCTCGACAAAGCGGGCACACCCGGCAATAATCGGTCGTCCAAGTGTGCGTCACGCACAAAGGAGGCTCCTTGCCGCTTTGACGACGCGTCGAAAACGATTCTGCAATATTTATAAAGTAAACAACCCAACAAATAAAGTCCTAGCTTTATTTATGGTCGTTACAGCACTTACTCTCTTTAGTATATCCGAATTCTCTTCCACATTGGCCTTTGTTGTTAATGCCAAACGTGTAAACTTCGCCGAAGCTAGTCAACACTACGGCATGGGCTTTACCTAGTGCCACCTGTGAATTAAAAAAGAAACGGTCAATCGGCGTGGAGAGGCTCCCACTATAAATCTTTAACAGCCTATTTTCCCTGAAACTGAAACTGGGCAACAAAAGTTGACATGTTTTGAGTATACAGAGTTAGGTGACCCAATCACGAACGTATAGCGTAAATAAATGAATTCTTACTTTAGGGTCTAGCTTTGGAGAGCAACTGGAAAATGATATACAGATATAGTGAATAATAGGTTTCCATCGGTAAAACTCGGATCTCAATCGGAAGACGACGGGACCCGAAGTGTCAATTAATTATTGTATTCAATGAGTGACATGTTTATATTCATTAATATGAAACTTTATTATTTACTGTCAAATGTTAAAATGAAAAATGACAGCATGGTATGATGGGTACTGGCCCCCAATTCTCGATGTATTCGAGATAATATCAATTGCGAGATTAAACGTCAGATTCATACAATTGTGTCAAATGACTGTATGCACTGACGTTTCATCTCGATTGTGAGATTAGCTCGAATGCACCTAGAATTGGGGGCCTGCTGAAGCTAATTGAGAGAGCACGATAAATACGAACTTTTCCGATTATACACGATGGAAACTAATTATGCACTACATCTGTAGTTTCATACAAGAGAAAATAGGCTGTTGTGACAGACAGACAGACATACACCCGAGTGATCCTATAAGATGTTCGCAACTCTAAAAAAAGGATAAGTGAACATTGTTACTATTTGAATCTTCACTATTGACTCTATCTATATACAATACAATCGTAATGAGGAAAAAGTATGTACATTGAAGATAACAATGAAAAAGCGCTATGGGGGCTTCAGTCTGTTTGTCTAATTGTATGTGCGCAATAATCTTTTAAACTACTGGACGGATTTCACTGCAGTTTTCGATATTATATTAATGACCGGACATAGGCTATAGAAACCTGCACGTCTAGCACGACCGCGAGTCCTTTGTCGCTCAGTGCATCCCTTACATATTTGACTTTTTGACAGAGACGCACTGCGCGCAAAAGACTCGCGGGCGTGTCGTGCTAGCCCCCCTGGGTTAATAAAACTAGAAGGAGGTAAAAGAGCGGATCGATGTTAGTATTTTCATAAACCCTTATGCATTAAAATTGAAATTATGCATTTAATGGCCGCATTAAGAAACGAAATTCGGCCATAAGCCCTTTATTTACTATATTAATGTTTATTTGGTTGTTGTTTGTTGTTTTGTGTGTTCGTCTCCTATGTATTCCTATACAATTAATCAGATTACACCAAAACTTTTGTGAGGTGATGTACGCGCAACCGGAAAGGTTTGTACTCAAAAATGTAAGAAAACCGGTCAAGTGCGAGTTTTACATGCTGCATGCATGTTGAGGGTCCCGTACTTACCTATGAAAAAGAGAGAGTACCTTTTAGGTACGGAACACTAAAAAAAACCAAATAGCATTTAACAACCGGGTAACCATTTACAACCTTCCTATGAAATAAGACAAGAAATAACTTTCGCATGCTCCTATCTCTGTACAACCGTCGAGTGTGATACGACCTTGCAAAGGATATTCCGTTTAAATTTTTAGTTATGCATCTACTTTTGAAAGTATACAATCTTTACAATACACTGCGTTGCCACGCAATGACTCAATACCCCTTAACAATTACCTGTATAACTTTCTCATGTCTTAATGCAGTGACGAGTCCCGTAGAATCGCATTGCTGTGTATCTTTGCCAAACATAAGTAGAAGTCCCTGCCTCGTCACCAGCGCTGTCGATCCGTAGTTACACGCGGCATACACAATGAAGTGCCCGTCCGCCTGACGATACGATGACGTACATTAATAAGAAAATATATAAAATGATATGTTTATCATTGAATAGCAGATTTAGTATTGAGGATTCATCGTATACACACCTTGAATACTTTCTTAGGTCTGGTAGGTTTAGGAGTCCGACGGTGTTTGCTGGCATTGCCGTCCTCGCCGCGACGGGCCATGCCCGTGAAAAGTGCAGTGCCATTATCCAAAACTAGAATCGCATGCACACCTTCGTGACCCACCGCAACCTTAACAAACAATATTCTTAATAGTTTTATTTAAACAAAACGAAGCTACGACTGATTCATTTTAATTTATTTAGGTAATGTGAGGTTGGGTAAGACCACTAGGGCAAGACGATCACTCATATCGCATATCTCGATAATAATAAGTTGCTTAAAAAAAACTTGCTCAAAACAGGCTCCAATCACAGATGACTCTCTTCTACTTGTAAATATGACCAACATAACCGAATTCAAATGTGAACAACATCAACAAAACACTGAACAACATCAACAGGCTGACCGGGTGAGATCGCTCCTATATTGTAAATAGTTCTGACCACATAAACTTAAAACTGAAACAAATACCTATTGCATGTAGGAAGCTACCGAATACAGACCTAACCCAGCTTCTCTTTAAATCTATACTTTTAAAACAAGAAGTTAGATAAAACAAGTCGGTCAAGCCAATTCGGTCACATGTTTCGACATCATTTTCGTGAGTTCATTGTGAAGCTACTGATAAAACTGTGTTTAGCTGCTTTAACTCTGATCATAGGGGTCCAAAAACTTCTTTCAGAGTGTTTGTTACCACCGCATCAATCATCAATAAATAACATACTAATATTTTTAAACTTTTCTACTCGACTTACAGTTATAGGCCTCTATAACTGTAAGTTGAGTAGAAAAGTTTAAAAATAACGTAATGACCAAGGTTCCTGTTACCCCCCTTATGGAAACTGACCCTAATCTACTGTATGAAGACCTTTCTAATGTTATTAATTGTGAATTCGGAACCATTTTCAAAACTAAAACTATCCGTAATGGTACTAACAAACCTAGGTTTAGTGATTGGGCCTCAGTGGGCATTCATAGAAGCAGAACCAAGATGTACGAGTTATACGAAAAAAAGAACTGCAACCAAGATGCCAACTTCACCGAATATGTCCAAAAATATTCAAAGGTATTTAAAAAGGTATGTGCCGTCGCCAAGTCAACTTATCTTAGCAATAAAATTAAGATAGCAGATAGTAAGGTGAACAGCCTGGAACGTTATCAAAACTCAAAACTGAAACAGGTAAACCAAGACCCCAATGCCACTTTAAACTGAGAGTGGAAAATCAAATTTTGACGTCTGATTCGGATGTGGCAAGCGCTTTTGAGGAGTTCTTCGCGAATATAGCAGTAAGTACCACTCGTGAACTCAACTCCTCTACTGCGATTGCGGGTGGATATGGAGTGGTCGCGAATTATCTAGTCGGGTAATATCAAGAACGTACATTAACCGGACCCTCTGCGATCTATCAAAGACTATGTGTTTTATTTCTGGATGCGATCGATATAGCTGAAGTCAAGAAGACGCACGACACGAAGACGCGGACGGTTGTCCATTAGTAAAAAAAAAAACGAACCTGAATCACTTTACATTTCTTGACGTTAGGCGCGTTGTTTCTTGATAACAAAGTCTCTTTCATCAACGTCCAATGTCCTACGTGCGAAGATGCGGCTTTGTAACCCAAGCTGGTGCTTTTTCCCGTAAAGTAAACCTTAAACAATGATTCTTCCCGTTATCTGATCGCTACTTAAAAAAAAAATGTTACTTTGTATAATTTTAGTGGTCATTTTATTACTTGCCTTTCCAGAATCAGTACTTAGCAGCCCAAAATCTTGTCCAGTACTGATTCCCAAAAGAGGATCTTCATCATCATCATTCAATTGCATTGCGACCGGCGCGTCGAGCTCCACGGTTCTTCTTGAAAGACCGTCTTCAAAAGGAGCACGCCCGAAAGCTAGCGTGCGTCTTCGCAGGAGGTGCACATTAAGTTCCTTATGAGAAACCAACACGGTTGGAGTAGTGCCAACTCGCTCCGATGTACTCACGTCGTACATTCTAATCGTAAGACTATCCTGTTTGTAAATAGCGTAAAGAAAGTTAATCATTAGTTATAATTAAATTAATAAAATACCTATAATACCGATAAATTTTATTAAAATAGCCACATTATCCACAATTTTATAAATAACACAACTATAATACCTACGCATGTAATACTTACGAAATTTGTTAGTAAAATCAATCCTAGTTGGTTACCGTCAGTAAAAACAGCTGATTTTTGTTCTATGGGAGCAGGCTGGCCAGGCTCCAATCTTATCACATTTTTAACTTCAAATGTATCTTTATCAATTTCATAAACTTCAGTCTTTTTCCTTCCAATCCTAACATAGAGCTTATTCTGCAAATAACACATTTGACTTATTTGGTCAGCCACTCAAAACTAACAACAGTCACGACGATATAGGCTAGGGGCTAGTACAACATGCCCACGCGTCGTTTGTCGCTCAGTGTGTCCCTGTCCAACTAGTCAAATATGTAATGGATGTACTGAGTGACAAATGACTGGTGCGTCAGGCCGTGCTAGCTATACAGAGCTATGCAAAACAATTAATTTGGACAATAAGTGATAGAATGTTAAATATTTTTGAACTTTCACACTGTTCACATAATTGCTGAATTTTTTTGAAATATCGCTCAGTACAGACAACAGAGTAAGTTTTATATTCTTTATAGTCATACTATAATGTTACAGTTATACTCATAATATATTATTTATAAATAAATAGGTACTTATTATATGATATTGCGTCTTTCAGGCTACCGGGGATCATATTATTACAATTTACTTATAAAGTGTTATTCCAGGCATCATTAACTGGATCTTAACTGATAAATAATATGTGAAAGTTTAAAAGATATTTAATATGCATTCACTCAGAAATATAAATTTACTCATCTAATATGACTATTTGTATGGTCTTGTTTTATCTGTGCGGTGATTTATTTGATTGCATTTGTTTTAGATTTCTCTTCCGATCCCCCCGATACTGAACATTCTCCCTTCTTGTCTCATGTCTACTTCGCAATCGTCGAAATACACCTCGTGCAACTAAAAAGTAAAAGCCATTAAAAAGATAGATTATATTACTTACTTTACAGTAACCTAGCCAGCCATGTCTATCACTAGCAAAGAAATCTGGTTTGTACAAATAAACATGTTGTTTAATAGAACTGCCATAACCCGAGCCAATCTTCAGGAGGCCTTTGGAAGTGAAGACATAAAGGAAGCAGCCGTCTGAGACGAGTGCGCGAACAACCAGTTCGCCCGCACCCGTCGTCAACTGCGGTGGGAGGTCTACGGGGAAGCTGGTCACAAGCGACCGGTGAGGGACGCCATGGTTCAGCCACTGGTTGCGGGACGAAGAACCTAGGATTATAGACAGGACACTGCGTTGCAGTGTTGTAAGGTTTGCTGGCACCTGAAAAAGAAATCAAATGTAGGAAATCAGGGTTTGTTTCAATAACTACAAATTATTAAATTAATTGTTTAAAATACCTGAAGATACTGCTTAGAGAGAGAAGGCACAGACATAATAAGTGAAGTCACTGTATTTAACAAAAGTTCTAACTCGCCTCTGGCCACAGACAAGGCTATTAGACAGGAACTGCTTAATGCTGTAAGTGCTGTTGGAGTATGTGCATGGGACGGTGGTACATTGCCACTTGCAACTTCCACTAACATCGCATGCAAATTTAATATTATCTAAAACAATAACGACCAGATTATTAATAAAATAATAGTAGTTTATGCAACGGTTGCATAATGATAGGCCTTAAAACACTAGTGCGGTTTTCATGAAACCAGCTTTAGCGAGTTTCATAATAAGATCGCACGTGTGTTTTAAGGCCAAATTATGCAGAGTTGCATACATAACTTTATCTACACACATATTATAAATCCTCCATGATGGGTTCAGAAACAATATTTTCTGGCAACAAGTTTTTTGTTGCAATCGTGGCTGCATATTTCCGGTATCCGGCGCATTTTCACATCACACACACTCCGAGAAGACTACTATTCATATTTTCAACTAAAATGTAAATTACAAACAACTTTTTCTGTTTAATTCAACAACAATTCTACTTTCGTTCAGCAAAACACCAACATAATGGTGGCAATTCGATCCTCTGTCAAGACCATTTTTTTTTAAATCATAGACAAACGAATGAAGTCTCTATTCTCATGTCACTCGAGATCAAATGTTGTGCAGTTTATATTAAAAAAACATACTGAATCGACGTTTCGTATCAATAACTGTTTTAATATCTATGGATACTAGAATAGAGACCCACTTGAGTTTTGACAGCTGTTCCAAATTTAATCTCATTTCTATACTAAAAACGATACGGGAATAACATTGCAGCACTCGTTTTACCTAATTGGTTGTCAAAATGGTGGTCATTGCCTACGGTTTTTGATTACACTATGGAGGTTTTATGATATGGGTGTAGATAAAATAAGGTATATATACTCAGACGCACAATCCAAGAGGATGTATAAATGTTGATTATTAATGTAATATTTCTAAATTCTACCTCTGTAGGTTCTTGTGCTAGTTCCTCAGGTGCATGACCTTGAAGGATGTCCAATAAAGCTTCCAAAGCATGTTCACAAAAATGTGTATCTGTGACCCGGGCCTGCGATATCAAAGAGAACACTGCGCGCAAGCCAATACCGGTGATCTGAAATAAAATTTTGCTAATAAAATAATCATTATTAGACTAAATTATAGAATTAAAAGGTAAACGGGTAAAGTGGATGTTTGCCCATGCTCAGGGCTGGGTTCCGTAGCCTTTATAACTCCGAAAACTATTAGCTAGCTTTTTATTAAACGTTATTTGGTGTTCTTTTCGAAGATTTTCAGTAGGTATAAACAAGTTAGTTGTGACGGTTTTCCTTTTAACGTCGTAATACCTGTAAAGACGGTCCAAAGTCAAGAAAAAATAAGCCCTAAATCCCACATGCCTAAACCTATCCGAATCACGAGTATGTGTATGTTCAGCGATTTTCACTAATTTTAAAGTTATTTGAATTCTTGTGACGATTTTTGAATAAATTTCTGGATTGTAGCAAAACCGTTAGGCTACGTCCACACAGGCAGGTGGTTTGCTTAGCGCCTAGAGCCTAGCATGCCACGTAGCGAATAGCTTAGTAAAATGAACGTTCCAGAATGTTCGCGAGCGTCCGCACTGCGCGCTTGCCGCCCACCTAGTCGCGTAGCGTATATCCAAGTAAACAAAAATCGCTCGTTTAAAATTAAAAAGAAATAACGTGAAATACAAATCCAATCCAAATTAAATTTTAACTCGTTTGAGTAAACTTTAAAACAAAATTGAATTTCATTTGGACTTGTTCCCTTTTATTTTTAACGTGCGACATGTTGGTTTTTTGTATCGAGGCGCAAGGTATTTTAGAAGAAAAAAATGTATGAAATATTAATTGCATCAGTTTCAGTACGCAAATATTCGTAACAATTTTCGTCAAATTTTGCAATTGTTTATAAAGAACATTAAACTCCCCATGACTTGACCATGACTTATTTATGTCATGAACCCAACATAATGGATAAGGCCATGAAATGGTCTATTTTAAAAAGGATTTTTTTGTACGTACAGTAGTCTTAGAGCCATTTTTGAAAGTGACATCTCGTCAACACAACAAGCAAATGACCAAGGCTTCTAGCGACCCACCACGCAAACCACCTCCAGTGCGGCCACCGTGTAGCCCAGCAAGTAGCCAGGATGCAAGCCACTAGGCTCTAGGCGCTAAGCCAGCCGCCTGCCTGTGCGGACGTAGCCTTAGTAGCGTAGTCAATAAAGCGGTTTATTGAACGATGACCCAGGCATTCAGTTCTATGTCGATGAAACTTTGCTGGGCTGTATACAATGAGCCAAGACATTTTACAAAACCGGTCAAGTGCGAGTGAAACCCGTGTGGAGAGGGTTCCGTTCCATACATGATTAACTAAAATTTCCCATGTTACTTTAAATACCATAGACTTCTTACAGGTTTTTGTATCATCTATAGGTAAAGGCTATTATTTGTATTTTTTTCAAAATTGTAGGCCCGGTAGTTTCGGAGATAAGGGGGGGGGGTCAATTTTCACCTATTTTCCTGAATAACTTCCAAACCAATTATTTTAAAATTCCAAAAAAAACATATTAAGGATCCTCACAATAAGCCCTTTCATTTGATATGTCACATGATAGAGTTTGCTTCACTTTTTTTTTAATTTTCTAATTTGCCCCCAAAAGTGGGCCCCATGTTCAAAATTAATTTATTTACGTTACGCATCCCTGTTGCGGTCACCAATTTACATATGTATACCAAATTTGAACCCTAAAAATATCCAAAATGCAACCATACCGAAGTTAGGAATTTATACCTAAAAGTACAAATAGCTTAATTTAGAGTAACGGGTAAGAAAATTCAAAACAATGTGCATACCAATATCAATTTAAACTGACGTCAATTTAAACTCCTTAGGGAAAAATCCTCAGCCCGATTTCCTTTTTTGATTATGTTAGGTAGTCGCATTTACAATGAAAACCAAAATATAAAATAAAAAAACCGGTCAAGTGCGAGTTTGACTCGCGCGCCGAGGGTTTCCGTTCCGTTTTGATTCCCATAATTGCGAATAGCAAAATATGACGTTTTTTCGTGATATTACCACACATTTACAGTTTTCGGATTTTATCTTTTACATGTGCCATATGACCTTGCTTCTTGCCAAATTTCATGATTTCAGGTCAACGGGAAGTACCTTATAGGTTTTGCTTCCCTTTTAATTGCGAATGGCAAAGTATGCTGTTTTTTCGTGGTATTACTACAAATTAACTGTTTTCAGATTTTTTCCTTAACATATGCCATAAGACCTTTCTTCTTGCGAAATTTCATGATTCTAGGTCAACGGGAAGTAGGTTGTGGTTCCCTTGCGAATAGCAAAATATGGGGCGTATCTTTTGATTGCGTTGACTTTTTTGATAGCTCCAACGGACTACAGGCCCGAGTATTTGATATTAATTACAACTTGACACCTCCACGCGTTCCTGAGAAAAAGGGTCTTGACAGACAGATAGACAGACAGACAGACGGACAGCAAAGTGGTCCTATAAGGGTTCCTTTTTTCTTTTGAGGTACGGAACCCTAAAAATTGTATCACTATCATTGGCTTACCTATTACTTCCCACAGCTGGCACACGGGGGCGTATTTACCCTAGGGCCAACCGGGCCATGGCCCGGAGCGCCAATCCGCCAGGGGCGGCTATGCCGATTGCATTTTGTTTTGGTTTTGGCGCCATTCAACCAACTTTTAAACTTTTCCTTCTCGCCTTTTTTATTTTTAGGGTTCCGTAACTCAAAAGGAATAAAACGGAACCCTTATAGGATCACTCGTGTGCCTGTCTGTCTGTCTGTCCGTCTGTCACAGCAAATTTGCTCCGAAACTACTGAACCGATTGAGTTGAAATTTGATACTCATATGTAAGTCAGTGACCGCAACATGAAAGTGCAACGTAAATAAATGAATTTTAAACATGGGAGCCACTTTTAGGGGGAAATTCACGGGAAATTAGAGAATTAAAAAACAAATCTTTGCAAACCATATCGTGTGACATATCAAATGAAAGGGCTTGCTGTGAGAATCTTAAACACCTTTTTTTTAGAATTTTAGTATATCTAGTTTGGAAGTTATTTAGGAAAATAGGCGACAATTGACCATTCCCCCCTTATCTTCAAACTACTGGGGCTACAATTTTGAAAAAAATACATACATACACTTATAATAAGTCTATGGTATTTAAAGTAACAGGAAACTTCAGATAATCATGTACAGAACGGAACCCTTTCCACGCGAGTTTAAATTGCACTTTTCGTTTTTTCTTGTCAATCTCAATCAAGAATTATCTTCGCTCACGGATTTGTGAGGAAGGTTTAAATAGTTTAGCGATTCTCAATATTGAAGCCGATTAAACAAAACAACTAAATAACGAAATCATCATTAAAGACTTTGTAAATTAATTTGTACACCGCAAAAAATTTAACGTTATTAAAAAATAATTAAACATTTTTTATTTTTTTTTATTTAAATCGTATGTTCCTTGACTTCTGGAGCGGCGAAACTTATTGGCTCGGGGCGCCAAATTTCAAAATACGCCCCTGCTGGCACAAATGAGGAAACCTTATAAATAAGATCAATCTCGTGTCTGACTGTCTATCTGTCCGTGTGTGTAATAAATGTATAATGGAATCCCCTTGCCACCAAATACAACAATTATTCTTTGGGGTACGTGGGAACATGCGTTGCACTTTCTCAAGTATTTTGAGGTAATACAACGTGTTTTAGACACATTTCGTAATATAGAGGCAATGTGTATCGCAAAAGCAAAAAAGCCATTCGCAGTGCAAATATTCCTAATTACTTAAATTTTATAGCCAATTATCTACATTCCAGACGGTATAATTACTTATAGCGTCTTGAATTATCTGTAGATTGCAGTGCCCAAATCTATGCATCGCCGAAAGTTGACATCATATAAAAAAACATACAAACATATATCGTAATTAAATTTGAGTGCAAACGGGGAAAAAGTATCAAAAAGCTAAAACTCGTTATGAAAATTTTTTTTTTGACATATTTACTGATTTTTTTAAAGTTGATATTAGGGAAGAAAATAGAACTTGAGTCATCGATACATCGTTCAATATTAGATCACTTCTATCCTTTAGAATATGCATCAATTATAACCGTCGATGTGGAACAATAAATTTAGTGGATTTCAAGTGAATTGGTTATTTGCTGCAAGATTCCGAAAATTAACAGTAGAAAATTTGGAAAAATACTGATCGTTTATTACGAAAATTACACAAAATACAACAAGCAGTAAATAAACATTTCTTTTATAAAAATTAAACGCATTGCCTGCTTATTATGACAGGATATATCATAATCTATTCATCCTCCTTGTCCCATGAGGTAAACAAACCTAGAACTTAAAAAAGATACTAAAATACCTGCTTCATTTAAAAGAAAATAAGTTTGCTTCACACAAAGTAACCTTTAGGTTAGAAATTTTATTGTTTACTCTATAAGACAAGTTATTTTGAACCAACTATATCTCTACCTGTGAACACTTCATGCAAGATATTATAGTAAGATTTTTCGCTAGGCGCAAACTTAGTCATAAATCAAGCGGTGCATCTATATAGCAGCCCTAATTCGCTGTTAGTCGGAGAGAGCGCAATTACATAGCAACTTCTTAGAGGTTGCGAATGTGTTACCGTATTATATTTTTTTCTTTAGACTACGCTTTAATTTCATTATTATGTCCTTAAATACTCAGCACAAAGCAGCGCTTACTTGCTCTAGGGTTACAAAGTTGCATACAGTAGTATATTGTGCGTCTAGGGTCGTAAGAAGGGGATAACTAACGAGAGTCTGTTAGAAGCCCGACGCCGAAGGCGGGAGGGCTTTTAATGACGAGTTTGTTATCCTCTTACACTGCCCGTGATACACACAATGTTTTTCATCACATTTGCGAGGAAAATAAGAGAAAAAAAAGAAAAAATATATATTCTCATTGTACACCGAAAATTACCATCAGGTGGGTAGAATAAACTGTATGTCGCGTGGGTTGCGCGCTACTTGTATAAGAAAACGATCACTGCCGGAGCCGGCGCGGCGTGCGCCAGGTCCGGCGAGGTGCGCGTGGCGCCGGCTCCGGCCGCTACGCTATAACTCGCGCTGACGGCGGGCAGTATAGAGCAGCTAAATTGGCTATAGCTGCTATATACGCCTGCGTATAATAACACTCTTTCCGAGCAAGTGTGATGAAAAATTCATTATTACACTGTTTTGATTTTTATTTTTTAGTTCAGTTATTTGATCGCGACGTTTACACGACCAGCCACCCATTCCGCCCATTCACAGTCCGACGGGACAGCTGACCTGACATTCATCTTAATTACTGGGTGCAACCACTTTTGTGTGGACTGTCAAAGTATTAGCAAGACAGTCCACATGTCGGCGGCCATATAGAACTGTGATTGCTCCGTCTAAAATGTGTTATGCTCAACGTACTGCTTGAAAAGATTTGCCTGAAAGTACTGCCTGTTTTTTTTTTAAATATATTATCTCTGTTATTTTTTATGATTTTTTAAATACAACGATACTCGTATAATCACGCGCGCAAACGTTTTCTGATTAGAATACGCCGGGCCCTCACAGAGATACGACGTATCGCTCGCTGCGCCACCCGTCCCGCTACGATTGATTGATAGTATGGTAAGTTAGTAGTTAATATTATTCGTTAGTACCTATTTCAAATTACATCGTATGTTGCTTAGTTAAGACGTTTATTTAGTTATTCGACGATGTGATGTAAACAATATACATAAAAGGTGAAAAAGTTAGCCACAATTTATATATTATTAATTAAAATTACTTATTTATTGGGTTGAATTGAATTAAATACTTATTACATGTTTTTAACAAATATCGTTATTTTCAGCGAAAGTAATATGTACCTGTTTGCGGGCTGAATAGCATCAATTTCCATTAAAGACAGAAAAAAATAGCGAGATGACGCTTTCTGGGAAAAGAAAATGAAAACCTTATTGGATTTTTATGAAAAGTGTCTTTAGCCCGAGATAATTGATCCCAGAAAGAGCAGATTGATATCAATAAGGGACATTATGTTTTTGAAGTTAAATACGTTCTCGTTCAACCTTTTATTTATTTAACTAGGTATTAGGTTTTTTTTTAGTATGGGTTAGATAATGGATAATTAACTATTAATATTAATAGTAAGTATTAGTATTTATTACTTTAATTAAACAAAGTCTTAAAATTCCCTAATAATGTATCGAGATTATTTAAGCCAGCGCCCGCATCCTCTCGCACACAGAGAGTAATGAAGTGTGCGTCAGGAATTTACCGTTTTCTGGTATGGTAAATTTTCGCCCATTTTCCTAAATAGCTTCCAAACTATTTATCTTAAAATTCTAAAAACAATTAATGCGGATTCTCACAACGAGCCCTTTCATTTGATATGTTACACGATATAGTTTGCAAATCTTTAATTTTTTTTAATTTTCTAATTTACCCCGCGGACACGAAGACCATACTTCCTAAAGCGAATCCGTCTTAAATTAGTTTCGATCCATTAAATGTAACCAAGTCACAACTATTTTTCCAAATATTTTTGTTTTTGTATTTTAAATTAAATATTTCCGTATAAGTATTACTATCGCATTATTTTCTTACGCTCTAATTTCAGAAATTACAAGTCAAGTGTTGAAACTAATGTTACTCGTTCCTTGGGCGGTTGAAAAAGTTATTACTCGTTTACACAAAGTTGTCTCCTACTTATTGCTCATAACTAGTCATGACCAGCTGACAGACGTCACCGGCCCTAACATGCATGGCACAAAGATAAATTAGAACCGTTTATCTCTATGACTATCTCTTTCGTCGGCACTCGTGTGTGAGAGACGCACTTAGAGATAAACGGTTAATTTATCTTTGTGCCATGCATGCTAGGGCCGGGAACGCTTTCTCATTGGCGGGATTATAGGTCTACAACCATTTTTGTAGTAGTCAAATTGTGGGTCTTGGTTCTCGCATTATCATTTCTAAATAAGACTAAATGCAAATTGAAATTAATAATAATAATATACAAAGCTGAATTTGTTGCATTATCTTTAAAGGGTCGTAAAAGCTTAATTTCTCCGAAGTAACTTAAAAACTACTTTATTTTATGGCAAAATAACTCTTAAAATTTGTTGGAAAATTAAAAAGACATCATAGCAAAAACATCATTCAAATGGATTAAGTGCCAAAAATCGTCCTTTTACCTTGAGTACTTGAATGGTTGAAATTTCCTGATTTTTATTAATTTTTAAGTGAAAAAAATGTTAAACTACTTTTCTAATTACAATACATTTTCAAAGACTACGGAACCCTAAAAAATGAAACATAAAGCAATCATGAAATCTCCACAGCTAAATACAGGTTGTCCCGACAATCATGGTCCAAATGAAAAACTCGTGTAGATACGACCATGTGCTATTATAATAACCCAAAATAGGTTTAGTAAAAATCAGTGGCGAACCGTCAAATATTTCCTACGGGAATCCGGAAGAATTAGAACCGTACGTGTGAGTCTGACATTTAGTTAGAGTAAAATGGACTTCACTGACAGCTAGCCCTAGCTTTTTAGCTTTTGGTGAAGCAGTCAGGAATCGCCATGTAGGCAGGCTGCGCCACTGGTAGAAATTGCACGGATTTCGAGATATTCACGATTTAAATATATATAAATATATATAAAGAAATATCATAAAAATTTTAATGATTGTTACTCCTGATTAAATGCGCTATAAGATATATATATACATATATCACAATTTTTCAAAAACGCGACCAATTTTTGTCATAAGCCTAAATCAAATTTATCTAAATTTGAAGACCTGTGGTGAAAAATAATAATAAAATTAAAATAAAAGAAGCCCATTTAATGATAATTCAGACAAAAAAAAACAAATAGTATCTTCTGCTTAGAAAAAAATTATTATAATTTTATGATGACGAAGCGGCTGTTTTGTGAAATTAACCAACATTTTTATTAATTTGATTTCAATGTTAAATTTACAGTGAATTTTATAACAAACAGTATCTGAAGAAATAACTCAATAAAATGCTATTTTGTTAATAATAAATCGCAACACTTGTTCAAAATGCCCACCACCAACTGAAACACGGGCTCTACACCGCCTTTTAAAAGATTGTAATTTTGTGTACGTAGCGGCGCTACTTATTTATTGCGCAGTAGTTTAAATGCATTCGCGCAGATTTTGAATATTTTTAACCAGCTTTTTGTACCCCATCTCCTTCAGACATACCATGCTATTTTTACTAAACCTATTTTGGGTTATTTTAATAGCACATGGGCTTATCTACACGAGGTTTTCATTTGGACGACTATTAACGGGACATCTGTATATGAATAAGAATTTTTAAGAAGGGGCAAAAATTCTGCATGCAGAGAGCATTGCCGCAGGAGAGATTGCTAGTCCATTATATACCTTTGGTAACTTTGCCATTGGAAGTTGGGAAGAAAGGTCATCATTGTCACTGTCATCAGAGAAATCTGACACCAACCCATGAAGACATTTACAGTGAGTAAGCACAGATCTACGGACAGTAGCATATACAGCAAAATTGGAAGGGTTCCCCAAGAGTGCTGGAGCATAGCAAACAGCAACAGCATTAGCAGCTTTCAGCCTTGGTAGTTTTTCTTTTTTGCCAATCTTTTTCAGGGTTTTCTTCTCAGATTTCCTACAAAATAAATTGTTTAATTATATTATGGTGAATAATATACCTACTGCCCTCCAGTGCTTAACACTTTCATTACTAGGCCAAAAACCAAGACTTTTGCAGCATGCCGGCCAGCTAAAACTAGTATAGAATGAACTCCGCTCAGGAGTTGTCCAGCATGTGATCGAAGTTATTGAGAACTCCCGAGAGTTCCCAGTACTAAATGTGTTAACACATTTACAGTAGCAGCATTAGGGTAGGGCGCCAGAAATGAAGGAGCTTTAGAGTTGCTATATTTTTTAACGCATGAATTTGGATAGCAGAAATGGGACGCCATCTCGCCCAGGGACGCTGGTAGTGCTAAAACTGCCCATTTCAGTAAAAAAAAAGTTGCCTGATAGTAAAAATAAAATTAGTATTTTAGATTTTAGGGGTAAAAAGGGCAGAGTAATTACAACACATACAATATGTATTTTTTAATTAAATACTAGCTGTGCCCATCATGTGTTGCAATGGTTTTATTCTACCCAGGTATGCCCACAACAAGGCACCAAATTTTGGTTATAATTCGATGAATGGGATAGGAATACACAGGAGACAAACAAACAAACATTCATTTTCATATATTAGGTACATTATAGAATTAATTCCAGAATACAATACCTAGTGCCACTCCAACATAATTTCCTGAAGTACTTTTTATAATTCTCAGGCACCATGCATGCTAGCTCCGGCACTGGGACTCTGGTTGCCATTCTGGGTCCAGTTTGATCAACTATTTCTGTAACATATATATGGTTTATTATATCAGTGTAAACAATAAATGCAGCCATAGTATAAAGAGAAGGAAGTATCGTATCTTCATACAAGCACACCACGCGCGGCGCACGCACACTTAAACACGTCCATGACCCGTTTCCCCTTACTACGCTCATTTTAGCGGGTCGAGATTTGTTTAAGTGTGCGTGCGGCCACGCGCGGCGACGCATAGATACTTTGGCGCACACATACAAGCCGCGCGCGGTGTGCTTGTATGAAGATACCCTACTTCCTTCTCTTTATACTATGATGCAGCGGTTAGAATCATTTTCATTCAGCCAGCGTTTTTAAATTCAGTATGTATGTAAAGGAACAATATATTTATTATTATAATAAATGTGTTAGCTGGCTTACCCATTATTTAACAGTACCTAATAAATCAACAAAATTTAGTTCTTATGATCATAGTAAAATCTGTAAATTACAAATCCCCAACAACAATGGTGGCAGTTAAGTGTGACAGGTATGTGTAGACATGGCTAAATTACAATTCTACTAAGAGGTTGCACATCAACAAAACTTTTTGACCTGGTTGTGACGAAAAAAGACTCCATTAGTTGCAGGTCCCTGCCTTCTTAGGTATTTTATAATGACCACAATGGTAATAATAGTTATTTAAAAAAAAAAACAAATATTAAACTTATTATATGGAAAGAGAAAGAACAGGTATGACTGAATTTCGCTTTCCTGAATTAAGTATAAGGTAGGACTTTTAATTTTTAAGCATACCTATTGTTAGTAATGTTATTGTTTTCATAGCCACTTAACTAACAACATTAAATAGGTACTCCATTTTGACATGTTTACATTAATTGTATTGATATAATGAGTAATAATGTGGTATACAGTAAATGTGACAACCTGGAAATGCATTGATTAAAAAATATGAATTGAGTTCTTTAAAATGAAAGCTGGGACAAACATTTCTTTATATAAAAATATATAAAACACAGTAGGTATAATCAAACACTTAATAAGCTTCAAGTTTATATGTGCACAAAAATATTAAAGACCATGAAGTTTATAGTTTAAATAATGGTCTTACTCAAATAGCTAAAGCAACCTAACCAACCGCAACTGCGTGGACAATTATTTATCTCGAACAAATTATCATTAAGTGTCGATGATTAAATTATACAAATTGTATCCGAGACGTGATTTTAAATTTATGAGAATACTTGCACACATTTCATTTCTTAATAAATACGCACACATAAAACATTTTAGAAAGAAACATTGTACTACTGATAAACAGTACCTGAGAGCGTCCGAGTTTCATTCTTGTTGTTATAATTAAAGTAAACTTAGTGGGTATTTCAAACTAGGCGAACAGCTTACAAAGCTTGTAGTAATGTCAAAAAATCAATAAACACACGCAGTGTTGCCATACTTACATTAAAAAGTTGCTAGATGTATCCCTAGAAGTAGCTAAATATTTTAGGACGTCGGCAAAAAAGGTGCTAATCATTTTAATGAAAATTAAATGAGCATAAAATAAGGTTAAAAAATAATTAAGCTGGTTTAATAATAAATTATCGTAAAAACAAAATCAGCTGTTATTTTATTTACAATTATGAAGTTAAGCAGTCCATTTTGACGCATATTTATATGAAGGCGATTGCCGGGATATATGAAAATGAAAATGAATGAAAATGAAAATATTTATTTTGCAAGTAGGCCTCACGGGCTCTTTTACATGTCTGAATCTATCTATATCATGATATGGTGGTTATTTTAGTGTCTCAAACAACAAAATGTTAAAATGTAATATGCTACTTTTATTTTTTGTAAAATAAACTTTAACATAAAGGTTGAGTAACAAAATATGGTAAAAATTGTGCTAGATGCTAAATATAATTTTTTGTTGCTAAATGAGCTAAAAAGATGCTAAGTTTAGGTACAAGATAGGTAAATTGGCAACACTGAACCCACAATGCCAATATTGCTAAAGCTGCAGGTTTGTTTAGATAAACCGGTAAACCGGTAATAACCATAGGTCACCATTACACAGTAAATCTGCACTTCAATTCACGCTACATTCGAGATAATGTCACATGTGAGATTAAACGACAGTGCATACAGTACTTTGACACAACTGTATGAATCTGACGTTTAATCTCGCAATCAACATTATATCGAATGCACCGCGAATAGGGGCAATGAATCGCCATCCGTAATCAAAATCAATGATCTTGATCCAGACTGACTGTCTACTAGTAGCCATAGACGCATACATATATAGTAATAGCAGCACTTCACGCTCTTACGAGGCGTCCGGACGAGGCGTTCGGCGAGTGGTGCCAACGCGAGAAGCACTCATTACACGCTCGCCAGAGTGACCACTTTTGGTATAGTGGATTCATCCACTCTTGTCTTATTTGGTAAACAAGTGTAACATGTACCACATCCCCACACAATCACAATACATAATACTCACACACACACATGATACACATCTACACACAATACACACCGGCCTCCACCTAACCTATAAAAGCTAAAACGATTATTATTAACATAATAACCAGAAACTACCGCAAAGGGTAACTGACCCTGTTAGGCTCCCCCGCACACCACCGCGGGCGGTGCGCGTGTGATGATTAGAGTGATTAAGATTATTAAACGTTTAGATACCAACTCGAGGACTTGTTTATTTACTTACTAACGTCAAGTAAAGAAGATCAAGAATGGTAAATTTTCTTCTATTGTCCTGAATAACTTCGAAACTATTTGTCTTAAAATTCAAAAAATATATATATTTAAGATTCTCACAACGAGCCCTTTTATTTAACCTAACCTAATATATTAACCTAGCTCATCTAAACCTAACCTAATAGTAGTAATGTATGATTCGGTCATTCGTAATTCGTTGCGGGGTTAGGTAAAATCTATTCTAGATAAGCATACTCATAAACTAACTTCATACCAATATGCTTCATTGAATAACAACATAATAAATTGTAAGACATACTGTGAGAAATAAAAATTAAATGACAAACCATAACCTTTCTTTTTACACCTGCGAAGTCGGGTAAAAAGTACCCTAGATAAAATTTATGCTCATAAGCTCTCTACATACCAAATTTCATGGAAAATAGCATGCATACATACATACGTAGGTAAAGGGAAACTGACAGACAGCCAAAAATTCTGAAAATGATTGAGCATTATACCAATTTTCATGATTCTAACTTCAAAAATGACGTATCTCCATACAAATTTTCATCCCGCATATTACCACCTTAGGAGATGAATTTTGAAATAAATATTATTGTATATGTGAGTCCAGATTATAAACTATAACCATACTAAATTTCAAAAAAAAATGTTCAGTCGTTTTAGCGTGATTGAGGAACAAATTAACCGACAAACAGACGAGAAAAAATTAAAACGTTTGTTATGCTTTCACGCGAAAACTACTGAACCGAGCATCATGAAACTTTGTACACATATTCTTGGAGGTATTAAAAGTAACAGAGGATACTTTTTATCCCGGAAAATTTTGTAAGTTCCCGAGGGAATTTATAATATTAGTATTTCTGTTATTTTTGCCTAACGGAGAAAAAGTGTGCCACGGGCGCTCGACGACGGCTGTAGCCGACGCAAATGTATGGATAATGGCATATCGTGGCGTCAGGGGCACGGATAACTGCCGATGGCCACAGCCGACTATGGCAGTCAAAGGGTTAATAATTCGCACTACTACTATTCTCTACACGTCTACTATTTAATAAACCAAAAAAAATGTTCTAAGTAATAATACTTTGGTTAAGACTTTGGTGTAAATACATTAACAAAATAAATATCCTCCCAGTGCCATGAAACGAAATAAATATCTGCTCAGATGGAGAATCGGGCGGTCCAGACGATTATTTTTTTCTCGAATTCTATTTAATATGCCGTATTTGCGAAGTTAATTCAAATAAGTGGATCGTTGCGCCATCTATGATACATGTA
The DNA here is from genome assembly GCA_947859335.1 of Tortricodes alternella. NCBI lineage: Eukaryota > Metazoa > Arthropoda > Insecta > Lepidoptera > Tortricidae > Tortricodes > Tortricodes alternella. The sequence continues at coordinate 14,872,275 of OX401970.1, read as the reverse complement.
CTGTACAAAAGATAATTTGTTTGAGTTGGGACCCCATGCTATAACCGAATTCCACGCGAACGAAGTCGCGGGCTAAAGCTTGTATTTCATAAATTTCACGTGCCCCGTAATCGAATCGGGGCCCGATACCGATATCGTATCGGGTAATGTGAAAACACTCTTAAGCTATGTCTATTTCCTTCATGTTAGTAATAATAATAGTAATATTCATCAATCGAAATTATGCGCACCCATAAAATACCCATGGTAGATAAGTAACTAATAAGAAATTGTAGGGGAAATAAATCCGTTATGCTGGCCACACTTTTATATTATGGCGGTTGTAAATATTGCGAAATTTTAGTGAACGTTTAATGAGGTTTAATGTAAAACGATAAGTCAAAAAATAGTACTGACGAGTGAAATGATATTTTGGTATGTTTATCTTGCTTGTCCGAAGCATTGTGGCACCCATTTATTGCACAAACCGTCATTTTAAATAAATAAGCTGGAGATATTGTCCGTGTGACAGCCAATCGCAACTGACGCTGACAGATAGTCGTATTAAGCCGGAACGGCATAATAATGTGGCCTCACGCTTGTAAGTCGACTAGGTTTCTATGTGTTATTATTCTAAGGAACCGACCATAATATTGTTTGTTAAAAACTAATACCGTCGTCCACAGAGTTAAAAAAATACTAGTTCTGACCGATACTTTTACCGATCTTTAGCGATAAAAACAGTGGTATTGCAGCCTTGTCACCGCTTGTACCCGGTGTTGCCAATTCAGCAACCTTGTAGCTAAATTTAGCATCTTTTGAGATAATTTAGCATCTAGCAAATTTTCTAGCAAGTTTTGTTATTCAGGCTTTTTGTAATAGTATATTTTGGAAAATACAGTCGTAGAAGTCACATATTGAATTTCACTTTACTACGAGTATAGTTTTTGAGATACTAAAATAACCGTTGGGTGTCTTCAATGTTTTCCAGGCAAACGCCGTCATATAAATATGCGTTAAATTGAGTTGGATACCCAGCTTAACTTCATAATTTTAAGATTATAATAAAAGTTGAGTAATTTTTTTACCGACTTCAAAATAAGAGGACGTTATCTATTTAGATTAGATTTAGATCCGTATATTTTTTTTATCTATAGTCTCGCATAGCTTTTAAACCCGTCAACCGATTTCGATAATTTTTTCTTTGTGGGAATTGTCATACTTTAGAAATGGTTCCATAGAAAAAATGGCGGAATCTGATGATGGGATCTATGAGCAATCAACAGAAGTTTTCAAATTTTGTAAGCAAACATATACCGTTTTAGCTATTTTCTACGATACCCGATGTATTTGCACAAAAGCGAGGTGATGATGGAGTCCACGGATTGCTACATGGAACTCTTCAATGATATAGAGTCAACGGATAATGATGACATTTCCTTGTCTCATTAACTAAGCAACTTCATCTCGTTAGAGCGCATCTAAGAAATCGGAACTAATAGTGGGTTTCGCAAAAGAACTCCTTAACGGTCATCAGTCCTTGCATTTTGAACGCAAAATTTTACAAAGGTCGATGAGCAGTTGACATAATACTTTCGTCATCTGGTACAAGTGAATATAATGGCACTTGCAAGGAAGAACCCGCGTGTTATCGGGCCGACTTATTACGAGCAGCTTCCCACTGATCTTAAGCTTGAATCATCTAACGAAACATTTAGGCGCCGGCTGCGTAACCTTCAATTGGATTATCCATTATACTCAGTAAATGAGTATATGGATCTTAAAGTTATAAGTTGGTTCATTTGACTGATTTTGGTTTCATTGTATTTTGACATTGTTATGTACTATTGCGTATTACCTATTTGTTTTTTGTTGTTTTACATTTAGATTTACTTTGAAATGAGGATCCCTAGAGGAGACCCAATATGACATCCGAAGTTAGCGGTCCCGGGTTCGATCCCCGTTGAGGTCAAATATTTGGCTGATGAGCATAAATGTTTGTTCCTGAGTATTGAATGTTCTATGTATTTAAATTTTTATTTATCTATACACGTATATATATCGTCGGCTAGTACCCGTAACACAAGCCTTTAGAGCTTACTTTGGGACCAGGCCCCCAATTCTCGGTGCATTCGAGATAATCCCACAATCGAGATTAAACGTCAGTGCATACCTACAGTCGTTTCACACAACTGTATGAATCTGACGTTTAATCTCGCAATCGACATTATCTCGAATGCACCGAGAATTTGAGGCCTGATCGATTTGTGTCGAGATTGTCCTTCCCTGATTTATTTATTTATTTATATTATTATTTCTTCAATATTGAATATCAAACTGTTAACAATTTTATTATTTTGAATGCTTATATTTACTTGTTTGACGATCTTAATGATTTTGATTTGACATGATATTTAATTTAAATTGTATATTAAATTGAGTAATAAATAAATTAAACTATAATTACATCATATTTTCTAAAAAACTAAAAATAAAATTAATTTTTATTAATTAACAAAAATCAAAACCGTCTCCAGACCCTTTTGAAAAATAAAAGATAAAGACTGGCCTCTAGTAATTTACCTAAAAACATCAGCTATATTTGTTAATTCAGTAATAAATCAAATTTATGGAAGTCGGTGGCAAGTAAAGTAACTATACATCTAACATACTGTGTTCATTAAACTGACGCCGACTTCGATTTTTTAAATTTATTTGTGAAATAACAAATATATTTGATGATTCTAGGTAATTTACTAACTGCTAGTTTTTATTTATAAATTTTTAAAGGGTATTGGAAGTATGTTTTGATTTTTGTTAAAATTATTAAGATAATTGATTAACAAAGCACCTTAAAAAATGTATTTACTTATTCATTGTACGTGTAACGGTAGGACTTTAGAATGTTAGTTCACAAATTTGGGGGTTGATATTTTTCTTTACATACTCGTCGTAAGGTACCTATCGCCAAAATGTTTTTTTAGGATGTTTACTGTTTCGGAGAAAATGTATATTAAAGTTTGTAAGAAATAACATTTAAAAGATAAACGGACGGCGCATTAAGACGCTGACAGTGCCAATGACACTGTCTGTTTACTTGCACTGGAGTGAATGAAAAGCACTGTAGCGTTTATTTATCTACAGAAAATAAGACATCTGATGAATTATATAAGTAAACACATAACACCTATAATATAAATCAGCAAACTTTTTAGTATGGGCGTGATCTAATAGTGTAGGTATTTAATTATTGACCCATAAGTAAAAATCTTTTAGAGAACATATAACTGTTTAAAGAGGATTTCTGACGTAACTTCACGACTTTCCTTATCGAATCAATTTCATCAAATTGTCTTTTTGAAATAGCAAGCTTTTCAATAATATAAAGAATATTACCATATTTTTTTTTTCACTCTGCCAAATCAAATAGTTTTTGTTAAAATACAGTTTAATTAAAGCCGATTCAGGATTTTTCAGTATCAATAGTAGGTACCTCCACAAAAGCACTAAATCGGATGATTTCACGGTCAAAAGTGTATCTAACTACCAAAGTTGCTTTGACACGGTGAAATACTAGTATCGTGCTTGCGTTAGGTGATTTAAAAATGCCTCATTTGACTAGCCGAAACTTGGTAGATGAAATTTATTGTTGTAAAATCTTATATTTTGATGTTAAGTGATTTGATTTTTGCTAGTAGTTTGCAAGCAGTGATTTTTAATTTGTTTAATTAAGTAAGGTTGATAAATGATTGCAGTGAAGATCTCAGGTTTCAAATAGAAGTGTTATAAAAAATATTTTTCGTTGCAAGTATTTAACCACACATGGAATGTGCACACTTCTTTCTCTCTCTCTTTCTCAAGCAATTTCTGTAAAATAAGTAAACAAAAAGTGTATTTAGTAATATAATGCATGTGGGTCAACATCTAATTTGTTGTTATATCAATCATTACACACCCCTTATAAGCAAGCAAGATTTTCTGGGCCGTTTTAAAAACATATAACATCGAAGACTAAGGCGGGAGCTTCGCTTCGCTTCGCTCCGGCCTTGGGCTCCTGGCCTCTAATTCTCGGTACATTCGAGGTAATCTCAGTCGTTTCACACAACTGTATGAATCTGACGTTTAATCTCGCAATTGACATTATCTCGAATGCACCGTTCAACGATCAATCGCACGCAACCTATCCGTTGATAAATATTTAGTAACATTTTGGAATCTTCTATACGTACTCTTAGGAACTTCTTAATTTAAGAGTCGGCAACACTGCTCGCGCCATTGTATTGTATTGTATTGTAGTGGCACGGTAGTGGTAGGCGATGATTTAGTTCAATTCAGTTAGTTCAGTTTGTCATTATGCCCTTCTTGTGTGTTTTTTATTAAGTTTAAGGGTATAATTGAATATTTTTATTACGAATGGTTTAGAGGAAAGTAACGACAGTGACAATAATGCGTGCCGATCCTTTTATACCAGACTAACACATATCTTCAGGTCACCACGGTCAGTTAAAATTATTGGCTTATGTTATTTATCATGACATAGGTAGTCAAAAGGAAGGACTATAGAATATAATCCCACGAATTGCGTGTGGCTATTTTTTTTACAGGTAGTACTTCACGTTAGGTAACTACCACCAAAAGGTTTTTTTTAGGAAGTATACCGTTTCCGTGAAAATAATTGTTTAAGTTTCAAATAAATAACCTTAAAGTTAAGTTATGATGTCTAAACGTCACTTCAAAGTAGGTATCTTTGTACGAAGTACCCCCCCGTATATCCCCGGCAAAAACATACTACCTACTTTTTCGCAAATTTCCGAACATTGTACAAGAACAAAAAATCGACGAGGTGTCCAATATAAGTGCCGCGCTTGCGTTACACCATTTTAAAAATCTCCGATTTTAAGTAGTATTTTTTGGAATAATTTATAAGTATTTTAACCACACATCAAAATATGCACACGAAAAGAATTTTAATGTGTCAAACAGTGAATCATCTATTGATGAAGTCTTAGAACAAGATCTACAACTGGAGTTTCCGATCCAGGTGACATCCCCTGAAGAAGTGAAACAATTCTTCAATCATCTGGAAAACAAAAAAGCCCCAGGCTTTGACCTCATAGATAAAAAAGTGCTAACTGAACTACCAAGAAAAGCTCTAATCTATCTGACTGCTCTTTTCAATGGTATAATGAGAACTGGCTTCTTTTCCACTTTGTGCAAAATAACTCAAATTATAATGGTGCAAAAACCAGAAAAACCACCACATGATATTGCTTCTTATATGCCAATAAGTCTACTGCTGGTAGTTTCCAAGTTGTTTGAGAAAATGCTCCTAAAGAGAATTATGAAGGCTCTACAAGAACGGTCAACAATACCAGATCACCAATTTGGATTCAGGCAAGAACACGCAACAATAGAGCAGATTCACAGAGTGTGCAAAGTCATCAGAATGTCCCTTGAAAGAAAAGAATTCTGCTCTGCAGCCTTTATAGATGTACAACAGACCTTTGATAGAGTGTGGCACAAAGGACTGCTCTACAAGATCAAGTCTTTCTTTCCCCACAAGTACTACAGAATTCTGGGATCATACCTATCTGAAAGGCTCTTTAGAGAAGGTGAAAATATGTCATCGTTCTATAGTATCCTTGCTGGAGTACCACAGGGGTCGGTATTGGGCCCGGTTCTCTATACAATCTACACATCTGATCTGCCCCAAAACCCTGGAGTGACTATGGCTATGTTTGCTGACGACACAGCAATAGTAGCAACCAATAAAAATGCTGTTGAAGCCTCATGAGCCTTGCAAATCAGCCTTGATAGAGTACAACTATGGCTTACTAAGTGGCGGATCGCAGCCAGCATGACCAAATCGGTTCAGATCACATTTACTTTGAAAAGAGGAGAATGCCCACCGGTAACATTGTGCGGTCAACAGCTTCCACATACCAACAGTGTTAAATACTTAGGGATGCACCTCGACCGAAGATTGACCTGGAGGAATCATATTAAGGCAAAAAGAGATGAATTGAATATCAGATATCGCTCACTCTACTGGTTGCTTGGTAGAAATAGCATGCTTTCTTTCGACAATAAACTCCTTATTTACAAAACTGTCCTCAAACCAATCTGGACTTATAGCATCCAGTTATGGGGTTCCGCATGCAATTCAAATTTGCTTATGATCCAACAAGCTGAAAACTCAATACTCAAACAAATCTGCAATGCTCCCTGGTTTATAAAAAAGTCGGAGGTACATAATCACCTGCAGATAACCACGGTGAAGGAAGAGATATTATCTTATGCTGCAAAATACAAAAAGCGACTTCATTCAACATTCAACAAATTGGATGAGCAACTCACCAATACCAGACCACCTGAGATGACTCAAGAGGAGAACAATCCATGAACTAAATTATCCAGCCACCGATAGAGAGGCTCTTGATGGAGAGTGGACTCTGCACACTTGAATGACATGCAACGCATCTGCTCATAGTCAATCAACGGATAGCAAGTTAAAAAAAAAAATGTGTCAAGCAAACCTACTTCAGTTCTGTAACTATTCAGGGTTTGTTAACTAACACACATAGCTAGTTGGCTCCTTCTCTCTCTCTCTCTCTCTCTTTCTCTCTCTCATTCTCATGCTTTTCAGTAGAATAGGTAAATAAAAAAGTTCCCTTCCTCGCAACTAAACTCAAAATACCCTATTACTAACTACAACCTAATTTCAAAAAGACCTTTTCTCATAAAGAATGAAACCTAAATTGAGTTATTACCAAAAAGAGCTGTTCTTGATATATACTGCAGTGGCGAAGCATGAGGGTAAGCCCGTGCATACTTTCTTAACTCAAACATTATAATATTATTAATTACTTCTTCTATTAAAATTTAAATTGCATATTACATTTTTTTTATGTAAATGCAATATTTAATGAGTAATAATATAATGTATAAAAATAGAAATGATACACCGGCTTACCCTCACGCTTTGCCTCTGATATACTGTTCTCAATAAGACTGAATTTCAAATGGACTGAATGTCATAAATACTGATTCACGAAATGTTCCATTCCCAAAATACACTGATTTTGAATATCATAATGACCGATTTTCAAAATGTCCCATTCCCAAAATACACAAAAGTTGTAGTATCGGGCGATCTCATAATAACCGATTATCAAAACATCCTAGTCCAAATACCCTGGAATATCAGTTGTCATACCTGAAGAAATAAGACAAATGAAAGAAAAATAAAAAAGTTACTTGGTTACCATTAGATTCAAGGAAACTGAAGTTATTATAACGGCAAAGTATGTGTCACCGCAAGTCAATTATAAAACTATTGCACGTCCATCTTTAATTTGTCAAACAAATCAACACAAATACAATTTAGTGTATTTTGGGAATGGGACGATTTGTGAATCACTTTTTATGAGATTCAGTTGATTTGAAATTAAGTTTTATTCAGACCAGTATATATGAAGAACAGCTCTTTTTGGAAATAAGTAAATTCGGGATTCATTCTTTATCACCCCATACTACAATTTTTGTGTATTTTGGGAAGGGGACATTTTGAAAATTGGTCATTATGATATTCAAATTTAGTGTAGTTTGGGAATGGGACGTTTTGTGAATCAGTTTTTATGACATTCAGTACATTTGAAATTCAATCTTATTGAGAACAATATATCAGAGGCAAAGCATGAGTGTAAGCCGATGTATCATTTCTATTTTTATACATTATATTATTACTCATTAAATATTGTATTAACATAAAACAATTATGTAATATGCAATTTAAATGTTAGTACAAGAAGTAATTAATAATATTATAATGTTTGAATTAAGAAAGTATGCACCGGTTTACCTTCACGCTTTGCCACTGCAGTATATATCAAGAACAGCTCTTTTTGGAAATAAGTCGATTCGAGATTAATTCTTTATGAGAACAGCCGCTCAATTACGTAACACCAAGTGGTATCGCTTTCGCGAAAAGTAAACCAATTGTGCCCTTATTTACACCGAGTTAAGACTAAATTGGTTTGCATTTCGAGCCAAACCGATACCAATTGTGCTGCGTAATTGAGCTGCAGGTCTTCTTGAAATTAGGTCGTATTTAGTAATAGGGTATTTTGAGTTTAGTTCAGAAATGCACCGGAAGGAAAAGTTCAAGTTATAAATATACTTAGTAATATAATGCATGTGGGTAAAGATATCATTTGTTGTTATATTGAACACTAGCTTCTGCCCGCGACTTTGTTCACTCAGAATTCGGTTACAGTTATTCCCTCAGGAACTTTTGTTTTCTGGGATAAAGAGTAGCCATTCTTTATGCTAAATTATAATACTATTAATTTGAGGGAGGTTCGGATGGAGTACCTAAAACAAACAACATTCATGTTAAGGAGGACACAGACAATACAAGACGAATACAAAAGACGAATTATTATTAGTAAAGGGGAGGAATGAGGATAAAGGGAAGACGGATTGTCAAGTGCTAAATATTAAATAATTAGTGATAAAATTAAATTAAAGTTTTATATTATGACTTTGGATGTACTTCATTAGGCTGACAGCAAGGGAAGGTTGTGAAAAACATAGAAGAGACTGAAAGTTGATAGGGCGTGGAATATCCTTTGGGAGAATCCTTCCGTCGCTGAAAATCATATTCGCAATATATCATATTCGCAAAATATCATATTCGCAAAATATCACATTCTCAAAATATCATATTCTCAAAATATCATATTCTCAAAATATCATATTCTCAAAATATGATATTCTCAAAACATGATATTCTCAAAATACAATACTCATCATCATTCATTACATACATTTTACTAGCGGCTTTATTTGTGTTTATCACAGATAATATATTTGTTCCTGAATTATGGACGTTTTCTATGTATTTACGTATTTATATGTATTATATATATCGTCGCCTAGTACCCACATGTTTTGTGAATATGATGTTTTGCGAATATCATGTTTTGCGAATATCATCTTTTGCTAATATAATCATTTGCGAATATCATGTTTTGCGAATATCATGTTTTGCGAATATGATGTTCTGCGAATATCAACTTTTGCGAATATCATGTTTTGCGCATATCATCTTTTGCGAATATCATGTTTTGCGAATATGATGTTCAGCGACGGAACGGACCACACTCACACATCGAGTGATTCCGTACCCTTATCTTAGCTAAGAAGACTGGGGTGCTTTTGTTATATTAAAAAGGGGGCAAACGAGCAGACGAGCCACTTGATGGGGGTTGTCATCGTCGCCAATGGACATGTGCAACACCAGAGGAGTCGCAAATGCGTTGCCGACCTTTGGGGACCCTATTCACTTGCTTTTTGAAGATCCCCATGTTATAGCGCAAGGGAAACACCTCAGGAGGAAGGTCATTCCACAACTTACAAGTTTGCAGAAAGAAAGAACGTGATGCCCGAACGTGTTTGGGTCGCCAGGCATCCAGTGTGTGTGGATGAGCCTTGTTCCTTTGGCGGGAGGTGCGGTGGTAAAAACGTGACGGCGGAACCATTTCAAAAAGTTCCTCCGAGCACTCCCCATGGTAATAACGGTAGAACACACACAGAGAGTCAACGTCTCTCCGGAGGCTAAGTGGTTCCAGGCCGTTAGTGAGTTCAGGATCATCGACGATACGAACTGCCCTGCGTTGGATGGAGTCAAGTGGAAGAAGTTGGTACTGAGGCGCTCCAGCCCAGAGATGCGAGCAGTACTCCATATGAGGTCGGACCTGAGATTTGTAAAGTAAAAGCTGGTGACCCGGTGTGAAGTACCGCTTTGCTCTGTTGAGCACGCCCAATTTTTTTGACGCCAGTTTGGCTTTGTACTCCAAATGACCCCGAAATTGGACCTCGTTCGTAATGTCGACTCCAAGTATTCCAAGACTCTTAGCGATTGTAAGGGAAATGTTTTGGAGCTTTGGCTCTATAGTAAATGGGGATTTCTTAGCAGAAAACGCGCAGACTTGTGTTTTGGAGGGGTTGAATTGGACGAGATTTCGTCGGCCCCATTCTGAGACTTGCTCCAGGGAAGCCTCAATATCAGACACAAGTCGTAATCTGCTCTCTGCTTGTTGCTCAGGGGAGAGATTAGCACGGCCTGTATACTGTGCATCGCCCGTACTGTCATCCGCATAACAATGAATTTTACTAGTCAGTAACATGTCATTGATATGCAGAATGAACAGGGTAGGCGATAGCACAGAACCCTGAAGTACACCAGCATATATGGGCATGGAGTCAGAGCATAATCCGTCGACAGCGACTTTTATGCTCTGCCCGGATAAAAAGCTAGCGACCCATGTGCACAGCCCCTCAGGTAGCCCATAGGATGGTAACTTCGAAAGAAGTGCCTTATGCCAGACCCGATCAAAGGCCTTGGCGATACCTAGGCTTACTGCCAGTGCTTCTCCCTTACTCTCTGTGGCGGCTCCCCAGCGGTGAGTGAGATACACAAGAAGATCGCCAGCACCGCGACCGCGGCGAAAGCCATATTGTCGGTCACTTATCAGCTAGTTCTCTTCGAGGTAATCGAGGAGCTGGTTATTCACCACGTTCTCCATCACTTTCGGATTCTATCCGGCCCGCTGGACTTCTTGACATCAAGGGCAAAGAGAGCACGCCTCACTGCGCTTTGTGTGAAGCGGACTTCAGGCATGGTATGCTCACAATGCGGGATAGAAGGTGGATTATTTCCTCCGTCGTCAACGGTTGAGTTGAGTTTGACGCGAAAAGAGAGCAAAGAAGGTCGGCTTTCTCTTTCGCGGAATGAGCCAGCGAGTCGTCGTGTTTGCGTAAAGATGGTACTGAGACTCGACAGAAATTACCCTGAACAGCTTTGGCGAGAGATCAGAAGGCCCGGCTCCCGCAGGGATGGCCAACCAGTCTCTCACCCATCCTGCGGGTATGTTCGAACTTTGCTGCGGCAATTTTCTTCTTGCAAGACCTCGAAGCTGCATTATATTTCTTCTTCAACTCTGAGGCATTTGGAACCTTATCAACACTCGCAGCATCCCAGGTTTGGTAAGCCGCACACTTGAAGCTACGAGCTTCAGTGCAGGACCCGCCAAACCAGGGCTGAGACCGTCCACCGACGACGCGTACCACTGAGCTAGGAATAAAGCATTCCATGCCCAAAAGTATCGCGTCAGCTATAGCACTCGGCTTGCATTTCCAAGGCGTAAAAGACAGACTGTAGACGTGGTCCGTTTGCTGAAACTTCTGAATTAAAAAAAACCAGGGTTTACGTGGGCTGAATGTTACCATATTATCGGCCTTTAACAAGCCTGGAGGCATCCCATAGCTCTTGCCAAGAGTTTCGCTCGTCAGTTCACGCCGAGATTAAGAGGTCAGATAAAAAGCTGTTAAGTATAGTGGTTAGCGGATCCTGACTCGATAGCATGTTTTGCCCACGAACCGGCCCACTCATCCAGGACAATGTGGCCTTTAATGCCACAATGTCCTGGAATCCAGACGAGAACAATTTCTAAAACTTTAATTTCGCATTTTAATAATAATTCTTTAATTTTGAATTGTTTGGCAATAATCATTTGTAGGCAGCTTTTACAGTCTGAGAAGATGATGGTCTTTGCAATGCTATGAGATTCAGGATAGGATATGGCTTCGAGAAGCGCTACAGTTTAGCCAGTGAAAACCGAGGTCTTTGAAGGTTTGAAACTTAGCAGTACGTGGAATTTAGGGATAGAAACTGCAGCCCCAACACATCCACTATCTGATAATTTGGAGTCATCCGTTAAAACTGGCTGCCACCCGTGCCACTGTTCCAGATCATATTAACTGATTCCAAAATCCAAAATTACCTTTGGAATATGTATAAGAACCTCAAAATCTGTTTCAAAGACGTGATTTTTCCCTGTTTGTTAAAGCGGAGAGGGAGGATTCTGAGTTTTTATGAAGCTCCTTACCATCCTCGACGTTTTCTTATGAGACCAGTATCTACTCTCAGTTACCTCGCGGGAAAGCGTCTCTAATCTAGGAAGAATAGGGTGGTTAGAAGTAGAAGTAGCCTTAAAAAAGTATTTAACCGCTAAATATTGCCTGCGAAGGAAGAGAGGGGCGTTAACGCACTCCACTTGCATGGCATTTTAAGGCGACGATCTCATGGCACCTAGAATAATTCGCATGCATTTCGCTTGGATAAGATCGCATTTTGTCAAAGCTACTTTACTGCAAGGTTCCAGGATAAAGGATGCATAGTCTAACTGTCTGCAAATTAGAGCGTTGTAAATCAGCTTTTGTCAATATGGATGAGATCCCCACCAAACGCCAGATAGTGCGTGAAGTACGTTGATACTCCTCTCGCATTTATCGAGCACATAATTCAAGTGGTGGATAACCGTCATCTTAGAGTCCAGTATAACACCTAGGAATTTCACAGATACTCAGTTTGGAATCGGTTCACCCTCGCAAGAGATGTCTGCTATCCGGATATTCCGCTTTCTTGTGAAGATTATGGAGTGGCTTTTGTTTGGGGAAAATGAAAAGCCATGCTCCGTTAAGTAGCTGCTAGCTCGTTCAGACACGAAGCGGTCGTATTTATTGACTTAGAAGAAGGATATAATGCGAGGTCATCAGCGTATTGTAAAACTTAACAAAATGCAGAAACAGAGTATTCCAAATCGTAGGTATATATGCCATAGAGAAGAGGGCTGAGGACCGAGCCTTGGGGAATACCTTGCCAGAGGGTTCTGAGAGGGAGGTACCCGTTGTTGATGCGAATTTTTATCATCCTGTCCATGACTAACTTACATACGAAATTTACGGAACCCTCTCAGGAATGCTCAGTTGTAGCATCTTTGCTCTGAGCACCATAAGAAGTACATTATCATATGCCGCGGATATGTCCGAGAAAACACCTAGTACCTGGATGACCTGTTCTTTTTAAACTAAATAATAATAAACCCCAATAATAGTTTACCTCACAAAAGAAGGAACTTGAAAAAAAAGGGAAGAAATAACCATCTGGACTCGAACTGGGGTCTTCTGGTTTCGGGACCGCCCCATTTACCACCTGAGCTATTATAACCTTGTAGATGGTGGCGAAATTTACCTTCGTATTCTAATGATATTGTAGCAGTTTTTCATTGACTCAAAACCCGGATAAAACGACGTTTCCTAAAAATGAAACCTTGCTAGATCGATTTATCGCCCCCAAAACCAGCTCATACTAAATTTCATGAAAATCGTTGGAGCCGTTTCCGAGATTCAGATTATATATATATATATTTTATTAGGTTTTTGGTTAGTGAAAGGCGGATGTCTGATGTTAGGATACTTAGACTGTCCATTGTGCTTCTCCCTTTACAGAACTCAAATTGGCTCTCAGCAAGTATATTTTAATTTTCAAAGACCCATTCCAGTCTGTTTTTGAGTAGATGTTGTAATATTTTACCCATAGTTGCAGATAAATCTATCGGCCGGTAAGAACTAGCTTCAGCTGGTTGTTTATTTGGTTTAAGAATCGGTCGTATAATTTGACATTTCCATGTTTCAGGCAGTTCCCCAGATTCATAAAATCGGTTCAATAGTTTTAGAACGTACTCTTGTCCTGTGATGTTGAGTTTGCTTATGAAGCAGTAGGGGATGCCATCCTCACCAGGGGAGGTATTACGTAATCCATCAAGCACTAGCCTGAGCTCCGCCTTTGAAAGGATGTGAGGAGAGTAATGGGGGGGGGGGGGAAGGGAGTAAACATTAGTAGGGGAGCCATCATTTATGTCACATACATTGATGTCATCAAATAAATCTAATAGTAAAGAAGAGAAAACATCTGAATGGGCAGAACCCCAGGAGATATTGTGACTGTTAAAGTTACCTAAAATCACTAGGGTAGGAGGAATAGAGAAGAGGAGGGTACATAGTTCAGGAATTAGATGTCTATTAGAGTGGGGGATGTAAATAGAGACAATATGTTTGCTCATTACCTTTGCAGCAACTATATTAATGTCGGAAGAATGTGGTGGGAGGATAATTTGAGAGAAAGGGAAACATCTTTTAATTAAGAGAGCAAACCCAGTCCGACCATCATCACGGTCATCGCGGACACAAGCAAATCCTGGAACCCTAAATAAAATGGGATCTAGTTCTTAGCGATGTCTCCGCTACGGCCGCACTAGAAATGGATTGGGTGTTGATTATATTTATGAATTCTGCTTTTTTTGGGACAATACTTCTACTGTTCCATTGTAGAAAGTGAGTTAGATCCGGAGGCGCTATCAATGGAGGCCAGTTTTTCCGCGAGAGTAATCATCACAGGGGCAACGTCGTACGGTAACACATCACTCCATTCCGAGATGATGTTGGTAAGGAGCTTGAACAAAAGCTCCGGCAGGTCCTCATTTGGAGTAACATGCCCAATCCTCTGGGGTAAAACACAGCAGTGGTCTGTATCAGTACAGCATGTCAAAATTGTCTAATATATAGCTACCGAACTTAATGACAAAATTCAATTAATTATTTTTCTAATATCAACAAACTTAATATTAAATAATTTAAAGAAACTAACCATTGACTAACATAGCCTGTGTAACGAAATGCAATCAAGTGACCTTTATCTTCCAAGACACTTTTTAACCGACTTCCAAAAAAAAGGAGGAGGTTCTCAGTTCGGTTGTATTTTTTTTTAATGTTGGTATTTCAAAACTCCGGCATTTATAAACCGATTTGGAGAATTCTTTTTTTAATCAGTAGGGTATACCTAAAGTTTGGTCCCGTTGTAGTCAAAGTCGAGTTCTGATGAGAGGATCTATGAGGAATCGATGGAAATCTTCAAATATTATAGGCAAGCATATAGCAATTTTAGTATGTTCTGTAATAACTCAAGCAGTTACGTTCCAAAAGCATTATTTGTTGAAGTGGAACTTATCATAAAGACCATAAATGATCACCGGAACTCCTAAATGATGATTATTTCACGGTTGGCGATTAAATTGCTGTATAAAGTTCTGAAGCAACTTATGTCTATGAAAATCCATGTAGTAAAATTGAAGAACCAGGAGAACTCCTCAACGATTGGCATCCTTGCACCGTGGATAGCAACAGTTTGTAAATGGTGATGAGCGATTGGCATTATGCTATTGTTACTTGATGTAGTAAATGTGTGTTGTTAAATCACAGGATAATAAATAAAATGGAAAAAAAAAACTTACTTTTCAAAGGCTATTAGAAGTCGGTTTTTTTATTTTATAAATGAAATGATTATTCACAAATAACTATTAGAAACTTTTAAAAAATTCCTAAACCGTGAGCTTCCTAAAACAAATATTTTGGTGGTGGGTACCTTACGACGAGTACTATATGTAAAAAAAAATCAGCTTAAAATTCAGCACTTTATTCAGTACTTTAAACTTGAGCCAAATTGAAAATTCACATAAATATATTTTGTAACACGCTTATTTGTTTTATCATATCGGTCGCAGGCTTGTTCAGGGCATTTCCTGAGCAGGGGCAGCGATGGAGGCCATTGCGCGCGCCCTCGACGTGCTCCCGCTGCTACACGAGCGCACCGCCGCGCTGACCGGCGGCCGCGACCGCCGCGGCGGGCCCATCATATGGTTCCCTGCCAACCCGCGCCGCGACCGCATCGCGCCAGATGACTATAGACGACTTTTGCATTACTTAATCACTATACCGAGGTATATTGTTTATTTATGATTATTCCGAAAAACTCTCAATAGCTGTAACCATGTTATGAACATTCTGACTTTCACTTTTTATATACATAGGTATACAGTGAATTTGTCATAACCTCAAATAAGATGACGCTTGGACCTTATGATTAAAATAAAATATGATTCTTTATGCTATTCAGGTCCTTTCTAGTCTGTTGGTTCTCAAGATATAATTAAACAAACTATATGACTGAGTAGATATATTACTAAGTTAGAGGAAGAAAGTAAAGGAGTGCCTTGGGGCGTTAAACTTTGTGTGGTAAAAACCGATTCCATTTGTTTATCAACTTGAAAATTGGTATAAATGCAGTTCTAAACAAACTATTACATAGACAATGAAAAATAAATGCAAACTCCCCGTAAAATGGGATGCCTTAGTGTACCTATTAAAAGTTTGTATGAGAAGATCTGATTCGATATTTGCTGATATCTACCTGAAATTTGGGACAAATCGGTACTCTTCGAAATAAATAAACCTACTTCCTACCAATATTATAAATGCAAAATTTTGTGTGTATTGTATGTTTGTTGCATAGCATAGCTGGGCACAAGACCGTTAATCCGTTAATTGTTAACATTAACATGTCGAGTAATGGATTAACTTTTAAGTTAACTTTAAAATTTGAAAACGGACTCAATAACTTCTTTTAAAACTATTAAAGTGCGTTAACCGTTAATTAAGTACCTTATATTTTCCAAAAGGACACCGCACGGCTTATGTCAGATGGCTTTTGGTTTGGAGTAGATTCCTAAATAATTGGTATTATTACAAACCCTTCTTTAAACCCTTCTTTTATTAATTTTCCATGTCCTGTCCTGCCTAAACTTCCATAGCCCATACCAACATTTTATTAGAAGTTAATAACAAACGCAACGACATATAAAATGCATTTCTATCAGAGTTAGAGTTAGCGTTAAACTAGCGAAATGTAACGCTTTAACGTTTAACGAATTTACTTTTTAGGGTTCCGTACCCAAAGGGTAAAACGGGACCCTGTCACCAGGCTGTTTCTCATGAACCGTGATAGTTAGACAGTTGACATTTTCACAGATGATGTATTTCTGTTGCCGCTATAACAACAAATACTAAAAAACAACACGACACACGTAAGAAACGTGTTTTTTTTGCTCGTTTTTGCTCGATATTGATAACGGCAACAGGTTGAAATGTTCACAGAATATTTATTTATATATTCACTTTAAAAATTAATAATTAAATCAAAATAAAACAAATATTTAAGGAGGGCTCCCATACAAGAGACATGATAGTTTTGCCGTTTTATAGATAATGGTACGGAACCCTTCGTGCGCGAGTCCGACTCGCACTCGGCGGGTTTTTTTTTTAGTAACGGATTAGCGATATACGAATTTACCTATTTGACAACGGTACCCAGCTATGCCACTCAGCGACTCGGCTCCATATGGCTGAACGGATGTTCATGAAACTTCGTATATAGTTAGACCTTAGCTCCTGGAATAGGGAATAATCATAACCGATTTCCACGCGGACGAAGTCGCGGGCGAAAGCTAGTTATTAATATAATTATCTGAGGTTTTTAGGTAAGTAAATGACTATCGAAGGCCCATCATTCTTTCTTACTTTTCAAAGGGTTTTTGAACAGGTTTTTTTTTATTTTTTATATAGCTTAAATATCCTAGAAGCATTGTTTATTTTTTGCACTTTTAGTAACTTTACAAGGATACAATTTTGGTTACATGGGGGTTACCACGATCTCTTAGTGCGATTCTTTTTAGGCCCTAAGCTGAACTGTGTGGCTATTTCATACCTCACCATATTTTTACATATGTAAATACCATGTCGTGGCAGAAAATAGCGACAAGTTTTGGATCTAAAGATATCGCACTAAGAGATCGTGGTACCCTCCAGGCTTTATTGTTATAGAGGAAGCGTGCTCTCGAACCTTGATATTACCTGTTCAAGTCAAGCTGCCGTCTAATTGATCACATTAATTCATATCCGTCACTGCGTGAATTGAACAATAGGTTGTTGCTTTATGAGAATACTTCTGCTCTGTAGTTTGATACTTCATTGTTAGGGCTTTTCCTGTAGAAAACAAACAATGCAGCACGCGAAGTATTTTTAACCTCTTAAGTAGTACACAGATCTAACATTATTTATTCTTTACCCGCGAAATTCTTTGCTATTTTCTCGGGAACAGTGCATTTTTCTGGGATTCACCTTTTGACCGCCACAGTCTGCTGCAGCCGTCAGCGGATACAGGGTAAAAAAGTCCTGCATTACCTTGACTTAAAGTTGAACTTCGTGTTACTTCTCAGACATGCTTGGCGGTCAAAAGGTTAAAAGTATCAGGCAGCGTGGGTTGGCACCCACGAGATAGACTGACGACATTGTTAAGGTTGCACAAAGAAGGAAGGCGCGTGATCGTGCGTTGTGGAATTCTTTGGGGAAGACCTATGTCCAGCAGTGGACGTACCCGTGTTGAAATTATGAAAAGTATCAAGTCAATTAATTGCTTTGCTTTGACGTGAAAGAGAAATGAGCAAAGTTGTCCATTTCTTATCTTAGGATTAGAATTAGGCTGAAAATTTGTACAACGTACAAATATATTTTTTCTTTTGTAGTGATGCTGTGCGGTCACATGGCTTTACAATCCTTATTGACATGAGAGGCTCAGTATGGGCAGCCATCAAACCTATTCTCAAAGTTCTCCAAGAACACTTCTCATCATCCGTCCATCAAGTACTTGTAGTTAAACCTGATAATTTTTGGCAGAAACAACGTACTACCATAGGAGCTCATAAGTATAAGTTTGAGGTATGTAAAATGCTGTATATTTTCTAAGTTGTCTATGTACTTTTTTCACCAAGTACAAATTGGTTAGTGAAATTACATAATATATTTATAACAGAAAACTTTTACGTTTCTAACCATGAAAATATTTTCAGGCTGCCATTATTAGTTTAGAAGCACTTCCAAAAGTCGTAGATAGCACACAATTGACACCTGATTTAGATGGAACTCTTCAATATGATCATGCGCAATGGATTGATCTGAGATTAGTAAGTTGAAGGAAAACGCATACATTTTAAAAACGACTTAATTACTATGATTGGTTTATTGTAAATATGTATTTTTTTCCAGGCTCTAGAAGAGCTTACGTGGCAGGCTGGTGAGCTGCTGGATAGATTAGATGATTTGCAAGAGGATATCGCTAGGGCGGACTTTGCGGATGACGTCACTGGTGCTCGTCGAGCCATAGACGCACACGCAGACGTTAACAAGCGATTGGCTAAACTCCCGGTGGATGAGCTTGATGCACAGGGTAAGTACTTCATTTATGGGAGAGACAAATCGCTGGCATTAGGTAGCCTGATATTGTGCTCACAGATAGATCGAAGCGCCGGGCCGTGCGTGCCTTATAACGAGATCTTCGTGAAGGCCGAGAAGAGCGTCTGTCTGTATGTTTGTTATCGCGGGCAGAAGCTAGTTAAACATAATAATTGATTGAACAGGAGAGCGAGTACTCCAGAGGCTCGAGGCGGCGGAAGCGGCGTGTTCGGAGGCGAGTGGAAGTGGCGGCGAGTTGGCGGCATTCCACTGCGGCTCTCCCGGGGCAGTGCGCGCGCAGATGTCCGCCGTGCGCTCCGCCCACGCGCATGCACACAAACTCTGGCAGCACAAGAAAATGCAGCTCGATCAGTGCTTCCAGTTGAGACTTTTTGAACAAGATTGTGAAAAAATGCTTGAGTGGATCGTCAATCATAGAACCGCCTTCCTCGCTACTTATGTTGAGATCGGACGGTCGTGCGCGAACGCAAAGCGTCTTCAAGAGGAGCATGCTAGGTAAACCTATGTATTATTTAACTAACTTTTGTGTCCAGAATTCAGCGTGTCTTATGGGCTGATTTTTGTCTTTTGTCTGAGGAACGTCTCTTGTAAGTTTCAATCTTCCTATTTTAGTTAGTTGGAGGGACTAACCGCGAAATAGTAGCCACTAGTCTTAACGTTAAGGTTCAGTTGTTCATTCGTGTTGTTTTTAGATTTGCTGCGGCGTGCACGGGAGGAGGGCGGCCGAGCGTGGCACGGGTGACGACGGCCGCGCGGCGCCTCGCCGACAAGCGGCACTACGCCGAGGCGCAGATCACCGGGCTGGCCCACCGTCTGGAGCGCGTCTACAAGCAACTCTCAGCTGGTAACTACTGCTTTTCAAGTTTCTACTTCATTCTTGTTTGGATTGAATAGCTATGTCAGCCAATGGTTTTGTCCATAACACTAGTGATTGCAAGCAATTGTGCTATTTGTTATGTTTATATATGGTAAATTAAAACGTTTACGACAATTGCCATTACCGACCATTTCTGACAATAAATCGTGAGTAACGCTGTTCCCGTGTTTATTTCGAGTATTTTACAGTCATGGTGTTGTAAATGATAGCTAAATACTTTACAGAAAGGGTTCTATCAGAAACTGTATCTTTCTGGAATGAAAAATTATCCAATCTCCTTTCCCGACTTTAAAGTACGTCTTTTCTGAATATGATAATCTAAATATGTTTAAGTAACATTAACGGATGAGCAAATTCTCTCGTGTGTCAGGGTTGGAAGAGCGATCGGCGGTGCTGTCGCTGTCCGTGGTGTTCCACCACAAGGCGGAGGCGTACGCGTCGGCGGTGGGCGGGTGGGGCGCGCAGTGCGCCGTGGCGCTGCAGCTGGCCACGGGGCAGGGTGGCGCGCCCTGCGCCGACCCGCGCACCCTCGAGCAGCACGCGCAGCGCCACCGGCAGCTCTACGAGCACATTTGCCAGGCCTACACAGAAGTACGCTTCACTAAACGCCACTTTATACAATACTTTGTTTAATTCAATCTATACATAAAAAACAGGACCGTGACTCACTTATAGACAACGCGCAGCTGAGGAGATATTCTTCGAGTACCCTATGGGTGCACTAAGGAGGGTTTTTTTTAAATTTCATCCCTAAAGGAGTTATAAATTTTGTATGGAAAATACCGCGGGCGTAGCTGTGGGGGGTCGACCAGTATCTTAATATAGCGTTCTGACGCTCTGATCTTGACATTTGTCTTCCGTCCGCATAGGCAGGCGGCTTGCTTAGCTCCTAGAGCCTAGCGAGTAGCTCAGTAAAACGAACGTTCTAGAATGTTCGCGACCGGCCGCACTGCGCGCTTGGAGCCTAGCTAGTCGCTTAGCATGTATCCAAGTAAACAAACATGTTGGTTTTTGTCACGAGGCGCGAGGCATTTTAGAAGAATGAAAGAATGATGAAATATTAATTGCATCAGTTTTTATAAGAGAACCTCTGTGGAATCCAGCTAATGAACTCCATAAAATTGTTTATACAGAACATTAAACTCCCGTGACTCCCATTATTTATGTCATGAATCCAATATGATTACAGCCACAGCACGTGCAACCGGAAAACGCTTTATGTTTCCGAATGCTTACTACAAAAAGCTAGATGTATGGGCTGATTATGATGATTATATATATTGACGAAGCCTATAATTACAATGTATAGGTATAATATAAGATTCCAGATTTTGGAAGTCAAATAGGCCACACAGAATCCCGGTTGTTCGAATTAACAAGGCGATTCCTTTCTCAGGTGCATTCGACGAGTAAGAAATTGCTGTATCAATTGGATCACCTGGTTCAAGTGTGCCATCAAACAGATCCTGCCGATATGGTGAGCTTTATTTAATTAACTTATTAGATATACGTAATTATCAATAATTATGAAGTATTTTTAATCTACGACTGCAGCAATAAAAATTGTCAAAATGTAGTTACGACAATGTTAATTGCTGCAGTCGTAATATCCCTATTTAATATTAGGTACAAATGAGAAAGTGTGTTTGTTGGGTCTTCTTTCACGTAGCAACGGATGTGATTTTATAGAGCTAGTTTATGGGTCGGACAAAGGATTCGTTAGTCGGACAGTGAAGGGGTGAACAGTGAAGGGGTCAATACTTTTGTTCGATTGCAAAGTGGGAGAGAATCAATTTTATCTAACCGCCACTTGGCCCCATCCAGAGAGAGGACAGAAAGAACCTTGGATAAAGAAAAATAATGAGAGGATACTGAATTGGAACCGAACCACGGGCAAGCAGGGACAAGCGCGAGTCCTGAACTACGATACTACACGGAAACTGGCCTCGGGCTCATTTGGAAGATTATATCACTGTAGTAAATTTAAGATATATCATGACACTAGCTTCTGCCCGCGACACCGCAAAGTTTTCCAGGATAAAAAGTACCCTGTGCTGTTCCAGACTATAATCTATCTCTGTGGCAAATTTCATCCAGATCCGTTCAGCCATTCGGGTGTGATTTTGTAACAAACATACATCCATCCAAACTTTTACGATTGGATACATGTACGATTTGGCTTAATAAAGCCTAGTTTTTATTACAGTGTTAATTTTTGACGTTTTTGCAGAACGATGGCGTCGTGAGCACAGCTGGAAGTAGTGGAGGTGATCCTGCCGCAGATTATAGTTTAGGCGCCAATCATGTGTTAGCCGTCATACACCAGATCTTAGGCCACCACAGAGCTCTAGAAGCGAGGTATCACCAGGCACGCCTTAAACTGCACCAGCGACTGGCACTGCTGTTATATAAAGAGGACTGCAGACAAGTCCTAGATTGGCTCGCAAATCACGGCGAAGTTTTCTTACAGAAAAACACTGGTATAGGAAGG
This sequence comes from Tortricodes alternella, assembly GCA_947859335.1. Taxonomy (NCBI): domain Eukaryota; kingdom Metazoa; phylum Arthropoda; class Insecta; order Lepidoptera; family Tortricidae; genus Tortricodes; species Tortricodes alternella. The sequence goes on along the minus strand of OX401970.1, from coordinate 14,849,881 downwards.
AATCTCCATAAAGCTAGAGTGTATCAGAAATCTCATGAACATTTTGAAAATGTTGCACAAGTAAGTAACTTACAGTACTATTAAAATAAGTTTACCATTCGGCCATCCTCGGTTATTGTCGGTATCGCTCGTTTTTCACATAGAGTATATCAAATTACAGATATGACCTTTAGATATATTACCCGTTATCTTATTAAACACAATACAACAGAAGGATACGAACAACAAAACCTCTTAATAGCTTTAAAGTAACACAACCTTTATATTGAATAAGAAAAAAAAATTGTGACTATTTTTGGAGAGTATGTATGACACGCATGACAATTAATATCGTACCTTACGTAAAACAGTAACTATTGATTAATAAAGAATCATGTTTATTTTTATATTATGAGTAAATTTATAAAAATCTATAAATAATGTATGTCCATATCGCTTCTGTAAACTTTTTAGGTCTACTGGTAAGTAATGTCATCATGGCAGGTGATATACATTGCGTTTACGATACTTTAAGTTGAATGCTAACTAAAAGAAATCGCAGCAATGTAACTTGTGTCATTTTCGTCTCCGGCGTTAGCCGATGATAGCCGAGAAAAGTCGTTAACTGATTTTAATCGTACTGTAATCGATTGATCTTTGTTTTTTAATGATTTACTTAGTGATTACTAGCTTTTTTCCCGCGACTTCGTCCACGCGGAATACGGTTTTCACTGTTCCCTCGGGAAACGTATACATTTCCGGAATAAAAAGTAGTCAATGTCACTTGGGATAGCGTAGTTTTCTATTAAAAAAAGATTTTTATAATCGGTTCAGTAGTTCCAGAGATTACCCCCTACATACAAACAAACAAATTTGACCTCTTTGTATAATAATATAAATAGTGTAGATAAAAAGTTGTGCAAAGAATACCATTCATTATCTGACTCTGGCGGGCGACACCGGGCACTTATATATATTCAGAGAGCTCTAGGATATTCGAGAACGTTTGAGAATAACAATAGGTTCTGCAGCTGTAGCATAATTTCAAAATGCAATCCAAATAATCGTTGTTCGGAATGAAGTTCAAATACTCGACAACAGATGGCGCCACTACACTTAATTTCCAAGTTCAAATACTCGACAACAGAACAAATGTAATTTAAGACTTTATTGAAATTGGAATTTTAAATTTCGCGCCATTACTACACATGCTGCAATTGCTCGCAGCGCCTTTCGAAATGCAACCCAAATAATCGTTGTTGTTCTGAATAAAGTTCAAATACGCGACAACAGATGGCGCTACACTTAATTTCCAAGTTGAAGGGTTGGAAAAGCCTTTATTTCTTTAAAAACACGCCCTTTAGGTTAAAACGGACATTTTCTTGTTCGAGGGGGGATAAAGGGCTATCACACTATATAAGTCCCTTTATCGTGCCGGGACTCCTTTTTAAGTTTTATCGGCACGCAAATTTTATCAACTTAGTTTTATTATATATAATGATATATTGTTACGTAAACGTGGGGTACGTTGAGACAAAGAAAAAAATTTATTTAACTTTCAAGCGGTTGCGCGATATTTTGTTTACGGCGAAAAGTATATAGAAGGCATCGATTCAACGTCGCGCGACTGCTTGAAGGTTAAGGAAATTACAATTAAAAAAAAAAAAAAACATCAGAATTAATTAAACACACTATTAAAAATACTCACATTTGATATTTCACAATAAAGGCTCACAGACAACTTTTTTCTTCTTCGCTTCAAAATCGAGAATTAATTAAACACACTATTAAAAATACTCACATGTGATACTTCAAAATAAAGACTCACAGATAACTTCTTTCCTTTTCGTTTCGAAATCGCTTGTTTCACTGTTCAAATCGAACTAACTCTGACGGCTGACACCGGGCTCTTATATATATTCAGAGAGCTAGGCTCTAGGATATTCGAGAAAGTTTGAGAATAACAATAGGTTCTGCAGCTGTAGCATACTTTCGAAATGCAACCCAAATAATCGTTTGAATGAAGTTCAAATACTCGACAACAGATGGCGCCACTACACTTAATTTCCAAGTTCAAATACTCGACAACAGAACAAATGTAATTTAAGACTATTGAAATTAGAATTTTAAATTTCGCGCCATTACTACACATGCTGCAATTGCTCGCAGCGCCTTTCGAAATGCAACCCAAATAATCGTTGTTGTTCTGAATACAGTTCAAATACTCGACCACAGATGGCGCCACTACACTTAATTTCCAAGTTCAACTGCTCGACAACAGATGGCGCCACTACACTTAATTTCCAAGTTGAAGGGTTGGAAAAGCCCTTATATCTTTAAAAACACGCCCTTTAGGTTAAAACGGAAACTTTCTTGTTCGAGGGGGGATATAGGGCTATCACACTATATAAGTCCCTTTATCGTGCCGGGACTCCTTTTTAAGTTTTATCGGCACGCACATTTTATTAACTTTGTTTTATTATATATAATGATAACTTGACGTGACGACTTACGACAGAATACGTACACGAACGCGGAGAAGCTCCTCGCGGCGGCCGACGAGTTGGCGCGTTCTGGCGAATGTGACCCCGAGGAGGTGTTGGGCGTGGCGCGTGAGCTGGAGGCGCACGTGGCGGCGTTCGCGGCGCGCGTCGACCGCCGCCGCCGCCGGCTCGACCTGGCCGTGCTGCTCTACACGCACGAGAAGGAGGCAAGTCTACTATAGGGCTAACGTTTGTTTTGCTATTCAGACCGACACATTCTTTGGGACTGTTCTTGGTAACAGGCTGGCTGCCCACCAGAGAATTGAGAGAAAGATAAGCAAAAAAAACTGTCAAAAATTTCAACTTTCTAACTATCACGGTTCATGAGATACAGCCTGGTGACAGACGGACCGACAGACAGACGGACGGACAGCGGAGTCTTAGTAATAGGGTCCCGTTTTACCCTTTGGGTACGAAACCCTAAAAAAGACGCTCCTATGCTATAATTTCCCTACCTAGTTGGGAATACATCATGAACGGCTAGGTTGGATTGGTGGATAGTATCTCTCGAGTCCTGTACTCCTTATATTTTCGGCGAATTATATTGAATTAAAATATAATAAATACTTTGGTTAGAAATGCGTCTGTACTCATCAGAGGTCCGAGGGGAAGGGAGATGTATAGAAAAAATAAATACTTTTAATAAAAATATAATTAACAAACAAAACTGGAAGAGACCATTTGTTTAGGAGACAAGTATCGATAAGTGTTTTAAATAAATAAATGATTTACGGTCTCACTACGTGACAGTTGATTTTGCCACAAAAATCTCTCTCGCTCGCTCTATTATGAGCCTGTTGTGTCCCACTGCTGGGCAAAGGCTTCCCCCCTCTCCTTCCTGTGTTCGCGATGTTTAGTCGTCCGGCCAGTCCCTGGAAAAGGAGTCCAGCTCATCCCGCCATCGCTTACGAGGTCTGCCACGCTTCCTACGTGAGTTGTTTGGCTTCCCCTCTGTGGTGGTGTTTTGATAACTTTAATGTTTTTGATAATGTGTGTGATGCGTAGCTGGTCCAGTGGCTGGAGACGCTGCGCAGCGGCGGTGGCGTGTGCTCGGCGGACGACAGTCCCGAGGCGGCGCGCCGCGCGCTCGAGCAGTGCGCGAAGCACCGCGCCGCCAGCCTCGACGCGTGCGCCGCCACCATTGCGCAGGGCGAGGCGCTCATGCAGGACCTGAGGTAACTAGTTATCCCTTAGCGGATTATGATAGACGAAAATTACATATGTGATGCTAATAAGGGAAAATTAAATTTCATATTTTATCTATAATTTGTTACAACTATCTATAATTACAAATATAGTGCATAATTCGTTTCCATCGTGTTTTATCGGAAAAGTTCGTATTTATCGTGCTCTCTCAATTAGCTTCAGTACCCATCATACCATGCTGTCATTTTTCATTTTGACATTTGACACTAAATAATAAAGTTTCATATTTAATGAATGTAAACATGTCACTCATGTTATGCAATAATTAATTGACACTTCGGGTCCCGTCGTCTCCCGATTGAGATCCGAATTTTACCGATGGAAACATATTATTCACTAATATCTGTTTTAAAAAAAGAGTAGTATGCAGTCTACACTATGAATTCCCTTCATAACTTATATTACTTGTGTGCGGATGCATTTAAGAACCAGGGTTGGTAGACCCGAAGCATTTTTAGGGTACCGTATCTCAAAAGGAAAAAGGAAACTTTATAAGATCTCTTCATTGTCGGTCTGTCTGGCTGTCAAGACTCTTGTTCTCAGGAACAAGTGGAGGTATCAAGTTGAAATTAATATCAAATACTCGGGTCTGCAACCCCTTGTAGCTGTGAAAAAATTATACTTCTAAGTCAACTTAATTAAAAGATACGGTGATTTATGCCGCATATTTTGACACTCAAGGGAATCAAAACAAAGAGAGAGTCTGGAATAGGCTACGTTTTATCTCTGAAAATTTACAAGTTCTCGAGAGAATAACTATAACCGAATTCCACGCCAACGAAGTTGCGGGCAGAAGCTAGTACTAAATATTTCAGCCACAGCTGCGGTTTTTTATTAAATCATCGAACAAATACATTTTTTCTTTTCACTTGTGATGACTTTTTTCAAAGCTAACGGTCTCGGGTTCGATCCCTTTGTGTGTTGAGTGCGAATGTTTGCTCCTGAGTCTTGGATGTTCCCTATGTATTTAAGTTTTTATTTATCTATTACGGTGTATCTGCCGAGAAGCGAATGCTTAACCCTTTTCCAGGCCCCGTTAACACAAAGGTTACAAATTGTATTTATTTATCACACCACCCTTATTTTAACATAAGGAATGTATATCTAATGTTTATTTATAATAAATATTAAATAATACAAAAAGAATGATGTGGTTATTATATGCCCTATGCCTGTTGGTGCAGATGTGTACCAATATGTTACTGTTTCCATTAAACCTATTTATTAATAGGAAATATCATAATAGTATTGTTGTAACCTATGGCCTCTTTAGAGATTACCTAACTGACACATAAGATTAGTTAGCGATGACTTAACCCATCGGAAGCTTAGGCACGGATCCGTGTTCTTTCTTAGGTGCACTTTTAGCATTTTTTTTGTTGATGTTTTTTTTGGTACTCCATGAATCTAATGATACGCGAATGCCGGTATTTTTTTACCTCCCGCATCCGAGGGGTTAAGTGTCAGTGTTTGTAGCCGTCATCTCTGATGCGTGTTTTCTCGCAGTGTAAGTATATAACTGATAATAATGTGTGTTTGAAGATGCCTTCAGATTTTGTCTTATTTACCGAACATTCAGCGTTTATGTTTTAAGCATTCTTCTTCAGTCTAAAATGAGCTAATAAGAAGAAAAATATTAAAAATATAAACCGGACAAAGTGCGAGTTAAACTCGTGTGGAGTTTTCCGTACAGGATTATCTGAAATTTCCTATGTTACTTTAAATTGCATTGACTTCTTATAGGTTTTTATGTAATCTACAGATAAAGAACTATTTTCTGTATTTTGTTTAACATTTTAGGCCCAGTAGTTTCGGAAATAACGGGGGTAATGGTCAATGGTAGCCTATTTTCTTAAAGAATTTCAACACGATTTATCTTAAACTGATAAAAAAAATTAACATTCTCACAATGAGCCCTTTCATTCGGTATGTCCCACACGATATAGTTTGCAGAACTTTTTATTTTTCTGATTTACCACAAGTGCCCTACTTGTTTAAAATTCATTTATTTACGTCATACGTCCGTGTTTCGTTCACCGACTTACATAAATATTTACCAAATTTCAACCCAATTAGTCCCGTAGTTTCGGAGCAAACTGGCTGTGACAGATGGAAGGACAGACAGACAGAGACACACTCGAGTGATCCTAAAAGGGTTCCGTTTTTGCCTTTTGAGGTACGGAACCCTAAAAATGAAAAACAACCGAATTTAATAAAACATTTAAATGCAGCATTTAAATTTTAAACACAATGCTCCATGGCATTGTTTATTCTTTATAAAGTACACTTTCAATTTCAAAACATAATAACTTTCTTTTTAAATGATATGGTTTGATTTCAGAAAAAAATGAAAATCATCATATTTCGTTTTTCTTGTCTCTAAAAATCGACGAAGTTGTTCTTTGGAAATAGTTTAACCTATTTCTTATAGTTTCAGACTTTATTATATACTAGATTGCTCACAGTGCTGACAGCAGCACAAAATAAGGCTCTCTTTATACTACAATAGTCGTAATAATTATTGTCGTGACCAGTATTATTATCAGTGGCTTAAAATTAACTATAAGCATACTAAGAATTACATAAAAATACGATTTTCTTTTTCTCGGATGAACTCTACAGTCAACAAATCTTAAAGAGCATCGTGATCAGCTAATTAATATGACGTGTTTATAAAGTACTGCTGGGAATACGAACATTCCATACTTCGCGTCGGTTTCTACAGCTGCCGAAGCGAGGCGCATTCTTCGCACGTCTGCAACCACTCGGAACAGATTTTTATCCACCACGCTAGTTCGAATAGTCACAGAATGAGATGTAACACTTAAAACCAGCTAAAATATCAAATGTATAGGGAGGATGATGATGAGAGTGATGAGGTGCAATACAAGGAATAAGAGTCGTCAAGGAACTGAATTATCTTTAAATTTCGGAACTAGTTATATACCATCTCTCTTACACACCAATGAAGCTCTCGCTCTATGCCAACGAATAATCGCCTGTAGCGGCCCTAACATGAATGACTCTAATATAAATTAAACCCGTTTATTTCTATGACTATCTCTTTTGTCAGCACTAGTGTGACAGAGACCCACTTAGAGATAAGACGGTCTATCTTATCTTTGTGTCATTCATGTTAGGGCCGCAGGGATAGCACGCTAGCCTTTGTCTACCTATTAATTAACAGACTTTAAAAAAACCGAAGGATGAGCTTCCCAATTCGACGCGTATGTTTTTATTTTATATGTATCTTCACCGCTTACTCGGAGATGACTGGCCTGATTTGGATGTTTTTTTTAATCAATAGGGTATACCTCCAAGTTGGTCCCGTTCTGGTCAAAGCTGAGGTCTGTCTGATGAGAGGATATATGAGGAATCGATGGAACTCCTCAAATATTATATGCAAGTATAGGCAGCAGTTGCGTCCCTAAAACATGATTCGGTGAAGTGGAACCGATGATGAAGACCATAAAGTGATAAGACTCATTGATAAGTATTTTCCCACCATCAGGAAGATTTCCATTAGATTTCTGAGTAAGGTTGGGAAGCAACTTATGCTCATGAAAATGCATGTGATAAAATAGAACCGGTGGTGAAGAACCAGGAGAACCCCTCAACGATTGATTCCTTGTACCTTGAATAGCAAAATTTTGAAAAGTGTGATGAATAATTGGCATTATGCTATTGTTACTTGATGCAGTAAATGTGTGTCGTAAAATCACATATGATCACTAAAAATAGAAATAAATAATTAAAATTTAACTTAGAAAAATACCGACTTCAAAAACCCTTTGAAAAGTAAGAAATAATAATTGGCTTCCGTAAGTCAATTACAACTAGCTTCGAAATTCAAATGAACCGGTTAATTCCGCTCACCGGAAAAGAAACTTGTGAAAAACCGGTTTCTCTATTAACCGGTAAAATATCTGTACCTACCTAATCGCAACCTAAACCGCAATCGATTTCGGTTCCGGGGTCAACGACCAAAACCGGTTTCGAAAATAAACCGGTTTCCAATCCCTGGTCACGGTACTGTTGTATAGGTATCGAAGAAGATAACAACATTGTCTTGACGATTACTATTACATTGAAATTGATAGCAGTACAGTGATTGAATACAATAGGGAAAGGAAATTGGCGTAAGAGATTTTCTATCCAACCGTATCATAACTGCGTGCGCCGGCGCAATTGTAGGTCACTGTCGAGTTAAATCGGTAACTATTGTATATCTTTTTGTTTACGTACAATCTAATATACTGAATTAAATAATAATTGGACTGTGAACTAAGGATTTATTAATCATAAGTGTGGGCTAAATTGATAAAAACCTGTCGAACGGCTGTTTACGTTAAATAGTATTGCAACTACCGGTGAAATGATCATTTTTGAGTAAAATGCTCAAATGTCACCGGCGATCCCATAAACACAAGTCGCCAGTGCAGTGTTTGCAATGGAGGTAAGTAGACAAATCGTGAACACAACTCATCATTAAATTCAAGTATTCGTGCATTTGTTTTCCTCTATTTGCATTTTCATTTTATTTCATTCAGTTGTCACTAACTTCTGGGATGATAAATATTGTAAAAAGAAATTGGTCCATTAGTTTAGCCGCAGAAACAGAAATACAGATTCATTTTAGTATACATGGATCTTGTAAACTCTAACTCTATAGTTAATTAAAATTATAAATTCTTTTTTTTGCTGATTTTCATGAGTTTAAAGTAAAGTTTAAAGTAATTTAACCTTTTTATATATATTAAACCTCAAATTACATTTCTGCTAGCCGTTTATGCACTTATTTAATTGTTTTATTAACCGACTTCAAAAACAGAGGAGGTTCTCAATTCGTCGGAATCTTTTATTATTATTTTCGTATTTGAATTTCCAGATTTCTGTTCGTTGGTTTTTTTATTATGTTTGCCTGTTGTGCGCCATTCGTGTGAATGGCATCGAGTGCCAAAAACACAATATTTTTTTCACCAAAGTGATTCTTCCAGAATAAGACGGCGTTTAAATTTAATAAAAGCGTAATACATTTATTTTTGTGTGAGCTACGCCAGTTACTAAAGTAATCTTGGTCATCGGCGAGAAGTGCTTTTTGTCTTATTGATATCTAGTTGTGCATTCTGGCTCCCGAGCCATCACAACTGGCAACGTCGATGGTCGAAACAAGCCTAATCGCAAAACTACCGCAATGGGTGATATTGCGGCGATATATCATTTTTTCCGACTGATTCTGTGTCCTTATATATTATAAGTCAATGATGTCCGCACAGTGCAGCACACGCGAGTTGTCAAACACGCCAAATAAAGGTTTCTTTTTATTAACCGTCTTCAAAAAGGAGGAGGTTCTGAATTCGTCGGTTTTTTTTTTATATTTTATTTGTGTTCCCCGATTATGCGGAGATGGCTGCACCGATTTGGATGATTCTTTTTTTATCCTTCCAGTTGGTCCCGTTGTAGTCAAAGATGAGGTCTCATCAGAGGATCTATGAGGAATCGATGGAAATCCTCAAATATTATATGCACGCATATAACAATTTTGGTATTTTGCGTTCCAAAAACATTATTTGTTGAATTGAAACTGATGACGGAAGACCACCAGAAGATAGATAACCACCGAAACTCCTCAATGATTAGTATTTTCAGGGTGGCGATTAGAATTCTGTATAAGGTTGAGAAGCAATGTATGCTCATGAAAATGCATGTGGTAAAATAGAACCGGGTTTGAAGAATCAGGAGAACTCCTCAGAGATTGATGTCCTTGCACCTTGGATAGCAACATTTTGTAAAGGGTGATGAGCAATTAGCATTATACTATTGTTGCTTGTTTGTGTCGTTAAATCATATACGATAATCACTTAAAAGTTAAAAATAGATTAATAATTTAACAATAGTAGATTGTTGCACCAAGCAGAAAGTGATTCATTATTGCGCCGAGTGTTGGTTTGGAGCCCGAACGCAAGTGAGGGCTCTAAAAACACGAGCGCAATAACAAATCACTTGATGCGAGGTGCATAATCTGCTTTTCTTTCTACTACTGCTAAAAGTTGGTAAAAAAACGTAAAGGTACAGTTAAACCCAACTAGCGAAGTAAAAAGGATTTTGGCACCTGTTATGACGCACCCTTAGAATTTTTATATAGCCTATGACACTCGCATGTTCTCCCCGAATCTTCAGATACCCTATTTATTAAAATCGGTCTATTGGTTCTGAAGCTAAATTCGAAAATCCGAAAATTTTCACATAAATCCATTATCTAGTCTATTAATTGTCATATTATGCCAATTTTTTTTTTAAATCTTTTAGTAACCCATACTATCTTATCAGCCAGTACTTTGAGCATAACATTTTAGACGAGACAATCACAGTTCGATATGGCCGCCTGTTTTTTTTTTTTTTTGCTAACAGTAAATCCACAGAAGAGTGGTCGGCCGGCTGTCCCGTCGGACTGTGAATGGGTGGATTGGGTAGCTGTTGTTGTAAACTTCTTGATCAAACAACCAAATAAAAAAAAAATACAAAACAGTGCAATAATGAAATTTGTATGCAACTTTATTTGCTCTAGAGCAAATAAGTGCTGCTTTGTGCTGAGTATTTAAGGCCATAATGAGGAAATTAAAGCGTAGTAGGAAGAAAATAAAATAACCGACTTCAAAGCCCCTAGGAAAAGTAATAAATAATGATTGGCTTTCGTAAGTCAACTGCCTAGAAACGGCAGATATATTTATTGAGTAACTGATCAATTCAATATATCGAAGTTTTTGGCAAGTAAATTAGGTAATATGTACTTCATATTATGTTTATTTACTTGACACCGACTTCCATATATTTAATTGATCACTTAATCAATAAATATATCGCTTATATCACTTAAACAATAAATAATTATTCAGTATTCGCCACAATTTTATATGTTCGTTAAATATTCGGCAATCGAACCGATCAATTAGGCCGAATACGAACATATAAAATTGTGGCGAATACTGAATAATTACCGATTGTTAGGCCCATCTCTACTACAAATACTATACATGCGAAAATGTGTGTGTGGGTGTGTGTGTGCGTGCGTGTGTGTGTGCGTGTCTCTTGTGTATGTCTGTTTGTGGTTGTTTGTATGTGTCTGTGTGACTGTGTTTCTGTGTCAGTATGTCTGTTTTTGTGTTGTGTCTGTGTTTGTGTGTGTTTATGTTTCTGTGTGTTTGTGTGTGAGGTCATGTGCGTGCGTGTGCGAGTGTACGTGAGGGCACGGGTGTGTGTGTGTGTTCGTGTGTGTGGGTGGGTGTGTGTATGTGTGTAGAATACTTAAACTAAATATAACTATTGAATCAATTACATTAGTTGGTTTGAGGATATCACGCAGACTAGTTTTTGCTTTCGTCCCTCCGGAATCTTGATTTTTTTTTCGGTGTTAAAAGTACCCTATGTCACTCTCCGATTCTCCCATTGCGAAGTCGTCCGTGTGGAATTTGTTTATCGCTATTCCCTCAGGAATTGTGCATTTTTCCGTGATCAAGTCAATCTGTCGCTCCGTTTTGACGTGAAAGAGGATCAAACAAACATACTTTCACATTTATGATATATTCAACGATTTCCAGTAATGTCATAAAATAGAAGAGCGATGTAAGAGAACTTATAAAAAGGTCATTTTGTTGTTGTGCATAGATCTTCTGGCGACTCGGATGGGGCGAGCTCTACCGCGGTGGAGACCACTCTGGAGCGGCTGCGCGACACTCGGGGCGCGCTTGAGGAGCTGTGGTCCGACCGCGAGCGGCGCCTTGAGCTCACCCTGCAGCTCAGGCACTTCGAGCGCGACGCTCTCGAGGTTTCATTCATTACTTTATAGTAGAGGAGACGTGGAAGATCGACCTTCACCCATCAGATAACTTGATGAGACATATTTATTATCAAATATAATAGCTGGGGAGCTGGGTGCCATTTCTATATGATTTGTTCGCTTGGAAGACCTGAATTGTTCGATTCATGACAATGTAAAGAACCACAGAAAAATAGTCTGCCATCATGGTAGCGCTGCGTTTTCAATTTACAGTTTCAATTTTTCATAAAAACCGTGTCCTAAAAAATCATTTGTTCCTGTCTGCCTCTTGAACTGATAGTCAGAATCATCCTCAAAACGATGAACATTGAAGAGGCAGACGTGCAGGGTTCTGTTTTATAACGGGACGTAGTTGCAAAAATGTAAATGGAAAAAACTATACTAAATCATTTGTTCGTCGTTCTCGTTGCATCCATTCGATTCATTAGGACTCCCAGAATAGAAAAAAAAAGTTGGCAGCCGTCTAGGTCGCTGATATTCTTCTGTACGATTTTTTAAAGTTATAATTCAAAAAGGCAGGGCCATACGACTTTCATATACTGGACCAAATCGATTTGTATTGACATAAACTTTCATCCCTATCAATATGAAAGGCGATCAAATCATATTTTAATTTTTATAATTTTAATTTTAAAATAGTTATGAAAGCTTTTCAATAGCCAGGTTATCAAAGGCATGTTTGTTAGTAAATTATATTTGATAAAAAATATGTCTCATCAAGTCATCTGATGGGTTAAGGTCTATCTTCCACGTCTCTTAGACTATTACCCACCCAGTGTATTCCATGTCATTCTTCATTAGTCATTGTATGTCCAAATACTCGTAAAGACTAATAGTACATTGCAGTCTAGGATTATCTGCAATGGGTAAACTTCTATAATCTTTAAAACAATTAGTTACGGGTCTAAGAAAAAAAAATACCTCTAAAAAGGGTCCTGAACTTTGTAAGGCGTCTCTCGGGCGCGGATATAGTTATTCATGCAAAATATAGTAACACTTCGTTAATATCTACAGGGTGACTGGTTATTCGATACATTCCTTTTAATGGGGCATAGTACAACTCACTTGCAGCAAAATGGTCATATATTAGGTCCTTACATATGAAATTGGCGTTTTGTACGGGAGGAATATAAAGTAAATATTTTTTGTAATATATATTTAATTAATCAAAGTATGCACCGTTGTCGTCTATGTACTTTTGTCATCTCATAGGTAGTTCATTGATCCCTTTATTAAAAAAACCATGGGGGCGAGAATCAATAAATTCTTTGAAAAAAATAATTAGGAAATAGTAGTTTATGCAACGGTTGCATAATGATAGGCCTTAAAACACTAGTGCGGTTTTATGAAACGAGCTTTTAGCGAGTTTCATAATAAGATCGCACGTGTGTTTTGAGGCCAAATTATGCAGAGTTGCATACATAACTTTATCTACACACATATTATAAATCCTCCATGATGGGTTCAGAAACAATATTTTCTGGCAACAAGTTATTTGTTGCAATCGTGGCTGCATATTTCCGATATCCGGCGCATTTTCACATCACACACACTCCGAGAAGACTACTTACTATTCATATTTTCAACTAAAATGTAAATTACGAACAACTATTTCTATTCAATTCAACAAAATTCTACTTTCGTTCAGCAAAACGTCAACGCGGCGCGGCGCGTCAATAATGGCGGCCGTCCGTTAAGACCATTTTTTTTTAAATCATAGACAAACGGATGATGTCTCTATTCTCACGTCACTCGAGATCAAATATTGTGCAGTTTATATTAAAAAAACATACTGAATTGACGTTTCGTATCAATAACTGTTTTAATATCTATGGATACTAGAATAGAGACCCACTTGAGTTTGACAGCTGTTCCAAATTTAATCTCATTTCTTTACTAAAAACGATAAAGAAGTCATGTTATTTCTTCATCGCAGCATTGGTTTTTCCTAATTGGTTGTCAAAATGGTGGTCATTTCCTATGGTTTTTGATTAACCAATGGAGGTTTTATGATATGGGTGTAGATAAAAACTAATGAATGACTGTTTTCAAAACTCAAATGTACCAGCTAAATGAATTTATAAATTTGAATTTGGAATTCTTAACCAAAGAGGAGATATTTCAGATCAAAGTGGTGAGTACGACAAAACGCTAATGTCGTATGTAAGGGCCTAATAGTACTTACCCTGTCCGAAAATTATTTGTGTGTGAGATATTGAAGATTTAAGTTTTTTTTTAAGTATCTTGTCGGCTCGAATTATAAATACGGATGATTTCTGATGACTATAAAGTTATAACTTTAAGCCAGGTTTAGACAGGGTCAGTGACTGACTTAGAATTCGAGATAAGTCAGTGCTGACCCGAGCAAAACCAAATGTAAATTGATTTGAAGTCAGTACAGCGATAGGAGGTCAGCGCTGACTTGTATATTCGCACACGAATATTTTGAGGTCATTCGGTTCGCCGCCGATACTGACTTGTGCGCTGACCCTGTCTAAACCTGCCTTTATAGTCGTCAGACATCATCCGGTCTAGTGCTGTTTTGAATAAGTGAATAATTTGATTGTATTTGTATAAAATCCTTTGTACATCTCGGATTATTTCCTCGATTCACTGATGTTCGTGCATCGTTGAGCGATTTCTCTTTCTTCATATCGATGCAGAAATTTATAGTCTTCGTTGGGTACTGGTAGTAATGATCCCATTTTATGATAGATTTGTCATTGCATGCAGATAACATAATCGTTTCCATCTCTGTTAGTGTTGATCAAAGTGACCCCGAAAGAAGTCATTTGGAAGCAGGCATTGTACGCTTTTATATTTTGAAGAAAGTGTTGTGATTCTGGAGTTTTCTCAGTCATGTTATGTAGAAATTCCTGCGTAGGTGCTTTCCAGTAGTGGTAATCGAATTTTTCCATTCATGCAATAGATTCCTGGTGTCACTCTACAAAATTTTTTCGCGTTGCACAATTGGCAGATGTTATCCATTTTTTCGATTGCGACGTGTTCATTATTATTATATTATTTCGTCGGGTCGTAGTGGAATGCTTCATTTGTTAGGTTATACTGTTTAGTTGTTCTCGTCCGCGCTTCTCGTAGGGTGATATTTTCATTGGCGGCTTGTCTTTGCAGCCTCTTGTTTATAAGATGGTGTCACAATTCGCTGTTGCTTTTGTTTTCGCCTAACAACTGGCAAGATCTCCTCATTTACGTTTGGGCATTGTATAAATTATATATCAAATTAACTTTTCACTGGAAAATACACTAAGTACACTTTCAACGCTTTATTTTCGATTTATATTTAGTCACACCAACTATTATCTCTTCTGTGCTCACACTTCACTCTTTATTTATATTCACTCACTGCACTTCACTGAAAAGAAAATGACGTTCAAACCCACGACGGATCTTGCTTTACATACCCTTACCGATGGGTGGCTCCACCCATACAAAAAAAGCTCCGAATGGTCTACATTATTCCAGGACATTCCACAACATTCGAGAATCTAATGTTCTGGAACATACTTTCACTTTTACAATTTACTTAAGTAAGATAATCAACCTGCAAATTTAATTTCCTAGTGTTTGTGATATATTGTGTACGATTCCAGGTGTCATCCCGGCTGGAGCTGTGGGGCGAAGAGCTGCAGCGCACGGAGCCGTCGCGCGACCCGCAGCAGGCCGAGCAGGCCCTCGCCGCGCACAACGAGGGCGTCGCTAGGATGCAGCACGCCACTTATCAGGTTTTTATTTTCTTTGCATCTGTTCTTCTCTGTGCTACTACTTACCCCGGACTTATAAATCAAAGCTAATATCCCAGGAAACGAATGATCTGGAAAGACAAATTCAAAATAGGCTGAATTATGGTAAGTATAATTATAAGTCACTGATGATTCGATACATTCCTTTTAAGTCTCATTTGCAGCAAAACAGGTCATGTAGCACCCTATCCCAAAATTATTAGTTTCTGAGATATTGAACAACAAAAAAGGAAAAGAAATTAGAATACAACGACTGAAAAATATAAATTAAAATAAAGATTATTTTTGGTACTATTGTAAACTGGCATGAAATTATTATTGTTAATTATTGTAATTTCGTCCACACAACACCATCTAGTGAAGAATAGTAAAACTAAATTTGGTAGTGGCATTAACTCTTTACTCTATGGTTTTAAATATTCAACGAGAGGCTGTTATTAATATGCATTTTCAATAACTAAGTGGCTACTATCAGCAGTTAACGGATTATCCAGTAATGGGCTAATAGCACTCTTTGTGCGTGAAAGAGGATGTAGAAGTGTCGTTGTGGTGTCAGGTGGTGCACAAAGGGCAGGAGCTGGCGGTGGGCATCGCGGATGCGTCGGAGGTAATGTCCGGAGGTGCGGAGGGCGCGGAGAGTGCGCCGCTCGACGCGCAGGCGCGCGTGCAGCTGCTGCTCGACTTCCTACACGACCGGCAGCTCGACCTCGAGGAGCTCGCCGAGGAGCGACGCGCTCGGTTCGAGCAGTGCATCCAGCTCGGTATGTACACTATCAACACATACTAACAACACAACCACTAATGTGGGGTCTCCCCATCGATACAAACGAAGGTTGGAAGAAGCAATCTGCCGGACGATGCGTCTATTAAACAATTTTTTTGTAGAAGTACTAAGAGGCCAAAAGTTTCTGGCAGATACTTTAGATAAACTAGACCGGTGTGAGGCACAAACGATCACCATATGACTAATCATCTGTTATTCTTGAGGTTTTTTTAAAGCACATAATTTAAACTTTTACAAAACGGTTTTAAACCCCTATTCCTCGAAACTGTTTTGGAATCAGGGTAAATTGTAAAATAATATCAACCCATTATTGGTTGTTTGCATATTTGTATGCTGCTACCGCTGCTCCTGAGTCTTCAAACCGCCGACCGCATAATAAATCTTGAACCCTAGAGAAATGATGGAATTTTTCACGCATTGGCTGCATTTTCTATAACGACTCGTCAATATCAAACCGACGTAGAATCATTTCAGTGTGCTTCTCGTATTAACGGAATTGTTTGTTGGCGCCCATTTAACTTTATGTGTTTTTATGTCTGCTTATTTAGGTGTTTGATGATCAAGATATGTGGCATTTCATTGTTGCACAGGTCAATTTCAAAAAGACGCAACCCAGGTTGTCAGTTGGATTCGTAACGGGGAGGCGATGTTGGCTGCGTCTTTCTCCATCCCCGGGACGCTGGTCGAGGCGGAGCAACTCAAACGTGAGCACGACCAGTTCCAAGTAGCCGTGGAGAAGACGCACGCCAGCGCCGTGCAGGTTAAGTACAGGGCTGATGCGCTGCGCACGGCCAACCATTACGATCCCCACACTATCAGGTAACTACTCTTTTTAATTCTTACGCGATTAACCTTTTGGCCGCCAAGCATGTCTGAGAAGTAACACGAATTTCAACTTAAAGTCAAGGTACTGAAGGACTTTTTTTACCCTGTATAGTCCACAACGGTTGCCAAAAGGTTAAGAATAAAATTGCACTGTCAGCAAAATAACCTTTTTCAGGCATCTGTTGGAGCACCAATTTGTTCTCAAACTAAGTTTCTATTTACAGAGAGATATCAGAAGAAGTGACTGAGCGCTGGCAGCGCTTGGTCACGTGCGCAGAAGAACGCCATAAACTTGTGACAGCGTCGCTGAATTTCTACAAGACTGCCGAGCAGGTCTGCTCAGTACTCGACTCGCTTGAACGGGAATACCGTCGAGATGAGGACTGGTGCGGATCGGCTGCTACGCCTTCCACTGACGAACTCACGCAATCACAGAGTGTTGATAAGGCTGCTCAGGTTATTGAAAATCTATGTTCTTAGTTTTCGGTTCAATTGACTTTGTCATTACAGCGCACGCACAGTGAGTAAGGGACCCCTATTTGGTTTCATCTAGTTGATATTCAGAGAATCAGTAGTTTGTGTCAATTTAAGGGGTTAAATTATTTATTCAAGATAATGAATTAAGTTTTTAATACTCATACATACATATTATACAGTTTAGTGCGGAGATCACCTTGTAATTTAGTTTCTTACAGCCGTTATGGATTTGTTAGCTTTATTATCAACTAGCTTTGGACCGTGACCTCGTCTTTGTGAAATTCATTTATCGCTATTCCTTTGGGAATCGTGTTTTTTCCTGGATAAAATGTGTCACTCTTTGATTCTCCAACTGTCAATGCAACAAATCACTGTAATATTTTGCTCTCCGTATTGACGTGAAAGAGGAACAACAAACCCCAAAGTGAGATAACCGAATTCGACGAACCAAGTCGCGGACGAAGCTAGTCTTCCAATTGTATTTATTTCATCTCACTACTATTTTTCTATGAGGTTCCATAAAGTTTCTAGGATTGTCTATGAAGTTTATAGGAAAGGTCGTATAAGATTTATATAAGGTTCCATGAAGTTTGTAGAAGATTCTATGAGGTTTTATGAAGTCTCTAGAACATTCTCTGAGGTGTCTAGAAGGTTCCAGGAACCCCTCGTATATATTTATTTGTATTTTTATTACTCGGGTAAAATCTGTCATGTTTTTTTTAAGTACCGATTGTATCTAGTGTTTTTTTGGAGTGCAATATAAATTGATAGAAACTATTGGTTCTCTAAATGTTAATTATACAATAGGGAACCCTAACACACTGTGCGCTCGCCTATGATGCTGTTTTTTATTAACTCTTTTTTAATTGTAGGTGGCAGCTTTAATAGTAAAACATGGAGAGCAGAAGGAAGCCTTCCTTAAAGCTTGCACACTTGCGCGCCGCACCGCCGAGACCTTTCTAAAGTACGCGGCGCGGTCGGCGCAAGTCCACGGCCAGACTGCCGCCGCCAGCAAGGCGCATCACGAGCAGACCAGAGCCATTCTCGACACGCTGCTCTCACAAGAGAACAAGGTATAATATTCACCATCGTTACTATATTTTTTACAATCGGTTGCCCTAATTTCATAACAGCTAATTTCACTGTCGAGTCCCAGTCGCCTTACCAGTGTGGCCTAAAGGTTATCACAGATATATCGGCTTGGCACCGGGTCGGCACCGCCTCGCCTCATCGACTCGCCGTCAACCAGGCGTCAATCGAACGCTGGCACGTTTTGGAAGCGTCCAAGCACCTCCGTGGTGTCGGCACGGCTACAGCCGGGCGATACCGACCTTACAGTGGTTAAAGGCTAAGCGTCACCTAGAGGACGACTTAATAGTCCATATCGTCCCAGAGATAAAATAAAAACACCGGCCAAGTGCGAGTCGGACTCGCGCACGAAGGGTTCCGTATCATTAAATATGTATAAAAACGGCAAAAAATCACGTTTGTTGTATGGGAGCCCCCTTAAATATTTGTTTTATTCTGTTTTTTAGTATTTGTTGTTATAGCGGCAACAGAAAAACATGATCTGTGAAAATTTCAACTGTAACTATCACGGTTCATGAGATACAGCCTGGTGATAGACGGACAGACGGACAGCGGAGCCGTAGTAATAGGGTCCCGTTTTCACCCTTTGGGTACGGAGCCCTTACAACGCCTAACAACTGTAGTATATGAATTTGGATAGAGACCTATATAAGCTGGATGGCAATAACGTGTCAACCCACAATGATAGTCATTGTGGGTTGACACGTTATTGCGTATCAGCATCCATATAAGAGTGTTGCACTAGACCGGCAGTGCTCGAATCCCTATTTCTATATAGCGGTCTGAAATACAAACAAAATGCTGTAGTGTTTGAAATCCTTAATATCACTAATGGACGTCACAGCTGAACCCTTAATCGTCACAAATAGCCATTTCTGACGAAGTTTTAGCAAACATCTGCTCTCACAACTCAAAACTTTAAAACTGTATGTTTCCTAAAAGCTGCGTACGTTACTATATGCGCCTATTGCGTTTTGGGTTTATGATGGAGCAATTTTATGAATTGCAAGTACCTTGCAGTTTTTTCATATTTCGGAATCACCTTATCCCCTGGCTTCTGAGAGATTCCTGGCCGGTGCCTAAGAAGTTGATAATGAAAAATAAATAGAAAATAATGGTTCACGGTTTATGCATAAAGTTTATGATTATGAAATTAAATGTTTTATTTTATGTTTGAGTTGATTGAATGAATGGTAAATTGCGGTTAACGATGTATGACGTATTTAAAAAAACTACTTACTAGATCTCGTTCAAACCAATTTTCGGTGGAAGTTTACATGGTAATGTACATCATATTTTTTTTAGTTTTATCATTCTCTTATTTTAGAAGTTACAAGGGGGGGGGGACACGATTTAAATAAAAATTAAATAACAGAAATACAACCGGATTGAAAACCTCCTCCTTTATTATTTGAAGTCGGTTAAAAATCTTTATACATATTCTGAAACGAGATAACAAGCAGCCAAAAATATGGTTTAAAAAATGGTCCGGAACTGAACTGTCGACGTGAACGCGTGTTAAGCCCGGGGGCCACGGGCGGTCTGCGCACGGTCCCTGCGCCGCCGTATCGTTGAAGATTGACAGAAAAATTACTGATTTTGATATGTACAGGAAATGCCAATTACACATCATGTACATGAAGTAGACCATTGAAATAAGTCGAGCACAATATAAATATTTTTAAACGGTTTTATTTGGCTTACCGTGTTTGTCTTGTGTGGGTCAAATTTATTAACTGTAATTTGACCACCTTCCTGTTGACCGATTGATCTAAAATTCGGTACGTATCTTTAGTTTTGGTGACACTACAATTATGTATATTCAGTACCATTGTAAATATTAATTTCTTTCACCAACGTGACCTTGCAAAGACTCAATATAGCCACCAGGGTGACCATGCCTTATCCTAATGTAGGATTTTTCCATATCGACTCGACTAAGTAATCGAACTTTGACACCCAATTGGGCAGCTCCTACTGGCCTTTACATCAATCCCTTCAACCTTTCAACCCCATGCAGCCATAGTACAAATTCAAATTCAAGTTCAAATATTCTAATTATTGTTGATAATGGGGTCACTTTCACTACTAAGCCTATGGAGTAAGGCTAAGGCCTAAGCCGTGGAGTACAAACTTTCACTTCGGATTTTTAACCCATTCAAGCCAAAATAATATTTATCTACACTCATATCATAAAACCTCCATAGTGTAATCAAAAACCGTAGGAAATGACCACCATTGTGACAACCAATTAGGTAAAACCAGTGCTGCAATGTTATTACAGTATCGATTTTAGTATCGAAATGAGATTAAATTTGGAACAGCTGTCAAGACTCAAGTGGGTTTCTATTCTAGTATAGATATTAAACAGTTATTGATACGAAATATCAATTCAGTATGTTTTTTTTAATATAAACCGAACGACATTTGATCTCGAGTGACGTGAGAATAGAGACTTCATTCATTTGTCTATGATATAAAAAAAATGGTCTTGACGGAGGATCGAATTGCCGCCATTATGTTGGTTTTTTGCTGAACGAAAGTAGAATTGTTGCTGAATTGAATAGAAAAAGTTGTTTGTATTTTACATTTTAGTTGAAAATATGAATAGTAGTCTTCTCGGAGTGACTGTGTGATGTGAATATGCGCCGGATATCGGAAATATGCAGCCACGATTGCAACAAATAACTTGTTGCCAGAAAATATTGTTTCTGAACACATCATGGAGGATTTATAATATGTGTGTAGATAAAGTTATGTATGCAACTCTGCATAATTTGGCCTTAAAACACACGTGCGATCTTATTATGAAACTCGCCTATCGGCTCGTTTCATGAAAACCGCACTAGTGTTTTAAGGCCTATCATTATGCAACCGTTGCATAAACTACTATTTTATTTTTAAAAACACTGTCGTTTTATTGAGCTCCGTCTTGTTGCTGGCACTCCTGCAACCGACTATGCAATTGTATGAAAGATACTGACAATCATTACTTCTGGTACGTACGTTTTGCAAAATATGACGTGTGACATATCAAATGAAAGGGCTCGTTATGAGGATGTTAAATCCATATTTTTATAATTTTAAAATAAACGGTTTTGAAGTTATTTAGGAAAATAGGCGAAATTTAACCATTCCCCCTCCCCCTCCCTATCGCCGAATATCATTGTTCCACTTAGCTTTTCTGTTATGTTTTTGTCGTAAAAGGGGTACTATTTCAGGCACTATTTTTTGGTATATAGCTGGCTTAGAAATTCAATGGCTTTCTGTGTGATCTCGGTCGGGTACGCCAGCTCGACAGTGCAAAATATTTTACCCGTGTTTGGTATGAAATATCTCAGTTTCTATAAGAGCTACGAAGTTGAGACTTCGGCAGCCAGGGGTACTATTTGTGCACTATTTGTTGGGATATCCAAAACGGGTACGCCAGCTTGACGTCAAGTTAGCGTACCCGTTAAACAAGGCTCATATCTCCGAAATTACAAAGGTACTGTTTTTTTTCTAACTCGGTACTAATTGGGTACTACTTAGGCACTATTTTTGGAATCATCAGATCCTGGATATCTTCGAAAGGTACGTCAACTTGACGCGCACTATAAT
Organism: Tortricodes alternella; assembly: GCA_947859335.1. Classification (NCBI taxonomy): domain Eukaryota; kingdom Metazoa; phylum Arthropoda; class Insecta; order Lepidoptera; family Tortricidae; genus Tortricodes; species Tortricodes alternella. Next base: position 14,827,780 of record OX401970.1, on the reverse strand, counting down.
TTGATATTATTATTTAGGTGAATAAATTAATTACGTGACTCCGAAATAAGCTGTGATACTTTTATGATTTTTTATAATGTTTAGATAAGTACATTATGTAAACATTATAAAAATCATGATATTTAAGGTTACTGCAGCCGCAGGTTAGGAAGAAAACCAAAATTCTTATAATTAATTAAATTTTATTTAAACGAGGAATTACAACTAACTACATGACAATCGTTCTATATTAGAAACAAACGTGATATACATACTTCTAAAACTACGTCGGTCAAGTAACCGCGTCACGCATGCTGATCCAGCACTTCGTGACCGATGCAAACGCCGTGCCCTCATTCCGTGTGCGTGACGACTCGGCCGCTTCCGCTTATGGTGCATTATCCAACTCCTCCATCCGCAGATCAGCAATTATTTACCAACGTTTAGTGAAAAAATTGCTGGTAGTCCATCCTGCGGCTGACGATTTTCAGATTATCAGGGTCCTCGCGTGTCTGGTTGCAATTTGGTTTGGACTCCTGGGCGTTTCAAGATTTACAACATCATAATTTGTTCGGCCTGCAATGGCTGGCAGGATCCCTGTAGATCTTGATTCATGATAAGATGATGCACGCTGTCTGATGAAGATCTTACTTGAAGGCTAATTCTCTTACTGCATAGGTAACTAACTGTCACTGAATTCGGGAATTCTGCCACCATGTACACAAATACATATACGTGAGTTGCTAAGAAAGGGTAAAAGGGGATAAGGGCTTGTCTATCATTATTAGGTACTGTGATAATTTAAAAAGGACGTATAGGTCTTCGGAAATTATAGGAATCTGAAAGGCTCGTACTCAGCTGAACTTGACCTACCTCAGTTAGTTGTTACTTATTAATCGGTTCCGAATATTGCTCGGGGTCATCGTATTCAATAGAATTAGCGTAATCGGCATAGTTCCTGCCGTTATAATACTCCGGCTCCGTAGTATAGACACCTAATGTGAGTCCACCGTGTCGAGTGCACATTCATTCGCGTGCATGACTTGAGACTTGGAAACATTATTTTGGCTTTAATGGGGTAAAAATGTGGAGTGAAAGTTTGTACTCCACTCATAGGCTTAGGAGCGAAAGTGACCCCATTATCAATAATAATTAGAATATTTGAACTTGAATTTGAATTTGTACAATAGCTGCATGGGGTTGAAAGGTTGAAAGGTTGCGGGGATTGTTGTAAAGGCCAGTAGGAGCTGTCCAATTGGGTGTCTGAGTTTAATAACTCGGCCGAGGTAGAAAATATCCTACACTAGGAGAAGGCATGGTTACCCTGGGGCTATATTGAGTCTTTGCAAGGTCATGTTGGTCAAATAAATTAATAATTATTGCTGTTCTAATGCCTACCCAACTATCGGGAACGCCATTAGAATTTATAGTGCATGCGGCTGTACACGTTATTTTGTTTAAAATGTCATTAAAACGGCACAGATTGGAGCATTGCTATGGTATGAACAATTTGGTCACATACTTTAACGATCGGGTTAGAATACTTATTAGGATTCCTATCGAAATCTGAAACCAAGCGCAGGGCCTTGTAAATTACATCCGGATCGTGGGCCATTGTTATTTCCTCAAATATACTATCTAAATCTAAATCTACTTCTAAGTCATTCAAATTCCTAAGTAAATCTACGCTTGTCCGGCGAGCTTGAAGCGATGCAGGGTTCCGGGATCCCGACTTTCTGGGATGGAAAAGTATCTTGGAGGGGCTTTGAACTAGAAACAAGCAACACGAGAACGATTCTGGTATACATACGTAAGCTTCATTTGTGGTCTTCTTCCGGAATCGATTTCTGGATTCAACACCTTGGCTGCATCTCTTAGATTCTTGATTCTCGGCAGCGGTCCCTGAAAGCCCTAACAGCACTCAAAATACCAAAAAGCAAAAAAATACGCATGTCAAAAATACTCTATCTGCAATTAGTAAAATCTTCTAAGAATTTAAACTTTAATTGGAATCTAAGCTCTGGATCCATTGAGTTGAAATTTGGTACACATATGTACCTCGGTGACCGCAAAATGAACGTTTACGCCACTTTTAAGGGGTAAACTAGAAAAAAAAAATTGCTAACTATGACATCTGACGTATCAAATGAAAGGGCTCGCTGTGAGGATCTTAAATATTTAGTTGCTTATAATTTTAAGATAAACGATTTCGAAGTTATTTCGATAAATAGGCGAGAATCGACCATTCCCATTATCTCCGAAACGATTGCGCCTACAATTTTGAATAAAAATATACAGAGAATAGTTGCGTGCCTATATATATTACAGGAAAATCTATAAGAAGTCTATGGCATTTAGAGTAACAGGAAATTTCATATAATCACGGAACCCTCTCCACGCGAGTCTAACTCGCACTTGACGGGTTTTTCTGAATTAGTGCCATAATAAAAGACATTTTAAATATTAATAATTTTGAGTGTTAGGTTGTTGCAACAGTAAACAGCTCTTTCCTTATTTGTTTACACGCAAAAAGACATTCCAGTGACGAGCTATGAAAATATTTATTTAACCAAATGTAGGCGTTGTGCAAGATTATTGTTAGCAGTAGTTGCGCGCTATTGTCATTGTCAGTGTCATAGGGGAGTCAAAGCAGATAGATGCCTCTATCGGCTTTTGTTGTCGGGTGATGCTATCGGAGCGGCCGTTACAGTGGCCACACACTGGACACGCGATTCGCCAGCGACCAATGCCGCTCGCACGTTCGGGACCTTTGGGCGAGGATGCTCACGAGTTTGGTTATGTGGTTTCTTCAGCCGGTATAAAGGATCAAGTACATCGCACCGTGAATGTTAGTGGGTCGTGATGTCGGATGTATATAAGGTAGAGCCCTTCATGACCAGAATGTCTAACTTGTCTAATTCGTCTACGAAGCAAAATTACTAAAAAGAGTGTCTTTGTGGCCAAATACCTAAGCAGTAAATCGTCTAAAGATCAAAATGTCTGCCAAGCAAAATGCCTAAATTGCAATATTATCTAAGCAGTAAATGGTCTAAAGATTGTCAAAGGATAAAGATAAAGATAAGGATAAAGATTGTAAAGGTTGTCGTTAGTCATATTGCCTGGTAGGCCTTTTGCTTCTTAGTCAATATACAATGAAGTTCAAGTGCTGCAGTCATATTGCCTGGTAGGCATTTTGCTTCTTAGTCAATATAAGCTTTAGGCTACATTTCACGTAGACGTTTTGATTTTTAGGCATCGTGATCAATAAGGGGTAGAGCTTGTATTGTAATGATGCAGGTACTGGAGCACTGGACGGTTCGCAAGAAGCGGCTGGAGCAGTGCCAGCAGTTCGCGCTATTCGAGCGGTCGGCGCGCGCGGCCGTGGAGTGGATCCGCGAGACGCAGGAGCGGTGCGGCGCGGCGGCGGCGGCGGCGGGCGGCGTGGCGCGCGAGAGCCGCGAGCGCGTGCGCCTGCTGGCCCAGCTCGCGGACGGGCTCGTCGACAAGGGCCACCCGCACGCTGTGCAGATCAAACAGTGGGTCGCCGCCGTCGATGCTAGGTACGCTAAAACACATCCCATTACGCATACAGTGCCCGGCGGTAAATATTGCACATCGGCAATCATCGCATTTCTGAATACAAACGAATGCGCATTTCCATGTCCATCTATTATTATATTTATCGTTTATAAGAATTTGAATTCAGAACTAAGTACTTTATTGTTGTTTTGTTTTGGTTCCAGCGTGAACTATATAGAGCTGTGAAACTACTTCCTTTTTTGATATAATTTACTCTTTTTCAACAGTTATAGTATACCAACGAAATTAATACAAATATTAAACAAAATTAATAATACTTCTTCAACCGACTTCCAAAAAAGAGGAGGTTCTTATGTTTGCCAATTAGGTATGCAACTAAAATGAATATTTGTGCGACGACTGACGAAACACGAAGTTTACCGGGAGACATTAAGAAAATAATTGTTAGTGTTACTATAGTCTACTACCCAATTATACTCCGTGGGCCAGAGGTACCCGAAAGGTTTTAACCACGCTATCTTATCACCACATTTACGGGCAGTGTCGTGAAAATATATTAACCCCGCCCGCCCCGGCTACGCACGGATTAAAAAAAGAGTCAAAAATATCAGGTCAATTTTAAATTAACTGTAGAAATGCTTTGGTTATTTTAACTGTATAGGATAAATAAAAAAATTCGAAAATAAGCCCGTGTTAAAAACAAATGAAATGGCTTCTACTATCGATTCTGAACAAACCGATTTCAAATTTTGCGCTTATTACAAAACACATTTGACAATTAATTGACTTTCCGACAATTAAGTTGAAATATAACGTTACTTTTTCTAAAATTAAAGTTTTTGTTGCAATTGAATCTCTTATGATTCAAAGTATGCGGCATATGGCACAAACGTATTCTCACCCGACGATTTGTTTAATTGTTAGTGTCAATCTTAGTGTGGCTTGAGTCGATTAATGACAGCACTTGTTAGAAAAGACAGCACTTCTTTCAGTGTTGTTTAAGATGACTCGCTTTCTTTTTAGTGTGTCATCACTTCATTACGCTCGTTTAAAATTAAAAAGAAACAATGTGAAATACAAATCCATTCCAAATTCAATTTTAACGCGGTGGAGTAAACTTTAAAACAAAAGTGAATTGCATTTGGACTTATTTCCTTTTATTTTTAAACGTGCGTTTACACGATCAGAAAAACAGAGCAGTTGGTCGTTACAGATACGCAGACTTCAGCGGGTGTATGGAGGGAGGCGAGAGCGAAGCGGAGAGCGACTCCGGTTTGGCGCCGTCGCTCGCGTCCTCCCAGTCGGCGGAGAGCGAGGCGCGCGCCCCGCAGGCCTTCACCGCCGGCGACGACAAGCGCCGCAGCGCCAGGCGGAAAGAGTAATACAACCCGCACATCTGTTATTCTTATGATTTTTACGCCTGATAGTAAATTGGACGAGTAGGTGGTTTATCTTACAAAATATTTATTATTTATCTTTTAAGGACACTTAGGCTAGCTTTCCATCAGAGCGGTGTGGAAAACATCCTGCGTTTTGCAAAACTGATGAGTGACTTGCACAAAATTTGAATAAGTACGCCATAATAAGTGACATATAGAGCAAACATAAAAATCTGTAGAATATCTTGAATGAAACCTTATAAAACGAAGTTGAAAGGAAAAACCTACCACGACTAAGTATGTAGGCTTCATTGTTTTGTGAGTGCAAAGTCAAAGTCAAACTATCTTTATTCAATGTAGGCTTTTACAAGCTCTTATGAAGGTCAAGGAATGAATCTACCACCTTGTTAGCTCACCCAGTGCTAGTTGACTTACTTGTATACCTACTAAAAATCAGCTAGAAAATTAGCAGCGAATAGTTTAAAATAGTAAACTAGCCTTTGGGCTAGTTTACTATAGTTGGGTATAACCGGGTAAGTATGGAGAATCGGCCCCTGACGACAAATTCATTGTCCTTTTACTCTGTTATTTATACAGACATAAGATGTAATTTCACCAAATACTAAAATGCTGCAGGTTTTCGAGAAAATAAAAACACAATAAAACGATATTTATTGCAATTATGGCAAAAAAAAATGAAAGTCGAATGTTTTTTAAGTGGTAAATAATTGATTTTTAATTTTCATTTTTTTTTTAATTTCTGAGATACCCACCGATTTTAGTTATTTATGCATAAACTAATATTCTATTGTATAATATAAATTGTTTACAAAAAAAAAAATCACTTAGATCAACAGGGTGAAAATAAAAGAAAAGTTACTTATGATATACATTTAATGGTTTAATACAACGAGCAGGTTAGCTTCTAAAATCTACAACAAATTAATAATAGGCCTCATGGTGGCCACCATTGTGATTAGATAGAAAAAATAAAAAACTCATTTCTTCTTTTTAACCGACTTAAAAAACAGTAGGAAGTTCTCAATTCGGTTGTATTTTTTATTTTCTCGTAAACCTGCAGCATTTGAGGGTTAATATTTGGTGAAATTACATCTTATGTCTGTATAAATAACTGAGTAAAAGGACAATTATTTTTCGTCTGGGGCCGATTCTCCATACTTACCCGGCTATTATACCCTTTACGGATTTTGGAGTTATAACAGCTACGGAACCCTACACTGAGCATGGTCCGACATAATCTTGACTGAATTTTATTTTCATGAAGCCTGGGGAGGATTAATAACACGTTTTGTCACGTCAAATTATGATTATATAATTAATAGATAAGATTTTATTGTAATTGTGTATAATATTCCGATATTAAAGTCGGTTGAGGTGCCACTTCACCATTTTATTATTTTCCCGACAGATTCATCATGGCGGAGCTTCTGCAAACCGAGCGCGGTTACGTAAAGGATCTTGAGACCTGCATCACGTGTTACCTTCGTGAGATGCGCACCGACCCTACCTCTGTGCCACCAGCTTTACAAGGAAAGGTAAAGATTGTCATGTTTGCAGTCACTGTTAACCTTTTGACCGCAAAGCATGCCTGAGAAGTAACACGAATTTCAACTTTATGTCAAGGTACTGAAGGACATTTTTACCCTATATACGCTGTCACGCATAGTCCACAGTAGCGGCCAAAAGGTCAAATCTAATTTCTTCTCTTTTGGCACGTCCAACATATTATTTATTCAGCCTGCAATGGGGAAGATGCATAAAAATCAAAATGAGGATTAAATGATATATTATGAACGTTAATGTACACAAACGCACATTACAGGATAAAGCAGATCATTTTGACTTTATTAAGGGTCACAATTAGTGAAAAATATATATTGGTTTACAGTTCTGATTTTAGTTTTTTGGTCATCCTCATCAAATGTATGTCATGTTTTATTTATACGATGTTGGTCTAAAATCAGTATTTTCGGAAATAATTGTAGATTTCGTTAAAGCGCCATACATTTTGTACAGTCTAACGAATGCTGTGACGTCATAGTTGTCGTCCATTTTGTATGGAGTGTTTTGCGAGTGGTATGAACAATGACTTTTCAAAGCTTCATAACTCATAAAATAAACGCGTGTTGCGTACACAGATCGGTTTCTGTTACTCTACACTTTCCAATACAATATGAAAAAAAATGCATCTTCCCTTTTGCCTACATAAGGTCCGTGCATTAATGTACTATTATTGTTAGGAGGAGGTAATATTCGGCAACATAGAGGAGATCCACCGATTCCATGAACGCGTGTTCGTGCGCGAGCTGGACAAGTACGAGACGATGCCCGAGGACGTCGGGCACTGCTTCGTGACGTGGGCGCGCGAGTTCGACATATACATAGCGTACTGCCGCAACAAGCCCGACAGCAACGCCGCCGTCGTGCAGCACGCCGGCGACTACTTCGACAGGTGCGCCTCTGTCCTTCCCACCTCTACCTAGGGTTGCCTACTATTTATGGGGCAAATATAGTATTTTCCAGTCAAAGGTATAAATAAAATAGTACACTGAAAGAAAATATAGTTCTTTAAAGAAAAACTTTCTAAAGAGAGTGTAAGGTATGATTGATTAAATATAATACACGAAATTCGCCTTACTAACATTCCGATGGCGCATCTTGTGGCTATCCGCGCTGTGAACATGTCGCTTGAACTGGCCAACTCAAAGCCAGTCAAAGCCCATTTGGAAGAACTGACCGGAATATAGTATTTTTGCGTACTATATATTTCTTCAACAGTATATAGCACAGAGCCAAAATATAGTACAATACTATATATTATAGCACGATTGGCAACCCTACTTCTACCGGTCAACAGGAACACCGATTCAATGGGTGATTTCACAAGGAAATTATAAAGAAACATTCATATTTGAGGCGCGGCGGGTGCATGCTTAACCCCCTCAGCCTGCGCTCAGGTCAAATCTATATTCCTTCCACATTTGTAAAGTAACATATTAACGTGGATTCATCCTAAACAAGTTAAAACAGGGATAAAATAGCTGTTTCTCCCAAAAATTTGAGGTTAGACCTCATTATGCTTTGCATTATGCATTTATGCTTTATTTGGGATAAAATAGCATGGCAATAGCATGGGAGAAACAGCTATTTTATCCCAAATAAAGCAAACCTAGGCTAAAAATTGGCAAAGTGACGTATAAAATATGGTCCCCGGTTTCTTTATTTGAAAGGAAACAGCTCTTTTAGCCAAAAAAGATGCACTTTGAGGTTAGAAACTTGTTTACCAAATAAGACGAGTATGGATGAGTTCACTGTATTTGGTAAAATGTTGGTACTTCTAGCACAAAGTGCACAATTTGACTCGATCTTGTAGTTCAGAAGTTCCACTATCACCGCTTACTTTAAAAAAAAACCACTACTGAGATAGCACATACCATTTTCCAATCAATCTCGCCGCTAACCCTTAGGCTCAATTTCCACTGAGCGGCTAGTCGCGCGCGATTAGCCGCGTTCGACTGCCATTTCCATCGGAGTCGCGGCCGCCATACCCATTGTCGCGGCCACGACTCTACCCACGGGTATTAGACTGGAATCAAATAAAATAAAATAATAAATAAAACTGTTCACACACTTCCATAATTTAATTTACATTAATATGTGCGTATCAGTTTAAGTATAGTTTGACTATTTCATTATTAATGTGCATTGTGTATATTAATTGTGACTGTAGGTAGATCCCACAGTCGAACTGTAACAGTTTTGTGAGAATTTAAGGTAAAAATTTCATTTTTCGAACATTGTTAATTTTATTACTATTTCATTAGGGTTCAACGGAAGAAGAAATTGGAGCATCCCTTAGCTGCATATTTGATTAAACCAGTTCAAAGGATAACAAAGTATCAATTGCTGTTGAAAGATCTCCAAGCATGTTGCGCCGAAGGACAAGGAGAAATTAAGGTACCTAAAAATTGTTTATTTTATCGACATCCAATAAATCCAGCAGACTTAATATTTACTTCTTTCACAAATCCTCTTGATACCTACGAGGAGAGTTCAATATATTCTAGGTACAGGTATGTAATAAAAAGATTGGATGTAAACATACTTTTATTTGTTAATATATTCGCCTTTTATTTGCAAGTTCAGTCACTTATTTTTCTTAGACCCCCTAAAATTGCCGTTGTTGGTGGTGAATTACCCCGCCTTCAATGCTTTATCGTCATTATATTGCTGGGGGTCAAAGTTAGACTACACGGTGGGTGAATGGTGAACTGTGGGTTTCTAACAGAACAAACGATGTAAGTTGTTGATTTGTGTAGAACATGTAACAAGTGACGGGGGAATGTGACTCGTAGGAATATCTGATGCTAGCGTCTTTCATTGGAAATAAACATTGGCTCGTGAAAATGTTATTAGTACCTATGATTGACCGACTCATAAGAATTAGGTTTATGTTTAAGTAGTTCTGTGTTATCAGTTTTATTAGCTTTATAGTTAGTTATAGTTTTGATTGAGGTCCATGGCCATGGGGATTTTCTTGGTATTTTCCAACAGTTGACGATCCTAGTCACGCTTTAGTGTTGTCAATTAATTTTTCATCACACTTGCTCGGAAAGGTTGTTATTATACGCAGGCGTATAGAGGAGGTATAGCCGATTTATCTCCCGCGGGAGTTACGGATTTGGTATGGTTTATAATTAAGATGTGGTTTATAACCATCTTAGGACTAGTTAATCGAACGTGGCCGCAAGTAGTCTTGCTCAATTTGCTTAATAGTTGTAGTGTAACATAGTCTGGGTCGTTACTAAACAAAAGTATTTTTTTTTAATAACTTATTAGTTGTACTTTCATAGTTAATGATTTCAATAGATCTAGAGGGCACAATCTTACTGAAGTTATCACATATTACTAAAAGTGTGGTACTGTGGTCCGTTATAGACATATATTTAGGGCAACTGTGTATCGTGTTGTATTCTTCTTATTTATTTTTAGCATAATATGATCGAGGCAGATGTCCACTCTTGTCGGTTTAAGAAGACCGGGAAGAACTCCATGAACACTTAACATGTTGAGATAATTATGTCTGTTGTCAATATATATAAAAATAAAACAGTACCGTGACTCATTTATAGACAACGTACAGCCTAAACGGGTGGTCCTAGAGGTTTGAAATTTGGAGGAGACATTCCTCGAGTACCCTAGAGGTGAACTAAGGAGGGATTTTTTGAAATGCAATCCCTAAATGGGATGAGAAGGAATGACAAAGATTGTATGGAAGATACCCCTAAAGGGGTGAAAAGGAATGACAAAGATTGTATGGAAGATACCGCGGGCGAAGCTATGGCGGGTCCACTAGTTATACTCATATTGTTGCTCCTGTGTGCGCGGGATCAAATTAATATTGATATCCCTCGTAATAATGAGACTATTTGCTTCTTTTAATGTTTATATGTGATAGTTTAGCGAATTCATGAAGGTAGAACGTTAGTGTTGGGGGATCTGTAGATTCTAAGGCTAATTGGCCTATGCAAATGAATTTCTATACAAGAAGCATGCTCAAGTTTTAGTTCTACAATACCAGCTGCACCCAATTGAGCTTTGAAAAAAACGACTACTTACGCTGCACTATCGTTTTGGTTAAGATTGTTTACGGCAGCCATTGAAGTGTAGTCAGGAACATTTGGAATAGGTTTTATTGAATTTAAGGTTTCATTACGTTGAAATTAGTAGATCAGGTTCGAAATCAAGTTGCGAGAGAGTCACTTGAAAGTCTACGTGTGTCGTCTTTCCTCGTCTGTGTAGTCTTTAGTGAGAAATTTTATCACTGCACGCTGCTCAATTTTAATCAGATTTTTTTTTTCTTGCGACATTTTGAAAACAATCCAGTCCCAAAAAAAGCGGGAAGCAAGAAACAAATGAATGTTCGTGATTTTGAAAAAAGAATAACCAGTGAACACGACCTCCTAGTGGCCAGTATTATTTTCGCATAACATATAGGCTCGAAATCAAGTTGCGAGAGAGTCATTTGAAAGTCTACGAAGCTGCTATAGATGCTCCGGATATTCTGCGAGACAACGGTTAGATTATTACCGAGGTCCTGAATGTCGCATTTATAAAAGGTTGGGCTATTTCCATGTCGTCATCTAATCATTTATTATGGTAGGTTGATTTGCCATTATGTTTTCCTTATTACGCGATAGATGTTGTCCCATATTGTCTCCTTTTCCTGCGTGATACAAAATGCTTTCAAGCTCGTCATTTGAGCGTCTATTGCTGCAGCTACAAGGAGCGGTTTACAACTCGGGGCGGCGTTTTTAAAGTGCGTTTTCCGCGTGTACGTTTTTGCAGTCGGTTTCGATGTTTGGACCACCATAGCGACTTCGCTTTTGCCCTGGGGGCCCCATGCTTTTGGGATTGTCTCTTGGCACGCTCTGGTTACTGCATCAATGTAGATTAGTGACGGTGATCGCAACCTCCAGTACTGCAGACGCTGCAGTATCTTGAACTTCCTTAACGGACTCTGATGTCATTCCCTTTTCCAAAACCTCTCCAGTCGGTATTGTTTTAAATATAGACCAGTTAACTTTTTTGGTGTTGTAAAGTCTGGTTGTTTTTATTGGTAATAGTGTCTGCGTACCTATACTATACACCGCAAAATTCATGGCTTTGTGATCCGACATGACAACATTCCGGTCTACTTTCTAGTTTTGGGGTCTGGACATGAATGATACGCGGTCACATCGACTATGCTGGTGTATAGTTCCCCCCCCCCCCCTCTGTAGGTCTTAACAGGATAGTTGAAAAAAAAAAAACTGTTTATTTCAACTACTCTTTTTTTACATTTTTAAAGTTATGTTTAACTATAATCTTAAATATTAAAGAATTGGTTTTTGGTGGAGTTGGTTTGTATGCTTAGGATGTCTATTTTGAACTAAGTACCTAGTTCCCGTGATTGGAATAGGCTCAAATTTGGTAAACCTTTAAACCCGATATCCTTGCAATATTAATTTATGGTTTGTGAATTGATTTAACTTTTGAATTTATTAAAAATCATGCTTCATCATTACATGAATACGTATCACAACATCATGATGAAATACAACGTAATTTCTTATCAGCGCAAACACTCACTGATTTCATTCTGCGATAAGATAAATATAACTTCAGGTTATGTCTGGTTTGACAGTTCCTTATAACATTCTGTAAGAATTTAGTTTATAAACACTCGAATGTTTAATTTTTAGAACCAGTGGCAGTTTGAAATTTGTGTTTAATCAGTAAACTAAGGTACATTCAAAGTTTTATATTATTCAGTCGTTAAAAACAGTAGAAACGCTCTTAGTAAATCTACTATTATGGAAGTAGAGATGTAGATTGACAAAACAGTTCTATATTATTATTAAAATGAACCATTCAAGCGAGTTCCGAAATCCTTCCTTAGTGCACCTGTCCCCATGCTGAACATTATCTTCCTAATTTCATGTGTTCTTCGGTAGTGGTTTAGGCCGAGCGTTGTCTGCCATTCAATAAATCAGTGACAGTAAGTACTTAATATTTTATTTATAAAGATAGATTAAACTTAATCTATTTCGTGATGGTACAATAGCAGTTTATGCAACAGTCACATAATGATGGATATGTCCCAAAATACGAGAGTTCTAATAAAGGCAACGGTATTTTGACCAAAACGCAAAACATGTGGACCATAAAGCTAAACGCCGAAGTATCAAAATGTCTAAATCCTACATTGTCAAAAAAGAACGAGATTACTGAAGCTTCTTGTTCGATTTGCTATTTGGTCATTATGCTACGAAACGCCTACCGTAAAATGGGGTGAATAGGGACGAAATCGGAGTTCAAACCTGAATAAAAGTTTATTTTTATATGTGGCACATTGATTTATATACAAAAAGAGTGGTCCGGAGGTATGAATTAGTTTGTCAATGATAATTTGTTGTTTCATTTCATAGTTTCAACGCAAAACACATAATAGTAGGCAATCCCATCTCAACCCCGTAGTTAGGGTTACAAGGGTTAGCAATGGGGTGAGAAGGGAAATTTGCTAGGGTTGGCACTTTCGGGTTATGACAATAGCTTGACTTGTCAAGAGAATATTTTATTTACGTTGCAAAATTATGTTTTATTTATGCTCCTACATAAACTGATTTAATGTTTTCTGTAACTTGTGACCTTTATTTTAATATAACATGTTTATTTAATTTGCAATTACTTCAACTCCTCCGATACTTCAATATTTTTTAAAATAATATTTACCATTTTATCATAATGTAAGACACTTACTTACTCATGTAAATTGATAACCCTGAACCACGAACACCAACTCCCCCCTCTATCATCCCGGTACACTCCGTTCGTAACACCAACTCACCCCATTCATGACCCAACTGTCCCCGTTGACGTCCCAACTCACCCCTCGATACATCCCTATTCACCCCACAAAAATCTTTAAATGCGGTTGAATCTTTTTCTATGTTAAGACCATTATAAAGAAAGAAAATATAACTTATGTTTTTCTATTTCCAATAAGCCTAGTAAGTCTTTAAACGATATCCAAAAGGTTGAAGAACACTTAATTTGGGAAATTCCACATAAAAACGAAGTTAAATTCAATCAAAAATCCGCCGCTTTCGAGCATCCACTTTGACAGTGAATTTTTGTTTTAAAATTGTATGATCTGGCAACACTAAGTTGCCAAAAGAACAAAAAATATGTTTAAAAATATAATAAAATTACTTTAAGAACAACCTGAGCCCGAGAATTAAAGTAGCTACTGAGAAAAGAAATTCTGGATTGGCATCCCTATTCACCCCGCGATCCTTATTCACCCCATTTTACGGTATGTAGCCAAATTACCAAGTAGGCAAGTTGACCTAGCAGCAAGATATCAAACGTTATAATAGCATTTTGCCTGAGTATCATAACGTCTTTAACGCAGAACATCTAATAAGCATTTAGTCCTAGTAGCATAATGTCAAAAATATAAAATGAGAAAAAAAAAAGATTCTCACCAAAATCAATTGCCAAAAAATTCGACTGTGACCGCGCGTGCGGGCTCGCATCGCTACCGGCTAACTGCCGCGTCAGCTAGAGCTCTACCAGATAACAATCGGTCAACGGTTTCCAAGAAGATGCGCCCTAGCTAACTATCTACATCATTTTAAAACTAAACATGATGCAATACGCAAAAAAAAATTAAATCTGATTAATCTAAGCTAAAATACCTACACTAACACAACTAGACTACGTTTTCGCACTACTTAAAAACTACTTAGGTTCCAATGCCAAACACTTCTGGAATTGTCACTGGTGATGGTATTCGCCATGCTGACCGCAATCCAGCTTCACCCTGCGGTGTACCGCAGCATGTCCGCAGCCTCCTCTAGCCTGCCTAGCCTTGGCTAGCTGGTTGGTTTATGAGTTCTTTATAGGGTTGCAAGGCTCCGTGCGTCATATTGCGACTCCATGGGAGTTACACTCCTAAAGCCGAATGCGCCATGCCGTTACCGGTCCATGCGGCTTGTAATTTGATTAGCACTTGCCAACAAAAAACTACCTAGACGATCCTAAGTACATTTCACCTTTGATCCGCGGTCTCACGCAACAATGTTCATTCACAGGGGTATCACTTTAGGTAAAGTTTACTGGGAGTTAATTCGAATCATATAAAGTCTACACTAATTTATTTATTAGTTATACACGTACATTACGTCCTACGGGCAAGGGACTACTGACGCTCTCATTGCCGAGCTAATGGCCGATATGCTATGCATTCCTGTATCACTTCGTGTTATTAAAAACTCATTAAATGAAACACAATAAGTGTAAGCAAGTATATTAATTTATTAAAAGTAGATTTTAACTTTTGTTATTATAAGAATGGGTGTGGTCCACGCTGCGGGTGCAGAAAATCGGGGTTGCAATGCACTTTAGCTTGTGCCCAGTGTAACGGGCAAGCTCGCGCCAATGCTGCTTCATTGGACGAAAATAGTCAAGTGACCGCTAGGTAGATAGCGATTTTTAATGTTACAACTTAAACCCGCTATGTACCAATATTGCTGTTTAAGTCATGTATTACTTATAACTTACTGTTTTAAGTAACTGTCTCTTCAAGAGTAGACCAAAAACACATAGCGAGTTTAGAATTCGCACCGACGAAATGATGGTGTATACGATTTTACAGCTTATTACCTCTCACCCCGAGCCGTAACCCCTAATATGACTGGATTAATGTGCTTCGATAAAACTTGAAGGACATGTAAGTATCTTTCGTTTTGTTCCGGGTCCACTTTTATTTATGTACAGATATTTTTGGCTTTACGGAAAGAAACTCCTTACTCCTTAGCCGAATGAATATTGTGAGTAGGAGTAGGGAAAGTTTATAAAAACCGGCCAAGTGCGAGTCGGACGAAGGGTTCCGTACCATTATCTATATAATGGTTCACGGTTTATGCAGAAGGTTTATGTTTATGAATTTAAATGTTTTTTTTTATATTTGAGTTGATTGAATGAAAGGTAAATTGTCGTTTACGATTTGTGACGGATAAAAAAAAACTACTTACTAGATCTCGTTCAAACCAATTTTCGGTGGAACTGGTTTACCTGGTAATGTACAACATGTTTTTTTTGTTTTATCATTATCTTATTTTAGAAGTTACACGGGGGGGGACACATTTTACCACTTTGGAAGTGTCTCTCGCGTAAACTATTCAGTTTAGAAAAAAATATATTAGAAACTTCAATATCATTTTTGAAGACCTATCCATAGAGACCCCACACGTATGGGCATGATGTTTTTTTTCTTCAGAGCTAAGTATGGGGAACCTCCAAAATTTATTGTTTTTTTTTCTATTTTTGTGTGAAAATCTTAATGCGGTTCACAGAATACGTCTACTTACCAAAGTATCAACAGCATAAGTAGTTCTTGTCATAAAATCATTACGAGCTAAGTATCTTACAAAAGGTATTTTTATTTTTGTTTTAGGTACTTCAATTTGTTCTATGATTGGACGTTGAAGTTGTTGAGGTTAAATAACTAGTCCGCTGTTGGAACGTCATTAACGACACACAGATTTCTGTAACGTTTTCCTTCTGACTCATTAGCGCTATGGTCGTTGGTTGCACAGTTAGTCAGGACTCCGAATGAGTAATGGTTTATTCCATAAGTGCGAACAATAATCATTATTTAGTCAAATACATAATGTTATGAATTTCAAAACTGTAGATGATAGATTTATATGATGATGTTAAAACATCTGGCTGGTCTGCGAAGTGTCCGTGTCGGGCCCCTGCCGCTGAACGACAACGACGATGTATGTATTTGTTCATATTTTTTGCTGTTAAAAACCTTTCCTCAAATTGATAATGCTATTTGGTGCAGCTCACTACATATATAAATTAAATATTTGTTGAATTGTTTTCTTTTCAGTATTATACGTCTCTACAGTTAATCTATATACATTAAGGAAGTCCCTAAAACCAAGTTATAGTTTTAATGTTGATAATAAACAATCCTGTACGTAAGTAAAAATAAAAAGGACAATATAATAATATCTCGAAAATGGTTCACTTTTGCATAATGCATTATGGGGTTCAAATAATTGCAAACGAACTCCCCTATGATCTGTTAAAAGGAATGCATCGAATAACAAATAACCCTGTATAAGTCCACTTAGAGATTCCCTAATACGAATTAATATGTAATCCGATGTGTCGGTCTTCCTCGCGACGATCTTGCCCCGACTGACGTAGACGTATCCAGCTGCCTTGGCCTAATGGCGCGCGGCAGTATGAAGCTCTTTTTTTCCGGTGTTAAATGTTCTAAGACAAAGACTGGTATCATTAACCGCCAATGCCCCGATGACTCGTGTCGAGTTTATCGTTCAGGTTGGTCTTATTGAATTTGTATAAGGCTGCCAGGAACGCGTCCCTTAATCTGCGGCCCTAACATACATGCCACAAAGATAAATTAGAACCGTTTATCTCTATGACTATCTCTTTCGTCGGCACTAGTGTGAGAGAGACGCACTTAGAGATTAACGGTTCTCCAATTTATCTTTGTGCCATGCATGTTAGGGCCGCTGGGTGAGCTAAGTATCACCAAAATGGATCTGGGTCAGCTGCTGTCCTTGTTAATTTTAACTATATGGGAACAGTAATTAATTTCGCTATCTGCTATAACGAAATTAATTAGTGTTCCCGTACAATTAAAATTAATAAGGACAGCAGCTGACCCAGCTTTTACGGTAATCGAGAGCTGCGTAACGTGTGTTACAAGGTTCTCAGTGTTATTTTCTGGCATTCGTGTATTTCTACGTTAGAAGAACCCGCGTGTTCATCCAACAACCTGTCGCGAGATGTAGGTTTTCGTTCAAGATTTTGAGGTATTTCTTTTGAGGGCGTTAGTTAAATCAGTGCTCACTTGTTCATTAACGTTTTCGAACTGCGTTTATGAATTCGTATGATTTATGGAAATCTCTAAGTTGACCACGTACATTTTTCAGTTCGTGTTGAAAAGCACGCTGAATTTCTTCATGAACTATGTGTCGAAGCCTATCTGCAGATAAAACCTTATCGCTATCACTATTGTTGGACGATGTACTTGCAGATTTAACAGGTTTGCATCGAATTGTCACTTTAGCGAACGATGCCGAGCTTCATTTTTGCAGTTGATTAAGCCTTTAGAAGAGAGCAAACATTTAAAAACATTATAAAACTACTATGTAGGGTTCCGTACCTCTAAAGGAAAAAAACGGTACCCTTATAGGATCACTCGTGTGTCTGTTTGTCTGTTCCGTGTCTACTAAACGAGCAACGATCGAATTGAGATATTACCGATACCGATATTACATGCTTACTAATAAACGCAGATTAATAACTCGCGCCCAAGAGAATATGCAAGCTATGTCTCGCCTGTTGTAAAATGAGCGCTGACGGCTATACATTTTATATAACTGTCAGCGCTCTTTTTACGACGGACGAGGTATACATACGTATATTTCTGTTACTTTTATACAGGATGTTTAGGCCAAAACGCTTTCTAATGCCTCAAAGTTACCAACTTCCGAGAACAGGAGGGACAATACTGAACTTTATGTGTGTTACACGTATTTGCAGTGTTTTAATAAGAGTATAACACATTAAATAAACTTATGATTCTGAAATGTTTTTATTTTGTACTCAGGACGGATTGGAAGTAATGCTGTCGGTGCCTAAGAAGGCAAATGATGCGATGCACCTTTCGTTACTGGAAGGGTGCGACGTACCATCCAATAGCCTCGGCGAAGTAGTTCTCCAGGACTCGTTTCACGTGTGGGACTTGCGGCAGATTATAAAGAAAAGTCGAGAGAGAAGAGTCTTTCTCTTTGACCTTCACCTACTTCTCGCCAAGGAAGTCAAGGATTCTCACGGAAAAGCCAAATATATTTTTAAAACAAAATTTATGGTAAGATTTTCTAAAGTATTAAATATAGATATGTTATAATACAGTTTAGAATCTTTTCATGAACTTTCACTCTATTTGGGTTTCATCGCATATGTAAATTGGCTTTTTAGACTTCAGAGCTGGGAGTAACGGAACATATTGAAGGCGATGAGTGCAAATTTTCTGTGTGGACCGGACGCGAACCAATGGCTAGCGACTGTCGGATTGTCCTTAAGGCTACTTCGCTAGAAGTTAAGCAAACCTGGGTGCGCAGGTTAAGGGAGGTTATACAGGTAACTTGAAAACAAATTATGATCTTTAAAGGTTTACAAGAACGCAGTAGTGTCATGAAAATATATTTTTTTATACCGAAATAGGTCATTATTCAAGCGCCGGTGGAGCTTGCGGTAAACATATCGAATCCGAGCACCTAAGACGAGCACGAAATAAGCTCATCTCATATAGTTCGTCATCGTGTTTTGTTATAGAAATGTGAAAAATATGTTGAAATATAACGAGAAAATTTAATTGATATTTGTTGTTTAACTAAAGAAAGTGGAGTATGACCTAAAATCAGGCCAAATTTAATAGCTGAAACTTAAGCCGTTTTGGAAATACAGCTGGAAAAAAATTGGTCTAAAATCAGTGCATTTTTAGGGTATCAATGTATAGGGAGCTTCTCAGGCTTAAAACATTTTTCATATTTTCATTATTTGCTAGTATTCTTGCCATAACAACACACATTCTGTGGAAATTCCAACCTTCTACCTCTTACCGTTGCCGAGCTAGAGGCCACTGACAAACGGATGGACGTTGTCCTCTCAGTAATAGGGTTCCGTCGGAACGTTTTAATAATTTAACGTCTTAATGTTAAAATGAATACTGCCGGAGCTATTCAGTGATATTACACGTGTATAAATATATATAGAGAACAGGAAACAACTATATTTGGTTTTTAACCTAGGAAACCTACTTCAGTGGCGTACTGCAGCATCCACCTCGCAGTCCTGCGCGCGTGCATCCCACAAGCTTACACCGATCTAGCAGGTTGTTTTTTTTATTCATTAAGGGTTTTGTACTCCACAATGGACAGCATTTTTTGTTTACTTTTGCAAAAAAAATTAAACACTTTAAAGATATTATTAAGCTCTGCTCCTCTGCTGCACTGGGAGTGAAGAAATAGCATAGCATGCGTGCAGATACTTATCATCCTGGCATATCGTAAAAGTCGACTAAGGGACGGGTCCTCCAACATGGTGGACTATTAGTATGGGCGATGGGCTGATCACCTGTCACCATATGGTTCATCATACCATCTTAGGACTAATTAATCGAACGTGGCCACAAGTTGTTTTGTGGCTCTGCCCACCCCATTAGGGATTTCAGGCGTATAGCATCACGCCCGAAATCCGTATGTATGTATGTGGGTACTTATTTTAAAAATATTTGTCCGTCTGTCTGTCTGTTTGTTTCGGCTAATCTCCGAAACGGCTACATCGATTTTGACGGGACTTTCACTATTTACTGATGGGATAAAGAGTAACTTGGACTACATTTATTCAAGAAAAATAATTAGGATGCCGCGCAAGAAATTTAAACTCGTGAAATGTGAACAAATTTGGATCTACGCGGGTGAAACCGCGGGGGACAGCTAGTTTATTTCTATTTTAATCTATTTCAACGTAACTATAAATAATATTGATTAATTCGAAACATTACAATAAAGTTGTATCTTTCAGTTAGTGCATGGAGCATTTTAAATAATTTATTTCCTTAAATAAATGTTTATTGTATTTGTATTATGGATGTACCAAACGTCTGAAATAAAGAATTAGGTGTATTTAAATAGGCGATAGATGACTCCGAAACCCTATAAAATACGCTCAGCGTTTTGATTTAATCTAAAAATAAATACCGTTGGCCGAGAGTTGATAAATATTATTATGATATATCGTCTCGAAATAGCGACTGTCGCTTACCTATGCAAACTGTATGACGGGCGTCGCTTATCGCCTCGCGCACCGAGATTCCTGGTACGAGGGACTCAGTTGTTGTCAAGCACGCGGCTGCCATATTGCCATTCCGTCCGGGAATACGCTTCGAGTGTGTCGTTTGCGTGTTCGTGTGTTGTTTTAGACGAAGCAATAGAACGTTTCATAATAAACGTCACCGACTCTGATTTTTCCTCCGACTCTGAGACTTCGTCATGGTCGTCGTCCGATGATATTCCAGCAATGAGACATATACAGGCTATAAAATAATAATAATATTCTATGAATAAAATATAGTTTTTCGCTTTAATTTTTTATTATCATCGGTAAAAATAATTAGCGGGCCGCTATTTGTAATTAAGAATGTAAGTTAAGAAGCCCTGATTTTTTATTTTTTTTATTAACTCTCGGTGAACAGACCTTAGTTGGGATTTTTATCAATTGTTTTTATTTTAGAGATCTGGAGGATACGTTATTGGACGAGACATTGGACCGGAACTCGTTAGCTTCATTTGGCAGTGGCAATACTACGGATTCGGATAAGGTAGGTCACTTTAATTATCTTAGTAACGAGTAAAAAATGTATTGTACTGTATCAAAAAAAACCGGACAAGTACGAGTTAAATTCGCGTTGAGAGGGTTCCGTTCCGTACATGATTATCTGAAATTTCCTATGTTCTTATAGGTTTTCCTGTAATCTATAGGTAAAGAACACTTTTCTGTTTTTCTTTTTCAAACTATGGTAACGTTTCGCCTATTTTCCTAAAGAACTTTCAAACCATAATTTTAAAATTCAAAAAA
This sequence comes from Tortricodes alternella, assembly GCA_947859335.1. Classification (NCBI taxonomy): domain Eukaryota; kingdom Metazoa; phylum Arthropoda; class Insecta; order Lepidoptera; family Tortricidae; genus Tortricodes; species Tortricodes alternella. The sequence goes on along the minus strand of OX401970.1, from coordinate 14,806,628 downwards.
ATATATATTTAAGATTCTCAAAACGAGCCGTTCTTCTTTCATTTGATATGTCATACGATGTAGAAGAAGAATTTATTAGAAAAATTATAAAAAAGTTTTGCATACGGCGTGTGTCATATCAAATGAATGGGCTTCTTGTCAGGATCTTTTATAATTTTAAGATAAATGGTTTTGAAGTTACTTAGGAAAATAGGCGAAAGTTTACCCCCCCCATATCTCCGAAACTACTGGGTCAAAAAATATTTCTTGACCTATAGATTACAGGAAATCTTATAAGAAGTCTATGATATCAAAAGTAACATGGCAACAATCCAATCTCATGATCACGGAACCCTCTCCGCGTGAGTTTAACTCGCACTTGTTCGGTTTTTTATAATTAGAATTGGATAGATGATTTGTTTTTGATAGATATTGTTTTGAAGAAGTCTCAATAAAGTCTTCGTGCAGAAGTGGTGGTTTCCTTTGATAGGAGCTAGCGTCGACAACATCGTTTTATAGAAAAAGATAAACTATTATTTTGTTTACAAATATAATACACAACAACAAATACAAATTAGACGACGCGGTGAGCCTAGTTGGGCGTGACCCTGCCTCCGAAGCTAGCGTCCCGGGTTTGATCCCCGGTAAGGCCAAATATTTGTGTGATGACGAAGAATGTTTGTTCCTGAGTCTTTGATGTTTCCTATGTATTTAAGTACATATTTATTTCTCTATATAAGTATTTATATTGTCATCTAGTACCCATAACACAAGCCTTTAGAGCTTACTTTGGGCCTAGATCGAATTGTGTAAAGATTGTCCCCCTGATTTTATTTTATTTTTATTTATTTATTTTAAATATAAGATTCGAATTTTTGGATATTAGCTTCAAATAGTAATCAAAAACCAACCATGCTCATTGATCGGAGCACAGGGTGACCGGAAGAATTTGCGCTAAGGGAAATTTCAGCTGAAAAGGTGGCAAAGGAACTGTATGAGGGTTGGATGCGATTTGGTTGTGTAGCCGTATTAACAAGCGATCCGGGTTGACTGTTTCAATCTAGTTCATTTAAGCACTTGCTGAAATATTTGGGATTGGACAAAATCAGCTCTACTACATTATTATCCAAAGAGTAATGGCGTCATTGAAATGATGCACCGCTCGTTGAAAGCAACTTTAAGGGCTCGCTCAGATTAGATTGATTGACACTTAGATTAACGACTTAGGTACAGTCATGCTGGGTCTACGTGCAGCTCCAAGGTCATACACTGTCGTCAGTACCGCACAGTTGGTTTATGGACGTACAATTACATTTTCAGGAATATTTTTGCTGCAATATATTGAACCACATGATTTAGTGACAATGATTAATGAAACAATACGGAACTGACTTCACTTGAAACTGAGACCATATTGTCAGAAAAGTTCTATTGGTTTGTAAGTTCAAACATGAAATTTTGTTCAAATGTTTTTGTACGAAACATTAATAAAACGTCTTTATAGGCAGCTTACCAAGGGCCCTACAAAGTTATATCTAGAGATAATAAAAATTTTAAGATTCAAATAGAAGATCGACAAGTTAACATGTCAATGGATAGAATTAAACCCACATATATGTTAACACTCTCACCGCCATGCGGTCCGCCGGTGGGTCGTAACTTTTCGAGTGGCGCACGCCATCTATAGCGTCGTGGGTATGCAGGCGCGGACCGCATGGCCTGCTGTACCAGAAAAACCTTATATATGTGTGGCGGTGAGAGTGTTCATAGATGTGATATTATCTCAAAATCCTGAACAGGTTCAGTCACAAGCGGTTAGCGGAAACGCTACTACTGGCTTGGCTTACACCACGTGCAATGGACATTGTCAAGTCTGTGCGATTTTGTGATATTATAATTGCGTCATATTTTGTTGCGGGTTGCTCCTCTGCTGCACTGGGAGTGAAGAAATAGCATAGAATGCGTGCAGATGCTTATCATCCTGGCATGTCGTAAAAGTTGACTAAGGGACGGGTCCTCTCCAACATGGTGGACTATCTGTATGGGCGATGGGCTGATCACCTGTCACCATACGGTTCATCATACCATCTTAGGACTAATTAATCAAACGTGGCCACAAGTAGTCTTGTGGCTCTGCCCACCCCATTAGGGATTTCGGGCGTGATAATATGTATGTATGTATTTTGTGGTTGCATTTAAAATAAATGTAAAAGCGCAGCGCAACATATATACTGTTCACTCCCAAAGTACCCGCATTAACCTATTTTAGTCAATAAATCATTATTATTATAGAGCAAAGTCTCTTTGCATCGGTAAAAAAAAAACTGAAAACTATAATTATTTCGATATCATGCGTTGGGGCCAAAGCAAAGAAAATGAAAAATATGTCTAATAACAATATCTCCATTGCCCAAGTATACCTTGCCACATGTAAAAAGAGCGTATATATATATATATATATACATATATATATATAATAAAATGTGTATGGCCGTGAGCGCTTCTTTACGTGGCGTGGTGTACAAATGGTCTCTGGGCAAGTGGAAGCAAAGCTGCTGAACTACGTGTGGAATAGTAGTTTATGCAACGGTTGCATAATGATAGGCCTTAAAACACTAGTGCGGTTTTATGAAACGAGCTTTTAGCGAGTTTCATAATAAGATCGCACGTGTGTTTTAAGGCCAAATTATGCAGAGTTGCATACATAACTTTATCTACACACATATTATAAATCCTCCATGATGGGTTCAGAAACAATATTTTCTGGCAACAAGTTATTTGTTGCAATCGTGGCTGCATATTTCCGATATCCGGCGCATTTTCACATCACACACACTCCGAGAAGACTACTTACTATACATATTTTCAACTAAAATGTAAATTACAAACAACTTTTTCTATTCAATTCAACAAAATTCTACTTTCGTTCAGCAATACGTCAACATAATGGCGGCCGTCCGTCAAGACCATTTTTTTTTTTTAATCATAGACATACGGATGAAGTCTCTATTCTCACGTCACTCGAGATCAAATATTGTGCAGTTTATATTAAAAAAACATACTCAATTGACGTTTCGTATCAATAACTGTTTTAATATCTATGGATACTAGAATAGAGACCCACTTGAGTTTGACAGCTGTTCCAAATTTAATCTCATTTTTTTACTAAAAACGATAAAGAAGTCATGTTATTTCTTCATCGCAGCACTGGTTTTTCCTAATTGGTTGTCAAAATGGTGGTCATTTCCTATGGTTTTTGATTAACCAATGGAGGTTTTATGATATGGGTGTAGATAAAAGCCTTATTGTAATCAGAAGATAAGATAGACCGACTTATCTCTAAGTGCGTCTCTCTGACACTAGAGCGGACGAAAGAGATAGTCATAGCGATAAACGGGTTTAATTTATCTTTGTGGCATGCATGTTAGGGCCGCTGTGTGCTACTTACTGATTGTTGCGTTCTCTGCGTGCAAAGTGCCGGCGAATGGTTAAGGGTTGGCCGAGGAATGCCGTCAAAGTTCACAACCACCTCAACAGCAAGCGAAATAGTTTGAAAAGTTATAGTTGTTTATTTTAGTATTGTTAAGTATGCATTTCCGGGTAATTTGAACCAATTGTTGTTATTCGGACATTTAATGATGAGCATAGTTGTATGCAATCGTATCACAGGTGGGCGAGATATGAAACTCAACATCGCAACAATGTAGGTAGGTAGCAGCGTGCGAAGTCATTTGTTATTGTATATTCGTGATGACTCGCTCACCAGTTAACGCAGGCATCCTTATTTACGTACTTATGTTAATTTGATAAGAAAAGCCTCATTATTTATTATTTTTGTAAATGGGGGAGTATTATACCGACACATTATAACCGGCTGGTTCTGCTCATATGCAAGTGCGCCTGGACTTGAGCTGACGTAGCCACGCCACGGGTAGGCGACTCGGGACCCGTGTCGGCAGTCGTCTCTAGCCATCCCTACTGATTAATAAATCAGTATAGTACGGTAGTTTCCTGTGTGATTCGTCACCCTAACCTATGTTCATTCGACAGAGGTTTTATAATGCGACGTTTTTTTATCGACTTATGTTGGGTTTTAAGCATTTAGGTGGTCTACGTTTGGTCGAATGTGGCATGTTGTTTTATTTGAATGTCTTTTTATGGTGCGTCGATTAACTATTATGTGGACTCGGCCTTAAACAATTTCTTCGTTACCGCGTTTTCTACTGTACTATCCGCAAGCCAAACTGATCAAATAACAAAACTTTCATAATTTTATGGCCTCAGTCGTCAGTTTGGTTTGAGGATAGTCTAATGATAGTGGAATGCGCGCGTCTTTCACATAGCCTTCACAATAAACGTAAAATAAATTCGGGAAATGTAGCTCGATACGGAGGTTGCGTAGTGAGCGGGCCAGTGATGTCGAGCGGCCGAGGCGGGCGGTGCGCGACGTCACTACGTCAGTGGCGAGAGCGCCGCGCGCCGCACCGGACGGGCGGCACGCGTTGCCATCGAGGCCCGCCGCCGCGCCGCCGCGATGGGGACCACGCCGCCGCCGGTCGGCCTCGCGCAGACTAAACAAAATAAAAGTCGGCGCAAGATATCTTTACCGTGGTTTCGGCAGAACTCTGTTAGCGTGCCTCATGCGGCTCTGTCGAGGCAACATACTATAGACACTCCGAGCTCTTTCCAAGCGCGTTTACTCAAAAGCAACCGGCAGCGACAGGTGAATGAATGCAATGAACGCCTGCACAGATGCCTCTTGCGACTGTTCCGCTATTTATTGTTGACACCAATGAAAGCTTGGTGCCCGCACTAGCAATTCCACTTACATTCTTGTATTGTTTTATATCATCAGACATCAATCTGGATTGCACAAAAATAAATTTTCCTTTTCTATTGTTACTATGCCTATTTGATCATAAATTACTTTCAAAGTATTACGAAGGGGAAAGTCATGTCATAATAAGCATTGCGATCAATTAAAACGCTGCTTGGATACTAAGTTAAGGGGTTCATTTATCAGTGCAAAACAAAGAAATAGAGCCCGCGTACTGTGCGCGAGGAGAGCTCCTCGCTCGCTGTCATCCTGCCGTACGTACATTTTCTAAGATGTGAAGTATAAGTTGCTTTACTGTACTACATATTTTTTCCATTTGATCTCATAGATTACATTTCAAAAGAGATGTGAGAAGGTACGAACAAGAATTCACGAATGAAAACCTTTTAATTACTCATACATACATATTATACAGTTTAGTGCGGAGATCACTTTCTTTTACTGTTTCTGCGACAGCCGTTGCGAATTTTACTGTTGTTTTGATTTGCTTTATTCTTAACTACATTTTGGCCGCGACTCCGTCTGCGTAGAATTCGTTTATCGCTATTCTCTCGTGAATCGTCCTTTTTGGGCTAAAAAGTAGCCTATGACTCTGACTCCTCAACTGTCGCTGTGCAACAAATGACGTCAAACCTTTTCTTTCCATTTTAACGTTAAATGACAACAAACCACAAAGGGGAATAACCGAATTTTACGAGACGAAGTTGCGGGCAAAAGGTAGTCTTCTAATATACTTATTTCATCTCACTTATACTTTTTTAGGAGGTTCCATGAAGTTTTTAGAAGATTTCATGAGGTTTCCAAAATTTTCTATGAATTCTACAGAAGATTCTTTGAAGTTTCTAGAAGGTTCTATGAGGTTTCTGGAAGGTTCTGTTAAGTATCTATACGGTACTGTGAGGCTTCTAAGGCGTCTTTCACGTTAACACGCGGGCGCGGTGGCGGGTGCGGTCACGAAATATCAAACAGATGGCGTTGTATGCAAGTGTTCACGTACGAAACGCACGTGCGCGCCAAGAAAAGTTAGCGCGCCTGCCGCCGCGCCCGCGCCCCCTGGTTGTACGTGAAAGACGACTAATAGGGCACACGCTACGAAAATTCCTGCGATCAAACTGCACCGTTTGATCGATACCGTCTTTCCGTATCGTATATGTGAGAAAACTGGGTCCATATTGGCTCACATAAAATTCTTATTCCTATTTTTTGTTTCACTACCGATTTGTATTCATAATAATCACTCTTCATAATTTTTTTCCTCATCCTTTTTTTGTTCATACATCTTTATTCCTACCATCGGAACTCATGACAGATATTGGGTTTTAACAACAATAACTATTCAAAATAAGATTTAATTCGAAAAAAAAACGAAAGTGAAGTTGTAGGTAGGGCAGGGTATCCCTACCTACAATTTCACTTTCAAGATGGCATACCTATGGATTTAAGCGAATTAACATAACAGCATGAACCTATATAGCATAAAATCTTACAAATAAGCAAGATTTTCTGAACTGTTGCAAAAAAAAACACCTAACATGTAAGGTTCAGGCGGGAGCTTCGCTACCGCCTTAACCTTCTGAACCTAAACTTTCTGAGTCGCTTGTGCTCCGACCCATTTTGATCGCTCGCTTCGCTCGCTCGCTCAGGGGGGCTAGTATGCATCCCTTACATACTTCACTAGTTTGACAGAGACGCACTGAGCGACAAAGGACTCGCGGGCATGTCGTGCTAGACGTGCTGAAGTCTTCTTAAGTCCTATCCAGTTCGATTTACACTTATGCTATATGAATATTGACGTTATAAATCGGAATGATTAAGAGTTTCGATCGTTAGTATAAGAAAATATAGGTATAAATACAAATATTAGTATTAACAAGTTGTATGATTAGCAATATTATGAATTCGGATGATTATGAGTTTCGATCGTTAGTATTATTAAATCTTTATATGAAGAATGATCATTATGATGTAAAATGGTATGAGAAATATTTACGGACTTCCGATACTAGGACTTAAAAAGTTATGTGAAAAAAGCCGCAAACTGAAACAAAAGAAAACTGTACAGTGTTGTACGATTTTTTTAAACTACCGTCGAACGGAACAGTATCAAAATTCGAATAGACAATGGGAACGGATGAACTATGCCGTTTATTTGTAGTCGTTTGTCCACCGCTTATCCTTACTTTTACTAGAAACCAAAGCCGCCAAACTTGCGGGGCGCGGGGGACGTGTAGTGCGCTGTGATTGGTGCGCTCAAGATATGCGTTCCACGGGCCTGCCTGTTAGTGATGGGACACTTACGATGCTTTCTCGATAGTACCTATCGAAATTTATCAAGCAGTACTAATAAAAATAATTAGATTGATTATAATTAGGCAGTCGTATGACCACACCTTATAATAGATTAATATTATGCAAAATAAAATAAAAATTATATGGAATGAATTTGAACAAAGTATGTAGTTTCTAATTTTGCGTTTATTACATACCACGTATGTGTGTATGAGCGAGATTTTAAATTAAAAGACTCATCAACCTTAAGCCTGTATCCTGCATCCAGTGGCGCCTTCATCAGTGCTGTTGTATTATATTAAACTGAAACATTTTATAGCACGTGTCAAGACAAATACAATTGGGCCGAACACGTCGGGGTTATGGTATTTAGCTGAGGAGTTCCTATGGCTAGCTTGTGGCTCCATAATCAGACCCTGGACAACACCTGGGCTAATAGCACTTGTCAAAACAAATACAATGAGCCCGAACACGTTGGGGTTATGCTGTTTAACTGAGGAGTTCCTATGGCTACCTTGCGGCTCCATCAACAGACCCTGGACAACACCTAGGGCAATAGGCGAGCGTCAAGTTGACGTACCCGTCGAAGATATCCACGATCCGATGATTCTAAAAAATAATACCCAAATAGTACCAAATTAGAAGTGTCCAAAAAATAACACCTTTGTAATATCAGAGATATGAGCCCTGTTTCACGGGTACGCTAACTTGACGTCAACCGGTTTGGACCAAGTTTGGATCTCGAGAACGGTGCTGTTCCCAAAAATGCTGAATATCCCATAAAATAGTACCCAAATAGTACCGCTAGCTCAACTTCGTAGCTCTAATAGAAACAGATATTTCATACCAAACACGGGTAAAATATTGTGCACCGTCAAGCTGGCGTACCCGGCCTAGATCACACAGAAAGCCATAGAATTCCTAAGCCAGCTATATACCAAAAAATAGTACCGGGAATAATACCCCTTTTACGACAAAAGCATAAAAGAAAAGCTAAGTGGAACATTGAAAAAAATGTGTCCCAGGCAACACCTAGGACAATTGTACTTTTCAAGACAAGTACAATGAGCAAACCACGACGGGGTTATATTTTTTAGCGGAGGAGTTCCTCAGGCTAGTTACTGACCAACAATATAATTGCATAATATCAATGATTGCCCAAATGATCGTTAGTAGATAGTATTGACGATTGCGCAATGGTTTGGTAAAAGCTTGTTTGTGCGAGTTTAATTTTTATTGCACCATACGCTGTTAGGTGGTGTCGTGTTTAGTCTATATTCCGCGATTGCACAATTTGTTTAATCTATTTTCTGTATTAGGCCATACCAAGTTTGTTTATTTACTTGAAAATTATAGTAAATAAAAAAGAGCGTGAGCTCGCTATTATTATAAAATGCAAAGGTTTATACCTCGATTTACTAGCTTTGCGCAAAGCATTGAGGCATAGGTATGAGCACAGATTATAAAGAGTTGTCTCATAATGAGTATTGCTCTGTACGATTGTACCGTGAGGATGCAAGGCAGGTTTTAATGTTATTATGGAATACTGATATTGACCAACAATATCAACTACAACTGTGCAATATCACTTGTTGCACAATTATATTGATTGTCAGTTAGTCTATATTGACCGTCAATATCATCTACTGCTGATCAATATAATTGTGCAACCAGTGGTAGGTATTGCACAGTCATATTGTGAGTCAGTACCTAGCCTTACTTACCTGCTTAGCGTATATTGCAGGCCAGTAGGTATCCAACCTAAGGGTTGTTGGAAGCCGGGATGGGGTACATAAGCCTAAAGTTTAGATTGCATCACGTAAAATCAGCACTTTTTTACGTAACGCGACCTACATATATGTCTGTAGACATGAATTATACGGGGCGAAAAGTAGCTAAAAATAGTTCGTGTACATACATGCACAGTCAGTGCGCCGTCGTTCTTTTATTCCGAACTTGCGAACACACTGCCGATAACACCAACGTAATGTTAACAAGACGAAGAACTACCTATAACATGAACATTTTACTGCATGGATATTCAATATTTTGTTACTCCGTATCCGTATCGATATAACAAACAGGTACCAAGCACATCACTCTTTCATATAATGATGCTAGAGCAGGACGGCTTTATGGGCAAATATTGCGTGATAGAAAGTGATTGTCATTACTAGGCTTAAATGGCAGCGTGAGCAATTATTTTACAATTTCACACTTCAATGTTGTTTTATCTACACCCATATCATAAAACCTCCATTGGTTAATCAAAAACCTTAGGAAATGACCACCATTTTGACAACCAATTAGGAAAAACCAGTGCTGCGATAAAGAAATAACATGACTTCTTTATCGTTTTTAGTAAAAAAAAGAGATTAAATTTGGAACAGCTGTCAAAACTCAAGTGGTCTCTATTCTAGTAATAACTTTTTTAATATCTATATATTAAAAAAGTTATTGATACGAAACGTCAATTCAGTATGTTTTTTTAATATAAACTGCACAATATTTGATCTCGAGTGACGTGAGAATAAAGACTTCATCCGTTTGTCTATGTTTTAAAAAAAAATGGTCTTGACGGAGGATCGCCATGTTGGCGTTTTGGTGAACGAAAGTAGAATTGTTTTGAATTGAATAGAAAAAGTTGTTTGTAATTTACATTTTAGTTGAAAATATGAAAAGTAAGTAGTCTTCTCGGAGTGTGTGTGATGTGAAAATGCGCCGGATATCGGAAATATGCAGCCACGATTGCAACAAATAACTTGTTGCCAGAAAATATTGTTTCTGAACCCATCATGGAGGATTTATAATATGTGTGTAGATAAAGTTATGTATGCAACTCTGCATAATTTGGCCTTAAAACACACGTGCGATCTTATTATGAAACTCGCCTATCGGCTCGTTACATGAAAACCGCACTAGGGTTTTAAGGCCTATCATTATGCAACCGTTGCATAAACTACTATTATTTAATTAAAACCTACTCAGCTACGAAATGTAATGCCATAATTTTATAGACTGGAGGTTTTCCCTATAATGCATTTTTACTCGTGTTATCGCAAAATATCAGCGGAAGCAAATGAACCGGCACGGTCTGTGGTCGTTCGCGTAATGAAGTTTGTATTTGGGGCGTGGCGCCCGCTTATAGTCTTTTGACCATAAACTTGATAGCGGGGGTCGCCCTGCTATGCAGTCTATTGTATATATGGTCGGTAGGTTAGCGGTTGAGTGTTAGTTTGGAGCCCGAACGTGAGCGAGGGCTCTAAAAACACGAGCGCATAAATATATCACTTCAAGCGAGGTGATTAATCTACTTTTTATCAACTACTGCAAAAAGTTGGTAAAAAAATATTTAAATTTTAAGTTAAAAACTAAAACCCGACTAGCGACGCAAAATGCATTTTTACTCCTGGTATGACGCACCTGTAGAATTTGTATATAGCCAGCCAATGACACTCACACTTTCTACCCGAATCATATGATACCCCATTTATTAAAATCGGTCCAGTGGTTCACGAGCTAAAGTGTAACATCGGAAAATATACACAGAAAACTTGTATTGTTCGATTCAGTTTGATACTCGCGCCATTTTTAGGGTTCCGTAGCCAAATGGCAAAAAACGGAACCCTTGTCTGTCTGTCTGTCCGTCCGTATGTCACAGCCACTTTTTTCCGACACTATAAGAACTATGCTGTTGAAACTTGGTAAGTAGATGTATTCTGTGAACCGCATTAAGATTTTCACACAAAAATAGAAAAAAAAAACTATTTTTTGGGGTTCCCTATACTTAGATAGAACTGAAACTTACATTTTTTTTTTCATCAAACTCTAACGTGTGGAGTATCTATGGATAAGTCTTTAAAAATGATATTGAGGTTTCTAATATATTTTTTTTCTAAACTGAATAGTTTGCGCGAGAGACACTTCCAAAGTGGTAATATGCGTGTCCCCCCCCCTGTAACTTCTAAAATAAGAGAATGATAAAACTAAAAAAAAATATATGATGTACATTACCACGTAAACATCCACCGAAAATTGGTTTGAACGAGATCTAGTAAGTAGTTTTTTTTAATACGTCATAAATCGTAAACCGCAATTTACGTTTCATACAATCAACTCAAATATAAAAATAAACATTTAATTTCATAAACATAAACCTTATGCATAAACCGTGAAGCATTATTTTCTAATAAAAAAATCTTTAATGGTACGGAACCCTTCGTGCGCGAGTCCGACTCGCACTTGGCCGGTTTTTTTTAGTAACTTATGTTATATTTTCAGCCAGTACTTTGAGCATAACATTTTAGACAAGGTAATCACAGTTCGATATGGCGGCCGACATGCAAGCGCGTAGGGACCACGTATTGATTTGTAAACACGGTAAGTTAAGTTGCGAACTGTTTGCTACCATGGCGTATATTACAATCCGGTTGTTTTTTCATCGAGGACGTTTAAGGAAGTTTCGCAAACCTCCTGATCCGAAGGTTAGACGTTAGAAGACTACGTATTTTAAGTATATACATGTTCGGGTCAACCAAAGATGCCGCGTTTTATCATACACTCAGCGCTACTTTACGGATCCTGATGCGGTTTTCACCATGTAATATACAGGTTGGATAGTGGATCCCGCAGAGTTCTCTGTTGTGATTTTCGTAAAGGTTCCTAAAGTTGTCAACGCCACAACGTGTATAGTCTATGATGTGAGCTTCGCTAACTTTAGCTATGTAAAACTCGCAACTTACTACTTACTGTATTATTTTATCAAAGTACTGAAAACTTGATAACATCACAATATTTCATTGTTGATTTCGCAATATTTGCGTTTCGCAAAATAAAAGTGGCTAGGGCAGCAAAGGGTCATTTGTAAGTTTCGCAAAATTATTTTGTCTACATACATTTACTTTATATTTTCTTTCACTTACGCTTTAACTTCATCATTATGGGCCTTAAATACTCAGCACAAAGCAGCTCCTTTTTGCTCTAGAGCAATAAAGTTGCATACAAAATTCATTATTGCACTGTTTTGTATTTTTTTTATTTGGTTAATTGTCAAAAAGTTTACACCACCAGCCACCCAATCTGCCCATTCACAGTCCGACGGGACAGCTGACCACTTTTCTGTGGACTTGATGTTGGCAAAACAGTCCACATGTCGGCGGGCATATCGAACTGTGATGGCCCCGTTTAAAATGTTATGCTTAAAGTACACGTTGATACGAAAGTATAGGTTATTAAAAGAGTTTAAAAACAAATGCGTAATGCAAGTTTTCTGTGAAATTTTTCGGATGATCTACTTTAGCTTCTAAACCACTGGACCGATTTTAATAAATAGGGTAACTTAAGATTCGGAGAGAACGTGCGAGTCTGATAGGCTATATAAAAATTCTAAGGGTGCGTCATACCAGGTGCAAAAACCCTTTTTACGTCACTAGTCGGGTTTAACTATACTTTTACTTTTTGCCGTACCTAGTTGTAAGAAAAGCAGATTATGCAGCACGGATCAAGTAATGTATTATTGCGCTCGTTTTTTTAGAGCCCTCACTTGCTTTCGGGCTCCAAACTAACACTCGGTGCAATAATGAATCACTTTCTGCTTGATGCAACAATCTACTATTAATTCCGACCAGCACTTTATTCATTAATTGAATTACCGCTTGACTGGTTCGCTATTCAAATGGGAGTACAGTATATTCGTATAGCCAATATTGATATAAAGTCAGTTTATTCTTTGCCCTCGCAAAGGGTTAATTGCCAATAACCGCTATTCATAAAAATGTCAGCGAAATATTGGACATTCTATATAACTCAAAGTCATCAATCCTCGGTATTGGATAAGCATGCACCTAAATCTTTTTGTTCAAATGCCAATAATCGACACAAAATCGTGGTGAACCTTCTGGTTTATCCACCAGCTCAACCGTTGATACATACATACATATATCACGCCTGTTTCTCAAAGGGGTAGGCAGAGACCACGGATTTCCACCTGCTACGATCCTGACACACAACTTTCGCTTCGTCTACTCTCATTAAGTTCTTCATGCACGCTTGCCGGTTTAGGGTACGCTTAACCCGGCTTTTCTTAAGAACGTCCTCGATCTGGTTTTGGTACGTTCGCCTAGGTCTTCCCCTTCCAACCCTACCATGCACACTTGCCTTATAAATCTGCTTCGTTAGTCTTCTTTCGTTCATCCTCGAGTGATAAGTATTATGACATGAAGTACCTATGCATAATGTATTCTGTCAACTTCGGATAACTATAAGCTATTATTAAAGAAGCCTGTAGCTGCTTATGAAACTGATAGTCACTTAAACTGAGTTCCCTAACGCAATAAAGTACTATTGCTCCGTTGAATTTATTGTGATAGATTATTATAAATTACCGTCACAACTGAAACAATATGGTTTCCCTTTTCTTACGCCGGAAACTCAATGGCAATTACATATTTCGAGACATTTTGTCATCTTTCCTGCTTACACTATTATTTTGTGCAGGCTGGACCAGAAATGACATGGGTTGTCGCGGAGCATATAGCCACTGGAGTCAGCGAGCTATCAGTTACAAAAGGACTGCAAGTGGAAGTTGTTGAAAGTTGTCAGGGCCGCGCGGATTGGTGGGTGGTTCGAATTCCGGGTGAACCCCCACAGGAGGGCGCAGTTCCAGGACACGTGCTCAAGCCTCAACCACAACACCTTCCTCAACAGAAAACCTCACCCTCCAGGCGTCCACTTAGTCAACCTTGCGAAGATGTACTTGGTAAGTGTTTGTTTTTTAAATTGCGTTTACATTTTCAGCTAGTCTTACCCGACAGCATATTAGCCAATTACAAGACATATTTTCACACGAATATAATTGATAATAATACCTATTGAAACACCAAATAAAACATGGAGCTAATGGTTGAAGAACATTAATCTGTGAATTAAAACCCAAGTTCTATATATGCCCTAAATATATAATATCATGGATTTAAAGCTTCAACCATGCACAATGTAGGCTTCCGTATAAACGCAGAGCCTATAACGGATTTGGGCCTGAACGTATAGGAAAGCTGAATTATTTCTAGCTCGAAATAGCACTCCATAGTGCATAATTTTCCCACGTTCTTACAATCTAAATCGTTCACTGAATGTTTTACAGCGTTTTGAGAAACATGGGAAAATCGGATTTGGGCCCACGGAAAACCCAGTCTGACGAGGTGGATCGATCACCTGTCCAGAATATGAATACTTTTGGTAAGGTATCAAAAATGAACCGACCCCTTGATCCCAAAGTCTAAGAACGTGCAGATTGGTGTATTGGCTAAGGATGACAGCCGTCTGCTATCGTTCTCAAGATGCTATCGGTGCTCCCCGGATTCTGAAGATTTCTGAAGTAGTCTTTCTTCGCATAATAGCCCCAAAAGAGGTCTTTGCTTGCAGCAGCGAACATGCCTGAGGCGCTACGGCCCGGATTGACAGAGAATCGTAGGACCTACGCTTGAAACTGGCCCACCGACCGCTCGAATATCTTTGAACAAAACGTTAACTTCAAAAGATAATCAATTTCTCAAACACTTGTCATTATTTAAAAAAAACAGAATTGATAAATTCCGAGAAAATAAAAGGTTTCTCGACAACTATGCATCCATCGTAATTATTTTTTCTTCCTACTACGCTTTAATTTCATCATTATGGCCTATAAACTCAGCACAAAGCAGCCCTTATTTGCTCTAGAGCATTAAAGTTGCATACAAAATTCATTATTGCACATATTTTTATTTGGTTTATTGATCAAGCAGCAATCAAATACTATATTTACTAATATCTGGGTTACTATTCGTGCGGATCCTTGAAGATTCTCAGTCTCCTGATTCATTCTCGGTATCCCTTTATGGTTGTAGGAGACTGCGAGCAGGATACTGGGATTATTTTAGTTTTTAGCCGTTCAATAAGCCAATAAAACGGTAAATATTAAAATTAACCAAATTCAGTATTACACTGTAAAGGATTTACAACGTTTGAATGCAAAAAAACTTGTTTCTACCTAAATACCTACCAGAATAGGTATTAGGTTGACCGGTCGCGACACAGCCTCATTCAAATAACTCGCCCTAGGGAATAAACGAGCCGCGAGCCGAGACGGACGCGAGCGATTGTAACTAATGTAAACACTTTGATCCTTCACTCCAGTAGAACAGCTAAACGGTAAACACGGTAATTCAAAGTAATTTTAACGTGTTTTGATGTAGCACGAGACTCAAGTAAAAACTGAGCGACAGAATATAATGCAGGATTCTTTAATAAAATTTCACATTTGTGTTAAAATTAGACAAATAGGTACGTTGTAATCTTACACAGTCGAAATGATCCTTAAATTTATTTTGAGTGTGTACGTTAAATCCGTAATGGGGATGTTGCATGAAAATCAAAATGGGGTTTAAATGACATTTAATGAAAGTAAATGTAAACAAAAGCATATTACAGAAAAAAAGCAGATCATTTTGACGTTTATAAATGACGGAGTTATGAGGTCACAAACAAAAAAATACAACCGAATAGAGAGCTTCCTCCTTTTTAAAGTCGAATGACAATTTTTCGAAACGATCATGCGAACGTAAGTTAAATTACATTTAATCGTTTTATCTTAAGCAAAAATGGGGAAGTTGCATGAAAATCAAAATTAGATTTAAATGATATAATACTATTATGAAAGTAATTGTAAACAAAAGCATATCACAGAAAAAAGATCATTTTCACTATTCAATTTTAATTGATTAAGGGTCAAAATTAGTGGTAAATATATAGTGTTTTAGTTCTGATTTTAGTTTTTTGGACATCCACATCAAATTTATGTCATGTGTTATTTCTACGATGTTGGGCTAAAAGCAGTATTTTCGGAAATAATTGCAGATTTCGTTTAAACGCCATACATTTTGTTTTGTACAGTCGAACGAATGCTGTGACGTCATAGCTGTTGTCCATTTTGTATGGTGTTTTTGCGAGTGGTATGAACAATGACTTTTGAGAACTTCACATCTCATAAAATCAACATAAAAAGAAATTGCGTACACTGATTGGTTTCTATTACTCAGCACTTTCGAATACCTACAAGATGAAATACAAATTATGCATCTTTCCTATTCCGGAAAAAAGACATGCCAGAAGGCTGAGAATTAAGCACTTTAAAACATTTTTTTGCTATAAATAGATTTAGGAACGAGCTTAGTTTAAATGTGATAATATATTCTTTTTAGATATGGGCGAATCAACTTTTTAGTGCCACCCGTTGCTATGGTTAGGTTAGGTTAGGTTAGGTTGTCCCTTGGACAACCTAAGCATTTTTCTATGAAACAGGATGTAAGTGTCACTTGAACAGCCGGGGACCAAACAACAACACAAAAAAGTTGATTGACCCATATTCAGTTTTGATTGTAAATCGTTGTTGAATGAAAATAAAATAAGGTGAGCCGCGGAAAAATCCCTCGCGAGTAGAACCACACTACCCTGCCGAAAGGAAATACTATTACACAGAATGGACAAGATTTCATAATACTAATGGTGCGTCCACATCTGACGAACGCGCCGCTCGCGCGCTGATCGCGAACTGCTCGCGCGCAGCACGCGCGCTGCACACGTATATTTATTGTAACTGTTTGCGCGCCTATTTAGTGCAACTAGTGCAAGGCTCGCATAAAGCACGGGCGCCGCAGTCGCGCTGCGCGCGTCCGGGCTCTTATGGCGAGGCGGGAGGAAGTGAACGCGCGCGCGCGCTGTATGCGGGCAGCGCTAGCGCTGTTCACGCGCGGCGGTAGCTTGCGCGGGAGCGGCGCGCAAGCGGTACAAGAGCGACACGCGAACTGCTCGTACTTCAACTCCATATATTTATTAATAGATTATAATATAATTGATTGATTGATTGATTATTCGTAAAAATCGAAGCAGTTATAATATTATGTTTTAAATTTTAGATTAATTAATGTGATGATTAATGACGTATATCTTTCATTTTTAAATATAAATTAAACAAAAATCCTTTTTTTATAGGGATGGTCCAAATTTAACGAAAAGAAACCAGCGCGTGCAGAATCGCAGATAAAAAAAATATACTTCGCGTGTCTGATTTCTTGTGTCATTGATTCTTCAATGCTCCGCGTGCGTCTCGTTTTACTTGTTTTGGAAGTTCTTGTGTTGTATTTTTTTATATAACTAATCGATTACAAAGCCTTAGTGATGTAAGTCGATACATCTTGAAAGTCGGTTTTTGCTGATTTATTACTACCGATTTATTTTCTCATTCCTACACGTGTGATTTTGGCAGCTGTCAAATCGGGCCCCTTCGAACGTCCTCACTATAGCGTTCCTATATTTTCAGGCCCTGGGCTGTATCTAGTACTCTGTATGAATTTCACACGATGGATATGAACGGAATGAATTATTATTTTTAATCTCATGTGTGACGTGTAAATTCCGGCATTTTTTTAAAATATGATGTTTACTACGGCTTTCGAGGCTTAACGCGATTCTAACGACTCTTAATTTATTGAAACTGAAAGAAACAGACACACATGCATAAATATTAATATGCATTAATTATGCGTGAAACACACTTTGCTTGCGCAGTTAGGTAATTAATATAGTGACGGGTATGAACTCGCGTGGCTACTGTTGCGGCGACAATGGGTCAGGAGCGTGTGGTTAGTGAGGCGGGTGGGTGGTGGGTCGAGTCGAGCGTGCCCGCCGTTGGCCCGCCGTGGCCGCACTCCAGGTCAATTCGATTAAGTATGTCTCTTGTTAACGCTCACTGCACATGCCCCCCGTGCAACAGTGTGCATCTCGGGCACGCCTCCCTGGCCGCCTAGTTCCGGCTGCCTCGTCGCCCTTGCGGATGCGTTTATAGTTAGCAAACTTCAGTTGCGGACGTATGCAAATCACTTTGCATGCTTAATTGTTGAACAATACTGGAACTATTGAAATCTATTTAGCAGCTGTATAGTGTTTCTTTTTAAATACAATAGTTGGTGTTGTTTGTGGAGTTGTACAAATGGCTGCAAGTACGGATTCTGGGCACTGTAGTGACACAGACTGCGGAGATTTGCCAACTTCATCCTGTGGCAATGGAAGTATTTCAAGAACCATGTCTCTTCGTAATGCTTATCACAAAATTTCTAAGTATCTGACTCAGTCTACTGGTAATGGAAACTCAGGTAAGTTAAAGTATCACTTCCTAGTAGGAAGTACATACAGTACATAAATAATTGCGTGAAACACATGACTAAAAATCGAATAATCGGATGCATATTTGTCTAAAGTTGGAGAAATCTCGTAAAAGTTCTCGTAAAAGTTGGAATCGGCTTCTTTCAAAAACCCTTTGAAAACTAAAAAATAAAGACTGGCTGTTAGTAAATTACCTTGTTAGAAACACCAGAAAAATTTGTTAAGTACACACATACATTGATACCCTAAAACATGGGTGATTTTAGACCAATTTTATTCCAGCTGTATTTCCAAAACAGCTTAAGTTTCTGCAATCGAATTTATTCTCATTATCCATACTAATGTTATAAATGCGAAAGTAACTTTGGTTGTCTATCTGTCTTTTACGTTTTCACGGTGAAACAGTTGAACCAATGTTGATGAAACTTGGTATGGCTATACTTATTTTTTACCCCTAATATGGCGCAACAGAGGTTGAAAAATTGGTTCGTGGGAAGTTCGTGCGTGCCCGATGATAGCCCGTTCATCTATTTTTAACCGACTACAAAAAAACCGAAGGAGGAGGTTCTCAATTCGACGCGTATATTGTTTTTTTTTTATATGTATGTTCACCGATTACTTGGAGATGGCTGGACCGATATGCATGATGCTTTGTTTAATCGGTAGGGTATTTCTCCTAGTTGGTACCCTTGGGATCAAAGTCGAGGTCTGGTGAGACGATCGATGAGGAATCGAAGGAATTCCTGAAATATTATAGGCACACATATAGACATTTTGATATTTTCTGCAATAACTCAAGCAGATGCGTTTAAAAACATTATTTGGTGAAGTGCAACTGATGATGAGGACCACGGATGACCACCAGAATTCCTCAATGATAAGTTTTTCACGGGTGGCGATTAGAATTCTGTATAAGGTTGGGAAGCAACTTATGCTCATGAAAATCTATGTGGTAAAATAGGTCACCGGTGGTGAAGAACCAGGAGAACTCAACGATTGACGTCCTTGTACCTTGGATACCAAAATTTTGTTAAGGGTGATGACCAATTGGCATTATGCTATTTTTACTTGATGTAGTACCTAAATGTGTCATCAAATCACATATGATAATCATTAAAATAAGTGAAAAAATTAAACATTTAACGAATAAAAAAACCGACTTCAAAAACCCTTTGAAAAGTAAAAAATAATGATTGGCTTTCGTAAGTAAATTACCTAGAAACATCAGATATATTGTTATTGTTGATTAAGTGATACATCAAATATGTCGAAGTCGGTGGCAAGTAAACTAGGTACCTAATACATCTCTCATAATGTGTTCATTTACTCGACACCGATTTCGATGTATTTAATGTATCACTCAATCAACAATATATCTGATGTTTCTAGGTAATTTACTTACGAAGGCCAATTATATTTCTTACTTTTCAAAGGGTTTTTAAAGTCAGTTTTTTTATTGTTATTTTTTTTATATATCTACGCGATTTACGGCTAAACCGCCGAAACGATTCCGATAAAATTTGACATCGAGATAGTTTGAGCCCTGGGGAAGACCATATACTCCTTTTTATGACAAATAAAGGGAAGGGACAAGACACATGAAAATTCATTATACAGGGTGCCTATTTGAACACTTGCAATATGTCAAGGGCTTACCGAATAGTGTTTAAAACATATTTAGGCATCGAATTGAGAACCTCCTTTATTGAAGTCGGTTAAACATCTTAGCATTATCAACAAAAAAGAAACGTTTTTTTAGCTATTCAACTAATCTAAATTAATTAATTTGGATTATGGGGTCACGTATTATTTTACTTTAAGGTATTGTTTAAAATGACTGCAGTTTTTAGCAATGCAGAACGTAGCTTAGCGTCTTAAGTTTTGTGCTACAACTGGCTCATCACTTTGCTTGCACTGCGTTGAATACCGAATTATTCTTTATAACTAACTCGCGTGGTTCATAGTCCCTTTAAACCAAATGTTTTACATCACCCCATAATAAAGGTAAATACATCGGTACTGAGCCCACGTATGCAATGTATGCATAATGCGTTGTATACGTTGCATACGTGGGCTCAGTTTATCTTTACCATAGAGTCCAACGACGTAAGATCGGTGTAAGATCATCAAGTGTCAACATCAGTGTTTGATACGTACGTAGCTAGAATGGTACAGATGTAGTGAATAACCCTTTCCCATCGCGAAAACTCGGAGCAACCAAATACTTCCGAATGCTGCCGACGTGTCTATGAATAGTGACATATTTGTATTAAATAAATAGGGTACTTTATTTATCACTGAGAAATGTCAAACCACGAGTTTGGAGTATATCACGCTGAGATGTTATAACCACAACGATCAAATTATATAGCAAATGTAGTGTTAACACAAATCGAACTACTGAGAATTGTTCGTCGATAAATTCCACTGGCCTGACTAGTTTTTGGACTTTACAAATATAATCAGCATTGTTGCTATTTTTAAATTTATCACTTTCAGTTAAGAAATATAAATAAATGTTGAAAATAATTTCACAGGCTTGTCCATTTAAACGTTTCCCTGGTGGTAATGTTAATTCTTTCGGCATGACTATTAAAAAAAACTGAAAACAAACTATAAATAATAAAAATCTTAACTTAGGTATTAACCACTCTATACTGGCTCACTGAAGTAGCATGACAAATACGAACGTTTCCGAAAGGATTATTCACTACACCTGTATGTCGTGAAGGTGTTCTCCGGTTTTGATTCCTATCATTATAAACTCTCTGAGTTCTTACAAACAGTCAACACTCTCTGCTAAAATTCTCACGATATCGGAGTATTCGCGATTAGTAGGGAAACACTTGACATTTTCACACGTTCACTTGCGAAATAAGCAATCGGGCGTTACCGGTGCGCGAGCGCGGTTAAACTAATGTAATTCGGATTTAAAGATGTTTAATATCTCAACCGAATTTAAGTTTCACTTAATGAATCCAAAAATACTTTCTCTAGTGAACAGTTATTTACCAACTCATTATTTTTTCCCAATAATGGAAGGGGTGAGGGGTGGCGCGGGTGCTGTAACGTGTATGTTTTCGGCCAGCGCGTACAGAACGCTGTCATTCGAAATTACAAGAAATTAAGTTTACTTAAGTTTTATTCTATTCTTTTCTTTATATTCACTAGTTCACTTCAGCTTTCTCAATTAATATTTGTAAATAAATAAAGCATAAACCGTTTGTGCCTAATGTGTACTTCAAAGTGTCACCGATAAAGTTTAAGTAGTATTTTTGGAAACGGATAAGCTGTTTTTGTTTATCATATCCGACTATATTATTGTTATATTTTTCGTCCCATTAGATTTCAGTTTGTTTTACCGATTCGAAGCTGTATGACATATAACTTGTGGCAATTTCTGTGCAAAATAAGATGGTATTTCTTTCGTGATTTACGTTATTTGTTGAGTACTTAATCAAATCCCAAAAAAATTGCGCGTGTCAAATCGGCACCCTGAGTTTACTTTAAAGAAAAGTTTCCTTTTAGACGTAGTTGCGGGTGCAAGCTAGTAGTTTATACTTAATTATCACGACAAATATCAATTTAATGGCGCTCTGATATAGAAATGTGAAAATTGTGTTTATCGACACCCATATCATAAAACCTCCATTGGTTAATCCAAAACCGTATGAAATGACCACCATTTTGACAACCAATTAGGAAAAACCAGTGCTGCGATAAAGAAATAACATGACTTCTTTATCGTTTTTAGTAAAGAAATGAGATTAAATTTGGAACAGTTGTCAAAACTCAAGTGGGTCTCTGTTCTAGTATCCATAGATATTAAAAAGTTATTGATACGAAACGTCAATTCAGTATATTTTTTAAATATAAACTGCACAATATTTGATCTCGAGTGACGTGAGAATAGAGACTCATCCATTTGTCTATGATTTAAAAAAAATGGTCTTGACGGAGGACCGTATTTGCCGCCATGTTGACGTTTTGCTGAACGAAAGTAGAATTGTTGTTGAATTGAATAGAAAAAGTTGTTTGTAATTTACATTTTAGTTGAAAATATGAATAGTAAGTAGTCTTCTCGGAGTGTGTGTGATGTGAAAATGCGCCGGATATCGGAAATATGCAGCCACGATTGCAACAAATAACTTGTTGCCAGAAAATATTGTTTCTGAACCCATCATGGAGGATTTATAATATGTGTGTAGATAAAGTTATGTATGCAACTCTGCATAATTTGGCCTTAAAACACACGTGCGATCTTATTATGAAACTCGCCTGTCGGCTCGTTTCATGAAAACCGCACTAGTGTTTTAAGGCCTATCATTATGCAACCGTTGCATAAACTACTATTACAAACATAATACAGCTACTAGTTTATATCCTACTAGGTACATATTTCAGTCACTCCGTTTTTAAATGTACCTCAATATCGTTACAAAATATTATCAGTTTTGATAATTTAATTTGGGCGTGCTTTATTCTCTTGATGTAATTGTAACTGTCAAATGAAACGTGTGTGCGCGACTGCTTCCATATTTGAAATTGAATGGGAGCTCGCACGGGTCTTGCACAATAATGTTGTCCAGTGGTCTCTCAACTGCGGCGCGGCAGCGTTTCTTGCCGCTACTAGCCAATTCACTCGGGGAGTTTTTGTGCACTAAAGTGATTGATGTAAATGACTAAAAGCAAGGGTAAGACGTGACAACTCACTGTAGTGTCCCAGAAAGTAATATATGAAAAGAACCCGGTAAATAGTTGACAATATGTGAAATCTTACAATACAATCTTAATATACTTTAGGTGTTGTCAAAGCTTATTACATTTTTAATTTGTGAACGTCATTATTAGAGATTTTGAATATTATTTATTTAAGTATAGGTATCATGTCAAGTTTTTTTCTCTTACATTTTGAGATCTTAGGAAATATATCGGTAATAATAATATCTTTACATAATTATAATAAAATTATTAAGTGGAAAATGTCTGTGCATTGAAGATAACAATGAAAAAATGCTATTGGGGGGCTTCAGAATGAGCAACACAAACACATCCCAATGGTTTTTGAATTTCCTGTCTGGTTTTCAACCGACTTCAAAAAAGGAGGAGGTTCTCTATTCGGTTGAATTTTTTTGTTACCTCAGAACTCCGTTATCAATAAACTGATTTGAAAATATATTTTTTTAATCGTTAGGGTATACTTCCAATTTGGTCCCGTTGTAGTCAAAGTCGAGGTATGATGAGAGCATCTATGAGGAATCGATAGAACTCCTCAAGTAGTATAGGCACGCATATAGCAATTTTAGTGTTTTCCGTATTAACTCAAGCAGTTACGTTCCAAAAGCATTACT
The DNA here is from genome assembly GCA_947859335.1 of Tortricodes alternella. Lineage (NCBI taxonomy): Eukaryota > Metazoa > Arthropoda > Insecta > Lepidoptera > Tortricidae > Tortricodes > Tortricodes alternella. The sequence continues at coordinate 14,782,976 of OX401970.1, read as the reverse complement.
TGGTGAAGTGGAACTGTTGATGAAGACCATAGATCTGTCCCAAATGATAAGTGGGTTACGATTAGACTTCTGTATAAGGTTCGGAAGCGTAACATAAGGCCAGGAGAAATCCTCAACGATTGATATCCCTGCACCTTGGATAACCAACAGTTTGTAAATGGTGATGAGCAATTGGCATAATGCTATTGTTACTTGATGTAGTAAATGTGTATCGTTAACCTTTTCAACGTCAACGACTGATATATCCATCAGGATATACAGGGTAAAACAGCCCTTCATTAGTTTGACTGAAATTCGTGTTACTTCTCAGACATGCTTGGCGTTGAAAAGGTTAAATCACATGATAATAACTTAAAAGTGAAAAAAAAATACTTTTCTAAGGCTATTTGAAGTCGGTTTAATTATTTGTTAATTTATAATCTTGTCTGATTGCTTTTTGCCTGTTTGTCTGATTGTATGTGCGCGATAAACTTTAAAACTACTGGATGGATTTTAATGCGGTTTCGATATTATATTCAGGAACACTTCAGGCAGGACATAAGCTATATAAACTTTTGTAAATAAAACTGGAAAGGGGTAAAAGTGGGGGTTGAAGTTAATACATATGGGAAAAATGAATTCAATCAGTTTACAAACTTCAAACTTGGGATAAATACTCTTCAAAACAAACAATTAGGTATAAATTAAAGAAAAAATTGAACTACCCCAAATTAGGGGTCCCTTGGGGCTTTAAACTTTGTATGGGAAAAACCGACTACGTTGGTTTATCAACTTGAAACTTTCAAAAATCGACATTTTGATTTCAAGAAGAATGTCTTGGCTCTCTGTTTTTATTGACTAAGGCGTTGGGACGGTCTCTTTACTTCTTATTACACAAGCCGATGAGGCGATCAAAAAATTGCGTTAAGTGTTGAGCCTAAACATATTAAGGTTATTGTATGTTTCGGAAAAATAATAATATGGAAAACTTTCTCCAGGAAAAGACCGATTTTGGTAAACAAAAATTTACAACAGGTATTTTTTTTTTAGATGAGAATTTCCCAAAAAGTTTGTACACAGTTAACGTGATTATCTCAGCAACTTTTAATTATACTATTTCATTACGATTTTATTAACAGATTTTAGGAATTCATTATTTTTTTTTTATAATGATTGGAAAATCTGTTTACAAAATCGTAACGAAATAGTAAAAGTGAAATGTTGCTAAGGTAGGTCGACTTTTAAAAGCCATCAACAACAGAGTCTAAAGGGTTTGTCACATGAAAGGGCTTTGTTCAATTATTTTTAAGATAGCAAAAATGTGCAAACATTGACTGTTCCCCCTTATCTCCGAAATGTGCCATTCTACGAATTTAAAATAATTCATGCTGAGAGGAAGTTATACATAACAATGTTAAAACTATATGAGAAATACGCACGTATTTATGAAACATGTAATTATTTTTAAACTTTCGCGATGACACTTTCGGTCTTGCGCGATGGAAACTAACAAAAAGAAGGTACAATACCTTGTTATTATTTTGCCCAACGTTTCAGCAGTGTTGCATCAGCCATGGTCGGTCACGGGTAGAATGAGCAGATCATCTTCGTCGTGGGTGACTTAGTAAAACCCAGACTATACCGTCTTCTTTCTTCTCAGCTGTTAAGAGAATTGGCTACTTGACCATAGCAACAGAAAATTCGTTACCAGATTTTTTCTTGTACTACCGATTTGTACTCATAATCATCACTCTTCCGAATTTTTCACTACCGAATTTTTTTGTTCCTTGAACCTAACCTGTCCGAGTCGCTTCTGCTCCGACGAATTTGCTCGTTCGCTTCGCTCGCTCGCTAACTGCCATTTACCACTTCTAGTTATTACGTCAATCTGTTCAGCAGAGTCTAATAAAAAATATATGATAATAAATAATAGTGTAAGTAACAGTTATGTTGAGAAAGAATATGAAAAGAAATAGTAGTATCTAAAATATTATGTTTACTGACATGATGAATTTGGATAATTCGGAGTTACGATCGTTAGTAACAGAGACTTGTTATGAATAGTGATTAGTATGATATAAAATTGTATGACAAACATTTTCGGACATTCAATAATAGGACTTGAAAAATTCTGCGAACAGTTGCGAACCCTAACAAATATTTATATATTTCTGTGGAACGGTAGCTTAACCCTCAATAGTACGTTATAGAACAGGATTTATGTATGAATAAAACAAGATTATTAAGAATTTAATAAATTAATAAATTCAATTGTTACTTCTAAGTCACGACGTAACCTCTAAACACCAGTCACCACGTATGACGTTTGCATAGATCGGTTGCGTTCCGAATCACGCTGCTCACCTTAATCGTTGTGATCAAGGTGTGTAAGTGTTATTTGGACCGCAGCCTCTTACAGACTAAAGTCTGTTCGAGGTTGCGGTCGTTGTAAGTTTTCGATGCTACTAAAGCGCAAGACACACAGAACTCGTGCGCGGTTCGGGCGCGGGTGTATTCTGTTGAATGTATAGGTATGGACGAAAACACACAGAACGCGTGCGCGGGCCGGGCGCGGAACCAACCGAAACACCCGCGCCCAACCCGCGCACGCGTTCTGTGTGAGTTGCGCTTAAAGTTCGACTGTCCCTAGAAAATGCGTCTGCTCTATTTTTATGCAAGGTTTCTTGTACTCGGCTCTCGGATTACTTTTATAATTCAAGGAGTAAACTATGCATTTGAAAAGGGAAACAAATTAATTTGTGAATTACGTTTTACAAAAGAAAAAATCTTCTAACTACATATGCTTTAATTTCATCATGTCCTTAAATACTCAGCACAAAGCGTCACTTATTTGCTGTAGAGCAATAACGTTGCATACAAAATTCATTTTCTTCCAACTACGCTTTAAATTCATCATTATGGCCTTAAATACTCAGCACAAAGCAGCCCTTTTTTGCTCTAGAGCAATAAAGTTGCATACAAAATTCATTATTGCACTGTTTTGTATTTTTTTTATTGGTTAGTTGATTGAGAAGTTTACACCACCATCCACCCAATCCGCCCATTCACAGTCCAACGGGACAGGTGACCAATTTTCTGTGGACTTGCTGTTACCGAAACAATCCACATGTCGGCGGGCATATCGAACTGTGATTGCCCCGTCTAAAATGCTATGCTCAAAGTACTGCCTGATAAGATACTATAGGTCACTAAAAGATTTAAAAAAATGGCGTAAAATGAAAATGAATTACCATACAAATTTTCTGTGATAATTTTCTGATGTTTTACTTTAGCTTCTGAACCACTGGACCGATTTTAATAAATAGGGTACCTTAATATTTGGGGAGAACGTGCGAGTGTCATAGGCGATAAAATAAAGCTAGGGGTGCGCCATACCAGGAGAAAAAATGCTTTTTACGTCGCTAGTCGGGTTTTAGTTTTTAACTTTACTTATAGTTTCTTTTACCAATTTTTTGCAGTAGTTGAAAGAAAAGCAGATTGTGCAACTCGCTTCAAGTGACGTATTATTGCGCTCGTGTTTTTAGAGCCCTCACTTGCGTTCGGGCTCCAAAATAACACTCGGCGCAATAATGTATCACTTTCTGCTTGGTGCAACAATCTACTAATCATTAAGATAAAAAATAAGAGAAAACAATGTCAAGTAATAGTTAGATACACAATCATTTTAAAAATATAACAAACTTTGTTAACACCAATTTAAAATTGTAAAACTAACAGTTCAACAACTGAAACTCCTAGTCGATGTGATGGACCACAGTCCTTTGGGTTATCAGGAAACTCAGTTTCATGTTATTGGTTAGTTACCTGCTCAACCGGCCGGGCATGAATCAATACACCGGTCTCGGCGGAGGCCGCTGCCCGATAATCAAGCCTAATCTTACGGAACACTGATTTTAGTAAACACTTCACCAGCTCAGCGCTAGCACGATGATCGACAATAATAAAATTAAATAAAGGTCACCTAATATGTTGCACAAAAATTTATTGTCATAATTTCGTAACGCTTTATATCGTTCTGAAGAATCATCAAAATACTTTTCGCATAATTTCCTTCGCATTACAGTCATTTCGCATAATTTTCTACGTCAGAATGATACCTTAACATGTGGTTCACATAGTATTGATAAGAATAATATTCATATGACCGAACTAGATGTACCCGCCTCTCCGCTCGCGTGAATGAAATAGTAGTTATGAATTAGCAATATGATAATAGTAGTTTATGCAACGGTTGCATAATGATAGGCCTTAAAACACTAGTGCGGTTTTATGAAACGAGCTTTTAGCGAGTTTCATAATAAGATCGCACGTGTGTTTTAAGGCCAAATTATGCAGAGGTGCATACATAACTTTATCTACACACATATTATAAATCCTCCATCATGGGTTCAGAAACAATATTTTCTGGCAACAAGTTATTTGTTGCAATCGTGGCTGCATATTTCCGATATCCGGCGCATTTTCACATCCGAGAAGACTACTTACTATTCATATTTTCAACTAAAATGTAAATTACACATGAACTTTTTCTATTCAATTCAACAAAATTCTACTTTCGTTCAGCAAAACGTCAACGCGGCGCGGCGCGTCAATAATGGCGGCCGTCCGTCAAGACCATTTTTTTTTTTAAATCATAGACAAACGGATGAAGTCTCTATTCTCACGTCACTCTAGATCAAATATTGTGCAGTTTATATTAAAAAAACATACTGAATTGACGTTTCGTATCAATAACTGTTTTAATATCTATGGATACTAGAATAGAGACCCACTTGAATTTGACAGCTGTTCCAAATTTAATCTCATTTCTTTACTAAAAACGATAAAGAAGTGATGTTATTTCTTCATCGCAGCATTGGTTTTTCCTAATTGGTTGTCAAAATGGTGGTCATTTCCTATGGTTTTTGATTAACCAATGGAGGTTTTATGATATGGGTGTAGATAAAACAATATTCACAATTCACGGCATCACCGAGCCATTGCAATTTGTTTGACTTTTGTCAGTTGTCATGTCACACAGAGTACCAATATAATCACGGGCTTTGACACTTTTTTTGTCGTGCGAGCATACCAAACAAACAGACTTTTTTCAACGTCAAAAGATTGATTTATACCTACTGATTTATACTCAACTTGGCGACATATAGCGAGGCTAACCGAGAGTTTCCGACTATGGGCGAAGGTAATGAAATAACGAATTTTCTTTAGCAGATTTTTGATAAAATATGCAGCGATTCTTCCTTCGTTTTTATGTCGTTCTGGTTTTTCGATTTTATTATATAGATATTTGTTTCCCCACAAGCTGTATTACTTAATAATAGTAATTTAGTTGGCATAAAGGTACTAATACTATTTATTGGTTTTCATATTGATAAAAATATAGAAATTAAATGACACTGTTAGTATATATCTTACCTATCGTGTGAAGTGAAACCAAAGCAACTCGCGACGCCCTCAGGTCTATTCTGGCGGTAGGTGCTTGTTCGTGGTAATACAACATAACGAACCTGCTCGCTTTGCTAGTCTACGTACCTAACTTTCTGTTTGGTAAGTTTTGGATCATAAGCCGTGTTATTGTTTTAACATGATGTACTGGTTAGGTGCTGAATTACCAGTGTATTATGCTTAAAGTTCATTATGCCATATTCAAATTATGGTATATGATTGGCGCAATTCATGGCGCAGATTGCGTTGCTGTCACGTAATTATTGATTGCATGTAATTTTATTCTTAAATTATTTAAACCACGTTTTATAAATTAAGGACATATAAATCAAAAGTGTATTATTGCAAATGTTATTAAGTAATAAGATTTGTGCAAAACATAAAATTGAAGTGCGAGAACTATTTCTTCTATAACATGTGTTTATGTGTTAAACACCGGTTAAATACTCCATTATCATTCTAAAACAAATGTTATTAGTGATATGATGACAAAAACAAAGAGGGTAAACTAAAGATAATCATTTTCAAACTTGACAACAGCTCCATAGTCTATAGAACTGCATAGTTCACTCCAAATTCAATAACTGCTGGAGTCTAGCGGGTAACCGACCGTTCAATATTGCAGTGTACCAGCGGCGTGCTTTCGAACCCGGCAAATGGAATGGATATCACTCATTGCTGCGTAGTGTTGTTTAATTTTGCGACAACGGTAAGCGCGTCTGTAGTCTAGTGGTTACCACTGACTTGAAACTAACTCAGAACGTTAGTGGACAAGGACTCTCTACTCTTCGAGACGAATATGTTACAGCGGAACATGGAATCGAAACACTTATGTTGGTAAATGTCTCCATAAAAAAAAAAACGATTGTGAGTTAAAAGTTTGAAAAGTTAACAACAAACTGTACTTCTTCTGATTCGACACCAGCCTCAAAAACATGTTCTAAGAAAAAAGAAGACATTTAGCCAAACAGTTGTAAAGAACACGAGCGAATCTGTCTCCTGTGGCCCACTCGAAAGGTTGCGATCCTAGTAACGGTAGGGAAAAGAACCCAATAACTGCACCTACACAGTTGCAACAGCCGCAACTAGAACATAGTTTCCAACAAATCTCGAAAGATTAGCAAGGACCAGGCCCCCAATTCTCGGTGCATTCGAGATAATCTCACAATCGGGATTAAACGTCAGTGCATACAGTCGTGTCAAACGACTGTATGCACTGACGTTTAATCTCGATTGTGAGATTATCTCGAATGTACCGAGAATTGAACTACTGATTGATATTAATGTAACCCTAGAGCGTTCTTGCCCAAGAATAACAGAAAATTGTGAACATAATAATAAATTATTAATATTGAGCTGTAAGAGATAATAATCTTATGCAATATTCCAACTACTGCCATATTATTACACCCGGTGGTGGTTCACAAGAGTTACTCAGAGGAGCACCAGCCCAGCTCAGATACTTCACAAAGAATTACTATTGTATGTATAATAAAATTGTAATAGGTGAAAATGAGTTTTGCGAAACAAATAACTACCTTTAAGTATTCTCATACAAAACGAATTTATAAACCCACGTTATAAAATTAAAACATTTTAACCGTATTCTGAAATATAATTTTAAGTATAAAATAATTAGGTTGACTCTTGGTCCAAATATACCTACATTAAACCGATAAACTAAAGATCTATTAAAAAAACGGCTATTATAAGTTATTTCTATTTCAGCTGTTATCACCATACTAGATAACGTGAGTGCCTGGGCTAGATGTACTGTACAGTGTCTCTGATCTAGCAGTTATTAATTTGATTTTGATTAGGCAAAAAAGACCACTACGAATATAACTATCTCCAAACTAAAAACCTTTCAACATGAAATTTGACTGGATGTCCTTTTATGTTTTTAAAGGCTCATACAAAGATTTTTCCAAAAATTCCGGGGGTTCAAAGTGTGTATGAAATTTCGACTACCGCTAGTTAAGCTGCGGCAAGAGTACCTATAAATTAGAGGCACATTCTTCTAAGTCATGAAGATAACTTTTACGTTGTCTAGTCCATATTTATAAAAGAACGATACTGTATGCGAAGCCGGAACTACGGTGAACTAGTGTACGTAAGTAATAAGAATGAATGAAACGGTAGTTTACTAAATTATTTCTTGTTTTAGAGGCAACTACCTTGGATCCAGGTAGCAGCGTAAGCGTGGCCAGCCCAGGAAAACAGAGGAGAGGATTCAGCGGGTGAGATAATCATCATTTATAAACCATTATTCATTTCCTTATTTCGTGATCCCTCACTGGTTCAGATTTCTCGTCTTGTCGAGCTAGATTGTTTAGGTATGGAAATTTCACCCTTCCCAAGCGGTTGATGTAGCTGATAGGTGTCATATTGTCAATACGTGGTAATATTGTGTACTATTTCGTTCCTCGTGAGCAAAATATTTGAGAGCTAAAAATACCGCTAGTAACTGTAACTGGTTAATGTGAAATTCTTTTTCCTGTTCGCCATGCGCCATGTGCTCGTGTGTTATTAAGGAAACCTCCCCATCCCGTTCGAGATGCGTGCGAGTGTATTGCTAGGGATTAGTCACGGACTAGTAGAAACAGAAGGATGGACTAGTAAGGAACAGGAAGTTATTCGCCTTTACACCAAACCAGATCGTCTAAAATTATTCCAGGGAACTTAATTTTTGCGTCGTAAGTTCGGTAGCGCCCTTGAGTAGCAATGGTAACCAGCTCTGGGCAAGGTTGCCTTGTATTTTTGGATTCATTTTGGGGAGTCATCTGTGGCTTCACCTCATGCGGTCAAAAGCTGTGGATCCAGTTCTGGGGTGGTCTGAGATAAGGCTGGGTCGAGTAGGGTCGTGACCCTCGCGACGCCTGCCAGTTCTGCAGGTTCAGCAGCGGCCAATTCCGGATGAACCGGGTCGTTATAATATAAGTCTCGTCATGAGGTGATACCTGTTCAGGCGAGCCTGTGACTACAACTTCCACTGAGCCAATCGAGTCGTCTATTAGTCGTACGTCTTTTAAGTCTTCACTTTCTGTTTGACAAAAAAGATAAATAAGAATCAAGCGCAGTTGGTTCTGTTTGTAAGATATTTTCATCTGGCTTGTCATCACCCATTATTTGATCTTCCCAAAAATTGTCTTCTATATCTGGTGGGCTCTGCAGCATGTCCACACCTACAAACAAGATTGGACAATGATGATCATGTACTTACATGTAGATTTATGAGCATGTGTGGATGTGACAGGGCTGTTGTTATTACAATTAAGTTGTTACTTTATTGGGACATTATTATGGACCTCTCCCATTCGAGACAGCCCCAGAAGCTACTTTGATAGGGCGGTTTTTATTTAAAGTAGGTAACACATGTTGTGCGAACCCGTTCCGAGTCAGCCCCTTAAACTGTTCTGACAGTGCAACTGTAGTTGGATATATGCAATAAAGAAGTAAATGTCTCTTTTGAGTCGGTTCCTGATAGAGTGTACTGCTCTAATAGAGAAATTACTATTTACTCGAGACGCATGCATAATGTGTGGTAAATAGAACAAACATTTCAACACAACATAAAACAGCTTCAAAAATTGCTCGGACATGAAAACACTATGCGCAAGTGCGCTCGTTATTTTCGCATCGAAAAACAACCCCAAAAACTGCGGGTGTAAATACAACTGCAGTAATGAAAACGCGTTGCGTTTGCATTATGGAAAACAATTAGTGATTCGAACAGAGCGTCATGTCGTGACATGACGCTAAAGTTCATTATGATTTTTTCCATCCATCATCCCCATGTGTCTGAAGATCAATGCAAAGAACAAGTACTGCATGAATATCTAACTCGAGGGTCCTTCGCAGGCGACGGGGGCGGGTTAATCAGACAGACTTCGAGAGAGGTGCGAGCGGGACGTAAGTCGATTTTCATGTTACGTCCGCGCAATACAATAACGTTGGCCTTTTTGTCTAGCTAAGTGATTTTTTTTTGATGGGTTAGGTATACGAAAAGAGCTTTTATATTTTAGGAGATATGAATCGAACAAGCTTTATCAGAGTCATACGGTGGTGCTGAACCCTTTATGCGCAAATCCGACTTGCTGTGGATCGGTTTTTAGTATTGTACCTGTCAACAAATGAAACATTGTCTAAACTTTTGCCATTTTTATTGGTATGTTGAAGAAGGCGATGGCTGGGATTACGCAAGCCGTCGCAAGGCAAAACAGAAAAACCTTCAAGCGGGGCGCAGTCCCCGGCTACAGCGGAAAAGCCAGCACCCCTGAAGAAGATCCCCTCCGATAAAAAGCTTACGGTTAGTCTTCAGTTCTGCTGACAATTTTTTTTTTAATCTTGGGTTTCATTTTTTCGTCTAGTCACATGTGTATTAAACCATTCCTGTTCAGCTACCGAATGCCAGCGATAACAGGCCCGCCGATGACGGCGAGGTTGGCCATAGCATATCAAGCGGCCTCGACGAGGCTGAGGACGACGTCGCCGATGTTGAACTACCGCCGCCAATGAAACCAATCCAGGTAACAACAAACGTGAGTTCTTTTTTGTCATTTTATAAAGGATTTTACAAGCCCCGTTCCAGCAGGCCACATTCCAACAAATATTATTCTGTACACTGAAAAAACGAAGCTTACTAATCTAATCACAAAGTACCGTTTTCCTGCAGTTTACTTAATGCACCTGGACTAATTCACCCAGGTGTATCAATTATACTTTCAGTAGCATGCATTCAGCATCATAAGCATGTCTGTAACTAGTTCTAGCAGTTGTCTTGGATAATCAATAGCAAAATTAAGTTTGTAACGGCTACGTTTCTATCACAAAACCGAATTGTCGTCCAGATTTCGCGAAAACGACTATTTATTACTAACCATTTTTTTTAACTTAAGTTTCTGACCGCTTCCACTTACTCACTATTAAACTAAACGGTTGAAATATTTGTCCACTTTGACCTCCAAGCCGCGTAGTATTTCTGATTTTTTAAATGGTAGTAATTGTATAAGAAGTACCTATAAAGTACTTATATATTTCTATAAAGCTGATTAAATATTTTATCTAGTGGCATTTTATTAAATATATAATTTCACTATTTAAATATTTTACAAATAAAAAAACCGACTTCAAAAACTCTTTGAAAAGTAAGAAATAATACCCTTCTTAAGTAAATTACCTAGAAACGTCAGATATAGGTTTTGGAGTCGGTATTTTTATTTGTAAAATTTTAATTTTTTCCGTTTTCTTAAGTGATTATTATATGTGATTTAACGAAACACATTTACTACATCAAGTAACAATATAATAATGCCAATTGCTCATCACCCTTTACAAAATGTTGCTATCCAAGGTGAAAGGACGTCAATCGTTGAGGACTTCCCCTGGTCTTCATCACCGGTTTTATTTCACCACATGATTTTTTATGAGCATAAGTTGCTTTCCAACCTCATACAGAAATCTAATCGCCACCGATGAAATACTTATCATTGAGGAGTTCCGTTGGTCACCCATAGTCTTCATCAGTTCCACTTCACCAAATAATGTTTTTGAAACGCAACTGCTTGAGTTATGAGAGAAAATTTCAAAATTTCTATATGCGTGCCTATAATATTTGAGGAGTTCCTTCGATTCCTCATAGATCCTCTCATCAGATCTCGACTTAGATCACAACGGAACCAACTTTGAGAAATACCCTATCATTTAAAAAAAGAATTAGGCAAATCGGTCCAGCCATCTCCGAGTAATCGGTGAACATTATATAATTAAAAATCCTCACTACCACAAGCCATTACGCCAACCTTTTTTAAGTTTAAATCCTAATCCTAATATTAAATCCTACTAATATTGTGAGGATGGATTTTTATTACTCCTTCACGCTTGAACGGCTGGATTGATTTAACACAGATTACTTTTTAACCCAGAAAAATTTAAAAGTTTCCCAGTGAACAATTAAACTTAACCGAATTCCACGCGAACAAAATCGCAGGCAGAACCTAGTTTTTTTAAATATATCGAACAATATTACATTTCATTTTGAACGATTTCTTTGTTTTAACAGGATTCCCAGGCAGTTCTGCAGCAATCACCCACGCCAGCAGTCTCCATAGACACGCCTGCCCGTGTAAGTTTAATTTTTCTCTCGTATTGATTGAATGTGCTTTTTATATAAAATTATAACCTTAAGGCTACGTTTTATAAAGGTCCGCCGGACCAAATGCCTGATCAACTTTTATTAAATCAATTTTTTTTAAATATGTAACAAATTTAATCGAATGGATCTTTATAAAACCCACCCTTATTTTCGATCCTAACAATGTGACTCACGTAAGGGTAGGTCTTTAAGTGCGTTTTCGGACAAAAAGAGTACCATTAAGTACTTTTTTTAGAATATGGAAATTTTATGTTCTTCCTACTCAGTATAATGAATAAAATTGATTATATTTGGACAGCAGGTGTCCTAATTTTCCCATTCCGGTTTGTGACCTTTTCAATACAGTCATTTAGAAGTGTATCTTCAAAAAGAAATCTTACTTGAATTGCAGCTTTTTAAAACTCTCATTTATTTGAAATTCGAAATATAAAATAATTCAAATGTCATTTTTATTTCTCTATTGCGTTTTGTTTGTTTTTTCTCCAAACAATGGAATTCAAATCTTTGTGCAATGATGTTGCATGATTTTAAAGTTGGTTTTTAGGGTTCCGTACCTCAAAAGGAAAAAAACAGAACTCTTTCAGGATCATTCGTGTCTATCTGTCTGTCTGTCCGTTTGTCACAGCCAATTTGCTCCGAAACTACTGGACTGATTGAGTTGGAATTTGGTACACATATTTTTTATAGTCTATCTTTTGGCAATCAGTGAAACTGCCAAGAGATAGACGTTATCTGCATTTGGGACTTCGCACCTTCCCATGCAAGAATTATTAGGTTGTTTTCACAATTTAACCTGCCGAAACATTCCCTGGGGCATGACGACAGAAGAGGCTGACCTGCTATTTCTGTAACGAACAAAAATATCGCAGCGGTAATTAAAATTTCCCTCGACGACCCGAAAGTTACCTACAAGCAGATAGAAGAAACCAAGGTCATATTGGTATATCCAACTCTCGTCTCCAGTGAAATCTTAACATCACCTATAATCAATGAAGATTAACATGGTCATCTACTTACACGTGAGGAAGCTTTATTCGCGATGGGTTCCTCATGCATAGACATCCGAACAAATATAAGGTCGCGTGACCTGGTGCCAGGCAATGCTTGAAAAAATGTGCTAATGGGGAGGGAGGGCCCCAACCTATGTAATATTATTACTGGAGACGAGAGTTGGATCTACGAGTATGTCCCGCTAACTAAGCGGCAGTCGATGGTTTGGGTGTTTTTTATGAGAACGATCATTTCGCAACAATTTTTCTAGAAAGTCGAAGAACTGTTAATGCTCATTGGTACAGTGAAGTGAGTGAGTTGGTAACCGTGTTCGACTCTCTAAGTACCTAAAAAATGTCCATAAACGGGTTTGCAAGGGTTTTTTTACATCATGTCCATGCATCACCGCAAAAAGTTAAAACCCAACAGTTTTTGAAGAACACAGAAATTCAACAAATGAGCCACCCACCGAATAGGCCCGATTTAGATCCGTGCGACTTTCTCTTACCGAAAGTGAAACTGGGACTCCATGGTTTTTATTTCAATTGCCCTAAGGACGCTAATAGGGAATATTGTAAAAAATTGTAGTGGAAAAATTCGTTCTTAAGCCAATATTTTGTTTGTGTCTGAAAACTTTCCTAATTACCTAACGTAGGAACAACACAAAACGGATACATGAAATTACTATTTAAACTTAGGGATGCTTCTTCCTGAGTAGGAATAACATAAAATTTCCAAATCTGAAAAAAGTAGAGTATACACTTTTTTTGAATACGCCCTTAAGAGGTGTCATATTGGTAATATTTTCAGAACTCGTTGACCATGGACGCTTTGGAAACTAATGGTGGAGCGGCAGACATTGCAGAAATTGAACAAATAGTCAAGGAAAAACTGGTTAGGTTTATATGAATCTGATGCTTATTTCTTTTACGATTCGTATTGTTTGTAAGCGTGATTTGATTTTTGGGGCATTTCCGTATTTTTTACGGTTAGGGTAGAGAAATTTTGTTAAAACGGAAGCCTTATTCAATCACTTTGACGTCCGTCTGTCCGTCTGTCTGTCTGTCTGCTTAACATATTGAGCTGAAATTTGGCATAGTTGTAATATTTAGAAACCTGCATAAAATGGCTTTTACTTGTACTAATATTAGGAGAAACTAATATTAACTAGTTACAAATAAAAGAAATAGCATGAAAGCCTAAAAAAACATTTTGTGGCCCACTGTGCGACATGTCATTTGAAAGCTTGCGCATTATGTACTTGTAGCATAAACATATTGTTTTCATATTTTAATATCGAGCCCCCTTTATCTCAGAAACTATGAGTGATAAAAATCTTATAATATTTCAAATACTACATATCTATCTATATACCCGAAAAATACGATGGACTACCTACATTTAATAGTTTTAGAGAAAATTAAACACTTTGAAATAAAGTTCATCATTGAGCTGATGGTGGACAGTAGAACTCGACAATGGCTACTAGTAAACGTTCCTGGTTTGAGCTGTTGTTTGTTTTGTTAAGTCCAAACATAACATTTCGTGTCGAGGGTCTGATGATGGAGTCGGGAGGAGGAAAATTGAACTCTTCAGTGGCTACTAGTAAGTAAACCACTCTAGTGTCGGCTGATTTGTAGGTTTAGACGAGTCCAATACAGTATACTTGGTGACGAGGGTCTGTTGATGGAGCTGCAGGTAGAAAGTGGAATTCTTCGGTAGCTACTAGTTTCCCTAGAATTTGGGCTGTGTTGTTTGTTTTGACGAATCCTTATACGCGGTGACGGCGGTCAATTACATTTTCTTTGTACCTTTTGGTACATTACTAACAGAAGCGATTTTTAAGTTTCTTTAACTATATTTTTTTATTCATAGTTATGTACGGGACCTCGGCAAGCGAGTCAGACTCGTACTTGACCGATTTTTTTATTCCACACGCATACCCCTTAAATATGTTAGGTTTTAAGATTTACTTGTAAAATTGTGTAGGTATAGAGTATAATAACAAAAATTCGACTAAATTAGGGAAATAAATAATAGAAACAATACCAATAATGTGAATTAGTAATCATATTTAATAAAAAATATAGAATAATACACAGTTATGAAGTATTTTTAAAGTGGCTACCACGAATTCCTACCGTTAAGAATACTACCTACCTATTTTATCAATTTTACCGCTAGTAGTAATACTAGGTATTTCTTTCTCACTATTTCTACCGGCTATTTTTATTTGGCATATACAGTCGGGAGTATAGTTTATAATGATTCTGAGAGTTTATGATGATGAGACGTCAATTTATGAGAAAGGATGTCACATTCCACGTAATGAAATGGATTGGAAACCATCCAACCTATACAAGGCAATTTCGTCACACAAATACCACAAATGATGGCAGAATTTGGTAATAGCTGCTTTTTAACTAGATGTATCAATTGCTTCGTACTTTTTTAAATCATTCAAAAATGACAAATGATGATTTGGTGCTTTTACTGCCAAACTACAGTGAAGTCAGGGTTTAACATAGGATGTCGCCATAAACAAAGAAACACGAAGGAGGGCTTGCCCGTCCGGTGTGCGCATTGTGGGTTAGTTTCTAATTTCTTACGAAGGTCAATCATTATTTCTTACTTTTCAATGGGTTTTTGAAGTCGGTTTTTTTAGTTGCTAAAATTTCCTTTTTTTTTTAAATATCTTAGGTGATTTGACGACACACATTTACTAAATGACAATAGCATAATGCCAATTGCTCCACACCCTTTACAAAATGTTGTTATCTTAGTTGAATGAACGTCATCGTTGAGGAGTTCTATTGGTTCTTCACCACCGGTTCTATTTTACCACATGAGTTTTAATGAGCATACGTTGCTCTTCCACCTTATACAGAAATCTAATCGCCACCCGTGAAATAATTATCATTGAAGGGTTCCGAAGGTCATCCGTGGTCTTCATCGTCAGTTCCACTTCACCAAATATTGTGTTTGAAACGCAGCTGCTTGAGTTATTACAGAAAATATCAAAATTTCTAATGCGTGCCTATAGTATTTGAAGAGTTCCTTCGATTCCTCATAGATCCTCTCAGCCGACCTCGACTTTGATCACAATGGGACCAATTTGGAGAAATACCCTATCGATTAAAAAAAGAATCATGCAAATTAGTCCAGCCGTCTCCGATTATCGGTGAACATACATATACGCGTCGAATTGAGAACCTCCTCCTTCGGTTTTTTTGAAGTCTGTTAAAAAGGAAGGAAGAAATTGTAGAATATATGAATTGTTTGAATTATTTGTGAGCTTTCTAAATTAGTCTGAAAAAATTGTGTTTGCCGCACCTAATTTTAAAAAAAATATTTTTCAAATTATGGCACTATTACACTTAAATGTAATAAAAAAACAAATATACGCGTTGAATTGAGAACCTCCTCCTTCGGTTTTTTGAAGTCGGTTAAAAAGAAACATTTATTTCAATTATCATGATTTGATGTTTTTTAATTATACCAATTATAATGGAATAGTTATATATTTCAGCTCTACTGCCATTGTTTCTGCACATTGTCACAGTTCCGTTGAGCCTCCTTGTGTGAAGATCCACCTGTCCTGGGTTGTTGATGAAATATTCTGAGCTTTGATAGTCTAGTTGATATAACATCACTAGCAGCTTGAGGTCAAGCGCTTCCTTAAGGTTGTGAAAGAATTTTTAGCACTGGTTTTACGGAGTATCTAGTGGGTAAATATTAACCTTATAAAACGTCGTTATTATCCACAACGTCGATAAACGCCAATCTTTATCGATAAAACTTCAATTTTTGTTTACAGTAGAATTTTCTCGTTATTTTGTTAATATGTCATAAAGAATATGACGGGCGAATGACACACTGGAGATTTGCCTCAGGGTTGTTTCGCACGTACCACAACCACACCACGTCGCAGCGTGAAAATGTGGTCAAGCGGTGGTTACTGGTGAATGGTGCGCGATGTGCTCGTATCACACACGCGGTCGATATAATGACGGCAAAATGTGGTACGTGTGAATTGTACTATTCATTTTCAATACAAAATATGCGCCCGACCACGTGTTGTGGTTGTGGTTGTCATGTGGTTGTGGTACGTGTGAAACAACCCTTACTGATATTTACGCTGTCCTCGAAGAATAAAATGATAACCGCAAAAACATAATAATTCAGGAAAAGTAAATAACATGTTTTTATCAATTGCTTCGGAATTCAATCCGCCATCAGACGGCGCAAGTGTCTTTTATTGTTCATAAGTATTGGTGTGCTACCTAAACCGTTAAGGATGTTAAAAGTAATAATTATTGAAAAAAAAAAATGTTTTCCCGGCCAATATCACTGTTACTGTCGGCTTGATTCCTACATCGCGCTGACGAGATTCCTTCTGTGAATAATAAACGGCTCGGAGCCTTTCTTAGCTAATTTCCATTACACCACTCTCCACGCGTTCTTCAAATGCCTTGTTCTGTTCATGGTTCTTCGAACCGGATATCGGTCTAGATAGATCCGATGCAGAGGCGGACTGCCGTTGGTGGTGATGTGTTACTTGAAAGAGAGAGCAGACGTTTACGTTGGAGCTTGCCTGTGACGTCATCAGCGAAGACTTCGTGGAGCAGAGTGACTTAAGCCAAGGACGCATCAATGTGCATAAGTATAGTGATAAAACTGTAAGTACATTTATATCAGGAGTATTTCTCAAATAGTTGACGTGCTTGTCAGCAACCTAATTGTTATGATTTTGTTAACAGATCTTCCAAGTATATTATAGAAAAAGTAATTTTTTTCTTTGAGTTGAGTTTCTTAATTAACAAAATTACTTAAGAAATATATGCAATACTCATAGACAATCTGTTAACAAAATGGTAATATTAAAAGTTGCAAACGTAAGCACTTTGTACAATTTTGAGAAATAAATACTCGTAATCATTAGTGTGAGCAATTAATTAGTGAATTAATTAAATTGAGACTATCAATTAGTAATGCAATCAATTAAATTAGCGCTTAAAAAGTTTGAACTGTGCAGGACTTCGAATAATGCGCTAAAAGATAATTGCAAAAAACATAAGGGTTGATTAGGACTTGGAATAGTTTCTTGGAAAAGTGAAGAGACGGGGAACCTACGCTCGATTTGGCCCAGAGTGAGGTTCCAAAAATTACGAATAAGTTGGACTTATGCAGTTAATGTTAATACGTTCTAGAATTAGTCTTTGAAAATTTAAGTATGGATGCTTTAATAAAGGTGCAGGGTGACTTAGCCTTGCCGATAGAGAAGGCTTAAGTCAATTTGAACAAGTCTCCCGCCTTAACACGGTCCTATATTTAAATACTAGATTAGAATTAGTGCAATACTTATGGACTCAGTTGAGTCAATGCACACTGAAATGGTACGGGAATATGATAGCAGGCTACTGTCTGCTAATTATTATATTATGATATCGATGTTTATGAAGAAATGTTCATAGAGTACAAATCGGCTTCGGAATTTCAGGTGTAAATTTACGGGGACAAATTCACGCAGTCAATCCGATGAGAAAAAAGAACCTAACAATCGGAGCTCTTGTGAATAAGTTCAGTTACCTAATATAACGTTTCTGGCATATTCAGAATGGATTGGTTTCTGAAACCTATTTACATTTCTCGTCCACAATAATCAGTCACTAAATAATGTATAAAAGCTACATTATTTGAACGGTCATCACACCGGAGACGCGGAATAGTAGTTTATGCAACGGTTGCATAATGATAGGCCTTAAAACACTAGTGCGGTGGTATGAAACGAGCTTTTAGCGAGTTTCATAATAAGATCGCACGTGTGTTTTAAGGCCAAATTATGCAGAGTTGCGTACATAACTTCATCTACACACATATTATAAATCCTCCATGATGAGTTCAGAAACAATATTTTCTGGCAACAAGTTATTTGTTGCAATCGTGGCTGCATATTTCCGATATCCGGCGCATTTTCACATCACACACACTCCGAGAAGACTACTATTCATATTTTCAACTAAAATGTAAATTACAAACAACTTTTTCTATTCAATTCAACAATAATTCTACTTTCGTTCAGCAAAACACCAACAACATAATGGCGGCAATTCGATCCTCCGTCAAGACCATTTTTTTTTAAATCATAGATAAACGAATGAAGTCTCTATTCTCATGTCACTCGAGATCAAATGTTGTGCAGTTTATATTAAATAACATACTGAATTGACGTTTCGTATCAATAACTGTTTTAATATCTATGGATACTAGAATAGAGACCCACTTGAGTTTTGACACCTGTTCCAAATTTAATCTCATTTCTATACTAAAAACGATACGGGAATAACATTGCAGCACTGGTTTTTCCTAATTGGTGTCAAAATGGTGGTCATTTCCTACGGTTTTTGATTACACTATGGAGGTTTCATGATATGGGTGTGGATAAACACTCTTTCGACACACTTCCATTGCACAGGATAATTATATGTTAGGATAAACTAGAAAAAATGGATAATAACAAATAATTGTATATTAAAGCGATTCTTAGTTAACGCAATATGAATACAGCCTCTGCATGTGTGTGCTCTACACAGAAATGGCGGGAAGATATTGCTGTTCAAATCTCAAACATTTTTATTTTATTTTATAGAACTTTTTCGCAACTTATATTTATTTTCAGCTATTACATAACGTAATTGGATGATTAAAAATATAACAAAAAATCATAAATATTATTCTCTATTCACGCAGCATATAAATAGGTAAAGTTTTAAATTACATTTTATGTAACCATCTTTTATTCACAGGTGTGTAAACTATACTTACTATTCACTTGCTTATACATAGAAAGTAGCGCCACCTACGATCAGTGTGGAAGAATATATCGATATCGATATTATCGACATTATCCCTAACTCTATTAATGAGTTAGGTCTACGAACACATCTATTCTTAGAAATTGTGTAAGCACTTGTCATTTATTTTTCTTCTATGCCAATGTGTGTAAATTCAAGCTTGTGTTGTTAATTATTGTTAATGTGGGTGCGTATGAATGAGAGCGGTTTTTGCATTTGTAGGTAGTTTTTTACATGTATACTTTCTTCCCCCGCACTCCCCTCAAAATATGACAGAATTGTTTAGGTACTTGAAATATTGTGCCGATGGCGTCTCCAATTACTATATGCTCTAAGCAAATAACAAAGACAACACATTAAAACAAGTAACAAGACTTAACAAATAACAAAAGACTTCGTTAGTTAAATGGGTGAGCAGTATCAAATCTTGTAATTAATATTTCTAGGTTTGCAATCTCTCCCCGCTGCCCTGCTCTCTCTACTAACCAATAGTCTCAAGATTTTTGGAATCATGATTCTGTTGCCCTTTAAAATGCACCCGTCCTGAAGGGCCAGTTCGTTGTCGTTGTACCGATATCTTTTTTACACCCGTACGTCATCAGCGCATGCATTAATGTTTTGCATTCAGTGTCCTTGGTAGTTTCTTCAGCTATCTTTCTCCGGTCGACTGTGATAGTGTTAAGACGCTGACAAGAGCCAATGACCTTGAGCGATCGGTCACTGTCTGTATGCACCGGAGTAAGCGAGAAGCACTGTGCGGTTATTTGTATGGGCAAAATCAAAAACGGATGAATTATATAAGTAAACACACTATAGGTGAAATATAAATTAGTCAAGTTTTTAGGTATGGACGTGGTGTAATAGTGTTATTAATTATTAGACCCATAAGTTAAAATAATTAAGACACAGAACTGTTTAAAGAGGATTTCAGACGTAACTTAATGATTTTTTTCTATAGTATCGATTTTATTAAATCGTGTTTTAGAAATAGTTAGGTTTTCAATAATATAAAGAATATGAACGTGTATTTTTTTCGCTTTGCCAAATCAAATAATTGTTGTTAAAAAACTGTTTAAGTAAAGCCGATTTAGGTTTTGTCAGCGCCTTAATTTGGTTTCTTTGGAAGGCACTACTGGTGTCGATACCGTTCATTGCCATCTTGTCAACTGGAAAGCATGATAGGTAGTCTGCGTTGTTGTTTTGGATAGATGTCCTATATTCGATAGTTAAGTTGAAACCGGAGAGAAAAGGAGCATATTAGAAGAGCTCCGTGTACTCATCGCCGTTAATGTTTTGTGCGGGTGAAATAGTTTAGTGAGCGATTTGTGGTCCGTAACGAGTATGAATTCTCTTCCATAGCAGTATTGGAAGAACTTTTTAAACCCCAGAAAAGAGCAGTCGCTTTTTTGTAGCTTGGTTGAGGTTGAACGAGATGCGAAGGCTATCGGTCGGTCGTAGTCGACGGGCGTCTTGTACCGGCTTGTTGGAGTCAAACGACCAAATTCAGAAAGGCCACTCAAATTGATCGCTTATTAAAGTGATGTTTGGGTGACGTTTTTGTATAGGATGATAACTAGTTGAGGGAAATTTCTTATTAAATGCTTAAGCGTAATGCGTTTCTGAATTCGGCCAAAAGTGAATTAGTAGTAGTACCTACTCGTTCGCTTAATAATTATTTTTAAAATTTATTGAAGCTTTTTTCGTATTTGATGGATTATACGTATTCTGTTTCCTTCCTCAGTAATTTATTCAAATAGTACCTATATCCCAGATAATTGATATTTTTCTTTATGAAATGGCATTTCTCTTTGTTGAGTTTTAAATTGTAGTCTTATAACTTTTCCTCGCGAGGAGCGAATATTCTGTTGAACCTTGTATTATTATATCATTGAAAAAGCATTGGACTCCCGTCAATTCTTGTAATAATCTCTCCGTAAAGTCTTGCCATAAATTAGGGTGCGACCGAGAGGCGGTTAACTTTGAAGTGTCCGTTGTGTTCTAAGGGTCTGCACCATGGCGCTCTCCTCATCCATCATCATGTGTAGATACGCCTGGCTGATGTCTTCTAAATTTTTATAGGATAATCAAGTAGTGTCGCGTAGCTGCCACCTTATGAACTTTAATGCTATAATAGTAATATAAACAAAAATATGATTAATTCAACAAGCTGACCGTATAAATTTGTAAACATTTAATAATAGCACTATACCGACATATTATGGAACCGTATAAATAAATAAAAATAGCTTTGTTTAATATTTCCTCCAAGTGTATACATATATATAATTTTTAGTTTGACATTGTTCCACATTTTAAATCTTTCCCATAATATCGAATCACGTGGATTATATATATGGAATATAATATGGTTGAATATGTATATTTTATAATCATTGACGACGCGGTTAGCCTAGTTGAGAATGACCCTGCCTCCGAAGCTAGCGTCCCGGGTTCGATCCTCGGTAAGGGCAAATATTTGTGTGATAAGCACCAATGTTTGTTCCTGAGTCTTGGATGTCTCCTGTATGTATTTAAGTATTTATTTCTCTATATAAGTATGTATATCGTCGTCTAGCACCCATAATACAAGCCTTTAGAGCTTACTTTGGGAGTAGATCGATTTGTGTAAAAGATTGTCCCCTGATTTATTTATTTATTGATATCGTTGCGATAGAAAACGTCTATACTTTTCAATATAGCTACAAAAACCCACTAACATCAGTAACTTAAATGATATCCAAACTTCAAGACATAATTAAATACCATATATTTCCGCTGGTTTATTGTATCCCTTGCATTTGTTAGCGGCTCCGTGCTGTAGCTACGCTAGAAGCAGACGTACCTTGCATTCCGTTACATTTGTCGCATCATTCATAGGCCAACACAGTATTTTAAGAGTCAGCATAGCGCACGTCCATATTTATTTCATTGACTCTCGGGCTTGTATCATGCTTTAAATTGTTAAAACACGATATAAGCCCGTTCTCCAGCTCCTAGACGGCTTCGGATAGAGCCGCGATTGGTTTTTTCAAGTATTTATAGGCACTTAGTTATTAACTTTCTCCGTGGTTTCTGTACCTACTGATATCGTCAGTTTTTGATATTATGTATAAACTTTTTTGGGGAGCTCACTACTACGCTACTAGGTACCCACAATTTTTCTAATATATTTCTATCTGTATATCCAGCGGCCCTGACATGCATGAAACAAAGATAAATTAGAACCATTTATCTCTAAGTGCGTCTCTCTCACACTAGTGCCGACGAAAGAGATAGTAATAGAGATAAACGGTTCTAATTTATCTTTGTGCCATGCATGTTAGGGCCGCAGCAGAATGTTACCTTGATGTCCGTTGTGCAAGATAATATTTTTGTAGGGACTTTTGTGTTATCTACTTTATAGATTCAAAAATACCTACAATAAATATATATTTTACGGACAAAACTGGGACAGGGACCGGAACCGGTTACCGTTATAGGCATTTTCGTTCGATTATTTGTCCGACTGGATTTCACAAACCCTTACGATACGGTAAGCATATTGTCATCTTAGCGTTATGAAAGGCTAACCAACTCGCTACAGTTAACTCGACTAAGCATTTACCAAAACCGAATACCCCTGTTTGGGTTTCCGTATAAAGTCAGGTATCTAACGGATTCAAGCTATTTGAAACATGACGCGCAGTTCATTACTACTATAATTGCACTATCTATCTAAGAGCCAGGCGGTGAATTCAGCTTTGCCATAGACCCGCACTTTTCACTACGCCAATAAAAGCTGCACGGAAAAGAGATAAGCAATCAATTGAATCGATTTGGAAATAATATCACTAAAGAAAGGTCGTATAGCGCTACAAACGAATATGTGGACGCTTGGATTATTACGAACATTCACTGTACACAGAAAACTTAGTAGATCTTGTGCGAGTTGTAATTAGTTTATTTTTAATTAAGGTATTATTTTAGGCATAACGTTTTCAAGATTTAGTAACGGGTATAATTTTATTAATAGAACTTATAAAAATCTTACCATAAAAATTATGTTTAACCAATTGTTAAACTCCGTTTGTTTCCGAATAGGCCATCCACATCCACTTTTTCGAATTGGCTATAAACATCTCGGGGTGAAATTGATCTCTTACACCCCTTGGTTAACAATCTACTATAGAACAGGTTTGCGGGGCTCTATACTTAAATTATTAGTGTTTGTAAGATTATAAACACAGAAAATTTAAATGTACACCAAAGCTAGGAAATTTATAGAAAGAATTGATGACGTACTATGTTTTTTTTTTCACATGTAGTCCAAGCATACCTACCTTCCTGCACGGGTCATTTATGTGGCTTATTTACAGTGCGGTCGGAATGAGTCGAGTTTTTTTGCCTAAACTTGCGTGGTGGTATTATCTTCCGAAGAGGAAGTAATATGTAGTGGTTAATACCACCAAAACTTTACGTTCTCATAATGCGCATTCCTGATTTTAAGGACTTATTTTTAATTGTTATATTACTGCGCCCGACATGATCCTGAACGGATTTTTACTATTTTTTTCTCTAGAACTATTAAAGCTAGAGAGCCCATCGTATACTTCCGATGTCTTTGATTAGATTTCTAGTATTCGTATTTTTTTTAGATTTTTATCACTCATAGTTTCTGACATAATGAGGCGACAGGGTTGGCGCATTTTCCATTTCACGAATATCTCTAAACAATTCAATAATAAAAACGTAAAAGAAACTCTACACAATCTTAAAGCTTTCGACCGACATACCGCACAATGAGCAAAACATTTCTTTTTCTTGAACGATTATGTTTTTTTTTAGTTTGTGACTAGTTAATTTTAGTTGGGTTTTTTGTTTATTTCGTGTGTGGTTATAAAAATGTTTGTCAAGTATGCCAAATTTCAGCTTGATATGTCATGTCAATACAGGCGCCTCATTCGGGAACGCTAAGTGATTCTGTAGCGACTCGTAAGCCAGATCTCTCATCTCGCTCTTACGCATTTCGCGTCGTGCGGAAGAGTGGAATGAGAAATCTGGCTTACGAGTCGCTACAGAATCACTTAGCGTTCCCGAATGAGGCGCCTGTTTTTCTCAGAAACGGCTTATCATTTACTGAGAAAAAGAGTACCTATTGACAGATAGAAAGGCAACGAAGTGATTGTATAAGATGATTTAATCTTTTTTTCATAATTGTTGTGTTGTTATAAACATGTTCTAAAATCCAGAGGATTATGAGAGCATACAATTTGGGTTCTATTAACACATTCATTGCCAACCCATAAAACGAGTCTACACCGCCACGCCGGTGAAACGTATCGCAGTATGTATAAGACCCGACTGTCGAGCATATTTACACTTTTGTCGAACGAATGGACGCTACACGCCGATGATATCGAGTTCACGATTTCTCGTGGCAGGGTTGCGCTAAAAACGTTGGTTAATTAAATTATGGTTTTCACTATGCCATCGCATGGTAATTGTTTAAATAGAGAAGATAATACACATCTATTTCTAAGGATGAGGGTCCACAAAGGGTTTTTTGGCCCTAAAAATTAAGAAAATGTCAGCTTGATCGCGCGTATGAAATTTCAGCATTTTATTGTTGAAGACCAAATATAGTTTAATTATAGGTAATTATAGTTTTCATCACGATTATTTTTATTACTCTACTAATCATTTATTCCCCAGTAGCCCAAATATTCATAATTTTGCAGTTTTTTCCAAAATTACGCCGTTTTTAAAGTTTTCATCTCCTGTTTTTATATGAACGCAAGGGCGCAACAGTTTCTAATTGAAATATATATACACTATGATACAAATTATACGTAAAGATAAAAGTGTTGCATCACTGCTCTCATAGTAAAAAAAAAGTTATATACATACATACATACAAACATTGCAAGTTAAATAAAAGCTTTTAAAAAAATACCTAAAAAACCAATATCTTTTAGCAACAACCCTGCTCGTCAAAAACAGAGCTCGATATCGGGTTTTCGGCGTAGGCGTTAGTCATCTATAGCTATAGTATTACGATCCCGACTATCGGGTCATCCGGCGTGGGAATGAAATCATAAAATACCCGACAGTAGGGTCTCCGGCACTGAATGTGTTAACCACTCCATATTACTTTCTGTCCGCATGCATGGGCAATATTATAGACTCCCCCTATTACTACTTATTTCAGTTACACATACAATTTTTGTTCCATTGCTTTGAAAAAGAAAACTTCAACAGTTCTTTTAAAGTTAATTAAATGTAAAGTCAAACTGTAGATTGCTAGACAATGCAGATTCATTTAAAATTACTTATCGTCGCTGCGCGTGCAATACCGCGGAAGAGCACTTTGTAAATACCGCGTAACAGCAGCACGGCACAAAATTGAGATATGTAATGATATGTAGTTAAATGAATGAGATATTCAGTTTTTTCTTGTTCCTAAAAAATCGCAAATAACGCAGATACGCGGTTTTTACAAAGTGCTCTTCCGCGGTATTGCACGCGCAGCGACGTTATACGAGTATTAAGTGGTTAAAATGTGTCAAAAATTGTTATACACGTTTAACCTAGTAAAGAGGAGGCACCATGTTTTTGTTCAGTTCCGCATTGAATTATTATAAAAATAGACTGGGTTTGCTTATATTCGTGCCGCGGTTTGAATTCTGTTATTTATTGTTGAGTATAGTTTTGCCGGCAAGTTTTGCGGTCCTTATTGTATAATGTTTATTTTATTTATTTAAAGAGAACAAGTGGCTGAAATATAACGATGTAGTATATTTTTAGAATCAGCTCATTAAGAATAACCATAAATTTTGCCGGTAACTTCGCAACTATACTGTCTTGTGACCTCAAGAATACATAACAGACAGAAGTCAAACCGAGATCCTCACACTATGCAAACAAAATGCACTAAAATCATTAAGTGAAAATAAACAATCACCGGCCAACCCAATTGTCGTCGCTGTATGACTCTTTCTTTTAGACATAATCAGCTGCAGCTTAATTACGCTGCACAATTGGTATCGGTTTGGCTCGAAATGCAAACCAATTTAGTCTTCACTCTGTGTAAATAAGGGCACAATTGGTTTACTTTTCGCGAAAGCGATACCACTTGGTGTTGCGTAATTGAGCGGCTGTTTAAATTGAGCTTAATAATGTTTTTTTTACACTAGTATTATTTTTATAATATTTATTAAAAAATTTATTGTATTTTTGACTGATTTTGAGTATTGATATTAGGATAATCGAATAGCAGCAATATACGTAGGTATCTGTTTTTTGCTAGCGTATGGTAGTTTGTCGAATTAAATTGTTGAGTTATTTATCAAATTACCCCCTTTTGCTTGCGCAGATAGATGATTAGCCAGCAAGTGACTCAACAATTATGTTTTGTGTGTGTCTGTGTGTGTGTGTGTCTGTCTGTCTGTCTATGTGTGTTGTGTTAAAACCGTTTTTTGTCAGGAGCAACACGGCAGCGCATCGTGCAGCGCGGAGCGGGCGGAGGAAGGTGAGGCGGAGGAGGAGCCCGGCACGCCCGGGCCCACGCACAGCCTGGCGGCGCTCAAGAAGAGGGAGTACGTGCTGCGCGAGCTCGTCGACACCGAAGAGATCTACGTCGGCGATCTGCGGCTCGTCTGCGAAGGCTACATCCGACACATGCAGGTGCGCACGTTCCTTTCACACTAGCACCTTATTCCATTATAAATGTTTTTACTTCACACTCCCTTCCTTTTTCGAGGTCCTGGCAGAATAACAGCGTTGGGATTGCCTTGCGATCGCAACACATGCTGAGTCATATTCATATTTATTCATAATAATTATTACAAGTCAATTTACATTATGATACTTAGTGATAATCAATACTAAGTAATTTATATACCTAATATTGTATATTGCTCTTTCGAGTTACTTTAGGAATAATTCCTGGTAGTCATAGAACGCCTTCTTAATTAGCCATTTTTTTAAGTTTCCCTTTAAACGAGGCAAGACTGTGAGCAGTAATAATGTCGTGGGGGACAGAACCTTTTCATCGGCACACATTGCTGGGCTCCCGTGCACACTCTGGTGTGTATCGTTATAACCGCCTCTTCTTGTTTTTTTTTTTTTTGATTACTGATGTTTTTGTTATGCACAATGTGAAATTTATTAGTACTAACGCTATATCTGTGCTGAATAAATGGTAGGTACTAACGCGCAAATGTTTAAATGTAGACCACTGCCCCTGACCTACACTATTTACTACCAGCGGCTTTATGTTAAACCTTACGCAACTTAACACCAGGCAACGGTGTCTGCGTATGCGGTTTAACCCACATACAGGCATATTGTGTGGACGTACTTGCGAATCACATCATTAACCGATATACTTCATATTAGGTGCTTATCTTTGATATATTGCCATTTAGAATTTTCGATTCGTTTCATTTGCCTAAGCGATAAAGGATCCGGACCTAAACAAATGTGTATATCATGGAGCCACGTTGGAAATCCAAGCAAAATTGCATCAATTCCAGACGTATGGAAATAGCCTGGTAAATGAGTGTTCGCAAGTAAGGGGTGGATGGAATGGTCGAAAGCAGAAAGTTTGACTTTGGAACTATGTTTGGACTAGTTAGGAGACAAACATCCTAAACATACTAAAAGTCACCTCCGAGGGGTGGGGCCCTCGGAGGTGAGCCCTGGGGGGGGGGGGGCACAAAGAACGTCCCATTTTTTGGTATTTTGATTATATCTCGAAAACGATACGTCATAGGAAATTTTGTTTTACTAGATCATGAAAGCTGATAAAATTCTCTACAACTTTGGGTCAGTACACTTTTACCTCTTCCCAATCGTTGTCTAGATATGAGCTCCGAAAAAAGTCAACTTTAAGGATATCAATCTGATGATTCAGTACATATAAAACAGTACCGTGACTCACTTATAGACAACGCAAAGCCTAAACGGGTGCTCCTAGAGGTTTGAAATTTGGAGGAGATATTTCTCGAGTACCCTAAAAGCGCCCAAAAAAGGGATTTTTTGAAATTCCACTCCTAAAGGGGTGAAAAGGGGTGATAAAGTTTGTATGAAAAATACCGTGGGCAAAGCTGTAGCGTTGTACTTTAGGGGTGGAATTTCAAAAATCCCTCTTATAAGGAATAAGAAAAAGTGGCTGACATTTTTTACTTTTAGTTACTTGACCAATTGTTTTCAAAATCGACATATGGGAAATAACGGTAAATATCAATTTCAGTTCCGCACACAAAAGCCGAAAGTCTCAACGGTGCGAGGGGGGATTTGATCCCGCGACCCTCTGCGACACTGCAGCAATGCTAAATTTTTAGATAGTATTTTATAGTTTTCAAATCTTATTTGACCTAATTTTGATCTGTTCAATGCAGGATGCTACTGCCGATCCACCGCTACCTGAAGGTCTTCGCGACCGCCGACTGCGAATGATATTTGGCAACATAGAAGCGATTTATGACTGGCATCGAGAGTAAGTAACGCTACTTTGTATATGGGTCAATAAGGGCCAATTCGAAAGTGTGTTCGGTAATTTAAAAAATGCTAAACTTAAAATAGGGAATTTCAAACTCCATTTTGACAGCTTGGTGCTATATAAAATCGAGTGTGATGTTTCTTATTTAAAGTTTATGTAATTTAAAATTTAGGCGACTCCATTTCGAATTAACCCCATAATAAGAGCAAAATAAAAAAGGAAGTTTATTTTCAAATCCACATCTTTAAATATCACATTTTTGGCGAGTATATTTTTATAGATTTAATGATAAGCTTTTGCGAATATTTTATGATTTTTTTTTGCATTGCGCGAATGGTTTAATTGTTTGCCTTGCGATTGTTGGAAAAGAGCGACGAATATCTCGACATTTTAGTAGCATATTTACAATTGATGAATGGTCTGTGAAGGAAGTTCCTGCGCGAACTGCAGGCCTGCCTTGATGCGCCCGAGCTGCTGGGTCCGCTGTTCCGTCGCTTCTTGGAGAAACGAATGTTCCTCTACGAAACCTACTGCCGCAACAAACCAGTCTCCGAATACATCGTCTCCGAACATGATCACTACTTTCAAGAATTAAGACAAAAACTTGGCCACAAGCTGCAGGTGTGTGCCATTAGCTAAGTCACTTTTATGTTCCCATAATTAGTAAGTTGTTTTACATCCTTTCTTACAGCTCATCAAATGTAGCTACAATAGGCGTCCCAGGAAATAGTGTCAAGCGTGGGTCCAGAGGTACTAGAGCACCTCAAGGGGTATCAGATTCAACCCTATATATATTCCACAAATTTGTAGTTACATACATACATACATAGCATCACGCCCGAAATCCCTAATGGGGTGGGCAGAGCCACAAGACTACTTGTGGCCACGTTCGATTAATTAGTCCTAAGATGGTATGATGAACCGTATGGTGACAGGTGATCAGCCCATTGCCCATACAGATAGTCCACCATGTTGGAGAGGACCCGTCCCTTAGTCGACTTTTACGACATGCCAGGATGATAAGCATCTGCACGCATTCTATGCTATTTCTTCACTCCCAGTGCAGCAGAGGAGCCAAATTTGTAGTTTAGGAGTTAATTTTGAAAATTCTTTTTTTAATCGTTAGGGTTTACCTCCAGTTTGGTCCCATTGTAGTCAAAGTCGAGTTGTTATGAGAGGATCTATGAGGAATCGAACTCTTCAAATATTATAGGCAAGCATAGAGATAATTTTAGTATTTTCTGTAATAACTCAAGCAGTTACGTTCCAAAAGCATTATTTGGTGAAGTGGAACTGTTGATGAAGACCATAGATGATCTCCTGAACTCCTAAGTGTTGAGTATTTCACGGTTGGCGATTAAATTGCTATATAGAGTTCTGAAGCAACTTATGTCAACCTCAACGATTGAAATCCTTGCACCGTGGATAGCAACAGTTTGTAAATGGTGATGAGCAATTGGCATTATGCTATTTTGCTGTCACAAAATGTCCGTGTAGCACAAAAACGGGTACCCGAACATGACCGAGAATCCTAGTTCATATCCTTTTTTAGGGTTAGGAACCCTTATAATTTCGCCATGTATGTATGTCTGTCTGGGTCTGCCCGTCTGTCCGGCCGTCCGTCCGTCCGTCCGCAGCATGGTCGGACATACACCGGGCTTTTGTTTTATTTAAACAGACCCGAGCTTAGTTGTGTTAAGTAACTAGCTAGTCATCATGATGTTAATGCAATTGTTATGTTGTTGTCACGCGTATTTATTTAAATATTTCTGTTTCACGTGTTGCTTACTAGCGCTTCCAAAATGTTTCAGCTGGGAGACCTTTTGATCAAGCCAATCCAGCGTATCCAGAAGTACCATTTGTTGGTGAAAAAGATTCTGGCGTATTCAGAGAGCGCGGGCGCTAGTGGTGCCGAGCTGGCTTTGCTGCGCGACGCGGTGCTCTGCACTTCCATCATCCCCAAGAACGCCAACGACATGATGGACGTCGGTCGCCTCCAGGGCTTCACGGTAATGCTCACTACCTACCCACACCCATACACGTCCACGCTACACAAGGCACACCAACTTATTTCTCTACCACTATAGCAGCGTAGGTAACTCGTATCCGAAATTTCACGTAATTGAGATAACGGCTTAAAACTGTGTTAAATTTTACTATTCACGTTATCAAACATTTATAATAGTTTTTAATTGTTCTGCTTGTTTCGCATATAAAAAATTCAAACGCGTAGTTGGAATAAACATTTATATTTATAACACAACCTCTTCAATGTCTATCAATATACCACTAAGTACTTACTATTCTCGGTTGCTGCTTTGGTTTCGCCAAGAAACTATTATTTTTGTCTTTCTCAATATCCTCATGAGGTACCTCTCTGCAGCCCTGTCCACCGCTCGCATGGATCCTGCTCCGCGATCAGTAGTTCACCGCTTTTTATAATATTTGTTGTATAGGTAATATTATTTTTA
Source organism: Tortricodes alternella (assembly GCA_947859335.1). NCBI lineage: Eukaryota > Metazoa > Arthropoda > Insecta > Lepidoptera > Tortricidae > Tortricodes > Tortricodes alternella. Next base: position 14,751,581 of record OX401970.1, on the reverse strand, counting down.
CATTATCCATTTTATCAATTTACATAGAAGATGGCCAGGCAGACGCCATAGTCTCATCCATAGCAGTTAGTCAATTCACGGAATATCATCCACATAATTCAGTTAATTTTGTATCCATTTTCTCACTATAGTCCTACACTAACCGGTGGTTGCCCGTCCGTGCATACGTATTTCTATCGTATGAACTCAGGAATAATCGCCGGTGTCACATAACATTCAAATTAAAGTTGTCTTAAGGGCCACTGCGTATCCATCTACTTAGATTAGATGGTCATTTTCACAATAATAATAAGTAAACGCCGCCGGCACCCGGGCCATGTGTTGCAGAGTAGGTATACATCAAAAATATATATTTTTTGAGCACATGCATTGTAATTGTTGTTGTTTTCGAGCGAAATCGTGTGCAAAGTGCCGCTTTTTTAACTAGTGCTTTTAACATTACAGTTTTTTTTTCATTTTTGACTCTGTCGTCGGCCCGACGCTAAAAGTTTTTATTTTTGAGAAAGATTTTATATTTTACAGATTATGATTCATATAAAGGGTACAATAAAATGAATCTTCATTAAACATGTCATTAATTACTCATGACCAATAAATTAATTTTAAATATTCAATAAATGTTTGATTGAACGTATATTTTGCCCATGCCTTTTTGCGATACGACGTCACAGCTATTTGCACATGCGCAGTAGATACGCTGAGCGCGCATGTATTGAAAATAAGCCCATCATTTGCGTATTTCGGAGTCGATCTGTGACGAATCAATTAAGTTTAGCCGGCAAAATTCTTTTCTGAAGCCAAGAAATATAAGCCATGCACATTGTGGTCACTATATTCTATGATAAGGAGTACAACGAAATGTAAGAATGACATTGACTTATTCAATATATTTTGATATTTATTTTCTCGCTCAATGCATAGTAAAACGTTGTATGATACACGTGCGTAAGATGATTTCCGACTCGTGTTGACTTATAAACTCAGTCGCTGCGCTCGCTCGTGAATAAAAAATTCCACTCGTCGAAAATCACCTACTTTCCGCACTTGTATCATAAATAACTATTAAGTTAAGCAATTGTGCAACATCACACAGCTAAATAAGAATCACTTTGCCTTGGAGTTTAGTACAACATAGCACCGTTCTAACTCGTTGATATCGGTCATGGCAAGTTGTTTGCAACACACATTTTATCTCTGTCTGCGATTGTACTAAGATCGTTTGTATGTAGAAGTTTGTTTGTTTTTTTTTTATGTTCCTCGTATATAATCTGTGTTCTTTTGATCGTAAAAGGGGGCCTAATCCGGGTACAATTTTTGGGATATGGCTGATTGAAAAATTTGAAGGCCTTCTGGGTGAAATCTGGCTATAACAGATGTGTATGTTACCTTGACGGTGCGGTCATTTTTGCCTAGTTAAATTGTCAAATATATCTCAGGTTCTCCAATAGCTACGCAGATGAGATTTAAAGGGCCTATTTGGGTGAAATTTTTTGGCTCATATATAATTTCCTGGAACACTTCCGATCCAGTCAAGATAGCGTAAGGTAGCTACTGCCCCTTATATCTCGAGAACTACAAGTTTTGTTTTTTTAATAGGTACTAATTAGGTAATATTTGTGTACTACTTTTTGCATCATCAAATCCTCGATATCTCGTTGGTCCTTGACGATCACATTTGAACTGCCTGGAATTCTGATGCTCTGCTGTTTACGCGAATTCTTCATATTTAAATTTAAATATTAAAAGCAAATGTTATAAGCAAACGTTATAAACGCTACCAGCAGTCAACCAGTTATCTTTAAACTAACCAAATTCAATAGGATGCTCAACCTATGTGTACCACAGTACTTAGTATACAAATGAAAACATTAGCCAGAGGTGTGAGAGATGATCGATGGTGTAAAGTAAGCAATTGGTTGTGGCAGGGCAACATCACGGCGCAAGGCAAGCTGTTGCTGCAGGAGGAGCTGGTGGTGTCGGAGGGCGGCAGCGACAAGGGCAAGGAGCTGCACGTGTTTCTGTTCGAGCAGTGCGTCATCTTCAGCGAGCCCGTCGGCAGAAAGTCGCAGTTCACCAGCCCCACCTACAACTACAAAGCGCACGTACAGGTAATGCCGCACATTGATGCCCACTTTTCACAAGACCAACCCACGAGTAGCGCTTTTGTCTCTGTTGCGTATAGTAAGTTCTTATTACTGAGATAGAAGGTTATGCGGCGCTTCGCGGCCTTAGTGCAGAGGGGGCATGACCATCACTTAACTCACAACAATACCTACACTATATTTGCGCAAGATAAGCCACTGGAGCCGATGTTGCTGAACCATCCGCGGCTACGATACGCAGGTTCACACATTCTGGCTTCTGATGTCGTTCTTATATAGGACTTGAAAAATTGTTTATGGGCGTATCAACTTTTTAGTGACACCCGTTGCTATGGTTACACAAATTTTGACCCTTGGACAATCTAAGCATTTTTCTATGAAACAGTATAAAAGTGTCACTTGGACCACCGGGGACAAAGTAAACAACACAAAAAAGTTGATTCACCCTTATACAGCGTTTCGTCAGCGTCAAGAGCAACACAGTTTGGTTTCTATTACTACGTACTTTCCAATAAAAGAATAAATAAAAATAATGCAAGTTCCCAATTACGCTGCTTTTAGAAACTGCCATACGTGTCCGCGTTTTTAATAGTAATAATAATAATAATCAGGGGCCAATCTTTGCACAAATCGATCTAGTCCCAAAGTAAGCTCTAAAGGCTTGTGTTGTGAGTACTAGACGACGATATACATACTTATATAGATAAATAAATACTTAATACATAGGAAACATCCATGACTCAGGAACAAACATTCATTACTTAGCTTTCCCAAGAGCACCTGATATTTTGCCGAAGTGCAAATCAAAACCAACCCTATATTCGAACAGAAAGTTTCACCTTTCCAATAGTAAAATGATTTTATACATCGAGCCAGTATTTCCATAGGACTTTTAAGAAACAAAGTCACTCATAAACTATACATTTTTTATGATATTAATGTAGATAATAATAAATACTCACCTATTGATATTCCCTTCCGAGAATAATATCTATAACACCTATCTATATACATCACTACGTACCCCTCCCTGCCCCCATTTAATTATTGTTCCGGGCGATAACGTTTCTACCCCCCCGTAAACCATTATGAAATGAGACAATTTTGATCTCATTCGTTTCCATTAACCTTAAACTGGGTTTATAGGTTTTAATTTTTTAGTAATTCAGTTTCGTGTAATTAAGAAAAAACCTGAGGAAGTTTTCAGTACAAAGAATGAATGTTCAGTTGCAAATATATTTAATTGTATACAATATTTCTTTAAAATGAAAACGTACAAACCTAGTTTTCCATAATATCTACAACATTTCCAAAAATCGTGAAAGTCTAATTACGTTTAGGGGCGGAGAAACGTTACCGCAATTTGGAAGAAAATTTGCAGTTTCACAATCCTGTTAACAATCTACTATTAACTTTCGTAAAAAGGTGAATAAAATGGAATTGGAGGAAGCAGAAGGGAACAACGCGTTTGTGATCCGCTCGGCGGACCCGAACAAGCCGCGGCAGTCGTTCACGTGCCGCGCCACCGACGCGCACCGACAGCAGTGGATCGCCATGCTGTCGCATATCCTGCACTCGCAGCGCGAGTTCGGCGAGGCGCTGGAGAATCCGGGCGCGTACCTGCGCACCCGCGACCTGCAGCGCGACGACTCGTAAGTACCGCAACAGCCGTGCCACGCCGCCCCCTGGCTCCCGACCGCACGTCAACACCATTTATTTCATCTATAATATCATTGTGGTGCGATCAGATTTCTGGATAATTTCTATTTTGAAAATGAAGTTGGATCTTTACCGTGGCTTTCTGTAAAATGCAGTATGATATGTGCCATAATATGAATAACGTAAATTTTTTTGCGTCAAAGAAAAACACGCGTGTCTCGACATAATGGCGACACTTCGCGATACTGTCTATAGGTTTCGCTACCGTCCCACGCATACCTCAGTTACAATACACCCGAGGCAGTTCGAGGAAGTATTCCTTTGTTCACCGTGATTAATTATAAATAAAAATGTATAAAATATGTCACCCATGTCATAGACGTAAATGAAATATTATTGTGGGAAGAAATCCATAAATAAAGTACTTATATCAAAATTAGATGAGTTTATGCTGATTACTTAACCGATTTGTCGTAACGTAAGTATCACGCCGATCGTCAATCCACAGAATATTTGAATTTATGATTCCCGGGGTTATTTTAAAACGTTAAAATACACTATTACAAATTCAAATTCGATTCGTATGCCTTTTTTCTGTATAGATGTTAGTGATTTTTTGCCCGCACTGACAGTGGACATGTTTATGTTAAATAATTAAATCATCATTATCACCCAAGTAATTGAGTAATCTCAAACTAAGCCATTCCTTTTTGCGTCGACTTCTTTGTGTTATTATTCTAAGTATAGAAAATTAAAAGGGTACTTCAATTTTTCTATTGCAAGGGCCATAAAAATAACCCAATTGTAAAGATTTGGGGAATCAAATATTTTTGATGGGAGTCGTTTTTTCTTTTTATGGAACTTACATTTTATTGTGTCGCTACCTATGTAAATTTTACTCAACAAATGATAGTAATTTTTTTCATCCATACTGCTAAAAATTTGAATAAGTAATTGGCCTCTGTGGCCACCACTTACAAGTCGATTTTCTTTGTCACACATATAAAATATGGCTACGCTAGCTTTGGATGGTAGCGGTTGTTGATTGTAGACAAGCGACCTGATGATATTTGTTTGAAGTCAGGTATCGTAGTTCTATTGTTTTATTTGCGGTAAAGATTACTCATCTTCTAAGGTAAGTAAATAGTTGTGGTTAATTAGTTCAATGTTATCAAGTTCATTTAGGTTTGTCAATATTGCTGAAATAATTCCGGCTGAAATAATTCCGACTCTGTATGCTATCTTAAATTATATTTTACGATCTCTGAATCTATATTTACATTGCTTGTAAAATTCATACGGGCGTATATTTCAATGGCGATCAGTGTCGGAACTATAAAACACATTTACATAAATTTCATTAACTATTGCTTGATTTTTCTCTCGATACAAAATAATTGAGTACGCAATGTATTACATCAAGTAATTTAATTAATCGATTTACATTATGTACATAATGGCTGCTCTTCACATTGGGCCAACATGGGCGAATAGATGGATGGATATAGGGGGATTGTCTGGACAGGCGTACCATCATCGGCACGAATTCTTTTGATGTACCTACCGACAACTAATCTATTACTCACGAATATAGGCCATGCTGGCCACACACGGACGAATATACTCTCCACTCAATCGTGTGTGCCTATATTCGCTCATGTTGACCGAATATGAAGAAGAGCCATACACGTCATGTCATGACAGTTCATTTGATTACCTCACCTTAAGTCTAAAATAATAATCATGGACGACACTATTGCTGATCAGTCAATCTATTAAAAATAAATAATTATTTATTGATTAAACTATTTAACAAAATTTCTTTCTCACATAATTCGATTGATCGGAAACTAGCAGGGTAAAATATACGCCGAATGGAATTTACAAGCTGTACATGTATATATTTTTGTAACAGTTATGTATTAAATAAAACCAGATCTCTTTAATTAAAAGGCCTACTACAATTTTTATTTAACTAGTATTTCTTAGATTTTCGTAGTGCAAGAGCAACAACCTTTTAATTTAAACAATTTAAGTTACTGGTTTAAAATTTAGCCCTATTTATATGTAAATTTACACATTAACCCAAGGTCTTATAAATAGATGCAGATATGAGGTAGGAGGGAAGGCTCTTGGTGGTGGCACGTTTTTGCGACGGTACAATCCAGAAAGGACTGACGAGGACAATTTACCGGTTGCGATGTTGCGTAAACGATCTTGACAAATTATATCAGAGATTTTTCCACCTAGCTGTTATTGAATTTCTTGGAAGGAAAGTCCGCGCGCGATTTGGCTTTTCATTTTCAGAATATCCACCATTCTACAACGTTACTCCAGCAAGGGTCTTAACAATTTATTTTAAAATGATACAAATTCTTGTTTAAGTAATTTGTTCGTCAGCTTTTATAACAATTCGGTTGATAATGCTTATCAGACTCAAATTGTATCGGACATTGATTCAATCATGCTATTGCTATTAGTAATTCCCTTTTCTGTAACTGCAAACATATGAGTCGCTAAAACTTTGTGTATTTGGTGTACAGAACTGAAATTTAGACTAAGTCAAATACTAATGGAAACTTTTACAAAACTCACTATCTTTAAGGCGCTTCAAATTAAGCTCCCATCAATGTAACTTCCTCCCCGGAGAGAACGTTAAATTATGTGGCAGTAATACAATTTTAAGTATTAAGAATTTAAAATTCAAAAGATCCCTGATATTGTAATTGATTTCGATGTAATAATTATAAGTAAACCAGAGCTATAAAAACCCTGTAAGGGGACATAGATTTAAGGTTCCATATAGCATCAATTTGGTATAGTCATAGTAACATAAAATTGATAAGCGCTATTTTCAAAGGTCATAAAGTTCCGAGTAATTTTTTTTTGGACTTAGGACCTTCTCTTGGGCCTCGAAATTGATTGATATTGTTAAATTATTCGAAAATTGTGGGATCCTTTTTAACTATTCTTCTGTAACAGAAGAGTGGACCTAAGGATCAACAAGATAAAAAGTTAAAATCTAAAACCCGACTGGCGATTTTTGCTCCTAGTATGACGCAGCCTTAGTATTCTTATTAAAGCCTATGACACCTGCACCTTCTCCACGATATACTCCATTTATTATAATAGATCCAGATGTTCAGAAGCTAAGGTGGAACTTCCGATTTTTGGTCACATACATACATACACTGTTAAACTGTACAACCTACTTTGGCTCCGCGCAGCCGGTTACAAAAGTGTGTGTGTAACTCCTTTTTTATATTTATCAATCGCAATATCAGATCAGTGCCTGGCGTGAATACGTTGATATGTCCAATACAACAACTTTACAGGGCGGCCATTTCAAAGTGGAACTTTTATGGTAAATCCATTTATTATTTAAACTTGAGTGTTTAATTTAATGTATTGTTAATTTTATGCGATTTACAAGAGGCATTCTTCTTAGTTTTGATAATGAAAGACATAATTTTTTTCACCAATGAGTTATCAACACATTGACATTATAAGTAGGGACGATTTGGTGAGAAAAGACAAATTGTATTTTCACCTCTCACACTCGGAAAGTGGAGCATTGTTTATCCATGATGCGTTGTAACTTATGCATGTCCTAACTAGAGCTTAAAATTAATTAGAATATATTTCAAATGCCGCACTGGTACAGGTCGCGTCAAGTAAAAAGAGCGCTGATGGCCATACAATTTATATGGCAGGCAGCGCTCTTTTTACGCGACGCGATCTATGTCTATACGAGTGCCCCCTCCCATTTGTAATTGAAATCAGCACGTGACTATTTCAATTTCACACTTGACGTTTTACTACGAAAGTTCACTGTCAGATGCAATTTCGTTATACGTTTGACTCATGTGACTTACCATCTTAAACTTTTGGAATGTTTTGTTTGAAAACCGGTATTATTATAGGGGAAAAAATACTTAGTTAATATTTTTGGACATAGTATCAAATCAGATACCCCACTAGAAAATACAAAATTAAAGGACCACCCTAGACAAACCATGCGAAATAATTGCATGTTGGTAGACATAGAATGGTATTCAGAAATACGCACTTTGGTAAATAGAGATTTCATTTAAATAAGTCATATTTTAGGTGACCAAAAAACGTTTCCCTGGTCTTTGTAGACTTTCCTCTTCGTCGAAATAACAACAAAGTGTTTTACTGAGATAAAAACCACCAATTTCGCTCCGTTTATGCGCCATAACATCTCGTGTGAAATTGGTGACTTTCTTCCCTACCTTGGGGAACAATATACTGTTCAAATAAAGATAAATAATTATCCTTTCTTGAATTTAAAATTAGAAAAAAAGAATGGATTTTGAACTCACATGATTTCAATAGTTGTACCCAATCAAATGGTTAATTTCTAGTATGTCTTATATAACACGTTAAGTTTAAGATGGTATTGTGTAAAATCCGAATAATGTTATAAGAGGTTTACTTATCTATGTTGTCATTGCAATGTAAGTAGACACAAATACAACCATAGATGCCACGTTTAATCTTAAACTTATGCTTCGGTTGGCAATAACCTAATATCTGATTTTGTAAATTTATAACTCGCCACCCACGCAGAATAAATCCATAAAGTGCAATTATGGATTATTTTAAATTCATGTATTTTCGTATTCTAAGTTAATATTGTCAGTTTTTCTAGTCTTTAACCAACTTAAAAAAAACAGAGGAGGTTCTCAATTAGTCTGTATGGTCATTCCGCCAGTTACGAATAGATTTTGATTATTCTTTTGTACTTCAGCGGCCCTAACATGCATGCCACAAAGATAAATTAGAACCGTTTATTTCTATGACTATCTTTTTCGTCGGCACTAGTTTGAGAGAGACGCACTTAGATAATTTATCTTCGTGCCGTGCATGTTAGGGCCGCTGAGGTAGTCCCATATAAATTTTATCGGAATTGATTTAGCGCTCTTTGAGAAATCATCAAAAACAAAAAAAAAATACACATATGACGTTTTGGTTTGTGGTTCCCTTCAGCAAAAGTTTTGATGATACCTTTCAATTTCTGTTTTAACTGTCATCACATAAACAACCAAGAACAAAGAAGATAGTATGTATTTGTAAGGAGCCGTCATAATAATTATACATTTATACCAATTCTTAAAGAAAACTTCCTAGTTGTTGGAAACATTACGCAATGCAAAGCTTTCTGATCGTGGGGTTGATTTAAATGGTTATTCTACTTTTTAGTTTAAGTTTGTACATATAGGTATAATCTAGAAGTCGGTTATAGATTTTTTTCTAAATACACCACTACAACATCACTTTTATCATATAATTATATTTTATTTATTGAATATTACTATAGATACGGATTTTGAAGGGATTATTCTAAGAATATTTTAAAATTTTCGCCAAGGCAATCTTACAAATCCATAAACGTTATTACGTGTCATGTATTTATGCACAAGTTTTAACAGAATTAAAAAAAGGAGGACTTGAAAAAAAATTTTTTTTAGTCGTGGGGTATACCTCCAGATTGGTCCCGTTGTAGTAAAAGTCGAGGTGTGATGAGAGGATCTATGGGGAATCGATGAAACTCTTCAAATATTATAGGCACGCATATAACAATTTTTAGTATTTTCTGTAATAACTCAAGTAGTTGCATTCCGAAAGCATTATTTGGTGAAGCGGAACTGTCGATGAAGACCATAGATGATCACCGGAACTCCTAAATGATAACTGTTTCACGGGTGGCGATTAAATTTTTGTATAAAGTTTAGAGGCAACTTATGTTCATGACAATCCATGTGGTAAAATAGAATCAGTGGTGAAGAACCAAGAGAACTCCTCAACGATTGACATCCTTGCACCTTGGATTGCAACAGTTTGTAAATGCTGATGAGCAATTGACATTATGCTATTGTTACTTGATGTAGTAAATGTGTTTCATTAAATCATATGATAATAAATTAAAATGTGAGAAAAAATCTTACTTTGCAAAGGCTATTTGAAGTCGGTTTTTAAAAATTTTAAATTATGTGGTTATTGTCTAATTTATGTTTGATCGATTGCATGTTAACTTTACTTTAATGTGATTGTAAGTTTTATTCACCGGTTTAATATTTTTCATCTTTAAGACAAATTTCTAATATTGACGTTTCGAGCAAGACGAAAACGGGTAAAATGGATAACTGACTAGGTAAACTAAATCTAAAAAGACAAATATATCGAAGTTGGCAGGCCCCTAGTGAAGCTTAATCTAAAACGATAAATACATCTAAGCTTGCAGGGCCCAGCTAAGCTAAAAAACTAAGAACCTCTGTCAGCACAAAAAACCTAAAGGCTAAATGGAGTTATTTCTGTTTGGTGTGCAATGAAGAATACATTGAACCGTTGATGGTTGCATGAGAACTGCACTTCTTATTCCGAGGTAGGCAGCTATTTCTGTGAAGAGTGCAATGACTATTTCAAATTATTTTTTTGCACCTTTCCATTTTGCCCGGCCGGGTCGGCCAACATGGATAAACGGTAACTTTATTGTAACCAAAAATTATAGTAGAAGTTGTATAATACTTTTTATTTATAATAGCATTTTCCAAAGATTATTAAATATAGTAAAAATTTGAAATAGTACGAAATTGAAAGGTTTTGTAGATGCGCAGTTTGTGTGTTTTTTTTCACCCATTCCCTTGATGCGTCTTGCCCGGGCTTCCCTTACTTCTAATCTATTCAAGAACGAATCACACGTTGCTTACTTTAATGATATTATCCTTAAAAACACAGTTTTGACAATGAACATTTCACGTTTGAAAATAATGATCACCTACTTTGACTGATAAGAGTAGATCTGGACCTTATTTTAATGATACTGGCAAAAAGTAGAAGTTAAGATTTTGATTGTTTTGTCTTTTGTGGATCTTATTTGTTTGTCATTGTTCCTATGTTTGCTGCAACTATTAAATCACCAAAGGTGCATTTTGTTATAAAATAAAATTTCATCATCATCATCATCATCATCATCATCATCAGTCTATAAGAGTCCTGCTGAACATACGTAAAGCCCCAATGCACGCCCACCACCAGCACCTGCTACCAGCTACGAGCTAATCTAGTTCAGTTTCTACCAGCCACCTTGCAAAGCTAGTTACTTCACTGAGCCTGAGGGCATCTTACACTGCGTTTGCTGAGTCTCGGTCCCTTATATGACTGGTTCACTGCCAATTCAGCAAGATTATACTGTTCAGTCTTCTGTATAATCTGCCGTACTGTATGGTATGCAGTGCCGCACCCCCTTCGAATTCTGGCTTTTGAAGAACCAAAAAATAAAATTTAAGATCCTCACAATAAGCCGTTGCATTTGGGACAAAATTGACAAATACTAAATAATTCGACTATGTGAGAAGTTGAGAAATTAATAAATTGACAAATTCAGAACTTGATCGATTACGAAATTGACAATTTGATAATTTGACCAAAAAGAAAAAGGTAAATTTATAAATTGGGCAATTAAGAACTTGACGAACTACGATGTTGACAAAACAATAATTCGCCAATTTACGAAATGGACGAATTAAGATTCAGATAGGCAGCCATTACACGCTCAATCTAGATCGTGATCTGGACCAAGGTCGCGGATCGCAATTTTGTGATCCTATGTCGCGATCCCTCAATCCAACACCTTACACAACAATCTGAATCAAGATCACTGATCACGATCACGATCACGGATCTCGATCTAGATTGAGCGTGTAATGGCTGCCATAGAGATAAATTGAGAAGTTGACGAACTACGAAGTTGGCAAATTATAGTCATGACGAATTAAGAAGTTGACTGACATCGCTGACACCAGCAAAATCACTGTTAATTTTTTTTGATTGATGACTATGCAAAATTATGGTTTTTAATTTCTCTTGTATAAGTAATTTGCTTTTTGAACTTATTATGCGGAGGTGGCGAAATTATCCCTTTGGTATCAAATGAATAAATCGACATATCAAGGTATGTTATTTCGGTTACTGATCACAAGTTGATAAAAATATATATTAAATTGTGTACGTTCGAATCGCTTGTGAATCGTTCAATCAATATGTTATTTTGTCACGTTGCGAAATTTATTTCCGTAATTGAGTATAAGTTTATAAAACGATATATACATGTGTACCTAGTGTAATACAAGTAGCGGTCGGGCCCATTTTTACTACTAGTAGAACAACTGAAAAAAAAAAACAGTATTCCTACTGGTAGATATTTGTGGTAGAAATACTGGGAATAACTAGTCTCGATGCTCCAAGCGGTCCATCTATGGAGGCCCTAAGAACCTATTGTATGTAAAAATTGTTATCTTTTATTTTAAATTTATTTAAAATTACAAATTTAGAGGAAAATAAAGGAATTTGTTTAAGAAAAGTAGTATTGTTTTAGTCTTAGCTGTGCATCTGACTGGTCAAATGTATCCTTATACGCATAAATAAAAATGATGCGCTACATTTCTAAAAAGTATTTGATTTGCCTTAAGCTCAAAGTAGTATACTCCATCAAACTATACCTCTGATGCTGCCTCGCGCCACATGGTCCCGCGAAGAATTCTCGAATCCCAAGCGAGACGGAGACCTATAGCCATATAAAAATCAGGACAGTACTATCACTATTTTTACTAACCCATAAGATTAGTTTAGATTAGATTAGATTATTTATTCCTCAAGATAAAATACATTATAAATTGCACATGTCAAAATACATGGATCTAAATTGAGATTGTCAGTAATTTAATTAAAATACAATGAAAATAGAATAAAATTACAAGTTCAACAGAATTAATACTTATGTCATACAAGTTACAGATTAGTTTAAAAATTGTATCTCCATAAAGGATCGGCCTTATTAAATAACAATAACAATACACGGGAAAAATGATAATTTAGTTACATACTATGTCAAAAACAAAATACACAATATAATCGGAATTTAAAGTCAAGTAGCTTAAAATCTAAATTTTAATGTCCATAAGCTCATTTACCGAGTATAATGGATTTTCCAACAAAAGATTTTTCAGGCGGCGTTTAAATGTTTCGTCTGATGGTTCAAGTTTAAGATCAACTAACATAATTTTATTCACTGAGATCTCATGGACTATGTTCTTATTGTTCTAATAATTATGTACGATTTTGCCGATTGCGCGTAAGATTATAACGATAATCAAGATAAAAAATTGCGGCTGCAAAAGTCTCGAGTCTCTGGCTGTTGTAGACGATTTTATTAAATAAATAAATAAATCAGGGGACAATCTTTACACAAATCGATCCAGTCCCAAAGTAAGCTCTAAAGGATTGTGTTATGAGTACTAGACGACGATATAAATACTTATATTATAGAGAAATAAATACTTAAATACATAGGAAACATCCAAGACTCGGGAACAAACGTTCGTGCTCATCACACAAATATTTGCCCGTACCGGGGATCGAACCCGGGACGCTAGCTTCGGAAGCAGGATCACTCCCAACTAGGCTATCCGCGTCGTCGTCTTATACCATTGAATGCCGTTGCCCTAATAAAAGGATGGATAGAGTCGGCGATTCAACTTGGAAGGTCCAGCCTTGCAATGGTACAAAAATATCATGTCTCATTGGTTTCATACGAAATAATAGAACAGTAGCTACATGATCAATTCAACGACAACAGGCAAAACTAGAATCGTTTTTGCAACATTATTATTTATTAAAAATTTAGCAATAAAAGCTGGAATTACAGAGGATGAAAAATTCATACGGCATTTTAAGGCATTTATAGCACCGAAGCTGATTTCGTTTAAAACGGAAATTAATAAAAAAATTATAACAAATTCAAATGATTTTGTAAGATAATTCGCAAAGCAATCATGCAATAGATCCTTCCGATCTTTACACCAGATGTAATACCTGAACCAAAGGCTAAGGCGATTATTTGAACGCAGCTTACCTAAGGGGCACACCACAGTCATCAATTCATAATAAAACATGGAGTGTTTTATGATGAATTGATGACTGTGGTGTGCCCTTTAGATTGTATGGATTTAATGTGGCTTACCATTTGCTTGCGTACGAGTCAAGCTTTATTTCCACGTGATATACAAAGTGTTGGCTGGAATAAAATACAACAATGCACTCGTGTATGTAGACAACATACCGGTGTACGGCACTACATTTAAAGAACTCGTGGATGCAATATATACAGGCTGTCTCATTTAAATCGGTCAGTATCGGAAGGTCTGAAACTATAAGACATACGAAGATCTGTTCTTAGGAACCATGTCATCGATTTTAATAAGAAGAAAACCTGCATTCATAAACTTAAAAAAAAACCTGTACTCAGCTCGGGAATCGAACCCAGTTGTTTTGAAGAAAAAAAAACTTACACTATTTCTGTCCAGATACCGATCGTGTAGGTCTTAAGCAGTAAATGGCTCTATGAAACATGATGTATAAAATGAACAATGTATGAATGCAGTTTTTATTCCCATTAAAATCGATGACATGGTTCCTAAGAACAGATCTTTGTATGTCTTATAGTTTCAGACCTTCCCATACTGACCGATTTAAATGAGACACCCTGTATATCCGAGGTCAGACACTGCAGGCATAATATGGTGTTGATATGCTTAAGAAATGCTTCTCCCATAGGTCAACTTTACGTTGCGTGTTCAAGTGTGAGCCGGTTGCACCCGACTTTACATCTGCACCCCAGAGTGTTGAACTACCTACTAACTTTGTCTCTATGACGAAGTACTGGCATAATATTTTAACTAATTTATCACTGAAAATTACATGGTTTTACGTGGACGAAGTCACCATCAAAAGCTATCCATACAATATCCTACTATAATTATAAATGCTATATTTTCTGTGTGTGTATGTCTATCCGTATGTTAGCTCCGTAACCGCTGAACGGATGTATGTATATAGTTACCTTTTGCTTAAATAGCTAGTTACCCTAGGGCCTGAATTAAAACATAGGGTGCTTTTTATCCCGGAAAATTCAAAAGTTCCCCAGGGAATTACTCAAACTTAATTCCACAAGAAAGAGTCGCGGACAGAAGCTAGTTATTATTATAAGGGAATCTTGGCAGTGCCGGATTTGCCATCTAGCAAGAGTAGCAAATGATACGGCCCGCACATTGGGGGGCCCCGCGCACGCACGCTTGCATGAGCGTATTTCTTTTTTCGATTAAGATAGGAGCGTATAAATATATAGTTTTAAAAAAAAATACAAGAGGCCAATGTTAAAGCAAACCAAAGGCTTCTTGACAGAATTTGCTACGGGCTCCGCGCTGGCTTAATCCGGCACTGAATCTTGGGGAGCTTTATGTTACTAATCACTTAAAACCTGCATACTTGGTATTTTAACAGGCTTTCTTTTCATGTGCTGAGCTGTGAAAATGATGCGGAGATGCAGACGCATGATATAACTACTTAGCATGCCGCTGCACCGACAGCATCATCATCGAAGATTATTTAATTTATTGAATGAATGTAATATTTGATTGTATTAATAAAGATTTTTTTGAATTTGGTTAGTGACAATATAAACTGTGTGTCGCAGCCGATTTTTGATTTTTTGACATGCTACCATCTATACATATAATAAAATTGTAAAGTGGAAGTCTGTACATTGAATATAACAATGAAAAAATGCTATAGGCCTTTAGAATCAGCAACACAACAAATCCCAATGGTTTTTGAATTTCATGTCTGTTTGTGTATGTGTATTTGCGCAATAAACTTTAAAACCACTTGGTGGATTTCAATGAGGTTTTCAATATTATATTAAGGAAAACCTCAGCGGCCCTAACATGCAAGACACAAAGATAAGTTAAACCCGATTATCTCTATGACTATCTCTTTCGTCGGCACTAGTGTGAGAGAGACGCACTTAGAGATAAGACGGTTTAACTTATCTTTGTGTCATCCATTTTGTGGGCTCGTTTCATAAACCCGCACTCGTACTTTAAGGCGTATCATTATGCAACCGTTGCATAAACTACTATTATAAATTAATGGGGGTAGTAATAATGCAGACATACCCATTCAGCTGGTTTTGTTAAGTTATTTTAGTTTTAACTGTACCTACCTATTCCCATCCCTTTAGTGCGGGTGAAGGTCGATGCGGTTCACGTAAAATGGAGAACGAGCCGCCTTCCCTGAGATCGTGTTTCGAGGCGAAGGGCCACACGCAGTGCGCGCACGCTAAAGCGAACACGATCAACCTGCGCCGCCCAGATCGGCTCGCGCAGACATCGCGCGCAAAAGTGCCCGCCTCCTCGCCCCTCGGCCCCGTCTCGTCAACCCAGCCCAACGTGAGTAATAAGATGCGACCAACGCGCCAACACTTATGCCATCACGTCGCCAACGTCAACGGAATGCTACATGTTTCGCGATAGCCTCCGACCTGCCTTTCATTTATAATTATTTACAATGTAAATAAATACATAATATACTTAACTTAACACGGTGTAATCTCCTGTATTTGACTGTCTTTTTAACCTGTCTTAATCGTTTTTATTTTTTCGTGACAGAAACTATAAAACAAAAAGTAATACAGCTTGTAAAACATGCTCGTTCTTTTAATAAACGGTACGAGATTTGCAGAATTTTGTTATCAAGTGTAAACTAACAAAAAATCTAAGTATAAATTATGTTATAGCCGCATTTGTTATTAGTGATAATGTCATATTTCATAGATAAAGTTGATGGTATAAGATTTTAAGATAGTAGGTAGATTGTACAACAAGGGCAATGAGTTTTATTGCGGAGTGAACACTGCTTTTTTCTGCGAATGCGAGTAAATGTAATGTGTATTTTTTTCTATAATTAAATAATTATAGAAAAAAAATTAGAACAAAGAATCCAATAAAGTTCTACAAACTTTTCTGTGGATTCCAGTGAAATATCAAAGTTCTTATTACATCGTAATAAGGTATAGTTCTGCGTGAATAAGTAAAGACTTTGACAGATGACACTTTTCCCGCCAGTGCATTTTCTTTCTTAATTTAGTCGCTTTTCAAGAAAGAGGTTATAAGGCAAGAGGTTAAGTTTGCGAGTTTGTTTTTCTTGATTTTAATACTTTACTTTTAATAATTTATCACTATACCTATATATTATGTCCATATTAGGTCCAATTCGACGTTTTTGTACGTATTTGACAGTTTATTAGTCGTAAATAAAGTTCTGCTTGTAAGCCAAAAACTTCTGCGTGAATATTGCCGGAGAAGGACTTGGCTACTTTTTATCCCGATATCCTGGAAGTATTTTCAGGAATGTTTATAAATACAGGATATACTTATGAGGAATGCTACTACTTGGTAGATGGCGCTCCACGCGGGCAACAGCTAGTAATATTATAAATGCGAAAGTTTCTGTGTGTGTGTGTGTGTGTGTGTGTGTGTGTGTGTGTGTGTGTGTGTGTGTGTGTGTGTGTATTTTAACTCCGTAACCGCTGAACGGATGTATGTACATAGTTACCTTATGATGAAACCAACAACATTTACTAAGAATAGAGTTGACATATGTATTGACTGCATTGATATTATTATGGTAAAACATACTTTGTAAATCTATTATCTATAAGTGTCTGCAATTAAAGTATGAAGATATCCTAGATTGACTTATGATTATGTTTATTAATTATAAGTACTGTTGTGCTAACGGTACTTTCGAATCGTATTCTAATTGCGGTCGAGTAATACATTGAAGGAAGAAGAAAAGTAAGAAGCTTTAAAATAAGACTAATAAGTTTCTATACAAATGGTTCACTTTTGGGCGCTGCTGTCATTTTATTTTAAGGGATTTTAACTTCTCGCGCGCTGTAGTCTGTTGGCAAAGAGTTGATAAATATTATGATATTGTCTCGAACTAGCGAATGTCGCTTACCTATCGCAAACTGAATGACAGGTGTCGCTTATCGCCGCGCGCACTGAGTTTCGTGGTACGAGGCACGCAGTTGTTGTCAAGCGCGGCGCGTCGAGCGTGGGCACTCGGCGGCCATAATTATTTATTTGCGTTATCTTTGTCAATCTTGATTGATTTGATAAACCATTTCGTGTTCAATATTTTTTGATAATCTAACTGACAGTCTAATTAGAATCAATATTTTTATACCCAGGAAACATCCCTATTATTGACGGCGCGGATAGCCTAGTTGGTAGTGACCCTGCCTCCGACGCAAGCGTCCCGGGTTCCATCCCCGGTAAGGGCAAATATTTGTGTGATGAGCACGAATGTTTGTTCCTGAGTCTTGGATGTTTCCTATGTATTTAAGTATTTATTTCTCATCCATTTATATCGTCGTCTAGTACTCATAACACAAGCCTTTAGAGCTTACTTTGGGACTAGATCGAATTGTGTAAAGATTGTCCCCTGATTTATTATTATTATATTATTATTATAACGCTATTGGTACGAATATCGGCAATCTCCTTTCGCACGATGTTCTTGATAACGCGATGATCCTTGTAAAGCGGGCATCATTCCATTATGAAATAAAAACGTGCTTACCGTAAGCACCTTATAATTTAAAACTGATGAAATTGTATTACTTTAAAAATAAAATCAAAATAATAAATTGCAAGAGAAATACTTAAAGCTTTATTCTTCTAGAACAGTACAAATACTTGTGTTTCTATTACAATTTTCATCAAAACTTAAGGTTTTTTAAAACCTTAGAAATGGTCCTTAATAAACCTAGGTAGTATAATAAAGACCACATATTATTTTAGTATACAAAATACTAACGGTAATTAACACTCGGTCTTCTAGTTTGTTCTAGATTACATTATCATTTTGGTATTGAATCAAAATAGAGCTAGAACGAATTAAAGGGAAAATACAATAGTGGACTTAATAAACTTATGTAAGAAATAAATAAAAATTAAATAGGTTTTTAGTGAAATATCAACTAAAATATTAAGTTTTCGAATAAAACATTATTTACTCTTTCACACTTACACTTAAAAAAACCTGATGATGATGATGGCCCTCTTTGAACATATGTAATCTTAAATAACGGGACTGTTTAAATAAGTGTTAATTAAACTCAACGATAACATTACCTATACAAAATCATTCTTACTAGTGTTTCATGAGACATTATCCCGGTTAAAACATGTCGGACCATTTCTGACAATAAATCGTGACTAAAGCCGTGTTTATTTCAAGTCGTAAAAGTCTTTCCAAGATATTAAATAAAATTCCAAAAACAAACAATGTAAGTAGGTAACTAGTATTTTTATTATAAGAAATATGACTCAGAATACCTATGTATCAAAGAAACAATGAAATGACATTAATTTGTCTAAAAAGATTACAAGATTCGTAAGTTTAGCGAGGGCGGGCGTTTTAACCCGCCCGGAATGAGGCTCTCTTTAGACTTTTAGACTAGTTTTACAAAATTAAACGAAAAATTTACAAATCAAATAAAATAATGGCGGTACTTACCTTGATTTATTCATAATATTGTTTTTGTTGAACTTCTTAACAGGAGATTATGTAAAATTTTGCATATTATACCATTAAATTACTTAAATTCTTCCTAAGAGTCACGTAGACATTACCCATCGGACGGCGTCGTGGCTACTGACAAGATGGCGCACCGCGTGAGGTATGCGCTCGCATAATTAGCCTTCTGATTGGCCCGTTAGACCTACCTTTAGATCTAAATAAATGCATAAGAAATATGTTTTTGTAGTAGTGGGACCTTGATAGACTACGTCTCTTTTTACCCACAGGTTTATTAAGGTACACCTTATTATAAAATGTTTTTGTTTTTTTTAATTGATATTACAGATTTGAGACATTCGGTTTGACGGACTTTTGTAAAACCTGGCATATAGTATGAACGCTTGTGCACTTCACCTAACAATAAGAAAGGTTTCTTTTTTCATATGTCCTTTCTATGAAATTTTTACGTTCGAATGGCATTGAAATAAATGGGTATAATATTGCATGTCCCGCCTGATTTATGTTGCAGGTGACATATCTTCGGGCTTGAATTTTCTAGAGTCGTAAATAGGTACTACTTATATTATGTAGCGACTGCGATGACGTAAGCGACATCTCATCCTTACAGAAATACTGATACTGATAAGCTTAGTAAAATAATCCTTCTGATTAATAATTGGCGGGTAGGGTCGAAGGAAAAACCACGAAATCTCCGTAGGTACGTGAAGGTTAGGTACCTAATGCACAATCGAATTGAATTTAATCAAGCATTCAAATCATAATACTTACTGCAAAACATACTACGATCTAATAAGTAATATCGCAATTTTTATCCGTGACATGCATGTACAATATAAATTCTAATAATCTGCGCCTAAATGAATTTCTTAATAGCTTCATGTTATATTAATAATCTGTTACCTATAGTTTCTTATCAAAATTGAACTTATCCTGGCACATAATAATACATGATCTAAGAGCACTCGCTCATTTGTAGAGGAGGGCTGAAGTTTAGAACTTGATGCCGGTCTGTACGTTGACCATGATTTTGGCGGAGGTGCGCAGCTGGCCCGCCTCGGCGTCGGTGAGCGGCTGCCGGATGACGTCGCACACGCCCGCGGCGCCGAGCACGCACGGCAACGACAGGAACACCTCCTCGTCCACGCCGTGCTCGCCCTGCGCACACGCAACCAAACCTTACACACAAAGCAGAACCTCTCCCCATAAATGCACGGTAGGTACGTGCCTTAACCTTTTGACCGCCACAGTCGGCTGCAGCCGTCAGCGGATACAGGGTAAAAAAGTCCTTCATTACCTTGACTTAAAGTTGAAATTCGTGTTACTTCTCAGACATGATGGCGGTCAAAAGGTTAAATATGGCCTGTTTCTAACCGACGGATAAAAAATATTCATACCGTAGTCTACTATTAGTGTAATACAGTAGAGCGGAGCAGTTGACTTAGTATAGCTGACACGGGGATAAAGTTACCCCGCTTTTATTTATTTATTTTATAGATAGATATATTTCCCTCAAATTCGATAATTTCATTGCCAAGGGGCGGGCGGATTCTAGTGCCATGCGCAACAGTAATTTTCTAGCTCCTAGTTCACCATTACAGGAATTCATTGCTTAAAAAAGCATATGCCCTTCTACAGGGCTTATACTATCTCCATGCCAAATTTCATCATAATCGGTTCAGCGGTTTAGCCGTAAATCGTGCAGATATATATATAAACAATTATCGTACAGATATAATAGGCTCTAATCAGGCACGCACGAACGTGCCGTCAATTTTATTTTTTTATTTGGTAAAATTAATTACCTTGTGTGTAGGGTTTTTTTTTTTAGGGTTTCGTACCTCAAAAGGAAAAAACGAAACCCTTATAGGATCACTCGTGTCTGACTGTCTGTCTGTATGCCTGTCTGTGTCTGTCACAGCCAATTTGCTCCGAAACTACTGGACGGATTGAATTGAAATTTTGTATACCTACATATGTAAGTCGGTGAATGCAACACGGACACGTGACGTAAATATATGAATTTTAAAGATGGGGGCCACTTTTGGGGGGTAAATTAGAAAATTTAAAAAAAAGTGATGCAACCTATATTGTGTGACATATCAAATGAAAATATATTGTGAGGATCTTAAATATATTTTCTTTTGAATTTCAAGTAAAATAGTTTAGAGGTTATTTAGGGAAATAGGCGAAAATTTACCATTCCCCCCCCCCCCCCCCTTATTTACGAAACTACTGGAGCTAAAATTTTGAAAAAAATACAGAAAATTGTTGTTTTTAGGGTTCCGTACCTCAAAAGGAAAAAACGAAACCCTTATAGGATCACTCGTGTGTCTGTCTGTCTGTCTGTCCGTCTGTCACAGCCAATTTGCTCCGAAACTACTGGACCGATTGAGTTGAAATTTGGTATTCATATGTAAGTTGGTGACCGCAACACGAACGCGTGACATAAATATATGAATTTTAAACATAGGGGCCACTTTTTGGGGGTAAATTAGAAAATTAAAAAAAAAGGTTTGCCACCTATATCGTGTGACATATCAAATGAAAGGGCTTATTGTGAGGATCTTAAATATATTTTGTTTTGAATTTTAAGTAAAATAGCTTAGAAGTTATTCAGGAAAATAGACGAAAAATGACCATTCCCCCCCCCCCCTTATTTCCGAAACTACTGGGGCTAAAATTTTGAAAAAAATACAGAAAATAGATCTTTACCTATAAGAAGTCCATAGTATTTAAATTAACCTAGTAAATTTCAGATAATCATGAACGGAACGGAACCCTCTCCACGCGAGTTTAACTCGCACTTGTCCGGTTTTCTTTTTTAAGCTCACAATCGCAATCGGAACATCTCTCATAAATAAAAAGTAATAATAAACCACCTATTTATTTTAATACCAAGCAAGTCTCGGTCGAGCGAGCATTTAATATTTACCTTGATGTAGGTAGAGACTGCATGGACACTCATCGCGTTGGTCAGGATGGCCCTCGCCAATTGCGACAGCGACAGGCCAATGGCCCAGGAGGTGTATCCCTTAAGCCGGATCACTTCGTAAGCGCTTTTGACTACAGCTTCGTGCGTCTCCTTCCAGTTCTCCGGGTCAGAGTCCGTGCCGATCTTGGGATTCAAGTCGCTCAGCCGCACGCCTGCGATATTCACGCCCGACCATACTGGCACTGTTGACACAAAACACAAACTGTGTATATTTGGAACCAAACGAAACCCACGATACGTGGAATGCCCCATAGGTAAACCCGAACTACCTACGGATTTATACCATTGTCACTCTCTTCTCTCTAAGAAAGACAGACAAACTACAGTTATTTTATACCTACGGGACGGGACGACCGTTTACAGATTTAGAATCCGAATAAATGAAATATATTTTGAAAATCGCTCTTATCGATTGGTTACATGCAACATTAATTATTTGTAGTAATATGATGCAGGTATAAATTTTGTATTCGTGGCTTGGCGCGAGAGTAGTTTTTAGATTTCGATCGTTTTGAGTATGATTCTGACCATCAGTCCAAGAGGCAGACACGAACAAGTGATTTAGCAGACCGTTTTTTTACATTTTTGAAACGCTGTCAATTGAAAACGCAGCACTACCGTGTTGGCAGACTAGACTATTTTTCTGTGGTTCTTTACATTGTCATTAATCAAACAATAAAATTCAGGTCTGCCACATGAACAAATCATATATAAATTTTGGAACCCAGCTGCTCAATTACGTAACAAAAATTGGTATCGCTTTCGCGAAAAGTAAACTTTATTTACATCGAGTGATGAATAAATTGGTTTGCATTTCGGGCCAAACTGATACCAATTGTGTTGCGTAATTGAGCTGCAGCTCCCTAGCTATTATAATAAATTTTCATTTTTAAATGCAGCGTAATTTGGAACGCAACTGACCAATGCAAACGTCATGTGTCGTCCGTGACTGATGTTTAAAGACACGTGACTTAGAAGTAAAAATTGAAGTTTTTGAGTTATTAAATTGTAAATAATCTTGTTTTTTTTTTACATAAATCCTGTTCTATAACGTACTATTGACGGTTAAGCTACCGTTCCACAGAAATATATTAATATTTATTACTATAGTCAATTAATGTCGCATACCGCTGGTGTCTCCATGCTCCCCGATGATGTACCCGTGGCAGGAGGTGGTGGCGATGCCGAGCTTTTCCGAGAGTAAGTAGCGGAACCGCGCCGAGTCCAGGTTTGTGCCAGAGCCGATGACGCGGTGCTTGGGCAGCCCGCTTAGCTTCCACGTCACGTACGTCAGGATGTCCACGGGGTTGCTGGCAATCACGAATACCGCGTCGGGGCTGTGCTTCACCAGCTAAAAGTTTAACCAAATCATCTGTTACGTTATTAAATAATAAAGTCATTTAACGATTACTATCGTGCACTATAACTCTTATTTATTAACATAAGAATATTAATATCCATTACAAGGTGTACATTTATAAACATTACTGCTTAGTTCACACACGAGTTGTAGAGTCACAGATAACTCCATAAAAAAACGTTCGGAAACATCATCTATAAAAATAAATAAAATTGAAGTGTCTCGTGTGCGTGAAGTACTCACTAAAAAATGAGTAATTACTAATTAGGTAAGTTAAGTATTGCTGATATTAAAATCCAGGACTAAGGTCAGGCTGGCCACTGGATCTTAAACCATATTTCCCACGGGCATAGGAGTAGTGCGGGATAGGGCTTATAGTAGACCTAATACTATGCATGCAAGCTCCATAGAAAGGTGAGAGCTATAATGCAAATGTACCGGAGGAATGATGTGCTTGAGCACGTCGGTGTTGCGCTGCACCAGGTCCAGCCGCGACTCGCCCTCGCGCTGCCGCACGCCGGCCGTCACCACGCATATCTTCGATCCCGCTGAGATCGAGTAATCTGAACCGAACCAAAGGTACGTTACTATTTTTGGATTCTAAGTTTATATGTGTAATGAAATGAATGCTGCTTCTACAGATTTACTATATATATAGAGATGACAACAATTTCTTTATATGCAACGTATAGGCACAAAAGTGTAGAATTGTTTAACAGCCATAAAAGGCCCACCTTCTGTAGACGTTCAATTGAGAGGGAATCACTCGCGTCAGTAATAATATAACCGGTCTGGTCTGGCCTAATCATTGTATGGTCACAAGAAATTTGGGAGATACATAAGTGGACAGAATTGATCTTGTTAAAAAAGTTCCGATCTAAACCAAATGTAATCGGATATACCAAGTGGAAACTGATTTTATTTCAGAACATGATTTCACCTTTGCTGGCCTGGATTTTGGCGTTCCTCATGAAAGCGGAGCCGTGCTGCAGGTCCATCATCTCGCCCTTCAGTTTGTCTTCCATCACGTCAACTAGCGCTATGTTATTTGTGACGCCCTGAACAGAACAACCGATATTAAGTACTAAACCAAATTCTGCACGGTGGTGCGGTGGCACGCTATTCAGTCTACTAAAGACGAAAAACGCCAGTCCTGGTACAGTCAGCCTCAGTAGCAAATTACTTACACCTGTTAACTTTTGTAAGTATATAAAATATCAGAATTTCCTTATATCTATACATCTAATAAAAGCGTGAAGTGGAAAAAGACTGCACATGGAGGATAAAAATAAAAAAATGCCATGGGGTACTTCAGAATGAAGGTAAATCTCGCAACAAGCTTTAAATCATATAAATTGTATAATGTAATAAATTGACTGGTTTCGTTTAATTTAAAATTTATATTTTTAATTTTAGAGCATTTAAATAAAAGCTTGTTTTTAAAAATGCGTTTTATTTTACTATGACTTTATTTTTTAATTTTTAGTTTTCGCTAGACAATACTGGACGTTTCTAAGACTGTTCATGTCATGCGTCATTGTTGCATGGTCGTTTGCCTAGGCTCCTGAAATAGGAAATAGGGCAATTTTATTCCCGAATAAATCGTAAGTTCCCGTGTGAATAACTATAACCGAATTCCACAAGGACGAAGTCGTAGGCGTAAGTTAGTGTTATTTATAAAGGCTTGGCAGCGCGAAATCGAGGGAAGGCGCGCTGGTGCAAAGGCTTCGTTTGAAGTTGTCAGGTCATAAGGGCGAGCTAACTTACTCGGCTAATAATCAGAAACATATACTTAATTAACACTTTCGCGCGAGCATCCACTACAAGGGAATTACGTGTTGGGACACACTATTTTTTCTTACAAATAAGGAAGGGGACGTCAGTAGACGCTTGAGATTTTACTGAAGTATTTAATGGTATACAATGTGACACAAACGGCTATTCACGTCGACGTTTATACACGTTACGCCACACATAGAGTTTGTGTTCGTGCTCTAAGTAACAACGTCTAATCACGTCAACGTCCCTACACCACGTGACGTGTATGGACGTTGTTAGTGTGTGTGAGGTCACTTGCTTATTTGTGAAACTACGTCCAAAGAGCCTTACAAAAAATCGGTTTGTTGTGACGCTATGATTTTGGTATTTTAGTATGTTGTGACGCAATGACGTCACTATAAGGATTTACTACGAGCAAACGACGTTTTTACACGTAGCCACAAAATAATTTCTTGTTTAGACGTGTATAGACGTTGTGTCACAATGCCGAAGGTTGTTTTGACGTCTAATGACGTACATAGCTTGCGCGAAAGTGTTAAGGTCACGTGACGCTGCAATATGAGTGCGTTATTAGTGAAGAGTTACCTGGGTGAGCATCGAGAAGACGGCGGCCATGCCGACTTGTCCCACGCCCACCACCGTCACCTTGTTGCCGGTGTCGTCGCTCTTCGACTGCACCGGCGTGAATAGCTTCTCAATCGTAGCCATTTTACCTGCGCCAATTAAACAAAAAATGTAACAGCACTACAACATATTTTTATTATCCGACCGCGATTAGATTAGAAATCTTTTTAATATGTATATGCGAAAGTTTGTGAGTCAGTGACTGTATGTCTGTTACTTGATTGGATTTGAGTCAAACTTGGAATGGAGATAACTCCAATCCACAATAAAACTATTACGATTTTAGACATTATATCGATGACATAGAATTAACTATGATTGGCATTTATTTTGGTTTCGATCCTTTTTGCTAAACTTCGTCCACTTACAGGTACTATGGATTAGCACATTGGCTACTTTTTATCCCCGAAAATTCAAAAGTTCCCGAGAGAACAACTATAACGGAGTTCAACACGAATTCGCGGGCAGAAGCATGTAAATTTAATATAATTGCATCAAGAGCTTAGCTTGCCCAAAAGATCTTGACTATTTACTATTTATTGAAACTTTATTGCACAAACATAGTACTAATGGCGGACTTAATGCCCAATGGCATACTCTACCAGTCAGCCAACGGGCCAAGCAGATAAAAATATCGAAAGGTGCATTGAGAAAGTTGGTAGAAATACCTACCTATTGTGGCACGGTTTCTGTTCACATAGTGGACGAGTAGCTAGTACGATAGAGTAATAAGACCTAGAGTAACCAAGCCCTAATTGAATCGCTTAGTTAAGAAAAGTTTGGATACATTTTGCTAGTATGCATAATACTCATTTAATATTTTCCATATCATGTCTACTTTAATGATACATTTACTTTCGGGCTTTTATGAATGAATAATCAAAATTATACCTTCAATCCAGGCGCGATCCGAATCGTCCACTCGTAAACGTCAAATTCAAAAATCTTCAAAATTTTAAAAAGTAAAGTCTAATGTACTAGACATATTTTATAATTGTATTATATTTATCCGTTTTAGCGCCATCTACGACAATTGTAACGTTCTATTTCGTTTGTGCGTTGTGATGCGACTGATTTGTCAGTTTTCTTTTTATCAGAAATGGGTTTGCGTTTAATCTCAGTCTCACCTGGTGTTAAAGATAAGGATAAGGATGGTTTTGATATAAAATATTATAGATGTCTCTTTTTAACTGATTTCAAAAAAAAGCCAATTTTAAACAAAAGTATAAGCGAGTGTGGTGTGTGTGCGAGCAGTTCAATTCTCCGAATTCAATTGTGGCGTTTTTCGTCCCACTCTGCCTACATTTTCCGGCGCATTATGTTGGAATGACTAAATTGTGAATTGTATTTATTTATTCCACTTAAAAACTATGAGACTTGTAAATGATAATTAACCATTGTAATTGCAACCCGAGAAAATCGCAGAGCTAGAGAGATTGGTCTGTAGTTTCCTAAGTCTGACGAAGAATCACCAGTACCATTACCACGAGTTGCGCAAACCGTGCTCGCTAGAAGCGTAAACTATCGCTCGGTCCCTTTTATTTGTATCGGCAACAAGCAGTATTTCCGATAGTCCTACTTTTTAGTAACGGAACCACTATTGTCTTCATAAAGGGGGGAAATAGAAATTATTGATACATGTTTGGCCTTGAAACAAAATAAATGGCAATAGCCTACCCAGGCACGCCAGGGTCTAAGTACGACTGAGCCGACTCTAAAAGTGATCTAAAATAAAATTGACTTTTAAACCTTTCAGCAATTGCCTTTGCATCCTAGCGCCGCCCACACTCATGGGGAGTTCAGGCCGACTATTCAACTAGGTACATATTTGTCTTTAGATATTTGTATTTGTTTCTAGAAATTCAAAATGTCTTCTTTTGAATGACTGTTAGTAATATAATTCATTTTTAGTTTTTTTTTTATGAGTCATGATTTTGTGTGCTATTTGTTGAATATTGTTGATATTTATTTATAAGAAAGATCGGATAACTAAGTTTTTCGGTAACACTTGCGCAAAACTCGTTTTGTATAGAACATGCGAAATCTCTATGCCGAAATTGAGCTGATCTCAAAAAAAACTTTATTAGTTATGCTTTTTAATGAATAATTTGGTTGTCTTAAGATTATTACTTTATTAAAAGTTTATAAATAATATTTTGATTACTTTTGTTGATTTCTGTAAACATTTACATTTGGTTTCTATATAATAACGTTTCTAGAAGGTGTTACATTTTCTTACCACATTTTCGCCGGGTTAAGACGTGATTTGAATATTCTTCTACTCTCAATCATTTCTTCGTATTTCGGACCATTTCCGGTCTTTCCACACGACATCCATAGTCCAAACTTCAGCCTGGCCGCCCTATAAACACCGTTGACGTGATCCTTCCAACCCACAATATTATTATTATAGACCTCACAACCTTATTTTTTTACTGCGGGTCGGATTATAACAGGTAGTTAACGAATGTTGAAAACTTAAGTAAACAAATGCCGTTAATTTTATTATTATTTTACGCAGTTTTAACATACTCAGTGATTAAACGCAGAGGTAGTTATAGGACCTACAATTTATTGTCATTCTACAATCTAGACGAATTACTACTTAGATATTTTTTATATTTCACAATTTGACTATTCGTTCTGCTGAATTAGCTATTAAGATCATTTGCCTATTGCCTATATTTAATCATTATGACAATAAGACTTTTTATAACCAAGTCCTTTCGTCTATTTTGGAATATTGTAATGAGGGCGTTATGCACATCAAGACATTTCACGACATAGCCAATATAGGTACACCTAAACGTTTTGCCCTGGTAAGCAAAACGTCTCAGTTGCGCAACGACTGAGTAAGCAAAATGACTTTTTTGTATAATGGCATGCTTAGAAAATGGTCTTGGTTTTATAAAGACTTACTTAGCAAAACGTCTAGCTCGTTAAATTTACCAGTAGCCGGAACAATCCAATTGTATAAGGTCTTGGTTGTACATTGACTATGTTAACAAAAGGTCTTAAGACGTTTTACAACTAAGTTCTTTCGTCTATTTTGGGATAATGCAATGAGGGCGTTTTGCACATCAAGACATCTCACTACCTAGACAATGGGTCCAATTCGAAACGGTGTCGCCTAAATTTCTAGTTCCCTAAACTTAAAATAAGAAACGTCAAACCCGATTTTCAACTGTCAAAGTTGAGTTTGACGTTTCTTATCTCAAGTTTAGCCAGTTTTCAATTTAGCCAACACACTTTCGAAATGGCTCCAATATACACTGAAACGTTTTGCTTGCTAGGGCAAAATACAACTTAATCCTCCGGAACCGAACCCCACGAGTAAAACATATTTTTTAGCTTTACGTTCGTAATTGGGTCATTGGGTTGGGTCTAACTCTGTATAAGTACTTAGCAAAATCAACTTTTTTCGTTTAGTAGATTCAGGGAAAATTAGCTATTGATGATAGTACAGAACCGCTTTCCACACGAATCCGACTCGCGCTTGGCCGGCTTTGCTTATGTGTAGATGCGAGCAAGTAAGTTTTATAACTATCCAAATTACAAATTCATTACATGAGTAGCTGAGGAGCTGAGATAAATGGCGGTTACCCACAGAGGTACAAACCGACCATTAAGTATCACCATTAAGGGTTTCTTTTTGTTCCTTTTAGGGATGGAACCCTAGTAACTAAATCATATAAACTATAAGCAAATGTAGATAGGAACACATCCTTTTACCTAAGATAAAAATTATAAAAAAACGTAGTATTTGGCATAAACTGACCTGGCTAAATGTATTTTTAACCGACTTCAAAAAAGGAGGAGATTATCTATTCGACCCGTATATATTTTTTTCTTTTATGTTTATTCTCGCATACATTTTTAGCCCGTTAACCGTTTTGGATAATTCTTTTTTTGTTGAGATTGTCATAGTTCGGAAATGGTCCCATAGAAAAATTGGCGGGATCTGATGATGGGATCCATGAGGAATCAACAGAACTCCTCAAATTTTGTATGCAAGCATATACTGTTTTTACCATTTTGTTAGATAACTGATGCACAAGAACAGCATCATTTGGTCAAGCTGAGTGATGATGGAGTCCACGGATTACTACTTGGAACTCTTCAATGATAGACAGTCAACGAATAATGATGGCATTTCCTTGTCTCTGTCGCTAAGCAACTTGATCTCGTTAAAGCGCATCTGGTAAATCGGAACTGATAGTGGGGTTCGCAAAAGAACTCCTTAACGTTCAATAGTCCTTGCATTCTAAACGCAATATTTTACAAAGGTAGATGAGCTGTTGACATAATACCGTCATTTGGTACAAGTGGATATAATGAAACTATATATTACACCATATTCACTAAAAAGCTAAAAATAAAATTAATTTAAAGAAATAACAAAACCGGCTCCAAAATCCCTTTGAAAACTAAGAAATAAAAACTTGCCGTTAGTAAATTACCTACCTAAAAACATCGGATATACTTGTTAATTCACACAAATATTATAAGTGTGAAAGTAACTCTGTCTGTCGCGCTTTCACTCCAAAACTACTGATCCGATTTTAATGAAATTTGGTACACAATACAAATTTTGGTCTAGAGCCTGAGAAAGGACATAGGCTACTTTTTAATTTGAAAAAAGGGTTGTAAGGGGGAAAGGGGGGGATGAAAAGTTGTATGGAAGTATCGTCATTTTTAGAGCTAGAAGTTTGAAACTATATTTTTTAGCTGTTGCTTCGATATAAATAAATATGAAATTCAAAGTTTGTAATAGTTTTACCCTCAAGGGTGTAAAATACAATATTTTTTCATAGTATTTTTGTTTGATTTTGTGAATTATACATAAAATACCACTGTTGTTATTAATTTTGTAGTTGGTTTGCGTGTGTATTTTCGTAACGTAGTTTTCATAATCATTTGGGTTCTATATATGTTTTCAAAAAAAAATTAAGTACCTACTAAACATTATTTTGCTTTGATTATTTTCTTATGTTAGGTGTAAAAAGTTATTAGTAAGTGTATAGGTTTTGTTTATTTGGCTCAGTAAAAGTAGTTGAATACTAATTCATTTAGGTTCTTAAATATAATTTAAGTTCTAGTAAAATTGAATAAATGTAAATAAGTTATTTTCGTAATAGGAAGTCTTGTTTTCTGTTTTTACGGTCAAAAGTAAAATAAATTGTAAATAGTTATAGGTATATTGTTAATTTGTATTAATAATAATACTTTTTTCTCTATAATCAAAGCCGCAAAATATTTGTGTTTTGGCAAAAGATGGGAAAACAACAAACGTAGT
The DNA here is from genome assembly GCA_947859335.1 of Tortricodes alternella. Classification (NCBI taxonomy): domain Eukaryota; kingdom Metazoa; phylum Arthropoda; class Insecta; order Lepidoptera; family Tortricidae; genus Tortricodes; species Tortricodes alternella. The sequence goes on along the minus strand of OX401970.1, from coordinate 14,720,298 downwards.
TTATAAAAATGTACTTAAATAAACTCATATAAATAATTTAATAAGCTCTTTGCAGTGAAACACTGCAAATAGCTCATTAAAGTATTTATACCTATGTGTCTTAGGCTAGGCTAGCCACTGACTTACAATATAACTGGGCAATTTCACTGGTTGTACAATTATATTGATCGTCAGTAGATGATATTGACGGTCAATATCAACTACTGACGATCAATATAATTGTCCCACCAGTGATATTGCACCGTTATATTGTAGGTGGCTAGCTAGCCTTATTTGTAAAATAATTAGCCTAAATAATTAAAAATGCTACCAAAAGACACTATTCCACGCGGACGAAGTCGCGGGCACAGCTAGTTCAGTAATAAATCAAATATATAAAGTCGATGGCAAGTAGGTAAATTAGGTATACAACTATACACCTCTCATACTGTGTTCATTTACTTGCCACCGATTTCGATATATTTAATTTATTACTGAATTAACAACAATATCTGATGTTTTTAGATAATTTACTAACAGCCAGTCTTTATTTCTTAGTTTTCAAAGGGTTCTTGGAATCGGTTTTGTTTTTTGTTATTATTATTAATGACTCTACGTAAGATTTTAAATTAAGAAAACGAATAAACAGTTACACATCACTATGAAAAGAACAAAGACTTATAATTAAAGAAATATGTACTTACTTCTGCCATTGCCGTTTTTATAGTGATTATTTTCAGTCATTTTTTTAGAATTGCTATTAGAGTTCATTAGTTAGAAATTAAATGAACGAAACACTGATTGCGATTGCGCGACTGCTATGCAATGAATGCGTCAAGTTAGCGGCGAGCGAGCGACGCGAGCTGTCGGCGCGGCGGTACGAGCGGGAATGAGCAGCAGCAGCGCGCCGCGCCGGCCGGCGGCCGCGGCCGCGCCGTAACCGCCATGGGTGCACGTAAGGCCCCGTTTACACTTTGATTAGTGGTTTATAGCCTAAGTGTATAGAGTCAATGGAAGCTTTGTAATGTTGTCCCATCTGTCTGTCCGTCTAACCGTATGTCACAGCTATTTTACCCTGTGACTATGGGCATTAATGTATAAATTTGGTAGGCAGGTGTTTTATATATGAGCCGCTATACAATGGGTTAGGTCAGTCTAGAAAAATGTAAGGTAAATAAATTAGAAAAAACTGATTCAACAAAAATTGGCATGAATAAGATATGTAGTTTTTGAGATATGGGACATTTTCGGCAACATGCTGTTTTGAGATCAGCAACCGCAGAAATACCTAATTGTTTTTCACAGTGCCTTTTTGAAATACTATGAGATAAAAGCAACCAACCAGAAATAGGATAAAACAATTAAAAGCCATCAGGAATAAACGAAGTCAACGTCATCAAGCAAAGTTTATTTTTATTTAAACATAAAACTGCACTTAACATCACGCCGTTCTAATAGATTATGTGCAGCCGGATATACGGTTATCCAGATATCCGGTCAATGGCCATGCCGGATATCCGGTATCCGGCCGAACCACGTTGCACCTCTAGCCACAACGCGGTCAGAACGACAAGACAGAAATAAGTGAGGGAAAGACTTGCTCAGCTGTCAGATACTAGGTAAATAAGTTTAACATTAAATTTTTTAAAGAATGCTATGATCTCTAGCATTTATTTATTTATTTATTTAAACTTTATTGCACAATATACGAGTGTACAAATGGCAGACTTAATGCCAAAAGGCATTCTCTACCAGGCAATTACTAGGCCATAGCATTGCCATTTTTTAGGGATGGAAAACAATCCTATTTTCATCTTTGGATGGAAGGCTAGCTACCCCTGCCAGATTTTGTCGAAATCTAGGTAGTTTAATCGTGATAACCAAATTAAGTCAGTTTGACAGACTTTCTTGCGCAAGTATCTATAGGTATTAATTAATTCGTTTCATGTATGCTAGCTGCGTTACAATGCTTTGATTCTTTCTATTTTGGTGACGAACTTTACCGGGCGCGCCAACTCACCAAAGTTTTCATCGTACTCGGATGACGTAAAGGAACGCATAGAAGGCTAACAAACAAACAAACATTATTTTTTCTATCTATAAATCTAAGTATATAATGAAATTATAAAGTGGAAAACTCTGTAAATTGAAGATAACATTAATTGTCTATCTATGCATCTACCTGTCTAAAAATATAATAAAATTGTGAAATGGAAAGGTACCTTTTCTCGAAAATAATTTAAAAAGCTAAAATTTTGTACAATTATAGAAAATGATTCCGCACACGCAGACATAGTATAACATTTATAAAAAGTTAGTTTTATAGAGTATCTCCCATACACCTAATGCAAAGTTATTCTTTTATTTACATACACCCCCTTTGTGATGTGTCGTTGGATACGACTTTGAAAAGCATTATATGTATGATTTGGGGTACCGTTTAGGTAATACTGAGTAGTAAGTTCTAAAAATCAGAAAAACATCTTAAATGATATAACGACAAAGGAAAACTTCAAAACTAAGAAGGCTTCATTGGTCCATGACTTAAATGCGACTAACTGGTTTACCAAGTTAAAATCATACTAAGTAACATTGAAAAGAAAACTGACTAAAGTTATGGTTTTCGGCGATATTACGGCTACGGAACCGAATTAATGCCCAAATCTCGTAGGTCTCACCTAGCGGATATACCTACTTGACATTAGGATCAACGACCGAATAAACAAAGCACTGACTGTAGGTCTGTAATCTCTACGTGAGTGGGTACCCCTTTACCATATGATCGTTCTGCTCTCAGATAGGGTCTAACGTACATCTACCAAAAGCATGGAAACTCATTCTGAAAACCATTAGCGCGGTGTTTTCTGCTATAACTCCCAAAAGCCACAAGAAGCAAAAACAAAAAAATAACAGTTAATGAAAAATAATAGTGTTCGTTACCTGTTGTATGTAAAAAAACCTTACAAAAATTATAATTACAATTGTTTACAATTTTATTCATTTTTATTTATATTATACTTTTACTCGTGCAAGCATGTAACGTGCTTAGAAATGGACAGTGTACCATAGCCAGCCGGAGCTGATATACTTAATAATTTATTAAATTTCAGCTCTTGTTTTTCCTCATCACCTCCCACCCCCATTTTTCCTGAAAGGTATAACCTATTGTAAATGACCAATATCGGAAACAACTATTGCAAATAGGAAAACACGTATGGTTAGTCAGATCATTTGGGAATTTTACCCTTTAGCGTATCGGCACCTAAGTAGTAGGACATATTAATTTACTTTATTATGACGCATATAACATGGTTATTTTCCAAAAAAAACAATGCCTACGTAGGTTCTTATGGATGCGTCGTGTGTCTAATGACGCCCTCATCTCTGTACCTGATTGTTTCCTAATAAACTAAAGTATTTCATTAAAATCAAAGACACACACACACACGTTGTCGCACATCTGAATACATATCGACTCTTGAAAGGTAAAATGTCATAAGCGACATTTTTAGGCATGTTGAGTTATATATATCGTTAGAATCGCCTGATTTTTCTGCGTCGTTTGAGCTGGGTCTCGTGTCCATGCGATGAATTTTTGTGTCGCATAGACCGACGGTAATTTATAGAGAAACGAGTGGTTTTTTTTTCTAAACTACTCCATTTTGGAGCGTTTTTTCCAATGTGACGTGTTGTATAAAACTCTCCTTTCACTAATGTACGCGTATTATTTTTGTTACCTAGTTGTTCTTGTGTACCTATTTGTTAATTTTGGTCTTGCTCATGTTGTCTCATTTTACCTGCATCAGTTATACTTACTGGCGCGATGTCGGTTATCAAACTTCACTTAGCAGCAAAATATCAAGAAGTGGCTGTAATTCATTTTACCCATGCCACAGTCATATAAAAATGTCGCTTGGACTATTATACGATATTTTTATTTAAACGAAATGGTTGCTTATCCTTTTTTACTTGTATACAGTTAGAATGATTTACATTAATGTACTTACAACAAAAAAAACATAAAAGTATACTTAAAAGTAGTATCTAAATAGGTACAGAACTCAAATGGTTATTCTAAGATCACATAACTATTTGAGTTTAATACCCAGAAATTAAAAATCTCTATTTTTAGTCGTAGGTTATTCGGATTAAGGCCATTTTACCTAACATAGGAGATTTGTAATCATGTTGGTTATAACTTTTTTCCAGTCACCCGAAGATTATAAGTGTTGGTTAGTCCTTTTTGCCTTAATTAACTTGCCGATTAAAATTGGATTAACCGTTTTTACTCTGACGAGAATTTATAACATTTGGTATTCAAGCTGTTTCTCCTGTTTTGTTAACTCATCAGAATTCAGGTAGATATGTTTACCTTATTTCGTTTGAGAAATAATTTCCGTTCAGATGTTTTTACCTAAACCTCTGTTCTTCCAAACTAATAAGTTTTTAACCAAATGTTCATACCAATATCAAGTTATTACATTTTCAAATCAAATAAAAGTAGGTTTCATCTAAAAGTTCTGATTAGATGATTAATAATTTAAAAAAAACGAAAAACGCACAGTTTTTTGGCTCTTCTATAATGTTAGTGCCCGCTTCGCGGCAAACTTTACTTTGCCGTTGGAAAACTGTTCCCCTATCCATACTTAGGGGTCATCCGTAAAGTACGTCACACATTACGGGGGGGAGGGGGTCGACGAAGTGCGACATTTTGGAGGGGTCCTAAGTTTCGTGACGTCATATTTCAAAATGTAATACATCAATACATGTGCATAAGGTTTTAATTGTTTCGTTGGCGAGTTTACACTCGCCGTACTAGATGTAGATCTGTTGATCATATTATAAAATAATTTAGATGGAAATAAAACTAATTTCGGAACTGCTGTATATATTAATAATTTCTACATTTAAAATTGCAAAATATGTGACGTCACACTAGGGAGGGAGGATCTCACAAATGTGACCAACTGTGACAAGGAAGGGGGAGCGGTCAAAAAATCACGAAATTAGATTGACGTACTTTATGGATGACCCCTTAGGTCGCGATCAGTTTACCAACACCGCAAATAAGATTGTAATCGCAAAAACCTCCATACCGTCAATTTGAAAAATTTCGAAAATCTGAATCATCAATAAAAACCATTTGAACCTGCTCACAAAATTTCACGAGAATCGGTTAAGAAGTGCGACCCAGTACATATACTAAAATTGGAACAATACAGAGAAGATTAGCATGGCCCCTGCGCAAGGATGACACGCAAAATCGTGAAGCGTTCCACATTTTTTGGATGCCTTAGTTTTGAATGATTATTTTTTGTGGACTACTTTAGGGACAGGTTACACGCTCAGTATTATTTATTCTATCAGTTCAGTCAGTCAGTCTGGTCTACCACCTGGTAGAGGAGAACAGGAAATACGGACAGACATACTTACGAAAGCATTTTTACCCTAGCTGAAACGGAGTCGCTTCGCTCGCTCGGTGAATAATAACAGTAGAGGGCCTAGCTATACTTAGCACCTCTAATGTATTATATATCGCGCACATAAAGCATTCGTCCTTTTCGCATCTGCAAATACGTTACATTTTATGTGTTTTATGTGCGCGATACAAAACATATGTCCCAAAAAGGCGCACACTAAACAACATTGTAAATTGCCGCCGTTATACGTCAGCATTATTGGAAAACAGCATAAAAAAAATCAATCATCGCGAACCCTCATGGTACTAGTCCTTTGTTTCGTAACTTTGAAGTCTTTATGCAGGTGCAATACCCAGCGACCGTTGCCGGATAAGCTCCTATTAGATTTTGATTCAAATCAGTACCCCTACCTCCCCAAATAATCAAACAAACAGCGGTGAAACATACTCATAAAGTAGAGCTGCATCGAAACTTTATCACTATTAAATTGAGTGAGATGTGAGTTTTGGTAACATGTTTATATTGTTTCTATGAAACTTTGATTTAATTTTAGGTCCGCTATTACAATGCTTTTGTGGTGAGGTGTCCAGAGCACTACTTACCAGTAGAAGAGTAGGTGTCCGTGGAGAAAGTCACGTAGCGTGGCGTGCCGGCGGCGTGTCTGGGCGCGTCGTCCGTGCCGGCCGGCTCGCACTTCAAAACTCAAGGTGACCTTCAACATTCGTTTTGGAAGCCACGCCATCGCGCATGCCCGAATTAAAACGCAGCCAATCTAAAACGAACTGAATTCCCAACATGTCAAGTTCACAATTTGAGTGTTCGATCGCTTTGATACAGGACTCTCTAGACACACGGCAGCGTGTCAAGCCAAGTTCGTAAACTAAAAGGGCGACGCACCAGCCGTGTGTTTATAGTTAGATGAACCATTTTGAGCTACATTTGACCCGCACATACAGGCTCGTAACCATGTCGGGGCCCTTAGGCAATCCAATCTTCGGGGCCCCTTTACCCTTTTTCTAACTTCTTAAAATACATAATTTTTACCACAATGTAATTATATATTCATAATAGCGTAATTTTAATATTTTCATTGACAATACAAATATTTTCACTCGATGAAACATTTTCAATTTTCTTTTCTCGGTTCGCGGTGCCCCTAGCCGTTGCGGGGCCCCTAGGTAGTTGGCAGTTGCCTACACTACCTAATGGCTGCCCCGGCCCTGCCCCCATAATTCAAAATCTATTACATATACAAAGCTGCATTTTATGTGCCTGTTAAGGTCTCCACAATTGCCCTAAATCTCAAATTTCATATATGTAGCTTTTATACATAGCTCTCGAGATATTGACATCCGAAAATTGCTATTTTTATCATTCACTGACTGATTGGCCGAATTCAGACATGCCACTTAAGTATTTGATTAGAAATTAAATAGTTAAATGGCCCTCAACTAGTTGTTATCCTATACAAAAATGTCATCATGCCTTTCTGAATTTGGCCATGACTCTTCAAAAATCTAGAATACTTCCAGGTGACTTAGAAACTCGAAAGTTGTCATGAAGGTAGTTCATCGGGCCTACATGAAGAGAAAAATCAGAAAGCTGAATATTACTTATGTGTTATGTTGTATTATTATTATGAACAAAGTATTGTTATTGATGCGGTTAAGTAACCTACGAAAGCTACGTAAAAATGTACGTAGCGTGTTTTTTATAATATTATGTATGTCTACATAACTCGGTCAAATATGAATAAACTGATTTGGATGATTCTGTTTTTGTTTGAAAGGATATACCTGCCACTTGGTCTTGTAAAAGTCAATACCAAGGTCTGATAATGGTATCCATGAGAAATCGATAGAACTCCTCAAATATTAAAAATGAATTTTGATATATTCTATAATACCTCAAGCATTTGCGTTCAAAAATGATATTTGGTGAAATGGATCAGATGACGAAGACCACAGATAACCACCGGTACTCCTCATTGATAAATATTTCACGGGCAACGATTAGATTTCAACTTTAGGTATTTAGATTATTATACTCTTGAAAATGCATGTGGTAAAGTGAGAAAACAGTTAAAATAAATAATTACTGACTTCAAAACCCTTAAACGAACACAGTATGAGGGAAGTATAGCTACCTAATTTTACTTGCAACCGACTTCGATATATTTAATGTATCACTAAAGTAACATTATATCTGATATTGTTAAGTTCAGAATTGACTAACGAACGAATTATATCTTACTTTTCAAAGGGTTTTTGAAGTCGGTTATTAATTTGATAAGTTTTTTAGGTCTAAGAGAATAAGTGAATCCTTCCTTCCTTCCCAGAAAAATCAAGAAGTTTTCTAGTTAGGGTAAAAGTAGGTAGTCACCTAAAATATTGTAAGTTTCTGAAAAAGCCACCTGTGACATTCCGTGATCTTATAAGGGCTCCGTTTTACCTTTTGGGGTACGGAACCGCAATTAAGTGATTTTTGACCTTACCAGTGCCACATAGGCGTAGAAAAAAATATTGAGAGAGCAAAACATAGGTAGGTACACATATTATTTATGTAGGTAGGTATACCTCGCCCATTGTAAAAAAGCACTGACGGCGATATAAAATGTATGGCCATATAATATACTACATAAGTACATTTATATATATATCTCTTACCGAAACATAAATGTAATAAGGAGCCAGGTTCAGTATAAGTGGAGTACCTACAGGAGTTTCAGCTTCGCCGATAAAAGGAGTTTATTAGATTCCTTGTTACTGAATAATGTAACATGGCAAATAAACTCCCTTTAGATCAAGCGATGAACATTGCACATTCCTGCTGCTATGCTTTAAGGAACCTCCATAGAACTTTGCATCCATTTAGATCTCAATTCTTTTACCATCGAAGCTGAAAATCCTGTACTTCACTTGTACCGAACTTGGTCTCTTTTTTACATTTATATTTTGGTCGAATTCAATTTAAAAACGACTCAGCTCACCACGAGTTAGTCATATTATTATTCTTGTGATAAGATTTAATTTGTGTTTGAAACAGATGCATCATGAATATCATGATAGTTATTTACATGCTAGAACCACAGAATAAATAATAGTACTACGTACTAGCCAATTACTAGGTACCCAGGCAACCAGTACCAATTAACCGCATTATCATACTTATTGAATGACCCTTGGACAATAAAAAATCCGGACAAGTGCATGTCGGACCATGCACATTGTAGGATTCCGTATTACGTATTACCCAACACCCATTGTTATTTATTTAAACAAAGTAGGTATATACCAGAATCTATGCTGTGGACATGGGACGGTTTGGTCACAGTATAATCAAGTATACAGTATTCCATCTTCATACAAACGGCCGAAACTACGCGCTTCGAAATCTCGGTGAACTTCGGTGAACCGTACACAATTATGGCACGAGAATTTTTCATATTTTGGATATGTTAAAAGCAAAATACATACAATATATATATACATACAGTACAGTGTCACTTTTGAAACTAGAAATAAGAAGGAAGTAGAAATATTAAAATTAAATAAATATTTCGAGGACAGTGCCGAGACAACATACTGCTTGTTTATACTGTGGTTTGGTAGAGACGTTTTACAAAATAGTAGGTATATTAGCATAGGGTTATAGCCGGGTAAGTATGAAGAATCGACCCCGACGTAAAGTTCATTGTCCTTTTACTGAGTTATTAATACAGACATAAGATGTAATTTCACCAAATATTAACCCTAAAATGCTGCAGGCTATTGAGAAAATAAAAAAAGAAGAGAATTGTTTTTTTTTTGTTCTGTCAGAATCGATTTTCATGAAATTTGGATATAATATGTAAATCGTTAACATTGAATGCTTAGAAAATTATGAAATCCGAATGTTTTTTAAGAGGTAAATAATTGGCATTTAATATATATATTTTTTTAATTATTTCTGAGACAGGGACACTTATTTTAGTCATTTTATTCATAAACTAATATTCTATAACATATAATTTTATAAAAAAGAATACTTGGATCAACAGGGTGAAAATACGTGTTTATGAATATGAATAAATACGACAACCGAAAATTCCATTTCGAACGCCACTGTATTCGAATTTTAATTTAGAACGTTTTTAGTTAGGGAGCTGGGTGCCATTTTGGTATATGATTTGTTCGTCGTTCATATTGATAGGAATGCAAGTTTATGTGAAAACAAATCGATTTGGTCCAGTAAATGAAAGTCGTCCGTCCCTGCGTTTTTGAATTACAACTTTAAAAAATCGTACATAAAAAATCAGCGACCTAGACGTCCACCAACTTTTTTTTCTATTCTGGGAGTCCTAATGAATCGAATGGACGCAACGAGAACGACGAACAAATGATTTAGTATAGCTTTTATCATTTACATTTTTGCAACTTCGTCCCGTTATAAAACAGAGCCCTGCACGTCTGCCTCTTCGATGTTCATCGTTTTGTGGATGATTCTGACCATCAGTCCAAGAGGCAGCCATGAACAAATGATTTAGACACCTTTTTTTTAAAATCTTTGAAACGCTGTCTATTGAAAACGTAGCGCTACCATGGCGGTAGACTATTTTTCTGTGGTTCTTTACATTGTCATTAATCGAACAATTCAGGTCTGCCAAGCGAACAAATCATATAGAAATTTTGGCACCCCGCTCCCTAGCTATTTTGTCCGTTTTGAATTACTACAGAGGATGAACTTTATTATTTTTGGCTGACTGTTGACGTAATAAAAAAAAATGAAAATTGGCGCGAAACTGAGAAGTTTTCATCATCTTAGTTATAAGTCGCGTTTATCTTGCAATGAATAAAACGGAGCTTAAATTAAAAATATTTTTAAAGTCCCCAAAGTCGCTATACGTCTACGTATTTATTAATGTTTATAAGCGGCTACAGATATATGAGACTGATTATTTACAAAATGAAAGCCTGCTATCCTTTTCGGAAAATGTAGTACTTACTTATATAATGATTTATAATGTTGTTCATACAGTACCTACCTTAAGTACGAAAACCAGGAAAACGAACAATTTTTGTTTTTGTTTACTTATTAATTCTGTACAAATACGTCAAATCGAATGTTCTATATTAATAATTTGAGCGATTACGTAGGTATATTCCGTTTTACTTTATTTGTATGCCCCAAAAGGTGGCTTACTTAATTTACCACTCAACATTTAAAAATATAAGGCTGTGCTGATATAATAACCCTTGAAGTGGTAGATTGTTTGTTTCTGAATCTCCAGTAAACAACCTTCACAACGTTTTGGGGCTCCGTACCTCAAAAGGAAAAAACAGAACCCTTATGGGATCACTCGCGTGTCTATCTGTCTGGTCGTCTGTCACAGCCAATTTGCTCCGAAATTACTGGACCGATTGAGTTGAAATTTGGTACACATGTATGTCGGTGACCGCAACACGGACGTGTAACGTAAATAAAACAAATTTTAAACATGTGGACAACTTTTGGGGGAATAAGAAAATTAATAAAAAAGTTTTGCAACCTATTATGGCGTAGGACTCGTTGTGTATATTAAATATATAGGTATTTATTATAGTTTTAAGATAAATAGTTTTGAGTTATTAAGGAAAATAGGTGAATATTGACAATTTCCCTCTTATCTCCGAAACTACTGGGCCTACAATTTTGAAAATACTTAATACAGAAAATAGTTTTTTACCTATGGATTACAGAAAAACCTATAAGAAATCCATGGTACCTATTTAAAGAAACATAGGAAATATATAATTATGGAACCTTCTCCACGCGAGTTTAACTCGCACCAGGCCCCAATTCTCGGTGCATTCGAGATAATGTCGATTACGAGATTAAACGTCAGATTCATACAGTTGTGTCAATCGATTGTATGCACTCTCGATTGTGAGATTATCTCGAATGCACCGAGAATTGGGGGCCTGGAGTCGACGGCGAGGAAGTAAGTATATGGCCTCGCCCCTGGCTCTTAGCCCCTTACCTGTACGGTCCTGCTTCCACTTCTATTTGCGAGCCAGGGAAGCAGGTGCAGGTACTCGTACACTTAAATGTAAAAATCATTGATGTTAGTTTTAGGTTACATCTCTTAGACATATTTACGCGTATGTTACGCTTATTGAGGTATGGGCTGATGTGATGTGCGAGCGCCGTGTTATGTCTTCACAAAAACGTTTTTAAGAGGCAAGTCCCATATATTATATCTCAATAGCACATAACTACATCGAGATATAGTTCTGTGGTCCATAGTCTAGCTGGGAAAGGACTAAGGAATCTGCCAATCTTTCGCGCACTTTTAAGGTTAGATATACCTACTTAAAGGGATTTGAGTGTTAAATACCAAATTAGCATCTCACACCCCGATGGAGTAATTGTTGAACGAATTATTATTAATCTTATATTAAGTAGTAATTGGTTAGGAGTTCTTATTTTCGACCGAGCGAGCGAAGCTTTGCTTTCTTATGTCCAATTTCCAGCGTCCAGCGGATGTCCATTTGTTCTCGTCTACAGCTCGCAGTTATCAACCGATTCTCGTGAAATTTTGTGAGGAGGTTCAGTAAATGTATTCATTTTTTTTTGTCGATTCAGTTTTTCGAAATATTTGAAAATGGCGGAGATATGGAGGTTTTTGCAATTACAAACTTACTGGCGGTGTTGGTAAACTTACTCGATGTATGGAGATATCAGTTTTTCAACGGCAAAGTTAAGTTTGTCGCAAGGCCAATCATTATTTCTTACTTTTTCAAAGGGTTTTTGTTTTAGATTCAGTTTTTTGAAGTCTTTTGTCGCGAGGTCTACAGCTCACGGAGCCACTAGTATTAACTCATTTGTTTATTATGTTGTGCGCTTATTCATTCTGCTTGCATCATTTTCATCATGTTCGGTCACAATTTCATAATGGCGGATTTTTACGTCGCTGACTCATTGTGTACCTCACCTCGAGTACACACAGAGGTCATTTAAATAAACGACTTATTGTAGCACTCACATAGGTATACGCCGAGAGCTCTTTTATAGTAGTAATCCTTTTGAGCTTAATTTCATTCAGCCTTTCCATTTTCTAAATTTTGTTAATACTCCGTGCTAATAAACACCCACACCAACTGCGGCCCTAACATGCATGACACAAAGAAATGATAGACCATCTATCTCACACTAATGCCGACAAAAGAGATAGTCATAGCGATAAACGGGTTTAATTTATCTTTGTGGCATGCATGTTAGGGCCGCTGCTTATTATTGCTCCCTTCCCTCCAGCTTAGCAACATTTACATGGGGTTCATTTATTATCAGCGAAGGAGCGTAGATATTTATTAACCGTGGACTATCCACAGGGTGCAAAACGGATAAGTTCCTGCAGGTCGTAAACGTCAAAAAAAGCATAGTCTGTATGAGGGTGTGGTCCGAATAACACTCACGGTGACCACAACAAATTAAGGTGGGAGGCGTGATTCGGAACGCAACCGGTCTTAGGCCTTATGCAAAATCATACGTCGTGACTGGTGTTTAAAGTCACGTGATTAAAAGAAAAAATTGAAGTTTTACATTCAATTAAATCTTGATTTATTTTTACATAAATCCTGTTTTGTAACGTACTATTGAGGGTTAAGCTACCGTTCCACGGAAATATATTAATATTTGTAATTACAGTCAAGTAGCCAATTCCATGCAATTGTTGCAAGCGGCCAGGCCAGGAGCCAGGACACATCGCAGCAAAATGTTTCCGCCGTAAGAATATGGACAAGGACTTTCTTCGCTCCGGCTTTCTCTTCCATGACCATGGATGGCATAGGTATGCCAGCATATTGACAGCTTAGATTGACAGTAGATGAAACTCGCAAATAATTAAGCAACAATACGCTAGACGGATGATAGAGACCTGTCAAATGTTAATGTTGTTTACTTCCTTTTTACTAAGTAGGTACATATTAAAATGCAAAGTCCACAGTTCATGGTCTTAATGAGATTAAAAAACCTTGCTTAGGCCAATATTACATTCTAATATACCTAAATATAGGATCGGATAAGTATGACTCCTGGAAATATGTAATGGAAATTCCATGTGTAATATATGAACGTTTATATGATCATATTATTGTGATGTTATTACATCATGATATTATTATCATATTTTTAAGAGTCATACGTATAGGATCCTATATATGTTACAGTGTAATATCGGCCTTACACTCGACAACATTAATGATAGAAAAACTTTTTTACGGAAAAACGTAAGTAGGTATGTCATGTACACGCTAAATGACAGCTGTAAAATTTTGATGTGTATGGAACGTCTCAGATTGATATTGAACGGCTCTGGTGAGCATTAATGACACTCCATAATTTATTAAATTTTTATTAAAAGTCGAAATTAATCGAAGGGAACATGAGCACTTGGAGGATGTCAGGTTTAAAGTAAATACTTATTCATTTGTATATTAACTGTGTGCGGTTCGTTAGATCTTAATATCATAATACTAATGGACCTATCAAATAGGCGAAAAGAACGTCACTACGACATAATTGATGCACTCCAAGTAAGTCAGTCGCTTGTCGTACTATTCGATCGGTCACCATTACGTAAAGAACTAAAGTCGAAGTGACCGACAAATTGGAAAAATATGCAGTCTTGTTTAAATAAGTGTTGCGAAAATCACAGTGGTACTTATTGGAAAAATACATTAAGGAATTGAGTGATAACTTGCTTATTTCAATACCTTTTTCCCTTAGAATACTTTTTCCTTTTTCCTTATAATGACAAGTATTTGGACCACAAAACATCAATAACAAACCAGTGCAGCGGCGCTTCTTAAAAGAGAAAATGACTTACCCGAAAATTTGCGAGATTGATAATTCTTTGTATTTTACGATGGCTTACGAATGTGGGATATTCCAGTAAGAACTAAATTCATCATATAGCCTTAGACCGCAACTCCGTCCGCGTGTAGATACTTAGTTTATTGCTCTCCGGAATTGTACATTTTTGCGGAATGAAAAGTATTCTGTAATTAAAATGGTCTCGCGCGCGCTGCATACAGTGCAAGCATAATTACAGGTATGGTTTTTAACCGACTTCAAAAAAGGAGGAAGTTATATTCAACGCGTATTATGTTCTCGCATAACGTTTTACCCCGTTACCGATTTCAATAATTATTTTCTTGTTGGGATCGTCATAGTTCAGAAATACATACATACATACATAGCATCACGCCCGAAATCCCTAATGGGGTGGGCAGAGCCACAAGACTACTTGTGGCCACGTTCGATTAATTAGTCCTAAGATGGTATGATGAACCGTATGGTGACAGGTGATCAGCCCATCGCCCATACAGATAGTCCACCATGTTGGAGAGGACCCGTCCCTTAGTCGACTTTTACGACATGCCAGGATGATAAGCATCTGCACGCATTCTATGCTATTTCTTCACTCCCAGTGCAGCAGAGGAGTTCAGAAATGCATGGCACAAAGATAAATTAAACCCGTTCATCTCTATGACTATCTCTTTCGCCGGCACTATTGCGCGAGAGACGCACTTAGAGATAAGACGGTCTATCTTATCTTTGTGTCATGCATGTTAGGGCCGCTGCACGCATTCGCATTCGCAAAACATTTGCATCGTTTGATGCGAATGCGAACATTGATGCGAATGTTTAAAATGATGCGAATCAGTCGCATATGCGAATGCGAATACGAAGATCCGTAACATCCCTAGTAGTGAAGTAATATGCAAGATTTTTAGGAATAGCCCGATTTTCAGCAATACATTGCCAAAAACTAACCCGTTTATATGAGTAAGCCCTTCTAGCCACACGTTCCGCCCGCTATTTCATAGGTCCATGATAGTACATACCCTAAAATATCTCAATCTCAACATGCCTAAATATGCCAGAAATATCGTACAAAAAAAAATTGCGCTACCTTCTTTGTAGACGACCGCTTTTCATAATTGTAATAGTGGAACAATGATCAATATTGCTAGCAAAACTATGTCAAGTTCATTCGTTTGAAATGTTTTATTGATTAAACCCATTCAACTCTAGCTATAGCTATATAGGTAGACCTATAGCTATATAGGTAGCATAGGTACGATACATTTTATATCCAAATTTTTGATACCTGCACAAAACGTCATAATGATATTTTTTCGCGAGATGCGTTCGGTGCGCTTTGACATTCGATACTACGGAGCGTGTTGTGAGCCATAAATGGCTCCAATTTTGTTGCTTTAAATTGTGCGCGCGGACTTGGTTTGATGTGTTATTATTCTAAGCTTTAGTGTAAGTTTGTATCCTAAAAAAGCGGCCAAGTGCGAGTCGGACTCGCCCATGAAGGGTTCCGTGATTGATGACGTATTAAAAAAAAACTACTTACTAGATTCAAACCAATTTTCGGTGGAAGTTTACATGGTAATGTACATCATATATTTTTTAGTTTTATCATTCTCTTATTTTAGAAGTTACAGGGGGGGGGGACACACATTTTACCACTTTGGAAGTGTCTCTCGCGCAAACTGTACTGTTTAGAAAATAATGATATTAGAAACCTCAGTATCATTTTTAAAGACCTATCCATAGATACAGCACACGTATGGGTTGGATGAAAAATAATAATTGAGTTTCAGTTCTAAGTATGGGGAACCCCAAAAAATTATTGTTTTTTTTTCTATTTTTGTGTGAAAATCTTAATGCGGTTCACAGAATACCAAGTTTCAACAGCATAGTTCTTATAGTTTCGGAAAAAAGTGGCTGTGAAATACGGACGGACAGACAGACAGACGGACAGACAGACAGACGGACAGACAGACAGACGGACAGACAGACATGACGAATCTATAAGGGTTCCGTTTTTTGCCATTTGGCTACGGAACTCTAAAAACGTGTGTGTGTCAAGTGTTTGACATCATTTTTAGGGTTCCGTTCCTCAAAAGGAAAAAACGAAACCCTTATAGGATCACTCGTGTGTCTGTCTGTCTGTCTGTCTGTCTGTCCGTCTGTCACAGCCAATTTGCTCCGAAACTACTGGATGGATTGAGTTGAAATTTGATATACATATGTAAGTCGGTGACCGCAACACGGACGCGTGACGTAAATATATGAATTTTAAACATGGGGGCCACTTTTGGGGGGTCAATTAGAAAATTTAAAAAAAAAGTTCTGCATCCTATATTGTGTGACATATCAAATGAAAGGGCTTATTGTATGGATCTTAAATATATTTTCTTTTGAATTTTAAGTAAAATAGTTTAGAAGTTATTTAGGAAAATAGGCGAAAATTGACCATTCCCCCCCCCTTATTTCCGAAACTACTGGGGCTAAAATTTTGAAAAAAATACAGAAAATAGTTCTTTACCTATAGATTACAGGAAAACCTATAAGAACATAGGAAATTTCAGATAATCATGTACGGAACGGAACCCTCTCAACGCGAGTTTAACTCGCACTTGTCCGGTTTTTTATATTGATGATCAACACACTTGTAGAAATTACCTGTAATCGAGATTTACAATTTAGCATCGTACCTAATGCAGTTGTAGTGCTGCTAAATGCGTAACTAGGTATTTTATAAGACGCCTGTAAGTAACTGTTACTTGTAGCTTTACAAAACAGAGCCTAAGTATGATGTAAGTAATACATTTCGTATTTATGGTACTTACCTACTTAACTGTTTCGAATTTAGCTACGTGAACTATTCAAATATAGCAGCGACGATTTTGAGACGCTCTCTTAAGTCAACGCTGAAGGCTGAAGCGACGAAACGAGATCAGTCTTTCATCAAAATTTTCTTCTGGGCAAACGGAACAATGCTGAGTAAGTTCCTTGATATTATATTATAATATTTTTCATCTCTCTGATTAGGAAAGTAGGTGTAGGGAGTAGTTGTTTATCTAAGAAGCCGGGTGAAAGTGATACGTATCTTTCCTAGGGATGAAAAGTTCCCAAGGAAAAAACCGAACCTTGCTGAACTTGCCAAAACCCTATACAGCCAGTCTGTTTGGTAAAATTGTATTAAAGACTAAGTAACTCAACTATAAACTATGGTGCTCAAAAAAAGTAGCACGAACAAGAAAAAACGCCGGACAAGTGCGAGTTAAACTCGCGTGGAGAGGGTTCCGTGGTTATATGAAATTTCCTGTTACTTTAAATACCATAGACTTCTTATAGATTTTCCTGTAATCTATAGGTAAAAAACCTATAAGACTGCATCTTTTTCAAACTTTTAGGCCCAGTAGTTTCGAAGAGAATAGTCGATTTTCTTAAAAAACTTCATAACAATTTATTATTTTCAAATTATTAATAAAAAATATTTAAGATCCCAGCAACGAGCCCTTTTATTTGATATGGCACACGCCATAGCTTGCCAAACTTTTTATTTTAATTTTCTAATTTACAAATTCCAAAAAGGGCCCTTTTTTTAAAATTCATTTATTTACGTTACACGTCCGTGTTGCGGTCACTGACCTGTTTTTTTCTTTTTTTCCTTTTGAGGTACGGAACCCTAAAAAGAGCTACGGCCCTAGAATGTTTGACGCGAGGATATTCATATCATCTCTCAGCAGACCTAACATGCATGACACAAAGATAAGATAGACCGTCTTATCTCTTAGTGCGTCGCTCCCACACTAGTGCCGACGAAAGAGATAGTCATAGAGATAAACGGGTTTAATTTATCTTTGTGTCATGGATGTTAGGGCCGCAGGTGTGCATCTCTTTCTTCGGTCGCAAACCGGATCTCGAATGGTTCAATCCTTTATTGTACTGTTTTTTTCAGCGGACGGATCGAAACCAACGGCTACTACGGAGGGTAAAAGCTAGCGTCTTTCCGCGACCGAATAAAAATATCAATCTGCTGGACAAGATTGTGGCTTTTATATTATTTGTAGATACAGTTTTCCTAAAATTATATTTCTTATCACGTATTTTAGTTTTCTGTCATACCCATTCATTAGCCAAGGAACGATCGTTATCTAGAGTATGGTGATAACCAGGGATCGGATAATCCCCCGTTTCTTAGTGTGTGAGTGATCAGTGAGAATCGCTTGTATTGTCGGTCATATTATTTTTATAAACATCCTATATGCATAGGTATTTACTACATAGAACATATTTATGAATAACTACGTTAACTACGTTAACTACTCCGTTTCGCCACCAGATGGCTTCGTTTTATGTAACATTTCGTTTGGTGTAGCTATATATCAGAGATGGCGCTGTATGTGAAAAAAGATTTTCCCGCTTTTCTGTTGAACATTTTCCTGAATTTTCTTTGCTATAAACCTCACGGAGCCCGAGACCTTTCCAACGAATGCAAAACCGTGGAAATCGGTTCGTGCGTTCTGGAGTTATAGCGTCAGGAAGGAAAACCCGACTTATTTTTATATAGTAGAAGATAAACTACATACAATCCGCACAAAATACAAAACAACGGTTTTATTTCACCTAACGAAGTTTTTTCTAAAAGTAGTTTCAATGAATAATTTCGTTTATCCGCTGATCAGCCGCCGGCCACATTACAGAATCGCATAACAGACGTTAAACGTTGCGGGCTGAGGCCTGAGCGTTGAGTGCTTTTCCCATGGACAGACACGTTGCCCTACAATTTGTTCATATTGTGTAACGAAAAGTCAGCTGCAAACATTGTTTATAAAGAAATTCTACTCGTATTATCAAAGGCAGTAAATTCACGTTTTCACCTCTTTTTTTTTAAATTACACCCGTGCCAAGCTGGGGTGGATAGCTAGTTATTCATAAATATGATAATGGCTTTGCCTTTTGGTACCAACCACCAGTTCTAGCTAGATTGACACAAGGATAAGCCTTCCCCACTTTATCCCTCAGATGGGTATATTGCTAGTAGGGTTGCCAACTATTAACGGGGCAAATATAGTACTTTCCAGTCAAACGTATAAATAATATAGTACACTGAAAGAAAATATAGTACCTGAAAGAATCTCCTTTTAGAGTGTAAGTTATGATTGATTAATTGTAATACACACAATTCGTCTTGCTAACATTCCGATTGCGCATCTCGTGGCTATCCAAGCTGCGAAAACGCCTATTTTTCTTTTGTACCAACGTAAACGCAAAACGCCATTTCGATCCATTGCCCCGCTTTGATGTAAAGGAACAACAAACAAACAAAACAAACACACACTGAATTATTTCATTTATTTACCTAGGTCTCAAAATTTATATTTTTGTGTATTTTACGCATTTTTTATTAATTTATCATTCGCAATGAAAGCAAAGTTATGAGCCATTTGTGAGGACTGACCGAAATATAGTATTTTTGCGTACTATATATTTTTTCAACAGTATATAGTACACAGAGCCAAAATATAATACAATACTATATTTTATAGTACGGTTGGCAACCTTAATTGCTAGGGCCACTGCTACGTACTCTATAGGAGACCTAGCTTAGTACCTTAGTAACTAATAATAATACACATTTTTTCTAATTTTGAACAAAAATTTATTTTACTACCGTAATTGTCTTTTGTTAGCATTATTAACACCAAGGTTTCTGTATATCTCCGTGTTCCAGTATATCCTGATGGTTGAAGGATTAAAA
This sequence comes from Tortricodes alternella, assembly GCA_947859335.1. Lineage (NCBI taxonomy): Eukaryota > Metazoa > Arthropoda > Insecta > Lepidoptera > Tortricidae > Tortricodes > Tortricodes alternella. The sequence goes on along the minus strand of OX401970.1, from coordinate 14,700,312 downwards.
CTTATACTGTAAAGTAGGTCATGTGCATGTGGCCTACAAGTCACATTAGCTGAAGTAGGTCATGTGCATGTGGCCTACAAGTCACATTAGCTGATGTACATGTGCAGTCTAATTCTAAGTAAAGTTTATTTCTAATTACTGAGAGTACTATTGTTTTGGTATTAAAATTTAATATTTTATTCTTATCTTTGGCTTTATCTTAGAGCATTTTTTCTGATGGGGTGTGTGCTTTAGTCTTAATTTATATTGATTATCTATTTCTATATGAATTCATAAAGATACCTATGTCATCAACGAAAATCTAGACTGCCATTTTTACAATTACGGTAAGATTAAAGAGCATAACAGGAAGCGGCCTAGACAAGTTATATTTGACTAGCGTTGGGTCGAAGAGAAACTTAAAAATATGTATGGACGACAATATATTCTGATTGTCATCCCATACATGTTATTTCGTTTCTCTTCGGCCTTACGCTAGTCAAATGTACCTCTTCTAGGCCTACCTCCTACTCCTGAATACATTCTATATTAACACATGCTTATATGGCTTATATATACTAGTTATAATAGTAAGGAGCTTGTTACTTAGATGGCAGTACCAGGAGTGCCAACGAATACATGGAGTTTCCTATTTATTTCAATATTTACAATAGGGACAACGTGTCCCTGGCTGTTGGACATACCTTAACATAAAATGCTCATGTGCAAATTATGAACTAAGCAGTCTATTATTTACAACAAAAAAAACTGTTTTATTCTTTGTTACGTTGTAGCAACCTGTAATTACCCACCTTGACACTGACACTTGTATTTGCATAGGTCCTGTCACTTTATTCTGGTTGGCATTATCAATGATTGATACAGTGTGTTACTATTTCTTTCAGTTTAATTGGGATTAAATTTGTTAGAAAATATGTATTTTTAATTTACTTAAAATACAAAATAAAAACTATTCATCATACACACTTTTGAGAAATCCTATTATCCGAGTTTTCATTTTATGTCGAACTGCCAGGGACACTTATACACTCTTATCTATAGAGGAGGGCGCACGTCGGTACCTTGACGTGAAGTTCTTTAATCCCTCAACTGATGTAAATCAATCTTGAGACTGGATTTATCACATAAAAGATGTAACACAAATACTTTTCCAGCACTTGCAATATCGCCTCGCTTGGCTTGAGAATAATGAAATATAGTCACTGTCTTTTGCAACTCTATGCTTTTGTTCAAACATCGGATATAGCGGACATTACGTGTGCAAAAAGCTGTAAGTAAGTATAAAACGGAACGCAAGTGGGGGAGTAGTAAGGAGTTTCCAAATATTGTTCTAGACGTTATTCTGAAAATGTTAGCAAAATTTTAGCTGGTTATGTTATAATGTGACTAATCCTCTAATAATCTTGAGCTATTACTTAGTTAATAGCGTGGTAATAAATGTTGTCTGTTATTGTTGGAATAGTCAACCGTACATTAATTAAATTATTTGTTCCGTCGAATAAAGGTTCATAAACGGAGCATTAGCTCCTTCTTGCAACCAGTTGTCAGGAGAATAGTTGTTATTTTTCTTCTCTATAACATGAAAGGTATATGCATGGCGGCTTTTGTCACTTCGGTTAGGGGCGCTCTTGTGTACTACATTGCCATGAATTAAAATGCACGTCCCTGTAAACAGATAGATCAAAAGTCAGCAAAACAATAAAAAAAAACTGCCTATATTATTATTATTTACGAGACAATGTAGTTAGTAGTAATAAAAATGGTTACCTTTACTGACAGGGACTGCAGTGAAGCTCGAGTCTGGGTAAACGGCCGCAGGGCGGTCATAGATGAGCGTGTCCCTAGACTCCGGACTACGGCGCAGCCGTCTGTGCACGCCGGACTTGTGGGATCCTCGAGCCATCCAAAGACAGCCGTTTTGAATCGTCGCATCTTCAAGGGCTATCCAAAATCCTATGGGCGGAATCGGCTCCGTGTGCAAAAACGTTATATCTTGATGAGGTACCACTGAAACCGAATAAATAAAATGTCAATCTCGATAATTTTATAACGCGCGTGACGACTTTTATTAAAATCTTAAATTAAACTTCACTTTGGGTAGGCGGTTAGCGAGTATGTTTGGGTCAAATATTGGTTGGTCAGTAGGATTTTCATCCATTCCCGCATATATATACCGGAATAGGCTGAAATTATTAACATAAGCTTAAACTTATTTTGTTTAAGAGTGTCCTACGAATATGACTAAGTTTTAAAATAGCAGTTTTTTAAAATAAATGAAGTAGTCTGCAAAATAATGCATTCTTTATTTAATTATTTAATTTGCATTTCCACCGTTAATAAAAATGAAAATGAGATATTATTTGCATCTTTTTCATACATAAGTAGGTTTTCTATCAAGTGACCTGTTTTTTTTGCCGCTTAGTCCAGAAACATTTATAAAATATAAAAATACTCTGTTTTGTATGTTATTGTTAACATAAATGCATCAAATTCAAACAAATTATATTTGCATAATAGAAATATGAAGAAAAAAAAAACAGAAAATTCAACCCCCCATTCCACCCACTTAGGGGTGGAATTTCAAAAATTCTTTTTTTAGTAGATACCTACACTCACAAAAAACACAACCTCCAAATTTCATCTCTCTAGAACCAGCGGTTTAGGCTGTGCGTTGATATATCGGTCAGTCCGTCAGTCAGTCAGTCAGGACCTTGAATTTTATATGTACAGAAGATGATCAAAATGTTTTATATGTACAGATTGATTGCTTTTTGTTTCGCCCAGTATGATTAAGAACGATCACCTACTTATTTGGTTTAGAACATTTAATTATTTGTGAACTTCTGTGATGTGCTGATTCAAAACTAGAGATCAGGTCTCACAATAAAAATCTAATTTCGTGATGTGTGCTGTAAAACCCACGAGGTGCAATGTGGTACTTTCTAAATAAGTAGCCAGCTAATAATAATAACCATTAATTTCAGGCAACAAGGCGTTAAAATAAATACCTTTACCGTCACATCAATTTATATTTACGAAATTTATAAATTTGTTCGCAAACATTCGAACCTATTCAAAAAAATTATTGATCAACTAAGACGATTCGAAACAAGATTTAAACATAACCTAGTCCTACACACAAGTTCAAAATTATCGAGTCATAGCGCCATGTCAGGTAAAATCTATAAAAAACCGGCCAAGTGCGAGTCGGACTCGGGCGCGAAGGGTTCCGTACCATTATCTATAAAAACGGGGGGAAAATCACGTTTGTTGTATGGGAGCTCCCTTAAATATTAATTTTATTCTGTTTTTTAGTATCTGTTGTTATAGCGGTAACAGAAATACATCATCCGTGAAAATTTCGTCCAACTATCACGGTTCATGTGATACAGCCTGGTGACAGACGGACAGACGGACGGACGGACAGCGGAGCCTTAGTAATAGGGTCCCGATTTTACCCTTTGGACACGGAGCCCTGATAAACTGCAAGATGACATTAAAGGCATCGAGTCCGAAACTAGATTCGTTAAATGCTTGAAAGAGTTTCTCTCGGAAAAGTGTTACTACTCCTTAAATCATTTCTTTAATGATAATTTATTAATCCATGCCATAGTTCGGTATTTCTCCTCTCCTCACACCATACACATTGCTGTGCCCAACAGGGCTTCATACGCCTAACCTTTCTATTGTAAATCGTGTCTTAAATGCAATAAAGACTATAAATATGAATACCTTCACCGCCGATTCCCGGGTTCTTGTAAATGTACATACTTTGTACCACGGCCGGGTCGCTGAGACCAATCTTCCTACAGACCGTCTTCACGCGGTCGCTATAGGTGTAGCATCTGAAGATCGGGTGCAGCAGGTGCAGGGCGTGGCCCACCTGTACGCAACACACGTTTTTAGGGTTCCATGGTTGAGCTAGGGTACAAAGGTATATTTTATAACATAATTACGAAGCCAAGCGGTAACTTTTAGTCATTTAAGGCCCGGACAAACGATGAATTAACTTACCTACACTCAACTTGCTTGGCTCCCAGTGGAGTGTCAAATATAAAAATTTGCAAAAATGAACCATTTTCCTTTATCTCCGAAACATGCCATTCCAAAATTTTTAAATTATCTTAGTACTTATTAGGTAAGGCACATGCTGAGAACAACTAAGTTTATATTTTACAGGAAAAATAAAACAAAGTTCCTAGTATTTATGGTTTTAGAAACAGAAATTAAATAAATAAATTTAAATATAGGTATCAATTTACAAGAACACGTGTATCACACTTGACGTTACACAAAGAGATAGGGGTTTACATACACACAGATGGATATGATCAAACGGTGACCCAGGAGGTATTTAAGGCCCGGGCAAACCAAACGCGTTTGCGGCGCGTCGCGTTTCGAACACGGGCCAGCGCAATTTGTAAAACAACAAATCAAATTGACCATGGCACACCAAAAAGTAGCGCGGGCCCGCGTACGAAACGCTTCGCGCCCGCGTCGTGCCGCTTTCGCCGCAGACAACTCGTGCAGCGCGGCGCGGGGCGTGCGCGGGCACGCGAAGTTGTATTTAATATGGCCGCCATGTCCAGATGCACATCGAGGCGGGGCGACACATCGCGAAAGCGGCGCGGGTCGTGAGCAACTGGGACTCACCTGGGAGCCAAGCAAGTTGAGTGTAGGTAAGTTAATTCATCGACATAACACTAACATCTTTTGACATCTAGGTTGTGTAGACATCCAGTAGATGGCGTCGTGTTTCGATTTCTAGATGCTACAATCTATTCCACGTCATATTTGTTCATGTTTACGACATAACCGTGCCATGTTATTTTACTTTTTCGTGTATCATTGTATTAATTATATTTTATTTTGATTTTATTGTCTGTAAGCGCTTATTTATTTGATTTTTTTAAATTGTATTTTAATACGTAATTTATAATAGTTGAATACCTACCTCATTTATATATATATTTTTTTAATTAATTAATTTAATATTTTGTAAATAAGTCATTGATTACAAATAAAGATGCGCCGAATATAGATTCCGCCGAATACAAACATTCGGCCCAATGTTCGGTCCCGCTTTTGCCGAACCAAATATTTGGCCGAAATATTCGGTTCAACTTAATACCCTCATCAGCGGCCCTAGCATGCTACACACGGGGATAAGTTAAACCCGTTTATCTCTCTGACTACCTCTTTCATCGGCACTAGTGTGAGAGAGACGCCCTTAGAGATAAGACTGTTTATCTTATCCTTGTGTCAACCTTGCTAGGGCCGCTGCCGTTGCAAAACAGATAGCTTTTACTGTATTAAATTTATTCATTTTACAATGTAGTGCTTATTGAACATTTTCAATTAATCATTTCTTTATTAACTAAAAACTCGATAGGTATAGGGGTGACATACAGATGAACAGATAGACAGACGTTGAAGTCTCACCATGAGGGTTTCTTTTTTGCCGTTTAGTTACGCAACCATAAAAGCATTAAGGCTGTACTGCCGAATCTATTGTATGGACGTAAACCGGACCCTGACAGTTCTCTTATAGAATAGCAAACGGGTCTAACTCACCTTGTTTAACGAAATAACTGGGTCCACTTGAAGTTTTCCGTCAGCACCGAATGCATCTTTTTCGTAAAAATAGCTAACTTTATCGTTGCTTTCAATAAAGTACTGATCCTTTAATTGCTGGAAAAAAAATAGATTATTGTGATACATTGTGATTAAATTAGATGTACGAAGAGTAGTCTAACTGGTGTATTGCCCTCCGAATTAATTATTGTCTTATCTTTTTACACGCCTTTACAGTCTGTTCGGCGAGAGTTGATAAATATTATGATATAGTTTTGAAATAGCGACTGTCGCTTAACTATCGCAAACTGTATGACGGGCGTCGCTTATCGCCGCGCGCACTGTTTCGTGGTACGAGGGACGCAGATCTTGTCAAATGCGTGTGTCTTATACGTGCGCGTCAAATGTCACATATATTCAATTTCTGCACTGGCGTCGGCCAAAGGAACGAAAAAGAAAAAAATATCTATGACACATTTTTAAAACGCGTTGAGTATGGATATGACGTGTCTTGTCTTTCTACATATAATATTTCATTGGCTTCGAGTGTGTCGTTGGGGTGTTCAGTTCGCGTGTTGCTTTCTGTTTATACAGTTAGGCTATTCAATAATAATATTCTATGAAAAACATATAATTTTTCCCTTTAATTTTTATTATCATCGGTAAAAATAATTAGCGGGCCGCTTTTTGTAATGATTTAAGAAGCCCTGACTTTTTACTTTTTTTATCATCTCACGCCGAACAGACCTTAGATGTATAACTAGTAAAGTATGGAGATAAAAAAAAAATACTTCAGAACGAATTTTTAAATAAATAAAAAAACATATTCTACATAAGTCTTTATACAACGATTCATTCGTCTACCCAAGTATTAAAGCACTGGTGATATTCTTCCTTAGGGAGGTCCTCAACCACTGCATTCCGCGCATTCCGAGCGCCTTCAGGGCTGTCTAATTGAAAACTACTTGAGTTCAAGTTTTACTTTCGGGGTGAGAAAGAAATCGCACGAAGCTAGATCGGGGCTATAAGGCTTTGTTCGGTGACGCAGGTGTAATCAGGGGCGTTTTTTGAAATTTGGCGCCTCGGGCCAATATGTTTCGCCGCCCCAGAAGTAAAGGAAAAAGGCCCAGTAGTTTTAACGATAAGGGGGGTGGTAAATTTTCGCCTATTTACCTAAATAACTTCAAAATTAGCCTAAGCCGCCCCTGGTGGATTGGCGCCCCGGGCCATGGCCCGGTTGGCCCTAGGGTAAATAAGCCCCTGAGTGTCATGATGCACAAAAGTTTTAAAAAAGAGCTTCATTTGTGAAAAGCTCTTGACAAAAAAACTAGAACTTAACACTCCTTAACAGTCAGCGGGCAACTCATTTATACACTTTCTTGAAAGCCTCGTTTCTGGAAGTTTGTGGTCCAAGGTGCTATCGCGAGGTGGCAACCTGTGTGGTCGCTAATTACCCATTGTCACACATATTGCTTATAACGATTCTATTGTTATTGTATTGGTCATTGAGCTGGTTGCTTACTGGCATAGGATTTTCTGTGGTCAATTGGATACTAGTACTTAAGTTATGTTCATTATTACTTTTGATATTGTTTTCAAACTGCTGGGTCTTTTGACTTTTGTATGACAATAATTCGCGTTGAGTGAACGCTCTAGGTTTAAAAGAGATAACTCCACATTAGATAAAGAAGGACCTGGTTCTCTGGCTCGGTGGTGGAGAAGACGCTGCGGGCATCAGGCATGTGGTCGGTGAGCGCGACGCCGGCGGCCACCAGCTCGTCGCACTCCGCCGGCCGCAGGAACTCTTCCAGCACCACGTAGCCCTCCCGCTCCAACTGCAACACACCGTCCATCATTCCTTCAATGTTCATCTACTTATAATTCTATAATTAAATTATCGACTGCTATTTCTATAACGAAATGGTCTGACGATGAGTGAAGATCTTAGGGAGCGTTCATTAATTACGTGAGGTGCTCAGGGGGGGAGGGGGAGGGTATTGAGACGAATCTTACTACTAAATCTCACTTGGGGGAGAGGGGGGGTCTTGGCAAATATCACATATTTTTTTCTAGCAGAAAACGGTGTGACACCGCGTGAAAGTTAAGTTAAATTAAAGCTAAATGAAAGTAAATAAAGTGTCTTGAATAAAATATGGCAATTTTTTTTTTCAATAAATTCAATGCTTTTATACCCAAAATACAAATTTTGAAAAATCTCACGTGAGATTGGGGCAGGGGGGAGGGTGTCGAGAAAAATCTTACAAAATCTCACCAAGGGGGGAGGGGGGGTCAAAATTAAAAAAAAATGCCTCACGTATTTAATGGACGCCCCCTTAATCGAATTTACACTTGGGCTGATAACAATTCTCTTTTACTTATCCGAATACCTAAGTCTCAATTTATTGTTGATCAATGAAGCAAATTTTATTTTTCATATTTTGTGTCTGAATTCGCTAGAAAACCAATTGAGTACATACATAACTGAAGCTCGCAAACTTGGTTTACTACAAGACTTGTGTTTCGAAAATCCTGTGTAAGAAATTGAAATTGTTTTTATCGTCTCAAAGTTATGTACACTTAACACTAGATATAAATTCGGCTTTACCCACGGATTATTGTCAAAAATAGTCTATGTTTCGGACTCGGATGGAGTCCTTCTTTAGGGGTTGAGTGCGGTCGCGATCAAAGCAGTCCGCGCACTGCCCACCGCTCGGCCCGCTGTGCCCGAGCTGAGGGCGCGCGGGGGATTATTCGTGAGTAAAGACGATTTTGTTTCTAGTGTTAATAATGTCCCAGTACAGTTTTAGTTTGACTAAGTATGTACAGTACATCTAGCGTCAGAGAAAAGTACCTAACCCCCCTGGATTTGGCATAAAACTTTACAATTTCAACATGCTTAATTTTTTATAGCTGCGTGGCCCAATGGTTAACTAGGAGGGCTCGCAAACGTAAGGGCGTTTTAGAAAGTTGTTGGAAATGGTTATTTTTATTGCATTTTATTTTACCTACCTACTAATGCTGTTCAAAGCCACCTAAATAAAGATGTACCTACTTAATTCAAATAACGTAGTGTAAGATAAAGATAGTCATTATGATAAAATAATATTTCTTTGTTTCCTTAAATACCTATGTGTAATTATAAGATTTACTAGCTACTGGCTGTGGAACTAAGTTTTAGTAATTCCCTCGGGAACTTTTGAATATTCCTGGATCAAAAGTACTTACTCTATGTTCTAATTCAGGAGCTTTTTAACGTTTAGTAGGTACCTAGTTCAACACCGGGTGCAGATCTATATGTAGGTACTTAAAGTCGGATTCATTCGTAATTATGTGAAATTCTATTTTCTATCGTGATATTCAAACGGTAAGTTGCCTCCGACGATGTTCACTTTGTAAGGTTATCACATTTGACATTGTGCGCGCATCGATAATAGCTTCATTATTCATTAGGTATATAAGTTTGCACTGTGTGATTAATTGTCCAGTGTTATTTACAATGCCGTGAGCATTGAAATATATACTTAGTAAGGAACAGCTCAAAGCAAATTTTCGCGATGCTTACTTTTGAGGTGTCAACACGGGAATCTGACACCATTGCACGCTCAGTCGCACGTCAACCACGGTCTTTTACATCCGTTTAAGCGACACTTATAATAAAAAAATACCCTCCTGCGCACACCACCGACCACACCCTCCACAATTATATTGTAACTGTTGAGAGGAGAGGTGCGAAGAGGCGCAAACAGAGAAGTGAATAAATGATTTAGTATTTAATAGGGATGTTGACAGGGTAAAAAAAATGTAATTCTAATTAGTCCATCTCTTAGATTATCAAAAAAAGTGGACACGTATTTTTTGCTTTATCAAATCAATCAAAATTGACAATGATAATGCGCACCAAAGTTCGGGAGTGGGGGCTAATGACGTCACATTAATGGTGAAAAGTGTACAGAGTCGTGACGTCACACGGAACTTCAACGCACTATATCTTCGTCATTTTTTGTTTAATTGCCAAAAGAAAAAATGTGTGTTCAATATTTTTTTTAAAATGTAAATGACGGACTAATTAGATTTTTTTAGTAAACTAGCCTATTATCTTTGGTAGGGGTGGAAGTTAGAGTTAGAAAAAAGATGTCAGTCTTGAAAAAGTGAAAATAATAAGAAATGTTGTTTATGGATTGAAAGTTGGAATAAAAGAGCTACCTAATCACAGAAACGTTTTAATTCAAGAATCCTGGCAAAACAATATGTTCGCTTGTGAATCAAGCAATATTAGAGTTTTGTATGTATGTCGTAAGAACTAAGACATGAGCAATAGGGTTTGGGTAAGCCATGGCGCTGGAGTTTCATAACCTTCTATCAGAATTGTTTGACGAAATTGTACCTACTGATAGTCATATCCTTGTATGACAGTATATATAATATGTAATAAGTAGGGTGAAGGCGGCAACAGTGGCTATAGCGACAACAGTGGTGCACTGGCCGTTGTGTCAGAAATATTATAGATAGCTTTCTTTCTTTCTGACTCTTTGGAAGGTCTCCCGATAGAAACAGGTTACAACCAGTTCGCTTGCGTCAGCTATGTAACGAACGCGCGTAATTAATGTTTTTTTGTTTTGACGAAACAAAATGCGAATTTTAAGGTAAGGTGTACTTTCTATTTTTTCACGAACATTTTGTTTTACCAATGGATTAATAATTTTGCTGAGAAATAAACTTAATTGAGGTTATTTTGACGTAAACTGCACTTCGATTTAAGCAAAACTATCACGTGTGGTATAAGTTAAATCCAAAATGGCGGTTTAGTACACAGTGGCTCAAATCACATGAGTACACAGTGGTTCATGAGCCAAGTACATTAATTTAGAAAATTTAACAAATTGTAATATTTTTTGTTAATTTTCTCTTTTAGGATGGCTCTCGTTCAGCAAGGCCCCGTTAAATAGGGAAACAGACAGATAAGGACAAAATAACGCTTAAAATAAAATAAAAAATGTTATGAGCGTGTGAAAAGCGTCTAAAGTTTAAGACTGAGAAATAAGTAGTCAAATTTAAGTTACCTGATTATTAAGTAATTTGTTCAATGCGAAAAGCCGAAAATTGCATTATTATTTGAGTTAAATTAAAGATGATTCACTGTGAACTGAGGGCAGATCCACTGTATCCCACCCCCAGTACACAGTGACTCAAATAAGTTTTTTTTTTAAATACTGCTTATTTTCCAAAATATTATTTTGTTGAACTAAATCGATTAAAATAATCAATATACATTAGTTACACTATAATACTAACCCTTCTACATCTTTCCAACACTCGCCCAAATCAAGTGAGCATCACTCGAAAAAAAGTGACCCACTGTTGCCGCCTTGACCCTACAATTTATTTAATTGTAGTCTTTATTTAGTCATATCCTTCTTTTCAGATCTTTGGCCGCGAGCCAGAAGATTAAATTTTTTAATAATCGGTTTAGAAATCCTACTGATTTAACCGGTTACCTATAACCGATTTTTTCGGTTTTAGTTAAAACCGGGTTGCATTCCCTACCGGTAAAGCAGCAACGGCTTTTTTAATGATATCTCGAGAATGGATTGACTGATTTTGAGTTTTAACATTTGAATTCGATTCAATTCATTCTCTTCAAAACGATTTTTTTTGTTTTTTTTTTTTTGTTTCGAAAAGTGATGTCAAACAAGTGAGTTTAGTTTGATGAAGTGTACATTGTGAAAGGTTGTCATTTGTGTTTGGGCTCACATTGACAATCAATCCATTAGGTAATTTGGACTAAGTATTTGATTTTCCACGCGGATTCGTTCGTAATTTAGTGAAATTATGTATAAATCTATCACAGCCATTAAATTCAAATACTTAATCTAAAAAAAAAAACTATAAGAAAGAGATGATATCCCAGGCATAGCACAAAGCCAACGTGTTTGTTTCACCGCTGAGTCCGAGTGAGCAAGTAACTTAAGCTATAAGTACCTACGGACCTAAAAAACAAAAACAAAAAAAAACATAATCCTTTGAAAAGTAAAAAAAAAATTGGCCATCGCAAGTCAATTACATAGAAACGTCAGATATATTGCTGATTGGCCGTGGACAACCCGCGTGTGTCCTTTTGGCAACAAGTAGGTATTTAATTAACGTTAAACGGACTTTAATTGTTTTAACGGAAGTAAGTGCGTTAAGTTAACTTAAAAGTTCATCCGTTACTCCAAATGTTAACTTCGTTAATTAACGATTAACGGATTAACAGTCTTGTCCCAACTATGGAAAAAAGCATAAAATTGAAACTAGCACTTTTATTGCCAAGAAAAGTGGCAAGTGTTGCACCATTTTGAAATCTAGACTAAATAGGCCATCTTTTGAAATAACTTGCCAAGGGTAGTGTGATAATTTTTTTTTTTCAACATGGAGTGTCAAAGTTGGCTGACAATAATTTTATAAACTATAACTCGTCAAAACTTTTTTTTACTTGGTTAAGAATGTTTATTACTTTGTTTTGTGGTTGCGCTTAATACAACTGTTACTTGAGATTACATTATTAAAAAAATCACTGTAAAATTGTGAAAATTCTGATTGATTACAGTACTTAACCAAGGGTGTCAAATTTTCAACTTTTTATAAAAATGTCTATTACCGCTTGACTAAGTGACATGTTTTTTTTTTTCTTATTTTTTCATAACCAGTATACGTTGGCCTCTCACCCGGTACCAGGATATCGTTGGGTTCCGGGACACCCTGTATATATTTAAATTGTAAGTTGAACGCAACCTAATAAATGACTTAAGAGTAGGTAATGGCGTCCCGTTGTCTTATTTATAACAAGTATTGCTAATCTCAATCGTAGTTTAAATGCTCAAAATTGGTTAGTAAAAGAAAACAATTGCTTATTATTATTTTTAACATCTAAATACATGATGTCAACCAAAACTGTCCACAACCTGTAAGGTTTTGTACCTGTATGTTCATATCACGTACCTAATAATAATTTTCTTTTAAAAATAAGGTACCTACTTACTGGCAGCAATTCTTAATATTTAGTACCTACCTACTCTATGATTTAAAACTATCTCGTAAAACCTGCAAGATTTGTAGGTACGTCAAGAAAAAATAAGCAAATATACTGAAATGGGGCTTCTGTTAAATTAAATCATTGATTAAACTTTTTGAATGGTAATCATAGCCTGATCGGTGCCGCTACTTAACTGGAAATATAATAACTATGTCGTATTAGTAGATTAGAAGGAATGAATACGACTCAACAACAAGATATGCGACAATACAAATAAGTACCTACCTACATTTAATTAGTCTTTTGTAACTCTTATTAACTGGAATCCTGATTTCTAGTAGGGTTTGTATAAAATATAATGAAAACTATTAATAGGTATTATGACAAACATTAACTATAATGATATAAAGATTGAAATACTCATTAAAATATGCTTAATGATATGATGATGATAATGTTCCCAATTTTTTAGACTAATCATCTCAGTCATCTTTATACATGTAGGTATCTAAATTATTAGAAACAGATAAGTATTAATTATTTTTACGTAGGTACACAACAAATTATTTTCTGTTACGTAAAACAATTAATATCAAATCTAACACTTAAAAAAATATGAAGCACTATTTATTAAAAACAAACAAGTATATTAACCTGATTGGATATAGTAGCACCATGCATCCCGTTAAATGCGAACCAAACGATTTTGCCCGACGAACTGTCTGCGATAGATAACTACGCACAACTGGCTTCAATCAAATGAGTTTATTCTCTTAAAATGGAGTCTGGGCTGACTAGCAAACAAACCCTATATGTCCCGAGCGCACCGCGTCACGCAAAAATATCATATACATTGAGTCGTATATTGATATCAATGAGTAACGCGTCTTTTTGGCAAGTGATGTATGCGGGGCCATGATCCCACTCAATCGAACAGCGGCGGGGCGGCGCACACGCAGCGCGGAGGGTGACGCAGCAACGGCCCGGCATGGCACGCGGAGTCAAACATATGCACACGATTAAAGAATTATAAGCAATATTAGTTATCATATTTACTTTGACAAGCTTCACTGTTTGTTTTTCGCGATTTGTCCTTACTAGTGCCTATCGATAAACTATGAAACTTGGTTTTTAGGGTTCCGTACCTCAATAAGAAAAACGGAACCATTATACGATCACTCGTGTGTCTGTCTGTCTATCTGTCTGTCCGTCTGTCACAGTCAACTAAGATCTGTTCGGCGAGAGTTGATAAAAAAGTAAACAGTCAGGGCTTCTTAAATGATTACAAATAGCGGCCTGCTAATTATTTTTATGAAAATATTAAATTAAAGGGGAACATTATATTCTTTTCATAGAATATTATTATTGAATAGCCTAACTGTATAAACAGAAAGCAACACGCGAACAGCCAAACGACACACTCGAAACCAATCCATACTCACAGCGTTTTAAACATGTGTCATAAATGAAAAAAAAAACATTTTCGTTTTTCTTCGGCGAGTGCAGATTTATCTATTATATGCACTTGACGCGCACATAATAAGATATTAATTTGCACTGACTTGCGGTATGATCAAAAGAAATATATGTCCGCCGTCCGCCCGGCGCGACACCGCACTTGACAACATCTGCGCCACTCGTACCACGAACCTCAGTCCGCGCGGCGATAATCGACGCCCGTCATACAGTTTGCGATAGTTAAGCGACAGTCGCTATTTCGAAACGATATCATAATATTTATCAACTCTCGCCGAACAGACTTTACTCCAAAACTACTGGACCGATTGAGTTGAAAGTTGGTATACATATATAAGTCGGTGATCGCAACACGGACGTGTAACGTAAATAAATGAATTTTAAACATAGGGGCCCCTTTTGGGGGGTAACCAGAAAATTAAAAAAAAGTTTTGAAAGCTTTAGCGTGTTACATATCAAATGAAAGAGCACGTTGTTAGGATTTTAAATATATATTTTTTTATAGTATTAAAATAAATTGTTTTGAAGTTATTTAAAGCAATAGGCGAAAATTGACCCCCGCCTTATCTCCGAAACGAAAGGCCCTAAAACTTTGAAAAAATACAGAAAATAGTTCTTTACCTATACATTACAGGAAAACCTATAGGTATGAAGTGTATGGTATTTAAAGTAACAGGAAATAATAATCACGGAACCCTCTCCACGCGAGTTTAACTCGCACTTGTCCGGTTTTTTGCTGAGTAAAAGCTATTCCTAAAGATTTACTTACTCGTTCAACACTCCAAGAGGTCCTGTTTATAGTGAAATGTTATTGTCTGTCTGGTCGTCTGCATCTGTAGATATGACACGGCTATTTACCTATCTCCGCAATTAGAAATGTAGTTGATGCACTTAAATAGAACAGTCACAGAACTCGAATGCCCGCATTTAATTATATATTATTACTTATAGTAAGTAATTAAATATATATAAGTAGTTATAGCATAGAAGAAATATATATGTACATATACCTACTTAGAGTCCAGTTCCTCGAAACAGCTTTTTAGTTTTTTCAACGTCAATGACGGATATAAGGACCGTCTGGGTATACCTACAGGGTACAAAAACCCATTACGGGTGAATTTCAAAAAAATTACGTAATTAAGGCGTAGTTAAAAAAAGTTTAAAAGTACCTGTGCGTTACGAAAATTAACCATACAATACTTTTTCTTAACTACGCCTTAATTAAGTAAAATTGTTTTGAAATTCACCCTTATCAGTTTGACGTAAAGTTGAAATTCCTGTTACTTCTCAGACATGCTTGGAGTTGAAAAGGTTAACCGACTTGAAAAAAAAAGAAATACATATACGGATGACATCCTTCATCTTCTACGTTTCGGCGTCTCAGTATATACATTCTTATCTATGTCGGCGGCAACGCCGGCAACTGAGCTATGCCAGGCGGGTTTCACTCTGCACTTTAGGTAAGCTCGGCTGCGGCTTTGCTCGGAGCTGTACATCGAATCGCAGTAGGTTGCCGCTCGCTGACTCGCTGAGTGATTCGCGCATTGTTCATGGTTGAATGACGCGGATAAAAACTGACAACCCTAGCGTAGGTACTCGTAAGAGCACGTTTTATGCGACGGAGAGAAAAGGCATGATTAGGCATATTTTCGTACCTAAACACCGTTTTTGTTAGAGAGTGATTCTTCTGTACTAGTACTATTATCTATTCTGTGGCGATGCGAGCGTGTAAGTGCGATTGCGCGTCCGCGTGGGAGTGCCTCTCGCCTCGGAAAACTCGCCAAACGCCTCGTCCGATCGCTTCGTACGAGCGTGAAGTGCTGCTATAACAGTTCAATATTTTGTTGCTTGAGACACTAAAATAACCGTTATATATATATGTAAGTCGTCAATGCTTTCCCGTCAATCGACTTCATATAAATATGCGTTTAAATGAGCTGAAGACCCAGCTTAACTGTATTTTTGTATTTTTTTTAAATGTACTTTATTATTAAAGCATTTCGCTCACTTATTTTTCATTTGAAATTTTTAGCAGCTATTGCCAGCAACGTTAAAAATTATTTAGCAATTTCTTGGCATTTTCTAGACGTAAGTACATCTAGCAACTTTTTAATTTAAGAGCTGGCAACACTGATACCAGTGTCAAAAAACCAAACGTATGATTAGGTATATTCTTTGCTGAAATTAACATTCTTTGGTGGAAACTGTGAATACAGTAAGTAAGTTTTAATATCAACATTATATATGTAAGTTATAATATAAATGTGAATGAAGCGTTGTTCCAATATTAATTATGGGTGATTTGTGTATATTATATTTACCTACATCCATTTTGTGTTATGCGGTCGGTCACAAATCAAAACAGATGTCATCCTAAGCGTACCTATTTTGTTTTCTCTTTGTTTAATTTTAATGAACAATTTGCTCTACCTCGTTTTTAAGAATAGAACTAATTTAGAAAATCATGATATGTATTTTTTGGTTGTAAATTCCTTTTTTAAGTTAGTAATACTACCTAACTAACAAATAAAATTGTAATTAATAGTAGGTATATTACTTACTGCAGATACCAGTAAGTTAGCTATCATGGACGAGTAATTTAGAGATATAGTTGATTATGGTCGAAGAATGGATATAGATTTTCACAAAATTAAAACTTAAAGTAAAATCAACCCCAAACCTTAAATGCACAGCTATTCACATAGTAACATGTAATTTAAATGTTTAAAAATCATAAAATGTCAGTAATGCAAAGAGGGGTGGGGATTTCGAAAATTTCGATTTTGTGTCGAATTGAGCTGCGACTTAAAAATATTTCTTTTTAGTAGAAAGAAATATTTCGGTAATTATGATGACGACAGAATAGGTAGATTTAGATCTAGGACCAGCTAAAATAGGAGCTTGGCTAAGCAGATCTCTGCTTAGTGGACCTCAGTTGCCTTCAACATATAATAAATTCCCAATATTTTAACTACAACCCCCCATTTTACTATACTCTGTCCCATAATTAGACTAACAGTTCTAAGGACCCTAATGTATTACTAACAATTTTATATGGACTTAGTCTGAAATAAATCATTATTATTATTATTATTATAATTGTATTCAAAAGTAAATAAGCTTAATGGAAACATTATTTTTATCTTAAATGGATTGTTATCTTGTGATTGAGATTGAGTTGAGTGAATAAATTAAATTTAAGCAAAAAAATTAAACTTAGGTAGGTATCCACTCTTTTAACACTTCTATTGAAAGAATAAAGCATATTTTGAAATGAACAAACAAAATATCAACTATATTCCTGTTATTGTATTGCACAGTATACTTCCTTATTATGCTAACCTCTTTAGTGATTGATGTCTGGGATTCTTTTAACTGTGAATGGTGCATTGTTTTATAAGGGAAATAATTTGTGAGGACAACTGAAAATTCATACTTAATCATCAAAATTAATAAGCGTGGCATCTGTCGCCTAAAGGATGACGCCCATTTATTAATTTACTCAGTTGCCCACTTTTAAGATAAAGTTACGTTCTAATATTGGTTATAAATAATGGTTTGTGTAATATAACCTAAGGCTGGTGTGTTGCGAACTTTGGCTGACACACTGCCGTGTGTCTAGATAAAGAAAAATAAAGTGACGGTACTTCTTCACTGTCACTTTTTGTTTCTTTATTTAAGTTTCCGTCTTCAAAAAACTTTAGCCACCCACCCAATTCGATTATTTATGTAGGTATGTTTGTATGTGCGCGAGTATCTTAAAAATTACTGGATCAATTTCAATGGTTCTTCGAATATATAGTATTCATTCTTCTCGTATAGTTTAAGTTAACAGTTTCATGATACTTTCATTGCATCAACCCCAAAATATTTGACAGTCGTGGTTCATTCATGTCACGCATATGGAAGCCCGTTGATGTCCATGTATGTGCGCGATTATTTCAAAAATTACTGGATAAATAGTAATGAATATTTCAAAATTTAATTTTTATGTTTATGGGGTGATTTTAGTATATAAATACACGAAAACTTTCACGCGGCTTTGCTTGTAGGGAACTTAAAATATTTGAAAGGAGATTCATTGTAACGACCCATAAAGCTGATGGAAATTATTCGAGAATGTACTTAATCTTATATGAGATAGACTAGACTTTCAGATGATTGGTCCCGTTAAGCACAAATTTGGAGTCTGATGATGGGATCCATGAGGAATCAACGGAACTCCTTAAATTTTGTAGGCAATCAAAGCGATATTGTCATTTTCTAACATAACTGATGTTGGTTTATGCGAAATAGCATTCCTTAACGGTAAACAAGCCTTGCATTCTGATGGCAATACTAAGAAATATCGATTATTACTTATCAACAAAAATGTAACTATTGTTATCAGCTCCTTTCTAGTGCAATGAGGATTTGTTTTTTATTTAACTTGCAATTACATTACATCTATTTATTAGTTCGATGGCATTAACCCTTAAGCGGGTTTCATACACAGCGATACGCTACGTTTTCAAATACATTTTCATGTTTGTCACTTACTAGGGAATCATTTAGAAGCCATTTATTTTATCCATGAATACAATCGAATTTGCACTATACTAAGTAGTTACTAAGGTACAATTTCTAAATATAAATACGTAGTCGATAAAACGCCTCCACCCGCGGAAGGGTTAAGGTAGTGCAACATATAGTTCTACCTACTCGTATAATAATGCGGGCTTTCATCATCATGTTTAGGCTCTTTACATTCCTTCTTCTGTTAATGCGTTCTTTTTTTGTTAGTCTTTTATAATAACACTAGCTGTGCCCACAACTTTGATTTGGACGTGGAGTTGGGATGAAAAGTATCCTTATGTATTGCTTGTTATCCAGGGTAGCTATCTCCATTCCATATTTCATCCAAATCCGTCCAGCCGTTGAAGCGTGAAGGAATAATAAACATACTAATTCACGCACACAATCGCAAACTTTCGCATTTTTTATGTAGCTTGCATGTAGTAGCATTACTGTTGCATGATACCAGTAGTATAATCACCCTTATACTGGTATCATCCAACAGTAATGCTGCTTTATACCGATCTTATAAATAATGATACTTTTCAGTTTTCAGAATGGCTTGGACAGGTTATCAAAAATTCCTAGCTGTTATGATGGTTGTTACGGGGTCTATCAACACCCTGAGTACCAAGTGGGCTGATACTGTGGAGGCCAAGGGGTCTGACGGAGTCGTGAGGACGTTTGAGCATCCTTTCTTACAGGTATGGTTACTATGTTGGTAAGGTTGCTTATCTAACTATAGTATGCCATTGCAAATTCACACTAATACTTTTTGCCATACTTTGCGACGCGCGGCGCCAACAGTCACAACTAATATACGTGTGCAGAGCGCGTGCTTCGCGATCGGCGCATTCGCGGCGCGTTCGTCAGATGTGGACGCACCTTAACCATTTCACCGCCTACGTCAAATGCAAATGTGTCACTCACACGCGTCCTTGGCATCGAAAGGGTTAAAGGAATACGTATAAAAAGTATTTTGGGTAAATTTCAGATATTTTAAGACTAGTAGCTATTATTCTGGAATTTTCGCATCGAATTTCGCATAGAATTTTCGAATGTTCACGATGGAGTAGAGGCATAAATACCGGACAAGTGCGTGTTAAACTCGCGTAGAGAGGGTTCCGTTCCGTACATCATTATCTGAAATTTCCTTTGTTACTTTAAATACCATAGACTTCTTATAGGTTTTCTTGTAATATAAAGGTAAAGAACTATTTTCTGTATTTTTTTTTTAAATTGTAGTCCCAGTAGTTTCGGAGTTAAGAAGGTTAAGTTCGGGGAATGGTCAATTTTCTCCTATTTTCCTAAATTACTTCCAAACTATTTATCTTAAAATTCTAAAAAAATGTATATTTAAGATTCTTTCAAATACGAAATATAATACTTTCATTTTATATGTCACACGATAAAGTTTGCATATCTTTTTGGAGTTTACTCCTTAAGAATCGATTTTCATATTATAAGCCGGGGTATGAAAAATTATGGGGAGTAAAATCAAACTACGATGTCACATTGTCACACGGTACGGTCACACGATGTAAGCCGAAGATGCGTCGGTCGCTTCGCATTGCATACAGATATAGTGAATAATATGTTTCCATCGGTAAAACTCGGATCTCAATCGGAAGACGACGGGACCCGAAGTGTCAATTAATTTTATTATTATGACCCTTAGAGACTTTTTACATCTCTAAGTCACTTAACTTTTCCCGACGTGGAGACTATACATCTCCCTTATTAGTTATTTATTAGAATTAATTTGTACCCATTAGGTTTTTATGTTGCACATTTTGTTTTAGTTTTTAGATAAAACTGTACTGCCAAAGTTGAAAAAAGACTTACTGCTGAGTTTCTTGCGGCGTTTCTTCTCAGCAGATGTCACCTTTCGAAGCGCTGGTAGATTCAGACATGTAAAAGAGCCCAGGTGGCCTACTTGCAAAATAAATATTTTCATTTTCATTTTCATTTTTCAATTATTGTATTCCTATTCAATGAGTGACATGTTTATATTCATTGATATGAAATTTTATTATTTACTATCAAATGTCAAAATGAAAAATGACAGCATGGTATGATGGGTACTGGTTTATTTTATAATCTTTCGTGAGGAGTAAACTCCTGTCGTGTGTCGGAGCTGACACACACACATTTTTTTTTTAAATTTTCTATTTTACCACCCGAAAGTGAACCCCATGTTTATACACGTAATTCATTTATTTACGTTACGCGTCTGTGTTGCGGTCACCGATTTATATATGTGTACCTAATTTCAACTCAATCGGTCCAGTAGTTTCGGTGAAAATTGTCTGTGACAGACGGACAGACAGACAGACACACGAGTGATCCTATAAGGGTTCAGTTTTTTCTTTTGAGGTACGGAACCCTAGAAACTAGAAACAACTGTATCGCGGTAATTGCACTGCACCGTTGCCATTCGTCAACTACAGTTTTTAAACTACTTAAAAACTTAAACCTTTTGACAGCTGGTTGCGACTTCTAAATCTTGACTAAACAGAAAATAATAAAAAAAAAATTTATTTATATTTATTATGTAGAATAGGTCACCGAAAGAGTTTGAGCAGGCTAAATATCGCAAGTTACAAAATAAAAAGCACCCGTATATCCATCCTCGTACAAATGTATTAGTTTTCAGGCAGCGGCGATGTTCCTGGGTGAGATGCTGTGTCTATTGACATTTAAGCTCATTTACTTCAAGACACGCAACACGGGGGGCCACCAGCTGACTCAGGGCAACCAGAACTTTAATCCCTTTATACTCATGCCTGCTGCTATGTTTGACTTAGTAAGTATTTATTATTTAAACTGCTGAAATTCCAATAGTTTTTCACCGATAACCACATTTTCATTATTACTAGCTTTTGCTCGTGGCTCCGTAAAGATGCGTCAAGCGAAAAGAACGAATAGAAAATAAAGCGTGTGGGGAAAATTATCTGTTGGTCGTAATAACGAATGGAGAATAAAGAAAATGGGAAAAAACGCGAATAAGAATAAAAATAATGGGGAAATAGTTATTTGTGCAACTTTTTACTACAAATTTTTACATACTGTCTCAATTCTTCCGGTGTTAAATAGCTGGCTTCGTCACCGGACTCACTCATATTTACAAGATTTATTATTATTTTTATGATATTCCAGGTGTATCCAATTTTGTATCTAGCTTATCAGCACGTCTAGCACGACCTGGCCGCGAGTCGTTTGTCGCTCATTGCGTCCCTTACATACTTGACAAGTTGGACAGAGACGCAATGAGCGACAAACGACTCGCGGGCATGTCGTGCTAGACAAATACGTTCTGAAACTGCACCCGCTGTGTTCGGTCACAATATTAAAGATTGTTAAATCTATAAATATTTATGAAGATGCATGATAGACTTCGTATTCTTCAACATTCTCTTTATTTTAATAACTTCGAATCGACTGTTTCTATCTCTCGCTTTTTTCGTATCGAAGTGAAAGTGACAACAAAATGAAGTTAAAATCTTTAGAATTCTATGAACAGACCAAGCACTGTTCTCGACATTTAAAAAATAATAATTAAAAAGTTAGTTTGTCTCACGCTCGCAGCAAAATCTAATTTTGCTCACTGTTTATAAACAGCAAAAGCTGCTCGACTGAGGTGCTGAAGTGAAAAAAAAATTGGGTGACTAATCTATACGGCCCAATATAATCGCGCACAAAACATTTTCCGATCGGAACACGCCTGCCCTCCCAGAGATAGGACATTTATCGCTCGCTTCGCCGACCGTCCCTATACCGGGGTCAATGTCCGTTAGTGTGTTGGTGTACTATATCGCGACTACGAGTAGTATGATTCATACTTTGGTAAGTATGTAATATTATTCTAGTACCTATTTTTGAAATTAAATACGTTCTCGTTCAAACTTGCACTTATTTACTATTATTTTATTCCATTTAAAAAAACTACCCGCTGAGCCAATGTACAATGTACATATACAGGGTGTATCTGCAGACAAGTGAATGTTTATAGGGTTTAAAAGTATAGCTTTAGTAACGGACATAATCGACAAAATCATCGACAATTATTGTCACTGGTAACCTCAAACCCTATATCTATTCTCAAATACTATATGTAACTACTATTGGTTAACAAGCTTTCAAAGTTGTCCTATGTCATTGATGCCCTTACATTTTACGGCCTATTTACTCGGGAAATCATCTTTTCGTACTCACTTGTGACAGCTTAGATTTTCACCCAAGTTTTTCTTATTATCGGAACGTGATCTGCTACTTTAACGCATTTTCAGTTACCTATAATGAAAAAAACACTAACAAAAAATTACCATACACTGCAGAAATAACAATTTTTTTGGTAACAATACGTTCAGCCGACTTGTGGTTTGGCAACAGATAGTATGATCAAATTAAGAAGAGTTCCAAATGCTGCCACAAACGAATACTAAATTGCCAATATTATTCGGTATCATAAAACAACAGGCCAAATGCGCATGTGTGTTGTGTAAAAATTAACGTGGCCTGTATTAGAAGTTTGAGGCGGCATGGCTTGATGTCACCAACGGTGCATCTATTCCATTATTCTATAATCTAAGATGAAACTGGTTGTCATAATGCTAGTCACTATCAACGGTTTCTGAACGGATTATACAGGTGACATCGAAGACGTGATCAGAATCCCGTTTTTCAGACTCGGTAATTGATGGCCATTTTCAAGCAATATTAGTTACAAGAAATAAATGCAATTTTTTTTTTGTTAATATACCCCTTTATTAACCTTTTGACCGCCCCAGTTGGCTGCAGCCGTCAGCGGATACAGGGTAAAAGGATCCTTCCTTCCGTTGACTTATAGTTGAAATTCGTGTAAGTTCTCAGACATGCTTGGCGGTCAAAAGGTTAAAAAACCGATTCAGTAAATCATGGTTACCCATTTTTAGATTCATACCCTCTTTAGATCCTAACTATTATTGCTTGAAAATGGCCATCAATTACCGAGTCTGAAAAACTGGTTTCTGATCACGTCTTCGATGTCACCCTGTACGTTTTATAATATGGAGGTTGATACAAGTATTTATTTATCTGTATCTTGCAGGTCGGGACTTCGATCATGTACGTGGGCTTGAACCTAACATACGCAAGCAGCTTTCAAATGTTTCGCGGGTCCATCATTATCTTCGTGGCTGTGCTCTCAACGACCTTCCTCGATAGACAGATTGTCAAGCGAGAGTGGGCTGGTATAGGTAAACGCTACGTTTTCTATGATAGGTATATGATTTAAGTGGCGGTAGGCGGGGCACATTGCGCGTAGAACAGATGGCCGATGGGGTCGCAGAGTTCTTGAGTGGCGACCACGCACGCTGCGACCACCTACACGGTGGACTGACGACCTGGTGAAAATTGCGGGTCTCCGCCGGATGCGAGCTGCACAGAATCGGTCGTTGTGGAGATCATTGGGGAGGCCTATGTCCAGCAGTGGACTTCTTTCGGCTGAAATGATGATGATGAAACGGATTGGAATAGGTAGAGTTGGGGATAGATTAAAACATCTTGTAGGGTTTGACAATTTGGAAATTGGTTTTTAAATGCCTTATAGCTTAACCCGCGTCAAATTTACAACTATTTTCAGATAGTTTTCTTTTATATTGGCTGTATTGAGGGTTTATATTTTATTAAAAGTGTATTAAGTTCTTAGTAATTTATCTCTAGCTACCAGCAACTCTGCCATCTAATTTATCATCAACTGTGCCACCCTTCCTACCAACAACTTAACCATTACTCACAGTTTAGATACATACAGTTGGGAATGTAAAGTACTTGCGCAGGGCACCGAAAAAAAATAATGCCAAAAATGAAAATTATGGGACATTGGTATTCCGAAAAAATGAATTGCATTTGATAGAACTTTAAATTTAAAACAACATTTTTAATTGTAGATTTTTCAAATAAATTAGTTTTTTAGTTAGTATATAAAAAAAGAATTAAAAAATATATGTATGGAGCATTAACTGTTTTTAGGGTGCCTTAACCCCAAAAGGAAAAAACGGAACCCTTATAGGATCACTTGCGTGTCTGTCCGTCCGTTTGTCAAAGCTAATTTGCTCCGAAACGACTGGACCGATCGAGTCGAAATTTGATACACATAAATGTAAGTCGGTAACCGCACCACGGCCGTGTAACGTAAATAAATGAATTTTAAACATTGGGGGTAAATTAGAAAATTAAAAAAAAAAAAAACAAGTTTTGCAAGCAATGGCGTGTGTCATAAAATGAAAGGACTCATTGTGACTATCTTAAATATATATTATATTTTTAAATTCGAAGGCCTTCTGGGTGAAAACTAGGTTTTTTAAGATGTGTACGCCACCTTGACGCTGCGCTAATTTTTACACAGTTAAATAGTCAAATATCTCAGCTTCTACAATAGCCATGCAGATGGGATTGAGAGGACCAGGGGTACTATTTTTTGGGTTTTAAACGATTTCCGGGACTACTGCCAATCCAGAGAATGCGAGATTACTCGGTGAGAGTCCACCGAGTAATCGAATACCTATATACCTTGACGTCAAGTATATCTCGAAAACTACAAGGGTACTATTTTTTTGCATCATCAAATCCTCGATATCTTAAGTTGGTGTATGCTACTTTAACGAATAACATTCGAATACCCTGGTGGTAATTGATTGTAATAAATTTTACTGCTTCTGGTGATATTGGACTACAAGGTTATATTAACAAGAACGGCATACAAGTGGTCCTCGGTTGGGCTGACTACGGCCAAGTATGCAGCTCAGTGAGGGTACATTATTGCAGGGTGCGTGATCCTGGGCTTGCTAGTAGTGGGCTCAGCGGACGCGATCTACGAGACGACAGGCGAATCCAAGGGCCGAAACAGCCTCATCACCGGGGACCTGCTCATCATCGTGGCGCAAGTCATCTCCGCCTGCCAGATGGTATATGAAGAAAAATATGTTCAAGGTGCTTCAATAAAATCTCACTTTTATTTAGTAATGTATTGATGATTCGAGTAATCCCTTCCAGCTCTTTTATTGACATTCTGATTTAATAAAATATTCTTTCCCGCTCTGTAGCGTCGAATGTAAATTTCGCTACATTTTATGCATTTTCGTCGGGTCGTGCTGACATGCTGTTCGTGGATATGGATAATGTTGACTGTGGTATACAGTCATAGCTGGGCACAAGACCGTTAATTCGTTAATCATTAATTAACGGAGTTAACATTTCGAGTAGCGGGTTTTTAGTTAATTTTAAAAATTGTTAACGACTCATTCAGTTCCGTTAAAACAATTAAAGTCCGTTAAACGTTAATTATGTACCTACTATTTGCCAAATGAAACCGCGCGGCTTATGTCAGATAGATTTCGATTCGAATTTGATCTCTAAGGAATTAGATATTGTTACAAAATAAAATTTTGCACCCTTATTTTATAAATTTTTCATGTCCTGCCTAAACTAAACATCCATAGCCCATACCAACATTTTTTTATGAGTAAAAATCACTAACGCAACGCTATATAAAATGCAATCTCTATCACGAGCTAACGATTAACGTTAACTTCCGTTAAATCTTCCGAAATTTAACGTTTTAACGATGAACGAAGTTAACTATTTTAGTAACGGATTAGCGATTAACGAAGTTAACTATTTGATTAACGGTGCCCAGTTATGTATACTGTTAAACATTTGTATTATTAGGCAAGTAGAGAATCATTTCAGATAAATCAATGATTAATTTCGACGTTATTCCTCGTGTATTTTTGATCTGATATAAAGTTGGGTTGTGTTGAGATGGTAAAGTATGTGTGTGTGCGATGCAGGACTGAACATCCCGCCGCTGCAGGCGGTGGGGTGGGAGGGCGTGTTCGGGTTCTCAACGCTGTCGGTGCTGCTGGTCGTGTTCTACTGGGTGCCGGCGCCGCCGCACTTCGGGCACAACGCGCGCGGCACCGTCGAGGACGCTATCGACGGCCTGGTGCAAATAGGCGAGTCTAACTAAATTGTATTCTATCGCTACAAAAGTTTTCAAATCGTGTATCACTGTCACTTTTAGGGCCGATGCACACGGCTACTTTTTGCAGTTATGCAGTCGCGCGTTTCTTATCGCTGTCATTTATAATATTCTTGTGCGTATACAAAATCGCCTCATAAATATGTGTGAAGCTACTGTAAGGATGTCATTTGTTTAAAGCGGTCTTTTAACGAATCACGGGAGCCCAGGTTGTAAATGGATCGGACTATCTCTTCTGTAGAATAAAGACCGTTTCAATGTCTGCCGCCTTACCCCAGACCAGGATGCCATAAGAGGGAAATTATTAAAATAAACAAGTCGAACAACAAACTATAAGGGTTTAATTATTAGTTTGACTACGAATCTAGCTAAATAGCTGGCGCTGACTTCAAATAGGTATTATAGGATTTTATGGAAAGTCACCGACTGCTATTTCCATATCAGCCCCACGAACCTGGCAGAATCAATTTCTAGTTTCTTTCTTTTTTTGAGGTTATGCAGTCGGGTTTTTTTGTTTTATTTAATTATTATTTTTATTTGCATATTTTTAGTTTAAGTTGTGCTATACTTTATTTTTCACGTTAATAAGACCCTATTATGCAATTATGTAAGAATTTTATCAGAGCTTTATTACTTACTAGCTTACGCTCGCGACTTCGTCCGCGTGGAATTCGATTGTAATTATACTCTCGACAACTTTTGAGTTATTTGGGACAAAAATGACCCTATTTTCTATTCCAGAAGCTAAGGTAAGCTATATACGACGTTTCATGAAAATACGTTCAGCCATATGGAGCTAAGTTATAACAAACATACACAAACACACACACACAACAATTTATTTTATAAACAGTTACCTACCTAATTGTTTGTTTTGAACTGCATATATACCAAGTTTCAAGTCGATAAACAAATGGAATCGGTTTTTCCAATGCAAAGTTTAACGCCCCAAGGCCCCCTTTTTAGGGGTAGTTTCATATTGTCTTATACCGCATACCTATTTTTCTATTTTGAAGAGTATTTATACCAAGTTTTAAGCTAATAAACTCATCCAAACAGTTTTTCGCATACTAACTTCCACCCCCTCTTTTACCCCCTTCCACTTTTATTTCCAAAAGTTTCTATAACCTATGTCCTGCCTGAAGTGTTCCTGGATATATTATTGAAAACCGCATTGAAATCCATCCAGTAGTTTTAAAGTTTATCGCGAACATACAATCAGACAAACAGACAAACGAACATGAAATTCAAAAACCATTGGGATTTGTTCTGCTGCTCATTCTGAAGCCCATAGCATTTTTTCATTGTTATCTTCAATGTACAGACTTTTTCCACTTTACGATTTTATTATATGTATAGATGTATAGATAAGATTTTATTTATTTATTTATTTATTTTCTAGAATTGAAATTTTAAGCGAGAATGGTTGCTATAAATCGACTTTAAATCGTTATAGATCCTAAATGGGCATTCGAACTGAAAAATGATAAGAGAAACCTAAAGATGATTTTCAAATACCTATTCAATGATACCCCACTTAAGTTCGTCGACTAATTTTTTTCTTCTTCACAATAATATGATATTGAATTTTCGCCATATTGTATTTAGATTATTGTCATGTAATCAAAAGGCTAAGACAAATCGATTGACGTAAGAATCATCAAAATGGGCCCACGCGTTTGGTCTCTAGAGCGCCACAAAGGAACAAACATACATAAATACATAGGCTGATAATAGGCCTCCTTTGCGCCGCACTCGGGTGAAAAGGGCATAGTTATTTAACCTTTTGACCGCCAAGCATGTCTGAGAAGTAACACGAATTTCAACTTTAAGTCTAGGTAATGAAGGGCTTTTTTACCCTGTATCCGCTGACGGCTGCAGCAGACTGGCGGTCAAAAGGTTTAAAAAAAAATAAGGCTTTGAAACCCGAGGAATGTGACTTATGTTAACGAGACTACATGTACATTACAGGTAACAGCCCGATACTTGTGGCAGCAATACTGGGCACAATCATATCCATTGCTTTCTTCAACTTCGCCGGCATCAGCGTCACGAAGGAGATGTCGGCTACGACCAGGATGGTGCTGGACTCTATAAGGTAGTTAGTTTTGATGTTTTTGTAAAACAAAGAGAGTCCATTGATTTTTAAGAAGAAACATTAATCTAACCCTTTTGAGAAAGTATATTTATTATGTAACTATTTTCCTCCCGCGATTTCGTCGTGGAATTCGGTTATAATTATTCTCTCAGGAACCTTTGACTTATCCGGGATCAAAATTACCCTAATTCCTATTTCAGGAGCTAAGGTCTAACTATATACGTCGTACCATGAAAATTCGTTCAACCATATGGCGTTGAGTGGTAACAAACTTACAGACACACTCACACATAAACATTTGCATTTATAATATTAGTAGAAATGGTACGATATAGGATTGTATATTTCTAAGAGTAGATAATAATAATAATCAGGGGACAATCTTTACGCAAATCGATCTAGTCCCAAAGTAAGCTCTAAAGGCTTGTGTTATGGGTACTAGACGACGATATACATACTTATATAGAGAAATAAATACTTAAATACATAGAGGAGACATCCAAGACTTAGAAACAAACGTTCGTGCTCATCACACAAATATTTGCCCTTACCGGGGCTCGAACCCGGGACGCTAGCTTCGAAGACAGGGTCACTACCAACTTGGCTAACCGCGTCATCAAGATATCAACATTATAATCTTTACACCTTAGCAACTAAACTCACCCCTTTCTCTGCACAATTAAACACGTAACATCGCGTTATATCATTTCTTAAATTTCCAAAATAACAATGTGATTTTTACCCCCTCTTTTACCCCCTTTCAGTTTTATTTCCAAAAGTTTATATATCTTATGGCCTGCCTGAAGTTTTCTTCAATAGAATATCGAAAACCGCATTGAAATCCACTCAGTACTAACAAATAAACAGACAAACAGACATGAAATTCAAAAACAATTGGGATGCCCATAACATTTTTGCATTGTTATCTTCAATGTACAGACCTTTTCCAGTTTACGATTTTATTATATGAATAGATTGAAAAAAACTATTATTTAAATATCATCTTTTTCTTATGAACTCTTCAATTCGATTCATCCCATGAGAGACAAAATAGTAAGTTTATTCGTTGGCTGCAAACTCGTTCATGAGTTATTGGAGCCGTACAACAATATTGCGCTCTCTCTCACTGGCTATCGCTGCACCGCTCTGATGATTTATGACAGAGTTTGCAGCGGGAGAGTAATCTTACTATAGTTGATAACCTAAGTATGCCCAAAAAATATCTTCGACAGAGCGCAGAACAGAAAGCGACTGAAATACCGCTGTACATCTTAGTAAAGTAGGTTTAAGTTCAAAAGGGTGGAAATGTGATGTGTAGTGGATATGAGTTTCCTTGTTTGTTCTCAGGACATTCGTGATCTGGATGGTGTCGTTAGCGGTGAGTTGGCAGGTGTTCCGCTGGCAGCACCTGATCGGGTTCGCGGTGCTGATCTACGGCATGGCGGAGTACAACGCGCTGGTGCCGCACCGGTGCCGTGCAGCGCCCGCGCCCGCACCCGACGCGTTTCTGCCCGACGCGGACAAGGAAGACGACCATGATGCCTAGCCGTACAGGCCCACCCAACATCTGGCTCGATATAACTATCTAGCTGCCTTAACCTTTTGGCCGCCGTTGTCGACTATGCGTGACAGCGTATACAGGGTAAAAAAAGTCCTTCATTACCTTGACTTTAAGTTGAAATTAGTGTTACTTCTCAGACATGCTTGGCGGCCAAAAGGTGAAATATATATCTGATGAGACTCCCGAGTTCCGACCACTTAAACGGCCGGTCAAAAGGGAAAACCTCCAAATTCCAAAAACGTTTTTCTGAGTGGATCGTTATAAAAGTTTCCGAAATGCCAAAAGTAATTTTATATTGAAGCCAAATAAACGCTTTAGGAAAGCTTTATATATAGACTGGCAGGTGCCCGGGACTTCCTCTGCGTATAATAATTATTTAAGTAGCCAATGTCCTTCTGTAAGGTCTAATCTCTATACCAAAACTCATCAAAATTGGTTCAGTGTTTTAAGCATTCAACGTAACAGAGTTACTTCGTTAATATACTTAAGTAATGATATTTCAATCCACGTAGATGCGCTCCACCACTAAATTTTACGTACATTTACGCAATCGTTCGATGCAAAATTAAGTGGTAGGGCGCGTCCTCGAGTATTGAAATATCTATACCATGAAGTAGCTAAAGATTAGTAAGGTAAGATTTATTAAAAACAAAACATTGTTATTTTCGTTTTTTTTTTAAATAGGCTCAAACGGAACGAGTTGCCTTCCCGAAAATATAATACTGTTTAAGCAGGCGGGTTGCACTCCGCAATTTAGGTAAGCTCGGCCGTCACGTTGCTCGGAGTTGTAAATCGCAGTAGGTTGCCGCTTGCTCACGCGCTGGGCGATTCGCGCATAGTTGTCGTTGGATGACGCGGATAAAAACTGACAACCCTAGCATACACGAAAGAGCATGTTTTATGCGACGGAGAGAGAAGGCATGATTAGGCATATTTTTGTACCCAACTAAACATCATTTTTGTAAGAGAGTGATTCTTTTGTACGTTAGTACCTACTATTATCTATTGTTAGTACTATTATGTATTGTACAATCACTTTGTCATGGTTAGAAACGTTAATTAAAATAAAATAAAAACTATCAAATAAATATATTTTTATTACCCTATTACCCAACCCTAATACACCCGCATGCTATTGATACTACTTACGAGGGGCGGCTGAAAAGTTATCTACCTAACTATGAAACAAAAGACGATCATGGCTAGTTTTTTTTTATTTTTCAATATATTCTCCTGACAGGGAAATGCACTTATTACATTTATCAATTAAAGACATTAACCCGTTAAAAAATAACTTTAGGTTTATCATCGAAAAAGTCATTAACAGCAGCCTTCATGTCGTTATCGGTTACGAATCTTCGTCCCCTCAGTTCTTTCTTCAAAACTCTGAACAGGAAGTAGTCGGATGGGGCCAAATCTGGACTATATGGAGGGTGGTTGATTACTTCGTACCCATTTCCATTAATTGCTAGCTTCGTTAAGCGAGCAGTATGCACAGGTATCATGCAAAAGCAGAATCCCTTTACTGAGTTTGCCCCTTCTTTTTTCTTTTATGGCTTCTCTGAGCTGGTCAAGTAAATCTGCGTGATATTCAGCATTCATTGTAGTTTTTTTGGCAAGTAATCTACAAGCAGAATTCCTTCCGCATCCCAAAAAAATGTTGCCATTACTTTGCCTGCTGACGGGCGAACCTTAAATTTCCGAGGAGGCTTTTCATCCTTGAATTTCCATTGTAATGACTCCTGTTTACTTTCGGGATCCCACTGCCGAATCCAAGTCTCATCACAGGTTACTATTCTAGAAATAATTTCCTTATCTTTTCCACGGCTCATGTCTAAAAATTCCTCGCAACATTGAACACGTCTGTCCTTGTCAAACGGAGTCAACATTCTAGGGACCCAGCGTGCACTAACCTTAGACATGTGCAAATGTTCATGAATTATTTCATTGACCCGTTCTTTACTAATGCCCACATCCCTGGCTAACACCCACTGCTTAATTCGCCGGTCTTCTAAAATAAAATTTCTCACTTTGGCCACATTTTCATCGGTGACAGCGGAAACTGGTGGCCCACTACGAGGATCATCTTCAAGGCTCTCACGGCCAAGCTTAAACTGTTTCGACCAGAACTTTATTGTAAATTCAGAAGGACACGAACCACCAAAAACAGGTAAGATACGCAGTCTAATCTGCGAGGGTGTATTTCCTTCTTTAGTGAGAAATTTTATCACTGCACGCTGCTCAATTTTAATCAGATTATTTTTTTCTTGCGACATTTTGAAAACAATCCAGTCCCAAAAAAAGCGGGAAGCAAGAAACAAATGAATGTTGGTGATTTTGAAAAAAAAATAACCAGTGAACACGACCTCATAGTGGCCAGTATTTTTTTCGCATAACATATAGGCTAGGTAGATAACTTTTCAGCCGCCCCTCGTACACCTATGGCCAAATTCACAGGCCACTCAAATTGACCTTTAATTAAAGTGACGTTTATGTATAAGTTGACAACTACTTGAGGGGCATCTATTTAATTAAAGTGACATTTAAGTCACGAGCATGTATAGGTTGCCAACTAGTTGAGGGACATTTAACTATTTAATCTCTAATCAAATGCTTAAGTGGCGTATGTGATTTAGCCCATATGAGTGTCCGTTAGGGTTAGCCCTCTCTAACGCACAATATGACGTCATATTTTCACATTGCAATAACAAAGTCCGGTACTTTCGCTACCTACAGCTGATTGCATCTTGGTCGAGTTGCGCAACCATAGTATAAAGAGGGGAAGTAGGCTATCTCCGGCCCAATCCTCGACATAACTGTCTCAGGGTTGTTCCTGTCCAATAGGCAATCTGAACAGAGACAATTCTGGAATCGATGAATTATTAAGACACCCAAAGACACAGCAATACGTTCTCCTGCGATTATCACACATTTTTCATTCATTTAGCGGTGCCGAAAAGCCGTGACGCGCGAACCTCGTGCGGTGTTAGCCCCGACTGGCGCACTGAGAAACGGGTCGAGATTTAGTTTAAGTGTGCGTGCGGCGACGCATAGATACTTTGGCGCACACATACAAGCCGCGCGCGGCGCGTTTGTATGAAGATAACATACTTCCCCTCTTTATACTATGGCGCAACGGTTCGCTTTTACTTTTGTTTTATTTAATTTTTAATCGACTGCACCAGAAGCAGGGTTAGAGGTTATGTTCTTCAAGTGAGTGTATGTATTGTACCAGTCTATGACGACTGTACTGTCTGGATGCAGTTTGCAGAGGGGTCAAATGTTCCCGAAGGTAGGAAACTGTGCCAATTACAAGCGTTGTTGAAGAGCGTCTTTACGTTGCGCACGCCAGCTCTATGACTCTATGACTATCTCTTTCGTCGGCACTAGTGTGAGAGAGACGCTCTTAGATATAAACGGTTCTAATTTATCTTTGTGCCATGCATGTTAGGGCCGCAGCGCGAGTAACTTATAGAAAATAATGTACGTGGATTATGGCTCGTACAAACGGCTGGATGGATTTTAATGTATAAGTTATCGTTAGATTCGTCTTAATTGTTTAAGTGACATAGGGCTATATTATTTAACTAATAATATGAAAACAAAATATTACTTAGTTACCTACCTATATTGCATATAACCTCTAACAAGAGAGAAACTAATCGATTCTGCCATACCCATTGGAGTCAATACTGAAATAGCACTTGTTGACTCACCATACAATCCTATTTATAATAGCTATTTAAAGTCATCGACAGATATTTTCGTAGCGACCCCAATGGGTACAATTCTCTCTTTTTAGAGGTTATTCAGTCGGACTTTTTGTTTCTTGTAATTAATATTCTATTTTCCCTAACATTATTGTTAAGTTTTTCTCATGTGCTCATTAACAATTTATGGTTCTTTTGGGTCTGTAATAAACGTAATTTATTTTAATTTATCTTTTTATTATTCTGTACAAATTCCATACCTACATATCATTTTTCATAATGTTTCACTTGGCATAAAAGTCATAGGCTATAGTAATAATATTGTTGTTACTAATTTCTGAGTAACTAGAAGCTAACAACCCTAATTTTACAGTGCATTACCTTCGTTATTTTTAAATATTTATATACAGGGTGCCGATTTGAACAGCTGCAATATTTCAAGGGCTTAAAGAACAGTACTTAAAAAGCATCATAGCATTATCAAAAACATTAAAAAGTAAAAAAAAGCGCGTTTTTTTATTTTCCTCAATTTGTCTCATTAAACTGGGAACCAACAGCAAAATTCACCCTTTTTATACAAAATGTGATAACGATTTCCACCACCCCATGTTAACCGATTTTGACCAATGATTGATAGGTTTTCAGTTAGAACAAAATCTAGGTATATACATTTTTCGAATATTGATTAAAGATCAACAAAGACAAATATCGGCGAAATATGTTTTGTATGAGAATACTGAAACGACAATAAAACTGTATAGACTTAGATTTTGTTCTGACTGACAACCTATCAAAAATTGGTAAACATCGGTTAAATTTTGGGGTGGAAATCGTTATCGCCTTTTTTATGAAAATGCGTAAGTAGGTTCACACTCCTCTTAACGTGTGTGCACCATGCGCAGTCCCTCGGGATAGGGGATTGCAAATTATTTACTTTAGATCCACTGTAGCTGTATTAATACATCTGATTTCAAATTGTCCTCCATACTTTTCGGACTTAGCACCATTAAAAATACAGATAACATGATGAAATTAATACTGAAAAACTAAACAGAGGTATCTTTGGTGTATTATTAATTATTAAATTATTTTCAAAGAATAATAAATCCAACAGTATTTACACTTAATGTCGTCGTCTATCATGTCTTCAATTAACGTTTGAAGCATTTCTAGTATCGTTATACAGACCCATACGAGTGAATAAGGCTTCATCAGTCCATAACATGTTTTCTTGCAAATTTTGAATGAGCCACTCATAAAACTGAATGTGCCGTTATCAAGGGTGAAAAACTTAAACACGTTGGTATGGTAAGGGTGGTTTCACCGAGTTCCACATCGTTTTGTTGCATACACAGGAACCGTTGAACGGTGTTCCTGGTGCTGGATCGTGGTCGTTCTTCGAAAAAACAAATAAGTTCTCATACCAACTCAACACTCGTTCATTAAACTGGCCATAATCAAGCATTTGGTCTGTCGCGGTGTTCTCCGGTTCGGATACCTCTCTCAAAATTCTCACTATCGGTGTACTCGCGATTAGTGATAAAACTTGACATGTCATTTAATTTATTTTGCTATAAATTGTATGTGTATACATAAAGATGGTACAGCTTTTTAGCAAGCAATATTATATTCATACCGAGTCAATAACATTTTACCCAATTGTAGCATAACATTATAGTAGAAAATAATAAAAAGGTAACATTTAAATAAGAATTATTAAAAAAAAAACAACATTTTCTTATTAACAATCATAATAATAAAATTATAAATATTGATTTTAAAACAATTAAATTTTATGTCATACAATTCGTTCATATTATAAGGACATTTATCTATGAGGTAACACGAAATTTAGTGAGTGTTAGGACTTTATTTCGAAAGGCAATGCATAAATAGACTTTAGCAGCGACATACCTGGGACATTTGCAACACTGCAGTTCTGGCAGCGGTAACTCTGACATCATGCGCATATGATGCATTCAGACAGTCACTGCTAAGGGCTCGTCCATTAATCACGTGAGGCCAAGGGGGAGGGGGGTTTAGTGAGATATCACGTGTATTTATTTTTTCGTTGAACGCGCGTTTTGTAAAGCTTTCTGAATTTTTTTAAGATATTGTGTACCAAAAAAACACGAGGTTTTGGATAGGAGGGTAGTCTGAAACCTTACCACGTACCACCAGGGGTGAGGGGAGTGGGTTAAAAGTTGCTAAAAAATATCACGTGTTATTGGACGGACCCTAAAGCAGACTGAAGGAAGTTTTTGCGGAAATCGCCGCACGCCGCAAAGTTCTACCTACCTATAGATACAGAGCGGATAAAGTTGGCAGACTTAGTTCATTAAATAATGGCCGACGCGACTCCCGGCTAGACTTTAATCCATTCAAAATACGCACACACTTCTTCTGCAGTCTGAACAGTCCACACAATTGCCCAAAACTGCTAAGCCGAATAAAATACGCGACTGAAAGAATGCACAATATGCTTGAAGAGTAGCCTGTTGAGTCGATATCATTATCAATTTTATCAAAGCAAAACTGAAAGTGAAGCTACTTAGCTTACTGCATAGTACAGTCAGCGTCAGAGAAAGGTAACCCCTCAGTTCACCTACGCCATATCCAGGGAGGATTACTTTTCTCTGACGCTGGCTGTACAACTGCATGCTTTTCCCAATTTCAATTCTCGTCTACAAAGATGCCTAGAAATTTTCTTTCCTATACAGCCGTGGCAGACATTATTGTTGGCATTATTAATGTCAAGTTGAACTTCATCAGTTCCACTGCACCTTCTAATATGAACAATATTGGGTTTATTTACTTTAGTAGTCAAATTGATCATACCTATTAAACCAATTAACGGTTATTGATAATGCCACTCTTATTAATTGGCCAAAATTTTCGGTTTTATTTATCCTAAATGTTAAAAAGTACCGACACATCGTGCGCACATACAAACATATGGTGCGCGAGAGTATGGCGATATTTTTCCCAAAATCTTATTTTTCTGGTAGCAATCTTTCGCAATTTCACAAATTCGCAAAATTCACCAGTCTTAATTTTTTTATGTAGCTTATTTTGCCAAAGTTTTTTTTTTTTCAGCAGAAATAATTCCATTCCCATAATTTTCCAATCTGTATTTATCTGAATAGTTAATACTCCCGTTCTATTTTTTCTTTAAAGCCCTGTTTCTGTTTGCATAATTTTCCAATCTTATATTTATTTTGGTAACTTTTATCGCTAACATTAGGTTATTTGCCTATGGTCAAAAGCGCGATTCGTCAAAATTCGCTTTTCGTCAAAAGTGCGTTTGGTCAAATTGTATTTGGTCAAAACTGTTTTTGGTCAAAATACACTTTTTGTCAAAGGCGCATTTGGTCAAATTGTGTTTTGCATTACGCTAGAGCCCATAGACAACGATTTTCTGGATGTCTTCAATGTCTTCACGATGTAAATGAATAACCTTAAGAGGGCGCCGACCGTCCAGTGGCGCCCTCATCAACTGTTATTGTGTTTTCTATTAAAGGAAAGTATTTTATTAAAATTGAAGCCGTATAAGTTGTTACGCAACTTAATACACAACGTATATGCTATGTAATATAGCTTTGCAAAGTATAACCATCATCTAATCAATTTAACAGAAAAAAGCGGCCACTATTTTCTTTCTTCGGCAAAATAAGCTACATAAAAAAATTAAGACCAGGAAATTTTGCGAATGGAAAGATTGCTACCAGAAAAATAAGATTTTAGGAAAAATATCGCCATACTCGTGAGAGCGGTTGTTTCGGCCAGCCGGGACGAGCGGCTGTTGTCACGTCACGCCTACAAGGCGCGGTGAATGTTTTGTGCAAAAATAAGATGGTATTTTTTTTCGTGATTAACGTTATTTCTCCAGTAGGTACTATCATATCCCAAAGTATTGCAGGTATTCAAGTCGGCACCATTTATACAGAGTGTCGCAAAATGTGTCTGAAAGCCGGCGACTACACAGAGAAAATAACCGAAATATCTCTAGGTACCTATACGTAATTTTTATTTCATTTATCATTTGACGACCTGGGATAAGAAAAACCACGCAACAAACCAGGTTTCCTCTCGGTGTACGTTCTGTACATACTGTAACGCACACTTATCAGCATCGTAACGGCATCGTCTCGCCTCGGCACTAGCTCGTGACCCGCAGTCACCGCGCTTACATCGGGTGACCGCTGCGCTTGTGCCTCGCCGTCGGCGAGGACCGCCTGCGGCCCTAACATGCATGCCACAAAGATAAATTAGAACCGTTTATCTCCAAGTGCGTCTTTCTCACACTAGTGCCGACGAAAGAGATAGTTATAGAGATAAACGGTTCTTATTTATCTTTGTGGCCACTGGTCCACCCACGGACGCCCCGCCGGCCGCTTGCCTCGCCGCACACCCTGCGCCGCCGCATTCACATAGCGACTGCGATCATGTCGCGTGCGAGTTTAGATTAGAATTTAGATTAAGGTGTATTCAAATTATTAAATATGCAAAAAGTGAAACTCATAGAATAATAAATCATGCTCGTGACAGTACCACAAATCGTTTGCATATTAGGAATTAGAAAAGTGGCGGTCATTTTGAACTTTTACTCATTGGACCGATTGCTTTCAAAACCGCATGGCTAATCGCCAAGCGCCACTTGTAATTGTGACAGCTGAGCTGCCCCCAATTCTCGGTGCTTTCGAGATAATGTCGATTGCTAGATTAAACGTCAGATTCATATAGTTGTGTCAAACGACTGTATGCACTGACGTTTAATCTCGATTGTGAGATTATCTCGAATGCACCGAGAATTGGGTGCCTGATTTGATTCCGTTATATGCTTGCGTTTGTTTGGCGCCTGGTTGACGGAGAGTTGATGAGACGAGGCGATGCCGATGCGGTGCCGGGTTGACATGTGCGCGATAACCTTTATTCATTTGAATGACGTTTAAGTCGAAGAGAACTTTGTCGTAATAAAGTAATGTATGCAATCGTGTATGACTTTAATAAGACATGGTTGTTATGCTAGCAGCCCTCGTAGCATACTATTTTTTTTTTGCGCAAGTATAGCATTCAGCCCGATCGCACCCGTTTATTGTTTAAAAAAAGGTTTAAGGTAAAGGTTACGGTTTTGTAAACTAATAAATAGGTGCAGTGGTATCTTAGACGTTAACTATAATTCTGTTGGTAGGTTTTATAATGCAGTAAGAGAAAAAATATCCCACTTGGATTCATTATTAGTCTATTATTATTAGCATTAGTGTTTACCTGTAGGTAAAGTGATTACTCGGTACACTCAAATTGTTATCTACTTTAGTTAAATAAGTAAAAAAATGTGTGTATGATAAGCAATTTTTGGAAACCTTCATTAAATAAAAAAAATACTTAAATAAATTAGTTAAAAAGAAACGGAAGGTTTAAGTGCGCGATACAAGCTAGTGTGCGAGACCCTTAGATATGTGAAAGTTGTATTTGGAATGTACTATTTTATGTTGTTACTAGAAGTAACAAGTAACTTCTGTTAGGTTGGAGCATTAGGAGTGAACATTATTTATTTATTTTATCGAGAATTTTAAAACATAACCAAATAAGAAGAGAAATATATAAAAATGTTCGTAATGCGATAAGTATCTACTTAATCCGATTCCGGCGGCTTTCAAACCATTTCGCGACTCCCTGTATATATAATTATTTAAACATATTTTTATTTCTTAATTTTGTTCTGTTTGTATATATGTAATATGTTTATTATATTATATATACTGTATATGTTTATTGAATGCTAACACATAATTATGTACTTATTTAACTGCAAGAGATCCCTTAAAAGGATAAGTTCGCGTTTGTACATCTCTTCTATTATTATTTTTACTGATTCTTCTATAATTGGGTTCTTTAGTACATTAAAGTGTTATTACATTACATATTAATCATCCTTATCTTATATATCCTAATATCGAAAATAATAAAGTCTATTTAAGTTAATTATATTTGAATAATGATAATAATATCGAATCATATTAAACTAAAAGTAAGGTACGATGACGAACAAAAGAAGGAGTGTTAGGTTGAATTTCGTCTTGGACTCGGTTGAATTCCGATTGAGGTTTCCATCTAATTCGGTTCTTGACTGCCTTTCAAACAATATTTCAAACTGCTTCTTAACGCGATTTGAATGTGAACAAAATAGTTTCACAATTAAAATTCCTCATTTTCAAATAAAAGACGATAAAAATATTTTACATTTTTAAATTTTCCGCCGTAACGCTATCCACTGTTAGCTCCCGCATGTGACGTCATTGTACTGGAAGAAACAAAGAAAAATACCCTGAGGGCTTAGCACACTAATTCTTATCGCGCACATAAAGCATTCGTCCCTTTCGCACCCGCATATTAGTTAAAAAGTGACAGATGCTTTATGTACGCGATAGAAACTAGTGTGCTAGGCACTCAGGTTGTCATAAATGTAAAGAAGCGGGAGCCAATAATGTACGACCAGGGAATGCACAAACGATACGACGGTACGAGCGCGAGCGCGATCTGGCGCTGTGAGTGCGATTCGGAAAGCACCCGATTGCCGTGATAATAAGCGTCACGACACAAAAGAGGTCAGAGTCATGATTAGTGTTTTAAGTCACGTGACTTAGAAGTAAAAAATTCAGTTTTTAAATTATTAAAATATAAATAATCTTGAAAATATTAAACACGTATTTTTTGATTTATGAAATCAATTAAAATTGACAGAGATAACGCGCATCAAAGTTCGGGAGTAGAGGCTAATAACGTCACTTAATGGTAAAAAGTGTACAAAGTCGTGACGTCACGCGGAACTTAAACGCACTATATCTTCGTCATTTTGTTTAATTGACAAAAGTAAAAATACTTATATGTTCAGTACTTTTTTATGATAATTAGATTTTTTCAGGAAGCTAGCCTATTATGGTTGAAAGTATTTATTACCTGTTAGAAGCTAGATTTTTTCAGTATATTTCGGATTTTTTAATGTCGCGGTTGGAAAGATTATATCTCGCCAAAATATTCACCGAAACAAAAAATATGCATATGTATCATAGCTGGGCACCGTTAGTAAAATAATTAACTTCGTTAATCACTAATCCGTTAATGAAAAAATTTAACTTTGTTAAACGTTAAAGCGTTACATTTCGGAAGATTTAACGGAAGTTAAAGTTAATCGTTAACACGTGATAGAAATTACATTTTATATGTCGTTATGTTAGTGATTTACTCATAACAAAACATTTTGGTATGGGCTATGGAGGCCGATGACCGCCAGAACGTGTGTTTCGCGGCGCGGCGCGGTCCACTCGGTGTCCTTTTGGCAAATAATAGGTACTTACAGTGCCCGGCGTTAAATATTGCACATCGACCTTAAGAAAGAGAGAATCGGCTAATTTCGGCTACGTAGAGCGTTATCTCTGTCCCACACTACTATTGTAACGTTTGCTAGTCGTGGTTCAGATGCGATAGAGTGCGGTCGCGTCCGGTCCAAAATATATATATAGAGTTGTTAAAACCACAAACTTTAAATCACTTAAAGCTGTACGATGGCATCTATAGGAAAAAAGGGAAACCTTTACGAGGCCAGTCACGCGAAATTGTCGTAGGATATCGTCGGATAAATATTCATTTTAGTTGCATACCTATTTGTCAAAAATAAGAACCTCCTCTTTTTTGGAAGTCAGTCGAAGAAGTATTTTTTATTTTGTTTAATATTTGTACTAATTTCGTTGGTATACTATACATGTTGAAAAGTAGTAAAAGATATTTAAAAATAGTAGTTTATGCAACGGTTGCATAATGATAGGCCTTAAAACACTAGTGCGGTTTTCATGAAACGAGCCGATAGGCGAGTTTCATAATAAGATCGCATGTGTGTTTTAAGGCCAAATTATGCAGAGTTGCATACATAACTTTATCTACACACATATTATAAACCCTCCATGATGGGTTCAGAAACAATATTTTCTGGTAACAAGTTATTTGTTGCAATCTTGGCTGCATATTTCCGATATCCGGCGCATTTTCACATCACACACACTCCGAGAAGACTACTTACTATTCATATTTTCAACTAAAATGTAAATTACAAACAACTTTTTCTATTCAATTCAAAAACAATTCTACTTACGTTCAGCAAAACGCCAACATGGCGATCCTCCGTCAAGACCATATTTTTTTTAAATCATAGTCAAACGGATGAAGTCTCTATTCTCACGTCACTCGAGATCAAATATTGTGCAGTTTATATTAAAAAAACATACTGAATTGACGTTTCGTATCAATAACTGTTTTAATATCTATGGATACTAGAATAGAGACCACTTGAGTTTTGACAGCTGTTCCAAATTTAATCTCTTTTCTTTACTAAAAACGATAAAGAAGTCATGTTATTTCTTTATCGCAGCACTGGTTTTTCCTAATTGGTTGTCAAAATGGTGGTCATGTCCTAAGGTTTTTGATTAACCAATGGAGGTTTTATGATATGGGTGTAGATAAAGGAGTTTTACAGCTCTATATAGTTCACGCTGGAATCAAAACAAAACAACAATAAATTACTTAGTTCTGCATTCAAATTCTGATAAACGATAAATCTAGTAATAGATGGACATGGAAATTCGCATTTGTTTGTATTCGGAAATGCGATGATTGCCGATGTGCAATATTTAACGCCGGGCACTGTAAATAACGATTACCGGACATTAATTGTTTTAACGGAAGTTAATGAGTGCGTTAACAATTTTTAAAGTTAACTTAAAAGTTAATCCGTTACTAGAAATGTTAACTTCGTTAATTAACGATTAGCTGATTAACGGTCTTGTGCCCAGCTGTGATATATATATATATATATATATATATATACACTTAGTCATGACATGTAATTAGGATGACCAGCACTCGGTTCATCCTAATTCACTATTGTATTAACATTTAAGTTGCATTTTGAAAAAAAGCTATAAATTGATAGACCTAATGTTTATGTGCATATTCTTCTTTTATCTAAATAGTGTTCGTTCATCTTACATCATGTCTATCATAATTTGGATATCGTAATACTTTTTATTATTCACGTGTAACGTCTCATTGTTAATGCTATCTTATTGACGTTAGATTGAAAGGAGAATATTATATATACATACTCGTATATATAGAGTAAATAATAGAGTATATGCGGAGTAGATCATTTCATATTATATATATATATATATATATATATATATATATATATAATATGAAATGATCTACTCCGCATATACTCTAATAAATAAAGAGAATAATAGAGTAAATAATAGAGTATATGCGGAGTAGATCATTTCATATTATAAGGACAAGCGATATGCCACTGGATAGCTTATTCTAAGTTCTAAAACTTTTACTATGGCAGGTAATCCCAAATCTTTGTGTGAAAAGAGTACTAGTAGTAGAAAAATAGTAGTCATTGTTTGATGGTATATCGATATTTAGTTGTTTTCTTATGTGTATTTATATGATAACACGTTTAAAAACCCTTGTACAGAACTAAAACCCTATAACAGTAAAAAATACTTATCGATGGAATGTTTTTATTTTGCCATAACTTGTTTCACACGGCGATTTATGATTTACCGCCATACAAAAGAATATGAAAAAACCTTTCAAATGACATATGGCTTGTCATTATTGGTTTTTAGGCCAGTGTCCATACAAAACTGCCCATCATCCTTTGAATTTGAATTTTCATCCAGTAGTTTCGGAGAAAATAAAGTGTGTCAGAAGGACAGACAGACACAAGAGTGATCCTATAAGGATTTCGTTCTTTCATCGGATGTTTGGAATCCTAAAAAGTCATGCGTCTCAATAGAGACCCCCGGGTTAAGAGATGTGTGTCAAATTGAACCGATCACGGGAGCTAGTAAAATATTGGGTTGTACGTGGTTTCATAGAAAATTTACGTATAAACTAGTAATGTCAGCAAGTATAATTAAGATAAAATTATAAAAAATAATGTAATTATAATTTAAAAAAAAACATTGCACAGAAGTTTCCATATGTTTTTAAAGATTAAATGTGGAATAATTAAACTCTGAAGTATTATAAACAAAGAATTGTGCTTAAATAATATATTAATTAGCTTATTGGCGTAGGTAGACAGGTCAACGCCAGCTAAAAATGAAATGCGAATGATTCAAGTTTTAATTTAATTAATCAAATACAGGAGTGGTTTTGAACCCAGCATTTTGCTTATGTGTCAAAACTGAACACAATATCAGATTTCTTAATTAAGACGATTCTGCATTCCCCAGTCATACCTACCCCATAAGTTCAGACGAATTTTTGAAATGGATATAAAAGAACTGACTAGAAAATAATAATATTCAATAGTACAAGTTAAACACAGTGTTAAAACGGTACCTAATTAATATTGATACCAAAAGATAATAATAATTATAAATTTATTTTATTCTCTTAGATGATGTAATAGTGACAAGCCGCGAGGCAGACACCGTAATTCGCGAGGACAGTCCCATGCGAAACGACAACAACTTATCGCTAACTTTGATGATAAATATATTTGTTAAAATAATCGACATTACAATAATCACACTAGAAGGTCAAGACAGCCTGCCGTCGTAAGGAAAAAGAGCACAACTAAAAATTATAATATATTTGAAATAAGGAAACAAAGGCGTATCTGCCCATTTTACTGTAAAATTGATACCTTAAGCCTGAAGGGCACAAATGACATTTAAGTTAATAGTT
The DNA here is from genome assembly GCA_947859335.1 of Tortricodes alternella. Taxonomy (NCBI): domain Eukaryota; kingdom Metazoa; phylum Arthropoda; class Insecta; order Lepidoptera; family Tortricidae; genus Tortricodes; species Tortricodes alternella. The sequence goes on along the minus strand of OX401970.1, from coordinate 14,655,543 downwards.
ACTAAGCAAAAAAGGCGCAATTGACTTAAACCAGGTTGAAAGACCACATGTGCCCACATTTAGATTTTATTTTATAGTTTTTGAGAATATGTTTATTGAAAAATTTGAAAAAAAGGTTCATGTGGCAAATATGCTTAGTTGGCAAGATGTTTAAAGTCGCATTTGACGTTTGCCGACTGACGCAAATAGAGGTGAGGCTAATGCGCGTCGTAAGATATTAAATTCAATTTAAGCAAAAAATCGATTTTAAGAATCTATTATTTTTAGGTTATTCCAAATACAATTAAGATTATCAAAATGTTTTGTTTAACTTGGACTGTGTATAGATGTGTCTTTTATTTTATTTAAGTTATAAATACTATTGAATAACTTTCACATTTTTTGGTTCTTAACCAATTATCTTTGCAGTTATACCGATGTATTGGGGGGTCCCGGAACTACACGAATCAAAGAGGTGAACTCTAAACTAAAAAAAAGATAGTTAAACGTCATTGTTTTTCATTCATAGTTTAATTACCAATTTAAAAAAAAACAAATGTGAATATGTACTCATTTAGTAAAAAAACTCGGCAAATATATTTTGTGAATGTTAAAAAGTACAATTATTTTTGTTTTAAGTTTCGTTGAAATTATTAAATTTACTTTGTGTGTCGCAGAGGAAACGTCAAATGCGTCAATAAAAATATATGTTAGTACTTTTTTTAATAACTGATTATAAATGTACATACACATGCAATGCTTTTTTGCAAACACACGTATATTTCTTTTTACAGTTGATAAACTCCAAGAAATTTCAATCTCACTTTATTCCTTTTTCACAAATTTTAAGATGTGCCTTTCTTCATTATGACGGCGGTACCTAGTTATACAGGAAGGCACAATTTTGTCATTTCATTACCTTATTTTACTACCGGTAGTTGATAATATTCAAGGTAAATGCGTGATACATTAGGTATTACAAGGCAGTTTGGGTGTTTTAACCTTTTAACGTAAACTTAAAAAGGGTTCACTCAACAACAAACGGAAGAACCGTTAATTGATACTCGGATAATATTAAAATATTCTGTACATAATTATTATTGCTCCACTGTAATGTAAAAGGCATTTACAAAAACGTGCTCAAATACAGAATTGGCTTGTTAATCACAGATCAATAAAAAGAAAGAAGTTAAGATTGTATAGTTAGTTACCTTCTGCTAATGGCCGAATTCACGAAGGATTGATTTTTGATTAAAGTTACGTTCAAGTATAAATTGGTCCCAGGTTGACAGAGACTTAACTATTTAATCTCAGATCAAATGCTTTGGTTAATTCGGCCATAAGTGTCATGTTCCACGAGCGAGGCTTCATCAAGGGTCATCCAAAACTTAGAAGTGATTTAAAGCTAAATAAGTTTTTTTAGAACTGCATTTTTATAACAAACTTTTTTGCACATTGCACTTTAATATTGCAATAAAATGCGTACACAAAATTTCGTCTGTGCTGTTGACCGTTGAAGAGTTCCTTTGCCTGGAGCTTATCCTGGATGTCGATTCAGAACATGCTTACCACAAAAATTCATTATCATTGGAACTGAACCAACATGTAAAATTTCAACTCGATCAGAAACCGGGAAGCGGGTCAAAGATATGGTTACAGACAGACACCGGGACAGGTGAAACTAACAAAGGCTTTTAAAAAAATAGGTTATTTAAATTATGGCATTTTAAAAACACGCTTGTAGTGAGTTTTCGAAGAAGTAACGTAAGACAAATTGTAAGAAAAACGTAGTGCCGCCACTTCCCTGATATATTAATTATTATTTTATTATACATTTTAATTAACACATAAACTGCACCTCCGCGTCACTGCAAGTCAAGATGTGAGTGGGTGATGTTCAACATTAAGTCTAAATCTCTGAAAACAAAGTTAAATTCTAAGTTGGGTTTTGGTACATAGCGAGTTCAATGTCTTATGACAAATTAATAGAACGTATATGTTGTCTTTAAAAACTGTATCTGCTGTACCTATCAATAAATTACAAACTCCAAACAGTAAACAGTAAAACAGTAATGTGAAAACGAACAGTAAAACAAAAATATGAACAAAACATTTGAATAATGATGAGTTGTTGATAACCGTCATGGAAAAGGTAACCTAGCTACGCAGCTTTAAAAAAGTACTCTATACTTTTTGAATATGTTAAAATTGCTATCCACTAATACTATTGCGTGCACAGAGCACATGTCAATGTCTAAAAAAAACCGCTTTAAAAATCGAATACAATGATGCGATAAACGAACGAGAGCACTAATTAGTGTCTCTTGGTGGCTTACAGTTTTTTTTTTTTTATAATTTCCGGAGGGTTTATCACAAGGCGAGTTATATTGAACTTAATTATCATCTGCAGCGCTCACACTGAATCAATGTCGCCAACGTTGATGCGGTCCTCCGCTGCAGTCACAGAAAAGCCCAGAATGCGCGCATCAACTTTAAACATCTTATTTTTCTTAATCTTTTTTCCTTTACCCTGAAATTAAAATTTGAACTGTATAGGCACACGGAACAGCGAAGGCAGAGGAGCGAGATCTATTCACGAGCCGATATTTTCAGTGTTTAATTTATTTATACCTTGACCTCCTGATAGTCTGAGCAGGACGTAGTGCGAGGATTCACCGCAACGGCCGGGGAGCAGAGATCATCGGAAGGCGTCACCGTGCCAACACGAAGCAATTTGGATCTGCCAAAATATACACGTTACAGTCTTGAAATAATATATAAAAAGTAACTAACTGTTTTGAAGTGCTATGTATTATTTACACAACTCCGTAATAATTTAGTTTCAAATATATTCATTACTAAAATCGTCATTAAAAAAAATGATACCTCACCGAGTTTTTTGCCGGCTCTTCTCAGTAGAGGATTTTTTCCGAACCGGTGGTAGATTCATTCCTTGACTTTCATAAGAGCTTGTAAAAGCCTAAATTGAATAAAGATAGTTTGACTTTAACTTTGAATGTAAGAAAGTTTTCAAGAATTTTAATCATAAATGTACTTAACACAATTCTTGCTGAAAACGTTCCGATACCTTAACCCTGAAAGGGTACAATACCTTAAAGTTCGGGTTATGTTATAGATATAAGGTGTTCTACATACACGCCGCGACGACTCGTTATGCTTCACATACCTTCTCAGTAAAAGAGAAAAGTATATGCTTTACGGGTTGTCACGGCGTGAATTTAGACGTCTAATAGAATCACAACGTAAACAGTGACATGGGCGCCACTTTATTTATACGTGACTGAATTCAACTCAAAACAGATTAAATAAATTTTAATTAATTTGAAGCTATAAGCCTGTCCAAGTAAGTACACTAGTCGATTAAAAGAAATGTATAATTTTGTTAGATGGAGTGCGTGGTACTAGGAGTTGCAAATGGCCGGACAGAGAAAAGGTTAACTCCATTGCCATTAACTAACCTTTTTTCCAAGAAATGCCGGGCAAAGTCGCTGGATTCCTTTGTTTCGCCTAAGTAGCATTTCACATAATCTTTTACTTCGTACGGTGACTCGATATCCTTAAGGAATCCGACGAAGGTCGGTACTGAAAATTAAAATTGTTACGATTACAGCAGCTCTTAAACAGATATGGATATTACATTATACAGATAATTATTTTAATTCATAAGAATATTGCAATGCAAAAGCATAACAACATTGGTACCGTGAAGAGTACGTGGAGGGGGGAACATTCGATCGGGGCGCCCATAGTGACAGAAAACAGCAAAAAATACAATTCTGCCCAAGAATTTAACTCATCTACTAATTACCTATGTGACATGAAGCGGGGGCGTAGTGACATTACAAAATGTATTTGCTATGAAAGAATCGTAGTTCAATATTTGCCCATTTTCCGGATAAGTTGGTGGTTCTGTATCAATAAACTATTATAATATTTTTTCCCCGCCATTTTTCGCATTGCAGCACGCTATCGGCTAGTTTGAAATATGATGATCTGTTTAAGTTGTAAGTTAATTTATGAAGGAGATATTCCTCGAGTAACCTAGATGTGCACTAGTGAGGGATTTTTTTGAAATTCCAACCCTAAAGGGGTGATAAAGTTTGTATGAAAATACCGCGGGCGAAGATGTGGCGGGTCCAGTAGCATATTATATAATTCTGAGCCATACCATCAATCTTGGCGCTCCAGGACGCTAGTACGATCGTACACCACGTGTCGAATTCAGCAACGGGAGAAGCCTCTTTCTTAGCAGGTATATGTAGTGTGCTTTTCTTCTTATTTTTTATGTTTTGTTCGACCGCTTGTGGTAGTTCAGGAGCATTTTCAATAGACTTCGAAGATTGAACAACTGATGGAGAGTCCCAAAAACCACCTGAGAAATCCACAAAAAAATTATATAATCAAATAAACAAATCAATGGTAACGCATAGAGTTATACATATATTTTACAAAGTAAAATTTTACTTTTACACTTCAAGACTCGGTAGAGGTCTTTGAAAATTTGTGAATAACACCTCGTTTCCTGCCGATACCCGCGGTGTAGAGAATTGTAGGTAAATCACTTACGAAAACCTAACATTATTTCTTACTTTTCAAAGGGGTTTTGAAGTTGGTTTTTTTAATTGTTAATATTTTTTTAATCCATAAGGACTAAATAAAAAATATTTTCGTGTTTCATACGATAACGTATGGAACACATTTATTGCATCAACCAACAATAGCATAATGCCAATTGCTCATCAGCATTTACAAAATTTTGGTATCCAAGGTGCAAGGACATCAGTCTCTTGGTTTTTCAAACCCATTTCTATTTTACCACATGCATTTTCATGAGCATAAATTGCTTCACAACTTTATAAAGAAATCCACATGTGAAATACTTATCATTGAGGAGTTCCGGTGGTTATCTATGGTCTTCATCATCAGTTTCAGGTCACCGAATAATGCTTTTAGAACGCAACCGCTTGTTATTACATTAAATACCAGAATTGATATATGCGTCCCTATAATATTTGAGGAGTTCCATCGATTCCTCATAGATCCTCTCATCATACCTCATCTTTGATTACAACGGAACCAACTGGAAGGTCCTATCGATTAAAAAAAGAATTATCCAAATCGGTCCAGCCAGCTCCGAGTAATCGGGGAAAATACATAACCATGGTAAAAAAAGAAAAAATAAACCGACGAATTGGGAACCTCCACCTTTTTGAAGGCGGTTAAAAAACAGAAGTGACACTCGTATCGAGAAACGTTAGTTAGTACCTACGAGGTCAATAATCGACCAAGCGAAGCGTCTCCGTTTCAGCTTGGGCAAAAATGCTTTCGTATGTCCAGCGGATGCCCGTCGTCTGTCCATTTGTTCTCGTCTACAGGTCGCAGTTCTCAACCGATTCTCGTGAAATTTTGTGAGCAGGTTCGATAAATATATAGATTTTTTTTGTCGATTCAGTTTTTTGAAAGTTTTCAAAATGGCGGAGATATGGGGGTTTTTGTAATTACAAACTTATTTGCGGTATTGGTAAACTGACCCGACCTATATCGATGTATGGGGATAACAGATTTCCAACGGCAAAGTTAAGTTTGTCGCGAGGTCTACAGCTCACGGACCCACTAGTAATAATAAATTGAATAATAAGTAAAAGACCTCCGTTGTGTGTGTTCGCCCAGGGCGCTTGGCTGGGTTGCGACATGCTGGCGGCGCAGTCCTCGAGCACGTGCGCTACGGCCGCGGCCGCCACCGCTGCTTCCGCCGCCGCCGCCGCTGACTGCTGGCGAGTCTCCGCCTTTTAACGCACAACTCCATTTATCAAATATTTTTTACTTTTTATAAGAAGATTTTAAATGTCACGGTATACATACCTGTATCTCTGCGAGGGTCAACCCCGGAACAGTTGCACTCGGTTTCTTTTTCGCCCAACCAAGTCCAGCTTGCATTTCCTAAACACACAAAAACTTAAATTTCATGGAGACGATAAATAGTTTTGTCACTCATTGAATACGATAATTAATTGACACTTCGGGTCCCGTTGTCTTCCGATTGAGATCAGAGTTTTACCGATGGAAACATATTATTCACTATATGTGTACATTTTGTATTTGAAGTAAACCGTAGAGGGCAGAGTAAAAGACCTGTTCGCGCGCTAGGGTGGCGGCCTGCTGCTGCGCGATGGCCTGCATCATGAGCTGCTGCTCCTTCATTTGCTCCAGCTTCTTCTCGCGCTCGAGCCGCTGAATCTCGGCTAACGTCACCCCTTCCTTGCTCGTCGCTTGTTGCGCCTGCGCCGTCACCGCCGACCACGGCGCTTTCTTTATTATCGCTTCGCTGGCTTGACGCTGCGGTTGCTTTTGCTCCTGAACAAACAAAATACACATAAAACTAGCCTATGCCTACACAGAATCCGTTACCGCATTACCTTTGAGAACTATACTATTTTCCGGCTTTAAAAGTATTCAATGTCCTTTATTTGACTATTACTTTTTTATAAAATACTAGCGACCCGTCCCGGCTTCGCACATGTGTAACTTAGAAAAAAAGAGGTGAAAAACGTGAAGTTACTGCCTTTCATTTCAGAATTTCTTAATAAACAATGTTTGCAGCAGATTTTTCGTTACACAATACGAACAAATTTTAGGGCAAACGTGTCTGTCCATAGGAAAAGCACTCCACGCTCTTCTAAGCCCGCAACGTTAAATGTCTGATCTGTCTGTGGCAGCCGAGCGACTCCGGTCCGCGAATTATGTTTCGAGTTCACCTTTGATATCTGCTAAAGTATTTATTTAAATAAAATAGTGTAAAGTAGAATTTTAATCTACATGAAATAAATAATTAATAGTGAATAGGAGAAAATAGCTTCGCAAATAACCTAATATTTTTTAATTCATATTTTAAAGATAAAAATGGTTACTGCGAGTCAACCTTAGGAGATAGAAATATGGCATCGCGGACTTGACTCCAGGCTTTGTTAAGAACTTCAATTTTTTAGCAATCATTTAGATGTATCTATTAACGTTTAAGCCAGCGTAAGCCATATAAGCGCTCAAAAATTTAATATTTTGAGGACTTCATTGAAAAACATTGAATTCTCTCTTCTATATTAAAGCTTATTTAGAATTTTAGGTATACATATATAAACCTCCATGATGAACCACGTCATCCATTGGTGAAAATTGCATCAAAATGCGTTGCGTGGTTATACAGACAGACAGACGCGGAAAGCGACTTTGTTTTATAATATGTAGGAAAGAGATAGAGATCGTTGATACAAGTTCTGTAGTTGGGTTATGAAAAGTTTAAAACCGTACAGTACTATCAGTAAAATACCTATATAGTTTTGAATTTCATATATTAGTGTGGATTTCGACTATCGCATTGACTTGCCTCTTGCTTCTTAACGGCTTCGGCCTGCTTTCTCTTTTTTTTCTCCTCCGCTTCAAGCTTTTCTTCTTCTTTCCTGTGTGACAATAGTTTCATAAATAAACACATTTTGTTTTGAATACGTTGAAACAAATAAATGATTTAATTACACCGAAGAAAACAATGTCAACCAAATGCAAAAACATATTACGGGCGAAGATCCGGGTTTCCGTGGATCCCCAGATTCAGACTCAGCCTAGTTCGGTATCCACCGAAAAATACCAGTGTCTGTAACCATGTGGTTTGTATAAATTAATTTATTGTTATTCTTATTCTAAGAACCAGACAATATTTAACCCCTTACATTACACGCTACACCCGTCTGGACCCGTCTTCAAGTTTGTAACAAATATTTGTAATTATACTTAAGGAAAAAACCGGCCAACCGGTGAGGTTGACTCGCGCGCCGAGGGTCCCGTACTAACCTTTGAAAAACAGACAGTACCTTGTACGTACGGAACCCTAAAAACTAAAAAAAGATGCTTTTAACAACCGATTAACCATTTACAACCTACCTATGAAATAAAACATTCAAAATAGGCGAATTTTCCTAAATAATTTCCAAAATCTTTATCTTAAAATTATAATATATATATATATATATATATTAGATCTTCACAAAGAGACCTTTCATTTGATATGGCACACGATATCATACGCAACACTTTTTTTAAAAAATTTCTAATTTGCCCCCCCCAAATGTGGCATCCATGTTTAAAATTAATTTATTTACGTTACAAATTTCAACTCAATCGGTCCAGTAGTTTCGGAGCAAATTGGCTGTGACACACGACTGATCCTATAAGGGTTCCGTTTTTTCTTTTTGAGGTACGGAGTCGTAAAAGAATATAAAAATTAGTTGTCGAAAAGCAAAACTTAGAAAATGTTGTTAAACAGTTAATTCTAAATAATATAATTGAGTACCTGCAAACACAGAACTGAAAAAAAAATATTACTAAACGCTTTTACTTAAAAATGTTCATACAGTCCCTTAATTCACTTTATTAACTATCTGTGGCATTTATTTTATTACCTGTATAAAAAAAACCCACTGTTCTTCTAATCAAACAGCAATAAATAACTAAATAGTCTTACACTCGTTTTTTTTAATATACCTCTTTCTCTCGGTTTCTTCTGTTGTTTTTACTTCTTCCGTTTTTATCTTCTCCTTAGTGTTTTTTTCTGATCCTTTGACAATAGTAAAACCTTCCTTGATCCATTCCTGTCACAACAAAAAAGATATTTCCTCCAAAATACTCCAAGTAGATAAAAATTAAATTTCTATTCTAATATAAATTTAGTTGTAACTAATTATAATACAAATTGATAAAATATTGCAAAACAAGTTCTTGTTAAGATTTCAAATCATTAAAACCAGAAGTTTGTCATTTCTAAGAAGTAGCCTACCCAGAGATATTGCACAGTTTAGTATCCAATCAGACGGTGTAAGCAACAAAGGGTACCAAATTGTTTTATGTTTTATTTAGTAACCAAACCGAAATAGTTGTACAGTATGCATCTTATCATCTTAATATTAACTTAAACATGCATCTCTAAACAGCTTAACTACCTATTGAACGGATTTTGATGCGGTTTTTATGATGAGTTTTTATATGATGATTTTTCCGTTTTAGTAATACAGCTGATGCGATAATGGTCTTAAATCTTTAGGGTATCCAGGCATGAATAGTTATCTCGGTTTTAAGTTTTGTGACATTTTAAGTATTTACCAATATTTATGCCACAACAACACACAATGTGGGAAAATTTTAACATGTTTGTTAATTCCTTGTATTTCTGAGAAGGAGGCCCTTATAAGACGGATGGATCGAAAGACATCTAGGCTCGGTAATATATAAAAAATAGGTTATGTCCCCTCATGCAACGCGTTAATAATAATAATAATACCTTTTAATTCAGGCAACAAGGCCTTTGCTTTGGGCTTTGAGTACGCAACCCAAGAAAGTGAATACAAAATAAAATAACGCAATAATACCTTTTTCTCCTTTTCCATTTCTTTTTTGCTAACTTTCTCTTCCTTTTTGCTTTTAGACGGAGACAAATCTTGAGACTTTCTCTGTAACATAGTGAAATTTTACTCAATACTGAAGTGTGATAATATTTAAGAGTCAAGTCAAGTCGGACTCGCGTGAAGACGGTTCCGTACCCATCATCGCATATACACGGTGTCGGGAAATGGTTCTGAAAGCGGCGGCGGCTACACGTAGAATATAGACATATCTCTATACTTGATTTTTATTTTAGCTATCACTAGCGACCCGACCCGGTTTCGCACGGGTGTAATTTAGAAAAGAAAAGAGCTCAAGGACGTGAATTTACTGCCTCTGATTATAGAATTTCTGTATAAACAATGTTTGCAGCTGACTTTTAGTTACACAATACGAACAAATTTTAGGGCCACATATATGCTCTCGTTTATAAAGTCAAGTCTCGTTTAAGTCATTAATGCAATAGTTTTAATTTGAAAAATTAATAATTTTGCTAGTAGTAAACTTACCGCCGCTTTGTTTGATTCGTCTTCTTTAATTACAGCCTCTGGAACGTCATCTTTTTTGTCGTCTTTGTTTTTCTTACTCTTGGATTTGTTTTCTTTTGTTTTGACTGTCTTCTCAACTTCAACTTTAGTTTGTTTAGCCTGTTTAACATCTTGCTGTTTAGTTTGCACGGGTTCACTAGCTTTTACGGTTTCCCCTGGTTGCTCCAGCTGATTTGCTTTAGATGTTTTAATCTACCAAAAAATGTATACTATAAAATTGAAATACGACTCGTTCAGTAATCACGAAATTTTAGAAGCTATAAAGTCTACAAATTTGACATTTGCTAGGTAGGTTCCTTTTAGCATGAAGACATATGCTAAGAAAGGATTAAAGTTTGTAGTTGATAAACCGCAGGCGAAGCTATGGCGGGGCCGCTAGTGTACTTCGTATAAGGAGCTAACAAATTAGGGACCGATATTTGTAGAGTCGGTTATTTTCCTCATGACCCACCCTATTAACAAAACTATTTAGTGATTCCTGTTCAATTATCTATTGACCCCACTTAACTATCACTGGCCAGCCTGGCCACATTATTTAAATGAAATAAAATGTCAATAATATCGAGGTCTTTCTTCTATTGATTAGTGTTCAGTAACGATACTGACAGGGGGTGTAAAGCTTCTTGTCAGTAAAATGAATAGAATGATTAAGTTTGGACAGTATTTGACTATTCTTTCAATTTATTTATTTTGACCAGAAAAATAAATCATGAAAATCACATAAAAAAGTGGTGATCGTCAAAGTAGCGTACACCAACAAGATATCTAGGATTTGATGATGCCAAAAAATATTACCTATTTAAAAAAAGTACCCTTGTAGTTTTCGAAATTTAAGGGGCAGTAGGTCGAGTCAAGGTCGTCAAGGTAGCGTACACCGAGTGGATCTCTGAATTGACAGTGTTCCCGGAAATTCTGTATGAGCCAATAAATAGAACCCAAATAGTAGACGCTGCAGTTGTTTGCCACACATTTGATCTCAGTTTGCGACTGTACTATGATATATTTGTATGTAGAAGTTTTTCTAAGTGCCACATATATTATCAGTATTGTTTTGATCGTAAAAAGGGTACTATTTCGGGTACTATTTTTTACGACATAGCCGATTGAAAAATTCGAAAGGCCTTCTGGGTGAAATCTCCCTGTTAAAAGATGTGTACGCCACCTTGACGGTGCGCTAATTTTTACACAGTTAAATAGTCAAATATCTCAGCTATAATACCTACGCAGATGAGACTTGAAGGGCTAGGGGCTACTATTTGGGTACTATTTTTTGGCTCATACAGAATTTCCGGGAACACTGCCAATCCAGAGATCCACTCCTCTCATACCTTGACGTCAAGGTAGCGTACCTATCTACTGCCTCTTATATCTCGAAAACAACAAGGGCACTATTTTTAGGGTTCCGTACCTCAAAAGCAAAAAACGAAACCCTTATAGGATCACTCGTGTGTCTGTGTGTGTCTGTCTGTCTGTCCGTCTGTCACAGCCAATTTTCTCCGAAACTACTGGACCGATTGAGTTGAAATTTGGTACGCATATGTAAGTCAGTGACCGCAAGACGGACGCGCAACGTAAATTAATTAATTTCAAACAAGGGGGCCACTTTTGGGGGGTAAATTAGAAAAATATAAATAAAAGATATTTATACTATAGCGTGTGGCATATCAAATGAAAGGGCTCGTTGGCGGTTTTTTTTTTTTTTAATAAGTACTAATTCGGTACTATTTTTGGCATCATCAAATCCTCAATATCTTGTTGGTGTACGCTACCTTGACGATCACAAAAAAGTGTTCTTAATTTCTATTTTAAATTGATACTTTTGATGTAAACTGACGACTCTAAAAGTATCCGTAAGTAGGTAATTTGTTAGCACCTTATATTATTATATTGAGACGCTCATAGAAAGATTCACAACACAAGTTGGAATTTCTGCATACCCAAGATTTTGCTGACGCACAGAAACTACGTTGGATAGGTCAAGCACGTTTAGCACGACCTGCTCGCCAGTCATTTGTCACTCAGTGCATTCCTTACATATTTGCCTAGTTCGCCAGAGCCGCACTGAGCAACAAACGACTGTCGGGCTTGTCGTGCTAGCCCTCAGAGGCGCGGCAGAGACCTAATTAGTCCAGATGGCCGCTGCATGATTACTTACCCATCGAGTTCTATGCAAATACAGACTATCACGAAAAGTAGACCGAACATAGTAAAGAAAAAATGTGGTCTTTCGGGGCCCACCTTGGGGGGTCCTTCGCAGTGAAAAGATAAATGGTTTACTTCAGACTATCATTTTACCTCTTATGGTTACTAAACGAAACCTATTATGTATTTTATTCATTCTTATCCATTCCATGGGTTTCTGCACGTGGTCGAGATTCATTGTTACAAAATTATGAGCTAATCGTCTCTAAAGCCAACGAAAAAGTTCTTTCGGTAATAATGATATTCTGAAGTAAACGATTTATCTTTTTACTGCGAAGGACTCCCGAGCTGAGCTCCGAAAGACCAAACTTATTCGAGCCTATTTTAGGTTTACTATTTCTAGAAAAAGGTATTTTTATAAAACTCGATCGGCGGCCGATCGGACTATATTGCATGACGGGTCCAATCAGTAAATAGTCGAAGATTTAACTATAAAACGTTAGTAGCGTATCTCAACTGCTTGTCATTTAACTAGCCGTAACTACTGTTTAAGTATGCGTAATGCTAGTAAGTATAAGATTACTAGCAGACAATGTATACCAAAACATTATTTTATTTACTTAGGAGATAATACAGAAACATTTACATACAGCACAACACAATTTTGTTAGTTAAGACATCTAATAATATATCAAAATATCAATAGATACAGATGTTTCCCTGAAAGTTTCTCACTATGAACACAGCGATATTAAATACTAAGATACTACATGCTCAAAAACATTGGTTACAGTTTACCATAGATTGTAGCTTGTATTGTAATATACCAAAAATCAGTCAATAGGGTACTATAAAAAAAACTGTTTATTGAGTTTTGCGACAGCAGTCTTGAAATGTACGCGGGAGCATGAAAATCTATAGTAGTTTATGCAACGGTTGCATAATGATAGGCCTTAAAATACGAGTGCGGGTTTATGAAACGAGTCGACAGGCGAGTTTCATAATAAGATCTCACGAGTGTTTTAAGGACAAATTATGTACAGTTGCATACATAAATTTATCTTCACACATTATAAATCCTCCATGGTGTGTTCAGAAACAATATTTTCTGGCAACAAGGTATTTGTTGCAATCGTGACAGCATTTAAAATATCCGGCGGAGTTTTCACATCGTTCTCGGAGTCACTACTATTCATATTTTCAACTAAAATGTAAATTACAAGCAACTTATTACACACAGCAAAAACCAACATGAATGATGAAATGACAACAGTTATGGCGACAATTCGATCATAGTCAAACAAATGAAGTACCTATTCTCATGTCACTCGAGATCAAATGTCGTGCGGTTTATATTTTAAAAAACATACTGAATTGATATTTCGTATCGATAACTGTTTTAATATCTATGGATACTAGAATAGGGACCAACTTTAGTTTTGAAAGCTGTTCCAAATTTAAATTCATAACGTTACTAAAATTGATACGGTAATAACATTACAGTACAGATTTTACCTAATACCACAGACAAGAAAGTAAAATTGGTTGTAATAATGCTGGTCATTTCCTACGTTTTTGAATACATTATGGAGGTTTTATGATGTGGGTGTAAAGTCTGTTCGCCAAGAGTTCATAAATATTATGAAATCGTTTCGAAATAGCGACTGTCGCTTAACTATCGCAAACTGTATGACGGGCGTCGCTTATCGCCGGGCGCACTGAGTTTCGTGGTACGAGGCTCGCAGATGTTGTCAAGTGCGGCACCGCGTCGGGCGAGCGAGCGCCTTATATTGCCGTATTCCATTCTGGAATACGCTTCGAGTGTGTCGTTTGGGTGTTCCTGTGTTGTTTTAGACGAAGCAATTAATGGTTTCATAATGCGGTGCGGTGTCACGCCGGGCGGAAGGCGGCGATTTTTTTTTCATTTGTTTTGTTATGGCGATTGTGTAGGTATACAATCGCCATATTGCTAAGAAATGTCTTATACGCGCGCGTCAAATGTCATATAAATATGCACTGGCCGAAAAGAAACGGAAAAGAAAAATAATTAACTATGACACATGTTTAAAACGCGTTGAGTATGGATATGACGTGTCTTGTCTTTCTATAATATGTCATTGGCTTCGAGTGTATCGTTTGGGTGTTCGCGTGTTGCTTTCTGTTTATACAGTTAGGCTATTCAATAATAATATTCTATGGAAAAAATATAATATTTTCCCTTGATTTTTTTATTATCATTGGTGAAAATAATTAGCGGGCCGCTATTTGTAATGGTAATGAGTTAAGAAGCCCTGACTTTTTACTTTTTTATCAACTTTCGGCGAACAGACCTTAGATAAAACATAATAAAATCGTTAAGTGGAAAATGTCTGTACCTTAAAGATAAAAATGACAAATATGCTCATAGTATTTTTAGGGGCCTCATACTAGGCAACACGATAGATCCCCATGGTTTTTCTATTTGTTTGATTGTATCTGCGCGATAAACTTTTAAACTACTGGATGGATTTCAATGTGGTATTCGATCGATATTTTATTAAGGACAAATTCAGGCAGGGCATAGTATATGAAAACTTTTTGAAATACAACTGGAAGGGGGTGAAAGACTGCGTTGAAGTTAGTTAGGGAAAACAATAACAAATTTTCTTAAAATCTTGAAATTATGCTTTAAAAAAAAAACCTTTTATTTACTATATAAATGTTTGTTTTATTATTTGGACGTCTCATATGGCCCACCCTATAGTGGTCACACATTCGGCATATTGGAGCACGCTTTCCGGCATTATTTTTAGGTTTTTAGTCCCGCTCGATTAAAGAGGAGAAAAGGAACTGTATTTTTGTATTTATTTATTCTATTTATTCACAGGAAATGCCAATATAATACTGATATACTTTTATAAGATAAAATACATTTGAAATACGATTTTATTTTATAACTAGCTTCCGCCCGCAACTTCGTCCACTTGGAATTCGGTTATACCTAATTATTCCCTCGCGAGCTTTTGACTTATCCCGGATAGATATTATCCCATTTCCTATTCCAGGAGCTAAGGTCTAACTATATACGACGTTTCATGAAAGTCCGTTCAGCCATATGGAGCTGAGTGGTAATAAACCTACAGACACACACACACGAAAACACGCACGCAGACAGACACACACACACACACATACAAAAACATTTGCATTTATAATATTAGTAGGATTAGTAGGCTTGTTTGTTCCGAAGAGTATTTGTATCAAATTTTAAGTAGATATCAGCTTGGAATCCACGGCATCTCATTTTAGGGCAGGCTACATTTATTTCTTGAATGGTTACCTAATTTTTTATTTTATGGTGCATTTATACCAAGTTTCAAGTTGATAAACTAATGAAATCAGTTTTTCCAATACCCTTAGACATCCCTTTTTAGGAGTAGTTTCGTTTTTTTTTATCTATCGCCTACCTAGCTGAAACCTTTTGAAATTAATTACATTTAAGCCATAAATTAACATCCTTAACAGATTCAAACTTTATGCAGATACATCCTGTATGTATGGATTTGGTGCTTTGAAATATTTATAATTAATTGTTTTTCAGATTGAGTAATTATTAAATTATACAGCAACGTATCTAATCAAAAACGATAATAACATTTACGTTAATTATTACTATACTTAACGCATAAATACTAAAAACAAATCACACTAATATTATAAATAGACCCAGTTATCTTGTCGCACTGACATTGTTTTTCAGTAAAGCGTGATTGTTTTTGTTGATCGACCTATGTTATAATGCAATTGTGTGGTATCTCTTTTTGGAGTGATTCGTATATTTGCACCATGTACAAAACAATTTGTTTTCTACTTTTATCAAACAGGTAAACTAGTTAGTGTATATTGTGTTCAAATCTTCCATTGTAACACAGTAATATCTACCTACTAAGCAATTAAATAAATTCCACGCCAATATTAAACAAACACTGAAGAACTGCAAGGGATTGCGTCTGTAATGTGAAATGCAATTGCAAGTAGGTGGTAAATCATTTATCTAAGGTTATCGCTTCGCGTAAGACCAATAAGGTTATTTACTTAAACAATAAAAAAATACTTTTTGTTTACAAGTGTAACCAAAAAGTTTAAACTGAGATTGAGCATAGACTTCAAAGGCGAAAATTCAATTGCATTAAGTATTATTATAAACAACGATATCAAGAAGGTCGATAAAAAGCAATCACGCTCTACTGAAAAACAATTTCAGTGCGACAATATAACGGGGTCTAATTATAAATGCGAAAGTTTGTGAGTGTATGCGTGTGTGTGTTAGTATGTTTGTTACTCCTCCACGCACCAACGGCTGGACGGATTTTTTTGAAATTTGGAATGGTGATAACTTCTAGACTGGATTAACATGTAAGATACTTTTTATGCCGGAAAATAAACGTTCCCGAGGAAATACTTTAACCGAATTCCACGATAACAAAGTCGCGGACAGAAGTTAATAATAATAAAACAAAGGGAAATTTTAACACGACATATTTATTGGCATCAGTTGGCAGATAAGTTTCCCCTTACAACAGCAGCCTGGTGGGCAAGATCGCTTGATTCCCTACGAAAAACTATAACTCGCACTTTTGCATCCTGGCCTACAGGTCCTTGCAAGCTTTAGGAAGGGCTTCTAAAGTGATAAGCAGTGGTATCAGCTTATCACCGTCCTGACGTCACCCATAGTCTGTCTATTGGAGAAAGCAGCTCGATTTCTCAAACGTGCGCATTTCTTCAAATGAAAGCTCGGCGGATAAGATATCGAGCAGCATCTTGAGTTGGTAGCAGCGCCTCAGGTGTGGTGTCTCTGGAGAAGAGGACGTGCCTTGGTTCATCAGTTGACATAACCTCCTATGTAAGCGGGATAAGTAAACCAGAGGCTCTTAGTTTTTGTACCCTACGGAGAGCTCCTGTCTCTTGTGGAATCCCCATTGACTGAAGAATCTCTCGCGGATGCAGAAAAGTTCATGGTTAGACTCAATTATATAATATAGGAAAGAGATAGCTAGATTAGCTAGGTTACTTTATAAGAGATTCGTGGTCTACAAATGGACAGGTTTACGCACACATACAATAATGTAATTCAAATTAATAAATAGATGACAGGAGAAACAAAAAAAAAAACAAGAACTCTTAAATGCTAACAGACTGTTTTTTGGCTTGAAATGGAACGTGGATGGTGAATTTATTAATTTTTTTAATGAATACAGTCGCATGCCGTCAATGTTGCCAAAATAAAACAACTAAACGGCCGCTCAACTAACGGAACGTCAAATCGCTTGATTGATGTTTGTGAATACCACCAGCAGCAACAGGCGCTCAAATTTGAAGCGACCGTTAACTGATCGCCATATTTGAGTGGCCTTTGTGAATTCAGGCATATGTATCCTAAATAATGGCCTTATTCACTAAATATTGAACATATATCGTTTATTTGTGTTTGTCACGCACCCCATCACATCACACCACAACTAAAACATTATACTTTGTTCAGTTCAAAAATCAAATATTCTTTGATTGATAATGATATTTAAAGTCAAAGTCACTCTTAAAATATCTTTATTCAGTTGTCATAAATAGTCCGAAGTTACCTCAGTATATTATTTTTCCTAATTAAGTAAAAATAAATAGATGGAAAGTAAATGAGAAAGTGAGACTCTTTTGCGGGCGTGAGTTTGGTTCGCCCTCGCATCCCTTTCTAACCAACCAATGATATAATTTAAATAAAAATACCGACCTTCAATTTAACACATTTAATTTTAACGTTCTTTTATAATTCTTCTGCACTGAAGAGGAGGTTTTAATGTTCATCACTTTATGTATTAACAGTTCACCAGGTGGAAAAGATCTCGACTTATTTAACATTTGCTATGTCCACAGAGAACATATGAGGCACAAGCATGTTATCCATGCAAATACAATATTAAATAATAAGCTGTAGCTTATGTTTACATTAAAAAGATAAATAAAAGTTCATTTTGTCTCTCGTCACAGATTAGATGTTCGAACAAAACTTGATGAAACTCAGCTGGCAGTAACAAAACGGACACTACCGTTTGCTTTCCAAGAGCGTAGTAGATAACAGCCATTCTTGATCATAACTTAAGATAATAAAAAAAAAACCTGTGAACAAAATATTCACGGTTCAATTTATAATATCATCGCTTTACTAAAAACACGATCAAATAACTTACCACGATTAGGTTTTCAGTGCTGAATATAAATATTTCTATTATTAACTATCCATCCTAAAAAAGATGATGTTGATATAAAGATGATTTTAAGACACTTACCAAGGATTTACGGCTAGATGGCAATTTTGGAGCTACACAGTCGAGGTTAAATTATAAAAATCTGCCAGCGGCAGGGCCGGCTGTAACAATAAGGAAAAACTAGTGGCTCCGTGAGCTGTAGACCTAGCGACAGACTTAACTTTGTCGTTGGAAAACTGATATCCCCATACATCGACATAGGTCGGCTCAGTTTACCAACACCGCAAATAAGTTTGTAATTACAAAATCCCCCATATCTCCACCATTTTGAAAAAAATCGAAAAACCGAATCAACAAAAAAAAACATTATAATTATCGAACCTGCTCACACAATTTCACGAGAATCGGTTGAGAACTGCGAGCTGTAGACGAGAACAAATGGATAGACGCCGGACATCCGCTGGACATACGAAAGCATTTTTGCCCAAGCTGAAACGGAGACGCTTCGCTCGCTCGGTCGATAAACTTAGCAAAAGAATAGAATATTAACGGTGACTGTCGGAAGACAATACTCAGAAAAGCGGCTATCGAAGTTCCGGAGCCGTGTGGGGAGATGCTCACATCACGCCAGCTGGGAAACGATAAAGGATCCGAAACTAACCAAATAACTACGAAGTGATGGAGACTCGTTCGAAATTAACACCAAAAATTATCACTTCCACAATTATGGAAAATAAATGAAATTATATTTTGTGAGTAATACTTTTTTCATTTTTCATCGTTTTACTTATACTTACTTTTTATTTACATATGAAAAACATAAACAAACGTTGACGTCAAACTAAAAAAGATCCTCTTAGACCACTAGATCGTTTGAGTAGATCATAAGAAAATTATTTAAATGAACGTTGCTTTGTTGTAAATAAAGTCTCAGTACTTAGAATTGTGATTTTGATAACCTATGGGATATTCTAGGCTTAGTTTATTAAAAAGATCGATTTCCCAAAACTACTTAACTTGAGAAGAATTAGACTGACAGCGTGCGCGGTGCGCTGGGTTGAAAACGGAACGCAATAGAGCTGTCATTTCTCGTTCACTTGATCCAGTTTTATAATTGTAAACATGTAGTTAATTAGTATTAATTGATTGTGAAACTAGTGCAAATAATCACTGAGGATGTTGGTAAACAATGTGCATGATACTGCAGCATCGCCAGCTTTTATGTACGGTTAGTAACTATTTAATCCCATGTCAACACCTGAAAGTGTAAAACAGTTTAGGCCTTTACCAGCTCTTATGCCGTAATGTTGGTTTACTGCGATATTAACGCATATTACTTTTCTCAGCTATAAAATACTGTTATAAATAACGATACGTCTGGTAATAAAGAAGACTCTGTATATGGAACTACGTTGACGTATTACTCCCAGGAACCACCCACCTTCCAGACCACTCTTATATTATTACATTGTAATCTTTTTAACATTCTGTTTGTTTGATCACTAATATTTTTAGTTATTTTATTGTAAAAACGTATACAATGCGTGGACCCAAGCTTGCCCGGACACTGACCTGCCCGGAAGCCCCGGTCCTCAGCGGCGATGGGACGAGCCGCTCTGTAGGCAAACCTCCACCAGCTTTTCAGAGCGCGCTCGACTCCTTGCCGTTGCTGATTGGGAATCCGGGCAGTGGCTTCAAGCTCTGCCCTCTACCCAGATAGGAACCCTTAATCGATAATTCGGCTTTCCGCCTATCTGTAGCCCTACGCCTGGGAGCGACACGCGTTGTCCCACATCGCTGCCGCTGCGATGAGCCAGTCCACCAGCTCGGCCCCCATGGTCTTTCGTGCAGCAGGAGCGCGGGACGTCTCCCGCGCCATGCCAGCCTTAAGGATGGACGCCGGCGGGAGGCCTGACGGCAGGACGCTTATGCCTTGGAAGATGGAACGGCCCCTTGTTTGGGACGCGACGTGTTCTGATACACTGGCACCGTCTCATTTTCGTGGCACCGCTGCCAATTCGGCCGAGCTCCACAAACGGCGCAAATACACAGCCCTAAATAGTGGCTATTTCAGCCGTCCTGGGTTGAGACCCTGGGACCCTAGAGGGAGAGCGCCCGCAGGGTCTTTAAGGAATGTTTAAAACGACTGGTGGATATGACGCGTGACCAAAAGGCTGGCTCATATCTGGCACAGAGGATCAGCTTTGCCATGCAACGTGACAACGCTGGATGCGTTTTGGGCACGCTACCAAATGTAGCTGGGGTTTTATTGGACGTGATGTTGCACTTTTGTCTAGGAAACAGTGGCGAAGCGTCAAATATTTCCTAAGGGAAGCCGGAAGAATTAGAACCGTACGTGCGAGTCTGACATTTAGTTAGAGTAACATGGACTTCACTGACAGCTAACCGTAGTTTTCTAGCTTGGCAAAGCCGTCAGGAATCGGCTTGTAGGCAGGCTTCGCCACTGCTAGGAAGAGTGGCAGTTGGCGACATTTCGAAAACGAACTTTAGTTAAATAACCGATTGAAAAAAGTTGTTTTAGCTTTAAGTTGTTAAGTACTTGTATAAATGTTATTGTTGTTATTTCATTTTATATAATGGACTTAGTGTGTTCAGTTTGAGTTCTGATTACACATGATTTTCTGCCTGCTACCTTTGCGATCAAAGTTCTTTAGTAACTGTGTAACTTATTTGTGATATTATAATACGTTAGAAAGCTAAAAATAGGTAAATGTTCTTTTTTAATAATTTGCCTATCAGGTGCCCTAGATTTATATATTTTTTGTTTTAAGTCATTTTTGAGGAAGAACTTGATGAATTTGTGACAAAAACAAATAAATTAAGAATTGTTAACGAATCATGTGACTTTTTTTATAAATTAAACAATTTTTGTCTGTATAGTTTTGCGCAGGATCTCCTATGATTTGACGGCATTTTCGACTGTATTGGGGCGCATAATTGAACGACGACGCGCAACGCGAAACTAAGTTCAGGTAGGCTAATTAGCTAAGTTTTAGTGTGCCACTTTGAGAGTGCGTATAACATGGCTATCTCTTTTTACATTACATCATTGGCTAGACTATACAAAAAAATATCTCCTGATGAAGCCACCTGAAGCGCTGCCACCAACTAGATGCTGCTCGATTGCATATCGATTGGAGAAATCTGGCTTCTCCAACAGACTATAGGTGGCGTCAGGATGGTGATAAGGTGATACCAGTGCTTATCACTTTAGACTTGTATTAAAGCTTGCAAGGATCTCAATACATGCGGCTATAGGGCACGATGCAAAACTGCGGCTCGTATTTGTCATAGGGAAGTTGAGCAACCTTGCGCACCAGGCTGATATAAGGGCATATGCGCCAACTGATGCCAATTAATATATTATATTCGAATTTCCTTTTGTTTGCTTATTTTTGATTTATTTTATTTATGCGCTATAGTAATAATTCACATTAATTTTATGACGTGTTTGATAGTTAAAAATCATTACTTACTGCATAAATCAATAATTGCTCCATATGCAGAACTAAAGTGTATTACAATTTCACGTCACCGACAAAATATTTCTTTAAAATAGTGAATACAGACGTACCGTAGAAATGTATCGAGAATTAATAGGTAGGGGGGGTCGGTACTCGAAGCTCGCGGCAGTTATAAGGTCAGGTGAGGTTCAGATAACGAGCGTTAAGCGCTCGTTTTGATAACACGCTTTCACTACAACACGAAGTTTGATCAAGGCGTACACATGTTAACGCGCTATTGCACGGGTGCAATTGTAAAAGTGCGTTAGCAAAACAAGTGCTTGAATTTTGTCATCTGAGCCTGGCTGACGGCGTTGTTCAGATGGCAAGCGTTGAACGCGTGTTGAGTGCGCGCTGAGATTTTGCGTAGTTTTTGGGGCGCATAACACGACTTGCAACTGTTCTGCTTGTTCAGATGATAAGCGTTAAGCGCGCGTTTACAACTACACGTTTTTTATTCATAAGTAGCCATAGGCGTCCGCGTGCTAACGCGCGTCCCATAAGAACAGCAGTACGGGTTGTGTGTTCTCAAAGCGCGTTAACACGTATTAGGCATTAGCGCAACGTAGAACGCGTGTCTACATAAAACGCGCGTTAGTATGTGAACGTCAAGAGCTACATAATAGTAGTTTATGCAACGGTTGCATAATGATAGGCCTTAAAAATACTAGTGCGGTTTTCATGAAACGAGCCGATAGGCGAGTTTCATAATAAGATCGCACGTGTATTTTAAGGCCAAATTATGCAGAGTTGCATACATAACTTTATCTACACACATATTATAAATCCTCCATGATGGGTTCAGAAACAATATTTTCTGGCAACAAGTTATTTGTTGCAATCGTGCCTGCATATTTCCGATATCCGGCGCATTTTCACATCACACACACTCCGAGAAGACTACTTACTATTCATATTTTCAACTAAAATGTAAATTACAAACAACTTTTTCTATTCAATTCAAAAACAATTCTACTTTCGTTCAGCAAAACACCAACATGGCGATCCTCCGCCATTTTTTTTAAAATCATAGACAAACGGATGAAGTCTCTATTCTCACGTCACTCTTGATCAAATATTGTGCAGTTTATATTAAAAAAACATACTGAATTGACGTTTCGTATCAATAACTGTTTTAATATCTATGGATACTAGAATAGAGACCCACTTGAGTTTTGACAGCTGTTCCAAATTTAATCTCGTTTCTTTACTAAAAACGATAAAGAAGTCATGTTATTTCTTTATCGCAGCACTGGTTTTTCCTAATTGGTTGTTAAAATGGTGGTCATTTCCTAAGGTTTTTGATTAACCAATGGAGGTTTTGTTGTGTTATGTCAATAAAAAGAAAAATAATATTTGAATTTAAAATATTGTTATGTGGAATATGTCAATTCTTGACTTCATTAAATAATCTTCTTCAAGCAGTACCATCTTTGTGATTTTTATTCCAACAAATCGTTATAGTGTTGTTTTTAATAAGAAAGGTTGTACATTTTTTAATGCTGAGAATTTTACTTATACAGGTGATGCAGTTCTACATGGGTCCTGTTGTGGTGGATTGTACACTTTAGATATTACAGTCAGTATGCCCAAGCCCTTATCAGCGTTCGATGTACAGTGCGATGTATCAAGTTTTCGTTTATGGCATAAACGTCTTGGTCATTTATGTCGCATAGGATTACAAAAACTTAACAGAGGTAATCTGGGTGTGCAGTACACAGAAGTTGATAAAGAACCTTGCATTGCGTGTATAGAAGGTAAGCAGGCACGGAAACCTTTTAAGAAAATATCATATAAGAAAGCAACATCAAAATTAGAACTTATTCATTCGGATCTTTGTGGTCCAATGTCAGATAATTCTTTTCAGGGAAATAAATATGCTTTAACTTTCATAGATGACTTTACTCGTATGATTTTTATATATTTTATTTCTTCAAAGAATGAGGTTAAAAGTAGGTTCTGTATTTTCAAGTCAATGATCGAGAGAGAGACAGGTTTAAAAATTAAAATCTTGCGAACAGATAACGGGACCGAGTACGTGAATAAAGAGCTATCCGACTTCCTTCGCAATGAAGGAATAAAGCATCAAACGACAGTCCCGTATTGCCCTCAACAGAATGGCGTGTCAGAGAGAACAAATCGTTCAGTAATAGAAAAGGCGCGTTGTATGCTCGCAGATTGTTCTCTGTCCAAAGGTTATTGGCAAGATGCTGTCGAAACTGCTGTTTATTTAAAAAACCGATGTCCACATCGTACTCTCGACGACAAAACACCATTCGAATTATGGTACAATAAGAAACCGGACTTATCTCATTTGAAGGTGTTCGGCTGTCGCGCAATGGTCAAGATCCCTGATTGTCATAGGAAAAAGTTAGATCTAAAAGCAGCGCAATATATTTTCGTTGGATACTCAGAAGATCCACGAAACTATTATTTTCGTGAGCCAAGTTGTCCAAGAAGGTTGATAAAAGGAAGAGACGTGGTTTTCTTTGAAGAATCGTTCTCTGATCTCAAAATAAAAAACGAGGAACCAATTACTTCGACCTCTCATACAGACTCGATTTTAGAATTGTCTTATAGACCGGAATGTAATCCAATGTTGTCAAACGAACATGCTGAAGAAGTTATCGAAGTTGGTAACTGTGTAACGGAATCAGATATCAATCAGATCCAAAATACTTCAGATTTCTTAAGTGCTGATGTTAATTCTGATGTAGAAAATTCAGCTGATCAGACAGTAATAGCTCCTGGCGAAAGATATCCACTCAGAAACAGAATTGCTAAACATTTTGATGCAAATCTTATTTGCAATGCTGCTTGTATCAATTCTGATGAACCTCAGAGTTTTGCAGAAGCTATTAGAGGCGAAGATAGTGCAAACTGGCAGTCTGCAATGAACGATGAATTTAAGTCGTTAATGAAAAATAAAACGTGGATATTAGTGGAAAAAGAGAATAAAAAGATTATACCATGCAAATGGGTATATAAAGTAAAAAAGGACGCTGAAGGAAAACTGGTTAAATATAAAGCAAGGTTGGTTGCTAAGGGTTTTAACCAGGTATCAGGCGTTGATTATAACGAAACCTTTTCTCCGGTAGTTCGCAATTCATCGCTGCGTACACTAATTGCATTGGCGGCGGAAATGGATTTAAAAATGCAGCACTTGGATGTGGACACTGCATTCCTTAATGGAGACCTGGAGGAAGAAGTCTACATGCAACAGCCCCAAGGGTTTATTAAGCAAGGCGAAGAAGAAAAAGTTTGTCTGTTGAAAAAATCCCTCTATGGATTGAAACAGGCGGCTCGCGCATGGAACATAAAATTAAATATAACTTTATCGTCTATAGGTTTTAAACAAACCTCTTCGGAACCTTGTGTTTACACGAAAAAGTTTGGTAATGAAACTGTCATCCTGGCTGTGTATGTTGATGACGTAGTAGTCTTTTATAAAGAAGAAATGTCATTCGCGAATGTCAAAAGTCAACTGCAAAATTATTTTTCCTTGAAAGATTTAGGAAAGCTCGACTTTTGTTTAGGACTTAATGTGAAACGCGTGAATAGTGAAATACGTGTTAATCAAAAAACGTATATTCAAACAGTTTTGACACGCTTCAACATGCAGGATTGCAAACGGATGCATGTACCAATGGAAAATAATAAGCTTGAGAAAGGTAAACAAATATCTGATGGCTCATATCCATATCAAAACTTAATTGGATGTCTTATGTTCCTCGCGGTGAACACCAGGCCAGATATATCTTACGCTACAAGCTATTTGAGCCAGTTTAACAATTGTTATGAAAAGAAACATTGGTTGGCCGCAAAGAGAGTGTTGCAGTATCTGAAAGGTACAATTGATTACTGTATTACTTACAGGAAAACTGGTGCATATTTATGTGGATATACGGATGCAGATTGGGCGAATTGCGTCTACGACAGACGATCATACACAGGATTTTATTTCATGCTAGCTGGAGGGCCCATTAGTTGGGAGTGTAAAAAGCAACCGACGGTAGCCTTGTCTTCAACGGAAGCCGAGTACATGGCTTTGACTAGCGCCGCGAAGGAAGCAACATTTCTTAGGAGGTTAGTGTATGAGATTACAGGCAACGTTGATAAGGTAGTACTCTATAATGATAGTCAGAGTGCACAAAAAATCGCGCTCAATCCAATCCACCACAACAGAACAAAACACATCGATACCAAATTTCATTTTATACGGGAAAAGATATCTGATGGTGTTATTGTTGTAGAATACATAGAATCAGATAAAATGTTAGCTGATATTTTAACAAAGCCTTTAAGGCGCACAGCTCACCAAAGGTGTGTTGTAGGTATGGGATTAGATAAATAATTTAATTGTATTTTATACCTACATTATATTTTTCGTATTTATTGAGGGGAGGATGTTGTGTTATGTCAATAAAAAGAAAAATAATATTTGAATTTAAAATATTGTTATGTGGAATATGTCAATTCTTGACTTCATTAAATAATCTTCTTCAAGCAGTACCATCTTTGTGATTTTTATTCCAACAGGTTTTATGATATGGGTGTAGATAAAAACATTTACTTAACGTGTTGTTGTAAACGCAGTGTATATTGTTTGTTACGAAGTACATAAATCCAAGTTTTCTTTAGTAGGTAAATTGCTTATGTTATTTGTTAATAAGTATCTAATTTTGAGTACATTTCTATACTCTTTTCCGGTTAAACGTCAGCAATGGTAACAATTGTTACTTGTGTGATATAAACAACGCATAAATACTGAAAATGTTCTGAATAGCAAACGCTTCAGCAGAAAATATGGCAATTTGTTATTCGACAACATATGCGAATGTGTCGCATCAAAACATGTCAGTAGTAGCTACCTATCGACTAAGATAACGTATGTATTAATATTTATATGGTGTATCAGAAGATACAGTCACCAAACAAAAGCGCATAATAATTAAAACGAGCTGTATCGTAAGTATTTTTGAATAATTACCCGCATATCTTCGTTCATCTCCGATTCCTTTTCGCGGTACATCTGTATTGCTTCTGTATTGGCAGTTAACGTATCTTTCTGTATTAACTTGTGCAACTCTTCCAGGTTAGCTGTAGCACTGATAGACGAGGTCTCTTCTGCTTTTACATTTACAGGAACTGGCATGCTACTATGCTCGTTCATAAATGGCGTATTAGGGCCTAAGCCTGCGCCTTGGGCCGCTCGTAACTGAGCTAAAATTTGGTCTTCCGTTTTCATTTCTTTAACAATGTCTTCAGGTAGCATCGAATTAGACGTTACTGCTGTAGGCTGAAATTAAAATTGATTATATTCACCTACATGTAGTACATTTTCAAATAGACCAAAATTTTATCAATTATCAATTATCGTTATCATCAATGAATAAAAAACTTAATAATTCATAAAAAAGCCAAAAAAAGATGACTTTAATTGCATTTCATACAAAACCAGTCACAAATCCGGGATTGAAAGCCCTAGTCCCAAATTGCTCAATTTGATATTATTAAAAATTATAATTGGAACAATATTATAAAAAACGAAATCACCTATTTTGTTTTACACTACGTATTGTTTCGACGAAGTGAGAAGCATTTCTTCTCACCGAGGTAGATTTCATTAAATACATTGTTTTTTGACTTAACTGAATTAAAATCACCGCAGTCGGGTATTGTGTTTTATAGGTGTCTGTCTGTCTATCCGTCTGTCACAGCCAATTTGCTTCGAAACGAATGGACCGATTGAGTTGAAATTTGATACACGTATGTAAGTCGGTGACGGCAGCATGGAAGTGTATGGTATGGTAAATAAAGGAATTTTAAACAAGGGGGGCACTTTTGTAGTATATGTGAATTACCATCAGGTGGGTAGAATAAACTGTATATCGCGTCGGTTGCCTGCTACTTATATAAGAACACGATCACCGCCGGCGCCGCGCGCTCCCTCCACCTGGCGCACGTCCCACCGTTAGCGGGAGTTATAAACCATACAAAATCCATAACTCCCGTGTGCGTTAACGATTTTGTATCTTTTATAACTCCCGCTGACGGCGTGGCGTGTAAAGCAGCTAAATCGGCTAAAGCTGCTCTATACGCCTGCGTATAATAACACCCTATCCGAGCAAGTGTGATGAAAATTTAATTAAACCATCTTCTACATACAATATCATTTTGGTAAGGTCGAAAACAAAAAGCAACTTTAGAACAGGTAGTGAACGAATATGTAACAAACTTAAGTAAATATATGCCGTTAATGTTAATTTTACACAAATGATTTATATAAACAATAATTAGAACATACCTGCTGATCCCAAAAAAACATAGGTAGATTATTGACTCTCATATCGTTGCGCGCATTCATAGACTGTTGCATCCACACGAGATCAGGGGACGTTGACGACTGGCTCCACAAAGATTCAACCTAGACAAGTAGTAAAGACGAATAAAATTTAGGTCTAAATATTTTGTCATTCTCACCAGTTTTACGAACATAACAAAATCATAGTGATACACATTAAGGAGAGTTATAAAAAAAACCGTTCAAGTGCGAGTTTGACTCGCGCGCCGTGGGTTCCGTACTCACCTATGAAAAAGAAACAGTACCTTGTCAAAAATAGCTTTTAACAACCGGGTAACCATTAGAACTTACCTATGAAATAAGACAAAAAATAACTTTCGGAAGCTCCTATCTGGATGCAATAGTCGAGTCCTCGGGATAGGTGCAAGCAATTACCTAAATATAGTATTTAAGACAACTTACGTCCAATCCAAGGCCTGACTGAGGATTCATCATAGACTCATTAGACCCCTGGTGGCGAATACCAAAACTGCTCATTGGGCCCATGTCCTAAAATTATAAAAACATATTTTTGTAAGAAGATGTTTCCAGGCTAAAACTGAACTTGAAAAGCATTTTGACTATTCCGATGGCTAGTGACAAATCAACGACGTCATGCAAAATACGCGTTCATCAATACATACAGAGCAATACCTAACGTTTGCTTGGCTATCAGATGCAGAACTGCAACCGCTAGACGGCAACAAATGTGTATGGCTGTCTACGTATTTAATAAAATTATAAACATGTACTCGTTATCGAGTCATGAATATAAAGTTGAAGCTTGGCTTTTAGGTGTCTTTCACGTGCAACTAGCGGGCGCGGTGGCGGGCGCGGTGGCGGGCGCGGTGGCGGGTGCGGTGGTGGGCGCGCTGACTTGTTGAACACTTGCATACAACGACTTATGTTTGATATTTCGTGACCGCGCCCGCGTGTTAAAGTGAAAGACGCCTTATTCATAGACTATGACGAAACTAAAGGAATTACACCTTGAAAAAGGGTCATTATATTGGACATATATATATACACGCATGAACGCACGCACGCACGCATACGCACACACACAGACACACTTTAAAGATATCTTATACTATTAAACGAGCAATTCTTGTATGCCACGACGATCACGCAAACGGCACTAAATTTTTTGGGTCTAAACATCTATATCTCAGGTTCTTATCTTTCATATGTTTCATAGACTTTCTTTCTTAAATGTCAAAAATATAAGCCTTCCATTGGCCCGAGCAAAGCTCGGTCTCCCAGGTACTACTGACAAACATGAAGATAAAATAAGGCAAAATAGAATGTAAGAACAGAATGGGACACAGCACTGACTTCTGTAACACAGGTCTTCAGTACCTAGCTCAGAAGTCAGGAAATTCAAATAAATATTGTACCTATTTTTGTCAAAAAATAATAAAAATAATAATTATTATTATAGCAGTATAGGTAGGCGCAAATAGTCACACATACACACAGTTGTGTTTATCACATGGGAGCAAAATTACACATTTATGGCGAGAATGTATATTTGGATCCAGAGCGAAGCAAAAGATTCAACAGTAGAATCCCGAGTGTGGCAAGGGATTCCAAAGTAGAATAATGAGCGTAGCGTGGGATTCAAGCATTATCGCTCAATATGAAGATTTAACCTGTCTAACACCTGCCTATTTATTAAAAGGCTCTATCTTAAATATCCCTGAGCCCAACTTTGAGGCCTGGATAAGCAACCCAGCCATTGTTTGGAAATTGTTGTCAATTATAAAACAAACTGTTCTGGAAACAGTGGAAGTTACAATACCGCTCTGAACTCCAGCAAAGGCCAAAATGGGTTAACTGGGGCTTACAAATATCCTATCTACATGGATAATATCATGTATGAGTTATTAATTTTTTGGTGTTTGTTTCCACATGGCGCGGGAGAATGTTCAATATTATCAAATTGCATCAACTTACATTACAACAGAAGAACATAAAAAGTATAAAATCCATAATGAGTTATGGATATTATAAATTTTTATGTTATTTGAATTTAAAGAAATTTTAAAACTACTTACGAATAAAAACGTCTTTATTATCGTTTATAAAGAAAAACATTTATATATTTATTGGCATTATTATTAAACAGCTCTTTTTTTACCTTTTAGCTACTGAACCCTAAAAGTCATTTTGGTTGAGAACTTTCCAACAAAAAAAGAATCATCGAAATCGGTTCACAAGGTATTATGAAAAGAATTTCCGGTTTGCGTCTGAGAAATGGACATTTGGAAAACCGATTTACCGCTCCTCTACCTCCGACTGGAGCTGTAGTAGGGCGCAATACTACTACTACCATCGATCGTATTAAACCACCTTAACCTGCGAGTCTTACACCGAGCGCGCACCTCAACACGTAACTGAAAATGAGTGAGGCCGATGGTACACGAGATTTACAAATATGCCAGAACATTCCCACGAAGACGTTTCATACAGAGAGGATTGGACGACACCTTGAAAATTGATCTTATCGATTTAAAAAAGTACTCTAGAAACAACAGTGGATAAATACATTTTAGCTTACGTTCTCAAAGTATCTATGGTTGCAACCGTTAAAGTCTAAAAATAAAAATGATACCCGTGACGCTAAGCTGCAGGCAGCAGGGAAAAAGAAATCCAAAAAATATACAACCGGACGGTGGAAAAGAATTTTCCAATCGTGAGTTACAAAAACAAATGAACAGATTCAATATAAAGCGTTACTCACCATTTACTATTATGAAAGCGTCCATCCTGGAGCGGGTGATAAGGACTATAAAACTTTGGTTGAGGCAATTATTCGCCTTGAAGGGTTCATATAATTGGACTAGACAAATTGACAGAGTAGCCAAACGACATAACACAAAGGTTCACTGTACCACGGGTATGGCTCCCTCGACCGTTAAATACAAAGTTTAACCTTTTGAACGCCACGGCTAACGGCGAAAAAGCGTGCGACGAGCGCTCGACGACGGCTGTAGCCGACGCAAGTGTATGGAAAACGGCATATCGTGGCGTCAGGGGCACGGAAATCTGCTGCCGTCTACAGCAGACTGGGGCGTTCAAAAGGTTAAACACCTTCTACGTGAGGTTTATAATCATATAAAGGTCAAGCCGACCGCTAAATACAAAGTTCGAGATTATGAAAGGATTAGCAAGTATAAATCGATTTTTGCAAAAGTATATACCGCGAATTGGTCTGCTGAAAATTTTCAAATTGATACAGTGATAACTGCAAAACCCACCACTTATTTATTGCGTGATGCGCAAAACGAACCCATCGCCGGCTGTTTTTATGAACAAGAATTACAAAAGGTTTAAGGGTCCTGAGATTTCCCTCGTCGAAAAAAATTTAAAGAAGAAAGGAAACAAAGTTTACCTCAAATAGTTCGGATTAAACGTCAAAACTTAGATAAGAGTAATGTTTTCAACTGATTATCGTTCAGTTACATTATAGAATTACAAGGAACTCACCATGTGATTATAAATGAAAAATACACTTTAATACACACACGCACACACCTTTACTTAATAATGAATATAAAAAAATTATAAAATCGCATAGCCTTTAATTACACAAAGATTGATATAGTCAACATTCGCAACAAAAAAAAGTTATTCGAGGTTACTGTTGTTGTTAATTAATGGTAAAAAAATACATCGAGGTGCCTCTACTTTCGGTTAATGAAATCATTATTAATGAGAGAAATGTATCTTCAATATTATTATTAAAAAGCATACCTATAGCGAAAACATTCAGTTGGATGTTCAAATAGTGACATGAAAATTACGTAGTTCACATATACATCACCCACGTTTTCCTCTATATATGTTGAAACACCATCCCACGTACACATTAACACATAATAATACTCATTTGGAAATTTCGGCTATTAAAACCCCTCTTAATATAAAAAAAAACGTAAGGGGGAATTTCATTCACCCAAAAGTGAATAAATTCGTGACTATCTAAATGTCACCATTTTCACCTTGAAATCGTTCGCATCAGCGAATCATGCTGTTATGTATTTCATTGAATTTTCCAGCGTATTGGTGTAATACTGTAATGCTGTATAAATTATGTTTAAATGAATAAATAAGAAATGTATATTTTGAAGAAAAAAAAACCGGCCAAGTGCGAGTCGAACTCGCGCACGAAGCGTTCCGTACCATTATTTATAATCAAGCAAAACAAAAATGACGTTCGTTGTATGGGAGCCCCCTTAAATATTTATATTATTCTGTTTTTTTAGTATTTGTTGTTATAGCGGCAACAGAAATACATCATCTGTGAAAATTTCAATTGTCTAACTATCACGGTTCATGAGATACAGCCTGGTGACAGACGGACGGATGGACAGACGGATAGCGGTTGTTACCCTTTGGGTACGGAACCCTAAAAAAAATAAGAACTGTTTAAATTAGAATACAACATTGCACTTTAAATTAGGTACATTCGCGCACGCGCACACTGAAACACAATCTCGAAGGTACGCCCGACAGCTTTCTTTACAATCATATATGCACTTTGCCACTGTCAAGTCGCCAGCGCATTATCCATAATTTCGACGAACCGCCCGGATGGGTACAATTGGCCACGTCTTTCAACGTGACCACTATGCGTCGAACTTGGACGGTTGCCGGCTGCAGGCTTCAATTAGTAATGGGCAACGATCTCAAAAGAAGGATATGGCGTTCAATACAACTGCGTTGAACAAATGTCTTATTTCGCGTCATGGTAACGCCATCTATTTACAAGTTTATAATCTACGAAGCTCTATTGCCGACGTCTTAGTTCTTATGACATTTACACAGTCTTATTTTGCCTGATTCATTGCTCGCTAGGAGCTACGAACCACAAAACCAAAACGCATGATCAGCCAATACTGGACCCTTCCTCAATGTAATAAGAACGCCGATATCGGCAATATTTACCGAGTATGCAATGGTGTCATTTGACACCAAAAAAGGGTGCATCGCGAAAATCGCGTTGGGCAGTTCCTTACTATATATTTCTATGGTAATGGGATATTGAATCGAAGCTTTTTCACACGAATCCAGGTTATGTATTTACTAACCAGTTCGTTAATTTCTACAGGCGAAATATTTGAAAAAAGTTTTTTGAAATTATAGAAAAAACTTACGAGAGAATATTGCGCCAGCGCTCACTATGTATTGTACTAATTGCAGGATCGGAATGACATTTATGAACTTTCACAGGATATGTGTGCGTGTGTGTTATGGAGTTATATTAAGATGTGTTCTAATCTTAACGATAAGAACTAATACTATCACTATCAACCGGCTCGGGTAAATGATTGTTGGGTGGAACCCACAGGGTAGGTTTCTGCAGCAGCTCTCAGCCATGCTGATGAGGCTGTATTAGTTGGACTTCTCTTGTTTCCATCATCATTCTATGCCATATTTCCACCACATATGGTTGTGATCATCGCCCTGCGCGTCCATGATTGGCGCCTCCAATCGGCGCACAAACCCACGCCCTCGACCTGTGGGAGTGACCATTGGTGGTGGTTGGGGTGGAAGTGTAAGTGGAGACCGCTGTTGTTGTGGTTGAGCGACCATTGGTGGTGACTGCTGCTCTAAACGGTGCACAAGCCCACGCCCACGCGTTATGGGACGGTCCATTGGCGATTGTGCCGCCGATGTTGAAGTCGATGGTTGAGAAGGGAACATTGCTTCAGTGTTAAATTAAGACTGATGTATTATAGTTTGGTTCCCGAGCTGATGTGAACACATACTGTCGCTGCTTTGGTTCAGCAGTGATACAACTCGAAATGTAACTCTATTCTGTTCCACTACCTACACTATTCAATTAAAGTTTCTAATTGAAGATCATTTAATTTTGAGTATTGGTTGGGAATATGTATTGTGGACGTTCTATTTTTTAATTAAAATTTATCACATGAAAGTTTATATGCTATTGTGAATAAATAAAAAAGGCAGCTGGTTGTATCGCGGTGGAAAGATCGTCAGCTGATGGGAGCATCGATCGCCGATTTAAATGCAACAGCAGACGCGTTTTCCGTCAGCATACTGCTAGCTGATTTTTTTATTACTTACAGGATCATATTCTCTATACAATCAACTTATTAATTTTCATCCGGGAGAAAATGCCGTATTTAAGTTATTCGACATTATGCTCCATGCACTAACTGAAAGCTACATCTTTATTGTAATGTTTCGATTAAATCAATACTATTTATAGACACGTTGAAATAGATAAAAAATGAAATAAACGAGCTGTCCCCCGCGGTTTTACCCGCGTAGATCGTATTTTGTTCACAATTTCATGGGTTTAATTTTTTTGCGCAGAGCCCTAATACTTTTTCTTAATAAAAGTAGCCCTAGTTACTCCTTGTAACATCAGCTACCTGCTAGTGGAAGTCACGTATCTGGTATCCTGTAACTTCAATAAATATTGCAAGCACAGAAACTTTTAGGCAAATATGCATCCGATTATCCGATCCCTAGTCATTAGGTAGCAACATTATTTTTAACCGACTTCAAAAACGGAGGTAATTATCTATTCGACCCGAATTTTATTTGTATGTATGTGATTTTGTATATGCGTGAGCATATCTTTTTACCTCGTGAGCCGCTTTCGATGATTATTTGTTTTGTTGGAATAGTCATCTAGAAACTGCCCCATTGAAAAATATGCGTGATCTGATGGTTGGATCTAAGTAGAATGAACGGAACTCCTTACATTTTGTTAACAAATATTTACCGTTTACCGTAAATGTAAAGCGATTTCACAATTTTCCAATATAACTGAGGTATTTGCGTCAGGATACCTTAATCTGGCCAAGTGGGAGTGATGATGGAGACCACGGATGGCTACTAGAACTCTTTAACGAGGAGCAGTTCACGGATGTTATAAGATAACGATGTATTTGCACTAGAAGAACATCATTCGGTCAAGCGGGAGTGATGATGGAGTCCACGGGTAACTATGTGAAACTCTTTAATGATTGGTAGTCAAAGGATAATGCTGATATCGCCATCTGCTCGTAGTGACTATAAGCAAGCTTTATTAAAACATAATACTCACTAGAAAGGTAAAAATAAGATAATTTTAACAAAAATATAACGGACACAAAACACGGTTCGAAAAATAAGAAACAATGAATAATTTATCACTATATTAACGATATATTTGATGTTTCTAGTTAATTTACTCAAGAAGGTCAGTCATTATTTCTTACTTTTCGAACGGTTTTTAACTCGATTCTATTTTTGTTATAGATAATTTTATTGTCTTGGGCGATAATGCTTGAATCCCTCGCTACGCTCAGGATCCAATATACCACCCTCGCCGTAAATATGTCATTTTAATCCCACAATTGACACAATTTTATATTGTGGATCCGTGGCAGTGACCCCGCCGAACCTAAAATCCCGCTAGAAAAAAATGTTGTGGGGACAAACAAGGAGTCGCGATTTTTTTCTGTGTGCGTTTAGTATATAAAAATGTTCTTGTGCCTTCTAGTTAGGAGAAAGTGTAGTTATTAAATGAGTAGATTGCTTACCATCTGAGCGAATGGCACTACAGTGCCATAGGAGCCTAAAGGTCTCATGTGGCTATCACATGCACGTCGAACCATTAGACTAGGGCTGAAGAAACCAGCCCTGTACCAGTTATACATTTCTTTTGAAGAAAATGGTCCTTGTATGTTTTTCTGTAAAAGTTGTCAATGTTTTAAATGTGTTAATAAATTTCAAACCTGATCAGCTCCATAAAAAAATAAGCTTAAAAAACTTAAGGAACAAAGTAATCCAATATTGAACTTTATTTTATTACGGAGAAGTTTGAAGTTAAGTAAACTTGAATTACTTGCTTATTTATTGAGTCATCTACGTTTGAAAAACTGATCGACACATATAGAGTAAAATATGTTTAAAACATTCGGATATTAATATTTTGACTTCTTACCTTTGGATCTTCGTAATACCAATGATCAGCTAAACTCTGAGAATTGGGGTGGTGTTGTGGGGGCGAGTGTCGCATCATATTACCGTATAAAGAGTTGAAAGGCCCTTGAGATCCCGATTGTTGTAACCCGTGCATAGAGAACATATTAACTTGCCCATGGTTCGGCATTATGATATCATTTGCTGGCGGTATCTAAAATATAGTTTGATTTAATAAACGTAAATTAAGGCAAAATTGTTGTTCTAGTTAATGCCACTTTACCTGTGAATTGTTGGGATTTTGAACGTGACCAAATAATGAATTATTGGCACTAGCCATTCCTTGAATATTAGAACTAGGAAAGCCTGGTATGCCTGAAGATCTTGGGTGCATTCCACTGGCACCCATATTTGAGTTAGTCATATTGTGGTTAAGTAGTAAGGGCGGTGAAGACATCCTTTGAAGAGGGATCCCTATGGGATTACTTGCATGGCCTTGCTCCATCAATCTCGGGCCTTGTAATCTCATTGCAGAATTGAGTGCAGCATTACTTATTCCAATGTTCTGCATTCCAGATGTGTGATTGCCAGTAGTTTGCATACAAGGTTGCATGCCTGCATTTTGTATACTAGAGGAATGCATTCCTAATGATTGCAGGTTCAGAGCTTGCATGCCTGGT
Source organism: Tortricodes alternella (assembly GCA_947859335.1). Classification (NCBI taxonomy): domain Eukaryota; kingdom Metazoa; phylum Arthropoda; class Insecta; order Lepidoptera; family Tortricidae; genus Tortricodes; species Tortricodes alternella. The sequence goes on along the minus strand of OX401970.1, from coordinate 14,618,694 downwards.
GCCTGCATACTGGCCATGTGCAGCCCATGAGGCTGCATATTTGAAGACTGAAGCCCTTGTGTGTGCATTCCTGGAGACTGCATTCCTACATTATTTGATACCGACATTTGCAATCCCATTGTTTGCAAAGCTGAATTTTGCATCCTAGGAGACTGCATGCCAGGTGATTGTGCATCGGGTGAAGGCATACTATGGGCTGACATGCCGGAATGCATTCCCGATGTTTGAAGTTTATGTGTGTGCGCCGCTGGTGACTGCATACCTGGTGCTTTTGTTCCCGATGCTTGGATGCCCAGTGTGTGCATGGTATTTGGATGCATTCCAGACCCTTGCATTACCACAATGGGTAAGTTTGAATTGTGAACAACATTCCCTTGACTTGTAGGATTCGGACTTGACACTCTTTTTTGCATACCAGAACTTGATCCCTGAGGCATGGAGTTGACCATAGTGACCTTGCCTGTAGAATTGCCTGCTTTTGACGTATTCATTGGAAGGCCAATAACAGATGGTAGTTTTGAAAGAAGCTCTTTATCATCCAATGAAATATCAAAAATATCTTCAACGATTTGATCTGCAGGCGATCTTTCAGACATTTTTGAATGCTTTCTGAAACAGATCAGTCTTTTTAATATAACAAGAACATGTATGTCACAAACTTATACACAGACTTCAACTCAACTTTGCGGGCCGCGCAATGTGTGCGTGAGCTTGCTTCGCTCGGTCGACGCCTGCATCTGAATCAAAGCGACGTCTAAATCAAAGCGTATAATGTACATACAAACTCACGCACACACAGCGCTGCAAATCTGTAATAAGGTTTCATGGCCAAAGTGGAAACAAATAACTAAGTAAGCGTACGTACGTAAAGAGATATTTATATTTACCATGTTCTTTTTCAATTCAGTAGAATTTCAGATAAAAATGTACTCTTATCAAAAAATGTTATATCACTACCGACCCGCCCGGCTTCGTGCGAAGCTAGGGCGGGTCGCGTGTTTACATAACATTGGTGTATAATATAAATACCTTCTTTAAGAAAATGATCTGAATGATGGTGACAACTGTATGAAAACGCGTTCCGCAGTTTAAAGTTCAAAGCGAAAGCACCAACATATAGAATAAACGACTTTGTTTCATACTACTTATAGATTTAATTACTGAAGCCGGAGTGCGGCACATCATTTCCAAATATTTTTTGTGTCATTTTTTCCATTCCCATTTTCCTTTGGCAATTTTTCATAAATGGTTTTTTATACATATTTTTTTTGTATTTTCTCAATATTTTTTAATCTCGATGGATACAATTTTTAGAAACTCTTTTTTTTTAAATCTTTTTCTGAATTCCCATATTTGTACAATCTTTTTATATCACGATGTATACAATTTCTAAAAACTACATTAATTAACATGGTGCCGATTTATTCCTCTTAAGCCTCTAACTTTCTTAACTCTTAACCTCACTCACGTTATTTATTTCACCCAAGATCTTTTCAATGTTCCACTTAGCTTTTCTTTTATGTTTTTGTCGTAAAAGGGGTACTATTTCCTGGACTATTTTTTGGTATATAGCTCGCTTAGGAATTCAATGGCTTTCTGTGTGATCTAGGCCGGGTATGCCAGCTTGACGGTGCACAATATTTTACCCGTGTTTGGTATGAAATATCTGTTTCTATTATAGCTACGAAGTTAAGACTGCGTGAGCCAGCGGTACTATTTGGGTACAATTTTTTGGGATATACAGCATTTTTGGGAACAGCCCCTTTCTCGAGATCCAAACTTGGTACCCTAGCTTGACGTCAATTTAGCGTACCCGTGAAACAGGGCTCATATCTCCCAAAATACAAAGCTACTATTTTTTGAACTCTGTACTAATCGGTACTATTTTTTGGAATCTCATATCCTGGATATCTTCGGCGGGTACGCCAACTTGATGCTCACAAATATTACGGTCTTGAAAACCTTCATATTTTTACTAAATTACTATTTTTACTATTTTTAATAACACGTGATAGTATCTACAGGAGGGTCTCATTTGGACCAATATTAACGGGACATCCGGTATATATTTCCTACACAACCTTTGAACCCCCGCTTCACCCCTTAAGGATTGACTTCCAAATAATGATTTCTTGATGTATTTCTACATCACAAAACGAAGCATTTTCAAAATTTCATATTGTTAGCTTCAGTAGTTTCGACTAGGCGATAATGAATCAGTCAGTCGGGACATGTCTTTTAATATGTATAGATAGATAAAATACAAGTATACGCACTTTTCTACGGGTTGGCTGGGCGTCACGTCCTGCAATCCTTGCAGAACTCCTGATTGACGAGCTTGTTGTTTTAGGTTGTCTTCAGCAGAGGCAACCATGTGTTGATGCTTCTGACGGAGACTGTTGTTGGGCTTGATTGTTACCGACTGGAAGTTCCCTCTCTCATCACTCGCCTCTTCCATGTTAATGTCGGACCTCATGAGTGCATCAAAAGTTTTGTTTCCAGAGAAATTGGGCCTAAAGGCATTATTCTTACTAAAAGTGATTTCTGTATGGCCGCTATCAGATGAATCTGGTGAAGTAACTTGAGCTTCTGGTACTTCTAAGACTTTAATATTTTCCTCTTTACTTGTGCTGCTCTGTTTTGAGCTTGAACTCGTATTACCACTATCATCCGCACCCGTAACGCTTACTTGCTGAAATAAGAGAATAACAAATTACAACAATTTTACACGGCTTGTAACCTGACGTTGTTGCCACACATGCAGCAGAGCTCTACAGGAAAAAGAAAAAACAATGTCTCAAAATATATTTCCAGAAAATACAAAACAGGTTGCGTTTACCTTTTTGAATTTTATATCACTTGCATCAAATTTTTTCGGCGATAATTTTTTGGCTTTTGCTGATGCCCACCAATCCTCAGAGCCATCTTCTACCGATTTTAATCTGGCAAAACTGCCATGAGTGTGAGACCGTGTCAGGGCTAAAATAATATGGAAAATTATAAATAATTCTCTTTGACTAACGCGGGGCAGGGTAGTGCCCCCGGCACTGCCGTGCCCCCAGATAATAAAACCAAACGAGCTGAGAAAATGTGGATATAGGATCACAGTTTCTCTCAAGTGTTATTCGTTTTGGACTATGCTATTTATACGATATGTAGCTTAAAATAGATTGTTACATTTTATCTTGTATGTACATTTAAGATCAAGTCGTAAGACTAGACCTTTTTGAGTGTATTGTCTTATTCATGGCTATGATGATGATGACATGTTTCAAAACGATTATAATAGTTTTATAAGTATATGAGTAAGGGGTGCGTTGTAAGACTACTTTGCTACCTGGGTACCTATGTAGCGTAGTGTTCTGGTGTAGCCTAATTAAAAACAAAAATTGATTTGTTTATAGGAATGGGACCCTAAAAATACAAGTATCAACCGATCTTAGTTTCATGATTATTCACGAATATCATTTTAACCAATCACAAGGCACTAGCACGTTCGAGGAGACTTGATTCTTTAAGTCAGCGCAACATTGTTAAGAAATCAGTTGTGTACAGTTAGTTGTATAATAATTTTAATTTAGTTCAGTAGCTTATCCATAGAGTACTGGTACATACTTAGAAACAATGCTATTGTGGTATGGTTAATGAACTTACTTATAATCGACAGATTATAGTGCAACAGTAGAAACATTTTTTAAACAATCCTTAGCCCAAATACTCACAATATAAATTCTCCTGGTTCTTTGGCAGGTTGGTATCATCGTTACTATACCCGTGAAAAGCGCCAGAAGCATCAAATGTTCCCGCACAAGCCTCTGCATTGTCCATTGCCCTGAAACATTATGCTGATCTTTATCCAGAAATGATAGTAGATGGTTCAAGAACTAGCTAGCATTCAATATTTAATCCACCAAAAAGGTAAATGTCAAAAACGAGGCAGAGTTTTTCTAAATGTTAGTCTAGAAAAACAGTTTAAACCCAGATCGATGCGAAGTTTCAAAACACTATTGTGTATATTAAAAGCTTAATTGTTCTGTACGTGTGTTAGTCACCTAACTCCTCCTAAACGGCTGGTGTATATTTCAATGGGTTCCTGGATGTTTTGAAAACACAATTGGACTCGGTCAATAGTTAATTATAAAATCTCTGCAGTCTCATGTTATTTTTTCCTTTATATCATTCGAAAAATAAAACATGGAAATCTGCCAAGTTGACAATGAAGGTTTTATAAAATTAAATACAAAGATAAAATAAAAAAATACCCAACAAATGGGTACAAACCAACAACCCTTTTAACACTCTAAACGGTCTGAAACTAGGAGATCATCTCTGGATGGAGTCGAGGGGATCGAGCTGATAAGCCGGTGCCCTAGCCCAAAGATGTGAATAGGACTCTATGCAGCGTGACCTGTTAAAAGCACAAGGCACTGATGCGGGGTGAACTACTGCTTGGACCAATTTAGCACATCCAGATTTTTTGAGGCAAGTTTTGCCTTGCCCTCCAGATAACCCAAAATTACACGTCACTAGCAATGTCGACACCAAAGATCGCGATACTCCGAGATGGAAAGGACAATTCATTAAAACTGTGGCGCTGGACAAAAATGGTTTTCTTGGCACAGAATGCGCGGACCTCTTTTCAACCGATTATTTCAACAAACAAATTAAAATTAATTCGATCCTGCTACTTTTTGATGTGATACTGTGTGACGCAGAAGGGCAGTTTTTACATTATCATACATGATTCCAGGGGCCCGTTTCTCGAAGCATATTAGTCTAATAATATTAGTGTTATGTTTAATTTTTTAGGGTTCTGTACCTCAAAAGGAAAAAAGGAACCATTATAGAATCACTCGTGTGTCTGTCTGTCTGTCCGTCTGTCACAGCCAATTTGCTCCGAAACTACTGGACTGATTGATTTGAAAATTGGTTTACGTAAGTCGGTGACCGCAACACGGATGCGTAACGTAAATAAATTAATTTTAAACATGGGGGCCACTTTTGGGGTGTGAATTAGAAAATTAAAAAAAAGTTACGCAAACCATATCATGTGACATATCAGATGAAAGATCTTATTGTGAGGATCTTAAATATATTTTTTTTAAATTTAGGATAAAATAGGCGAATATTGACCACCCCCCCCTTTACTCCCAAACTACCGGACCTTAAATTTTGAAAAAAATACAATAAATAGTTCTTTACCTATAGATTACAGGAAAATCTATTAGAAATATATGGTATTTAATGTAACATAGGAAATTTCAGATAATCATGTATGGAACGGAACCCTCTCCACGCGGGTTAAACTCGCACTTGTCCGGTTTTTTTTTAAATTATCGAGACAAAACACTTATATCATTAGACTAATGAGCTTCGGGCCCCAGCGGTGAAAGGCTTAAATAATTTGTTGAAATCCAACACGAGTACAATATGACATAACTGCGTCTTACCATTCTGGTAAGTTTTCTTCCGTTTGGCCATCCCCGCCCCACGTTCGCCGATTATTATTCCACGATGGTGGCTTCTCCTGATTCGGTCTCTCACTCCAATCTCGCTCTAGAAAACAAGTAAAGGAAAATCAAAATACATATTCAACTAAAGCTTTTTTGTACTATAATATTTGCATTGTCATCAATCAAAGTCACACGTGCATGCCAAAGTTCAAGCCAATCAGCTTAGGGAATAGGATCCAATCAGCAATAAAAACCATTAGGATTTTAGACATTATATCAATGGCTTAGAACTTAATTGTTAATGGAATTTATTTTGGTTTGGATCATTTTTGTTAAACTTCGTCCAAATCTGATTTGCCAAAAAATGGTAGATTGTTCAAAAAGGGATTAAAACGAGATATTAAAAGGCTATGAATCAAGATATTCTCCCGAATTAAACACTCTCTCTACTTTTCACTTGGACTTCGAAAAAACCAATAAAAATACAAAAATAACAACGAATAAATAATACAATTAATATTCTACCAAACCAGCTTTCAATCTTTTTTATCATTTTTAGGGTTCCGTTCCTCACAAGGAAAAAACGGAACCCTTATTGACCCTTATAGGATCACTCGTGTGTCTGTCCATCCGTCTGTCACAGCCAATTTGCTCCGTAACTACTAGACCGATTGAGTTGAAATTTGGTATACATGTGCAAGTCGGTGCCCGCAATACGGACGTGTTCCGTAAATAAATTATTTTTTTAAAGCGCTGTCTTCAAGCTAGTCAATCCGCAAATTTCCGCAGAAAAACGTTTATGGCTCTAGACACATTTAACTTCGAAATTGAGAAAAACTTATCGTTAAATTCAATTGGGAAAATAGTTTAAAGTTCAATTAAAGAATCTTTTTGTCCCTCGTTAGTTTAATAGTAGCTGGTTAACTGCTTGCAACGGTTTCTATGTCACGTTTGCTTTTATTTGTTTAAATTTAAATATTAAGAATTAACGTAACCAGCAGAACATCAGTATTCGGGACAGTTTAGTCTGGGTAGCCAACCCGAACACTTCAATATGGGATGTCGTCGCAAGTTATACTGCTAATCTATACTTATAATGATTACTAAATAAAAGTGATGTCAAGACCTGAAGAAGTTATTATTTTGCCACTCAGAGACAGAACCACCGTCCTAAGATCCCCACATTCCATCTGAGCTACCCTCCAGGCTTAGAATACCTAATTAGTTAATATGCATTGTAAAATATGGTCACTTAGTGAGTCACTGAGAAGGGTGCGCGTGCAAACGAGAGTGGGGTTAATTTTTAGGGTTGCGTACCCAAAGGGTAAAACGGGACCCTATTACTAAGACTCTGCTGTCCGTCAGTCTGTCACCAGGCTGTATCTCATGAACCTTGATAGTTAGACAGTTGAAATTTTCACAGATGATGTATTTCTGTTGCCGCTACAACAACAAATACTAAGAAACAGAATAAAATTAATATTTAAGGGGGCTCCCATACATCAAACGTGTTCTTTTTGCCGTTTTTATACATAATGGTACGGAACCCTTCGTGTGCCAGTCCGACTCGCACATGGCCGGTTTTTGAATAGCATTAGGGAATGAAAATGAATAGTGATCTGGGATCTACTGATTATTAGTAAATAGTTAATTATAGTATTTTTATCGACCAATAACCAACAAGCATTTTTTTAATTATGTCTTTTGGCCAGACTGCTGTGCATCTGTTCCTTGCGAAAGTTTTAGCGTGCGTGGAAGGGTGAAGTCGCCCTTGCTCCTAAACCAGATTCTTGTGGCCTCGCGTACAAAACAAAATTAAAACGTACTCGTATTATTTTATTGAGAGAGTCAAAAGGTCAAACAACATGGTAGTTAAGAATACGTTTGCAACATGCTATTTCATGCTGTTTCGTTCTCTACTCTAAAAATCTGCTGTAAGACCTTAGATTCGCACAAACCATGCGCTTAACCCAGCACAATCAAATTTTATATAATTTTATGTAATTTTAATTTAATTTAACTTAATTTGGTTTTGATGATGTAATTTATAAATTAGATTAAATTAATTAATGTTATGTAATTTAAAGTAATTTGATTTTAATTTTCAGTTTAATGTTAACTTATTGTATTGTATTGTAATGAATGTACCTAACCATGGGATTTTTACGTGAATAAATAACTATATTATTATTTTATTATTATTATTATTTTCTAATTTTCCAACCAGATTAAGTAGAATATAAACAGCTTACCCCATTTGTCTTGTTGGCCGGTCCGTGGCCTGTGAGGATCTGATAAGCGCCATTCTTCGCCTTCGTCTCGTGTCTGCGAAGACCTCCAGTTCGTGTTATTGGTCTGCCGCTTGCTAATTGAGACAACAAGAGGACAAAAACAATTAAGCGGTGTGAGTGATGATGGTATTAGCAGTAACAATTAAGATACATAGACCGATGTGGCCGACTGCTGAAGTCTCCCCCACTTTTTACAAATTGCAGTTACGTATATATTAACCTTTTGACCGCCACAGTCGGTTGCAGCCGTCAGCGGATACAGGGTAAAAAGTCCTTCATCACCTTTACTTAAAGTTGAAATTCGTGTTACTTCTCTGACATGCTTGGCGGTCAAAAGGTTAAAGGAAAATAATACGAAGCTCTAGGTTTTAGACAAAAATATATATGTAAAACGGGCAAGCTCGGTTCTCACTCGACGTTGTATTAAGAGGAGTGTGAACCTACGGTTTTTCATACAAAAGGCGATAACGATGTCCACCCCTGAAATGTTAACCGATTTTGACAAATTTTTGATAAGTTGTCAGTCAGAACAAAATCTAGGTCTATAGGTCTAAGCCGTAGGCTCACACTCCTCTTAAGAGACCTTGTGGAAGTTGGCCATGTTATAATTTGATATGTACCTAAAAATTTAGTAGGAAGTATGGCATCGTAGCTCTCATGGGGATGGACTGATTTAAATACTGTTTTTTTTAATTGAAAGCTGCTTTCATTGCGGTGGTTTCTTAGCTGTTTCATGAAAATCTGTTCAGCCGTTTGAAGGTAATGTGTGAAAGCCTGTTGATTTCTTTAGATATTTCTTCGCGATTATTTGGATGATTATTTCTATAAATAATCTATTTACTAAAACTCTATCGACTCACTGACAAACAACGCACAACCTGAACCGGTGGGTCTAAAATAGTGTTGCCAGTGGCCAGATTCAGGGAAGTTACAATTTTACACGCAAAAGCTGGCAACACTGCAAGGCAGATTTATGGGATGAGTCATCGGTGTTATAATTTTTATTTGTAAAATTGTAACTTGTACCTTCAAAAACGAGCCACTGGTCTCATTAAAAACCAGGGGCTATTCCTAGTTGACCGCACCCGTCGTTCGCACTGCGAAATAGTGGGATTTTTTTCCCAGTTGTCCGCAGTGCGAACAAATGGGAAAATAAATTCCCAGTAGTTCGCACGCACGTGCGGACTAATGAGACTTGTATTTGCCCATCTGTACGCACTGCGGACACCTGGGAAAAAATAGTCTCAGTAGTTCGCACTGTTTTATTTGACACAACTCCCTCCATTCCCCTCCGAAAGTGGACGCCATGTTTAAAATTCATTTATTTACGTTACACGTCCGAGTTGCGGTCACCAACTTACATATGTGTACTAAATTTCAACTGAATCGGTCCAGTAGTTTCGGAGCAAATTGACTGTGGCAGACGGACAGACAGACAGACGAGTGATCCTATAAGGGTACCGTTTTCTTCCAGTTGACGTACGGAATCCTAAAAAATAATAAAAGAAGTGTAATTCTCAGTAACAAGTAAAAATGTCATGACGATGTGATATAGCGTCATGCGCAAGCGAGTATCGTTTAGAAATGTCGCGATCTATAAAGAAACTATAATTATGTGTGAAGTTAAATTAAAAATCTTAGATATAGAACTGACAATTGATGGGTTCAGCGACAATTTGTTGAAAGGAGCAGCAGCAACGTTTTTTCTTGTTGACCTCTCCAGCATCACCTTGATATAATGCAAAGGCCTGATAGGCCCTCAACAAGGATTGATACACTTACCTAAGGGTCTCATAATAAGCGCTTAGGGCTCCAAGCAGAAACTCAAAAACGCTTTAGTATATGAATCGGTTTAGTGATATTTTATTTTATCTCATACTGTTTAAATATTTGTTTTTAGAGCTCGTTTTTTACGTCGGATAGCACAGACTATAGTACGGTCGCACCAAACTTCTAGTTCGCCTAAACTGGAGACTAAATTGCGTTGCTGTCGCTATTGCACAAATAAAGAGTCCAAAATGTTGAACTGTTTGTCCAAAATATTTCGCAAAGCAATATCGTTCGGTGATGCCTCTACATTAACTCTTTGGGAAGCGTTTCTGCTTTGTAGCAAGAGTTCGCTACAAACAGACGACTGGACTACCGGATTTTGCAAAAGTGCTTAGCTACCTTATAACTTATATGAAAACGTACTTTTAACCTTTTGACCGCTAAGCATGTCTGAGAAGTAACACGAATTTCAACTTTAAGTCAAGGTATTGTAGGACTTTTTTACCCTGTATCTGCTGACGGTTGCAGCCGACTGTGGCGGTCAAAAGGTTAAAAAGGATTTGTAATATTCACCTTCGGAATGTTTTATTTGGTGCCCATTCCAGTTGTTCGTTAACATTTCTGTTCGTAGAAGGTCCCCCATTACTGCTGCTCCACGATCTGGCGGCTTGAGATGGATCTTCATCACCACTGGCGGCATATCCAGGCATTCTGGGATGAAATGCGTTGCCTCTATAAAAGATAGAGTAATTTAATTTACACCTGAGAACTAAGAAATCGAGCTACCCTTGCAATTTTTCTTAATATGATTTCTGTAAAAACCGCAAGTGGGATCATGAAAACATCGGAGCCATATGAAAGATAATTCCTTCTTCTATAAAAAAACCAGCAACGTGCGAGTCGGACGCGCATTCTGAATGTACATTCAGTATGCGCATCCATGACCCAATTGGAGGGGGGCATTGTCAACGCCCACTTTGTTATGAAGCATCCCTCCCGACTTCTGCTAAAAGTATCAATTTACAGAGGAAAAACAAATATATGTTTCAGATAAAACCAACAGTTCAATAATTTTATTTACAGTTTGCACAGAAATCGCATTAATGTGAATATTGCAAGGGTGGCTCGATTTCTTTGCCCTCAACTGTAGTTGAAATACCTTAGTTATGAGGGTCGCACTAAAAGTTTCGGGAATGTAAAACTTACAAATTTATTTCAGACAAATATTATACTTTTAAGGGTTCCGTACCTCAAAAGGCAAAAAAGGAACCCTTATAGGATCACTCGTGTGTCTGTCTGTCTGTCTGTCCGTCTGTCACAGCCAATTTGCTCCGAAACTACTGGACCGATTGATTTGAAATTTGTTATACATATGTAAATTGGTGACCGCAACAGGGATGCGTAACGTGAATTAATTAATTTTGAACATGGGGCCCACTTTTGGGGGATAAATTAGAAAATTAAAAAAAAAAGTTGTGCAACTGAAATCGTGTGACATATCAAATGAAAGGGCTTATTGTGAGGATCTTAAATGTATTTTTTTTTTAATTTTAAGTAAAATGGTTTAGAAGTTATTTAGGAAAATAGGTGAAAATTGACCATTCCCCCCCCTTATCTCCGAAACTACCGGGCCTAAAATTTTGAAAAAAATACAGAAAATAGTTCTTTACCTATAGATTACAGGAAAACCTATAAGAAGTCTATGGTATTTAAAGTAGAGATGCAACGGATATCCGGCTACTATCCGGTATCCGGCCTATCCGGCCATGATTTTACTATCCGGCCGGATACCGGATAGTGAGTCAGTATCCGGCCGGATACCGGATAGTAAAAATTTGGATCAGGAATACGATAAAACAAATAAAAGCCATCAGAAATAAACAATATCAACGTCATTTATTAAATTAAAACCCTGGTTCTTATTATTTAAGTATAAAACTAATATGTAACATCACGTCGTGCACGTTCGAATATTCCCAACTGAGGTAATAAGGCGCGTATTTAACCTCAAAGGGTCTTCTCGGCACTTACAATTCGTAACAAGTTGAAACTTGCTCGCCGCGCGACGGCCGCGCAAGCTAACACAGCTTTAGAGATAGCTCGTGTGCGGCCGGATATCCGGCTGCCGGATATCCGGCTATCCGGCCAATGGCCATGCCGGATATCCGGTATCCGGTATCCGGCCAAACCACTGTCCGTTGCATCTCTAATTTAAAGTAACATAGGAAATTTCAGTTTATCATGTATGGAACGGAACCCTCTCCACGCGGGTTTAACTCGCACTTGACCGGTTTTTGGAATTAATAAGGTTTTATAAACTTAACAAAGTTGATAGATTGAAAAAAAAGTAATGGTTCAGTTTTAATTGTTTTTCGAAGTTCATGTGTCGGTACAAATACTTAATGGTTTTGTTTAACGATTTCGAATATGGATTAACACAGAACCAAAGTTAGAGAGGGGGTCTCGACAAATATCACGTATTTTTCTGCAAGAAACTGTAAAATTACGCGAATACTGGGTTAAAAAAACCAAAATCAATATGTATACTTACGTATGTTATGTATTCTTACAGTTAAAAACAGTTAATATATCAACAAATTACCTTCCCAAAGATGGTTGGCGAACAAATGGCATTCGTGGCCTGCCGCGGGTGTCGGTGACAGCCAGACCCCTGCCCAGGCCACGCCCCATACCGAATCTTTCTGGAATCATCACTCCTACAGGCGGGCAACCACGCGGATTTTCTCTCTTTAAAAAAAAACGAAATCAGTTTTAATCTCAAAAGTAATAAAGAAATTGAAAATTAAATTATACGAAAATTGAATGACTAATTAATATATAAACTATAATTTATTTACCATTTCTTCTTCGAAGGGATTGTGTAATGCAAAGGGTGGTTTGCCTCTCGGTTGATAAAGTAAATCTATGGATTTCAATTCTGATGGCGCCTCAACTGTCTTGTCATAAAGGGCGAGCATTTCTTCTCTGCCATACCTGATAGCAAAAATTAATGTACTTTAAATGTTTTGTGTTTCTTATTTTTATTTCCTGTGCCCAAAAACTAACAAACACGGTGGATTCAATTAAAGTTTAAACTAAAAATAATTAACTTTTAGGAACAGGAGGAACAATTTTGAGCCTAAATGTGATTCCTCCCACACACACATTCCGTTGTACGGTACAGCAGCGTGCCAGCCGTCAAGCTTTTGCGGGTTCGTATGTTGTTGCTTACAGACGCCAGTCCAACTCTCAATAAGTTTCATATGTGTAATTGACTAGGATACGTTCGATTACGTTTCTTTATTTAATGTTTTTTTTTCATAAAGGGACCCCTTAATAATTGTTGCACCAAGCAGAAAGTGATTCATTATTGCGCCGAGTGTTCGCAATAATACATCACTTGATGCGAGGTGCATAATCTGCTTTTCTTTCAACTACTGCAAAAAGTTGGTAAAAAAAAGTCAAAGTATAGTTAAACCCGACTAGCGACGTTAAAAGGATTTTTGCACCTGATAAGACGCACCCTTTGAATTTTTATAAAGCCTATGACATTCGCACGTTTTTCCCGAATCTAAAGATACCCTATTTATTATAATCGGTCCAATCCGGTGCACAACTTTTTGAGATAATCGCGGACATAGGTACAAACATACAACATAAAAAACGAAACTGTCTTTTTAACTGCCTCTAACGAGAAAGGGGAAAAGGAGAAACTCACCTGAGTTTAGCAAGATGTATTTTTTGCGCTGTACTTGATGCTGCATTAAGTGGGTTCCCTGCAACTGGTGAAGTGGGCCTGGCTGCCGCGGCTGCAACAGCCCCGGAGCTTGCGGCAGCTACCGAGGCTAACGTTGCACTGTTGGAGCCCAGTCCGCTAGCGTTACGCTCTCGTGCCAAATTGCGAAGCCATTCCGGCCCAAACTTGATAGGGTTATTACGGTCACCCATTTTACTGAACGATCACTTTATTCAATACACGAAATCTGAAACAGCTGAAAACAACCAAAAATCAACATTGTAACACTTGGAAATTAAACAGTGCGTCCGCGTAGCTTTATATAAAAAATCTATTGGTACTGTGACTTATTAGAACACTTATTGTAGGCAAGTAGATAAGGAGTAAAATTCGTCATTTCAAATTTGAGGATTTAGAACTACGACGATATGGTACTTCTCAGCCCCTAGATAAACGGTCTCAGAAAATGGCTGAGCATCTGTGAAGGGTACACTATTAAACAAGATGTGATGTGATGTTACAGGCAAAAAAATTACAGAATCTGTAAGAGAACCAGAAAATGCAAGAACGTTATTATGGAAAATAACGAAATCGAAACAATTCTCATCAATTGTAATTCTTTTTTGTTAAATTTCCACTTTATTGGGAGTTTTTACACAAAAAAGTAATTATCACTTAACATGAACATTTACATAAAACAGAAATAGCTTGGAAATATTTATTTGTAAATAATGTTTTTGTGGCTTTTGAAATAAAAGCAAATATACAATACACGCAAAACCCTTACTTAAAATTCATACTACACTATACTTATTTGGTATGTACAATATACAGTGAGGTACATAAAACTGATTTACAGGACAACAGTAGAAAGAAAAAAATAAATAAAAAGTTGGTTCATTTTTAATAGTGCTGGATATGCGATTAGGATTTTTGGAACGTCAACAAATAGCCTTAACTAGTTAGAAGACAACCCAGAGTGCAGCAACCATGTCATGGTAAAAGTTAAAATCGGCTGTCATAATAAAATGCCTACACAAAATTTCGAGTCTGTGCTGTTGACCGTTGAAGAGTTTCTTTGTCTGGAGCTCATCCTGGATGTCGATTCAGGTCAAGCTTACCATAAAAATGCATTGATATCGGAACTGAACTACGATGTAATAATTCATCTCCGTAGGATAAGAGTTCTAATTCAGCATGTAAGATTTGACCCGAACATATTTACATACATACTGGCGAGACAATTGAGAACGATGACATCACGCCGCGCGCAAGCGACTTCCACGAACAAAATAGCCCGTGTTCAGTTTTACGAATCTTTGAAAATTTATTTAGAAGTTATTTGAAGTGCTATAGAGAAAAATAAAAATACCATATTTTAAGTTGAAACGTGTACTTTTAGAAAAATAGATTTAATAGAACGTTCCCAAGCTCATCATCACTACAATATGGACATTTACAAAAAATCTGTTAAAAACCGGCCAAGTGCGAGTCGGACTCGCGCACGAAGGGTTCCGTACCATTATCTTTAAAAACGGCAAAAAAATCATGTTTGTTGTATGGAAGCCCCCTTAAACATTTCTTTTATTCTGTTTTTTAGTATTTGATGTTACAGCGGCCACAGGAATAGGTATATCATCAGTGAAAATTTCAACTTTCTAACTATCACGGTTCATGAGATACAGCCTGGTGATAGACGGACGGACGGTCAGACGGACAGCGGAGCCTTAGTAATAGGGTCCCGTTTTTACCCCTTGGGTACGGAACCCTAAAAAACAGGAACACCTTTTGCAACGTACATTAAGATTTGTACTTAGGTACAGCAAATATTACATAATTTTCGGAAAAATGCATTTAAAGTTACAAGAACCGTTTCTTGTTCAAATTAGTCAATCAAAACACAGGTAGAATCGAACGAGGATGACATTCGTATCATGATATTAGTTAATCCTTATCCAACTCTACACTAATAATATTTGTTTGTCTGTTTGTATGGAGGAGGTTAAATGTTACGTTACGTGCACGGGTTATCATTATTCGATAGCAGTAATATTTATTAGTTATTTCAGTTATGCTCCTCTGCTGCACTGGGAGTGAAGAAATAGCATAGAATGCGTGCAGATGCTTATCATCCTGGCATGTCGTAAAAGTCGACTAAGGGACGGGTCCTCTCCAACATGGTGGACTATCTGTATGGGCGATGGGCTGATCACCTGTCACCATACGGTTCATCATACCATCTTAGGACTAATTAATCGAACGTGGCCACAAGTAGTCTTGTGGCTCTGCCCACCCCATTAGGGATTTCGGGCGTGATGCTATGTATGTATGTATGTATTTCAGTTTTGATGGTCAAATGGTAAAAAATAAAGGGCAAGTGACAAAGAAGTCGAAAAAAACAATCGCTCTTGTAGCCTGGGACACCCTATCCTCCTACACTAACCGATGGTTGTTCGTGCGTGCACACTTCTATAGTATGAACTCGGCGATAATCGCCAGTTTGTCTCACATCACATTTAAGGCCCCCGGGCAAACCAAACGCGTTTGCCGCGCGTCGCGTTTCGAACGCGGTCCCGCGCAATTTGACCCTGGCATACCGCAGGCGGGCGGCGGCTTCAACGCGTTTCGAAGCGCGTCATCTGTCAGGCATGCTGCCGTCCCGGAGTCACTCAGGCATATTTCCTCCAGCTGCTCTCATCTTGCTAACGGGGAGTACTTGCAAAGACATAGCCTCGTAGACAGGATTATTCACCAGCAACATGCTCTTTGATACGGCGTTGTGGCGT
This sequence comes from Tortricodes alternella, assembly GCA_947859335.1. Classification (NCBI taxonomy): domain Eukaryota; kingdom Metazoa; phylum Arthropoda; class Insecta; order Lepidoptera; family Tortricidae; genus Tortricodes; species Tortricodes alternella. Next base: position 14,602,658 of record OX401970.1, on the reverse strand, counting down.
CGGAAGTGCTGCACTAAAAGTGCGCACCGGCGCCGGTTCTAGAAAATGGTCGTGCCACGCTCTATTGGGATCGATCTGTCATCACGGACAGGACTATTATTACCAATAGGCTTGTTATCGTGCTGACAGATCGATCGCAGCGCCGAGCACTGTTCATCGACATTACCATCCCCCATGGCGTGAACCTCATGAAGGCCGAGAAGGATAAACTCAGCAAGTACGTTGACTTGGCTCACGAGGTGACCGCCATGTGGGATGTTGATTCTTCGATCATTGTGCCGATCATCGTTTCTGCATACGGTCTCATAGTAAAAGGTCTCGATCAACACCTCAAGAGACTCTCGCTTGATGGCTGGAACAAGGGACAGAAGGCGGTACTGCTGGACACGGCGCGCATCGTCAGGAGGTTCCTGTCTCTGCGGCGCTAACCACCGGTAGCTTGCGCCCTGCCCTGCTGCCGGCGGCACCCTTGGTTAGGTTTTTATAGTGCATGTATTTTTGTAGAAATATTGTATTTTACTTTTGATATAAATATTATAAGAATGTAATCCTTAGATGTATATGAAATGAAGAATAATAATTAAAGATTCCGACGAATTGAGAACCGCCTCCTTTTTTGAAGTCGGTTAAAGAAAAAATGTATTTTAATTTCGATTTTTATAATTGATTGGATGTTAGCGTAATTTTTAATTTGATTATCCTAATCTGAGTTTAAGTTTATATTGTGTGCCCTTACTGGGCGTCATGGCCTGACCTGACCAGTACCACTGACTGTAACACCTAATCGCTATGTACAGTCCAGGTCAAAAATATCAGCGCCGACAAAGTGGTCAAAAATATGTAAACACGACTTTATTGTCAAGAGCGTAAGAGTGCTCAGATTTTTTGCCGCTTTGGTAACATATTTTAAAATCACGTCGACTGTACATGACTACAATGTAATAAATGTTATGATATGACATGATTCATATATTTTTTTCATATTAACTAGCTGTGCCTGCGACTTTGTTCGTGTGGGATTGGGAACAAAAGTATCCTATGTGTCAATTCAGGGTATAAAGCTAACTACATAACAAATTTCACTCAAATCAGTTGGGCAATTACAGCATGAATAAGTAACAGACATACAATACATCCTCAGTTACTCATACTCACTCACAAACTTTTGAATATGCAGGGTGTAGGGAAATGGTTCCGAAATCCACAAGAATCTAAATATCACCTCACAAACATTCCTATATATTTCTCGTCATATTTGGTTGTTTTAAAGTTCTTCATAATATAAATAACATTCACTCCTAGTGCTCAACAGCCTAATAGAAGTAAGAACATAAAATAGCACATTCTACATACATCTTTGAACTATTGAGGGCCTAGCACACTAGCTTGTATCGCGCTCATAAACCTTCAGTCTCTTTTTAACTTATTTATTTATTTAATTATGGTCTACAAACAATTGCTTACACTAATACACAGTTTTTATTTATTTAACTAAAGTAGATAACAATTTGAGTGTAGCAATCACTTACAGGTAAACACCGCACGCATTGTTTTTCAACACAACTATTTACTTAACCTGAAAAACCGGACAAGTGCCAGTTAAACTCGCGTGGAAAGGGTTCTGTGATTATATGAAATTTCCTATGTTACTTTAAATACCATAGACTTCTTATAGGTTTCCGATAATCTATAGGTAAAGAACTATTTAATGGTGAACTTTCGCCTATTTTCCTACATAACTTCAAAATATCGATTTAACGTAAAATTATTAAAAAAAAGGCTAAATTAAGATCCTCAAAGCAACAGCTTTCATTCGATATATCACACGCCATAGTGCGCAAAGCTATTTTTTTATTTTCTAATTTGACCCCAGAGGGTGTGTCCATGTTGGTGTCACCGACTTACATAATGTGTACCAAATTTCAACTCAATCGGTCCTGTAGTTTCAGAGCAAATTCGCAGACAGACAGACAGATACATGAGTGATCCTATAAGGTTTCCGGTTTTCCTTTTGAGGTACAGACCCCTAAAAATGATTGTCGATCAACTTTAATAAGTGACTAATAATTAATCCAAGTGGCATATTTTTCTCTAACTGCTATATAAAACCTACCAATAGAACCAAAATTAACGTCTGAGATATCACTGCAGTTGTATAGACAACTGCAGTGATAGTTTTCAAAAACCTTAACCTTTACCTTAAATGTTTTAATCATAATAAACAAGTGCAAAAGGCCGGTATGCTCTATGTGCAGTATTAAGTCACGCCAAAGCCTCCCATGCACAAGTGTATGCATATGTAATAAGGCAGCTGTTAGAAAAAGTAGTGGCACAAAACAAAAAGGGTCACTCGTTAACCATTATTTAGGCAGAGGTGTTATTATAGACCACATATGAATTTCAGCCTTTAGTAATTACATAGTATGATACAATATCAATCGTACTAATCATGTATTAACAAACACAAAAAAAAACTTGTTTTTAAAAGGCCTATTTCAAAGTGAATTCATTTATTTATCTAAATCAGGCAAGGGTGGCCCATATAATATATAACATACAGTAACAATGTAAAAACACAATACAATATACATAACTTATATATAAATATAAAAATAAAACTCATAAGTAGGTAACAAGTTGGGTCTGCAACTTGTGACACAGTTTCTCCGCTCTACACTGATAACATTGCTTTATTGCATTTTTCTTGATTATTTTTCTATGCAGAAATGTTTTCTTTTTGCCTTAATACTCGAGTATGGGCCTTATCATGACAAAATATTGCTTTACACACATAAATACACCAGCCCCCGTAACACACAAATTTTGATCACACGCAAAGAGCATTCTTCCATTTCGCACCCGCATATTAGTTAAAGATTGACAGATGCCTTAAGTAGGCGGTAAAAGCTAGTATGCTAGGCCTCCAGATGGAAAAATTTAACAGACTTCTTTTTTTTAATTTACTTCAATTTCACTTAGATTAACAATAAAAAAAATTCGATGTTGCCAGCTTAGCTTTGTAATACGGTACTGAAACGATTCCCCTGTAAGAAACATTTAACTGTATCTGAATTTTACATAGCATAATCTGTTTTAAGTATGGAGCCCGCTTAAAGGTTAGGACAATACTTGATGACTACCACCACTCTACCAATAGTATACAGGCCTTGAGAAAGAATCAGTGTCCTATGTTAGAATAATTTTTGGTTATGTAGACCTTTAACTGCAGGAAACTAGGCTAAAGATAGCACTAAATTTCCTATTTTCAATGATACAGATACTTTGTATTTAAGATACATGCTAATATGCAAGGGCCATTAGGCTGTTATTGGGGAGTGAGATTTGGTTTCAATAGCTAAATAGCAGTAAAACATTCACATTAATAAAAATGTACACATGATTGAAGATATAGAATTATATATATATTGGCCAAGTTTAAGGAGGCAATGATGAAGATGAATGTCAGCTGTCAGCAGGCAAGTGCCATTAATTCATTAACTGGAATGTTTTATTTAAGAATCAACACCTCTACATAATATTAACTTAATATTTTTTAGTAAACACAGATGTCAACAATTTCGCTTCTGCTTTATTCATTGATACAAATTTTTGCAGTTGTATTTAGAGCACTAGTAACACTTTGTTATTGTACACTGTATGATAGTAAATCACTGCATATACAATTTCTATTTTTTGTTGTGAAAACCAATTAGAAAATAATTTGTGGCTAAATGTATCGAGTTAATGTTTAAACTATACTATTTTGGTAATATAATATCAGCTCATAGCACTGCATATAAGCCAAACAAAAATACACCTAAACAAAGTATACTCACTATATTTATACACTATTTGTTTATATCGCATTTTATATAATGTTAAGCCTCCGAATAAGGATCCAATAACGAATATTTATTTCGATAATGTATACTGTAATAGTCTGATAGTATAAGTTAAGCAGTTCAAAGAACACAAACATTATCATACGTAGGCACCTCGTGTGTGTTCATTACACCAGATTGAAAGGAAACACATACCTAATCCAAGAATGAAGGTAGTAGTAGTACGCAAACACAAAGTTAAAACTGAAATATATCAAGACACTGGAAAGATAACGCGGTATACTTGTGAAATAAATCTCGTCACACTGAAATAAAGCAAGACGAAATTAGATTATAATTACCTAAGAGCCCGAGTGATAATCAGACACACGCACAGGAACGGAGCAATATGGCCGCCCGAAATAAAGTGAGAAAGAAGAACGCATGCAACGCACGTAGATACGAGATGTGAATAATATGGTGTTGCCAAGTCAATGAGACAAGAAATAGCTAAACAGATTCGAAAAGATACAGAAAAAATGTAAAAAACTAAGATAAAGGTCATTCTGGTCAGAATGACTGGAGAATGATCGTTTAATGCACAGATTGACGGACTGATGGTCTAGACTGATGAACTTTAGGTACACGTCCTATAGTAGATATTCCAATTTCATAAATTTTCATATGCGAGGTTGAGTCAGAGACCCGTCGATATTTAAGATAAAATCCGTCAGTTCATTCTGAATGATTAAATATTGATGGGAAAATGATCGTGTAACCCACTTGTATCATTCTCGCGTCAGTCACGTAGAGTTGTGCGTGCTAGTTCACTGGGCGGATCGCTCCAAACTAGTACAATCGTGCAAATGTACTAGTTCGCTCTTTTAGTTCCTTAAGTACACTAGTGGCCGAATTTAGAAAGGCAACTCAAATTGAGCTTTAATTAAAGTGACGTTTCAGTGACGTTTCTGTATAGGATGACAACTAGTTGATCGACATTTAACTACTTAATATCTAGTCAAATGCTTAAGTGGCGTTTCTGAATTCGGCCATAGTACACTGTAATAATCTATCTATGGTCTGCTCCCGACAGGACGACCCGTCAAAACTACGTCGTCCAATTGTATATGATTGTTTAGTTCACGCACAAGAGCGGTCCGTTTCCTTCCCTCTTGCTATCTTACTCGGACAGAGCCAATTTGGAGCCGTTCGGTCGGTCAATGGGGTCGCTTCGCTGTCGCCGCTCGCCCCGCGTATTGTACTAAAGTACTAAGAGCAGAAACGCTACGGAATAGTTTGTTCTAGTACAGTGACGGGAATTGGTTCTTTTTAGTACATAACTAGTATATGTACCTACTACACAAGCCTACAGTCACGTCACGCTTCACGACGAAATGGAGCCAGACGTGTCAGATTAGAGCAAAGCATTTTCACGTTACCCGATAGAATATCGGTGTCGAACGCCGATAGCCGATATCCATTATCGTGGTGTATTTTCACATATGTCCAATATTATCGGTCAGATTTGGCTACCGCCGGCCGCCACCCGCCGGCCGCCGGCACAGTCACGCACACATCAAAGAAAATGTATAAATATAGCACATATACAGGTATTATCGTCCGATATCGACGGAGGCCCGACACGGCCGCCCACATATCGGTATCGTGTCCGATATCCGATATCGGATCGGATAATGTGACAGGCAGGTTCATATTTCATACCTACATTTTACTTGCCTTGCTTAAAGTGTTTTGAAGACAGGCATATTATAAATGTTTTCATAGTTGACGTCTCAGGGACCAAGAATCTAAAGATAATTAATGTTTATTTCATTTTGTTTGTGTTTTGTTTATTTGAGATTTTTTGAAATGACTGCGATGACATTTCCTCTGTTACAGCCGTTTGCTCAGCCGTTTGATTTGATCTTTGCCTTAAGTTAAATTAAGAAAAAGAAAGTGACAGTTCTTCTTCACTGAGCTGCTTAGATTATAGAATAGTAATAGATCTTAAGTGAACCAACAAAACCGGTCAAGTTCGAGTCAGACTTGCGCGCAGAGGGTTCCGTACTTACCTATGAAAAAGAAAAACGTTGTAGGTACGGAACCCTAAAAAATAAAAAAATGGCTTTAACAACGGGTTAACCATTTACAACCTCCCTATGAAATAAGACAAAAAATAACTTTCGCAAGCTCCTATATCCGTGCAATCGTCGAGTGTGATACGACCTTGCAAAGGTTATTCGATTGACCTATTTTTTTTGTGATGTTATTACAAATTTACGGGTTTCGCACATTTTCCTTTACTTGTGCTGTAAGACACTGCTTCATATCAAATTTCATGATTTTAGGTACACGGGAAGTACCCTATAGGTTTGGATTCCCTTTGGAATCCCTTGAATGTATCAAAATAAAACGGCTTTTGGCGTAAACAGCCGTATCTTTTGATGCGGTGACTTAGAAGGTTGATTTTTACATAGCTTCAAGAGATTGCAGAGTATTCGATATTAATTGTAACTTGATACCAGACGGACAGACGGACAGACTGACAGACAGACGGACAAACAAGTGATCCTATTGAGGTACGGAAACAAGACGGCTGTATTTTATCTGTACGTCGATTTCAAATTTGGTTCCTCGCCTTACGTTAGCCACACGGCCCACAACGATAACAATTTTTTTTTCTTTATATTTTACGCTGAAGTACGGCTGTAGCCGACAGCAGATTTCCGTGCCCCTGATGCCACGATATGCTGTTTTCTATAGGTACATTTCCGTCGGCTACAGCCGTCGTCGAGCGCTCGTGGTAGTTTTTTTCGCCGTTAGCCATGGCGTTCAAAAGGTTAAGCTTCCTCAGACTAGTCAGATCCTTGTCCTACAGAATTAATATTCATATCGATATCGATATAATGGTTTAAGTTTTTTTTATAATGATGCTTTACTGAGTAGTGAAACTGAATAATATTTGTTATAAGTTACTCAACAATCAGTTTCCTATAATTGTAATGTAACACAATTTCGTGACTGTGCCGTTGACCGTCGAAGAGTTCCCTAGTTAGGAGCCAACCCTGAGTGCAGCAACTATGTCATGGTAAAACATAAAATTATCTGTCATAATAAAAGCCCACTGTGACATCTCTCGTCGGACGGCTACTCGTCTCTGCGTTGATTTATTTCATTCTTGTCCGGCAGTGTGAGCATGTCATGCTCGCTCAAAGGTCTTTGCTTACGGCGGCGTCGTTGATCGGGTCGCCACCTTCCCTAAAACATGGTTGAGGGAGACGATAGCTGAGATACGCGTCATACTCGTGAACGGGCGCTGTCTGTGGGGTGCGGACGGTTCGTTTTTTTTTTTTTTTTGCGGTTTGACCTTAGCTGGTAGTCTCCCACGACTCCCCCAGCATCACCAGGATTCATGCGACGGCCGGAAGGGCCTTCGCATGTGTTCGGACGGTTCGTGCTCGCAGGGACCATTTAAATTGGTTAGTTTTTAATTTATTAGTTTTGTGCGATATCTGAACTGACTAGCGAGACTTCATAGTCATCTCTATTACTATATTTGATAGTTTTTCATATTCGTATATTGGTATTATTAGGACTTGAAATATTATATTTCAAATTGTTTCTTTTTGATATTTGGAGACTTCACATCTCCATCTTTATACTATTGACCGTGGAGAGAGACTGTCTACACCTCCATTTAACCTAGATTAATCAATGTAGATGTTTCTTTGTTTCAATTATTATTTCTTAGAGACAATACATCTCTAAGGTCGCCGAGAGTTGATAAATATTATGATATCGTTTCGAAATAGCGACTGTCGCAAACTGTATGACGGGCCTAGCTTATCGCCGCGCGCACTGAGTTTCGTGGTACGAGGGACGCAGATGTTGTCACTGCGGTTTCGCGCCGCGCGGACGGCGGCGAAAGAAATATATTTGTTTTGTTCATATACACGATCGCCATATTGCAAATGAATGTCTTATATGTCCGCGTCAAATGTCATATAAATTCAATAATCTGCACTGGCTTCGGCAAAAAACGAAAAAGAAAAAAAATATCTGTGACACATGTTTAAAACGCGTTGAGTATGGATATGACGTGTCTTGTGTCTTTCTGCGTATAATAATGTCATTGGCTTCGAGTGTGGCGTTGGGGTGTTCTGTTCGCGTGTTGCTTTTGTTTTTATACAGTTAGGCTATTCAACAATAGTATTCTATGAAAAAAAAAAACTCTTTATTTTTTTATTATCATCGGTAAAAATTATTAGCGTGCCGCTATTTGTAATGAGTTAAGAATCCCTGACTTTTTACTTTTTTTATCAACTGTCGCCGAACAGAGCTTAAGTCACTTAACTTGTCCAGACGCGGAGACTATACATCTCCCTTATTAGTTATTTATTAGAATTAATTTGTACCCATTAGGTTTGTTTTTGCACTTTTTGTGTTAGTTTTTAGATAAAACTCTGATGCCAAAGTTGAAAAAAGACTTACTGCTCAGTTTCTTGCGGCGTTTCTTCTCAGCAGATGTCACCATTCGAAGCGCTGGTAGATTCAGACATGTGAAAGAGCCCATGTGGGCTACATGCAAAATAAATATTTTCATTTTCATTTTCATAATGTGTACACAAAATTTCGTGACTGTGCTGTTGTCCGTTGAAGAGTTCCCTAGTTAGGAGCCAACCCTGTGTGCAGCAACCATGTCACGGTAAAACTTAAAACCGGCTATCATAATAAATGCCTACACAAAATGTCGTGTCTGTGCATTGAAGCATTGAAGAGTTCGTTTGCTTGGAGCTTATCCTGGCTGTCGATTGTCGTTACGTGCTACTTGTAGGTATAAGAAAACGATCACCGCCGGACCCGGCACCGCGCGCACCTCGCCAGACCTGGCGCACACAGTATAGATTTTATATGGTTTATAACTCCCGCTGACGGCGGGGCGTATGGAGCAGCTATACGCCTGCGAATAATAACACCCTTTCCGAGCAAGTGTGATGAAATAGTAGTTTATGCAACGGTTGCATAATGATAGGCCTCAAAACACTAGTGCGGTTTTCATGAAACGAGCTTTAGCGAGTTTCATAATAAGAACGCACGTGTGTTTTGAGGCCTATCATTATGCAACCGTTGCATAAACTTATGCAGAGACCAAATTATGCAGAGTTGCATACATATCTTTATCTACACCCATACGAGTATTATAAATCCTCCATGATGTTTCCAGAAACAATATTTTCTGGCAACAAGTTATTTGTTGCAATCGTGGCTGCATATTTCCGATATCCGGCGCATTTTCACATCACACAGTCACTCCGAGAAGACTACTAGGGTCAAGGCGGCAACAGTGGGTCACTTTTTTTTCGAGCGATGTCACTTGATTTGTACGTGTGTTGGAAAGATGCAAAAGGGTTAGTATTATAGTGTAACTAATATATATTGAATATTTTAATCGATTTAGTACCACAAGGTAATATTTTGGGAAATAAACAGTATTGAACAAAAAAACTTATTTTAGCCACTGTGTACTGGGGGTGGCATACAGTGAATCGGCCCTCAGTTCACAGTGAATCAGGCAAGTTCACAGTGAATCATCTATAATTATAACCCAAATAATAATGTAATTTTCGGCTTTTTATCAGTCTTTATTTATTGAATTAACCAAACAATAAATGTAACATTAAATAAAAAAAAAAATTGTCTTAAAATTTATAATCAAGTTACTTAAATTTAAAAACATTAGACTCTTTTCTCTCGCTCAACCAATTTTTTTTTAAAAGCGTTTTTCATGTCGTCAACTGTGTGTTTCCCTATTTTACGAGGCCTTGCTGGAAGAGCCATCCTGAAAGGAAAAACTAACGAAAATTATTACTTCTTGTAAAAAAAATTAAACTAATGTCTGAGCACTTATTATCAGTAGGTACCTAAAGTACACAGTCACCACAGTGTATCATGGACCACTGTGTACTCAAGCGATTTGAGCCACTGTGCACAAAACCGCCATTTTGGATATAACTTATACCACGCATGATAGTTTTGCATAAATCGAAGTGCAGTATACGTCAAAATGGCCTCAATTAAGTTTATTTCTCAGCAAAATTATTAATCCATTGGTAAAACAAAATGTTCGTGAAAAAAATAGAAAGTTCACCTTACCTTAAAATTCACTTTTTCCATCGTCAAAACAAAAAAACATTAATTACACGGGTTCGTTACATAGCTGACGCAAGCAAACTGGTTGGAAACTGTTTCTATCGGGAGACCTTCCGAAGAGTGAGAAAGAAAGAAAGCTATCTATAATATTTTTGACAAAACGGCTAGTGCGCCACTGTTGTTGCTATAGCCACTGTTGCCGCCTTCACCCTATTCATATTTTCAACTAAAATGTAAATTACAAACAACTTTTTCTATTCAATTCAACAACAATTCTACTTTCGTTCAGCAAAACCCAACATAATGGCGGCAATTCGATCCTCCGTCAAGACCATTTTTTTTTAAATCATAGACAAACAAATGAAGTCTCTATTCTCACGTCACTCGAAATCAAATGTCGTTCGGTTTATATTAAAAAAACATACTGAATTGATGTTTCGTATCAATACCTGTTTAATATCTATGGATACTAGAATAGAGACCCACTTGAGTTTTGACAGCTGTTCCAAATTTAATCTCATTTAGATACTAAAATCGCTACTGTAATAACATTGCAGCACTGGTTTTACCTAATTGGTTGTCACAATGGTCGTCACTTCTTACGGTTTTTGATTACACTATGGAGGTTTTATGATATGGGTGTAGATAAAGGTCTTTTCCATTTGCTGTTTGTTTTTTTAACCCTTCCCCTCTACTAGTATTTTGTTTCAGTTTCTCCTTTAATTTAAGAAACAAAACGCTAGTATTATTAGACTAGTTTGCTTTGAGGAACAAGCCCGTGGGTATTCGTTTAGATGAGCCTTTTCTTCTTGCTGATTGTGTGAGAGACTTGTTGACCCGCCACATCTCCGCCCGCGGTATTTTCCATACAAACTTTATCCTATCGCCCCTTTAGGGATGGAATTTCAAAAAATCCCTCCGTAGTGCACCTCTAGGGTACTCGAGGAATGTCTCCTCCAAATTTCAAACCTCTAGGACCACCCGTTTAGGCTGTGCGTTGTCTATAAGCGAGCCACGATACTGTTTTATTTATATGTATTGATCATTGGTATATGCAATCGGCCGGCGGTCAATTGGTAGTCGCTAAAACATCGTACCTAACGAAAGTTACTTAGGTATAGTATAGTGTGTTTATTTGTAATTTTGTTATATTTATTGAGTAGGTTAATATTGAAACTCAGTTGCGGAATTAAGATTTTGTACCCCCTACTTCTAAGTTACCTACGCGGGTCAAAATAAATACGCATCGTTTCTTAAATCTGGTTTATTTTAATACTGTAACAAAACAACCATTATAATCTAAATTGGGAATCATTTCCCTTACAAATAGGTAAACAAGTATGCATTATAAAATAGAGTACGTATGTCATTATTCTTAAATATATAGTCCAAATCACTGAAAATTTTCGACATTTTCAATTTTGAACAATAATCTCTTTTCCATTAAGTATACTTCGACACCCATAATGAAACTGACTCAGCTTTTTAATTAGTGACGCAACAAAGCAACTTAAGTATATTATATACCTCGCCACATGTAGAAAGAGCTCTTTCTTACTACATTTTTGGCGAGCTGAAATTGCCCGCCATTTTTCAGTCGATACCTACCACGGATACCACCAAAAGATTTGAGTTCATTGTAACTGGCATTTTTTTGCTTGTTATATTTTAGAAATTTTCATTTCATAAAATTTGTATTGACTCTTATCCTCCTACACCAAAAGAAGAAAATAAAAATTAGCAGGGATTTCTAGTTGCTAAACATAGCAATACCTACATGCTCTCCAATAAAATGTACTTAGGTAAAAAAAAACTGGACAAAGCGTTGTTTTGCAGCTTTTATGCACATGGAAATATTTCGATGATTTATTACCGTTATCATAACTTTACCTGACAAAATAAAATCTTAGAGATAGGATCATAATCAGAGCGCATGTACCTAAGTGGCAGGTACATAGTTAATAACCTATATAGGGTATATTTTACTAAAGGAACTGTATTATTCAGCGCACTCGTAGGGCAAGGAGAGTCATTTCAAGACGATTGAATTCGAACTTGGATTGACACACCGCCGTGTCTCAGATTGATTAGATTACAGGTTCGAATTCTGCTTTCTTCTGGAGTTGATTTGCATGTCGTTGAAACAAAATCAGAGTTAAGTTAAACTTTGAGTTTAGGTTTAGGATCACAGGTAAATTCCTACATCACATTAATTTAGATACATTTTTAAAGTGCCTATGCAATTAATATAACATTACCTATGGTAATATTATGAAAAGTTAAAAACTAAGACCCAACTGGTGCAAACTGGTCCAAGAATCTCGGCTCAGAGTCCGAGAAAATACCTATCGATTGTTTCGTTCTGATTGAGAACGTCCTTGATAAGGTGTTAGCGCGCGGTGAAGGGGTGAGTTAGACAGCGCTTTAGTTGGTATTCGGTCGGAGGGTGGTGAACAGGGGCAGTCGACGTGGACAAAGACAATGCCCTATGACACTTACTATATAGACTATGACACTTGCACGTTCTCCACGAATCATAAGATTTCCTATGTATAAAAATCGGTCCAGTAGTTCAGGAGCCACAGTGGACTGGATCATCCAATTTTTGGTCAGAAACACATATAATAATAATAAATAAAAAATAAATATCAGGGGACAATCTTTACACAAATCGATCTAGTCCCAAAGTAAGCTCTAAAGGCTTGTGTTATGAGTACAAGACGACGATATAAATACTTATATAGAGAAATAAATACTTAAATACATAGGAAACATCCAAGACTCAGGAAAAAACATTCGTGCTCATCACACAAATATTTGCCCTTACCGGGGATCGAACCCGGGACGAGGGTCACTACCAACTAGGCTATCCGCGTCGTCAAACGACTAAACTGACTATAGACTGTTAAACTCAATACCCTCCTTTAGGATTCCTGCAGTAAGATAAAAATGTTTTTTTTGTCGATATAATAACAGTAGGTACTTACAATGGTGCTCAAATAATAAGCATAAGCTAGTTAAAGTTGGACACTGTATGGCCTCACAAATTGTGACATAACTAGGTACTTTATTGTCTATGATCTTAATGTAATGTGGCAACATTGTTACTCTCTTTACTGAAATACAAAGATGTCTACAACCTAAAAACTGGTTCTCTTCTTTAACTGTCGCCGATCATCTACAATCGCTGCAAACCACGGATATTAACAGTTATGGACGTATAAATAACGCCTAAATCATTTCTTTGCTATTGTTACTTAATTAATGAATTGAGTCTGAAGATGAACTTAGGTACCCGTTTGTAGTCATAGCAGTTTTGGTTGCAGGTTTAAAGACATCTTCAATTTCACCTCATTTGACGTATTTCACACACAACTAAAGTGAGCATGATCCTGGATTACCAGAATGATGTTGTTCCCAAAAAACTTATACTTATACTAATAGGTAGTTCTATAAACTAGTGGCTCCGTCAGCTGTAGACATTGCGACAAACTTAACTTTGTCGTTGGAAAACTGTTATCCCCGTACATCGACATAGGTCGACGTTAGGTTACCAACACCGCAAATGAGTATGTAATCGCAAAAACCCGTATATATCCGCCATTTTGAAAAAATTAGAACAACTGAATCGACAAGAACAGTCCACAAAATTTGGTTGTGAAATGCAACCTACATACATACATACCTACATATATCACGTCTGTTTCCCAAAGGGGTAGGCAGAGTCCACGGGATTTCCACCTGCTGCGATCCTGACACACACCTTTCGCTTCGACTACTCTCATTGTCTTAATGAACGCTCGCGACCGTTAGAGGAGAAAAGCCGGACATCCGCTGGACATCCTCCGGACAGCCATACGAAAGCATTTTAGTCCAAGCTAGAACAGAGACGCTTAGCTTCGCGCGGTCAACTAGAGAATTTTCGGCGGCTCAGATTACGATATAATACGGATATAATCAATGATGAAAAACCGGTCAAGTGCGAGTCTGACTCGCGCGCCAAGGGTTCCGTACTTACGTATGGAAAGAAACAGTACACTGTAGTAATGGAGCCCTAAAAATAAAAAATGAAAGGTAAATCGCGGTTTAAGATTTTTGACTTATTAAAAAAAACTACTTACTAGATCTCGTTCAAACCAATTTTCGGTGAAAATGTACATCATATATTTTTTTTAGTTTTTATCATTCTCTTATTTTAGAATTTACAGGGTGGGAACACACATTGTACCACTTTGGAAGTGTCTCTCGCGCAAACTATTCAGTTTAGAAAAAAAGTGAAGTTAGAAACCTCAATATCATTTTTGAAGACCTATCCATAGATACCCCGCGCGTGTGGGGTTGATGAAAAAAATGTTTGAGTTTCATTTCTAAGTATGGGGAACCCCCAAAATTTATTGATTTGTTTTTCTATTTTTGTGTGAAAATTTTAATGCGGTCACAGATTATCTACTTACCAAGTTTCAACAGCATAGTTCTTATAGTTTCGGAAAAAAGTGGCTGTGACATACGGACGGACAGACAGACATGACGAATCCAGAAGATAGATATATATTGTCAAATCCATAGTCGTGTTATAGGTTATTGTAATTTCGTATCACTGCGTTGGCGTTACTTTAGCACTTTTTGTATCTAAAATTATTTTCAAAGTGGCAACTTCTCAGTATCTTGACGTGTCCCACGGATAAACTTTGCTACAAATCAAGCCACAAATTTAACTAGAATAGTGAAGTTTAACAATTTTTCTTGCCCGGAAACTATATAGTCATCATATATTCGCAAAATGTATTAAAACAGCGGTCCCAAGGGTTTTGTATCAGGATCCTGCTTTAAAACTCGCAAAAAATGAAGGTGGTTAGTCTATGATGTGATTGTGCCGTTTAGAAGAGTGAATGGGGAAGATGCATTAAAATCAAAATGAGGTTTAAATGATATATTATGAAAGTAAATGTAAACAAAAGCATATTAAAGAAAAAAGCAAACCATTTAGACTATTCATTTTTATTTTATTAAGGGTCAAAATTAGTGAAAAATATATATTAATTTTTAGTTCTGATTTCAGTTTTTTGAACATCCTCATCAAATTTATGTCATGTTTTATTTCTACGATGTTGGTCTAAAAACAGTATTTTCGGAAATAATTGCAGATTCCGTTTAAACGCCATACATCGTACAGTCTAAAGACCGCTGTGACGTCATAGCTGTTGTCCGTTTTGTATGGAGTGTTTTTGCGAGTGGTATGAACACTGAATTTTCAAAACTTCGTAATTCATAAAATAAACAACATAATAATGTTTGAAGTACACAGATCGGTTTCTATTAATCAGCACTTTCCAATACAAATTGAAAAAATAATTATGCATCTTCCCTATTGAATCGATGATCCTGGACCCCAATTCTCGGTGCATTCGAGATAAGGTCACATGCGAGATTAAACGTCAGATTCATACAGTAGTGTCAAAGTACTGTATGCACTGACGTTTCGTCTCGCCTGTGACATTATCTCGAATGCACCGAGAATTGGGGTCTAGGTCTCAGAATCCTGTCAATATAAGATACAGGATACTGATAACTTTCCAGGCTCCTGAGGATTCACGATAACATGTTGTTTGTGTGCAAGGAAACTATCTAACAAATATAGTAACTATGGAATAGTTTGTATACTTAACTAGTGGACCCACCACAGCTTCGCCCGCGGTATTTTCCATAAAAACTTTATAACCACTTTAAGGATGGATTTTCAAAAAATCCCTCCTTAGTGCACCTCTAGGGTACTCGAGTAGTATCTCCTACAAATTTCAAACTTCTAGGAGCACCCGTTTAGGCTGTGCGTTTTCTGTAAGTGAGTCACGATACTGTTTTATACGTATAGAATAACTGACTGAAAAATATTAGGTAAACATACAGATGTGAGATTCGAACAGTATTTTCTTTTCAAGGCGACTAAAGAATTTATTTTATTAAAAAGACAGTGCGCGGCCACGGCGGCCAGCCCAAGATAAACCCGTTTATCTCTATGACTATCTCTTACGTCGGCATTAGTGTGAGAGAGACGCACTTAGAGATAAGACGGTTTAACTTTTCCTTGTGTCTTGCATGTTAGGGCCAATGAGGCGCTAATATCAAGTATACTTTTATTTAAAATGGCAACAAAACTACGTGCGTTGTAACAAAAGCATACAATGTACGTACAACTTCTGTTATCCTGCTATCCTAATATAATAACATTATAAATGCGAAAGTTTGGATGGATTGATGTTTGTTACTCAATCAATACAGAACGGCTGAACGGATCTGGATGAAATTGGAACAGAGATTGATTTTAGTCTGGAATAGCAAATAGGCTACTTTTGATTCCGGAAAAAGGTACCGTTCCCGTGGGTTAAGTATATTTGTTTTTGTTTTTCACAGAGCAAGGGATCGACATGATTTTTTCGTTTTGGTAGTTTAGGGGCCAGAGAATTACATAGGCTACTTTTATCCCGGAAAAATGCACGGTTCCTATGGGAACTGTGTATTTAAGAGTAGTTTCGTTAAAGTTAGTGAAATAGTTTTAGCGTATTTTCCTCAAGAAGACTTGACCAGTTTATCGCATTTAAATCGAATACTGTGAATGTAATCAGATCAAAAACATAAATGTGAAAAAAGAGCCAAGTTCGGTATGTAAACGTCAGGGGTAAACGGTATATTGACGGGACATTAGTTTGTTCCCTTTGGAATTAGGTAATTATTCTAACAAGAGGAAAGCCAACCTCCAGTCTTGTTTTGAATAAAACATGATAATTAATATTTTATATTCTTTAATCATAAAACCTATCAATTCTAATGAAGCTTGACAGACAACTCAAATTGCGACTAACAAAACACCATTGAAAATGGGTAACACCAAAAAAAAAAAAAACACTTAAGTATTTCCCAAAATTCTGGGATAACCAAATTTACAACTTCCATTCCAAATTTCATCCAAATCCGTCTAGCCACAGCCGTGAAGAAGTAACAAACTAACACATACACACACACAAACTTTCTCATTTATAATATTGGTAGGATAGTATAATTTGGTATATTAGATACCTTCTGATCCAAGAAGTAACATATTAAACATAAGTAGATCATTTCAAAATTCAGAACTCACATATGCGTTGAAGGCACAGGGCGAAAGTCACTAAATATTATGAACGCGTCTATGCGTTCAAGGCACTGGGTGAAAGTAACGAAAACGCATATATGCGTGTCTGGCAATGAATGCGTTAAATTTGATCTATTTATTTTCCATATTGCTTAACAAACACCTAATTACACTTGTGCTTCAAAATTAAACGTTGTAATGCGTAGATAAACCACAATAAACGTTGATTTTGTCAATTTTCTGTCTTAGTCTCAGTTTTCTGGTCACGCTCTGTTTCCTGCGCTTGATTTTCTTCAAATGGCTATAAATCGGTAATTTTCAAATATATCTTGACTTATCCAATTGACATAGTCTAAACTTCTGTTATATTCTTAAATATAGGGAAATTTTCAAATCTAGACTGTTCAAAAAACGTCAGACCGAAATCGAGTTTATTTTAGTACCTACTTTGCAGGACTAGCCATATCCCAAAAAATAGTACCCCTTTTGCGACGAAAACTAAATGGAACATTGAAAACACTGAGATATTTCATACCAAACACGGGTAAAATATTGTGCACCATCAAGCTGGCGTAAGCTGGCGTACCTAGTCGAGATCACACAGAAAACCATTGAATTCCTAAACCAGGTGAGCGTCAAGTTGCCGTACCCGTGGAAGATACCCAGGATCTGATGATTCCAAAAAATAGTGCCTAAATAGTACAGAATTAGTACCGAGCACAAAAAATAGTACCTTTATAATTTCGGAGATATGAGCCTTGTTTAACGGGTACGCTAACTTGACGCCAAGCTGGCTTGTTTGGAGTTTGGATCTCAAGAATGGTCCTGCTCCCAAAAATGCCGAATATCTCAAAAAATAGTGCCCAAATAGTAACCCTGACTCCCGAAGTCTCAACTTCGTAGCTCTAATAGAAACTGAGATATTTCATACCTAACACGGGTAAAATATTTTGCACCGTCAAGCTGGCGTACCCGACCGAGATCACACAGAAAGCCATTGAATTCCTGAGCCAGTAATATACCAAAAACCGGACAAGTGCGAGTTAAACTCGCGTGGAGAGGGTTCCGTTCCTTACATGATTATCTGCAATTTACTAGGTTACTTTAAATACCATAGACTTCTTATAGGTTTTCCTGTAATCTATAGATAAAGAACTATTTTCTGTTTTTTTTTTTCAAAATTTTAGCCCCAGGGGGGGGAATGGTCAATTTTCGCCTATTTTCCTTAATAACTTCCAAACTATTTTACTTAAAATTCAAAAGAAAATATATTTAAGATCCATACAATAAGCCCTTTCATTTGATATGTCACACAATATAGATTGCATAACTTTTTTTTTAAATTTTCTGATTTACCCCCCAAAAGTGGCCCCCATGTTTAAAATTCATATATTTACGTCACGCGTCCGTGTTGCGGTCACCGACTTACATATGTATACCAAATTTCAGCTCAATCGGTCCAGTAGTTTCGGAGCAAATTGACCGTGACAGACGGACAGACAGACAGACAGACAGACAGACGCACGAGTGATCCTATAAGGGTTTCGTTTTTTCCTTTTGAGGTACGGAACCCTGAAAAGCTAAGTGAAACATTCTCGGCCGGGTACGCCAGCTTGACGGTGCACAATATTTTACCCGTGTTTGGTATGAAATATCTCAGTTTCTATTAGAGCTACAGAGTTGAGACTTCGCAAGACAGGGAGTACTACTTAGGCCCTATCATCAGATCCTGGATATCTTCGACGGGTACGCCAAACTGAAGCTCACACTAAATCAACATCTTAAAGGTTTTATTTCCGTAAGCGACGTAAGACCTTTTAGTTCCTGAATCATACCATGAGTTTACGCAAACCGTTCTATTAACAGAAAACTATCGCTCGGTCCCTTTTACTTGTATCGGCAATAAGCAGTATTTCCGATAGATTTCGAACGAGAACGGTTTGCATAAGCTCATGGTAATGGTACCTTACTGATAAAAGTTCGATATGAATTTTTATTCTACTAAGCCCCTTAATATAGGTTCCGTGAGATTTTAAGAGACCAATGCCACTAATCTGTCGCCTTGAAGGAAACAATTCGATTTTAGTGAGAAACTGTTTTTAGTCGTGTTTTTTGGGCATAATTAAATAGACTCTTAAAGTTTCATGTAAATTATACCTAATCGAAATGCCACTGCACTATCACGAAATAAGTCTAACTTTCGATTGAATCGATACACTTATACTGATAATTTTGGCCAGACCAGCAGTCCAATCTTTCGCTAATCTAATGACGTTAAAATATATTGGAGTATGTTTATTTTTTGGCAAGTTTATCAACTCGCATCAACTTTTTAAATTGGCAGGTACCTAATACCTTATGCATTTACCTAAATGTATCACATTCCAATAATGCACTAGACAATTCTCACATATTCACAGATTACTACACACACACACACACACTTACGCACGCACGCTCATACACACACGCTCGCACGCATTTGTGTGTGTGTGTGTGTGTGCGTGCGTGCGTGTGAGTAGTAATCTGCAATTGCTTCAAACCTAAATGGCTACAGAGATTCGGGGCTTAATATTATAATACGAAAACACAAACAGCTCGGTAACAGATAGTATGTACCCATGGTATGTACCTGGTACCTACCACGTGTAGGTACCAGGTACATACCATGGGTACATACAATGCTGTGAAGTAAAAGAAAATAGGCAGTAGTATTAGTAGTAGTAGTAGTATTCGGGATTGAAAGTAGCTAACAATACCTAAAGCTTTGTACTTAATAGGGAATATGCATGAAAATCAAAATGGTGTTTAAATTATATATTATGATGAAAGAAAGTAAATAAATGCATGTAAAAGAAAAAGAAAGATCATTTTGACTGTTCCTTTTTTTATTAAGGGTCAAAATAAGTGAAAAGTAAATATTGTTCATAAGTTCTGAATTACTAGTTTTAGACATCCTTTTCAAATGTAGGTATGTACTCGTAGGTAATCTTTTATTTGTACGATATTGCAAATGTATTTTTATCGCCATATACTTCGTTTAGATACCCTACGGCGTCGTCCTAATAGAACGCGATTGCGCGATCATCGCTAGTTCGCGTCAATCAAGAAACGTGATCAAACATACTGGTGTCGAACAGGTGTCTGAATTGATCAGCCGAATGTCAAGAAGGACAGCAGTTCGACAAATTAGCGGGAACTAGCGATGATCGCGCAATCGTGCTCTATTAAGCCGACGCCTAAGGGCTCTTCCTAATATAACACGCCTATGCGATTATCGCAAGTTCGCGCCAATTTTACTTGTATACGAATGCGCGATCCAACATATTGAACTTGATTAGGTAGCCTAATTGACAATCGCGCGTCGGGGTCGCGCGACTCTAATTTTTAAAAACTTGTTCGCGCGATCTTGTTTCGTATGAACGCACGATCAAACATATTAATGTCGAATAATCGCTTACTCGCACGATAATCGCGTAGTCACGTTGTACTACGACGACGCCTAACGTGCTATGATGTCATAGTTCATGTCCATTTTGTATGGAGCGTTTTTGCAAGAGGTATGAACTATGACTTTTCAAAGCTTCGTATCTCAAAAAACAAACAACACAATTTTTTTGCGTACAGAATTTGTTTTCTATTACTCATTACTTTCGAATAAAAATGGAAAAAAAAAACATGCAAGTTCCCTATTGAGGTATCAAGCTTTTTGTATGCTATCCTTCGGATGCCTACGGTCGAGCTCTTTTACTAAGTAATTCCAACCGCTTAGTTTCGCGACCGGCATCTCTTTATGATAAAACTGTACCAAATACGCAGTTTGAACATTTTGTAAAAGTTCTCATCTTATTCAACTATGTTTAGGTAGACATTTTAAGACCGTAAATAAAGGTCATTTTATACATTCATAATTCATAATTAAACTGACCATTAGATATTTTTTTTTCAAATATTTACCTTGTATGAAAAAGTGATGAGTTCAAATTTGCTCCATAAACATATAGTCGAAACGTTTGTTGGAAATTTGGCAGCAAACACCGACATGGCGGTCGGACCGATACCAATTTTCACTACTATCAAATCGATAAATTGTATGTAATCGAACTGGTATAGTTCGGGCGAACATGAGCCGTTGGAAGTAAGTAATAATTATACCGAATCTCAAATTATTGTGCTGAACTCTAATGTTATGTACCTAACATAGATAGGTAGATACCTAGGTAGTATAAAACAATTATAAACTATTAAAAGCAAACATGTAATTTAATAGTTAAGTTCTTAACAAAACATACTTATTTTGCCTTATTCGATTTAGATACATTAAAGGAACATGTATTAATGAATGATTACTCTTCGCCATAGACTATGTTTATAATGCTCACATAGGAACCCGTCACAAATCCTAAAATTCCAAATGAAACCAAGAAAAGGTTTTTCCACAGAACCCAATTGCACCAGCCAAGTCCATTAGGCCTGTCCCAAAATGTTACTGTTTCAACAACAGCAGGGAATATGAGGCCGAGGAATGAGAGGCAGACGGCACCGACAAGTGAAATAAAAGGTCCGAGATTTGGAATGGCAATAGCAATGCAAAGAGTCATTATTATGATTGCGATTCTTATGCTGTATTCGGCAAGGTTCTTTTTGGCACCAAACCTGTGACGAACGTTTTTCCAGATGATTTCCATTGGGACGTAGAACTGCAAGCTATACGTGAAGAAAATGGCGACTGCGATCATCAGTTTGACGCATTGTCCCAATCTGAAAAATTTAGAAGAAATACTAAATTAGACACATTTAGTAATTAAGTATCTACCGTCGCCCAGAAGGTTCTAAATTATGAAAAAAGTTTACCGGCTGGTTTTTTGTAATTTGTTTTGAATATGAATATAGGCACAAAAATGTAAATTTTTAGCGATCTCAACTAGTCGTAACCAAATATATATTTAAATTTCTTTACCTTACTAAGCAAAGTTTCTGAACTATTTCTATAATTATGGTCTGGTTCCACGAACATAAGTGATAGTAAGACCTTGTAAAGTGGGCTTAAACGATATAAGGTAAATGGCCCAACTTCATCTGCAGCTCAGTTGTGTAACACAATTATGTTACATAGTTGAGCTGTGGCTGTTAACACTGTGGCTACTAGCCACTGCTGGCTTCTTGCCAATTTCTTACTATTACACACAGATGTAGTGAATAATCCTTTCCCATTGTATTTTCTCGGAAACTTTCGTATTTGTCATGCTACTTCATTCAGCCTCAGTACCCATCAAGACAACATAGGGGAAGCTCGCATCGCGAGATTAATGATCGATATTGAGTGGTTAATACCTAAGTTAAGATTTTTATTATTTTAAGTTTGTTTTCAGTTCTCTTTAGGGTTCCGTACCTCAAAAGGAAAAAACGGAACCCTTATAGGATCACTCGTGTGTCTGTCTGTCTGTCCGTCTGTCACAGCCAATTTGCTCCGAAACTACTGGACCGATTGAGTTGAAATTTGGTATACATATGTAAATGGGTGACCGCAACACGGATGCGTAACATAAATAAATAATTAGAAAATAAAAATAAAAGTTTTGCAAACTACAGACAGAAACTATCTTTTTATAAGGCCACATTTTCGCAACTCGACGCAAACTTATTTATTTAAACTACGGCTTTCTAAAAAGACAGGAGTTTGTGGAAGCCAAGTATTCCTAGTTTTATTTCATAGGTACGGTAATTTAAAAGCAGGCGAGAGCGCGTAGATACTGAACAAAAATGCACTTACACTTCACTTTGAGGAAGGTTTAGAGTGATGCTTCCCATAGTACCATTTCCATATTTTAGATATCCGAAAAATCCAGTAGTCGCATACAGGGATACGACAAAAAGCATGCCAGTGTTGAGCACGCCAGGACAGCCGATGAAGTGAGTTGGAGTCTTCATGTTATTCTCAAGGGGCATCACGACACCGATGCCCTCTAGCGCGAAAATAGCGGTACCGAAGAATGTAGGTAGTCTTTCAAATCCTACGAAACTTTCGCGATCGCTAAGTGCAGGAACATCTTGGAATAGGTAATAAAACGTAATTCCCATTCCGGTGCCCACTAATAAATTCGCAATCATGGAAAAGGGTGCTAAGTATTTAAGATTCCTGACCAAGTTCATTAGAATCAAAAGAGGAAGGAGCACAGCCATGTATATTCGCTGATCTACATTATGTGGGAGCCAGTCACTCGATTCCGCATAGAAATCTACCACTTGTTTAACATTCTGTGCGACGAATACGATGTAGACACAGCAGCATCCCAACAAGTCGACCACCAGGAACCAGTTCACCATGGCTCTGAAACAGACAAACATTGTGTTACTGTATGTATCTAAACAAGAAATAACCCAATTGCATATTATTTTCATCTTTCTAGTTTGAGTTTTGTTATTTATGCTTTATATGGGCTCAATGGATCCCTTACATATTTGACTTGTTTGACAGACATGCACCGAGCGACAAACGACTTGCAGGCATGTCGTGCTAGCCCTCCAGGACGGTAGCAAATGATAAAAAAATATTGTTATTGACAATTAATAAATACCCACATTAAATGTGTACAAAAAGAGGCGTGAAGGTCTTCCCATCATGTTTGAGGAAAGTCCGTCTAGTTTCAATTGTACACGCAACTTTATGGCTAATGTGTATGGCCGTAGATTCTTCCACACAAAAAAATGTCCTCAATTGACTGCGTATAAAAAATAAAGTACTTGGTAAATTGTAGTAAAAGTATCTATATCAGACTAGCAAACCCGGCGAACTCCGTTTCGCCACCAGATGGCTTCGTTTTATGTAACATTTCGTTTGGTGTAGCTATGTATCAGAGATGGCGCTGTATGTGAAAAAAGATTTTCCCGCTTTTCTGTTGAAATTTTTTCTGAATTTTCTTTTCTATAAACCTCACGGAGCCCGAGACCTTTCCAACGAATGCAAAACCGTGGAAATCGGTTCGTGCGTTCTGGAGTTATAGCGTCAGGAAGGAAAACCCGACTTATTTTTATATAGTAGATTATACCATACATACCTTTGGCCAAATTCACGAAGGCCACTCAAATTGATCTTTAATTAAAGTGACGTTTGAGGGACATTTAAGAGACCACATATGACTAGATTAAACACCTCAAAGTGGCGCAGCCTGCCTACAAGCCGATTACTGTCGGCTTTACCAAGCTAGAAAGCTACGACTAGCTGTCACTGAAGTGTAGGTTCCGGCAACCCGTAGGAAATATTTCACGCTTCACCACTGATGAACAACCAAATTGGACCGGAAGCTTTCGTGGGTCTCTCACAGGGAACCATAAAAAGAACCCTTACCAACCATGCCAAAGGCAATCACCACCGTGAGTGGAATACCCTCGCAGGCCTAAGGCATTCAAAGCTCTTTACAGGGAGTGTTGACTCAAGTTGGGCCAATAAACTTTGGAAACTCAGCCGAGAACAGCTCCGATATATAATTGGGGTATTCACTTCGGGGTTAAGTACATCTTAGCCAAGGTGGGACTTTCTGAAAACACAATCTGTAGAATGTGTGGCGAAGAGGAAGAAACAATGAAACACATCATGTATTGTGTGAATGTGACGCCCTCGCCAGACTAAGAATGAAAATCCTTGGCAATGGATATCCAGAACCAGGGGAATTCGAGGCACTACCACTGCGCTCAACAAGTCACTTCATTGAAGTGGTGGAAAATGCTATGGACTAAGTGCTTGGGTAGCTACACAAAAGATCCCATAGGGTCGAAGTGTATCCGCAAGGACGCCACGCTCTAAGATAAGATAAGATTGATATAATGAATATGGTATATTTTAAGGTGGATTCATCCATAGGTACTTGTCTTATATTTGGTAAACATGTTTCTAACCTCAAAATGTGCAATATAAGGGTGAAACAGCTGTTTTATTCTAGTTAAAGCAAACCTAGGCTAAAAATTGGCAAAGTGACGTCTAAGATGTGTATTGTCTCCGGTTCAAGCAAGGAAACAGCTGTTTAACCAAAAAAGGTGCATTTTGAGGTTAGAAACTTGTTTACCAAATAAGACAAGTCTGGATGAATCCACCTTACCTAGTA
This sequence comes from Tortricodes alternella, assembly GCA_947859335.1. Taxonomy (NCBI): domain Eukaryota; kingdom Metazoa; phylum Arthropoda; class Insecta; order Lepidoptera; family Tortricidae; genus Tortricodes; species Tortricodes alternella. Next base: position 14,577,459 of record OX401970.1, on the reverse strand, counting down.
ATATCAATTGATGTTAGTATTAATTTACTTACTTAGCCAATCTCGAAAATTTGTGTGCAGCCGGCGGTCCAGCTAAAAATGCAGCTTCAGCAGTCTCAGCAAACCCCAGGGATGGCTTCTGCATTCTTCGACAAAGCTCGTGAGCAGTTTTGACGAGCACATGCACACAATACGTGCATATACCTCCGATGGCGAACGTAGCCACCAAACCGAAGAACAGCCCTGCGTTACGGAATGCCATGGGCATAGCTAGAATCCCGCTTCCAAGGGACCCTTTTAGTAAATGAATAAGTGTGTCCAAATCCCTGAAACAATCGTAGCGTAATAATAAATTACCTCTAGTTTTATAAATCGGTTAACACATTTTGTATCATCCTTCTCCGTTGGTCAAACAAAAACTTATACGGCAAAACAAATTTATGAAGGCACAGGTCTAGGTTATAATTGCAAATATTTTATATTAAAATTTGCATTATATAACAATTTTTTTTTTCCTGAATTCAAAATTAGTATTAACGGGCATGCTAAGTGTTGTCTTAAAGATAACATCAATTTCTTACGAATTAAATACGCTAGGTGGTGGGCGTAAGCAGTTTCACTGAGAAAAAAATTACTGTACCGACATACGTAATTCTGGATGCCGCGTACGTAATTCTGGAGAAAAACGTACCTAACGTAAGTAGAGACTCGGCTACATGGATAATGTTGCGGACTACAAACGCCTGTATATGTTTTTACATTACCACGTAACAATCAACATTATTTCGGATGCTTCGACATTATTTGGACTTGGCTGCGAATACATTACGGTAATGCAGGTATAGCATCAAAAAAAATCTCAGTGTTCGCATAATGATTCGTGTGACGTGTGGAAGATACACTTAGACAGTTTTTGGGTTTGATCGGGAGACTGTTATGACATGATCATTAAAAGGAATGATTTGTCACTTTGATAACTATCATAAAATAGACATTGCTACAAACTGAAATATATACTAAAATTATTATCACCAATACAATACTTACGATGTAGGATGTGCTAGTTTTCGGTGCTCAAACGGGTTATAGTCTTCGTCTGCCTCAATGTCCCGTCCCGGTATTTCCATAAGAGGCAGAGTGGACCCCGCCTGCTGTTCCACCGGGATCTCATTAGGGTCAACTTTGTACCTGTCAACAGTTTTCCAGCACTGTTATAGTTACTGTCATAACTAATACTTACCATTATTAACGTAACAAATGAAATTTGATTCGGTTAGAAGTGAGTAGGTAGGTATAAGAGTATAGTTTCATTTTCATTAATGAATTATTAAGATCAATAAACACGAATCGCAGAGATGTGAAGTAGCTAGAACAAATAAAGCGCCACACGAAGCCGGTGTGTGATTCGGTAGGCATGTGAGACGAGTGTTGTCGCGGTCGTGGATTCAATGAAAAAAACTTCTATTGTGTGGCTATGACTTGACATATTTTCGAAATGTTTAGTTGTGTTACTCTGTATCAGTGTCCATGTGTAAAGTGCGATTCATTCATTATGGTCTCTAAAACAGTGTGTAAATGATTTTTTACATGCGTGTCACTCTCTTAAGCCTCGGCATTTACAAATATGTGGCCCAGACATTAAATTCAATACAGCTTTACATGTTAAATTTCGTCATTAAAACACCGGTTTTTGGCGGTATTGTAATGTATCATACATAATAAATGACTAAAATGAAATCAAAACCGATCGATAATAATAACAGAAAATTTTCAACGCTTTATACTACTCATACCTTGATATAAGTACCACATAATGGTCAAAAAAATTGAGATATAAAGCTAAATTAAATTTGTACAAGTAGCCTGTTGGAGCCAATCCCGAGCCTGAATAGAGATGGCGCACGAGGGCCCGCCGCCGGCACGGCGCAGACGCCGCTCACTGCTTCTTCGGCGCTCCGGAGACGGGCTCTATTATTCAATACATTTCCAAATTTTACCATTACCATACAAAACAATTTAAATTAAAAAAATCGAAACCATAAAATGGAATGATGTACCGGTGTAAGAGTCCATTGCGAGATGATCACAGTCGGTGATCGACTTTAATCTCGTGAAGCAGCACACGTCTTCCCGGGACGTCTCCGTACGGCGTCGAGCATTATTAGCTCGTTTTAAGGAGCAAGTACTTAACAGTCAACATACAATATAAAATACCATTTTAACAACAAAGTATATTTTATATATGAAAAATAAGCCCGGGCCTTTCATGCCTTTACGCTCCAGTAAGCTTTTAATTATTGAGCTTTAAGACGCTGACAACAGCCAACTTGGGTTTTTTGAACACGCCCATGGGGATTATTGGGGATAAACGTTAAAAAATTACGCTAATATTGATCGTATTTCTAAGCACATTATAATTTGATGAAATCGACTAGACAGAAAATGAAAACCGGCCAAGTGTGAGTCTAACTCGCGTTCCGGGGATCCCATACTTACCCATGAAGAACAGACAGTACCTTTTTTTTACAAGCGCTTTTAACAAGCGGGTAACCATTTACAACCTACTTATGAAAATAAGATTAAAAAATTACTCTAGCAAGCTCCTATCTCTGTGCAACTGTCGAGTGTGATACGACCTTGCAAAGGTTATTCCGGTTAACCTTTTGAACGCCAAACCGCGAAACAAAACGCTGCCTACCTGACGCCACAACCATAAAACAAAGGTTTACATCTGAAAACATAGAGATTGCAAAACGAGATATCGTTGTTCAAATTGACCTCGTGTAATAAGGTATCGAAAAAAGTTACAGAATACCTACTTACAATATAATGTAAATGAATTCCCATATTTTAATAAAATTAGCTAGCTACCTTAGCTATTGAAGTGCATATATTATTGTACGATAAACATATCACCTAATTATTAAACAATAGCCAAGCATTTCTGTCCGCGACTGTACCCATGCGCAGACACATCCCCTCCACTGCCACCCAGTGCTCTTTTTTCGTTGGGCGAGTTACGTCTTACTTTTCACATAACGCTTTTTCACGGGTTCCCTTTATCATGCATAATATCGATTCTCCGAAATACACTTCGCATAGCAGGTATCACTGAAACATTTTTAGTTGAATGATACTTTTGCATAATAATATACTTTGCATAGTTATCAGACGTCATTTCTCAGAATATTAAATAGCAGTACACACACACGTGATACACCGAATGTAATTCTGCAGAATATTAAATTGCATAACTTTAGTATCGCCGATTTTTATTTGGCATAATGGCAGAACACTGTATCGCTGAATCTAATATATGTAGGTACTGTAACTGAAAATAGTTTAAAGTAGCAGCGAGCGAGCGAAGCATGCGAGCAAGGCCATCGGAGCAGAACCTACTCGGATAAGTTAGGTTAGAAGGTTACAGGTTCTTTTTTCTCACAACCCAGAAAATATTCATCCACACACAAAAATAAAAACACATACAATACAATATACTTAGTATTGTTTTATTTATTACTTGCAAAATAATCGATGAATTGGCAATTAAGGATTATGCCTTGGAATAATTACACTAATTTAATACAAAGAGATACATCCTTCTGCATAATAACTATTCGGACAATATTATTTTTCTTCTTATCAATATTATGCCACGTTAATATTCTGCTTTACAAAATTATGAGAAAAGACAGTAGGTACTTATGCTAAAAAATATATGCAAAAAGTATTTCGGTGATATGATGATTCTGCCCGTGGTTGTTATGCGAAACGAAAATATGATATTCGATTTTATGCAACATATTAGTGAACCCTTAGTGAACACATAGACTTATACAAGTTTTAGAGTTGGATTCGTAAAATTTGGATACGGGAATGTTATAATATGAAAAAAAATTGTTATCCTACTAAAATTATAAATGCAAAAGTTTGTCTGTCTACGTGCGTGTGTGTGTTTGAGTGTGTGTGTGTGCGTGTTTGTTTGCTGAGCAGCAAATAGGCCTAACATATTTTTAGGAAAGTACACCGCACGGAAAGTGTGGAAAAAAGATCAGTGAATTTCAATAAAAGAAATATGTTACGGGTTGAGATTAATTGATAAAAATAACCGAATTTCAATAAAAATATTTGACAACTTTTGAAAAGAAACTCTTTATTAAAAATTCATGCCGGTACACAAATTCTAGTTCTTTTTGGGAAAAAAAAATATTCACATGTTTTTTAAAATCTGCAGAGAAGTGGAATATGTTCTAAATTGATGCGATTATCAAGTTATATAAAAAAAACGCACCGTAAATCGTACTTTTCTTAAATGAGGGTTTCTGCCCAAATAGCGGGAAATGGGTGATTTGACAGAAAGCTACTACAAAAAATATGTACAAAATACAACGCATTATGTAATAAACGCAAAACTAGAAATTTGTTTATTCAGAATCGAGAGTAGAATCCATTCCACTTGTTTTTAACACGGGTATTTTCTTTACAATTTTGATTTAACGTTAAATATATTTTTACTCTTGACGTGTGGTCAAACGGATGCGCTAAAGTTACACGTCAAATCAGTTATAAAGTTTCAGTAATAGAAAATTGGCGCCAACATGTACGTACATTCGTACGGATGAGGCCGGATTTTAATAAATAAACATTATTCGTGACAGTACACCTCGTCTACAGGAAAAAGAGCGCTGGGTGACAGTGGAGGGGATGTCTCTGCGCATATGTACAGTCGCGCGCGAAAGTGCTTGTCTATTGTTTAATATTAGAAGTGTAAAGTTTTGTAGAATAATAGATGCACTTCAAAAGCTACCTTGAGATAAAAGCCCCCACCGCCAGCGCGCTTTTTCCTGTAGACGTGGTATACTTACTTTTTTTTGACAATGTCAATCGACTTTCCCGTACTGCAGAATTAAAGTAAATTTAATTTACTTCGTTCTTTTGAGGTTCTATTGTAAATGGCATTTCGCTTCACTAATATTCAAAATACCGAAATGGTGCGGTGGACCTTCTTGGCGCGGTGCGGAGAATGTTTCGCTTACCATTGCAAGGTTCATTTTTATGTTTCAAAACAGGCCACATACATTTATTTTCTCCAACAATTTTCTATGGAACCAATATCTACGTCAGCTTTTAAATACAGAGATTTCTAATAAACTAGTCAAATAGGTTTTTTAATATATTTTATTAAAATGCATCAATGTTTTTTTCCATACGTTCCGTGCGGTGTATTTTCATATTTATCCGTGCCTGGCTCGAATATGTTGAATGGCCAACCTGCCACCCTGCTACCCCGTAAAATTTTGGACATACGTACCAACATTTTACAGGGTGGCAATTTCAAAGTTTGACCTGTTCTGTTAAATCTTTAAACTTGGGTGTGTTTTATGCATTGAAGTATTACGTTACACTGTTACACTAGAACAGACACCTCAAACAAATGACAGCGAGCACTTGATGACGGAGCGGGCATGCGCGCCGCGTCCGGCGGTGATCGTTTTCTTATAGGCGTTTGTGCCATTTGGCCTCAACAGGCTTTACAAAAAATCAAGTTGAGGCGTCCACTTTAGTATACATAATTACTCAAAGGTTTTTTGTAAAACTTTCAAATTATATAATAATGAGTTTGCAATAATCTTCTTATTTTTGATAATAATAGACTAATCACTTTTTTCATCAATGAGTTTTTTTTGGATTTATTTTCACCATATTAGTAATGACCATAGGGTTTTGTTGATCAAACTATTTCTAAACTTCGCCTAAACAAGTACTAGCGTTTTACACGCTGCCGTTTAAATAGGTACAATCCATATATTAATTGCACGAAAAACAAGTATGTACAGAAAACAAAGTTTTCAAACCTGGCTTTTGTAATTTTTTGTCGAAATGAAAAGCAGTGTTTAACTGTGATGAAAAATACCAACTTTTTTTACTTCTAAGTCACGTGACTTTAAACACCATGACGGTATGACGTTTGCATGGGTCGGTTGCGTTCCGAATCACGCCACGCTGCCCACCTTAATCGTTGTGATCACCGTAATTGTTATTCGGACCGCACCCTCATACAGACTATGGTTTCAGAATGTTGAAGTCACACGCGACGGCTGACAGGAAGATAGCGTTACGGCAACAAAAAATAAATAAAAATATTATAAGTAGGTATTAGTATTTCCTTGAAAATTTAAAAAATTCATTACGAAAATATTTTTCGTTATCTGAAATGAGCTAACAAGCAGCCAAAAATATTGTTTAAAAAATGGTCACGAACTGAATTGCATATGCATGTTTAGTTCACGCACAAAAGCAGTCCGTTTCCTTCCCTCTTGCTTTCTACTCCGACAGAGCCAATTTGGAGCCGTTCGGTTGGTCAATCGGATCGCTTCACTGTCGGCTCTCGCTCCGCGTATTTTATAAACTGTACCTACTAAGAGCAGAAACGGGACACGGGCAATAGGGAAGATGCATAAAAAATAAAAAAAAAGCAAATATACGCGTCGAATTGAGAACATCCTCCTTCGGTTTGAATTCGGTTAAATATCAAAATGAGGTTTACTTTCATAATATTGATATATTATGAAAGTAAACGTAAACAAAAGCATGTTACAGAAAAAATCAAATCATTTTGATTATTCATTTTTATTTTATTATGGGTAAAATTATTGAAAAGTTATTGGCTTTTAGTTCTGATTTTAGTTTTTTGGACATAGTCATCAAATTAAATTTATGGCTTGTTTTATTTCTACGATGTTGGTCTAAAAACAGTATTTTCGGAAATAATGGCAGATTTTGTTTCATTTTGTACAGTCAACAAATGCTGTGACTTCATAGTTGTCGTTCATTTTGTATGGAGTGTTTTGTGTTGAGTGTTTTGTTGTATGTGACTTTTCAAAGCTTTATAACTCATACAATAAACAACATAATAATGTTTTGCGTACACAGATCGGTTTCTATTTCGCAGCACTTTCCAACAAAACATTTACAAAAATGCATCTTCCCTATTTGGAACCGTTCGGTCGGTCAATCGGATCGCTTCACTGCCGCCGCTCGCTCCGCGTATTTTACTAAATGTACTAAGAGCAGGAACGTTACGAAATAGTTCGTTCTAGAACACTGACGGGAATTAGTTCATTTTAGTACATAGTACCTACATGTACTACACAAGCCTAATTCTGATCTCGCTAAACGCGCTGCATTAATTTAACAAAATAGAAGAGCGGACGAATTTTTTTTTTGGAGTAGCACTCTTAGCACAGAGGAATAAAAAAAGTAGTAAGTACATAAATATAGAACTATCGCAAACTGTTACGAGAATGATCCCAATTCAGCATATTGCTTGCTTAAGGCCAGCGCTGGTCTTCCGTTGAGATCATTAAGAAAAGTCACGGCAGACTCACAAAGAACAGAAACAACACAAAATACTAAGACACTAAAATACATTTTACTACCTAAATAGTTACGTTGTTTTACTTAGATTTTTTCCTGTCCGATCTCTTGGCAGCTCTATCGCCTTAAGACTATAGATTGTAATTCCATCTATAGGTTCGAAATTCGGTGTCTAGGTTACACTTCAAATAGTACGTAAAATCCCCGCACGCTTATAAGTGGGCGTGTCTTAAACCTCAATTGCTCAGTCATCGACTTGTCAGCGTCTTACTGGGCGTTTTCAGAAAAAAGTGTACCATCGGTTTTTTGATCTGAATTTGGAAATTTTATGTTATTCCTACTCGGAATCATCAATAACTAGTGATTCTAATTGAAAAAAAAATTGTTCTAACTTTTTCATACAGTCACATTCCTATATATGAAAGTCTTAAAACGGAAACATGAAATTACTACCTATAAAAATTAGAGACAGTCTTTTTCTAATTTTAATCAATAGTATTAATTATTCTTAGTAACATAAATTAACAAATTCTGAAAATAAAACTAAAGGGTACAATATTTTCTTTAAACGCCCTAATCTAACGTGAGAATCATTACCGAATAAAATACAAGTAAGTAATTATCTTTAAATTCGCTTTTCAATGTCCTGTTGAAAAAAAATCGCAGTTATTCGATTTTCTAATCAACTCCATTGTAGTTTATCCGGTCCAATAATGAAGTTAAGCTATGAATGAAGCAAGCTAGGTAAATGTTTATTTACTTCCTAAATACAAGCATTAAATCAGAGATTGCGATAAATCTTAGGAAGTAAGTATCTATGATGATATGGTAACTAAAATAATACCGTATTGATAATTGATATAGAGCCACCTCAAAATATTTACTGTGGGTAAATTATGCATATTATATTATTAACTAGCTTGCCCGTCATGCGTTGCAATGCTTAGTTTATTTTTGGGTCATAATCTTGCCCTCCCGAGCTCGCGCGCAACACCTCACCAAAGTTTCATCGTAATCAGATGAATGATACAGGAACACATAGGAGACGTACAAACAAACAACCAAACAAATATTTATATAGTAGATAAAAGGTTTAAATGCATAATTTCAAGGGTTTAAGGAAATATCTCACTATTTTCCCATATTAACTTCAACCTCATCTTTTAGCCCCTCCCAATTTTATTTCCATAAGTTTGTATAGCCTACGTACTGCCTGCAGTCCCCCTTAATATTATATTTAAAACTGCATTAAAATCCATCCAGTAGTTTAAAAGTTTGCCTATATGCAAACATACATAAAATTCAACATATCCATTAGGATGTGTTGTGTTGTTCATTCTGAAGCCTCTCATAGCATTTATTTCAATCTTAACTTCAATATACAGATTTTTTTCAATTTACTATTTTATTACGAGGTTATGTATAAAGATACATATTATAATAAAACAAATGAGGGCATTTGAAGCTCATGAGGTGTTTTCTGACGGAAGTAACGGCCCTGGCTGAAAATTAGTAGAACGGTGTAACTCACTTGACCATAACGACATCTGACAAGTCATTTCTGACTCCTTTTCTCTTAGGATCATATTCGGCTATCATCGGCCGCATTTGGGGTTTCTGAAACAAAGTAAAAAATTCGGTTAAGTGGCGATAACTTTACAATAATTTTTAAGCAGGGATCCTCGTGTACAAGAACGGTTCCCGCTTCCATAAATACCTAAGTTCGTGAACGCTGTAGCTTTGTATAACGTGTTAGTATTAGACATAGTCATTGCCAATTTTTTTTCCATTGGTAAGCATCCGAGAAAAAAACGAAAATACTCCTTAAAAGGGTTTTAAGAGTATTTTCGTTTTTTCTCGGATGCCTACGTAATTGTTAGTTTGGAACTGCATTTACCTAAGTATTCGAAATTTGAAGTTGATAAACCAATGAAAATCAGTTTTTCCTATACAAAGTTCAGAATTCTCAAGCCCCCCATAGCATTTTTTAATTGTTATCTTCATTGCACAAACTTTGGCACTTTACGGTTTTATTATATATAGATTGTTATTATGATAAAAAACAAATGAACTCTATTAAAAATTCTTAAAACTAGATTATATAAACGAATTTTAGTTACATAAAAGTAATAAAATAGTAATTATTAAACATTAAAAATAATAATCCAACGTTAACACTTGTGTGCGCGATTATGCCAACTTGGGTGGTCGAGATCACGTGACCCGTCTCATAGAACATCCGACTTTCGAGGCGCGCTCGGGCGCTCGCTTCATTCCCCGCCACAATTGGTAATGTGGCCTACATAAAAAATTGCGAGAGCGAATGTACCTCAAATTTGATACATGACAGTTGCTCCCCTCTCTGATTTCCTTCATTGTCGGTTGCCGGTGTGCCGTGAGATTATGTTATTGCTGTGTTGTCACTTTTAGATTTTGTTTTGATCGAGTTTGTTACGTTGATTCAATCCCGTACACTCTCCTCAAGATTTCAAATATTTGAATTCATGATGTTTTAAGTCCAAGTGAGCTTAATAAAGTACCATACACATTTCGAAAAGAGATTTAGTACAGCTTCATCTCGTATTCGGGGTTATGCTTACTTACCCGAGTATGTATGTATCTTTTCTCCTCAAGAAATCTCTTTATTTTATTCGTATATTTGAATACAATGATATTCTATTTATTAAGGTTTATTATAAATATATTTACAGTCCTAAGACATGAAATACATATATGTTTTTAAATACATTTTGTTGGCAAAGCATTTGATTTATTTATTTTTATGTTTTTAGTTGTGCCTGCGACTAGGTCTACGCGTAGAACTATCAGACCATCATTATCACCTTAAAATAAAAATAAACCTGTATCAAATCGATTTTTACCTTCTCCTAATTGTCGTATCAATTTGAAACTTTGCAAGACAACCAGACAATCTGATGATGGAGCCGGAAGGTGGAACTCTTCAGTGGGCATTAGTAAACTCCTCGGGTTTGGGTATTTTGTTTATGTTGATGGGTCAATACATTACACTTGTTGACGAGGAACTGATTATGAAAATTGACCATATGTCGTGTATGTATGTATGGCTTCCCATACGTCAGCGTCGGAACCTCAGAATTCTTCCGCACTATTCACAATTCTTAATGATCTCTTTGCCCCTTCTTACATCAAATAAAAAATTTAGATTCGTTTCGGAGAGCCATAGTCGCCCCGCCCCATTGATCCTTCTAGAAGCCGTCAGCTTTGTACGACCCTCACTCATACTCGCCTTTTCTTGAAAACCTTTTCAGTTCAGAGCCCTTACCATGAGTTTGCGTTTCTTTCTCGCTATCGAAATCTATCGGAAATGCTGCTCGTTGCCGATACAAGTAAAAGGGACCGAGCGATAGTGTACGCTAGCGAGAGTGGTTTGCGCAACTCATGCTAATGGTACAGGCAGCACGACTCTGAAACGCGTTCCCTTACGCATCAAGGAGGCTCCAAACAAGTTCAGTTTTAAAAATTAGCATCGTGAGTCGTATCTAACTTCTTCTTTCCACGTTTTTAAATCTTTTTATATTTATTAGTTTAGTAATGTTTAGTTGTATTTATGTTCCTATATTTATATATGCATAAACTCTTCACTGCACCTACTTCGGGACCTCTGCTTCACGGGTGGACTGGCAGAGAATGCTTGTAGCATTAAGTTTGCCTTTTGAAGATCTTTTATTTGTGCAATAAAGTATAAATATTAATATTATGGAGCTAGGAGATGGACAATGGAACTTTTCCATGGCTACTAGTAAACCACTCGAATTTTGTACTGTTAGTAAATTACTGACAAAATCGTGTATTCTAGTTTAAGTTAAATTAAGTTAAGTTTCATATTCTTTTCATTATTAGGGTTCCGTACCTACAAGTTGTATACTGTCTGTTTTTTCATAGATAACTAAGTAAGGCCGTAGGATTTTGCCACTTTGTAACATAGAGTAACATAAACACTTCTATGTTACGGTAACGCGAAAGTAACAAATAGTGTTTTAAGGCTGTTTTTATAACGTGCTATTTTTGCCACACGAGGGCGCTCAGGCAACGGGTGCCGAAAAATGCGGACGGATGCGCGTAGTTTTTTTTTGTGGAGACGCCATTAGAAATGCTGCTTTGCAATATGCATGCATTACAACATGTCACCTAGGTGATATGTGCTTAATGTGGCCAACTTGCACATCGAATAAAAAAAATACTGATCGAACACTTAGCTAAGTGCTTTACTGTACGGGGAAATCTTGAGAAAATATAAGTTAGATATTTTTAAAATTCAATTATCCATGCTGACAGAAAAGTTACGTGCACCAATATTTACAACACTCCAACGCTATACGTAACATACAATCATCGTTACCAGTAAACATAGAAGTTACATAGAAGTAACGCAGAAGCGAAAGTTCAATATTATAAATAGGCTATAGGTAATATCATAATCGAGCTTAATTTTAAACAAAGTCACATTACCATACATTTATCTATCACTTACGCATAGTATTATTATATAAGATGTATGTAATAAATACTGCTATTTATCTTTGAAATCATCGATCGATAATTGATATTGTTATTTGTACATAACAAATAACATCCGCTAATGAAACACATGTATGATGTATGCACCGTGTTTGACTGACGAGAGACGATAATTGGCGTATTTTTCGTCTTATTTGTTTTTCCTGGATACTGGTTATTGCTGTGCCATTATAAAATACTAACATTACCTAACTGTTCAATTAATTTTCAATAGAAAACTAAGTTTTATAATGCCAAGTGTTTGGTCGAACCAAAAAGACAGTGTTTTTGGATAAATTTCGGGGTCTGGACGAATTTTACCACATCATATTTTTTAAACTGTACGACTTACATTCTCTTTAAGGATACATTCTAAGGACTTAAAGAGTTACATAATCTGATTAAGACAGATACGTTTCCTACAAGTTACCAAGTAAGTACTTTGTTTTTTATATGCAGCCAAAATTGGGGACAATTTTTTTGTCAAAATGTGGCAATATCAAGTACGGGACCCTAGGCGCGCGAATCAAACTCGTACTTGACTAGTTTTTTGTAGTCAATCGGTTACAATGAAAATAAAGAGATTCGAGAATCGTCTTTTTGGAATCTATTACGTTTATTTTGACGCCCTTGGAGCATTCTTTTGTAAAATCTTAAACGTGCAGCTATGTATTTTTAACCGACTCCAAAAAAAAGGAGGAGGTTCTCAATTCGGTTGTATTTTTTTTATGTTAATTACTTCATATCTCCGTGATTTACAAACCGAATTAAAAAAATATTTTTTTAATCGGTAGGCTATACCTTCAGTTTGGTCCCGTTGTAGTCAAAGTCGAGTTCTGATGAGAAGATCTATGAGGAATCGATGGAACTCTTCAAATATCATAGGCACGCATATATATATAGGCAGGTATTTTAGTATTTTCTGTAATAACTCAAGCAGTTACGTTTCAAAAGCATTATTTGGTGAAGTGGAACTGTTGATGATGACCATAGATGATCACCAGAACTCTTAAATGTCGAGTATTTCACGGTTGGCGATTAAATTGCTGTATAAAGTTCTGAAGCAACTTATGTCTATGAAAATTCATGTAGTAAAATTGAACAACCAGCAGAACTCCTCAACGATTCACATCCTTGCGTCGTGGATAGCAACAGTTTGTAAATGGTGATAAGCAATTGGCATTATGCTATTGTTACTTAATGTAGTAAATGTGTTTCGTTAAATCACAGGATAATAAATAAAATGGAAAAAAAAAACTTACTTTTCAAAGGTTATTTGAAGTCGGTTTTTTTATTCATAAATTAAATGATTATTATGCTACATTTGTAACCATAAACAAGAGGAAGTGAATTGAAGAGGGTTACTCGTACGGGGAGTTGATCACTCTGATTGCAAGTCGTAGAGAATGAAGATTGAGCCCGAGGCCACAATGGCAACGTCACGGCGGCTGAACAACGCGAATTGTTAAGCCGGAAGCAAATACTTAGGTACGTAGTATAGCTATTATAGATTTTCAAATTATTCAACTCACTGGTAGCAAATTGATCGGGTTTTCGCAAACGAAGTAATATTTCTATCTCACTTTATAAAGACAAATAAAATCGCAATAGGTGTCAGTCAAGTGTAAACCTCACGTTTCGCTATTATTAGTGTCAGTCAACCTCGCACACTTATTTATGGCATGAGCAAGGCCAATCTAATTAGATGCTTGCCTATGCGCATCAATATGGAACTGATTTATTCGACGCAAGCCATATATTACTTTATTTACTTACTAGCGACCCGCCCCGGCTTCGCACGGGTGCAATGCTGATATTAAATATACCTACCCACTACAGAATGTCCTTATAAACAACGTCTACAGCTTTTTTGTCATTAGCCAATACAAACATGTTCCAGAGAGCTCCGATAAACGCGCGTCCGATCGCTGTTAATCATAAAGTGCTATGTCCCTGCATTTTAAATCTGTAATATCTTCGGAAATATTCATTTAAATTACATGCTGTAAAGGGCCATATTGATCTATATTAAATGGACAATGTATTGAAGGTACTTAATTGGATAAGGATTAATGCTGTATTGCTTAAAATCACTTCGTAACTAAGTCATTTTTTCCCGTAAAATGTTAAGGATAAAAAATGGTTATTGTGGGTTGTCCTTAAGAGATAGACATATATCATCGCGGACTTTTTTGTTGACCTTTTTAAGGTGTACAATACTGTAGTACATTATTTTGATTTATTTCGTGGGGTACAGCCAGCGTTTGCAATGTAAGCGCAAAAAAAATAGTTTATTTACGACATCACATTAGAAACCTCTAAATTTATCAGTGTTTCTCTATAATATTATCCATATATTATACACATAAACCTTCCTCTTGAATCACTCTATCTATTAAAAAAAACCGCTTCAAAATCCGTTGCGTAGTTTTAAAGATTTGAGCATACATAGGGACAGACAGACAGCGACAGCGACTTTGTTTTATACTATGTAGTGATGATAATGTAGAATGAACACGTCTATTGTTATATATTGTTCTGGTTCGTTTTATGACGTGAATCTTCAATGACTACCTATCAATAAAACCGCAATAACATTACGTGGCTTGTAAGTAAAATTCGAAATGTATCCGTGCGTCCGCGTCAAATCGGCGTACCTACCTGAATCGAACTGAACTTGCATAACAAACACGGATAAAATATTTTGCACCGTCAAGCTGACGTACCCGGCCGAGATCACACAGAAAACCATTGAATTCCTAAACCAGCTAATTGTACATCAAAAATACTCGTAGTACCTGAAATAGTGACCCTATTACGAAAAAAAACATCACACAAAAAAAGCGGCCAATTGCGAGTCGGACTCGCCCAAGAAGGGTTCCGTGATTTATGACGTATTAAAAAAACTACTTACTAGATCTCGTTCAAACCAATTTTCGGTGGAAGTTTACATGGTAATGTACATCTTATATTTCTTTTTAGTTTTATCACTCTTATTTTAGAAGTTACAGGGGGGACACATATTTTACCACTTTGGAAGTCTCTCGCGCAAACTATTCAGTTTAGAAAAAAAAAATATAATAAACCTCAATATCATTTTTGAAGACCTATCCATAGATATCCCACACGTATGGGTTTGATAAAAAAAAATTGTTGAGTTTCAGTTCTAAGTATAGGGAACTCCCAAAATGTATTGTTTTTTTTTCTATTTTTGAGTGAAAATCTCAATGCGGTTCATAGAATACATACAGTTACCAAGTTTCAACAGCACAGTTCTTCTAGTTTCGGAAAAAAGTGGCTGTGACATACGGACGGACAGACAGACAGGTAGACAGACAGACATGACGAATCCATAAGGGTTCCGTTTTTTGCCATTTGGCTACGGAACCCTAAAAAGTGGAAAATTGAAAAAGATTGCGCCAACTTCATCATACAAACTTATTTTGGTATAGTCGATAACAAACAAAGATCAACTTCATAACAAGTAGTAAACGAATATCAGCTAAAGCTTAAGTTAATAGATGCTATAGTGATAATTTTTCAACCATTTTTAACATGCTGAGTGAATGAACGCAGATGTAGAATTATCGGACCGAAAAACTCTTAACACGTTAGCTGCCATGAGCATCACCGGTGCGATCACGTTTTTTTCTATGTGTGGCCATGAGCATCACCGGTGCGATCAAAGGCTAATTGTAACTGAGTATAGGTTATGTAGTGTGTTACGTTAATGTGTAACCAGTGATGCTCATAGACCTCAGTAATAGAGCGATGCTTTGAGCATCACCGGTGGGATCAGTAAATTTGTATGAGGCGTGGGAGCAATACTGTAAGGTGTAGTATGGTGGACAGCCATACTTATGTCCCGGGAAAGAACTAAACCAAGTTTGCTATTAACTACTTTCTGCCAGCCATCTCGTTTTTACAATGAATATAGCTAAATAAAAACACTTTCACTAACATTCTGCTTAAAAGTTGAAAAAACAAATCTACAATCTATATAATAAAATCGAGAAACTAGAACGAGATAAAAACGAAGGAAGAAGCGAGATGGCGCCTTACAAATTTTAAGAAATTTATTCCCACGTTTCTCGAATACAACGCGCGTTTCATCGGGAAATAGTATTGAAATCTTTTTTGTAGATATGGGAATAGAACAATACATTAAAAAGTAAAAGAAAATTCGTCACTTCACTATTCTCGGCCATTGTCGGGAACTCTCGATTCGTCTCGCTACATATCACCCAGTTGAATAGCTAATTATCTGTTTGTTATGTTGGAACCTATGCAATTTCATTTGTGAAAGTAAAACTGACATCCGTTTGCATCTATGCTCGCACGACAAACTGCAGTGTTGCCAATTTAGCAACTTTGTTTCCATTAGCATCTAGCACATTTTATATTAATTAACATTTTGTTATTCGGGCTTTTTGTTAAATTATATTTTGGATAATATAGGAGTCGCATATTATATTTCAATATTAAGTTATCTAATACACCGTTGCGTGTGTCATCAATGCTTTCCAGGTAAATCACCTTGTAACGAGGCACTATCACAGACTCGTACAATAGTTCTTCAATGCTGACAACTTCTTTTTCTTTTTCAATTCCTTTTCGTTTTCAAATTCAAATTTAGATCGATGGATCGATTCAGACAGATCATCCATCATTACATAATAGATCTTGGCCCAGAAAGGACGACTTTCACATTGCCTTCGAGTTTATTGTTAGAGCTTCCCTCTAGCTCACATTGTTAATTGTAATTTTAAGTACCTAAACCTAAGGAAGTTTCTTATAAAAAAGAGTGCAGTTCTTTATGAAGGAAAGACAAATAGTAACCTGTTATCTTATTGTGAATAGGTATAAAGGATTTACCATTGAGGTACTTACATGTAAGTAAAGTGTTACACGAAGTCTACCCAAATATCCCATCCACATCATTACCATAGTACCCATATTTAGACTGCAGCAATTAACATTGTCGTAACTACATTTTGACAATTTTTATTTTAATGCGCTGCAGTCGATTTATAAGCGTTTTTATACCATTGTTACAGAGTGCCTCGTACCTTATTTAATAAATTTACCGATAGCACATTCCGTGTGCGTTGTTTCCCTGCCATCCACACTCACCTGCATCCAGAGGCTCTCCGTTCCAACCTTCATATAAATATGCGTCAAATTGAGCTTTATCTGGATCTTTATACTTTTCAGATTACAATAACAGTTCTCAAGACAATTGATTATTAAAAGCTACTTAAAAACAATTTCCTTATTTTGCTCCTTTATTTTCCCTACCTACCTTTTGTTAGCAACGTTCAAAAATATTTAGCAACTTTTTGGCATCTTCTAGACGTCCATCTGGCAAAGATTTTTTATGGTTCTTTAATCTTGAAAATCACCCTGATACCTTGGACCTTTTACCAACCCTGACCTTATTGAAGGCCGTGCTTATACGAAAATAAATATGATTCAGAACGGGTTTTATAATTTAATAAGCATACAATGAGGCCAATTCGAAAGTAATTTCGCTAAATTAAAAGTCACTAGACTTAAAATAAAAAACGTCGAACTTGATTTAGACAGCTTTGTGCTATACAAAATCGAGTTTGACGTTTCTTATTTTAAATTAAGAAGACACAGTTTCACATAAGACCCAATAGGGCCATATCAAAAGTGTCGCTATATTTAAGTCATTTAAGTCACTAAACTTAAAATAAGAAACGTCAAACTTGATTTTGACAGAGCTGTAAATACAAAGTCAAGTTTGACGTTTCTTATTTTGGGCTTAGGAAATTTTAAATTAAGAAGAGGCCGTTTCGAATTGGACGCAATATGAATTACCTTACTTCGTGTTCATATTCTTTATATTATTAAAAATTTAACTAAGTCGTTTTTGTTTAAAAATTTGTTTAAATTAAGCCGATTTACGTCTTGCCAGCGTATAAATCTACGCGGATAAGCGACTTCGTTTTATTATTTAGACAAATTATACGTAAATTAGGGGGCAAATGTCACTGCAGTGCATGCTATGCACGGAGACGAATCTTTCGGCGACATGTCACCTAAATTTCAGTTTAAAAGGCACCTGAGTCTATGGACGTTCCGACGTGGGTAAAATGATGAAATCACCCAAAGGGGGAACCTCTCCATCTGTTCGGCATAACATACTTATATGTAATAGTTTTTCGACGAAAGTTAATATTGCAGAAAGCGTATTTCGTATAATTAACAAGTAAGTATCTGAATATTAGATTGTTCGAATTTTAAATAGGTAAGTACTCTACTATTGTCAAGGCCGAATTTCATTAGGAATAATTTTGTTTATCGTAATGGTCATGTTGCACAATGATCAAGTTGTATAATGTAGTGCTGCAAAATTACAATAAGTACCTACTAAAAATGGTATAGCAGTGAGTGTGTTACTTGTACTATTTGGAACCCCGTTCTCCCCGGACCCACAATCAAAAATTTCGGGTGACTAAATAATTACGACGTTGAATCAGATTTTACAAATAAATTCCGTCTCTGAAAACAAGCATTGATGTACTAGGTACATGATATGCCTTAACCGTACTTTTTATTAACGCGATCAACTAACTTTAGTTATACCACATGTCATTGAAATCGTTCAGAAATCCAGCAAGGTTTTTGGGATGAGTCGGATGAAAGTATTCTTGATTTCAAACAAACTAATATAAACTATATTCATACAAAATTTCATAAAAAACGCGTCACGAAAATCCGGCATAAACATAAGGTTTTAAGAAGTTCATGATAAACCATAACCTTTCTCTTTGCACAAGCGGAATCGAAAAACGTCCCATATGTAAAGTGGACTCATACTAACTACATACCAAATTTCCTCAGATCGGTTTAGAAATTTGGCGCATACGTTAGGTTAAAGAATTATATTATAAACCATAACCCTTCTTTTTAGACCCGCGGATTCAGATAAAAAGCACCCGAGATAAGAAGTAGGCTGATAAACTATATATCTAAGTATATACCAAATTTCATGGAAAATGGTTCAGTAGATCTTAAGTTATAAGCGTACATACATACATACACATATGTACAGCCAGACAAACGTTTTTAAAAACCGTTTGTTTGGGATTCAGTATTACTCAAATTTTCCGTCGCACTGTCTTTATTTTCAAAAGTGATTTAATTACAGACACGGCTTGCCATAGATTGTAATATCTATGAACTGAACAGATGGATTAAGTAATAAATAAGTACAAAAAGTTAACTAATGCAACATAATCCACATAAACTAAATTACAAATAAAAAATTATAATTGAGTATAAAATATAACTTAACTAAAACGAAATATTGTACTACACTTTATCGCAGGCCTTAGTCATGTCTTAAAATATACCTAACGCATATTGTTTTGAATTTAAATTATTAAGTATTTCCTGAATATGTTTGTAGACTGCCAAGATCGTTGACGTTTTGACTCTCGTCGAATATAATATATTATTATCATAATTTTCGCAGAAGGCAATTACACATAGATTAGTTAGCAATGTTCAAAAATATGCAGCAACTTTTTGGCATCTACGAGACGTACACCTAGTAACGTTTTAATTTAAGAGTTGGTAACACTGGTTTTCACGCGAGCGCCTTGCCACTTTTACGTCATACAATCAAGTACGCACGTTCAATTTATGAATCGTTACAACCACACATAAAATTTCAGTTTCGCCCCTGCCTCTCCGGAGCCCACCCCTCTTTCCTCATTGTGCTACCTGTCATACTGACACGCGAGGTAACAATAATTGTGTTAGGGTAATCCTACGCAATTAAGAATTTAAAAGTTAGTAATAACCATGTCAAAATGTAATCAAAGATTCATTAATAGATATTAAATCTAAATTTATGCTTTTTGGCAGATAGTTTAATTATCATGAGGCTTCCCTAGGATTTCTAAAAGAGAGAGATATATTAATTATGACCGAATTCAGAAAGGCCACTCAAATTGATCTTTATTCAAAGTGACGTTTCAGTGACGTTTCTGTATAGGTTGACAACTAGTTGAGGGACATTTAACTATTTAATATCTGATCAAATGCTTAGGTGGCGTTTCTGAATACGGTCATAAGCTAAGTTCCTTTTTCTTTTCAAATACCATAGTGACTGCATGCTGCAGTGGCGCAGCCTGCCTACAAGCCGATACCTGACGGCTTTACCAAGCTAGAACTACGGCTAGTTGTCAGTGAAGTCCATGTTACTCTAACTAAATGTCAAACTCGAACGTACGGTTCCAATTCTTCCGGCTTCCCTTAGGAAATATTTGACGCTTCGCCACTGGCACGCTGTACGAATCCAGTAAAAATGACGCTTTACAAAGCCTACAGTCAGTCATTGTATACGTGCAGCTTGTGGAGTAGCTTCACGCAGAGGGCGTACAGCGACCTACGCGTCCAATACAATAACGCCTTCAGAGTCTTGATGGGGCTGCCGCGCTACTGTACTGCCTCGGCTATGTTTGCGGAGGCGCATGCAGATGGGTTCACGGCAATAATGCGCAAGCGGGGCGCCTCTATAAATATAATATATAATACGTCCTAGAGTAAGCACTAACAATCCATACTTAATATTATAAATGCGAAAGTAACTCTGTCCGTCTGTCTGTCTGTTACGCTTTCACGCCACAACTACTGAACCGATTTAAATGAAATTTGGTACACAAATAGTCTAGAGCCTTAGAAAGGACATAGGCTACTTTTAATGCGAAAAAGGGTTGTAAGGGGTAGAAAGGGGGGGGATGAAAAGTTGTATGGAAGTATCGTAATTTTTAGTGCTAGAAGCTTGAATCTTATTTTTTAGGCTGTTGATTCGGTATAAATAAATATAACATTCAAAGTTTATAAAAGTTTTATCCTTAAGTGTGTAAAATAACAATAGGGAATAGGGGATGAAAGTTTATATGGAAATAAGTAAGATGTATGTGAATGTTTTATAAGTTTGCGACAAGACACAAAATATTAGAGCCATGCTGATGTAACATTTACGGAGTAATTACAAAATGTGAAACTGAAGTTAACGCGAGTAAGCAACTTGCCAACACCGCGCCGTACACAATGAGCGCACACACTATTCCACGCGGACGAAGTCGCGGGCACAGTTAGTATCTTATAAGTATTAATGTTACTAAACACCTATGAATACAGTCCGAAATAAATATTTTTTGATTTGATTTGATTTTGATAGTCACCGCTACTGGGCCGGGCAGCTGTGAGCGGTTGCAGGCGGTAGCACTGATGCCATTTTATCTTGAAATGCGCAGCCATACCTAGACTGACTTTAGTAACCCGAGACTATAAAACCGGTCTAGAGCATGTCGGACCATGCTTAGTGTAGTCTTCCATAGCCATTATGACTCCGAAATCCATAACTTTAGCTAGTTTTCTTTACAAAGTTAAGTGTTTGGTGTTCTTTTCGATGATTTTCAGTAGTTATAAACAAGTTAGTCATCTATGACTCATAAACCTACGAAGCATACTTAATCGTGCATGATACCGTGTAACATCGTTGCATTTCAAATATCTTTAAATTTTTTAGAATCTACCGGTTTGGGACCAGAAGTGTAGCGTGCCTTGGCGGGGGCCCGTATAATAATTTGTTTGGGGGCCCTTAGGAAGGGTAAAGATTTTTTGCTCACGCACGTTGGGGCCCCCCCTGGCCCGGGGGTCCCGTATAATTGATACGGCATATACGGCGGTAGCTACGCTCCTGTTTGGGACACGTAACACCAATAGAACACACATGACACCTGTAGAGCTCAATATTTGCTAAAATAGTTTATTGCATACTAATAATGTTTTCCAAAGAGCTATTCAAAAACATCTTATTCGAGGTTTTACGTGTCCCTGGGTGTTGGACATTCCTTAACACAAAATGCCAATGTACAAATTATGAATACAATCACTCTATTATTTACCAAAAATAACTCTTTTACACTGTATTACGTCGGAACAACCTGTATTTACACTCATTGACGCGGTGAGAAGCAAAGGTCCTGTCACTTTATTCTTGCTGGCATTATCAACGATACATAGATACAGTATGTTACTATTAATTGTTTTAAGTGTCAGCGACACGTTGTAATACCCTTCGCCGGGTAGTTATTTATTGACTTTCAGAAAAAGTGGCTGTGGCCTATGGACGGACAGACGGACAGACGAACATGACGAAACTATAACTTGACTAAGGAATCCTAAAAACCAGCCACTTCCAAAATATGAAATTTTGTTCAGCCGTTTAATATACAAAACAGGTAAAGAAAGCTTGAAGGGCAGTCGTAAATATAGTGAGGCATAAACCAACAAACCATCGCCAAGGACGTCGTTCCTTATCTTATCAGTAACTTATATGTACGGTGCGTGCACGGATTAATCGATGGCTAAACCCATAATATGTTTGAACGGATTTTCGCGTCAAACCATATAAAACAGTGTAGTTGGATTTTTTTAGTGTTAGCATATTTAAACATTTGACTTCTTTTTCAGAGGTTACGATAAAGTAGATATGACTATATCAATCTTTTTTGGTTCTGTACATCCTACTTAATATTATACATGCGAAAGTTTGTGTGTGTGTGTGTGTGTGTTTGTTACCTCTTCCCGTTAAAACGGATGGACGGATTTTGATGAAATTTGGAATGAAGCTTATACCCTGTTTTAACACATAGGCTACTTTTTATCTCGGAAAATTGAAAAGTTCCCGAAGGAAAAACGATAATCAAACTCTACACGGACGAAGTCGCGGGCAAAGCTAGTAAAATATAAAAAAACCGGTCAAGTGCGAGTGAAACCCGCGTGGAGAGGGTTCCGTTCCATACATGATAAACTGAAATTTCCTATGTTACTTTAAATACCATAGACATCTTATAGGTTTTCCTGTAATCTATAGGTAAAGAACTATTTTCTGTATTTTTTTCAAAATTTTAGGCCCTGTAGTTTTGGAGATAAGGGGAATGGTCAATTTTCACCTATTTTCCTAAATAACTTCTAAACTATTTTACTTAAAATTAAAAAAAAATACATTTAAGATCCTCACAATAAGCCCTTTCATTTGATATGTCACACGATTTCAGTTGCACAACCTTTTTTTTAATTTTCTAATTTATCCCCCAAAAGTGGGCCCCATGTTCAAAATTAATTCATTTACGTTACGCATCCCTGTTGCGGTCACCAAATTACATATGTATACCAAATTTCAAATCAATCGGTTCAGTAGTTTCAGAGCAAATTGGCTGTGACAGACGGACAGACAGACAGACAGACAGACAGACAGACACACGAGTGATCCTATAAGGGTTCCTTTTTTCCTTTTGAGGTACGGAACCCTAAAAAGGAATCCTGACTTCATTGTTAGTCTGTCCGTCCATCTGTATGTCATATCCATTTATTTCAGTAACTTATAATGTTATGAAGTACTTGAAATTCGGAATAGATATATAGACCATCGTTACCATATATCATGAGACATTTTTCGGTTTTCTCACCTCAAAAGGAAAAAGGGAACCCTTATAAGATCATTTCTTTGTCCGCCTGTCTGTCTGTTTGTCAAGATCCTTTTTCTTACAAACGCGTGGAGGTATTAAGTTGAAATTAATATCAAATACTAAGGTCTGCAAAAGCTTGAAAGCTGTGAAAAAAAAAACTTCTAAATCAACGCAATCAAAAGATACGGCCGTTTATTATATTTTGATACTTGCAATGGAATCACAACCTGTAGGGTACCTACTTCCCATAGACCTAGAATCATGAAATTTGCCAAAAAGCAATATATAATTATAACAGAAGTAAAGGAAAAAGTCATAAAACCGTAAATTTGAAGTTACATCATAAAAAAAAATTATAATAGTAGTTTATGCAACGGTTGCATAATGATAGGCCTTAAAACACTAGTGCGGTTTTATGAAACGAGCTTTTAGCGAGTTGTCAGAAACAATAGGTAGGTAGGTTATCTGGCAACAAGTTATTTGTTGCAATCGTGGCTGCATTTACGATATCCGGCGCATATTCACATCACACAGTCACTCCGAGAAGACTACTATTCATATTTTCAACTAAAATGTAAACTACAAACAACTTTTTACAATTCTACTTTCGTTCAGCAAAAAACCAACATGAATTATGAAATCAGAAATGGCGGCAATTCGATCATCCGTCAAGACCATTTTTTTGAAATCATAGACAAACGAATGAAGTCTCATGTCACTCGAGATCAAATGTCGTGCAGTTTATATTAAAAAAAACATACTGAATTGATGTTTCGTATCAATAACTGTTTTAATATCTATGGATACTAGAATAGAGGCCCACTTGAGTTTTGACAGCTGTTCCAAATTTAATCTCATTACGATACTAAATCGATACTGTAATAACATTACAGAACTGGTTTTACCTAATTGGTTGTCGTAATGCTGGTCATTTCCTACGGTTTTTGATTACATTATGGAGGTTCTATGATATGGGTGTAGATAAAGTTATTTGCAGTTGGTAAACTGACCGCAACCTATATCGATATATAGTGCCAACAGCTTTCCCATGGAAAGTTAAGTTTGTCCCCAATCCAGTTTATCTTTTTGTTAGGCAATGTTCGGGTGCTTTTAAAGTAGGGATTAGGGATGTTACGAACATTCGCATTCGCTTTTCGATTGCTTGATTAGCTGACAAAAGTGAGTTGTTTAATGCAATTTCTTTCTAGACATTCGCATTCGCACATTCGCATCCCAGAGGTTCGCATATGCGAATGTAATAAAACTGAAATTCGTGACATTCCTAGTAGGTATAATACGAATATTCGCATTCGCATTCGCATATGCGAATGATTCGCATAATTTTAAACATTCGCATCGATATTCGCATTGTTTGTGTGTTACAATGTTTTGTGAATGCGAATGCGTGCAGGTTGCGTCGTGTCTTGCTGCGCGGGCCGGGCCTGGCGCATGCGTAGTGCGCGCAGAGCGCTACCACGTGATTATTTTTGACCAATAGAAAGCATTTTTAACCCGCTGATTGTTTGTGATTGCTTGACAAGTTCGGTTTGTGTTGTTTTAGTTGATGACACACAAAAGTTGAGTTTTTTAATGCTATTTCTTTCTAGACAATCGCACTCACGCTCCTCTGCTGCACTGGGAGTGAAGAAATAGCATAGAATGCGTGCAGATGCTTATCATCCTGGCATGTCGTAAAAGTCGACTAAGGGACGGGTCCTCTCCAACATGGTGGACTATCTGTATGGGCGATGGGCTGATCACCTGTCACCATACCATCTTAGGACTAATTAATCGAACGTGGCCACAAGTAGTCTTGTGGCTCTGCCCACCCCATTAGGGATTTCGGGCGTGATGCTATGTATGTATTTCTTACTAGACATTCGCATTCGCACATTCGCATCGTGGAGGTTCGCATAGGCATTCGCGTTCGTGAATGTGATATAACTGATATTCGTGACATCCCGATTTAATAGTTTATGAACTTCAGTAATGTTATCTGATTATTTTGGTGAATGTAGCTGTACAATTACTTAACTGCTTACGGAACCCTCGGTGCGCGAGTCCGACTCACAGTTTCCCGGTGCTTTATGTTTAATGTTACTAAGCACGTGTGTCGAATTTTGAAAGACAAGCGAGTATATGAAAGGGCTTTATTCAAACATTATATACCACAATGTTTTATTCCGAAATTTTTAAATAATTGCCTAACTTGATTATTATAGGAATACCGTGCTTCTATCTCCTACTATATAATAATACCGGAAGTGGTCTCCGCATGCCGTGCCTGCGTGATTCAAAGGCACAATTAATCTGAATGTAAACAACTTCACCACCATTTCAAATGCATACTAAGATTCGTTATACGTATTTGAAATAATAATGTTTTCACCTCAGGACCTCAAACGAGCAAAAACAGAGAGCAAAATTCGATTTTGCTGCGAGCGTGAGACAAACTAATAACTTTTTAATTATGTTTTCTAAATGCCGAGAACAGTGTTTAGTCTATTCACAAAATTCGAAAGATTACAACTTCATTCGGTTCTGTCACTTTCACTTCGATACGAAAAAACCGAGAGATAGAAACAGTTGATTCGAAGTTCGAATTTCAAATTCCGTAGTTTCAAAAAAGATACACAATAAAACGTTCGGAAGCACACATAACCGTAAAAGCGCAAATCATCTGTTAACTTTTAAATTTCATTTTTTATTTTTTCTAAAACATCGAATTGTATTTTACCATCTTGTATTTTTTACCTTTATCCAATATGTTCTCGCTGCTGAGGTGAAAAGGTGTATCTGCTACACTAGACCAAAGTTATTGCATCTTCTGTCTTTGAATCCCCGCTACACTCAGGATTCTAAACAAGAATTACTCGCTACGATCGTGATTCAACTATAGAAACCTTCGCTTACTCGGGATTCAAAATCAACACTCGCAGCAAAAACCAACTTTGCTCTCTTGTCGCACAAATAACTTTTGTCAGGAAAATCTATAAAATTTTCCTACAAATGTAGAATAAGCCAAAGGCTACCTAGAAATACTGGAAAGCTTGAAGTACAAACTCATAGACTTGCTAAAACTAAACGATAATTTCAAGTACACGTTTTTATAATAAAATACCCAAAAATATTATACTAATATCAAACTGACACAATGTTCAAATCTATTGTAAGGCGAATTCTTATTTCTAGGGCATAGATATTACACAGGATAACAAATAAAAAGACCGAGTTCAAAAGCCCTTTGAAAAGTAAGAAATAATTATTGCGTTCTGCTGGTTCGTCACCACCGGTTCTATTTTACGACATGAATTTCCGTGAGCATAAGTTGCTTCCCCACCTTATACAGAAATCTAATCGCCACCCGTGAAATACTATCATTGAGGAGTTCCGGTGGTCATTTGTGTGTGGTCTGTATCATAAGTTCCACTTAACCAAATAATGATTTTGAAACGCAACTGCTTGAGTTATTACAGAAAACATCAAAAAATCTATATGAGTGCTTATAATATTTGAGGAGTTCCTTCGTTTCCTCATAGATCCTCCCATCAATAATCGCTTGGTCACAGCGGGACCAATTTGGAGAAATACCCTATCCGTTAAAAAACGAACCATGCAAATCGTTCCAGCCATCTCCGAGTAATCGGTGAACATAGATATAAGGAATATATATATATACTTATAATAAAAGGCTAACGAAGTCGATTTTGTACATGAAAGATATTTAAAAATTATGATAGATTTGTTAATTAGGCATATAGGAGATGCCGAAACACCTTTTAATTTTTGTCTTTTATTATATATGCGTCGAATTGAGAACCTCTTCCTTCAGTTTTTTGAAGTCGGTTCAAAAGCACGCACAGCACGTCTTAGATCGTGCCGCAGAACCTTGTACAGGGAACCATATTTTACTGCCATAAGCCAAATTGTACATGCTATTTATATGAAACTTGCTTCTACCCGCGACGTCGTTCGCGTGGAATTCGATTATAGTTATTCCCTATTTGTTATGCTGTTTTTAAACCACCTCAGTATTAAAGTGAATCAAACAAAAAAGTATTAAAATTGGTCAAGCGATTAAGCTTTAGCGAGACTAACGCACGGCAATTGATTTCCGGACACACAGACACACACACGGACAGTAACAGACACACACGGACACACAAACACTAACGGACACAAACGGAAACACGGAGACACACGGACACGAATGGACACACGGACGCACACGGACACGAATGGACACACGGACGCACACGGACACTAATGGACACACGGACGCACACGGAACCACACAGAGACACTCACTCGCACTCGGTTTTTTTTCTTGTTTGCTTTCCGTAAGTCCTAATACACCTCTTTGAGTTGTTCATTATTATAGATTCTTAGTTATAAAAGAAAATATTTGTCATGTTCTTACGGAAAATGAAGTCAGCAACGTGACAGGAATATTGATATACTCACTTACCTATTTAAATATTGCATACAGTTGGTAAGTAGTTGCAACACGAACAAACTGCTTCAATATAACAGTATCAGCACTTTTTGATTGACATCATATTTGTGTTTTATTCTGATGCACGTTTTTTCGTGTGATGGTTGTTGCGAGTTATTTTTGTATTGCTTTTTACCGTAGTAAATCACAATATTTAATTATTTTAATAAAATTTCCTGTTAAAAAAAATATATTGACGTTGTGTATTAATGAATACAGTAATTGTTTCAAGTTTTGTCGTATTAATTTCGGACACGAATGTTCGCTGGTATATTCTAGCGGTAGAATGTTGTTTCAGAAGCTTAGACTATCCTCACACCGGCTGCTCAATTACGTAACATAAATTGGTATCGCTTTCGCGAAAAGTAAGCCAATGTACCCTTATTTACATCGAGTGATGACTAAATTGGTTTGCATTTCGAGCCAAACCGATACCAATTGTGTTACGTAATTGAGCTGCAGTTCCATTACCATGAGTTGCGCAAACCGCTCTCGCTGGCTTAAACTATCGCTCGGTCCCTTTTACTTGTATCGACAACAAGCAGCATTTCCGATAGATTTCGATAGCGAGAACGGTTTGAGCAAACTCATGGTAAAGGCCCAGTTACTAAAACTGCAATGATCGTTTAAGACAAGAGAGAGGCCGACGGGGGCCGATGCGCAAGACGTTGCCACTTGCAGGAGCACAATGTTCATTTTATATGCAACAAAACATAGGTTTATATTTCATAGTATTTCTTCACACATTATTCGACTTTAGAAGCCCATATCAGTGGCGAAGCGTCAAATTTTTCCTAAGGGAAGCCGGAAGAATTAGAACCGTACGTCTGAGTCTGACATTTAGTTAGAGTAACATGGACTTCACTGACAGCTAGCCGTAGCTTTCTAGCTTGGTAAAGCCGTCAGGAATCGGCTTGTAGGCAGGCTGCGCCACTGGCCCATATCTCTGTTGACTTCAATAAAAAAGCCATAATGAATCTTCAATATCATTTTTGGACACCTATCTATGGATAGTTACATTTATGGAATGTCACCCTTATTTGTAGGGTTGCGTACATCAAAAGGAAATAAGGAACCGTTATACGATCACTTCGCTGTCTTTTTGTTTGTCTGTGAAGACGTTTTTTCTCAACGAACGCGTTGAAATTAATACGAAATACTGCAATCCGATAAAACTGGGAAAATTAAATATCAAACATCTCAGTCAACCATTGATTTATTATTATAATGAATACACAGTCCTCAACAAATTGCCAATAAAAATGTCCCGATTTGACATTGCCAGCTGTATTCAAATAGACGCTAATAAACGCTTATTTATCATCGCCATCAACGTAATTACTTCATACTAAAGAGAACTTATACTTGTAAGTCTAAGTGTCAAATTGGCATACGTACGTACTTATAACACCAAGAAACTTGTCTATGGGCTACTAGCGTAATGCAACTCGGGTATGTTTTACGTCAAACGTTTCGTGATAATGGACAATTTTTAGGAACGAATTAAATTAGTCAAATCTAAAAAAATACCATTTCCGCACATAGTATTTGTTAATCAATCAATAGAACGTACGTAAAAATAATATTCCATCCGTTTTTCTAGATTTATAATTGTTATTTCTGCAATTAAGCACAGATCATTTAGTCATCGTTCACAACTGGCAACGTTGATGGTCGAAACAAGATTGATCGCAAAACTACCGCAATGGGCAATATTAGGTAGATAAATGGAACCTCTGTAAGGTCGTATCACATAGGAGACTTCGAAAGTTATTTCCTGTATTTATTTCCTTAGATTATGCAATACCTACTAAAGATCAAACGTTGGGGACCTCAAGCCATGCCGCCTAAAACGTCAACTACAGGCCACACGGATTCATACAAAACACATGCGCATTTGTTTGGCCTGTAAGGTTATGATACTAAATAATATTGGCAATTTAGTGTTTATTTGTGACAGCATTATTACCAATCTTCTTAATTTGGTCATACTGGCACTTGTCAAGAAACATATTTAAAATCGACGTACTAATTAAATACAGCCATCTTGTTTTTTCATTAGGGCGCTGATGTTTGCGGGAGCAGCGTAGCATTACAGTTGTAGGTTCAATTAATTTACAGCGTATCTTTTACTCTATTCTTTAATCTAAGATAATTTCACAGGTAGGTTGTAAATGGTTACCCGGTTTTTATAAGCCATTCTTTAATTTTTTATGTAAGGACGGGACCCTTAGCGCGCGAGTCAGACTCGCATCTGACCGGTTTTATTTTTCGTAATTTCACTTCACTTGTTTTACATCAGTTGCAGATGGATTGAATAATAGATGGACAGAACGAAATTATAAGGGTCCTGTTTTTTACCATTTGGCTACGGAAACCTAAAATACTGCATAATCAGTTCATCAGATATATTTTTTAAGATTCCGTATTACAAATTATTATTTGCATGTGATTCTTAAATAATAGTTTCCTCACGATCAGTGTTCGCAATGAAGTCGCGGGCAACAGGGAGTCTGAAATGAACTCACTACTTACCTATGTACATGCTTTTTACAATTCAGATGCGGAGCGACAGCGGGAACGTTTTTTTGAGAAGAGTCCCTGCCTGTTTTAAATAAATTTAAACCTGGCGAGCGAGGAGAGCTGCATAAGAATGGTATTCCGCGCGGGTAACGGGGCGCGGGTGACGGGGCGCGGGGGTGAAGCGCCCGCGCCGCGCCGACTCTTGCAGTGGAAATTTCCGTTTGCCAAGCGTGGGCTCGAACAAAACCGCGTGCACATTGCTAATATAAACCGGTTGAAGCGAAGTTTCGCGACTCCACGAAACTTTCGGTTTCTGTTTTTGTCAAGTACTTAAATAAACTATTACTCGACTATTCCTTGAAAAAATGTTAGGACTACACGGTTACTCTCAATTCAGTTCAAGTTGAATGATGAATAATAATAATAATAATAATAGTAATAATAATAAATCAAGGGACAATCTTTACACAAATCGGTCTAGTCCCAAAGTAAGCTCTAAAGGCTTGTGTTATGGGCACTAGGCGACGATATACATAGGTACTTATTTAGAGAAATAAATACTTAAATACATAGGAAACATCCAAGACTCAGGAACAAACATTCAAACAGGAATATACTAACTTCTATGAAATTCGCGCCCATTTTGCTCGTTAGGTACCTACGTATGGTATGTAATTGATTAAGTACAGATTAGTATGGGTTTAACGAACATCTATTAGCAGCGATGTCTAGATTATAACGTAACAACAATAATAATAAAATAACAACACATCATTTTTCTAAATATTTATGTGATGGTATTTTTTTTTACTCTCAGGTTTTTAAGACACTGCCTTCTTAGACTGACAGCGTTGTTATCCTCGTAAGTCCCCTTGTACTTTATTAAGTACAAATTATTGTACCTCATTAAGACCTGGTATTTTGCTTGATTTGGTTCTAATTTCAACTTTGTCGTAATTGATTTAAGATTAAAAACTACTTCCGTAATTTGTTCTTATTTAACTACACTGGGACGGAATCACTACAGAGCATTAAAAATGCGAGGACTTACGAGGTTATGATAAGTTGGCGGTGCATGGCGATGCGCTGCGTTGCGCGGGCGCAACCGCCTTCTACGTACACCGCAGTGTTTTAATTCAGACACGATTTTAGGACATGGACGTTACATTCCAAATTGTGGTAGTTTCAATAATTTTAAATGATAAAAACTATTTCCGTCTCGCGGCTGTACATGGTATTCGAGAAATATATTTTAAAAATGTACTTACATATAAGTATCTTGGTACGCGGACACAAGAAAAAGACTAATGTTTTTAAAATTAAGTGAAGTATCTAAACATATAATAAAATCTTTAAGACAAAAAGTCTGTGCTTTAAAGATTTTCGGAAAAGAAACTGACATAATTTCTAACTGTACATCCGTCCGTCTATCTGTACCTATTTCGCAGCAATTTGACTCAAACGTCATGGCGCCAAAACGGAAAGTGTAAGTTATATTAATTTTAATTTACTTTTTGAGGTTCTTAATGATCAATGTCTCATAAAATACGACAAAAGCAACAAACGTAGCATGTGATTTAAAAAAAAATATTTATGATAAGAGTGTAAATAAAGCCAAAACACTTTTATTTCTTTAATTATTGTAATAGTGTTCCATGTACATAGTATATAATATGTTTGTGTATGCTTCTCCGTGTAATTTTTTAGCAGAACGCGAAACAACGCTCAGTAAATTAAATTCCTAGTGGACTATTGGCCGAATTCAGAAAGGCCACTCAAATTGATCTTTAATTAAAGTGATGTTTGCATGACGTTTCTGTACAGGATGACAACTAGCTGACGGATATTTAATTATTTAATCTCTAATCAAACGCTTAAGTGGCGTTTCTGAATTCGGCCATATGTCAACCAAGCCCTTCTTCACCGCTAGCGAAAAAATTTTATGCAGATGGGCTCATTTGAAGATGAGATGATTTTATTAGTTAGAAGGTTGTAATTTAGCTAATTAAGTAAATCAGATATTGCAAATGATGGTGTTATACCTTTTTTCAGATATATAAGAGTTTAGATAAGCACAATAAAATGTTGACCATTACAACCTGTCCTTACAGTATTTTTACTGTAACCTAATTAATTCTTTATTATGCAAAAGATATAGTTAGCAAAAATAATGATCGTTCAAGGTTGTCAAAATCTGATTTACTAAATTATGCCGTAAAGTTAGAAGGTTGTGATTTTGAACGATTATAGTACCATAAAAAGTCCTATACACATGGATCTCATCAAAATCTTATTAATACTTCACTTCATTTAAGAAAAAATAGTCTTTATCTAGTTGCCGTTTAGCGGAAATATGTAAAATTTTAAAATGTTTTTCGTGATAACCATGAACAGCAGCGAGGCAGGAGTTTGAGTATATAATTGAAAAATATTTAAAATGACTACAATTTGGAATAAAACGCACAGATCCAAAAATCGGGTCTCATTCATGACACAGTAAGTGCAATAAGTAACCATTGCCAAAATCAAAGTCTGCATTACATCACACCTGTGAGGAAATAAAAAAACACAGGTTGTTGTTTATCAAGCTATCTCTTCAAAATAACCGTCCAGTCCGCATGATATATACAAAAACTATACATGCCCTAGGGCCTTTAGATTCATATTTCCTGCATAAAAAACCACATAAAAGCAAAATAATGATGAAATAGTAGTTTATGCAACGGTTGCATAATGATAGGCCTTAAAACACTAGTGCGGTTTTCATGAAACGAGCTTTAGCGAGTTTCATAATAAGATCGCACGTTTGTTTTAAGGCCAAATTATGCAGAGTTGCATACATAACTTTATTTACACACATATTATAAATCCTCCATGATGTGTTCAGAAACAATATTTTCTGGCAACAAGTTATTTGTTGCAATCGTGGCTGCATATTTCCGATATCCGGCGCATTTTCACATCACACAGTCACTCCGAGAAGATTACTGTTCATATTTTCAACTAAAATGTAAATTACAAACAACTTTTTCTATTCAATTCAACAACAATTCTACTTTCGTTCAGCAAAACACCAACATAATGGCGGCAATTCGATCCTCCGTCAAGACCATTTTTTTTTTTAATCATAGACAAACGAATGAAGTCTCTATTCTCACGTCACTCGAGATCAAATGTTGTGCAGTTTATATTAAAAAAACATACTGAATTGACGTTTCGTATCAATAACTGTTTTAATATCTATTGATACTAGAATAGAGACCCACTTGAGTTTTGACAGCTGTTCCAAATTTAATCTCATTTCTATACTAAAATCGATACGGGACTAACATTGCAGCACTCGTTTTACCTAATTGGTTGTCGAAATGGTTGTCATTTCCTACGGTTTTTGATTACACTATGGAGGTTTTATGATATGGGTGTAGATAAATTAAAATAACTAACTGGTTAGGGTCAGGTAGAAACCGATAAGCGTCATCATTTTATGTAATGTCTATTGAAAAATGTACGAGTAATCATAAAAAAACCTCCTAGAAGCTTAAAGTTATGCAGTAACTCGGGTGTTTGACAAAGTT
This sequence comes from Tortricodes alternella, assembly GCA_947859335.1. Classification (NCBI taxonomy): domain Eukaryota; kingdom Metazoa; phylum Arthropoda; class Insecta; order Lepidoptera; family Tortricidae; genus Tortricodes; species Tortricodes alternella. The sequence goes on along the minus strand of OX401970.1, from coordinate 14,543,455 downwards.
ATGAGAGAGAACCTGGCGGAATTAAATGGATCGCGTTTAACATCGATTTCTTCAGTAAGTACCTATGTATTTAGTGTCTTGTTCACGAATAGATTTTCCTCCGACGTAGTCGTACGCCAATACTGTTACCCGAACAATAACATATTCTCGAGACGTATCGCATGAACAATGCGCTACCCGACTCCGCCACGAAGAATGGACACATGTGAAAACTATAGCCACTTACCGCGTTACGTGGTTGTGTATTGTTAAACCATGGATTAAATCACGACTGCTATAATTATATTAACTACCTTCCGCCATCAAATGCACGAATGATTTTTCACTATATATCCTTTTCTTGAGCTCAAAGTATGTTTCTGCTGATTTGATTCTTACCAGAAGCCAGTACTAAGTCGTAGGAACCGTCCGAACGCACGCCGAAAATTCTTTATAATTATGAACTGTTCAGAGCCACTGCTACCTGCTGGTAAATCCGCCAGCGTTGGGCTACATCGGTTACCCTAGTTCTTTTGCGGATGTCCTCATTCCTAAGTCGATCTCGCATTGAAACTCCATGCATAGCCCCGTGCATTGCACTTTGATTGACCTTCAGCCTTCTTATGAGGTCCATTATAATAGTGAGCGACCAAGTCTCAGTGGCGTAGTCATCACTGGTAACATACACTGGTCAAATACTTTCGTATTGAGACACTGCAGTATATCGGACGATAAGATACCTATGGCGCAGCTCCTCAAGCGCTGCCCAGCCGAGTCAGATTCAAAGATTGACCTCTTCGTCGAAATTTGACCTAACTAGACAATTTATCCCAAGTATACACTATTAGCTCCGTGAGCTGTAGACCTCGCGACACACCTAACTTTGTCGTTTGAAAACTATTATCCCATACATCGACATATGTCGCAGTAAGTTTACCAACACCGGCAATAAGTTTTGTATTCGCAATTTTGAAAAATTAGAATAAATTAATCGACAGAAATATTTCATTATAATCAAACCTGCTTACAAAATTTTACGAGAATCGCTTGAGAAATGCCACCTGTAGATGAGAACATCCGGACATCCGCTGGACATCCTCCCGGACATACGAAAGCATTTTTGCCTAAGCTGAAACGCTCACTCGGTCAATAAAGAGTAATTAATGTTTAAAGTAGGACTGGGCACATATTTTAACCGCTGCACATTTTCATTGATATCTGCAATGTACAAACTTTTCCACTTTTCAATTTTATAGTATGTTTAGACTAGCTTCCGCCTGCGGCTTCTTCCGCGTGTAATTCAATTATATTTATTCCCTCTGGAACCTTTGACTTATCAGGGATAAAAAGTACCCTATGTTCTATTCCAGGACCTAAGGTATAACTAACTATATAACTATACTTATACGAAGTTTCATAAAAATCCATTCAGTCGTATCGAGCTGAGTGGTAACAAACATACAGACACACATACACAGTATGATGTGTGACGTTTTTAACTAATTAGCGGTTAGTCTTAACAATGAAACACAATAGCTTTGTTCAATTGATGGGCAGTTATATAGAGTCAATGGCTAAAACTGCAGTCAGGACACTTGGCATCCTTTCCAAGGTCAGGCGGTACTTCACCCCGGGACAGCTGCTTCAGTTGTACCAAGCACAAGTCCGGTCGTGTATGGAGTACTGCAGCCACCTATGGGATGGATCAGCGAAATACCAAATAGCCACCTTAGACTCTATTGAAAAACGTGCCAAGAAGCTCATCGGTGACTCGGAATTAGTTGAGACGAAACTGCAGAGCCTTGAACACCGCCGCAAAGTTGCCTGCTTATCGGTATTCTACAGGATATATCACGGAGAGTGTGCGATGGAATTACATGAACTAATTCCGCCATCCCCATTCCTTCTTCGGGGGACTAGGCGTGGGCTGGGGTTCCAGCCCTATGTTGTGGATGTTCCAAGATTTCGCACGAAATTTGGCGAACGGCTAAGGAGTGGAATTCCCTGCCTGCAGACTTGTTCCCCGAACGCTACAACTTGGGTCTTTTCAAGGAGAGAGTGAATAGGCATTATCTAGGTGTGCATGCTCCATCGTCGGCCTCATCATCACTTTCCATCAGGTGAGATAGAGGTCAAATGCACACCTATCTTCTATTTAAAAAAAAAGATGGGTTTTTGTCGCCTAGTCCAGGTTGTGCAACAAAAATATTTTTTTAGCCTTGAAGTTAATGTTTGGGAGCTAGCGTAAAAAAAAAGAAAAAGAATTTTATTCTTGATCTTTACAACAGTAAAATCATATCATTTCACAACCAAGTTCATCCAATATAAGGGAGCTCTCATTCCAAGTACATTCATATTAAACGAGGGTCAGGTTTGAGTGGCAATTGTAGTAGATGCCACGCGGGTGGAGCTGTAATCCAGTACTTTTTTAGGGTTCCGTACCTCAAAAGGAAAAAAGGAACCCTTATAGGATCACTTGTTTGACCGTCTGTCTGTCTGTGTGTCAAGACCTTTTTCGCAGGAACACGTGGAGGTATCAAGTTGAAATTAATATCGAATACTCAGGTCTACAAAATCTTGAAGCTGTGTAAAAATCAACCTTCTAAATCACCGCAATCAAAAGATACGGCCGTTTATGCCACATACCTATTTTGATGCTTCCAAGGGAATCCAAAGGGAATCAAAACCTATAGGGTACTTCCAGTTGACCTAGAATCATGAAATTTGGCTAGAAGCAGTGTCTTACAGCACGCAAGTAAAGGAAAAAAAACCCGTAAATTTGTAATTAATTACAATACATAAAAAAAATTGTTAAACGGAATAACCTTTGCAAGGTCGTATCACACTCGACAATTGCACGGCGATAGGAGCTTGCGAAATTTATTTGTTGTCATATTTCATAGGTAAGTTGTAAATGGTTACCCCGTTGTTAAAAGCTATTTCTTTTAGTGTTCCGTACCTACGAGTACAACGTACTGTTTCTTTTTCATAGGTAAGTACGGAACCCTCGGCGCGCGAGTCAGACTAGCACTTGACCGTTTTTTTTAAAGTATTAAATTACACGGAGCGGCCCTAACATACAAGACACCAAATAGGTTAAACCCGTTTATCTCTATGACTATCTCTTTCGTCGGCACTAGTGTGAGAGAGACGCACTTTGAGATAAGACGGTTTAACTAATCCTTGTGTCTTGCATGTTAGGGCCGCAGTAAAGCAGAAGCTGGTATTTAATAAACCAATAAACAATTTCTAAGTAGTACTTTTTGGTGTGTGGTGCTACTAAGAATAGCATCACCCCATCTCCTCCCGAGGAGGTCGTAAAAGGCGACAGAGGGACCAACAGAGGGGCAGCAGCGTCCTTGGTGTACCATCATGACCAACTGCAGTCGCCAACCCGTCTGCCAAGCGTGGCGACTACTGTGTCCTGCAGTGAATGTTTTACGGCTGATAATGATGATGAGTATGTTTTAAGACTTTTGAGTACAACCTCCTAAGATCACGCGTTCTTTATAAAGAACAAAATCCATAATAATTTCTAAAAAAATCTTATTTTGACAGAGTTCAAAATTCAAGGAACATTAGGGTAGGTATATTAAAAAAAAATGTACCTACAATTATATGGTTAATTTTCGTAACGCACAACTTTTTTAACTTTTTCTTAACTACGCCTGAATTAGGTACATTTTTTTTAAATATACCCTAGGGCCTCAGGTAGATAGGTACCTAGGTACATTAAACAAAAAGAGGTATTGTTTCGGGGCGGACCACTAATGGTATTTAATTTGTTAGAAAAGTAACGTAACAGGGTATGGTTCACCTTCATATACCTACAGCCATCGTACCCCAAGCACTGGTTTGTGAAACAACGGAGCTGCGGGGCGCACGCTGCATTTCTAAACTTTTAATATTAAGTATATCGCATCAAAAACGTTCAAATGTAAAAAATGTGCAAAGCCTCGCATCCTCTATCCTCGAACCCCTACGCCGCAAAAAGTTGTGAGATCCCATGGTAGAGCCAAGTCTGAGATGTTGTTATCATTTTATCGGCAATTCAACTATTTCGTTTTGAATTATTTTTATTTTTTATCAGATAACCAATATTTTAAGCCCATTTCATTATTATACATCTTCGTTTAATATAAAAAAATTATCGTGACTTGGCAATCGCACAGAAAAATATGAAACTGAGAACAATTATCTATTACGTATTACGGCGTCATGTTTGTGCTGTGCGATTGCCAAGTCACGATATTTTTTTTTTTATATTGAACGAAGATATATAATAATTAAATGGGCTTAAAATATCGGTTACTTGATAGAAAATAAAAATAATCCATACCGATATTATGGGAATGCATTTATAAAGATAACTTACTATAAAAATGTCTTCAAGCGATTACATACTATTTTCAATTTGTCATTTTCCATACACACAATCTGTCCAATGATTGATTTATTCGCATTCATCGGAAATACCTAAAATGTTTCAAAAGCAACGACAATTAATTTTTAATCTTTTCAATGTAGCTGTCACACTAATTTTCACTTACCTATACAAAACTCAATAACCTTAATAATATCCACACTTCAAGGCATAATAGGAACCATCTATTTCTGGCCTAATACGCAGCCCAAGTGCGTTTGTCCACCGCCGCTGTCACAAAGTCGTCACCGAGAACGAGATGACCTTGCCGAAGTAACAATAAATACGTAAATTACTATGGCCGGTTGTCCACCGTACGTCCGTCATCCGAGCGAGCGCCATCTCGGCCGCCGAGATTGTGAGTTGTTGGACGCTACCGTTGGAATTCTGCCCGAGATCAGCGCCTCTATTCGGGAACGCTAAGTGATTCTGTAGCGACTCCTAAGCCAGATTTCTCATCCCACTCTTCCGCATGACGCGTAATGCGTAAGAGCGAGATGAGAAATCTGGCTTACGGGGCGCTCCAGAATCACTTAGCGTTCCCGAATAGAGGCGCTGGTCGCACAGCGGATCCATTTCCGAAAAAGGTAGACATTGGACCAACAGTGGGCTCTAAGGCCTGATTTTTACAAGACATATCTAAACTAGCCTTTGAAGTTTTAACTGTTGTTATTATAAAAAAAACCTATGAGATGCATAGTTTTCGATATTCGTTTTATATGTTTCTTATATCTATCTCCAACGAAAGGGAATGTGAACTCTTTTTCTAACACCAAATCAAGAATTAGCACTAATGCCGTCACCTACCGCAAATCACAATTCAAACAGACGTCGAAAACACCTATTTTTGTCTAAAAGTTGGACGTTGAGATTCAGTTCTCAATCTTTTTCATAGAATAAATAATTATCATTACCTACGACATATTATTACATTTATATAATACTAGCTTCCACCCGCGATTTCGTTAGCGTGGAATTTGGTTATAATTATTCCCTCGGGAACTTTTGACTTATCCGCGATAAAAAATACCCTATTTCCTATTCCAGGCGCTAAGTTTGAACTATAAACGACGTTTCCTGAAAATCCGTTCAGCCATATGGAGCTGAGTCATAACAAACATAGAGGCACACAGGGGAGCACGCAGAAGGTACCGTTTATTGTTTACAAAAAACAATAGGAAATTTATTTATACGACATTATGAAAGCTGATAAAATTCTCAACAACTTTGATGCATACACTTTTTACCTATTCCTAATCGTTGTCGAGATATGAGCTCCGAAAAACGGTAGATTTTCAAAAAAGTTGTTTTCCCTTCCGCCAACTGAGGGAGCAGCGATGGAGCACTCTTTCCGTACTTACCACCAGGTCCAAGCTTGGCTTGGACATGATCTTTCCCCTGAACTATGGGGATGGACACGGAATGAAAGGACACCTCTTGGTTCCTGTCCAAACCAAAGATCCAGCTGCACCGGAAGAAATATTGAAGCTATTTTGCCGGTGCACCACTGATTGCAGTAGTGCTAGATGTGGGTGTAGAAAGGCATACTTTTGAGTGTTTCTTAAGTGAAAATTGTTACTTGTTGCGTTAATGTAAATATATGACACTTTTCAATATTTTAGTTTTAAAATATTCGTTGAATATTGATGTGTAATAAACCTGAAATCTTCGGTTTCAGCTAAGAATAGCGAAACTAATGGGCTGTGCACTATTGAACTGAATTTTTTAAAGAAAATCGATCGTTTTTCGACCTTATAACTAGGGATTGGATTGGGAATAGGTAAAAAGTGTATAGAATTAAAGTTGTATAGAATTTTATCAGCTTTCATAATGTAGCCCAACAAAATTTCCTATGACGCATCGTTTTCGAGATGTCAACAAAAAACCAAACAAGGGACCTTCTTTGTGCCCCTCTTGGGCTTAGCTCCGAAGGGTGGGGACTTTTAGTATGTTTTGTCTCCTTTCTAGTCTAAATAAAGTTCCAGAGTAAAATTTTCTGCTTTCGACCTTTCCAACCACAAAAATTTGTTGCCCGAACAATTCTTTTTCCCTAATGTATACTTAATTGTTTGTTGTGAAGAGTATTTATCCTCGTAAGTCCCCTTGTACTTTATTAAGTACAAATTATTGTACCTCATTAAGACCTGGTATTTTGCTTGATTTGGTTCTAATTTCAACTTTGTCGTAATTGATTTAAGATTAAAAACTACTTCCGTAATTTGTTCTTATTTAAGTACACTGGGACGGAATCACTACAGAGCATTAAAAATGCGACGACTTACGAGGTTATACCAAGTTTCAAGTTGATAAACTCATCGAATTCGTTTTTCCCGTAGGTACTCACTTCAACCCCCTCTTTTACCCCCTTCCAGATTTATTTCTAAAATTTATGCGTATGCCTGCCTGAAGTTAGCCTTAATATAATATCGAAAACCGAATTAAAATCCACCCAGTACTTTTAAAGTTTATCGTGCACATACAATCAGACAAACAGACATGGAATTCAAAAACTATTGGGATGTGGATTGTTATCTTCAATGTACAGACTTTTTCCACCTTACAATTTTACTATTATATAGGTATAGATTGCGTAGAACTAATATTCTATATTTTTTTTTCCAAATTTTAGTCCTAGTTAATTCGGAGATAAGGGTCCGTCCATTATTCACGTGATGTTTTTTAGCAACTTTTTAACCCCCCGCCGGGGATAATCGATGAGATTTCAGACTAACCCCCCCCCCCCACCCCTATCCAAAATCATATGTATTATGTTGGTAAATAGTAGGTATCTTAAAAAGTTTCAGAATATTATCGCGGCCTGAGAACGGCGAGTCAAGGTCACGCGCCACTTTTCGCTTTAGAAATCGCGCGTTCAACAAAAAATAAATAGGTACACGTGATATCTCAGTCTGCAACACTTTTTTCTTTTAAATTTTCTGAATTTTACTCCCCATTGTGGCCCCCATGTTTAAACCTTAAGTTGGGCCCGTTCAAATACAGTTTAATGTTCACTTACTAGGAATGATTTAAAATCCATTCATTTTTTACATAAATATAAACGTCCATAAAACGCCTCTACCCGGATAAGGGTTAAATTCATATATTTACGTTACGCGGCGTCCGTATTGCGGTTAATTCATCAAATTTCAACTCAATCGGTCCAGTAGTTTCGGATGTGTGGACTATACATATAGTAATGTAAAGTAAATCAAGAAAAATAACTTGCTGCCATGTGTTCTTTGTAAAATTTCGTACTGTGGTGTGATCCTCATACGTGCGCAGCGGCTGATCAGAGCGGATACACAAAACTATTAATTTAGACTATAAGTACTATGCCTTTCGGTCTAAATATGAATGCGTCCTTTCATCGCTGATCAGCGTGAACGGTAGAGAACCAATGCCTGGTTATATTTGTTATAGGATTGATAAAGACGCTTTTGACAGGGTTTGATATAATACAGAATGTATTGAAATACCAGTCTTCTAAAAACCCTAATATCTCGAATTGTGTCAAAATATAATGGGAGTTGCTAATGTAACACCAAAGCTAGGGATCAAACAGTATAACTATGGTATGGATATAAAGTATAAGGTAAGCCAGGTCTTCCTTAGGAGGGATAACAAACAGATACTCGTAGTAAATTCGGAAGAAAACATCAGCCTGAAAAATTCGAGAAGAAATTGCGCCGCGTTGTGCTCCGCGCTATATTTATAAACCCTGTGTGTACGGTTTATGATTGATCACTCAAGTGATCTATAATTAAACGCGTGATAAATTATGAAATCACCACCCAAAAAGTGCGACGTAATTTTATCTACTAATTATTATAATTTAACTTAATGATAAATTAAAGTATTTAATTATTTTTATTGCAACAAACGAAAGTTACGTTTTGGAAGGTGTATGTACCTATGTATTATCATTTAGGCCCCTATACTATTTTTTTCTATTTAGAATATAAATATAATCAGTCTATTTTTTGTATGTTATAGATTAAAGTTCTAGTGGGGGTGAGTATAATACCTAATGGGACTCAATTTAAGTTGTTTTGGGTAAGTATCGTTTCGTCTAAAATGCAATTGATCTATGCAGCAACTGTTTTAACTTGCAAATGGTCTAAATTGCACGTGGTCTGAATAGCAAATGGTCAAAAATGCACGTGGTCTAATTGCAGGTGGTCTAGTATAAAACAACTTTACAAAATTATGCCATGTGCCCCACGCTTTTTTACTGTAATTGAATTATTTGTTAATAACTTAATTTTTATTATTATCGTACCTATCCCAAATTGATTAGCCATAATTGATTGTTGGAATTTCTATTACTGTAACACAAACTCTTCAGACTTAAAAATTATAGTTAAAAACTATACTTTTTAGTTCGGTTTGCTATTATAGCGTGTTTTAAAGATTGTTCAAACTATAATTTACACAAAGACTAAAAGAAACACGCTCTTATCAGTAACGCAATAAAAGGTACAAAAGACCCTCATCACTACGGTATACCTATTGGACTCGTCAAACCAAACTAAATAAGCCCAAACTCGAGGAGTTTACTAATAGTCATTGAAGAGTTCCACTATCCACCTCTTGGCTCCATGGTCAGATCAGCTCTATGGTACCAAATTATTGTATTGTCATCCGAATTGCAAACCAAATGTGCCCAAACTCGAGGGTTATACTAGAAGTCATTGAAGAGTTCTACTATCCACCTCCTGGCTCCATGGTCAGTTCAGCTCGATGGTACCAAATTATTGTATTGTCAATCGCATAACATACACTTGCAAAGTTTCAAATATTTTTACGACAATGCGAAGTAGGTTAAAATTACGCTGAAAGATTCCATTATATACATACATACATACTTACAGGTCAAGCTAATAAAAGCGTGTTAATAAAAATGGGTTTCTTGTGACCAGCAATACCTAAACCTGCAAGGTGGCTAATGTGAAGTTTTCTTTCGGATTTGTCCTATTGAATTTGATCGCTCGTGTCAGGAATGTGTCCCTTATTCTTGGCGTACCGAATTTAACGACGACTGCCCTAGGTCTAGCACTATCCAGGTTGCGTTTGGCTACTCTAGTGCACACTTTGATATCTTGGTGTCTAATTTCACAAGATATTGTTTGTCCCAGTTGTTTGACTGTTGCGACCAGGATTTCGCTTGGATATTCCGGTATACAGTGCAGCTCAATGTTGCATGCTCCGTTGTGCTGTTTGACGTTGTCATGTCTGATCGCTATATCGGCGACTAGTTCTTAGTTGAGAGTTTTCGTTACTCAGGTTCTTAACAACTCGTGCACAGGTATCCAGTTCGCCTTTCATGTCGTCGTATTTACTATTGATAAATTCGACACTAGATTGCAGCGAGTCCAGGAGAGATCTTAACGAAGAAATTTCATCCCTGACCATCTGCCGCAGAACCGTCTTGAAGTCACTGGCTAAGGAAGATTTCATAAAGTTGCACTACTCCTTTATGACGACTCTTGAAGTCGGTTTGGTTTCTACAGAAGATGGCGACACCAAATCTGCTTTTTCTTTTTTGTGTTAAGTGACCTTGCTTTCGTGGAGATAAAAGGAATTTGGCGTGCACCTAACAGAGGTGTTTGTAATGTCTCTTCTGAGCTTCTTGCTTTGACACTCAGGGCACTCCCATGCGTTGTCATATTCAAGTATTGAGTCATTCTGTGTCTTCAAACTAACCAGTCCTCAATTGTCACATTTGCCGTATATCCTTCCTCGCCAATGTGGGCATCAACAAACTCGTCCCTTATTAATGCTCTTGTAACATTGGGATCCTGTTGATGAGCTAAAAGTGATTTTTTGCCGACCCCCGTTTCTGAGTCTGTGTTAGTCTATAATGGCAAATATGGTAACGACAACACTAACGAAGCCGGAGAGTTAGCATTTAGTCCCAGAGCGGGTTAAACAAAACATTTTTCACCCGTATACCTAATTAATGATATGATAACGTGCCTCTTAACTTCTCCTTATTGTCGATGACCATGAAATCACGACCGAGTAACGGTCGCCCACCATTTTTTACTACAAATACTTTTAATTGTCCAGTTTCTTCTTGGAATTGAACGGTAACTATAAAGTACCTCTGGTTAGATTTTATGGTCGTTATATAAACACAGCTTTAAGTTACATTTCTCTTAATTTACAATGTTGGGAATGTTGGCTCCATACATTTTCGGAAATAACAGTCATGCCCGAACCTGAATCGATTTCCATTTCCAGTAAACAATTAGTTACTTAAATTTTAATCGTATACGGGTCAGTAAAATATAATAAATTGTACAATTTACATTCTTCACAGACATCGCTACTGCAACCATTCCCAGTCGTCTCGGTAATGTTATCGACGCGCTGCAACCTTTCGTTGCAAACCTTCTTTAAGCGTCCTTTCTTTCCACAGGTCTGCATGTATAGTTTTTATAACGAGACACGTTTGCCTTATGGCTCTTAAGACCACACACTTCACAGAAACTAACCCAATTAGCGGGTCGATATTGGCGCTGCGCCGACGGCAGCCCGCCGGGCGCTCGCCCGAAACATAGGCTCCTCCTTAAAGATCATCGCGCCCGCTGCCAGCTCCTCGCTACCCGTGGTGGAGAGAACCAGCTGTACGCAAGCAATTTTTAGCGCCAATTTCAACGCCTGGCTTACACTGTCAAGCTCGCAGCATCCTCCTCGAACAATTTGTACGTTTCGGACCATCTGGCCAAAGTAAATCGGTCTCGTAGGATAGTATCCAAATTCGCAGTAAATTTCAAGCACCCGTAGTTGAACTAACTACCTAGTCCTCCAATGATTTGTCGATAACTTTCGTAGCACCATAGAAATTTCACTGGTCTGCAAAGTTTGATCGTTTGGATTTAAAATGAGCACTCAACGCCTTCACAATATTTTCAAACGATATATTTTCCAGATCAAGTGGGTGAACTAGATTACGATATATAGGTAGGTATGTATCGTCGGACAAATAAGTAAGACACTGCTCTTATTTGCTGTAATGGCGTTCACCTATAAAAAATGTGGAAATGTTTGATTCGGTTATAAAAAATGTCCCACGAATGTTTTTTGTAGTCAAAACTACTAAGGTTGCCGAGATAACCCGACATTTAGAAATACGATAATTAACACAAATCACTTGAACACTTGAGTTATTATTAGCCTCGTTCGCCAAAAGTTGAGGTGTACGTAATTAAAACCCTGCCTACTATCGAACTTTCGTTTAATCAATCACGTTTACAGCGTTCTTCACGTCTTTGGAATTATGATGTGGAATGTACCCACACCTCAGATAATTATGATTATGCACTGCAAGTGGTAATTTAATTTGCATTTCGAACATTTAATTCAATGCTATTCGGATGACAATACAATAATTTGGTACCATCGAGCTGATCTGACCATGGAGCCAGGGGATGGATAGTGGAAATGACTACTAGTAAACCCCTCGAGTTTGGGCTCATTTGGTTTGCAATCCTTTCTTTTGGGTTTTAAATATTGTTTTTATATCGACAGAATTTCCCCAAAATATTATACCATATCTCAGATTTGATGCTAAGCCATAATAGGCGGTCAGCAGTGCTTGACGGTTTTCAACTCTTGACAACTTGCGAAGGGCGTATACAGATTTATTTAATGTTTTGCATAACTCACCTATGTGTATTTTCCATTTAAGTTGACTATCTAGTTTAAGACATACATACAAACTTTGTCTCCACAACCTTCTTTTATTTGTGTACAAAATGTTCATTATTTCATCTATAACTAGGTTTATGTCATTTTCATAATTATTCATATAATTCAATTTTATAATTGCTGTATTATCATCCGCGAAGAATAATATCATGAATACCAAAAGAGGTACCATCTTATGGTTCTAGGATGGTGGACCTCTTTTGGTAAGTCGTTAATATGAATTAAAAACAATAGTGGTCCTAATGCGCTACCCTGAGTTACACCATACCTGGCTTCTCTTGCATCAGATAGATATTTTATTTCATATTTTATTTTACTAATTTATAAGTCTCTGAAAATTTGAGACTATCCAAGTGTAATTTAAATTTATAGAGATTTTTCTTTGCATAGTCCCTTTTTTATACTCCAAGAGTCAACGATACCAGTTTTCTTAACGGGTATTTTAATACCAGTGCTGTATGATCTGACATTCCCAAGTCAACATTTTTAATGTTATGAGAAAATTTATCTATACATGCTTTGCTAGCCGGCCTAGTGGGAGTTTTTAGTTCTCATTCAAGGTTGTAGTTCAAAAGAAAGTACTCAAATTCTCGCATAGCACTATTACTTTTTAAAATATCTATAACTATTGAAGTCCATTTGTTGTCCGAAACCATTATTGTTTTTATAAACTTGCGATTGTCTAACTTGGTTAAAATAATATGTAAATTTCATAAAAAAACGACTTCAAAAACCCTTTGTAAAGTAAGAAATTACCATTGGCCTTCGTAAGTAAATTACTAAGTAACGTAAGTAAATTAGTAACTAGAAACGTCATATAGATTGTCGATTTAGTGAAAAATCAAATACATCGATATCGGTGTCAAGTAAATGAAGACACAGTATGAGGGATGGATTACCTAATTTCGATTTATTTAATGTATCACTTAATCGACAATATATCTGACGTTTCTACGTAATTTACTTACGAAGGCAAATCATTATTTCTTACTTTTCAAAGGGTTTTTGAAGTCGGTTTTTTTATTTATCATATTTTTATTATTTAACTTGTTTTAGTGATTATCATATGTGATTTAACGACGCACATTTAATACAACAAGTAACAATAGCATAATGCCAATTGCTCATCACCCTTTACAAAATGTTGCTATCCAAGGTGCAAGGACGTCAATCGTTGAGGAGTACTCCTAGTTCTTAACCTTTTGACCGCCACAGTCGGCTGCAGCCGTCAGTGCATTTCCGTGACACACACGCCAGGACGGCTACAGCCGTCCCAAATTGCTCGCTAGAGCGATATCATGTGTAATATAAAACTCTACATGTATTTTTTTTACTTTTATTATTCCTTTGCAAGTATACCACAGCCTAAACCTAATATAAATAAGATATAATCTCAGAAACTTGAGAAAATCTACTTTAAAACATGTTGTATTTGAATGGAGTAAAAGTCCCTGCTTACTTCGCCCCAGTCGGCTCAGGCCGCCGCATAGTGATATGACCGGCAGTTGTGTTTTATCTTTGAATTAATGTGAGAATAACTTTTACGGGGTCTTTTATCAATGATTAATTTAAAGGCATGATGCTAAATTACCATATTAATTATACTACTGTTAAAATAATATTATTATCTAACATTTGTTTTTTTTTAGATACTTTTTATACGATTAATATTCGAAATAAGGCAATGTTAAAAATGATTGTTCAATGTTTATTTTATAATTATACACATGCAAAGAACGCATTTTTATTAAAATCAAAATTTTACAACGGTTCCTACTCAAAAATATTGGCATGTAAAGTAAATGCCTAAAACAGATTCCCAACACTAAAGATATTGGATGAGCCCTGGTTCTTGACGCCCCTGTCAGCTGTGGCCGCAAGCGCATGACGTCATCACCTCGCAAAAAAGCGCCTAGCGTTGGAATTGTGACTCAAATAAGACGGTAAAACGAATGTAATGTGAACATTTTGATGTTTTCATAGTTGATTGTGGATTGATAATGTTATTAAAATACGGAAATTCTATTTTATTATATTGTAAGTAATCTGTAACATTTTTGGATACCTTATTACACGTTATTCTACGAGGTCAATTTGAATATGGATATCTCGTTTTGGAATCTCTCTCTATGTTTTCGGATGTAAACCTTTGCTTTATTGCTGTTGCGTCAGGTAGGCAGCGTTTTGTTTCGCAGCTTGGCGTTCAAAAGGTTAACCATCGGTTCTTTTTTACCACATGAATTTTGATGAATATAAGTTGATTCCCAACCTTTTACAGAAATCTAATCGCCACCCATGAAATACTTATCATTGAGGAGTTCCGGTGGTCATCCGTGGTCTGCATCATCAGTTCCACTTCACCAAATAATGTTTTTGAAACGCAACTGCTTGCGTTAATAGATAAAAATATCAAAATTTCTATATGCGTCTCTATAATATTTAAGGAGTTCCTTCGATTCCTCATAGATCCTCTCATCAGACATCGACTTTGAACACAACGGGACCAACTTAGAGAAATACCCTATCGGCTAAAAAAATAATTATCCAAATCGGTCCAGCCATCTCCGAGTAATCAGTGAACATACATATAAAAAAATATATACGCGTCGAATTGACAACCTCCTCCTTCGGTTTTTTGAAGTCGGTTAAAAACATCAATGTTTTGAAAGTTTGGTTGTCTACAAGTATATTTACACAAAAACACCATCTGTTAAGCTACTAATTCTATGGCACAACACTCGATCACACCTGATATAGAACATTTTGCGACATCAAGTAGCTCCTTATATTGGTGATTGGATCCGACTAATATGCAGGGACCACCTCATTTTTTCTGTTGTTCTGAATAGAAAACAGCCAAGTTATAGTGTGGTAACTATACCGAGTATCCTTTCATATCCGGACATAATAAAATGCTCTGCTATACAGAAAAGGTCTATTATGACATGTTTCCGGTTTAGTTCATCCAGTTTTACCAGTCGCTTGGGCAGATAAGGGCATTGAGGTTGGCGGGAGAAGGTTAACAAAACTTCGCTATGCCGATGACATTGTTCTGTTCGCTCCAATGGCACCAATTCTGCAACAAATGTCGCAAGACACTAGTGCTTCAAGTCTTGGGGTTGGACTGAAGATGAATCGGTCAAAGACCCAAGTCATGGCTAATAGCGCGCAACGCAGGGTGGAGGTGGATGGGCAGGAAATACACTAAGTTAACGAGTGTACCTACTTGGGCCAGGTTGTTTCCTTCAAGAACAGGCAGGAAAAAGAAATCGATCATAGGATCATAAATGGCTGGAGGAGCTTCTGGTTCATGAGAGCTAATGAAGGGAAAGCTTCCACTTTCCCTGAAGCGCAAGTCGTCGACATGTGTATCCTGCCTATCCTAACCTACGGTGCTCAGACTTGGTCTATGACCAGACCGGGCACCAGAACTCAAGACTCGGGATTTGCCAACGTGCTATGGAGCGCAGCATTCTAGGTGTTAAACTGACGGATCGCGTCCGAAACACAGAGCTGCGCTCCAAAACAGGAGTTGATGACGTCGGTTTTGCGACTGCCAGGCTGAAGTGGACCTGGGCTGGACACGTCTGTCGCATGGACCTGGACCGGTGGGCGAAAATTACCACCGATTGGGTTCCAACAGACGGCCGGCGAAGGCCTGGCCGGCCGAGAACGAGGTGGCGGCAGGATCTCGACGACCAACAGCCCGATTGGCCAGAGGTGGCATGGGAGAGGGTGGAGTGGCGACGGAGGGGGGAGGCCTTTGCCCAGCAGTGGGACACAATTGGCTACGATTGATTGAAATGATACGGAGCCGATGTACACATGGCAGATCCATCTGCCCTACAAAAAATAATGTGTGTGAAAAACTAATAAAAATGTAACCAATAAAAAAACCGACTTCAAAAACCCTTTGAAAAGTAAGAAATAATGATTAGGAACGTCAGATATATTGTTGATTAAGTTATAAATTAAATATATCGAAGTCGGAGGCAAATAAATCAGAGTAATACATCCCTCATACTGTGTTCATTTAGGTACTTGACACCGATTTCGATGTATTTAATTTATCACTTAATCAATAAGTATATCTGATTTTTAAAGTCGGTTTTTTTATTTGTTAATTCTTTATTATTTAATGTTCCGTAACACAAATTATAATTTTCATGTGACTGTGAAATAATAGTTTGTTCACGTTCAGTGATCCACGCGAACAAAGTAGCGGACAACAACTAGTACCTACATATGATCAAGTCGTAATTGTGGAAAAAGTCTGTCCATTGAAGATGACAATGAAAAAATGCTATGGGGGCCACAAAACACATCAAAATGGTTTTTCAATTTCATGCCTCTTGGTCAGTTTGTGTCTGTTTGCCTATATCTGTTTTTTGTTCGATTGATTGTATGTGCGGAAAAAACATGGGAACTACTGCACGGATTGCAATGCGTTTTTCGATATTATACTAAGGGCAGCTTCAGGCAGGACATAGCATATAGAAACTTTTAGGAATTGAACTAGAAGGGAGTCAGAAAGTGGGATGAAGTTAGTATCGGAAAAGGAAACACATGGATGTGTTACTCTTACAGTTATGCATTTAAACCCTGTACTTACTACTAGCTTCCGCCAGCAACTTCGTCTGCGTGGAATGGGAACTTTTGCCTTGATAAAAATTGCCCTATTTCCTATTCCAGGAGCTAAGTTCTAACTATATATACTACGTTCCATGTATGTGTGTGTACTACGTTTCATGGAAATTCGTTCAGCTGTATGAAACTGAGTGGTAACAAACATACAGACAAACACACATACATAAACTTTTGCATTTATAATATTAGTAGGATTAGTAGGAAGTAGTATTGTTTGTTATGAAGAGTATAATACTTAAATAATTTGTACCATATTTAAAGTAAATATCAGCATTGAATCAGTTCTTACCATACAAACTTTAAAACCAAGGCATCCCATTTTAGGTGAGCGTCAAGGTAGCGTACACCAACAAGATATCGAGGATTTGACGATGCCAAAAAATAGTACCTAAATAGTGCCAAATTAGTACTTATTAAAAAAAATAGTACTCTTGTAGTTTTCGAGACATAAGGGGCAGTAGATAGGTACGCTACCTTGACGTCAAGGTAGCATACACCGAGTGGATTGGCATTGTTCCCAGAAATTCTGTTTGAGCAAAAAAATAGTACCTAAGTAGTACTCCTTCAAATCTCATCTGCGTAGCTATTATAGAAGCTGAGATATTTCACAATTTAACTGAAACTGTAAAAATTAGCGCACCGTTAAGGTGGCGTACACATCTTTTACAGCGAGATTTCACTCAGAAGGCCTTCGAATTTTTCAATCGGCTATACTCCAAAAAAAATTACACCTTTTACGATCAAAACATTACTGATATATGGAACTTCAACAAAATCAACCAAACTTCTACATACAAATGCATCTTGGTACAGTCGCAAATTGAGATCAAATGTGTTGCAAGCAAACAACTAAGTACTCGCACAAAAAAACCCAGCCTTCGCGGCGTCGGTCGGCGAGTTAAAAGACAGATAAAGATTTGAAGACAAAAGATTTTGCTTCGGCAAATTTGAGAATTCCAGGTACACGAACAGAGCTAATTCCACTAAATGTTTACTTATTTTGTGCGTGGTATTTTATGTTTTTTTTTGTGGGTGGGTGAAATCTGGCTGTAAAAGATGTGTACGCCACCTTGACGGTGCGCTACTTTTTACACAGTTAAAAGTACAATATCTCAGCTTCTATAATAGCTATGCAGATGAGATTTGAAGGGTCAGGGGGGTACTATTTGGGTACAAGTTTTTGGCTCATACAGAATTTCCGGGAACACTGCCAATTCAGAGATCCACTCAGTGTACGCTACCTTGTCGTCAAGGTAGCGTACCTACCTACTGCCCCTTACATATCGAAAACTACAAGGATACTTTTTTAAATAGGTACTAATTCAGTACTATTTTAGGTACTATGTTTTGGCATCATCAAATCCTCGATATATTGTTGATGTACGCTACCTTGACGATCACCATTTTAGGGGAGGTTACATTTATTTCGGGAACGGTTAGGTAACCGTTGTTGATTTTGGACTACATTTAAGTAAGTATACAAAGTTTCAAGTGTTGATAAACAAATGGAATCAGTCTTTCCCAAGCATAGTTTAACACCCCTTTTTAGGGGTAGTTTTGTGTTTTTTCTAATGGATTTTTTTTGTCTATTATGAAGAGAATTTATATTAAGTTTCAGGTTCATAAACTCATCGAATTAGTTTTGCCATAGGTACTAAGTTCAACCCCCTTATATACTTATATACCCCGTTCCAGTTTTATATTCTAAAGTTTATATAGCCCAAGTCGTGCCTGTTCCCCTAACATAATATCGAAAACCGCACTGAAATCCACCCAGAAGTTTTAAAGTTAATCGCGCACATACAATCAGACAAACATGCTTTAGTTGGACAGTGGCACAACTAAAATTAAACTCTTTTCCTTTAAAAGTCTTAACACTATTCAATTTAGGTCTCTAATCGGAGACCATTTAAGTTTGATTGTGTCACTGTTCAACTAAAGCAGCGATAGCACAGCATGCCCCCTTAGCATTTTTTTATTGCTATCTTCAATGTACAGACTTTCTCCACTTGACAAGTTTACTGTATGTATATACGTATATAAATGTGTTTGTTTGTTTGTTCATTTCCTATGCGTTCCTTTCCTATACAATTCATCCGATTGTATCCGATGAGGTGTTGTGTGCGCGCCCTGGAAGTATTACGACCCGAAAAGGTATAAGGAAGGAAGTTAGAGGAAAACTGTCAAGACCAAATGGCCTCCATTTGATCATGAGTCATAGGCGACATGGCTACTGAAAATCATTAAAACTAGCACCTAATGACTTTGTATATAGAAAACTAGCTAACGGTTACGGTTTTCGCAGTTATGGTTGAGAAAATAGTTAATGAGCATGGCCCAATATTTTATTTTATTGCTTTCAATTTGCGAGCAGAGCGAAATGTAAGAATCACGTATAATGATGAGGTTGAGTTTAGTTCAGGTTCATTCACTCCTTGACTGCAATAAATCATAAAAGCTTACTAACAGTAATTCAAATTGGTCACAGCCGACACGATATGTACTGAGGTACTGAGTAGGTACTTGTCTACATAAAAAGTTTTTATGTTAAGCGTTCGTGATAACTAGAATACGTGTGAATAAAAATGTTAAACACGTATCCGATTTAAATATATATATACTTATACCTATTTATTTCGAAGGTTAGTAAAAAAAGTACATACGCCAAAATTCGCAATTAAAATTTAGAGTACCTACGTCAAATGATTAAATTTGCTTACCTTAAACACCGCCGGAGCTAACGGTATGGCTGCTTGATTGTGGAGATGTTTTTTCGTCATTTTTGGTTTCTTCCCGTCAACTTTTACTTGAAAATCGCGGCGAAATCTTCACAAATCGCTTATAATTCCTATGAATGATGAATTTTTTAAAACATCGAGTCGTATTTATTAATTCGTGCGTGTCATTTACTGATATTTTAGTACTTTCAAAACGAGTGATTCGAATTGGTATTTAATGTACTCGAAATTTCAGAACGAATATTCGAGACTGTCACTTCCAAAAATAATGTATTAAGGATTAGTTGGTTGGCAATTAAAAAGTAACAGAAAAGCGCGGCGGCGACGTCGTGCCACCGTTACGATCAGATCGGCAATGAGCGTCAGCGGTGGGGCGCGCCTTGCGTCTGAGCGCGCCAAGTAAAGTGAGTTCTTAGCGGCCGCGAATCCCGACCCGCGCGCGTCAGAGTGCCGCCACTAGTGATGGGCAGTACCTACATCAAATTAAAATGATTTTGAAGGTTATATATAACTCCTTTTCCAAAACGAGGTGCACCCAATGTCCTACCTCAAATGAGGCGAGGTACCTACTACTAACTCCTAACGCCTAACGTCTCGCTCTCTTGTCAGCGTATGACACTGTTCGGAACGGACGGCCCTCGTTTGTCTCGCTCACACCCTGAGTTACTCGCTACGCTGACTGCGCTCGCTATCATCTATTTCGCCTCACTCGCTTAATTCGCTCGGCGTTTTCTATCAGACTCAGTGGGACATAAACATAGAGGTGGAATATTTTAACAAAGTGAAGTGTTGTGACAATAAAATTGGCTACATGAAATGACTATAGTAACAAATATTAATATATTTCTGTGGAACGGTAGCTTAACCCTCAATAGTACGTTATAGATTAGGATTTATGTAAGAATAAATCAAGATTATTTAGAATTAAATAAATTAAAACCTTCCATTTTTACTTCATAGTCACGTGACTTTAAACACTAGTCACTACGTATGACCTTTGCATCGGTCGGTTGCGTTCAGAATAACGCTGCCCACCTCAATCGTTGTGAGTGCGTAAGTGTTATTCGGACTGCACCCTATAGACTATGCTTTTATGGATGTAAGATAGCGTTTTAACGGCAAATTTAAAAATGAAAAACATTATTAGTGCTTTTTAATTCATTACGAAAATATTTTTACATAATCTAAAACAAGCAGCCAAAAATATTGAAGAAGAACCGAATTTAAGTAAATGTGACATTTCGAGGTGCCTCATGTATGAGTAAGTAGCTCAACACTAGCCGCCACAGCCGCCGCCATCCTACAGCGAGCCGCTATCTAGCTTAGATCCCCACAACACACGCGCCGGTACGTGACTGTGGCGTAGTTTAAAGCTATTCCTGTGATCAGCACCCAGCGTCAAAGGCACGTACAATTTTTTTAGCTCTGTGTCGCATAGTCCACACACCCAATGTAATCTACTTAACAGGCTGTTCTGAGTGAAATACGAAGTTTCTGTGAGAGCCCCCAGTAGTATAATAACCCTAGTTATTATACTACTGGCTTTATAATACGGTGGAAAATTATAGAGCTCTCCATCATCAATACATATAAAACAGTACCGTGACTCACTTATAGATAACGCACAGCCTAAACGGGTGGTCCTAGAGGTTGGAAATTTGGAGGAGACATTCCTCGAGTACGCTAGAAATTTGGAGGAGACATTCCTCAAGTACGCTAGAGGTGCACTAAGGAGGGATTTTTTGAAATTCCATCTCTAAAGGGGTGAAAAGAGGTGATAAAGATTATATGGAAAATACCGCGGGCGAAGCTGTGATAGGTCCACTAGTTTCTTAATAAAAGTACAATAATCGGTCTTAAAGATTGGGGCGTGTTTCATAAAACCTACAGTACTTCCATTAGAGGCAAATAGCCTTTATCTATCCATCTAACATGACTGACTGACTGTCTGCTCATGTTTAGGAACATGAAAGGAGATTGCCAAATTTTCGTACCAATAGTGTCATTATTGCGTCACAAATGTCTGTGACAGCGCAGCGGTGCCACCATCTACCAAAACGTAAATCATTTTTATGGAAAATTATTAAGTAGTTCCATTTTAAAACACTACTTTTCTTCTCAGCTCTCAAAGGGTCGGCACGACAACGCATCCGTAATTCCCCTGGTGTTGCGGGTGTCCATAGGCGGCGGTGATTGCTTACCATCAGCATAGTATAAAGAGGGGAAGTAGGTTATCTTCATACAAACGCACCGCGCGCGGCTTGTATGTGTGCGCCAAAGTATCTATTCGTCGCCGCACGCACACTTAAACAATATCTCGACCCGTTTAGATGCGTTTAGTAAGGGGAAACGGGTCGAGATTTTGTTTAAGTGTGCGTGCGGCGACGCGCGGTGCGTTGCATGAAGATAACCTACTTCCCGCCTCTTTATACTATGCCATCAGGTAACCTGCCTGCTCGTTTACCACACGCTAAACAAAAAACAAACTTCCATGTACAGACGTCATTTAATTTTTTTTTTCTTCGAGCAATCATGACACATTTAAATATTAACCTTCTTAAGAAGTGAATCCCAAATCTCTAGGTGGCCTTGTTATAAGGAATTCATCCTGAACCTATATTTTGGTTCAAAAAATATGTTAGACAATGCAAACGAAACCGACGAATATAATTTCAATCCTTTTTTTATTAAAATAGGTTTTTTTTGATAATAACACATTGATTGATGAATGAAATTATGAATATAATATAATATGAGTTAGATATATATAAGAATAATCTTACATTTTAAATCTTAGATATTCTTTGCATGTAACGGAACGTTCATCAGGCGTACGAACATCACGTGACAGCAATGTCAACTAACTGAACTTTGATTTGTCTGCCGATTTGGATCTTGGAAGAAGTAATGGCCGCTTCGAATAGAAACTGTTTAAAAATTATACCTCGCCGACCTTCTTGTCGGCTCTTCTCAGTAGAAGATTTTTCCGTACCTACTTGACCTTTATAGGAGTTTGTAAAAGCCTAAATATAATAAAGATCACATTGACGTTGACTTTATTGTATTATTGTTACTATTCCGTATAAATAGTATGGGTTTCCGAGTGATCCTGCAAAATAAGGATAATGGACGCATTTTATTATCATGATCACTGTTGTTCATGTACTGTTCTATCCAGCGGGGTACGTAGGTACCTACTTACGTAGTTAACCGGGGTTTCACAATTCCTACGCAGTTGAGTGATGTAGCGTTAGATAGCGACAGTGTCGTTAAAGTTATTGATAGCTCTATTCTCAGTATTAATATATAACTCTATGGTAAAATAATGCATTCCGGTGTAAGTACAATATAAACCGTATTCCACATCAATTCTCAATATTTTTAATAGTATATCAGGAATTATCCCAATTATTTAATATATTATTTTAAACCCGTATAATCCATGAATTAAATTAGAAACGATAAAAAAAGAATCAGGATAAGTGTCATAGTCAAAATGAATTATGTTCAAGAATATTACATACAATACATAGCACCACGCCCAAAATCCCTAATGGGATGGGCAGAGCCACAAGACTACTTGTGGCCACGTTCGATTAATTAGTCCTAAGATGGTATGATGAACCGTATGGTGACGGGTGATCAGCCCATCGCCCATACAGATAGTACACCAACCATGTTGGAGAGGACCCGTCCCTTAGTCGACTTTTATGACATGCCAGGATGATAAGTATCTGCACGCATTCTATGCTATTTCTTCACTCCCAGTGGAGCAGAGGAGCACAAGAATATTATACAACTAAATTAAATATTTCGGCGTCGATGAGACAAGTGTAAGCTGACAACTAATTTTCTATGTAGACGGTTGATAAACGTGTAGATCCTTAAGATATCCGTGAGGCAACCCACGGATATCTTAAGGAACAGATTATATAGCAAAAATCGAACTGTTTAAAGTTGTCTCATTCTTTCTTTACGGCCATACACCCTAAGTTAAAACGAAACAGCTAGCAGTGTAAGTTGCTCCGCAAACCAAAATGTCCCTGGTGACCAGTGGCCAACACGTAACAATGTACATGCGTGCTAAAACGTCATTGCGGGTTACTAGGAAAATTTGACGTGCCGTTTATGTTAGTATGGTATATCCGATTTAATACCCCTATAAGTATGGATAATAGTGGTCGATGGTCTTCCCATCAAAAATAGCTATTACTTATGTATATGTGTTGTAAATTTTTCAGAACAGTTTACAATTATCAAGTGTAATGATTCTGCTCACGCTTCTGACAAAACTACTTAATTTCTAGATTTGCGTTTGTTAAAAAACACGTACATATATTGATAATATTCTCGTTTGTGGTAAGAATTTTAAGGACTTCATGAGCGCTTCGACTTTAGTTATGTGCAGATTACGAGAGGCAAACCTCACTTTGAAACAATCGAAAGGTTTTGTCTATCAAAAAGTCATAGTTCCAGTGCATGAGGTATGTCCAGAAGAAATTGGTCCCGACAAAAAGAAAATTGAGGTCATGCAAAATGTAGCCCCTGCAAATAATACAAAACAGTTAAGATCCGTCTTACTTAAGTGTTTTCATTTCATCGTAAGTTCATTGATGAATTTGCTAAAATAGCCTTATCTCTAACGAATTTGACTAAAAAGAATATAAAAATATATTTGGTTAAACCAACAGCGAGATGCATTTGATAAAAACCAATAAGGAAAAAGTATGTAGTGCTTCCATTCTTTCTCATTATTCATCAGAGAAATCAATAATTACAAGACTGTATGTACAGACGCAAGCCAGAATTCCATGGGTAATTGTTTAATGCGAGGTGTAATGTAGTAAAACCTATAGCATATGCTTCAAGGAAGTTGAGTGATGCGGAGCGTAAACACGCCATCACAGAACGAGAATGTTTTATCACTCATATGGGCATTCAATTTATTCAAGCCATATTTACTTGGTTTAAAATTGTAGGAAGTCACTGATTATTGTGCTCTAATTTGGTTAAGAAATAGGAGAGATATGTCAGGACGTTTGGCGAGATGGGCTTTGGCCATTCATTTGATATAGACACTGTCCAGAATCACAAAATATCCTTGAGGATTTCTTAAGTAGAAACCCATTGGCGGACGATGTAGAACCATCATCAGACCTTCGGCAGAAGGATGGGTTATGCATTGACGCTTACGGTTTAGCAAATATTAAAGATAAACAGGATGAAGTTGATTTTTGTAGGTATATTCTAGATAGGATAAGGCAGAATAATGGCCTACTACAGACAGAGCTGTTTTTGAAGAGATATTATCTTATAAAAGCAACGTATGTTAGATGGTGCTACGTTTTAGGGGCTAAGGTATACGGGTTTTGAAAGAAACAATTTATACGTTCAGGACGTATATTGGCCCCAACGCCAAGCACGATTGAGATCGAAGGTTCGAGTGATACGATTGGTTTTAGCTAGTAGGCCAGAACTTCCCTCAGATCCCGCAGCTCAGGCACAGGACCAAGCGGGTAGGGAGTCAGGCGGAGGTGACCGGCTGTCGATCGCAGACGTCACACGTTGCAACGGCATAGCAGTGAGGGTGTTCTTCACCAACGGCGCCTCAAGCGCCAAGCCAAGCGGAGAAAGCGGCGTACAGAACGTGCTAGTAGAAAGGCGGTGCGGTAGGTACATTTCTACCCGTACGAAGCTGCATTTAATTTTAGCTAGGGGATAATGAAGTGTTGGGGCCAATTCGAAAGTGTGTTCGCTAAAGAAACGTCAAACTTGATTTTGACAGTTTTGTGCTGTACAAAATTGAGTTTAACGTGTCTTATTTTAATTTTAAGAAGTTTTCAATTATGTTGACACCGTTTCGAATTGGACCCATTGTTTGCTTTTAATAAACACATATTCTGATTTTAAATTTTTAGTGATTATCGTATGTGATTTAACAACACACATTTACTACATCGAACAACAATAGTATAATGCCAATTGCTCATGACCCTTTACAAACTGTTGCTATCCAAGGTGCAAGGACATGAATTTTTGAGGAGTTCTCTTGGTTCTTCACCATCGGTTGTATTTTACCCCATGCATTTTCATGAACATAAATTGCTAGTCAACCTTATACAAAAATCTAATCGCCACCAGTGAAACACTTAGCATTGAGGATTGGTGGTCATCTTTGGTCTTCAATATCAGTTTTAGTTCACTAAATAATGCTTTTGGATCACAAATGCTTCAGTTATTACAGGAAATACCAAAAATGTTACATGTGTGCCTATAATACTTGAGGAGTTCCATCGATTCCTCATAGATCCTCTCATCAGATCTCACTTTTACTACAATAGGACTAACTGTGAGGTTACTCTATCGATTAAAAAAAGAATCAGCCAAATCGGTCCAGCCATCTCCGAGTAATTGGGAAATATACATTAAAAAAAATTGAGGAGGTTTTTGGTTATTTGAAGCATATTTTTGGGGATTTAAATGGACTGTATAAATGAAAAATCTTAACAGAAAATTGGGAATATACTTATAACACGACACCAAATCAAGACCAAATCACGTGACAGCAAAAGCAAAAGAATCACAGTTAATTTGAAAAACCATAGCCATAAAAATAGAAAAATAAAGCATTTATAAAATAGCAATCAGTTTGCAACATTCCGCCCTCTTGTGCCTGAAAGTGCACACAAACTAGTGAGACTAACAACGCGATAACTAAAATTTATTTCATGTCGAAAGCCTGACAAGCTTCTTCGAAGGGTAGGAATGAAACTCCACTTTACGCCTTTGTTAACGGTGAAATCTTCTACTTGTGGTTGGTAAAACTGCTAACAGCAAGTCCACAGAAAAGTGGTCAGCTGTCTCGTTGGACTGTGAATGGGCGGATTGGGTGGCTGGTGGTGTAAACTTTTTGACAACTAACTAAACCAAAAAAAAAAACAAAACTGTGCAATAATGAATTTTGTATGCAACTTTATTGCTCTAGACTCTAGAGCAAAAAAGAGTTGCTTTGTGCTGAGTATTTAAGGCCATAATGATGAAAATATGTTATGGATCTAATACATGCTATCCTTTATTAAAGGATGATCACAATGTCTTCTGGCAGTAGGGTAGCGAAAGCTAGGAGTTGTAGGATGTATAGCATCTTATCGGTCTTCCAAAAGATAAACGGGGAGAAATTGTAGTGGTTATCGCACATCACAAGTTATCTATGGTCTTTATTTGTAAATAGAATCAGGCGTTTAGTAAAAAAAATCTTCAAATCCGATTCGATCCAGGACCATGTTGGGGGATCAGCGGGATAGTAATGAAAAATCAGGGTTTCGAAATATACGTGTACTCGATTAGGGTACAAGACAAGAAATAGTTTAAAGTATCGGAATGACATGCATATTATCTATAATGAAACTCCTATGAGCTGTCAACGGTTACTTTGACTGATTCGCATCGCGCGTTGATGTTGCATTTTCTTCAGGCGCTTGATGTCACGTACAAAGTTGGACAAATACTATGACGTATGTTTACCTGCGCTTCGATAGCAAGCGAAGGGATGTGAATTCTTTTTGCGTTCTGTACAGGATTTTTAATGGGAAGTGTTCAGAGGCATTGTTTAATTTAATACCAGACGCTGTATTCTACCATCGTACTAGGTACTCGCCAAAAATTACAATTTCACCTACACCATCTTGATGAATGGCGATCTACTACTATGCATTTTTCAAGACACTTCCTGCCACGTAAGGTGAAATTGTGGAACCAACTTCCATCACCGTTGTTTCCGGACGATTTCGAAATCGGGGCCTTCAAGCGAAGGTATTAAATTACAATATTTAGTTGCACCCCCCATGATTAAATTTCTGCTATGTCTAAAGGTTCGGCTGGTTTTGTGCTTTTAGTTTCTTACTGTAAAATGTGTTTAAAAATAAATAATTCTCCAAAGAATTTCAATCTAAAAAAAAGGTTGCAGCTAGCGTCAACAATGGGTCAGAGAAAATAAATAATAATAATAAATAGAAAGCCGGCTGATAATACGTAAGAATAGTGCTGGATAAATTCCCTATACACTGATTGTAAATTAAGGTAATCTACTACGAATTATTCGTTATTCCCATAACACGTTGTATAATATATTTTATCTACACCCATATCATAAAACCTCCATTAGTTAATCAAAAACCGTAGGAAATGACCACCATTTTGACAACCAATTAGGAAAAACCAGTGCTGCGATAAAGAAATAACATGACTTCTTTATCGTTTTTAGTAAAGAAATGAGATTAAATTTGGAACAGCTGTCAAAACTCAAGTGGGTCTCTATTCTAGTATCCATAGATATTAAAACAAGTATTGATACGAAACGTAAATTCAGTATGTTTTTTTAATATAATCTGCACAATATTTGATCTCGAGTGACGTGAGAATAGAGACTTCATCCGTTTGTCTATGATTTAAAAAAAAAGTGGTCTTGACGGAGGATCGCCATGTTGGTGTTTTGCTGAACGAAAGTAGAATTGTTTTTGAATTGAATAGAAAAAGTTGTTTGTAATTTACATTTTAGTTGAAAATATGAATAGTAAGTAGTCTTCTCGGAGTGTGTGTGATGTGAAAATGCGCCAGATATCGGAAATATGCAGCCACGATTGCAACAAATAACTTGTTGCCAGAAAATATTGTTTCTGAACCCATCATGGAGGATTTATAATATGTGTGTAGATAAAGTTATGTATGCAACTCTGCATAATTTGGCCTTAAAACACACGTGCGATCTTATTAAGAAACTCGCCTATCTGCTCGTTTCATGAAAACCGCACTAGTGTTTTAAGGCCTATCATAATGCAACCGTTGCATAAACTACTATTTGGGTCATACTGGGTTTCTGGGATTTTGGTTTGGTAAGGTCATGATGCCCTCTTATCCATACCATCGGCGCACGACTGTTTTGCAATGAAATCCGCAGACGTAAAGTCCGCACATTTTTTTGCAGATGGGAGGAGATCATGAATAATTTATATTGCACGAATGTCAATACTGCAGAATTTACTTTAGAGGAGGGATGCATGCTCATTTCTTAAGTTTTAAGAGGGACGGAGAGGGGAACGGTAGGGACACCTGGTGGATTTTGTTTGGACTTCTTTTCTGCTTGTTTTAGTTCATTCTGCCTCTTGTTGTGTTTGTTGGCGCAATGTTTTCGTGTGCGTGCTTGTGGGTACTTATGCGTGCGCGCGCGTCTTTGCGTCTGTATGTTTGTGACCAGTCAGCTAGGTAACGGCTGAACGAACAAACGAACGTAAATTGGTTATATTTCGGTCTTGGAATAGGACATAAGGTGCTTTTATCCCAAAATCTACAAAGGTTTGAGAGGGAATAATTATAACCGAATTCCTCGCGGCTAAAATGTCGGGCGCAGAAACAAGTAATACTCTAAAAATAGAATTCGAAACGGTTTTGAAAGAATTTGGACTAAATACTGTTGCAAGTGTTGCACCATAGGCAATTATGTGTATGGGTTTATGGTGGTAGCACGTAAGTAAATATTGTAGGAAGTATTTGGGGAGAAACTGAATTCCTAATAAAAGGTTAAGTAGTTGTTTACCGCCTGGAGAACATGCCGGGGGTGGCCGACACACCCTGGATGCTGACATTGAATGGAGCCGGATCAATGAGTACGGCGCCTTAACGTCTGCCTCCCGGCTGACGTCACGGAGGAAAGGTACCGTGTCTGGACTCTGCTTGCTCGACTAGCCGGGAGTTATTCTTGTGTTACGAGTTTGTTACTTACGTCAGTTATATTATTACTATATTGAAATTAATATCGAATACTCAAATTCGCAATTACTTATAGCAGTAAAAATATCAAATTTCGAAATCAACACAATCAAAAGATACGGCCGTTTATGCCGCACATTTTCACACTCGTAAGGGAACCAAAAGCTATAGGGTACTTCCTGTTGACCTAGAATCATGAAAGGCAAGAAGCAATGTCTTATAGCATATGGAAGGGAAACATCCGAAATCCGTCAATTTGTAGTTACATCAAATAGAAAGTTAAACAGAATAACCTTTGCAAGGTCGTATGACCCACGACGGTTGCTCAGAGATAGGAGCTTGCGAAAGTTATATTTTTTTATTATTTCATTGGTAGATTGGTTGTTAAAAGCTATTTATTTCATTCATAAGGTTCTGTACCTACAAGGTACTGTCTGTTTTTCATAAGTAAATACGGGACTCTCGGCGCGCGAATCAGATTCGCGCTTGACCGCTTTCTGTTTTCGGGAGGATGTAAAAAAAATTTAACGTAATTAAGGTGTGTTCAGAAAATAACTGTTAGATATTTTCTGAAAAAATACGATATTATTTGAGGAGTTCCATCGATTCCTCATCAAACCTCAACTTTAACCACAAGGGACCAACTTGGAGGTATACCCTATCGATGAAAAAAAAATCATCCAAATCGGTTCAGCCATCTCCGAGTAATCGGTGAACATACATGTAAAAAAAAGCCGTACTGACTAAACAATAGCACTAACCGGTGCACAGGCAGTCTGTAAATTCTGATAGGTTTTCCTTACTATCCGTTGACATATAGATACATACATATCACAATAAAAGGTCGATTGTTCGTCACAACTTTAATTGCGCACACGCAAGGGTTTTCACATTTATGGTGGCTGTGCCATTCTACGGCAAGCCCACCAAAATTACGGTGCAACAGTTACTGTGACTTCACAAACTCCTCGCTCCTTTATAGTATGCTGAGAATGCTGACACCGCCGTGTGGCCGCCCTTGCAGCAGATCCGCCGCCGTGTCGACCGCCGAAGTTCTTGGCGAACAGAAATTGTTATCGATAGTGTTTAGGTACGAAATCCCATCCGGCAACAACCACGTCTCCTGTAGGGCCATGATGTCCGATGATCGACATAGTCCCTAACACTGTCAACGTTTGACGCTTTTACAGTTAAAACTAGCTAGTGTATATTAGCTTTTGTATTTCAAATGTACTTGCCTACACATTTCCGAAATATAAATTATACCCTTAGGCCATACGTTCTTTTCTAGAAACACGGGTAGCTTATTATCACTAACTAGGAATTGGTACGATTTGTGATCTGTTTCTATTTTTATTTTTTGCTTAATATGCGTAATTACATCGTCTTCTTTCTTATCTTTGTGTATAATCGTGATAAACATTGGAATTTTACGTTCCGCCGCTTTATAATTGCATTCATTTCATTTGCTAAACACTACACTTGACAAAACTTTTTATGGATTGTGCTTTTTTACGATAGATGTGTTGTTTTGGGTATATAGAAATAGGGAAAAAATATATTTAAAGAATGTTTTATGTTTTATTCCGTTTCTTAAAATGTATTTTATAATCTCTTTGCCTTGTCCTGCCAAAATTAGTATGTATCCCAGGAGATACCGCGCTCGATTTCCAAAACAACAAAAAATAGATATTCTCATATGACTAATCAACAAAAATATCCTTCTTCAAATTAAAATCAACAGTTTCTATTAATATCGTATCGGATTGGCAGGATAGATGAGAAAAAGGCGGTGATAAAGTAAAAAATGTCAGTGAAAGGCATGGAATAGGCTTTAATAAAACTCGTGCAAATTATTTGTAAGAACGGCGAAAGACAGGGAATATCACCACTGCCGCTTATTATTATTTATCGAATCAAAGAGTTTCAGTCTAAAAATAGATTGCAGCTTCAACATTCGCCCCAGCAGTGCTGCTTCAGCAAAACTCAGCTGCGACTGGAATGCATGCAATACGAGCTGCTTCGCTGATCGTTTTATTAAGCCTGATTTGGTCTTTACCAAGACGACCCTAACTGGGCCATCTTTGCCTAGGTATGTCTCGAGAACGATTCCTCGCGGCCATACATTTCTTGGACCAACATCATCAGGGTCTACAATAATCACCTTGTCGATGTCGCCGACTCTCAGGAAGGTACGTTCTTGATGCCATTTCCCTTTTGGCAATATTTCAGGCAGACTTCTTTGACCTACCTCGTACATGACACATCAACAAGCGAGGGCTAATAGCACAAGAATTGCTTACACAAACCTCTGTGTTATCAAGTAATAGGTTAAATGGCCAATGGATGCGAGCAGCACAGAATCGGTCGTTGTGGAGATCATTGGGGGAGGCCTATGTCCAGCAGTGGACGTCTTTCGGCTGAAATGATGATGATGATGATGAGGTTAAATGGTTATACCATTTAACCTAGATTAAGTAATCAATTTAGATGTTTCTTTATTTCTTTATTTTAATTATTATTATTATGACCCTTAGAGCCTTTATATATCTCTAAGTCACTTAACTTGTCCAGACGCGGAGACTATACATCTCCCTTATTAGTTATTTATTATAATTAATTTGTACGCATTAGGTTTGTTTTTTACCCCGGCCCTTTTAACCGACTTCAAAAAAGGAGGAGGTTATCTATTCGACCCGTATATATATATTTTTTTAATGTATGTTCCCACATAACTTTTTAGCCCGTGAACGGAATCCGATTATTCTTTTTTTGTTGGGATCGTCATAGTTCATAAATGGTCCAATAGAAAAATTTGCGGGATCTGATGATGGGATCCATGAGGAATCAACAGAACTCCTCGAATTTAGTAAGCAAGCATATACCGTTTTTGCCATTTTCTAAGATAAGTGATGAATTTGCACAAGAACAGCTTCATTTGGTAAAGCGGAGTGATGATGGAGTCCACGGATTACTACTTGGAACTCTTCAGTGATAGATAGTTAACGGATAATGATAACATTTATTTGTCTCTGTCGCTAAGCAACTTGATCTCGTTAAAGCGCATCTGGTAAAGCGGAACTGATAGTGGGGTTCGCAACAGACCTCCTTAACGGTCAACAGTCCTTGCATTCTGAACGCAAAACTTTATAAAGATAGATGAGCAGTTTACGTAGTACTATCGTCATCTGGTACTTGTGGATATAATGAAACTATAATATTACATCATATTCACCAAAAAGCTAAAAATAAAATTAATTTTAACAAAAAACAAAAACCGACTCCAAAAACCATTTGAAAACTAAGAAATAAAGACTGGCCGTTAGTAATTACTTAGAAATATCAGATATATTTGTTGATTCAGTAATAAATTAAATATATCGAAGTCGGTGGCAAGTAAATGAACACAGTAGGAGAGATGTATACTTGTATGCCTTATTTACCTACTTGCCACCGACTTCGATATATTTAATTTATTACTGAATTAACAAATATATCTGATATTTCTAAGTAATTACTAACGGCCAGTCTTTTTTTTCATGTCATTTCTTAGTTTTCAAAGGGTTTTTGGAGTCGGTTTTTGTTTTTTGTTAAAATTAATTTTATTATGTGTTAGTTTTAGTTAAAACTAAAGTAAAAGTTGAAAAAAAAAGACTTACTGCTGAGTTTCTTGCGGCGTTTCTTCTCAGCAGATTTCACCTTTCGAAGCGCTGGTAGCTTCAGATATGTAAAAGAGCCCATGTGGCCTACTTGCAAAATAAATATTTTCATTTTCATTTTTAATACACCGGGTACAGGTAAAGTGGATGATGAGCCTAGCAAAAAATGGGATGGCGTAAGACTTTCACAGCTGCTTGGCTCCACTGCTATATTATGCATCAGTGGGCAGCTGCCTATAAATAATGCTTTCCACTTCAGCCATCAATGTTGCGAGTGTTTCGTCCCGCGGTGCGCGTTCTTTTAGGACGACTTTGAGCGCACTCTTCACACTTCGTATAAGGCGTTCCCAAGGGCCTCCCCAATTTGGCCCCGCAGGCGATATGAATGTTAAATATAAGAGTCCTATGTAATGCCTTGTGCACCTCGGATTGTACAGAAATATGCAGCGGTGGTAGATTTAATAAAACCAGCCGTACATGGTTATGGGGCTTACCGTGATTGTATAAATCCACTTCAGTACCCAGGGTTTAAATCTCATGTTAGTTGGTTGTGACGTTGTCTACGTGTTTTTTCAGGTCATTTCTTTATCGAGTATGACACCTAGATATTTTATTATATCCATTTGCAAAGCAAGGTATTTATGGATAATCAACCGAAGAAATCATACTTGATGGCGTATCAAGTGGTGTATCTTTCAAGATACATAGCCAAATAAACCTTGCTTCATAGTGTAGCGAATTTCATTTTATTTTATTTAATCGGGGCATCAACAGCGATACATTTCACAAGTTACATAAATAAGTAAGTAAATTTCATAAGGCCAATGACAGATTTTCACAAAAAATATTGTACGTGCATACATATTATACATAGTATAAGCATAAACATTAAAAGAGAAGCGCGCGCTCGTGCGTGTGTGTGTGTGTTTGTGTGTATGTGTGTGTATACTCGATAGTCTAACAACAAATATCAATTCAATGGTGTTCTTTTATAGAAATGTAAAAAATATATTGTAATCAGATCCGAAATTTACCGCTGCAGGTTAACAATCTGCCAACGTTGCAACTGTCAAAGTTCTTATATCATTAACATAAGAGTATATTATTGATTGGCGGGAATTTGCGTGATACGGAACCCTCGGTGCGCGAGTCTCACTCGCACTTGACTGGTTTTTTCTATTTGTACGATATTGGCCTAAAACACTATTTTCGGAAAAAATTACAAATTTCGTTTAAACGTCATTTATTTTGTATATAGCTCGTCTCGTCAAATGTGCAAAGAGCGCTGACCGTCATACATTTTATATGGCCGTCAGCCAATTTTTACACTGGTTGAGGTACACACTCTAACTGTTCTGTGACGTCATAGTTCAGTACCATTACCATGAGTTTACGCAAACCGTTCTCGTTATCGAAATTTATCTGAAATACTGCTTGATGCCCATACAAGTAAATGGGACCGAGTGTTAAGTAGTTTTCTATTACCAGAACGGTTTGCATAAACTCATGGTAATCGTAGAGGTCCATTTTGTATGGAGCGTTGTTGCGAGTGATAATGAACAAAGACTTTTCAAAGCTTCGTATCCCAAAAAATTTACAACACAATAATGTTCTGCGTACAGTTTGATTTCTCTTACTCAGTAATTTCCAATAAAATAGAAACAAATCATACAAGTTCCCTATTGATTGGTATATATTATAAAACATGAAAATCTGGCAAACCTCATGGAGTGCAACGTAAATTTTGACATCGCGTAATATACATACTGATATGTGTAGTGTAGGTAGAAATATTTATGTTGATAGATGGGCGTTTTCACTAAAAAGTGTAACTTTTACTTCCGTTTCCTACTCAGAAGTTCATGTTATTAATACAATTGATTTTAACAGTTTAAGTGTCCCTCATTTTACATACTAATTTCATGATTCCGTTTTGTGATGGTGTGAAACAAGTCACATTAAATACATATGGAAAAAATCAGGTACATAAACGTTTTTTTTTTCTATTAGAGACAGTAGTATTCATTATTCGGAGTACGAATAACATAAAATTTCCAAATGCTGAAAAGAAAAGAAAAATGTAGACTGTTTTTGTGAAAACGCCCACCTACACTGCTTATTTAGCCTATGAATCATGCATGAGCTTTATACATTTAGGTACTATGTTGTACCTATATTCGCTTCATAGATCTTATATTTATTATCTTATTCTTTGGCCATTTACTTAATTAAGGGTACCTATGTCAACTGAATGCCATATAAGTTTATTATGGAAGTTTATGGGATGAGTAGGACAAACCACCCATGAATTTTCCTAATTTTGATGGGTATATCCCAGGAGTTCCATATTTTTCAGTTCCATATGAAACAACTTATTGAAAAAAATTAAGAAATATCTAGTACCATATGGAACTATTGGTACATATTCGTATCTAACGTTACCTTTTTACAAGTACGAGAAATTTTATATATTATTTATGGAAACTGCCGTCCGTGCTGCCGGTTTAGACTTGTAAAATTATCAGTTGTAGCTTCATTAAGCTTTACGACAACAAACCATTTGTTTTTATTTAAGTTCATTAATCTCATCTCAATTTGATCTTTTCCCCAATTACAATACCTACTTATTCGAAAGTTCAGTATGATTTTTAAGACCGGTTATTATTTTAGTGTAAACAAGTACAACGTCATCCGGATAAGCTGAAATAAATCCAGGTGTAAAACTTAGTAACTATTTCCATATGAAACTATTGGGATATACCCATTTTGATGACATAGCAGGAAACGGAATTACCGTTCCTCCTAAAATTATATTATCATTTTTTTTTATGCGGCTGCTTCACAATCTTGCTGTTGATAAGCAAGCTTATTTGCCATCGCAATCAATATGTCTGTTAATCGCGCAAACCGTTGAATCGGGGTCGTTAAGGCCCCACGTTCGCCCCAAAGGAAATTGATATGAAATTCAGTGCGAAACAATTCTAACAAAGTAGGATCTAAAGTGGGTCCGAGCGAAGACATTTCTTGTACAACCGTCCTGGCGTTTCTCTTGAATAGGTCGACTTGGTCCGGAAAGTGACGCGCCGACTCCAGGTGAGCTGCTGTGGTGTTAAAGTCGAATGCGAGGATGTTCATCAGACTGTTCGGAAACGTATCATCCGGCTGCATAAGACCACCTCCTTCTCCATCTGAAATACAACGCACTGTACTTAAATAGTTGTGTGCCCGATGGGAATTTCCATCGGTATCAACTCATAACTTCAGAAATGACGTATTACAAACTTGAATTCCCTTAAGGAATTAATTTTCAAACATCTTTGCAACGTTTCAATCCTTTAGACCCACCGGATAGGATGAACGTTGTCTGTCAGTTACAGTGTTTTATAAACTAGATAGATAAGTAACAGTTATTATAAAATTCGTAATCAAATAGAACAGAACCGATATACGAATATCAGAATCCTTTAAGAATAGCTAACTCAGTAACTAAAATACCTAATAATAGATATTAAATTAGTAACAAAGTGCAGTGGTAGCCAGCCTAGTGGTCGGACGTGTAAATGGTTACGGATTCAAATCCCTTTTCTCAGACGTTCAGATCTCGCATGTGCGGAATTGGCATTTCGGTGAAGGAGCACATCATGAGGAAACGGATATAACGATGTCAATCAGATACGTATTACTGAAAAAGGGGGGCCAAAGAAGTGGGCGAAGGTTGTAAGTCTAGCGATAGGGTCAAAAGAGCTGTCATTATTTTCAAGCGTTTTGAAACAATTTTGTCTTTTTTTATCGGCATATTTTTGTTATTTATAATCAAAAATTTGCAGCAAATGACCCACCCTACACATTATCTCCGAAATTTGACGACTCAAAAATCTCAAATTATTCAAGCTGACGGGCACTTACTTAGCTATAATACACAGGAAAAATTAAACTAAGTGCCAAACATTTATGTTTTTTGTGAAAATCAATTAAAATAAAATAACCTTTGCAAGATCGTATCACACTCAACGGTTGCACAGAGATACCTAGGAGCTTGCGAAAGTTATACCATGTTTTATTTCATAGGTAGGTTGTAAATGGTTACTTGGTTGTTAATAGTAGATTGTTGCACCAAGCAGAAAGTGATTCACTATCGCGCTGAGTGTTAGTTTGGAGCCCGAGCGTAACCAAGGGATTATTTAAAAAAAAACGAGCGCAATAATACATCACTCGATGTGAGGTGCTTAATCTGCTTTTCTTTCAACTACTGCAAAAAGTTGGTAAAAAAAAGTTAATTTTAGAACTAAAACCCGACTAGCGACGTAAAAACGATTTTTTTCTCCTGGTACGACGCGCCTTTTTTTTTGATATAGCCTAACACTTGCACGCAAAGTCAACTATAACATCAGGGCTAATATACAAATGTCACAAAGCACTGTCAAAGGTAAGTGAGCACAACAGCATCACCCTACAGTGGATAAAAGGACATAGCGGCTCACACGGCAACGACGCAGCCGACGCACTGGCGAGGATGGGCTCAGAGCAGACGGTGGAGGGACCTGAGCCTATCCTGTCCCTGCCTTCCGGCTGGCTGAGGAACACCCTACGCCAGCACACAAAGGTAGCTCACCAGCAGTACTGGACTAACCTAGATACATGCAGACAAGCCAGACAGGCCCTCCCGGTGATCAACCCCGGATTATCGCGTAAGCTGATAAAGCTGAAGAGGCCCAACTCCGTCTTTTGACAGGAGTTGTAACTGGACATGCTAATTAAACAAACACCTATTTAATCTAGATGTTACAGACAGCCCTTTGTGCAGAGCCTGCATGGAGGCAGAAGACACAGCCACCCACGTCCTCCTGGAATGTCCCGGCGTGGCTAACTACCGGGCAACACACCTCGGCAACCCGAGGTTGCCCGAGGTCGCTCCTGGAAGTCGTCGCCAACATCAAGGGTCTGCTAGGCTTCCTGCAGGAGCTGGGCTGGCATGAGTAGTGATGCCAAGCCACACCACGCAAAATAGGCGCGATTAAGACGTCGAGTTGCGGAAACCCAGTCCGCGTGAACTATAACTAAGGTACCTGGGTCGAATATGGCCACCTTAAGGTTTGCTATCCTTTTTTAATAATAATAAAGCTATAAACAAATCAAGTTTTAGCACTTATTCATAAAGAGTGGCTATTAATCTTTACAACAAAGGTAAAAAATACAAAGACATTAAACGATAAATAGTATTTTAAACAGTTAAAAAAAAACAGAAATTGGCCATATTTCCGACGGAGGGGGCAAATATGCCCACAAATATGGTCATATTTACCGTATGAATTTACTAGTTGAAAAAGCTTCTGAATAAACTGAAATAAAAATGGATATTGTTATAATAGAGCATTTATTTAGTGTAGTGTATAATATGTATGTGTCATCTTCCGTGTATTCACCGAGCGGTCCCGACGGAAGACCAGCGTTGGCCTCACAGCCAGCACATGCTGAGTTGGGACCGTTTCGCAACAATTCTTTTTTTTTCTTTATTATTTCTTATATGTGTTCTACTGATATGTTAATTGTTGTGAATAAATTTATTTTCTTTCTTTCTTTTCTTTCTTTCTATTTAAAAGATGTTCTCTTGTTCAGTGTTAAGAAGTGGTTTCCGGCCCAAAGAAGATTTAATCTCCTTTTCTCTTGTAAATAACGCCTTAGAGTGCGTCTTGGCACATTATAATGCTTTGTGGCCGTATACTTTCTTCTTACCGCTTTTGACTGCGGTTAAAGCTAGTTTTATTGATGCTTCTGACCAATTACCTCGAAGCCTTTTAGCTATATAGCGTGCCTAGGTCTAAAATTAAAAAAAAGTTTCGATAATTTAGTACTGTAAATATGGCCAAACGGCCATATTTGCGGTCATGCATTTTTTGTTTTCATATTCACGAATGAAAAACACACTATTACTTTGATAATTAAACAAAGAAATATCAAATTACAATCATCACACAACATCGTAATGTAATTAACAAAAATTATTATTTGAAAAATAACAAAATACAGGAGAACATTTACTTAATATTTTTATACCCTCGACACCATGTTTCACTTTAATGGACGCTGGGCGACTAGCGCGCGAGTTAAGTGTGCTGTACGTACGAATATATCATTCGTCAGCACAAATTAACGCATCTTCGGCAATGACAGAATGAGGTTATGACGTCAATGCCGAATGGCATATATTTAATATAAATAGAAGTAACAATTAATTATAAGTTAGAATATCTTTACTTGTTAACTAGACTTTAACTCTGTTGGTTTAATAAATTATTTTTATAACCAAAGTCCTCGTCATTTACTTAATTGGCGCAGCCGGTAGGATTCCTGTGGGTTTCCCTGCGTATAGTATCCGTGAAAATTCGGGAACGTCGCGTCGGAAATCATACGTTTTTACATTTTGACGGGAAAACTACGAACCAAACAAATACATTGAGCAACGACGGGGAGCCACTACAACAGAAGCTGTCAAACTCCAGCCAGTCACAGTTGACCCAGGAAGCTGTCCATCTCCAGCCAGCCTGATCCAACACCGAGGTATTCTCCAGCACAGCAGTCAGAACGCGTGAAAGCAGCCGGGGGGAATATGAGTCGATCTCTTTCATTTTCCTTTCTGTTCCTTTTATACGTGTCCTAACTTTTTCTAGATATATGTTAGGGATTTAAAAAGCCTTGTTA
This sequence comes from Tortricodes alternella, assembly GCA_947859335.1. Lineage (NCBI taxonomy): Eukaryota > Metazoa > Arthropoda > Insecta > Lepidoptera > Tortricidae > Tortricodes > Tortricodes alternella. The sequence goes on along the minus strand of OX401970.1, from coordinate 14,503,832 downwards.
ACATTGTCGACGTCGCATAGTGTCCAATTCCACTTGCAACGTCTCACCGTAGTTATTTTAACTATTTCATTGTAAGTTTTTTTTTGTGTATATTGTAATGGAGGCCATAACTGAAGTCCCATTATCAATTCAAAACCTCATCCCAGTTTTCGAAGGGGATGCTAGGCAATTAACCGTATTTATTAAGAAATGTGAATACGTGATTAGTAAATTTAGTGGGGCGGAAGTACAGAACCAATATCTGTACGAGGTTCTCACTAGCAGATTGAAGGGGGAAGCGTCTGTACTGATAGGTGAACAAATAGGAATCATAACTTGGGAAGACCTCAAGAGGGAACTTTTTAAACATTTTGGCGACCACAGGGACGAAAAAAGCCTCAAATTGGCTTTAGAAGGACTTGTTTTAAATAGAGGCGAAAGTTATTTAGAATTTTGTCAGCGAATTCAGCATCATAGGAGTATATTATTAGCGAAAATGACGGAGACCATAAACGATGCCGAAGTACGTAGGGCTAAGAGCGAGGTCTATAACGAAACATCTATGGATGTTTTCGTTTATAATTTACCGCAGAAGTTTGTTGAGTTGATTGATACGAAAGGTATAACTAACTTAGAAGACGCTCTGCGAATAGTTATAGAACGTCAAAATCTCCAGAATGTATATGAGTTAAAAAATCCTTTTAGAAATCGTCAATATAACAACCCGAATACTAGTTTTGGATTGGATAACCTCCATCAGAGGATGCCAAATAGTAACGATAGTCCAAATCCGTCATTTCCGTATATAGGAAATACTAATCGACCTCAAAATTATAAATCATTTAATTCACGGAATCAATTCGCGCAACAAAATAGTGGGTCAACACAACTGCAGAGTCAGTATCCAGCGGTTAACGCACCGCCACGTGCAATGCAGAATCAGCATTCGGCGGCTAATGCACCGTCTCGGTGGATGCAAAATCAGCATATAGAAAATAATACACCGGCTCATATGTCACACAGCGGTACATCGCCCTATATCGCGTCAGGTGCAAATACCGATGTGACCATGAGGACGGCTAGCTCTAGGCGTATAAATTATACAGATAATGAGGACGAAAACCAAAATTTTTATGAATACCAGCACGAACCAGTAGGTGGGCCATTATATGAAGATAACGTGGTAGAAAACTTTTACATCAGGCCTTCCAGAGGCGAGAGCGTTAAAGAATATAATTTCGAAATTGGTCATGAAAAAGCTTACCAAAATACGGAATTAGCTGCGTCATCCCGTATAAAACTTAATATCATAGACGAGGATAACGAGTCTACAAAAGTGAATATAGATACGAAGACTAGCTCCTTGAATATAGGCAAGACATTAAAATTAGAATCATTAAAATTAGTACTAGATGATAATTTAGAACAAAATAAGTTGAAGCAATTAATCCATAGTAATAATGAGTCCCGAAAGGAAGGAATGGGTTTAGACGTTTATGTCAATCCCTTTATAGATTTAGCAAAAGAGAATTTAGTTAAGATAGAACGTAACATAGATTTAAAATCACATATTAGCAACAGCCAACCAACATTTATATTAGAAATCCCATTAATCGTAGAAAACACATATATTTACTATAAAGTTATTCCAATTCCTATTAATAACCCTAATACCTCCAAAACATGTTCAATAATTCCCAAATATCCTTACCTTATAATGAATAGATTGAAATCCAGTCACATAGCGAAACCCTGTGAAGAAATACAGGACGACCAAGTCACCCAGAAACTCACGAATAATCACTGGTCTCTGCATACCCAAAGGAAAACTATAGTAACCGAAGCATGTGGAGAGGAAGTATCCGAAAACAAATTAGAAGGAAATAAGACAATCAGAGCGACGACAAACCCTTCAACAAGCAGCTACAACATACCACCAGAGTCGTTACAAGAACTACAACTACAGCTCCAAGAAGATGACGGCGAGATAGATGAATCCACGACCACTTCAGCGATGCCAAAGACATTATCGACAGCGTTCGACACAACAATAAAATAAGTGAAAGTGTTCTTATCACTACTAGAGTCAGTGTGTGACCATTTGTTTAAATATACATTATAATTATCCTCTTAGCATTAACTATATTGTCCTATAAAATTTATTTTAGATTTTTTTAAACGAAATTCTCTGAAGCCGACTTAGCCGCCTTCAGATAATTTCTCTCTTAAGGAGGGAGGAGTTAAGTGTGCTGTACGTACGAATATATCATTCGTCAGCACAAATTAACGCATCTTCGGCAATGACAGAATGAGGTTATGACGTCAATGCCAAATTGCATATATTTAATATAAATAGAAGTAACAATTAATTATAAGTTAGAATATCTTTACTTGTTAACTGGACTGTAACTCTGTTGGTTTAATAAATTATTTTTATAACCAAAGTCCTCGTCGTTTACTTAATTCGCGCACGGGAAGGGTGGCAGGTACGCCGTTCGGATATATGTGACACTAGCGACAATTTTTGGTCGCGTTCAGGTTATTACAAATTGTCGAGGTTGAAATAATGGTATGTGGCCATATTTTCCGGCTGGCCATATTCGACCCAACACTTGCACGTTCTCCCCGAATTATTATGATGACCCATTTATTAAAATGGATCCAGTGGTTCAGGAGCTAAAGTGGAACACCCGAAGATTTTCGTCGAAAGTTGTATCTGTTCGGTTCTTTTTCATATTCGCGTCATTTTTCTTTTATTAACCTATACTACCTTTTCAGGCAGTAGGTGCTTTAAGCATAACATTTTAGATGGGGTAATCACAGTTCTCTAATACTTGGACAGTCCACAGAGAAGTGGTCAGCTGTCCCGTTAGGCTGGTCGTGTAAAGTTCTCGATCAGATAACCAAATTGAAAAATATATAAATCAGTGTAATAATGAATTTTGTATGCAATTAACTTTATTGCTCTAGAGCAAATCAGTGCTGCTTTTTGGTGAGTAGGTATTTAAGGACATATATAAAATTTGAATTAATTATTAAATAGGTGATTATTTCAACGATAGTAAACACATTTTTTCGATACTTTGTGAAAGTTAGAACTTTAGAGTGAGTTATACAAGTTGAAGTAATATTTACATACAAAGTTCTGATCGATATACCTGCAACTGCTGCTGCTACTTCACGCAACTGACTTGACTTGACTCCCTTGATACTTAATAAAAAAGTATCTGTCAGTGACTCCACTGCACTCTATTATCAAATACCCACGGAAAGTCCTAACACGAGGGTAATGAAAATAGAAGTATTTATATTTTTCTACCATTACAATCTTCTGAAATATTACTTGGTATTTATGCCAATCAAAGTCTTACCGAACAAATGAAAACAAAGCACCGGAGGCAGGACATGAGGAGTCGTCGTGTTCGGTGGGAGCGGGTTTGTTCCTTCATTCATGTTTTTAAAACAGGGTCGCAATTTTGCTTCAAACATGAATGCATTGTCTGTGTACACGCGTCTTAAGATATGCCAAGCATTTTCTAAGCACTCCACCTAAAATGAAAACATTTAAATGATCATGATTATTTTATTGCTAGCTAGCTTAGTAAATAGCAGTAAGTTTAAAGGGGTACTGGGTCAAACCTGAGGCATGCATAGGCCAAACATAATAGCTGAGAAGCCGTAAAGGTTTCCTAGTGCCGTTTTTGTTTCTACCGCAAGCATTATCCAATCGTTGATTATATCTGCACGTTGCCTATCTGTTTGACAAGTTAATATTGTCACTGCTATTAGAAGGCGAAACGTTTCGATCCTGTAAACAAATACAAACAGTTAATTAGTGTTTTAAAATATATAAAATAAGTATAATTTATTTTTGCTTCTGCTAGAAGGTCCCACCTCTCTATTACATCTAAACGTAGCGATCTTCCCTGAGGTAGGAAGCACAACTCCAACCCAGAAGCTGTCTTTTCGAGACCTACGATCTGGACTGCATCGTCAAGTAAAAAATGTAAATCCACTTTCGTCATATGATTTGCTAAGATACGTGAACTAGATGTTCGTAATAACAATTTTATAGTGTGCAACGTTTCAGATTCCAATGGTTTCGAGAACCCTGCTTGTATTATGTGAGACTGGAATGTTTCTAGATTAATTCTGGATTCAACAGTATAGTCTAAGTTTTCTGATTGCAATAGCTCTGCTTCGGTTAGCTCATAATCAAACTGTTGTTTTATTGTAGGTGTAATGACGTTGTAATGAGAGTCTGCAATCTTTGCTTTGTTAGGGTCGCTGTATGCTGAACTTTGCGTAGAGTCCCCGGAACCGTTTCCCGAGTCTGACCCTGACACGTGATACAATCTCTGTAACTCCAGGCGTCTATCATCCGCTTTTGGACCGTCGTACCTTGCCGGCTTGGCAGGTGGGCTAGTAGGGAGATTGACATCCCACGATCCGGAGTAAGAATTCGATTCACTCGAGAAATTCTTAGCATGTTTTAAAGTTTGGCTCTGTATTACACCGTCTGCGCTAGCGCTCTTTACCTGATTGGAATTTTGCCCCATGTCGATTGGTGTTAAAGAATGTGACCGCTGTTTTTTGAAAGGTGCACGCAATTGTGTCCCTGGCTTGGAGGCAAAGTGGCTATAAAGACTATATGCATTGCCGTAGCATCCATCGCCTACACGGGATACCTCAGAATTAGCATCGTCACTGGGAATATAGTTCGTTAAAGGTACTATTCGATTAGCAGGATATTGTATCCTGGCACCTGACGCCGCCGATATTGGCTTTCCAGATCCAACATAAGAAGTAATAAGGTCTGCCACATTATCATAGGCTTCGTCTTCAAATTGATATTGATATCTTTCGTATACGGTTTCCGGGTGAACTGCAATCTGGAATGTAAAAAATATATTTTTATAAACCAGCCACCTCTGTCTAGCCATAATCTATTTTAAGGTTCCGAACATACCCTCTGGATAACAAAGTGCAGATGCTGTCCGTTGGACCGGCAGCTGAGCACGTAATTATCCGGCTGCGAGGAAGAGTCCCGCACCAGAAACTCCCGGTCCTGCTGCAGCAGGGTTTCTGCGGCGTTGCGGCTCAGGGCCCCGTGGTACCAGCCATGGGAAATTATCTGTTTGGAAGGCAACGAGAACTCCCACTCGAGAAGCCCCGATGTACTCATAGGGTTTGTATCCTGCTAAAAAAAAAAATTGCGGTAAAGTTTACGGTCCACGAATCCCGACTATATGGGTATTATGGTTTTTATTGAAATCCTATTATATAATACAATTGCATGTTTTGGGAATTGATATATCCTGTTAGTATTTTTTTTAAGGCATGTGCTCGTGAAATTCTCATTCCAAGGCCCAAATTGTGTCGGAAACCGGTTGAAACAAAAAATTTTACTTTACGTTTTTAGGGTTCTGTACCCGAAGGGATCCGATGGGGCCCTATTACTGAGCCGACCACGTCCGTCTGTTCTTCCGTCTGTCAGAAGCCTCTAGCTCAGCAACGGTAAGAGGTTTAAGGTTGAAATTTTCACAGAATATGTGTTGTTATCGCAAAAATACTAGCAAATAATAAAAATAACAAAAAGTTTTAAACCTGAGAACGCCCCTCGGTAATAAATCGCTCGACGGGCTATGGGGCTGTGGGTGATACTACGGTGGTGGGTATGGAAGCCGGCGAGTGGCCAGGCCAAAAAGAGCTCAGTCACGCAGCTCTGTACTCTCACTTTCTGATTAGTTATTATCAAATGCACCGCGACGGTTAAACCCGGGTCCAGCAAATGTTCTACCAACAATAACAATCTCTTCAAGACCACACATGAGTGGTTAAACGTAAAACTGTGACCTTTTAAATTACCTTAAGCTTAACATTTAAAAATGAACTTCATAATATACCTAGGGCTCAAACGTTTAATTTATTTAATAAACGTTGGAACTACGCAAAAAAATATTCAATGCCCAATGCCAATGGTACCTACCCAAGCAGCAAAGGTAAGTCGTATGAAAGTCGAGAGCACGTTCCTATTTTCACCTAAAGCTGAAAAAAGGGTCTTCAAACTGTCGAGTAAATAGATCTGAAAACGTTTACTCGACGCGATTTGGGCACAAATTACTCAGCTTAAAGTGCTATAATTGTCGTAAAATAGTCGAGTTAAGAACCAAATGATGCTATAAAAGTCGAGACCAAGCGACATACAGCACCATTAATGCTATAATAGCAATAATTTCACCATTAGTCGACTAATATGTCGGTTGAAAGTAACGAAAATGCTTTTACTCGACTTAATAGTGCTGTGATAAGTAGCTACTTTTTTTGCATTCACTCAGCTGTTTAGTCGATTGATCGCAACGAGGCGAGCTTTATAGCACTAGGTGTTTGAAGTATTTACAGCTAATTTGTGTCAGAAAACAAGTACAAAATAATTAATATTTTCTACTTAACAACTATAGAATGGTAGCCATGTTCTTTCAAATAATATGTTTTCGGTGTTAGCTATTATTCATGTAACATACTAAATTTCAATGCGAAATTTTATTTTTCGATTAACTTCCTTATAAGTATTTTTAGTTATTATTTTAATGGGCCTCCTTATTTTTTAGATATTCAGAAATTATTTATAAAATTAAAATATCAAAAGGAATTGTTCCGCCATTATAGAAGTACGTTTGCTATCTTACGACTTTTATTCGACTTTTAGTTGAAAAATAGAAAATATATTTTCTTGTTTACATTTACTATGCAGACGCCATTATGGTTTGGTGCTGTAAAAGATTTCAAAGATCATTTATACTACTTTTTGCTGCATAATGGCATTTAAAGGGCATTTGAAATGCTGTAAGTGCTATCTATATCAATCACTTTTAGAACTTTCTATCGGCAGGTGCTGTAATAGTGAATTGATATCTTTTATGTAACACTTAGTGCTTTATGAGTAACTGAGATGCTATTTGGTCATACAAGCAGCTTTTTATTTATTTATTGATGTATGATATATTTATTCATGAATAATTATTACAATAAAACAGTACCAACTAACACTAAAAAAATAGATAAAAACTAAAACTAGACTAAAATTACTAAAAATAAATTTAAAAAATCTGATCCCTGCGGCAGGGTGCTCACCACGCAAGCTGCATTTCCACGCTGAATGGCTATGCTTAGCCTTTGTGCGAGGTAGCAGCCTGCGCGAGGGTCACCCATGGCCTCCCTGAGACTCTTGCTGAGCTCCCTGAAGAGCCCATGCGCGCCCGGGCCCCACGGACCTAGTGTCTCGACCCCGAAAGCGATAAAATCGTACTGGGTGCCGAGACAACTAGTGTATTTGTTTGCTTTATACCGCTCCCTAGACTCGGCCGCCGCACCCGCCCAATGAGTGGTAGCTGGAAGATAGGTCGCAGCCAGCGTGTCGGCGCATGTAGCGTCCCACACCAGCGCACGACCCATCCTCCAGGGTATCAACGACATACCACCATACTTTTATACGACGATTTGGCATCTTTAACTGCTTTTTACGACTATTTCTAGATCATTAGCTGTAAAAAGCTTTGCTTATACGACTGTTTTGCTGGTTGGGTATTAGAAGCTAAAGCGCGACCAGCCCAATATTTTGCTTGGCCCTTAGTGCCCTCGCACCTTTCTAGTAAACTGATTTGCTCGCGCAACGCCAGGTCATCGGAGACAAGACCCGTCAGGTACTTCCAAATGGTACTCTTAATGTCCTCGGCCCCACAGCCGCGTTCCGTGGCAGCTTCGTTACCCGGCTACAAAATTCGGAAAGAATATTCTTCCACCCATTCGCATCCTGAAAACAAAACAAATTTTTAACTCTAAATTCAAGGCCTTTTTTATTTCGAGAACAAAAGGCTACATTATTAAACTTACGTCTTTATCACCGACGCGTCTTTGATTGGATTCCTCTTGAATCTGCAAGCACCATACACCACCGCTCCACAGCAGCTTCCGCGATGCTGCAACACACTACTGGCGGGACTGGCTCTGGATTAATCTTCCTTCGCTCAATCTGCGTACTGAAATTAAAACAAGACAAAATTAAACTAGAAGGTGAGGCTTTTTGTACCAGGAGAAGGGAAAGTACATAATTTAGAAATACAATAATTTATATTATCAAGATGATGTACAATGGCGAGCTAATTACTTCGCTCTTCTCAATCTCCAGCATAAACATGCGATGCAACAGTGATGGTTTTAGATTTAGCTTAAATTTTTATTTTATCTTTAGCGTCCGCTTTGTTTAATCCCGTTGGACTGAGTGATTTTATAACTTCAATCAGTTAGTTCACATCCCCTCCCCTTTTATGGTATATCCTAAAAGGACCAGGTATCTAGTAAAACTTGGTAAGTACAACCTCAGTATACTGACAGGGGCAATCACAGGCCACTGCCCACTTAATAGACACCTAGCAGTAATTGGGGTAAGATCGGATGCTCTCTGCCCACACTGTGGGGAGGAAGAAACTAGCAAACACCTCCTAGCCGATTGTGTCATGTACTCGTCACTGAGATATGACATCTTCGGAGAAGATAAAATAGATGAAACCGAGATCAGTAGCCTGAACCTGCAGGATGTACTTATGTTCTGCAGGAAAACAAGAAGATGGGATCAATGCTGGATGGGAGTGCCGCCGCGATAGTAACCCTCGGCTCCAAACCTTGGGGAACTGGGCTGAATGATCAGCGCACGCAGATCGACCGCCCGCCTGTCGACGGCCGGGCGTCCTCACCCACCATCATCATCATCATGGTATATCCTCTACTTATTTGGAAAGTGGCCGGAATAGATCTCAAAAAGGACTGTACTTCACACGGAGAGTTCAATGTGGCCTGCTCTAGAGTGAGTTCCGCCAGCAGTCTGGTGAGTGGTGATCTTTGCACCGGAAGGCATTACCAACCGCAAATGTAGTTTATAAAGAGATCCTTCGTTAACCTAACCACTTTATAAACTACAGCTTCTTTTTACATCTACTTCACAGTAGGTACATCTGTATCTGTTTTAAAATAACTGGGTGCCGATAACTATTTATATATTATCATGAATAAATTGGTAGCCAGAAAAAATACTTAAACGTATGTATTATAAATAAATTTTTGTTAAAGGTCCTTAAAACAAAGTTTTATCTGAGTGTATTTCCTACTAATCCTATGTTATTCTACTTATCCTGCTTCCTACTAGTTCCTACTAATCCTATGTTATTCTACTTATCCTGCTTCCTACTAGTTCCTACTAATCCTTTTAATATTGTAATCCTGAAAGTGTGTGTGGTATAAATAATATATATAAATTATTATGTAGGTACTTTAGATCCTGGAAGCGGACGTAAAAGGTACTTTTTATCCTGGACAAATGCACAGATCCCGAAGGAATAGCGATAAACCAATTGCGCGCGAGCGAAGTCGCGGGCAAAAGCTAGTAAAGAATAAACTGCGTCAACCTATAGTGTAGCTTTTGGCTTAAGTTCATTTTTCACGTAAACACTGACTGTTTTTAGGTAATTTTATGACATCATAATGACAACGGTGAGTGGGTTAGTAGGAGTTTTATTCTATGAAGAGAGAAAAGAAGACAAGAGAAGATGCTGTTTCCGTTAACTTATTCCAAGTAATGACGAAAGTAGTGGTAGTGCACTTTTTCATTTTCCGTCCATATTTTCTTAAAATCATTCGTGATTAAAGATTGATTTTAAAGTAGTTTAACGAAGTTATAATAAATTTAGTGCTATATTCGGTATAGTGCTGATCGATATTCCTTTCATTAAATTAGGTTTTTGTATTCTTTTAGTAAAAATGCCGCCATTAAATCCAAGTTTAATTTTAACATCATTATGTATAACAGAACGTCGGTGGTAGCTCAAACCCACGTATAAGCAGTTTGTAAATACCGCGTAAGTGAATTTTCTTTAATTAACGTCGTATTTCAGCCATTTTAATAGAGTTCACCGTCTAAACTTTCTAGCAACTTTTTTATGACTTCCTTGATACGTATGTAATTTAGATTGATCAAAAAGTAATTGGACGATTTTGCATCAGCACCTGCAACAATATCTCAGCATAGATACTACTGCGCAAGTTCAAATATCGCGAAAAGACATGAGCAAAATATATGTTCAGTCAAACATATATTTAATGAATATTTTAAATTCATTTATTGATCAGAATAAAAATGCAGAGTAATTAGTAACGTGTTTAATGTAATATTATAGTTATACCTTTTATATGAATGATAATCTGTACTTGACTAATTTGTAAAACTTTTCTCAATCAATAAAAACTCTTGGCGTCGGGCTGACGACGGAGTTAAAAAATAAATAAAAAAAAACTGAAAAGTAAAAAGCACTAGTTAAAAAATGGTACTTTCCATACGATTTGGCGGCTTCGAAAACGGTCTTTTTGAGCACATGCATTGTAAAATAATTATTCTGATCTTATAGTATTAAACCTTATCATAGATAGTTTTCAAATATAAATTTTACACTTTTTATGCAGTTTCCAATACAATTAATACCTAACAATGGGAACGATTTTTACCAATTAAGTAGAGGATAAAAGGGGAGCGAATGTGATCTATCTGACTGAAGTTATAAAATTACCTACTCCAGCGGGACTAAACGAAGCTGACGCTAAATACGTAAGCTTTTTTAAAACTGCATTTTATTGCAAGCTTTTTTGCCCATTGCACTTTAATATTGCAATGAATTTCGTGCTCAAACTTTCGTGTCTGACCTATTGCTGTGCTGTTGACCGTTGAAGAGTTCTTGCATCTGGAGCAAACTGGATCCTGGATGTCCATTCAGGTCATGCTTGCTTACCATAAAAATGCATTGTCATCGGAACTAAACTAAGATGTAAAAATTCAGCTCCATAGGATAAGAGGATGTGGTTCTAATCCAGCTTTCAAGATTTGACCCGTACATACAAACATTGCAAGTTAAATAAAAGCATTTAAAATTAAAGAAATTTTAAGCTTAAACTAGTTAAAACCATCACTTGGTACTGCATCGCATGTTTGTGCTGAGGATCGATAAAAGCGAAGTAATAAACTCGCCCATTGTACATCATCTTAAGACTATGAATTACTGTATTACTAAATTATGTACTTTCCCTGCTCCTGGTCCAAGAAGCCTCACCTTCTAGTTAATTTTGTCTTGTTTTAATTTCAGTACGCAGATTGAGCGAAGGACGATTAATCCAGCGCCAGTCCCACCAGTAGTGTGCAGCGTATCGGAAGCTGCTGTGAAGCGGTGGTGTTTGGTGCTTGCAGATTCAAGGGGAATCCAATCAAAGACGCGTCGGTGACAAAGACGTAAGTTAATTCGATTATAAATTTAATTATGTAGCCTTTTGTTCTCGAAATAAAAAAGCCTTGCATTTAGAGTTAAAATTTTCTTTTGTTTTCAGGATGTGGATGGGTGGAGGAATATTGTTCCAGCATTTTGTAGCCGCGTAACGGAAGCTGCCACGGAACGTAGCTATGTGGGGCCGAGGACATACCAGTTGGAGGTACCCGATGGGTCTTGTCTCCGATGACCTGGCGTTGCAGAAACAAGTCAGTAAAGGTGCGAGGGTACTAAGAGCTAAGGGAAATAAATATATTGGGGTGGTCGCATTTTAGCTCCTAATAGGTACCATTGGCTAGTGAATAATTGCGTAGTTTCAAGGTTTAATAAACAAGTTAAAGGTTTAAATGGTTTGGTTGGGCCCTGGATATATTATGCAGTTCATGTTTACATTAGTTTAAATTTTAAACTTATGGTAAATTTAAAAGGTGTGTCTGACCTTGCAGAAATTATTTGTTATGTTTACATAGTAATTTTTATTGCTTAAGCTTACTAACCAAAAAAATGCCTTGTATAGTAAGCATCGACAATTGTAACTTAAAATTTGGGTAAAAATCGAATCGTACATGTTATCGCTACATGGTTACTTTAGCAACTAGTACAGTAGGTAAACAAATAGCTTAAACCATGAAAGCAGAAAAAAAAATCCTGTAATACTTACTACTAATTTCAAAATTACGAAATGGACATTGAACATGTATGTTTGGAGTATGTAAAGTGAATGTATGTGTGCGTGTGTGTCATAAGTACGCACCGGCGCTGATTCTCGAAAATGGTCGTACCATGCTCTATTGGAATTGATCTGTCATCACGGACGGGACTATTATTGCCAATAAGCCTGATATCGTGCTGACAGATCGATCGCAGCGCCGGGCAATGCTCTCCGGCATCACCATCTCACATGACGACAACCTCGTGAAGGCCGAGAAGGACAAACTCAGCAAGTACCTTGACTTGGCTCAGGAGGTAACCACCATGTGGGATGTTGATTCGACGATCATTGTGCCGAGAGTTGTTTCTGCGAACGGTCTCATAGCGAAGAGTCTCTACCAACACCTCAAGAGACTCGCTAGATGGCTGGATCAAGGATCAGATACAGAAGGTGGTACTCCTGGACACGGCGCGCATCGTCAGGAGGTTCCTCTCTGCGGTCCTAACCGCCGGTAGCTTAATAGGTTAGGTTTTAATAGTGTTTGTATCTTTTGTAGAGATATTGTATTTTACTTTTGATCGAAGTATCATTTATTTATTTATAAAGTACCACCAGTGGTTGATACAATAACATATTATGGATTACACATAAATCATTGTAGGGGTAATGAGCTAAGTGTCCAAACTATTAGGGGACCACAGCATGCTCTGGTATTATCAAGACACAGTCACATACTAAGTTATAGGTAATAGGTATAGTTAATTGTTAAATCTTAGAAACATATATATAATGTTATATAAATTATTCAATTTAACCGTTTACAGTTTATCATTATTTTTATAAAAACCTAACTTTAGAATCAAAATAAATTAAGAGAATAATAATGATTTTTAGTCACATACGTTTCTTATACATATCTAATATCGATTATATACAGTATAAGTAACCTACGTGTTATATTAGTACTTAATACTTTTTATGATTATTTAGTTTTTACTTCTATTCGATTTATCGACACAGTAATGTTTGCGAGTATTATTGTACACTATATTTACATGGTTATGTTATTTGTTATTCTGTGCAAATTATAATGACATGGTATTTTTTCTTTACTTACGGGTTTTTGCAGAACCATATTTCCCTGCCGTCTGTGGGTGAGGCGAGGAGGAGAATGCTTACATTAGGTACATGGGATTCACCGATTTTTAAATTATTTGCATGTTATAGGTAGTTAAACATGCCCTCTCCTTCGCCTCACCATAGCATGATAGGTTAGGAAGTTTTATTACTGTCACCTTTTAAGGCCTCACCACCGTAATAAAACCCACTTTTTGAGAAATATGTATTGAAAAGTAAATATTGTGTATTCCAACATTTTAGTTCCACTTAAACAAATCGTATTTGTAACAGTCGCACTTACCATAGTCGAACAATAACACAAATATTTAAAAGATAAAATTAAATATATATTAAAACTGCACTTTTTTAACTTATTCGAAAAGGTGAGAACAATGTTATTGACGGTTCGAACAGCGAGCGCGCGGGCTACCGCTAGGGGTGATTTGGATCAATATTATAGACCCAGTGCAGTCCCGCCCGCCCTATTCTGTTTTCGCTGTATGTTGGTAACAGTCGTCCATAAACTTCGTGTTTTACTTTAGCGCATGCGATTTAGCGTCTTCTGTAGAGGAGGATATTACAACCAAAAATGCAAAGCTACTTTCCATTTTGTTCAAGTTTTTTTAAATTTTTCTGTAATAACAGAAAACACCATTTTGAAAATAAAAAGGTACTTATGAAATACTGGATAAACGACCGGTAGGTAGGTAGGTAAACAAGTAGCGCCATCTTTTGGAGGATGATATCACTAGGTATCAAAAATATGAAGCAATTTTCTGTGTTTTGTAAGTTTCTTTGTTTATCACAGAGTAATAGAGCAAGATCCCAGGGCTGCCGGACGTCACTTGTTTTCTGATGAACAAAATGTGTATGATTGAGTAGTTTTAGAGGAATGCTGACACCAAAGTGTATCTGCGACATAAACATCACACATCACGAGTTTAACAGTAAATGTGAGGAATTTCCTCTAGGGACATAATAGCTAGAATAGGGCGGTCGGATAGACAATTTATTGTAAATTCATAGGGAATGTTAGGATGGGTTAGGAGGATCATCATTAACTATTTTTCTACCTTACTTAACTAATTCATCATCCTAACCTAATTGGAAATTCTTGGCTGAATAATAAGTTCTTTTAAATTCAGTACATTGAACTAGAAATGGTTTTTCGTCTAGGAATTCTAAGTTCCGTTTGCTTGATAACTATTCTCTAACTAAATCTCACTTAAATATTCCTTTGTAAAATTCAAGTTTAACTATACAAAAATTTATTAGTTTTGCTATGTCAAAATTCGAGCCAGGGTTTTCTAATCCCTTCCTCTGGAAGTAAAACCTAACTAATATTCTTTCTTCTTTGTATGGTGGCTTAAAATGAATGAATATAAATGTGAGCGTCAAGTTGGCGTACCCTTCGAAGATATCCAGGATCTGAAGATTCCAAAAAAATAGTGCCTAAATAGTACCAAATTAGTACCGAGTTAGAAAAAATAGTACCTTTGTAATTTCGGAGATATGAGCCTTGTTTAACGGGTACGCGAACTTGACGTCAAGCTGCTGTTCCCAAATATGCTCTATATCCCAAAAAATAGTGCACAAATAGTACCCCTGGCTCCCGTAGTCCCAACTTCGTAGCTCTTATAGAAACTGAGATATTTCATACCAAACACGGGTAAAATATTTTGCACCGTCAAGCTGGCGTACCCGACCGAGATCACACAGAAAGCCATTGAATTATTAAGCCAGCTATATATCAAAAAATAGTGCCTGAAATAGTACCCCTTTTACGACAAAAGCATAACAGAAAAGCTAAGTGGAGCATTGAGAAAAATGAATGCCAACTTCTACATACAAACTAATTTTGGTACAGACGCAAACAGAGAGGAACTTTATAACGGTTAGTAAACGATTATACTGAAAACTTAAGTAAACAGATGTCGTTACTGTTATGTTTTAACCATGTTTAACGTGCTGAGTAAAATAAAACTCTAGACCTAGTTTTCTCTAATTCATTATTACTAGCTTCACTAATCTATATTAATTTTACTTACTTCGTTAATATTCCACATATTGTATACGGAAAAAGAATAAATAAGAATATGGGAATAGATGTATTTAATTTATATTTTTAGGAAATTCCTTCTTAGTGAGTTATACCTCTGGTTTCATCAAGTAGAAACAGTATTACATATTAGGTAGGAAAGAATAGGTCATAATAACTAAGCTCAGCTTATACTATTCATTTATTAGGTTAGGTTAGGTTACGAAATAGGCAGGTATTTTCAGACGGTCTCTTTCCTAGCACCACAGATTACATAATACTAGCACTAAACGTTCTTGAGTTACTCACGGTTTGCAATATAGGATTATTTTAAAGCTAGACGATTCACTTGGCCATTTCTTAGTTATTATGTCAGTTCAAGTTTGAGTAACAAGAATGTGTATGGTTAAAAAAAGGGGGTAGTAATATTCTGCAGTAAATTAGTTACAATGGTTCGCTCGGAGACCTCAATAGTTTGAAGTAGGCTGCAATTAGGGTTAGATATATTACCAATTAAATTAAAATACGTGTTAGGTAGCTAGGGTAGTTATATTCTGAATGGATGCGATTATGCACACTGTTCCAGTAGTTTTTCTAAGAAATCCGGTGTATATTACATAGTTCCACGAGCGGGAATTCTGGATATAAATCGACTACAATTTTATTATTAATTTATCGATGGAGTTGCGAATCTTCCTTGTGGTAGAACTTAACTCGTCCATTATTGAAGTTTATTCCTAATGGGTCTTTTACCCGTTAAAAATATATCCGCAGCGTTGTCAGTTCCATAGCAGGGAAGTTAGAAAGATTGATTGTGTTTATTTGCGTTCCCTTATCAGTGCCACCTAAATTAGTTTGATAGACTGATTTAATGTTGTGAAGTATATTTTCAATGGAAAACTTGGTATCCATATCACATTGAATGAGACCTTCCTTAATAATGTAACAGGAAGAAGTTTGCCTGTGCAAAACCATCAGAGCCGTAGTTGGAACAAAGTTAGAAAGATTTTTAACGTTAAATTCTATTCTGTAGTTAAGTAGAGATACATCACACGGAAATTTAGACTTTATTAAAGGGAGAAAATTGTAACGACAGTGCTGTATCTGGTTGCAAGTAATTATGAAAATATCTAAGGGATAATTAAGTGAATTAGACAGAAGATGAGCCTGAAAACTGGGCAAATGCAAATGATCTGGCGTGGATATGGGATTAAATTTTCGCGGTCGTTCGATAAAGTTTTCAAGCAGTATGTAGTGCCTGTGACACGTAGCACTGCTGTCCGCCAGCCCCTCGCCCGCGCCCCGCCCGTCGTCCAGCAGGACCCTTCTGTCCAGCATCACGACCAGCTGACCCTCTTGCAATGCCGTCACGCCTTGGGCGTGGTCTGTTATAAAAGTCAATCGACGCATGCTATCTTGTATGAAACTCATAGTCGTCATTGGGTACACATTCGATTCAATACGTTTCCTTAGGTCTAAAATACGTGAGGTATATTGAAAACCATTGTTGTCAGTGTAAATTACTGGAGGACTACCATTTGCAATATCAGTTTGTAAGGAAATAAATAATTCCACGTCTCTGTACTTTGGAGAGACTTCATAATCTACTTTGCTTTCGATATAAATTGCTTTTGATAAGGGGCTGTTAACCATATTAAACATTTTGATGGAGTGTTGCAAAAACCGTCCATAAACTAAAGTTAACTCTGTATAAATTTGACCGGAAACGATTATTACAATCTTTGATTTCTTGCCAACTCTATAAGGCAATAATATGTCTTGTAGTGGTTTTGATACATTCGTATTAAACAAAAACATTCCAGAATGTATAGCAGAACTTTTGAAAGCTCCGTAATCAATAACAAGCGGCTTTTCAATATTGGTCTCTTTTTCAACGATTGCTTTCAAAAAACCAGACATTTCATCAAACACGAGTCGGTGTTTATAGCTTTCCAACTGAATATCACCGATCTCGATGGATTGAATATTGAAAGGAAATACCGATTCTTTATTTGTGACTTCGTCAATAACGCATGATGCACAATAAAAAGTTGCAATATTTTGCAAGGCAGCAGATGTCTCCTTTATTTTGAACAGTTCCAATGTCAGGGGAGGGATTTCAACAGCGAAAGTTATCTTAAAGAATCTACGTGATATAACAATTACATTATCTGAATTATATTTCCACACTGGAGTTATTTGAAGCACGATGTCTTTTCTGTTGTGGTCAACAATTCTGATATTAGGAGTCCTAGCAAACAAGTCCACTACTTCAGGTCTTTCATAACTCAAAGAGTTAAATATTAAAACCTGATCTCCTGGACTCACTGTTCTGAATATTGATATGAACTCACCATCTCTGTAGACATACTTATGCAGATAAGGTTTTTTACTACTTGTTTTTGAACTGAGTAAACTAATGGCAACCTCTTGCATATACCAGCAATCTTTAGCCGTCATTAAAACCTTTTTATGAACGTATCTGAGAGTGTTGCCGGTCAGGGTACCGCTTATCACATTACGGTCCAATAAACGAGCCACCGATTCGCGAGATTTGGTTAAAAGACCAAGAATGTCCGATATTTGAAGTCCTCGGAATAGATTACGACTAACGGCCAAAGAAAATATAATTTCAGTGGATCTTAACGTTGATTGAAGACGTCTTATAAGAATTTTTAAGACAGGTCTCGATGTGAAAAATCCTACCCAATACGCAGGGCTGCCATTCTCTACTTCGGCGAAGTTGAGAAAGTCACCCTTAAGAGTTGGATAACGTACATGCCTGTGACCAATTGCTTTAAAAAAGTCCGATGGCGTCCCGAATTCGATAGTAGCTTTATATATATCGCGGTTGACGTTAACAAAATTTGCAATTTTTAAGTAATTATTATATTGATAATCAAATTCTGGTTGAAATTCAAATCGATGCGGACCTCCGATTGGCGCAATTATTACGTTATGCGGGGTAATAGTTCCCGTTTTAGAATACTGTTCCAGAAGTAACTCTGATTTGTCTTTGACATTGTATGCGTTAATGTCCATAGATTCGCTAGGTTTTGCAAAATTATACTCCGAAGAACATAATTGTTTATTGGGTCCACAACCCTTAAATCCGTCTGAGTTAAATTGTAAGTAATGGGAGATAACTGAATGTCTTGGATAGCGGTCTTTACCAATCCTATTTAGAAATGCATTAAGATTTGATGCGGGTGAATCTTCACCAACCCAGTTCTGGAGCCATATGAAGTCGCTGATTTGGTACTCTGCCAGATATTTTTCCCAAGAGTAATGGACATTCGTAAATATTAGTTGTGTCAGTCCTAACGAAGAGAGCAAATAAGTCATTGTAGGACTGTGGGTGACCGTATTGGTCAGCCAAGCCACTTTGGGTGAATAGTTCAAGTGATTGAAGAGCCACTGGTGACCTGAAAATGAACAAAGATTGTAAATATAAGTAGTGGCATTACATGCTTTAGTAAGAAATAGCGATTCAGCTTATTTTAAGGCGGCTAGATACGTCAACGACCTTAGGCATTGAGGTCTCTTGCGCCAGACGACCGCATTTGCGACGGGCTGACTTCATCATTAAAAGCATAGGGTCAAATACCCAGTAAATGGTCATCCTGCCGTTAGCTATAATCTGGCAAATTCTCAATCGAGCCGGAATGACAAAAAAATGCTACGTGCTTATGAGGTTACCGCTGCTCAACCCACGAGGCTTCATGAAGCATTTCACGATTTACCGCCCGAGAGGGACTTGGTAATGAAACTGTGTTGCTGGCTCGCGGACCAATGTGGACTACACCGGAACTAACATTTTCGTATGAAAACCCAACAATTTGCTTAGTGACGTCTTTGAGAACATCATTTAAAACGTTGTCACACGTTTACTCTTAGGCCCACTTAGAACAAAACATTTAAATCTTCTAAATTAACTATTTACATTTTTACTCGTTAAACGCGTCTAGGATATGTTAAAATGAACAGAACTGTCAGTCGTTAACCACAATAAACGACTTAAATCATATTTATGATTTTGGTGAAGGCTCCCTTAGTACTGACGGAGCTGGAGTGCTCTCGATGCCACGGGCTTTCCTTCTATTAGTATTCATTCTTATGTCGAAACTTTAAATAGCATAAATGGGTCATGGACAACCCCTCCGTACCTTACCTTCGATTAGTTGATGTACTAGTCCAAATATATGGGTAGTTGCTTCATCAGATTCCACCCAACATCCTGTGGTAATTTCAAGCTTTCCTCGTTTTACCAATCGGCGAAAAACCTAAAAATAACGTGTTTGTTGAAAATTATGAATAACAAACAACATCTATATTTTAAATTCCAATAAGTTTAGCAATATTACTAGCGACCCGCCCCGGTTTCGCACGGGTGGAATTGAGAAAAAAAGAGGTCAAAACTGGGATGTTACTGCCTTTGATTATAGAATTTCTTATAAACGCAAGCGAAAGGGCCACGTATAGCTGTCCATGGGAAAAGCACTCAACGCTCACGACCCTATACCACCGCGCGCGCCCATTGGTCAAATCAAATAGCGCGTGCTTCCCCGGCTTCCTGTTACATACTTCCGTCCCTTTTCACGAAATCACTCCCACGGAATGAAGTATTTACACATCAAAAAAACACCTTTTAGAAATAATAAATATAATAAGTAAGTACGTTCTCACAGGCAGACGCTAAAAAATCGCGAAAATTGAGCATCACCCTACAACAATATCAC
This sequence comes from Tortricodes alternella, assembly GCA_947859335.1. NCBI lineage: Eukaryota > Metazoa > Arthropoda > Insecta > Lepidoptera > Tortricidae > Tortricodes > Tortricodes alternella. The sequence continues at coordinate 14,483,942 of OX401970.1, read as the reverse complement.
TTAAATTACATCAAGAACTTAACAATTAGTAGTCAAATGAAACTTGAAAAAAAAACCGTTTCTGTCATAAATTGCGTTGCTTCATGCTATGCCCAGAATACGAATTTTAATTTTATTGTGTCGAAAACAATGTTCTACATCAAAAAATGCAATGACTAAGTATACAATAAAATACGTAATACTAAGTAATTCAACGATATGTGTGAAGTCGCCAGTTCATACTGGGCCTGCGTACAGACTACTGCCAAGTCCCCCTTACTATAAAAGGATATGCTGATTAGAGCCATTAGAGCCACCCGGCATCCGACCAGCACCGCCTCGTCGCTCGGCGTCCACACGTTGTCGACAGGTCGCCCACGGGTGGTCGCCGCGTTGTCACCAAGTAAACGTCGTGTGGTCAACCAGTGGACCTCGCGCGTTCAACCAGTGGACCTCGCGTGGTCAACCAGTGGACCTCGCGTGTTCAACCAGTGGACCTCGCGTGGTCAACTAGTGGACCTCGCGTGGTCAACCAGTGGACATCGCGTGGTCAACGAGTGGACACCGCTAGGTCAACCAGTGCACACCGCGTGGTTAACGAGTGGATATCGCGCAGTCCACGAACTTCGGAGTAGTCTGTCGGTGATTGTCCTCGCGTGAATCACTCGTAGGCCGCGCGCGGTCCACTCGCGGGCAGCACATTAGAATTATTAGCGAGAAAAAATATTAAAGAATGAGTAATAGAATAAAGAAAACTATTATGTATTTTAAGCAACAAGGCCCATGACATAAATAGGTACCTTAAGTAAGACTAACATACTTACATGTAGTTACAATACAATAAAGAATTGTGATTCTTACCGCTCGAGTTTTCGGCGAAGTGTTTTTCCACCATTGGCTCAGATGAGATACTTCGTGCCACGCGAAAGTCAGATTTGAATAAAATTGTAATTTTTTTACGATGTTTGACAGTATTTTGTTTACCGAGTTGTTGCTGTACTGTTCAAATGTCTTTTTCCAAATAGAGTCAACATGCGTGCGAGGTATCAGTATCACCTTGAAAATGGAAGTAAGTATAAATTATAGCTATATTATTTAAAGGCTTATTCATGGTATGAAAATAATGCAATGCAGTGTCCAGTGGTAGCTTAAAGGCTTATTATACCTTCCTAATACGTCACTTACGATAGGGACGCCGCAATACCTACGTTGGAATGAGATGGAGATAGCTCCATACGTATCTAAATTATTGCGGCATCCCTCTCGTAAGTCACTAATTTAAGAAGGTGTAATAAGCGTTTTTGTGCTCTAAGAGGTCGTCCTATTACAACGCAATGACGCGATTATCGCAAGTTCGAGCGAATTTTTCTCGTACGAACGCGCGATCAAACATAATGAATTCGAATAGGTGTCCTAATTGACATTCGCGCGATAATAGCGGCGCACCGTCACATTTCCCGACAGTAAAAACTGAGCGGTTCTGACGTCCACGGTTGGGGCCGACCGATGCCATGCGTGCCGATACCAAACTGCGAAGCTGACTCCGCGTTCGCTTGCATCTTCAATTCGCGCGATGATAGCGTATTCGCGTTCTATTAGGACACCCACTTTTTGTTATCGCGCGACCACGCGATGGTCGCATCGCTTACTCGCACGATAATCGCGTAGTCGCATTGTATTAGGACAACGCCTTAAGCGCAGCATCTCGTGCAGAGGGTCGCAGTTTCAAATCCCAGCTCGCACCCCTGAGATTTTCTGCTATCATGTGCGAAATTGAATTTTTTATTTACTACTACCATTTCAGTGAACGAAAACATCGTGAATACACCTGCGAAGTAATACAAAGATGTCTGTGAAATCCTTAGTCCGCACTGGGCCCTCGTGGCGACTATTGCTCAGTCTCTCTCACTATGAGGGGGCCTGTGCCTATAAATGGGACGTACACAGTAAGTAATCCAAATGGGTTAGTGAGACCAAATCTGACTACTTATAAGAGACTAGTGGACCCGGCACAGCTTCGGACGCGGTATTTTCCATACAAAAACTTTATCACCTCTTTTCACCCCATTAGGGATGGAATTTCAAAAAATGCCTCCTTAGTGCACTCTAGGGTAATCGAGGACAATCTCCTCCAAATTTCAAACCTCTAGGACCACCCGTTTAGGCTGCGCGTTGTCCATAAGTGAGTCACGGTACTGTTCTATTTATATTGATAGGGATGGGGGATAGGGGATTTTATAGTTTTTAAAAACTTAGCCGGCTGCATCGTAGATACGCCGTTTATATTATTATACTCTTTGGTGTGTGCGGTGGGTCGCTAACACCACAACTCAGCGTCATATTGTCTTGCATACAAGTACTTCTCCTCATTCACGTCACGTTTCGTACTGGACGATACTTGTCTTGGCGTCCGGCCCACCGTTCAGCGTTCATTTCCACTAGTACCACCGACCAGCGCTTCTATTCGGGAACGCTAACTTATGTTGTAGCGACTCGCAAGCGAGATTTCTCATTCCAGTCTTCCGCACAACGCGTAATGCGTAAGAGCGAGATGCGAGTCTCCCTCGCGGGTCGCTGCTGTATCACTCAAGGCCCGCCACAAAGTAGCCGCGGGACCGCGGCGGTCCCGCGCCGCCGCGGTGTGGCATGGTATATTCGCCCGCCCCGTTCGACAACGGCGCGGACCCGCGTTCGCGCCGCAAACGCGCCGCAACCGCGTTTGATTTGCTCCGGCCTGACGTTCCGAAATAGACGTCCAGTACTTATCAGAGTAAATATTGAGAGGCCTAAAATTGATGTCTCGCCATAATACTCTTCAATAGACTACATAAATAAGAAAGAAGCTATCGAGACCGTCTTGAGCAGTAATTTGACAAAAGAAAGATACTGAGAAATTAGTATCGAAGTGATATTATTTCGGTGTGTCGCGAGGGCATAGTTTTCAGTAGGTATGAAAGAAGCAATGGAGACCGTCTTGAGGAATAAATAGGGAATATTCATGAAAATCAAAACGAGGTTTAAATTATATTACGAAAGAAAATTTAAATAAATGCATGTAAGAGAAAAAAATAAGATCATTTTGACTGTTCCTTTTTTTTAAGGGTCTAAATAAATATTGTTTATTTAGTTCTGAATTACTAGGTTTTGACATTTGAAATAGGGATTTTGCAGCCTTGTTCATCTATTACGTTTTCGATATATATATTTTTATCGTTGATGAATTGCGCGCTGGTTAGTTCGGCCGACAATTTTTTTATTTTGACTTCTTTGTTATGGTTTGAAAATGTCCACTAACAAGAAAATAGGTGTACTTAATGCACATCTTTAAACACCGGAAGAGATGAATTTAAGGCGACTATGAGGGCTCATAAGATGGTTGATATAGCATGTACTTATAACTGAAATCTGGTTAATACCTGCGTCAGATTCTAACGGGTAACGATATCTGGTTATAAACTTGTACATGTCCCACGAGAAGACAAAAATGGTATGGAGAAGGCGTCGGTATGTACCTGAGAAATAATTTAACTTTTTACGAGTTGGACTTCCCGACTTCGAACTTAGAACAAATGTGGTTCGAAGTTAAAATACATAAATGCAGACTGGTCATTGGTAACCTTTACCGACCACCGAGAGGTAATAGGGAATATGCATAATTTTTTTTCATCTTGTGTTGGAAATTGCCGAGGAATAGAAACGGATCTGTGTACGCAACACATTATTCTGTTGTTTATTTTATGATTTATGACAAAGCCCTTTCAATAAAAAAAATAAAAAATAAAAAAATAAAGCAATATATATTTTTCACTAATTTTGACCCTTAATAAAATAAAAATGAATAGTTCCCCATTCTAACACTTTCCTTCGGGTCATTTGAATTAAAATAGAATTAAATGTTTTACTACCAACCTTCAGGGGAGGCCATTTCGGATTTCGCATTAATGATTCGTAGCGACTGTCGAAAATATTGTTCCAATAACTTGTTGTCGACATCCAGGACGGCTGCGAACACGAGGCATTAAAAAAAATAAGATTCTCTCTAATAGAAATATTACTATAATTATAATTGGTAAACAGTATGGTTCACGGCCCACACATATTATAAAGAGGCGGGAAGTAGGTTATCTTCATTACAAACGCATCGCGCGCGGCTTGTATGTGTGCGCCAAAGTATCTATGCGTCTCTCTCACGGCAGTGTCTCAGCCAAGTTCGCAAAGCAATAGGTGACACACTGGTCGTGGGTGATATTAAATTTATAACTTGGCAAATTTTAATCTGACTTCAAATACTTCGAATGTATTGCTTTTTATGGTATAGAGAACAATTTAAATACGAGCATTGAGTTTATTTTGCTAATATTTGTAATTTTATACTAGGTACAAGTTTGGATGGATATAAAACGGGCCACGTTATCTATACATTTAATATAAATGAAAATAATCAATTTTCTTTGAAATCATTTAAGAATGTTGTACTTACCTTTTTAAAGCTATCATTTATGAAAGTTCTAAAGAACTGGGTACCCGCTCAGAAGATCTCAACTCTTTTGTCGGCGATACCGTCAACGCCTGACTTTTTTGTACCGAACGGCCTTTTTTCACATGTACTCGTATGTGTTTTATGGGATTAGGTTAACATTATCATTAAAAAAATATTACTGATGAAGTCATTAACCCCATTACCTATATACTTAGTAATTAGGGTTAAACGGACTCGGTTTTTGGATTATACTTTAACAAGCTGTAATTTGAAAACGGCTACGAATATTAACGTAGTTTCTTCTAGAAAAATATTATTATAGAAACAAGCCTACAGAATCTCACATTTGCGGGAAGGTAACCCGTTCTGTTCCTCCCTGTAGATTAGTACAGATAGTATATAATAATACCTATAAGACTTAGAAAACCGCTAAAACTTCCTTACCTCTATATCAAATTCTGTAAACCTGATTTGTGCGTCAATGTCTGCAGTCACTGTGTTCACAACTGTGCATATATTTTGAGAACCTGAAGAGCTGTTACCCTGTGATGTAGCAACAGCTGCTTCTTCAATTAAGAAGTCAGCTCTTTCGTTAACATCGATTTCCTCTGGTTCTGTGTATTGTTTCTGATTCGTGATTACAGCTTTTGCAATTTTGGCCACAATCGGTCTAAAAATTCCGCGAATGTGTATACTGTCATTCTTTTTAAAATGTATTCGGTTGTCTGGAATGTTAATGGTGCATTCTTTATTGCTAGAATTTAGCAAAAAATTTTCATCTATGGATGGAAAGAAATTAGATAATGGTACTTGATGTAAGGTTTCTGCAATCATGCCTGTAGGGCGGCTGCTATTGTAAATTGTTGTTTCGGAAAATAGTATACCATTCTTGTATTCCGAAGCGTCCGAGATATTGGAAAGTGTATTTCTGGTCAATCTTAGTTCGTTAGGTAGTAATTTTAAAGCATCGACAATCTTGGTCCGGGAATAAGATTTGCCGCCACCAGTCTCCTCTGAAGTTAGGATTGCAGACACCTTGGGCCGCATGCGATTAAACATTTTTTTGACCGGCGCATGCACCGGAAACATCTGCAGGTCGTGTAATCGCAACGGGTGGGGATGTGGCCTGGCATTCCTCCAAGCTGGCACTACGCTCATGTCGTCTAAAGGCCTTCGTACCATTTTAGATTGATTTCGTACTATCTTCCTAAGTGCTGCAATTTAAACATTGGCAAGATTATGAAAAAATAACAACGATAAAGTAAAATAAAGCTAAATTTAAAACTGAACTTTGAATGACGCTGCATATATTATATTTCATCCTAATTCGTTACCATGCTCTTGAAGAGGATTCTTGCAAGCAAGTGTGTTATTTACTTACTTTTTTCGTAGCATTGTATCATGTCTGTGAAACTGAAAATTAATAAAATGTATAGAAAGTTGAAATTTTTCAGGCAACATTTGTACACCGCCATTGCCCTTCCCGGCCGTAATGATCACCGGTACCGCATCAGTGCGATGGAGTGTTTTTAGAAGCGAAAAGTCAACAAAGAATTGTTTCCTGATATTTCCAGCCCGCAGTAATTGTTGACATATAATACGACCATTTGTTTACAAGCGAAATGCACGTAAGTAGGACATTTACTGCATAATGGCTTTTAAACAAACCTTCCTTGATGGTAACGGTTAAATATTTCCTACCTATTATTTTTAAACAGCAGCAACGCGCTTGATATTTAATAGCAGAGTAGGGGAGGAAAAAATAATACCATTAAGATAACATTAAAAAACCGGTCATGAGTACATCGGGCCATGCTCACTGGAGGGTTCCGTAGTCATTAGTACGAACGATAAAATCGATTTTGAATAACATTGGCCTATCATCTTTGCCGCATAGAAGCAATACCTGTTTAAAGAGGGTTTTTTTGACCGAAAATTATTGATATTACTAGGAGATATTGTGTAGTGTAGAATGCTGTTTGAGAGACGGAATGCGTCTACGTGTTTAAACTAGAGTTCCCGATTGCTTCGATTACACGTGTACTCGTCTACACGTGTACACGTGTTCTTAGACCCGGCGGTATTTAGAGTCCGATTGGCACATGTACACGGATAGGCGTGTACTTAGTCCGTGTTTAAGCCCGTGCCTTGTACACGGGTGATGATGATGATCGTGGGTGGGGACGCCTAGGCGGTGGCAGGTGGGCGGTCGATCTGCGTACGGCTGACATTCAGCCCAGTTCCCCAAAGTTGGAGCCGAAAGTTACTGTCACGGCGGCGCTCCCATACAACATGAATCCCATCTTCTGGTTTTCCTGCAGAACATAAGGTACCTACATACTACAAGTTCAATCTGCTTAACTGAGTCTCATCTATTTTATCTTCTCCGAAAATGTCATATATCAGTGACAAGTACATGACGCAATCGGCTAAAAGGTGTTGCTTGTCTCCTCTTCCCCACAGTGTGGGCACAGTGGTCTGATTTTACCCCAGTTACTGACGGATGTCTATTTAGTGGGCAGTGGCTGTGATTGCCCCTGTCAGTATACTGAGGTTGTACTTACTGAGGTTTACTAGATACCCTTTCGTGATTCACTCCCCTCATTATGATTTTTGCTTGTCTGCATGTCTGCGTAGTACTCCATTCTTCATTGAATTTTGCCTCAATGTATTTTGATATGACTTCTTTCGTGACTATGGCTGAAATTGGTAGAGCCGGTTCTTATCCTAGGAATCCCTGGTCGGCCCCAGCTCTGGCCAGTTCGTCTGCTTTATCATTATAGAGACAAAACGGCCCGCTGTGACCTGGTACCCATGCAAGTGTGACCGTAGCCTGTGATTTCAGACTATTCAGCTCAGCTTTGCACTCTAGAACTAGCGCCGATGTGGTGCTTGGTTTGTCTAGCTCTGTGGTAACTGTTCAAACAAACAGGCAAAAATCTCAAAAAAATATTTTGAATTTTGAAATAAATCTACACACGGTAGTGTGTGCAAGTTCAGAAACGAAAAAGGCCCGTTAAAGTCCCCACAATTGGGTAGGTGACGTTTTTTGAAGAGGGGCATATTACATTTTATTTTGATAGTGGACGTCTCAGGCACCAATAATCTAAATGAAATTTATTTTTATTTTGTCTCGTTCCTTAAAGAGATTTTTTTAAATGACTTCGATGAAATTTCAGCCGTTTAATCGGGTGTTTGATTAGTTCTTTGCCTTAAGGTAAAAAAAAAGAAAAAGAAAGTGACAGTTCCTATATTATGTATTCTGTGGTTGTGTTTGACAAGGGTTTAAAAGTGGTTTGACAACAAAGCTCTGTCAGTCAACTCGACCAAGGAATACCATAATGCTGGTACCACACAATCGTCCAACACCGAGACTTCGAACTTTTGTCCAAACGACGTCAAACTTATATCGATCATCAAACCATTCTATTACACGATCGTCCAACACTAGAACTGTGACGTCACCAACGTTTTCTTTTTGACGTCACCAACTTAGTCACCAACGCAAACTCTGACTCAGTGTTGCCAAATCAATGAAAAAGATATCGCTAAAAAGTTTCGGAAAGTGGCTAGAAATCTTACACACAGGACCCCATGAACAGGCTAAAAAAATTGAACGGGGCTTAAGCAACTTGCTAGAATTGTCAGTCGATTGCGAGATTAAACGTCAGATTCATACAGTTGTGTCAAACGACTGTGATTATCTCGAATGCACCGAGAATTGGGGGCCCGGTCGGCCAATATCGGGACGTACATTAACCGGCCCCGTATCTTCTAAGTAGTCTGTGGTATCTTATAAGTAGTCTGTGACTTCAACTTAGCCGAGTTCACAGGCCAATTTACCAGTTTTACCAAAATAATTAAAGAAGTTGAATGACGCGTAACGTAACACGTATTCCGATGAATTTTTTAATATTATAGTATTTGTGAAAAATACAAAATATAAGATAGATTTTGAACTGTTTTCATATTACATGTAGGCTACACAGTAAGACGATATTCGAAAGTGAAGCAAGTAGTTTACCTTCAATGGAGCATTTCGTCCCTTGAATTCACTCCTTTCTACCAGATTTTGCACGAGATGGGCTTGCTGATTTCTAAAATATGGAGGCTCTTTGGCAACGAAGGTAAGTTTTAAATTATTTTGGGTTATACCTGCGATGTAACAAGTATTTTGTACAATGTTCCTTGAATTAATTTTTGCACAAGATAAGCTTTCTGATCCAAGGACTTTGGATAGAATATCATCCCACGAATTGGGGGTTAATATTGTTTTTACATAGAGTACTTGACGTAAAATACCTACCACCATATGTTATTTTTGAGGAAGAAAACTGTTTTTGAGAAAAAAAATGTTAGTTTTAAATAAATAACCTGAAAAAGTTAGTTTTAATGCATAAACGTCATTTGATCGCGTTTCATTACACAATTGATTTGATAAATGCTGCCATGAATTTTTAACGGCTATTAAAGTCAATAATTATTTAATTTCATTTAAATTATTTATTATTAAGTTCATAAATATATGAGAAAAATGAATTGAATGTTGTGTCATAAATTGCGGTAGCTATATATTAGACAATTATGATATACTGTACTGACACAGACAACTACTTTCTTACCAAGTGTTTTACTTAAGGAAAGAGTTATTGGACAAAAAAGATTTTCGGTGAGCAAGTTAAGCGAGCGAGCATGATGATCCAGGGCAGAATCAACTCACATAGATTAGGTTGACAAGGCTAGGGTGGGAGCGAGGCTAAGTGCAGAGTTCACCAACAACTAAACAGACGTTGAGGTGTTAAACAATTGTTTATGTTTGTTAATTGTATCATTAACCGGCTGATTAAAAATAAAACATATGTTAAATTGTCGGTGCAAATCGCACTAAGCTCCTGCCAAAGCCTTCAACTTAAGGTTTTTTTTTAAACCACCCTGGAAATTGTGCTTGCTTGTAAAGGGGTGTGTACTTATACTTAATGATCAGAACTCAGTAAGGATGTGCTATTCTTATGTCATTAATGTCATGTGTAGATATTAATATGGATATACCCAGATTTTTTTTTTTAATGAAACAAAACTTTATTCATTATAATTAATTAATTATTATATGAGGATTTTATAAAACATGCAACAAAAATTACAATGTGTTGCAAAAACAAGTACTAACAAAGCTTTTTATATACTCAAGTATCTGTGGAATTGTAATAAAGGATTATCAGTTTCTTTTTACATTTTCTATTTGAATACATTTGTTCTTGCATTTAATATCCCCTTGTAGATAGAAAAAGTGATGGAATTAAGAGCACAAACATTATAAGCATCTGGACATAAACTCAAGCAATGTTTTACTACCGCTGCATATTTAAAACGCCTCTAACAGGCTCTCTCTCTTGTTGCCTAATTGAGTTAAGTCACTGTGCTCCGTCAAACCTTATAATTTTTAATTTATTAAACATTCTATTACATAGACAAGTCATTCATTTCATTAGATTATAGGCCGCCCTGTACCTATACAATATACATGAAGTAAAAAATCTATATTGTTTGCAAAAAAAGTTAAAAAAACCGGCCATGTGCGAGTCGGACTCGCGCACTAAGGGTTCTGTACCATTATCTCTAAAAACAGCAAAATATCATGTCTGTTGTATGGGAACCCCCCTTAAATATTTGTTTAATTTTAATTTAATTATACATTTTTAAAGTGAAAATATAGTAACTAAATATTCTGTGAATATTTCAAGCGTCTACCTGTTGCTGTTATCAATATCGAGCAAAACCAAGCAAAAAAATAATGTTTGTTGTGTGGGAGCCACCTTAAATATTTATTTTATTCTGTTTTTTAGTATTTGTTGTTATAGCGCCAACAGAAATACATCATTTGTGAAAATTTCAACCATCTGACTATCACGGTTCATGAGGTACAGCCTGGTGACAGATGGACAGACAGACAGACAGACGGACGGACAGCGTAGTCTTAGTAATAGGGTACCGTTTTTACCCTTTTGGTACGGAACCATAAAAAACAGTTCTTAACCTAAAAAAAGTTTTCAAGCATGCGTTTTCTTTCGACATATTTTCAGCATAAAAATGACAAATATTAATTCCCTGATGTCAATTGATAAACTAACTGGCCATGAGAACTGCCGTGTCTTGCATGTTAGGGCCGCTGGTGCACATAGAGTTTTGCTGTAAAAAAGATTTCTTATAGATTTTCATGTATCTATAGGCAAAGAACTATTTTCTGTATTTTTTTCAAAATTTTATTCCCAGTAGTTCCGGAAGTAAGGCCCGATTATTTCCGAAACTACTGGGCCTAAAATTGGCCCTTAAATTATTTGAAATTATAGAGAAATATAAGGAATTAAAAATAATGGTCTAGTTTCGCCTATTTTCCTAAATAACTTCCAACTATTTATATTAAAATTAAAAAAACAAATATTTAATTAAGATCCTCCCAATAAGCCTATTAATTTGATATGCCACATGATATAGTTTGCATAACTATTTCTTTAATTTTCTAATTTAGTGACCAGAATTGTTTAAAATTCATTTATTTACGTTACGCGTCCATGTTGTGGTCACCGACTTACATAAGTATACCAAATTTCAACTCAATCGGTCCAGTAGTTTCGGAGCAAATTAGCTGTGACAGATGGACAGACAGACACACGAGTGATCCTATAAGAGTTCCGTTTTTCCTTTTGAGGTACGGAACCCTAAAGTGAGTGCTGACAGCCATATAATATACGTATGGCCATCAGCGCTCGTTATAACCTACTTCAAAAACAAGACGGTTTTCAATTCATCTGTATTTGTGAAACAATTTGGTTTTTTTATTTTATTGGAAGAGTATATTCAGTTGAGTTCATTTATTTCATTAACAAAATCATTTGTGTTGAAATTACAATATTTTCAAAACAATACATATCATTAACATTGAAAATACATATAAAAGTCAAATTAAATTCCTTCGGGTTGGTCCCGTTAAGATAAAACTTGGACTCTAATGATGGGATCTATGATCCAACCTTCCATACTTACTGCTTTACTATTATTCTACAAAACATTACACTTCTAATATTAATCAATAGCCACTTTCGCGCGTGACTGTACACATGCGCAGACCCATCCCCTCCACTGCCGCCCAGCGCTCTTTTTGCCTTGGACGAGTATATCATTATTATACATTTGCGTTTAATATAATAAAAGATCGTGAGGGAGGATTTCCCAAGGGAGATTTGTTTGTATAGGTTTTAGGTGAGATAGCTTATTTATCAAAATAGTATAGAGGAAGCGACACTAGCAGCTACTTTACACCGAAAAAATAGTCAACCGAGACGATTTTGTTAAATCAACGTGTAGTGTTTTTTCAGTGTACTAGTGGCTAAGAAATTTAATAACTAAATCCGTTTTTATTTTAGTTTTAATAATCTCTGATAGAATTAGAAGTACTATCCTATCTATCCTCCTCTGCTGCACTGGGAGTGAAGAAATAGCATAGAATGCGTGCAGATGCTTATCATCCTGGCATGTCGTAAAAGTCGACTAAGGGACGGGTCCTCTCCAACATGGTGGACTATCTGTATGGGCGATGGGCTGATCACCTGTCACCATACGGTTCATCATACCATCTTAGGACTAATTAATCGAACGTGGCCACAAGTGTACTTGTGGCTCTGCCCACCCCATTAGGGATTTCGGGCGTGATGTGTATGTATGTATGTATGTATCCTATCTAAGAATGAGGCTAACTGAAACTCAACGTTCCTAGCATCAATAATAATCAAGGGCCTTTCCAAATTTACAAAGCAATTTTCATTTTGCATATTGAGTTCCTACCTTACTAGGAAGTGCCCTTAATGCGTCGGATCTTTAATATTTATTCTCGCCAAAACGGTGTACTTCATAATATATTCTAAAGTCCTACAATAATAAGTGGAATATATTTGCAGAACACAAACTGGTGTTGGTTGGTCTGGACAACGCAGGGAAAACAACCATATTGTACCAATTGTTGCTGGGGGAGGCAGTGCACACACGACCGACCATTGGATCCAACGTTGAGGAGGTGGTGTGGAAGAACTTGCGCTTTGTGATGTGGGACCTTGGCGGGCAGCAGAGCCTGCGTTCTGCCTGGAATACTTACTACACTAACAGTGAGGTTGTAGCACTTTAATCCTTTCAACTCCTCTTGGAAGGTCTACGCTAGTGCCATCAAAGTGCTGCCTGTATGAATTTAGGAAATTAAAGATTTTAGATTCCAGGCAATTAATACAAGACAAATCTTTGGAGAGAAATATGATGTGACTTCTTAATCCTAATCTTTAACGTTTTTGATTTTTAGATCGATCTAAAATTGAACTAATAGTCTTTTGTATGTAAATCCCAGTTCAATATATATATATATTAGTAATACTACTCAATATTTACGTAAGCTTGGCTTCATGCTAGCAATAACCGAGTTAATGTATCTCTTGGCCATTTTTTTAGGGTCCCGTACATAAATATACTGTCTGTTATTCATAGGTAGGTACGAGACCCTCGGCGCGTGAGACTGACTCACACTTGACCGGCGTTTTTTTCTGTGTTAACATTTGAGTCCTACGTATAATTAGGTTTAGACCTTTGGAACCTTTGGTTCCCGGAACTTTAACATAATATTTGGTTTAAAGTATATTAATAGCACTTAAATATGTAGTACATTATGTGGGGAATCAGCATCAGGCATAGTTTTGGCCTATGTGTATGATAATAATAATACTTTAAACAATTGGCGTATATGAGAAAAACTTGCCATTGTTAATTTCTTCACATATAAAAGACAAGTTTTCTTTTCTGATAATAAAATACTAATAATATTGTGCTAAGAGTTGCATTATCAGTTTTAAATAATATCTCTAAATGAGTGCAATTATTTGAGTAACGACGTGCTAAGGCATTAATAAATAATAATGTATTCTCTGTTTAGTTCGTGATAATGGTGATCGACTCGACGGACCGGCAGCGTCTGGGTATTAGCCGCGAGGAGCTACATCGCATGCTCACGCATGAGGAACTAAGTCGATCATGTCTGCTTGTGTTTGCGAACAAGCAGGTAAGTTTACTTGGTCTTCTACAATGCTAACGACAGTATTCAACTGTACGCTGCTTGCTTGGGTGACAATTAGCCAATAGCGCTCACTGGGTAGAACCGTACATAAAAAAACTTACTTGTTCCCAGTAAGGATGTATGAGTGGGTTGTAATTTAATTTCCCAAAAGTGATGACATTATTTAGAGAATTTTGAGGAAAGTATGACTATAAATACGTTCATATTTATTTTAAAGATAGTACAAAAACGTCGAAAATTCATTATTGCACTGTTTTTTTTTTCTTCAATTGTGGGTAATTTGATCATGAAGTTTAGATGACCAGCCACCCATTCGGCCCATTCACAGTCCGACGGGACATCTGACTTGACATCCGTCTTTTCTGTGGACTTCCAAAGTATTAGCAAGGCTGCCATATCAAACTATGATTGCCCCATCTAAAATGTCATGCTCAATGTACTGGCTTAAAAGATAGTATAGTTTACAAGGAGATTAAAAAAAAATGACGCGTGTAATGAATCAAACAGAAAACAATAACTGTGAAATTTTCGGATGTTCCAATTTAGCTCCTGAACCACTGGACCAATTTTAATAAATGGGGTATCATAATATATGATTCATCCTCTGCTCATGTAGACCAGTCATGCGCAAAAGTATCCATTTGGGGCGACACGTTGTGCACCCCGAAGAGATACAAGATCTCACTGCCCAAAGCATCGGGAACTTCCTGCATGCAATGCAACGGGTTTAAGCAGTGAACTATAAGAAAGGGCACATGATAACATAACGTTTCTAAACTTTTGTAGGCTGATCAAGCAAGAGTGCTAGTATGAAGTATACATCACTTTCTGCTTGGTGCAACAATCTACTATTAATTAATTGAATTTGTATTTATTAAATGACTATTATAGAGTTAAAGTTCATAAGTTGGCGTCTACATGATCATAACAGCACTTTTGCTTGATCAGCCTACAAAAGTTTGGAAATGTTATGTTATCATTTAAATTGACGCGGGTCAGGAAGTGAGGGGCTATGGGCGCGCGCAGTCCGTGACTTGCAGCTGAATATCAATGTGCGAACGAAAATAACAAATGAAGATGCATTAAGAGTTGGCCTGTTTCCTCTTCTCACGCCCGAATTAAATTCAGGGAACGCATTCTACACATTGCGTACAATAAGTCATTCTAAGTATGGTGGGTGGATACAGGGACTTAGCATTTACCTGACGAAGAAAAAAAAGGATCCAGGGGCTTTTTGCAGAAATTGGCTTTTATGTAGATTGTGTGAAACAAGGATCTGGATCGGAAGGATCTTTTTTTTCAAATACTAGGGCTACTTTGAATATCACGGGTTGATTTCAATTTGATTCATCGATTTTCTATCATCTTTCACGTAATCAACTGTGAAGCTGGTATTGAAAATTTTGGGGAATACTGTGTAGACACAGCTGCACCCAATTAAAGTCTGTACAACTGATACTACATGCCAATTAATGTACACAAATTGCTTATACGTGTCAATAAAGTTATATTTACTGCAATATTGCCGATTGGAATGTTAAGCAAAGAAGCACGAAACAAGGTTTGCCGTCGCTACAGACTACATTACTCTAGAAAATGGTTTCGGGAGAGTACAAATGAAGATAATCATGTACATGTTGTCGACTTCATCCGATGCATTATCGATCGACACTTGGAGAAAGGAGTTTAAAAAAACATTTGCACTTAATGCCTCTTAGTAATTAGGAATTTTAAGGCATATTACGAAATTTCAATTATTAATGATTTTTATTTGAATGAGATAATTTAATAAATTTTATCCTATTACTTATTATATATTTAGTTTTTTTACATAATATGATGTACCTTCCCGTAATAGCGTCAACTGCAAAATGATTTTAATAAGTATAAACTTTTAATGTTTCTTTAAACGCATACGCGTAGTTCGTTGTTCTGGTCCAAGATCCCAGGGCCGCCAGACGTCACTTATTTTCTGATGAACAAAATGTGTAAGTTTGGGTAGTGTTAGTATGTACTATGATCGCATGCCTACCTGCTACCTTGACCAGAAGGCCATTTTCCAGGTAACCTACTAACCTCACTTAAATTCTGACAGCTGATTTTTACGTAAGTATATGTTACACAATATCGTTAAAAATCAGTCATCAATACTCCCAGACACTTCCCGTCGCCAGTTTTACCTTACAGACGCCTTAAAGCTCTCAAAAACATGACTTAATCTCACTTACAGTCTGAAGCTCCATTTTTATGTTAGCCAGACAACTTATTTTAAAACGTTTTACAACCAGACAGACGGTACCTTGTAGGAACAGAACTCTAATAATTAAAAAGGAAAGATTCTAACGTCCGGGTAACCGGGCCCTTTACAACCTACCTGTGAAATAAGACAAGAAATAACTTTCGCAAGATCCTATCTCTGTGCGACCGTCGAGTGTGATACACGAACTTGCAAAGGTTATTCTGTTTTACTATATTTTTACTTTTTGATGTAACTACAAATGTAATGCATTCGGACTTTTTACCTCAGGTACTTGTAATAAGACATTGATTGCCAAAGTTCATGATTCTAGGTTAATGGGAAGTACCTTTATAGGTTTTAGTTCCCAGGCGAGAGTAGACTTACTGATAGGTAGCTAAAAAATGACTGTCTGGCCAAGCTAGCAGGTAGGCATACGATCATAGTACACATTGGCGAAGCGTCAAATAGGTATTTGCTAAAGGAAGCCGGAAGAATTAGAACTGAACGTGCGAGTCTGACATTTAGTTACAGTAACATGCACTTCACTGACAGCTAGCCGTAGCTTTCTAGCTTGGTAAAGCCGTCAGGAATCGGCTTGTAGGCAGGCTGCGCCACTGATAGTACATACCAACACTACTCAATCGTACGTCATCTAAGTTCATCATCACGTCTTATGTAACGACAGGTGGTTGAAACACCAGTAGAATATCTTAGCATACATGTTGTTCGCAGGACGTGAAAGGCTCTATGACAGCAGCTGAAATATCTGAACAGTTGGACTTGACGTCCATCAAACAACATCCTTGGCACATACAGGCGTGCTGCGCGCTGACGGGAGAAGGGTAAGTAATGACCCTGTTATAATTATCGCCGCTTGAAGTGCCACGCATTAACGTCGCTGCAGTTACCTAAGTAACTTCGGACAAGTACTACTCTGTAAGCTAACCTACGTACTTTCTCCCCCAAATACAAACATTTCACAAATAAAAATGACCTTAAAGGCCTTATTATCATGCGCAACACAACTGGTCGAGCGGCTGTTTGCTTCTGCAAGTTACATCACTATCGACGCGCTTGCGTTAGACCATTTAAAAACGCCTCACCTGATTTGCCGATGTAATTGTCTGTCACCTGTCCACAGCTACTTGAACTTTTTAAGAAACGTATTAATTAGAAACTTTAACAATTTATGATATGTCTTAAGTTCCATGTCATAATAAGAGCCACGTCTCAAAGTATATGAATTCTGGCTAGCTCCCTAACTTACGTATGTTAATGTGTTTATTTTTTGGTTCCAGGTTACATTTAGGACTAGAATGGATTGCAAGTAGGATCAAGAAGAAATGACAGGGGGCACACGAGAATGAGTTATATAATTATATTGTTAACTTTTAAATGACTTCTAAAACCTATTTCGCAAGATACCATTTGTAACTAACAAGATGTATAAAGTAAAACGTAAAGGTTAATTGATTATCCAATTTCAAACCTGTATACCTCTCGGCGAAACCCAACCCGACCCTCAAACAAACGTAGAGTAACTGGTGGCAGTTCCAAAACATGTATAAAATTACCAAAAAAATCAGAGTTCGAAAACATCTCCTATCCTACTATCCTATGTGGGTAAATTGGTTAAACTTTATGACGATAACAATATATTTTTCTTCCTACTACGCTTTAATATCATCATAATGGCCTTAAATACTCAGCACAAAGCAGCCCTTATTTGCTCTAGAGCAAATAAAGTTGCATACAAATTTCATTATTGCACTGTTTTTTTTTTTTTATTAGGTTGATTGATCAAGAAGTTTACACCAACAGCTACCCAATCCGCCCATTCACAGTCCGACGGGACAGCCGACCACTCTTCTGTGGACTTACTGTTAGGAAAAAAAAAAAACTGGCCACATATCGGCGGCCATATCGAACTGTGATTGTCTCGTCTAAAATGTTATGCTCAAAGTACTGGCTGATAAGATAGTATAAGATTTAAAAAAAAATTGGCATAATATGACAATTAATAGACTAGATACAAGTTTTCTGTGAAAATTTTCGGATGTTCGACTTTAGCTTCAGAACCAATAGACTGATTTTAATAAATAGGGTATCTTAAGATTCGGGGAGAACGTGTGAGTGTCATAGGCTATATAAAAATTCTAAGGGTGCGTCATAACAGGTGCCAAAATCCTTTTTACTTCGCTAGTTTGGTTTAACTGTACTTTTACGTTTTTTTACCATTTTTTAGCAGTAGTAGAAAGAAAAGCAGATTATGCACCTCGCATCAAGTGATTTGTTATTGCGCTCGTGTTTTTAGAGCCCTCACTTGCGTTCGGGCTCCAAACCAACACTCGGCGCAATAATGAATCACTTTCTGCTTGGTGCAACAATCTACTATTATCTACACCCATATCATAAAACCTCCATAGTGTAATCAAAAACCGTAGGAAATGACTACCATTATGACAACCAATTAGGTAAAACCAGTGCTGCAATTTTATTACAGTATCGATTTTAGTATCGAAATGAGATTAAATTTGGAACAGCTGTCAAAACTCAAGTGGGTCTCTATTCTAGTATCCATAGATATTAAACAGTTATTGATACGAAATATCAATTCAGTATGTTTTTTTTTAATATAAACCGAACGACATTTGATCTCGAGTGACGTGAGAATAGAGACTTCATTCGTTTGTCTATGATTTAAAAAAAAATAGTCTTGACGGAGGATCGAATTGCCGCCATTATGTTGGTTTTTTGCTGAACGAAAGTAGAATTGTTGTTGAATTGAATAGAAAAAGTTATTTGTAATTTACATTTTAGTTGAAAATATGAATAGTATTCTTCTCGGAGTGACTGTGTGATGTGATAATGCGCCGGATATCGGAAATATGCAGCCACGATTGCAACAAATAACTTGTTGCCAGAAAATATTGTTTCTGAACACATCATGGAGGATTTATAATATGTATGTAGATAAAGTTATGTATGCAACTCTGCATAATTTGGCCTTAAAACACACGTGCGATCTTATTATACCGAAAACCACACTAGTGTTTTAAGGCCTATCATTATGCAACCGTTGCATAAACTACTCTAGTAGAACGTGTGTGAGTGAGCTACGTGGCGCGCGGTGCGCATCACAAAGTGTGCGACCCGAACACGGGCTGTGCCTAGGGTTGCCAACCGTACTATAAAATATAGTATTGTACTATATTTTGGCTCTGTGTACTATATACTGTTGAAAAAATATATAGTACGCAAAAATACTATATTTCGGTCAGTCCTTACAAATGGCTTATACTTTGCTTTCATTGCGAATGATAAATTAACACGTTGCATGCCAACTAAGAAAATTTTCATAGAAAAACTACGAGTATACTTGTAGTTGGCAGGCAATGTGTTAATTAAAAATGCCTAAAGTACACAAAAATATAAATTTTGAGACCTTTATAAATAAATGAAAAAATTCAGTGTGTTTGTTTGTTGTTCTTTTACATCAAAGCGGGGCAATGGATCGAAATGGCGTTTTGCATTTACGTTGGTACAAAAGAAAAATAGACATTTTCGCAGCTTGGATAGCCACGAGATGCGCACTCGGAATATTAGTAAGACGAATTGTGTGTATTATAATTAATCAATAATAACTTACACTCTTTTTAAAAGGTGATTCTTTAAAGTATGTACTATATTTTCTTTCGGTGTACTATATTATTTATACCTTTGCCTGGAAAGTACTATATTTGCCCCGTAAATAGTTGGCAACCCTAGCTGTGCCTGTTTTGCCAATTTTCTGTCACTAGGTTTAGCCCGCGACTTCGTCCGCGTGGAATCCGGTTATAAATATTCCCTTGGGAACTGTTGAATTTTCCGGGCTAAAAAGTACCCATGTACACATGCCCCAGGACCTAAGGTATAACTAGATACTAAGATATCTATACCAAGTTTCATGAAAATTCGTTCAGCAGTTATGGAGCTAACATAAAGACAGACGCACACATACAAACTTACGCATTTATAATCTTTAAATATATAATTCTACTGTACGTGTGTATGTCACTGAACTCATCCTAAACGGCTGTACCGATTTGAATGATTTTTTTTGTATGCGTTTGTGTGGCGCCCTGGATGGTTTAGATTCACAAATCAGCCCGGCAGATGGCGCTGCAGGACAACGTCTGACGGTTCCGCTAGTAGTAGTATATTATGTAAGGACAGCATTTAACCCCAACTTTGTCCACGTAGAGCTGTAAAATTTTCAGTGATTAATTACTTAAAATATTATGCCAGTGCTTCGTCATAGAGAGCGTTAGCAGTTAGACACTGTGAGCAGATGTAAAGAGGGGTGCAACCGCTCACACTCGGCCGCGTAAAGTTGGCCATGGGAGAAACATTCCGTGCGCCGAACACCGACAGTCTGCAGTGTCCGACGATCACCCTAAAACTGAAGTTAAAACAAGTAAAAAAAAAAGTGTCGTTTGTCCGATGGAAAAAATGCACTCGTCACCAACGATGTGATGTTAGCCACAATTAATTAAAAATATCTTGCTATGCTTGCGGGAAAAAAACTTGGTAAACATATTTTGGAAACTACAACTTCTATTAAATTAGGCGAACATGGGTACCACAGGCGAAGTTACGGGTCGCGATGGTACTTTTTTACTGCGACGTAAAAGCCAAAAAGTGTCAACTTTATTTTACTTGTTCATATTTCTTAAATAAATATGATAAAAATGACAGTGAGATTTTTGATAATTTCATAATATTTTTTTGTTAACTGCTTAAAACAAATTAACAATTTATTAAAATAATATATTTTTAGTTAATTTAATTAATAATGTGGTGTTTTTTTTTTAAATAAATGACGGACTTCTAAATTCAAAAAAGACCAGAAAGTTAAAAAAAAGCCGGGCAAGTGGGATTCTGACTCGCACGCCGAGGGTTCCGTACTTACCTATGATAAACAGACAGTACCTTGTAGGTACGTAGCCCTAAAAATAAAAAAAAATATTACAACCTACCTATGAAATAAGACAAAAAATAAGCCAGTTCCTGTTCTTACAATACCCTATTAATCTATTCAGCCTGAACATACATACTGTGTTCAAAATCTCTACTTTTTCGTTTATGTACCTACCTACGACTATGTCTTCCTTACCGTAGGTTCCTTTTTTAGATTCCTGCACCTCAGGTCTCGTACTTAAAAAAGGTTCCATAATGAACAGCCAACAGATAGCTAGCTGACTATCCAGGAAATGTTACTGATCTGAAGTTAGAGCTGTCAAATTAGTCCTTACTGCTTTGACCTACCAGCGTCAATAACTCGGCGACAAGGATTTCTGTTGCCGAGAGTCCTAAGGCAACAGACAAAGCCTACGGGGAGGAATCAGGTATCAGGAGTTTGGTTGCACCTACTTGCTACCAATCTCACAGACTTAGAGTCTGAGGACGGCTAAAGGTATCTTGACCAGCAAAATATGAGAAAAGAACAATGAAAAGGTTAGTTTTAACTTTATTTCTTATACCTAGACTATATAAATATATTTTATATATACAAATACACGTATGGCCCACATCTTTACCTCTATAGATGTGCCTCGTGCGTGTGTAATGTGCACGCAGCACTAATCATACCGACACCATGATGCTCATACATGCTGCGTGCTTTGCTGTTTAAAGAGACTAATTTAGGAGAAAATCTTTTTTCCCTTTTGGTGTTTTTCATAATGCTATGATTTTTCAAATAGGTACTGTTCGTCAAGCCCTTGCGATTTTGCAATTGTTAAAATCGGCACCCTGCATATTTTTCTTAAAACCGGAAACAGACGTCTAGAATCTACTGGAAAAATCTCGAATATTACATTATCCTGTTGTGGTGGGGATACGTTCTAGCTTAGAAGGTGATGGCGTGAAAGATCACGTGAGTAATTTATCCAGTTTTCTTAATAAAATATCATTTATGGTGGTTAAATAGTGGATTTATTATGTGTTGGAATAGTCTTAACTTTTTCAGTAAATCACATAAAATTACGAAGACATGCGTCCTTCGGATCCTGGAGAAAGACAGAATCCTGATGGACAAGCCACAAACAAATTATACGCGGATGAAGTCGCGAACACAAGTTACTATAAGTACCTCACTACCTGGTACTTCGTCTGGAATTTGACACTTTTCTCAACATCGCCTTCGGATTATAAAATATTTTGAATCGTGGTGATTAAAAGATTTGTTAGTCGTTCGTCCTACACGCATTTGGTCAAATACGCAGTTCGTCCTACAATTTAGACGAACAGCGAATTGACCTAGTAGCAGTTGGTCAACATCGCAGTTCGTCATATATGCATTTGGTCCAATACGCAGTTCGTACTAAAGAGGATGAAAAGTGAATTGACTTAGTGCAGTTGGTCAACACCGCAGTTAGTGCTAAAGTCTGTGCGTTCTTTTCTTATTTAGTAAACAAAATTCTAACCTCAAAACGCCTTGTTCTTATTATTTATTAGTTATTTTATCTTAAATAAATAGATAGATGGAGATAAAATATCATCAAACTTGTTTCCAAAATGATGCCTCGGGATTATTTGATAATGTAATACACCTTATTCTATTTAAAACTTGTACATTGAGGTTAGAATTTTGTTTAACAAATAAGACAAGTAACAATGAATAGAATTTATACGCAAGTGGCTTAATACGCAGCTCTATCTAGGCATCAGTGTTCATCCGGTAGGAACAGAGAGCCTTTTACCCTTGTAAAGCAAGGTGTTGATGTAAAGAAAACTATTATTTTAGAAAAAGTGTATTTACTTATTATAACCTCCTTAAGTGTTTCTCTGATAAATATTATTACTTTATCAAACATGCAGTTTTAGGACTAACTGCGTATTGCACCAAATGCATATATGACAAACTGCGATGTTGACCAACTGCTACTAGGTCAATTCGCTATTCGTCCAAATTTTAGGACGAACTGCGTATAGGACCAAATGCGTGTAGGACGAACGGCTAACAAATCTAAAAATTGATTTGGCCTCAAAGGTAATAGGCGAAGTATGGGTAGGTATTATGCCGTAGCGTCAATAATAAATAATTGTTTGACATATACAGATATTTACCTAAGTAATTTAGAATGTGATAGACGAGCATGTAACTTACTTATAGCACAATAGACTCATATTTGAAAGAAAGAAGTGTAGTAGGCAAAGATAGTCAATAGTCTGAGATGGTTCCATACATTTTCTGTAATGTTGATAGGGTTGCCAAAACCGATGTTAACTTACCTTACTGCGAAATTAATGCGGGATAATGGTTTAAGGGCAAGAATAAACTTATTATTTTATCATTTTTATCTTATAAAGGAAAAAAATAATAATTTCTAAATGACAGTTTATAATGTTATTCTTTATATTTCTGGACTTTTATTTAAAAAATACTCAACTAAGTGAATCAATACCTCAAGTTATGCTATTTGCGGTACAGATGTGAATAAAATTTCAAATTCATCTTTAGGTTTAATTGGAAAGCTTTAGGGGAAGCCGTACAAACTAACTTATCTTATGCATAAAGATCTGACAACCCTAGGACCAGACGAAGTTTGGCAACGAGATGGCCGCAGTATCACCCTCAACAACATTTTATAAAATTTTGACTTAAAAACGTAACTAGATAGTAGTCCTGTCATAGTGTCAAATGGCAATTTTTAAGTCACAGAAGCATGGACAATCCGTTTTTGATTAGAATTCTGTTATAATTTGAGATTGATTTAGTCTTTTGCAGTTCCTATTATTAAGTATACACTCATTTAAATCATACAATATTGTTTGACTTTATTTGGTTTTTTAGTATTCATCATATATTCATTTCTTCACATTACTCGAACATGCAACACATACACACACAATCTTATTAATACATACACACACATAATCTTAATATGTTTTTACTTCGCACTCCCGTCCTTTTTCGAGGTCCTGGCAGAATAACAGCGTTGGGATTGCCTCGCGATCGCAACACATGCTGACTCAGAACCTTTCACCCGCACACATTGCTGGCTCTCATGAACACTCCGGTGTGCATCGTTATAACCGCCTCTTCTCGTTTTTTTGATAACTGATGTTTTTTGTTATGTACAATGTGAAATTTATTAGTACTAACGCTATGTGTGCGCTGAATAAATGGTTCTTTCTTTCTTTCTAGATATAAAATAATACTGTCATATTAAAGGGAGTCATTTGTAGGTTATAATCAAATAAAAAGATTATCATTACCTCTCCTGTAACACTGCCTAAAACTGTAGTTAAAACAAAATAAAAAAAATGCGTCGTTTCTCTCATGGAAAAAATGCAGTGGTCACCAACAATGTGAAGCCATAATTCATTTCGAACTAATTGGCGCAGTGACCTTGTTCTAAATGAAATATACTTGGTATTTAAGTAGTTTCATTCGCCGCCTATGTTAAAGATATTTTGGAAATTTAATTTTTATTAAATTAGGCGAACACAGGCAAACCCACGGGTCACGACGTATTAAAATGAACCTTAAGAGACGTTAATACTGATGAAGTGATATGTTTACATATATACAATTTAACAATATTCCTACTCAACTTTTAATCTTCAAAACTGAATCTTGTATGTTTTTACCTCCATAGGCTCCACCTCTATATCTTTCATTCCTAAAAGTGACTTATACACTTTTAAGCCCGTCAAGCTAACTGAGGTTATGTTATTGATGCGTAGACCATTGAAGGAAGTGTCTGAAGAAAAACTAGATAGTTTCTGATTGTCTTGTAACCCCACCGAGCAACTGTAGCCAGGCCTCTGCAGCACCATGTAACAAGAATAACTAGGAAACTGTTCCAAGATGTCATCGGTGATGGTTCGAAGTGTCACCAAATGGATTCCTGGCGGAAAATTATGTACAAATGTGTGATGTGTCTTCAATTCTACTTCTCCCACTTCACTCGTATCTAACAAAAATATGTTCACCGGGTAATTGAGTGTTCTACTCAAGTAGTCTGCTGTTTGCGATGGCAACTGATATACAGACTTTCTTTCCTCGGGGCTGAAAAGACGCTCGTTTAAATGACGAAATTCCCTTTGGCTCGATTCTCTAGATGTTCTTTCTAATCCTGACATGGATTCAAGTATGAGCCAATTTTTAAATACTGTTGGTTTATTGTCCACGACACCCTCACCCATTCCTCGGAAGTCGTCGTAAAGAGTCCTTCTGTCAAGCATGACTTCCAGGCGACCGGGCTCGAAGGCCGCAGCACCCTGGGCATGGTTGGTCACTAACGTCAATCTAGTCTCACTGTCCTGCAGCCAAGCCATTGTGGTTATCGGATAATAATTAGCTTCAATTCCCAACTTCTCTACCTTAACTCTCTTTTGGTATTGGAATCCATTTTGATCCGTATAAAACTCTGGCAAATCTCCGTTTTGTATACCTGTCTGAATCCTCATAAATAATTCTGTTTCTCTATTTTTAGGAGGATTCTCGAAGTCAACCACGTTCTCTATGTAGAGCCCGTGCGAAAGCGCCGGGTCGTTCACGTTGTAGATTCGGACAGAGTGGAGTAGGAAAGGCAGATACATGGTCGTTATTTCAGTCGATATTGGGCCCGAAATTATAAAGATGTTATCGTTCTGCATGTTATTCCAATTAACATCCTGATGTAAGACATGTTTTTCGGGAGCGTCGTAATCGGGCATAAAGAGATAAGCTCCAGAGTGCCTTTGCGCGCTTTGATAGGCACCGAACTGCATTTCTACAACGTGTTTTCTCTTTAAGTCTTTCCTATATATTTGTTGTAAAAGTCCAGTATTTCTATTAATCAAAAGTTTCATAACGGAATTCTCTAACTGAATATCACCAGGCATCATTTTTTTAGTCACAAAAGTTTTCTGATTGTGATGGCAATTATTGCAAAATACGTCGCAGTGGTTGGAGGAGTTGGTGTGTTCCTCGAGGCTGTAGACAGCGGTAGTGAGCGCCGGCAGCGCGGCTACGAACACCACGTCGAACGCCGCCACACCGAACGCGCTCCGCCCGTCCGCGCCCACCTCGATGCTGGGCGAGATCTGATACTGGGCGTACTGGCACCGCCGCGTGTCGTACACGCGAATGTTACTCGTATTCGATCTAATTGTGATAACTTCCGTTCTCGCTTCACCAAGCGGATTAAATAAAATCACTTTATTTTTGTTCACCAATGAAACTTCAAGCTTCTTGACAGGTTTTCCGAACGTCTCCCACTCAACTTCACTTTGAAGAATGCTCTGCCGGTGCAATGTCTCATCTGGAATCATGATGGCCGTCAAAGCCACTTCTTGTAGACGAAGGCAATGATATAAACTCATTAACAGCTTTGTTCCGTAATCGTACATGACGCTAGCTTTGGAAGTACCCGTTATGGCATCATGATGTTGAAATAGTCCTAGATTTCTTCTCGCGTTAATGAGCCTTTCATACGACTTTTCTAATCTCCTTTCTGATGTCGCTAATTTTTGATTATTCAATTGCTTTATGTAGTTAAAAACAAGAGTAAATAGAATTTCCGATGTTCTTAATTGATGTTCCAGTTGTCGACCAAGAATTTTGAAATACGGTCTTGTCGTATAATAGCCAGACCAGTACGCGGGTTTGCCTTCAGTAAATATATCAGAATATACAAAAAAATCTCCTTTTAATGTCGGTATAGCTTTATGTCGTTCTTTTACAGCTTTAAAATAATCAAAGGGCGTACCGAATTGGACATCAGCATTGAAAAGTTCTTTGTGACTGTTGATGTAGTTAAACAGTTTCATGTAATTAGTGTATTGCGCGTCAAACTCTACAGCCTTTTCGTATCTAAAATCGTCACCTAAAGGCACAAGGACAACGTTGTGCGGTGTGAGGGACCCAATGCGATCGTATTGCTCCATCAAAGTTTTTGATTTGCTTTGAAGGTTTTGTTCCGTAATTTCCTCCTGTTTAGGGGTATATTCCGAATATTCTCCAGGAAGTTTCCTAAAATCGAAGCTTAGACAAACGGACGGATGGGGGCCGCAGGAACTTTTAATAGAATATATATCAAAAGGTTGATTGTGGACTATAAGTGACGGTTTCTTTACAGACCATCCTGGTACCCAGATGAAGTCTTCTATTTGTCTATTAGCCAGCCATTGCTTCCAAGTATAATGTATCCTCTGGATGATTGTTCCTTCGAGGCCACTCTTGTCCAGCAAGTAAGGCACTGTGGGCCCATGTCCAAAAGGATCTATGGACCAGCCTGTTTTTGGAATAATACCTAAATTGTGATTAACCCACTGATGACCTGAAACGCAATTAACCATAGTTTTATTTAATTATACGCACTGTGGGAGTATGTAATTTATTAAATATTGTAATTACTATTATTAAGATAGCTACATTAACTGTCATACCTTCTATTAGCTGATCAAGCAGCGCGTACAAGTGCGTGCAGGCCTCGTCAGGCATCACCCAGCCCCCATTAGTGATCTCAAGGCGGCCTTCTTTAATAAGTTTTTTTAAAGCCTGTAAGAAAATAATAGTTAATAAATCCAATCAACTCGATCTTAAGAAAAATCAAAGAAAAAAGATCATTACTTTTTGCTTAGCAGGGTGCGACCGCTCCCACCAGGCATTGAGGAATGATATTTCTGTCCAAATGAAAGTCATATTCGGATACTGGTTCAATTTTTGTATAATGTTGTTTATAATGTGATTGGTCTTCCATTCAAAGTATTGTTCAAAAGTCTTTAACCATCCGGGGTCATTATGGGAATGCGGTACCACTAATACCTGAAAAAAAAAACGAGTAAAGTCACTAATTATTGTAAGGGGCGGATTTTTGGATAATATACCAAGTGCTTTTATATGATACTAGCTTTGACCGCGACTTCATCCGCGTGGAATTTGGTTATCGCTAAAAGGTTAATGCCTTATGTCCTTCTTCGGCCTTTCAACCAATGGACGTCAATACATTACCCCGTTTCGGACTGAAAAAGGAACCAGCAAACAATACACTTACTTAAGCATGAGGACAGCTAACGCTATTTATAACGCAATTGCCCAACTAAGTTTAAAATCAATTATCAATTATCGTTGAGACCGGTAACTGATACCTATCTCCGCCTAATTTAATAAAAGTTGAAGTTTCCAGCATAATGTTCAGCACAAGCGGCAAAACTACTAAATACCAAGCATTTTTCATTTATATGGAAAGATATTTCGTATTAATTGTGGCTCACATTGTTGGTGACCAGTGCAATTTTTCCGTGGGAGTAACGACATTATTTTTGGCTGTGTTTTAACTTCAGTTTTAGGCAGAACTACAGAAGAGGCAATGCTAAACTTTTTATTTAATTATAACCTACAACTAACCTATATCATATACCTACCATTATATCTAAGTTACGCATACAAGTCATCATTCCATAAAATGCTGTTGGGTCTGACAGCGGCGGCGGCAATCTCGTTGCCAAACTTCGCCTGGGGTGGGGTGCATGATCTTTATGCATAAGATAAGTTAGTTTATACGGCTTCCAATTTAGCGTAAAGATGAATTCGAAAATTTCATATAAAAGTTATTTCTTGTCTTATTTCATAGGTAGGTAGGTTGTAAATGGTTACCGGGTTGTTAAAAGCGAATTTTTTATTTCCATTTTTAGGGTTCCGTGCCTACAAGGTATTGTCTGTTTTTCATAGGTAAGTACGGGACCCTCGGCGCGCGAGTCAGACTCCGGTTTTTATATTCAATACATATTTATAAAGCAGTACCGTGACTCACTTATAGACAACGCACAGCCTAAACGGGTGGTCCTAGAGGTTTGAAATTTGGAGGAGACATTCCTCGAGTACCCTAGATGTGCACTAAGGAGAGATTTTTTTGAAAATTCATCCCTAAAGGGGTGACAACGTTTTTATGGAAAATACCGCGGGCGAACCTGTGGCGGGTCCACTAGTATATTATATATAAATCACGAGATAACGTAAACAAAAAATTCGAACGATCTAAGATACCGATATGCATGTCATTATCATCATACATGTGCCATATTCAGTAACTTAAGCGACCGAGCATCACTCAGCGTCTTTCTTTCTTTTACTCTCAGGGATAAAACCAATCTACATAAACTTGGAAAGTTAAACATTATCTAAGTAAATTGTATAGAAGCGCTATTTTCTTATTTATTTTACCTTTAACTTTGGCCGTCTACTGTCATTATGGATCTTCTCGTAACGATCCTCAAATGTCTTGTCCCAAAACTCTTTCGTTCGAAGCCAGCTGGGCTGTAGGAAAATAACAAAATAAGCTATAAGGTCAAAGGCTCAAAGGAAAAAAATAAACTCAACACTGTCTATTGTAATATGTAAGTGTCCAATTCAGTGGCTCGTTATCCTTAACCTTTTGACCGCCCCAGTCGGCTGCAGCCGTCAGCGGATACAGGGTAAAAAAGTGCCTCACTACCTTGACTTAAAGTTGAAATTCGTGTTACTTCTCAGACATGCTTGGCGGTCAAAAGGTTAATGAAAATCTGGGAGCACGTATGTGCCCCGCCAAGATCAAGCCCACGCGTAGGTGACTGCCGGACTACCCTTTACAGGACCAATAGCTTTTACCCGCAGGACCACTAGCTTTTACCCGCAGGACCACTAGCTTTTACCCGCAGGATCACTAGCTTTTACCCGCGGCTTCATTCGCGTGTAATTCGATTATCATTGTTCCTTTGGGAACTATGCATTTTTAGGGATAATTAGTAGTCTATGTCCCTTTCCGGCCAGACAGCCATCCAACTAGGTATCGCTATGCAAAACAGCTCAATCTGTCGCTCCCTTTTGACGTGTAAAAGGAACAAATAAACACACTTTAGTAGGTATGGATAAGTACCTAAGGCATAGTATGGCATTGCCTTATTTTGGGCTCCGCAGCAGTGTTCCGCTGCGATTGC
Source organism: Tortricodes alternella (assembly GCA_947859335.1). Lineage (NCBI taxonomy): Eukaryota > Metazoa > Arthropoda > Insecta > Lepidoptera > Tortricidae > Tortricodes > Tortricodes alternella. Next base: position 14,454,185 of record OX401970.1, on the reverse strand, counting down.
CCCGTTTGGCCGTTTAACACGAAAAATAGGTATTTACTAAGTTTACTCGGGTGACTGTGGGTGGCAGCCCTAGTTACATTTTTTTCTAGATTCTGTGTGAGCCCAACATTAATGTTATAAAAGTGACGCCCATTACGTCAATATACTACTACAATATACTGTAATTATAATATATAATTAGGGATTCCTTTTATTTTCTAGCCTATGTGTAGGTAGTTGGATACTTGGATAGCTTTTTGAAAAATATTGGTGTGAAAAATCTTTTGTTATATATCTCGTTTTGGGGAAAGATCCAATACGAGAAAAAGAAGTGAATGGCAAAAATAATGAATATTTCAGTCTCTAGAACTACGCATCTCACAGGATTTTTGATAATAACAGACGATTTTTGACACCATCATTTTTCAAAAAGCTATCCAAGTATCCAACTACACATAGACTAGAAAATAAAAAGAATCCCTAATTATATATTATATTATTCCAGATTCTACTCTATGACTCTAATCATGGACCAGAATGTTGTTGACGCGCCGTGCATGGCACGCGACGGTGTTGGTCGGCAACGGACCGGTCTAGTGGGTATAGTCTCATACTTTTCAGTAAGTACATATGATATTTTTTTGCCGGACACGTTTCTAGCATCGTCATGGTATGATACGGTCTAATGGGCAGAAACCTTAAGTATTGATAAAAGCATGTTTATGTTAGTCCACACTAACCTGGAAGTTGAACGTTGGGTATATAGACACGGTGTCTATGTCGGCAACACTCTCTCGTAACACAGGACATTGCTCTGGTAACTGCTAGAAAACGTTAACTGTAAATGAGATGTGATACCATACAGGGTTCCCTAATATAGATGCAATATTTAATATGCGTTGTTGAGGGACCTTCAATAAAATTATAATATTTTTTTTTTACGGTGAAGGGTCTAATTTGGCAGTATTTCTAACAAACATACTTAATGCACATTTTGTTGTAATTCTGCCCCATGGAAGTGTATTAACGCATTGTTATAAAAAAAATACGCCTTACAGTGCGCCGAACGCTGTCATTCTTCGTGTCCCAATTCAATATTATTTATTCAAACTAACACTGGAAGAAAATGGTTGATATACCTCACCATGTCATGTAAAAAGAGTACTGACGGCCATATAAAATGTATGCTCTTTTACCATGTGGTGAGGTAGATGATATTGACGGTAAATATAGTCTACAGATGATCAATATAATGGGGAAGATGCATAAAAATCAAAATGAGGTTTACTTTCATAATCAATATTATGAAAGTAAACGTAAACAGACGTAGGTATATTACAGAAAAAAGCAAATCATTTTGACCATTCATTTTTATTTTATTACGGGTCAAAATTAGTGAAAATTTTATATTGGCTTTTAGTTCTGATTTAGTTTTTTGGACATACTTATCAAATTTATGACATGTTTTATTTCTATGATGTTGGTCTAAAAACAGTATTTTCCGAAATAATTGTAGATTTTGTTTAAGCGCCATACATTTTGTAGTCAACAAATGCTGTGACGTCATAATTGTCGTCAATTTTGTATGGAGCATTTTTGCGAGTGGTATGAACAGTGACTTTTCAAAGCTTCATAACTCATAAAATGAACAACATAATAATGTTTTGCGTACACAGATCGTTTTCTATTTCGCAGCACTTTCCAATACAATATGAAACAAAAAAGTGCATCTTCCCTATTGTACAACCAGTGATATTACATACATAAACATACATAGCATCACGCCCGAAATCCCTAATGGGGCAGAGCCACAAGACTACTTGTGGCCACGTTCGATTAAGTAGTCCTAAGATGGTATGATGAACAACCAGTGATATTGCACGGTTATATTGTAGATCAGTACCTACGCATAAAAATAACTTCTCGACGATTACAAAGCGATGAATCGTTTTACATCTGTAATCGTAATAACGATTTATAACGATAACGTGCTAGGTACTAAGAATCGTGACGATTACAAAATTAAAACACCAAGTGGCCACACTTCTTTGGTTAACTTACTTTTTTCTGTTCATCTAAAGTTTTGCGGAATGTTTGTATTTGAAATTTCGAAGCAATCGCAAAGATGGTTTCTGTAACAAACGAAATAGATGTCTCTGTTTTATACTAATTAAATTATGCCAAACAGTTTTAAGAAATAAGCAAGTACCTATACCTAGCAAGAGCATCAATCCCACACACAGACACCGTCCAAATAAGGGTTTAATCGAATATGGTTCATGAAAATTTTATTTAACGGTAATACAGACTTCTATAGAAGAAACGGGGGAATAATCAAACCTAGGATCAAACGTTTCTTCGTCATGTATGTTTAGGTATTTGATGCAATTATATTTCTTGTTAACTGATGCGAGAGGCGCAGTCACTTAAAATTGACTTTCTATTGTTATAAAAAAAAATACGCCTTAAAGTGCCGAACGCTGTCATTCTTCGTGTCCCAACACGACTAAAGGACACGATTTGAGGAATTATTAAAAACTAGTGGACCCGCCACAGCTTCGCCCGCGGTATTTTCAATACAAACTTTATCACCCCTTTTGGGATGTAATTTCATAAAATACCGCCTTAGTGCACCTCTAGGGTACTCGAGGATTGTCTCCTCCAAATTTAGGCTGTGCCTAGGACCACCCGTTTAGTCTGTGCGTTGTCTATAAGTGAGTCACGGTACTGTTTTATATGTATAGATAAAATAACATGAAAAAATCAAGGTAAGTTCCAGCGGCCCTAACATGCATGGCACAAAGATAAATTAAAACCGTTTATCTCTATGTGCGTCTCTCTCACACTAGTGCCGACGAAAGAGATAGTCATAGAGATAAACGGTTCTAATTTATCTTTGTGGCATGCATGTTAGGGCCGCAGGTTATACATAATTAGGTAAGTAAACTTCAAAGGGGTGATGAAATGGAAATGATAGAATCGCAAAATAAATATAAAAAATGTGTTAAAAAAATGTTACGTGTTTTGAGTATAATGACGCTATGTTGCTTACAAATATAGTGAATTATGTTATCTTCTTCCTTGTTTATTAGTTACCTTATTGTTGACGGAGAAATGCCCATTGCATCTGAAATTCGTTGTTGAACTTTGCTAAAATATTGAGAATCATTGCTATTTCCGAATTAGCAATTTTTTGATAAAAAATACAGGTCATATACCTATATTTTTTATCAGAAAATAGCTTAAATATAATTTCCTGGACTGGAGGACCTAAGCGTTTTCTTACATTTTGAGGTTTCGGCATGATAATACATAACCAAAAATACAGCGAATACTTGAATTGCGTAATAGCCACTCTTTAAATATATTGGCTGCTGAATGCGACCTACCCCTACGGTGGTATGATGGGTTGGGTACTGAAGCTAATTGAGAGAGCACAATAAATACGAACTTTTCCGGTAAAACGGTGGAAACTAATGCAATACATCTGTACGTCGAATGTCCTGTCCTGTACGAGAGTGAGAAGCACGCCTTGCCTAACCGCCCGCACACTACTCCTTTATTCATCCGTGAACTGACAACGAGGATACAACGTCGAGCTGCTCAGCGAAAAAAGTTTTGTTCCTAGACTCTTCAATGTGTCAAGAATAAAGTAATTACGAAATTATTTCGTAAATACATATTGGGTCCAATTCGAAACGGTGTCCGCTAAATTTAAGATTGCCTAAACTTAAAATAAGAAACGTCAAACTCGATTTTGTATAGCTCCAAGGTTCTAAATCGAGTGTAACGATTCTTATTTCAAATTTAGCGACTTCTAAATTTAGCGAAAACACGTTCGAATTGGCCCCATTATAATATTATAATCATTATAAAAGTGTTTCAGTTTGGAAAAAAAATGGTTACGATTTACTTTAGTTTGAGGTTTGTTTCAATAAGTACATAAATAAGCTAATTTTAATAAGTACATATAAAATCTAAAAAGGGACTATATAAAAACCAACATTAAATTTTAAAAAAACCGAACAAGTGCGAGTCGGACAACGCACGAAGGGTTCCGTACCATTATCTTTAAAAACTGCAAATAAAACACGTTTGTTGTATGGGAGCCCCCTTAAATATTTATTTTATTCTGTTTTTTAGTTTTTGTTGATATAGCGGACAGACAACAGAAATTCATCATCTGTGAAAATTTCAATTGTCTAACTAGACGGACGGACAGACGGACAGCGGAGCCTTAGTAATAGGGTTTTGTTTTTACCCTTTGGGTACGGAACCCTAAAAATAGATAAATGCATAATTAATGCTTATTTTATCTATTTTTGAGCAAAGGAAAAAAGAAAACACGAAAAATCTCTTTGTTATGAGTATGTGAGCATACATCCCAGCATTTGCAAGTTTTATGCATAGGTGGACCCCTATCGGTACCGATACTGGGTTCTGTATAACAGACCCTTGCCAACCACATGTACACAAAGCATTACAAGGGGGAATAGGCGACATCCCAATGAGAATATTGGTGGATTGCGATTGGTGACACAATAATTAATGTGCTTTTTTTTATCTACCCATGTAACCCGAATTCCACGCACGAATAATTCATTAATTCATACGCTCTTGAACACAATAAAGTTCATTCGTGTTATTATGAAGTCATGTCGTTTTAGTTTCACTGTTTCCTTTTCCTTATCTATTTTACAGAGCATTTCTATGTCGCAGCGCAGTAGATAGGGTCATAGTGGTATTTATAAAAATCGTCACTTTTTTTTCAAGGCAATAGAATTTGGTCATAAATTGATCGCTCTACTAGTTAGGGAGCTGGGTGCCATTTTGGTATATGATTTGTTCGTCTTTCATATTGATAGGGATGAAAGTTTATGTCAATACAAATCGATTTGGTCCAGTAAATGAAAGTTTTGGATTACAACTTTAAAAAATCAGCGACCTAGACGTCTGTCAACTTTTTTTTTCTATCTGGTGGTCGTAATGAATCGAATGAATGCAACTAGAACGACGAACAAACGATTTAGTATAGCTTTTTTTCATTTACATTGTTGCAACTACGTCCCGTTATAAAACAGAGCCCTGCACGTCTGCCTCTTCGATGTTTATCGTTTTGAAGATGATTCTGAACATCAGTCCAAGAGGCAGACACGAACAAATGATTTAGCACACCGTTTTTCTTTAACTTTTGAAACGCTGTCACTTGAAAACGCAGCGCTACCATGGTGGCAGACTATTTTTCTGTGGTTCTTTACATTGTCATTAATCGAACAATTCAGGTCCGCCAAGTGAACAAAGCATTTTTAAATTTTGGCACCCAGCTCCATAGCTACACCTTTTCAAATATTGAGACAGAGAGAACGACAATTTAAGTAAGGCTTGCATACGTAAAATAATAAATGAGAATATCGTAGACTCACCAGGTCCTCCGTAGGTCTGTCGAGATCCAATGTTATAATAGCAGTATGCTCCTAACCCCGCCACGAAAAGTAGGATGGCCAAGACTCGGACGGAGAACACTCGGCAGCGGGGCACTCGGACTGGCATTGTTGACACTGTTTAAATCACATATTGTTTACGCATGATATACCTACAGTTAGGAAATGGGGTTTGCGCACCAAGGGCTCCGTTCCACCTTACACAATATAGGTACAAATGTTAGGTTGACATTTTAAATAAACCTTAACTATAAACGTAAAGTTGGCGTACCCGCCGAAAATATCCAGAATCTGATGATTCCAAAAAAAAGTACCCAATCAGTGCCTGGTAATTACAAAAATATTTAACGGATAGGTTATCTATATAATATATAGGCTAACACAGTCTGAATCTCCATAATAGTGCTGCTTTCATAAATCCTATATATCCAAAAAAATTATACATAAATACTACAACCGTTACGTCTCAAATTTCATAACAATCAAGTAACAATCACGGGTAAAATATTGTGCACCTTCAGGGTATCGTAACCGGCTGAGATCACACGGAAAACCATTGAATTGCTAAACAAATATATATATACAAAAAAAAACGGTACCTGATAATAACCCTTTTACGATTAAATCGAAGATAAACTAGGTATGCGGAACATTAAAAAAATATATAACAAAAATTAGCTAAATAAAAAAATAAATACAAAAATATATCCCGTAAAACACAGCCCATATCTCCGAAATTACAAACATAGTACTATTTTTAGAGTTCTTAACGTTCTTAACATCCAAAAAAACGGAATCCTTGTAGTGCTGTATATACCTATTGTTAGTGTTGCATATAGAATAAGCACCTTTGCATGTTTTTATATTAGTTTCTGTGTAAACACTGTTGGTGTATCAACAAATAAATAAAGAATCACCTCGCGTGTCTGTCTGTCTATCGTCTGTCCGTCTGTCAAAGCCTATTTTCTCCTAATCTCCTGGACATTGTTTTTAATTTTTTTCATAAACAGAGTAAGGCGACGAAAACACGGACCTATAAGCGTTAATATACGAATTCTGATTGAAACAATTTTCTGCATCACAGAATATATTAAGGGGACGCCGAGCGTCCACTGGCGCCCTCGATTTGTTAGCCGTTCGTCCTACACGCATTTGGTCCAATACGCAGTTCGTCCTAAAATTTGGACGAACAGCGAATTGACCTAGTAGCAGTTGGTCAACATCGCAGTTCGTCATATATGCATTTGGTCTAATAGGTACCAGGTACAGTCATCACCGCTCTCCTCATCAATCTAGGGCATTGATCAGACTAAAATAAAACGTTACGTGCGCAGCGGATGATCAGCCATGAGGGACAAATTGAAATTTAGACCTAATGGCTGTATGCTTGCAGTCTAAATAAATTAATAGTTGTTTATCCGCTGATCAGCTGCTGCGCACGTTAAAGAATCACACTACAGAGAACGATCATTTACATATTAACTAAAGTATCGCTACGCCCACAGAATAGATAATAGTACTAACGTACAGAAGAATCACTCTCTAACAAAAACGGCGTTTAGGTACGAAAATATGCCTAATTATGCCTTCTCTCTCCGTCGCATAAAACGTGCTCTTTCGTGTATGCTAGGGTTGTCAGTTTTTATCCGCGTCATTCAACGACAACAACGCGCGAATCGCCCAGCGCGTGAGCGAGTGGCAAACAACCGCGATTTACACCTCCGAGCATCGCGAAGGCCGAGCGTACCTAAAGTGCGGAGTGAAACCCGCCTGTTTTAGTCAGATCATTGGCCTAGATACCTACCAGGTACCTACCTAATTATTTAGTAGCTTTTAGTTCATTATCTGCGTCATGTTTCCTTATAAATAAAACCGTTTAACTTAAAACATTTTTTAAATTATTTTAATTATAATTAAAGCGAAGTTGAGTTTTTTCAGAGCAACTTAATTTTGTGTTCCCTAATTGACGTTTATCACAGGCCTTGGAAGTATTGGATCAAATCGAACAGGGACAGAGAGGCGGTCATTTCCAATCATTTTAAGCGATAAATGCTGGTTCGATTCTTGACGGTTCAAAAGTTATGATTTTTATAAAAATAATTGTAAAAAAAATAACTGTAACACTATCGGCTTATTTTTTGTAATGTACTTCTTCAGCTGAAAAAATTTGCATTTAGTCAGAAAAATTAATAGTTTCCTACAAAGACTTCTGTCTAACAAAATCTTTACTCGATTTTGTAAAAAATCTCGTGAAATAAAATTACATTATTGAAAGTCAACCACATGTTGTAAAAACTTACCCGTTTAATGAATGCTTATTCTTGCGTACTTACTAATTATTGCGTTATTGTTATTAATTGAGAAGTTATTTTTTTTAATTAGCAGTTCGAGATTTTTTTATCGGTTTTTGTGTATGAGAAACGAATTTATTCCGTTATACCAGCGCTAGCGTGTAAACAAAACAACGAAAATAATCGTATTAATTAAAATAAGTTTGTGTAATGAAGATTAAATAACTAAATAAAATTACAGTGTGTGTTTGAAGTTTCCACCTCCTACTCTCAAACAAAGCCAAAAAATCTATGAACAAAATGTTACTTTATCCCTCTAAACCTGCTGGCATTATTTATTATTAGCCTTATTCCTTTAAAGAACAGTTTCATAATATACTTATGAAATGTTTGACAAAATATAAAACTGTTATGATGTAGGTACAAGTAAAATAAGAATATAAAAGAGGTGAAAACAAGAAATAAATAAAATATTTTACTGTACTATGTTTATATAGGAACAACAGGGAATAAGTCAAATCAGTCATTAAAAATTGCCTCACAAGCCCCAATAACCGTAACTTTTACTTACAAATGTTATAAATACTAGACATTGTTAATGAATACGCACTCCTCAGTTTAGCTATTAAATTGAAAGTCACATATATAAAAAAGCTCAGAACTAAAATTTGCCTATGCCCTCTGTAAAATAAAAAGAACCATGGATTTGAAAACAGCATTCGTCACTTCTCACGCCTATGCTCATGCATGGTTAAGTTATGATATAATCCTATGGAGGAACAGCATGGATGAGCCTACCCTGTTTAAAAATTTTATCCGCATACTTGTTAATATTCAAGCAACTGATAGCTGCAAACCCTACTTCCGAGAACATGAAATACTTACCTTACCATCCATGTATTTTCCAGGAATATGCAAATTTGTCAGAAAATATAACGATTTTTACCCTACACAGCAGTGGCGAAGCGTCAAATATTTCCTAAGGGAAGCTGGAAGAGTTAGAACCGGTATGTGCGAGTCTGACATTTGGTTAGAGTAACATGGACTTCACAGACAGCTAGCTGTTGCTTTTTAGCTTGGTAAAGCCATCAGGAATCGGCTTGTAGGCAGACTTCGCCACTGCTACACAGTTTATGACAATTTACAAAAGGTCGATTTCCTCAAACATTCTCTGATTGAGGTAGCACTTTTCATCATCATCATCATTTCAGCCGTAGGACATCCACTGCTGGACATAGGCCTCCCCCATCGATTTCCAAAAGGGCCAGTAGGATGCGGCCTGCATCCAGCGTTTTCCCGCGGTCTCTTTTAGGTTGACTGTCCATCTTGTGGGTGGACGTCCTACGCTGCGCTTACCGGTCTGTGGTCTCCATTCAAGAACTTACAACTCATCTGTTGCGACACAAAAATCCTTTTACTACCGCAGCCAATGTTGACAATGCACTAGTCTACTCCTTTTGTTATGTCAATTAAAATATTTAATACTACCAGAAAGGATAGAGAGGGAAAAAATATATTATTTTTACTAAACAATGAAAGCAGTTAGATCTCAAAATGTTATAATGATCTACAATAACAAACCTAACATCTGTAACCGTCATGTGAAAGGCAATAAAATATTGTGTATTGTATGAGGTATGTTATGGTAAAAAGCGACGCGCTTTGTTGGGTACAACTGGGAGATAATATTTGTCCCAATGAAGACTGTATAGGTGATGTAGTTTCTTAATAGTTTTTTATAGAATATAATGTTTGTAAACATCGATAACGTAAGATGTTTTTTTGTTATAATATCATATTTCAGTGGCTCTGTAGTTCATTCTTTGTAAATAGCACTTATCTGGGGGCACGGTAGTGCCCCCGTAGTATTTAATAAAATATTATTAGGAAAGTAAAAGACCACTCACCAAACAAAAGTCCTGTTCGCCTTAGTATTTATTAAATACGTCTCGTTGTACCTTGATCAATAACTATCCTATCACGATAACATCAAGTATAAAGGCTAAATCCGCAATTCACCACTTCAAAATTCCAACTCTATACGAAGAATTATATTTGAAAAAATACAAAATTACAATGATGAATCTGATATAATATTTTTTTTACATAGAAATGTCTTTTACGGCTCAGCGGGGCTAGCACACTAGTGTTAGTCTACCTATTTTGTCTACAAAATATTTTTGTCGCGGTGGTCTAGCACAATAACTATGCCATAAATTTTACGTCGTCTGTATGCAGAAGCGACTTTACTATGGTGCAGGGGGTGCGACGGTGCACCCGGGCGCAGGGGTCTAGGGGCGCCGAGCGCCACTCGCCGCGCGCGCCGGCGCCGGCCGCGGCACGTCCAATGAACCTGCACGCGTGTGTGACGCCGGGCGCGGTATAAACAACCCACGTAAAAAGAGCTCCGGTTCGCATACATTTTGTATGGCATTCGGAGCTTTTCTTATGTGTCGAGTTACAGCAAAACAAAGCGCTCCACGAGCGGCTTTTTTCAATGGTAACTTTTGTTTCACAATACAATAATAGAATTAAAGATTTTATTGTAGTACTTTACACATTTTTATTTAAAACTAGTGGCTCCGTGAGCTGTAGACCTCGCGACAAACTTAACTTTGCCGTTGGAAAACTGTATATCCGCTAACTACTCCTAAACCACGCAACTCATTTAGATGCGGTTTTCACCAATGGACGACTTGGTTCAATAGGAAGGTTTATATGTACATAGCATTTTAAATAAGTTTTAATATTTTAGAGAAAATCCAATGTTTTTTTAATCAAGTCGTCGAAAAATTAAATTATTTGGCGCTAAAATAGCTGACGCCTGGCTTATCCTTAAGAAATATATCAAAATAATGTACTAAAGAATTGTAGTTCATTAAAAAGCCTAGCGAAAAGTCCGCGATGGCATATGTCTATCTGCTAAGATTGACTCACAGTAACCATTTTTATCTTTAAAATATTAATAAAAAATATTAGGTTATTTGCGAAGCTATTTTCTCCTATTCAGTATTAATCCTTATCGAAACAAATACCTTCCTTAGCTTGGGCATTTAATGTAGATTAAAATTGTCCTTTACACTATATCATTTAAATAAATACTTTAAAAGATATCAAGGATAAAAGAAACGGAACAATAATTCACGGACCGCGAGCTGTACCTCACGACAAACTTAACTTTGCCGTTGGAAAACGGATATCCCCATACATCAACTTAGGTCGGTTCAGTTTACCAACACCAATTGCAAAAACCCTATACCATATGCACCCGGATCTCCGTTCAGTGTTGAAAATACAAGGTGTTTGGTGTGTTTAGGTACCAAACACACCACGATTACATGTCTATACACTGTGACTGGTTATTCGATTGGTATAATCCTTTTAAGGGGATATAGTACAACTCATTTGCAACAAAAAAACATATAACCCGAATAACCCCTTCTGAAAATTATTAGTTTCTAAGATATTGTCGATTTGAAATTTTTTTTACGAAATGCGGATCTTCATTGGAATAAAAGGAAAAAATCAATTCGCCATTTTTTGGTGTAATATTTATTATGACTTTTCTAATAGCTAAGATGTCAGCAGTTTCATAAAATAACAAATAGCTAAAAAACGTATTGCTACATTTCATATTATTTAACAAAACTCCCATAGAAAATCACAAAAAATTAACCACTTCATTACAAGACAGTGAATTTTTTTAAATAAATGTATGTAAGTAAAAAAAAGTACATGCAGCGTACAAATTGCTTGCTTTACTAGATAAGCCTAAAGCTTCCTTGGTTTAATAGCTATCTAATCTAATGAGGTACAAAAGTTAACAAAATAAAGTAGGTATTGAAAATAATGAAGTATACATTATAATAGCACCTTTAGTAGGAAAGGCCATTGCTCCAAAAAGAGCGCTGGCGGCCATACATATTATATGCTCTTTTTACAATATTGGAGCGATGGCCGTTCCTACTAAATGTGCTACATTACATAGTTAGTTATACTTCATTATTTTCATTTTGTACCTTATTAGGCAGCTAAAGTCTGTTCGCCGAGAGTTGATAAATATTATGATATCGTCTCAAAATAGCGACTGTTGCTTACCTATCGCAAACTGTATGACGGGCGTCGCTTATCGCCGCGCGCACTGAGTTTCGTGGTACGAGGGACGCAGTTGTTGTCAAGTGCGGCACCGCGTCGGGCGAGCGAGCGCCATATATTGCCGTATTCCATTCTGGAATACGCTTCGAGTGTGTCGTTTGGGTTTTCGTGTGTTGTTTTAGACGAAGCAATTAAACGTTTCATAATAAAAGTCACCGACTCTTAGGCTTCGTTATTGTCGTTGTCCAATGATATGCCTGCAATAGGACATAGACAGGCTATTCAATAATTATATTATATGAAAAAAAAATTGTCCTTTAATTTTTTATTATCATTGGTAAAAATAATAAGCAAGCCGCTATTTGTAATGGGTTAAGAAGCCCTGATTTTTTTTTGTCAACGCTCGGCGTATAGACTTTAGTAAACTAAGGAAGTTTTTTAAACAGATGTACGCCGCATATTTATTTGAAAAAAAAAAAGAAAAATTACTGTTGTGTAATGAAGTAATAAATTTTTCGTGTTTTTCTATGCGAGTTTAGTTAAATAACATTAAATGTAGCAATACATGTTTAGTTACTTGCTATTACATAAAAAATGTGTAAGTGATTAAGGCGTAGTACCATACAATTGTATGGCTAATTTTCGTAACACAGAGGAACTTTTTAAACTTTTTCTTAACTACGGTTTAATTACGTACAAATTTTTTGAATAACTGTTTACTTCTTAGCTTTCAGAAAAGGCATAATAATACATCAAAAAATAGCAAATTTATTTTTTATGGTTTTTTTCCAAAAATTCCGCGATTTCACAAAATACAAACTTAAATCTTCAATATCTTAGAAATTAATAATTTTCGGACCGTGTATGACATTTTTTATAGCAAATGAGTTGTACTATATCCCCTTAAAAGGAATTTATCGAATAACCGGTCAGCCTGTATAAATATTTTCAATGTCAATAAATGGAATGCAATTTGTTTTAATTGACTCTCCATACAAAATGACCCATCAGCTAATCGAGTTAGTACCTATGTAAAGTATAATGTTTTTATACCATTTCAATTTTTTTGACATTGACATAACATGTATACGGACATGTTAACATGGGTACGTTTTGGTATCCAAAACTGTCAAATTTCTTTCATCGATTTTAAATTTAATCCTAAAACTATAGAGCTATCCATTATCCATTGGAGAAATTTGACAGTTTGTGGTAACTTGACGTGCTGTTATTTGTTTCCATTCCATTTTGACCGCGCATGATTGCACCCGGGCGCTACACGGGCTAGAGACGCCTCTGTCTGTATGTCTGTCTTGTGGTCTGTCTACGCATGACGCTTTAGTAGACATTATGTCTATACCCTTCCTACCCTTAGCACACTACACTAATGATAAAGTAGACAAAAATAATTGCAATTTTGATGGTTCTTTAAGATAATATTTTATGTAGATGGCTTCGTGAACCCGACAAATTTAATGCTGGTATTACACGATCGTCCATCACCCAAACTTATTGCCAACCCAACCGAATTAGAAGGTGGTTTAGACAAGTTGGTGCTGTTGCAAGCTGTTGTTGTTGTTGTTGTTGTTGTTGTTGTGTGGTGTTGGTGCAAGTTCGGCTGGGTTGGCTTATAAGTCGACTGGTTTGGCAATAAGTTCGGGTGATGGACGATCGTGTGGTACCAGCATAAGCTTCACTATTTTGAAGAACAAATTGGTTCTTATTAATTGATTTTCGCTAACACTATTCTTACCGAAGTTTGGATTTCTGGAGGAGAGGTCTCGATATTGCATGTCGTCATAATCATGGGAAGACTATTTTTTCACTGTTCATATTGTACATTCTCTCGTCTCGGGAAAAATTCAGGCATTATATGAATGTAAGTGGTGAATAATCACCTTGCCCTAAAATATAAAAGCATTAGAAAAGTGAAATAAATAAACTGGAATAATAATAATAATAATCTTTTATTCACTCTCACAATAGTTTTAACAATCTAGTTATAACTATTAACAAAGGTCATACCTGTGTGTAAGTTGAACCAGTGTGAGGGCTTGCCCCCGTAGCACAATAAGTTTTATCGCGTATCGATAAAAGCTAGTGTGCTAGGCTCGCTGGTGTCCGTACTAGGGAGCCCTGTATGACAGATCGCCGCTGGTAGATTCAACAAGGGCGTAGCCAGGATTCTGTTAAGGGTGGCCAGGCGAAGAAAAACCAAGAATATACCTAAGCGTGTAATTAGACAGGTTATTTATGTTAAAAATGAAAAACAATGACCAACCTCATCTTCAAGGGGGTGGGGGCAGCTGCCCCACCCCGTCCGTACCTCGCTACACCCTTGAGATTCAACCCATTTCAATTTATTCATGTGACAAGTAAAAAAGTCTTGATGAAAAGATTTGTTTTGATTTGTATGTACAAAATCATAATTAGTAATCGCGCACAAAGCTATTGCAGCAGCAAATTTTAAACGGTCGTCCTCCATCTTCTACGTTTCGGCGGCAGCTGAGCTATCCGAGTGCTCGCGTCGGCACCACTCGCCAAGCGCCTCGTCCGAGCGCCTCGTACGAGCGTGAAGCGCTGCTATTTTAAAAGTTTAAGAATTGATTTATTTTTAACTGTAGGTTGGCTGCAATGATATGCTTGTCAACAACTTCAGTGTGGTGGTGGTGAGATAGTGATTGCGCGTAGTGTTATTGTTTTGTGAGAAAAATTGTGAAACCTAACTAAATTTCGCACTATCATCAGAAGATTTCTATGCATTTTTAATTTATCTTAAGTTTTTTTGATTTTTTGGGAACTATGTGTTTCTTAAGAATGGTAAGTAGAAGTTCAACCTACATCAACATCATAGCTTTGGGCGTACGGCCGTGTGGCGATTGACAGCAATTTCATTAAACTTTTGTGTTTCATGAATAAAATATTTGTTAGGTAATAGATTCGACATAAAAGTAATGGCGTTAGCCTTTGGAAGTTGTGTTAGTAATTTAATCCATCGTAGGCTTTGGTTGATTTCGGATATGCATCCTCCATATTTTAGTGCTACGTGCATGGTACCAACTACACAAAAAAAGTAGCTAAGGAAGGCTGCTTGCGTACACCGATATTAACTTGCGTTTATTTTTGAGACATAGAAGTATCTGTTATTCCGTCAGTGTAGGTAGTCTCATTCCTAAATATTGCATGTTATGTCCACTTACCTATATTTGTACAAAAAATGTTATCCATCATGTCTCATGCACACTGAAAACTAATTAAGATAAATTAAAGTTTAAAGCAGTAACAACCACAGTCAGACCTACTTATTGATTAATGTGATGTGATTTACTTCTACTTATATGATATTTGTTTGACATACAAATACATTCATAAACAGTCTGAAAAATAGTACATGTCAGATAGACAGACAGAGTCAGATTGAGCGGCGGGGAACCGGGGCTACAGAGGGTCCCTACTATAGAAATTCCTAGGTAACATTTTCTAATGAATACTGAATAATATGCTAAATTTAATTTGTAAAAGAAAATTACAAAAATAGTCATCTATGTTTTGAGAGTGAAATTGCAGATCTCACTCTTTCATCAGTCACTTTAACATTGCTAAGTGCATTTCATATTTTTCTGAAATTAATGGTTAATAGTAATCAGTTGCGAGTGCTAAGATATATGGTAGCATGCAGTCATTCTAATGTACCATAGATTTGATTTTGTTTTTATATTTACAATGTACAGAGGCATATTTGAAGATTTGGCGCCCCGGGCAGTTAGCTTTGCCGCCCGATTACGTTATAAAAAAATATTGTAGGTAAGCTTGACAATAAAAAGTGCCCAAAGAAGGCCGCAAGGCTTCCCCGCCCCTCGCAGCCTGCCGCCCCGGGCCATGGCCCCCTTGGCCCTAGGGTAAATACGCCCCTGACAATGAATTTGTATTGTACTGTATTTGCCTACTATTTATACATATTGTCAGTAGTAGTGCAGTCCTACATATTTAAGCAGTTTGTAAATACTTCATACATTTATTTTAAAGATATTGCATGAAGTATAAAGAACTTCATAAATTGGCCTTTTTAAAAGAGTTTACCATCTAAACTTTGTATGTTTTTTCTCTCTTGTATCTGCAATTAGCTAGTTCAGCCATAATCAGCTTGTATGCAGTAATATACAAGTGTTTTAGTGGTGTTCCATCAAATAAACACAATACACACATGGAGTTCTAGTATCTTTTCAGTATTCTCATATTATCTTCATTTAACAAGTCCCTGGCAAGTTCGTTTAGTCCGCATTTTTATCCTTTCTTTTGTTACTAGGGTTCCGTATCTCAAAAGCAAAAAAGGAACTCTTATAGGATCACTTGATTGTTGGGTTGTCTGTCTGTCAAGGCCCTTTTTTTACAGGAACGCGTGGAGGTATCAAGTCTTTATTAATATCTAATACTCAGGCCTGCAATCCCTTGGAGCTGTAAACAAATATAACTTCAAGTAAATGCTATCAAAAGAAACTGCCGTTTATGATGCATATTGTGATACTGGCAAGGGAATCAAATCCTATAGGGTTCTTCCCGTTGATCTAGAATCATGAAATTTGGCAAGAAGCAATGTCTTATAGCACAAGTAAAACTGTAAATTTATAGTTAGAACAGAAATAAAAAATTTAATGAAATAGCCTTTGCAAGGTTGTATCACACTCGACAGTTGCACAGAGATATGAGCTTGCGAAAGTTATTTCTTGTCTTATTTCATAGGTAGGTTGTAGATGGTTACCCAGTTTTTAAAAGCTATTATGTAATTTTTAGGGTTCCGTGCCTACAAGGCGCTGTCTGTTTTCTATAGGTAAGTACGAGACCCTCGGCGCGCGAGTCAGACTCGCACCTGACTGGCTTTTTTTGCAGTATTTGTTCACATCTTCTTTGACAGTTATGTTCAAATATTTGTGTATCACTGCATTCCTTACAAGCCATTATGTGCAAGATATTAATCTGAGGATGTTATTCTGAAGTCTCTGTAATATCTCAAGTTTGGAATTGCTGGCAGATATCCAGATTTGTATTCCATATGTCCAGGTAGGTTTAATAATGGTTATTTACAAGAATTTGGTGTGAAGTGTGACAAAGGTATATGTGATATGATAGGTGGTGTAGAAAAATTATATCATAGTTCATCGTGTTGGTTGAAATTCACGCCTTCTAAATTATGACAGCTTAACTTATTTTATTAAAGATCATGCAGGTTCAGGTTCAGGATCATCATGCCGTTATGGGCCCAGGAAGCCCTGAAATAATTCATTAGTATTAATTGAAAAGTTAACCGGCCATGATAATTTTGCAACCTGGCAGTTTGCCGCGAAAACATACTGACAACATGAAGACCTATGGGATTATGTTGAGTCGAGCAGCGAAAAAGTTGATTCGAAGAACGACATCAAAGAGAAGTCTGAAATAATTTTTGACCGAGCGAGCGCGAAGCGCGATTAATGCATCTCCCTTTCAGTTTGGGCAAAAATGCTTTCGTACCTATGCATGTCAGCGCGGCGGACGCCCGGCTGTTCTCCTCTACAAGTCGCATTTCTCAACCGATTCTCGTGAAATTTTGTGAGCGGGTTTGATAATTATAAAGATTGTATTATCGATTCAGATGGTCGACATTTTCAAAATGGCGGAGATATAGGGGTCGAAAACCAAAAAAAAAAACCTATTTATTCGCGAGGTCAGCAGCTCACAGAGCCACTAGTATTGATTGATCCAATCAACTAAGTTTACTCATATACAAGAAGGTCTGCTACGTGGTCTCTGTACAACCTCTCACTGGATGTCAAAACGTAGAGGAGTAAGTATGTGCGCAAAATTATATCTACTGCCCATTATCTTCAAAAATTGGTTTTAAAGTGGATGATGAGTGGCCAAACGTAAGAAGGACACTTCAGAAAAGAAAAGTTGTTCAACCTACGCTGCTGTGTTGGTGCCTTCGTCCACACAAGATGAGGCTTGATATGTGGTCTCGCAAACTGACATTGGCACAAGCCTCCGGCCGCCATAATAAAGAAGAAGAACATTTTAATATACTCTTCTTATTTGGTATTGTTTTAAAATTCTTGATAAAATAAAGTAATAATATTCACTCCTAGTGCTTCCCAGCCTAATAGAAGTAAGAACATAATATAGCACATTCTACTTTCTACCAGTGGCGAAGCCTGCCTACAAGCCGATTCCTGACGGCTTTACCAAGCTAGAAAGGTACGGCTGGCTGTCAGTGAAGTCCAGGTTACTCTAACTAAATGTCAGACTCGCACGTACCGTTCTAATTCTTCCGGCTTCCCTTAGGAAATATTTGACGCTTCGCCACTGCTTTCTACATACAACTTTGACATATCGAAGGCCATGCACACTAGCTTGTATCGCGCTCATAAACCTTCCGTTTCTTTTTAACTAATTCATTGAAGTATTTTTTATTTATTTAATTAGGGTCTATCAACAATTGCTCACACTAAGAGCCTTGCCTCACCGGGACGCCATGGCGACGTCGCCGGCTACGTATCCTAACAGTTCATATAAAAATGTATCGACTGTCACTCACTTGGTGACGCTTTGACAACGTAGCCAATTTGGAGCGTAGCCACGATTTACGGCTCCCTACGTGGTGACTCGATGCTCTGGCAGCCTGGCACCGTCGCCACTAAAATGTATACGCATAAGCTGCACCTCACTCACTCAGTCGCCAACCGGCCGCCATTTGGACGCTTTATCATATATTAGCACAAATTCATTTGTGTGTAGTGTCGAAAAAATGAGTTTCAATACAGAGAGATAAATCTCCATATAATTTTAAAATACGGAACCCTAAAAACACCACTTCGGCTTCGATCCGATGTAAATGGATGAACCCATATTTTCCTTTTTTCTTTTTTTCTCTTGTATTTTTCTGCGCCGAAAATAATAAATAAGTTCAATCTCCTTTACGTCCATTCCTACGGTCGTCGTCGAACTGACTGGAGAGTAGCCATGGCTACTCTGTTTGGCGACCTTTGGATGCCTGGGGTAGCCATGCTTGCGTCACCGGCGACTTCGTCATGACACGTCCGTGTTGCGGTCACCGACTTACATATGTGTACCAAGTTTCAACTCAATCGGACCAGTACTTTCGGAGCAAATTGACAGACGGACAGACCAGGCAGGCAGACACACGAGTGATCCAATAAGGGTTCCGTTTTTCCTTTTGCGGTACGGAACCCTAAAAACCACGGTTTTGTAGGTATTTCCGCTTGAATATCACCACAATGCTTCCCACAAACTAGACGAGAGGATTGCCACCGAGTATTCCAGGCATCGCGCATGTGACGCAAATCAAGCGCTCTAGCATTACGGGAGAAACACTGACTATATTTATTACATGCCGAATGAATTGGCTTGTTTTGCGCAAAAGTCCGTTATTCGTTTCCTTTGATGCCGCTGTGACTGTGACCAGGAATCCAGGCCCACACTACTTCTACTTTTTCATTGTAGCATTCGTAGAGAACTTCTCAAACTTTTTGAGTTAAAACGAAGTATTCTTTTGCACGGAAAGGACGTTTAATTAAATCCTGCAAGCAGCTACGAGGGTTCGTAAGGATAAGCGATTTATCAATGTGATGGGATTGAACAAATGACACGATTCAATAGTTTAAAGATGAAAGAAAACACAAACCTTTTAAATTTATCTGAGACAACAGATCATCTGACATGTTTCACCTGCAAGGAAGGTAAACAAACACGATTACCATTTAAACGTGATGGTTCAAAGGCCAAAAGCCTTTTGGAATTGCTTCACTCTGATCCGATGGAAAATCTATCACTTGGAGGTGCCAAATATTTCATAACGTTTCTCGATGACCACTCACAGAAATATAATAACTAGACTATCGTATAAGAATTCTTTGAACAGACAATGGCTTGGAGTATGTCAACAAGAACTCTGACTTCTTAAAAATTGCTGGAATCATACACCCGGTTACCACTCCATATACACCAGAACAGAACGGGACAGCAGAACCTATGAACAGACCCCTTGTTGAAAGAGTGAAGTGCTTGCTCTTAAACGCCCTACTTCCAAATCTTTACTGGGTTGATGTTGATGCAATTCATACTGCAGCGTCAATCGCTCGCTTTCGAAATCTCTGTCATTCAAAACACCTGAAGAAATGTGGCTTGGTCAGAAACCAAATGTGAATCACATGCGTGCGTGTATTTGGTTGTGAAGCTAAGGTTCAGGTACAAGAAAAGCGGAAGAAATGGGATCCTAAGGCACAAAAGATGATATTTATTGGATACTGTGAGAAACCAAAGATTACAGATTTATCATACCCAATTCAAGAGCAGTTAAAAGCAGAAATATGTACTGTAATTCTTGAGTCTGTCTTTGTGAAAAGAGATTATGTACCTATTGAAGTGAAAACTGAAGGAAAAATTATCCAAAAGGAAGATAAAAGCTAAATAGGGCGATAGGTGCTCCCGTCTGGCTCCTGCGTTACACGGGTTACACCTTTCAGGGCATCAGCTGACGATCTTTCCACCGATATACAGCCAACTGACATTTTTATTTTTCACAATAGCATATAAACTGTTTTTCGATATATTTTCAATTAAGAGATAATCACAGAAAAAAAAAATATTTTTCTCATTTTCTGGTTACCAGCTGATGTATAACCCACCACTTTATAGTCAGCTGACTTTTTTCTTTCCTTCAAGATATTGGGTTAGTATCTGATAAATTCTCAACCGGGAGGACATGACAAAAGGACAGTTTTTTCTACTTTTTTGGAACATTACCGCTGCTCAACCCACCCATGGAATCGCAGCTGACGTTCACGAGGCTTCATGATACAACTCTCTGAATCATTAGGAGTTATCGGCCGGGAGGGTATTGGTGTATTGGTCATGAAAATCTGTTGCTGGCCCGCCGACCGTATGTATGGGATGCACTGAGCGACAAATAAATGACTCGCGGGCAGGTCGTGCTAGACGTGCTGAGGATATTAAGCATGTTCACATGCACACAAAATATGCTTTTATCTACACTCATATCATAAAACCTCCATTGGTTAATCAAAAACCATAGGAAATGACCACCATTTTGACAACCAATTAGGAAAAACCAGTGCTGCGATGAAGAAATAACATGACTTCTTTATCGTTTTTAGTAAAGAAATAAGATTAAATTTGGAACAGCTGTCAAACTCAAGTGGGTCTCTATTCTAGTATCCATAGTTATTAAAACAGTTATTGATACGAAACGTCAATTCAGTATGTTTTTTTTAATATAAACTGCACAATATTTGATCTCGAGTGACTTGAGAATAGAGACTTCATCCTTTTGTCTATGATTTAAAAAAAAAATGGTCTTGACGGAGGATCGAATTGCCGCCATTATGTTGGTGTTTTGCTAAACGAAAGTAGAATTGTTGTTGAATTGAATAGAAAAAGTTGTTTGTAATTTATATTTTAGTTGAAAATATGAATAGTAGTCTTCTCGGAGTGTGTGTGATGTGAAAATGCGCCGGATATCGGAAATATGCAGCCACGATTGCAACAAATAACTTGTTGCCAGAAAATATTGTTTCTGAACCCATCATGGAGGATTTATATGTGTGTAGATAAAGTTATGTATGCAACTCTGCATTATTTGGCCTTAAAACACACGTGCGATCTTATTATGAAACTCGCTAAAAGCTCGTTTCATAAAACCGCACTAGTGTTTTAAGGCCTATCATTATGCAACCGTTGCATAAACTACTATTGCAATTATAATAATAGGCATGAAACGCTTAGGGTAACTAACGTATTTAAGTTGATAAGGATTAATACTGTCCGTCTAAATAGCTGTCCAATTATCGCAGTGTACGTGACCATTTTTTTAGAAGATAGAATAGGTATAGTAATCCTATAGGTAGGTAGGTAGGTAGGTAGGTAGGTAGGTAGGTAGGTAGGTAGGTATAGGTAGGTATCCTTAAAAGGTAGACATATGCCATCGCGGACTTTTTCGTAGATCTTTAAAAGAGAAATATCTCACTGTTGTTTTGTTATATCTCAAGGGGATAAGGCAGCGTTTGCGATGAAAGCTCCCAGGCGGCTTGATTTTTTCCGACGCTTCCATCAATTCTCGTTTCATTTCAACCAATTTCCACAAAACCTTGACATATAATATACCTAAACTTTCCTTATGATTCACTCTTATCTATTGGTGAAAACCAGATGAAAATCCGTTCAGTAGTTTTTGAGTTTATTGGTAACATACAGACACAAAGACGCGGCGGGCAACTTTGTTTTATAAAATATTGTTTCTGAACCCATCATGGAGGATTTATATGTGTGTAGATAAAGTTATGTATGCAACTCTGCATAATTTGGCCTTAAAACACACGTGCGATCTTATTATGAAACTCGCCTATCGGCTCGTTTCATTAAAACCGCACTAGTGTTTTAAGGCCTATCATTATGCAACCGTTGCATAAACTACTATTTCATAGATAAGTACGGGACGCTCGGCGCGCGAGTCTGACTCGCACTTGACCGGCTTTTCGTGTCTAAATTAACATTAAATGGGCTATTTTATAAGCTATAAGATTGCAACTATATATGTTTTTTCTTCACAGATGTTAAATTTTTTCGATACTTATGTTATAAATGCGAAAGTAACTCTGTCCGTCTCTCTGTCGCGCTAACACGCGAAAACTACTGAACCGATTTAAATGAAATTTTGTACACAGATAGTCTAGAGCCTGAAAAAGGACATAGGCTACTTTTTAATGCGAAAAAAGGGTTGTAAGTGGTTGAAAGGGGGGGATGAAAAGTTGTATGGCCTCCTTTTTTTAAAGTCGGTTAAAAAAGTAGGTTTTTTTGAAGTCGGTTTTAAATAATTCACCCGATCTCTATTGATAGTTGTCGCAATGAGTAGTCTTGAGCTTAGAAAAGCTAGTTTATTAGGTGACGATATACAGGAAATATTATTAAAATTACGAATTACGAAAGAAACGAAGATATTGGGTGCGGAAGATATATGACAATTCAATGATAGCTTCAAATATATAAGTGGTCCATGCCAGTGATATCACGAGTACTTATTAGCATACAGGTTTTACTTTATCGAATGATCTGCGTTCGCTGCATTCGGTGACCTAATTCAGCCAACAGACGCCGTACGTATAACAAAAAATAAACACGTTTGTTGTATGGGAGCCCACTTAAATATTTATTTTATTTTAATTTTATTATAAAATTTTTAAGTGAATATATATCTAAATATTCTGTGAATATTTCAAGCGTCTACCTCTTGCCGTTCTCAATATCGAGGAAAACGAGCCAAAAAATCACGTTTGTTGCATGGGAGCCCCCTTAAATATTCATTTTCTGTTTCTTAGTATTTGTTGTTATAGCGGCAACAGAAATACATCATCAGTGAAAATTTCAACTGTCTAACTATCACGGTTCATGAGATACAGCCTGGTGACAGACGGACGGACTAACTGACGGACAGCGGAGCCTTAGTAATAGGGTCCCGTTGGGTACGGAACCCTAAAATGCCCTTGCGCTTTGCTTGACTCGTCTTGATGGGGGCACTACCGGGCCCCCAGATAAAACCGAATTACTTTTGCAAGGTGACTCAACGTTGCATAAAGTGAAAAGAGTTCGCGGGTGTTATCCCATGTTAAATGTCGTACGTATGCGAGCGTCACCGGACAGAACATAATCGCACTTGCTCGCCTGTTCGGGTTTTATTTACAATTTGAATTGTATATTGAAATTCGGATTGGTATTGCAGGTATCACCAAATGTCGCGAGCTGCGTGTTGCAACAAGCTGGCACTTTTAACGGCCGACTACTGTCAAGTCATTTGTAGTGGTCGTTTGCGTGCTAGCCACAGCGAGGAGAAGGCGCCACGTGTGGGCCTGCGTACACCCGGGGGCGAGCGCTCTGCGCCGCCCCACAATTGCATATGTAAGTGCGATTGCATTGCTAGTATGTGTGCGATTATACGCCTCCCACTCCCACTGCTATGGCAATTTAGGCGCGGATGTTTACCTGCGCCTCTATTCGGGAACGACCAAGTGATATTGTAGCGACCTGTGAGCGAGATTCTCATCCCACTCTTCCAAACGATGCGTAATGCGTAAGAGCGGAATGCGAATCTCGCTCGCAAGGCGCTACAATACCACTTAGACGTTCCCGAATAGACGCCCTGCTATCGCGAATCTCGCACCTATTGCATAACTGCTACTTCATCATAGCAGTTCATCACCCCGATTACAGCCTAGCAATTAAATGACAGTTTGCGATCATGCGAGTCTTTGATGTGTTATCAGATTTGTGTTTGAATTCATATAAGCTTTTAAGATTTTTGCTTCAACTAGTAGAACCCACCTATAAGTAGATAGATTTTTGAATAAAAATTTAGTGATAAGTAATGTGCCACCTAAATCGCTTATGGGCCGGTATTGGAACAATTAATTTGGACAATGAGTGAAATAATCATAAATATTTCTGAACTTTCACATTTGTTTAGAACTTAGAAGCCACTGATGCCCGGAATAACATTTTATTACTAAACAGAAATATGTGTTAGTTACCCGTAATTTAGGTATTTGAAACTCACCTTCATAACTGAGATTTAAAAAAACTTAAACTTGAGTATTCTTCAACTATAGTATACAATTTTCAACGTGTAGACAGTTTTTACTAATATTTCGGCATATGTCAAATGACATAGTGATATGAAGTTAGAAGTTACTAAAGTTAAAGTTGTTTTACTCTGTTTTTTTTTTCACTTTCAATCTTTCACAAAGAATACCTATAGTTAAGATGAACTACAGAAACCTTTTGAAGGGTTATACGTGGCGCTAATGTGTGCTCACGACGTACTACTACTACTTATATAATATAGGTACTTACCCCAATTACCCTTTCCTAACCGCGTTCTTGTACGGTGGTTCATGTGAGAATGCGCGTATACATACAGGTCATTTAAAATATTAGAGCGCATGTACTCCCATATTCTCTTCCCGTATTTACATTGCATTGCATTGAGCTGGATTACGTAATTCTTTTGTCTTCATTTAGTTTCTAGTATTTTTTTTTATCATACTCATCAAGAACCATTAACATATTATGGTCCCGTCATCCAGCAACAGATTTTCATGACCAATCCCCTCTCGGAAGATAACTCGTAAAATGATTCAGAGAGCTGTATCATGAAGCCTGGTGAACGTCAGCTACGGTTCAGTGGGTGGGTTGAACAGAGTTAACCTCCCACGCAGGTAGAAAATAAAAATTATTTTAATCATTCCCTACCGATTGAGCATTTATCAGATTATAGCCTACCTATCTTGAAGTCGGTCCAAAAAATCCATCAGTCAGCCGACTTTTTTTCTCTCTGGAACATTTGACGAGTTATCGCCAGAGAGGATTAATGATTGAAGAAATTTCTACCGCCGCCAGCCTGCTCGTAGACTATTAATTTTATTAAAAACTGACATGATTTCACAGTACTTGAAAACACTGGATTCATATTTGAGCTTATGTTTAATATCTCTATCTCTTCTCTATCTCTATCTCTATATAGTATAAAACAAACTCGCTTTTCGCCTCTGTCTGTATAGCCGCTAACTCCTCCTAAACCAAGCAACCGATTTTATGCGGTTTTCACCAATGAACGACGTGGTTCATCAGGAAGGTTTAGATGGATATAACATTCTAAATAAATTTTAATATAGTAGAAATAATTCAATGTTTTTCAATCAAGTCGTCAAAAAATTAAATCAGGCGCTTACGCTCACAATGGCTAAACCTTAAGAGATACATCAAAATAATGTACTAAACAATTGTAGTTCTTCAAAAAGCCTAGAGAAAAGTGCGCGATGGCATACGTCTATCTCTACTAATGTTGAACGCGCTGCAGACATTATTGCATGCATACATTGTTTATGTTTTCGTTTTTGGTTTCTTTCACACCACATAATTATTTCCACACATTCTGCGAATTGGGCTTGCTCCAAGCCCGATAATCTCTGTTTCAGCTCTTCGTTTCGGCCTTAGGTATTTTATATAAGTTTTTTAAGTAATAACAATGGTTTTCTAAAGCAATGACGTTGCCTTGAAGTGATTTCATTTAACGCTCGTAGTCGTTTATCTTGTCGGAGAAGAATTGGAGTGATGTTTGCGTCATCGTCTTCAGCTTCTGGTAGAACATACAAGCATTTTGGCCTCGCGGTAACCGCACATTGCAGGCATTTCCAATCGATTGAATTCGTGTGATCCGTTGTAATAACCATATATATGACGCATGAAGTCACTTGTTGCACTTGCTACACATTATCTCAGGGGCCTTTTTGTTATACAATTTTAACATTAAATGTTTATTAAGCAAGGGTGAATGCACCTACGCGTATTACGTTATCTATTGAAGTCGCGTTCGAGTCGGTTCGCTGCGAGCGTGCGACTGAAGGTAAGTTACAAATACCTACCTTAAACTAGTAGCTCCGTGAGCTGTAGACTTCGCGACATACTTAACTTTGCCGTCGGAAAACTGATATCCCGATACAACGACATAGGTCGTGGTCAGTTTACCAACACCGCAAATAATTTTTGAACCACAAAAACCCCATATCTCCGCCATTTTGAAAAAAAAACGAAAAGTTGAATTGACAAAAAATCTATATAATTATCGAACCTGCTCAAAAATTTCACGAGAATCGGTTGAGAACTACGACCGGTAGACTAGAACAAATAGACAGACGTCGCGCGGAGAGCCGGACCATACGAAAGCATTTTTGCCCCAGCTGAAACGGAGACGCTTCGCTCGATAACTATAATTACCATTTACTTATAAAATTGATTCCAGGCAATCAGTAACTGGTTGTTTACCATAATTATATGAATCTTGAAAAATAGAAGCTTCTTTGACTCAGAAACATACCTTTACTGATTTATTAAAAGCTGATGAAAACCCATTTGCTTCCAAATGATATGTCGTCGACACGACACTTATCGTAGCCTATCGAACAGCAAGCGCAGTGCGAATTTACTTGTGGCGCTGAGCGTTCAATAACTAGTTTCCGAAAACTGAAACGAAAGGTTATGAATTAAAATTAGTCCTTAAGTTAAACAATAAAGCCAGGTTTAGACAGGGTCAGTGCACAAGTCAGTATCGGCGCCGAACCGACTGAACTCAAAATATTCGTGTGCGAATATAGTTACAAGTCAGCGTTGACCTCCCACCGCTGTACTGACTTCAAATCAATTTACATTTGGTTTTGCTCGGGTCAGCGCTGACTTGTCTTGAATTCGAAGTTAGTCACTGACCCTGTCTAAACCCAGCTTAAGCGCAAAACGATCCTAATTTGTTAAATTTACTTGTGTAGTATTTGAGTAGTATTTTTGCTTTGCAAACCATTTCAAGTTATGTTTTAATATTGCATTGGTGTAGAGGCTGGAAAGTAAGCAAAAGATGGACCAGTGAAATCGAATGCCGAGCCGAAGGTGAGGCCCTCGAAGACACGAGTCCGTCTATTGCACTTTCGGCCTAGACCGCGACGCGATTTAGTTTAAGATATTTTTTATTGTATAAACTGGCAGTGGCAGCGCTTGAGGGTAAGCCGGTGCATATTTTCTTAAGTCAAACATTATAATAGTATTAATTACTTATTGTATTAGTAAATAAATAATTATTAGCATGTAGTGTATTTATATGTACAGCGCTCCCTGAGTCAAAGACGGTGCTGGCTGAAAATCAGCGCTGCAGGTGTCTTACACCTCAGCATTATGCTGAGCCAGTGTCCCATTCACAGCCGCGAGGACACAAACACCACTTTTTTGTTTTTATTGTTTAAATGTTTATTTATTTTACTCTGTGTGTCTTCTGTGTTAGTGAATAAATGTTTCCTTCTTTCTTTCTTCTTGCTTTCTATTAACATATAAAATGTTTTTTTTTTATGTAAATAAATGCAATATTTAATGAGTAATAATATAATATTTAAAATAGAAATGATACACCGGCTTACCCTCTCGCTTCGCCTCTGTAAACTGATCACCCAAGGGGGCGCGGTGGAGAGGGGAGCGAGTAATGCCGTCGCCAGCGCGTGCCGGCCGGCGCAGTGTCGACCGTGAGCTTCGCCTCACTGGATTCATCACTCTCCGCGCGTCACCCGCGTAAGCGGGTGGCGTGCGTGGTGGGGACTTGACAGGGCTTACCCTTTGAGTCAGTCTCGATCGCAGCCCGTAACTGCGGGCTGGTCTTTATGCCTTCATGGCTTTCGCCATCATGGCTTTCTTATGGCCTCTCTGTGGCTTTGGGTGTGTCCCGGTAGCCATTCCGCGGCGTGCGGGTTCTTGTGCCTATCCTGGCTTTGTGCCTATCTTTGTGAGTGCCTGCCGTTACGGACAGGGGGCTCATCGGATGCAGGCACGAGCTCTCTCGGTAGAGCTCGAGTGCGACGATCCGGGGGGCGCGCGTGCAACGGCGCAATCCCCTGAAGCAGCAGGTGATCCGAGTTATCGGCGCGGTAGAACATCCCACGCGCGAGGCGGCTAATGTGAGCTTCGCCTTGTTATGACGATTGTTTTGTACCGTATCTTTACGCGCTCCCCCCTCACCGGCGTCCGACCGAGTATGACAGTTTTTCAATAGGTACATAGTGCTTTTTACGACTACTGCGAGGAAGAAACATACATTATTTTCAGCTTACCTTTAAGCCAAAACCAGCCAAACCATTAGATTTTTGATATGTATCCATCCAAAAGCCTTTTCAATAAAGTAGTCGATTTGTGTAATTTTTAATGTTCAAGTTATGTTGCTTTTGAACATTGAATAAATACCCCATAAATGGAGGGTGGTTTAATTTTTGAAAGTTAATCAAAATGCCAGCAGAACACTCTCGGAGAAAGATTTTGTTTTATGTTGTTTATCCACGAGATATAGTTTCCATACCCTTTAAATATATTTCTGTGTTCATATCACAATCGTTACTAGAAGAATTCATTTTTACAATCGACTCCTTTGGTTTTACTAAATCGACACGAATCATTTTCACGCGCCTATTTTTTTTAACTACATTTTTTAACGGACCCTTTTTTGATGGCAAGTATTATTCATATTATTAAGCTTTTGGCCGCCCCAGCTGGCTGCGGCCGACAGTGGATTTTCGTGCCCCTGACGCCACGACGGCTATAGCCGACACAAATTTCACGCTCTAAATCATGTGTAATATAAAACTTTACAAGTTTTTTTTTTTTTGGTTCTTTGCAAGTGTACTTTAGCCTAAACCATAAAGTAGTGGCTCCGTGAGCTGTAGACTTCGCGACAAAGTTAACTTTACCGCAGGAAAACTGTTATCCCCGTACATCCACATAGGTCGCGATCAGTTTACCAACACCGCAAATAAGTTTGTAATCGTAAAAACCCCCATATCTCTACCATTTTGGAAAATTTCGAAAATCAGATAAGAAAAAAATTGTGGTTGGCCCTAACAATGAAAGAAAATGACTTTATTCTGTAAATGGGCCTTCAAGTGGATTCGGTTAAGGCAGAGGATTTCTACGTTTATATTTATGTACGCGAGTACAGTGGATTCATCCATACTTGTCTTATTTGGTAAACCTGTTTCTAACCTCAAAATGTGCATCTTTTTGGGGAAATAGCTATTTTATCCTGAATAAAGCAAACCTAGGCTGAAAATTGGCAAAGCGTTGTCTAAAATATTGTCTCCGGTTCATTTATTTGCAAGGAAACAACTGTTATAGCCAAAAAAGGTGCATTTTGAGTTTAGAAACTTGTTTACCAAATAAAATAAGTCCAGTATGGATGAATCCACTGTATATTGTAAATTGCTGATCTTTTTTATTGTGATTTGTTTAGATTCCCACCAAATGGTTCATTGACGTCACTTCAAACTAAGCATGATGTAGAGTTGGATCCGAATACAATTGGTCCGGAATCGTTAGCATCAGGCGATTGTTTAAATGACTTTTCACCAGTTCATCAACTACTTTTGGACAAGTAAGTGTAAACAGCGTATACTTAACTAAGTATCTCTCTATTCAGCTTTTTTGTCTCACTGCGGGTCACAGGGGTTCCTTCTTAAACTCAGGGATTAGTGTTTAGTCCGCACGCCCGTCAAGTGCCAGTTGGGGACTCACATTATCGCGCCGGTTTCTTCATGATATTTTAGTTTCAGTAGGTCCAAACCAATTTCCTTCCAATGTTTTTGTTTCACCTAAATGCTCCTGGCAAATATCAAATTCAAATATACAACTTCAAATCTCCCGAAGTCACCGTTTGATGACTACTAACGAAGACTAAATTTGAATTTCATATATAATGATTTTTTACTAGAAAATACTTTGCCGTGCCGTTGTGTTGGTATGCGCCGGCCCTTAATTTATCAATAGCTGTCAAATTCAATTTTACACATCTGTTCCGAACTGTGAACCGATGTCTGAATCCACGAGTTATAACGACAAGCTCGTCTCAACGCTAGGCTCTATTTATTCATAACTAAGTCATCTTCAATTTAATATTGTTACCATACATTTTCAGGACCGAAGAACTAATCAAGATGAACCCGGGATCTGATAAACCATCGTCTGCGTTAAATGGCAGGCTGAGGCCAAGGAAGTCAAAAATTCCCAGCTCGCAAACAAATAGATCACTTCGTCGATCAGACGGAAAAACAGGCCAGGATAAGTTTAAGCGGACTAGCACCCCTTTCAAAGCGCCGCCAAATAAACAAGATGATCTCTCAACCAAGTCTGATACTATATTGCTTTGCCCTTGTTGTGATAGGAATTTCACTTCTAAACAAACTTTATCAAAACACGTACAGCGAATGCATGGGTCGAGTTCGAAGCAAGACAGCTTTATTACCTGCCTGTTCTGTACCCATTATGAAGCTGAAGCCAACAATATCGTTTGGCACATGGGGGTATCCCACCCTCACCAGTACTTCGCTTGCCTAAACTGTCACACGCGTTATCCTTCTCCATCTGATCTAGCAGAACATAAAAGTAAAGCATGTGATTTGAAACTGCCCTACCGCAGTAAGCTTCGCCAGAAAGTATCAACGGGATCTTTAAAAGAAACGAATTCCTTGAATATTGACAACATAGATCATTTTCGAAAAGACAGTAATATTTTCTCAGATGCACACGGCTACAATGGCATGGTCATTTCCTGTGAATTGAAACCATCACAAAAAGGTGACGGTGCTGACATTGAAGACAACATAACAACGAACTTGATACTGCCACCCAGTAAAAGTCTAGGTAGCAGTACAGTAGTAGAGAAGAACGCTGTCATTGTGTTGGACGATATTCAGTGGAATAAACGGATACCTCCTAATTTTTCGTTCCATAACACAGACGCTGATCAAATCCTCTCCAGACTGGGCGTAGTACATCGCTCGCCCCGAACAGGGGAATCTAGTAAAAGGGATTGGAAAACTATAGACGACTCGTCACAGAAATTTGAAAAGTGTTTTGATACTACTTTCTATTCTAAAGTGGCAAGTAATGTTCACGAGAATTTAAGCAAATTTTTGGATGGATCTTTTAATTTTAATCCTGATCCAGACAGTACTATTAAAACAAGGAAATCTAAAAATAGTGTTATGATTAATACTGCTGAAGGATTTCCGATACTCCTAGCGAGTGAGCAATATTCACGTAATGAGTTCGATCGGTACATGCCACGAGCAATTGCTCCTAAACACAAGTGGAAATGGGACAATTTAGAAAGTGAGAAGCATCCTATCAATCCCCAGGTCAAGCGTGATTCGCACACGAATAACTGCATCATAACATTGGTCTCAAGTTTGGATATATGGACGCAACTGCGTATGAGGCATAAGTTTGAAGAAAAATTTGGCTGCGCGCCGCTAGAGAAAAAGACTGAAAAACAGATAATCATTAGTAACGAGCTGAAAGATATACTAGAAAGCAGAGAACTGCCCATGTCATCATCGCGAGTTGCGAAAGTGACAAATAAACCGAGGGTGAGCAGCGCCGGCGCAGAGTTTCCTGCGTCGCTGGGCCTCAAACCGTCAAGTTCGCGAGAGACGCCGGCGCCTGCGGTGCTCAGCGGCGAGTGGGTGCGCCCGCGCTGCTACGTGTGCTGTGCGTGCGGCGCGCAGAGCGCTGACTCGCGCGCCGCTTCCTCGCACGCCTCCACGCAGCATCCGAATGTTCAAGTACAGCAGTACGAAATTGTAGGGGAACAGTTATTAAATGCTGACATTCTTAAACACCTCTACGTTCCCCCTAGTCAGATGTGCAACCGGACGCGCCCTCTTAGAGGATTCAGGGAATGCACCAAATGCAGCAAATCGATTACCCTTGAAGATTTACACCAGCACATGTTGGATTGTGCTGGGGACACTCCAACGGTGCGCAGAAAGTGCCGATATCGCCCCTTTGGAGTAAGAAGACGTCGGACAAGGCTACCTGATAACACAATACGTAAAAAGATTCGTAAAGATATTCGAAGTAGACCCAAGAACCACCTCAGACTCAGGCCTATCAAAACAGAAGTTGGAGATGGTAAGCTATACATCTTATTATCTTATTGTTTTGTTGTACATTTGGAACATTCTTCTTTATTACCGACAATGATTTGACTCCAATATTGTATCAAGTTACAATTATTATGAGTTCTGCTTGTATTTCTCGAATTATATTATTTAGTCGATTCACAACCATAATTCATCGTAAATAAACAGATTTCGGCTTTAACATTTTTACAATTGCATCGTTTTCAGTATCACCTTTCGTTAGCCAGAGTTTACACTCTTTGATTTATGGCTGCTATACTACTTAGCACAATTCTGCCTGTATACGTAGAACTCTTATTTATTATGTGCCAGTATCGAGTAACTATTGAGTTTGGCACGTGGAAAAATTAAATAGGGCCAGACTCAATGATACCTAAGTGGCGAGCCTAGGAAAAGAGATATTAATATGTTAGCGCGAGACGAGGGAGGGGGGAAAAGTGACATAATATAGAAGCTACGATACCACTGTGGCTCGGGATCCATACTTAATACTTACTTACTACTTTTAGTTTTTAAAAGGATGTTTAGAGATTGTGTGTTGGGACTAGAGATGCAACGGATATCCGGTTACTATCCGGTATCCGGCCTATCCGGCCATGATTTTACTATCCGGCCGGATACCGGATAGTCAGTCAGTATCCGGCCGGATACCGGATAGTAAAAGCTTGAAATAAACGAAATCCACGTGTTATCAAATTAAAGCTTGGTTTCTTGTAATTTAAACATAAAACTTCAGTTAACATCACGTCGTGCACGTTTGAATATTCGCAACTGACGTAATAGAGCGCGTATTTAACCTCAAACGGCCTCACCGCGCACTTACAATAGTTACAATTCGTAACAAGTTCAAACTTGCTCGCCGCGCGAAGGCCGCGCCAGCTAACACGACTTTAGAGATAGCTAATGTGCAGCCAGATATCCGGCTATCCGGCCAATGGCCATGCCGGATATCCGGTATCCGGCCAAACCACTATCCGTTGCATCTCTAGTTGGGACTATCAACTAGTGGCTCCGTGAGCTGTAGACCTCGCGAGAAACTTAACTTTGACGTTGGAAAACGGCATATCCGCTAACTCCTCCTAAACCACGCAACTCATTTAGATGCGGTTTTCACCATTGGACGACCTGGTTCATTGGGAAGGATTATATGTACATAGCATTCTTAATAAGTTTTAATATAGTAGAGAAAATCCAATTTTTTTTAATCAAGTCTTCAAAAAATTCCATTTTATGGCGCTTAAATAGCTGACGCCTGTTTAAACCTTAAGAAATATATCAAATTAATGTACTAAATAATTGTAGTTCTTTAAAAAGTCTAGAGAAAAGTTCGCGATGGCATATGTCTATCTCCTGACATTGACTCACAGTGACCATTTTTAGGGTTCCGTACCGGGACTATAGGGTCCCGTTTTACCCTGTGGGTACGGAACTCTTTTCACTTAATGCAACGTTGAGTCACCTTGCAAAAGTAATTCGGTTTTATCTGGGGGCCCGGTAGTGCCCCCATGAAGACGAGCCAAGCAAAGCGCAAGGGCACTTCCTACCTAACGGGTAAAAACGGAACTGTTACTAAGACTCCGCTGTCCGTCTGTCCGTCCGTCCGTCTGTCACCAGGCTGTATCTCATGAACCGTGATAGTTAGACAGTTGAAATTTTCACAGACTATGTATTTCTGTTGCCGCTATAACAACAAATACTAAACTCCAGAATAAAATAAATATTTAAAGGGCTCTCATACAACAAACGTGTTTTTTTTTGCAGTTTTTAAAGATGATGGTACGGAACCCTTCGTGCGCGAGTCCGACTCGCACATGGCCGGTTTTTATGTTTAAAAAATTTATTAAACATTATTAGATTATTTGCGAAGCTATTTTCTCCTATTCAGTATTAATCCTTATCCATACAAATACATTTTCTACCTTGGGCATTTAATGTAGATTAAGATTGTCCTTTATTCTATATGATTTAAATAAATACTTCAGAAGATTCAAATATTAAAGAAAACAAAAAAATAATTCACGAACCGCGAGCTATACCTCGCGACAAACTTAATTTTGCCGTTGGAAAACTGGATATCGCTATACATCGACATACGTTGGGTCAGTTTACCAACACTGCAAATAAGTTTGTAATTGCAAAAACCCCCATATCTACGCCATTTTGAAAAATTTCGAAAAACTGAATCGTCAAAAAAAATCTATATAATTATCAAACCTGCTCACAAAATTTCACGAGAATCGGTTGAGAACTGCGACCTGTAGACGAGAACAAATGGACAGACGGACAGCCGCCGGACATCCGCTGGACATACGAAAGCATTTTTGCCCAAGCTGAAACGGAGACGCTTCGCTCCCTTCGCTCGCTCGGTCGATGAAAATCACTGACTTGTACTATAAGATAACCAAACACCGGATTGACGGGGGCAACTTAACTTTTACGCAGCTTCACACCATTTTCTGCTGGAAAAAAATTACGTGATATTTGCTACGACCCCCTCTCTCCCCCAAGTGAGATTTAGTAAGATTCATCTCAATCCCCCCCCCCCCCTGAGCACCTCACGTAATTTATTGAAGCCCCCTTTCTTGCATACATATATATGCGCTCGCTCTAGCGCATATATATATGTATAGATACAGTTGCGCAACCGTCGCAGCCTATTTAACCTAGGGCATTAAAACTACGTTAATGTCTTTAAGTTCTGTCATCAACAGTCGACATTATGCTGAGCCACATCGTTCATTTCTGATATAGGCGCATTCTAACATAATTAATAAGTTTAAACAGCCATATCACTATGTAAAATGAAAGGTATACCTCGTCCGCTGTAAAAAAAGCGCAGGGCGGCAGTGGAGGGGATGTGTCTGCGCATAGGTACAGTCGCGCGCGAAAGTGCTATTGTTTAATAATAGAAGTGTAATTTTTAATATAGAATGATATAATGCACTTCAATAGCTACTTTGGAAATAAATACCTTGGGATAAAAAAAGCATCAGCAGCCACCGCCAGCGCTGTTCTTAAAGCGGGCAAAGTATAGCAGTTTGACTCCTGTCAAAGTTTCTGCGGCATCTGCCGGTGGTGGCCGACCATGGCGCCAACCTCCCAATAAGACTCCTGCAAAAAACTTACAAAGCTATGAACTATAAAATAATTATCCTAATCTTATTATATTAAATGCTGACATACTATTTTTTTTCTTACTTTATGATAGGTGAAGATTTATGTATAGATATGTGTTTTGTGTAAAGTAAATATTTTATTTTTAACACTCCGAAAATATATTATATCTAAATGGTTGAATATTAAACCAACTATTCCAAACTGCAATATTAATATTGTCACATAGTTGTAAAATGTTTAATCTATTTCTGTTACAGCTGAAACAATTCGAAAAATGATAGCAGACTTGCCGGCAAAGCGCCACCGGGTACTTATGAACCCCAATAATCCATCGTTACGACCTCGCATAAAACAGAGGCCCAAACTTTTAATCAAAGGACGCCCCACGGAAGACCAAAATAAAAGAAGCAAAAATAATGACAAAAAAAATGATGAACCTAGGTCATCTGTGAATGATGGCACGTTAGTCAAAAGCTTCGTAGAAAAGCCATTAAAACCCAAAGTCAAACGAATACCAAGCAAAACCTTACAACGTACCAATACAGATAGAAAAAGCATAGGGTTAAAAAGACCAATAAAAAAAAATCTACTATTAAAAGAAATAGAAAAGAACAATGCCCATAAAGATGCAAGTAATCTAAATAAAAACACAAAACATGTTGTAACTGACGACCTGACGCTTGAAAATTCGCAAAAAAGAATTGCTATTGACTCTGTACAGTTTCAAGCAAAGGCACATGTTGGTCGCGGCAACCCTAGTAATAGTGATGGGCAGCAACCTAGTTGCAGCGGTCAAAATGGCAATGACAACCGTTCAAGTTGTGCTCCAGTTCAAAATGTTCCTCTTACACATTCAATAGCCCGTCTCACAGCTGATTCAGAGAAGCATGACAAGTCTATGCAGTTTCATCACCTGTTTCTTGTTCAGCAAGAATGTAATAACTTAAATCAACATATGCATTCAGGACAACAGCTGCTTTTTGAAAATGAAGCTGCTGTCCTGACGCTTGACAAACCACCTTTGCACAATATCTCAAAAGTGCCCATGGACTGTGTCTCTTCGCATAAGAGTAAATTGAACAAGCCTCGAAAGGGCTTAAATGCTTGCATTGCAATGTTAAAAAACAAATTGGTCGAGCCCGCCACTAATATCCCAACTGGACATGTGTCTGTGCAATGTGGAGACGACGAGCCGTTGTATATTAGACCTAATACCCCTCTATGTGGAGACGACGAGCCGTTGTGTATTAGACCTAATACCCCTCTATGTGGAGACGACGAGCCGTTGTGTATTAGACCTAATACCCCTCTATGTGGAGACGAAGAGCCGTTGTGTATTAGACCTAATACCCCTCTATCTCGAGCACCAGTTGGTTTAAAGAACAATATTGAAATCATTACTCAGACTGACAAAGTGCGTGAAAATATCTCTAATAGAAAACCTTCATTGGAAGCAAGACACCGTCCTGCTTCAAACCAAGAAAAACAAAATCAGCGCACACGCACCAGGGCTTATAGTAAATGTCAAAAATTATCTACGAGCATTTATCATGTGTTACCTAAACAAAAATCACAGAATACTGGAGCTAAACGCGAGTCAACCCGTCGCAAAATACTTGTAAAAGAAGCCAAAATAATTGAAGTAAATTCAGAATTAGATTCAGTCACACAAAAAGATGCTACAAGCTTGGTTTCTGCTGAAACAATTTCACCAATAACCATTCCCAGAGCAGACAATCAATCACCACAAAAGGACACAAAACAGCATGTGGAGACTCCAAAGAGTAAATGCCAGACAAAGGAAGCCAGTCCTACTAAAACGAAAGAGCAGGAAAACTCTGAAGAAAGACAGCAACACTTGCCCCTAAATAAGCCTAGTACTTTGTCAAATCTTGGATCTAAAAGTCTTAGTGATCATATTTCTAGCATTCAAGATACGAACAATATGAATGACTTCACTAATCAGGGGAAAAGTAATGATTATTACGGAAATTGTCAGAACCTCAACCAGCAAACCGATTACAATCGAAAAATTCTAGCAGAAACAAACTCTGGTAAAGAATTTAACCATTTGACAATTAACATTCGACCTGCGCATGCAAGTACTAACGTGGAGTCATTCATGTTGATTC
Organism: Tortricodes alternella; assembly: GCA_947859335.1. Lineage (NCBI taxonomy): Eukaryota > Metazoa > Arthropoda > Insecta > Lepidoptera > Tortricidae > Tortricodes > Tortricodes alternella. The sequence continues at coordinate 14,416,569 of OX401970.1, read as the reverse complement.
CTCTCGACTTATCAGGAAAATTGTCTAATACCAGCGATACGCAAGACTTAACGAACCAGGACAATGCTTATGAATTGAGAAATTCATATGAAAGTTACGAAACTTTGGATTTGTCTAATAAAAACCAAGACTTAAGCTATCTCGAGCATTCAAATTCAGAAATTAATAATGAAATTGTTGACTTGAGTATGAAGAATTCTCATTCTAAATTAAAGGAAGTTGACGATAACAGATTGGATGGTGTTACAGATTTATCATTAAAAGTTGTAAATAGTGACATTCCAACTGATCTAACTGTAAGAAAAAAAGACTTGAAAACTTATAAAGTATCTGTAGATGAAACAGACATTATCGAAATAAGAACCGAAAGCCAACCAAATAATGAGGTTTGGAACGAAGCCCCGACGGATCTTTCTGAAAAAGAAATTAAGAGTCAATCCATTTGTTCGGCAGATGATAGGCATGATGATGAAAATAAAATAAAAAGCAAATTTGCAGATTTTCCGCACGACTCGAAATCTACCGACGTAATTGTTATTCCTCTAGTAAGCGTGCCAGAGGAAACTATCGAGTCTGGATCTACAACTTCGACAAAGGATCCAAAAATATCAGTTGAACAGTCTAAAGATCGTGTAATCGATGTATCACCGACAAAACCTCTTATTTTCGAGTGTGAATCTACAAAGTCACATGATATGAAGAAACATATGGAACTTTCTGTATCCATCGAACCGCACACAAGTAAAAATCTGTCAACACACGTACCAAAGCCAATTTATGACCCCACTTTAAAAATACCACGGTATAAGATAAGAGCAGCTCCCGATGTTGATGCACCTGCCGATACAGACCTATCAACTTATATGGATACTTCAAATCTTTACACAAGATCACCACCTGTATGTGGTCTAATTTCAAATAACGCCACTACGAATCCACCCCAAGACATGGTCACTATGACAACAGTCGGGAAATCATCGATTATCGCACAAGAACAAGTCGTCAGTTATGGATCCGGCTCATTGAATGTTTCTAATACAAATGCTGGAAGTATATATAATATCACCAACTGTGCTAAAACAGCACATTTGGGTAAATATGAAAGTACTACCCAAGTGTATACACTTGCAAACGCTTGTATTTCTGTAACAAAAATAGAATCATCTAATTCCAAAACCTTGACAAATACGCTTTTAAGCGTACCGGGCACCACAATAGCAAATACTACTCCTGTGTATACATTGACGGGAACTACTATAGGCATACCGGAAAATTATTCTCATATTATGCCTACAAGTCTTTGTAACAGTCAAGGCATTAAAGATCCCAGAGATCATTACACTGGTATAGAGCAACACCAGGAACATAGTCCCAACACCTCCAGTAAAACTACTGAATATAAAAAACAAAGTAGTTTGAATCAAGAACAGACTAACAATACAAATCCATTGTTAAGTGTAGACCGGGATCCTGAAACTGCAAGAAAAATTGCTCTTCTACCCAAGGAACTCGTAGACATTTTGGGAAACATGCCAGTTGACCACCGAAATCAATTGTTAAATGTATTGCCTCAATACGTAACAACGCCTACGTCTGTTTCAGGCTTGCGATGCTGTTTACCAAATGCAGAATCTTCTGACAAAATTACCCTAACAACATCCGTAGAACAAAAGGAGTCGCCGGTAGTGGAGAAAATGCAGGAACCTGAACCAAAACATAATTCACCAGTTAACATTGCACATGAGGATAACGATCACATGCATACTTTAACGTCGAATACTCATTTCAATTCAAAAAATAAATTATCTTCCTCTATGACGCCACCTACTTCTTTGTTATTGAATACTAATGTTAAAATAGGAGACAAATTAACAGCGCAACAGTTTCGAAATCCTACAGAAGATCTGCAAATAGAATTAGATAAGAAAACAACAGAGATTTTTAAAGATTCCTTCGCTGCGTTACCTTTCAATAAATTATCATCATGCCTGAGGAATTCTTCAGATAAAGTTATAGATTTAACAGATGAAATTGTGTCACGCAATGAAATACAAAATGAGACCCCCTTAGAAGTCTCGCCGCAAATGTCGCTACTCGTGCAACCGAAACGAAACAAGGTCAATAATGATCAAACAGCTAGCTTAAGAGCAGTTCGCATTAAAGCTCCTTCAGAAAGACAGAAGTCTATCAACAATCAACTTATTAAACAAACTACTCCGACGGTTTCAATATTAAATAGAATAAATAGTGGACAAGATGACGAGGTCAAGAAATCTATACATGTTAACGTCTCATTGAATATAGATGCTTCTCTTGCTATTCAACAAGCAGAAGTCAGCAGCACTCAACATAGTAACAAGAACGTAGTTCCTGAATGCAAATTTCCTTCTGCAATTTCGCCGAACGGTCAAGAAACAAGTAATGAGGAAATAAAAAACTGCCCATCTCGACGAACTCTAACTGCATCTAAAGATAAAACACTCAAAAGTAGTAAAATTCAAAGTACAAAATCTGTTGCTAAGACTACGCTGGTGACGTCGTCAAATGTGAGTAAAAAAATGGACAAAGAATCTATTGAAGCTAGTAATAAGAATTCTAGTTTGATAAACAGTGGCTTTTCAGATACGAAATACATATCAAATGATCTCGTTTTATCTCCTGAAACTGACTCCAGTAAAGAAAAACGTAGTTTATTACCTAATTCTAGCACACATATTTCATTGGACGTCTTAAAAAAATATCAATCTGAAGTTCCGATACAGTGCTTAGAAACAAAATCTAAAATAGAGATCAGTCAAGGTGAGGCACCGGCTTCGATAAATCGTAGCCTGTCAAATAAATGCGAAGAAGAAGAGGATTCTGATGAAGATTTGTCATTGGCGGTCATATATAAACAAAAACACCTAAATAGTCTTAAACAAACACTACCTAATGATGATATCACTTCAAATAAGGAACGTAGCATTAGAAGGAAAAAGGTGAAAAAAACTAAAAAAGGTGTCATTAATGTTAAATCTGCGACCATTTCATCGATAGAGGAGGACGCTTCATGTAATCATAGTATTGTTTTACCAATTGAACATGGTAAAAGTAATAAAGAAATAGACTTTTCTCAAGGAAACGAAGTTCTATCAAATCGTGCTGAAGGTGATTTGCCATCTATAATCATCGATCAAAGTGATAAAAAGAAAGATAGCAAATTGCAACGAAATAAAGTCGCAGTTGACACAATCGGTAAAACACAAGTATCTCATAATTCTCTTACAGAATGCGACATAATAAACCAAATTGTTAAAAATGATACAATTGAAGATGATCAAAATGAAAAAGTTAGTACGGAAGAAAATCCAAGAGCCGATGAAAAGTTAATATCTACATTTAAGAGTAACGAAATTTCGACAGCCGTATCGCGAAAACGTTCAAGAGGTCGTGATTATGCTAATGCACCTACTGCTCCCAAACTACTCCCTGTTGATAAAAGCACTAACGTATCAAGTCCTGCACCAGAACCCGTAATGCAAAGAAAAAAGAAAAGGAAGATAGCTACGGTTGCTATCGCACGACCAAAACAGGAGCTTGAGCATGAGGAGCATAACTATGACTGTGTACCTCAGTCATTCAATGGCGGGAAGCCGAATAGTATTGAAATAACAAATGCCAGTTCTAACAAGGAAATATCCTCAAATATTTCTAATACAGAAGTTGAGTTGTTAGTCAAAAATGCGTTAAGCACCTCTAATCCCACAGCTACCATCGACGATTCGTTAACACTTTGTCATAAACTTGAAGAACCACAAAACATATCTACACTGCAGTTCAACACACAACAAAAAACTGAAAGCCTTTCAGTTGAAGAAAAAGAGCCGTGTGTGGGATTGCTGGAAAATAAAACGCCATTGCCAAAAAAACAATTTTTTTTTTCAAAATTACTGCTTCATGAAGAAAGCAATATAAAACTTCCTGAAGAAGTTGCTATTTCTGAAAACAAAATATCATCGGTGCCGGAAATAGTTCGAGCGGGGTCTATTTCGGTTGAATACAATAACATGAAAAAGAATAAGTCAGTTAAACGCAAAAAGTCGTTACTAATCCAGCGCAAATATAAAAGAAAAAAGCCCTTGAATTCTCAGCCTTATTGCGCAAATGAAGCAATTAAATACCAATTAAGTCAGACCGACGACATCAAAATAACCCTTCAGTTAAAAACAAAACAATATAAACATTACAACCAGTCTTCGGATAACCCTAAGTGTGATGTTCCTTCAGCGTTAACAGATGCAAAATTAGCTGCAGTTGATACTAGAAACTATCTTTCGAAGGATAAAAGCTTGATTGTACCCATGAAAAATAGTACACATGATTTGCCTTGCTCGGAAGTCACTCAAAATGTACAGTCTAAAAAATCAAAGCTTAATAAAAGTGACAACAGTTTCAAAGAAAGGACTTGGCACCTTTCAATCTCAAATATAAATCAACATAATGCTCAATTAGAACAAGATGTTACACATGGTATCATTCAGAAAACGGATACGTTGGGTAGTGGTATAGACTTCGAAAAAGAGTCTTGTAAGCAATCTAATGTTTCACCTAACCGAAATTATGACAAAGACGAATTAAAAAATAGCAATTTACCAGAACATAATAGCTCTAGGCTGAAGGAAAGTGATTTGCGGGTTAAAACAGGTTACAACGTTCCTATAGCGGGTAAACGCACGAGGTCAAAGTCAGCTGTTATCAAAACTGCTGTTTATGATCCTTACGACATTGACATGGACGATGTAATCATGGACGAACCATCAGAGATCCTACGACGCCGCATAACGAGTTCAGATCAAGCTCTCTCTGATGATACAAAACAAATGAAAAGCTTGTCGATTCTTGACGACGGAGTTAAAAAGAGGAATACTGAAGTAGACCAAATAAAACATAGTTTGGTCTCATACTCTAAAACGGATCTCAGTGACTCCGATGATTCTTCTAAAAGTGACATACCATTAAAAAAGTATGTAGAAGAAAAAGAAAAGAAAAATTGTGAAATGCTTGAATCTGTGTCCATTCCTAAAAATATTGTAGAAAATGAGATTGAATCTTGTGCTAGCTCTATAAATGTAATTATGAATTCACAAACAACAGTTTGTAACAGTGGCGCCAGATTAACAGCCCAAGATGAATCCGAAGAGCAACTAAGATCAGAACAGTTTATGGAAAGTTTTGGATTCTTTTCAGAACGAAAACCTCGGAAGTCTAACTTATTGGCAACCAAAAAAATATCAGAAACATTCCATATTATAGCTAATGAATGTGACGACAAGTATTTTGGTTTTAAAGAGCGGAATTCAAAAAAAAACATTCAAAATGAAAGTAGAAAGTCAATCGAAGGAGAAAATAATTTAAGATCAACAAGGCAACGTTCTTCACCCCCAAAGAAAACTGTCAAAAGAGGCCGCAAGAAAAAGACTTCTACTGTAACTAATCCAAGCTATTGTCATATTTGTAAAAAAGAGTTCCGCCGTCCCGACAATTATCTAAGGCATCAAATGACCCTCTTACATGTTTCAAAATTGTCCGAAGTTGAAATGAAAGTTAAAACTGACCCAATTCATGAAGAACCTAATTATTTAATAGCGTACAAAGAACATCTGGATCGAATCAAAGTAATTACTGACAAAATGACAAAAGGCAAAAAGAATTCAAAGTCAGCTCCAAAGATCACACCTCTTAGCTTAGAAGAAATTCTAGCAGATGTCAACAAAATTGTACGCGAGCAACAACTTTCTCATCGAGGATTAAGTTGTGATGAGGAGTTATTTCTTGACTGTTGTGAACTTTTAAAACAATCACACAAGAAACCGGAATATATAACAGATAAACCAACTTTGTCTCAAGATACTGATGGTTTGATGTGCTCTTCAGAACCTGCAGACATGGGATTAGGTCTTTTGGGAAATAGTGACATTAATATTAAATGTGACAGTAAAAACGATGATGTTGATTCTATTACTGCTAACATAATTCTAGAAAGCGAAGAAGTAAGAAACTTAGAAAACGATTTAATTTCTGGTTTAAAGAAAGCTGCAAGCAACCTCAAAAGTAACATCGTTTTTCACCACACGAGAAGTGATGAAAACATAAAACAATATGAAGAATTTGCTGAACACTTTTCTACTCGTAATGACCATGAAAGCTTAGATGACTATGAAGAACCAGTAGAGCTAAATGTGGATAAATCAAAAAAATATCCCGAGTTTAAAGAAAAAATGTACCCGGACATTGAAGAAATTGATATGTTTGAAGATAAATTTGATAAAATCAAAAGAAAATGCAGGTCCCAAGCAGCCGCAGCAGCGAAACACACTCAACAACTATTAGTTGAACCTTTTTCAAACAGTACCAGGTAAATATGATAATATTGATAATTTATAACGGCAGGGATGGGTTTGAATTGGGCGATGGGCTATATGATATAACAGTTGCTATAAATCAAGTCAGCGGCGGAAATAAAATTTCGGTTCACGAGTTTACAAGACAATGATGAGCTATTAGTAGTTTATGCAACGGTTGCATAATGATAGGCCTTAAAACACTAGTGCGGTTTTCATGAAACGAGCCGATAGGCGAGTTTCATAATAAGATCGCACGAGTGTTTTAAGGCCAAATTATGCAGAGTTGCATACATAACTTTATCTACACACATATTATAAATCCTCCATGATGGGTTCAGAAACAATATTTTCTGGCAACAAGTTATTTGTTGCAATCGTGGCTGCAAATTTCCGATATCCGGCGCATTTTCACATCACACACATTCCGAGAAGACTACTATTCATATTTTCAACTAAAATGTAAATTACAAACAACTTTTTCTATTCAATTCAACAACAATTCTACTTCGTTCAGCAAAACACCAACATAATGGCGCCAATTCGATCCTCTGTCAAGACCATTATTTTTAAATCATAGACAAACGAATGAAGTCTCTATTCTCATGTCACTCGAGATCAAATGTTGTGCAGTTTATATTAAAAAAACATACTGAATTGACGTTTTGTATCAATAACTGTGTTATATCTATGGATACTAGAATAGAGACCCACTTGAGTTTTGACAGCTGTTCCAAATTTAATCTCATTTCTTTACTAAAAACGATAAAGAAATAACATTGCAGCACTGGTTTTTCCTAATTGGTTGTCAAAATGGTGGTCATTTCCTATGGTTTTTGATTAAACAATGGAGGTTTTATGATATGGGTGTAGATAAAATTGTTTTCCACACACAGATATATATTTGCCTTCTACGAGGAAATACTTTATTAGCGGAACAACGGACTAGTGAGCTCAGGCATCTACACCCATATCATAAAACCTCCATAGTGTAATCAAAAACCGTAGGAAATGACCACCATTGTGACAACCAATTAGGTAAAACCAGTGCTGCAGTGTTATTACAGTATCGAAATGAGATTAAATTTGGAACAGCTGTCAAAACTCTAGTGGGTCTCTATTCTAGTATCCATAGATATTAAACAGTTATTGATACGAAACATCAATTCAGTATGTTTTTTAAATATAAACCGAACGACATTTGATCTCGAGTGACGTGAGAATAGAGACATCATTCGTTTGTCTACGATTTAAAAAAAAATGTTCTTGACGGAGGATCGAATTGCCGCTATTATGTTGGTTTTTGGCGAGATGAGTGGCTGAATTTGTGTCAATTGCACTGTTATATCTCGCCGATGTTCCGGCGCAAGTTATTTTCAAAATACCTTTCTGGGGCCGCTGACCCTACCTTATCCCGCTAGACCCTTTAACCTTTTCAACGCCAAGCACATCTGAGAAGTAACACGAATTTCAATATTTCGTCAAACTAATACACGGCTTTTTTACCCTGTGTACGTTGGCGTTGAAAAGGTTAAGAGAGTTTCAAAGATTGTAGGAAAATATCCTAAAACCACTGGTGAAGCTTTGAAGGGGATCTAATCATTGCCATCGGAGCTTCTGGGACTGTGGTCAGTTCTCGGCTACTGAAACACCTGACCAGAGATCACCTATACAAACCTAAGTATCTCCAGCTACGAACGGCTACCGGCCAACACATTTTCGTCCTGGGGGAGCAAGAATTGGTGGTGATTGGTAATGGGAAATACTGACATAAAGTCGTCGTTGCTACATACATCGTCGACGACTGCATTATCGGACTGGATTTTATGAGAAGACACTACTTTAAAATCGAGTTGGAAGAAGGTGGTATCCTGAAATTCTGACTGATGAAGGCCTTATGGAAGGTGAAATGAGTACAAAAGTCTACCGTGTCAGAAGGAAAAAAATTCAACCTAGATTAAGGGCCTTGGTTCCAGTGAAATTACCGATCCATACGGGACGAGAATCGCATGGCTGCTTATTAGTAGAAAATTTCAAAAATGATCAACCATGGCTAGCAGCCCGCACTGTGGTAACAAGGTCCTCCGCGGCATTTATAAGAGTCCTAAATCTAAGTGAAATAAATACACCCTTAGTAAAGGAACCCTAATCGGATCTTGCGAGGAAATCCCATGAATACGGAATTGCAAGGGGTCGAATGATCCTGCAAATACAGAAGCGAACACTGGAAGATTATTAGATGGCTGCCAGAACGATCGAAGCGCGTGATTTATTGCAGACATTTTACGTTTTCTCGGCGCACGTCGGTGATATTCGAATAACTGGAGTAGTATAGCATAAAGTCAACACTGGTGAACTGATGCCCACCCGACAATCTTCGGCGAGTTCCGGTAGTTTGAGAGAATGAAGTAGAAGACTTGATGGAAGAAATGAAAAATAACAAAGTTATAGTACCTTCAACAGGTCCTTAGTGCTCACCGGTAGTATTGGTTAAGATAAAGGACAGAACCACGAGATTGCGTTGACGCCGACTTAACAATTTAACCAAAAAGGACATCTATGTTCTGTCACGGATCGACGACACTAGACACTAAACGGCATGAAATGGTTTTCTACATTAGACTTAAAAAGTGGCTACTGGCAAGTAGAAATCCAAGGCAGGGATAAGGAGAACACAGCTTTCTCGACCGGAAAGGAACTTTGGCAATTCAATGTTATACTGTTTAGACTATGTAACGACCCAGCAATATTTGAGTAACTAATGGAACAAGTGCTCTTTGCTCTATTAGAAAATACTAGCCTGGTATATTTAGATGACATTATAATTGTCGGTAGAAACTGATAATCACCTCAGAAAACTGGAACAAGTTTTGTCTAAGCTACGGGATAACCGAGATACAAGAGAACCTTAAAAAAATCGATGGAATAAGTAACTACCAAGCGCCTTTTCTAATAAATCGGTCCACAGACGATCATATGTTTGCTTTGCTCCGAATATAAGATGAAGAGTGGAGAGCGGGGTCAAAAGGATTTGTTCTCACGGTCGACCTAGAAAAAGCATTCGACACAATGATGGATGACGTTTTTAGAACTCTAGAAGAACTGCCATTCATCAAACTAAACCTAGAGGTCGATGTTCGATTGCTGCTCATAGTTGCATTTTCTGATGATGTAATAATAGTGTTTAACAGTCTTCAACAACTGAGCACAATTTTCTCCAGCTCAAAGACCTTGTTTAAATCAGTAGAACTAAACGTTACCGAATCAAAAACTAGAATTCAAATATGAAACCCCATCAACCAGACGCACAGAAACTTTATAAATCTGGACGGAAATAACGCTACCCCCCCCCCCCCCCCCCCGTTATTGAGATCAAGTACATGGGAATGTACATCACATCCACGCTCAGCAGAAAAAAAACATTGAACGCTAGATGCAAGAAGGCGGCCCGTAACGCAAAAATACTTAATTCATTCTCAAAACATCGCGCGTGCAATGGCAGATCGCTCGACTTCTCTACAAAATGGTAATACAGCCCACTATGACTTACGTTCTCAAATGTCCTGGCCTTACAAAAGGCACAAAGATTAAATCTCAGAAGATACGAAAGAATAGTCCTTAAAGAGATGATAAATCAAGCAGGATCATCTCCCGACTCCAAGAAAATCCGCGGAATTTATGACGGAAAAACGATTACTAAAAGGATAAAATGCCTTCGTATGTGCTACCTTGGACATATTCTCCGATGAACTGGAACACACTTATTACATGCTGCGTACCGATACAAAGTCAAGAAACTTGAAAGTCGGCGGCCCGATCTTTACTTGGAAAGACTCCCTTTTACAAGACTTTGATTACTACCCCGAAGTCTCACTGAATGGTTATAACTGGCAGAAGACAAAGAAAGTTCCATATTTGCAGTGCGAGAAATATACGACCTCGTAGGAACGGACAGTGAAACCGGAAGAGGAGAGCGATCGAAACTCGTCCAACCTAGGACGAACAAGCCAACAGGCGAACTAGAGCAACACAAAGGAGAAAAACGTCAACGCTTTTAATCTAACCTCGTCTTAACCTAATTTTCTGTTTTGCCTAAAGGCTGCATAGCTGATTGTGGTCGACCTGTGGCGGCTAGTCGGCCGTCTTCTCCCAATCCGAAACGTATCACTCCTAAAAAATCTGTGCCCCCTGGTTTATCTGGCTTGTCCGGGTAAGGCTCCAGGCGAAGCGTGAGGGTAAGCTGGTGCATAATTTCTGAACTCAAACATTATTATTATTATTAATTACTTCTTGTATTATCATAAAAAATACATATTACATATTTTTTTAAGTAAATCGATAATTTAATGAGTAATAATATAATTTTTAGAACGAGAAATGATACACCGGCTTACCCTCACGCTTCGCCTCTGTAAGGCTCTGCTCCTGGCTGGTGGTACCTATGTTCAAATTAACTTGTCATTAACGTCGGTCAACTTTTGATAAAACATTTTTTTAAGACGATTATAATAGTTTAAGTATCGATAAAAAAGTTTTTGAATGTTTGCATGTTTTATTTGAATTTTATGAAATTTTATCCTGTAAGAAGTAGGTCCTTAGCATAGCAACTTTTATTTAACGACATTTTTTCTATCATGTTGCGATTTTCGAAAATAAAAAAACTACTTTCGAATAGTTAACAATCGAATAAGCACTTATCGTGGATATCTTTCTAAATAGTTGCCTCTATGTCCCTGTTAAATTTGATCCATACTTCCAGGGACACGTGTATGACCCTGTAGACATGCCATGAATATTCATAGTACTAATATTTCTAAATTCTAATTTAAATGTGTGCAATCTACTCTAGACCTGTTTAAAACCAAATTCTGAATAACGTGTTTAGCAAGTAACACTAGTTAATATTCATACATGTTCTATTTTATTATAAACCAAAATCTTCTTTTCAGTCGCAATGGCCGCAAAAAGTCTGAAAAGAAAAAAGGAAAGAAGAGTACGAAAAAGAGTCACGCCAGTGCTGTACTTACTAAAGGAGCACTTAAAGGCTTTGATGGCATCAAAGTGTCAATTCCGACATCTGAGATTAACATTTCTTCAATTGTTTTACCTATAGAAAACACTCATAAAAGAAAGAGAAAAGGAGGTTTAAAGAAAAAAAGAGAATCTAAGTGGTCAGAATCAAGCGGCAAGTACGATAGTGACTATCTAAATAATGATAGATCTTCCTCCCTAAAGAATGTAGATGTTTATGAATTTATGGATAATGAAGATGTAGAATTGTTCGAATTTCGGCCGTCAACGTTAATGGAAAGATTTAAAACCAATAGTACCAAAGATACCCCAAGCACATCCCGAGTTATTAATCCTCCTGTTGATGAGGCTCATAACTCAAATGCTAGTGCCTCAGATGGAGATGATTTCGTTTACATGTCTGATGATTATGTATGTAGTGACGATGAAACTGAAAACAGTTTGATGTCCTGTGATGCAACTAACGCAAAAATTGTTAGCGACGGTAAGAAGCTTTCATCTCAGATAAGACGAAGAGATGTTGTTGAAAAAAGTGCAGTCATGGGAAAGATTTTTGGGAAAAACAATGCCCTACGGAGTGAAAAAAAGATAACAAAAGATAAAGAGCCCGAGAAACCTAAGACTAATCTTGACCAACTATTTGATAGCTTACTTGAAGAAGAACCTAGCTCTTCCATGCTTAATAACGAATCTTTGCCTCTAAAAGATGAAGAATATTCTAGAAAAATTGAAAATTCTTCACCAAACCATTTCTACGCACCGTCATACAAGTATGAACATCATTTCAAGAACATTGACAATTTATCAGCGGGTAAAGAAAATTACTCCTCCTTAAAACAGAAAAATGCGGTAACTAAATCTGATAACGATGACGAAAATTATACTTTAAGTGACAATGGTCCACCGCCGACTAAGATAAGCATGAAATCATTGATGGCTGAACATAAAAATATTAAATACACGAAGCGTCACTTGTTATCGCCACAGGAACCAAAATCAGTTTCAACTAATAAAAAATATATGACATCGTCGAAACAACAACATTACATGTCAAAAAAAAATGAAGAGACTTCCTTACTACAGGATGTATTAGAGTATCCTTCACGTAATTCGAAAACATATGGATTGAAAAGCAATAATTCGAAATTTTATGACGATAAGTCACCAGTGAGGAAAACTGAAGATGAAATCGAGATCAGATGTGATTATAATGAAATGTGTGATCAATCTTTTACATCAGACGAAACAGGAGTGGCAAGACAAAGATCACGTAGAAAATGCACTGTAGGAAAACAGAACGTACTGGCTGAAAGTTGGAGTTCTGAGTCTGAGCCCGACGGCGGACCGCCACGTCCGAACAGTGCAGAATCTTTAGTATCGGGGATTACTCGTAAGAAGAAGGGTAAAAAGAAAGACGGCCATCATACCGGCCGACGACGTGGTAACAATCGCCATATTTCATTTAGAAAGCGGGATATAGAAAGTACGGTATCTTGTAGTAATCGCAACATAACAACACAGTCAAGTGCCGCCAGCGTCATCGGTGTCGTCGAAGACGGAAGAGCAGGTAGCACTGATGAAAGATTTACTGCGAAGACAAGCCAGACCAGCACGAGTGTGGCTATTCCGAGCGGGAGCGCATGCGGCACCGTTTATGAGCCATCGGCCACTCCATCTACCTCCATGCACGCATTCGCACCGGTGTCCGCAACGCCGTCGACGTCTGCGGGCAGCGCCGTGGCTGCCGCCGCGGCGCCGCCGCTCCACGCGGCCAGAGGGCCTGACTCGAAGGGCGAGCGCGCGGGCGGGGGCAGCGCGGAGGCGGGCAACGGCCGGTTCCGGACCGTGTTTTTGTGGTCGCCGGAGGACAACGAGTCACCGGAGCAGCATCTGCGCCCGCAGCACGGCTGGATCGTCGGCGATAGCCATAAAAAATTAGTTACTATGTTGGCACATGCGAAAGGTCGAAGGCGTAATAATGACGACAAATGTCATTTGATAGAGTAAGTTTAGAATATTAGCTTTTATCAATGTTGTAAATATGTTGTATATACAATTTTAATTCCTTATAAAAATGACACTTTTCACGCCACTTTGACCAGAATCCCTTTAAGATAAAAATTTAATTGAGTTATGTAAATACTGTACATCTTTTTACAATATATTAGTTAAATCCTTATGTACGGCCCTTGCAGTATGGTAGCATAGTTTTCTCTGGATTTAATGATATTGTTAGATCTTTTATTAGTTTTGAATGAAATGACTTCTGCGGCATGTGTAAATCTAAATGTATATTATTTTTAAAGCATAATTTAGGTAAATTCTGAATGTGAACTGCAGGCACTGAGTATGTTGGGGAGCAGCAGTTACCGAGCTGATTATAGTTTAATGGTAAGAATGGGACTATTCTGCTTTATAAGTACTTATCTACTTGTTCCGTTCCCTCTCGAAATGTATGGGAATCAATATTTCTCGTTATTCCCATTTGTACCTATTTCTTACCTGTATGTGCGAATGTAAATTTTATTTTCTAATGTTCCCATTTCTACCTACTACACAATGAATAATACTTATAAGTAATGAAACAGTTGTGTATAGCACAGAGTAAGATTAGTAATACAGAGGTCCGACGAAGCCGTCTAGACAGAGCAATCGTAGGGTGTGTGCGGGGCGAGGGGGCGACCGATACTGGCTTCAGTGGCAAGGGACCTGTGTTAGGGCTGTTGTGTCGTGCTCGCGTATTTCATATTAATAACTGAATATGGTACACACGACTTAAAAACTTCACAGAGCGCTCTAGAAACTTTATAGAAAACTTCAGAAAGCTCATAGAACCTTCTAGACACTTCATGGAACCTTCTAGAAACCTGATATAATCTTCTAGAAATTTCATGAAACCTAGAAACCGCATAGAATCTTCCAACTACTACTAACGCTACTTTCGCGATGAAGAAAGGCCTATTATTTGTTGATTCATGCGTTTTGTTTTCGTAGTTCGTAACCCCTAGCGAGCAATGACAGCCAGCGTAAGAATCGGGCAAAATAATAATGTCTGTAAATGTTATAAGCAGAGATCGGATATTACGGCGCTTATTTGCCTAAACTTTGCGAAATCCCGGATAATGCTATGTAAGAATGGAGCCGGCTTCTTTAAATTATGTATTTTAAATTTTTCAATCCGAAAACGGGATTTCGTTAATCTTGACCATAATGTAATTCTTAGCAAATAAACTCCAAACTTATTACCTATAGTTCGCGAGATTTTTCGCGTCCGTTTGTACGTTTGTTGACTGATTCAAATAGAGGTGAGGCTAATGCGCGTCGTAAGATATCAAATTGAAGTAAGATCGATCATAGGAATCGATTGTTGTTAGTTAAGGTTATGAAAAAATATAATTATGATTACCGTAATGTCTTACGCTTCGACAAAACTTAGTTTTACTAAAAGCTTATACTGTTCCATTCCAACAGCTTCAAATAAGATTATGGCGAATGTGTAGTAATGAAAACGGTTAAACCAACCTTACAAGTAGGTATTCCATTGTTTAATTTGGATTGTTCACATTAAGCCTCTTTATGTAAATTTTATTAGTATTTGGAATTTTCAATACCTTAATTTAACTTTGCAGTTTTTCCGATTCGAAGTGTACAGGAACTACCTACACGACTCAAACGGGTGCAACTCTTGATTAAAAAAAATAACAATAGAACGTAGTTGTTTTTCGGTCTTCCTTTAATTACAAATTATAAAAGAAATATACAATATTAAAATGTGTGATATGTATTGATTTAGTGAAAAAATCGACACGTATTGTGTAAATGTTTGTAAAGTACTAGTCTAACTAAATTTAAAAATAAGCGGTTTTTGTTTTAAGGTTCGTTGAACATATTAAATTTACGTCGTATTTCGCTTCGGAAACGTCAAATGTGATATGAAAAATCTCGCAAACTATAGCTAGCATACCTGTATTTAAGAAGAGTATGTACCAACTTTATTAGTTTCATGAGCAGAATCCGTAATTCTCGACGCATTTTTGAACTTTCATAGCGACTTCTTCATTTCATTGTTAAACTTAATTTAAATGTATGAAAAGATGTCTAATTAATTTAAAATTTTATATATTGTGTGTGTCTGGTGCCATCATGGTAGGTATTCTGTTGTTGAATTTTGACGTCCTTTAAAAGAAAATAGCTAAGGTTTCTAAGCAGACTCTTAGATACAATTTTGTATTTGGCCAATGTTCAAGGAAGAAAAAGGATTTTATTTTATTTTAGGACAAGCTCAATTCACATGCATCTTAGTAAGTAATTTATATGTTACATGAATATGACAGATAATCAATCGTTAGTAAAATAAAAAGACCATAAACATAACATATTATACTTTTATTACAATTTATAAAATACAATCTTAATTAGAAAAAATATCAATTTATAAACAAGCCTAACGACGAATGCAACAAATCGCTTCCTCTAATATTGTACGTGCATATTAAATCAGATAATAATGTCTATGAATCCAGTCTTTCCTACTGACCAAAAATCATAGGAATATATAGTAAGGAACTGCCCTACGCGATTTTCGCGATGCCACACATTGCACACTCAGTAAATATTGCCCATATCGGTGTTCTTATTTTGTACATTGAAGAAAGGCCTATTTTGTTGGCCTATTTGTTGATTCATGCGTTTTCTTTTGTGGTTTGTAGCTCCTAGCGAGCAATGAAAGACAGCGCATGAATTAGCCAAAATAATAAGAACACATATGTCACATCGACGTCGACAATAGAGCTTCATCTCTTTATATGTAATTCTACTGTACGTGTGTATGTCACTGAACTCCTCTTAAACGGCTGGACCGATTTTTTTGTATGCGTTTGGGTGGCGCCCTGGATGGCTTAGATTAACAAATCAGCCCGGCAGATGGCGCTGCAGGACAACGTCTGACGGGTCCGCTAGTAGTATATAAACTTGAAGATGTTAGTAGTGCATAATTGTAAATGTTCATGACACTATGTTCATTAGATTTTTCACTAATTTCTCTATGAGCGTCAAAATCTGGACTTCTGTCCATTAGTTGCTCCATTTTATTAATTTTTGTGCTATTTTCTGTCCATACTATGGTTGTTTTCACTTCATCAAATATTTCAAAAGCTTCAGTTATAGACGTAGATATTGTGTTTTTCTAATTTCGTTATTGCTACTTGTAAAGAAAATGTTCATCTATATAATGTAAATCATTTTTCAAATTGGATTTGGACATTAGGAATATCTCTGCACGTCTAGCACGACCTACCCGCGAGTCGTTTGTCGCTCAGTGCATCCCTTACATACTTGACTAGTTTGACAGAGACGCACTGAGCGACAAACGACTCGCGGGCAGGTCGTGCTAGCCCCCTGGTAGTTTTAATCGAAATAGCTTCATTTGTTTTTAATATAGCTATACCTCGTCTACAGGAAAAAGAGCGCTGGGTGGCAGTGGAGGCGATGTGTCTGCGCATGTGTACAGTCGCGCGCGAAAGCGCTTGTCTATTGTTTAATATTAGAAGTGTTATGTTTTGTAGAATAATAGATGCACTTCAATAGATACCATAAAAATTGGGATAAAAAAATGGTTACTTTAAAAAAAATATTTCGAAATCACGATTAATAAAATAAAAAATCTTAAGATAATGATGACACGCCTTCCATCAAATCGTCGGGGGTCACATGGAATGCAGATGACGACGCGGTGTTGGTGCTAACAGAGACAACTTCATCGTCATTGTCGTCAGGCGGGTTTCACTCCGCACTTTAGGTACGCTCGGCCGTCGCGTTGCTCGGAGGTGTAAATCGCAGCAGGTTGCCGCTCGTTCACTCCCTGGGCGATTTGCGCGTCGTTTTTGTTGGATGACACGGATATAAACTGACAACCCTAGCGTACACCAAAGAGCACGTTTTATGCAACTGAGAGAGAAGGCATGATTAGGCATATTTTCGTGCCCAAACACCGGTTTTGTTAGAGAGTGATTCTTCTGTACGTTAGTACTATTATCTATTCTGCAGTAGCGAAGCGTCAAAGATTTCACAAGGTAAGCCGGAAGACTTAGAACCGTACGTGCGGGTATGACATTTAGTTAGAGTAACATGGGCTTCACTGACAGCTAGCCGTAGCTTTCTAGCTTGGTAAAGCCGTCAGGAATCGGCTTGTAGGCAGGCTTCGCCACTGCTATTCTGTGTTGTCGTCATCACTTGATAGAGCTACTATCATTAAAGTCAGTATCAGAATCATCGTCATTAACGCGAATGACAAATGTTTCGGTCATCAAGTCCACCACACGATCATTTTTTCTGTACTCTTCCTCTATATTTTTTACTCTGTTACACATTTTTTCCCATTCTCTCTCACCCATTAAATTCACCTTTTTATTCACGTGTTCCATCACCCGGGTAATATTCCAACTAACATTTTTACTGGTCACTTACCCTTTTATTTGTGACCATGCCATTTCTATGGGATTTAGATCTTCTTAGAGGATTGCAAAAACGGTATGTTTGGATAGATCTTAGATCCCATCATCAGACTCCAACTTTTACCTTAACGGGACCAATCCGAAAGCATAGTCTTACAATTAAAAAAATAATGTTCCAAATCGGTGCACATATGTCGGAGTTATGGAGTAATAAACATTAAAAAATATATACATATTAAATAATACAGGTGAATTGAAAACTCCTTTTTTTTAAGTCGGTTAAAAAGAGCGCTGGTGGCCATACGTATTATATGGCCGCCAGCGCTCTTTTTTCGAGTTACATCCTATATTCTCAGACGTTTTCGTTGCATCTGCAGTTCGTTTTATACATTGTTTTGAATTTATATACTACACCACTATCAGCTTCTCTCTTCATAAAACAATAAACATTGTAAACAATTTTTCTTTCCTTTTTATGCAAAACCATCGTGCAAAGCAACGTGCGTGACTGTACTTTGCGAGCGAACGAAACGTAGTGTCTATGCGGGCACTAAATGACAACAGGCGAGCCGAGCCGAACCAATAGCGCGACGGCACAGACATAGCGCGCGTTATCCCCTCCGTCGCGTCTCACCTCATACCACCAATTTGGCCGGTAAATCGACTACTGCGCAACCCCCACCGCCAGCGCTCTTTTTCCTGTAGACGGACTATACAACATTCGATATTTCGCTAGACGCTGGGCCTAATAAAATGCTGCGCCTAACAAAGTCCCCCGCGTTGTATTGGCTTCGGAGGTATGGTAAATTTGGGTACATGTCTTTTAAAATCTTAACTCTATTAGGTGATTTAAAAAAAACGTTATTGACTAAGGTATCGACATCAGTATAACCTGAGTGCCTAGCACACTAGCTTTTATCACGCACATAAAGCATCTGTCACTTTTTAACTAATATACGGGTGCGAAAAGGATGAATGCTTTATGTGCGCGATTAAAATTTGTGTGCTAAGCCCTATGATCATTTTTTTCTGACAATCTATGTATGGCATGAGCCAGGCAAGTAAAGTGCTTCATATTTGGAAAAGTTTTTTTTTATATTTTCTATTCGGTGCACATCATCCAAACATTATGCGCTTTATAATCAAATTGATCGCCCCAAATATTATCAGCCATTCTTTTACGAATTGAGCCACGGACTGACCATTCACTGCTAGTAAAGGTTTGTAGGCTAACATCGTAATCGCCCAGAATGAACATTAAAAATATTTACTAAAAAATGTATAACATATCGACCTTAAAGTCTGTATACTATAAGTCTTAATAATTTACATCTTTAAAAGCTCCAGATTTAAAAACTTTAAAAATATTTTCTTAAAAACGCCTCGCTATGTAAGGTCTTTATGTGCCTACATATTTGCAAATGCATTTATCAAAAAAATTACATAAGTAGGATTTTCTGCTTGTAACCATGTTACATATTATAATAAGGAAATAGGTAACATCTTGATAACAATACTGGTGCTTCTACTCAATTTCATCGATGCTTTCGTGTTTTCAAAAACGATAAAAATTCGTTTTTTTCGCTCTTCTATGTGATTCACACTTAGTAGGTACATGTTATTGTTCCACTTGCCAGGTCGTAAAACAACTCTGAATTATTTCTGATCCATGATCAGGCCCCCAATTCTCACTACATTCGAGATAATGTCGATTTCGAGATTAAACGTCAGATTCATACAATTGTGTCAAACGACTGTATGCACTGACGTTTAATCTCGATTGTGAGATTATCTCGAATGCAGCGAGAATTGGGGGCCAGCAATGTCTTCTGAGTTGAATCAGCCATTTTAAATAAAACTGCAAAAAATAAAAAATAAATGTAAGATTTACTGTGAATAATAATTTTTATTTTAATAATTTTAAAGTGTAAAGTTTTTAAAACATACTAAAAATTATTAAATTCAGTTATGAAAATGGCTATGAAAATATTAGGCTAAAAAAAAAGACCTAACATAGCGTTGTCGTCCAGTTTTAAAGTATCTAACACGTCAAAAAGGTTGTGTGAAATTTTAGGTTACATTTTTTTATCTTAAATGTTTAGCTGCTTACTTGGCTGTATTTTTTTCTTTACGAATTTTTACCCGCTTTGGACAAAAAATGTGCATTTTGAAGTTAGACAACAAGTTTACAAATGAGGCAAGTAAGGAAGAACATACTAACACGAAACTATAAATCCCGGGATTATTTTAGTAGAAAAAATATAAAGTCTGCTTGAAATAAATAAGTGAAAATAAATACTACACACCATACTAAAAATAAGTAACCAGTTAAAAATATGTATCCGCATTCGACAATTATAACTCCCGGAAGTTTTTAATAAAGTCCATATCGCTGAACAAAAACGCGAAATCGAAAGTTTAAGTAAATAAGCGCCGTGATATCTAGTCTCTGGTCATAAGTCATAAGACCCAATATGTCGGCAATGGAGCTTCGTAGTTTATAAACTACGAAAATAGATGGCAATACCATACCGAACTAAGTGATTTGTTTAAAGCAGTTGTGTTGATAGACCAGTAATTTTTTTGTATTTAACGGCTTTGAACGGCCCGGTGTCAGACCGATTCCCCCCCTTCCCGCCCTTTTTATTGAAAACGTGTCTCTCGCTACCGTTTTTTTTTTTTCGTTTTAAACTCAAACTATTAGAACTAGGAGAAAACTGCCAATTACAAAAATGAGCTACATTAAATTCCCTGTCACGCTGTATAAATATATTTTTATAGGTCTTATAGTTTTAGAGTAGTATCTTTCCAAACTTCATGATTTTTTTAAATTTTGAATGTTTTCTTCATTTATGCTATATCGATAGGGAATCAGCTGAATGTGGAAGAAAATGATCTATGGAATAATGAATCCTAGAGGTACGAAGTTGAGACTTTGTTCTTTCTACTTTTTTTTTTGGTATATACAGCATTTTTGGGAACAGCACCGTTCTCGAGACGAAGGTACTATTTTATTGAATTAGGTACTATTTTCTTGGAATCATGAGATCCTGGATATCTCCGACGGATACGCCAATTTGACGCTCACTGCTCCGTGCACTAACTGGAAGATACAACTTTATTGTAATGTTTCGATGAAATCAATATTTTTTAAAGATACTTTGAAATTGATAAAAAAAGAAATAAACTAGCTGTCCCCCGCCGTTTCACCTGCGTAGATCACGTTTGTTCACAATTTCGTGGGTTTAAGTTTTTTTGCGCAGAACCCTAACTCTTTCCAAAATAAAAGTATCCCAAGTTACTCCTTATAGCATCAGCTATCTGCTAGTGAGTGCCGTCAAAATCGGGCCAGCCGTTTCGGAGATGAGCCGGAACAATCAGACAGACAAACATTTTCATAATTGTTTTTTTGTTGTATCTGTTTACGCTCCTGCTAGCGCCATCTCTCGACGGAGGAAAACTAACGGCCCT
The DNA here is from genome assembly GCA_947859335.1 of Tortricodes alternella. Taxonomy (NCBI): domain Eukaryota; kingdom Metazoa; phylum Arthropoda; class Insecta; order Lepidoptera; family Tortricidae; genus Tortricodes; species Tortricodes alternella. The sequence goes on along the minus strand of OX401970.1, from coordinate 14,395,235 downwards.
CTCAAGTTTGGAGGCTCGCCCTAACTCCCATATCGACCGTTATTAAAAGCACAATCTAATTTTATATAGTGTCACAATTAGCAATAAACGGTTGTAATTTTAAAAATATATTCGTTCATTGAAGAAAACCCTGCCACTCGGATAAAAGCGAGCAGAAAGTCGTCTCGTTAGGAAGACGAATTCCCTCATGAAGAAGACACCAGCACCTTGCCAGTATATCCAGCAGTGAACGGTCAGGCCATTCAGTCCCGTCTATTCCCTTACTATTCGATTTTTGTTTAAAACCGTGTTTATGGTACATTCCAGGCCCCCAATTCTCGGTGCATTCGAGATAATCTCACAATCGAGATTAAACGTCAGTGCATACAGTCGTTTGACACAACTGTATGAATCTGACGTTTAATCTCGTAATCGACACTATCTCGAATGCAGCGAGAATTTGGGCCCAATGCGCTCGCATTACGTGACCTCGAACGGCGGCCGGCAACTGTTTTTGCTGTCTACCTCTGTACTTCAGCGACACGTAATTACCGATGTACAGATTAGTGAATAATCCTTTCCCATCGCATTTTCTCGGAAACGTTCGTACCTATTTGTCATGCTACTTCAGTCAGTCTCAGTACCCACCGAGACAGCGTAGGGGAAGTTCGCATCGCGGGATTAATAATCGATATAGAGTGATTAATACCTAAGTTAAGGTTTTTATTATTTTAAGTTTGTTTTCAGTTCTTTTTAGTCACGCCAAAAGCATTAAGACCTGAAACGTTTAGATCGACAAGCCTGTGAAATTCGTTTCAAAATTATATATATTTCTTAACTGAAAATAATAAATTTAAAAATAACCACAATGCTGATTATTTATGTAAAGTCCAAAAACGAGTTTCAGAGGCCAGTAGAATTTCACGACGAAAAATTCTCGGTAGGTACTTAGATTTTTGTGGTGGTTATAACATCTCAGTGTGATATCTTACTTCAAACCCGTGGTATAACATTTGTCACTGATAAATAAAGTATTTATTCAATACAAACATGTCAATTATTAATAAGTACAATAATTCATAGACACGTGGCAGCATTCGGAAGCAGTCATCTGTTCCGAGTTTTGACGATGGGAAAGGATTATTCACTACATCTGTACCCCTATTTTACCCGTGTGTCTCCAAAATGCCTACTGTTAATGAATCTGGTTCAAAATTGACTATTCCTGGTATTAAGCCAAGTGTTTCGCCTATGACGAAAGGTATTCAGCAGCATTTTGAATTCTTTTATAAAAATAACACTTGAATACAACAAGTTTGACCGTTCAGTCCGAATCACTCCATAGATATAATAATCATCATACCCTCTGAATCGATTGACATTTTATCCAACCGCCCTACTTGTTCGGTCGTTCACCTTTTGAACGCGAAGCTGCGACACTAACATGTAAGACACAAAGATAAGTTAAACCCGTTTATCTGTATGACTATCTCTTTCGTCGGCACGTGTGTGAGAGAGACGCACTTAGAGAAAAGACGGTTTAACTTATCCTTGTGTTTTGCATGTTAGGGCCGCTGCGAAACAAAAATACCTACAGTACAAAAGTTTTATTTCATTTATATTTATAAATAATTTGTTCTTTCAGTCTTTTAAGCAGAATGTAAGTGAAAGCACAGCATAATCAAGTACCGTCAAATGGGGGAAAATGAGACTGGTTTGTTAAATAGTATACAGTATTCCATCTTCATACAAACGGCCGAAACTACGCGCTTCGAAATCTCGGTGAACTTTGGTATTCCGTACATAATTATGGCACGAGAATTTTAGATATTTTGGGTATGTTAAAAGCAAAATACATACAATATATATATATATATATATATATATATATACATACAGTACAGTGTCACTTTTGAAACTAGAAATAAGAACGAAGTAGAAATAATTAGTATTATTACCGAGCGGCCGTAGGTAATTATTTCGAGGACACTGCCGAGTAGTGCCGAGACAACATACTGCTGCTTACTTGTTTATACTGTGGTGAAAGTTTGAATTTACTTAATATTCATTGCAATAGCCAGATGGGATGGCATAAAGCAGATTATAGCAAACTTGGTTTTATCCTTTTGAGGTACCTAAGGTACTTAGGTACCTCAAAAGTACAAATATTTAGGAGTTTTTCGGTCCTATAGCTACCTTTGTTTTCGACTATACCAAAATGAGTTTGTATGTAGAAGTTGGCATATTTTTTTTAATGTTCCACTTAGCTTACTTACTTACTTGCGCACTTAGGTTTTTTTATGCTTGTCGTAATAGGGGTAGTTATTATTTCTGGTACTATTTTTTCGTATAAAGTTGGCTTAGGAATTCAATGGCTTTCTGTGTGATCTCGGCCGAGTACGCCAGCTTGACGGTGCACAATATTTTACCCGTGTTTGGTATGAATTGTCTGTTTCTATTAAGAGCTACGAAGTTGAGACGTCGTGAGCCAGCGGTACTATTATGGGTACTATTTTTTGGGATATACGACATTTTTGGGAAAAATGACCATTCTCGACGATTAGCGTATTATTTATTAATTTTATTATATCAAAAAACCCTAATTATTTTGTCTTAGTTGCCTCAGGTCTCCGTACACTAGTTCGCACTGTTACGAAAACACCCAATAAAAAGACTGCACAGCTGGCAGCAACTGCGACTGGAACTAAAATGTCGACCAGCCTCAGCGGCGCTAGCAATCTATTTTTCAGCTCATTTAAATATTCTTCCGGCATGATCATACCCTGAAACAATGAAAAGACGCAGATTAGCTTCTAATTGGTGAGCGTCAAGTTGACGTACCCTTCGAAGATATCCAGGATCTGATGATTCCAAAAAATAGTGCCTAAATAGTGCCCAATTAGTACCGAGTTAGAAAAAATAATACCTTTGTAATTTCTGAGATATGAGCCTTGTTTAACGGGTACGCTAACTTGACGTCAAGCTGGCGTACACGTTTTGGATCTCGAGAACGGTGCTGTTCCCAAATATGCTCTATATCCCAAAAAATAGTGCACAAATAGTACCTCTGGCTCCCGAAGTCGCACCTTCGTAGCTCTTATAGAAACAGAGATATTTCATACCAAACACGGGTAAAATATTTTGCACCGTCAAGCTGGCGTACCCGAGATCACACATAAAGCCATTGAATTTCTAAGCCAGCTATATACCAAAAAATTGTGCCTGAAATAGTACCCCTTTTACGACAAACACATAAAAGAAAAGCTAAGTGGAACATTGAAAAAATAATGGATGAATATTCTTCATTGTCATAGTACTGTCACGTACAAAAGTATTATTTTATTTATATTTATTATTTGTTCTTTCAATCTTTTAAGCAGAATGTAAGTGAAAGTTTTAAAAATTATATGTAATGGTTAGCGCGATTTTGGTACATTGTTATAAAAACATCAGTCTGGTTTTAAAATATTTGTTATAAAGGTCAGCGAATTATTTTGCCATTTAATAGATGTTCTAAAACGTTATGTAGTGAAAGTTAAAGATAATTATATAGTTTACTATTGCTTGTTGATTATTATGACATATTGTTTTAAATATAATTCGTAATGTGATTCGTCGTTAAAAATACAGATATCATATCCGTGCCGTGATGATATTCACGTAAACCCTGTCTCGGCAAACTCATAAATGACTGCCTCTAACATACGGCAATAAAAATATAAAAAAAAATAGCTTTAGTTATTTTCGTCGTGACTGTACTTTTACTACGTAGAAGTTTGTTTCAGGTCTTTTCTATGTTCCACATATATTATCAGTATTGTTTTGATCATAAAAGGTACTATTTCAGGTACTAATTTTTGGGATAAAGCCGATTGAAAAATTCAAATGTCTTCTGGGTGAAACCTCGCTGTAACAGATGTGTACGCCACCTTTACGGTGCGCGACTTTTTACACAGTAATGTAGTTAAATATCTCAGCTTCTATAATAGCTACGCAGATGAGATTTGAAGGGCCACTACAAGGGGGTACTATTTGGGTACTAATTTTTGGCTCATACAGAATTTCCGGGACCACTGCCAATCCAGAGATCCACTCGGTGTACGCCACCTTGACGTCAAGGTAGCGCCCTACCTACCCCTTGTATTAAAAATAATAATTGATGAACACAATTACTCATCTGCTAAATGCATGATTTAAGTATTCCGTTAGTTAAAGCAATGTTCTAAAGTCATGATTTTTCATCAATTATTATTTTCAATGGATATCTATTCATTTAATCTTATTGAACTGTTACCTCATCAACCCAGAAGATAGGTGTTAATACAGACATCAGATTAACAGTTCCACTTATTTGAGATATTGGGCGCATGAACACGTTGAACTGCGCTTTCGCTCCTCCTCTTAAAATAGTGCCACTTGACTGAAAAAACAAAAAATACATAAAAAAACCGTAGAGTTCTTTTTAATTTACAACGGGGGGACAAGTATTACTCGCGTTCGGAGGAAGATTACCCCAGTTACTCTGCAGGTGTCCCCTGGGTGTTGCTAATGAGTAATCAACTTTGAACGCTGCACTGCTCGACCGCTAGGTATACAAGAGCCTCGCAGTAAGATACAGAATACGAATAAAATATTAGAAGTATAGTTTAGCTACATCAGTTTTGTAATTTACAAATCACAAACGAACATTCATTTTGTTTTATCAAAGCACAAGCCGAATCTATAGATACTGCTTAATTGTTGAGGAGGCGAGGAATGATTTTTATGGAAAAACAGAATGGAAGAAGTGGTGCCGTCGCAAGATGAAACAAATGCTTAGACTCATTGCAAAAAAAAACTTGATCTCTTTAAGCTAACGGTCAGTCGGTTTTTCAACACATTCAGCGCCAACAATCGCTACGCGCTACGCGTGTAGCGCGTAGCAGCGTTTTTCCGCTTTGTAGCGACTCTATCAACCTGACAGGGTATCGCAAAGTAGGGTGGTACGAAGTCCTTGGTACGCGAGGCTCACTCTCACATGACCGGTCTTTTTTACTTACGGGCTCTAAATCCAGAAATATTCTATGCTCGTTCTCGTCTGGCGTCATCCCTATCACCCCATTCTGGTATAATGGATCCGCGTACAAGAAATGTGGATTGGACAGTACCAAGGTAGCTCCTGAAATATTATAGGTACAATTAAAATAACGTAGTTTATGTTCCTAACAAATGTTATTATGATATAGAGAAAAGGTTGGGTTAAAATTCGATCTATGACGATTTCTAATATTATTTTTGTGATTATTTAGTTTTGTAGGATAATAGTTAAATAAAACCGATCCAAATAGGCCTCAGACTGCTGTAGGCCGATATCCAATCTTCTCCCTCACAAGTTAAGATCGTTAGAAGACTATCCTATCTTTACCAATTTAAAATACAGCAGTGATTGTCAAACTTTCAATTTTCATGATTGTAAATGTTCTTTCTGATCTTACATTTATACTCTCAACTAGTCCAAAAGCCGTCCACCAACAAACTTAATACCCTAAAGACTCACCAACACAAGAGAACAGTTCTAACGCGCCGGGGAGCAGGCAGCCGTCGGGGCCCGTGATGCCGCGCGTCACGTTCAGGCAGAAGCAGCCCTCGTGGTTGGCCAGGAACCTCTCGTCAATCGAGAACCGCATCGCGGCCACTCCGGAAATCTCCAAATCATTCTGGTAGCGAAGTTCCACAGACCTGTTCATTATTTAATAACTTAATAAGCTTATCTAGGTAAGTACCTACCTTGTAGGTACGAAAACCTAAAAATTTCCTATTTTTAATTTTTGAAAAACCCCATTTACAGCCTAACAACGAAATAAGACAAAACTTCTATCTCTCTGCAAACGTCGAGTGTGATACGATCTTGCGAAGGTTAATCCGTTTAACTATAATTTTTTGTGATGTAAATAACTACCTATAAATTTACGGTTTCGGATTTTTCCCTTTAATTATTTGTGTAATAAGACATTCACCAAAATCCAAAACCCAAAATCAAATCATTCTTGCCAACATTTCATGATTCTAGGTTCTAGGTCAACAGGAAGTAGTTACCCTATAAGTAGGTTTTGATTCCTTTGACAGTGTCAAAATAATAAGCATAAACGGCCGTAGGTATCTTTTGATTGCGATTAATTAGAACTTGATTTTTTTCTAAGGGATCGCAGGCTTGAGTGTTTGATATTAATTTCAATTTGATACCTGAGTACTTTTAAGTCAACGCAATCAAAAGATACGGCCGTTTAAATGCCGCATAGTTTGATAGTCGCAAGGGAATCAAAACCCATACTTAGGGTACTTCCCATTGACCTAGATAGAATCATGAAATTTGCCATGAAGCAATGTCTTATGGCACATCGTATGGTTGTCGTTACATCACAACAAAACATGATGCCCCACCGTGGGTGAAATGGCTTGAAGAAAAAGTAGTCTTATCGTCTCTAGTGCTACGCTGCAGTCGCGATACATACTTATATATACTGGCATGGCTTCTAGCTTTACTTGCCTGCAAATGTCGGAGTTGAATGCGAAGATCGAACTATCCCTTTGCAAAAATGGAGGAAATACTCCCGAATCGGTTCCGTTGAGCATGTTGCAGACGTTCGGCTCGTGCTCGGCGCCGGAGCCGGCGTCGCCCTCCGGCCAGCGGCGCAGGCGCGCGCTGCCGTCAAACGTGACGATGCGAGCCAGCTCCGCCACCTCCTCTACTCCTCTATGCACCCTGTAGCTCGGCGAAGGTATACCGTTTCTCTGGAAAAAATATTAGATTGGATCATTCTCGAAGGTCCTCCGTACTATTTAATATTAATATTATAAATGGGAGATTTGTTTATTTAGCTGGTTCGGTTCAACTTCAAATATATTTCGATGATAACTGGTAAGGGCTTTTAGAGGGAAGTTACCTTACTGTTGAAGATATCCAAGTTCTAATGATTCCAAAATATTGTAGAGCTCGTTTAAGCTAATATTACACGCGCCCTACTTCTTAATCCGCTAATTTAGATGTACGTGAGTGTAAATATTAATAACATCATACTTAAAAACACGAGTACAATAATACATCACTTGATGCGAAGGTCGTAATCTTCTTTTCTTTCGACTACTGCAAAAAGTTAAAAACTAAAACCCGACTAGCAACGTAAATAGCATTTTTGCTCCTGGTATGACGCACCCTGATAATTTTTATATAGCCCATTATACTAGCACTTCTCCCCGAATCTTAAGATACTCTTTTTATATAAATCAGTCCAGTAGTTTAGAAGTTAAAATAGAATATCGGAAAATGTTCACAGAAAACTTGCTTATGTCCAATTCATTTTCATACTACGCCAATTTTTTTCCAAGTCTGTGGCAAGTAAATTAGGTAGTGCATCCCTCATACTTATCATCCCGCATACATTTACTCGACACCGATTTCATACGCTACAGTTGGAGAAATGAGCGGCAGGTCACGCCATGGACACTATTATGTATTGAATATGTCTGATTTTTCTTTAAAGTGTGGGTCATCCGCACAGTCCCCAACTATACCTATTAAACAGACGTTATTGCCAAACCCATACTTACCTGAGTAGCCGAGCGTGGGCGGAAGCGAAATATTGGATCATATAAATTGTAGATTAGTTGGCTCAACTCACGTAATTAAAGATAGAGAAGAGTATACTGCCGTCAGGTTGTATCTCCATGTTCTGCGAGTCGGCGGCGATAGCGCGGATAGCGGCGCAGGCGACGCCGCCGAGCAGACCGGGGCTGGCGCAGATGGGCAGTCCGTCCAGGAACAGCAGCCGCGCACGCACTTCCACAACTGGGGTGTTCAGCGCTCCGAACACGCCATTGAGAGCCAGGCTCAGCGGACCTAGTAGCTCTGGGTACTCTATTTCCGCCACTTGGAGAATTGCCTGTCGATCCAACCAAACTATACAGGTAGGTAATAAATACTTTGGTAAGTATTTAATAGTAGATTGTTGCACCAAGCAGAAAGAGATTCATCATTGCGCCGAGTGTTAGTTTGGAGCCCGAACGCAAGTGAGGGCTCTAAAAACACGAGCGCAATAATACATCACCTGATGCGAGGTGCATAATCTGCTTTTCTTAAAACTACTGCAAAAAGTTTGTAAAAAGAAGTAAAAGTATCGTTAAACCCGACTAGCGACGTAAAAAGGAATTTTGCACCTGGTATGACGCACCCTTACATTTTTTATATAGCACTACTCGCACGTTCTCTCCGAATCTTAAGATACCCTATTTATTAAAATCGGTCCAGTGGTTCAGAAGCAACCAGAAGCAGAAAGTAGAACATCCGAAAATTGTCACAGAAAACTTGTACTGGTCAATAAAAATTCATTTTCATATAATGCCATTTATTTTTGAATATTTTAGTAACCTATTCTATCTTATCAGCCAGTACTTTAAGCACAATATTTTAGACGGCGCAATCACAGTTCGATATGTCCGCTGACATTTGGACTTGGAAAAGTGGTCAGCTGTCCCGTCGGACTGTGAATGGGCGGATTGGGTGGCTGGTGGTGTAAGCTTTTTGATCACTAACCAAATTAAAAAATATACAAAACAGTGCAATAACGAATTTTTATTGCTCTAGAGCAAACACAGCTGCTTTGTGCTGAGTATTTAAAGGCATAATGATGAAGTTAAAGCGTACCTAGTTGGAAGAAAATATATGATTAACCCTTTAAAAAAAAGTTATATACAACTAGTTAGATGTACATTGTACCCGCGGCTGCAATCGCGCGAATAAAATAGTGGTTTTAAATATCATAAAGGGTTTGTCTTATGTTTATTTGTAATCTACTAATCTATCATTATACTCTTCAGCATTTACATGTTACCAGAAAATAAGAGTACCTATATAGAGAATAAGCTAAAGAACATCTGATTTTGAAGTAGAAGCCTTGACGAAACTTGCATAAAATTAATTGGTAAAACACAGCTAGAGGTAGGTTACTGTTAAAAGTGAAGTTGGTTGAAGTAACCGTGTTTTAAGTTTGCACTGAGTTTTATAACTTTCATCAACACAGTTATTTACTTATACACGTGCGAACGCAACGTGAACGATCCTAAAAAACCTCTACTTAGCCGTGTACGTAATCTCTATATCTCAAAATCGATAAATAATTGAATATCTTCGCATACCATCTTAGGACTAATTAATCAAACGTGGCCACAAGTAGTCTTGTGACTCTGCCCACCCCATTAGGGATTTCGGGCATGATGCTATGTATGTATGTATGTATGTATCTTCGCATAGAATAGTTGATACATAAAAATTTGCTCATTCGCGCTGTCTATGTAACTTTAAATCGATAAAATACAGTCTGTTAGTGATTGTTCATTATGTCAACAAACACACACAAACAGAAATAAAGTCTAATGATTATTATATTTAGAGCTTACATGGTAGGGCACGTTAGCGATCGTAAGCAGGTCGTCCTCGGTGAGCGGGAAAGAGCCCTCGGCGTCGAACTCCAGCCGGTCCAGCTGGTGATAATCCAGGGTGTCCGCGTCTCTGTCCGTGATCACTCGACTTTGATATAACCTGAAAGTGCTCTTCTAATATCAAATCTAATTACTCAATAAACAAATCCTGTATTATTTTAATGACAATAATTAAATTTACGATTAAATTAACATAATTGGAATCCGTAACGCAGGCTTCGTCAAGTAGATACCTACACAAATATAATTAGGAGCGCGATTGACAAAGGGGCGCCCATACAAACTGCTTACATGCATGCTGTTCAAACGAACACATGTCATGGAATGAAATGATCTTTCAAAATCATGATCGAATAGGCCTAAGCTATGCCTCCATATTCGTACATGGTCAAAAATTAACACATCTGAAAGTTACGTACCTACTTAATCAAAATATCTTAAATTTTTGCTTAAAGAAGAGACATTTCTACGAGCTCCTTTCAATATTATGAAATCAAATTTTAAAACAAAAGAACATCTGGAAGCACCTCCTATATCCCCAAGTTTGTATATAAACCCCAAAACAAGTCAAAGGTACATCTTTTTCATATAACAACATGTACTCCTTTATTCTATGCTTAGACAAATGTTTTGGCGATATTGCTTTCCTTTGAAGTTTGTGTTACATTATGAAAGAAATTTAGAATGGTTATAATGTACCCTAAAAGCAGCTCTATGTCAGTGCATGACAATTGTAATCCGTATGCGCAATATTTCGCTTTCAATGTGTGTGTGGCATCATTGACACCACGTCGGTCAAACGTCAGTGGCCCCCACTAGATAATGCAAGCGAATATCACGTTACGTTTTGAGAAAAGGCTTTCTACGGCTGAGTTGAGCAGGGAAAGATGACTATGACACTCTCCCCGACTCATGCGATACCCCATTTATTAGTCTGTCCAATGATTCAGGAGTTAAAGGGGAAAATTTGTGACGTGAATAAATGTCTTTTCTTTCTTTCTTTCTTTCTTTCTTCTTTCAAAATCCGAAAATCACAGAAAGCTGTATTTATCTGTTCGATTCATTTTCATATTCGCGCCAATTTTATTTTTAAACTTTTAGTAACCTATTATATCTTTTAAGTCAGTACTTTGAGCATAGCATTTTAGATGGGGCCATCACAGTTAGATATGGCCGACGACATAATGGACTGTCTTTCTAATACTTTGACAGTGCACAGAAGAGTGTTTGGACCCTACAATTAAGATACCTATATGACAGATCAGCTGTCTCGTAGGGCTGTGAATGGGCGGAGTGGGTGGCTGGTCGTCTAAAGTTCTTGAACAACCAACGAAAATTAATAACAAAAACAAAACAACAGTGCAATTATGAATTTTGTATGCAATTTTATTGCTCTAGAGCAAATAAGTGCTGCTGTGTGCTGAGTATTTAAGGACATAATGATAAAAAGCGTAGTTGGAAGAAATAGTAGATTGTTGCACCAAGCAGAAGTGTTAGTTTGGAGCCCGAACGTAAGTGAAGGCTCTAAAAACACGAGCGCAATAATATATCACTTGATGCTTAATGCTTTTCTTTCAACTACTGCAAAAAGTTGGTAATAAAAGTAAAAGTTTAGTTAAACCCGACTAAGGATTTTTGCACCTGGTATTACGCACTTAAATTTTTTACATATCCTATGACACTCACACGATCTCCCCGAATCTTAAGATACCCTATTTATTAAAATCAGTCCAGTGGTTCAGGAGCTAAATTAGAATATACGAAAATGTTCACAGAATACTTGTATCTGTTCAATTCATTTTCATATTACGCCAAAAAAAAAAAAATCTTTTCGTTACTTGTACTATCTTATCAGCCAGTACTTTGAGCATAACATTTTAGACGGGGCAATCAGAGTTTGATATGTCGGCCGACATGTGGACTGTCTTGCTAACAGCAAGTCCACAGAAACGTTGTCAGCTATCCCGTCGGACTGTGAATGGGCGGTTTCCTTGGGTAGCTGGGGGTGCAAACTTCTTGATAAACTAACGAAATTAAAAAAACAAAACAAAACAGTGCAATAATGAAGTTTGTATGCAACTTTATTGCTCTAGAGGAAATAAGGGCTGCTTTGTGCTGAGTATTTAAGGCCATAATGATGAAATTAAAACGTAGGTATACGAGAAGATTGGCATTTAAAGTGTCATCTCTAATGATTAAGTAATTAAGTAGGCATTTTTATGAAAAGTCCTTACATGAGTTGTATACGATATAATTAATGTAAAAGCGTGAAAAGTCGTAAACTTACTTGTAGATATAAGGTCCAACTTCATTTACCACTGGAATTGCACCAGCAAGTACCTCTTCTTTGTTCGTAATGTTGAAAACCCTAATTGTGAAGTTCAATGGGAACGGGATCTCTTCAAATCTCTCCATTTGTATGGTATCATCATGTAAGGCAACCTCCTGAAAGTCGTGTAATGATTAATGATAGATCACTAAAAAATGAATTGTGCGAAGCGAAATCTCCGTTGCGACGCGACGACTACAGGACAACTCGGTAGGTGGATGTGTGTGTCGACACAGGGCGCAGGGATGAACAGAACCACAAAAATAAGTACTTAATACGTCAGAGTTCTTATTGTGTTGACAAAAGCTTCTATTGTTGCGACCGAGTGCGCGTCGCGGACTAAGCGCCGCATTACTCACTGCATGTTTACTTATCACCAGTAGCTATTATTTCTCGGAGATTGGGCCTAAGGGCACAATTGTGGTAGTTTAGAAACGGGGCAGTACTTTGTGGTTGAGCCACTTGTGCCTGCCGTACTCAGTCGTGGGTTAAGACGTTTAATGAAATTTGGACTTATTCCCACTATTAGGTACTACCACGACTTCCTACCAGTAAGAATACTGGGAATTTCCTTCCCATTATTATACTACCCATTTTATCAGTCTTACCGCTAGTAGTAGGTAATACTGTGTATTTCTTTCTCACTATTTCTACCGGCTATTTTTATATGGCATGAATAGTCGGGATTATAGTTTATAATGAACCAGACGTAAATTTATTTCTGAGGCAGTCTCTAATTTCCCGTGAGTGCGTATGGTATCAAGTGCACATTGTTTATCACTTCTACAATTGATAGTAGGTACATTATTATGAGTAGAAGTAAAGGTGAGAAATGCATTTCCCATTTTTACTACTATTAGGACAGCTGGGAAGAAAAGACACAGTAGTTCTGCTACACAAAAACACAGTACATTATTGGTAGGAATTCGTAATAGAAATAGTAGGAATAACTCGATATTTGATAATGATTCTTTGTTCTGCGCTTTTTGATCGGAGGTTAGGTTAAGCATTCAGTCCGATTTTAATTATAGCGGTAGACCGACACAACTTGTTTACGTAAACGGTGCGTGACGTGCTCGGTCAGCGCTCGGTGCAAGCGCTCTGAATTATGAAATCTGAGATAATAATGACAGTAGGTATAACTGAGCGCTCGCGGAGTGGAGTGCAAGGATACTGGTGCAGGCGTAAGGCGAACATTACGATACTTCGCGGCTCAATGGGCGTAATGCACATTTTGGCGTAAAGACACTGATCACACTACCTTACTCAGTTTTTCATTCTCTATCGATATGTATAGTACACGTAGCTGAATTCGCATAAAAAATACCTTTACCCCAGACTTTCTTACGTCTCTAAACACAGTTTTTTAGTAAAATGAGGCAGTAGGTATATCTCAAAACTCCGGTAGTATATTAACTGTACAAAGGAAAAGATGTATAACTCGCAGTTTTTACAAATTGTGCTTTACCCTAAACAAGAATGCAGTGCAAAACGTAAATGTCCTTTACAAAGGGGCGTAAAGCTCATAGTTTTTAAGAACAGTGCTTTATAACCTAACATTAATATAGCACACAAAACACAAATTTCGGTCAAACCAGGAGCGTAAATCTCATCGTTTTTACGAATTATGCTTTTCATTCCCAACATTAATAAGTAGAAACCATAAAATTTCTTTTACGTATTTAAGAAATAATAGTATAAATCTATTAATTTTTACGTTTGATTTACGACATAAGGTAATTAATTATACTGAGTGATTTTTCGTGGGCTGTAAGGGACATTTAGATACGCAAAAAATTGGTCGTAAAGGAAACTTATTTCGGCAAATATGAGGCAGCGATCATTTATAAAGTAATAACGTGAAAATACTCAAAATTCTAAGTACTTTTGCCATAGATAACTTTAATTTATATCTTTAAACAAAAGAAACTAGAGACAACATATTATTTTTTCGTTTTTTGCTTCTCCTGAAAAGTCCTGTTTTGTCCTTCACTTACGCCTTTTGAGCCGCAAGGTATCGATCAAAAAATACCAATCGATCTAATCGTTGTTGCGTCTTGTGTTTCCTCGCTCTGGTGTGAAAAGAAGCGAAAGGTTGTGTTTCGCACGGCAGAGAAGTTTTTGTGACTCGTGCCTTTAAATTTCTCACTCAGGATCAGGTGAGGATTTTGGGGGTGGTGAGCAGTGCAACCGCCCGGGGCCTCGCTCTTGCAGGGGCTACACTCGCGCAACAACCCAAGTAGAAAAGTGTTAGGTAAGTACTAATAAGTGATACTAATGTTTATTCGAATTTCGCGCACCTTACGCCGCGCATTTTAAAACTCGCTCAATCGGCCGCGCTGATATCTGTCTTGTTCACTCCAAACAAAACGTGATAGTATCTACACCGTTTTCTTCGTGTTTACGATATACGTTCGGGGAATAAACAATTTTAACCTTTTGAACGCTACAGTCGGTTGTGGCCGACAGCAGATTCACGTGCCCCTGACGCCAGTGCATGCCGTTTTCCATACATTTTGTCGGCTACAGCCGTCACTCGACATCTGTGGCACGCTTTCCTGCATACAGCCGTGGCATTCAAAAGCTTAAAACTATTTTAATTATTTATAACTTTGCATTTGTCGTCAAGCATCATCATTCAAACTAATTCCCCAAAGACAAGGGCCTCGCAAAGATCTATCCGCCCAGGCCCCCAATTCTCGGTGCATTCGAGATAATCTCACAATCGAGATTAAACGTCAGTGCATACACTCGTTTGACACAACTGTATGAATGCAGCGAGAATTGGGGGCAGAGCCTCGCAATGGCTAACGCCGCTCCTGGTCAGGATTCTATTTTAGAATACTTTTCTTGCTCCGAGTTCAAAATCAGCACTCGCGCCAAATAATTTTTTTTACGGACTTGCAAAACAAATAATTTTAACCATCAATACGTTTAACCCTGACCCGCCAGTCGGCTGTGGTCGTCGGCAGTTTTCCGTGGCCCTTATGCCACGGCATGCCGTTTTCCATACATTTGCGTCGGCTACAGCCGTCGTCGACCGCTCGTGGCACGCTCGCCGTTAACTATGGGGGTCAAAAGGTTAAGTACTCACATTTGCAATGATGTTGCTTACAAAACCATCCAGAAGGCCATAACCTACGAAGGAAGATACAAAGATTAGGATGGCCCCAAGTACCAGGGCCGTGATACCCCCAGCAAACCCGCACATTTTTTAAATGTTATGAAAATCGACTACTACGATGGTAAGTGTGTCAATCAACACTGTATCTTGGTATCCGTGGGCCAAAAACGATTATGATAAGTATTTTATACTCAACGAAATTACTACTGATAAATGAACACTAATTAGGGTTCGTCGATCACGGGTAAAACAATTAAGTATTCTATTGTACTCTAGCTGGAAATCAAAGCTTATCTGAATCTTATGGTTAGGTAAGACTTTTTTGCTTTTGACTCACTTAAGCCACTTAAGCGTTTGATCCGAGCTGTTATATAGTTAAGTCTCCGTCAACCAGCTCAATATCAGAAATGTCACCTTAATCAAAGATCAATTTGAGTGGCTGACCTGATGGCCGCCCTTTTACCATTTTATTATGCACTAGTGGCCCTTCCACAGCTTCGCCCGCGGTATTTCCATACAATCTTTATCACCTCTTTAGGGATGGAATTTCAAAAAAGCCCTTCTTAGTGCACCTCTAGAGTGCTCGAGGAATATCTCCTCCAAATTTCAAACCTCTGGGACCACCCGTTTAGGCTGTGCGTTGTCTATAAGTGAGTCACGGTACTGTTTTATATGCATAAAGATAAACGTATGTTTAAAATATAACTTCTCTTCGTAGTAGGTAAGTTATAAACCACCATTATTTAATTTATGCTTCTAAAGAAAGTTGCTTGCAGAATAACGGGTATAACGGATACCAAAGCCGCATTTTTCATGAAATCGACTGAATCGTAATTTATATTTCGTCAATTATATTTGCTTATCTTCTTATACACACCGTTTGCTTTAATCCTAAAGCTGTATTGATAAAACCGCCTATAAAGTAGATAATAGTTAAAAATACATATCTGTTTGTATTCTATTTCAATTTTTATGGTTCCGTACCAAGTTTTGAAAAGAAAAATTCCAAAACTTTGTCTGTCTGTCCGTATGTCTGTCTGTTTACACCCTTTTACTCAGGAACGCCTTAGCATATCGAACTGAAATTTGGCATAGTTATATTATTTAGAAGCCCGTACAAGATGGCTAAAGCATAATTAGTAAAAGTAAAATAAATAGACAACAGGAACACAGAAGTGTTCTGTGCAATAGACAACAGTAATCTTTTCGTTCAATGTATTTAGTAACAATTTTCATGACCAATCGCCTCCCGGCTGATAACTGGTACAACTTGACAGACTTGTATCATGAAGCCTAGCTGCGGCTTGATGGGCGGGTTGAGTAGCAGTAACGTCCCAAACTAGGAGAAAAGAATATTTTTTTGCCATCGGCTCCCGAGTGATACTTTGTCAGATAATAGTTTATATGCTATTATGAACAAATCAAATCGTCAGCTGGCTCTATCGCGGTGGAAAGATCGTCAGCTGGTCACCTGAAAGGTGTAGTGGAGGAGCAACTATTGCCTATTTAAATGCAGCAACTGACGAGTTTTCCCTCGGCATACTGCTAGCTGATTTTTTTCATTACCTAGAGGATCATATTAAAAATCAGCTTACGAATTTTCATCCGGGAGGAAATGACGCATCTAAATTCGACATTATGCTCCATACACTAACTGAAAGACACAACTTTATTGTAACGTTTCGATTAAATCATATAATATAATTTCAATATTATTTATAGTTGCGTTATGATAGATAAAAATAGAATTAAACTAGCTGTCCCCCGCGGTTTCACTCGCGTAGATCGAATTTTGTTCACAATTTAATTATTTTGCGCGGAACCCTTCTTCCTTCTTAAATAAATATAGCCCAAATTACTCCTTATAACATCAGCTGTCTATTAGTGAAAGTCCCGTCTAAATCGGTCTAGCCGTTTCGGAGTTTAGATTTACTTAAGAAAAATAATAAGGGTTCCGCGCAAAATAATTAAATTGTGAACAAAATTCGATCTACGCGAGTGAAACCGCGGGGGACAGCTACTTTATTTCTAATTTTATCTATTTCAACGTAACTATACATAATATTGATTTAGTCGAAACATTACAAAAAAGTTGTATCTTTCAGTTGCATAATCTCGAATAACTTTAGATACGTCATTTCCTCCCGGTCGGTATTTGTAAATGTTTTATGTATTGTATAATCAATTAAACCTAAATTGATTATTTTATTATTTGACATAGCATTTGCGTGTTTATTACATCCAGCAGATATCAAACACGTCTTTATAATAGAGACGTTGTGTGTTTGGAAAAGTTCATAGTAGGAATTTTATGAATTCCATGAAATCATGAATTATCTAGTCTACTAAACAAACATTATTGTGACCCAATTCGAAACGGTATCTTCTTAATTTAAAATTCCCTAAACTTAAAAATAAGACACGTCAAACTCGATTTTGTATGGCACCAAGGTGTCAAAATTGAGTTTGATCTTACTTATTTCAATAGCGACTTTTAAATTTAGCGAACACACTTTCGAATTGGCCCCTATGTCTTAGCAAGAAAGAGCCATGCTGTTGAAGACGCTACGTCAAATGTCAAAGGTGTCGGCTTTTGACCGCCAAGCATGTCTGAGAAGTAAAACGAATTTCAACTTTAAGTAAAGGTTATGAAGGACTTTTTTACCCGGTATACGCTGACGGCTGCAGCGGCGGTTAAAAGATTGACTATGCAAAGATTGGCGCAAAAGTGCTGTTCATTATACTTAGAGACCTTGGGTGTTTGTTCCGTAGGTACATAATACCTGTTTTGTTGGATTTCAAAACATTCCTATACTTTAGTGGTGTTCTATAACATTGCAGTGTGATTAGATACGACTTCATACTAGTGGAAATCGGTATCGGTATCGGGAGGGAAAAAAATTACAATTGTCAATTTAATTTTGAGTATGTATTTTATAATGTAGGTACTGCCTGAAATTAAGATATTATTATTATTATAATTATTATTTATAAAATAACTGTTATATTTACGGTCTTAAAATATCGCCATCAAGTAATAAAAGCGATAGTTGAATAAGATTAGCCTTTACAATTAATTTTTGTCGCGCATTTCAAAACTTACTTTTACATATTCAAAACAGTTTTATCATGCAGCGGCTGTCGTCGCCAACATAAGCCGTAAGTACTATAAGGAGATTAAAAAAACTTGATCAATCGTTGACTTAGATGTGTGTGTAAGAGTATGATATTTTACTTAACATTGAACACAACACTGAACATTTAATACATTGCCAAGTATTAACAACAAACATTTACCATTGAACATCAATAATATAATGTTGAGACCATCCATTAGGGGTCCTGTAAACGGGCTCTAATAATTGCAGCTTGCTGGAAATTATAGCTCAGCAATATAACCGGTGAGACTCTTGCTGCAATAAAATGGTACGATAACATTGCAGAATATTTCAGCAAGATCGCACAAGCTGCAACACCAAGCAACTGAGTTCGTACACGTTGGCAAGTATTGCAGATATTTCGTATTCAGTAGGACAAAATGGCGGAAAGCGAGGCCATTCCGATTGCTGCAGCATTTATTGTGATGTGTCACCATTTCAATAAATCTAAAAAGTAAAGGGTGGGTACAGCCATGCTTAAATAGATGGGAATGAATATTCGAGCTTTGGAAGTTGATCCTTGTTTTATTTCAAAATAAAAAATATAAACTAAATTCAATGTTCGTTAAGCAAATTGGCCACCTGTGGGCTCTTATCCGCGTCACAAGAATAAATTAGGTTGGAACTACCAATGCTTCAGCCAGGACCATCATTACTAAGAAGGACCGCCAGCAACTCAGTAGATCTTCACAAATTGGTGCTAAATAATATATAACTTTATATAAAATTAAAAGAAAACATTACAAAGTAATAAAATAGTAAAATGATCATTATAAAGAGCAATGAAAATATAATAAGTTGATGAATTGAACAAACGAAAAAATATAAAATAGGGTATAGATAGAGAGTATGAAGTCTTTCAAGTCAGGAGCAGCAGCTCAATTACGCAGCACAATTGGTATCGGTTTGGCTCGAAATGCAAACCAATTTAGTCTTAACTCTGTGTAAATAAGGGCACAATTGGTTTACTTTTCGCGAAAGCGATACCACTTGGTGTTGCGTAATTGAGCGGCTGGACCCCAATTCTCGGTGCATTCGAGATAATCTCACCATCGAGATTAAATGTCAGTGCATACAGTCGTTTGACACGACTGTATGAATCTGACGTTTAATCTCGTAATCGACATTGTCTCGAATGCAACGAGAATCGGGGGCCAGATATCACACAAAACCGTGTAGGAATGTAACTATTTGGAAATTATTGACTTGAATTTATAATCTGTATGGGGGTTTTGAAGGTCGTCGACGTGGTCATATTGATATCGCACACGCATAAATACGCAGCGAGAGCAAGCAAGGTATATATATTGCTGGACGATATTGCAGTAAAGTCAAGATTTGTTCGGCGAGAGTTAATAAAAAAAGTAAAAAGTCAGGGCTTGTTAACTCATTAGAAATAGCGGCCCGCTAACTATTTTTACCGATGATAATAAACAATTAATCTGGTTCATCATACCATCTTAGGACTAATTAATCGAACGTGGCCACAAGTAGTCTTGTGGCTCTGCCCACCCCATTAGGGATTTCGGGCGTGATGCTATGTATGTATGTATGTATGTATAAACAATTAACGAGATTTTTTTTATTTTTTTCATAGCATATTATTATTGAATAGCCTAACTGTATACAAAGAAAGCAACACGCGAACAGAACACCCCAACGCCGCGCTCGAAGCCGATGACATTATTATACTCGTATGTAGAAAGACAAAAGACACATCATTCATATCCATACTTAACGCGTTTTAAACATGTGTCATAGATATTTTTTTTCTTTTTCGTTTCTTTGGCCGAAGCCAGTGCAGATTATTGAATTTATATGACATTTGGCGCGGACATATAATACATTAATTTGCAATATGGCGATTGTGTATATGAACAAAACAAATATATTTCTTTCGCCGCCGTCCGCCCTGCGTGAAACCGCAGTTGACAACATCTAAGTCCCTCGTACCACGAAACTGAGCGCGCGCGGCGATAAGCGACGCCCGTCATACAGTTTGCGATAGTTAAGCGACAGTCGCTATTTCGAAACGATATCATAATATTTATCAACTCTCGGCGAACAGACTTAAGCAATAGAATATAGCCAGCCGGCTAGACTTCTGATGCTTCAGCTAGATCAAATATAACATGCATTATCGCTGGACTACACTGCAAAATTGTAGCAATTGTTGATCTGAGTTGCAGAATATACCTAGACAGTAAGACGTCGGGTACACAATTGTTGCTATAAATTGCCGAAAAAGTAGCCCGTTTACCAGCCCCTTTACATTTAATTATTGACACTTCTGTACAAAATGTTGTTAAACCACTAAAACGACTACAACGCGCTTAAAATGAAATAGCAGCATGAATGAATCACAATGCATTAAGAAATGATAATGCACAATCATAGTATAAAGAGGGAGGAAGTAGTTTATCTTCATACATCGCACCGCGCGCGGCTTGTATGTGTGCGCCAAAGTATCTGTACATCGCCGCACGCACACTTAAACAATATCTCGACCCATTTCTCAGTGCGAACGGTCGAGATTTTGTTTAGTGTGCGCGCGGCGGTGCATAGATACTTTGGCGCAGACATACAAGCCGTGCGCGGTGCCTTGTATGAAGATAACCTACTTCCTCCCTCTTTATACTATGGCACAATTGTCAGTATAGAGTATTTACAGAAACGTCTTACTTTTATCTAATGCAAAGGTGTTTAAATACAATATGTATCGTATTTGCGCACTACAATAGGGAATATGCATGATTTTTTCCATATTTTATTGGAAGTACTGAGTAATAGAAACGTACTGTGTACGCAAAACATTATTATTTATGTTGTTTTTTTTAGGTTTTCATACCACTCGCAAAAACGCTCCATACAAAATGGCGCTGAGATATGACGTCACAGTACAGTTAGAGTGTATAACAGACCAATGTAAAAAGAGAGCTGACTTTCATACACTTTATATGGCCGTGAGCGCTCTTTTTACATTGGACGAGGTATGCAAAATATATGAAATTCGCAATTATTTCCGAAAATTATGTTTTTATGCTAATATCTTGAATATAAAAGTTACATAAATTTGATGAGGGTCTCAATAACTAATAATTTAGAACTAAAAAACAATATTTGAAAAAAAAAATATGTGAATTATCACTTATTTTGACCCTTAATAAAAAAAGTCAGTGAAAAGGATCTTTTTTTTCCTTAAACATGCATTTATTTACATTTTCTATGAAAATATATATTTTAAACCTCATTTTGATTTTCATGCATGTTCCCTATTGTAGGTATTCGAAAAACAGCGTAGCGTAAGTACCTTAGGGCCGCGCCTCAGCCTAGCGTCATTAATATATGCCATAGAGCTGTTTATTCGTCCTATTCATTTGTAAAATTTCGCATTTATGAGGCGCTAATGGTGAATGTATTGGCCATTACCAAAACAGTTGCGAATACATATGATAGCTATAAAGCTGTCTATACGGCGGGCAAACGTTTTATGAATTTCAACCAGTTTAAGGAAATTTTATCTAACTATGCTAGCTGGCAGTATGTAGGTATATTATTAAGTTGTAGTAGGATCATCTTCAGCACACATGGTACAGTCGAGGTCATTGATATTATATACGTTACCAAAAAATGCAATAAAGTCGTGTTCACATATTATTGACAAATTTGTCTAGATATTTTTGCCCTAGACTGTACATTACATTTATTAAACGTATGATAAGTACAACATCAGTGATCATTTGTTTCTGTTTATATTATTTAAAAAAAACACCACTGGACACGTCTTGGTTTCACATTGAGAATGAAAGTCTTAATTAGTACTCGTGTGGTTCACAACAGGGGCCCATTGCATAACTACTTGTAATACAAGCGGAAGCCTCTTTTCAACTTCTTTTACTAGAAAGAGACTTCCGCTTGTATTGCAAGTTACAAGTAGTTATTCAATGAGCCCCAGGTCTCGAGCTGTGCGGCATCGGAGTTACATGTCAATCGCGCAGTAGTTACGGCAAGTCACTGATGTCATTCACTGCACTGAGGTCTACAACAGTGTCAATACTGTACACTCTTCACTGTTCCTACTACTACTGCAGGGAGACTAACCGCTCCCGTCGAGCGACAAAATAATGACGGTCAATTGAAGAAAACAATAGGTAAAGTCAGCAGTTATTACTAATACATACTAGTTTAATATAACTGCATTTTATTAGAGAGAATTGATCGAAAATCAATCGCTAGCATGTCCTAACAATTATCTGACAAATAAGAGAATCGCTAATATAGTGTGGTCGGTCGCTGCGTTCGGGCGCGGAGGTGGCACGGAGCCTAGTGGTCGAACTTGAGTATGGCGTCTATGGAGAAGTCGGCCCGGCGCCGTTGCTCCAGCAGGATGTAAGTTTGCACGGTGCGCAGCGCTTCGGGGTCGTGCGCCGCCGCCGCCGGCCCGGCGCTGGTCGACTGCTCGGCGCCGCTGTCAACACTGCCACTGCCGCTGCCGGAGCCACCGCCGCTCCCACCGCCGCCGCCAGGCTGCTTTCAGCTAGGCTTCTGCTGCACTTCGCGCATCATTAGCTGAAACAAGCCCTTTTCGACATTAGCACCATACAACTGCTATAAATTATTGTCAGATCTTAATCGCATTTCACTAACAAATTAAGTCTTGATAGTTAGTGTTTCCACTGACTATCAATTAAGCTTGAGAGGTAAGATGAGGTAAGACTGCGAGCGACCGAGTTATTTCTTGCATATTTCACTTTAAAATATGTTAATAGTGAAACAATCCATCCATAAATGACAGATATGTAGAATATCAAAATTTGCTTACGTATAGAAGGTAGAATCCGATTTTCACGACTTTTGGAAATTTATATTGTTATGGAAAAGTAGGTTAGTACGTTTTCATTTCAACGACATTGAAATTACAATAGTATAAAATTTAAATTATTTTTAACTCAACATCCATTTTTTGTACTAGAAAAAAAACCTCAAGCATCTTCTTTTCGTAATGTAAGGCGACTGAATTATTATATTAAAAAACGAAAACGTATAAAGCTAACTTAAGGTTCATGAAACGAATGAGATCAAAATTATCTCATATCATAAAGTTTTAGGGGGGTAGAAAAGTTATCGCCCGGAACAATAATTTTATGGAAAATGTAGGCAGCTACGCTCACGACCGGCAACTCTATCATACTTTTTGATAGCTATGGTCTATGGCAGTCCATCTGCGCAAGTTAATGTTTTAAAACTGATACCTTTCTCTGACACTGACTGTACATTTAACAGTTACCAGACCACATAAAGGTAGAATTAGATAGTGACCAAACTTTCATCTCTCTCCTGGCACGTGTCCAGTGCAATATTCACAACAGTTATTGTATACATGCGACGGTAGGCGGGCTGTTAACTTTTCGTGAGGGATAGGTGATTAACAAATTCTACAGGGACGAAGTTAGTATTAAGCTCGTCGCACACTTGGCTTGGCTATATTTATTATATACTTGTGAGAACCCTAATTTTTGCCATAAACGAGCGAGGACGGTGGAGCTTGGGGCGCTGTAGGCAATTATTTGCCGGGTTTGCTGTCAAATCCATACAACTCAACGCCGCTGAAGTTCCTTTTCTAATATTATAGTATTTGTTCTTATGGTGAAGGGCTGTTTGTGCTAGACGACCAGGTATTTGAGGCGGTGTCTCCGCAGCTAATGTCAACCTCCTCAGGAGAAGGTGAATAGTATTGTTGTACCTGGTGGGGGCGGTCGGAGGTGATGGTCTCGGAGGGGCGCGGCGGCGCGGGCGCCGAGCGTCCCGGCGCGCCGTTCTCGCGCGGGCAGCGGCTCGGCTCCGGCGGCCCCGTCGACACTGCATATCACATGAAATATTGAGACCTCCTATTGTTGAATCATTTAATTACGCTAAATAGAAACGAAAATGCATTATAAATGGTCTTGCGCTTGAAATAGTGCTCGGCTCATTACCTGCTTTGCACACTCAACTGGCGCTCCGTCTCGCTGTAGGTAACACAGCAACAAAATGACCGCGTGCCGCCTACAGTGCTTCGACACTTGCACACAGTGCTTCATGACGACTCTTAAGGGCCCTCCGTAAGCTTGTATTTTCATGTTTGAATTTTCAAACGACACGAATCTAACTATTCCATTATAAGGAGATCACGCAAATCGAACCCGGAAATTGAAATAGATCACAATAAACGATAATAAATAATAATACTTAGGAAGCGGGATAGCTATTCTTGGCTCGGGAATTACTTATTTGTCCCGCTTGCCGCTTGCGTTGGGGCTAAGAGGCCAAACATTTTGTCAGGGAAGTTGGGCGCCGTTTACGAGAGAGGGGGACCCCCCAAAGGTTGTCTATTGCGATTCAACGAGGTAACGCGCCCGGAATGACGCGGGGCGGGCTATTTGACTAGGCAAATTTATGATTTTGTTGTTGTTTGATTATTAAGTAATTTGCTAAATAAACGTTATTTGCTTAAAAATATATTAAAAAAAACTATTAGGTATGTGCAATAACATTTTATAACTAGATAGCTATGTGACTGAAACTGAAAAGGTACCTACAACTTTCGGGATATGGTGTTATTGCTAGTTCCTAAAGAAAAGAAAATCAGATCTCTAGGTCCATTAGATATTTATATGTTTTTGAATCTGAAGCTGTCAAAATGTACGCGTTGAGAAAATTGCATTTAAAGTCTATGGTCGTGAAATATACTTCTACTGCCAAGTTACGGAGTGATAGGTACTAGAGTAATCTTCAAACCAAGATTAATAGTAAATGTCACATGTCTTCGCAACAGTGATGGATTAAAAAAAATTGAGGGAAGAACACGCAAAATAGGAAAACAAAAGTATCACAGTTTCTAATAAATTTACAAGAAAATACGACGTGAACTACTAATTAATCATCATGGTGTCTTTAGGTATTTGAAGAGGAATAAAATAAAATAAACCTTATATTCTAAACGTTTTTAATTTTAATACTACTTAATACTACTAATAATTCGACATCAATTAGTTTATTTTAAAGAATATCACGCAATGGTTCTATAAGGAACCTATTTACATAGGAATCCACACAATATAACAACGATAAGGTCTATTTTTCATTAAAAAACTTTTATTTATTTTTGTATGGGCGAAAAAATAGGGTTCACTAAAGTTTAGTGTCACAAGTAAATAAATCTATTGTCCCTGCACGCATATGCTATTTCTTCACTCCCAGTGCATCAGAGGAGCTTCTATCCTAATTAAACCGATTCAAATAACAAACAAGTTAAATTTAATAGTTCCTGAGGAAATAACTATAACCGAGGCATTTCACGCGCACTGCGTCGATAGCTAGCGATAGATGGAAATAACGTCGATACTTACATCGGCACGGCACACGCGGCAGGTCGAAAAAAATAGCCAGCATACTGACACAGATATCTCAAAAATTGCACTTTTACAAACTTTTATTTAACTTGCTTCGTTTCTGTCTTACCGGTTCAAATCATAGAATACTTTGTCTGATGCAGCGAAGGTGGTATTTGGTTTTTTGCGCAAGTGAGCTCTATTACCCCTTGCAATCGTTTTTGTTAATTTAGAGATTGACCTAACTAACGGGGCTGACGTGTTCAGAAGTGATCAAAGCCCCTAAATAAACAAAGGTAAAAATAAACATAGAATTCAAATTTTGAACCAGTTCCCGTGATCGGAATTAGCTTAACTTTGGTACACATAATTATGTAACTTCCATGAAAATGCAATGGTCTTCCGGTGGCCATAGGAACTCCTCAACGACATAATATTACACCGTCGTCCGTCCTGTCAAATTAAAATCGAAGCCACACAACTTGTCGCACAACTTATTACACAATTTATGTGTTACATAGCATATTAAACTTTTCAACGCTAAGGCGTTGAAAAGTACGACAAAAGTTTAATCAGTGGCCGCTATTTTCAGTTAAAAGGATTACATGATTGCGAAGATAAACGCGAAAGTTTAAATAAATGGATGTTTGTTATTCAATCACGCCCGAACGGTTGAACAGATCTGGGTGATACTTAGCACAGAGATAGATTATAGTCTGGGATAGCACATAGGCTACTTATTTTCCCGGAAAATGAAAAATTTCCCGAGGGAGTAACTGTAACCAAAAATCACGCGAACAAAGTCGCGGTCAGAAGCTTGTAATTTATTAAGCTTAGTTAATTAGCCCATAAATTATGTATTCAATTGTGCGAGAACAAACAACCAACAAAGGCTTAGATTTTAATAAAATTCTTTAGTTTAATAGAATACTGATAAGGGCGTCACTGGATGCACGATACGGGCTTAATATACCAGTTCGAAACGTTTTTTCATGCCAGTGTTTATCAAGGCTAGCATTAATTCATTTCTTATAAATATACGGTAAAGTTGAGCAGTTTTCAATAGGTTCATATTATGTTGCAAAACAAATATCCTTACATTTTTGTTGATAGAAAAACAAATCCAAACCTACACCAGTTTTACTGTATCCTTTGTATTTTATTTTCCATTAATTATTGAAACTACACTTAAAGCTTTAAATATTATCTGAGCCTAATAAAATACAGAGTTTATATGTGCAAATTTTCTATCAATATATATATTTTCATGTATGTTCAGCCATAACTTTTTACCTCGTGAACCGTTTACGATGTTTTTTTTTTGTTGGAAAGTTCATACTTCAGAAATGGTCTCACGGAAAATTTGGCTGGATGTGATGAATGGATCCATGAGCAAACAAAGGAACTCATCACAGTTTTGTAAGCAAACATATACAGGTTTTGCCATTTTCTAAGATAACTGGTGAATTTCATTAATCATCATATGATCAAGCGGGGCGATGATTGAGTCCACGAATTAAAGACTTACTGCTGAGTTTCTTGCGGCGTTTCTTCTCAGCAGATGTCACCTTTCGAAGCGCTGGTAGCTTCAGACATGTAAAAGAGCCCATGTGGCCTACTTGCAAAATAAATATTTTCATTTTCATTTTCATTTTCAATTACTACATAGAATTCCTCACTCACCGTTGCTAAGGAACTTATCATCGTTAGAATGCGTCTGCTAAATCAGAACTGATAGTGGGATTCGCAAAAGAACTCCTAAATGGTCATCAGTCCTTGCATTCTGATAGCAATATTTTACAAAGGATGCCGAGCAAATTGCATACAGTCGATTCATCCAGACTTGTCTTATTTAGTAAACAAGTTTCTAACCTCAAAATGCACATTTGTTGGCTAAAACAGCTATTTGCTTGCAAATAAAACAAGCGGAGACAATATTTTAGACGTCACTGCCAGTTTTAAGCCTACGATTGCTTTATGTAGGATAAAATATCAGTTTCTCGCAAAATGTGCACATTTTGAGGTTAGAAATTTGTTTACCAAATAAGACAAGTATGCATGAATCGACTTTAATGCATAATACTTTGCTAATGAGTAAAAAAAATTAACAAAAAACAAAAGATACTAGATAAGGAGTTAAAAAAGGACCAATCGATATATCGGATGATACAAGATCATAGGAACGGATTAATTATAGATGGATCGGTTGTGCTGACCGGCGGTGAGCGGGATGGCGAGGCGCGCGTTGACGGCCAGCAGGTGGTCGCGCCGCTGCAGCAGGCTGCCCACGTGCTCCTCCAGCCGGACGTTCTCCGTGCGCAGCTGGTGCAGGCATGACAGCAGCGACGCTACTGTCACACATAATGCACACATTAATAATACTAATTGATAATATAAATTTCGCATTTATTACACTTTTTCTAGAGAAAATAAATCCTTAGAAACTAGTCTGTTCGCCGAGCGTTGATAAAAAAATCAGGGTCACAAATAGCGGCCCGCTAAATCTTTTAACCGATGATAATAAATAGCTGGCATATCATCGGATGACAACCATGACGAAGTCTGAGTCGGAGGAACAATCAGAGTCGTTGACGTTTATTATGAAACGTTCAATTGCTTCGTCTAAAACAACACACGAACACCCAAACGACACACTCGAAGCGTATTCCAGAACGGAATGGCAATATGGTAGCCGTGTACGCGCGCTCGCCCGTCCGGCGCAGCGCCGCGCATGGCAAAAACTGCCTCCCTCGTACCACGAAACTCAGTGCGCACGGCGATAAGCGACGCCCGTCATACAGTTTGCGATAGGAAAGCGACAGTCGCTATTTCGGGACGATATCATAATATTTATCAACTCTCGGCGAACAGACTTTAGAGAAGAAATAGGTGCGGAAATGGCATCCAGCATAATGTTATACCACCGAGTGGGGGCACAACGCTGGTTTTCTGTGGACCCACGGTCTGGTTTCACAAGACAGCGTGCATTGTAGAGTAACCAGAAAATCCGTTTATTTAAATGGTCCACATTCAAAGTATAAAGTATTACCTACTAGTAGGTACCAATACATATAATAAGTTGCAATATACTTTCTTATGCTGTTCAACATAAAGATTTTTTTTTGGAAATTAAAAGATGAAGGTTGTATATTATAGATAAGCTTCAACATATTAGTCCGAGAGCTGTAAGACATTTTTGGGTATGTGTTTGAGGCACGACGAAAACTTGTTAAATACTTCTCCTATTACACCTATGGTCGGTTCCAGACAGGAAGGTATCGCTGACAGATGAAACTTGACGTATTTAGTGATATAATAGCCATGCAGAATCAAGTCGATTTTTACCGATTATTGATCAGTTTCCATACAAAATAACATCGTTTATTTTGTATTAAATGAATTATGTATTGGTTTCATGGTTTCAAGTTAATAAAATTGGGAGCTGCTGAAATAAATTACTATGGCATACAGACAGAAAATGAAGTATCACCATAAGCGTTCCTGTTTTACCTTACCGAACCTTAACAAAGTAAAGGCACTTTTGCCATTTTGTACTCGTCTAAAGGCACTTCAAAGATGCAGTTTCTAATTCGTAATGAGGGTGAGCTGATGAAGCACAAGAGAGGCTGTGCCAAAGCCGGTACTAAGCGGTCCTTACTATCGAAATGCTGCGCTTGCTCCATGAGGAACTGTGAGCCCTGCTCCCACTGCCGCTCCAACAGCTGGTCGAGGCTCTGCGCGCCCGATCCGCTGCGCCCCGACCCACCGCCGCCCTGGAACATGAACTGCTCCCATAAACTCACTCGCTCACTGTACGACACTCATCTTATGTATAAAACTAGTGGACCCGCCACAGCTTCGCCCGCGGTATTTTCCATACAAACTTTATCACCCCTTAGGGATGGAATTTCAAAAATCCCTCCTTAGTGCACCTCTAGGGTACTCGAGGAATGTCTCCTCCAAATTTCAAAACTCTAGGAGCATCCGTTTAGGCTGCGCGTTGTCCATAAGTGAGTCACGGTACTGTTTTATTTGCATAAATAAGAACCGGTCAAGTGCGACCCATAAAACACAAACAGTACCTTGTAGGTATGGAACCCTAACAAATGCCGCAAATAATTGACAAAGATAATACTCATTTACTGATATATAATAAGTACTCGTACGTATAACAGTGTAAGCAGCTACGTAATTGTACAGCTACATTCACCAAAATTATTAGGTAACATTATTGAAATTTATGAACTATGAAAGCACCGTACTTTGCTCTAACGAAAACATAAATTCTATTGAGGAACACACTTAATTTTAACGTTGAAAAACCGTCCCCATATATCGACATAGTTCGCGGACAGTTTATCAACGGTAAATAAGGCAGCGCGCATGGTATAGATTAAGTTGTTCTTCGAATATGTTTATCATAAAACCTCCATAATGAATCCAAAAACCGTAGGAAATTACCAGCATTATTACACAAAAAACATGGGGCTTAAACCCTAAGGTACTAAAATGGATCTACACTATGATGGTAAGGCCCATTATCCTGTACGGCTGCTTGGCCTGGTGGCCGAGAACAAAATTGAGCACATGCAAGGACTCTCTATCGAAAGTACAGAGGACGGCATGCATGGCCATAACTGGGGCGTTCAGGACAACGCCGACGGCAGCGTTGGAAGTTCTCCTAGACCTACAACCACTGCATATTGCCATACAGTCCGAGGCGCGCAAGTCACTACATAGGATGAAGGTGATGGGCATATGGAGTGACTTGGCGCCGAGGAGCAGGCATACCAACATAGAACCGAATAGAGTTCTGGACGGACTACTTACTATGGGCTGCGATAAAATGCAGTCTAGGTTTGTTTTCAGCAAAAATTTTAATGTTCACATTCCGACTAGGGTCGAATGGAATGAAGGGCTGAAACCACCAAATGGGGACGGCATCACATGGTATACGGATGGATCAAAAATGAACTCCGGTACTGGAGCAGGCATCCACACCCAAAACTACAACAGTAGCGTAAGCATGGGCAACTATGCCACCGTCTTTCAAGCAGAGATGTATGCAATAATTGCCTGTGCACAGGAGAATATAAACAGGAGAACACGAGAGGAAAATCTCTATATACTCAGTGACAGCCAAGCAGCACTCAAAGCGCTCAAGTCGCCGAGAGTGGACTCAAGACTGGTCTATAACGGTGTCCAAGCATTAAATGAACTTGGTAGACAGAACAAGGTGACACTGGTATGGATCCCAGGACACGAAGGCTTCACCGGTAATGAGACAGCGGACGAGCTTGCAAGGGAAGGGTCAATGAACGAACACATTGGACCGGAACCCTTCGTGGGACTCTCACAGGGAACCATAAAAACAGCCCTAACCAACCATACCAGGGACATCCACCACCTAGAGTGGAATTCCTTGGCTGGCCTAAGGCATTCAAAGCTCTTTACAGGGAGCGTAGACTCAAGCTGGACCAATAAACTTTGGAAACTCAGCCGTAAACAGCTCAGATACATAATCGGAGTATTTACGGGTCACTTCGGGTTCAAGTATATCTTAGCCAAGATGGGACTGTCTGACAACACAAGCTGTAGAATGTGCGGCGAAGAGGAAGAAACAATGAAACACATCATGTGCGAATGCGAGGCCCTCGCCAGACTAAGAATGAAAATACTTGGCAATGGTTATCCAGAACCAGGGGAATTCAAGGCACTACCACTGCGCTCCACAAGTCACTTCATTGAAGTGGTGGAGAATGCTATGGATAGTGCTTAGGAAAACGGGGTAATTACACAAAAGATCCCATAGGGTCGAAGTGTATCCGCAAGGACCCCACCCTCTAAGATAAGATAAGATAAGCATTATTACAACCAATTTTACTATGAGCTACGATATTAGGTAAAATCTGTACTGTAATGTTATTACAGTATCAATTTTTGTAACGTTATGAGTTTTAAATTTGGAACAGCTGTCAAAACTCAAGTGGGGTCTCTTTTCTAGTATCCATAGATATTAAAACAGTTATCGATACGAAACATCAATTCAGTATGTTTTTTTTAATATAAACCGCAAGACATTTGATTTTGAGTGAAATATGAATAGTAGTGATTTCGAGAACGATGTGAAAACTCCACCGGATATCGTAAATGCAGCCACGATTGCAACAAGTAACTTGTTGCCAGAAAATATAGTATCTCTACACATCATGGAGGATTTATAATGTGTGTAGATAAAGTTATGGTATACAACTGTAGATAATTTGGCATTAAAACACCCGTGCGATCTTATCATGAAATTCGCCTCTCGGCTCGTTTCATAAACCCACACTCGTATTTTAAGGCCTATCATTATGCAACCGTTGCATAAACTACATATTATTATTCTTATGAGATCGGTCCGATTGTGTCCTGATTGTGGACGAAGCAACGTGATCACGAAGGTGACTCATTCATAAAAGTATTGTGGTATGATCAGGTGAAGTATGCGCGTTGTGATGATTACCGGGGCGGCCTTGTTGATGAGCGGCGGCGGCACGAGCGGGTCGAGCCCCGCGCCGCCGGCCGCGTGCGCCGCCAGCTCGGCGCTCAGCTGCTCCTGCAGGCGCGCCGCGACGCCGCTCTCGGGGTTCAGCTCGTTGCCAAGCATGTGCGGCGCCGAGCTGCCGCCTCCCGACCTGCCCGAACACATACCTTACTATTACCCTTTTCAACGCCAACAACGGATATATCCGTCAGGGTACACAAGGTAAAAAAGCCCTTCACTTGTTTGACGTAAGATCGAAATTCGTGTTACTTCTCAAACATGCTTGGCGTTGAAGAGGTTAAAAAAACCGGATAAGTGCGAGTTAAACGCGAATTCCGTGATTATATGATATTTCCTATGTCACTATAAATACCATAGGTTTTCTTGTAATCTATATAGGTAAAGAACTATTTTCTGTATTTTTTTTCAAAATGATAGGCCCAGTAGTTGCAGACATAAGGGGAGGATGGTTAATTTTCGCCTATTTTCCTAAATAACTTCAAAACCTACCTTAAATTATAAAAAAAAAATTAAGATTCTCACAATAAGCCCTTTCATTTGATATGTAACACGCCAAAGTATAGAAAACTTAAAAAAAACTAATTTTTTTTCTAAAAGTGGGCTACTTGTTTAAAATTCATATATTTACGTTACACGGTTGTGTTGCGGTCAATGATTTACATTATGTATACCAAATTTCAACCCAAATCGGTTCAGTAGTTACGGAACAAATTTACGGTGACAGACGGACAAACACACGAGTGATCCTATAAAGATTCAATTTTTTCCTTTGGTACGGAACCCTAAAAAATCTCGTATCAAAAAATCGCTCAATATGAACTTACTTGTATTTTACAAGATAGTTTTTGTACACGTTCATTTGAAAAAATGATGATATTAACTTCTTCGGTCGAATAAAAACGTGAAAAAGTGTTACGTTTTATATTTAAATGAAAAGAAACTAAAGTTTAATTTGTTAACTTTTACATGTCACAAATTTGCCTTTTCTAGATTTTAAGAGAAAACTAAATAATGTTCTTTTTCATGTATTCAACTATTATATACTCGCTAAACCGTTTTTGAGATAGATGGCAGAGAGCGCGCAGCAAACAACGATTCAGGGCAACGAAGCTGATGAAAATGAAACAGACATTTCTAAACGCCCGGAAGATGACGATGAAGAAGAAGAAAACTAACATATTTGTTCTTGAAATTATTCAGAATTTGTAAATTTTCACTTTTCTTAAATTTAAATTGTAAGAAATATTCAGCTGCTGAGTATAGATAAAATTTAATTTACATTTACTAATTTTATTTCTACTTAAAATCCACTTTAAATAAATGAATATAAGATAAAGATATACAATGATGTAAGTATTTAAAAACCGATTTTTGTGACCTTGAATATCTAACGACGCAGACACGATATTTTATGAGACGTTTATAACGCCAAAATAAAGGTTTATTCGAGTTTCTACATTATCTCTCATTCTGTTGTTGACCTGTTTTTATTGCTTAAATGACTGGATTACCTAAAAAAGTTAGTAATGCGGTTTGATGTTGAACTTACTTCGATTCCAGTTTGGGCTTTAGTGGGCGTTCTGAACCTGAAAATAAACAGCACACTATCAAAACAATCCAGAGCATGTGGGCCACTCCCAGTGAAGGGTGCCATAATTCCTAAAACTATAATTTTAGCTAGTTTTCTATACATAGTTATTTGGTGCTTTTTGTGATGATTTTCAGTAGGTATAAACAAGTTAAACGCCTATACCACATGAACCGATGAAGCCTGAAGATGTGGCATGGCAAGTAAATTAGGTGAACAACTACACATCTCTCATACTGTTTTCATTTACTTACTTGACACCGACTTCGATATATTTAATTTATTATTGAATTAACAAATATATCTGATGTTTCTAGGTAATTTATTAACGGCTAGTCTTTATATCTTAGTTTTCTAAGTGTTGTTGGAATTCGTTTTTTTTTTGTAAAAAATATAATTTGTACGACCAGTTGTTTTAACACTTTCAGTGCCAGCCCAAAAATTAAGTCCCATCCCAGGCGCCGCAGAATTGCCTCGATACAAAATTGCTACAGCAAGAACCCGACCAGCGAGTCGTTCGGCGTGGCGACAAGGTCATAGAAAACCCGATTATCGGGTTTTCGGCACTGAATGTGTTAAAACCTTAATTGGTCGGTTGAATCTTACTTGGTGAGCTAGGGGGAGAATCTTTTATGGTCTCCTGGTAGATGGGTGGCGGCGTGGGCTGCGGCTGGCGGCGTACGCTGGCGAGGCTCGGAGTGGCTGTCGACTCTGTGTACCATACACCAAACTTCAATTAAAGTGTAAGTAAATAGTATGTATTGTTAGTATGAGATTTGGTATCGTTTGGAAAATATCCACATGTTACACGTTTTTCTCCCGATTTAGGAATGAACCTTAACCCTATTTATAGTTGAGGGTTGATTAAAACCATAGCTGGGCACCGTTAATCGAATAGTTAACTTCGTTAATTGCTAATCCGTTACTAAAAAAGTCAACTTCATTAAACGTTAAAGCGTCATATCGAGGAAGATTTAACGGACTCGTTAACTCGTGATAGAAATTGAATTTTATATGTCGTTTCGTTACTAATTTACTAATAAAAAATGCTTGTATGTGTTATGGAAGTTTAGGCAGGGCATGAAACAAGTAAAAATAGGGTATTACATTAGTTAGTAATAATACCCATTATTTAGAGATCAAATTCAAATCAAAAGCTGTCTGACATAAGCAGCGCGCTGTCCTTTTGGTAGGGTAGGCACTTAATTAACGTTCAACGAACTTTTTAACGGAAGTTAATGAGTCCGTTAACAATTTTTAAAGTTAACTTAAAAGTTAATCCGTTACTCGAAATGTTAACTTCGTTCATTAACGTTTTAACGGTATTGTGCCCAGCTATGATTAAAACTGTAACAGCAATCTACATAGCTCGATCAGTTGGCGCGCCGCGATAAAAATGTACTAAAATGTTACTTACGAATAGCAGATGTTGAAATATTGGCCATTGTGACGATTGAGGAGGCTAGTGCTGCGCGTTTCTTGTTCCTAATAGTCACGGGGTGAATAGATCCCATGCCGGTACCCGAAAATCCCTGGTCCTTATTTGTGCCAGAAACGCAACTGAAACTGCTTAAAAAATAGTTCTGTTGAATTATATATTATATATTTTTATAATATAAACTCCCATTATTACTTTCATTGCCAAACACACGCCTAGTGGGCGCTCCGATACTTTAATTAAATGCCGAATAGCGCGCTGGGAGGGTGGTTGCTATAGTAGCATAGATGACTAGTCTACGCTTAGCGGGCGCCCTTCATACGCAAAGAAAAAATGACACCCAAACTACTTCGGTTATTTCAGTTTTAACCATAATTTGGTAAGGCGTTACTAAAGTTAATTGTATTTGTAACCAAATGATTCATCTTATAATGAAGAGAACTGAATGTAAGGTATTGCCTTCAGTTATGTAGACACTTTTTAAGGTACACGACGAAGGTTCGGTTTCATTTAACAATCTTTTATTTTCAGTGCGTGAGCCCGTCCAGCGGGCGCTTTAGCGTGTGGTGTATGAACTAACCTAGCGGGTGTTATAGACAATTCTGTGGTACCCAGGATAGTATTTGATTTAATGATTGGCAATAAAAGAATGAAATTAAAATATTCGCACCCAGCTTAACTCTTTCGAGATTAGTAATAAAAAGGGGGACGTCCGATTTTTGGACCCCGGGGAACACTGTGCGAAGCTGGAACTGAAAGACCGTTCGCGTATTCAGTGTAACTGTCCAGACCAAACTCCTCCAAATGGCTACCCAAGGCATCATGTCGGAACACGATTGGAGTCGCTTGGCGGCGTGGCGTAGCCAAGGGGCCGATGATCAGCCGCGGTCGAAACCGCACCAGCCGTACCGCACCGTATGGACGCGAGAGTAAATCTACGGACGCGAGCAACTTCCATCCCCAAAAATAAATGGCATGCTTGTATAAAAAAAATGGAAATGTACCCTGTTTTATTGGGATCTTGTTGCATTTCGTAGCTAACGTTGAGTCCTCCCCAGGTGCTTCGGCTCGGGACTCCGTGGGGTGAGTGACTGGGGATTCCAGGGTCCATAGCGCCCTGTAAATGTTTTGCTAATTATAACTAAAACTACTCGTAGGAAAGTAATGTACCTACTTATTGTGGATTCTGTTATGATAATTATGAATGTAAAGACACATAATGTAAGGTGGATTCATCCATACTTGTCTTATTTGGTAAACAAGTTTCTAACCTCAAAATGTGCAATTTTTGGATGAAACAGCTGTTTTATCCTAGATAAAGCAAACCTAGGCTAAAAATTGGCAAAGTGACGTCTAAAATATCGTCTCCGGTTCCTTTATTTGCAAGGAAACAGCTTTTGATTGTATGACTGTGCTGTTGTTGTTTTATTAAATGAATAAATGACAGACAGATATGCAGCATTTTTGGGGATAGCACCATTCCTTGTCATCAATGTGAACTATTGAATCACCAGATACTTCACCTCACGTTAAATAGATCATTATATTATCACATTGTAATGTAGTTTACGACATCAACCACGTTATAAACAGTGAACAAAAACATACATACTTATGTACCTATCTATAGTACCTAACAATATGCTAATTTACAAAACAAAAGATGCACATGTATTGCCTTATAACAACAATAATACAATTTGATTTATAACAACAATACCTTAAATTATACAAAAATACCTAGGTTACAAAATTACAAGAAACATAATTACATGAATGTATAAATAACTGGTATAATGTCCGCAGTGTTACTATGATGTTTTATTTAACTGTTGAGTTTAAATATGAACTACTTACCATTCTTGACAGTTAATTTGTTTACACATGCATGTTTGGTGTTGTCACTTGTTGTTGACCACTTACACATAAAAATCACTACTCTTCGATGATAAGAAACTTAGGTTGGGATTAAAGAATATACAACAGAGCGAAAGTGTCATATTCCACAGTGAAGTTCCCCTTAGATAGCGGTGTAGCCGAACGACAGTCGAATCGTTAAGCAACTGAATGTCGCGGTTGGCGGTCACATCGTGCTGTGCGCGCACGCTACCTGCGCCGGGGCCGTGGGGATGGGGAGCAGGTAAAAAAATGGCAATTCTTAATATGCACAATAGAGCCCAGGACCGATTGGCCTGCAGGTACAGATGGGCGGTGGGTAAATACCCATTTTACCTTTCGTTTATACCCATTTCGGTGGGTAAAAACGATTTGCGTCTCTAATAAATAGATATGAAGGGCGAAATCGGAGTTGGAGGAATATAATGTAGACATGTGCTATAATTAACAGATTTTTTACCGTTTTACGCACTTCAGTTAGAATTTGAATATGGGAATAGGTAGGTATACTGATTTTAAACTAGTACAGTAAAGGAATTTGAATCTTGAAGTATATTAATAAATATCTCGAAATCATTGCACGTGTACATTAAGCTGGTTTGGCATGGGCGTAGCGAGGAAGGGGCGGGGGGGTACTGGCAACCTCCCGGCTTCATCATCATACCCTCGTCATCAGGTGTAATGTACTTGATTCGTCAAAAGAAACAAAACAGCCTAAACTCAAGGTGTTTACTAGTAGCAACTGAAAAGTTCCACCGTCCACCTCCAGGCTCCATCATCATACCCTCGTCATCAAGTGTAATGTATTTGACTCGTTAAAAGAAACAAAACAGCCCATACTCGAGGAGTTTACTAGTAGCCATTGAAGAGTTCCACTGTCCATCACCTGGTTCCATCCTCAGATCAACTTGATGGTACCAAATTATTGTATTGTTCTCCAAACTACATTCTACATACATATGTAGAATGGTCAATTATCCTCTATTTTCCTAAATAACTTCAAAACCATTTATCTTAAAATTATAAAAAATGTATATTTAAGATTCTCACAATGAGCCCTTTCATTTGGATATGGCACACGATATAGTTTGCTAACTTTTGGTTTAATTTTCTAGTTTACACCCCCATATTTAAAATACTTTTATTTACGTCCTTGCTGCGGTCACCGACTTACACAATTATGTTTACCAAATTTCAACTCAATCGGTCCAGTTCGGAGCAAATTTGCTGTGACAGACGGACAGACAAAAACCAGAGTGATCCTATATGGATTCCGTTTTTTCTGGTTGAGGAACGGAACCCTAAAAAGGAACGTCAAAATGATCCTCCCAATTTAATAGAGCATGTTCAGAATCCAATAATAAACAATTTCTAAGTACATTCGTATTTGTTCAGTTCTTTTCGGAAGGATCATTTTAACTATCTGCAATATTTTGACTAACCTGCATTTGCGATGGTGACCTTATGTTGGAAATAGCCGGGTTCAAGCCACTGGGTCCAGGCATTGGGCTAAGCAAATGTCTGAAATTTCAAAATAAAAACCAACATGTAATATTATTTTACTAACTATTCTTATCGTCGTTTAAAGCACTTGCTGTCAGCGACGCATATGTGGCCAGTTTGGCTTAGTGATATGACACGACTCCTGGCGAAATCTCGGGGAGTTTTCTATTGTTGTTATCAGATCATCATAATGACCAGACATAGAAGTTTTGGTTACATGAATGGAATTTTGCTACTCATACCCTGTCGATATTAAAATATAAGCGTCATGTCAGCCATGGAGATATCCAAAATCTACCAATTGCAAAAAATTGTACCTAAGCACCCGTTAGCACCAAGTAAAAAAATAAAGTACCCTTGTAATTTCGGAGACATGAGCCCTGTTTTACGAGTACGCTATCTTCAAGTTAAGCTGGCGTACACAGTCTGGATCTCTAGAATCAAGTTGTTCCCAAAATGCTGTATATCCCAAAGAATAGTACTTAAATAGGGGTTCCCTTTATCTTGCATAATATCAATTCTCCGAAATACACTTCGCATTGTAGGTATCACAGCTTATTTTATTGCTAAATGATACTTTTGCGTAATAATATACGTTGCATAAGTATCAGTTATACTAATAATAATCATTTCTCAGAATAAATGGCAGAACACTGTATCGCCGAATGTAATTCTGCAGAATATTAAATAGCAGAAAATTGTATCGCCGCATGTAATGGCAGAACACTGCTTCGCCGAATCTGATAAATGTAAGTACTGTAATTGAAAATAGTTTGACGCAGCAGCGAGCGCGCGAAGCAAGGCCTTCGGAGCAGAACCGACTCGGATAGGTTAGGTTAGAAGACTAGTTTTTTTTTACAACCCAGAATAATCTTTCTGCATATTAACTATTCGGACATGTAAATAATATAATTATCAATATTATGCCAAATTAATATTCCGCTTTACAAAATTATGAGAAATGACAGTAAGTATGTGAAAAAATATATGCAA
Source organism: Tortricodes alternella (assembly GCA_947859335.1). NCBI lineage: Eukaryota > Metazoa > Arthropoda > Insecta > Lepidoptera > Tortricidae > Tortricodes > Tortricodes alternella. The sequence continues at coordinate 14,355,836 of OX401970.1, read as the reverse complement.
AAAGTAATTCGGTGATATGATAATTCTGCCCAAGGTTGTTATGCGAAATGAAAATATGACATTAGATTTTATGAAACATTAGCGAACCCTTAAATAGAACCCCTGGCTCGCGAACTCTAAACTACGTAGGTATTAAAGAAACTGAAATATTTGTAACAAGCACGGGTAAAATATTGTGAATATTTTTCCTTCATGTTTTTAACTTAAATGGGGTACTTACTATTCTAAATACAACTTTTTGATATATGTATAGCTGGTTTATGAATTCAAATTATAAAGCAGAAATATATATCGTTTTGTGGGGTTTACCTAGGGCTCGGTTGCGAAGCGGCGCTGTGGGTTGGGGGCAACGGTGGTGGAGGCGGCGTTGCGTTCACACTAGAGAAGTGTGACACGGGCGGGCTCTCCAACGTTTCCGTCTTGGCCTTAGGGGAAAGTTTACACACTGCGAATTTAACATCACGTGACAACACAGATATCTACAATAGGTATCCCCTTATTTGCTATAAAATCAATGGGTTAATAAACATTCTCTAAATTCATTAACTTGCTATAAATTCAGATGTTATAATTGACCGAGCGAGCGCGAAGCGCAAACGAAGGGTCTCCGTTTCAGCTTGGGCAAAAATGCTTTCGTAAATGCGCCCGGCGGATATCCGGCTGTTCTCCTCTACAGGTCGCATTTCACAACTGATTCTCTTGAAATTTTGTGAGCAGTTTCGATAATTATGATAGCTTTTTTTGTTGATTCATATTTTCGACATTTTTCAAAATGGCGGAGATATGAGAGTTGAAAAAGTTAAAAAAAAACTCCTATACTTTCAAAATCTATAACATTCGTTTGCTCTAATACTGATTTGCCATAAGCGTTACAAAGTATAATATTTGTTTACTATAACTATCAAGATCTCCGAAGTTCATTAGATATAACCAAAGCTATAAAGAGGGGGAAGTCAGGGGTGGAGCCAACCACACGAGAGCTCGGGGTAGCAGCTCCCGTCGTAAAAAATTGTTCCTACTAACATTCTATTTAGAATCAGCTCTAGTCATAAAACGTTTTAGGCGCAAATCCTTCAAAGTCGTTTTGCGGCGTAGGTATTGTGATCAAAACGGATCAAAACAACTTACTGTACCTCTAAGGCAAAAGGACTTAGTAGTAGAATTTCTAAACATCAGATTGACTATGAACGCAATATGTCTCAACGGCAACACCTCTCTAAAGTAAGATACTTGGATAATATGAAGATGCCTAGGGATGCAACATACCTCAAATACAAAAAAACTCTGTAGTTTAAGTAACTAAACATCAAAATGCTTCAGTATACAAAATACCGCAAATCAAACCAAAGGGTAGTCAAAAACATTATGTAGTTGATGGCCTATGATGTAAAAAAGAAACTGTAGGTTACAACTTTGGTAAAATGCTTAATAGATATAATATAAATTTGAGGCAGTTTGCTGTATAGCCGTTTTTTATTGCGAGTCATTTTGCTTTTTAGTCCTATGACGTGTTATGTATAATCCTTCAAAGTCATGTTCTTTTATGAGACGTTATGCTACCTAGACAAAAAGATATATAGGCGTATTGCAACTTAGGTAAACTGCTTTAGAGGTATTGATTTGAGGCATTTTGCTTTATAGCATTTTTAAATGATAGATATTTTGCTTCTTAGACATACAGCGTTTAAGGCGTAACCCTTCAAAGTCGTTTTGCGGCGTAGGCATTGTGATCAAAAAGCCTTTAATGCCCATCTGTCTAACCATGTACAAGCGTACGGGTTAGGAGAACTGTGAACCAACCAACGGCAAAAATGACCCGTTTCATAAAAGAGGCGATTACGATTTCCACCCCTTAAATGTTAACCGATTTTGTCAATTTTGTAAAGGTTGTCAGTCAGAACAAAATCTAGGTTTATACGTTTCTTGAATATTGATTAAAGATCAACAAGTGAAATTAGTATGAGAATACTGAAACAGCAATAAAACTAAATTTATTGATTATGACACAAAAACAAAACGTATAGACCTAGATTTTGAACTGATTGGTCAAAAACTGGTCAAAGTAGGTTAACGTTTAAAGGGTGGAAATCGTTATCGCCGTTTGTATGAAAAGTCGTAGGTTCACACTCTTCTTAACACGCTGACTAACCGGGTACCCGCGTACACGGGCGGAACCGACTCATAATGCCGTTGAGCCTATGAACACGGATACGTGTAGGCGTGGGCACGTGTATTTGGAAGCTCTAATTCATACCTTCTTTATTATCTTCTCCGTATTGTCCATATGCACGTCGCTGGACAACTGGCTACCCTCCCACATGTTACTTCCACTTTGTGAGTTGATATCTGTTAACTGTTCACGGAAATAGTGTTATTAAGAAAATAGACAACGGCTACGTCGCAACGGCGGTGCGCAAATGTTTTATTTAATTAATTTTATACTTTTAACTTAGTGTTACCCACTGTATCCCACGATAAGGACAAATCAAATCCATCTCCCTATTGGAATACCAATACATTCAATTTCAATTACCCCACGAATAGAGTTTGCAAACTCGTTGTATAGGTTGGTACCGGAACTTTCGTGATATTCGTGATTTTTCATACATAATCAGTCACGAAAATCTCAGCCCTACCCACAAACCACGCCCAATCATGCCCTACTCACGAACCATTCTTGAATAATTGGTCCAAGAAATGAATGATATGCTTGTATGGCGGAACGTAAAAAAATTGTAGCTAATAGCTTACTTTTTATTTTTAAATGATAGGTTAAAATTTCAGTAATTACTTGGTGAAAGAATCCACCTAAATGTTAACAATTAAAATATATAAATTAATATATTAAAAATAAATAAGTAGCACCCGTTAAAAAATGGAAAAATAGTAAGTTATAATTCATTAAACCATATGTCCTTATAAATGCAAATAAACTGTATTGCACAAAAATATTGTTGGATTTTAATAAAATATGTTTTGCACAATACCTTAATAAATTTTAATAGAAGTAAACTTAATTCGTTACAATTTTTCCGATTTTGTATAGTTTGATCCTGTAATATACCTTTGCCTTTTTGTCGTTTTAATGGATTTTCGTGATAAATTTTTACTTTTGTTTGACATTATTACCTATATCCTTTAATATTACTCACAAAAATAACTATTACTAATTATAGTCATACCATATTCAATAGAAAGTCCGCCATTAAGGGAGTTCAATGATATTAGTAAAAAATAGTAAAAATTTAAAGAACGAAAAAATATAATGAAACTTTTTATTAAACGAGTTGTAGAAATTTCTTGCACCGTAATGGAAAATCATATTACATTGGGGCCAATTCAAACGTGTTTTCGCTAAATTTAGAAGTCGCTAAATTTGAAATAAGAAACGTTAGACTCGATTTTGAACCTTGGAGCTATACAAAATCGAGTTTGACGTTTCTTATTTGAAGTTTAGGCAATCTTAAATTTAGCGGACACCGTTTCGAATTAGACCCACTGTTTGTCTATAGACCACAGACTTTACTCAGTTTGAATCAGTAATGGAGGAGGCTTTGAAGCAGGTTTTAAATAGTAGTTAGTCTATCACAGTTTGTGGGGACTGAATGTGATTCTACTAGACTCTCAAACACACATATAGTGAGACTGGTGATTCTATTTAAATCCTTTGATTTGTCTCATCTTTTTCATGAATCCACTGGAATTGACATTCCGTCCACATGTGTGCACCACATTGTGAAGCTACTGATAAGACTGTGTTCAGCTGCTTTAGCTCTGATCACAGCAGTATTGTCATGGTGTTTGTCACATAGCATCAGTATAAAAATACATAGAGGTCCATGTAGCTCGGGTAGAAAAGTTAAGAAATAATATAAGGGTATGATTTTATCAATTACCTAATAAATGCATTTTCAGTGACCTAATAAATAATAGTTGTTCCTAAAATAGGAGATATGTCATCTAAATTGAATCACCAAATAATATTAAAACGCTTACCAAAATATTAATTAAGAATTACTTGGAAATAATATCAATAATCAAATAATTATATTGGGGTTCAAAATAATAAAAGTGTCACTAAAATTGAATCACCAAACAATATAAAAATATTTACCTAAACATTTATTTTTAATCACTGCAAAATTATATTAATTATCAAATAATTCAACTGAAATTAGAAAATCCCGTTACCACGAATGACGACTAACCAAATCATACGTTAATTCGTTACATAGTGATAGAGTCGACGGAGCTCCGCTTCGCGGAGCTCCTATTTCTGCCTAGTTTGGGCCTTCGGCCCTGGCGCAGCACTAACCTAACCTATTTACCTAGCTCATCTAAAACTAACCTAATAGTGGTAATGTATGATTCGGTCATTCGTGATTTTGACTCCACCCCTATTAGGTATTATTTTATTGAATTTAGGAACTGATCTATTTACTAGGTGACAGAACTATTATTATCCGAAGATTCATATTTAGAGACAGTTTTTATTAATATGGTAACTAATATATTTCATGGGGATGGATATTATAATTAGGGTATTGCAGATTACTGACATATCTAAACTTAGGTGACAGAAAATATTGTACCCATAATATAATGACCAAGGTTTCTGTGGTTAACACTCTTATGGAATGTTACCCTAATATAGAACAGGAGGACTTTTCTAGTGTAATTTATTGTGAGTTTGAAACCATTTTCAAGATTAAAACTATCCGAAATGGTACTAATAAACCTAGGTTTAGTGATTGAGCCACAGTACGCAGTCATAAAAGCAGGGCCAACTTGTACGGGTTACACGAAGAGAAGAACTACAGCCAAGATACCGACTACCCCGAATACTTATGCCAAATAACATTAAAAAGTATGTAAGAAAGTTTGCGCAATCGCTAAGTCAATCCATCTTAGTAACAGAGTTAAGGCAGCAATAATAAAGTGAAGGCAGCCTGGAACGTAATTCAAACTGAATAGTTATTATGCTGCAAGTGCGGAAAGTAGGTGACTCGCACGTGTTTCATACATTTGACTAAAAGGCACGAGCAAAATATACGTTCAGCCAAACATATTTAATGAATATTTAATAATAACGCGTTTAATGAAGTATTAGTTGTATTGTACCTTTTATATGAATGATAATCTGTACTTGGCTAATTTATAAAACTTTTCTCAAATAATAAAAACTCTTTGCGCCGGAATGACGACGGAATTAAAAATAAAAAATGAATTGGAAAGTAAAATGCACTAGTGAAAAAAGTGGCACTTTCCGCACAATTTGGCTGCTTGGAGTCGTGTTGTTCCCACATTAATAAGTTGACAGATTCTTCTTACACCATATGCGGCAGAGCTCAGTTTGTCAGTTTGTAGGGGCTACGTCTACCTGTCTAAATTAGGATATGAAAATTAAATACATCTAGTTTTCTTCGCATGAAGAAAAGGATTATTCGCTGTAAACTACTTAAGCACTTCTTTCAAGGTGTGATTGATATGACTATAGTCTTCCTGCTGTCGGTTCAAAAATCAGCGAAGTATCATCAGCAAATAAAACTGTCACACTTGTTAGTTAAAAGGCTAGGTAGATCGTTAATATAAACAAGAGGAAAGGACCCAAAATAGAGCCTTGAGGCACTCTGAACTTCATCGGTAAACCAGAAGACTGCATGCTGTTAACTGCTTCTTTCTGAATCCTCTGGCTAAAATAAGATTTTTACAGGTTTTGTGCTTTTACTAATAGTCCATGGTGCTTCAGCTTGCGATTTTTCAATTTATACTGGTCTCTTCTCTTTATTTAACACTCACATACACTAGGTTAGGTATCCAACCTATTTAATTTAAAGTGAAATTGTTCAACTATATCAAAACCAAGTTATCTAATTCACCAGTTCCGTATATAATGTTTGAAACTGGCCGCATTAATAACTTTGTCTTCTATACCAAACCTTAATGCAACGATTTCTGACTTTTTCCTATGTAAGTATATGTCTAATAACCTACCTACCTCTGCACCAAGTTATGAAACATTGCCTGAGAATGTTGTTGTTCCTCAGGGAAAGTTACGTAAATGAAATAAGGCTTTATATGGATTGAAAGGCGCACCAGGTCATGGTATGAATTCAATGATTTCATGTTAAGCCAAAATATCATAAAAATAAAAAGTAATAATTGTCTATACTACTATGTAAATGAGAACTGTCAAGTGTACTTGTATTTGTAGACGATTTAATTTGTAGTGAATTGGGACAATTGACTCGTGAGTTATTAAAAGAATGAAAACTGTTTTGAAAATGAAGGACTTAGGACTAGTAAGTTTTTATCTGGGTATACATTTTCAGCAAGATTTACAGAATGGAACTACTACTTTAGATCAAACCCAGTATCTAAAGAATGTGTTAGCTAGGTTTAATATAACAGAGTGTCATAGTGTGGCTACGCCTATGGATTCAAGTTTTGATCTGTCAACCTTACAAAGAGAAGTCTCAGAAAGTGTAGAATTGGAACATAAATGTAGACAACTTATAGTATGTATTATGTATGCCATGATTGCAACCAGACCTGATTTGTGTACAATTGTTACTTTTTTGTCAAGGTTTCAAAATTATGTAATCATCTATGGATTTGTCTCAAGCGTATTCTGAGATATATTCAGGGGACTCTTAATGTTAAAGTTAGTCTATCGTAAGAATACTAGTGAAAAATTGTTAAAAGGATATGCAGATGTGAGCTGAGGTGATAATCCAGTTGATAGAAAGTCCACTTCGGGTTTTTGTTTACGTATCAATGGAAATTTAGTTACTTGGACTTCGCAACTGTAAGGTACATTATCCTATTGTGAAACTGAATAAATAGCTCTCACTTAATGTATAAGTGAAGCGTGTTGGCTTAGAAATATATTATTGGAATGAAAATTACTAGATTATAATTTATATATGAACATAATCAATCAGCTATTAAGGCTTGTAAATCGCATGAGCAACTGAAAGGAATGAAACGTGTAGACATCAAATATCATTTCATTAAAGAAAAGATAAACAAAAAAAAAGTATTCAAATTCAATATTATGTTCATAAGAGCAATCAAATAGCAAATATTTTGACCAAGTCTTTGAGTAGTCAAAGTTTTGAAAAGTTGCGACTATTGATGGGTTTGGCTTAAAGGTTTTGTGTTATTTTTGATTGAGGGTGCGTAAGGATAAGAAACCTGACAATCAAAAACTTGAAATAAGTTTTTTTTTATTTAATTTAAATGGTCGACGAAGTAACTTCCGTAATTTGAGTTTATACTAATATGGTTTATTTTTATTGTGTACTAAAATTAAACGTTTATTGAGGGTGGGTGTTGGTTATTAGGCAAAACTTAGTAACAATAAGTTTCTGAACGCATCGTTTGTCAAGGAGAGTATGATTTCATAATTGCTCTCTCACATTTTATACACCAAAGTCGTGTGTTTCTCTATAAATTAATAAATCTTTATTGTGCAAGTTTACACGGCGTAACCTTTCATAAAGTCTTGATTTTAACTGGTTGCAGCCTGGTAAAGTGCTGTCGATTCTGTATTAACCTTTTAACCGCCGTTGTCTGAATTTTAAGACACAAAATATCCGGCTCATTTCGCCGCAGTTTTATAATGAAGACAATGTCTTATACATTTGTTTATGTAACTTTGTATAGGACATTTGTAACACGGACATGTCTGATGACAAATTATCAGCGGTTAGAAGGTTAAACAATGTATGGATTAACTTGTGTTTAGTTGACCGCGACCCTAAAGTGCGCCTGAATACTACAAAAATGCTAAATGCTAATGCTTTGCTAAATATAGATTTTTCAGTATAACACAGTCGCAGAATCTTATGTCGAAGACTCGTTTCAAATACAAGGCAAACAGTGCCATGCCAAGATAACACAGGCAACCAATTTAGGTCCACATTCTAAAAAGTTTTTCCCTGAACCGCGCCCATTACTTCTTATGTCAATGTTTTGGTGCCTCCTACTCCTACTAATGAGGATTAAAAACGCCCTTCCACTTCCTAGGAAAATACTCGTCATCTCCGAAATTTAGGGCGGCTACTCAAGACAGTGAAAACAAATAAATTATTAATAATAACATAATACAAATTGTAAAAATACCAGCAAGCTGATGCGTATCATTTTAATAATTATACTTTCAGTAATTGATTTTTTTTGAAATCAATAAATAAATATTTTATTTCTCCTCGCAAGTGTGTTAAAAACGTCGTATCAAACGCGTGAGTATTGATCATTACACTCGAGGCTGGACTACAGCCCGAACCAAACTTAGCTCAGTTGTATTATAATATTAATTATGTACTATTAATACTTTTGAATGAATATGTTGTAAAAATAATCATCCAAATCGGTTCACAAATCTCAAAGTACCGAGGCCTTATAGGTCATGCATAAGTAGTACAAATAAAATAGAATCAACGTACTCCTGAAAGTGATTGCGTAGTGGCATAATCCACAGGGATGGCAGATGTGCTGGTCACAGTCACTGCTTTACGTTTCTTCGTCTGCTTCGTATCAATAGTGTCTGTGTTTGTTATCACAGACTCTTGGTAGAGAGGCTTAGCTGCAGGCGTTAATGTGTTCGCTGCTGAGCTGTAAGCCAAATGGAACGAATTTATAAACTATACTATTGAACCACGATGTATTTTTAGATTCTAATTTACAACCTCGTATGAGTTACTGATGTAGCTGGCATGGACACAGAGGTTGTAGAAGCAACAGAACTGATCACTCCAACTGCCTCCATGGACTTTGAACTGGGAGACGTCGCTGGCGCTTTCGTGGTACTGCCGGGAGTAGAACCACCTGGTGCTAAAATAAGTAAAAAGTGATTAAGTTTAAATTTTTTCACAGTGCATGTGAATATGTGCCTATGAGTGATGACCCCTTTTAGCGCTCAACCCTTCCTGATCAGAATGTCTAACTTGCAATTCGTCTACGAAGCAAAATGACTAAAAAGAATGTCTATGTGGCAAAATACCTAAGCAGTAAATCGTCTAAAGATCAAAATGTCTGCCAAGCAAAATGCCTAAATTGCAATAATACCTAAGTAGCAAATTGTCTAAAGATTGTCTAAGGATAAAGATAAAGATAAGGATAAGGATAAAAATTGTAAAGGTTGTCGTTAGTCATATAGCCTGGTAGGCCTTTTGCTTCTTAGTCAATATACAATGAAGTTCAAGTGCTGCATAGTCATATTGGCTGGTAGGCATTTTGCTTCTTAGTCAATATAAGCTTTAGGCTACATTTCACGTAGACGTTTTGATTTTTAGGCAGCGTGATCAATAAGGCGCTCAACCACTGTTCTGTTATGATTGTTTGTATTGTGCCGTGCGCTAAATATGATTATATTTATATTTCCTTTTAATAGATGTAAGATAAGTGTCTCACTTTTCACAGGCGGTGGTGCGTCGGGCGAGCAGTGCTGCGGCGAAGGCGTCGGCGTGCTGGTCTTGCTGCCGGCGCCAGAGCCCGCGTCGCCTGCCGACGAACTGCGCCGGGACGGCGACGGCTTCTTCTTCTCTACCCCTAAACACACAATAACAATACTAACACAAACGACTCCTAGACTACTATTCCAAAAATGAAAACAGACAGTACCTTTTAAGCACGAAACCCTAAATATGTAAAACGAGGAAGAACTTTCTCATATCTCTTACGCACAAGTTCCAGCAAACCGTCTCGTTCCTTATTTATTTATGGCGATGCGTGTCTAGCTTGTATATTTTATTTGTAAGTAGTCACTTGCGCTTTGCATTATGAAATTAGTGAAAATAGATACTTAAGTGGTGACTAATGACACAAATAAGTATTTAATCGACTCATACCACAAAATCCATATTACACGAATCATCGAAACACACTTTTGGCTCCAACTTTCTGTTTTCAGATCACTGACAACGGCTCTATCGTGTTCATGCGTCTCTATAGTCACATTTAAAACCGATAATCATATTTTATTAATAAGTTTTGCTATATTTACTCATACAGCACTTTTGTTTGCTATATTTACTCTAGTGGAATTTTAGCCCTTGAGAATCCTTTTACATTAGACTTAGAAATTATGAGATATAGAAACTGATTCAAAGGGCGGCGAATTACCCTAATATAACCAGTTAAAACATAAAACTGCTTTTTAAAGATCGATAAAGATTGAATCAGGTATGATAATAATAATATTGGAAATATCTAAAAAGGTTTCTAGTAGGTATTATAATTAGTTTTCATTAGCGGCCGCTCAACATATAGTAGTAGACATTAAAATATAACATACCCATGGGCTGCGTGTTTGTTTGAGTCTTTGTAGAATTCGGTGTGTTTTTTCCAGAGGTCACCCCGCCGGAGTGAGTCGATTTACGACCAGGCTAGAAATATAAACAAACTCATTAATTCTAAATAGAGGAAGGAATAATCAAATAACTATTCTTTAATAATAATATACGAAATATCTCATGTAAAAAGCCACTTATAATATCATTATCATCGCAATAAACACAACGCTACAAAAAAATAATAATTTGGGTAAATTAATATTATCGTTTATGTTTCGCAAACAAACCAAAACCGTGTCTTCGACTGTATGGTGAGAACCAATGTGCTCGAAAGAAAGAAGATTACATCGAAAAGCTTGCCTTAGCAAAACAAACCAAGTGCGTTTATACATCCCATGTCAACTAACGTAACCTGATAGGCAGATCGCATGCCCTACGGTTACCTACTATATATTTACATAATGGAATAACCGCTGATATATAACAACTAGCTAACACGCAGATGATACTGACTTTAATCAGACATTGAAGTACAAAAGTAGTTAGTAAATTCTTTGATTCTAATAGGTACGTCTAAACGGGTCAATAAACTCAAATCCCACACTTTAAACGCCTCTCGTATTATCTAAAATGTCTGTGACGTTGCCGATTGATCGGATTTCCAATTTGATAAGTTCCCATTTTTAGGTACACATTAAATTACACATTTTAATGTATACTACATTAAAATGTGCAATTTAATGGTGAAATGATGAATTTAAGAGGTGACATGACATTCCGTGTTAAAGTTTAAAAGTCGATTGTTCCAACTTGTACGAGGGCGGGATGATAAGTACCTAGCCTAGCAAAGAAATACTGAGAAAACCGTGAAAAAACGATTTAATTTTTCGAATTTTTCTTCATTAAGCTCGACGCACTTCTTCCATCTACATTCCAAAGCAGTTATGCCCACTATAAAATGACTTTCCTCGAGGCCTGCAAAATACTCATCATAGCTATAACGTCGTCATTCGTCTAAAATTTCTGTCAACTCTCTCTACTCTTGGCTTGGGCAAGAGATAATTCGTAGATTTTCGCCGTGGCCTTAACGCATGCGTAAACCTTTGCATTGTCATGGTGAAAGGTCATATATTTCCAGACATACCAGGGTCTTTTTGTTGTATACATTCGTGTAGCTAGTGTAGCGGTTTATTGTAGTATTCACCAATAATGGTTTGACCTTCTGGAAAATAATCAATCTTATAATTTCCCTTCGCATTCCAAAAACAGATGCCATCATTTTCCAAACCGACTTCACGGCTTTAGCTTTCTTTGGAGATTCTGTCCATTGTATTGATTTGATTTTGAACTCTGGTATATAGTGATGGACCCATGTTTCATCTGTCATGGCAGATCGCTGCAAAAATTCGCTCTATTACGACGTAAATGGTCCACACAATATTGAGAGCTTTGCAATAGAGTTCATTTTTGATCAAGAGTACGTAAACGCGGCACCCAACGGGCGAACAGCTTTTTCATATACAGTTGTTAAGTTATAATTTAATGTGTCCGTTGTTTAAAAAAGCCTACACTGTCAGCTATTTTAAATAATTTCAATTGTCCATCTGCCATATCATGAACTTTGGAGATCATTTCCATAGTCGTGACACTTTTTGAACATCCAGGTCGGGGTTCATCGTGGATGCTTGTTGACTATGGCATAAGAAAGTACTTCAACCCAAATCTTTTTGTAACTCTACATTAATATCATCCCCTGTCATACCCTCCATATGAAGTAACTTCACAGTTCTTTGTTCAGTTCTATCAATTTTGAAAACAACTCAACAAATGATTATGTCAAAAAACACCCTAAGAGAAAATATTGAAGCAGTCTGATTCAGATCGAGAACAAAGATAGTCAGAAACATGAGGGCGTTTTAATATGAGGGCTTTTTTGTATCCGACCTTGTTAAGTAGTGTAGGCTAGGTACTTATCATCTTTCCCTCGTAATCCGATACAAGTAGGCACAATTTGTTAAGGTTTCGTTAGAACAATAAGAGGCTCAAACAAAGTATGTGGTAATTCATACCAAGTTGGTTTTCTCTTAGTTCTAACAAACTATGTGGATTCTAGTAAAAAGAATGGTCTGCCTATAAATGTATACATATATACACATACCCCTTTAGCTTTACCAGCGTGTGTGGGGGTGCCGCTTCCGCTAGCCATGGGCGACGCTTCACCCTCCTTTTCACAGCTGGAGTCACTGGACTGGCTGTCATGCGACACTGGCTTGTACGGAGGGATGGTCTTCACGTTCCCGCCCTTTTTCTGCACAGTCAACCATCGGTTCGATTCGAACGTATCCCTTATTAAGACTACAACATTCAGTTGTGGGCACTGGTAAATCTGATCGTTCCTCAACACTACGCTACTCGCTACTACTACAACGACACTAATATCGAATACACTGCAGTACGTATAGAAACTTCGAAAACAGGATAAATATTTATAAAATTGATATCATGTGCGGTAGGTATGGTTAGTTGAGTTAGGGTAGGCTTTTTAGTTTTTCGGTTATAATCTGGTTTCCCGTTGTATTAGTACGAACTTGTACTTTTGCGATGATGGTGACATCATGATTAGAAAACTTAACTTGTGAATGTAACAAACGTGATGTACTGTGTCTTCACTTCGGTATGTGCGTGCAGATTATTCTACTGAAACTACTAGCAGCCATAAAACATATGTAAATAGGTTCTATCAACAAAGGGGCTATTTTAGTTCTCCAGGAAACAACCTGATCAACTTATTAAAGTATCCCAAACAATTTGGATCTTACATTATTCATTATTACAATTTACATTTATATTCATTCATTTATGATTGAAAAAGCCTAGCGTTTGACCCTGCTGGAAAGTGAAGCCAGGGTCTACGATGGAGCAGTATCAGCAGTATTATAGCAACAACTGTGTTCAATTAATTCTCACCAGTTTACTGTAATGATGTTGGCAGTAGCCACAGTATTTGACGTTATCCAAATAATTGCCGGCCTCTTCGCAGAGCAGACCGAGGCTCTGGGCGCAAGTCACGTGGAACTGCTGCTTGCAACCTAAAGATATTGCTAAAATATATATTTGCTTACTCTTAAGAAGAGAAATGAATCTGGGCGTGGTTTTCAGGCAAATTTATATATTTTTGAAATAATTTATGTACATACATACACATTTATCACGACTGTTTCCCAAAGGGATAGACAGAGACCACGGATTTCCACCTTCTACGATCCTGACACACACCTGTCGCTTCATCTACTCTCATTAAGTTCTTCATGCACGCTCGCCGGTTAAGGGTACTCTTGACCTGGCCTTTTTTTAAAGATCGACCGATCTGATCTTGGTATGTTCGACGAAGTCTTCCCCTTCCAACCTACGATGCACATGAATTATTCAGCCCGAATTAATGTACACTACTATTCTATAGGTACCCAAACTGTCCTGGCACGCGGGACCATTCGCTGCCTTGCGATTGGGTTTCGTAGACGCGCGTAAGGATTATCGATACCAAATACTTATTAATTAATTAATTTAATAAATAACGTATACGTAATAATTTAAACCCAGGGTGGCCACTATTTACTGCAATAGAATTTCCTTGACATTTCCCGGTTATCCACGTATTTTGTTAAGTTTTTCTCTGATCATAATAACAAAAAAAGCCGGCTAAGTGCATATCAGGCTATGCACAATGTAGGGTTCCGTACTCCGTAGTTATTTCTCAGTATGGCCCCCAAGCTGTCAACGCTATTTTTTCTCTCCGTAAGAACTATCCTCGTACTTCAAGGAATATTCTAAAAAAAGAATTTGCGCTTAGCAACACATCCAGCGATTCATTTTTAGGGTTCCGTAGCCAAATGGCAAAAAACGGAACCCTTATAGATTCGTCATGTCTGTCTGTCTGTGTCCGTCCGTATGTCACAGCCACTTTTTTCCGAAACTATAAGTACTATGCTGTTGAAACTTGGTAAGTAGATGTATTCTGTGAACCGCATTAAGATTTTCACTGAAAAATAGTTAAAAAAAAATTTTTGGGGGTCCCCATACTTAGAACTGAAACTCATTTTTTTTTTCATCGAACCCATACGTGTGGGGTATCTATGGATAGGCCTTCAAAAATGATATCGAGGTTTCTAATATCATTTTTTTTCTAAACTGAATAGTTTGCGCGAGAGACACTTCCAAAGTGGTAAAATGTTGGTCACCCCCCCTGTAACTTCTAAAATAAAAGAATGATAAAACTAAAAAAATAATATGATGTATAGGTATTACCATGTAAACTTCCACCGAAAATTGGTTTGAACGAGATCTAGAAAGTAGTTTTTTTTTTTTAATACGTCATAAATCACGGAACCCTTCATGGGCGAGTCCGACTCGCACTTGGCCGCTTTTTTATATTATAGATTTGTGTTGATTGAAGGTTTACTTATGTTTTTCCACGGAAGCCTCGACTCTTTTCAGCAAATTGTATTGCTTCTATAACCGAAGGTTGATTTCTCTACAACTTGACCAAATGCTTCTCATTCGTCCTTGTCAGCTCAGTCTGTTTGATATTGTTCGGCAAACTGTTCATCGAGGACGCCAAACAGACTGTATAAGCACAAACGAGATAAGTACATAAGTCAATCACATGTATGTACTTCACTTTTCATGCCTACGCTCGGCGGTCGCTCTAGGGTTGGTAACTATGGCTTATGCACAAAAAACAATCGTGGTAGTGGCACTCGTATCTAGACGATTTATTGTTGAGAATGAAACGGGAAGAATGGAAATATAAATTAATAATAACTAAAATAACATACCTACCTACCTACAAATTTTTACGTTTGTCAATTTTCAGTATATTCTTCGGGGGCCGGGGCGGGGCGCTTACCTACCTACCTAACTGTTCTGTGTAACGTTAAAACGAACCATCGAAATACAAGCAGATACCTACTTACCTCTCTGAAACCCGTGGTAGGTTAAAATACGACAATTCACCTTTTAATGTTGAATTTAAACAACCAACAACTGAACAGTTATAATAACTTTTTTTTTTGTTTCTCCATTATTGCACAAAAAAGTTCACAGACGCGGCCGTCTGAAGCGTTCGGCAATCGAGTTCGCACTGCTCTCAAACAGCCCGAGATATCGTGTCCGTGAGCAGTGTCTATGTGTGCGTTTGTTCGAGCGCAGTTGTATGTAGATTGTCTTCTGTACTTATCTCTTTTTTGGTATAAGTCCTCTCCTTTCCCTTGATGGTTCGGAGCGTTGACCGAGTAACACGCTGTCGTAGTAATTTAATTCCGAGAAGGCTTGATTGCATTATGACAATCTTGCACTGTGAATGTGTTTCGATGTGACGACAAGTTTTATCCAAATGATTTATGTATATTGATAATAATTCTGATCCTTGCCAGTAAGGGTTAATGTCATAATAGACCACTAGTTTCTATTCATCTCGAGTCAATTTCATATCTGTTACTTTTTCAAAGCAAATTCCTTGGCCGCCATCGAAACTTGAAAAGTTGTAATTGCTTTGCGCTGGAGATATTACGTTTGCTTGATGGTATTTTATTACTATGTCTTGTGTCTATTACCATATAACCACGTGTGAGTTTTAGGTAAAATGGCTGTTCTAAACGCATGTATTAATAATATTTATTTACACCCATATCATAAAACCTCCATAATGTAATCAAAAACCGTAGGAAATGACCACCATAATGGTGGTCAACAACCTGTACTGTAATGTTATAACAGTATCGATTTTAGTATCGTAATGGTCATAACGATACAGATAATATGAGCTACAGGCCGGCGCGCCGCCGTCGCCGCAGCCGGCGGGGCCCCATCGTCGCTGTGTCGCCGTTTATAATATGTGCGTAGATAAAGTTATGTATGCAACTCTGCATAATTTCGCCTTAAAACACCCGTGCGATCTTATTATGAAACTCGCAAAGCTCGTTTCATAAAACCGCACTAGTGTTTAAGGCCTATCATTATGCAACCGTTGCATAAACTACTATTAATAAATCTAGTAGTATTTGCACAGTTATTTCTTTATTAAAAGTAATATAAATATAATCTTTCCATAGATTTGGTGGAGGTGCGGGGTAGTAAATTAATAATTGTTTCAGATAAAAAGGGACATGTTATGTAAATAGATCCCAGTACAAATAAAGAACCCAAAAATGTATAAATATGAGTAAATTACCCACATTCTCGAAGAAAAACGACAGGTACAGTATATATTATATAGAAGATATATTTATTTTCGTTATGTAAAAGATTATCTACTCCAGTTCGAGGCCGCGGAAACAGGCGGCGTTAGGTGTGGGCGACGTGGACCACCGCCTACGGCCTCACGGTTCGAGGTGCCTCGCGCCTCGGGGTACTTATATCCCATGAGTTCCATAACCATATGCTGCAATTAAGATACATTTCAATGTCAAATAAATTATCCCAATAGTTCCATATGGAACTAAGGTACCTGGGTCGAATATGGCCAGCCGGAAAATATGGCCATATACCATTATTTCAAACTCGACAATTTGTAATAACCTGAACGCGACCAAAAATTGTCGCTAGTGTCACATGTATCCGAACGGCGTACCTATCACACATCCCGCGCGCGCGCTTTTCGCCCAGCGTCCGTTAAAATGAAACATAGTGTTGGGGTTATTAAAATATTAAGTAAATGTTCTCCTGTATTTTGTTATTTTTCAAATAAGAATCTTTGTTAATTACATTACGATGCTGTGTGATGATTGTAATTTGATATTTCTTTGTTTAATTATCAAAGTATAGTGTGTTTTTCATTCGTGAATATGAAAACAAAAAAATGCATGACAGCAAATATGGCCACCGTTTGGCCATATTTACGGTACTAAATTACCAAAACCTTTTTTTAATTTTAGTCCATAGCACGCTATATAGCTAAAAAGCTTCCACGTAATTGGTCAGAAGCATCAATAAAACTAGCTTTAACTGCAGTCAAAAGCGGTAAGAAGAAAGTATACGGCCGCAAAGCATTATAATGTGCCAAGACGCACTCTAAGGCGTTATTTACAAGAGAAAAGGAGACTACATCTAGTTTGGGCCGGAAACCACTTCTTAACACTGAACAAGAGAATATCTTTTAAATAAATGCTCTATTATAACTATATCCATTTTAATTTCAGTTTATTCAGAAGTTTTTTAAACTAGTTAATTTATACGGTAAATAAGGCCATATATATGGACCTATTTACCCCCTCCTTCGGAAATATGGACAATTTCTGTTTTTTTTTTAAACTGTTGAAAATACTATTTATCGTTTAAAGTCTTTGTATTTTTTACCTTTCTTGTAAAGATTAATAGCCACTCTTCATGAATAAGTGCAAAAACTTGTTTATTTTAGCTTTATTATTATTAAAAAAAGATTACAAACCTTAAGGTGGCCATATTCGACCCAGGTACCTTACATAGTAAGTTTTAAACCTCGTTCCATTACAGCTAATCCGGATAACGTTGTACTATGGACCAATAATAGTAGAGACTGACAATCCCCATACAAAGGAGCGTTCGCCAATTTTTAGTACCGCTTAAGAGACTAGATGTCGCTAAGCGAATCAAAAGCAATCGAAACGTAACTTTTAGTGGCGAAAATGAGGTGAATGTAAAAGCTATCGTAATGTTATGGAAAAAAGTGCATATGGTCAATTATCGGCAGATCCATTAAATTTGTATGTTTTTCTTAAAAATCTAATAAAAAGGTTTTATAATACTTATAACATCACATAGATGCACTATGTGCTTGTACTTAATATAAGTACTTTAATAAAACTGAAATATGACTTGAAGAAATATAACATACCTACCTATGTTTGCGCTCCGCGTAGGTAAACTTAACTTTAAACCAAGCGAACAAGTTGGGTATTGAATTCCAGCGAGGTTACGCTCAGTTGTTTACCTACATAAAAAGGTGTTTTAAACATAATTGACTCTGTTTAAGAAGCCTATATAGAATTGTATTAATTAATAAATAAATCAGTGGAGAATCTTTTCACAAATCCAAAAAGTCCTTACCTATGAAAAAGAAACAGTACGTTGTAGGTACGGAACCCTAAAAACGAAAAAAAAAATAGCTTTTTACAACGTGGTAACCCTTTACAAGCTACCTATGAAATAAGACAAAAAATAACTTTCACAAGCTCCTAACTACGTGCAGTCGTCGAGTGTGATTCGACTTTGCCAAGGTTATTCCGTTAAACTATTTTTTTATGTGATGTACTTACTTACTTACAAAACGGCATTCGGATTTTTTCCTTTACTTGTGCTGTAAGACACTGCTTCTTGCTAAATTTCATGATTCTAAGTCAACGGGAAGTACCCTATAGGTTTTGATTCCCTTTGGATTCCCTTGACATTATCAAAATATGCGGCATAAACTGCCGTATCTTTTGATTGCGGTTTATTTTTTCACAGCTTCAAGAGATTGCAGACCTGAGTATTTGATATTAATTTCAACTTGATACGCAGTCTTGTGAAAAAGGTCTTGACAGACAGACAGACAGACACAAACAATTGATCCTAGAAGAGTTCCTTTTTTCCCTTTGAGGTACGGAAGCCTGAAAACAGAATAAAATAAATATTTAAGGGGGCTCCAATACAGCAAATGTGATTTTTCCCGTTTTTATAGATAATGGTACGGAACCCTTCGTGCGCGAGTCCGACTCGCACTTGGCCGACTTTTTATTATTATGGCCCTTAGAGACTTTTTACATGTCTAAGGCTAGCCACTGACTTCAAATCTAACTGTGCAATATCACTGGTTGCACAATTATATTGATTGCCAGTAGTCGATATTGACCGTCAATATCATCTACTGACGATCAATATAACTGTGCAACCAGGGACATTGCACAATTATATTGTAGGTCAGTGGCTAGCCTAAGACACTTGAATTAACTTGTCCAGACGCGGAGACTATACATCTCCCTTATTATTTATTTATTATGATGTTATTATGATTATTATGTACCCACTAGGTTTGCTTGTTGCACTTTTTAACCGACTTCAAAAAAAAGGAGGAGGTTCTCAATTCGGTTGTTTTTTTTTATGTTTATTACTTCAGATCTCTGTCATTTATAAACCGATTTTGAAAAATCTTTTTTTATTCGGTAGGGTATACCTCCAGTTATGATGAGAGGATCTATGAGGAATCGATGGAACTCTTCAAATATTATAGGCAAGCAAATAGCAATTTTAGTATTTCCTGTAATAACTCAAGCAGTTACGTTCCAAAAGCATTATTTGGTGAAGTGGAACTGTTGATGAAGACCATAGATGATCACCGGAACTCCTAAATGTTGAGTATTTCGCGGTTGGCGATTAAATTGCTGTATAAAGTTCTGAAGCAACTTATGTCATGAAAATTCCTGTAGTAAAATTTAAGAACCAGGAGAACTCAACGATTGATATCTTTACACCGTGGATAGCAACAGTTTTTAAATGGTGATGAGCAATTGACATTATGCTATTCTTACTTGATGTAGTAAATGTGTGTCGTTAAATCACAGGATAATGAATAAAATATGAAAAAAAAAACTTACTTTTCAAAGGCCATTTGAAGTCGGTTTTTTATTTTATAATTTATAGATTACATATACGTTACTTTTAGTAAAAAATCTAATGTTAAAGTTGAAAAAAGACTTTCTGCCGAGTTTCCTGCGGTTTTTCTTCTCGGCAGATGTCACCTTTCGAAGCGCTAGTAGATTCAGACATGTGAAAGAGCCCGTGTGGCCTATTTGCAAAAAAAAAAAATCATTTTAATTTTCAAACCTCATGATGTCTTTTGATGTATCCCGCGATTTGCGGCTAAACCGCTAAACTGATTCTAATGAAATTTGATATGGAGATAGTTTGAGCCCTGTGGAAGGACACAGGCTCTTTGTTTAAGGTAAAAAACGCACCATGGTGAAATAGGGGCTGAACTATTAATTACCGGCAAGTTCGTACGTGCCCGATGAGAGACCGAAATTTGAGGTCAAAAATCTAAATAAATATATTTTAGGAATGCTCTCGTCAAGCCCTTTCAATTGATACCATTGATTCATCAGTCAAAGATCTCAAAAGAAGAATATGCCTGTCAGTACAATTTCGTGTAACAAGTCTCAGAAGGTTGTCAAACGCCAGCGCCATGGCTTACCCACACCCTATTTCTGATGTCTTAGTTCTTACGACATACACACAAAAGTCTAATATTGGTTGATTCACACGCTATCATATCGTTGTGGACGGTGTGGTCGGTGGTGCTGCGGTCTCACACAGCACGATGCGGGACGGCACTTTTTCAATTATAACAGTGTCACTTAAATGGGTGTCATGGATGGTAGTTGACATGCGACTGAACCTTCTATGGTGTCAGATTCACGTTCTGACACCTTAAAAACGAGCATCGCGAGAATTGCTTCGAGCAGTTCCTTACTATATATTTCAATGGCATCAGTTCAGTAGTGTTGGCTCTAGGCTAAACGAGTGATTAAATACGAACATAAATAATCACATATAAATATATACTAACGAAAAACATAACCCTCATTTTTGCTCCGCTGCAGTCGGGTAAAAGAAGAGAAGCAATAAAATCGAGTTATGCGGATAGATTTAAAATTTGCTGCAAACCTAGCCAGAGAAAACTTGAGTCTTTTGTGTAAAAATATATAGCGAGTAATCGGCTAAGAACGCGCGAGATGCCGACGCGTGGCGGCAATAGGTATGGCGGAACAGCTAGGGTTGTCGCATTTACTTTGATTTCCTAGCATTTTAAGTGTGTAACCAGTGCCGGATTAAGCCAGCGCGGGGCCCGTAGCAAATTCTGTCAAGAAGCCCTTGGTTTGCTTTAGTAATTTTTAATTATTTTTGTATATTTTGATACCGAAATTTTAACATTGGCCTCTTGTATTTTAATTAAAATACTATATATTTATACGCTCCTATCTAAATCGAAAAAATAAATACGCTCATGCAAGCGTGCGTGCGCGGGGCCCCCCATTGTGCGGGGCCCGTAGCATTTGCTACTCTTGACAGATGGCTAATCCGGCACTGTATGTAACTCATATCAATATAGACACCTGTTCTCGCATCTCCGATCCTTGTGATAGAAAAAAAAAGACGTCATACATTGTAGCGTGGTAAATGGGTAATTAAGTACATAATATTTAGACAATCATCTAATAAAAGGCGCATGTCAGTCATGTTTATATGTGGTAAGGTGGCTATAATCCGTGATTCATACAAGTATTTTATTCAATGAAATAAATGATAAATTTGAAACAGCGATTGAAAAATCGGAACTTAGATTTTTGTATCGTAAATAGGTATGACCTGTACCTGTATCTACGTTTTCTTAACATAGTTATAAAAGGACGTCTCTCATTTATAACTGACACCGTGCTGACACAATAATTGACGAAATAAGTCTATATAGGTACTGTACACCTAAAGCAAAGGATTTCCTACTTACCTTTTGGTCTCGTCCGTGACAGAAAGTAGAATTGCTCCGTTCACTATACACGTTATAAAAACCATTTTGTCCCCTAAAGAATATCACAACAAAGTACGCGCTTTAAATAGTAGGTAAATTAGTTACTCATCTGCTGCACTGGGAGTGAAGAAATAGCATAGAATGTGTGTAGATGCTTATCATCCTGGCATGTGGTAAGAGTCGACTAAGGGACGGGTCCTCTCCAACATGGTGGACTATCTGTATGGGCGATGGGCTGATCACCTGTCACCATACGGTTCATCATACCATCTTAGGACTAATTAATTAATCGAACGTGGCCACAAGTAGGCTTGTGGCTCTGCCCACCCCATTAAGGATTTCGGGCGTGATGCTATGTATGTATGTAAATAAGTTATGACACTGCTGCCGGTTACCACCGCTTGAAATAAGAGGTGGTACTGCTCCGCGGACAGAGCGGCCAGTGGGGCTAAGCGCCTCACCCCGCTGCCCCGCACGATAGACCTGTCACAACTGGCACGTGACTCTAATGACCGAATTCAGAAACGCCACTTAAGCATTTGACTAGATATTAAGGAATTCTCCCTCAACTAGTTGTCAACCCATACAGAAACGTCACTTTAATTAAAGCTCAATTTGATTGGCCTTTCTGAATTCGGCCATAAGTTTTTGACTCGTTGAGTGGTCATACGACAACCTCTACAGTACCTACTCAGTAGAAATTAAAAAAAGAACATACCCGACTTATTACACTGCATACACGCGCCAGCAGTTGCTCTATGAGTCTTGCCAGACTCTTGACAAATGTAACAATTCTGAAACATTACATTATATATTAATAATCTATGGGAGAATTTGTTCATTAAACGTGCCCAATGCCAATAGAGAAGATACATTTTTTTCCATCTTGTATTAGAAAGTGCTGAGTAATAGAAACCGATCTGTGTACGCAACATATTATTATTTTGTTTATTTTGAGTTATGAAGCTTTTGAAAAGTCATGGTTCATACCACTCGCAAAAACACTCCAAACAAAATGGACGACAACTATGATGTCACAGCATTCGTTGGACTGTACAGAATGTATGGCGTTTAAACGAAATCTGCAATTATTTCCGAAAATACTGTTTTTAGACTAACATCGTAGAAATAAAACATGACATAAAGATGAGGGTGTCCAAAAAACTAAAAACAGAACTATAAACGAATATATATATATTTCACTAATTTTGGCCCTTAATCTAATAAAAATGAATATTCAAAATGATCTGCTTTTTCGTGTAATATGCTTATTTACTTTCATAATATATTATTTAAACCTCATTTTGATGTTCATGCATCTTCCCCATTGGTACCAAGAGTGATTAATGAAGTACCTTATTGTATCTTTCAGACGGAATCAGTCTTAACACTATAGGCTCCATGGAAGTGACGTTGCCAAATCGTACTTCGGGTATGTACAGTGCACAGACGACGTGCGCCCATCCACCCGTATCAGTTCGCTTGAGAGCACCAGACTTAGAGGGACACAGCTCACATCTCTGTAATTGGATTGATCATAATTAAATGTCAGATAGTCATTTGACTCTTCAAGTTTGTAAACCAAACAAAACAAAAATTCTTACAATTTTTATTGAAATGCATTCAGTTTTCATGTTTACTCACCACTTTTCCTTTGGTTTCAGGACTCTCGCATTTTCTACAATACCATGGACCAGTCGGTACTGTTACTATACCGTAGCACGCTGTAAAAAGGAACTTAATCTCTACTAACTGTTACATGTTATTATGCACTAGGTTCTGCCCGCGACTTCGACCACATGAAATTCGGTTATAGTTGTTACCTCGGGAGCTTTTGAATTTTCCAGAACAAAAAGTACCCTATGTCCTATTCTGGGACCAAAAGTAACTATATATACCAAGTTCCAAGAAAATACGTTCAGCCGTTACGGAGCTGCGTGGTAAAAAAAAGACTGATAGAGTCACATCAACGCGCAGCCCAAACTGTAAAAGCTAGAACTCTACATTATTGAACAACCCTTAAAAAGACGTGTTAAAGTTTGTATGGGAAAAAGTGATTTAATGCGTTATTTACACCAACTTGAAACGTGGTGTAAATAAGTACTTTTCAAAAAAAAAAGTGGTAAAAGTTAAGAAAACAATGGGACAAGTGCGAGTTAAACTCGCATTGAGAGGGTTCCGTGATTATATGAAATGTCCTGTTACTTAATTACCATATACCTACTTCTTATAGGTTTTCCTCTAATCTCTATAGATTTCTTTACCTATTATGTAAACTACATTTCTTTATTATTATTTTTCAAAATTTTAAGGCGCCGTAGTTTCGGAGATAAGGGAGTGGGGGAAATGGTTAATTTTCGCTATTTTCTTAAATAACATCAAAACCATTTATTTTTAAATTATAAAAAATATATATTTAAGATTCTCACAACGAGCCCTTTCATTTGATATGTAACACGGCATAGTTTACCAAACTTTTTTTATTTTTCTAATTTATAATAAGTGTCCCCCATTTTTAAAAATCCTGTATTAACGTTACAAGTCCGTGTTGCGGTCACCGACTTAAATATGTATACCAAATGGCAAATCGTTCGGTCCAGTAGTTGCGGAACAAATTGGCTGTAACAGACGGACAGACAGACAGGCAGACACACGAGTGATCCTACAAGGGATCCGTTTTTTTCCTTTTGAGGTACGGAACCCTAAAAATAGAACTACCCCTAACAAGGGTTGTAATAGGTAACAGGGGTGTTGTTAAAGTCTGTATGGGCAAAACTGATTCCATGGGTTCAAAAACTTAAATCATCTTTCAACCCGGGACATCCACTGCTACACATAGTGGGCACGCCTTCCATTATCCAACCTCAAACTTCGTATAAATGAATTTAAAAACAAGTGTAAAAGGGAACTTGGGGTGTTCAAATATGTATGGGAAAGGCTGATTCCATGAAATCATAAACTTGAAACTTGGTGTAAATAAGTAATCTTCAAACTAGTAGGCGTTTAAGAAAAAAACCGGACATGTGCGAGTTAAACTCGCGTGGAGAGGGTTCCGTTCCTTACATGATTATCTGAAATTTATTACGTTACTTTAAATACCATAGACTTCTTATAGGTTTTCCTGTAATCTATAGGCAAAGATCTATTTTCTGTATTTTTTTCAAAATGTTAGCCCCAGTAGTTTCGGAAATAAGGGGGGGGGGGGGGGGGAATGGTCATTTTTCGCCTATTTTCCTGAATAACTTCTAAACTATTTTACTTAAAATTCAAAATAAAATATATTTAAGATCCTCACAATAAGCCCTTTCATTTGATATGTCACACGATATAGGTGGCATAACTTTTTTTTTAATTTTTTAGTTTACCCCCCAAAAGTGGCCCATATGTTTAAAATTCATATATTTATGTCACGCGTCCGTGTTGCGGTCACCAACTTACATATGAATACCAAATTTCAACTCAATCGGTCCAGTAGTTTCGGAGCAAATTGGCTGTGACAGACGGACAGACAGACAGACAGACAGACAGACAGACACACGAGTGATCCTATAAGGGTTCCTTTTTTCCTTTTGAGGTACGGAACCCTAAAAAAGGAACTACCCCTAAAAAAGGGTGTCTTAGGGTGTAATGCTTACTGTGGTGGTTAATTCGAGTCTTGGGTACGAATCGTGGCCAAGAATTGGTTTTCGAATTTGGGGCTTCTATTCTGTAAAACCGTTTTTATAAAACTTAGAAATCTTTTTTTCTAATTGGATTTGGATTTTTCAATCTTCCTTCAGTGTAAACTAAAACATAAAATAAAACTTTTCAGAACAATGCAAGCAGATCTTATAGATAATTGATTTTAAACTTAGGCTAGGCAAGCGCGTCATAGATAGCTCAGTTGTGCTCGCTCATATCTCCATTATGAAACATTGTTTTTTTTTAAATATTTTATACCTATAAATGCGAAAGTGTGTTTGTTTGTTTGTTTGTTCCTTTTTCCTTTTTTACGCCGAAGCGGAGCTACTATTAACGTTATTTTTTTGCACAGCGATATTTGGATATCCGGAGAACGATAAAGGCTGCTTTTTATTCCGGAAAATTGCATATTATCCTGACGAAATTACGATAAACGAATTCTACATGGTTAAAGTCGCGGGCAAAAGCAAATAATTTATAGAAAATCGTTAAATTGCCTAAAAATTGTGTATCCAATTGAGCGCAACCTTTGTGGCTTCGACTTTAAATAAAATACTTAAGTTTAATAGCAAATACAACACTAATGCCATCACTGGACGCACAATATTGGCTTAAAAACAAAAACAAATATCTGAATATTACCAAGGATGTTATAATAATAATAAATAATAGGTACAAACAGGAAGAATGATCTCAATGAACTCCAATGTTCAATGCTCTCCTATTATTACCTGTGGTCCAACATGTCCGCATGCGGCCCTAACATGCATGCCACAAAGATAAATTAGAACCGTTTATCTCTATGCCTATCTCTTTCGTCGGCACTAGTGTGAGAGAGACGCACTTAGATATAAACGGTTCTAATTTATCTTTGTGGCATGCATGTTAGGGCCGCTGGTGGGTCCACGGGTAATTTTATTTAATCACGGGGAAAAACCATTACCCGTTGACCCACCATGGGGACATGTTGGTGGGGCCACGGGTAATAGGGGTTGGTTCAGTGAGAGGGAGTCTAAAACAAAAAGAGTTACACAATTTTTTGCCAAGGAACCATGTCATCGATTTTAGAGTTATGAAAAACTGCATTGACGATTTTCAAAAACTTTCACACAAAACCAGGAGCCGAAACATAAAAAAGCCTAAAATAATCGCAAGATATTTTATTACGATCGAGAGAATCGGTTTTAACGAATAAATTTTACTACAGAACTTACTGCCCAAAATGAAAAGAAAACGCAATTTTTTTAATAATTTTCAACTTGTTGTTATCATATCTATCAGTTATTCTAATAATCAATTAATTGAATCGGCTACTTTAAACATAAACTATACTTATAATAAAAGGGTAACAATGTCGATTTTGTACATGAAAGTTATTTTAAAAAGCCGGTCAAGTGCGAGTCTGTCTCGCGCGCTGAGGGTCCCGTAATGAATTGTTCTTCATGCATGGAGAGTACTTTTAATCCCTGAAAATGTTAAAGTTCACGAGGGAATAACTATACCGCATTCCAAGCGAACGAAGTCGCGGGCAGAAGCTAGTAAATAATAATTACTTAAAAATTCAAATGGCAATATTAAGATCTTTAGCGGAGACAAAATTATTAATTCAAAAAAATTTGAACATTTACTGATATAAGGTAAATTATTCAAAATTTACATTTTCTTTTCATGTAAAGTATCGAGTTTCAAAGTATAATTTATTCTTTAGGACCCACTATATCGATTACTGTTATAAAATCTCTTGATATTATTTTAGGGAAAATTACCTGGTTCAATCCCCGGTTGTGTATGAAATTTTTTGAAAATCTTTAAGTGAATGTAATTCTTTTACTCCAAAAACGATGGCGTGCGTGAATCCTTGGAACAAATTTGCTAATCGCTTATAGTTTCAGACTAGGTCTCACTGCCCCATTGTTCTGCACTGGTGAGCAATCCAGCTCACCCTGTATAACATTCAGAGGAATAGAAGAATCATACACTAAGCTAGGAAATACTACCTTGGTGTACTGCAACTGTGCATCCATTCCCGTCGCAGTAGACCAGCGGGTTGTCCGGCCAACCTCGCTCATCAGAGCACACGCAGCATCCTCCTACCATCTCCTTCATATTGAACTCCGCATTATTATTTCAAAATCTGTAATTATCTTATGGTGTTGTTAATCGAGTAACTTTTCACAGCTGTTTATAGCCGGTAACTATAGCTATCTTACTCTAACTTCGTACGTAAGAGGAAGACGCCTATAGTTGCCAGCTATAAATTGCCGTGAAAATATTGCTCGATTATAAGCACCCTTACATCTTAAGTCAAGTTCACACTAAATTAATGATATTAAACAAAAGTGGAAGCCATGAATGAGTTAGCAATAGGAAGATGCAGCTATTTATAGAGATTTTAACGTTATAAATAACGTAGTCACAAACTTGTCTAAACCGTTTTACGCTTCGTATAAATCATAAATCAGATCGAAACATAAATGGGAAAAAGGCCCAAGTTCGGTACAAAAACGTCAAAGATGAGAATGGGTGCCAAGTTCCTTTAGTACTACAACGTTTTCAAATTAATTCAAAGATTATTTGTTATTTTCACTGATATTTAATTAATAACTTGGCCAGTTTTATATTCATCCAAACTTTTTTACCTACTAGTGGCTCCGTGAGCTGTAGCGACAAACTTAACTTTGCCGTTGGAAAAATGTTCTCTCAATACATCGATCGGGTCGTGTCAGTTTACCAACACCGCAAATAAGTTTTTAATTGCAAAAAACCCCATAACTTCACCATTTTCTAAAATTTCGGAAAACTGAATAGACATAAAATTTCTAATAATTATCAAACATGCTCACAAAATTTCACGAGAATCGGCTGAGAACTGCGGCCTGTAGACGAGAACAAATGGACAGACACCGGACAGCCAATGGACATCCGCTGGACATACGAAAGCATTTTTGCCCAAGCTGAAACGGAGACGCTTCGCTCGCTCTGTCGATTAACAATATGTAGGTACTTCATGCCATAAAAAGCTTTCGAATTATTCGAAGTCAGATTAAAACTTGCCAAGTTATTAATTAAATATCAATGAATATAACAAATTTTCTTGAAATTATTTTGTAGAAATTAAAAACGTTGTACCTAGTACTTTTTTAAAGGTATAAGTTAAGAAAGCTCTAAGGAACTTGGCGGCAACGCTTCAGATCTCAACTCTTACTTCTTAAATAAATTCACAGAAAATTGGTTACTTTCAGTGATATTTAATTTATAACTTGGCAAGCTTTATATCCATCCAAAATTCTAAATTGTAACTATTAACAAAATACGCTTGTATTAAACTATGTTCTAGGTAGGTATGTGCCATAAAAGGCACATTCTTTCGAAGTACCTATTTGAAGTCAGATTAAAACTTGCCAAGTTATAAATTCAATATTGGTGGAAATACCCAATTTTGTTGTAGGTCTTTTTTAAGAAAGTTCTTTGAAACTTGGCCCCCCTTCAGATCTCAACTCTTTTATCGGCAATACCGTCAACCCGACGTTTTTGTACTGAACTTGGTCCTTTTTTCACATTTACGTTTTTGCTCTGATATAAACGAATTCATATGTGTAAACTATATTAATAAATGTATTTACTGTTGGTAATAAGTGTAATAGTTATATGTATAAAGTTAATGTTGCTTATTACTAAGGTGAGATATCAAATGTTTAAACATCATATGCAACTACTGTAAGGCTTGTTCAATTTTATTTTCATTTTAATGCAGTTATCATGGTGTTGTGTATATTTGGCTTGATTGGTTAGGTGTATTGATAGTTTTAGTAAGAAGAAATGATCAAAAAGAAATTTCTCTGGCTACGACTGGACTAGAGCGCATATACCATGGAAGATTCAGACGTGGAAGAGCCCGTGTGGCCTACTTGCAAAATAAATATTTTCATTTTCAACAAGAAAATCTTACATAGAAATGTAGCGTAGATCAGCGGTCGGCAACATGGGGCCCTACTCTTGGGATAAAAAAGGGTAGTTTTCTGTAATATACAGATGCAGCCACTTTGTCCCCTGTAAGCTATCTGCCAGGGACCCTGCATTTATTCATGTAATTTTGTTTACATATCTAACTCAATATAAAGTGTCTTCATGCTCAAAAGTGGTCATCATTACCACTGCTACACCTTAACTACTACAATTGATTTTTAAATTGTGCGTTAAATTTTAAATAACCCTTAACACATAACCATAATTACTGTGGTAGCTAATCATCTACAGTCATAGTCATATCCATATCAGATCATCTGACACTTATTGAATTTTAGAGATTGGTAGTATAAGGTACTAGCTTCTAGCCAGCTATACTTATAATATTAGTCATCATCATTTCAGCCGAAACATGTCCACTGCTGGACATAGCCTCCCCGAATGATCGCAATAAGGACTGACTCCGTGCTGCTCATATCCAGACGAGTCCCGCAATCTTCACCAGGTTGTTAGCCCACCGTATGGGCGTGTAATATTAGTAGGATAGGATTCATTTATAATAAGCCCAATATGTCTACACAATTTTAATTTTGGCTTTGTTATCTATGTAAGGTGAGACATATGAAGCTAATACTTATTATATTATTTTGTTATAATGGAGTTGTTTTCTGGATGATTTAATGAAAATAAAAATAACTTTAAATGTATACCAAAAACGAAAATTGAATAATAAAGAATACCCTGTCGTCAACTCATAATAATTCTAACAGTGAGCTACTGAAAATTGAAGTCAAATAGATCCGTCGATGTGAACACTAATGAAATGATGTAAAGCTTTCATCTTATTATGGCATATTTACCAAAATAGTATTCATCCGATCACTGTTGCTGAATATCAAAATCTCGATATAATTAACTCATTCATTCACTTTTACTTTTATTCGATTATTGACAAGCGTATTTCACCTCACCTGCTCCTAGCATTAACGATAAATTGAAGTCAAAAGCTCACACAATCTAAACTCAAACGAGAATAGCTTATAAAAAAAGCGTGTTTGTTGATGGATACTTTCATATCTAATTTAGAACTTAAATTATAACACTCTCACAGCTGTTAATCTAAGTAAAGTAATGCTATTGCGAACGCAGCACAGGTAAGAGAAGTGCATTTTGTTTTGGATGCTGCGTGCGTGCGAGCCAAAGACATTTTTTTTGTTTAATTTACCCTTCTAGGTAAGGCAAAGGGAACTAAGACGCGTATTACACTGCACGATAAACCAGACACGATGCATCGGGTGGGTGGAGCATCTTGCCCTGCCCCTTGAGCACACTATTTTGACGTATAATTTACGTCACTACATAAAATATTGTCGCGGCATTATATATGTCGCATTCCCTAACATACTATTGACATAAAGTAAAATTATCCCAAGATATAAAATAAATGTATGTAATGCCAGCCCAAAAATCAAGTCCCATCCCAGGCGCCGCAGAATTGCCTCCATATAAAATTGCTATAGCAAGAACCCGACCAGCGAGTCGTTCGGCGTGGCGAGAAAGTCATAGAAAACCCGATTATCGGGTTTTCGGCCCTGAATGTTTTAGAGCGTTTTCACAATACCCGATACCATATCGGTATCGGGCGCCGATAGCCGATATCGGATAACGTGTTGTATCTTCACATATGTCCACAGATATCTTAAGGCACAGAGGTCACGTAACAAGCAGGCCCCTAATTCTCGGTATATTCGAGATAATCTCACAATCGAGATTAAACGTCAGTGCACAGTCGTTTGACACAAATGTATGAATCTGACGTTTAATCTCGTAATCGACATTATCTCGAAAGCAGCGAGAATTGGGGGCCTGGCCTTACATTACTTGTAGCCACCAAGTAACCAATCTCTTTAGACTGTTGCTGTTAATCTTAAGTACGAAAGAGATAGAAAATCATCATTTAATCCGTCTTTTAACGGGGAATGTCTCCACTTTGCTATAAATCCGTAGTTATATAAAAGTACGTAAAAGTATCTAGAGGATAGCGCAGGGACAGTACTAGCAAACTTCTGCAAATCATTATCAATAATTTAAGAATGTTTGATGCACATTTTACACATCAATCCGTATCGTATAGTCTGGTAGCTGAAGATTGGAATTTTAATAAAGTTGTTGATTTTTGTATATGTGATAGTTATTGTGTTTTAATATCTATATTGAAAAGATTAGAAATTTTCTATCGTTGCTTTCGGTACATTTTAGGTATTTCCAATAATTGAGAATAAATCGATCATTATAAGATTTAAGTACATTTTTTCTGTTTAGTTATGAAAGGTATTTAAAATGTAATGTAGGTGATTGATTTTTTTTGACAGATTGTGACTAGGGAACAATATCAAACTGAAAATCATTTATAATCGTTTTTGGAAAAGTTTAAAGTAAGTAATGTTTATGAATACAGTCCCATAATATCGGTATAGACCTACTATTAAAAGTTTAGAAATATATATAGTAAGTTTGTTTATTTACTTTCAGTTTTGTTTATAAAACGAATGCTATAGGATATAACGTTAGAATATTTGGTGCAAAGCCAATTATTCCTTCCCAAAGCGTCCACTCCATCGTCCTACAAATGGATTTTCTTCTGGAAATAAAACAAAAAACATTGCAGCTCTTTAATTTATATTAAATAAATTTAATAAATTTAGATTCGAATTTCAGACTCCATTTGTATCCGTTATGGTAAGCTTGCTTACGGCTAACGTTTTATGTCGTTAGGCAAAGATGTGGCCAAGTTTGTATACATTTCGTCCTCTTATTTAAAATGTGTTAATCCGAAGAGAATCGTAAATGTATAAAAAAATCGTTATATCGATATAACTTGACTCGACAGTTAGATAATCACCAGCAAGTCTCTTTAAGAGGAGTATGATCCTACGGCTTTTCATACAAAAGGCGATAACGATTTCCACCCCTTAAATGTTAACCGATGTTGACCAATTTTTGTTAGAATGTCAGTCAGAACAAAATCTAGGTCTATATGTTTTGGTTTTTTCACTATAATCAATAAATACAGTATTATTGTTGTTTTAGTATTCGTATAAAAAAATAATTTTGGCAATTAGGTATGGTCTTTCTTGATCGATAATCGATATTCAAAAAACGTATAAACCTAGATTTTGTTCTGACTGACAACCTATAAAAAATTGGTCAAAATTGGTTAACATTTAATGAGTGGAAATCGTTATCGCCTTTTGTATGAAAAGTGTAATTTTTGGCGTTGGTTCAAGTCCTCTTAATTTCCGCCGCGAAATTTTGAACTTATTTATTGTATCGATATCAAAATATAAGGGTTTCGTTATTGCCTTTGCAGGTACGGAACCTTAAAAACCTAATGTTTCATAAATATACAATGCCATGGACGGTTTTTGGACCAAAATTATGTTTAACATGGGCTATAAGTCGTGATAATGATAAAAATACTTACCGGTGAAAACTTACGGCTTGATCTCAATTTTTCTTACTAGAAGAGTTGCTTTTACAGTTAGGAGCCACACAAGCTATTATTATGTTTGTTTGTCAAATCTACAATGAGTAACACCAATATTTAATGCAACAAAGTTGCTAATTTGACAACACTAGCTGACTAAGACGAACGACATTTAATGACGTTTTGGCACCAGAGACATTTGGTTTGAGAAGCAACTTATACTGCTAGCCGTTTTGTTTTAAGATGTATGGCCGTAAAGTAAGAATGAGACAACTATATGAATAAACAGTTCGCTTTTTACTTGATATCTGTTAAATCTGTGCATATGTCCGATATTCAGTATCAATAGCGATCGAACATGGTGCGGCCGTACCAATACACCGTACGGTGCGCTCGTCACATCACACCACGATTCCGCACACCAGACCGGCCAGTCAGCGTCCGATCAAACCAAGCGCACTGATAATAATAATGTTCGGCGGACTACTGGCCACACGTTCGAATATGGTCCGGAGTGCACCAAGGTCGCTATGCGAAGCGCACCATGTTCGATCGTCTATTAACGCTCTTATCGGTCCGATATGGCCCCCGCCAACCGCCGGCACAGTCACGCACACACCAAACAAAATGTATACATATAGCACACATACAAGCATCATCGTCCGATATCACATCTGATATCGACGGAGGCCCGACACGGCCGCCGACATATCGGTATTGGGGCCGATATCCGATATCGGAACAGACAATGGGAAAGGCAGGCAGGCAGGTTCATATTTCATAAATTTTACCTGTCGACATCATGTCGGAGCCCGATATCAACATCGTATCGAGTAATGTGAAAATGCTCTCACGACAGTACATACAAATAATGTTGCTACTACGCCAATAGTAGTTTATGCAACGGTTGCATAATGATAGGCCTTAAAAAACCAGTGCGGTTTTATGAAACGAGCCTTTAGGCGAGTTTCATAATAAGATCGCACGTGTGTTTTAAGGCCAAATTATGTAGAGTTGCATACATAACTTTATCTACACACATATTATAAATCCTCCATGATGTGTTCAGAAACAATATTTTCTGGCAACAAATTATTTGTTGCAATCGTGGCTGCATTTACGAGTCACTACTATTCATATTTTCAACTAAAATGTAAATTACAAAAAAACTTTTTACAATTCTACTTTCGTTCAGCAAAAAACCAACATGAATGATGAAATGACAACCGTACCTACTTAATGGCGGTAATTCGATCCTCCGTGGGATATAATTGATCCCATAGAACACTTCTTCTTTTGCCATCTAAATCGATTGATTTAAAATTATCGGTAAATATGTAATTGTATTATTCGGGGTCGATGCAGTAGCTAATTTTGTTTTATATTTGACGTGGGTTCTCTCCACGGCGAATCAGTTTCGACTGATCGGATTCATCGGATCACCCGCTCGGCGCGCCGATGGGGCTCGCTGGCTGCGGCGACAGCAGCACGCCGGCGTGGGTCTCATATCTGTATCGTTATGACCATTACGATACTAAAATTGATACTGTAGTAACATTACAATACAGGTTGTCATAATGCTGGTAATTTCCTACGGTTTTCGATTACATTATGGAGGTTTTATGATATGGGTGTAGATAAAAAAAAAAACATTCGTTTTTATTCGTTCATGTTTGATGGTGAAAATCAGTTTCGCCGATAATAAGAATGCAATAGCCCTGTTTTGTGTAACATTTTACTTTTGTACCTAAGCCAGAACAAGAAACAAAATCTAGGTCTAAGTACCTATGTTTTTTGAGTTTTGATTAAAGATCAACAAAGTAAAATAAGCGACGTTTGTTTGTATGAGAATACTGAACAACAATAAAACTGAATTTATTGATTACAGTGAAAAAACCAAAACTTACCTATAGATCTACATTTTGTCCTGGCCTGGCCCCCAATTGGGTGCCTGATTGACAACCTATCAAAAATTGGTCAACATCTGTTAACATTTAACCTTTTGAACGCCCCAGTCGGTTGTAGCCGACAGCAGATTTCCGCGCTCCTGACGGCACGTTATGCCATTTACTATACATATGCGTTGGCTACAGCCGTCGTCGATCGCTCGTGGCACGCTTTTTCGCCGTTAGCCGTGGCATTCAACAGTTTAAGGGGTGGAAATCGTTATCGCTTTTTGTATGAAAAGCCGTAGGTTCACACTCATAATGTGTGGCAATGTAGTCTATGCTGTAATCAAACTGACAAACCAAGGCAAAAAGTATTCACATTGTAGGTAGGTACTATGTAGGTACAGGTAAAAATTTCTTTTTCACTTCTCATGCTCGTAAAGTTGTTTTTTACGTCGTATGTTGTTCCATTAATAAAGTGCCAGTTCAGTTTAGCATGGTAATAGATATTTCAATTACATAAAGTATCTAATTGAAATAGTCATCTTCCAATACTCATCTTTAGTCGCGGCGCTGAGTGCGTGAGCCTGTTTTAGGTATGCAGCTTTGATTTCCATGAACAATATAAGCTCACGCACGTTAAGCGCCGTAAAATAACTGTTTGTGTTCAATAAAATCTAAAATAGAATCTAAATAACAAAAAAAAAAATCATTTAGATTGCATTGAATACGAACATTCGACTGAATGTTCGGTACCGCTCTTGCCGAACCGGTATAACTGGTGCTTATCGGTGTCCAATTTTGTTGTATGTTACAGGCTCTGGTCAATTTTTCTTTAATTTACATCGTTGTAAAATCTGAAATATTATTTAAATACCTAATTAGTTTTTGATGCACATTTTGTTATTTTAAATTCGGTTTACTTGTGTCAAATTTATCGATATATTTTATCGATGTAATTATTTTATATTACAGTACGTTGGGCGGAGCAGACTCTTCGCTAATTTCAATCATGCGTTTAATTATCAATTTTAACCTATAGAGCACCGCACCAGAGACTCGTAAAAAAAATTCTTCCCACGCCACGCCATTTATTGAGTAAACACCTTGACAAAAGGCTAGGGATTGCATTTGGTGCTATCGATAAATGCAAATTATACAAAAAACTATTGAAAATGACTTAATTCTTAATTTAAATTGATTTATTTCATATGTTAATTATTTACGGCAGAACACATATGAAAGAAGACGATATCATACAAAAACACCCTAAATAAAACAACCAAATCAAATAAAATAAACCAAATAAATATAAATAAATAAAATTAAATCATTATTTTACGCGTTTAAATTACATCACTAGTCGCCGTTAGCTGTTCGCGGGGTGGTGACTTTGACATGACTGACGTAGCGCTAGAGATGCACCATACGATATTTGGATTCTTCGGGGAATTGACACAAAAAAATAAATATGAAAAATGTGTTATATTTTTATTTCATTGTATTTATAAGTACAAATTATCAATTTTAAAAAAGAAATACTATACATGATGGAAATTTAATAAGGTTTTTGTCTGTCTGTACCAGAAATTCATGCTGAGTAAGTGAGAAAAAAAAAACATAAAATATGTATTTCCTCATAATATAGACATAATATTTTTCTAAAGTATTTGATCCTAATTAATGTGTCCGTCTGTCCGTTAGTGACATTACAGTTAGAGCCACGTATTTGTTGTCATTAAGGCCGGTTCAATTCCATGTCCAAGCAAGCGGTTTTTTATAAATTACAATGCATTTTTAGGGATAATTAAAAATAGCTCAACTTGTGAGTCTAACTTATAGGTTGTGTTCATGACTAATCCAACGGTACCTGGATTGTCTATTTGTTATGATTTCAATGATTTAGCGTCCGGGCAGAAGCTAGTGAAGTATATTAATTATAAAAAATAAAAAATCCGACTGCGCAACCCCTAAAATTAGAGAAACCAGAAATTGATTCTACCGTGCCCATAGGGTCGATTCGGAAATAGCAGTAGGTGATTTTCAATAAAATCCTATAATCTGCTACACAGCAGAATCAATGTAGTGTTTTTCTCTTTTAGAGGTTGTGCAGCCGGGTTTCTGTATCTACAATTAATTTCCGCGAAATATTCAGCACAACCTTCCTCAGAAAACACTTTATTCCAAGGTGCAAATCGAAAATATATAAAATTAAGCACAGATTTCAAACTATACGTACGTAAATTCAACACTAAAGACAATTTTGCAATTTTTATTGTTTTTCTTCCTTTGCCATTTTTAGTTCAGATTTCTGAAACACCATTCTCCACCAAATATACAGTCGGCACATCAGTTTATTAAATATTTCATTAATATTACTTCTTTGCGCCTCTCCCACCCTGCATGGACCTCTCCATGGTATCTTTCACTTGTCTTTCTTCATGATCCCTGATGGACTGGTTGACGATTTCATCCTCAGACACGCCGGAGAGACGGGCGCACTCCGGGAGGTCTGACTCTGGTAGAAATGGAGTCTCAGTGCCCGTGGTACCGATGCGAAGAACATTCCGCTTCAAGTCTATATTGCACTGTACAAAATTTAAAAAAAAATTAGTACCCATGTTACTAATACTGCCCCTGCTAAGCCGAAAAGCGCTATCTCAATCAGAGAATGTTTGAGGAAATCGACCTTTTGTTAATTGTCATAAAGTCGATTAATCAAAACTTACTCTGATTGAGATAGAGCTTTTCGGGTTAGCAGGGCAGAATATGCGATGAAAAAGCGTATCGGAAAATTCCCGGGAATTTCCCGGTACTGCCATACAAACCAGTAACGGTACTGCATGCCCTACACACATTATATTGTAAGTTTAACCAGACATGGTGAATTTGTCTTTTTAGGGTTCTGTACCAAAAAGGTATAAAAAAAGTAGGCAAGCGCCAATATTCGATAATTATTCGGCATATTATATTATCTTATGGCCAAATTCCACGGCCACTCAATTTGATTTTTAATTAAAGGGACGTTTTAGTATAGGATGACAAGTAGTTGAGGGTCATTTAACTATTTAATTTCTAATCGAATGCTTAAGTGGCGTTTCTGAATTCGGCCATTAGTAATGCTTGTGTGATTTTCACATGTAATATTGAATAGTCATTGCATAGAAAAGTCCTAACTCACTCACTGACCTACTCATCAACGCCCAGCCCAAACGAGTTATTCCCACTATTACTAGGTACCTACCACGAATTCCTACCGGTAAAAATACTGGGAATTACCTTCCTATTACTGCTACTAATTTTATCAGTCCTACCGCTAGTAGTATTACTGGGTATTTCTTTCTCACTATTTCTACCGGCTATTTTTATATGGCATGTACAGTCGGGAATGTGACCGTGTTTAGTACAAGGTACAACTTTCGTGATTCAAGTTTTCGAGCAATTCGTGAGTTTGTAAAGTGATCGAAATTATACCGATTTTTGGTTTTTATCACAAATCATACACCCTATAAACATGTGTTTTAAATAATAACCCGTCAATATTGTACGCTGGGGCACTACTGCCCCGTCCCTCTCGCTGAGAGGAGGCCTGTGCCCAGGTAGCACGTATATAGGACGATGATGATCGATGATAATGATGATTTGTTTAAAAATCATAGCGAAGACATAATCAGCAACATTCATCCTATTTCTCAGAAACTATTACAGACAGATAGAACAAAATTGTTGGACATATTTTGTGAAAAATGAGGTGTCTTATAATTTGGTATTTACATACTCGTACTTTTGGCTACGACCAACCATTTTATATATATTGAAGAAAAATCAAAAATAAATCTATTGTCCAAAATGGCGGCTATAGATCAACTGTTATTAGTCAGGACTTTTGTTATTATCTTCCCCGCCGGCACTATTTGCACCGGCGTTTCTTTATACTGGCCAAAATGTATCAGATGTATCATCGGTCTTCGGGCGTGCCACCGGCGCCAAATGGGTTAAAGACGTCGCCTTTTCCAGGGTCACATTTCTTTAGCCAGACTAACTCAAATGATGTTAACGAATCAACAAATTAGAAATATATGTTGTTAATTAAGTGATAAACTAAATAAATCGAAATTCGAAATTAACCTTATTTACTTGCCACCGACTTCGATATAATGGGACTAACTTGGAATCGATTAAACAAAGAATCATCCAAATCGGTACAGCCATCTCCGAGTAATCGCGGAAAATACATACATAAAAAACGAATTGAGAACCCCCTCCTTCAGTTATTTTGAAGTCTGTTATAAATAACGTATACATTTTAATCTCGTGCCCATCGTACATACCTGATGTCTTTTTAGCATATCAAGCCCAAGTAACATGTCCATAGGCTGTTCTTCTAAAACTGAAAAAGAAGTGGTTAGAAAGTCTTTGTCAATTCTCATTTGCACCATGTGAATGCGGCCTATGATTCTCTGCACACCAACTCCCTTAGCGATTCCGGCCCATCTGTGTACAAACAAACATGATTTTCAAAGTTCCACTGGGTATAAGACGAGTAGTACAGTTTTTTTAAATGTTTTTATCGTGAAAGGAGTACTATTTCCGGTACTATTTTTTGGTATATAGCTGGTTTAGGAATTCAGTGCTCTTCTGTGTGATCTCGGCCGGGTACGCCAGCTTGACGGTGCACAATATTTTACCCGTGTTTGGTATGAAATATCTGTTTCTATAAGATCTACAAAGTTGAGATTTCGCGAGCTAGAGGTAATATTTTTTGGGATATACAACATTTTTGGGAGTAGCACCATTCTAGAGATCTGGAGACTAGGTAGGTACGCCAGCTTGACGTCAAGTTAGGGAACGCG
This sequence comes from Tortricodes alternella, assembly GCA_947859335.1. Taxonomy (NCBI): domain Eukaryota; kingdom Metazoa; phylum Arthropoda; class Insecta; order Lepidoptera; family Tortricidae; genus Tortricodes; species Tortricodes alternella. The sequence continues at coordinate 14,316,123 of OX401970.1, read as the reverse complement.
TTAAACAGGGCTCATATCTCCGAAATTACAAAGGTGCTATTGTGTTGTAGTAGGTACTATTTGGGTACTATTTAGGTACTATTTTTTGAAATCAGCAGATCCTGGATTTCTACGACGGGTACGCCAACTTGACGCTCACCAATATTCGCGCGTCGGTAATCGGTAATAAACTGCACTGATCTGCTAAACCGCGTTGTTGTGATATTATTTAGTGTAAATACTCGTACAAAAAAAGGGTTAAAAACTTGTATTGTGTAATCCGGTTGTAATTCAGACTAGACTTATTTTTGCCAGTTAATGTGTCAGTTTTAAATTATAGGAATACGTAGGTATAGGTTCACCTATTTACGTTAATCTAAGTTCTGAATATTAAATCATTGTATAATATTTATCATTTACTTTATACTACCTTCTGCCCGCGACTTCGTTTGCGTGAAATTCAGTTAATGTTAATCCCTCAGAAACTTCTGAATTTCCCGGGATAAGTCCCCTTTGAAAATAAAGAAATAATGACTAGGCGTTAGTTAAATTATTTAGACACATCAGATATATTTGACCTTTGATACTTTTTAACCGACTTAAAAAAAAAGGATGAGGTTCTCAATTCGGTTGTATTTTTTTTTATGTTTGTTACTTCAGAACTCCGTCATTTATAAACCGATTTTGAACATTCTTTTTTTAATCGGTAGGGTATACTTCCAGTTTGGTCCCGTTGTAGTCAAAGTTGAGTTATGATGAGAGGATCTATGAGGAATCGATGGAACTCTTCAAATATTATAGGCAAGCATATAGCAATTTTAGTATTTTCTGTAATAACTCAAGCAGTTACGTTCCAAAAGCATTATTTGGTGAAGTGGAACTGTTGATGAAGACCATAGATGATCACCGGAACTCCTAAATGTTGAGTATTTCACGGTTGGCGATTAAATTGCTGTATAAAGTTCTGAAGCAACCTATGTCCATGAAAATTGATGTAGTAAAATTTAAGAACCAGGAGAACTCCTCAACGATTGACATCCTTGCACCGTGGATAGCAACAGTTTGTAAATGGTGATGAGCAGTTGGAATTATGCTATTGTTACTTGATGCATTAAATGTAAGTCGTTAAATCACAGGATAATCAATAAAATGTGAAAAAAAAACTTACTTTTCAAAGGCTATTTGAAGTCGATTTTTTTATTTTGTAAATTATATGATTATATCCCGGAAAATGTACAGTTCCTGAGCGAATAGCGATAAACCAATTTCACGTGGACGAACTCGTGGGCAGAAGCTAGTATTCATAGAAATATATAGTAAGGAACAGCCCAACGCGATTTTCGCAATGCTCACTTTTTTAGTGTCAAATGACACCATCGCACACTCGGTAAATATTGCCGACATCGGCGTTCTTATTACATGGAGGAAAGGTCCAATACTGGCCGATTCATACGATTTGTTTTTGTGGTTTGTAGCTCCTAGTGAGCAATGAAAGACAGCGATGAATCAGGCAAAATAAGACTCTTTGTAAATGTAAGAATTAAGACGCCGGCAATATAGCTTCGTAGTTTATAAACTTGTAAATAGATGGCGTTACCTTCACGAACTAAGTCATTTGTTCAACGCAGTTGTATTGAACGCTATATCCTTCTTTTGAGATCGTTGCTAGTATTACTTTTTTTTTTCAATATACCTTTCTTGAATATATTGTAAACTTAAACTAGGTACCTATGCATTTTAAAATTACTAAAATAGAAATAGCTTTTCTCAATAGTGTTAGGTTTTTCTTTTAACTTGCCTCCCATAATTTATGCCCAAAATCAGAATTCGTTTATTTGACGCTTTACGTCCGTGATTGTGGTCACTTAATTCTGTTTACTTACCAAATTTCAACTACAGCAGAACGATAGCGTTCAGTAGGTTCAGAGAAAATAGGCCGTGACAGACGGACGAACGGTCGGACGGATGGACAGACAGACAGACACGTGAGGGATACTATAAGGGTTCCTTTTTTCATAGCCCGCAATGGGTAACTGTTGAAACAACAATATACACCACCTTATTTATACACAGTGATACAATAAAGATTTATTACTATTACTATTACTATAGGACTTTCAGAACCCAAAAATATTATGAGTTAAATTATAATGATATTTAAACAATGTATTAAGGTAAAAATATCAATAATTTTAAAAGTACCTGGTGTCGACCAGACGCATAATGTTACACCTTTCAGCACAAGCTGCTGACATTATGGTTGTTTGAGCGCCAGAATCTATGAAGGCTTTAACTGGAAAACTGAAAACATAATATTAAGTATTATCTGTCTTACATACATTCAGCCCTGGATTTACACTAGGGGCAGTCGGGGCTAGTGCCCAGGGCGGCAAATTTTCTAGGGCGGCAAAATTTGGAAGATGTATAAGTTTGAGTAAAATTTCAGAAATGAGGCGGCATTTTTCCTGTGCCCAGGGGCTAAATCCGGCCCTGCATACATTTAAATAAGAAAATAAGTGAGTTGGATTTTATATTGTACTAAATTATGTGGTTAGGATTACATATTATTAAATTGAATGCACCTTTGATTTACATCAAAGCAGGAACATGCAGCTTTTTTTTTCATCTTGTATTGGAAAGTGCTGAGTAATAGAAACTGAACTGTGTACGCAAAACATTATTATGTTGTTTATTTTATGAGTTATGAAGCTTTGAACAGCCATGGTTCATACCACTCGCAAAAACACTCCATACGAAATGGACACCAACTATGACGTCACAGCATTCGTTAGACTGTACAAAATATATGGCGTTTAAACAAATTCTGAAATTATTTCTAGAAATACTATTTTTAGACCAACATTGTAGAAATAAAACATGACATAAATTTGACGGGCAACTAATTGGACCCAGCGAGCTACCTGCTAGACTCAATGGCCCAGAGTATTTGAGATTTGTACAGCAAGATCTGAACTACTTGCTGGAACGAGTATCCTTTGAGACAGTCAATGGTAAATATTTGTTCACCTATTTTCCTAAATAACTTGAAAACCTTATCTTAAAATTATACAAATAAAAAATAGATTCTCACAATAAGCCCTTTCATATGATATGTCAGATGTCATACACCATAGTATGCAAAATTAATTTTCTAATTTACCCCCCAAAAGAGGCTTCCATGTTTGAAATTCATTTATGTATATTACAGGTCCGTGTTGCAGGCACTGACTTACAAATATGTATCAAATTTCAACTCCATCGGTCCTGTAACTTCGGAGCAAATTGGCTGTGACAGACGGCCAGATAGACAGACACACAAGTGATCCTAATAAAAGTACATTTTTTTTTCCTTTTGAGGAATGGAACCCTAAGAACACTGTGCAAAGGTGACGCTATGTTGATGCTGAGCCCTTTCCATTCCAGAAGATTGAAACATCCCTTCTCCTTTCCCTGTTGGACTCACCGCTGGAACCGGATAGGTTTTGAGTTCAGTATTTTAGTTGGACTGATATAGTGGCATTTTCATAAAAGCACTTTGATGTACCTATAGTTGACTTAGCACCAATGTAGAGACAGGAGTACTACAGCCCAGGTCTGGACTGAATTGAATGCTTTCTTATAGTCAACAATCGCTAAGGTAAATGTAGCGGTAAATAGAGAAATTATTAAAAATGAAGTATGGCAGAGCACTCGTGAGTATGGTATGAACTGGGATCATGTAAATAATGTTTGTCAGTATTTAACTATTATTATTGTTTGATTCAAGGAACAGTTAGACATTTATATTTTTATGCTGGCTTGCACCAAAATCTTGTCTCATTTAACAGTTCCATACATTACATTACATACTAAAACCAGATTTACTTTTTTGGTGCATGTGGCCACAAGTAGTGAAAGATGAAACAATAATATTCTGTTATATTCTGGGTATAAAAAAATCTACAAACAAGAAATGTCACAAGCTCAACATATGTATAACTGTACAATGTTGAGTTAGGAATACGACGAATTTGGAAGACAGCCAGTTAGTAAGATGACAAGTCCAGAACAAATCCCTGCTTTAGTTCAACAGTGGCACAACTAGAAATTAAACTCTATTCTCTTAAAAGTCTTAACACTATTCAATTAAAGTTTCTAATCGGAGACCATTTAATTTTGAGTTGTATCAGTGTTGAACTAAAGCAGCGAATCCAATTAAATGCTCTTACCCATTAACATGACAATTGATATAGAGCATCACAACTGTTCCAAATGTTTCTGGGTTGTATTCCATGGCAGCTTCCATGTTAGCTTCAATATTTTTCTGTTTAATTTCTTCAGCAATCATCCGCTGAGCTTCAGTATCAAATGGGTCAGAATTCATCATTCTGAAAAACCAAACAATCTTTTTTTTATAAATGAACACATCCAATAACTGAACAAAACAGTGTTAGGGTGTATTTTCACTGATTGTTAGTGTAAGTTTTGAATCCTAAAAAATGTCTCACATGTGTTAATTGGTTTGTCCATAAGTAGAAACTTGTATGTAAACATGTTTGAGACATTTGCAATGATCAAACTTACACTAAGTGCTCTGATCTGACCAATCAGAATGCTCAAAATATTTTAATGAGATATTTAGATGATTGATAGACCAATCCGATTTGTCAATATTCTTCTCTCTGCTTCAGTTGAAATGCATCTTTATGGCATACTTGCCTAATTCTTTGTTGCTGGCGTTCAGTCCTAGCTGATATTTGTTCACGAAGTACAGATGCAAAAGTGTCTGTGGAAAACCGATTAATTAATTGACAAACACTAAATAGGTATTTTATTAATATAATTTATAATTACCAACCGAGATTTCCACTAAGAAGGGCATCAGCCAATCTAGGATTATTTTGTTTCAGTAGAGCTAGTTGGTCAGGATTAGCAAGGAACATCTCTCTTATGATACGGGGGTCTTCCTCAACAGGAGGGCTACGGGTGGCCATTGAGGAACTTGCTGTGCTCGCTACAGGGGGTACCTGTATGTTACTAAAATCCAAAGTTGCCAAGCCCGATGGTAAAGCTGCAAGGCAGTAAATATTTTTTAAACATATATATAAAAGTCAAAATCAAAGGCTATGAACCTAAATTTTTTTGATTGAAAATGTCATTTATATTTTTTTGTAAAGCTGATTGCGTGCATTACCTTGCCAATGTCACTGTTGTTTATATTAAAATTGACAATGTTGACAGTAGGCATGACATGGCAAGTTCATTGCGTGTAGGAGGCGAGTGCAAGTGTACCTTGGCTGGCATCGGTTGCGTTGAGGTCAGAGGCGGACTGCAGCATGTGTAGCAGCACGACTACATCCCCGTCGTGAACGCCATGCTCTTTCAGCGATTTCTTGTCGTCCAACAGAGGCTTTCCATTGAAATTTAACGTTATATCTTTAGCAGGAAACCCGGATTCAATTTCACAGAATGCCTTAAAATTCTCCAATTCCAAGTCTTCTGATACGTCCAAAACGAATATCTCGTCATTTAGAGTAGTAACTGTAACTTTCATTGTGTAATTTGGGTACTGTGCCAACTTTCAATATACTTTATAAAGATAAGTCCGTGATGTTTGGAATATTTTCAGGAAACAACTGACCAAAACATTATAAACTATGTTTCAAGTGGTCTTAAGATCTTGTAAGTTGCAAGCAAACAATGAATGCGGAACCAAATCAAATTTTAAGAATCTCTTTTGAGAAATGTAAATTAATGAAGTGGGTGAGTGTTTATATAGGTACTCTTTGGTGGGTGGGAGATAGTGATGTACATACTCGATTTGTAGTTACCGGCAGTGTTGCCGATTTATTCCGTTGTATGCCACTGGATCTGCCACCGATGGCACAAAACGGAAAAAAAAACCGTTTAGTGCCACTGTCACCTTCTAATGAGGTATTTCGGTTAGGTATTACAAATGTAATAGAAATATAATGATTGAAAGTTTGTTTTTTGTTGTTTATTTAAGAATATACATTCACCATGGCTGAAACACTTTATTTTATCACAACATTTCGTTTCTGTTCAATTATGATACATTAACAAGAACGAAAATAAACAAAAACCAACCAAGTGCGTATCGGGCCAAGTACCTCTTGGCTACGGAACCCTGAATACGTCGTTTGCAGTACATTGTTCAGCATTTGAGACACTACACTATCCACCATCGTCAGCGAAATTCTGAGAAGGTCTGCGATGTTGTGTGCATGGTTGGCGTCAAAATCTGTGCGGTTGTTGGGGGACTCCAGGACAGCTGTCCAGTCTTCTTCTCCAGCTGTGCAATGATGACGACACACACGCGTCTCGCTCGATATCACAAATTGTTATGTACGGATTTATAAGTGTTGGTCATTTTTTGAAGCATTGCGTTAGTAGCTTGTGAAAAATAAAACTTTTTAATTTAAATATGAATTATTTTATTTATTGTTACTTAGGTAAATATTGATACTGAATGTCTGGAGTAAATTAAGCCCATTAAAAAGTGACAGTGGCACAAAACGGTTTTTTTTCCGTTTTGGGCCATCGGTGGCAGAACCAGTGGCATACAACGAAATATATGGTGTTGCCACCTGCTATAAATTCGAGTCCCTAGACTCAATAACAAGAGTCGCTAGAAAGACGCTTAATCTAATTCTAGAGCGGACTTAAGATTTTGTTCTGGGAGAGGCACAAGAGGCTTAGTAGCGGTAATTTAATTATCATTCAAATACATATAAAAATAGTAATGTTTAATTAAATATAAAACTTTAAAAAAGCATGTTTCGATTTTAATATATTTTGAAATATAGGTACATATGGATGAGTGAGATACACACTGTATGGCTGGTATTCTTCACCTTTTTATAAATATCATGAAGATCACGAACTCGTGCATACGGACCAGATTAATGTCATTAAAACGTGTATCAAACATTCTTAAATAATCGATATCAATTTGCAGAAGCTTACTGTTATCATCCCTGCACTATTCTTAACATATTTTTTACAAAGTAGAGACATTTGACATTTGAAAACGGATTAAATTATTATTGTATTTCATTCTTACTATTATATATTATTATATAGCCAATTTCTTTAGACTTTTTAACCGACTTCAAAAAGGAGGAGGTTCTCAATTCGTCGGAATCTTTTTTTAAATATTTTTTATGTAAGTATGTTCCCCGATTACTCGGAGATGGCTGGACCGATTTGGATGATTCTTTTTTGAATCGATAGGGCATACCTCACAGTTAGTCTCGTTGCAGTCAAAGATGATGTCTGATTAGAGGATCTATGTGGAATCGATTGATCTCCTCAATTATTATAGGCACGCATATTACAATTTTGGCATTTTCTGTAATAACTCTAGCAGTTGCAAGCAGTATCTGGTGAACTGAAACTGATGATGAAGACCATACCGGAACTCCTTGATGATAAGTATTTCACAGGTGGCGATAACATTTCTGTATAAGGTTGAGAATCAATTTACGCTCATGAAAATGCCTCTGATAAAATAGAACCGGTGGTCAACAAACAGGAGAACTCCTCAAAGATTGATGTCCTTGCACCTTGCATAGTAACATTTTGTAAGGGGTGATGAGGAATTAGCATTATGCTAATGGTGCTGGATATAGGTAGTAAATGTGTTTTATACGATATTCACTAAAAACTTTAAAATATATATTATATATTAAATAAGGCAACCGACTACAAAACACCTTTTAAAAGTAAGAAGTGATGATTGGCTTTTATAAGTCAATTACCAATTAACGTCAGATATTACCTATTGATTAAGGGATCAATTAAATAGGTATATCGAAGTTGGTGGCAAGTAAATTAATTACTACTTACATCTACATCCCTCAAACTGTTCATTCACTTGACAACGATTTCGAATCGATATTGAATGTATCATTTAATCAGTAATATAACTGACGTGTCTAGGTAATTGACTTACGAAAGCCAATCATTAATTCTTACGTTTAAAAGGGGTTTAGAAGTCGGTTTTTTATTTCTCTAATTAATATTTTATTTTTTACTTATGCTCTTAAGAAACATACGATGTAAAAAGCAGGCATTTTGTTATATTATAAAAAGGTCGGCTTTTTATTTGTATCCGTTGTTCCTACATGATATAGATAGGTATAGGTATCTCTGTAATCTTGTGACCAGTAGATGAAGAAGAAATTACCGAGTTTTTGTTACCCTTTGAACACTTTCATATTTGAATGAAGTGATCACTCACACGCTAAGTACTGTTGTGTTATCAAAAATAAAGAAAAAAGAAAAACAATTCTTAATAGATTTTATTCATGATCAAAGTACCTAGGTACACCTTCACTTCGACCCTTAACGGTTGTTGGCGTGGTGGGCACGACGGCACACGACCACTTTAAAAGTTCTTGGCGTTCAAAGGGTTAAATTTACCTACTCTTACGAACTAGCTAGCGATGTAGCGATGTAGAGAAAATAGCAGCCGCAAAGTTCTTATTTTAACTTGGATTCTATGCTTAGTCCTTATTCATGATCACCAGAGATCCGGGCAGTATCGTGTTCGACTTATTTGATAAATACCTAACCTTCATTGTCACTTACAGATTGTTGAAATATTTGTCAGTGACAAATCGCACGTTTAAAAATAAAAGGAAATAAGTCCAAATGAAATTCACTTTTGTTTTAAACTGTACTCAACCGAGTTAGAATTGAATTTGGAATGGATTTGTATTTCACATTATTTCTTTTTAATTTTAAACGAGCGAAATGACAATTTACTGTGTTTTCTGCAATCCCGATATTTTCCTTAAGTTGAATTTAATATTATATAGTTCCTAAAATAAAATAAATATCAATATTTAACACAACATGGATACACCTCGGTTAGCCTTCACGGCAACAAATGCAGATAAATTATCAGATAAAAAAACAAATAAATCGTCTGATGCATTCTCGAAGAATATTCTAAATAAAGCTAAAGGAGACTGTGAAGTTTCGGCAAGCACTTCCCATACTAAGTTTTTCAAGAAGGAAAGATATGAAGATGCGTACGCACAAATGACGAGGAATGACTATCTCGGCATAGAGGAGTCAATGTCGTCGTCGTCCGACAGTTTCCGTTGCGTTCATGGTTCTGAAGGCAAACAATATTCGCAGAAAGGACTGCTTAAAAGAAATATTTTAAAAGAATTGGAACCCTATCCTGTAGGTAGGTATAGCTACTGATATCGGTGCCATTCTTAATAGAAAGTGAAGCGTTAATGTTTCCTCATCAAAAAGTAAGTGCCTTGAACTTAATTGCACGTATATATAAAATGCTATCCGTCACCCACATAATCTTTAAATGAGGTGCCATTTGATTATGCGTTAAAGGTACCTAGTGATGTTAAAAGACTAGTCTTGAAGACTTTCAAACCTTAAAGTCTCGGGCGAACCAAGCGCGTGCGCGGCGCGTCGCGTCTTAGACGCGGGCCTGCGCGATCTGTAGAATGGCAAGGCGAATTGAACACGGCACACCAAAAAGTAGCACGTGTCCGCGCTTTTTGCTGTGCCATGTAAATCCGCCTTGCCGCCCCACAGATCGCGCGGGCCCGCGTTAGAAACGCGACGCGCCGCACACGCGCTTGGTTTGCCCGAGCCTTTGACTACTTGCCACCGACTTCTATTATTTAATTTATTACTGATATAGGTACAGATATATCTAATATTATTACGAAACCAGTTTTCTTGACTGTTTTATCCAGACCGCAAGTGGAATGACCGCTGCCCTCCGGCATACGATTGGGAGATCGCGAAAAAGCTTGAGTTCCTTATCAAAGATCCTTTAACGTTGATGCAACTACGACGTGTGGACAATCTTTTAAAAGATTTTGCTAGAATCGCCAAAGACGGATATGTATCCTTTAAATATAATATTTTCTTAAGTATGAAGAGTTTGTATTACAGTAATGGAAATTCCAACAATCACTACTTATGCCTAATCAATTTGAGATAAGATGAGAATATAAATTAAGTTATTAACAAATAATTCAATAATAATAAAAAAGCGTGGCGTGCAATTAACTATAATGTTACACTATAATAACTATAATGTTATAATATAATGTTAACTATGAGTTGACATATTTTATAAATAGCTTCCAATGAAATATTGTCAAATTTAATACCAAGCACCCCACGCTTTTTTACTATAATTGAATTATTTGTTACTTAATTTATATTCTAATCTCAAATTGATTAGTCATAAGTAATTGATTGTTGGAATTTCCATTACTGAAACACAAACTATTCTTACTTAAAAATTATTTTCTACTTTTTAGTTTGGTTTGCTATTAAAGCGTGTTTTTTAGTTTTTTATAAACTATAATTTTTTGACTTTGTGTTTGTTGATAATATTTTATAATTTCTTATCTGTAACTGTACTACACTTCCTTATATCGCGTGCTCAGAAAATTGATGTTCTGGACAGCGTGTGTGTGATTGTGGATTACCTGGTGGAATCTTTTCCGAAAGAGCCAAGTTTACTTGAAAACCTCGTACTCTTAGTAAAGAATATGTCCAAACCAATAATATTAAATAAAAATTCCGATATCGTTACCTATTTCGAAAGATTTAGAGATTACTTAGGATTCTTAGGTGGGTAACTATCAGTAATAACGTTATTAATTACTCATTTATCCGCCTATCTGGGGGCACGGTAGGTTTTATTTCTACAACCAAGAAAATATTCATCCACTTATAAAAATGCATTTTTCTGCATAACAACTATTCTTTCTGCAATCACGCTGGGGCCAGCGGGTCGCGCTGGGTCCGGCGGGGTGCGCGCTGGGTCCGGCGGGTTGGTGCTGGGTCCGGCGGGTTGCGCGCTGGGTCCGGCGGGTTGCGCTGAGTCTGGCGGGCTGCGCGGTTTTTTTTTTTGTCTAATTTTTATTTCATTCAGTGCACGTTCGATTGCATCAAATAAGTTGTTGCCAGAAAATATTGGTTCTGAACACATCATGGAGAATTTATAATATGTGTGTAGATAAAATTATGTATGCAACTGTAAGTACATAATTTGGCTTTAAAACACTCGTGCAATCTGAATATGAAACTCGCCTGTCGGCTCGTTTCATAGGTCCGCACTCGTATTTTAATGCCTATCATTATGCAACCGATGCATAAACTACTATTATCTTCACACATTCGATTATATCTATATTCGTTTGAAGGTTACCTTTTGATCCGTTTGGAACAAGATGAGCTGTTCGAGCTGGTGTCGAGTGCGGTTATCTGGCACCTGTCGACGCCGGACGCGCTGCGCGGGGTGGGCACCGTGCGCCTAGGACACTCGCTGGCTGCCGCGGCGCCCGTGCTCACGGAGACTACGGTCAGGATGCTGGCAGTCACTGCTTCGTTCCGCTTCCCATCGTTCTTGAAAATAGCACTCATGCTAGCCTGCGACTCGGGTGAAAACTGTACGTCCTATAAGTCTTACTTGTTGTATAAAGGGGCAGAAGAATAAATAAGGCCTACTTACTATTAGAAGGGCATCTTCATCTTTACCACGCGCGCTCTCGCTGTGTCCTTGAGAAGCCCGCGGACTGGTTATCTACAGCAAAAGCGCACGGTTTGCCACCATATATCGACACGAGGAGGAGAAATTGCTGAATGAATTAATAATTGTGAAAAATTGCGTCTTAAATACATGCATTATATATTTTTTGGCTTTGCTTTTGTTTTAACGACTAAGCTCACAAGTACCTATTGTGACTTATAAATCAGAAAACTTTTGGCCGCATTCATGGTTTAAATAATTTTAAAATTAACCTGAATTTTAAACAAAGTCACATTACCATACATTTATCTATCACTTACGCATAAGATGTATGTAATAAAAACTGCTATTTATCTTTGAAATCGTCAATATGCACAAAAACATCCGCTCACCAAACACATGCGTGAACGTTTGACTGACTCCAGAGACGACAATTCGCGTTTTTTTCCTGGATACTTGATTTTGCCAGTGCCATTATAAAATACTACCATTGACAAGTCAACAAAAACCAAACTGTAATAATAACTCAGTACCTACTTTCCAATAAAAGCTGGAAAAAAAAAATGCAAGTTCCCTATTGTTGCGATAGACGAGAGAGGGGTAAGGCGGAGCGTGGGGTGCTGTAGATATTTTCTTGTCGGCTTGCTGTCAAATCCATACAACGCCGCCAAAGATGCCTTCCAATAGTATTTCTTCTGACAGGGAGTAGATTTTTGAGTTTTCAGAGTTCGATAGTGATAGAAAATTTTACTTGAACTTGTATTTTTGCAATTCAAGCGAAAGACAAAAATCGAGTTGAACACTCATTTCCATTTTCTACCTATCTCTCATGTTCTAAAAATAAAGTGTCAAAAATCACTTTTGTGCCTTGTTAAAAGCGCTTGAAGCCCAAAAATTGGTGCCAGCTGCGTGGCCACCCAAGTAGAAATCGTTGCTATAAACTTGGTATTGTAGATATATCTTGGAGACAAAATAGAAATTCCTGCGATTCAACTTTTCTGCTAAAGATATCTTGTGGAAAAAAGAGTTAAGTCAAAATGGGCACCGTTTTACAGAGCAAGTTAAGTGCGAATAAATAAATAATAATCACATTCGAAAGGTACATAGTTGCACTTTTTTATTATACTATTTAACTATATAGACATACGAGCGTGCGAAAGTGATTTCTTGTTTAATTTCATAGGTGCGATTTAAATGGTTACCCGATTAGTAATTGCTATTAATTTTCTTTCTGAATTGTCAACAGGTATCGCGCTACTAAGTGAGAATATAATAGAAACTGTATTCTATCGCTTTAATCCTTACTTCCCCGAGAGAACGTTGCCAGTGTACGACATTAATCCAGCCGATCCTCAAGACATCACTATTAAATTAGGTGCGTTGCTTTCGCATTTCACTTTTAAATTATACTTACAAGATGAGGTTTAATTAACATTATGTATTTGGGTAACAGATAATGACGTCATACAATGTTGAGTATATAGGACCACAAAACGGGCCGTAACGTCAAAATTGTATTTCCTGGTGAACTCAAGAATACATAACCAGTCAAACCGCGATCCTCATATCATGCAAACGAAATAAATTTGCGGCCTGCGCTATGAGCGCAGCGGCCGGCCTCCCATTGTACCTGAGCGCGGTGACTTCGAGTTGGGTCATACAAACGTTTAGGTTAAGAACTCCTGCTCCCGAAACTTAAGGACCCTGAGGCCTGATTTTTAGGGTCTGCCCGGCTGTACTGTACCTATCTCATGAATCGTGATAGTTATATAGACAGTTGAAATTTTCAGATGATGTCTATTTCTCTTGCTATAACAACAAATACAAAAAAACAGAATAAAATTAATATTTAAGGAGACTCCCATACAACAACCGTGATTTATTTGGCATTTTTATAGATAATGGTACGTAACCCTTCGTGCGCGAGTCCGACTCGCACTTGGCGGGTTTTTTTGCTTAGACTATGTCCGCATACAGGACATTTGGCATAGTTTGGGCCTGTATGAAGAAAACGTAAAATTAAATAATAACCTTTGGTTATAGGAGGGACAAATTTTGTATCTAGAAGTGTGTATTACCCAATTGCACACGAACTGCATGCAGTTGAAAATGAAAATGAAAATATTTATTTTGCAAGTAGGCCACATGTTCACTAACTTGTCCCGAGACGAGGCGATCGATGCCGTCAGCACGATGCTGATTAGTGTGCGATGGAGTTTCATACAAAGAATACTGAACGGTTGGAGTTGAGTCGATTTCGATACGAGCCCTTACCATGAGTTTGCGCAAACAGTTCTCGCTATCGAAATCTATCGGAAATGCTGCTTGCTGCCGATACAAGTAAAAGGGACCGAGCGATAGTTTACGCTAGCGAGAGCGGTTTGAGCAAGTCCTGATAATGGTAAGTGCCTAGGTGATATATGTGTGTGATAACTTTTATTGAAAAGGTGCTGACGTTTATTTACAGGAGACAGCAGTTTAAATATGTCGATGACGCTGTCTTTGATACTGGTGCTTGCTACGACTTTAAAACAGTATACTGACAAGGATCCTAGATTTCATGAACAGCTACCTTGTCCAGACAATTACGCACTTAGGTAAAGCTATATACAGCTGGAATTTGTAATATTATACCTAATAGAAATAGAAATATTTATTGCATAACTGTGCTGGTAAGTAATTTATACTAGTTTAACTCGTTCACGTTTAGCTGTACGTTCAGTTTTCCTAAATTATAATGATTTCTGGTATTCATTCATTCAATCCTCAGTCCAAGTCATCATTCATATCTTAATCTTAGTTACGTTACAAACTGCTTACAGAAGCCTGGTTGGCTTAAGCGTCTTTCACGTTAACACACGGGCGCGGTCACGAAATATCAAACATGGCGTTGTATGAAAGTGTTCACATAAGAAACGTACGTGCGGTGTACGCCAACTCAGCGCGCCCGCCACCGCGCTATAGTTGTACGTGAAAGACGCCTTAATCGTAGGTAAGCTGGCGTGGCAGCTACGACAGCTCATGACGCCTTTAAGCGGTCCTTGGCGTTAAAAGGGTTAACATTTTCATTTTTGGATTATCTTTTCCCGCCGGACCCGGACCGACTTCATGAGCACACGGTGTTCATTGATCCGCGTTCCTTTTGATTTCGAGTTTAAATAAACTTTTTGAATTACATTAAATCGCTTGCAAAAGTCGGAGCTCCGAAGATAAACAGAGGAGGGAGTGGACCTCGGACGCACCGCCGTGTGAAGCTGTCAACCTGGTACTTCGACAGTCTGAGTCAATCCAATTCTAATACGAACAGTGCGCGCCATTCTCTGATCTCCGCGTTCGCCACCCCGGCGTAGTCATACGCATCTCGCACGTGATTGGGTGCTTGCGCTGGAAACGCCCCGGCCCCTAACTAATTGCCGCCATAACTAGCCATCTTTGCTGCCGGTCGACTTATACCTAGTTGCCTGGTACTATGGGCAGTCAGGAGAAGTCGCACTCCGAATCCGATTTAACCAGCATAGAAAATGCACACTCCTCGAATAACTTGATGAAAACCCGCAGAGCTCAAAGGAGGCTTTTAAATTTAATTGATAAGATGTCGTTCTTTGACTTCTAAGTACTTGAAGAAACATTTCGCGCACGTCCGCCATGACGACTATTTTTGTATGGGGGGAGGGAGTCGAGAAAAATCTAACAACATCCCACCAAGGGGGGAGGGGGGTAAATAAAAAAAAATGCCTCACGTAATTAATGGACGCCCCCTTACAGACACCGATCGTTACTACTCGTATCGTAACTTCGCAAAAGATAAAGACAAAGCAACGCGATATGATTTGCGATTACGATTTTTGGATGTACCTTATGCAATTTTATTAGCTTGTCAACAATACTTTTAACTTCAATTTAAATTTATCCTTTGTAATTTTGTAATATTTTGCTTAGATATTTATTGTTTGTCTCTTTTAAGTTCAACCTTGCACTCACATACACTGTAACCCGACTCAAAAGCGGGTCCCAAGATATAAGCTCAGCCTAAATTGGGATCCACTCGACAATACCTGTATATAATGTAATCTTGTGCTTGGTTTCTCGATAAATCATTATTACTAGTGGCTCCGTGAGCCGTAGACCTCGCGACAAACTTAAACTTAAATTTGTTGTTGGAAAACTGTTATCTCCATACATCGATATAGGTCGGGTCAGTTTACCAACACCGCAAATAAGTTTGTAATTACAAATACCCCCATATCTGCGCCATTTTGAAAAGTTTCGAAAAACTGAATTGACGAAAAAATTCTATATAATTATCGAACCTGCTCACAAAATTTCACGAGAATCGGTTGAGAACTGCGACCTGTAGACGAGAACAAATGGACAGACGCCGGACAGCCGACGGACATCCGCTGGACATACGAAAGCTTTTTTGCCCAAGCTGAAACGGAGACGCTTTGCTCGCTTCGCTCACTCGGTCGATTATTATTATGATATGCGGTACCTCCTAGCACAAGTATTAATATACTTAAAAGGAGGCTCCGGCCACAATCTTATGTAATAGTAGTAAGATACTGAAAATAAAATTGTATTCGACTTTTTTTTTATATCTCTTAGCCAATGTCGAATATAGTTGAAGTGTTCCACAGGTGTTTCGTGTGGGTGTACAGATACGAATGCCGTGCGCGCGAGCACCGTCACGAGCGGATCACGCTCACCGTGGTGGCGTCAGCGCTGGTCAGGTGCTTCGGCGAGCGGCTCGAGACACTCTCCACAGAACTGATGCCAGGTTCATTACTTATTCTAAATGTCATCACAGGCAGCGTATTTGAGGGCACATTTCTTTAAACCTTTTGGCCGCCAAGCATTTTTGAGAAGTAACACGAATTTCAACTTTAAGTCAAGGTAATGAAGGTCTTTTTTACCCTGTATAGCCTGTGACGCATAGTCGACAAAGGCGTCAAAAAGGTTAAACTAAGTTAAACTACACAGGCTTGACCTGTTTGCAGTTATAGTACGAGAGCCCACCGTAAAAATGCCTCTTCGGATAGCTCGTTGCGACTGTTAATAGGTCGTTAATCGACACTTAATTATGTAGAATATAGACTGCACGGAATATTTTGTTTATTATTTTCTATAATAATCCACCAGTTGCGTTCCAAAAGCATTATTTAGTTAAGTGGAACTGATGGTGAAGACTACAGAATGACCATCAGAACTACGCAATGGTAGGTATTTCACGGCTGGCGAATAGATTTCTTTAACCTTTTGAACGCCACGGCTATCGTCGAAAAAGCGTGCCACGAGCACTCGACGACGGCTGCGGCTGGGGCGTTCAAAAGGTTAAGTACCCTAGTCGATAGAAAAAAGGGTGTTATTTTGTAGGGCCTGGAACTGGTGGAACTGGGTTTTGGAAATAGTTTGGCAGCAAAAGGTTATATAACCTAGCCTAACGTAATTTCAGATGTGATGTCGTTGTCCGTGCTGACCGAGCTGCCGTTTAAGTCGGGCTGGCTGCGGACTGTCAACTTCAACACTTCGCAGCTGGACGTGCAGTTCAAGAAGGTGCTCATCTACCTGTGCATCGATCTACTCAAGGTCTTCCGCTACAATAGTTTCGTAAGTATATATCGGGTTGTTCTGTTTGGTGGTTATTGTGGGTGATTGCACCATGGGGATGACTTCGTTTTTATTTAGCAAAAAAGCGCCATCAGGACCATATATGACATGGGCACTCGCAAGTCACGGAGGAATTTTCAAGGAAATACAAATAATAACCCTGCCTTCGCTTTTGAAATAATAGGGTTCCCTGTATTTGTCATAACATTTATTGTCCGAAACTGTTTTAGCATAACAGACTTGGCATACCTAAGCGGTTTTAGCCGAATGGCAGAATGGTAATGTGGCAGCAACCTTATTTGGCATAATTTTTTATCGCGCACATATAATCAGACAAACAGGCATGAAATTCAAAAGCCATTTGTTGGTCATTCTGAAGCCCCCCATAGCATTTTTTCATTATTATCTTCAATGTACAGACTTTTCCCACTTAACGATTTTATTATATAGATGGTAGAATCCCAGTATTGGGTGCTCGGGCTGATTTACCTGTTGGACCCGGGGCTGACCTCGCTGCGCGCGCGCTGGTCAACGGCGCTCTTCGCGGAGCTTCGTAAGACGGCGCTGCAGGCACTCATGTGCGCGCTGCCTCTCACGCCGCCCCACATTGTTAAGGACTATGGCTTAATCAGGAGGCAAGTGTGCTGTCAATGAGGATATCCAAGGGCAAAAACCCTTTGAAGAGTAAGAAATAATAATTGACTTTCGTTAGTCAATTAAATACATGTGAAACAGCACACCGGTGGCCAATATGCTCAATAAATGATTTTATTTGATCATTGCAGAATAATGTGGTACATCGAGTGGTACTCGGAGAGCCCGTACGAGTTGCCCGTACTGTACTGGTGCGTGCGGCTGCTGCAGGTGGCCCTGCACCGGCGCGGCAGCAGGCCGCGTCGTGACTCCCTCAAGGACCTCTTCGACACGCATGGGATTATCATTGTCATGCGTAAGCAAACTTAATTCAAGTCGTTAACGATGAAAGAGTAGACATCCGCTAAGAAAGGACATTACGAAATTCCACCCCTAAGGTGGTGAAGTGGGAGTTCAAAGTAGGTATGTATGGAAATTTTCGCAGGCGAAGACGTCAACGTCTAATTTCTTTTATTAAATTAAATTTTTTATACAAAATTTTAGAAATATATTTATCTTTATAAAAAAAATTTGGAGCTCGGTGCCATATTTTACGATTTTTATGGCATGAGATCGTATAGAGCCTATTGATTCACAAGATTTCCCATAAACTTTATCTCATTCTCGATCGTTCCTTAACATACCTCAGAAGCAGATTTTGATAGGTTAGTCAGCATGACACATTTTGAAATCTCTTGGATTTTAAGCCGCTATTTATGCTTAAGATAATGTTTCTTTATTAAGTTTGATATTTGTTTTTAAATGTTCAAGTACCTAGCACTATAATAGCAAATTGATGTAATTTCAATGAGGGTCTGATGGATCAAAGTTAAGGTCATTCTGTTCAGGGTGCCTCTTAAACGAAGCTAAAGAGCACGAGTGATGCACTGGTTTTCACCGTCAGATCTGTGCCACACTCTGTTGGAGCAGCAATTGCCCCCGGTGGAGAAGCGCCAGGTGATCATAGCGCTAGCACTGCGTTTGCTCACGAGCGCACTGGACACCGGCGCGCGCGCCCAGTGCTGCGTCTACCCGCACAATCGCTGGCCCACCTCCATCAACAAGATGGCCAGGAAAATGATCGACATTGTTCTACATTCGCTCGACAATAATTTCATGATCAGTGACAGGTAATCGGATCAGGTGGTCCTAAGAAAAAAATTCCTTTGAGACATTTAACCCTCAGGCATAATGGGTGAAGTGAATAAAAATAAGTTAATACTTTTACTTGAAACTTTTCATACATTGTCTAAGTGATCACCTGATAATCACCAGTTATGTACATACATACATACATAGCATCACGCCCGAAATCCCTAATGGGGTGGGCAGAGCCACAAGACTACTTGTGGCCACGTTCGATTAATTAGTCCTCAGATGGTATGATGAACCCTATGGTGACAGGTGATCAGCCCATCGCCCATACAGATAGTCCATCATGTTGGAGAGGACCCGTCCCTTAGTTGACTTTTACGACATGCCAGGATGATAAGCACCACCAGTTATGTGTAAGTAAATATTTTTTATTCACTTAACCAAATGTCTAGTGCGGTGCCGGTGCCCGTGTGATGCCGGCTAGGAATAGCATCACCCCATCTCCTTCCGTGGCTGTCGTAAAAGGCGACAGAGAGACCAAACGTAGGATGGGCAGCAGCATCCTTCGATTACTTTCATTTCGATATTTTCGGTAATGCCACAGTTATGTCAATATTCATAAGTTATCATTAAGTTCACCTAAATGAAATATCACGTGTCAGTTGATTCAAGGCAAAATAAATGCTTCTTTTCTTTCAATTCAGATGGTTGATATCACTCTTAAATTTAATTTGGGAAGGAGTCGTATGGAACAAACAATACAGAAAATGGTTTATAGCACATAATGGAGTTTACAAGTTGTTAGATTTAATCACGGTAAGCGAAAAATACGTTAAGATAGGCTGACGATATTTTGATTTTGTGCAACGATTTGAAACTAGTAGTTTATGCAACGGCTGCATAATGATAGGCCTTAAAACACTAGTGCGGTTTTATGAAACGAGCTTTGCGAGTTTCATAATAAGATCGCACGTGTGTTATAAGGCGAAATTATGCAGAGTTGCATACATAACTTTATCTACACACATATTTATAAACGGTGACACGACGACGATGGGGCCCCGCCGGCTGCGGCGACGGCGGCGCGCCGGTTTGTAGCTCATATCTGTATCGTTATGACCATTACGATACTAAAATCGATACTGTAATGACATTATAGTACAAGTTGTCATAATGGTGGTCATTTCCTACGGTTTTTGATTACATGGTGAGGTTTTATGATATGGGTGTAGATAAATTTGTTTATACTTTTCAGATGACGCGTGCGCCAGTACAGTGCATGGCGCTGGCGATAGTGTGCGACGCGGCGCGCGCCGGCGACGCCGTCGGCCAGCTAGTCACCTGGCGAGCTAGCCTCGGAGCTTCCCATGCTGTATTACACAACCCCTCTGGAATGCGTACACACTGTAACCATCAAACACGAAATTTGTCTTCAGAGCCAAATACACTTTCGAAATATGTTGCACAGATTGTCACATTGAGCGGTTGTTAGGATGTTCTACCAAAGTTCCTATTGATCCTAGAGGAAGAAGACCCACCATCATCATGGTCAATCTGTATTGTTGAAAAATAATGGTGTTAGTGTCCGTTGCAGCATTTACGCTTCCCAGGCTCGATATGTACAAATCACCCTTTTTTTTGTATTTTTTATCGATTCAATAATACTCCACCTGTTTCAGCACCCGCTCGTAGTAAAACGTGGCTCAACCATTGCGAGTCTCTTGGCCTCGATTTTCAGAGATGAGTGCCAGAACATAGGTGTTCACTTGGATGAAAACGGAATTATACAGGGTAACAGTAGGAAATGGGAATAGTTATTTGTACAACAAGAGAGCAAAGTTGGTTTTTGCTGCGAGTGTTGATTTTGAATCCCGAGTAAGCGGAGGATTCTATAATTATAATTATAATTATATATATAATTGCTACGCTCGTAATTCTAGTTTAGAATCCTGAGCGTAGCGAGGGATTCAAAGACACGAGATGCAATAACTTTGGTCTCGTGTAGCACATACAACTTTTCACCTCAGCAGCGAGAACATATTGGAAAAAGGTAAAGAATACAACATGGTAAAAATTAAACTACATGTACCTTTATTTGTGAAACAAATAATATCAAAAAATTAAAAGTTAAAAAAATATACTAATCAAATTTAAAACCTTAACAGATGATTTGCAGTTTTACGGTTATGTGTGCTTCCGAACGTTTATGGTGTTCTCTTTGGATCTACTAGATGCCTACTAGATACCTACGGAATTTGAAAATCTAACTTCGAATCTACTGTTTCTATCTCTCGCTTTTTTCGTATCGAAGTGAAAATGACAGAACAAAACAAAGTTAAAATCGTTCGAATTTGTAGACTCAGCATTGTTCTCGGCATTTAAAAATAATAATTAAAAAGTTAGTTTGTCTCACGCTCGCAGCAAAATCGAATTTTGCTCAATATTTTTAAACAGCAAAGCCTCCTTGTTTGAGGTACTGAGGCGAAAAACTCATTTATACTTTTATGAATGATGTTCGAAATACACACGAGTCTAGAAAAGATGTAACGTCCGTATAGCCGTAACGCCTAACTTAGCATACGATAGTAACGTATACGATTGTTTGTATATCATTTGATAACTTATTCTTTCTTGATTTCTCAGATTTAGATAATCCATTGAGATCAACCGAAGTTTGTAAAGCGATTAACGATCCTAGTTTTCGTACGCCTACACATGATCGAACTCCTGTGTGTTACGCTGCTTCTGACCTGGCCGGCTCTCGCATGTCGAAGGTCAATAGCTCAATTTAACCTTTTCAACGCCAACGACGTGTATATCCGTCAGGCTACACAGGGTAAAAGAGCCTTTCATTAGTTTGCCGTAAGGTTGAAATTCGTGTTACTTCTCAGACTTGCTTGTCGTTGAAGAAGTTAAATTTAATATTGGTCAATTATTTTCTTTTCTTCTTATTATATATTACCTAAGTATATTTTGTTTTAGGTGTTTGCTTTGCTACACATGCTTACTGAAGATTTACACTACAAAGTGATGCTCACCGATGAAGCATACAATCTTTATAAACACATAGAGCTACCGCCTGAGGAGGAAGTTAGTCTTTGGGTTTTTATGTAGAGCGGCTCCTATTATATACAGAATGTCCCATAAGTCGGAAACGGGTGATAAGCTAGATAGGTGACGCCAGTTATCAGAAATGTTTAAAATTACCTCTATGTACATGAGTACATACTTTTGAAATTATAGGCATTAAAAAAAACGGGAACAGGAGAGCCTGTGATGATCTTTCAGGTACTGCGGCTACAAATGTTTATTTGTTTTCATTTTATTTTTCGTGATGTTACCCTGAATAACCCTTCTGTAAATTACCTACAGTATAAAACTTAAACACCAACTGCCTCAGTTTTAAGAAAAAACTAACAATTTTGCCCTACCATGTACCTACTCAAAATTGTTACACCGCCAAACTTCCGAACCCGAGGAAACCCGAATTTCTTTCTACTTTGTTAAAATATTTCTAATGCCCGGATTTCTCTATGTCGGTAGCTTTAAGGTACAAGTGTGAGTGAGATGACTAGTAATAAATAAATAAAATAACCACTACCTACCTACCACTAGGGAGTACAAAGCGGTTATCCGGTTAACCTACAATATCTGCGGCCGGTAAAATACCGGTAAATTAAAGCCAATATTGGTTTTTACCGAACCTTGAATAAATTAAAAAAAACCGGGACAAGTGCAAGTTAAACTCGCGTGGAGAGCCTTCGGTGATTATACGAAATTTCCTATATTACTTTAAATACCATAGACTTCGTATAGGTTTTCCTGTAATCTATAGGTCAATAACCATTTTCTGTATTTTTTCAAAATATACCGCTCCCCAATAAAAAAATTTAGAGCATTTAAGTCGGGTGAACGGGCTGGTCAAGAAATTGTACCAAAACGCCCGGCCCTAGCCACCTATTTGGGTACTCTCAATCCAGGAATTCTCTTACTGGGCGAGCAAAATGCGCTGGGCAGCCATCTTGTTCTTGATTCCATAAATGTTTAATGGTAATATGTGCCATTACCATTATTAATAAACTTGACTAGACATCACCTGGCCTATCAACCATTTCTTGGCTTGACTTTGACTTTGTAGACATTCTGTATGTTTTAACTGACGAATATTAGGAAGAAATAAAATCAACAATCAAAATAGTAAACACGTATAAAAAACAAGAAAGAATAAATAATTGTTGCGAAACGGTCCCAAGTAAGCATGTGCTGGCTGTGAAGCCAACGCTGGTCTTCCGTTTATAGGCTTACATATTCATATTACAGACGGTCCTGGTGTTGTGCTCTTACTACTTGAATGCAAAGCTGAACGAGGCGTGGTCAGAGGTACACATTTCAAGTCCGAATCTCGTTCCTGACGATAAAGATATTCTTGAAGAATTTTTGCACATCAACAAGTAAGTGATGTTAGGTACCTAACTATATAACAACAAAAGACTACATACAATCTATCTATCATTTATTATTATTATCTATTATATAGGTACATATAAAATACTTTGTCCTGACTGACTGACTGACGGATCAATGCACAGCCTAAACGGATGATCGCCTTTGAATGACGTAGGCATCTGATAAGAAAGGAATTACCGAAATTCTACCCCTAAGGGGGTGAAAAGGGGGGCAAAGTTTGTATAGGACAACGTGATTCCTTGGTCCAATCTACTTATCAAATTTTGCATAAACATTCTTTATCAGAATTGATGGAAGACGTGTTTCGTATTTTATCGAAATTCATCCCCTAACGGGGTTAAAAAGGTGCAGAAAGTTATTTTGGGGGTGATTTGCTTCTAAGTTGATATCAATACTCCTTAGTGCTTTTGATTTAAATAACATTTTATTCTGACACATGTTTGAAAACACAATCCGATTTTTAAAAAAAAGGTAGAACTCACATAAAAGCTTGGTGCAATGCAAATAAATACTTTTTTAAATTGGAATGTCCCAAAAGTCACCGTACTATATTAGTACCGCAAATCCGTCGACTCAGTGATAAACACCGATGACGCAATTCATTATTCGGTCGAGTTCCTGAATACACTGATGAAGCATCCCGGTCTCCCAACTCACATATTAAAATTGAAAGTTAACGCGCCAATTGTGTTGCTGCGCAATATAAATCCACCAAAATTATGCGATGGCACCAGATTGCAAGTGAAAACATTGCATCGCAATGTAATCGAGGCAACTATAGGTACTGACCGGTTGTTCCCGAGGAGAGCCTGTATTTATTCCTAGGATTCCCCTAACACCATACCCCCTTTGAATTCAAGAGAGTGCAGTTTCAATCTGCTTCACAATGACCATAAACAAAGCTCAAGGTCAAACTCTTAAGGTAGCGGGAGTAGTCTTGAGGAAAAGCTACATCTTCCACGGCCAGTTGTATGTGGCATGCTCTAGATTAAGTGCACAAAGTAGCCTGGTGATTCTAGCACCCGAAGGAAAAACAAAATATATTGTTTACAAACAAATACTGCGGCAGGTGTAGTATTTCGATTACGTTGTAAAAAGATAATACCCCCGTGTGACTTTCACCAGATCAAAGGCCGAGCTTCGTGTTCATAAAATATAACAAAATTTAATTTTATTTTCATGTTTATTTAACCTTTAAATCCCTACAATAAAATAAAGATTGTTATCTTTATATATATAATTCTTCTGTGAGTGTGTATGTCACTGAACTCCTCCTAAACGGCTGGACCGATTTTGATGAAATTTTTTGTGTGTGTTCAAGGGGATCTGGGAATGGTTTAGATTCACAATTTTGTCCGCTGGACAATGTTTTTTTAATTAATTTTTAATTTATTAGTAGTTGTTGATTTTGGAATGTTTTACACGGCGCTACCATCGCAGTGTCAAATTTTAAATAATATTCGAATTTTAATTTTAGTCTGTCCCGACAGTTAGCGCTGCGATCAAATTAAAAAAAGCGCTACCATCGCAGTGTCAAATTTTAAATAATATTCGAATTTTAATTTTAGTCTGTCCCGACAGTTAACGCTGCGATCAAATTAAAAAAAAGTTTTGTTATCATTGTGTTATTGTAGACCATGTGCTGGATCAAATATTAAATTAAAAGGTACTGAGTGTTTTGAGAAGAGTTTTGAAGTGTGCCTAAAAAACTATACATTTTGCGAATTTAGTGCAGAATCGAAGTGAGTATATTTCTTGCTTGCCTTGCCTGACACTTCCGATAATTTCATACTTACTACTTAAATGCTGGAACCTCTATTCGACATTGGCTAAGTGATAAAGTATATGAAAGAAAGAAAGAAAAAAAACATTTATTTAGCAACTACTATATACATAACAAGGAATAGAACGCAGTATGCTAAATATTAAAAAAATACAAAAAATACGACATACAAAAATACGAAATATCACAAAAGCAATAGACGGTCTGACACAAGCTCTTGCACTAAAATGGAAGTGGGCTGGGCGCGTAGCTCGCCTCCAAGACCAGCGATGGACAAAAAGTGTGACAGCGTGGAAAGGACCAATAGGAAAAAGAAGGAAAGGAAGACCCCGAAATAGATGGGAGGACGAAATAAAATGTACAGCGGGTCCAAATTGGATGACCTCAGCAAAAGCCAGAGAAGACTGGCTCACTTTGGAGGAGGCCTTTACCGGTAGAGGGGTTCTTGCAGAATAACTAGCAAAAATAATAATCTTTTTTATTATTAAAAAAAATAAAAAATATATATATACTAACACTAAATCAAAATAATCACTATTTTATGTTTTATGTTACTAACACAACTACTTTGTAAACCTGGATTCTGTAAGAAATATAGGCTTTTTTATTTTTTATTTTATTTTATTTATTATATACATTGTGAATCGATAAATACTTGACTATCTTTATATATATAAATATAATACTACTGTACGTGTGTATATGTCACTGAACTCCTCCTAAACGGCTGGACCGATTTGTTTTTTTTTTGTATGTGTTTGGGTGGCGTCCTGGATGGTTTAGATTCACAAATCAGCCCGGCAGATGGCGCTGCAGTCAGTACAAATACCGCGGGCGAAGCTGTGGCGGGTCCACTAGTATTTTATAAGTATTCAAACATTTTAACATAATAATGACTTCCGTAATGTTACCTAATAGATGGGAACTTGCGAAAGTTATTCCTTGTTTTGTTTTATTTAATAGGGAGGTTTTAAATGGTTACCCCCATTAAAAGCTTTTTTCTTGTGTTATTGTTTTTATTATTGTGTGTCTTGTGTGATGAATAAATGTCTTTTCTTTCTTTCATTATTTTAGGGTTCTGTACTTTAGAAGTACTGTTTGTTTTTCATACGTAGGTACGAGACCCTCGTCGCGCGAGTCAGACTCGCACTTGTACAGTCTTTCGCTAGACCGTTGTTGATTAAGAAAGACCATGCTAAGAACGCCATATAATACTACTTCATTTCTATTGTACTCTCTGACGATTCAATATATATGTTACTTTTAAGGGGCTGGGCGTTTGAAGTAAAGCAACAACAAGAAGATGTGATTAAAAAGGACCGAAAGAAAGTAAGAGTTGCCATTTGGTGAACGAACGTTTGCGAAGGACAACTACCGTCGCCGACTCTTAAAAATATGCCTTACAGAAATGCGAGGAGGAGTATTCCCTATACGAGTTCCTGGGGCGCGCGCGTCTGAACACGGCTCTGGACGCGCTGCGCGAGGTGCGGTGCACAGCGCGCGCGGCGGACCGCGCGCGCATCACGCACGCCATGCTGTTCGAGGCGGTGCGCGCGCACCACCGCCGCTCCGTGTTCGCGCAGAAGCTCGGCGCGCCCGTGCAGCAGACGTACGGACCTGCGCTCGATGACAAGGTAACTAACACCTACCATTATTTTTCCAAACGTCAAAAGGTTACTTTATTCTTTTTAACCGACTTCAAAAGAAAAGGAGGAGGATCTCAATTCGGTTGTATTCTTTTTTTTCAGGTTACTTACTTAGGTACTTCAGAATTCCGTCATTTAAAAACCGATTTTGAAATTTCTTTTTTAATCGGTATGGTATACTTCCAGTTTGGTCCCGTTGTAGTCAAAGTCGAGTTATGATGAGAGGATCTATGAGGAATCGATGGAACTCTTCAAATATTATAGTCAAGCCTATAGCAATTTTAGTATTTTCTGTAAAAACTCAAGCAGTTACGTTCCAAAAGCATTATTTGGTGAAGTGGAACTGTTGATGAAGACCATAGATGATCACCGGAACTCCTAAATGTTGAGTATTTCACGGTTGGCGATTAAATTGCTGTATAAATTTCCGAAGCAACTTATTTCCATGAAAATTCATGTAGTAAAATTGAATAACCAGGAGAACTCCTCAACGATTGACATCCTTGCACCGTGGATAGCAACAGTTTGTAAATGGTGATGAGCGATTGGCATTATGCTATTGTTACTTGATGTAGTAAATGTGTGTCGTTAAATCACAGGATAATAAATAAAATGTGAAAACAAACTTACTTTTCAAAGGCTATTTGAAGTCGGTTTTTTTATAAATTATATGATTATTCTTTGTCGTGTGTTAACTATTTGATTAACCTTTTGAACGCCCCAGTTGGCTGTAGCCAACAGCAGATTTCCGTGCCCCTGACGCCACGATATGCCGTTTTCTATAGGGACATTTGCGTCGGCTATAGCCGTCGTCGAGCGCTCGTGGCACACTTTTTCGCCGTTAGCCGTGGCGTTCCAAAGGTTAATACATATGCAATGTATAATACATTGATATATATATTCTCTTTCAGAACATAACTGGTCAGTACGTGAAAGTTTACAGCATCCATCCCAAAAATAAGCCGCAGCCGCTGAGACTCTCGTCACCTTCGGATAAGGAACCTTAAAGTGTAGTCAGATTATCTTTGGTTTAGTTATATTAAATACACGTTTTATCTTTAATGTGAACTGTTATTTGAGTGGAGCGAAATGTTTTTAATCATATCCTAAAAAATGTTGACCGCTAAGTCATGACGTCTACACGTAAAGGTACCTAAAGATCTGCTAAAAGTTAATTATGAAAGCCGAAATATTATCATAACCCTTTGACCGCCACAGTCGGCTGTGGCCGTCGGCAGTTTTCCGTGCCCCTGACACCATCATATGCCGTTTTCCATACATTTGCGTCGGCTACAGCCATCGTCGAGCGCTCGTGGCACGCTTTTTCGCCGTTAGCCGTGGCGATCAAAAGGTTAACAATGATCCATATACAGTGGCCTTCTGATCATTGATTTAGAAAGAAAAAAACGTATGCTGAAATATTTCGGCTGTCAGGTCATATCGTCCAAACAAGGTAGAGGTCTGCTCAATGCTTGTTAGCTAAGCAATGATCCATTTACAATTGCTTTGAAAATTCATCGATCTAGAAATAATCTAAAAAAATAGTTGTTTTAAATCATTAGCTGACAAATTTTTGGCATTCTCTATTTCAAGATGTTATAGATTATGCAGACTCATGTGAAATTTGTAAAATCTAGAACCAGTTATTCTTGCTCCTGCAGCTTTGACCTTTTGACCGCCTAGCATGTCTGAGAAATAACACGAATTTCAACTTTAAGTCAAGGTAATGAAGGACTTTTTTACCCTGTATCCGCAGACGGCTGCAGCCGACTGGGGCGGTCTAAAGGTTAATGGGTTATCCCCGACGTATCTCCGTACCGAGTGAAGCAGTATCATGCGACATATCAGGACCTTTCCCTCCGTCTTATCTGAGAAACCAATACCTACTTATGTGTGTGTTCTGATTATTTCAGTAAATACGTTCACTTTGTTTCCATTACGCACTATTACTGCTAAAATCATTAGCAAGTGTTTGGAAAAAGGAATATTTCTTGTTCAAGGAGTACTTACGTACCTAAATATGTTTACGTGGATAATGGAATCCAATTCAAATTCAGAGAACTTAGGAATCTCCCGCCTAAGTACATTGTATATCACCTCTTTTATAACCGTAGGTATCATCCTCAGACTTAATCAGAATATCAAACTCAGACTGAACGTGTAAACCGCGAGTTAGAAAGATCGGTTGCTTCTGCGTTCTGATTTATGGGGCAAGATGGATCACCAGCCGCGTAGGTATAACAGGAAATGGGGTGTATTTTTGGGCGAGACGTGTGCGTTTACGCGCGTGCGTTCCACCATTTTGGAGTCTGTCTGTATGGGAATCGAACCTGTGAAGATGGTCTAACAGCAAGCCCACTCACGTCATTCAACTATTATCCGTTTTATTTTTATGATATCAGCGGTCGCAGCGTAGGGACCAATGTTACCCATATAAACTTAATATCTTTTAAATAATATTATAATGAAAGCAGTGGTATAAATAAACACAAAATTAAAAATATACTTTTATTTATCAACAATCTAACTACTAATATTACTTATCTGAGGGCACGGTAGTGCCCCGGCCAGGACGAGCGAAGCAAAGCGCAAGGGCACTACCTACCTTTTCTCGAAGCGCTTCGTCGTTTTTTTCGAACCCTCATAACTTGGGTTTGGATTATACCAGATAAACAAAATTTTCGGGATATGATGTCAATAGTGGATTTATTAATCGTGTAAAGTTTTAATTGCATAGCTCTTAAAGTCTCATTTTATTGAAATAAATGAATTTTACATGAAAATGTTTTTGGTGGGATTCTATAATAACCCCAAGCTAATGTTGATGCGTCATTATGTTTAGCTGAATATCTTTTCTCATCCCTACCACAAAGATTTTTTTTCTCTTTATTTGCATGTATACATTATGCTTATTGCTAATTAACACGTTGGCTGCCTATCATACTACACCTACTGAGGTGCCATGAGCATCACCGGTGACATGTTAGCTTTTAATCCCAACGGTGATGCTCATGGCCACACAGAGAAGAAAACGTGATTCCACCGGTGTGCTCATGGCAGCCAACGTGTTAACTTATACATACATATTATCATAAAACTTAACATCTAAATCTAAACATTTATAGTATTTATCAAAATTAAGCTTTCGTACTACAACTACGTTTACGCCCTTATTTTTTTAACACAAGTACTTTCACATTCGCAATCATCATCCAATAGGTATATAGGCGTACATATTTAATCTTAGAGCTATAAATTCTCTCATAATCCTCCCATTATTTTCATCTTTCATTATAACTTTATTTCATTTGAAGTAAATCATATACAGTGTAATCTCACTAATCCGGCACTATTAAAAACCGGAGGGTGCCGGATTATTGGAATGTTCGGATTACTGGGTTATACTGAAAAAGTCATAGGTATTAAATAAAATAAAGCATTTCATAAAGAGAATAAATGTATGTAATGTATTATGGAACAATTGAATTAACATGTAGGTACATATGTAATTAACTAGTTTTGAAATAATCCTTAATTGAGGTCTGCTTTTGTGCAACGTACACGTATAGAGGGGTAAGGGAGGCGTGGGCGGAGGGTGCCGGATTATTGGACGTGCCGATCTATCGAAGTGCCGGATTAGTGAGATTATACTGTATAATCTTTTGAAAAATTAGAAGTATCAAATTTAGTTTGTAGATCTGGTTAAAAGTTGTCAGTTTTGATCTCGTCTACAAAATAATCTGTCTGTCTGTATACAGCAGACTCACAATCTCAACATTTAGGTATCTGTTAATCATAATGAAACTCATACAGTACCACCTTGCTTAACTCAAGGCATTGTCCTAATGGAACGCGACTGTGCGATCATTCGCTGCGAACGAGCGATGATCACACAATCGCGTTCTATTAGGACCTAGACTTGGGGAGCGTTCAAGTATTACGTACCTAACGAATTTGGGGGGGGGGGGGGGGGGGGTCTTGTAAAACGTTACGATGCGTTATAAAGGCGGAAGGGGGGGCTTTGAACTACGCGTTGCGTAACATTTATTTTAACCCTTCAGAACGGTTGCATAAAGAGATTCTCGCACGCATTTTTTAAAGCGTTTTTGTTTTCTCAAAATTTCAAATGGAATGGCTTGAAATTTTTTTTATGGTAAAAATTGTTACTTGTTGGTTACGTAACGTTTTACTAGGGGATGGGGGAGAACAGAAAAACGTTACGGCGCGTTACATGGGGGGGAGGGGGGGTCAAAAATCTCCAAAAATTGCGTTACGTAATTGAACGCTCCCTTGTTTACCAGTACATCGACTAAGTCTTGTGTGTGTTGATGTGACAATTATACAGCGTTGTAGACCAAATTGGCATTTAGTTTGGTGTTTATATTTTCCCACTGTTGACAGAGCTTAAAATCAACCCTCTTCTCTACATTCTCAATCGTTTTAACGAAAATGGAGTTATCCATCAACTCAAAAAAGTGAGAAGTAATGGGAAGGTGACCTTGCTGGTTTACAACCGTGTAGAAGGTGGTGTGCGACCAAAGGGCCTTGGCGCATAAGGGGGGGTGATCGGCCTTTTCACTTTCTGAAATTTTACTCATCTAGGTTTGTTGAGAATGAAAAGACGTGCTCATTCTCTTAATTTGATTTACCTAAGCGCTCAAAAATCTGTGTTATTGGATCACGATTTTTTTTTGATTTTTTCTTATATCTCACCCGCATTAAAAGATTTTTCAGTTTTCTTTGCGCCAAATTAAAGGTCTTGGACACGCACATAAAATACATTTTTTTTAAAAAAATTCGGCGGGAAATTCAAATTTTTTTAAGACTCGAATTTTTTTAATTATTTTTAAAAAAAAACCTATGGACTCACGTTATGATGAAAAAAATATATGTTATGTGTCTTCATCAGATCTATCGCCATGAATTGTTTCATAATTTTTGAGGTGGTGATAGAGGGTGAAAAAATTAAAAATCTATTTTTTTAGCTATTTTTCGATATGTTTTCAAATAAATTTTTTAATTTTATAATTTCTTTTATTTTTTTTCTGAAGAATAAAGGTTTCAAATAATTTTCAGATTGAAAAGATTTAAGATGAACCGGTGAATAAAGATATTTCAAATATTAATCTCTATTTTTCAGTAATATTTAAATTATTATTTTAGAATTTATTTTTTATTATATTTCTTGTGCATAAAAATTTTTTTTGACGCTGTTCTTTGTTTATTTTCTTTTTCTGTTACCATATCTAACTTTTTTTTAAATGAAATAATAATGAAAAACACATTTTCGAAATATAAATTATTTTTATTGTGAAAAAAATAAATTCTTACATTATAAAATGAAAATAATATATTTTTTAATACTCATCACTGTCTTCATTTATAACTGGCAATTCATGCATGCTGAAGATTTTTGATAATACATCTGCTGGCTTTAATATTTTAGAAAGGTATCGAGCGTAGGATAATCAATATATTACAGTGGCAACATGCGAACAGCAGCCCAGAGTTCTAGCACCATTGGGACAATCGCAATACCAACGTTTTATGGCATCTATGTTATTAATGTCAGCTTGGTAATGAATGTATACATTGTACATTTTTGGTTTGATATGTCTCGAGCGGATTCGAATTTTTAATATTTCCGGAGTTTCTTTACAATACTGTAGTTCCATATTTTCAGAATCACCAATTAATTCTGCTAAGTAGCATGTTGATTGCTTGAATTGGTAAGTACCGTTAAAAAATATTTGTAATTCTTTAACCGTCAACTCGGGAAAATCCAAAATATCGTCCGATGTCAATCTCAAAACAACTCTTCTTTCGATTCCACCGTTTAGTTTCTACCTCTATAGCTAGGGTATTGTCTAAACGTTTCAATTTTTCAATTCGCTCTAATACTTCATCATTACTGTGAATGTTGGAGACATGCCGTTTACCAAACGTATTAACTAGAAATCCTGCTATTTTACAGTAGAGAGCAGCATGGGGAAGCATTTTATTGTCACTGCAACTGCAACTGATTGTGCCTAATGGCCTCAAGACACTCTTACAAGAAGAAATGCTTCCCCATGCTGCTCTCTACTGTAAAATAGCAGGATTTCTAGTTAATACGTTTGGTAAACGGCATGTCTCCAACATTCACAGTAATGATGAAGTATTAAAGCGAATTGAAAAATTGAAACGTTTTGACAATACCCTAGCTACAGAGGTAGAAACTAAACGGTGGAATCGAAAGAAGAGTTGTTTTGAGATTGACATCGGACGATATTTTGGATTTTCCCTAGTTGACGGTTGAAGAATTACAAATATTTTTTAACGGTACTTACCAATTCAAGCAATCAACATGCTACTTAGCAGAATTAATTGGTGATTCTGAAAATATGGAACTACAGTATTGTAAAGAAACTCCGGAAATATTAAAAATTCGAATCCGCTCGAGACATATCAAACCAAAAATGTACAATGTATACATTCATTACCAAGCTGACATTAATAACATAGATGCCATAAAACGTTGGTATTGCGATTGTCCCAATGGTGCTAGAACTCTGGGCTGCTGTTCGCATGTTGCCACTGTAATATATTACTTATCCTACGCTCGATACCTTTCTAAAATATTAAAGCCAGCAGATGTATTATCAAAAATCTTCAGCATGCATGAATTGCCAGTTATAAATGAAGACAGTGATGAGGATTAAAAAATATATTATTTTCATTTTATAATGTAAGAATTGATTTTTTTCACAATAAAAATAATTTATATTTCGAAAATGTGTTTTTCATTATTATTTCATTTAAAAAAAAGTTAGATATGGTAACAGAAAAAGAAAATAAACAAAGAACAGCGTCAAAAAAATTTTTTATGCACAAGAAATATAATAAAAAATTAATTCTAAAATAATAATTTAAATATTACTGAAAAATAGAGATTAATATTTGAAATATCTTTATTCACCGGTTCATCTTAAATCTTTTCAATCTGAAAATTATTTGAAACCTTTATTCTTCAGAAAAAAAATAAAAGAAATTATAAAATTAAAAAAATATTTGAAAACATATCGAAAAATAGCTAAAAAAATAGATTTTTAATTTTTTCACCCTCTATCACCACCTCAAAAATTATGAAACAATTCATGGCGATAGATCTGATGAAGACACATAACATATATTTTTTTCATCATAACGTGAGTCCATAGGTTTTTTTTTTAAAATAATTAAAAAATTTCGAGTCTTAAAAAAAATTGAATTTCCCGCCGAATTTTTTTAGAAAAATTGTATTTTATGTGCGTGTCCAAGACCTTTAATTTGGCGCAAAGAAAACTGAAAAATCTTTTAATGCGGGTGAGATATACGAAAAAATCAAAAAAAAATCGTGATCCAATAACACAGATTTTTGAGCGCTTAGTTAAATCAAATTAAGAGAATGAGCACGTCTTTTCATTCTCAACAAATCTAGATGAGTAAAATTTCAGAAAGTGAAAAGGCCGATCACCCCCCCTTATGCGCCAAGGCCCTTTCATTTGACCGGACACCACCGTTGTACACCGTGTAGACGCTTGTTGCTAACCACGCGAGCGCAGTTGTGTCACTGCAGGCAGCGAGTGTGCACGCGCGGCTTTCAAGATGGCGACTCTGCAGAAGAACGAGCGCGAAGTTATCGCCGACATGATTGATTTATATAAAGATTTACCGTGCCTTTGGGACTTATTATCCCAAAGGCACAGTTTAGCCCTATACAATTACATATGAATTACAATTATTATAGATTTATAATAAGCATTTTTTCCCATTGCACTTTAATATTGCAATAAAATGCGTACACAAAATTTTGTGTCTGTGCTGTTGGCCGTTGAAGAGTTCTTTTATCTGGAGCTAAGCCTGAAAGTCGATTCTGGTCATCGTTCGTAGGATAAGAGGAAGTGGTTCTATTTCAGCCTGCAAGATTTGACCCGAACATACATAGTTATATACAAACATTGCAAGGTAATTAAAAAAATAGCTCGTAAATTAGACACGAAGGAAAATATATTGAAATGCACCTACATCGAGAATTATTGCAAATTTAATAATAATAACAATGAACTAATAAAAATTTAAGTTGTGGCCTTGTTGGCAACCGTGTAGATGGAAACGCGACGGCGGTGCGCAGCGAACCACCCACCAAGGTCACCTTGGTGGACAGCTTGCTTGCTCACTGTGTAGCATGGGCTTAATGCATGCATCAAACCTATTTTATCAGCACAGATGACCTTAACCACATGCTCCATATATATGCGGCTTGGTAAATAATTGATTATACGTCGACATTAAAGCAGATACGAAATTAATGTGTGGTGGATGACTCCTATTACACAGCATACAACTCCAAAATGGTGGAACGCACGCACGCACGCAAACCTCTCTCACTCAAAAATACACCCCCATTTCCTATTATACGCGGCTGGTGATCCATCTTGCCCATATCTACGGTGGTCCATGATACAAACCATTACCAACTTAAGAGGAGTGTGAACCTACAGCTTTTCATATAAAAGGCGATAATGATTTCCAGATATGTGGTCAGTCAGAACAAAACGTTTTTTCACTATAATCAATAAATTCAGTTTTATTGTGGTTTCAGTAGTCTCATACAAAACTAATTCCGGCGATTATTCCTCTTTGTGTCTTTAATGAATATTCAAAGAACGTATTGTAGACCTAGATTTTTTCTGACTGACAACCTATCAAAAATTGATCTAAATCGGTTAACATTGAATGGATGGAAATCGTTATGGCCTTTTGTATGAAAAGGGTGATTTTTGCCGTTGGTTCACAGTCCTCTTAACGTGGTTTTGCTAGTTTCGAAATGCCTACAGGGGCCCATCTCGCCCCATGCCTACGAAAAAGAAAAGTTTACAAACTTAAAATTACTTTTGCGGTTGGTTTCTCCTTAACTACTATGAACACTCATATCATCCAAAAATACACCCTACTTTTCTGTTATACCCATCTCGCTCTCTCATCCAAAAAATACACCCCCATTTCCTGTTATACGCGGTTAGTGACTCATCTCGCCCCATACCTACGAAAATATAACGTTTACAAACTTAAAGTTGATTTTGCGGTTGGTTTCTCCATTTATAGTATCAACACTAATTGTAATATTGAGTTTACAATCGCAAATAAAACTGGTCCAGAAGCCCCAATATTCATATTCATATTAATCTTTATTAATAATATAAATTACAGGTCATAGTACAAATATTAACATCCTACTTCTCTAATTTTACCCATATGATTGCAACTTGCCTAGTAAGTAGGCTACATTCAGCATGTTTGAGTATTTTTCATACATGCAGGAGTATATTTACAAAATATATTAAGATATCACTAAAAATTAATCCATTTAAAAAAAACTATTATTTCTATTTTGAATTAAATTTATTGCGTAGGTAGACCTAATGTGTTTCTTACCAGCTTTTCAGCAATTTTATTGAATTGTTCTCGGTCTTCCCTCCACATTTTAGCTGCGTCCACATTTGCACCACTTTCGTCATTTGGTTCTATAATGAAATAATAAAATTTCAATGCCGTAATAGTAGTTTATGCAACGGTTGCATAATGATAGGCCTTAAAACACTAGTGCGGTTTTATGAAACGAGCTTTGCGAGTTTCATAATAAGTTCGCACGTGTGTTTTAAGGCGAAATTATGCAGAGTTGCATACATAACTTTATCTACACACATATTATAAACGGCGACACGGCGACGATGGGGCCCCGTCGGCTGCGGCGACGGCGGCGTGCCGCCCTGTAGCTCATATCTGTATCGTTATGACCATTACGATACTAAAATTGATACTGTAATAATATTACAGTACAGGTTGTCATAATGGTTGTCATTTCCTACGGTTTTTGATTACATTATGGAGGTTTTATGATATGGGTGTAGATAAAAAGTATTTCCGAAATAGCGTCTTATATGTAACAAAACGTATATTGTCCACGACGTAATAAATCAAAGTTAAAAAAAACCCCGACTTAAAAAGAACGGGCTTTAATAAAACGATTCTTTGATAGTTACGAAATTGCCACTAACCAAATTATACTTACCTTTAACAAATTGCTGCTGAACCAATCGGTAGTCAATTCCATACCTAATATTTTTAATTTATTTATTTCTTTAAGAACCATTAATTAAAAGTTCTCTACTAACTACTTTATATTACTTTTCAGCGGTCCCCAACATATTTTTAATTTATTGAATCTTAAAAAAAACAATAGGTCTTAAAAGATCTTAAAAATATTAGGTATGAAACTGACTACCGATTGGTTTAGCAGCAATTTGTTAACACTAAATATAATTTGGTAAGTTCAACGATATATTATTGCATCAGTACGTACTTTTTTAAAGAATCGTTCTATTAAACGAGTTTATTAAGACGGAGGATTTTTAAAATTTGTTATGGAATAATGACTTTCTGGGCAAATTCAGCGCTCAATTTGCCCCGAAAGTCATTATTCCACAACAAATTTTAAAAACCTCCGTCTCCGTCCGTTAGAATATATTGCACGTTTAAAAATAAAAGGAAACAAGTCAAAATGAAATTAAGTTTTGTTTTAAACTTTACTCAAACACGTTAAAATTGAATTTGGAATGGATTTGTATTTCACATTATTTATTTTTATTTTTAACGTGCGATATATAATCAGAATCACGGAAACGACTCCAAAGATTTTCATGAAATTTAGTACGCAGGGGGTTTCGGGAGCGATAAATCGATCTAGCTAGGTTTCATTTTTAGAAAACGTAGTTTTATCCATGTTTTCAGGCAATGAAAAACTGCTACAATAATATTAGAATACGAAGATAAATTTCGCCACCATCTACAATAGCTCAGGTGGGGAACCGAGCGGTTCCGAAACCAGAAAACCCGCTTCGAGTCCAGGTGGTTATTTTTTCAAGTTCCTTCTTTTGC
This sequence comes from Tortricodes alternella, assembly GCA_947859335.1. Classification (NCBI taxonomy): domain Eukaryota; kingdom Metazoa; phylum Arthropoda; class Insecta; order Lepidoptera; family Tortricidae; genus Tortricodes; species Tortricodes alternella. The sequence goes on along the minus strand of OX401970.1, from coordinate 14,278,427 downwards.
GAGTAAAACTATTTTTGGGAGCCCTTTATCAACGCATATTTTTTTCCAAAAACCACGATATATCAAAAAAAATACCGAGCAAAGCTTGGTCATCTAGGTACTTATAAAATTAAATTAATGTATCTTTGTATTTCAGTTTTTCAAAAGATTCACAGATGACATGGACAAACTACATACAGCATAGGCGCATGCTACACACACTAGTCAGCGGTCACATTACTAGGGTCGGTTCCAAATACCATCCTATTTGACAGGCGAAACTTGACGTAAAATACGGTGCCAGGTTGATGTGTGCATCAACACACATCAACACAACATATAACACTTAACATCATCATCAGCAACATTTAACATTGAATTTTGGAAAGCTGTGAATTAATTGTTACTCACCAGCTAGCATGCTGACTACAGAGAGAAGTATTTTCTCTACGCTCTGCACAGGCGACCACCGCTCTGCACTGCTCTCGTAGCCCATGGGATCGTCTCCCGGCGCGTGCAAGATGGAAATGCAGACACGGCCATCAGCATATACTAAAAAGTTAAATTGCTTATAATGTTATAATAGTAGTTAATGCAACGGTTGCATAATGATAGGCCTTAAAATACGAGTGTGGGTTTATGAAGCGAGTCGACAGGCTTTCGTTACAGCAAAAAGCTAACAAACAAACAAATGACAACAGTAATGACGGCAATTCGATACTCCGTCAAGACGAATGCTTTTTTAAATCATAGACAAACGAATGAAGCCCTTTTTCTCATGTTACTCGAGATCAAATGTCGTGCGTTTTATATTAAAAAAACATACTGAATTGATGTTTCGTATCGATAACTGTTTTAATATCTATGGATACTAGAATGGAGACCCACTTGAGTTTTGACAGCTGTTCCAAATTTAAACTCATAACGTTACAAAAATTTATACTGTAATAACGTTACTAATACTTTGCTAATACTATTGCGGAATGTAGGTCACGCGAGGCCTTTAACATGAACTCATGTCGTGGAGCGCAAAATGCATCGCACAGCAGAGTTGAGTCGGCGATTTTCGATGCGTCGACTGCTGTTGTGACAACACCTGCTGCGCCGCGCCCCACCGCTCGTCCCTGTGCCTCAGTAGAGGTGACGAAATGCGCGAGTGTAAAGTGACAAAAATTGCGGATTGCGGATCTCACCAGAACCTTTGCACGGCCTCACCGGTCTGAGGGGGATGCGGTGCATTCCCAACATTCCCCTTTTCGGCGTGAGGGTGCCCTCCAAAGATTTCACCAAAACAGCGCCCACGGCTGCCCGGGGACCGTGGGCGCTGTTTCGGTGAAATCTTTGGATCCCACAGCGCCCACATAAGGCAGGAGACGAAACGTCGAGGGGTTTTAGTGGGTATGCCCAGTCGGGTGAGTTCCACGTACCTCCCGCGATTCCCGGAAGGCGTGGAAGGATGCGTAATGCATTTCCCCTCTTAAAAAAAGGACCCCGAACGAAGCGCATACCAGCAAGAAAGCAATTGCACTGGTGAACACGGTTGACCGAGACCCTTCGTACTACCGCCGTAATGCCGACCGCCGAGTATACACCATGTGCCACCGCCGAAGGTCCCACACCGCTGAGGAGGAAAAGCATTATCTAGGAATTCTCCTCGAGACTAAAACTGCCCTACAGTTGGCAATTGCAAGGGCGAAGGTAGCTAGTCACGAGGAGTTCCTTGCGACCCTCGACATGGCTCCGTGGGTACGTCCGTATCGCATCGTGCTGAACAAGATGCGACATGCTCCCGCAACAGACTCATTTGACCCGGGTCTCCTCTCAGCGGTTGTGCCCGGACTATTCCCGGAACGGCTCGCCTTCATGCCACCGAGGATATCGGGACCCCTCCACGGTCGTCGTGGGCGAAGGTGATATTCCAACAATTAGCTACGGGGAGATGGTGAGGGCGGTGGATCGACCCAGTCTTTCCGAAAAGTGCCTGGGCCAGATGGAGTGCCGGGGAAGGTTCTTCCGGTCGCAATTAAACACCTGGGGTGGCTTTTTGATGCCTGCCTGATGTCCGGACTATTCCACAGAAGCTGGAAGGAGGCATCATCTGGCTATAGTAAAATAGCGTTGCTGGATGAGATCGGGAAAATGCTTGAAGGCATCCTATCCTCCCGGGTCATCCGACACATTGAAGATGAAGGTCCTGGCCTCACCGGGAACCAGTTTGGTTTTCGGGCAGGTCTGTCGGCGCTGAACGCTCTTTCTGCCCTGAAACGATTCTAGGAAGAAGCCAAAGAGAGAAAGGAGAGGGGATGATGGCGGTGTACTTAGAGATCACTAACGCATTTGGCAGTCTTCCCTACGAGGTACTCAGAGTGCCCTCTTACCTAAGGAGAATCGTGGGGCAATATCTGGTCAATCGGGCACTGCTCTACCAGGATAATAATGGGGAAAAGATGGCCCGTCGTATGTCCTGCGACGTTCCTCACAAGTCCGTTCTGGGACCCCTACTATGGAACTTAGGGTACGATTGCGCCATCAGAGGGACTGCCGCGGATGGCAGTGTTTTATTACGCCGATGAGACCATGGCGGCGGTCCGGGGCAGCAACTATGAAGAAGCGGCGCAGCTGACCTCATTGGGCTTTACATTAGTGGGTGGTCGCATCCAACCGTTGGGCCTGGAGGTGGCCCTTATGAAGACGGAAGCCTTCGTCTTTCACGGACCAAGATAGCAGCCCTCCTCTGGATCTAGCATTCTGGTAAATAGAGAGTTCAGATCAGGGCTCACATCAAGTATCTGGGCGTTGTCCTGGACGGAAAGTGGAATTCGGTAATATGGTAGTACCTATTAAATTTAAAATTTCCTAAGAACCCTCCCTTTTATAATCCTGTACAGAACGCAGAGAGCTAACATCCCCAATGTAGGGCTAACGCCTAAGATTAGTTTAATATTTACTTGAATGATTAACTTACTGTTTGGATGAAACATTTCACAAATAAACTGCATTTTAGGCGGACTTAAAGGGTAGTCTGGTGGAAATACTAGTTTCGCTGGAAATATGCCGCCTTCAAAGCATGTTCCTTCCGGTCCTCTGAAACATGGAAAGTTTGTGACCTCTGAGTAATTGATAGTTAAGTATATTAATAGTTAGTCATTATTTAATAGTTATTATAGTTCAAACATGTATTTTTTGAATGATTATACAGCGGATTCATGTATACTTGTCTTATTTGGTAAACAAGTTTCTAACCTCAAAATATACAATTTTTGGGTGAAAAAGTTATTTTACCCTAAATAAAGCAAACCTAGGCTAAAAATGGGCAAAGTGACTATAGTAAAATAGTGTTTCCGAATCTTTTATTTGCAAGGAAATTGCTGTTTGAGCCAAAAAAAATGCATTTTGAGGTTAGAAATTTGTTTACCAAATAAGACAGTATGGATAAAACCCCTGTAAGGTTTTTACAGTCAATAAGTCAGATATAGGCTGCATCATTTTTTTTATTAAACTTGTATGCTACATCGCTGTTTCAAGAACCAATTGCATATAAATTCATTTAGAATCAACAACCTACTAGCTACTTTTCCTGGCATTATTTAAAAACTGGTAAAAAGGTCCCTAACGGTCCAGGTATTTACTACTTTTAACTGTAAAAACTATATCTTAAACAGACAATTTTACTTGCAATTTAAAATTAAAATCTAATGATGCATTGTTATTTTTCCTTACGTAATGAGAGCCTCCCACTCAAAGAAGTTTTCTTCATTTATTGGCCCAGCAATGATTCCTTCTGGTGGATTAACTGTCAGTTCTGCAAATTGAAAGGGAGTTAGTTCGCAGGATTCCCATTTATCCCCGCTGTTTTGTCGCCGGCGTTGACTAATGGGATTTTCATCCTTTAAGTCCTTGGCGGGGACAAGTGGGGAATCACTAGTCGCCGTCAAATTATTATAGTGGAGAATAATGGGAATATTTGTCCCCAAAAATATTCCCATTAGGCTCTGCTGCTTATTTGACCCTATTACGTGTTGCTAAAACTTGATATACTTACATATAGTATTTAAAACAGGCTGTAGGATTTATATAGGAAAGCACAAAAAAGGCGCTTAAAAATAGTACTGATATCATAGAAATTTCATTTCTATGATATTACGAAAGCAGAATGGGACGAACTAAGAACTTGACAAAAAACAAATGGGACGACCCAAAATGATACCGTTTTAAATGAAATTCAAAAACCGTTGGGTGGGATGTGTTGTGTCGTTCATTTTGCAGCCCCCATAGCATTTTTTCACTGTTATTTTCAATGTACCTACAGGCTTTTCCACTTTACGATTTTATTATATGTATATGTATAGATTAGCTAGTGTAGAGTTGGATAAGGATTAATATCATGATACGAATGTCATCATCTTTAGATTCTACCCGTGTTTTGATTAACTAATTTGAACAAAAGCGGTTATTGTGACCTAACTATAAAAGTTAGACATATAGCCTCGCGGACTTTTTTGTGGGTAATGATGAATGTTATAAACTTGTAGTACATTACTTTATGTATCATCAATAGTTTTCGCAGCGCACGCCAAATAATGACTTTCATAGGCAATTTTTTGATACCTTGGGTTAGATTATTGCGATTTTCGTAGGGATCTCTAATTTTTTTTTTAAATAAAATGCAGCCTTTGTTACTTGCTGATAATGTAGCTTTCCATAGGTAAAAGAATTAAATAAAATCGGTTTAGTACTTTTTGAGTTTATCCATTACAAACAAACATAAAAACATACAATAAATCAAATCTTTTCTCTTTATGAATGAATGAATCATTTATTTCAGGTACTTGATCCATATATCGTCAGTAACAGTGTGAACTTAAGCTTTGTTAGAAGGTACACGGTTTATAACAAATTATAATATTTGTTTAGAAAATTAGATAGTAATTAATACCTTTGTATAATATTTAGCTTAAACAAAATCTTTCATAATTAAATTATAAATTATATTAAATTAAATTAAATTAAAAGTTATATATTAAATTCATTCAAATCGGTCCAAACGTTTAGGAGGAGTTCAGTGACATACACATGTACAGTAGAATTATATATATAAAGATAAAACTGTTCAACAACACTATTCTACATGGGTGTGACCCCTGTATTAGCATGTGCTTTTTCCTTACTGAAATAGCTGGAAGATATAGCCGTTCAAATCTATTTGCATCATGCAAAATTATTATTTTATAATGTACTATTATGTTGAAGTATTTCAATATTCATGGCATGTATTTTTTCAGCTACAAGATGACATAATTGAATGATTAAAAAATATTTGGATTGCACGCATTTTCTCTATAACTGTGTCTAGCAGACAACTTATCATTCTACAGTTTACATTTCATGCAAAATTACATGTTTTTTTTCTGCGTAATACACCCATTGACAATTGCCATGGCCTGATATTAGTTAATTAAAGACTTAAAAAAGACTCTTCAACATTTGGAGGCCTCCCAGGATCAGAGGCCTGGGCGGGCTTCCCCCAAAAAGATAGAAATCTATTAGAAAAGTTCCAAGGAGAGCAACAAAAATAGGGCCTTGTCTGCGAGACAAGGATTATGAACAACGACTTAAAGAACAGGAGTTAACAACTTTATAACTGTAGTAACTTTAGTGTGATTTTCATAGAGACCTAGAAGATACTGAAATGATACTACGACGTAACAGCGCTGAATGACCTGTTCATAAGAAATATAAATAATACACTGAGAGGGCACTGTTTGAAACTGTCATGCTCCTTGAGCACTAGCAACCCCAGGCACCACTTCCTATCAAACTGCATAGTGAAAGTGTGGAACAGTTAGCCATTGTCAGACTGGCCATATACTTGAGCTGGCATATGCCAGCCGATCACTAGCCTAGGCACCCCACTAGTAATGTATATCATTGATAATAATAATTTGTATATTTTATTATTTTTCAATAGTATCCCATCCCAGGCCCGGCTTGTAGTGAGCCACCCGGGCCTTTCCAGCCCAGTCTGACCCCGCGTTTAGTCTAAGAGAGTGATCAGTGTTCCTTTAGTTGACTGTTTTAAAATTAACATGACATAATTGCTGCCGATGCCTGGAATTTGTAGAAATTCTCTCCGTAAGCAGAAAAACATGTCTAAAGAAATTAAAATTCCAACTATAACTAGGTAGGTCTCGCATTATAAAACAAGGTCAATATTTGCTACGACTATATTTAAGTGGCTGGACTGTTTAAAAAAGTGTACTAAATGAATAGCAGTAATTTAGAATAATTCCCTTCTTGCCTATATAGCATCTACTATATTGTTAATAAAACAACCCTTGCTTGTCTTTGTTGTTAAGCATCTATTGTCATTTGAATAGGATCAGTTTTATCAATTTATGTGACAACTATGTACGTGTTACTAATTATTCAGTACACATTCATGTTCATATTTGTAGTGTTAAGTAGATTATTTGGGTTTATTCTTATCAGCTAACTGCACTATATTCTAGTTACATTTTCAATTGACTGTTCTCTGTTATGAGTGCTGAAGCTGAATTATAAGTTATCCAGTATCCTATTTCCCAAAATTTCCGTAAATCAGACCCTAATACGTAAGCAATAAGTCATCAAAATCAATTGCACTGCACTTACGTTTATATTCTGCCATTAACCGCCTCAAAGCAGAACCAGCCATAATTAACGTATTTTTATTATAATAATATATTTTAAAATGTATTATTAATTTATTATAGGTTATAAGTACGTCATCAAACATTTATTAGGCTATGTACCTACTGACCTAAAATATAGCTGTGCAATATAAATATAACTGGTTGCTCAATTATATTGAATGTATGGTTTGGTAAAGGATGTACTTACGAGTTTAATTTTTATTGCACCATACGCTGGCAGGCGGTGCCGTGTGTAGTTTATATTGCGCGATGGCACAGTTTGTTTAATCAGTTTTCTGTATTGCACCATACGAAGTTTGTTCAATGTTATTGTGGAATACAATTATATTGATGGTCAGTAGGCGGTCAATATCCTCTACTGACAATCAAAATAATTGTGCAACCAGTGATATTGCAGTGATATTGTAGGTCAGTACCTAGCCTAACTTTTTGAATGAACGCTTGATACTGTCATAATTAGGGTTGCCAGCTGTTTATGGCCAGTTATAGTATTTTCCAGTCAAAGGTATAAATAAAATAGTAAGTACACTGAAAGTCAATATAGGACTTTAAAGAAAAACCTTTAAAAAAAAACTGTAAGGTGTAAGGTTGATACTTACTTTACTCTTTGGTGTAAGGTATGATTGATTAAATATAATACACAAAATTCGTCTTACTAACATTCCGATTGCGCATCTTGTGGCGGATAGCTGCGAAAACGCCCATTTTTCTTCAATCTCACACAATGCATTATGTGTTCCGAAACATGCACAACAAAACAACGTAAGATTGCGTTTCGTTCATAAACTTTGCCGAGAGATGTAAAATAGATAGTAACATTTACAGTAAAATTTTGTGTTTGTATGAAAAAGAAGTGATAATTTAAAAAACAAATTATTTTAAATAAATAATAAGGATATTTTTAGGATTCCGTTGTCAAACTACCCTGTAGCTTTGCCATGTCTGTCAGTCTGTCTGTATGTCACAGTCTGTGTATGTGACTGGGTCGAAAAAGTGAAAATATTGTATATATGTATAAAATAAAGATATATATATAACCCGCGCACAAAGTGCAATAATAAAATGAGTAAGAAGCGATTTTAAGGGTAATGCATACATAGGTATAATGTTAAGGCTGAAGTGCAATTTTGCAATGTTTGTCTTGTTTGTCCGAAGCATTGCGGCACCCATTTATCGCACAAACTGTCTTTTTATATAAAAAAAGCTTCAGTGTGACAGCTTATTGCAACTGACACGGCCGACGTCCGCCGTAGAAAGCGTAGTAAGCCAAATTGGCTTTATTTGAGTGCAGTGTTGCGACTTTGCAAATAAGTATGTCACTAGATGCGGACTCAAAACTCCCTAGATTCCGGTTTTTTTTAAACCAAAAAAAAACACTAAAAACCGCTAAAGGCAAAGGCTAAAGTTTTTTTGATTCATCGGGAGGCAGAGAAGTGTAGCAGCTAAAAATTACTAAATAATTTCCACCTTACATACATACAATCATTTTCGTTTTTTTTTATGTGTTTGCGTCTCATTACACATGCAATGTTCGTTGGTTTTTCGTCATTCGATTGTCTAAAAAGTATTACGTAATGTAAACTTGGTCGACAATCTGCGATTAACGTAACCGTAAAGTAAGTAAATTCGGAGTGTGATAGTCATGTTAAAAATATAAAGTCTGTTTGCCGAGGTTTAATTTTAAAAAAAACAATGCTTCTGAACAAATTACAAATAGCGGCGTTCAATTGCTTCGTCTAAATGAACACATGAACACCCAAACGACACACTCGAAGTGTATTACCAGACCGAAATGGCAATATAATGGCGGTCGCTTGCTCAGCGTGGCGCCGTGCTTGACAACAACTACGTCCCTCGTACCACGAAACTCAGTGCGCGCGGCGATAACCGACGCCCGTCATAAAGTTTGCGATAGGTAAGCGACAGTCGCTATTTCGAGACCATATCATAATATTTATCAACCCCGGCGAACAGACTTTATCTACTCGTATGATTACCATGCTAGCCATATACAAATATGACAACTTTTGGTTTTTTACTTGATGGCCATGTTTGGCATGGCCAAGCTTTAATAAATTTAAAAAAATATAGCCGTAACCAAAAATGGCGGATCTTTCAAAATGTTGATAAATGACATATATTATGTTGATCATCAAATTTAGTAAGTTAAGAAAAAAAAAATTGGCGATTGCTCCATGGCCTTCATTCACATTTCTTAATTATAATTTTAGTAGTGTACTAGTGGGATATAGCTGCAATTAATTGGCATTTTTTGTAGAGTGAATTGAATGAAAACGCACGAACCCGGATACACATCTTTTCGGCAGAGGCTAATATTCTCCTGACTATGCAGGTGGTAATTATTAAAACAAAAATCTTCTAAAATTTTTAGGGTTGCATACCAAGATTTAAATTAGAACCGTTATGCAAACACTTTGTTGTCCACCTGTCCGTCTGTCTGTCAACGCACCCATGCTTGTCTTATTTGGTAAAGGCTTATTTTTGTTTAACTAATTACCAGATATAGTAAAATATAACGTCAGAAAAACACTATGCAATGCCAAAAATAGTAAAATTAAAAGTCCAGTTTAATGTGAAATTATAACCAACTTTTGTACATCTTGCTATGCTCCAAATTAATCTTGTTAACCCAAAAATTGTTAATGACCATATTTTTAACCACATCTCAATTTAAAATGTCATGCAAATATTTAACATTTCGTTATCCTATTTAAAGCAGATTACGCTAGGTAAATAATTATTTACTCAAACAGTAAATCAACTCCTAAAGTTGCCATGGACTTTTCGTATACCTACTTTTCACTTTGCTTTATTTCGTGATAGCAATTTTTTCTAGTTATTTGTAATATTAGTAAATGTCTGTCGTTATACCACATGATAATAACTAAAATGTAAATTAAAAAAAATACTTTTCATTTTTTGTCGGTGTTTTAATTTGTTTAATTATATGATTATGTTTGTTATGATGACTACAATACATTATATTGTCTAATGGGAGGTGGAAACGGACAAACTCGTGAGTTTAGGTTTTGGTTAAGTTTCGTGTTTTTAGTTAATAATGGGACCTTAGGCGCGCGCGTCAGACTCGCACTTGACCAGTTTTTTAAAATAATATAATACGTTCCTACATCTAATCATTAAAGATTCCTACTAAAGCAGTTTAAACGTTGAATACATTTTAGAATCAAGTAATATGGGAAGAAGACTCTGTCGCTCAATTTACGTGTCGTATTTGCAAGAAGACTTTTTACAATGCTAATGCGTTGCAAAATCACAAGAATATGCAACACGATGTGGAGAGCTCCGGTAGCGATGAAGAGATCGAGACGGCCGCGACGCATGCTCACAGCGATCAAGCAAGTCCACTTTTATTTTTTTTGCCAACTGCGGTGGGGCACAGATATATGTAAATATCTCCGTGCCTCAATCGATACGTATTAAATGCGCGGGTAACATAAATATGGTGATAGGATTGTGAAGCGCTGGTAGATTATTAGAAAACTAAACAAGTGATGAGCCGGTGGCCTATTGTATATTATACAGGCTGTTACAAAACTACCCGTAAAGCCGAAAGGAGGTTAAATGGGGCCTTATAACGAGTCCATTCACAATATTTAAGAACCGAAGTAACGCTGCATACCATATACCAAAAAAATAAATAAAAAGAAATATTTTCACTGACGTGCAAACCCTATTTTCAGTAAAAATTAAAGAGATGGTAAAATCGATACGTAGGCTTTCCTGTTAAAACATTTTCGTTCCCTGACATAACAGCTTACTAGGGTTGACAAAATTTTTGGCTCTGATAATTAATTATATTTTTTACGGGGTATTTTGTAACACGTTGTATAGTTATAATCTGAATCTCGGAAACGGCTTCAACGGCGCCTTTTTAAATACTTTGAACTAATTTCTATAAACAATACAAGGTAGCTGGCCTTTCCCTATCCAGGACATGGTTTGCTTTGGTAAAATAACCAACATAGAAAATAACCATTTTAAATGAACGTGTGAACCTATGGCTTTTCATACAAAAAGATGTTCACCAATTTTTGATAGATTGTCATTCGTTTCATTTTAGTTCTGAATGGTTTTAATGGTTGATAGATCCACCTACGGCACGTTCCTATCTTCTTAATGTGATATTTTATTTGAAATCCGATGCGACGTGACATACGAGGGGCGGCTGAAAAGTTATCTACCTAACTATGAAACAAAAGACGATCATGGCTAGTTTTTTTTTTTTAATTTTTCAATATAGTCTCCTGACAGGGAAATGCACTTATTACATTTATCAATTAAAGACATTAACCCGTTAAAAAAAAAACTTTAGGTTTATCATCGAAAAAGTCATTAACAGCAGCCTTCATGTCGTTATCGGTTACGAATCTTCGTCCCCTCAGTTCTTTCTTCAAAAGTCTGAACAGGAAGTAGTCGCATGGGGCCAAATCTGGACTATATGGAGGGTGGTTGATTACTTCGTACCCATTTCCATTAATTGCTAGCTTCGTTAAGCGAGCAGTATGCACAGGTGCGTTATCATGCAAAAGCAGAATCCCTTTACTGAGTTTGCCCCTTCTTTTTTCTTTTATGGCTTCTCTGAGCTGGTCAAGTAAATCTGCGTAATATTCAGCATTCATTGTAGTTTTTTTTGGCAAGTAGTCTACAAGCAGAATTCCTTCCACATCCCAAAAAAATGTTGCCATTACTTTGCCTGCTGACGGGCGAACCTTAAATTTCCGAGGAGGCTTTTCATCCTTGAATTTCCATTGTAATGACTCCTGTTTACTTTCGGGATCCCACTGCCGAATCCAAATCTCATCACAGGTTACTATTCCACGGCTCATGTCTAAAAATTCCTCGCAACATTGAACACGTCTGTCCTTGTCAAACGGAGTCAACATTCTAGGGACCCAGCGTGCACTAACCTTAGACATGTGCAAATGTTCATGAATTATTTCATTGACCCGTTCTTTACTAATGCCTACATCCCTGGCTAACTCCCACTGCTTAATTCGCCGGCCTTCTAAAATAAAATTTCTCACTTTGGCCACATTTTCATCGGTGACAGCGGAAACTGGTCGCCCACTACGAGGATCATCTTCAAGGCTCTCACGGCCAAGCTTAAACGGTTTCGACCAGAACTTTATTGTAAATTCAGAAGGGTACGAACCACCAAAAACAGGTAACATACGCAGTCTAATCTGCGAGGGTGTATTTTCTTCTTTAGTGAGAAATTTGATCACTGCACGCTGCTCAATTTTAATCAGATTTTTTTTTTCTTGCGACATTTTGAAAACAATCCAGTCCCAAAAAAAGCGGGAAGCAAGAAACAAATGAATGTTGGTGATTTTGAAAAAAGAATAACCAGTGAACACGACCACATAGTGGCCAGTATTATTTTCGCATATAGGCTAGGTAGATAACTTTTCAGCCGCCCCTCGTACATTGGAAAATTTTAAAGGGTAGCACGTATGTCTCTGTAGTCCATTAATTTAAAACGAGACCGGAGGATTCAGACTTCTCCAAATCTATTACTTTTGTTGTTGTTTTTTTTTTAACTTATCTCAACAAACGGAACATTGGAAAGGTTTTATTAATAATGATCATGATTTATAAAGTTCGTTTTTTATTTTAGGGTGTGAGTAACGTATGCGGTTTTAGATATATACCTCTTAGAAACCCGTGTGATATGAATGAAATGATTATGCAAGAAGATGGCATAACCACTCGAGTATTTGCCGAAGACACGAGTTTTCTTATCGTTAAATTGGACGGAGGTAATATTGATATTGAAGACGTAAAGAGACGAAGGCTTGAAGGCGTGGTCAGACGAACTCACATGAAACCAGTCAAGCAGGCATTAGATTTAAGGTATGTTTTTCCTGTACCTACCTCATAATGTACCAACAAAAAGGATTTGTTTCGTGGGCAAGCGAACTGAACTGATTAAGATTATCTTGACACTTTGACCACAAAAAAGTCATGTTGTGTTAACCCTCGTCCAGGGGTCCATTCACGTGCACGTTCCCCTCGACGCTGCGGCCCGAACTGCAGTGCCGGCAGATCTTCTTCAACTGCTGCGAGTACTCGCTGCACTACCGCGAGGAGCACACCAAGCGGCGCAAGGCGGCGCTGCGCTGCCAGGTGTGCGAGAAGCAGCTGGACCGCGAGCTGTGGGTGGGGCGCGCCCCGCTCGCGCCGCCGCCCCTGCTGCACTGCCGCGTGTGCGGGCTCGGCTTCCGCGACCCCGTCGAGCACGAGGCGCACGCGCGCCAGGTGCACGCCAAGCACAAACCGCACGCCTGCGCCATCTGTGCCAAGCGGTTCACGCAGCAGGGCGGGCTGCAGCAGCACATGCGCATGCACACTGGCGTGCGCCCCTTTGTTTGCACCTACTGCCCGAAGGCGTTCACGCAGAAGGCCGGCCTCGATCAGCATCTCCGCACGCACACTAAAATAAAACCGTTCAAATGCGTCATTTGCAGCAAGTGCTTCTCGCAGTCGGTGCACCTGCGGCAGCATATGCGGACGCACACGAACATACAGCCGTTCGAGTGCGCGGTGTGCGGGCGGCGTTTCAAGCAGAGCAGCCACCTAAACTTCCACATGCGGTCGCACGCGGGGGAGTGCGCGGCGGGCGTGCTGGAGCAGCTGGAGCAGCTGTCGGCGGGGAGCGCGCGCGCGTGCGCGGGGGCGGGCGCGGGCGCGGGGCTCAGCCTGGCGCGCTTGCAGCCCGTGCGCGACGGCGACACCATCTACTACGCGGCCGAGCTGGCCGCCCACTCCCCGCCGCACCCGGACCTCTACAACTATCAAACTGACCTACACCCAGCGGAACCCTTTCCAAACCAACATTTGTACAATTTAACTAATTAGTCAAACTTAATGTCTATAATGATTGATATACGAGGGCTCTTACGAAAGTTTTCAACTGAAACTATTTATATTATTGTAAACAAAACTATAATATTTTTCAAAATATCTTTTTTCAAGGCGATTCATTCTTAAAAACCTACCTTTGAAACATTTTGTAAATGCTTCCTGTGGAAGGCCGAAGAAAAGCCGTCTAATTTCTTCAACGGCCTCATCAGAGTCCTTCAAAGTCCAGCCATGCATCATTTTCTTTTCGGTGGGCAAGAAAAAGTCACATGGGGCCTTGCCAGGACTGCAGGGACGATGTGACACCAATTGAACACCTGATTTGTAAAAAAACCCCGTTTTAGCGTTTCCGTACCTCAAAAGGAAACAAGGAACCCTTATAGGATCACTTTGTTGTCCGTCTGTCTGGCTGTCTGTCTGTCAAGACCCTTTTTCTCAGGAACGTGTGGAGGAAGGTATCAAGTACGTAGTTATTAATGTCAAATGCTCGGACCGGCATCGGCAGTCCCTTAGAGCTGTGAAAAAAATCAAACTTCTAAGTCAACGCAATCAAAAGATACGGGCGTTTATGCCAGATATTTTGCCATTCGCAAGGGAATCAAAACCTACTTCCCGTTGACCTAGAACCATGAAATTTGGCAAAAAAGTAAGGTCTTATGGCACATGTAAAGGAAGAAAATCCGAACACCGTAAATTTGTAATAATATATCAGAAAAATAGTTAAACGGAATAACCTTTGCAAAGTCGTATCACACACAGTTATTTTTTGTCATAGGTAGGTTTTAATTGGTTACCCCGTTATTTTCAAGCAATTATTTTTTAAATTTTTAGGGTTCCGTACCTACAAACAAGGTAATGTCTCTTTTTCATAGGTAAGTACGGAACCCTGGGCGCGCGAGTCAGACTCGTACTTTGCCTTTTTTGTTGCTACGGTCTGTGCAGTATCTTGGGTATCAGGAATTCTAAGAGTGCCGCTCTTTCGACGCTCCTCACCAAGTTGTTCGAATGCCTGGGGCAGACAAACCTCCGTGTAGGTACCACTGACTGGTAACTGTTCTCGGTCTTCTAATGGAATTATATTTCCTCGCCCACGCCTGCGAGGAAAAACAGGGGGTCGTTAAGGGATCATAGCAGTATAGATAGGACTCATTACTAGTAGCGATACAGGATACTTGCTGGTAATTACCTTCATCAAATTTTTTAATCGACGAAGCTAGCGAAACGTCTCCGTTTCAGCTTGGGCAAAAATGCTTTCGTATGACCAATTTCCAATGTCCAGCGGATGTCCATTTATTCTCGTCTACAGCTCGCAGTTCTCAACCGATTATCGTGAAATTTTGTGAGGAGGTTCGGTACATGTATAATTTTTTTTAAGTCGATTCAGTTTTTCGAAATATTTGAAAATGGCGGAGATATGGAGGTTTTTGCAATTACAAACTTACTTGCGGTGTTGGTAAACTGACTCTACGTATGTCGATGTATTGAGATGTCAGTCTTTCAACGGCAAAGTTAAGTTTGTCGCAAGGCCAATCACCATTTCTTACTTTTCAAAGGGTTTTTGTTTTAGATTCAGTTTTTTGAAGTCTTTTATCGCGAGGTCTACAGCTCACGGAGCCACTAGTCATAGACGGACACCGATCTACTCCCTGGGCTTTTTTTCTCTTCTGTCAGAAAATGCGGTTGGATCAAAGCCTCGCGGTACCAATATTAAAATGTAGCTAAAGATGGAGCCGACTTCCCAAATGCATAGAGTAAATTATTACGAGATTTCTTGATTCTTAAACGTTAAGTTTCTGTTGTAGTCATAGCATATCATATGAGTGTTTTATACAGCTAAAAATCTTCCGTAGCAACCCTCGTAATGAATTCGCATCATCAATTAAATTTTGTTTCAAAAAATTCACGTGTTTGGTTTATAGGTCGTAAGATCCTCTCGCAATCCCATATGTAGGTTAGTAGCGTGAGCGTTTGAGTAGCCCGTAGAACATTTGACATTCGTACCTAGTTTTACGAAACATGGAAAATCGACCATAGTAGGTACGTTACAGTGATGGTGGTCATATAAGTAGAAATCCTTACATCGTAGTTCACATTCTACAATCATTATCATTGTTAATTATTAATTTGACTTAAAATACGCCACTTTATAACTAATCGATTACAAAAATGTATGTTGACTCAAAAATGTATATTGGGTGCTGTGGTGTGCGTTAATGCTAAATAAAAAAAAGTTGATATGTTTTTATTTTAAAATCATTCATTTGAAATCTTGAACGTTTAAAAGCTTGCATGGGAATTAAACTTATTCTACGCGAACGGAGTCGTGGGCACAGGTAGTACAAAATAAGTAGGTAAGTATATTATTGTATATAAGTATGTTCATGTAAGTTTTTTACGTGTAGTTTTTTCTTTCAAAAGCCACAAAAACAATATTTTTTCTTATTTATATCACTTATTTACCTAAGTAGTTTTGTGTAATTATCGACCGAGCGAGCGAAGCGTCCCCGTTTCAGCTTGGGCAAAAATGCTTTCGTATGTCCAGCGGATGTCCGTCGACTGTCCATTTGTTCTCGTCTACAGGTCACAGTTCTCAACCGATTCTCGTGAAATTTTGTGAGCATATTCGATAATTAGATAGATTTGTTGTCGATTCAGTTTTTCGAAATTTTTCAAAATGGCGGAGTTATGGGTATTTTGCAATTACAAACTTATTTGCGGTATTGGTAAACTGATCCGGCCTATGTCGATGTATGGGGATATCAGTTTTTCAACGGCAAAGTTAAGTTTGTGGCGAGGTCTACAGCTTACGGCCCCTAGTTAGTATTTTGTGTGTTTGTATAGCGCTCCGATTGCTACAGACGGTGCTGCCTGAAAATCAGCGCTGGGGGTCTCTGACACTTCAGCATTATGCTGAGCCGGTGACCAATTTACTGCCGCGACACATCTGTCGTTTTTCTGTAAGATTATTTTGTTGTTTTTATTATTGTCTTTTCTTTCTTCTTTATTTCTTTCTTAAAATATTGAAATCTGCATACAAATTCTTTCATTATTTCTTTTTAATTGGCACTTTAATCACTAACTGATGTCATTGCGGTGAGGGTCCGTTGGATAAAAGTCAAGGTCATTCGTAACTGTAAGCTCGTTAATGCGAAAGTTTTGGTTTACGCTTATGGTAAATATTTGGTGCGCGCCGTATAACCGTTTTATAGATCTAGTAAAATGTTTGGTTTAATTGTGCTAGGTCAAGACCGGGCGTTCGACAGGCGTCCTTGCGACGGGTAAATATTATTGTCTAAGCGGGTTTTCCGCTGTTTAGTGTTTGTACAAGCTCGTGGATGATGCGTCTCGAATCCAGACGGAGTGCGATGACCCAGAGTGCACGTTGCTTCCTGCTGCCCAAACCACTCTTGCGCATGGTCACCTCACCATCCGCCTCGTTCGGTTAGGTACTCTAATTATTGTCACAGTGTAATGTCATGGCATCCCGTCCTGTGATTCTGTACCGTGCGGGTATCAGCGATGAGGGACACATTCAAATTTGGTTCGAATGACTTTATATTTACGGTCTAAATTAATAGTTTCGTTTATCCGCTGATCAGCCGCTGCGCACGTTCAACGATCACACCAATGTTATGCGTGCGGACATGCTGCAGAGCGAACGCTGCGGACAGGTTTCATCTTGCAGAAACGCGAAGCAGTTCAGGTTTAGGGGTTTGGTTCGACCAGAGGCGGAGTAAAGGGGGGGCGGAGGGGGTGGTCTGCCCCGGGTGCCGAGCACCGAGGGGTGCCATCACTCGTACATCCAAAGAAGGAGCACAAAATCTCCCTCTTTAAAGAAATATCAATAAATGACTACCACCAAGACATGACACCAGACACCATAAACATGTTTAGTATTTGGTGTTTTATTTTAAGTAGGGTTGCTCACTACAAAACCGCCCAGGGTGCCAATCTACCCTACGCCGCCACTGGGTTCGACTGAGGCAGTTTCAAGACATCGGTATTCTTAGCTTTGCGTCTCAGTATAATTATGTATGTATGATGTACGTAAAAACATAATAATTCTATTCTATTCAAAAGGAAATCTGACGTTAAGAATGTAAATACCAAAGAATAAGTTAGTTAAACATAGAGGCAGGTTTCGTAAGATGAGTAAAACATTTGTGAGTCAGTGTAGTTATAAGTTACACTTTTATAATAAAGTTCCTACAGTTCAACTCCGTTTGTTAGTACTTTACCTCAAAAGCGTAGGTAAATTCCTTGCAGCGATTCACCGAATCGCATTTTACCTCGGCAGAACAAAATCTGACTAGCTTTTTAACTTGAAGCATATTTTAAAGTAGGTAACTATCTTTTATAATTTCCTGGCTAATGAGATATGGCAGCATTATTTTAAACCTGAATAATTTAATTAACTCACGTGGATTATAAGATGTTTGAGATTGATGTTGGCAAGGATCAGTTTGCGAATAATGATGGGCGGTAGTGGGAGTGGTGGGTCGCGGGGCGCGGCGGTGGGCGGCGCGACTCGAGCGACGCGGTGGGCGGCGCGCGCGCACTGTTCCCCTGAACGCTGCCGCGCGCACACGCACGTGCTGGCATGAAGACCGAGGAGCAAACCGGCGAGGAAGCGGCCCGCCGCCCGCCAGTCACCCGCCGACAAGAGAAACCTCCCTTCTCATACATAGCCCTCATAGTCATGGCGATACGACACTCTCCCAACAAAAGGCTCACACTAAGCGAAATTTACGCCTTCCTTCAGCAACAATTCCCATTCTTCCGAAGTTCTTATCAGGGGTGGAAAAATTCTGTGCGTCATAACTTAAGTCTCAACGAGTGTTTTGTCAAGCTCCCGAAAGGGTTGGGAAGGCCGGGTAAGGGCCATTACTGGACCATAGATCCATCTTCGGAGTTTATGTTCGAAGAAGGATCCTTCAGGAGGCGCCCACGTGGTTTTCGGCGAAAGTGCCAGGCGCTAAAACCTCAGTTTGGGAGCGGAGGATACCTGTGCGGGGGCAGCGTCGGCACGCTACCGCCGGCGCAGCCCGCCGGGTACGAGCTGGGCGGCGGCACCAGCGCCGGCAGCGCGAGCGCCGCGGACTACGGCGCGTGCGCCTACTCACACACGACCGCAGTGAGCCAGCAGCTTCCCTACGGCAGCGAGTACTGCGCGTACGGAGGCATGGGCGAGCGCGAGTGGCCGCTGTCCTACGGCGGTATCGACGTGAGCTACCGGCCGCCACCGTCGCCGCCGCCGCATCACGACTTACCTGATCTCATACCGAACTACCAGTATGCAGTTACCAATGACCATGGTGAGTTGTAATTGATAACTACATATCTATTTAAACATTGGATAATGACAGGACAGGACAAGACACACGCTCACTCTTTACAATGATATCTATCATGCAAAACCGGCCAATTAACGGCATGCCGGACCGTGCACAATGTAGGTTTCCGTACTCGGTAATCGTGTCTGCGTCTGGTCCCCAAGCACCCAACGCAATTTTTTTTAACAAAGTATATGCCATAATCTATGCTGTGGACGCCGTGGGACGGTTTAATATACGTGTTTTACAGAATTGTAGGACATTAACAAGTTAGTCGCCTATAACTAACTCATCAACCAATAAAGCCTTCTTATATAATTGTGATAGTTTTCCTTTTGAACTTCGTTATGTAATAAGCTTTGATGTAAGATATTTTTCAGCTTTTCCAGAAACACGGCAGTGTGTCGGTCAAGTTCGCAAAGCAAAAGGCGACACACCGGCCGTGGGTTATATTAAACGAACCATTTCGAGCCAATTTCGACCCCCCAAAACTTAAAATCTAACTAGACTGACACACTTGCGTGTTTAGTAAGACCCTCTTCTAATTACTCAGTCTCAAATTTCAATAAAAAATACCTCTTACGAAATAATGACTATCACTGACTGACTGAGTTATATAGATCTAAAGTTTATACTACTTACAGGTGACCTAGGATTGTTGCGTTGAAATTTTTTGCGTGTAGGTAGGTTATTGGATGTATACATAGGACAAAGTCAGAATTCATCACGTTAAGGGTTGGTATAGAAGACAAGTTATTAATGCTGGTCAGTTTAGAACATTATAATATGGATTACTTTGTTTTATTATTGTTGAACGATTTTACTTTAAATGAAAAAGGTTAGGTATCCCAGAAAGTGTATGTACGTGTTAAATAAAGAGAAGAGACAAGTATAACTTGACAAAAAATTGTGATATCCCATCAAAAAATATAAATGTGATAACAAAGGGCCAAGTTCGGTACAAAAACGTCAGGGGTTGACGGTATCGCCGATAAAAGAGTTAAGGTCTGAACGGTTTGCCAAGTTCCTTAGAATTTCCTTAAATTATAGCTTTAAAAAGGTTGTAGAACGTTCTTAAATGATTTAAAAGAAAATTGGATATTCTGATATTTAATTTATAACTCAGACGACGCGGATAGCCTAGTTGGTAGTGACCCTGCCTCCGACGCAAGCGTCCCGGGTTCGATCCCCGGTAAGGGCAAATATTTGTGTGATGAGCACGAATGTTTGTTCCTGAGTCTTGGATGTTTCCTATGTATTTAAGTATTTATTTCTCTATATAAGTATTTATATCGTCATCTAGTACTCATAACACAAGCCTTTAGAGCTTACTTTGGGACTAGATCGATTTGTGTAAAGATTGTCCCCTGATTTATTATTATAACTTGGCAAGTTTTAATCTGACTTAAAATACTTCGAATGTATCTGCTTTTTACGGTAAGTAGGTATAGAGGAAGAGCGTTGAATTAATTTTGATAATAGTTGTCATTTTATACTACAAGTTTGGATGGATAAACACATCTGAAAGTTTCGTAATCAAAATATCATAAATTTTTGCTTAAAGAAGAGTCATTTTTACTGGCTTCTTTCAATATAATGAAACCAAATATAAAAAAAAACCATGTTGAAGAATCACGTTTATCCTCAAGTTTGTTATATAATCCAACCCCAAAATAAGTCAAAAGTACATAATTTTGATAGTAACAACATAGACTCTTTAATTCTATGCTTTTGCGTAAAGAGGTGTTGACAGTTTGACACATGCCAATCCAGTATTTTAAAGGCCCTACTTATATCTTTAATCTACTTCTTGTGTTGATAATTATTTACATTTGTTACGTTTTTTGTTTTTATCTTCTTTTACTACATTTCGGAGTTTCGAGTACTCTCGAAAGCTGCAAAGGAAAGGTTCAAATAAGAGACAATGTAATAGTAGATGTGTCAATTGATTTTATTCTCGTTTTGACTGCTTCGACTTTATGTATTTCGGTGTTAGTGTTATAAAGAAGTGTAAACATGAAATATATAATCGAATCAGTTACATTTATAAGGACTATTGATGAAAAAATACCTTATCTGAATTATTTTTCTTTTACTATATACCGAGCCCTGATAAAAAAAATGGCTGTCGTTCCAAAAGAATTTTTATCAGGTTTCGGAACCGGTTTTGAAATAGCGGATAATGTCTTTCATGAAACCGGTTTAATTTCGTTCATCAATTAACCGGTTAATTAAGGGAACGGTTTTAAACAAACGGATGTCATTTAGATTATCGGTAAATAAATACAGATAATGAAATTCGAAGCGAAACACTTGCGGTTACCGGGATTAACCGGTTTTTGGGCGCATATTCGTTGGCTGGCGTAGAACGAGAGCTCCGGTAGTGTGCAAAGGAAGTCCAATGAACCGGTTAATTTCGTTCAACAGAAAATAAATTAATAGATTACCGTTTAGTCAATTAACCGGTAAAAATAATGGTAACCGCAACCTAAACCAAAATCATTTTCAATTCGGGGTCACCGACACAAACCGGTTTGAAAAATTAAACAGTTTCTGATGTATTGTTGAAATAAACAATGAAAAAATGAGATGTCAATAATAGTTTCTTTGTGACGCCACGCAACCATGCAATTACTTTTGAAAAAAGGAATAATGCAGGAAAACAGACCTATTGCTGAATTTCTTGCGGTGTGCTTTTGGTCTGATGTTCTCTATGGTAAAGATTGTATAATTATGAATGTTTTATAATGAAGTGTGAATTAATTACGAATAAATCTTTTCATAATTAAAAAAAAAAACTACGTTATGCATAATGTATGGCTTGCTCGGAAGATTTTGTTCCATGAAATTAATATAGTCACAAGGACAATACATTTGAGATGGAAACAAGCGTTCTACAGTGAATGGATATACCTACTGTCAACTTCCATCATTGTATGTCCGTTTCCAGTATTAACTGTTATATTTCACTAATCCTTCCTTTAGAAATATTCAGTAAAGCTGACGAAAGTATTTTGTTCCTATTTTGTTATGAACAACCAATTATTAGTTGCAATCTCAAAATATTTCTGTACATACGCTTGTAAAATTAACTGGCCATCAAAGCTGACCATAATTTTATACTCAGTCAAAGTAGATCTTGAATATCTCTGATGAAACTGTTTCCATCTTTCATCGTTAATTTACCGGGTTTTGATAAAGGTTGCAGCGGCCCTAACATGCATGCCACAAAGATATATTAGAACCGTTTATCTCTAAGTGCATCTCTCTCACACTAGTACCGACGAAAGAGATAGTCGTAGAGATAAACGGTTCTAATTTATCTTTGTGGCATGCATGTTAGGGCCGCAGAAGCCGACGTTATACCGAGGAAACATCTTGCTGTATGGCCTCTAAATCCACTCGCCAAAAATAATAAGTTGCTACGAATAAAGCGGTAATACCTATCAAAAAGTAAATTGATCAGGAAAAAATAAAAACCGAAACACGATCTATCCTTTTAATATATGTAGGTAACTTTGGTTACAGACTATGTAACAAAAAATTTGCTACAGGCGGTCATATTTTCAATTCAAAATGTAACTCATTTATTATTAAATTCAGATAAAGTTATAAATTTTGTTTCTACTTCTTCTTTTTATCCTTACGAAAATGTTACAAATTATAACGTCTTTTTCACTTGTAAAATGAAATCGCGTTTTGACTTAATGACATACCTTGTGTTTTTAACTGAGGCTTATGTTGTAAGTACATGTACTAATTATCTAAAAGATCTAATTACCTTCACTGTACTGAAAAAATACAACTTTATTATAATGTTTCAATTAAATCAAAATTATTTATGCATAGGTACGTTGTAATAGATAACAATTTAGGTACATAAAGATGCCGTCCCCCGCGGTTTCACCAGCGTAGATCGAATTTTGTTCACAATTTCATGGGTTTAATTTTAGGGTTTTTTTTTGCGCGGAGCCCTTATTATTTTTCTTAAATAAAAGTAGCTCAAGTTACTCCTTATATATAACATCAGCTATCTGCTAGTGCAAGTCTCGTCAAAATCGGTCCAGCCGTTTCGTAGATTAGCCGGAATAAACAGACAGACCGACAAATATTTTCAAAATTGTTTATTTTTTATGTAATCAGTACCTACCGCCTATCGGTAATGCTTTCATATGTATTTAATAAAAAGCTGCTATTTTACATTACAGACACTTTAAAAAAATGTGTTGCGAACTATGGCGTGTCACATATCAAATAATTTTTAATTAAATGGTTTTGAAGTCATTTAGAAAAATATGCAAAAATTAACCACTCCCCCCACCTTATCTCCGTAACAACCGGGCGGAAAATTTTGAAAAAATTCAGGAAATAGTTCTTTACCTAAAAATAACATCGGAATTTTCATTATAATCACGGAACCTTCTACACGCGAGTTTAAATCGCATTTGTCCGGTTTTATTTTATTTTGGTTGGTTGATCAAGAAGTTTACACGACCAGCCACCCATTCCACCCAGTCCGACGGGACAGCTGACCACTTCTCTGTGCACTGTCAAAGTATTAGCAAGACAGTCCACATGTCGGCGGCAATATCGAACTGTGATTGCCCTGTCTAAAATGTTATTCTAATAGTAACTGGCTTAAAAAAAATATTTGGCACGAATATGAAAATGACTCGAATAGATACAAGATTTCTGTGAAATTTGTTTTGGGGGATGTTCCACTCTCTTAGTATACAATAATAATAGAGTAAACGTTAATACCGTCTAGCCATGCCGCCTAAAACGTCAACTACAGGCCACACGGATTCATACGTTATGGTAAGGTTATGGTACTAAATAATATTGGCAATTTAGTGTTTATTTGTGAAAGCATTATTACAATCTTCTTAATTTGGTCATACTGTCACTGGCTGATGTAAGGCGAAGAACCATATTTGAAATCGACGTACTAATAAAATACAGCCATCTTGTTTTTTCATTAGGGCGCTGATGTTTACGGGAGCAGCGTAGAATTACAGTCGTAGGTTCAATTAATATATACAGCGTATCTTTTACTCTATTCTATAATCTACGGTTCCACTTTTGCTCCTGAACCACGGGACTGATTTTAACAAATCGGGTATCATAATATGATTTGGGAATATCGTGCGAGTGTCATAGGCCATTAAAAATTCCAAGGGTGCGTCGTACCAGGAGCAAAAATACTTTAACGTAGCTAGGCGGGTTTTAATCAATAAGTATACTTTTTTTTTCAACTTTTTGCAGGAGTTGAAAGAAAAGCAGATTATGCACCACGCATCACGTGATTTATTATTGCGCTCGTATTTTTAGATATCTCGCTTACGCTCGGGCGGCAAACTAGCACTCGGCGCAATAATGAATCGCTTTCTGCTTGGTGCAACAATCTACAATTTTTTCATGTTCTGGTGACCAGCTGACGTATAATTCACCACTTTATAATAAGCTGACTTTTTTTTGTTCAAGATATTGGGCTAGCTATAATCTGACAAATTCTCAACGGGGAGAATCCGTCCAGTAGTTTAAAAGTTTATCGTCCAAATACAATCAGACAAACAGACAAACAAACATAGAATTCAGAAACATAGAATTCAAAGACTTTTTCCATTTTACGATTTTATTATATTGTATAGATTAATTTTCTTTAAGAGACGTTGTATTCGTCTGACATTTAATATTTCTAAATTTAAGGACATTGTTTTTACGAGAATAACAAAAAAAAATGAAATATCAACGGATTTCCTGTACCCACCTACTTATAAAGATTCCTGAAAATCCTTTCAAGATACCGGGATAAAAATTATTCTATGTCCATCCTCATGTGGAGACGTGGCTACATTTGTGTCAATTTTTATGGTTCTCTGTCTAGCCGTATATCATACGAAAGAGCTCTTTGTAAGAATCTTAAATACATTTTATTTTTTATATAAAGTCATGATAAATTGTTTTGAAGGTATTTAGTAAAATAGGCGAAAATTTACCATTCTCCCCCCCATACCTTATCTCCGAAACTACCGGGCCTCAAATTTTGAAAAAAAAAAGAATTCAGAAAATAGTTCTTTACCTATAGATTCCAAAAAACCTATAAGAAGTCTATGGTGTTTAAAGTAACAGGAAATTTCATATAATCACGGAACCCTCTCCACGCGAGTTTAACTCGCACTTGTCCGGTTTGTTTACCGGTGTTGCCACATTAATTTGTCATTGCTCAATAAATAATGCTATTAAATATGAGTGTAGAAGCGCGTAAAGGCAGGTCTCAAAATATGATTACACCATAAATGTTACATTACCATACATCATAAACAGTTTAATTAACTTCCACCTTCGATTGAAGCAAAATAATCTGTACAGCATTCAGTCGATACGTGTCACGTCATGTCTGTTGATATAGAATGACATTCAGACTCATCTATCTACTGACCATTCAATTTAAAACATATCGCAATAGCTACTTGCTCGCTCCTTATTCTTTTAACCCTAGAATAATCTAAATCTACGTAGAATTTACAACGGATTTAGAACAGTAGATAATAAACAGATGCACCGAAGGCGTTCGACAAATCACCGAGGAGCGTAGATAGATGGCAAGTAGGTAATGCTGCAGGCCCGGCTGCCGGGTAATCGACAGTTTATTGCCGCCCATGTGTGCTTCGACCCGTTTCTGAGAAGCTCGAACACTCCCTTACGACTGTCGTAAAACCTGTGGTAACATGTGCAACGGCAGCGCTTGCATAGGCCGTTCGATTGCGCCGCCGCCGGCTCCATGCATGGACCCACATGTGGAAAACGTATTTCCTGAAAACTCGTACACTCAAATAGTTTTCTATATTTTGGTAACGTGACATTCCAGGAAACAAATACCGAAGTTTATTTTAATAGCTTAAATAAATAGTACCTAGGCGAGCAAGCTTTACTCGGCCTCTCCCTTTCTTGTTTCCGTTTTTCTATATCAGGGATGACACCTATCTATATAAACATTAATCATTTCAATCCTTAATCTTTCATATCATTATTTTTATCAAGTATACATACATACCTATGGTCAAACTTTACATTGTAGCTCTAAAAATGAAGCTTCACAGAGATTTGAAGGTTTTAGTGAGACAAGAGCGTGGTGTGCTGTATTTCAGTTAACGTCTAAGTAATGGCGTGTGCGCTGCGTGCGCGCTGGGCAGGGCCGCGCAGGAGCGTAGTAGGTATGATCTGTTTACATGAACGCCCGTTTGTTCCGAGCGTTTGATCTTTATAAATGCAATATGTATTTCGAGAATATCGTCGGAGGCGAGGAACTGAAACGCACGTTAGTTTCAATTAAAAAAATACGAATGATTTTAAGAAAGACAACCTTGATGTTTTGTTTATTCATAGGTGCTCCGTTTATGAGCATTTTTTGATCAAACGTCTGACATAAGTATGTTTAATTGTTTTACTTTAGGATTCAGAACTGTTTCAGTGTTCATAATAATACGATGATGAGGAGGAGGTCAAAAAAGCCGGATGAAGTCAGACTCGCGCGCCGAGGGTACTACGGTATCTACCTAAGAAATATTAACGAGGGGTCAATTTACAAGAGCTAGCCCAAATGCAATGAACGAAACTAATTAGGCGAGTACCTACTGTTTGTTGTAATTGTTTTACAATTACTTTGAATGTGTGAAATAATCTATACTTATATTAAAATCAATGACAAAAAGACTCTACATTAAAGGTTAAAAAAATAGAAACAGCTGATTTCAAGTTCGATTTTCAAATTCCGTATCTAGTAGGTCCGAAAAAGATACACAATAAAACTTTCGGAACCACACAACCGTAAATCTGAAAATCACGTTTTAAATTTGATTGTTATATTTATTTCTAAATAATCGAATTGCATTTTTTATAACAAAATAAAGAGAATGTTGAACAATACGAATTTTATCCTGTATCTTCATACTTATTTATAGTTTTAACAATCTTTAATATTGTGACAGAATACCGCGGGTACAGTTTAACGCATCTTTAAACAATAGCGAGATTACAATTTTATTGGTTTCTTCTTCTGATAAGCTAGCTACAAATTGGATACACGTGGAATATCATAAAAATAATAATAAATCTTGTAAATATGAGTAAGTCCAGGGACAAAGTCTGCTATTTAACACCGGTAGAATTGAGGCAGTATGCTAAAAATTCAGAATTAACCTTTCTGCCTGAAAAGTCTCGCGAAAAATATCTAAAAACTTATGATATTTTTAAGCAATGGAGACTTACAAAGGTGCTTATCCTTTTTCGGAGACTGTACTGTTATCGTACTTCATAGAATTATCACAAACAAGACAACCATCTACAATGTGGAGTATTGACTCAATGTTGAAAGTTACAATCAAGACAAAAGATAACTTGCACATTGAAACCTATCCCAAACTTACTGCATTTTACTTTTAACTTTCCATTTTTTGATATTGTTTGTTTCACAAATAAAGTTACGTGTGGTTAAATTTTTACCATGTTGTAATTTTTCCCTGTATCCAATATGTTCTCGCTGCTGAGGTGAAAAGTTGTATGTGCTACACGAAACCAAAGTTATTGCATCTCGTGTCTTTGAAGACCTAGCTACGCTCAGGGTCCTAAACTAGAATCACTCGCTACGCTCGTGATTCAATTATACAATCCCTCGCAAAATCAACACTCGAAGCAACAATAAACTTTGCTCTCTTGTTGCACAAATAACTATTTATGACTAAAGGAACGGTCTCAGCTTAAGCAGCCAGTGCGTGATCTGCGCGGCGCTCTGGTTTTCAGCCTGCCCCCTTCCAAACTCTGTACCGAATTAACAAAAGTAAGAAATAGGGAGTAGACTAAACTAAGTACCTATAATAAGTAAGGAATTTATGAATAACATTCATGGCGAGTATAAATTATAAATTAGGTGGATTCTAAATTTATCTGATAGATTTAATAAAACTCTCAATTTGTTCTAAAAATTAGTTTGGGACATATTGTTTCGTGAACGTAGCAGATCATTCCAAATTTTTGATGCCGAAAATTTGAATCCACCTCGGAAACCTACGGATTTATGGCACGGAATCAACATTTTATTTGTATCTTGTCTAAGTGTGTTGCAGTCGCGTAAATTCTTCATCCATATAAACTATTCGAAAAGGTACTTTGGACTCTTTTTAAAGATTATGCTGTGTTTCCGCGCCCGGACATTTTTAAAATCCTCTTTTCGTTATGGTATGGCGTGATTCGGGCACGCTTAGGCAAAGTGTAACAAAATCGCGTACAAGCATTTTGAAAAATATTTTGACTTTGTAGGTTTGTAGTTCGTCGACTTCTTAATTTACCACGATCTGAATTCGTCCATTTCGTAGATAGGGGAATTATTGTTTTGTCAATATTGTAGGTCGTCAACTTCTTAACTACTGCAGTAATAAATTTACCTTTTCCTTATTTGGTCGAATTATCAAATTGTCCATTTTATAATCGGTCAACTTCTGAATTTACTAATTTATTAATTTCCTAACTTCTCACATAGTCGAATTATTCATTTGTCAATTTTGGAACAGATACCCTATATTATTATTTTTAAATACATTGTTATTTAAAAATTTAATTAATTCACATAGGCAAATATTTGCAGAATAGGAAGGAATACATTATAAAACCTTCATGGTCTTCACAAGCTGGGGTTACAAATAAAGATACGCTGTAAATTAATTGAACCTACGACTGTAATGCTACACTGCTCCCGCAAACATCAGCGCCCTAATGAAAAACAAGATGGCTGTATTTTATTAGTACGTCGATTTCAAATATGGTTCTTCGCCTTACGTCAGCCAGTGACAGTATGACCAAATTAATAAGATTGTAATAATGCTGTCACAAATAAACACTAAATTGCCAATATTATTTAGTATCATAACCTTACAGGCTAAACAAATGCGCTTGGTTTTGTATGAATCCGTGTGGCCTGTAGTTGAAGTTTTAGGCGGCATGGCTGGACGGTTTCAACGTTTACTCTATTATTATTGTATACTCTAAGTTACAAATACACTCAAAATTTACTTCAGAACACATCAAATAAAAGGGCACGTTGTGAGAAGGGCGGTTTTCAAAAACATTGTACGAATTAAGGCGTAGTTAAGAAAAAGTTAGAAAAGTTCCTCTACGCTACTAAATTAACCATGAAATTGTATGGCTAATTTTCGTAACACAGAGTGAGTGAGAGAGACGCACTAAGATGAATGTAAAAAAAAATGTACGTTATTAAAGCGTAGTTAAGAAAAAAATTCATAAAGTTCCACTGTGTTACGAAAATTAGCCATACAATTGGTTAATTTAGTAGCGTAGAGGAACTTTTTCAACGTTTTCTTAACTACTCCTTAATTTGTACAATGTTTTTGAGAACCGCCCAGAAACTCTTTTTTAAAATTTTAAGAAATAGGCTAAAATTGCCCCCCCCCCCCCCCCCTTATCTCCGAACCAATTGGGAGTAAAATTTTGAAAAAAATACAGGAAATAGTTCTTTACCTCTATAGATTACAGGCAATCCTATAAGAAGTCAATGGTATTTAAAGTAACAAAGGAAATTTCATATAATGACGGAACCCTCTCCACGCGAGTGTAAATCGCACTTGTCGGATTTTTAAGAAAATCTATCCTGGAACGGATAAATAAAATAGGGCTTGGAAAATTTATTTACGGGAGTTCGTGCAGTCGTTGAGTGCCCGTTGATGTCTAATTTGTATCTGCGCGACGGCTAAACCGCTGAACAGATTTTGATGAAATTCGGTACGGAGATAGATTGAGCACTGGGAAAGTACGTAGGCAACTTCTTTTTCAGACGATGAATTCCTGAACACCCGTGCTACCCGTTTCGAAATACGACGACGAAATAACTTACCAAGTAGCCAGGCCTTTGATTAGAAACATCTATTTTTTTTAGGTCATTCCTAGATCGCTGAACAGAAAGTCACTATATGTGAACCATTGCATAGGTAATAAGCTTTCAACACCAGCTTTTAACAGATCTCTACCTCGTTTCGTTTGGACGAAATGACTCAACAGCTGAAAATTCCGCCTTGACCTCGTGATTCTTGCCTTGTGCATTTTCACTTAAGTTTCGTAGTGACAATGAGATATCAGCTACTCGTATCTATCTACCGTATTATTACAAAATATGTAAATAAAAAAAATAAATGTGGTGATAACTTATGTTCTTGGTTTGCAGTGAGTGATTATGTGCAGTGCAGTGCAGTGTATTATCTGCGTATCAAGTGGCGAGATATAGATCTCTATGGTGAAAACCACTTCGCGTCTATTAGGTATGCCCGTAACACACGAGACTAGTTGTTCAAGCTAGTTATGACTTCACCTATCCTGACTTACTATCCTGGCCTGGCACAAGCCAGGAACATGCTAGTGTTGTTTACATGATGCTAGATAATTTTAAACCAGTACCATTGCAGTGACTAAGGTAACAACATGTCTGTGAAGAATGAATTGCATTTGTAAAAATAACACAATTCGACTGAAACAGTTACTTCGGAAACTACTTATACGCACGAATGAAGATCTGGGCGAGTACATACATAATAAATAGCATCGCGCCCGAAATCCCTAATGGGGTGGGCAGAGCCACAAAACTACTTGTGGCCACGTTCGATTAATTAGTCCTAAGATGGTATGATGAACCGTATGGTGACAGGTGATCAGCCCATCGCCCATACAGATAATCCACCATGTTGGAGAGGACCCGTCCCTTAGTCGACTTTTACGACATGCCAGGATGATAAGCATCTGCACGCATTCTGTGCTATTTCTTCACTCCCAGTGCAGCAGAGGATAAACTCCCAGTGCAGCAGAGGATAAAGTGCTGGGCGAGTAAGTAGTAAGTAAGTGTTTTTGCGAAAGACGCCTATGTTTGATATTCTGTTGAATCTTGTGACGCCAAGAATACAACGAATGGATACAATTATGTGACAGGTATGACTAGCAACACGAACCTAGTTGTGGTCAGAAAAAGAAAACCCGTAGTCACTGCACACTAGCCAATCGAATACTAGCTTTGCCGGTCACATGAAGCTAGTACACAATCCAGGATAGTAAAATCAATGGTAGCGGGTGCTACTAGCTGAAAAAATAGACCCCCTTCCTAATCAACTATCCTTGCTTGCGACGCTAGCTTCCTAGCTTCGTCACTAGCTTACTAGCCTGAAAATGAAGCTAGTTCTGTATACACGAAGCCTAACACTGGCCTTCAAAAACTAGCCTCGAGTGCCTAACAGCATTTAATGTTGGCATTTGGTCGGGCCACATTGGTCTTGTTAGTTGGACAACGGTTAGATTTGGCCGCCGTTTTGAGGTAAGGCGTAAAACCAAGGCAAGGGTCATTGTAAAATTTCCAACTGAAACAATATAACGCAGAAATGCCAACAGTCTTAAACCAACGGTAGCAGAAGTCACATTGGCCCAACGTGGATGGGCGTAATGATAATATTTTACTGTATTAGGCCAACGTTATTTAATATCTAATCGGGCCTTCGTTGTATACAATGCAGAAATGCCAACCAGTTTTAAACAACGGTATGGCACAACGTTGGTAATTGGTCGGGCGTATTGATAATCTTTTTGTTATATTGGTCCAATGTTAGTTGGGCAAACTAATAACTACGAGTATATCCCTACTGTTGGCCAACGCATGCCAAAAGAAAATGCTACTAGGACGTTCTGTTGATTGGTTAATTTCACCGTGGCTTATGAATTAATTTTGATGTTTCTTACTATTATTGTCTACTATGCAATCTTAAGACAGGTCATCATCGACTCTTAGTTTTATTTTGATAGGTAGGTATATTATCCAGTTTTTAAAAGAAATATTTGTTTTTAGTTAGGTATCAACTCAGGGGTATCACGTCAGGTTAGATACCTTCGTCAGAATCCTTACACGGAATTTAGTGCATGGGTTTGACACCCTATATATATCATAGTTCATTACCTAACTATCCATATAGGAACATTTTTTTCCCCGAAAATATAATAGTTTCCTTCTAAGTTTAAATTAATTAATGCTATTCTCTTCTCAATGTTGATATAAATAGTTAATTTTGACTCATTCTACTTCTTTTTACGGTAGTATAAATATAGAATCGGTTAAAGTAAACTGTAATTGACACTGAGATCGATGCATTGCAGGCGCTCGCGATGCGTGCGGTCCGCGACGAGCGCTCGGGACACACCGCACTCTAGGCCACCGCCATCGCCATCGCCTCAGCTAGGTTTAAATAACCGGTCAAGTGCGAGTCTGACTCGCACGCCGATGGTCCCGTACTTACCCATGAAAACAGACAGTACCTTTTAGGTACGAAAACCTAAAAATTTAGAAGATTCGGACAAACTTTTAAAACCTGCTACCTTTTTAATAAAACGAGAACTAAAATGTCTCTGCAACTTTCGAGTTAAATACGACCGTCCTCCAAAGGTTTTTCCGTTTTTTCTCGAGAACCATAGTTATTTGGAACATTGTTTGATTTTTCATGTAAAATATACATAAGTGGCCTTCAGCATGAATAATTTGAGGTTTTTGAATCGGCAAATTTCGGAAATAAGGGGGTCGGTAACTTTTTGTAGTTGCATTTTGATAATAAAATTAAAGAATAAAAATACGGCAAAACCGGCAATCGAATTAAAAAAGCAGTTTTGAAATGGTTAAGTTAAGCCCTTTAATATGAGACCTCTTTTGACGCTATATTTCAAAATTTGTCCCAATTTCCTGCCTCCTATTGTAGTGGATTATTTTATTTCTGCTATATATTGGGGTAAGCAACTTCTATAACTATTTAAATTCAAGTAGCATTTAGTAACTGCTGAGATTACCGGCGGCTGTGACATATATTATACTGACAGACAGACAATAAAGTCTCACCATAAAGATTCCTTTTTACTTTTTAGGTACGGAACCCTAAAAACATATTAATGCATCTAACACCGAAATTGCCGGAACGAGATGAAAAAAATTCACCCTTTTACAACCACTGTCCCTTGTTTATATAACCGCATTTTGTAAAACATATTTTGGATGTAAACGTTTTTTGTGGGCCACTATCGGATGGCCTTGTTACTTTAAAGGACGTCGGACTTGGTACGTCAAAACCAATATAAATCGTATTCATACCATATACAGCCGCTCAATTACGCAACACCAAGTGGTATCGCTTTTGCGAAAAGTAAACCAATTGTGCCCTTATTTACACAGAGTTAAGACTAAATTGGTTTGCATTTCGAGCCAAACCGATGCCAATTGTGCTGCGTAATTGAGCTGCAGGTTGACATCGAAGACGTGATCAGACACCAGTTTTTCAGACTCGGTAATTGATGGCCATTTTCAAGCAATATTAGTTACAAGAAACAAAAGCTATTGTTTTTTGCTAATTTACCCCTACTGACTATTCATAGCTCACCCTTCGTAGGGGTAAATTAACAAAAAAAATATTGCTTTTTGTTTCTTGTAACTAATATTGCTAGAAAATAGCCATCAATTACAGAGTATGAAAAACTGGTTTCTGATCACGTCTTCGATGTCAGCCTGTATTTATAATTTCTACATTTTGTCAAAATTTTGACATTGGCATTATTTTATTTTGATAAAAGTGGCATTCCGCGTGCCTGTATGCATATTTATACCTGTTTTTTTGTATTTCATAGAGATTTGTCGAGGACAATGTGTAAAACACAGTTGTTATTTATGTTGTGGCTGAATTCAAAATAACTTGCAACCAAAAAAATTATACACAACATATCTTTTTCAAACCGAATTTACTTGAAGTTCTATGAGCCTAATATTATTTAGAGGTTTTGACCCCAAAATTGAAGAGTTAGAGGGAGACCCACATTTGTGACTTGAGAAGCGCATATCTCACCAACTGCCGCCTTCAGTAAAAACGACATTTATTGAATCTTCAGGATAATTTTTGGAGACGTATCCAATCTACAGATACCCCACACTTTTATGTCTTATGTGAACTGGATATTTTTCATCCCGCGGTTACTTTTCAACCGACTTCAAAAAGGAGGAGGTTCTCTATTCGGTTGCAATTTTTTTTTTAATGTTTGTTACCTCAGAACTCCGTGGTTATTTTATACAAACCTTTGTAAATTTTTTTTAATTAGTAGGGTATACCTCCAGTTTGGTCCCGTTGTAGTCAAAGTCGAGATGTAATTAGAGGATCTATGAGGAATCGATGGAACTCTTCAAATATTATAGACCTTCATATAGCAATATTAGTATTTTCTGTAATAACTCAAGCAGTTACGTTTCAAAAGCTTTATTTGGTGAAGTGGAACTGTTGATGAAGACAATACATGATCACAGTAACTCCTAAATGATAAGTATCTACTCCTCAACGATTGAAATCCTTGCACCTTGGATAGCAGGAGTTTGTAAATGGTGATGAGTAAATGTGTGTCGTTAAATCACAGTAGTACCTAAACATCGTAAGTAAAAAGTGAAAAAAAAAAATCTTACCTTTCAAAGGCTATTTAAAGTCGGTTTTTTTATTTGTTACATTATAAACCTTGTACATCTATGTAGTGCAACCTCTATTTTTTTGTAATTTCACTAAAAGGTATAAAATGTAAGTGTCCTCCGTCCCCAAGTGAAAGGACTCGTCAAAACAAAGAAAACAAACTCTAGGGGTTTATCAGTAACTGAGTAAAAGAGTTCCACTTTCCACCTCCCAATTCCATCATCAGACCCTCCTCGTCACCTAATATATTTTATTGGACTCGTCAAAACAAACGAAACAGCTGAAACTCGAGTGGTTTACTAGTAGCTCCCGGCTCCTCACGGCTCCGTCATCAGGCCCTTATCACCAAGTGTAATGTTTCTTCTTGTCAAAACAAAGAAAACGGCCCAAATTAAAAGAGTTAACTAGTATTGAAGAGTTACACTGCCCACTTTCCGGCTCCACCATAGGACCCTCGTCACCAGGTGTATTGTATTGGACTCATCACAACAAACAAAACAGCTCATACATAAAGTAGCTATTGAGGGATTCCACTGTCCACCTCCTGGCTCCATCATTAGACCCTTGTCACCAAAGGTAATTTAATCGACTCGTCAAAACAGCCCAAACTCAAGATGTTTACTAGTAAAGTGAAATGTTCCACTGTCCGCCTCCTGGCTACATCATCAGATCATCTCGATGATGAATTTTATTCCAACTTGTATTGGGCTAGCAGCGTGAGCGTTTAAGTAGCACGCAGAACATTCAACATTAGTTCCTAAGTTCTACGAAACACGGAAACATGAAATACTACACCTATGCCAAATTTCAGCGGTTCCTGAGAAAAAAAGTGTTGACAGACAAAGTAATTGAATAAGGGTTTTTCAAAATTTGGTACGGATCCCTAACAATATAATTTATATTTATTTGTCTGTTTGGGCAAAAAGCCCTTGCTTTTCTTCGTTAAAATGTTACTATTTTGATTATACTAAGGGATGTCACGAATGTCAGTTTTATTACATTCTTGAATGCGAAAGCGAATGCTAACCTCCAGGATGCAAATGTGCGAATGCGAATGCGAATGCGAATGCGAAGGCGAATGCAAATGCGAATGTTTACAAAGAAATATCATTAAAAACTCAACTTTTGTCTGTCAACTACTAAAACAACACAGGCCGAACTAATCAAGCAATCACAAACAACCAGCGGGGCAAAAATGCTTTCTATTGGTCAAAATTAATCAAGTGATACCACTATGTTTGTCTGTCCGTTTGTCACAGCGTATTTGCTCCGAAACTACTGGACTGATTGAGTTGATATTTGGTACACATACGTAAGTCGGTGACCGCAACACGGATGTGTAACGTAAATAAATGAATTTTAAACATGAGGGCCACTTTTAGGGAAATTAGAAAATGAAATAAAAACGTTTTACAGACTATATTGTGTGACATATCAAATGAAAGGGCTTGTTGTGAGAATCTTAAATATTTTTAGAACTTTAAGATAAATAGTTTGGAAGTTATTTTGTAAAATACGCTAAAATTTACCATTCCCCCCTGATTTCCGAAACTATACTGGGCCTATAATTTTGAATAAAATAAAGAAAAAAGTTCTTTACCTATAGATTACAGGAAAACCTATAAGAAGTCTATGGTATTTAAAGTAACAGGAAATTTCAGATAATCATGTATGGAACGGAACCCTCTCTAAGCGAGTTTAACTCGCACTTGTCCGGATTTTTTTTGAGGATATGCAGTCGGGTTTTTATTTTTCATAATTTATTAATTTTATTACTTACTAGCTTCTATTTAGTTTCTCCTGTCCCGGTGTCTGTTATCAAATCTTACAAGTTAAATTTGACATACTTCCCTTTACGATTGAGCTAAAATTTTGCATGCATATGTAAATCAGATGACAATACAATATTATTATGGCATGGAGCTGATGCGATCATGGAGCCGGAAGGTGGCCATGGAAACTCTCTGATAATCGACGCAGGTCCATCGAGTTTGGGCTCATTTGATTCGTCTTGACACGGACTCTTCTTTTTTTAACCGACTTCAAAAATCCGAAGGAGGAGGTTCTCAATTCGACGCGTGTATTTGTTTTTATTAACAACTATTAAAAGCTTGTTTGAAAAATAATAATATTAGAATACTTAGTTGTTTCTAAGCTCGCTCTTCAGGCTTTCTACTAAAATTGACCTGAAAATTTACTAAGTCGTTTTTTTTTAACTCCAAGATATCTACAATACCAAATTTATAGAAACCAATGCTATTTAGGTTATTACATAGCGCAAGGGGCCCATTGCAAAACTACTTGTAACTTGTAATACAAGTGGAAGCTTCTTTTCAACTTCTTTTACTAGAAAGAGACTTCCGCTTGTATTACAAGTTACAAGTAGTTATGCAATGGACCAAAGGGCAGTATTATCTTATATAATTTATGTACCTATTAGAAATCTGGAATATTGCGACCCTGTGAATCGTTAATGCGAGTGCTGACTCAGAATCTGCTTTTAATTTAGCATCCGCAACATCAACACAATCGGGTATAATTATCATTAAATGGCTGTCATTACATTGGTTCCTAAGTTTATAGGCAGACGTTCAGGATTCAGACTTACTCATGGGCGCCGGCAGTAGGGTGCAATGGCGTACATTTGCTTTGCACTCCCCTGTCCGGAAAGGAAACAGATTATGAAATATATTTTTAGTTAATAAAGTGTAGATGCAGTTGCACCCATGGACTTACTACGTTACTCTGCTTGCGAAATTATTAAGTGATTTGTACCAAAATATTGTGCCGTCTGCGAGTATCGCTTGTCCCCACATAATAGTTCATATTAGTCATTGTTATTTCCCACACGTCAAACCTGAGCATGCCTCTTAAATCCCTATAAATCTTTAGTTGAGCGATTAAAGTACGCAGCGCTTTTCGGAGTGGCGCTGCGCCGGTGCGGCGGCGCTTCTCTCATCGCCTCCCACTCGAGCGCTATCGCCCGTGATCTACGAGCCGCGGCGCTGCGATGACAACCGCTTCACCGCAGCGCTCTTCAACCGCTCGTTACTCAACTACAACACCACTGTTTTGTCTCACTTCCTGACTACCATTCGTGGAAATTTATTACTTGGATACGCGGATCCGTGTGGTAACCAATTGAACTAACCGTTTTTAGGGTTTCGTACCTCAAAAGGAAAAAAGGAACCCTTATAGGATCACTCGTTTGTCCGTCTCTCTGTTGTCAAGACTTTTTTCTCAGGAACGCGTAAAGGTATCAAGTTGAAATTAATATCAAATACTCAGGTCTGCAATTTCTTGGAGCTGTGAAAAAATCAACCTTCTAAGTCAACGCAATTAAAAGATACGGCCGTTTGTGCCACATTTTTTGATACTTTCAAGGGCATCCAAAGGGAATCACAACCTATAGGGTACTTCCCGTTGACCTAGAATCGCGAAATTTGGGAAGAAGCAGTGTCTTACAGCACAAGTAAAGGAAAAAATCCGAAAACTGTAAATAAGTAGTTATATCACCAAAAAAAATTGTTTAACGGAATAACCTTTTCAAAGTCATATCACACTCGACACGGTTGCACGGAGACAGGAGCTTGCGGAAGTTATTTTTTTATTTTATTTCATGAGTAGGTGGTAAATGGTTACCCGGTTGTTAAAAGCCATTTTTTTTATGCTTCCGTACTTACAAGGTACTGTCTGTTTATCATAGGTAAGTACGGGACCCTCGGCGCGCGAGTCAGACTCGCATTTGACGGGTTTTTAACGCGTGATTGCTTCAAACAGAGAGAAGTGCCGAAATGAGTACTTTTAGCTACGAGTTCAAAATCGGAGGAATTAATGTCCAACTTCGTCTGCGTGGAAATGTATCATACATACATACATAGCATCACGCCCGAAATCCCTAATGGGGTGGGCAGAGCCACAAGACTACTTGTGGCCACGTTCGATTAATTAGTCCTAAGATGGTATGATGAACTGTATGGCGACAGGTGATCAGCCCATCGCCCATACTGATAGTCCACCGTGTTGGAGAGGACCCGTCCCTTAGTCGACTTTTACGACATGCCAGGATGATAAGCATCTGCACGCATTCTATGCTATTTCTTCACTCCCAAATGAAATGTATCAATGTATCAATATATGTATGCATCAACTCAAAGATGTGTGTACTGATCATTCCTCACATGAGAGGAGGCCTGAGCCCAGCAGTGGGACATGTATAGGATGTTGATGATGATGATGATAATGACGATAACGACGAGAACGACGACGACGAGATCCGTACTCAGAGGGTGCCAAACTGGATCCTATCGCTTGTTACAATGTTTATTCCTCACAGCATCAAATATGAAACTATAATAGTTTTGTAAAGTGTAGTTTTGTACTGAACACTACGTGCGCGAGTCTGACTGGCATTTGGCTATAAAGGGTTCCGGAGTTTTCGCCATGTCGGTCCGTCTGTCTGTCTGTATGTTTGTTTGTTTGTTATCGTAGGCACTTTTCCTCGAAGACTATTATTAAAGTTACTAATCTGAAATTCTGTACTACGCATAATAAAAGCATATGTAATGATGTATTAAAGGAAATCTGTCACGACTAAAGTAGGTTCATTGGTGTTATAGGCGACTTACTTCCTCGACTAACTTGTTAATACAAACTATTTACTATAATTTCATAATTTTATTATTTATTTTTTATTTCTCATCGTTCCTTTTAGGCAGAATAATCTTAACTAATACGCTTTTTCACTTTAGATATTAAAACAAAACATAATGATTGAACGTGTTTTCTTGACTCACAGTGAGCTTAGCGATGAGGGTATAGGCCTGTACTCCGAAAAATTTAATTCGAACTTCGTCCTATATTTGTCTAGGTATTTACATACATACATACATACATACATATAATCACGCCTCTTTCCCGTAGGGGTAGGCAGAGACCACTTCTTTCCACTTGCTACGATCCTTACATACTTGACTCGCTTCGTCCACTTTCATTATTCCCTTCATACATGCTCTTCGGTTTAGGGTACTCTTGACCTGGCCCTTTTTTCAAGACATCCCCTATTTGGTCTTGAAACGTCCGTCTAGGTCTACACCTTCCAACCCTTTCATTCACACTCGCCTTATACACTTTTTTCGTCAATCGTTCTTCATTCATTCTCTCGACATGGCCAAACCATCTCAGCATACCTTTCTCAATTTTTGTCACTCTTTCTTCTTCTTAATTATTTATTTTTTTACAAAAATTACAACAAAACCACAAGATGGTTTTTAAGCACAAGCATAAAAAC
Source organism: Tortricodes alternella (assembly GCA_947859335.1). Taxonomy (NCBI): domain Eukaryota; kingdom Metazoa; phylum Arthropoda; class Insecta; order Lepidoptera; family Tortricidae; genus Tortricodes; species Tortricodes alternella. The sequence continues at coordinate 14,238,703 of OX401970.1, read as the reverse complement.
CATCTTAGGATTTCTCTTATATATTTAGGTAGTCAAAGCAAGATACATCGCAAATAGCTTTCAGTAAATAATAATTTACTTTCTATACTTAGCTGGGTTTTCATATAACACTTTTTTATAAATGTCATTAAAATTCACGCTTACGGAATGGATTGTTGAGTATCATAATGTCAGAAATTGTCGATATCGATTTGCAGACGTTTCCTAGGACTGCCTGCACTATGAACCGGTCGTATTAAACCCTTCATAGAACTTAGTCATTATAAACTGACGCATTAAGTGGCTTGTTATCGAGTTAGGTTAGGTGACTTTTGAAACAAAATCATTCAATTTATTATTATTATTAAACTCGTAGATACTCGTTTACGTTTTTATAGACGAGGGTCACTTCAGTGGCCCTAACATGCATGGCACAAAGATAAATTAGAACCGTTTATCTCTATAACTATCTCTTTCCTCGGAACTAGTGTGAGAGAGAGACGCACTTAGAGATAAACGGCACAAAGATAAAAAAATATCTTTGTGCCATGCATGTTAGGGCCGCTGTTTTGGTTATACATATTATAATCTGTCAATACAGGCAAATTATTTTGCAACCGCCATCACGGCGTAACTATGTACAACTAACAAAGTGAGACCTTTGGTATTTGAGGACGGATTCAATTATGGTTGTTTATCTCTTTTGTACTTTAGATTAAATATACAAGTCTAAGGAGATTGGATATACAGGGTGTCCCACGGGAAGTTGCTAAAACTTTATAGCCCAATTCCTTCTTTAATTGTTAAGTAGAATTTCGGTAATCGACGTTTATGTAACTCAGTGTATGTACTTTTATTTCCGGCACTAAAGAGTTACAAGTACGTATATAGAAATGAGTGACCTTACGATTGAAGAAAAAGTGTATCTTATCGAATGCTTCTTCTCTAGAGGTAAAGTCTATGCAAACGCGTATAGAGGATTTAGAACTAAGTTTGGACAGCATAGAGTTGCTAGTGAAAACACTTTAAAAAGGTATTTAAATAATTTTTATGTATGTTTATATTTTGTTTTATGAAGATTTTGTGAACAAATTTTACTAAAATCATTTTTTTTTACAGAATTATTGATAATTTTATACAGTATGGTACTCTTCAAGACCGTAGATATGATGCACCAGGACCTTCATACTCAGTTATGACAGAAGAAAAAGTAGACGAGATATGTATCATTAAATTTATTGATCTTACAAAATGTAAAAAAAATGTACTAATATACTATTAATTGAAATAAATTTGTGCTTAAGAAAAATCTCCAGATGTCTTCTTTTTAAAGCAAATTTAATCATCTTAAAACTTGCATTCATTAAAAAATGATTGCCGATTAGTTTTAGCAACTTCCCGTGGGACACCCTGTATAAAGAGGCCTGCTTTTTCTTCTGAAGATGATATTGCTCGGCGTTCCCGAGTGTTCGCGAGAGTAGTCCCGTCTAGTCTGACCCGCGCACGCTAAAAATTTGTTGCGAATCTAAGCCGCGGGGGCCGCGGGGAAGTGGAGAGTAATTCACAATTTTTTACAGCCCGTTTGTCATCCATAATACCAAAGCGCTGCAAAATTCAAAAAAAATACACAGAAAATAAATTAGACCCGGTAGGCGGCGGTACGAAACCTTTTATTTATTTAATTTGGCGCTGCTTTTCCGGGCAGGATGACGTCTGCCGGGTCCGCTAGTAATATTATAAATGTGCACGTAAGTTTTTTTCTTACGCTTTCACGTAAAAACTACTTAGCCGATCATCATGAAACTTTGTACACATATTCTGTCAGGTATTGGGAAGGATATAGGATACTCTTTTATCCCGGAAAATTTTAAAGTTCTCGAGGGAATAACTATAACCGAACTCCACGCGGACGAAGTAGCGGATAGAAGCTAGTATATTATACATGCGAAAGTAACTCTCTTACGTTTTCACGCCGAAACCGCTGAACCAACCCTGATGAGTTTTGATATAGAGATAGATTGGACCTTGGAGAAGGACAGGCAACTTAACTAATTATTCTAAAATTTTATTGCACTATAAAGCTACACTTCCATCCATCGTCTCGCAATATCTCAGACATTCACGACATAGACTCACCATCGACTTGCAAACAAATGACATTCAGGTGTTGATGAAAGAAACGAATTCAGCAAACGGAGTGCCCGAATGGCCGGGAATGTTGTGTGACACAGTGCGTTTCTTTGGTTGCCGCAAGGAGATTGGGAGTTAATATACATATATACTAGTGGACCCGCGATAGCTTCACCCGCAGTATTTGTACCGACTGCAGCGCCATCTGTCGGGCTGATTTGTGAATCTAAACCATCCAGGGCGCCACCCAAACACATACAACAAAAATCATTCAAAGCGGTCCAGCCGTTTAAGAGGACTTCAGTGACACACACGTACAGAAGAATTATATATATAAAGATATACGGAGTGGTAACAATAAAACAATAAAATCAATGTCAAAATGATCTTTATTAAATTTAGCCTTTTACGAGCTCTTATAAAGGTCAAGTACGGAAACATCCTTACTGAAAGGAGCCGGCAAGAAACTCGATAAGGTTTCTTTTTCATAACAGTACTTTCACAATGGAACACAAAAGCTTCTGTTAGAAGCTTCCAAGATCCAAATCGGTAGGCAAATCAAAGTCCACTAAGTTTTGCGGACAGCAATATTGGCCGAGAAATCACAAAAACACTCGTAGCACATTTGTCCCTCAAATTTTCACATAGCGAGAAACCGAATTTGATGATTGACATCCTGATTTTCTGATATGCTTTCCGTTGCTTGTAAAGAATATCTAGGAATATCAAATGTAAGATTATGCTTAAATAACTTATATTAACTAGTAGCTCCGTGAGCCGTAGACCTCGCGACAAACTTAACTTTGCCGTTGGAAAACTGTTATCCCCATACATCGACATAGGTCGCGGTCAGTTTACCAACACTGCAATTTAGTTTGTGCTCGAAAAACCCCATATGTCGGCCATTATGAGAATTTTCGAAAAACTGAATAGACAAAAATATTCTATTAATTATCAAACTTGCACACAACATTTCACCTGTCTCTACAGGTCGCATTTCTCAACCGATTTTCGTGAAATGTTCGCAACGTTTATTGGGCAAAAATGCTTTCGTATGTCCAGCGGCTGTACGCGAGGTGTCTGTCCATTTGTTCTCGAGGAGAACCGCCGTACAGCCGCTGGACATACGAAAGCATTTTTTTTACCCAATAAACGGAGACACTTCGCTCGCTCGGTCAATATTTTCAGTCATCAATCAATTTGTGATTATCAAATAAATCCTATTTTTAATATCCAATGTATTAACTTATTTTCGTCGTTTTAGTTACATTGTCTAACATATTTTTTGGGGCAAAAAGAAACGTTGAGGATAATAAAAATATAACAAGCCCTACCTAGAGATTTTTGATTCAAGTCTTAAGAAGGTTGAATGTTTCATGATTCTACTAAGACAAAAATAACTGTATGAAGTGAAATGACGTCTGCACATTGAAGTTACGAGGAAAAGTAAGAACGCGGTGCTTTAAAATGGAACTAAGTAAGTAGTTTCTACACAAATAATTTACTATTGGGCAGATGGTGGCACCCTCTCACGGGCATTTTAACTTCTGGCACACTAGTGAGAATGTAGGGCATTTTGAATATTTTTCAATGATATCGGGATTGCAGTGGCGGCGACGGAAATCAAATAGGAAATTATTTCTTTACATCTAATTTACTTATGTCATGTTTTATTTCTACGATGTTGGTCTAAGAACAGTATTTTCGGAAATAATTGCAGATTTCGTTTAAACGCCATACATTTTGTACAGTCAACAAATGCTGTGACGTCATAGTTGTCGTCCATTTTGTATGGAGTGTTTTTGAGAGTGGTATGAACAGTGACTTTTCAAAACCTCATATAACTCATAAAATAAATAATATAAATAAATAAATAAATCGTGTGACAATCTTTACACAAATCGATCTAGTCCCAATGTAAGCTCTAAAGGCTTGTGTTATGGGTACTAGACGAATACATACTTATATAGATATATAAAAACTTAAATACATAGGAAACATCCAAGACTCAGGAACAAACATTCGTGCCCATCACACAAATATTTGCCCTTACCGGGGATCGAACCCGGGACGCTAGCTTCGGAGGCAGGGTCACTACCAACTAGGCTATCCGCGCCGTCACACATGATAATGTTTTGCGTACACATATCGTTTTCTATTTCGCATCACTTTCCAACATGAAATAAAAAAATGCATCTTCCCTATGGTACGAAAACGTGACAATCTGAACAATCTCCTTTAGCAGTACATCGCCTAGATACATAAAAATACTTAAATCGGTTAGATTTTAGTCTCAAAGCGGTTGGTTCGAGAGTAGTCGCTGTTTGTTTGAGTTAGGACGATTACCCGAGGCTCGCACGTGGTGGGCCGGCGCGCCGCCGACAGACGAGCGCCAGGCGCGGCCGCGATGGGAACGCTACGCATTACATGCAATTATAGCAACACATACATATGTATTCATCGAAAGCATGGCTCACAAATCACTCACCTTGTCCGTGTATCAACGCTGCGCCATCACACGATAACTAATAGGTACGAATATATACCGTTCCTCGAAACTCGAGCGGATTTTTCACTGAGTGTTTTAAAAGCATAGTCAACTTCTTTTAACAGATAAGCTGAGTGTGCAATGAACTAATGAACTTACCTGACAAGATGAACCATAATTACTAATTACTTACAAGCTGTGCTCTGGTTTAGTCATAAACCTTCCTAAGCGCGCATACGACACCTAACCAAAGTCAAACAAACATTTAGGTCAGAATGAGAATGGGGAAGTTGCATGAAAATCAAAATGAAGTTTAAATGATATATTATGAAAGTAAATGTAAACAAAAGGATATTACAGAAAAAAGCAAATCATTTAACCGATCATTTTTATTTGATTAAAGGTCACAAATATATATTGCTTTTTAGATCTGATTTTAGTTTTTTGGACATCCTCATCAAAATGTCATGTTTTATTTCTACGATGTTGCTCTAACAACAATATTTTTGGAAAAAATGCAGATTTCGTTCAATTGCCGTACATTTTGTACCTACAGTCTAACGACAGCTGTGACGTCATAGCTGTTGCCCATTTTTTATGGAGTGATTTTGCGAGTGGTACCTAAGTATGAACAATGAGTTTTCAAAGCTTCATAACTCATAAAATAATCAACATTAAAATGTTTTGCGTGCACAGATCGGTTTCTATAACTCAGCATTTTCCACTACAAGATGAAAAAAAATTGCATGATCCCTTTTAGAATTTAGATTAGAATCAGTCAGAAAAAAGGTTTAAATACATTATTTCAAGGGTTTACAGAAATTTGCTACCTACCTTTCCCATTCTAGCTTCAATCATCTCTTTTACCCCCTTCTAATTTTATTTTCAATAGTTTATATAGCGTATGCCCTGCCTCAAGTTGCTATTTGCATATGATATCGAAAACCGCATTAAACTCCGTCCAGCACTTTAAAAGTTTATCGCGCACATTCATTCAATCAGAAAAACAGACAAACACAAATAGACATGGAATTTAAAAACCGGCTAAGTGCGAGTCGTACTCGCGCACGAAGGGTTCCGTACCGTTATCTATAACGAAGCAAAAAAAAAACACGTTTGTCGTTTGGGAGCCCCCCTTAAATATTTATTTTATTTCAAATTATTTACTTTTAAAGTGAATATATATCTAAATATTCTGTGAATATTTCAAGCGTCTACCTGTTGCCGTTATCAATATCGAGCAAAAACGAGCAAAAATATCACGTTTGTTATATGGGAGCCCCCTTAAATATTTATTTTATTCTGTTTTTTAATATTTGTTGTTAGAGCGGCAACAGAAATACAGAAATACACAAAGTCAAAGAATAGGCTAAGTATTATATTTCCTGAAATTATAAATATTAAATTTCATGGTTTTCCTTTTATTTAAGATAGTATGTTATTTAGAAAAAAAAAATCCTTACGATTGAGCCTTTTGATCGCTATCGAAAAATTACGGGTATTTTTTACCATTTGGCGAGTTCGATTCCAGGTTCAAAAAGGCGATTATTCAAAAATCTTTGAATGCAATTTAAAATGTTTTTAAAACCAAAATGAAGTCTTCTTTCAGTAAAATTTTCTATGTACAATATTTAAGATACTTTCCCTCCATGTGGCATAGCTTTGGGACACCCTGTATAACTCTTTGAGTTTATTTGCACCTTTAAAAGTACTACTATTATCTGAGTACTTATATTATATTGGGTTTATTTCGACGCGCTATAAGTAAACGATAAACGTCTCAATAGTCATATTGGCCACTAACTCAATATGAATTGCTTTAGTAATAAAATCTACAAAAAACAGAATATACTAGGCCTTGAAGGGGAAAGGAAGGCGAAACAGACCACTTGACAGAAAATAAATATAGGAAAGAAACTATGAATTTTATTTAAACTTTTTCAAAGTAAAAGTAATCAACGTTGTTAACTCTATGTTACGTACGAATCAGACTTTGATAAAATCACAGACAATGAAGATATTAGATGATTTCTAATGCCTTCAATGTGTCCGTTTTACCTTCATGAGTGAGGCAAAATAGACCACACATGAAGGCAAAAAATACTATCTCATCATCTTCATCCTTTACTCCTGCGCAAAGATTATTATAATAAATAAAAAAAAAATCTTCCTTGAATTTCATTGGATTTATATTAACATTCATTTAATACTCTATTGAAGGCAAAACGGACCCAGACAAGGTAAAACGGTACCCCGGGTCATTTTGCCTGGGTCCGTTTTGCCTTCAATGTAAATTTTATATCAAAAACTAAAAAAAATTAGTTACCTTGCTAAATCAGTGCACGTGCGGTCGGTGGAATTGAGTACACTGACCGAGGGCGAGAATATGGCGGCCAACATTTTGACGTAACAAATTCATAGATGGCGTTACACGTATCAAAATTAAAAAGGTGTACCGTTTTGCCTACAGGATCCGTTTTGCCTTCCTTTCCCCTAAATGAAAGGCTTTCTGACACAATGCAACTTTACAGAAAATGGACCGCCATAGTCAATTATTATATCAAAATAGGGGATGAAAATGTGTATCGGAGAGGACAATCATCTTTGGTATTAGAAACATGAGAATTGGTATTATGATTGCGGTACAAATAAAGAAGTGTGATTTATTGATTTCGGAAAATCAACCCTTAGAGGTATTACATAGGGGTTCAAAATGTTTAATTTAGCATTGTCATTTTTGAAGATGGAAACTTAAAAAAATATAATTAAGCTGTCGGTTTCAAATGATGAATGACGTATTTGAGCGTTTCTGGTCAATCGACCCTTAAAAATATGACCCTTAATAGAAATATGGGCGACGTGGAACGGAATTTTTCACGACATGGCGCCGTACCGTGTTCATGTAGCGGCATGGTGGACCGACGGGCACCGCACCGTGCATTTGCCCGTTGCGGCAACATGCCGTGCATTTGCCCGTTGCGGCACCGTGCCGTGCCGTTGCACGTTCACGACGCCGTGCCGCGTGGTATGGCCAGGCCCTAAGTCAGCTCATATTCGAGTGCACTCGCACTTACATTTGAGCTGTATCGGCACACGACAATGTAATAGCATTGTGTCCCTACAGCATTTAAAGCATATTTCAATTGTGTACTTTTAATCTTTTTTCTTTGTCCAATTTATAATTATTAATGAACCTATATCGTCAGCTGTAATATGAATTGCGTTACCGCCAAAATTACGAAATTGAGTAATAAAAATGTATAGAACTCGACTGCAAATATTCCGCTCCGTCGTTTGGCGTGTTTGGTGCCTTTAAATTTTTGGTGTATTGAAAAAAATTGCGATTACGTTAACAAAAATTCAAGTTATATTTTTCATTTCAACTAGTTTTTGTGATGTATGTTATAATTTATGATAATCAGCCATTCGTAGGTTAATGTAAACGACAGATTTGGAAATACTATTTAATGTATCGACCCAAGGCGAAACAAAGTAGGTTGTACTATGTTCTGTGAGTTACGTTAGGTATGGTTTTTATTCGCATTAGTTTAAAGAATGTATAATATAATGTTACCATCATGCCATCTTTAAAACTATGATAGTAAGCTTTAATATGGTTTCTTTTTATTAACAGGTCTTACCAATTTAAGAAAATTACTATAGACATCATTGCAATAGGAAAAGTAGGTACAAAAAAAGTTACAACACTTTCTCTGAATGGGGAAGATGCACGAAAATCAAAATGAGGTTTAAATTATATATTATGAAAGTAAATGTAAACAAAAGCATATTACACAAAAAAGCAAATCATTTTGACTATTCATTTTTATTTTATTAAGGGTCTAAATTGGTGAAAAATATATATTGCTTTATAGTTCTGATTTTAGTTTTTTGGATATCCTCATCAAATTTATGTCATGTTTTATTTCTACGATGTTGGTCTAAAGACAGTATTTTCGGCAATAATTGTAGATTTCGTTTAAGCGCCATACATTTTGGACAGTGTAACGTATGCCGTGACGTCATAGTTGTCGTCCATTTTGTATGGAGTGTTTTTGCGAGTGGTATGAACCATGACTTTTCAAAGCTTCATAACTCATAAAAGAAACAACATTATAATGTGTTGTGTACACAGATCGGTTTCTATTACTAACCACTTTCCAATACAAGATGAAAAAAAATTATGCATTTTCCTATTGTAATTTAATTTTTTGGCTCTCCTGAAAAGTCAACTTTAAGCGGTTACGTTACTTCATATTACTACATGTATTGTCAATACATGTAGATAGGCTATTATCCTTTTTATTTTATTAATATCAGAATATTTTTATGGTTACGTACCTCAAAAGGACAAATATTAAAGGATCACTCTTGTGTCCGTTTTTCTGTCTGTCCATCTGTCACAGCCGATTGGCTCCGAAACTACTGGACCGATTGAGTTGAAATTAGGTACACATATATGTAAGTCGTTGACCGAAACACGAACTTGTTACGTAAAAAAAAATACGGACTTGTAACGTAAATTTTAGACATAAAGGCCACTTTTGGGGGGTGAATTAGAAAACAAAATAAAAAAGTTTTGCCAACAATGTGATCGTTGTGAGGATCTTACACATTTTTCTTTTTATAATATTAGGACAAATGGTTTTGTAGTTATTTAGGAACAAAGACAAAAATTTACCATAACCCCAGCCCCTTATCTCCGAAGCTACTTGAGAATAAGTAAATGCAAGTAATATTAGTAAAAGATATTTTATTTTTGAGAGATAATTGTACCAAGACATTGCCTATTTATACAATAGTACCTGGATGACCAAGCCTTGCTCGGCATTTTTTTGTTAAAACGTGTTTTTTTGGAAAAAATTATGCGTGGTAAAGATAGTTTTTCTCACAAAAGAAAAAACTTGAAAAAGAAAAGAAGGAAAATTACAATCCAGCACCACCTCCACCACCACCATTTGCCAATAGATGGCGCTTGTGCGATCGTGAGTAGACTATATCGACGGCCGATATCATCCATTAACGACCAATAAATCCAACCGTGCAAAATGACTGATTGTACAATATAAAATTATATTGATCGTCATTAGATCATATCAAATAATGTAGGTCAGTACCTAGCCTACCCGACGCGCAGCGCCATCTGTTGTCAGCATGTGCAAAAAGCCATCACATACGTAGTATCTTCTAGGTAGTCTGTGGCCATCACGCCGTAGTTAAACAGACTGGCAATAGATGGCGCTTGCAAATCGCGTGGTTTATTATTAATTTTTTAACGAAAACGTTAATTTTAATCTATTTTTGTATTTTTAAGACGAATCGGAGAACATAAGCTTTAAAATGACGTTTAAATCATTAATTTTGGTAAAGAAATAACGGAGATCTTGAGCGTCTTCAAAAAAATACCTTTTAGAAATAATTTAAAGTATAGGAAATTTCATATGATCACGGAACCCTCTCCACGCGAGTTTAACTCGCACTTCCGGTTTTTCATAGTAACATTACATGACTTGACTTCTGGTAAACTTGTAAGTAATAAGTAAGTAAGTAAGTGTGCATTCACACTAATATGCTGAAATCCTTTGTCTTGCAAAGAACTTGGACCATTCCACCGATAGTTACTTATATTTTGCAACTTGTGAGGCTCAACGCCCCTGTACAAACAGTCAGGGTTTTCAGAAGTATTCATATAAAACCAAGGAAAGTCCTTTGTTAATTCAGCAATGACCTTTACCCTATTTGCAACATAGGGATTGAGTTTTAAGGGTTATAGCTACAGTTTGTTATAGCTCAACCAACGTCCAATCTGCGTCGTTATCAGCATTAGCGCTATCGTACCTCCAGCAGCATTGCCACACGCGTGTCTCCACTAAGGCTAGCCACTGACCTAAAATATAACTGTGCAATATCACTGATTGCACAGTTATATTTTAGGTCAGTGGCTAGCCTAACAGCGCTTACAAACAAACAGCGCAACAATAGACAAAACAGGAAGAGGTCGGTGTCAGGTCTGTCCGACCGTCTGTCTGTATACGTCTGTTTGTCTGACTGTCTGTCCGTCTGTCACAGCCAATTTGCTCCGAAAATACTGGACCGATTGAATTGAAATTTAGTACACATATGTAAGTCGGTGACCGCAACACGGACGCGTAACGTACATTTTTAAATGGGGTGGGTAAATTGGAATATTAAAAAATAAGTTTCGCAAGCTGTATCGTGTGACATATCAAATGAAAGGGCTTGTTGTTGGAGAATATTAAAAATATTTTTTTTGAATTTTAATTTTTTTGCTTTATTAATGCTAATTAATAATTTTGCTGAGACATAAACTTAATTGAGGTCATTTTTACGTATACTGCACTTGGATTTAAGCAAAAGTATCACGCGCGGTATAAGTCAAATCCAAAATGGCGGTTTAGTACACAGTGGCTCAAATCACATGAGTACACAGTGATTCATAAGCCAAGTATATTAATTTAGAAAATTTAACAAATTGTAATATTTTTTGTTAATTTTCTCTTTTAGGATGGCTCTCGTTCAGCAAGGCCCCGTTAAATAGGGAAACAGACAGATAAGAACAAAAAAACGCTTAAAATAAAATAAAAAATGTTATGAGCGTGTGAAAAGCGTCTAAAGTTTAAGACTGAGAAATAAGTAGTCAAATTTAAGTTACCTGATTATTAAGTAATTTGTTCAATGCGAAAAGCCGAAAATTGCATTATTGTTTGAGTTAAATTAAAGATGATTCACTGTGAACTGAGGGCAGATCCACTGTATCCCACCCCCAGTACACAGTGACTCAAATAAGTTTTTTAAAAAAATACTGTTTATTTTCCAAAATATTACCTTGTTGAACTAAATCGATTAAAATAATCAATATACATTAGTTACACTATAATACTAACCCTTCTACATCTTTCCAACACCCGCCCAAATCAAGTGAGCATCACTCGAAAAAAAGTGACCCACTGTTGCCGCCTTGACCCTACGCAAAACATTATTGTGTTGTTAATTTTTTGAGATACGACGCATTGAAAAGTCATAGTTCATACCACTCGTAAAAACGGTCCATACTAAATAGCACTGTACTATTACGTCACAGTGTAGTTAGTGTATACCAGACCAATGTAAAAAGAGCCCTGACAATAATACATTTTATATGGCCGTCAGGGCTCTTTTTTATATTGCGCGATATATACAAAATATATGAAATTAGCAATTATTACCGAAAAAACTGTTTTAGGCCAATATCGTAGAAATAAAAAATGACAGAAATTTGATGAGGATGTCAAAGACTAGTTATACAGAACTAAAAAAACAATATTGTTTTTTCACTTATTTTGACAATATTTGACCCTTAATAAAAGAAAAAGTAATAGTCAAAGTGATATTTTTGTTTCTTTTACATGCATTTATTTACGTTAAGCTACCACCACTTTACTTTACTACTTTCCATAGAAATATATTAATATTTGTTACTATAGTCAAGTAGACAATTACACGATGGGAATATTTTCAGTAACACTGGAAATCGCACTCGACCATTTTTTAATTAGCGACAATAAATCGTGAGTAACACCGTGTTTATTTCAAGTGGTCATAATGTCTCACGACAGTTTTACCTAATTTGACTATTGCTAACCAGAGGTACCTATGGCACACGCGAGTTGAATTGTTTGCAGGTTTAAGAATAAAACATGATAAACTCGAGTGTAGACTCCAGTATGTGACATGTGTCGTTATAATAGTGTTATACCTACCGACATTTGCGCGTATTCAAGTGAGGAAGTGCATTCGGGATTACGAAACATTCTACATCTCTAAGTCACTTAACATTTCCAGACGCGGAGACATCTCCCTTATTAGATATTTATTATAATTAATTTGTACCCATTAGGTTTGTTTGCTACCCTTTTTATGTGTTAGTTTAAGTTAAAACTCTAATGTAAAAGTTATGGAAAAAAAGACTTACTGCTGAGTTTCTTGCGGCGTTTCTTCGCAGCAGATGTCACCTTTCGAAGCGCTGGTAGCTTCAGACATGTAAAAGAACCCATGTGGCCTACTTGGAAAATAAATATTATCATTTTCATTTTCTTTAGAACGGTTAATTATACTCGTAACTTTTGTTGGTTAAAGTGTTTCAAGACTACCTACTGCCGTAATATTGCTTATGTAAGTAAATAAAGAGCTTTTTGATTTACACCTCGAGTCGATTCATTTTTTCCGTTGTTATTTGTGGGAGAAACTCGATGCAATGACATTCAGCACGGCAGAAAAATCGGCAGGGATAATAAATTTTAAATACGCATGGACGACGTAACGGTTATTTAGACGCCTGACGGAACATATAAGCAATGACGCCAGTAGGGTTCGTTCCCGTACAGATTGCGCAGGCAATAGTGTTGTTTAACCTTAGTTCACCACACTCACTATCATGACACTAGAACCAGTCAAAGACATGATTAAAGGCTAGCAATATTTACGGAGACTCAAGCGGGGACGGGGAAACACAAAGAGATAACGCGAATCCAAGCCGTGAATGAATTTAACCCTATATTTGGCAGAACTCTTTTTAGGGGTTCTGTAGGTATCTCAAAAGGAAAAACCGGAACCCTTATAGGATCACTCGGGGACCGTAACACGGATGTGCAATGAAAAAAAAAGAATCTTAAACATGGGGGTCCCCCCCCCCCCGCCTTATCACCGAATCTACTGGGCATATTATTATTTTTTTACCCATTCGCAGCCATAAGAAGTCTATGGTATTTAAAATCCCCCTCCCTCCCTTTTAAAACCCTCTGCACGCGAGTTTAACTCGCACTTGTCCGGTTTTTCAGGTCAGTTCTTAATAGTGTCACTATATGAGATATTTCACATTACTGGAGGGTAACCATAATCAAAACTATTCATTTGCAGAGTAGTTTAGTTATTTATGGATACGCATTAAAAGAAAGCTTACTACATGGCATAGCGGATGGTGTATCTTTAAATATACATAGCCTAGTAAACCTTGCTTCATAGTGTAGCGGGTGGTTTGCACATGCCAAAATGACATGCATCGTTATAACCAGACCCCGTTATCAGTGGTGAAAATTTAATGAAAATGCTAGAGTTGGAATGCACGTTAATATTACATTCATATTTTTAACGTGTATAATTTGATGTAGGTACCTATTTGATGTAAACAAGATACTTATTTTATTCATAGGTATATGTTAAGGCAACGGGCTTAAAAAAGGTTTCATTTCGTTGTTAAACTCCATAATAGGTAGGTACGTTATTGTCATTTCTTTGTCAAAATATGTCAAATAAATATAAAGTTTAACACCACATAATTAAGAATAACTACTGATATTCAGAAAAGTAATTTAAAGTTCATATACAGAACTGTTGTTTTATTATAAGGCGATATTAAAAATAGTTTTCTAACCAAAACTTTTTATAGGTACATGTAGATACACGAAATAAATATTGTGTGACAACCCTATGATTCGATTTCATTAAATTTTCACCACTGATAACGGGGTCACCTCTGGTTATAACTAATAAGCCAATTAAAATCATACTGGCTAGAAAAAAAACACAGTCGTATAGTGTTAAGTGACTAATCACTTAATTATACTGTAACAGCCATTTATTAGCAAATTCCATATGAAAAAGTGATAAAACAACTGAATTTTACCTTGCGATGCGTAGACGCATCATTGCGGTCTGACATCTAGCGTGCTATTAATTGGCAAATTTTGTGTTGATAATGATAATACCAAATAATATATTTCTACTAATATTACCTAAAGATGACTGACTAAACTTAGAAATGAAACTTTTTGACAATGGGCAATGTGACACCTGGGACACCTTGGACATTATGCTCCTGAACGATGCGGCGTAAATTAGAACATTAAAAAAAAAGTTTTGTACACTATATCGTGACTTTTCAAATAAAATCGTTTTTTTTTTTGTCAATTGACTGACAAACGAGCTGACGGCCCACCTGACGGAAAGTGGTCACCGCCGCCCATGGACATCTGCAACACCAGAGGTGCTGCCAATGCGTTGCCAGTCTAGGGCGGATGGGGAATGGGGATGGGATGGGGATGAAGGAATAGGCCTCCTGATCTCGTCACTCACCGTACGAAACGCAATAGCAAGCTAATACTTTACGCCGATATTCTGTGAGAGTGTGGTACTACCCCGGTCGAGCCGGCCCATTCGAACAGTAATCATCTAGTGAGGATTACTGTTTGGCTCTACCACTACTGTGAGAATATCGTTGTGAGAACCTAGAATATAATTTTTTTAGATTTTTTTGTAAATAGTTTGGAAGTTATTTAGGAAAATATGCGAAAATTGACCATTATCTCCGAAACTACTGTGGCTATAATTTTGAAAAAAAAATACAGAAAATAGTTCCTTACCTATAGATTACAGGAATACTTATAAGAAGTCTATGGTATTTAAAGTAACATATGTACATGTACGGTACGGAACGGAACCCTCCCCACGCGAGTTTCACTCGCACTTGTTCGGTTTTATTATATATTATTATATGTATAGATTATCAGGGCCTTTTTTAAAATACCTAAAATAAAGTGTTTTAACTTCAATTTTGTGCCACTTGCCAAAGTTAAACTAGTTTAAACCTACTTCAAAAAAAAAAGGAGGAGGTTCTCAATTCGGCTGTATTTTTTTTTTATGTTTGTTAGGTACTTCAGAACTCCGTCATTTATAAACCGATTTTGAAAATTCTTTTTTTAATCGGTAGGGTATACCTCCAGTTGGGTCCCGTTGTAGTCAAAGTCGAGTTGTGATGAGAGGATCCATGAGGAATTGATGGAACTCTTCAAATATTATAGAGAAGCATATAGCAAGCATTAGTATTTTCTATAATAACTCAAGCAGTTACGTTCCAAAAGCATTATTTAGTGAAGTGGAACTGTTGATGAAGATCATAGATGATCACCGGAACTCCTAAATGTTGAGTATTTCACGGTTGGCGATTAAATTGCTGTATAAAGTTCTGAAGCAACTTATGTCCATGAAAATTCATGTAGTAAAATTGAAGAACCAGGAGAACTCCTCAACGATTAACATCCTTGCACCGTGGATAGCAACAGTTTGTAAATGGTGATGAGCAATTGGCATTATGCTATTGTTACTTGATGTAGTAAATGTGTGTCGTTAAATCACAGGATAATGAATAAAATGTGAAAAAAAACTTGCTTTTCAAAGGCTATTTGAAGTCGGTTTTTTTATTTTATAAATTATATGATTATGTTCATTATTTTTTCGGTTGTGGATATCCGGAAGAGGTCGCTATTTAGCGATAATACCGCCTATTGTTCCCTAACTTTATTTTGTTAGTGTGTGCTTTTCTGTTCTTTTTGTAGTGTTCAATAAAGAATATTGTATAGTAATAGTATGTTTTCAGTGATTTGACTGTCGTTCCCGGAAATTCCAAGGTGTTCACGGAATGTAGCGTGTCTTCTCTGAATAACGATAAAGATACAAATTAGGGTTTATTGAAATCATACCTACGCGAAATTCTCGGAAGTTATTCCTATTTATTTACCGGGCATACTGTTTATTGTTAAAAAATGTACCTAATTTTACTAACTTAAATCACTTCTTGATGTCCGGGAATATTCTCAAAATGCCGTTATCAAATAAACGCGCCGTTTTTAGACTGCAGCCATCTTTGACGTCATGTCTGGCTTGGTTAAGCTAAATTATTTAAGGTTAATATTTGTTATAAACACTATAAAACGTATTTTTTCCATATTCCGAGTTAATAAACGCGTTCCTGGTATGATGATGTACATACGTTCTATAAATAATGAAGCGAAAGATAACTACTGCCACTGTTTTTCTTTAGGAAAAAAAAACTCATTTAGCAGGCTGTGTTCAAAAACACATTTTTTTGGGTAAGTAATTAAAACTGCGTTCACTGTAATGATGCTCACTTTGTCGGACATAACATAACATATTGACTTATTTTCTTGAAGTTATTTTCTTTCTTCAATAATGCTTACAATAAATGAATACTGATAAAATGAACGGCCAATAACTAATAATAATCGTTACATTCATTTTTTTATGGTAAATCAGGTGTCAGTTTCTAAAAATTGCTACTTAAGACGTGTTCTCAAAATGATTTTTTGTAGGTAGGTACATGTTTCCACAAATAACATTGTTTTTTTTTTACTTTTGTATCATGTATTATAGTGTGAACATATTTAAGTATTTACTAATAATAACTTGTTAAAAATATCTAAAATTAGGCATTTATTTGCTAGAAAAGCAAGTTTTCCATCTTGGTGATTTTGACCCTGGTATCATTTCATTTATTTTTCGCCCTTTCGGTTTTTAAAGAGTACAAAATTGCTTTTTAACCACGTGCTCAATTTTGATGACCGAGCAAGCGGAAGACTCTATAATTGATGATTCAAAAATTAGAATCAAAAGACCACGAGGTGAAAAATCTTTGCACTCGAGTGCAACACGTAACTTTTCATTCCACCTCAGCACAGTATAATCCGAGGAAATGACTAAAGGCAAAAAAAAACATTTGCGCTTTAAACAGTTTCAGTCAATTCTGTTGGCGTCAAATAAACTTCCTCGTCGCTAGAATCACTCATTTTAGCTTTTTCACTTGTTTTCAAGTTCTTTGTTTTTAACCTAAGGTTTTAACAATATGACGTGAAAAGATAATGGCGCGCGCAAAGCAAATTAAAAAAAAGTACACCAAGAAGGTTCCGAGTCTGGGTTTTTAACAAATTAAAAAAGGTTGTATGATAAATTCGGCACCATGGAGGTAGAAGTAAATAGGTTTAATGAATTCACAAACTTAGTGCACACGATGTTCTAAATTCAATTTACTTTATCCTGTAGCGGATAAAAACGGCTTTTGCACTCAGATATCGAAGAGCAAAAATACTCTTTCCTAGATGGGGGAATGAAAAATATCTTTTCCGAACCTCTATTTTACCAAAATTCTTATTCTTCCATGTGATTTCAAGCCGATATTACGTCTTTTATGATTCTACAGTTGCATCCTAGAAATGCATCAAATGCACTAGAAGTATAAATAACTTTGTGAATGATCTTTACGATCAAATGTGTATTATAATTACTCCCTATATCGTTTTATCGTGATTCACATAGGACGGGCACAGGAATTTATTGTGAATTTACCCTGTGTTAAAGCTATAGTTACCATCGCAACACTGAATCGTAAGTAAAGTGACTTAATAAACCTACTCACGTGTAGAAGTATAGAAGCTTTATAATTGTTACAGAGTGCCTCGTTACTTTAATGATCATCCATCATCTGCGGTTTTTTCCTCCCTGCTGTCCACCTAACCTGCATCGTATTTCTCTCGACCTACGTTTCACCACCATCGTGATATGTTGATAAATCTTAAGAGCAATTGGGTAAATTATGATCAAAATCCCACTGTATTTGAATGTAATATTTAAAAACCATAACATAGACATAGGTAACACATTGTTTTATGTGATTTATTGGTATAAATTGAATAGCAACTGTCGTACATTACCGTTTAGGTAGATATATTTTATTCACTTTATAATACATTGATTTGTTGAAACGTTAAATGCGTGAAATGGAAAAATAGTACCTGTCACTATCCTATCTGAAACCGACCATAGTATCGTAATCGTAAAGGTAACTGCCGAATAGAAGTCAATCGAACGAACATTCGTTATTAAATCCTAAGTAAATTCAAATATTGTGTATTAATGCAGTTTTAACTGGTTTTAACAGTACATACGATATCAGTCCTGAGCACCGACTGTTAGGTATCATAATACGGCCATAAACGTCATTGGCGTGCAAAAACAAATAAGAGTCAGTATTTGGGACCTGGGACCAATTACCGACTATTCGTTTTTCGTTAAAGAATACTAACTGAACTACGTACCTACAATCCGCGCGCGAGTCGAGTGCCATCGGGGCCTGAAGTAAAGGGCGGCTGCAGCTCCCCCCACACACTGCGGGCGTGAGAGGCGAGGCGTGCGGGTAGCGGCGGGAGCTACACCCGCCCTATACTTCAGGCTCCGACCCGACGGCACTCAACTCGCGCCCGGAGTGTAGGACCTTGGAAACGTCGCACGGCCGTTGCCGATACTCGCGTCTCAACTCAACAGTGGCCTTTTCAACATGGGTTATTTGGTACTTAGCCATCAGAAGGCTATGACCGTCCATCGTCAGTCATAATCATAATAGTTATACGACATACTAGCGCCAAGAATCCACCAATCAGGTGGCTGGATTAACGTCGCTTGCGTGTCGCGTCGTGTCATCATTGCTGTTTTGAGCTCAAGTGAACGGCGACCTTTAGGCCTCGTCCGCACTGCGAATGTTTACCGCGCGGTTTTTTCTCGCAATTCTGTAACGCACTGAATGTTATATGAGAAAATTCGCGTGGAAAAAAAATCTGTGATCTGATGCAAATTGAAGGCCCAGTCCGCACTGCGAATAAAATTCGCGCGGTGAAAATTCGCAGTACTAAATATACTTGAGCCACAACCTGCTGTATATCTTAGCACATACTGTGATAATATTTTAACGACATAATACCTAATGAACACATTGTAATTTTTTCCAAAGGTACACCGGCGATGTTCGCAGGGATGCGCGGCGTGCATGGACAAATGCTACCCGGCGGGTCGCTAGCGGGCTCCTCGCTGGGGCTGGGTGGGTTCGGGCTACCGTCGGCGCTATCGGAGCGCAAGACGTACGCGACGCCGCCGCCGACGCCGTTGCCCGCGCTGCCGGCGCTGCCCGCGCTGCCCGCGCCCACCACGCTCTCCGCGCCGCCGCCGGCGCCCTCGGTCAGCTCCAGCTCCGCCCCCGTACACACTTACTACGACCACGTGAGATACTCACTACACCAGTAGCTGCAGACAATATACAAAGTTTAAGCTGAAGGCACACCTCGTACACTGACACCACCCGGTACCATTATATAAAATATACTAGCTATAAAAGCACAGCTTTATGATGGCTTGCGAATCGTATTCCATATACTAATATATATGTCTTAAATGATAATATATTTTTCTTCCAACTACGCTTTAATTTCACCATTATGTCTTTAAATATTCAGCACAATGCAGCACTTATTTGCTCTAGAGCAATAAAGTTGCATACAATAGTAGTTTCACCAAGCAGAAAGTGATTCATTACCGCGCTGTGTGTTAGTCTGGACCCCACGCAAGTGAGGGCTCTAAAAACACGAGCGAAATAATACATCACTTGATGCGAGGTGCATAATCTGCTTTTATTCAACTACTGCAAAAAGTTGTTAAAAAAAGTATTGTTAAACCCGACTGGCGACGTAAAAAGGATTTTTGGTATGGTGCGTCCTTAGAATTTTTATAGCCTATGACACTCACACGTTCTCCCCGAATCTTAAGATATCCTATTTATTAAAATCGGTCCAGTGGTTCAGAAGCTAAAGTGGAACATCCGCAAATTTACACAGAAAACTTGTATTGCTCAATTCATTTTCATAAAGCGCCATTTCTTTTTAAATCTTTTAGTAACCTATTATAGGTTATCTTATCAGCCAGTACTTTAAGCATAACATTTTAGACGGGACAATCACAGTTCGATATGGCCGCCGACACGGCCGACATGTGGACTGTTTTACAACAGCAAGTCCCCAAAAAAGTCAGCGGTCCCGTCGGACTGTGAATGGGCGGATTGGATGGCTGGTGGTGTAAACTTTATGATCAACTAACCAAATTAAAAAAAATACAAAACAATGCAATAAATAATTTTGTATGCAACTTTATTGCTCTACATAAGGGTAAAATTGATTTACTTTCCGCGAACGCGATTCCAATTTGTGTTACGTAATTGAGCAGCAGGTCTGCAATCTATTGGAGCTGTGAAAAAATCTACCTTCTAAGTCAACGCAATCAAAAGATACGGCCGTTTATGTCACATATTTTGATATACTTGCAAGGGAATCCAAAGGGAATCGAAACCTAGAGGGTACTTCCCGTTGACCTAGAATCATGAAATTTGGGAAGAAGCAGTGTCTTACAGCACAAGTAAAGGACAATTCCGAAAACTGTAAATAAGTAATTAAGTACAACACAAAAAAAAATCCTCTGCTGCACTGGGAGTGAAGAAATAGTATAGAATGCGTGCAGATGCTTATCATCCTGGCATGTCGTAAAAGTCGACTAAGGGACGGGTCCTCTCCAACATGGTGGCCTATCTGTATGGGCGATGGGCTGATCACCTGTCACCATACGGTTCATCATACCATCTTAGGACTAATTAATCGAACGTGGCCACAAGTAGTCTTGTGGCTCTGCACACCCCATTAGGGAGTTCGCGTGATGCTAAGTATGTATGTACAAAAAAAATTAGTTTAACGGAATAACCTTTGCAAGGTCGTATCACATTCGACGGTTGCACGGAGATAGGAGCTTGCGAAAGTTATATTTTGTTAAAGTCAGACTCGCACTTGACCGGTTTTTTTTAAGTTGGTTAGTTAATCAAGAAATTTACACGACTAGCCACCCATTCCGCCCATTCACAGTTCTTGGCTAGTTTTTCGGCAATTTATTGTTGCAATTTGGGCTACATATTACATCAACAAATGGGGACAAAAAGTATGAATGTAAACTTTTGAGGAAAGCCCAAATTGCAGCAATAAATTATCGGAAAACTAGGCCGTTTACGAGCCCCTAATGTAAGCTCTATGCTACGCAACGGTGGGGTGGGGATGATGGTGCATTAAAGATCGTGACACGACACTGGACGGGTGTGTGTGTGTAGAATGTTTGGATTCTTCGCGGAAGTGACATAGGTACAACCTATACATATAATAAAATCGTAAAGTGGAAAAAGTCTGTAAATTGATAACAATGAAAAAATGCAATGGGGGCTTCAGAATGAGCAGCAGAACAAATCCCAATGTTTTTTTAATTTCATGTCTGTTTTACTGTCTGTCTGTTTATCTGATTGTCTGTTTGTCTGATTGTATGTGCACGATAAACTTTAAAACTAGGTGCGGGGTGAATTTCAATGTGGTTTTCGATAATATATTAAGGGAAACTGCAGGCAGGACATAGGCTATAGAAACTTTTGGAAATGAAACTGGAAGGGGGGTAAAAAAGGGGGTTGAAGTTAGCACCTATGGAAAATACTAATTCGGCGATTTTATAAACTTGAAACTTGGTATAACTACTCTTCACAACAAGTAATTAGTTATAAGTTAGACAAATAAAAAAACTACCCCTACAATGGAGTGCCTTGGGGCGTTAAACTTTGTATATGAATAACCGATTCCATATGTTCCATACGAACGTGAAACTTTGTATACTTAAATGCAGTTCAAAACAAACAATTAGGTAGGCGATCGAGAGAAAAAAACGAAACTACTCCTAAAAAGGGATGTCTTAGGGCCTTAGGGTATTGAACTCTGTATTGGAAAAACTGATTCCATTTGTTTATGAACTTAAAACTTGGTATAAATGCAGTTCAAAACAAACAATTAGGTAGGCGATCGAGAAAAAACGGAACTACTCTTAAAAAGGGATGTCTTGGGGTATTGAACTCTGTATTGGAAAAACTGATTCCATTGGTTTATCAACTGGAAACTTGGTATAAATGCGGTTCAAAACAAACAATTAGGTAGGCAATCGAGAAAAAAAAAACTACGTGCTTAGTGTTCAGCGTAGTGGACATTTTGCGATTTCGACGTTCTGCGTGTTGGACGTTTAGCGTAGAGGATGTTCTGCGTGTTGGACGTTTAGCGTAGACGAGATTCTGCGTTTGTATTGGACATCTTGCATGTTAGATTTTCTACGTATTGGATATTCTGCGTGTAGGACTATCGGCATATTGGACATTCTGAGTATTGGATGATCTGCGATTTGGATATACTGCGTATTGGATCAAGTGCCAAGTTTGGACAATTCGCGTATTGGACATGATGTGTATTGGATAGTATGCGTCGAGAGGGTGAAAGACGCCTTAAGAAAGTCTCTTAATGCTAGGTACTGATCTACAATACAACTGTGCAATATCACTGGTTGCATAATTATATTGACTGTCAGTAGATGATATTGACGGTCGATATCGTCTAATGACGATCAATACAACTGTGCAATATCACTGGTTGTACAATTATATTAATCGTCAGTAGATGATATTGACGGTCGATTTTGTCTACTGACAATCAATACAAGTATGCAATAATACTGGTTGCACAATTATATTGATCGTCAGTGGAACACATTGATGGTCAATATCAACCACGTTATATTGTAGTTTAGGGGGCCTCCACGCCTTCGTTTCCCCAGCGCCTCGAGACCTCTAAATCCTGATCATGCACCGAATGATACCTTTCTTAAGAGAACTGTGAACCTATCTAGGTCTATCCGTTTTCATTTTTTCACTGTAATCAATAAATTCAGTTTTATTGTGGTTTCAGTATTCTCATACAAAACTAATTTCGGCATTATTTGACTGTCGTGATCTTTAATTAAAATTCAATAAAACGTATAGACCTAGATTTTATTTTGACTGACAACCTATCAAAAATTAGTCAAAATCGGGGTTAACCTTTGAGGGGTGGAAATCGTTATCGGCTTTTGTACGAAAAGGGTGATTTTTGCCCTTGGTCCACAGTCCTCTTAACCTTTTGAACGCCCCAGTCGGCTGTGCCGTTTCCCATACATTTGCGTCGGCTACAACCGTCGTCGAGCACTCGTGCCACGCTTTTTCGCCGTTAGCCGTGGCGTTCAAAAGGTTAAAAACACAACACTCGTTTCTTCTTCATTTACTTCCATTCTTTACTACACGTGTACTCATGCACCTCATACAAACCATGAATTTGAAAATAAAATAAGTGACAAGTACCTAAGTATTACTTATTTCATAATTGTTTTAAGTGGTCCTTCACAGAGGATTGATAAGTAATAACAAAAAGGACAATTTCCTCTCAAGATACGAATGCATTTGAGTTCAATCCATCAGTGGAACAATTTGGAAAAAAAATATCCAAACAGTTCGAGTATCAAACTAGTACGACTGGATGGAATAAACGGATTTCTTTTTGTACTTAGTCATCTGTAAATGTCAACATATAGGTACTTTGCACCTCCAAAGCTGCACTGCTGTATAAGCCCTGCTACATCGCATGGATTATTTTTCAAGGTTTAGAAGCTTTTTACCCGCACCTCGTTTCCCACCCAAGCAGGCAGGTCTCACACTTGACATAGGGACAAACCTGAAATGATATTCCAATTAAAAGATTGTACCTACTTCAGAATACACATAGTGGAAATCTCAACACTATCAGTACATTTGGACTTGAGCCTAGTAAAATCATCAAGCACATACAATACAGTATGTATCCCGCAAGGGAGTATATTGGGGCCCCTCCTATTTTTAATCTATATTAACGATCTACTGGATGGATCGGACCATGCCTGTACCTACTTTACCGATAACATCTCGATAATTATACCAAAGAGTAATAAGAATAATAATATTGAATATAATAATGACATAAATAGTACTATTTTTAAAATAATTAAATGGCTTAATTACGACAATTTACAAGTTAACATTAGTAAAACAAGGTATATACAATTTTACAACCGAAATGGAAAAATAAATGAATTAGTAGTCAAGTACGATAATAACACAATAACTGAAAGCAATCATGTAACATTTGTAGGTGTAGCCATGGACGATACATGCTCTTGGAGTTTTGATTATTGATAAGGTATGTAATAAGATAAGTCGCTTTACGTATGCTCTCTGGCGTTTATACAAAGTGGCCAACACACAAACGGTACCATCCTTGTACATTTTCGAAATATGAGTCTTTGTAAAGTTGCATCCAGAATTGTTCAGGAAAACCAGTGACACATGCTACTTTCTTACTACAAGTCTGTTCGGCGACAGTTGATAAATATTATGATATCGTTATGAAATAGCGACTGTCGCTTAACTATCGCAAACTGTATGACGGGCGTCGCTTATCGCCGCGCGCACTGAGTTTCGCGGTACGAGGGACGCAGATGTTAAAAAACGCGGTATATCACCGGGCGGACGGTGGCGAAAAAAATATATTTGTATTATTCATTTACACAATCGCCATATTGCAAATTAATGTCATATATGTGCGCGTTAAATGTCACATAAATCTGCACTGGCCGAAAAGAAACGAAATAGAAAAACAGTATCTATGACACGTGTTTAAAATGCGTTGAGTATGACGTGCTTGTGTCTTTCTATAATATGTCATTGGTTTCGAGTGTGTCGTTTGGGTTTTCGCGTGTTGCTTATTGTTTATACAGTTAAAAAATTGTTTAAAATTGTTGTCGTTATCGTTGTTTGTTAAGGCTCGGGCAAACCGAGCGCGTGTGCGGCGCATCGCGTTTTTAACGCGGACCCGCGCTACTTTATGCTGTGCCGTGTTCAATTCGCTTTGCCGTTCTACAGATCGCGCGGGTCCGCGTCCGAGACACGAAGCGCCGCGCACGTGTTTGGTTTGCTCGAGTCTTTACTGTTACAATGTATTTTTTCCTTGAATTTTTTATTATCATTAGTAAAAATAACTAGCGGACCGCTATTTGTAATGAGTTAAGAAGCCCTGACTTTTAACTTTTTTTATCAACTCTCGCCGAACAGACTAATAGATATCCGAATAAGCTGTCACATTACCTGGAATGAACACAAAGATATTTAGCAGAAATTGTTTTCCCATAGACTCCGGATATTTAATAAGCTTCCGAAACATTACCAAGAATTAACAACCAAAGACTTTAAGCGTAAACTGTCTAAATGTGGCTGGAAGAAAAATGTTTTTATACTGTAAGACATAAACACGTTACAAGGACATACCTGAATAATAATTTTAGGAATTTAATTTAAATTTGAATCTAATTTTAACCTTAATATAATGTATGAAACAGTACTTAGTAAACAATAGGTAATGATTTATTCTTATGAAAATTTGCATGTCATTGTATGACAAAACATGTGAGACTATTATATTATCAACCCTGACCAAAGAGGCGTGTTTCCTGAAAAATTCTAATTAGTCCGTTATTTACATTATAAAAAAATATTGAACACATATTTTTTTATTTGTCAATTAAATAAAAAAATACGAAAATATAGTGCGTTGAAGTTCCGCGTGACGTCACGACTTTACACACTTTTTACCATTAACTGACGTCATTAGCCCCCACTTCCGAACTTTGAATGCAAAAAAATACGTGTTCAATATTTTTTCATAATCTAACTGACGGACTAATTAGTTTTTTTTTTTTTTTCTTGAAACATCCCTATTATATACCGTGTTTTTACGCAAATAAATAATCTTTATTTTTTTCTTATTCTTATTCTTATACCCTTGAAACCTAAGTGCCTCAATCAGTTGAACCAGAGCTCTGCTGGCAACACGGAAGCTGACGGAAGCACAGGAACATTAGCACTGTGTTTCTTGCCTATCACACAAGAACATGGAAGAGTGCATTCCTTGTGATGTGAAGTACTGCTAGCCTGACTCCACCCATGCTATTCATAAAGACCTTTCAAATTTGATACAGAGTCAATACGATTCCCATGAATCTTGCAAATACTTCTTCTCTGGTTCTGAAAGTCGGCGGCTACACGTAGAGAAGATAAATATAAACATATCTAGTCTACTTAATTTTTATTTTGGTTATGGCATCGAACCTTGTTTCCTCGTGGTGTACCTCTTATCTAATTGCTTGACCACGGGATCATTCGATCCGTTCGGTATTCTTTGTATGAAACTCCATACTGTAACGCACACTTATCAGCATCGTACCAGCATCGCCTCGCCTCGGCACAAGCTCGTGAACCGCAAGCGGCGCGTGGGCCACTCGCTGGCACCGCGCTTGCGACTCGGCGTCGTCGGCGTGGGGTCGACGCGCAGAGCGCCAGTGGCCCACTAGTGGACGTCCCGCCGGCTGCTTGTCCTCCGCACACCCTGCGCCACCGCATTCTCATAGCAACTGTGATCGTGCCGCGTACGGGTTTAGATTAGAATTTAGATTGTGGTTTATTTAAATTATTAAACATGCAAGAAGATAAGAAAAATGTATGTTCGAAACAGTATTACAAATCGTTTGCAAATAATGAGTAAGAAAAAAAGGCTGCCATTTTGAACTTTTAAGTTACTGGACCGATTACTTTCAAATTCAGGGGAGAGATATGCCTCTTTGAAGAGTTGGCTACCTTGGTATCCCTCCCCCCTGGGATTATCCAGTGTTGCCAAGTAATCCATTTTTTGGCTAGGTCTAGTAACATTTTGACTCAATTTAGCCCACCGACACAAAACAGATAGGTACAGAAATCAATCTACATACAAGTGCCACAGTATATTCAAGTATACAGTATTCCATCTTCATATAAACGGCCGAAACGACGTGCTTCGAAATCTCGGTAAACTTCGCTACACAACAGTCGCTGGTGCGCCGCGGTTGGGTACGGACGTGGAGTGTGACGCGCTCCTGCGCTATTATTTAAGTAAGTTATGGCACGAGAAATTTTGATGTTTTGGCTATTTTAAAAGCAAAATACATAAAATGCATTTTTTATTCTATACTGACTTACAGTCACTTTTGAAACTAGAAATACCTAAGAATTATTTCTACTTAGTAGAAATAATGAATATAAAAACTTACATGATTCGCAGTAATATTTCATAAAGGATACTACGACAATTTAATATAGCATTATCAAATACATAACCCAAAGAATACAGCCAGTGGCCAGCCCTACTGCTTGTTTACATTCCGAGCGGCCGTAGGTAATTATTTTGAGGACACTGCCGAGACAAAATACTGCTTACTTGATTATACTGTGCAATTGGGCCGGGTGGTACGGGCTAGTTGGGGCCGGTGCGAGCGCGACTGCCGTCCGCTTGAGACACGCGGCTGTGAACTTTTTTGTGCAATAATGGAGCAACAAGAAAAAGAGTTATTATAACTGTTCAGTGGACGGTTGTGTAAATTCAACATTAAACGGTGAATTGTCGATTTTTAAGCTATCAGTGGTTTCAGAGATGTAAGTAGGTATCTGCTTGTAATTCGATGGTTCGTTTTAACGTTACACAGAACAGTTAGGTAGGTAGGTAAGCGCCCCGCCCCGGCCCCCGAAGAGTTTGTTGGGTAAATTCACGCCACCTATAAGTTGAAAACATGTTTTTTTTGTTTGTGTAGATGTTGTGTTCTTTTTAGTGTCATTTGATAGGTTTAGGTCTTACACGGTTAGTGCAATGGAAATTGTATAACTAGGGTAATCCATTTAGAAGTTATTAGGGATTTTCGATACTGAAAATTGACAAACGTAAAATTTTGTATGTTTCTGTTCTGTAAACTTTTTTGTATTGTAATAGTAGGCAGGTTTATTGTTTTGTTTTGTAGGATAATTTTTTGCTATTACGGGCTATAGGTACTGGTATTTTAGTTATTATTAATTTATATTTCCATTCTTCCCGTTTCATTCTCAACAATAAATCAAACAACTAGATACGAGTGCCACTACCACGATAGTGTTTTGTGCATAAGCCATAGTTGACAACCCTAGAGCGACCGCCGAGCGCCTAAAGTGAAGTACATACATGTGATTGACTTCTGTACCTCTCTATTTTGTGCCACAGATAGAGATGGGTACGTACCCGGGTAAATACCCGATATTTACCTACCCGCGGGTAAATACGAGGGTATTTACAATTTTTTCTATTTTTAAACTGTTTTATTAATTCAGTGTCTAAAACGAGAGTTATTTAAACAAATTAGGGCAGTATTTCGTTAATCATTTTAACTTAAAGTGCGCATAGTCAAGAAAAACCTTCTATTTAATTTATTATGGTCAATATTTGGTGACAATACATTTAAATGTATGATATACTGTTCTCTATTGGTAATAATTTAACTTAAAAGTAACGTTGCGGATTGACTACTTGCGATTTAAGAACAAATACAGTTAAACAAAAAATACTTCTCTCTCACTCTGTCTTATTTGAACCTGACTGTCAGTCGTTATCTTTCACATCCCACAGCCAATAATAAGCTGCCAAAAGCGGTTATTTTATTGGCTTAAACTTAACCTAGCTACCTAACTTATATTTCTTACAACTGGAACCTCATGCATCGTAACAAGGAAAGCAATGATACCTACCGACGAAATTCATGAGGATATTGAAAGCTGACTAATAGCGTCTTCACGCTCAAATACTACAATCAGAAGTCCATACTGATGTCGAATTTATTTATAGATTTTAATATTTTGATCAGTAGTGATGGTGGATAAGTAAATTAAATAGGTTTTTCTTAATTAAGCAAGTTGATGTTTTTGTTTTCATTTTAATACTGTTAATTACAGGCTTTGCTTATAAACATCAGCGGATATATGTGTATATATATATATGTATATATATATTACGCTAGCAACACTTACGCATTGAAATTGACTGAATAATTAAATTTTAAACTAAATATAAAAATAACCAACTCACAAATTATAACTTTAAATATGTTAAGTTTTAATTAAATAACATTGATTATTATTAAAATAAAAGATTTTTTGTTAATTTTATAGTAAGTAAATAAATACTTTAGTGAAATAATAGAACACTAGAATAGTTTAATTTTACACTTTTGACTAGAGATGCAACGCATATCCGGTTACTATCCGGTATCCAGCCTATCCGGCCGTGATTTTAGTATCCGGCCGAATACCAGATACTGAGTCGCTGTCCGGCCGGATACCGGATAATAAAAGCTGGCATCAGAAATAGGATACAACAGATAAAAAGCCATTAAAAATAAACTACGTCAACGTCAGTTATTAAATAAAAGCTTAGTTTATTTTTATTTCAACATAAAACTTCAATTCACATCACCTCGTGCACGTTCAAATATTCCCAATTGATGGAATAGAGCATGTATTCGACGTCAAAAGGGCCTCCCCGGGCACTTACAATTCGTAACAAGTTGAAACCTGCTCGCCGCGCGTAGGCCGTGCCAGCTTACACGACTTAACAGATGCCTAATATGCAGCCGGATATCCGGCTATCCGGCAAATGGCCATGCCGGATATCCGGTATCCAGCCACTATCCGTTGCATCTCTACTTTTGACACATCTAATTTAATGAAATAAAACCACTTACAGATTGAAAATCGCATCGTTTTTATATACGTGATATATTTCTGATATATATCAGATATACATATATCAAATATCGGAAAATTTGATATTTATTATAAATATCGGATTTTTACGAACATGTGCATTGTATTTAATTTCCTAGTTATTCTTGTTCATTTTGAATTTTATTGATTTTTTATCCCCATATTATGTAATTAAGCTTACTTTAAAACATATCTACATACTTTTATAACAATCCGTAATAAGCTAATTTTCTGAAAAGTATCTACACGTCAAATCGGGTAGATACGGGTAAATACCGGGTAGAAAGGTATTTACCGGGTATTTACCCGGGTGGGTAAATAAGGTAAATACCCACCGCCCATCTCTAGCCACTAGAAGAAGTAAAGTGGAAACATTTTCACGTTTGAAGACGGATTAAATTATGATTGGCTATCTCTTTAGTACTAAAGATAAACAGCTAAAGTCTAAAGAGATTGGCTACATGCAACTTTTAGGCCCCGTTTCCAAAGACGTAATTTTTACGCCGTAACGCCTGTAAAAATTCCGTCCGTGGAAATTGTTGCTTTATTACTGTCTTTATTATCATTATTAGTAGAATAGTTACGTAGAACGAAACTTCTTGTTGACTTTTTGTGCGACAGCTCCGAGCGCGGCAAATACGAATTGCTTTTTTTTTCTTGAACAAAAACGAACGTAATGATTAAAAAGTTTTTTAGCTTCTTCCATAAATAAAATGGCATCTGTTTGCGTTACAATTTTAAGCCACTTTCAGCCACTACATGGGGTCAACATTTATGCTGGTACCACACGATCGTCCAACACCATCCAACCGTCGATGTGTGGAGGGTGGTTCGGACACGTTGGCGCGAGTTTTGCTGAGGTTGGCTTGAGATCGGAAAGTTTCGGAGTTGGGGTGTTGGACGATCTGGTGGTACCAGCCACAGGTACCAGCATATATTTATTTTTATATTAAGAGGGGGGCAAACTATCAGGCGGGTTACCTGATAGTAAGTAATCACCGCCGCCCATGGACACCCGCAACACCAGGGGAATCACGGATGCGTTGCCGACCAGAGAAAGGAGTAGGCTGACAAATAGGCAGACGGCCCACCTGATGGAAAGTGGTCACCGCCGCCTATGGACATCTGCAACACCAGAGGTGCTGCCAATGCGTTGCCAGTCTAAGGAGGATGGGGAATGGGCATGGGATGGGGATGAGGGAATAGTCCTCCGGATCTCGTCACTCACCGTATGAAACGCAATAGCAAGCTATTACTTTACGCCGATATTCTGTGAGAGAGAGTGGATTAGGCGTCTTTTACATACAAGCGGGCGCGGTGGCGGGCGCGCTGACTTTTCTTAGAGCGCACGTGCGTTTCGTACGTGAACACTTGCATAGAACGCCATCTGTTTGATATTTCGTGAAAGCGCCCGCCACCACGCCCGCGCGCTTAATGTGAAAGACGCGTTAAATTTCTATAGTTGGCGAGATTTTTAAAGTCACTTTTGACGTTTCCGAAGCGACAGGCAACGTCAAATTTAATATGTTCAATGAAACTTACTTAAAAAAAAAGCAAGCGGGTCTAGTACATACTTTCTAAAATTCCCCAAATATATCTACCGATTTTTTTTTCACTCAATCAATACATTTCACTTTTTTTTTTCTTTTAAAATTTGTAATCAAAGTACCTACGACTGATAAACAATGACGTTCCATTGTTTTTATTTTATTTTATTTAGAGCTGCATCAATTTGGGTCGTGTTGTAGTTCCTGTACACATCGAATAAATCTAAAAACTACCAAGTTAATTTTAACGTATTCAAAAACCAAATACTAACAAAATTAATTTAAATAGGCTAAATGTGAACAATTCAAATTAAACAATGAAATTGTGAGGTTGGTTTAACCGTTTTCATTACTACACATTCTCTATATAATCGTATTTGAAGCTGTTGAAACAGTATAAGGTTTTAGTACTACTAAGTTTTGGCGAAGTGTCAGAAATTTCGATAATCATAATCATATCTTTTCATAACCTTAAGTACAATTCGATTCTTACTTAAATCGGATTATATATCTTACGACGCGCTTTAGCCCCACCTCTATTTGCGTCAATTAACAAACGTCAAAAGGTATTTTAAAAATCTCGCCAACTATAGCGACTTTTCAAAACTGTTTAGTCACTTTCGTCGTTTCTTGTTTTATTGACTTGGCAACACTACACTGTTGGATTATCAAACAAAACAAATCAAATATGTCTATTCGTGACAGCATTAAATCTTTTATGAAAATATTTAAAATATCATCATTTCTGAGCTGCAGTGGATTTATTGTTTACTACCATATTCGTCGAACGAATAAATCTATTGATAGTATTGTCAATGCAAACGTTCTTGATGTCGAGAAGAAAGCCGCTGAGTACATTTATATCGATGATCCGTCCTACAGTCTGACGCTGAAGATGGAACGTGATAGAGAGAATAGTCAGTCAATCGGATTAGGTCGTATTTGGAAGAGTTTGAAGCACTCTCTGGCGTGGCGGTTGCTGTGGTTGTGCCGCCACGGGAGCCGGGAGCAGCGCAACGTCGCGCTAGAGCAGCTGGCCGCGTTCAAGAACAACAAGGTGTGGGACTGCACGAAGCTGGCGCAGGCCATCGACGAGAACACGGCCGTGCTGCTGGCGCGCACGCGCGGCGCCGACCTGCGCTACTTCCTGCCGCCGCCCGTGCACGTCCGGCGCGCCGCCAAGTCACCCGAGCTGCTCTCCTTCAGGTTGCACGACCTCATCGTCGCGCTCCAGCATGAGCATCCTCACGGCTGCATAAAACACTTCATTTCAAAACATTTTGCTAATGTGCAGGAGCAAGCCATGGAGGCTGACAGCATCCCAGCAAAGCCAGACAGCTTGAGTGAGCGTGACTTGTGTCTGTTATGCTTGGATGCTATTCACCACCACATATGCATATACAATAGTAAGAATTATGAAGATGACAAGTCTACAGCTCTGTTAATAAAATTGGGACTGCTGTCTCGCCTGGCTGAACTAATGTTAAGGCATCACAGAGATATAGACGTGGACTTAGCTGTACTACGTATTCTTACCGTCTTAAGTGTTCACACAGATTTACTAACAGACTTTTTTCAAAATGGATTAATTAAGGAATTAGCTAGACTAGTACGGTCAAAAGATGTCCGATTATCAAGTTCTGCAGCAGTGTGTTTAGCAAATCTATCTGGAGAGCACTGCTACAGGCCTGGGCTATATTTGTTACATCCCATTTATAGAACTCGTTCCCCACCGACTTGTGACACTCTCCTAGTTCATGGACTAAGAGGTGGAGTATTTGTGACGTGGAGACAGCGTGATCGCAAGTGTGCGGAACCAGTTGGTATCTTGGAAGTGTCAGTGTCTGATGTAAATTGTGACTCATGTAAAGATGAAGTTGATGAAACAAAATATATTGACCCGGAAATGCAACAGGTTCTGAAAGATTTCATAGAATTGGAAGATGAAACTTTACTTGCTGACATAGATGTAATATTACAAGATATTCCAGTAGTAGCAAAGCGAGAACCTCCAAATGTTTCTTATACTGCAACAAAAAATCGAAAAGCTCTATTACAAGAGGAAGAAGATCGCTGTGAGTACACTTTTTGCTGGCCCAAAGATTGGCTACCAAAAGATTGCAATAATCTCAGAATAATGGGCATCAATTATTGGAGCTCATTGTCAGAATGGCTGGAGCAATGTCCTTCGCAGGCATCTGATATTGCAGCTCGGGCTGCAGACTTAGCACCTACTTTAATTGATGCAGGTGTAGGCACTAAAAATGTACCAGTTGTGTGGTTAGCTCACTCAATGGGTGGACTCATTGTGAAACAAGTTCTCAATGTGTCTGCTCAAAGCAAAGAACCAGCCTTCAATAGATTGTGTGAAAATACCAAAGCAGTATTTTTTTATAGCACCCCCCACAAAGGCAGTGCTCTAGCTAGTATGCCCAGGGCTGCTGCTGCTGTGCTCTGGCCTTCAGCCGATGTCAGGCAATTACAAGAAAACTCACCTGTATTGCTGGATCTTCATGATACATTTATCAAGTTTGCAGATAAATATGGATGGGAAACAATCAGTTTTGCTGAAGCAGACCCTACTTTAGTGACTGCATTTAAAGTGCCTTTTCGCTTTGTTGAGGCTGTTTCTGCAGATTTAGGGCGTGGTGTGTTTTACCAACTGCCCCTTGACCATTTGTGTATATGTAAGCCAGCAACCAGACAAAGTATTTTGTATACAACCGTATTAGATGTAATAAAAAGAGTTTCAAATAAAGATATAGAGCTAAAATATCGTAATCCATTCATAGAATGGCTTCTAAGCATTTTCTGGTCAAGTCTGCAGAGAAGGACAAAGGAATTTAATGAGTCACTGGACGAGTCCCAAAATAGCGATGGCCGCCGCTGGTTTGAACAGTTTTTGCTCGATACTTTTACAGATGGCTTTACAGATTGATTAACTTCCAAATGAAAAAAAGTATTTTACGAGTTGTGTTATGTTATTGTACAATCATTAGGAGTACACCTAGTAAATACATGACTAATTAAATATTGTGTTTATATCTGTAATCCTTCAATATCTATAAACTAAATAGTTAGGAACAAAGTTGCTTATTGTGTCTGTATTTAAATAGTTAAGTACTAATTAATTTTCACAATTTTTTCGGATATTTATTGATAAGGGTTTTAAAGGCACTTTTTATTGTCATAATGAGTTAAATAAAAAGTGAGATTAATAGGACACTAGAAAAACCCTTAACTGTGATCCGTAAAAACTATGAGTATGTTATGGATTTGTTAGATGGGTGCCTCGAACACACGTTTATTTTTAACCGACTTCAAAAAAAAAGGAGGTTGAGAACGTCCGTTTTTTTTTCGGTTCGGTTGTATGTTTTTTTTTATGTTTGTTACTTCAGAACTCCGTTATTAATAAACCGATTTGGAAAATTATTTTTTTAATCGGTAGGGTATACTTCAAGTTTGGTCCCGTTGTAGTCAAAGTCGCAGTGTGATGAGAGGATCTATGAGGAATCGATGAAACTCTTCAAATATTATAGGCACGCATATAGCAATTTTAGTATAATCTGTAATAACTCAAGCAGTTACGTTCCAAAAGCATTATTTGGTGAAGTGGAACTGTTGATGAAGACCATAGATGATCACCGGAACTCCTGAATGATAAGTATTTCACAGTTGGCGATTAAATTTATAAGGTTATGAAGCAATTTATGGTCATGAAAATGCATGTGGTAAAATAGAACTGGGTTTGAAGAACCAGGAGAACTCCTCAAAGATTGATGCCCTTGCACCCTGGATAGCAACATTTTGTAAATGGTGATGAGCAATTAGCATTATGCTGTTGTTGCTTGATGTAATAAATGTATTTTATACGATAAGCACTAAAAAGTATTAAATAAAATAATAATTTAACAAATAAAAAAACCGACTCCAAAACCCCTCTGAAAAGTAAGAAATAATTGGCTTTCGTAAGTCATTTACCTAGAAATGGGAGATATATTATTGGTTAAGTGAAGTCATAAATTAAATATATCGAAGTCGGTGGCAAGTTAATAAGGTAATAGGTACATAGAATAAATGGTACTTTCTAATACATCCCCCATACTGTGTTCATTTACTTGACAAGTCACCACCAACCACCAACTTGCCACCGACTTCGATATATTTAATTTATGACTTCACTTAACCAATAATATATCTCCCATTTCTAGGTAAATGACTTACGAAAGCCAATTACCTATTATTTCTTACTTTTCAGAGGGGTTTTGGAGTCGGTTTTTTTATTTGTTATATTGGTAAGGTTTTCCTTAATTGCATTTTGCCAACATCGATCTTATTTGTCCTTATGGTAATTTGCGCTAAAGCATGTTCACTAACATGCTTTTTGCTCGACTTATAAATTTGTCTCTTAGTTAGGACGCAAATCATGTAAAAGCTACTGAACTGATTTTGATGGAATTTTCACAGATTTCATAGATACAGAACGGAAAAAATGTCATATCAGTCATTTAAAAAAATCTGAATAATCGATATGTAATAAAAATGTATTATCTGTAGATGCTAGGTCCCTGAGAACACTATCACAAATATGCCTTACCTACCCAGGATATATTGCTGGGCTATAGTTGCCTGCAAGATTGCCAGCAAGCTGCAATTGTTATAGCCCGTTTACAGGCCCCTTTAAGTTCAAAACATTAAAAAAGTCATACTAATTTACCCCCTCATTTTTGCTCCTTCCTTTCTATAGCCTATACAAAACTAATTTCGGCGATGATTTGATTTTGTTGATCATTAATCAATATTCAAAAAACGTATAGACCTAAATTCTACCTATCAAATATTTATCAAAACCCGTTAACAATTAAGGGGTGGAAATCATCGCATTCTGTATGAAACGGGTGGTTTTTGCCGCTGGTTCACAGTTCTCTTAACTCCTGTATCTACTACAGGGTACAGGGTATCGGGAAATGGTTCCAAAAGGTGCTATGGGGGGCTTCAAATGAGCAACACAATACATCCCAATGGTTTTTAACCGACTTCATTGAATTTCATGTCTTTGTCTATATGTGGGTATGTACGCGACAAACTTTAACACTACTGGTTGGATTTCAATGCGGTTTTCGATATTATATTAAAGAATACTGCAGGCAGGACATAGGCTATAGAAGCATTTGGAAATAAAACGTGAAAGGGGAAAAAGAGGCGGTTGAAGTTAGTAGGTACCTATGGAAAAACATATTTCAATGAGTTTAGCAACTTGAAAATTGGTATAAATAATCTTCAAAACAAACAATTAGGTATACGTTAGAGACAATAATTAAAATACCTACTCACCCTTAAAGAGTGCCTTGGGGCGTTAAACTTTGTATGGGAAAAACCGATTCCATTTGTTTATCAACGTGAAACTTGGTATAAATGCAGTTCAAAACAAACAATTAGATAGGCGATTGAGAAATACTAAACTGTTCCTAGAAAGGGATGCCTCAGGGCAGTGTTTTCAATCTTTTGAGTACCTACTACTAAATAATACTAGGTACTTCATAATTTCAATACATACTATGTCAGTGTTTTCAACGACCAGGTATTTAAACTTGTAAGTCCTTTATTTAGTACAAATTACTGTATATTTTTAACCCTGGCACCTAGCATTTTGGTTCTAATTTCATCTTTATCCTAATTGATTCAAGGTTAAAAACTACTTCAATAATTTGTTCTTATTTTATTACACTGGGACGGAATTAAAAACGGCGGCAGCGTTAAAAACGCTGGGATTTACGAGGTTAAAAACATGGACCCCAATTCTCGGTTCTTGTGAGATGAAGTCACATGTGAGATTAATGTCACATTCATGAAGTTGTGTCAAAGTAGGTAAGTACCTTACTGTATGCACTGACGTTTAATCTAACTTGTAAAATAATCTCGCAATGCTCCGAGAATTAGGGCCCTGGCTTACGACCACGACCCCCTAAGTAAGACTTTGCGACCCTCCTGGGGATTGCGACCCACAGGTTGAAAAACACTGCCTTAGGGTGTTGGAGTTTGTATTGGAAAACCTCATTCCCCATTTGTTTATCAACTTGAAACGGTATAAAGGCACCTCAAAACAAACAATTAGTTAACCGTTCAAGAAATAAATGTAACTTCCTTCACCCTAAAATGAGATGCCTTAGTGTATTGAAAGCTTGTATGGGAAGAACTGATTCCATATACCTGTGCTGCTACTTATTTGGTACAACTACTCTTCGAAATGAATAATCCTACTTTCTACTAGGTACTCCTATTCATGTTATAAATCGAAATGTTTGTCTGTGTGTGTGTTTGTGTCTGTATGTTTTTTACCACTCAGCTACATATGGCTGAAAAGATTTTCGTTTTTATACCGTATAAGTCAAAAAATCCCGTGGGAATAATTATATCCGAATTCCACGCGGATGAAGTCGCGGGCAGAAGCTAGTGTCTATATATATTTTGTTATGTTTGTAAATACTCAATAAAATGAATAAATAATGCTCCGTAGCCTAAAAGAAGGAACAGCCTAGTTGAGTAGGTACAAGACCATTAATCCGTCAATCGTTCACTAACGAAGTTAACTTTTCGAGTAACGGATTAACTTTTAAGTTAACTTTAACACTTTTTAACGGACTCATAACCTCCGTTAAAACAAAGTCCGTTAATCCTTAATCAAGTACTTACTTACTAGGTATTTGCCAAAAGGACACGGCCAGCGCCGGCGCCGCGAAAAACACGTCCTGATTCTGATAAGTACGTTTGGCGGTCATTGCGCGCGGGCGTGAGCTAGGCGCTAAGTGACACATTTTTTAATAAGTTAATAGCTAGCGCAAAGACATAAAATGCAATTTCTATCACGAGTTAACGATTAATAACATAAACTTCCGTTAAATCTTTCGAAATATAACCATAGTATTTAACGTTTAACGATTCTAACTTGCGTAGTAACGGATTAGCGATTAACTAAGGTAACTATTTGATTAACGTTGCCCAGCTATCAGCATAAAAGTGCAGTTACACGAGCAAATTTTTTACGGCAATTTTTGACACGGCAACATCTGGGAAGCAACGACACATCTTCTCGTCCAATATACCGCAGTGTCTTAAGACGAAAGTCTTTGACCAGAGTGTGCTGCCAGTAATAACTGATGATGATAGCTTCGAAAAAATTGGGAGTGCTTAAAAGAGCGGGTCAGTATTTCTCGCCAGCCTATCGCCTACAGCTTTACAAGGCATACGTCAAACCTCATATGGAATACTGTTCCCATCTCTGGGCTGGAGCGCCCCAATATCAACTCCTTCCATTCGACTGCATACAACGTAGAGCTGCTCGAATTATTAATTACCGGACGTTTTCCAATCGGCTTGACCCATTGGCCCTGCGGAGGGATGTTGCATCTCTTTGCATCCTGTACCGTATTTATTATGGGGAGTGTTCCGAAGAATTATTCGGGTTATAACCTGCTGCCAAGTTCCACCATCGCACTAGTCGCAACCGACTTACCTTCCATCCTCACCACCTTGATCGGTGTCAATCAACTACTGTAAGTTTTTTGCGCATTTTTTTGCCACGTACGGTAAGAGTTTGGAACAAGCTTGCTGCAGCAACGTTCCCGGACCGATACAAGCTACGGATCTTCAAAAAACGAGCCTACTCCTTTCTCAACGGGCCGACAACGCATCCGTGATTCCTCTGGTGTTGCGGGTGTGATTGTTTACCATCAGCTATCCCGCCTGCTCGTTTGTCCCCTCTAACTATAAAAATATAGGTATATATTTTCGGTAGTGATACGTCGGTCGGTACAATCGCACACTATGGGCCTCATGAGAAGGTTCTAGGCCCCCAATTCTCACTGCATTCGAAATAATGTCGGTTGCGAGATTACACGTCAGAACATCGACAGTTGTGTCAACGACTGTATATGGACTGACGTTTAATCTCGATTGTGAGATTATCTCGAATGCACTAGCAATTGGAGGCCAGGTCTATCCGGGAACGTGTAAGTGATATTGTAGCGACTCGCGAGCGAGATTCGTATCCAGCTCTTATGCATTACTTAGATGTTCCCGAATAGAGGCGCTGCTTACCCAAAAGGCGATGGAAAGGGCTATGCTCGGAGTATCACTACGAGATTGAATTAGGAATGAGAAGATCCGCAAAAGATCTAAAGTAACCAACATAGCCCAAATAATTGCTAAACTTAAGCGGCAGTGGGCGGAGCACATTGCTCGTAGAACAAATGGCCGATGGGGCCGAAGAGTTCTTAAGTGGCGATCGCCTGGAAGGCGTGAATAGACATGGGATTATTGGGAAGATTGCGGGACTTCGCTGGATGTGAGCAGCAAGGTATCGGTCGTTGTGGCGATCATTGCAGGAGGCGTATGTCTAGACTATGGACGTCTATCGGCTGAAATGATAATGATGGCACTAACTATGATATTTTTCTAACGTAAACACGCGGATTTGCTGCCAGTGTGTGCGGCCATAAGTTACTGATAAAACCAGTAGGTAGATTTTGTTGTTGTTTTTCAGGCGGAGACAGATTAAATTTTAATTGTAAAACAAACGATTTTTTTGGTGTTTTAATTTTAATTAAATATCTACAACATAAATCCGATCTACATCTAAAAACTACATTAGATACAATTAATTTATGAGACAAAAATGTTGACTTTTTACCTATTAGTTACAGCAAAATCACGCTATTGCAAGCATGCTATTATATTGCGCCATATAATCAAATATACTTACAGCAAAATTGCTGCATGGAATTGAAAAAACAATTGTTGTAACTAGTATAAAGCCTGTAGATCAATTTTAGAATAATTTAATCAGTGCTATTTGATGTATTTTCCATTGTTACATACCATGCATTAAAGATGACTCTCTAAGTACTTATTCAAATTATTAAGTTATAATTTTTTTAAATAGATTGTTTCTCTGCTACCTCTGGTGTAAAGTTAGATTTTTCGAGATACGACAAGATTGCTTTCCAGCGTCATGTCATGTTCGTGGGATGACGTCGTCCCGCAGAAATTGTATTCAATTTTATTGTAAAATCCAAACCTGAGCTTTTGAGAGGTCGAGAACTTCTATGGACGGTTATACCTACACGCCAACGCGGAAGGCCGCCTTAAACCAAGATAACCACCCGAGCTAGATTGACCCGACACTATACCTACCTACTGAAGATAAAGCCCTCCAGAAATCTTGCTATTCCATTGTCTATGAAGGAGAAACGCCGCAGGCATGGAATAGAAGTGTGGTGGTGTTCTTCTTTAAAAAAGGGAAATAGTTGGATACAAAATCAAGTTTGACGTTTTTTATGTTACGTTTAGGAAAGTTTAAATTAAGAAGTCATCGTTTCTAAATGGACCCAGTGTCCTGCTAAAAAACTGTAGACGAGGTCACCACTCAAGAACTCTTCGGTCGGCCATCTGTTCTACGAGCAATGTGCCCCGCCCACTGCCACTTAAGTTTAGCAACTTCGTTGGGCTATGTCACTTAATCTTAGTCTTATACGGATCTCCTCATTTCTAATTCGATTTCGCAGTGCAACTCCGAATATATATATAACTCTCTTCATTGCCCTTTGGGTGGGTGACCTTGATTCTTATATGAGGCCCATCGTGAGCGACAACGATTCAGTGCTCAGTCAAAGCTGACTGAGCTGACCCACACGATGGACTGGCGACGACCTGCTTGGCGATGATTGCGGGACTCCACTAGATGCGAGCAGAACAGGTCAGTCGTTGTGCCGATCATTGGGGAAGGCCTATTTCGAGCAGTGGACGTCTTTCAGCTGAAATCATCATGATGATGATGACCTTTTTTTTGTATAGTCGGTCGCTTGGTCCCATTAAAAATATAGGAAACGTAAAATGCACCAGTAAATAGGAGGAAAAATGATTTAAGAAAACTAGTATAATGGTAAGGTTAGTTTTCGTCCGTTTTTTAAAGCAGTTCTCAGTTTTCTTCCACATCTTTTAAATATCTTTAATGTAGGTGTAAAACTGACAACTAGGTAGACGAAAATTAAACATCTAGTCGAGTAACCAACTAAGATCATTTCATTACAATGTTTTCATGATTTCAAAAAATTTAAACTTATAGTTTTTTCATAGAATAGCCTGTAACTACATGTCCCATTTCTGGCATATCGTCGGGCGACGACCATGACGACGTCTCAGAGTCGGACAAAGAATCCGAATCGGTGACGTTTATTATTCAACGTTCAATTGCTTCGCCTAAAACAACACACGAACACCCAAACGACACACTCAAAGCGTATTCCAGAGTGGAATGGCAATATATGGAGCTCGCTCGCCCGTTGCGGCGCCGCGCTTGACAACAACTGCGTCCCGCGTACCACGAAGCTCAGTGCGCGCGGCGATAAGCGACGCCCGTCATACTGTTTGCGATAGGTAAGCGACAGTCGCTATTTCGAGACGATATCATAATATATATCAACTGTCGGCGAACAGACTTTAAATAATCTATAAAATAAATATAATGAGTAACTTTTAATACGTTCATTATGGTTTAAAGAAGCCATACGTGCCAAAAGCATGTAGCAGCCGCGCCGGGTTTCGCGCAGCGCTTGCGTAGTGGGATGCTTTTGTCATTGCTCTGTCATCGAGTTGGAATTAAATATGCTTTTCTTTCATTGCAATTGATTTATTTATTAACGTACAAGAGAGGACCTTAAAGTGGTGACCCCGCATTCAGAGCAGCACCTAAACCTTTAGTGTAGTCTAATCATGCCCTCAGACGACGAATCGTTCAAGTCGACAGAAGTCAATGCAAAACAAGAGAAACAAGAGATGTCCGGACTTTCGACAAACACTAAAATTCCACCATTATGGCGAGACCGACTCCGTCTTTGGTTTGCTCAATTCGAAGCCATCGTATCACCGTTAAAAAAGGCGATCAAGCAATGTACGATCTCGTCGTTGCGCAACTGGAACGTCAGGATGTCGACGAAATCAGCGATATTTTGCTCAAACCACCCGAGACCAAGAAATTCGAAACGATAAAAAAACGTTTACTCGCAGTGTATGAAGAATCCGATGACCGTAACCTACACCGACTTTTATCTGAAATAGAGCTTGGAGATTTAAAACCGTCTCAGTTACTGCGTCGCATGAAAATCCTCGCCACCGACAACGTTTCGGAACCAGCACTACGGATCTTATCGTCGAACCACTTACCGCCAAGCGTCCGAGCTGTTGTTGCAGCTAGTGACACCATCATGAAAGATGTGTCTCTTGATAAAATAGCGCTTATGGCAGACAAGATTATGGACCAAACTCGACAAGAAGTGTCGGTTATCTCTCCGTTTCACTCATCACTGCCAACTCAACCGACACCCCAGCCATCTACTTCTTCCTCGTTAAGCACAGAACTTCATGTATCGCCAATAGAAGAAAAGTTAGATTATCTCGTCCGTGAAGTCGCTGAGATGAAGCTGCAGCAATCGCAATATCGCCGCTCACAGCGCTCGGCGGTGCAGTTCAACGCCGGCCAGTTTGCGCGTGCGCCGCCGTCTCGCTTCCGCACACGCATGCCTTTCTCCAACACCAAGTCATCCCCCGTGTCGTTTAGCCCAGACACAATATGATATTATCATCGTCGTTTTGGAGCTTCAGCATTTAAATGTACCATCCCATGCAGTTATAAGAAGAGCGAGGAAAGGGAAAACTAATACCTGCGTTGGCTGAAGCGGGAACTAACGCA
This sequence comes from Tortricodes alternella, assembly GCA_947859335.1. Lineage (NCBI taxonomy): Eukaryota > Metazoa > Arthropoda > Insecta > Lepidoptera > Tortricidae > Tortricodes > Tortricodes alternella. The sequence goes on along the minus strand of OX401970.1, from coordinate 14,195,585 downwards.
TGGGACATATCTCACCGCTTATTTGTTACCGACAAGTATACACGATCTACTTTCCTCATCGACGCTGGCGCTAACATATCAGTAATCCCTAAACCCAAAGGTATCCGACCACTGCCAACCAATTTCAACCTTTTTTCGGCAAATAACACAGTTATTCCCACATACGGTGAAAAGACATTGAACCTCGATTTTAATCTTAAGCAACCATTGGGTTATTTTTCGAAAAGATTTTCTAACGCACAACAGAAATACAGCACTTTTGATCTCTATCAAATATACTTAGCCATTTATATGGCCGTCAAACATTTTAGAAAGATTTTTGAGGGGCGTGAGTTAATTATTTTCACAGATCATAAGCCGCTGACATACGCACTTATGAAAACTGCATCTGAGAACGAAACTCCGCGCCGCACTCGACAGCTCTTGTTTATTAGCGAGTTCACTAACGATATCCGTCACGTGAGTGGCCAGCACAACGTCGTCGCAGATGCACTTTCGCGCATAGAAACCATCGCCATGCCTTCTCCGCTGGACTATGACAAAATCGCGCGTGCACAAGAAATCGACCCGCAAATCGTTTGCCCCCCAAACGAGCAGGCGGGTTGCCTGATGGTAAGCAATCACCGCTGAACATTGCTCAAACCCCAAATACCTTGGAATTACCCTTGATAGAACACTCACATTTAAGAGTCACTGTATGAAGACACGAGAGAAGGTGAACTCTTGCAACATCCTACTGCGGAGACTCACCTCAACTAGTGCGCATAGGTACTCTCCGGATCACTGGCCTCACGCTGCGCTCTGCTATTCAGCCGGCGAATACGCATGCCCAGTGTGGCACCGCTCTGCCCATGCAGGACAGGTTACCTTTGGCCCTCAATAACACATGCCGCATAATCACAGGATGTCTTGAACCCACTCCGCTCAACAAGCTATATGTTCGACCTGCGGAAACGATTCCTGCGGCTCTAACATGCATGCCACAAAATTCAATTAAACCCGTTTGTCCTGTGACTATCTCTTTCGTCGGCACTAGTGTGAGAGAGATGCACTTAGAGATAAGATGGTCTATCTTATCTTTGTGTCATGCATGTTAGGGCCGCTGCTGGATACAAGCAGCCGTGGCCCATCTGGAAAGCATTACACAGACTCCGGTCCTCGGTCGGCCGCAGTAAGGAGAACCTTACAAAATGGGGCATCCCGTGCGGCCCGAATTCCCAGTGTAACTGTGGGACGGCGCCTCAGACTATGGCGCACATGCTGTCTTGCCCGGCTTGCCCACACACCTGCACCGAGCAAGACCTCCGAGACGCGGCTGACAGGGCGTTGAGTATCGCCAACTTCTGGACCCGCACCGTTTAAACAACGTAAAAATTTAAAAAATATAGAATCCTAGATGTACCCGCGGCTCCGCTCGCGTGAATAAAATAGTAGTTATGAATTAGCAATATGATAAGACGGGTCCAGTCGTCAATACCTACCTCGCAAAATGACTATAGGGCAAAAATAACTACAACGCAAAATGTCTATTTAGAAAAATATCTATACCTACAGCAGAAAGCCAACGGCGAAAGAGACCCACTAACCATAACAGCTACGTTGTATTAAGACTACGTCGTAAAATACCTTAGTCGCATAATGACTACTTTTTAAAATATACGGTCAACAAAAACAACACATTTAATATACCTACCTATTCTAAGGGTACCTTCACTGTAACCTTTAAGTCCTCCGTCTCCGTCTAATGATCACATCTCATCCTGTCACAAGACCTAGCGTATGTTTTTTTGGCTCCTCGACTATAATAGTTATTTATGGTCGTTTACACTGATGTTTATTCGGATAAAAATTGTTCATTATTTTTCTACAAGCCTCGCCATTTCGTTCACCGTGATGTCATCAACTACATTAATAGTGCTGAGTTTTATCGAAATACACTTAGCAGTTTTGTGTGAAAAAGTAACATCCGTCCATCTATCTATATATTCATAAAAACAATCGCGTTTATAATATAATTACGTCATTTTATATTATACCTTTGTTATATTATTTAACTAATATGGGGCCAAGTGAAGTGCTATGTTTAGACTTGTATGTGTGATTGTTGAATTTGGATAAATGAGGCAGAACTTGTAAAATATGCCTTTGGAAAAGGTTTATTCAATGTGTTGTTTTTGTTGACCGTAGTCATTTTGAGACTAAGGTATTTTACGACGTAGTCTTAATACAACGTAGCTGTTATGGTTAGTGGGTCTCTTTCGCCGTTGGCTTTCTGCTGTATAGATATTTTTCTACATAGACATTTTGCGTTGTAGTTATTTTTGCCCTATAGTCATTTTGCGAGGTAGGTATTGACGACTGGACACGCATAAGACTGCATATACCAACATAACAAACAGACTTTGTCAACGTCAAAAGATTAATACTCAACTTGGCGTCTTAGCGAAGCTAACCGGCTAACCGAGAGTTCCCGACAATGGCCGAGATGATGAATGATGAATTTTATTTAGCTGATTTTTGATAAAATACGCAGCGAAAGAGGTAATTTTTAGGCTTAGATTCTATTTCCATACCTAGAAAATAGACTTCAATCGTTTTTCCCTATGAAAAGTGCGTTGTATCAGACAAACATGATCCCAAAGTTCTTAAAATTTTGTAAGGCACCGTCTCGTTTCTTCCTTCGTTTTTTATCTCGTTCTGGTTTTTCGACTTTATTATATAGATTGTTCTTTACCTATGAAAAGTCTATGGACCTAGTCCCCCAAGCAGATATGATCACATTAGCGGAGTTGTTCTATTCTGACGTTTTCAGCAAACAACAACGTAAATCACAAGAACTAAAAAAGTTATAGGTAAATGAATAAAATATTAAGTGGCCAGAACTGGGGATTTTACGTGTGCTACTTTTGGCCAAAGATGGGAAAACGCATAATATAGGCCCCAATATGTGGCCATCGCTTTATAACCTTACTTCTCGTACGAATATAATTTAATTGTAATACTAATATTACATGTAAAAAATAAACAAAAATTCCAGAGATAATAATTGATTAGGTACTCACCCACGGTTCTTACTAAGAAATGAGCACGTTTCACGCACATCAACACTAGATGGCTGCTATCATTTCAGTGACGCTTGACAGTTGACTCATAGGTACATGACATCGGACAAATGTATACCGTTACTGTGTACTGTTAGTATTGGTTTACTGTCATTAGGTACAAATGGAAAATCGTCCACGTGAAATAACCATTTTTAACTTGGGTCAAAAGTAATAGTATCCAAGGTGAATTTAGTGAAAATGTAATTATGCTGAAAAGTATTTCTAACCAAATTTATTTTCGTTGTAAATTAATTACCTAATTCATTAACGAATAATGGAGTGGACGTTCAAGTGGACGATTTTCCATTTGTACTTAATGACAGTAAACCTTTAGTATTGCCATAATTCGTAATTGTACCTACCATATACCATAAACCTGTCTAGTTATCTGTACCTTATTAGGATCGCTTTGAAGTTGAAAACGGCCAAAATTGGGTCAGTGGCCAGAACCGGGTCAACCTGACCTAGTTTCGCGGAGCGATGTTTGAGACTTTGAGTATAATGAAGCGAGATAATCTAATGTCCCTCTACACGATGGGCCATCGTGATGCCCATAACGATGGCCAATAGTGTAGGCGGTAATAGATTATACCGCTTCATTATAGTCGCAGCAGCGACCACGACGGTGGCCTAAAATGGCCTGCGGCGTCGTTGTCTTTCCGGGCACACATTAAAGGGCAGTGGCGTGTAGAATCAGCTCTCCACTCGATGGCCCCTCATCACTAAGTTCGGTGTGGTTCGGTGAAGAATGTGCCAGGTTATTAATTTATTGCATACATGTAGTTTACTTCTCTGCTTCACTGGAAGTGAAGAAGTAGCATAGAATGCGTGCAGATGCTTATCATCCTGGCATGTCGTAAAAGTCGACTAAGGGACGGGTCCTCTCCAACATGGTGGACTATCTGTATGGGCGATGGGCTGATCACCTGTCACCATACGGTTCATCATACCATCTTAGGACTAATTAATCGAACGTGGCCACAAGTAGTCTTGTGGCTCTGCCCACCCCATTAGGGATTTCAGGCGTGATGCTATGTATGTAGTTTACAGGATGGCGAACAATATAGTAAACTAGCTGTGCCCGCGACTTCGTCCGCGTGGAATAGTGTCTTTTGGTAACTTTTTTAATTATTTAGGCTAATTATCTTACAAATAAGACACATACGTATAGTTTAATGAGCTATTAGCAGTGTTTCACTGCAAAGAACTTATTAAATTATCTAAGTATTTAACTTCAGTTTCACATTTTATAATGACTCCGTAAATGTTACATCAGAATAGCTCTTATATTTTGTCTCTCGTCGCAAACTTATAAAACCTTCACATAAACCTTACATATTTCCATAGTAACTTTCATCCCCTATTCCCTTTTGTTATTTTACACCCTTGAGGGTAAAACTTTTACAAACTTTGAATGTCATATTTATTTATATCGAATCAACAGCCTAAAAAAATAGTTTCAAGCTTCTAGCTCTAAAAATGACGATACTTCCATAAACTTTTCATCCCCCTCTTTCAGCCCTTTTTTGCATTAAAAAGTAGCCTGTCCTTTCTCAGGCTCTATACTATCTGTGTACCAAATTTCATTTAAATCGGTTAAGTAGTTTTGGCGTGAAAGCGTGACAGACAGACAGAGCTACTTTCGCATTTATATTATTAGTATGGATTGGTCGTACATACTACGTCTACAGATTTGTACCTATTTTTTATAAGAACTCTCTTTTGATGCACTCTTAAGTAGTATTTGTACGTAGTAACAAATAAATTAACGGCTGCGATTGACTCAACGTCCATCTTCTTGCTCGGCAAAACGCCACAGATATCGTGTGGATGAACAGCACAATGATAGAGGCCAATATATGCCATCGTGTAGAGGGTGCATGAAGGGTTTTCGTGGAAGTGCTGAAGGTCGTAACCGTAACCTGTCGGCTCGGGAAGCCGGACGCCATTGGGCCGCGCGCGAGGGCGGGGCGATCCGGGGCGACCCACACGCGCGGACCCATGCCACTATGCCTGAATTTTATGGGTTTCCGTACCATTTAAAGAATAACGGGAATAGTAAATTAAGGGACGTGGGAAACCTACAATAAATAACAACAAAAAGGCACATAAAAATATTTGGTTTAATTTGTGGCGCCGAGCTTAATAGGTACTTAGTAAGTAGATGCAGTCCGTATGGGCAAGCAATGTTATATTCGCAAACAGCGCCAAATAAACTAAGAGAAAAACGCAAAGAAATGAAGACGATGCAGATCAACGATGACATTCTTAATCAATTAAGTTCGTATTTAATCGGATATATTCGCGCTTCTCCGGCGCTAGAGTTGGAATACAGGCGTTGGAGGGGCGAGGAGGGAGTAGCGAGTCCGCTCGCGGATTGCCCAATTCCTGCCTGCGCGTGCGCGGCTCGTGTCGGCGCGGCGATTATTTCGATTTCGTCATGTAGCTGGTGCGATGACTCAAACTGTACACGCTTGCGACACGCATTCCAACCGTGAGAGGGTTCCGCATATGACGCGACCGATGAGGCAATTGTAGTAATCTTTTCCTGAAATGGCGGTTGACACGAACATCGACATTAATATGACCGTTAACGATTATGTAGGTACACAAATAATAAGAATATACTTGAATTGTATCAAATAAGTACCTAAAAAATAAATTGGCAGCCTCAAGCAGAAAATTCAGTGATTTCGCAGCCGGATTTAATACAGCTTGCGTAATCCTGAGGTCACTGCAGACTAGCCTGGTCGGTATGGCTCAGGAGCGGACGAGCGGGCCCCGGGCCTCGGTGGTTGTATGCCGACCATATAGGAGAGAGAAAAAGACTGACTGATATGGGTAAAGTCGCGTCAATTTCTCTCCCCGACACAACTGACATGGGTTCTTCGGTTATCATGGCTTCTTCCCTTCCAATCTTCATCACCAGCTGTAAGTAAATTACAAAAACTAAAAATCGCATTGCAAATGTAAGTTGCGTGGAGCATTGCCGGGCGACTCGGCCGCGGCGAATAAGTCAGATGTCGATGTCGGTGGAGGTCGAAGGAATGGTGAGATCCTAATTGCAAATAATTGTGGTGGCGCGGAACTTACCGCGGCCTCGCGGCGTTACGTGCGGTGAACTAATAAGTTGAAAACTTCTTGGACCGACCGGTTGATAAAACATCAAAATGGCGGCTCTGCCACTTTGCGGAAGTTATAAAAGTAGGTCGCGAACATCTCACTATTTTAAATTATTATATTTAAATAATACACTTCCTTTAATCAATTCTTCACTAATGCTTTCTATCTCACAATTTATTTGTCTCCGTTCACGGGAAATCCCAGTTTATGAAACTTATAAATTTTAAACTAAAGTTCTAAGTTACACTATATCAACTAACTTATCGAAGCGAGCGCCTATTTCGGACGACGTCTAAAAAGCGAATGGAGGCGCGGAGCCGAGCGAACTGCGAAGCGACGTCGGAGTGGCCGGAGGGGCCGCGGGGGCGGGGAAAACTGAGCTCAGGCGAGTGCGCGGTGCGCGCGCAGAGAAAGGACGCAAGAGGTGATGTAATCGCGATCGATGCACTCCGCTCCGCGCGACGTAACCGCTGCGCACCGACAGCACAGCGACTAAGCGCGACCTTCACGGCTTATTGCGAATAGGTGAACCCTACCTACCTACTCATTCCTTAAGCCCTGTTTTAGATGAAAAGGAATAAAAAACCGACTCTGTTATTATCTCGAGATTATCGAGAACTGGGAGACCGACGATGCAGGTTAGTGACCCTTTCCTGTGACACGTGCTTGGCTCGGCTCCACGTGGAACGACGAGGAATGGTGGGTATCTGGTACTGTAAACTTTTAAGTTTCCGACTCAATTATTGAGCGAGCGAGAGCTTGTGCACCAGGCATAGCGCAGGGAAGGAACGCGCTGGACGCTCGAAGAGCGAAACAGCTAAGATAATACTCGTAGTAGCAGTAGCTTTCGGTATTGATCAGAAGAGCGAGCGAGCGGCGCTGCGGCTGTTCGGGCTTTCCTCGTGAGTTTCCGCGAGTACTCGGCTCATATCTAGGTCACACGTGTAAACGTTATCCCCACCATAGCGGCCTTGGCTTACTTTAGGCTAAATATCATAGCACCTCCCCTTCTCTCTTTGTAGCGCGTCGTGCGGGATGAGAGAGCGTAGCTATACGCCGTATTAAAACGGTATTTTATCTTACTGTTTTAATAATACGAAAAGCAGTTTATATGGATAGGTTTTGTCATTACCGATATCAATAGCTACTTCAGCTGAGATTGAACTCTATTTAAAAATCAATACAGAATTTATTTAGGAATCTCAGTGGTTGAATTCAGATTTCTTTCTTAACAAGCAACTCTGCTTACTCGTGATAGTTTTCTGTTTATCTATTTATTTTTAAATTAGGTCCATAGGTGGGTAATACTCACGTTTAGGGTCAGAACTTGTTCCCGACAGTTAAGGCCCTGAGGCCAGATTTTTTTGTTTTGACTATATCCGCATATAGGGCGTCAGGCATAGTTTTGGCCTGAATGAACAAAATGTTAATGTAATCCTTCGTTTTCGTTAACTTTTGACCACAGGAGGGACAAATTTTGTTTCTTAACGTGATTATTACCCAGGTACCCTATCTACCGACACCTCATTCGTTGCAATCCACCAGCACTTTGCCTAGGACATAATACGTAGGAGGGAATTAGACTTGATTCACAAATGAGGACCTAGGTATTAAGAGTCGATAATGTTATGTTACACAAATAATAATAGATTAATTAATCATAATATTATAAAGAGGTAAAATTTGTTTATGTTTGTGTGTTTGCATGTAGGGGATAATGTCCGAAAGAACAGCGCCCATTCAAAAAATTCTTTCACTAATAGAAAGCAAAACTATCCCTGAGTAGGTAATATTATTATAGTCTTATGCGGCTATCACGACGTCAGTCACATATGTTTTTGGTCTGATGCGGTTTTGGTCCGTTTCGATATTCGTTAGTTACAATTTTAACAAGATTCTCCAATAGTCATATTGGAGAATCTTGTTAAAATAGTACCTACCTAACTGAAGAATATTGAAACGGACCAAAACCACATCAAACCAAAAACTTATGTGACTGACATCGTGATATCTGTCTATATCTTATTTTTATAGATGTATTCAGTTATCAGTTCGAAATCTTCATATTTGTTAATCAAGTCTGAATAAAAACGGCTGCAGCTAGCTTTATCGGTGTGCAGAGACCAAATATAAAGAGGTAAAATTCGTTTGCTTGTACCTAGGGGGTAATCCGCGGAAGTACGGAACCGATTCTAAAAATTCTTTCTCTAATAGAAAGCTACGCTAACCCAGAGTAAAAGGCTTATTACACCTCACCTTCCTAAATTAGTCACTGACGAGAGGGACGCCACAATAGGTTGGGATAAGATAGAGATATCTCCATACATATGTGACGTATTGCGCCGTCCCTCTGGTAATTGACTAATTTAGGAAGGTGAGGTGTAATAAGCCTTTTATAATATATAGGCTATATTATAATTAATTATAAAGGCTATATTTTATTTTGATACAAGTTTTCAGTTCTAAATCTCCATATTTGCTAATCAATTCGGATGAAAAAGCGCTGCCTAGGTATGGCCGAATACAGAAATGCCACTCAAATTGAGCTTTAATTAAAGTGACGTTTCAGTGACGTTTCTGTATAGGTTGACAACTAGTTGAGGGACATTTAACTACTTAATATGTAGTCAAATGATTAAATGGCGTTTCTGAATTCGGCCATTAGCTCCTTTATCGGTGTGTGCCGACCAAATGTTTGAATATGCGTGGAAATAACGTAGCACATAAATATTAGTCATCAGTAGATCTAAAACGAAGTCAGCCATGTAATATACGTAGCTTGTCTATTTATTAAGCCACAGTAATTTTTCTTATGATAAAAATAAATTGAAAATGATAACGCGCTCTTTAAAAGCAGTTTCAGGTAGGTATAGTAATAAGAAAATGTCAACGCAAAAAAATTCAATATTGGGATGAATTAAAATAAACGCGAACATTAAATAACGCTATATGAAAAATGCTACATGAAGAAAAGCGAATAAGAAAATTTGCTACTACAAAAAAAATGCTATGTGAAAATTCGCTACCGTGAAAAAAATGCTTGTTGGGAAAATGATCTAACAAACCCTAAACACGTGTAAAATAAAAACCAATCGATACATTCATTGATAAGTAACCAGAACTTCAAATAAAACCAAATAAAAGCAATTTTCAAGTGTTCAAGTAAGGCCTAAACATAGCGGCCTAAGATAACCCGACTAAATTACGAAGTCGAATTATTCAACGCCAGCTAACAACTAATCGGAAGTTCGGAAGTAGAGACTAAAAGGTTTTCCTGAAAGCTCTGGCTCTGGAGCTTCGGATAAAATGAATAAATAACTTTACCTACAAATATTCTTGAATTGTACGCCCACAGATATAAGAAACGACATTAAAAGAAACGGACCACATCGAAAAACAATTAAAGTTAATATCCAGCCAAAGCTCTAGAGCAAGATGTTTTAGAAACTTGCAGATAATAATATGCCCAAACCAAAGTTAGCAGCATAAACATTTCTTTAGGAAAATAAATTAAAACACGATTCTTGAATTAGAAAACACAACGTTCTAATTTTATAAAGCTCCATAGCAAGAGTTTTCAGAAACTACTTTCAAAGCAGACTTGAGTAACTTTGGTTAGCAGTTATGCCCAAATCGATGTCAGCGGTCTAACATTTGCAAGAAAAAAAACACGATTCTTAAAGCATAGAACACTTTAACGTGGTCATTTTATAAAGCTCTATAGCAAGAGCTTTCAGTAACTGCTTCCAAAACGGACTTAAGCAACTGTGATTAGCAGTTATGCCCAAAACAAACCAATGTCAGCGGCCTAAATATTTTGCAAGAAATAAATTAAAACAGGATTCATAAAAGAGAAAACACCTTAATGTGCTAATTTTATAAAGCCCCATAGCAAGAGTTTTGAGAAACTGGTTTCAAAGCAGACCTAAGTAACTTTGATTGGCAATTACGCCCAAATTAATGTTACCGCCCAAAAAAAGTTTTAAGAAAAAAATGCAACACGCAGTTCTTGAAAGCGAAGATACTTTGACGTGCTAATTTTATAAACTGCTTGACTTTTCCGGCAGTTAAAAATATTTGAACGTTTTATATTTCTAAGGCCGTTTAATGTTTGTGTGTGTGTTTGGCCAAGTGTTTTATTGTTTGGTTTTATGTTGTTGATTATTTATTAACCGTAGTACCTGTGTGTTAAACCTTATACTAGTCCAGATACATCGCAAATAGCTTTCAATAAATAATTGACCTTCTGACTGGTTTTATCACGTTTTTATAAAGATCATGAAGATCACGGATTCAGGCATACAGAACGAATTGATCTGTAGGTATCACACTGAAATATTAAACCATTTAAAGAATAAACATGGCTTTATTTAGCTAGAATTATAGACTGATCATTACAAAGCTGACGTTTATGAAGTACGTAGACTAGTGTTGTGAATTTAAGCTTCGAGGCGTAAACTACAAGACTCGAGTCGCGACTGCTGAGTCTAGAAGCCTCGAACCTTAAAGCCTCGACCGTATAGGCCTCAAATTAATAAGTTGGCGTTGCTGCTTACGATCACAGAAACCTCGAGTTTTTAGGCCTCAAGCTTTAAAGCCTCCTAAGCTTTAAAGGTTTAAGTATATAAGGTTTGGAGCATTTAAAAGTCTGAAAAGCATTTAACAAATTAGACCAATCTATGCCATATTTGATAGTTATACAGGGTGCCCGTGAGGAACCCTTGTTTGAGCTCTTAACGCTTGACTCAGGCCTTCGAGATTCGGGGGACTTGAGCTTTCGATAGGCCCGAGTCTTTGAAGCTTGAGCTCTCTATGAAGCCCGAGTCTTAAATACACTCTTAAGAGCTCATAAAAAGCTTGGGTCGTTAAGGTTCTGAACCGTTTTTGAGCTCAAACCTTCAACGCTTGTCTTCAAAGCTTGTACCTTCAAGGTTTGCCAGTCTTTAAGGTTTGAAAGTCTTCAAGACTAGTCTTTTAACAACACTAACCTAGACCTTACGTGGACGTAGGTAGACAACAAATCAAAGATAATGGGGGCCAGTTATCACCACACAAACATTCTTAAATTATCAATATCAACTTGTAGAAGTTTGTTTGCACTCTAACTAACTGCACTATCCTCTAGCATATTTTGACGTATAAATAGCCAAGCTAGCAGTGGCGCAGCCTCCCTACAAGCCGATTCCTGACGGCTTCACCAAGCTAGAAAGCTACGTCTACCTGTCAGTTAAGTCCATGTTACTCTAACTAAATGTCAGACTCGCACGTACGGTTCTTATTCTTCCGGCTTCCCTTAGGAAATATCTCACGCTTCGCCACTGCAAGCTAGCCAACCATAGCCAACATTGTGGAGACATTTGACATTTGAAGATGGATTAAATTATGGTTGTATATCTCTTTTGTACTTAAGGTTAGAGCAAAAGTCTATAGAACTATTGTAATGCAACTATGGGGCTATTGTAACGAAATAAAATGACTCCATTTTAAAAGGTTACTTGGTATAGCACCCTCGTTGATTTGATAGCTAAACCACGTAGTGTCATAAGAAACAATAGTAGGAGCTAGTGTTGCGACTACTGTCGGTGAAACAGATTAATTTGTCAAACCGCCATTTGGAGACATTGTTACCTAACAGACGCATGCTGAGGTAAAAATACAGTAAAAAAAAATACAACCGAATTGAGAACCTCGTCCTATTTTTCAGTCGGTTAAAAATGCGTTCTTCCTTGTTTATTGCTGAGTTTCAAAGTGAAATAAATTATGAACAACCATGGGTTTTTTCTTTTAATTTGCTCAAATGTTCACTGATTTTACTGCGAGTTATATGACAAGTTACAATTTCCCAGATAAAAACCTGTGTAGGGGCTATTGCAACTTTGAGGTTAGTTGCAATAGCCTCGTATGTTTTTATATGAAAGCCAAAAATCGTAGTGATATGTCGTGTCGATGTTTATGTTATACATAGGTATCTTCAAAAATTAAATTATTAGGGGTTCTTGTTTACGTTTTTCTTTGATAATTTCATAATAACTGATGTTTTTTGTTTTCGATGGTTCGAAACTACATTCGCAAACTGGGAAAAAATTATTAGCCTGCGAAAAGCCTTGGAAGATTATTGAAATGAAACTTATTGTTAAGAAAATGATTATTTAAGAGTAGGTAAATTGTCAGAGTTTTAATTGTAACTATAAAAAAATACTCAACATTAATTTAGTTAAAAGGTAATATAACATTACGTCATAAATTTACGTTTATGTACTGTGATTTTCTGTAGACAGACAATAAACATCTTTTTAATATCAGGATATCATTTTAAAAGTGTTTAAACTTATAGGTATTCAACATTTGATGAATTATCTATCGATAATGGGCCAATCGTTGTGCCCCAACACTAGTTTTGCACTAAACAGTTGCAATTGCCCCCATTAAGAGAATAAAGTTATTTTACGCCAATCTGAGCTTTACTACCCGTGCCTAGACTTCGCAAAATCGTATAAATTACAATGTGTGTGGTAGTGTAGTTTTTATTTTCAGGGTTCCGTATCTCAAAAGCAAAAAACGGAAACCTTATAGGTTCACTCGTGTGTCTGTCTGTGTCACAGCCAATTTGCTCCGTAACTACTGGACCGGTTGAAATTTGGTACACATGTGTAAGTCGGTGACCGCAGCACGGACATAATAGATGAATTTTAAACACGCGACCACATTTGAGGGAAAATAAAAAAAAGATTTGCAAACTATATCGTGTGATATATTAAATGGAAAGGCTCGTTGTGAGAATATATTTTTTTAAATAATGTTTAGATATAGTCTTGAAGTTATTTAGGAAAATATGCGAAAATTTACCATTCGCTACCTTTTTCTCCGAAACTACTCGGCCTAAAATTAAAAAAAAGACCAGAAACTAGATCTTTACCTACAGATTATAGGAAATCTATAAGAAGTCTATGGAATTTTAAGTAACATAGGACATTTCAGATAATCACGAACGGAACCCTCTCCACACGTCCTTTTATAACGATTATTATTATTATTATTATTATTTTTTATTAGTATATTTACATTTTTAACACATAATTGGCAGTATTCAGAAACGCCACTTAAGCATTTGATTAGATATTAAATAGTTAAATGTCACTCAACTAGTTGTCAAACTATACAGAAACGTCACTTTAATTAAAGATCAATTTGAGTGGCCTTTCTGAATTCGGCCTAATGTACCCTAATTTAATCACAATCTAGCTGAGTAGGCTTAGGTAATTTTATATTAACTTAGTTTTATAATATGCCGCGCTATGTTTTATAGGTAATATGAGCTGGATGAGAGTAGCCGCGGATCGTGCTCAGTGGCGTGCAGTTGGAGAGGCCTATGTCCAGCATTGGACTAGTATAGGCTGTTGATGAGTTTTATAATAGTTATTTGTTATACAAGTTGCACAAGAGTGCAGTTGCTTTTTAACCGCGTGCTCAATTTTGATGACCGAGCAAGTGAAGGAATCTAAAACTGAATCTCGAGCGCAGCGAGATTCAAAAATTAGAATCCTGAGCGTTAGCGAGGGAACCAAAAGAGCACGGGGTGAAACATCTTTGCACTCGAGTGCAACACGTAACTTTTCATTCCACCTCAGCGAGGAAATGAGTAAAACAAAAGCAATATTCCAATAGCCATTTTGTAAGTTGTCTCTTAAAGTCTTATCCCTGTATGTAATATTTTTATTTCATTTGGGAGACTATTAATCAATACTATGCACATGTTATAAGCATTTCTTCTATAAAAAGAACCATCGTCTGTGGCTGATAGTTGCATGTACCGCTGACTTTGCTAACCCCGTCAATGTAACTTTTTCTACCAGTAGGCTAGGTACCTACTGGTAGAAAAGGGGGCAAAACATTTTAGCGCTGCTATCCTTTACAGTGTTTATTTTTATTATGATGTTCAAAGTAATATATATTCAGGGGCGTGCAGTCCATATAGGGATTTAGGCAGTGCCTACCCTGAAAAAATGACCATGCGTCCGATTTAATTTAAAAAAATCATAAATAATAAATATCTTAGGTATTTTTGAATCGTAGAAATAATTTAATGAAAATTACGAGTTATAAATCGGACACAGAGTCATTTTGCCAGGGTAGGCACTGCCTAACTGCCTATATGGACTGCACGCCTAAGTCAAATAAAAATATATAATATGAAAAGAACATCACAATATCATCATATGACAAGAACACGAGATTAAATTTGCCCTTATATATAAAAAAACCTGCTTTTTACTTCATATCTGCTCTTTAGGTTTAACGGCATGTGGTAAATGAAAATAAGAGCGATTTAGGTTAGATAGTTTAATAGCGTGCATCGTAAAAAGAGCGCTGATAGCCATATAAAATGTACTTACCTATAGCCGTCAGCGCTCTCTTTACAACGGGCGAGGTATATGCTATATTGATTTCATGTTTGGTGAAAGTATACGTGTGATTATCGCTTGTTACAAACGTTTATATATTTACCTGTAAGTTTGGAGCTGCCGCCAGTGTTACGTCCCAATGGAGAATAGTAGTCAAGACAAGATCGATCAGCCGACCCTCCTAATGCTACTTTATACATATATATACATAGTATTTAAATATATGAAACATGCCAATGCTTGCAATTGTTTATTTACTCATTACAGGGTGTCTCATTTAAATCGGTCAGTATGGGAAAGTCTGAAATTATAAGACATACGAAGATCTGTTCTTAGAAACCATGTCATCGATTTTAATAAGAAGAAAAACCGCATTCATACACCTAAAAAAAACGTGTTGAATATTGTATTGAAAAAAAATGGTGGTCACTTCGAACACCGACTAAAATAAATCAAAGAACGTGAAAATAATGCATTTTATTCATTTTAGACATCATGTTTCATAGAGCCATTTACCGCTTAAGACCTACACAATCGATATACAAATAGAAATAGTGTAAGTTTATTTCGATTCCCGAGCTGAGAACAGGCCCCTTTCAAATGTATGAATGCAGTTTTTCTTCCCATTAAAATCGATGACATGGTTCCTAAGAACATCTTCGTATGTCTTATTGTTTCAGACCTTCCCATACTGACCGATTTAAATGTAATATATATACCGGAGCAACAAAATAAATCCAACCTAAGAGTTAAAAATCTAGTTCAAATATTCCGAAAAAGGGCCCTGTCGCATAGTTCGTAAAATGCTGACAGCATTGGGCTAGTTTTATTTTATATATTTACCTGTAATTTTTCGTATAGTTTGAACGTGTCAAATGGATCAAGCAATAAATACATTTCATAGCGTTTCTACTTAGTAATAATAGGCAAGTTCAATAAGTGAATGGCGAATCATAAGTCAGTGGGTATCTGCAACGGACAGCCCAACGTGGCCCCCTCAAATAAAACTCACTGATGATAAAACAGCGTTTCAAGCGACCTCGTTCGTATCTGGGACAGCACCCGAAATAACTAGGGCACTGTTACCGCAGCCGCCATTCGCGCCGCGTAGTGCCGCGCGCCCGGCCCGGCCTCCGCGGGGCCCCGGCGCCACGATGGTGCCCTCGCAGCCGGCATATTCCAGGACATATTAAGACAAAGCTCGATCTACCCATATACTTTGCAAGGTGATCAAACGAAAGAGGTTTGAGCGTACGTGTGAATGATGAAATGCTTCACCTACGCAGAATTTGAATAAATGTTAAATAAAACTCTGGTGTTTTTTCTACACAATTATTACCAAAAATCTGTAAAATGACCGTTTTCTCATATCGACGTAATTTAGGGAAAAGGATCCAATCCCCATTGAAACCTATTAGGATTTTAGACATTATATTGAGTACATAGAACTTAATTATTAAGGCATTTATTTTGGTTTGGATGCTTTTTGATAAACTTCGTCTAAATATCGACTGTGGAAATTGCAAATGTCGTAAGGGACATTTTGACATTTCGACAAAATGGACCTTGTTTATAATGTCGTAATGGACATTTTGCCATTTCCTCAAAATGTCACTTACGACATTTGAAATTTCCACAGTCGATATGCAACCTTCCTGAGATAAATCGGAAATGCTGTTCTGGTCAAATACATCGCTCGTTTAAAATTAAAAAGAAATAATGTGAAATACAAATCCATTCCAAATTCAATTGTAACGCGGTTGAGTAAAGTTTAAAACAAAAGTTAATTTCATTTGGACTTATTTCTTTTTATTTTTAAGCGTGCGACATGCGAGCAGCGGACGACTGTTGTATGAAGATACATATTATTATCTCGGTCGTGTTTAGCGGCTAAATAAATTACCTCTATGAAAATGCCGTGTAGTTTAAAAATGGAACGATATATTTACCTACCTACTGCAAAAAATGGCATAGTAACCAAGGAGGTAACTTATCAAAGGTTTTATTTAAATTTCGAACTGGATTGCAAATAGAAAGCGGTTTAATGAAATAAAAAACGATTGAAAATTTTGGCGCGTGAAAAATTATTGTTGTTCGTTATTGATTTTAGAATTTAATAATTTGTTATTTAATTTGACACAATGGGTTTAAGCGAAGAAAGTGAGTGTAATGAACATACTTTAACGGCACCTGAAATTCAAGAGGCGGCAAGAGCCGTATCTAATAGAAAACTTGTTGACACCAATATCAAAAGAAAAATATAATGGAAGAATGAGTCAAAATCGAAATCCTTAAACGAAAATATTTTTCTAGTTTATTTCGGCGAACTCGCTGAGAAAGTTAAAGCGACAACATTTTGGGTCATCTATACAATGCTGAAATTCACAGTTATAACGAAACATAACGTGAGCTTAAAACAGTATGCAAACGGCTTCAATGCTCAAAAGACAGTCGGATGAATACAAAAGCAAAACGTAAAAAATCCTCTTGTTTGAAGCACCAGACTGTGTATCTGGTCCTCAAAGTAAGTTTTATTCCTGATAGCTGGCGTTTTATTGGACGTGACCTTGCATTTTGGTCTAGGAAGACGCCGCTAGACACAGTTGATCCTTGGGTTGTTTTGAGCTGATTTAGCCCGGTTGATACGCGGTAGGTACCCCCGCGTAGATAGGCGGGGGAGGGGAGAAGAAACTGCATCTCCCGAGGAGTCTGCGCTCGATATTTGCCCACATATAGTTACAAGACCGAGTTTGGTAAGATTTTCATATAATTCAAGGACGAGGGATTCATTTATAGAATAAAATGGATAGGTATATCTTCGCTCAAAATTATACCATGACGAATTGTACTTAGTAAAAATAGGTATGATATTATAGCCCATTTATCCTAAAATATAAAAAAGTACTTGAACAACATGTTAAAAGTTTAAATGTGTTAAAAATATATTTAAAGTAGCGAGGCGGAACCGATTTCTTTACGCTGAGTTCAGATAGAGCTCGAAATATACCTAAATACCGAAGATGCAAAATCTGTATGCATCTGGCCCGATGTCTAATATGTTTTATAATGTATTTTTTTTTAATATTATCTTTAATAGTTATATTTTTAAATCAAATTAAATTAAGTCAACTAAATATTATATTGTATAGTACACCACATCACCCATAGATGGCACTGCCTGCGATATAAAACCCGGAGGAAGTGTGCCCGTAGAACATACCCCACCTACCTCATACCTCAGTACCTCATATTGTCAATAGGTCGCGGTACTCGACAATCAGATCGCGATGATGAAGTGTTAACCGTTTCGGAACACGCTATCCGTTTCCTTAAGCACCCGGTCCCAAGACATCTGTTCCGTTATTACCGTTTCCTAAATAATCCGTTTCCCAGAATGTGTTTATTGACAAAAGATACGTTTGGCATGATATCCGTTTCCCAAAAAGACATGACCCCGGATCCTCCGTTCCCGTCATTACCGTTTCCTAAACAATCCGTTTTCCGAAATCCGTTCCCGTCTTTGCTGCCACTTCAGTTGCTGCTACTGCTGTTCCTTAAGACACATTTCTTAAAACATCCACCCATCGAAAACGATATCATTTATTGCAACTGCCAAAGCTGATGTCGAGCCGACTACATTGTTAAAGTGAACTTGAATACAATTCTGAACATCCAAAAGATGATGAAGATTGCTTAAATATCTTTGAACGGTAATTAAAGATAAACCAGGATTTCTTTACGGGAGTCATGGGTCTTTTGGCATACAGATGCTATAAGCAACGGGTCTTATAGCATGTTCCGAAACGGGGTAAACCTAATTCAAGGACTTCCATTAGAAATGCCCCAAAAGCAACCTTTCTTATGGCCAAATTCAGAAACGCCACTTGAGCATTTGATTAGATATTAAATAGTTAAATGTCCCTCAACTAGTTGTCAACCAATACAGAAACGTCACTTTAATTAAAGATCAATTAATTTGAGTCGCCTTTCTGAATTCGGCCATTAGGGACTCGGTCTGCAGGTACTTGGTCGGCTGCGTTCAAGCCCTTGAAAACCTTCTAATAAGTATGTATCGTATTAATATCGACCTTAGTCGCAGCACGGAGTCACTGTCGAAACGCCTACTGCTACAGTTTGATGCTCGCGTGTTTGATTCCCATTTGATTGTCGTTGAATCACATCCCACATGGTGGTCACCTTGTGAGCCAAGTCAAGGTACTTGCTGAGTTTGTCCTCGGCCTTCACGAAGTTCTCGTCGGGGTGGTGATGTTCATTATTATTATTATATCTAGAGAGGTGTGCGTGCTCTCTATTTAACGAACGAGACGGGACTAGTTATTAGTAAAGTTATTTGCCTGCTTTATAAAACAAGGGCGCGTGGGTACCTCGAAGTCACCGCGCCTGTCGGATCGCCGCCGCGGGTGCGCCTCGCTGTCAGCACGCACGGACCGCCGGTGGTCCACCCGCGGCCGCCCCGCCGCATTCTCAGTTTAGATTAGAATAATAGATTGTCGAGTATTTAAATTGTGAAATATGCAACAAGAGAAACTCATAGTCGTCAACCAGCCGTCGCCCGGAATGTCGCCTAGCCGTAGCCGCGCTGGCACCTCGGAGGTGCTGAGCCGTTTCCGTTACGTGTAACTTCCTACTTGTGTTTTGTGTTGTGGCGACTGGTTGACGGCGTCTCGATGAGGAGAGGCGATTCCGATCCGGTGCCGGGTTGACGTGTGTGATAAGGTTATGGCACACATTTACGCACAACTTTCAGACTTGGACTGGGAAATGTAATTGAACCTTACCGCCTTGTGATATAGTTATCATTCAACACCACAAACTAAATAAAAAATTGATATATTTTTGTATTTTTTATAATTTTTTTGTTAAAACAAGAACAGAAGACGCTTTAATAATATCTCCATTGGCTTTTAATAATTCTTTGCAGCAATCTTCTAGAGAAGCAGCTCCGTCCACAGCGATTTTAACTCGCATGATTTTGATGGCGCGATGTACGTTCCAGTCGCTCAATTCCAAAGTCTCTAAGCACTCTTCTGGCGTGACCTGGTGAAAAAAAAACATAAAAATGCTAAAAGTTTGTTTCCAAACGTATGCTTAATTTATAGTGGCTCTAAACGTGTGTAGTGTGCAGATGGCCGCAGCTTGATCGTTTTATCCGTGTACATACCGACCGACAGTGCAGACAATCTGCCGCATTTCACGGAATGTAAGGGTAAAATAAGTACAATTATTGAAGACAGTGACTGTGAATCAGTGGCGCAGCCTGCCTACAAGCCGATTCCTCGCGGCTTTACCAAGCTAGAACGCTACGGCCAGCTCTCAGTGAAGTCCACGTTACGCTAAATATCAAGCTCGCACGTACGGTTCTAATTCTTCCGGCTTCTGTTAGGAAATATTTGACGCTTCGCCACTGCTGTGAATGTGTGCTTGCGTTTGGAGACTATAATGCGGACATGCGAGCCCGCTTTGGCAAGGATTTGCAGAGGTTCTGTGACGACTGGGACTGGGTATGTGCGAATACGCGGCTGCTCAGGGAGTCATCACGTTCTAATACCTTTCAAATTGAAGCGCACGGTTCGACAAGCTGGTTCGATCACTTCCTTGCAACAGCCTCGGCCTATGACTTGTGTACAGGGGCTAAATAAAATATTATACGACATGTAGGTACTGGTCGGATCATTATCGAATGTGACTTTGACATTTTAATACCTAAATCTATAACGCATTCTAAAATAGTAAATCGTGTGTTGTGGGGCAACAGACCCAAGGATCAAAATTGCAACGAGCAATATATAAGTGTACCTATTCATTATTTAAGTAAAGTTTGTATGCCAGTTGCCCGAGTGGAGAAACTTGCAGCGGCGCAAAGTGCTTCACATTGATTCCTTTTTAACGCTATCCAAACAGCTTTGAGACTGCAACTATTAACGCTATACCAACAGCTGTAAGACTAACGTCACAAAGAAAGAAACTGAAAAGCAAGGTTTGTCAGATGGAATTATCATGGACTTTCCAGTGTATTATGAGGCGCGTTTGGCTCACAAAGCTTGGTTGTTGTACGGTTCTCCATAATCAAGCCATGTGTATGATGACATGAGTTTTAAAAGGAAAGAGTTAAAGAATAAGTTAAAATTGTGTCAACGTAATAAAGAAAAAAAATAGTATGGACGTCATAGTAGCATCACACAGATCTGAAGGTAAAATTTGGAAAGATACCAATAAATTAAATTTTATACAAAGTAGACCCCTTACAGTGGACATAACCTTCATGTAACTACTAACTTCTACAATAAGCTCAACTCTACAATAAAAAAAAAAACACACGTGCTAATGACCCAGCCACTTCGCGAGAGACTAAAGGGGAAACACAAAACTGGCTGCGGAAGAATCAAATTCCTTTTCGACACTGTCTTTCAATCCGACCTTTTAAAACTGGTACGTGTACATAATTATTTTTATTACATTTATTATGAATTGTTTTTCTTTATTATGACGATAACGCAACAGTGCTTGGCGTGTGAGTGATCACTTCATTCAAATATGAAAGCGTTCAAAGGGTTAAATACCTAGGTGACATACTTAAAGCCATTTCAGTTAAAAGTAATGTGATGACGAGGCGATGTTAAATGTGTATAATGGGATCAATGTCTAAATAAATCAACTATTATTATTACTAGTGCTCTGTGAGCTGTAGACCTCGCGAGTCTGTCTTTGCATAGCTTAAAACTGAATAAATGGCTGAAATAGGTATTTTTTTTTAGAGTTCCGTACATCAAAAGGAAAAAACAGAACCTTTATAGGATCACTCGTGTGTCTGCCTGTCTGTCTGACTGTCTGTCTGCCTGTCTGTATGTCTGCCTGTCTGTCTGTCTCTCCGTCTGTCATAGCCAATTTGCTCCGAAACTACTGGACTGATTGAGTTGAAATTTGGTATAATAATGTAATTTTTTGGAAATTTATAATAAATAGTTTGGAAGTTATTTAGGAAAATTTACCATCCCCCCCATCTTATTTCCGAAGCGAATGGGCCTAGTGCTATGAACATCAGGCAATTTTGACAACGTCGGTCTAATTATTTTGTGAGCATATTTGTACCTCTTGTTTGAGCACTTTTTTCATAATTCTGACTTCATCGGATTCCACCCCGCGTTGACGTCCGCCTGGTTTTTGATCGGCAAATTCAAGCAAATCTTCCACCGACACATGATCTGAAAACAGCAATATTAAATAAGATACTACAACCTAAGCGAATTATCACAATGCAAATGGATGTATAACTTGAAAAGAATGACAGTAAGTATAGTTTTTTTTTTTTTTTTTATTGTTATTCATACATATTCATCAATACCAAATTGAAGAAGTCAGAAGTGCCTATGTCCAAATCTAATTCTTATTCTTCATCGTTTTCTTTTTGTTTTGATTCTCTGAGTACATCCTCAACTTACAAGGGTCCCCTACGAACCACGTTGGCTTCAAATAGCGATCCAAAAACCAACTGCAATCTTCCGGATTTAGTTTGACGCAGTATGCATCAATTGCATGAAGCCAAATTGAATTTACATAGATTGTGCGCAAAAATGTCTGTTTGTATGATATCCAGCATAGTGGGATTAGATTGGAGTCGATACCTTTAATCTTCTGTATAAAATGATTTTTGTTTGTCCTTGAGTATCTTGGTATTGATAAATTTATTACTACTACACCCGTATCATAAAACCTCCATAATGTATTCAAAAACCGTAGGCAATTACCAGTATTATTACAACCAATTTTACTATGAGCTGTGGTAGTAGGTAAAATCTGTACTGTAATTGTTATTACAGTATCAATTTTTGTAACGTTATGAGTTTAAATTTGGAACACCTGTCAAAACTCATTAGTTCGCATTAGGGTCTATTCTAGTATCCATAGATATTAAAACAGTTATCGATACGAAACATCAATTCAGTATGTTTTTTTTTTAATATAAACAGCACGATATTTGATCTCGAGTGAGATGAGAATAGGGACTTCATTCGTTTGTCTATGATTAAAAAAAAATCGTCTTGACGGAGGATCGAATTGCTGCCATTTGTTGGTTTTTTGCAAGTCAAATTGACGTGACACGCCTCCAAACCACCGCAGTGGCGCGGCAATTGTAAAAATTCCAGTTCTAAAGTTAGTAAAAATCCAGTTTAAAACAAAAAAATCTAGTCAAATGGGAAAAGTTACCACCGGTACGTTTCTTAAACAAAATGTACATAGTATTTATTCGATTTTTATAGTTTGTCACAATGGAAGTTTGACACGTAACAGCTCTCAGTCTAGCTACAGATGTTATTCACTTTTAATAAGGATGTATACACATGAAGGACTTATTATCTAACCACACGGCTACAAAATTTCCTGCATAAAAACGGACGTTCGTCTGTTGGAGCCATTTATAAAACACATGGTGTACCCATACTGTGAAACTAACCTGCATAAAAAACTTTGTTCCTCTCAGCCGATCAATCAATTAGAATTGGCATGGGATTGCGGAAATTGTTATTATACCTATTCATTTCGGGCAGATGCAAGTTGTCCGGCGACCCAACATACCTTTAACTAGAGATCCCTCTTGGAAGTATTGGTCGTCCCGAGGCGGCAGGTCGCCGTCGTAGACCGGCGTCAGGTAGCAGTTGAAGGGGTTCACGGAGCTCGGCTCCGCGTTACTCGTAAACGGATTCGTGTCCACTTTGTGCTTCTTAAACCCGTCCCTCCCGTTATTCTCCGCGATAAGCATCATCTGGTTATCAGGCTTTTCATTCATATAGTCATTAAACATAGAGCTCAAAACTGCATTTTGATATATGTTCACCGGTTTCTGAATATCAGTTCCGCAGGAAGATTTCATACTGTCGGTGTCACCTGTAGTGGGCAATTTAAGAGGATGCTTCCTGATGTGTCTCTGCTTATCTATCAATTTGGGTTTAGTTGCTCTAGGGGGCAGAGGCAGTTCATTTTGATTGTTCTGAAATATCATAAAAACTTAGTAATTATGATAATTACAGTACAACTGTAATTTCAAAATTTGGTACTCCAAAATGCGAGTTACTTACATCGTCGGTATCTGAATTGTTGAAAATATTGATGGGCCGTCTGAAAAAAGTATATAGAATTAAATATTATAAATACCATAAATTGATAGCAACTGATAGCACCAGAGCAAGCATACGTTTACTAACGCATAAGACACTTATAGGCCTACTACTGACTGAATAATGCGCGTGAGATATTCTATAGCTATTTCAGTATTTATAGGCAAAACCTACACCTATGTCATCATTAACATTTCAGTCGAAAAATATCTACTGCTCTCCCTCAATGATCGCCAACGACCTATCCTGTGCTGCTCGCATCCAGCTTAGTCTTGTAATCTTCACCAGGTCGGCAGACCACCGCGGTGCACCGTGACCGTGACACAAATATTGAATAAAGTTTGATTTTATAATTATAAATATGTAATAATAAATCATTAAAATGTTACGTTATGTGTATGTGTGTGTTTTTGTGTGCGTGCGTGTGTGTGTGTGTGTGTGTGTGTGTGTGTGTGTGTGTGCGTGCGTGCGTGCGTGCGTGCGTGCGTGCGTGCGTGCGTGCGTGCGTGCGTGCGTGCGTGCGTGCGTGAGTGAGTGCGTGCGTGCGTGCGTGCGTGCGTGCGTGCGTGCGTGCGTGCGTGTGGGTATGTTTGTTATACTTTTCAACCCTTCAACCCGCCGCTACTTCAATGTCTCAGGTAATTATAGTCGCTTAGAGTGTGTTCGGCGAGAGTTTATATAAAAAGTAAAAAATCAGGGCTTCTTGAATCATTACAAATAGCGGCTCGCTAATTATTTTTACCAATGATAATAAAAAATTAAAGACATTTTTTTTTTTTCATATAATATTATTATTGAATAGCCTACGTGTATAAAAAGAAAGCAACACGCAAACAGAACACCCCAACGCCAAACGCGAAGCCAATGACATTATTATATGTAGAAAGACACAAGACACATCATATCCATACTCAACGCGTTTTAAACATGTGTCATAGTTTTATTTTTTAATTTTTCGTTTCTTTGGCCGAAGACAATGACATTTGACGCGGACATATAAGACATTAATTTGCACTATGGCGATTGTGTATATGAACAAAAAAAAATATTTCTTTCGCCGCCGTCCGCCCGGCGCAAAACCGCAGTTGACAACATCTGCGTCCCTCGTACCACGAAACACAGTCCGCGCGGCGATAAGCGACGCCCGTCATACAGTTTGCGATAGTTAAGCGACAGTCGCTATTTCGAAACGATATCATAATATTTATCAACTCTCGGCGAACAGACCTTAGTTCTTCTCAAAAGTTCCTTCTGACTGCGAATTTCTCAAAATTGTATGCCGATTCTTTCACTTATCAGGCTATTCGCTTGTGGAATTTGTGGCCTTCGGATTTAAGGCGTGTTAAAATTCCTCCTATATTAAAAAAATACTCAAACAGCAACATTTATTACTTCCTTAATCTGTAATATTCTAAGCGTAATCTGCACAATCATTACCCCCCATTCATTTGTATCTTATTCATACTTTCTCTCTTTTGTATAGCTGACTAGGTTTCCTTTTTCCTATTTTGTATGTATATGCTTACATAAGTATTTTGTATCTGTGTTTTTTATGTTATTTAAATGTTTAATAGAAATAGAAATAATTACTGCATAACTGTGTAGTATATACAGATTTTTATTCGTTTACGCTCGGGTAAAATTGTAATTTTCGGACAGTGATTTTGTCTTAAACGAAAAGTAGTAAGGACTTAGGAGTTTTAGTTTAGCATTTAAAATATCCATTAGTATCCATATTTAAAATATCAGAGGCATGTCCGATAAAAATAAATTTGTTCGACCATTTCTATTGTGAAACCAGAGTACTGTACTGATTGTAATGTACCGCTAGCTTTGAAATGCGGCGTTTGCCTTGCCGTTGAATTTTGTTGCCTGGGTGAGTACAATACAAAGACTTAAAATAATACGTTACCCATTATCGTAAGGCAACTTTTTCTGTAGCGAGAGGAACTCGCCGCGGTCGGCGGTGCGTGACGCCTGCTTGGGGATTGTGGCAGGGCGGTGCACGAGGTGCGGCGCATGCGGCGCGAGGTGCGCAATCAGCGACCCCGGCGTCGGCTCCTCGATCAGGCTCGTGTATGCCAGCTTGCTCTCCTCGGAGAGAGTTGACTGCCATCAAAACATAAATTCAATGCCCTCAACAGGTCGTAATACAGAACCAAACCAACGTTAAGGAACCCCGCGTAAGGAATGTGACAATTATACTGATATTGTCCATTTGCCATTTAATTACATTAGAACAGTTCCGATGAACGAAAAAACTCTTCTGTTCATTTACTAGAAAAAAATTTGAGATAGTTTTTGGGATATCTTCGTTAACTCTTCTAAAATGGTACTTTCAGTTG
The DNA here is from genome assembly GCA_947859335.1 of Tortricodes alternella. Lineage (NCBI taxonomy): Eukaryota > Metazoa > Arthropoda > Insecta > Lepidoptera > Tortricidae > Tortricodes > Tortricodes alternella. The sequence continues at coordinate 14,169,477 of OX401970.1, read as the reverse complement.
AAAAAAAAATAATAGGTTCAGAAAGATTTATGTTTTCCTACTCTTCACAAGATTTTGTAAAGTTTTCTAAAAAAAAAATTCGGTATATAAAGTTAACTACATTTTGTAAGTTTAATGTTAATTCTAACAACATACTAATTACCTATTGATGATATTATTTTTATTAATTGAGGAGTTATTAATTTTTTTATCTAGCAGGTCGACTTTTTTCTTTTTTTTTCTTTAGTGTGAATAGCGGGTAGGCCGGTTTTAAAATACGAAATTCAAAATGTTGGAGTGCCTCCACTCTAAAATTTTGTAGTACTGAAAAGTTGATAATATCTCTACATTTTATTGTTAATTTCGCAATATGTAAGTTTCGAAAAAAAAAACTGAGAATTTTTTGCAAAGGGTAATTTTTGATTTTCGCTAAATTATTTTGTTATTTTCACAATAAGTAATTTGTTCGCAATGTAAAACTGCAACGTTGTCACGACATTTTTTTCTAAGTGAACCCCCTTTGAAAAGTAAGAAATAGTGATTGGCTTTCGTAAGTCAATAACCTAGAAACGTCTGATATATTATTGATTAAGTGATAAATTAAATATGTCCAAGTCGGTGGCACGTAAATTAGGTAATACATCCCTTATACTGTGTTAATTTACTAACTAATTCATTCATTTATATCCCAGGCGGATACAAAATTTCAAGTTTGTAGGGTTTATTATAGCCTGGAATTTCGTGATTTCATGTGCAAGTGTTAATTCTCTTATATTATATAGATACTAGCCATATCCCGTGACTTCGTCCGCGTAGGCTTTGTTTATAGCGATTCCCTCGGGAACTATTACATTGTCCGGGATAAAATAGTATCATATGTCTTTCCCCAGACACAAGAAAAACCTCAATTCACTTTTCTACACGGACGGCAGAATCTATAATTTGTAAAGAAAAAGAAGCGGTTTCATTCGTCGGAACTGTCCTAATCTCGAATTTCTGTGAACGCCACAGCCAACTATATCCTTATGCGCCACCGCAATAGATATGGAGTCTTGCCGATTAGAGCGTTGACGGAGAGTACATTCAAAATAAAATATTTTTCTACCTGAATATCGGGGACACTATTAGCCTCTTCGCTGAAATTGCGTCGTTCATGTTTTCCTGTAAAAATGTAAAAACGTTTTTTAAGCGTTCTGGGGTGTGATTCTCTAAAATAACACTTCGTTCATGAACTCACCGGCGAGCGTAAATTAACCCGTCCGTTAGGTCGTATAAACTAAATGTTCGTGAGTGTATTCGACCTTGGTCGTATTTCGATGCAAACGGCCACACACATAGGTACATTTTGCGTCAAACTTCTGAGCATAGAGGCAAGTGCGAGTTCACTCACATTCGGGTAGATATAATTGGGCGTAATATAATTACAACGCGTAAACCTTTAGCCTAAACCACGTCATCGATATATTTCTGTAGCAAATAATTTTTATTGTTAATTAAGGATTAAATAATAATATTATTGTTTGACCCCGTAAGGTACTATTAGACACACTGTTATATAAATTTTATATTTTTTTATATTTGCCTACGTAAAATGTTATATCGTCCACGTGGCATTATCGCCGTACTACTAAATACGATAGGTACTAAACAATACTAAACCATCGAATTAATAGGACTAAATAACAATAAGGATTCAACAACATATAATACATTTTCACAACAACAACAAATGCACAAAAACACCCAAACGACTGTACTGTCTGTGTGACGCGTACGAACATAGCACTCAACTTACACAGTCACATAGCGTTCGAAACCCGCCATTAACCCCCTGCTCCCTACACTCCCGTCCCGCTGACACCCAATAGTACGTACTGTGACGCCACTCGCGCGAACGTTAGACGGGTCATAAAGATTGAAGCGGCCTTTACCTAACGCCGCATAATGCCTATAAAGCGCGCGGGTCAATTTATGATTGTCGAATAAAATGTGAGACTAAATGAGCGACGACATTTGTTAGATAATAACATAGCTGACTCGCATCCGCTCTCGAGACATTCAAGGGCAGATCTAGGATTCAGACCAGGACGGATCCAAAAAGTTATCATCTAAGTCACTATGACAATCAACGATATTAGATAACCCTAGATACACCATCACCTACAAACTCGACGCGAAAAAGCGTCCGAAGTTAGTTAACTTCGGACGCTTTTTCGTTACGTCGGACGTCTTTTTTTTTTTTTTAATAATATTGTACAAGCTTAATGTCCGCATTTGATAATGTCGTATCTGTCTCACCTAACCTAAATTGATTTTCGAACATTTAGAATATGGTCATTACAATAAAGAAGGATAATTAATTGGCACTTCGGGTCCCGTCGTCTTCCGATTGAGATCCGAGTTTTACCAATGGAAACATATTATTCACTATATCTGTAATAAAATTGTACAAGCTTAATGTCCGCATTTGATAATGTCGTATCGTCGTTCGGTGTAAATATATACAACTACATAATGCGGACATTAAGCTTGTACAATTTTATTACAGATATAGTGAATAATATGTTTCCATTGGTAAAACTCGGATCTCAATCGGAAGACGACGGGACCCGAAGTGCCAATTAATTATTGTATTCAATGAGTGACATGTTTATACTCATTAATATGATACTTTATTATTTACTGTCAAATGACAAAATGAAAAATGACAGCATGGTATGATGGCTAATGGCCCCCAATTCTCGGTGTTTACGAGATAATGTCGATTGCAAGATTAAACGTCAGATTCATACAGTTGTGTCAAATGACTGTATGCACTGACGTTTAATCTCGATTTTTAGATTATTTCGAATGCGCCGAGAATTGGAGACCTGCTGAAGCTAATTGAGAGAGCACGATAAATACGAACTTTTCCGATAAAGCACGATAGAAACGAATTATGCACTACATCTGTACCATTGCCCTTACTTACTAACGATTGCAGACTTTTAGTCAATCCGTCCATTGAGTTGCGCAACGTGATTTCTATGACTACTATTATGATTTCTTGTAAGTACTTAGTCTGTCAAAATATTTGGTACAAAACAGGGAAAAAGTGGAGCCGCCGCATACTTCCTACTTATAATATTGTAAATCTGAAAGTATGTGAAGTTTGATGTTTGGATGTTTGTTCCTCAATCATGCGTAAACGTAAACGGCTGGACGTATTCGGATAAAATTTTATAGGCAGATAGAACATAATTATCTGGCATTAAGACCATAGGTTTTTTTTAAATATTTGTATATATATATATATACCTAAGGGAAGGCAAACGAGCTCGCGAGTAAGCGAGGTAAGTTATCACCGCCGCCCATAAACATCAAAACCCCAAAGGAGTTTTTTATTCGTTAATATACTTACTCCAGTGCGATAATTTACAAAGTGGCAGGCACAGCTATTCATTATTTAAATTTTTTTAATGGTTTTTGAACTAGATTTGTCAATGTTCACTGATCATATGAATTGTTAATAATTATTAACTGTTGTAGGTAAGTATTACTTACTTGCAAAGAAATAAGTTTATTCATTTATTTAAAAGAGATATGGTACGCTTCAACATACTGCTAAAATAATGTGTGCCGTCACCACTACAGACATCCATTTATTAACACTGATGTAATTTAGTTATACGTACGAGTGCGGTTTGCAACAGAGATAGACTGATACAAAATCAGTGACAAGTAAAAATAGTTTCTGATTTTCATTAGCCCAGCTATAACGGTTACTAGATCTGCTCGCCCGACTGTCTTTTTCTTACCGTTTAATTCCTTTTCGCCCTCGTGTGGAATTGTATGGAGTTTGGATACAAGTGGGAATTTAAAATGAAATTTAGAGCTTGGAGATTTGGGCACCTTATTTTCTGAGCCCAGATCGTCCATGGATCTGAAACAATATAAAATACTTAAAAAAGTTTTAATTGAAAAGGTTATGATGTGGGACGACGTCTCCAAACCATAACACGTACCTATTTATCCTGATATGTCCGAAATCCTGTCTAGCGACTTGTGCTTTAGTAACTAACAATGTAATACAATCTTAGAAGTCAATTTTAACCTACTTCTAATCGTCGTGACGATTTGAAACTTTGCAAGTGTATGCAATACTGAGCACAATACAATAATAAGCCAGGAGGTGGATAGTGGAACTCTTCAATGAGTACTAGTAAACCCCTCGAGTTTGGGCTCATTTGGTTTGTTTTGACGAGTCCAATACATTACCTTGGGGATGAGGGTGTTTTGTTCTTAGTAGTGCGTTACTGATTAAAGCGTGTTTTTTAGTTTTTGTGAACTATTATTATTTTCAGACTATTCTGGCTTGGAAGTCAGGCAATGGGGCCAATTCGAAAGTCTGTTCGCTAAATTAAAAAGTCACTAAACTTAAAATAAGAAACGTTAAACTCGATTTTGACAGCGGTGTGCTATTCAAAATCGTTTTTTAATTAAGAAGACACCGTTTCGACTTGGAGCGCATGTGTACGATAATGCTCATCGGCTTAAGATATATTTGCATAATGTAGTCTTCACATTTAATCATGCGAGATCGAAAGAGTAGCACATTACTTAGATTATATTGCTTGTTTCATGATCAAACCAACAACAACATTCAAAATTCTACTCGTGTCAGTTTTTTTTTGTAATACAGGGACAACTAACCCATTAACTTCAAAAACCAAAATCTAGTTTGGATACGCCAACTGCTTTTATTGCTTTGATAAAACAACATATCATCGACAGGAACAATTTAATCTCACTTAAAATGCCAAAACTCAAGTCATCAAAATCAGTTTGACTGTCGCAAAAATATGTATTTTACTTATAAGATGTCATTGTGACCACTACTTACTTGGTAGTAATTTCATTGGCCATCGCAACAGCTGTATCGAGAGTTCTTTCGTCATGCGCCGACATTGGTTTCATGGTGCCCGTGTAAAAAGTCTTGTTCTTTTCCGGTTTAAAAGTGTGAGATCTAGAAATCCATTTTAATCATCATTATAGGAGAGTAGACGGTGTCATGAAACAGCAAGAAATAGATTTTTAAAATTGTGACGGTAACGTTTAAAGAATAAATAATTCGAAAAGAAATATATATTTCGTTTTACTTCCTTTCAAAAAACGCGGACCGCGTTGCATTCTTAAACACACGTTTTACTGGTGTCCAACTTCGAGAAAATAGATCTTGCTATTAAATCGCATGCAATCAAAAGCATATGCATTATCACAGAGTGAAAATATAAATAAACACATTATATTAACTGTAATGTATTTCAAAAATAATGGTTGTCTACTTTCCTCTCTGCCCAACTATGGAGTTGCCAGGTATAAACAGGTCAGTAAGCGTTATTACTATACCCTCTCCAGTTATTTAATCGAATTATATATCAAATGAAAGGTTATTTTATTCCCAATCCAACCGTATTAGGTTGGTTGCCTTAGCAAAAAGTTTATCAAATCCATGGCTGCCTAGATTTTAGATGTAAAATTTTACATTTTTTAAACTTTTTGCCAAGGCATACCTTTCATTTGATATATAATTCGATTAAATAACTGCTGAGGGTATATTAATAACGCTTACTGAGTTACAACTGGCAACTCCATAGTTGGGCAAAGCGGATAGTAGAGAACCATTATTTTTTTTAATTCCTTGGGGCATATTCTCTCAGCTAATAGTATACTTGTATAAATAACGGGGAAGTTGATAAAAAAGAAATAGTATTAGAATTTTTATGAACAAGTGGAGTGATAAAGGTTTATTTTAAATTACTTTTAATATTACATTTTACTCTTACCTCATAGCATTATCAAAGTCAAAATGGCTGGCAGATGCACCCTGAGAAAAAAAAAGTTTATGGAATCTATAATTGATCGATGTATAAAAGTACCGTACAAAAATAATATATCCGTTGGGAACTTTTGACTTATCCGGGGCTAAAATGTCCCTATTTTCTATTACAGGAGCTAAGGTCTAACTATATTCGATGTTTCATGAAAATGCGTTCAACCACATGTAGCTAAGTGGTAATAAACATATAAAAACACACACACACACACAATAATTTATTTCTAAAACGGTTAAGTACCTATCTATCTAATCTTATTATTTTCTTCTTATTAATTATCTTCAAATGTACCGACATTTTCCACTTCACGATATTGTTATATGTATAATTATCTCTCTTTCTATATAATTATCTCGAACTTTGAATGAAAAACTACTTATGTACTTACCGATTCTTCTGGTCGTCCCCTGCTATCCAGACTACGAAATATAGATTCCATTTCATCCAACAAGCTTTGACTAAAGTCGCCACAACTTTTCTAAAAAAAAATTAGTATAGTTGATTAATAATGACAGGTTAAGTTTGACAAACCTAACTTTGAACAGCTCGAAACACTTACAGGTATTCCTGGACTGTTCAGGGGAACTAAGATTTCTACCCTCGCCCGAGCAGCCGCTGTACTTTCCTGTAATTTCGAAGTCGATGTATTTTGACATCCAGTTTAACAGACTCAAGCGCTGAACACATTTAATACATTTTTGGATAGTGGTAGAGCCAAACAGTAATCCTCACTAGATGATTACTGTTCGAATGAGCCGGCTCGACCGGGGTAGTAACACACTCTCACAGAATATCAGCGTAAAGTAATAGCTTGCTATTGCGTTTCGTACGGTGAGTGACGAGATCCGGTGGCCTATTCCCTCATCCCCATCCCATCTCCATTCCCCATCCTCCCTAGACTGGCAACGCATTGGCAGCACCTCTGGTGTTGCAGATGTCCACAGGCGGCGGTGACCACTTTCCATCAGGTGGGCCGTCTGCCTGTTTGTCAGCCTACTCCTTTCTCAAAGGGTCGGCAACGCATCCGTGATTCCCCTGGTGTTGCGGGTGTCCATGGGCGGCGGTGATTGCTTACCATCAGGTAACCCGCCTGCTCGTTTGCCGCCCTCTTAACATAAAAAAATAAAATGTTATTACCGTATCAGTATCAGATATCTCATGATACTCGTGCACCTCGTCGGTTTTGGAAGCGTGTGCGTGTGTGTCATCAGTCTTTCTGGATGTCCCCAATGTTGCTGATTTCATCTGGCGTAACGTATTAAGTAATAAAAATAAATGGCAGAATATCTTACTGCCTACTTCATTCACTGACTCATCATCGCCAAGCCCAACCACTAATTTGAAATTAAGGAAGGTTCTGATTTTAGTTTTAAAGGTCATCTTATCGCAAACTTATCAACGCGGCACCGGATCGGCAGCGCCTCGACGCTTCGACTCGCCGTCAACCAGGCGTCAACCAAACGCAAGCACGTAACGCAACCGGCTCAGCACCTCCGAGGTGGCAGCGCGACCACGGCTGGGCGACATCGCGCTTACGGCAAGGCGGGGGCTGGTTTACGGCTAGCGGTCAACGTCGAAGATCGTCGACATCCGATAGTTTGAAGTTGAATATTTTCTGATTAAGCGACTGCGAGTGGCGACGCGCCGCTTGTGGTTCACTTGTGCCGAGGCGAAGCAACGCCATTACGATGCTGATAAGTGTGCCTACTACGACTACAAACAATACTAAACGGCTCGAGTTGAGGCCGTGTCGATACGGTGCCGGGTTGATAAAGTGTGCGATATCCTTAAGGAAGGGATTTCTCGATATTAATCCCTACAGCAAAGAATATTAACTATTACTTCATAAAGAAGCGACACTTGATACGCTGGTCTCGCTGATGCAAAAACAATTTGACCATATTAACAGATTATGTAAAAATAAGCAAAACAGACACTCGTATCGAGAAACGTTAATAATTACCTACCAGTTCAATAATAATAATACACTGAATGTTTCAAATGTCATAGCATCTAACTCAATTATTTGCAACTAAGAAACGAATAAAAAGACCTTATAGCGTTAATGCCATTTTCCCTTTAAATAAAGCAAATTGCAGATAAAATGTAGCCAAGAGTATTTTGAAATTTTGTCTCAGACTGTATTATACAAAAGATAACAAGTAAAAAACATCCGGCGACCCCACATAACCGCATTAATATTGTGAGTTGTTTCAACGACTTGGTATTTAAAAACCTGGCTTGCGCCCGCGTCATGTTGAGCAAGGGTTTGCGACCCCCTGAGCCCCTCAGGGACTGCGATTTATTCATTAATATATTTACACAGCATTATGAAAGTATTACTAACTAGTTTGAAAGTAATACACTGTGAAACTACATTAATTGAATTAAGGCACATTTTTGATTTGTCCGTAGCCCAAAAAGCATGAATGAAAATTTGGAATCAGATGTATTAAAACAGCTACTGTCGCTTTAAAGTAAATAATTGGCAATCCCCACCCCGATGATTAAATACTGTTTGTTGTGGTCTGGAAATATTGCAACTATTCAAATCGGCCCCCTGTAGGTATATGTATATCAAACTTCAGGTGCATGTTTTGAAATGAATGTGCATTTGTATAACTTGCGCTACGTATTGGATTATAAGCGTAGTAACATCGCAAATCTTTTTGTATGGTAGTATTATGTATTAAATGGGCACTAATTAACTATTTTTATGGTCCGCAGCTTATGTTAAAGTCACAGTAATTTATTACTGGCAACTCTGCCGTCTGCCGTTCAGATTTAACCGGGTGTGCGTGGCTCTAAATACCTTGGATTCGGACACTCGTTGTTGTTAGTCGTCGACAATAAGATACGACAAAAGTATGTTCTATTTTTCTAAAGCTTCAACAGCATGCTCTTAGTGGTAAATAATGATCAACTTATACATACCTTGCTAAGGAAACTTTTGCCTGTTGTGCGTTCTGAGGTAGATTTGTCATTATGTTTCTTGACATTCCTGGTCATGTAGTCACCATCTACAAGAAAAAGAAGTTAGGTAATCATAAAAAACTAGTCAGAAGTGTGTCTGATCTGCGCGCGCCTACTTACCTTTACTTAACTATGAATAAAAATTATAGTCCTAAAACGAACTAAAACATAATTTTGTCATGAACGCACTAAAAAGTACAAAATGTAAGAGGCCACCGTCACTAATTGGTACTTGGTAAGGACTCGTCAAAACAAATAAAACAGCCAAAATTTGAGGGGTTTAAGAGTAACCACTGAAAAGTGCCACTTTCCACCTTCCAGCTCCATCCTCAAACCCTCGTGATTAAGTGTAAGGTATTGAACTCGTCAAAGCAAACGAAGCAGCCCAAACACGAAGGGTTTACTAGTAGCCATTGAAGAGTTTCCCTGTCCAACTCTCGGCTCCATCTTAAGACCAAGTGTAATGTACTGGACTTATCAAAACATTGGTCTCATATAAGTAACTAGATGGAGTCTGTAACCAACATCTACCAAAAAGTGGCGTACAAAAATGTCAGCTTCCTCAGATAATTTCTAACACCGTTCATAAAATACTTGTAACTTGTGTCAAAATAAAAATATTATATAAAAACAACTGAATTACAATGTATTAATAGTCAAATTTGCCATTATTACCGTCAAAACCTTTAAACATTTCTAGATCGACGGCCTTTGGCAGTCATTGACTTGACATCAAGTCAATCAATTCTTTAAGTCAAAAGTAAACACAAAACGAATGGAGTCGCAGTTATAAGATACATTCATTTACTTACTTTTTAAAATATATTAACAAGGCACTACAGTTGCCACACTAATGCACCATGAAACAAAATTACTTAACAATACAGTGCCTATTGTAGCATTAAAGAATTAAATTAAACACTTGATTCTCTAATATCCATCATCTCGCAGAATCTCAAAAAATATGGTAAAATTAAAAAAATGCAACACTAACTCATTATTTTATTATATTAAATTAGGTCGGACATGAATTTAGAAGCAATGTACTTTTTTTTAAATGGCCTGTTATAGATTTCACATTAACTTTCGCCAACACACACTCCTCTTGAAGTATTTACTAGGTAGGTAAAATGGATACCGCGCGTTCCACGCCACCAACGTCGCACCACAGAGTAAAGATTATATTTTGTCACGAAATCTTTATTTTTGTAACAAAACAGTCAATATAGTTTGTTAACAACGTTCATTATGACGCTACAGATAACAAACAATGAATTCTAAGTATTTGGTCGTAAGCAAACTTTCACCTTAATGCCTTTCTAATAGGTAACACAAAGTACATGTCTTCACTTCGAGGGTTTGTAAAGTAGTGATTACTTAAGATAATTAAGAAACTATTTATCGTTTTGAGGTGAGCTACCAAGGACTTGCTTGACCGTGGAGACTGTCTACATCTCCATTTAACCTTGATTAGGTAATCAATTTAGATGTTTCTTTATTTTAATTATTATTATTATGACCCTTAGAGGCTTTATACATCTCTAAGTCACTTAACTTGTCCAGACGCGGAGCATATACACCTCCCTTATTAGTTATTTATTATACTCGTAATTAATTTGTACTCATTAGGTTTGTTTGCTGCCCTTTTTGTGTTAGTTTTTGTCAAAACTCTAATGTAAAACATGGAATAAAAAGACTAACTGCTGAGTTTCTTGCGGCGTTTTCTCTCAGCAGATGTCACCTTTCGAAGTGCTGGTAGCTTCAGACACGTGAAAGAGCCCATGTGGCCTACTTACAAAATTAATATTTTCATTTTCATTTTCATTCAATGCTTTATTAGGCATACAAAAATGACGATTCGGTGTTTAATATTCTAGACTTATAGCCTTTTAGGGACAACATAGCAACAATGCGATGCTGGGTCAATCGAATCTATTGGCATTTTTAGTATATATAACTTACAAGACAGGTCGACTTCATCACAGCTTTTAGCTCGGTCGGTAGTGAGCAGCGGGTAGGAAGAAGTGGCGGCCGTGAGGTGCGACGGCGAGTTGGGATTGATCAGCGGTACCTGCTCCAGATCTTCCGAGGGCTTGTACGGCGTCACCACCTGCCGCGGCGGCTGCTCGCAACACAAACAAACCGTGAACTCCCGGGCATCCAGCGAACACCAAGCGTGAATTCACATTACCCAATACTGATCTCAGGGGTTATCGTAATGCAACGCTAGTGGTCGATTAATCAGCATTTATGCGTGCCTAAACATGAGTATGCATATAAATACAATCGAATACAGAAATGATACAAATGAAGATAATGTTTCATAACCTACTTTTTAATATAAGAGGGACAGTCACAATTTGGAAATGTAACGAATGCTACAATTTAGGTAATTCACCTTTGATGGTCGTTTTAACCTTTTGACCGCCAAGCATGTCTGAGAAGTAACACGAATTTCAACTTTAAGTCAAGGTAATGAAGGCCTTTTTGCTGGCTGCAGCCGACAGGGGCGGTCAAAAGGTTAAGAGGGCTATCACATCTCGGCCGTGATTTTGGCATTAAATGGCCGACTTTGGCGTTCTTATTATGAGAAACTGAAACACTTGGAAAAATTTGACGCGCTGAATAGTGGAGTATAGTTCTTATTTATTTATATAAAGCCGAAATTCCGCAGCAAGTTTTTCATAAAATGCGCGACGGCACTTTTTCGACCTCGTGGATTGAACTACTGTACTAAGCAATCGAAATAAAAAATATATTATAATATCTCTTAAATAGCCTCCTCTGCTGCACTGGGAGTGAAGAAATAGCATAGAATGCGTGCAGATACTTATCACCCTGGCATGTCGTAAAAGTCGACTAAGGGACGGGGTCCTCTCCAACATGGTGGACTATTTGTATGGGCGATGGGCTGATCACCTGTCACCACACGGTTCATCATACCATCTCAGGACTAATTAATCAAACGTGGCCACAAGTAGTCTTGTGGCTCTGCCCACCCCATTAGGGATTTCGGGCGTGATAATATGTATGTATGTATGTAAATAGTCGTGTAGTTCATAGCGGCCTCTGAATTTTAAAATATGTATGGAATATGTAGAAAAAATCAAGTCGAAACCATAAAACTACTAAAAACACTAAGAATTAACCATAATTTTTTATTTACTATATTAATATTATTACGTAATATATATAGCTGAATAATCGTTAGTATATCTAAAATTCACATTTCATACTTTTTTGGAAAAATTATTGATTATAAAACTTAAAATAATGGCAGCCATACACCATGCTTCCTATCGTCCAATCGGCATGACGCTGCAGGCTTGATAAAATCTGCAGTTCGTCTATATACACCACACGCGATCAGTTTAAATTGTCCAATCGGCAGCGACGTTCAATCGAAACCATGGCGTCACCGGTGACAGACGACGATGCTTTACCCTGTTTTGGGCATTTTACTCGTAAAAATGAAAAAATAAAAGAAAAGATCGAGCAGAGTGGTGCAAACAGTGGTTAATGAAAAAAAAGAAAACAGTTTACTCATACAAATTTATTAAAAGAATTGAGGACTAAGCCTAAAGATTATTGTAATTATATACGAATGAATGAAGAAACATACACGAAACTTCTAACGTTAGTTACTCCTCTAATTGAGAAGCAAAACACTGTTATGAAAAACGCTCGCTGACCACCATACACGGTCCAATCGGCATGATCCAATCGCCATGATAAAGCCAAAAGAATCGAAATTTGATTGTGCCGTCAAGTATAACTGTCATACCAATGCACTCCCACACACAGTCAGTTCTAACTGATCCAATCGGTAGCGTCATGCCGATTGGACGATAAGAAGCATGGTGTATGGCTGCCATAAATGTTCTTACAACTGCCAAATTACTACATAATGGCAGCCATACACCATGCTTCCTATCGTCCAAAAATTAAGTAGGTAGATTATATTTTAAATGACGAACTTTTATGTATAAGTAATTCATGAAATAAGTAATAATTATTATCAATTTCTATATGAGGAATTTAATTATTGCGAAAAGCTCGTCTTTTCCGCTATGAATTATTAACGGCATTAAGGCCCGTTTAGAGACCTATGACGATAAATGTGAATGAGTATGAAACACGATATCAAGGTAACTAAATGTCGCAGAACGATAAAATAATTACTAAAACTAATGATACTCACGCAACTAGCTGGATCCAAGGCTGAAATGTCACCAAAGTAAGCTCCGTCGAGGCCGACATGGCCGGTATGCTTCACATCACCCTGTGGGCTGGAGATCATGATTCGCTGGATGGTCCGCTTGCCCGTATACGTGTGACGCTTCACATCCGAGCGCAAAAGTGAAGAGCGGATGGACCGAGCAGAGTTGCGAGTCGGATGAGGTGATAAAGACCCAGTGACATTAGTGAGCGTTTTCTGAATGGGAAAAGTGAATGAACTTTAAGCGAAGCAAAAGACGAAGATAAAAAAGTGTGCCCATATCTGATTCAAGCATAGCGTCCTTAAGGATAAGTGTCTCCGTTTAGTTCCTACTCGTTACATACATTATGGCGTAAAATTTTCAATTTCAGTTCCAATTTTTAATACCGATCTAAAATTTGTAAGATCTAATAATAATTACGTTCAAATGTGAAAAGACGAAACGATTCGGCAGACCAGTTTCTAAACGGAGATACTAATCTTAAAAATTGTTCCCGTAGGCCGCTGCAGCATCCGAATCAGCTACGGTCATACTTAGGTATGTAGGTTTCGCAACTATAATAAAAATAAATAATAGTGAAATGTTTGTTTGTAATGTCAAAATAACAGCTTTATACTATATGCATATGCATATGAAAGTATATAGGGTACATATAACAAAAAAACAATTTAACAATGTTTTGTCTATTGTCTATTTGTATGTTCCGGCTAATCTACGGAACGGCTGGACAGATTTTGATGGGACTTTCACTGGCAGATAGCTGATGTTATCAGGAGTAACTTAGGCTACTTTTATTTTAAAAACAGATGGTAACACAGCGGACAGTCTATGAAAGACCGAAATGCTCTACCTCTGAAATCTTTTATTTTATTATATTTTTTTTATTTTAGGTTCTCAAACTGGACTGGACTGGATCTTCATTTATAATATCATCTCCGCCCACAGTACCTTCTTCTCATGCCACATTTTTGTGATAAGTAGTATTAAGTTCTCATGTAAGTGAATTATAACAAGTCTTAACAAAAATAAAGACTTCTATTCTTAACAAATCATAATCAGGCTTAATTTTACACCAGCAAATTGGCGTGCTATAGGGATACGGCGGTTAAAAAGTTGTTGCAATTGAATAAATATTTGGGGTATTCATTCAGGTAGCCAAAAACAAACGATAGCTGTCAAGAAGACATCACAAGAGGACCATAGTGTATCTAAGGGTATCATCGGTATTTAGGGTGCTTTAAGACTTGCATTAGGTGATAGGAAACGCAAACGTGGTACGGCAGATTTCTAAAATGAATGACATAAGGCATTTTATCTACACCCATATCATAAAACCTCCATAGTGTAATCAAAAACCGTAGGAAATGACCACCATTTTGACAACCAATTAGGTAAAACGAGGGCTGCAATGTTATTCCCGTATCGTTTTTAGTAAAGAAATGAGATTAAATTTGGAACAGCTGTCAAAACTCAAGTGGGTCTCTATTCTAGTATCCATAGATTTTAAAACCGTTATTGATACGAAACGTCAATTCAGTATGTTTTTTTTAATATAAACTGCACAACATTTGATCTCGAGTGACATGAGAATAGAGACTTCATTCGTTTGTCAATGATTTAAAAAAAAATGGTCTAGACGGAGGATCGAATTGCCGCCATTATGTTGGTGTTTTGCTGAACGAAAGTAGAATTGTTGTTGAATTGAATAGAAAAAGTTGTTTGTAATTTACATTTTAGTTGAAAATATGAATAGTAGTCTTCTCGGAGTGTGTGTGATGTGAAAATACGCCGGATATCGGAAATATGCAGCCACGATTGCAACAAATAACTTGTTGCCAGAAAATATTGTTTCTGAACCCATCATGGAGGATTTATAATATGTGTGTAGATAAAGTTATGTATGCAACTCTGCATAATTTGGCCTTAAAACACACGTGCGATCTTATTATGAAACTCGCTAAAGCTCGTTTCATGAAAACCGCACTAGTGTTTTAAGGCCTATCATTATGCAACCGTTGCATAAACTACTATTGACTAGTCGTTATCGTGCCTGTGGAAAGTCCCAGCATGCTGTTAGTGGACCGAATTATCGACCAATGAAAATGAGCCATTAGCAAAATTTATATAGCTAGTCACATATTAGCACACATTTTTACTCACATCAGTCTTTATGTAGGGTTTAGTGTTGCTCGGATTGAACATGCCACAAGCACCACCGGGTAGCACCCCGTGCCACATTGATGTTTTAGTAAAATTTCTGAAAAATGATATTTAATCACTAAACATGAAGTTTTATTTTGTGTAGCATTCAAATTATTATTTAAGGACCTTAGCATACGGCACGGCGATCCGTATCCGACCCGAACCCGTGAAAATACGGTCCGGAGTAGTTGTAGAACTATTTATATGGTTGGTAGTTTACGCACTAATCCGGCTTCCGTCATCCGATTCGTTCCGGTCGACGGACCGAAGTAGCCATAGTATTTGTATGAACGCTTGCGCACTGCGTCCGATCCGTATCTGAACCAAATCCGAGCTGCGTGCAAGCAGAGGCAACGAGGCGGCGAGGTATGTGGCTGGGGAGCGCGGCAGGCATCCAGTTTAGTTCAAGGTGGCAGTTGGATCAGAGATCGGACTAGTGCGTGAGCAATATCCGAATTCGGTCCGAGATTTCTAGACGTTTTTCTCGAGGAATTTGTTTGTTTACCTTAGGAACTGCATTTTACCGGCATAAAAAGTACTTTTGTCTTTCTCCTGCCTTTCAACTATCGCTATGCAAAAAATCAAGTTAATCTGTTGGTCCGTTTTAACGTAAAAAAGGAAACTAAATAAAGAAACTGGTCAAAGGTAGGTCGGACTAGGGTGAGGAGGGTTCCGTACTATAAATCATCGCCTTTGTTTTTCGAATCTACATGACGAAAAAGGTTGAAATTTGGTACGTCTATAGAGTTAGGTGACCCAATTACGGAAGAACAGTGAAAAAAAAAAACAAAGTCGATAATCCTATAAGGGTTCCGTGTTTTCATCCGATGTACGGTCGGACGGAACCTTAAAAACAACAAACACTTTCTCATTTAAAATATTAGTAGCTAATTATTTATTTCGTGAACCAAACTTAGGGATAGGTCTTTTACTGGCAAATAAAGCTGCCAAACTTGCGGGGCGCGCAGGGTTTTCAGAGCGCTGTGATTGGTGCGTTCGGGTAAATGTACGGCCCACGCCTTCCCTTAGCCCCGCCGCTTATGGCTTTTTGCCTCTAATACTGGCAACATGGGTCGCCCGGCTAATGCCGGCTATGCGGACTCTATTGGACATACGGTCTGTGGGCACATGAAGTAAAGGCATTATTAAATAATTAAAAGATTTTTCATCTCTCCATTTCACTTACTCTTTGCCCAGCACTGTTATAATTTGACCAGATTTATACTCTAATAAATTATTCCGCCGTCCCTTTTCCGACTTTTGAAAGTTGACTGTTGTTTCAACCTGTAATTTTAATATAATTGAAGATTTCTTATAATTGAGTGTCCGTCCAGTGACAGTTAGGTGAAATACAAACAGAATGTATACCTGCTCAGGTCGAATAAGTCTTAATTGCGGTCCTAGTTCCTTAAACTTTGGTCGATTGTTTGGGTCATGAGACCAGCACTCTAACATAGCCGCGTAGTAGTTATCTGGACAGCATTCGGGCCTCTCCAGCCGCTGCAAAAAGAAAAGTTAATTTAATATAAGGTGGCCCAGGACTATATTGTAAGGGTTATTGTAGCTAATGCATTTAACGTCTTTCTCATTACTTTTTAATCGACTTCAAAAAATCGGAAGGAAGGTTCTCAATTCGACGCCTATATTTGTTTTTTGTGTAAGTGTAAGTACCTACTCAATTATATCACTAATTGAGTACTTAAAGAAACTGAAGTTACCTACAATAAATTATAGTGGACTGTTCCAAAGTTTAACCGACAAAGCCATGTTTTTTTTCCGGTCATGGCTCCAAATTCATACAAACACCGGGACGCTCCGCTGTGTCACATGTCAAAGCGCATCGGTATATTGCTTCACATTTGTCAGGGCGGTTGTATGTAAACTATCTTTCTGTGGTTTGTAATAATATTGTTTTATGGTAGAATTTTGCTCACTGTTTTTAACCTTTTGGCCGCCGAGCATGTGTGAGAAGTAACACGAATTTCAACTTTAAGTCAAGCTACTGAAGGACTTGTTTGCCCTGTATATGCTGTCACGCATAGTCGACAACGGTGGCCAAGAGGTTAACCAGCAAAACCTGCTTTTTTGAGGTGCTGAGGTGTTTTTTTTTTTATTTCAAGTGTTAATAATATCTCGCGATAGTTTTAATGGAATTATAAGAAAATTGATTTTCTTCTTTTATACTTTTTCCGTGTGCATGGGTTCGTCCTCTATAGCTTTATAACTTTTATAGTCTTCGAGACAAAGTGGCTGCGACGTACACACGTACAGTCAGACGGACATGCCGAAACTGTAAGTTTGATTCGGAACCCTAAAAACGAGACTCACCTGAAAGTTAGGCGCGTCTATCGCTTCAAGTATCTGTTGTCCGGAGAACGCTGCCCACGGCTGGAACCCATACGTGAACATCTCCCAAAGACACACCCCGAAAGCCCACACATCACTTGACGATGTAAATCGAAGGTATAAGATGCATTCTGGAGCACACCTATTAACATACACAAATATAAAATAATCAAAGTAGCTTCTAGACATTACTCGTAACATCAATGCATTCAGTACAGATATAGTGAATAAAATGTTTCCATCGGTAAAACTCGGATCTCAATCGGAAGACGACGGGACCCGAAGTGTCAAATAATTATTGTATTCAATGAGTGACATATTTATATTCATTAATATGAAACTTTATCACTTAGTGTCAAATGTCAAAATGAAAAATGACAGCATTGTATGAAGGGTGCTGTCCCCCAATCCTCGATGCATTCGAGATAATGTCATTTGAGAGATTAAACGTCAGATTCATACAGTTGTGTCAAATGACTGTATATGTATGCACTGACGTTTAATCTCGAATGTGAGATTATCTCGAATGCACCGAGAATTGGGGGCCTGCTGAAGCTAATTGAGAGAGCACGATAAATATGAACTTTTCAGATAAAACACGATGGAAACTAAATATGCCCTACATCTGTAACACAACGTAAACTTACCATGCTACAGGCAATTTCAAATTTACATTATAATTTGTTTGGTAGTAATCTTTCCCGACGCCCAAAGCTCGAGAAAGTCCAAAATCGGAAATTTTAACCCTATCTTTGTTAAACACTAAAATATTTCTTGCTGCTAAATCCCTGTAATTATAAACGGATGTAGTAAGATAAATATAAACAAAAGTATTGTGTAATTCACTTCTAATATGAGCAATGGGTCCAATTCGAAACGGATTCCGCTAAATTTAAAATTGCCTAAACTAAAAATAAGAAACGTCAAACTCTACTTTGTATAGCTCCAAACTGTCAAAATGTAGTCTGACGTTTCTTATTTTAAATTTAGCGACTTTAAAATTTAGCAAAAACACGTTCGAATTGGCCCCAATATATATGTATAATATATGTCAGGCGTATATGAGTAATACCTATGAATCAGTCTTTTGTTTTCTAGATAAGTCATGCCATCACAGATCTGTTCTGCGAACTCGCACAGATTTAGTACAGGAAAGTTTGGCCGGAGCGACACTTCTCGGAGGCATTCCAATAGGGAACGAAGAGGGGCCAACTCTGTTACCTAGAATGGACATTTAGATTACAAATAGATGGTACTAGCTTTGTACTTTGGTTACGATTACATTTTTTTTATTGGAAAATGCGTGTTATGTCTGTCTATATTGAAATAATCTATTTGAATCATGGTTTATCACAATACCTTATCTATTGCAACGAAATTTGCAGAGTAAATTTTTCATTATATACCTATATTAATTTTAAAATTATTTGTAGAAAAAGGCGAGGTATTTTTCTCTTATTTTACCACCCTTTAAAGTTATAGTACCCGAGCCAGGTACAAATTGCGTCAATCATTTCCTTCTGGCCGATAACTCGTAAGATGTTTCAGAGTTGTATCAGGAAATCAGGAATGAGTTGTATCGTGAACGTCAGCTGCGGTTCCGTGGGTGGATTGATCAGTGGTGACGTCCCAAACACGTAGAAAAAATAATACATAAATAAGGTATTAAGGTATCGTATAGAACTTACCAACATAAGTGAGTCTAAATGTAACACTACGCCATAAAGGCGCACAATATTAGGATGTTCGATGCTGTGCATGACAGCTGCCTCCTTTAAAAACTCGGTTGAGTTTGAAGTCATTCTCTCGTGGCCAAGACATTTAATAGCTACTTGTAGCTGAAATATAAAAAAAACGTTGAGATGGTTCTTATCAAAAGAAGATATGCATAGGTAAAAAACTCAAGTAAAGCCTCTGTTGTATGTAGTTTACAGTTACAGTTTACAAAAACGCATATAATAAATTATACAGGGTGTCAAAAAACCAAATTTCGTCCTTGGCCTCCCTTGAAGGTACCGATGAGAGCCAACCAAAAATATATATATTTTTAAATGTTTTAAAAACTCGATATTTTTTCAAAATAATACTTCAGTCAACGAAGACCAGCAGCTCAATTACGTAGCACAAATGGTACGGTTTGGCTCGAAATGCAAACCAATTTAGTCTTCACTCGATGTAAATAAGGGTACTTACACTTACACTTACACTTACACACACACACACAATAGTAGACCCTTACTTTTCGCGAAAGCGATACCAATTGGTGTTACGTAATTGAGCAGCAGGTCCCCAATTATCGGTGCATTCGAGATAATGTCCGTTGCGAGATTAAACGTCAGATTCATGCAGTTGTGTCAAACGACTGTATGCACTGACGTTTAATCTCGATTGTGAGATTATCTCGAATGCACCGAGAATTGGGGGCCTGGCTTAAAATTGCATAGCAAGCAATGCGTAGCAAAAAACGTCAAGTTGTGGTCAGTTTACCAAAACCGCAAATAAGTTTGTAATCGCAATAATTATATATCCGCCGTTTTAATAAAAATCGAAAAACTGAATCGACAAATCACTTCCCTAATTCCCTATTACTTTATTAAGGCTGGTAGTACTATCAGGTTGGCTTAATACTTACTCTTTGATTTTCAGTAGCCCAAGTGCCCTGCTGAACTACTCCAAACTGACCCATACCCAGTTCCTTGTTAATGGTAATATCTTCAACAGATATAATGTGTTTTGTAGGAAATTTGATATTATTTTCTGAAAATGGCTCAATATCGATTGGCATTGAGCATTGACCCTGTAAATATAATTTGTATGAATAAAAACAAATGCAAATATACAATTTGAAAGCAACATTATTTCAAGTAATTTGTATACACCATCTGTAGGCATGTAGTGGAACAATTAATTTAAACAATAAGTGAAATAATCTAAAATATTCTAGATTTTTTTACATATTATTAAGAACCAGTTACTGATGCCTAGAATAACATTTTATAACTAAATGGAATTATGCGTTAGGTATAATCTAAGTATTTGTAACTTATCTTCAATACTGAGAGTAAAAAACATGAGTATTTCTTTTTGAACTATCGTGTCTCGTGCAGCAGTTTCAACGTGTAGACAGTATTTAAGCAATGCGGCCAATGTAAATTGAAATTATATTTATAATTTAAAAAACCGGACAAGTGCGAGTTAAACTCGCGTGGAGAGGGTTCCGTTCCGTACATGATTATCTGAAATTAACTAGGTTACCTTAAATACCATAGACTTCTTATAGGTTTTCCTGTAATCTATAGGCAAAGATCTATTTCCTGTATTTTTTTCAAAATTTTAGCCCCAGTAGTTTCGGAAATAAGGGGGGGGGGGAATGGTCATGTTTCGCCTATTTTCCTGAATAACTTCTAAACTATTTTACTTAAAATTCAAAAGAAAATATATTTAAGATCCTCACAATAAGCCCTTTCATTTGATATGTCACACAATATAGGTGGCATAACTTTTTTTTTTATTTTCTAGTATACCCCCAAAAAGTGGCACCTATGTTTAAAATTCATACATTTACGTTACGCGTCCGTGTTGCGGTCACCAACTTACATATGAATACCAAATTTCAACTTAATCGGTCCAGTATTTTCGGAGCAAATTGGCTGTGACAGACGGACAGACAGACAGACAGACAGACAGACAGACAGACAGACAGACAGACAGACAGACAGACAGACAGACAGACAGACAGACAGACAGACAGACAGACAGACAGACAGACAGACAGACAGACAGACAGACAGACAGACAGACAGACAGACAGACAGACAGACAGACAGACAGACAGACAGACAGACAGACAGACAGACACACGAGTGATCCTATAAGGGTTCCATTTTTCCTTTTGAGGTACGGAACCCTAACAAATAATAAATACATATAATTAGAACAAGTCCTTATACGAAACATTACTCAAACTCAAGTTTTTTTTTCCTACCACGAGAACTGTCATTTATGAAGCTAAGTTACAAATATCTTAATTATATCTGACGCATATTTCCATTTAGTTATAAAACGTTATTTTAAGAATAACTGACTGGTACTTTAGCATATTATGTGAAAGTTCGAAAATATTTAATGTTGTTTCACTCAGAAACTTATCTTTTACTGATCTACTTGTTAAGAAATGCAAGACAATCACTTACCGCATCGTTTTTCTTATTAGAGCTGAGGAGTTTTTTTATTTTAGATATGTAAGGATTAGGGAAGTATTTTGAATACACTTTCTTGTACCGCCTTTGTTCTGGCTTGGACAGTCCTATTTGTATGAGATCTTCAGTCACAACAAATTTCAACTGTGACACTTTAGCAACTTTCAAAGCATCCCTGAAACAAAATGTATAATCAATCAGTAACAAACAGCTCAAACATGCACTTTCAAAATAAAAGGTAAAAACTCAAAATATATTAACATAGCCTACGTACGCCGAGCAGCAAGAATTTCGTACATTGACCTTTGAGCCTGCTGCCAGTGGTTAACAACTTTTTTATAAAGTTCAAATTTATACAATACTAGCTTCAGCCCGCGACTTCTTGGGTCGTGGGACTCCGCATTGTAGGTACGTGACCATTTTTATAGAAGATAGAATGTGCATAGTAAGCTAAACTTAAAAGATAGACATATAATATGCCATAGCGGACTTTTTTGTAGATCTATAAAAGATAAATATCCCACTATGCATTGTTTTGTTATATCTCAAAGGGATTAGGCAGCGTTTTCGGTGAAAGCTCCCATTGCTTGAATTTTGCCGACGCTTTCAACAATTCTCGTTTTATTTCAACCAATTTAAATAAAACCTTGACAAAATATATACCTAAACCTTCCTCATGAATCACTATATCTATTCGTAAAAACCACATGAAAATCCGTTCAGTCGTTTTTGAGTTTATCGGTAACAGACAGACAGACAGCCAGACAGGCAGACAGACAGACGCGGCGAGTAACTTTGTTTTATAATATGTAAGGATTTTAGGTACTTAACACATAGCTAATAAGTAATGTCCGGTATTCATTTTGACTGAATGACTAAATCACAAGCACAACCTAATAAATAATATGAGTTCGCTGCTAGCAAAACCTTATGAAAGTACTGCTAGTTTTTTATATACTAAAATCATCCCAGAAGAATCTCTCAATGAATCATCCAAATCGGTGCACCAGTTATTTGAGATAATCACAAAGATTTATAGAAAGATGGGATTTCCCTGGGCATGGCATGGACTTCAACAAATTAGGATGGCAAGAAAAGTTGCACGAAAGTGCAGGTGTAATAATAGTGCTTAAACTATCGCAGAAGCTTGAAGATTATATTTTCGAAAGAATCATTCAAAATGATGCAGTATTTTTTGAGAAAATCGTGACACAGGTTATTAATGCAATCTAAAATGATTGAAGTTATGGAGTTTTTTGAACTCTCAGATTCCAGTGAACCATTTGCAGGGAAGGGAACTGAAAGTTTCCACCACCGACAAACCAAATACACTTGTTAAATACAATGGCAAATTATATAACTACATAGTCGTCATCCTATACAAAAACGTCACTTTGATTAAAGATCACATTGAGTAGCCTTTCTGATGTTGGCCATATAACTACCTATGTCCTGCAGGAGGTCCGCTCCTTTGATTTTGAGAAAGCTGCCTTTTTAAACGCCCTCATAAGCTAGTCTGTTCATGTACCTAATTCAGTCAGTGAAGACATAAAAGGGGGCTTTCGCTACAAAAGGTCAGGGAAAGTTCTAATTCGGCAGTGTTATGGTGCGTCCACATCTGACGAATGCGCCGCTCGCGCGCTACACACGTGCATTTATTGTAACTGTTTGCGCGCCTATTTAGCGCAACTAGCGTAAGGCTCGCATAAAGCGCGTTCAGTTCGCGCGCGTGCACTTAAGGAGGGCAAGGAGTCAAGCGCGCGTGCGCGCTGAATGCAAGCGGCGCAAGAGCGGCACGCGAACTGCTCGTACCACGTAATGCACGCGCGCAGTTAGCGAGTTTTTCGCATTCGCGTCGCGTTCATCAGATCTGGACGTACAGTTTGGTGTCTAAAGGTAGATAACTATTTTAAGTATTTTTTTTTAATTTTAGCCCGCTAGTTTCGTAGATATGGAGGATAATCTTATAATTTTCGCATACTTTCCTAAATAACTTCAAAAAGATTAATTTTAAAATTAAAATACAAAAATTTAAGATCCTCATAATGACCCCTTCATTTGATATGTCACACGCTAATATTTGCAAAACTCTTTATTTCTAATTCTTTGATTTACCACCCAAACGTGGCCCCCATTTATTTACGTTACACGTCTGTGTTGCAGTCACCGACTTACATATGTGTACCAAATTTCAACTCAATCGGTTCAGTAGTTCCGGAACAAATTAGCTGTGACAGACAGACGGACAGACACACAGTCAGACAGACACACAGTCAGACAGTCAGACAGACACACAAGTGATCCTACAAGGGTTCCGACTTTTCGTTTTGAGTTACGGAACCCTAAAAAAAGGTTTTATTTGACAATATTAACAAATATAATATGACAAATTGGTTGATGCCTGAAATTATATTATGTATATGAATAATCTTATTTTCAAATATGTAAGTAAATGAGATGTACCAACATGACGTCACAAAAATAAGAATCATCTTTGATTTCTCTATGGTGTCCCGCAAATTTGCTACAAATGGTTATTTTAATTTTTCAGTCGATATTGATGTTTCCCTGCTTACAATGTTTGACCTTCACAAAACTTACTCGACTTTGATTTGCCAACCGATTTAGATCTCTGGACAGGTGTTGTCTCTGTTATGTTCTGTTGTTTACATACTGTTTTGGTATCTTGCTGAGTGTCTTCCCATTGTATTGTAATGAAATGGATAAGTTGAACACCTCTCTAAGCAGCTTCAAAAGGAGTATTTAAAAAACTGCGCTAATTACGTCATTAATAATTAAATATACTTAGCCTTAACTTTAGTTTACACTGTTTAGATTTCTATACTGTTTAACCAATGTTCCTTCCCCAAACCAAAAAGAAATTCAGAAAGGCCACTCAAATTGATCTTTAATTCTATGATGTTTGAGTGACGTTTTTGTATAGGATGACAATTAGTTGACATACATTTAACTAGATAATCGCTAATCAAATGCTTAAGTGGCAATTCGTCCATAAGTTAGTTAGGAGGACTGTTTTTTTCTTACATCATCTGTGGAGACTGTTTGTTGATGAACAATTGCATCTTCAAATATTCTATCAGTATCATGTGTAAGACTGTTTGTGTTTCTAAATAAATAAATAAATAAAAATGTATAGTATTAATACAATGACTATGGTATCAAAGGCGCATTTTGAAAAATAATCAACATATCGATAATTAAGCTGCATTTGACAAACTATACAGTATGTAACATGACAAACAGCAAACCTTCACACCTGTTGATGGCTACAAAGCCGGAAGAATTAGAACCATACGTGCGAGTTTGAAATTTAGTTAGAGTAACATTGACTTCACTGACAGCTAGTCGCAGCATTCTAGCTAGGTAAAGCCGTCAGGAATCGGCTTGTAGGCTGTAGGCTGCTCCACTGGAGCACAGTAACACACTGTTACTTTTGAGTTAATAATTTTACAAAATTTATAAATCACGTCTCGTTTTATAGTCAGTAAACACATTTTGTATCACCTAGTTATGTTACCGACTGATAACACACTGACAGATGTGTTAATGCAGAAAAATGTATAAATCCCACCATTCCACAAATCTTATCACATCTTCAACTCTGACCGCGGTATAATTAGGTTAACGCAATTTAAGCACTTGCTTAAGCTATTTAAATAACGCATTTTGTACAGTTTACATTTGTTTAGTTTCAAACACGTAAACAATAACTACCAGCACTGACATTCATTATCTTGATGCGTAAATGTCAATTTTGTTTTCTCTACATTGGTAGGTAATAACAAATAAGGTCTGGTAAACAATAATAACGAAACTACACGATTCTATGAATTTGACGTCTTCATGATAGAAAAACAGGATGTTACCATTAAAAACTTGATAACTATTATTTTTATACGTTTATTTTAAAAAGGTAGGTTTTAGTTTAGTTATTAAGATATGTACCATAACCTTTCTTCTCATGCAAACTTTGACGAGTTAAAATATTTGGCTTTCGTCGTGTTACATACTGTATACTACTTTTTCTACTCCAATTAGGCAGCAAATCCGCAAAATAAAAATACCGCTGGCTTAGTGTATATATTAATTGATTATACATAATTATTGAGCATTGCATTGAAATGAAATAAATATGCAAAGCAATATCGCAAGAGCACGTCAGGTGAAATTATGATACTCTCTCGAATAAAAGAATAATTTGCAAATTCAGGGCTTTCAAAAGCCATAAAGATAATGAATTTACCATACCTAAACAATTCATAATAATGCTGAAGCTCCGCTTCTGCCAGAAATTCCATAACATTCTCTTGATCTTCAAAAACTTCTAGAAATTGGAAAAGAAAAAACTTTTGTTAGTCTTGTTTAGAACGCTGTAACAAACAAAACTACACACAAGCCACGTACCCATTCCATCAATAAAATTAAAATTTCAGGACACGATTTACACACAAACTATCATTTGGCAGGCTACTTCATACGCTCTATTCTATGATCCGGTCAGTCAGATCAAATCAAGGAGCATATCTCTTTGGAGCGTATAATATAATATAAAATAAATTTATAATATAATTATTCACCAGTGTTGCCAGATGACTGTCTTGAATTACCCTCAAAACTTACTGAGATTCCCCTCATAAAATGATTCCTAGAACTAAAAGCCTCCAAAACAATTTACGTACTTTGTATACAATTTCAGATTCAGAAAATTTGTTACAAATAGGATACTTAATGAAAATAATGTAGTTATATATTAATTTATATTTCAGCCGTAGCTTTCATAACCTGGCCCCCAATTCTCGGTGCATTCGAGATAATGTTGATTGCGAGATGAAACGTCAGATTCATACAGTTGTGTCAAACGACTGTATGCACTGACGTTTAATCTCGATTGTGAGATTAACTCGAATGCACCGAGAATTGGGGGCCTGTTGAAGCTAATTGAGAGAGCACAATAAATACGAACTTTTGCTGCTGACTCCTGCTTGACTTCTTCACACGTATCTTCAGCTGCACTATATATTTCCGCGAAGAAAACTTTGCCATGTTTTAGAATATTTCGCACGTTTAAAAATAAAAATAAATAATGTGAAATAAAAATCCATTCCAAATTCAATTTTAACGCGTTTGAGTAAAGTTTAAAACAAAAGTTAATTTCATTTTGACTTGTTTCCTTTTATTTTTAAACGTGCGATTTGTCCTCTGTACTTGGCCTTTAACATACTGATCACATTGACAAAAGTATGGTATGGCATGGGTTATCAGTCTGTGGTGGTGGAAAATTACCAATACCATATTTCGTTGTTTTTTTCTACCACCATCCACCCTCATCTGCACCAAGCCCCCAATTCTCGGTGCATTCAAGATAATCTCTCAATCGTTTGACACAACTTTGTGAATCTGACGTTTAATCTCGAAATCGACATTATCTCGAATGCAGCGAGAATTGGGGGCCAAGAGTCTCTACGTTCCAAAGGGAGGCTCCCTTAGACCAGTGTTTTTCAATCTGTGGGTCTCGACCCCTAGGGGTGTCGCGAAGCCTTACTCGGGGGGTCGCCGGCAAAAAGAAAAAGGCAAAGTTCTACACTACAATAAAAACTCTTTAACGTAGCCTTTTAATTCAATTATTTCCTTGCCTGTCTATGGCACAAGGGGGTCGCCAAAAATTTTCATCCCGTAAAGGGGTCGCGATATCAAAAAGATTGAAAAACACTGCCTTAGACAAAGTAGATGGTGCTTAGTGATTTAGGGGGTTTTAGGGATTTTTTTTCTTGCTTTTAGGGGACTCTATAGAGTTGGCAACGCTGCTCTATAAACTGAAGTTGCAGAGTGCTTAGCACACTAGCTTTTATTGCGCACATAAAGCATCTGTCACAATTGAACTAATAATCGGGTGCGAAAGGGACGAATGCTTTATGTGTGCGATAAAAAATAGTGTGTTAAGGGGCTAGATGCTGCTACATTTCGACTTGCGGTTCACAAACGCGCGGTTTTATGTAAGGTTTTATAACTAATGGTAACCATTATTGCGCAGAACTTGAGAATTGGATATCGTGGAGGACCAAGGGGGACGGTAAAGGGAGCGGGAGCAGTCTTACCGATGCGCAGTATTCCCACCACATTTCGTTCGCCGCTAGACTTTCGTACCGCTACCTGGCCCCCAATTCTCGGTGCATTCGAGATAATCTCATAAACGAGATTAAACGTCGGTGCATACAGTCGTTTGACACAACTGTATGAATCTGACGTTAAATCTCGCAATCGACATTATCTCGAATGCACCGAGAATTGGAGGCCTGTACGTTTGCAAAAATATCTCTGATCTGTTAGAGGATGCACCACTGGGATGCACTCAGTATGTAAGTACCTATAATGGCGATGTTTTCTACGTTTTATTTTTTTATCACAAAGACCACAATACTTGTTGCTCTGCGGAAATCCATTGCGATACTGATCGTAAAACCAAGAACACAAAATGCAGTGCGATTTCGTACGCGGTTCGGCGGTTTCAGCAAAACAAAAACTGCTTGGAACTAACAGGAGTGCGTGCTAAGCAAGGCTTGAGAGGCTGATTTCACTTAGGCTAGGTCAGTACCTAGCCTAAGTGAAATCTGCCTCTCGAGCCTTGCTTACAATATAATTGTGCAATATCAGTGGTTGCACAATAATATTGATCGTCAGTAGATGTTATTGACCAGTCAATAGTATTTAAATAATAATATATAGTCATAAAATTACCCAGATTTACATATAATGCTTGAAATGATGTATATACATTTTATTTATCTTACGGACCTATTAATTACATTAAAATGTGAGGATTTGTTTTTAGTTCAAAAAAACGGCCAAGTGTGAGTTGGAGTCGCGCACGAAGGGTTCCGTACCATTCTATAAAAACGGCAAAAAATCACGTTTGTTGTATGGGAGCCCCCCCTTAAATATTTATTTTATTTTAATTTAATTATTTATTTTTAAAGTGAATATATGACTTAATATTCTGTGCATATTTCAAGTGTTTACCTGTTGCCGTAATCAATATCGAGCAAAAACGAGTTAAAAAAATCACGTTTTTGGTATGGGAGCCCCTTAAATATTTAATTTTTGTTTTTTAGAATTTGTTGTTATAACGGCAACTGAAATATATCATCTGTGAAATATTTCAACTGTCTAATTATTACGAGAATCTAAAGTCGAAAGTTTGAAAGTCTAATATTCATGAGATACAGCCTGGTGACAGACGGACAGACAGACAGACACACGGACGGGCAAACAGCGAAGCCTTAGTAATAGGGTCCCGTTTTACCTTTTGGGTACGGAACCCTAAAAAACATACACACAAGAACACATAGGTAAGCCTTAAATATTTTTTGTTTTGTGCAACCGCTTCCAAACCGCATCCTAGCTTTTTTGCTATTATTTCTGATTACACCCAAGACACAGAAAACTAATTTTTAATTATAGCAACACCGAATTAATCGTGCAAAAATAGGTATGGCGTTACGATTTTACAAAATGCAGTTGCTGATTATTTTGTTGGACTGTCATTTCTGATTTCGTATGAAAGATATGTTAACTGTTCTGTGTAAGACTTATTTAGTCACAGTTGAAAGTATGTAATGTTGTTAAGTAAAGTGTGATTTTTCGAAATGTATGTATCAATATTTTCAACAGAAACAAATTAATCCAGTTTCCTTTTTTTGACCGATTGCAAGACATAAAAGGCCAAATGTTAGGTGTATTCTTATACTTTGTTGACGTCTGTTCATTTATCAATAATTTGCCTTATATTTCAAGTTTCCATCCCATCAGTTAAATCGCTTATGTCGAGACAGATGTACTACAGGGAGACCTATTCAATATAAAAAATCTAGTTATATATATACATATATATATAAAGGTTATGTATGTTGTTACTGTATTCCAATAGAAACATTTGATAGTGAATAATTTTATAGCATTATGTATTATGTATAAGTGTGTATGTGTATAAGCATAAGTAGTTGTAAGCTGAAGTGCTATATATTATTAGAGACTCGTTAATGATAAGTTGTTTGCAAGATACCTGCTTCAACTATGATGATTGAGGTGTGCCCTGACAAGGAGATGCGGTTCCCAGGTAAGCCATTTCATTATCCCGTATATCATTTTTTATGGCAATAATAATTAATTACGTGAGCGTCAAGTTGGCGTACCCGTCGTAGATATCCAGGATTTTATGATTTCAAAAAATGGTACCCAAATATTACCTAATATAAAAAAATTGCTGACACTCACATAATTGCTTAGTTGCTGTGTTTACAGGCGGAAGTAATTTAGAATATAGGCCAATGAATTTAGAGTTGTTTTTTTTTTACATAAGTATAGTATTTTTCATAAGTTACATACCACCAAAATATTTCATTATATTTTTTTAGGATGTTTGGAGAACCCCCAGGGGCATACATGTCCAAGGGTCAGAGAGTCCAAGGGACACATTGTCCATAGTCAAAAAGTTCCAATGATGAAACATCCTAGTGTCTGAAAGTCCCAACATCAAAAAGTGTATGAATAAAAAGTTTGAAGGTTGAAACGTCATAGTGTCTGAAAGTCCTAACATCAAAAAGTCTATGGGTAAAAAAGTTAAAATACCTATAAATGTATTAACCCCTTGTATGTGGGAGCTAAAAAAAACCAGCATGTGCATCTCATTGGATTCATGGAGAACCAAAAAACTTATGGTCAAAAAAAAAAGCAAAAAGTGTATGTAAGAAAAAGAACGGATCCGTGTCTTAAGCATCCAATGGGTTAAAATGTCTTTAGTTTCGGAAAGCTTGAATGGCAAAATGTCTAGTTGTCATTATACACAACTAAATGATAAAAGTAATTGAAAATTTAATGCTAGATTGCACATCTGTATAATAGCCAGTCTAACTTCTAACACTGTGAGGTCCATACTTGGGTAGATCCAGATGCATCTCTATTGTGAAATTTCATCAACAACATTTACTCGTACATGTTGAGGAGAATTGGCCCGCTGATCCAGTCGATGGACAGGGTAATACTGTCTAGTGAAAATAAAAGAACATTATGTTTAACATTATATTTTGGTTGATCTTAAAGAACATGTTCATCATGTCAATAAGAAGAAAAATGGTGCTTGTGAAAAAAACCTTAAATTATAAGTAGCTGTGTATAATAGTTTCTTAGATCCAATATGCTCTCCAGTAATTCCATGCTAGTGATATTCCCATCTCTGTGCTCTTGTAATATTTTTTTATTGACAAACAATATGTGTATATTTTGTTCATATCATTCATGTCATATCATTACAATTATATATACTGAATAGGTTTTATGCTTGTTAGTAGCTAAATAAATGTAAACTAAGTAATTTTAGCAATTTGGACATTATGACTTAGAGACATTGTTACATTAGGCCTTTTTAATAATTGAATATTGTTACACCAATCTATTTAACATTATTATTGAAATCTAAGATCTATCCGACATTAGGGCATTATAACCTTCGAACTTTTTTACAATGGCCAATGTCCTGGACTCTGACCCTTAGACATGTATGCCCCTGAAGGTCTGACATTTTACTTTTTTGTTTTAGACTTTTTAAATGAATCCAACTAGGTATAAGATTTTTATCAAACCAGTATCTAACAACCACCTCGACAAAACTAGCTAAATTACTAAAACTGTACCCTAATAATGAAGATAACATTTTGGAAATAATCACCCAAATCTATGAAGACATTTTTGAGATAATCGTAGGAAATATTGATAGATATTCATGATCGTGAAGATGGCCGCCCCATATCGTTTGCCCGCAAATAGCATATCTAAATCGTTAGTTCATCGTTAGTTCACGTTTGTTCACGCGATTAAATCGTAAGGACCCGACTCCTTCTAATTTTTTTTTAAAAAACAAAATGTGGCGGGCCATCTTCACGCTAACCACCCCAAACATGTTTTTAGCACTTTTCTTGTTTTAGTCCGAAAGCTCTTCGTTAGTTCTCGTTTGTTCACGCAATTAAATCGGAAGGACCCGATTACTTCTATTTTTTTTTAATTTTTAAAGTGGGGAGGCTATCTTCACGCTAGCCACCCCACCCAGATATGAGCAAAAACAAAAATGTGTAGGGCTTGGGTGACGTTAGTTCCCGTTTGTTCAGGCATTATTTTCGTTAGGACCCGAATACTTTTCCTATAAAAAAATAAAAACCAACCCGTGCATAATCTCCTCCAAGTACGGTAACCAGCTCGTGTAAAAAGTTAATACAAGGGATCCTAACGGTTTCAGCGCTTGAACTAACATCTACAGACGATAAAGAAGCGATCCAGATGCAAACCTTGCGGGCAAACACTACAAAACTACAGATTTAGTCACTTTAATTTTTTTAATACGACGGCGTGTCGGCTACCTTCACGCTTACCATCCCGAATCGAAATCACTATTTCAAAATATACATATGCATGAAGACGCGTTGGTTTACGTATGTTCAGGCAATATTATCGTTAGGACCTCAATAGTTTGGCCATAAAAAAAATTAAAACCTCTCCGTGCATAAAGTTTTTCTAGTATGCAAAGAAAATCGTGTTCGTAACGTTTGCCCGCAAATAGCATATCTAAATCGTTACTTCATCGTTAGTTGATGTTTGTTCACGCGATAAAATCGTAAGGACCCGACTCCTATTTTTTTTTAAAAAACAAAATGTGGCGGGCCATCTTCACGCTAACCACCCCAAACATGTTTTTAGCACTTTTCTTGTTTTAGTCCGAAAGCTCTTCGTTGGTTCACGTTTGTTCACGCAATTAAATCGTAAAGACCCGATTACTTCTATTTTTTTTTAATTTTTAAAGTGGGGAGGCTATCTTCACGCTAGCCACCCCACCCAGATATGAGCAAAAACAAAAATGTGTAGGGCTTGGGTGACGTTAGTTCCCGTTTGTTCAGGCATTGTTTTCGTTAGGACCCGAATACTTTTCCTATAAAAAAATAAAAACCAACCGTGCATAATCTCCTCCAAGTACGGTAACCAGCTCGTGTAAAAAGTTAATACAAGGGATCCTAACGGTTTCAGCGCTTGAACTAACATCTACAGACGATAAAGAAGCGATCCAGATGCAAACCTTGCGGGCAAACACTACAAAACTACAGATTTAGTCACTTTAATTTTTTTAATACGACGGCGTGTCGGCTACCTTCACGCTTACCATCCCGAATCGAAATCACTATTGCAAAATATACATATGCATGAAGACGCGTTGGTTTACGTATGTTCAGGCAATATTATCGTTAGGACCTCAATAGTTTGGCCATAAAAAAATTAAAACCTCTCCGTGCATAAAGTTTTTCTAGTATGCAAAGAAAATCGTGTTCGTAACGTTTGCCCGCAAATAGCATATCTAAATCGTTACTTCATCGTTAGTTGATGTTTGTTCACGCGATAAAATCGTAAGGACCCGACTCCTATTTTTTTTTAAAAAACAAAATGTGGCGGGCCATCTTCACGCTAACCACCCCAAACATGTTTTTAGCACTTTTCTTGTTTTAGTCCGAAAGCTCTTCGTTAGTTCTCGTTTGTTCACGCAATTAAATCGTAAGGACCCGATAACTTCTATTTTTTTTTAATTTTTAAAGTGGGGAGGCTATCTTCACGCTAGCCACCCCACCCAGATATGAGCAAAAACAAAAATGTGTAGGGCTTGGGTGACGTTAGTTCCCGTTTGTTCAGGCATTATTTTCGTTAGGACCCGAATACTTTTCCTATAAAAAAATAAAAACCAACCCGTGCATAATCTCCTCCAAGTACGGTAACCAACTCGTGTAAAAAGTTAATACAAGGGATCCTAACGGTTTCAGCGCTTGAACTAACATCTACAGACGATAAAGAAGCGATCCAGATGCAAACCTTGCGGGCAAACACTACAAAACTACAGATTTAGTCACTTTAATTTTTTTAATACGACGGCGTGTCGGCTACCTTCACGCTTACCATCCCGAATCGAAATCACTATTGCAAAATATACATATGCATGAAGACGCGTTGGTTTACGTATGTTCAGGCAATATTATCGTTAGGACCTCAATAGTTTGGCCATAAAAAAATTAAAACCTCTCCGTGCATAAAGTTTTTCTAGTATGCAAAGAAAATCGTGTTCGTAACGTTTGCGCGCAAATAGCATATCTAAATCGTTACTTCATCGTTAGTTGATGTTTGTTCACGCGATAAAATCGTAAGGACCCGACTCCTTCTATTTTTTTTTAAAAAACAAAATGTGGCGGGCCCTTTTCACGCTAACCACCCCAAACATGTTTTTAGCACTTTTCTTGTTTTAGTCCGAAAGCTCTTCGTTAGTTCTCGTTTGTTCACGCAATTAAATCGTAAGGACCCGATAACTTCTATTTATTTTTTATTTTTTAAGTGGGGAGGCTATCTTCACGCTAGCCACCCCACCCAGATATGAGCAAAAACAAAAATGTGTAGGGCTTGGGTGACGTTAGTTCCCGTTTGTTCAGGCATTATTTTCGTTAGGACCCGAATACTTTTCCTATAAAAAAATAAAAACCAACCCGTGCATAATCTCCTCCAAGTACGGTAACCAACTCGTGTAAAAAGTTAATACAAGGGATCCTAACGGTTTCAGCGCTTGAACTAACATCTACAGACGATAAAGAAGCGATCCAGATGCAAACCTTGCGGGCAAACACTACAAAACTACAGATTTAGTCACTTTAATTTTTTTAATACGACGGCGTGTCGGCTACCTTCACGCTTACCATCCCGAATCGAAATCACTATTGCAAAATATACATATGCATGAAGACGCGTTGGTTTACGTATGTTCAGGCAATATTATCGTTAGGACCTCAATAGTTTGGCCATAAAAAAATTAAAACCTCTCCGTGCATAAAGTTTTTCTAGTATGCAAAGAAAATCGTGTTCGTAACATTTGCCCGCAAATAGCATATCTAAATCGTTACTTCATCGTTAGTTGATGTTTGTTCACGCGATAAAATCGTAAGGACCCGACTCCTTCTATTTTTTTTTTAAAAACAAAATGTGGCGGGCCCTTTTCACGCTAACCACCCCAAACATGTTTTTAGCACTTTTCTTGTTTTAGTCCGAAAGCTCTTCGTTAGTTCTCGTTTGTTCACGCAATTAAATCGTAAGGACCCGATAACTTCTATTTATTTTTTATTTTTTAAGTGGGGAGGCTATCTTCACGCTAGCCACCCCACCCAGATATGAGCAAAAACAAAAATGTGTAGGGCTTGGGTGACGTTAGTTCCCGTTTGTTCAGGCATTATTTTCGTTAGGACCCGAATACTTTTCCTATAAAAAAATAAAAACCAACCCGTGCATAATCTCCTCCAAGTACGGTAACCATCTCGTGTAAAAAGTTAATACAAGGGATCCTAACGGTTTCAGCGCTTGAACTAACATCTACAGACGATAAAGAAGCGATCCAGATGCAAACCTTGCGGGCAAACACTACAAAACTACAGATTTAGTCACTTTAATTTTTTTAATACGACGGCGTGTCGGCTACCTTCACGCTTACCATCCCGAATCGAAATCGCTATTGCAAAATATACCTTAGCGTGGAGACGCGTTTGTTAGTGCGTTACTGACAAGAGCGTGCTTTTGTTTTAATTATTGTGTAAATTATAGTTTAAAACACCAAAAAAACACGCTTTAATAGCAAACCGGGCAAAAAATTAGATATTATTTTTTAATTATGAAGAGTTTGTGTTACAGTAATAGAAATTCCAATAATCAATAATGACTTGAATTATGAATTTGGGATAAGATTAAAATAAAAATTCGGTAATTAACATAGAATTCGATTATAGTAAAAAAGCGTGGTGTGCAATTTACTATATTTCCATAATGACCGTAATTTTATAAATAGCTACCAATGAAAGGATTAATCGAAGTTTATGCCATTATTGTTTCTTCCTATTCGCGATTCTGCACCATATGAATTCCACACAACTGCATTTGAACACATTCGCTGTTCTTTACATTCATTATTTTTATACAATCCTGTTTCTTCCTATTCGCGATTCTGCACAATATGAATTCCACACAACTTCATTTGATCACATTCGGTATTCTTCACAGTCTGATCATGTGTAGAGTTATATTGATCACATTATGATCAATATGGTTCTACACAACTGCATTTGACCATATTTATTTTTCTGTACAGTTTTTATTTATATTCGCATTTGAACTCTATATTTTCTCTTCTTCTATATTTCTCTAACCAAGCCAAGGCAGAATTGAAAACAAATAGGCAATTAACTGGCTTTTGCGTTTTAATTCATTTTTGATCCTTGGAAGATACCTCTTTCAGTAACAGATGTAAAGATGTCGATGAGATTAGCAATATTTCACAAATATTGCTTAAATGATGATAACGAGAGAAGTTTTTGTCGTTGTTTAATTTATTTCTAATCTAATTTATATAAAAGAAAATAAAAAGATGCACATGCACAAACATATAAATGGACAAGTCAAAAATACGTCAAGTTAAGAGTTAAAATAGTAAGAATCATGAAGATTATATAAAAATAATGACTGTGAAGAATAACGAATGTAATCAAATAAAGTTGTGTGGAATTCATATTGTGCATTATGGCGAAAAGGAAGAAACGGTAATGTATAAACATAATTATTGTGAAGAATACCGAATGTGGTCAAATGAAGTTGTGAGGAACTCATATTGTGCAGAGTCGCGAATAGGAAGAAACCGGCTTGTATAAAAATAATGACTGTGAAGAATAACGAATGTGATCAAATGCAAATGTGTGGAATTCATATTGTGCAGAATCGCGACTAGGAAGAAACAATAATGGCATAAGCGTCGAAAGTTCGCAATGAAATAATTGTAACATTCAAAAGCGTCGCTTTTTAACTATAATTGAATTCTATGTTAATAACTTAATTTTTATTCTAATCTTATCCCAAATTGATTAGTCATGATTGATTGTTGGAATTTCTAATACTGTAACACAAACTCTTCATATTTAAAAAATATTTTCTACTTTTTAGTTCAGTTTGCTATTAAAGCCTGTTTTCTTTAGTTTTTTAAACTGTAATTTATTTTCATGGTGTACTAACTAATCTGGTGCTCTCAACCAATCAATACTGGACTTTATGATAATTGCATAAGAACTTTAACAGTTGCAAATAAGTTGGCAGATTTTTAAGCTTAAGGCGTACACATCTCGTTTTATTCCAAAATATTTGTCACATTTCTATAACAGAACACGATTAAATTGGTATTTGATTTTCAAGTATGGAGTATTAATTAAAATCAGGCCAAATTTGATAGCTGAAATTTAAGTCGTTTTGGAAATACAGTTGGAACAAAATTGGTCTAAAATCAGTAAATCATGTATGGGGAGCTTCTCAGGCTTAAAACTTTTTGTTATTTGCTACGATTCTTGACATAACAACACATATTCTGTGAAAATTTCAACCTTATACCTCTTACCGTTGCTGAGCTAGAGGCTTCTGACAGACGGACGGACAGACGTTGTCCCGTCACTAATAGGGTCCCGTTCCGCAAAAGTTACGCAAACTATATCAAGTGACATATCAAATGAAAGGGCTTATTGTGAGGATCTTAAATATGTTTTTTTTTGAATTTTAAAATAAATGGTTTGGAAGTTATTTAGGAAAATAGGCAAAAATTTACCATTCCCTCCCCTTATCTCCGAAACTACCGGGCCTAAAATTTTGAAAACAATACAAAATATTTATAGTTCTTTACCTATAGATTACAGGAAAACCTATAAGAAGTCTACGGTATTTAAAGTAACCCAAATCAAAAGTAAATCAGTTATTCATGTATGGAACGGAACCCTCTCCACGCGGGGTTCACTCGCACTTGTCCGGTTTTTTTTTATTTTCCATTCAAGCAAACTGCTAGCTTCCAATTAAAACTATGAGCAGATCCAAAATAAATAGTACTTCTAGTAGCATGCACAAGACTTCTATAAAAGTTCGCAATCACAAATTTTCAGGACAATCTGTACGAGGTTAGATATCTGTATGGGGTTACAAATCTGTATCGGGTTATTAATCTGTATGAGGCTAAGAGTAGTTATTTCAAACCTTTTACTCCGTTTAAAAACATATTTACAATTCGAGTCCCTAAGCTCATCGAGAAGTTAGTTTAAAATAATATATTGCAAAATTGTTCCCTACCTACTGCACAGACAAACAAACAAACACATAGGCAAGAAAACGAGTTAATATTGCACTGTCATACAATTCAGAGCTATTTTTTTAAGCCTGTAGGAAAATTAGTTTAAAATCAGTTGCGAAATTTATACTGAACAGACAAACAAACAAACAGACAGACAAGCAAGCTAGTTAATATCGCATTTATCCAAGATGCAAGGGCATCAATCTTTGAGGAGTTCTCCTGGTTTTTCACCACCGGTTCTATTTTACCACATGCATTTTCATGAGCATAAATTGCTTCTCAACCTTATACAGAAATCTAAACGCCACCTGTGAAATAATTATCATTGAGGAGTTCCGGTGGTTATATATGGCCTTCATCATCAGTTTCAGTGTACCCAATAATAATAATATAATATAATAATAATAATGTTTATTTCAGGCTGGTGCCCATAGAAATTGTTAGTACTTAACAGAGAATCTTAAGCTATGTTAGTAAATACAGTATAAATTAAATTAAATTACATTGAAATCTATTACAAAATATTAACTCAATTTCGATTATATAAAACTAAATAAAGTCAAATTAAAATGAAAAACGATAAAATTACGCATTGAGATTAAATTATAAATATAATATATGGTAGGTATATAAGTCCTGAATAAGAACATAGGGTAAAGGGTAAAAGTTCCCGAGGGAATGACTAAAATTTAATTCCACGCGGACGAAGTCGCGGGCAGAATCAAGTGTAATATAAAATCATAAAATGACAATGAACATCTTCGAATCATCTTCATCATCACATTAAGGCGCTTCATCCGCAGAGGTGGCTCCGCCAACGAAAATAAAAAAATATTTCAATTAAAACGGCGAAATTAAAAAAAAGGCTGTACAAACTAGATTAAGGTAGGTATGTATTATTTAATATTGGCGCCACCTCTGCGGATAACACTACCACCACAAATAAGTATAATACTACCACCATTTAGCATTTTTTAATATTTTACCCTACTGCTGAAAGAGTATTCTGGTATCATATTGCCATCACTATAGCACAAACATCACTATAGCTAAGTAAGTGCGATATGCGTCCGTCCGTCCGTCCGTCCCTTCCTTCCGTCATCAGGCTTGTATCTCATGAACCGTGATAGTTAGACAGTTGAAATTTTCACAGATGATGTATTTCTGTTGCCGCTATAACTCGCGCATATTGCACTCACTTAGTGCTATAGTTAGACAGACAGACAGACAGACAGACAGACAGACAGACAGACGGACGGACGGACGGACGGACGGACGGACGGACGGACGGACAGCGAAGCCTTAGTAATAGGGTCCCGTTTTACCCTTTGGGTAAGGAACACACTATTAGAGATGTATAGTTATATACCTAATTTACTACCCACCGACTTCTATATATTTAATTTATTACTGAATTAACAAATATATCCGATGTTTGCAGGTAATTTACTAACGGCCAGTCTTTATTTCTTAGTTTTCAAAGGGTTTTTGGTGACGGTTTTGATTTTTGTTAAAATTAATTGAATTTTTAGCTTTTTAGTGAATATGATGTAATTTATAGTTTAATTATATACACTTGTATCAAATGACGATAGCATTATTTTAACAGCTTACCTACCTTTGTAACCTTTGCGTTCAGAATGCAAGGACTGTGGACCGTTAAGGAGTTCTTTTGCGCACCCCACTTTCAGTTCCAATTTACCAGCATGGCTAGCACGACCTGCCCGCGAGTCGTTTATCGCTCAGTGCATCCCTTACATACTTGACTAGTTTGACGGAGACGCACTGAGCGACAAGCGACTCACGGGCACATCGTGCTAGCTCCCCTAATGCGCTTTAACGAGATCAAGTTGCTTGGCAACAGAAACAAGGAAATTCTATCATTATTCGTTGACTGTCTATCATTGAAGAGTTCCAAGTAATAATCCGTGGATTCCATCATCACCCAGCTTGACCAAATGATGTTGTTATTATGCAAATGCATCAGTTATCTTAAAAAATGGCAAAAACGGTATATGCTTGCTTACAAAATTTGAGGAGTTCTGTTGATTCCTCATGGTTCCCATCATCAGATGCCGCCAATTTTTCTATGGGACCATTTCTGAACTATGAAAAAAAGAATCATAGAAATCGGTTCACGGGCTAAAAAGTTATGCGAGAACAAACATAAAAAAGATATATACGCGTCGAATAGATAGATAATAGGGTGGAACGATTATTTTTTTCGAATCTGAAAATTGAATAGCAAATAATCTATAATTTATAAAATAAAAAAAACGACTTCAAATAGCCTTTGAAAAGTACCTAAGTTTTTTTTTTCGCATTTTATTTATTATCCACGCATGTTTTTGGTCAATAAAGATTTATTATCCTATGATTTAACGACACACATTTACTACATCAAGTAACAATAGCATAATGCCAATTGCACATCACCATTTACAAACTGTTGCTATCCAGGATCCAAAGATGTCAATCGTTGAGGAGTTCTCCTGGTTCATCAATTTTACTACATAAATTTTCATGGACATAAGTTGCTTCAGAACTTTATACAACAATTTAATCGCCAACCGTGAAATACTCAACATTTAGGAGTTCCGGTGATCATCTATGGTCTTCATCAACAGTTGAACTTCACCAAATAATGCTTTTGGAACGTAACTGCTTGAGTTATTACAGAAAATACTAAAATTGCTATATGCTTGCCTATAATATTTGAAGAGTTCCATCGATTCCTCATAGATCCTCTCATCAAAACTCGACTTTGACGACAACGGGACCAAACTGGAGGTATACCCTACCGATTAAAAAAAGAATTTCCAAAATCGGTTTATAAATGACGGAATTCTGAAGTAACAAACATAAAAAAAGCAGACGAATTGAGAACCTCCTCCTTTTGTTTTTTGAAGTCGGTTAAAAAAGAATGTATTTGTGTATTATAATTACGAGAAAAATGTTTAAAAAAATATTAAATGTCTTTAGCCCTCTACCACCCTCCAAATGTATGAAAAAAGTATAATTTGCAAGCAAACCTGTTTTCTCCGCTGAAAATTCCAGAGAAAACAAGAACTGAACCTCGCCAGTTTATTGTTTCTGAACCTGAGTTGGACCAATTAGTTTTCGAGTAAGTCTATAAATCCATATCTTGCAACTTACATATGTGAAAACAAATAACCTTGACCTTCTTACTCGAGCCAGAGTGTGTGACCAATACGGCATCTCTGATCGTTCAGCAGCGGTGGTTGCAAGTGCACTAATGCAAGATTTTGGAATAGTTTCTTTTGATAGCACTATGTTCCCGAAATTCACATAACTTAAAGACTAGGGCCAAACGCATGCCTAGTCCTTTATAAAAAAGTCATATGTATGTACATATATTCTGCCTTCTGCCTATTTCTTTTTTACTGACTTAAAAAAAAAGGAGGAGGTTCTCAATCCGGTTGTATGTTTTTTTTTTTAAAAAAATTTATGTTTGTTACTTCAGAACTCCGTCATATATAAACCGATTTGGAAAATTCTTTTTTAAATCGGTAGGGTATACTTCCAGTTAAGTCCCGTTGTAGTCAAAGTCGCGGTGTGATGAGAGGATCTATGAGGAATCGATGGAACTCTTTAAATATTATAGGCACGCATATAGCAATTTTAGTATAATCTGTAATAACTCAAGCAGTTACGTTCCAAAAGCATTATTTGGTGAAGTAGAACTGTTGATGAAGACCATAGATGATCACCGGAACTCCTGAATGATAAGTATTTCACAGTTGGCGATTAAATTTCTTTATAAGGTTGTGAAGCAGTTTATGGTCATGAAAATGCATGTGGTATAAAATAGAACTGGGTTTGAAGAACCAGGAGAACTCCTCAAAGATTGATGCCCTTGCACCCTGGATAGCAACATTTTGTAAGTGTTGATGAGCAATTAGCATTATGCTGTTGTTGCTTGATGTAATAAATGTGTTTTATACGATAAGCACTCAAAAGTATAAAATAAAATAATAATTTAACAAATAAAAAAACCGACTCGAAAACCCCTCTGAAAAGTAAGAAATAATAGGTAATTGGCTTTCGTAAGTCATTTACCTAGAAATGGGAGATATACTCGTATTATTGGTTAAGTGAAGTCATAAATTAAATATATCAAAGTCGGTGGCAAGTTAATAAGGTAATAGGTACATGGAATAAATGGTAATTTCTAATACATCCCTCATACTGTGTTCATTCACTTGACAAGTTACCACCAACCACCAACTTGCCACCAACTTCGATATATTTAATTTATGACTTCACTTAACCAATAATATATCTCCCATTTCTAGGTAAATGACTTACGAAAGCCAATTACCTATTATTTCTTACTTTTCAGAGGGGTTTTGGAGTCGGTTTTTTTATTGGTTAAA
Source organism: Tortricodes alternella (assembly GCA_947859335.1). Classification (NCBI taxonomy): domain Eukaryota; kingdom Metazoa; phylum Arthropoda; class Insecta; order Lepidoptera; family Tortricidae; genus Tortricodes; species Tortricodes alternella. The sequence continues at coordinate 14,127,054 of OX401970.1, read as the reverse complement.
TTATTATTTTATTACAGTTTTAATGAATATAAAAAGTACTTTTAAACATTTTTGCATTTTTATGATCGAGGTACATAAAACAAAATTATTGATAGCACCAGTAGGTTCACAGAATCTGCACTTCGTATGTGACAGGTAAAAATAAATTGACGCCACGCGACGTTAGAAATTTATTTTCTTCTATTTATTGTTGATAAAGGTATCTAAAATTTATATTTATTAGAATTTGCAATAAATAGGCTATATGAACATATTTTTTGTTAGTAAAAAGAAATTATAGTTTTATACTTATTGTATCTTAAAACAAAAAAAAATGTGGTATAACTTTTTATTAATTGTGTAATTACTAAGAAACTGCTAAACAAATTATATATTTTTTATATCAGTAATGAATTAATAGTAGTTTATGCAACGGTTGCATAATGATAGGCCTTAAAACACTAGTGCGGCTTTCATGAAACGAGCCGTAGGCGAGTTTCATAATAAGATCGCACGTGTGTTTTAAGGCCAAATTATGCAGAGTTGCATACATAACTTTATCTACACACATATTATAAATCCTCCATTATGGGTTCAGAAACAATATTTTCTGGCAACAAGTTATTTGTTGCAATCGTGGCTGCATATTTCCGATATCCGCATTTTCACATCACACACACTCCGAGAAGACTACTTACTATTCATATTTTCAACTAAAATGTAAATTACAAACAACTTTTTCTATTCAATTCAACAACAATTCTAATTTCGTTCAGCAAAACGTCAACATGGCGGCAAATACGATCTTCCGTCAAGACCATTTTTTTTTTTGAATCATAGACAAACGGATGAAGTCTCTATTCTCACGTCACTCGAGATCAAATATTGTGCAGTTTATATTAAAAAAACATACTGAATTGACGTTTCGTATCAATAACTTTTTAATATCTATGGATACTAGAATAGAGACCCACTTGAGTTTTGACAGCTGTTCCAAATTTAATCTCATTTCTTTACTAAAAACGATAAAGAAGTCATGTTATTTCTTTATCGGAGCACTGGTTTTTCCTAATTGGTTGTCAAAATGGTGGTCATTTCATACGGTTTTTGATTAACCAATGGAGGTTTTATGATACGGGTGTAGATAAACGTTATTGTTTTATCCGAAAATGATACCAAACTTGACTTTTTAGCTATATGTTGATCGTTATAAATTTTAGAATGTAGCTGGGCGGAGCGTGTCTTGAGTGTACAAATGGCGGACTTAATGCCAAAAGGCATTCTCTACCAGTCAACCACTAGGCCAAACAGAAACATGTTAAGGATGGTGCAGGAAGTATAGACCGTAAAGCAGTAATACAGTTAGTTATACACGCTATGGTGTATATCTATATCTATATCTATCTATCTATTCTATGTCTATATCTATCTATACTTATAATAAAAGGCTAACGAAGTCGACTTTGTTTGTACATGGAAGATAATTAAAAAATTATAGTTTAAAAAAAACTAAAAAACACGCTTTAATAGCACACCGAACTAAAAAGCAGAAAATATTTTTTAAGTATGGAAGAGTTTGTGTTACAGTAATGAAAATTCCAACAATCAATTACTTATGACTAATCAATTTGAGATAAGATTAGAATATAAATTAAGTTATTAACAAATAATTCAATTATAGTAAAAAAGTGTGGGGTGAAATCTACTATATTTTCAAAATGACAAATTTTATAAATAGCTACCAATGAAATAATTGTAAAATTTAATACCAACTACCCCACACTTTTTTACTATAATTGAATTATTTGTTAATTACTTAATTTATATTCTAATCTTATCTCAAATTGGTTAGTCATAAGACTCATAAGTAATTGATTGTTGGAATTTCCATTATTGTAACACAAACTCTTCATACTTAAAAATTATTTTCTACTTTTTAGTTCGGTTTGCTATTGAAGCGTTTTTTAGTTTTTTTAATTTACTCAAAGACTAAAAAAACACGCTCTTGTCAGAAACGCACTAAAATACACTCATTACTAAGGTATACCTATTGGACTCGTCAAACCAAACCAAATGAGCCCAAACTCGAGGGGTTTACTAGTAGTAATTGAAGAGTTCCACTATCCACCTCCTGGCTCCATGGTCAGACCAGCTCGATGGTACCAAATTATTGTATTGTCATCCGAATAACATACACTTGCAAAATCTCAGATATTTACCACAATTAGAAGTAGGTTAAAATTACGCTGAAAGATTCCATTACATACATACATACATACATACATACATACATACATACAGGTGAAGCTAATAAAAAGCGTGTAATAGTGATAGATTTGGCAATTAGGCAGTTAGGAGATGCCGAAACACCTTTAAAAAAAATTCTTTTCTGTCTGTCTGTCTGTCGGTTAATTTGAACGCCAATCACGCAAAAACTACAGGACAGATTTTCATGAAATTCGGTGTGTTTATAAATAAATAATAAATAAATAAATCAGGGGACAATCTCTACACAAATCGATCTAGTCCCAAAGTAAGCTCTAAAGTCTTGTGTTATGGGTACTAGACGACGATATAAATACTTATATAGAGAAATACGAGTAAATACTTAAATACATAGGAAACATCCAAGACTCAGGAACAAACATTCGTGCTCATCACAGAAATATTTGCCCTTACCGGGGATCGAACCCGGGACGCTTGCGTCGGAGGCAGGGTCACTACCAACTAGGCTATCCGCGTCGTCAGATGTTTAAGCCCGGGGCAAACCAAACGCGGTTGCGGCGCGTTTGCGGCGCGAACGCGGGTCCGCGTCGTTGTCGAACGGCGCGGGCGGATATACCATGCCACACCGCGGCGGCGCGGGACCGCCGCGGTCCCGCGGCTACTTTGGTGTGCCATGGTAAATCCGCCCGCGCCGTTCGACAACGGCGCGGACCCGCGTTCGCGCCACAAACGCGCCGCAACCGCGTTTGGTGTGCCCGGGCCTTTATAGTTTATGACTTGGAGTCACATATAGGATAATACACTTGGGAGTAAAGAAATATCGTAAGTGTTATCATGAAAATTCGAATGCCATATGATAGGTAATTTTATCTTCTACCGAATGACACAATTTTTAGTGGTGGGGATGGGTCTTTCAAGTCATTGTGGGCAATAACAATACCCCCCCCTCTAATTAGCTCGTTAGTGCACATACTGATTGTGCCACATCATCCATATCCATACTATATACTATATATATATATACTATTATACTATATACTATTATACTATATATACTATATATACTATATATACTATATACTTGTATTCACTATAACTATATATACTATATTACTATATTTACTATATAATATTATAAATGCGAAAGTAACTCTGTCTGTCTGTCTGTCGCGCTTTCACGCCAAAACAACTGAAACCGATTTAAATGAAATTTGGTACACAGATAGTCTAGAGCAAAAACAGTAAAACATTGAGACATATACGCATTTTACATAATAGTTAATGCCAGCGGTCAGCTAACACGTCAGAATCCTGAGCCTCAGATACAAGCGAATTAAGAAGCGCTTCGGCTCTAGCCGTTGGTAAGTTGTTAACTCTACGTGTTCGTTCACCCTATAAAGGCCCGGGCACACCAAACGCGGTTGCGGCGCGAACGCGAGCACGCGAAGTTGTATTTAATACGGCCGCCATGTCCAGAGGCACACCGAACGCGTCGCGAAAGCGGCGCGGGGCGTGCGCGAAGCGGCGGCGGCGTTCGAAACGCGTTGACGCCGCCGCCCGCGTTCGCGCCGCAAAGGCGCCGCAACCGCGTTTGGTGTGCCCGGGCCTTAAGGGCCGCGAACAACTGGTGGCGGCGACGACACTCCCCCGCTTGCAAATACTGCTGCGCGACAAACAGACGAAGCCGCTCCAGTGCCAAGAAATTGTCAAACTTGTGTTGGAGTAGAGAACAGTAAATAGTGGGTCAGTATCACCTGTTAGGTTGACAAAGTCATTTAATATACGGTCACCTCAATCGGTCGAAGTCGAAGACACTGATGCAGCAGTAGACGACAAGTGTTTTAATCTTTTCTTCCTTTCTTCTAACTTTCTATGGCGCAGTCTCTCTTCTTTTTCAGTTAACTTTTATCTACACCGGCCAAAAATCCTGGTCGAGTGATCGCCCCCTTGGTTCTCTCTGTTGTTGTAAAAATAATCTATCCTCATCTTTTTAATTTTATTTAAAAACGTCGGCATGTGCGGTGTCAAGTAAATTATCCAACTCATTTTGAAAATCTTGTTCGCGTTTGGTGTAAACTTCTTGGGATTTTTTGTAATTATTGTGATCATATCTATGAGTGTTATTGCGACCAATATTATATCAAATATTTTCATAGCGATCGTTGCGCACGCAAACTATAACTCGCCGTGTGTAAAATGAGCCCTGGGCGGCAGTGGAGGGGGAGTGAGCGTCAGGTTAGCGTTACCTACGCCCAGGGCCCTTCGAAAATATCTAGGATCTGATGATTCCAAAAAATAGTTTCCGAACGGTACACAGTTCAAAAAAATAGTACCTTTGTAATATCGGAGATATGAGCCCTGTTTATTGGGTACGCTAACTTGACGTCAAGCTACGCCAAGCTACGCCAAGTTTGGATCCCGAGAACGAGACTGTTCCCAAAAATGCTGTATATCCCAAAATATAGTACCCAAATAGTACTCGCTGGCTCACGAAGTCTCAACTTCGTAGCTCTAATAGAAACTAAGATATTTGGGTGAATTTCAAAAAATTTATACGTAATTAAGGCGTAGTTAAGAAAAAGTTTAAAAAGTTCCTCTGCGTTACGAAAATTAGCAATACAATTATATAATTGTATTGTGTGGGTACTATTTCAGGGTTCAGTTCTCCCATTTCATACCAAACACGGGTAAAATATTGTGCACCGCCAAGCTGGCGTACCCGGCCGAGATCACACATAAAACCATTATATTTCTAAGCCAGCTATATACCAAACATGTAACCGGAAATAGTACCCCTAGTACGACAAAAGCATAAAAGAAAAGCTAGGTGGAACATTACGGACTAACAGAACAATTACATTACACACTAACAGAACAACTGAGATGTTATGCAAAACTACTCGATGAGGTATATCGCCTTGTAATTGGTTTTATTCGTTTTATCGCTAGAACTATTGCTGCATCGCCTTCAGCTCCTAGCAAGTGACACGGGTATAACTTAACCCCGTCTTATGTGTGACTATCTCTTTCGTCGACACTAGTATGAGAGAGACGCATTTAGAGATAAGACGGTGGTTATTCATGCTCATTTCAACCTTGCTAGGGTTGGAAGTAGGGGAAATGTTTAGATCCAAACGTATTTGTGGCGTAGCCACCGAAACCGTGTGCGTTAAGGGGTCTTACCACAAGGGAGTGTCCTTTTTCTAGTTTATATTAACGAGGTACCGCAAGCGCTTGGATACGACATGTATAATGTTTGCAGATGACGTGTCAATATTACTCAATAGCACGAACAGCAACGACTGCAATATACTTCTGGAAAAAATACTATCATCATACCATCTTAGGACTAATTAATCGAACGTGGCCACAAGTAGTCTTGTGGCTCTGCCCACCCCATTAGGCATTTCGGGCGTGATGGTATGTATGTATGTATGTATGTATGTAAAAATACTAAATTGCGTCCAAAGTTGGGTTACGGACCACAACTTAGAGATAAATATGAGGAAAACTAAACTAAAGTAATGCAGTTCTTTCTGGATCGATTCTTCATCGTCTGTAGATGTTAGTTCAAGTGCTGAAATCGTTACGATCCCTTGCATTTACTTTTTACGCGAGTTGCTTTTCATACTTGGAGGACACTCTGCATGGTGTCGTTTTAATATTGCCTGAACATAAGTGAACCAACGCATCTGCATGCTTAGGTATATTTTGATTTGGCAAGTTTCGCATATTTTATTTTCGCCGAATCTTAAACTTGCCGAAATTTTATTTGGCATAATTCGTTATTAGGCGAATTGTTTTCCCGAATATTATATTAGCATAATATTGATATGGCCGAATTTTATGATATGATATGGCATAATGTTGTTTAGCATATATATAATTTTGCAGAATTTTGATAGCCCGAAACCCTGTCCGAATATATATATATCCGAATCTAGTTGTATAACATACAAAAAGGGTCCCCCCTTTTGAGCTTGGGGGGCAAAGCTCCCCGCAATAAAAAATGAAAATCCCTAACAATTGTATTATTGGTAGGTTAGGTTAGGGTTAACTTGTGTCCCTTACACCAAACCAATCTCTAGTTAATAGTTTCTATAATAAAAATAGATTGGATTAAATTAGGTTAGTTTAAATATGAAAAAACTAAAATTTTATAATGATGTATTTGTTTTATAATCCATCCCGGCGAAACTAAATTATGCGAAAGTTACTTCCGGCGTAACTAATATATGCGTAAGTCATTTTCTGCCTAAGCACTATTCGGACTTCGCAAATTATGCGTTAAAAACATTCGGGTTAGGTTGGATATGCGTGACAGAAATATGCGTAATATAATTATGCGAGGTTAGTTTCTGCGCATATACAATTATGCTTATACTGATTATGCATTATAGAATTATGACATAAAAAATTATGCGTAAACAAGAGGAACCTTATAAAACTGTAAAGTGACTGAATCAGAGTTTTGTAGTGTTTGCCCGCAAGGTTTGCATCTGGATCGCTTCTTTATCGTCTGTAGATGTTAGTTCAAGCGCTGAAACCGTTAGGATCCCTTGTATTAACTTTTTACACGAGCTGGTTACCGTACTTGGAGGAGATTATGCACGGGTTGGTTTTTATTTTTTTATAGGAAAAGTATTCGGGTCCTAACGAAAATAATGCCTGAACAAACGGGAACTAACGTCACCCAAGCCCTACACATTTTTGTTTTTGCTCATATCTGGGTGGGGTGGCTAGCGTGAAGATAGCCTCCCCACTTAAAAAATAAATAAATAAACAGAAGTTATCGGGTCCTTACGATTTAATTGCGTGACCAAACGTGAACCAACGAAGAGCTTTCGGACTAAAACAAGAAAAGTGCTAAAAACATGTTTGGGGTGGTTAGCGTGAAGATGGCCCGCCACATTTCGTTTTTTTAAAAAAAAATAGAAGGAGTCGGGTCCTTACGATTTTATCGCGTGAACAAACATCAACTAACGATGAAGTAACGATTTAGATATGCTATTTGCGGGCAAACGTTACGAACACGATTTTCTTTGCATACTAGAAAAACTTTATGCACGGAGAGGTTTTAATTTTTTTATGGCCAAACTATTGAGGTCCTAACGATAATATTGCCTGAACATACGTAAACCAACGCGTCTTCATGCATATGTATATTTTGCAATAGTGATTTCGATTCGGGATGGTAAGCGTGAAGGTAGCCGACACGCCGTCGTATTAAAAAAATTAAAGTGACTAAATCTGTAGTTTTGTAGTGTTTGCCCGCAAGGTTTGCATCTGGATCGCTTCTTTATCGTCTGTAGATGTTAGTTCAAGCGCTGAAACCGTTAGGATCCCTTGTATTAACTTTTTACACGAGCTGGTTACCGTACTTGGAGGAGATTATGCACGGGTTGGTTTTTATTTTTTTATAGGAAAAGTATTCGGGTCCTAACGAAAATAATGCCTGAACAAACGGGAACTAACGTCACCCAAGCCCTACACATTTTTGTTTTTGCTCATATCTGGGTGGGGTGGCTAGCGTGAAGATAGCCTCCCCACTTAAAAAATAAAAAATAAATAGAAGTTATCGGGTCCTTACGATTTAATTGCGTGACCAAACGTGAACCAACGAAGAGCTTTCGGACTAAAACAAGAAAAGTGCTAAAAACATGTTTGGGGTGGTTAGCGTGAAGAGGGCCCGCCACATTTTGTTTTTAAAAAAAAAAATAGAAGGAGTCGGGTCCTTACGATTTTATCGCGTGAACAAACATCAACTAACGATGAAGTAACGATTTAGATATGCTATTTGCGGGCAAACGTTACGAACACGATTTTCTTTGCATACTAGAAAAACTTTATGCACGGAGAGGTTTTAATTTTTTTATGGCCAAACTATTGAGGTCCTAACGATAATATTGCCTGAACATACGTAAACCAACGCGTCTTCATGCATATGTATATTTTGCAATAGTGATTTCGATTCGGGATGGTAAGCGTGAAGGTAGCCGACACGCCGTCGTATTAAAAAAATTAAAGTGACTAAATCTGTAGTTTTGTAGTGTTTGCCCGCAAGGTTTGCATCTGGATCGCTTCTTTATCGTCTGTAGATGTTAGTTCAAGCGCTGAAACCGTTAGGATCCCTTGTATTAACTTTTTACACGAGCTGGTTACCGTACTTGGAGGAGATTATGCACGGGTTGGTTTTTATTTTTTTATAGGAAAAGTATTCGGGTCCTAACGAAAATAATGCCTGAACAAACGGGAACTAACGTCACCCAAGCCCTACACATTTTTGTTTTTGCTCATATCTGGGTGGGGTGGCTAGCGTGAAGATAGCCTCCCCACTTAAAAAATAAAAAATAAATAGAAGTTATTGGGTCCTTACGATTTAATTGCGTGACCAAACGTGAACCAACGAAGAGCTTTCGGACTAAAACAAGAAAAGTGCTAAAAACATGTTTGGGGTGGTTAGCGTGAAGAGGGCCCGCCACATTTTGTTTTTAAAAAAAAAAATAGAAGGAGTCGGGTCCTTACGATTTTATCGCGTGAACAAACATCAACTAACGATGAAGTAACGATTTAGATATGCTATTTGCGGGCAAACGTTACGAACACGATTTTCTTTGCATACTAGAAAAACTTTATGCACGGAGAGGTTTTAATTTTTTTATGGCCAAACTATTGAGGTCCTAACGATAATATTGCCTGAACATACGTAAACCAACGCGTCTTCATGCATATGTATATTTTGCAATAGTGATTTCGATTCGGGATGGTAAGCGTGAAGGTAGCCGACACGCCGTCGTATTAAAAAAATTAAAGTGACTAAATCTGTAGTTTTGTAGTGTTTGCCCGCAAGGTTTGCATCTGGATCGCTTCTTTATCGTCTGTAGATGTTAGTTCAAGCGCTGAAACCGTTAGGATCCCTTGTATTAACTTTTTACACGAGCTGGTTACCGTACTTGGAGGAGATTATGCACGGGTTGGTTTTTATTTTTTTATAGGAAAAGTATTCGGGTCCTAACGAAAATAATGCCTGAACAAACGGGAACTAACGTCACCCAAGCCCTACACATTTTTGTTTTTGCTCATATCTGGGTGGGGTGGCTAGCGTGAAGATAGCCTCCCCACTTTAAAAATTAAAAAAAAATAGAAGTTATCGGGTCCTTACGATTTAATTGCGTGAACAAACGAGAACTAACGAAGAGCTTTCGGACTAAAACAAGAAAAGTGCTAAAAACATGTTTGGGGTGGTTAGCGTGAAGATGGCCCGCCACATTTTGTTTTTAAAAAAAAAATTAGAAGGAGTCGGGTCCTTACGATTTTATCGCGTGAACAAACATCAACTAACGATGAAGTAACGATTTAGATATGCTATTTGCGGGCAAACGTTACGAACACGATTTTCTTTGCATACTAGAAAAACTTTATGCACGGAGAGGTTTTAATTTTTTTATGGCCAAACTATTGAGGTCCTAACGATAATATTGCCTGAACATACGTAAACCAACGCGTCTTCATGCATATGTATATTTTGCAATAGTGATTTCGATTCGGGATGGTAAGCGTGAAGGTAGCCGACACGCCGTCGTATTAAAAAAATTAAAGTGACTTAATCTGTAGTTTTGTAGTGTTTGCCCGCAAGGTTTGCATCTGGATCGCTTCTTTATCGTCTGTAGATGTTAGTTCAAGCGCTGAAACCGTTAGGATCCCTTGTATTAACTTTTTACACGAGCTGGTTACCGTACTTGGAGGAGATTATGCACGGTTGGTTTTTATTTTTTTATAGGAAAAGTATTCGGGTCCTAACGAAAACAATGCCTGAACAAACGGGAACTAACGTCACCCAAGCCCTACACATTTTTGTTTTTGCTCATATCTGGGTGGGGTGGCTAGCGTGAAGATAGCCTCCCCACTTTAAAAATTAAAAAAAAATATAAGTAATCGGGTCCTTACGATTTAATTGCGTGAACAAACGTGAACCAACGAAGAGCTTTCGGACTAAAACAAGAAAAGTGCTAAAAACATGTTTGGGGTGGTAAGCGTGAAGATGGCCCGCCACATTTTGTTTTTAAAAAAAAAATAGAAGGAGTCGGGTCCTTACGATTTTATCGCGTGAACAAACATCAACTAACGATGAAGTAACGATTTAGATATGCTATTTGCGGGCAAACGTTACGAACACGATTTTCTTTGCATACTAGAAAAACTTTATGCACGGAGAGGTTTTAATTTTTTTATGGCCAAACTATTGAGGTCCTAACGATAATATTGCCTGAACATACGTAAACCAACGCGTCTTCATGCATATGTATATTTTGCAATAGTGATTTCGATTCGGGATGGTAAGCGTGAAGGTAGCCGACACGCCGTCGTATTAAAAAAATTAAAGTGACTAAATCTGTAGTTTTGTAGTGTTTGCCCGCAAGGTTTGCATCTGGATCGCTTCTTTATCGTCTGTAGATGTTAGTTCAAGCGCTGAAACCGTTAGGATCCCTTGTATTAACTTTTTACACGAGCTGGTTACCGTACTTGGAGGAGATTATGCACGGGTTGGTTTTTATTTTTTTATAGGAAAAGTATTCGGGTCCTAACGAAAATAATGCCTGAACAAACGGGAACTAACGTCACCCAAGCCCTACACATTTTTGTTTTTGCTCATATCTGGGTGGGGTGGCTAGCGTGAAGATAGCCTCCCCACTTAAAAAATAAAAAAAATAGAAGTTATCGGGTCCTCACGATTTAATTGCGTGAACAAACGTGAACCAACGAAGAGCTTTCGGACTAAAACAAGAAAAGTGCTAAAAACATGTTTGGGGTGGTTAGCGTGAAGAGGGCCCGCCACATTTTGTTTTTTAAAAAAAAATAGAAGGAGTCGGGTCCTTACGATTTTATCGCGTGAACAAACATCAACTAACGATGAAGTAACGATTTAGATATGCTATTTGCGGGCAAACGTTACGAACACGATTTTCTTTGCATACTAGAAAAACTTTATGCACGGAGAGGTTTTAATTTTTTTATGGCCAAACTATTGAGGTCCTAACGATAATATTGCCTGAACATACGTAAACCAACGCGTCTTCATGCATATGTATATTTTGCAATAGCGATTTCGATTCGGGATGGTAAGCGTGAAGGTAGCCGACACGCCGTCGTATTAAAAAAATTTAAGTAACTAAATCTGTAGTTTTGTAGTGTTTGCCCGCAAGGTTTGCATCTGGATCGCTTCTTTATCGTCTGTAGATGTTAGTTCAAGCGCTGAAACCGTTAGGATCCCTTGTATTAACTTTTTACACGAGCTGGTTACCGTACTTGGAGGAGATTATGCACGGGTTGGTTTTTATTTTTTTATAGGAAAAGTATTCGGGTCCTAACGAAAATAATGCCTGAACAAACGGGAACTAACGTCACCCAAGCCCTACACATTTTTGTTTTTGCTCATATCTGGGTGGGGTGGCTAGCGTGAAGATAGCCTCCCCACTTTAAAAATTAAAAAAAAATAGAAGTAATCGGGTCCTTACGATTTAATTGCGTGAACAAACGAGAACTAACGAAGAGCTTTCGGACTAAAACAAGAAAAGTGCTAAAAACATGTTTGGGGTGGTTAGCGTGAAGATGGCCCGCCACATTTTGTTTTTTAAAAAAAAATTAGAAGGAGTCGGGTCCTTACGATTTAATCGCGTGAACAAACGTGAACTAACGATGAACTAACGATTTAGATATGCTATTTGCGGGCAAACGATATGGGGCGGCCATCTTCACGATCATTAGATATTCTAATACGAGTCGGTACTCAAAAGTAAAAACTGTACGGGTTTTGGATCGTGGGGACTACTTCTGCCTCTTGCTGGCTAAATAATAACTTCTTTTTTCTTGGTTTCAATATAAATGTATTTTCTCGTAAGCAATTGGTTGGGTGTTGACCCAGATTAAACTGTCCCGAATTCTTTTACAGTGCTAACTTTGTTTCTTCTTAAATTTAAATTTAAATGATTAAAAGTATATATGACATAAAAACGATATCAGCACTCAACCAGTAACAAAACACTCTACCAGGTACAAAAACATGTATAAACAAACTTTTTGTGCCACATGACCACATACCTCCTGGGGAAAGGATGGTCGTATCTAAAGCATGGGATCATCCTTTACTACAGTTATAGTTAAATTGCTGAACCTAGAACCATACAGTTCAGCAATTTAACTATAATATCTGAACAAAAACATACTTTATTACGCCAAAAACTAGTACAAAAGGGCATAATATGATCCCAAATGGCGAACATTATGACTTACATATCAGTAGAATTCAAACACAATTAACCTTTTGAACGCCACGGCTGAGGGCCAAAAAGTATGCCCCGGACGCCGAGTGACGGCTGTAGCTGACAAAATGTAATTTTGTCTTCATATTATAAAATATTTTGAATTGTTTTGATTAAAAAACGATTTACTTATCTCTCGCTATCGTTAAAGACTATTTACGCTTTAAATAACCACTACGAGAAACCACGTCGAGAAATTCCACTGGCCTCCGAAACTTGTTTTTGGACTTTACAGAAATTATTAGCGTTGTTGCTATTTTTAAATTTATCATTTTCGGTTATAAAATCTAAATAAATGTGGAAAAGACTTTCACAGGCTTGTCGAGCTAAACGTTTCCCAGGCTTTAATCCTTTCGGCATGAATTTAAAAAGAAAATTAAAACGAACTTAAAATAATCAAAATCTTAACTTAGGTATTAACCACTCTATATCTATCATTAATCTCGCAATGCGAGCTTCCGCATGATCAGTCTTGATGGGTATTGAGGCTGACTGAAGTAGCATGACAAATACGAACGCTTCCGAGAAAATATGATGGGAAAGGATTACTCACTACATCTGTAATAAGGAACATTAACATTAAGGAACGTTATTAGACATGCTCTAACACTGAGACCACCTAACAAACGCATATTGACGGAGTGGTTACAACAGCTCGACTACCACAAGATCGAGAATCTACTTCAAGTAGTGCGTTGATGGGTCCCCAATGCTAATTACTCGTATATGTAACGACATGCAAACTTTGTACTTAATCGTAATATTTTATACATATACCTACTACTTTTGGCGTGGGAACGAAATCATAAAATACCCGACAATAGGGTCTCCGGCACTTAATGTGTTATATTAGTAGATTTATAGACTTATTTTGTTACTCTATAATTTGAACGAAAAATGGCGGCCTCGTGGCACGTCGACATGCGTTAGAATTGATAGAAAAATAATTAAATTAAGCGTTATTTAACGAAAATCCATTAAACTTACGTGTGAAAAGTCACTTTATTTTATTTGAGTTTCCTCGTGAATTTTAAATATATATATTTTTTTACTGTTATGCCATAATAAAAAAAAATACGTATTTTTTCTTGTCTAGACACTACTTGATTTTTATAATTACAGCATTTTTAATACCTACAGCAATATTTAAAAAGAGTGTATTTTCATAGTGGGTCAAAACTTTGGTAGTCCATTATTTCTCTACTACACGTAAGACGTACAAGAAAAAAAATTAATGAATACGTTCATGTCCTCAAAGACTCCAAGTGACCTGAATATGAGCGAAATTTAAGATGTCACTTTTTTCTCATGTCCGCTTCACGTGAAATGCCCCAAAGTTATGTTTGTCCCTGAACCCAGTTTATCTTTCCGTTAGAGCAATGTCGGGCTCTTGTCGGCGCTGGCGTGCCAGCGGTTCTTGAGCCAACAGGTTTTTCAAGCACTATGGCAGGAGACCCGATAGTATGACCGGTCCCATGGAAGTTCGGGTTGCCTTTGATTTGGGATGCTACGTGTGTCAACACCCTTGTGCCATCCCACCTCCCAGTGACCTCCGCTGGGTCGGATTCTGCCGCGGATGCGGCTGAGCAACTCAAACGCCCCAAATATGCAGCTATCAACAGCCGTTACATGTTTTCGCCGTTTGAGGTTGAAATCCTCGGGCCTTGGGGTCAGAGCGCTTACCAAATCTATTTTGAGCTGGCGAAGCGCCTAGCCGAATCGATCGGTGACCAGAGGGCTGAGTAATATTTGGCACAACGAATCGCCTTAGCCATACAGCGTGGCAACGCTGCCAGCCTTCACGGCAGCCTGCCGTGAACAAACATAAAATATTTGTTCCAAATCTTATTTGGAACAAATATTTTATGTTTTAACTTAGTCTTAGTTTATTTTGTATATTATTTGGTTTTATTACAACATAGGCAGTGCACAGAGTTTATAGACAAGGTTGTTTACCTTGTTTTTTTTGAAAAACTATTAACTTACCAAAATATTGCATGTTCGTTTTGATTTCATAGTCTTGTCGATTTAATAATGATGTGATTTGCCACCTCAAATATCCGTAGCTTGATTGATTTTAAATAAAATTTTCATTCAAATAGATACGAAAATACGGAACCCTAAATGGTAATGGTACCGTATTATGTACTAATTATATGAAACAATGCTTCTATTAAAAATAGCTAAGTAACCCACTGTTCGGAACTATTCGCAAGACTTCGTTTTGTCGGCGCTCGGCGGGAGAGACATTGCCTACCCTGTGCGATTGTGTGCGTTACTTTTGTTATTGTGTGCTACGTATTCATACGTATAGTGGCGCGTAGCGCAGCTCATCGGTAGATTATATGTGGGGATCGATTCTTCTGCCTCTTAAGGCTATGTAATAAACTGGCTTCACTGAATTAAAACGTATATTTTCATAGTATGATACATGTGTTTCGCGCGGAGGCGCTCTTAGGTCTGAGGAGCCTGCAGAATGCTGAAGGGCATTCCAAATATATTTCAAAATAAAATTAAAAGCAAACATGCCCTCTAAAACTGGTGTTGACATTCAGCCAGACATAATAACCTACTTAGCAACCTATTTGCGCTACAGTACCTACCCGAGCCAGGTAAGTACAAATTTCGTCCATAATTTCGTCCCGGGTGATAACTCGTAAAATGGGTCTGAGAGTTGTATCATGAAGCCTCGGTAACGTCAACTGCGGTTCCGTGGGTGGGTTGAGCAGTGGTAACTACAAAAGCACATAGAAAACTATTTTTAGGGTTCCGTACCTCAAAACGGAACCCTTCTAGGATCACTCGTGTGTCTGTCTGTCTGTCTGTCTGTCTGTCTGTCTGTCTGTCTGTCTGTCTGTCTGTCCGTCTGTCACAGCCAATTTGTTCCGAATCTACTGGACTGATTGAGTTGAAATTTGGTATACATATGTAAGTAAGTAAGTAATCTCAACAAGGACGCGTAACGTAAATAAATTATTTTGGGGTAAATTCCAAAATTTTAAAAACGTCATGCAATCTACATCGTGTGACATATCAAATGAAAAGGCGTATTGTGAGATTCTTAAATACCTATTTTTTTTTCGTATTTTAAGTTAAATAGTTTGGAAGTTATTTAGGAAAGTACTTAGGCGAAAATTGACCATTCCCTAGCCCCCTTATATATTGGGTTAGTTATAATCTAATAAATTTTCAGCCGAAAGGGTTAAGATTTAAAAAAAATGTCCTTAGTGCATTTGCGATTACCGCTGTTCAACCCACCCATGGAACCGCAGCAGAGATTCACGTGACTTCATGATACAACTCTGAAGCATTTTACTAAGAGTTATCGCCGGGAAGGGAATTGGTCATGAAAATCTGTTGCTGCCTCGCGGACCATTATAGGTATGCACACTACTATACATGGTATCTGCGTGACTACGAGGCGCACATAAATATATTTAGACAGGAGTAGTTCGTGACTTTCCCGTTACTAGCGCTAGTGCAGCGCAATGCGAAGTACTGGCTTACAACAACTTGTAGAGCATTGCAGCAGGTCCCTACGTACCGATAGACGATAGATGTGATACATCGATGTCCCGGCAGGTGGAACTGGTTTATGATTTTAGAATTTATTAGTTACTAGCTGTGCCCGCGACTTCGTCCGCGTGGAATAGTGTCTTTGGGTAGCATTTTTTATTATTTAGCCTAATTAAGTATTGATATGCGTTCTCCGTAAATGTTACATCAGAATAGCTCTAATATTTTGTAACATTCACATAAACCTTACATATTTCGATACAAACTTTCATCCCCTATTCCCTAGTGTTATTTTATACCCTTGAGGGTAAAACTTTTACAAACTTTGAATGTCATATTAATTAATATCGAACCAACAGCCTAAAAAATAAGTTTCAAGCTTCTAGCTCTAAAAATGACGACACTTCCATACAACTTTTCATCCCCCTCTTTCAACCCCTTACAACCCTTTTTTCGCATTAACACATTCAGTGCTGAAAACCCGCTAGTAGGCTTTTCTATGACTTTGTCGCTACGCCGAACGACTCGATGGTATTTGCTATAGCAATTTTGTATGGAGGTAATTTTTCGGCACCTGAGGTGGGACTTGATTTTTGGGCTGGCACTGAAAGTGTTAAAAAGTAGCCTATGTCCTTTTTCAGGCTCTAGACTATCTGTGTACCAAACTTCATTTAAATCGGTTCAGTCGTTTTTGCTTGAAAGCGCGATAGACAGACAGAGTTACTTTCGCATTTATAATATTATAATATATATAATATATCTAGATCTAGACTAGATTGACAGTAAATAAAATGTACATAATTAATTTATTGCATTTTATGTGTTTAACAAGAACATTGGGTGCCTCTTTTTTTTACATAGCTTTTTAAGTCCTGTTATCGGAAGTCCGAAAATATTTCTCATAACATTTTACATCATAATGATCATTCTTCATAAAAATATTTCATACTAACGATCGAAACTCATAATCATCAGAATTCATAATATCGCTAATCATACAAGTTTTTAATAGTAATATTTGTTTTTATATATTTTATTATACTAACGATCGAAACTCCTAATCATTCTATCATTCTAATTCATAACGTCAATATTACACATTTTTTTTTTTATACTAATATTTGTTTTGATATGTTTCTTAATCATAAGTATTATTTATCCGCATTATTGAAATTCATAATGTCAATAATCATACAATTCTTTTATACTAATATTTATGTAAATGAAACTGGATAGGACTTAAGAAGACTTCTGAGCGAGCGAGCGCAGCGAGCGAGCAAAATGGGTCGGAGCAGAAGCGACTCAGATAGGTTAGGTCCAGAAGGTTAGGTTCGATGTTAGGTCTTTTTTTCTTTAACAGTCCAGATCTTGCTTATTTGTAAGATTTTATGCTAAATAGGTTCATGCTGTTATGTTAACTTGCTTAAATTCAAAGAATGTCATCTTGAAAGTGAAGTAGGTAGGGATACCCCGCCCTACCTACATCTACAACTTCACTAAAATGATAAGAAAATTATGATAATCGTCTGTTATGAAGGAAACTAATCTGAAAAACAAAATTATGAAGTATGTTCATGGTAAAGAAATTATTAAAAAAAATATGATCACGGCCTATATTATGGGTTCAAACATGTTCTTAGTAATGACAGTATTAATAAAAAAATATGATAACTATCTGTTATGTGTCCCGTTGGTAGGAATAAAAATGTATGAACAAAAAAATTATGAAGTGTGATTATTATGAATACAAATCGGTATAGTAGTGAAACAAACCATAGGAATTAGAATTTTATGTGAACCAATATGGACCCATATTAAAGATGGTTAAAACTATAAATACTTAATTATGTAGATCCATGATAGACTTCGTATTCTTCAACATTCTCTCTATTTTGTTATAAATTAGGTTATTTAGAAAAAAATATAATAATGAAATTTTCAACCTTAACAGATTATTTGGTGTCCTATCAAAATCTCGCCAGTCATTTAGCAAATTTACGTTTCGCAACCAACGATTGACAAATACAATTACAGATTTCGCAAATAATCCATGTTTTCGAATAATAACTTGACAAATTTTCATTTCGTATTGTATAATGTGTCAAATAGATTATTTATTATTGATATTAAATAGCCAACTAACGTACGACCTACAAACGTTTGGTATATTACTTTATTTGTCATTAGTTAGGGCAGGTAGGAAAAGGGGGGACAGGGGGGCACAGCCCCTCACAGCCAGAGAATATAAAAGAAACTCAAGTGGGTCTCTATTCTAGTATCCATAGGTATTAAAACAGTTATTGATAGGAAACGTCAATTCAGTATGTTTTTTTAATATAAACTGCACAATATTTGATCTCGAGTGACGTGAGAATAGAGACTTCATCCGTTTGTCTATGATTTAAAAAAAGAAATGGTCTTGACGGACGGCCGCCATTTTTGCTGAACGAAAGTAGAATTTTGTTGAATTGAATAGAAAAAGTTGTTTGTAATTTACATTTTAGTTGAAAATATGAATAGTAAGTAGTCTTCTCGGAGTGTGTGTGATGTGAAAATGCGCCGGATATCGGAAATATGCAACCACGATTGCAACAAATAACTTGTTGCCAGAAAATATTGTTTCTGAACCCATCATGGAGGATTTATAATATGTGTGTAGATAAAGTTATGTATGCAACTCTGCATAATTTGGCCTTAAAACACACGTGCGATCTTATTATGAAACTCGCTAAAAGCTCGTTTCATAAAACCGCACTAGTGTTTTAAGGCCTATCATTATGCAACCGTTGCATAAACTACTATTGTCAAACAAGTTTCGGTGTTTTATTAATGAACCAGATGATTTGCAGTTTACGGTTTTGTGTGCTTCCGAACGTTTTATTGTTTATCTTTGTTGGACCTACTAGTTACGGAATATGAAAATCGAACTTCGACTGTTTCTATCTCTCGCTTTTTTCGTATCGAAGTGAAAGTGACACAAGTTAAAATCTTTCGAATTTGTAGACCCAGCATTGTTCTCGTCATTTAAAAAAATAATTAAAAAGTTAGTTTGTCTCACGTTCGCAGCAAAATCAAATTTTGCTCACTGTTTTATAACAGCAAAACCTGCTTTTTTGAGGTGCTGAGGTGATTAATTTATTTATCTTTTTTCATAGGTAGGTTGTAAATTAATAGCTACCCGGTTTTAATTTTCTTATTTTTTTTTTAGCCCTCCTTACCTACAATATTGGTACTGTCTATTTTTCATAAGTTAGTCCGGGACGAGGGTCCCGTGAATTAGACTCGCACTTGACCGGTTTTTGTGTCGAGCTTTATTTTATACTAAATTTCCCCTTTTTAGTGTATAAGATTTATTGGTAGAGTAATAATGCGGAGGTCGCAAGCGGTGCGTGACATTGGTACGTACCGCGCGGGTGTAGAGCGCGGTATTACGCCGCGAGGTGGGCGGTGGTCTGTGCTGCAGCTATTATATACGAGCTTAACCTGGGCAGCGGGCGTGCTTGTGCTTTATCCCCAGCGCGGTGCTTGCCGCCGTGAGTACCGCCGCCGCCGCCCGCTGCTACCCACTTTGCGCCGCCGCGCCTGCCTCGCACCGCGCATGCTCCCCGCTTCTCTTGTGTCCTACTACGTCACGACTTCGAATGCGTTGCAGAGCTAACTATCAGCCATTACATTATTTAATCGTTGCGACGAATAAATTTTCTTGTCAGACCCATCTGGTCAAAGTAGTGACTCCGTATTTGTGATCGGTAACATCGCTTCTCCCGGGTAGAGGAGCGCTTGACGGGAGCACGCGGCGGTAGCGTTATCGATCTGAGTGTTGGGCCGCTCGTGCACGACGTTTTCTTGGGATATTCTTCCAGCGGTCGCCGTCAGCGCCGGGCTTGTAAACAGTGCATTACGCGCCGCGTTTAACTATTTTATCCGCGCGATCATGAACGGCGAAGCTAATTAATATCGCGGGACTTGGACGCATTCGAATAATAGCGCCTTAGACACATTCGGCATAACTTATTGATCTTGGCGGTTATTGAAAGGTACGTATAGGTACGTTTTCTGATGTCCATTGTTGCTGATTTTCATATAAGAAGTGTTTATGTCGTTGACGATCAATAATTTAAAATTTTGAAATGTTTTCCATTCGTTTTCTTACTTAACTTTCTGGGTTTTGACATGGTATTCTTTTTATCAATTTATCTATTCGTAATAATCTCAATTCCTATAAAGTGTTCGTAAAGTTTTATTAAAATATTTCTACTGAGCGTGAAGTAGCCATCTGGATTATATGTCTAAAGTTAGATTGTTAAATCGTAAACCACAACGAATCATCGGTATCGGTATTTGTGGAGCAGTTTGTTAAAAGCAGTCCTGTGAAATAACGAATGAAACATAATAGAATACTCACGTTCTGTACTTCCCTCAAATACGAATTCTTTGTCTTTCATCAACTACATTTTTTAATTGGCATGGTAGTAAGAGCTTTCTTGCACGTGATAGGTTATTCTTTTTCTTACTGGGCATGTTTTGGGTTCCGATTTATTTGTCGTATACGTAAGCTGTACCATGGAATACCTAAAATTTGTAACACAACTCAAATCTCCATATACCAATGTGGCCTTTATGAAAATTATTCTTTGACTAGGTGCACCCGCGGCTCCGGTCGCGTGAACGAATAAAGCGTTTGTCTTATGTTTATGTGAAAATTATCCTACCTTACCTTTGAGTACCTTGAGCATTTACTTTCTTTTATTTTCTGTTTCACACGAAACAGAAAATAAAAGAGTGTATTTTGTTCATCCACATATTTATTAAAAATAACAAGAATTATCGAAATCGGTTCACAGGCTTAAAAGTTATTCGAGAATAAATATTAAATATATATACCTACAGGGTGTCTCTAAAACCAACGATAAAACGAAAGGTGCTGGTAGGGCGGCTGAAGAGCTACCTGATAAAGTAATTTTGATCTTAATAAAAATATCATAGTTTTCGACATAATGGCACTTTATAAAACTAGTGGTTTTTGATACCCTGATTCATTATTTTGAGTGCTACGACTGCAAATTTTAATATTTTATAAATCTGATTTTTGCATAATGTTTCTGAAAAAACTATGCTATCGAATGTATTAAATCATTTCTTTTAGCGGTAGCGGTAAAAAAAGAAAACAAACACTTTTTGGATTTTTCAAAATTGCACCAAAAATTGATTTGTAAACACACTAAGTACCCTTTAAGTTGCGAACGGCTTGCTGCCATGTCGAATATTACAATACGATTGTTTTTTTAATTGAGGACATTTGGTTTTGCAACCCTCCTGATCCAAATGGTTAAACGTGACGGCTATGTATCTGAAGTATATACATTACATACATGTTTGAGCCATTAAACGTTACCGCATTTTATCATATGCGCGGAAATTTCGCTACAGTTCAGTTGCGGAAGCGTAATTTTTTTGAGTATTCCTTTCTTTTAGTATTCGCATGACTGTATCTCAATTATAAAACTGTCTATACCGAACAAATTAAAACAAACACACGGTGTCCATTCGTTCAGCACGTGACAATCAGCGTAATCATTTCACTTTTCTATACAAACCGCGGTTCTCATATTTATCCCCGAAACAAACAATATAGTAACCGTGCATATCTGTTCCACAAAATCACGTAACCTCGAAATATGAATAACCAAATCATAGCTTAATTCGTTACATAGTGACAGGGTATTGACCCAGGGTCAATGGAGCTCCTATTTCTGCCTAGTTTGGGCCCCCGGCCCTGACGCAACACCAACCTAACCTAACCTATTTAGCTAGCGCATCTAAACCTAACCTAATAGTAGTAATGTATGATTCGGTCATTCGTGATTCGTTGCGGAGTCAGGTAAAATATATTTTGGATATCATACTCATAAACTAACTTCATACCAATATGCTCCATTGAATAACAACGTTTAGCGTTTGTGGACTATGAGAAAGTCTTTGATTCGATTGAGATATGGGCGAGTCTCTCCAGCGATGCCGTATTGACTATCGGTATGTCGAAGTTTTGAAGTGTTTGTACAATAACGCCACCATGTCGGTCCGAGTACAGGAACAAAGTTCAAAGGCAATTCCATTGCGAAGAGGCGTAAAACACGGAGACGTAATCTCTCCGAAACTTTTCACTGCCGCATCGGCATCAACATCAACGGCGAGTACATCACTCACCTTAAATTTGCCGACAATATTGTGGTCATGGCAGAATCGATGGAAGAGCACGGTGCCCGAAGGCCTCAATCGATTCTCCCAACAGGTGGGCCTTAAGATGAACATGGACAAGACGAAGGTCATGTCAAACATCCATGTTGTGTCCACCCCAGTATCAGTTGGGAACTCAGTTCTAGAAGTTGTTGACGCGTACGTCTACCTAGGACAAACAGTCCAACTAAATAGGCAAGTCCAACTTCAATAAAGAGGTCAATCGATGAATCCAACTCGGCTGGGCAGCGTTCGGTAAACTTCGCAACATCAGTGTGTGTTGCCAGTGATGACATACGGCACTGAAACATGGTCTCTCACTATGGGCCTCATTAGCAAGCTCAAAGTCGCACAGCTAGCTATGTAGAGGGCTATGCTCGGGGTTTCTCTGCGAGATCGAATCAGAAATGAGGAGATCCGTAGACAAACTAAAGTTACCGACACAGCCCACCGGGTTAGCAATTTGAAGTGGCAGTGGGCAGGGCACATAGCACGCAGAAATGATGGCCGATGGGGCCGAAAACTTCTCGAATGGAGACCACGGACCGGTAAGCGCAGCGTAGGACCCACAAGATGGACAGACGACCTGTAAGAGACCGCAGGAAAACGCTGGACGCAGGCCGCTTCCAACCGGCCCTTTTGGAAATCGATGGGGGAGGCCTATGTCCATCAGTGGATGGATGTCCTACAGCTGAAATAATGATGATGATGAGCTTAAATATAATTCTTCAAGATTCTATGTTCAGAAATTATTCCAAAAAAGTGCTTCATTTTCAACCCCTATTTTATATCTTTAAGGGTTGATTTTCCAAAATCGTTAAATTACATTTACCAAAAATTTTGTTAACCCTAGTAAGCTGTTATGTCAGGGAACCACATTATTTAACAGAAAGGCCTACGTACCTAATATATTTTACCGAATAATTGTCTACTTTAATAGTTTTCCTATTTTTCATTCATAAATGTTTGCTACCTCAATACAAGGATGTCATGTCAAAAGTAAGTGTTCGTTTAGGTTGTTTCGTTAGGTCAGGTCTTTTACATTTTTTGTCGTCCCGCGAATTAGGTAGAAATGTAGGTACATTCTGCGTAGTTTACTCTTTAATTTTACTGAAATAGGGTTTGCACATCAGTGACCATAATAATATTTTTTATATTTTTCGGGTATGTTATACAGCGTTACTACGGTTCTTAAATATTGTGAATGGACTCGTTATAAGGCCCCATTTAAACCTCGTTTCGGCTTTAGGGGTAGTTTTGTAACAGCCTGTAGATAGATAAGGAATTGCTCAATCAAAGCAATTATCGCGATGCTTACTTTTGCGGTGTCAATAAGCGAGTTTGATACCATCGCACGTTCTGTCGCACGTCAACCACGGTCCTTGAAAACAATTTAAGTGACACCGTTTATAACTGAAAAAATGCCGTACTGCGTCGTCAAAGGGTCAAAAAACAATTTGACGGAAGTTAAAGAAGGGATGGGATTTCTTATAACCGGGAAGCAATCAATATTATTTTGATTTTTATGCTTATCATTAATTTCAAATTTAGTTCGCCCATTTTGTTTTTAAATATGTTACCAATTAATATTGCAGACCACATAATTCTTATATTATGGAAATACGGTCTGTTTTTGCTTGACTCTTGCATGTTGTACGTGGTTCTTGCGTTTTATTATAATGGTTCTTTTTATAGACAAACTGATGTAACCTTGTAATGGCGGCATTTTGGCATAAGGTCGGGTTATAATATTTTGGTATATCGTATGGCACCGACGTGTATCATGATCGCTAGTTTGGACGCAAAGTTACACGCGATCATGTGATACGCCTGTCATTCCAAAAAAACCGGCCAAGTGCGAGTCGGACTCGCGCACGAAGGGTTCCGTACCATTAACTATAAAAACGACAAAAAAAAAGCGACCAAGTGCGAGTCGGACTCGCTCATGACTTACTAGTTACTACTTACTAGATCTCATTCAAACCAATTTTCGGCGGAAGTTTACATGGTAATGTACATCATATTTTTTTTAGTTTTATCATTCTCTTATTGTAGAAGTTACAGGGGGGGGGGACACATTTTACCACTTTGGAAGTGTCTCTCGCGCAAACTATTCAGTTTAGAAAAAAATGATATTAGAAACCCCAATATCATTTTTGAAGACCTATCCATAGATACCCCACACGAATGGGTTTGATGAAAAACATTTTTTTGAGTTTCAGTTCTAAGTATGGGGAACCCCCAAAATTTATTGTTGTTTTCCATTTTTGTGTGAAAATCTTAATGCGGTTCACAGAATACATCTACTTACCAAGTTTCAACAGCATAGTTCTTATAGTTTCGGAAAAAAGTGTCTGTGTGTGACATACGGACGGACAAACAGACAGACAGACAGACATGACGAATCCATAAGGGTTCAGTTTTTTGCCATTTGGCCACGGAACCCAAAAAAGGAGGAGGTTCTCTATTCGGTTGTATTATTTTCTTAACCGACTTCAAAAAAGGAGGAGGTTCTCAATTCGTCGGAATCTTTTATTATTATTTTTTATATATGTTCCCCGATTACATTACTCGGAGATGACTGTACCGATATGGATGATTATTTTTTTAATCGATAGGGTATAGTTACTTTCAGTTAGTCCCGTTATAATCAAATATGAGATCTGATGAGAGGGTCTATGAGGAATGGATGGAACTCCTAAAATGTTATAGGCACGCATATAACAATTTTGGTATTTTCTGTAATAACTCAAGCAGTTGCGTTCCAAAAGCATTATTCGGTGAACTGAAACATGACGAAGACCATAGACAGCCACCAGAACTCCTCAATGATAACTATTTCACAGGTTGCGATTAGATTTCTGTATAAAGTTGAGAAGCAATTTATGCTCATGGAAATACATGTGGTAAAATAGAACCGGGTTTGAAGAACCAGAAGATCTCCTCAAAGATCGATGTCCTTGCACCTTGGATAGCAAAATTTTCTAAAGGATGATGAGCGATTGGCATTTTGCTATTGTTGCTTGATGAAGTAAATGTGTGACGTTAAATCAAATACGATAATCACTTAAAAAGTAAAAATAAAATAAACAAACAAATAAAAAACTTCGAAACCCCTTTGAAAAGTAAGAAATAATGATTGGGATTCGGAAGTCAATTACTTAGAAACGGCAGATATATCATTGATTAAGTGATACATTAAATATATCGAAGTCTGTGGCAAGTAAATTGGCTAATCCATCCCTCCCTTCATTTCAAGACAATCCATGTGGTAAAATAGAATCAGAGGTGAAGAACCAGTAGAACTCCTCAACGATTGACATCCTTGCACCTTGGGTAGCAACAGTTTGTCAATGTTGATGAGCAATTGGCATTATGCTATTGTTATTTAATGTAGTAAATGTGTGTCGTTAAATCACTTGATAAGTAAAAAGTGAAATTTAAAAACTTACTTTTTTTAGGCTATTTGAAGTCGGTTTCTTTATTTGATAAATTATAAGATTATTGTAGCGATCATATCGCTGTTACTTTTACACGTTAAAGAGTAAAAGTGAGTGTAAAAAGGACAGATACGCGAAAGTTGCAGTGTGCGAGGTCCTTAAGTCGCCCACTCTTTCCCCATTTAGCCGTAAGCTAGGGGACAGTCAATTTGGATTTAGAGCTGGTGTAGGAACAAGAGAGGCTATGTTTGCTATACAGGCTTTGGTTCAAAAATGCAAAGATTAGATAGGGTAGTGAAATGACGAATATTCTTTAGCTGATTGTTGATAAAATACACAGCGAAAGTGGTAATTTTTATGCTTACGAGTTTTTCCCTATGAAACGTGCGTTACATTCGAGAAACGTGACCTAAAAGTTCTTAAAGTTTTGTAAGGCACCATCTCGCTTCTTCCTTTGTTTTTTATCTCGGTCTGGTGTTTCGTTTTTATTATATAGATGCGAAAGTTTGTGCGTGTATGGTGTCTAGCCGGCCCATATTTTTTCTTTAGTTTGAATAAAACAAAATAATCTTCTTTTTTTATTTTCAATGGATTTTTACTATTGCTTATTAAAAAACTCGGACAAGTGTGAGTTAACCTCGCGTGGAGAGGGTTCCGTTCCGTACATGATTATCTGAAATTTACTAGGTTACTTTAAATACCATAGACTTCTTATAGATTTTTCTGTAATCTATGGGTAAAGAACTATTTTCTGTATTTTATTCAAAATTGTAGCCTCTGTGGTTTCGGAAATAGGGGGGAGGGGGAATTTTCGCCTGTTTTCCTAAATCGAAACTATTTATGAGATCCTCACGATAAGCCCTTTCTTTTGATATGTGACACGATATAGGTCGCATAACTTTTTTTTTTAGTTTATTTTCCGAAACTGGCCACCATGTTTAAAATTCATATATTTAACTCACGCGTCCGTGTTGCGGTCACCGACTTACATATGTATAAGTACCAAATTTCAACTCAATCGGTCCAGTAGTTTCGGAGCAAATTGGCTGTGACAGACGGACAGACAGACAGACACATGAGTGATCCTATAAGGGTTTCGCTTTCTCCTTTTGAGGTACGGAACCCTAAAACCATGTTTTAATTAAAATATAACCGGCGTTTCAAACTGGTGGGACTGAAGGGACTCCGAGGTTATTCGCTCTTATTTCTCGTAAACCCGCCGTTTCGTCGGTTTACATTGATTACATAATAGCATCCTTACATATTATAAAACAAAGTTGCCCGCCGCATCTCTCTGTCTGTCTGTCTGTCTGTCTGTCTGTCTGTTTCCGCTAATCTCAAATAATACTGAATGGATGTTTGTGCGGTTTTCACCAATAGATAGAATGATTCATCGGGAAGGTTTAGGTATATAATTTATCAACGTTTTATGTAAATTGGTTGAAATAAAAAGAGAATTGTTGGAAGCGTCGGAAAAATTCAAGCCGCCTGGGAGCTTTTATCGAAAACGCTGCCTAATCCTTTTGAGATATAACAAAACAATAAATGGTGGGATATTTCTCTTTTATAGATCTACAAAAAAGTCCGCGATGGCATATGTCTACCTTTTAAGGATAACTTACCATACCCATCTTCTAAAATAATGGTCACGTACAATGGGGTAATTGGAAAGCTATTTAGACAGACTAAGTATTAATCCTTATCAACTTAAATACGTTAGTTACATTAAGCATTTCATGCACATTATTATAATGTTTTACACCATATAATTTAAACGAATATCTTAGGGGTTATCACAAAAAATTAACGCGCGAATAAATTAAACCATGTTGAGACTCGCTTGATGGGATCTAGTTTAGATCAGTTTGAAACTTGGTAGGTATAAAATAAAAGCACCTCAAAACAAACAATTAGGTAACAGATCCAGAAATAAATGTAAAAGGGGATGCCTGTATTTGTACTGTATTGATGTATGGGAAGAACATTTATCTATAGGCATAATAAAATCATAATGTAGAAAACGTCTGTACGTTGAAAATAACAGTAAAAATGCCATGGGGGGCTTCAGAATATGCAACAGAACAAATCTCAATGGTTTTTGAACTTCATGTCTGTTTGTCTGATTGTATGTGCGTGATAAACTTTAAAACTACTGGGTGGAAATAAATTAAGTTTAGTATGTATCCATTTAAATATAGTTAGCTTGGGCATTTAATGTAAATCAACATTGCCTTTGCCTTTATCATTTACTTACTTAACTAGATACTTACTTAAGAATCTTCTAAAGTCACAGATTTTAAATTACGCGCAACAAGAAAGGTGTTCGCGTAATAATTAGGTTTGACTTTTACCGTGCGAAGCCGGGGCGGGTCGCTAGTAATATATAAAAATCAATCGCCGTGCGTTAGGCTCGCTAAAACTCAAAAACCGCTTAACTTTTGTCTAACCAAGCAGCCACATGTGCCATGCCGTTTTCAGCTGTAAGAACATTTCTTCCCATGATTTGCCGTCGAAGAGAACCACACAATCGTCCACGTAACAACAGGTTTATCAGGGAGATTGATTTTTAGAATATCGTTATATAATAATAATAATAATACCATTTATTTCAGGCAACAAGGCCCATAACATAAATACCTTAAAGACTAACATACATAAGTAACAATAAAACTCATGTGTGTGTTACGTAGATCAGTGTTTATCAACCTTCTTGTGTAAGCGAGGAGATCCATTTACAAGTAAAAACAAATCTGACTGGGGGGTATGACCGTTTTAATACTATGTCAGAGGTTTCAACGACGAGGTAAATAACCTGGTTGCCAATTCTCGGTTCTTGTGAGATATAGTCACATACGAGATTAATGTCAGGTTCAAACAGTTGTGTCAAAGTACTGTACGCACTGACATTTAATCTCGCATTGACCATGGCCATGGCTTGCGACCGCGACCCCTGAGTAAGACTGCGACCCCCCCCTATATACCTCAACCAATGTAAAAAGAGCGCTGACGGTCACACATTTTATATGGCCGTGATTAAAGATGTTTTACCAGCATGTAATTGTAATTACTTTTTGATTCACTCTCGTACATACGGTGTTGCCCGTTACTGTAAAACATGTTACTTTACAACTTAGAATGGTACTTATGTGATTTACGTGTTTTTTCATAAAGTTTAACGTAAATCGGCACTTCGTCGGTATGTTATTTTTACTGTACATATAAAGATACATAATTACGTAATTACGGATTTTTTCCTTTGAATTACGTATTTGTAAAAAGGGCAAAATCTATCCGCAATTACGAAGTTACGTAATTACGGAATGGAAGCCCTAAACGGGACCAAACTGGAGGACACCTTACCGATTAGAAAAACAATTTTCCAAACCGGTTTATAAACGACAGAGTAGTGAAGTAACAAACGAAACACAAATACAACCGCATTGAGAACCTCCTCCTTTTTTTGAAGTTGGTTAAAAATAATCGTCCTTAGCGGCAACGGCGATGGAAATAATTTTTATGCCTATAACAAAACGCAGAAGTGTCATTTGATGTTGAACTGACGCTTCCCCCTACTCGTTATCTATCCCTATATTGAAACATAAAAAATATCATTTATATATAATAAATTAAAGAATAAGTCATAAATTAAAATTAATACTAAAACTACAAATATAATAGATAAAGTAATAAATATATAGTGAGCGTCAAGTTGGCGTACCCCGTCGAAAATATCCAGGATCTGATGATTCCAATGTTCCACTTAGCTTTTCTGCTATGCTTTTATTGTAAAAGGAGTTAGTACTTCCGGTACTATTTTTTGGTATATAGCTGGCTTAGGAATTCAATGGCTTTCTGTGTGATCTCGGCCGGGTACGCTAGCTTGACGGTGCACAATATTTTACCCGTGTTTGGTATGAAATATCTCAGTTTCTATTATAGCTAAGAAGTTGAGACTTCGTGAGCCGGCGGTACTTATTTAGATACTATTTTTGGGATATACAGCATTTTCGGGAACAGCACCATTCTCGAGATCCAAATTTGGTACGCCAGCTTAACGTCAAGTTAGCGTACCCGTAAAACAGAGCTCATATCTCCGAAATAAGAGAGAGTACTATTTTTTCTTTACTCTGTACTAATTGGGTACTATTTTTTGGTATCATCAGATCCTGGATATCTTCGACGGGTACGCCAACTTGACGCTCACAATATATACAACGTATTAAAAAATTAAAAATAGAACAGGTTTTATACGTAATTCTTTTTTTTTCTGCTTAAGGCTTAGAACTTTTCAGCCGCCCCTCGTAAGTAACTGAATTCTGCACACACGTTATTAAGGTGCTTTTCCACCGGTGAGGCGAGACGTGACGAGGCGAGAATTGAAATATTGCTGGCCCTTTTTTCACCAAAAGTTGCCATTACTAGCTATCGCTAGACCTCGCAAAACATCGCCACTCTCTCTTTTGTTTGTAATGTTTCCTTTTGTTTGTTACAGAAATCGTCATGGGCTGTTTCGTTAGCAAAGATAAACTCACTAAAGAAGACATGGACTTCCTAAAAACTCACACGTCTTATGATGAGACTACTATCAAAGAGTGGTACAAAGGCTTTAAGGTAAGCAATTCAGACTTCATAATCGGAAATATTTCTGTTTCACAGAGCCCCCGCCACAGCTCGCCTGTGGTTTTACTGAATTCCCATAAGAACCCCAAACTCCCGTTTTAAGCCTTAAACAACGAAAATTCGAAAAAAAAAATACTTTCTTAACGAGCACTTGGTAGCAAGGAACATTATCCATTCAAATTGGTAGGTTTCGTAATTTCGGTCATTTCTTGGTGAGTGTCAAGTTAGCGTACCTACCCGTTATTTTATGATTTCAAGAACTAGTACCTAAATAGTACCGAATTATAAGTATCAACATAAAAAAGTACGTTTATAATTCCAGAGACGTAAGGCCTGTTTAACGGGTTATTAGATTTAAATCAGTAGATTAGAATTAAGCGAAAATCTATCGCAAATTTATGAATGTCTGCGTGAACCGAGAGAAAATGGTCATCCCCTTTTCTCCAGCTGTAGATTACCGCAAACCGGATCCGAAAGACACAGCTCGATGCCAGGGTTGCCAGAGTCATCGTCAAGTGGGCGTACCCGTCGAAGATATCCAGGATAAAAATAGTACATAAATAGGACCCAATTAGTACCTAGTACAAAAAAATAGTACCTTTGTAATTTTTGAGATATGAGCTCTGTTTAACGGGTACGCTAACTTGACGTCAAGCTGGCGTACCAAATCTGATCTTCAGAATGGTGCTACTCCCAAAAAATAGCACCCAAATATTACCCGTGGCTCACGAAGTCTCAACTTTGTACCTTTAATAGAAACCGAGATATTTCATACCAAACATGGGCAAAATATGTGAGCTTCAAGTTGGCGTACCCGTGGAAGATATCCAGGATCTAATGATTCCATAAAATAGTACCTAAATAGTATCGAATTAATAACGACTTCAAAAAAATAGTACCTTTGTAATTTTGGAGATATGAGCCCTGTTTAACGGGTACGCTTACTTGACGTCAAGCTGGCGTAGCAAGTTTGGATCTCGAGAATGGTGCTGTTCCCAAAAATGCTGTATATCTCAAAAAATGGTACCCAAATAGTACCCCTTTTACGACAAAAACATAATAGAAAAACTAAGTGGAACATTTAAAAATAAGGGATGAATATTCTTCATTGTCATAGTACTGTCACGTACAAAAGTCTTATTTAATTTATATTTATTATTTGTTCTTTCAATCTTTTAAGCAGGATGTAAGTGAAAGTTTTAATTTAGATAATATTCATTGCAATAGCCAGGTGGGTTGGCATAAAGCAGATTATAGCTAACTTGGTTTTATCCTTTTGCAGTACCTTAGTATTAGGAGTTTTTCGGTCCTACATCTGCGTACATTAACTCAGCACGTTAAACATGGTTAAAAACATAACATTAACGGCATCTGTTTACTTAAGTTTTCAACATAATCGTTTACTACCCGTTATAAAGTTCTGTTTGCGTCTGTACCAAAATGAGTTTGTATGTAGAACTTGGCATTCATTTTTTTTCAATGTTCAACTTAGCTTTTCTTTTATGATTTTGTCGTAAAAGGGGTACTATTTCCGGTACTATTTTTTGGTATATAGCTGGCTTAGGAATTCAATGGCTTTCTGTGTGATCTCGGCCAGATATCTATCTATATCTCAGTTTCTATAAGAGCTACAAAGTTGAGACTTCCCGTGCCAGGGGTACAATTTTTTGGGATATACCATTATTTTTTGGAATAGCACCATTCTGGAGATCCGGACTTGGTACGTCCGTCAACTTGACGACTAATACGGTCTACGCTATACCTATTAAACAGGGCTCATATCTCCGAAATTACAAAGGTACTTTTTTTGTACTAGGTACCTACTAATTTTTGGAATCATCGGATCCTGGATATCTTCGACGGGTACGCCAACTTGACGCTCTCTTGCCAGATCAGTTTTTGAAGATTACCAAACAAGGACGAAAAGAAAACACTAATCATTTTACACATTTTTTACCGATACCGATAAATCGATACGAGCACGAGTGCGATCTGGCGCTGTGGGCGCGATTCGGAACGTACTCGATTGCTATAATTTTATGGCGTCGTGATTAGTGTTTTAAGTCACGTAACTTAGAAGTAAAAATGAACGTTTTAAATTATTAAAATATAGATTAATCTTGATTTATTGTTACATGACTCCTGTGCTATATGTATTGTTGGGGGTTAAGCTATTATTCCACAGAAATATTTTAATATTTCGATACTATAGTCAAGTACCCAATTCTGTATGTAGTCATTCTGTGACGTCGTAGCTCTAACACGCAGACACACGCGTACACACACAGACATTAATGGGCACACACGAACACACACACACACGCACGGACTCGCACGAACACCAATGGACAATACACACACACACACACACACACACACACGCAAACACGCACGCACGCACGCACGCACGCGCGCGCACACACACACACACACACACACGCACGCACGCACGCACGCACGCGCGCGCGTGCACTCACACACACACACACACACACACACACACACACACTTTAACTCACACTCGCAGTGCACTCACTCACTCACTTATACCACCTCATTCATCGTCACCGTCACACAACTGATGCAATCTCCTTTTTCTATTCCCGTTTCTCTTTTCCATCACACACACAAACACACATGGCACACACTGTTGACTGACAGGCGCGCCCATTGGTCAAGTCAAATAGCGCGCGCAGATAGTCCAAATCAAACAGCGCGCGGTTCCTCGGCTTCCTGTTACACACTTCCGTCCCTTTTCACGAAATCACTCCTACGGATTGCAAAAAAGCGAGCGGAAAGATGTTACACATCAAAAATTCGCAAGATGAACCGAGAAATGCGAAAATGAGAAAATGAAAACCAACTTATTGGATTTTTATGCAAGATAATTTTTTCCCGACATAATTGATTCCAGAAAGGGTAGTTCAGTGTCAATAAGGTACAATGTGTTTTTGAAATTAAATACGTTTTCGTTCGTATTTATCAATATTTTTTTTCCATTTCAAAAAAACTATTTACTCGCTGACCCAATGTTATTAAATAGCCTATAGAAACGGTTTATTTTAAAAATAACTTGTACATTGAGAATTGACACCGGATCCTTCTCTAGGAAATGGCTGTCACGATGTGATCAATTTAGATATATTTTACAGAATGGACTACATTTAAATTTATGTTGCGACGTGATCATTACTACAGAAATGAAAGATTTTTGCCTCCTGAATACGACAATAAATTTATTAAAGTTTATTTTTCGTTATTAAATAAAAGAAGAAAATCAAATTCATTCGTAAAAAATCATTCGTATGGCGGCAGAATAGATAAACCTGTTTCTTGAGTAAAAACACGTTCATAAATTTGACTTTGACCAAACATCACATTTTATCTAAGCATAGTTAAGGTGATATAATAATGGATTGGACAAAATCTCAAAATTCCCTAATAATGTATGAAGCTTAGTAGAGCCAGTGGCTAAGCGCTCGCGTTCCTACACAGTGATGAAGTGTGCGTCAGGGACGGGGAGGGGCATTTTGACTTGCGCTTAAAGGCCCAGGCATACCAAACGCGGTTGCGGCGCGTTTGCGGCGCGAACGCGGGTCCGCGCCGTTGTCGAACGGCGCGGGCGGACTTACTATGGCACACCAAAGTAGCCGCGGGACCGCGGCGGTCCCGCGCCGCCGCGGTGTGGCATGGTATATCCGCCCGCGCCGTTCGACAACGGCGCGGACCCGCGTTCGCGCCGCAAACGCGCCGCAACCGCGTTTGGTTTGCCCCGGCCTTAAATGTGTGCACGCTCTTAATATGAATTGAAACAAAACCCTTTTCATAGGTGTTTATTATCACCTGAAAATGAAAATATGAAAATGAACATATTTATTTTGCAAGTACGCCACACGGGCTCTTTCACATGTCTGAATCTACCAGCGCTTCGAAAGGTGACATGTGCTGAGAAGAAACGCCGCAAGAACCTCATAGAACCTGATTCACCCATTCACTTTTCCCAAGAAATTCGTGAAATTGAATCGAAATCCTTAAAGTAGTTAGGGAGTTTAACAGACACGAATAAGCTACTTTGTTTTATTCTGTTTATAGAATATTATATAGATTAAGTTTACATACCCTAATTTTAGCAATGTTCAGCATTTCAGCCGCTAATTTTACTTTATTTTGATGGTGCATTTGTATTTCTCGTTGCAGCAAGACTGTCCCAACGGGAGACTGACACCAGCGAAATTCGTCGATATGTACAAGATGTTCTTTCCGTCTGGTAATGCAGTCGAATTCTGTGATCACGTTTTCCGCACATTCGACATGGACAAGAACGGCTATATAGATTTTAAGGTAATAATTATTAAATTAATTAACATAATCCAATGCGAAATTTGCGACCTTTTTAAATGCGTACATTTTGCTTACGATGCTGAAAGCGAATTACTGGTATATTCATGTTGATTGCTTTTTACGCGAATTTATTTTATATGATTTAACGTTAACGCAAATAGTCAATAAATTGCGATTTATTATTGAAAGTCTAAAGGTTTGGAGTTGACATGTATCAAAATATTATATTATCATCACTCATGCTCTGATAGTACGTTCTATTTAACTCTAAACCTGTGCACAGTGTGCGGAAACTACCTGGATTGGACATTTTCTTTTCTGTTGTTCAACCACTGTTGTATTTCAGCAGTCTATTAAATCTATGCACAACGCATATTACATGCTGTTTTAGTCTCAGCAAGTCATTCAGTTTTCTATTTCATTAATCATCATATAAAATGCAAAATACAGGAAAATGTCGATTTTGAAAGTTGTGAAATCTTTGTTTCGCTGGACTTGACAAAATAAATACTGCAACTCCATTTTGTGGCTGTTGAAATCAGCATCAATTTCCAAGTTACTGGTAATGCCACAACTTGTACAGGTGTATGTACACAACTTCATCTTCCTCGATATTTATATTCAAACTTATATCCTTCATTATAGCTAGGAAAAGATCCCGACTTATACATGAAGATAGGCGTAGCTCGTGTATATTACATTGCTAACTATTGACCTAAAACAATAATTGATGATTATATTAATCAAAAATATTATTGACCCTATTTTGTGCTCAAGAATTCGATTCGAGAGATTTCGAGATATAAAGTAGATCGTGTCGGAAAATATGCTTTCTTATGCACAACTTTCAAAATAGAGATTTTCCTTTATTTTACAAGCTGTTTATTATCTTGCAATGTTTGTATGTAACTATGTATGTTCGGGTCAAATCTTGCAAGCTGAATTAGAACCACTTCCACTTATCCTACGGAGTTGAAATTTTACATGTAGAGCTGAACAGCTCTAATGACAATGCATTTTTATAGTAAACATGACCTGAATCGACATTCAGGGTTAACTCCAGATAAAGGAACTCTGCAAAGGTTGTGTACGCATTTTATTGCAATATAAAAGTGCAATGAGCAAAAGAGGCTGTTATAAAAAATCAATAAAATACTTATTATATGCAAGAAGCACAATGAAAACAGATTCAGGTTCGACATGTCTTTGCGGGATTTTCAGTTTATTTTATTTGCAATTAATGTGAAAGTATTGTTCTTTTTTCAATGTGTCAAATTATGATTTCAAAAACGGTATTATTCACCAGGCACGTATTTAATACTCATATGTGAGAAGGTTTTACAGGATGGAATTAATTACTTTCATTCTAATGCTATCAACGAGACTTGCCAACATTTTTATATATTTTCATCATGATGCACCATCGTTAAAACCGTGAATAAAATATATGTTATAGCTCATCAAGAGAGATAATATTAGTTGAAAAATTGGAGGTGTCTATGTTTCGGAAGTTATAAAAGAAATAAGAAAAATATTGTCACTTGTAATTTTTTATTTTTATATAGAGTGTTAATCTTTCTATAATGTCTCAACTAAGTGTAGTACACGTGTAAAGCACGAAGCAATTCTTTACATTAAAACGGAAATATTCAAGGATATCATTTTTTGCATTTTTATTTTTTGTTTAAAAACTAAGAAGTGGCGAATGCTGAAATTTAGTATAGCTAATGACGTGGCACTTCACCAGAAAAAAATTCAGACCGAAAAGCTATTAAGGCACAAGTTGGCCCCTTATCCTGCCACAGCTTTTGAAAATTCGAACGTAATTGTCTTGTCCATACATAAAATGCCGCGGTGTGCGTGACCTCAACTCTCGTGGCGATACCTACAACTCTTCTTTATTTTATTTCACAACTGTTCTTTTTAGTGTTCAAGTTCAACTCCGATTTAAATGATCATTGCAACCTTGATCACTGCGTTCGCCCGTGTGCCTAAACATCTTTGGTGCAATTGATCTCCTACACAATACAACCCTAGGTTAACTGTCTACTATTGTTGTAGGAATTTCTGCAGGCGATTCACGTTACATCAAGTGGCACGCCCGAAGAGAAGCTGAAATGGGCTTTCCGCATGTATGACGTGGATGGAAACGGGGTCATAGACATCCAGGAAATGACGAAAATTGTTCAGGTAAGCAGTAAGTTTGACGACATGTTTGAAACGCAGCGAAACAATCTGGACAAAGCTACGTGACATTATAAAATAGTTGCGATTACATCCGCCCGTAAGACCTGCATCCAGGATAGCTACTTGGAGTCTCTAGTGAATCGAATGAATTTGGAATCAATAATTGGCCAGGAAAGTTGTATGAAAATACATTTCATACCATAATATTTGGTTTTACACTGTCTGAAAATATGATTAAGCGCCGAAAGAGGATCGCATAATAAGGTCAAATATCAAATTATGAACGCTAAAGACGTACGCATTACAGTACTACGCGCTGCTTATAATGTATTATATATAAAGCATATATAAACAACTAAAGAGGTTAGCACAATAAGGAAGTGTGCCTTGTTTTTGTTCTTCTTTCAGTTGATTTGTTCAAAGGGTGAGTTGTATTTTGAAACTAAAGGTTTATTTATTTACTCGATCACGAGATATCAGATAATTAACCACAATATAACAATTTTCTTAAGCTTATACACGATTAGGACCATTACTAAAAATTAAATAAAAATATTACTTTTAAAATACTTTTGTTAGAATTAGCTGTTTGATACAGACCATAGCCATTGTTTAATTTAAAAATGTTTAAATTAATAGAAAATATACTATGAATCGTGCAGTGCATTTAAGCTTATGTTTCGGATTAGATGTTTATTTGTATTTTTTTTTTTTGAGAAAGTCACTGGGGTCGTATTATGAGATTTAATAAGTCCATCCAAGTTCTAAGCAATTTAGTTCCCGCCCAGTAACTGCCCGGCTTACATTCGTATCATGATATCTAACTTAGCTGAATGCTGGCTTTATATTACTAGTTGACAAGAATATCGTCTCTGGATTGGCACACGACGCGCAACACGAATATTAAGTGCCGTTCCGAAACTAAACCACGGATGTTTACTAGTCGTACAAGGATTTAGATATGATAAATTGCGTATCAATATATGGAGGCCGTAGAAATACATCAAGATGAGCTTGAAAATATTAAAATTATTATACATATATTTATTTTTTGATATGTTCCATGTGATGTGACACATCATAAACACAAAATGGTAAGAATGTTTCGAACGCAACTCATCTTTATAATCTTCGTTCCTTTCCTCTTTTAGTCTAAGGGCTCACAGGCAGGTGGCTTGCTTAGCGCCTAGAGCCTAGCTATAAACAAACGTTCTAGATTTCTCGGGACCGGCCGCACTGCGCACTTGGCGCCTTACTATACCTAGTCGCCTGACTCGATAGACTCTATGCGCTAAGCAATCCACCTAAGGCCTAAGACGTATAGTTTTATAATCTGTCTTCCACAAACCAATATCTTCCGTGTCGTTTCGTATTTACACCTAATTATAATCGGTTTGGTATTACGGGTTTATAACATAACTAGTCGACACATCCGAATATTTCGCGTAGTATCTTGATGAGTATGGTTGTTTGCCCGTACAACACTTACACATGCGCAATAAACAAAGCAGAATGCATGCGCATAGATTATTAAAAAAAAACGACTTCAAAAATCCTTAAGCCCACCCACTCACTACATCAGCATTCGGCAACGCGTGGCCGACCGCGACTATTTTGTAAATGAAAGTCTTAAAGGTATTATAATACCTACATAGATAGATAAATACCTATTACCTGCGAGCGCTCGCGCTAAACCAAATGATAAATTTTCTCGGTAACCACGATACAGTCTTTGCCTAGTGTGGGATCACAAGTTTTTTTTTATTATTTATTAAAACTATGAACACGTGCGGCCCTCTTCTACCTCATTTTGCCAAAGTGTTGCTATCCAAGGTGCAAGTAGGTAACTCGTTGAGCAGTTCTCCTGGTTCTTCGCCATCAGTAACAACACAGCCACATGCATTTTGATGAGCAAAATTTCCTTAACAACCTTAATTAAAATATCTAATCGCCACCCGTGAAATCCTTAGCATTGAAGAGTTCCGCTGGTCATCTGTGGTCTTCATTATCGGTTGCACTTCACCAAATAATGCTTTAGAAACGCAACTGATTTAGTTATTACGGAAAATACCAGAATGGCTATATGCGTGGCTATTTGAGAAGTTCCATCGATTCCTCATGGATTCCATCATCAGACCTTAGTTTTGACTGTAACGGGACTAAATAACAGGTATATTCTTTCAACTAAAAAATAATCCTCCATATATGTTCATATTTGACGGAGTTATGCCGTATTAAAGGAGATATGGCGCCCCAACAAAAAAACAACTTTGAGAAATAATATTTTTTGTCGCGCAAACATTAATCAATTTGTTTTTTTTTTCTCCCAAAGCGGAGCACATAAGCCTAAAATGATGTTGTTAAATCATTAATTTTGTTAAAGAAAAAAGCCTACTCTCTCAAACAGAAAATTATGCGCACAATCTTTGCACATACAATGTGGCTTCATGCAATTGATGCATGCTGCGTCAAAATAAATCCGCAAGATTGCGATTGGTTTTTGGATGGTTATTTGAAGCCAACATGGGGGCCCAACACCCTTACAAGCTGAGGATGTACTCAGTGAATCAAAACAAAAAGAAAACGATGAAGAATTAGAATTAGATTTTGGTATAAATAGGCACTTTTGACGAGTCAGAACAATAATAAGTTGTTTT
Source organism: Tortricodes alternella (assembly GCA_947859335.1). Classification (NCBI taxonomy): domain Eukaryota; kingdom Metazoa; phylum Arthropoda; class Insecta; order Lepidoptera; family Tortricidae; genus Tortricodes; species Tortricodes alternella. The sequence continues at coordinate 14,087,532 of OX401970.1, read as the reverse complement.
CTCTTCTCTACATAGTATAAAACAAAGTCTCTTTCTGCGTCTGTCTGTCTGTATATCCGCTAACTGCTCCTAAACGACGCATCGGATTTTGATGCGGTGTTCACCAATGGACGACGTAGTTCAGCAGGAAGGTTTATATGTGCACAAAATTCTAAATAAGTTTTAACATAGTAGAGAGAATTCAATGTTTTTCAATCAAGTCGTCAAAAAAATTTTTGGAGGCGTTCATGGTTTACGCTGGCTTAACCTTAACCGAGCACTTGCGCGGCGTGTCGCGTCTCGGACGCGGGCCCGCGCGATCAGTGGGGTGGCACGGCGGATTCAACACGGCACACCAAAAAGTGCGAGCCCGCGCTACTTTTTGCTGTGCCGTGTTCAATTCACCTTGCTGTTCTACAGATCGCGCGGGCCCGCGTCCGAGACGCGAATCGCCGCACAGGCGCTTGGTTTGCCCGAGCCTTTAGAGATAAAATATAAAACAAAATAATTGTGTAAATTGAAAACATTGTTTATAAAGAAATTCTATAATCAAAGTGCTTCACGTTATTCGCCACATTTTTTTTCTAAATTTAAGTGCCTGACGGGGCTGGTCGCTAGTTTTATATAAAAAAAAATCACTAGCTTATATGTATTTTGGTATTGATAAATTAATGTACGCATAAAAAAATGTTGGTATCATATGTGATATTTAATCTGGCTTCAACAGTATAACGAGTGTCACGTAAGTAGTGGATAATCTTTCAATTCTGGATAGCATATTTGATGACTGTACAAATGTGAGATTTAAGGTTTAGTAAAAGTCTTACAGTTCTCGAGATATTAAACTTTTTATTAAAGTGAGAAAAGTGGTATCCCTATTTAGTATTTTTGACGCCATGACTTCGATGGAAGGAATTTCTCAAATCTGTTTATTGCAAAATGGTCCTTATTAGTTCTCCTTTAAATTGTAATTTAAAAAAATAACTGGAACCACAAGTTTTGAAAATTGAGAATTTCTTTTGACAACTTTCAACTCACGTGGTATAAAAAAATGGGGTTGTTTGCTTGTTTAAGTTCGTGTCTAATGAATTTTCGATGTTCCTAATACGTACCGTGTTGAAGTTATTCATAGTTGTAGAACTATGATTAACTTCTAGTCGGTACGTTAAGCCATATTGCTGAGAAAAAGAGTGTTGACGGACGGACAGAGAGACAATTTTCAATGTTTTTCATTAAAATGATTGTATAAGGGTTCCGTTTTGTTTTCAAAATATGATACAGAATAAAAAGTAACTGAGAAGGACTATTAATTGAAAATGAAAATATTTATTTTTCAAGTAGGCCACATGGGCTCTTTTACATGCCTGAAGCTACCAGCGCTTCGAAAGGTGACATCTGCTGAGAAGAAACGCCACAAGAAACTCAGCAGTAAGTCTTTTTTGTTCGAAATTTTACATGAGAGTTCTAACTAAAACTAACACATAAAATGGGCAGCAAACAAACCTAATGGGTGGGTACAAATTAATTATAATAAATAACTAATAAGGGAGATGTATAGTCTCCGCGTCTGGACAAGTTAAGTGACTTAGAGATGTATAAAGCTTCTAAGGGTCATCTAAATTGATTACCTAATCTAGGTTAAATGGAGATGTAGACATTCTCCACGGTCAAGTAGAAAGATGGAGATGTAAGGTCTCCAATTATTAAATAGTAATAATAATAATTTGAATTTAAAACATTTCACGTCCTAATAATACAAATAACGAATATGAAACACTATAGAATATGAAGACTTACTACTATGAAGTAAGTATTGATAACTGAACCCAAACGATGATTTTTAGAACTTTGATTTTTCGTAATAATCATCACACTATACTTATGAACCTTCGGTAAATAATAATCAATAGTAAGCATGCCATAGTCTAAGATCCGAATTAGAGACGATCTGCACCCATCTACTTGATATGGCTACTAATGGATGAAAATTATTTTATATCAAATATAATAGTGTTAGAAAATATTGTTATGTACCGCATTAAAGGAGTAAACGCAGTGCTAGTAAAGAAAAAAATATAATTGATGTATAAACCACATAGTGATGATGGATATCGAAACAAAACATTGACATGCACTTCAATGCTGATATTCTAGATACAAATTACTACTTGTTAATACCCCAAAATTAATCACTCCCCTTAATTTGTATCGTGATACAAAACTAAAGACCAAAACTACTTGAACAACATAGCTAATTAATTATGGTGGCTTAAATAACAAAAGAAAAAGCAAATTTACTTCTGAAAAAACCTAGACTTGAACAAAAAAACTTCAAGCTATGTGATGTGTAAGCCTTCCTTCGTTATTACATTAGCAAGCATCAATTCAGTTCGTAAATGTAACCACCCTTTATTATTATTGAGAACATTGATGCTTTATGTCAATATGTTTGCATCGAGAATGGAATACTGGATCTCTTGCTAAACAAATTGCCTCTTGATTATCGACATACAACGTTACCTTCGCAAACTGCGGTAACCCGATTTCAATAAGTATTTAAGTGTATACCTCCTGTGTGTAGTGTGTGCCTCCTTCATAGGATTTGTTAGCCGTTCGTCCTACACGCACTTGGTCCAATACGCAGTTCGTCCTAAAATTTGGACGAACAGCGAATTGACCTAGTAGCAGTTGGTCAACATCGCAGTTCGTCATATTATATGCATTTGGTCCAATATGCAGTTCGTACTAAAGAGGATGAACAGTGAATTGACTTTGTGCAAGTTGGTCAACACCGCAATTAGTGCTAAAGTCTTTCTTCTTTCTTATTCTTATCTTATTTAGTAAACAAAATTCTAACCTCAAAACGCCTTGTTCTTATTATTTATTAGTTATTAACGTAAATAAATAGATAGATGGAGATAAAATATCAACAAACTTGTCTCTAAAATGATGTCTCGGGATTATTTGATAATGTAATACACCTTATTCTATTTAAAAACTTGTGCATTGAGGTTTGAATTTTGTTTAACAAATAAGACAAGTAACAATGAACAGACTTTATACGCAAGTGGCTTAATACGCAGCTTTATCTAGGCATCAGTATTCATCCGGTTTTGTACCAGGAAGAGAGAGCCTTTTACCTTTGTAAAGCAAGGTCTTGATGTAAAGAAAACTGTTGTTTTATTATTCTCGATATGACCATCGCTCATCACATTCACTGTTTTCGTGACTGTTAGGCTGAAACTTCTTACCCTCTTCCATAAGGGTAATTACTTTATATGTACTTCGCAACACCAAAGTCTTTTAATTCGAACTCACCAGCCAGTTCCATTTTTATTTAAACTTTTCAATACAATCTCTTTGTTGGAAATTATTAAAATATCATCCACGTATATGACAACAAAGAGGTTGAACCTCTATCGTTTTTAAAATAAATACAAGGTTCGTTTAAAAACACATGTTTTTCAACTTTTTGTCCAATCTTTTATTCCATTGACCACCAGCGTGTTGCAAGCCGTATAACGACCTTTTTAATCGGCAAACATTACCTCCAGATTTGAGATCTTGCAGCATCTGTTTAGCTCGTTTTGAAATTTCGCATTCTTTCTCTTGCTTTATAATTATAAATCTTTACTTAAACAAACTTTTTTTTAATGACTGTGGGACTTCCATAAAGACTTCTTCTTCTAAGTAGTCATTTAAATACGCTGTATTTATATCTAACTGGTGTATCTCCATGTCTAATTCAACTGAAAGAGCTATCAAGAGCCTGACTTGATACCTTAATAGTCAATGCCATATCGTTGACTATATCCCTTTGCCACAATTCGAGACTTTTTCTTCTCGTTCTTATCAACATCCAGCTTCGTTGTTAACACGTAATGACAACCAACTATATCACGTCTGTCTGGCTTCTTCATAATATTCCATGTAGCTTCTTATTTCAGATAGAATCGCTTGTTTCCATCCGTAATTTTTATTACTGGTTAAGGCATCCTTTAAGCTTATTTCTATCGCTTCAAGAAATTCATGTGTATCAAATAATTCATCCTACAGTATATTTTCAACTTGTTCTGGAATGCCCATGTTTTCGTCAGAAGATTCTATTTCTGTTTTCTGCCCAATCGTTACATCATGAGGTTCCGCTTCTGGCCCTGGAACTATCTCAACCATACGATATATTTTGTTTGTGCGACCTACATGACCTTTTTCCAGTCGTGGTCTACCAGCAGCTCTTTTTAAAAATCGCTCTCTGACTTCAGGCGTTTCCTCATGTGAATTATAATTTATCTCCGTTTGCACAGTCGTATCCGATTGAATAACATCTGGTAAATCGTTTACGGTTATCTTTCATAGGTTCCTTATTAATTTTAGGACTTAAGGTATAAGCAAACGTACAGACAGACACACCCGGACGGATAAAAATTCTAAAAACGATTAGTTTGGATTCAGTATCACTCAAATTAAGTACAAGATTTGTGGATAATTCAATCGTAAACTGTAACTGTCCAGTTACGGGCATATGTGACTTAGACGGCATGGCATGCGGTACGAGCACGTACATTATCATACAAAAATTACCAGTTTCAATTAAGCTGAATATAGCATACCAACTACTGCTAATGAAAATCCTTTCAGTAATAAATATTTTATTCAAAGATTTTTACGCTTAATATTAGGCGTTATATTTTTTATGAAATAGCGGAAGTATTTATACACTACCATCCTACCTAAGTTTTATTTTGTTTTTACAGTTGCTTAAAATACTACTACCATATTCATTTGCTAGCAACATTGGTAAAATAACCGCATGTAGAAGATCTTAATTGCTATTTATGCGTATTGTACATAAACAACACTTTGGAGTCGACCTAAACCTAGTGGTCCGAGATCCCAGGGCCAATTAATATCAAATACTCAGATCTGCAACCCCTTGCAGCTGTGAATAAAATCGAACTTAAGTCAATGCAATAAAAATATGCGGCCGTTTATGCCGCATATTTTGATACCTACTCGCAAGGGAATCAAAACCTATGGGGAATTCCCGTTGACCTACGTAGTACTATTATTTATTCTGTGCTAGAATCTTGAAATTTGGCAAGAAGCAATCTATTATAGCAAAAGTAAAGGAATAAGTCCGTAAATTTGTATTTGTAGTTACATCGCAAAAAAGAATTAGTAAAACGGAATAAATAACCTTTGCAATGTCGTATCACACTTGACCGTTGCAGAGAGATAGGAACTTGCCAAAGTTATTTTTTAAAGCGTCTGTAAAGTAATAATGCTGACGAGAAGTGTCTGGCAGTATTGAGAACTGATTTTTAAAGATATTGTGTAACACATACGTATAAATTAGCAGTCAGAATTGAAGTGAGATGAGTAGCGTTTTTAAGTACCTTGATTATCTGATACCTGGAAAATGCCCATCTGGCCAAGCTGGCAGGTAGGCATACAATCATAGTACATACTAACACTACTCAATCTTATTACATTTTATTCATCAGAGAATAAGTGACGTCTGGCGGCCCTGGGATCTTACTCTATAGCAGCAGTTGCTTATTTTTGTTATCTTACTTTTTTGAAATAACGGAATATTTAAGCAATATGAAAAGTAATTGTCAAAATTGATAGTTGACGCATTATATATTGCCAATGTACGCGTTTCAGGCTATCTACGACATGCTGGGCGCATGTTCGAGTAACCGCCCCGCCGATTCAGCCGAGGAGCGTGCCAAGAACATCTTTGCTAAAATGGACGAGAATAACGACGGTCAACTCACACAAGACGAGTTCCTTAAAGGATGTCTTCAAGACGAAGAGCTGTCCAAAATGTTGGCTCCTTAAGCTGCCCCGCAACTCAGACAGCCACGGTCCGGTCTCGCCACCCATCCCTTCTACAGTATACCTCACGATAAACCGACGGCATGCTCCGGAAGATACAACATTTTTATAAGGAAAAGTTTAATTATTACAGAATGTATCTATGTGTTTGCATTTAGATATATGGAAAGTGGATAACTCATTTGTAAATATTCCGTAATTACGCAGGTTAAATTATTTTACGTGCGGTGTTTTAACGTTTATACTAGACCTAAGATATGTGGTACTAAGCCGTGGTTCTAAAGTACGAGTTGCAATTGTCGGCTTATATGATGTATTTGTATTGAATTGTATTTGCCTACTATTTATCCATATATAACAATATTTATAAAATACTTAAATTTTAAACTGGTTTACAACACAAATTAACTAATTAAAAAAAAATTAAACTCCATAGAAATTAATAAAATGACATCCATCATTTACATGTACCTACCAGAACAGAAAGTTTCTTTATTCTATTTATTTTAAATGTTATAGAATATGTACCAATCTACTAAAAGTCTGAGGGTGCCACTTGCCTTAGGAATAAGAATGTCATAATCATTAGCAAGTAATATTAAATTTTCTTCATCAAAAGGATAAAAATAATGGATACCTACTATTTTATTCTATATAACTGCATAAATCATGATGTCATGAATCATGACGACAGCAATTAATGAATATGAACACGAATGTAAATATACACATGTCATATATAAAACACTACAACAAATAGCAATTTTATGGTACTTTAGAACCACGACATGCTAGCAAATGTCCTAGCCCTAGTTAAAACGTATCAACGGGACAATCATCTGCATTCTTCTGATCTAATGTGAAAGGCAAATAGCCGCAACTTAAGTATGTTGCGGCCTTTTGCCTTTACAGGGCAAATTCAATCTATACTTCATGAGATATATGGTGGTATACTTATTATTCTTTTCATCTTGGAGTAATCAATATGGCACATGGCCACAAGTAATAGAAAACTAATATTTGTATCAAATCAAACAGACACTACTTAAATAAGGGCCTTCTGAAATAGTGAAAAAAAAATATAGTAGTCTCACGTGCAAGTCACAACAGGTCAATCGTGCGGGGCATGCGGGTTCGGGGGCTTGCTAAACCAGTAAAAAATTTACTTTACGACTGAACGGCATCATATGTAACATTTTGACACCTGGTTTTTTTAGACTAACTTGACCCTGCCGGGCACAATTTTGCCCCGTGTCAAAAATGGCGCTAGTTTCAGTTTTTTAGATAAAACTACCATATATAATAATTTAACAAATAAAAAAACGGAGTCCAAAACCCCTCTGAAAAGTATGAAATAATTTTTGGCTTTCGTAAGTCATTTACCTAGAAACGGCAGATATATTAGTGGTTAAGTGAAGTCATAAATTAAATATATCGAAGTCGGGGGCAAGTTAATAAGGTAATACTTGGAATAAATGGTACTTTCTTATACATCCCTCATACTAATGAGTGTGTGTTAATTTACTTGACAAGTCACCATCAACCACCAACTTGCCACCGACTTCGATATACATATTTAATTTATGACTTCACTTAACCACTAATATATCTGCCGTTTCTAGGTAAATGACTTACGAAAGCCAAAAATTATTTCATACTTTACAGAGGGGTTTTGGAGTCGGTTTTTTTATTTGTTAAATTATTATTTTATTTTATACTTTTTTGTACTTATTGTATGAAAAACATTTATTACATCAAGCAACAATAGCATAATGCTAATGGCTCATCAACATTTACAAAATGTTGCTATCCAGGGTGCATGGGCATCAATCTTTGAGGAGTTCTCCTGGTTCTTCAAACCCAGTTCTATTTTACCACATGCATTTTCATGAGCATAAATTGCTTCACAACTTTATAAAGAAATTTAATCGCCAATAGTGAAATACTTATCATTTAGGAGTTCCGGTGATCATCTATGGTCTTCATCAACAGTTTCACTTCACCAAATAATGCTTTTCGAACGTAACTGCTCGAGTTATTACAGATTATCCTAAAATTGCTATATGCGTGCCTATAATATTTGAAGAGTTCCATCGATTCCTCATAGATCCTCTCATCACACCTCAACTTTGACCACAACGGGACAAAATTGGAAGTATACCCTACCGATTACAAAAAAAAAATCAATTCCATGAATAAATCACGAAGTTGTGAAGTATCAAACATAAAAAAAATAAAAAATAAAAACAACCGAATTGAGAACCTTCTCCTTTTTTTTGAAGTCGGTTAAATAGCATTGTTCAGGTATTGTTGCTATATGGAGGAAAAGGTCTGTAACAGAGATAAAGCTAGTCAAAGATGGTCAGAGCGCTCGAGATGCGATCAAATTGTAGCAAATAGAGTTGGTCTTACGGGCTTTTTAGCAACAATACCTGAAAACCTGATACAAGTGCCAACTTTTCAGTTTTTGGGCAAAATATAGCCATCTGTGATAGTCTCTGTTTCTCTGTTACAGACCTTTTCCTGCATATAGCAACAATATTTGAAAAAAAAAAGGTTTTTTTTTTCAAATATTGTTGCTATATATATCGCCATTTTTTCGAGCACATAGGACAAAATCATGCTCAGCAGGGTCAAATAAGTCTAAAAACCAGGTGTCAAACAATTATATTCCATGCCGTTTAACATCGCAAGGCTTTTGAGATAATTTTACTTGTCTCGCCCCACTGTCCGCTCTGCCCGCGGAGCGGTACCGACACACTAGTTCGCGCGTTGGTAATGACTGGCAGCAGTGTGAAACAAAGCTGGTTCCCTACTTAAGTGCGTACGTTGTTGCGACATTAATTAGTGTACAAAATGGTCTCTACAACTTGTATGGCGTACGGATACAATTCTTTTTTCCTCTATTTTCGTCGTTTACTGTGTCAGTGTGGTGTCAGTCGTAAATAATAGATAACTTTTTACAATTATGTTGAGAATTCGTTGGTATAGGTGTAATGCCTATTTACTATAAGCAGATCTAATTTCCAATTTTCAATCGTATAAGATTTATCATTAGTTTATTAAATAAAATGAGTGTGTACCATGAAATTTTTGACTAACGTTATTATATTATGGATTATAGCCGTCTTACCACAAATAAACTATACAGTAAGGAAATATTTTATTTTGTGCTGTTTGATTATTTGTTTTGTTCTTCAATAAACTGTCTTTTTCTTGCTATATCTGCCAAATAGTAAAAAATACTTTGTCGTGAACTCATAAAACAAAGACGAATAACTTACCTGTCCTTTATAAAAATATGATCGTTTTATGTATTGCTGACGCTATCTTTTATGACTATTGTTTTTATCGTGATCTCAACGATCGGAGATGTGAGAACAGGTGTTTATATTGATATGAGTTCTAAACTTAAAACACATAAAACATTTATTGCTACAACGCTTAGCTCCGCCATTTTGCCGTCGCGCGTCGGCTCGCGCGCGTTCCTAGCAGATTATTCACTATATTTTTTTTTCACTATGGTTTGATGGCTAAGACATGATGAGGAATTTTTCTGAAGTTGTGGCCGTATGCCGTGATCGCGCGTCGCAGTGACGTCCAAGGGGCGAGCGGGGAAATGAACGCCAACAGCCGCAAGTCGGTCGTGAGACTCGCGGACGTTCCGTTCATCCTCATACATAATATCGGTAGAAATGACGTGTCTGGCACATTAACCGTTATCTGGGCAGAGGTGCTTTATCGACCTACATTTATACATTTATAATTTTAACTTTAGCAACTAAAAAACTTAGTATGATACTTTGATTGTTTTTACGTCTAAAATTACTTGCTGTTAAATGATTTCCTGGTAACAAACCTGACAACTGTATTTGAATTTTACGTAGCATATCTGTATGTTTGGGGCCCGCTTAAGGGTTAAAGATATTTACAAAAAAAAAATACAGGGGAGCAAAATTAACGTAATAGAATCCAAAAATGTAGTTTCTAGGATTTTTTGTATGTTTGTCTGTTTGTTTAATGTAATACCTGTTTTACAGGAAATAACTGAAGGGTTTTTGGTGGGATTTAATATACTAAAGTAGCTTTGCTTTTTTTGACCCAAAAAATTTAAATGCTTTATTTGTCAAATAAAGAAGCAAAAGGACGTAAAATACGCAATGGATTAAAACGTAAATAAATGTATTACATTTAAAAAATAAAACGTATTTCTCAGTTACGCAACATTAACGTAAAATCACTAGATACGTAGATACAAAAGTCTTGGTAAAGCCAGCCACATTCTTGATTTGATGAGAATTCTTACTTACCTGGTAAGGTGTTTTTCGAATCTTTGTTTGTTTCCTTTTACATCCAAACGAAGCAACGGATGAAAGATTTTTCGTACAGAGAGTCAGAAAAAGATATTTTTAGCGGAAAAATGAAAAGTTCCCGAGGAAACAGCTATTAACAGCGAATGAAAAAGACGACAATTTCTTCGAACAAAGACATGTCAATTATGACTTTAGCAGCCCTAGCAAGATTGACACGAGGATAAGTCAACACCGGTCTCACACCAGTGCCGACGCCAAGAGATAGGTAGAGAGATAAGTCACGGTTAAGTTATCCCCGTGTCAGCCATGCTAGGGCCGCAGCACTCGGACGAATCTTAACACACCGTAGGCAGCGCCGCTAATAATAATACCCTTACATATTTGAAAGTGTGTCTGCGTACTCTGTGTGGAGTAGGACTGATAAATAATAATGAAAACCTTGAAAAATCCACCTTTTTACACAGTTGACAAGGTTTATTTTCATCATGTATATTGTTGCGATCAGCTATGCCCTTCCCGCTCATTCATGTGGCTCAGCAGCTGGATATGCAGCAAAGAGCCAGCATAACTTGTCGGTGGTGATAAATGGAATAATAACTAATAAAGATCATAGAAAAGATACAAAATTTTCTTCTTTTGGATTTATTCTTTCGTGTCCGCCATGTTCATTTAACTCTAAAATAAAAGTCAGTTTGTAATGAACAGATTTAAAAATTTTGATGGTTTCATCCATATTACTAGAATCACGTAGTAAATAAGTAAGTATACTCACCTACCTAGTCCACAAAATTAGGTATTAAACATTACGAAATTTTAATGAAATAGCAAAGTTATATGAAATATTTTCCAAATCAATGTTCACACCTACTTGACATTTAGTACTATTATCGTAATAATTACAACTCTCAATACATTCTAGAATTATTATTTATCATTTAAATAAAAATAATCAGCTATTATAAACGATTCTTAAAATAACCACGCTATAAAATTGTTGACAACGTCTGGAATCGGGAAATGCGGCGGAAATATATGACGGCTTTACGGCCCTTTTATAATGGACGGTAGTTCCCACTTCATCATTTTGAGGTTCCTAAATTTACACGGTGAATAACTTAAAACCAGCGGACTTTTTATGCTTATAAACAAGCAGATACTTTTAGACATATCTTAAACATTGTAATAAGCACACAAACAAAGTGAGAATTGTAACTGTTTTATATTTACCTTTGGTAAAACTGCATAACACTACACTCCAGTTTCGACTTCGGAACACAACTGAACTTGGAAAGCAGATATTTTTCTTCGTAGATTGCACAGCACCATCTGTGTTTTTTAGTTTGAACTAGAAAACCCTGCTGATTTATCGACCGAGTCGTCAGCGGCGTACTGTGCTTAGATTCAACGCAGGCGTGTATATGACGGCATAGCCGGAGTAGACGGAATTGGCCACATTGACCTTATTTATTTGACATCAAACATATTTTGACAAATAAATGTCAATTAAGTGCCTATTATGGAGTTTAACAACCAAATGAAACCTTTTTTCAAGCCCGTTGGCTTAACATATAGCTACATATGAATAAAATAAGTATATTGTTTACATCAAAAATGTCTATCAAAAAATACACGTTAAAAATATGAATGTAATATTAATGTGCAGTACCAACCCTAGCATTTTCATTAAATTTTCACCACTGATAACGAGGTCTGGAAATGATATTTATTCTATGTTTTTTTTTTTATAAAATTTGAGTAGAATACTAATACTTACACATGGAAACTAATTCCAGTAGGTATTCTTATTGTGCAAATGCGATTTATTAATGCACCACTTGATCGCGCAAGAAGACATTTTAATAATATTTTTTGACACGCATTTTTCATTCGCTGGCATAAAAGCTGTTTAGTAATACTTGGTGTGTGTTGGTGAACTCCAAGATCTACAGATTACTACTTTTTTCTAACGACTTCTTTCTCGTGGGATTCAGTTATCGCTATTTCTCATGGAACTATGCATTTTTTTGAATTAAAAGTAGGGGGCGAGGGGCTAGTTGTCACAATTTTAAGAAATAATTATATATCTTGAAGTGTATTGGCTAAATTACCACCGACTAAACTTTGATTGATACTCTAACTATTTTTCTATTAAGTCAAATCGAAAAAATATCAAATCTACAGGTAACTCTATCACAATTTTTTTTTGAAGAAATTGAAGTTTTACAACTTACCCCGTGGTTGGGGCTAGTTGTAACATCTATTGGGGCAAGTAGTAACAACAATAAAAAACAAAAATGTGACACCTTCAATCGTTTAATTTTTTCACATCTTGGATCATTTTGCTTTGCTTACAACAAAAGCTAACTAGGTATTTCTATAATATGTATTTTTTATTAAATAATTAACTGAAACATACTTTTTATATAATCAACAAATTAAAGATTTAACTTTTTAACTATCAATCTTATTTTGTATTTATGTACTACTATAGTTACTTATATATCAACATGACACTTTATAATCACAGTAAATTAAATTATAAACCTCCAAATTAAGTATTGTAATTATCTCTTAGTTCTGTTACATGTTACAACAAACCCCGAGGTTTGGTTACAACTAGCCCCTAGGTATAGTTCTTAATATTTATCACGATAACTATTAAATCAACTTAGTAATCTCGAAAATTGTTACACAACATCATAAATAGTTATATTTTAGCATCAAATAAAATACATAAAGCTCCAATTAGTCGAAAATAGTAAAGCTAACCAAAACTTTACGAAAATAAAATTATAGGTTACCTGTCAACAACGAAGCGTTTGCACACACCCACTCACTGCGCCGCCTGATAAAGTGGCGTGGCGCGTTATAATTTTAAGATTAGGTAAAAAGAAATCGTGAATAAAGTTTAAATTCCTATTGAAAAAGGTATGTTACTACTTACCCCTGTTACAACAAGCCCCGCGCTCCTCTAACCTATTTCCTTCTTTGGCCCTCCATCTATCATTATGCAAAATATCAAGTAAAACAGTTGCCCCGTTTTGATGTTAAAGAGGAACAAACAAAAACACTTGCATTATCATACTAATAATGTTTTGTCTTCTAACTGAGCTTTAATATCATCAATGTTATGTCCGTAAGCACAAAGCAGCAATTATTTGCTCTAGAGCAATAAAGTTGCATACAAAATTCATTACTGCTGCACTGTTTTATATTTATTTTTTAATCGGTTAGGTGATCAAGAAGTTAACACGACCAACCACCTATTCCGCCCATTCACAGTCCGATGGGACAGCCACTTTTCTGCGGACCGTCAAAGTATTAGCAAGATAGTCTACGTGGCGGCCATTTCGAACTGTGTTGCCCCGTGTAAGATGTAGAAGAACTGGCTGAAAAAATCATAGGGTTGTACATTGCTATAATTGTATGGTTAATTTTCGTAAGACAGAGGAACTTTTTTAACTACGCCTTAAGTAGGTATTTTTTTTTTTGAAATTCTCTTCTCTCTCTTCTTTTTTAACCTGTAGGTTAAAAAAGATTTAAATTTTTTTGTTGTAATATGAAAATGAATCGAACCGACAAGTTTACTGTGAAAATTTTCGGATTTTCTACTTTAGTTCCTGAACCACTGCACCGCTTTTAATAAGTAGGGTATCATATGATTTGGGGGGAACGTGCTAGTCATAGGCTACATGTATAAAAAAACTAAGAATGGGTCATACGAGGTGCAAACAAAAGAACATTGTTTGTCACCTAATTGATGAGGTAGCTTTGCTGAAAGTGACTGGGTAATAATCACATTTAGGTTCAGAACTGTCCCCTCCTGTTCCCGACAGTTAAGGACCCTGATGCCTTATTTTTTTGTTTTGACTATATCCGCATATGGGGCGTCAGACCTAGTTTTGGCCTGAATAAACAAAACATTAGTGTAATCCTTCGTTTTCGTTAACTTTTGACCACAGGAGGGACACATTTTGTTTCTTAAGTTGATTATTACCCGACTTAAATAATAACTGATTCCATCATTTACTAGGCATTAAAAGAAAAACAACAAGGATTTCCTTACCCTTTTATATTTTAACTGTATGTATGTAACTACATATTGCGACTTCTCCATAAGTCTTTTCTGATCTCAAATACCATAATTTCCCATTGCAGTATTATCAAAACCTCTTTATTAATAAGTATGTTTAAATGCATACGCATTGAATATAACATACAATATGAATTAAACAAATAACGACTTCAAGCGGTGAACCTTATCGATATCATCGTTAGCTGCACTTTCTCCGTACACCGAGCTTTTTCCGATCAATGTTTACTATGTATTTGAGAAAGAAATAATTGTACTTAGAAAATTAATAATAATATATAAAACATAAAAGTCAATGAATTAATCAATATTAAAGAGTATTGAAAATGTCCATTCCTATTTAATAATATTAATGTATGTGAATGCTAATTGTATCAGAAATATAAATCTGATTGTCGTATATTTAGTAAAGTATCCGAACACTCACGTTTCCGATAATCTGTAGTTCATATGTCAAATAAACTTCGATGTCTCCTCCATATCTTTACCTGATAGTGGCGAGTGGTTTTACAGATTCATGGGCAAGGGCCATGGGGCTATATGATGCTAAGATACTTGGCGTTGCGGTTTGAAATTGAACAAACAGCCCACCATTATTATTATAACCTACCATATGGCTCCAGGACCCCAATTCTCGGTGCTGTCGAGATAATGTCACATTCGAGATTAGACTTCTGTGCATATAGTTCTTTCCTTTTTGTTAAGGAGGCAGCACACTTGCGATGCGTATCGGTGGCTAATTAGTCTATGAAGATGGAGTGATTTAATATCAATACTGCCAGGGGCTCTACTTTCTAATGAGCTTGTGAGTGTGAGGTACAACAGTTACAATTGAATGTACTTATGTATGTAAACTCTTTATTGTAAGTACATCAAAACAACTAAAAACTTACAAAACAGATACATTTTATTAGTAAGTACAAAGAATGTTTCACCCCCATAAGTTTGATACCCAACTTTCCATATTTATATAGTAATGTAAAATTGAAGGATAAATTCTAAGACAACACATACTATATCCAATTATACTTCGAGGCGGGCCATTGCGCCGACATACAATAAGCTCATATGTGAAATTAAATAATAAGTAAAATTAATAGGATCTTCACACCAAGTATAACTGTTATCCTAATTTATGATTATCCAAGCTCTTTGCTGTTTAATCCATTTTTAATGAATCTCAAATATCTTAAATGGTGGTAGTTTCTAAAAAAGAAAAATCATCAAAAGACTCCTACATAATCCATCTTCATCTTTTCACGAAGTTGATGTTGATATTTCACATAGTTTCCACACTACTGTGCCTTCTAGTCCTCTTTGTAAATAGTCATTTTCTTATGATAAATTTAGTTAATATTTTGTTATCCATGGGTCGATATGTTTTATTATGAGAAAAAACGCTCTTGATCCAGCCATTTAAGCAATAAAAGGGCGTCAACCTCGGAATGAGAGATCATAAGCTGGAAACTCTTACACACCTTTATTTTGGCGTTCTAAACGTTGTCTCAAGTATCATCAAATATCGTGTCTGCGTGGTAAGTTATCCAAGGTCAAAGGTCACAAAGTATTTCGTGATTATCTAGGTTTCTATAGCTCCAATGATGTCAACATCTATTATTACATTGTAGAGTATTTTGCGACTAATTTGATTTCAAACATTTTTTCATTCGCTCGGCCGTCTTTAAGAGCCATACATACCTACTATAATGCAAGGTCAGCCGTGAATCTCGGTGAATTATTACCTTGTATTAGTTATTAAATCATTAAAATATCATTAACAGGAAAGAAGTTGTATTATTTACTAGTTAATACATTGTATTTAACAAAATTTTACATATATCTAATATATTTATTTAAAATAAAAAGCGTGTAATAAAAGAAACCTACTTTGTGTAATCAAAAACTTATCAAGTGGAATACTTATATTATTGTATATCTTTATTTTATATTAATTTATTTAAAGTAAATTTTAAATTGAAAATAAAACAGTTAAGTATAATTTAAAATTTATTTAAACAGCTTGCTTACAATTAATATTGAAGTGAAGTGAAAATTTACAAATCCTTAATAATTTAAAGATAAAAGTATTAATTTTCTTCTACTTCATCATCATCTTCCGGGTGTTTGGAAATTTCCTTTTCATTTCATCATCTTTGTTATCCTGAATCGTAGTTTTCTGCTCTTTCTCAAAAACGGTTGAGCGCATGAAATATTGTTTGAATCAAAGGTTATTACAATTTTTTTATAAATGATAACATCATTCGATCTATAGAAACCTAGATAATTTTGTGAGCTTTGACCTTGAATAACTAACGACGCAGACGCGATACCTATTTATTGAGACTTTTGAATCAACTTTTAGAACGCCAAAATGAAGGTGTATACGAGTTACTTTAATTTTTTATCATTAAAGATAATGTGGTCTGTTTAACGTATTAAAGATTTTCGCAGTAAGATATGTTACAAAGATACTTATGATTTCAATGAGTTTCGGTATTGGCAATTTAAAAATAGAGTCGCGATTGCCTTTTTATTTGGTCACAGACCACGTATTCTAAAGACAACACTTAGCCTTACTTTTACGAGAAAATAAAGCTGCCAAATTAGCGGGGCGCGGGGGATTGAATATCGCTGTGACGGGTGTGTTCTAAGGTTATGCGCGCCCTTTCTGTCTTTAGGCGCGCTGCTTATAGTTTATTGACTCTAATATAGGCAGCGGGGGTTGCCCAGCTATGCGGAATCTAAACGATATAGGGCTTGTGCATCCGGCATGCTTACTGACAAGAAAACTCCGCTAACTTCGTGTAGCTTTCCAAGTATTACGTAAGAAAAAAGTAAATAACTTACAGTATAAAATCAGTTGAATAAATGCAAAAGCGCTGCTATAGAAAAATATAACAAATTGATTAAAAACTGCCGCGTAACATCGCTATTCATTCTAATATCCCAAGAGATAGACTTCAAGAAGATCGTCTAGTGCACAGGAATTTAGTATTGATCTTTTTTATTTGCCTGCTGATAGTTTTAAGCATAAGCATGTTGCAACTTGTCACCAACACACTTACACAAACAACCCACACTCAAAAAACAACGCACAAACCTACATGCCTTTATAATAAATATTTGTCTTGACTCTTGGCCTTGCCTATCACACCCTCATTATAAATAATTCAAAACAAACTGCTAGTTTTATCACTGATGCTTATAATTCATGTACCGTCCCGTCATGCTATTGAAACCTAAGTATTTTGATATTGAAACAATAAGCAAAACTTCCTGAGAAAACTAGAAAAAATAAGTATTCTGTAGTACCAAATTGCTCGCGGTCTGAAGACAAAAACACTTGAATTTGATAAGAACGTTTTGTTCTCAGACTTAATTACAACATTTTTATGCTAGACCGCGGATCACATGGAGGTGGCTTGCTTGCGTTGTGCGTTGAGAGACTGAGCGCCCAGAGTGGCAGTGTGAACCTGCCCCGGTCAAATGCATAGCAATAACGATATAAGCGCGTTCGCTCAATGGAACGAAAGACTTGCATATAGTGCTGGCTTACATGCCACCTGGGAACCTGCTTGCGCACGGTAATTGTTTTGCAAAATGGGCTACAAATCATTCTAACTCATTTACAAATGACCATTTTATGTTAAGTAATTGGTGACTTTAACCTACCTTGCATTCAGTGGCATGCACTGTTGCATGGAGCTGCCATTGTATGTAAAAAATGACAATCATACGAACATTATAATAGGCTTAACACAATATAATACGCATGTTAACAGCGCGGGTAACACATTACAATTAGTTTTCCGTAATTATCATGTGGAAATTACTAAAAGCGATCATCCATTTCATATAAAGCACGATAGCTAGAACAGACTGAACCACCGAGATGGCGCGGTGGACAAACGATCGCCGTCACGTCAACTCGAACTCTGCCCGACATAAAATCGTTTCACGGTGACGGCCCGGGGGCGGCGGCGGTGGACAAACGCTCTCAGGGAGCGGGCAGTGATGCAATCCCTCTTATTTTAATAATTAACAGTGCCATTTTTCGCACATGCTCCGTTACACCAATTTTTAAGCGCTCTATTCAGGAGATAATTTTTCCGTCACAATGGAAAGATGCTCATATTTTGCCTCTTCATAAGTCACGTTCTAAAACTAAAACTGAACATTTTCTCTTTCTCTTCTCTAATTTCGCTTTATTTTATTTACAAGTGCTGTGTTTTGGGGTATGGAGTTGCATTCGCAGGTTGATGAGATGTACACGGATTTTGAAAAAACTTTTGAGCGTGTGGATCACGTCATCCTGCTACTAGCTTGGCATTTATGGACACTTGTTGAGATGGATTGATTCGTACGTCGCAAACCGGTCACACGTTGTAATCGTTGGCGGGCATAGATTTGGTTTAGAAATTGTACTCTCAGGAGTACCACAAGGGTTGCTTCTCGGTCTCCTTCTTTACATAGCCTATCAGTATAACAGTGGATCCTGCTTTAGACACTCCAAATTTTAAGCAGATGCCAATAAATATCCCACAATATTAAAAGTTACATTGACTGCGTTAACCTTGAAAAGGGGTAACCTGTTAGTGTATCGCAATCGCGCCTATGTATAAACACGGCAAAATGTGCATACATATCTTTTACTCGGGGGAAAAATACAACTGTCTACAAATAAGTGATAATGGCAGCCATGTAAAAAGAATTAATTGATATGAGATCTGGGAGTCGTGATGGATGCGAAGCTTAAGTACTTTTTCAGCGCACATTGAACATATTGTGGATAAAGCATGTAAAAGCCCATGGTTTATATGCAGAATATGTTTACAGATACATTCTGTATAAAATGTTATACTTTCCTTATGTTCGCAGTGTGTTGGAATATTGTAGTTCATCATAGAACCCACAATACGTAGTATATGAGCATGGTAGTTATTGAACGCGTCCAGCGTAAATTTGTTGGGTAAATTAATCTAAAATGTCATAATACTTACTTGCGATGATTATGTTAAATCGTGTCGGCAGAATTCGGGAAAAAGTGAGTGCCGGCAGTTAATATCAGAAATGTTAATCATAAGTGCACCTAATAGGCTCACAAGACATACTTAACTCCTTAATGTGCCTTTGACAAGAACAAATTATTCCGCAAATAGTGTCACGACTCGTCTTCCGCGAACATACAATGAAAAATTCCCAGCGTTAAATCCATTTTCTTGGTCTAAGGCAGTGTTTTTCAACCTGTGAGTCGCGAACCCCCGAGGGGGTCGCAGACCCTTTCTCAGGGGGTCGCAAACCCTTGCTCAGCAAGTAACGGGCGCAAGCCAGGTTTTTAAATACCTCGTCGTTGGAACCACTGACAGTATTAATGCGGTCATGAGGGGGTCGTCAGATTTTTTTACTTGTAAAGGGGTCGCGTACTCAAAAAGGTTGAAAAACACTGGTCATTACAACAAACAAGCATCATTATAAACAGTCTCCAATATGCTTGCACTAACTCATGAGTAAAGATCGTAAAATCAAGTATCAATCAAAAAATACCTTTTATCAGTAAGTTTCTTACAACCCAATATTTTCCAATATTTTTCCAATATCTTTCAGTTTACATATATATATATATTTTCTAATAATTCAAATAAGATTTACATAAATAATTGTATCAGTGCGGCATGTAAGCCTTTCTTAAACCTTATCCATTGCGCATACACATTCCCATCACACCGTAGAATAGGCGCACCCACTCCTACCGCCTATCCTCGCGTCTTAGTTAATCACACTCCTAACCAAACACATTCACACTCAAAACACATACGCACACAATCGAGTTCAACAATAATTAATATAAAAAAATATATAACTGAATTTCATGTCATTACTGTTTACATTTTCGCTGTTTCTGTTTTATTTAAAGTTTCTAAATCAAAATAACGATCACTAGCGTTTATAAAATGGTGTTGTAATTTAGTAGGAATCTGTAATTGGCTAATGTGGCTGTAAATTAGAAATATGTACATATTGAAGAATAAGAAATAATTAAAGCTGGGGATTCTCGTTCAATAAATAAATAAATATTTGAAATATTGTTGCTGGTAGCAGACGTGGCTCAATTTTAAATGGCAGTGTACCGTGTTAGTCAGAACAAGAAAGTGAAAAAAATTGGTTCTAGATGCAAATCGAATTACTTTATGGTCGAAAATCCCGGTTACGAACCCGAAATATTGACCGGAAGTGAAATAACCAAGATGGCGGTTAAAGACCGCGGTATTTGACATATTCCACTTCTAAGACCTATCGACGCGGTTAAATATCATATTATACGTCTTCGAGCACAACGAATACATGTAATTTTTTTTATTATTTTGAGCCAAGAAATGCGAAATCCTAAAGAGATTTCCGGTACAGGAATCTAAGCATTTACAAGTTCAATGCAAAAGTGATCTGCACCGATGCTGGTTTGTCTAGAACAGATTGTGATTGCCAGGACATCACAAATGTCCAAAAATCATTACAGCCCATTCGGAATTGCCTCCAGGCGCATTATAGTGCCGCCAAATCAGCCCCAGTTCTCAGGGAAAGATCTTTCCTCAAGTCCTATTTATAAACGAGATTTAAACTACAAATTATGTATCTTCGGGGGAACAAATACATATACGTGTGATTTCAAACCAATTAATGCTTTATTTATTTATTTATGAGCTAAGGAAAGCGAAATCTTAAAAAAATATCTTCATCGTGAGTATGGAACCCCATAAATCGTGAGTATGTTCGATTTTTATACTTAGGTGAACCCTGTTCTTAAACGATAACCTCCCCTTAAGAGCTATAAAGATGATTTACAAATGACATTTTTAAGAGAAAATAATACTTTTCAGTATATAAATACAGCATTTAAAGGCGGTAAAAGATTTACTTTTATTCCGCAAGTGTCACGTCATACGTTGAGGGCCTGTCAATGTGACGGCATTCGGCGCCTCTTTTAAACTAGCCCTTAATTCAAAGTAAATTAACAATTAAAGAAAACTTAAAAATATTTTAGTAGTAAGCAGTGCATTGTTTCACTTTGTAATACTTAAATTTGAATGCCGCTTTAACGATTTTAGTGGAATAAATACTTGCAACCTAGGTATTTGTTAACTCCTTATTTTTTGTCCTTTATATGCTTTATTTGTCAAATTAAATTTTATGTATCGTTCATATATCGTGTATTTTTCTTTTGTTCAAAAACATAATTTGATTTTTAAATCATGTCGATAGGTCTTGGTAGACGGGACATATCCGATCTTTAGCCGCCATCTTGAATATCTCACTTCTGGTCTAGATTTCGAGTTTATAAACGGCATTGTATGTATTCAGTGGGGTCGAATTCGCTTAAAAACATTTGTTACTCAAAAGTTAAATGATTTGCGTCTAGATTCAAGACGCAAGCAATTTTTTGTAAATCTGGTCCTGACTATGTAAGTAGATTAAAACAATAAGAGCTGCATAAGGCCGGACTGATAGTTTTACCGGGACGATAATATGTGTGAGATGCTTATTGACATATTTTATATGTATTTTAATGGCGCTGTTTATTCTTCGGCCCGGCAGGTGAGTGCGAACGGTGAAATACAAAGTTTATGCCAATAGCATCCGACTAAACCGCAAACTTTAGGTCAGACTGACCGATAGATCTTCAGTAGGTGTAAAATTTGAACTGCAAGATCCGACAGTAAAACTATCGGTCCGACCTAATATAAACCAGCTCTAAGGATACATTCCAGCTAACCCCTGTATATAGACCTACTCTAATGTATGAGTGTTGTCTTTAAGTGTAACAATATTTTAAATGATTGTTTTTTATGACACGGTCTGTATATTGTCATGTCATTTCTTCTTTTTGGATTTTTAAATATAAAAACTACATAAATTTACAAAATCTTTTTCACGTGTCTATTTCTTAGCTAGTAAGAAGTTTTAACTATTTTAAGGCACCGGATCTTTTTAAAGGTTGTTGATTCTACGTCGAAATGAAGCGTGCACGATGGCCCATGCTATGGCCGACTCGCTTGTGTGGGGTACGTCACTTGGACTTGGAATGAACAACCTTTGAAAAAAGATAATTCTATAAAAAAATAGGAAGGGGCGCCTAAATTTGTGTATTTTTTTTATTACTAATTGAAAGATAAAAATGTTTCTGTTATCAATTATTAAAAATGCTTTGGCCACAGTTTCAAAACATCCATAAGTGTAGGTATTAACTTACTATATGGTATAGCCTAAAAATGAAATGACTATTTTATTACTGCTGCATTCTCTTTAATGATAATTGACAAAATTACAGAAGTTTATGAAATATTTATGTTATAACTTATAACCCTTACTTCGTTTGTGTATAATGGATACCAGATTTGTATTTTGACAAAGGTATTCTAAAATGACTACTACTATTTTGTACGTCGACTCGTGAAAATCTTAAGAATGCTTACAACCTTATCTACTTCGTAACATTTATTTTAACAACCAGGTTCAAAAATCTAGGTTTACTTTAGGTATTGTTTTACGCTTATATTAAGGGATCAACACAAATTGAATCGACTGAAAGATGAAAGATTTTATACATGTGGGGAAGAGGGATCAGTGATACTGGTGTCGGACCTGAAGGCTCGCAGACAGGGTCTCATGTAACAAACATATCATCACCACATAAAAAAAACCTCTCAATATATTCGCCTTAATGCTTAGAACCTGCGTCAGGTATTTTATACATGGGTGGTTTCTTGTGCTCTCGTGCCCTGATTAATATTTTAGATACCTATGAAGTCATAAAAGATATCTCAGTAATTAAGAAAGAGAAATAAAATCTTTGTCAATTAGATTTTTTTTAACGGAGTTCATTAAAACGCGGACCCAGGCCTATGCCTCGTTTAATAATGTATAAATAAATTATTAAGTAGTCGGTCAGTATTAGTAATTAGCTGTATGTATTTAAATCTTGTTTCCCACGTTTCAACTTTTCTAAATATCGCCACACATAGAGACAAATCAATAATCTTTAAAACATTAACAGGCACTTCAACAGCACTGATCTATTAAGAGCAATATTTGTACTTAATTATAGATAGGGCTCGTTACGTAGCAAACTCTTACATGTTCATCATGGCTTTCTTCTTTATGCTTCAAGTGTTTATTAGTGCCATGAAATAACATTATAAAACAAAACTAAATAAGGTGATTAAAAGTAAAAGAAAAGTATTTGCAAAAAATCTATAATAAGCACATTACTTATATTAAATCGGTGTCTATAGAAAAATTGTAAACACGACGAAAAACTACTCTATTGACATACAATGACTCGCGAAATTCGATGGATGAGGAGCCTCGGGCGGAATGCTTTAGACGTCTATATCCTCCACGCGATTATTCACAATATACTTATGCTCACAAATACCCATCGATCGTCTCGTTGCGTCTGTGTTATGCATGTGCTATTAAAAATCGTTTTGTTATTTAAGGAAGACTTTGTTGTTTTATGTTTTGTCCATAAGATAATAAACTTTACTTTGACTCGAAAATGCATTCGGAATATGAAAACAGAGTAGTATTTTCGTCAACATTTCAATATATCTCACATAGAATGTATAGGCTGGTCAATACTGATTTATTTTGTATGGAGACCTTGACACTAATTCCTCTTACCGTGAAACTTTGAGTAAGACTAGTTAGGGTATATACAGTATGTATATCAAATAATCCAAATGTGCCAATTGGCATATTTTGCATAAGTTGACAACTATCATCTACACCCTACTTAATCAAATTGCAACATTTTACGAACGGAAGAATTAGTGTCAGGGTCTGACTCCTGATTGACTAGACAAGTATACGTTTAAATTGTAGTTTGTTCAATTATAGCTTGATATATTCCACAGCGATTAATTGAAATTGAATAAATTATCCTTATATTACTAAACGAACTTTATCTTCCTTGAGAGAGAATTAAAATGCCCTCCCATCATCAGCCCATCAGCATAAGTTATTCTGTTGTATACTGTATACCTTTCTGAATTTGTATAACTTATCCATATCCTGGCGTACAAATTCTGTCTTGACAAAAGCTGTTTCATCAAACTATACTAAAGTTATTGTTCTTCGTTTAAGTAGGACATATTAAATCTGAAATATGTCTTTTGATGTATGCCTACATCTTCATAACATTTCATGGATGAAATATATCGAATGCGTCAAGTTAGCGTAACCGTCGGATATATCCAGGATCTGATGATTCCAAAAAATAGTAGGTACATAAACAGAACCACATTTAGTACCACGTGCAAAAAAATTGTACATTTGTAATTAAGGGTAAAAATGAAAAAAAAAAAATCGTGTCGTTATTTGTCTATTACTTTGTGTCATTTTTCTGTGTGATCTCAATCAGGACCGCCAGTTTAACGTCGGTGAACAATATTATTTACCCGTGTATGGTATAAAATATCTCAGTTTATATTAGTGCTACGAAGCTATCAGGGTTACTATTTAGGTAAAATTTTTACTTGACTGCGCAACCCAAATCGGACGTTAGATTTTACTTCCTGAACTACTGGATTCTAAGGGTGCGTCAGACCTGGAGCAAAAATGTTTTTACGATGCCAGTCGCGTTTTAATGTATAACTTTACTTTTACCAAAAAATATGCCTGATCATGCCTTCTCGCTCCGTTGTATGGCCGAGCGTACCTAAAGTGCGGAGTGAGTCCCCCATGCTTTTACTTTTATTTGGAATATACAGCATGTTTGGGCGTAGCACCATTCTGAAAAACCCAGACTAGGTACGCCAGCTACGTCAAGTGAGCGTAACCGTTAAATAGGGCTCATCTCCAAAATTGTTAACCCGCTTCTTTCTTTGAAGACCTTTTAGAATCATCAGATCTTGGATATCTCCGACGGACACGCCAACTTGATGCTTGATCGTGGATGGTGTTTTGTAGAATATCCGGTGTCCTATTAGTATTATATGTATAAGCACTTGTAATAGATGACGTAACCACTGTGTCCCTGTGAAGTCTCTTTTGTATTTCTAAAATAATTTTTTAATGATTCACATTTTGCCTATTCATGTATAATATACAAAATACAAAAATAGTTCTTAATCTGTGTCGTTATTTCTGTATTAAGGAGTAATTTCATACTTTATTTAGCTTTTAACTCAATTGCTTTGTTTATTCGGTAACACCAAACTTATAGAATTAATAGTCGGTATCCCATTTTTTAGCTCTCACCTTTTTACTTTTACAGGGGCCACGAGATTACAAATTAAAAAGAGTAGGTACAACTTTGAGCATTGAAATTACGTTCAGTTTTCAAGGAAATATCAAAAAATGGGTAAACAAAATAGTAAACTAAAACCAGAGGTTTTAGAAGATCTGAAGCAGAGCACTGAATTTTCAGGTATTATGGATTAAATAGATGGCTCGTGCAAACGCGCTACATTTTCAGTCTGTGCCCTGTAGCAAAGTGCAGATGACCGCTGTTATTGCATTATATTATCACTGTAAAACGCAAAAAAATAACGAGGTGACAGCTGTGATCCGCACCATGCACAGATTATAATCGCGCAATGCCGCGACTCTATTCCTGTCTCTATCCAATTTGAATAGTGCGACAGCGTAAGACAGCGTGGTAAGTCGCGGCTAAGCGCGACCTACTTATAAATAGACCCTGTACAAAGGCCCAGTTAGGGAGTGTTCAAGTATTACGAAACGAATTTAGGGGGGGGGGGGGGTCATGTAAAACGTTACGATGCATTCCAGAGGCGGGAGGGGGGTTTGAACTAACATTTTTTTTAACCCTTCAGAACGATCGCGTTCTCTCACTCATTTTTGGAATGACCTCTTGAAATTTTACTAGCGGGAAGGGGGGTACAGAAAAACGTTACGGCGCGTTACATGGGGGGGGGGGGGTCAAAAAACTCCAAATATTGCGTTACGTAATACTTGAACGCTCCCTTACTGGCTACTAACATGTAATATTAATAATGATGAATTAGTAAAATTTCCTTTAAGAAGATTGGGTTCGTGAACAACTCTCATTTGTCTTACCTCTCAAGATACAACTTCACATGAACATATACATTTGACGGCAGTCGAGCCAGCAGAACAAGTACTAAATGAGATTTGGTGTTTAATGTTGCAGATGCCGAAATACAAGAATGGTACAAAGGATTTCTGAAAGATTGCCCCAGTGGACATTTGTCCGTAGAAGAGTTTAAAAAAATTTACGGAAATTTCTTCCCATATGGCGATGCTAGTAAGGTAAGCTTATTACAATCAACTTATAATCATGCGAGCTTTAGGTATCCACTTAGCTTTTCTTTTATGTTTTTTTTTGTAAAAGGGGTACTATTTCAGGCACTATTATTTGGTATATAGCTGGCTTAGGAATTCAATGGCTTTCTGTGTGATCTCGGTCGGGTACGCCAGCTTAACGGTGCAAAATATTTTACCCGTGTTTGGTATGAAATATCTCAGTTGCTATAAGAGCTACGAAGTTTGAAACTTCGGGAGCCAAGGGTACTATTTGAGCACTATTTTTTGGGATATAGAGCATATTTGGGAACAGCACCGTTCTCGAGATCCAAAAGTGGTACGCCAGATTGACGCCAAGTTAGCGTACCCGTTAAACAAGGCTCATATCTCCGAAATTACAAAGGTACTATTTCTTTTAACTCGGTACTAATTGGGTACTATTTAGGCACTATTTTTTGGAATCATCCGTTCCTGGATATCTTCGAAAGGTACGCCAACTTGACGCTCACATTTTGGTCTCTGTTTCTATACAACCTCTACGAGGCAAGAGGTCTAAGTTAGGTCCATATCCGTCTTGTTCAAAAATATACTATTGTGTGCTTGTGGGCTAGACGCAGACATGACTATGGAGTATTATAGCACGCTACACTGCCCGACATGCATTTGGCCGGTTTTTAACCGACTACAAAAAAAAGGAAGAGTTATCTATTCGACCCGTATATATTTTTTATGTTATGTTCTCGCATACTTTTTGCCTTGTGAACTGATTTCATCCGTGCTATCGTCATCTGCGGCCCTAACAGGCAAGACACAAAGATAAGTCAAACCCGATTATCTCTATAACTATTTCTTTCATCGGCACTAGTGTGAGAGAGTCGCACTTAGAGATAAGACGGTTTAACTTATTCTTGTGTCTTGCATGTTAGGGCCGATTGGTACAACAATGAATATAATGAAGCCATATTATGACATCATATCACTTAAAAGGAAAAAATAAAATAATTTTATAAAACACAAAACATACCCTTTGAAAACTACGAAATATTTGTTAATTGAGTAATACATTAAATATATCGAAGTCGGTGGCAAGTAAGTAAATTAGGTTTAATCTCTCATACTGTGTTCATTTTCTTGACACCGTTATGGATCTATTTAATTTATTACTGAATTAATTTAGAGTTGGATGTTGATAGATCCACCGTAAATCATTCACGTGCCAATCCTACATAGTATAAAACAACTGTCTGTATATCCGCTAACTCCTCCTAAACCACGCAATGGATTTCATGCGGTTTCACCAATGGACGACGTTATTTCATGATGATGGTTTTCTTTGTACATAACATTTTAATAAGTAATAAATAATATAATACAGTAGAGATGTTTTTTTATCAAATCTACCAAAATTTATTTTTGGGCGCTTACATGGCTTACGCTGGCTAAACCTTAAGATACATCCAAATAATGTACTCAATGAGAAAATATTTATTTTGCAAGTAGGCCACATGGGCTCTTCCACATGTCTGAATCTAAACATTTGTAGTTCAATAAAAACCCTGAAAAAAAGTCCGCGATGTTATATAGTCGGGCTTCTAACAGACTCTCGTTAGTTATCGCCTTCTTTCGGGTCTAGATGCACAATGTACTATTATAGTTATATTTAATTTTGACAAAAACGAATTATCTAGTTTGCAGAACACGTGTTCCGGACATTCGACGCTAATGGAGATGGCACGATAGATTTCCGGGAGTTCCTTTGCGCTCTGAGTGTGACTTCCCGTGGCAAGCTCGAGCAAAAGCTCAAGTGGGCTTTTTCCATGTACGACCTGGATGGTAATGGGTACATATCACGTCAGGAAATGCTAGAGATCGTCACCGTAAGTAAAAGTAGTCCATAAGCCGTCATCATAGCAAGGACTCATAAAATTGTACAAACGTCTGTTTCCATGTTCAAAAGTTACATTTTCTTTACATTTTCCTCATCCGTACTTCGTTTTTTTAGATTTAGAAATAATTTAAACAATCTTGACAAATACTATTATGCTAATACGCTATTTTAAAATAAAATAAGAGCCGCTAACAAAGATATTCCAATATGTTTGTTTGATGATGTATGAAAGATTGTATATTATATCTAATTCTAAAATAACGAAGTATACTGATCAACATATTATTATGCAAAAAATTGCTTAGGAATACGGGGCAAATAAAATTGTAAAATATTTAGAAAAAGAGATTAAGAGGCTACCACAATCGCAAGTCGCATTTTTAAGAGTGTCGAAATTGAACGATTTTTTTTAAAAATAATTAATAAAAATTGAAATATCGATAGATATCCATATTTAGATTATCAGAGGCATGTCCGAAAATGAGGCTTAAAAATACACTGTATCTACCTATCCTCTGACTTTTTGTAGTTTAGACCTGGCAATACTGGGTCCATAATATAACTTTTATTAATTAAATGATAACTAGCTACTCGACCGAGCAAGATTAGATAATAAAAGCATGGAAAATGTCAAGTTTCGAAATGAGGAGACGTGTAACGCGTTGTCCTAATAGAACGCGATTGCGCGATCATTGCTAGTTCACGCGAATTTTGATCGCACAAACGCGGGATAGAACTTACAGATGTTGAACAGGTGTCCTAATTGATCGCGCGAATGTCAATTAGGACATCTGTTCGACGTCAATACGTTCTATCCCGCGTTCGTGCGAATAAAATTCGCGTGAATTAGCGATGATCGCGCAATCGCGTTCGATTAGGACGACGCCTATCATGTTATTGAAAATCGTTGAAATGATCCCTGCGGCCCTAACATGCATGGCACAAATATAAATTAGAACCGTTTATCTCTAAGTGCGTCTCTCTCACACTAGTGCCGACGAAAGAGATAGTCATAGAGATAAACGGTTCTAATTTATTTTTGTTGCATGCATGTTAGGGCCACTGAAGGCGACTTGTAACTTGACAGCGAAGGTGATTTGTATGCATTTCGTTTTATTGTTAGTGTGGAAGTTAAGTATGTTGCAGGGATAATAATATGATAAAAACGGGGATTTGCATGTGATCAATTCACTGCAGATATTAAAATGACAGATAAGTGTGATGTGCACCAATAATTAAACAGACATTTTATTCTTAATCAGCCGTTTTATTGGTTCATCGTTAACCGTAAACAATTCTTTAACGCTTAAACGTTAGTTGTTGGTGAACACGGCACTAAAAGTGGTCATGGCCCTAAAAAAATCAAGCCCCTATACTGTTTTGTATGTATGTATGATATATATATCGACGACGAAATACCAACACCTTTCTAACTTCGCTGCAAATACAATTAACTTCATATTCAGAGATAGGAGATATTCGTACTTTGTCTTCGATATACAGGTGTCCCAGGAAATTGTGTCAGGTGCAGAGATAGTGCACTTCAAATCGAATCAGATTCGCTTCAATATACAGATAGCGCGCGAGTTGAGTGCCGCTCTAAGGAATGCGATAGTGCTGTGATCTAATTAGATTAATTGATATCGATAAATTTCAACGTTGTTATAAATTTAACATTTTGCATAATGTTCTTTCAGAAAGTCCAGGTTTGCTCGATAGAATGCATGATTCAAAGTGAAGGTTAAATTGTTGTTCTGCTTTTCTTCAACACACATTTCTAGAACAGTTATCACCATTTCCCGTGCTTGGCGATGAAGAAAAATACAATTTTTTAGGATTTTGTACCTCAAAAGGAAAAAAAGGAACCCTTATAGGATCACTCGTGTGTCTGTCTGTCCCAGCCAATTTGCTCCGAAACTACTGAACCGATTGAGTTGAAATTTGGTACAGTCACATATGTAAGTTACTGACCGCAACACGGACGTGTAACGTAAATAAATGAATTTTAAATATGCGGGCCACTTTTACTTGGGTTAAACTAGAAAACTAAAAAAAAAAGTTTTGCAAACTATACAAAGTGAAAGGTGTTGTCAACCCAATGTCAACCCCATGAAATATTTTTCTACTAGCTTTCCCAAGTATTATCTACCACTTCATTTGAAAATAATATAAATGCAAGTGTTCATGTAGCGTACAGATTTATAATTTTTTTATGTTCCTCACAGTATACAATACCTATTTAAGGGTTAACATAGTTCAAACATCAAAAACCAAACAGTCTATTGTTAAATGAAACGTAAAACTATCTCACGAATTCTGGCACATATGTAGTGCTTTACTTCATGCTGAAGTTACAACACAGTAAACGAACAGTATTTCTGTTGTGTCGAAAACAATAGTAGTTTATGCAACGGTTGCATAATGATAGGCCTTAAAACACTAGTGCGGTTCTCATGAAACGAGTCGATAGGCGAGTTTCATAATAAGATCGCACGAGTGTTTTAAGGCCAAATTATGCAGAGTTGCATACATAACTTTATCTACACACATATTATAAATCCTCCGTGATGGGTTCAGAAACAATATTTTCTGGCAACAAGTTATTTGTTGCAATCGTGGCTGCATATTTCCGATATCCGGCGCATTTTCACATCACACACACTCCGAGAAGACTACTTACTATTCATATTTTCAACTAAAATGTAAATTACAAACAACTTTTTCTATTCAATTCAACAACAATTCTACTTTCATTCAGCAAAACACCAACATGGCGGCGTACTCCGTCAAGACCATTTATTTTTAAATCATAGACAAACGGATGAAGTCTCTATTCTCACGTCACTCGAGATCAAATGTTGTGCAGTTTATATTAAAAAAACATACTGAATTGACGTTTCGTATCAATAACTGTTTAATATCTATGGATACTAGAATAGTATCCATAGATATTATCCACTTGAGTTTTGACAGCTGTTCCAAATTTAATCTCATTTCTTTACTAAAAACGATAAAGAAATAACATTGCGGCACTGGTTTTTCCTAATTGGTTGTCAAAATGGTGGTCATTTCCTACGGTTTTTGATTAAACAATGGAGGTTTTATGATATGGGTGTAGATAAAAATGTATTCTACATCAAAACATACATAATAAGCTGTGAACCTTATTTAATTGTCATTTTCAGGCTATCTACAAAATGGTTGGATCTGTAATGAAAATGCCCGAGGACGAATCCACGCCAGAGAAGAGAACGGACAAAATATTCCGTCAGATGGACCGAAATAAAGACGGTAAACTGTCACTCGAAGAATTTATAGAGGGCGCTAAGAGTGACCCCTCCATCGTACGCCTGCTTCAATGCGACCCGCAGTCACAGTGAGACCTGAAATTGAATAAGTATCCCAAAACAGCAAGACGCATTCAGATCTCTCTGATCTTCCCCAAAGTGTACGATCTAAACCTAGTGTGTCATAACAACCCTATTCAAATCGCTTTTCAGAGTTGGTGCGTAATGTAAACCGTTATAGCGCAAAAATATGTTGGATTTTGTCCTGCTGCTTTCTTATTATTTTATTTTTCTTTTACTATGCCCATCTATAAAATAGTCCACGAAGATAAATTTGTTTTGGTAAGTTTATATACTTTTTGTTATGCATTCGTTTGGTTTTAAATAAAGACATTATGTTAAAGCAAAGTGCCTGAACTTATCAAGCAGACACTTGGACTATGCGTGGGCGTTTTATGTTTAAATTTTGAACATTAAGTCCCAGTGATCTTACCACGATTACTTAAAAGATTATTATCTCATAAATCTGTAGATTCCTTCTCATATTCTAATAAGAAAACTAAATTTTTGAATTATGAATGGTAGATTACTAAGGCTACTACTACTACTACGAATTGTCTTACTATCAGTATTCTTTACCAGTAGTAATAAATACCCCGTCAGGTACTTACCTACCTCGTGTTAATGCCCAAAAAAGCTCACCTAAACATTGTCATGTTTATAAATTCATCCAGCAGATTAATAATAGTTTGTATTTATTGATGAAAAAAGAATAAAATTATGTAATTCTTTACGTACTTACCTAAATAGATTTCTCTTACTAAATACATCTGTGTAAATTTACCTACCTACTTTATAGTTTGAAATGGTAGTAGTTATCATTTCTTAATATAAATGTAGGTATTCTAGACGCGTTATTGGTATTCTTTAACTTCATGCTTATGGTAAACTCTGCCATATCTCATGAGGAACATACTAAATACCATTGACGCGAGGTAGTTTTAAGTTAATTGGCGTAACAGTTATAATGTTATCAATTAAAAATAAGTAAAATTACCTCTTTGTAAGTAATGTTCATATTTCGGTTGACATGATTAAGTGACATAATATGTATATACTTACATAATCATAATACAATCGTAAAGTGAAAAAGTCTGTACATTGAAGATAACAATGAAAAATGGTATCGGGGGCTTCAGAATGAGCAACACAACACATCCCAATAGTTGTTGAATTTGGTGTGTTTGTCTGATTGTATGTGCGCGATAAACTTTAAAAATAATGGGTGGATTTCAATGCGGTTTTCGATATTATATTAAATAAAACTTGAGACGGGATATAGGCTATAGAAACTATTGGAAATAAAACTGGAAGGGGGTAAAACGTGGGATTGAAGTTAGTATCGGAAAAACTAATTTGATGAATTTTATCAACTTGAAACTTGCTATAAATAGTCTTCAATACAAACAATTAGGAATACGCTATGAAAAAATGAAACTACCTCTAAAAAGGGATGCCTAGGTGTATTGAAGTTTGTATGGGAAAACTGATTCCATACTGATCTACTTAAAATTTGCTATTTCGTAACAAATCCATACTAATATTATAAATGCGAAAGAAACTCTGTCTATTTCACTTTAACGGCTAAACCGCAGAACCGATATTGGTGAATTTAGTACAGTGAAAAAATTATCGAATTTGAGGGAAAATAAAGATAAAGCAGTCGAAGTTGCGGGGAAAAGTTAGTTTTTGATAAATAGTTAAACTACCTATGGTAAATAAAATCACTAAAAACTGTATTTGTCGTTGGGAATGAAATCTGGAGTCAGTAGCGTTGCACTGCACTGGCAAACACTGGTGTGATCTGTCGCTTTTTCTGAACTTTCCGCCCAGCAATCTGGCGCAACCGCTACTACATAAAATATTATCAACTTCGTATTTATAATGTTCCAATTGATTTCGACCACAGAAAAATAATATTAGAAACGTATAGATTGAAATAAAATTGTTTTTAAATTTATTGTTCTTACAGTAAAAAAATCTAGAAAGAAATAGCGATGTTTGAATCGAATCAAGACAAACACGTAGGTGTTCAAGAGAAACACACGTATTTGTCTAGGACACGGTCTTGCATACAGGTCTTGCAACTGGGCAAAATTTCAATTGGACGCAGTGACTCCACTTTTGAAGTTAAACCAGGTGGCGCTGTGATCGAGGAATGCAAAACATAACTTACATTGTTTAGTCAATATACGATCTTTTTCTCTTCTACAAGACATTTTTTTTTAATCCTACTAATATTATAAACGCGAAAGTTTGGATGGATGGATGTTTGTTACTCCTTCACGCAAAAACCACTGGACGGATTTTTATGAAACATGACAATGTTATCGATACATAAATATAAAACAGTACCGTGACTCACTTATAGACAACGCACAGCCTAAACGGGTGGGCCTAGAGGTTTGAAATTTGGAGGAGACATTCCTCGAGTACCCTAGAGGTGCACTAAGGAGGTATTTTTTGTAATTCCATCCCTAAAGGGATAAAAAGGGGTAATAAAGTTTGCATAGAAAAAAGCTCTGGCGGCGGGTCCATTAGTAGAATATAGGTACATCAGAATAGCGCACAGGCAATAATATAGAAAGATATTGTGTAAATTGGCCGAAGTATAACTATAATTGTCAAGTAAATCGACAAAAATCCTGCCACCTGAGAGCAATTTTGGCGTTCGCTGCATAAACCGTTAAAGTTTCACAAAAAATATTATATGGTGGAATAGAGAACATGCATCATTTTTGATTTCATCTTGTTTTGGAAAGTGCTGAGTAATAGAAACCGATCTGTGTACGCAACACATTATTATGTTGTTTATTTTATGTTATGAAGCTTTGAAAAGTAATTGTTCATACCACTCGCAAAAACACTCCATACAAAATGAACAACAACTATGACGTCACAGCTGTTCTTAGATTGCACAAAATGTATGGCGTTTAAACGAAATATGAGAAGTATTTCTCTCGTCTGATGTAAAGACGGGTGCAAACACTCACATTCGAAAACGCAACGTAAAGTTGGCCAAGGGAGCTGCATTCCATGCGCAGATCAACACCAACAGTCTGCAGTGTCTGACCTTGGGGCTTATAATATTTATTCTCATGGCGAAACGAAACTGTGAGAGACTAAGAACCGCAAGTACTTTTTTCTTTTTATAAAGCGTATGCCCCGCCTGATAAGTAGTAAGTGGTTACCGTAGCCTATGGACGCCTGCAACACGAGGAGTTTCATATGCGTGTTGCCGACCCTGTAAAAATCTATTGACTTCATTCTTCAAGAACTACATACTGTAGTCCCCGAAAAAACCTCTGCATCAGCTCATTTCACTTCCGGATCGTTCCCGGGAGGAAATTCCTTTGATACCGCACTATTTGTGAGAACGTCCTGGACTGGAACGGGAAATTTGATGGTATAAGTGTAATGCGTGGAATATGCAACTCTTCTTCTCATTTGCATACAGTCAAAAGGACAGCTTCGATGAAATTACTCTGTAGGATTGTATTGCGAAGTCCGGTCCAATGTGCAGACCGACCAGATGCATTTACAGAATTTAAGAACTCTCATGCATGCATGATGGATTTTCCTAAGGATTCCTAAGTTGGATGGTCCTAAGGTCAGACACTGTAGACAATCGGTGTTGATGTTGATCTGCGCAAGAAATGTTTCTCCCATGGCCAACTTTACGTTGCGTGTTCGAATGTGAGCGGTTGCACCCGTGTTTACATCTGCCCCTCAGAGTGTTGAACTGCTAACGTTGTCTCTATGACGAAGCACTGGCATAATATTTTAAGTATTTTATCCCTGAAAATTGCAGTTCTTCGTGGAGAAGTCACGGGCAAGAGCCATCCTTGCTTATCCTATTATAATATTATAAATACTAAAGTGTATGTATGTGTGTGTGTCTTTCTGAACGGACGTATGTATATAGTTACATTATGATGAAACTTGGTATATAGTTAGTTAGTTACCTTAGGTTCTGAATTAGAACATGGGGTACTTTTTATACCGGAAAATCCAAAGGTTTCTGGGCTAATTCCAGGCGAACGAAGTCGCGGGCAGAAGCGTATATAAACGAGATTTTTGGGTTTGGGTTCAATATGCGTTTCACGCATGCGCGGCTATCGGCTCTTTTTTCGCACCGGGTATCCCTCGATACGCGGCTTGGAACGTTAAGAGGCCCATGTCGAAATCCAGACTTCCAAGACCTGTATCTAAGACGGTGTTCTAGGAACATGATTGATGACTGTTTCTTAATGGTAATGCTTTTCAATGCTAGTTTAACATAATAGAGTGTATGCATAAAAAACAAAATGAGGTTTAGGGCCCGGTCACATCGCGGGCGCGGCAGCATCGCGCGAATTATCCCGCTTACGCGAATGCTATAAAAACGTAATGGCGTCGCACCGCGCTCGAGCGCGCGGAGCCTTTACACATTGTTTAAATTAAGAAAAATGTAAACCAAAGTATAAGTAATAAAGAAAAATCGAATTTTATATCCCATATATGTAAATTTAATAATTGTATGCTCTGTTTCTTTTTTATCGGCATCCTCATTAAAAGTCATATTTTTTTACACTCGAACGTAGACTTTGACGTTAAATTTTATATTAATTATCTTTGAATTTTCAAAGTTTATTATCTCAAATAATAATAATAATAATGCTTTGTGTACACACTTTTATCTCTATTACTCATCGCTTTTCAATGAAAGCAGAAAAAAGTCATGCATACAGTCTATTGAATGTAGAATCATGCACTGATCATTGTTGGCAGTGAATGTATAAAAATTTAACTTAATTGATTGAACTCTGACAATCTAATACGAATCTAGTATTGGAATTATTGCACAATTTACGCATCAAACGATACAGATAAATATAGTGTGCCTTCTTACAATTATTTAATTTAAGTATAGTTCTGTATAAAAAAAATATGCCGGTCTGTTTGCGTAGCTGATATTTATTATTAAGAGCCCCGTCGCTTAGTCGCTCTTCGTACAAGGTACAGTTGTGGTTTGGACATTTTTAGATGGATCGCATAGAAACTTTGCAATAATATAGATAAAAGACAGACCATATATCCTAAAGACACCGCTTAGCCTTACTTTTATTAGAAACCAAAGCTGCCAAACTTGCGGGGCGCGGGGGACGTGTACTGCGCTGTGAGTGGTGCGCTCAAGCTTATGCGTTCCACGGGCTTGCCTGTTAGTGATGCGACACATACGATACTTTATCGATAGTATCGAAATGTATCAAGTAGTGATAATAAAAATAATTAGATTGATTATTTTTCGGCAGTCATATGACCCCACGTTATAATAGATTAATATTATTCAAGGTGACATAAAAATAATATATTGAATGAATTTGAACAAAGTACCTAGTTTCTAATTTTCCGTTTATTACATCGCACCTTCAGAATTAAACAGACTCAATTCGAAATAATGTCTAAGTATTCAAACATATTCTTTGTTTAAAATAAAATCAGGTTTAGTTTTAAATTGGACGTATTCAGAATTGAGTCTGTTTAATTCTGAAGCAGCGACATACTTACCACGTATGTATGTATAGAGCGAGATTTTAAATTTAAAAGACACATCAACCATAAGCCTGTATCGTGAATCCAGTGGCGCACTCATCAGCGCTGTTGTATTCTATTAAACTGAAGTATTTTATAGCACGTGTCAAGACAAATACAATTAGCCCGACCACGTCGGGGTTAGGTATATTGTTTAACTGAGGAGTTCCTATGGCTAGCTTGCGGCTCCATCATCAGACCCTGGACAACACTTAGGACAATAGTACATGTCAAGACAAATACAATGAGCCCAAACACGTCGGGGTTATGTTGGTTAACTGAGGAGTTTCTATGGCTAGCTTGCGGCTCCATCGTCAGACCCTGGACAATAGGGCAATAGTACTTGTCAAGACAAATATATTGAGCCCAAACATGGCGGGGTTATGTTGCTTAGCTGAGGAGTTTTTATGGCTATCTTGTGGCTCCATCATCAGATCCTAGTTAACACCTAGGGAAATAGTCTTGTCAAGACAAATACAATGAGCACAAACACGACGGGGTTAGGTATAATGTTTCGCGGAGGAGTTCCTTAGGCTAGGTACACTACAATATAACTGCACAATATCAATGGTTGCACAATTATATTCTCTTTAGTAGATAGTATTGACGATTGCGCAATGGTCTGGTAAAAGTTAGTGCGACTTTAATTTTTATTGCACCATACGCTGTGTAGTCTCTATTGCGCGATTGCATAATAGCGATGTTTCCTGGGTAAACAAATTATAATTCTAGTTAGTCCGTCAGTTAGATTATCAAAAAATATTGAACACGTATTTTTTGCTTTATCAAATCAAAATTGATAAAGATAACGCACATCAAAATTTGGGAGGGCTCATGACGTCACTTAAAGGTAGGTGTGCAAAATCGTGACGTCAGGCGGAACTTCAACGCACTATATCTTCGTAATTTTTTGTCTAATTGACAAAAGAAACATATTTGTTCAATATTTTTTTAATAATGTAAATGACGGACTAATTAGATTTTTTCAGGAAATATCCCTATTTGTTTAATCTGTTTTCTGTATTGACCCATACGAAGTTTGTTTATTTACTTGAAAATGTTGAATATAGTAAATAAAAAAGATCGTGAGCAATTCCTCACTTAAATATTGTTTTATTTAACTAAAACCTACTCACCTGTGAAATGTAATGCCATCATTTTTTAGACTGGATGTTTTCCCTCTTTTTCCACATAATTTCACAATGCAATAATGCATTTTTACTAATGTTTTCGCAATAAATCTGCGGGGGCAAATGAACCTGCGGTCTGTGGTCGTTCGCGAAATGAAGTTCGTATTTTGGGCGTGTCGCCCGCGTATAGTCTTTTGACCATAGGCTTGACAGCGGGGGTCGCCCTGCTATGCGGAGTCTATACCACGGAGTGCATACCTAGATTTGCCTTAAGTATATCTTAGATCCTTGCCAAGTTTCAATGCGATCCGACTAAAATTATCCAAACCACAATTACGCCTCTATTCGGGAACGC
This sequence comes from Tortricodes alternella, assembly GCA_947859335.1. Classification (NCBI taxonomy): domain Eukaryota; kingdom Metazoa; phylum Arthropoda; class Insecta; order Lepidoptera; family Tortricidae; genus Tortricodes; species Tortricodes alternella. The sequence goes on along the minus strand of OX401970.1, from coordinate 14,048,730 downwards.
TAAGTGATGTTGTAGATTCGTGAGCGAGATTTCTCATCCTACTCTTCCGCACGACGCGTAATGCGTAAGGGCGAGATGCGAGTCTCGCTCGCGGGTCGTTGCAGTATCACTTAGACGTTCCCAAATAGACGCCCAGAACTACGTTTATATGGAGCGCTACTCAGGAACGGGCCTCTTAAGATTTAGTCTTAGTTTTTGAGAAAAGTATAAGTTATGTAGCTTTGAGTCAGCCTAAGTATTATTATTCAATTATTTTATTTTATTTGCATAGTAAGTGTTTTGTGTTAATTGTAATCTTTAATCAATATTTATTACTTTTGAACTTTTACAGTGACGTTATTGTACGGGGCAATTAATTAACATAATACGGTGGTCTTTGATTCAAAAAGGTAACTTCAATGCTACAATGTAAACAATAGTACACCTCTTCATTGGCGTATTTCATTGTGTGAGTAAGCCGTGGCATGTGGTTCCACATGATGCCACCAGATTTCATTTGCCTTACTGTGCTTTGATTATTCAATTTTCACAATCAGCTGTGTGTACCTAGGTAATACAGTTAGTGGGGATTTTAATGACATTAAAGAATTTAACGTAACCGATACTTGTTTAAATAAGATACTCAACCTCAGTTTTAGTTAAATTATTTTATCGATGCCATCATTATATTTTATATGCTCTGATAAGTACATACCCAACCGTTAAAGAAAATTTTGATAAGAAAGTGACTCGAATAAAATTTGTAAAGGATTTCTTAAGAGGAAGTTTTAAATTGAAAGCAAGCCCACCGATGCACGGGCTATCTTTTAAATCATATTTATTTCTGCGCGTGAGATAGACTTAGGTACGTAAGTATCAAATGGTTGCTTATCTTTTTATGTACTTTTTTCATTTTAGTATATTATTTATTTTTAAAGCACTAATTATTATTATTAAACAAATTTTACAAAAACTTCACCCACAACATGCTTCGCCAAACAGTAACATCGGTTCTAATTCTTCCGGCTTCCCTTAGGAAATATTTGACGCTTCGCCACTGTTAGGTACAGAGTAGACGTTACAATATGAATATGTACCAGTAGGTAGGTTCTTAGTTCCATATGGTACTACTGGGATATTTCCTTTAAAATGAATATCCCATTAGTTCCATATGGGACTGAAAAATATGGAACTCCTGGGATATACCCTATAAAAATTGCGCTGATGGCCATAGGTACCAGTGGCGAAGCCTGCCTACAAGCCGATTCCTGACGGCTTTACCAAGCTAGAGAGCTACGGCTAGCTGTCAGTGAAGTCCATGTTACTCCAACTAAATATCAGACCCGCACGTACAGTTCTAATTCTTCCGGCTTCACTTAGGAAATATTTGACGCTTCGCCACTGATAGGTACATTTCATATGACCGTAAACCTATTGAACGCCCCAGTCGGCTGTAGCCGACAGCAGATATCCGTGCCCCTGACGCCACGATATGCTGTTTTCCATACATTTGCGTCGAGCGCTTGTGGCACGATTTTTCGCCGTTAGCCGTGGCGTTCAAAAGGTTAGCGGTGTTTTTACATTGGGCGATTAGGCTTGCGCGAGCTACTTTTTTATTCGTAATAAACTCTTGGAGATGGCGCTCTTACATGAACACTAGCGCTGATCCATTCCAAACAAGTTTAGTCAAAGTTATCAATTGTGACGACTCGCTTCTTAAATAATATCGTATTTAATTGCCTACCTACTTTTGTTATTTTCCTAACCGAGGCATAACATTTCCTACAACATTGCGTAACATTTTTGTATAGAAACCTACCATTTTCGATAGCTCAGGATGTCCTGAAATCTTTTTTCTATTCACCGATAGATGGCCTTCAGTAGTAGTTCTATTCAACTACAGATGGCGTTGGGTGAGTAAATAAAATCACGATAAATTCTATTAAAAACAATAACATCAATTTATTAGCAAAAACAGTAAATTATTTTAATTTTCAGAAATCTTATCTTATCTTGTACTATATGTATTAAACGTGGAATGATTGTATACCACGACGCTCTCGCAAACGGCTCTAACGATTTCGACGAAAGGGCTAGGGTTTTTTGGGTCTCCGGTTCGATCGTCAGAGTCTTATCTTCGGGAAAATTAGTTTTAGGTAGATTTTTTAATGGAACGGTTACAAAACTATACACACCCAATGTAAAAGTGTAAACGAACTTTGTGCTTTTTTGTACTTGGTGGTTCTGCTCGATAACAGATATGACGCTTGCATGAACGCTGGCGCTAATCAGTCCCAAACAAGTATTGGAACGGAGTGGTTAGTGAGTGGTCGGTTTCTTCTTACATCACGCCAGTGTGCCGGAGGACGTCCACGAAAAAGAATCATAAATCGAGAAAATATTTGAAAACAGGTACTTACTTGCGGCATTTCTTTGCACTTTGGGTATTGGCAAGGTGTGTGAGTGTTTCGTTAGGTATGACGATTCTTTTATTTATTTATTTATTTATTTTATTTATTCGGGGCATCAACAGCGATACATTTCATATGGTCCGTAAAATAAGTACATGTATTTTTTTTTTTTTTTTATGTCAATTGACTGGCAAACGAGCTGACGGCCCACCTGATGGAAAGTGGTCACCGCCGCCCATGGACGTCTGCAACACCAGAGGTGCTGCCAATGCGTTGCCAGTCTAAGGAGGATGGGGAATGGGGATGGGATAGGGATGAGGGAATAGGCCTCCGGATCTTGTCACTCACCGTACGAAACGCAATAGCAAGCTATTACTTTACGCCGATATTCTGTGAGAGTGTGGTACTACCCCGGTCGAGCCGGCCCATTCGAACAGTAATCATATAGTGACGATTACTGTTTGGCTCTACCACTACGAAAATACAGTTTTCGAGAGAATAGTACAATATGGACGTTAAAAATCGGCTACTGCTTACCTCAGATCCGTTCCTAAGTAGCATTAGGTCTAGGCTACCGATAACAGCCAAATCTTTTAGCTCAGCAGCTAAAAAGATGATGCTTGCTCCCCGGTCCAAAACAATCAACCTTCTAAAAACCTATAGGGTACTTTCCGTTGACCTAGAATCAAGAAATTTGGCAAGAATTTCCGATGATGCCAGCATCATCGGAAATCCACCCGCCAAATTTAAGACGCGACGAGAAATTTCAAATAGATCACTCACTCACTCACTTGCGTTCGGGCTCTAAACTAACACTCGGCGCAATAATGAATCACTTTCTGCCTGGTGCAGCAATCTACTATTATCAACACATAGGTTAAAAATGTGAGTAAGTATGGGATCAAATAACTGTTTGTTAGCTTTTAATATTGATTTAGGGATTTGCAATCGAGGAATTGTTTCTGAGCCCCAAATATCGAACTACTTACCTCTTATTCATCAGTTTTGAGCATTACCATGAAGTATGGCTGGCGACGCGATTGAATGTCATCCTCGACAGAAGAATGAAAATAAATCTAATAAATTATCCCAAGCAAACAAATAACAATAAAATATAAAACGTTATGTACCTCAGAATAAAACTACATCAGAAAAAAAATACAGATCATATCATTTAACCAGAGCTCGGACTTATCATCGCAAAACAATTACAACTCTGAAATGGAAGAGATGTAATAGAGCCGTATTATTTACAATATTCTTAATTATATTTTCCGTTCCTAATATTCGCCCAGGTAGTTTTTCCTAATAAGGTATTAAGGTATTTTCTCATCAGGTATTCGCCATTGTATGCAGTTGCATACTTTTCAAAAATGACCTGAAGCGTGTATTATTATTAACCTTTTTGACGCCATTGTAGACTATGCGTGACAGCGTATCCAGGGTAAAAAAGTCCTTCATTAGCTTGACTTAAAGTTAATTCGTGTTACTTCTCAGACATGCTTGGTGGCCAAAAGGTTAAGGTAATGCCACAATATTAACGGAGATGAGAAACATTAAGTACAAATCGATGCAAAAAGTATCGCAATCGCCGCTACCTACTTACGTTACAATATATCATAGCGACTTATCTGTGCAAACCGACCTGCGCTGATTTATCGATCATGTGTATCACAAATCACTGCAACGATTTGTCATACACATAATCGATAAATCTGCGCAAATCGGTTTGTACCGATAAATCCCTACGATATATCGTTACGTGTGTAGCGGGCATAAGACGTTTCTGGTGGTGCCTTCTCTTTGTGGAGAACCATGTGAGATGTTTGTTAACGGTATCATCATATATATATTATTTCTAAAAGGTATTTTTGTGAAGACGCTCTATATCTCCGTTAATTCTTTACCAACATTAATGATTTAAACGTCGTTATAAAGCTTATGTTCGTCGCTTTGTCTTAAAAATACAAAAGCTGATTAAAATTAGCGTTTTTTAAAATAAATAAAAAACCACGCGATTTGCAAGCGCCATCTATTAACAGTCTGTTTAACTAACATGTCTGTTAGCTAATTGCACATGCAGACTAATGTCAACAGGTGGCGCTACTGGAGAATACTGCATTAATTATTACCTTTGTCAAAATTATCCGTTACTATATAGGTATTATAATAATAGGTATTAAGACTATCAATTACAAAAGAGCGCGAGGCCAACAACATCCGCGTACGTAAATAAAAATCACTCGAATTGCAAGTGCCATCTATCACACACACAGTCTGTTTAACTAACATGTGTCTTGGCTATTTGTAGACCAATGCCAATAGATGGCACACCCGCAAGTTCCCCGTTTATTATCTTTGTCAAAATTATCTGCTATCTATTGACGAATAATAGACAAATAGTGTAGGTACCTACTAATAATACTTGCATTTACTTATTCTCACTTTATTATATTATTAATGTGTTCACGACACTGTGCGAAAATTCGTACGGGTCAGCTAGTATTTCTTTAAATGTTTAAGACAAATGTTACTACCTACTGCACATAATATCAAACCGGCACCTTCATCGTAAGACAGCTCAGAATAGTTCTTATTCCACTTGTTGCCCGTTTTTAAATTCACCATACTTAAAATATTTAGAAAAAAACGACAAATAGTTTCACTAAATTTAGTTGTCATTAAATGCGCGTTACTGCAGCATTTAATGACATTCTGTGACGTAGGCTATGGCAGAAATACAATGAAAATAGGTCAAATGCTAATAACGAAAATATCCTCTTTAGATTATAATAATCATACACATATGACGACTCTATTGCATCTTGTTCTACGAGTCCGTATTTGTTTTGCGATGATATTTCCGAACTCTGTGTAGGTATGAAATTCTTAACGTTTACCCCAATAGTGGGTCCAATTCGAAACGGTGTCCGCTAAATTTAAGATTGCCTAAACTTAAAATAAGAAACGTCAAACTCGATTTTGTATAGCTCCAAGGTTCAAAATCCAGTCACACGTTTCTAATTTCAAATTTAGCAACTTCTAAATTTAGCGAAAACACGTTCGAATTGGCCCCACTGTAACCTACCATAAGTTATTATTTAAAAAACAACTGCCTGCAGCACTTATGAATGGAATATCTTAAATAGCTATATATAAATAACATGAACGACTTTATAGAGGTTGGCAGAGTTAGTTCGCTTGTATGGTGTATAGTATGCGTGAGGTGGGTCCAGGGGGGAAGCGGAGGATGGGGACCTACCGGGGTGAATTCAGGACGCGCCTAAGGGGCTTCGTCCAGAGAAAGTAAAATATCCTGGTATAAGGGAGGCTAGTATTGTCAAGCCGATGTATAAGTATAGCTTTAAACTATATATTGAGAACCTATATAAGCTGTGGAGTACTTATTTACATACGTATATGTTTATCTTTTAAGCAGACATAGGAAATGGAACAGGTTGGGAAAGGGACGCACGCTTGGAAATTTGCTTACATCTTGAACCGTAGATGGCTCTAGTTATACATGTACCTAAAGCGTTTTCCTTCGATTTCCGATAATAGTTAACTCAACGTTTTTTTTTCCTTAACATGCAAACTAAACTTATCTAAGAAGTATGTTGGTTAGTACATATTAAGATTTTGTATATACGTAAGTAAAACTGATTATCTCTATTTACATTCTGGATATAGGTAAAAGGCGCAACCTGCGAACGATGCCTGCTTGAATAGGCGTTGGATCGAGTTGGTCTCTTCTTTCTTTCTTTTAAATAAATTTCGCTTATTTATCTAATGGAGGAACTAGATTTATTTTCTGTTTTCGCTAGGATCTCATTTTAATTCTTCGAAAGCGTATTTCGCAAAAACTAAATTTATTAGGATCGACCTGGTAGTTTTACTTTCTCACATAAAATGTCTATAGCTATTCCATGCATTTCTAAAATATTAAAGGCGAGAAGCAAGCTTTCTAAATTACTAGGTAAGTACACTGTGCTGTGACCCAAGCTTATTTATTATTGCAGTCGTTAAACTAGTTTGATCGGAGCAATATTTTAATGTACCTACCTATAATCGATTCAAGTTTGATCGAAATTCATCAGGAAAACTCTCATGGAATATCAGATTAATAAGATGACTACGATCCGAAGTCTCAACCTGCAACCATTCTTGCAACTGAACCAAAGTTCTTTTTGTTGATGATAAAACCGAATAGGGTAAACGTACCAGTGAATGAACGTAACACACTTTTTCTCAAAAAGTTAGAATGTTGTGTGTTTCTTCCAAGCGCAGTATATTTTTTTACGATTGGTAACATCTTTTTTTTAAGTTATAGTAATCTGGTTTCCAAGTCGTACGTATCAGTAGGTTTAGGTAATATAGGGCGTTGTAAAAAGAACGTGTTCTAGAAGTGTTTTTTTTTGTATGGGCCAGTATTAAGGAGTAGGGTAAGTCACTTTATTTTTAATGTGATACTGTACTTTGTTTTATGCAACTGTGCTCCATGGTGAATATTTACTTCAAGTCATAAAGGAATGTTATTGCTATTTACATAGTTAGGTATTGACCTGTAATTTAAATTGTTGATAAAGATGAATGAATGAATGAATTTATTAATGTAATATAATTTAAATTTATCATTGTTGGATCTCTTAAACATATAAAACCAGTGAATGAACCAGGGTGTTCATTTACTAGAACCGCATGAATTATTGTTTACCCAATATCTTGCGTTTTAACAGTTGTAATAATGTATCTTTTTCAAAGGCATAGCCACGAATCGATTGTCCATCCTTGGACCAGTGTATGAACACAACCTAGGTATAATGTAGGTTCGTTCATTGGTTTTATATTCTTAGTAAATTAATTACATTTATTAGCTTTTTCATTTATTGGTTCTGCTAACTAATGTCAAAACAATTAATAAACGATAATATTTTTAACGATGTTTTGTATTATAATATGTCCTAGGAAATGGATAAAATAGAAAAAATAAACCATAAAAGATAACTCTTTGATAGGTTTTTATAGACAGCCAACAAACTCTCGAAAACAATATTTCGAATGAAGAGCTATCAATCTGTAAAGCTCATCACTCGCCTTCTGTTCTTGTCGATCGTCGAACTTGTTGTCTTATCAAAATATATTTTTAAAGTTGCAAAGTGTCCTTTAGGGTTCAATCACTGGTACATTACCCTAGGTTATAATATAAAGAATGGAAAAGACCTAGGCAGAGTCGCGCGCCGAGGATTCCCTCAAGCAGCACATTGGCCAAAATATGACCACATCCCAGCTATACCACAACCTAAGGCTTTCTTGCAGATGTACTAAAGGATGTAACGTGTCTTTTAAGGGGGTAATAGGGGCGGATCTCGCAAACTGTTAAACAGCTCAGCAGACTTTAGAGCGCTTACGCACGACGTCCGATCCGTATCCGATCCGAACCCGTGAAAATACCGAATTCGGATATTGCTTACGCACTAGTCCGAACAATACGGATCTAGAAATCTTGGACCGAATTCGAATATTTCTTACGCACTAGTTCGATCAAACTGCTGATCCAACTGCCACCTTGAACTAAACTGGATGCCTGCTGCGCCCTCCGGCCACATAGCCGCCCCGCTGCCGCACTGCTCCTACGCAGCTCGGATTCGGTTCGGAATTCGGATACGGATCGGACGCAGTGCACAAGCGTTCATACAAATAATACTATGGCAACTTCGGTCCGTCAATAATCTTCTCCGGAATGGAGATTCACGGATGGATGACGGAAGCCGGATTAGTGCGTAAACTACCGTAGAAATAGTTTTACGACTATTCCGGACCGTATTTTCACAGATTCGGATCCGATACGGATAGGACGTAATGTGTAAGCGCTCTTATAATGAAAAATATTGCCAGCAACATTACAGCGGCATTTGAAAACTCTGTAGTTCAGACTTTACATTTTGCTACTAGATGTGCTTGCTGGTTAAGAGGATTTGGGCTTGTTAACGGCTAGTTAACGCAACTAGGTCACTCACCACTTTATAATGCTGTGGGTTGCGTAAAACGTTATATTTCAGACTTAATAATAATAATAATAGTAAATTTATTTATTCAGAAAACTAGATCCATATTTATTCGTATTTTACTTATAACTATGTAAGTATTCATAGTTTGCAAGTGACATGGTATTTTTAATGAAGTGGCGCATTATTGAGCACTCGTTCTCTCGCTCTTGTCTTCAGGAAGCAAGAAGACCAGAACACGTGGAAGTACAAACGTACTTCCACGTGTTCTAGTCAAAAGCGATACCTTTTTTTTCCGCAGTAGTTACAGCAGTAAAGCTGTCAACTCGCGCTTCGGCAAACATGGTGGATGCACTACAAAACCGTGGCAGCCCAACAGCGCCCTGAAGGCGTGGTTGTACTGGACGCGCAGGGAGCCGATCGAGCGTTGCGAGCAGCCCGCCCAGAGGGCACCCGAGTACAGTTAATGCAGTATGCTCTATAGAGCATTATTTTGATAGTGGCTGTACACCGAGCGAACCTGCGAGCCAGCATATTCACCCGCACCGCCAACGTTCTTGATCGACTTTAATGTTCCATTTAGCTTTTCTTTTATAATTTTGTCGTAAAAGGGGTCCTATTTCCGGTACTATTTTTTGTTTTTTTTTTTTTATGTCAATTGACTGGCAAACGAGCTGACGGCCCACCTGATGGAAAGTGGTCACCGCCGCCCATGGACATCTGCAACACCAGAGGTGCTGCCAATGCGTTGCCAGTCTAAGGAGGATGGGGAATGGGGATGGGATAGGGATGAGGGAATAGGCCTCCGGATCTCGTCACTCACCGTACGAAACGCAATAGCAAGCTATTATTTTACGCCGATATTCTGTGAGAGTGTGGTACTACCCCGGTCGAGCCGGCCCATTCGAACAGTAATCATATAGTGAGGATTACTGCTTGGCTCTACCACTACAAAACACTGGTATACAGCTGGTTTAGGAATTCATTGGCTTTCCGTGTGATCTCGGCCGGGTACGCCAGCTTACGCGGTGCACAATATTTTACCCGTGCATGGTATGAAATACTTATCTCAGTTTCTATTAGAGCTACGAAGTTGAGACTTCGTGAGCTAGCGGTACAATTTGGGTACTATTTTTACAGCACCGGTCTCGAGATCCAAACTTGGTACGCCAGCTTGACGTCAAGTTAGCGTACCCGTTAAACAGGGCTCATATCTCCGAAATTACAAAACACTATTTTTTTTGAACTTGGTACTAATTGGGTACCATTTCAGTAGTATTTTTTGGAATCATCAGATCCTGGATATCTTCGACGGGTACGCCAACTTGACGGTCACTTCAGGGCATCAGCTGACGATCTTTCCACCGCGATAGAGCCAGCTGACGATTTGATTTATTAACAACAGCATATATACTATCATCTGACAAATTCTGAATCGGGAGGAGATAGCAAAAATATTTTTTTTTCATGTTCTGGTGACCAGCTGACGATCTTTCCACCACGATAGAGCCAGCTGACGATTTGATTTGTTCATAATAGCTTATAGGTAAACTATCATCTGAAAAATTCTCAATCGGGAGATGACAAAAAAATCTCGTTATTTGGGACGTTACTGCTGCTCAACCCACTCACTAAGCCGCAGCTGACGTGCCCTAGGCTTCATGATACAACTCCCTGAATCATTGTACAAATTATCGGCCGGGAGGAAATGATAAACCAAATTTGTCCCTGGCTCGGGTACTATTGTGTCAATGATTGGATTTGTTCTTTAACAGGTTTTAGATGAGCGCAAATAAGGATCGGGTCATGTTTGAAATTTTCAGAAACTGTGCAAATAGACTTTGCCTTTAGTCGGTAATTTGGAGCCTGTGAATCGGTAGAACAATAAACGCAAATGTCCAAAGAAAGTTGAGCGTGAGATCCGGCAAAATTAACTGATTGAATTTCTTCACCATATTAACAGGCATAATTTTCTGAAAAGTCAATATGAAGTAATCCTTCTAGGCCGCCAAATATTTTTTAAGTCCTCAGCGGCCCTAACATGCATGGCACAAAGATAAATTAGAACCGTTTATCTCTAAGTGCGTCTCTCTCACACTAGAGCCGACGAAAGAGATAGTCATAGAAATAAACGGTTCTAATTTATCTTTGTGGCATGCATGTTAGGGCCGCTATACCATATTAAGTCATTAATAGTATTAGGTACTTAATATGGTATACGCAAACGAGACACGGCAACCAGTAAACACAAACTGGAGGTATATCCTACCGATTAAAAAAAACATTTTTTTTTTAAATTGGTTCGTAAATGACGGAGTTCTGAAGTAACCAACATATAAAAAAAAAATACAACCGAATAGGAAACCTCCTTTTTGAAGTCGGTTGAAAAGTACAATAAACGTCGTAAGAATATTAAAAGAATCCCAGAAAAACGAAGATTAAATTTGTAACCGACTTTAGAAAATCCGAATGAGGAGGTTCTCAATACGATGCGGACATATATATATATATTTTATATTTATTTCACCGATTACTTGGAGATGGCTGAACGATTTGGCTGATTCTTTTTTTAATCGATAGGGTATAGTTGGTCCCGCTGTAGTCAAAGCTGAAGTCTGATGAGAGGATCTATGAGGAATCAATGAACTCGTTAAATATTATAGGCACGCATATAACAATTTTGGTATTTTCTGTATAAACTCGCGCAGTTGCATTTCAAAAACATTATTTGGTGAAGTAGAACTGATCATGAAGACCACCGGAACTCCTCATTGATAAGTATTTTCCGGGTAGCGATTAGATTTCTGAATAAGGTTGGGAAACAACTTAACAATTAAAAAATACACGGAACGCATGCACCAAATTTCGTGAGAGGGTTCTATTGAAGTTACTGACTAAGAAAAAAAAGCCGGTCAAGTGCGAGTCTGACTCGCGCGCCGAGGGTCCTGTACTTACCTATGAAAAACAGACATTACCTTGTAGGTACGGAACCCAAAAAATAAAAAAACGGTTTTTAACAAACGGGTTACTATTTACAAATGAAATGAGACGAAAACTATCGCAAGCTCCTATCTCCGTGCAACCGTCGAGTGAGATACAACTTTGTAAAGGTTATTCCGTTAAACTTATATTTTTTTTGTGATTTAACTACTTAAGTATTTACAGTTTTCGGACTTTTTCCTTTACTTGTGCTGTAAGACACTGCTTCTTCCCAAATTGCATGATTCTAGGTCAACGAGAAGTACCTACCCTATAGGTTTTAATTCCCTTTGGATTCCCTTGAAAGTATATAAATATGTGGCATAAACGGCTGTATATTTTGATTGCGTTGACTTAGAAGGTTGATTTTTTCACAGCTCCAGTAGATTTCAGACTTGAGTAGGTATTTGATATTAATTTCAAAGTGACACCACACTTTCTTTAGAAAAAGGTTTTGACACACAGACAGACGGACAGACGGACAGACAGACAGACAGACAAACAGACAGACAGAAAAACAGTCAGACAGACAGACAAACAGACGGACAAAGAAGTGATCCTATTCTACACTGAGCATAATCTGCGAACTTCACGAAGTAGCGTCACGTGATTTTCATTCATAGATCAATTCGAAGTAAAGTAATTTTCCAGGGTATTTTTTTTTTACTAATACCGAGAACTTGGTTTTTTGGATTTGGATGGCTGTAAAGGTCTTGTTGGGTTAGTGAGATTAGGATTATTCAAAATACTTACTGCTAATCTACGATCCTTCGCGCATCGGATTCCAATGAAACCCACACGATACATTACACGTTACACGATTTTTTACACGTGACGTAACTTTTTTTACTCATTTGCAAACGCGTAACTAACTTAAAAACTTTAAAATGAATACACTTATGTCGGTTCATCATAAGTCATAATATTGTCTGGCGTTTATTTTTTTTGCATTTGTCAACTCGAAATAAAATGTTAAGAAAACCCTGTACGCAGGTTTAATAATAAAGGATTGTACTCATCTTCGAGTTTCAGAAAGCAAACAGACCTAATTAATGTTCATTTAATAAGCTTGGTGGTTCTAACTCCGGCTGTAGGTTCGTTAAACACGATGTCTGTAATTATCTATCTCATCTGGGAATAAGATTGGTCATTGAATTTGATTATTGATCCACTTTGGCAATATTTAATACCTACTTAGGTTCTTCCCGTACGTCACTTTTACATGTCAAGCCAGATTGCTGACAGTTTGTGTTGCGTCAATGGTTAAAGTTATTAAAATATCGCATTGTTAAATTTTTTGAAATCAAAACTAGTTTGGAATTGAGGAAGAATAATTGTGTCCATTGATTGCAGTGCCGTGTATTTATTATCTGTGTATCATAAGTGAATCTAGTTTGTGCGTGATACTTTGGAACTAATCAAAGTTATCGGGTAGTCTCAAGCACAAAAGAGATAGATACAGTACAGAAGACAATCTACATACAAGTGCGCTCGAACAAACGCACACCATAGACACTGCTCACGGGCACAATATCTCGGAGTGATTGAGAGCAGTGCGAACTCGACTGCCGAACGCTTCACAGATCGCGTCTGTGAACTTTTTTATGCAATAATGGAGCAACAAAAAAAGTAATTATAACTGTTCAGTGGACGGTTGTTTAACTTCAACATTAAACGGTGAATTGTCGTTTTTTATAAGCTACCAGTGGTTTCAGAGAGGTAAGTAGGTATCTGCTTGTATTTATTTGATGGTTCGTTTTAACGTTACCTATTATTAATTAATATTTCCATTCTTCCCGTTTCATTCTCAATAATAAATCAACTAGATACGAGTGCCACTACCACGATAGTTTTTGTGCATAAGCCATAGTTGAGAACCTTAGTGCGACCGCCGAGCGTATAGGCATGAAAAGTGAAGTATAGGTATGTACGTGTGATTGACTTCTGTACCTATCTCTTTTGTGTCTCAAGCTTTGCGAACGTAGTATTTTAAGCGGCTAACTCTGCGGCTGCCTCGTGCCCCTCACAGCATTTTAAAGTTAGTAAATTGTTATTGGAACCCACATTTGATTTTAATATTTGCGTAAAGTTGATCTGAGGTTTAGATATCCCGCAAAGTAATGTAGAAACAACTTAAAATCGCATAGTAAACAATGCGTACCCATAGTAGACGTTAAAAGTTCATTACTCTAATAGTTAGGGAGCTGGGTGCCATTTTGGCATATGATTTGTTCGTCTTTCATATTGATAGGGATGAAAGTTTATGTCAATACAAATCGATTTGGTCCAGTAAATGAAAGTCATATGTCCCTGTATTTTTGAATTACAAGTTTAAAAAATAGTACTTACATAAAAAAATCAGCGGCCTAGACGTCTGCCAACTTTTTTTTCTATTCTCCGAATCCCAATGAATCGAATTGACTCAACGAGAACTACGAAAAATATATTTAGGATAGCTTTTTACATTTACATTTTAGCCACTTCATCCCATTATAAAACAGAGCCCTGCACCTGCCTCTTCGATGTTCATCGTTTTGAGGATGATTCTAACCATCAGTCCAAGAGGCAACCACGCACAAATGATTTAACCGCCGCTTTTTTTTTAAATTAAACGCTGTCAATTGAAAACGCAGCACTACCATGGTTGCAGACTATTTTTCTGTGGTTCTTTACATTGTCATTAATCGAACAATTCAGGTCTGCCAAGCGAACAAATCATATATAAATTTTGGCACCCAGCTCCTTAGCTATAATATTAGAGTCTTTTGCATAGGTTTATTGATTATAATTTCATTGAGTGACGAGCCAATCAACTTTAGACGTTTCTGAATACGCATTGTTTGCTATGCAATTTTAAGTATATGGAATATAGAGCCTCACCCAGTTTCCAGGATTCTCACAGGAAACCGAAACTATTAAACAGAAACACACTGGGTTTTCTCTTCAATAGTTTCAGTTTCCCGTGAGAATTTAAAAAGACTGTTCAAGTGTTTCTGTGAATTATGAGTTTATATTTCTTTTTCTTATTACTTATCGTCTCATTAGTTTCGAAAATAAGGGGGAGAACTCGATTTTCGTTATATTTGTTAAATATATTATTCAAAACGATGCATTTAAAAATTATAAAAAATGGTTTTGCTCATAATGAGCCCTTTCATTTAAAATGTCATGTAATGCAATTAATAAAAGAAAAAAACTCATAATTTTCTAATTGCTCCGCAAAATTTGCCGGAAAAATCAGAATTCATTTATTAACGCAATTCGTTCGTGATTGGGTCACCAAACTCTGTATAAGTATTTACCAAATTTCAGACTTTTTTTCATCCAGTAGATTCAGGGTTTATAGGCTGCTAGTTATTTATATTACGGAACTCTCTCCACGCGAGTCCAACTTGCACTTGACCAGTCGCCTCATTCGGGAACGCTAAGTGATTCTGTAGCGACTCGTAAGCCAGATTTCTCATTCCACTCTTCCGCACGACGCCAAATGCGTAAGAGCGAGATGAGAGATCTGGCTTACGAGTCGCTACGGAATCACTTAGCGTTCCCGAATGAGGCGCCGGTTGTTTTTTAACTCCATGCTATTCCCAAAGTTGCTATTAAAGTGTATTATTATACAATAGCCAAGCATTTTCATGCGCGACCGTGGAAATATATGTATAGTAAGGAACTGCCCAACGCGATTTTCTCGATGCTCACTTTTTTGGTGTCTTATGACACCATCGCACACTCGGTAAATATTGCCGAAATCGGCGTTCTTATTACATTGAGGAAAGGTCCATTATTGGCTGAGTCATACGTTTTGTTTTTGTGGTTTGTAGCTCCTAGCGAGCAATGAAAGACAGCGATGAATCAGGCAAAATAAGACACTGTGTAAATGTCATAAGAACTAAGACGTCGGCCTCATTTAACGTGACGCGACCAATATGCCGTAAAACTACTACTACTACTACAGTCGGGTTGTCATTTGACCTTGCATTAATTCCCGTCAGCAATTTTATTATTCTAACCTTTACGGGGATCAAAAGTAGTGTAAGTGCACTCTACAATGGTTTGTACAGTAATTCCCTCATCAAGAGTACAGTAATTCCCTCATCTATGGAAAGTTTCACAAATACTAATGATTTACAAAGCGGGAAAGCCAACAAATAATGTGACCTCATACATAGACCAATCAGCTTACGCCAACCTTGTCAAAAGTATTCGAAAACCTGCTTATGCGAAGAATCCTGCCCATTCTGGAAGAAACCGAAACAATACCTATCCATCAGTTCGGCTTTCGACCACGACACTCTGCTGAAAGAAAGTAAGAAAGAGAAACATTTATTCACTAACACAGAATACACACAGACTAATATCAATGTAAATACTGTGGAACAGGTTCATAGAGTTGTTGAGAGGATACGAAAATCAAAAGAAGAAAAAGAATACCTACTGTTAATCAGCTTTTTTATACATAGGTACTAAAGGCATTTGACAGTGTTTGGCACATGGGACTCCTGTGCAAAATACTAACCTATTAAGCTCACAGCTTCTGCACACTACTGGAATCCTACCTATCTGAACATCTTTTTCAAGTCAAAGAAGGTAACACTAATTCTGTATTCAAAATAGAGCCCTCGCTGTAAATATATATTTTTGCTTCCTTATGTATGATACAACCTACTATTAATTAAGTGTAGCCGAGGCTGGGAGTCGTAATCTGGGCTCGGCGGCGGCGATGCCGGCGCGGGCAATCGAAGTGGGCGTCCGAGTGGCTCATGTAAATGTGGCACGAACGGGCCGGGACCAGCCGTAGTGCCCACACCCGGAGGACGGAATATATAATATTAAGGATGTGTACCACGTCAAATCCGCAGTACATCAATTTTATTTTTCATGTTTTGTTTCATTTGCACCAAATAACAGCAATGAGTAATTTTGTACGAATAATGATTTAAAATATACAAATTGTGTGATTATTAATAATTATTTAGTATGTGAAATAAAATCAAAACCTGATTTGACTACTCGAGTCATAACCAATCAATATGCAGTATTTGAAACGGTCCGGACACATGGAAATTCAATCAAGAATATTTCCGTGGGAACAACGGTAACGACTTTTTTTTGTCATCAATAAATCGAGGAGAGTACAAAGTTATAGAAAATACATTTTCTGATTATAAAAGTACTATGAGTCAAAAACATTTTTCGCTTTTTCTTGTAATTTAATCAACTTCCGGTACAAATAACATAGGAACAGCACATAACACATGTAATCTTAAATGTCATTTATCTCCTTTAAAAGAACGGTAAAGTGGTTTTATTTTTTATTACAATTATGCGAAACGACTAATACTACCATATTATTCAATTTCAGCGAAAATTATACATATCGATATATTGGGCATAAGTACATCCTTAAGCCGAGCGAAAAGTCCACAACACACCCGGCCACCCGGCGGGGCCTGAACGTGCGCTCGATTGAAACGCGCCGCGCCTCAAACGCTCGCTGAGCGAAGACGCCGCCGACGTCGCTGCACGGCGGCGCTGCTGGCCGAGCGCGGCAACACCGTCGCGCCGTCTCATAGCACGCCATCCGCCCGCGCGTCCTCCTCGCTCTTGACCCCTACCTACGGATTCAAGAGTCGCTATGAAAAGCGATTTAGACTCAATTTCGCATTTTTCGTTTTGCCTCGAGAAACTCCCGTGGAAAATAAATATGTTTAAACCCAACCCAACCCTCCATCTGAAAAAGAGGAAAAAAATATTAAAAATTAACAAAATAATTTGTTTTACATTTCTGTAAACATCTCTAATTACGATCTGTTCAAATTATGTTTTTCTTTTTACGCCGTGCGGGGCAGCGCTCTAATTAACATCTATTACGGGTATTTCGGGAACAGAGGAGTATCATTTGGCGAGGGCGCTGAGTACACTCAATTAAACGAGGCAGGCGAACGCCCCCGCGCGTGGCTGCGGGCTGCGTATACCTTTAACTCTACCTCATCAGGGTTAAGTTCCGGCGCATTTTACTTACTATACGGCGTACTTTTCTCTAGGTACTTTACTATTTAAGTATATTTAATCGAGTGGCGCTCGACGTGAGCTTGGGCAGCACGGTAGCGGCCGGCACTGCTGTAGGCGTGCTGAACCGACGCACAGCACGCATTCCAGCGATAGGTGGCGCGCGTGAGTGCGGCGGCTATCCGACGCACTAGGTCGCCTCCCCGTGGTCACCCGTTCGAAACGGCTCGCCCGCCGCCCCAGGAACCTCCCCCACCACCCTCTTTAAAAGCCAGTAGCGAGCTTCAAGAGAAAGTGCCGCGTACATACGCGCACATACGTAGAACCATCTTTAGCGGGAGCCGGCAGCTCGAGGCCGGCGGGGGCTCGGATTACGTGGAGGCGACTCCCTGCCCCCGTATGCGCAAGTGCGTACACACAAAGCCTTCAACATACATTTGCATAGTGACATTGTACGGTAATAATGTATGTGACCAGTAGGCTCGCCCCCGCCCCGGGCAAAATATTTCAATAGATCGCTGGCGCTTGTTCGGCGCCTCCCGAGTCCGTCCCGCCCGCCGCCTCGTCCCGTCTCCCAAGCGAGTCGCTTTCTAATTAAAATCTACACATTTACGCTATTATATGAAGAAAATTATAAACTTAAGTCCGTTAAGGGAAAATTCTTTAGATCTGGTATACTAGTCGAATCCTGTGTCCAAAGTTAAATTTTGAATGCCACCATAAGGAGATTATTTTATAAAAACATGTTTGGTAGGTATGTGGTTATTATTTCGTATCATCATTTATGGTAATAAAATATTATAAAAGTTTAAACCGTTTTTTAATTAATCTTAGGTACCTACCTAACGACCCGTCGACGAGCTGCGGCTCGGTCAACTGTTCTCATATTATACATTAGCTTCCGCCCGCGACCTCGTCCGCGTGGAATTCGGTTATAATTATTCCCTCGGGTACTTTTGACTTATGCTGGATAAAAATTACCTTATTGCTATTCCATTGGTCTAACAATATACGACGTTTCCTAAAAATCTGTTTAGCCCTATGGAGCTGAGTGGTAACAAACATACAGACACACAAACATACACATTCTTTTGCATTTGTAATATTAGTAGGAAGTAGGTCTCTTTTTTGGAAGATGATTTGAACCAAATTTTAAATACTTAGATATCAGCATGGAATCAGTTCCTCCCATACAAACTTTCAGTACACCAAGGCAACCCGTGTAAGGGGCTCCTAAACACCAACGTCCTTACGCGATTACCTTCCCACCCTCCCGCGCATGCTTTGAACTCGCCCAAATCAAACGCTTGAGCCTAGCGGTCTTTATTTATAAAAGCGCCATCTACACTATCTAAGTGAATTTACTGACTGCAAGGCTCGTTGCCACGAACTTACGTAATAAGTAATTTAAATACAGATGGCGTTAATAAAAACCAATAAGCTATTAAGTGCTTGGCCTGGTAAAATTCACGGATATCTTCATCATCATTATCGTTACATCCGAAAAACTGCTGGACACAGGCCTCCCCCAAGAATCGCTACAACGACCGATTCTATTCTGTACTGCTAAGTCCCACAATCTTCACCAGGTCGTCAGAACACCCTATAAGTGATCTGACCACGCTCCCGGCAACCGGATATCCGGCCGCACACGTGCTATCTCTTAAGTTGTGTTCGCTTGCGTGGCTTTCGCACTGCGAGAAAGTTTCAACTAATTAAGAATCCGATTATAGATTAATACTATTAAAAAAAAAATGGCGGCATGTTAGGTCATTTTAGATGGAGTAAAAATATTTTAGTAGTGTTTTTTTACATTTTCAAGGTAAATAATATTTAAAAGCACATTTATAAAACGCATTTATTCATATTTTATTTATTAAACGCATTAATACAAAAATAATTTTTAAATTTGCCGCTAAAACGCTATCTTACTGTCAGCTGTCGCCTGTGACGTCGACTTACTAAAACCAGTTGTAAACGTCAAAGAAGCATAGTCTGTATGAAGGTGCGGTCCGAATAACAGTCACGATGCGTGATTCGAAACGTAAGCGACCGATGCAACTTCATACCTACGTCGTGACTGGATTTTAAAGTCACGTTACTTATAAGTAAATATTTCATTTTGGACCCGCCACAGCTTCCATACAAATTTTATCACCCCTTTTCACCCCTTCACCCCCAGGAAAATCTCCTCCAGATGGGGAAGATGCATGAAAATCAAAATGAGCTTTAAATGATATATTATGAAAATAAATGTAAACAAAACCATATTACAGAAATATCAGATTATTTTAATTATTCAATTTTGATTTTATTAGGGGTCAAAATTAGTGAAATAAATTGTCTGTTTGTCTGATTGTATGTTCACGATAAACTTTAAAACTACAGGATGGATTTCAATGCGGTTTTCGATAATATATCCAGGAACACTTCAGGCAGGACACAGGCTATAGAAACTTTTGGAAATAAAAGTGGAAGGGGGTAAAAGAGGGGGTGGAAGTTAGTATGGCGAAAAACTGTTTGGGTGAGTTTATTAACTTAAAACTTGGTATAAATACTCTTCAAAATAGAAAAATAGGTATGCGGTATAAGACAATATGAAACTAACCCTAAAAAGGGGGCCTTGGGGCGTTAAACTTTGTATTGGAAAAACCGATTCCATTTGTTTATCGACTTGAAACTTGGTATATATGCAGTTCAAAACAAACAATTAGGTAGGTAACCGTTTCTGAAATAAATTATTGTGTGTGTGTGTTTGTGTATGTTTGTTACAACTTAGCTCCATATGGCTGAACGTATTTTCATGAAACGTCGTATATTGATAGACCTTAGCTTCGGGAATAGAAAATAGGGTCATTTTTGTCCCAAATAACACAAAAGTTGTTCGGGAGTATAATTACAACCGAATTCCACGCGGACGAAGTCGCGGCCGGAAGCTAGTATATTAATATTTTTTGCTATAGTCAAGTAGCCAATTGTAAGTGCGCGGGAAGGCCCTGGGCAAGATCATAATGGTTAAATACGCACTTTATTACACTGAGAAAAAATTACTGTACCGACATACGTAATTCTGGAGAAAAACGTACCTAACGTAAGTAGAGACTCGGCTACATAGATATTGTTGCGGGCTACATAGATAATGTAGGCTACATAGAGAATGTTGCGGACTACAAACGCCTGTATATGTTTTTACATTACCACGTAACAATCAACATTATTTCGGATGCTTCGACATTATTTGGACTTGGCCGCGAATACATTACGGTAATGCAGGTATAGCATCAAAATTTTTCTCAGTGTACGACAGTTGAAAATACTCAAACGTTAAAGACGTGACGTTACGTGAAGTTTTATATTTAAAATAAAAATAAACTAGGTTTTAAATTTAATAACTCGCGTTGATTTCGTTAATTTCTGGTGGCTTTTATTTGTTTTATCATATTTCTGATCCAAGCTTTTACTAAACGCCTATTGTCCTAAATACCTCAAAACTTTTTTAATGAAAATATAATTTAAAAAAAAAACACGAGCCCTGTCATTTTATATGTAGCTATGTCACACGCTAAAGTTCGCAAAACTTATTTTATTTAATTTTCTAATTTTTCCCCCAAAAGTGACCCCACATGTTTAAAATTTCAAATTTCTTTTATTAACGTTTCACGTTTGTGTTGTGGTCACCGACTTACATTATGTACATCAAATTTCAACTCAATCGGTCCAGTAGTTTTGGAGTAAATTGGTTGTGACAGACGGACGTACAGACAGACAGACTCACGAGTGATCCCATAAGCGTTCCCCTTTTTCCTTTTGAGGTACGGAACCCTAAAAATAAACTTCGCTCTAATTTAATAACTGAAGTTGATTTCGTTTATATCTGATGAGTTTTTAGGGTTCCGTACCTGGAAAGGAAAAAACGAAACCCTTATAGGATCACTCGTGTATCTGTCTGTCTGTCTGTCCGTCTGTCACAGCCCATTTGCTCCTAAACTAGTGGACCGATTTAGTTGAAATTTGGTATACATATGTAAGTCGGTAACCGCAACACGGACGCGTGACGTAAATATATGAATTTTAAACATGGGGGCCACTTTTGGGGGGTAAATTAGAAAATTTAAAAATAAAGTTATGCAACCTTCATCGTGTGACATATCAAATGAAATTGTGAGGATCCTAAATATATATTTTTTTGAATTTTAAATAAGTAAGGCGAAAATTGACCATTCCCCCCCCCCCCCCCCCCCCTTATCTCCGATACTACTGGGCCTAAAATTTTGAAAAAAAAAGCAAATAGCTCTTTACCTATAGATTACAGGAAAACCTATAAGAA
Source organism: Tortricodes alternella (assembly GCA_947859335.1). Taxonomy (NCBI): domain Eukaryota; kingdom Metazoa; phylum Arthropoda; class Insecta; order Lepidoptera; family Tortricidae; genus Tortricodes; species Tortricodes alternella. The sequence goes on along the minus strand of OX401970.1, from coordinate 14,027,020 downwards.
GTCTGTGGTATTTAAAGTAACAGGAAATTTCAGATAATCATGTACGGAACGGAACCCTCTCCACGCGAGTTTAACTCGCACTTGCCCGGTTTTTTATTTGTTTTATCCTATTTGTAAGCTTTTACTCTCCAGTATCCGGCCGGATATCGTCTCACTAACCGGTACCCGAGCGGTTACTAAAATCATGACCGGAGGGGCCGGATACCTTGAATAGTTAGTACATTAAGATTAATAATCGTACAAAATTTCGGTTTTGTAACTTAAATAGTCTTCGAGAAAAAGTTAATTCGACCTAGTTGGATTACGGAACCCTAAATACGGTTAATTGAGAAATTGGTTTTTACAAAATTTGCTTCTGTTAATCGAAATAAATTGCCTATAAGTAATCTTCCAAGGAAGCAAACTTGTTGTTAAGGGGTATATTAAGGGTCTTACCAAAAAGTGAACTACGAAGGTTAGGTAAGTATCTTAGGTCATAACCTACGATAAACACAATAAGTTGGTACGAATTTTCGTTAACAGTTTTAAGAGTGCCATAAGTACAGTCGGAGTCAAAATTATCTACGCGAACAAAGTGGACAAAAATTATCTGAACACGACTTTATTTTCAACGGCGTAAAAGCGCTCAGATATTTTGGTCCCTTTTTGTAACGTATATACTTGTATTTATTTCTGACCGCGACTGTTCATAATTGGCTACTTGCATGATTTTAATTTCATCTTATTTTGGAAATTACTGAGTCATAGAAACCCAACTGTGTTCGCAAAACATTATTGTGTTGTTTTTTTCGAGATACGACGCTTTGAAAAGTCCTAGTTCATAGCACTCACAAAAATGCTCCATACAAAATGGCCCTGAAATATGACGTCACAGTTCAGTTAGATTGTATAACAGACCAATGTAAAAAGAGCTCTGACGGTCATACGTTTTATATGGCCGGCGGGCTCTTATTACATTGGTATTGGTATACAAAATATATGAAATTCGCAATTATTTCCGAAAATACTGTTTTTAGGCCAATATCGTAGAATTGAAAAATGACAGAAATTTGATAAGGATGTCAAAAACTAGTAATTCAGACCTAAAAAGCAATATTTATTTTTCACTTAATTTGACAATTTTTAACCCTAGAAAATGGAAAAAAAAGTAACAGTCAAAATGATATTTTTGTTTCTTTGACATGGATTTATTTATGTTTAGCTACCGTTCCACAGAAATATATTAATGTTTGTTACTATAGTCAACTAGCCAATTACCAGTTGGTCTCACATTAAACTGGAGATGCAAGTACTTTGACTGCGACCTTGTTGATCAACAGTGGGTAATGAATGCATTGCTGAACAATCATTTGTTTAGATGTTCTACTGCAGAGACTTTGGGAAGGCAAATCAGCCTTCCCAAAGTCTCTGCAGTAGAATATCTAAACAAATGATTGTTCAGCAATGCATTTTTGCAGCAATTTACACGTCAAGTAGCAAGAGCAGGTGAAAAGTGCAGGTGACAGGTGATTAGTAAAATTTACGTAAATTGTTTACACATTCGTGCTGTTAAGTGACAAGTGCGAATGCGAAGTGAAAGTGCAAAGTAATATCACCCTTACTTTGCACTTTCACTTCGAATTTGCACTGAGTTAAAATTTTAAACATCAAACAAGGTCTTTTTGCCGTCTGTCGATAATTTAAATAAGTAGGTACTGGAAGCCTAAGTAAACACTCGTTAAACCACCCTTTATTAGACATAATATTTTGGAATCCATATTAAAAGTCTTTTAAACCGACTTGAAAAAGGACGAGGTCTCAATTCGACTGTATGTTTTCTTTGTGTGTTTGTTACGCGATTACTCCGCCGATTATAACAGATTTTGATGATACTTTTTTTATTTGATAGGTCATACTTTCAGATGTGGCCCCGTATACATTTTATCGAAATTAGTACAGCGTGCTTAAAAAAAAGACAACAAATACAAACAATATATACACTGATGGTGTTTTCGTTTGTAGTTCCCTTGAGTAAAAGTTTTGAAGATGACTTTCAATCTATGTTTCAACTGTCATCACAGAAACATTAGCCAAGAACAAAGAAGATTCTATTGTATTTGTAAGGAGCCGTCATAATAATTATACATTAATACCTATTCTTAAAGAAAACTACGTATTTGTTGGAAAGTTTACGCAACCGTGTCATTTCTGTTAAAGTAACTTTCTCATCGTGGGGTCGATTTAAAAAGCTTAATTCTACTTTTTAGTTTAAGTTTGTACATACACTCATAGTGCAGAAGTCGGTTATTGTTTTTTATGTAAAATATAATTTAACACGCATAACATAACGAGGGTTTCTTGAAGTTCGTCGATATAGCGGGGGGGTGGGGGGAGGCAAGGCTCGGACGCACGCACACCGTGACGCGTGTGCACGCGTATGCTTCGGACCCCGCACGTTACGCAGATTTCTCTAACGATTTTCCCGGAGTGTGAAATGTAAAATAAGGGGGTTAGGCGAGCTCGAGTTCGCCCTCTCTCTTTACTACTCGCTTGCCAAATTGATGACCAGTTACGGACAAGCACGTCTGTTTAATTCAACGCAATAATATTGCGAGTTAAGTGGGTATTATGCCGAACCCTACATTTTTTATGTAATAAGTTCCCAGATAAAGCAAAAAACCAGACCACGCAGTGTAGGGTTCCGTAGATTGTAAGATTCTATAGTTAGTATTTCAGTTTCATTAATTGATTTTGATTTAATTACCTTATTATACATATAGAGAGTACCTACTCTTCATATAATATCGTATGCCGCCAAAGTTAGTATAACTTATTCAAAATTACCAACAAACTTTGACCCCTGCACTCCTTGAGGTTGTGCGGAAACAGAGACCAAAATATACAGGGCATATAAAATAGCCTATATCTCAGAAGCTTGTTCACAGATCTCGTTCAAATAGTTGACATAAAATGCAATCGATGTACAATCGTTGATAGTATTTATTATCTGTTATACCTCGCCTGTTGTAAAAAGAGCGCTGACGGCGATACAGTTTATAACGCCGTCAGCGCTCTTTTTACAACGGGCGGGGTATAGAAGCTACATTTTTAGATTTTTCAATGTCCCTGTAGGAAAGTAAGAGAGGGACACACATTACTAACAACTTTAGGAGCTCATATCTCGCTACATATTAACTAAATCAAAAAACGAATTGGAAACTTTCATGTAATATTTGAGGACACATCCAACGATACCCCGTTCGATAATATACTTGAGGTTTTTAGGGTTCCGTAACTCAAAAACCGGACAAGTGCGAGTTAAACTCGCGTGGAGAGGGTTCCGTTCCCGTACATAAATCTCTGAAATTTACTACGTTACTTTAAATACCGTGTAGACTTCTTATAGGTTTTCCTGTAATCTATAGGTAAAGCACTATTTTCTGATATTTTTTTCAAAATTTTAGGTTAGTTGTTTCGAAAATAAAGGGGAGGGGGAATGGTCAATTTTCACCTATTTTCCTAAATAACTTCTAAACTGTGTTACTTGAAATTTAATAAAATATATATATTTAAGATCCTCACAATAAGCCCTTTCGTTTGATATGTCACACGCTATAGGTTGCATAACTTTTCTTTTCTAATTTTCTAATTTACCCCCCGAAAGTGGCCCCCATGTTTAAAATTCATATATATACGTCACGCGTCCGTGTTGCGGTCACCGACTTACTTAGGTATACCAAATTTCAACTCAATCGGTCTAGTAGTTTCGGAACAAATTGGCTGTGACAGACGGACAGACAGACAGACAGACAGACACACGAGTGATCCTATAAGGGTTTCGTTTTTCCTTTTGAGGTACGGAACCCTAAAGAACGGAACCCTTATAGGATCACTCGTGTTGTTGTCTGTCTGTCTGTCACAGCCGATTTGTTCCGAAACTTCTGGACCGATTGAGTTGAAAATCGGTAGGTTAGGTACAAATATGTGAGTCTGTGACCGCAACATGGACGTGTAACGTAAATAAAAGAATTTTAAACATGGTGCCCACTTCTAAATTAGAGAATTAATAATTAAAGCTTTGCAAAGTGTGCGATATCAAATGAAACGGCTCGTGAAAATCTTAAACGTGTATTTTTGCAAATTTTAAGATAAATAAGTTATTTAGGAAAATAGGCAAAAATTTACCATTTTTAGGGTTCCGTACCTCAAAAGCAAAAAAGGAACCCTTATAGGATCACTTCTTTGTCCGTCTGTCTGTCTGTCTGTCTGTCTGTCTGTCTGTCTGTCTGTCTGTCTGTCTGTCTGTCTGTCTGTGTGTCAACCCTTTTTCTCAGGAACGCGTGAAGGTATAGTTGAAATTAACATCAAGTACTTAAATATGCAATCTCTTAGAGCCGTGAAAAAATCAATCTTCTAACTCAACGCAATCAAAAGATTTATGCCACATAGGTATTATATGCAAGGGATACGAAACCTATAGGCGTCTTTCACGTACAATTAGCGGGCGCGGACGCGGTGGCGGGCGCGCTGACTTGGCTTACACCGCACGTGCGTTTCGTATGTGAACATTTGCATACAACGCCATATGTTTGATATTTCGTGACCGCGCCCGCGTGTTAACGTGAAAGACGCCATAGGGTCCTTCCCGTTGACCTAGAATCTGAAATTGGCAAAAACCCTCACTAGATGATTACTGTTCGAATGGGCCGGCTCGACCGGGGTAGTACCACACTGTCACAGAATATCGGCGTAAAGTAATAGCTTGCTATTGCGTTTCGTACGGTGAGTGACGAGATCCGGAGGCCTATTCCCTCATCCCCATCCCATCCCCATTCCCCATCCTCCCTAGACTGGCAACGCAGTGGCAGCACCTCTGGTGTTGCAGATGTCCATGGGCGGCGGTGACCACTTTCCATCAGGTGGGCCGTCAGCTCGTTTGTCAGTCAATTGACATAAAAAAAACCCTTGTCTTACAGTTCAAGTAAAGGAACGAGTCCGAAAACTGTAAATTAGTAGTGACATCACAAAAAAAATGTTTAACAGAATAACCTTTACAAAGTCGTATCACACTCGACGGTCGCACGGAGATAGGAGCTTGCGAAAGTAATTTTTTGTCTTATTTCATAGGTAGGTTGTAAATGGTTCAATTTTTTTTTTCAAGGTATTGTCTGTTTTTCATAGGTAAGTACAGGACCACCTGCGCGCGAGTCAGACTCGCACTTGACCGGTTTTTGAAAAAATACAGAAAATATTTCCATACCTATAAATAGATTATAGAAAAACCTATAAGAAGTCTATGATATTTAAAGTACCTACTTGTAACAGAAATTTCTCAATATTTGTACGTATGAACGAAATTACCTTTGCAAGGTCGTATCAAACTCGACGGTTGCACAGGGATAGGAGATAGAGAAAGTTTTTTTTTTTCACTTCCCAGTTTCATATATTAAGTGCAACACTTTTTATTTTTCATAATTTCACTACACATTAATATAAAGACAGAAGGATACGTTAAACCGTCTTATCTCTAAGTGCGTCTCTCTCACACTAGTGCCGTTGAAAGAGATAGTCATAGAGATAAACGGGTTTAACTTATCTTTGTGTCTTGCATGTTAGGGCCGCTGAAGACATAATTATACGAATTAAATTTCTACGCTACGGAACCCTAAAGCATAATTTCCACCAAACGGTCCGCATCGCTACGGATCGGAACGGATTTTACAATCTTTAAACGATATAAATCATGTACACAGTATTTAAAGTCTTTATTTACTAGCCGCGCGTCGCAACATAGGTAGGTACCTACTTTCGGCTACGATCGCGTGTCGCGACTCGCGGAAGACGCCCGCGGTCAAGCTGCTGTGTGCGGCTAGGTAATATAGACTTTAAAAACTGTGAACATGATTTAATATCGTTTAAAGAATGTAAAATCCGTTCCGATTCGATGCGATGCGGGCCGTTTGGTAGAAATTATGCTTAAAAAGGCCTCCATTACGAGTCTAGAAGTAAATCATAATATTATTGCTTTTTGGTAACCGATCAGACCTTGACTTTGATCACAACGGGACCAACTTGGAGAAATAATCTATCGATAAAATAAAATAAACCGGCCAAGTGCGAGTCTGACTCGCACGCCGAGGGTTCCGTACTTACCTATGAAAAAGGACTAAAAATAACTTTCGCAAGCTCGTATTTCCGAGCAATGGTAGAGTGTGATACGACCTTGCAAAGGCTATTTCGTTATCAAATCATCAAAGATCAGGAAAGTCAATTAATGCCCAAATTTGTTTTGTATGAGAATATTGAAACCATTATAAAATAGTGAAAAAATCAAAACGCATAGACCTGGATTTTGTACTGACTGACAACCATTAACGGTTAACGGTTAACATTTAAGGGGTGGAAATCGTTATCGCCTTTTGTATGAAAAGCCGTAGCTTCACACTCCTCTTAATGTTTTTATTTTTCTCGCAGGTAGCACTCAGCTGTTTTTTACATAACACTGCATTAAGCATAGCAGTAAGTTGCATACATGTTATTAATTGCATAGCTTGCAAGGCCTGGGCCATTTTAATAGCAGCGATACTCAACTTGTTGAAAACTTCTTTGCTATTTTTTATTTTAAGGCGCAAATTTATTCATATTGCATTTGCATTCACTAAAGCTATGCCAGACCAGAACTTTAAAACACTGAACTATAAACGTGAGTCTAGTAAAGGCAAACTTAAAACCTTCCAAAAGTTTTTAGACCAATTGTCAGCCGAGCCGCAGCTTAGCGAATTATACAGTTAGCTGAATTTCAGTTACGCTTTGATGGGATGGTTCCCTTTACAGACTGAGATAGAAATGCTGTCAGAGGTAGAACTAGACGGAACTATGCAAGCATGTCTTCTGCACATCTGATTCGGAAGTATTCTCAGAACCTTGACTCCGGTGACAAAGAATTTGAGGTACCTAAGCTCTGTATTAACAGTTGTCAAAACACACAATTCAAATTTCAATAACCTGCCCAAAATTGATTTACCTCGCTTTGAAGGTGGTTATCACAACTGGCTTGAATTTAGAGATACCTACGTATCTCTTGCTTATTCACGATATACGATATTATAAGCAAAATCAACAAATTTCATCATTTGCGAGCTTCCCCAAAGATAGTGCTGCAATATTTATACAAAGTTTGGATCTTATGAAAATGAAAATGAATATGTTTATTTTGCAAGTAGGCCACACGAGGTCTTTCATTATATCTCTGAATCTACCAGCGCTTCGAAAGGTTACATCTGCTGAGAAAACGCCGTAAGAAACTCAGCAGTAAGTCGTTTTTCAACTTTCAAACAGTAAGTAACTATTTAATAGCGAGGCAGTTAGTATCTGATAAATATGGCAATCAGAAATAGATAGTCAACAATCATGTCAATGCTTTGTTCAATATTGAGCCAATTGAGGCAGGGAATCAAGCCACGCCTTAAAAAATATTATTCACGTCACAAACAAAAATGTACGTACTCTCTAATCATTATGTCAGCCAACAGATCATTGGGACACGCTTATTATCAAGTAATAATATTTGAATTTATGCGATTCAAATGTATATTTTAATGATTTCCATGTGTAAGATAAACTTCTTTACGTAAATACCACTACTATTTATAAACACTATATTAAATGCTCATTATCTTACTACGAAAGGAGTAGGCTTCAATTTTCATTCAGGCCCACCCTAGTTTGGTTTGAGGTCCGTCGGATATTAGCGTTAAGGAAAAATTATAGCTTAAGAAAATTGTTAAGTCAATTGTAACTTATTAACTTTGATAACGTTTTTTATTATAATTAATAAGGCAGACAGACGGACAGAGGGACAACCAAGTGATCCTATAAGGGTTCGTTTTTTTTACTTTTGAGGTACGGAACCCTAACAACGAGGGATGTTTGTCATCGCGGCAGTGAGTTGGTCACTGGCTCAGCATAATGCTGAAGTGTCAGACACCCGCATCACTGATTTTCAGGCAGCGACGTCTGTAGCAATCGGATCGCTATACAAACACACTAAACTCTAATAGCTTCACAAAACTACTTAGATAAATAAGTGGTAAGTATATATAAGAATTAATATTGTAGCTTTTGAAAGAAAAAACTAAAATGCTCTACACGCAAAAACCTTACCTGAACATACTTTACTATATAATTATTAAATAAAAATAGCAAGTTGATTAATCTTACGCCATTGCCAACTAATGTTCGGGACGAAATAATCGATTTCACTTTGAGACCTTGAATGGTCGGCGAGTGCGAGGGAGAGGTCCGTTGTCTTTGGTTTATCTTAAGTCGACTGCAGAGCCATGCACGCCTGGTATTTTCCCCGAACTGAGTGAATCCGGATGGGTGGCTGATGCTAAATTCTCCAGTTGTTTCAAATAAATGGGCAAAGAAAGATTTGTACATTGTATTGTTATTATACTGCTATATTTTTCGTAAGTTGAGTTGGATGCATTGATAGTTTAATTAGGTACTTTTATAATATTATGGTTGGGCTCAAACAGCACCTAGAAAAAAAATCTAGTGCCTTTACAGCCGCCTCGCAAAAACATTGGAATTCAGGTCTCAATAGGTACTTTTCATAGAATATAATAGGTAACTACAATAAATAAATAAACTACAATAATTTTTAGGGTTCCGTACCTCAAAAGGAAAAAAGGAACCCTTATAGGATCACTCGTGTCTGTCTGTCTGTCTGTCTGTCCGTCTGTCCATCTGTCACAGCCAATTTTCTCCGAAACTACTGGACCGATTGATTTGAAATTTGGTATACCTACATATGTAAGTCGTTGACCGCAACACGGATGCATATCGTGAACAAATTCATTTTAAACATGGGGGCCACTTCTGGGGGGTAAATTAGAAAATTTAAAAAAAAGTTACGCTAACTATATCATGTGACATATTGAATGAAAGGGCTTATTGCGAGGATCTTAAATATGTTTTTTTTTGGAATTTTTAGTTGAATGGTTTGGAAGTTATTTAGGAAAATAGGCGAAAATTGACCATTCCCCCCCCCCCACTTACCTCCGAAACTACCGGCCTTAAAATTTTGAAAAAATAATACAGAAAATAGTTCTTTACCTATAGATTACAGGAACACCTATGAGAAGTCTATAGTATTTAAAGTAACATAGGAAATTTCAGATAATCATGTATGGAACGGAACCCTCTCCACGCGGGTTTAACTCGCACTTGCCCGGTTTTTTAACAAAACTCTAACAAAATTCTTATAAAGGGTACATTCTAACTAATCAAAACAAGAAATCCCTATTATTTATAATTTCTAACAAATTATCCAGTAACATCTGAATCTTTCTTTATTCCTCCAAATTATGTTTTTGTAGTCATGTAAGCCGTTCATCTTAAGAGCAATGATTGTATATGCCAATGTTATATAAGAAACGGATACACGTACTTGAACAAGTATGTGTATACCTACCTGTATTTATTAAGAATATGTATATGTACGTACGAACTTCAAACACTTACGTACGGTACGAAGAACCGAACCGTCCGGATGCTCAGACCCGCCGGCGCTAAGATCACGGATAGATACACGTGAAATCAAGAGCTCTACTTAAGACTAAGTAGTAGACGACTGTTTTCACATACTATGAAAATGAAAATGAAAATGAAAATATTTATTTTGCAAGTAGGCCTCACGGGCTCTTTTACATGTCTGAATCTACCAGCGCTTCGAAAGGTGACATTTGCTGAGAAGAAACGCCGCAAGAAACTCAGCAGTAAGTCTTTTTTCCACTTTAAAATTACATATAACTAAAACTAACATAAAAAGTGCAACAAATAAACCTAATGGGCACAAATTAATTATCGTATACAACTAATAAGGGAGATGTATAGTCTCCGCGTCTGAACAAGTAAATTTAAGTGCCTTAGAGATGTATAAAGTCTCTAAGGGTCATAATAATAAGAATAATATTAAAACAGAGAAAACATCTAAATTGATTAATCTAGGTTACATGGAGATGTAGACAGTCTCCATGGTCAAGTACAAAGATGGAGATGTAAGGTCTCCAAATATCAAAAACAATCTGAAATATAACATTTCATGTCCTAATAATACAAATATTATTGGCTATTAAGCCAAAAGGTCAATAACAGTTTATTAAGGAGACACAATAGGAAACGGAGACAGCGCCAGGAAACGACATACAGACTCCCGGACACTACGAGGTTACACTGTTGCGTTTCTTGGCCTCAGAGCTGGCCAAGCTTCTTTATCATTTAAATAATCTTCAACTCTATAATATCCTTTCTTAAGCAGCGAGTCTTTAATGTACCGTTTAAATGGATTAACAGACAAGTCCCATGCTTCAAGGGGAACTTTGTTGTAGAATCTTATGCAGTTCCCCAAAAAAGATTTACTTACTTTCTTAAGGCGAAACTTAGGAACAAGGAGCTTATTCTTACTACGTGTATTAAAATTATGGACATCAGACACTTTCTTAAAACCTTTAATATTCTTGTGCGTATACAAGATCACCTCATAAATATACTGTGAAGCTACTGTAAGGATGTCAATTTGTTTGAAACGGTCTTTTAACGAATCACGGCAGCCCAGGTTGTAAATGGACCGGACTGCTCTCTTCTGTAGAATAAAGACCGTTTCGATGTCAGCCGCCTTACCCCAGACCAGGATGCCATAAGACATAATACTATGAAAATAACTAAAATAAACAAGTCGCGCTGTTTCCACATTGGTAAATTGACGAATTCTTCTTACAGCATATGCAGCAGAGCTCAGTTTGTCTGCAAGAACGGATATGTGTGGCCCCATTGTAAATTGCGGTCAAGAGTTAGCCCAAGAAAAACTGTCTGATCTACAAGACATAGGTTTTCTCCATTTAAAGTAAGGGCTGCGTCTACCTGTGTAACATTAGGTAAAGAAAATTTAACACATTTAGTTTTCTTCGCATTAAGAAGCAAATTGTTAGCTGTAAACCATTTAAGCACTTCCTTCAAGGTGTCGTTGATATGACTATAGTCTTCCTGCTGTCGATTTACTTTAAAAATCAGCGAAGTATCATCAGCAAATAAAACTATGTCACACTTGTTATTTATAAGGCTAGGTAGATCGTTTATATAAACAAGGAAAAGGAAAGGGCCCAAAATAGATCCTTGGGGCACTCCGAGCTTCACAGGTAAACCAGAAGACTGCACTTTGTTAACTACTACTTTCTGAATCCTCTGGCTAAGATAAGATTTTACAAGGTTTAGTGCTTTAACTGATAATCCATAGTGCTTGAGCTTATATAAAAGTGTCTCATGCTCAACACAATCGAATGCTTTTGAGAGGTCGCAGAAAATACCAATCGCATCTTGCGAATGTTCCCATGCTTCATAGATATGCCTAATAAGCACTGAGGCAGCATCTGTTGTCGAACGACCCTTTGTAAAACCAAATTGCTGATCGTGAAGCAAATTATTAGTATTAAAATATTGAAGCATTTGGTTAAGAACAATTTTTTCAAATACTTTACTTAACACTGGAAGAATAGAAATAGGTATAAAATTACCAGGGTCGGATTTACTTCCAGCTTTGAACAAAGGAATTACTTTACTGTGTTTCATCAGGTCTGGGAACACACCCGCATTGACACAAGAATTAAACACGACGGAAAGATATGGCGCTACAATGTGAATAACCGATTGGATAACTTTTACAGAAGTACCCCAAAGATCCTCAGTATTCTTCAACTTCAGGGAATTAAAAGTTTGTACAATCTCATAAGGGTCTGTGTGTTGAAATTCGAAATCCGTCTTACCTCTTATCGCAGCATAGTCTAGATATGAACCTGCAATCGCAGTAGAGGAGTTGAGTTCACGAGTGGTGCTTACCGCTATATTTGCGAAGAATCCTTCAAAAGCGCCTGCCACATCTGAATCAGACGTCAGAATTTGATTTTCCACTCTCAATTTAAAGTGACATTCACGGGGTCTTGATTTACCTGTTTCAGTTTTGATAACGTTCCAGGCTGCCTTCACCTTGTTATCTGCTGTTTTAACTTTATTGCTAAGATAGATTGACTTAGCGACGGCACATGCTTTTTTAAATACCTTTGAATATTTTTTGACATATTCGGTGAAGTTGGCATCTTGGTTGTAGTTCTTCTCTTCGTATAACTCGTACATCTTGGTTCTGCTTCTATGAATGCCTACTGAGGCCCAATCACTAAACCTAGGTTTGTTAGTACCATTTCGGATAGTTTTAGTTTTGAAAATGGTTCCAAACTCGTAATTAATAACATTGGAAAGGTCCTCGTATAGTAGATTAGGGTTAGTTTCTATAAGGGGGGTAACAGGAATCTTGCTCATTATGTTATTTTTAAACTTTTCTACACGACTTACAGTTATGGGCCTGTATGTTATTGACGATTGATGTTGTTTAACAAACACCCTGAAGGAAGTATGTATTAGTAGTATGTGCACGGTGTCGTGCTAATATATTATTGTTACCTACTAAGGTGCTCCGGCTAGTGAACGGGATATGTGGGTTCTCGATTTAGAATGGGTTTACTCCTTGCGAAGTTATTATGAAGCGAGCGCCTGGACGCTACAGATGTAGTGCATAATTAATTTCCATCGTGTTTTATCGGAAAAGTTCGTATTTATAGTGCTCTCTCAGTTAGCTTCAGCAGGCCACCAATTCTCGGTGCATTCGAGATAATCTCACAATCGAGATTAAACGTCAGTGCATACAGTCATTTGACCCAACTGTATGAATCTGACGTTTAATCTAGTAATCGACATTATCTCGAATGCATCGAGAATTGGGGGCCAGTACCCATCATACCATGCTGTCATTTTTCATTTTGACGTTTGACAGTAAATAATAAAGTTTCATATTAATGAATGTAAACATGTCACTCATTTAATACAATAATTAATTGACACTTCGGGTCCCGTCGTCTTCCGATTCATATCCGAGTTTTACCGATGGAAACATATTATTCACTATATCTGTACTCGAGTTTTTAAACGAAATTGAGAAAAGAGAGTTTCTTTGCTGAACATTTACGTCTTGTCACACTGAGTACATATTCTTGCTTAGGTTGTTTACTTGAAAATATTAGGTAATCCCTATTTTAAGGAACGAATGCAACAGCACAGAGGAAACACAGTGATAACTCCGTCTTTGTGGTTTTGCATAGGCTTTCTTTCACTCACAACGCAATTAAAGTTCTCCGGAACCGTACCTACCATTACCATGAGCTGCGCAAACCGCTCTCGCTAGCGTAAACTATCGCTCGGTCCCTTTTACTTGTATCGGCAGCAAGCAGTATTTCCGATAGATTTCGATAGCGAGAACAATTTGCGCAAACTCATGGAAAGGGCTCGGCTCCGGGTCATAACTTAGAATTAGCTCCTAAGGCAGATACACGCTCATCCACGCATGTGTGGTGCTTCTTAACCTTTTGACCGCGAAGCATGTCTGAGAAGTAACATGAATTTCAAGTTTAAGTCAAGGTAATGAAGCACTTTTTTACCCTGTATCTGACAGCTGCAGCCGACTGGGGCGGTCAAAAGGTTAAACCTAAGGTTATGGTGTACATCAGGCGATGCGAAAAATAATAAAACTGAAATTGAGAGCGGCACACTGCGAAGAAGAAACAAGCCGAAAAAAAGAGGAAAACAAACATCCTGACGGGCGATGGAAATGGATTTAGCTGGAGAATCGTACAGGCCGCTTTTCTGAAATGATCATCACATATTTTTATAAAATTACCTAGGAGTAGGTATTTTGACCGCGCGAACAGCGTCATCTGCTGTCATCAGCAATATGTTTACTGTCTTTTGTCTAATTTTCTTTTGCGCGGAATAAAATAACGTGTTCTCACAGGATTACAAGCAAGGAGTGTTTTGATTCTAAAAAACAAAACTAGACAAAAACAAATTACCTGCCTATTTGCCCTACCGCTGCGTTCAGTAAGAACCAAATATCTCTAGGTGTCACAAGGGATTCCGTGACAAAGAAACCCTTTATTTAAGAAAAATAAATAGGATTACGTAACGTTTCTAAAAAAACACTTACAATAATTAAAATTATCATTTTAATTTTTACATTAAACTGATAATCGTTGGTACGTACGTGTGAACGCACCTATGGACAAATTATGGACAAAACATCTTTCTTAGGTACCTAGGTATTTACCTACTTTTAAAAACGTTTCGTTTCTTGCAATTTGCGTGCAACAATAGGTATTTTGTGGTTATTTTACAAATGAGCGTAGGAATCATACCTACCTATTTCTCAAAATGTTATCAATGTAAGTAGGTAGGAACATTTATATAGGTACCTATCTACCGTAGGTATTTGTGCCTACTTTACCCCGAGTGAAATCTGCATATTGCAGAACTATTATTTTATTATAGAAGATTTAAGTTCGATTCTAAATAAAAATAAAATATTACTATTTTAAATTCTTGCGCTTCATTCCGAAACAATTCACGGCCTTGGATCTAGTGGAGCATCCAAATTGCGCGACGTTGTCAAATTTACCCGTGCACTCTAAAAAAACGCATCTAGCAACATCGCTCGCACCAGGCAGCGAAAGACGCACGCACACATGAACACCGACACCGACAGAGACAGGTGTAATAGGCGAGCTGCACCACGCACACACGCAGCGCCGCAGCCCTTAAAAGATTTCTCAGAAAAGCGAGGCGCACGCACATGTGGAGGGTTGATGTGTAATTACAGAAAAAAGTCAAAGGTACACTTGGTGGGTCCGGCGCAGCAAGCGCACCGCGCTGCGCCGGCGCAATCACATGGCAACGCTGCTTTATTTCGTTTTTGCAACGAACACGTGAGAATGAGCGATACTTTTCAGGTAATAATAGATTCATCGTACCTACCATCTTAGGACTAATTAATCGAACGTGGTCACAAGTAGTCTTGTGGCTCTGCCCACTCCATTAGGGATTTCGGGCGTGTTGCTATGTATGTATGTATGTATGTAGGTACCTATGTAATAATAGGTTTATTACTGCAAAGACCATTAAGTGAGCCATCCTGGTCGAGTAATTTAGAAGTCCCATCTCGAAGATGGTAAATTATGGTCGAAGCATGTAGGGCCGTAAAAGAAATGTTCCTAGGTATATTTAATAAATTATAAACAAATCTGAAACATAGAGCGTGGTATTTCAGTACCAAACAGCCAATTGTAACAAAATAATTAAAAAAAATTTTTTGATATAGTTATTAAGTAGGTATTGTAAGTTTTAGTAATTAATTATAAGTTCAATAAAAATGTTATTTTGTCCTCAATTACTTTTTATCTTGTGTGTAACCGACTGCATAATAAAACTCTTTACTCACTTTAAAATATTGTCACGGACAGTTTAAAAAGATAATACTTACCTACCTATTATGGTATGAAATGAATTGCAACTTTTCTGGACACTTATTGATTTCAAATTCAAATCTCTTCGATTTCCTGGAGATATCAAATTTCTTTCTAGGATGCAATACCTACTTTCGAGCTTCTCTCTATAGAAGTCATATAGAAAAGGAATATTCATATATAATACTACGTGATTTGATTTGATATACCTAGGTATGTAATAGTGTGTCGTAGTCTATGTAATAGAAAGCAGTTATAGGTATATTCTTTTAATCTGCAGTGAAAGAAAGGTAACAAACAGTCAGCCAGCACGTCGGTGTATGGTGAGACGTAAGTTAAAAAAGTATTTGTTCGTGGACGAGATAAAACAAATCGAGCCAGGGGTTGCATTGCATCGCAGAGATAGGGGTGCACTGGAATGCAGCATAAAAAGCGATTTACAGTTAACCCGGGGCCGGGGGTAGCGCCGCGCAACCGGTTTCTACGATCCTTTCCTCCTCTAGCTGTTATTTCCTGGGTCATTTTATACAGGCATTCAGCGTATAAAATTATATGATGAAAATATAAACTTATAGAGCTCATACAGGGATGGTATGATATCTTAGTACCTAGCTACGAACATAGAATGGAATGACTAAATAGGCCAGTAGTGGAACAATTAATTTGAATAAGTGAAAGAATCTTAAATATTTTTGAATTATCACTTATGTTTATGAACCGGTGACTGATGCCTGTAGTTATATTTTTTATTTAATTCATGAACTGCATTATGGTGATGTAGTACAGATAGGCACAGAGGGCGCGACTGCCGCGGTGGGAGCATCTATTTTAGAAATTGCATAAAATATTATCCAGCCTTGATAATAGTTTATTTTGTAACGAAAAACTTAAATATTAAATTTCGTGTTTCTCACATTTTAAATGTCGCAACTCCCATACAAAATGACATCCCTGATTTTTGCTCTTAAGAGTGGAAATACTAAAAGCGCTCAAACAGTTCAAAGTTAAGAGTAATGTGAACCTACGGCTTTTCATACATAAGGCGATAACGATTTCCACCCCTTAAATGTTAACCGATTTTGAACATTTATTTATAGGTTATCGTTGTCAGTCAGAACAAGAACGTATAGACCTAGATTTTGTTATGACTGACAACCTATCAAAAATTGGTCAAAATCCGTTAACACATATAAGGGGTGGAAATCGTTACCGCCTTTTGTATGAAAAGGGTGATTTTTGCCTTTAAATTTTAAATTTTTCCTACTAAGGCACGTGACTTAACACCAGTCAAGAGTCACGACACGACGTATGACGTTTGCATAGGTCGGTTGCGTTCCGAATCACGCTGCCTACTTTAATCGTTGTGATCACCGTGAGTGTTATTTGGACCGCACTCTTATACAAAATTATGTTTTTTTTGACGTTTACGACCGGTTTTAGTAAGTTGACGTCACACGCGACAGCTGACACTAAGTTAGATGCAGTTAAATAGTAGTTTGTGTTTTAGCGGCAAATATAAAACTGAAAAATATTTTTCATGCTTTTTCGTTGAAAATGGTAAAAAATTATTACGAAACTATTTTTACATATATATTCTAAAATGGCCTAACAAGTAGCCTTAAATATTTTTTTATTTAACCCACTTAGCGATGGAATTTCCAAACATCCCTGCTTAGTGAGTGAGTAGTTACGTTACAAAAGAGACCTACTACTTATTTCTGAGACCTACTCATTCATATCTTCATTTTCGTTTCATATCTCTAGGGTCACTAGTTTAGGCCCTGCATCCATGATTCAGTCAGTAAGGATAAGCAATTTTATAAGTATAAAATAACATAGGTACGAAGGAAAAAGAAAAAAGTTGTTCTTTATTTTTGTAAATTTCCAATCAATACATAAAAAACAGTACCGTGAGTCACTTATAGACAACGCACAGCCTAAACGGGTCGTCCTAGAGGTTTGAAATTTGTAGGAGACATTCCTCGAGTACCCTAGAGGTGCACTAAGTTTTTGACACTCCATCCCTAAAGGGGTGAAAAGGGGTGATAAAATTTGTATGGAAAATACCGTGGCGTGTCCGAGAGTAACTTATTAAATGTTTTTTTTTTTTTACTTATAAGTAACGTGACTTTAAAATCCAGTCACGACGTATGAATTTGCATAGGTCGGTTACGTTTCGAATCACGCATCGTGACTGTTATTCGGACCGCACCCTCATACAGACTATCCTTTTTTTTTGACGTTTACGACTGGTTTTAGTAAGTTGACGTCACAGGCGACAGCTGACAGTAAGATAGCGTTTTAGCGGCAAATTTAAACATGTACTTTTTATTAATGCGTTTAATAAATAAAATATTAATAAATGTGCTTTATAAGTGTGCTTTTAAATATTATTCACCTTGAAAAAAAAAAACATTACTAAAATATTTATACTTAATGTAAAATGACCTAACATGCAGCCACATTTTTGTGGCTGTGGCGGGTCCACTATTTTAATATAAATTATTATTGTGATTTAATTTTTGTTTTATTTACTTACCTACTACTTACCAAATTAAAATAAATGTTACAAAAAGAACATGCTTTGTAAACATTGATTAACGTACGTGGTACCGAGTAACTAGAGTACCGGGAGACCCGGTTATTTTTGAGACTGTGACCGGTAATCAAAAATTAGAGAACCGGGGTCTATATTAAGATACATATACAGGTATCCTCTAAGTAGTGGACAATCTTTCAGTTCTGGATAGCCTAATTGATGACTGTACAAATGTGAGATTTAAAATAATAAAAATAAAATAAAAATGTTTATTTCAGGCTGGTGCCTATAGAAATTGTTAGTACTTGACAGAAAATCTGAAGCTATGTTAGTAAATACAGTCTAAATTAAATTAAATTACATTGAAATCTATTGCAAAATATTAACTAAAGAACCCCGCACAAAATGTTCGGAAAAAGCCGTTCGGTCGATTTGGCTGAAATTTTGTGGAAATATAGCCTCTAATACTCTGATGAACTGTGAGAAGTTGCAACTTTAAGTAATGACTAGTTTTTAAGATATCATTATTTCTATGTTCAGTATTTTTTACTTACATATTATTCTTATTAGTTAACGTACAAGGTAGGAACCTGGCTAATCATTATTT
This sequence comes from Tortricodes alternella, assembly GCA_947859335.1. Classification (NCBI taxonomy): domain Eukaryota; kingdom Metazoa; phylum Arthropoda; class Insecta; order Lepidoptera; family Tortricidae; genus Tortricodes; species Tortricodes alternella. Next base: position 14,008,491 of record OX401970.1, on the reverse strand, counting down.
CCGTGGCAATATCGGGATAAAAAAACACTCGAAAGTTCAAGCTATCTTCACGCCTTCACGATGTTTCTTTTCGTCCAGTTCCATTCAAGCTTGAGCGTGGAAAAGTAACAAACTCGTAGGTATGTAGGTACATTACGATACTGAACTGTACTAGTTATAATTAATTGATATGTTATTGGTTTTACTAGGCTAGCTTTGTGCATTGAATGCGTTAATTATGGTATAAAGCGTTCTTAATGATGGATACTTCAGACTTTCTTCGTATCGGGCAAAACCTAAAAACCATAAGATTACTGTAACGTGAACGCATGTACCGAGGGTTCTTGCTCTACTTTTACACGTGCAATAATAGCCTAAGATGGGATCTTCATCACACCCGTTATTGTGTTCTTGAATTCTGACATTTCTCAAGAGTTCTTTAAGCTGTTCGTCATTTGAATTGGTCTTGGTACTTCATAGATAGATAAGAGACTATATGCAACTGTGTAGTTACATACGTCAATACTACGTAAATAACTATGTATTTTAAAATAGCTATATTTTAATAACTGGTCATTAATTAAAGTTGCAACTTCTCACAGTTCATCAGAGTATTAGAGGCTATATTTCCACAAAATTTCAGCCAAATCGACCGAACGGCTTTTTCCGAACATTTTGTGCGGGGTTCTTTCAAAAATTCGAAGTGTTGTTATAACACTACTAGTAAAAACCACGTGGAATAATATATTCGTTGCTTAAATGTTGCGTTGTTGTTCATTGGATATAAGTTTATGTTAACAATTAATGGCTCAAAGACAGTATACTCCAGTCAAATTGCCTAATACCTATGTTCTTCATTTATGGCGAATGCGGAGGCAATACAAGTGAAGCTACTGAACTTTACTTAGGAAAATACTGAAACGCGGACTATCCGGACTATCGTGTTGTTTCTCAGGTTCACATTGCGTATAGCGAAGGAAGAATACCAGGTCAAGGAGTAGGTTGTCGCACAGAAGGACGACCGCCACCTGATTATGACGAAATTGCGCTATAGCAAATCGTGACTCCGATCCATCAACCTCCGGTAGAGCTAGCACAGCACACTGGAATTGGAAAAACTAAGTACTGTTAACAAAATATTGAAAAGGTATGACTTTCATGTGGTACGTGTGCAAACTCTTTTACCGAGGGATTATGCCCTAAGAGTAGCATTCGTTTGGGTATATGCTGCGTAAAATGCATCAGCTTCGCTTACGTTTCCTCTACATTCGCCATAAATGAAGTCAAATCTTTAAGACATTAATTGTTAACATAAATAAAAATCCAATGAAGTACAACACAACACAGCATTGCAAGCGACCGAATATTCATGTGTAAAAACCACGTGGAATTATTATTCCACGTGGTTTTTACCAGCAGTATTATTACACAACTTTGAATTTTTAAATTTGGAATATGAATATGTTAAAAATGTTGCATTTCCTTCAAAACAGGTTGTTTAATTCGAGTTTGATAATTTAATAAAGTTAATGTTTATGAATAATTTGCGAAATGTCTTCTTTAGTTTTTAAAATTAATTCAAGTATTTTATAATTTTAAAATCCACATTAAGTGGGCCAAATTTAGAGAGAGTAGCATTTTACATGATCATTAATTTTTTTACACCGCTTGATTTGAATGAAAGTAATCAATAGAAATTCTCAATTTTCAAAACTTGTGGTTCTCGTCTAGAAATAAAGGAAACCCTCTACACAATGTTTTTTTTTTAATTACAATTTAAATGATAACTAATTAACTACTAACTATAACTTTCATATGTACGTATGCAAACTCTTTTACAGGGGGTAATGCCCTAAGAGTAGCATTCAATTGGTTTGGGTATTTTTCTGCGTAAAGTGAATCAGCTTCACTGACATTTCCTCTGCATTCGCCATAAACGAAGTCAAGTCTTTAAGACATTAATTGGTAACATAAACATCCATTGAAGTAGAACACAACATTGTATTGCAAGCGACCGAATATTCATGGGTGAAAACCACGTGGAATTATTATTCCACGTGGTTTTTAAAAGCAGTGTTATTACATAACTTAGAGTTTTTAAATTTGGAACATGGAATGTGTTTAAAATTAAGCATTTCCTTCAAAAAAGGTTGTTTAAGTAATTGGAATTTGACAATTTAATAAGGTTAATGTTGAAGAATTTTCCAAATATCTTCTTTATTTTTTAAAATTAATTCGAGTATGTTATAATTTTAAAATCCACATTAAATGGGCCAACTTTAGTGAGAGTAGCATTCTACATGATTATACATTTTTTACACCGCTTGTGTTGAAAGTTACTACTACTCAATGGTTTTTTAAAATTACAATTTAAAGGACAACTAATAAAGATCATTTTACAATAAACAGATTTGAGAAATTCTTTCAATCAAACTTATGGCGTCAAAAATACTAACTCGGGATACCACTTTTCTCACTTAAAAATCTCGAAAACTGTAAGACTTTTTCTAAACCTTAAATCTCACACTTGTACCATCATCAATTAGGCTATCCAGAATTGAAAGATTATCCACTATTTACGGGACATCCTGTATTTTACGCTCTTGTTTAATAATTAATAGTCCGCATAATATTTATGTGCACAATTGAATAAGTACGCTTTTATTTTTAACCTTTAGGCCGCCGTTGTCGACTATGTGTGACAGGCTATACAGGGTAAAAAAGACCTTCATTACCTTGACTTAAAGTTGAAATTCGCGTTACTTCTCAGACATGCTCGGCGGCCAAAAGGTTAAAGCGCGTAGACACTAAAGCCTGTCGGAGTTGATCTGCGCACGGAATGCTTCTCCCATGGCCAACTTTACGTTGCGAGTTCGAGTGTGAGCGGTTGCACCCGTCTAAATTAGCCATTGCGAGTCTCCGGGCGGGTAGATCTTTGCGAGGCTCTCGTCTTTGTGGAATTAATGATGATGGTATCGATATCAGCGCGATAATTACCACGCAAGAGAGCGCGAGTGGCGTGACGTGAGTTTTATAATGCGCGGCGTAAGGGGCGAAATTCAAATAAGGACTAGTACTATTAGTACCCAACCAGTGGTCTAACTGCTAACGCTGTCTCTTTGACCAAGCACTGTCATAATATTAGGTCCTTACATATGAAATTGGCGTTTTGTACGGGAGGAATATCAGGTCAATTTTTTTTTTGTAAAATTTATTTAATTAAGCAAAGTATGCACCGTTGTCATCTATGCACTTTTGCCATCTCATAGGTAAATCATTGATCCCTTTATTAAAAAACACATGGGGGCGAGAATCAATAAACTCTTTGAAGGCGGTTTGGACTGCCGCATCGGAGTTGAAATTTTTTCCTTGTAAGAAGTTGTCAAAATTCCGGAAAAAATGGTAATCTGTTGGAGCAAGGTCCGGGGAGTACGGTGGATGTCGCAGAAATTCCATTTGTATCTCATCTAACTTAGTGGTTGCTTTTTTGTGCAGTGTGTGGTCTTGCGTTGCCGTGAAGCAGCAGTGGCCTAGAGCGATTGACCAATCTCGGTTGTTTAGCAGCTAGTTCTTCCTTTTGCTTCAAGTGGATTAATACAGTTTTATCACTTACCCCGAAGCCTGCAGCTATCTCTGAATTGCTTTGTGATGGATCCGCTTCCACAATAGCCTTTAATTCTTCATTTTCCACTTTGATCTCCGGCCGTCCACGGGGTTGGTTCTGAAGGTCGAAATTTCCAGAACGAAAACTTTGAAACCATAAACGTACCGTGCTTTCTTTTGCGACACATATGCCGTACACATCATTAATCCTTCGAGCTGTTTCTGCAGCACTGGTCCCACTGTATAACTCGTACTCGTAAATGTACCGATATTTCATGTTTTCCATTGTGCGGTAATAAGCGACGCCAAAGAAAAAAATAATGAGGAAAAAACTAATGAATTACTGTTTTCAAAACTCAAATGTACCAGCTAAATGAATTTATAAATGTGAATTTGGAAATCTTACCCATAGAGGAGATATTTCAGAACAAAGTGGTCAGTACGACAAAACGCTAACTTCATATGTAAGGACCTAATATTTCAAATAATTGAACACAAAAATTGTACAGCCCTACGTGGATGACGTTGCGGGTAAAAGCTATCCTCACTTAATATACAGATATAGTGAATAATATGTTTCCATCGGTAAAACTCGGATCTCAATCGGAAGACGACGGGACCCGAAGTGTCAATTAATTATTATATTCAATGAGTGACATGTTTATTTTCATTATTATGAAACTTTATTATTTAGTGTCAAATGTCAAAATAAAAAATGACAGCATGGTATGATGTGTACTGGCCCCCAATTCCCGATGCATTCGAGATAATTTCGATTGCGAGATTAAACGTCAGATTCATACAGTTGTGTCAAATGACTGTATGCACTGACGTTTAATCTCGATTGTGAGATTATCTCGAATGCTCCGAGAATTGAGGGGCCTGCTGAAGCTAATTGAGAGAGCACGATAATACGAACTTTTCCGATAAAACACGATGGAAACTAATTATGCACTACATCTGTACTACTAATATTATAAATACGTGTGTGTGTATGTGTCCATTAATTATCGGAACATTTTAAGGTTCCCGATGGAATAACTATAACCGAATTCCACGCGGACGAAGTCGCGGGCAGAAGCTAGTTTTAAATAATCCTGAAATTAACTACATGTCTCTGTCATAATCTCATTAAGATGTTTAAAATCATTGCAAAATTGTACAAACCCAAGACTTTTTAATAGAAAATATTTATTTATTGATTTTTTATATATACCGCATATTTAAGACGGTTTTAATAGTTTTAAATAATTTCTCTTAGCTCTTACAGCTTGTCCTGACAATTTGTCATTTTGATATTTAATAGCTTTGAAGTCGCTTGTACGATTTAAAACGATAAACGTGGACGGCACATGCAATAGATAGAACAAACTCCTTACCCATCGCAAGCGCCCCACGATTTTAGTTCAAAAGCTTAAAAGTACTTTCATAGCTATTAAAAATTCACAATAACAAGTTTTAAGGGCAATGGCTGAATTCAGAAAGGTCACTCAAATTGAGCTTTAATTAAAGTGACGTTTCAGTGACGTTTCTATAGGTTCACAACTAGCTGAGGGACATATAACTACTTAATATCTAGTCAAATACTTAAGTGGCGTTTCTGAATTCGGCCATGAGAACCTATTTTAAACGTTTTGGTCCGTATTAAAAACGTAGTAAGTATATAATAAATAGCTTTTTCACTTCTCATGGTCGTAAAGTTGTTATTTATGCTGAGAGAAGGCTGCATAAAATTGGTTTTTATGATCTTGTGCATAAAGTAACTTCTTCTTTTAAGACTAAGGCAATTAGGCCTTACAGCCACATACACAATACACCTTCATTTAATTGATATATTTTTATGAGATTTAGGTTATATCTTAATCTTAATATGTATTACTATCTAAATACTAATTAACGATTAAAACGGGCGTTTTTTACGTAAGTGCACACTTACGTAAAAAAATAACTAAATAATAAATAACTTGGCATTAAGGCTCAGACCATAGAAGACCGTCACAAAGTTGAAAAAAATAATTAGAAAAATTGTGTGACGGGAAGCTATTATTCGTCAAACAAAACTAAAGATTAGCTAAATTTGTTGTGTGGCGGTTGAAAATGCAATACGTTATTCGTAAGTAATTAAACAATGTGTTCGAGTAGTGATAGTGACGATCAGTAATGATTTCGCCTAAGACTGTAATGGAAAGAAATGCGAAAAATGTAATTCATAGCAAATGCTTAATCCTTGTTTTATTTCCTTACAATCGAAGTGAAAAGCAGAGTGTAAAACTCGAGTCGAGAATAAAACCCATTTTACCCTCGACGTGACTATCCACCCTCGCCGTACCGGCTCGGGTGGTTATATGCACGTCTCGTGTAAAATGGCTCATTTTATGCTCTTGTTGTACAATCTACTATTTCATTCCCCCATCTCGGAAAGAGTATTTTTGCTCTTCAATATCTGAGTACAAAAGCCGTTTTTAGCCGCTAGAGGGTAAAGTAAATTGAATTTAGAACATCGTGTGCACTAAGTTTGTGAATTCAAAACATTATTAAACCTATTTACTTCTACCGCCATGGTGACGAATTTATCATACAACCTTTTTTAATTTATTAAAAACTCAGACTCGGAACCTTCTTCGTGTACTTTTGTTTTAATTTACTTTGCGCGCGCCATTTTCTTTTCACGTCATATTATTAAAACCTTAGGTTAAAAACTCGCTGCGCTCGTGATTCAATTTTAGAATCCTTCGCTTGCTCGATCATCAAAATTGAGCACGCGGTTAAATAGCAACTTTGCAGTGTTTTGTAACAAATAACTATTAACCTTTTGACCGCCAAGCATGTCTGAGAAGTAACATGAATTTCAACTTGAAGTCATGGTATTGAAGGACTTTTTTACCCTGTAGCCGCTGACGGCTGCAGCCGACTGTGGCGGTCAAAAGGTTAACTACCGAGCGAGTGAACTGTCTCCGTTTGAGCTTGGGCAAAAATGCTTTCGTATGTCCGTCCGGTTGTTCAGCGGCTGCCCATTTGTTCTCGTCTACAGGGGGGTTACCACTATCTCTTAATGCGATTCTCTTTAGGCCCTAAACTGAACTGCATAGCTATTTCGTACCACGAATTTGTATTTACATACGTAAAATATATTGTGAGGTATGACATAGGGACACACTTTCAGCTTAGGGCCTAAAAATAATCGCATTTAGAGATCGTGGTAACTCCCAGGTCGCATCTCTCAACCGATTCTCGTGAAATTTTGTGAGCAGGTTCGATATTTATATAGGCAGGTTGTTAATTCAGATTTCGAAATTTTTAAAAATGGCGGGTATTTGCGATTATTATTTTGGTTTCTTTAACCTTTGATATCTTGTAAAGTATGTATTTGAATGATATAGTGTAAAGGCCTATTTTAATCTACATTAAATACCCAAGGTAAAGAAAGTATTTTCTTGGATCAGGATTCTGAATAGGAGAAAATAGCTTCGCAAATCAACTAATATTTTTAATAATTATTTTAAAGTTTAAAAAAAATACTGAGTCAATCTTAGGGGACAGATATATGGCATTGCGGACTTTTCTATAGGTTTTTTAAAGAACTACAATTCTTTAGTACATTCTTTCGATATATCTCTTAAAGTATAGCCAGCGTAAGGCATGTCAGCAGCGCCCAAAAATTGAATTTTTTAATGACTTGATTGAAAAAAAATGGATTTTCTCTACTATATTAAAACTTATTTAGAATGTTATGTACATTATAAATCTTTCTCATGAACCACGTCGTCCATTGGTGAAAACCGCAACAAAATCAGTTGCAAGATTTAGGAGGAGTTAGCGGATATACAGACGGACAGACGATATTATAGCTAGGCTACTTGGTCGGTGGCCGTAATAATGCTCCGTTTATATCGATTCAGTTTTTCGACATTTTTCAAAACGTGTTTCATTTGCAATTACTAAGTTATTTGCGGTGATGGTACACTGACCGCGAGCTATGTCGATGTATCGGGATAACAGTTTTCCAACGGCAAAGTTAAGTTTGTCGCGAGGTGTGCAGCTCACGGAGCCACTAGTATTTATTATAATATAATATTATAGCTACCTAGTTTAAAGTATTTCTGTTCAATTAATCACTATAGGCTATGGATGGAGGAGCGAGACTTCCTGATAAAAGTAAATAGTTATTACATATTTACTTGCCTACTAGGAAGTCTCAACCTATTTCGTCGCAATAACTAAATCTAAATATATATATATATATCTTTATATATACCTATAATTGGCTACTTGCATGATTTTTATTTCATTTTATTTTGGAAAATACTGAGTCATAGAAACCCAACTGTGTTCGCAAAATATTATTGTGTTGTTTTTTTCGAGATACGACGCTTTGAAAAGTCCTAGATCATAGGCACCACTCAGAAAAACGCTCCGTACAAAATGGCCCTGAAATATGACGTCACAGTTCAGTTAGTGTGTACCTGACCAATGTAAAAAGAGCCCTGACGGTTATACATTTTATATGGCCGTCAGGGCTCTTTTTACATTGGTTTTTGTATACAAAATATATGAAATTTGCAATTATTTCCGAAAATACTGTTTTTAGGCCAATATCGTATAATTAAAAAATGACAGAAATTTGATGAAGATGTCAAAAACTAGTAATTCAGAACTAAAAAGCAATATTTATTTTTCACTTATTTTGACAATTTTTGACCCTTAATAGAAAAAAAGGTAAGAGTCAAAATTGATCTTTTTGTTTCTTTGACATGCATTTATTTATGTTTAGCTACCGTGTCACAGAAATATATTAATATTTGTTACTAAAGTCAAGTATCCAATTCTACTGTACGTGTGTATATCACTGAACTCCTAAACGGCTGGACCGATTTGAATGAATTTTTTGTATGTGTTTGGGAGGCGCCCTGGATGGTTTAGATTTATAAATCAGCCCGGCAGATGGCGCTGCAGTCGGTACAAATACCGCGGGCGAAGCTGTGGCGGTTCCACTAGTATATATATTCTAGCGACGGAAAGTGTGGCTGTTGTAACGACTCTTGAGGACCTGGCCCCCGCCGATCCCCGGATAGCTCACTAATTTCTGTAAAACCACTAACCGATCTACACACTGTTGGCTAATTTTAAAGTAAGTACCCAGCGGCCCTAACATGCCAGACACAAAGACAAGTTAAACCCGTTTATCTCTATGACCATCTCTTTCGTCGGCACTAGTGTGAGAGAGACGCACTCAGAGATAAGACGGTTTAACTTATACTTGTGTCTTGCATGTTAGAGCCGCTGAGTCCTGGCAATGATAATCTATTAAATAAATGTATTTTTATTATTATTCAATATGTTACACCGATCATTGTCTGAAGCAACATGAAGCAACTTGAACACTTTATTAAAATATTGTCTGATAATCGTTTACATACATACATACATACATAGCATCACGCCCGAAATCCCTAATGGGGTGGGCAGAGCCACAAGACTACTTGTGGCCACGTTCGATTTATTAGTCCTAAGATGGTATGATGAACCGTATGGTGACAGGTGATCAGCCCATCGCCCATACAGATAGTCCACCATGTTGGAGAGGACCCGTCCCTTAGTCGACTTTTACGACATGCCAGGATGATAAGCATCTGCACGCAATCTATGCTATTTCTCCACTCCCAGTGCAGCAGAGGAGCATAATCTATAATCGTTTACCCACCATTTAAAATACGGCAAGTGCTGGCACATAGCCTAATCCATACTAGTGGCTCCGTGAGCTGTAGACCTCGCGCCCCTTCAGACCCACCGTACCCCTGGCCATACGGCCGTACTGGTGGTACGGTGGGTCTTTTAAAGTTAAACGATACCACTCGGTATTAGTGATGTGATGTCGACATCTATAGCTTTATTTTCTTCTAAGTTCGTTGCACATATATTTTTGCGTAATTAATAATATTATTATGATTATCGTTGATTATTTGAACTTTTCGTCGTTTTTTTGGAACAAACTCCGATGTGTGAATTTGCTTCAGGACCTGAAACAATCGCATCAACGTGACGGTCTTTTTATTCATCTATTTATTTTTGAGTGAAAGGCTTCCAAAATGGTCGTGGTTCTGTGGCGTTCACCAAACACACTAATTATTGCCGGGGAATGAATCTTAAACCAAATTTTCTATTACTTACTTATGTAATATACATGCGAGAGATAGGTACTCGTAGGTAGGTCATCTAGCGTCACTACACACGGTGGAACCGTTTAACTTTGAAAGTCCCACCATACCACCAGGGCAGGGTATGGCCAGGGGTACGGTGTCAGAAGGGGCGACAAAAGACTTCAAAAAACTGAATCTAAAACAAAAACCCTTTAAAAAGTAAGAAATAATGATTGGCCTTGCGACAAACTTAACTTTGCTGTTGAAAAACTAATATCTCCATACATCGACATAAGTCGATTCAGTTTACCAACTCCGCCAGTAAGTTTGTAATTGCAAAAACCTCCATATCTCCGCCATTTTGAAATATTTCGAAAAACTGAATCGACATAAAAATATTATACACTTACCGAACCTCCTCACTAAATTTTACGAGAATCGGTTGAGAACTGCGAGCTGTAGACGAGAATAAATGGACATCCGCCGGACATACGAAAGCATTTTTGCCCAAGCTGAAACGGAGACCCTTCGCTCGCTTCGCTCGCTCGGTCGATTAACAAATTAAGGATTACCTTGGTACTTAGCTTAAACTCATGTTTTCGGGTCATCTAATGCATACTCAAACAATTGACGGATATTTTATTCTAGTTCCATGTAAGTACTTATGCATTCCTATATTAAAAATGATAGAAATACGGTGAACAGTTCGTAAAAATATCTGTTTTTTCAGCCGTGTGGAACTATGACGATATATAATAGGTAGTTGCATTAAATTTTATGTCGTCACCGAAATAGTCCGCTTTATTAGATAGGATATAAAGAACTAAGAGGTCGAGCAAGAGTTTTGATATCGAGGAAACGCGAGTGTAAAATTGCACAGCAAGCGTGGATGAAGAAGCGATCGGCAAAGTCCGAGAAAATCGATGTCGGCACCCCTCATAGTTTGCATGGCCCTCATGTCCGGCCGATAACTGCGCACACTGCGTACTACCCCCACAAAACGGAAAGCGACCATCGCCTAACAGCCATTCTGTCAGTGTTTCTAACTATTTAAAAAGCAGAACTTATCGAGGGTTCGTGTTAATAGCAGTGGGTCATGTCCGAGTTTGAAGCGAACGCTGCAGAGACGGTGGTTCGATGCGTTTAGAAAAAAATGAAGGAACCGCGCCTGTGCCTCCCCCGCTCTCGAGCCCCCTCGGCCGTCCACGATGCAAAATTTTCAGTGCCCTGCGCGGTACTCGGCCATTGCGAGACACAAGTTTTACGTTTGGGTTTGTTCGAAACTTTACTAAAATCAGTTTTTTTATTTATTCTTTACTACTACTTAATTTCATATGAATCACTTATGGTATTTTAGGTATTGATGCTTTTTCTAAACTAAGATAAAAAATACAAAGTTTTTGTTTGATTTAATTCTTTAACTCCTTGTTATCAATACACAACTAAATCTTATTTTACAAACAAGTCCTTGGTGGACTAGCGGTATACAACTTTGTGGGTGTATCAATCAGAGCACCATCCTAATAATACAAAGGTTCTCAAACAAAGTAGTCAGAGGCATCTTTAGCGCGTCATGATACATAAGAAACGCCGACCTTCACAGGCACCTACAAATAGAGGTCGTTCTTAACCCTTATCCGGACAGAGACGCTTTATCAACCACATTCGTGATTTTATAATTTAAACTTTAGCAACTAATAAGTATGGTACAAATTTAATTGTATTTATGTCAAAAATAATTTGCTTTTAAATGATTTCCCAGGAAGTGACAAAACATTACACTGTATTTGAATTTTAGGTAGCCCTATCTGTGTACAGCGCCTGCTTAAGGGTAAAAATTGTAAAAACAATATGTCGTAGCCCACGAACACATGCTTCACCTACCACGTGAATTCCGAGGCAAACATTTGAGTAGTGCAATGGAGAAAATAGTGATACCTAGTGTTAATAAATAAGAACACATGAACATGTGTCTTTTCCTTAACAGGTAATAAGTAAAATGCCAATGGAAACATTCTTAGAAGGATATAGTTTGTTAAGAGGTTTATGCTAAATCTATATCACGTATTAGTCTGTAAGACTAGATTGGAATTTCTCTTAAGTAGTTTAATAAATACTAAATCATGAAAAGATATGAAAAGTTAATTTGGCAACACATACAACTCAAATATATTAATAAAAAAATAGTCACAGGTAAATAAATTATCAATCATAAAACAATAGTGTAGTATATATATATAAAAGTCGTATAGTAACCATAGGTCATAAAATTAACAAATTAACATTAAAAAGTTAAGGAAGGTACTAAACTATAACATAAACTAAAATAAAAAGACAAAGCTAACTAAAAGATAGTTTTGCTTGACGCTTTTTAGGGTTCCGTACCCAAAAGGTAAAAACGGGACCCTATTACTAAGGCTCCGCTGTCCGTCTGTCCATCCGTCCGTCGTTCACCAGGCTGTATCTCATGAACCGTGATAGTAAGACAGTTGAAATTTTCACAGTTGATGTATTTCTGTTGCCGCTATAATAACAAATACTAAAAAACAGAAAAAAATAATTAAGGGGGCTCCCATACAATAAACGTGTTTTTTTTTGCCGTTTTTATAGATAATGGTACGGAACTCTTCGTGCGCGAGGCAGACTCGCACTTGGCCGGTTTTTTTAATTATGGAGAACCCGTAGTAATGCAGGAAAGTTTGAAACTAACTTCTAGAGAGGAATAGACTTGAAATCATCGTTGTCGCTTTATACATTTTCTAAAAACCCTACCTAAGTACCTAGTACCCAATTTACGTACCAATAATATCGTGTTTTTCGGTCTGTCCCATCCGAAGTGTTTGCTTTACGGTGCATTCTAGCATTAAATAAATACTGATAGAAGTATAATGACTGCCATGCAACACTACTTATACTGGTCTGAATACGTAATGTGTGACTTTTAATAACTTACTAACAGAAAAACACGGTCAGCCATAGGTACATAACCTTGTAACGTCGTTATAAGATAGATAGTTATAAATTATCAATAAACTATAAAACCTCAACTTTATTTAAGCATCTTTTTGCAAACTCCCTGAATGCATTTTTATGTGTAGTGTAATTTTTAAATTTGCAAATTAAATTTTGGTTTATTTTTAACATAATTCAGTTCTGATATTTTGTTGCATATTTGTAGAGTAAACTTATTTGTACCTGAAAGAAATACCTATAAAATAATTAATTTTCCTTAAATTTCACGAATTTAAATTTATGAAGTTTCGTCGCAGGGCACTGTCCGCCCGCATTGTAAGGGTGGGTGCTATCGCTATCCTACTCGGACGCAGCATCACTGGACATTTAGACCGGGCATTTCAATTTTGAGAAAGAGTAGGACCAGCCGCGTCCCCCACAACCCGCCCTCCCGCGGTGGCCGTCTCGCTTGCACCAAGGACGCACAAAAGGATGAAGGAGCGATAACTTCATCACCGCGTGCCGCTCTCACTCACACGCACGCCTCGGTGGGGGACGACGTTGCGAATTGTTATTGAAGTCATGCCCCCGAAGGCGACTTCGGGAAGGCTGTCAGTTGCTACTAAACGTCCGCTCGCAGCGTTCGCACGTACCCCGCGGTTGAACCGAGTGGCCTCCGCGCTCATGCCGAGTGCCTGTGCACTATATAAACTATACAAACGTCTTGTGCCTCCGACTCTTAAACAAGTGCGAATTTGCTAATTTTGTGATCTATTTAAGTTAGACTTTGTTTAATTGAGACTTAAAAAGTGTTAACAACAAAATATTAAGGGCAAACATTATAAATAAGTAACCGTAACTAGTGCAGGAATAAATAGTGAATAGTGGTCGGAGTGAAGTCAGACCCCGCAAGTTTGTTTAGAGGCTCGGTGCCGCGGCTGCGGAGTGTTTACGCCGCGCACGTGGCTACGCCGCCCGCCCGCGCGGAAATGCCGCGAAAAACTTTCTCCGACAACACTGCCGCAATATAAGTTGAGTCGGGACGAGTGACGGCCGTGAACATGACTTTAACCTGTGGCGTCTGATTGATGCGGTGCGGACTTCATGTACGTCGAGACGAAGAGTGTTGCTTTTTTATTATTATTTTTTCGTTGGAGGAGACGGTGCTCTCCGCTGGATTGATGATTTAAATGGCTAACAGCAGCAGCGCAGTGTCGTCGACCTTACCATCCAGGGATTATCATTGTGATGTTTGTGATCTCTACCTGGACACTGTTGATTCATTAAAAGTACATTTACAATACCACAAAGAAAATTTATACGCAAAGTGGAGTACGCAAAACTCACAAAATGATACCGAAAACAACAACGGTACAAAAGTGAAGAGCGAGACAACAGTGTCGGCGCCAGCCGATTCGAGTGACAATATGATTACCAAGCCGAGCTCGGACTTCCAACAACGAGGGACGCCGGAGACTTCGTCGCAGTTCCCTCATCCAGCAACGCCACAGAGCTACCACAGCGCTCCATCGCCCTACCAAAATCCTGATCAAAACAACTTTTCACCCGGAGCACAGTTTGTAAATAGCTATTCGCACCCTGGGTTTCCTCAAAACCAGCATCCTGATCAAATAAATTGGGATCAATCGCAATTTAACCAAGACTATCACAAACCTAACCGTTTCCATCCTTATAACATGCAAGAGAGGGTTTCGCAAGTGTCGTCGTCGAGCCCGCTCTACGGGCAGCCCCTCAACCAGCCGACACCGTCGCCGTCCCCAAACCAGTGCGATAAGTGCGGCTTCGTCTGTGACTCTGCCGTGCAGCTTAATGAGCACTGCAACTCCGCGCACGCGGGCTCTAGTGCGCCCACCTCAGCATCAATGCCTTTTCAACAATTTCCCGCAAAGCAGAATAACAACTTAGACTACCAGAGCGAAAGCACTAAAATTAAAGAAGAACACGAAGAGTCTTCAGATATATTAGACTTGGATTCGCAAAAAGTGTTGTATCAAGGAAATGAAATCGAGCAGCCTAATTCATCATATGATCAAACAGGTACTCAAGGCCGGGAAGTCAACTCTCGTACTGTCCCAATGATGCCATGGGAAACTCAGAAACTGTATAGCAATCCACAACTCAATGGTGATGTTTCCTTATTCAAAGATCAGAAAATGTTTGGGGAAAAGACTTACCCCACTGAAACGAAAATGTTCCACCAAGAACCGAAATTTCCTTATACACAAGATAAATTTCTCGCAGTGCACCACGATCAAAAGCCGTTTATGCACGTCGAGCAAAAGATATATCCTGGAATTCAAATGCCACCATTGACGGATTACGCGGGCTCCGTTGCTTCTTCTAACCCTGATATGAAGCCACCTTATCGCCCATACGACTCGCCAGCAGCACCACAAATTACAAGCACTCAACCAACTAATCCAGCATCTTCAGCTATGCCGCCTATTGG
This sequence comes from Tortricodes alternella, assembly GCA_947859335.1. Classification (NCBI taxonomy): domain Eukaryota; kingdom Metazoa; phylum Arthropoda; class Insecta; order Lepidoptera; family Tortricidae; genus Tortricodes; species Tortricodes alternella. The sequence continues at coordinate 13,993,350 of OX401970.1, read as the reverse complement.
TGGTAAAGGTGCAAATTGGAAATCAAACGAAGCCAGGAGACCAAAAACCTACAACTGTACCGCTTGCAACAAATGGTTTACCAGCTCAGGCCATCTCAAGAGACACTACAATACTACATTACATAAAAATGCAGTCAGATCGTCTGGTCAACCTGATCCAGCCACAATGCCAATATCAAACCATCACCACCCGAGCCGCGACGCGATACAAGCGCGGGCCCAGCAACAGTCCACCGACTCCAACACACAAAGTCCCGTCCCTTCCGAGGATGGCCGCAGCATGGACGACGCTGCCTTGCAGTCGCCGTACGCTTCACAGAGCTTCGACCGTTCGCATCGCGTGACTACCATGCAGACAAAGTCACCATACACGCATCTTCAACAGGGTAATTTAGATAATAATTTCAGTAATAATCCATTAGCCAACCATCCTTTACAGCATCAGGCTGGGTCTCACCCGCTCAACATTGGTAGTCAACCACCAGGTATAGGGAATCCAGCAGAGAATAATCATCAGAGTGCAAAAGGTGTCACTACATCTAGGAATCCCCCAAACGGGGAAGCAGGTCCCTCTGTTTCTCAAAATCACCATATGAGGGGCCTGCTATCAGTGTCAACCAGCAATATTACAACTCCAGCACTAACGCAGACTACGCCAGCACTTACACCGCACACGCTGCCACCATTCAGTCATTTGGGTGTCAACCCGTACAGTCCGAGGTCTACGGATCCTTTGGGGGCTTCGGGTCCGGACCCCACGCACACCCCATTATATTTGGGTCAGAATTTTCAGCAGACTATAGCGCCGAATTACCCAAACGGGATGGCCCCCCACGTTACGGATATGGCTATCAACAACCTGCCTATAGCCAATCCGGCTTCTTTTGGTGAATCTTCACCTGAATCAGCCGAAGTTATGGAACAAGTCTCGTCGAACCAGTCTATAAGCGGGCGACTGCCGAGTTTCGCGCAGCTTCAGACGCAGCGGTTCGGCGTGTACGTTTCTAACTATATTACATCGCCTAACGTGGGGGGTCAAGTTATTGCCGATGAGTCGACTGCCGGTTACATTATCGTCGATCCGGTTCACGCTCCCTTGCAATATTCTAATATCGAAATCGGAGGACAGAGTATCGATTATGAATATAGTTTAGCACCGAGACCAGTTAAAGATGTCGTTACGTATAACACTGAGCATCTCAAGATTTATCCATACGGGTACGCAGTGGGCGGTAAAACAATTAAACGCGAGGACAATTTAATGCGCACAGACTTCAGCGAGCTTCAAATATTAAAAATAGAAGACATTATGGACTATGCAAATAAAGAAAATTACAGTACGCAAATGAAATCCCCAGCTAGTCCTGAGAGTGCAAAAGCCGAAAATGAAAGTCGCAGTTCTCCGTTGATCTCATCAACGGTGCCTAGCACCCCGCTGACCGAGCGAAACCAGCTGAAGAAGAGTGCGCCCGGCACGGTGCACAAGTGCTACGAGTGCGACAAGCTGTTCAACAAGGCGTGCTACCTCACGCAGCACAACAAGACCTTCCACTCGGGCGCTAAGCCTTTTAAGTGCGACCGCTGCGGCAAGCGCTTCTCGGATGACGTCTCCTATGAGGGACACTACGTCAAGCACGCTGATAATAAGCCTTTCAAGTGCAATGAGTGCCCCAAGTCCTTCAACCACAAGACCGATTTGCGCCGGCACATGTGCCTACACTCCGGCTGTAAGCCGTTCGCCTGCGACCACTGCGGCAAGGGATTCATTAGAAAGGATCACATGATAAAACACTTTGATACTCATATTAAAAAGAATTTGCGCACGTCGTCATCTCCATCATCGTCAACGTCACCTTCATCCTCGACGTAAACGATCCTATTAGTTTTTCTATTTCGTCTCCAACAAAGACAAAGGTCGTGTAGACATATCATTTAAAAATTTACAAAGTAGCAACTTTGCCATAAAGATTATCTTTTAAGTAGGATTGTAGTTTTACTTAGTACGTTAAATTGGGACGTTATATTGTTTGCGTTGCATTTTTGCGCTGTTATGCGCGAGCGCTGCCCCGGGCAGTGCTCGTCGCGGCGACTCGGGCGCTTGCATCCAGTTCGCGGGCTTAGTTTTTTTGTTGTTCATTCAACCTAACCTTGTTTTCGGCTCAAGGTGACTTTACATGCCTGGGCGTCTGAGCTCCTTGACATGTAATTATATCACGGAACAATATTCCGTGCTAACATTTTAGAAGACGAGACCATATCATTTCTACATATGAATTACGACAAATATCAAAGTTATATTAGAAAAACCGTATGAGCGGACTACTTATATACAATATTCATTATATCTTCTTTAACGCATTAATGCATTTGGTTTTAGGTAAACTGTTTGATTTTTTTTGTAAATATCTTTGGGACTTGTTTGCCAAAACTTACAGATATAACTAAAAAAAATACATATATCTCATTCATATTATAAATGCGAAAGTTTGTGTGTGTGTGCGTGTTTTTGTTAAAACTCCGCTCCGTAATGGCCGAACGGATTTTCATGAAATAGGAAATAGCGTTATGAATATGAGCTGAGGGAATAACTATACCTAACCAAAGCCACGCAGACGTAGTCGCGGGCAGAAGCTAGTAAAATATTAATTGTGAACTTTGAATACAATTTTTAACCGACTGCGCGAAGCCATAAGGATGGTATTGAGTTTAACGTCTACGTATGTATGTAACCAAAATTCAGATGTTCCACCTCAGTTCCTGAACTACTGGATCGATTGCAATAAATGGGGTTATCATATGATTCGTAGTAAACTTGCGAGTATCATAGGCTATATAAGAATTATAAGGGTGTGCCATACTAGGAGCAAAAATAGAAAAAAAATACCTACTATTTTATGTCGCCGGTCGGGTTTTAGTTTTTATATTTAATGAAATTTTGAAACGGACGAGTTATAACGGTTATTTTACAAGCGGCTGCAACTCTGCGCCTTGCCACCGCGGCAGTTGCTTCTGTCATAGCTTCGTGTTTCGTGGTTAAATTCTCCCAACGCTGATTAGGAAACCGTAGCGTTTTGTTTCTATGTAGTTAGTTGTAAAATGTTCTATTGACTTGTTTTAATATTTTGCCGGTGCTTCCTTTTCTGTTAATATTTGTTTATATATAAGCTAGTTAAATACTTCGTTTAAATTTCGGAATGTTTTCATTGAAGTAATTAATCTCCGATCTAAGTTACCAATTTGTTGTTTTAACGAATTTAATTAACAAACATTCCTGTTTCGTTAGTGGTAGGAAAGTAGTCTTCCTGAACGTTGCCAAATTAATACCGTCAACTGTCTGTTGCGAAACGATTTAATTTTTATCGTAATAACGTCTAATGAAATTCTCTAGCAATAATTTTAATACTATAATTAATAATGTAAATGTTTTTGTATAGTAATAAACTAAATTATAATGAATATTGATGCATGTCCCTAAACATTAGGGGCGTCTATGAATCTTTGTACATACTTAAGTGTGAAAAACGATTGTTTGGGTATATTTACAGCAAGTTAGAACATATCATGGCCACAAAGTGAGTGGGTCCCAAAGTGCCTCGCTCGCAGGCCATCTGACCAGCAGTCGCCCCAACGACAGGCCCGCGCGGCCGTCTCGCCCGCGAGCGGGGCACGGTGGCACCCTCCCTTACCATATCATTGGTCTATTAGCTAATTTAGAACCTGCACAATATTCGTTTAGTTTTGACTAAATGTGCAATATGAACATTATAATGGAATTAATTTTGATAATGTTTGTATTTGAATGTTGATTATATTGCAGAAATATTTTTATACAAATAGAATAGCACTTACAATGTTAATCTACCTCATGAGTGACTATATCTAATGAAAAGCCAATATAATCATATTAGTTATACAATGTTGTTTCGTTCAATAGTAAAGCAATAACTAATTGTCATACCGAGTTGAACCCAGTTGGCCTACCTCCTAGATACGAATAAATTTCTAACAAATGTTGTACAAAAAGAACTTAAGTGTTGACTATACCCAAATGTAGTGCGGAGCGACGTGCGCCGCGCTCTTAGCGGACGCCGGCGCCCGCGCCGGGAGTGTTTACCCACATAATTGACTAAACTTGTAAACATACGTACAAACTGTTTTAAGCAGATTAAACACTAAAATATAAGTCATATTGTTGAGAAAAAAAATGTATAACAGAAGTTTTCTTCATAACAAAATTGTAACAAAATGACACAATTTTGAAACTTAACTACCTCATGTAACGAGTAATATAGGATTAGAGTGGTGTTGTGAGGGCATCCCGCCGAGGCCGTGCGCTCCTCGCGTGACCGAGCCTCCAGTGTCGCCTCCCAGCCCGCGCGCCGCGCCGCGCCGCGGTCGAGACGCGGCGCGGCGCGGCGCGACGACGCGCGCGAGGAGCAGCCGGCCGCCGCCAGGGGTTGTCCGCTTGCAGATAAATATATTTTAGTAGACATGGTTATCTTTCATACCGTTTAAAAGCACACATTTAGAAATATCAGATAAATTTTCACATTGTAAATATTAAATAACGATGAATTTGTTATTTATCTTATTCTATCAAGGTATTCATCGATAGACTTGTTTTGAAGTAAGTTAAAAATAGTGATTACAAGTTTATGACAATAGTTTTTAAGGATAATAGAATGTAAGATTCTTGTGATGATTACGTTTGTGTATTATGTTTAATTTAAAAATCAGTTACCAGATGTTTTCTGTTACATTAAGTTGAGTAAAATTGGGAAAGTTACATATGGTAAGATGTTGTTTTCTTGAATTGTTCCCTTGTTCATGTCGATACGTCGGCAGTTATTGGTAGCAGAAACGAATGACGTGCAGTTCAATTGGGAATTAGTTACGATAAGCGTAGCGCAAATTTTACTCATGTCCCTAGGCGAGGCTCAGACGGCTCACTCGTTCGCGGCGCGTGCCGTCAGCGCTCACTCCTCACGCCTGATCTTCGCCAAGACACATTTTAGACCTAAGTTTTTAATTATAGCTACCTTAGAGTAAGGCGACAGATCTGTTAACACCGCTATGGCGAAAGCTTACATATAGATTATGACTGCTGTGCGTTACGATTTGCTCACGAGTGCGTACTCAAATGTGTGTGTAACATGCTGGTAGATTAGACGGCAGAGAAATAAAACATTCAATTTTTATGACGCTTAGGGTTCCAGAGTGCTGCAAACATAACTTTATTGTTCATACATTAATAACTAATTTTAAGTTTGCGTCTGAAGAAATATGTTCTGGGCCGCAAACTTAATGTGCTTTTTCATGCATAGAAAACAAAAAAAACAACTTTATTAGGCAACTTTTAAAGTTGTAGATGCAACATTTCAATTGCCAGAATTGTATTAGTTTATTCTAAGAACGCTCTGGAATCCATAAGAGTTTCGTAACATATTTATGTCGATTTTCTTCACTGCAAACGACTCCATAATTATTGTGATAGTAACCTTTGGAAGCCTTTACATCACATACGTTTAGTATGCACCGTGATCAAATTCCCTGAACTGAGTTGTGCAAAATAGTTGTATGTGTGACGCTCCGCGACTTGTTGTGTGTGACTGTTCTAGCTTGCCTGGCATCCGCTCGCGGATGCACATGCAGTGGCATACACCACTGTATCGAGGGCATTGCTTGCACAAGTATGTATTCTTATAATAATTACACTAATGCTAAAAATCTAGCTCTAGTGGTTGTTTCAGATCTGTCAGTAAATATAAATTTAATGTGAAATTGTTGTTTTATTTTCGACTTGACTCCCTGCTGCTATTTGCGAATGAAATTTGCTATGCATCCTTATATAATACTGCAGTTACGCGAGCAACCTTTCACGGCAATTTATAGCCGGCAACTATATCTGTCTTACTCTAACTTCGTACGTTAGAGGTAGACGTTTATAGTCGCCGGTATGTGTGGACATTGCCGTGAAAATGTTGTTCGTGTAACTGCACTTTAACACATTCAGTACCGAAAACCCAATTGTTGGGTTTTCTATGAATTTGTCGCCACGCCGAACGACTCGATGCTCGGGTTCTTGCTATAGCAATTTTGTATGGAGGCAATTTTTCGGCGCCTGGGACGGAACTTGATTTTTGGGCCGGCACTGAAAGTGTTAACACCAGCGGCCCTAACATGCATGGCACAAAGATAGACCGTTTTATCTCTAAGTGCGTCTCTCTCACACTAGTGCCGACGAAAGAGATAGTCATAGAGATAAACGGTTCTAATTTATCTTTGTGCCATGCATGTTAGGGCCGCAGGTATGTCTACAACAGTGGAATAGCACATATTTAACACATTTGTTTTAGGTTGAATAGGTAATTATAATCTTCAGACTATTTTGCATTGCTATAAAAAACCTTCTGTTTTTTTTTTACAACACACTTAGGGCCCTAAAACACGGCTACATTTTAACGCACAGTGGACGTGCGTTTCATATCGCTGTCACAATTTACTATTTAACCTTTTGACCGCCACAGTCGGCTGCAGCCGTCAGCGGGTAAAGGGTAAAAAAGTCCTTCATTACCTTGACTTAAAGTTGAAATTCGTGTTATTTCTCAGACATACTTGGCGGTCAAAAGGTTAACTTATAATAGTGACAGCATTATGAAACGCGCACCGACGGCGTGTTAACGCATTCAATGCGTTTTTCCTGGACCTTCGCCTGATGCCGGCACTTTTCTGTGAGGTTAACCATCTATACCCAGTGCCTCAACGGCACACATGAGTTCATACTAATTTGACGTTGAATATTAAAATTATTCGAACTCACATATGCGATGAAGGCACTCGGCGAAGCTCGCAGGAACACATGAACTCACAGGCGCGTTCAAAGCACTGGATGAAAGTAACGAAAACGTGAATGCGTTAAAATTATTATCGTATGAACAAAAGACCATCTAGCTGTAGACCGGCCGTCACAGTGGGCTATTCGCAATTATTAGTACTGGGAACGAATGAGTCAAATACTTCTTTTAGGGTTAATATAATAAAATCATTATTTTACCTCTAAAAGGTCGAGTGCTACATTTTCAACATTATATTAAAACGAAATAACTACCCTCATTCACTCACTCACTGACAAGCCAATCATGAAATCTCAGGAACTATAAAACTTACAAATATGAAAATTGGCAGTTAGTAGGTGCCTTTAGGGGTGTAGACATTCGTTAACCTTTTGGCCGTTGGTGTCGACTATCCGTGACAGGCTATACAGGGTAAAAAAGACCTTCATTACCTCGACTTAAAGTTGAAATTCGTGTTACTACTCAGACATGCTTGGCGGCCAAAAGGTTAAGGGTTTTTTTTTATTTATTTGGTACGAACGATGTTACTATTACACAGATGTACTCTAAAGTATAACTAGTTTTTTACACACTTGAATCGTCGGTAGGCGACTATATTCTTTAAAATATATATACCCTCATACGTGTATATCCTAAGAGTTCCATAACTTTAGTTAGATACCTACATATGGAACAATTAAGATACATATCAATGTCAAATAAATGATCTTAATAGTTCCATATGGAACTACATACTAAGGTTTACACCTGATTTTATTACAGCCAATCCGGATAATGTTATACTTGCACTCTGGTAACATTAAGAGGATTGTGACCCTACGACTTTTCATACAAAAGGCGATAACGATTTCCACCCCTTAAATGTTAACCAACGTTCACCAATTTATGATAGGTTGTCAGTCAGAACAAAATCTAGGTCTATACTTTTTGATTTTTTCACTGTAATCAATAAATTCAGTTTTTTTGTGGTTTCAATATTCTCATACAAAATGAATTTCGGATTTTTTTGACTTTCTTGATCTTTAATAAAAATTCAAAAAACGTATAGAACAAGATTTTGTTGTGACTGACAACCTATCAAAAAGAGCTAGACGGTGCCGTGCACCGGGGTTCCGAAGCTCAGGGGGCCCTCGGGCTCTGAACAGCAAACCTCGTATTGAACTAACTAAAAACCTTCGGAATGTACAATAGGTTTTTTTTTGCCCCAGGACCTTTGGTTACCTACGGTTCTGCCCCGGTATACCGTTTCATGAAGGTACATCTAACAATTTTACAAGTCTAAACGTGATCGTGAAGGTAGCGTAAGTACACCAATAAGATATCGAGAATTTTATGATGCCAAAAAATAGTACCGAATTAGTACCAATTTGGTACTAGGTTTTGGCAGCATATTAAAAAAAAATAGAACCCTTTTAGTTTTCGAGATATGAGGGGCAGTAGGTAGGTACGCTACCTTGACGGCAAGGTAGCGTACACCGAGTGGATATCTGGATTGGCATTGCTCTCGGAAATTCTGTATGAGCCAAAAAATAGAACCCAAATAGTACCCCTGGCCCTTCAAATCTCATCTGCGTAGCTATTATAGAAGCGGAGATATTTGACTATTTAACTGTGTAAAATCAGCGCACCGTCAAGATGGCGTACATATCTTTTACAGCGAGATTTCACCCAGAAGACCTTCGAATTTTTCAATCGGCTGTATCCCAAAAAATTAGTACCCGGGATAGTACCCCTTTTACAATCAAAATAATACTGATAATATAATGTGGAACTTAGAAAACAAGTTGAAATTTCAATGAAGTAAATAGTAAAAGTACAGTCGCGACGAAAAGAACTACTTAAAGCAATTTTATTTTTAATATAATATTGTTGGTTGAATATCATTAACTTTTTGAACGCCACGGCTTAATGCAAGAAAGCGTGGCCCCGGACGCCGAGTAACGGCTGTAGCCGACAAAATGTACCGCATATCATGGCCGTCAGGGGCACGAAAATCTTCCGTCAGCTACAGCCGACGGTGGTGTTCAATAGGTTAATACTTCAATCCAGCTTACTCACAGTGGGTTCAAAAGACTACGGTTCAGTCAGTGGGCGCGTGTGTCTTGGGATGAGCACTCGCACGCCGTAAAATATCGGATTATTCCCACTATTTCGTTACAGTAGAATCCACGCTGGTCTACGATTGTTTATTCCTACTAGGAATTTCCTAGTTGTTACCACTAAATAATTAATTCATTATACGTAACTATGTACTTGCAATTAGCTGGTAAAAAGGCTTGAAAGGGCTGACTGACCAATTGTATTAACGTGGTAATTTTAGTTTCAATCCCTCCGACATTCCTTTTTACATGGCCCCCAATTCTCGGTGCATTCGAGATAATCTCACAATCGAGATTAAACGTCAGTGCTCACAGTCATTTGACACAACTGTATGAATTTGACGTTTAATCTCGCAATCGACATTATCTCGAATGCATCGAGAATCGGGGGCCAGCTCCAACAGTCGAATATGAAAAACTAATCAGTCAACCAACCAACTATGTCGAAATTAGGTAAATTATAATTACGAATGAATGTGAATGAGTACTTTCTAAAATGTTGATAAACTATCATATCGATGCTAATAATTTTAAACCTAACAAATAAACATAAAATACCACGCACAAAATAATTAAACATTTAGTAGCATTAGCTCTGTTCGTGTACCTGGAAGTCTCAATTTTGCCGAAGCAAAATCTTTTGTCTTCAAATCCTTATCTATCTTTTAACTCGCCGCGCCGACCGCCGCCGCGAAGGCTAGGTTTTTTTGATGAGTAGTTGTTTGCAACACATTTAATCTCAATTTGCGACCGTACCAAGATGCATTTATGCATGTAGAAGTTTGGTTTAATTTTTTTCTAAGTTCCACATATATTATCGTTATTGTTTTGATCGTAAAAGGGGTATTAGTTCGGGTACTATCATTTGGAATATAGCCGATTGAAAAAATTCGAAGGCCTTCTGGGTGAAATCTGTCTGTAAAAGATGTGAACGACACCTTGACGGTGCGCTACTTTTTACACAGTTAAATAGTCAAATATCTCAGTTTCTATAATAGCTACGCAGATGAGATTTGAAGGAACGGGGTACTATTTGGGAACAATTTTTTTGGCTAATACAGAATTTCCGGGCACACTGCCAATTCAGAGATCCACTCGGTGTACGCTACCTTGACGTCAAGGTAGCGTACCTACCTATTATCGCTTATATCTCGAAAACTACAAGGGTACTATTTTTTTTAAATGGGTACTCATTCGGTACTATTTGGATACTATTTTTTGGCATCATCAAATCCTCGATAGCTTGGTGGTGTACACTCCCTTGACGATCACGTCTAAACTGACAGCACCGATGACAGTTTCCATAAATAATATATAAAATTTCTCGTACTTGTAGAAAGGTAACGTTAGATATGAATATGTGCCAAGGTACTGATATATTTCTTAATTTTTTTTTCAATTATGATGTTCCTTATGGGACTCAAAAATATGGACCTCCTGGGATATACCTCCTGATACGCATACATGTACATCTATTATAAGTTTCGAAGGATTCGCTGCAAGTACACCAACGTATTATTAGTTAAAATATTTCTTATTTCTCCAGGCGACCGGCATAATCGGACGAAATGTAATGCAAATGCAAAATGCAAGCATTCCCATCCCACGCACGGGTTGTTCCAGTATTTTTCTATTTTATTATGTATCAAGGTAAAATGTTTTAATAAGGTGTTGAATGTTTTTGTTGTTAATTTTATTATTTATATACTTGAAAAAGAGGTATCGATTAAGGAAGATATTAGGTAGTCATTATTCCGTCTTCCGTAAAAGTTTGTCGTTTTAGGTAGGTAGATACAGTTTTTGGGTTTTCATAACGTCTTAATCGATAATTCAAGGTAGTACAGATATAGTGAATAATATGTTTCCTTCGGTAAAACTCGGATCGAAATCGGAAGACGACGGGACCCGAAGTGTCAATTAATTATTGTATTAAATAAGTGACATGTTTATATTCATTAATATGAAACTTTACCATTTAGTATCAAATGTCAAAATTAAAAATGACAGCATGGTATCATGGGTACTGGCCCCCAATTCTCGATGCATTCGATATAATGTCGATTGCGAGATTAAACGTCAGATTCATACAGTTGTGTCAAATGACTGTGTGCACTGACGTTTAATCTCGATTGTGAGATAATCTCGAATGCATCGAGAATTGGGGGGCCTGCTGTAGCTAATTGAGAGAGAACGATAATACGAACATTTCCGATAAAACACGATGGAAACTAATTATGCACTACATCTGTACCTAGGTACTTTTTAGATTATTGAATTATGTCAAATGTTGTGAATACAACATTGGGGCCGACATATTTCTATCGAAGTCGTGCGACCTTCACGCAAAAACATTGAACATGATTTATATTATTTAAACTTCATTACACATTAACTTTTTACTTTTACTTTACTTTTTTACTTTATAAATATTCCCTGGCGACGCATCGCAAGTTCTTGCGTTGCGTCGCGTCGCACCGCTTTCATTATGTGTCAGCCCTTGAGGTGCCGCGGTATTAGATACCGCGTAATTAGTTATGAATTTTGCCTTACGTGGTTGCAAAATATAGTGGTACCGTAGGACAATATTTTGCAATCACGTAAGGCAAAATCCACAATTAATTACGCGTTGTATTTTGCTTGAAGCTTGAAATCTGCACCGGAGAAGGCGGAATGCTGCCACGGAGCTCGCCGATAGAACATGTGGAAAAGTAAGTATCTGACGAAAGGAGATAAGTAAATGTTTTCTAAGTAATCATAAACAGGCGTTGGCAAATTTTATTCCTAAAGTAATAAACTATTTGAAGGCCCCAGTCGGCCGTAGCCGACAGCAGTTTTCCGTGCCCCGACGCCACTATATGCCATTTTCCATACATTTGCGTCGTCTACAGCCGTCGTTGAGCGCTCGTGGCACGCTTGTCCCACGGTCATCTTTATAGGTAGTGGTCCAAGGTCCCAGGGCCGCCAGACGTCACTTATTTTCTGATGAACAAAATGTGTAAGATTGAGTAGTGTTAGTTTGCGTACATTCCTTGTAAACATGTTCTCTGATTTAAATGGCTTTTGATATTTTTATATTTCCCATGAGTGTGATTCCTAAAAAGACGTTTTCTTCTCGGTGAAAACAATTCAGAAGTTCTTTACGGTTTTTATTTTTTACCGGTTAACCGGTTTTACCCATACTCTGACGGGTAATTTACCGGTTTTCAAATTTGGCCCGTAATTGCATTCCCTAGTAGTATATACTACGACTGTATGCCTACCTGCTAGCTTGGCCAGTCGGCCATAGTCCAGGTATCAGGTAATCAAGGTACGTAAAAACGCTACTAACCTCACTTAAATTCTGACGGCTGAATTTTACTTAGACGTACTTACGTTACACAATATCGTTAAAAATCAGTCATCAATACACCCAGACACTTCCCGTGGGCAGTATTACCTTTCAGACAGACGCTTTAAAGAAATAACTTTCGCAAACTTCCATCTCTGTGCAACCGTCGAGTATGATACGACCTTGCAAAGGTTATTCCGTTTTACTATTTTTTTTGTGATGTAACTACAAATTTACGGTTTTCGGACATTTTCCTTTACTTGTGCTATAGACATTGCTTCTCGCCAAATTTCATGGTTCTAGGTCAACAGGAAGTACCTTGTGAGAATACAGACGCTTTAAAGCTCTCAAAAAAATGGCCTAATCTCACTTAAAGCTCTATTTTATATATGTTAGCCAGTCAACTATTTAAAACCGTTTTATAACCAGACAGACCAATCCAAGGGCAAACATCCCCGAGACCCAATTTTAATGCCACTGTGAGTATGACCGAGAGGGCATTATACGTGCGCATGAGCGTGAGTGAGACATAAATATATGAGTCTTATACCTACCTATTGCCCTCTCTCTGTCTTTGGTTTACTTTTGTTGACTATTAGTGTATGCGTTTGTGTATCGAATCGAATCCGCAAATATTATTTAAAATAAAAGTAAAATTAATACCTACCAGTAATTAACACATATTAACTTTGGACTTATTCACCATAAAATAGATTATGAATATAATAATATCGTTAATTTTTAGGGTTTCGTACCTCAAAATAAAAAGGACCCCTTATAGGATCATTTCGTTGTCCGTCTGTCGTTCTGTCTGTCCGTCTATCCGTCCGTCTGTCGGTCCCTATGTTTGAAACTAAACTAAATGTTAACAAAATAACCTACGTGACTCCCCTAATCCAGTCAATAGATTTTAATCTTTTTTAGATTTATGATATGTCTTGGCTGATTAGTTATGTCAGGTGGCTTATTTAGTTAATTACCTAGACAAATACAGTTTAGTGTATCCATTATCTATATTAGCTACTCCAGTTTTTCAATGTAGAATTGTGCTGATCGTCAAGGTAGCGTACACCAACAAGATATCGAGGATTTGATGATGTCAAAAAATAGTACCCAAATAGTACCGAATTAGTAGTACCTATTTAAAAAATAGTACCCTTGTAGTTTTCGAGATATAAGGGGCAGAAGGTAGGTACGTGACGTCAAGGTAGCTCTCTGGATTCCCAGAATTTTTACTTAGCCAAAAAATAGTAATCGAATTGTACCTCGTCCGTACTGGCCCTCGATATCTCATCTACGTAGCTCCTGTAGAGGCTTACATATTTGGCTATTTAATAGTACAAAAATGAGCGCACCGTCACGTTGGCGTACACATCTTTTACAGCGAGATTTCACCCAGAAGGCCTTCGAATTTTTCAATCAGTTATATCCCAAAAAATAGTACCCAAAATAGTACCCCTTTTACGGTCAAAACAATACACATAATATATGTGGAACTTAGAAAAAAACTTGAACCAAACTTCTACGTAGTAAAAGTACAGTCACGACGAAGAGAACTAAACCAATTTTATTTTTAATATTGTTAGTTGGATATCATTAAAACTTTAATATCGTTGGTTAAGCTAGTTGTCCTTGTTTATATTTAACCAAATATGATCCAACTTACTCATAGTGGGTTGGGTTCATACGAGTAGGGTTCAGTGGGCACGTGTGTTTTTGGGCGAGCACTCGCACACCATAAAATATTGGATAATTCCCACCACTTTCTTACAGTGGGATCTACTCTGGTCTAGAATGGGGAAGTTGCATAAAAATCAAAATGAGGTTTAAATGATATATTATGAAAGTAAATGTAAACAAAAGCATATTACAGAAAAAAAGCAAAAAATGTTGACTATTCATTTTTATTTGATGAAGGGTCAAAATTATTGATAAATAGGTATATATTGTTTTATCTACACCCATATCATAAAACCTCCATTGGTTAATCAAAAACCGTAGGAAATGACCACCATTTTGACAACCAATTAGGAAAAACCAGTGCTGCGATAAAGAAATAACATTACTTCTTTATCGTTTTTAGTAAAGAAATGAGATTAAATTTGGAACAGCTGTCAAAACTCAAGTGGGTCTCTATTCTAGTATCCATAGATATTAAAACAGTTATTGATACGAAACGTCAATTCAGTATGTTTTTTTAATATAAACTGCACAATATTTGATCTCGAGTGACGTGAAAATAGAGACTTCATCCGTTTGTCTATGATTTAAAAAAAAATGGTCTTGACGGAGGATCGAATCGCCGCCATGTTGGTGTTTTGCTGAACGAAAGTAGAATTGTTGTTGAATTGAATAGAAAAAGTTGTTTATAATTTACATTTTAGTTGAAAATATGAATAGTAAGTAGTCTTCTCGGAGTGTGTGTGATGTGAAAATGCGCCGGATATCGGAAATATGCAGCCACGATTGCAACAAATAACTTGTTGCCAGAAAATATTGTTTCTGAACCCATCATGGAGGATTTATAATATATGTGTAGATAAAGTTATGTATGCAACTCTGCATAATTTGGCCTTAAAACACACGTGCGATCTTATTATGAAACTCGCCTATCGGCTCGTTTCATGAAAACCGCACTAGTGTTTTAAGGCCTATCATTATGCAACCGTTGCATAAACTACTATTATAGTTCTGATTTTAGTTTTTTTGACATCCTCATCAAATTTGTCATGTTTTATTTCTACGATGTTGGTCTATATAGGTAAACAGTATTTTCGGAAGTCATTGCAAATTTCGTTCAAACGCTATACATTTTGTACAGTCTAACGACAGCAGTGACGTCATAGCTGTTGTCCATTTTGTATAGAGTGGTTTTGCGATTTATACCAATGAATAATGACTTTTCAAAGCTTCGTAACTCATAAAATAATCAACATAAAAATGTTTTGCGTAGACAGATCGGTTTCAATTACTCAGCACTGCATTACAAGATGAAAAAAGAAACCATAATCCCTATTGTTTATTTATTCCTAGGAGTTACCACTAAATAATTAATTCACTATAACTATGTATGTACTTGTAATTAGCCCATACCGCTGAAGCAGGTAAAAAGGGATGAATGTTTGGTGGGGCTGACTGACCAATTGTATTATCGTGGTAATTTTAGTTTCGCCCCCTCCGAACACTTCTTTTTACCTGCTCCAACGGTCGAACATGAAAACTTATCAGTCAACCAACTGCTAACTATGTCGAAATTAGGTAAATTAGATATGAAAGGGTCGTATGTCAGATTTAAGTACTTAATATGTATTATTATTTTTAACATTTTAAAAATAATAATACATATTTTAATTATTTTCTGAACATTATAAATTTAAAGAAAGTGGGGACCAAAATATAAATATTACCAATGGTAACAGTTGGGAATAGCTTAAGTTGTGTATATAAAATTATTTCAAATTCATTTCTTAGAATATAACATAATTCCCAATCATCTAATTTCTGATTTTAACTTGTTGATCATGGAAAGCTGTATGCAACTCACATTTGATCTCTGTTTGCGACTGTACTAAGATGCATTTGTATCTAGAAGTTTGGTTTAATTTTACTCTAAGTTCCACATATATTATTTGTATTGTTTTGATCGTAAAAGGTGTATTATTTCGAGTAATTTTTTTGGGATATGGCTGATTGAAAAATTCAAAGGCCTTCTGGGTGAAATGTCGCTGTAAAAGATGTATACGCCACCTTGAAAGTGCCCTCGTTTTTGCACAGTTAAATAGTCAGATATCTCAGCTTCTTCAGTAGCTACGTAGATGAGAATTAGAGCCTGGGATACTATTTGGGTACAATTTTTTGGCTAATAAAGATTTTCCGGGAATACTGCCAATCCAGAGATCCACTCGGTGTACGCTACCATGACGACCTACATACTGCCCTTTATATCTCGAAAACTAAAAGGATTTTTTTTTAATAGGTACTAATTCGGTACTATTTGGGTACTATTTTTTGGCATCATCAAATCCTCGACATCATGTTGGTGTACGCTATCTTGACGATTACGAATTGTGCGCAATGATTTATGATTTTTAATGCTAGCAAAACTCAGTATGAATATGAATCCATCCGAATTTTTATTTATTTTCATTTAAAAATAAAACAGCAATTTTCAACTGGCAAATACTACCAAAAACAGGCTCCATTGTTTTTCTAGAAAAATTACAAGAAAACAAGAAAACATTATTTTTTTAGAAAAATGACAGGAAACCGTAAGCACAAGCTTAGAAACCATCTTAGGTTTTCTCTTATATAGGTAGTCAAGATACATCGCAAATAGCTTTCATTTCGTTACATTTATTTTAAAGTTGAATTTGAAATCGTCTTTCTAACTATTGAAACCGCTGATAAAACGATTTGCCTAGAATAACTTAATCGTATGTGAGTAGGTATGAATGGTAACCGTACCGTATATTTTCTGTCTGAATCGCGACTAGTTGTTTCACAAAACAAATGTTCACAATCAACATCCAATGGATCTTTAACCGCAATAACCTAGGGAGGCTCTTCTAATGGTCCAAAACCATTCTACCCCTTCTACAAGCGTATTTCAAAAAAAATAGTAACATCCGAACCATCATTCATTAATAATCGAAACCATAGTACGTGTAAAATGCGAAGATTTTTCATTTGAAACCGAACCGGAAACAGAATTATATGACGATACCTAAACCATCTTGTTATCACTCACTACCCGCCGCCGCCGAACCGAATAAAAATAATCACAAATAGTGTCCCAAGGCGTAAGGACCGCCCGGCCGTAAACTTATTTAACCGATTCCTAAATTTCAGCTAAGTAAGATGTTTTATCCGAAAATAAAATCAATCTATGTTAATGCGCAAAGTCGGTATCCGATAACTTGCATTCATTAATTGTCGCAAACCATTCCGTAATATAAAAGTACAGTTACACGAGCAATATTTTCATGGCAATGTGGGGCCGGCGACTATAGGCATCTTCCTCTAACGTAAGAAGTTAGAGTAAGACGGCTATAGTTGCCGGATATAAATTGCCGAGAAAAGTTGCTCGTGTAACTCTCGTAGATGAGCAGTACGGCTTCAGAGCGTGGTGCTCATGCGTCCAACAAGTCCACCGCATCACAGAGGAGCTTTTTTATGCTGCGAGTCATAACTATGCTATTATCTCATCGTCTGTGATAATGTTCAATAGTTTCTCATAAGCTTCCGATAATGTCTCATAATGATTTTGTAATTTCCTCAGCCTGACGAATATTCACTAGAATTAATCATGTTGACCGATTGTTAAAACCATTCATATTCAACTTTATATTTTACTTTGCTAGCTCTCGCTTTTTGTTAAATCTCACCGCCGAAAGATAAAATAAACAATAAAAACCGAACGAATTACTTAGTCTTCCGAAAAACTAAGCCAGTATATTTATACACTTATTATGTGTAAATAAGAACCGAAAAAATAATAAATTAAGTTAAACCGATACCGAAAAATCTGCCGCTTACTTCAATATGCGTTAATAACTGAAACCGACTTTTAATAATCCGGCTTGAAGGACCAAAAAATTATGTTCATTAACCTTTAATGTACCTACTGACTGTCTAAACTCTATGATCCGCGATTTTATTTCGGACGCCATTTTCGATATGGATTTTTTCCTAAAGTGCACTGTATTCTTCTTGTCAACCCCTTTCATTTGATACCCATATCTATTGAGAGGATTGAAAAAAATATTATTTTGTCATTTTGTGGCGGCGGCCATCTTGAATTTACAATGATACTGAATATACATACCTAATTGTATTTTCATTAAAACTAAAGATGTGTACCGATCTTTAGATCAGTCAGTCAACAAGAAAAAGGTAAGTACCTAAAATATCGGTTATGCCCGGGATACACTAGGCTAGTTTTTTAAATCAGGATAGCAAGCAGGTGCTAGTAATCTAGCGGGAAAGCTAGTAAGCTAGTGTCTGAAGCCAGTTTAGCTTGCCATTCTATTTTTTAAGCTAATATCGCCCCCCACGACTGATTGGCTCATTGAAGTACGTTACACAAGAAAAGACATCTCAAACAAATGACAGCGGGCACTTGATGACGTAAGCGTGCCGCGTCCGGCGGTGATCGTTTCCTTATAGGCGTTTGTGCCATTTGGCCCCAACACTCTTTACAAAAAATCAAGTTGAGGCGTCCACTCTAGTATACCTACATGATTAATAACTCAAAGTCCTGGCTTGTGTATTAGCTTCGTGTGGCCGGTGAAGCTAGTGCCCTTATGGCTAGTGAGCAGGGACCACGTGGTTTTGTGTTTCTGATAGTAACTACGCATCATATTAAAAAACCAGAGATGCGTCTTTCACGCTTAAAAGTTAAACCCATAAAGCAATCCAAGGTCTTGTCCATACACGTTTTTCTAATATACTTCTAGTAATTCGACTAATGCAAATTTACATAGTTTTCGAAGTAACCGTTTCAGTCGTATTATATTTTTTTACGAATGCAGTTCATTTTACATCACGGAGGTGTTTTTACCGTCACTGCAATGGTACTAACTGGCCTAAAATTACTAGCATTATGTAAACAGCACTAGCATATTTATTCCAAGCGAGGAAAGCAAGCCAGGATAGTTATTTAGGACAGTACCTAGCTTTCTGCTTGCTATCCTGGCTTGAAAAACTAGCGTCGTGTATCCCGGGCAGAATAGACGCACTAGCTTGCTACCATAGTAGCACTAGCTTGCTATCCTGGCTTGAAATACTAGCCTCGGGTATCCCAGGCATTAAGTACTATATTTGACCCAAACAAGACAAACTCGGTAAGCTAAATAAAACCGTTTAAAAAAGAAGTATTTATTGTTTTATTTACCCGAATTTTTACAACATTTATAATACAAAAGAATTGCGACGCTAGTTTGCAGGCGCTTTAAGTCTTATTCGCTCTGGGCCGACGGGCTGTTTTTTGTCACCGTCTTTTGTTCAACTATTTCCTACCTAGCTTTTTTGTAAGGGTTCGTCACTCAGCGTCGCGTCGACTTACAGTTATTATGATCGCAAGTTTTAACACGAAATTTAGGTATTGCTTTAAAGAAACAGCTGGTTATTGGTTTTTCCTATCTCACAAATCTATAACCAGCTGAATTTCGTTTTAACCAGTACCTAAATTTCATGTAAAAAAGGCCAACAAAGTTAAGTAAGGTTTGCTGGTGTTAGTTATCCATAAATTCATCGTTTGAACGTTGCAATTGTTTGCAATTTCAGTAGTTTTTAAACCCTTTGATTTCACTGGGAACTAAGTACTGGTTTCTTTTAAGTAGCTATTAAATTAGTCTTCCGTAGTGCAGACCTCACTGATATGACCGGATGTGTTTAGTTTAAAATGCGATGTTTAACTGATAAAAGATATAGGTACATAAAAAGGTGCATGCGAAGGTAGACTTGTTACCTTTTTCGTGAGGGATAGTATTATACATATACTTGTGACAACCCTAATTATTGCTATAGGCAAAAGAGGGGTAAGGAGCGTGGAGTGCTGTAGGTAATTACTTGGCTTTGCAGTCGAATCCATAACGTAACAAGTAAAAAGTGTCCAGAGCACCAGAACCGTCTGTATTATGACAAAGTTTAAGCAATTAGCGTGTCTGAACTCCCTTATCGATTATAATGTTGCTCGTAACTGCACTTTAACTGGGTACCCATTTATGTAAAAAAAAAACTCATAAATAAATCTGTCTAAATCTCAATAATTATAATGAAACTTTTCTTGATATAGATTCAACAAAAACCACACGCTTTGTTCACAAATTAAAAAAAAAAAACAACAACTGATCCATAATTTTACTATCCTAAAATCAGAATAATATTAAACTGCAATAAAGTAATAGAAATAATATAAGCTTTATAAATAAACCCCTACCTACCTATAATACCTATACCTATAATACTCATCACGCTAATAAATTTAATCAAAACAAAGTTATTCAGTTGTAGGTATCTTTCTTATAATCTTTAAATCATTATTACATTACTCATTACCAAATGTAGATAAACAATGAACGATGCCTACCCCTGATAATGTAATTTATGCCCTTTAATAAGTAACTGTTGATAACAATATAAAATTTATTTCGTTTTTTTTTTTTGCCTCAACTAAATCACATATTCAACTGCCAAAATATTTGCTAGGTTTGCAGAAATAATACCTAACCTCGAACTGAATTTGTGCATCTATAACGCAAGTATCTCGTCAAAAAACGGGATTTATTTATTTATAAAAAAAACAGAAATGGCAGTTAATCTAAAAGGAAACTAACAAAATACATTTCACACATTTTATTATTATACATACATACATACACATCACGCCCGAAATCCCTAATGGGGTGGGCAGAGCCACAAGACTACTTGTGGCCACGTTCGATTAATTAGTCCTAAGATGGTATGATGAACCGTATGGTGACAGGTGATCAGCCCATCGCCCATACAGATAGTCCACCATGTTGGAGAGGACCCGTCCCTTAGTCGACTTTTACGACATGCCAGGATGATAAGCATCTGCACGCATTCTATGCTATTTCTTCACTCCCAGTGCAGCAGAGGAGCACTTTATTATTATTATTACATAAATCTGTACACAAATCACACATACCTAGACCAATATTTGTATACCTGCGAATCAATGAGATAAAATGTAAATATGTTAGTGAGTAAAAAAATAAGAAAACGCTAAATTTTTCTGCGTACTATCCGATTCGAAAAAACCGGACAAGTGCGAGTTAAACTCGCGTGGAGAGGGTTCCGTTCCGTACATGATTATCTGCAATTTACTAGGTTACTTTAAATACCATAGACATCTTATAGGTTTTCCTGTAATCTATAGGTAAAGAACTATTTTCTGTATTTTTTTCAAAATGTTAGCCCCAGTAGTTTCGGAAATAAGGGGGGGGGGGGGGAATGGTCAATTTTCGCCTATTTTCCTAAATAACTTCCAAGCTATTTTACTTAAAATTCAGAAGAAAATATATTTAAAGTCCTCACAATAAGCCCTTTCATTTGATATGTCACAAGATATACTTTGCATAACTTATTTTTAAATTTTCTTCTTTACCCGTCAAAAGTAGCCCCCATGTTTAAAATTCATTTATTTGCATTACGCGTCCGTGTTGCGGTCACCGACTTACATATATGTATCAAATGTATGTTGTTACATATATGTACGGACAGACAGACAGACGGGCAGACAGACGCACGAGTGATCCTATAAGGGTTTCGTTTTTTCCTTTTGAGGTACGGAACCCTAAAAATATATTTATTGTTGACTAGCTTCTGCCCGCGACTTTGTCCGCGTGAAAATTCAGTTATAAATATTCCTCGGAACTTTTGATAAAAATCACCCTATTTCCTATTCCAGGAGCTAAGAAGGTCTAAGACACAACCACACAAAATTCGCTTAAATAATATTAGTGAGATTAGTAGGAAGTAGGATTGTTTGTTTCGAAGAATATTTTGTACCAAATTTGCGTAGATATCGGCATATAATCATTTCTTCCCATACAAACTTTTAGTACACCAAGGACTCCCATTTTAGGGGAAGGTAACATTTATTTTTTGAACGGCTACCTAATTGTTCATTTTGTGGTGCATTTAGACAGTGGCGTGGAGGCCTTTTTATTTCACGAGAATGTTCAGTTAGTATCTATTCCCAAAATCAATGTAGAGATCCATATCCACAGGGGCTTCGCGCGAGGCCCCTTTAAGTGCGAGGCCGTGGGCGAGGGTCCGCTTCGCCCACGCCTAGCTACGTCACCGCATTTAAACCAAGTTTCAAGTTGATAAACAAATGGAATCAATTCTTCCAATACACAGTTCAATACTCTAAGACATTCCTTTTTAGGAGTAGTTTCGTTTTGTTCTCGGTCGCCTACCTAATTGTTTGTTTTGAACTTCATTTATACCAAGTTTCAAGTTGATAAACAAATGGAATCGCTTTTCCACATACAAAGTTTAACGCCCCAAGGCACCCCTTTTTATAGTAGTAGTAGGGTAGTTTCATTTTTTTCTATAACGTATACCAAATTGTGTGTTTTATTAAACTTATCTGATTAGATTCTCCCATAGTTACTAAATTCAATCATTTAATCAATTTAATCATTTAATCAAATAAATTCAATTTCATCATAAATTTACTCATTTACCCCCTTCCAGTTTTATTTCCAAAGGTTTCTATAGCCTATGTTCTGCCTGAAGTTTTAAAGTTTATCGCGCACATACAATCAGACAGACAGACATGAAATTCAAAAACTATTGAGATCTGATGTGTAGATCATTCTGAAGCCCCCATCATAGCATGTTTTCTGTGTTATCTTCAATGTTCAGACTTCTTCCACTTTACTATTTTATTATATGTAGAGATATTATAAATCCTTCACTTAAAATCGAAGGTTTAAAATTTAAAGCTTGTCTGGAAATTAAACGTACGGTATTAGAGTATGTAGTAACGTATGGTAAGCGAACGAAGTCGCGGGCACAGCTAGTTTGATATATATTTTTAACGCTCTCGAATGTACTTATTTGTATGTTTTTGATATAATTCTTCTTTAATCTTTTGAACGCCCCAGTCTGCTGTAGCCTGTAGCTGACAGCAGATTTACGTGCCCCTAATGCCACAATATGCCATTTTACATACATTTGCGTCGACTATAGCCGTCGTCCAACGCCCGTGTCACGCTTTTTCGCCGTTAGCCGTGACGTTCAAAAGGTTAAATCAACTACTTTGGTCAAGCCTTGTTTAGCGATATGGTTTTTGGACAATGGTGCTAACGAAGTAGTAGTATCTTCTAGTTCTTTAAGACTTGTAAACACTCCGTAAAAAAACTTTATATTTTATAAGAAACTAGTGGACCCGCCACCGCCACAGCTTCGCCTGCGGTATTTTCCATACAAACCTTATCACCCCTTCAAAAAATCCCTCCTTAGTGCACCTCTAGGGTACTCGAGGAATTTTTCCTCCAAATTTCAAACCTCTAGGACCACCCGTTTAGGCTGTGCGTTGTCTATAAGCGAGGTCACGCACGGTACTGTTTTATATGTATTGATAATTTTTAGCATTGAAAGCGACATTCATTGTATGAAGCATATACTTTCAACATGAACGAACATGCATATTTTATTCTAATACTTTTGATCAGTTTTCATCCGTTTGATAGCTTTTTGTCACTTTTACCTTACACTTTACTTTTCCTTATTAAAGCCTTATTTTTTGTTTGTATTGTTGTTATGAGAAGACCTGCGTAAAAGTAAATATGTCTATTAATGGTAGAGGTCGCTTGGAAATAACACAATGAGCCAGGTTATAAGTTTCATTATGATCGGTTGAAAGCGAGCTCGCGTGCGCCCGCGCCGCGCGGTTAGTCAGTGGCACGATGACCTACACCGGTTTCGCTTTCGTTTGAAGGTCCTCACTGAATCACGGCCGGCTCGCCACGAGACTGACGTTACGCTTCCGATATCAATGTATTACAAATAGGTATATAATATTTTTAAAATATTTTTATCAGCCGTTATCTCTCGAACTGTTCGTAATTACAGAGATGTCTACACGTGTGAATATTGCTAAAGAAAACTTTTAACAACTAATACTAGCGTTTGATTTACTATTTAAAAAGTACGCAGTTGATTGCATATTCGACACCTCCTAAGTACATATATAGGTACAGAGGCTTCGTGATTTTCGTCTCTTTACTTAATGACTACAATACTTAAGTACTATTTACTTGCCATAATAATAATCGTGCTAAATACTTACTAGTTTTGACATTAATAATAATAAAATGTAAATCGGTCCGTTGTATACTGAGCTAAATCACTTGCTCTGCAGTACGCGGCACAGATATCGTAGAAGGGCTGCGTCGGCGTCAGCGGTGTGTTACCTACTTGAAGTTGACTCGGTATTCTTCTAAAGTATTGAAGCGCGGGGTCCCCTGACGTCCCAATATATTCGAGAGACAATCGACGCGTAATACGTACGTAGTTTTAAGTTAATGCAATCAAGATTCAACCGTAGTATTGTTTATAATCTTTTATTATATTTCGACACCTCCTTAGGATACTGAGTAACTGACATTTTTGGGATTTTCGTTTTAAGGGTTCCATTCAGTTTTTGGTCCGTCTGCTCCTCATATGAATCGGATAAGGTGGCTGTCACCAGAGGGATACCTCAAGGATCAATTCTCGGTCCGATTATGTTTATTTTATATTCAGTGGATATAAAAACACACATCACTAACTGTAGGTATCATATCTATGCAGATAATATACGACAATTGGCTACTTGACTATAATAACAAATATTAATAATATTTCTGTGGAACGATAGCTTAACCCTCAATACTACTTAGAATTTTATACATTTATACTTTTAAGTCACGTGACTTTAAACACCGGTCACGATGTATGACGTTGCATAGGTTGTTTGCGTTCCAAATCACGCTGCCCACCTTAATCGTTGTGACACCGTGAGTTTTATTCGGACCGCACCCTCGTAGGTACAGACTTAGCTTTTATTTGACGTTTTCGACCGGTTTTAGTAAGATGACGTCACAGGCGACACCTGACAGTAAGGTAGCGTTTTAGCGGCTAATTTAAAAAATGAATAATAATTATTAGTGCCTTTTCCTTGAAAATATGAAATATTCAATACGAAAATATTTTTATATAATCTAAAATGAGCTAACAAGGACCCAATAATATTTTTTTTTTAATGGTCAGGAACCGAACTATACGTAATCATGTAAGCCATTTGAAGTTAATGCCGATCTTTTGAGAATAGGTACTTAGCCCTCAAGCAATTGCCTATTACTGAATCATACTAAAACTAAATACCTATCTGATTATAGGCAGTAAAAAACCGGACAAGTGCGAGTTAAACTCGCGTGGTGAGGGTTCCGTTCCGTACATGATTATCTGAAATTTACTACGTTACTTTAAATACCATAGACTTCTTATAGGGTTTCCTGTAATCTATAGGTAAGGAACCATTTTTCTGTATTTTTTTCAAAATGTTAGCCCCAATAGTTTCGGAAATAAGGGAGGGGGGGCAAGGTAAATGTTCGCCTATTTTCCTATATAACTTCTAAACTATTTTACTTGAAATTCAAAAGAAAATATATTTAAGATCCATGCAATAAGCCCTTTCATTTAATATGTCACACGATATAGGTTGCAAAGGTTTATTTTTTTATTTTCTTATTTACCCCCCAAAAGTGACCCGCATGTTTAAAATTTATAAAATTAAGTCACGCGTCCGTGTTGCAGTCACCGACTTACATATGAATACCAAATTTCAACTCAATCGGTCCAGTAGTTTCGGAGCAAATTGGCTGTGACAGACGGACAGACAGACAGACAGACAGACAGACACACGAGTGATCCTATAAGGGTCTCGTTTTTTCCTTTGAGGTACGGAACCCTAAAAAAACAGCTAGGCCTGCTCACTGCTCTGAGACCTACGGTGGATGTCATGTAATGATGTAAATTGATAAACTTATTGAGCCTGTTTATGTAGCAAGCAACAGATTACGTTATTCATGGATTGTGAATTACGCTATAAGAAACATATATTATTGCAAATTCAGTCAAGAGTTGCTTCTATAAGATAAAGATACTACATACCTATATAGGCTCTGCCATTTATAAACGAGAGTGCGTGTTACACTGGTGGAGTCACTTGTCTTATCTGACCCACCTCTTCTTGCAAAAACTTAAAGACTTATTCAGCGTGTCCAAAATTATTATTATTATTAACACCCCTTCATGCTTCAGCTGTCTTTCGAGGAAGTTTCCGTTATGCAGCCACCAAATGCTGGAATAACAATCCAACGCCAATTATGACATACGGTTAAATAAAATAAAAAAAACTTGGTAAGCATCAACGAACTAACGCAGGGAATACTAAAGCATGATGAGTGGAATATGACTAATATATATACTAGTGGCTCCGTGAGCTGTAGATCTCGCGACAAACTTAACTTTGCCGTTGGTGAACTGATATCCCAATACATCGATATTAGTCGGGTCAGTTTTGGGAGCGTTCAAGTATTACGTAACGCAATATTTGGAGTTTTTTGACCCCCCCCCCATGTAACGCGCCGTAACGTTTTTCTGTACCCCCCTTCCCGCTAGTAAAATTTCAAGAGGTCATTCCAAAAATGAGTGAGAGAACGCGATCGTTCTGAAGGGTTAAAAAAATGTTAGTTAAAACCCCCCTCCCGCCTCTGGAATGCATCGTAACGTTTTACAAGATTGATTTGAATTCAGTATCACTCAAATAGGAATTTTCTACGGATGTATATATAAATATTAGGTAGATTGGGTCCAAGTCGAAATGGTGTCTTCTGAAACAAAAAATTCCTAAACTTAAAATAAGAAACGTCAAACTCGATTTTGTAAAGCACAAAGCTGTCAAATTCAAGTTTGACGTTCTTATTCTAAGGTTAGTAACTTTGAAATTTAGCGAACACACTTTCGAATTTGCTCCATTATGTATGAATAGATATGTCGCAACACTAAAGAAAGATGTCAGATTGACTTCTTATTTTGCCTCTACTACTATAGTAACGATTTGTATGGATTTGTAGGGTAAAGTTTAATTTAAGAGGATCGACTAACCAAATGATTTTCATACACAAAGAGAAAACATTTTTACCCTAAACAATGTTAACCAATTATCAAATTTTTAACCGACTTCAAAAAAGAAGGAGGTTCTCAATTCGTCGGAATCTTTTATTAACGTTTTATTATCCTAAACGATACCGAAGTTTGAATTTTTTTGATTTAGGTATGTTTTAGTGTTTTTATACAAAACGTATTTTTGCTGTTATCTCCTTATTTATCATTTATAAAACGTAATAGAAAAAAATAAGGGGGTAGTTGCGAAATAGTCGCGTATTCATCGCGTTACAAACCTGCGCATGAATGATCAGAATCGCTGGAAGATAACCGCGAGCAATTTATTAGGAATTCATTAGTTTCCGGTCTCACATGGATTTAGTTGTTTATAATATAAATTACGTCAATTGAGTCGGCCGAAGGCTTTTATGTGGTCGACTGTTTTTTGTAATTTGGCCAATAAGTATGTTTTAGTTTTGACGTGGCAAAATCTGACCGGTGCTCTAAATAAACTTCTCCACCCACCTAAATGTACCTACATACCACAGAGTAAAAAGAGCATATGGAGGTTTCTTATTTATTTATTCATTAATACTTGAAAATTTAATAAACACACGGCTTTACTCACGATTTATTGAAATAGTCCGACATGTTTCGAACTCGAATGGAGTCCTTCTTCAGGGTTTGAGTGCGGTCCCCGTCAGAGCAACGCGCGCCCTAACTTTTTCAAGTATTCATAATGTCTCACGAAAGTTTTAATTCGATATTTATTCATTCATATTCATATATTTTGGATATAACTAACCACGATATACCATAATAACAATAACAATACTTCTTTATTGGTAAAAATGTATACTTAAACTAAGTCTCGGTATTCAGATGATCGTATTCATGTCGCAGAGTTGCGTTTACTAAACTTTCAAAAATGGGTGCGCCCCCTGTACTGTCAAAACTGACCATTTCAGAGCCTTACAATTATGATAGACTGGTGGCCCCGCCACAGCTTCGCCCGCGGTATTTTCCATACAAACTTTATCACCCCCTTTCACTCCTTTAGGGATGGAATTTAAAAAAATACCTCCTTAGTGCACCTCTAGGGTACTCGACGAATGTCTCCTCCAAATTTCAAACCTCTAGGACCACCCGTGTAGGCTGTGCGTTGTCTATAAGTGAGTCACGGTACTGTTTTATATTTATTGATGATATGTTATGATATCGTAGAAGGAAATAGTGAGTAATTTAAACTTAAGACCTAATTTTGAATAGCAAAGAGGGATTGTGAGCGTGTGCTACCACGATAGCCTTATTTTAAGGGCACGGCTAGTTTTGATCGTGGTTACGTTTGGATTAAGTTTTGTCTCCTACCCGCCGAAGGGTTAATATAAAAACATCCCAGGAGCTTTATAACCTCACATGACAAGCTCCTTAGATTCATATAGAAATAATACAAGTGCGAGTCGGACTCGCGCACGAAGGGTTCCGTACCATTGTAATCCAGCAAAAAAACACGTTTGTTGTATGGGAGCCCTCCTTTAATATTTATTTTATTTTAATTTAATTATTTATTTTTGAAGTTAATATATATCTAAATGTTCTGTGAATATTTCAAGCGTCTACCTGTTGCCGTTATCAATATCGAGCAAAAACGAGCAATAAAATCACGTTTGTTGTATGGGAGCCCCCTTAAATATTTATTTTAAACTGTTTTTTTAGTATTTGTTGTTATAGCGGCAACAGAAATACATCATCTGTGAAAATTTCAACTGTCTGACTATCACGGTTCTTGAGATACAGCCTGGAGACAGACGGACAGACGGCCAGACGGACAGCCGAGCCTTAGTAATAGGGTCCCGTTTTTACCCTTTGGGTACCCTAAAAACTTGGATATATATTCATTGAATACAACGTATAGATATGTATGTAATCTTTTCCATCTGTAAACAGCGAACTCTTTTTTTCCGTTTCATTATGAATCGACTCCGAGTGCGAGAAGCCGGGATGTAAACGACCCATCGTACTTGAAAGACATGAGGTCAGTGTCTTCGAACACTGACGTCATTTTGTAAAAAAAATTATGAATTTAAAGTTAAGGCTAAGCACGCTGTGAACTTAGAATTGTTTGTGTTACGTTATGTACCTTCAATTTAGGCCAATTACCTGCTCAACTCATACCCACTACTTAAATTGTAAAACAGTGGCTTATTTCCTTATAAGTTATATCTATTAATCCAGTATACATTTAATTAATAATATAAAACAAGATCAAAAGAAAAATCTTTAAGAAATAGGTACCTATCAAATGAAAACCAATTAATTTTATTGTAATTTTCAGAACAAATCACAAATTAGAAACCGGCCAAGTGCGAGTTGGACTCGCGTACGAAGGGTTTCGTACCATTATTTATAACCAAGCAAAAAAAATATTAAAAAAAAACGTTTATTTCATGGGAGCCCCCCTTAACAATTTGTTTTATTTTAATTTAATAATTTATTTTTAAAGTGAATATATAACTAAATATTCTGTGAATATGCCCGCGAGTCGTTTGTCGCTCAGTGCATCTCTGTCAAACTAGTCAAATATGTAAAGGATGCACTGAGCGACCAATGACTCGCGGGCAGGTCGTGCTAGACTAATAATTTACTAAAAAGTGATTATTTTTTACATTTTTAAGTCCATTTTTTTTCATAAGTATAACTGAGTTTAGTAAAACCATTATTGACAGTTTACTGACAGATTTAGGTGATTTTGACGCCATTACGGTCCCCTGTTCGTTTTTTGATGACGCACGACTAGTTCACTGTAGGGAAAGTGTCGTTTTAAGTTAATCATAAGAACCGTTCCTACCACCACACTTCCTACCACCACATAGAAAAATAAACTGAACAGCTACCAAGGTCTTTAATTTGATATAAAGCTTCGCAAATATCCATCGACAAAGTGAATTGCCAGTTTATTTGTTTACTTATATCTGTAAACAAATAAACTGGCAATTTACTTTGTCGATGGATATTTGCGAAGCTAAGCTGCAAAAATTCTTTGAGCATATGAATGCCCTAATCGACCAGTAAGAAGTTTCCACTATTTATAAAGTTAACATAAGAAACATTAATTCTGGTTTAAAAGAAAGATCCATAGCGATGCACGCGCGTAAGTTTAAAGATAATTAACAACTTAGAATCTATTTTAATGTTTATAACAAAACTCTAAAGCGCATTTTTTAGGGCGTTCGAAGCGAGCCCTCGAGTATCCCACAACATAGGTAGATTACACTTCACGAAAAAATTATCACACCTCCGGATTTGGAATTAAATTTAGTAATTTAAATTTATGTCTAGATGGTATATATATGGTATGATGGATGGTAAACCAGAACGAGATAAAAAACCACGGAAGAAACGAGACGGTGCCTTACAAAATTTTAAGAACTTTGGGATCACGTTTTTTGAATACAACGCACGTTTCATTGGGAAAAACGATTGAAATCTATTTCCTAGATATGGGAATAGAATCTAAGCCTAAAAATTACTACTTTCGCAGCGTATTTTAACAAAAATCAGCTAAAGAAAATTCGTCATTTGACTACGCTCAGCCATCGTTGGGAACTCTCGGTTACCCTCGCTATATTTCGCCAATTTGAGTATTAATTAATCTTTTGAGATTGACAAAGTCTGTTTGTTTGTTATGTTGGTACTCGTATATGCAGTTTGTGCTATGGTCCTCTATGCTCGCACGACAAATAAAGTGTCAAAGCACAGTGATTATATTGGTACTCTGTGTGACATGACAACTGGCAAAAGTCAAACAATTTGCAATGGTTCGCTGATGCCCAGAATTGTAAATTTGTCTTATCATATTGCTAATTCATAACTACTATTTCATTCACGCGAGCGGAGCCGCGGGTACATCTAGTTATTAAATAATTTTTGCGAACAAATATTTAATAAAATACTGCAACGATGTTATTTTACCAGTAACGCCATCTATCGGAAAGTAAAGAACTAATAATGTAATGCTTTATCAACAACAGTGATTTTTAACCTGTAGGTCGCGACCCCCAGGTGGGTCGCAAACCCTTGCTCATGGGGTCAAGCCAGGTTTTTATTTGCGTCGTCGCTGAAACCACCGACATTGTATTAATACGGTCATTGGGGTTCACCAGATTTGTTTACTTGTAGTTGTGGACATGCATTTTGTGGTACACTTTATAAAAAAACGACTTAACTTCCAGACATAAAACTGAACGTAATTATTCATATTCATGTCATTACTTATTACATGAACAATAATTCATACAAAGTAATTATCATTTTTTGTCTTTACATTCAAATCAAATACACATAGAAAATAACTCCAATTGTATTTTTATTGAGTGTATTAATTTACCTATATTTAAATTTAAGTATGAAATATATTTTGAAATGCTTTATTTTGTGTTTTATTATTGTTGTTGAAATAGCTTTTCCTTCTGTCTTGGTGTCACGCTTACTAACTTACGTCTATACTCTTCTAGAACCTTCATAGGAACTTCATAGAACCTTCTAGATTCTCCATCGATCCTTCTAGAAACCTCATAGATCACCGAGAACCTCATAGAAATCCCCATTTTTAGAAAACTCTAAAAAGAACATAGAACCTTCTGGAAACTTCATATAAACTTCTAGAAACCTCATAGAACGTTGTAGAATTTTCATGAAGGCTAGAAGCCTCATAAAACATTCTAGAAACTTTATAGAAAATGAACATTTGAAATAAAAACGGTTTTACTCAAGATTTAGAGTCCCCTTCTTCAGGGGTTGAGTGCAGTCGCGGTCAGAGCAACCCGCGCACTGCCCTGACCGCGATTGCTCTCAACCCCTGAAGAAGGACTCCATATGAGTTCAAAATGACATGATGACATGTGACAACCATTACATAAAAATATTTCGTTCGTTTTAAAATACTAAACAAAGTACTCGTATGCCATTTTCTATAAGTTATGACATCGAAAGCATTATTTTAACGTGTTTTATGAAAAAACAGGAAGAAAAATAATATATGCAACGCGAGTTTGGCTAGTTCTACGATTTTTAGCACAATCGACCTCGTAAAGGCGTACCAGCAGATACTATTTGTTTTAAATTTCTAGATTTAAGGTTAAGTGATTTGACTTTAACTAAGATGAAATCTGCTTTAGACCCATTTATTTACCAAGTATTTGCCTTAAAGACCACATCAGTATCATCTGCATACGAGAAAACTTGGACATTATCCATTTTTTAGGTTTTCCTTTAGGGACCCCAACATACATAAATACATACATACAAGAGATACATAAAAAAACATCAACGGGCTCTCATCGGGCACGGATGAAATCCTGTAAATCAATTTGTCAGCTCCTAATTCACCATTTTAGGTATCGATTTTCTTAAAAAAAAACTCTCAGGGCTCAGACTATCACCATACCAAATTTAAAAGTCCATACCTACATACAGATATGTTAAGTAAATTATTAATACAGTTTAATGTTTGTCACTTACTCGCATGTACATTTATTTTTTACATAAATACAATCGAATTTGCATCATACTTTGTAGTGGTTAAGGTTGAAATTCTAAATACAAATATGTGGTCGATAAAACGCCTCTGCGGCCCTAGCAAGGTTGTGACATAAGGATAAGTTAAACTGTCTTATCTCTAAGTGCGTCTCTCTCACATTAGTGCCGATGAAAGAGATGGTCAGAGTGATAAAAGGGTTTAACTTATCCCTGTGCCGTGTCTGGCATGCTGGGGCACTGCCCGGATAAGGGTTAAAATGAGAAACGTCAAATTTGATTTTGACAGTTTGACGTTTATTTTAAGTTTAGGAAATGTAAATGAAGAATCCGTTTTGAATTGGACCTATTGCTTATCTTTATTTAATATAATGTCATTTAACATAATAATAATTTGGCCTTATTTTACTATGACAACGAGAACTTTCAAGGGACGCCGGAGGATTAGTGCGGGGGATGAAACGGGGTAGTCGTCGGGGTTCGGGGGGCGAAGCCCCCCACAATAGTAAGAAGACCATGTCACTCCACTTGTGCCCGGGTAGGTTGTGTTTTGTGTTAGTTACCTTTCATCCATCACAGCGGAAAATAGGAGCCTAAAATTCCGCTGCTATTTTCCGTAAATCAATATTTTACGTATTAGCTATACGTTACGTCTCCAAAAAATAAATAGGTAATTAAAAATCTAGATTCGTTGTTCTATGATTATGATACGAGTACGAGCAATCGAATACTTACTAACATTTCTACCAATATAATAAAGGGACTTGATTTTCTATGAAATAAGTTGTATTGTCTATGAAATGAAAGTATGGTTGGTAAACATTGTATATGAAGTGATGTTCGAAAAAAAGTTTGTCGATATTTCTATACGAAACCGCTTTCAATGCGCGGTTTTACAATCTATATATATATAAATGAATTGCTGTTCGTTAGTCTCACTAAAACTCGAGAACGGCTGAACGGATTTATCTTATCTTAGTCTTGAAATGTTCGTGGAGGTCTAGGGAAGGTTTAAAAGTACATAAGTTACTTAAATTATTATTCTTCGCAGACGAAGTCGCGGGCACCAGCTAGTTTGGGTATAAAATTTTAGCCTATTCCGATCACGGGAAATGGTCCAAAATTAACTTCCAAGATTTGACCGAAACAAGGCTTACAAGTGAAGTTAAATAAACCCTTGTAAAACAGAACTGGAAGCAGTCCTATCGGTGGTCCTAAGAAACAAAATGTTAACACCTTTTATTATTCTTATTTGTGTCGATGACAGCCTCACTGCAACTGGTCAAGTAACATGTAAATAAAAATGATTTGATTCGGAAGAGAAAAAGAGTACTACGTCTGTTGGTGACTGGCCTTGCCATTTCAAGGAGGCTGGAAGGGGAAACGTTCTTTGACCCATATTAAGTCGCGAGCGCATTTATTTCGCTTGCAAGTACATGGGTACATTAAACTTTAATTATTAAGAGAAGTGTGAACCTACAGTTTTTCATACAAAAGGCGATAACGATTTCCACCTCTTAAATGTTAACCGATGTTCACCAATTCTTGATAGGTTGTCAGTCAGAACAAAATCTAGGTTTTGATTTTTTCACTATAATCAATAAATTCAGTTTTATTGTAATTTTAGTATTCTCATACAAAACTAATTTCGGCATTATTTAGCTTTCGGGATCGTTAACGTATCAAGAAACGTATAGACCTAGATTTTGTTCTGACTAACAACCTATCAAAAATTAATCAAATTTAAGGGGTGTAAAATAAAAATGTTTGTATGAAAAGGGTGATTTTTGCCTTTGGTTCACAGTCCTCTTAACTAGCTGTGCCCGCGACTTTGTTCGCGCGGCATTGGGATGAAAAGTATCCTATGTTTATTCCAAGGTTACTTTTTTGTTGCGCGGAACACATTTCTTTATTTTTCTAAAACAAACTTCACTTACTTCTTGTAACATCGGCTATCTGCGAGTGAAAGTCGCGTCAAAATCGGTCCAGCCGACGATAAAGAAAAAATGTATAATTTATGAGGCTACATCAAAATATTGCGATTATCTACGTAACTACTTACTTTTCTAATGGCCAAATTCAGAAAGGCCACTCAAACTGATATAATAAAAGTGACGTTCGGCTGACGTTTTTGTATGATTACAACTAGTTGAGGAACATTTTACTATTTAATCTTCATCAAATGATTAAGTGACGTTTTTGAATTCTGCCATAATTCCATTGATATCGTAAATTTTGAGGTTATAAATCTAAAATGACTATAAATCGCAGTCGCGCGCGAAGGGAGCGTTCAAGTATTACGTAACGCAATTTTTGGAGATTTTTGACCACCCCACCCCCACATGTAACGCACCGTAACGTTCTTATGTACCCCCCCTCCCCCCAGTAAAACGTTACGTAACCACCAAGTGACCATTTTAACCTAAAAAAATGTTCAAGTGGTCATTCCATTTAAAATTTTGAGAAAAAAACGTTTAAAGAAATGCGTGAACGAATACGCGACCGTTCTGAAGGGTTAAAAAAATGTTACGTAACTCGTAGTTCAAATCCCCCTCCCGCCCCTGTAACGCATCGTAACGTTTTAAAAAACCCCCCTCCCCCCTCCCCCCAAATTCGTTACGTAATAATTGAACGCTCCCGAATCTAGTAGGTACTTAAATTTGTCGGTAGGTACGCACTAAACAGCGTTGGTAGATCAATTTTAATTCAAAAACAGCCGATAATACAATGGGGAAGACGCATGAAAATCAAAATGAGGTTTTAATGATATATTATGAAAGTAAATGTAAACAAAAGCATACTTATTACAGAAAAAAGCAGATCATTTTGACTATTAATTTTTATTTTATTAAGGGTCAACATTGGGGTAAATTATATATTGGTTTATAGTTAAAATAGTTTTTTGGACATCCTCATCAAATTTATGTCATGTTTTATTTCTACGATGTTGGTCTAAAAACAGTATTTTCGGAAATAAGTAATTGTAGATTTTGTTTAAGCGCCATACATTTTGTACAGTCTAACGATTGCCGTGACGTCATAGTTTTCGTCCATTTTGTATGGAGTGTTTTTGCGAGTGGTATTAAAAATGACTTTTCAAAGCTTCATAACTCATAAAATAAACAACATATAATGTTTTGCGTACACAGATCGATTTCTATTCTAAGCATTTTCCAATACAAGATGAAAAAAATTTATGCATCTTCCCTATTCCGATGCAGCAGTACAAGGTGGCTGTGCTGGGGAGCAATGTACATTTTTTCGTTATCTTCGAAAGGTACACTAATGTACGGATTAGGTACACTGTACCTTCCAAGTACCTACATCATTTTAAGATTTTGATTACTTTTGGTGATGGTGGCGGTGCTGGGGAGTATCACACAGTATCTGAAGTAAACAAACACTAGCTGATACATTGTCACGTTGAGTGTAAGTGTAGTGTAACTATACGTGCTACATAGAAAATCACTTGTCTCACCGACACTGAAATCTTTAATTTTATGGTATAATATTCTTGACCATATTTGTTTCATTTTGATAATGACCCTTGACCTGATTATTAAAGCATTATTAAAGCCTAATTCCGGCAAATCCAAGCATCAACGTAATACGAAATACCTTGACCTATTCGGATTCCTGTTTTAGTTTTTTTTTTATCGCATCAATTCTGATTGATGGACGTCATGTACGGATTTAAAATAACATAATTATATTATCCTGAGATACTATGTAAAATATTGAGAATTGGCTACTTGACTATAGTAACAAATATTAATATACTAGCTGTGCCCGCGACTTCGTTTGTTTATCGTTAGTATCGAGTTTGATTATCGTTATTCTCTCGGGAACTTTTCAATTTTCCGGGATAAAAAGTAGCCTATGTGTACCAGGCGCCTCATTCGGGAACGCTAAGTGATTCTGTAGCGACTCGTAAGCCAGATCTCTCATCTCGCTCTTACGCATTTGGCGTCGTGCGGAAGAGTGGAATGAGAAATCTGGCTTACGAGTCGCTACAGAATCACTTAGCGTTCCCGAATGAGGCGCCAGGTGTGTGTGCCAGGGTATAAGCTATCTCCATTCCAAATTACATCAAAATCCGTCCAGCCGTTTTAACTGGAAGAGGTAACAAAAACAAACTTTCGCATTTATAATATTAGAAGGATTTATGTGGATTGGTAGCTTAACCCTCAATAGTTCATTATTGAACAGGATTTATTTAAAAATATTAAGATTATTTAAAACCTTTAATTTTTACTTCTAAATCACGTGACTTTAAACACCAGTCAAGACGTATGACGTTTGCATAGGTCGGTTGCGTTCCGACTCACGCTGTAAGAGGAGTGTGAACCTACGGCTTTTCATACAAAAGGCGATAACGATTTCCACGCGTTAAATGTTAACCGATGTTCACCAATTTTTGATAGGTTGTCAGTCAGTACAAAATCTAGGTCTATACGTTTTGATTTTTTCACTATAATCAATAAATTCAGTTTTATTGTGGTTTCAGTATTCTCATACAAAACGGATTTCGGCATTATTTGACTTTCTTGACCTTTAATCAAAATTCAAAAAACGTATAGACCTAGATTTTGTTCTGACTGACAACCTCTCAAAAATTGGTCAAAATCGGTTAACATTTAAGGGGTGGAAATCGTTATCGCCTTTTGTATGAAAAGGGTGATTTCTGCCGTTGGTTCTCTGTCCTCTTTTGTGATTACCTTGAGTATTATTCGGACCGCACTCTCATACTAGGCATATGCCATATTAGGCATATATCCTCTTAGTTATAACAATACTAAGAAAATTCAACAAGAAGCACTTCAAAATATGTCCTACGAAGATACAGAGAAATTGATAAATTGTTTTGAAATGAATATTGTTTTATGTTTAAGTTTAGTACACTACCTATTGGTATTTTGTTATTGTTGTTATTGTTTTTTGTTTTATTTGTACTTTCTTTTTGTAAATTAATCTAACTACTAATAATATAATTCTAATTTTCATGTGATTGTTTAAGATAGTTATGTAAGTCCTTTTTCGCCTGAAACAGGAATTTCCTTGTTCCGGTACGTGTGTTATTTTTGTCCATCAGTATGTTTAGTCTTTAGTTGTATTAATGTCAAATAAGATTTTCAATAAAGATTTTGTTTATGTATTTATTTATACAGACTACCGTTGCGACCCGTTACTTCGCCTGGGTTATGGCACTTTTTTCAACATTGCCTTCAGATTAAAAATATTTTGAAATTTGATAGTTAAAAAACGATTCTACTTATATCTGGCTATCGTTATAGACTATGTATGCTTTAAATTTCATTCCTGAATTCTCTAAAAAATGGCCTCAAACGTTATAGGCGAAGTATGGGTATTTTTCCCTAAATTAACCTGCATTATGCCGTAACGTCAATAATAAACAATTGTTTGACATGTATAGATGTACATCTAGGCTAAGCAATTTAGAATGTAACAGTTGAACACGAAACCTACTTATAGGACAATAGAGTCATATTTGAAAAAAAAAAGTGTAGTAGGCGAAGACAGTCTGAGGCGGTTTCCATACATTTGCTGTAATGTTAACAGGGCTGCCAAAAATCATGTTGACTGACAGCGAAATAAAGGGGAGTAATGGTTTATGCTTGCCAAACTTGGAAATATACTAAAAACATAAAAAAAAACAAAATTACCACTTGCCAACGAGGAATAGAGCGCAGCATGTTGAACATGAATAAAATACAAAAAATACGACTTACAAAAATAAGATCCATTACCAAGCTCTATCATTTAAATGGAAGTTGGCTGGACATGTTGCGCGTCTCCAAGACCAAAGATGGACTAAAACAGTCACAGCATGGAAGGGCCCACAAGGAAAGAAAGAGAGGGAGACCCTACGCTAGATGGGAAGATGAAATCAAAAACATAGCTGGTGCCAACTGGATCCAAACAGAAAAATCAAGACTACACTGGCAAACTTTGGAGGAGGCCTTTACCCGGAGAGGGGTTCTTATAGATAAAAATTAGAATATTTATATTTAAGTATATTTACATTTAACTTCATCAAATAATCCATACTCAGAATTATAAACTAAAAAAAATTATACTAACACTTCAACTAATATAAATACTTAAAATTACAACTTTTCAAAGTTCTTTGTAATATTACTTATTCTGTAAGAAATAAAAGGCTTTTTTATTTTAAAATTTATGTTTTTATTTTATTTTAAAATATTAATTTAATAATTAAATAATTTCATTTTTTTATTTTGCTCCTCTCGTGCACTGGGAGTGAAGAAATAGCATAGAATGCGTGCAGATGCTTATCATCCTGGCATGTCGTAAAAGTCGACTAAGGGACGGGTCCTCTCCAACATGGTGGACTATCTGTATGGGCCATCGCCCATACAGATAGTCCACCATGGGCGATGGGCTGATCACCTGTCAGCATACGGTTCATCATACCATCTTAGGACTAATTCATCGAACGTGGCCACAAGTATTCTTGTGGCTCTGCCCACCCCATTAGGGATTTCGGGCGTGATGCTATGTATGTAGGTATGTATGTATTGTATTTTAATGGTTTAAGAGAAAAATAAAATGATTATAGTTTCTTTATCTTTTAAAGTAAAAAAGGATTAAGATTTCTAAAGGATAATTTTAAATGTTACTATTTATATTTCTAAAACTTTTGTTTAAAAAATAGTCAAGAAGTTTATCAATAGGTACCAAAAGTTCGGTATATAAAATTGGATAGCAAATCATCTTATTTACATTTAATTGGATAGCTTTACGGGAAACCGTATTAATTAACTTATCTAATACTTAAAAGTATCAGTAAACGGTGCAGTATCTGCAGAGACTGTGGTGGAGATGGGAGTGCCCCAAGGACCAATTCTTGACCCCTTTCTGTTCCTTGTATATGTAAATGACGTTCCTTACATGGTAAGCCAAACATCAGGCATAGTCATGTTTGCAGACGATACCTCTCCGCTGTTCAAGGTAAATAGGAAAGGTACCAATCTCACTGAACCAAACAACGCTCTGTCCGTGATTGCTAAATGGTTTGCTGCAATTAATTTGTTACTTAATCCTAAAAAGACCAAGTGTATTAAATTTTCTCTAGTAAACACACAAGATGTTAATGAGCACTTGAATATTAAATTAGTCGGTCCAAACATTGAATTTGTAAAGTCAACTGTTTTTCTAGGGTTAACACTTGACTCAAAACTGCAGTGGGGATCCCATATTATAGCCATAGCGAGTAGGTTGAGCTCTGCTGCGTTTGCAGTCAGACAGATGAGGCAGTTAACTGATGTAGCGACGGCAAGGTTGGTTTACTTCGCGTATTTCAAAAGCATTATTTCATACGTTTTAATTTTATGGGGATCAGCTGCTGCCTTAGAGTCTATCTTTATTTTTCAAAAAAGGGCCATTAGGGCCGTATATAACATGGGCACCCGCGAGTCACTGTCACTAAGGACTTTTTCAAGGAAATATAAATACTAACCCTGCCTTTCGCTATACGTATCTGAAATAATAATGTATGTCAGAAAAAAACTATACAGTTTTCGTACAAATATAGATAAGCCAAAGGCTACTAGAAATACCGGAAAGCTCAAAGTACCAACTTATAGACTGGCTAAAATTTAAAAAAAAAACTAGGAAATTTTAGACGTTTTTAAAATAAAATAGCTAAAAACATTATAGAACAAACCGACATCACCGCCATCACCGGTCACCACGGTCATCAGAGGTTCGATAATTATATAGATTTTTTTGTCGATTCAGTTTTACGAAAGTTTTCAATATGGCGGAGATATGGGGGTTTTTACGATTACAAACTTATTTGCGGTGTTGGTAAACCGACATAACTCGTGGTCAGTTTACCAGTTTAGTTTGTTTTCCAACGGCAAAGTTAAGTTTGTCGCGAGGTCTGTAGACAATCCGTGAATTATTGTTTCGGTTTCTATATTCTTTGATAATTCTCTTTTAAAGTATTTATGTAAATGATATAGTGTACAGGACAATTTTAATCTACATTAAATGCCCAAGGTAAAGAAAGTATTATTTTTTGATTAAAGATTAATACTGAATAGGAGAAAATAGTTTCGCAAATGACCTAATATTTTTAATTAATATTTTAAAGATAAAAATGGTTACTTTGAGTCAATCTTAGGAGATAGACATATGCCATCGCGGACTTTTCTCTAGGCTTTTTAAAGAACTACAATTCTTTGGTACATTATTTTGATATATCTCTTAGGCTACGTTTCCATTGAAACGGAGCGGAGATGAGCCGAGCTAACCAATCAGATTGCTTTATCGTATATCATTTAAATATTTGACATACGATAAAGCAATCCGATTGGTTAGCTCGGCTCATCTCCGCTCCGCTCCGCTTCAATGGAAAGGCACCCTTAAGGTTTAGCCTGGCGTCGGCCATTTATGCGCCAAGAAATTGAATTGTTTTACGACTTGATTAAAAAACATTTAATTTTCTCCTATTTTAAAACTTTTTTATTATATTATGTACATATAAACCTTCCTGATGACCGACGTCGTCCATTGGTGAAAACCGCATCAAATGAGTTGCGTGGATTATACAGTTTTCCAACGGCAAAGTTAAGTTTGTCGAGAGGTCTACAGCTCACGTATTATTATAGCCTAGGTGCAAATATACTCAGGTCTACGAGATGCTTACACTACAAGGACTTATTTTGCTGCTAACGGCGCTGTTCACAAGTCATCAAAGCCTAAATGAAAGGATTTAAAATAGAATTAAGTAGATACGTGGAATACGACTGAGCGGGTTCGTGTTAAGTAACGTTTACGTACGCTCACGATATGGGGCGATAACTGGGCTTTCCTAGCATTTAGTTATGGTTTGGCACAATTATAAACGAGGCTTAACCTGGATCCGAGGTTATGACGGCGGCGCGCCGTAGTCGCGCGGCGGGCAGCACGGCGGCGGGGCGTATCGGTTTCACCCCTAAGTCGGCGGTAACTTTTAATATCATAACACTTTTTTAACAATAATTGTATTTAGCGCCTCTTTTTTGTTAAGGCCTTCTAATTCACAGCACATTCCGATTAAAGTTTTGTTATGTATCGTAGCGTGTTGTTTCGTTATATGCACAGATTTACTTAACCTATAGCATAGTATAAGCGTGGATTTTAAGAAGACTGTGAACCAACGGCAAAAATCACCCTTTTCATACAAAAGACGATAACAGTTTCCACCCCTTAAATTATAAAATTAAAATTGTTGTTGTAAACAGCAGGATTAAACTGAAATTTTGTTTTAACTGACATCCTATCAAAAATTGGTCAAAATCGGTTACCATTTACGAGGTGGGGTGTAATGTTATCGACTTTTGTATGAAAAGCCATGGGTTCACACACCTTTTAAAAACAATAGCGTCGCGCACATTGTACATTTTAAAAAGCGTGTTTGTATCTTAAAAATGTTTTAAAGTTTTTTGGGTGTCAGTAATTGAGTTGTTTCTAAAATTCTGCTTAAAATAAATAATTAAATGTTTGGTGTTCAACTAAAACTATTGAAACAATAATTTTCCCATTTAAATCGATTGTAATGAATGGTTTGAAGGCTGCGTATCGAGCGGCCCGTGTGACGCCGACAAAGGCGCCGGGCGCCGCGCTCTCATTGTCCCGACTATCGGTAATTAACTTCACCGTACTGCAGTATTCCTACAATGCGGAACGTGTGATTTTTACACAAAACGAATGCTTTTCGTTTATCTTTCAAAAAACGTGATGGTTTTTGTTGTTACAAATAACCACCCAGCTCGTAAAGATGGCGAGGAAACTTATTGTTCGCGCGCAACTTTATCACTAGGGAGAAATTCAAGAAATTTGTACCTAGTTAAGAAAAACGTGATTACGTGTCTACCTGTCTGTTAGCTCCGTGACTGCTGAACAGATGTACTTATGTATTTAGTTACCTCATGATGAAACTTGGTATATAGTTAGATACCTTAGGTCCTGAATTAGAACATAGGACAGGGTAAAATTCGAAAGTCCCCGAGGGAATTACTGTAACCTAATTCCACACGGACGAAGTTGCGGGCAGAAGCTAGTAAGATATATAGATACATAAAGGAGCCGCATAGAATTCGGTTTGATTCCCTCCGGAGCTTTCCAATTTACCGGGATAAAAAGTACCCTATGTCCTATTCCAGGACCTAAAGTAACAATATACCTACCTACCAAGTTTCATGAACATCATTTCAGCCACTACGGACGTGTGCACACACATGCAAACACAGTAACAAGTCTGACACTTGTTATCCAAAACACACAATGACGACCCATTAACCTTTTGACCGCCACAGTCGGCTGCAGCCGTCAGCGTATACAGGGTAAAAAAGTCCTTCATTACCTTGACTTAAATTTGAAATTCGTGTTACTTCTCAGACATGCTTGGCGGTCAAAAGGTTAAAAAACTTGAACATCTGAA
Organism: Tortricodes alternella; assembly: GCA_947859335.1. Classification (NCBI taxonomy): domain Eukaryota; kingdom Metazoa; phylum Arthropoda; class Insecta; order Lepidoptera; family Tortricidae; genus Tortricodes; species Tortricodes alternella. The sequence continues at coordinate 13,950,375 of OX401970.1, read as the reverse complement.
ATAGAGCTCCTGATTACACGTGTACAGTCGAGGTCATTAATATATATTTGTTACCAAAGGGGCTAAAATATCTGAGCGCTCTTACGCCCTTGGCAATAAAGTCGTGTTCACATATTTTTGACCACAATTTCTGCGTAGGTGTTTTGGACCTCGAATGTACCCGTGTTATTAAACCCGGTTATATTAAAAGTCTGGTCGGCGGACGGTGTACACGGATAACCGTCTAGTTAGTCCGTGTTTTAGCCCATGCCCGTGTATAGGTACGGGTAGGTATAATAATATGAGTATTAAACACCCGCGGGTACTACCCGTTCGAGACAGCGAGATGCGGAGCCAGTCCGTTATCAATAAGAATGAAGGATGAGTGCCATAGAAATTTGTGTTAAAAACACAAATACAATCACCATCATTACATTATATGTGATTCCGCGGACTCGCTAGTACAGTCGAGTTCAAAAATATCTACGCAGAAAAAGTGGTCAAAAATATGCGAACACGACTTTTATTGTCAAGGGCGTAAGAACGCTCCTTTTTGCTCCTTTAGACGCACAGTATATTTATGACCTCGACTGTACACCTACCTAGAGTCCTTATCTTGGGAACAGTGCAAAAATTAAGTAATTCAATTTGCGATTACCGTAGAGTAATAATGCACTATCAGTTACACTGTGATATTATTATTTTCATAAAGGGAAAAATTTCGGGTATCGGTGGTGCATTTAATAAAAGAGCGCCCGAACACCGGCTGCGCCTGTTCATGACCCCTTTGCGCCGAAATCTATCGCAGAGTAGACAAAGCAGGGTGCGCGAATATGTAGCAATGCAGTGAGTCAATAAAGGGATGAAATATTATGAACAGTGATGTGATTAAAAAAACCATTTCCCTTAGTGCTGTCAAGGTGCATTCTTGTAAGTGTTGTAACCATTGTCACACAGTGACGGCGATATTATTATCGATATATTGTAAAAGGTTTAAAATAAATCAACCAAAAACTAAACCATCAGAACAAAATTGTACAATTATACCAACTTTTAGTAATATTCGAAAATGCCCTACTTATTATATTTAATTGGTTCTAGTCCTGTTTTGTTATTATTATTGATTTATCGTAAGAAAACCTCGGAAAGCGATGGCACAGTATACTTTTCAGTTTTGATATTATTTAATTTAATTACATTAATTGTATGCCGGCCGTGATGCCTTCATCACCACTCTCCAAGACAACGCAAGGGTGATTTTTAACTTAAAACACAAGCAAACCCCTAGTAATCCTATTCTACTAATACTATAAATGCGAAAGTTTGTGTGTGTGTGTATGTGCGTGTGTGTGCGCACGCACGTAACGGTTGAACTGATTTTCGAGAAGCTTGGTATATTGTTACTTAAGGTGCTAGAACAGGACATAGGGTTCTTATTATCCCGGAAAATTGGAAATTTGCCGAACGGAATCACTTAAACCGAATTCTATGCTACTCCTTTTTCTATCCATATATGTTATTACTTTAAGCGAGCAATCCTTGTATATACAGATATAATATTTATATATGTAATTAGTTTCTCGGAAACGGCTGTAATGATATGGATGAAATTTTGTAATTAGATAATGTTTTACTTTCGAAGTTATCCAGATAAGGGACATCCCTTAGTACGAAAGAAAGAAATACGTCGAGCGACGTTCAGGCGCCTAGGTATGCACTTAAAATACCATTAACTCATATACCATTCCTAATACGATATAACTTAGAAACGTGAAATTTTGCAAGTAGGCTTATTTTAGGGTATAAGCGAGCACTAAGAATGGATTCGGCCGCTAGTAAGGATAATGTATTTGTTAAATAAAGAGAATCGGCTACCTTCACCTCTCTTAGATAATACGACAAGGTTTTATATAAATAATGAGCTCAGCAGTTCATTAATTAGTTTAAAGCTTTGATTAAGTATTACGATTAAAGTACATTTTATTAATAAGACGTCGGAAGAGCTCAATGTAACAATCTCCAAATTTTGCGCTTGCATTAAAACTACCTAAATATCGAACTGAGTGGACGCAAAAATACAAATACATTACTTATTAGGACTTTCAAAGACATGACTTTTTATATAGGTCCTTTCGATAATAAGTAACGAAACCTTTTTCAGAGCTTAAAAATTGGATTTATTCGATGAACTTATCGATTTAACTTTGCCCTGCACTACTCTCAGGTGCAGGTTATCGTTGTGGGAACTATTAAGGCAGTCACAAAAAAAAATCGCCCTCTCTTTCTAAAATTGGTTGCCAGACTTATAAAGCACGTCTTGAATACGATAGATGATTCAATGGAATGATTTTTGCTTGTTGATAGAACGTAATTATACAAACAATATTGCAAGCACGCGGGCTTAATTCGACTAGTTATAATTACCTTAGAATATCTTGCAAGATCTAGATTGTTTAGGTTCGGTAAAGGGGTGTAAAAACGTATGAATTCAACGGTTAAGTACCTACTTTACTTCTTTTTCGGATCTTCTCATGATGGGTAGGAGTTAGGTCACATTTGTTCCATGGCACATGACGTCATCGGACAGCATAAGATTTTTTTCTCTTATTTTGTACTATGGAACGTGCAATACTTTTAATTCTCATTTTGTTGTATCGCCTATGTTTAAATGCTTTCTTGTGAGGATATACATTTTTTACCACGTGGTCGCGGCACAGTTTTTCACCTTTTACACCCGTCGCCTCTTGCTACAAATATCCATTATTTATATTACTAGAATTCTTTTGAACAATGGTATGACAGAATAATTGTCATTATCTGTGTGTTAGCTTCTCTTGGAATATTTTGGGAGGGTATGATTCCCATTTTGGGCTATGGCATTAAATTCCGGTGAAAAGATAGTATGTAGTTCTATGGAAAAAAATGTATCATTTTGTCCTATGACGTCATGTTCCACGGAACAAATGGGACCTACCCCTCATTATCAATTCGATCTCACAGTGAAACTCCGAAAAGAGCCCTCTCCATTGCGTTTCGGGTGACCTTGATCCCTCTAAAGAGGCCAATAGTGAGCGACTTACTTTACTTGGCAACACTGGTCACAGACTTTCATCTCGAGACAGTGGTATGGTTTTTCCAACGGGATGGTGACCACCCGCGGTAACCTACCACCGGTAGTGTTGCTTTTTGAAGAGAAATGTTCCACCACACTTCTGTACCATACCAGCGACCCTAACATGCAGGATACAAAGATAAGGTAGACCGTCTTATCTCTAAGTGTGTCTCTCTCACACTAGTGCCGACGAAAGAGATAGTCATAGAGATAAACGGGTTTAATTTATCTTTGTGACATGCATGTTAGGGTCGCTGCAAAGATAAGATAGAACGTCATATCTCTAAGTGCGTCTCTCTCACACTAGCGCCGACAAAAAGATAGTCATAGAGATAAACGGGTTTCATTTATCTTTGTGGCATGCATGTTAGGGCCGCTGAGATGTTTGTGCCTCGTGTTTGGCGGAAACGAATAACTTCTGAAGAGTTTTTGGACTGGTTTGCACCAGCTGCCTAAAGTTCGACTGTGGTTCAATCATCACCTGGCGGTTGGTTATTTTTAAGCAATTTGAGAGCCGCACTACCTAATCTCTTACAGGCTGACGTCCGAGATGTCCTGGGTTGGGCATAGTGCCAAATCAATCTAGCTCTCGGGCATAGGGCACAAGACCGTTAATCCGTTAAACGATAATTAACGAAGTTAACATTTCGAGTAACGGATTAACATTTTTAAGTTAACTTCAAAACTTGTTAACGGACTCATTAACTTCCGTTAGGATAGTTAAAGTCCGTTAAACTTTTATTAAGTACCTACTGGGGCCAATTCGAAAGTGTTTTCGCTAAATTTAGAAGTCGCTAAATTTGAAATAAGAAACGTTCTACTCGATTTTGAACCTTGGAGCTATACAAAATCGAGTTTGACGTTTCTTATTTTAAATTTAGGCAATCTTAAATTTAGCGGACATCGTTTCGAATTGGACCCACTATTTGCTTAAAGGATACCGCTCGGCTTATGTTACATAATAATATACCTAGCTTTTTATTTGAATTTAGCTCTAAATACCTAATAGGATGCTTTATTTGTTTTGTTTGGTGCAATTAATTTGAAGAAAGTATGCTAAACATCACAATAATATTTTGTTTTATTTCGATATGTTTGTCTTCGGAAGCACATTTCTTTTCTTTATTATGTTTCAAAGCAAATTTCGTGGAGCACTTTTTTTAAATCCGTTTGACACCATGATACCTAATGCACAAGAGAATGCCTCATATAATTTTAAATCTCTTTATAAACGTACCCTCATAACCACCAACATTAGAAAAAAAAAACGCCACGAAAATTACGAATAGCATCCATTAAAAAAACTCAAGCTTTCCTAAAACAAAACTATCTGTCATATAGTGTTTTAATGCTCCATACTAACAGATTTTGGACTTTTAAAAATAAAATTTATAATGTACCTATTTCGATCGTTCCAACGTAAACGTATGATCATTATTACACAGAAGACATCGCATCGGTGTCGTAGAATCAGATACCAAAACTATCCGCTCCGCGCGCCTCAAAGTTTTTTGCATTGTTCTGTGGCAAAACTATTCCCAAGAACATGTGTCCCGCTACGTTGCCAGTTCAAACACCATCCTGCTACCATTGTAGTCCCTTTGTCAATACTTTCTAAAAAATCTTTGTAAACCGCTGTCTTCTTCTAACCTATCTTTGGCTGCGTAAGTGTGAAAAGGACGAGCCAAGAGGATCGTGTTAACGCATTGCTTCCAATTCATTTTGGAAGAATTTGGTTTAAACAAAGAAGTCGCGTTTAAGAATTTGAATGGGCTTTGCGGAATTGCTTATTAATTCTAGATTAGTTTGATTTCAACGCTTTTTAAGTTTAAGTTTAATTAAAAAGCCTTTTTGAAAAATAAATGTCTGTTTTCATATAAATACCTAGAACTAAATATACCACGTGGGTTGCTCATTCCCATTGCTACAAATTGTGATTAATTTTATACTAAAACTAGATATACACGCGGCTCCGCTCGCGGGAATGAAATAGTAGTAATGAATTAACAATAATGATAAGACAATAAGTAGGTATTTACAATTCTCGGCATCACCGAACCATTGGAATTTGTTTGACTTTTGTCAGTTGTCATGTCTCACAGAACACCAATATAACACTTATTTGTCGGGCGAGGAGCATAGAGGTGCATAGCTTAGGCTGCATATACCAACATAACAAACCCAGACTCTGTCACCGTCAAAAGGTTAATTTTCTCAACATGGCGAAATACACCGAGAGTTCCCGTCAATGGCCGAGGGTAGTGAAACGACGAAATTTCTTTAGCTGATATTTGATAAAATACGCAACGAAAGTGGTAATTTGTATGCTATGATTCTATTCCCATATCTAGAAAATAGATTTCTATAGTTTTCCCTATGAAACATGCGTTGTACTCGAGAAACGTGATCCCAAAGTTCTTAAAATTTTGTAAGGCACCGTCTCGCTTCTTCCTTCGTTTTTTATCTCGTTCTGGTTTTTCGATTTTATCTTTTTTATATACATATAATTCTACCGTACGTGTGTATGTCACTGAACTCCTCCTAAACGGCTGAACCGATTTGAATGACTTTTTTTTGTATGCGTTTGGGTGGCTCCCTGGATGGTTTAGATTCACAAATCAGACCGGCAGATGGCGCTGCAGGACAACGTCTGACGGATCCGCTAGTTATTTATAGATTAGGTACTAGAGAACCATTTTCCAGAGAGAGAGTATTTATTTTCCATATAAACTTTGCCCCTTATGAGATGGAATTTCAAAACTACCCCAAAATCAATTTACTAAATTTTCACCCCTACAGTGGTTGATTTTTTCAAAATGCTTTTGCAGTGCGCCTTTGTTTTTATTCAGAAGCATAAATTCTCATTTTCATGTTAATAAGCTAAAAAATGACGGATTTCCATACAAATTCTTAACTCCTTTTACACCCCTTTAGGGATTGATTTTCGTAAAATCCTTTCTTTAGGTAATGTAGGCGCCCGCCTACATTACCTAAAGAATACCTGTACCAAATTTCAGACTACTAGTACTAGCTCCAGTAGTTTTGGCTGTGCGTTGATATGTCACCCGATCAGCCAGTCAATTTCTTCTTTTTTACACTCTTTTATTAGCTTCACTTGTAACTAACAATGTAATACAATCTTAGAAGTCAATTTTAACCTACTTCTAATTGTCGTGACGATTTGAAACTTTGCAAGTGTATGCAATACTGAGCACAATACAATAATCTGGTACCATCGACTTTTTCTGACCATGGAGCCAGGAGGTGGATAGTGGAACTCTTCAATGAATACTAGTAAACCCCTCGAGTTTGGGCTCATTTGGTTTGCTTTGACGAGTCCAATACTTTACCTTGGTGATGAAGGTCTTTTGTACTTAGTAGTGCGTTACTGATAAAAGTGTGTTTTTTTAGTTTTTGTGAACTATAATTAATATATATATATAGATTAATAGATAGGTACTGTAAATTAGTAGGTACTTTATTTGGACAAACAGAATATAACAACAATTCCTTACAAAAAAATGATGTGTAGCGACCATTCTCACCGGTGCCGATGACTCTGCAGCTGACCAGGTAAGATAAGGCTATTTCACCAAAATAATGTTTTATTTATGTGAACATAAGCCACTAAAGTTTAGTGGCTTAGAGTTTCCCTGTCAACAATTTGACGTCATTTTATTTTGTGATAGCAAAATAAATAGATTTTCGGTAGCTCCGACCCGCGACAGGCGACAGTTGGCCATGGGTAAAGCATTCTTTTCGTAGGGCAATCGACGGTTTGGCCCTGGAACTTGTTAATTGTTAAAGCAAAAGATGTTTTTACCGGAAATTGAAGTCGCTTAAACAGAATTGGCAAATCGGTAGGGATTAGGGATTATCGGTATCCTAGGAATATGAGCTAACTGACCGGCTGCGGCTGCAGGGCCAGATAACGGTCGCTTCAATTAAATTGATCTTAAATTCCTTTGTTGGTGGTCTCGTCCCGTTGCACATTCTAACTAGGATTAAATTAAATGTCAGAAAAGCATAATAGTAAGTTGCACAATTTTTTTTCCATCTTGTATTGGAAAGTGCTGAGTAATAGAAACCGATCTGTGTTCGCAAAACATTATTATGTTGATTATTTTATGAGTTATGAAGCTTTGAAAAGTCATTATTCATACCACTCGCAAAAACACTCCATACAAAATGGACGACAACTATGACGTCATAGCATTTGTTAAACTGTGCAAAATGTATGGCGTTTAAACGAAATCTACTATTATTTCCGAAAATACTGTTTTTAGACCAACATCGTAGAAATAAAACATGACATAAATTTGATGAGGATATCCAAAAAACTAAAATCAGAACTATAAAGCAATATATATCTTTCACCAACTTAGACCCTTAATAAAATAAAAATGAATAGTCAAAATGATTTGATTTTTTCTGTAATATGCTTTTGTTTACGTTTATTTTCATAATATTGATATACTTATTATGAAAGTAAACCTCATTTTGATTTTTATGCATCTTCCCCGTTGGCGTTTCGATTTTTAATGTTAATTCATATGGGGCACTCCAGACGGGTTAAGGGAATTTAAAAATCCTGTGGGTAATGGACTGCGTCTTCGATATTAATCACGGTCTCAATCGATTTATAGGGTCGGTGTGCCGGTTGCCCGGACAGGGTATGTTTCCGGCCACTTGGTCGGCACAATCTCTTAAAATTAAGATAATAGAATTCTTACGGCGAATAATAATAAATGTTTGTGTTATGCGATTCTTAAGTAACGTTGTGATAACAATACACCAAATTTTAAACAAAAGACTCAACTCAAATCTGGGAATTAGCGACTTGGGCTATTAGTCAGTGGGGTGAGGCCATGCAATAAACTAAAAATAAAAATGCCACGAGGCGCTCGGCGTAAAATTAAGTTTGTCCATTTTTATTTATTTTACATGAACGTTACATGTTGATGAGGTTTAATAAAGACTATTAAACGTTATTTTGTGTTTTGTTTTGTTTTATTTTTCCTATAAATTCGGTGGCCGGCTAGCCGGCTTGCTTGTTTTCTTTTGTTCTACTTAGCGGCCACGTGGCCGTCAATTGACATGAGCAAGTGAATGTTGTTTTTAAATTGGTAGTTAAAGTATATTACATAGGGCTGCAATTTTTTTAATATGTTGATATTAAGTGATAAATAATAACATGGTTCAGTTTGCGGCCACTTTATACAGTTCCGTAGCCAAATGGAAAAAACAGAACCCTTATGGATTCGTCATGTCTGTCTGTCTGTCTGTCCGTCCGTATGCCACAGCCACTTTTTTCCGAAACTATAAGAACTACAACTGTTAAAACTTGGTAAGTAGATGTATTCTGTGAACCGCATTAAGATTTTTACACAAATATAGAAAAAAAGCAATAAATTTTGGGGGTTCCATACTTAGAACTGAAACTCAAAAATTTTTTTCATCAATCCCATTCGTGTGGGTTATCTATGGATAGTTCTTCAAAAATGAAATTGAGGTTTCTAATGTCATTTTTTTCTAAAGTGAATAGTTTGCGCGAGAGACTCTTCCAAAGTGGTAAAATATGTGTCCCCCCCTGTAACTTCTAAAATAAGAGAATGATAAAACTTAAAAAAATATATGATGTACATTACTATGTGAACTTCCACCGAAAATTGGTTTGAACGAGATCTAGTAAGTAGTTTTTTTTAATACGTCATAAATCGTAAACCACAATTCACCTTTCATTTTTTTATTTTTAGGGTTTCATACCTACAAGGTACTGTTTATTTCCATACGTAAGTACGGAACCCTTGGCGCGCGAGTCAGTCGCACTAGACCGGTTTTTTTTTGATAAAACATTGTCAAATTGAACTTCAAAATTGTATATAAAATGGGTGTCCGGAAACCCACACTCAGTATTGGGTCGGGGTGCCGGTTTCGCGGCCAGAGTTTATTTATCTTTAATTATTTTAACTTACTTTTACTTATTTATTTAAACTGTACTGTAACGTGGTGAATACCCGGAGGTTTTAGCTCAGCGGAAGGCTGGTCGTATGAAACAATGTTAGTCCCTAATTATAGAGTTGGAGTTATTATAGAGTTGCCACCAATTCAAATCAGAGAGTCCAAATGACTATCATTGATATCCTAATTCGCTATTAATTATAAACATGTTCACAGACCAGGATTTTAAGAAAACCTTCCTTCCTGGATGATTCCCCAAAGAAACTCCAAGTCGACAGACTCGGTAGTGGTCCCAGCCACGCAGTTTCACGCCACCACAGTATAATCAAGTATACAGTATTCCATCTTCATACAAACGGTCGAAACGACGTGCTTCGAAATCTCGGTAAACTTCGGTACACAAGTACACAATAGTCGCGAGTGCGCTGCGGTTACGTAGGGGTGCGGAAATTGTGAGACGCTCCCGCGCATCTATTTTTTTAAATTATGGCACGAGAATTGTTCATGTTTTATTAAAAGCAAAATACATAAAATGCATTTTTTTACTCCATACTGACTTACAGTCTATTTTGAAACTAGAAATAAGAACCAAGTAGAAATAATTAAAATTAAAACTTCGAGATTTGAAGTTATATTTCATGAAAAGATACTACGACAATTTAATATAGCATTATGAAATACGTAACCTAAGAAAGACAGTCGGCGGGCAGCCCTACTGCATGTTTACATACTGAGTGGCCGTAGGTAATTATTTTGAGGACACTACAACATACTGTTAATTTATTATACTGTGACGCCTCTGTGTTCTCGGTCGCAGCTTATCGAGATCTGACTGAATCCTCGTGCCTTGCAGTATCAAGGTGGGTTTCACCTGTTAAGTTCTACTCTTTACTTTCCTTGACCTAGTGAATATTCAAGCACATAACCACAATTTTATTATTTACAGATATAAAGACAGTTCCCGCCAGTCACTAGCTGACTAGCTTGAAAATGGCCGGATCAAGAAGCTAAACTATTCTAAACCGCAAAAAATTTGGAATTATTAAATGTTCAAACTTAAGGGCGAAACTGAAATTATCATTCGAAAACCACTTTCAAAAATAAATAAACATTTTTAAATTTTTTAGCTTCATTTCAAAAGTAGTCGTAGAAAAAGTATTGTATGCAACGGTGCATAACTCGGTCTTAAAAGGCGAGTGGCTTGGGTTGCGATATGAGCCCAAGACTCACTCACATACAACCGTCGTTGGATAAAATACTATAATGCTTTTCGGTACTTTTGAAGTCGGTTCACTTTTTAAAAGTTATCATTTTTGAATGTCAACATAATAATATAAATTTTAATAATAACCTTAGTAATTTGATTACTATTTAAAGGTAAACCTTGATCAAATTTGTTACAGTACTTGGACATCATGCAATGCACTAGGCTGCAACTTCACGAAAGATTAAATCTTAGAATGAGTGCAAGGCGGCACACGCTGGGCGCAACGGGCCCGGCGCAGAGGTTCTGTCGAAACCGTCTCGTTAACCCCAATCACGAAGAGGACCGCCAATGGACACTCTTTCTCGAAAGGTCACTCAACGAAACACAACGAAACCCCTACAAGAGAAAACAATCGACCATAAAGAACAAACTTTTAATTGATTATACGTTGATTGTTGCAGATTTCACTGCAACATGAGCAATTACACTGTAGAAACTATAGACAACGTTCCGGCCAATTCACCCGAAGAATTATTTCTTTCCGTGCAAAACCTCAAATTTGACGGTGACCTTCATGTAAGAAAACAACCAAAAACTTGCTTCAAATATAAAGCATTAAGCAATGGTAAGAAGCACAGAATGTTTGTTAAACAAGTTGTCGAGGAGGAGGGAAATAACACAGATGAATGCTCATCACTGCTATCGTGTTATTATTTTGATGACTATGTTAAGTATATAAACAACGAGCAATTAGCACCCGGTTCTGAAAAATCTAGCCTCCTTATTTGTGCTCTCAATAACAAAGTGGAAGAACACAAAGTGCTGCAAAGAGAATTCACAAGACAAGGTTTCGAATTAAGAAAATGTCGAAAAAATTATAGCGTCCGAAAAAGCAATTGTGTTATCAAAGAATGCAAAGAAAGTGTTAGAGAAGAACCGTTTGATTTAACATCGGAGGAAACAAAACAAGTTTATCACAAATCTGGAAAGCGCAAATGCTTAACAATTTCGAGAGCTCAGAGCCCAGAAACAGGTCAAGTGATCAGAGTGGACATGTTCCGCCACTACAGCATAAGCTCCACTATTTCTAAGTTGGATGATAATCGAAAAAATGACAACAGTACTCTGGATGCGTAGAATAAATAAATTAATGGATAAAGTAAACGAAAAAAAAAACAATTTTCCAACAAATATCTGCTTACAAATACAACTAAAACTCTTGATGAAAATGTGACGAAAGAACAAATGTTACATTGCTTAGTAAAACCACAGTATAATCAAGTAGTCAGTATTCCATCTTCATACAAACTGCCAAAACTGCGCGCTTCGAAATCTCGGTGAACTTCGGTATTCCGTACACAATTATGGCACGCGAATTTTTGATATTTTGGATATGTTAAAAGCAAAATACATACAATATATATATATATATATATACACATACAGTACAGTGTCACTTTTGAAAATAGAAATAAGAACGAAGTAGAAATAATTAATATTTTTACCGAGCGGCCGTAGGCAGTTATTTCGAGGACACTACCGAGACAACATACTGCTTACTTGTTTATACTGTGGTGAAACCTTTCGACTATCACGTAGGACTAAACCTACAAATACGGAACCTAAGAATAATAATAACTGCAATAAAATATTATATATGAAAAGAAGACGAAAATATAAAATAAAAAACATTATGTAAATAGGAAAAATCCGTTCAAAATTTTCCTTTAAACTTTAAATTACAAAGGGGCTGAGATGACCTAGCATACGAGTATAAATTGACCGTAGAGCTTAGCCAGAGCTGCATTACGGATCCAGCCAGCATTTTGGCAGTATGTACCTACAGAAGAGGCTGATGAATGGCTCCGAGCAAACCCTTCTCTTCCCTTCTTCGGTTTCCCTTGACTTCTACTTATAAGCTTCTTCACAACATCTTTGAAGAGACTTAGTGCGCTGGTGCCCCGCGGGCCAAGGCTCTCGACGCCGATAGGAACAAAACTGTGTGGATTCGGCGTCGCGACCACTATATTTACCCCTCCATGGAGCTTTGCAAACACCGTAGCAATGGAATAGTCCGGGCAATAAATGATTGTGGATGGAATGGTTGAAAGCAGTTTGACTTCAGAGCTTTGTTTGGACTAGTTAGGAGACAAAGATTCTAAAAGTCCCCCCCCCCCCCTCGGAGGTCAGCCGTGGAGGGGCACGAAAGAAGGTCCCGTTTTTTGGTTTTTTGTTACATCTCGAAAACGATGAGTCATAGGAAATTTATTTGTACTGTATCATGAAAGCTGATAAAATATTCTATGACTTTGACCCACTTTTTACCTATTCCCAATCATTGTCTAGATATGAGCTCCGAAAAACGATCGATTTTCAAATTTAAACATTTCAGTTCAATAGTGCACAGCCAATTAAGTATTTATTCAAACAAAAATATAGAAAAGTGCCAAATATTTATATAACACAACAAGTAACAAACAATAAAATAGTCTACAAATAAATACTCAAAAGTAGGCCCTTTAGTCCACTTTCTTAACTATTTTTCACTAGTTAAGAAAAAACACTTTTTATTACTTATTTGATAACTGGTTATTAAAATGGAATAAAAAGTGGCCTGTTTTACCTGACATTCGAAATTAGTTAAGAAAGGAGAAGTATCATTCTGCTTTCCCAACTATTTATGAAATAAAAAATAGGTAGAAAAATAAAGAAATGTTGTTTATGGGTTTTTATTATTTCTATTAGTATCTATTTGCGTTAGAAAGCAATAGCCACTTCAGTTTATTTCCTATGCTAAAGTAGATAAATTAAAATTATATGACAGTGACAAGTAATATTTTATTTTGTGGCCAGTTTAATTAGTAAAAGAAGTTAGACATAAATAGGGACTCATTGTCCTGCGTTGGAGTTCCTTAATTTGAACAAGTAGGTTTTTAGTTAAACATGAGTACTGATTCTTATTTCATAACTAGTTGGGAAAGCAGAATGATACTTCTCCTTTCTTAACTAATTTCGAATGACAGTTAAAACAGGCCACTTTTTATTCCATTTTAATAACCAGTTATCAAATAAGTAATAAAAAGTGTTTTTCCTTAACTAGTTGTGAAAAATAGTTAAGAAAGTGGATTAAAGGAAGTAGGCATGGAGGCCTTCCTACACCCACATCTAGCACTACTGCAATCAGTGGTGCACCGGCAAAATATTAGCTTCAATATTTCTTCCGGTTCAGCTGGATCTTTGGTTTGGACAGGAACCAAGAGGTGGTTTTCATTCCGTGTCCATCCCCATGATGATGATGATGGTGGGTGGAGACGCCTAGTTCAGGGGAAAGATCGTGTCCAAGCTAAGCTTTCAAAAAAGGAGTAGGTTATCTAGTCAATCTGAACATACATAGTTATATGTTTGTTTGTGGACTAAGACGATAATGTACAGTACGATTAAAATCAGTTAACGATTCGACTTTTCTCGGCTTTTATCGGCTAAAGCCGCAGACGATAATGACACAAGTTACATTGCTGCGATTTCTTTTAGGTAGCATTCAACTTAAAGTATCGTAAACGCAATGTATTTCACCTGCGATGATGACATTACTTAACAGTAGACCTAAGAAGTTTACAGAAGCGATATGGACATGCATTATTTATGGATGTATATAAATAAATAATAAATATATCAGGGGACAATCTTCTACAAATTACACTACACATAAAAATGCATTTGGGGAGTTTGCAAAAAGATGCCTAAATAAAGTTGAGGTTTTATAGTTTATTGATCATTTATAACTATCTATCTTATAACGACCTTACAAGGTTATGTACCTATGGCTGACCGTGTTTTTCTGTCAGTAATAAATAATAAATAAATAAATCAGGGGACAATGTTTACACAAATCGATCTAGTCACAAAGTAAGCTCTAAATGCTTGTGTTATGGGTACTAGACGAAGATATAAATACTTATATAGAGAAATAAATACTTAAATACATAGGAAATAATCAAGACTCAGGAACAAACATTCGTGCTCATCACACAAATATTTGCCCGTACCGGGGATCGAACCCGGGACGCTAGCTGCGGAGGCAGGGTTACTCCGAACTAGGCTATCAGCGTCGTCGCTGTACCTATAGTATAAAAAAAATATATGCATGATTCTTTATTAATCAAACGTTACTGTTTTACGTAAGGTAAGCAGTACGATATTTGTCAAGCGTGCCATACTGTAAAAAAATAGTCACTAATATTTTTTCTTATTTCAATATAAAGGTTGTGTTACTTTAGAGCTATTTATTAGGTTTTGTTGCTCATATGCTTCTGTTGTATTGTGTTTAATAAGATAGCCGGTAATATATTTAAAGGCCATGTCTGTAATTTGATATACACTATGTGAAAAACGAGGGATACCGACAATAACCGAGGATGGCCGAAAGGTAAACTTATTTTAATAGTACTGTTTTTTTCATACATTATCGTCTCAGTAGCGTATATTTATTGCACATAAGCAAATCAGAAGGCAACATTATAGTATTTTCTTGTCGGATATTGATCTTTGTTTATATTGTTTTAAAGTTGCATATTTATTAATTTGGACGCGACTGCAATCCCTAGCACATTTACAATTTTGGGTAGGTTGCCTGGATAGCAGTTTCATATGCACCCAAGTAGGTACAATAGTTTGCATACATACCTGCACGTAATTTTCATATTATTTAAAGTCTTCCTCCAGTGTAGCAATCCATCGATTTGATGTCCCGCAGTCTACGATTTAGTAGCTGGCTCCTGGGCCCCAATTCTCGCTGCATTCGAGATAATGTCGATTGCGGGATGAAACGTCAGATTCATACAGTTGTGTCAAACGACTGCATGCACTGACGTTTAATCTCGATTGGAAGATTACCTCGAATGCACCGAGAATTGGGGGCCTGCTATCCACACGTGTCTAGTTCAACTCTTTTTAGGGTTCCATCCCTCAAAAGGAATATGAAGGATCATTTCGTTCTTTGTCTGTCTGTTTGCCTGTCAAGACCCTTTTTCTCAGGAACGCGTGGTATCAAGTTAAAATTAATATTTTGAATATTAAATTGTAGTTATATCACAAAAGTCAAACAAAATAACCTTTGCAAGGTCGTATCACACTCGACGGTTATACAGAGATAAGGGATAGCGAAAGTTATATTTGTCTTATTTCATAGTTATGTTGTAAATGGTTACCCGGTTGTTAAAAGCAATTTTTTCATTTTAAGCCATACCGACAAGGTACTGTCTGTTTTTCATAGGTAAGTACGGGAGCCACGACGCGCCAGTCAGACTCGCACTTGACCGGTTTTTTTAAATAATGAGAGTATTAATTCAGTCCATTTTATTCTACAATATTTATTTTCAGAGATAACTGATGATTTTTAAGAAATACTTTGCTGATATACTCGTAATTATGCTTTAGCTGTACCTTATCCTACTAATATTATAAACGCGAAAGTTTGTTTGAATGGATGGATGGATGGATGTCTTACTCCTTCACGCAAAAACCACTGGACGGATTTTGATGAAACTTTACAACAGTGGTTTTCAACTTTCTTGAGTACGCGACCCTTTTACAAGTAAGAATAATCTAGCGAACCCCATGAGTCCCATGACCGTACTAATACTATGTCAGTGGTCTCAACGCCGAGGTATTTCAAAACATGGCTTGCACTGCGAATCAAAAGTTCCCGAGCGAATACAAATATAACTTCATTCCACCCACGCGATCGAATTTGCGGGGGAAACTAGTACATTTAAAAGTAAACAATGGATGGCCAGTCTTCCAAAATAAATTTAAAGCAAGGCAAATTTAAAACATTCCTACTAAGTAATAAGTAAATATATTTGAAAAATGTTTCGGCCATGACCATTGGAAAAGTTCGATATGAGCTTCAATCCCCGTTTTAAACAAGACTTTGCTTTTCGCGTACAATTTGTCTTTTTGAATACTTAATGCAGATACCGAACCCTTTTCCTCGTTTTCAACAATTTTTCGGGAACTTTTAGGATCCGTTCACTGGAAATCTTGCTCTATTGGGATTAAGGCCAGCCGCGCAGGGACGGCTTTCGTGTGCTGTCAGTTTCAGGTAGACTGCGGCCGGCACTTATACCAACACCATTACTTTATCTTTTATCGTCTTTACTATGTGATGCTGCTGGTTATAGTAGATAGATAGTAAAATCGAATATTTGAATATTTCGCAACACGAAACCGATATTAAAAAGCGTACCTACACAAACATACTCATACTTAAACGAAGATGAGACATCATTCATGAGAATTCTCTCTTCTAGGCGATAATTGCGGACGGAGCTATACTTTAGGGCCTCAACGTAGTAAGCGAAACTTAATCGCAGTTCATAGGACACTCTCAAATTAAGTTTCCGCCGCCAAGTGAGGGGGGTCAGTTAAAAAAGAGGCCCCCTAATCAGGTCCGCGCGAGCACGCGTTACGCACTTACATAATGAAAAGGGGAAGCGAGGGGGTCCGAGGGGGCAGCGGGAGCCGTCATCTGCGTACACCCTGTCCGGCCGCCCTCGATCGATACCTATACGTGTGGACTTTATGTAAAAAGCCTCCTGCACACCCGGAGGACGCCGACCATAAGTATCGAGAAACGAGTTGCCCCCGGGGAGGCTGCCACGAAATATCTTCAATTTTCGAGAGAAAATTTTCCAATGCGGGGGCGAAAGCCCTCGGCGGAAGGGCTGTAGCTCGCTCGGCCCGGACGCCTGTGTCCGAAAAATGTGCGCTCCTTAATTGAATTTGAGATTTGCCTTTCGGAACCGGCGGCCACTGTTCGTGCGCTTCCTCGAAGCTGCTCTATACGACACATGCGTGACACCTTCTTGCTCTTCTCACAATCTCTCGAAGCTCTTATTGATGAACCATCTTTCTTAATAAAAGTACATACGACCGTCATTCAAAGTCTTTATCCAACACACTTAAATAATCTAACTATAAATATATGTAACTAGCTTATGCCCGCGAATCCGTTCGCGTGGAATTAGGTTATAGTAATTCCCTCGAGATTTTTGAATTTTCCAAGATAAATAGTACCCTATATACCAAGTTTCATCATGAGGTAACTTTATCATACATCCGTTCAGCAGTTATGGAGCTTACATACAGATAGACACACACACGTACGCATTTTGCCACCGTCGTGGTATAAAAAAGAAAAAAAAATGGTCAAGTGCGAGTCTCACTCCCGCGCCGAAGGTTCCTAACTTGGAGTTAAGGAACCATAAAAAAAATGGCTTTTAACAACCGCCTGCTCAATTACGTAACACCAATTGGTATCGGTTCGGCAAAAAGTAAACCATTCGGACCCTTATTTACGAGTATATCGAGTGATGACTAAATTGGTTTACATTTTGAGCCAAACCGATAGCAATTGTATAACGTAATTGAGCTGCGGGTCAACTATTTACAACCCACCTATGAAATAAGAAAAAAAATAACTTTCGCAAGCTCCTATCTCCGAGCAACCTTCAAGTGTGATACGACTTTGCAAAGGTTATTCCGTAAAAAAAAACGCTAGGAAGAGAGTTGCAACTACTTATTTACAGTTTTCGGACCTTTTGCTTTATTTGTACTGTAAGACACTGATTCTTCCCAAATTTAATGACTCTAGGTCAACGGGAAGTACCCTAGGTTTTGATTCCCTTTGGATTCCCTTGAATGTATCAAAAGATGTGGCATAAACGGCCCTATCTTTTGATTGCGTTGACTCAGAAGGTTGATTTTTTCACAGCTCCAGGACAATGCAGATCTAAGTATTTGATATTAATATCATTTTGATACCTCCACGCGTTCTTGCGAAATAGGTCTTGACACACAGACAGACAGACAGACAGACAAACAGACAGACGGACAAACAAGTGATCCTATAAGGGTTTCTTTTTTTTCTTTTGAGGTACGGAACCCTAAAATGCACTTGCAGTTTTTTAGTTTCTCATTGTTTCGCCATGAACAAAAAATTACTTTCGCAAGCTCCTGTCTCCGTGCAATCTTCGAGTGTGATACCACTTTGCAAAGGTTATTCCTTTACAAATGCCATAACCTAAGACCTTGCTTCTTGCCAAATTTCATGATTCTAGATCAACGGGAAGCAGATTTTGATCCCCTCGATACCATAGAAAAAAATCGTAAAGCATAATTATATGCTTCACGATTTTTTAATTAGTTTTTTAAATGAATAGGTATGACCGTTTACTTTTTTCGCTTTGCCAAATCAAATAGTTGTTGTTAAAAAGTGTTTAAGTAAAGCCGATTTAGGTCTTGTCAGCGCCTTAAATGTAGATGTAGACAGTCTCCACGCTCAAGTATAAAGATGGAGATGTAAGGTCTCCAAATATCAAAAACAATTTGAAATATAACATTTCATGTCTTAATAATACAAATATCAAAACAAAAACAAAAAGTCAGTAACAGTTCATTAAGAAGACATAACAGGCAACGGCGACAGCGCCAGAAAATGACACACACACTCCCGGACATACAAGGTTACACGGCTGCGTTTCTTAGTCTCAGAGCTGGCTAAGCTAAGGCTAAATAATCTTCAACTTTAAAATATCCTTTCTCAAGAAGCTAATCTGTAATGTACAGTTTAAACGGATTAACAGACAATGCCCATGCAGGCGAAACTTAAGAACAAGGAGCTAAGGGGCATTAATATTATAAGTCTCAAGGTCACTCTTATACTGTTGTTGTTGATCTGCGCACAGAATACTTCTCCCATGGCCAACTTTACGTTGCGTGTTCGAGTGTAAGCGGTTGCTGCCTCTTTACATCTACACCCCAGAGTATCGAACTGTTAACGCTGTGTCTATGACGAAGCACTGGCATAATATTTAAAGTAATTTATCACTGAAAACCACACAGCTCTACGTAGTCAAAGTCGCGGTCAAAAGCTATCCTTACTTAATATACTGCTAATATTATAAATGCAAACATTTGTGAGTGTGTGTATCTGTATGTTAGCTCCGTAACCGCCGAACGGATTTTCATGAAACTTGGTATATTACCTTAGGTTCTGGGACATGCGTTAGGAAACGGCTACTTTTTATTTTTCAACAGTTCCCAAGAGAATAACTATAACCGAATACCAGAACGGATTGTGATAATACTTGGTACGTTGGCAGAAAAAATAACCTGGGGTGTGATTCTCTTAACCTTTTGAATGCCTTACGTCAAATACAAATAACAATGTGTCACTAACACGCCAAGCGCGTTTCAAAACCTATGCAAAAATTAATTCATACGAAAGGTCTCTTTAGAGTTGGACCTCCGACAACTATAAGCGTCGGTGGCGTGGTAGGCACGACAGTTCATGACGCATTTAAGCGTCCTTGGCGTTGGAAGGGTTAAATGACACCTCGTTCATGAACTCACCAGCGAGCCTAACTTAAACCCTTCAGTGCGTAAAACCTGGTCGTATTTCGACGGACGCGGCCACGGTAGCACAGTATAACTTATTGTTAGTCAGACGATTTCGACATCCCACCAAATCGACATGTTTTGCAGCGCACTTAATTAGCTACCTCTATCGAGAATTTTCACAGGGAAGAACTTGGGCGTCTCGTCGATCGGAACCCACTGACGAAGATTTACCTTGTTATTAATCACTGAAAAAAACAGGCGGTAGCTCCTGCACTATTAGGACATTAATTTTTAAACGCACTAAAGCATTCGTCACTTTTGCACCCGCATAATAGTTAAAAAGCCGGTCAAGTGCGAGTCCGACTCGCGCGCCGAGGGTCCCGTACCTACTTACCTATGAAAAACAGACAGTAAGAACTGGTAAGTACGGAAACCTAAAATTCAAAATGGTTTTTAACAACCGGGTAACCATTTACAACCTACCTACCTATGAAACAAGACGAAAAATTACTTTCGCAAGCTCCTGTTCCGTGCAGCCGTTGAGTGTGATACGAACTTGCAAAGGTTATTCCATTAAACTATTTTTTTTGTGATGTAACTACTTATTTACAGTAATCGGACTTTTTCCTTTACTTGTGCTGTAAGACACTGCTTCTTCCCAAATTTCATGATTCTAGGTCAACGGGAAGTACCCTATAGGTTTTGATTCCCTTTGGATTCCCTTGAAAGTATCGAAATATGTGACATAAACGGCCGTATCTTTTGATTGCGTTGACTTAGAAAGTTGTTTTTTTCACAGCTCCAGGACAATGCAGATTAAAAATCCAGTCAAGTGCGTATCTGACTCGTGCGCCGAGGGTCCCGTACTTGACTATGAATAAAAAATATATGTAGTTTAAAAACTATTATTTTATTTTTTTACTTTTTACTGCTTATCATTATGAAACACATTTCTTAAATCTATCAACAATAGCATAATGCCAATTGGCTATTTGAATACATATAATAACAAGTATTTCTGAGTAACAGTAGCTTAGCGTCAAAAAATGCATGTAAAAGAAACAAAAAGATCATTTTCACTGTTACTTTTTATTTTATTAAGGGTCAAAAATAGTAAAAATAAGTGAAAAATAAATATCGCTTTTTAGTTCTGAATTACTAGTTTTTGACATCCTCATCAAATTTCTGTCATTTTTTATTTGTAGGATATTGATCTAAAAACAGTATATTCGAAAATAATTGCAAATTTCATATATTTTGTATACCTCGTTCAATGTAAAAAGAGCCCTGACGGCAATATTAAATGTCTGTCTGTCAGAGCTCTCTGTTTGCATTAGTCTCGTATACACTCTAAATGCACTATGACTGTGACGTCATATTTTAGGGCCGTTTTGTATGGAGCGTTTTTGCGAGTGGTATGAACTATGACTTTTCAAAGCGTTGTATCTCAAAAAAAAAACACAATAATGTTTTGCGTACACAGCTTAGTTTCTATTAATCAGTACTTTCCAATAAACGATTTAAAAAAATACATTCAAATTCCCTATTGCTCATTGCTCATCACCATTTACAAAATGTTGCTATCCAAGGTGCAAGGACATCAATCTTTGAGTTCTCCCGTTTCTTCAAACCTAGTTCTATTTTACCACATGCATTTTCACGGGCATAAATTGCTTCTGAACATTATAAAGAAATCTATTTGCCACCCGTGAAATAATTAGCATTGAGGAGTTCCAGTGGTTATCTATTATGGTCTTCATCATCAGTTTCAGTTCACCAAATAATGCTTTTAGAACGCAACTGCTTGTGTTATTACATTAAATACCAAAATTGGCATACGCGTGCCTATAATATTTGAGGAGTTCCATCGATTCCTTATAGATCCCTTATCATACTTCATGTTTGACTACAATAGGACCAACTGGAAGGTATACCCTATCGATTAAAAAAGAATCATCCAAATCGGTCCAACCATCTCCGAGTAATCGCGGAACATACATAAAAAAAGCTACCGACGAATTGAGAACCTCCTCCTTTTTTAAAGTCAGAATTAATAAAAGATTCCAAGGAATTGAGAACAAAGACCAAACCGCTCCAAAAAACTATTTAAAATCTAAGAATTTTAATTTTTATTACTGAATTAACATATAATAATACGGTATATTTGTTCTTATTGGGCTAGGTAGCGAAAAGTCAGCTGCAAACATTGTTTAATTCTATAATCAAAGGCAGTAATTTGTACCCATTAGGTTTTTTGTTGCACTTTTGATGTGTTGGTTTTAAATAAAACTAATGTCAAGGTTGCAAAAATACTCTCTGCTGAGTTTCTTGCGGCGTTTCTTCTCAGCAGATGTCACCTTTCGAATCGCTGGTAGCTTCAGACATGTGAAAGAGCCCGTGTGGCCTACTTGCAAAAAAATATTTCATTTTCATTTTCAGTAGCTTCACGTTATTCAACTCATTTTTAGGGTTCCGTACGTCAAAAGGTAAAAAGGAACCCTTATAGGATCACTTGATTGTCCGTCTGTCTGTCTGTGTGTTAAGACCTTTTTCTCAAGAACGCGTGGAGGTATCAAGTTGAAATTAAGATCAAACACTCAAGTCTGAAATCTCCTGGATCTGTAAAAATTCAACCTTCTAAGTCAATCAAAAGATACGGCCGGTTATGCCGCATAAATATTTTGATACTTTCAAAGAATCCAAAGGGAATCAAAACCTATAGGATACTTCCGGTTGACCTAGAATCATGAAATTTGGGAAGAAGCAGTGTCTTACAGCACAAGTAAAGGAAAAATTCCGAAAACTGCTAATAAATAGCTACATAACAAAAAAAAAAAGGAATAACCTTTGCAAGGTCGTATCACACTCGACGGTTGCAAGGAGATAGGAGCTTGCGAAAGTTACTTTTTGTCTTATTTCCTAGGTAGGTTGTAAATGGTTACCCAGTTGTTAAAAGCTTATTTTTTATTTTTTAGGGTTCCGTACCTACAAGGTACTGTCTGTTTTTCATAGGTATGTACGGCACCCTCGGCGCGCGAAACAGACTTGCACTTGACCGGCTTTTTTATTCTAAATTACACCCGTGCGAAGCCGGGACGGGTGGCCAGTTCAAGATAATAATGAAAATATGCTACTGGTGCTTCAGAATGAGCTATAAGGTCACTGTTGGCAAGTTCGGCTACACGCCATAGGTACTTAACCTTTGAATTTGAATACGTAAGTAGGTATCCCGCTTTAGCGTCCGGTCGATAAAGCAGTTTTTCAATCCAATTCCAACCCACTAAAAAAGATGTCGCTATGACGGCTAACTAGACGGCTCACCTGACAAGTCATTTCGTGTTTAGAACAGCGCCTCTATTCGGGAACGCTAAGTGATTCTGTAGCGATTCGCGAGCGAGATTTCTCATCTCGCTCTTCCGCACGACGCGTAATGCGTAAGAGTGAGATGAGAAATCTGGCTTACGAGTCGCTACAGAATCACTTAGCGTTCCCGAATGAGGCGCCAGGACGACTAACAATCAGCACGAACCACTGACTCACCCCAATATACCTACGCCCTGAAGGACTGGGGTCTCTCTTTTGCGAATAATCTTGTTTTGACCACGGACTGTGACAGTTTTCGAAAATGATTCAATGTTCAGTAAAAAAGCCGGTCAAGTGCGAGTCTGACTCGTGCGCCGCGGGTTCCGTACTTACCTATGAAAAACAGACAGTACCTACCTTGTATACGAAACCCTAAAAATTGAAAAAATTGCTTTTAACAACCTGGTAACCATTTAAATTACAACCTACCTATGAAATAAGACAAAAAATTACTTGCGCAAGCTCCTATCTTCGTGCAACCATCGTGTGTGATACGACTTTGCAAAGGTTATTCCGTTAAACTATATTTTTAGGGTTCCGTACCTCAAAAGGAAAAAAGGAACCCTTATAGGATCACTCGTCTGTCTGTCTGTCTGTCTGTCTGTCTGTCTGTCTGTCCGTCTGTCACAGCCCATTTGCTCCGAAACTACTGGACCGATTGAGTTGAAATTTGGTATTCACATGTAAGTTGGTGACCGCAATACGGACGCGTGACGTAAATATATGAATTTTAAACATAGGGGCTACTTTTTGAGGGTAAACTAGAAAATTAAAAAAAAAGTTATGCCACCTATATCGTGTGACATATCAAATGAAAGGACTTATTGTGAGGATCTTAAATATTTTTTTTATGAATTTTAAGTACAATAGTTTAGAAGTTATTCAGGAAAACAGGTGAAAAATGACCATTCCCCCCCCTTATTTCCGAAAGTACTGCGGCTAAAATTTTGAAAAAAATACAGAAAATAGATCTTTGCATATAGATTACAGGAAAACCTATAAGAAGTCTATGGTATTTAAGGTAACCTAGTAAATTTCAGATAATCATGTACGGAACGGAACCCTCTCCACGCGAGTTTAACACGCACTTGTCCGGTTTTTTTGTGATGTATCTAGTGATTTACAGATTTCGGAGGTTTTCCTTTACTGGTGCTGTAAGACACTGCTTCTTGCCAAATTTCATGATTCTAGGTCAACGGGAAATCCCTTATAAGTTTTGATTCCCTTCCGATACCCCTGAGAGTATCAAAATATGTGGTATAAACGGCTGTATATTTTGTTTGGTTTGATTTAGAATGTTGATTTTTTCACGACTCCAAGAGATTGCAGACCTGAGTACTTGATATTAATTTCAATTTGATACCTTCACGCGTTCCTGAGAACAAGGGATTGACACATGGACAGACAGACAGACGGACAAGGACAACGAAGTGATCCTATAAGGGTTCCTTTTGTTCCTTTTGAGGTACGGAACCCTAAAAATTCAAAATAACTACATAAAAGGAAAGAAAGCACTTGGAATATCATATTTTACGTAGGTAAGTTCTACTGATTAATTGACAAATACTTCACAAATTCATGGTAATTTCGTAACTTGTAAGTAATTTATTTTGCATGGAAATTTTCCTTTGCCACGGAATGTGAATCTATGGACTAGCTATTACAGTTTGTGCGTTCAAATAGTGTGCATGCTTTGTTATGCCATCGCAAAGAAGTCGCCGTCTCGAGCCGAAAGCGGCGTCGGTAACTTCAAAGACTTGTAAACCCACACTGTATTTGGATTTTCCTTAGTTTCATCATGAACAGGCAAACTCCTAAATGGATTTTGATTGTATTTAAACAAGTTGATTAAGAAAGGTCCAAGGTAAGATGAAATCGTTGCATTGTAACCGATAAACAACGAAAAAAGATACAGCTTTATGCGTAGGTAGTCGCTGGCACAGCTAGTATATTTTATTGTTATTACGCTATTGCCAAATAGGCCTCTGGCATGATATTATAATATGGCATATATTTAAGTGCCAGCTACAGTAGGTACATTATTTTCATTATTGTAATAATACCTACTAACACTATAAATTGTTAATAATATACTTATTTATTGTTAACCACATTAAAAAAAGGAAGACGTTTTCTATTCAACCCGTATATGTAAAAGAAGAAATTGCATGATCTGATGATAAGATCAATGAGGAATCAAAGGAACTCCTCAAATTCGGAAGCAAATATGTATCGTTTTTCCCATTTTCTTCGATAACTGATGTAGTAAGTACCTTACACTAAAGCCGCATTATTTGGTAAAGCAGGTAGATGATGGAGTCCACATACTGCTACACGGAACTCTTCAATGATAAGCAGGTAACGGATAATGATGACATTTCCTTGTAATTGTTGCTAAGCAACTTATTGCTAACACAAACCCACACACACAGCGCTTCCAAGACTTCGTTAATTGAATTAGAACGTGCACAGCGTGCCGTCATTAAATTGATGCTTAAAGCCTCTCCGCTTCCCCACGGACGCCCTACACAGGGAAACAGGGTTACTAAGAGTCAGGCAGTTGCTTGTATTAAAAGCAGTAACGCGCACTATTACTAAGTCAACGTTCTGTAAACAGCTGTTGGAAAAAAGAAGTTAAGTTATTGCCAGACGATTGTCAAGCTTCATGCACCCTTTTAACTAAAATTCTGTTTCCAAACGTGTTAACATGAGGAACAATAGGAGCTCTACAGTCACGATTGTCATAAGAAGTGGCTTGCAACACTCTTATGCGGAAACGGAACATGTTCTTACTGACATCGAAGAAGTGAGCAGAAACCAGTTTTTCAGACTCGGTAGTTGATGGCCATTTTCAAAGCAATATTAATTACAAGAAACAAAACTATATTTTTTTTAATTTACCCCTTCTAAGGGTGAACTATGAATAGTCAGCCATTATTTATCCCCGTGTCTGGCATGCTAAGGGCGCAAGTTATTAAACAGCTTTTTTTATGTTTGCTTACCTACTGTAAAAAGTTTTCTTTACCGCTATAATAATAATACTAGCTTTGTCCCGCGACTTCGTTCACGTGGAATTCAGTTATAGTTATTGCCTTCGGAACTTTTGGATGTTCCAGGATAAAAATTAAATTTATATTCCAGGACCTAAGGTAACAACTATATACCAAGTTTCATTCAAATCCAATCAGCCGTTACGGAGCTGAGTTACAAACATAGAAACACGAACTTTCGCATTTATAATATTAGTAGGAAGTAGGATAGGATAAAAAAACAGTAAGCAGGTAACTAGTTCTGGGTGAAATTAAATAAGTCTACATAAAGGGGAAGGTTATCTTTAGAATTATTAAGAAGCTGCACAATTAAACATACAATTTACTTTTAAACATTAAAATTGACCTCCCCCCCCTTATCTACGAAACTACTGGGCCTCGAATTTAGAAAAAATACAGAAAAAGTTGTTTACCAATAGATTACAGGAAAACCTATAAGAAGTCTATGGTATTTTAAGTAACATAGGAAATTTCAGATAATCATGTACGGAACGGAACCCTCTCCACGCGAGGTTAACTCGCATTTCTCCGATTTTTTTCATTAATATATTACATTTTCTCGCACACTGTATCGCATATGCACTACATTCTTGGTCTGCCCTAAAGCGGGTTCAAGAACAGTTACAAATTTGCTGAGTAAATCCGGTTTTCTTTAATTCTACACTTTTATTCAAAATCGTCTTGAAAGTAAAGTTGGAGAAAATTATATTTATCTTTATAAGGCAATCTATGTATAGCAAGTTTCAACGCTCATCATTCTTCATTGGTTTCTTATATATCCTGCGCATCGGGAAGAGATAAAAAAATAATGAAACAGGTATTTGTTTATTTTCAATAATAAGTATTTATTCTAACCTTCATGATTCTAGAACCATCATTTTTTTTTATCATACACGCTATCTAAAAACTCTATGGAATAATTATTATTCTGGGCCTATTTAAATAGATTTGTGAAAATCCCATCCGTTCAGTTCCGTTTTTACGTGATATGCGATGAAGCAAACAAACAAACAATCATTAAAATGGTTTTAATATGTTTAGTTGCTCATTATAATTCGGCCCCGTAGGTTTTTTCGAAAATCTTTACCTTTTTTGCCTTAACGATTTTAATATATTTATAGACCACATTAAGGGACCCCGTAGTTTTTTTTTATCTTCTCGAAAGCTCCTATTTTCATAAAGAGATATCATTTTTATCTACACCCATATCATAAAACCTCCATTGGTTAATCAAAAACCGTATGGAATGACCACCATTTTGACAACCAATTAGGAAAAACCAGTGCTGCGATAAAGAAATAACATGACTTCTTTATCGTTTTTATTAAAGATATGAGATTAAATTTGGAACAGCTGTCAAAACTCAAGTGGGTCTCTATTCTAGTATCCATAGATATTAAAACAGTTATTGATACGAAACGTCAATACAGTATGTTTTTTTAATATAAACTGCACAATATTTGATCTCGAGTGACGTGAGAATAGAGACTTCATCCGTTTGTCTATGATTTAAAAAAAATGGTCTTGACGGAGCGTTGAATTGCCGCCATGTTGACGTTTTGCTGAACGAAAGTAGAATTGTTGTTGAATTGAATAGAAAAAGTTTTTTGTAATTTACATTTTAGTTGAAAATATGAATAGTAAGTAGTCTTCTCGGAGTTTGTGTGTTGTGAAAATGCGCCGGATATCGAAAATATGCAGCCACGATTGCAACAAATAACTTGTTGCCAGAAAATATTGTTTCTGAACCCATCATGGAGGATTTATAATATGTGTGTAGATAAAGTTATGTATGCACCTCTGCATAATTTGGCCTTAAAACACACGTGCGATCTTATTATGAAACTCGCCTATCGGCTCGTTTCATGAAAACCGCACTAGTGTTTTAAGGCCTATCATTATGCAACCGTTGCATAAACTACTATTAAAGATTTGTTGATTCTACGTCGGTGTGACGTGGGAAAAAAGTTGGTCTACTACCTTTAATGTACGAAAGCTCTTTGAAAAATTTTACGAGAATGTTCTATATAGCTCGCTAACACGACTAACACTGGCTTCATGGATGCATGACTCATAAGCGACTTGAGCAATCTATCAATACCTGTAATATATATAAGTGACTGACTGACGGATAATGCACCGCCTAAACCGGTGCTCCTAGAGATTTGAAATTTGGAGGAAATTATTCCTCGAGTACTTTAGGGGTGCACTAAGGCGGAAAAGGAAAGTTTCTATGGAAAATACCGCGGGCGAAGCTTTGGCGGGTCCATCAGTATCCACTTTTTTTCTAAAAGTCTATGAACACTCATCGACTGAGCGAGCGCAGCGTCTCCGTTTCAGCTTGGGAAAAAATGCTTTCGTATGTCCAGCGGATGTCCGGCTGTCCATTTGTTCTCGTGTACAGGTCGCAGTTATCAAACGATTCTCTTGAAATTTTGTGAGCAGGTTCGATAACTATATAGAATTTTTTTGTCGATTCAGTTTTTCGAAATTTTTCAAAATGGCGTAATGGGGGATTTTGCAATTACAAGCTTAACTATTTGCGGTGTTGGTAAACTGACCCGACCTATGTTGATGTATGGGGAATAACAGTTTTCCAACGGTAAAGTTACATTTGTAATATAACATATAATTAAGTAAGCAAATTCTCAGCTAGATCAGAGTTCTTGGCAATGAAAATGTCAAAAAAGAGAGAACTAGAACTCCTGCAATATACACAATTTCGTATAAACGGATCACTTTGCAGCAAGCGTTTACATATATATGTATATACTAGCTGGTGCCCGCGACTTCGTCTGCGAAGAATAATAATTTAAGTAACCTATGTACTTTTAAACCTTCCCTAGACCTCCACGAACATTTCAAGACTAAGATAAGATAAATCCGTTCAGCCGTTCTCGAGTTTTAGCGAGACTAACCAACAGCAATTCATTTTTATATATATAAATATCTACCATTTTTTCTGTGAACCATTCAGTTCTTATTTAAGCAAAGCTTTATTTTAATTCAATAAGAACCCTGGCAGTTCACAAAAATGTGTAGAGAAAACTAAAGATTTTTAAATAAGTGTAAATTTTATGAAGTGGAGTAACAGTCACGGCGCACCAACTACAAGCAGGGGACCGGGGGCTACTTCTCCGTTATATCTGCCCGTCCAAGATACATGCCTCGCATAGGCGCACTCGTGTAACCGGCCGCGTCCTGGACACCGGGCCACCCCCGCTCCGCCCCCCCCGCGCCTACCACCCTATGCCATCTAGCGTCAGCTAGCCTGCTAGGGTTAATTCCAACTACTTCACACTATTTTGAATATTTAAAATTTAAATATATGTAAATGTATGTAAAATTAAAAGCATAACTTCTTGCACATTACTCACTTAGTTACTCATTTGCTAAGTACTCTTATAAAAAAAACATTTATTGGTGAGATTCGTACTTGAAGTCAATGCATTTAAAAACCTACTGACGAACTCGTCAAGCGTTCGAGTTTCCATTATTACGAGTATGTTAAATTTGGTGCAACATCTTTAACATATTTTTGAAGATACTTATGAAATTATTGCGTGATCCGCTCGTGAAATAGCCACATTCACAGCTCCAAGTAAACCTCTGGACATAACACTAGATCAAATAAATGTTAATCTAAGGCTAAAATGTAAAGTGTGTAGAGCGACTGGCAGCCCTGGGTGTCCAGCGGCCGGCGCGCATCCCGGATTCTGTGGAACAGAGCGGCGGCGTGCGTGCCCGGCGCTGCAAACAGCCTACCCTCGTGCGTATGTAGGGCGGACGGACGTCCCTAACACCCCAGAGAAAGGGGTGCCCCCGCTTCTTCCTTGTTCCTCCTTGTGCAAATTCCCCTGGCGATGGAAATGTGCTCGGCCACATTTTATACAATTTGTAGTCCGAGCGTTTCAAACTTGACTCGTGTCAACATTCAGCTTTATTAAATTGCTTAATTTCCTCATCGTGGCCCATGGTGACGCCGACACGGCTGAAGATTACGGCACTCTATGAATGGTTCGGTCGAGTTATTAAGGTTTTTTGTTGTGGTCAATTTTCCGAACATTTGGCAACCCTGCATTGAACGCCATGCATTCGTCAGGTACGTACCTTTGGTCATAATATTTTGGGATAAATTAAACAAATCTTGGATTAAATACTGGTGTAACCCATAGTAGAATTAACGAACAAACGCAAAATAATGGCTTGCATGGCCCCTTACTGTCAAAACCACTCTACTAGAAAGAAAAACTGATAAAACCCTGTGAAGACTTTAGAATAATAATAATATAGAAAGCAAATCCGCGCGCACAATTTGAAGCACTCAAATTGGAGCCATTTCTGGCTCCAAATGCCGGGACGCTCCGTAGTGTCAAACGTCAAAGCGCAAAAAACGCATCTTGCGAAAAAAAAAACACTATGACTATTTGTGCGGTTAAATTGTGCCACAACACATTTGAAAAACAAAATAAGTGTAATAACATCACTTTTCACAGGTAAGTTGCAAAAATTTCTTAGTATTAAAATTTTAAACGCGTAAAATACTGGTGTTTTATTTCAATGCGCAGTGTTGCCCTATAATGAAAATATTTTCCCATTTCAACTGACTTTACTGCTTCGATTTACACAATTAATTAAACAGTTGCTATAGATATTGTATGTTTGTGACACACGCTCTATATGAAAGTGCCTGTGGAATTTAACCGTATCATATACCTGAAATTGTGTTAGTTGCAAGTTGAGAAGTCTAAATGAACTTTATTTCCACCCCTGTTAAAAATTTACTGTAAACATTTGATGAATATATGAATAATTTGGTACGCACTCGTAATCAACAATACCTACAACGAATAAAAAATGGTAGATTTAACAACTACCAGTGGTACGTTTCCCTACTTTCGGGGTAAATGTGATTCCGCTAGCAATATTATTTGTGCACCTGTGTGTGTGTTGTCATAACTACGAGTTGATTACTCCTACTACATGAATCCATTTTGTGCTTCATTTTTGATGGGCGGTTTGACACATTCCTTCTTTATTGTTATTATTTTAAGGTATACAAGTAGTAGTGCTGCACTTCTGCGATTATTTTGATATCGATATAATAAATAAGTTTACATACCCCGGTTTCGCGGTGGCAATTAAAGAAAGTTGCTGGTGATACTTTAACAACCAACTAAGTTCTATCGATATAACGACTTCTTTATACATGTACTTACGATTCTCTTCGGATTACCACATTTTAAATAAGAGGTTAAAATTTATAAAACCTTCTTTCATTCACCCTTATTCCAACTATAAACAATCGACCTCAAACATTGACTCGAGTCAATTATGATTCGAGTCAATGTTTGAGGTCGAACTTAATCTGCGAAATTGCATTAATTAAACCAACAAGTAAGTGACAAATTAAGTATATGGATTTACTAACGAGTAATATGCTTATTAAAGACCTTAGGCGTCGAAACCAATATGGCGTCTGTAGGTTTAATCGAGATTAGACGTGCATGAAGTTATTTTTTATTTTTATCTATTTAGTTTGAGTTTTCTTATAATACATTTAGTACACCAAAAAATATTAAAGATATTTTCGTTCAAGTTCAGATACGCGGTCCTCGTTTGAATGTTTCGAGATACTTACAGCGTTTTATCGTGGCCACCAAATATAATGCTTCACGGAGATACAGCAAATTCGCCGACCTATATTTTTTTTTTAGTTCGT
Organism: Tortricodes alternella; assembly: GCA_947859335.1. Lineage (NCBI taxonomy): Eukaryota > Metazoa > Arthropoda > Insecta > Lepidoptera > Tortricidae > Tortricodes > Tortricodes alternella. The sequence goes on along the minus strand of OX401970.1, from coordinate 13,918,579 downwards.
GATACAATAATTCAGTTGGCTTTAGGCTAAATGTAGTTTAGATTTACAACTTAATTATTACACTTTAAAATCCAATACAGTTATTGTTACTATAAATAAATGCCCCTGTTGCCCCTTCCTTGGATACACTAGTTTATGATCGTATAGCAGTGGACGCGCGAGCGCCGAAGTGAGAAAACGTTTACGTGGTTCACAAAATTTGTACGCCATTTATTGGTAAAGCAACAAAAATCAAAACGCTTACGTCGGTAATGGTGCAAACCCGCGTATGAGCAATTAATAAATACCGCGTAAGTGTACTTTAAAAAAAAAACAAATCCAAAACCCCGAGAGATTTTAGCTCGAACTCCGTACTCGTTTCGATTGCCTAGGAAGCTGTTTGGACGATTATAACAACGGGGTTGTGGAAACTTGATACGGTCGGGTCTTTTAAGTTCTTCAAGACTGCGTACAAACACATGCAGAAAGCTTTCTGACCCTCCTCTTAGAAGTAAGCTCATGAAGGAAATGATTCTGCACTCTTCCGATGATGTTTTTGCCTGGCGACGGCTTAATGGACAAATCTCAAATTCCCTGAAATGCGATTTACGCCGATTTAAAACAAAACGTATTGACGACGCGATACAGTAAAACAGGGGCTCCAAAGTATTCGCAAGAGATCTGTTCATTGGGCAGAGCTGGCTGAATGGCTGAAGATCGAGGATGGCAAGATTGTGACATCCAAACCTGAGCTTTTAAGAGAGATCGAGAAGTTCTATGGATATACACGCCAACGCGGAAACCTGTCTTAAACATAACTAATGAACAGAGATGTATATCCCGGATGTCAGCCAGTACGAGATTAGTAAGGCTCACAAACAGCTCAAAAACGACAAAGCGCCAGTGTTGATTACGGAATCACAGCCGAAGTGAAGGCGGGTGGGTTTTCCACCTTCAGAGGATTTTTGATTCCGTCATACACGAAGGACAAACATCGCAGGCGTGGAACAGAAGATTAATGGTACTCTTCTTCAAAAAGAGTGACAATGCCATGCTGAAAAACTACAGATCCATCTCACTTCTGAGGCATGTTTACAAGCTGTTTTCGAGAGCCATTACGAACCGTCTCGCCCGCAGTTTTAACGACTTCCAGCCTCCCGAGTAAGCAGGTTTACGTAAACGATTCAGCTCCACTTGACCACATACATAGGGTACGTCAGGTTATACAGAGGACCATAAGTTTAACCTGCCTCTTTGCCTTTCTAGACTACGAGAAAGCTTTCGATTCACTCGAGACCTGCACGTCTAGCACGACATGCCCGCGAGTCATCTGTCGCTCAGTGTAACCCTTACACATTTGACTAGTTTGACGGAGACGCACTGAACGACAAATGACTCGCGGGCATGTCGTGCTAGCACCCCTGGGCTGTACTGCAGTCTCTCCAGTAGTGCCAAATGCCAAGTCGATTATGCGTATATCGAAGTGTTGAAGTTTTTTTTGTACGAAAACGCGACTATGTCAGTCCGACTATAGTACCTGTACTCAAAACCTATCGCCTGTTCCCAGCGGGGAGACAAGGAAATGTTATCTCTCCAAAACTGTTCACTGCTACCCTGGAAGACGTTTTCAAAGTTCTCGACTGGAAAGGGCTTGTCATCAGCATAAACGGCGAGTACATCACTCGCCTTCGGCTTGTTGATGACATTGTAGTCATCCTCGATGATCTCAGTAGAGCCTCCGAACGAGCGCCTTACAATTATCACGGACAAGACGAAGAGCATTTCGAATGTCCACGTACCGCCAACTCCTGTGAAAATCGGAGACACTACGCTCGAATTTGTTGACAATTATGTATACCTGGGACATACTATCCAGTTAGGTAGGTAGCTTCGAGAAAGAGGTGAATCGTCGAATCCGACTTGCCTGGGCAAGATTTGGGAAGCATCGACATATCTTCTCGTCCAATATAGGTAGTAGGCTTAAAACGAAAGTCTTTGACCAGAATGTGCTGCCAGTTATGACTTACGGCACTGATACGTGGTCGCTATTCGTGGCGACTTGTCGTGTTGTTTTTCTGTTGCCCAAGTGACCGTTGAGTCGTAAACTTTCTGAGCGTTAACGTAATTTAAATTTTCAGAAATATTTTCAGCTCATGCGTATGTTTCTGAACAATTATAATCAAGAATCATGGAAAAGAAACATATATTTATGAGAGCCAAACCAAGAGCGTGTGCGATGTACGAGTGGGTTAAGTATTTATCTTGTTTGACGACTCACTTGCAGGATTAAGCCTTTTGTTTGATTTCGAAATATTATATATAACTGGCATAGACAATTCAAATAAAATATCCACCATTCTTACCATTTAATAGGAGAAACGAAACCCTTTCACAGACGAAACGAAAGTCGTGCGCGGAGCGCGTCGTGAGACGATGTGTAACGAGGAACTAGACAAGAAGCTTATATAAAATATATAAGCTATAGCCTGCGCACAACCAGCGCCACTCTACCCTGCGTCCGTCACGCTTGTTTACAAACTGGCGCGAAGCCTTCGAGATAAGGTCTAGATTTTGCAGATGACATTACAGTTATAGTAAGCGCAAGTACAAGTACACACGAACAGCTTGGCGAGAATACAAAAGAGGCATGCCATCAGCTGCAGCAGCGGTTATCTGTAAATGTGCTGCTGTTAAATGTTACAAAATCGAATGTCTAGGTACCTATTCTCTGCTCGAAGTCTCGCCACACCGCACCCCCGTCTTGTATAGTGAGCAGCGCCTCTATTGGGGAACGCTGAGTGATTCGGTAGCGACTCGTGAGCGAGATTTCTCATCCCACTCTTACGCATTACGCGTCGTGCGGAAGAGTGGGATGAGAAATCTCGCTCACGAGTCGCTACAGAATCACTTAGCGTTCCCGAATAGAAGAAGCGCAGTTCGGTGCCAATATTAAATGAGTATAGGTTCTGTAGTATCACGCTAGACTCAAACTTAAATTGGAAGAGCCATATTGACAACTCGTGTGACAGGCTGCGCAGTGGTGTATATGCGTTACGAAGATTAAAACCTTTTATATCAAACGATGCTCTGGGTTAGGTTTATTTTGCACAGTTCCACTCACTGATGTCATACGTCACGGTACTCATATTTGGGGAAACTCGCCGGATGCCAGTAGAGTATTTATTATACAAAAGCGTGCAATACGTACGATCGTCGGGGTGAAACCAAATAAGACACTTGCAGCGGCCCTAACATGCATGACCCAAAGATAAGATAGACCGTCTTATCTCTAAGTGCGTCTCTCTCACATTAGTGCCGACGAAAGACATAGTCATAGAGATAAACTGGTTTAATTTATCTTTGTGGCATGCATGTTAGGGCCGCAGGGGTATTTTTGTAACCCACCGTATACTGACACATTATTCAGTATACGTATTCCAAATAATTGTTTGTAAGATGCAATATTACTATATTCGAACGGGTTAATGTTTCCGGTAAACAGTCCCGACATGCTGGACGTTGAAAAACGTCCCCTCATCGCATGGCGTTAGCGAAAAAGAACCCGCGAATAATAGATCCTACTTATTACGGGCGTCTACCCGCCGCGCCGACCTCAAATCAAAGACATCTGATGAAGCATTTGAGCGTAAACTGAGGAAAGTTTTATTGAACCACCCCCTTTACTCAATCAATTACTAAGTATATGGCATTAACATTTAATTCTGCCTAAATTATTATATGAAATTATTATTATTGTTTTTTTGACTGAAATAGTGTATTTTAGGTAAGTATAATTATTGTTATTTTCTATATGTTTGATAATTTATACTGTTCTTTATTATTTAATGTTTTTGAGTGTGTTAATTTATATTATTGATTATTCCTTTTTGTGACGAGTGACGATTTACATTAGATACATTTTATTATTTTAGAGATATTTCTTTATTAAATTAATAATTTTTATTAAAATAAAAGAGTACCAACTTACAAGTTACAAACTAAAACTAAAATAAAAACTCAACTAGATATAAACTAAAACTTTACGATTTAATGTTTTGACGATCTCAACTTTAAATTTGTATATTTTGACATGTATGTACTAAATATAATGTAATTTAATTCCATAAATAATTAAACCTGCGCCTCTATTCGGGAACGCTAAGTGATTCTGTAGCGACTCGTAAGCGAGATTTCTCATCACACTCTTCCGCACGACGCGTAATGCGTAAGAGCGAGATATGAAATCTCGCTCGCAAATCGCTACAGAATCATTTAGCGTTCCCGAATAGAGGCGCTGATGTCATCTATAGTTAGTAGATAGTAGAAAATAATGAGTTATCGCAGTGTATCCGTAAGGACTCCATACTCAAGATAAGATACAGAGAAAAGCACCATGAATCGTGTGAACTCGCCGTTACAACAGCCATGGAGTTCAGCTAGTGATAGCATTATAAGAGGTCACAGCGGTCGTCGTTGGAATACTTGTCATGTACAGAATTTTGGGGCTTTTAATTAAAGCTTAAGTTATTTAGATGGCCAGGTCGTGTTCTCGAATACGCCGCACGCGTGGCCATGTAAAAGTAACAGTCTTCTGCATACTCATTTGGAAATGTTTAAACAGCGGGGGTCAGGGGGTGGGCGATGATTAGTTCTCCGCTACAGATAAATTAATAACGTGAAGGCTGGTGCGGATAGCACACGCATGTGTGCAAGTATCACTCGACGGGGTGATTCGGCGGAGGGTGGCGATTAACTTTTTAAATTCTCTTGCAACAGACATTGTTCTTGCCCCAAAACCTATTTGCTGCGCATATGAAGATAAACTGACACGAATAATTAATAGAGAACTTAAAACATATATGTATTGATTTACTCGCCAGGAAACTGTAAAACAGCTTGGCGAATCTTTAGTTTCAACTAAATGCATGTAGGTAGGTATATATCTTCCTGCAAAACAGATAGGTACTTCTTAAACACGTGGCTCAGGTACTAAAGCCGTACTGATCATTTAGACTTTGCCCAAATGATATTTAAAAATTCGATCTTCAGTAAAACAACACACTATTTTTCTCAATTCCTATCAAACATTTTATATCGGATTGCCTTTTATTATAAATTATAAATATACCGTCCAATCGTACGCCGTTGCCTTGATTAAGCTTTCAAAAAGATAGCATATCTTTTAAAAAACGTCGATTTAACAAATAAAAATTATAAAAATGGATTCATGTTCCCTTGGTTACGCCATAACTTGAGAATTTCATTCATCTTATTTTTTAAGTTTTCTAATAATATGTTCTTACGGAAAAAAAAAAATAAGAACATTGGATAATTTCAGAAAAATGTACGACTATTTTAAGTTCGCGCGTTAGATTACTTTTTCTTGGAAAATGCACAGTTCCTGAGTTCCACGCGGACAAAGTCGCGGGGAACGGCTAGTAATTTAAATTTACAATAAAACGATCACCCTTTATATAGCTGAGATGTGAGATATAAAATTTGAGCGGAGCATAGAGTACACCTATTATGAAATTTGTGCACACAAGGATAGGTCGGACACACACACACAGCCCCTAAAGTACTCGGACTTAGGTGGCTATCGGGGGTGGGTGCGTTCATAATACTTGCGACGCCGGGCTTAAAATCCCATCCCGTATATAATAATATGTATCTTCTTTGCGCGTGAATTTCGGAACGCTGATGGTGGTCATAATTATGTGAGTAATATATGCACCTTTTGAAATCGGTAATCATTCGCAGAGGAAACGGCTTTTAAGCCACAAAAATATATTAGTATGTAGTATAGTACGTACCCGCCAACTAGTGTAAGAATCATTATACATAGTTGCAAAGTGTACCAATCCTGAATACTTGTTCATATCTATTAAAAAAAAAATAGTTTAGTTATGAACCGATGCACAAGAATATGTAACATAAATAACACATTCACATATGTTATCGTTAGTTACGAAAACATATTTTATGTGATGTGATGTGTATCAAACAAAGGAACAACCAATTTTTTTACTGAAAGAGTTTTTTCCCCGTTAAACTGTAAATATAGCCTATAAAACAACGAATATTTGCAGATGGAAAAAATATTGCATTCACATCTAAATTAGGAAATTTCTGTTAATAATTAATACGCGCAAAAAGGCTTGTCAGTCGAGCTTGGACAGCGAAGCAACCCCATTTCCAATGGGTAATTGAAAAGGGTAGCATAGTTGTTAAAAATTCAATAGGTTAACTCCTTAAACCCCGTCAACGTCACGTGTCCAACTTATGGTCGCGGTCGCACCGGTCGGGTCGTGTGCGTCACACGTGAATGTGTTAGTTATGTGAATTTAATTAAAACTTGGTCATTTAAACTGTATTCGATATAAATTTCGTGCAGGTATTCTTCGATCTTAATTTCATTTTGCTTATCATGTATTTTGAACCTACTTAAAAAACTGGATAGGTGCGAGTTAAACTCGCGTGGAGATAGTTCCGTTTCGTAGTTCGTACATGATTATCTGAAATTTCCTATGTTACTTTAAATACCATTGACTTATTATAGGGTTTTCTGTAATCTATGGGTAAAGAACTATATTCGTACTTTAAAAAGAAAAAGTAGGCCTAGTAGTTTTGGAGATAAGGGGGGGAGGGGGAATGGGCAATTTTCGCTTATTTTCCTGAATAATTTCGAAACAAGTTATTTTAAAATTATAAAAAATATATATTTAAGATTCTCACAACGAGCCCTTTCATTTAATGTGTGACACGATATAGTTTGCAAATTTTTTTTATTTCCTAATTTACCCGCCAAATGTGGCCCCTGTTTTAAAATTAATTTATCTACGTTACACGTCCGTGTTCCAGTCACTGACTTACATATTGACTGTGGAAATTTCAAATGTCGTAAGGGACATTTTGACATTTCGACAAAATGGACCTTATTCCAAATGTCGTAATGGATATATTGACATTTCCTCAAAATGTCCCTTACGACATTTGAAATTTCCACAGTCGATATGTGTACCACCAAATTTCAACTTAATCGGTCCAGTAGTTTCGGAGCAAATTGGCTGTGAAAGACGGACAGACAGACAGACACACGAGTGCATATATGCGCTAATATTTGGCTTCTTGCCAAATTTCATGATTCTAACAACGGGAAGCAGGTTTTGATTCCCTCGCGAATGGCAAAATATGCGGCATACGTGACCGTATTCTTTGATTACGTTGACTTAGAAGTTTGATTTTTTCACAGCTCCAAGGTACTGCAGGCCCGAGTATTTGATATTAATTTCAATTTGATACCTTCACGTGTTCCTGACAAAAAGGGTTTTGACATACAGACGGTCAACAAAGTGATCGTATAAGGGTTCCTTTTTTCCTTTTTACGTACGGAACCCTAAAAACTAAATCTGTAACACAATTTTGTCATGCACTCAATTGTAGAAAATATAAGTGACCGCTGTCACCAAGTGTAAGGACTCCTCAAAACAAACAAACCAGCCCAAAGTCGAGGGGTTTACTAGTAACCATTTAAGAGTTCCACTGTCCACCTCTACTGACTCCATCATCATTAGCTCCATGATATTATTTATTATTATTGGAGGTTAATTAGGCCATATATGTGCCGCTTCGACCATTGCTGATCTATTGTGGCAGCCCTTCGGTTTGGCTAGTGCTGGCCTCGGCAAGGGTGGTCCGCTAACGGCCCTTTCCACCGTGTGCTCAGACCCTTACCGTAAGAGCATCGGTTACCGCAATTCACACGCAGATAATGTACATAAGTTAGAAAAACTCATTGGTACTTGGATTCGAACCTGGACCTCACGCACGATCACGAGTCGAGATCCTTAGCCATTAGGCCACCGACGCTCTATTCATTATAAATATATAGCTCCATGATACCAAATTATTAAATTGTCTTTCAAAATAGATATACATACTTGCAAAGTTTTAAATCTATAGGTACAACAATTAGAAGCAGGTTAAGATCAACTTCTTAGAATACAGACTTAATTTTCCATGATGGGCATTAATATTTATATATTTGAATTCCTTGTTTTTCTTAGTTTGCGACTAATTAATTTTTGTCTTTCCTAATTATGCTTAACTCACCTTGTGGGGTTCTTAATCCCACAGCTATGCCAAATTTCAGCTCAATACGTTAAGCTATTCTTGAGAAAAAGAGTGTTGACAGATAGACGGCCAGGTGCACTACAAAGTGATTGTATAAGGGTTCCGTAGTTTCAAAATTTGGTACAAAGCTCAATTCGCCGCACATGTTTATGCTTATTACCCCATGATGTGGATGATTCTTTCAACGGAGTTGTAAGCAAACAAAGCGATTTTGCCATTTTCTAAGATAATTGATTTTGTACTAGAGTACATTTGATCAAGTGGGAGTGCTGATGAATTCCACGGATAGATACATGGAACTCTTGAATAATTGTCAGATAACAGATATTCATAACATTTCTTTGCCAATGTTGCTAAGTAACATGATAACTTGTCGTAGCGTATGGATGCTATAGCCTTTTCGGAAACCGGTTTGTTTTCGGCGGTAGGCTGGAAGTCATCCAGCATGCGACCGAGACGATTATTGCGTCGAATTCAGAAAGGCCACTCAAATTGAGCTTTAATTAAAGTGAGTGATGTTTCTGTATGGGTTGACAACTAGTTGAGAGACATTTAACTATTTAATATCTAATCAAATGCATAAGCGGTGTTTCTGAATTCGGCCGTTAGTCTCGTTAGAGTGCATCTGGTAAATCAAAGTGATGGTGGGGTACGCAAAATAATTCCTTAACGCAATAATCGTCTCGGTCGCAGGCTGGATGACTTCCAGCCTACCGCCGAAAACAAACCGGTTTCCGAAAAGGCTATAGTACCATAGACCATATCCACACGCTACGACAAGTTATACAGAAGTCAGAAGAGTATAACTTGCCACTATGTTTAGCGTTTGTGGACTATGATACAGCCTTTGATTCTATCGAGAAATGGGTGGTCTTAGAGTCTCTACAGCGATGCCGTATTGATTATCTTTATGACGAAGTTTTGAAGTGTTTGTACAATAACGCCACCATGTCGGTCCGAGTACAGGAGCAAAGTTCGAAGGCAATTCCATTGCGAAGAGGCGTGAGACACGGAGACGTAATCTCTCCGAAACTGGTCACGCCCGCATTGGAAGACGCCTTCAAGCTCCTGGAATGGCAAGGACTCGGCATCAACATCAACGGCGAGTACATCACTCACCTTCGATTTGCCGACCATATTGTGGTCATGGCAGAATCGATAGAAGATCTCAGCACGATCACAGTTTAATAAACTAACAGTATTTTGTCTCGGCGGTGTCCTCGAAATAATTACCTACGGCCGCTCGGTATGTAAACACGCAGTAGGGCTGCCCGCTGACTGTCTTTCATGGGTTACGTATTTGATAATGCTATATTAAATTGTTGTTATATATTTTCATGAAATTTACTTCAAATGTTGTAAGTTTTAATTTTGATTATTTCTACTTGGTTCTTATTTCTAGTTTCAAAAGTGACTGTAAGTTAGTATGGAGTAAATAAAATGCATTTTATGTATTTTGCTTTTAATAAGTATATAAAAAAAGTCAAAAATTCTCGTGCCATAATTCACGTGAATAAATGCGCAGGAGCGTCTCACACGGTCCGCGCCTATACGTAACCCCGGCGCACTCGCAACTGTTGTGTACCCAAGTGTAGCGAGATTTCGAAGCGCGTCATTTCGCCCGTTTGTATGAAAATGTAATACTGCTTACTTAATTATACTGTGGCACGATGCTCGAAGGCCTCAATCGAGTCTCCCAACAACAGGTGGGCCTTAAGATGAACATCATGTTGACGAAGGTCAAACATCCATGTTGTGCCCACGCGAGTATCAGTTGGAAACTCAGTTCTAGAAGTTGTTGACGCGTACGTCTACCAACGACCCTCAGATATCAATACTGAAAGCAATCGGTCCAGTTAGTATAAAGTTCCAACCCACAGCGCGCGAGCCAGACTCGCACATGTTTAAGTTTGTGACTAAAATAATGAATTTTAGAATTTCCTAATTATGGTTGTCACCTTCTAAACACTAGTTTCATAATAAGATCGCACGTGTTTTTTAAACCAAATTATGCAGAGTTGTATACATAACTTTATCTACACGCATATTATAAATCCTCCATGATGTGTTCAGAAACAATATTTTCTGGCAACAAGTTATTTGTTGCAATCGTGGCTGCATTTACGATATCCGGCGCATTTTCACATCACACAGTCACTCCGAGAAGACTACTATTCATATTGTCAACTAAAATGTAAATTACAAACAACTTTTTACAATTCTACTTTCGTTCTGCAAAAAACCAACATGAACTATGAAAGCAGTAATGGCGGCAATTCGATCCTCCGTCAAGACCATTTTTTTTTTAAATCATAGACAAACGAAATGGTCTCTATTCTCATGTCACTCGAGATCAAATGTCGTGCAGTTTATATTAAAAAAACATACTGAATTGATGTTTCGTATCAATAACTGTTATTGATACGAAAATAACTGTTTTAATACCTATGGATACTAGAATAGAGACCCCCTTGAGTTTTGACAGCTGTTCCATATTTAATCTCATTACGATACTAAAATCGATACTGTAATAACATTACAGAACTGGTTTTACCTAATTGGTTGTCATAATGGTGGTCATTTCCTACGGGTTTTGATTACATTATGGAGGTTTTATGATGTATGGGTGTAGATGAAGTGATTTTATAAACCGCAACGCACAAAGAGTGCGTGCGCGGGTCGGACGCTGGTAGGGCGCGGTTGTATTCTGTTGAATTTATATGGACGACAGCACACAGAACGCGACGAACGCACATAAGGTAGGTACTTTAATTTGATAACATCTGAAAATTCCTTAATAATGTATCAAGATTAGTTGAGCCACTGGTTTAGCGCTCGTATCCTTACGCAAAAAGACGTCTAAAAAACAATATTAATTTTTTGTTTATATTATATTTTTTATTAATACAAATTATAATATAAATAAATAAAGCCAGTCTAGTGCGAGTCTAACTCGCGCGCCGAGGGTTCCGTACTTACCTATGAAAAACAGACAAACCATGTAGGGACGGAACCCTATAAATGAAAAAAATAGCCTTTAACCACCGGTAACCACTACAACCTACTTATGACATAAGCCAAAAAGTAACTTTCGCAAGCTCTTATCTCCGTAGAACCGTCGAGTGTGATATATTGCAAATGTTATTCCGTTAAACTATTTTTATTTATTTAAATACAGTTTTCGGACTTTTTCCTTTACTTGTGCTATAAGACATTGCTTGTTGCCAAATTTCATGAAACAAGGGCAACGGGAAGTATCCTATAGGTGTTGATTCCCTTGAGAGTATCAAAATATTTTGTGGCATAAACGGCCGTATCTTTTGATTGCGGTGACTTAGAAGGTTAATTTTTCACAGCTCCAGGAGACTGCAGACTACAGATAATTTCAACTTGATACCTCCACGCGTTCTGGAGAAAAAGGTCTTTACACACAGACAGATGGACAAACAGACAGACAGACAGACAGACAGTGGGCGCGGGGACGACGCGCGGACCACCGGTGGTCCACCCACTGACACCCCGCCGGACGCTTGCCTCTCAGCACACCCTACGCTGCATTCTCATAGAGACTGTGATCGTGCCGCGTGCGAGTTTATATTAGAATTTAGATTTAGAATATGCTAAACTAGCTGTGCCCGCGACTTCGTCCGCGTGGAATAGTGTGTGCGCTCATTGTGTACGGCGCGGTGTTGGCAAGTTTCTTACTCGCGTTAACTTCAGTTTCACATTTTGTAATTACTCCGTAAATATTACATCAGCATAGCTCTAATATTTTGTCTCTTGTCGCAACACACATTCACATAAATCTTACATATTTCATACAAATTTTCATCCCCTATTCCCTATTGTTATTTTACACCCTTGAGGGTAAAACTTTTACAAACTTTGAATGTTATATTTATTTATATCGAATCAACAGCCTAAAAAATAAGTTTCAATCTACTAGCTCTAAAAATGACGATACTTCCATACAACTTTTCATCGCCCCTTTGAACCCCTTACAACCCTTTTTTCGCATTAAAAAGTAGCCTATGTCCTTCCCCAGGCTTTATACTATATGTGTACCAAATTTCATTTAAATCGGTTCAGTAGTTTTGGCATGAAAGCGTAACAGACAGACAGACAGACAGACAGAGTACTTTCGCATTTATAATATTAGTATGGATTATGCTCGAAACAGTACTACTAATTGTTTACATATTATGATGAATTAGAAAAGTGGCCGCAATTTTGAACATTTTACTTAGTTATTGGACGGATTGCTTTCAAAATCGCATTGCCAATCACCAATCAGCACTTCTTTTAATTCTGATTGCGGGTTTGTATTCGGACGTTGACCAATAGCCGTCGTTTCCGTCGCGATGTCAACTCGGAGGTGCTAAGCCGATTCCGTTACATGCTTGCGTTTGGTTGACGCCTGGTTGACGGCGAGTCGATGAGACGAGGCGAAGCCGATCCGGTGCCGGGTTGATATGTGTGCGATAGCCTTTACTCATTTGAATAAAGTGTAAGTCGAAGAGAACCTTGTCGTAATAAAGTGATGTATGCGATCGTGTATGATGTTAATACGTCACTTTAATAAGCCAAGGTAAATAATACCAGCCCCCGTAGCATACCTATTTTTATGCGCACGTAGGGCATTCGGCCCTTTCGCACCCACTTATGATAAAGGTTTCGGTTTTGTAAACTTATAAACAGCTGCAGTGATATCCCAGACGTTAACTTTGATTCAGTTGGTAGGTTATATTATAAGGCATTACGGGAAAAAATATCCCACTTGGATTCATTCAGTTTTAGTGTTTATCGAGACATGCGCGGTCCCAGGGGGGGGGTCACAGGGGACATGACCCCCCCCAAAATCGTACACGTCAAATAGAAAAATCAAGTCTAAAAATAAAGTATAATTTACTCGACATATTTTATTATTAGTGACCCTCCCAAAATTTCAGGCTGCGACCGCGCCTGTATCGAGAATATTTTTTAGGTTAAGTAAATAGTTGTATTGTAAAACAATGCATGCGGTGTCTACCTGTAGGTAAGTGATTGCTACACTCAAATTGTTATCTACTTAAGTTAAATAAATAAAAAAATGTGTGTATATTGGTGTAAGTAATTGTTGGTAGACCTTAATTAAATTAATAAAAAATAATTAAATTAATTAGTTAAAATGAAACGGAAGGTTTATGAGCGCGATAGGTAGGTAAGCATAATTGCCCCCATCGCATCGGATCGGAATGGATTTTACATTCTTAAAACGATATATAATCATGTACGCAGTATTTAAAGTCATTATTACCTAGCCGCGCGTCGCAGCATACTTTTGGCTACGATCGCGTGTCGCGGAAGACGCCCGCGGTCAAGCTGATATGCTAGGTAATAATAGACTTTAAATACTGTGTACATGATTTAATATCGTTTAAAGATTGTAAAATCCGTTCATCCGATGCTATGCAGGCCGTTTGGTGGAAATTATGCTATACAAGCTAGTGTGCTAGACCCTCCAATATGTCAAAGTTGTATGTAGAATAATATACTTGTTTATGTTGTTACTTCTATTAGGCTGGGGAACACAAGGAGTGTATATTATTTATTTATTATTATCGAGAATTTTAAAACACACCTAATTAAGAAGATAAATACACAAAAATTTGTTAGATTCCGGCTGCTCTCAGAACCATTTTCGCGACCCTGTATTATTTAAACCTCATTTTGATTTTCATGCATATTCCCTATTGTCGAGGTGTCGCTGTCACGGGGTCAAAATGTGTTTGATTGAAGTTAAAAATAAATCATAACAAAGTGATTTTTAAACTTGTGCTTTTTATTTTCATCACCCATATCGTAAAACGTAACAATGTAATGCATGATACGAATCTTCGAAGATTAATCATGGTTGCCAACATCCCATCATTATTTTCTGTATAACGTAAGTAGGTAGGCAATTACTCTCACAAAACTTCATTTTCAGCTAGCCCGACTTTTTTGTTTTTTTTTTTCGAAGTGTATTACCTATAACATATTATATTTTTGACATATCTCTCTATCTATTATAGCCTAAATTAGAAGCTGTGCAACGAGGTTTTGTTCACGGCGTCGGTTCTAATACGTTACTACATCATATTTCAATGGGTTCGGCAGAATTTTTTTGACAGCCCTGCGGCCCTAATATGCATACCACAAAGATAAATTAAACCTGTTTATCTATCTCTTTCGTCGGCACTAGTGCGAGAGAGACGCACTTAGAGATAAGACGGTCTATCTTATCTTTGTGTCATGCATGTTAGGGCCGCTGGGGGAGTTACCGCGATCTCTAAATGCGATTCTTTTTAGGCCTTAAGCTGAGCTGGTTCGCTATTCATACCTCACCATATATTTTAGATATATAAATACAATGTCGTGGTACGAAATAGTGACACAATACAGTTTAGGGTCTTAAGAGAATCGCATTAAGAGATCGTGGTAAACCTCCCTGATGGCCGAATTATCAAAAATCCTTACTAAATCGGATTCAGAATCTGGATCCAGTGAGTTAGGCAAGTGATTTATTTTGTGTGAATTGTGTACCTATAATAAAGACTTATGTTTGGTGTAAAGACTTATACGTACGCCTATTCTTCTAGATTTGCTAGAAAATAAATGAAAGAGATAATTACAAAATATTGAATCGGGACTTCAAAATTCGTTTCTTTTTTTAAAGAGTTCCGCTTTAGTATTTCTTTCGATTAATATCCTAAGAACTTCGATATCGGTAACACTTTTCGGCCTAGATGTTTTCCTGATATTGGGCCAAAAAGGTTCCTGCTTCGTTTTTTTATCTCTTAAATTAACTAATCAAATGTGGCGCACAGAAGTTCTAGTAGTGCAAATATAAACAAAGAACGTATCTTTCGATTAATCACTGAAAAACATGATTAACATTTTCTGGATTTATAACACACTGTGTATACCACGCACGAATTTCCCTTATATACATTTTTTAGGCCGTATTTCACCCCTTTTTGGGTACTTTTTCTTAAAAAAGTAACTGATGTCCTTTCCGCGGGCTTAAACTATCTCCATACTAAAATTAATCAAAATCGGTTCAGCGGTTTAGCCGTGAAAGCATAAAAAACAAATCCACAAACAGAGTTACTTTCGCATCTATAGTATTAGTATGGAAGTATGGATATGGACAATAACGATTCCAACATAATTTACTGGCATTAACGCTAGGACGGCAGTCAGGAATAAACAGGAACACTTTAGTCTATGTATTTCCTAAAAATAAAATAATACCTAATCAACTTGTTCTCCTAGCGAAAATATCCAGAAAAAAGCTTTAAGCGTAAAAGCTTCAAGCGTAGGTACTCGTACTGACATAAGTATATTCTTACCATTCTAATTATTTTGTTTAATTTTTTAAAGTTACGTTAGTTCAGCCATAAAATTATGCAAATTAAGGTAAATGTTGCCATATTATCGAATCACAGCGAACTCCTCTAGAACAGGAAAAGTAATAAAAACTAGTGGCTCTGTGACCTCGCGAGTAAATGTTTATTTTTACTTTTATTTTATATCTTAAAAATCTCGAATAATATGATCGAACAAAAATTTTCATAATATCATCGAACCTGTTCATTAAATTTCACGAGTATCGGTTGAGAAATGTGACCTGTAGAGGAAAACAGACATCTGGACATACGAAAGCATTTTTGCCCAAGCTGAACCGGAGACGCTTCGCGTTCGCTCGGTAAAAACTACATTAAAATTGATTCGAGTGAAGTGATTAATATATAATAATATATAATAAGTGAACGCTAAATCTTAGAAATTTTGCATACATTTTCCAAATAATCACTTAAAAATATGTATCTGTAAGTAAATACTAACTTTTTAGTAACATGAACAATCATACTTTCGTTTATTTTTATCCTAATTTCGTTTGTCACATGCAAATTGCAACACTAACTTGTTAACTCATAATGTATCGTTAAAGCTTATCTTCGTAATATATATCATCATAATCGGCGGCGTCGGTCTTCCAGTGAGACTATACGTTGCCGCTTCCTAGAGTAGGTTGCCAGTGTGGAGACTGTTTGAATCCATTTACTGCTCTAAATTATGCGTAAAACGTCCATTTGACGCTCACCCCTCTTCCCTCTTATCGCTTGGACAGGAACGGACGGGGAGCCTCGGGCGGGAGTGCCGGACTAGGGCAATTGGGGGGTTTAGAACCCCCTTGAAGGGAGGTCCGAAGTCCACCTCACCCTTTAGCTACCCTGAAGTTCCATCTCTCACACCTATAAATTCGGCACACACATTTCACCCCATCGGGTGGGGCGGCTGTTGCGTCTCAATCCTTTCGGTTCGGCTATGTCACACTAGCTAGGCCACCGCGCCGGTGACCTCCACTACAAATTAATGTTCGGAAACGCTTCCGTTTGGATCGTTAATCATTGCTTTCTCTGCCCATGATCTTGCGTCGGTGTATGTACTCCTTACTTCGACACATCAGACAATGTGTGGCTACAATTTTACTAATCACCTGTTACAGCCACCAGCCCTCACAACTAAATACATAGGGGATTACCACGATCTCTTAATGCGATTCTCTTTAGGCTCTTAACTGAACTGCGTCGCTATTTCATACCACGACATTGTATTTACCTATGTGAAATATATGGCGTGGTATGCAAAAGCCGCCCATTTCAGTTTAGGACCTAAAGAGAATTGCATTTAAAGGTCGGTAACCCCCAGAACACTCTTCTTGTAATCAATAAGCCACGAATAGTCAACATAACGGAGGACCCAGATTTAAACGAAAACATCTTGCAACTCCTACGGTAACTGGGTGTACCAGTATACCTGGGTACTCACTTATGTGCATCTACTGAATCAGTTGTAGGACTGACATACCTATGTAATGTACCTACCTACCTGGCCAGTAAACCGAGTTTAACCGAGGTTATTACTTTATATTACACTAGTTGTTGCCCGCAACTTCGTTCGCGTGGACCACTATTCTTTCAGAATCACATGAAAATAATAATTAACACCACGGAATTTTAAATTTAAAAAGAAATATACGTGTCGAACGGAGAACTTCCTTCTTCGATTTTCTTGAAGTCGGTTAAAAACGGATGAACTGGTTATACACCATTTTTAGGGTTCCTTAGCCAAATAGCACAAATCGGAACACTTATAATTTCTTTCTATACGTCTGTCTGTCTGTCTGTCTGTTCGTCCGTATGTCAAAGCCATTTTAAACGAAGACTATTGGATCTAACGTGGTTTAGATTGGCGAAGAGGTGCGATCTCTGAAATTATAGTATTTCTTACCTCTTTCGAATCTACAAGATTGAATTATGGGTAATAAAATAATCACCTTAAGAAACAAAATTTGTCCCTCCTGTGGTCAGAAGTTAACGAAAACAAAGGATTTCATTAAAGTTTTGTTCATTCGGGCCAAAACTAGGCCTGACGCCCTATATGCGGATATAAAAATAAGGCCTCAGGCCTTAACTGTCGGGAACAGGAGGGGCCAGTTCTGAACCTAAATGGGATTATTATCCTTTTAGGGTTAATTTTAAATTCACTTTACATACCCATTTTACAAACCTAGTCGACGTACAAAAGTGAGGCTAATCCAACTAAGCCATTCTGGCTTTCTACGATGATTAGACCGTGTCTGTTGCAATTAGCTGTCGTTCCGACGAACATCTCCAGTTTGTAAAGAGCGATACCTTATTTAATGTTAAAGAATAAACAAAATGTTACCTTTGCTTAACATGACATGTATGTCATTACCCTAAAAATCGCTTTTAACTAATTTTATTATTGGTCGTTGTGCGCGGGATATAGATCTCTATGTGTACAGAATTTCAACTGAATGAAAATGTGACTGTGACATACCTACAGACAGAGAGACATAGCCAAGCTATAGGGAGCTTTGAAAATGAAATAAAAAAACATGTAGGTTTATTTAAAAAAAAAACTAAACTACCAGTCTTTTTTCATACAAATGCAAAATTTTACCGTTTTTTTTATGAATAGGTGTATAAATAATATGCTATGTAGTCGTAATCAACAATGCAACGAATAAAAAGGATGTTTTGGTAATGACCACCCAATAGAAGTGAAAACTTACAAAAAAAGCACGCTCAGCATAACTTAGATCATGCCGCAGAACCTTTTACAGCGAACCGTTTTACTACTTACATTAGCCAATTCGTACATGCTATTTATGAACAGTGCTCGGAATAGGTAGTGCCTATTTACCTAAACTTCAGAGGACGACCTAACTAAGAGTGGTTACAACCACCAAAAAATATTATTTATTATTATTGTTCGCGGGATTTCCCGGGATTCATAAGAGTACCTAATCGACATATACTCAGACTCGGGGTCATATTTTGGTCTGTATGGTCTGGTCTATGGTCTTATTTTACAAAAAATACAAATAAATCAGAATATATCTGTAATATATTCTATATTATAACACAATGCAAAAAAAATAAAGGCCAAAAAAATAAATTTCGGGCTCATTTTGATGTTCGACGACGGCCACTTACGAGGTCGACTTTTAAGTTTTCAACGTAACCATTCAAACTATCGGCATTAAACAATTGCATTTAGTTAATAATTTGACCCCGAGTCTGAGTATATGTCGATTAGGTACTCTTATGAATCCCGGGAAATCCGGCGAACAATAATAATAAATAATATTTTTTGGTAGTTGTAACCACTCTTAGTTAGGTCCTCCTCTGAAGTTTAGGTAAATAGGCACTACCTATTCCGAGCACTGTTTATGAAGCAGTGTCTGACCTTAGGACTCATAGTATTAATGGTCACGGCGAAACAGAGAGAGCCTGAAATTTGCAATAGCATTTTTTCTTTTTAACACGATTTTATTAGCTTGACCTGTATGTATGTATGTAATGGAATCTTTCAGCGTAATTTTAACATATGTACTTACTTCTAAAATTGTCGTAAATATTTGAAACTTTGCAAGTGTATGCAATTCGGATGACAATACTTACAATAATTTGGTACCATCAAGCTGATCTGACCATTGAGCCAGTAGGTGGATAGTGGAACTCTTCAATAACTACTAGTAAACCCCTCGACTTTGGGCTCATTTGGTTTGGTTTGACGAGTCCAATATACCTTAGTGATGAGAGTCTTTTGTACTTTTTAGTGCGTTACTGACAAGAGCGTGTTTGTTTTAGTCTTTGTGTAAATTATAGTTGAGAAAACTAAAAACACGCTTTATAATAGCAAACCGAACTAAAAAGTAGAAAATATTTTTTTATGTATTAAGAGTTTGTGTTACAGTAATAGAAATTCCAATAATCAATGATGATGACTAATCAATTTGGGATAAGATTAGAATAAAAATTAAGGTATACAATTAAAGTAGAAATGCGTGGGGTGCAATTTACTATATTTTCATAATGACTCCAATTTTATAAATAGCTACCAATGAAATAATTGTAACATTTAATACCAAGCACCCCACGGTTTTTTACTATAATCGAATTATTTGTTAACTTAATTTTTATTCTAATCTTATCCAAAATTGATTAGTCATCATAATTGATTGTTGGAATTTCTATTGCTGTAATACAAACTCTTAATACCTACTTAAAAAAATATTTTCTACCTTATAGTTCGGTTGGCTATTAAAGCGTGTTTTTTAGTTTTTTTTGGCTATATTTTTTTATACTACAACTACGGTAGCATAAATCTTACGCCCCGTTAGCGGGAGGAAATTCCTCTGAAACTGCACTCTGTGTGACTGTGGGCTTGATGAAACTTACCTTGATGTGAGATAAACTTTTAGTAACACGCAGCACAAATTAATAATAAAGACCCCCAGGTATCCATAAAATTAGGAATTGACCTACAAGCACAACATAATATACTTACGAGGGGCGGCTGAAAAGTTATCTACCTAACTATGAAACAAAAGACGATCATGGCTAGTATTTTTTTATTTTTCAATATAGTCTCCTGACAGGGAAATGCACTTATTACATTTATCAATTAAAGACATTAACCTGTTAAAAAAAAACTTTAGGTTTATTATCGAAAAAGTCATTAACAGCAGCCTTCATGTCGTTATCGGTTACGAATCTTCGTCCCCTCAGCACATTTTCATCGGTGACAGCGGAAACTGGTCGCCGACTACGAGGATCATCTTCAAGGCTCTCACGGCCAAGCTTAAACTGTTTCGACCAGAACTTTATTGTAAATTCAGAAGGGCACGAACCACCCAGAAAAAACAGGTAACATACCCAGTCTAATCTGCGAGGGTGTATTTCCTTCTTTAGTGAGAAATTTTATCACTGCACGCTGCTCAATTTTAATCAGATTATTTTTTTCTTGCGACATTTTGAAAACAATCCAGTCCCAAAAAAAGCGGGAAGCAAGAAACAAATGAATGTTGGTGATTTTGAAAAAAGAATAACCAGTGAACACGACCTCATAGTGGCCAGTATTATTTTTGCATAACATATAGGCTAGGTAGATAACTTTTCAGCCGCCCCTCGTACTTAGTCTCGCTCGTCAGTCCATGACATGACACTGGGGTTAATTAATATTGAAAAAAAAAAAAAAAAACTTTTGTTAATGCGGCTTCATACTGCTGGAGGATTAAGAGAACTTACCTTCACGCGAATTAAAAGTTATAACAAAATTAAAACTTTTCTCAAATAATAAAACCTCTTGCGTCGGGCTGACCCGACCCTGAATTAAACCCGGCGGAATCGGACGTAACCTAGTGAAAAACAGCTCTTACGCTAAAATCGGTGACGGTAGGTATATTCGGCTCTAGTCGTTAGTCAAGTACAGATTATCATTTTAAATATATAAAAGGTACAATACAATTAATACTCCAGTTAAACACGTCATTAATTACCAATAAATTAATTTTAAATATTCATTAAGAGGACTGTGAACCAACGACAAAAATCACCCTTTTCATACAAAATGCGATACCTAACGATTTCCACCCCTAAAATATTAACCGATTTTGTCAAATTTTTGTGTGAGTCAGAACAAAATTTCGGTCTATACGTTTTTTGAATATTGATTAAAGATCAACAAGTCGAATAATCGCCGAAATTAGTTTTGTATCCGAATACTCACTTTATTGGGACACTACCGCAGCGTAGCTCACAGCGTGCGAGCGTAATGGCGACTAGCGCGGCGTGGGGCACACTCGAGGCAACCGTTTTACAAGTAAACGAGTGTTTATGTGCGTAAACACACGGACAACGGCTTTTTAATCACTGTGCCCCGTGATTCAGTGTTCCCCTCTCCCCTACACGTACGTGCGTAAGATGATTTCCGACTCGTATCGACTTATAGTTACGTGCGCTCGCTCGTGAATAAAAATGCCACTCGTCGAAAATCAAATACTTTCCGCACTTGTATCATAAAAATAACTATTACTGTTTCGCACCAAAAAGAGTTGTTTTACAAGTAAGGTACAAACAGCCCGGACGGATTCTAACGAGAATAAAATGATAACTGCTCATTATGATTATCTTGTGGAACTATTTTCACGCGACCATCATTTTATATGAGCATTTGTCATTTGGCGTGAATACCCTTTGTTAATATTATCATACCACTAAATTCTTGGAATTGTAAACATCAGTTGAATATTTGAATAATATTGTATTATTTTGTAAAAAATTAGTTACAAAAAAATTGAATTGCATCCAAAGATCTCAAATATGGCTTACCTAACACTAAAACTGATAATGTCAGTTATCTTTTTGTTCTACGTTGAAATCGATGTGTACCAAATTTCAAGTCAATAGGTCCAGTAGTTTCGGAGCATATTGCCCCTATTATAGTAACAAGATCATCAGATGTGTCAGTCACTGCTACATACAGCATTGATTGGCCAAAGTAAGAGTGACAAATAGAGCTTAACTTTTGGATTTTTTATGCCAACGATAGGCCACTACTTATGCGATTATGCGGACCCACCAGCACATCTAGATCTCTGCTGTATTTTCCATAGTAGAAAATTACATTTTCTTACATCTTCATAGCTGCCGAGCTCCTTCATCACTGAATAGGGGTAGGTATTTAGAAAACATGGGAAATATTCCTAGCACGTTTGGGATAAATAAAATAAAAACCGTGTGTATATCAATGCATTGTGTATAATTGTAATGGTGGTACAAATTGCAATTATAGTAAAAAAAATATTATTCAGAGTATCACGACAGTTTTAATTATTAAATTAAATAAATAGTCTACTAACCCCTCATATGCTTAAACACAGAACCGTGCCTTTTATAGCGTACTTTGCATTTTTATTCAAGATTTTTTAGTACTTAGGTACTCTTAAGAATGAAATAAGACGCGAATGCTGATTTTTTCGCATACGATGGGTTAAATATTGCCCTGAAAATTCAGCTGTTTGTACTTAAAGTTTTTCTTTTAATCATCATCCTTTGTCATATGATTGACTAGAGGCCATGTGCAGGTTATAATAATGAAGTTTACAAATGAACCTCTTTAAAACGAATCTTAAGCTTAAAGCGCCGAATATTCAGTATAGTTGAAAATGAAATTACGGTTAAGCATCAGGAAAGCAAGTAAGTAAGTAAACAACAATTTGTTAAAAGTACGAGTTACGGAGGTTTTCATCATCACAGAAGCAAATCTTATTCCATTTTAAAATATTATGCGCCTACAACTTTAGAAGTTGATTTTAGATATAAATATATATTGTAACAATAATAAATGTATTGTGTGATTACATTGTAACATTAATACTAGTTATCTACAAGTAATTTCGAGAATATCGTGACAGACGTCACGTAAATCGTCACAGTAACTATACCTACCATATTCATCATATCCGTGTAATTCATGTAAACATGTCCAAATTGAGTATTTTAATGTTGTTACAATGTATTTGTTGTGTATATGTAGTAATTTAATTATGCTTTGAAATTATAAATTCAAGTAAGCAAAATTCAGTCAAATATTTATTAAATATTTTATCTATAAGTAAGTATATTAACTTTCATATATTTTTAAATAAATAATTTAATAATTACCGTTATTATCATCGTTAAAAGCACCTAAAAGTCAGAGGTCTACAATAAATGGAACCTTTTTTGTTTTGACCAGATTAAGAAGTTTCGTTAACTTGCAACCAAGGGCTCTAACATGCAAGACACAAAGATAAGTTAAACCCGTTTATCTCTATGACCATCTCTTTCGTCGGCACTAGTGTGAGAGAGACGCACTTAGAGATAAGACGGTTTAACGTATCCTTGTTTCTTGCATGTTAGGGCCGCTGTGAGGTTGTAATTTGACATTCGGCCGTCACCACTCTTGTTGCAGATTTGCAATTTGGTAGTTTTGTTGGCGTTTATAAGAATTACGGTATGTTGATAATATTATAAGTTAAGTAGGTACTACTGAATAATGGGTGACAGCTAAGCTACACATTTCTTACAATAACGACATCCTGAATTTTTAACACAAGGACTGAATGAATTTGTTTCTAACCCCTGCATTTATTGTGAACATACATAAATTGTACTGATATAATGAACAAGGTATAGCATGCACACATGACCGTGAAACTTCATCTCGATTTAAATTGGTATCAAAAGGATTGAAGTGGCTGTGACTTCGTGTTCGTTCTAGTTAATTAGATAACTTAATCCAGCTTATAAATCATTTAAAAAAATTGCCTTAAATTAATGTTAAAAAATATAAAATCATAATATTTTCGAAGTAAAAAACATCTTAAAGCTATAGAATACTCTAAAACATAACGCAGCTCAGAGGCAGACACGTTTTTTTAAACACTCGCTTAAGAGCGGGTCACTCGACATGCCGATATAGACCAGTTAACATTCATTGACACGCCAGAAAATAATTTAATCGTTCTGTATGCACACCACAGAAAAAAATACTGACAATTTTTAACATCCGTAAGCGATAACTTTAGGCTCAATATGCGTAAAGGATAAAACACGACTACGAACAAATTAAGAGGCTAACAGTTCCGAATGACCTCGACTTTGATCCAACGGACCTTCTCCGCAATGATATTAGTCAGTTATTAAAGTGCCACTTAGACATTAAGAGACAAATAACACACATTAAAGAAAACTTTTAATTTAAAAATAAATAAGTACATTAGCAATAATTTATATGCAGATTTCAGTAAGTATATTGAAATATAATTTATATGGCGATTTCAATATATCCAATGAATTAAAAACAAAAACTGGCTCTTCTACTTAGAATTGTAACTTATATGTAGATAAATTACTCAAGAACGAAGTAGATACGAAAATGTAATATTTTCTACCTTTTGTTACGCAGTTTAAAGAAAATACTTTTGTGTATGTTGTTACAAAATGTTACAGAAAGACCGAAGAATAAATTTTTTTTTTTTTGGAATTTATAGTGTAAGAACCAACAGACTACATGAAAATTCGTCAATTTTGGCAGGTAGCCCCTTAAGATAATTAAAAACTGGGTAAAAAGAACACTTGAAATAACACGGCTTTACTAATGATTTATTGTCATGAATTGCCCGACATGTTTCGGACTCATATGGAGTCCTTCTTCATGGGGTGAGTAAGTCGCAGTCAAAGCAATCCACGCACTGCCCGCCGCGCGGCCCGCTGCGCCTGGGTTGACGGCGTGCGGGCAAAGGGGTTCAGCGCCGGCGTTGCTGATGTGCTTTGCTGCGGTTCGACAAACGCGGCGGGCAGTGAGTGAGTTGCTTTGACCACGACTGCACTCAAACCCTCAAGAAGGATTTCATATGAATCCGAAACGTGTCGGGCCGTTCCTGACAATAAAACGTGAGTAAGGCGGGTTTATATCAAGTGTCCATAAATGTCTCACGAAAACTTTAATTTGACTATGGGTAAAAAGAGTTCAAAATATCTATGCGATCAATTCTTTTGTGTCTTAAGGAATCGCATTAAAACTATATAATGTTTGCTATAATAAACGTAAAATATAGTAGTGTACCCGCCCTTAGTAAATTTACTAGATGAGGTGCGTTACAACCGGCTGCCCAGTACACGTTCACTCATAAAAACTACAAATAATAGACATAATTTGACTTTTCTTATCGTTATTCAGTATAAAAAAGGTTCTGAAGTCTTTCGAAAGTTGATTAGTGTAAATAAAATGACGCAATATTAGATTTGCACTGTACAAAGTCGTAAATTTTTTTAGTCTTTGCTAGATGTCTTATTAGTTTATTTTTCCGAACTAGTGATTATCTACCAATATGCACAATTAGAGGTTTGATTACTGAAATACAGAATTCCTAATCATGAATTAAATTGATTCCTTCATAGTGGTCGTGCTATGGTTTAAGACTCGATCACTAATGTATGGGCAAAAAACTGTTCTCAAAGTATCACATCCCGAACTATTTTACTCAAATTATCATTTGGCAAAAAATCATTAGTCAAAACAGCTTCTTGCAATTTTACAGTATCAAAAATATTTTTATGGCGTGTTTTTTTTTGAATTTTCGATATATTAAAAGCAAAATACATAAAATGCATTTTTTTACTCCATACTAACTTATAGTCAGCAGGCAGCCCTACTGCGTGTTTACATACCGAGCGGCCGTAGGTAATTATTTCGAGGACACCGCCGAGACAAAATACTATGTTACTTTATTATACTGTGACCTAGATCTAACCTAACCGCCAGCGTGTCGCGGGGTGCGTATTTCCGCTCTAAGGGACACAAGTTAACCCAAACAAAACCTACCAAAAACCTTTTGGAATATAATATAGAAGAAAACGTTTGCTTATTAATAAACGTTTGTCTTAATAAAACTCGACAAAGTTAAATTATACCAAATGAATAACATGTGAAAAGTAAATTTGCTAAAGATTCCTTTGGGAAATGAAACTACTGCGATGAGTTTTTTGGGAAGTGAAATTTGGCGAAAAATATTTTGCCCGAAGGGCAGTATACCCAATTAAATATCACCCAAGTTTTGAAGTGTTGCTCTACAATAGATACAAACAGAAATTATTGTTTGACATAGGTACCGTAATTTATATCTCACAGTTTCAAATCAGACATTTCACGAATTGTGGACTAGGTACTGAAGTAGATGATTTTAGTCATAAATCAATAGTGGAGTATTTATGGTCCGTGAGCTGTTAGGCATTTTTGGGTAGGTATTTGAGGCAAGATGAAAACTTGTTTAATACTTCGCCTATTATACCTAAGTACAGAACCGCAGACCTGGCTGAAAGGTAGCGGGGCTAAATAGACACTAAATATTCTTGAGGTATTATGTCATTTTCATACTTTAACATTTACTATAAAGAATGTTAACTCAGATGAGGAGTTATCGAAATTGTATGAAATTTGGTACGCATATGGAAACCCGATGAAAATGAAATATTAAATAAAGTACAGGTGGTCAAAAAGCTTGTCAATAAAACTTTATTTGTAGGGTTCCGTACCTCGAAAAAAGGAACCCTTTTAGGATCACTTCATTGTCCGTCTGTTTGTCCGTCCATGTGTCAACCCCTTTTTTCTCAGGAACGCGTGAAGGTATCAAGTTGAAGTTAATATCAAGTACTCAGGTCAGAAATTTCCAGGAGCCGTGGAAAACTCAACCTGACTTAGAACGTGATCAAAAGATACAGCCATTTGTGCCATATATTTTGATACTCTCAAGCGTATCGCAAGGAAATCAAAACCTATAGGGTACTTCCCGTTGATCTAGAATCATGTTGGCGAGAATCCGTGTCTTACAGCACAAGTAAATAAAAGGTCCGAAAACTGTAAATTAATAGCTACACCACAAAAAAAAATAGTTTAACGGTATAACCTTTGCAAAGCTCGTTCTCAATTTTTTATCTTACGTCGTTGACTTCTGCAGGGTCATGCATGCCGGGTATTTTCCCCGAATTGGGGTGGAGGTACGGGTAGGGCTGAAGCTCAACTCCCAATTCTTTATGTTTTTAATAAACGGGCAAGAATAGTTTGGTAAATTGTATTGTTATCATTCCAATTTTTTTTTATTGGATCTACACGCAATGGTAACTTGCATAAGATTATACTTGAGATCAAAAAGCATCTATAAAAAGTGCGAGTACCGCCACAGCCGCCTCGCGGGTAAACTTTGAAAGTTACAATTTTTCGTCTAAAAGTAGTAATTCAGGTCTCAATATTATGAAAAATATTAAGACCGGAATGGCATGCATAGATAAACTACCATTACAATATATTTTGCCATTTTAACAAAATGCGTATAAAGGATCCTTACTAATCAAAACATTACAAAGAATATTCTAAATAAATTATATCAAATTATCAAATATAACACATCCGTATCTTTTTAATGCCTACTAAATGTTTTTTTAGTCATGTTGACCTTTCCTCTTAAGAGCAACGATTACATGCCAATGTTATATAAGAAACGGATACACGTACTTCTTAAAGTACTTAGTAGTGTATTTATTAAAACACGTACGTAAGAACTTCAGACACGTATGGTACGGCGAACTGAACCGCCCGGACGCTTAGACCTGCATGCTAAGATCACGGATAGGTACACGTGCCGGCGGATACATCAGAGTGAAATCGAGAGCTCTAGTTTTAACATTTTAACCTAATCACAGTAATTCAAGGCGTTCATGCCTGATCTGTGATGTGAGATTTACCTTAGGGATTGTTTTATGGTACCAACCGAATTGAAGCATAAATGACGTGCACTATATGTATGTTGGTAAATAAGTTTATAACTTCAATATGTACTTTTTTGGGTGAAACAGCTATTTTATCCTAAGTAAAGCAATCCTAGGTGAAAAATTGGCAAAGTGGTAACCAAAATATTATCTCCGGTTGCTTCATTTACGAAGAGATAGCTGTTTTAGCCAAAAAAGATGCATTTTGAGGTTAGGAACTTGTTTACTAAAACAAGTAAGGATGAATCGACTTTACATCGACCCCGGCGTCTATTATTGATGCACACCCCGACTGTCTGATTGCGCAGCATGCAATGTGGAATGTTTAAATAGCACTTCAGAAGATCTCGATACCATCTTAAAACTTGTGGATGGTTGGTTGGTTGTACAAATGCCAGCTCCATATAGGAGATTCAGTCCTGCAGGTGGTAGGAGCGAGGCGGAGAGGGCTGGCCGTGCTCATCGGGTCAGGAGGAGTTGCCCGCCTCGCCGCCCTCCTGGAAGTTGCCCGCATTCGTCACGGAGAAGGGCGCGCCGAGCCCGTACAGGTGCCCGCTGGAGCTCTCTATGTTGTCATCGAAAAATATCTGAAACATTGTTTCAATATAAGAAGAGTAAGTTATGATGTCTGCAAGAATCGAATTGACGTAGGTATAATATAAGGCTGTAAAATAGCCTGCTCCATATTGTTTTTTTAAATATTTATTACAATCGTCCCAAAGTAATACGCGGGAAGGCGGATAATGATAAATTTTTGTCCACAAGTTCCATTCCCAACTAACACACCGAGGCTGTATAGCAACTGTAACGCAAAACATTATTATGTTGTTTATTTTATGAGTTATGAAGCTTTGAAAAGTCATGGTTCAAGCCACTCGCAAAACACATCATACACTATGACGTCACAGCGGTCGTTAGACTGTACAAAATGTATGGCGTTAAAACGAAATCTGCAATTATTTCGGAAAATACTGTTTTTAACCAACATCGTAGAAATAAAACATGACATCAATTTGACGAGAAAGTCCAAAAAACTAAAATCAGAACTAAAAAGCAATATATATATATATATTGTCCACTAATTCTGCTCTTAATCAAATAAAAAAATAATAGTCAAATTGATTTTGTTTTTTCCTCTAATATGCTTTTGTTTAGGAACATTTACTTTTATGATATATCATTTAAACCTCATTTTGATGTTCATGCATGTTCCCCATTGTTTGTGTCGTTCCATACATAACTGATTTTTTTACTGAAAGAAACTTTATTGTAAGTAAACGTAAAAAGACCTATTTACTCACTAGCTCTACAGCTCACAGAGCCACTAGTATTGATTTAATCGAAACATTACAATACAGTTGTATCTTTCAGGTAGTGCATGGAGCATAATGTCGAATAACTTTAGATAGGTACGTCATCTCCTCGAGGGTGAAAATTCGTAAGCTGACTGTCAATATGATCCGTTAAGTAATAAAAAAAACCGGCCAAGTTCGAGTCGGACTCGCGCACGAAGGGTTCCGTACCATTACCTATATAAACGCCAAAAATATCATGGCTGTTGTATGGGAGTCCCCCTTAATATTATTTTTTATTTTAATATATTTATTTATTTTAAAGTGAATATATAACTAAATGTTCTGTGGATATTTCAAACGTCCTACTTGTTGCCGTTAGCAAAAACGAGAAATAAAATCACGTTTGTTGTATGAGAGCCCCCTTAAATATTAAGTATATTTTTTTAGTATTTGTTGTGACAGACGGACAGAGAGACCGACAGACAGACAGACAGACGGGCGGACGGACAGCGGAGTCTTAGTAATAGGGTCCCGTTTTACCCTTTGAAAATTAAAATGAAAAAATTCCAAGATTTCGCGAACTATTTTCGACTCGTGTAGTGGTACCTACCTCTTTGATCTTGAAGAACGCCATTCCAGTGAGGAGAGAGTCGGAACCAGCCTGGTGCTGCGGCCCCACGCGGCGCAGCTCCAGCTGGTCCGCCACTTCCTGCAATCCCCCCTTCAGATTTTTGCAGAGCTTCATTAGGTACTGCAACAGATATAAAGCACTCGCATCAACACCAGCATGAAGAGTTACGTGCTTGTGATTACGGCTACGGATTTACTCACGATTTATCGTCAGAAATAGTCCGACATGTCCTCTGCACGGGCGCAGCGCGCTGCGAGACGGGCAGTGCGGGGGTTGCTTTGACCGCGACCGCTCTCAACCCCTGAAGGGCTCCATACGAGTTCGAAACAGTATTTCTGACAATAAATCGTGAGTAAAGCCATGTGTATTTCAAGTATTCATAATATCTCAAGAGTTTTAATTTGACTAGGTATTAGGCTAGTAGCAATTTTTAGTCGTCTAGGGAGTGCAGCTACTTATTTGTAGCTTAAAATCAGTAAATTTTATTTAAATTTAATTAATTAATTACTAGTTATTTATCGAGTGCTCACAATTCATGCGGAAATTACAGGAGGATCAAACTCGGCATATTGATAGCACAATTCATATATAGCTCTGCTAGAGCAGTTAGAGAACTCTGTACAAACATCCGAAATGACACGCAGTAATATTGTGCTAAAATGGCAACGTGGAATGTTGCATATTTGTCACTAGATGGGACGTTACGAGTCTTGTTTATTAATTGGATTTTATTAAAGTTGTTCTATTTTATTGAACCATAGATACAACACCACGATCTTATTGATACCAGTTAAAAAACAACCTAGTCCTTGTCAGGTGTATAGTTATGTGCGTATATAATAACGACGTTCGTCATTTTCATCCTTTTCACTTAAGAATTCGTCAATCTTGAAATACTAAGCTGACAGCATAAGTCTATTTTTGTCAAGTTCTTAAATTCGGTTTTAATTTTTTCTTGCCCAAAACGGTAAGTAGTAACAGCAAATAATCTCAAAATGTCTTCAGTTTTCATTCGCTTATATTTCTTATTTCAATAATAATGTTTACCTTGCAACTTCTGTTTTTAATTCTGTTCATATAAATGACCGTGCAACTTTAGGTATATAGTTGTATGGATCTTACTTTTCAAAATTAAGGCGATCTTGGATAAACTCAATATCCCACCGCCAATATGCACTAACCACTCTTATAATGTTCTTGGTTAATTAAGTTAAATTATTTGTTGTTGTTTACGTAGTTACCTAGTAGTAGTTTTAAATTTTAAATGGATGATCTTCAATCGTGACATATCTTGTTTCTTTGTTCCTTGTGCGTGCTTTCTTTGTGTCAAATATAATTCGGTTTCGATAGTCCATGTCACCGCCAACATCTAAATCGGTTATTCCTCGGGACTTTCTTGACTGCCAGCTCCTCCTCCACCTTTGCTGGCGTGAGCAATGCATGCATTTTCAGGCAGCTTCGCACTGGTATAAATATACCTACCGCACCGCCTCTCTACTGGCATGTTCTGCACACCGCTTTGTCCACTTGGCTTGACGCTTCAGGCGCTGTCGGTGAAGAACATCATCACTACTGTGCCGTCACCACGTGTGACGTCTGCGATCGTCAGCTGGTCGCCTCCGCCTGACTTCGTAGCCGCTTGGTCTTGTGCCCTCCAGCCTGAGGGATGTGCCGGCCTATACCTTGTCCACTGTAAAAAGAGCGCTGGCGGTGGGGGCTGCGCAGTAGTCGATTTACCGGCCAAATTGGTGGTATGGGGTGAGGCGCGACGGGGGATTTCGTGCAGTACGTCTGCGCATAATCCGCGTCCGCTTTTGGTTTATCATCGACCGTTACTTCCTGCACCGTATTCATGTTTTGATAGCTCCCAAAGTAGTCGAATTCGAAGCACGAATTCACGTTGGTTTGAAAGAATAAATATTTATAATGTTAATTGTTTTATGAAGAGAAGCTAATAGTGGTTTAGTAAATAATTTTAAATAATGTATAAAACGAACTGCAGAGGCAACTAAAACTTCTGATGCTACAGGTCGCGTCTCTTAAAAAGAGCGCTGACGACCATATACATCGTATGGCAAACAGCGTTCTTTTTAACCGACTTAAAAAGGAACAAGTTATGGGATCCATGATCCATCCAAATATACCGTTTACTTTTATATCGTACCACGTGACCCCCGACCATGTGACGGAAGCCGTGTCATTCTTAGCATAATTTTATTAATTACCTATCGTGGTATCGATATAAATAAATAAAAACTGAAGTAACCATTTTTTTATCCCAGGGAATTCCCCTAGTAGCTATTGAAGTACATAAAATATATTAAACTTCTATTATTGAACAATAGCCAAGCACTTTTGCGCACGACTGTACCCGTGTGCAGACACATCCACTTCACTGCCGCCCAGCGCTCTTTTTATAGCGTACGAGGTATTACTAGCTAAAACCAATATTTTAACTTGTTTCACTCAAAACCCGTTAAGGCCCCCTAAAACGTAGCAACAGTCGCGAGTGCCGCGTTCGCCTGTTTAAGCTTTTTAGTTACTGGACGGTAGTGTAAATGGCTCATAACAATTTTGGAGGATTTTGGGAATCTAATATTTGGAGCATAAAACTACATATGAAACGCGTGATTGGACATCACGATGGACATCATGAAGAAATGTTCACAATTTTAACGCAAACTGAACCGGTTCTTAACTCCATCGACTCTTTAAATCGACTCGGAACCTACTGCTTGAACGTCATCACATTTTTTAACGCTTGGTTCTTTAAATACTCTTCAGATGTTGACGTTTCGAATTTATCAAAAAGTTTAGTTAAACGTAAATATCTGCTTGATAAAATAATTCAATATGTTTGGAAGCGTTATGGAAAACGGAATATTTAAATACTTTGCAAATGGAATACCGCAACTAAACCTTTAACTAAATGCACAGTTCTCTTGCTTAATAATGACAATGTTCCTTCATTAGTATTGTTGTGTTGAAAGAATATTGGTTATTTTCATTAATATCGAATTTGAAACTTGGGAAGTTCCATCTAAACTTGCAGCATAACACTACAACTATTAGCAAAATAAATTCAGCACTCATATTAAAATATATTCTCTATGCCTTAAAAGGCAGATACTAAAACTTGCCAAATTGTAGATTCAATATCAATGAAAACGACCAATTTTCTTTGGAATAATTTAAGAACGTTGTATTTAGTACTTTTTTAAAGCTATCATTTTAGAAAGTTCTAAGGAACTTGGCACCCGTTTAGATCTCAGCTGCTTTATCGGCGATACCGTTAACCCCTAACGTTTTTTATAATATTTATATTGATTGGATATCACACTTTTTTGTCACATTATACTTCTCTTTTCTATTTATTTAACACCCACATACACTTTCTTAGATACCTAACCTAATTAATTTAAAGTAAAATCGTTCATCAATAATAAAACAAAGTTATCTAATTCACCAGTTCTATATTATATCGCACCCCCAGTAGAACACTGCACTAATTCAAAATAGCTAATTTTACAGAATCGACGAAAAACCGTTTATCTCATGTTATATCAAAGTTATTGCAAATATCTTGAACATTACATGTACAGAATCCAATGCGTATCAGCATTATAATAGTTCAGGTGATTCAAACTGCGCTAATAAAGCAAAATAATGAATATTTTGACTTAATTCACTGTTGTGAAATGACTGAATAAAATAATAAATAATTATTTCGAGTTACGCGCTTCTTAATGATTAATTCTGAAATGATGCTCTAATATTCTACTTTTTTTTGATTGAGATTCAATATACAATAATGACCTTTTGTTTTGTTTTCAGTAATAGTGACCTATTAAAACTGAAATAAAAGACAAAATTTTACAAAATTTTAATTGCATTTTGAACATAAACTAAGTCGTATCCGTTTTGGACCCATATTAAATAAAACATAAATAATCACAAAAAAACTTCGAAAATCATCTGTTTATCAAAAAATAAGAAATTGCAAAGTTTGATACATTTTATTTTACTTTTTACAAGTACCTAACATCCATTATGTTGGACTAGAATCGGTATGGATACAAAACAATTAAACTGTTATGAAGTAAAAAAAAAAACAACGAAGTTGTACTTACACAATCTTATCTTATCTTAGAGGGTGGGGTCCTTGCGGATACACTTCGACCCTATGAGATCTTTTGTGTAATTACCCCTTTTCTAAGCACTATTCCATAGCATTCTCCACCACTTCAATGAAGTGACTTGTGGAGCGCAGTGGTAGTGCCTTGAATTCACTTGGTTCCGGATATCCATTGCCAAGGATTTTCATTCTTAGTCTGGCGAGGGCGTCACATTCGCACATGATGTGTTTCATTGATTCTTCCTCTTCGCCACACATGCTTGTGTTGTCAGAGAGTCCCATCTTGGCTAAGATATACTTAACCCCGAAGTGACCAGTGAATACTCCGATTATGCATCTGAGCCATTGTGTTGTGTGTTACAAAAACAAAAACTTTTAGCTTTTTAAAATAAAAGCTTCAGCTTGCATTTGTCACCTCAAGGTTGACGAATTTGACGCTCGGCGACCTGTTTTCTAGGATTTGCTCAAGAAACAATAAATGCTTTTCCTGTATTCCCAGCCAGCAGGGTTTCGTTTTGTTTTTCTACTTATTTTGGGTTCACTCACCGATTGAGCAGTGTCAACGACTGAAGAAGATGAGGGGGATGGTGTCAGAGTCGAATTGGAATTCCCTTGATTGTTTATTGTGGAAGGGCCCGGTCTATTGGATTCATCATCAGATGATCTACTTGAGCTGCTGGAACTTGACGATGATAAGCTGGAGTCTGAAGATGAGCTCGAGGACGAATAATCTTCTAGGTATTACACGAAGCCGAGATTTTTGTAGAAAAATAATTACAGGCAAACAATAAGTAGGATCCGAATCATCTATATATCTGGTGGCTTCCATTGCCTTTTCAAGCAAATAGGAGACCACGACCCCTCTTCATCTGCCAAAAATATAATGAATTCATCAATAGTGTATTATTTCAAAAAACATTATTTATCTTCTTGTAAATAAATAACAATATAGATGGTAAATACATTTCTCTTAATTTATAATGTAAGTAAGAATTTTGAGTATACAAAGTAATATAATTATGTTGTTTTAACAAAATTAGGGCATTATTTATATCTACCATCAATAGTGTATCATTTCACTGATTTTTACCTTTTACGAACAATACTCAACCATTTTGGAATAATACAAAAAATCTAACTTACCTTCGTCAACAACAAAGAACTATTTCGAAATAGTATCAAATACGTACTACAGGCACAGTCACCAACACTGAACTATAACTAAATAAGTCTGAGTAATTTTCGTAGTGCATTCAACAACACCATATTATAATGAAATAATTCACTGTTGCGTAAAAGCTCTAGGTATTATCCCTAAGGCAAACGAGTCGCAACTGGAAATAGTTTTGTTTTTGCGGTAATGACTCTGGCAGCGCGTCGTCACCAATAGAGAGTTAGCGCGCCATCTATTGGTCATTTTTGTAAATATAAATACGCCGGTCTTCGTGGTATGCGCGGCAAATTTTTGCTTATGCAACTGTATTAATAACTCGATTTTGACATTTTTCGACTTAGTGCAGTATTGTACTGGGGGTGCGATATAATGTTCGAAACTGGCTGCATTAATAACTTTGTCTTCTATACCAACGGTGATTTCTAACTTTTTCCTATATATACGTCCGATAACCTAGCTCCACACCAAGTTTTAACTTTCTAGGTCACCTGGAAGTAGTCTAAACTTATGATCTAGGTATGTATATATGAACGAACGATAGTTGCCCCCTACTGAGGGAGCTGGGTGCCATTTTGGTATATGATTTGTTCGTCTTTCATATTGATAGGGATGAAAGTTTATGTGAATACAAATCGATTTGGCCCAGTAAATGAAAGTCTTATGTCCCTGCGTTTTTCAATTACAACTTTAAAAAATCGTAGATAATAAAATCAGCGACCTAGACGTCTGCCAACTTTTTTTTCTATTTTGGGAGTCCTAATGAATCGAATGGACGCAACGAGAACTACGAACAAATGATTTAGGATAGCTTTTTTCATTTACATTTTTGCAACTTCGTCCCGTTATAAAACAGAGCCCTGCACGTCTGCCTCTTCGATGTTCATCGTTTTGAGGATGATGCTGACCATCACTCCAAGAGGCAAACACGCACAAATGATTTAACAAACCTTTTTTTTAAATTAAACGCTGTTAATTGAAAACGCTGCGCGCTAACATGGTGGCAGACTCTTTTTCTGATTCTTTACATTGTCATTAATCGAACAAATCCTATAGAAATTTTGGCACCCAGCTCCCTAGCTACTATGTCAAAGCTACGTCCGTCATTAGAGCGACATCCGAAAATATTTTTTGTGCCTATTTTACTATACCGGGTGTCTCATTTAAATCGGTCAGTATGGGAAAGTCTGAAACTATAAGACATACGAAGATCTGTTCTTAGGAACCATGTCATCGATTTTAATAAGAAGAAAAACCGCATTCATAAACCTAAAATAAAATCTGTACTCAGCTCGGGAATCGAACCCGGTTGTTTGTTGTTATTCAAAATTGAGAAATAAGTAGTGTAAGTTTATTCATTTCAAAACAACCGGGTTCAATTCTCGAGCTGAGTACAGGCCCCTTTCAAATGTATGAACGCAGTTTTTCTTCCCATTCAAATCGATGACATGGTTCCTAAGAACAGATCTTCGTATGTCTTATAGTTTCAGACCTTCCCATACTGACCGATTTAAATGAGACACCCGGTATAATTTATATAACGTGAGCGAGAACGGATTTATGAGTAAGCAGAGTGCTCGTGCGGTCGCCGTTGCTCGCTTTCTGTTAATTGACCACAACTTACGCCACGCCCATTTGTAAGACGGCTCTTAATCCTAAGCCTGCTTGCAAAGAGTGAGTCTTATCTATCCTAAACATATAAGGTCAACGATCAACCAAAACTTACCTTAACATCATAAACTGTAGGAAAATATAGCTGGAGACTTTCGAAAAAGTCATTTTCGTCCTGTGGTAAATTTTGATCAGTGAGTAACTTCAACAGATATCCAAAGTCATATCCGGAATGGAAACTCAACCACTTGATGTTATCCATGAGAACCAATCCTAAAAATTAATGGTATTACAATATTGATTGAACATCAAATTTTCTTTTATCAATATCAAGTACGAGTATAATAAATAGCCATCACAGAACAGGAAAATGGAGCTATAAGATAGAGGGGATGCCTATATCCAAATTGTATAGGTGGATAAGGGGGCTATATGGGTCAAACTATACTAGAATTCTTTCAAACCCTGTTGTGTGTTCATTTTCTTAAATTTAAGGAGGTACCTGTTACTCGTAATTGAGTTACAGGTTACATTTGAATATACGGGTGCCCGGGGACATACCCGAAGGATTTTAACCACGTATACCTTGTCCGCTGTAAAAAGAACGCTGGCGGTGGGGGCTGTGCAGTAAGGTCCGACCGAGATCTCGGTCTCGGTCTTAACAAATCACGGCCAAAACTCGTGCCAAGATCTCGGTCTCGGCCCGAAATGGCCGAGACTCCGCGGCACTCGATTTAAATTAGGTCACGCGGTTTACCGAGCTTTCCTTGCGATTTTGATTGGTCGCCCCGCCCGGCTTTGGTTGTACGACTTTACCGACACCCGCAATCAAGTGACGACTCGTTCATTTCTTTTCGAAAATGAATTGTTGAAGTAACGGTATAAGTGCGATATAAGAAGAATAATTAGATTTACGAGATGCTTAGTGGAAATTGGGCCTTATACTGATGCAGAGCTGTAGTTTAATTCATTATTTTATGCACACTGTGAATTACACGTTGATGTGTTAATATTTAAAGCGGAGGGTAAGTTAGGTAAGTAAATTTACTTATTGTTTTATAGCCTTGTTAAGGGGCATTTCGGCAATTTATTGCTGCCATTTGGGCTATCCTTAAGAGTTTACATTCAAACTTTATGTCCCCATTAGCATAAGCATTTGGAATAGCCCGAATTCCAGCAATAAATTGCTGAAATACTAGCTCGTTCACGGGCCCTTTAAGGTTTGAATAACTAGGCAGGTATACGGAGAATTAATTTTGGTCATGTCATATTAATGTGTACGAATAAATTGTTGTTCTTATGTTAATTAAATAATACCTAAAACCTACAACCCGAATTTGATAATAGTAACTCTGTGTACTTTTCTTCGTAATATTATTTATATTTATTGGTGACTTAAAAATATGGCCAACAAATTCTTGTCAGCACCACCAACAAGTGTTGCCAGTGAACAGGTGTTCAGTCGAGTTGGACAATTGTACGACGAATGACGGCATAATTGTAGTACACGATAAAAGGATTATGGCAAATATAGGAATAAAAATATTTTTCCATGTCTCGGTCTCGGCCGAGATTAAAAAAGCAGTCGCGGTCGGACCTTAATTGGACCTACTCATAAATTGTATTATCTTAATAACTTAATTCTTGCAAATAAATTTATTTGCATTAATTTGATTCGCTTGCGTTTTGTGACATATACTTAACACAAAATAAAAATAAAAACTGCCGGTAAAATCAGCCTAATATAAATTAATTTAGTAATGAACTATGAACTTAACATAGATTTACCTGATGTCATAAGTAACTCGGCAAATTCTAGCGGCTCGATACCGTCCTCCTCATGTTTCCTGAACTGGAGACCAGAATTCTGCAGCAGGTCGATAGAGTCCTGCGCGTACATGTCCTCCCTGGCAATTGAAATTGAAAACTTATATATAAACAGAAAGAGATAGTTAAACCTGTGCAAATAAATATAATGGAGACGTGCCGAATATTTATTTCACGGAATACGAACATTCGTCCGATTGTGTACGGTCGTGCTCTTACCGAACCGAATGTTCGGCCGAATTATTCGGTTCAACTTAACCCCACACATGCGTTAATAACAATTAGGATGTCCACCCGTAGGCGACAACAGGACATTGTAAACTTCGTGAAGTTGATATGCGGCTAACACAAGGAATAATTACAGTATTGTGTGTATTCTATAGTCCCCGAGATTTTTATTGTTCCATTTGACGTTTCCTACACGACAAATAACATAAGTTTAACATGTTCACGAAACTTAAACTAAAAGACAGGTGGTACTTGTACTTTTGAACATTCACAAAATATGTTTTCCGAATTTTTCTGCTAAATCAATACATTTCAAATTTAAAAATTCATATTTCTCTTAATATTAAACAGACAACCGAAGAGTATAATCTACCTATTTGCTTAGCGCTTGTAGACAACGAGAAAGCCTCGGATTCGATCGAGACCTTCATCAATTTATTGATGCAATTCGGGCTTCGTAGTAGTTCACTTTATGACAGTGTGACTTTTGGCAACAATATGGTTCTGATGGTAATTGCGTCTACGGGTAGACCATATTCTCAGTAACAACGGCTTATTTAATTTAATTTATATCATTACTTAACTACTAATAAACACAATAAAATTATAGTATTTCTTATTATAAGTACTCACTGAAGGTTAAACTTGAAATTGAACTGCCATGTGGTGTATCCCGGTGGAGTTTTACCATTTTCATCCATAAACGTCAGTCCGAGCTGAATTATTCTTAACAAATCCACATTACATCTACAACCAGGAAAGTTTAAATTAAATTTATGATTTAGCATATGAAACTATACCTATTCTATCCGAGTTAATATTTTGTAATATTTTTGACTCCATCAGATTTATTCTTAAATAAATAATAAATAAATAAATCAGGGGACAATCTTTACACAAATCGATCTAGTCCCAAAGTAAGCTCTAAAGGCTTGTGTTATGAGTACTAGACGACGATATAAATACTTATATTGAGAAATAAATACTTAAATACATAGGAAACATCCAAGACTCAGGAACAAACATTCGTGCTCATCACACAAATATTTTCCCGTACCGGGGATCGAACCCGGGACGCTTGCGTCTGAGGCAGGGTCACTACCAACTAGGCTATCCGCGTCGTCAAATTCTTACTAAAGTAGACGCATTATCATCTGACTCATCATTAACAACCTTAGTCGAAATATGTGGGTTGGCCATTTCGTTAGTAAAGAACTATTGTAACACAGAAAAGTAATGAACAGTGAATAAATTTTTCACCTTACACCCATGTGACGGTAGCGAAAAAGTTTAGCTCTTCATTAGATCTGATATCTTTAACAGTGCGAGCCATATGGTCTCGTCTAGGCAACATTTTACATGAAAATGTTTCTTGTGGGATTCATGTGTTTAAAAAAAAAGTTTATTAATTCATTAATCTCAAATGCTGGATGGGAGGGCGCGAATGTCAAGTTTTTGTCCCAGCTCAGAAAAATTGTATATCTGGAGCTGATAATACGTCTACTATACCAATAAATAATGAAGGAAGTGCAAAAACCCCATGCACCATGGCACAACTTGCATGGCACAACATGCG
The DNA here is from genome assembly GCA_947859335.1 of Tortricodes alternella. Lineage (NCBI taxonomy): Eukaryota > Metazoa > Arthropoda > Insecta > Lepidoptera > Tortricidae > Tortricodes > Tortricodes alternella. The sequence goes on along the minus strand of OX401970.1, from coordinate 13,878,284 downwards.
GAAGATGACTTTTGTACTTGATTTGATGCTTAATAGGTGACACATTACCATTCTTTCCCATAGTGCATTGCAGAGGCGAAGCGTGAGGGTAAGCCGGTGCATAATTTCTTAACTCAAACATTATTATTATTATTAATTACTACTTGTATTAACTTAAAAATGACATAGGGTAAAGGCACCAGTAGTCAGCCTTTTAACGACGTTTGAGATTTGAAACCACTGTTATTAATTCAGGATTTGACTAAAAAATTAACTTTTTTTACTGTTCGATCAATAATTTATTCTAGTTTCATTACAATTTAAGGCAAACATATAGAATCATTCTATAAAATAGAAAAAGAAGTTTAAACCAAAACATACACATTTCTCTAGTAGTCAGCCTCCAAAATCTAATAGTCAGCCACTTTAAGCCCAGTACTCGGCCTCTAAATTATTTGTTAAAATTTGATTAAAAATCAACAATATTTAATGAATAATTAATAGACAATTAATAGTCGTTAAAATTACAATAGTCATGCTTTTAGTTGAATAATATTATCTTACAGTTACAAGGTTCAGACTCCTTTTTCATCTTGAGACACTGCGGCATATTGGTCCAGAAGATATGGTACTGCTTCCCGAATGCTGCAAGCCGGATTCCACGATAGACCTCTTTCTCGAAGGTGGACGTCCCTTATTGAACAGTACCTATGTCCCCAGGTACATATAATCGTCAACTTCTTTGAGCGTAAAATCTCCAATCTCCACGGGAGTTTGCAGTACAGGGACATTTGTCATGATTTTTGTCTTGTCCATGTTCATTTTAAGGCCAGCTCATTCGGAAGTTCTACTGTGGCCATCGAGCATTAAACTGAGGTTCTCCGAGGTCTTGCCGATTATGTTGATGCCAAGCCCTTTCTCATTCAGAACCTTGAAAACGCATTCCAGAGCAGCGGTGAACAGATTTAGAGAGATAACATCTCGCTGCCTGGCTTCCCACTGCAACACTGCAGTAGGTTTTGAGTTCTGGTTCTATAGTAAGACTAATATAGTGGCGTTTTCGTACAAACACTTCAACACTCCGATGTACCTGTTGTCGACTTGGTAGCGCTGGAGAGACTGCAGTACAGCCTCAATCGTATCGAAGGCTTTCTCGTAGTCCAAAAACGCTGAGCAAAGAGGCAGATTAAACGCTTCGGTCTTCTATATAAACTGCTGTAGCGAATGTATGTGGTCTACTGGTGCTGAAGCATTTCGGGAAACCGGCCTGTTCGGGAGACTGGAAGTTTACTATAGGCTACTATAGTTCTTACTATAGTACCCTTCTCACTTTTGAGCCATGTTTACAAGCTGTTTTTGAGAGTAATTACGAACCGTCTTGCACGCAGGTTTGATAACTTCCAGTCTCCCGAACAAGACTTCCGGAAATGCTTTAGCGGGGCATTATTGCCCTGTTTCGAAGAAGAGCAACACCACACTTCTTTTCCATGCGTGCAGTGTATACCCCTCATGTGGAATCGAATAACGTCTGAAGGGCTTTAAGGACCGGTTTTCCAACTGCTTTCAGAATTTCGGCTGTGTTTCCGTCATCACCTTATTGTATTTAAGCTATTTGAGAGCCACACTAATCTCGTACAGGTTGACATCCGAGATGTTTTCGGTATAGTGACGGATCGATCTAGGTTTTGGGTCGTTGGCATTAGTTACAAATGAATCAAGACTCATGTTACGTACTCCTTTAGGAATCCATAGGTGATGCCAGTCTTGCAATGTGCCTCGGAGAACACCAAAAGTTCTACATGCTCCTCTAATACGCATTCCTTTCGTATAGCTTCCTTTGCAGAAGATAGTTTTTCTGGTGGATGCTTTTGTTTGTGTATTGGTTTTTGTGACATGCTTTACTGAACATAACATTACGTTTTTATTCATGAAACATTAAAAAGACTAATAAGTACCTAAATATAGCCCTATATAGGTTTTTTTCATACTTTATTAAGTGGCTGAGTACTGGAGCTGCAATTCCCATTAGTCAGCCATACCAAAAAAATAATTTAAAAAGCGGCTGACTACTGGGTTTTTCTAAAAATATTATAGGGAATGTTAGGGTAAATTTGAATCTTAAAAAATAACGATCTTAACGGACCGATTTTATTTCAAATTCGAACGATACCACCAATATCCAGAAGTCAGCCGCAGGTGGCTGACTACTGGAAATCACATAAAAAAGTCGTTCCCAATAGTCAGTCTCCGTAAATTATTAAGAAATCAATGAAAAACGCTTATTTTATTATTATTTTCGGTTTAAGCAACTATGTGCATTCACAGAAATATACAAATATATCATATAATGTTAACACAAGTCTATCTTTCTTACCTGATTTGAAAACACCAAGTATGAAAAAAATTATGGCGGATATCGTAAAATTGCCCTTCTCGACCGAGAGCACTCGAAAAAACTTTTTTTATTTTCCCCCCTGCCGTTTCCCCGCACCGATCGATAAATATAATGATTAATAAGGAATCAAGGAATCAATTAAGAAGCATATAATTTATTAATTTCAAATAGACTGCTATTTCAAGGCAATAAAAGAGGCAAAAGGCTGACTACAGGATCCTGGCTGACCACTGGTGACTTTACCCTACTTGTAGTCTTTTTAAGTAAATAGATAATTTAATGAGTAATCATATAATGTTTAGAACGAGAAATGATGTACCGGCTTACCCTCACGCTTCGCCTCTGGTGCATTGTTTATATTTGTATAGTTTTATTGAAATATACTTGTTACATCAGCAAACGAACTAAGCCTTACCTGAGCAGTTGGTACTGATAATCTGCAGTTGATCTGAATTCGCCGATAGGTCGAGCAACTACACCAGGAAACTCCGTGTCCATTGCCACCCAGTGGTACTTCTGCACAACCTTTATAATATTCTTGGACTTAGATTATGAATAATACAATATCAATAGATATTTTGTTAACAGTACTGAAAACTCTACTGCACTGGGAGTGAAGAAATAGCATAGAATGCGTGCAGATGCTTATCATCCTGGCATGTCGTAAAAGTCGACTAAGGGACGGGTCCTCTCCAACATGGTGGACTATCTGTATGGGCGATGGGCTGATCACCTGTCACCATACGGTTCATCATACCATCTGAGGACTAATTAATCGAACGTGGCCACAAGTAGTCTTGTGGCTCTGCCTACCCCATTAGGGATTTCGGGCGTGATGCTATGTATGTATGTATGTATGTAGTACTGATAAGTAGGTATCACAGTATAAGTTTTGGTTTGGTATGGTGTTACACAAAGCAATTAAATTGAACAACACCAAAACAGTTTATTAATTTTGAATTTACTCAGCAGAAGCACAGAGGTACCCCATATATTTAAATAATAGATTGATCTATATTTTTATATGTATAACTTATTGCAGACCTCAGGCTAAAGAGGCTTATCTGCAATATTACTTCATTCTTAAGTCTTAACTGCATTAAGTACTATGGAGAAACAAAACATAAGTATAAAATACACTAAACCTTTTTATAATCTCCACTGGTGCATACCATTTAAGTCAGACAATTGTATACAGACCTGCCTGATGACTTGGAACTCCTCATGCAGGTTTGCGTTCCAGACGTCCTTGATGCCTCCGTCGCCTGGCGGGGGCAGTTGTATCCCGTAGCTGGCGGCGGGCATCTGAAATTTAATGATTCTTTTATCGCTTCTGTACCCTATACTCTAAGTCATTCTCAAAACGAGACCAAATTCTTTCTTTTTCCGAAACATTTTACCTTGTAACGGTAATCCGTCTCCGTATTGGACAAGTCCTCGATTTTTTTCGACGCCGTGGTTTCCGTGTACCCTGATCACTACTGACTGAATAATAATCCAGTGCTTATAATAATTTAGAATAGTTCGAATACAAACTGAATTTACGAAACAAGATTTCTTTATAGTTATTGAATCGATGTTTATACAAAACGGACAATAATAAATAATACTTCAGACTGGCTTGAGATAAGATACGGTTGGCTTGATGGGAAAGCAAGTTACATTTTTTACGTTATTTACAAAAAATTGCAAGTAGATACAGCAGCAAAAGTCAAACCAACGGAGCGAAAAAGCTATCGCTGCGAGTGACGTGACGAGTAGACGTGGGTAACTCCGGATTCAATGAGTCAAATGATCCAATTCCGTGAGCGGACTCGATTGACTCACTAAGTCCGCGCGATCCTTACTGAGTCCGCGGACTTACTAACTCCGACTGGACTGACAGACTCCGAACGAAACCTACTCTCGCTACCGCTCCGGCCGACCCGATCCGCGTCACTTGATGTCGGTGGTGGATGTGACTATATACCTGATCTGAATACATGAAATATATTAAACTTCAAACATGTTAATTGTGAATAGGCCCTGTAAATATTTGTGCTAATATTTTTCAACTAAACTTGTAAATAAAACAAAAATAAAAAAAAATATCACAGAAAAAGAAATAAAAAACAATCACTGCGCATATAAATCAAGCATTCAATTGTACCTAAATAAAATCGATTTTTACATACACCTATCTAACACATTGTTAAGATTGACAGTCCTAAGCCTGTGTGTGTACGAAGGGAAATCTATAAACCATTATTTAATCCAATCAACAATAAAAACACTATTAAAATTACTCATCACTCCGGTCCGGTTGGTACATGTATAATTAATACCGATCCGAAAATCCGATGCATTCCGATGAATCATAAATGTTTAAAACGCTCCGGACGCGATACGAACCGGACTCATCAAGAGGAGTCGGACTCATTAAGCTGACTCGGATCCGATCGCGGATCCGGACTCAGTGAATCAAATCACTCCGCGGAGTCGAGATTACCCATGTCTAGTGACGAGTGACGCTACGCTATGTCTACCAATCAACGTCAAATTTGACTTTTTGTATGATTGGTTTTTTTCCCATATTCAACGGCTAAGGGAACTTTGACCATACTGCCAGGTCTTGTCTTCTTTCTCTTAACTAGATGCAAGGCCAGTGGCGGATTTACCCTAAGGCCCGGTAGGCCCGGGCCTAGGGCGGCCAGATTTAGGGGCGGTCCCCGGCAGTGGATACTGAGAAAGGGGCGGCTGATGGTTTGGGGCCTAGGGCGGCCGAGACTGCAAATCAGCCGCTGTGCAAGGCCAAGAAGCTTATATAACTAGCGTTGCGCTTAGTGTCGGTATAATTTGTCGCAATTTCATTGTTAGATTTTAAGTTTGTCGCACTAACATGCATCGCACTTTCATTCGTAGGTATTGTCGCATCCAAGCGCATTCGCAGTAACATTTGTCGCAGTCAAAGTCTGTCGCAGTAGCGTTCATCGTACATTCATTATTCGCACTCTAGTAGGTAGTGGAGCAATTTCAAAAGGATTATCGTACGTTAACGTAGTTTTTCACCAATGGATGCATCCTGTTCTCCCAACATATTAAAATCAAATTATAATTAAGTATTCAAATATGAGAAAATTAACCAAAATATTTTTGGTAGTCAAAGTTCTGCGGAGACAGCAAAGCTAAAGGTTCCAAAGCAAAATATTTAATTCTAAATTATATCGGCGGGAATATTATGCTTTATGTTGTTAGGTATTAACTGCTCAACCTCAAAGGAGATTTTCGAAAAGTTAGTATTGTATTCAACTATAAGGTGGAAAAAGACAGTTATTTAAAAGTTATAGAATTCTACATCTATACACGCAGTGGCAACATATTGCAGGATACCTATTAGTTTCAGCTTTAGGACTATCTGCGAGGTTACTCCTAAAGCTGACCAGACCGTACTCAACCTTATAGAACGTTTACAAAATGAATTAAATTAATGCGGTATGTTATTGCCTTGTTTGTTCTGGTGGCTAAGTATCTTTTAGCGTGTTGCTGTGAAAATTTTCGGATATTCGACTTTAGCTTCAGAACCAATGGACCGATTTTAATAAATATAGTATCGTAAGATTCGGGGAGAACGTGCGAGTGTCATAGGCTATATAAAAATTCTAAGAGTGCGTCATACCAGGTGCAAAAATCATTTTTACGTCGCTAGTTGGGTTTAACTATACCTTTACGTTTATTTACCAACTTTTTGCAGTACTAGAAGTAAAAAGCAGATTATGCACCTCGCATCGTGATTTATTATTGCGCTCGTGTTTTTAAAGCCCTTACTTGCGTTCGGGCTCCAAACTAACACCCGGCGCAATAATGAGTCACTTTCTGCTTGGTGCAACAATGTACTATAGACCCCGCTCTCCACTTTTCATCTTATATTCGGCGCAAAGTAAACGTGATCGTCTGAGGACCTGTTCTCGTGGGTCCTTGCTAGGCCTCGGAAGAAAAGTTGTTGGTCCTCGGATGCTTCAATGTTTTGCAAGTGGCGCCTGTATTCCCTAAAGTACTTCTGTACGGCTGCATCTGCTGGGTTTCGGTGTTTCCTAGATTTTGCCTGCTGTAGCTTTGCCATTGCTAGGTATACTACTTTTTTTTACAACTTGGGTTGGAATTTTAAGACTTCTGGCCCCCAATTCTCGTTGCCTTCGAGATAATGTCGATTACGAGATTAAACGTCAGATTCATACAGATGTGTCAAACGACTGTATGCACTGACGTTTAATCTCGATTGTGAGATTATCTCGAATGCACCGAGAATTGGGGCCCTCGGGCCGCGTGTTGCACGATTTCAGTAATAGTACGTATTTTCCCAGGGTCAGGCTTTCGGGTTTGTTCTGTTGTAGAACTGCCTTCATACCGTCTACTTTTATCCTGTAGAAGTGCATTTGAGTGTTTTATATTTAAAAGTGTTTAATATAATATCGAAAACCGCATTGAGCTCAACCCAGTAGTTTTAAAGTTTATCGCGAACATACAATCAGACAAACAGACATTAAATTTCAAAACCATTGGGATGTGTTGTGTTGCTCATTCTGAAGCCCACATAGCATCTTTTCAGTGTTATCTTCAATGTTACTACTTACAGACTTTACCCGCTTTACAATTGTATTATAGGTATGTATACATACATATAATAATATGTATACATAAAAGCCAGACAAGATATTGATGTTATGTTTTTGATTTACTTACCTTTTCTTTTGTAACGATCATAAGGCATTTTGTTAATATTGGTGTTTTTAGGGTTGCGTTACCTAAAGGGTAAAACGAGACCCTATTACTAAGACTCCGCTGTCCGTCCGTCTGTCTGTTTGTCCGTCTGTCACCAGGCTGTATCACATGAACCGTGAAATTTTTACAGATGATGTATTTCTGTTGCCGCTATAACAACAAATACAAATAAATAAATAAATATTTTTTTTAAAGGAGCTCCCATACAGCAAACGTGATTTTTTCGCTGTTTTTTAGATACTAATACTAATGGTATGGAACCCTTCGTGCGCGATTCGCACTTGGCCGGTTTTTTTCTTGGAATATGTCTAAAGTGATTTACGTTTAAGGCTGTGTGTAAAATTATTTTCGTCCAGCTGCTTGACAACGCATGAAGCTGCCATCCCTCCGCGAAAAATAGTTGCAACAACATCATGGCGTTGGGTTTCCTTCGCGCCGCGCTAATATTTTCGCTAAGTAAGTACATACTTACGTAGTTCTACGAACCTAAAGGCAGATCCGTAATTTTCAATCTAGTATAGGTAAGTATTTAAAAAAACGAACAACGAAACAAAGAGTCTGTAAATGTTTGGAGCAAACATTTGGAGTATTAAAGTAACTTTAAGACAATAAACGGCAAATATATAAAAACAAATCCGATACGACTTTGTTAATAGGAACCGTCGAAATACAAGCGGTCGTATCCATCATACCCTGGTGAAAGCCGCAGCCGACCAAAAATGTAAGAAAGTCAAGATACTCGTACTTTTGTCCATCGAACTAATAGATGAAACGAACGCCACATGGAAATCGATTAGAATCGTATTAAAAACAAGAAAATTTAATCGGAGTTTCACGGATAAACCTGGTGCCTAAAAAAACATCACCAGGGGCCAATTGCATAACTACTTGTAACTTGTAATACAAGCGGAAGCCTCTTTTCAACTTCTTTTACTAGAAAGAGACTTTCGCTTGTATTACAAATTACAAGTAGTTACGCAATTTGAAATAGACTAATAATTTAACTTTTCACTTGCCGTTTGTTTCATCTAGCAAATAAAGCTGCCAAAGTTGCGGGGCGCGCGGGGTTTTTAGAGCGCTGTGATTGGTGCGTTCGAGGTTATGCGCCCCGTGTAGCCCCGCCACTTGGTGCCATTTGGCCACAACGCTTGGCAGCGGGGGGCGCTCGGCTATGCGGAGTCTATTCGATATATGGTCTGTGGTGCCGCCTGATCTAAAAAGTTAGTTTGGGGTCGTCCACAAATTACGTAACACAATTTAGAGGGAGGGGGGGTCTGGCCAAGCATTACGTTCCTGTTACGTTGGGGGAGGGGGGTTCAAGGTTGGTGTTACGTCACGATTTCATAATATTGCACAATTAATGTGAACTCAAAAAAATAATTATTATTATTATTAAGAAATGGAACCGAAAAATACATTCATAGATGATTATACCTCGCCCAATGTAAAAAGAGCGCCGAATTACCTGAATAAACTTTTTACAAAGCATCTGTTACGTAACGGAATGGAGAGGGAGGGGGGGTTCCCGGCGTTACGATCCTGTTACAATTTGTGGACGACCCCTTTGCAAAGATACCTAATAAAAACAATTTAATGAAGAACTACGTTGATTTGTGGTTAAAAATATTGATTTCAAGGAGAAACGCTTCTTTATTTCAAATCGCGATATTTTTATTTATAAACACTATATAGAAAATATCAGAACTCGTTGCATTGCAGTGATCTTACTAAGACATCCGAATTATATGTATCATTACTAATTGAACATTTTATTGAAGTTTTGTAATAACTCTAAAACAACATCAACATTTTATTAGTAAATGACATTCTTTTTGCTGGGGGAACTGGGAGGCTGGGATTTCGGATTGGTAAGGCCATGACGCCCTTCTATCCGTACAATCGATGCTTCCCAGTTTTACAATAACAACCGCAGACATTAAAATTTGCTCCGCGCCTCTTTCAAACAAGGCAAATAGACATTATAGTAAATCGAAATATACATTTTTCAATACATGTGCTCCAAGAGTGGGAATAAAAAAACACGTGTGCTACAATTAAACGTAACACACGAGTGTTCTTTTTTAACCGACTTCATATTCGACTGCGCAGGCAAAGGAGATCATCCTCTACATAATGGATTTCGCGCGTATGTATGTTTGTAAATATGTCTGTTACTTTATGCTTAGAAGCCGGTTGGGTGGGTGGTTTTCAATAAATCAAATTTAATGACACATGTTATTAAAATCGTCTTAATGCTGCGAATATCGTGTACTGGTCATAAATAAGGTAAAACAATTGACACCGAAAATTTAAACAATATCCCAACCCGAGTAATGTACCAGACAAAATGTACGGGATTTGATTACACTTCTTCACTTTTATATAAGTAACTATAATAAATACTTTGCTTCCGTAATATCCATGTATCTTAGCAAGCGTTTATTTCATTTTGTTAAAGTTTCATTGGACCTATTTATGATGACATGCATGTATAAACACTTAACTTGCATTCATATAGGGTGGGCTATACATTTTTGCAAATAACAATGTAGTTTTTTTGTAAATTATTAATGGTCCGGTACAACGGATGGCGGGAAATTAAACGTCATTTTGTACATTTTTGATCAGGATGGAGCATTTCACAGACAAACAACATGGTTTTTGTGTTAATCAGTTTTCAAAAATACCAGTCTACGTTACTATGCGATGCCTTTTTAGGATTGAATACGGATTGCGCCAAATAATTGTGTGTCCCAGCGTCAATTCAATCAAAGTTTGGGTCGAAAAGTTTAAAGAAACTGGTTCAACAACGAATATTAAGCAAACAGGGCGGTTCCGTACCAGAAGTCCAGAAGTGATGATTGTCAGCATCTTTACCAACAATTAACGACAATATTTAAATACACTAATTACTTATAAACAATACCTAATAAAATAGCATTTGTAGTTTTGTTTGTATCATGTTTTTAATTGTGCAATAATTTATAGCCCATCCTATATATTACTACAAATGTACTACTCTGTGTCATTAAATTTAACGAAATTTTAATTTGTTTTACCTCTGTACTTATTTTTGTGCAAATGTATTAAAAAATCTCGTCTGATACACGTGCGGATTTGTCAATCAGATTAGCCAACTAACATTCTACACCTGCACCAAAATAATTTTGTATGAACATAAGTCCAAAATTGGAACCGCGATTCCACAACTTTAAAATACCACCTTACAAGATAAAATTTACATACATATTAATTTATTTTAGTTCGAATAGGCTTTTAAGTTAGTAAACATAAAACACATGGTTGTTTGGTTATTGCACATTTTATCTTTAATACTATAATCGTACATTACCGATTTTTTTTTACATTAAAAAGGTAACAAACAAATTAACCACGTCTAGAGTGATCCTGATTTTCATTCATGATTTTGGCCTGAATAAAGACGATCCTCAAACGTTTAAATTAGATAAATCTGACAATGGAGAAATAAATATTCACAAACTATGATTGCGTTAGAAAACTAGGCCTCACACAAAGTACGCAAATAAATAAGAAAACCAAAACAGAAAATGATGCTTCAATATTATTAACGTTGCATTTTATTTCACAAAACCCGGCCACAAATTGCAGTGTATGAATAAAGTGGTGACCCAAAAAATTCACACGCACATAACCCGAACATGTTAACAAGAAGTTATCGAAAAAATAATACCCATACTTATCTTTTAAAATAACAACGCCTAACATAGTTTTTTGTTAGGTAAGAAATTAAATTAGAATAAAATAATCTAAGCATCCTATTTATAATTACAATCAGTATTCTTTCAACGAGGAATCCTTTACCTGGGACCGACCGGGCCACCGCAACAGAGACAAGGCCGGCGGGCTCGCACCAGCCACGGCCTGCACTGCCACCCGGAATGTTCGCGGGCAAAGATTCACACAATTAACTCAAAATATTTTATTTAACAACGATATCGTTTACAACAACCCACCACACATGCAAATTAAGGGGTTATTGTCAACCTCTTCGCGACGGTCGATCCCAAACCATGTCTCTTACGGGCGATAATAAACGAAACAAGAAATATATAAATGACATAGAAATAAAAATACGGTAGAAAGACCAGCTGAGGCTGAGCTATATTAAACAAAGATAAAATGGAATACGTGTAAATTCTTATATATAAAAACACACCTAGTAAAAAAAAACAATAAAGCGCCACTACAAAATATGTATATTCAAAAGAAATGCGACACTCATCACCGCCCGACATTCGCTGATGCGTTGTCTCTATAAATATACATAACTTAAACTAACTCATAAACAGATGTAGATAATCACATTGAAATTACTACTGATCTTGGCACTCGGCGTCGCTCAGCCCGCGGTCGGGGTCGCCTTTGGGGTTTTCCGCGTCATGGTGCGGGGGCTTCGCCTCCCCGCCGCCCCCTTTGTCGAGACAGTGCTCCTCGCGCAGGCTAGCGCCGCCGCACTCCCCGGTGGGCCGCAGAACCAGGTACATAAGCAGATCAGACAGGGATATGATGCCAACCACCTTATCTTCCTCGTTCACCACCACTAACCGATGCACCTGCAAGTTTCAAAACGTACACAGTCAATACAGGGCAAACTTACAACCACGGATTATCATTTAGTATCTGACCACATACATAATTTCCCGGCTCGTAACCGAAACGATTCGTTTTCTGAATACAGGAACCGGGCATAAGTCAAGATTGTTAGACTCGCTATCTATCTAGGGCTTGCAATCCGGAGCTAAATATAAGATATCGGCTGCTATTCTTATTGGAATAAAGCGCATCACCGCTTTATTCCAATAAGAATATCAAGAGGACTAAGAGATAACTATAAAGAGGTAGATTATACGTCAGCTGGTCACTAGAACATGAAGTATAATCCGACAATTTATAGTCAGCTGACTTTTTTTTCGTTCAAGATATTGAGTTAGCTATTATCTGACAAATTTTCAATCAGAGGGAATTATATTTAAAAAAAAACAACGTGCTTGTGAGGTTACCACTGCTCAACCCATCCACGAAACCACAGCTAACGTTCACGAGGCTTCATGATACAACTCTCTCAAGCATTTTACGACTTGCCCGGGAGGGAACTACTCATGAAAATCTGTTGCTGGCTCGCGGACCATGAGGCGACTTCCTTGTAGTACGGAACCAGTTAACATATTTTTTATTCGAATCTCAGCTTATCCAATAATATTTTATGTCGGTGGAAGTGTTGGTTAGTTATTAAGGGCAATAATCCAAACATGCGCGGTTAGCTGTTGTTATACTACTATTCTACAGGACAGTCAAATGGAGCTAATAATGGAGCTGGACGGCAAAATTGCGAAATCACCCTATATAGATTTTGTTTTCGTCTTTTGTTGGTTTCTTCATACTTTATTTCTTTTATTTATGTAAGAACGCAATTATTTCTTTACTAAAGGCAATAAAACTGATTGTGTATAAGAAAAAGACATTTTTTTATGAAAATCCAGAATATTTCATTAGTATTCGAATAAATCAAATATCATCTAATTTATAAATCGAATATTTGAATATCGCAATACTATATCGAATAATTGCAAGCCCCTACAACTGTCACGTTGGGATCGTAATTAAATAACCGACGATACAGGCCGGAGTATTCCGTTCATTCAACGCAGCGGTAATATAGTAGATTAAAAAATATCTAAGTAAGCAGTACATTCAAATTCATTGTTTAACACCACAGAGAAAAAAATGTAACGTACCTCCGCCCGGACTATTCTTTCCATAACATCATACAGCGTCTCATCGAGGGTGCATTTCTGAACGCCTTCGAACCACTCGTTGCGGTGTTCGTTTGCTGTCTTCAGGGAAACGTCAAGGTTATTGTAAGTTTTCTCCGCGGCTAAATTCTGAAAAAAATAATCACAAATCCATATAATACCTACTTATGAATAATGTAATGCCGAGCCTCTTATTGTGTGGTAATTTTAAACATACCACCTTTTTTAAAGTTAGTATTTTTAGTGTATGAATAATACAGTGAAGGCGATGACTCCACCGAAAGGAGCTTTTAACCCTTTCAACGGCAAGGACGCCTAAAAGCGTCATGAGCTGTCGTGTTTACCACGCCACCGAAGCGGTTAGTTGTCGGAGGTACAACTCAAAAGAGACGTTCTTTCGTATACATTAAGTTGATTTTTGCTTAGCTTTTTAAAAGAAGCTTGGCGTGTGACATACGAGTAGGTATTTACATTTCACGTAAGGCGTTGAAAAGGTTAAATCTTAGATTATACAATACTAAAGATCAAATGTTGGGGACCTCAAACCATGCCGCCTTAAACGTCAACTACAGGCCACACGAATTGATACAAAACACATGCGCATTTGTTCGGCCTGTAAGGTTATTATGATACTAAATAATATTAGCAATTGAGTATTTATTTGTGAGAGCCTTATTACCACCAAATTAAGAAGAGTTCCAATCTTCTTATTTGGTCGTACTGTCACTTGTCAAGAAACATGTTTGAAATCAACGTACTTATAAAATACAGCCATCTTGTTTTTACATTAGGGCGCTGTTGATTGCGGGAGCAGCGTAGCTTTACAGTCGTAGGTTCAATAAAGCGTATCTTTTACTCTATTCTTTAATCTAGGGGTTAATTGAAGCGAGTGGGGTGACGTACGATAACGTCGAATTTGGCATAAATGTCCTTGAGCCGACCGTCGGCGTCGACGAGCGGCAGCGCGGAGACGCGCCGCGTGACGAACTTCTTGAGTGCGTCGATGATGGAGGTCTCCTCGGTGGCGGTCTCGATGTCGCGCAGCGTGCCGATGTGCAGCTCGCGCAGCTTGCTCTGCAGGTACCCGGGCTTCGGCAGCTCATTTATCTGCAACCATAAATACTCATCTTAACCATAGACTTTGACGACCTTAAACGGATTATGAGCGAGTTGCCTACAAAGCAAGATGCCTAACAAAGTATGATGCCGAAGTATTATGCCTACAAAGCAAAATGTCTAAGTGATTAAATGCCGTCTAGGCAAATGGCGTACTTGCTAAAACGACTACCAAGCAAAATGTCTAAGTAGTTGAATGAATGTCTTGAAGACAAATTGCTTGGTAATTAAAATCCTGCAAAGGAAGACACCTAAAATGGTTTTTATTGTAAGTAAACGTAACAAATAAAATAAAGATAGAAACAAATACACGGGGTCAAGGTCCTACTTTTTGGCTATCTTGCTTCTGAGACATCTTGCTTTTGAGACATCCAGCTTGTTAGGCATCTTGCTTTTTAGCCATCTTGCTTCTGAGGCATCTTGCTTCTGAGACATCTTGCTTTTTGGCCATCTTGCTTTTGAGACATCCTGCCTGTAAGGCATCTTGCTTTGTAGGCAACTCGCTCATTCATAATCGCCTTAAAATACTTATTTTTACCAGTGTATATTCTGAAATGTACTTTTTGTAAAAATAAAAAAAAACTTAATAGGCGGTTTGAAACCTAGTCATAAAATAAATCAACGAATAACCGTAACCGTATAAACTACTATATCTATCCAACCGTGGAGCGTGATACGACTTACGATACGAAAAGGTTATTCCGTTTTATATTGTTTTCTTGAAAACCATACATATATAGAACTTCTTTTTATTTTCCTGTAAAATATACCTAAGTTTCTCTTAGCATGAATAATTTGAGATTTCGGGTTGGCTGATTTCGGAGGTAAGGGTCGTTTTTTGCGCATGTTCGTCAATAAATAATACAAATATGCCGATAAAAATTTAATACTCAAACTAAACCCTTTCATGTGACACCACTTTTGACTGTACTACTTGGTTTTCAAAATTCAAACCTCTTCCATGGCTCCTTTTTCAGTAAATTAAGATATAATTTAACAATTAATTCCCACAATATATTGGTGCACGCAAGTTTTTTTTAACTATTCTAAATATTAAGTTAATCATATTAATACTTACCGAGATAATGGCTGTGACATACAGACAGACAATAAAGTTTCACCATAAGGGTTTCTTTTTTACCGTTTAGGTACGTAACCCTATAAAGACGAATTTCTATATAAACGTTCATCACCTATTTAACCCCCTATAAGGGGAATAATTTTCAGAAATCCTTTCTAAGTGCTCATCTACATTGTACCAGGAACTACTGCTCAAAATGTCATGCTTCTAGACCCACCGGCTTAGGTTTTGCGTTATCTTTTGACTTTCACCCAGGGATTCCCGAGCATATACACGGAACTTTGGACCGATCGCCAAAAAGGTGAACCTTCGACAGCCTGTTTAGGCAAATATAAGTACACAGAAAAGTTACTTACATATAGGAACAGAAAGCGCAGTATTCTCTTGTGTGTCAGTATGTACAGTACGTTGCCAGTGTCGGGGTCGATGACCGGCAGCCTGTGAATGCGATTGATGATGAGGATCCGAATCGCCTCGTACAGGGACGAATCCGGCCCGATCGACACCAAGGTCGAACCTTTGAGCACCTCTGTGGACAAAATGGAAGTTCACTAAGCTTTTCTTGTAATTGTCAAACGATTATAATTCAAGTTTATGGAGATGTATTGTAGTCTCCTATGCAAAAACATAATATTTGTAGGTTTGCCCGGATTTTATAGTTACAGCTTTTGTCTTCTGTCAACATATACTGAATATGACAATAGTGCTAATGATATTTTATTTTCCAAACATACGAATGCATTGTATTGTCTCAATAAACCCTGCCCTGGGTGGGCAAGCACCCTAGCGACTTATGCTGATGCCACTGACCTAAGTGGCGACTTGCATTGACCTACTTTGATTTTTCATACTTTAATTGATGTCAAACGTAAGTTACGTTAATGGGAAGTATCTGAATTATGAACTTTCTGATAGAAGAACCTTTTGCTACATTATTTTAATATGATCACTCACGTCATTTGAATTTGACCTATAAACTTTATCTGTATAATGGCCGAATTCAGAAACGCCACTAATCATTTGATTAGAGATTAAATAGTTAAATGGCCCTCAACTAGTTGTCAACCTAAACAACACAAAGTTAATTTTAAATTCTGTTTTAATATGTATGTTAGTCTGTAAAGTATTTATTATTATTATTATACAAAAATATCTCTGAAACGTCAGTTTAATTAAAGATCAAATTGATTGGCCCTTCTGAAGTATCATAATTAAAACGATATTTTTGAGTTCCAACTATTTTATACCAAACAACATATAGCAGAAATAGCATCCTTTGCTTTCCTTCCAAGAGTTTAATTAACTGATTCTTCAAATAGAACCACAAAAACAGAAGAAAAAAGAAACAAACTAAATTGTAGAGTCCCGAATTTCTTGTATGAAATGAGCACGAATCGAATATTCTTATAGGACGGTTTCAGAACAACCCACCCTAAGGTGGAAACAGGTCTATAAATAAGTAATAAATAAAATGTGTACATACGTCTCCAGGTCTCGAGGCGGTGCTCTTCGAGCTCCTCCATTGCGACGTTGGGGCTGGTGTAGTACATTTGCAGGATCTTGATGAAGTCCGTAATGGTCAACATTCCGATGAACTTCTGTCGCTGCGAGTCCCATAGCGGGGCCGCGCGGACGCCTACGACAAATCAAATTGCCTTCACAATAGTTCGACACAATGATATAAAATGAAGCAATAGGTAAAAATCATTAATTTACGAAATTGAGTCTTTCAAAGGACATTACCTCAGAATCAACTGGTAAGTTGGATTATCATAAGAACACAAATAATTTGCGTAGCTGTTTATTTGCTAATCCCTATCGTATTTGCAATATAGTCCTCTTAGAGCTCTTACCCACTGAGCGGTTAGTCGCAGGCAGGATTCCTATTCATTCAGATAAGTCATATAACATTCCCAATGACGCGGAAATCGCCAATACTGCAAAATAAACCGCGACTCGAGTAGCCGCGCGCGACTCCACATCTCCATGCCCACTGCGCTGCTATAGCTGCGCGCAGCTGAACGGCCGGGCGCACTTAAGTACGAAGCGTGCCGTGACTTGTATGCAAGACAACATGATGTTGAGCCGCAGCGCAGGCGACCAGCTGCGCATGCGCGTTATTTTGGCATATCTAGCCGCTAGCGGCTGTGGTCGCCCGCGACTAGCCGCTTAGTGGCAAAGAGCTTTAACGGACGGATGGACATTGGACGTATGTGATTAGTATGGCCTATATTCCCCTAAGCGGCTAGCCGCGCGCGGTTCTTATTTCCTTTAGAATCGCGGTCGCGTCAATGGGTATGGTAGTTATCTGAATGAATAGGTGGGACGCGCGGCTAGCCGCTTAGTGGAAATTAGGCCTGATAGTTGATGCGAGGCGAATTTTGCAATTGCACTGGTCATGTAGCTCTGAATATGAACGATTTAATTATCCAGTTTTAAAACGTTTACGATCATTAGCAGAATGTCTTTACAATCTCCACTCGACTACAGTTAGGAATAAAATAAATTCATTTATAGAGCAAGATCCCAGAGCCGCCAGACGTCACATCTTTTTGATGTACAAAATATGTAAGATTGAGTAGTTTTAGTATGTATTTAATACGATCGTATGCAGGGGCGTATTTTGAAATTTGGCGCCCCGGGCGAATAGGTTTCGCCGCCCCAGAAGTCAAGGAAAAAGGCCCAGTAGTTTCGAAGATAGGGGGAGGGGGATTGATAAATTTTCGTCTATTTATCTAAATACTTAACTTCAAAACTCGCCTATGCCGCCGCTGGCGTATTGGCGCCCCATACGCCCCTGATCGTATGCCTACCTGCTAGCTTGGTCAGACGTCCATTTTCTAGCTATCCAGTAATCAAGGTAGGCAGGTACGTACAAACGCTGCTCACCTCACTTATTTTTCGACGGCTGATTTTTACGTATATGTTACAAAATATCGTTACAAATCAGTGATCAATACTCCCAGACATTTCACGTCAGCAATATTACCTTACAGACTCTTTTTAGAAATAACTTAACAAGAAATAACTTTCGCAAGCTCCTATTTCTGTGCAACCGTCGAGTGTGTGGAACCTTGCAAAGGTTATTCCGTTTAACAATTATTATTTTAGTGATGTAACTACACATTTACGGTTTTCGGACGTTTTCCTTTAGGTACTTGTGCTATGGGACATTGCTTCTTGCCAAATTTCATTATTCTAGGTCAACGGGAAGTCCCCTTTAGGTTTTGATTGCCTTGAGAGTATCAAAATATGCGTCATAAACGGCCGTATCTTTTGATTGCGTTGACTTAGAAGTTCGATTTTTTTCACAGCTCCAAGCGATTGCAGTTAAATATTAATTTTAACTTGATACCTCCATGAGCTTGACAGACAGACAGACAGACGGAGAGACAGACGGACAGACATACAAACAGACGGACAGACATACAGATAGACGGACAGACAGACAGACGGACAACGAAGTGATCTTTTAACGGTTCCTTTTAAGATAAAAATTTACGATATTGGGTCCAATTCGAAATGGTGTCCGCTAAATTTAAGATGCCTAAATTTAAAATAAGAAACGTTAAACTCGATTTTGTATAGCTCCAAGGTTCAAAATCGAGTCTGACGGTTCTTATTTCAAATTTAGCGACTTCTAAATTTAGCAAAAACACGTTCGAATTGGCCCCATTATATTTATAATCTATTTTAAGGTGAATAATTCATAAGTTAACAAGTGTTAAATTGCTATATATTAATTTTAATATTATTTACGGCGTCGATTAGACACGCTACACACACGCATACACTAATAAATAAGTTTTCTGAAAAATTCTAATTGGTCCGTCATTTACGTAATAAAAAATATTGAACACATATTTTTTCTTATGTCGATTAAACAAAAAATGACGAAGATATAGTGCGTTGAAGTTTCGCGTGACATCACGACTTTGGACACTTTGTACCAATCGTCATAAGTCTCCACACCCGAACTTTGTTGCGCGTTATCTTTGTCAATTTTGATTGATTTGTTAAAGCAAAAAATACGTGTTCAATATTTTTTGATAATCTAACTGACGGAGTAATTAGAATTTTTCAGGTTTGGGTCTAGGGAATATTTGGCACCTTTGATCGGTCTGTCTAGTTGTAAAAGGTTTTAAAATGGTTGTCTGGCTAACTTACCTATATAAAAATGGAGCTTCAGGCTGTACGTGAGATTAAGTACCTATTCGTAATATTTTTGACGCTTTAAAGCCGCAAGGGAATCATGGTCTGGTCTGGTATGGCAAGGGAATCAAAACCTACATCACCAAAAATATATAGAAAAAAATATACGGGTGGAATAGATAACCTCCTCCTTTTTGGAAGTCGGTTAAAAACGGAATAGCCTTAGCAAGGTAGTAGCTAGAAAATGGCCGTCTGGCCAAGCTAGCAGGTAGGCATACGCTCATAGTACATACTAACTACTCTCTCTCTCTCTCTCTCTCTTCCTAGCGCTTTTTCCTGTCTACGCTCGTACATACTAACTACTCTCTTACACATTTTGTTCATCGGAAAATAAATGACGTGTGGCGGCCCTGGGGATCTTGGACCATTAGCATTAGCAAGTGTTCAAGTGGCAGTACGCAGCGTTAGACTTCCCACCTGAGTAAAGAACAACACGTATTACGCTGGCATTATAAGAAGTGGCGACTGTAATAACTAAAATGCGTATAATTAATTCCAAGCAACAAGCTTCAGAAATAAAGTAATAATTATTTCAGTTTAACATGCACCAGTAAACACCTTTTTCAGTCAATTGAGTTTCTGAGCCCGGATCGTCTGAACAACTGTATTAACATAAAACATAAACGAAAATTACATGCGTGTTAAAATTTTCGCAGACACTCGCTTCGCAACGTTTTATTCGACATTAGTAAATCGTGGGAGGCCATCAGTAAATGCTTGAAATGTGGCTTGGGGTAGACCTTTCAACTCAAGAAAGGAAATTTTACGTGTAAGGATTCCCAGTTACAACTTTATCGTCTTGTCAAATGGCAGTCCGGGATTCGAAAATTCAACTACTTAGCTTTACAAGACATAGAATATATTTTTATAGAATACTTTATACCAAGACTTAAAAAAGTAAGTGTCCAATTTTAAGATAAAAAAATACACTGTGGTACGTAATGACTTCACCTGGGAACAATTAGATACCTATTCTATTATGCGAACTAATGTAATTCGATGGTTATTCGCAAAGCGTTAAACCGCTGACACTGACAAGACCTAAATCGGCTTTACTTAAAGAGTATTTTAACAAAAACTATTCGATATCTCAAAGCGAAAAAAATATATGTTAATATTCTGTATATTATTAAAAAACTTGACGTTTCTAAAATTCGATTAGATGACATCGATTCGATAAAAAAAATCGTGAAGTTACGTCTGAAATCCTTTATAAACAGTTCTATGTCTTAATTTTTTTAACTTATGGGTGTTTAATTAATAGTACTATTACATCACGCCCATACTAAAAAGTTTGCTGATTTATATTATACGTGTAGTGTGTTTACTTATATATAATGCATCCGATATTTTATGTTCTGCATATAAATAACCGCACAGTGCTTCTCGTTCACTGCGGTGCAAACAAACAGTAACCGATCACTCAAGGTCATTGGCAGTTGTCAGCGTCTTAAAAGGACTGTGATTCAACGGCAAAAATTCCCATGAAAAGCCGATAACGATTTCCCCCCCTTTTACCGGTTTCGGTATAAACATAGATATTGTTCTGTCTGACCACCTATCATAAATTGGTCAACATCGGTTAACCTTTAAGGGGCGGAAACCGTTATCGCCTTTTGTATGAAAAGCCCACACACAGCGTTCACACTCCTCTTAAGCACCTGACAAATGCACAGGTGTGAATTTTGCTGCGTAGGTAATACTAACAATTTGGCACAAGTATTCGCTCTGCATATTTAAACGAGTGAAAACTGTCAGAATTGGAGTCAGTGCATTATTATCCTTATGGTACCTCGTAAATTAACAACATATATTTTGTACATTAACGGTTATGTATTTAACTGTTATTTGTTCCTGTCATATTATTATCAAAACAATGATAATGGGATCTATTTGTGTAGGGAGGACACATCACAGTTGTCAGTTCCCCGGCCCCTATCATTGGTAGAAACTTAAAACTATGCGACAAAATAGCAGTTACCGTCGTAAAACTCACTTAGTAGTTTTGCATACGTTAGCGTTGCCAATTTTAATATGGTGTTCAGAACTTCGTTCGCGTACAATTCCAGGCAGGTTTTCAAAGATTTAAATAAATCAGGGGACAATCTTTACACAAATTGATCTAGTCCCAAAGTAAGCTCTAAAGGCTTGTGTCATGGATACTAGACGACGATATACATACTTATATAGATAAATAAATACTTAAATACATAGGAAACATACAAGACTCAGGAACAAACATTCGTGCTCATCACACAAATATTTGCCCTTACCGGGGATCGAACCCGGGACGCTAGCTTCGGAGTCAGTGATACTATCAACTAGGCTAACCGCGTCGTCAACATATCAACAAAATGTTTCATTTTTTAGGGTTCCGCACCTCAAAATGAAAAAACGGGACCTCTGTTAAACCGGATGTCACCTACTCGTAGGATGCTAGTATACTAGTCTAATTATGAAAGCATATTATGATAGTGCACTAACCATTATAAACAAGTGCGAAAAATGCCTTCTTCACAAGCAACTGCGTGTCGAATACCACGAGCTTGGCAGAGGTAGGGATCAGATCATAGCACTTATGGAATTTGAAGAATTTCACGAAGATCTGAGACTCGTCCTCTTCTGAAATATAAAATTGACAAATTAAACGTGTGAATGAATTGTTTAGACCCAATAATTATATGAAAATGAAAATATTTATTTTGCAAGTAGGCTACATGGGCTCTTTTACATGTCTGAAGCTACCAGCGCTTCGAAAGGTGACATATGCTGAGAAGAAACGGCGCAAGAAACTCAGCAGTAAGTCTTTTTTTCCAACTTTTACATTAGAGTTTTAACTAAAACGAACACATAAAAAGGGCAGCATACATACCTAATGGGTATATACAAATTAACAATGAATAACTAATAAGGGAGATGTAGTCTCCGCGTCTGGACAAGTTAAGTGACTTAGAGATGTATAAAGCCTCTAAGGGTCATAATAATAATAATAATAAAATAAAGAAACGTAAAAGGAAAATGAATTTTTCGGCGTCTTTTCCTTAGTTTAATTATACCAAATTCTACTTTTGATATACTCGCAGTGGGCCTAAGCAAACAGCTGCAGCCACCATGTTCTAATTTTACATTTTATCGACACGGAAAAAACACGATTTTAGAAAATTTTATAGTCTTCTAGACAACATTTTACCGCGCTCATCTAAAAAAACATACCTATAGAAAAATCTAGATACATGGCAGTGCGTCAGCCAGTTCGCAAAGCAAAAGGCGACGAACGAACCAATTCGGGCCGTTTTCGATTCCCAAAACTAAAAATTTAATTGACCGACACACTTGCAATGTTTTGCATAGGTATCTAGTAAGACCCTCTTCTAATTCGTAAATCCCAAATTTCAATAAAAATCCTCTTACCATTCACGAGATAATGACGTCCGAAAATCAATATTTTTATCACTGACTGGCTGACTGACTTTTTGATCAAAAGTTTAGACTAGTTCCAGGTAACCTATGAAGTTAAAACTTGGTGTGGAGGTAGGTCATTAGACGTATAAATAGCTGGGCACCGTTAATCAAATAGTTAACTTCATTAATCGCTAATCCGTTACTAAGATAGTTTACTTCGTTAAACGTTAAGGCGTTACATTTCGGAAGATTTAGCAACGTTAATTGTTAATCGTTAATTCGTGATGAAAATTGCATTTTATGTGTCGTTGCGTTAAAAATGCTTATATGAAATGCTATGAAAGTTTAGGCACGAAATGAAACATTAGTAAAAATAGGGTATTGCCTTAGAGTTCGTAATAATACCTATTATTTAGAGATCGAATTTAAATCAAAAGCTATCTGACATAAGCCGCGCGGTGTCCTTTTGGCAAATAGTAGGTACTTAATTAACGTCTCACGGACTCTAATTGTTTTAATGGAAGTTAATGAGCCCGTTAACAATTTTTGAAGTTAACTCAAGAGTTAATCCGTTACTCGAAATGTTAACTTCGTTAATTAACGATTAACTTCGAAGCTGCTTGTGAGCGAAAAAACGAGCAATATTTTCCAGTTATGTACAAAATTCAGCGATATATTGTATACAGAAAGTTCGCCTCTAAAATTTACGAACCGAATCAAACACTGGATCAACACACAAATCCAACATTTTCACGTACTAACAGAAATCCTCATGTGCATAAATCACCCATGAACCAACATTCTCAGACCAACTAATAGCTAATGGCCATCTCCGATTTGGATAGTTTCAATAAAATTAGATGCCACAGACCAAAGTGGAGAATAGACCACCGTAAAGTGAATGAGGAAACTATTAGCAACAAATACCCGATCCTCAATATTGATCATATTTTCGAGAAACTGGGAAAAAGACAATACTTTGATGTCCTTGATTTAGCAACAGGCTTTTACCAAATTGAAATACCTATCTTTCAAATAGCGAAAAAACCGAATTCAATATACACACTGAAAAACAACCTGAGAATGTCTTTTGCCTTAAAACATGCTACATCGACCTGGATATCGACCATCGATATAGGATAACGTTGAACGAAGACTCAAAAAGGTAATGGTATTCATGGACGACATCATCGTCATCAGTACACTAAAAGAATATATTCAAAATCCAGATGGTTTCCAAAGAATTAGGGACTAATACAACACATTTGAGTTCATTTAAAATGGAATCTCTTTTTTTATGGCACTTAGTTATTTTCGACGGAATCAAACCTGATCCCAATAAGATCAAAACCTTCCTATACCAAAAACAACAAGAGAAATTAAATAATTTACTCGGGTATTATAGGAAGTTTATCCGAAACTATGCAAAAGTAACCAAACCTTTATCATCTTTTCTGCAAAAGGGCGCGAAAATAGAGTTAACTCCCGCCTAAGTCAATTGTTTCTAAAGTTACGAACCAATGGCCCAATTCTTTTATTTTAAAAAATATTTTAAAGTGCGATAAGGTGCCTCAAATTTTTCTAGTCGGTGTCTTATCAATCACAAGGCTTATCGCCTCCGATAATGCCACTGCTTGTGCGTTAACGCTAAATGAAAGCGAAGTAAAATAAAGCACGATAGAAAAAGAGCTCTTGGTTATCGTGTGGGCGACCAGGTATTTAAGGCCATATTTACCCATATAGTAGGAAGTTCAATATAATAACAGATTCATAAGCCCCTACCATACCTGATAAATATAAAAGAACCTAAAAGTCGACTCACTCAACGGCGCTTACGACTAGAAGAAATTGATTACAAAATTAATTATCAAAAAGGGAAAAGTAACTTGAATACGGATCTTTATCAAGGATTGAAATAAACAAAATACGATTAGGCCGGTAACACATATAAATTCGGAAAACGAAGATGACACACCTCATCCCTCCCAGTAGACTTATCGGAAAGGTTATTAGCGATTCAGATTAAGAAGTAAATATACTACTTGGTAAGGCTAGCGAATCGCGTACACCTTACTGCAGCCCTAACATGAACGACACAAAGTTAAATTAAACTCGTTTATCTCTATGACTATCTCTTTCGTCGGCACCAGTGTGAGAGAGACGCATTTAGAGATAAATAATTTTAATAAAATACTTTTAGAAAAATCCTATTACACAATAAATGTATTTTAAATACATTTATCGTCATAATATGACTGATAGTACCCTTCGCTAACAGATATTTCTATTCACACAAATCATACACACACGCTTTTACAGACACATCCAGACACCAACACACACGCACACTTACACACACCTAGCCTAGCCTAGCACACACGTGCTATATTTGTTTCTGTATGAAATAGGAGTGAATATATAACTATCCAATAATAAACTAATTCAATGTATCTTATCTCTAATCTTAATACTGTGTCATATCTAATTTTATATTGTGCTTAATATATAATTCAATTCATTCAATATATAATTCATCAATTTATAATTTTATATTTATATTTCTAATTCTATTAAATCTGCAATGGCCTTTAAGGGTATCAGTGACTTAAATTAAGGTCTAGTTCATCAGTGTAATGTAACTGATTGTGCAATCCGAATAAATAAATGAAATGAACAGTTATAGAATATTACTTAGGCACGTACATTTATTACATAAAATCGGCCGATCCCGTTTATTTTGGCGACTTTCTGAACACAAGCAATCAAATCCTTATAAGCGACCTCGAATCTATTTATACCAAGTTCGATAGTCTGTGGTTGTCACCATCAAAGCAAAATCGTAGTCTTTATCAACGCATTAGGCACAGTCGTAAAAAGTATAGGCAGTCTTGACCATGATGACGCAATGCACTATAATAAAGCTATTAAAGGTGTTAGAACGGAAACGAGACATTATAGAAGAAGGCTTAAAATCTAGCATCAGTCTCAATAAACAAATTATAGAAACACTAAATATGACTATATCTGCTTTTGCCTCATATTAATATAAAACACAAAATTTATTAAAACAATTTCCCACGAGGTAAAATGTCAAACTACAGAGCCGCGGACTATATAAAATAACCTTTTATACAATTTGATAAGAATTAATAGGGAACTTGCACGATTTTTGCTCCATCATTTATTGGAAATTACTAAGTAATAGAAACCAAACTGTGTACGCAAAACATTATTGTGTTGTTTATTTTTTGAGATGCGAATTACGAAGCTGTGAAAAGTCATGAAAATGACTTTTCACAGCTTCGTAATTCGCAAAAAACGCTCCATACAAAATGGACGTGAACTAAGCCGTCACAGCACACATTAAGAGTATGCAAAATATATGAAATTTAAACGAAATTTGTAATACATTAAAAAATACTGTTTTTAGGCCAATAAAGTACAAATAAAAAAATATTGATGCCTATGTCAAAAAGTAGTAATTCATAACTAAATGATATTTACTTTTCACTTATTTTGACCCTTAATAAAAAAGGAACAGTCAAAATGATCTTTTTTTTTTCTTTTAGCTGCATTTATTCACATTTTCTTTCATAATATATAATTTAAACCTCATTTTGATTTTCATGCACATTCCCTATTCGCCTATCCTAAACCATGTTACTTTGTTAGATAATTCAATATCTTTCTCTAAACTGGGTATTAAGGACTCATCATATTACAATAATCCAGAGTATATTCAGTAAGTACATGTCCGATACTTTATTAACTCTATTCGATAAGCGAGAGTTGCTTGTAAACAAAGACACTGAAAATTCATCGCATATTGTAAAAAGAGATTATTATGACAATATAATTATCTAGATTATAATAATTATTATATTACCTATCTATCTACAATATAATTATTATTATATTATGTGAGTAACACATCGGTTAAAACTAATTGTATACACGAATGTAAAAACATCACACCAAACTCTAATTTTCGCAGTCGACTGAAATGAGCGGGACAGGAGGGATGGACGTCAACGGTGATAAAGCAACACGAGAGGGCCTAGTTAGTTAGAAGGGCCACACTAGTTTTTATGACAGGAACATCATTCACTTTTTAACTAATAAATAGGCTGATGCAAAAGGGACTAATACTTTATATGCGCGATTATCACTAGTGTGCTAAGAGAGCAGATGTTGGCGTGGGTGCCATAAACAAGCCGGCACCTTTCAGGAGCCACTCAGCCTGGTACGCCTTCCACGCGCGGCCGGTTTCTTCGAATTCCTTGATAAGGTCTATAGAGTAGACGGACTCTTCGCCGTCGCCAGCGGCGAGGGCGGGGTTGTCCGAGAAGTAGTGTAGACGCAGCATGCACGGGGCCGCGCATCGCCCGGTGCGGCCCGCCGCGCCTCCCACGGCTCACTGCTAATTATAAGCGCAGAGGCGCGCCACGCCGCCGCAGCGGCGCTCTGGGAGAAGCGCGGCGAACTTGACACCGCTCGGCGCGGCGGTCCGGCTGCGCCTGCGAGCCGTTACGCCACGCTGCCCTGCGCCACCGCAGCACCGCCGGCGACAGCGCCAGCGTTTCGCGACAACCCCGTGCACACACTCTACCACTACAACCTAACACTCAAACTCATGTTTCAATTGTTTGAGAAATAATGGCTTGCTTATATGTTCGAAGCAATTTGATTTGTTTCAGACAAAACATATGTCAGATCAATGACATACATGTGAAAAAAGGGCCTAGGTCGGTACAAAAACGTCAGGGGATGACGGTATCGCCGATAAAAGAGTTGAGATCTGTTCGGGTGCCAAGTTCCTTAGAACTTTCTTAAATGATACCTTTAAAAAGGTACTACAACGTTCTTAAATTATTTCAAAGAATATTGGTTATTTTCACTGATATTGAATTTATAACTCAATTACTTTAAACTAATTTAATATAAAGTAAAATCGTTGAACAGTAACAAAACAAAGTTATCTAATCCACCAGTTCCATGTACCTATAATGTTTGAAATTGGGCGAATTAATAACTATGTCTTCAATAACAACCCTTAATGTGACGTTTTCTGTTTTTTTTTTTCCAATATATCCGACCTAAAACCACACCAAGTTTTCACTTCCTATGTCACGTGGAAGTAGTCTAAACTTTTGATCTATATATAGTCATTGATAAAAATAGTGAATTTCGGACGGCTATATCTTGTGAATGGTAAGAGGTTTTTTATTGAAATTTGGGATTCAGCAATTAGAAGAGGGTCTTATTAGACGTGCAAAATTGCGAGTGTGGTGGTCAATTAGATTTTAAGTTATGGGGGGGGGTCGATAATGGCCCTGTGAATATTTTCGGAACTTGTACTTTAGCGTCTAAACCACGCAGTATATTAAGATTCGGGGAGAACGGGCGAGCGTCACAGACTACCTTTTGAACAAGCTCAGAGTCACTCAACGTGCTATAGAGAGAGTTATACTCAAGAGTCTCTTTACGTGGTAGAATCAGAAATGAGGAAATTCGTAGAATAACCATAATAACCGAAAACGCTCTCAAACTTTGTAAATTGATGTGACATTGGGCTGGGCACATAGGTCGAAGGACTTGCTTGGGAGAATTTAACCTAGATTAATCAATTTGCATGTTTCTTTGTTGTAATTATTTTTATTGTTCTGAGCCTTACAGCTTTTTAAATCCCTAAGACGCTTAGATAAAGTTGTCCAGGAATCCAACGTCTCTGTGAACTTTTATTAAGATTTAGACCTGGGGACTATACATCTCCCTAATTATTTATTTCCCATATATAATTAAGTAATTTGTGCCCATTAGGTTTGTCTGTTGCACTTTCTGTCCTAATTTTAGTTTTATATTTGTAATATTTGGTCGATAAAAGATTTACTGCCGAGTTTCTTCCTACTTGCAAAATAAATATTAAGATTTTTTTATTTTGAAATAAAGCAAAGCACTAGCCTTAAGGGGCTCGTATACGGGCTAGTTTTTCGGCAATTTATTGCTGCAATTCGGGGTATCCTCAAAAGTTTACAATCAAACTTTTTCTCCCCATTCGTGATGTAATCTTTTGGGGGATGGCCCAAATTGCAGCAATAAATTGCCGAAAAACTAGCCCATTTACGAGCCCCTTAAGATAACGCTGTTTTGAATGTAACTTAGACATAAATATATAACAGCGTCCACCCTCATCTGTTTCATACAACCCTCTACACACACATAAACACTTCGGGAGTCAGAATTATTAAGTCATATTGAGAAATGTTTGTTAAGCAAGACCACGGGTAGGTTTGTAACCATAAAATAAACTGTTTTGGTAATGTGATAAATTTGACGAGGAACGTAACTATAAATTAAAAATAATGTTACGAACCTAAGTCGGAGAGACTGACTTTTTCCAAAAAAGGATCTGCCACCGGTAACTAGAACAAAAGAATATATTTATTTCACCTCAAGTTTGATGTATGTTTCGAATGCATATATACATGCATAGTACAGGCAGTAGAAGTTTGGCGCTCAGGAGATACACCGCAAATTATTTTGGACTTAAAAATATTTTCGCGTACCGACTGCAACCCGAATCGTCTCTTCTTCATTGAGTTATGTTTCTATGCATCAAATTCAGTGTTAGAACGCGGAATAAACCACAGGCAAGTAAGTACATAAATACAGAGCATTCATATTTCTCGATGGTTCGCAAATATACCACGCTTCGAGCAAGCATTTAGCTCATACACGTCGGAATCAGTCAATGCAAGACTAACCTATTTACAGAGTCAGGTGTGGACTCACCCCTCTAGAGTCACGGAACAGCATGGCCGCATGATGCGGGTCTAGGAACGCGTCTGACGCTCGGTGCCGCAAGTTAGACACGTTCCCGAGTGAAGATCTTCGTTTTTCTGCTTCTTGGGATGCGACACGTCGTAAATGTGCTCCTGTCAAATCAAAAGAAATATATTTTAATTTCACAAGCTACACAAAGTTGCTTCGCAGAAGCTTCTAGAAGGTGATATGAGTTTTTTTATTAGAATTCATTATGAAGTTTCTATGTTTCCAGAATTTTCATGAAGTTTCTAGAAATTTATTTTTATGAGCTTTCTTGAATTTTCTATGAAGTTTCTAGAAGATTCAATGAAGGTTGTCGTTCTAGATTTTCAAATGAACGATTTTATAAGGTTCTCTTTGGCATCATTCGTAATAATTCTGTAGTGCTTATTCATTTTAAGCATATGTTACTATGAGCATAAACTCTTTTGGCACAGTCAAGCTTCGAATATATATATATATTAAGTATACACTACGCATTATGTTCCTTGGCTGAAAAACCATTATGGATAAGATTGATAATCCGAACCGTCGTAAGAAATAAAATAATTTCTCTCTTTTCTCTTAAGTCAGCTATGTAGGTCAGGTTATTTTAGTATTACGCGAGGGCCGAAGGTCCAAACAAGGCAGAAAGCCTCGAAGCGGCCCTCCGTCGACCCTAGTGCAATGTATCTAAGTAACGTATGATTCGGTCGTGTGTGATCTTTATCACAAAATCACGTTTTTATGAGATTTTATGACAAACATATTCGCGGTTTCGATATTTCGAGGTTATGTGATTCGATCAATTGTGTTCCAGGGTTAAGTATGAGAGCTGATTCGTTTTTATAATGTTCAATACATACTTTATAATTGAGATACAATCACGTGAATATTTATGGAGTAATAAAATCAAAGAATTGTCGAAAAATAAAATATAAAAATAAATATATATAAATTGCCACATTAACACATACAATACGCACAAGCACATATTTTGGAACACAAAAAAACATCACTTGAACAAGACTTAAAACTAACTAGGTGGCAAAAGGTTCAGGACTCAGCGTGTGCTGAGGGCATCAATAGGTCAACATGGAAATATGTATTCGGAAATGCGATGATTGCCGATGTGCAATATTTACCGCCGGGCACTGTAAGTACTTATTTCTTCTCACTACTACTTTTCTATAGTTAATCGAGCAATTCTTGTATATAATCTGAATCTCGGAAACAGCTCCAACGATTTTCATGAAATTTTGTATTTGGATTAGATATTTAGCAATTGGATATAATTGTAATGTTTTAAATAATCAATTTTCTTGTAAACTATTAGTATCTACAACGACAAGTGCTAAGATAAGGAAAACGCTTTACTATTTTATTTCGTTGGAAGAAAACGATAAATATGAGCATAATAAGTACCTAAGATGATATAAAATGTACACATACGAGTAGGAGTGACAAATGTAATTGTCAACTAAAATCTTGACGGTATATGCTTTAATGTGAACGCTGGCTTGTAACCAATAAGAAGGGAGAACGTCATCTCATTACTTTATAGACATAAAAAATTAACTACCTATATAAAGGTTCCATAAAGTTTTTAGCAGGTTCTTTACGGTTTATAAAATTCTCTATGAGGTTTCTAAAAGGTTCTATGAGGATTTTGTTTGGTTCCATGAAGATTCTAGAAGGTTCTATGAAGTTTCTGGAAATTTATGGAAAAAGCAAATTACAATTCCAATTTCTGGGAAACTGGAATTGAACGATGATAATGATGATGATGATGATGATGATGTGAGTCCAAATCATATGACACCGAAATTATTAACATCGGTACCTCCTGTGTTAATAAGTATTGACACGAAATAAAAGTTACATAAAAAATTTAAGAAATAAGTTATATTTTTAAAATTTTCAGATAATGATAACTAGACACTAACCAACAATTACAAGCAATTACTTCTCAAAATGACCGCCTCTATTCTTAAGACGTTCCGGCCAGGCATCGATCACGGCATGAATCTTTTCCAGAGGGATTCGCTACGCTTCTTTGATCAGGGCTCGCTTTAGAGAATCCAAGTTTGGGTGAGACTTTTCGCAGGCTCTGAGCTCCAATTCAATCCACAGAGAATAGTCAAGTGGGTTGAGATCAGGACGAGGCTGGCCATTCTTCCGCGACGATGAAGCCCGGCAAATTTTCTCTTAACCAAGCTTGAGTCGGTGATGAGTCTTGCTGGAATTTCTTTGTTGTGAAATAGACTATAAGACAGGGGTTTCACCACAGACTCTAAAATGTCACTTTGATAATTTTTTGCATTAACTTTGACGCCTTGTTGGCAAAAATAGAGTGGAGTGACAGTTTCATACGAAACCCCCCACCATACCATCACACTCGCCGGATGATGGGTACGCGAGACATTTCGTGCTGAAGCTATTACATCTTTGCTGCTTTTGGCATAAACTTTATTGTGTTGTCGGTTGAACTTTTCTTCGACCGTGAAGATTTTTTCGTCGGTGAAGAGTATATTTTTCGCATGGTGTCTCTTAAGCAGCATCGGACAACGTTCGCGTCGTAATTTACGAAGGCGTTAATTTAAGAAGTGAACTTTCCTACGACTGTAAGCCTTTACCTTGAGGTCGTATTTCAGTATTCTGTTGCGTGAAACTGCAGAGCGAGTAGCTTCTGGGTGCGACGTGGATGTCGGCGAGGTCGCTCTCTGATTATTTTTATGTTCGCAGTCGTCCTTAAAGACCGCGGGCGGCCACTCCTTTGGCGATCTTTCAGAGAATCAGTTTCCTTGTAACGTTTTATGGTGTAATATAACCTCTTTGTTTTTTTTCCCGCCATAAATAGCGAAATTACAGTCGCACGTAATTCTTTTGTTCCCTGCATCACGAGAAAAATGTAAGAAATGAATATTAAATACATATAATACAAATAGAACATAAACATTCCGAATTCAAAATTTAAATAAGTATAAAACAGCTGCCAGTATTATTTTGTTTAATTATTTAAACTCAAAGTTTGTCTTAAAACTTATGAACACACGAGGGAGTGGTTTAGGAGCTTAAGCGGAAAATCCGATTTTTTTTTACAGAAAGTGTGTATCTGTTCGGTTCATCTTCATATTCACGGCAATTTATTTCTAAAATCTTTTAGTAGCTATACTTATCTTTTCAGTCAGTACCATGAGAAGTACTGACTGAAAAGATAAGTATGAGTATTTTTTTAGACGGGGCAATCTCAATGTCTTGCTAATACTTTAACAGCCTACAGAAAAGTGGTTGGACCGTATAATTAAGACGGGTGTCAGATCAGCTATCCCTTCTGACTGTCAATGGGCAGAATGGGTGGATGGTTGTGTAAACTTCTTAATCAACTAATCAAAATTAAAAAAGAAACAGTGTAATAATGAATTTTGTATGCAACTTTATTGCTCTAGAGCAAATAAGTGATGCATTGTGCCGAGTATTTAAGGACATAATGATGAAATTAAAGCGACGAAAATAAAAGAAAGAAGAAAATAATGTTTGTTACCTACCTTCTTTTAAAATAGTATCATATATATGATAGGTGGCACCACAGTCTTCTAATACTGGTTTCTTGAGAATTCGATGTAAGTGATCACAATCAAGTGATTTGGAACGTGACCTAAATTCTTCAGGGTCAACCGCGGCAGCTTCCTCGGTGCCTGTGGCCGGGACCGCACACGAGCCCCGCCGACCCTCGCCGGACTCGTTTCGCCAGTGACCAACCTTCTTTCCAAACGTCCGGATTAGCTCTTGTATGGAGTGCTGCTTATGCCGATTGCCAGTGTAGCTTGAGCCCGAGCCTCTTCTTTCATGCGAACGGTGTTGCTCTTTAGAAACGCTGGCACTTTCAGCCAGCTTCTGCGCAAAGCTCTTGTTATCAAAACGGTTTTTAAAAGGATTATGGTTAAGTTTAGTATTACTAATTTCACCGTAACGCTCACACTTACTATAAACGTTTTCTTGTATTTCATCCATGGCATCGTTATAAAGCGGTGATACATAGCTGCGCTGCCTCGCGTAGTCGCTTTGGTGTGTGGGGTGATAGTTGTGTTTAGAGGAAGTTCGAGATTCCATCACTTCACGAAAGTAACTAGCAAAATTAGGGTACTTATCTCGAGGACTAGAAGCGCATTCAAATGGCGCTCCAGACGGTCCCCGTAAACTTCGCTGAGCGAATGAGCCTCTAGAGTTGATTGAGATAGATCTTGGATTGTTATCATTATGTATGATAACACGCGAGTCTTGCGTGCTTAGCGATGAACACCAGCTTTCTGTGCTGTCTTCTTTTTCCAGAGGGGGAGTGGATTCCCGGGAGTGATATTTGTGTAGAAAGTTGGTCAGTCCGTGCATTGTTCCTTTGATTTTGAATTCAAATTCTAATGTGGAAATGTAGATTCATCCATTTGTCATCATTACTTCTTCGATAGGCTATAATCTATGTCACTGTCTTTTGAATTTCGTGCGATAACATTGTGGGTCAGAGATTTCAATGAAAGCCTATATGCACCTATCAAATAAAAATCAATAAGTTTCAAAGGAATGCCAAAACACTTTGAATACCAACATAACATCTCTTGTCTGAACTTATAATTCCAAAAAGCGCTAAATGATGATGTTTTACAATTAATAGGTATTCGAGAATAAATTGCGTAAGCTTTTAACACAATTACCTAAGCTACATTGACCTGCAATATTTAGTCGTCAAGCGGGATATAACATAAACAGGGTGTCCCAAAAGTCAATTTTAAAGCGGAAACGTGTGAAAGTCCAGGTGACGACAGTTATCAGAAAAAATTAAGTCATGTACGTTGGAATTATAGGTATTAAACAAGAAACGAGATAATTGGCGTCCTGTGATAATCTTTCAAGTACTGTGACTACAAAACTTTACTTATCTTAATTTTTTTTGTTATAGACCCTGAATAACCTTTCTGTACATAACCGTCTAAATTTTAAACACAAATGACTTAGTTTTAAGGAAAATATCACACTTTTACCCAACCATGTACTAAAAATTGTTGCACCACCGACCTTTAACTGACTATACTAAAAAGTAAATTACTAAGCTATTTTGACAAGTGACTTTTAAGGATGTGTACCCAATATTTCGATTTGTATATTTTTCGCTGAAATTGAATAATATGGTAATATTATTCGATTCAATAAGTGAAATAAAAAAAAACCACTTTAACGTACTTTTAAAGGAGATAAATGACATTTAAGATTACATTCAAGCCTGTGTTATTTGTACCGGAAGTTGATTAAATTACAAGAAAAAGCGAAAACTGTTTCTGTTCCATAGTACTTTTATAATCAGAAAATGTATTTTCTATACCTATGTACTCTCCTCGATTTTTTGTTGAAAAAAAATGTCGTTACCGTTGTTCCCACGGAAATATTCTTGATTGAATTTCCATGTGTCCGGACCGTTTCAAATACTGCATATTGATTGGTTATGACTCGAGTAGTCAAATCAGCTTTTGATTTTATTTCACATACTAAATAATTATTAATAATCACACAATTTGTATATTTTAAATCATTATTCGTACAAAATTACTCATTGCATTATTTAGTGCAAATGAAAAAAAACTTGAAAAATCAAATAGATGTACTGCGGATTTGACGTGGTACACATCCTTTAATACGGCGTATTTCTTATATGCATGTGGTTTAATGATGTTTTCAACGATAAAGATATTTTTTTCTTTATTTAAGTTAAGTGCAGCATTACTTCTGCTCGCAGCAACCAAATTCTAATTAGTCCGTTTTTACATTAGAAAAAAAATATTTAACTCGTATTTATTCTTTTTTTTATGTCAATTGACTGTCAATCGAGCTGACGACCCACCTGATGGAAAGTGGTCACCGCCGCCCATGGACATCTGCAACACCAGAGGTGCTGCCAATGCCTTGCCAGTCTAGGGAGGATGGGGAATGGGGATGGGATGGGGATGAGGGAATAGGCCTCCGGATCTCGTCACTCACCGTGCGAAACGCAATAGCAAGCTATTACTTTACGCCGATATTCTGTGTCTTTTGTCAATTAACCAAAAATTACGAAGATATATTGCGTTAAAGTTCCGCGTGACGTCACGACTTTGCACACTTTTTACCATTAAGTGACTTCATTAGCCCCCACTCGCGAACTTAAATGCGCGTTATCTTTGTCAATTTTGATTGATTTGATAAAACAAAAAACCTGTTCAATATTTTTTGATAATCTCACTGACGGACTAATTAGAATTATTATTTTTTTAACCAGGAAACACCCCTATTATAAATATGATTCACAACGCCGCTATTCTCGCCTATGTCGCCTCAACTATTTTATTATGTACGTTGACATTGGGGCCAATTCGAACGTGTTTTCGCTAAATATAGAAGTCGCTAAATTTGAAATAAGAACCGTCAGACTCGATTTTGAATCTTGGAGCTATACCAAATCGAGTTTGACGTTTCTTGTATTAAATTTAGGCAATTTTAAATTTAGCGAACACGTTTAATTGGACCCATTGTACGAGTATTTACTCGTTGTTACTTTATTTGCACGCACTATTCAGAAAATTGTTAAATCTATAATTATAACTACAAATGTGCCTATCGCAATTCAATAAGCAATGTTCCAATGCTGCTTGAAAGATATATTACCCAAAATATTATCCGTAGCGTATAACTTAAGTATGTAATTCATAATTTAAATTATCAATGTGTGCGTGTGTGTTAGTCTTGCTTTGTGTCCTCGATGCGCAAAGTTTTGTCAAAGAGTGATAACTTTATTGTGTTCTCGGCTGATTAACCTTTTGACCGCGGCCGACACCGGATTTTCGTGCCCCTGACGCCACGATGGCTCCTGCGTCTCGCTCTAAATCATGTGTAATATAAAACATTTCTAGTATTTTTTTTTACTTTTATTATTCCTTTGCATGTACCTAGCCTTAGCCTAAACATCATATAAATAACATATAATCTCAGAAACTTGACAAAATCCTCTTTAAAATATACTGTGATTGAACTCAGTAAAAGTCACTGCTAAATAATGTAAGAATAACTTTTCGAGGTCTTTTATCAATGGTAAATTAAAATGCATGAAGCTAAATTACCATACTATTATATTACAATGGTATCCCATAAACATTACGCACTTAAAAATGATTAAATAGTTCACTATTTACCTAGTGTCCTGCGCCCCCGTCGGCTACAGACGCAAAGATGACATTAGAAGTGCGAGAGTTTTTAAAGTGTTAGCGAAATTAATGAGGATTCGATGAGTCCGGCGCAGTTGTTACGAATTTTAGTTTGTCATGACGACGATGGCGATCGTTTCAGACCTTATTCCGGAACAAGTTAAAGCAGTCGATTTCGGGTCTATTATTTTAAACCTTCCTACCTTCATTCATGTTATAAAAAATACGGGTAGGTACTAAGTCGCGACATTAAATAAGTTTTCATAACCTAGTTAACGTTTATTAGTTCTGTTTTTATTATAACTCTGAAAATACTAATACAATTTACCAAATTATTAACTAAACAACTGATTTGTTTTTAGATACTGTTTATGCGAATAATATTCGAAATAAGGCCGGTAAACCAATGATATTAAAAAAACAAAGATGCGTCTTTCGCACTTAAAAGTTAAACCCAAAAAGCAACCCAATTGTGATCCATTCAATCAGTCATGCGCGGTCTCTTGATCGAGTAACACATGTCACGCTGAATTAGAAGTGTCAAAAAAATGCCATCCAGCGCATTTCGTCGGTGTAAAAACTACACAGAAAAACTAAAACTGGGAAAAGATATCTTCTTTCTTTTGTAAGTACATTTTAAACATTAATAGAATGTGTTAAATAATAATTTCATTTATATTATGCAATAATAACGTAACCTCAAAGAACAGGACAACCGTATTCCTTCCACACCTCGAGCGATAAGGACACAAAGCGTGCGAACATAGATCAACATACAGAAGTGACTTTTGATTGAAGCTGGTGGTTTCATATATGTATTTGAAAACATAGTATTTGAACAGTAATATGATAAAATTGTCCTTCAACAAAGGTTAACAACCTTAATAAGTAAGATTGTTCCCACTGCGGACAACTAGGAAAAAAAACACAATTGTTCACACTGTTTTATTTTTACATTGGGCGAGGTATAAATACTTTTAATCATGATTGTTTTGTGTACAAATATAAAGTTTAATGTGTATATAAATATATGTGTGTAAAAATGTTAATATTTTAAATCTAGTTTCATAATAAATTTGGAGCTACGGATAGTGATTAGTTCAGTTTAAAAAACTGAATGATCAAATAGTATGCTTGCCAATATGTTATATTTTACGTCTTGAAAATGTAAATCTACATGGGTTTAGTTCGAATTAATAAAACCATGTACAATGAAAACAAATCAAAATATAGATATTTAGTATCTCGCTGTTAAAATAATATGTTATTAAATTATTGTCTAGTTTAATTATTTATTAGTTACGTTTGCATAGAGCAGCCTAGTAACCTTAATACCGACAACTTTGTACCTTTTGTTCTGTCTCGTTGTTTTTGTTAGTCTATGGCTAACGTGCGGTGATTGGCGCCTGAAGTGACGTTTGCCCACATTACGCGCAAATGACAAAACACTAGCTGTCTTCCTTATTTTTACTGATTTAAGTACGCTTCCCTTTTACTTCGTTTGACAATGTGGTGAAATGTAAGTGTAAATAAAAATGTGTATTGTATGTGTGCTCCCGCTGCGTTCGGCACATTTTTTTCGGTTGTTTTGTGAGCATATAACGTATCTTTGGTTTTTTAATATCATTGCGGTAAACGAGGTTCATTTTAACCTCGATATCTCGTTTTGAAATGTTTTTTTATTGTTGTGGCGTCAGGTAGGCAGCGTTTTGTTTCGCAGCTCGGCTTTTAAAAGGTTAAGGAATATTAATTTAACTGTTGGCTTACTTAACGCGGGGTTCTTGGGAATTCGCCATGATGAATTAATTGTCCCGTTGATATAATGGCCTTAAATGCAGGGGCGTGCTGTTCCCTGGCAAAATGTCCGATTTATAATTTGTATCTCGTATTTACTTATCTTTATATTTCAAAAACACCTAAGTATATCTTTTTATTCCTTGCTAGTAAAAATCTGACAAAGTAAATTCATCTTAAATTACACTTAATAAGGTATCAATTCCACACTAGTTATGAGATCAATGCAGCTTACACGCCAGACAATTACAAAAACGGACAAATAAGTGATCCTATAAGGGTTCCTTTTTCTGTTTGTGGTACAATACCCTAAAAGTATATATTTACAATGCATATGCTCGTAAACGGCTCAAACCATGGCGCAGAACTGTGTAGGAAACCGATTTTAACTAAAGATCGTGTCCGTGTTTACCCGTGCCGGGTATTCGTGTCTGACCTACACGGACACGTGGTACCCGTATACACGTGCCAACCGGATCTGATGGTTGGCACGTGTATACGTGTACCTACCCGTGTAATTAGTCGGTGTTTAAGCCCGTGCCCGGGTACACGGGTAGGCGGGTATTAAAAACCCGCGGGTATTACCAGTTCGTGACAGCAAGATGCAGATTCGGCCCGATGTCAATAAGACTTAGGGTCGAGTGTTATAGAAAATGAGAAAATTTTATGTTCTTATATATATTTATACACATGACTAGCGTTATTGACAGTAGGGATATCACGAATATTCGCATTTGCATTTGCATATGCGATTGATTCGCATCATTTTAAACATTCGCATCGATATTCGCATTCGCATCAAACGATGCGAATGTTTTGTGAATGCGAATGCGTGCTGTACGTCTAGCGCGACCTGCCCGCGAGGCATTTGTCGCTCAGTGCATCCTTTACATATTTGACTAGTTTGACAGAGATGCACTAAGCGACAAACGAGTCGCCGGCATGTCGTGCAAGCCCTCCAGGTTGCGTCGTGTCTCGCTGCGCCGGCCGCCCTTCGCATATGCCGTGCATGTGCAGTACACGCAGAGCGGTATCATGAGATTAGTTTTCACCAATAGAAAGCATTTTTACCCCGATGGTTGTTTATGAATTAGTTCGGATTGTGTTGTTTTAGTTGTTGACAAAAAAAAGTTGAGTTTTTTATTGCTATTTCTTTCTAGACATTCGCATTCGCACATTCGCTTCCTCCAGGTTCGCATTCGCATATGCATTCGCGAATGTGATAAAACTGACATTCGTGACATCCCTATTGACAGATAGAATAAAAATTACATGGAGAT
Source organism: Tortricodes alternella (assembly GCA_947859335.1). Lineage (NCBI taxonomy): Eukaryota > Metazoa > Arthropoda > Insecta > Lepidoptera > Tortricidae > Tortricodes > Tortricodes alternella. The sequence continues at coordinate 13,838,442 of OX401970.1, read as the reverse complement.
ATATTTAGGTTATAATGTATTTTTTAATAAATATATATTATAAATATATATATATCGATGAACGGTACGGACATAATCTTTGCTTTATGATTTCTATAATAGATTTGAAAATAATAGACGCCAGCACCAGCTCATGTTTCTGTATTTAACACTACTGCCCGTTTTTCTTCACATTTTTCAGACATCCACTTTTATATTTTTTATATAAGGCTATAAATATAATGTGTATTATTATAACATTACAATTATATTTTACAATAATTACTATATTCATATTTATGAATAATGTAAATTAGTACTTTACTTAAAAATGTAATCAAATATTATAAGTTTGATTTATATTTTATAAATTATGTTTCAGAATTTGGTCTAATATTGTAAAAATTTACCTCTATTTAAAATGTTTAATAAAGATATTTTAATCGTTTCTCCACACAGCCACAAAACAAGTGATTTTGATTTGTTATCAGAGTAATAATGAAACTAATGTTCAAATATCATTGGTTTCTTCGTGTTCAGAGTTATCTTTGTATGCAGCGATTAATCGGTGATCTTTTTAATTACATTTTCGTTTTTAGATAGAATTCATGTTGATTTAATTTTTAATGTTGATTATGCATGTTAAAATAAAATATCCTTTTTATACAAGTAATATATAAGTTATCTTGTGCATTAAAAGTGGTTAATGACGATTTATCTTTTATTTTTACTTTAATATTTCCTATATTATTATGTTTCATTAAATAAAACTTTTTTATTACTGCTCAATAATTTATAATTTATATTAATCTTTATTAGAAAATACAAAGCAAAAGAAAGCAAAAGAATATTACGGATTAAATTTTTTGTTAAACTTTCCAAAAAATATAATTAAGTATGAAATATAGAGAACTTTTTCAAATTTTTATTATCGTACAAAGGAGTTTCATGTTAATTGCAGTCATTAAAATATGTCAAATAATTAAAGTAAAATATATTTCTTCATATAAAATAATGCGTTCTCCATACCAAAATTTAAAAATTCTAAGCTAACAGCCATTCTGGGGAATATACCCGCTATGTAATTCCGCCTTTGGAATTATTCTCGGAAAGATATCAACACTAAGACACACACACACAACACTATAAGCTTGAGGACTATCGACAATTATGCTCATGAAAAAATATGGTTAATGATTGTTATAGATATTGATAAGTATGACAAACGATGTATGACAATTGACAATAGGACAACCCATGTTTATGGCACATACGGGGATACACTACCAATATGTTTAGTGACGTCGGTGGCTGCAATAGTGCGCTGGCTTTTCCAACATCGGATGAGGCCAGGGCATTATTTAAGTTAGTGCGACTAGGCCTCGCTAGGTGATGAGCAGTGGAATTTGTTTGGCTGGCATAATGGAGCGACATCATCGCCCTGAATGGCGACGAAGCTCTTTATATTAGATTTTTAAAAAAAGGGGATTCCGATCTTTTCTATCTACTTTGATCATTACTATTTTTATACGTAAATTGAAATTATCTATGATAGCGTGTAACATCACACCATAATGTCTCCAAGGAGTCAGTGTGAGAATTGGAGTTATTTGGGATAACGATAATTGACTAGGTCACGTCATTAATTAATGATTAAGACAAAGTCCATTGACTGCGCTAGAAACCACACCTGAGATGTAATTATATGAATGCGCCTTCGAGTATGTCAGAGGTTCAATCATCGTTGTAAGTCCAAAGCTAATTGGTAAACGGAACGCCCCATGTTGCCGTAACTATAGTACAGTCACATTGCTGCTGTTCCCCCCGCCGAAATTGACCATTCCCCACCTTATCTCCGAAACCAATAGGCTAATGCTGAAAAAAAAAAAACTGAAAATAGTTCTTTATCGATAGATTACAGGAAAACCGATAAGTAATCTATGGTATTTAAAGTAACATAGGAAATTTCAGATAATCATGTACGGAACCCTCTTCACGTGAGATTAACTCGCGCTTGTTCGGTTTTTAACACGCTTTTATAGAATTTAATATCTGTTTGTCTGATTGTATGTGTGCGATAAACTTTAAAACGAATGAGTGGATTACAATGGGGCTTTCGATATTATGTTAAGGGAAACTTGAGGCAGGAGATAGGCTATAGAAACATGGAAATAAAACTGGAAGGGGGTAAAAGAGGGAGTTGAAGTTAGTACCTATGGGAAAATCAAATCCTATGAGCTGATCAACTTGAAACTTGGTATTTATAAATAATGTGAGAACTCTTGAGATATCTTCCACGGGTACGCCAACTTGACGCTCACGTCAAATCATACATGTAATAAATATATAATAACTAAAATGAGGAAAAACATATCTTACTTTTCAAACGCTGTTTGCAGTCGGTTTTATTTTTATTTTTTAAATTATATGACTATTGGTACAAACTATCTTAAACGATTTCAGAATATTTTCGCTAAATACAGGTAAGTATACTTATCATCAATATATATTATTTCTATAATCGTATAATTAAAAAAAAAACAAAAAACCGACTTCAAATACCCTTTGCAAAGTAAGATTTTTTTTCTCATTTTAATTTATTATCATGCGATTTAATGACACACATTTACTACATCAAGTAACAATAGCATAATGCCAATTGCTCATCACCATTTACAAACTGTTGCTATCCACGGTGCAAGGATGTCAATCGTTGAGGAGTTCTCCTGGTTGTTCACCACTGATTCTATTTTACTACATGGATTGTCATGAGTAAGTTTCCTCTAAACCTTTTACAAAAATCTATTCGCCACCCGTGAAACAGTTATCATTTAGTAGTTCCGGTGATCATCTATGATCTTCATCGACAGTTCCGCTTCACTAAATAATGCTTTCGGAATGTAACTACTTGAATTATTACAGAAAATACTAAAATTGCTATATGCGTGCCTATAATATTTGAGGAGTTCCATCGATTCCTCATAGATTCTCTCATCACATCTCAATTTTGACTACAACGGGACCAATCTGGAGGTATACCCTACCGATTAAAAAATAGTAGTTTATGCAACGGTTGCATAATGATAGGCCTTAAAACACTAGTGCGGTTTTATGAAACGAGCTTTTAGCGAGTTTCATAATAAGATCGCACGTGTGTTTTAAGGCCAAATTATGCAGAGTTGCATACATAACTTTATCTACACACATATTATAAATCCTCCATGATGGGTTCAGAAACAATATTTTCTGGCAACAAGTTATTTGTTGCAATCGTGGCTGCATATTTCCGATATCCGGCGCATTTACACATCACACACACTCCGAGAAGACTACTTACTATTCATATTTTCAACTAAAATGTAAATTACACATGAACTTTTTCTATTCAATTCAACAAAATTCTACTTTCGTTCAGCAAAACGTCAACGCGGCGCGCAATAATGGCGGCCGTCCGTCAACAACATTTTTTTTTAAATCACAGACAAACGGATGAAGTCTCTATTCTCACGTCACTCGAGATCAAATATTGTGCAGTTTATATTAAAAAAACATACTGAATTGACGTTTCGTATCAATAACTGTTTTAATATCTATGGATACTAGAATAGAGACCCACTTGAGTTTGACAGCTGTTCCAAATTTAATCTCATTTCTTTACTAAAAACGATAAAGAAGTCATGTTATTTCGTCATCGCAGCATTGGTTTTTCCTAATTGGTTGTCAAAATGGTGGTCATTTCCTATGGTTTTTGATTAACCAATGGAGGTTTTATGATATGGGTGTAGATAAATAATTTTTCAGATCGGTTCATAAATGACGGAGTTCTGAGTTAATAAACATAAAAAAATTAACAAAATACAACCGAATAGAGAACCTCCCTTTTGAAGTCGGTTGAAAAGGTATCGCGCCCTCCCTTAATACCGCATAACTCCGTCAAATATGAACTGATTTGGATAATTCTTTTTTTAATTGATAGGATATAGCTGTTACTTTATCCCGTTAAAGTCAAAACTAAGGTCTGATGATGGAATCCATGAGGAATCAATGGAACTCTTCAAATCTTACAGGAACACATATAGCGATTCTGGTATTTTCTGTAACAACTCAATCAGTTGCGTTTCTAAAGCATTATTTGGTGAAATGGAACCGATAAAATGAAGACCACAGATGACCCGCGGAACTCTTCAATGCTAAGGATTTCACGGGTGGCAATTAGATATCTTAATTGAGGTTATTAAGCCAATTATGCTTATCAAAATGCATGTAGTAAATTGTTAATGATGGCGAAGCACCAGGAGAACACCTCAACGAGTAACGTCCTTGCACCTTGGATGACATCACTTTGGCAAAATGAGGTAGAAGAGAGCCACACGTGTACACAGCTTTGATACCTAATAGGTGTCTATCTATGGAGGTATTATAATACCTGTTAAGATTTATTTACAAAATAGTCGCGTTTCACGCGGGCCAGCGTTGCCGACTGCTGATATAGTCAATGGGTGGGCGAAAGGGTTTTAGCAGTTGTTTTTAGGGTTCCGTACCTCAAAAGGAAAAAAGGAACCCTTATAGGATCACTCGGTTGTCCGTCTGTCTGTCTGTCAAGACCTTTTTCTCAGGGACGCGTGGAGGTATCAAGTTGGAATTAATATCAAATACTCAGGTCTGCAATCTCTTGAAGCTATGAAAAAATCAACCTTCTAAGTCACCGCAATCAAAAGATATGGCCGTTTATGTGTCATATTTTGATACTTTCAAGGGAATCTAAAGGGAATCAAAACCTATAGGGTACTTCCCGTTGACCTAGAATCATGTAATTTGGCAAGAAGCAGTGTCTTGCAGCACAAGTAAAGGAAAAAGTCCGAAAACCGTGAATTTGTAATTACATCACATTAAAAAAAAAGTTAAACGGTTACGGCAAAGTTACCCTTTGCAAAGTCGTATCACACTCTACGATTGAACGGAGATAGGAGCTTGCGAAAGTTATTTTTTTGTCTTATTTCATAGGTAGGTTGTAAATGGTTACCCCGTCGTTAAAAGCTATTTTCTTTTTCTTTTTTAGGGTTCCGTACTGACAAGGTACTGTTTCTTTTTCATACGTAATTGCGGAACCCTCGGCGGAACAATCAGACTCGCACTTGACCGGTGTTTTTTGTTAAGCATGCATTCTGCTTTGTTTATTGCGCATGAGTAAGTGTCGTTCGGGCGAATAACCGTAGGTACCTACTCCTAAAATTCACGACAGCTGTTGGAGTTAAGCGTCAGTCTATCACGTGAATAAACCGAATTAAATCAACGTTTCTCATTACAAATCAGTAAATATACATTTGCTTATTTCCACATTAATATAGGTATTACCATTCGGTGACTGATCAATAGGTAGGTAGGTACTTACTATGCGAAATGTTCGCACGGGTCACCTAGTCTAATTTAATTATGGAAAATAAAGCATTGCGATATAAAATTCCACATCATGGTGACAGGTTGTTTCTGATTACCGCGTTCAACGAATAAATAAATACACGTGATATCCCACTACACCCCCCCTCCCCCTTGAGATATTTCGTGATTTTTTTCGAAGCCCCTCCCCTTTTGAGCCTCACGTGTTAAATGGACGTCCCCATACCTGTGTTATTAGGTAATGAAGTATAGGTACCTACTTAGATATAGCATATCTACGCAATGTTAATGAAGAATTCAAGCAAATGAAATAAATGTGGTTATGAACATCTACTGTTATTTAATACATAAAAATTTACTAACTAGTTAGGTATCTACCTGCGCCCTATCTTCAGTGTCAGTCAAATCGCGTCTTTGAAACCAGTTTTTAGTTACCTACCAAGGTACCCATCTAAATTGTAATTAGTTTTGTCATTGGGATATGTTAACTGTTAGAAGTGTAAGTAAGTTATACCTAATTACATCCTTTTTTATCAAATTGGCGTCGACACGTTTAAGTTCAATAAACCAGCGCATTCAATAATGAAATAAACAAATCAATATCAAATTTATTCGTAATATTTAAACTGGTCAGAGGCCCTTGGCAGAGAGGCTTTGACACAGGTTGGCATTTATTTACAAAGGTAATCCTTTTTACTAACAGCTTCCACCCGGAAGGTAAGCTACTACGTTCTAAAATAGAAGCATATTTAATTATTATTCTTGTTCCGAGGCAGAGGATAATACGCAAGGCCCAGCGTGGCCAGTCAATGGGCTGTGCGAGAGATCAACTATTAAACTGTATTTACTACGATTGACGCAGTGCGCAAGGTGGATATAAGGACGGCGGTGCACACCATTTTACTACATCGTAAACAGACCGCCATGTCGTTGGTATCGCACAAAATCCATAAAACACCGACGTGGTAACATTAAAATTAACACCCATATATTTCCGTTCTTCACTTCATAAATATTCACAGTTCATAGTTACACTTTATCGTAGTTTACGATTACAAAAACGGGCGAGACGTTACGCTCTCGCAGCAGTCGTAGAAGCACTATGTTAGTGAGATAAATAAGCAAGCAAAGCGAGTGGGAGCGAGATAGCCAGTAGCGGAGACCGAGACCGCGGACTGCGACCGCGTGCCGGGCACACCACTCGTGAATCAAGTCGCTCCGTCGTCATCTGTCGGCCTTCCCGCTTGCATATCTCATACCAAACAACAAAGTGCTAACCTAACCTAACCATAGTTTTTTTGCCAATTGCTATATCCGAAATTGTCAAGCCGTAATATTGTTCCCTATGCATAGTATGCTCCTTAGAAGAAAAGATAACTGTGTTCGTATTATTATTTTAATTATTAACCGGTATGTTTCACACACCAGCAGAATATTTCTCTTGGAATGTAGGTACCTACCCCTCCAGGGTAGGGTTTAATGTTCAAACGCCAGCTCTGAATCTATTTATAGTGAGTCAATGAACCGGAAATATCGTGGAATATTCTGAATCCTCAAAAACAGATCCGACTTTTGTTGTTTATTTATTTAATGTTTACTTGTACATATTTTTTGATACTTATTAGAAGGATTATAGGAAACAGTAAGGTATCATAATAAGAGGTTTTAAATGACAAATCCAAAAATAATTGTAACGTTCTTATATATGTAAATAAAGACTTACTTGCGTTTAATATTTTTTCTAACTAGTGAGTGGTTCTAAAATAAATAGGTATACTCGGGAAGATCACGTAAGCAACACGCTCTGCGAAGCGTCTGACTACGGTTTCGTCGTCTTCGTCGTATAGGTAAGTTAAGTACGAAGGAAATCGCGAAAAAGATATATCTGATCTAATTTCATTACAAGTAGAGTCAATGAGGTGATCCACCATTTAAAAACAGGTTTCAGTGTGTCAGGCAGTCTCATGATTTTGTTGTACGAGTAATTATCATTATTTAGTAGGTTAAGATTTTACTCTTTCAAAACATTTTGTGCACACCATGCCATATTTAATCGCTGGGCGGATGGATATAAGTAACCCTATCATATGTGCTAAATTGGTAATATTAATCTGTCAAATTATACCACAGATAATTAAAACTTTTAATTAAGTGTGACTTTTTAATTGACTTAGGGAAGATTTAATTTTCGCGTCATGTAGATAGTTCTAATTGAAGATTTGCATGAGTGATAAATTTTCACATTTGACGGGCCGTTTTATTGATCTGATTGTTTGACGAAGACTTAATTATTATTGGTTTTCCTAGGGCGAATTAATTTAAGAGTGTCTTTTGTAGAATTCCCATTGAAAAGACTAGATGTTTAGCTTCCTCTTCTAATACTGCCGAACTACTTCTAAATGAATATATTTGTATTAATAATATATCTCATTTTAAGGTCTCCCACATTTCTGACAGGTATTTTAAAGACGTTCCAACTGTTAATGGTGAAGAAAACGGAGGACTTATGGGGCGTATCATTTAAGGTTCTAGATTCTATCCTAGAGGTCGTTGCACCATCTATGGCCCTTATATTCAATAGTTGCATAGATGAAGGTATCTTTCCCGGCTTACAGATATTCAGTAAAGTAATACCCATTTTCAAATCGGGCAAAAATAATGATCCTTCTGATTGCCGCGCTGTGTCAATTTTTTTACGTTTAGCAAAATATTAGAAAGAATAATGATAACGCAAATGTGACAACTTTTCCATTCGAATAAAATTCACAGCAGTTTGGGTTTTACTAAGGGTGGATTACCTACCTTATTATTATTAAGGTACCTTCACGTTTCTTCTTTTACCAACGACGCGGGTGCCAGCTTTGTTAAATTCATTTTAGAGCCTTAGGAAGACTCTATGCACGATGCTATTGGTGTCTTCTGTGACCTTTCAAAAGCTTTTGATTGCTTGGATCATGACACTTTAATTCGGAAATTAAAATTCTATGATATTTGCGGCGATAACCTTGAACTCATTAGATCTTATCTTACACAGAGATTGCACAAGTTTAGTGACTTTTAAATTTAGCGAACACACTTTCGAATTGGCCCCAATATTTTGAATTCCTTCTGATATCTACATTTTGTGGTATAGACTTAGATTTGTATAAAACCGTAGACATCATTGTTAACTTATGTTATGTTACTGTTTTGAAATAAAAATTTAATCTAATTATTAATTTTTAAAGTGAATATATAACGAAATATCCGGTGAATATTTCAAGCGTCTACCTGTTGCCGTTATCAATATCGAGCAAAAACGAGCAAAAAAATCACGTTTGTTATATGGGAGCCCCCATAAATATTTATTTTATTTTGATTTTTAGTATTTGTTGTTATAGCGGCAACATAAATACATTATCGAGTCGAGTCGAGCATTATCAGGACACATTTACCGGACCCTGTCGAATGACAAGTAGATTTTAACAAAATTAAACATACGTGGCTTATGGCGAGCCGAACAGGTCCCCAATTCTCGGTGAATTCGAGATGATCTCACAATCGAGATTAAACGTCAGTGCATACAGCCGTTTGATACAACTGTACGAATCTGACGTTTAATCTCGCAATCGACATTATCTCGAATGCACCGAGAATTGGGGGCCAGTTCAACTACACTAAGACAAGCAACCCCTAAACGGGTTAAATAGGAGCTGGAAAATTCCTTTACGGCAATTGCATGCGTGCCCAATGAAAGCCCATTCGTTGAGGAAAAATATACCAAATTTAAAAAGTCAGTAGCGTAAAAATTCGTAATATTTTAAAGTTACTCACAGTAATATAATAAATGCGAAACTCTGCTACACTTTTACGGCTAAACCACTGACCTGAAATTTGTTATGGATATAGTTTTAGCCCTGGGGAAGGATATAGGCTGCTTTATTTAAGAATATAGGGTCTGGAAACTTAATTTAAGGCTAGTTCCTGCGTGCTTTTGATGTATTTCTATGTATCTACGCTGCGCGATTACATCAAAAACTACTGGATCAGATTTGGATGATTAGCATAACCGCGAATGGCGAATTTTTAGCATAACCGTAGTATAAACGTTGCACATAACACTAAAATCTAAAAATATAAATTAAATTATCGAATTGAAGGGAAAAAATCTAAATTTATAAAGTCAGCAGCATGAAAATTTGTTGTTTTAAATACTTATACATTTCCACGCAGATGCTGGTCACGGGTAAAAGCTAGTCCTATATGTATATAATATTTATGTAGCACTAACCAAATGGAGAAAAAACTCGGACCAGAAGTATTTCGCTACTTATTCAGCTCTGGGAAAAGTTTTTTTTGTTAAAAATCATGATAGCTACACATTATCCCAATCTTAACGCTTCAACTTATGATGTTTGTTTCGGGAGTTTCTTATTCGAACCCTTTTTTCTTCTTTTTAATCTATAAATAATAATAGTTCCCATCTTAGTTACTACTGGTTATCATACAGAAAGACTTTTAAAGTATAATAAAATGTATCTAATTAGCGGCATGTAATAATGTCAAGCGTCACGTGCAACTTCGTAACGGATATTGTGCCCTACTTCGAGAGGGCGCCGCAGACAATGAAGGTTAACCTTTATGTGAGATGCACACACACATCACACAGAAAACATACTTTTCTTCTAATTACGCTTTAATTTCATCACTATGTCCTTCAATACCCAGCACAAAGTAGGACTTAATTGCTCTAGCTAGAGCAATAAAGTTGCACACAAAATTCATTATTGCACTGTTTTGTTTTCTTTTTAATTTTGATTAGTCGATGAAGAACTTTATACGACGAGCCACCCATTCACCCATTCCGGCCATTCACAGTCCGACGGGACAACCACTTTTCCGTGGACTGTCAAAGTATCAAGACAAGACAGTCCACATGTCGACGGCCATGGCGAGTATGAAAATAAATCGAACAAGATATACATAAGTTTTAAGATAAAATTTTAGATGTTCCATTTTAGCTCCTGAACCATTGCACCATTTATGCACCTCGCATCAATTGATGTATTATTGCGCTCGTATTTTTTAGAGTCCTCGCTTACGCTCGGGCTCCAAACCGACACTCGGCGCAATAATGAATCGTTTGATTGATTCAACAAACTACTATTACTCGTACTTATTGAAATACTTAACACTGAACTTAAAAGCAATACCTAAGCCAAATGTCCACAACTTTCTATCTCAGTTCAAGAACGCTTTTCTTCGAAATAAAATGATGAATACGACTTAATGGATATTGCGGGACTCGGCTGGATGCGAGCAGCACAGAATCGGTCGTTGTCGCGATCATTGGTAGAAGCCTATGTCCAGCAGTGGATATCATCGGCTGATATGACGATGATGAAACTAGCTACATATACTTTCGTCGATCCATCTTCGTTTGCATTATGGTTTAACATTGAGATGCCTGTATGCGCAGTTTTCCTTTCAATGTTTTCCTCCACCGTGAAAGTGTCGGCTAGTTAAAATGTTCAGCCTAACAATCAAAGTTAGACTTTTTTTTCAAATTTCACTTTATAATTGTGTTTAGTTCTTTGAAATAAAATAAACCGTTTCAACTTAAAATCTAAATAGAAGGGTACTTATATAAGTAAGTAAGTTAACTTCTTTAAGTAAGTTAACATTTGCCCCATCATATTTACGTGTAAATGTATGTTTTTACTTGTCAAATTGAATCACTTTTTATGTAAATTATTATTATTATTATTATTATTATTTTCATTTAAACCATTTATAACATTTGTCAGTGCAGTTGTTAATATAATTTTGAAATTTGAGTATGTCGTTACACTTAATAAGAAGGGTTCTATCGTCAGAAAATAAGATGCACTTGTGATCAGTAACATCTGGCAGGTCATTGATGTATAACAGGAAGAGCATAGGTCCTAAAATACTACCCTGCGTCACGCCAGATGAATTATGATTGTAACCAGATCTGAATGTAAATTTTTCATGATTGATGATTTTCGAGATTTCTACATATTGCGTTCTATTGCAAAGATAATTATTAAATTATAAAAATAATTTTTGATCGATAAAATCAATACTAAATGAACTGCAACTAAATGTATCTTATTGTTTAAGCTTTCGGTGATATATTTTACTAAGTGGTAACAGGCCTTAGCTATAGAGCTATTTTGACGAAAACCGAATTGTGTTATGCTTTATATGGACAATTCGGGTAGCGAGGAATGATTCCAAACTTAGGTACTTCATCTATGTTTAAATAGAAAGTACTTATAAATACCAACATGTGAATCAACTCGTTAAAAAACTTTTTGCTACGCTAAGCCGGGTAAAATCAAAGTTTGCTTCGTTTCGTTTTCGATTTAAGAGGACTGTGAACCAGCGGCAAAAATCACCCATAAATCGCAGAAATTAGTTTTGTAGAAGAATACTGAAACAGTAATTAAACTGAATTTTATGATTTTGTTCTGACTGATAACCTATCAAAAGTTGGTCAAAAACGGTTAGCATTTAAGGGGTGGAAATCGTTATCGGCTTTTGTATGGAAAGCCGTAGGTTCACACTCCTCTTAAGCGATTCGATTAGATTATAACCCTGTAGTGCAAAATCTATCGTCGTTTCATATTCGAATATTAGTGAGTGAAAACCATGCAAGTAGTTTGCTATGACAAAGTCTATCCAACATCTTCGTTGGCCAGACTGGACATGGCGGCCGCTTGTTTTATCGAACTCTGTACCTTGCCATCTACACATCCAAAGCCGCTGACGCTCTGATTATTGACTATGTTTACATTTATATCTACTTTGGTATGGTGTATTTGTAAACATCTACTTAACAGAATTCAAAAATGGCAAAAATAACACAGACAGTCACGAGCATAGGTACTTACTGTATGAAAAAAAAAAGGAAATCACATTATGAAAAAAGTGCTCAGTCAGTCACAATCATCGATTTGTATCCAGTTTCTTACAAGTATTTTATCAGTTTGAGCAATCATGAGATGCACCACAACCAAAACAATTCGCATGTTTGTTAACAGCAAAGTTAAAAATTATCTGTTTTAATTATTAGTGACTTACCAGGAAAGTGTTGTTGTTGGGCTATTGTCCTCTGAAACAAAGAAAGTAGTAAAAATATTTTTTGTGATAGTGATAACGCTAAATATATTTTTTTATACACATAGCATAACAGTACATTTATTCGTTTACTATCCTTGATATTTGAAAGTATGTTTGGAAATTTGAAGTCCAACTTGCGTAAGGTCGAAATTTAGATGTAAAACGTGTTGCAGTATGGGCCTTTCCATGAATACTTGAACAATGGCGGCTGTATCATTCCTACTTATTTGCTGGATATTATAAATATTACGGGCATTTATAGCACTGTTTAATAATCTCACCTATCTGACCGACTGGGGTTAAAACTTCAAAGTGACTCTCGATTTTTATTTATTTGCATGCACGCAAGTCGAGTACAGGAGCGTCGCCACCAATAGCTTCCACACCACTTGGATCTTCGGTGTTCAGTCGAATGCTCTTTACACGCTAATGAGCATTCGACTCAACACCGAGGATTCAAGCGGTATGGAAGTTGAGCGGAGCATTACACGGTTCGCAGGCGGGCACGAACTTCGGTGAGTGTGGACGTTATAACGATCATCCAATTCGCGGAAGTGCTCGCTGCGAATTTTCACCCGAATAAAACGCTCTTTGGCGAGCGCATAGCCAAGTAACATTTTTGGTCATATAAAATGAGAATCATAATAGCCACTTATAATTTTCTGAATTGCATTTAATCTGTCGATGATATCCAATACACCCGTATTTATGCAGTTTTGTATATCAGCACACCAAAAACATATCCGTCATTTATGCGCTCGCCTGTAGCCAGTGTAGAAACATTTATAAATAATAAAATGGCCAAGGTTCTTTTGATTACCCCTCTTATGGAATGTGACCCTAATATATTATACGAGGACGTTTCTAATGAAGTTTTATTTTTTAATTGCGAGTTTGAAACCAGTTTCAAGACCAAAACTATCCGAAATGGTACAAAAAAACCTAGGTTTGGTGACAGAGCGAGAGAGAGAGAGACCTAGCTGAAGGGTAGCAGGGCTAAATCAACCCTTATAATATTATCAAATACGAGATATTTTTTTGCAAAAAATATTGTATAACTTTTATAGTTTAACATTTACTATTTAAAGAATGAAAAAATAAACTAGCCAGATTATTTAGTCGGTTCTACAAGGTTGCCAGATGGTTGCAAAATTATTTTGCAAATAATTCAAAAATATGTATTGAGGCACGGTAAAATTTTAACAGCATATTATTTATGACTAAAAATAAATATTTAAAAAGGTATCATTTCGGTGATCGAAACAGTTAAAATGTATAGTCATTAGCGCTCTTTTTACATTCGGCGAGGTATATTTCATCTGTCTGATTGTTCCGACTTATCTCCGAAACGGCTGGACCGATTTTGACGGAACTTTCACTAGAAGATAGCTGATGCTATAAGGAGTATAGCTGCTTCAATAAACTCGTGAAAGGTAAGCCTCGTGTCAAAAACAACGCCAAGATCCTTCACGGAGAAGACCCTGTTAAAGGCCTCAGTGCCGGGGAAGTATTGGGTAAGTATCGGGTTGTGAGCACAAAACGTGCACACAACACTTAGACGTATTAAATGTGATGTCTATACTCCACTGAAAAACCCGAGGTGATATCTTCTTGCAAGGACACACAATCCGCACTTCGTTCCATACTAACACTAATTTACGTATATTTAGGGTTGATTTTCAAAATCCTTAAATTATGCTTATTTATTTGTAACCAATAACTAACCTTACCTTACCCTACCATATCCTTATACCAACTTTTATGGTTCTAATTTAAAAAATGACGTATCTTCATACAAACTTTCATCGCCTATATTACTACCTCAGGGGGTGAATATTCAAATAAATATTATGCTATATATGTCTCCAGATCATAAACTATAATAACCTAAAATTTGATCAAAATTTGTGTAGTAGTTTACGGATAAATGACGCACAAATTAACCGACAGACAGACAGACAAGAAAAAAATTAAAAGGTGTTTAACGCCTAATTGCCAAATCTATCATTAGTTTTTAAATATATTTCATGTACAAGATCGACTTAGTTAGCCTTTTATTATGGATATAGAAACCATCCATACATAATTTTATTGTCTTGTAGTTGTAGAAAATAGTCTTCTTTACATTGGAAATCAGGTAATTTATTTTATTATGGTATACATAAAACAATGAACAAGTTATTTAAGTCGGTAAATCATGTTTTCAGCTTAACTTGCCTGATCTGATCTAGGTCATCAAAAATATAATGGTATCGACGTCTGTTATTACGGGTCGGATTACGCGACGATCGATGTATTGTCGCCTGGCACTCGTTTTATACACGTACAATGGTTAGCTTTACATTATTTATTTATTTTAATGCAACAATAAAAATCTTAATTAAATAAAAAAAAGATATAAGTATATTGGTTTATGGATTATATATATGTACTATACACCGTATTTTGGAATATACTCAAAACTAGAAATCAGTTTGGTCAGAATCGAGAGTAGAATCCATTTTAATTGTATTTTAACACCGGTTATTATTATTTTTCCGAAAATTATTAATGTGGTCAAAGGGATGCGTAAAGTTACACGTCAAATAAATAAAAAAGTTTCAGAAATAACAAATTGGCGCCAACAATATTTTTTTTCACCTTAGCACCTCAATCAAACAGGTTTTGCTGTTTAAAAACTGTGAGCAAAATTCTGTTTTGCTGCGGGCGTGAGACAGACTAACTTTTAATTTTTTTTTTATGCCGCGAACAGTGCCGAATCTATTCACAGAATTCGAAAGATTTTAACATCATTTTATTCTGTCCGATCACGTTCCGTGTCCGATACGAAAAAAGCGGAAGATAGATTCGATTTTCAAATTCCGTAACTAGTAGGTCCAGAAAAGATACACAATAAAACGTTCCGAAGCACACATAACCGTAAAACTGCAAATCATCTGTTAAGGTTTTTTTGATTATTATATTTTTTCTGAATAATCGAATAGGTAGTTTTAACAATCTTTCGGTAATATTGTGACAGAATACCGCGGGTGCAGTTTCAGAACGCATCTTTAAAAAATAGCGGGATTCAAATTTTTATTGGTTTCTTCTTCTGATACAAAATTGGATACACGTGGAATATCATAAATATAATAACAAATCTTGTAAATATGAGTGAGTCCAGTGACGACTCAAATAGACAAATTTTATTTGCTTTTTGTTCATACTTTTATTTAAGCTTGGCCCATAGGAAACTGCTATAAAATAAACTGTAAGGTGTACCCTAACACTGCCATTATTAACTTTTATTTACCTAGTTTTAAAATTAACTAAGATATTACGGCTTTGAATGAAAGTCGTCTATGGACATTTGTTTTTCAAATAGCTCTTCAATCAACTAAGATATAGAGCTAATATATCTACTCGATCGACTACCATTAGCGCCCTCTACAATATAACATAGGTTACGATAGAAATTCCTGTCAGGAGCAGTTTCGTCATGGAAGTACGAGTAGACCCTTTCATGAGCTTGACTTGGCTGTAACTCGTAGACCATTTATCTGATGAAAAAATGTTTTAGACAGAAGTTGCAGGACATTCCATGTTTACAGACTTTTCCAGCCTAGATGACTCTGGAGAGATATTCTTGAAAATCTGATTTTAAGTATCATTTTTCCAATATGGCGGCGCGAGCGGCGGTCGCTCGAGGTCGCATATTCTGAATATTAATTAGGACACCAAACTGTAACACCCTACCGAATTACAAATCTCCCTGACCGTATTTCCTAGGCCTAGGCCTAAAGTATTTCTATCCGTAGTTGAACCTAACCTTTAGTTAATCTTTGATTCAAAGATTCCTAGTAATTTGATATAGATTTCACCACTAAAACATAGACGTTTTCTTGCTCATTAGGTATTTAGGTATTCCTCCATCAACTAGTTTTAGTTGTGTTAATGTTTATACACTTTTAGTTAACACCTATTATTATTTTCTGTTCAATTCCAATTATAATTCTATTTCAATTAAATCTTAACTCGTAAACAACTTTTTAAGGTTAATTTTTCGTTATGCGAATATAGTTCTTAATATCCGTTTGGTAAGGACTACTATATGTCAATGGCAGCGTGAGAGAAATAATAACAGCCGCTCTTTGCGATATCAAGTGCAAGACAGTTTATTAACATAATATTGAACTTTGAGACCGCTAGCGTCATCTAGTGACAGGCATGTTACTTAAAACTCTAAATGAAATAACATGCATTATGAATGAATATCGATGATTCCTTATACAGGGTGTCCTTGGAAGTATGGATCAAATCGAACAGGGACATAGAGGCGGTCATTTCCAAGAATTTTAAGCGATAAGTGCTGATACGATTCTTGACGGTTCAAAAGTTATGTTTTTTTTTTTAAGACAAATTCGCTGTTTACCGAACGAAAAAACGCTATCGTAACGCTATTGGCTTATTTTATTTTTGAAATAGGTTATGGGCAGTGATGCAACGAATACTACTTTTACGAATACGAATACGAATACGAATATCAAACCTACTATTCGGCGAATACGAATACGAATACGAATATCTCGCCATGGTAAATACTTACTAGGTAATTTATCGAAGTGTTTCCATATGTCACTTTGTTCTCGTTTACGAGAAGACATTTTCAATTCAACTTCAACTTCTTTAAATTCGCAGCTGCCTCAGAAAATAAATAAAACAATACTCTCTTGCTTGACTTGTGCTCACGACTGACAAATGAAATGAATGAAAGGAAAGGAATGAATGAATCAATCCATGGTTCATAATCGTAATGATAGGGAAACTCCCGGAACCGCGGGAACTGTATAAACTATGGCCGGGGAGTCCCCCGTCGCGTCGTCGTTGCGGTTCAGGGCCTCTGCATACGTCATATGTTTACGCGCGTTTTTCAAATCTGCAGTAAATAGAGTTGCGTACAAAAATATCAGTTTTTTAGGGTTCCTTCCGTACCTCAAAAGGAAAAAACGAAACCCTTATAGGATCACTCGTGCGTCTGTCTGTCTGTCTGTCCCTCTGTCACAGCTAATTTGCTCCGAAACTACTGGACCGATTGAGCTGAAATTTGGTATACATATGTAAGTCGGTGACCGCAACACGGACGCGTGACGTAAATATATGAACTTTAAACATGAGGGCCACTTTTGGGGGGTAAATTAGATTTTTTTTTTTTAAAGTTATGCAATCTATATTGTGTGACATATCAAATGAAAGGGCTTATTGTGAGTGATTTTAAATATATTTTCTTCTGAATTTTAAGTAAAATAGTTTGGAAGTTATTTAGGAAAATAGGCGAAAATTTTCCATTCCCCCCCCTTAATTCCGAAACTACTGGGGCTAAAATTTTGAAAAAAAATACTGAAAATAGTTCTCTACCTATAGATTACAGGAAAACCTATAAGAAGTCTATAGTATTTAAAGTAACCTAGTAAATTGCAGATAATCATGTACGGAACGGAACCCTCTCCACGCGAGTTTAACTCGCACTTGTCGGTTTTTAAATATTCATATTAGTATTCGCCGAATACGAATATTCGGTAAATGTCTACTATTCGGCGAATACGAATATTCGTATTCGTATTCGTTGCATCACTAGTTATGGGATAATATACCTCTTCTAAAATTGTACTAATAGCTTAAAAAAAAATCATTTAGTCAGAAGAATAAATCGTTTCCTACAAAGACTTCTGTCTAACAAAGTCTTACTCGATTTTGTAAAAAATCTCGTTATTATAGTATTCAAAGAGCTATGCAAAGACATCCTATTTGAGGTTGTAGAATAAATAACATTATTTTTACCCTTGCTTTATATGTAAGGTAGCTAGCGTAAAAAGCAGCTTAGTAAGTTAAATATCTTCGATAAAATGTGACTGTGACATACAGGCAAACAGACAGACAGAAAAACGAACATGGCGAAACTATAAGGGTTTCCAGTGAGACTACGGATCCCTAAAAGACATGTTTTTCGCATTTGGGTTTTTATAACCATCATTTTGTTTAGCTTGTCTCCAGTACAACATTGTTTTTAGGGTTCCATCTAGGAACCCTTTTAGTTTCACCATGTCCTCTGTCTGTATGTATGTAGGTCACAGAATTTGTATTTTTTAACGATTATAAATGTTTGCTTTCGCTTCGCAAAATTCGCTTGCTCAGATACATAGTGAAACAAGTATTGTAATTTTTAGGGTTCCGGAGCCAAATGGTAAAAAAATATTATGGATTCGTCATGTCTGTCTGTCTGTCTGTCCGTCCGTATGTCACAGCCACTTTTTCCCGACACTATAAGAACTATGCTGTTGAAACTTGGTAAGTAGATGTATTCTGTGAACCGCATTAAGATTTTCACACAAAAATAGGAAATAACAATATATTCCCCATACTTAGAACTGAAACTCATTTTTTTTTCATCAAACCCATACGGGTGGCGTATTTATGGATAGGTCTTCAAAAATGATATTGAGGTTTCGAATTTCATTTTTTTCTAAACTGAATAGTTTGCGTGCGAGACACATCTAAAGTGGTAAAATGTGTGCCCCCCGCAACTTCTAAAATAAGAGAATGATAAAACTAAAAAAAATATATGATGTATATTACCATGTAAACTTCCACCGAAAATTGGTTTGAACGAGATCTAGTAAGTAGTTTTCTTTTAATACGTCATAAATCGTAAACCGCAATTTACCTTTCCTTTTTCATTTTTAGGGTTCCTTACCTACAAGGTGTTCTTGGTGTCTTTCCATACGTAAGTACGAAACCACGGCGCGCGGGTCAGACTCGCACTTGGCCGGTTTTTTATTTTTATTTATTCTACAACTTCGAATGGCGTGGCATTGGATAGCTCTTTGAATACTATTATGGGTACGGCATTACCAATGATTTTGGGGAACTTTTTAGGAAATATTGAGGTCTAAATGTGTCATTTCTGTTGGAGGATTTACCCTCCGATACACCCAAAACTAAATTCTGAAATTCTAAAAACTTTGTTAGAGTCAAAAAGTAACTTAAATATATAAGTTTATAACTATTTGTCTGAGGTTAAAATTAAACCGAATTTTGGTCGTTAGGACGTGTCGTTAAGAGCACCAAATAAAAGAGATAGATAAAATGTGCTCACAGATGACTGTGCTGATACGAACCAACAGACGTCATCAGTAACCATTGTACATTTATATGCGGACAGATAAGAACTTGAAGACGTCCTTGAACCAGGGTTTCATAATAGTCTAAGATTCGAATTAGAGACGATTTGCACCCATCTGGATTTCTTTAGACAACCCACTCGCAATATATTTTTAACATACAAGATGTAGAATCATTTTCATCCATTAAACAGATGGGTGCAAATCGTCTCTAATTCAGATCCTCTACCACTAGTGGCTCCGTGAGCTGTAGACCTCGCGACAAACTTAATTTTGCCGTTGGAAAACGGATATCCCCATACATCGACATAGGTTGTAGTCAGTTTAGCAACACCGCAAATAAGTTTGTAATCGTAAAACCCCCGGCATTTAAAAAAAAATAGAAAAACTGAATCGACAAAAAATTCTATATAATAATCGAACTTGCTCACAAAATTTCACGAAAATCGGTTTAGAACTGCGGCCTGTAGACGAGAACAAATGGACATCCGCCGGACATACGAAAGCATTTTTTGCCCAAGTTGAAACGGAGACGCTTCTTTCGCTTCGCTTCGCTCGCTCGGTCGATAAAAGTGCTCAGATTTCTGTGTGTTGATTGTTGTCAAAAAAAATCATTAAATGGTCAAACCTTTAAAATAATGACAGACCAATAAATCTTTGATATGCCTGTTCGGAATGAAGGATCCTCCAGCAGATTATCGAAGTTTCGTTTAGCGTTAGAGGAGTTTGATTTCGAAATAATTTACATAAAAGGAAAAGATAACTCGATGCGCTATCGAGGATAACTTTAACTTCACTACCATTACCATGAGTTGCGCAAACTACTCTCGCTAGTGTCGGTCCCTTTTACTTGTATCGGCAACAAGCAGTATTTCCGATAGTTTACGCTAGCGAGAACGGTTTGCGCAACTCATGGTAATGGTACTGACGATTTAAAAGATATGAATAATCGAATTATAACGTTAATGTCTAGAACACAAGAACGACGGTTAGATGATTGGTGTGGTAACTCTAATATATCCACAAACGAAAGGACTGATCACCCTCGAGCCGCGGAAATATTATGGAAACCCAGGAGTTTGGTGGAATTGTCATTTAAAGAAAGCGAAGTAATAACGATTTTAAGAAAACAAGGAACGGTTTATGGTTTTAATTTAAATTGTTTATTATTAATTTGTGATGTGTGATATATTCTATTTTATTATTTAATGTTTTGACAATCTCAACTTTGAATTCATATATTTTGACATGTATTGAATATAATGTGATTTAATTTGAGAGATAAAATAAATCTAAATCTAATCAAAAATCGAAAAATCCTTGATAATCACAATAAAATAATAACTGTTTGCGTTTTGTCCACAAGGAACATCGCACTGATGTCCTGTTTAATATGAACCTTGTCACAGATTCTAGTACATTAGAGATCACAGGCGAATATCGACCTTTTAAGGCAAAGATCTCTTATAGAATGATCTAGATCTGAATCGATCCATAACGATCTGAATTTGAAAATCGAAGTAACCAAAAAGAAATTGAAAGTTGCCAGTATCAAAAGATTATTTACGAGTCGAGTCAGTGATAATGCCTTTTACAAGTCATCTAACTAGAACCGAGAAGTGGGTTCCTCCTGCCTGGTGCATTGCGATGCGCGCGCATTAGCAAAAATGACCGTCATTTATGTTATTTTTTGTCGAGTAATGCTACGGCTACACACATCGCGATAACGCGAA
Organism: Tortricodes alternella; assembly: GCA_947859335.1. NCBI lineage: Eukaryota > Metazoa > Arthropoda > Insecta > Lepidoptera > Tortricidae > Tortricodes > Tortricodes alternella. Next base: position 13,817,051 of record OX401970.1, on the reverse strand, counting down.
TATTCGCATTATCGCGATGTATGTAGCCGAATATTCGCAAATGCTTCGGCACTTCGCCCGAAGCCGAAGCCCCTTCGCCCCGCTGTCGGTAAATTTGCGCACATCAAAGGCTTTTATCGCGATGAACTTCGCTTGCGCGGCCACACTTCAGTCGGCTCAACTTCATCGTGCGTAGCGGACGTACTGTCAACTGCAAGCGGCGACGTATTGTTTACGATTTCATGGTTGTTCACGATGGATTGGAGTAATGACAGAATCTTAGAATTTATTTACAATTACGAGGATGAGCCTATACTATGGAACCCTAAAGAATAATTGTTGAGCGCCATAAAATACAGAGCGACAGCTTCGTCCATTTTTCCGCGATAAACTCTGCGGCAATGCTCTCTATAGCAGTATGGCCATGCACATTCGCCGTAGGCCGAAGACGAAGTTTTATCGCGATAATTCTATCGCGATGTGTGTAGCCTTAGTAGGTCGCGCGGAAAATGTCAAGATCAAGTGTCGAACAAATTGATTTAAGATCGGTATATATTGTTCTAGAACCCCTAATTGCCAATCACTTACCAGCTAGATCAAAGGGGAAATACACATTCAGCACAACTTCCTGATGTGGAAAACAAGGTTTTCTTTATTTTCTTGTTCATTTTCCTCACACAATGTATAGTAAAACGTTGTATGATACACGTGTTCAAAAGGTAATTGCTAACGAGGAGTAGCAGGTGACTAGTGCCCAGTCCCTCTCATTTTTAGAGGAAGTCTGTGCCTAGTAGTGGTATAGAGGTTGATGATGATGATGATTATACATAATTCTAACCGTGATTGCCAATTTTTTGGTGGTTTCCATGTTACACATTTTTTTTGAATTCCTCGTTGTTCTGATAAAGATGATATGTCAATAAATAACAAATACACTGCAATCCATGTGATGCATGTTCCATTCGACGTACACATGCATGGAAGCATTGTCAAGTGGCCACTTTCGAAGGATTAATAAGCAGTCATCAATTGTATTAATGGAAGTTTGTGCATGCCCTATGAGAGTCCGTTATTTGAAAGAAAAAATGTAAATTTAAAGTCTTTACTATAAAAATTTTCGTTATATTTTAAGATACATTTCCACGCGGACGAAACTGCGGGTATAAGTAACTCTTTCTGTCAGTCTGTCTGTTACGTTTTCGGGTCCAAACCGCTGAGTCGATTGAGATAAAAATTGGCATTCTGAGAAAGGACATAGGTTGTTTTTCATCCCGGAAAATTGCAAAGTTTTCGAGGATAATGCGATAAACGTCTTCTACGGGACTGAGCTAAGCGCGGATCACAGGCATAAGCTAGTTAATAATAGTACCTATTCACGTTGATAGAGTTAAATCCGACAATTTCACTTTTATAGCACACACATATAGGTATATGCAAGGCGGGGGACGACCGACTTAATTCATGATCATTGGAACATTAACTGTCCCAGTTATCGTGTGGCCTCGCTACTGCGATGCATCGCATCTTTTAACTGAACCTAACGGCGTAGGTACTTAACAAGGTGTAATGTTGTCATTTTTACATGGTCAAGTGACTAAAACTAAAAATACACATACATACATACATATTATCACGCCCGAAATCCCTAATTGGGGTGGGCAGAGCCACAAGACTACTTGTGGCCACGTTCGATTAATTAGTCCTAAGATGGTATGATGAACCGTATGGTGACAGGTGATCAGGTGGTAAAAATACAAACCTAAACATAATATAAATAACAAACATCACACCACAAATGTTGAATTACCACCCAAATTTTATCAATCCAGATGAGATCACATGTGGGTAGTCAAATCATTGCCGAACATGGTTGATAACGATGCATTGAGACAAACAATAGACTTTACGAACTAATTTCGATTGCGATCATTAGCGTATTATGGACATACTACGCTAATTACTTATTAAATCGATTTGCATACTTTTGTATAGGTACCTCTTGCTGTTGCTGATGATTTTGGGCCACGATCCTTATACCACTTAGTTCCAGCGACCGAGGGTCCAAAGACCTACTGCGAGGTTTCTCCGAATAAAATTCAACCCTCTTCCCTTTCTTCCACCTGAAGTAATTCGCCATGTCGGCCCGCTTTACTGACGCTTCCCACTAGTACATTTTCTCGATATACGCGGCTAACACAGGCGCCGCAGACGGCATATTGTCCCACTTGCCGCGAGGTTATACCACGCAGACACCTCTCGAAGTACTGAGCGATAACGCCGGTGTCACGAGACGACTATCGTTATGCAATGAAACATTACGTACACGTTCGATTTCCGACTTTGTTGGTTCAGAAAAGGATCTGGGAAATGAGCGTGGGAGATGCTCACAGGGCAACGTGCTTTATCGTTTACGATGAAAACATTGCCCCCTTCCGGCGCGTGCCGTAAATGTCCACACATGTTTAAACATGGTTTACACGCTGTATGTAAGTTACTTCGCAAACAATGTAAACCGTTCCAAGCAATTCATGTTTTAAGACATTTTGTTTAATCAACCGTTTTATTAAGTAAATAACCCCGGGTCCCGTATTTACCTGTGCACAACAAACAGTATACCTCTTGTAAAAAAACGGTTGATAACCGGGTAACCATTTAAGACTTACCTAAATAAAATAGGAAATAACTTTCCGCAAGCTGATATCTCTATGCAACTTTTGATTGTGGTAGGTAACGACTTTGCAAAGGTTTTTTGCTTGGCAAATTTCGGAGATAAGGGCTAAGGGAACGGTAATTTTTGTATATTTTCGCGTGGCCCCCTTGTTCAGTAAAACAATATATATTTAAACATTTTATTCATGCAATATAAGGGGGCATGCAAGTTCTCTAACTATTGCAAATTTAAAGTTTATAAGATTAGTTGTTGGTAAATAAACGACTGTGACTACTGACATAAGGTTTCCTTTTTTAACCCGCTTTTATTAGCTTCACTTATAAATAACAATGTAATAAAATCTTAGAAGTCAATTTTAACCTACTTCTAATTGTCGTAACTATTTGAAACTTTGCAAGTGTATTCAATACTGAGCACAATACAATAGGAGGAGGATAGTGGAACACTTCAATGAGTACTAGTAAACCCCTCGAGTTTAGACTCATTTGGTTTGTTTTGACGAGTCCAATACATTACCTCGGTTATGAGGGTCTTTTGTACTTAGTACTGCGTTATTAATAAAAGCATGGTTTTTTAGTTTTTGTCAACTATAATTATTACCTATTAGGTACGGAACCCTAAAACTGAACTCTTACAGTATATCAAGATGAGCACGTCAGTGTAGATATACAATGGTGTCGACGTCAATCTTAACAATTACTCGTAATTTGTTTACCTACTAAATGACTACATATGTTACTATAATACTTACTTACGTATGTAGCTGTGAATTTGTATTAGGTATATAACTATCAAATAGGACGATTTTGACTTTGAACACGACGCATTTATTTTAAACAAAATTACGAGTCTGAGCAAGATGTGTGCAACGAAGTTTAGTGTTAGCCAAATATAATATTTAATCCCTAACCCGTAGGCAGACGTCGCGTGGGGACTTCTGCTCAGTCTCTCTAAGAGAAAAGGCCTGTACCCAGCAGTTAGACGCATATAGGCCGAGGATGACGATGTAAGATAACAAATAAGAAAATAAAAAGATTTCGTGTCACCCACGATTAAGTTCATAACTAACTACAACCATTCCGCCGCGTTTACAACTCCCTAAACACCTTTAGTTTCAAACATGCAGCGCACGGCAGCGTGCGAAGGCCGAGCGAAGAAACCGGCCCACTCACGTCGAGCATTCTTTACATGAACTGTTTCGAGCCACTTTAGACCAAGAAGCCAATTCTGGCTTCCACACGACGAATGCCACAAAAATGTCTGCAGCGACGGAAAATCGTATTCTCGGTGCCAATAGAGATGATTTATGATGAATGTCGTAGGATACTACGTGCGGTCTATGGTAAGTCTGCGTTTTGTTATCTCGATTATGCAGTAGTTGTAATAAAAAAAAATATACATGATCGTTTTATTAAGTATTGAAAATTTCATAATGTAGGTACGTACATTATTCATAAATTTTAATGTAGTATGTGTATTCAATAAGTATATTTTAATTTATTTTAATTATTTTTAACACTTGGTTGAATGAAAAGGACGTGAAGCGAAAAACAATATTTTGGTAAAATAAACAAGTTACTAAGGCTAGGTACTGAGCTACATTATAACTGTGCAATCTCAATGGTTGCTCAAGATGATATTGGCCGTCAATATTAACTACTGACGATCAATATAATTGTGTCAAGTACTTCGTTTAAAATAGCTTACTTCGAATAATTAAAGTTAGTATATAACGGAGACTCAGTCCAATGAAAAGAAGAAAAGGAGCTATCCTTCCCCTGCGCAGAAGGCTTGGCTGATAGCCCTTATCGAAACGCTTCACGAAGGGAAGTTTTCCCCAACATTTAACAAATAAAGAGTCTGAGAGAAGTTGGATACAAATTGCCGAATTGCCGTTCCGGCACCAACAAAGCGTGGATGGAATCGAGTAAAGTAACGCCGCCATGACAGATTATAACATGAGATACAGTCTCGACTACTAAAGACTATTCGTTGCATGTCAAGCGCTAGGAGGTACATATCTCGATACTCGAACGAGAATATAAAAATTGCTTGCTGCCGGGATCATTTTTTTTCGAGATATCTCGAATACGAACCTATCTCGAAATCGCGAGAATTCGGTCCCAGTCTATATGACTATCTCAGTATCTATTACAGCAATACTGATAAAACTTTAATTAAGTATAAACACACCTATTTTCATGCAGAATACCAAATGACGTTCGTTCATGTGCCTTCAATGGGTATCGATTTATAAGTCTCAGAAAATTCACGTAAGGTAATCAAAAATATAAGGAACCTCTCGTTGTTCTTAGGGCTTGCCAATGTTCGTTGATTGCGAGATTCGAATATTCGATTTGTAAACAAGATGATATTCGAATTATTTGGATAGCCTGGGATTACATAAAAAACAGCTTTTATCTACACCCATATCATAAAACCTCCATTGGTTAATCAAAAACCGTATGAAATGACCACCATTTTGACAACCAATTAGGAAAAACCAGTGATGCGATAAAGAAATAACATGACTTCTTTATCGTTTTTAGTAAAGAAATGAGATTAAATTTGGAACAGCTGTCAAAACTCAAGTCTCTATTCTAGTATCCATAGATATTAAAAAGTTATTGATACGAAACGTCAATTCAGTATATTTTTTTAATATAAACTGCACAATATTTGATCTCAAGTGACGTGAGAATAGAGACTTCATCCGTTTGTCTATGATTTAAAAAAAATGGTCTTGACGGAAGATCGTATTTGCCGCCATGTTGACGTTTTGCTGAACGAAAGTAGAATTGTTTTTGAATTGAATAGAAAAAGTTGTTTGTAATTTACATTTTAGTTGAAAATATGAATAGTAAGTAGTCTTCTCGGAGTGTGTGTGATGTGAAAATGCGCCGAATATCGGAAATATGCAGCCACGATTGCAACAAATAACTTGTTGCCAGAAAATATTGTTTCTGAACCCATCATGGAGGATTTATAATATGTGTGTAGATAAAGTTATGTATGCAACTCTGCATAATTTGGCCTTAAAACACACGTGCGATCTTATTATGAAACTCGCCTATCGGCTCGTTTCATGAAAACCGCACTAGTGTTTTAAGGCCTATCATTATGCAACCGTTGCATAAACTACTATTTCTTATACATAATCAGTTCGGATTGCACACCATAGTTGTTCTTGAAACCTTGGAGATAGCTTGTAAGATATAATGATACCGAATAAAAAATCTGAATACCTAATATTTAAAAGGATTGAACAAAGCTTTTTCATAATAAACACGTGTCTACCCTATTGCATGGCTTTTAAAATTTTATCCATTTCAAAGACCCCAATTTTCTGGGATTTCAAAATGGATAAAATTATTTAAGTGGAAAATACTACCTATTTACACGACGCGCCTGTCTGTATGTCTGTCTATCTACCTCAACGTTTATTCCAAATTGGCTCAGAATCAGCTGTTTGGGTTTAAATGAAACTTTGAGGGATAGTTAATGGTATTTTTACCTTAGATAATAGTTCACTTAGAGGTCTCGTGGGGTTTCGCAGAAATGACATTGATGGTTTTATGACAAATCATGCCAATCCCGCACGGATAAAGTCGCGAGTATATCTAGTATAAAATAAAAAAAAAATATGGTATTTAGTGTGGTGTCATTTGTAAGCACGCGGTTTAAATACTGTTAGTTTTTTTATATTAAGCTATATACAAAAAACATGTCAAGAGATAAGCTAAAAATGTCCCTCTTTATTTAATTACCGAAACTATGGGAGGCTCATAAAAAAATACAGAATACGGATGTGAATTTTCTGTAAAAGAAAATTAAAAGTATAAATGAATACATTTTTATGAATATGTATACGTCCGATTTTAAGATTTTGAGCTGGCAAAGACGAACTGTTCTCGGTTTCTCAATTATTTAAGTGAAATTGAGTGAAATTTCCAAATATAATATATTAACTTTGTGCATCTGGTGTATTTGTATTTGAGTAATGCAATATTTAGGAGTGATTGGAATTAAATCGCTATAGAAGTTAGCGCGTATTTTAGGTTACGTTATTTAATTCCGACTCACAATTAATCGCTTATTTTTTTAAATTGCTAACAACCTTAGCGCTTAAAGTAGATAATATCGTGACAGGTTTTTATATCACGATATTGGGGCAAATTCGAAAGTGTGTTCGCTAAAAAAACGAAAAAACTAAACTTAAGATAAGACACGTCAAACTTAATTATGACAGCTTTGCGCTATACAAAGTTTTCCGTTTCGAATTGGACACATTGTCTACTTTAAACGCTTAAAAGATCCATATAAACTTATAGCCAACATTTCATACTAACTATAATCTGTTCAATGGTTCTGATAAGCGTAGTCTAAGAGACACTCAAATGCAACTAGAGCACTTTCATATGTACTATGAATTGATATACAGGGTGACATCGAAGACGTGATCAGAAACCAGTTTTTCAGACTCGGTAATTGATGGCCATTTTCAAGCAATATTAGTTACAAAAAACAAAAGCAATTTTTTTGCTAATTTACACCTACTGACTATTCTTAGCTCACCCTTCGTAGGGGTAAATTAACAAAAAGAAATGCTTTTGTTTCTTGTAACTAATATTGCTTGAAAATGGCCATCAATTACAGACTGAAAAACTGGTATCTGATCACGTCTTCTTGTAACTTCTTGTATATCAATTCGATTATAGTTAGCATAAGCATAATAGATAGACACTATTTACCGCTTTTCTCTTGTCAGCGCCCTCTGCCGGCACGCTAGGGCCCGGAACGGACGCTCTGCCACGGAATATGTCCATCATTTTTGCCATCGCACTTGGTCTTCTTGTTGCTGAAGCCGTTACCGTGTGATAATACTGTTAAAAATAGTAGTTAGCGCGTAAAGAGTTAATACCAACGCCCAAATCTTTGTAGGAAACTGGTTTACCACACTAGTGATTTAACTATACGCTATTTTCTTAATTACTAGACTTTATCGTATGAGTTTTTTTTTATATTTAAAGAGGTCGACAAAATATACAAACCTATTTACGACTATATATAAATAGTAAGTAAAAGCAGGAGGGGCTCACTCGCGCATTCGGCCGCTTATTTTATGCTCCACCGCGGTGTCTGCGCTCTCCGGCATTTTAATAATTCTTAACGTAAAGACTTTTCTTTTTAAGACGATCTCATCGTCACTTATGACGACGAGATCGAAATGATTTAGATTTAGATATATTTTATTTCTCAAATTTAATTACATTATATTCAGTACATGTCAAAATATATGAATTCAAAGTTGAGATCGTCAAAAGATTAAATAAAATCTCACGGAAATTATCGAATGGGGTATCTATCGTTGGATAGGTCCTCCAAAATTACGTGAAGGTTTGCAGTAAGGTTTTTTATTTGAATATTTGGCGAGATATGAGGTCCTAAAGTTGTAAATATTGCGTGACCCCCTCTAACTTTCCAACGGTGATATTTAATGATCTAAAAAATCTAACTTTTACGAAAACGGTTCGTTTTTATTTGATTAAGGATCAAAATTACTGAAAAATATATTGTTTTTTAATTCTGATTTTAGGTTTTTGGACATCCTCATCAAATTCATGTCATGTTTTATATCTACGGTGTTAGTCTAAAAACAGTATTTTCGGAAATAATTGCAGATTTCGTTTAAACGCCATACATTTTGTACAGTCTAACGACATCTGTGACGTCGTAGCTGTTGTCCGTTTTGTATGGAGTGTTTTTGCGAGTGGTATGAACAATGAATCTTCAAAGCTTCATAACTCATAACATAAACAACATAATAATGTGTTGCGTACACAGATCTGTTTCTATTACTCAGCACTTTCCAACACAAGAAAAAAAAATGCATGTTCCCTATATTAGATCGACCGAGATCCGTGAAGAAGTTTCTGAGATATAGGCTATTTTGTATGCCCAGAATATTTTGGTCTCTGTTTGGATAAAGCCTCTACGTAGGTAATCAAAGTTTGTTGTTTGTATTGAATAAGTAACACTGACTTTGACGGAATATTATAGTTACTTTATATAAATAGTAAGTAGGTAATTACGGGCACAAAAAGCGCATAGTAACACGTCGCCGATCAAATGTGAATTATTTAATCTTACTGACTTATAGAGGCGAGGAGGTTGCTTTCTCCCGATTCCACGGTATTTACGAATACATTTGTTTTAGAGAGTGCCTAATTAAATTAGGGTGAAGATGTATGAAAAACGATGAAGGATGAAGGAAATACTAAATATAAAATCCTACATGCTACGGAACCTTACACTGTGCGTAATCCCACACGCACTTGGCCAGATTTTAAATAATAAAAACTCTTTGGATTCGGCGTACGATAATGTAAGAAAAATTAAAAAAAAAGCGTAAATTAAAAAGCACTGGTGAAACAAAACCAGTTCCCTACACAGTTTTGCGCTTTGTCACTTGAACTCCACATTTTAGCAGATTTAAAACATATGTAAAATGGCAGCCTTATTCTAAATACTGTAAAGCGAATTCTTATTTCTAGGGCATATTACTCAGTAAAAGACTACGTCATGGACAGGGACGTTTGGCTTAAATCGTGACCTGCACTGGCGATCCCTGGGTCTCGATGAGCGTACCTGCTGTGGTATATACTTAGATTTGTATAAAACTGTAGACATCATTGTTGACTTATATGTGTACTGATTTGAAAAAATTATACCTCACCGATTTTCTTGCCGGCTCTTCTCAGTAGAGGATTTTTTCCGAACCGGTGGTAGATTCATTCCTTGACCTTCATAAGAGCTTGTAAAAGCCTAAATTGAATAAAGATAGTTTGACTTTGACTTTGAATACAAGCGCGCTCAGAATATCTACTACTGCGCACGTGGAAATAGCTGCCACGTCGTATCGTAAAAAGGCACGATCAAAATATACGTTCAGCCAAACATATGTAATGAATATTCAAATTAATATTGATCAAAATCTAAATCTTGTGTAATAAATAACGCGTTTAATGAAGTATTCCTTTTAATGTTTCGTTTATATGAATGATAATCTGTAATTGACTAGTTTGTAAAACTTTTCTCAAACAATAAAAAACACTTTGGGTCGGGCTGACGACGGAGGTAAAAAAAACTGTTTTCTGATAAGTAAAAAGCACTAGTGATCAAAAGTGGCACTTTCCGCACAATTTGGCTACTGGGAAAACGCTCTTTTCAAGCACATGCATTGTAGAATTGAATTCCATCCAACCAACCCTGTGGTCCGGGTGTCCGAATAAGAAGTTCGAGAGTCTAAAATCCTATTAGCAGAACCTCTCTTTTTTTATTGTACACCTGATTGGTGTAAACCATCACTTAATTTCTAGTTTTTAAGTATTTCATGTATAACAACATATTGAAGCTATGCGAATTTTAAACAACAAATGGGTTCATGTCATGTCTTTGAGAATACTCGCCCCATGTGAAGAGCTGAACGAAGTTGCTTGATATAAAGCTTCCTCTTCTCATCAGTGAATGGAACCATCATCATTATTGATTAAAAGGTTTTATCTAAAAATGTGAGCGATTTACCCTCGTATCACTTCCTGGGTGCGGGTGCGCGGAGCCGTCCCGTGCCTTTACCACTGGAGCGCTCGCGGTAGAAGGCCCCGATTCCACTTTGCTCCCCTCCGGCTTTGCGTCCTCTGGTTTAATTACATCTTTGTTCGATGCACCCGTCTTTGTCATACTCTGAAAACAAGATACAGTTAAAATGAGTTGTAGTAGGATGTTTATCCGGCTACAACTTGTCATTGAAAATGAAATACTATTTTTTTTACTTAATCAGTTATTATAATTGTGTATAACATTTATTACTGTAACCCAAAATTCCTCAAATTTTTCGGAGGGTAGGTATGCTGACGATTCTAATGCTTCGAGTCTTCGTAATTTCGATTGTCCTGTCGAACAAGAGCAACGAGCTGTTAAGGATAAGGATTTATTGCAACTGTGTTACATTTTCTCATATACTCGTTGTAAATTAACCCTTCATTTCATTATGCATATTGAGTTAGGCTTTACATGTTCTGAGAATATTTTCTGGTTTTCCGATTTGTTTAATACGCTATTTTATTTTGATTTTTGATTTTATTTGATTCTTGGTTCAAATTTCAATTTAATATTGGCCACTACTGATCACCGTTTATTAGTAGGACAAATTGAAATTATCCATCGAGACCCAACCACCGTTAGCGAAAGCATAAATTTGAAATAAATATTTACACTCTTGTTACAGAAAAATTAATAGCAATTTAGGTTAAGAGAAACATTACAAAACATAAATTTACAAAATTTTCGTTGGATTCGACGCAATACACTTTTTAAAAACACGTAAAAAATTACTTATGTACATACTTTGGTGGGACACGGCCGCAGCGTGAGCTCACAGCGTGCGAGCGTAATGGCGACTAGCGCGGCGTGGGGGGGCACACTCGAGGCGACCGTTTGACAAGTAAACGAGTGTTTATGTGCGTAAACACACGGACAACGGCTTTTTAACCACTGTGCCCCGTGATTTAGTGTTACCCACTCTCCCCTACTCTTATATGTCAACGTAAAATTACCGGGTGGAATGACACGAGGGAAATATCGTATCATATAAATTACGTACAATCGTTTTGTAATGGTTAGAAACGTTATCTATACTTACCTTACATATAATAAAATTGCAAAGTGGAAGTATGTACATTGAAGATAACAATGAAAAAATGCTATGGGGAGCTTCAGAATGAGCAATACAACAAATCCCAATGGTTTCCGAATTTCATGTCTGATTGTATGTGCACGATAAACTTTAAAACTACTGGGTGGATTTCAATGCAGTTTTCGTTTTTTTTTTTTGTGTGTCAATTGACTGACAAACGAGCTGACGGTCCACCTGATGGAAACCCCTGATGGATGGATGGTATTATTGAACGAGCGAGCGTGAAGCGCGACTGAAGCGTCTCCGTGTCAGCTTGGGCGAAAATGCTTCCGTATGTCCGGCGGATGTCCGGCTGTTCTCCTCTCGCACACATTTCGCAAACGATTCTCGTAAAATTATGTGAGCAGGGCGCAGGGTCAATAATTACATGTTTTTTTTTTGTAGATGCAGTTTTTTCAAAATAGCGGACCTACGCAGGTTGAAAACGTTAAAAAAATATATTACAGCCATTTAGAAAAATGTTTAAAAATGTCTCAAAGTTTTCTTTTTGTTACCTATTAGGTATCTTAGGGGTGGAAAGTAATGTGACCCTTCCTTTCGCGAATGGTCCAGGCGTGGTGGTAGTGAGTTAGGTTGGAGAGCCGGAGTCTGGGGTTGACGGGTCTCAAGGATCGAATCGCATGTGCCGCCACTGGTCATTATAGATAAATTACGACAGGAGGAACTAGATAAAAAAAATCGACCGTGCGTATAGCACCAAGAGGCGTAAAGTAATTAAAAGACGCCATACCTTTGATTTCCCTAAACTATCTACCGCTACTCTAAACTAGTTAATAAAACACGGGGAATTCACTTTATTTAAGATTAAATGAAAGCCAGTTGGGTATCAGAAACATAGGGCTCATTGGAATATATTAATACTTCATTAAACACAACACAATTTAAATTAAATAAAATCCAACGATTAACACGCCGGTGAAAATTATCCTCCTAGTCTGTTTCCGAACCATGAAGGGCCTGCTTCCGAAGGTGTAGTTGCCTGCGCTATTGGAATATAAAAAATTGTTATAAATAATGCAGAATTATTAGGTTAGGTTAGGAATTATGGGAGACACGACCAGCAAAGCAAGAACGACAAAAAAAAATAGGATAGTAGCATTAAGCAAATAAAATTCAATTTTAAAACCATTGCTTAAGTGGTACTTACTTTTTCTTCGGGCGCCACTGTTGTATTAGGTCCTATCATAATTCGGTGGTCACTTTTATTTTTTCACAGTTATCCACCTGTTTATGATAAGTTTGAGGTTATGTTACTCTTATGTAGTGTTGACGTTTAACTTTCAGAAAACATACGCAATTTGTTTTTACGCGCCGTTTTGATAATGGAAGAATTGAAAAAGTCCGTAACTGTGCAAGAACAACGCGCATTTTTGAAAATTTGTACTCTGCTGAATTATTCAACTGGACTATCGAGAAATCTTTTGCAAAAAGCAGTAAGCAAGAACGCGCTCAAGAAAAGTGCAGTGATTAATTGGATGAAATCGTTCAAGGAGGGACGGACAAATACTGAGGATGCACCGAGGTCGGGTCGACCGAGATCGACTTCCAGACCAGAAAGGCAAGAACGAATCCAGGAACTGTTACGATGCTCTAGTAGAGTGAGCATTAATGACATCTCCGCACAACTGAACATACCTTTCGCATCGGTAGAAAGAATATTAAGAGACGATTTATGTCTGGTGTCCAAGCTCGGCAAATATGTTCCTCATTCGTTGTCGCCCGCCCAGAAGGAGAAGCGAGTTAATATTGCACATATGAACTTGTCGTGGCTTAGTCATCGCAAAGAAGACTTAAGAAGATTCATTTGCCTCGACGAAAGTTGGGTCGAATTTTTCACCCCCCTTCAAAGACATCAAGCGCGCTCCTGGGTTAGACCAGGCACATCAGCCGAGCCCATACTACGCGCAGAGTTGCACGAGAGGAAGGTCTTACTGATAGTGGGCATGGATGTTCACGGCGTGGCGTTTTGGAAAACTTATGAGGAAAATACCACAATGACAGCCGACCGCTATAAATCGTTTTTAGAGGAATAAATCCCAAAATGGGCGCTACATCGCAACATCAGAGCACCAGTTCTTCTGCATGACAATGCTAGACCCCACAAAGCCTACGTAGTTCAGGAGTTAATCGAAGACAGGGGTTGGATTGAGTTGCCGCATCCACCATATTCACCTGATATGAATCCGTGCGATTTCAACTGCTTTGGCCATTTGAAGCGTCAGTTGTCTGGCCATCGATATAACAACAAACCAGAATTGGATTCCGCCATTAACACCGCAATTACTAGCCTTAATGAAAATGGAACATTTAATGGGGTCAATGACCTCCCGTCAGTCTGGCAGCGTGTCATTGATAGCGGAGGGGACTACTAATTATTACACAAGAATATCATTTATTATTAAATATAAAATAAAAGATTTGTTGTAAAATAAAAGTGACCACCGACTTATGATAGGACCTAATATAATAATGCGACAACTTGGTGTATTGCATACGCCTCCACACATAACATGGACCGGTGTCCAAGCTTATAACGTTCAATTTACGCGGCTTAACTAAATGAAACATGCACTCGAGAGTTCTGGGAATCGTAAAATAACTTATTAAACAAAAATATATAAAACGAACAAATAAGTACAGGTTGTCTTGATTTTCCAGGGTTAGCCGTCGGCCAAAGCCGACATACAATACAAATACAAATATTTAAACTAAATAAGCCCGACGTTACTTCACTGATCAGGTTCCGCGGCCTTTTAATGTGTTGAAAAAAAAACTAGGCCAATTATCATTAGGAATACTAGTTAAGCCAAAAAATTGCCAAAATTAATAATTACAGAACGGTGCCAAGCCAACGTCGTGGCTTTTAGAATTTGGAACCTAACGCCACATGGTATGATGGTCGTTCACCCAAAAAAGGAGCGTTTGGTATGAAAGGAAAAATATGTACTCTAACTGTTGCGCAATCGTAGGAGCCCTAAATGTAAAGCAGATCTATGTTATCATGCAGGTTCACAAAATTTAAATAGGCTTAAGCCCTAAAAAACTGGTCCAGTTTCAAAAAGGACAGCAGTCAGAGCGGATTGATTTTGGTAAAATCTGTTGAAAAAGCTGTTTCTGAACGGGACAGTAGGTCACGGCTTATCTGATCATATAATGGACGTCCTGGTGAAACTTCCTTGCCACAAAGCTCGACGTAAGAAAGATAGATCGACACGGTTGTTAAGCCCCCTGACATCAACCGGCAACCGGTGCAATGAAACCTACCCGATGGGGACCGACGAGGTCGGCAGATCAAAACGCTCCGTAACGCGCGTTCGCGAATCGATGAAATTAAAACAATTTGTATTAAATTATAAATTTTCATTCTAAGAGAAATTAAATTAATAAATCGCTCGAGTCTTCCTCACACGACGAAAAAAAATCAGTAAAATTTTATGAGAGCCGACGTACTGACTCAGTTACCAAGAGAATGAACATGGCCTGACAAACAAAATCCTCGAACGATCAAATTTTGCAATTTAAAGTTTAGAAAACATTAGAAAAGTACGATTACGGTCAGCAGAAATTTAGTAAGACAGTCCAACAGCTCGAGAAATCTTGCAGGATTAAAACTGTAATGCTGCAATTTATGTTTGTTACTCAATCACGCCAGTACGAATTTGGATGAAGAATGGAGATAGCTTTTACCCTGTATTACACATAGGCTACTTTTTATCCCGGAAAATTTAAAAGTTCCCGAGGAAATAACTATAACCGAATTCCACACGAACGAAGCCGCGGGCAGAAGCTAGTCAGGCCGTCGTCTGACATTGTTCTTATAGACTTCGGTATTCCCAAGTTTGCACTTTCTAATGAAAAGGACGGAATTGTTGTTAAAAAAAATCGTTAGACTTATAATTTCTTCTGAACCTTGATTTAGTTCGACGTGCAAAGTAGTTAGTTTTGTTTCTAAGTCCAGAATTGTTTAGGAAAGAGCTGAGCTAGTTTTGTCATAAGATACTATTTAATACAATATGAGTGTATGACTCTTTCAGCGGACTATTCGATAATCTTCGACGACGCGGGTAGCATAGTTGGTAGTGACCCTGCCTCCGAAGCTGGCGTCCCGGGTTCGATCCCCGGTAAGGGTAAATATTTGTGTGATGAGCACCTCAGCGTAATATACGGCGTAATTCAGTAGCAGCATCATTTGTAGCCTGCGGGCTCGCGCAAGCTGTGTTAAAAGTAGCATATTGGAAGCTTTTAAATCTTATGTGATGTATGTAATAGTGATGGCTTCCTGTTTAGTTCCTGTGACACAGTTTACGCGGGCCCGCAAGCGCGTAAACAGTGTCACTAACCGCGTTTCGGTCAATGTGCCTACCTATCTTTGTGATCCACTGACTGTACCCCAACCTAAACTAAATCGATCAGTAGAACCCCCCCCCCCCCCCCCCCCCCCTTAAAACTGAATCCTGTTATGGGCCTGCTTGGCATACCTACGTACCTAACTTATTAAATCCACATTTATTATTATATAGAGGTATTTAAATGTGTACTTAGTCAATGTTAGTTAGTAATCGCATGATCTCCATAGTCTGATTTGTTAGCCGTTCGTCCTACACGCATTTGGTTCAATACGCAGTTCGTCCTAAAATTCGGACGTACAGCGAATTGACTTAATAGCAGTTGGTCAACACCGCTGTTCGTCATATAAGCATTCGGTCCAGTTCGCCGCAGTTCGTCCTAAAATTGCATTTTTGATAAAGTAATAATATTTATCAGAGAAAATGTTAAGGAGGTTATAATAAGTAAATACACTTTTTCTAATTTAATAGTTTTCTTTACATCGACACCTTGCTTTACAAGAGTAAAAGGCTCTCTGTTCCTGGTATAAAACCGGATGAACACTGATGCCTAGATAGAGCTGCGTATTAAGCCACATGCGTATAAAGTCAGTTCATTGTTACTTGTCATATTTGTTAAACAAAATTCTAACCTCAATGCACAAGTTTTTAAATAGGATAAGGTGTATTACGTTATCAAATAATCCCGGGGCATCATTTTGGACACAACTTTGTTGATATTTTATCTCCATCTATCTATTTATTTACTATAAAACAACTAATAAATAATAAGAACAAGGCGTTTTGAGGTTAGAATTTTGTTTACTAAATAAGACAAGAATGCACATACTTTAGCACTAACTGCGGTGTTGACCAACTGCATTAAGTCAATTCACTGTTCATCCTCTTTAGTACCAACTGCGTATTGGACCAAATGCATATATGACGAACTGCGGTGTTGACCAACTGCTACTAGGTCAATTCGCTGTTTGTCCGAATTTTAGGACGAACTGCGTATTGGACCAAATGCGTGTAGGACGAACAGCTAACAAATCCACCTAGCAAATTATAGAATCACATTTCGGGATTCAATTAATAAGAGTTGGTCAAGATATATTTTTTTAAGTACCTGTACAGCTGCTTTGACTTGCTTCATAATGGAAGGCTGCTTCTTAGTGTCTCCACGAGGTCGAGCTTTGAAAATATCAAAGAGAGCAGGCCTACGGCTCACCCCGGTGGTACCTTATCAAGAAAATATACAGTAAAAAAATAATAAATTTTTAATAAAGTAAAAAATATTGGTTATTAATACGAATGAGGGAGGGATCCTTTTTTGGTATTATTTCAGTATGTTCTACCAAACCGATTTCGATGATATTTGGCAGACACATACAAAAGATCTGGGAAAAAGGAATAAAGGATAGTTTCATTCTGGAAAATTGAAATGGCGGTAATGGATAAGGACATCGGGCGGGTTGCATCAACCTGATTTGACGGACCGGTTAGCATCGAGAAAGCTGATAGTATGTTATAGCTGTGATAAGTAAGGTAGGTACATTATTAGATGATGGATACAAGTTACGTTGATGGTTAGAAATAACACCCACTGCTAGGCTTTTGACAAGAATGAAGCTCTTTATAACACGGTGTTGGCTAGATGATTATTTGAAGGTAAGTACCTACCTCTAGTTTTTAAACTTTCAGTCAGTGATTAAAGTGTCGATAGTTAAATGAAACTATCTCCCTAAATATAATAAAATAACAAAACAAAATCAATCGTAACATCATCTAAAGCATTTTTTTTTAATTATTTAAACCAACAGTACTTATTGTTCATGAAATAAATAAAGTAAAAACAACACTTGACATAAATAAAACAATAAAGTATAAAACAATTCAATATCGTCGCCCTGCAGTGAAAACGTCGGAAAGCACAACTTCAAAAACGTTAGAATGCACAACTTCAAACAAATTCCGTTTATTTACTTTTTGAGTAGAATCCCATACATTTGTTTTGCAGCTAAAGAGGGCGCCGACCGTCCAGTGGCACCCTCATCACTGTTATTGTGTTTTCTATTAAAGGAAAGTATTTTATTAAAATTGAAGCCGTATAAGTTGTTACGCAATTTAATACACAACGTATATGCTATGTAATATAGCTTTGCAAAGTATAACCATCATCTAATCAATTTAATAGAAAATAGTGGCCGCTTTTTTCTGTTAAATTGATTAGATGATGGGTATACTTTGCAAAGCTATATTACATAGCATATGCGTTGTGTATTAAGTTGCGTAACAACTTATACGGCTTCAATTTTAATAAAATACTTTCCTTTAATAGAAAACACAATAACAGTGATGAGGGCGCCACTGGACGGTCGGCGCCCTCTTAAACGTAATGCAAATACTACGTTTTTATTTTCTCCTGTAAAATTATGTAGGGTTAACGAGGTTTTCACTGTAGGACGACGATATCTCAAACGATTATTAAATCGCCGATTCAGGAGGGAATCCAGCAGTACAGTGTTTAAGGCTTTAAAGGCATATAGGCTATTCACATTTGATATTATTAACATTTGCCCAGGAATTTGTCCGCGTGGAATTCAGTTATCGCTGTTCGCTCGGGAATTATGCATTTTTCCGGGATAAAATGTAGCCTATGGCATTCTCCGACCCACAACGTACGTCCGTTCCTCCGTTATTACGAAAGATGGCAAACAAATCCAAAAAAGCGACTTATGTTTTTCGACTTACTTTCACATATATAATGTTAGTAGGGATTAGAAGAAAGAATTATGATTATTGCGTTCATGAATGTTTAAAGAGTGGGTGGTTTAGCACAAGCCATCGACATTTTAAGGAATTTTACTATTTTATTAAAGTACCTATTGCAAACATAACGGTACGAAAATAAATACACAAGGGCATTACAGTGCATCTATTTTCTTAATGTCTCTCGGCAATAATCGTATTTCCGAAAACAAACAAATGCAAATGATAGAAAACCGACGACTGACAGAACACGAAGTTTGCCTAGAGACATTAAGAAATAAATGCACTGTACAAAGTATGAATTATGTACACATGTCAGTCAGGGCATGTGCCAAAAAACTACTAGAGGGATTTTCATGTGATTTCATTTACATATAGTTTCTTGAGAAAGGCTTGTGTTATGCAATCGTACAATGTCGAGCTAAACGCCACTTGGATTCCTATCCAAAGGAATTCATTCCAGCACTTAGACGCCGCAAATCGGAAACTGCCCGGTCGAATAGCACAATAGCCCTAACCTGGAAAATGTGCACACTTTTTTACTATAGTTTTAAAAAGGTAGGAAGGGGTCTGCTGCTCCACACCGAACATAATGGTCGCCAGGTGCAAGCGCCTACTGGCGTGTTCAACAGGTCGGCGGTGTTCAAGTACGGAGTGATATGGGAGCGAGGAGGGACTCAGAAACAAAAACGAGCGCAGTGACCTCGTTGTATTAGCCTCTTAGACCGACCAAGTATGCAGCTGTCATAAACAACATCGCAATAGTTTAATCTAGATAATTCTTATACTTCTCTCTCTCTCTTTATACAAAATTCTGAGGCGATACACGCAATGGATAACCACTTTGCCTAAGTGGTGTTCAAAGCGCAGCTCGCTGTCCATGGTCAGCCCTACGTTACTTGCTACATCCACTTGTTCTATTAATTTACCAATAATAGCAACATCCTTAGCGGACTATCCAGAGTATACGGATTTGATGTTTCGTGCCAAATACAAAACATACTACATAACATTATACCCTGAAGATTTTTCCTTGCGGAGATTTTTCACCTCTCTTTACACCTTTTTAGGAGTGACGTGCGGCAAAGGAAGAGAAATTTGCGTTATGTGATCTATGTGGTGCTTACTGGGTAGCTGTTTATAATGCTTACCTTGGGCACCTTATCGAGTCAATGGAAAATAGTTCAAGTCATCATGATCTTAAAACTTGGCAAGCCAACAAACGAGGCATTCTCTTATAGACGAATAAGTTAAGTATCAGTAATGAGCAAGGCTAGCTATTTGTGTGAAATGATTTTGATGCTTTCTATTTCAGCCCAGCAGTTTGTGGTTGGCCGAAAAATTTAATACAATGGCTTTGTTCAGTAGATGGAACTTCAAGTGGATTCAGCCAAGCAGAGAGAGATTCGTACCATACCAGTAGCTAAGAGTAGAGATTTTCCGTTTTTAGGATTCCGTACACGAGGGTATCTACGGGACCCTATTACTGAGCCTACAGCGTCCGTCTATCCGTCCGTCCATCCGTCTGTCAGAGGCCTCTAGCTCAGCAACAGTACGAAGTATACGGTCGGAATTTTCACTGAATTTTTATGGCATGAATGAATACTGGCAAATTATTGAATTACCCGTATAGTAAGGAACTGCTGTAAGCAATTTTCGCGATGCTTACTTTTGAGGTGTCAAAACGCGAGTATGACACCAACGCAACTTTAGTCGCACGGTCCTTGACACCCATTTAAGCGACACCATTTGTAACTGAAAAAATGCCCTCTGCGTCGTCAAAGGATGCAAAACCATTAGACGAACGTTATAAA
The DNA here is from genome assembly GCA_947859335.1 of Tortricodes alternella. Taxonomy (NCBI): domain Eukaryota; kingdom Metazoa; phylum Arthropoda; class Insecta; order Lepidoptera; family Tortricidae; genus Tortricodes; species Tortricodes alternella. The sequence goes on along the minus strand of OX401970.1, from coordinate 13,796,735 downwards.
AAAGGAATGGGATTTCCTGTCACCGGTAAGCAATTAATATTATTTTGATTTGTGTGCCTATTCATTAATTTCACATTTATTTCACCCATTTTGTTTTTAATATATTACAGAGTAAGTATTGCAGACCACATAGTCCTTATGCTATACAAATACGGTCTGTTATTACTTGATTCTTGCATTTTTTGTACTTCTTTCTTGTGTCTAGTTATAATGGTTATTTTCATAGACAAACGAATATAACCTTGCAATGGCGCCATTTTGATATAAGGCCAGGTCCATAATAGTAGTGTATGCAACGGTTGCATAATGATAGGCCTTAAAACACTAGTGCCGTTTTATGAAACGAGCTTAACGTGTCGCACGTGTGTTTTAAGGCGAAATTATGCATATTATAAACGGCGACACGGCGATGATGGGGCCCCTCCGGCTGCGGCGACGATGGGGCCCCTCCGGCTGCGGTGACGGCGGCGCGCCGGCCTATTTGTATCTGTATCGTTATGACCATTACGATACTAAAATCGATACTGTAATAACATTACAGTACAGGTTGTCATAATGGTGGTCATTTCCTACGGTTTTTGATTACATTATGGAGGTTTTATGATATGGGTGTAGATAAATGTATGTAACAAATTTCCTTATAATATTTTGGTTTATCATATGGCACCGACGTGTATCATGATCGCTAGTTTGGACGCAAAATCACACGCAATCATGTGATACGCGCGATTAAAATAAAATCAATTTCAGTTTTCCCACTATACCTGTACGGTATGAAGCGTGGTGTAGCATAATACGATTACAAAGAAGTGAACCATATTCCAAGCCGCAAAAGGGCACAAGAATATGCTGTACACATTCTTTGGGGAAAGATGCTGATGTTTGTAAAGGTGAAAGACCAAGACTTAAGGGCACAGCAATACCAAGAATCGATGTAAATTTGAAACCTAATTGGAGTTTGCGTTTGCAGGCAGCCGCTTACCTGACAATATTGTGTTTGTTCAAGTCTTCGTGCTGAAATGAAGTTAGCCACCTATATTTTGCAGGAAAATAACACGATGTTCCAGATATTTCTGGTATTTCAGAAGGGAAGTAAACCGAGATAACCTTTCAGCACGTATCACAGTCAAAGTTGCATTAAATATATGAGCTTGTAGAAGGTATCTCTCGTTTTATTTCATAAATGTTTACGGGACTCTGTATGCGCGAATCGCACTTGACCGGTTTTTAGCCGAAACTCGCTATGAGCAGCGACCCTGAGTGCCGCGTTTGTGGCAATAACATAATAACAAGGGCAGGGGATACCGTGTATGGTCAGCTGGTACATCGGGTGCGGCTGCCCTTCGTCGGCCGAGCCGCGCCGCTTGCGCTCGCCCACCGAATGCGTGCTGCGCGTGATCGCCGCATCCAGACGTTGTTCTGAAAACAAACAACATCCTCATTCAGTATTGTTAACGTTTACCGATCCACGATTTGCTCAGCTAGAGCAACGCATTTTCAAAATGATCAGAATTAGATGCCCACAAACAGTGTCGATATTAATATGAGAGAAGGTATTGTTGGCAAATCAGGCAATTTTATTAAAGACTTGCTGTACCCGGCATGCGTTGCAATGCCTTTTTTCCTTCTAATTAGCAGTAAACATTAGTTTGTTGCACAACAACTCACCAAAGATAGGATAGCATATAGGAACGCATAAGAGACAACAAACAATAGTAGATTGTTGCACCAAGCAGAAAGTGATTCATTATTGCGCCGAGTGTTAGTTTGGAGCCCGAACGTAAGAAAGGGCTCTAAAAACACGAGCGCAATAATACATCACTTGATGCGAGGCGCATAATCTGCTTTTCTTTCAACTATTGCAAAAAGTTGGTAATAAAAAGTAAAAGTTCTTATAGTTAAACCCGACTAGAGACGTAAAAAGGATTTTTGCACCTGGTATGACGCACCCTTAGAATTTTTATATAGCCTATGACACCCGCACGTTCTGTCCGAATCTTAAGATACCCTATTTATTAAAATTGGTCAAGTGGTTCAGAAGCTAACGTAGAACATCCGTAAAATTTTCACAGAACACTTGTACTGGTCAATTCATTTTCATATTACACCAATTTTTTTCAAATCTTTTAGTGTAACTTATACTATCTTATCAGCCAGTACTTCGAGCACAATTGGCTACTTGACTATAGTAACAAATATTAATATATTTCTATAGAACGGTAGCTAAACATAAATAAATGCATGTCAAAGAAACAAAAAGATCATTTCGACTGTTACTTTTTTTCTATTAACGGTCAAAAATTGTCAAAATAAGTGAAAAATAAATATTGCTTTTTAGTTCTGAATTACTAGTTTATGACATCCTCATCAAATTTGTCATTTTATAATTCCACAATATTGGCCTTAAAACAGTATTTTCGGAAATAATTGCGAATTTTATATATTTTGCATAACAAAACCAATGTAAATAGAGCCCTGACGGCCATATAAAATGTATGACCGTCAAGGCTCTTTTTACATTGGTCTGGTATACACTCTAACTGAACTGTGACGTCATATTTCAGGGCCATTTGTTTGGAGCGTTTTTGTGAGTGGTATGAACTAGGACATTTCAAAGCGTCGTATCTCGAAAAAAAACAACAACACAATAATGTTTTGCGAACACAGTCGGTTTTCTATGACTCAGTGTTTTCCAAAATAAGATGAAATAAAAATCATGCAAGTAGCCAATTAGACAATTAGACGGGACAATCACGGCTCAATATGAAGTGAAGACTGAAGTGTGTTTACGCCTGCATATTGCTTTGTCTAAAATAATAGTTTAAATGTGTATAATGAAAAACAAAGCTGTATTGTGATACATATTAAAACGAAAAAAAAATTAAATCATAACTTCTGGTTCTTTTAGGAGACCTATAACATCGTTAGGGTAGGACTTAACTTGTTTTTGAGGTAGTTTTCTAAGACTTGTTATGTGAGGATCTGATGATACTAAAAGTTGGTGAAACAAATCTTCCGTAGGTAGTTACATAAATTTTTACAATTCATTTACATTGTTGAGTTTTGTTTCGATTTGTTTAGGTGCAAGTAGACGTAACCCAATTTAGTATTACATAAAAGCTAATGAAATATTCTTCAGATATATGTGTAAAAAAATGAGTTGAGCGCGATCGAGTATAAACTTTATCATTTAAAAAATATAATGATAAAGTATAGCCTCGTGTTTTAAACATTATGTCTTTACAATCGTAAGCAATTTAAAAGTTTTAGTTATGTAGTATTAATATTTTTACCTGAGGGTATGGAATCCATGTTTTAATCCTAATATTCACTTAATAAAATATTAGTCGTTATTTAAACAAGTGGGTCGAAATTGTAATAAATTACTCCATAATCAACACTGTTTAAATCAAACTGTGGGTAACTAATTAAAATGTGTCAAACGTTTTACAGATCTCTAATAGGTGGCCTGATATATCATGTTGCTAATTTAGGTTAATACTTTTTTAATCAGTATAATTTATTTTTTATAAATATTGGCAATAATAAACGTAAATTTCACCTGTGTGCGACATGTGGATTGTTTTGCTAACAGCAAGTGCACAGAAAAGTGGTCAGCTGTCGCGTCGGACTGTAAATGGCGGATTGGGTGGCTGGTGGTGTAAACTTCTTGGGTCCGGTCACAGATTACGGTCCGGTGAATGTACGACCAGATAATTCGCGACCACCTAACAAGCGTTACAGTCCTGTTAAGTTGGGGGAGGGGGTTCAAGGTTGGTGTTACGTCACGATTTTATAATATTGCACAATTAATGTAAACTCAAGAAATTATAATTATATTATTAAGAAATGGAACCGAAATACGTTCATAGATGATTATACCTCGCCCAATTTAAAAAGAGCGCCAAATTACCTGAATATTAGGCAAAAACCTATTACAAAACAACTGTTACGTAACCGAATGGAGAGGGAGGTGGGGTCCCGACTAAGCGTTACAGTCCTGTTACATGGAGGGAGGGGGGTGTCAAAAAGTTGAGAATTTTGCGTTACGTAATTTGTGGACGACCCCCAAGTAGTATGGGTGGTCGCGAATTATCTGGTCGTACATTAACCGGACCCAACTTCTTGATCAACTAACCAAATCAAAAAAAATACAAAACAGTGTTATTAATGAATTTTGTATGTAACTTTATTGCTCCAGAGCAAATAAGGGCTGCTTTGTGCTGAGTATTTAAGGCCATAATGAAATTAAAGCGTAGTTGGAAGAAAATAAACAAATGTGTGTTTTTGTATTAATAGATAGATAACCTTTTCACAGTTATAGGGTAGGTAGTGGCGTATTTACCCTAGGGCCATGGGGGGCATGGCGGGCTGCGAGGGGCGGCTTGCCCAGCATTGGGCGCTTTTTATAATCGTTACCAATCTCCGTAAAATAAAACCCGTCAATTATGACAGTGTCATTGATGAATTTCTCAACCAATTTGTGCATCGCAAAAAGAGTAAATATTAAAAAAGAAATTTTTTTAGCCTTTGAACATTATTACAAGATTATTATAGTTTCTTTTTACTATTATTTATGGGGCGGAAAACCTCATAGGCCTAGGGCGTCAACCCATTAATAAAGTCCGTGAATACGAAGGCAGGGAAGTAATTCAACCCGGAGAGCTTTGGGGTTTGAGATGAGCTATAGCAGTTTCAAGCTCCACGAGAGATGTCGAGAAGTCAGCGAAGGCTTGGGCTGCCTCACTGACCTCACAAACCCTGTCCCGCCACAGGGACTCTCAGATATCGATTTTGAAAGTAATCGGTCCAGTAGGTAACTTAAAAGTTCAAAATGTCAGCCACTTTTCCTAATTCAGATAACTGGTTCTTATTTGCAGACTAACATGGACCCCTTAAATATCAATTTTTAAAGCAGATTTACTGCAGTAAAATTTCGATATAATAATTTGACCGAATAACTGAAGTAAAATTGTAAATAGGTAATATTTTTACCCGACTGCGCGACGCCAAGGAGGGTAATGTGTTATACCATATGTTAGATCACTCTGCAGTACTGACCTCGTATATTTCGCCTGTCATCGCTGCGCCGTCGCACCTCCTTTTCTTTGCGTAACTGAGTTTTCTTCGCAGACTCCTTTTCATTGCGCGTTTCTTGTGCGCACCAGGTACCGGACCGATCACGCACTTGCGGTTTTTGATTTTCGGAAGCAGTTGAAAGCGTATTGCCATCTTTGGCGGATTTCGTACCAATTGCAGCGTCTTCAGTCTGTAAAATAAACGAACCAATATCAAGCACTGAAACTCAACAATAACAATTTCGTGTGAGAAAGCCACTTACTTGTTTTTCATCGCTTCTTCGTATCCAAATGTCTTCAGAACTAGTTGGTGTTCCGTCTACTGTAGATCTTATTTCTATCAGACTACTATCAAAATATTTTTTATCCAGATGAAGATTCTGTCCAATGAATATAGAACGTAAGCTCGGCCTCTGCTCTTCTGGTCCCTTTGTTCCAAAATGAACCGTATGCGCACTATGTACTTGTGACTGGAGAGCTTTTTCTATAGCGGCAGTTGGAGGCGGCGGTTCTGTGGTTGTCACTAAAAATTTGTGACGAGCTCCCATTACTGTCCTTTTTGGAGGGCTGGCAGCTTCGCCCACAGCGGGCCCCTTTTTAGACGGTGAATTATTATCATTTAATATTTTATCTATATCACTTTCGTTATAGCTGAAGTTCTGTTCAATGTTTATGTTTTCTAAGCTTCCTGGAGTTGCCACTTCTGAACAAACATCTAGTGGCAAAGCTAAAAGGGTTTGATCGCTTTCTTTTTTCTCATCATCTTCATCCTCTTCCCGACACTGAGACAAACGGCGGCGCTCCGAAAACGAAAACGGAGAATTTGCATTTGGGCTCAGACTTGAAAGATTATTACAGTGATTCATAAAATAATGCTGAAAAAAGCTATCAGTTTCCGGCGTATCATTGTTATCACCCTGAATGATGTCTTTGAGAGCGGCTAAGGAGCTGATAGTGTTGTAGTTAATAGCATTTACTAAGTCTTCACTGTCTGTGGAAATGTCGGACGCGCTCTCCTCGTCAGGCAGCTTGCCTATCTGTGGACCAACCTCAGGTAGCGTCTCACCTGTGTCTCTTGTTTCCGTTTTCTTTTTCTTCTCATTCTTTCGCGATTGTTTGTTAACTTTTACATCACAAGTCGTTGCAGGCTCGGAATCCATTGGACAGCATATATAAATATTTTAGTGTAGAAAACAAACCTTAGCCTTATAATTAAAAAAGTCAAAGGCACTTATCACTTTGGAGGGTAGGTAAACCGTCATATTACAATAAAAGTCACATGTTAATGTTTTAAAACGATTGGCATGCGTTAAGTTATATCACAGCAGGTCTGTAATATCCGTCACCGAACATACACCATGGTGACTCTGCTGACTGACTTCTGCTGGTGTTCCAAACACATTTTTAAAACCTGAAAAAGAAAGTGCTATTTTAATAGGATCGACTACCTACCAAATACTTTCCGTTCAATAATTGATCACATTTTTAACCTAATAAATGGGGTGAATTTAGGTTCGTCCGTCCGTCCATCTGTCTGTCAAAACCCATTTCTCAGAACCGCGTGGAGTTATCAAGTTGAAATTACCAATGCCGCATATTTTGACACTCGCAAGGGAATCAATACCTATAGAATACTTCCCATAGACCTAGAGTCATGAAATTTGCCAAGCTTTGTCTTATAGCACAAGTAAAGGGAAATATCCGAAAGCCGTACATTCGTAAATACATCACGAAAAAAATACTTTTGTGCGATTATAAACTAACACAACAGTTTTCCAACGGCAAATTAAGTTTGTCCCTCGGAAACCTCATGTGCGAAACCGACTCGCACTTGACTGATAATAATCAGTTTAATGCCCCCCCCACATATCAAAGCTATAGCTACGTTCGTGATTAGTACAGTCAGCGTCAGGGTATCCCCCTTAGGCCCAATTTCCATTGAGCGGCTAGCCGCTCGCGACTGCCATTTTCTACGGACGGAGTCAAGGCCGCGTGAATGGGTATGGCGGCCGCGACTCCGATGGAAATGGCAGTCGCGCGCGGCAAGCCACTCTTTATGCACTTGTAAGTTAATGTTATTAATAAAACTAAGGCCCAATTTCCAGTAATTTACAAAGGCATACTCACAACTTAGATTAAATACGCAACCAAACCACTTGCCAACGGACAACCATAGCTATCAAAAAGCCCATTTCACGTAATTCCATACAACCTGTTAAACTCTGTACCGTGCACAATATGTTTTTGACCCTTAAAACGGACGTCCTCTTTTTATTCGCTTATTCGATATCAGAAATTATTTTTAAGCCAAGAGCAAAATACTCGTGTGTCAATTTTCCTTAAAAACGGAGATATCCGAGGGGTTTGTCTGCGCATTTATGGATGGTGTAGTCAAGACGAACGACTACCGAAAGTAGATTATGAGAGATGGGACAGTGGACATTTGCAGGGCAAACTTTTGAAGTTGCTATCTTGACTTCTGATCTAAAAGTGAAATATGGGGTTCAAATGATTGCAAATGACTTCCCCTACGACCCCTCCGGAACCATCGGTCTACTTTCCCGATCGGTCCCCTTTTGCAAACCGTCTACTTTCCTATTTGATCAACTTGCTTTTCCTTATCCGTCTACTTCATGATCAGTCCATTTTTCTGATCTGTCTACTTTCCCGATCGGTCCACTTTTGCAAACCGTCTACTTTCCCATTTTGTCAACTTGCTTTTCCTTATCCGTCTACTTCCTAATCAGACCATTTTCCTGATCTGTCTACTTACCAAACGGTCCACTTTCCCTAACTGTCTACATTTGCTTCACCTCATCCCTTCGTCCTTACATTTGGGTCCAAGTTAAAAAGGATTATAAGTCTAGTACAAACTGCAGTATACATTAGTACCCTGTCATTTTAACGTCATGTATGAACTGGCATACATAATTTCTCCCAAGTGTAACAACAACAGGGTTGTACTCGTAGGTATAGAAGGCAGTAAGGGTAAGGGCCGAGACAGATGGACAGTATTCTGACTGCAACTCGGCTGCAAAATATCTTTAAACGGCTTCGAAAGAGTATTGAATGTAATTATTTGAATAATTAATATACCACAAGTTTAAGGTTAAATAATAATGTAGATTTTCATACTTTCTTTGCCTATTTGGATTGAAATTATGATAACCAAATACTACTAATTTTCATATACTGAGCATTACATTAAAAAATACCGTGTAGTTCTGTGGTTTAAGTCTATATCGAAACGTACTTTTGAGAAAAACGCAATAAAGATTTGCGTGTTAAAATTTCTAGGGAGGATCACCGCCTTATGTAAAATTTTCGCTCGTTTGCTCATGTGGACCGATCGGGAAAGTAGACGGTTTGTACAAGTTGACCGATCGGGAAAGTAGACGGTTTGTACAAGTTGACCGATCGGGAAAGTAGACTGATGGTTCCGGACGGCCTACGACCTCTTAACAGGAATGCATCGAATTACAAATAACCCTGTATAAGTGAATTAACTATGTTAGGTGGGCAGCTTTGTGATTTACTTATTAGTTTTACCCGTCTTTATTTTCAGATGTGATGAAAGAGATGCATGGCAGTCCATGGTCCGGCGGACAATTCGGTTTGTTTAAAACTTTATGTAAGTTTAAGCAAAGATACTTCTATCTAGTACCCGAGCCAGGTACAAATTTATTCTATCATTTCCTCCCGGCCGATAACTCGCAAAATGATTCAGATAGTTGTATCATGAAGCCTCGTGAACGTCAGCTGCAGTTCTGTGGGTGAGTTGAGTAGCAATAACGTCCGAAACACGTGAATTTATTAGTTTTTTTTTTGTCATGTCCTCCCGATTGAGAAATTGTCAGATGAAACAATACCTAACCCAATATGTTGAAGGAAAAAAATATATCAGCTGACTATAAAGTGGTGTATTATACGTCAGATGGTCACCAGAACATGAGAAAAAAATATCATTTTTTTTGTCATGTCCTCCTGGTTGAAAATTTGTCAGATGATAGTTTAAGTAGTAGTATAAAAATGTCAGCTAGCTAAAAACGGCTTAGGTTGAGCTGCCAAGCAACATCACACTTTTACACTCCTGCTTAAGTAGTGCTACCACTTGAGCGGCTTAATCAGCCGTGGTTTCCATTTTTGAAGGTTATTTTCTCACTTGAGCTCTTCAGGAGTGACTTCTATGATGTATGAATAGTGAAAAACTCATATTTGATCTTTAATGGCCCGTTTATACCTCTGCATGACGACACAACACAGGGTACCTCAGCACTATACGCGTACCTCAGCACTTTTCTTTTAGACGGCTCCATTTCACAAACCATTAAAAGGTCGTTTAAACTTAAAATGCTTTAAATTTGTACCCTTATTGATAGGGTACAATAAATTTGCTAAGGTCTTGAAACTGATTTTCTAAGCGGTGCGGTTTTTTTTAACACGGGTGTTTTAGAGATTGGAAACTTTCTACTGTATCAGTACTATAATTTAGACAGACATTAAATTAAATTATTTATAGGCAAACCACAATGCGATATCTATAAGTGCACTGCGGAGCGTGAAGCTCCCTGCCCTGCTCCCCGGCGTCACAGCCCCCGAAACACTCGTTCCTCCCTCCTCTCCCGCCGGAGAAATTTAGGCAGGCATTGTAGCTTTTGCTCGCCGTTTGCTTAGTATTCGTGCATCGGTAAAGATACGTCTAGCAAAAATAATTTGTAGAAATTAAAGCGTGTGACACAAACTAAACTATTGGTTATTTATTATATAGGTAAAGCATATGTATGTGAATTATACCGATTGGTAAAAAAATGCATCGGTAACGATGCGTGTAGCGAAAAGAACGAGTAGAAATTAAATCATTGGATAATAATAGAAAGTCAACAAAATGGGGAAAAACCCGAATGGGAATAAAAATAATGGGGAAAAATAATACTTATTGGGTAATTAGTCTCTAGAATCCTTTATTAGGATCACTTCGTTTTCTCTGTCTGTCACGTATTATGTGGCTACCGCCAAAAACTTATTTGCAGTTGGTAAACTAACCGTGACCTATGTCGATGTATAGGGACGACAGTTTTCAAACGGCAAAGTTAAGTTTGTCACTCAATCCAGTTTATCTTTTCGTTAGATAATATTCAGTGCTCTCATAGTTTATGAACTTCAGCGCTTCTATTCTGGAACGTCCAAGCGATATCGTTGCGGCTCGCTAGCTCGTATCCCACTCTTACTCATTACGCATCGTGCGGAAGAGTGGGATGAGAATTTCGCTAGCGCGTTGCTACAATATCACTTGGACGTTCCCGAATAGAAGCTCTGAACTTGAAAGTGAGGCCGCTATGAACTATACTAATAACTTTACTCCACCATTCAGTAAGTCAAAGTTGTCTAAGTTTCCCATAATAAGAACGCCAAAGATGCCCATTTAATGAAAAAATCGTATTAGGCCTCTTACTTTACTGTTTGTTTTTCATAGGTAAAGTCCGAGACCCTCGGCGCGCGAGTCAGACTCGCACTTGATATTTTTTTAAATAATATATCCAAAATTAGGAAATTTCTCCCCCTTCTTAAATTAATCTTAGTCGTAAGGACCCATTCTAAAAAAGGAAATTCGTTAATAATAAATATTATATAAAAGCCATACCAGCGTGCCAAAATTTCTATATGATTTGTTAGCTTGGCAGACCTGAATTGTTCGACAATGACAATAAAGAACCACAGAAAAATAGTCTGGCACCATTGTAGCGCTGCGTTTTCAAATGACAGCGTTTCAAAAAAAAAAAAAAAGATGTGCTAAATCATTTGTTCGTGTCTGCCTCTTGGACTGATGGTCAAAATCATCCTCAAAACGATGAACATCGAAGAGGCAGACGTGCAGGGCTCTGTTTTATAACGGGACATAGTTGCAAAAATGTAAATGAAAAAGGCTATACTAAACCATATGTTCGTCGGTCGTTGATTTTTTAAAATTGTAATTCAAAAACGCAGGGACATACGACTTTCATTTAAGTACTGGACCAAATCGATTTGTATTGTCATTGTCATAAACTTTCATCCCTATCAATATGAAAGACGAACAAATCATATACCAAAATGGCACCCAGCTCCCTAACTAAAGGGTAAACCGAAATGATCGGAAATACATAAAAATGCACAATAATATTACTAAATTTATTTGTACTGTTTGGGAAGTAGTATTCTCTTTTACAATCAAAAAACTCTCGAATTCCCTAGAACCAATTATTAAAATAGTATAAGGCTAGTTTCCTGAAAAATTCTATTAAGTCCGTCCGTCATTTACATTAACAAAAAATATTGAATAAGTATTTTTTATTTTTTTGGTTAAACCATAAAAACCAAATGCTATGCGTCACGCCTTAGTATAATAAACATTTTACCAAGAAGTGACGTCATGAGCTCCGTTCCCTTTGATGCGCGTTATCTTTGTCAATTTTGATTGGTTCGAGAAAGCAAAATATACGTGTTCAATATTTTATGATAATGTAACTAATGGACTCATTAGAATATTTTTTTTTTACTCAGGACCCATCCTTATTCTAGTCTGAAGCTAACGCTGACAAAATGTCCAATTTGCATACTACTTACTAGCAGTGATTCTGGATCTTCAAACCACTAATCATGTAATATTAATGTAATTCTTGGGAGTGTAAAAAATTCCTTAGGGCTCAGATCAGGGTTGTACGCAGGTTTGCTCATCAACTTGACATTTTCTTGCTTCAAAAACTTGCTTGTTTTCTGAGCAGCGTGGGAACTGGAATTATCATGATAGAGGATTATACAACGTATTGATTTATTTCTACGGAGTTCGATTATCATTTCTGCCAAACAAACAGTAGTTTATCCATCAGCGGTATCCGTTCTGCGTTCCTGTAAGGGAATTGTAGCAACATGGTCTTTCTTCGAGACAAAAGAATTGAGCATTTTTCTCGATACGCTGCGAGAACGTAAGATACATCTTTTGTTGGCTTGATCTTGCCTTCAAAGACCCAAACTGCAAATTGATGTTTTTTCCAGCACATATGAATAGATCCTTGATTCGTCATCTGATGATGTTATGAATAATATTTTTTCCTCTGTTGAAACATTGCAGAGTAGAGGTAGACCGACACCAATTAAAACAAGCTGCCTTTCGCTCTTCAGACAAATGTGATACCCAGCGGGAAATTAGCTGTCTAGCACCAAACTCACTGTGTCAAACAGTAAAAATTATAGCAACGAAATTTTCACGCATAAGCTCCATTTTATACCTAGTTTTCAACTAATCCACTTCAAAACTAATTTTTTTTCGAAGCTTTTTTTTATTCCTTTCATTACGATTTAAAGAGACCAGTATTCACATAGCAAAGAAGGATTTATTCTAACTCAGTCTAAACTGCTTGAATCCCAATTATTTCAGTGTGCTCCTGGTAGTTGGGTGCCATTTTGGTATATGATTTGTTTGTCTTTCATATTGATAGGGTTGAAACTTTATGTAAATAGAAATCGATTTGGTCCAATAAATGAAAGTCGTATGCCAATGCGTTTTTGAATTACAACATTTAAAAAATCGTACATAATAAAATCAGCGACGTAGACGTCTGCCAACTTTTTTTCTATTCTGGAAGTCCTAATGAATCAAATGGACGCAACGAGAACGACGAACAAATGATTTAGTATAGCTTTTTTCCATTTACATTTTTGCAACTACGTCCCGTTATAAAACAGATCCCTGCACGTCTGCCTCTTCGATGTTCATCGTTTTGATAATGATTCTGACCATCAGTCCAAGAGGCAGTCACGAACAAATGATTTAGCACATCTTTTTTTTGCTGTCAATACAAAACGCAGCGCTACCATGGTGGCAGACTATTTTTCTGTGGTTCTTTACATAGTCTTTAATCGAACAATTCAGGTCTGCCAAGCGAACAAATCATATAGAAATTTTAGCACCCAGCTCCCTAGCTATGGTAACCAATGAAACGATTAGACATTTCTGACCTCTAACACTTTTTTGAATTAACAAAAATACAATTGCGACTTAATTTAAACTTAATGGTTAAATTTAAACTATTTCAACTCCGTACGTACTTAACTTCATATTTTAAGACTTATATACAGTACATGGTGACTGGTAATTTAATACATTCCGTTTAAGGGGAGATAGTACAACTCATTTACCACGGAAAAGGTCCGAAAGTAACCTGTCCGAAAATTATTAGTTTCCGAGATATTGAAGATGTACGATATTACGAAATTTATTTACGGCATTATTTGATGTATTTTTATGTATGTTCTGAACGCTTGGATGTCAGCATTTTCATGTAATGACAAATAACTAAAGACGTAATGCTACATTATTATGTTATTTAACAAAACCCCCATAAAAGAACACAAAAAGTACCTAAATAGTTCATGAAAAGACGGTGATATTTTTTAAATTAAATGTATGACATTCAGCATACAAACTGCTGAAAAATCCTCCTTGGTTTACTTGGTATCTAATGAAGTACAAAAGTTTACAAAATTAAATGTGTTTGGAAAGTAAGGAAGTATAAATTGAAACTAGGTAACACATCCCATAGGAACGGCTATTGCTCCAGTACCTGGTACGAACTCTTTACAAATCTGTTTTTATCTTCAGGAGCATACTTCAATGGCGGGTATTATGAAAAAGAACTGAAAATAATGATAACGAATAAAATAATTACTAAATTAATAAGGAAATTATTTGCACTTCGAAATAGATACTGAAGGGACTGCGCTATTTATGGCGTTATTGAGAGAGATTTGTTAAACGGAGAGAAGAAAAAACAATATTATTTTACTATTATAATATTATTTAATAATTAAGTATAGTATAGAATATAGATTATGCATCACAACCTAACGACAGTCTAGCCCTTCCGAGGCATACATGTCAAAGGGTCAGAGAGTCCGGCTGCAGTTCTTATTAATGTCGGCAACTTAGAAAGTACTGGTTATTGCATAATGACGAATTCTTGTCATTATTTAGAGTGGGTGTGATGCTACATCGAGCGTATAATTGTATAGACAAGGTGAACCAACCAGATTCAGGTATTTTCGACGTTTTAGGAAGTTTGTTGTTAAATCGAGTGACATTTAATGGAATTTACATTGTACTTCTAAGTTATCCCGCATATGTTTATAAATGAAATAAAGAATATGAGAACTGGCTAGCAGATTTCTGAGGATTTCAAATTCGGAATCTAAAAGGAGCCATTATTTTAGAATAAACAATGTAAACTCGTCAACCAATTCCTGCCAGTTCAATAGAGAAAAAATATGAACTAAATTCATAATTCCAACTGAACTGACAGGAATTGGTTGAGGAGTTTATATTAATTCAAAAATAGTGGCTCCTTTTTTATTTAATTTGAAAATGTATGTGGGTTAATCTACAAGTATCCATTTTGAAGTGTAAATATTTTCTTTATTAATTTAGTATTTACTTTATTAATTGTCATTATTTTCAGTTGTTTTCCATAAATGAAGTAATTGAATTGAAGTATGCCTATGAACATAAACGGGTTCAGTCCTCAATACCTACCTCACAAAATGACTATAAGGCAAAAAAACTACAACACAAAATGTCTATGTAGAAAAATGTCTATACAGCAGAAAGCCAATGGCGAAAGAGACCCACTTACCATAACAGCTACTTCGTATTAAGACTACGTCGTAAAAGGACTACTTTTTTAAATATAAAGTGAATAAAAACGACACATTGAATAAACCTATTCTAAGGGTACCTTCACTGTAATCTTTATGTCCTCCGTCTCCGTCTAATGATCACATCTCAGCCTGCCACAAGACCTAGTGTACGTTTTTTGACTCCTCGACTATAGTAGTTATTTATGGTTGTATACACTGACTGGTTATTCGGGTAAAAAAATTGTTCATTATTTTTTTACAAGCCTCGCCATTTGGTTCACTGTCATCAACTACATTAATAGTGCTGAGTTTTATCGAAATACACTAAGCAGTTTTGTGTGGAAAAGTAACAGACATCATCTGTCCATCTATCTATCTATTCTTATAAACAATGGCGTTTATAATATAATTATGTCATGGTATATTATACCTATGTTATATTATACTATAAGTGCCATGTTTAGACTTGTACTTGACAGAATTGTTGATTTTGGGTAAATCAGGCAGAACTTGTAAAATATGCCCTTGGAATAGGTTTATAATTCAATGTTTTGTTTTTGTTGACCGTATATTTCAAAAAGTAGTCATCCTGCGACTAAGGCATTTTGGCAAAGTAGTTGTTATGGTAAGTGGGTCTCTTTCACTGTTGGCTTTCTGCTGTATAGATATTTTTCTACGTAGACATTTTGCGTTGTAGTTATTTTTGCCCTATAGTCATTTTGCGAGGTAGGTATTGACTACTGGATCCAGATAAACACATATTTTTACAGAGTTCATACCAGGTACCCCTCACCCCTCACGTCCATGAAGCAATGGCTTAATGCGATCAATAATACGAAAACAACTAATTCTACAATAATTTATGCTGCTATGGAAATTATTTTAAGCAAAAGTGTGATTGTGAAAATTTAACAGGATAGAAAAATACTAATAATAAACTGAATAAAATTAGGCTGTAAGAAGAAATCCTTGTACTATAACATGCAAACGGTAAATTAACTTCAGGTAAAAAAGCCATCGGTGAAGAATGTGACTAGAGAATAAGCAACAAGGAATTTAAGATATCGTGATCAAAATGGATTCATAAAACGTAAATATATGGCAAAATTTACACTGAATATCTGAAATGACACTACGCAGAAGTATAATTATTGGGAATTAGTGTTCCTCAAGGAAGACGTGACCAATTATTTATTACAGTACGAACCGTAAACACATCAATGCCATTCACTAAACTTATTGCTAACAATGTTAGAGATCGATCACAAACGAAACAACCACCGAAAGCTTTTAAATAATTATAGTAAGCCTTTTTACTTTCCGTATGATTAATTAAAAATATGAAAATTTATTATCCACTCACACGAACAAAACACTATTTTCACTTGCAGTGCAGTCAGTCAGTTGACATCTGGACTGACTGGACTGGTGCAGGGTTGCCAACCGAAGAATCTTTTTCCTCGTTTACATAGCCCCTCACACTATTTAGACTTAAAATTTATGTCGCTACATAAAATCTTGTTCCGGCATTATATGTGTCCCATGTCCTACTGGTGCGTCCACATCGTACGAACGCGCCGTGAACGCGCCGATCGCGCGCGCTTCAATTCTACCACCGCGTGCGCTCATTAGTCAAATCAAATAAGCGCGCGCTTCCCCAGCTTAAAATTTTAAATATTTATAAACTAACGATTATTCTAATCTAAATTTTACGTAATAATATTTATTAATGTAGTAAAGAGAAATTTGCGGTTAATTCTTATCGTTTTTAGTAGTGTTAAGGTTTTGACATAGATTTTTTCTATTTCAGAATTCAGAGGCCGCTATAAACAACACGACTATTTAAGAGATATTATTATATATTTTTCATTTCGTTTGCTTAGTACTGTAGTTTAATCCAAGAGCTGAGAAAAAGTGCCATCGCGCATTTTATGAATAACTTGCTGCGGAATTTCGGCGTTATATGAATAGATAAGAACAAATTACAAAAAGAGAAGCCGCTATGAACGTATACTAATAACTATAGTCCACCGTTCTTTAAGTAAAATTTGTCTAAGTCTTTTAGTTTCTCATAATAAGAACGCCAAAGTTGACCATTTACTGAAAAAATCTTAATAGGCCTCTTAACGAAATGTAAATAGGTTACATTATGGTTTAGCATGTTTAGAAAAAGTGTTCGTTTTTAGGGTTCCGTACCCAAAGGGTAAAACGGGATCCTATTACTAAGACTCCGCTGTCCATCCGTCCGTCTGTCTGTCACCACGCTGTATCTCATGAACCGTGATAGTTAGACTAGACAGTTGAAATTTTCACAAATGATGTATTTCTGTTGCCGCTTTAACAACAAATACTAAAAAACAGAATAAAATAAATAGTTATAGAGGCTCCCATACAACAAACGTGTTTTTTTTGCTTGTTTTTGCTCGATATTGATAATGGCAACAGGTAGACGCTTGAAATATTTACAGAATATTTAGCTATATAGTTACTCAATTTAAAAATAAATAATTCAAATAAAATAAAACTAATATTTAAGGGGGGCTCCCATACAACAGAGATGTTTTTTGCCATTTTTATAAATAATCGTACGGAACCCTTCGTGCGCGAGTCCGACTCGCACTTGGCCCTATTTTTTTTCGTAGTAGCCACGCCAAACCCAATCGACTATCTCCATCCAGGCCTCCAATTCTCGGTTCATTCGAGATAATCTCAAAATCGAGATTAAACGTCAGTGCATACAGTCGTTTGACACAACTGTATGAATCTGACATTTAATCTTGCAAACGACATTATCTCGAATGCACCGAGAATAAGGGGCCAGGGCTCTGTTTTATAACGGGACGTAGTTGCAAAAATGTAAATGGAAAAAGGTATACTAAATCATTTGTTCGTCGCTCTCTTTGCGTCCATTCGATTCATTAGGACTCCCAGAATAGAAAAAAAGTTGGCAGACGTCTAGGTCGCTGATTTTATTATGTACGATTTTTTTATGTTGTAATTCAAAAACGCAGGAACATACAACTTTCATTTACTGGACCAAATCGATTTCTATTTACATAAAGTTTCATCCCTATCAATATGAAAGATGAACAAATCATACTTATACCAAAATGGCACCCAGCTCCCTAACTACCAATAATTGGGACTCAAGCAGTTTAGACTGAGTTAGAATATATCGTTCTTTCCAGCAACTTTCGGCTTGACTAAACAATTGGAAGAACACCTTCGGGACCGATTCGTTTCTAGATAAGCCAGTGGTGACATGATATCGAGGTTGTTTGCTGTGGTAGATATAAAATATACAAAGCACTTAGCGGGGGCGCTGCTCGCGACATCAGCTTGAACGCGCTCGTTGGCAGCCACGGGCGAGAGCAGATATTTCAAGACGCCAAAAGTCACATCTGCTTCATGCCGCGCTGAGCCTTAAAGCCTTGAGCTAGACGGAAAAAAGGACGACCTATATTCACCTGGGAGGACTCTCTTTCGCACGATATAGTGAGCTACACCAACAAAAGTCAAACACATTGGAAGTCCCAAACTTCAAACTGAGGTTTAATAAAGAAAACAGCCGAAAAAATACATTAAAGGCCAAAAGCAGATACGGTAACAGAGACAGAAGACGACAGTAATCCGTAAAGATAAAAATTAAGAACAAACGCAGTCACTAATCCTCCGTTTTATATATTACGCAAGTATAGCATTTATCCTCCTCACGGGCCACGATGCCAGTATTCGGGTTCGATCAATCCTTCCCACTCCCCATCCTGACCGCAAAAGGCCCACTACACTCCCAACCTGTAACTTCCGGCTGCCTGGTGGCTCGTGCAGGAAGGCAACCGACCCCATCAGGCGGCAGACGACAAGCGGGAGCGCAAACGGGTCCAGGTGGCCACGCTGTCTCAACAGGAGCAGCTCTTAGGCCGGGGGCTGTTAAGGTTCCTATAATCCTCCGACCGGCTGTTCGTGTGGTTCCAGTGTGTCCCCCTGAACATGCCTATTGAGCCGATCTGTCCCTCCCTCTCTGGTGTCTATTCATCAGAACATCAGTTCAACAATAACAAAACAAAGTTACATAATTCACCGGTTCCATATATAATGTAGGAAACCAGCCGCATTAATAACGTTGTCTCCTATACCAACCCTTAATATGATGATTTCTGATTTTTTCCTGTTTTCATCCAATTACCTACCCCCACACCAAGTTTGAACTTCCAAGGTCACCAGGAAGTAGTCTAAACTTTTGATCTTTATGTTAGTCAGTCAGTCAGTCAGTGATAAAAATAGTGATTTTCGGAAGTCATTATCTCGTGAATGGTAAGATTTTTTTATTGAAATTTGGGATTTGGCAATTATAAGACGGTCTTACTAGACACACAAAATTGCAAGTGTGTTGTTGGTCAATAAGATTTTAAGTTATGGGGGGGGGGGTTCGAAAAGGGCCCGAAATGGTTCGTGTAATATAACCTACGGCCGGTGTGTCGCGAACTTTGGCTGACACACTGCCGTGTGTCTAAAAAACTATTAATCTAAATATATATTTCTACTAAAGAGTAGAACAGTGACACAACTCAAACTTAAATGGTCTCCGATAAGAGACCTTAATTGCATAGTATTAAGATTTTTAAAAGAATAGAGGTTAATTTCGGGTTGTGTCACTGTCCAACTAAAGCAGCGATTTGTCTCGCTATGAGCTATGAGTGTCGTTTGTGTTCAGAATAGACCGAAATCAATTTCTATCAAAACGCTTTTCAGTTCAGACACGAAGTGAATGTGAATGTTCGTTAGTCAAAAAAAAGCTCAGCACTACTTTTAATTTCAAATCTGGCAACACTGCGCATAGAACAGAAATAGAAGATTTTTGCTGGCTGTTTTTGTTTGTCTTGCTTGTTAGTTACGAGGGGCTACGAAAATGGTTTCGCTTGTTATAATTTTAACCTTATTAAGCGTATCGTTTTGTCAAAACCCGCAAGAAGATTTACTGCTTCAATATGCGGCAGTTATCTTCAGGCATGGCGATAGGACTCCTGTCTATCCGTATCCCACCGATCCCTATCGGAACGAGTCCATGTGGCCGGTCAAATTCGGTCAGCTGACCAACACCGGCAAAAGACAACATTATGCGCTAGGAAAATGGCTCCGAGAACGATATGGCGTAAGTCTCACTTAATTTATCAACTTGAATCTTATAGTTATTTATTACACAGGCCTGCAGTTGTTATTTAGAGCGATCGCAGGTAATGAATCCTGAACGCAGTAAAGATAACTGTTACTGTGCAAACAACCTCAGTATAGTGATGCAAATACCTCCTACATGCAAGAATTAATTATTAAACCAGCTATTTGAATGTGATTCTCTGGAGCAGCCTCCACAGCAGACGCTGAGTTCTCCTAATTCACACTTTTAGTTTTATTCCTTTATTTTGTGTGTAAATTGCTTAAGTGTGACAAGAAGGGTATTCTTATTTTTATCCTCCTTAAAAACAAAAAAACCTGCCTGCATAACATGAAAAAGAAGGGAATAAGAAATTGATTCTGCAGTGGTTGTGGGGTCAATGGAAATTGCAGTCAGTGACTTGCCATAAAATCCTATAATAGCAATTTGAAGAGAATCTCACAAGTAAAAAAAAATCAATTTCTTGTTTCTTTATGAGGTTATGCAGTTCAGTTTTTTTTTGTTTTTTTAAATTAATAATTTTTATTTCCATATTTATGCTTAGGTTGTGTTATGCTTTATATGGACAGTGCCGACGTAGTAAGAAATTTACTCACATATACCGACTTGTTATATATTTTTGGAATGCTCTTGTCAAGCCCTTTCATTTGCTACCAATCCAATCATATATGGGTGAAAACATATCAATAAACCTAGTTATTTAAGAGTTTTATTGTTACTTATGTATGTTAGTCTTTAAGGTATTTATGTTATGGGCCTTGTTGCCTGAAATAAATGGTATTATTATTATTAATAAACACAATAACTTTTAGCATGTGCCATATTGGATTTCAGGTGACCTTATATGCCATGTCACCTGAGCATTTTGCCTGGATTATTTGACACCCCATTAATTGAAATTGGTTCAGTTGTCAGCTCTAGGTGGTAACAAATGGCATGATTACAGACCTACATTATGGCATTCATGTACTTGTGAAAAACATATCCCTCCTTTTTGATTTGCTGCAATGGCGTAAAAACAATTCCAGTTTTTGAACGTCTTATTATAAATTTTCTGCATCTAGAGTATGTCGCAGTTTACTATAATTCCAATTCACTGCATTAGTAATTCCAATTACTATGATGTGCTAGCCATAAAAATCAGTTTTCCATGCAAATTTCAAACATATTATATTACTTATTTGTTCCTTTATATGATTATTATTCTTGTATGTTCCAGCATATAATATCGGAAAAGTATGATCCATCTGAAATTCGTGTCAGGTCTACAGATGTAGACCGTACATTGATGTCTGTAGAAGCTAATTTAGCAGGTAGCTTTTAGTTGCAGTTGGCAGGTTGTTCAAAGGCATGACCATTTGGGTAAAACAAGATTCCATTCTGTGTTATTCCTACACTTTGTTAATTTAACACTTTCACAGTCCAGGAAAAAAGGAACCCTTATAAGATCACTTTGTTGTCCATCTGTCTGCCAAAACCATTTTCTCAGGAACGCGTGGAGCAGGTATCAGGTTGAAATTAATATCAAATACTCAGGTCTGCAATCCCTTGGAGCAGAAAAAAAAACAAACTTCTAAGTCAATGCAATCAAAAGATATGACCGTTTATGCCACATATTTTGATACTTGCAAGGGACTCCAAAGGGAATCAAACAAAACCTACAGGGTACTCCACGTTGGCCAAGAAACTTGAAATTCGGGAAGAAGCAGTGTCTTACAGCACAAGTAAAGGAAAAAGTCCAAAAACTGTAAATAAGAAGTAACATCACAAAAAAATTAGTTTAACGGAGAGACAGACAGATAGACGGACAAAGAAGTGATCCTATATGGTTTCCTTTTTTCCTTATATATGTTTATACATGTTAAATACACATAATATTTTCATCAAGATGTTTTTCATGTTCCTTTTCATATTTTTTAACTATGAGTTGCAATAACATTCATATTCATTCAAATAATTTATTTTTAAGTAGGTAGATTTCGCTGAAAATTTTTTGAAACCCAAAGGAATCTATACCTAGGTATGCCTACCGTTTCGGAATGTTTAGTACATTTGCTAACATGAAAAATACTTGTGCTTATTAATTGAAATCTTGATTTTTGATAAACGAACTACAAAAGAAGAATTATAATATATATATACATATATATATTTCGACCATTGAAAAAAAACGCACGTGTGGCTGGGTGTTAGAGTATTTCAAAAATCCAAAACAATTCCAGCATTTACTACTTACAAGGATATTAGGGGTGATTGTGCGAAAGCGGAGATATCATTTATTATGTCGATTTCAATCTGCTCTTCACATCCTGTGGCGCCGTTTCCTCAATGTTGGCAGTTATGGCATGTACTTAGTTGATTAACTGAAGCGTTTTGAAGCAAAAAAAAAAAACACTTTTTTATGTTTATGTTTCAGATCACTGTGTATGCCTGGGTACCTGGTAGTCACCTTTTTACGGTCCTCATACACATGCTAAAAGTGTTTCATGGAGTCCTGTATTGTTTTTGTTCCCAACAAAGCGAGTAAGGTGTGAAGGTGTGGATCCCGGACATGTGCGGCTTGTTGATCTTGACCCACATGTGGTATCCTGGACTGTGAAAGTGATAAAACTTTGTAGCTAATACCTAAGCTCCATATCTTTGTGAAATTGAATGGCTAGAGCAGCTTACAAAATTTTCATAAATGGACGTAATTTAGGGAAAAGGATCCAATCCACAATAAAACATGTTAACATTTTAGGTTTGGACCCTTCTTGCTAAAGTACTTCCAAATTATGTTTATGTTTTCAAAGTTTAACTTAAACTATGTAATAAAAATTGTGTAGGTATGTACCCACCAGTAGGTGACTCTATTTGGGATGATCACATAGACTGGCAACCAGTTCCAGTCCATACTGTGCCCCAAGCTAGGGATGAAGTTCTAGCCATGGAAAGGAAATGCCCTGCCTATGAAAGAGCCCTTCACGAATTACGAGAGTCCAAGGAGTACAAAGAGCGGCTAGCTACTTATCAAAGTCTAATGGAGTAAGTTCAATTAATATTATTCAAGAGTATTAATAAGATAAAACTTATTTTCAAAATTCCATATCCTCAGTATTCCGCTACTTGGTTCCACCTAACTGGCCAATGTCATTTCAAGTAATTAAACATTTGAATTTTCTGATAATAATGATAATTTGTTTCATATTGAATATTTGTTGCCATAAGAACAATATTCCAATAATCATTTTCGTGTTTTTACAGTTTTTTGACTGCATACACTGGGAAAAAAATTAAGGATTATTATGATATCTTATCTATCTACAACACCTTGTATATTGAGACGTTGTATAACTTCACCTTACCAAACTGGACCCGCACAGTGTATCCTGATAAGATGAGAGATCCATCCTGTTACAGGTGAGAAATATTATACTACAAATAAATATTAATTTTATCCTATACAAATAAATAAAATTGAAGTCTCCGTTTGTAATGTCAAAATAACAGCTTTTTTAGGGTTCCGTAGCCAAAGGGTAAAACGGGACCCTATTACTAAGACTCCGCTGTCCGTCCGTCCGTCCGTCTGTCCGTAGGTCTGTCCGTCTGTACCCAGGCTGTATGTCATGAACCGTGATAGTTAGACAGTTGAATTTTTTACAGATGATGTATTTCTGTTGCCGCTATAACAAAAAATACTAAAAAACAGAACCAAATAAATATTTAAGGGGACTCCCATTCAACAAATTTTTGCTTGTTTTTGCTCGATATTGATGACGGCAACAGGTAGACGCTTGAAATATTGACAGAATATAAATGCAAAAGTGCGTTGGTTTGTTCCATTTTCACGTCCAGGCATGACTCAGCGGGTTTCCATAAAAATCGGCACGTCATATCGCCGCGCGCCGGTCTTTTGCGAACGGAAGGGTGAATACGTTATTATTAGAGTAAACAATTTTCGTACTGTACATCATAAAAATTTGGAACAATATAAAAATCCTTTACAGTGCATGTGCTCCAAAAGAGCGTTTCCCAAGCGGCCAAATTGTGCGGAAAATGTCACTTTTTTAGCTTGTGCTTTTTACTTTTCAGTAATTTTTTTTTATTTATAACACGCTTTTTAAGTCCGTCCTCAGCCCGCATGTATTGAATGAAAGTAAGCCCGCTATTTTACTAATTTCTTGAGTAGTGCAGAGTCGATCCGTGTTAATTTGCTAAAAATGACGAGTTCAAGTGACGAATCAATAAATTTTACCACTAAGTTTGTATGTAAAATATCGCGGGCGAAGCTGAGGCGGGTCCACTAGTTTAAGATAAAATTCCTGTTTCACAAAAAAAAAAAAACACATTTTGAGGTTAGAAACTTGTTTACCAAATAAGACGAGTATGGATGAATTAATTTTAGTCTGACTTTTCTAACTCGCAGACTTAAATGACAGCTAGAAATGTCAAACGTAAGAATAATCAGATGGCCATTGTTGTTTCTATGATTCCGGTTGTAGATACAATGGAAACGAATCGTTAAAAAATAACTAATATTTTGTATGCCATATGTGTCAATATCATGTGTAATTATAAGAGTCATAGTAAAAACACAGTATAAGAATCAAGTTCATGTTACGAATCATCCATCAGATTATGAATAAATAAACATACTTAGGTATGTTTTAACTTTGGATATTTTTAATAACTCTTTAACCAGGGTTTATTAAATCACGACATTAAAAAAATAAAATCGTATGTTGTAATTCGTATCGAACTTTTTTATTTAAATGAGACCGTTTTGATTTTAATAATAATATAAACGTTTTTCGTTGAACTGCACCCATGCGGTATCTTTTTTTAGGGTTCCGTACCAAATTAAAACAATTAAGCATAGTTGTACTAATTAGAAGCCCACACAAGATAATCAAACTAAACTTGGGATAATAATTTTTCAAATAAAAAACAGACTTCAAATAGCCTTTGAAAAGTAAGTTTTTAGTTTTCACTTTTTAGTTACTATCATGTGATTTAACGATCATTTACATAAAGTCGACACATTTACATAAAGCAACAATAGCATAATGCCAATTGCTCATCACCATTAACAAACTTCAATCGTTGAAGAGTTCTCCTGGTTCTTCACCACCAGTTCTATTTATCACATGAATTTTCATGCGCATAAGTTGCTGATACAGAAATCTAATCGCCATCCGCGATATACTTATCGTTGAGGAGTTCCTCCGGTCATCCGTGGTCTTCATCATCAGTTTCACTTCAACAAATAATGTTTTTGAAACGCAACTGCTTAAGTTATTACAGAAAATATAGAAATTTCCATATGCGTGCCTATAATATTTGAGGAGTTCCTTCGATTCATCATAGATCCTCTCATCAGATCTCGACTTTGATCACAGCGGGACCAAGTTGGAGAAATACCCTATAGATGAGAAAAATAATCATGCAAATCGGTCCAGCCATCCCATGAGTTAGTTAGCAAGTGGTTTGTTTTTAATACGCAGTCAAAATTGAGAATTTTTCAAAAACTTGCAAGATCTATGGCGTTCCCATACATTTTATCAAATAACCCTAGTTTGAGTTTTTGCTTCTTTGTGGCAAAAATGGTAAGCTAATGTTATTCATAACATTACCTCATCATCTTCTAGATAATCGATTTTATCGTTTGTAGTAACGGCTACGGAACCTTACACTAAGCAAGACCCGACTTGCCCAGCACATAGTCAGCAGCAGTGATATGTCATGGCATCTTAACCGGTTTTTTATATTGTTGTCAGCACACAATAAATGTCACATATGAAACCTATTAAAATAACAGTAACAAGCTTTATCGTTTCTTTATCAGTTTCCAAGTCCCGACAATGACACCATTACTAGCTCGCCTCAAAGCTGGCCCCTTGATACAAGAAATTGTTGCAAATATGGCAAACATCTCTCTTACCCACCCTATGGGTTACTCCGAGACTGTTAAACTGTCAGTATACAGTGGACATGACATAACCATTGCAAATGTGCTGCATACCCTAGGAATGTTTGATGGCAACTGCCCCGTTTACACAGCTACTATACTCATGGAGCTCCTGTACTGTAAGTTTATTTTTAATTGCTTGTTTTTGGCTGTAGCATTATCTAGGTTTAAACTTCTGAACGCCACAGTCGGCTGTAGCCGACAGCAGATTTCCGTGCCCCTTACGCCACGGCATGCCGTTTTTCATACTTTTTGTCGGCTACAGTCGTCCGGGGCACGCTTTCTGGCACTCAGCTGTGGCGTTCAAAAGTTAAGGTTGTTCATAATAAGGGCGCACAGTAGAGCTTCCGATTACACGCGTACATGCCTACACGTGTACGTGTGTTCTTAGACCCGGCGGTATTAAGAGTCCGGTCGGCAAGTGTACACGGGTACCCGTGTAGTTGGGCCGTGTTTTACCCCGTGCCTGTGTACATGGGAATAGAAAATTAATAACATAAAGTAAAAATGATTTAAAAGATATATAGATATATGTATGTATGTATGTATGTATGTATATATAATAAAAAAATTAAATAACCACAAATAAGAAATACACCATCTTACCCCATATATTAGGTAAGATGGGGTAACTACGTAAAAGGGGACAAGATGGTGTTTATTTTTCTTCACTTAAAATACACATCAGAATTTCTAAGTCATCAACTTCTCTCTGGCACAAGCTGTGTGCCCAACGCCTACGCCGGTTGCCGGCATAGTTCGAGTCTGACTCGCGCACGAAGGGTTCCGTACCGTTATCTACAAAAACGGCAAAAAAATCACGTTTGTTGTATGGGAGCCCCCTTAAATATTTATTTTATTCTGTTTTTTTTTAGTATTTGTTGTTATAGCGGCAACAGAAATACATCATCTGTGAAAATTTCAACCGTCTAACTATCACGGTTCATGAGATACAGCCTGGTGACGGACGGACAGACGGACGGATGGACGGACGGACGGACGGACGGACGGACGGACAGACGGACAGCGGAGCCTTAGTGATAGGGTCCCGTTTTCACCCTTTGGGTACGGAACCCTCAAAAGACCAGGACATAATTTATCTAACTTTACACGTGCCACACGATAGTCAATATAATCTTAAATATTTACAAAAAGTCTATAGTCAGGGACGGTTACTTAGAGTTGGTTCCCTTGATCAACCCAACGCGTGAACACTTCGACCTGCCCATGAAAAACGCGTGCGCTCCCACTTGGTTTTGTCACAGGCCTGATGGCCGCTCAGGAATGGCGGCCTGTTGGCTAATTCGTTACGTCACTGTAACGTCTAGTTGGGTATATTTGTGGGTGGCCCCGTCTTACTTCAACTCCCCCTCTTACCCACAGTTCCCCTAAACTCGTTAACTAATTCCCGCCAGCTTTTTTGGAATTGTGAATTTTCAAAAAGTTATATTAGTTAAAAAAATTTATTGTACCGAAAAAGAAAACACTGTCTTGTAATGAAGTAATAATTTTTTTGTTCTTTTATGGGAGTTTTTTTAAATAACATTAAATGTAACACTACGTTTTTAGTTATTTGTCATTACATGAAACTGCTGATGTCTTAGATTTCTCTTTAGATTATACATAAAACAAATTTTCGGACATGACCTTTTTGCTGCAAATGAGATGTACTTAAAAGGAATGTATCGAAAAACCAGTCACCCTGTATAGTTACATAACAGCAAGCTTATCCGACATTTTTGCTGGTTGGGGAGTCAATCAATCTACGTCAACCATTATTTCTTACTTTCTAAAGGGTTTTTGATCTCTGTTTTTTTTTTGTTAATCTAAGCGCATGCATTATGCTTTATTTATTGAGCATGTGTAAGTGTTGTACGGGCGAATAACCATATTCCTTAAATGCAAGACAGCTGTTGGAGTTCAAGCGTGAGTCTATCACGTGAATAAACCGAATTTAATCATAATTTCTCATTAAAAGTCAGTAAAAAATTGCAGTTCCTTATTTCCACATTAATATACATATTACCATTACGGTGACTGATGAAGATACTGTGCGAAATATTCGGACGGGTCGACTAGTTTTTAAATAACAAAATTGAATAATACTGAAAATATAATAACAAATTAAATATAACATATATATAGTATACTATAACAAGGCCCCGGCTTCGCAAGGGTGTAATTTAGAAAAATATGAGGTGAATAACGTGAATTTCTTTATAAACAATGTTTGCTACTGACTTTTAGTTACACAATACGTACATATTTTAGGGGCACGTATAGCCCATTTTCCCATTGGCAGAAAAGCACTCAACGCTCAGCTATGTTATTATTGTATATTTGTTTGGATAAGGATTAATACTGAATAGGTGAAAATAGCTTTGCAAATAACTTTCGGTTCCTTTAAACCTTTGATATCTTCTTAAGTATTTATTTAAATGATATAGTATAAACTACAATTTAAATCTACATTAAATACCCGGGGTAAAGAACGTATTGGTTTGGATAAGGATTAATACTGAATAGGAGAAAATAGCTTCGCAAATAACCTAATATTTTCAATTAATATTTTAAAGATAAAAATGGTAACTGTGAGTCAACCTTAGGAGATAAACATATGCCATTGCGGACTTTTCTCTAGGTTTTTTGAAGAACTACAATTCTTTAGTTCATTATTTTGAACTAAGTATCTCTTAAGACGACTGTGAACCAGTGGCAAAAATCACCCTTTTCATACAACAGGCGATAACGATTTCTACCCCTTATATGTTAACAAATTTTGACCAATTTTTGATAGGTTGTCAGACAGGGCAAAATCTAGGTCTATACGTTTTTGAATTTTGATTGAAGATCAACAAAGTCAAATAATCGCCGAAATTAGTTTTGTATGAGAATACTGAAACAGCAATAAAACTGAATGTATTAACTATAGTGTAAAAACCAAAACGTATAGACCTAGATTTTGTTCTGACTAATAACCTGTCAAAAATTGGTCAAAATCGGTTAGCATTTAAGGGGTGGAAATCGTTATCGCCTTTTGTATGAAAAGCCGTAGACTCACACTCCTCTTAAGTAAGGGTTAGCCAGCATAAGCCGCGTAAGCGCCTAAAATTGAATTTTTTGACGTGTGAACTTTAGTGAAAAACATTGAATTCTCTCTACTATATTAAAACTTATTTAGAATGTTATATACATATTAACCTTCCTGATGAACCACGTCGTCCATTGGTGAAAACCATTGCGTGGTATAGAGAGACGCGGAAAGCGACTTTGTTTTATACTATGTAGAGAATAGATTTAGAGATAATATTCATATAAATAAATGTAAAAATAAATGAGTCATAGTCCAAAAAACACCTTGATACATAACGGGCTATTGTTAAATAAATTTATGTTATAGTATGTCTAGTAGTAGTATCTAAGAATCATGTTCATAAGAAGTAAACAAGTTCTTATAAACTAAGTCAACTTTAGCTCTTATTTACTACACGAACGGGTAATACCCGCTATTAAATACTCGCCTACCGTGTACAGGGGAACGGGTTAAAACACGGACTAACGACACGGCACGGGTACCCTCGTACACGTGTATAACGGAACAGAAACATGTGTCCGTATAGTGTTGACACGGATACCCGAAACACGGATATGACCGGGAGCCCTGGTGCACAGCACAAGATTTATTGTGGTGTGTTAAAATTGTGAGTTATATATAATATGGATTTTAACATAAGAGTTGTTATAATTATTTGAAATATTCAAACGTGGGAATTCTCGGGGCACCGGCTAGTGGTTCTATAATATCGATAAATTATGATGTCGATACCAACAGAACATTTGTAAGTAGGTACGTTATTCACTACCTACCTAATGGATAAAATTATATAATCATCTAAATTAAATAATATTATCGCTGGACGAATGCAATAGTGGCACAATGCAAAAAAAATGGTTTTTGAGTTAAACCAAAAATCGTGTTATACATTGCATATTTAATACCATACAAAACAGATCGAACTCAAAAACATATTTAGACATGTGTCACTATTGCATTCGTCCAGCGTTATATTTACACCAATATATTAAATCCCCTATTACTATTAATTCATCCTCTTAATTACAACAGTTAAAATAAACTGTTTATTCGTGATTATTAAAAACATGAAATCGATATTATTTCCACCTGCGAAAATATTTTTCTGCATCACTGAATCATTCGTGCCCTGTCAATTCCCACGTATGATGATGTTTATAAACATGTTATACCTTAGTAACAACAGTGTATCTACCATGAGTTTACGCAAGCTGTTCTCTTAATAGAAAACGATCGCTCGGTCTCCTTTACATGTATCGGCAACTAGCAGTAATTCCTATAGATTTCGATAACGAGAACTGTTTTCGCAAAGTCATGGTAATGGTAAGGGAAAGTATTCGAACAAATGTCTTGATAAGTTTATTGCACAGATACTATTATATCATCAATCATTTCTTTTAAATACGTGTTTAAATCGCAAATTGGATATTGCTGTAATACTTAATACACAACAGGATTAACTTAGGTAAATAAACTTTTTTTTTCAGCGCAAAGCACCAAGCAACATTTTGTTAGAATTTCCTACAGGAACTTCACAGGGATTGCCGAGCCGCACATACTAAACATACCCTACTGTGGGAAGCTGTGCAATTTTACACGATTTGTTACTCTGTATGAAAATCTTTTGAATATCCATTGGGAAGCAGAGTGCACAAAACAGGTAATTGGAAGTTTCCTACGGTTAAGTACGACCAGACCTTGCAATTCTAGGGCAAAATCCTATATCAAGTAGTGTAGTAGTATAAACTCACTAACCGATTCTTATCTTTTAAACAAGAGATAGTTAATTAAAAACTACATCATTAATAGTGCTGACTTTTTAAATTTCTATTACTCTTGTATTAAAAATTTAAAAATATTGAAATAAATTTATTATTTTAAAACTTCAATTCTTGCGGTATATTACAGATTTTAGCATATAAAACTGTGACTGAGGGAGAGTTTATGGATATATGAAACGAACTCACTACTTGATATTGGATTTTGCTTCAAAAACAGAATTTTTTTCTTGAGACGTGAAAACTACTATAGAAATCAAAAGATTTTTGCCTCCTGACCACGTCAATATACTTATTAAAATTGAGAGGTTGACGTTGTCAAAATTTGTTGTGGATGTTGAAAAACAAACATCTAGTCGGCGGCTTTAGCATGCCAAACACGGGGATAAGTTGCTGCCCAAAGATATAGAGAGATAAACGGGTTTAAATTATACCCGTGTCTGGCATGCTAGGGCCGCTGACTAGATATTTGTTGTTTCTACATTCACAGCAAATTTTGATAACGCCAACCTCTAGTCACTGGACTTTTTACCCGCCTACGCTCTGCCAAATGGATGGTATAAAGTTTGATAGTGTTTACCTAAAAAATTTTTTATAGGATCATTTTAAAAATGAATTACAAGGTTTCAGAAAGTGTTTGTGACTGCAGACGCCAGGGTGGCTTAAGCGCAGTTGAGAGTTCAGGGTTGTTAGAACATTTTAATAAAATTTAAATAAATTGACGTATTAACACTATACATAATTGAGGACGAATTTACAATGCATATTCTATATCTTTACAAAACAGGAAATGTTTCTTAATATTTTAATTGATTTAATGTTACACAGGTATAGCTAGGTCTTGTCTGTATTTTGGAAGGCTATTTATTATCTAAGGTAAGATATAATATAAAGTTCATGCTATTTAAACTTTGTTACGATGATTTTTATGTAGGTTTACAATGTTATTAAGTATATTCATTTTTAAGAAAACTCAATTTCGTCATGTTTTGCACGGGCAGTACATTACAGTATTGGAACAAAAGGGAATAGTCCTCTCTGTGTCTTGCTTTGTATTACGATGGTTGTTAGTTTTCTTTTCTGTATATTATAAATATTATTGACCGAGCGAGCGAAGCGTCACCGTTTCAGTTTGGGCGAAAATGCTTTCGTATGTCCGACGGATGTCCATTTGTTCTCGTCTACAGCTCGCAGTTCTCAACCGAATCTCGTGAAATTTTGTGAGGAGGTTCGGTAATTGAATATATTTTTTTTGTCTATTCAGTTTTTCGAAATATTTCAAAATGGCGGAGACATGGCGGTTTTTGCAATTACAAACTTACTGGCGGTGTTGGTAAACTGACTCGACCTATGTCAATGTATGGAAATATCATTTGTTTAACGGCAAAGTTAAATCGGCAAAGGCCAATCATTATTTCTTACTTTTCAAAGGGTTTTGTTTTAGATTCAGTTTTTTGAAGTCTTTTGTCGCGAGGTCTACAGCTCACACACAGAGCCACTAGTCTAGCCTAGTTTTGTATCTTCTCCCGTAGTTGCAGAGACTAACGTATCACGCAATCAGCGAGCGCAAGGTATAACATTCTCAACGAATTGTAGGGAAGTTTATGTTTTAGGATTGCGAATCTACTTAGTATTGACATTAAGTAAGCTTCGATCATAGGCGTATAGCGAGTTGTTACGCGAGGAATGTATGTGCATTGCCTTGGTTTTTCATTTATTCAAAACGAAGGTGACGTCATGAGACCATTTACACAGAATGTCACATTTGTTCTGTATTTTACGTTCAGCATTCGCAAGGTCTTTATCTGCGACCACTATACACGTACATATTGTACATGTAGTATGTGACCAAAGATCGGATGCTCTACTTTAGCTTCTGAACTACTGGACCGATTTCAATAAATGGGGTATTTTCGTGGAAAATATCTATGTAAGTGGCATGAGCTAGGTAGGTATATAAGAATACTAAGCGTGCGTCGTACTAGGATCCAAAATGCGTGCACCTACCTACCTACGTCAGTCTGGTATTCGTTCTTCTCTTTATTTTATAGGTAGGTAGGTAGGTCATCACATTACGTTAATTACATGTTAAATATAATTCACAAAAATATCGTTAGTGGAAATAAAGTAGGTAGTTAATATAAAAGAAACTATGTTAAAGACCAGTCCATAAAAATTGCTTTATTGTGTTGAATAATTGGAGTCAATTCCTTTTAGAATAAGGTCGTTTTAATAATTTAATAATAAAATACAGATACATTGACTAAATCCAATTATAATGTTACAATAAATATGAAATCTCTTCCATTCCAAGTTCACATTTGTAGAAGTTAGTGAATTACAAAGTTGGAGAGTAGCAAATAATAATTATAATGTTAGTATTTATTACGTATAATTATGTTATCGGCTGATTAATTTAAAAAACCTGTAACACACTTAAAGCGAAAGACCATTTACGAATGCTCTTAATTCCGGAAGCCGACAATTCTGTACGTCCTTTGTTCAAAGGTGGTCTCCAAAACTAGCTTCTACTTCTGCTTCAGGATTGTCTTAAATGCATTCCTAAACGTAGTAATAGTCGACCACTCAAATTTTAGGATTTTACGACTGAAAGCATGGAATGTAACATGTTGACAGCTAGTAAATATTGTTAAGCTAATTTGACCCTGCTGAGCACGATTTTGCCCGGTGTCAGATCAATTCCCCCCCTTGTTAATGAAACAATGTCCCTCGCCACCGTCTTTTCCGTTTTAAATAAAAGCTATCAGATCTAGGAGAAAACTGTTAATGTCATAATTGATCTACATTAAATTCCCTACCACGGCATATTTTCTAAATTTATTTTCCGTTGCCATTATTGACAAGTCTTGACGCAGTCACCATTTTTTCCTCCAATTGTGGCATTTATTGCTCGATGGTTATGATTGGGCTTGGCTCTCTTTTTAGAATATGCGTCCATCTCAGTGGTTGATGGGGATTGACGATCTTGAACAAAACACCCGTGTTTTCTTTGTTTAAGGACACAGTGCTGTTCAGTTTAGTAAGATCAGTTTAAATTTTGCAACACGAAAATAATCGGCGGAATCTTAAAACATCTTACGCTGCCTTTTAGATTTAATTTAATCTAGGTACATATTCTACAGTAGCCTACATAGCAACTTGAATTATACGGATTGTACTTACGACAGCTTTGACTTCATACTATTTCACAATGAATGAAATCAAAACAAATTTGAAAGCTAATAATACTGTTTCAGACAGTTGTTGAAATACTAAGAGAAATGACCACATAAAAGTGCTGGATGTTCGTCATTCTTTAAATAATCCGACTTATCTGAAAGCAGTTAGTAGCAACGTCGGCACTAGTGTGAGAGAGACGCACTTAGAGATAAGACGGTATAACTTATCCTTGTGTATTGCATGTTAGGAACGCTGTAAATCCTAAATATGTTTCAGAGCAGAATTTAATTTGTAGTTGTTTGTTACGCCATTGCTATTTGAATTAACGATAGTCATTTTTTTATGTTTTGGATATATTACAAGCAAAATACATAAAATGCATTCATTGATTCTATACTGACGCAGTCACTTTTGAAACTAGAAATAAGAGCCAAGTAGAAATAATTAATAAATAAAACTTAAAGATTTGCAGTAATATTTCATGAAGGATACTACGACAATTTAATTAAGCATTTTCGATGGGCAGCCCTACTGCTTGTTTACATACCGAGCGGCCGTAGGTAATTATTTCGAGTACACTGCCAAGGCAAAATACTGCTTACTTGATTATAATGTGCTTCTGCCCAGACCCTCTCTCTTTGAGAGGAACGTGTGCCCATCAGTGTGACGTCAATATCCCGATGATAATTATAATGTTTATGACTTATATCTTACAGTTACAGTTACAGTTTACCCCGGTCCTTGGAGCCTCAATGCTATTTAGTGTTGGCATATTGGCGGCGTTGATCGTCGCTCACAAGATTCTCTTTAACGGGCACTCAAACAGGTAACTTGCTCAATCATACATACCATAAGACTAGTAAGTATAGACCGCCCCCAAGATGAATTTCATTTGCAAAATATGAGGAACGCGGTTTGACTTTTGTAAGTCGGTGTTTGACAATATTTAAAAAAAACTTGGCTGCTTGTTACTAAGAAGAAGTGCCGCAAGTAACTCAACAGAAAGTCATCTTTTCATATCATACAGACAGCTTACAGATTATAAAATCTTAAATATACTTAATTAAATAAAAGCATTACAAAGTAATAAAATGATACTTAAATGATAATTATTAAGACCAATAAAAATATAGAAACCTACTAGGTAACCAACAAAAAAGAAAACTATGAAATATAGTACCTATAGACAACTCTATGAAGTCTATCGAGTCAGTTTTAACATTGGTCCTTGCTAGCATGAAGTCCGGACCCCACAGATAGTACAATAAAAGTTTATATTATAGCCTATGTACCTGAAGTTTCTATCCTGTAGCTTACAGTATACAGACTGTAGACAGACAGACATGAAATTCAACAAAACGATGGGGATGTGTTGTGTTGCTCATTCTGAAGCCCACATAGCATTTTTTCGTTGTTATCTTCAATGTTCAGACTTTTTCTACTTTACGATCATCATACATAATTCTGAAACGTGTTTTTTTTATCACAACTTCATTTCTCTGTTAATTCTTTGTCAAAGTTAATGATTTAAACATCATTTCATAGCTTTTGGTCTATACTATTGGCAAAAAATAGCCAAATAGATTAAAGTTAACAATTTCGTCAAAAAAATTATTATTTCTCAAAGGTGTTTTTTGTCGGTACACCATATCTCCCCTGATAACGCATAAGTAGCTCCGTCAAATATGAAATTTTTTGGCTCTTTATACGTTCATATATATTTAGAAAAATGCTGTATTGTTGACAAAACGAACAGACACTTCAATTTTATTTATTTGTACAGATGTATAGATATGAAAGATGGCTTGTATAATTGTTTCAGGTTACAAGCCGTGTATCAAGAAGTTGATGATGATTGCAAGATTCCCATCAAGCTTAGTGAGGCCTAAATAGCAAAATTTTGTACTAGTAGTGGTTCGTCCCCAAATAAGACCTCGCGATATAATCCGCAGACCGAAATCCCTATAAAATAAACCTTAGTATCAACATTTCGTCAGGTTTGACGGTAACTAAATTTTCTAACTTAGTAGTTAGGGCTTGCCACTGTAATGTTCTGAGGATTTAATGGGAGACAAATAATACGGCGACTCGTTCGTTAGCTAGCTCAGTTTATTCCACATTAAACCCCAGTTATGCATCTACCCTTATTCACCATTTCTTAATCTAAGTATCTACACTACAGCTTGCTTAAAAAAGAAAATAATTCCTTTAAGCAAGTCTTTTGATATGATATCCCATTTATGTTATTACCTCTTCTTGGATTCCTGAACGAGTCACTTAGCTCATTTATCAAATTTTCAAATACAAAGATATACCTACCCATGTAACACATTTCATGAAGATCGGATCAGTTATCCAAGCTTATTCTCAAAAAGACCTGTAAGTAGCTATATATACCTTATATATAGGTGACTACATTACATAGGTAACGAAATATAGTTTTGCCGATCCGTCCAGTAGACTTCGACTCTTGAGATATCGGTTCGCTCGCTCAATAAAATAAGGGAACCATGAATTACGGAATACCTATACCCGAACAATATACCGAATTTTTTTGTATTGAATTGACCTAACAAACTGGATAATAATATGTGTGTTTATAATTACATTGATTAAATGTTTATAGTAAATTTTCAGAATGTATTTTTTTTTACTTTAAATATTAGGTACCTAATTGACGGAATCCTATCCTAACAAAATCTATTCAATCCTGCCTGACAAGTACCACTCCCCCGTTTTAAATAAATGGTATACCCATTTGTATTCGTAACGACGACGGCTCTCGCTAAGAAAAAATGGGAGTAATAGTTCCTAGTTACCTATAGCACCGCAGTCTACCGCTGTTTAAAATACTGAAAATACGTAAACATCGCTAATACTTGCGTATTTGCAGCGATTGCAGTGGAGACGGCTGTGGGGCCTGGAAGCCTGGAAGCTTTTTCATATAAAAGAACAGTTTATCCGTGCCTCTGGTGACCACAGGGCTGGCGCATTCTTTGGCTAAAGTAGGTATAGGATTTAGCTTCAGCATCAAATGCGTAAAAAGTGTAACACTCAATTTTACATGCTAAAGGTGCTTGTTCAAGTTAACGTATGATACAGGATGCTTACGCATGCGACGTGAGCGTAAAGTTAGTTTACCCGTCCAAGATATCCAGGATCTGATGTATCCAAAAAGTAGTACCCAATTAGTACATAGTTCAAAAAATTAGTACTTAGGTATATTTGGAAGTTTGGAGAGTCCTGTTTAACGGGTACGCTAACTTGACGTCAATCTAGCGTACCAAGTCTGGATCACCAGAATGGTGCTGCTCCCAAAATGCTCTATACTTAAGTACCTTCATTACATAAATAAAAAAATAAAATAAGGTATAGAGGTATGCGATAACTGTTTTCTTAAATGACATCCCTAGGAATATAATTGTTGTATACGAGGGGCGGTCCAAAAATAGCCAACGGCAAATTATCAACCCTATTGATTTAATTTTACTATCATTTAAAGGCAAATTTTATTACAAACTCCTTGGTCAAATATTACTGGCCAGCGACATTCAGTTTTTTTAAACACATTTTTAAAATTAACATGTATGTTACTTTACAATCACCACTATGGAGGTAACGCGGGAAGGATTTCGTGCTATGATATATTATGATTTTATACGAAGGTTATCATATAAGGAATCACACAAAAATTTCATCAGTGCTTTTGAGGAACTAGCTCTATTACTTGCCACCATCACATACTGGTTTCGTGAATTTAAACATGGGTGGAGCGACTTCAAAGATGACCCTAGACCAGGGCGAACGCCAACGGCAGTTACTCCATAAAACGTTATGAGGGTGGAGTGGCTAATCAAAGAATGTCATAACATTACCAAGGCTGAGATTCAGGATGAACTGAGGGTTGGATCCCAGGCAGTATCCATCATTTTACATGATCGCTTTAAAGTTAGGAAGGTTGCGTCGCGATGGATACCTCATTCTCTCACACAGGAGCAAAAAGATCGACGTGTAGACTGGTGCCATTTTATGCTACATAAATTCGACGGAGGTTACTCACAACAGATGACTTACATTGTGACATCCAACGAATCTTGGATATATAGCTACGACCCACTTACAAAACAGCAATCGACGGAATGGGTGCTTTAAGAAGACGATTTACCGACTAAAGAAGTTCGCAGTCGGAGTGTCAACAAAAAATGATTGCTGATTTTTTTTGACGTAGTGGACCTATATAGCCTTAGTCCCCCTAGAAGATTGTAAAACGGTATTATGCCCAATGGTATAGCGAAGTTTTTCTGCCGCAAGCCTTCGAGGAGTTGAGCAACAGTCTTCCAAGGAGTGGAAAGTGGGGTATCATTTTCCACCAAGCTAACGCTCCTGCTCACACGGCTGCCAGAACTATGTGGATGTGCAGCTGCTACCACATCCTTCCTACAGTCCTCACCTGGCTCCGTGTGATGTTTTTTTATTCCCCACCTTGAAGAAATCATTGCGGTTACGAAAATTTGCGGCAGCAGACGGAGCAGTAAACGAATTTAAGCAACTTTTTTTAGACCTTCCACAAGAACATTTTTTAAACCTATTTTGAAAACTGGTTCAGTCGAATGCATAAGTGCATAGATGTCGCAGGAGAATACTTTGAAAAATTTTAAATATTTTTTTTAAACATTTCCTTTATTTTCTGTTTGACTAAAAATTTATGGACCGCCCCTCGTATGGTTACCTTTATGTTTGAGATGAGAGAGAACCAACATGTTAACTTATGAAATAGGATAGCAATTAACATCTCTCGTCATTTTACTACGATTTGAGACAACGCTAAATACTTACCTACTAAATAAACACGATACAAACTGGGGTCCAAATGAGGCTTCACCAACTGCAGAATACACATGTTTTTATCTTTCGCGATATTCATACATAAAGTAGAATAGAACTTAATCGCGTGTAAAATATTTTTGAGTATACTTGCCTATTTTAGTCTTTGAAATATAAATTTACACGTGATTAAGTCCTCTTATGTTTTACAAATAAATGTAAGTAGGATTAAATTCATTAATAGCGGAGAGGGTGGCCATCCCTCTTTATTATTTGAAGCCGGTTTTTCATGTGCATAACCATGTTGGAACACTCACTGCTGTTTCACATCAATTCCCAAGTTCTGTAAACCTCCTGTTTTAATTTTCACTTGAGTCCCGGTTAGGAATCATTTGATCCCACAAGTTTTCAATAAGATTTTCAGGTCAACACTTCCAGACGGCCAATCAAAAACAGTTAGGCAGGCAGACAGCCTGGGAATACAGCCATCCATGGAAGAGTCGAGAACAATGCACCGCACTGTTGTTTATAACTACGTAAATTTGGCCCTCGGGGTATGCGACACGCACTGATGGCAGCACCTCCACATCATCATCGCCATCGACATCCATCCCCAGTAGCCTGAAAGACGCAGTATCATATAATACCTATTTATTTATAATTACATATTATGAGTATAACAATAAAGTACGACTATAAATTACCCTTTTGAACGCCACAGCTAACGGAGAAAAAGCGTGCCACGAGCGCTCGACGATGGCTGTAGTCGACGCAAATGTATGGAAAACGGCATATCGTGGCGTTAGGGGCACGGAAAACTGCCGAAGGCCTCAGCCGATTGTGGCGGTCAAAGGGTTAACTAACATAAAGCTTACTCTGTTGCGATTTTATTGGGTTACCTTGACATCTCTAGTTGGAGGGATATAATAGTGTTAACTTTAGTTGCATTTAAAGTAGCCGAACCGTACTGAGTGATATTTCAAACGTTTTCAGCACTTTGAATGAAGACTGCTCATGAATTTGCACAAAATTACGGATGAATCCGAGCGATGATCGGATCGGAGTAAGCTATAGGATAGGACTCGTCCTTGCCGATCAGACTTTATATCACTCGTTTCTTGTTATCTTGTCATCCACTGATCCGTTTTTCTCTGTAGATATGATATAGGTATAATACTATTATCATATTACAGAAATCGTTTTATAACGGTATGCAGAAATTTATAAATAGATAGATTTATACCGTTTTACTTATTTGTTAGGGTTCCGTACCTCAAAAGGAAAAAACGAAACACTTATAGGATCACTCGTGCGTCTGTCTGTCTGTCTGTCCGTCTGTCACAGCCAATTTGCTCCGAAACTACTAGACCGATTGAGCTGAAATTTGGTATACATATGTAAGTCGGTGACCGCAACACGGACGCGTGACGTAAATATATGAAATTTAAACACGGGGGCCACTTTTGGGGGTAAATCAGAAAATTAAAAAAAAAAGTTATGCAATCTATATTGTGTGACATATTAAATGAAAGGGCTTATTGTGAGGACTTTAAATATATTTTTTTCTGAATTTTAAGTAAAATAGTTTGGAAGTTATTTAGGAAAATAGGCGAAAATTGACCATTCCCCCCCCCCTTATTTCCGAAACTACTGGGGCTAAAATTTTGAAAAAAATACTGAAAATAGTTCTGTACCTATAGATTACAGGAAAACCTATAAGAAGTCTATGGTATTTAAAGTAACCTAGTAAATTGCAGATAATCATGTACGGAACGGAACCCTCTCCACGCGAGTTTAACTCGCACTTGTCCGGTTTTTTTTAGCTTACTTTGGTTGTGTTCAAGAGTACCTACTGCAATTTGAGCCTTTGAAAATTCTAGCTAGTATAATATTAGTAGGAAGTAGGATTGTCGAAGAGTATTTGTACTAAGTTTTAAGTAGGTATATCAGCATGGAATCAGTTCTTCCCGTACAAACTTTCAATACATCAAGGCATCTTATTCTAGGGTTTATTTCTTGAACAGTTACCTAATGGTTAGTGTTGTGATGCATTTATATAAAGTTTCAAGTCATAAACAAATGGAGTCAGTTTTTCCAATACAAAGTTCAAAACGCTAAGGCATCCCTTTTTAGGAGAAGGTACATTTTTTTTCTTGGTTACCTAATTGTTCGTTTTGAACTGCATTTACTTATACCATGTTTCAAGTTGATAAACATTATGGAATCGGTTCTTCCCATACAAAGTATAACACCTCATGGCACTCCATTTTAGAGGTAGTTTATTGTAGATCTATAAAAGATAAATATCCCACCATGCATTGTTTTGTTATGTCTCAAAGGGATTAGGCAGCGTTTTCGATACAAGCCCCCAGGCGGCGTGAATTTTTCCGACGCTTCCAACAATTCTCGTTTAATTTCTACCAATTTACACAAAACCTTGACAAATTATATACCTAAACCTTCCTCACTACCTATTGGTGAAAAGTATATGAAAATCTGTTCAGTCCTTTTTGAGTTTATCGGTAACAGTCAGACAGACAGACAAGCAGACGCGGCGGGCAACTTTGTTTTTTTTAATAATATTTGAGGATAGGATTTACAGTCTAAGAATAGAGCCTTACAATGAGCCTTTTTATTTTATATGTAACACGCCATAGTTAGTTTGTATAACTTAATTTTAAATTTTCTAATTACAAGGGGCCCCCAATTTTAATTATAAGTAAATTTATTTACGTTACACTACGTGTTGTTGTCACTGACTTCCATGTGTACCAAATTTCAACTCAATCGGTCCAGTAGTGTCGGAGCAAATTGGCTGTGACAGACGGACAGACATATAGACACACGAGCGATTCTATAAGGTTTGCGTTTTTTCCTTTTGATGTACGGAACCCTAAAAAGTCCGCATAATACGGCCAAGCAAGAAAATATACCTCATTAGAACCAATTTGATATTTAGAGCCTTAAAAAAATATATATTTAATTATATTATAAATAAACATTCCACTACACATTCAATAGCGTAGTTTTTCAGAAACATAATGCAAAAAACATATATATAAAATATTAAAATTCGCAGTCGTAGTACTCAAAATCATCAATGGGTATCAAAAACCACGAGTTTTATAAAAGTGTAATTTTCATGATAACTATGATATTTCTATTAACGTCGAAATTACTTAATCTAGCAGCTCTTGAGCCGCCCTGTCAGCTCCTTTCGTATTCTCGTTGGTTTTAGGGACATCCTGTATGGTTATCAGGCTGGTGGTGGTGTCAGGCCGCCGCGCGGGCGCCGGCGCGCGCGCAGTTTCGCGGCGCCGCGGCGAGTGCACTTACCGGGGTATCCGTGTGGGAACGGCAGATCAAGCGCGGCCGCAGTCCATTGTGGACCTACACAGAGCCGCTCCGCGGAGAAAGAACCGATTGCAAATCCTCTTGCGACACCCGTTAACCAACACGTAGGAACCATGAAGTTTATACCTCTGTAAGTAACTCTTGTATTTGACCGAATATTTTTAACATGTATTCACAATTGTTTTCGAAGTTTTGCATGTGACTGTGAAAGAGTATAAGCTCGAGCTGTGCGATTGCATTTGCGATATTGCGTACGATTTACTTCTGAATGAGGAACGACCTTTGGTGTGCTTTTGGATTAATTTTATCAACTGTTAGTTCATCCAAACTTAATTACGTAGCTCGGCGAGCTATTGCTTCCTTAAATTCTGGGGTCCTAGTGAAAAGGGGGTTAAGTCGAAAAGTGTGATTTTTAGTTATATATCTAGTTGAAATCAGAACAAGCTAACAAGCTATATAACTAAAAATCACACTTTTCGACTTAACCCCTTTGTCACTAGGACCCCAGAATTAGACACCGTAGGTGGGAATTACGCAGAAGTAATTGTACAACTTGTGCTGTATTAAATTTCTTAATAGTACGCATAGTTAAGCATGCCTTTAATAGTACCTACTAAAGTATCGCCTTCTAATTCGTTGTAAGCAGTGACGTTAGAACAGAGAGGGCAGAACCGGTAGCTTACGAGCTACAAACCATTTCCATCACGAACTATGTGCGCGGTTAATAATGTCACGCATACCGATTGAAATATCAGTAAAATATTTATACTTTCGTTTAATTTGACCTAAAACTATTTATTTACGGGTTAGTTTAGTAGTACGGGTTTTCAAAATCTAACATAAATATGCGTTCTCATTAGGATTTTGTTCAAGATAGTTAAATGATATTCGTTACTATGGATCGTTAGTGATTTGAGATCAAGCATATTAAATATGGTTAGCTAGCTGTGCCCGGCATGCGTTACAATGCCCTGTTTTTTTATGGGTCATAGACTTTCATGAGCGCGCCTGAAACCTCACCCGTTTCATCGTAATCAGATATAAGGTCTATTTGAACGCAGACGAACCAACAAACAAACATTTATATCGTAGACGAAGGGTTTAAAAGCATAATTTCAAGGGTGTAAGGAAATTAGATACTTATTCCCATACAAACTTTTACCCCCTTCCAGTTTAATTTCCAAAAGATTCCGTAGCCTATGTCCTCTCTGAAGTTGCCCTTAATATCGAAAACCGCATCAAAAATTCATCGCGCACACACAAACAGGCATGAAATTCAAAAACCATTGGGAACTGTTGCTCATTCTGAACCGGAAAATGGTA
Source organism: Tortricodes alternella (assembly GCA_947859335.1). Taxonomy (NCBI): domain Eukaryota; kingdom Metazoa; phylum Arthropoda; class Insecta; order Lepidoptera; family Tortricidae; genus Tortricodes; species Tortricodes alternella. The sequence continues at coordinate 13,753,315 of OX401970.1, read as the reverse complement.
CGGGTAATTTTTTTATTGTTAACTCCAATGTACAGACATTTTCGACATGAGGATTTTATTAAATGTATAGAATATGTACAGATATGCAATTTGATGTTATAAGTTATATTGAAAACTTCGTAAATGACTTAAATAGATTTTTTCATTCGGACACCTAAGCCTATCTAGAAAAAACCGGGCAAGTGCGAGTTAAACTCGCGTGGAGAGAGTTCCGTTCCGTACTGGATTATCTGAAATTTCCTATGTTACCTATAGTCAAATTAAAACTTTCGTGAGACATTATGAATACTTGAAAAACACACGGCTTTACTCACGATTTATTGTCAGAAATAGTCCGACATGTTTCGAACTCGATTGGAGTCCTTCTTCAGGGTTTGAGTGCGCGGGTTGATCTGACCGGGACCGCACTCAAACCCTGAAGAAGGACTCCAATCGAGTTCGAAACATGTCGGACTATTTCTGACAATAAATCGTGAGTAAAGCCGTGTGTTTTTCAAGTATTTCCTATGTTACTTTAAATACTTATAGTTTTTCCTGTAATCTATAGGTAAAGAACTATTTTCCGTTTATTTTTCTAAATTTTTGGCCCGGTAGTTTCGGCAATAAGTGGGGGCGAAAATTGACCATTCCCCAATTTTCGCCTTATTCAAAATCGTCTTTGAAAGTAAAATTGGAGAAAGCTAAGAAATTAGGTATATTTATTTTGATTAGACGTTAAGTATTACGTACAGCAAGTTTTAGTTTAGTTTAGTTTAGTTTAGTGTATGAAGTGAGGTATCCTCACACCCCTCGTTTCCGCTCATTGACAGAGATTTTAATAACATTATGAATAAGGTATTTGTTTATTTTCAATAATAAATATTCAATACCTAGTTTAATGATTCTAGAACCATAATTTTTTTTATACAAACTTAACCCGCAAATTTTACTACCTTCCCCGAAAATTTTCAAAATTTCTATAGCCTATTTGTTATACTAGACTTATTTAAAAAGATTGGTGCAAATTCAATAAAAATCCGTTCAGCAGTAGGTATTAACATGTTGTTAAAACGAAAAATAGGAACCTTTAAAATGATTTAAATATGTTCGCTTACTCATATTAAGTCGGTTTTGTTTCGGAAATCTATAAACCGCAGACCTTTTTGCTCTAATGATTTTATTATATATACCTATAGATAAATATGAGTGCAGTAGTACTAACATTTCTGCCCATTGCCCGTATGTTAGTCTGCTTAAAAGAATTATCGTACTCAGGTATGGTTTTTAGATTGAGATATCCGTTCTTTTTGCACCTCCATATCTCCTCCAAATGTCAAATCTCTAGGACCACCCATTTAGGCTGTGCGTTGTCTATAAGTGAGTCACGGTACTGTTTTATATGTATTGATGATAACATTCCCACAATTCGCACCATGTAAGTTTGGGTGTCTGTGAAGTTAGCTACTTGTAGCGTCGGAGTTAACCTTATTAGGTGTCAAAGGGGTTCGACGGGCGCAGCGGCTTGAGTGTACCTGCGCCGAACACGGCTTGAGGCTAACTTCACAGAAGCACAGAAGCAAACTTACGTGGTGCGAATTGTAGGAATGTTCTCATCAATACATATAAAACAGTACCGTGACTCACTTATAGACAATGCACAGCCTAAACGGGTGGTCCTAGAGATTTCAAATACCTGTACCTACGACATCAGTCTATAACACCAAAACTGCATCTATGGATAAATAATACTAGAGCAATTTAAGTTGCCCAATGGGTTAAATTGGCGTATTTAACAGGCTGCGGCTGACCTGATACTATATACCAATTAATGTTTCCAATCAACCGACCGAGACAAGAACCGGTTGATATAAATGACTCTGTCCCATGTCGAAAGTTTAGTTCGCGACCTACGATAAGGTTAGGCAACATTGTTATGTAGGATGAAATATTGCTCTCGCGTGGTTTAGATAAAACGCTCAGCTGTGAAGTCACTCATTGGTTATTGTTGAAACAAGTATTATGAAAAGTTATGCACGATAAAATTAAATCGACTGTTCATTTAACTCTAGGAACGAGATCTTAATAGTATATCAAGGAAACAAATTTCAATGAAAATAAATGATAGCAAGGTTCGATAAAAGCAACGGCAACGTTCTAAACGATTTCTTTATAATATATGCAGTCAATGCTGCCCGCTGGCCACAGTTAATTACCATTGTGAATTATTAAAATTATACTTAAGTGTACACATTGACAATTACAGGATAAGGTTTGTAGTGCATTTTGAGGAACTCGAACTAATATCGTAAATTATCTAATATCGTTAAAAAACATGTCATAACATGTCGAAAGGGGTCAATAAGATATCTTCATGCTTGTTCGTAACAAGGTGCAGCGAAGATGCGATCAGAAATACATTTTCTCAACATCAGCCTGCAGTCAACTGATGAACTGAATAGGTACATTTGGCAATGAAATAAAATTGCACAACGAGACGATTGACATTTACTTATGAGACGAAGGAACTGATGGAGCTTTCGATAGGCAATTCGTAGTTCTTTTGCAGCAACTCATACCTTGCGCAATACAAAAATAAATTGAAATATTGTGTTAGCGAACATCTTCAGACACTTAGATAGGTTGATCAGGTTGACAGGTTTATCTTTATAATCATGTTTAATTGTTAGGTACTCATATTTTAAAATATTGGATAGTTGCTCAATAGTTACATCACCATGATTACAGTATGTTTGAACGATTAGAAAATGTGGGAGAGTTTCACTGGACCGGCGTTTTTAAAACATGATATTATTAACCGACCAAAAATCAGGTCGATTCTTGAACACATAGTTGTAAGGTTGCCTCTCGATTTCCTGGTAGATATACTTAGTAGTCTAATAGCGTAACGGCATGCGCCGCTGCAGGCGTAAGGCGCAAGCCCGGCAAGTGCGGGCGCGCTGTGCTGCGTCGCATTGCTATGCAAGGTCATTTTTTAATACTTCTGGTTGTTACTGGACCGACCTTATAGTGATTTGAGGTTACAATTACGCATTCGTACCACCTACACGCACGTGCCGGGAAATGTCACAAACATAGAAAGTTAACTTTTCCCGAGACGTGATGGGAAAAGCAATTTTTTATCTACTTCTGTACTGTTTTATAGTTTACGTGCATCGAATTGTGCTTTTGAAAGCTAAATTCTGTGATAAATTATGTAGTAAAACGCATAAGGCGTTGTCCGAATAGATCGCGATTGTGCGATCAACGTTAGTTCGCGCGAACTTTTGTTCGTACGAACCCATGATCGAACATATCTACATATGTCGAACGTGTGTCCTAATTGATCACGCGAAGTTCAATACGCGTTCGTACAAACAGATTTCGCGCGAACTAGCGATCATCGCGCAATCCCATTCTATTAGGACAACGCCTCGGGTGGTTGATTTTAGCGAGCAAACGTGATCGCTCATGTTCTCAAAGTTTCATGCGCGTTGTTAATTACATTGATTTAGCGGACATATAAAATAGAGAAAGCGCAAGGGAAGGGGTTCGAAGTCGGAAGCGGATGCGGAACAGCCGTCCATCCGACCCGACCCTGGGGCTGGCTCTGACCTTTCGCTGCGTAAGTCGCCTCCACTCCAATCAGCCACTCTAGGTTAATTATGAACTAAAGACACATTGGGTACAAATTTGTACATACGAGATTGGTGTTAGAAATATTTGCAAGGTCATCTCAAAGTTGAGAAACGAGTTCGACAATTTTATCTTAATAATGAATTTCTAATTTAGGCAACATCGCATCGAAGTGTCTTTATTTAATTGCGGATGTTTTCGTTTGGTCTTACATAACTAGTAGGAAACAGCCGCTTTTAATATGCCTCACCAATTCAATTTTTTCCAATTCTGGTTTTCTAGAAACAACAGTTATTCTGTTAAGTTTATTATTTACTAAAGCTTCATGATACATACAACCACGGGAGATGAGGTGTCTTTTGAACCGCTTACAATAAAGTGACGTATAAAGAATGACAAATAGGCAAAGCACGGCTGTAGGTTATCGCAGTATACTAAACGCCAATAGGTAAGTGACACACTACGAGAAGGGAAGGGTTCTTGTTCCTACACAATACATGCCCGCCGAGACGAAACCAAAGCTTGCATGCACGCACATGACTTTTAGCCGCTGACATTTAACGTCATTAAACTATTCAGCCGGCGCAGGAGTTCACTATTTCATGCCCCTTTACTTCAACATCTTCACTGATGGCGGGCTTTCTATTCTGTTACATCCGCCTACTTAATGATTGGTACATCACAACCGTCGCAGTGCTGTTAAGGTTAGGCTACAAGGCTACAAGATTTTATTTGTTAAGTGGTTAGTATGTTTGGGTCAAATCTAGGAAGTCTAGTTTAATTGGTACACATATCTAAACCCGGTGATAATGCAATATTAATGTAGATGGTGGTGTAACAGAGGTGAAAGTACGTAGAAGTTTAAAGATGGCTATATCCAAAGTGGCTCTTCAGTGTATTTGCCTGTATGTATTTATTCATGATATGGCACAAGTATGGAGAATTTCGCGTCTTAATATATAATTAAACTTAATTTAATACTCTGGAATATATTGCTTTACTTATGTTGTGAGTTGTGGATGCTGTGACATCAACAACGGTGGCATTTTTTTAATTTCTCATACACATAAATGCCCATATCAATACATATAAAACAGTACCGTGACTCACTTATAAATAACGCACAGCCTAAACGGGTAGTCCTAGAGGTTTAAATTTTGGAGGAGACTTTCCTCGAGAACCCTAGAGGTACACTAAGAAAGGATTTTTTAAAATTCCATCCCTAAAGGGGTGAAAAGGGGTGATAAAGTTTGTATGGAAAATACCGCGGGCAAAGCTGTGGCGGGTCTACTAGTTCCGGATAAGGGTCAAAATCACCAAGGTGACAAATTCCAAATTCTGTTTTATGATGAATATATTTATATACTTAGCAGCCTGCAGCTTATAGGTTTTTCTTTAATCTATAGTTATAGAACTATTTTCTGTATTATTTTTTTCAACATTTTAGGCCCGGTAGTTTCGGACATGAGGGGGGAATGGTAAATTTTCGCCTATTTTCTTAAATAACTTCAAAACTATTTATTTTTAAACTATAAAAAAAATTAAGATCCCAACAACGAGCCCTTTTATTTGATATGTCAGACGCCATAGTATGCAAAACTAATTTTTTTAATTTCTAATCTACCTCCCAAAAGTGGCCCCTATGTTTAAATTTCATTAATTTACGTTACACGTCCGTGTAGCGGTCACCGACTTACATGTGTATTATACCAAATTTCAACTCAATCGGCCCAGTAGTTTCGGAGCAAATTGGCTGTGACAGCAAGACGGACAGACAGACAGATACGAGTGATCCTATAAGAGTTCCGTTTTTTTCCTTTTGAGGTACGAAACCCTAAAAACCGGGAAGTTACGTCTAGAATCCCTTTAAACAGTTCTATGTCTTAATTTTTTTAACTTAATTGTGGGTCTATAATGAATAACAATATCGCCCAAATTTGCCAAAATGTATGGTCTGTAATTAAAATCCAAAATTATCATTTATTTTTCTTTTAAGTACATTAAATTATTTACATTTTCTGTCATATTATATGTCTATTGTTGTAAGTATTATATATCCTTCGTTATATTATAGCTGGTTTCTACAATATTTTGCAAATGAGTTTCGTTTGCATAACGCACACCTAGTTGCTTTTAAAATGTCGAGGACATCGAAGTCATGACGAATGCAGCTTTCCGAGGTGAATCAATCGTTGCCACGTACACTGGACCTGTTTCATGAAACATACATGGCACAAGGCCTGTATTATATGAAACTGTTTTATTTAAACAATATAAGTATAAAACAATTTTGGACTTTTACATCGAAACACCTGAAAGAAAAAATTTTACTTTGAGAGTAGCTTAGGAACTTATTTAGAACATCCCACTCGAAGGAGTTATGGAGAAACTAGTGAATAACCTTAAACATTTCATTCCTCATCGACATTTCCACATTTCTTCTATTTTATCCAACAGTTCACTAAATATATGTCACTTAGTAATGGTAAATAAACATATTATTTCTTATCGCTGTGTAGGTACCAGGAGTGTGATTCTCTTAAATAAAACTTCTTTAATGAATTCATCGGCGAGCCTAACCTAACCCGTCAGTGGAGCCAATTTAAAAGTCACTAAATTTAAAAGTCACTAAATTTAAAATAAGCTACGTCAAACTCGATTTTGACAGCTTTTGCTATACGAAATCGAGTTTGGCGCAACCGGCCACGGACGGACGGTACCTTGCACCGCCTAATGCCGCGCGCGAGTCAATAATGATGGCTGGACGGGTCGCTGATCACCCGCTGCGCCAAAAAAGGCACAGTTCTCGAGGAAACAGCGATAAATAATTTCACGCCCACGAAGAAATTTTTAACATGCTCAAAATTGTATTGGGGTACGCACTTTATATTCGAATCATTTTTTTTTGATATTTTTTTCTCGGTATGTGTAAAAGTCATTATGTGAGTGATGTACATGGTTTAAGAGAGAAAAATAACAATACAAAGAAAGAAGAAATAGAAAGATAAACCTAACAATTATAAGGAAACGTAGTAATAAATTATATTTATATGAAAGCCGATATTCAGCTCATAGTGCTCCTGGGTTAATCGATCAAATAGATACATTAGAAAGATTTTGCATAATTATTACGTAGGTAAATCCATATTTTTTGGATCTGGCTCATGAGGGAGTAACCTTGACCACAATATAGTTAAGTTAAATTCCTCTGTAATGATTTATTTTGTGTTCCAGGGCTATTCTGGTGGCTTGCGTGGCGTGTGACGCGGCGGCGCTGGCGCGCGCGCAGGTCGAGGGCGAGGCCCGAGCGGCGCCTTCCCGCGGTCTGCTCAAGCGCGGCCTGCTGGCGAAGGGGAAACAGACCACCACCACCACTACACCCGCGCCACAGGTACAACTACACTTGCTATGTAAATAACAACGTGTGAATGTTCATGAATTGCATATACCATAAAGGCGAGTTACTTTAGCCAAAAATATTCAATTCTTTTTTAAACGGCTTTTCATACAAAAGGTGATAATGATTTCCACCCCTTAATGCTGACCGATTTTTGATAGGTTATCAGTCAGAACAAAATCTAGTCCGTCCGTCCGTCCGTCTGTCCGTCTGTCTGTCTGTTTGTCTGTCTGTCACAGCCAATTTGCTCCGAAACTACTGGGTTGAAATTTGGTATACATTATGTAAGTCGGTGACTGCAACACGAATGCGTAACGTAAATAAATGAATTTTAAACATAGGGGCCACTTTTGGGGGGTAAATTAGAAAATTAAAAAGTTATGCAAACTATATTGTATGACATATTAAATAAAAGGGCTTATCGTGAGGATTTTAAATATACCTATAGTTTGGAAGTTATTTAGGAAAATAGGCGAAACTACTGTTCCTTAAAATTTAGAAAAACATACAGAAAATAGTTCTTTAACTATAGATTACAGAAAAACTTATAATAAGTCTATGGTATTTAAAGTAATATACAAAATTTCAGATAATCATGTACGGAACGTGGAGAGGGTTCCACGCGAGTTTAACTCGCACTTGTCCGGTTTTTGTGTATTAAGATGATGGGATTTTGCCCATCTCTCAGGAATATCACCGCTCGTTAAATATTTGAGTATCAGTTCTTCCGTTGCTCCCTGCAGCAGCTCATTAGCTTCTCCCGCCTTTTGACCCCTGATTGCTTTCTCTACCTCTTCGGGTAGAATTGAAGGTACGGGTTCTAGTGTGGCTTAAAATACTGATTCAGTTTGTTTTTTCTTGCTACGTTTGGTATTTGTTTTGCGTGTACATGACGGTAGAAGTCTGTTGCTAGTTCTTTGATGTCCTTCCTCTGTGTAGTGAATTTCGACCTCCTTTTAAGTTTTGGTATCCATTCTTTTCCTGTCTCTCGTAGGTCCTTTAGTGCTTTTTTGACACCGCCGGTTCCTTGTATAAGATATTCTAGGGTTTGTAGGGTCTTCGTTATTTTTTCTAGTCTCAACTTGTGCATTTAAATCTCCCATTAGAATAATAAATTTGTCCGAGTTGTTTTTTATTGCGAATGACAACCCTTCATAGAACTATTCTAACACTGGCAATTCAGCTTGCTCAGTTGGAGCATTACCTACTTGAAAATTTTACCATTATTTCTTATATCCTTGCAGTTTAATGTTAAATAGTGCTAATCTATCTGAAATTACAATAAATTGTTGTATATGTTGTTTCAGGTACGTTTTAATCAAAAATTCTACTCCCTCTGGCCGGCTGTTTCACCTTTTTAACCAACATAAAAAAGGAGGTTCTCAAATCGGTGGTTATTTTTAAATATGTTTGTTACTTCACTACTCCGTCATTTATTAACCGATTTGGAAAAATCTTTTTTAATCGGTAGGGAATACCTCCAGTTTGGTCCCTTAGTAGTCTGAGTCGAGGTGTGATGAGAGGATATATGAGGAATCGATGGAACTCTTCAAGTATTATAGGCACGCATATAGCAGTTTTAGTATTTTCTGTAATAACTGAACCAAGTTACGTTCCAAAAGCATTATTTGGTGAAGTGGAACTGTTGATGAAGACCTTAGATGATCACCGGAACTCCTAAATGATAAGTAGATATGTATTTCACGGGTGGCGATAAGATTGCTGTATAAGGTTCGGAAGCAACTTATGTTCATGAAAATACATGTGGTAAAATAGAACCGGTTATGAAGAACCAGGAGAACTCCTCAACGATTAATATCCTTGCACCTTGGATAGTAACAGTTTGTAAATGGTGATGTGCAATGGGTATTATGCTATTGTTACTTGATGTAGTAAATGTCTCGTTAATTCACATGATAATAACTAAAATGTGAAAAAAAAAGCTTCAAAGGCTCTTTGAAGTCGGTTTTTTTTAATTATATGATTATTCATACACGATATAATCCGTATATTCTTCTATTTTTTCGCCTAGTTTCTCATTTCACTTATGCCCAGTATATCGAATCCTATATCTTCTAGAGCCTTGTTTAATTCCATCAAGCTTTCAGGTGTCCTGAGAGTTCTCGTGTTTAGTGCTGCAATGTTAAATACTTCGCATCTTTTAGTTAGACGGAGGTTGTCCAGTTCTCCCGCAGGGACCAGCCGTGGTGGGAGACATTTTGTTGTTAATTGATTCCCGTGTTGTGTGGTTGTCCGGCTTGAGGACTCGATTTCTAAATTACGTTTGTGGTCTTGTCCGAGAACGAGATTGATCTCCCTCGTAAGTACTGAAAGGCACCCAGCTTCTTCATTTTTGGATCGTTTTTATGTTACCATATTCGTTCTTGGCGCTCGGAGTTTTAGATCTTTTCCTTTCTGCGTTTTCATTTCTCTCCTTGTTTCTCTTTTGTTTGTTCCTTAGATAGGTATATTCTTTGGGTAAATCATGATTGAGTTTCAGTTTCTTTTTATTTTTCAGAATCTGGATCTTTTTGCGTTCGGTCGTGGTAGCAAGAAGAATTGGCCTTGTGTTCCCGTCGTCGTTCCCTTTTTTGCCCAGTCTCTGAGCTCTATCAATTTGTCCCTGATTAAGTTGGACCTCTATATCCGTAAGTGTAGATGCTACCAATGTTATCAAGTCCGTCTGATTTTCATCCCTCAGTTCTAGGACCCCATGTATTATTATATTAATCTCAAGGTTTCCGATTTATCCGTTTAAAATCCCAACTTCGTTTTAAAATTCCACATTTTCTTCAATAATGGGTTAATTTTTTCGTCAACTTTCTGCATTATTGCGGTAATATTTTCTGGTAATGTGTTTGTTTGAACGTTAAGTTGTTCTGTAATTTTTGTCAAAAGCAGTGACATCTCAGGTCACAGTTGTATAGGCATCTCGCGATAACTAAACGTAGAGCTGTTAAGTTATTGTGTTTCCGAACGCAGCCTTTTATTTTTAGCGGGCCGCTATTTGTAATGAGTTAAGAAGCCCTGATTTTTAATTTTTTTATTAACCCTCATTGAACAGACTTTAGACTCAGTAAGTATAGACAAAGGCTAGACCCCCAATATAAGTTACGGGCACGCACACACAGGCACATACATAACAAACTTGATACCTCCACACGTTCCAGACGGTCCATCGTAGCCAAAAATATACAAAATGGCGTTTAATTTCCCATCATCCCTTGTACTGCACAATTAATAGTTAAGAAAAAAATCTGGCCCACTCTGTACAAAAAATAATAATTTGGAGTTATACGAAATGTTTCTTATATGTGTTGAAATTATTTTATTCGTTGTTATACACTTTGATCATAGATATTTTGTTATTATGCCGTGATCCGGTGAGTGTTTAATGATTTACACACGCAGCCCTCTAGACTCTATTGCTTGACTTTCAAAGACGACCGTCTTCTTTGGGCCCTATTTTCAGCAAAAATTTAATTATATCGCTATAGATACGGGAACGCAAGACCTATAACTGTTCCAAATTTCAAGATCATAACCTTACTACGTACTAAGATAAATCTCTGTGTAGAGTTTGTGAAGTTAGGGCTTGTAGAGTTAGGGCGTGTAAAGATAGATGCTTGGCTCCTTATGATATCTGATAACTTTTGAACAGTGCGTCTTGGAAACATTGACATGAAAATGATTTTAGGGGATTTTCACTACTTTTTGTACTTAGAATAATAACATTTTTCTAAGTTTCTTATGGCAATCTCTTTTAAGCACATCTCAGCGCGAAGATTTTAAGAATAACAATATTGTTAGGCGAGGCGCCTTATTTTGGTTAGGAACGATTAAAAAATCAACGAATTTTCGAATATTTTTTCTTACCCACCCAAACAAAAAAAATATGCTTTATTTTAATTAGACACTATACACGGCGGACGACACTATACATGCAGGTCGACCTGATTGCAACGACCTCTGCGGGCTGTCGTCCCAACCGTGTAGCAGGGCCTTAAGGCCAACGGACGGACGGACGTTGTCCTCTGAGTAATGGGGTCCCGTCGGATCCCTGCGGGTACAACGACACATTGTGTGAAAAATAAAACCCTTTCAAGTGCCAAGGTTTTCTTAATTTACTGGAAATTAATATCGCTTAATTCATGATGTGTCATATACCTACGGCAACGATTTGTTTTCCTGAAATATTCGTAATGGGGAATTTGCTTCAAAATCAAAATGAGGTTTAAATGATATATTATGAAACTAAATGTAAACAAAAGCATATTACAGAAAAAAACAGATCATTTTGACTATTCGTTTTATTTGATTAAGGGTCAAAATTGGTGAAAAATATATATTGTTTTTTTAGTTCTGATTTTAGTTATTTGGACATCCTCATTCAATGTATGTCATATTTTTTTTGTAGGATATTGGTCTAAAAACAGTATTTTCGGTAATTATTGCAGATTTCGTTTAAACGCCATACATTTTGTAAAGTCTAATGACAGCTATGACGTCATAGCTGTTGTCCATTTTGAATGGAGTGTTTTTGCGAGTGGTATGAACAATGAATTTTCATAGCTTCATAGGTAACTTATAAAATGATCAACATAATAATGTTTTGCGTACACAGATCGCTTTCTATTACTCAGCGCTTACCAATACAAGATGCAAAAAAAAATTTCATCGCCCCTATTATGTAAACCCAACTCTAACCATAATGGTTAAAATAATAGATAATACATAAAAAATATTTTCATAAATAAAAAAGTAATGCATTCTAGAGTAAAAATTATGTCTCCATTAATCGTACGAAATAGAGTTTATGAGAACATATTTTTCTTGCAACCCTAATAATAGTTTATGCAACGGTTGCATAATGATAGGCCTTAAAACACTAGTGCGGTTTTCATGAAACGAGCTTTAGCGAGTTTCATAATAAGATCGCACGTGAGTTTTAAGGTCAAATTATGCAGAGTTGCATACATAACTTTATCTACACACATATTATAAATACTTACTCCATGATGTGTTCAGAAACAATATTTTCTGGCAACAAGTTATTTGTTGCAATCGTGGCTGCATATTTCCGATATCCGGCGCATTTTCACATCACACAGTCACTCCGAGAAGACTACTGTTCATATTTTCAACTACAATGTAAATTACAAACAACTTTTTACAATTCTACTTTCGTTCAGCAAAAAACCATCATGAAAGCAGTAATGGCGGCAATTCGATCCTCCGTCAAGACCATTTTTTTTTAAATCATAGACAAACGAATGAAGTCTCTATTCTCATGTCACTCGAGATCAAATGTTTTGCAGTTTATATTAAAAAAACATACTGAATTGACGTTTCGTATCAATAACTGTTTTAATACCTATGGATAGTAGAATAGAGACCCACTTGTTCCAAATTTAATCTCATTTCTATACTAAAATCGATACGGGAATAACATTGCAGCACTGGTTTTACCTAATTGGTTGTCAAAATGATGGTCATTTCCTATGGTTTTTGATTACACTATGGAGGTTTTATGATATGGGTGTAGTTAAACTCTTTTGAGTAGCTCATGTTAGTTTTGTAATCGAACATTAGGTATTACGTGTTTGTATGTACGGTCATTCACTAGTAAAGTAGTAAGTAATGCAACAATTTGGCAAGGTGTCGGATGCCAATTCAACGAATGGATATTTATACGTAACGTTTTCTTGCTCAATTGAATTACATGCACGTTGCCTTCGCGAAATTAGAGTTTAGAAAGCGTACCTACTAATCTTGTGTTTCTGTATCAGTAAACTAGTTTAATAACAATAATGGTCACGGTTAACGGTGTTTTCACGGTTTTATCTACACCATTATGTTCCGCAACGAATCTGGGGCCAAAACTGATAATTAGGTATTTCACGAAGTTATTATACCAGCGGCCCTAAGGGGTCATCCATAAAGTACGTCACACTAATTTCGTGATTTTGACCCCTCCCCCGTCCTTGTCACAGTTGGTCACATTTGGGAGAGCCCCCCCCCCCCCTAAAGTGACGTCACATATTTTGCAATTTTACATCTAGAAATTATTAAATTAAAACAGCAGTTCCGAAATGAGTTTTATTTCCATTTAAATTTAATTAGACAATAAAGTATTAATTATATTAATGGAAGTTACAAACTTGGAAATGTTTTAAAGTTTTTCGTTAATAGTTTAAATTTCGCATGTTAAAACTTTGCATTTGGCACTTAGATGTATTAGATTTTGAAATGTGACGTCACGAAACATGGAACTTCTCCCGCCCCTTGTCACACAATGTCACACTTAGTCGACCCCCTACCCCCCTTAACGTGCGACGTACTTTATGGATGAACCCTAACATGCAAGACACAAGGAAGAGTTAAACTGTCTTATCTCTAAGTGCGTCTCTCACACTAGTGCCGACGAAAAAGATGGTCATAGAGATAAACGGGTTTAACTTTGTGTCTTGCATCTTAGGGCCGTAGTTTGATATTTATAAGTAACATGTTTTTTTAGTTCCTATTAAGATAAGTAAGTACGTACGTACTTGCTCAACGTTAACTCGACTTCGGTGTACTTTTGTACTTTTTGAGAAGTATAAGTTGTTTTTCGGAAACAAGATGAGATCGGATTCGGTGCCCACATTGCGTAAATGTGCTGATTCAGATCAGGTTCATCAGGCTCAAGGCGAGTGGCTCGCGCGTCGGATGCGATGTTGCGGTCACCTTCGCCGGCGACCTCTACAAACATTAATAACGATTTCTTCGGCGGAATTTCTTGTTGGGTTTGAAATATGACGCGAAAACTTCACCTCCGCATCTAAGGCTTTTTTTGAAAACTATGTCAATTTCAAATAACTTGGCGCGAAAGAATAGAAGAGGGTAGGTATGTTCCTTTGTAACAAATGTAGTAAATAACTATTGACACAAATACAATGAACAAATTAGGTAAACATTTTCAATCACGCACCAGTATTCTGAGTTTGTATTTCAGGTGACAATCACAACAGCAAACAACAATAAGTTAAATACAGATAAGAAGCGCCGATGCCAAAGCTGTTTAATTACCACATCATAGGTATTAGGTACAAACGTAATAATTTAATTTTGTGGCATAATTTTTAATGTCCGAACGTATTAGGCATAACAAGTTTCGAATATTTTATTTGCGACGAATCTTAAACTGACCGAAATTTTATTCGGCATACCGTGGGCATACATAATTCGTTATAATCCGCGAATGGTTGTTTTCCCGCATATGATATTAGCATAATATTTACATGGCTGAATTTTATTTTGCATAATGTTGTTTAGCATTTATGTAATTTAGCAGAATTTCGATAGGCCGAAATCCTGTCCGAATCTAGTTGCATAACATACAAAAAGGGGGGAAAGGGGGAAGCCCTCCCATAAGGGAGCCTCGGGGGGCAAAGGCCTCCGCAGTAAAAATCAAACAATGGTGACAATTGTATTATTCGTAGGTTAGGTTAGCGTTAACTTGTGTCCCTTACACAACCCAATTTGTCCCCGCAACTACTCTCTAGTTTCTATAAAATTAGATTGGATTAGGTTAGTTTAATTAAAAAAGCTATAATTTAATAATCATGTTTTATTTGTTATATAATCCATGTTAAGTATATAGTTTATTAAATCGGCGAAAGTAAATTATGCGTAACTAATGTATGCGTAAGTCATTTTCTGCCTTAACACTATTCGGAATTCGCATATTATGCGTAAAAAAACATTCGGGTTAGATTGGATATGCGTGACAGAAATATACGAAATATAATTATGCGAGATTAGTTTCTGTGCTTATACAATTATGTTTATACTGATTATGCAATACAGAATTATTACATAAAACACCAGTCCAGTGCGAGTTAAACTCGCGCGGAGAGGGTTCCGTACATGTTTAATTGAAATTTCCTATGTTACTTAAAATACCATAGACTTCTTATAATTTTTCCTGTAATCTGTAGGTAAAGAACTATTTTTAGTATATTTTCAAAATGTTAGGCTCAGGAGTTTTGGAAATAAGTGGGTTACCCATTTATTTCCGAAAATTTACCTATAGATTATAATATGATTATGATTATTATGACCATATCAGAATATGGTCAGTTTTCGCCTATTTTCCTAAATAACTTCAAATATATTTAAGATGATCTTAAATATAAAAATATATTTAAGATCATCACAATAAGTTCTTTCATTTGATATGTTTGTTTGCATAACTTTTTTAATTTTTATTTTCTCTTTTTCCAGCCAAAACTTAACTTAACTTAAAATTCATTTATTTACATTACGCGTCCGTGTTGTGGTGTCGGTGTCACCGACTTACATATTACCTATACAAAATTTTAACTCAATCGGTCCAGTAGTTTCGGAGCAAATTGGCTGTGACAGACCGTCAGACAGACAGACAGACAGACATACGAGTGATCCTTTAAGGATTCCCTTTTTCCTTTTGAGGTACGGAATCCTAAAAATCTGCGGAAACAAGTGGAACCATAAACAAACGAGTCGTTGGCTTGTATGACGTCACGACTTTAGTTTTTATGAAGATGTAAAGCACTTTGCTCTATCAATAATCGTTAATAAAATTAGACATGCGTTGATAGTTGACACACTTGGAAAAATATTGCTGTAATAATTAGTAGTCGTCTTGTGACGAACCAATGCTGTGATCAGGTTGTGCTGTGCCGCGTTGTTGTGAAACTACAAAGTAGTCGGTTGGTCCTACAGGAGGAGGCCGAGTATGCGGACGAGGATTACCAGGCAGAGGGCGAACCGCAGGAGCCGTCCACGGAGACACCGCCCTCGTCCACAGAGGGCAAGAAGCTGGTGGCGGGCGGCGTGCGCCCCTTCCGCAGTAACACTGACCTGCTCGCCGCGCTCAAGAGGCGAAGAGCACAAGTTGCTGAAGGTATTTCAATTAATATGGCCACAACGTCTAACCAGAATATTTATAATGCACGTTTATGGTATTATCAATTAATCCTTATCCAAATAAATACTTTTATAGCTTTTGGTATATAAAGTAGATAATCTTTGACTAGGTACTACACTAATGGCCGAATTCAGAAGGGTCACTCAAATTGAGCTTTAATTAACTTGACATTTCAGTAACGTTTCTGTATAAGTAGGTTGACAACTAGTTGAAGGACATTTAACTATTTAATAACTAATCAAATGATTGTTATCCGGAACTAGAAACTTGACATTTGGCATAGGTTATTGAGCATGATCACTAGCATCTTAAAGCAGTACCTCACTTCGTATAGACTACCGACTTATCTGTGAAGGTGAGTGCTGATAGCAATTAATCTCTTTAAATGAATGATGCTATGAAAAAAATCTTAAATCCACTTTGGCCATTTCGCGGACTATTTCGTGATTCTGAATGTTATAAATTAAAAGAGTTAAGGAAGGAATAAAACGTTTAATTAAATGATTTTGTATAAGATATGCTGTTGTTTTCCACATTGCAGCTAAATTAAACGGACATTCCACGAGCGCATCCATCCCCGCCTCGCAGGACGGCCCCACCGAAGCCCCCGTCAAGTCAAGTTACAGTAAGTTTCTCACGGAATTAAGCAAACGGATACTGGGGCCAATTCGAACGTGTTTTCGCTAAATTTAGAAGTCGCTAAATTCGAAATAAGAACCGTCAGACTCGATTTTGAACCTTGGAGCTATACAAAATGGAAGTTGACGTTTCTTATTATAAATTTAATAATAATAATAAAATCATTTAATTCAGAAATAAATCCATACACAACGAACACCGTTTCGAATTGGACCCAGTCTTATTTAGCTATATACTTAACAAGGAAATTACTGCGTTAGATAGATTCCAAGCTTTATTTTACTTAAAATATACACTCGTCTACTGATGAACAATATAATTATGCAACCAGTGATATTGCACAGTTATATTGAAAGGTCAGTAGGTACCAAGCCTAATGTTACTGTGCAAAATCATTGTTTGCACAGTTAGTGATTTTGCATACTTAGTTTTAATGATCGTCAGTAGATGATATTGAAGATTGAATCCACTGAATGGCTTTTGCCACCAATCAGTCCAGATGCTGAGACTATACATCTCCCTTTTAGTTATATTTAATTTGTGCCAATTATGTTTGTTTGTTGCACTTTTTATGTGTTCGTTTTAGTTAAAGTTGAACAAGGACTCACTGCTGAGTTTCTTCTCCTTTCGAAGCGCTGGTAGATTTAGATATGTGAAAGAACCGGTTTTACCTACTTGCAAAATAAATATCTTCATTTTTCATTTTAATTTTCATCATCACCCAAAATAAAAAAGGGTACGGCTGCTTTTTGACAAGAATTTGCCCGCTTTATGTGAAATTTGCGTGTATAACTACTCGATTTGAATTTTTATATTTTTTACTCTTAATAATTTCTTATAAATTTAATTCCGTATGATTTAATCATTTTAATGGTGCTCTAACTTATCCGGTGGTTTCAACCAATGAATAATATACTTTATGTTACTGGCATAAGTATTATGATAGCTGCAAGTAAGCTGGCACATATTTAAGCGGAAGGCGTAATTTACTCGTTTTATTTCAATATATTTTTCATATTTCTATAATAGAATACGATTAGATTGATATTTGATGTTTAACTATGAAGTATAAACTAAAATCAGGCCAAATTGAATAGCTGAAACTTAACCCGTTTTGGAAATACAGCTGGAACAAAATTGGTCTAAAATCACCGAATTTTTAAGGGTATCACAATGTCTGGGGAGCTTCGTAAGTTTTAAACCGTAAGAAATTTTTATAATTTGTTAGTAGGTATTCATGACATAACTACACATAGTCTGACAAAATTTCAAACTTCTACCTCTTACTGTTCCCGATCCGTATAAATGATACTTAGCGTCATAATGTAACATCGTAAATACTTACCTACTACAATTTATCAATATTTTTTTCGAAATCTTGAGTAGTCGTTCGAACAAAGTTATCGCGGCGTGAAAAGCAATAATCGTCAAATCGGGCCTCTCAGAACGTCCCGACTATAAATTCATATATATATCTTCCTATGAGTGCAATTTTATAGTAAAAATAGTCTTATATTGAGAAATAAATAAATTTAAATCTAAACATTTCTATAAAATGACTTTTTTAATATACTAAAGAAATACATTTCATGGAAACTCAAATGTTTTCGAAGCATATATTTTATATTTTGACTTTTAGTCGGTGTCGAACATTGCAGTAAGCCCGAGTTGTTGACCCAAAGGCAATTTGCGCGTGTGTGCTCGCCATGTAAACGACAACCGACCACGAGCGGCGGGTTAAGACGCTGACACCTGCCAATGACCTTGAGTGATCGGTCGCTGTCCGGTCGCACTGGAGTGAACGAGAAGCACTGTGCGGTTATGTTTATCCAGTAAATCAAAAACTGATTAATTATATTAGTGCAGTAGCCCGAATGTAGTCATGCAGTTGCGGACGCAGCCACGAAGGCATACATACACAGCACACACGCACGCGCATTTAAGCGCGTTGACGTCCTGAAAACGCAACGCTGCAAACAACTGGTCTTGCAGTTTGCACTCTGCAATCCTACTGCGTGCCACTACGATACTTGTTCCTGTGTTCGAAACTAGTTTCATAGAAATACATAGAAACCAGTAGGTCGCCTGCAGTTGCTGTCTGCTGTCGAGCGCAAAAGCATTGCTTTAACTCAGTCGACTGTCGTTGTCTTAGAAAATGGCTAAAACGGAATATGTGCGCTTACAAAATTTGAGAAGTTCCGTTTTTGCTCATGGATACCAATTCATCATCATCAGATTTCACCAATTTTTCTAGACCATTTTTGGCGTATTATCTTTCCAACAAAAAAATAATCATCGAAATTAGTTCACGAGATAAAAAGGCATGCGTATAACCTCCTCCTTTTTTGAAGTCAGTTAAAAATTGTTTCCTCTTCAGCTGCAGTTGACTATGCGGTAAGACTCTCAATCTATACGTACATACATAGCATCACGCCCGAAATCTCTAATGGGGTGGGCAGAGCCACAAGACTACTTGTGTATGTGTGTAGGTATGATGAACCGTATGGTGACAGGTGATCAGCCCATCGCCCATACAGATAGTCCACCATGTTGGAGAGGACCCGTCCCTTAGTCGACTTTTACGACATGCCAAGATGATAAGCATATGCACGCATTCTATGCTATTTCTTCACTCCCAGTGCAGCAGAGAAGTACTCTTAATCTATACTGATCCATATTAATATTCAACAGTAGGTATACATTTATTAAACTTGTTTCTATGATCGACGTGAGTTCAATAGTGTGTAAGATAGATGGCATATAACTAGCTTCGATTCAATTCAAATGAACCAAGGTCCGCTCATAAGAAACGAAATTTGTGAAAACCTGGTTTCTTGATTATCTGGTTAAAATATCGGTAGGTAGCTGCAATCTAAATCGCAATTCAATTCGGTTCGGGGTCAACAACCAAAACCGGTATGGAAAATAAGGAAAAATATTTATACATCGGTACAATAACACTTGGAAGGAAAAATATTTATATATCGGGCTGTATAGCACTCAGGATTCTACGTTAAAATCTCACGCATCGCAGCGGCCCTAACATGCATGCCACGAAGATAAATTAGAACCGTTTATCTCTATGACTATCTCTTTCGTCGGCACTAGTGTGAGAGAGACGCACTTAGAGATAAACGGTTCTAATTTATCTTTGTGCCATGCATGTTAGGGCCGCAGGTGGTTATATTCTAGAATCCTTCGTTGCGCTGTGAATTCAATATTTTGCTGTTGATCTAAATATGTAACTTTGCTTCCATGCGAATGTGACGCAATCTACTATTGCTAGTATTGAGTGGGATAAGAACTGTTTTGTTATACATTGTATTTCTCTACAGCAGGCAAGAAAAGATTCAACACCGCAACACGTGAGGCGAACAACGACGATGCGCCGGCGCCGGCCAAGCCTAGCAGGGCGCGATTCGGAAGACGTAAGTCAATAGTCCGTTGGTTACTTACGGTTGAAGCATTAATAGTGATTTTATAAAAAATAATCCAACAACTAAAATAAAAATACCAACAGTTTCGCCAGATAATGATTGCATATCTTACTATTGAGCTTACGAAACCGTGGTAAGCTAGCAGTGCAGTATTTTTATCTGTGACCTTTGAAATTCGCCCAAGAGCATCGCCAATCTATTTATTTTCTTACAAACAGTAGTAATATGATATTTCCAAGAGCAGTTGTTATCCAAACAGTATCGTCCGATTCTTTTATTATTTCATTATTGTATGATATTCTTCTCTTCTCTCCTCTCTATTAGGTCTTCTTTGAGTCCTCTTTTATTGTAAAATGGTATAAAAGTAGTTTTACTAATGTTTCAGGTTGTTTATATACTAGCCAATTTATTACGTCATTTACGGTTTGATTTATGTCGTCATTATACATATAATTCATTTGTATGTGTTGGTACAATAACTGAGATGTGATAGGCAAAGTAGAAATCATTTATATATATAACAGAAACAGTAATGGACGGAGTATGCTTCCTTGAGGGCCGCCCGCGTTATTTTGTTTGGTATCTGATCTGTGCGTCTCTTCTGCCCCGGTTGGAGTTGTACTTGGTATTTCTCTCTGCCTTTTAAGTAGCTTCTTATCCAATTATAAGCTTGTCCTCGTATACCAAAATTTTCGCATTTTTGCAAAAGAAGTTCACGAGTGAGAAAGCCCAAGGCTTTGCTCACATCGAAAAATATTGCCGCTGTATATTCTTATCTATATTCCTTGTTATTTCACTGACTTATTTAAATATTGCTACTTGAAGCACTTACTGGCATCCGCTTCAACTGAAATATGGGATACTTATGTAACTTCGGTGACAATGCAATAAAATGGTACTATGGAGCTAATCCGATGTGGGAGTCGAGGGGACAAGGGAAGGATCTTATAAGTTTATCGGGTTTATCAATCAGTTTATTATCTACACGAAATTCATAAATGGTCTATAAAATAAATACGTATTCTATTATCCGAATAGAACGTAGATGTTTTAAGCATGTGTAAATTCATACCGGGTAAAATTAGAATTAATAGCGGTTCTCTACATCAGACCCGCGCTCGACGAAAAGTTCGAAGCTTGCGAGTAGAAAACTGCCGAGGGCGAGCATACCACAATTTTGAACTTGTCTGCCCCTGTTGGGCAAATACATCGCCAGGCAAAACAAAATCTTAATAAACATTAGCACGTGTAACAAAAGGAACATTTAATATTAGACTTAGGTTCACCTTGAAAAAAAACTTATATCTCTCTTCGCATCTTACACAGCACATTTAAGAACACATATATCGATACATAACTATTTATTTTCTGCAGCAGCTTCAAGATCTATTCCTGAAGAAGAAGCCGAGGAGCCAGTGGAAGCCGCGCCCGTCAGGACCGGCCGGACCTTCGCCCGGCGGGGGGGCAACTAACTAAGCCATCACATTCACAATCATTCCTCCGGTCCCACCTCTCCAACCCGAGCGAACTCCGCCTTCACAACCCCACAGGGTTCTCTCACGTATACTGTAATACTGTCCAATTTAAACCGGCTCCGTGACTTAAGGCTTTAATAACGGAATGCAGATGATCGATCCCAATCAACTATTGAGGAATTGTATACTTTAAATAACTGTAAATTATGTATTTCTAAGTATTTTAAAAGTAACATTTATAAATAAATTCCAGTGTTTCATTTATTCAGCTTAATACTACGGTGTCGTTTACTGCCTTAAATTACAATGATTACAAAAATCTTGAATAGTCTAAAGGCCGGGCCACACTGTATGCGTACACGTATCCACTCAGTTGTAATTGTATGGAATTCTATGATACAGGACAATCCGCTTGCACTTTCACATAAGCAAAATGCGTACCGTCACGCATAGCAGCTCCCAGACAAACTGGTTGGTGAGCGTCAAGTTGGCGTACCCGTGGAAGATATCCAGGATCTGATGATTCCAAAAAATAGTGCCTAATTAGTACCGAATTAGTACCGAGTTGAAAAAAATAGTACCTTCGTAATTTCGGAGATATGAGCCCTGTTTAACGGGTACGCTAACTTGACGTCATGCTGGCGTACCCGTTTTGGTTCTCGAGTACGGTGCTGTTCCCAAATATGCTCCATATCCCAAAAAATAGTGCACAATTAGTACCCCTGGCTCCCGAAGTCACAACTTCGTAGCTCTTATAGAAACTGAGATATTTCATACCAAACACGGGTAAAATATTTTGCACCGTCAAGCTGGCGTACCCGACCGAGATCACACAGAAAGCCATTGAATTCCTAAGCCAGCTATATACCAAAAAATAGTGCCTGAAATAGTACCCCTTTTACGACAAAAACATAAAAGAAAAGCTAAGTGGAACATTGAAAAAAATGAATGCCAACTTCTACATACAAACTCATTTTGGTACAGACGCAAACAGAGAGGAACTTTATAACGGTTAGTAAACGATTATGTTGTTAACTTAAGTAAACAGATGCCGTTACTGTTATGTTTTAACCATATTTAACGTGCTGAGTAAATGTACGCAGATGTAGCTATAGGACCGAAAAACTCCTAATACTAAAGTACCGCAAAAGGATAAAACCTAGTTTGCTATAATCTGCTTTATGTCAACCCATCTGGCTATTGCAATGAATATAAGTAAATTAAAACTTTCACTTACATTCTGCTTAAAAGATTGAAAGAACAAATAATAAATATAAATAAAATAAGACTTTTGTACGTGACAGTACTATGACAATGAAGAATATTCATCCATTATATTTTCAATGTTCTACTTAGCTTTTCTGTTATGTTTTTGTCGTAAAAGGGGTACTATTTCAGGCACTATTTTTTGGTATATAGCTGGCTTAGGAATTCAATGGCTTTCTGTGTGATCTCAGTCGGGTACGCCAGCTTGACGGTGCAAAATATTTTACCCGTGTTTGGTATGAAATATCTCGGTTTCTATAAGAGCTACGAAGTTGTGACTTCGGGAGCCAGGGGTACTAATTGTGCACTATTTTTTGGGATATAGAGCATATTTGGGAACAGCACCGTACTCGAGAACCAAAACGGGTACGCCAGCTTGACGTCAAGTTAGCGTACCCGTTAAACAGGGCTCATATCTCCGAAATTACGAAGGTACTATTTTTTTGAACTCGGTACTAATTCGGTGCTAATTAGGCACTATTTTTTGGAATCATCAGATCCTGGATATCTTCGAAGGGTACGCCAACTTGACGCTCACACTGGTTGGGTACCTGCGGCGAGCAGAAGGGCAACGTCGTCGTTTGTATGCGCGTGCAGTGATGACGTTGTATTGGATGGCTTTCCTTATGAGACGTCATGCCGGATAAGTTCAAACACGCACGGCTTCTTGCTACGCGCTTCTGTGTTGTATTTGTTTACAAATATACCTGCACGAATGGTGATTTTGGTGGCACGAAATAAAATAAATAGTAAACAATGAACGATAAACGAAAAAGCTCGTAGAATTAGTAAGAAAAAATCCGAATGCCGAATCGACCGGTGACCAGAGGGTAGGGTCATATTTGGCACAACGAATCAGCTTAGCTATACAGCTTGGCATCGCTGCCAGAATTCTGGGCACCCTGCCGCCTGGCTCTGCTTGGAACAAATATTTTATTTATACATAAGTAGTTTTAACTTAGTCTTAGTTTATTTAGTTTTATTACAATATAAGCTCTATACAGTATCTAACACGACGAACAGCAAACCTTCAAACTTGTTGATGGCTACTTTGAGCTGAGTACAATAACACACTGCTAGTATTCATCCGTAAATTATTTTTATTTTCTCATTTTACAAAGTCAATAAATTACCTCTAGTTTTAAAGTCGGTTAACACATTTTGTATCACCTATGGTACCGACCGATAACACACAAACAGATGTGTTAACACAGAAAAAAAATATAAATTCCACCATTCCACAAATCCTATCACATTTTCAACTATAACCGCGGTATAATCACGTTAACCCTTTCGGCGCGAGCATGTGATAGCGCGCTGCAATCCACCCGCGCGACCGCCTCATAGCGCGCTGCAATGCACCTACGCGAACGACTTACAGCGCGGTGCAACGTGCCCGCGCGCACATACATAATTTTCTGTTCTAAAAGCCATGATGCACCGTGTGCATCATTGCGCGCTACGGTACCGCACGCATTTCGCTGCTGCGAGCAACAAGAGAATGAATGGTGTCATGTGCAATTTATAATAACCAGTTAGGTACAAAATGTTTATTTTGGATGAAATAAAAAACAATGGGTAAACAGTCTAATTGAATTAATTTGAGAATAACATTGGAAAATTTAATTAATTAATCCAAGTAGTTACCTAGCGGCATTGGCATATTGCTGATATCGGTCGGCAGTTGACCATTTGATAAAACGTTTCAAAACATTTCAAATTATGAAAGCCGGGTCAATCGTAGAGTTAGCAGAGTTCGAGTACATATAGAAAGCTGGGTCCATCGTTCTACGTACAGTATTCGGGTCGATAAAGATAGCCGGGTCAGTGGTTAAAGATTCACAATCACAACCGATTATCACTCACAAGACGCAAGGAGACAAACGCACAGTCACAGGCATAAACTAAGACTGTACGTATTTAATATGAATTACCCACCCTTTACCTATCCTTTGTCTTCCCACCTCAGCACGGCGAAATTCGTGATTGGTCGCCTGCATTCCGTGAAAGTTTTCTTAACAATAGAAAAGATAAGAAAATAATAATTAGCGTATGTCTCCAAGGAATGCAAGGTCACGGGACATGACAAGCCGCCGCCAGGTAGCTGAACGAGATAAGTAGCGTGATAAACCATTTCTTAGTCAAGTCAAGTGTACCGCCACTTTCTAGAATATACAAAAACGACTATTTGCTAAATTTATTCGCTGAGTAATATTTGTATCTACTATTGTATTTATCGCCGAAATATTGAATGTTTATATACATTACTTTAAAAAATTACAAATGAATGACTAACGTCAACGCCGCATGACACCGTCCAATGTGATTTTCTGTTGCTTACTTATGAAAAATGTACTTTCATTCATGCGCAATAAAGTCCAATATTATACGAAAAATACGGTACTTGTTGCATTTTAAAATTGCATGGTAATAAATGCGGTACGCTCTGGCGCAATGATGCACCGTGGTTATCATGACATTTTTAAGTGAAAATCTAAATATATAGATGATTAAATTAAATTAAAATGTACAATGATGACTACGCTAACGGTTTATCAAATAAATAAGAAAAATTTCTAACTTAATACAAGTAATATCGATTGTTAAAGTTCAAAGTAATTTTTCTCTGAAAATACAAAGGAAGAAAAGAATATATATATGACACTCAATTATTTATAGTCTCAATAATCTCAATCAACCTAAAAACTGTTCCAATTTGGACAAAATACTATGTTGTCATCAATTTTTGTCATGAAGCACATGTGCATCATGCGCGCCCAAGGGGCTGCAATCCCATGAAGCACATGTGCATCATGCGCGTGCGCGGGGCTGCAATCCCATGATGCACATGTGCATCATGCGCGTGCGCGAGGCTGCAATCCCATGATGCACATGTGCATCATGCGCGCCGAAAGGGTTAAACGCGACATAAGCAATTTGCGAAAAAAATATAAAAATATATATTAAAAAAACATTTTTAAAAACAAGCTTTTATATAATGCTCTAAAATTAAGAAAATAAATGTTTAATTAAATCAAACTCGTCAATTTATTACATTATACAATTTACATGATATTTATAAAAGCTTGTCGCGAGATTATCTTACGTTTATCCTATCGTACGTCACGGACCGGTAGCGTTGTTGTGTATGGCAGCACGTATGCGAAAACGTATGCGTAGTCGTATCCATATCCGTATGCGTATACAGGGGTGTACGCGTGTGTCTACGCTTACGACTATGCATACGAGCTGTATATGTATTCGGTGTGGCCCTGCCTTTAAAATCAAAAGTGTAGGTAAATTAAATGAGTTGTAAACAAGAACTTTAAAACAATATTTATTATACACTAATTCCATATTCATATCATAGTAAAATTTTATTATTTCAATTTATTAATTATATGTATAATTATAATTAAACACACACGGGGTATCAGGGTCACTTGTTGAGGACGCGGGTGACCTCTGCCAGCGGAGTGGAGTACGTTCCAGGCTTCACCAGATTGACGAGCTGCTCAGCGATCTCTTGGCCAACTCGCACTTGGGCTTCCTTGGTGGATGCGCCTGCGCAGAACAAAGAGAAAATATTCAATAGGTACCTACTAGCTTTTGCCAGCAACAGTGACTCCGCATTGAATTTCGTCTATTTACGTTTTTATTTGATTCGGTTAATTTTAACCAAAAAAAAATCAAATATACGCGTCGTATTGAGACCCTCCTGCTTCAGATTTTTTTGAAGTCGGTTAAAAAGTAAAGGTTGATTTAGGTTCCGAACTGTCCCCTCCTGTTCCTGAAAGTTAAATACCCTTAAAAGGTTGTATGAGGCACCTTATGTGGTGATGTATTGGGTAAAATCTGTTTCGAAATTTCTTCGCCTTCGAAATTTACAACAGTGCCACTGAAATTACAATGTAATTTTGCTTTGAAATAAGTACTTAATGCATGTTTGTATGTGTTTATTTATGTTGTATAACTTGATTTTATTAAAATAAAATAATATTAAGCATTTCGTTTACTAAACATAATTATAACAAAGAAATTAAAATAATTTGTATTTTATAAACTTAAAACATTTCTTAGTTCTCATAATATTACAAAACAATAAGCAAACACTAGTCGACCCTTGCGAATATTTTGCACAGTAGGTAGCTATCTTGATCAGACACCGAATGATAGGTAATATATTATGTAATGTGGACATAAGCAAATGCAAGTATATCTACTGACTTGTAATGAGAAACGTTGATTTAATTCGGTTTATTCACGTGATAGAGTCACTTGAACTCCAACAGCTGTCGTGCATTTAAGGAGTATGTTTATTCACCCGTAGAACACTTACACATGCGCAATAAACAAAGCAGAATGCATGCGCTTAGATTAACAAAAAAACCGACTTCAAGAACTCTTTAGAAAGTAAGAAATAATGATTGACCTTGAATGATTGATTCGACCCTTTCACTACATCAGCGGTCGGCATTGCGGACCACGACTGGTATTTAGGGCTTGCAAATATTCGGAGATTGCGATATTAAATCAGATGATATTAGAATTATTCGAGAACAAATATTCTAAGATTTCATAAAAAAAACGCTCTTACGTAATCATGTTTTGTTGCCTTTAATAAAGAAATAATTGCGTTTTTTACTTAAATCACCAACAAAAGACGAAATCAAAAATAATGTAGGTACTCCTTAGTTTTTATAGGGCGTCGTGTGTGTCTCATTATTCATAAATCATAAACCAGCGAGTTTGGCCAGAGTCGTCGAATGTAATGTTTCGACAAGCGAGAGTTAAGGAAAGGCAACCTCGCGATAGGAATACGATTGCGTAGAGCCACCTAAAACGTTCTACTTACTAGGGCAAAATACAACTTAGTCCTGCGAAGCTATTGCCGCGCCAAAAGTTATATATTTTGTATTTCATAATTTAGTAAAACTTTGGTATTTTCAGAGAATAAACCGAAAGTGATGCGGAATATAAGATGCAGGATATCGAAAACCGCATTGAAATCCGCCCAGTAATTTAAACATGTATCGCGCAAGTATAAAAAAAACAATCAGAGAAACAGATATGAAATTCAAAAACCATCAGGTTGCTCATTTTGAAGACCCCCGTACCATTTTTTGATGAATATCTGCAACAAACCAGACTTTTTCCACTTTACAATTTTATTATTATGTATGTATAATACAAGTTTTTATCAAAAATCAACAAGACCGTATTATAATACCAGACGACTCGTTTTATCAGTTCCTTTTCGGAAATTAAAAGAAAATAATAGTACTTTTCTTTTTAGATACCAATTTATTAAAAAAAGTGGATGCTCGAAAAGTCGATAGGCATTACTTTTATTACCTACGTTGCATTATGAACTTACTTTTTCTACGACTAAGGATTTCATCGAGCAATGTATTTTCTATGAAAGTTTTGTAAAACATGTAAGGATAGACGTACACGCAAAAATTGCCAAGGCTTTTACAAGCGCGAACTAGCCTGCGAGTAGGATTCTTTTTTTTGCAACATAAGACTTGAATTCGTTTTTGTATTGTATTGTATTGTGACGTGTGAAGTTCTTACCTAAATGAGGCGTAGCGATGACAGCTGGGTGCTGGATGATCTCCAAAGTGAGGGAGTCGGTTGGGGGCTCCTGTTCGAACACGTCTAAGGCGACTGCACCAACCTAAAAGACAATGGCAATATAAATTTAAATAGGTAAACAATTGTTCTGTGAGCAGGTATGTGAGAGAAAAATGGATACTAGCTAAAAGCACAGCTTTTTGATGTGAGCGTCAGGTTGCGTACCCGTCGAAGATATCCAGAATTTGATGATTCCAAAAAAATAATGAAATACCCACGAAATACCTCAGTTTCTATTAAGTATACCTACGAAGTTGAGACTTCGTGAGCCAGCGGTACTTTTTTTTGGGATATACAGCATTTTTGGGAACAGCACCGTTCTCGAGATCCAAACTTGGTACGCCAGCTTGACCTCAAATTAGCGTACATACTCGTGAAACAGGGCTCATATCTCCGAAATTACAAATGTAAATTTTTTTGAACTCTGTACTAATTCGGTACTATTTGGGTACTAGCTAGCTACTATCCAATCTGCAGTAAAACCGTTTTTATTTGAAATCTTCAATTTCTATGAAGTTTCCAGAAGGTTCTATGAGGTTTCCAGGTTTCATAAAAATTCTGGAAAGTTCTATGAAGTTTCTAGAATTTAATTTGGTGTTTCTAGAAGATTCTGTTTTTTTTTCTATGAGGTTTCTAGGATTCCGGGACTGATTTGTCAACGTGACAAAGTGTCCAATGGACGTATTGTTTAATGGTCATAAAGTACTAGTGTCAAAACGTACACAATGTCAAAAAGTATAAGACGTTACGCAATGTTCACAATTTTTGGTGTCAAATAATGTCATTTTTAAAATGTATGCGAGTAAGAATGTGTATATGACAAAATTTCCAAACGCCATAATTAGCTATACATATATAGTACAAATGTAATACCTAAGTACCTACCTTGCTTAATGTGCAAATGATAAAATGCTTAGTGTATTTTCGAAACGTGTTAATGCCACGACTTCTTTTTTTAAGAGCGTGTTGTCCTTTGAGGCATCGACGATGCCTTTATTGGTAACTAGCTTTCCGCCCGCGACTTTGTCGGCGGAGAGTCATCACCTTCAAAAAGTAGATTTTTCAAAAAAAAGGTTGGGACCTGTTAGACGCGGGTCCACATACAACAATTTTAACGGATCTAATAATAAAATCATTCATCATACCATCTTAGGACTAATTAATCGAACGTGGCCACAAGTAGTCTTGTGGCTCTGCCCACCCCATTAGGGATTTCGGGCGTGATGCTATGTATGTATGTATGTAATAATAAAATAATTAAGAATAAAGTCAGTTCAGGAGTGCCAGGAGATGGTAAACAATTTTTACTTAAATTAATTTTGGCACTTAGTTATTTTCACACTTACCTACGTATTGAAACGTTTGTTCCTTTTTGACACCCATTCATTTTGAAACTTATACGTTTCAACATTTACACACGAGGTCGCTTTATCATTTTGGCACTTAGTTATTTTCATACTTACGTATTTAAACGTTTGTACATTTTGACACCTATTCATTTGGACACTAGCACTTTATAACCATTAAACCTTCATTAAACAATACGTCTATTGTGAGTATTTTGGTTAGATGAATTAGCTAATTACCTTGCCAGTATTAAGAGCATCAAGTAGGTGTTGCAGGTGGATGAGACCTCCACGACCGACGTTCACAATTTTGATGCCTTTCTTGCATCGTTTTAGCACATCTGCGTTGATGAAGTCTGAAAAGTCCGTCATAAATTATTTTCGACAACACGTAAGTAACTCCAACAAAAATGACAATTTTAGAGCTCAATGTTTCCTTAACGATTCCCGAATTCTTAAAGTTGGAATGACATACTTATAATAATTTCACACACACACACTCGAGGTTGTATATGAAAATAAATAAAACAACTTTGTATTATAGTTGGGGAGCTGGGTGCCATTTTGGTATATGATTTGTTCGTATTTCATATTGATAGGGATGAAAGTTTATTTGAATACAAATCGATTTGGTCCAGTAAATGAAAATCGTATGTCTCTGCGTTTATGAATTACAACTTTAAAAAATCGTACAAAAAAAAATCAGCGACCTAAACGTATGCCAACTTTTTTTTTCTATTCTGTGATTCCTAATGAATCGAATGGACGCAACGAATGATTGAGAACAACGAACAAATGATTTAGTATAGGTTTTTTCATTTACATTTTTGCAACTACGTCCCGTTATAAAACAGAGCCCTGCACGTCTGCCTCTTCCATGTTCATCGTTTTGAGGATGATTCTGACCACCAAAGACGAGAGCTGAATTTCCGCTGAATTACCTATTATTCAAATAAACACTAATATAACCATAAGTTAGCCCCACTGGGTTCAAATAACAGCATTGATAGGTAGCGAGAGATAAATACGTATAAATTCCACACAAAACAAATAATTGCTTACTTCTTGTGGATTCGATGAGAGGCGTGTGCAGTGTGATATAGTCCGCCACCGGCCAGATCTGGTCGAGTTCCATCTTAGTCGCGTGGAACTGCTGGCATTGCTCAGCAGATACGAAAGGATCGAATCCCAAAATCTGTTTAAATAATTATTAGTTAAAATAGAACACAATTTACAACACTTAGAACCCTAAAACATATCTAAAGTCAAATGAATTTATACAACTTTAGCAAATAAAACAACTTTTACTTCGTAAAGAAGCGACAATCAAGTTAAAGTTTACGGGCTCGAACTAGGAGTCCCAATCGTATCCGTGTGTCGGGTATCCGTGTCCGTACTACATAGCCACATGTTTCTGACCCGTTCTACACTTGTACATAGGTAGCCGTGTAGTTGGTCCGTGTTTTAACTCTTGCCCGTGTACACGGGTATTACCCGTTTGTGACAGCAAGATGCGGATCCAGCCCGTTGTCAATA
Organism: Tortricodes alternella; assembly: GCA_947859335.1. Classification (NCBI taxonomy): domain Eukaryota; kingdom Metazoa; phylum Arthropoda; class Insecta; order Lepidoptera; family Tortricidae; genus Tortricodes; species Tortricodes alternella. The sequence goes on along the minus strand of OX401970.1, from coordinate 13,722,020 downwards.
AAACTTAAAGTTGAGTACTACAGCAAATGTTAAGTTCTTATATAAGTAATTCTTAGATACAATAGGTACATACATATATAGTTAAATAAAAGTATGATGATTATGCGTATGAATGTACCTATGTTATAACAACTTAAAATAAAAAATAGAAAACTGGGGCCAATTCGAACGTGTTTTCGCTAAATTTAGAAGTCGCTAAATTTGAAATTAGAATGTTTGACTCGATTTTGAACCTTGGAGCTATACAAAATCGAGTTTGACGTTTCTTATTTTAAGTTTAGGCAATCTTAAATTTAGCGGACACCGTTTCGAATTGGACCCACTATTTAGATAAATAAATTTAACTACGGCTTAAAGATGAAATTCATTATAAACTACCTAAACTGATTGTTATAAATATCAATCAAAAGATAGTACGGCCGTTCTTCTCTTTGGATAAATATAGAATCCTACTGCAGAAGGCTTTGCTTACATCTAGGTCTATATCCACTGAGAATGGGCTGGACATGTCTGCCGCATGCATCCGGGTCAATGGGCTCTAAGATAGTCAGCGACAGTCTCCCGCAGGATGGTTACCGGAGCAAAGGCAGACCGAGAAGGTGATGGTGGAATAATTTAGACACATTTCATTTGCAAACACTCAATAAAGATGAATGTTGAAAGAAATTAAGGAAATAATGAGAATAATAATGACCGTCATGCCAAACGCGTGCATCCTGATGGCGACCTCCCTGCCGACTCTACCGAGCCCAAGCACGGCGAGGGTCTTGCCGGCGAGCTCGGTGCCGGTGTACTGGGCGCGCTCCCAGCGGCCGGCCCGCAGTGCTGTCGCCGCGGGCACCACGTGCCGCGCCAGCGCCAGCATCAGCCCGCACGTCAGCTCGCACGCGCTCATCGCGTTGGCGCCGGGAGCACTGTAATATTAAACATGCATTTTTTAGTTATTACAACTTATGACCCTTTGGAGCATTCTTTTTAGGGTTCCGTACCCAAATGGTAAATACGGGACCCTATTACTAAGGCTCCGCTGACCGTCTGTCCGTCCGTCTGTCACCAGGCTGTATCTCATGAACCGTGATAGTTAGACAGTTGAAATTTTCACAAATGATGTATTTCTGTTGCCGCTATACCAAAAAATACTACAAAACAGAATAAAATAAATAAACCCTTGGTGCGCGAGTCCAACTCGCACTTGGCCGTTTTTTTTAAAAAATTTATTATATCATTTCCTTTAGAGCTTACATTGGGACTAGATCTATTTGAGTAAAGATTGTCCCGCAATGTATTTATTTATGTATTTATTTCCCGCAAATTTCTAAAAACGAATTCCGTTTAGTTATTTTTATAAAATTACTAAATGTGTCCGCGCCCCCGGCGGCTCCGCTCGTGTGAATGAAATGTCACTTTTAGTTTCATTTCGAGTAATAAACGAATGAAGTTGTATACCAACATAACAAACAGACTTTTTCGCTATACATAAAACGGCAATTTCCAGTGGAAAATGACCTAGTTATATCGTTAACTAAGCGTTAACTTAACAACAGTTAGCAATACTCCATTGTAGCAAAAAAAAATAAGAGATTTGGGTGCTTTGACTTTTATATTTGTTTATAAATATTTGCGTTTTTAAATTTTTTACTTTATGAGTTAGGTAAAGACGGTTAATTTATTGATAGATTTGGAACCTCATTTGGTGGCATCTTTACTTACTTTATGACTCCAATTCCCTTGTTGCCGGCGGCAGCGACGTCTATGTTATCGACGCCGGCGCCTGCTCGACCCACTACTTTAAGTTTTTTACCAGCATCTAAAACTTCTTTCGTCACTTGCGATGCTGATCGAACCACCAATCCTTCATGTTTCTATAAAAATAAACAATCACCTTTACCTGCGCTGTCATCTGAATTTTATTTTCAAAATAGTGATATTAAAGTGAGTACATACGGGGATTTCTTCTAGTAGTTCTTGTTTGGTTATTTTAGCTTTCATAACGACGTTGATTCCGTGCGCGTTAAGGATTTCTTGGCAGTTCGCTCCCACTCCATCGACAACCAGAACTGATTTTATGTCCAACCCCATCTTATCTATGGAAAGTTAAAAAAAAACATTATTTAAAATTTCAATATAAATAAATGATGAGCTGCGTTTAGTTACAATCGAATTCACTTGTAGGTATGCGTTGTAAGTACCACTTATTTATTGTTAAGGCTTGGTGCCAAATTTTAAGCCAAGGTATGATAGATGGCTCCCTTTGTTCGCTTTAGAACAGATTCGCTTTACGACAGATTCGCTTTAAGGCAGATTCGCTTTACGACAGATTCGTTTTACGACAGATTCACCTTACGACAGATTGGCTTTACAACAGATTCGCTTTAAGACAGATTTGTTTTACGGCAGATTCGCTTTAGGGAGCGTTCAAGTATTACGTAACGAATTTGGGGAGGGGGGTCTTGTAAAACGTTACGATGCGTTACAGGGGCGGAAGGGGGATTTGAACTACACGTTACGTAAAATTTTTTTTAACCCTTCAGAACGGTCGCGTATTCGTTCACGCATTTTTTTAAACGTTTTTTTTCTCAAAATTTTAAGTGGAATGACCTGTTGAACATTTTTTTAGGTAAAAATGGTCCCTTGGTGGTTACGTAACCGTTTTACTAGGGGGGAGGGGGGGGTACATAAGAACGTTACGGCGCGTTACATGTGGTGGGGGTGTCAAAAATCTCCAAAAATTGCGTTACGTAATACTTGAACGCTCCCTTACGGCAGATTCGCTTTAAGACAGATTCGCTTTTCGGCAGATTCGCTTTACGACAGATTCGCTATACGGCAGATTCGCTTTACGGCAGAAATTTTACAGTCGTGTATCGCGTGTCGCGAACTCCTTCGTTGTTATTACTATTTAAATTTCTTATCTTTTTTCTTTTTATTGACGTGAAAAATAATAGCTGTCTAGATATTGTTCCGTATTACTGCCCATGTATATATTAAACATCAATTAAACATTTGCAGTCCATTTTCGTGTCTATTAATTTCATGCTGTTACATCCTTACTATACCTATGCTAATAGGTAGAGCGTAATTAATAGTAAGTAATCGTTTTCGCAATTAAACACAATGTTTCTTAATTTCAAATTTCGAAAATGTTTGTACCTACTGCGGTTACAACACAAGCATAAAGAGGATGCATAATTAGATAAATCATATATATAGCATAACCTATGAACTGTGATAACTATTATTATATAGGTTTAGGATAACATTAATTACGCTCTATTAGCATGGGTGGGTACAGTAACGATGTAACAGCGTGAATCATGATAAATACCTAATATACTTACGTCATATTTTTAGACTTTGACTTTGAAAAATATATTTTAACAATTAGCGATTCCATGAATTCTAGAACCACGGTATGCTACCAAAAGTCATATCACAAACCTGTTGTGTTATTACAATGAATGGCGAAAAATGTCGACACGGAACGGCAAATTTTGTTCATAGGACATAGGAAAGGCAGTGCGGATTCTCATGTTAGGAGAAACATTTTGCTTGGGTAGACTAGACGTGTGCACGTGTGTAACGTTAAGAATAATGACTTATCTCTCTTTTCTGTCTGCTCCGCATGTTATGCATACAACTGGTAGTATGACGAAATTAACGACAATACAACATGAAGATGACAACACACAGAACGCGTGCGCCGGGTGGGTAAATTCAACGGAAACACCCGCTCACGCGTTCTGTGTGTTGTGCTCTTCATGTCGTATTGTCATGCAAACTGAATTTTTGTGCAAAGATTCATTAGAATCGGTTCAGTAAAAGTAGCTGAAAAATTGGTCGTAATATTTGTAACAAATATACGATACGAAGTGAAGCTAATAAAACCTTTTAAATATACTTGTTACTTGAAACAGAATCTCTTCAACGACAAACACGTCAAAGATAAAATAAAACTAAGTGGAACATTGAAAAATTAAATTAAAACATTAACAAAAGTAAGAATAGCATGTAATACGTTCAAAGGTTTATTTGTCTTTAAACTTATTTTTAACCAACTTCAAAAAAAGGGGATGTTATTCTCAATAACAGGAAATATGCATGAAAATCAAAATGAGGTTTAATTGATATATTAATAGCTGGTGCCCGCGACTTCGTCTGCGTAGAATATATAATTTTATTTTATTTTTATTTTATAAGTTAATTACAATAATATATTTTTTTTAACTAAAGCAGTGGGCGAAAACTACATACATTTAAGTAGCCTATGTCCTTCTCTAAGGTCCAATCTATATCTATACCAAAACTCTTCACAATTGGTTCAGCGGTTTAGGCTCGAAAGCGTAACAAACAGAGTTACTTACGTTTTTATAACATAAGTCAGGATGCATGAAAATGTAAATAAATGAATAATTAAGAAAAAAAACATAATTAAAATTTTGACTGTTCCTTTTTTATTTAGGGTTAAAATAAGTGAAAAATAATTATTGTTATTTAGTTCTGAATTACTAATTTTTATCATCCTCATTAAATGTATGTCATATTTTATTTCTATGATGTTGACCTAAAACCAGTAGTTTCGGTAATAATAATAATTGCAAATTTCGTTTAAACGCCATATATTTTGTACACTAACGTGTGCTGTGACGTCATATTTCATGTCCATTTTGTATGGTACGTTTTTGAACTACGCCTTTTCAAAGCTTCTCAGTACCTATCTCAAAAATTAAACAGTAATGTTCAGCGTACAGTTTGGTTGCTATTACTAGTAGGTAGTACTTTCTAATAAAAGATGGAAATAATAATGCAATTTCGCTAATCCAAAAAAAAACCAAAATACAACCGTATTTTGGTTTTTTAGGGTTCCGTACCTCAAAAGGAAAAAACGTGTGTCTGTCTGTTCGTCTGTCACAACCAATTTGCTCCGAAACTACTAGACCGATTGAGTTGAAATTTGTTATACATATGTAAGTCGGTGACCGCAACACGGACGTGTGACGTAAATAGGGTAAAGGCACCAGTAGTCAGCCTTTTAACGACGTTTGAGATTTAAAACCACTGTTATTAATTCAGGATTTGACTAAAAAATAAACTTCTTTTACTGTTCGATCAATAATTTATTCTAGTTTTATTACAATTTAAGGCAAACATATAGAATCTTTCTATAAAAAAGAAAAAGAAGTTTAAACCAAAACATACACATTTCTCTAGTAGTCAGCCTCCAAAATCTCATAGTCAGCCACTTTAAGCCCAGTACTCGGCCTCTAAATTATTTGTTAAAATTTGATTAAAAATCAACAATATTCAATGAATAATTAATAGACAATTAATAGTCGTTAAAATTACAATAGTCATGCTTTTAGTTGAATAATATTATCTTAGAGTTACAAGGTTCAGACTCCTTTTTCATCTTGAGACACTGCGGCATATTGGTCCAGAAGATATGGTACAGCTTCCCGAACGCTGCAAGCCGGATTTCACGATATACCCCTTTCTCGAAGATGGACGTCCCTTATTGGACAGTACCTATGTCCCCAGGGTCCCCTCCAATTTCCACGGGAGTTTGCAGTACAGGGACATTTGTCATGTACTGCAAACTTGTCCATGTTCATTTTAAGGCCAGCTCATTCGGAGGTTCTACTGTGGTCATCGAGCATTAAACTGAGGTTCTCCGAGGTCTCACCGATTATGTTGATGCCAAGCTCTTTCTCATTCAGAACCTTGAAAACGCATTCCAGAGCAGCGGTGAACAGATTTAGAGAGATAACATCTCGCTGTCTGGCTTCCCACTGCCACACTGCAGTAGGTTTTGAGTTCTGGTTCTATAGTTAGACTAATATAGTGGCGTTTTCGTACAAACACTTAAACACTCCGCTGTACCTGTTGTCCACTTGGTAGCGCTGGAGAGACTGCAGTACAGTCTCAATCGTATCGAAGGCATTCTCGTAGTCCACAAACGCTGAGCAAAGAGGCAGATTAAACTCTTCGGTCTTCTATATTTTAAACTGCTGTAGCGAATGTATGTGGTCTACCGGTGCTGAAGCATTTCCGGAATCCGGCCTGTTCGGGAGACTGGAAGTTTACTATAGGGTACTATAGTTCTTACTATAGTACCCTTCTCACTTTTGAGCCATGTTTACAAACTGTTTTTGAGAGTAATTACAAACCGTTTTGCACACAGGTTTTATAACTTCTAGTCTCCCGAACAAGTCGACTTCCGGAAATGCTTTAGCGGGGCATTATTGCCCTGTTTCGAAGAAGAGCAACACCACACTTCTTTTCCATGCGTGCAGTGTTTACCCCTCATGTGGAATCGAATAACATCTAAAGGGCTTTAAGGACCGGTTTTCCAACTGCTTTCAGAATTTCGGCTGTGATTCCGTCATCACCTTATTGTATTTAAGCTGTTTGAGAGCCACACTAATCTCGTACAGGTTGACATCCGAGATGTTTTCGGTATAGTGACGGATCGATCTAGGTTTTGGGTCGTTGGCATTAGTTACAACTGAATCAAGACTCATGTTACGTAGGCCTTCGGGAATCCATAGGTGATACCGGTCTTGCAATGTGCCTCGGAGAACACCAAAAGTTCTACATGCTCCTCTAATACGCATTCCTTTCGTATAGCTTCCTTTGCAGAATTTAGTTTTTCTGGTGGATGCTTTTGTTTCTGTATTGGTTTCTGTGACATGATTTACTGAACATAACATTACGTTTTTATTCATGAAACAGTAAAAAGACTAAAAAGTACCTAAATAAAGCCCTATATAGGTTCTTTTCATACTTTATTAAGTGGCTGAGTACTGGAGCTGCAATTCCCATTAGTCAGCCGCACCAAAAAAATACTTTAAAAAGCGGCTGACTACTGGGTTTTTCTAAAAATATTATAGGAATGTTAGGGTAAATTTGAATCTTAAAAAATAACGATCTTAACGGACCGATTTTATTTCAAATTCGAACGATACCACCAATATCCAGAAGTCAGCCGCAGGTGGCTGACTACTGGAAATCACATAAAAAAGTGGTTCCCAATAGTCAGCCTCCGTAAATTATTAAGAAATCAATGAAATACCCTTATTTTATTATCATTTTCGGTTTAAGCAACTATATGCATTCACAGAAATATAGAAATATATCATATAATGTTAACACAAGCCTATCTTTCTTACCTGATTTGAAAACACCAAGTACGAAAAAAATTATGGCGGACATCGTAAAATTGCCCTGCTCGACCGAGAGCACTCGAATAAACTTTTTTATTTTCCCCCCTGCCGTTTCCCCGCACCGATCGATAAATATAATGATTAATAAGGAATCAAGGAATCAATTAAGAGGCATATAATGTATTAATTTCAAATAGACTGCTATTTCAAGGCAATAAAAGAGGCAAAAGGCTGACTACAGGATCCTGGCTGACCACTGGTGACTTTACCCTATATGATTTTTTAACATGGGGGCCACTTTTGAGGGGTAAATTAGAAAATTAAAAAAAAGTTATGCAACCTATATTGTGTGATATATCAAATGAAAGAACTTATTGTGAGGATCTTAAATATATTTTATTTTGAATTTCAAGTAAAATAGTTTGGAAGTTATTTAGGAAAATTGGCGAAAATTTACCATTGCCCGTCCCTTATTTCCGAAACTACTGGGGCTAAAATTTTGAAAAAAATATTAGCAATAGTTCTTTACCTATAGATTACAGGAAAACCTATAAGAAGTCTATGGTATTTAAAGTAACCTAGTAAATTTCAGATAATTATGTACGAAACGGAACCCTCTACACGCGAGTTTAACTCGCACTTGACCGGTTTTTTTTATGTTCGTTACCCCAAAACTGTAATTTATACACCGATTTGGAAAAATAGGGGATGCCTTCTGGTGTTATGAGAGGCTCTGAGGAATCGATGGCACTCCTCAAATATTATAGGCACACATATATAGGAATTTTGGTATTTTCTGTATTATTTTCTGTTGCTTTCCAAAAGCACTATTTGGCGAAGTGGAACTGATAATGAACACCACATGACCTTCTTCTTCTCAAAGGGTTTTTGAAAGCGTTTTTTTTATTTGTCAATTATCATTTGGAATATAAATAATTTTTAGGAACAACGGCATACATATACCTACGCCACCTTAACGGAAAGGTATAACCTACGGCCGGCAGCGGTGGCGTATGTCTCTGAAATTACAAAGGTAGGTACCATATTTTTCTGCTAGGTATTTTTCTATACAGGTAATATTTCTAGGTATTATTTATTGGAAACATCAAATCTTGGATTTTGACGCCCTTGACGTTGACGCTTAATCTGCATATACATATTCGAGAAATCTACCTGACCTGACTAAACCGATGGCTTAAATAGTACATATTATAGTTTTGTTGAGTATAGCAACTTCACACTCGCTTGTTTAAAACAAATAACAGTGGATTATTACAGTAATAAAACTAGGTAAGTACCTATATGCTTAATTAATCGCACAGTGTCATGTAAATTCACACATTGTCCCGATAACAGCTGCTTGCGCTGCAGTATAATATTAGTACAAATTGTGCGTACGAAATAATGTGCCTAATCAAACTACCTATATTACATTTTCAAGTATAAATCTTACAAGTAGGTACATACCGTTTTATGTCTTTAAATCGTACGTGACTTGATGAGACGCTGCTGGAGGTTCGGCGACGACTGACGCCAGAAAGAGATAAACTACGCTCACAAACACATCGCCGACCGAGACGACCCTCTCCTTAACGTAACCAACATCGCCGAAGCCAAGCCGACCCAATTTCACCTCTATGTCAGCGCGCTGGCCTCGTGGACGTAATTTCGTCAACCGCTTTATTATCTTTGTCCTTACGTTTTATCATCGAACTTGTTGTTGTGTAGTCAGACCACTTTAATCACGTCGTTCAATCGAATTAGGTACGCGATATCAGCATTTATTACTAACTAGCTTCTGCTTGCGATTTCGTTCTCGTGTATTTCGGTTAGTTATTCCCTCGGGATTTTTTTAAATGCCCGGGATAAAAAGCAGCCTATATGCTATTCCAAAATATAATCTATCTCTGTGCCAAATTTCATCCCGATCCATTCAGCTGTTCTAGCGTGATTGAGTTATAAACACAAATCCATCCAAACTTTCGCATTTATCTACACTAATATTATAAAGAGGTAAAATTGGTTTGTTTGTCTGTATGTAGGGGGTAATCTTCGGAATACATAACTGATTCTAAAAATTCTTCCACTAATAGAAAGTTACACTATCCTTGCGTAATGTAGGTTATATTTAATTTCGATAGATATAAGTATTAAGTAAAAAAAATCCAAAAATATCCATATTTGTTAATAAGTCGGAAGAAAAAGCGATGCTTAGCTGCTTTATCAGTGCTCGGTGACAAAATGGTTGATAAACGTCAAAATTATGTACAAAAATATTAGTCACCACTAAAAAAGTCAGGGACACAACATAACTAGCTTTTCTATTTAAGCCACAATAACGTTTTTTCTGATAAACAGAAATTGAAAATTACCAGATGAGATGGTACTTATATATTATATTAATCTTTATTAAAAAAATATTATTCTTGCATCTTCGATATTTCATCAAGATAAAATTAGCTCGTTAAGTACAGCATGTTATTTGGTTTCATAGTTTAGGAGATACTGAAAAATGAAAATAATGTACAGATAAATTAATTAGGCACCTATAGGTCACGTTGTTGTGAAAAAATTTTCACTGACTAACTTTATACTTATTACACTTTCGTTATTAAATTCACCTTTCAAAATTCTACTATATTAATCATATTCGTACATGTTAAGTACTCTTCATACAATTTGTTAGCGTTTTCCCATTTCGCATTGGGTGCCTTTTTTGTTCTTTTTTTGTGTGCCTAATTTAAAAACATTTTCGTTTTTAACCGACTTCAAAATAAAAAGGAGGTTCTCAATTCGGTTGTATTTTTTTTATTTTATTTTGTATGTTTGTTACTTCAGAACTCCGTCATTTATAAACCGATTTTTAAAATTCTTTTTATAATCGATAGGGTATACCTCCAGTTTGGTCCCGTTGTAGCCAAAGTCGAGTTATGATGAGAGAATCTATGAGAAATCGATGGAACTCTTCAAATATATAGGCAAGCATATAGCAATTTTAGTATTTTCTGCAATAACTCAAGCAGTTACGTTCCAAAAGCATTATTTGGTGAAGCGGAACTGTTGATGAAGACCATAGATGATCACCGGAACTCCTAAATGTTGAGTATTTCACGGTTGGCGATTAAATTGCTGAATAAATTTCTGAAGCAACTTATGTCCATGAAAATTCATGTAAGTAGTAAAATTGAAGAACCAGGAGAACTCCTCAACGATTGACATCCTTGCACCGCGGATAGCAACACTTTGCAACGCCCCGCATCTTTGACAGCTTTATTTGCTAGTAAAAGTGAGGATAAGCGGTGTCGTTGGGATATTTGGTCTGTGCGGTGCGGTGCGGTGTAGGGTAAATACGACCCTGAGTATTGCCCACATGGAGCGCGAAGTCTGTTACTGTTGCATTTGCCTCATTGCTGCCGCCTGACGCTGTTTGAGCAATTATGACCTCCTGCGGTTTGGAAGTCCCCGAACCCATTTTAGCAGCAACGTCGGATAATCAAAACCACTCTGAGTAGATTATCACTGCACGGGACGGGAACACTGGGTGAGTGACCTAAAGTTAACTCTGAAATCTCATGAGAAATTGTTCCACTTCTAATAACACCTTACTGTCCGTTGGGCACATTTTCATTTATTTAAATATATAGGTGTCACATGAGAACCACGGCACCCGCGTATCTTCATTCCTGTTTGGCAGAATCTCCATGTAAGGATGGGATGAGGTATCAAAATCAAACGTATTGATTGATAGTATAGTTTTAATACTGGCTAACTTAGGCCAGGTACACGTTGATATAGTTGCTTACATACCACAAAATTGTAAAAACAAAACCCGAATTAGAGCTGTGGAAGTTGCTGACAACCCTTCATCAACTAGAAAAGAGGTGATGATTTTCAAACGTAAGAACAAATTTTCTTGAATTATACCAAAGAACACTCTCGATTAAGTCCCCCTTCAAACAAAAAAAAAAACAAATCAAAATCGGTTCATCCGTTGGAGAGCTACGATGCCAGATACACAGATACACAAATATACACACGTTAAACTTATAACATCCGCTTTACATTATTGCATCGAGGGTTAAAAAAATGGGACAAGGCTTCTTATAGGTTTTCCTGTAATCTATAGGTAAACAACTATTTTCTGTAAAAAAAAAAACAAAATTTTAGGCCCAGTAGTTTCGGATGAGGATGAAGGCTGAAGGCTAGTAGGCTATTATGCCTCTGCACGTCTAGCACGACCTGCCCGCGAGTCGTTTGTCGCTCAGTGCGTCCCTTACGTATTTGACTAGTTTGACAGGGACGCACTGAGCGACAAACGACTCGCGGGCGTGTAGTGCTAGCCCCCCTGGGAGCAGCCGCGCTCGGGGCATGGCCCCATGGGGCACTCACATTCGGGATGACCCTGCTCGTTCGTACATAGCTTGTATTTCGCCACGTCCATCATCCTTCCATCAATTCCTTTACCTAGCCTTAAAAGTAGGGCAATCATAAATCCTGTGACGTTCGTTGACTCGAAGGCTTTAGAGGTTTTGTCAGAATTAAGGGTACATACTGCCACAATAAATCAATCAATTATAAATTTGAAATATACTCATAAATGCATAAATTGCAAAGATCAGTTGCTTACGTAAAGATATTTCTATTCTATGTTAAGCAGAACAGTAATGTGTGGGTGCAATAACAGCTGACGAGCTGCGTGAGTCATTGCACTCGTTATACGCTATCGCTGAAGGTCAATCGTTTCAAATTGATATAAAACCTTTAGATATTTAAAGTAAAATAATATCATTGTCTCCGTTTTAAGATGATAATTTGATTCGATTTGGCGGGCGCATGGCATCATCATGTTATTCATGTGAAAAGAAATATCCCATATCATGCGTCACACAGATTGACTAAATTGTATTTTAAAAAGGAACATCTCATGCACGGACCAGCTTGGCAAAAAGAATATTCGTCTGAAATGCAGTAAAGGACGAGATGTAACATTAATATAGCTAAGCTAAGACTAAGACTAAGCTTCACCACTTACATGAAAACTCGGCATGAAGAGCCTTGTTTCCGGATGAGACGGGATATCAAGAGTAGCAATACTCAAAACCAACAGGGGCAATGTGCGTCGATCATTAGTTTGTCTCTGCAAGCTCTCACAGCGGAGGATCTTCAGGGTTGAAAGATGCTTTTCAACAGCAGGTAGCATGTTCAGACTGACCGCCTTCTCAAATATAGTGGCAACCATGCGGCATCTATGCATTACTTTTGATTTTAGTTTCAGGCGCTTATTTTAATTATTGTGCACATCGTCAATATAATATCCACTTATAGTCTAAGAGACATAGCAGACCGACCTTCACCCATCAGATAACTTCATGAGACATATTTTTTATCAAATATAATTTATCATCAAACATGCCTATGATAACTTGCCTATCGAAAAGTGTTCATAGCAATTTTTAATTGAATTAATTTTATCCAATTTTCTGGAAATAATATTTCATGTAAAATTTTTGCAGGCAAGCCTATACGATTGGTTTTGTAATTAAAATATCTTACTTATGATATCAATTTCGACTGTTTTACAGATCGGTGTAGTAACCTATATTGACTTACCTGTTCACATCTGCTTGCCAGGTAGGTGGTAGGTTAGGTAGGTATATTCTGTGTATTAAAAACTACCAGTTGAGATGAAATTCATTCGGTTATGAAAAGATGAAAGAAAATTGATTAAAATTAATTCAATTAAAAATAGCTATGAACACTTCTCGATAGACAAGCTATCATAGGCATGTTTGTTAATACTTAAATTATACCTATTTGATAAAAAATATGTCTCATCAAGTTATCTGATGCGTGAAGGTCGGTCTTCCACGTCTCCTTTACTATCAAACCGCGATTAGAATTCAATTGAGCACATAATTATGTATTTTTTGCATTAATACCTACATGAAATGACAATCATATTAGTTTTTAGTTATCGCCGCGGATTTGTATCGTGAGGCTAGTTTGGTTTTGGCCATTTTGATTTTTCCGGGTCTAGGATTTGACCAATGTCTTCTCTTAGACACCACACCCGTAGCTCGTATCAATCAGCCAGGCCGTAACACTTACACGTAGTAGTCCGGATATTAATTATTAAGTAAATTAATAGTTTCGAAGAAAAGTTTAGACAAACGTACATACAAACATATATTACACCTATAAAAATGTGTATATTTGTTTGGAAGCCCTAATAGATTATCACCTACACATATTTTTGGGTGCCTTGAGGCGTTAAACTTTGTATGGGAAAAACCGATTCCATTTGTTTATCAACTTGAAAGTTGGCATAAATGCAGTTCAAAAGAAACAATTAGATACCTAGGCGATCGAGTAAAAAACGAAACTACCTAATTCTAAAAAGGGATGCCTTAGGGCACAGCTTAGGGTGTTGAACGTTGTATGGGAAAAACAGATTCCATTTTTTCCATACGTGTCGAATTGATAACCGCCGTTATGAAGTCGGTTAAAAAGGTACATACACATACATAGCATCACGCCTGAAATCCCTAATGGGGTGGGCAGAGCCACAAGACTACTTGTGGCCACGTTCGATTAATTAGTCCTAAGATGGGATGATGAACCGTATGGTGACAGGTGATCAGCCCATCGCCCACGCAGATAGTCCACCATGTTGGAGAGGACCCGTCCCTTAGTCGAGTTTTACGACATGCCAGGATGATAAGCATCTGCACGCATTATATGCTATTTCTTCACTCCCAGTGCAGGAGAGGAGTTCAAAAAGGTACAGCAATGGAAATGTAAAATCACATTCTATAAAGTATAAGTTTATTATCACACTTACGAAATATACAAAACATTATCACGATGGCACTTTCTCTGAGTGCTTCAGACGTAGGTATAAATCACATCGATACGCGTCGATGATTCTTGGTGATTTATTATATAAACGAATTTTTCACAAAAATCTTAACAATACCTATACTTAAATAAAAATGAGTATAAGTTTATGTGTAAAAAAACAGGTTTAATGTGAGTCCACTTTACATCATTTTTCTCAGGCTTTTTTGCCATATTTAAGTATTTGTCAACAATATATAATCATGAGCTGGAACTTGAACTGTTGTGTGCAACAGCTGGAGGACAAAATCTTGATAGTTAAGTCGGATGAAGTGGGCTGCAAACGTAGTATCTAATGTAAGGTTCTTTGCATTGTGATTTCTGTGTCGGGCGTTTACAGCCTTTTACGAAATTGTTTCGGAACAGTTTTTATATCTAATATGTACATAACACGTATAAATAAAGTTACGGAAAGAAGTTTTCAAAATTCGTTTAAATTTTCTTGAAATTAAAAACTTACTCCTTCGAGGATTCTTAAAAATTATTACATCTAAATAATGCTATATACACATCAGAATCTGTAAGTAGTAGTAAGTTGATGTGAAAACATTACTATCATTTGGGAATTAAAAAATTGACTAAAATAATGACATTTATCGCATCGCACATGAATTGACATACAATTAATCAAATAGGACGAGTGTTTGTTATTAATTAACAAACAACCAATATTATTTAAAATAAGAAAATAACATTGAAAGCACCGTCACCGTATGTCATATACGGCATACGACATTATCTTGATCAAAATGGTCCTTTGTGTTAATACGACGTCAAACAATGTAATGCTGTGAACTTAAAAATAAGTATTTCAACAATATAGATCTACCCAAAGATATCAATTGAAAAAGATTGTTGTAACGTCCTTACTTTACCACAAGCTAACGTGTGGTTAGTCTTGACCTTTGGACATTATTATTGTTTATTAAAATTATATGCAAACGATAACAACAATTGTTGTATTACTGTACAGATGTAGTGCATAATTAGTTTCCATCGTGTTTTATCGGAAAAGTTCGTATTATTGTGCTCTCTAAATTAGCTTCAGCAGGCCCCCAATTCTCGTTGCATTCGAGATAATCTCACAATCGAGATTAAACGTCAGTGCCTACAGTCATTTGACACAACTGTATGAATCTGGCGTTCAATCTCGCAATCGACATTATCTCGAATACATTGAATTGGGGGCCAGTATCCATCATACCATGCTGTCATTTTTCATTTTGACATTTGACAATAAATAATAGTTTCATATGAATGAATATAAACATGTCACTCATTTAATACAATAATTAATTGACACTTCGGGTCCCGTCGTCATCCGATTGAGATCCGAGTTTTACCGATGGAAACATATTATTCACTATACCTATACATATTACGGCTTTCTAAGCGAATAAAATGGAAGTATCCGTAGAAGATACGACATTAACGCTATTGCCATCTTAAAGAACGTTAAGTTGGAAGCGTTTACATCAATTCTACGTGTCCTTTTTATATTTGTTTAATTGTATGTGGAGCGAGCCCTGAGGGTATGTCATTGATCAGGTTTATTTGGGGTGGTGCGTGGCGCGGGCGGGGCGCGCGGGCCGGGCGCCGATGCCGCCGGCGGCGCGCCGCCGCGCGAACAGGGCGTCGAGCCCGCGCAGCGGCGGCGCTGGCGTCGTCTCCGACGGCGCCGCCTCCGTCTCCACCTCCACCTTCTCCCCGCTAGTGCCCTCTTCTGTTGTTTCTTCTTCTACCTTCTTGGCTGCTTCCGTCGTAGCCTATTTGTAATTAGGTAAACGAATAATTTAAATATTAATATATTTGCTGCGCTACAAGTACTTCCCCACACCGTAGGCACGTGAGATCTGACAATACATTTCAGGAATACTGTTGTTACTACGGAATGACGGTCATCTCGTAAGTTTAATATCAGTTTTGGAAAACCCGAGGTATAATTCTTAGATCACTCCTACTATACTTGTCAGGTACCACTACTGTTTGGTTGATACTTGATAAATTCCTAGTTTATCTAGTCTAGTATAGGGTATTACCTCAGTGGAGGGCAGTTTCCTCTTGAGCAGCGGGTTGGGGCGGCGCGGGAGGGGCGTGGCGG
The DNA here is from genome assembly GCA_947859335.1 of Tortricodes alternella. Classification (NCBI taxonomy): domain Eukaryota; kingdom Metazoa; phylum Arthropoda; class Insecta; order Lepidoptera; family Tortricidae; genus Tortricodes; species Tortricodes alternella. The sequence goes on along the minus strand of OX401970.1, from coordinate 13,705,862 downwards.
CGACGCGAGGCTTGGGTGAGGGCTGCACCTGCAGGCGGTTGCGTATGCGCAGTCCGCCGCGCGGCTGCTCCGGCGCCGGCGTCGGCGACGAACCCTAACACAATCAGACCATAGTCAGTCACCATACAACCTACCTAGTGAAATAGGTACCTAATATTAAATAAAGCTGTTTTTATATTTTAAAGTAGGTACAATAAATGTGATCACGGGTACTGCGCCTCTATTCGGGAACGTCCAAGCCATATTGTAGCGAGCGACGCGCTAGCGAGATTCTTCCGCACAATGCTTAAAGCGTAAGAGTGGGATGCGAGTCTCGTTCGCGAGCCGCAACAATATCGCTTGGACGTTCCCAAATAGAGACCCTGGGTTTGGATTTATTATGACATAGTTAACTTAAATCTTTTCCATTCGTCTTATTTTAAATCGAAAATTAAGCACCGACTTCGTAGCGTATTCATTTTAATCAAATCATTTAACTGGTTTTTAGCCTTTTGGAATCTTCTTCCTAACTATAACATATATTTCTACTCCTGTATATAAACTGTCAATTAAAAGGTTAAAAAAAATATATCATAAAGGCATACGTTATAAGCCTGTTCAAGAAGTCTTATTCTGCTCCGTCGTAGGCGCTTAATATTATAACTGCAAGTGCACACTCAGTGTGCAGTGTAAATATCAGAGTTAAGGGACCGAATAGTGGCATGACGTAGCAGTAAGGACAATGGCTGACTTCAGACTACCGGCGCAGTCTGTCTCCGCCGCGAAGCAGCGGTAGTACGTGCACCTGGGGTCGTATTATGAGCTCTTAATTCCAGGCAGTTTTCCGCCGTAAACTGAGCTGCCTGAAAAACACGTATTATGTGCGCGCTGAAGAGGCTGGCTTTAGCGCGCTCATAATACGATTTTTCCAAGCAGCTCAGCGAACACTGGAAACTATCTAGAATTAAGAGCTCATAATAAGACCCCTGAGCGACTTATCCTTGGGAGTATGCAAGAGACGACGCCAAGGCTGCTCCTGGGCCAAGATAACATCAACTGAGAGCTGATCGTCGGCGAGGATCTCAGGCGGGGTACCTAATTCCGGTCAACCAGTCGCTTCACTCACTAGGTAAGGTTGAGTGGTTCACGGCCCACTTAATAAAAGTAAGGACTGTGAAAATGAATCTGTGTGTAACTTGCATGATCTTGATAAATTGATCAAAGCTCAATTTGATTTAGAAATTTTAGGGGTAGTAGAAAAGTCACGAAAGAACCTTCTAGAAGCACGAGCTGTGTAGATTCTAGATTCGACTTCTAGACAGTTGGAAAGTAAACAATGGGAAGTATGTTTACTTTGGAAGTCGGACGAGGTAAATCTACCTGATAATAGAAGAAGAAATGTTGAAAAGAAAGTGGACAGGGATTCGAATTAGGCGGAATTGTATTGCGCTCTAATGACCGGCTTGTGAACAATAGTTATGCTAAGTTATTAGAGAAACCCTTTGAAGGCGAATCTAAGCGGTTTTTGCCTCGCTTTGGTGTTACGAATATTAATATGCCGGGCAAGTTGAGGTTAGTGTTCGCTGCTGCGGCTACATTTATAGGCACAAGTTTCAATGACCATTTAACGAGCGGCCTTGACTTGCTAAACTCGCTTCTTGGAGTGTTGTTTAAATACGATTTTATAAGGATTTCTATTGTTTGAAACATAAATATAAATAGATTAGTTGCAAACTCATTCAATTTAACAAATGTTTACTCCAACTCTAAGAGGCACATAGTATAAGGAAAGCTTTTATTAAAAAAAAAAAACAAGAGCAGCTGCGTTCGTGCAACGAGGTCGCATACTTTATTAAAAGAGCGGGAAAATTTTAACATTTTGGAAATATTTCGTTGTCATGTAATTAATTATAAATTTTAATTACCATATTATATAGAATTAATTCATTATCGACATATTTTTCTTGAATACTATCAATTTAAGATTGTGAGTGTTGATAAGCACAGAATTTTTATTAGGTTGGTGCTATGATTGTACTTCTTCCATAAAAAAAGTAAAAAAAAAAACTTAGAAAAAGGTAAAATTGAGCGGGAATTTTTTGGTCAATTGTACTTTTGGAAGACAGCGTATTACTATTTTATGTGAGACTAGCAAACCCGGCGAACTCCGTTTCGCCACCAGATGGCTTCGTTTTATGTAACCTTTCGTTTGGTGTAGCTATGTATCAGAGATGGCGCTGTATGTGAAAAAAGATTTTCCCGCTTTTCTGTTGAAATTTTTCCTGAATTTTAATAATAATGCTATAAACCTCACGGAGCCCGAGACCTTTCCAACGAATGCAAAACCGTGGAAATCGGTTCGTGCGTTCTGGAGTTATAGCGTCAGGAAGGAAAACCCGACTTATTTTTATATAGTAGATAACCATGCACATAACTTTTATTTAAAGTGACTTTCAAGTGTTTTCGTGCGTACCTACATTAAATTTGCGAAAACGAATAAGGACTTGGAGTCATTATGCCTATTACTTTAAATAAATTTGACATGATTCTCGGGTAGGTACATTAAAAATATTTCTTAGCGCTCTATTTAGAAGCCTAAAATTTCTGGAGGCAGTTGATGCGTGTCCCCAAACTAAAGTTCCATAAGAAATTACAAATGGAAGTATATGTAACAAGCAGTTTTGCTTGCCTGTGATCACTTACCTCAGCGTCGGAATCAGTGGAAGGCGCTTCGGGAGCGGAGGTCTCGGCTGGAGATTTGGAAGCATCCTCAACGGGTGCGGCCGGGGCTCCAGGGCGCAGGCGGGCACCAGGCCGCAGGTTCAATCTGGGCCCGGGCCGGAGGGACGCAGGCCGAAGACCTGGCCGACCGCGGCTGTAACGGAAACGGATTCATATTATTAGACTTATAGTTGGCATGTGACCGGTTAGCCTAGTGTTGTTGTATGACTCCGAAGCTCGAGGTTGCAGGTTCGGTTCTCTCCAAAGTTAGATACTTCTACTTCGCTGTTTGACCAATGAGTATATGGTGAATAGGAAAGTTATCTCTATAGCACACGTCTCAAATACCTATGTATTTCTACAGACATGTTTTTGATATCCAATAATTCAATATACGCTATACCTTCTTTTAACAACACGCTTAGGTACTTCCCCTCCACACACAACACGTAACAACTTGCCAAATGAAATCCTTCTAATTTCCAGGTTTCCGTGATACATAAAGCTTTTATATTAAGGTGCGTCCACATCTGACGAACGCTTGGATTTGTGTGATATTTACCCAACGGTGGGTGCAGCGACAGTGGTCTCGGCCGAGTCCGCGACGGTGGTGTGGTCCTCGACGGGCGCGGGCGCACTCGTCGAGCTCGCTCGCCTCAGGTTGGGCCGAAGGCGTGCTCTGGAAAAGTTCACCGTTGAGTAATTTAATATTTTATCACCATTACTGTTATAACTATGTGTCATGGACTTGCAAAAATAAAAGGTATTTATACAGTTGTTATGAGTAAGTATATGCAGGGTAAAGACTGTTGTATCATCATTGAGCTCAATATTAGGAAATAGGAGGAAAATTAAATTAATGCTAACTTAAATCTAGACAATGGATCAAATTCGAAACGATGTCTAAATTTAAGACTTCCTAAACTTAAAATAGAGAACGTCAAATTCGATTTAGTATGGCATCAAGCTGTCAAAATTGAGTTTGACATTTCTTATTTCAAGTTTAACGGCTTTAAAATTTAGCGAACGTACTTTCGAATTGGACCCAATGCTCTAGGCATTAAAATCACTACTTAACTATTATTTATTTGTACAAAGAAATTGAACAGTTTGTTTTCGTCTGCATAGCCGTTATACCTTGGTGTGGAAGCCTCGCTTGTGGCGGCACTAGCGTCGTCCTGCGCGGGCGCAGCGGTAGTGGAGCTTGGCCGCGCCCTGCTGAACAGACCGCGTCGTCCAAACGCCTGCAACAACGCACCCACACTAGTTATGAACCGACATTTAACTTCATACAAGATTTTTACTTGGAAAAACATCAGAGCTCATATTATGTAAGCCTCCTGTTCAGGCCTTGCATTATCGTTAGCTGTGCAACTAAAGGAGGGCAAATAAAAATTTGCAGAGCAATTTACTAATGAAAATTACAGCTAAGGCTATGTACGCACTGTCCGGTTAGCCGCACTGCAGGTAGCCGTCCGGGTAGCCGCAACCCCAAAATTGTACCTATGTACCGCGATGCGGTTGCCGCTCAACCGCTCCCATCGCTCGGAGCGCTGTGGCCCGACTTACGGCTAACCGGACGGTCGCTATATACACAACGCGGATGCACTGCGGTTGCTAGTTAGCTTGCGGTTGCCCGCCATTGAAGGGGCACGTGTACACGCTCGTACAAGCAAATAAGGATGCACCCAGACTCTATGTCCCTGTTTCTTTTTCTTTATATAACGCGCGTAAATATAATATTTAACAGCGTCTTCAACATCTTGAAAATGTCTCGACTCGACCGCAAACCACGACGGTTTCTATACCCACGTTCCGGTTGCAGTTACGGCTAGCCGCAATTGCAACCGCATCCTGCGGCCAGCCGGACGGCACGCCGCAGTGCGGCTAACCGGAAAGTGCGTACATAGCCTAAGCTCAAAAAACTATGTACATATCCTAGTACGAAGTAGCGCACGCAGCTCAGTTTAAAACATAACTTTGAATCGCATACAATACTTATAACGAAATCGTGGTAACCCCTGCACGATAACGTAAGTCCTTTTTGAAAGGATATTAGTATTTGTAGGTACCTACCACCTTTTAGTTAGTAGGTATCCACCTGACCTGACATAATTTGAATTTTGATAGAATAACCTTGCACAGTTTTTATAACAGTTCATTCGCAATGTATTTTCGCTGATGCATATTTAATTATATTTAGCGTTGTTGTCTTTAGTTATAAAATTAAAATTGGTCAATTGGAAACATACCTTAGGCTGTGACACAGGCTTTTCCGTCGGGGCCGAGACTGGCGTGGAGGCTTCGACGGCTGCTGCAGTGGTCTTGCGCACTCCGCCACCAGGCTTACCGAAACGACCTGTTGACAATCAATGTAGTGTTTTAAGTAAGTAAGTATATAAAGTTAATGGTCAGTGCAGTCTCTCTTATATTGTTCAGATGAAACCTAGCATTTCAACCTGCGTCGCAGAACACATAGCTGATGACAAGCACCGATATTTTCACAAATCAGCTTTTGCTTTAGGCATATCATGGACAAAGCAAACCAGTAAGTTTAAAAAAAAATGAATAATGAAGAAAAAATGACTTTTTGCTGAGTTTCTTGCGTTTCTTCTCAGCATGTCATTTTGGTCCGAAGCGCTCGCTGGTAAAGACTGTAGATTTAAAGAGGAAGGAGGAAGAGAAAGAGCGAAAAAGAAATCATTTTGCGTAATATATATCAACACGCCAACAGGCAACAGTCTGCTATATATACGACAAGGGATTTTGGTGTCAATGACGCTTTCCATACATTTGCGTCAGTTGCCGTCGTTGGCGTCCGTGGCACCGTTTTCGCACTTGGCCGTGACGTTCGAAGGATTAAATTCATGATTTATTTTTCGGTGACCGAACTCCTGTAGAGCATTAAGGGGCTACCCATTCCGAATAACTTTGACTTGGATCCAACGGACCCTAACCGCAATGACATCAGGTATTAAAGTGACACTGGGACATTTAAAAACAAATAACATTTTTAAATTTATAACAAAAAAAGGACTTCAAATTCCTTTGAAAAGTAACAACTTCTCAATGATATAAGTACTTATATCATTGAGAAATTCCGGTGGTCATCTGTGGTCTTCATCATCAGTTCCACTTCACCAAATAATACTTTAGGAACGCAACTGCTTTAGTTGTTACAGAAAATACCAAAATTGCTATATGCGCCGCTATAATATTTGAGGAGTTCCATCGATTTCTCGTAGATTCTCTCATCACACCTCAACTTTGACTACAATGGGACCAACTTGGTGGTATACCCCTTCGATAAAAAAAAACCAAATTGGTGTACAAATGACGGAGTTGAGAGGATACTGAAAAAAATAAAAATAGAACTGAATTGAGAACCTCCTCTTTTTTTTGAACTTGGTTAAAAAACATTAATATAAGAATAAAATAACGTTATAAAATCCAAATAATTTGTATGAAAATTTTAATATTTTCGGCATATCATGACGTCGAATCAATTAAAGAAAAACCTGGCCCTTACGTGTAGGTTATTGATCTACTATGTAGAATTGTTTTATGTAGATAAAGTACTAAAGTAAGATACGGAAAATGTAATAGTTACCCTTTGTCACGCAGTTTTAAAAAAAACTAAAAGTGATATGAATATTCTGCCTCTTATGATTGTTAAGGAAAGATCGAAGAATCAGGTAGTTTTTTTTGGCAATTATATTTTGAGAAACTGACAAGATAGGACCTGCAATCTAAGAAAATTGGTCGATTTACGCGGGGAGCCCCTTAAATAAAACACAATTTGTTGAAAATTACGAAAGGTACGTCTGGTCGAAGGTTAAAAAATCATCAATTTGATCGCATAATTATAATATCACCTAGTGCTAGTTATAGCGTTGCCACACAAATAAATCGCATTGCAATAAATGCAAAATAGTTATTTACCTATGCTACAAGTGCAGAAAATAGGTGATTTTCGACGAGAGGCATTTTTATTTACGAGCAAGCGAAGCGAGCTATATATAAGTCGACACCAGTCGAAAATCATCTTACGCACGTGTAGGTACCATACAATGTTTTACTATGCATTGTGCGAGGAAATAAAAAAATATATAGTGAAAAAGGCGTTTGAGTATAATTTTATGTCAATGTCATTCTTACATTTCATTGTAATCCTTATCACAGAATTATAGAATAGAGACCACAATGTGCTTGGCTTATATTTGGTCGCTTATTCGTTGAAGTATGCCAACAGGACATTTTCAGAAAAGGAACCGGCTTTCTTGTAGTCTTTCCAACGCAAAAAGTCATTGTAAAATATTTAAGTATTTTTCTTTTGATTTATCCGGTAAGAGGTTGTTGTTCGCATTTTGTGCTACTTGGATAACATTTTCCGGGGTAAAATGAATGGATTCGTCACTTGAACTCGACATTTCTAGTAGATTTACACAGATCATCTCGGAACTTAGCATGAAATTAGTAAAATGGCGGGCTTATTTTAATTATGTGCGCGCTCAGCATATCTACTTTATTTATTTATCACAATCTAAATCAAGCATTAGTTTTATTGTACCTTTTAAGTATGAATTATAATCTGTTCTTGACTAATTTGTCAGAATTTTCTCAAATAATAAAAACTCTTTGCGTCGGGCTGACGACGGAATTAAAACTAATAAAAAAAAACTTAAAAGTAAAAAGCACTTCTGAAAAAGTGGCACTTCCCGCTCAATTTGGCTGCTAGGAAAACGCTCTTTTCAAGCACATGCATTGTAAAATAATATTCGCATTAGCTATTAAAAAATGCACCATACATATCTGTTTCCACATTATCGCCGATTAAGTGTTACCTAAATCAGAATCCTGAGAAATTTACCTCTTGCTCTTGTAGAAGTTTCTTGAGGCGCCTCTGTAGCAGCGCTGGAGGTGGTGGAGAAGCGCGCGCGTGTGCCCGGCCGGCCCCTGAAGCGTGAAGGTTGCGTAGGAGCCGCGGTGGTGGTGGGTGCCGGCGTGGTAGTGGTCGTCGTCGTGGTGGTGCTCATGGTTGTTGTCGTTACTTCCTCCGTCGTGCTCAGGACCTCCGTGGTGTACGATTCCTCGTCGGCAGCGGTTGAACTTTCAAAACCGAGCTCGTCTACAGTTGGGTTAACATCGTTGTTAAAATTTTCGCCGGCTAAATATGCATAAAGGTCGAGAGCAACCTTTTCCATTGCAGTTATGGTTGTAATTTCGGTTGTGTCCGGCTCATACGTGGTCGTCCGTTTGTAGTCCGCCGGAAGCTTAGAATCATCGAGAATTTCTTGGAACCTGATCACTCCCGATAAACTGTGGCCCTCCCTTGCTGAATCTTTGGTGTGTGACGGTTCTTCGGTAGATGAAGCCTCGGATAAATCAGTAGTAGTTTTACTTTCAGATGAATATCTGCTAGGTAACTCTTTGTATTGCAGAGGAATATCTCCTGAATTTGTCTTAAAGCTGTCTAAATCAACAAGTTCAGAACTAGGGCGCCTGAAATTAGATATAAAAAAGTTTAATGCTCGTATCTTTGTATAATAATCAGTAAATGTATTTTGAAATTAGTATAGAAAGTACCTGATATGCGCTCGCGTCCTACTCCTTGTTTGGCCGATAGACTCGTCAGCAACGTTATCCGTCTGTGGTCGGCCTCGCTGCCTAGCCGTTTCCGACGTTACTTCTGGTACATACGTCGTAGAACTAGCAGACGCCAAGTTACGTCCACGAGGTGGGAATCGTGTGCTCGAGGGTAACCTGTAAAAAATACATTGCCAGTAATACGAAAAACATTGATTAGGTAACTAATTCTACACACATGATTACTTATTTATTTACCTGTCTTCGACGATTTCTTCCTCGACGGGGGCGGGTGCGACTGTACGTCCGCGCTGACGTCCTCTGCCCGAAGCTGGTGATACTTCATTCGGCTTTTCCGGAGAAGCTACAGTCGTTGCTCCAGATCTGTCAATAGAGCTGTACTTGCTCTTTGATTTATTTTCTTTGCTTATTTGATCGTCAGCGTCCGCTTTTTGTGGACCATCGTGTGCGTTGTGCACTGGCGCGGCTGTTGTTGAAGAAGGCTTAATTTTTCCATCTTTTTTAGCCTCTTCGTCTTCGTCATAATAATAGTAAATGTACTCGTACTCATAATCCTGTCCGTTCGGTCCTTTTTTGACTTGGATACGAGAATGTTGTTTCTGTTCCGACCCGGCAGTTTCCAATTTAACATTTGATGACAATAAACCGCTGTTTATGTCTTCAATGGTATCAAAATTGATGGGAATGTAGTCGTAGGCTTTTTTCACGCCAGGAGAGGCTGTGGTCAGAATTGGTTTCAGCGTTGTTGGTCCAGGCCTGTCATTGAGTTTTCCTGATTCAGACACAGCCTCCAATGCAACTTTCATTTTCGGATTAATATCTTCATTGTTTACATTTTCTTTGATTTTGATATCTTCTAATTTTGACACTGGGACATCGATCTCTATATAATCGCCTATTTTCCCCTTTTGTACTTTTTTGAGTAAAATTCTTTTATCTTCTTCAATCGATACAATGCCTTCTGAGGAGTGTTTCCCAGCCACTTTACCAGTATGCAGTTTTTTAGTAACTTTGTCATCCTCCGGTTTGAAATTCCGATGCTGCGGATGTTTTTCGGGAATTTTGTGTGATGTCTCAAAATTCGTTAATGGTATCTGTTGGCCGGAACTAACCATAACATATTCTTCACCTTGCCGAGGCTCTGTGATAATCTGTACCTCGGCAACAGCTCGGTAGACTGCGCAGACTAACAAACATCTGTAACAATGAAATAAAACAAGTTACATTTCAAATATTGTTGATACGTGCCTGGACACCACCAAACGTACGTACTACGAGAAAGTAGCATAAATGCGATAAGATTCAACGATTTATGAGTCAGCAAGATGACATCTGGCAGCTGCGTGCGCCTACAGGCTTTAAGCCCTGCGGGCGACACAAAGGGCCTGTGTCATCACTAGTTTCATCACTGCTGTGCCGGTGCGGGCGTGATTTCGCTAGTATTCTGACACATATTTCAAGTGCGCCGGAGACGCTGTAATTTATGCACAAGCTGTTCCTCTACATATGTGCGAAACAAAACATTTTCTCTTACTTGTTTTGTTAACCTCCGGCACGTTTGCATACATCTATCAATAAATATCTTGGCCGCAGTATTGAATGTTAAAAAGCTGTGTGAAAAGTTTCTAGATGACTAGAGCACAAACAATGTCGACCATTGCAATGCGTATGTTGCAAATAAGTGATGTGGTCGTGAGAAATGTTGGTAAAAATCAGAGCGTGGGTGTGTTTACGCATAAGAATTTCGCACAAGTGCAAATCGATGAGGTAATGCGACATCGCGAGCACTTTCGCTTATAGAGAGATTCATTCACACGCGATGTACTCATAGACTAGGCATCCTCCGCTGTCAACGAACCTGCTTCAATATTTTGTTGCAAACGGGTAGATATCCTAATCGTCGTTAATAGGGAGGACGAACGCCGGCGACGGTAAAACATTTAATGATGAGCTCAAACCGTATAGCCCGAGACGTCGTAAATATTTTGTTCTCAAGTAAATACACTACTGTACCATATCATACAAATAAATAGGGTTAGCTATAATCAATTAAGTAAAAGAAGGCAGTAACTATAATTTGGCTCCCGCTACACGAGGTAAAAATAAAATCGTAAGAGTCCAACCGCACCAAGGACCTCGTAAGTTTTACTTACTCGTAAGTACCCATAAAATAAAACGTGGGATATAGGTAATTTCCGCAAGCTCACATTTTATGCAAATTCAAGTGTGATACGACCATAAATATTTGGAACTTTGTTTTATTTTTCCTGTAACATATATCGATACCTTGTGGCTCAAAGGGCGTTAAGCCACTGATCACACTAACGTACTTAGTTTTACATTCTCTATCGATCTGTATACTCCACGTAGGTGGATTCGCATAAAAAATACCTTTACGCCCTCCTTTTTTACGTCTCTAAACATAGTTATTTAGTAAATTGAGGCAGTAGGTATATCTCAAAACATTTCCACGGCATTACTCCTTCGGTAGTAACTACTAACTGTACAAAGAAAAGGGGATGTATAACTCGCAGTTTTTACAAATTGTCCTTTACCCTAAACACACCGTTCTTCCGTTTGGCAAGAATATGTCTTAATGTTGGTCTGGTAAATTTCGAAGATAATGGGAACAGTCTTTTATTGGACAGCTTTGGTAATTTGCACTGTATTAGAAAATCGTAAAGTGAAAAAACTATGTGCATTGAAGATAACAATGAAAACATGGTATGGGGGTCTTATTCATGAACAACACAACACATTCCAATGGTTTGTGAATTTCATATCTGTTTGTCTAATAGTATGTGCGCGATAAACTTTTTAATGCGGTTTGCGATACCTATTGTACTAAGGACAAATTCATGTCATTCATCAAATGCAATGCTAATATAAAATATTGCAAATAAAACAGGAAGGGGGTAAAAGTGGGGGTTGAAGTTAGTTTAGAAAAAAGTAACCAATTTCCCCAAACCCTTGAAATTATTAATTTATTTTAGGTTTACCAGCAATTGTTTCATTATTTCTTATGGTAAATACATTTTAATTGGTTAAGGTTTAAGTGCAAAGTCTTTTATAAGTAACGCCTAATGCAATTTACAGGAAAAAAAAATTATGATGGTTCATGAAAAGGGCTTACACTTAGATAATAAACGTTTCTCTTACTAGGTATATTTATTTAGTAACACAAACAGTCTTACACATGATACTTATAAACCTTCACCTTCAACGTTTGGAGACAAGTGATAGTTTAGAAATAAATGCTGTCGCTATGCCCTGTCGCCATCTTTGTAAATAGGAATAACATATGATTGCTTTCTAATCTGAGGAAAATTCCATGATTTAGAGAATTATTAAGGATAATTTCCAATGGTAGGCACAATTGTGAAGAGCAGTGCTTTAATGGAAGGGTTAAAATTGTAAAATAGTGGCTGGAAACAAACAAACACACTGTCGCCTTTATAATAATATGAGCATTTGTACAATCGGCGCTAGAGGCCCGCCGCGATCGAAGTATTTGATCAGAACGCCGATTGTCGTTCGTGAGAGAAAATTCCACCAGCCCGAGTAGATCAAGGACCTAGCACATTTCTCACAAATAGTTAAGGGGCTCGTAAACGGGTTAGTTTCTCGGCTATTTATTGCTGCAATTCGGGCTATTCCCAAAAAGATTACATATTGCATCACTAATGGGAACCAAAAGTTTGAATGTATACTTTTGAGGATAGGCCATTGCAGCAATCAATTGCCAAAAACCTATGAGAAAAATAACTATATGATTTGCTCATTTTGAACAAAAATGCTTTCGTATGTCTGTCCGGATTTCCCGCTGTTCTCCTTCTACAGGTCGCATTTCTCAACTGATTCTCGTGAAATTTTGTGAGCAGGTTCAATAATTATATCTATTTTTATTTGTAGATTCAGTTTTTCGATATTTTCCAAAATGGCGGAGATATGTGGATTTTTGCGATTTAAACCTATTTGCGGTGTTGGTAAACTGATCGCGATCTATGTCGATGTATAGGGGTAACAGTTTTCCAACGGTAAAGTTAAGTTTGCCGCGAGCTGTACAGCCACTAGTATTATAAATGCGAAAGTAACTTTGTTATGTTTTCACGCCTAAGCCGCTGAACCAATTTTGTTGAGTTCTGGTATAGAGGTAGATTGGACCTTGGAGAAGGACATAGGCTCCTTAAATAATTACTCTACATCGTCGAAGTCGCGGGCACCACCTAGTACGGAAGAAGCCTGTCCAAGAGCGACAAAGCTCTTTTAAACCGTTTTAGAAAACGAGCCGAATAAATGCAACAACAGAGACAGTAAGTATTAAAAATTGACATAATTATTGCGCATATTAAATTGTCCTTTTATGCCCTAATTCTCATTGATATAATTACTCATTCAAGTAATCTCATCGAATGATAATTTAATTAAGAATGACTGTTGACATATTTATAAACTAAAGTTACTAAGGATGAATGACGAGTAGGTACAAAGTTATAATCTCCATATTCAAATAAGAATTGAAACTATCAGGGTTTTCAAAACCTGCTTTATGGGTGAGTTGCAAAACTTGCATCATCCAGTGTTAAAGATTATTAATAGACATTGTTGTGTATGAAATATTATGGTCCGATTATGCCGATTAGCTAAGTGTTCAAGGTTTATAAAAGGCTTAACTTTTATTGAGAAAGGTTTCCTAATAAAATTAAAGTGGCTTTCGTAAGTACTGGCGCTTTTCGACATTTATTGTGTCTTAGTCATGTTAGCTTGTGAGTTTTGTGTAATATTTACTACGGGCGAACAGATACCCACTCAGCCTTGTGATTCTATTAAGTGCTCAGTGGCTGATCAGGGATGAGGTACTTACACATTCAAATTAAGACCAATTGAATTTGTATTCACAGTCTAAATTAATAGATTCGTTTTACCTATGATCAGCTGCTGCGCACGTACCTCTAAAAGAATCACAACACAGAAAGTATTAAATCGTAAGCCCCTGATTCCAACTTTTTATAAAGCTACTGATTATTAATAGAAAATGTAGGCCGCCATCTATGTGACACGTGGCCAAGCATTTCCTGTCTCCTAGAATATCTTACTACCAAGGCAAAGTATCGGTCGGAGACAATAACTGTACAGTGTCCTGGCACAAGGTCCGGCGGACGCGGCGCAAAGCCGCGAGGCCAGCGGTGAACGTAGTCGGACACCGCGGCCTACGTGCCGCACAAATAACTACCGATTACACACATTTCCCTGATTAATTAACATATTAGGAAAAGTGCGCTCGCCTATGCTGAGGTCACATAAATAACTAGAATAACAACAATACGCCTTTGGATTTATAACTTGCAGTCATCCATTCGTTTTTGAACAAACACTATTTGTCCAAAGCGGAACAGTATCATCCATTCTCTCTAATTGTTTTTTTTCTATATTTCTAACATGGCTATGTTTTCGTCTGATGGGGAGTTGTTTATCGTAATTTACTCGGGAACTTTTAAAATTCCGCTTCAAAGTTATCGTAAGTATGTTCCAGGGTTTAAGACGCTGCATGACAACGGCCAATGCGACCTTCAGTGATCGGCTACTATCTGTTTTCACCGGAGTGAACGAGCAATGTGCGGTTATTTATATGCAGAAAATCAAAAACTGATAAGTTATATAAGTAAACATATTATACTTATAATATAAATCAGCAAACTTTATTGTATGGTCGTGATGGACTAGGGTTATTAATTATAGACCCCTTAAGTTGAAAAAAAATACTACATAGAACTGTTTAAAGAGGATTACTTCACGATTTTTTTTCATCGAATTAATTTCATCAGGTCTTGTTTTAAACAGCAAGTTTTTCAATAATATTAACAATTTTGACAAATATTTTTTTCGCTTGGCTATATCAAATAGTGTTTTTCTTAAAATACTGTTTACGTTAAGCCTATTTAGATCTTGTCAGCGTCTTAAGCTATGCCAATTAGATTTTTACCGCGATATCCACCTAGAACTCTCCTATTTATTTCGTCGTCAAGAAAGATTCACAGTAAACAGTGAACTCACCTGCAACATCAACAATGACCTGTAAGTGTCGTTCCTTTTGGCTTGAAACTAACTTCCTTTCCTAAGTTTAGTTTAAGAGTTAGCAATCATACTATAAATTAACTGTCTCACAGCACTTCTAATAGGTTTCGGCATTACAACACACAAAAAAGTTAAATTATAACCACTGAATCACACGTTTTGACAACTGATGTACTGACATTTGACAGTAATCGTGTATTGCAATATAAATATTTCTAGTTCAAGGCCTTTAAATCAACATTCGCTGGCCAGAATCTACCAGCAATTGTCTTGGTAGGACAATGTACATTACATAAACGTGACGTGATAAGTAGGAGTTTACACATTCACGTAACGGGTGATCGATTACAGACTCACTGTGAGAAAACAGTTAATCGCTCCATACGCTGAAAATACAATACGCTTGGGGGCATGATTATTTCGATGTTTAGGTACTATTAAATATTAACTTTACTATTTTACTTATTGTTCGATTTACGTTTCTTATTTAATTTCGAATAAAATGTAAGAATGGCCTATTCATCAGAGGATGTAATAAAAATTCTGATGTTGTGCAGCGCACTGACTGTATTTCGTGTCGACGGACGCGGGTGCCACGCATAGCTGCGCGAGCGCAGTGCGCGGCGCTAGTTCGATATCCACATGTAAATCAAACGCTTTAATACTTAATCTAGAAAACAAAGGTTATAGGCATGCAGAAAATACTAATAGTTTTTTTTTATCGAATCGTAAGGTTTAGACATTACTCTCAATGTAGAAAAGAAAACATTAGGTAACCCTTTTGTACCCATCGGCTTCAGGATGAATTATACCGAAACGGTATATTACCTTATTGCGGTGCGGGATAATAATTGTGTCAATGTAAAAGTGTAACCATGTTCTAATAAAATTTTAGAATAAATAAAAAACAAATTCTTCCTTTTTATAATTAATACAAAGTTAAGTTTTATTTAGAAAAACTTAATTTTGTGTTTCCTAATTGACTTTGTATCACATATGCGTTTATTACAAAACACGTTGTA
The DNA here is from genome assembly GCA_947859335.1 of Tortricodes alternella. Taxonomy (NCBI): domain Eukaryota; kingdom Metazoa; phylum Arthropoda; class Insecta; order Lepidoptera; family Tortricidae; genus Tortricodes; species Tortricodes alternella. The sequence goes on along the minus strand of OX401970.1, from coordinate 13,690,458 downwards.
TAATAAAACAACTGGCCAAGGGTGAGTCGGACTCGCGCACTGAGGGTTCCGAACAAACTAGCTAAAGCGGGAGCGAATCGAAGCCGAGCTTCCACCTTAGCCTTCGACATTGGGTATTTTTTTTGTAACAGCCTAGAAAATCTTGCTGGCGTATAAGATGTTAAAATGAATAGGTTTATGGTGTAACGTAATTAATCTTAATATACTTATTATGTTTTTCTTAGAGCTCACCGATAAATAAATAGCTCGGCTTCTCAATGAATCTGAAGTAGAAGATGCTAAGGACTATGAGGATCTCACTTATCAAGAGCCTGAAATAGACGGAGGTTCTTATGAACATAGCGAAGAGAGTATTGATGAGGATTCTGCTTGCTCGGAAAATGAGAATTCTGTCGGGTTAGAACTCGTAGTCCCTCAACTCGTAGGACTCGAGACTCAATATACACACGTGGTGGAGTACGCAGTCGTAGTGCAGTGCGCTCAGGTAGTCGTGTGCGAACTCATGGTGGAGCTACTAGACCTTCTAGGGAAAATGGACACGATCCTACCCCTTGGATAAGATCAAGCTTCATTAAAGAATCAACCAATCAACATTCTGAAACAAAACCATCCATGATAGATTATATTTTTGAATATTGATGATGACTTACTAACTTTATTATTATTGCAATGACAGCTGATCTCAAACACTGCCGTATAAAACATACATGTCGTATGTACAAAGTATAAAATAGCGACGCAGCTCAGGGGTGTGATTCTCTACCGTTCGCAGCGGCTGATCAGCGGATAAACGAAACTATTAATTTAGACTGTAAAGATGAAGTCATTCGGTCTAAAGAACGTCTCCCTCATTGCTGATCAGCCGCTGCTCTGCTTAATCACATGGCTGTGCAGTATATAGGCCCAATACAAGTATCCGATGATCGTGCTAATCGCGTGCGGATTGTTAATAGTCACGTGACTGTAATAAATTAAGTAAAGGTTGACGAACTGTATTACCGTTCAAACCATCACGTATTACGACCCAGTCCTTTAATGGAGGTACACGGAGGAGGTACCAAGTGTGTACCTATTGTTTGTCACTGATGAGAAGATAAGCTAAAATACCGATCAAGATACAAATGCACTAAAAAAGAATACTTGAGTATTTTGTCATATAACTTGAACTGTTACATTAATTAAATATAAAAAATCTGCCAATTTCCTAACACGCAGTTTACTTAAATCGTTCGACATGACACACTTACCTTATTTACCTTAAAAGCCGGCCACAAATGGATATTCCGCTGAGGCAATGACAATAAGGAAATTGCGACGTCAATTAAAAATTCCATAAAACCGTGGCTTAAGGGTTGCCGACTCGGGGAACCTTAATGCTTGCCAAATAGGTACGCTTCTCCAAGCGGAAAATCAACTTTTACCACAATGTCGTGTGAGCATGTTTCGAAAACAGGAACTGTGCGTGCGTAGGAACCAGCGCCGGCTATGCCTCACCCTGCCATTGCAAAGCTAACAATGGCTTACCTAGATGGTTATATTTTTATAATCGCCTGTCAGAATGCGACAATATATTTGAAACAACTATTAAAGCAATAAGTCCCACTGTTAGGAAACCTTTTAAACACGCTATTATAGTACATAAATAGTAGGTACTATTACGCTATTATAGTAAATCCTGGAAAGAAAGCAATAGACGAGAGTCAGTTCGAGTGTTCTTCAAAACTACTGCGCGGACTTAAAAATGATATTTTCATCACACTTGCTCGGAAAGGCTGTTATTATACGCAAGCGTACAGAGCAGCTGTAGCCTACTTACCTCCTAAGGGCAGTTATGGATTTTGTATGGGTTATAACTCCCGCTGACGGCGGGGCGAGCCGCAGCCGGCGGGGCGCGCGACCCGCAAGTCGGCAGAGCTGCCCCGCGCTGATCGCAACGATAAAATTAATATATATACTTTTTTTGTCTAATTTTTATTTCATTTCCTCGCAAATGTGATGAAAAACATTGTGTGTATCACGGGCAGTAAGGGGATAACAAACTCGAGTCATAAAAGCCCTCGCCTATCGGCGTCGGGCTTCTAACAGACTCTCGTTAGTTATCCCCTTCTTACGGCCCTAGATGCATAATGTACTATTAGAATATTGACGACTTGTCTTATTCGATTAATATAAACAAGGTAGAGAATTTTATTAATTACAAGTTGAAATTACTCTTAGGATATAGCTAATATAGTGGCGTTTTCGGGACCGTAAACATTCCACGGTGTTATGCGACTTGTGTCTCTTCTTCCACTTGTGAACCCAAATGAGATCTTTTTACGAAAATTTATTGAGTGTAGCCGCCCTAATATGAATGACACAAAGATAAGATAGACCGTCTTATCTCTAAGTGCGTCTCTCTCACAATAGTACCGACGAAAGAGATAGTCATAGAGATAAACGGGTTTAATTTATCTTTGTGTCATTCATGTTAGGGCCGCTGAGGATGTAATAGACTCTCATCCCTTAGTACCTTCTGACAATACCCTGGAATAACCTAAAAAAAAATGATTTATTTTTATAATGATTAGTGCATGCAACTGATTTGTTCTATATTTCAAAAAAATAAAATTTTAACATTTTCATTTCAAAAGTCCTTCATAGAATTTGGATACAAGTATAAGAAAGTACTTAAAGACATTATATTTGTATAATTCTATTTATAAACGGTGAAACCCTATAAATACTCGTACTTCGTGGAAAACAAGTCATTAATTTTATGAATAGCGTGGAAATATAAATCCCTTAAAAAAAGATATGTATTGGACGAGTAGTTTTTACTTACATAGTTAATTTATATTTTGTTCTTAAAAAAGTTATAACAAAATAAATCCAAATGCTTATCCTTTTTGACTTAGATAAAAGTACCTACGTGAAAATGGGTATAAATTAAGTTACATCTACTAAAACGATTTTTTTTGGACTGGATACAAGTCACTATTTTTTTAAACTAGGTAATAAGCTAAGATAATTAAGAGATAAGCCTTATGAAAGAGCGTATTTTTTATACCGTAACAGCATGTAAGATTATTATATAAGTCCACTAGTTAAATCACAGCGAGCGATAATGTGTGTTAATATTCGCGCGCCAACGGCTTTTTGCGTCGCCTGAAAAGTTGGTTTTTTCGACTTGTACCTGTTTTAACTAGAGGCACAGAATTAGGAGATAGCGACGAAGTAGCGGGCAGAAGCTAGTATTTATATATTCCAGAATTTATGGATGTAAAAGAAACTCGCGGTCGGATATATTCTGTGTGTAGCATGTACTCTGTTACGAAATTACTGATTCGATCTGCATAACCTAGACAAAACACACATTTACATAAGACAATCGACAAAACAATTGACAAAGGCACACTTCCTTGACCAGCTCTTGACGCAATACCGATACGATCAAAAGAGTAAAATGAGAAGATGGAACAAAATCTAACCGGCATCGAGCATTTTAGAAGTTAAAACAACAGCGATTTGTAGAGCTGGTCGAAAACGAATATTTTATTCATCTGTTATCTCACTACGCATTCCTCTAAAGGTCATCGGCAGGAAAGTGAAACCGCTGAGACCGAAAGTGACGCTTACAAAATATGAAGACGCACATAAATATTATTACGTTGATTTGCTTGCCAACTCCGCTCGATACCGCTAATGCAACGAGATTCATTGAATGTCACTTAATTCTGTCTGATTTATTTAAGAAGATTTAAATCACAATGATGATAAAAATTTAATGAAACTTAGTACTTAATATGTAGATAGTTAAGTCGACGAGTAATGTGGTCATTGTCTTTTCTAACGAGCTTTATCAAGCAACGATGTTTAATATTGCCAATTCGTATTAATTAGCCCCACCAGCAGCCCTAACATGCATGACACAGAGATAAGATATACCGTCTTATCTCTAAGTGCGTCTCTCTCACACTAGTGCCGACGAAAGTGATAGTCATAGAGATAAACGTGTTTAATTTATCTTTGTGGTATGCATGTTAGGGCCGCTGACTTAGAACTAGGTTTTTTTATTTCTGTTTTTTTATTATTTCACTTTTTTAGTGATTATGTGATTAAATGACACACATTGAATACATCAAGTAACAATAGCATAATGCCAATAACTCATCATCCTTTACAAAATGTTGCTATCGAAGGTGCAAGGACGTCAATCGTTGAGGAGTCCTCCTGGTTCTTTACCACCGGTTCTATTTTACCACATGAATTTTCATGAGAATAAGTTGCTTCCCAACCTTAAACAGAAATCTAATCACCACCCGTAGAATACTTATCATTGAGGAATTCCCGTGGTTATCCGTGGTCTTCTTTATCAGTTCCACTTCACCAAATAATGTTTTTGTAACGCAACTGCTTGAATTAATACTACGATTAAAAAATCGGTTTCTATATGCGTGCCTATAATATTTAAGGAGTTCATTCGATTGCTCTTAGATCCTCTCATCAAACCTCGACTTTGATCACAACGGAACCAACTTGGAGAAATAACTATCGACTAAAACAAAAATTGTCAAATCGGTCCAGCCATCTCCGAGTAATCGGTGAACATACATACATAAATATACGCGTCGAATTGAGAACCTCCTCCTTCGGTTTTTTTGAAGTCGTTTAAAAATACATGTAATATACCTACGGGTGGAATAGATATTCGTATCAGGCGAATATGATTGTACCTAATTGCAAAAAAAAAACAAATATACGCGTCGAATTGAGAACCTCCTCCTTCGGTTTTTTTGAAGTCGGTTAAAAAGTCAACTTTACAGGAGGCGGATTTAAAAATAAGCTGATCAACTCTTGATTTGAAATTAAAAGGTTTAAGGCTAAATAACCTTAGAATTGTTAAAGATAACTTTTTATATTTTTCTCTCCAATTTCTGTTATTTTAACAATAATATTTTACCTATGTTATTTTGCCATGGAAAATATCAACTCTGCATAAAGACCTTATTTGTGGTAAAATTGTATGCCATAACACCGTATTTAGGGCCTTTTGTAATGAATTTCTGTCTTTTTTTATTATTATGTTATTCTATGACAAAACCTTAAATCATGAACAAATTACTTGGGTCACGAATTTGCGTGCTGTTACAAAACTGTATTGATTCTATCACTGGCTACTGCAAAACTATCATGGAGTATCGTAGGCAGAGAAAAACCCTGTAGTACGTTCCAGTACGAGCATGATCGACTGAAACTATTGCATTACGTGATTGACCGAGCGAGCGTGAAGCGCTAGCGAAGCGTCTCCGGTTCAGCATGGGCAAAAATGCTTTCGTATGTCCGGATGTCCGGCGGATGGCCGGATGTACAGGAGAACATCCGGGCACAGGTCGCATTTCTCAACCGATTCGCGTGAAATGTTTTGAGCTGCTGCTCAATTACTTACCACCAATTGGTATCGCTTTTGCGAAAAGTAAACCAATTGTACCCTTATTTACATCGCGTGAAGACTAAATTGGTTTACTTTTCGAGCCAAACCGATACCAATTGTGTCACGTAATTGAGCTGCAGTTCCATAAATATATGGTTTCTTTTTGTCAATTCAGATTTTTAACATTTTTCAACATGCGTAGATATGGGGGTTGAAAACGTGTAGGTACGTGTGAAATATGATTTTTTAATCATATTTCAGCCATTTCGAAAAATGTTCAAAAATGCAACAAAACTTTTAAAGTCGCGATGTCTACAGCTCACAGCCACTAGCTATTAATACCGGAACAAAAGTTAAGGGGTGAGGAAAGTGCTCGAATGGGCTCGGGTAAATAATAATGTATATGAAATTGAATTTAAAATTTTCGGTATAATTATACCTTACAAGCTACCTTCATGCCTAATTTAAATTTTTTAGAACAATTTGAAGTACCTTATATTTTTGATTACCTATCAGCGAGTCGGTGAATTGTTGCCGGAATCTGTGAAAATGACAGCACTGTCTCAGATTTATAGATCGGGATCCATTGAAGGCACATAAACGCAATTCGGTATTTTGCTTGTAAATAAGTGTGTTTATACTTAGTTAAAATTTTATCAGTATTGCTGCAATAGTTACTGCGATACAGACTGGTCTATAGTTGCTTGCTCGTGTAAAGAATGCTCGGCCAGTTTGCTCTCCTGCACATTCACTTCGATACACATGGGTGGCAATTGCGTTTTTTAGAACTTGGCCTGACAAAACTGCCATGTGTTGGCCAAGGCTTCTGTATTGGACACATCTTTGCATATAATTCAATACTGCATGTTAATCCAGTAAGCGTCAATTTTATCTATAAGTAACAATGCGGAAAGGGTGATAATGCTCGACTAGCCATAATATTTACAAGCCCACTGCTCTGGATTATAAGTCTATATATACATAAAATAGGATAAAATCGTAAAGTGCAAAAAGTCTGTAGGTCCATTAAAGATAACAATGAAATAATGCTATTAGGGCTTCAGCATAAAACCCAACACATCTCAATGTTTTTTTGAATTTCATGTTTGTTTGTCGGTTGTTCTGTTTGTCCACCGATTTGATGACATTTGGCTGAGTTGTCGTGCGTGCGCCCGGGAAGGTTTATGTTCAAAAAAATAAATTAACAAAGCATTGCAAGCACGCCGGGCACAGCTAGTATCTAATTTTTCACCACTAAAATACTTAAGACGATAACGAAAAATAATAAATTCTAAGTTATACTAATTAAGTATAGGTCACTCGTCTCCGCGGGGCTCCGGGTGTCATTTGAACAACGAGTTTGGAGTGTTACGTAAGCGGCGATTAGCGGACGTCGGGTTAACTCGTGACCCGCCGCCCGCGCCGCACCGGCTGCCCTTGACATATCGGTTCTGTATAGAAAGTGCGAACTATCTAACCCGACCGCTTTAATACGTCAAACGTGAACGACTGATTTTGCTTTGATCTTACAGTGCTATTACACAGTAAATGTTTTCAGTACCGATCCGTAAAATACCATATAGCTATCACGCTATGAGCATATTAAAAGGATTCCACTTTGATAAAAGATTGTCTGCAATCATAAATTTACACTATAACTTGCCACTGACACTTTTACAGTCAGACACAGGGTATTTTTTGTTATAAAGATACACTCTGATACAACACTGGCGGCTAAGTGCTTTTCGGAACTCGCCTACTTGAAATTTTCAATAGAATCATGGGACAATCTTTACACAAATCGATCTAGTCCCAAAGTAATCTCTAAAGGCTTGTGTTATGAGTACTAGACGACGATATAAATACTTATATAGGGAAATAAATACTTAAATACATAGGAAACATCCAAGACTCAGGAACAAACATTCGTGTTCATCACACAAATATTTGCCCTTACCGGGGATCGAACCCGGGACGCTTGCGTCGGAGGCAGGGTCACTACCAACTAGGCTATCCGCGTCGTCAAGAATATAACAATACAATTTCAAATATCTTTAATAGATAGAATTTCGGAGTGCCGAATGTCTTATATGAAAACAAGCATGAAACTAATATCCTTAATATATGAAAGGGTTCATATAAGGCAAACCGGAACTCGGGGCCTTAGCCTTGGCGTATTCGTCGTTGACCTGTACACTCACCGCATGTAATTGCTTATCAAAACCTTTTATTTCCCATTTGTGACCTAACAATGTGGCTTCCAAGCGGTCAGCACTGAATAAATTTTCTGAACCGTGATTTAATGTTTGTTCACAGAACACCGCCTCTATTCGGAAACTTCTAAGTGATATTGTAGCGACTGGCGAGCGAATTACGAATTACACTTCGTGCGGAGGAGTGGGATGAGAATCTCGCTCGCGAGTCGCTAGAATATCACTTAGACAAACCCGAATAGAGGCGCTGTCCGCTTAAAAATATTTGTTTAAATCATTGCCACCGATATCGCTAAAAAGTACTTAATACTCTTAGTAATTAGGATAAAATCGCATTTAGGGTCAGGTCAATCTTTATTCCATACGTACCTAAGTATAAAAAATGTAGGTATCACGGGGCACAGCCGTTAATGAATAATCGCTGCGCGCTACCGCAGTTGTCCCTTTTCTGAAAGTGAACCGGCTTGCTTTCGGCGAACTTTTCACTTCACCTTACAGTTAAATATGTATATTTTATTATATTCTATTTTTCCTACCTACTCGTATTAAAACTCTATCCTAAAATAATAGACAAGGTGGATCGAAGCTAATACGTGTATAAAGGGTACCTTCGCTTTGTTATAAGTTGACATGTTTCCATATTTTTTGTAAACTGCAATGAACTGCTGTTTTTCTATAACACTGCATACATTTAAGTTGTTCGTTTATTTAAGTCTGTTTAGTAACTCCGTTAGGTCAGTTGTGATAAGTGCGACAGTTAACTGCGGCTGGAATAACTCGGCAGTTGATTAACCGCGGTTCTTACGCGGTCACAATAATTTTATTCACATTATAACGCAAATAATAACCTGTTTTCCGAGCACAGAGTTTTAACGAGACCATAGACTTTTCATGGTAATTAATTGACATGGATCAAAATAACAAAAAACTTAATCCATTCATCAACTAAGCTACAAAAACGCTTGACAGGCTGCACGTCCTTATTTCCCATGCGTAATGAACAGATGAGATTGAAAGCATGAGAGGGAAAGCTGCGCCGGGGAGGGCGGACGCTGTAACATCACGACGCGAGCGCCGGTCAGCTAACGCCCGCGGCCACCGGTGTCTTCGATATGAACAAGTAATTGCGTAACCACCACATGATAAAAAGCGTCAATTTTTTTGCCGTCATTACCGCAAAGATGCTTAGGTAACAATTTCTTCAAATCAGCTATTATTATTTGCTCGTGTATTGATCGTTTTAGATATTAAGCAGGATTAGTTGTTAGGGGTCGTCCACAAATTATGTAATGCAAAATTCTTAACCCATCCCTCCCTCCATGTAAAAGGACCGTAACGCTTAGCCGGGACACCCCCTCCCTCTTCATTCTGTTACGTAACAGGTGCTTTGTAAAAAGCTTTGGGCTAATATATTCAGGTAAGAAAGCTAGGTAGTTAGGTAGAATAGATAGTTTTTAATAAATAATTTATATTTTGTAATAAAAAACGAAAGTGCGGTTTCAAAGAAGACATACAAATTATTCTGAGAATGCCAATTCTCTTCCAGAGAAATACCGCAAATAGTAATCAAATTAGTAATCCAATCCCAACGCAAACATAGACCCCCCCTCCCTCAACATACCAGGACCGTAACGCTTGGCCAGACCCCCCCACCCCCAAGTGCGTCACGTAATTTGTGGACGACACCTTATTTATCACATTATCGTAGATTGGAATTTTAGGCGTGTTTCCGAAGCATCAAGCTCGTGGAAAGGCAACCGACAGTAATGACATTTGGTATACAAACATATTGAAAGACCTCTTTATTACCCGACTGAAGCAAAAAGGAGGGTTATGTATGTATGTATGTATACAGGTGTGTGTGTTGGGTGTGGGCTTCTAGAAGACGTTTTGTTTTTTTGATAGTTTTCCACCCATGCATTATTAGTATCAAATGAAAGGGCTTGACAATAGGATTCTGAAAATATATAACATGTTGGTATTTTTAAGTACTTCTTATATATAAAAATATTGAAAATTAAGTTTGGAATAATTTCATTTTAAAAGGAGGGTAATGTTGTTCGCGAGTATGTATGTATTAATGTATGTATGTGTGTATGTATGTGATTATGTATGTATGTAATCACCACATTAGTTACCACCCGGAGTCAAAACCACTTAAATGATTTTAACAAATGAGGTGTCAAACGATTCAAGCAAAATGCCCGTGTGACATAGGGCATATGACGTCACCTGATATCCAATATAGCGGATGCTAGAAGACATTTTGTTTCACGATATTTTCCACCCATGCATTATTGGTAGGTATCAGATGAAAGAGCTTGACGAGAGTATTCCAATAATATGTAATAAAATGGTGGTATTTATAAGGACTTTACCGGTGGAAGATTCATTCCTTACCCTTCATAAGAGCTTGTAAAAGCCTACATTGAATAAAGATATTTTGACTATAATTTGTGAAATACCTTTTGGTACCATTTCCCGCTACCCGAACTGTCCATTCAAATAATAACGCAACTCAAACCAAAAATATGAAAATTCTTTTTGAGGGTTCTTTGTTTTTATAATTTTCTATGTGCACAATATAAGTTTCGAGGACTAAAAAGAATCTCCGCCATCTTCGAGTGTAGGATTAATATTTTTAGAAAACAATACCATTGATTTTGAAAATGAATAGCATGATCGGCTAACGATTACTTGAGTTTTGTAGCTCCATGTCGCTGTGTGTTATATAGCTTTTAAAGTCGGTTATATGTGGCTCGGAACTTACCGGAAAAAGCGAAAGTGAAGGTCGCGCGAAGACGCGCCGAGCGTCGTGGCGCGCCGCCCCGCAACATCACGACATTCCTGCCTATCACGCTGCCAAATGATTTCCTCGCGTAGGTATTTATGCACAATACACAACTAACATCCATAGTTTATGGCAATACTAAATAAAAACTATGCACCCTACGTACTGCAGCAATTAGAGCGACGTATCTGCCCGCGGCGAGGGAAGGGAACAAACTGAACGTGAACAAACTATTATTCAGAATCACGTGAAAATAATAAAATTAGATACGATGTTAAAAAATTACATTTAAACTGTTTATGCACTGGTTATTTTTGCATACCTAATTGTGCGTTTCGGAGAGTATTTGCACCAAATTTCAAGTCAAAACATCCAACAACAAGGATTTGCAAGACAAACGTTCAACCGTTTTTCAACTCTTCAGGGACCAAATTTCACTTTCAATTAACACTCGTTCGTGAAACTGGCCATAATCAACCTGTCTTTGGTATGTAGCCAGAATGTTCTGTAGTGCAGGTGTTCTCCGGTTCGGATACCACACTTTGCTAAAATTCTCACTATCAGTGTATTCGCGATTAGTGCTAAAACTTGAAATTTTCACGCGGCGTTGCACAATAATTTTGGGAAAAAAAGAAAACGGACGTGCCTGATGCGCGAGTGCGCTGAACTTAACTCATTCTTTTTTTGCCAATAATAACAGGGGGATGAGGGGTGAGAGCGGTTGTTTACGGTGAACGGCTTTTGTCATGTCAAATGCGGAAAATTTTCTCTAATCTGGCGCGTGTGTGGCCGCGGTGAATGTTTTGTAAAATTTAAGGAATTTTGGGTGGTAAATTAAGATGGTATATTTTTTCGTGATTTACTTTTTTTGTCGAGTACTTAATCATACCTATACCAAAATATTGCAGGTGTTCAAATCGGCACCCTGTATGTACCTATAGATTAACGAAATACACAGCCAGCCACAATAGCAAAGTTTAAACACAAAAATAAGCTCTCTCTACTATACTTTGGCAGAATGCGATGGATCAATTTTTTTCTACATTCATATTATTGCAAAAAAAATATTATTTTATCTTATCTTCTATAATAACTATGGTAATACCATGACGTTAAAAGGAAGGGTGGACGGAACGAGTGACCTTCACGCAAATGTGAGATTCTGTAGGCTTACTTAGTTCTATATTTTTCTCCAAGGGAATCTTTATGTTAATATATTTGTAGCCGTTTCCAAGTTACAGCTTATTAAAATATAATCCAAAAACGCGTCCGCTCAACCCTAATAGGTAATGGGATCAATGACCTCATCAGTATTATTTTTTTAATGATTATGCTATCCTAATTACTCAATGGACTATATTTTGTATTATCAACCTATTTATTTGAGGATTCATGATTGACACTGACATGTCAACAGTTACTTATGTTAGCTCTTAAACCTATAAATATTTTAAAATCCCAATGCTAGAGGCTGTGATTACCTCAATCTGTAATTATACGCGGAATGCAATTACAAATACCTCTGAAGCTTTGCACCCATACCGAGAGAGTTCCACCACATCCATCAGGCCGTTGGACAATTCTTCGTGTTATTGACAATGATATTAAAAAACCAAAGATGCGTCTTTCAAGCTCAAAATTTAAACCCAGAAAGCAACCCAATTGTGATCCTTTCAATTAGTCATGTGCGGAGTTCAGGCCGAGTGACACATGTCGTGCTCTACTGAAAATGTCTCGAAAAAGCCATTCTTGAGCCAAATGTCGGTTCATAATACTACAAAAAAATTAAAAGGAGTAACTGATGCAAATACATTTCATTTGTAAATACATTCAACGTAAATAGAAGTACTAACATGCATTTATTTTGTTCATCCATGATCGCAATATTCCAAATTAATGTGTAATATCCGCACGTCAAATGTCACCTAAAGCTGCACTGGCCGAAAAGAAACGAAAAAAGAAGAAAATTATCTAAGTCACGTTTTTAAAATGCGTTGAGTATGGATATAACGTGTCTTTCTATAATATGTCATTGGTTATTGATTGCATCGCTAACAATCGTCCCATGTACCACGAAAAAATCTGGACCACCAACGCAGAGGTAGTGTCGTGCAGTGAGTGGTGTGATTCTCTAACGGGTGCAGTGGCTGATCACTGGATAAACAAAACTATTCATTTAGACTACCTGTACCTAAGGGCAAGTCATTGGGTATCCATTTTTCATATATCCCTCATCACTGATTAGCCGCTACGCACGTTAAAGCCTTGCAGTGAAACTTGATGAAAAAGTGTTGTGTTGATCAGTTTCGAATTGGACCCAATTTGGGGCTTAGGCTTGCTGAGAAGTACCGTATAGTACGCGGGTGTAAGGGTTGGCACCATGATAACAGCATATTTATTTGACCATTTTTTTTTTAAATAACCGTTTCTAACCATTACAAAACGATTGTACAGATGTAGTGCATAATTAGTTTCCATCGTGTTTTATCGGAAAAGTTCGTATAATCGTGATCTCTCAATTGGCTTCAGCAGGCCCCCAATTCTCGCTGCATTCGAGATAATCTCACAAACGAGATTAAACGTCAGTGTATACAGTCATTGGACACAACTTTATGAATCTGCCGTTTAATCTCGCAATCAAAATTTTCTCGAATGCATCGAGAATTGGGGGCCAGTACCCATCATACCATGCTGTCATTTTTCATTTTGACATTTGACAGTAAATAATAAAGTTTCATATTAATGAATATAAACATGTCACTCATTTATACACAATAATTAATTGACACTTCGGGTCCCGTCGTCTTCCGATTGACATCCGAGGTTTGCCGATGGAAACATATTATTCACTATATCCGTACATCACTTATGTGGTATGATATTTTCGGGAAGGTCCTTCATGTCTTTCCACCCTGTATGTAAAAAAAAAGCTTGTAATTAATTTTAAAAACCTATCGTGGCGTTTAACACTTCGGGACGTAACTAATACAAATTAAAACGCGTTCCAATATCATTTATCACGATCACGTTGCATTCACTTTCTATTTTAGGTACGCGTGTGTTCGAGGCACTGCTTTGTCAAAAATCTATAACATGGTGAAATAATGTTGACCGATTTGTATTAAAATGTATTTAAAAAAAAACTGTGATCAGTTTAAAAAGGTAGCGCTCAATTAAGATGCGACATTATTATCCATCAATAGTTTAGACGAAAACATCGGAATTTGATTAATAATTATGTGTGACTTTAACCGAGTGAAACTTTAAACTAAAAGTGGAAGTTAGAAAACAAGGTTACGAAACCAGAAATATAGAGTGATTATTGTTCAAGTTAAGAGGACTGTGAACCAACGGGAAAAATCACCCTTTTCATACACAAGGCGATAACGATTAACCCAATTTGTCAACATCGTTTAGCATTTAAGGGGTGGAAATCGTTATCGCCTTTTACCAAGTATCTCTGCAAGTTTTCAAAAACTTAAACACATACAAGTCCATGAGTGGAACGAAAAGATATCCCACTCGACGGAGATACTTCGACTTAGTACTGCCTCAATCGCAGTTTGCTTATAAAAGAAAAAGTTTGAATTTTTCTGCAATTAAAATTTACAATCATCTTGACATTGACAAAATCTGATAATGATATTATACTCGTAAGAGAATTAATTGACTTCAAAACTAAAATCATATCTAAACTAAAGACCTTTCTATAATCTCGAAGAATATTTCGGTAAAATATATGACCAAAACAAAATATTAGTTAAAATTAGAATGTAATTAAAATTGTATAAGTATCTGTTATTATTATTATTATTATTTTGCTCTGGACTGTTTACTTTTTACTGTATTCCTAATTCAATTAATTTTCTTTTTAAATTATTATTTAAACATAACAAATTTGCATGTTTGTTTTTTAGGCATTACGACTGAATTTTATAATTTTCAATTCGATTTTAACCATTGACTCATTTAACTATATGACTTTTCTTTATTTTGAGACTTACTTTTACTATTTATTTGATTTTATGTACGCACTGTGATGATCTTAATGAAATTATATGTATTTTTTAATGTTATGCTATCAAATCTTTTTAATTTAAGATTTATGGGATTATAATTGTTATAAGTTAAATGAAAATTTCTATAAAGCAATAAATGATTGAATACTGAATACTGAAATAGAAAATGTAATGCCGTCTAGAATAACACACTACTCGTATTAGCTTGTTTTAAACCAGCGAAAGTAAAACGATTCCGTAATGTAGACGCGATCGCTTAAATTGCCTAATTAGGAAGTGTCACGAAACAATAACAACTCGAGCGACTGTTTACTTACGTACAAACACACGTAACTTAGCGATAGAACGTTAGATATTAGAATTCTCACATTAAGTATAATAACTTAAGGGTCCGTATAAGGTCAGCTGTCCATATTTTAATAAGCTGTTTACGTTCTTTACTTGACTTATAGACGTTGAAAAAAAAAATGGATTGAAGAGTATATTAATGTGTTGCACGTCAGACACAATTGGTTTAAGATGGCTATCAAAAAATCGCATAGTCACCCTTAATTTTTTCATTCTACGAACAGTACTCTCACGTATGACACATCATTGAAATATAAACGATAAAAAGCCTTTAGCTCAATTGAGAACGATACTAAATTTGAATTACTTCTTTATTTATTTATCATACTTAAATGTAATTTGCGCTTACGCTGTTTAAATCTGTGGAAGCTACACTAATGCTTTCTCAGTTGCGCGCGCTGAACACAGTTTGGTTTCGTGACATTGCTCAGTTGCAAACCGACTGTCCAGATAGATGGGTGGACTGTGTTTTTGACTCCGAAATAATTACGCTCATTACGTAAATGCGGCTCATTTAAGAAAGGAAGTAAAGGGAACTATTTAAATGTTCTGTGATCGCATGTGTAGCTTCTTTCTTTAAATTTCCTTAATACAGATAGAAAAACTGTCTTGAAGGCAAAGTTTTTACCGGTAAGTATTTTTATCATTTTCACCACATATTAGCCCATATTAAGCATAATTTTGGTTCAGAAACAACCTATAATATTATAAGTTAATGTAATCTTGGCTCCTTTGTTGGATTTCACCTAATTTTCTGAAGTCTTTAGCCTAACCAATATTTTACGTGTATGGAAGTAGTGTTTAAGTTCAGTGTTTATTTTTATATCGATATTATACAATATGAATATTTTACTTCATAAAACACTTCAGTGACTGACGGACTGACTGACTCATTATATTCTACATCATTGAAGATAACACAATTTGACCAGGAAGAGATGCACCATGAAATACTTTTTTTGAAAATCAATTCTTAATGCTGGGGCAACATCTACGACTAACGCAGTTCATTAAAATGACAAACGAAAAATTTGTATAATTAACGTGCTGATTGCTGACGGTAGGCTTAAGTGAGATTTTACTTAGCATAACAATGACAAATGGTGTCCGAAGATTGAATTAAAATTCGACCAACGTATTAAAAACAGCAGGCACAATTATTTTTTTACTTTTAATGATACATATTTTAAATTTCCAGCAGAAATTTATTTGCAGATTACTCAAATGGATGCCGTGGAAGAAGTAATTGGTTTAAAACCAAATATATAGCTATATTCCATCCAAGCACTCTTAAAAAGGCTTGCTTTGTTGCATTTCAAAATAAAAACAAGATTTACCAGATGCCATCCATGCATCTATTATATGAATTTGAATAGAAGATTTTATTCATGGGTCAATACAATAATAATTTAAAAAATCTTGTTAAATCATTCATTTAAATTTGTTCACACTGCCGGAAAAGGTATTGTATAATTTTGATTTAATGTAATAATTAATGAATGATGAATTTATTAATGTCTAAAATATTCTTCTAGGTTAAAAATTCGACTTGTTATCAAATTATTATGAAAATAAATAATGCCTATGTCTGTCTATATAATTTTCACATTGAAGGCCACAGTACCGCCTTCTGTTTGATGGTTAATAAAATAGGTATCCGGTCGAAAGAATAGCGGCAACTAACTGCTTTTGTAGGTACTAAGTATTGCCTCGGGTAATAAAACCTAATAAAGTTCCGTATATTTAGGCAAATAACAATCAACTATTGTGTCATTTGGTCAATGGTGTTATCTACTGTATTTGACTCTGTCTTTTAAACTTGAAACGCATTCGAGTCACGATATTTTTGGAGAAAGCTTACGAGTACCTACAGCACGTAAGGATTTTGAATAAAGAAAACTATCTCGATCTTCGTATATGCTTGTCGTTGTATCTACACACTGGTAGGGTGATGTTCAGCGCGGACCCGGTATCCAAAAAGCACAATAAAAAACCGGTCAAGTGTGAGTCTCACTCGCGCACCGAGGGGCCCGTACTTACCTATGAAAAACAGGTACAGGTCTATACCTGTATTTTTAACCTATGTACCTATCTACGGAACCCTAAAAATTAAAAGAATTCCTTAGTTTTTTTTTTTGGTAAGCTCCTGCCTCTGAAATCGTCGAGTGTCATCACGACTTTGAGAAGGTTATCGCATTTTATTTTATTTTCGCGAAACCCTAAAATATTCAGAATTTCGTTTTATTTTTCCTGTAAAATATACCGTACAGCTTCTCAACATGAATAATTTGAGATTTTAGGGTTGCCTCATATCGGAGATAAAGGGGGAAACAGTCATATTTTGCACATTTATGTAAATATTTTATAAAAATATCCTGAAAAAATAAATAAAAAAATAGTTTTGAAATACTTAAACAAAGTACTTTCATATGACACCCATTTTGACCCTATCGAATAACTTTCATAATTCGACCCAATTCCTTGGCCCTCTTTTCAGTAGAATTAAAATTTTATTGTATAATTTTTTTTCCGTAATATATGGGGTCACGTATGTTCTATGACTATTCAAAATTTTAACGTAGGTAATAACATTAATATTTTCACCGTAATGGTTCCTTTTTTACCTTTTAGGTACGACACCCAAAATATGGGAAAATATTAAAAAAAAAAAACAATTTGAAGCGCAACATTCTCAGAATTCCTTGTGACATGGCACGGAGCCAAGATTAAGGAAAACGGCCTGAGTGCAGATCCAGGAACCATTTAAACCGAAGGTCACTTCAGGTCATAAAAAGCTACCGGCCGTCTTTGCTTTCAATACCTACCGAGTTTAACGTCAAGAAGTTTGGCAATATATATAAATGTACTTATTTGACTGGTCACAGGGTTACGAAGGAAAAAATAAATAACGCATCAATAGTTACTTAATTTATTAGATGAACGCCGAATTTACCAACAAAATAAAAATAGATCACTTCTCATGCTTTAAAATCGTATAATATATCTTTACGTATATAGGAGTGGATAAAGAACGGCCCGCGGCGCAACTCCGGCTCGTGAAGGCAGCTGTAATTCGGCTGATTTTTAATTTAATCCCCCCCCCCCTTCCCCTTAAGTCTTTACGTTATTCTGGCCCGTATGCTCTGATGAAAAAAGTTTTCCCACCACTGGCGTAGACGGACGTGTATCATATTCAAAGGCTTTAATCCAGCTGCCCGTCGTTACTTAAGTTCGTGTCTAGATAGATAATTGATATTAAAAGATGTTAAAACATAATTTGATTGTTTTTCTGGCCCTCCCTTAAATTGCTTACGTGTTTCTGACCCCTAATGAAAAACAAATTTAATGTTTCCTACCCCTGCGTTAGGGACTATTTTCGCCAATAAATATTTTCACCGTTTTTTCGCCGTAAAAAAACTAAAGGAGCATTTACACGGGCGATTAAAATTGCTGAATTTTCGACAATACCAGGCGCTTTTGACGTCACGACCATATCAGGCAATTTCTCCATTGACTCATATAGAGAACTGTTGCTACATTATTGGCCGAATTCAAAAACGCCACTTAAGCATTTGATTAAAGATTAAATAGTTAAATGTCCATCAAGTAGTTGTCATCCTATACAGACACGTCACTCAAACGTCACTTTAATTAAAGATCAATTTGAGTGGCCTTTCTGAATTTGGCCATATTAATATGGCTCCAGTATGAATTGGGCGATATGTAGCAATCAAATAAACTAGGCAATATGTTGTATATATTATACATGACCCATTCAGTGGAGCAACAACTACATGGACGAAGTTCTTGCGGCAGCAGCTTGCAGCGCGCTTATTATCATGAATTTGAAAAGAAAAAAAGAGAAATAAACGATTTCGGATGCGAGCGTACGTAGCAAACAGACACAATCTTCATTATGTCATCAATTAGACGATGTTTTTTTTAAAACCTTAACCAGAATGTCCCGAAGTGACTTTGAATTAAGCACTTTTAAATAAAACTCCGGCAGGCGGCGGCGCCCGTTCACGCACCACAAAATTATTATTGCACGGCAATTATTGTCAGCCACACGGGCAACCCATATTATATGGAGCAACTAGGAAAAAAGCCGAAATAATTGACGATTTTTAAAGATTGCTCGACTGATCGCTGTCGCCGGGCAAATAACTACTTTAAAAATCACCCGTGTTAAGTACTCTTAAGAAAGGTGTAACGAAGTCATCAACAGCCTGCACGTGCAGACAATTCGAGTGTTTGAAGCTCCAATTTAAATATAAGTTATTTTTTCAAAAAGGGATTATTTCCTGGTGAACATTATTATTATAATTATTATTAGTTTAGAAAAATTGTTACTTTTCATTTACTAACTTCTGGGGTCTGTTTGTTTGTTTGTTCGGGACCTATGCGTTTCTTTATTGTTGATCCGATTGCGATGAAACTGTGGTGAGTTGTTGTGGGCACTCCCGGGAAGGTTTGTGACAAAAAAAAATACAAAGAAAATAAAAAAAACATGAGTCGATACGAGTCGGAAATCATCTTACCTACGCACGTGTATCATACAACGTTTTACTATGCATAATGCGAGGTAATAAAAATATACATATATATATATATATATATATATATATATATATATATATATATATATATATATATATATATATATATATATATAAAGTTAAAGGTTATTTTTTCCCTCAAATTAAGGGCTCTCATCCGACTCGCGCGAACTTGCCTATATAAATCTCTTGGGTATGGGATGTCTTAAAAAAAGTAGCCTATATCCATCCCCAGAGCTCAGACTATCTCCATACCATATTCCATCAAAATCGGTTCAGCAGTTTAGCCATAAATCGCGCAGATACATAAAAAGACATCAACGGGTTCTCGGGCCGAACGAACTGACGTAAATAAATTTTCCTGCCTCTATTTCACACTTTTAGGGTTTGATTTTCCCAAATAAAAGTAGCATTATGTCTTTCCACAAGTGTTAACCTGTCTATATGAAATTACATCAAAATAGTCAAACGGTTTAGCCGTGAATATGTAATAGATAGGCATACACACAGACAGAGTTACTTTCGCATTTATAATATTACTAAGTATGGATGGTATTATGAATTGTCTTGTCATCACTTTCTTACACAGCCTTATTACATGACTCTAAAAGTTAGGATGCAAACATAACTTTCTGCCATTGTGTTAT
Source organism: Tortricodes alternella (assembly GCA_947859335.1). Classification (NCBI taxonomy): domain Eukaryota; kingdom Metazoa; phylum Arthropoda; class Insecta; order Lepidoptera; family Tortricidae; genus Tortricodes; species Tortricodes alternella. The sequence continues at coordinate 13,670,468 of OX401970.1, read as the reverse complement.
AACGTTAGTACGTCATGCACTTAGCACGTGGTGTCGCAAGCGCTTCGAGATCTATGAGAAAGGCCGCTGGTTAAAAGACTATTTAGTTTATACAAATGTATCAGTCAGCATATATATACAACTTGAAACCGATCTCAATGCAAGTTACTGTGTTAATTAATTACTTAGGTTCCCCTTACAATAAGTGATAAAGATTTTCTCCTGTCGAATGGGACAAGTCTATCTACTTTCTGGTAAGTGCAATAGTAATAAACGACTCGGTGCATTTACGTGCGAGCAATGGGAAACCTTACTGGGGCTTCTTTCTCGCGATAGGAAAGTTTCACGGTGGTTAACTGTACAGGTTTCTTTATTGTTTTTAATAACAGATTTATTGCTACGCTTTAACATTCTTTATATTTAATAAAGCTATTTTAAAAGTTCCAGTTTGTCAACCTTGTGAGTAATACAATACATGTTTTAAGATTGCGGAATTACTTCGAGGTCCGAAATGAATTGCCGGAGTTCCTATGTAGGTAGGTAGTTTCTAGTAAAGAATGGAAAGCCAAACGCTAAGATAAATGAAAACCAAAAAAGGTACAAATATTACAAGAAAAGCTAAAGACTGTGTTGAATTTAGTATAGGTACTATCAGTAGTTGACCCGGACATAAGCGGTATGAGAGCGCAGTATGACGGGCTTGCACACAGATTTATTTCTGACCAGGGTTACAAATGTAACCTCGGCTACTATGCAGTGAATATTCGAAGTGGCGCCGGCGCGAGGGCGGTGCGACGCGGCGCCGGAGACAATGTATTCGCCAGGTCGTGCATATTTTAAAGCAAATATTTCGCAGCCTTCATTGAGAAACGCGCGCCCTCGTTCGTGATGTCAGCCAGCTGCTGTTGAGCAACGGAAACCTGATTTCCGTGCTACAAATCAGATCATATTTACGCGGTGTCAAACATCCCGGAAAGTTATTGGGTAACCGGCGCATGTTGCAGCTCATCTGCGCAAACATCCGATGAAAGCGTCGAAAGGTTTGCAGTCAATAACGGATTCGATTATGTACAATTACATTGGTAGCGCGCTAGAAAGTTATTATGCACTTGACTAGATTTAACTTTGGTGTTAATCATTGCCAAGTTAGAAACCGATAAGTATATTTGTATGACACCAATAATGTAAACGTGTTGTCTTTATAATTAGCACTTACAGCACAATCCTGGCGATCATGTTGGTGTCGTTGCGTTGCTTGCGGTGCGTGTGGTGCGGCGCGCGCGCCTGCCCGGCTCTGTGGGGCTGCAGCTGCAACAGAGACTCGCGTCAGCACACGCGCCTTTCCCAAGCACAGTTGCGATAGTTGAGCTCAACGAGGAAGCTTCATCGCACATTAAAGTACAACTTTAATGTCAGAGAGCGTTTAAATGCCAATAGCGACGACCTTTCTGGGGTTGTGCAAGCGATTATCGCCGGTCCTGTGAGAAAGGCGAGTGTGTTGGGGACGCACCGGAGGGGGAGTGACACCGCTAGCGACGCGCTGGCGATCGGCGACTAACCTCGCATGCGCGCGCAGCGCCCCTACTTATAGCCGAGCGCCCACCGCCGCCGCCCGGGGTCTTCCCGGCATCCCGCGCGCCGGCGCAGCCGCCCTCGCCGCCTCCTCAACTATGGAGCAGCTGCTGTACCCTAAATTGCAAGGTACACATTATATAATGTTTATTATTTACAATACCGATGAAACACTAAATAAATTTAGGGCTATCTACGATTTTAATCTAAACATCAGTACCTACATATAATGAAGTGGAAAAGGTCTATACATCTAAGATAACAATGAAAAACGCTGTAACGCATTCTAATGGTTTTTGAATTGTATGTCTGATTGTATGTGCGTGATAAACTTTTAAACTACTGGGCGCATTTCAACGCGGCTTTCGAAATTATATTAAGTGAATTTTCAGGCAGGACATAAGCTAAATAAAACTAGAAGGCGGTAAAAGAGGGCTTTGAAGTTAGTATCGGAAAAAACTTACTAATTTCCCTAAACCCTTGAAATTATGCATTTAAACCCTTTATTCAACTACTAAGTATTAAAAAAAACATGTTGGTTTATTTCTTTCTACGCGACCCATGCGTTCCTTTACTATTCACCCGATTACGATGACACTTTGGTGAGTTCACGTACACGGCACTCCCGGGGAGGTTTATGGAATAAACAACGATAAGCTTTGCAACACATGCCGATGCATGCGGCCGGGCACATTAAGTGCTTCTATAAGATTTATCATCACACGAGAAGTCGTGAAATTTTGACCTGAAAGGAATTTAATTTTTTTATATACAATAGCCCAGGTAAGGCAGTTATCTTGTCATAGTCATAGTCATATCGTTTATTGCATTATGTGATACAAAAGAACTTAAAACTTTTAACTAAAAGCTTCCGCCCGCGACTTCGTCCGCGTGAAATTCGATTATTCCCTGAGGAACTTTTGATTTATGCGGGATTTAAATTACCCTTTTTCCTATTCCAGGAGCCAGGTCTAATTTTATACGACGTTTCAGAAAAATCTGTTCGGCCAGATAGAGCTGAGTGGTAACAAACATACAGCCACACACACAAAACTTTTGCATTTATCTTCAATCGACTTTTCCACTTTATGATTTTATTATATGCATAGATGACTAAGAGCGCTGCAATATAGTTTATTTTAATCTAATTTAATTTAATTTAATATAATATTTCACGGTAATTTTTAGTATTTCACTTAATCGGCTATAATTGTAAGTTTTCATAATTAAAAAACTCAGCCAACTATAAAAAAAAACTGGAGCTGCTTGTAAAACGGACACATTTTTCAATATTTTAGATCTCAATGCGATGCGAGCCCGAACTCACAATTTTTAGCCTATTAAATGTGCTAAGTAATTCGTTTCGTTACCTCAGATGAGAATTGAAACAGTTATCTCTGTGTGTACAGTGATAAATAGATCAATTTTTGCTATGTTTATCTTAAACTATTCCTATAGTTACACAGGAAATTGCGGTTGATGTTAAATGTTGGATAGCGCTTTTTCATAATATTAGGTAGATAGTTTAGCAAGAGACGTAAACGATTACTTGCACCCAAATTGTTTATAGGCTCACGAGCACACAAAGTGAGTGCTCATGTTGCGAGGTTACAATGGGGCCAATTCGAAAGTGTGTTCGCCTAATTTTATTTATATATAAAGTCGCTAAACTTGAAATAAGAAATGTTAAACGCGAATTTGACAGCTTAGTGCTATACAAAATCGAGTTTGACGTTTCTTATTTTAGATACATGGAATTTTAAACTTAGGAAATACATAATCCCAATAATCACTTACAATCGACCTAAACACGCATGTGATAAAATAAATAACAAATTAACTGGTAAAAATGTATTATCAGTATTTCACATTATGTCTTCAGATAACCGTCCAGTTTGTATAATTATTAAAAGTTGATACCATTTTCCATGATATCAAACGGGACTTTATTACCGCGATATCCGTCCGTCCATCTGACAGAGATCTCCTACCTACTAGTTAGATCTGCTGAACCCTTTGGGTGCGATTCCGACTGGCACTTGCCCATTTTTTATTTTATTAGACGATGATAAATCATTTAACACATTTGGAGAAAGATCCATATCATTTTTAAATACACAAATTTATTTTAACCAGCTGGTGCCCGTAACTTCTTCGGCGTAGAATAATTATTTAAGTAGCTTATGTCCTTTTCCAAGGTCCAATCTATCTCTATAGAAAAAATCATCAAAATCGGTTCAACCGTTTAGGCGTGGAAACGTAACAGTGTTACTTTCGCATTTATAATATTAGGAAGAATTATATTTCAGAATATGATTAAATGACTCATATTATTATGTACTAGCTGCATATTGCCCGCAACTCGGTTCGCTTGTACCACATAACGTGAACAAACACAAACAAATTCTCTATCAATTTTTTTTTTGTTTTATTGTTTTTTTTTTGTCTTTTTATACTATAAAATGTTACAAATTATGCGTAGAATTTAAAAATAAATGTGTCGATACATACGCTGCAATTCTCAAAGTCCACAGATCGGTATTGCGTTTTGAACTTTATGTGCTACTAGATGTGCCCGCGGCTCCACTCGCACCAATAAAATAGTGGTTTAGAAAGACAAACCTGTCTTGTTTATGTGTACCTTTCAGCATTTACGTGTGAACAGAAAATAACTGTGATTATATTTTTTTCATCGACATATTTATTTAAAAATAGGTGTCTGACGTAAAACTATACTTGGCATGTATTCGGGACTGCTTAGCGATTTACTATACCCATGAAAATTACAAAATCGCAAATGTGAACGTCAACCACGTACCGAACAACGACACATTCGCGGTTTTGGCATTTTAGTAACGATATAGTAAATAACTTAGCAATCCTGAATAGAGGCCTTGATTGAATAAAGACACTCACCATTTAATATCTACTATATAACCTTATCTTAAACATACCTAGTCCAGGATGTTACCAGAAAAGTTTCAGGCATATAACATTCTGTTTTTTTTTTAAATATAAATTACCAAGGTCGATCTGCGTACTTAACTCCGGAGAAGGACACAACATAAAAATATTTTTAACCATAAACAAAAAACGCCTTCAGTCACCTTCTAAAATCAAAAACGTAACAGAACTTTAATAGGAATGTGCTGTTGACGTCGTTATAAAATAAATAAATAACCTAATATATCAATTAACTTAACTTCTATATTTCTTAAGGTGATATATAAAAAATATATTGACCATCAAGCTCTATTTGGCCTATGGCCCGGCCGCGTCCTGCTGTTTGTTCGGGTTCTCTGTAAAAATTGGACACGTGGCTGTAATATGTTAAATTATATTTATAATACATCATTTCTTTACAGGGCCTCTATTCGACATTGTCTATGCGATAGATATCGCGATGGTTTTCGAATACAGGTTGGTCAAATACAGGCCCTAAAAGAGACTGTCAAAATCAATGTTAACAAATAAGCAATATGACAAGACAATACTTACAATTATCGGCATCACCAAACCATTGAATTAACTTTTGTTTGACTTTTTTCACTTGTCATTTCACACACGGTACCAACATAATCACTATGTGATTTGTCACCTTGTCATGCGAGCACTGCAAACGGATGTCACTTTTACTTTATCTAATGAAGTTGTATACCAACATAACAAACAGACTTTGTCGAAGTCAAATAATTAGGCAACTCGAATTTGGCTATATGTAGCGAGACGAACCGAGAGTTCCTGACAATGGCTGAGAGTATTTAAACGACGAATTTCCTTTAGCTGAATGATTTTTGATAAAATACACAGCAAAGGTGGTCGTTTTTATTCTCGTGTTCTATTGATGTATCTAGAAAAATGCATGATACATGCATTAAGTATTCGAGAAACGTGGTAACAAATATCTTAAAATTTTGTAAGGCGCCATCTCGTTTCTTCCTTAGATTTTTTATCTCGTTCTGGTTTTTCAATTTTATTAATATAAATGTGGAGAATTAGGGCACACAAAAACGATTTCGTTTAAAAAATAAACTGCTCATGCAGAACGTTGTTATGATTACAAAGATATTTCAGATAAGTATTATTGGGTTTTACTAGAAATATTAATGCACTAACTTTTCAATGCGTTTTTCTCAATACTACATTATATGCAGTTAGCTGGTTCTTGCAATAAGGGGACGTTACGAGAGATGGATGTGCCGGTTGGTTCCGCGGTCGCTGTAGAGCTCTGTTGAAGCGCTACGAAAGACATCAACGCGCGGTGGCGGAATGCCTCGCGCCAAGTTTCCAAAAGTCAATATTGTGTATATTATAATTAGTAACCACTCTCTAAATAGTTTATTTTTAACCGACTTCAAAAAGGTGGACATTATTAATTACACCCTTATATTTTTTATATATGTTCCCGCTTTTTACTTCGTGTACCGATTTCGATGATTCTTCTTTTGTTGGAAAGGTCATACTTTAGAAAAATTCTCTCATACTGTGTTCATATTATTGACACCGATTTCGATGTATTTCATTAATCACTCAAACTAAAATATATCTGACGTTTCTTGGTAAGTAATTAACTTACGAAAGCCAATTATTATTTCTTACTTTTCAAAGGGTTTCTGAAGTCGGTTTTTTATTTGTATTATTTTTTATTTTTTTTACATCCAGCATATATGCAAAAAGAACACACAAGTTGCGCACACCAGAGATGACTCAACGATGGTGCCTTGTTACTTTGTATGTAATAAAAAACTTAAGAAATGTATGTATTAAGAATAAGAAGTTCATTAAGCGCACACATAAATTAATAAAATCTAAACGCAGCTTGCAAAAGAATATGTGCAATTCATTATTGAGCATAATAAGTTAATTAAAAAGTAAAAAAACATGTAGTTACGAATTATAGACCAAAATTCTTTAAGTGGCTTCTACAGTGGCACACAAAACCGTTGTATGTGTTAGTTTTAGATAAAACTCTAATGTAAAAGTTGGAAAAATACTTTCTGCTGAGTTTCTTGCGGCGTTTCTTCTCAGCAGATGTCACCTTGCGAAGCGCTGGTAGCTTCAGACCTGTAAAAGAGCCCGTGTGGCCTACTTGCAAAGTAAATATTTTCATATTCATATTTTTTGAGATTGATGGGTTGGTTGATGACCTCTAGTGCAATTTCACATTGCTCCTTTGTCGGAATCACTTCCTCCCTCCAGCTGACTGCATCAGTTTCATCAGTCAAATATAAGCGGGACGGTGATCGGGGTTTATAAACACTACAGATATTTACAGTTTTGCATTACGGATCCGTGTAATATTTAGCCACCACTCAAATCAAATCATTTTTTCAGTAAATTGGCCACCAGTGGGCTCTTTTACTTGTCACATGAATAAATTGAAATGGGTTGAATCTAGCATCGGACAGGACCATCATTACTTAGAATAAACGCCGCAAGAAACTCAGCAGAAAGTCATCTTTTCTAGTCAAAACATTGATTTTACATCATATATAAAAACCCCAAAAAGTTACGTAGAAACACTACTACAGATACCGGTTTTACCACAATGAATAACTAGTTAACTACAGGTTGATCATTTTCTAATTGCTTTTAAAATATGTATGCAGTGTATTCGGCAATTTGAACATTTTATAATAGAAGCCATTCGTAAGTTATCAGGTTTTACCTTATGATAAGGAATAATTAGGTACGATGTAAAATGATGGAATGAAATATTGCCCTTGAGGTTGGAATACATTTCCACTCCCATAATTAGCAGCGGCAACTTACATTGTTAAAGTTTACGCTCCGACTTGGTTTGCTTTCAAAACTCATCCTACTTTATGGATGGAGCAGGACACTTGTGGAAGCTGATATCTGCTTCTAGATACTTGCTAGCTGAGCTCAAAAACAAAACTGGTCCAGTCATCCAAAGAAATAGTAATTTATTACTCCACTCTGTTCGCGGAGAGTTGATAAATATTAGGATGTCCTATTGCAATCTGTACTATGACGCGCATACTGAGTTTCGTGATACGAGGCACGCAGTTGTTGTTAACGCGGCGCCGCGCTGGGCGGGCGAGCGCGAGCACGCTTCAAGTGTATCGTTTGGGCGTTCATGTGTTGTTTTTAACGGACTTAAAAAAAAGGAGGAGGTTCTCAATTCGGTTGTATGTTTTTTTTATGTTTGTTACTTCACAACTCCGTCGTATAATAATTTATTTGAAAAAAATTTTTTTTAATCGGCAGGGTATATTTCCAGTTTGGTCTCTTTGTAGTCAAAGTCAAGGTGTGATGAGAGGTTCTATGAGGAATCGATGGAACTCTTCAAATATTACGTTCCAAAAGCATTATTTGGTGAAGCGGAACTGTTGACGAAGACCATCTGATCACCGAAACTCCTAAATGATAAGTATTTCACTGTTGGCCATTAAATTTCTTTATAAAGTTGTGAAGCAATTTATGCTCATGAAAGCAAGTGCAATGCAAGTGGTTAAATAGAACTGGGTTTGAAGAACCAGGAGAACTCCTCAAAGATTGATGCCCTTGCACCTTGGATAGCAACATTTTGTAAATGGTGATGAGCAATTAGCATTATGCTATTGTTGCTTGATGTAATCAATGTGTTTCATACGATAAGCACTAAAAAGTATAAAATAAAATACTGCTAAAAGGTATATTTATATATATATGTATACTAATTATTATTTTACTACTATACTATAATTTAACTAATACTAACTATTATTGTATATATACTAACAAGTATATATAAACAAATTTTCATCTATCAAACAGATGGGTTCAAATCGTCTCTAACTCAGATCCTCTACTATATAAACTAGCGAATGCCAAAAAAAAAATGGACTCTGGAACCAACATTTGGTACCAGGTTTTCCAGATATCTTTTGATAATCGTTTTTAGAAATTATTTACCTATGTCCTATGGATTTGTTAATTACATGGATTCCGCGAAAGTATTATTTTCATGTAGCTTTTTTCCGAGTCGCATTTTTCCACAAGCGATTAATTTATGCATGGGCATTCTACCTACTCATAGCTTTTTTAATACCGTATTTACTTTAACTTTCAAAATGTTGTATACGCAAAGGATGGAAGTTATTTACGAATATACCATCCCTACCTACACTTAATTTTTGTTCCCTTGCAAGCAGTCGAAGGGCTATAAAAATATGTCATAGAAGCAGCATGTTCTTCGTGACGTAAATCTGCAAGAGCAGGCTTTGTAAAGACTGAGATAGTCTCGTAAGTACATGCAAATATTTGAAAATAAAAAGGACCATTTAGTTAACTGTAACAAAAAGTACACACATTTTGGATAATAAATTGTTTGTAATTCTACCTATTTTTAAAATAAATAAGAATGTTTTGTGTGTGTGTAAGAATGTTTTAATTTTAAATTTTATGAACTTTCAAGTTCAATCTGGAGTCTGAAGATGATACACAATAGTAACGCAAAAGTAATTTATAATACTCTCATATATAGGATAGCACCTTTATCTAACTATTACAAATCTGTATTAAACATTTTATTTTTCTTCATACATAGGTGGCCCGCCCTTTAGAAGGGCAACAAAACAAAAATACTTTATCAAAACTCACAGACAAAATACTGGACATGTTAACAAAAGTTAAGTGTAGGTAGGGATGGTATATTCGTAAATAATTTCCATCCTTTGCGTATACAACATTTTGAAAGTGAAAGTAAATACGGTATTAAAAAAGCTATGAGTAGGTAGAATGCCCATGCATAAATTTTTCTGTCGCGAAAAAATGCGACTTGGAAGAAAGCTACCAGTAAAATTCCAATGAAGAAATTAATCGCTCGCGGAAAAATGCGACTCGGAAAAAAGCTATATGAAAAGAATGCTTTCGCGGAATCCATGTACTTAACAAATCCATAGGACATAGGTAAATAATTTCTAAAAACGATTATCAAAAGATATCTGGAAAACCTGGTACTAAATGTTGGTTCCAGAGTCCATTTTTTTTGGCATTAACGAGTTTATATAGTAGAGGATCCGAATTAGAGACGATATTTTATATCAAATTTAGTATATTAAAAAATTAATCCTGGCCAAATTATATTTTATTAAAATATACAATAAATTTAAATTATTTAAATTGTTGTTTTCTTGTTGTTTTCTCAAGTACAAAATAAACACGAATACGTACAATAGTAAATTATATAGTTACTATTATATATTTTATTTTATTTGCTTTCTGACTTTCGGTTGGTATTTAATTTATTCGTTAAACTCATAAGTGCCATGTTTATTTAAAAGTAATTTTTCAATTTATAAATCTTAGTTTGGCCAGGAACTCTTTAGGTAACCCACTCGCAATATATTTTTTAACATACCAATTTTGATATAACATCATTTTCATCCATTAAACAGATGGGTGCAAATCGTCTCTAATTCGGATCTTAGACTAATACATAATGGAAAATTTTCGGGTAACAGGTTGGTTTACGGAAATTTACAAACTTAAACAAATGAAGACGACTCAGTTTTACTCCTTGACATTTGGTGCAGTTAGTGTTGGATGGACGCGATACATACATTATAATAAAGGTCAACCTAAATAATATATAACTTATTTATATTCATCGTAGCTCACAGCATATTCTTGTATTATTGGCCTAATAAGCCGCGTAACACGGATGTTTGCTCCATGGACCGTTACCGGTATTCAAACTACCGGTAAAAATTACGTACTACCGGTAATAATTTAATTTCACTATTTATATTGTTAAATATTTGATTACCGGGTTTATTTCACTTCTATTTGAAAATCTTAGCGGTTTAGCTAATTACATAATTAATACCCGAAAGAGCCATAATATCTGTAATTAACATATTACCGGTAATATCTGTAAGTATTTATAGCGTTGATTGCGTGAATATGTCAATGTATTATTTTTTTAGATACTTTTATTAGCTTCACTCGTAACTAACTAACTAACAAACAATGTAATAAAATCTTGGAAGTCAATTTTAACCTACTTCTAATAGGGAAGATGCATAATTTTTATTCATCTTTTATTGGAAAGTGCCGAGTAATAGAAATCGATCTGTGTACGCGAAACATTATTATGTTGTTTGTTTTATGAGTTATGAAGCTTTGAAAAGTCACTGTTCATACCACTCGCAAAAACACTCCATACAAAATGGACCAACAGCTATGACGTCACAGCTGTCTTTAGTCTGTACAAAATGTATGGCGTATAAACGAAATCTGCAATTATTTCCGAAAATACTGTGTTTTGAAATTTTTTTTTTTTAATCGGTAGTGTATGCTTCCAGTTTGGTGCCGTTGTAGTCAAAGTCGAGGTGTGATGAGAAGATCTATGAGGAATCGATGGAACTCTTCAAATATTATAGGCACGCATATAGCAATTTTAGTATAATCTGTAATAACTCAAGCAGTTACGTTCCAAAAGCATTATTTGGTGAAGTGGAACTGTTGATGAAGACCATAGATGATCACTGGAACTCCTAAATGATACGTATTTTACAGTTGGCGCTTAAATTTCTTTATAAGGTTGTGAAACAATTTATGCTCATGAAAATGCATGTGGTAAAATAGAACTGGGTTTGAAGAACCAGGAGAACTCCTCAAAGATTGATGCCCTTGCACCCTGGATAGCAACATTTTGTAAATGGTGATGAACAACTGGCATTATGCTATTGTTCCTTGATGTAATAAATGTGGTTCATACGATAAGCACTAAAAAGTATAAAATAAAATAATAATTTAACAAATAAAAAAACCGACTCCTTTGAAAAGTAAGAAATAATAATTGGCTTTCGTAAGTCATTTCCATAGAAACGACATATATATTATTGGTTAAGTGAAGTCATACATTAAATATATCGAAGTCGGTGGCAAGTTAATAATGTAATACATGGAATAAATGGTACTTTCTAATACATCCCTCATACTGTGTTCATTTACTTGATAAATCACCACCAACCACCAACCACCACCGACTTCGATATATTTAATGTATGACTTCACTTAACCAATAATATATCTGTCGTTTCTAGGTAAATGACTTACGAAAGCCAATTATTATTTCTTACTTTTCAAAGGGGTTTCGGAGTCGGCTTTTTATTTGTAAAAATATTATTTTATGATTTTAATGCATCTTCCCCATTGTCGTATAACGATTAGAAACTTTGCAAGTGCATGCAATTCGGATGAGAATACAATAACTTGGTACCCATCGAGCTGACCTGACCATGGAGCCAGGCCAGGAGCTACCTCCTGGACTTCTTCAATGACTTCTTGTAAAACCCACGAGTTTAGGCTCATTTGGTTTGTTTTGACGAGTCCAATAAGTACATTACCTTTGGTGATGAGGGGTCTTTTGTAGTTTTACAGTCTGTTCGGCGAGAGTTGATAAATATTATGATATCGTTTCGAAATAGCGACTGTCGCTTAACTATCGCAAACTGTATGACGGGCGTCGCTTATCGCCGCGCGCACTGAGTTTCGTGGTACGAGTGACGCAGATGTTGTCAAATGCGTTGTCGCGCCGGGCGTACGGCGGCGAAAAAATATATTTGTTTTATTCATATACACAATCGCCATATTGCAAATTAATGTCTTATATGTGCGCGTCAAATGTCACATAAATTCAATAATCTGTACTGGCTTCGGCCAAAGAAACGATAAAGAAAAAAAATATCTATGACACATGTTTAAAACGCGTTGAGTATGGATATGACGTGTCTTGTGTCTTTCTACATATAATATGTCATTGGCTTCGAGTGTGACGTTGGTGTGTTCTGTTCGCGTGTTGCTTTTTGTTTATAGAGTTAGGCTATTCAATGATAGGTAATATTCTATGAAAAAAATGTAATTTTTCCCTTTTATTTTTAATTATCATCGGTAAAAATAATTAGCGGGCCGCTATTTGTAATGAGTTAAGAAGCCCTGACTTTTTACTTTTTTTTATCAACTCTCGCCGAACAGACCTTAGTGTGTTTCTGACAAAAACGTGTACGTAGCGTTTTTTTAGTTTTTGTGAAGAAATGTATGTAGGTATGTATATGTAAATAAAATACTTAATCAGATTTTATCAGGACAAAACGCCAGGCAGATCGGTTTAAGTTGGTGTTAGACAGTTAATCTTAGCGAGTTATTCCTACAGTAATAACAAGCTCAATCAGACGTCTTTAACCACTAATGTTTTGCTTCGTATCTCATAGAAGAAGTTAATGATGGTGGGCCAGAATTAATCATGGCATTATGGTAATGAGTGAGGTACTTAAATTTAGGTTTAAGCGTTCCATCTGATAAGAGCTAAGTAATATAATTCGTTAAATTCAGTAACGCAGGCCTGCAACACCAATACCAATAAAATGATAAGGACCCCACTCAGCACAATTTCCGCGGGAAACCGCGGCGCTGATTTTCAGTAGGGCCCTTAGTGGTACCACGCTTTAAAAAAACATTGAATTAGAATATATAAAATAAAGCACGTAGAATAAAACGTAGAAGACAGCTTTAAGACTATTTTGTGAGGCAACACTAACACAGTTTAACTACGTTCCGTTGAATTGCTAAAAGTCATAGCCAATAATAATATCAGATCAAGTGTTGTTTTTTAATGAAAACAAAAACGCTTTTTATAGCATTCAACTATGGAATTATCGTAACCTATCCTTTGCTTCTCAAATAACAAAGTGTTAAATTTTTAATAGACTTCAAAAAAGGAGGAGGTAATAATTTAAAGTTATATTTTGATTTTAGCTCGGATTTGAGATTGTTCCAGCTCTTTGTGGCGGCGTAACGAAAGCTGCATCTGAATGCTGCTGGATCACAGTATAAATAGATACAGTACCTACATACGCCGACACCTTTGATCTCGTAGTAAATGCCGACAACGTCTAGACAGTGTCGAAATGGCGTATTGACGCTAGGGCTGTCACAAGTAATTTTTTTTATTAATTTACGTATTTATTTATTTCAGACCAACGTCACCGGCATTATTGTCAACAACTTGCTTTTGCACGCGACTTCGTTTCACGTTATCTTTGTCAATTTTATTTGTAATTTTTTTACCCAGGAAACGTCACTATTATGGTTGTTTGTGGTAGCCGGGCCTCCGTCGGGGATTCTTAGCATCCCCTGCCACACCATTACCGTGTCCGCTACCGAAGCTACGAATAGCGAGACTCCGGGGACTAGGAGCCTTGGTTTAGGTTGTAAGTATCTGCATATTTTTGGGGGGTCTTGCCATAAGGTGTTGCAGGAAAATCCAATATGCTCCTTTTAGATAGAGCTCAAGGAGCTGTAGGTACTTAAGGTTAATACGAAAGGTGCATGATTTTTGTTTCCATTTTTTATTGAAAAGTACTGAGTAATAGAAACCAAACTGTGTATTCAAAACATTATTTTGTTGTTTATTTTTTGAGATACGAAGCTTTAAAAAGTCATACTTCATACAACTCAGAAAAATGCTCCGTACAAAATGGACCTGAACTATGACGCCACCACGCAGTTAGTGCGCAGAGTATGCGTGTAGCGCAGTAAGAGTGATGATAATGATACATTTTATATGGCCGTGAGCGCTCTTTTTACATTGGGCGCGGTATACAAATTATTATGGCGTTTCAACGAAATTTGCAATTGATTCCGAAAATTCTGTTTTTAGGCCAATCTCGTACAAATAATAAATTACATAATTTTGATGAGGATGTAAAAACTAGTAAGTCAGCTAAAAAACAATACTTATTTTGCACTTACTTTGACTCTTAATTTCTAAAAAAAAAGGTAATTTTTTACATGCATTTATTTAGGTTTTTTCTTATAATATATGGTTTAAACCTCACTCGTGTAGGTAGGTACAAGGGCATGGAGGTTAACTGTTCGCGGATTGTTTACTCTGCGTGTTATGTTGTAGGTCCATAAGAGTGTACAGAGTCTCCCAAACCTGAAAGTTGTTACAGACACGTATTTTTAGCGTTCCTATACGTACCCTCCACGAAATCCTTCTTCTCTTAACGTTTTCATCCCTATCTTCATCCTTTTTAACCGATTTCAAAAAAGAGAGGAGGTTCTCAATGCAGTTGCACGTTTTATTTATTTAAAAATTGTTTCCTATAAATTCCCCAATAAAAAATTGTACAATCAGAAAATTGAAACAAAAACCGGCCAAGTGCGAGTCACACTCGCGCTCGATGGGTTCCGTAGCATACGGCAAAAAACGCGTTTGTTGCATGGGAGTATTAAGTATTTGTTTTATTTTAATTTAATTATTTATTTTTAAAGTGAATATATAACGAAATATTCTGTCTATATTTCAAGACGCTTGACCTGTTGCCGTTATCAATACCGGGCAAAAACGAGAAAAAAAGTCACATTTGTTGTATAGGAGACCCTTTAAATATAAATTTTATTCTGTTTTTAGTATTATAGATACAGCCTGGTGACAGACGGACAGCGGAGTCTTAGTAATAGGGTCCCGTTTTACCCTTTGAGTACGGAACCCTAAAAATACAGCCATGGCTCGGTACATACTAGTTCCAATTCTATCTACTTACTCAGAGAACGTTGCTCCCCATCCTCCGGCTAATCCCTTAGTCGAATTTACGACACCCACGGGATGAGATGGGGTGGTAATATTCTTATCCGGCATCACACAAAACAAAAAAAAAAACCTATATAATGAACAATATTTGGTTTAAAGAAAACATTTATTTGATATTAATTTATATTTATAGCTAAGATTACAATACAATCTACTGTTTGTTGAGGAATGAGGAATTACTTTCAGAGTATTTTAAACAGGGGTAAAATTATACAATATTAGTCCAAATCCTAAACCAAACATTAGACTAATTACACCGGTACCCGGTTACACGTACCAACCGGATCAGAAACACGTGTCCGTGTAGTTCGGACACGGGATACCCGGCACGGCGGCCCTAACATGAATGACACAAAGATAAGATAGACCGCCTTATCTCTAAGTGCGTCTCTCTCACACTAATGCCGACGAAAGAGATAGTTAAAGATAAACGGTTTTAATTTATCTTTGTGTCATTCATGTTAAGGCCGCTGGTACCCAAAACATGAACACAACACAATGTAATGAATTAATGATTACTGTAGCAAAGATTGGTAGTCAGTTCAGAAATAGTACTTAACTAGTAGATTCAATAACAATAGTGAGTAGATTTAGATTTGTCCGACTCCTATTTACATTGAGAAAAACATATCTTATTGCACCTGCGGCCCTGCATGCCACAAAGATAAATTAAACCGGTTTCTCTCTATGACTATCTCTTTCGTCGGCACTAGTGTGAGAGAGACGCACTTAGAGATAAGACGGTCTATCATATCTTTGTGTCATGCATGTTAGGGCCGCTGGCATGAACGCTAATCTGAATCATATAGTGCAGACAATTACTTATTTAGCGCTGAGTATGGTGAAATTAATCACACTAATATTATAAATGCGGAAGTTTGTGAGTGTGTGTGTGTGTGTCAACTTGAGTAAGTACTCACACACACGTGTTTGTTCCTCTTCCACGCTTCAATAGCTGGACGGATTTGAATGAAATATGGAATGGAGATAGCTAGCTATACCCCGGATTAAGAAATAGGACACTTTCATCCCAATCAAACCCGGACGAAGTCACGGGCACGGCTAGTATAAATTATAATACTTACTTGTTTTTATATTTTAACTCTAAGTTAATATTTACAGCAAGAATCCACATAAAAATAATATACTTAAAATGATTAAGTATATGTTATTGAAATAAGAATGAAATAGATACATTCTACCTATGCCCGCGACTACGTACACGTAGAGCACCAGCCGCTCTAACATGCATGCCACAAAGATAAATTAAACCCGTTTATCTCTATGACTATCTCTTTCGTCGGCACTAGTGTGAGAGAGAGATAAGGCGGTCTATCTTATCTTTGTGTCATGCATGTAGGGCCGCTGCGACCCTAAAATGCAAGCCACAAGTATAAGTTAAACCGTCTTATCTCTTAAGTGCGCCTCTCTCACACTAGTGCGGACAAAAGAGATAGTCATAGAGATAAACGGGTTTAATTTATCTTTGTGTCTTGCATGTTAGGGCCGCATCAGTGTTTACGGTTGTCATAAATTGAAAATTGCTGTAGGTATCTTTTTTGTAGGCAGTCGATTACAATGAAATAATAGTAGATTGTGTCACAAGGGAGCTAAATTACATATACCTAATACGACGAGCGCGGTATATTAAATCCGGAGCATAATGAAGGATTCAAGCATTCTGATCCAAGATGAAAATTATTTTCCTAACGAGTGACACATACTGCTTTTCACTCCACCTATGAGGCAAATGTAAATAAAATGCTATTAAAACGATATGTTTTATTATTACTTATTACGTTTTCACAAGTAATTGTGTTAACTTTAACTTGTAATTGGCTACTTGACTATAGTAACAAATATTAATATATTTCTATAGAACGGTAGCTAAACATAAATAAGGGCATGTCAAAGAAACAAAAAGATCATATTGACTGTTACTTTTTTTTCTATTAAGGGTCAAAAATTGTAATAATAAATATTGCTTTTTAGTTCTGAATTACTAGTTTTTGACATCCTCATTAAATTTCTGTAATTTTTTAATTCGATATCGGACGATATTGGCCTAAAACCAGTATTTTCGGAAATAATTGCGAATTTCATATATTTTGTATACAAAACCAATGTAAAAAGACCCCTGACGGCCATATAAAATGTATGACCATCAGGGCTCTTTTTACATTGGTCTGGTATAAACTCTAACTGAACTGTGACGTCATATTTCAGGGCCATTTTGTATGGAGCGTTTTTGTGATTGGTATGAATGAACTAGGACTTTTCAAAGCGTCGTATCTCGAAAAAACAACAACACAATAATGTTTTGCGAACACAGTTGGGTTTCTATGACTCAGTATTTTCAAAAATAAGATGAAATAAAAATCATGCAAGTAGCCAATTACGTATATGTATTGACCTACATAATCAATAATTAAAATGACTCATCGAAATTTTAATATAATAGCTAGTGTATCAATTGCAGAGTAGAGATCTCTAGCGTCCGTATGAATAGTCTGTGTTCAAATACCTAGGCTATTTCCCATAATAAACATCTTACTGGAATACCGTATCAGGCTTGAACTCAGACTATTAATATGAACAGGGGTGTAAATCAACTGTAACAAAAAACCTGGAGACATTGAAACGGTAAGCAGAAGTTGATTACTTAGATCCCTCTTTAGAAAGATCATAATAATTAATAATCTGTTCTGAATAGGTGGAGTGAAAAGATTCTATATTACCGGGGACCTTCCTTAACCAACTTGTTTCCCAACAAAATACATGCGGTATTTTACCTGTGATAGCTGTTTAACCGTTTGACCGCCCCAGTCGGCTGCAGCCGTCAGCGGACACAGGGTAAAAAAAGTCCTTCATTACCTTGACTTAAAGTTGAAATTCGTTTTACTTCTCAGACATGCTTGGCGGTCAAAAGGTTAGATAAAAAGACAAACACATACAGAAAAACAGTCACATAATCAATAACGACATTGCTGGATTCTATTGAAAAAATAAAGAAAGAAAAACATTTATTCACTACACTACACAGAACACACATTGGTTACACAAAATGAAGCCAACATCAAAAGAACAAAATAAAGGTAGTGAATCGGATACTGGCTTTATTTTGTCTGTAAGTTTTTTTTTTCACTTCATATCTACAGGTTTATGTATGTCTGTTAAACAGACACACAATAATTTTCTCATAAAACAATTAAATAATAAGTACACTGTATTGTAATTGCTTTAAATATAATATTTATCAAATACATTTTCATAAAATCAGTTGAATTCATATTTTATCATATCATTCACGAAAATCATGTGTCCAGGTTAGCGTTTGGGCGTGGGGAATTAAATCATTTGAGAATTCATTCGCTGTCAAAACATACCTTGGTGTAATTATATCACAATATTTGGTTACCTATAAAGTAATTAGTACACAATTAATACCTACAGCTAATTATTTACAAAACGCTTAGGCGCTTGTTGCTCGAGATCGCGTTTGACCGTAAATTAACGAAGACTTGAAAACTTGGCAAATCACAATAACATGGAGAAGATTGAAGAAGATTAAAATAATACTAGTTAAAATAATATTGTGTTTGTGGACGTAGGTAAAGTTGTCAACTCACCGACTTGAACAAAATCACAATCTTTTGATTTTTATAATAACAATATCAACAAAATACAGTACTTGTCGCGACATTTTAATAAATATGTATGATCACTAAACTATGTTACAAACACAACTGAAGCGTAGGTTTTAAAGGAATAATGCGTTAATAAGTTATTATCCTAACGTATAATTCGTTAGTTCATTACACAATTAACTTACATTTTAAAAATAATTACCATGAATATCAAATGGGTCAATAATTTTGGTTTACTTTCGTCAGCTGGAAGAAGATTGTTACGTCTATTTGTTATTCGTGATTTTGATTGCACTGTTATTTATATAAGTGATAAATTTTGCACGGCTCTGCAAAAGAGGGCAGTCAAGTTATTTAAAGATGTGTTTAGAATTACCGAATATTAGCCAAGCATTTAAGTGTCAGGCTAAAGCCTCTCCGGATGCGTGGCACGCTTCGAACAAGATCTTATTAGTAGGAGCGCGCGAAGCATTTTACTAAAGCCCGTGCTACACGGTGAGCAACCAAGCTCTCCCCCATGGTGACCTAGCTGGTTTACAACCAGAAGGTGGTGTGCGACCAAATTTTGTTTGACCTTGCAACGCCCTTGGCGGACGGGCGTGTGTTGGCGACCGCGGTCGGACAACACCCTTGAACACCTCGAAGGCGCTTGTTGCCAACCACGTGAGCGCAGTTGGGTCACTGCATGCAGCGTGTACGCACGCACGGGTTTCAAGATCGCAACTTTGCAGAAGAACCAGCCCGAATTTATCGCCGTTACTTTTACACGTTAAAGAGTAAAGGGTCGGGTAAACCAAGCGCGTGTGCGGTGCGTCGCGTTTCTAACGCGGGCCCGCGCGATCTGTGGGGCGGTAAGGCGGATTTAACACGGCACATCAAAAAGCGCGGGCCCGCGCTGCTTTTTGCTGTGCCGTGTCCAATTCGCTTTTTATAGAAATATTGTAAAAACCTAATCCTAAGATAGATATGAAATAAACAGAATAATAAAAATAATTTATTTTAGTCAGTTGTACATATTGGTTAGTTACATTAAAACTTACAAACTAGTATTATAACTATAATTGTATTTTATTTTCATTTTTGCCTACATCACTGACGCACGCAAGCGCACCCAGTGTCCCAGCATAGCAGAATCCCACCTATCTGCTGTTAATGCCCAGGATCTTGTAAGGGCTGGCATGGACTCTGCTAAGAATCGCAGCGCACCTCTTACGCATGATGGCACGTCATCTGTCCGCGCATCATTGGCCAACCCGGAGGATGCAGAATTTCGGTAGCCCCATCAAAACCCAGAATGCATTATTTATTACCTGTATATTGTACTCGCAGAGCACTGTAAGCCCTCTGCGAATAAATAACACACAGGCTGCACGTGTAAAAGGATTGGCAATTCGGTCATACACACGTTTAGGTTCAGAAATGTCCCCTCCTGTTCCCGAAAGTTAAGGACTCTGAGGCCTGATTTTTTTGTTTGGACTATACCCGCAGGACATTAGTTATAATTTTGGGTTGCATGAAGAAAACGTACCATTAAGCAGTCGTTTTCATTAACTTTTGGTCACAGGAGGGACAATTTTTGTTTCTAGAAGTGTGTATTACCCATTTTGCTGTAAAAGTGTTGCTTTTTCTTGGTTCGTGCAACGCGCAAACCTGCGGGCCAACGTATTGCATCTGACTGAGAACGCTCTGCGCGCACTCTCTATATGTTGTCTCTTAGATCTTCGGTGACCCAGTGGCTCAGTTTCGAATACCAGTACCTAAGTATCGACACAGCGTCACTTGCCACATTAGTATCACTTTTGCTACAGGATGTGGTATCTGAAGGTGCGTCCACATCTAACGAACGCGCCGCTCGCTCAACATTCGCCAACCGCTCGCGCACAGCACGCGAGCTGCTTGCGTGTATTTATTGTAACTGTTTGCGCGCCTATTTAGCGCAACTAGCGCAAGGCTCGCATAAAGTGCGCGCGTTGAGTTTGCGCGTGTGCACATCAGTACGTCTGCGTCTCAGTTGTATGACGGTTTTGAACGATGTCGTACGATAACACGCTTGTCATACAAGCGTTATTACTGCAGCAGCGGCTATTTTATTATTAACGCATTTGAAACAAAGGAAAAAGAACACACAACGATGTTGCGTTTTTTATAAAAAAAGTCTATAGTACCAGAGTTCAAATGCCATCAAATAACCGGACACTATTTTTTTTAAGTCTTCATAGCACATTTATATTATGTTATTATTTTATTTATTTACTTATTTAGGTACTTCAGAAAGTTAGTTGCAAGATTGCTAAAAAGGAAACACATTTTAGGGTATCCACTCCAGTTCAAGATAAATTAAGTTGAATTCTTAGTCACAGGATATTCTTACACAAGCTTACATACATACATACATAGCATCACGCCCGAAATCCCTAATGAGGTGGGCAGAGCCACAAGACTACTTGTGGCCACATTCGATTAATTAGTCCTAAGATGGTATGATGAACCGTATGGCGACAGGTGATCAGCCCATCGCCCATACAGATAGTCCACCATGTTGGAGAGGACCCGTCCCTTAGTCGACTTTTACGACATGCCAGGATGATTAGCATCTGCACGCATTCTATGCTATTTCTTCACTCCCAGTGTAGCAGAGGAGGTACACACACAGCAGAGGAGTTACACAAGCTTGCAGTATCTTTTTAGAATTTCTAAACATAGCATAAGTATTATTATTCCCGATGTGTGTTTTGCAATAATCAAATTCTTAAAAGAAAATGTACAAGTAAGCATTATTCAAATTGTGTTTAATTAACTGGAAATTAATACTACGCGTCGCGCGAGCAACGCGCATGCGCGCTAGAGTGTCCAGGTGATTTGTGTTTCACCATTTTTGTAAGACCAGTAGCGACATCTATTGCAGAAAATGTTACACAGCGGGAGACTGACCCCCAGCATGAAACACCCCTGACTTAAATTTTTCCGTATGAACTCTATATTTGAAAAATAAGCAGAGGCTTCCAATGAGCCAGCTTGACGTGCGTGTTCCAACCAGTATCTCGTTTAAATTTTGGCTAGGTACCTCTCTTTACTATTACACTGCGACGCCTTAGTAAGTGTAAAAATAATATCCTTGTCACAGATCCTTGTACATATTGTCCAACACACATTTATGACTAGTATCAGAACAAAGCCTATCCACACATTCTATAAATTCTTTAGATAAATCAACCTCTCTTAACTTAACATTGTACAAAAATTACTGTACATGTCTATTTGGTTTGCATCTCGCTCTTCTCTCACCACCTTACCAAAATAATTAGAAATCTAAACCGTGGGATTGTTTTAGTTTAAATTACACTCCGGCTGTATAGACATATGATCCGATCAGTAGGTACGGTACGACACTGTCGGACCGACGACGAGGCGCCGCGCGTTTCGAACGCGGGCCCGCGCAATTTGTACATGGCCACCGAAGGCGGGCGGCGGCTTCAACGCGTTTCGTACGCGGGCCCGCGCTACTTTTTGGTGTGCCATGGTCAAATTGATTTGTTGTTTTAAAAATTGCGCGGGCCCGCGTTCGAAACGCGACGCGCAATTAGGCTGGGGCCCTTGGACACACAAGAATTTGGGGCCCTTTTGGAAAGTAAAAAAAGAGAACTATAATAAGCGAATTAAAAAGCGAATTATGTGAGAGAAATTGTCGGTCCTTCGGGGCCCCCTGAGAATGGGGCCCTGGGCACGGGCCCCGTGTGCCCTTATGGTGAAGACAAAGGTAGAGTTTGTTCCTCTCCTGGTCTCAAACTATCTCCACACCAAATTTCATCAAAATCGATACAGCGGTTTAGCGTTGAAAGTGTAACAGACAGATATAGTTGCTTTCGTATTAATAATATTAGTATCGAGGTATTGGTACATTCATTGCATTTCATAAGTTTAATGGATATCGGGTAGTCACTAAATAATATGTAGACAGATAATTGATAATTCAGTTTGTCTAAACATATAAATTATAACAATTAGCCTATTTCAAAAAGCGATCATGAGTGGAGATTATTCAGTAGGTTATTATAATATTAACTATACATTTTCTGTCACAAAATCGTTAATGAAGTCAAAACGATTGAACATTCACTACATCATAAACACGGGCGATATAAGTATATCACCGACATTTATCCATAACGGCAATGAAATACTAAAATCGAGAATGGATAGTACCTGTTGTTTTCTTTTTTACACACGCTTTTCGATCTTGTGTGACATTTTGTCAATAGCGTCTTGCAACACACTCACTGCTGAAGACCACGAGCAGTGGGTAAATCAACTCCAGTACCAGAGCCCCTTCATTGAAAACTTTAAAATAAAAAAAGGTAAAATTGAACTAGAACTTAAACTTGAGCAAATAAAACTTTATTGTATTGTCTCAAATCCATCGTTTAATTATTCGTGTAAACACTTTAACCGACTTCAAAAAAGGAGGAGGTTATTTATTCGACCCGTATCAATCTTTTTATGTATGTTACCGCATTTCTTTTTAATCGGTATATGTTTGCTCACAAAATTTGTGGAGTTCCGTTGATACCTCATGGAGCCCATCATCGAATCCCGCCAATTTTTATATGGGACCACTTCTGAACTATGACCTTTCTAACGAAAAAAGAATCATAGAAAGCCGTTAACGAGGTAAAAACCGCTTTCTATGATTCTTTTTTCGTTGGAAAGGTCATAGTTCAGAAGTGGACCCATAGAAAAATTGGCGGGATTTCATGGGCTCCATGTGGAATCAACGGAACTTCTCAAGTTTAGCAAACAAACATATACCTATTTTGCAATATTCTAAGATAACTGATGTATTTGCACAAGAGCAGCATCATTTGATCAAGCGGGGGGCAATGATTAAATCCACTGATTGCTACATGGAACTCTTCAATGATAGACCTTTAACGGATAATAGGGAAATCGGTTTTCTTTGTTGCGAAGCAACTAATTTTCGTTAAATCGCATCTGATAAATCGGAACTGATAGTTGGGTTTGCAAACGAACTCCTTCAACTGTCCTTGCACTCTGATAGCAATATTTCACAAAGGTCGATAAGCAGTTGATATAATGCTATCGACATCTGATACTAGTGTAAGTACATATAATGAAAGTATATTATTACATCAGATTCACTAAAAAGGTAAAAAATTAATTAAATCTATATATATAAAAATGAATTGCTGTTCGTTAGTCTCACTAAAACTCGAGAACGGCTGAACGGATTTATCTTATCTTAGTCTTGAAATGTTCGTGGAGGTCTAGGGAAGGTTTAAAAGTACATAGGTTACTTAAATTATTATTCTTCGCAGACGAAGTCGCGGGCATCAGCTAGTTATTTTATATTTACTTGACACCGAATACAGTGTATTTAATTTATTACTAAATTAATAAATAAACCTTATGTTTCTAGGTAATTAAGTAACCACTCATTATGTCTTAGATTTCAAAACGTTTTGGAGTCGGTTTTACCTAAGTAGTTAAAAAGTTTAAATACGTCGCAGTGACTTTATTCAGATAATCCTCATTAAATACCAATAGTATGGGGACCTTATAAAAAAAATCTTTTTCTTTATGAAAATAAGTTTTCGAGGAAATAAAAATAAGGGTCTCTTAAAATTGTTTTACCATTTTAACTGGCTAAGAAATAAACGCAATGAAGGAAGATGCTGTTGTCAATTATAAAGTTGCTTTTTATATTCAAACTTTGATTTAATCCCTTGAATGCCACGTCAAATACAAAACATGTCACTCACACGTCAACCATGTCTAAGAAGTAACAATAATTTCCACCTTACTTCAAACTTTTGAAGGGCTGTTTTACCTTATGTGCCCTGACGGATATATACGTCGGTGGCGGTAAAGGTTTATTAGCCTGCCTGCACTTTCATTTCTTCCAACTGTATATAGGATAGGAAGGAAAGTTTCTTTGGAAGTTTAGGACATTCACGAACTTTGTAATTTGTAATTGCCGTACCTCATGTTTGGTCGTGCAATGTTAAAATGTAAGCTGTCAAAACAATAAATACAACACGCTAATGGCTAGAATAAAAATGAGCATTTCTTTTCTTTTTCTTTGTCAGGAGACCTAGTATTATACATATATGGGAAAACATATAAACTATCGTATCACATCATGCTTGAAAGACGTAATCACTAACGTCATTAAACGTTAAATCTTGATTTTTTACAATACCATAAAATTTAGGTAATAATTACAAGCGATATACTTTGATGTAGTACATTTTAAAGTCACTTAAGTTTTTATTAGTTGAGCACTTCTAAAGCGCTCGCTCCGATTGCACTGCGTGTGTTTTATTGGAGCGCATCGTTTGAGTAGCACATACTTAAACTTTTTGAGTTCACTGTGGTGTTTATACCCAGACCGGCCGGTGTTATGGGCGGTGCAGCAGCGGCGTCTGCTCGCCGTCGGCCCACCGGCTCGACCGGTCGCTGCAGTTGTTGACGCAACACGCCGATTCTGTCGGCGGTGCCTGCGATAAAAGGACTCAGAACGTAAGAAAATCAATCTGCTATATAATATTTATAGTAGATTGTACAACAAGAACATAAAATAAGCCATTCTACCCGAGACGTGCATATATATAACCACTCGAGCCGCTACGGCGAGGGCGAGGGTGGATAGTCACGTCGAGGGTAAAGTGGACTTTATGCTCGAGTTTTACACTCTGATTTTCACTTCGATTGCAAGGAAATAAAAAACGACTAAGCATTTGCTATGAATTACATTATTAGCACTTCTTTCCATTAAAGTTTTAAGCGAAATCAGTATTTGATCGTCACTGTCACTACTCGAAGACATTGTTGAATTACTTACGAATAACTTATTTAATTTTCAATCGCAACACAACAAATTTAGGTAGTCTCTAGGTTTCTTTGAGCTTCCCGCCACAAATTTTTAATTTTTTAATATATTTAACTATGTGACGTTTGACTATGGTCTGAGCCTTAATGCCAAGTTATTATAAATATTTTCAGTATATTTTTTTACGTAAATGCACGCCCGTATTAATGGTAAATTTGTATTTAGATAGTAATACATATGCCGTAATTAAATTAAGATATAACCTAAATCTCATAAAAATATGTCAATTAAATGAAGGTGTATTGTGTATGTGGCTGTAAGGCCTAATTGCCTTAATCTTAAAAGCAGAAATTACTTTATGCACTAGAACATAAAAACCCATTGTATGCAGCCTTCTCTCGGCATAAAGAACAACTTTACGAGCATGAGAAGTGAAAAAGTTTTTTTTACTCTTATGGGTTTGCATTTGGCTTCACTTTACCTTGTGGTAAGTTTGAAAAAACACTGCCGACGGTGTATCGAGCGTGCTAACCCAGAATAAACTTAGTGCCTTAACTCTGCTCTTGAAGAGACTCAGATAGTCCTTTTCCGGAAAAATGCAATGACAACTTCACCTACTATTGAAAGAGACTGTTACAAGCGACATTAATGAAAATAATAAAATCTTTAATTCAACCAACTTGGATCATAAATAGTGTTAGTAAGCTACAGTTATTACTTAACCTAATGTTACTATTTACAAACACAAACTAACGAGGACACATACACTAGACGGATTGATTTGAGTACGTGAATCATACAGCAATGATCATGTCTTTGCGTATAGTAGATCCATAGGCTGTTCGTGTAATCATTCAGCAGTATAGACTTAGCAGAAAGCTACTTTTCGCAGTGATGCAGCCGCAATGCAAAAGCGCTGTAGCAGTGATATACATTTGTAAGGAATTCTGTAGCACGTTTGCATCACTCTTGTATGAATGCAGAAGCTTGTAGTGAAATCAACATTGAACGCCAACTCACCTGCGAGATATGCAAGTCGTAGAGATGCAGCGTGCTAACGGAGATGTCGCGGGTCTCGTCTGGAGCCGCGTCCGGCGCGATCCTGAGCGCGCTGGCGCCCAGTCCGCTGGCGCCCAGGCCGGCGGCGCCCGCGGGCCCGCACGACGAGCGGACGCGTCTGCTGCTCGTCGTCGACGCCGGCGCCTCCTCGTCCTCATCGCTCGTCTCATCCATATCCTTCGTAAACAGAATGATAATGATGAAATTGCCTTCTTAATAAAAAGTGCCAACCAATCTTTATATATATAATTCTACTGTACGTGTGTATGTCACTGAACTCCTCCTAAACGGCTGGACCGATTAGAATGATTTTTTTTGTATGCGTTTGGGTGGCGCCCTGGATGGTTTAGATTCACAAATCAGCCCGGCAGATGGCGCTGCAGGACAACGTCTGACGGATCCGCTAGTATACATAGTTTCATTAAAGCGAGCATTTTCATCGTTATAAACCATCGACTTAGGTTTCTGTATAGTTTTACAGAGGAGTTGTTATTTGTTTTTTTGATGTAAGTTTTTCTTTTGTATTTTTTGAAGATTTCTTACAATTCAAGCTTTCATTTGACACAAAATGTAACTCACTCGTCTAATTTTCTTTGTCTGTTTCGAGTAATTTGAATCGTTACGTCTACCATGTTCCATTTCTTATGACGTCATATAGCCTATGACACCCGGAACACTAATACGAAGCCATTTGTCAAAATATAATGAGTATTTTAGGAGCAACGAGGGAACAGATGGACTTACTTACGAACTGAGTTTGCTAAAATGATAACTCTTCTTTTTGCTTTACCGTAGGCGGGTATAAAGAAGGAAGCCCATCTTACCATTTAGGAAAATCACCGATATATGGCATCATGACGTCAGAGGAACGCTTGATTGTATGATTAACAATCCTCTTGCTTTATTCGTGCATGCTCATAATTAGAGATGCAAGACAGACGGACAAACGCTTTCATTATCTGTTTGTGTATGTATGTATGTATTTTTTATAAGTACACAGGTAACATAATGAATACTTTACTTTTATTTTAGTTTTCAGCGTTATTTACATACATTAAAATTGGAGGAAAGACCGGCGCCTGGCTTATCACTCTGCCTCCTCGCATTGTTCAAAAAGTGGGAAGTGAGCCCGGAGGCGTAAACAGGTAACCAAAGGCCCTGGTGCAAAAAAACGGGTCCTGGTTAGGGTCCGAGGGCCCCTGCGCTTGGGGCTCGGTACACGGCACCAAGTAGTCATTCGATAGTTACGACACTGCATGAGCGCGTTTAAACTAAAAAACATCGCGTTTAAAATATCCACTTCTGAAGCCAAACCGAATGGTCCGAACGAACAGTTTAAAATGTTATTAGATACCGTGTGTACTGAATTTGACAGAACCTGCAGTAAGAAACGTATTCAGATAGGGCTTAAAGTCACTTTTAATGAATGGGCTACAACTGGGATTCGTAAAAGTAGGGACAACTTGTACCAACTGTACGACAAGAGATCTTGTACTACTGATGAACGCTTCCACCAGTATGTTAGGGATTATTCTAAATTGTTTAAAATCGTATGCAATAAAGCTAAGTCAGCCCACCTCAACAGTAGAATTCAATCATCCAGCAATAGAGTTAAAACTGTTTGGAAAATTATAAATTCAGAAACCGGCCAGAAAAAGAACGCAGAGGCTTCTATTTCCTTAAAAATAAAAGACACGCTTATCACAGACGGGATTGACGTAGCAAATGAATTTAACACTTTCTTTTCTAGAATTCCCATTGAAACGACTAGATGTTTAGCTTCCTCTTCCAATTCTGCCGGTCTACTACTAAATGAATACATTAGTCTTAGTAATATATCTCATTTTAAGTTCTCCCACGTTTCTGTCATAGACATTTTAAAGACGTTCAAATTGTTAAAGGTGAAGAAAACGGAAGACTTATGGGGCGTATCAGTTAAGGTTCTTGATTCTATTCTAGACGTCGTTGCGCCATCTTTAGCCCTTATATTCAATAGTTGCATAGATGAAGGCATCTTTCCCGACTTAATGAAATTCAGTAAAGTAGTACCCATTTTCAAATCGGGCAAAAAGGATAATCCTTCTGATTACCGCCCTGTGTCAATTTTGCCAGCGTTTAGCAAAATATTCGAAAAAATAATGCTAACGCAGATGTTACAACATTTCAACTCTAATAAAATTTTACATCCACAGCAGTTTGGATTTACTAAGGGTAGGTCTACCACCGACGCGGGTGCTAGCTTAGTTAAATTCATTTTAGAGGCTTGGGAAGACTCACACGATGCCATTGGTGTCTTCTGTGACCTTTCCAAAGCTTTTGATTGTGTAGATCATGACACTTTAATTCGAAAATTAAAATTCTATGGCATTTGCGGCGATGCCCTTCAACTCGTTAGATCTTATCTTACACAGAGATTGCAGAAGGTATCAGTTAACGGTGCAGTATCTGCAGAGACTGTGGTGGAAATGGGAGTGCCCCAAGGATCAATTCTTGGCCCTTTCCTGTTCCTTGTCTATGTAAATGACCTTCCTTACATGGTAAGCCAAACATCAGGCATAGTCATGTTTGCAGACGATACTTCTTTGCTGTTCAAGGTAAATAGGAAGGATACCGAGCTCACTGAACCAAACAACACTCTGTCCATGATTTCTAAATGGTTTGCTGCAAATAATTTGTTACTTAATCCTAAAAAGACCAAATGTATTAAATTTTCTTTAGTAAACACACCAGATGTTAATGCACACTTGAATATTAAATTAGACGGTCAAAACATTGAATTTGTAAAGTCAACTGTTTTTCTAGGATTAACACTTGACTCTAAACTGCAGTGGGGTTCCCATATTACAGCCATAGCGAGTAGGTTGAGCTCTGCTGCGTTTGCAGTCAGACAGATGAGGCAATTAACTGATGTAGCGACGGCAAGGTTGGTTTACTTCGCGTATTTCAAAAGTATTATTTCATACGGTTTAATTTTATGGGGATCAGCTGCTGACTTAGAGTCTATTTTTATTTTACAAAAAAGGGCCATCAGGGCCATATATAACATGGGCACCCGCGAGTCACTGAGGGAATTTTTTAAGGAAATTGAAATACTAACCCTGCCTTCGCTATACGTATTTGAAATAATAATGTATGTCAGAAAAAATATATACAATTTTCCTACAAATGTAGATAAGCCAAAGGCTACTAGAAATACCGGAAAGCTTAAAGTACCAACTTATAGACTGGCTAAAACTAAAAAATCATTTCTAGGAAATTGTACACGTTTTTACAATAAAATACCTAAAAACATAATAGAACAAACAGACACAATGTTCAAATCTACTGTAAAGCGAATTCTTATTTCTAGGGCATATTACTCAGTAAAAGACTACGTCATGGACAGGGACGTTTGGCTTAAATCGTGACCTGCACTGGCGATCCCTGGGTCTCGATGAGCGTACCTGCTGTGGTATATACTTAGATTTGTATAAAACTGTAGACATCATTGTTGACTTATATGTGTAATAATTTGAAAAAATGATACCTCACCGAGTTTCTTGCCGGCTCTTCTCAGTAGAGGATTTTTTCCGAACCGGTGGTAGATTCATTCCTTGACCTTCATAAGAGCTTGTAAAAGCCTAAATTGAATAAAGATAGTTTGACTTTGACTTTGACTTTTTGACTTTGAGCCATGCACGCTCTGTTTACTTTAAAGAGGTCACTCTGAATGTAGTAATTTGTGTAATGATACACCGCTTTATATGAACATGGATTTGTATACACACACAGTCAAAGCGATCTGATTCTGTTGACAAGAGGACGGGGCTCGAGGTCGTCTCCCTTCTTGCAGTTCGTTGTTCGGCTGTACTCAACTGTCGATACTTTAGATTAAGCTTAAGGGAGCCAATGGGTCCAATTCAAAACAGTGTTCGCTAAATTTAGAATTGCCTAAATTTAAAATAAGAAACGTCAAACTCAATTTTGTATAGCTCCAAGGTTCAAAATCGAGTCTGACGGTTCTTATTTCAAATTTAGCGACTTCTAAATTTAGCGAAAACACGTTTGAATTGGCCCCTATAGCTCAATCAGCCAATGACTCATTGACGTCAATCTTATTGTGCTCTCCCTTGATACCGAATAGCCTTTTGGCATTAAGTCTGTCATTTGTACACTCGTATATTGTGCGATAAAGTTTAAATAAATAAATAAAATAAAAAAATATTAGCTCAACGTTTTATGTAGAACGTGCTGTTTCATGTCGTTATTTCTATTAGGCTAAGGGGGTTTATTTATTTTATCGAGCATTTTGAAATACAACCAAATATTGAGATGATGATTCTATATATTTATATAGAAATGTTCGTAACGTGATACTTATCAGATGACGGCAGCTTTCGGAACCATTTCCCGACAACATGTATAAAGTTATTTTTTTTAATTAATACTTACAGGCAATCTGTATGGTTGCCGCTGCTGATAGTAGGATAGCACGGCCGGTAGCGGTGTGTTCGTGCCGAATATACTCTGTTGTATGTATGACCCGAGCATTGTTTTATTCTGAAACACAATGTTTATAAAATCAAATAGAAAAAATATATATATATATTAAAACCTAATTTTTTAGTGAATATGCATGTGGATTTTTTCCTTCATCTTCCGCATAAGCATCGCACGGTGTTGAATTTTTCTTTAAATATATTATAACTAAATAAAATTATAATCTAAAACACCCAAATTTATTGCAGCATAATTATGTTAGCGAAATATTATTTTGGTTAGTACATGATATTACAGCAAGCACTTTTTTAGAATACGCAGCTGACTTTCTATGTTATACCTATGTAGTATATTTTTTGGTTAGATAACTTTTTTATAGGAGAGCCTGTCTGTGATTCTACTTTGCAAAATATTTAACCTGTCCTCTACCACTGACGCAAATTTGCGTCAGGAAAAAAAAGAGCTGACGCAAATTAACAGCGGTAGAGGACGGGATAACCTTTCAGAACCTTAAAAGAACCTTCTATAAAACTCATAGAACGTTCTAGAAAGTTCGTGGAAACCTCATAGAACACCTTCAAGAACCTTCAAGAAACTTTATGAAACCTTCTAAAAACCTCATAGAACCATCTAGAAACTTCATGGAACCTTCTAGAAATTAAACATAATTTTCTAGAAATATCATGGATAATGTTGTTTTAACAAACGTTGCTTTATCATGAGTTAAAACTTAGACGACTTGACCTTGAACAGAACATTGTCATATAACTGGTTTGGTAGTTATTATTCAAATTCGCACATATAGGTATGCAGAAAACAGGATTTTTTGACCGAGCGAGCGCGAAACGCAAACGAAGCGTCTCCGTTTCAGCTAGGGCAAAAATGCTTTAATGTGTCCAGAATCCAGATGTCCGAATGTCCGGCTGTTCTCCTCTAGAGGTCGCCTTTCTCATTCGATTCTCGTAAAATTTTCTGACCTGACCCCCAATTCTCGTTGCATTCGAGATGATGTCGTTTACGAGATTAAAAGGCAGATTCACACAGTTGTGTCAAACGACTGTATGCACTGACGTTTAATCTCGATTGTGAGATTATCTCGAATGCACCGAGAATTGGGGGCCAGGTTCGATAATTACATGGACTTTTTTTGTCGATTGAGTTTTTCCTTTTTTTTTAATGGCGGGATATGGGAGTTGAACACGTAAAAAAACATATTTACGCGTGAGGTCTACAGCTCACAGAGCCACTAGTTTTAATCTACTTAAGAATAAATATTTTTACTTATAATTTTTCAATCAAAGATTTAAATTAGTAGTGGTAGGAGAAAAGAAGATGACCTCCCAAAATGAGTGTGATGATTAAGACAAAATAACCATGACAAGCAGCTAAGTGTTTGTTTCACCTGCAAGGTAGCTTAGGCGTCTAAGTGCATAAATGTATCGGTTCATTCTCATATAGATACTTTCCACATGAAATTTCCAGTTCCAATGCTTATCTAGTATTATTCCCAAAAACTTCGTTTCTTGTAGCTAATAATCAGTGAGGCCAGTGGTTACACCGCGCCACCAGCGACAACTCCGTCTGGCTGCGCTCGCCATTACGATACTGTTTTTTTTTTTATGTCAATTGACTGACAAACCGGCAGACGGCCCACCTGATGGAAAGTGGTCACCGCCGCCCATGGACATCTGCAACACCAGAGGTGCTGCCAATGCGTTGCCAGTCTAGGGAGGATGGGGAATGGGGATGGGATAGGGATGAGGGAATAGGCCTCCGGATCTCGTCACTCACCGTACGAAACGCAATAGCAAGCTATTACTTCACGCCGATATTTTGTGAGAGTGTGGTACTACCCCGGTCGAGCCGGCCCATTCGAACAGTAATCATCTAGTGAGGATTACTGCTTGGCTCTACCACTATCTACACACGTTCGATGACGCGGTTAGCCTAGTTGGGAGTTATCATGCCTCCGAAGCCAGCGCCCCGGGTTCGATCCCCGGTACGGGAAAATATTTGTGTGATAAGCACGAATGTTTGTTCCTGAGTCTTGGATGTTTCCTATGTATTTAAGTATTTTTTTCTCTATATATCGTCGTCTAGTATCCACACAAGCCTTTACAGCTTACTTTGGGACTAGATCGATTTGTGTAAAGATTGTCCCCTGATTTATTAAGAAGAAGCTGACTGACTGACTGTTCGGGTGACATCAATGCACAAAACTACTGGAACTAGAAGTCTGAAATTTGGTACAGGTATTCTTTAGGTAATGTGGGCGCCCGTTAAGAAAGGATTTTACGAAAATCAATCCCTAAAGGGGTGAAAAAAGAGTTAACGATTTTTGAAAATATCAACCCCTATAGGGGTGAAAATTTAGCAAATTTATTTTGGGGTGTTTTGAAATTCCATCCCATGAGGGGCAAAGTTTATATGGAAAATACCACAGGCGAAGCTGTGACGGGTTCTCTAGTTTACTACAAAACTGTGATGGGTATACTGACGAGGGTGTTGGTGGTGGGCACGGCGTGGTTCATGCTCTGACGCAGCGAGCGCAGGAACTGGCGCTGCGCCGGCTCGGCGGGCTGCCAGCCGGGGTGCCGGCACGAGAACGCCACCAGCGACAACTCCGTCTTGCCGCCCTCGCCCTGGTTGTACTGCGTGTTTCCTAACACAAACAAGCAAAATAACACAAACACTGCTGCTTCAACTCATCTTTGTGCGCGGCGCTATATGGTCATTGTAGAACCGTACACGTCAAAATAAAGCGTCAACTCGCTGTGGTAAGTTTCAACTGTATACCAGTTTATTTTGACGTAAACATCGGAGTTCTGTACTTATGGCAATTAAAAACAAACAGTCAGATATCCATATATATATAAATACGAAATACAGCATATCTTATATATAAAATTCTCGTCTTATATATAAAATTCTCGTGTCACAATGTTCGTTCCCGTACTCCTCCGAAACGGCTTGACCGATTCTCATGGAATTTTGTGAGCATATTGAGTAGGTCTGAGAATCGGCCAACATCTATTTTTCATACCCCTAAATGATAAGGGTGACTCACCGGGCAGGACGACGTCTGCTGGGTCCGCTACTATTATATATATAAGTTTTCGCGCCTAAACCACTTGACCAATTATGATGAATGTATAGGGAATGGTTGGCGCTTGAAAATGAAAATGAAAATATTTATTTTGCAAGTAGGCCACACGGGTTCTTTTACATGTCTGAATCTACCAGCGCTTCGAAAGGTGACATGTGCTGAGAAGAAACGCCGCAAGAAAATCAGCAGTAAGTCTTTTTTCCACTTTAAAATTACATATAACTAAAACTAACATAAAAAGTGCAACAAATAAACCTAATGGGCACAAATTAATTATAGTATACAACTAATAAGGGAGATGTATAGTCTCCGCGTCTGAACAAGTAAATTTAAGTGCCTTAGAGATGTATAAATTCTCTTGAAGAAGAACATAGGCTACTAAAATAATTATTCTATGCAGACGAAATCGCGGGCGCCAGCTACTTGATTATAAAACTTAAAATAAACATAATTACAACTGCCAAATTACTACATAATGCTAAGTGTCGGCCGTTCGAGCTCAGTACTGCGAGCGCTCTTCGAGGTTGGATCTATGTCGAATTTATTTCGCGCCAAACGAGCAATCCCAAAGTAAAAAGGGCGCTGATGGCCATACATCTTATATGGCCGTCAGCGCTCTTTTTACATTGGATGAAGGCGATCGATCTTATCGCATGTTCACTCCTCGTGGCGATAGACGGTGGCAACCCACGTTCTTTCGCTTAGATAAGCCGTCCGTGGACTGCTTAAGGCCCAAGCGGGAATGCACGTGGTGGGGATGAAAATGCCCTTCTAATAGTATTTGCTCTTATGAACTGAATTTTCCTTTTGAGATAAAGGTGTTTGTTTTAACTTTCTCTCAGAATATTGCACTATTCGGAAATATAAATAAATGTTTGAATTTTTTAATATATAATTATTTTCTTACCTCTTGTTTTTTCAGAATATTTGCCGGGGGTTTGCCAATCGGGATGGCCATGTCGCCGAATATCCAGCTAAAATTAGAAAAATTACGATAATCCCAAGTAACGTGACACGTTCATAGATAAAATAAACGAGGGAGATATGGTATGGTGGCGTGGTTCGTGTCGCTTCGATGCGAGCAAAATGTTCAAATTAACGTGACAGGCCTCCAAACACCGCCGCAGTGGCGCAACGATCGTTATACTCACAAGAGCTCCCGTAAAATGTAAAAATGCCAGGTGTGAAAGTTTGTAAAAATAGAAGTGAAAACAAAAATTCAAGTCAATATAGTGAGATAAGCTACCATCCTAAGCGTCATTTCACTTCATTTGTTTTGTCTTAAAGGAATCACGAAATAATAAACCTGCTCAAAATGCGAAAATGCTCGCCGAGAAAAGACATTTCGCACTCATCACATATCCAAGATAAAATAATTAATACGTAGCACAGTATAGTAGGTGCGCTTCGGATGATACCGGTGAAAATAAATTGACGCAACCTGATGTTTGACATTAATTTACTTCTATTTATCGTTAGTAAAGGTACTTACAATGTATATTAATTAGAATTTGCAATAAATAGGCTACATGAATATATTTTTTGTTTGTAAACAGACAGCGGTTATATATTTATGGTGTTATAAACAAGAAAACTTGGTATACCTTTTTTTATTTGGTAATAACTAATAACGGATGAATTTGTTTATTAATACCAGAAATGAATTCTACGTTATTGAATTATCCGAAAATGCTCCAAACTAGACCTTTTATTATGACTCAAGGAACAACTGTACCAAGTTTCTTACTTGTGTCATAAAATAAAGGATTGGCCATTTTTTACCTCTTAGCACCTCCATTATTAATTTATTTAACTAGTGGATAAAAAGAGCGTAAGTGTTGAAATTCACACTTTCATAAAAGTGTGGACACCGGTATGCGACCTAATCTAGCGGTCATGGCACGTCTCCCTTGTTTATTTTATCTATGAACACGTTAATATGATATTTCCACTTTTGCAAATTATCTGAATTCGACGCAAAAGAATTCAATGTCGATTTAAGTATGTCGTATGCGGTTGAGATTCTTAACAAACATGGCGCCTTTCCGAGAACTAGCTAATCAGTGTCTCAAATTATGGCAGTAGCGATAAAACGCTACGAATAATAGGAATGTTTTGTCTTGGGTAAAAAAAAAATTCTAATTAGTCCGTCACGTAGATTATCAAAAAATATTGAACACGTATTTTTAGCTTTATCATATCAATCAATATTGACAAGAGATAACGCGCATCGAAGTTCGGGAGTGGGGGCTAATGACGTCACTTAATGGTACAGAGTCATTTTTTTTAATTGACAAAAGAAAAAATAGGTATGTGTTCAATAGTCTTTAGGTAGGTAATTTCACTTTGCAAAAAACTTATCGCAGTAGTTTCATTTCCCAAACGAATCTTTAGCATATTTACATTTCGCATTTTAATCATTTGGTCAATTTATCATTTGGCATAATTTTGCTTTGCCATGGGTAGGTTAGGTTAGGATTAACTTGTGTCTCTTACGTAAGTACTTCTTTGCCAAAAAATACATTTGCTAACTGTAAAATTGCGATAAGCTGTTTTGACTAACGATTTTTTGCCAAATGATATATTGAGTAAAATAGTTTGGAATCTGATACTTTGGGAAAAGTTTTTTGCCCATACATCAGTAATCCAGTTTTTTATAATGTAAATGACGGACTAATTAGAATTTTTATAACGAACGTAATATTCTTTCAGATGGGCTTAAACCGCGTCAGTTAAAATGTTTACAAACACAGCGTTGAGTATTGCAGTGACACGAACCTGAGCGAACGAGCAGACGTCACCGATGCCGAGCACGCTGACGGTAAAGTTGCGGTAGAAGTCGACGATGTCGAGCGCGCGCGAGCGCAGCCGGTACAGCACCAGCGGGCACAGCACCGGGCTCAGCAGCTCGAACAGGATGTACACCTGTACGGTTGGATTTATGGGATAGGATCATGGGGTCTAATTAGCAACTCGTATATATCGCAACTCGTCTATGTCGCATTTGGTCTAAATATCTGCTGGTCTAAATATCTGCTGGTCTAAAAAGCAACTGGTCTACAATTTTTTTTGGGTAGCAACTGGCCTAAGTAGTAACTTGACTAGGTACGTCAAGTTTGTTGTATGGGAGCCCCCTTAAATATTAATTTTATTCTGTTTTTTTAGTATTTGTTGTTATAGCGGCAACAGAAATACATCACCTGTTTCAACTGTCTAACTATCGCGGTTCATGAGATACAGCCTGCTGACAGACGGACGGCCAGTTGCTACTCAAAACAAGTTGTAGACCAGTTGCTTTTTAGACCAAATGCGACATAGACGAGTTGCGATATATACGAGTTGCTAATTAGACCCCATCATCCAATCCGAGATAGATTATCAAAGGACCATTTGACATCATCTGACGACGCGGTTAGCCTAGCTGGTAGTGACCCTGCCTCCGAAGCTAGGGTCCCGGGTTCGATCCCCGGCAAGGGCAAATATTTGTGTGATAAGCACGAATGTTTGTTCCTGAGTCTTGGATGTTTCCTATGTATTTAAGTATTTATTTCTCTATATAAGTATGTATATCGTCGTCTAGTACCCATAACACAAGCCTTTAGAGCTTACTATGGGACTAGATCCATTTATTTATGATTGCCCAATCACACCTATCTTAGGGATTAGAAAGAGATTTTAAGCGATAAAAAATTGTAATTAGGTACAGATGAAGTGCATAATTGTTTCCATCGTGTTCTATCGGAAAAGTTCGTATTATCGTGCTCTCTCAATTAGCTTCAGCAGGCCCCCAATTCTCGGTGCATTCGAGATAATCTCAAAATCGAGATTAAACGTCAGTGCATACAGCCATTTGACACACCTGTATGAATCTGACGTTTAATCTCGCAATCGACATTATCTCGAATGCATCGAGAATCGGGTACTGACCAGTACCCATCATACCCTGCTGTCATTTTTCATTTTGACATTTGACAGTAAATAATAAAGTTTCATATTAATGAATATAAACATGTCACTCATTGAATACAATAATTAATTGACACTTCGGGTCCCGTCGTCTTCCGATTGAGATCCGAGTTTTACCGATGGAAACATATTATTGACTATATCTGTATGTAGTTGTAGTGGTGTGCTAACCGCGCGAAACTGGAAGAGCTGCTGGAAGTGCGCGGCGACGTCCTTGGTGTGCGCGCGGCCGCGCCACGCCGCCGGCAGGTAGTGCACGTGCCCCAGCACCTGCACGAACAGCTCCTCGCCGCGCGCCGGGCCCGCGCACCCGCCCAGCTCCTCCTCGCCGATCAGCGCCCTCGACACATCACACAACACAATACACTACTACGTACTGACATAGCTGGGCACAACACTGTTAATCAGTTAATCGTTAATTTATAAGTTAACTTCAAAAACTGTTAACGTATTCATTAACTTCCGTTAAAACAATCAAAGTCCGTAAAACGTTAAATAAGTACCTATTATTTGGGCGAATCAACTTTTTAGTGCCACCCGTTGCTATGGTTACACAAATGTTGTCCCTTGGACAACCTAAGCATTTTTCTATGAAACAGTATATAAGTGTCATTTGGACAACCGGGGACAAAGTAAACAACACAAAAACGTTGATTCACCCATTTGCCAAAAGGACACCGCGCGGCTTATGTCAGATAGCTTTTGATTTGATTTTGATCTCTAAATAATAAACATTATTACAAACTAATGCAAAACCCTATTTATCTACACGCATATCATAAAACCTCCATTGGTTAATCAAAAACCGTAGGAAATGACCACCATTTTGACAACCAATTAGGAAAAACCAGTGCTGCGATAAAAAAATAACATAACTTCTTTATCGTTTTTAGTAAAGAAATGAGATTAAATTTGGAACAGCTGTCAAAACTCAAGTGGGTCTCTATTCTAGTATCCATAGATATTAAAACAGTTATTGATACGAAACGTCAATTCAGTATGTTTTTTTAATATAAACTGCACAATATTTGATCTCGAGTGACGTGAGAATAGAGACTTCATTCGTTTGTCTATGATTAAAAAAAAAAATGGTCTTGACGGAGGATCCAATCGGCGCCATGTTGGTGTTTTGCTGAACGAAAGTAGAATTAATTGAATAGAAAAAGTTATTTGTAATTTACATTTTAGTTGAAAATATGAATAGTAAGTAGTCTTCTCGGAGTGTGTGTGATGTGAAAATGCGCCGGATATCGGAAATATGCAGCCACGATTGCAACAAATAACTTATTGCCAGAAAATATTGTTTCTGAACACATCATGGAGGATTTATAATATGTGTGTAGATAAAGTTATGTATGCAACTCTGCATAATTTGGCCTTAAAACACACGTGCGATCTTATTATGAAACTCGCCTATCGGCTCGTTTCATGAAAACCGCACTAGTGTTTTAAGGCCTATCATTATGCAACCGTTGCATAAACTACAATTTTACTACTATTTCATGTCCTGCATAAACTTCCATAGTACATACCAACATTTTTTATAAGTAGGTACATTACTAACGCAATGACATATGAAATGCAATTTCTATCACAAGTAACGATGAACGATTAAATTTAACTTCCGTTAAATCTTCCGAAATGTAACGATTTAATGTTTAACGAAGTTAACTTTTATAGTAACAGATTAGCGATTAACGAAGTTAACTATTTGATTGACGGTGCCCAGCTATGCGTACTGAACAGTCACGTTACGCCTAACGCGTTCAGCCTCGGTCTCCCGCTCGCCGGTCAACAGAAATTGGGCCATTATACTGAGATATGCTACCAGGGCAATAGTGGACATCTGTGTCGACACACTAATCAATCAATCAAAATGTTACTTGCATAAACAAGAGTAGAAAATGGTGTTAAATGTCTCAGTTTACCAATATGGTATGCACATGTTACATAGAAACTAAATAAAATTTTAATTAATCAAAACATACACAACACATAATAAACAAAACAGTGGGGCCAGTTCGAAAGTGTGTTTGTTGAATTTAAAATAAGAATCGTCATACTTGATTTTGACATCTTTGTGCTATACAAAATCTAGTTTGACGTTTGTTATTTTAAGTTAGGGACATTTTTTGATTAAGAAGACACCGTTTCGAATTGTCCAAGTGGCCAAATAATTAAAAGTCACATTATAAATTAAAATTGTTAATAAGTTCATTCATAGAATAATAATTATGTTGTGCAAGATAGTCAAGTAATGTTTTTCTAAATAAAAATTGCAACTTTATTAAAATGGTCTGATAAGAATTTCAATATTCTTATTGCCATACAGTTTACATTTTTTGAACATGTGATTATCTTATCCTGGGTAGGCATAGTTTGTTTCTATACGTAGCTATGTTTGATTTTGTAGTATGTAACTTAAAAATAAATGAATGTACTCTGCACATCACACTGTGTGTGCGTTTGTGTGTGAGTTACTATATTTGCCTAGCAATAAGGAGTTACTAGTAAATCTCCAGGTTACTATAAAATGTGTCTCGGAGTCGTAAACTTTAAAAAATTAGTACGAATGTCGATTACGTGACCATGGTCCAAAACACTGACTAAAATATTAGGCAAAGACAAAAGAACGCAGAAACAAGTCGCACGTTTAAAAATAAAAGGGAATAAGTCCAAATGAAATTCACTTTTGATTTAAAGTTAACTCAACCGCGTTAGAATTGAATTTGGAATGGATTCGTATTTCACGTTATCTATATATATAAAAATGAATTGCTGTTCGTTAGTCTCACTAAAACTCGAGAACGGCTGAACGGATTTATCTTATCTTAGTCTTGAAATGTTCGTGGAGGTCTAGGGAAGGTTTAAAAGTAAATAGGTTACTTAAATTATTATTCTTCGCAGACGAAGTCGCGGGCACCAGTTAGTCTCTTTTTAATTTTAAACGAGCGAAGTGTTAGTTTACCTAGAACCAGCCAGAACGCAGCCCAGAATTGTGATAATGGTGAGTACGTGCTCCACGGTCAAAACGTCTTCGTCGTACACCGACAGCACGACCAGCACGCCAAGCACACTCGCCGATAAAAACACTATATTCCTGCAATACACAATAACAAATTATCAGCCAGCGATCAGGTGCATTGTTTATGTTATACTCGTGAAAATGGCGATTAAACCAACAAATATTCGGTCGTTTACAAAACACCAGATAGCTGTTTCTGATCTGAAATATACTAGATTCCAAAAACACCCGATTTCTAATACACCTAGTTCCTGATAAAGAACCTGGGACCCGACTTCAAAAAAAAGGAGGAGGTTCTCAATTCAGTTGTATTTTTTTAATGTTTGTTACTTCAGAACTCTGTCATTTATAAACCGATTTGGATTATTTTTCTTTAATCGGTAGGATATACCTCCAGTTTGGTCCCGTTGTAGTCAAAGTCGAGTTGTGATGAGAGGATCTATGAGGAATCGATGGAACTCTTCAAATATTATAGGCACGCATATAGCAATTTTAGTATTTTCTGTAATAACTCAAGCAGTTACGTTCCTAAAGCATTATTTGGTGAAGTGGAACTGTTGATGAAGACCATAGATGATCACCGGAACTCCTAAATGATGAGTATTTCACGATTGGCGATTAAATTGCTGTATAAAGTTCTGAAGCAACTTATGTCCATGAGAATCCATGTAGTAAAATTGAAGAACCAGGAGAACTCCGCAACGATTGACATCCTTGTACCGTGGATAGCAACAGTTTGTAAATGGTGATGAGCAGTTGGCATTATGCTATTGTTACTGGATGAAGTAAATGTGTGTCGTTAAATTACAGGATAATAAATAATATGTGAAAAAAAAAACTTACTTTCCGAAGGCTATTTGAAGACGGTTTTTTTATTTTATAAATTATATGATTAAGTATATTTTTTTATTAATCAATCTGATGTTTTGGGAAAATGGTATTATCAAGAAGGAAACCGGTGTATCCGGGACGGTCCGTTAATGGACGCTCCAGATTCATTGCCGTGAACATATTCTTGTCTCTCTTGAACATAGCATATTTGACACGGACAAGTATGCGTTTACGACTAGAGATGTGTCAACTCGGTTTGCCGAACCGGTCCAAACCGAGTCAAGCTAAAGTCGAACCGACCCGGTTTGTTAGTCCACTAACTCGATTCTATAAAGAGCAACGGACCGCAACAACATTCGACGCAACATTCGAACCCGCTCGTCGACAGCGCGAGTGGGTCGGGCGAACGGAACCGAACCGACAGCGCGCGATGCCGACTCGCGCGAGCGGGCTGGGCCGGAGCAGGCGAACCGAATGGGAAGCCGAATAAACCCGATTTCTCCCGAACAGGTGGGCGGGCTACGACGACGACCATTAGTAGACCTTATCTCGTTGCAACAAAGTGTACTTAAATTCGTTCAATGGTACGGTGGCGTGACACTTGTCCTTGAGCTGAGCGCTAGAACTTAATTTAATTTTTGCATTTTTGAGTTTTGTTGTTTTTGTTTAATACGTAATATAATTTTGAACGAAACGGATGTTGTGGCACTTTAAGTGTAGTTGTTTATAATTTAGACCTCTTGTTTTCGTTATTAGAAAGAAATTAGTGTCAGCGTTGTTTAAGTTTTAATATTATTTAGTGCTATTGTTTAATATTATTTGTTCTTGGACGATGTCAGGACCGGAACCATATTATAGTGAGCAATTTATAATTTTAATTACTTATTACCTAATCTATGGCACTACCGAGGTAACGCTCACAAATGTAACAATACCCTATAAACAGTATAGGTTTAAAACCCGAACAAGTAGGTGTTTAAATTAAAATTCATGTCAAACGTAATACTACATTAATACGTTTAGGACCGTCATAGCCACTCGGTTTGATCAACCCGGGTTGAAACCGGTTTACATAGAAAGTCGAACCGTTCAACTCGGTTAGTGATATTTACGGGTTGGCACATCTCTATTTACGACGCTTTAGAGCGTTAATTTGGAGAATGCATAACAAGTGTAACGCCAAGAGTACTTACTTCGCGATCACAGTCGTAACGGGCGACGAGAAACTCGACAAATACTTAGTGGCGGGTTTGTGGGCACGATTCAGCCTGTCTCTCAATTCGTGTTCCAACTCGTTGAAGTGGCGCAGGGTCACCCGGGCATACAGGGACCACGTGCGGAGCCCTAGCGATGCCGGTGAACGCTTTATAAGCTACAAAAAGAAACAATTACGGTGATGATTTCATTAAGAGGAGCGTGAACCTACGGCTTTTCATCGATAAAGATTTCCACCCCTTAAATGCTAACCTATGTTGACCAATTTTTGAAAGGTTATCAGTCAGAATAAAATCTAGGTCTATACGTTTTGGTTTTTTCACAATAATTAATAAATTCAGTTCTACTGCTGTTTCAGTATTCTCATACAATACTAATTTCGGCGATTATTTGACTTTGTCGATCTTTAATCAAAATTCAAAAACGGATAGACCTAGATTTTGTTCTTTCTGACAACCTATCAAACATTGGTCAAAATTGGTTAACATTTAAGGGGTATAAATCGTTATCGCCTGTTGTATGAAAATGGTGATTTTTGCCGTTGGTTCACAGTCCTCTTAAAATAACACGACAAAACTACAAGTAAAAGCTATGGTGAAATGATTATTACTGAAATAGCTACGAGTCGTTCTAATATTAATCCAATGAATGTTTTGACAGAATGGAGTACAGTAACCGACAAATATGCTTTCAATGAAGTTTCAACCTTCCTCGAAGGCTATGTCGGTTGTCTACAATCATGTGCAATTCACTTTTAAACGGAGTTCTCAATACGAACCTCTGCATAATTGAAGAAGAAATACAATATTTGCCAGGCCTGTATTAATGGTGTCAGAAGAAGATTTATGAACGCCAAGAAGGTAATCTGCCTCTCCAGCTGTCGAGCCAATATCATTCGCTTGGAGTGGTCTTTGAAACATTCCCGGAGTTGCCAACAGTTCTCCCAAGGACTCCATGGACTAGCTGGTAAAATAAGTAACAATTTAAACATGTACATATACAATTTAATTTTGTATTTGCCTTTCATTCATGTCCATGCAGTCCCACTAATAATATAAAATTTTACTTAATAAAGGATGAGGCTTTTGTTTAGCATGATTTCAAAAATCCATAAAATGAAGAGTGACTGTCTAAAATAGTAGTAATATGAATACCTTTTCCCATTAAACAATATTTAACTAGAAGCTTTTTCAATGTGATATGTTTATGCGGGATATGTTTTACTTTTACAATTCACTTACAAAATAACAGAAACTCCAGATTCCACTTTAAACCCTTAGACAAGTAGTGGAAGTCCCCTATGAAAGGCACATGTATTTGTAGTGGCAGTAAGCTCTTGTTCACCATTGCCACCATATAGTTGTTAAACCTGTAATATAGAGGAACCATGTGTTAATGAGTGCTACTGTTATAAGGTTCATTACATGTTGCTGTTGCTACATAGTGAATAATCGTTTCCCATCGTATTTTTTCGGAAACGTTCGTATATGTCATGCTACTTCAGTCAGTCGTCTTGATGGGTACTGAGACTGACTGAAACAGCATGACAAAATACGAACGTTTCCG
The DNA here is from genome assembly GCA_947859335.1 of Tortricodes alternella. NCBI lineage: Eukaryota > Metazoa > Arthropoda > Insecta > Lepidoptera > Tortricidae > Tortricodes > Tortricodes alternella. The sequence goes on along the minus strand of OX401970.1, from coordinate 13,625,570 downwards.
AGAAAATACGATGTGAATGGATTATTCACTGCATCTGTACCTGAGAGTAAGAGTAAGGATTCAAAAATGCAGTTGATAGATTATTAAAAACAAAACTGATTCCGAAAACACAGAAGAAAATGAAGAAATAATATCTGTCCTTTGTTAGTAAATTGAGTAGAAACATCAAACATATATTAACTAGGGATGTCACGAATGTCAGTTTTATCACATTCGCGAATGCGAACCTCCAAGATGCGAATGTGCGAATGCGAATGTCTTGAAAGAAATAGCATAAAAAACAAACTTTTGTCATCATTTTTATACATATTTTTACAGTCAATACAATAGGTACCTACAACGTAACTAGTAATCAAAATTCAAGAAAACTACGTTATATTTAAAAAAAAAGCAATTTCGCTGCCCTTTCGACCAAAGTTAATCACGTAATACCGCTCTGCGTGGACTACGGCCGGCGCAGCGCGACAAGACGCAACCTGAACGCATTCGCATTCACAAAACTCGAAAAATTCGAATATCGATGAGAATGTTTAAAATGATGCGATTCATTCGCATATGCGAATGCGAATATTCGTAACATCCCTAATATTAAAAGGTATTTTCAGTATGAAAAGTAGTAAATTAAGATGTGAGGAGTATGGCTATTCGGCCGTACAAATTTTACATATGCGCAATAAACAAAGCAGAATATATGCATTTAACTTAAAAATGACAACAAATACAATTACGGGCCCGAAAGCAAGGAAACAGGTGCAGACTGGCAATAGATGAGCGCCATCTATTGACAGTCTGCACTTGTTTCCTTGCTTTCGGGCCCGTAATTGTATTCGTCCGTACCCGTGCGCATATGCGAATAGCTTACACACCTCTTAGTTAAACTGTCAATATATTATGTTGAAAGAGACTATACGTGCGTTTCTAAAACAATATTTTATAAGGGGAATATTAACATTACTCTACATGTCTCTATTTCGTCAATAGCGGAGAAACACAACCTTAAAATAATGTTTAAATGATTAATTTAGAACAACAATAAGGGGAGATATGCCGTTGCCACGAAAAACACCATTGAGAAATAATATAAAGTTATGATATGGTAAAAGTAATATAGATCGGAAGTAAACAATCAGCTGAGCAAAGCAAGAGGAGTAAAGGTAAAAAGTGTATTAATAAACCATTGCATACAGGCTCGATTTGCATTGTTAAGGACAGTGGTGAGTCCTAGTGGTTTATACCACTTTACTTACTGTATTTACCCACTTTTTAAAATAACCAATGGAAATCAGGCCTACAACAAGTCCAGCTTACTTCAATGTGAAATCTGATGCTATGCCTATTAACAATAATTGAACCGCAAATGTCAAACACAACGATACACAAAAAAGCACGCTACATACAACTGGCTTGAGCGTGCAATGTGCAACTGTGCCCTTGAGTTTTTCATATATTTGAAATCCCTACATTATCTTATGCAAGAGTTGCTTATCTTCAAATGGCTGAAAAGATTTTCATCAAACATAGCACGTTCGCACGCACGCACGTATAAACACACACACAGAAGCTACAATCTTATAACACCCCTCTTTAATAAGCATTCGCAATGATAAGCAAATAAGTAGTGCTTTGTGCTGAGTATTTAAAGACGTAATGATGAAATCAAAGTAAAGTTGAAAGAAAAAATACTAAAGGGTGCTCACCTGAGGATTCGATGATATATGTCCAATTCATTGATTTCTTGTTTATGGACACACATGTGGTGTTCTGGCTGTGCTTCTCTTACTCTATCTTGGACTGTGGACCAGCTTACCCATACTAGATCACTCTACAAAATAACAGTGTTTTAGTGCTTTCATTTTCTGCTCCGTACAGATTCAACGTAGTTATTATAAAAGTTACTTACATCTTTTATTTTTAGTGCATTATTATAAAACAATTTTGTGTCGTATGCATAATATAAATGATATATTGATAAAATAAATCTCATTAGCCAAATGAGTGAACACAAAATGATGAGGCACCACCTTAAAACAGTAAATAAACACATTCCAGGTAAGAACAAATCTCAGAGAAGATGTGATTAGCAACTTGTTTACCCGTTGCAATAGGGAATATGCATGAAAATCAAAATGAAGTTAAAATTATTGATTATGAAAGAAAATGTAAATAGATGCATCTCAAAGAAAGAGAATGATCATTTTCGTTTTTTTTCATGGTTAAAATAAGTGAAAAATATGTCTTTATCATAATTATAATCTTTTACATGTACGATAGTACAAAGTTTTGTAAAGAGTTTGTTGATAGCTTTTTCGGAAATAATTGCAAATTTTGTTTAAACAACATAGATTTTGTATACCTCGCCCAATACAAAGAGAGTGCTGATGGCCATAAAAGATGTATGACCATCAGCGCTCTTTTTACATTGGTTGAGGTTTACACTCTTGTATGCTGTGATGTTATAGTTCAGGTCCTTTTGTATGGAGCGATTTTGTGAGTGGTATGAAATATGATTTTTCAAAGCTTTGTATCTCAAAAAATAAACAACAAAATAATGTTTTGTATACACAGTTTGGTTTCCATTACTCAGTACTTTCCAATAAAAGATGGAAAAAATCATGCAAGTTCCTTATTGCTGTCAGTAGTTCTTAATCACAGCCTCTTAACTTATTTATACACATTATAATATCCTACTAATGCTAAAATTATGAAAGTTTGTGTGTGTGTGTATGTTTCTTACCACTCAGCTACATAACAACTGAATCGAGTTTCATGAAACTTGATATACAGTTATCTAAAGTCCTAGAATTGAATATAGGGTACTTTTTATCTTGAAAAATCATAAGTTCCCGTAGGAATAACCATTACTGAATTCCACGTCACAGGCAGAATCTACATATAATAGTTAAGCTACTTAGCTTTATACAACATCCAGTATTGATTGACATTAAATATCAAAAATAACTACAAACAGAGCCAAAATAAAAAGTATAGACTTACCACTGCCATGATATAAAGCTGACACATTCTGAACTAGAGAAGATTACATCACTTAAACTGAGCTTTTCACTCCTGTTTGCATTTGCATCATTTCTGAATAGCACTGGGTAGTCTACACAGTGTACCAAAAATGTTGAGAACCATATGATGAAAACAACTTGTAGAAGGTAAAAAAAATCTGACATTATCATTGGGTAAAATCCTCCTCTTATATAATAATGGTACATTCGAGTGAAAAATGAATCTAGGTCTTCTATATGAGTCCATCCACCTAAAATCAGAAACAGATTATTAAATATTTACCAATTATAAAATCATGGACAATATGTAAACAGTTTAATGACTTGCAAATGGTTTTATACATTGAAATACTTATGATGCTTTTAGAATTTTTACCAGAAGAATAAGTAACATGAGATAATGCAGATAAAGCTAGCTGAACAGTACAGGACACATAAAATACTTAGTTGACAGTTGTGATGTAAGTACCTTTTGTTTTGGGCACTTTATGGATGATAACGTTGGTTGCATCTTCATGCTCTTGATCCAGGGTGAGCATCATAGATGCAGCGTTACTTGACTCCGCCGTACTGCTGAACGGAGATAATTCGTTGTTCAATGTTCTATACGTATCACGGCGACTGAAATGAGCCATATTTAATTTGCCTATCACTATTGTTATTTTCTACGCCTAATTTTGCATCCGAGAGGTCATTTGCTATCATCTACATATTCTCAACTTTGTTGCAGGAAATTAATAATAACTTTTGCGAGAACAAAGCGCATAATTCATACAAAGAATTTTCATCGATCGAATATGTGTTATTGTAAATTAATAGCTAACATGGCACTGTAACTTAATTCGAAAATAAATGTATTAAGTTCAAGGCTACAATGAATTTCGTAAGTCTCAAATAGTCGATTGAAAACACTTCACAAAATGAATGAATTTACGAAAATAAACCTATCCGAATGACGTGAAAGTGACAGTTCAATTCTATTTTTTTTTTTTATGGCCTGGCTTCTGATACCTTTAAGTCATGATTTTTTGTTATTTTATTTCCTTGCATGGATTTACACTTTTGGTTTATAACAAAATACTTTGAACGGAACGAATTAAGTGACTTTGCCGCTAGAAATGGTGACTTTTGATTAAACCTTAGTGACGAAAATGGTTTAGCGACTTATCTGGCGACTTTTGGAGTACAAATCAAAACAGTTTTAGGGCCAGTACCATAGCCAGTACCCAATAGATACACTTTTTGTTAAATCTACACAGAATTATACGGTGCCAAGAGATATTTATATGGAAAACGGAAACGTGTTTGCACGACATATTGAAACTAAATTTAATTAAAGTTGCATTCATATAATGCTCTATCTTTAACTATTTCAAAACATATTCAAATCAAAACGTCAATTTTTTTTCTAATTTATGTTTTACATTTTATTAAACATTAGTATTTTTATATATATTTAAATAATAATTAAATTACCGCCACTAGCCTCTTGTGCCCCTCCACGAACAAAATCCTGAGTCCGCTCCTGAGGGCTTAGTACACTAATTTTTATCGCGCATATAAAATATTCATCCCTTTCGCACCTGCATGTTAGTTAAAAAGTGACAGATGCTTTATGTACGCGATAAATACTAGTGTGCTAGGCACTCTGGTAGAATAACTTTTAGCGAATTTTGATATCGAGTCTAGGGAATCGAATTTTTAGGAGTTGGCAACACTGCAATGAGGAAACATTGACATTTGAATTGAATATTAAGTGTTCAACAGTTATTTATATTCCAAAGAGATTATAATAATTAGTTTATTAGTGGTTAAACGAAATTTGCAATTATTTCCGAAAATACTTTTTTAGGCCAATATCGTACAAATAAAAAATGACATAAATTTGATGAGGATGTCAAATATTTGTAATACAATGAATGACCCTTAATAATAAAAAGGAACGGTCAAAATTATCATTTCTTTCTTTTACTTGCATTTATTTACATTTTCTTTACATACATAGGTACTTACATATATCACGCCTGTTTCCCAAAGAGGTAGGTAGAGACCACGGATTTCCACCTGCCACGATCCTGACACACACTTTTCGCTTCGTCTACTCTCATTAAGTTCTTCATGCACGCCCGCCAGTTCAGGGTAGGTACTCTTGACCTGGCCTTTCTTAAGCCCGCTTATATTTTCTTTAACCTTTTGAAAGCCCCAGTCGGCTGTAGCCAACGGCAGATTTCCGTGCCCCTGACGCCTCGATATGTCGTTTTCCATACTTTTGCGTCTGCTATAGCCGTCGTCGAGCGCTCGTGGCACGCTTTCGCCGTTAGCCGTGGCGTTCAAAAGGTTAACAATGTATAATTTACACCTAATTCTGATTTTCATGCATATTGTCTACTAGCTTTGACCGCTACTTCGTCCGCGTGAAATTAAGTTTGGTAATTCCCTCGGGAACTTTTTAATTTTCTAGGTATAAAAGGACATAGGGTATTCTGGACCTAAGGTACCAAGTTTCATTATAAGGTAACTATATAGGTACATACATCCGTTCAGCGGTTACGGAACTAACATACAGATAGACATAGGTACACACACGCACGCACGCACGCACGCGCACACACAGAAACTTTTGCATTTATAATTTTAGTAAGATATTGTAAGGATAGCTTTTGCTCGTAACTTCGTCCACGTAGAACTATGCAAATTTCAGTGATAAGCTACTAAAACTACCTAGGGTCAAGGCGGCAACAGTGGGTCACTTTTTTTCGAGTGATGCTCACTTGATTTGGGCGAGTGTTGGAAAGATGTAGAAGGGTTAGTATTATAGTGTAACTAATGTATATTGATAATTTTAATCGCGTTAGTTCAACAAGGTAATATTTTGGAAAATAAACAGTATTAAAAAAAAAACTCTTTTGAGTCACTGTGTACTGGGGGTGGGATACAGTGGATCTGCCCTCAGTTCACAGTGAATCATCTTTAATTTAACTCAAATAATAATGCAATTTTCAGCTTTTCGCATTGAACAAATTACTTAATAATCAGGTAACTTAGTTTTGACTACTTATTTCTCAGTCTTAAACTTTAGACGCTTTTCACACGCTCATAACATTTTTTATTTTATTTTAAGCGTTTTTTTGTCCTTATCTGTCTGTTTCCCTATTTAACGGGGCCTTGCTGAACGAGAGCCATCCTAAAAGAGAAAATTAACAAAAAATATTACAATTTGTTAAATTTTCTAAATTAATGTACTTGGCTCATGAACCACTGTATACTCATGTGATTTGAGCCACTGTGTACTAAACCGCCATTTTGGATTTAACTTATACCACGCGTGATAGTTTTGCTTAAATCGAAGTGCAGTATACGTCAAAATGACCTCAATTAAGTTTATTTCTCAGCAAAATTATTAATCCATTGGTAAAACAAAATGTTCGTGAAAAAATAGAAAGTACACCTTACCTTAAAATTCGCATTTTCTTTCGTCAAAACAAAAAAAAACATTAATTACGCGGGTTCGTTACATAGCTGACGCAAGCGAACTGGTTGTAACCTGTTTCCATCGGGAGACCTTCCAAAGAGTCAGAAAGAAAGAAGGCTATCTATAATATTTCTGACACAACGGCCAGTGCACCACTGTTGTCGCTATAGCCACTGTTGCCGCCTTCACCCTATTTGTTAGGCAACAGTAATGAGACAACGTTAGTACTTAGCTCAACGGGTGCAGATGTAAAGTCGGGTGCAAGCGCTCACACTCGAACACGCAACGTAAAGTTGACCCCGCGCGCCCGTACTGCTGAGGGGTGAACAAAGCGGACGCGCTCCAACACAGAAGGAGCAGACAGTAGTGGACTATTATCGACACCTTAGTTATCGCCTCATCTCCAAGGTTTCTAGTCCAACCATGCTTATCACGAAAGAAGATGGACAGAGATGGCGCTCCACGCGGACGAAGTCACGGGAAAAAGTTAGTTTTCTTATATATAGTGACAGAAAATTCGCAAACCAGACAACCATCACCGACGAGGACGTCTGCCCTCACGCGTCTGCCTCGTTCGGGTCGCACACTGTCACGCGCACCGCGCGCCGCGCAGCTCACTTACACACGTTCTACTGAAGATATTCCCATCGACGTAACTTTTAAACTATTTACCCAAATTAAGTGTAAAAGATCTACATCAGACATCAACTTTACATACCCAAAGCGATAAAAGTATTTATTTGGATAAGGATTAATTTAGGTACCTACTTATTATGCGATACTTGTGCATAATACAGTATTCAATTTAAATTATACTGGCTTCCACTTAAAAGAAGGATAATTTGCTGTTTTTTAGAACTTGTAAGACGAACCATTCCACTATACATTATTTTGGTGTACCTCTAACGGTTTACCTATGCAGCGCCCGCTGAAGTAGCTGTCACTGCAGGATTTTTGTGGACTTACTTGACAATTATAGTTATAATACTTTGGCCAATTTACACAATATCTTTATATATGCTATTCTGATGTATAAGCTATAACATTGTAATTTCATCAAAATCCGTACAGTGGTTTTTGCGTGAAGGAGTAACAAACATCCATAGGTACATCCATACAAACAAACTTTCGCGTTTATAATATTAAAGTAGGATATAAGTAGTAGGATTAGTGGGATGGGATTGCTGTTGAACTGGAGCTCCATTCTTTTGTGTGTATTGTTTATTCATATAGGGGGTCGTGAATAACATATAATATTCTTTGTACGATAACAATATTCTCTTTATCGAAATCTTATTATATATTCCTAGAATGTATCTTGGGTCTATAACGCGAATTCTGGTTCTTAGAGAAGTCTGCATTAATAAGTTTTCTGTACGGTGCCGACGTTATGGTCATATTCGCTTCCTCTAAGTCAACGACCGCTTCCTGGGTCACCATTTCATGATGCGTAGATTCAGTATGCGATATATATTGTTCTGTTGTCTGAGTATCCTGAGCGTGCACAGGCAGTATTTTCCTTTCAAATTCCTTTTTTATCGGGTCGTACTTGTAGGATCCGAATATCGGTCTGAAAAGTGAATTCCATGTTATCCATTTCAAACCTCGCACGACCCTAGATGTTTAAGTTCAAACACATTTCGGCTTCATATACCTATATATACTGTATTTTTTATGTGCATTATGCATAGGGCATTTTTAAGACGCCCGCAATTTTAGGAACAATTTTCCTATACATATACGTTTAAGTATTGGTTCATATCATACGAGCCCAATAATACCGAAACTGATCATTATTTTTGTTGCATTTCATAGCTTTAGGCCATAGTATAAAGAGAAGGGAAGCAGGTTATCTTCATACAAACGCACCGCACGTGGCTTGTATGTGTGCGCCAAAGTGTCTATGCGTCGCCGCACGCACACTTAAACAAATCTCGACCCGCTTAGTAAGGGGAAACGGGTCGAGATTTTGTTTAAGTGTGCATACGGCGCGCGCGGTGCGTTTGTGTGAAGATAACCTACTTCCCTTCTCTTTATACTATGTTTAGGCGGTCTGTAAAAATATTATAATGTCACTAACTGGTTCTATGTATTTGCCAGTATTTTAGAAAACAAACCTGAATACGTATTTTTGATTATTTAAAAATATGGATCAATCATGGAATTGTCACAAGGGATTTTAAGAGCAAGATACGTTTCAAATATATGGAACAACGCATTCAGGGCAAATCCCACAAGTTGGTGCACCATGAAAAAAGTTGGTCATACGGAATTAAATTTATAATTAAATCTAATGTTAAAGTTGAATAAAGAGTTACTGCTGAGTTTCTTGCATCTTGCGGCGTTTCTTCTCAGCAGATGTCACCTTTCGAACCGCTGGTAGATTCACATGAAAAAGAGCCAGTGTGGCCTTGCAAAATAAATATTTTCATTTTCATGATATTCTGAGATCACGGCTCGTTGTGGTGCCTTCCTAACAATTTCCTCGGCATTTTACTGTATTTTAAGAAATAAAACCTTTAGATATATTTGCTTTGCATTGGGGTTTAACTACGCAACATGGACAAAAAGATGCGTGCGTTGTTTTGATCTCGTACTATTACGTCAATGAGAAAAAATATTGCCAATACATTTTAGAGAAAATGTAACTTGGACAACATTAGCTAAATAAAATACATTTTATCTACACCCATATCATAAAACCTCCATTGGTTAATCAAAAACCGTAGGAAATGACCACCATTTTGACAACCAATTAGGAAAAACCAATGCTGCGATAAAGAAATAACATGACTTCTTTATCGTTTTTAGTAAAGAAATCAGATTAAATTTGGAACAGCTGTCAAAACTCAAGTGGGTCTCTATTCTAGTAACCATAAATAATAAAACAGTTATTGATACGAAACGTCAATTCAGTATGCTTTTTTAATATAAACTGCACAATATTTGAGAGCGAGTGACGTGAGAATAGAGACTTCATCCGTTTGTCTATGATTTAAAAAAAAAATGGTCTTGACGGAGGATCGAATCGCCGCCATTATGTTGACGTTTTGCTGAACGAAAGTAGAATTTTGTTGAATTGAATAGAAAAAGTTGTTTGTAATTTACATTTTAGTTGAAAATATGAATAGTAAGTAGTCTTCTCGGAGTGTGTGTGATGTGAAAATGCGCCGGATATCGGAAATATGCAGCCACGATTGCAACAAATAACTGGTTGCCAGAAAATATTGTTTCTGAACCCATCATGGAGGATTTATAATATGTGTGTAGATAAAGTTATGTATGCAACTCTGCATAATTTGGCCTTAAAACACACGTGCGATCTTATTATGAAACTCGCCTATCGGCTCGTTTCATGAAAACCGCACTAGTGTTTTAAGGCCTATCATTATGCAACCGTTGCATAAACTACTATGATATAATTACTGGTCCAAATCCCTGCACCTCGCAAACGTTTCTCCGGCCCGTAAAATAAAGATATTATTTGTTCTTTAGGTATGCAAGGACATTTTATGACAACTAGGTACTGATTTTGCACCTATTCGACACGTGGCTCTGAAATGGCCCGAACACACGCCTCATCTTCTCGATCTCAGCGGCCCTAACATGCAAGACTCAAAGATAAGGTAAACCCGTTTATCTCTATGACTATCTCTTCTCTTTCGTCGGCACGTGGGAGGGACGCACTTAGAGATAAGACGGTTTAACTTACCCTTGTGTCCTGCATGTTACGGCCGCACACTACGAACGTATACCAACCGCGAGTCTTACCCTGAATGAGTCTACGCGCGAAGCTCATTTACCTGCCTTTATCGTGCTGTCGGGTATAAAACTAAGTTCAAAGGATAGACACTTACTGTTTGTAGTTATCATCTTTTATGAACCGCTTTATCGCACTTTGTTTTCCAAGTACTCTAAAAACAAGCAAAAAGGTTGGCTGGACACGTTCCCAGAGCGTTCAATGAGGCAGATGATGTCTCATGTCCAAATAATTTTAGGTTACAGTGTATGAAGAATTTGGTAAAATACATGAATTACTCACATACGTAGTTAGGTACTTACGTACTTTTATCTATCGGGATATGTTCGTTAGGAGACAGCAAAGTTAAGATTTACATACCTAATAATGTTTTGCCTCCTAAGCACTAGTTGCATTGTGCATATAAAGCATTGGTATAATATATAAACCTATATATATAATAATAACAATAGGGAATATCTGTCGCTGTTTAAATTTAGTTACAATGCGATAGACACTTTATATGCGCGATAATAGCTAGTGTGTCCAAAGTAGAAGAAACTTAAAACACACCGATACAATTTTACAGAAACACAAAAATCAGAGAAAATTAACAATGAATACATACAGACATGAAATATGTAAAATTGCATACAGTAGGGAATACATTTTTAGTATTGCTGTCAAACACGACTGAACATGTGAACACGCTTCAAAGAAATCATTGTTTTTGTTAAACTTAATAGCGACCATAAATATTATTTTATAACGGTTTGCAATCGTTCAATATTTTTTATTTTGTTGGATTTTCAGTTACACAACACACTCACTGCAGATCTTCGTATCGGTAAAATAGAGCGTAGGTATGTTTAATTTATTCGGTTTTTACCTATTTCCATGGACCAATAGGACGTAATTTAGGGAAAAGGATCCAATCCACAATAAAACCTATTAGGATTTTAGACATTATATCGATGACATAGAAGTTAATTATTAATGGAAATTATTTCGGTTTGGATCCTTTTTGCTAAACTACGTCCTATAATACAAGAAGACTGTCAACCTCTATACATTTGAGCGTACATCGGAGCTTTGACCCGCCAAATATTGACAAATCCTTAAATTTAGGCCGTAATTCGTTCAAACAACAATAGTTTATTTCGAACAACTGCCAGTTTTTACAAAAAACGTGAAAAAATCCGAATCATGGATAGTTTGAAGACAAAAATGATTTATTTTAATTTAATTTGTTTGAATATCTCCCAGGCTAACTCTAATAGTATTGAAGTTACTACGGGAAAACTGATTCCATACTGATATGAAATACTTAATATTTGGTACAAAATTAAATACTCTTTTAAACAAATCCATACTAATATTATAAATGCGAAAGTAACTCTGTCTGTGTGTCTGTTATGCTTTCACGGCTAAACTTCTGAACCGATTTTGTATGGAGACAGCTGAGCTCTGGAGAAGGACATAGGCTACTTTCTAAAGACAATCAACCCCTGAAAGAGTGAAATGCCGCTAAAACCCGCCGCTTTAGCAATACATTGTCGAAAAATTCGTTATATTTTAAAAATAAATTTCCACGCAGACGAAGTTGCAGGTAAAAGCTAGCAGAATAATAAGCCAATTCAATAGGTAGGTCAATAAGATTTACCTAGAGTTCACAATTATGTACGAAACTAGTCATCGTCGATGGGAAACTGAACACAATTTTCCTTTGTATGCGCGAGAATTAATTTAGGAAAATTTGAACTTCCGCCACTTTTCAAAGATCTACTCTATCCCTCTCTATTAAATACAAAACCATTGAACATGAGGGAGAGGTTACGACGTTGTCAGGTCAGGGTTTGACAAGCGCTGGCAGCAGTGTAGGCGTAACGCAACGAATGGGCGGCGCCACCCTCTTTCGCAGTTGCTATCTGAACCCTCCCTTTCATAGCCCTCCGGGGCTCACTACGGGCTTTACCGCACACCTACAGCTCGTCTTCTGAAATTAGAGATAAACGGTCGTTAAAAATAAAACAAATGTGTCGGTAGTGAAGTTATCGATTAGAGGTTAGTGGATAAAGTGTCGCACGATGTTTAACATGGACGGAGTGAACGGTGACCGCTGTCCGCCCGTAGAGAGCACCGGCGTGGTGCCGATGAGTCTGGGCGGCTCTCCGACCTCCGCCAATGGCTCCGACCTCTTTCTTTACGACGACTCCTCGATGTCCGACGGTAGTCTTTACGCGAGCGACCAAGAAAACCTTTCCAAACCGAGAAAACGGTAAGCTTATGGTGAGACTTAATTGTCTGTCTGTCTGCTTGTATGTCACAGCCGTTTATCTCAGGAACTACTAATTCATGAGTGTGAACTTTAGAATAGTTATAGAACTTACGTGCCCCCATACATTTCAGGCACAAAACGGTTAATTATATTCAAAATTTTCCTGAAAAAGGGGGCCGCGGAAGTGGTTCGATATTTGAAAGCAAAGCAATAGGTTCAAAAATAGTGTCATATGAAAGCGCTTTTCTAAAAAAAATTGACAAAATGACTGTTCCCCCTATCTCCCAAAAATCTCAAATTATTCACACAATGAGGAACTTAGGTATGTTTTACAGGCAAAAATAAAACTAAGTTTCAAATAAGTAGGTATTATTGTTTTCGAGAAAACATAATAAAACTGAATAACTTTAAAAATACGTATCAGGCTCGAAAGTTGCATAGATATAGGAACTTGCGAAACTGAGTTCTTATTTGATTTAAAACCTGCCTATGACGGTAGGTTTAAAAATATGATAACCCAGTTATTAATAGCTATTTTTTAATTTTTAGGCCTCTGTACCTAAAAGTAACCATCTTTTTTATGGGCAAGTACGGGACTCGTACTTGACCGGTTTTTTTTATGTTTGAGATTACTAGATGCAGTTTTGCATTTACTATTAGCGCTCAGCGGCATCCACTAGGTTGCAAAATTGTAGATCTTCATAAATAGCGCCGATGGGTCCCGAACCGACTGCACAGCACAATAATGTATTTTTCATCACACTTGCTCGGAAAGGGTGTTATTATACGCAGGCGTATAGAGCAGCTATAGCCGATTTAACTCCTCTACGGGCCCCGCCGTCAGCGGGAGTTATAAAACATACAAAATCCATAACTCCCTAGGGAGTTATGGATTTTATATGGTTTCGAACTCCCGCGGGCAGTGCGTGCCACAAGCCGGCGGAGCTGCTCGGGAGCCGCAGCCGGCGGGGCGCGCGCGAGCCGCAAGCCGGCGGAGCTGCCCCGCGCTGTTCGCAACGTACTTACAGTTTATGAACACCTACCTGATGGTAATTCACGGTGAAAAATGGGAATAAAATTAATATATATACTTTTCTTTTGTCTAATTTTTATTTTATTTCCTCGCAAATGTGATGAAAAACATTGTGTGTATCACGGGCAGTAAGGGGATAACAAACACGAGTCATAAAAGTCCTCGCCTTTCGGCGTCGGGCTTCCAACAGACTCTCGTTAGTTATCCCCTTCTTACGGCCCTAGATGCACAATGTACTATAAAATTATGATTGAATAGTAGTTTATGCAACGGTTGCATAATGATAGGCATTATAACACTAGTGCGGTTTTATGAAACGAGCTTTTAGCGAGTTTCATAATAAGATCGCACGTGTGTTTTAAGGTCAAATTATGCAGAGTTGCATACATAACTTTATCGGCACATATATTATAAATCCTCCACGATGTGTTCAGAAACAACATTTTCTGGCAACAAGTTATTTGTTGCAATCGTGGCTGCATTTACGATATCCGGCGCATTTTCACATCATCACTACTATTCATATTTTCAACTAAAATGTAAATTACAAACAACATTTTACAATTCTACTTCCGTTCAGCAAAAAACCAACATGAATGATGAAAGCACTAAAGCAATAATGGCGGCAATTCGATCCTCCGGCAAGACCATTTTTTTTAATTCATAGACAAACGAATGAATTCTCTATTCTCATGTCACTCGAGATCAAATGTCGTGCAGTTTATATTTAAAAAAAACACATACTGAATTGATGTTTTGTGTCAATAACTGTTTTAATATCTATGGATACTAGAATAGAGACCCACTTGAGTTTTGACAGCTGTTCCAAATTTAATCTCATTACGATACTAAAATCGATACTGTAATAACATTACAGAACTGGTTTTACCTAATTGGTTGTCATAATGCTGGTCATTTCCTACGGTTTTTGATTACATTATGGAGGTTTTATGATATGGGTGTAGATAAATGTAATTTTTTAATTATACTTAGTGAAAAAATCAAAATGTATAGATTTTGTTCTGACTGAACACCTATCTAAAATTGATGAACATCGGTTAACATTTAAGGGGTGGAAATCTTTATCGCCTTTTATATGTAAACCTGTAGGTTCACACTTCCAGATATTTCTAGTATTTGAGAAAGTAAATTAAAATGAGATAACCTGCAAGCTCGTATCACAGTCGACATTGCATTAAATACGAGCTTAGGGAAGGTATCCCTCATTTTACTTCATGGGTAGGTACGGGACTCTCTGTGCGAGAATCCGACTCGCACTAGACGTTTTTTTTAATGTAAGATTAATGTTTAGTATAAGGCATTAAAATATATAGTAAGGAACTGCTCAAAGCAATTTTCGCAATGCTTACTTTTGAGGTGTCAGAACGTGAATCTGACACCATCGCAGGTTTAGTGGCACGGCAACCACCATCCATGACACCAGTTTAAGTGACACTGTTATAATTGAAAAAATGCCCTCCCGCATCGTGCGGTGTGAGACCCCGCAGCATCACCGAACCCAGCGCCCACATTGATATGATAGCGTGTGTGAATCATGCAATACTAGACGTTTGTGTGTATGTCGTAAGAACTAAGCAATCAGCAATAGGGTGTGAGTAAGCCATGGCGCTGGTGTTTGACAACCTGCTATGAGACTTGTTACACGAAATTGTACCGATACGAGGGGCGGCTGAAAAGTTATCTACCTAACTATGAAACAAAAGACGATCATGGCTAGTTTATTTTTTATTTTTCAATATAGTCTTCTGACAGGGAAATGCACTTATTACATTTATAAATTAAAGACATAAACACGTTGAAAAAAAAAACTTTAGGTTTATCATCGAAAAAGTCATTAACAGCAGCCTTCATGTCGTTATCGGTTACGAATCTTCGTCCCCTCAGTTCTTTCTTCAAAAGTCTGAGCAGGAAGTAGTCGGATGGGGCCAAATCTGGACTATATGGAGGGTGGTTGATTACTTGGTACCCATTTCCATTAATTGCTAGCTTCGTTAAGCGAGCAGTATGCACAGGTGCGTTATCATGCAAAAGCAGAATCCTTTTACTGAGTTTGCCCCTTCTTTTTTTCTTTTATGGCTTCTCTGAGCTGGTCAAATAAATCTGCGTAATATTCAGCATTCATTGTAGTTTTTTTTGGCAAGTAATCTACAAGCAGAATTCCTTCCGCATCCCAAAAAAATGTTGCCATTACTTTGCCTGCTGACGGGCGAACCTTAAATTTCCGAGGAGGCTTTTCATCCTTGAATTTCCATTGTAATGACTCCTGTTTACTTTCGGGATCCCACTGCCGAATCCAAGTCTCATCACAGGTTACTATTCTAGAAATAATTTCCTCCTCTTTTCCACGGCTCATGTCTAAAAATTCCTCGCAACATTGAACACGTCTGCCCTTGTCAAACGGAGTCAACATTCTAGGGACCCAGCGTGCACTAACCTTAGACATGTGCAAATGTTCATGAATTATTTCATTGACCCGTTCTTTACTAATGCCCACATCCCTGGCTAACTCCCACTGCTTAATTCGGCGGTCTTCTAAAATAAAATTTCTCACTTTGGCCACATTTTCATCGGTGACAGCGGAAACTGGTCGCCCACTACGAGGATCTTCTTCAAGGCTCTCACGGCCAAGCTTAAACTGTTTCGACCAGAACTTTATTGTAAATTCAGAAGGGCACGAACCACCAAAAACAGGTAACATACGCAGTCTAATCTGCGAGGGTGTATTTCCTTCTTTAGTGAGAAATTTTATCACTGCACGCTGCTCAATTTTAATCAGATTATTTTTTTCTTGCGACATTTTGAAAACAATCCAGTCCCAAAAAAAGCGGGAAGCAAGAAACAAATGAATGTTGGTGATTTTGAAAATAGAATAACCAGTGAACACGACCTTATAGTGGCCAGTATTATTTTCGCATAACATATAGGCTAGGTAGATAACTTTTCAGCCGCCCCTCGTAGGCATATCCTTTTTTGAGATCTTTGGTATAAGGTAATTTGGAGTAATGGTTGTAGATCAGAGTTCCGGCGGCACCACAAGCGCCGGTCCCGATGCCCGCAGCAGCAGGTCCAGCAGCGCCAGGCGGCCAACCTGCGCGAGCGCCGGCGGATGCAGTCCATCAACGACGCCTTCGAGGGCCTCCGCGCCCACATCCCCACCCTTCCTTATGAGAAGCGGCTGTCGAAGGTCGACACGCTTAAACTCGCTATAGGGTACATCAGCTTCCTGGGAGAATTGGTATGTTAATGTGATCTACATTAAAAATAAAACAGACTTCAAAAAGTAACAATGACTGGCCTTCTTCAGTACGAGTAAATTAACTAGAATCACTAGTAAATCAAATATATCGTTCTTTTAT
This sequence comes from Tortricodes alternella, assembly GCA_947859335.1. Taxonomy (NCBI): domain Eukaryota; kingdom Metazoa; phylum Arthropoda; class Insecta; order Lepidoptera; family Tortricidae; genus Tortricodes; species Tortricodes alternella. Next base: position 13,608,657 of record OX401970.1, on the reverse strand, counting down.
TTAGTGATGAAATCATATCGAAGTCGGTGGCAATTAACGCTTCGATATATATTTATTTTATCACTAAAACAAAGATATTTTAAGAAGGCAAGTCATTATTTCGGTTTGTTAGATAGGTGCCTTAATCACATTTTTCATCGGCACGTAGGTACATATCAAGTTTATGTCAAATAACCATATTAATTTTGTACTTCGATATCTTATGTTATTCATTCGACCATTCGTGTTGTATGTATTGCGAACGTTATAGATTACTATCATTATTCATTTAGGCTTTCGACATTCTAGACTGCGACATTCAAGTTTATAACATTTTATTTTAGATGTTTTGCTACGTAATATATAACCATAAATGTATGGGGAGCTCCCCAGGCTTAAAACCGCTTGTTATTTTCATTATTTGCCAGTATTTATGGCATAACAACGCAAATTCTGTAATAATTTCAACCTTTTACCTCTTCCCGTTGTGGAGCTAGAGGCCACCGACAGACTTTGTAGAGGCCACGGACGGACGTTGTAGGCTCAGTAATAGGGTCCCGTCGATCCCTTCGGCTACGAAACCCTAAAAATGGAAAACCATATGGAAAGGGCTGATTTCAGCGTGCACCGTGCAGTAATTGCGGCAAGTGCATCCCGCGGCCGCGGGCCGGCGGTGCCGGGCGCGACCCCTGCCCGGTCGCCTATTTGTTTGTGCACCTTGTATTGATCGATACCGTACGTGCCCCGATAGACAGTCTATTTCATGAAGTACTGTTCTTATTGTATCATCCTGTTTTCACTTGATATGTTTTCATTTTTCTTGATTTTATTCCTATGCTAGTATTTCTGTATTTCCTTATTACTTATGCAAAACTCAAAGGCAAATACATTTATGGAAGAAACAAAATAACATGTAAAAGACATTATTTATTAATGGAGTATTACGCATATGGATCTAATTTCGTATATAAGTACAACTTTAGTCCGCCTACACCAAGCATTAATTAGAACTTTCAAGCATGAGAATTAAAAATACCGGCCAATTGTATGTCGGACCCTGCACAATTTGGGGTTCCGTACTCCGTAGTCAAGTCTGCGTCTGGCCTCCAAGCACCCAACGCTATTTTTAAAGTGAAAACTTCTTTAGGCGCGTTTGGGCTCTTTCTGAAGGGTTAACGAAACTGAACCTTCACGCTCAAATCGGTGACGCTGAATGGGGTGGTATACTTGAGTGAGTGAGTGAGTGCGACTGCGAGTGCGAGTGCGACTGTGAGTGCGATTGCGACTGCGATTACGACTGCGACTGCGAGTGCGATTGCGACTACAATTCCGACTGCAAGTGCGAGTGCGATTGCGACTGCGATTACGACTGCGAGTGCGACTGCGAGTGCGATTGCGACTGCGATTACGACTGCGAGTGCGACTGCGAGTGCAACTGCGACTGCGATTGCGACAGCGACTGAAACTACGAGGGCCAGTAGGAGTGAGAGTGAGTGTGTCCGTGTGTGTCCGTGTGTGCCCGTATGTATCTACCCGTGTGTGTCTGTATCTGTGTGAAGGGACCATAGAGGAAACTTATTTCTTGTACACCCACCGTTTCATCATTTTACATTGATTACATTATATTTCATATAAATAGCATGTACAATAGGGAAATGCATAATTTTTTGTCATCTTGTATTGGAAAGTGCTGAAGCCGATCTGTGTTCGCAAAACGTTATTTATGTTGTTTATTTTATGAGTTATGAAGCTTTGAAAAGTTCATACCACTCGCAAAAACACTCCATACAAAATGGACAACAACGATGACGTCACAGCATTCGTTAGACTGTACAAAAGGTACGGCGTTTAAACGAAATTTGCAATTATTTCCGAAAATACTGTTTTTAGACCAACATCGTAGAAATAAAACGACATAAATTTGATGAGGGTGTCAAAAAAACTAAAATCAGAACTAAAAAGAAATCTATATTTTTCACTCATTTTGACCCTAAATCAAATAAAAATAAATAGTCTAAATGACCTGCTTGTTTCTGTAATATGCCTTTGTTTAGATTTACTTTCATAATATGCCTATGATTTAAGCCTCATTTTGATTTTTATGCATATTCCCCATTAACAGTTTCAGCTATGGCGGTTTGGAGACACGTAACTCCTTACCGGTCCCAAAAATTGCTTATGACACGCCTATAATAGTTTTCAAAGATTTTTTATTTATTTATTTATTTAACAACGGCACCCAGTTCGAGGTTTTAGAAAAGAAAACATATTTTTACCCTTGCTTTAGGGTCAAGGCGGCAACAGTGGGTCACTTTTTTTTCGAGCGATTTCACTTGATTTGGACGAGTGTTGAAAAGATGCAAAAGGATTAGTATTATAGTGTAACTAATATATTTTGAATATTTTAATCGATTTAGTACCACAAGGTAATATTTTGGAAAATAAACAGTATTGAACACAAAAACTTATTTTAGCCACTGTGTACTGGGGGTGGCATACAGTGAATCGGCCCTCAGTTCACAGTGAATCAGACAAGTTCACAGTGAATCATCTATAATTATAACCCAAATAATAATGTAATTTTCGGCTTTTTATCAATCTTTATTTATTTAATTAACCAAACAATAAATGTAACATTAAATAAAAAAAAATATATTGTCTTTAAATTTATAATCAAGTTACTTAAATTTAAAAACATTAGACTCTTTTCTCTCGCTCATACCAATTTTTTTTAAAAAGCGTTTTTCATGTCGTCAACTGTGTGTTTCCCTATTTTACGAGGCCTTGCTGGAAGAGCCATCCTGAAAGGAAAAACTAACGAAAATTATTACTTCTTGTAAAAATTTCTAAACTAATGTTTGAGCACTTATTATCAGTAGGTACCTAAAGTACACAGTCACCACAGTGTATCATGGACCACTGTGTACTCAAGCGATTTGAGCCACTGTGTACAAAACCGCCATTTTGAATATAACTTATACCACGCATGATAGTTTTGCATAAATCGAAGTGCAGTATACGTCAAAATGGCCTCAATTAAGTTTATTTCTCAGCAAAATTATTAATCCATTGGTAAAACAAAATGTTCGTGAAAAAATAGAAAGTTCACCTTACCTTAAAATTCACTTTTTCCATCGTCAAAACAAAAAAAACATTAATTACACGGGTTCGTTACATAGCTGACGCAAGCAAACTGGTTGGAAACTGTTTCTATCGGGAGACCTTCCGAAGAGTGAGAAAGAAAGAAAGCTATCTATAATATTTTTGACAAAACGGCTAGTGCGCCACTGTTGTCGCTATAGCCACTGTTGCCGCCTTCACCCTACGTGTATAGGCCCAGCGAATTTTTTGGACAGTGGGACCCTCGCCGCGCGATATAGTATCGGGAAAATACTAAATAGGTAAAAAGCAAGTGTTTGATGAACTTTTGAATAAGTAAAATTGAAGTGTTTGATGAATAGATGTCACCTTCCGAAGCGCTGGTAGATTCAGACGTGGAAGAGCCCGTGAGGCCCACTTGCAAAATAAATATCTTCATTTTAATTTTCATTTTACCCCGCAGGTGCGTGCTGACCGGAATTCTCCCAGTAATATGCTGTCCAGCTCAGGGAAGATGCATAACAAAGAAGAGCAAAAGAAGGTCGTTATACGAGGTAAGTGGTTTTAATAATAATATGTTTTAGGGTGGGCTAGATATCAGACACAGACCTAATAAAAACAAACCGTCATGAGCATGTCGGGTCATGCTCAGTGAAGGATTCCGTAGCTATTATAACTTTGAAAACCACTACTTTGGATAGTTTTCTATTCAAAGATAATTGGTGCTATTTTCGATGATTTTCAGTTAGCTATGAACCAATTAAACCTATTTGATCGTATTAGTTTTCCTTTAAACTTCGTTATATAAGCTTTCATTTATGATATTTTTAATTTTTTTACTAATAGGGTATATCTTTTTTTTAAGCAAACTATTCTTTCAGAATCATATGCAAAATAATAATTTGTGATACGGAATCTATACATACTTACCTACCTATAATAAAATTGTAAAGTGGAGAGATCTGTACAATGAAGATAACACTGAAAAAATGCTATGGGGGCTTCACAATGAGCATTACAACATCCCAGTGGTTTTGGAAATTCAGGTCTGTTTGTCTGATTGTGTGCACGATAAAATTTAAAACTACTTGGTGGATTTCGGTATTATACCTATTAAGTGAAACTTCAGGCAGGACATAAGCCATAGAAACCTTTGGAAATAAAACTGGGAGCGATTAATGAATAAGGGGGTCGTTTTTAGACCTATAGAATTTTTTTATGCAATGAGTTTATTAACTTGAAACTTGGTAGGTAACTATAACTATTGAAAACAAACAATTAGGTATACGTTATAGAAAAAAATTAAACTACCCTAAAAAGGGATGCCTTAGGGTGTTGAACTTTGTATTGGAAAAACTGATTCCATTTGTTTTACCATACAAACAAAAAATATGTTGTTTCCAACATGCTGCGCCCACCAGAACATAAATACTTTTTTTAACATGTGCACACTTATTAACACCCTTCTAGACAATACTTAAAACAAATGCTTAGCAAATAATAATAAACATAAAAGTTACTTAAAAAAATTACATTATCATAAACCGTTTTCACTTCAAAACAGCGTTATCAAATTTTTGTTACACTACTAATGCCGACGAAAGATAGTCAGAGAGATAAACGGGTTTAACTTATCCCCGTGTCTGGCATGCTAGGGCGTTTTTTTTTTCGAAAATCTTGGTCGTATGTCTGCACTACCTACCACCCATTCCGCCCATTCACAGTCCGACGGGTCAAAGTATTAGCAAGACATGTCAAGTACAAGCTCTATAAATAGTACAGTTTACAAAAAGATTTAAAAAAAATTGGCGTGAATATAAATCGAATAGATATAAGTTATCTGTGAAAATTTACGGATGTTCCACTTTAGCTCCTGAACCACTGGAACGATTTGATTAAATGGGGTAGGTATCATATGATTAGGGGAGGACGTGCAAGTGTCATAGGCTATATAAAATTCTAAGGGTGCATATCAGAAGGAAAAATGATTTTTATATCGCTAGTCGGGTTTTACTTTTTATTTAACATTACTTTTAATTTTTATTACAAACTTTTTGCAGTAGTTGAAAGAAAAGAAGATAATGCACCTCGCATCAAGTGATGTATTATTGCGCTCGTGTTTTTGGAGCCCTCGCTTACGCTCAGGCTCCAAACTAACACCCAGCGCAATAATCATTTTGTGCTTGGTGCAACAATTACTATTGTATGCAAATTTATTGCTCTAGAGCAAATAAGTGGTGCTTTGTGCTGAGTAAGGACAAATGATGAAATTAAAGCGTAGTTGGAAGAAAATATATTTTTAGGGTTCTGCACCTCAAAAGGAAAAGACGGAACGGAAGGACAATAAGATCACTCGTGTGTCTGTCTGTCTGTATATCTGTCTGTCCATCTTTCACACCCAATTTGGGGGATAGTTTTAGAATGTAAATTAGAAAAAAGAATGCACTATGGCTTGTGACATCAAATGAAAGGGCTCATTGTAAGGATCTTAATTTTTTTTTATAACTCAAGCTAAATGGTTTTGTAGTTATTTAGGAAAATAGGCGAAAATAGACCACGCCCCCTTATCTCAGAAACTAAGCGGCATTAAAATTTGAAAAAAAAAAAACTGAAAATTGTTCTTTACCTATACAAGAAAACCTATAAGAAGTGAAAATGAAAATGAAAATATTTATTTTGCAGCTAGGCCACATGGGCTCTTATACATGTCTGAAGCTACCAGTCAGTGGTATATAAAGTAACATAGGAAACTTCATGTAATCACGGAACCCTCTCCACGCGAGTTTAACTCGCACTTGTCCGGTTTTAGGGTTCCGTACCTCAAATGGAAAAAACGAATCACTCGTGCGTCTGTCTATCCGTCTATCACAGCCAATTTGCTCCGAAACTACTGGACCGATTGAGTTGAAATTTGGTAAAATAGAAAAAACGTAGTTAGTTGCAGAGCAATTTTTTTAGCTCGCATATCCTATAAAAATGCAAAGCATATAGAAAGGGGTGATTTCAGCGTGCACCGTGCAGTAATTGCGGCAAGTGCATCCCGCGGCCGCGGGCCGGCGGTGCCGGGCGCGACCCCTGCCCGGTCGCCTATTTGTTTGTGCACCTTGTATTGATCGAAACCTTGCGTGCCCTGATAGACAGCCGCTTACATTACTGTTCTTATATTATTATCGTCTTGTTTTTGCTTGATATACTTTCCTCTTTCTTGATTTTATTCCTATATTTCCTTATTCTACAAAACTCAAACGGAAGAAACAATAGAATAAGATGAAAGAAACCTTATTTGTTAATGGAGTATTTACGCATAGGTATGGATCTAATTTCGTATAAGAGCATAAAAGTGCCACTTTAGTCCGACTACACCAAGCATTCCTTAGAATTTACAAGCATGCGAAGTAAAAAGACCGGCCAAGTGCATGTCGGACCATGCACAATGTAGCGCTCCGTACTCATGTCTATTTTTTTAATAAAGTATATGCCATAATCTGTACTGGAGATGTTGGACGTTTTGGCATAGCTAGATGTTTTACAGAATAATAAGTTCTAACAAGTTAGTCACCTATAACTTATGAAACTATAGTTTATAACCTTTTGACCGCTAAGCATGTCTGAGAAGTAACACGAATTTCAACTTTAAGTCAAGGTAACGAAGGACTTTTTTACCCTGTATCCGCTGACGGCTGCAGCCAACTGTGGCGATCAAAAGGATATACAACGACACCCCGTTCGAGTTAGTAAAATAGAAAACATTGATTTACCCTTGACCGGAGATAGCGATAGATTTATTTTTTATGTTTGTGCGCGGGACGAACATTAATACTAGAGATGCAACGGATAGTGGTTTGGCCGGATACCGGATACCGGATATCCGGCCCCACACGAGCTATCTCTAAAGCTGTGTTAGCTTACGCGGCCTTCGCGCGGCGAGCAAGTTTCAACTTGTTACGAATTGTAAGTGCCGGTGAAAGCCTTTGAGGTTAAATACGCGCCTTATTACGTCAGTTGGAAATATTCGAGCGTGCACGACGTGATGTCATATGTTAGTTTTATACTTAAATAAAAAGAAACTAAGTTTTAATTTTATAACTGAAATTGATTTTGTTTATTTCTGATGGCTTTTATTTGTTTTATTGTATTTATGTTCCAAGCTTGTACTATCCGGTATCCGGCCGGATACTGACTCACTATCCGGTATCCGGCCGGATAGTAAAATCATGGCCGGATAGGCCGGATACCGGATAGTAACCGGATATCCGTTGCATCTCTAATTAATACTCGCGCAAAATTTCAGCTTTCTAACTTAGTTTTCGAGTGAAAGTGGCTGCGACAAACAAACGGACATGGCGAAACTAGAAGGGTTTCTAGTTGGACTACGGAAACCTAAAAATACCATTAAAAGTAGATAAGATGTCAATCGTATTTATTAGGCATGCTGGGATCCACAGCCGGTAACGTCATCCATGCGACTATAAATAATGCACCCTTGTCGATTATCGTCTAATCGTTTACGATGTCATTATTAATTTACTTACTCGTACATGAAACACTTCTGCATTGGCGCCAGAGATCGCTCTACGGGTTAATGATGCCGTCATCTAAAGTGTCTTCAAAAAAAACATAAATTAACAAAGTTCAAGAACTTACTCATTAATAAAATCTCAGAAACTCATTCGAACCATCAAGAGGAAATGAGGAGCCTATTTCGGTGACGTGCTAGGATACCTCTCACATCTCCTTCATTCTATAATTATAGGAAAGATAATGAAACAAGAGATGCGTCGGAAAAAGAAATCATGGTTGAGAGAAAAAGATTGGGAACTTGTTGGACTTCCTTTTGGGCTACTTACTATTTACTAGTTAACATAATAAAATTAAATAAAAAACCATGTCCTTTGATGAATCCTATGATGTTGATAGGTCTTGATTAGTAGACTAAATCTTATTATGGCAGCTAATGCTGATGTGTATGCAGGCTCATCGTTCCTTTGTGTTTTTAAAAATAAGTAACAAGCTGATTTAAAAAATATCGTTCATTTATAACAATATGATGTAACGTAAGTTTGGGATAGTCCAATGACTTTCGACTCCAAAGTAAGGTTCTAGTCATCACATTGCCTGATACATACGAGTATATACCGATATAAAAACGTCTGCGGCCCTAACATGCAAGACACAAGGATAATTTAAACCGTCTTATCTCTAAGTGCGTCTCTCTCACTAGTGCCGATGAAAGAGATAGTCATAGAGATAAACGGGTTTAACTTATCTTTGTGTCTTGCATGTCTTGCATCCTAGGCTCCTCTGCTGCACTGGTAGTAAAGAAATAGCATAGAATACGTGCAGATGCTTATCATCCTGGCATGTCGTAAAAGTCGACTATGGGACAGGTCCTCTCCAACATGGTCGACTATCTGTATGGGTGATGGGCTGATCACCTGTCACCATACGGTTCATCATACCATCTTAGGACTAATTAATCGAACGTGGCCACAAGTAGTCTTGTGGCTCTGCCCACCCCATTAGGGATTTCGGGCATGATGCTATGTATGTATGTATGTTAGGGCCGCTGGTAATATTAGTGTTCCGGCCAGTGAGGCACGCATTATCACCGTATCTCGCGATCGATTGGTCCAGGTGCGGCGGGCGCGCGGTTCTCACGGCCTGCGCATCATCGCGTGCCGCCGCCGTGGGACGGGGTCGCCTCCCACGCACACCGGCACACTGTCATCTAATTCCATAAAGATCATTTGTTAGGGTAAAACTGTTTCAAAAGTAAATGCAATGAATATTAACGCGAAGCGTCTCCGTTTCAGCTTGGGCAAAAATGCTTTCGTCTACAGCTCGCAGTTCTCAACCGATTCTTACTTTTTAACTAATATGATGACAGTCAGTAAACGTATAAATTTTGTTTGTCGATTCAGTTTTTCGAAATATTTAAAATGGCGGAGATATGGAGGTTTTTTCAATTACAAAGTTACTGGCGGTGTTGGTAAACTCACTCAATGTATGGAGATATCAGTATTTCAACGGCAAAGTTAAGTTTGTCGCAAAGCCAATCATTATTTCTTACTTTTTCAAAGGGTTTTTGTTTTAGATTCAGTTTTTTGAAGTCTTTTGTCGCGAGGTCTACAGCTCACGGAGCCACTAGTGTAATGTTGTCCTGAGTGCCTAGCACACTAGTTTTTATCGCGTACATAAAGCATCTGTTACTTTTTAACTAATATGCGGGTGCGAAAGGGACGAATGCTTTAGGTGCGCGATAAAAATTTGTGTGATAAGCCCTCAGGGCCCGTAAGAGCCTCGCTGGATGATCGGCAATTTATTGCTGCAATTCAGGCTATCCTCAAAAGTTTACATTCAAACTTTTAGTCCCCGTTAGTGATGTAATATGTAATCTTACAGCTTCAATAATCCCTGTATGTACCTACTGGGGATTTGAATGCAGACTAACTCAGGGACGATCAGACGCAGATTCGAACCACTGCGGAAAAAAAGTACAAAAAATGTACGCGATGATAATGACACAGTAATAAAAATCATAATAACAGTAGGTAGCCGCATATGAATATGTAATTTACTTATTTAAAATTTGATTACATAAACCATGCCATAAATATGTATAGATATCCTAAAAGTACCGTTAATCTTAAACCTACATTTAAATGAATATAGGTATTACTGCTTTATTGTTGCTTAATAAAACAGAAGGGAGCAAAATACTATTTCGCTTCCGCTTCGCAGGGGAGAACTGAATTATTTTCGAACAGGAGTGAAAAGTCTAACCTCGTTCTGTTGAAATTTGTTGTTGTCATTTTTATCACCACAAAACGCACTAAAAAAAAAAAAATTACACATGCGTAAAAATAAGTGCTCGGGTTTTCAATCCTGACCGCTGGTGATGAAATGAAAATGAAAATGAAAATATTTATTTTGCAAGTAGGCCACATGGGCTCTTTTACATGTCTGAAGCTACCAGCGCTTCGAAAGGTGACATCTGATGAGAAGAAACGCCGCAAGAAACTCAGCAGTACGTCTTTTTTTTTCAACTTTTACATTAGAGTTTTAACTAAAACTAACACATGAAAAGGGCAGCAAACAATCCTAATAGGTAAAAATGAATTCTAATAAATAACTAATTCTAATAAATAACTAAAGATGAATAAAGACACCTCTTTTCCTCACTCAAAACTACTATATTTTCGTTGATTGCTTTAATCGAAATCGGCCCTAGCATTCAGCTTGCACTTATATGCAGCACAAGGGCGCTAAAAGTGCAAATAAGGGTGTGAGCCCTGTGTTTGAAAATCACACTGGAGCAAATTAAGAGATCACCCTTCCTTCCGTAAACTGTTACGCGGTGTGTATTAGAACACTATTAAGCTTTGACACCCCTTCTGCATGCCTTCTACAAATTGAAAAGGCGTCGTATACCTATTTAGTTTGCCTGACATGTTTTTATTTTATTTCTATATAGGCGCTGAATAATAAAAATCAGAAGGGTTTCCACGCTCTTTAAATGCAATTTTTTATAGTAGTTTCTCAACATATTTTTTCCGGGTTGAGGGCCTGGAGATCCGTATTACAGGATCGCTCCTAGTTCGGACTCCAGTTCCTCACAAGGGTTCTCACTTAATGAAAGCCATGTACTATGTATTACAATATCCTTTGTGAGGTGAAATTAATAAATAAATAAATAAATTCTCTTTAGGTCCTAAACTGAACTGTGTCGCTTTTGCATAGGTACCACGACATATGTTTTACATTATGTAAATACAATGTCGTGGTATGAGATAGCGACCTAGTTCATTTTAGAGCCAAAATAGAATCGCATTAAGAGATCGTGGTAACCCTTCTGATTTTTATGAATCAGAGCATAAATCACACATTTCGTAGAAAAAAATGATTATGGATTGACAAAGTCAAATATTAATCGGCGAAATTAAAAGCAAGCAATAAAAAGGAAATAATTAATTATAATGAAAACCAAAACGTCAACGGTGTAAACAGGTTACTAAAATTTTTCGTGTTATTTTTGAGACTGTGGTCGAGCCGATTAATAATTAAAAAAATACAAAAGTGAAATTGAGTGAATTTCTAAAATTGTATCTATTAACATCGTCCATCCTGTGTATTTCTATCTGTGTATCTGTATCATGCTTTATTTGGTCATGATAGGCATGCAGTTGTACATTTGGGTGAATTTCATTTTTCTGCTTGATTATAGATAATGGTACGGAACCCTTCCTGCGCGAGTCCGACTCGCACTTGTTTTTAGTATGTTAGAATGTTAGTTAGTTAGTTTTAGAATGTTAGATCTTTTGACGGTATGCGTAACATGCGCGTGAGAGATGTTTCTCAATTTTTAGTCAACTTTCATCATAGCTCGGAAACAGCTGTAACTCGTATCAAAGTAAATGTTATACATAGATATAGGTCATTTAATGAAAATGATTTATTCCTGTATTGTTTTCCTAGTTTTTAACGTTTTCCTGATAAATTTAAAAAGGCACCGTTTTCAAAGGGGGAGGGGGAATTGGCGCGCGGTAGGGGCGGAAGAGTTGTGTTTTTTAATGTACACACCCATAGGTATAAAAGCAACCCTTTCAAAAATTATGTATTTTGGCCATTCATTGAAATTTAGAATGATTATAGATACTATACAAAGGGTTGGGTTCGGGTACTACTTTGGTTTTAGGGAAACACTAGAATGAAATGCTATATTATTAAATTTATTCCTCGTCTCAACCTAAATTTAAATTGCATATAGTAAAAAAATCTAAAAGAGTACGGATAAAGAATAAAGTGCACCACGTAATCTCTTTTTCAATTAGTAAAATACACTTTATCGGAATAATGTAGAGATTATCTCGCACGTGCTGCTCTCCCAACGCAGGGCCGCAGCCCTGCCCGCCTGTCGACGGTGTTGTTAAAACATGCGCTAATGCGTAATCATCATGATATGTCTTTAACCAACAAAAAAAAAAAACAATAATGATATGAATACCTACCGATATAAATACTGCTTGGAGGTTATCTTTTTTTCACTCAATTCGACAGTTCCTTCGATCAATTTCTAGGGTTAAAACCATGACTTAACCTTTTTAGTGAAGTATATAACTGGCTTGACGTTATGGCTTGACATTATTTAAAATCATGACTATTTGAGACGATTTGTAATTTTTATTTCGAAGTCTCCTTTTGTCTTACTATTGATTTATCAATTTTTTACAGTTATTTTTACTTATTATCAATATGCCTATCAAACTGTTACTAGCCCGTCAAGTATTCGACTCAACTGGTATCCCAACTGTGGAGGTGGACATGGTGACTGAGCTTGGATTATTTCGCATCGGCGTGCCTTCTACTGATAACAAAAAAGTTGCGGAAGCAATCCAACTTCGCGACAACAACCCACTCGAATACCGTGGCATGGGAGTGAGCCACGCAGTGAAGAACATCAACACTATTATTGCTCCCGAACTAATTAAGCAAAACTTGGAAGTAACAATGCAAGCGGAAATCGATCAATTTATGATATCCCTCGATGGGACGGATAATAGGTCGCGACTTGGTGCTAATGCCATCATGGCCGTTTCTCTAGTGGTCGCTAAAGCTGGAGCAGCCAAGAAAGGAGTGCCGCTGTACAGACACATCTCGGACATGGCGAATATCACTACGATCATACTCCCGGTTCCTCACTTCACGATACTGACGGGCGGTATTCTTTCTTCCAACGGGCTTCCGTTTCAAGAATACTGTGTTATGCCTACCGGTGCCACTTCATTCGCTGATGCAATGAAAATGGGAACTGAAATATATCACTACGTGAAGGAGGTTGTAATGAATAAATATGGCGTAGAAGCTACTTACGTAGCTGATAACGGCGGTTTCTCTATTCCCCTGCAACAGCACCGCGACGCGCTGGTATTCCTGACCGATGTCATTAAGCAGTGTAATTACGTCGGAAAAGTGGAAATTTCTATAAACGCGGCCGCTTCCGATCTTTACAAAGATGGGGCATATGACTTGGAATTTAAAAATCCTAATTCGAATCCTCAGGAATATATGTCCTCGGACAAACTCGCCGAGGTGTTACTTGACAACATCAAAGAGTTTCCACTGTGCTCTCTTCAAGACCCGTTCGACTTCGACGACTGGGCCGCATGGTCGTTGCTGACCGCTCGCACGCAAGCTCAAATAACTGGGAATGATTTGACACAAACGAACTTAAGAAGAGTCGGATTGGCAGTGGAAAAAAAAGCTTGTAACTCAATAGCCCTGCGAATCAATCAGGCAGGAACTTTAACAGAAGTGATCGAATGCTTCAAGTTGATAAAAGCTAATCAGCTCGGGACCGTGGTGACGGATCGCTGGGGGGACACTGAGGACCTGTTTCTGGCGGACCTGGTGGTGGGGCTGTCAGCGGGGCAGGTGATGTGCGGCGCGCCCTCGCGCTGCGAGCGCGTCGGCAAATTTAACCAGATCATGAGGATTGAGGAGGAACTGGGAGCACTATCCAAATATGCCGGCAAGAATTTTCGAGGCCAAACTGGCCAATAGACTTTGTTGTTTTAGATCTTGTGTTGTAAATTTTGTTATAATACCATTTGTTTGCAAATTGTTGTGTTGAAATTAATTAAAATACTTGCGAAAAGAAAAAAAATAACGTTTTTTTTAAATCTCCTGATATATTTTAACTGAGATCATACTATCTCACTCGCTGGTACTATTTAATATTTTTAAATCGTAAAGATTGGCCTGAAGTGGGCTTTTACGAGCACTTTCTTTCAGTATCGATGAAATCTTACACCTATATAAATCGTTAAATGCGTATAGCTCTGTCAAAATGTATAAAACTGTCGGTCGTTTAACGCAATTCGGTTCTTGACCATTTTCTAAACTATGTTTTAGGCTGCTTGTTAGCCCATATTAGATAAAATAAAAATATTTTCGAAGAAAATAATCACATTTTCAAGTTAAAGCACTAATAATATATTTCATTTTTAAATTTGCCGCTAAGACGCTATCTTAATGTCAGCTGTCGCGTGTGACATCATCTTACTAAAACTCACAGATATCAAAAGAACAGATATGACGTAAAAAGCAGGCCTTTTCAAGGTTCCGTACCCTGAAGGGTAAAAACGGGACCCTATTACTAAGGCTCCGCTGTCCGTCTGTTCGTCCGTCCGTCCGTCCGTACGAAACGTTCGTAGGAGATTTCTCTGCAGATCGCTACAAACGTAACGCTGCGTGGCTTTGAAAGTCCAGATGGCCAGATTCAGAAAGGCCACTGAAATTGGTCATTAATATAGTGACGTTTGAGTGACGTTTTTGTATAGGATGACAACTAGTTGACGGACATTTAACAATTTAATCTCTAATCAAATGCTTAAACGGCGTTTCTGACATTTTAACAATTTACTTAGAAATGTCTGCTTTTGTAGCCGTTTCTGATTTTGCATGTTCGTTTTAAACAACCTATGCATTTAAATCGATCGAGAACGGTACGCGACGACCGGACAAATTGCCGGAAATACTTATTATGTCTATTGTGCGACTGTGTAAACTGTTATTAATGCACTTGTCGAAACATTTTGTATAGGGCTGTCACCATGTGAATCGATGTCTTCATTATGCAGACAGTTTTAGCAAAAACTTACCGAAAATATAAATTCGTAATAGTATAATTTTGAGTACCTAACTATTTCTACAATATGTAGGTCAATGTGACTTATTTCGTCTACGGGGCTATGCCGTCTATTACACGCCTGCGTTGAATCTAAGCACAGTACGCCGCTGTCGACTCAGTCGATAAATCAGCAGGGTTTTCTAGTTTATCGACTGAGTCGACAGCGGCGTACTGTGCTTAGATTCAACGTGTAATAGACGGCATAGCCCCGTAGACGGAATTAGCCACATTGACCTATATTATTAAGATATAGTTTCACCTGTCCCGGTGTCTGTCTATAATCAAATCTTGCGAATTAAATTCGACCTACTTCCCGGTTTCCGATTGAGCTAAAATGTTGTATACAAATGTAAATCAGATGACAATGAAACATTTTTATGACAAGGAGCTGATCTGATGATGGAGCCGGAAGGTGGCCATGGGAATTCGGTAATAAAACGGCGCAACCCCATCGAGTTTGGACTCGTTTGATTTGTCTCGACTAGGACTCTGGTCCTAGATGGTGGAGGTGGAGGGTCTATATATTCGTTTTCTAGAGTAATAAGAATTGCTTTTGGCTTTGGGGCACCATCAGTACATAACATTAACAAAAATAAAAGCATCTTCAAAATAGCATGAAATAATGAACATTACATATAAAATTACTAATGGGGACAAAAAGTTTGAATGTAAACTTTTTAGGATAGTCCGAATTGCAGTAATAAATGGCCGAAAAACTATCCAGTTTACGAGCCGCTTTATAGAACAACAGTTATTGCATTAATAGGTAATCGACATGACCTGGTGAAACCCTGCGGCGCTATCGGTAGGGGCTAAGGGCGCCCGTGACATAACAGCGCGCACGTGCACCCGACCCTCACCCCACCCCACGATACAGAATAACACCCCGGCATTATACCACATTCGCGGATTGTCTCGGGCACTCCACGCTCTTGCTTAAATAATTGCCGATAAATAAACCTTAAATATACTTCGGTACTTCACGATAGGGAGCACGATTCGATTAAAAAAGTAATGCTATGAGAAGGGCGGTTATTAGAGATCAGCTTTTCACGGTTTATAATAATGAATGGTATTTTTTTTATATTGTGTATTTTTTTATATTATCATATCGAGTAAACAACTGCAATTTTAGGAACGCCAAGACTTTTTAAGGTCTTCGGTTCTATAACTTGATCTTTAGATAAGTAGAATAAGCATAAAATATCTAGGTGTCATAATTATTATAAATGTAGTGGAATCGGAATGAGAGAGAGGTTTATAAATGAATTATGTTATGAGATTTTATTTAAGTTTTACAGTCCGCACACGTATATATCGTTTTTTATAAGTGACATGACAAATAACAGCTGGTAACTTAGCAACTAGTGCTACCCAACCTTATTACTTTCCCTCACTAGTTGGAAAGGTCTTGGAGCCCCAACTCAGCTCTGATCTTCACAAGCCTGGGCTTCGGAACTGCCTTAGTTAAAAGATCAGCCAATTGATCAGTAGAACTTGTTTTCTGTACGTCCACTAGACCTTCTTGTACTGTCTCCCGAACAAAGAAGTGCCTTACTTTTATGTGCTTTGTCCGCTTATGAAATTCTGGATTATGTGCAAGGCGTATAGCCGCTTCGTTATCCACTTTCAGTGTGGGCGTGTCTTTCAGACATGTAAGTTGGCTTAAGACTCTTTGAAGCCACACAAGCTCACGTGCGCCTTCGCTCGCAGCAACAATCTCCGCTTCGGTCGTTGAAATCGCAACTGATGCTTGACGTTGGCTAAACCATGAAATAACAGCACCAGCAAATAGACAAGTGACACCTGTAGTCGAGCGTCCTGTTAGGTCGTCACCGGCATGATCTGCGTCACTATAGCCCTCTAGTGTGGCACTTGCATAGTTGGCATTGTATTTGATGCCATAGGATATTGTTCCTTTAAGATATCGAAATATCCTTTTAACTTTAAGCCAATCAGCTTCTGTTGGATTCTCCAACTTTCTTGATACCACCCCAACAGCGTATGCTATGTCAGGTCGCGTGCCTGTCATAAGGTACGCGAGAGCACCTACAGCTTCTCGATATGAAAATTTCTTTTCTCCAGAATCTCTGTCTTTGACTTTCCCTGCTTCAGAAGTCGGACTCTTTTCAATAGGTGTTGAGACTGGATTGCATTCTGACAACTGAAAGCGTTCTAAAATCTTCTTGGTATAGGATTTCTGATGTAGCTCTATAGAACCATCCTTGGATCGTGCAATTTCCAGACCCAGGTAGTAGGATGCTGGTTTGCTTGTAATTTTCAGCGTATCACCTAACTCTTTAAGGAATTGGTGCGCTAGTTCTTCATCTGTCGTTGCTACTAGTCCATCATCAACATACAGAGTGATAAGGATTTTCTTGTCTCCCACGTTCTTAGTAAAAAGACAGCAGTCAGCCGTATTTTGTATGAAACCCTTTTTTAATAAGATCTCCTCGAAACACGAGTTCCAGCAGCGAGGTGCTTGTTTTAAACCATACAAGCTTCTTTTAAGACGATAGACTTTTGATGTGCCATCGCTTAATCCATCTGGCTGCTTCATGTAAATCTCTTCTTTAAGCTTGCCATTCAAGAATGCTGTGGAGACGTCAAATTGCATCAAATGCAGCTTTTCTTTGGCACTAACGCTTAACAATGCTCTTACAGTGGCCATACGGGCGACCGGACTAAAGGTCTGTTCATAGTCAATCCCTTTTCTTTGCTTGAACCCCTTTACTACAAGCCTGGCTTTGTACTTGTCAATTGTTCCGTCTGGGTTACGCTTGATTCTAAATACCCATTTGCTCGGAAGCGCCTTTCTGTTGGCTGGTAAATCACACAACGTCCAAACGTCATTTTCTTCTAGGGATTTAAGTTCATTTGCCATAGCTTTTTGCCAATCAGCACTATCCTCCCTTTCAATAGCTTCTTTATAAGTTTCGGGGAAGCTGTCTGTGCCTACGAAACAAACATAGTCCTTGAACTTTTTCGGATGTGTAATGCTTGATCTGTCTCTAAGGTTGTATCGAGGCTCCACTTCTCTCAGGGGCTCAACTACTTCCAAAAGTTCTCCATCAGCATCAACAAAACAATCCTCTCCATCCTCAAAAGCATTCTCGCTACACGCGTCTACATGACTCTCAATCATGTCTCTCTCAACGGGGTTTTCCTCCGCGAGGGATTCATCTTCTTGAACTTGGTCTTGACTCACCACAACTCTATCTCCCTCTAGAGCTTGTTCAAGATTTGTAGGCTCTCGCTCGATAATGTGTCCGGTATCGTTGTCATGTACATCTCCCTCTGAACAAATTGGGGCACTGGTGGAAATCTTGAATTCAACATCAGTCTCAAATGTTATATCCCTGGACCTTAGCGTCTTGTTTCCATCCCATATACGATAACCGTCATCATTTTCATAGCCTATTAGTACGCCTTTAATCGCTTTCTTATTCATTTTCTTGCGATTCTGTTTTGGAATATGCGCAAAACATTCACTTCCGATTATTTTTAGATGTGTTATCTTAGGCTTTTTTCCGTGCCATAACTCAAACGGTGTTTTTCCATCCACTCTAGTTGGACCCGTCCTGTTGAGTACATAGGCGGCAGTGTTGATTAACTCAGCCCAGAGTACTTGCGGCATCTCTCCTCTCGCGTACATCATCGATCTAGCAGCTTCTACTAACGTTCTGTTCTCACGCTCGCTACAGCCATTCTGCTCTGGCGTGTAGGGCATAGTTAGGCGATGCATAATACCGTGGTTCTGTAAAATTGTCTGGACTTCTTTGTTGTCAAATTCGCCACCGTTGTCACTGAGTAAAGTCTTGACAGTGTGTCCAGCATTTCTAACTTCTTGAAGCATTTGAAGAAGTTTATCTTTCACTTCAGACTTCTCTCTAATAAAGTAGACCATGCGGTAACTCGAATAATCGTCCTTGAACAATACAAAGTATCGGTATTTCGATATGCTTTTTGTTGCGAAGGGACCGCAAACATCGGTGTGAATTAGCTCTCCAACGGATGTTGCTCTTTCCCTTGTTCCAAAGGGCTTTCGATGCGACTTCCCATATATACACCCCTCACACTTTACTTTGTCTGGACTCAATTGAATGCCTAACTCACGTTTTACCACGCGAATGACATGTCTTTTATCCTGGTGAGCAAAGCGCTCATGGTACATCTGTAGCATATTGGAGCCAGTTAGAGCATTTACCTCAATTGCTGAATACCTTGTTGGAATAATCGTCTTCATGTCCAATTTGTAAAGTCCGCCGTGTGGAACTCTTTTGCCAGCAACTCTAGTTATGCCCTCAATATCTAGTCTGCACTCTTTTGTCGTGGACGTGAAGATGCTGTTCTGCATCTTATCTTGCGCTGCCAACGTCGAAAAAAGATTTTTTGTTAGTGATGGTACTAACCACACATTTGTAAGGGTTATTCGCTCTTTATTTTCATTTACATCTGTTTCGACTACCACAGAACCCATTCCCAAAGCAGGTATTGTGGATCCGTCTGCCGTCATAACAGTGTGGTCCGAGTCAAATGGTTGAAAGTCAGTGAATACATTCCTTGTAACTGCTATGTGGGTAGTTGCTCCATTATCAATGTACCAGTTGTCACGGTCTTGAACTTGATTGAGCGAGCATACCATCAATGAAATTTGTTGAACTTGATTGCATTTTGGAAGTGCTGATGTGCCTGCGGTTGGTTTAGGTGGCCTCCCATCCTTAATCCATTTCTTGCACTTGCGAACTCTGTGTCCCTTTCCAGAACAATAGTTACAAATCAGCTGTTTATCCTTATTTAGCGCAATTGGTCGTTCAGCGGGCGTAGTCACTAGTGTCTCCTGTCTTGAGTTCTCTTGACTGCCCAAATCTCTTTCGAATGTGCAGAGGTGACTTGTTAAACTTTCTATAGTCCGTTCAGACTGTTTCAGCATTAGCCAGCTTGACTTAAAGTTGAAGTACCTATCGTCGAGCGTGTCTAAGACCTTGCATATCAGGAACAACTCAGGGAGCTTGGCGGTTGCGTCAATTTTGGATATTTCAACTTTTAAGTCATTCCACAAATTCTTCAACTTCGACATGTGAGTAGGAATGTCATTCTCCTTACAATGTTTAAGTCCGAAGAACTCCAAGCATAAATTATAAGCCCTATCGTCTGATTGTCCATCAAAAAGTCTATGTAGCTCTTGCCAAACTTCGTGTGCAGTTCTATACCTCATAACCTTCTTTAGTGTTTCTTCAGTCATATTCGTCGTGAGCATAAGCAGAGCACCACTTTCAGTCTTCCTATATCTAGCCATTGCAGCATTATAAGAGTCCGTCGCAGCGTCACCTGCGTCTGCAGCAAGGATTGGTTTCTGGAGCTGTCCCTCAACTGCTTCTAAGGCACCTTCTGTACCTTCTAGCATTATAAAAATTTTATATTTCCAGGTAGCCCAGTTTTCCTTTCCTCCGAGTTTACCGATATCTATTTTCGTAGAAAAATCCATTGAAAACACTTTTCTCTTCTTTTCCGGTGGGGCACAGAACCTATTATAAATGTAGTGGAATCGGAATGAGAGAGAGGTTTATAAATGAATTATGTTATGAGATTTTATTTAAGTTTTACAGTCCGCACACGTATATATCGTTTTTTATAAGTGACATGACAAATAACAGCTGGTAACTTAGCAACTAGTGCTACCCAACCTTATTAATAATCGATAGTAACTTACAATTTTAGTCATCTGTACTTATAATAAAAAGCTAACGAAGTCGATTTTGTACATGAAAGATATTTAAAAAATAATGATTTGGCAATTACGTGTTTACGAGATGCCGAAAACCTTTTAATTTTTTTCTTGTCTCTCAGTCTGTCTGTCTATCTGTCTGTCTGGCTGTCTGTCTGTCTGTCTGACTGTCTGACGGTTAATTTGTGCTTCAATCACGCTAAAAATCCTGGACAGATTTTCATGAAATTTTGTGTGGTTATAGTTTATGAACTGGAGTCACATATAGGAGTGATTCTAGCGACGAGGAAGTTTATTTGACGCCAACAGAATTGACTGAAACTGTTAATAATGCGCAAATGTTCTTTTTTGCATACCTATAGTCATTTCCTCGCTGAGGTGGAATGAAAAGTACCTAATGAGTTGTACTCGAGTGCAAACTTGCTTTTTACCGCGTGCTCAATTTTGATGACCGAGCAAGCGAAGGACTCTAAAATTAAAATCTTGAACGTTAGCGAGGAAATCAAAAGAGCACCCACACTCATATTTTAAGGCCTATCATTATGCAACCGGTGCATAAACTACTATTAGGTAACATGTTTATATGTACCTTATGTTTCATGAGTTGTTTTTTGTTTTAGGGAACAACTTCCAGACCCATTCGCTGTCGTGGTCGCGGCGCGGCGACCGACCGCCTTGCGGCACTCTTCACGCCAAAATCTGGATCCCAGAAGACCCCAGGTCTATCACCAAAACAAACGACAAAGAACAACTCAGATAGATTTAAAGCTCACGCCAGTACTGTACTTGGGACTCTTAATTACATTTTAAGTATAGAAAGTTATTTCATTGATCTCAACTTGGGAATTGTACTGAATAAATCAAGAAACGGCATCACACGCCGTAGAAAATTCCGAAGCATTATATTATCACCTTTATAGATGTATGAAATAGAGGGGATGTGTCGCGCCGCGGTGTGTATTCAGAATTGGTTCCCTGTTTCTACTTTCACTTTCCACTGTTACTGAGTAGGTTTATCCTGTACCTTTTACATTTATGGAAATGTAAGTATCTAATGGTGCTTTAATGTAGGTCATGTAAGATCGGATCAGTGTACATATCGATCTTGAACCTACCTCAAAGCCTACACTTAGATGCTAGGCTTCAGCATTTGATTAATATATAAGTATACAATACAAATTAATTGAGGGCCGGGACGAAGACGGCTGGCAGTGGGATGGGTACAGATGAGTAAAAATGTCTTAATTGGACCGCACGAATTTTATTATTTCATTAATTGTGCATCGTTTTCCTGGAATTAAGTTAAAATGATAATTATATTTAATTTGCTAAATAAATTTGCCCTATCGTATTTGACACAATGTCAAGACAAAACCTCGACCACGAACTCTATTGTTTGGAAAAGTTATTTATAAATAGGCTAAACAGCTAAATTTCTGTCAGTCGACCAGTCAATTAACGTTGTTACATTGGTTTTTTATCGACTCTACTCTCTCTCCGAACCTCAACCTTACCCCGGCTCTCAATTAAGTTGGACGCCTATAATTCTAAAGTGGTTGAGAAAAAAATCGTATCTTCTTATACGTTTTTTTTCTCAACCAAATAGAGCATACAAACTAACTAATTTTATTATTTATATTAGATTACCTATTTAATATTTCATAACATGAAGCTTGTTTTAATTTTTATTACGTAACTAGCTGTACTAGCGACTTGTTCGCGTGGGATTGGGATCAAAAGTCTCATATATGTGTTAATCCAAGGTATAAGCTACCGTACTTCTTTCTATTTAAAATTTTATCAAAATCCACCCAACCGTTGAAGCGTGAAGGAGTATTTACAAACATCCTAACTCACACACACGCACACACTACCAAACTTACGCATTTCTAATATTAGTGTGATAAATGTGATTAATTTGGGTAGGTATATAATAGTAAAAAATAAATATATTAAAAATAAAGGTGTTTTTTTATTATTAATGTTTAAATGATAAATACATGATTGTCGAATCATCGGTTCTTAGGTCCAGGCTTAGGTTTTGATAAGGGTAATGACCGTACTTGGATTGGTACACAAATTTAACTGCATGAATCAGAAGTTGACGCAAAACTGTTTCGAAAATACATAAACTAAAAAATAAAAGGAAAACATAGGTAAGTCTGAAATCCCAATTCATTTAACGAAGGTGTAGCAAAATGCAATACGCTGATGAGATGCCCCACCCAACTGGTATGCAAGACTGCAGGTCCTGAATGTTCGCAGATGGTAATGTTTGTTTTACGTGGTCCGCTGAAGGCTCATGAAAATGTTAGTAAATTACCGTTACTTGAAAGTAATGTTACAGAGATGTATTAGAAGGTTTCTGTGTCTTCCACGAAATCTGCGGTTGTTAAACATATCAATCTTTAAAAAAAAATTGCTTATGTCCTTTCCCATGGCTCAGTCTATTTCGATAACAAATTTCTTCAAAATCATTTCTACGGTTTAGCCTTGAAAGCGTTACACACAGAGAAACGGAATTTCTTCGCATGTATAGTATTAAGTAGCATGGCTTCGCTACGAATAGTAGTTATTTGTACCATATTTTCAGTAGATATCAGCGGCCCTAACATGCATGACACAAAGGTAAGATAGACCGTCTTATCTCTAAGTGCGTCTCTCTCGCACTAGTACCGACGAAAGAGATAGAGATAGAACGGGTTTAATTTATCTTTGTGACATGCATGTTAAAGGGCCGTTGAATGGATCAGTTTTCCCGTAGGTACACACTTCAAGACACCGAGGCATCCCTTTTTAGCGTTGTGTCGTTTTTTATATAAGTAAGTATAAATATATAAATTTAGACTGTAGGTACCTATATTGTACGGCACACGTTCAAAATATATTACATAAGTAGATAGCTATCTAGTTGAAACTGATGTACCTAACTTATTGCATCAAACAGAATGGCCGATAAGTTTTGTTTATCGTCTATCTGCACGTCTAGCACGACCTGCCCGCGAGTCGTTTGTCGCTCAGTGCGTCCCTTACGTATTTGACTAGTTTGACAGGGACGTACTGAGCGACAAACGACTCGCGGGCGTGTCGTGCTAGCCCCCCTGTAAGTTATTACTTTTCTTTCACTTAAATCGGTAAGTACCTAATAATTGTTAAATTTCTCTTCAATACATATTAACCTTTATTAGGCAGTATCCTAAGTATGATAAATTACATACATACATACATACATATATCACGCCTGTTTCCCAAGGGGGTAGGCAGAGACCACGGATTTCCACCTGCTACATTCATTAAGTTCTTCATGTACGCTCGCCGCTTTAGGGTACTCTTGACCTGGCCTTTCTTAAGAACGTCCTCGATCTGGTTTTGGTACGTCCTACCATGCACACTTGCCTGTATGATAAATTGTAAGCATATAAATACGTTCGTTATAAATAGGTGGTTTATCGCCTTTATATACGTACAATCCTCCCTAGCATTAAGCAGGTGTTTAGATTCCCAAGGGGCTAGTGCCTCAAAAAATATCGCTACAGCGCTACGTACAGATAGGTGGTGCTTGTATCTCTCTCTATTCAAGTAAGTAACTGGTAACGGGGCCCTCACCACAGCTTTTCGGAAAAAATATGTTTGTGAAACTCCCGTTTCACCTGTTGGTTGAATAAAAAAAACAAGCATAGTGAAACCAAATTATGAAACCCCCCCAATAGTTGACGATCGTTCGAAATATGACAATAAGTTACAACTAACACGGATAACTATGTGTTTTTCCTTCCTCCCCTCTCAGAAACAATACCTACTTATTAGATATTCTGTGACAACACGTTGCAGTAGCAAAAATCTCAAAAAATAGGAATACTAGGAACCTACTTACTTATACATTATCCAAAATGTACATCTTTATAGCTTTTATGGTTTAAGAGAAAATAACGTGACGAAAATGACGAAATTGAATTATAGGTAGTTATATACAGTTCGACTGCAAATTTTCCGTTCTGTCGTCGGGTGTATTTAAATTCGCAGTATCTTGAAAAAAAATGGCGATTACGTTAACGAAAATTCAAGGTTTTTTTTCATTTCAACTCGTTTTTGTGATGTATGTTATATTTAATGAAAATCACCCCGTGTAGGTTAATGTAAACGACAGATTTGGAAATACTTTCTAATGTATTGACCGGATTGACCCATGGCGAAAAAAAGTAGGTTGTATGTTCTGTGAGCTACCTTATGGCTGTTATTAGTATTCTTAAAAATCTCTCCTGAAAAGTCAACTTTAGGCGGTTACGTTAATCCATATTACAGCTGCCGATAACAAATATCGTTAAACAATAAGTTTCTATTTGCGGTCGCATCTTATACTATAACACTAGCAATGCTTATAATCATGAACAACGGGTTTTAATCTAAATTTTACTTATGGAAATCGAGTTAGGCGACTAATGTCTATACTTATTGAAAAATGACGAGGTATAATAATGCCGATTTGCCAAACATAAAAAAATCTAAGTATAAAAATGTCGAGTAATAATAACGACGAAATAAAAAAATGACGAAGTATAATAATGTCGATATGGAATTAAGACGAGGAGGTATTAAGGGATAGGTGGAACAGGGGCTAGGTAGGTTTAGGTTATGTTAGTTTTGCAGCAGGCCCGGAGGGAAAACCACCCAGAAACAGAGCTCCGCGTGAGCGGATCTCCGTCGACGCTGTCTAATTGATTTGAAATAAGAGTGTCGACGGAGCTCCGCTGGCGCGGAGCTCCTATTTCTGGGTGGTTAGGCCCTGCGGGCCTGCTGCAAAAGTAACATAACCTAAACCTACCTGTCGTCATTATTATACATCGACAAACATCAAATGGTCATTGTTAATGTCAACATTTTTATACTTACATCGACAAAATTAATTCTAGTCTTTGTTATTTTTAGACATTATATAAGGTGTAGACATAATTATACCTCGTCATTTTTCAATATAGGTAGACTTTAGTCGCCTAACTCTGGAAATCTAATATTTGGCAAGTTTCATATACCTGGATGTATCGTATTTAGAACCGTAATAAGTGATGTAGATATGTTAAACAATCGTAACTACTTATGATCATGTCGAAAACTTAGTCGGCTCGTTTCCACTTTGAAGCAGACTTGAAGGCTCTTCTCTTCTTTCGCAAAAGGGGAGGTAGGACCTGGGAGACCAGGAAAGGGAGATAAGGGAGTGTCCTTAGTACCGCGGGATCCGACCCTACATCCATTCTGAGCACGAGCCAAAACATTAATCTCAACAACATATGAATTAATTTTACGGCCAGAATGGTTGTAAGGAGCTTGTAGATGGTAGGCAAGCACGTGATGGGTCGCTAGTTCTTGGCCTCCGAGGTACTTCTTAATTCCTGGCGGCTTTACCAAACTAGAAAGCTACGGCTAGCTGTCAGTGAAGTCCATGTTACTCTAACTAAATGTCAGACTCGCACGTACGCCGTACGTCGTTCCGGCTTCCCTTAGGAAATATTTGACGCTTCGCCACTGTAGCAGAGATATTAGTGATATGGGCTGTTTAATGACCATATGTTTCAGAGATCTTGTTGTGGTGGAAGTCAAGCCAACAAAGGAAGGAAGCAAGCAAGCTCAAAGTGGTGATCCCGACCTGTTAGGTACATGCCTAGCGAGAGCGACGCACCGACGCGAGAACTAGTGCGCTAGGCGAGAACGTGCCTACATTTTCGATGGAAATCACTCCCACAGATTGCAGGAAAGCGAGAGGAAAAATGTCACACATCAAAAAATTATGATTCAAATATTTGTTTTTTTTTTGAGTTTCATGATTCTGAAATCATCGATAAAAACATTTTTATGCAAACTTTACCCCCTTCTTTTTTACATATATTCTATAGCCTAAATGTTATTCTGGACTTATTTAAATAGACCTTTGAAAATTCCATCAAAATTTGTTCAGTGGTTATTTTTAATTTAAAAATGATTTTAATATATGTTCAGTTAGTCATATTAAGTCGCCTTGCGGCCATAGCAAGATTAACACGGGGATAACTTAATTTCGCCTTATCTCTCTATCTCTTTCGTCGGCACTAGTGTGAGAGAGACGCACTAAGATATAAGCCGGTGTTAACTTATCCTCGTGTCAACCTTGCTAGGGCCGCTGGTCGGTTTATTATCGAAAATCTTTAAAGTACCGACTTTTTGGCTTAAACGATTTATTCATAATATATACCTCGCCCAATATAAAAAGAGCGCTGACGGCAATATAAAATATATGGTCGTCAGCGCTCTTTTTATATTGGGCGAGGTATACCTATAGATTACCTAATTGTTGTTTTCGAGCGGGAAGCATTTCTTTTTCCCGTGGCAAATTTCATTATAGACATCCTGTTTTTGACTTTTTAGAGAATTTAAAATCACCGCAGTCGGTTTTAATTTTGTTTACGTATTACTTACTAGGCCGTGGTGTCATCACTTTCAAACGCAACTCAAAAATCGGCACCTGATTTAGCCGTGAAATCAAAAAAAGCCGAATAACATGATTTTCATTTTCAAATATTATTAGTTTTAGTTAAGATGTGAAGATAATCAGCAATGCTATTCAAACAAAAAACCTTTACGCATGTTCCATTTATTTATTACTAATACTATACGAATAAAGCTCGTGAGTCGTTAAACAATAGCATTATTTCTAAAACAAGATTTAAAAACGAGTGTTAAAATACTGTACTTAGTTTTAATATTCACCTATCACTGTTCATAATATAGAGCACAGTTTATTAATTATTGTGTCGCGGCGTCACGTCTTCATCAGTCAATCATCAATCAATGATCGGTAAAACCACTGAAAATAAAGTTCGTTTCTGTTATTAATTGTTGTTAAAATATGTGTCACCGACAAAGTATATAATTGAGGCTTTTTGTTTCGAGAATAATCGGAATTATAATAGGTTGACCGCTTAAATGAGTCTTTGCCCGCGCGGCACAGGGGCGCGGGGGCAGGCGACAAAGGGGACCGAGAGAGGTGCGAGCGGCAGGCGCATTTTTGTTTTCATTAATTTCACGCCGCCCGCACATCTCTCAGACCCCTTTGTCGTCCTGCCCCCGCACCCCTGTGCCGCGCGGGCGAAGACTCATTTAA
Source organism: Tortricodes alternella (assembly GCA_947859335.1). Lineage (NCBI taxonomy): Eukaryota > Metazoa > Arthropoda > Insecta > Lepidoptera > Tortricidae > Tortricodes > Tortricodes alternella. Next base: position 13,581,030 of record OX401970.1, on the reverse strand, counting down.
GCGGTCAACCTATATTTTACAATGACTAGGTAACTCACTCTTTACAATGTTTGGTTTATTTAGGCAATGTATAAATATTGTAACTTTCTGTATTTAGATATTATATGTGTCACACAATGCATAGGTTTGTGGCATAGTCGTTTTACAGAACTGACTGAATAGTGTACATATAATTATCATTGAAGTAACATTACACTAGAACAGACATCTCAAACAAATGACAGCGAGCACTTGATGAAGGAGCGGGCATGCGCGCCGCGTCCGGCGGTGATCGTTTTCTTATAGGCGTTTTTGCAATTTGGCCTCAACAGGCTTTACAAAAAATCAAGTTGCGGCGTCCACTCTAGTTGTATAATTACTCAAATATAATCATTAATCTTTTTACCCCGAAGCACTACGACATATTTTTTTTTTCTATAGCATTGTGGGTGGGTACAAGAGCAATTCTTTTTCTATTCGTCACCACCAATTTATATCGATAAAATAATTTTGCCCTTTTCTCATTTAAACCATTGTATTATTTTGGATAATGCTTCCTTTTTTTTATTGTGACCGAAACAACATTTTAAGGAAAATAATGGAGGCTATGAGTACCTTCTCTAAAGCAGGACTTTTAGTTAGCTGGATTAAATTGAGTTGTTTAGTTACAAATCTCCACTTCTTTGTTATTAGCATCAACACGTTTATTAAAAGTCCAATTTAATGTACCAATACAAGTCGTTACAAGACGTTCGCCGAAATACACTTTAAATTTTGAAGTACCACCCACACCCGACTACACGATACAATAACTTCTCTATCTCCCCGTATTTATATAGAAGAATCTTATATTAACCCCTTCCACCATAATTATTATTATTCACAAAACAACACCAGTAAGTTTTACCGTAAAACAAACTTATTAATCATAACTGAGACTCAACAGTTGACGGTGTTTACAACGATAACCCTACATGAAGGGGAAACAATTATTTTAAACTTAAACCTTTCTACTTTATCTACCTATTGTATTGACTATTGGATCTAGTTTGATCTGTGTCTAGAATAAACTCAAAATAATTAGTAATCAGATAATAAATGCGTTAACTTTTTTACCTTTTCAACGAAACTTCAAGTACAAAAGTTGTCACTAACACGCCTGGCAAGGTCTAAGGAGTAACAGGAGTTTCGATCTTAAGTCAGATTAATGAAAGTCTCTTTTACACTGTATGACCTGACAGATATATCTGTCAATAGCGTTGAACAGGCTTTATTTAAATCGTTAATTTTAATCTGTCCTAACTAGATTATTTACTAAAGACAAATTTGAAGAAAGGTATATGAGAGAAAGTAAGCTGTATACTTTAAGACTTTGTGCAAACTGCTTCACAGCCATGGCCATAATACGCTAAGTTAAGAAGAAAAATATTGAGAACTTTTTTAAAATGTTCAAGGCAAGAGTACCTAGTCGATTTAAAGGCTTACAATTTAAAGAAAAGCCTATACCAGCTTTAACAAAATAAAACCTTATAATATACCTACCTCGGAAACATAGGTCTTTCATTAAAGTTTGTATGAGCTTCGGGAAAATCCGAAGTGGAATTATTCAAACATGTGAGTGGATTTAGTAAGAAGCGAAAGGTGTCAAAAATAATGGTGAGCGTCAAGTTACCGTACCCGTCGAAGATATAAAGGATCTGATGATTCTTACAAATAGTACCTACCTAAATAGTACCTAGTACAAAAAAAAACATCAGTTCGGTTCATCATACCATCTTAGGACTAATTAATCGAACGTGGCCACAAGTAGTCCTGTGGCTCTGCCCACCCCATTAGGGATTTCGGGCGTGATGCTATGTATGTATGTATGTAAGTACAAAATTGTAAGTACTTTTGTTTTGTAGCCCTGTTTATCAGGTACACTAACTTGTCGAGATCACTCAGAAAACCATTGAATTCCTTAACCAGCTAACTATGTTCTTAAAATACCTACCTGAAATATTTCTCCTTTTATTGCAAAAACAAACGAAAAATTAAACAGAACATTGAAAAAGAATGAATTAATGTTCTTCATAGTCAGAGTAAGTAAAAGTCTTATTTCAATTATATTTATTATTTCAATATTTTAAGTGGGTAGAATGTAACCTGTCCTCCTCTGCTGCACTGGGAGTGAAGAAATAGCATAGAATGCTTATCATCCTGGCATGTCGTAAAAGTCTACTAAGGGACGGGTCCTCTCCAACATGGTGGACTATCTGTATGGGCGATGGGCTGATCACCTGTCACCGTACGGTTCATCATACCATCTTTGGACGAATTAATCGAACGTGGCCACAAGTGGTCTTGTGGCTCTGCCCACCCCATTAGGGATTTCGGGCGTGATGTTATGTATGTATGTATGTAGAATGTAAGTGAAAATTTTAATTTACTTTAGCCAGCAGGCAGGCAGAAAGGAAATTATAAGAAAAATGGTTTTATCACTTTCCGGGACATAAGTATTAGGAGTTTATCGGTCCTGTAACTAAATGTGCGTTTAATCACCCAGCATGTTAAGCATGGTTAAATATTTACATTAACGACATCTATTTACTTAACATATTCCTTCAATAGCTGATATAAAGATGATCTTTAGTTTTGACTGTACAAAAATGAGTTTGTATGCACCTAGAAGATGGCGTTAACTTTTGGTTATTTTTTATCGTAAAAGTGGTACTATTTTTTGGTTTATAGCTGGATTAAGAAAGGTTTTCGGTGTGATCTCAACGTGCATTATATTTTAACAGTATTGACATGAAATATCTTACTTTCTATGAACTACAAAATTGAAACCTCGCGAGTCAGGGGTACCATTTAGGTAAAAAAATAATGGGATAATTACACTATTTCTGGGAGTGGCATCATTCTAGAGATCAAGACTAGATAAGCCAGCTTGTTGTCAAGTTAAAATGTTAAACGGGGCTCATATCTCCGAAATTATAAAGGTACTATTTTTTTTACTAGGTTCTGAGTACAATTTTTTGGAAACATCAGATCATGGATATGTTCGATGGGTACACCAACTTGAAGCTCACAGAAAACGGCAGGTAGGTAACGTCGTAGCGTAGCTATAACGGTATTCTTTCATAGCGATAAGGATTAGCTATTAGAGACTGAGTCTTAGAGTTTTTTGTCATCAAAGAGTTACTTATCTACATTTGAACATTATAAGCACAAACCCTTCTTAAGCCTTTTCTGTTATCACATTTCTAAAACTGAGTATTAAAATAAATTTTGTTTAGTGTGTTTGTAGGTCTAAAATAGAAGAAATAAGATACGAAATAAAGAAATCCACTCGATTAAAGTCTGTTCGCCGAGAGTTGATAAATATTATGATATCGTTTCGAAATAGCGACTATCGCTTAACTATCGCAAACTGTATGACGGGCGTCGCTTATCGCCGCGGGCACTGAGTTTCGTGGTACGAGGGACGCAGACGTTGTCAGTTATACACAATCACCATATTGCAAATTAATGTATTGTATGAGCGCGTCAAATGTCACATAAATCTGCATTGGCCGAAAAGAAACTAAAAAGTTTTTTTTTTATCTAATTATGACACATGTTTAAAACGCGTTGAGTATGAATATGACGTGTCTTGTTTCTTTCTATAATATGTCATTGGCTTCGAGTGTGTCGTTTGGGTGTTCGCGTGTTGCTTTCTGTTTATACAGTTAGGCTAATATTCTATGAAAAACATATAATATCCCTTTAATTTTATATTATCAATAATTATCATCGGTAAAAATAATTAGCGGGCCGATATTTATAATGATTTAAGAAGCCCTGACTTTTTACTTTTTTATCAACTCCGGCGAACATACCTTATCTTCGATTACAGAAATTCGCAAACGCGTAGGTATACGGTGGATATATATTGCCCACAAAACATTTGACTTGGTATCATCAAATTTGATTGAGTAGTTCACTGAGTTTTGGGCTTAAGGTAAGCGAGTGCTTTGATAAGCAGCGGTTTGTAAACAAATGCCCATGGTATAAATAAGAAAAATCCAGAAAAGTAAAGACTGTAGTAAATGGTCCACCACTTCGAAAATACCTTGAGATCAAAAGGAACTAAACTCCATCCCATAAACACTATTGTGTACAGTTTAAGCACAGCATACAACAAGCATTGTACTACATTGTTGGACCACATTTTATGGTAAATCTCAGTTCCTTTCAAGATAGATTCCAATTCTTTTTCCATGTAAATAATAATAAACTCATTAAAGAAAGTGACGTAATAGCCTGATCTGGTCCCGTGCCAGAGAGCCAAGAAGAGAAGAGTAAAGAACTGGCTGAGGTTCCTGTTGCCGAGGAACTTGAGTCGCTTGTAGATGTACTCGGCGGCAAAGTGGTTAGTGTTGCAGTTGAAGCTATCGATGTAGTGTTGGAACTTGGTGGCGAACTCGAAGCGGCTCAGTTTGATATTACTGCAGCCGTCCCAGCGCGACCCGCCCTCGCCCTCCGGCCCGTTGTACGACAGCCCGAACCGGATGCACGACGCTGAAACATACACGCATTCCTCAGCGCCTCGGCTTCTTACATCACTGCAACCCTACATACTTAATAAACGCGCTTCACCGAACTTAGTCATTGTTCAAAGCAGTGAAGCAAGAATATAATTAAGATGGTAATTAATTACGCAGTCAACCTGTGTCCTGGTCCCGGTATTGTTACGAAATTACTTAGGTATTTACGAATAAAATTATTGTATAATGGTTTTGGTCTTTAACACCGATGACGTTTAAAATTCATTCAAAAAGCAAATATTAAATAAGAGCACCACTGTAAATGAAGTAAATACTTTCGGCGCAAGTAAATCTTATCTATGTGGCTACTATCTGGAGTCAAATCAGAAGACGTTTTATCATACCTACTGTGCAAGTTTATTACCTTCAGTAAGCAGCCAGCACGAAATGTACTTGTAAAGAGCAAAGTGCGCCCACAAACCGCAGTACAGGTGGCGATAGAAAATGGATCGATCCCAGAAATCATCTGATAGCATATAGTTCATGCTGAACACAGTCACTGTAAAAAATACAAAGCGTAGGTTAATATAGTGAAGCAATGAGAACCTTTAGGAACCTGGGGGGCTAGCACGACATGCCCGCGAGCCGTTTGTCACTCAGTGCGTCTCTGTCAATCTAGTCAAATATGTAAGGGATGCACTGAGCGACAAACGCCTCGCGGGCAGGTCGTGCTAGCCGTGCAGTAGGTGTGTAGGTATTTCATGAACGCGACAGGTGCAACAGTCTGACGCAACATTCAAATGGGGCAACTATCATAATCGATCCATGTTCAATTATTTGTAAATCGGAATTTATTCATGGGATAACATAGCCACACTTGACTATATTAAGACGCCACCTAGGTAGGAAACATAAGGATTCTTTTGATACTTAAGACTAGACCACATTGCGGGTGCGGCAGGAGCGCAGCGCGACCGAACTATATGACGCGATGTGCCTATGCGCTATATGACTTGTAATGGAAGTCGTAACATAAGTCACACAATCCTCCGAGCGCCAAGCCTGGCTTAGCTCAGTGCCACTGCATCGCCGCGTATCATGTGCGATAGGTACAAGACAACAGATAGCGTGACGCTGCGGTCGCGCCGCGCTCCTGCAACGCCCACAATGCGACCGGGCCTTTAGTGTTGGACTATGAAGCTTAACACACGGATTCTATTCCAGTCAGAGTTACACCACGCATCATACATCCATGTCTTTGTGTTGTTCAAGGTACGAACCCAAGGTGCGGGTAATTGTTATTTGTTCTGTTGAGTGTTTGATTATTTACTTTATTGGAGAAGGAGTGCAATAAAGTGGCGAGACACAAAAACTTTAACTCCGTAAATCCATCAGACTTATTTATGTGGTTTTGTTAGAAATAAGGAATGTTTTAGATTAAAGCAATTAAACAATTTTAAAAAGGCCAAAAAGGGGCCAATGGAAACTAAGTATGTACTTAGTCACTTACCTCCAAGTTGAAATGCTACTAAATAAAGTATGCCCAGAAGCAATCTTTTGGCAGCTTCATACTCATATACACTGGCTTGCTGATCCAGAGGGAATTTCTCATATATAAAATCAGTGTAACGGCGAAATGAAAATTGGGGACCGACCAGAAAGCACGATGGAAAGTACACAAAACCAAGCAACTCTAATATTGTTGGGGGATTTTCGATGGCAGTTTTTTTGTTATTTTCAGACAATTCTTCTCCATTTATCATCCTTTGGTGATCCCACATATCAAATGATAAAGCCATCAGTTTCAGAGTCAAAACACAGTGGGGCATGGTCCAAGTAATATCATAGTCTTCTGATTCAGTTAATATATATCCAGCCAGAAGGTAACCCATGTTGAATACACAAGTTATAATTGCATTTATCTTTCCGGGCCCAATAATCATGGTAGTTAAATAAATCACTAGAACCGGGATGAGGTTATGATACATGGATATACCAAAATTGTAAAAAGCCATATCAAAACCAGTTGCAACAAAGAAAGCATTTCTCAGGTTTTTGTGTTTCCTGAAGCATTTATGGTATACAATCGCGAGTGGGTAACATATCACAATCGATATAAGCAGTTTGAGAGCTGGCTCGGTTGTCCCAATTAAGTTCGCAAAGAATGGGATGGGGCTGAGGCCCCCCCAACTCAGCAGGGACAGCAGTAGGCCCCACATTATCTAAAATAGAAAAGACATTGTAAGATTAATTCTTGCAACAAACATTAATTGAATATAATTGATAAACAGCTACATATTTAAGTTTAAGTGAATAGTTAAAGATCTATTTCAACCTTTTGTGGTGTAGAGGACGTACTTTATGGATGACCCCCTAGCAGTACCTATTACAAAATTTCACTAACCTAAAACATGAAGATGGTTTTGACAATATATATCTATCTCATTCAATCTTGTGTATTTGTCATAATCATTCACTAATGGCCTTGCATTGGCTTTGTTTACATTTGTTATCGCTTCTCGTTGGCCTTCCTTTAGGAAATGCATTTGCCTAGTTAAATTTTAGTTCAAATTATGACTAAGCTATAATTTTTCCACATTTTTAAAAACTTGTTTTCCTACATTATAGGTGACACAAAACCATCTTATTCTTGAATGCGTCTCTCTCATACTAGTATTGAAGGAAAGAGATGCACTGAGAGATAAGGTGAGGATAACTTATTCTCCTGTCAACCTTGTATATAATGTATATTATTTATCATGAATAGCTGAGTCGGCAACTTCGTTTGTAAATTATCCCACAGGAATACATTCAGGACAGAAAGAGATATGGTATATGTGTCTATAAAAAATTATGACAGTCCTTCGAGCCACTCAAGTGTGGTTAGGGAACGAATATCCAAACATATTCACATACTTTCACATATTTATGTAAGTAATAGTACCCACTAATATTATAAATGCGAAAGTGGTTAGGTTAGTCTTCTTTCACGCAACAATGGTCAGAGAGTGATGTAGCCTACGTTTTGTTTGAGAAAATGCACAGTTCCCGTAGGATAGATTTGGATGAATTCTGTTATTATTGACCTCTTCATGCTAAAATGGCTAAAAGGATTTTGATGAAATTTGGTATGAAGGTGTCTTCACTCTGAAAAAGGGCAAACTGTCGATACTAATTACTGTATGACATCTTATAATAATTACACAGTTTTGACAATAAATGGTTATCTTATCTTATAAGCTATAAAATTGTAATGTTTCATAAAAATCCATCAAGTGGCATGAAGGAGTAACAAACATCCATCCATCCAAACAAACTTTCACACTTATAATATTAGAAGGATATAAACTAAATTCTTTGAGTTAAATTGAAAATCTTGATCATAGGCATAGCCCAACTGGCCCACTTGAAAACCCCTCTGGCACACCCCAGAATTTAAACAACTTGATTAAAACTAGGTACATATACTATTATATCAACTTTTGTGCCTGAAATAGTCATTGTTACACCCATGATCTTGATACAATGCAAATTGGAACAATCTTGGTTAGGTTATGTAAATGTATAACCTATTTTTATACATACACATATTTTAGAAGGAAAATCAGGTGAAATGTTTAATATGAAAAATAAGTAACTGATTAGTCAAGTTGGAAAAGTGCAAAATAGTAGTATACTCTCAGAAATTGTAATAAAAGAAATATAATAAGTAAATTAGTTATTTGCTCAATTGTATAGTAGTTCCTTTATTTGTGGCTTGACTACAATTAATTAGGTCAACCCTTTTCAGCAAAGTCGTGAGAGAAAGTTAAAAACTGTTTTCTTATCAGCTTATCACATAGTATATTTCTCGGCGAAAAATAAAAAAAAATCCAGCTTACCTTTTTATTTAAATAATCACTAGTATAATGGTTAACAGGTGACGTGAAACATAGATGTTTTTAAATCTTGAAATCGAGAAATATGTTCCAATACGACTGAACTGAATAGTGTACTGTTTAATTAATGCCTAACGTAGTGTGTACGCACGCAGGCACATTTCGAAAAGCAAGCACTAATCGCATAACTAGATGAAGACGACACTCCTTGCTCACTTTAGCTCATTGCATATAATTGGGTTTAATCAGCCAGATATTAGACACAATTACAGCAACCGTTTATCAAAAAGGTTCCGATTACACAGAAAACCGTAAGTACTTATTACGGTCATATTTATACGACAAACTGATTGACATACAAAACAAATTAGTCGTGACATAAGGTTAGGTACCTACTGACCAACAATATGACAGTGCAATATCACTGGTTGCACAATTATATTGATCATCAGTAGATGATATTGACGATCAGTATCGTCTACTGATGATCAATATAAATATGCATGCAACCACAGATATTGCACAGTTATATTGTAGGTCAGTACCTAGCCTTATAATATGTGCTCATACTGCTCATAAGTCTCAATAAAAAAAAAAATATTAATATAAGTAATTCATTTGATGTAACGGTTTGAGCTGAGGGCCCTGTTGCCAAAGGAAAAAAAATAAAAAAATCTCAATAATACAAATTCACTGGCCGTCTTGAAAGGCTTAGCACACTACTTTTTATCGCGCACATAAAAGTATTCATTCCATTCGCACCCGCATATTAGTTAAAAAGTGACAGATGCTTTATGTGCGCGATAAAAACTAGTGTGCTGGGCACTTTGGAGTCATGATTATTGTGTGATGATGATGACCAAACATTAGCTATATTATGTTTTGCTAGCTAAAAGGAAGAAATATAAAACTATGAAAAAGTATTGTGTTAAGGAATGGTTGAAAAGAAGGCATACGCACACGAATATCTTTCAAACAATCTAACCTCAACACAACCAACCGAATACAAAAATGATATGAGAATATGAGAATGGATATTGCAATGCAAAGTTTGACGAAATGGCGCCCTCATCACTGTTATTGTACTTTCTACTTAACTAAAGCCTTTTATTAAAATCGAAGATGTATAAGTTGTCGAGACTCTTAATACACAATTTATATCTAATAATTATGCTATGTACCTAATATAGCTTTTAATTCATTGTTTTTCTCCATTAACGAGTTTTAAGTAAAAAGTGGCAGTTATTTACTGGCATGTTATATGGTATATAAGTTGTGTATTAAGTTACCAGACAACTTGTACATCTTCAATTTTAATAAAGTACTTTAGTTTAGTACAAAAACAAGTAAAAAATTTGAGAATTCTGCGTTACGTAATTTGTGGACGACCCCTTAAGAAAAAGTTAATAAACTTCCTCTACGCTACAAAAATTGACCATACTACAATTGTATGGCTAATAATTGTATGGCTAATTTTCGTAACACAGTGAGTGAGAGAGACGCACTTGGGTGAATTTAAAAAAAAAATGTGAGGTATTAAAGTGTAGTTAAGAAAAAGTTAAAAAAGTTCCACTGTGTTACGAAAATTAGCCACAATTGTATGGTTTATTTTCGTAGCGTAGAGGAACTTTTTTAACTTTTTCTTAACTACGCCTTAATTCGTACAACTTTTTTGAAAACCGCCCAAAAACACTAAACGCTCGTCTAAAGCCCGCAATGTTGAATGTCAGGCCCTCAATTCTCGCTACATTCGAGATAATCTCACAATCGAGATAAAACGTCAGTGCATACAGTCGTTTGACACAACTGTATGAATCTGACGTTTAATCTCGCAATCGACATTATCTCGAATGCAGCGAGAATTGGGTCCGATCTGTCTGTGGCGGTCGAGGGACTCCGGTCTGTGAATTCTTGTTTTCGTTTGTTTAACTTTGATATCTGTAAAGTACCTATTTATTTAAATAATATAGTGTAAAGTACAATTTAAATCTACATTAAATGCCCAAGGTAACGAGCACATTTGTTTGGATAAGGAATTATAGTGAATAGGAGAAAATAGCTTCGCAAATAACCTAATATTTTCAATTAATATTTTATAGATATAAATGGTTAGGTACTATGAGTCAACCGTAGGAGATACACATATCTAAGCCATCGCGGATTTTTTTCTAGGTTTGGCGGGTCGTGTTCTACGACCTCAACCAGCAGAGCCTTCCCGTACCCTTGCCATGAGTTTACGCAAACCGTTGTCGTTATCGAAATGTATCGGAAATACTGTTTGTTGCCGATACAAGTAAAAAGCACCGGGCGATAATTTACGATAACGAGAATAGTTTGCGTATACTCGTGGTAATGGTACCGCTGGAGCGCCAGAGCGCGCTGTCCTCCCGACTACCCCAGCGGCCCTTACATGATTGACACAAAGATAAGATAGACCGTCTTATCTCTAAGTGCGTCTCTATCACACTAGTTCCGACGAATAGTCACAGAGATAAACGGGTTTAATTTATCTTTGTGCCATTAATGTTAGGGCCGCAGGTCCGTGTGGCGGGTTGTGTACTACGACTTCATTCGGTGAAGCCCTCGCATTCTCTCGTTAATAAAACCCTCCATTATCTTAAAAAATAGATTTAATTTATTATACACAGCAAACTTAAAAAATGGACATAAAGTAAAGAAATGTTCTTTTAGTTATTGTAATTCCGTCAATATGGATGTTTCCTGGCAAAAAAAAAAAGTAATTCTAATTAATCCGTCAGTTAGATTATCAAAAAAGATTGAACACGTATTTTTCGCTTTATCAAATCAATCAAAATTGACAAAGATAACGCGCATCAAAGTTCGGGAGTGGGGGCTCATGACGTCACTTAATGGTTAAAAGTGTACAAAGTCGTGACGTCACGCGGAGCTTCAACGCACTATATCTTCGTAATTTTTTGACCAATTGACAAAAGAAAAAATATGTGTTCAATATTTTTTGATATTGTAAATAACGGACTAATTGGTTTTTTTTAGGAAACTAGCCTATTATTGTATAAAACATTTATTTACATCTTAATTGCAATTTCTTATTTCTAAATTAAATCCTAAGTACGATACAATGTATGTGAAGAAACATTAAATTTCATGCACCTAGGTATCAAGTTACAATGAACAATAAATTAATGAAAACGTAGAGCGTAATCTGGCACGTTGAAGTATTATTTACAACGAGATAAACTAATTTAATTGGCTCGCGCTATTTATAATCATTCTCATACCAATAGTTCGCAGGAGTTTATACGTAGGTACCTAAGTAATTAAGTAACCACTAAATAAAAACTAATGAGAAACGCCCAAGTACATAATGCATGAATCAAAAATAAACCACTATATTCTCAAAAAATTTAACAGCCGACATATTTTTAATTATGTATACCTATATGTATTGCAGTTATTTGTTTCCAAATAATCAAACCATACCGACATGCAATATGCAAAAGATAGTTCCTACTACTATTCTGTCAGTTTCAGTAATTATATCATGTGGAAGATGGGCGTTCCCGTTGAATTTTATAAGATAACGTGCAACCATGTACAATTTTAATCATTTTATTCATATATTCAATTAAATATGAAAACAACAGTGTTATAAAATTTACGGGGTAAACCATTTCGTATAAAATATATACCTACTTAAATATAAAATATAAACCTGCGGCCCTAACATGAATGACACAAAGTTAAGATATACCGTCTTATCTCTAAGTGCGTCTCTCTTACACTAGTACCGACGAAAGAGATAGTCATAGATAAACGGGTTGAATTTATCTTTGTGGCATGCATGTTAGGGCCGCGGATGAAGATAATGAATAGCAGTTGGTCACTTTGAACAGCCTTTAAAGGATTTTAAGAATAGTCATCGACTGCTATTTTCATTTGGGTAGATTGGGTAGGGCAGAATCAATTACATGCTTCACTTTTTGAGAGGAAACTAGAAGCTCGTCTGCATGAGCTTTTGGTTTCCATAATTCACATTTTTCGTTTTCAACTTTTTAGTTTTAGTTATGTTATGATTTATATGGTACATAATATAAAACAACCAGAAAAGTGCGAGTTAAACTCGCGTGGAGAGAGTTCCGTGATTATATGAAATTTCCTATGTTCTTTAAATACCATAGACTTCTTATAGGTTTTCCTGTAATCTACAACAGGTAAAGAACTATATTATGTATTCTTTTCAAAATTTTAGTCTCAGTAGTTTAGGGAGGCATGGTCAATGTTAGCCTATTTTTCTGAGTAACTTCAAAAACATTTATTTTAAAATCATAAAAGAAATAAAATTAAGATTCTCACAGCGAGCCCTTTCATTTGATATGTCACACGCCATAGTCTGCAAAGCTTTTTTTTATTGTCTTATTTACCTCCTAAATGGCCCCCATGTTTAAAATTCATTTATTTACGTTACACGTCCGTGCTGCGGTCACCAACTTATCAAATCAATCCAGTAGTTTCGGACCACATTGTCTGTAACAGACTGACAGACAGACACCTGAGTGATCCTATAAGGGTTCCGTTTTTTTCCCTTTCGAGTTACGGAACCCTAACGAAGTACTAAAATAAATAATTTTGATATGCTCTCGTCAACCCCTTTCGTTTGATACCAATGATGCATGGCTGCAAAATATCAAGTAACGAAATGACTTCTAGCTTCCGCTATATTGGATTTCAGGTGACGTCATATGCCCAGTGTCACCCGGCCATTTTGCCTGAATCATTTGAAGAAAATCTATTTAGTAGCTTTGACTCTAGGTGGTAACTAATCACGTGATTACATACACACAATTACATAGGTACATACTTACATTCACGCGAAAAATAAACCCTCCTTTTTGCTTCGCTGCAGTTGGGTAAAAAAGACTGAGTCTGCGTACCTACTATAGCAAATTCTTTACTTAAATCGACAAGTACCTTTGTGTATTGTTATTTGTAGATATTGAAGTGCAAGAGTTAATTCTATAGCTATAACCGTACAAAAATAATATTAACGGAATAATAAGATGACGCCTGTTTCTCTCTCGTATGTCTTATTTACAATGCTGAAAAACGGTAGCAATTTTAAAAGATAATTAATAAATAAATGATCGTGAAAAATGTATTTACAGCAAAGGGGTCGTCCACAAATTGCGTAACGCAAAATTCTCAAATTTTTGACCCCCCCCCCCCCTCCCTCCCCATTACTAATACGAAAGTTTCAACGACGACATAAGAATTATTCTGAGAATTCTATAGTACCCCCATTTTCAAAAGAGCGCTGACGGCCGTACATTTTATATAGCCATCAGCGCTTTTTTTACATTGGGCGAGGTATAATCATCTTTGAACTTATTTCGGTTCCATTTCTTAATAATATAATTATAATTTCATGAGTTTACATGAATTGTGCAATATTATAAAATCGTGACGTAACGCCAACCTTGAACCCCCGCCTCCCCCAACGTAACAGGACCGTAACGCTTGGCCAGAACCCCCCCTCCCTCCAAATTGCGTTACGTGATTTGTGGATGACCCCAGATGGTGAGATTTGATTTCTTTGAGCAAGAGGATTGTGAAGGTAAAAATTTTCATACAATAAAAAGCGGTAACGTTTCTCCAGCCCTAAACCTAGTCCGATTTTCAAAATTTTTGCCAATGTTGTAGATATGTTATGGAAAAATAGGCTTGTACATTTTCATTTTAGAAATTTGTAAATATTTACAACACAACATTAATTTTCTGTACTTACTTACTTAAAAACTTCCCCGTTTTTTTGTAATTAAACGAAACTGAATAACTAAAAAATTAAAACGTAAAAACCTATTTTAACACGTCATTCAGTGCCGACAAACGCGAACGGTGAACCCAATTATCGGGTCCTCGGCACTGAATTTATTAAGATTTATGGAAATGAATGAGACCAACATTTATTTCATTTCATAAAGGCTTAGGGGGTGAGAAACGTCATCACCCGGAACAATTCTCACGTTTAAAAATAAAAGGAAATAAGTCCAAATGAAATTCACTTTTGCTTTAAAGTTTACTCAACCGCGTTAGAATTGAATTCGGAATGGATTTGTATTTCACATTATTTCTTTTTAATTTTAAACGAGCGAATTGTTCTATGAAAAATGTTAGCAACTTCGCTCAGTCGCTCACGACTGGCAACTCTCACTCGCACGATGCGGGTCGGGGGCAGGGCTACGTAGTGATGTGTATAGGTGTTATACTCGTAGATATTATTCTCACCTGGGGAGGGAAAAGGAATATCGATATTGATAGGTAAGAATTTTATCGACACTACAGTCTGTTTGGCGAGAGTTGATAAATATTATGATATCGTTATGAAATAGCGACTGTCGCTTAACTATCGCAAACTGTATGACGGGCGTCGCTTATCGCCGCGCGCACTGAGTTTCGTGGTATGAGGGATGCAGATGTTATAAAACGCGGTATATCACCGGGCGGACGGCGGCGAAAAAATATATTTGTATTGTTCATATACACAATTGCCATATTGCAAATTAATGTCTTCTATGTGCGCGTCAAATGTCACATAAATCTGCACTGGCCGAAAAGAAACGAAATAGAAAAACAGTATCTATGACACGCGTTTAAAATGAGTTGAGTATGACGTGCATGTGTCTTTTTATAATATGTCATTGGTTTCGAGTGTGTCGTTTGGGTTTTCGCGTGTTGCTTTCTGTTTATACAGTTAAATAATTGTTTAAAATTGTTGTTGTTATCGTTGTTTGTTAAGGCTCGGGCAAACCGAGCGCGTGTGCGGCGCATCGCATTTTTACCGCGGACCTGCGCTACTTTCTGCTGTGCGGTGTTCAATTCGCTTTGCCGTTCTACAGATCGCGCGGGTCCGTGTCCGAGACGCGAAACGCCACGCACGCGTTTGGTTTGATCGAGCCTTTACTGTTACAATGTATTTTTTTTCCTTTAATTTTTAGTATCATCAGTAAAAATAACTAGCGGGCCGCTATTTGTAATGAGTTAAGAAGCCCTGACTTTTAACTTTTTTATCAACTCTCGCCGAACAGACTATAATATCATAAAAAGGTAAAGTTATGAGTGAGTTAGGGCTAAAATCGACTCTAGTGGACTTAGGTTTTTTTTAAAGCGCCCTTTTTTTCCTTTCATCATTTTCACGCTTAAAAATGTTCATGACACAATTTGGCTTGAAAACTGATAATTTTTTCTTTCCAAAATTTGTATAAAGCTTTATGAAAAATCGGAATATCTCTATTATCTAATATTATCTATTTTGGAATAGAGTGGGTAGAAAACAAAAAACAATTCGTATCTACGAATTAATACGAAAGTGTATTTGTTGCTCTTTTGGTTTTCCTTCTTTCGCGCAGCAACGGAGCAACGGATCGACGTGATTTTTTTGCATACAGTACAGCGGCCCTAACATGCATGCCACAAAGATAAATTAAACCCGCTTATCTCTATGACTATCTCTTTCGTCGGCACTAGTGTGAAAGAGACGCACTTAGGGATAAGACGGTCTATCTAATCGTTGTGTCAGCCATGTTAGGGCCGCAGATAGTAGTTTATGGGTAGCTGTAACAAGTAATTTAGTCGTAATTATTCTGAACACATTACCACAATATTAACTATATATGTATGACCAAGCCATCTAAGTAGTAGTAAATAAATAATTATTAGCATGTAGTGTATTTGTATAGCGCTCCGTGAGTCACAGACGGTGCCGGCTGAAATCAGCGCTGCAGGTGTCTTAAACCTCAGCATTATGCTGAGCCAGTGTCTATTCACAGCAGCGAGGACACACATCACCATTTAGTTTTGTATTTTTTTTAATTTATATTTATGTTATTCTGTGTGTATTCTGTTCTGTATTAGTGAATAAATGCTTCTTTCTTTCTAAACCTATCCACGCAGACAAAGTCGCGGGCAAAAGCCGTTCCTTTTATTAATTGGCGCGACCCTTCCTTTTGACTTGGTAACAAGATAACACTTTTTTCGTTTTGCAAATATGTGCAATCGTTTTTTTATTCCTCACAGTAATTCTTTCCATTCTAAAAGGTGTAAAATCATGTAATAAGTATTTATATTCATCGTAAAAAACATAGGTAACTCCGTTGTATAATTCAAAGTAGATTTTAGGGAGGTAGGTACCTACTTACCCACATTAAAAAGATATACTCGCTTTTACAAGGTGTAGGTAGTGTACATACATTTGTAGCTAGTATATATATAATCAATACTTATTTACCTGCTATACAATTCCAAACAAAAGCTAGAACGAAATTCGTGAGACGTATAACTTGAGCGAGAATAAAATAGCAACTAAAACTGAAACAATCACTAAAACACTGCTAAGTATAACTCGTCCGCTGTAAAAAAGAGCGCTGGTGGTGAGAGCTTCGCAGTAGTCGATTTACCGGCCAAATTGGCGGTGTGAGGTGAGGCGGGACGGACGGGATTACGCGCGGTATGCCTGTGCAATCGCGCTATTGGTTGATTAGTCGACCTTTGCTTCCCGCGTTTGGTCTAACGTTTCGTTAGTTTAGTATCCAAAGTACAGGTACGCACGTTTCTTTGCACGATGGTTTTGCATAAAAAAGAAAGAAGACATATTTACAGTGTTTATTGTTTTACAAAAAGATAAGCTGATAGTGGCGTAGTAAATAATTTAAAACGAACTGCAGTGGCAACAAAATCTTGTAAGGCTACAGATCGCATCTCGTAAAAAGAGCGCTGACGGCGATATATATATTTTTGTAATTAATTGCCTATTGAAATGTCGAAATAACCATATATTTTTCTGAAGTAACCATTTTATATCTCGGACTATTCCCACAGCAGCAATTGTAGTGCATAATATATTATTCTACAAAAGGCATTACACTTATATTACTAAACAATAAATAGCCAAGCACTTTTGTTCGCGACTATACACATGCGCAGACACATCCCCTCCACTATCGCCCAGCGCTCTTTTTACAGCGGACGAGGTATACTAACCGCGCCGCCGTGCCAACAAGCTGCGCGATGCACGCTCCGCTCTGCGCCGCCTCTGATCTTAGTGTAACGTGAGAATTTGCGCATGTTGGGTTCACATCGTTCATGCCAGGCGGATGACAGAGCGGTGTGATATTTTCGAAAATACCTACTCGAGCCGCGCGGCGTCCCTTCACAATCCTCTTAACTGCCTACAAATTTAAAGTAATACCATGAACATGGTTGTGGCGTCACCTCTTTGATGTGGCAGTGTTACCTTCGACGAAGAAAGTTAATTCATAAATATCTAACCTGTAAAAAATACTTTGTTTATTAGGACGATATTTTCTTAAGCTTAACGCACACATATCCACCCGGCACCGCATCGGCACCGCCTCGCCTCATCGACTTGCCGTCAACGAGGCGTCAGTCAATCAAACGCAAGCACGTAAAGAAACAGGCTCCACAAAAGTAAGAAGATCTTGCAAGAAATCATAGAAAAAGACGATATTGGGTACATAATATGGACAGAGAAAGGAGAACTGAAGGAGAATATCGTATACTTATAAAGAAGAATTATGTGGATGATGAAGCGAAATTTTATATTTATTTTCATGTCAAAATGTATCTCAGAGTAGAGGTGAAAACGATCACTGTAGATTCTATACAAACAATTTGTAATACTGCTTCGAGCATAATTTGTTCTTAAACGAGTTTCGCTGTTTGCCGATTAAACAACTTAAATACACCATAATATAATAATATTCGCTATGAAAATGGGGCGGCGCAAGATGTGCGGAGAGACAAGCGGTCGGCGGGGCGCGCGGACCACCGGCGGTCCGCGCGTCGTCCCGCGCCGACGGCGAGGCGCAAGCGCGGCGGCCACACGCCGTAAGCGCGGTGACTGCGAGTGGCCCACGCGCCGCTTGCGTTTCACGAGCTTGTGCCGAGGCGAGGCGATGCCGTTCCGATGCTGACAAGTGTGCGTTACAGTATGGAGTTTCATACAAAGAATACTTACTGAACGGCTCGAGTTTAGGCTGTGTCGATACGGTGCTGGGTGGATATGTGTGCGTTAAGCTTTATTTGTATTGAATGATGGTCTCTAATCTAATAAACCATGATTCTTTCCAAAGGCGGCACCGAATAACATAAATGTGAATCATATTATAAAGCCCATACCATACATGAGCGAATACCTACAGAACCATACTATCTATATTTTATGTTAGTGTCGCAAAATTTAAGTAACTATTATGTAACACCAACCTAAGATAACTTATTTGATTTTATTTTCGATTGACAACGAGACGCATTGCAAAATTCAATTTTAAAATTGTCGGTCGATATCAACTTTAAAACATTTGCAGGTAATAAGTATCCCCTTAAATCCATGTTTAAAAACAGCGTTCTGAAGAGGCGTCTCACGTGTTCGGCTGTAGGCCCTTAGGTTTAATCATCATGGTTGCTCGCTTGAGCGTGTAGTCCCAGCCTCTCCAACGGAACCAGACGATCCCTGGAATTAAAATAATAAGGATACTATACCTATCTTAGGGGACAGAAATAGATTTTAAGGGATAAAAAATTGTAATTAGGTACAGATAAAGTGCATAATTGTTTCCATCGTGTTTTATCGGAAAAGTTCGTATTTATCGTGCTCTCTCAATAAGCTTCAGCAGGCCCCCAATTCTCGGCCCATTCGAGATAATCTCACAATCGAGATTAAACGTCAGTGCATACAATCATTTGACACAACTGTATGAATCTGACGTTTAATCTCGCAATCGACATTATCTCGAATACATCGAGAATTGGGGGCCAGTACCCATCATACCATGCTGTCATTTTTCATTTTGACATTTGACAGTAAATAATAAAGTCTCATATGAATGAATATAAACATGTCAATCATTTAATACAATAATTAATTGACACTTCGGGTAACGTCGTCTTCCGATTGAGATCCGAGTTTTACCGATGGAAACATATTATTCACTATAATCTGTAGGATTGTGAGTGTGGTTAACCTTGCCGGGCGGTGAGGTCTTGCGGGTCGTGCAGGTAGAGCCCATTGAGACCCCGCCCGCAGGACTTCCACCACCAGCCACCTTTCAGCATCGACGCACAGTTCAGCGACGACCTGTCGTTGTCTCTGCAATGACAAATTCAAACTCCATAAGTGAGCTTTTAAACAGGAATGAAATATTAAGAAAAAACTTGTCAGTTAAAGATTCATGAATTACAGAAAACAACAAGAAGGTTTAGGATTTAAGAAAACGGTACTGAAAAATTTACTTCGTTGAAATAATCGACAGTTAAACCTTTTTCCCTTTGTTACCTGTTATAAGTCGAGAATGGGCTGTTGTTCGATCCATACCAGGGGTCATTAAGAGAATCTCCAGCGTTCCCTTCGTAGCCATCAATTTCCAATTTATAATATTCTCCTTCAGAATATATCTTAAAGTGCGAATACTGCGCATATCTGCAAGTAAATAATACGTGTATTACGAATCGGCTGCGACAAAAATCAACATCACAAGTAGGTAGCATTATACAGGTTGACTGTTAGAGATTTTAAGGTAACTATGATAGAGATAAAAAAATGAGAATAATATGTATATTCTTATGGGTAGGGTTAAACCTATGCAAGTTCAATATTGGTACAAAATAAGCTTATTGTATATAACTAGCTTTAAAATGGGTTGAATCTACCAGCTGCAGCTTTTTGTTGTAAACAACAATTTGTTGGTACGACAATTTCTTAGCTTTAACCTTCTGAGCGGGAACAATGGAACGCACCGCAAGTTCACCATCGATGATGGATATAATATCCGTCTGGTCTGAGCATACAGCCTAAGCTAGTGTAAGGTTGGAATTTGTGAAACTTCGCAGACATGCCCAGCGTGAGAGTGTCAATATTTCTACATTTTTGAAGCTCCTGACAATGGTCCTATTTGAAGTTTCTGACTTAGCCCAACCTCTTGTTTCCATCGAAGTCCTCCAGGTCGACGCGGAGCATGTAGTCGTCGTTGTTGGTGAGCATGTAGATATTCTCGTTTCCCAGCCAGAACTCCTTACTCGGGTCTCCGAAGCCGTTTTTGTAGTCGCCCCAGTCACGGTTGAAGTTCTCAGCAAACACGCCATAATCATCACGACGGTGAATAACCTAAAAAATAATTAACAATACTTAGTGATAAATAAATAAATAAGGGATAAACTTATATTGCTAAATAAACAATGCTAATCGTGATCAAACTCATACACATCAATATTCGACGAATTCGTAGCTCGATTTTATCCGCTGATAGTGTCTATTCAGTATTGGTTACTCGATATTACGTCTACAAAAGCAATTTCTGCCCTATAAATTAATTGAATTTGAAGGACGTTTCGATATGATATTATAAATCTAAGTACTAGTGATAAAGGTAATAAAAATGGTGTACAATATCACTTACAGTCCAACCGCCCTCAGCGACGTTCTGCTCACAATATACTTTAAGGAACCAGTAAGTGGTGCCTCTGATTTGTAAGTAGTATACTCCAGACTCTCGCATACCAGCATTCAAAAGGTCGACGCATGAATATCCCTGTGAAAGGCAGGAGATCGTATTATAGACCTTCAGTATGTAATGCATGGTGATAACGTTTATCACATGTCAGCAAGCCGAGGGTTACAACTGATGGTACAGAAACAGAAAATATGTGCACCCTTGAAAAATATCTCCAAAGCTCACGACAGGACATAAATCGCATTATTTTATTTAGACAATAATATTAGTACACAGCAGCAGGTGAGCAATCCAAATAGATCAGTGAGAGGAAGACTGAAACTATAAGAGATAGGCAAATTTGTTCCAAGGGACTGTGTCATCGATTTTAGAGTTCAGAAAAACCAACCAAGTACATGTAGGACCATGCACAATGGTAACACCCAACGCTATTTTTTGAACAAAGTTATACGCCACAATCTATGCTGTCGACGTGAGACGATTTGGTATAGACGTTGTACAGAATAGTCGGTATATTAGTAGGTATTCAGTAATGTTTACCTAAGATCACACAGAAGAAAAACAATATCTGGATTATTACTTACTCTGAGAAGTGATTTTTCGTTGCAACATTTCACCTATTTCATGTACCTAAGTACTAATTGTAAACTTATAACTACTTTATCAAACTATCCTCTAATGTTAAACATTTGCAAATATTAAGTCGCTGTGCACACATGTTTAAGAGCTATTGTCCAGTCTTTCATTTATATTTCAAGGCCTACCTGTTGCCGTTATCAATATCGAGCAAAAACGAGTAAAAAAATCACGTTTGTTGTATGGGAGCCCCCTTAAATATTTATTTTATTCTGTTTTTTGTTGTTATAGCGGCAACAGAAATACATCATCTGTGAAAAATTCAACTGTCTAACTATCACGGTTCATGAGATACAGCTTGATGACAGACGGACAGACAGACGGACAGACAGACAGACAGACCGACAGACATTCAGACAGACAGACAGACAGACAGACAGACAGACAGACAGACAGACAGACAGACAGACAGACAGACAGACAGACAGACAGACAGACAGACAGACAGACAGACAGACAGACAGACAGACAGACAGACAGACAGACGGACGGACGGACGGACGGACGGACGGACGGACGGACGGACGGACGGACGGACGGACGGACGGACGGACGGACGGACAGCAGAGTCTTAGTAATAGGGTACCGTTTTACCCTTTGGTACGGACCCTAGAAAAAAAACAAGTTAGTCGCCTATACTCATGAACCAATGAAGCCTACTTAGTCGTGATAGTATTCCTTCGTTATATAAGGTTTGATTTAAAATATTATAATAAATAAAATATAATATAGTTTTGGCTGTGTGTGGGTGGGTTATGTGGGTGGGGACACGTAACTCCAACAGAAATTACACCTTTAAAGCCCAATTTTACCTAAACGGTCCACCATATAAAAAAATGGTTATAACTTACCTATAATAGTTTTCAAAGATGCAGGCCAAGTTATAAATTAAATATCAGAGAAAATAACGAATTTTCTTTGAAATAATTGAAGAGCGTTATAGTACCTTTATAAAGGTATCATTTAAGAAAGTTCAAAGGGACTTGGTGCTCATTCAGATCTCAACTCTTTTATCGGCGATATAAGATAACCAACCCCTAAAAGAATGAAATAGTGGCTGGAAAATTAATTTACGGGTACTTGCGTGCCCGATGTGAGGCCGTAATTTGAAGGAAAAACGTCTACATTTAATGCAAATGAATACGCGTTGTCTTAAAGATACATTTCCATGCAGACGAAGTTGCGGGTAAAAGCCAGTGTAGTTATATAATTTCGCCAGCCTTACGGTAACGCAGGCGAGACCTAAATATAATATACCTATAAATAAAACCGGTTAAGAGCATGTCGACGGCCATGCTCAGTGTAGAGTTCCGCTAGCCATTATGACTCCGAACACCATTATCTTTAGCTAGTTTTCTATTCAAAATTATTTGGTGTTATTATCGATGATTTTCAGTAGGTTACAAATTCGCCTATAACTCATGAACCAACGAAACCTGCTTAGTCGTGATAGTTTCCCTTTTTAACTGACTTCAAAAAAACCGAAAGTGGAAGTTCTAAATTCGACGCGTATATTTGTTTATTTTTATTTTTTATAAGCATGATCACCGATTACTCAGAGATGGCTGGACCGATTTGCATGATTATTATGTATAGGCCCGCATATAGCATTTTTGGTATTTTCTGTAATAAGTAACTCAAACAGTTGAGTTTCAAAAACATTATTTGGTGAAGTGGAACTGATGATGAAGACCAAGGAAGACCACCGGAAATCCTCAATGATACATCCACGGTTCCGATTAGATTTCTGTATCAGGTTGTGAAGCAACTTATGCTGATGAAAATGCATGTGGTAAAATAGAACCGGTTGTGAAGAACCAGGAGAACTCTTCTACGATTGACGTCCTTGCACCTGGGATAGCAACATTTTGTGAAGGGTGTTGAGCAATTGACATTATGCTATTGTTACTTAATGTAGTATATTGAGTCGTTAAATCACATAATGATCACAAAAAAAAAATTCTTACTTTTCGGGTTTTTGAAGTCTGTTTTTTATTTGTTATAAGTACTTTTAACTTCGTTATGTAACCTTTCATTCAAAGTATTTGTCAGATTTAATGAAACCTTTAGAGCTCAAGATTTCTTAATTGGTCCGATAAATTGGTAACATTTTAATAATGTTTGTCAAAGATCTATCCAAAGAGATCTCATTCAATGATGAAGTAAAAAATATGTCCAAATGTGTCAATGGTATATCTATGTACGTCAAAGTACACAACGTACGAAGATATATTTCGATTTTAGGTGCAGATTGCGCAACGTATGTATGTTTGCGAATATCGCGAGCTTTCCACACCATTAGGAATACATATAGGGTCCCGTACTTGCAGCTTCACATGCACAGATTCATATAGAAAGTGTTCTGAACCAGTGTGAACATGACTAATGCTAAAACGCTTTATATCATACTAGCTGTGCCTCCGACTTTGTTCGTGTGGGATTGGGATGACAAGCATCCTTTCTGTTAATCCAGGGTATAAGCTATCTCCGTTCCAAACTTCATCCAAATCTGTCTAGTCGTTGAAGCGTGAAGGATTAACAAACATACTAACTCACACAGGCATAATTTTCACATTTATAATAAGTGTGATTAGTGTGATACTCTCCGAGAAAAAGTAGTAACAAGTAAAAAGTATGTCACACATATGGAAGGATAGACGGACCGAAGGACATTGCGAAACTATAAGGGTTCCTAGTTCCTAGTACCGTGGAGACTGTCTACACCTCCATTTGATCGATTTAGATGTTTAAATTTTTATTTTTATTATTATGACCCTTAGAGACTTTATACATGTCTAAGTCACTTAACTTGTCCAGACGCGGAGACTATACATACATCTCCCTTATTAGTTATTTATTAGAATAAATTTGTACCCATTAGGTTCTTATGTTGCACATTTTGTGTTCGTTTTTAGATAAAACTGTACTGCCAAAGTTGAAAAAAGACTTACTGCTGAGTTTCTTGCGGCGTTCCTTCTCAGCAGATGTCACCTTTCGAAGCGCTGGTAGATTCAGTCATGTAAAAAGGCCCAGGTGGCCTACTTGCAAAATAAATATTATCATTTTCATTTTTCATTTAACTACGGAACCCTCTAAAACCAGAGATATGAATGAATGAATATGTATAAAATAAAATTACGGCGGCGGCGTTTATAACTGTCAGTGTAACGAAAATATGCATTGTCTTTGAAGTGGTATTCGATAAAGTAAAAAGTTAATCGATATTTCAATGGTAAGCCGATTTTATGTTTACAGAAAAAAAAAAAAATGTCAATTGACTGACAAACGAGCTGACGGCCCACCTGATGGAAAGTGGTCACCGCCGCCCATGGACATCTGCAACACCAGAGGTGCTGCCAATGCGAATAATGAGAAAACTACTAACTATATTGGCAATAAACCAAGTTATTGTCACTACATTTTTAAATATTAGTATTACCGCGGTGTGTCAATCAAGCGTACCTCGGATTTGTAACACGATCGGTAAATTTCTTAAATTGCGGCTGCAATTTGTTGAAACCACCATGGTTTGTCTCGATGACCTATTATTTATATATATAGTTGAGAGTTTGGTTGGAAAATCGTTAACCTTGCGTGTATCCACTTGAAACTTGACCTGATGATGGCAAAGTATTTACGCTGTGGCCCAAGAAGACGTGTAACCACAGAACAGATAATAGTACTAACGTACAGAAGAATCACTTCCTAACAAAACCGCTGTTTAGGTACGAATAATTGCCTAATCATGCCTTCTCTCTCTGTTGCATAAGACGTGTTCTTTCGTGTACGCTAGAGTTGTCAGTTGCTAACAATAGATAGATAAGCAAAGAGAACAACACTGGTTGTTTTAACCAGGTCTACTTTTAGCTGAACAAACGGTACCTATTGAAAAACGAATCGAATTGAATTTGATGTGTAAAAAGAACACGAAAGTCTACTACCTAAATAGGTAGTGAATTGTATTTTTAACCCTACTTTCATTCTAACATCCTATGTACCCATAACAACTGTCATTACTACAGTTAGAGTATCTATAACAAAACCACTAAGTATGTACTAACCTTTCAATATCTTTCGGAACACAAAAAAAATATATTCCCAATTTCGATATCTTCTTTGCTTTATTCAACTATACCCGTAAACGCTATAAGTATTATGTATACTTATTACCAGTCATTATTAATTAATACAAGAACAGGAAACAGCACAGGAATTCACTGAGTACTGTAAATGAAATAATATTTATCTAACACGCTTTTCTATGACTCGGCGCGACGCGGCGCGTGAGCGGCAACCTACTGCGATATACACCGCCGAGGTGCCCGACGGCCGAACGTACCTAAAGTGCGGAGCGGAACCCGCCTGGTGTAACCAGAGGTGCACGTAACCATTTACCCGAGCATTTTTAAAGAAATGTGCTTGTATTTTAGTAAACGGCAAGCAGTTGGAACATTTAGGTAAATGATTTTTCACGTAAAGTTATATTGATATCATTATGTAACATTTTCGTCACATATTCATATTCTTTATTGAGTATTGTTCATACATCGTCACAAAAATATTTATACAATTAATTATATACACGAGTCCATACCAGTCCTCATTAGTCTACTATAAGAACATAATTGTCTTGTTATGTAATGTTCATGCACAAACATTAAAGCGACGGATTATATAAAAGTTATCTTGAGGTATTGCACATGACAAAGGTTTTCTTACGAAAAACTTTTATTCGACCAAAACGTATACGACTAATACGCTGTCCAATAAACGTTATGGTCGACATCATTGTTTATTATAATGACGTTCGTATAATATATTAAAACGGTTAATTAACCTATACAATAACACCATTATATGACATCGAATTATATAGTCGTAAAACGTATATTCAACCTATATTACGACATTACAGTCACTTGACTGAAAAGTGGTAAGATTAACGAGGTCCTCTGGGAATTTTTAATTGTTTGTTAAGAAAACAATAGGTCTGAAATCAATCATAAATACTAAGTATGGAACTGACTACCGATTGGTTCAGCAGCTATTTGTTAAAGCTAAATATAATTTGGTAACTGGTGACGATATTTGTTACATACTTTTTAAAATATCGTTTTATTAAAGCTCGGATTTTTAAGTTTTTCAATTAGCTTAGATTGGCCGAAGGTCCCGTACTTATCAATGAAAAAAAGAAGATACGTAAGAGTTAAATTGCCTGTCTTTCGGTTTTTTACAGGAACTACATGACCGAATTTCATTCTGCCACCGGACTACCAGACGTTGGGAGGGTCTTCATGCAAATTTAATTGAATTTCCTGTGAGCTGTACCTACTAAGCGGTGTGCAAAATTCTTTTCGGCATTTTCTGGGCATTTTAGGCATTTTCTGGGCAAGCGTGATCTATCTTAGACCCTGCCTTCGCTTTCCATTAGGGGGGCTAGCACGACATGCCCGCGAGTCGTTTGTCGCTCAGTGCGTCTCTGTGAAACTAGTTAAGTATGTAAGGGATGCACTGAGCGATAAACGACTGGCGGGCAGGTCGTGCTAGACGTGCAGGTGAGACTAGGGTCAAACGCATGCCAAGTACATCATTAAAAAAAAGCGAGTAGTGAGGAAGATCTGTATCACGGTCTTACATACAGAGCCCTTACCATGAGTTTGCGCAAACTTTTCTCGCTATCGAAACCTATCGGAAACGTTGCTTGTTGCCGATACAAGTAAAAGGGACCGAGCGATAGTTTACGCTAGCGAGAACGGTTTGCGCAACTCATGGTAATGGTACAGGTCTTGCAACTCTGGGTTCAACGTGGGTCTCTAAAGTTTCAAGCCGCTAGCGTCGCTGCGATCGAGGGATACCTATGCCACAGATTACATAACTATACACATGCGCGGTTGCAGGGGGGGGTCATAGGGGACATGACCCCTTCCCCCCCAAATCGTACACGTCAAATTGAAAAATCAAGTCTAAAAGTAAAGTTGAATTTATTGGACATATTTTATTATTAGTGACCCCCCCCCCCAATTTCAGGCTGCGACCGCGCCTGACTATACATAGCGACGAAGATGACCATAGCCGCATGCGTTAAAGACGCACATTGGACTGTAACCCAAAAATCTCGTTAATATATAACTTTTGAAAATAAATTTAGTTTCTTTTTTTAACAGAAAATATCGTATATTGACAAAAAAATAGGTTTTGTTTTGCATCCCTCGATCGCAGCGCCACCTGTTTTTACTTCAATGGAGCAACTGCGCCCCATTGAAATATTGCCCTGTTGCAAGACCTGTAATGTAAGACCGTGGTCTTTATTATTCGGCCACAGTCCCAGTACCACTCATACTAGTATAGAACCTATAGTCAGATAGCAGTGTTGTCACGCGAGGATTTTAAGTTGGTTACACCAAAAATCTCAAAAGAAGGATATCAGTACAATTTCGTTAAACAAGTCTCATAGCAGGTTGTGAAATGCCAGCGCTATGGCTTATCCACACCCTATTACTGATGTCTTACTTCTTACGAAATTACATACATAACTATAGTGCTTGATTCACGCGCTATCATATCATTGTGGAGGGTTTGATCGGCGATGTGGTCTCACAGGTTGTAGAGTTGTAATGGGGTACATTTATATCGCAAATTATTAAGGGGGAAGTCACGGCTCGATATACATTAATGCCTTATACCAAAATGACGCCGTTGCAAGGTTAGGGTACCAGTGGCGAAGCGTCAAATATTTCCTAAGGGAAGCCGGAAGAATTAGATCCGTACGTGCGAGTCAGACATTTAGTTAAAGTAACATGGACTTCACTGACAGCTAGCCGTAGCTTTCTAGCTTAGTAAAGCCGTCAGGAATCGTCTTGTAGGCAGGCTTCGCCACTGTAGGGTACATCCGTTTGTCTATGAAAAGAACCATTATAACAAAACGCGTCAACCAAGTACAAGCCACGCAAGAATCAAGCAAAAACAGACCGTATTTGGTCTGCTATTTGCTTGGTAATAATATTTAAAAACAAAATGGTCGCAATAAATGTGAAACGAATGAATAGGCACAAAAATCTAAATAATATTGATTGCTTACCGGTGTTAAAACATCCCATCCCTAAAATGCTCCCCTGAGTCGTCAAAAACTGCAAAATGTATTCGTCCAAAGTATTTTTACTTTGGACGAATACATTTTGTAGTTTTTGACGACTCAGGGGAGCATTTTTTAGTGTTCTGTACCCAAAGGGTAAAACGGCACCCTATTACTAAGACTCCGCTGTCCGTCCGTCTGTCTGTTCGTCTGTCACTAGGCTTGTATCTTATGAACCGTGATAGAAAGACATTTGAAATTTTCACAGATGATGTATTTCTGTTGCCGCTATAACAACAAATACTAAAAAGAGAATAAAATAAATATTTAAGGGCGCTCCCATACAACAAACGATAACGATAATGGTAAGGAACCGTTCGTGCGCGAGCCGCACTCGCACTTGGCCGGTTTTTTATTTATTATAAACACTGTCACTTAAATGGGTATCAAGAACCGTGGTTGACATGCGAGTCGCATGATGCGACTGAACGTGCGATGGTGTCACATTCGCTTTTTGACACCTCAATAGTAAGCGCCTCGAAATTTGCTTTGAGCAGGTTCCTATATATTTAAATGGGTAACACGTAATATACCTGTTGTTGCATATAGACAAGAGTAACTAAGTAATTATACAGAAAGGCGACAGTACGGAATGATATGTTGGCACCATTATTTTTGAACTAATTTCTAGGTAGGTACATTTGACCTTAGTTTAGTTTTCATTCCAATGTAAGAGTTTGAAAAAACATGTGTCTGTTTTATTTATAAATTAAAGTTCCAAAATACCTACCTGCTCTCGTTCGTCGACTTGCATAACAAATGTCATGTCGTATATACCTATAAAAGTTCAATAATGAGCCCCTATACCAGACCAGTCTGACTGATATTCCTGCCTTACGCTTACTCGTAGCTTGCAATTAAAAGTGGCTTAATTAATGTATTTAGGTATTTCATAATGTAGTCAATAAGAACATATTGCTTCACCGGGAGACGTAAATGGCAGTGCATTAGAAGCAGGCAGACTTAGTAATATCCAGTTACCTCGGTCTTTGCGAACCAAACAGCGATGTTAAATTCAGATTCCTCAGATAATGCTTTGGATATAGTGAAAGTAAGAAAATGAAATCACTTTAGGTAGTAATAATGACACGACGAGAAATGTCAGCACCTAACCTTCGTAATTAATTTTAAGAAGAAACCCTTTTACCCGACCACATACAACTTTCACAGAAACGTACGCTTAAATTATATTATATTATTACGTTTTAATATTGCTGCAAGTATTAATCGAGAACTTTACGTCGGTATCATATTCAGTACATAATAAAATCTCACCGTAATTACGTATACGTACGAGTACCTATACTCGTACGTATACTTTAAAATTTGTCTCTATAGAAATTTTATGACAAATTAATATTCGTCTATGACGTTACGTATGAGTACCGAATACGATACCTCGTTATGTCATTCGCTGGGCTATCACATTTAATAGAGGCACATATTTATGAATTATCAATTACAGATAGATACACATATAAGATAAGTGTGTATCTGGTTCCCATAAGTAGCTATAGCTATAGTAACAGTTTTTGTAACGACGACTCACTTTCACGTCTTTATAGTTGGCGACGATCTCGGAAGCGAAGGTGTTATTGCCGATGATGGGTTTGTTCTTGATGCTCGGGAAAATAATGCCGCCTTTGCGGCTGGCGGGGCGCGGGCTGGCGCCGGCGCTGGTCGCCAGCACTGGCGCCGGTGCTGCCGGCGCCCCCGAGCTCGAGCTGCTTGAACTGTTCGGGCTGCGTGTGATACAATCATTAGTCACATTTAACGCACGCGCAAACAAAGCCTCGCACTTAAATTCGCCAATGCAACACTTATAGTACAAATAAGGTCAATGTTAATAACCAAACAATCGCATTGAAGGCTTTGCATATTTGACAGCAGATAAGTTGCAAGCGCACAATTACAGGAGTAGATGGATATTGAAAAAGGTCACCTGTTTGTGACGGAGGAGGGTACAATGGTTGCAGCAGCGGTGCCGGCACTCGGATCCGTGGATGGCTCGTCGACTCGGTACCGGTTAGGCGCGTACTCTACGAGACGGTCGATAGTCGGGTCCAGTAATAATTCTGCTGGTACAGGTCGTTGTGCTAATGTAGCGACGTCATCCTCTTGCTTTTTTAATCTTTTCTCGACCATATCCAAGTTTTCTATTATGAGATTTGTTTTTAGTCTTAAGTCACTATGTATTTGTCCGATAGCTCGCTCCTGACGCTGAGTTTGAGTCAAAAGTTCATCCGATTTTGGAACCAAATCATCAACTGAGCTTTTAGTTCCAACTACAACATCCCATACTTCGTCCATTTTTTCAGAGACGCTCATCATCGGAATAATCTTATTAACGAGATTATCTATTTTACTACCTTTTGTGACAGGGGGTTGCGTACTAGTGATTGTACGATTTTTAAAAAGACTATTAACATCGATAGATGCAGTTTCTGGCTCTACTATCGCAGCATGCACGTCAGCCATCATGTACAACACTTTGCCTAGGTTTTCAGAAACAAGATTTATGTGGAACTGTAATTTTCGATCTACCGTTGACATTGAAGTTCTTAACTGATCCACTTCCTTCGTGATTTCGGTGATAACCTCATTGTTTAGACCTTTAGCGATTTCTATTACGTTAAGACTTACTGGTTTTTTTTCACTCGCTTCGGCATTGATATCATCGACCGGTAAGAAGTTATTGTCTATTTGATGCTTAAGACCCACTAATTTCGTATCAATATCAGATACTTTTTGATCTAATGATTCTAGTTTCCGGTCTAATAACTGAGCATCACTAACTCGATTGGCTTGCTTTTTCGTTGTAGTTTCAGCAAAGGCTTTTTCTTCATCAGCAGTAAGATGGCTAAAGAGCTTTAAGTCCAGGTTACCAAGTTTTGAAATTATAGCATCAGTTTTATGAATATTGTCGTTCACTCTGGAGTCTAAGGCTTCTACTCGTCTCATTAAATGTTCAACGGCCTTATCAAGGTTTTCAATTCTTTGTAATTTTGTTTCCAAAGTACTAACGATGACTTCAAAAACATTGAAAATGTATTGTTCTCTGAAACAAAAAAAAAACAACATATGGTTAATACTCGTGAAGAAATATAGACTAGTACTATCCTGGTATTTTTTTAAATAAAATTGAAATGATTGTAATACAAGAAATGTTTTCAATTAAATACCTATTTAGATGCAAATGGTAAAAATATACAGGTGGAAAATAAATTTAAGTAAGGTGCGGGTGGATCATAGACATTTAGGTCTATGATTATAGTACATTGTGAATCTAGGCCCATAAGAAGGCGATAACTAACGAGAGTCTGTTAGAAGCCCGATGCCGAACGCGAGGCTTTTAATGACTCGAGTTTGTTATCTCCTTACTGCCCGTGATACACACAATGTTTTTCATCACATTTGCGAGGAAATGAAATAAAAACGAGAACAAAAAATTTAATTATTTATTTTATTCCCATTGTACACCGTGAATTACCATCAGGTGGGTAGAATAAACTATATGTCGCGTCGGTTACGCGCTACTTGTAAAAGAACGGAGCCGGCGCCGCGCACACCTCGCCGGACTTGGCGCACGCCCCTCCGTCAGCGGGAGTTATAAACCATACAAAACCACGGGAGTTATGGATTTTGTATGGTTTATAACTCCCGCTGATGGCGGGACGTATAAAGCAGCTAAATCGGCCATACCTGCTCTATACGCCTGCGCATAATAACAATAACACCCTTTCCGAGCAAGTGTGGTGACAATTATATTATTAAATATGCAATGTTCAATGAGTGAGTAATGAATATAACTGGTTGTAAATATTATTTTATGTTACAAAATATAATATATTCAATGAATAAGTAATTAATATAAAAGATTGATTATAAAAAGATGCATATCTCCTTCTCTGGCCGGACTGAACCGAACTATGTCACTGTATAAAAAGAAACAAGTCAATCCGTTTCTCCGTTTTAACATGAAAGAGGCACAAATAAACAAACAATAGTAGTTTATGCAACGGTTGCATAATGATAGGCCTTAAAACACTAGTGCGGTTTTATGAAACGAGCCGATAGGCGAGTTTCATAATAAGATCGCACGTGTGTTTTAAGGCCAAATTATGCAGAGTTGCATACATAACTTTATCTACACACATATTATAAATCCTCCATGATGGGTTCAGAAACAATATTTTCTGGCAACAAGTTATTTGTTGCAATCGTGGCTGCATATTTCCGATATCCGGCGCATTTTCACATCACACACACTCCGAGAAGACTACTTACTATTCATATTTTCAACTAAAATGTAAATTACAAACAACTTTTTCTATTCAATTCAAAAACAATTCTACTTTCGTTCAGCAAAACACCAACATGGCGCCGATTGGATGCTCCGTCAAGACCATTTTTTATTAAAATCATAGACAAACGGATGAAGTCTCTATTCTCACGTCACTCGAGATCAAATATTGTGCAGTTTATATTAAAAAAGATATTGAATTGACGTTTCGTATCAATAACTGTTTTAATATCTATGGATACTAGAATAGAGACCCACTTGAGTTTTGACAGCTGTTCCAAATTTAATCTCATTTCTTTACTAAAAACGATAAAGAAGTCATGTTATTTCTTTATCGCAGCACTGGTTTTTCCTAATTGGTTGTCAAAATGGTGGTCATTTCCTACGGTTTTTGATTAACCAATGGAGGTTTTATGATATGGGTGTAGATAAATAAACTTTCGCATCAGCATTTCGCAAAAGTTATAACTTATAGGATAAGTGTCTTTTTGAATTAGATAAAATACTAACTAATTTGTTAGTATTGGCTATGGGCTATCTCGTACCGATGGCAAAAGACCGGATGGGCTTACACTGGTTCCATGGCGAAGGGGGACGAAGTCTTTTGTAGGATGCAACATTTGTGAGCACATTTGCTGCGTCCCACTTGAGACAAACCGTTAGGGTGGCTGGTTCTGCAGCGGCAAGTGCCGCTAAATCAAAACAATCTAGGTACTCTGCCCTGGAGCCAGTGTATGATTTCGTCTCGGTCGTGGTTGAAACGGCGGGACCATGGGGCATTGAGAACCAACGGGTTATCAAGGAGTTGGGGCGCCGGCTAAAGAAGAGTGGCTGTGACCCTCGCTGTGGATCGTGGTTGGTTCAGCAGATGTCAATTGCTATCCAGCGCGGTAATGCGGCCGGCATAATGGGGACATTTGGGCCAGGCATGATGCAGTGTGGCGTTTTTTAGGTTAGTTTATTTTAATTCTGTTATAATATTATTGTTTTTGTTATTTTTGGCCTTGTGTTGTTGACTTTCTGTCTAGTGTAGTGAATAAATGTTTTATTTGTTAGGTATGTAAATAAATTAGTTAATTCAATAGTTATTTACCATTTAAATTAGACTTAAAAATTACATTAATCTATTAAACCTTATTAATTTTAATTTCGTGAATAATTTTTTGGTTATATTATGATTATGCTGTATTTTGTACGCCTACAGACAGTTTAAAGAGGTCCTAATTTATCTAATATTTAGTAATTACCAAAGACCGGAAAGGGTGTGCTGTTTTGAAAAATTTGCTTAATTTATACTCACCCTGTCATCACCGGATAAATAAGTACCTACCTAGTCTAAAAGTTATTAAAGAATAATTCATGTCAGAAGTACTGCGGGCATGACTAACGATTTTACTACTTATATCCTTAATTACCACCAA
The DNA here is from genome assembly GCA_947859335.1 of Tortricodes alternella. Classification (NCBI taxonomy): domain Eukaryota; kingdom Metazoa; phylum Arthropoda; class Insecta; order Lepidoptera; family Tortricidae; genus Tortricodes; species Tortricodes alternella. The sequence continues at coordinate 13,546,670 of OX401970.1, read as the reverse complement.
ACCAGATCGAGAACGTTCTTATGAAAGGCCAGGTCAAGTACCCTAAAGTGGCGAGCGTGCTTGAAGAACTTAATGAGAGTAAACGAAGCGAAAGGTGTGTCAGGATCGTAGCAGGTGGAAATCGTCTCTGCCTACCCCTTTGGGAAACAGGCGTTCCAAACTTACGAACGAACAAAATAGCAAACAGCAAACTACGAGTTTATTATGTAAAAGCTTTTTTTTATTGGAGCACGACTTGTGACTCCTCTTCCACCAGTTGGTAAGCGGCAAGTGGAGTCCATGGGTGCGGGCGACTGGCGCTTAACCAAAATTAAGTACGGCGTCTGTCGCCATCACTATGCCGGCTTGGGAGATGTTTCTTCGCGCTTCTTTTGAAGACTCTTTGTTGTTCAAAGGTAGAATGATTTGCGAAATTTCTGCGTACGCGCAGGAAGCTCACCCGCGGTATATGGATGAAACCTCAGCCCTGCACAGGTAGTTCGAAGACGGAATGACAATGGAGGAATAAGATTGAAAATCTCTTCCAAGCACTCGCCGTGATACTGGCTTAAGGCACCAATGTCACGCCATAATTGCAGAGGTTCGTCGGCATCACCAATAATGCGGAAAGCCCTCCTCTGGAGTGAATTAAGTGCATCTAGGAGATACTGTGCGGTAACCGCCCCAGAGATGCGAACAATACTCAATACTCGGTCGAACTTGCGTCTTGTAAAAGTTTTAAAAGATCTATCGAATGATAACTCATTCATGATTTTAGAAGAACAATTAATATTTTCTCCTTGTCTATACAATATTTTATATAATATTGGTAGCCCATAATAGACAGAAGGACATGGCGAAACTTTGAGGGTTCCTGGTTTGGCTATGAAACCCTAAAAATGGGACTTGCTTGTGGGACATTTCACGTGAAGCGGACAGGGAAAAAAAAGTGAGGTTCTGAAAATCGACCACATTCGGCCCATTTGTACTTCTAGTAGGTATGAATGTGTACGCAAAATATTTTTTTTGTATAGTGTATATTTACCAAGTTATAGGTTTCAAAAGAATTGTCGTTGATTGGTACTACAATTTTTCGAAAGTAATTTTTCGAATATAACAAATCTACTATAACATATTTTACATAGCGATACATATTAAAAATATACTGTTCTTTTTGACAGTAAAAAAAAATTAAAAAATTAAAAAAAAATTAATGGCTAAAACCGGAAGTAAACTTTTCAAACCAGAATTACAGTCACTTCGACCAATTTTTTTTTATTTTTTTTTCTTTCAAAATATAGCTTAAATGATAATGAAAGTACACTAGAAAATTTAAAATGGGATCTCTATTAGTTTAGGAGATACGTTGAATAATATACACCCGCGTCGCAAGGGGCGTCATATGTAGCACTTGCTTAGATCGGTTGGTGTGCGTCAAATAAAATGGCTTGTATAAATTACTGTGATAAAATAGTTCAAACATAATAAAACAACATTGGTACAACACAAGAACTGTTTATTTTGTAATTTTAACAATTTTACAATGGGAATCTATGGCAGAAGTGGTCCTCTTTACAAGAAGGCCTGTGGTTGTTGGAATGAAGCTGTGAAACTTTTTGGTTCCTGAAATGGTGACCGTAGACGCAAACCGGGGTTCCAAAAAAATTCTCTGACGCTCTATATCATCTTTAGAACAGAAATAAATGGCGGTTTGTTTTAAAGATGATTTTGCCCATTCATATAATCGCATTGGTGTTATAATTGCTTTACTTGGAGGTAACTGTAAACTTGCACGCGCAGCTAAACGTTTCAGATTCCCCCCTAGACCATCGCATGGCCCCTTTCCATGAGATGTTGCATGAAAATGCAACTCTGCATCTGCATTAAAATCTTCTTTGTAATAAAACAGATTCACAAAGTTAAATCTATTTTTAAAATGTTGGGAAGCCCCGTCAGTTATGTATATAATTTTTGATCCAACTATCGATTTTTCTAAAAGATGCTTGTGTAGTAGCTTTTGGAAAGCATAAAAGGTGGCTGTGTCATGCTTCAGGTCGTAAGAAATCATAACAATGCTTCCGTGTTTTACTTCATTACCGTCTCGTATCTTTTAGAAAACCCGATAGTTGGATTAAAAATTATATACATAACTGACGGGGCTTCCCAACATTTTAAAAATAGATTTAACTTTGTGAATCTGTTTTATTACAAAGAAGATTTTAATGCAGATGCAGAGTTGCATTTTCATGCAACATCTCATGGAAAGGGGCCATGCGATGGTCTAGGGGGGAATCTGAAACGTTTAGCTGCGCGTGCAAGTTTACAGTTACGTCCAAGTAAAGCAATTATAACACCAATGCGATTATATGAATGGGAAAAATCATCTTTAAAACAAACCGCCATTTATTTCTGTTCTAAAGATGATATAGAGCGTCAGAGAATTTTTTTGGAACCCCGGTTTGCGTCTACGGTCACCATTTCAGGAACCAAAAAGTTTCACAGCTTCATTCCAACAACCACAGGCCTTCTTGTAAAGAGGACCACTTCTGCCATAGATTCCCATTGTAAAATTGTTAAAATTACAAAATAAACAGTTCTTGTGTTGTACCAATGTTGTTTTATTATGTTTGAACCCAACTATCGGGTTTTCTAAAAGATACGAGACGGTAATGAAGTAAAACACGGAAGCATTGTTATGATTTCTTACGACCTGAAGCATGACACAGCCACCTTTTATGCTTTCCAAAAGCTACTACACAAGCATCTTTTAGAAAAATCGATAGTTGGATCAAAAATTATATACATAACTGACGGGGCTTCCCAACATTTTAAAAATAGATTTAACTTTGTGAATCTGTTTTATTACAAAGAAGATTTTAATGCAGATGCAGAGTTGCATTTTCATGCAACATCTCATGGAAAGGGGCCATGCGATGGTCTAGGGGGGAATCTGAAACGTTTAGCTGCGCGTGCAAGTTTACAGTTACCTCCAAGTAAAGCAATTATAACACCAATGCGATTATATGAATGGGCAAAATCATCTTTAAAACAAACCGCCATTTATTTCTGTTCCAAAGATGATATAGAGCGTCAGAGAATTTTTTTGGAACCCTGGTTTGCGTCTACGGTCACCATTTCAGGAACCAAAAAGTTTCACAGCTTCATTCCAACAACCACAGGCCTTCTTGTAAAGAGGACCAGTTCTGCCATAGATTCCCATTGTAAAATTGTTAAAAATACAAAATAAACAGTTCTTGTGTTGTACCAATGTTGTTTTATTATGTTTGAACTATTTTATCACAGTAATTTATACAAGCCATTTTATTTGACGCACACCAACCGATCTAAGCAAGCGCTACATATGACGCCCCTTGCGACGCGGGTGTATATTATTCAACGTATCTCCTAAACTAATAGAGATCCCATTTTAAATTTTCTAGTGTACTTTGATTATCATTTAAGCTATATTTTGAAAGAAAAAAAAATAAAAAAAAATTGGTCGAAGTGACTGTAATTCTGGTTTGAAAAGTTTACTTCCGGTTTTGGCCATTAATTTTTTTTTAATTTTTTAATTTTTTTTTACTGTCAAAAAGAACAGTATATTTTTAATATGTATCGCTATGTAAAATATTTTATAGTAGATTTGTTATATTCGAAAAATTACTTTCGAAAAATTGTAGTACCAATCAACGACAATTCTTTTGAAACCTATAACTTGGTAAATATACACTATACAAAAAAAATATTTTGCGTACATATTCATACCTACTAGAAGTACAAATGGGCCGAATGTGGTCGATTTTCAGAACCTCACTTTTTTTTCCCTGTCCGCTTCACGTGAAATGTCCCTTGTACCAGTTTAAATTATTTAGAATAACTTACATTGTAACGTAGGATGGGACGAAATCCTCGGTACGCGAGTTTGACTCACACTTGACCAGCCCATTATATTAAACTAGCTTTTGCCCGCGACTTTATCCGCGTAGAATTTCATTATCAAGATTCCGCCGGGAACTATTTAAGTTTCCGGGATATATTTTTATTTACCTATGTCCTTACCAGACACCAAAATAGATTCTTGTTAAATTTTGTCTGAATCTGTTCAGCGTTTGGACCGTGAGAACGTAACACAGAGTTACTTTCACATTTATATTATTAATATGTATTGATTAAATAGCTACTACGTAGTGATAATAGCAGCATTAGCAGCGAGTTGGACCGAGCCGCAGCGCCGAGCGGAACTCGCGCGGCGGAGGTCACAGCGAGCGGTGTTTTATGGGCCGTTTATCAAATGCGTCCGCGCAAGGTCTCCGGCTCGAACAACTCGCCTTGTTTCTCTGTATCACAAACAACTGTGTATTTTTTATACTCCTTTTAGGGTTCCGTACCTCAAAAGGAAAAAAAAGAAACCCTTATAGAATCACTCGTGTGGCTGTCTGTCTGTCCGTCTGTCCGTCTGTCACAGCCAATTTGCTCCGAAACTACTGGACCGATTGAGTTGAAATTTGGTATACATTATGTAAGTCGGTGACCGCAACACGGACTCGTGACGTAAATATATGAATTTTAAACTTGGGGGCAACAATTGGGGGGTTAATTAGAAAAATTCAAAAGAAAAAGTTAGGCAACCTATATCGTGTGACATATCAAATGAAAGGGCTTATTGTGAGAATCTTAAATATATTTTCTTTTGATTTTCAAATTAATTAATTAAAATAGTTTAGAAGTTATTTAGGAAAATAGGCGAAAATTGACCATTCCCAAACCGTATTTCCGAAACGAATGGGGTTAAAATTTTGAAAAAAATACAGAAAATAGTTCTATACCTATAGATTACAGGAAAACTTATAATAAGTCTATGGTATTTAAAGTAACGTAGTAAATTTTAGATAACCATGTACGGAACGGAACCCTCTCAACGCGAGTTTAACTTGTCCAGTTTTTTCCATACATGTTTACAAAAATTTGATTGCTTGTTTAAGGGGTAGCTGCACTGTCAAATGCAACTTTACTGCCTACATCATAAACCACCATAAACTAAGAAAATGTTTCTCGCTATCGAAATCTATCGGAAATACTGCCAAATAAATACCATAATAATACTGCTAGTTGCCGATACAACTAAAAAGGGTCTGAGCGATAGTTTTCTATTACGAGAACGGTTTGCATAAACTCATGGTAGATACACAGTTGTACCCACCTGCACGATAGTCAATCGTTCTCGCTAAAGTTTGTCTCACTTCTGGGAGGCTAGCACGACATGCCCGCGAGTCGTTTGTCGCTCAGTGCGTCTCTGTCAAACTAGTCAAGTATGTAAGGGATGCACTGAGCGACAAACGACTCGCGGGCAGGTCGTGCTAGACATACTGCAAATGGCCGGAGTCACGTCGATGTCGTTTACAGCTAGGCCCGTCGTGACTAGTGCTACCAGATGTCCCGATTTTCAGGGGTCTGTGGACACCTCCCGATTTACACTTGATCAGCCGAGATATAAGTCACAATAGGTATACATAGTAGCCGAAGACCAAAAGCGGTTGGCCACACCACTGTTGGCATCGCACGACGGGTGTATTGTAGTTTAATGTAAATCATAGATTTCAATCGTTAGATCTAGACACACGGGAGTGTGTCAGCCAAGTTCGCAAAGCAGAAGGCCAGACGCCGGCAGTGGGGAATATTACACGAACTATTTCGGGTCATTTTCGACCCCACCATAACTTAAAATCTAATTGACCGACGCACTTGCAATTTTGCATGTCTAGTAAGAACTTCTTTAACTGCAAAATTCTAAATTTCAAAATAATAACTCTTACTTACCATACATACTGACTGACCGACTTTTATATAGATTACACGTTAAAAAGTCAGGAATAATCATACCTATTAAGGGTTGATATCGCAGACGAACTTATTAATGCGGTCAGTTTCGAACATTATATATAGAACAGGTAAATTAGATAACTTTTATGTTATTTTTGAACGATTTTACTTTAAATTAAATAGGTTTGGTATCCAAGAAAGTGTATATGAGTATTAAATAAAGATAAGAGACTAGTATAACTTGACAAAAATTGTTATATCCCATCAAAAACATAAATATGAATAAAAGGGCCATGTTCGGCACAAAAACGTCAGTGGTTGACGGTAGAGATGTAACGGATATCCGGATACTATCCGGTATCCGGCCTAGTCGGCCACGATTTTACTATCCGGTCGGATACCGGATAGTGATTCGGTATCCAGCCAAACCACTATCCGTTGCATCTCTAGCGGACGGTATCGCCGATGAGACAGTTGAGATCTGAACGGTTGCCAAGGTACACAAACTTCTAACGTGCTAAAAGTTATGTTTTGGTTAAATTGGCAGTTATCTCGTCTATTTCCTCATTTACATGCAGCCGAAGTGAGCAGGGAAGTGGGCATTGAAGTGGGCAGCGCGAGTATGTACCTAAATGGGTCATTTCTCCTGCTCCTGCCGCGTTGCCTGGCGCGCAGTGAGTCAGGAAGCAGCATGTAAACACCGCTGCCTTCGAAAGCAGCATGCGGGAATTATTTCTCGCAGCACGAGCAGCAGTGGCAGTGGCTGCATGTGTGCTGCATGTAAATGAGGTATTGGCAATTGATAATGTTCATTCTTGATCGCTTTGTTCAAGACTTTTGGATCTAAACAAATGAGTTAGTCCCCGTTAGGTTTTCTCACGACTGTCATGCAATAATATTTCGTTTTTCCATTCCATCTAATTTATTTTTTATTTTTTCCTTGAGAGACATAGGTAGTTTCCTTGGAGCGTGTACTACAGGACGCATACCTTCATCGATGCATATCCTGTATTCATCCGGCATACAGCCAATACCATGAAATACATCAGAATATTGATTGATTATAGCTGTTTTTATGTCACACTGACCCTGCCCAAATACAAGTGAAATTAAGTTAAGTAACTAAATGTAAGTAATTCCTGACAAGACTGACGATCTAAAATGGGGGATGCATTGCAAAGATAGTTGGATTAATAATTATTTTAGCTGCTATAAAGAGCTTAAATACAGATGATGTATTTCTGTTGCCGCTTTAACAACAAATACTAAAATACATAATAAAATTAATATTGATGACGTCAACAGGTAGACGCTTGAAATATTCACAGAATGATTAAATGTTTATTCACCGATAAATAAATAATTAAATTAAAATAAAATAAATATTTAAGGGGGGCTCCCAAAAAGCGCTATTGTTAACATTACGATCCGAAGAAGGAATCAAAGTTTGTGCATTTTAAGCGATAGTACCTCCAGAAAATGATCACGTATACCACTTAGGTACTGGTAAAGCTGTCTGTTACCAAACGAGGGACGAATTTAATTTCGAAGTACATATTTATAAGTACTAATAGGTAATTATACGTAGTTTTGTTGCTCCAAGATCCCTAAAGTCTATATATTAGCGAGTCGGTTCGACAACCGCTGTTGGTATAAATTAGAGCAACAGGTTGATTGCATGATTTTAGAGGTTTGTGCGTTGCGCAATTTACTTCGTGCGAGCGGAGGCCGGCGCCGGCGCAGTGGTGGTCGTCAGATATATCGATCACTATCGTGCGAGCGCGCCCGCGCCCCGCCTGCTCACTACATGTCGCTCACTGTTGCTACATGTAGTATTTTGCGATTTGCCAACTAAGGCTAGGCAATACAGTTGGCAAAGAGGCTTTTTTTATTTATGGTTGCAAAAACTTATATCAACATTAATATCCAAAAAACTTCAGTGCTAGCCAATTTAAGTGCTTAAGTATTATTTGAAAGCTATAAAATGGTTTTTGATGGTCCTCTTCGTTAACGATTTATACATACGATCTTTGTGATGCCTCAACACTTAATAATGATAAACTTACTCGTTTCGAGCTAACTATTGATAATATTAGTAAATAATCAGGTGCCTATAATAACATAGTCTGTCTTTTATGTAATTCTGAATTATTCTTATTCTTATTATGAATAAAAAATAAAATTTCAACGTCGGTTTGCTCAACGCGGGCTCCGTAAATACAAGGCACAATGAGTTTATCGTGGCAGTGGATTAGTACTCGCCTGACATACTTGCAATCAGCATGTCAATCAATGGAACTTGGATTCAGCATGATGAAGAAACTCTGGCTCCAGCATTGGTTGCGTAGCGTATAAGTTCCTGCACGTTCCGCGTGAACTAGGGACACGCAAAACAGGCGGTGGTGTTGGTTCCGATGTAAGGTGTAAACTAAACCGTATTTTTTTCTGCCCATCAGTTGCTTATGTTAAACAGATGTGCATACGGGTCACTTTGAATACCATAACATTTTTAATCGGCACCGTGTTCAGACAGGTGTGGTCGCAGCCTGAAATTTTGGGGCGGGTCACTAATAATAAAATATGTCGAGTAAAGTAAACTTTACTTTTAGACTTGATTCTTCAATTCGACGTGTACGATTTTAGGGGGGGTCATGTCCCCTGTGACACCCCCCCCCCTCCCCCCTGGGACCGCGCATGCGTTCAGACCACCATGGCTATGTATAGATGTATTTTTGAATGCTTTAACTGATACTAAGTATAAGTAATATATTTTACACAGTATGATAAATTTATTCTGATTGGTGATTTCAATGTCAACTTATTGGACACAGATGAGTGCAAATCAAAACGCTTATTATTATTTTAAAAACTTTAAATCTCGAAAGCTGTCTCTGGCCCTACTCAGTTTACCGAGCATAGTAAAACGCTTTAGCTTAGATGTTATGTTCTCTGAGACTGTCCCTTCCAATTTTACTGTAAACTATATCAAGGAACTAATTGGGCATGATTAAGTGATAGCAGCCATAAAAACTTTAAAACTTAAAGCTAAAACAAAGTCAATTTTGGACAGATTAATAATTTTTAAGAGTTAAATGAAGTTTTCTATACGTTGAAAACAACCTATAAAGCCCTTATTGAAATCTGAAGTGAGGGTCAATACATGGCCGTTTTGAAAGCATATTCTGCTTTAACTGGAACCGTTGATTAGGTATGCACCTTATCCCTGATTTTGGGAAATGTAAAAATAGTTGGTGCTTAAATCAGGGCTATATGGTAGGTGGTAAAGTAATTCGAAATTTTCACTTATCAAATAGGTACTCTTTTGTTTTCCGACCGTTGTAAGGGCTTGTATTGTCGAGGTGAAGGATGATGCAATGGTTAGAGTTGCTTTCAGCAAAGACATTTGATAACCAAATTGTTGTGTACCAATCTGTCTTGACTATTCTACGATCATCACGAAGAATGGTCGCTACGTGACCTAATTTGGAGAAAAACGTGGCGACCATTTTTTCGCCGTGCTGCGAGATCATAAAGCTTTGTAGACCCGTACGCGAGATCGGTTCTTAGTTTGAGGCTCATATGCATAAATCAGAGACTCGTCACCGAACACAATAATGAAAACTGTATTTGAGCTTCCTCCGTTAAATTTTAGCAAAATTTTGGGGCGCCAATTGGCACGATCTTTTTTCTGCTCCTGAGACTAGTGAGGAACAATTGGGAAAACAATGTTCGTATTCTCATTTCTTCTTGCCAGAAATGTTGTATTTAGCTCATTCTTAAGCCCAAAATCTCTGGAATAACTTGGTGTGTCAAATGCCGGTCTTCGTTGGTCATATACGTACTTCCGATTTTGTTCGACCTCCACGTATATCGTCCGTGAGAGAAACACGGCCATATTAGAATTCTCAATATTACCTGTATATATATTTTTCTTTGAAGGTGCTTCATTACTAAAGACAGCGGTCATCAGGTCTGCACTTTGCTTCTGTGTTAATCCACTTTCAAAGTCGTGCTAAATCATGGCTCACATGATTTACATGACCCTCGCATTTTCACGGAATAAATCCATTTCTTTCGCAGCGACACGTCAACTTCGGAATGCAATTTAACCGAACCACTACTTATTTTTTTCAATCTATCAACTGCGTTAAGTAAATAATTACGATTTCCCAAAAAGTATGATAATTGTTAGAATCAAATTTGTAAGTATTTAGGTTCCCGAAACTTTCAGTGCGACCCTCGTATGGAGTTTAAGGTATTAAACGCCTGGTTACACGAGCAACTTTTCACGGCAATTTGTAGCCGGCAACTAAAGCTGTCCTACTCTAAGTTCGTACGTTAGAGGAAGATGCCTACAGTTGCCGGCCACACATTGCCGCCAAAATCTTGCTCGTGTAACTGCACTTTGCACATGGGTACATTATCGGACCACGTGCGCCGAACAGTCAGTCGGAGTTCAGCATACTACAAAGAATCGGACATCCGACTTCGCTGCAAGTATCTACTTCATCTGTTAAGAATAAAGAACAATATGATATTATGAAAACGTTAACCGCCGCTGCTATAGCGACTAATTTGGTATTCTCTTCTACATGTCAGCAAAATAAACAGTAAGTACCTATGTAACGAGAGTAGGTTATTCTGTTTTTATTTTAACATTATTATCTACTTCTCCTGTGACTAGGCGTAAGATAAATGCATAAGGGATTATTAAACCCCATGTACATACTTTACTATTTTAATGATGATATAGAATACACTAAGAACTTTTTTAACCGTGTAAGATATCTTTAGCATGCCTAATCCAGACTGTACTCTCACAAACACCGCTTTGCTAATGTTGAGCTATAATAAAAGTAAAGTAAGTAAAGGTAATATTAAAGATGGGTCACACACACGTTTAGGTTCAGAACTGTCTCCTCCTGTTCCCGAAAGTTAAGGACCCTGAGGCCTAATTTTGTTGCTTGGACTATATTCGCATGTATTCGCATAGTTTTGGCCTGTGTTAAGAAAACGTAAAATTAAGCAGTCATTTTCGTTAACTTTTGGTCACAGGAGGGATAATTTTTGTTTATTGAAGTGTGTATTACCCAGATATTCATAGATTTATTTTAAATTTGTAAGCTACATAATACTACCTACCTAGTAACTTCTTAAGTATTACAGGCTATGTTTGTTACTACATTGAAGCATTTTGACCTTCCTAATTCCTCTTTTAGATCTCATGTGCTATTTGGTATATTTTTACTATGACCTGTCTAACATACATACATACATAGCATCACGCCCAAAATCCCTAATGGGGTGGGTAGACCCACAAGACTACTTGTGGCCACGTTCGATTAATTAGTCCTAAGATGATGAACCGTATGGTGTCAGGTGATCAGCCCATCGCCCATACAGATATTCCACCATGTTGGAGAGGACCCGTCCTTTAGTCGACTTTCACGACATGCCAGGATGATAAGCATCTGCACGCATTCTAAGCTATTTCTTCACTCCCAGTGCAGCAGAGGAGTACCTGGAGAACCAGTCTAATGCCTGTCCATAAACTCTATAACGTTCCTTTATATATCGCGATTACCGTTACTATACTAATTGGCTACTATACCACATTGCTCTTAAAGAGATATAACAATCTCTTATGTACACAGATTAAGGAATATTCAAGCTTCCTTGAACAACTGTAATACATCAATAAACAAGTATATTGTCTGCTAATAATGCTTATGTGCTACCTGGGATGACACCTATCATTGTGAAAGTTCCGTCGTTTACATGGGGCCTCCTTATAATTTGTAAACAATGGTGCATTTTCGACATTAACCGACGAAAATATGGATAGGTACCTATATGATAGCATCCGCGGCACAAAAACGGTCTGTCGTGATTTGCCGACTGTGGCGTTCAAACTTAAAACTACAAAGACAACGGTATTTTGAAACAACCTCCGTTTAACTCTTTGAACTTCATGGAAGTTGTTTCAAAATACCGTGGTTGTATAATAGTTGTCTTTGTAGTTAAACCATTAGTTAAACAGGCTTGTCTATTTAAAACCACTATTACTTATTACTTATTCTTTCAATGAACCTGTATAATAACCATTTTGTGATACACACAGATACTTCATTCGCTCATTCAATTCATTGGTGCTAGCTGAATCCACCTATATTTGCAATAGAGTTATCGCTTGCTACAAATAATCGTAAAACCTGACTGCGTAAAAAGTGAATTTTTAATTTAAAAAAAAAACGAACTGAGTAAAAAATGGAGTTTAAATAAAAACTGAAAGGAAAAGTCCAGTTGTCTAGAATTATGTTAAGTAATATTGAATAACTACACCTTTGTATTCGATTCATGATTCGGATAATGCGGACATAGCGACTTTAACAGTTGGTTATAAGACGGTAAATATCGCAATCTTGTCATTTCATTGAGGACGTTAATATCCTGGGAATTATTTTCTGGGTTTGTCATTCGATTTTAAGAATTATTTTTATTAATTATTAATTCTTGTTCACGTTAATAAGACCTAATTATGCGATTATATAAGATCGTTAGCAAGGCTTTATTATAAGTACTAAAAAAATTAATGAGAATGGTTGCTAACCAACTTTATATCGATATAGGTGCTAAATGGTCATTCGAAATAAAAATAAATATAAGAGAAACCTAAAGATAACTTTTAAATACCTATTCAATGATATCACTTAACATAGTTCTTCGACCTTAATTTTTTTCTCTTTCACAATATGGCGTCTGGTTATCGCCATATTGAATTTTGATTACTGTCATAATATGTCTTAGTGACACTCGCAAGATTGATAGAAATCGACAATCAAATCGGCCCATGCGTTTGATCTTTAGTACGCCAATAAGGAACAAACATACATACATACATAGGCTGATAAACACATTACTCTGCTTTGCGTTGCGCAGTCGGGTAAAGAGTTAATCGACCAGCGGCCCTAACATGCAAGACACAAAGATAAACCCGTTTATCTCTATGACTATCTCTTTCGTCGGCACTAGTGTGAGAGAGACGCACTTAGAGATAAGACGTTTTAACTTATCCCTATATCTTTCATGTTAGGGCCGCGTGCACGGAAGATTGACGACAAGAGGGAAGAGATATAGGTATGTGAATCGGAAAAGGGCCCATAGTTTAAAACATGTATAGCGAGCGATGTACCTGCTGTCTGTTCAAAGTGCACGATAGCTTCTAGTCATGTTGTGATTATATCGCGCATATAAAGCATACGTCGAGTTTGAACCAACTGGCGGGTGCGAAAGGGACAATGGCTATGTGCGTAATAAAATTGTGTGGTACGGCGACTGGTGAAACAAACGATAATGAGTTTATGACGGGTTCACTAGCCCCTTCACCGCCTTCGGATAAATGCATGCGAGTTATCTGTATCGAGGAAAAGAGTTCCCCGTGGTGAAAGTACCAAGTGGACATTTAGCGAAACGCCCGGTTTCACAATGTGCTCTCCAAGTGTTTCGTAATAAAATACCGGGGAAGGCATTTTATCAAGTGCGGCGAAACGAGGCTAGCTGCCGGTAACTCAGTAAAAGGGGACAATTTCAGTTATTTTCTATGATAATTCCTTTAACAATCTCCGTTATAAATACTGCGCGTTTTTGTAATGGAGTCGGTTGTTACGTCTGCCTTGACCGAGTTAGGTACCACGACCCTGTACTGTCTCGCGAAGATATTAACAATAAGTATCTACTCTATTGTTTATAGATTTTCAGAAAGTGTTGAATGGTCTGAATGTCTAACTAATAAGTAATAAACAAACAAACTTTTGTTGCAGTCGAAATCGTCCTGCTATAACAGCATATTTAAAAAGAAAATACTGTTGCTTAAACAATGTCTTTAGTCCTGTGGCCCAAAGAAGGCAGACACCCTAAAAGTCTCCATTCGACCGACAGAGAATACGTAGTTGTACCATTTCCGTATGCATCACATTAGCAAACAAGTGAAAAACAACAACAAATACTAGCTGAAACGAAAAATTTGGTAGGCGTTAAAAAAACGGGTCAAGTGTGAGTTTGACTCGCGCACCGAGGGTTCCGTACTTAACTAAACAAAAAAAAAGATAGTAACTTTTAGGTACGGAACCCTAAATTGCTTTGAATAAACAGGGTATAGATTTAAAACCTACCTAGGTATCAAATAAAAGAAGGAATAACTATGGCAAGCTACTATCTCTATGCAACCGTCGATTATAATATCACCTTGTAAAGGTTATTCCGTTTTATTCTGTTTTCTCAAAAACCGACCGAATAAATATTTGGAACATTGCTGTTTTTTTCCTGAATACTGATTCTCTCTGAAACAAACAATCTTAGGAAAAGAGTGGTTCAGGATGTTTAAGTTTATACCGCAAAAAGCTGATGCCATGAGAGATAAGTAAATAAATAAATAAATAAATAAATTGCGGGACAATCTTTACACAAATCTATCTAGTCCCAATGTAAGCTCTAAAGTCTTGTGTTATGGGTACTAGACGACGATATACATACTTATATAGATAAATAAATACTTAAATACATAGGAAACATCCAAGACTCAGGAACAAACATTCGGCTTATCACACAAATATTTGCCCTTATCGGGGATCGAACCCGGGACACTAGCTTTGGAGGCAGGGTCACTCCCAACTAGGCTATCCGCGTCGTCAAGAAAATAGAGAGATTTAAAAAAGAGAGAAAATTAACCTGTTAAAAATCTGTGGCGTCATACTCTAACGTGCGCAGCAGCTGATCAGCGGATAAACGAAACTATTAATCTAAACGAAATTACACCCTACCAATAAAAAAATTGAATTTTCCAAATCGGTTTATAAATGACGGAGTTCTGAGCTAACAAATATTTAAAAACTACCGAATTTGCAGTGGTCGCTGAAGCGCTGGTAAATTTTTCTTCTACGTGCTTCTCGTACATATTATGAAGAGAAAAAAGCCCAGCGGCCCTAACATGCATGTCACAAAGATAAATTAGAACCGTTTATCTCTATGACTATCTCTTTCGTCGGCACTAGTGTGAGAGAGACGCACTTAGAGATAAACGGTTCTAATTTATCTTTGTGCCATGCATGTTAGGGCCGCTGGGTCGTATTATGAGCTCTTAATTCCAGGCAGTTTCCGCCATAAACTGAGCTACCTGGAAAAGCGCTAAAAAGGCCGGCTTTATTGCGCTCAAAGGCAATAAGTTTTTCCAGGCAGTTCAGTTTACTGCATAGAAACTGCCTGGAACTAAGAGGTCATAATACGATCCCTGATGTACCTACCCAATTGGGTAAATAAACGTTTTGAATTGTTAGAAATCCTTTGTTTCTCATTATACATACTAATAATATATAAGTTTACTGTACCTACAACAAGAAATCGTTGAAAAGCATTGTTGGAGATTTTCTAAAGGGGCGAATCTTTATACTACCAGCTTTGCCTCTCTTCCAAAATACCAACGACATGTGCTCACACTTTTAATTTCGTCATCAAGTAGCGTTTGATTGCAGGTCACGTCAAAGATTTGGAGAGGTTTAAAGGTGACTGCTGCCTTCATGGGTCGGTAGTTTGTCACAACAAATGGTGTTTACGAGTGTCTAAAGTAGAGATCAGTCAGGCTTACTGCGCCCACGCACGCCGCGAGCTCGTTCAGCCAGGCCACGAACGGCGCTCGCTCAGGGGTGCGATTCTGTTACCTAAGTTGGGTCTACCATAGACTTAGAGATTTCATTTTTAAGTAAGTATACTTAGTCGTTGAAGATTATGTATGGAGCGTGGATAAAAAAAAAGTAATACCTATCCTCATACATTGTTATATTACCTACCAATTATTATTGATTTGTTGACATACGATAGATTGCGACCGTTAATTTGTTTATTGTGTTTTAGGCGAATCGTATAATGTTAAAGGTAAAACAAGCGTTTACCTTGCATTCAACTCTCTAGAAACATTAATAAATTGTTCAAAACCACCAAACAGGTACATGGCAAACAACATTTTTTTAAATGTTAGTTTTTTGTTTTACTGTGCCTCTTAAAATTCACCTGCAACTTGCTCATTACGTAGGAAGGCGGTGACAAGACCTAAATCCACTTTACATAAACAGTTTTTTTTACTCCTAATTACCGAGAGACATAGTTGACTAATAAAAGGGTATACTACCTACTAATGAGCTTCAACGAGATTCAACTTGAGCTTATTAATAATACTGCTAATTAACAAGTTTCTAATAAGTTAGGTGCAATAATAAATAGGTACTTAGGCAAAAATTCAATTGTATATTTTAGTTCGTCTCGAGCTTTTTAAGTTCGTTGTAAGCCTGTTGAATGACTGCAGCATATCGTCGATGTACACGGCACAGTATCTTGTAATAGGTACAAACCGGTATCGTTGGCGTTAAACCATCCAGCTACACTGTTTATAATTATCTAATGCAATGTTGCACAATTATCTAGTCTTGCTCACCACTATTTGACTCGAACTAATGGATTACAGCAAGAATTAACTAAAAACACCATAATAATTGATTTCAATTAATTCCAATTTTATTATCAGTCGTTAAATTTAATTCGATAGATAGACGAGGGACTGTCGTGAGAGAGTACCGCGTGGAATTCAGCCAACGGCAACTATGGCAAGACCAGCGCGAAAGTCACCACCGTTCGATAATTGTCAATAACTAGTAAATAGTTAAAAATAGTTCTCATTACGAGAGCTCGGAGGCTACGCAGCACGGACGCAGAAAAACTCCCGGTCTCGTAACGTTGCGCATTCTCTCAGGCGGTAGAATAGCGGTGCTGCCTCTTATGTTTACGGCGCTATGTCGGGTTAAATATGTTTTTTGCATAAAATATCTTCGAAAGTACCTACTTAGGCTATGGATATGATATTTTGGTATGTAATTATTTACTATGGAAACACAATAGAAGATAAATTCTCACATAAAAACTCAATGTAATTTCTTTTAATTTGAATTGACATGTAATTTAAACTGTATATTATATTGAGTAATAAATAAACTAAGCTAAACTTTACACAATAGAAGAAAATTGCATAGTTGTGTCTGCTTTTCTCGTTGTTTGGGTTTCCGTCTTGAACGGTGTTCCTATTTCATAACAACAGTGTAAACTGTTACACATTGCGATTAATATTTTTCAGGGATTCACAAAAAAATCTATTACAATAATTCTTTTCATTCATAAAATAAGAATAATTTGATTCGGCACTTACGGTATTTAGTTCTAGAAATAGCTCCCTATTTGCATCTCATTTGTCATATTACGTACGTCTTTCTCTTCCTTCAGTCATCATCAGTCATTCGCGACTGCTGTCAGCGTGAGATCTGTTTGTGCTTTTCTCTAAAAATATAGGTTAAATAAATAACTTGTGGACATATTCAGCAAAATTTTACCTAGGTAAGTAGGTGTATTTATTAGGTTTTCATATTTATTTTTAGTATCTAAAACGTGATAAAATTTTGTAAGAAGTGATTCAGAACATTTAAATGGGAACTAAAAACCGGTCAAGTGCGAGTCTAACTCGCACGCCGAGGGTTCCGTGCTTACCTATTAAAAGAGACAGTACCTAGTAATAGGTACGGAACCCTAAAAATGAAAAAAAAGCCTTGTAACATTCGGGTAACCATTTACAAGCTACCTATGAAATAAGACAAGAAATAACTTTCGTAAGTTCTTATCTCTGTGCAACCGTCGAGTGTGATACGACCTTGCAAAGGTTATTCTGTTTAACCTTTTGAACGACACGGATAACGGCGAAAAAGGGACACCAGCGCTCGACGACAGCTGTAGCCGACACAAATGTATGGAAAATTTAGAAAAAAGACACAGATATAGTTCATTATAAGTTCTGTTGGATCTCTTACAGCAAGGTTTACGTAAGTAAAATCGAGCAATCACAGTACCATTACCATGAGTTCATGCAAACCGTTCACGTTATCGAAATCTATCGGAAATACTTCTTGTTGCCGATACAAGTAAAAAGAACCGAGCGATAGTTTTCTATTACGAGAACGGTTGGCATAAACTCATGGTAATGGTACAGTTATCGTACTAAAAACTGAGGATCAAGTACACCACTTACCTTCTATATCTTTCTAAACTGCCATCTATTTATATTTTATATTTTTGTACATTAAATATTTACAGCCCAATCACACACAACATAAAACATCTTTACACCTATGATACCTACCTACACACACATACCAGATAGGCACACACACTCAAACCTCTAAAAATAAAACTTCAATTATCCGTCCTGCACAAAATATCCTTATAAATCAATAAGCAAAACATATTACGTCACAATCCCACTCGGTGGCAACCATTTATTGCGGTAGACATGTGTCAAAAAATCTGCCCTATACTTCCCTAACTTTGACGTGTGGATCATTACAAGCACTAAGGTCTGTTCGTCGAGAGTTGATAAATATTATATCGTTTCGAAATAGCGACTGTTGCTTAACTATCGCAAACTGTATGACGGGCGTCGCTTATCGCCGCGCGCAGTTTCGTGGTACGAGGGACGCAGATGTTGGCAAGTGAAGTATCGCGCCGGGCGAAGGGCGCCGAAAAAAAATATTTGTTTGTTCATATTCACAACTTACTATTATTATTATACACAATCGCCATATTACAAATTAATGTCTTATAGAAAAACCTTTTAATTTTATATTATCATCGGTAAAAATAATTAGCGGGCCGCTATTTGTAATGAGTTAAGAAGCCCTGACTTTTAACTTTTTTTATCAACTCTTGGCGAACAGACCTTAAACGAGATACCAGATAACATTGAGTTGAAATTGCACGCACTACCGAATTTCACAGTACTGAGGAATTCATGAAGCAAATCAGCATAAATAAAAGGGTCGTTCTCTCATTTCATGCAAATTTAGCTTAATTTGATTTTGTCGTAAAATTGTTCGATTTTGGATAATATTTCCAATGCATGAATATTGTGTTAAGTAAAAAGAAGACTTATCTTCTATGAATATGACTTTAAGCCTTGTATTTTTTATTTATTTTACAAAAACAACCCCATTTTATCATTCCCCGCGGTTGAAAAAGTCGAATGTTGTAGTTTCATCTTATATTATTTTTAAATGAACGAACTCTCACTTTGAGTTGATAGGATAATCAAGAGCATATTTAGTCATGACAATAATAACAAAATATAACTAGTATTAATTAATACCTAAACCATGATATTGTCTTTTAAGTTTTTGTCACGAGCTATTTGCTCATTACCGGCGCGAGCAATAGTTTTAATCATATTTCGGTTGATTACCTCCATCTAAGGGTCTACCCCTGCTAAAAGAGGCGTTGATTTGTCCGTCGACCGCGAGCTATTGTAAGTAGCGCACGTACGCCGCTGTGTGAAAAAATATTTACGTTCTCTTGTGTGAATTTGGGGTTTGTCACACTTGGCTGCTCATTACCATTCAACGAATTAAAAAGTAAGTGCCAGGTAATTTAATTATATTTATAGCGATTTCTATGTGTTTTTATAATATCTTGATGTCATTTGAATTTATATTTTTATGGCCAAGTATAAAGGGAGTTATTCTAAAAAAACTACTG
Source organism: Tortricodes alternella (assembly GCA_947859335.1). Taxonomy (NCBI): domain Eukaryota; kingdom Metazoa; phylum Arthropoda; class Insecta; order Lepidoptera; family Tortricidae; genus Tortricodes; species Tortricodes alternella. The sequence goes on along the minus strand of OX401970.1, from coordinate 13,527,254 downwards.
ATATCTCATTCCGCTCTTCGTCATTACCTTCTTTTCCTTCCAAATTCTTGGGGGATGGTAATGATACGTTTTTGAAGGTAATGATAACGAATCTAAAGGTTATAATTGTCTTTAAAAAGTGGCAAAGGCGTCAGATATCGACGTCTATCTAGGTGTGCATACTCGATCGTCGACCTCATCATCTCTTTCCATCAGGTGAGATAGAGGTCAAATGCATATCTATCATCTATATAAAAAAAGATGGAATAGAAGCTGTCATTAAAATGGCATGTGACAACTTTGTTAAGCATGGTGAAGACCTTAGTTCTTTAAAAAGTTTTGCGGAGGTTGTGAGCCATAGTGTAAAAAATATCAAAATTAGTGCTGGTGTGCTTGAGGAAGATACTATCTTCTAATAGAAATTCCCTCTAAATATTCCTAATTTTAGAGGAACAATGAATGTTCATCAGGTAACTAAAATTGCTTTTCGGAAGCTTTGTTCTTTGCAGCGTTGCTTTTCGGAAGATTTGTTCTTTTTATGTTATATTCCATGCGATATGATATGCGATGCAACGATAAGCAGCATCTGGGAATATTGAGCACAGGGATAGATAGAAAAACTACAAGCCAATTCAACGAGCTGCAAATCGTGAACACTGGTCAACCTTAAGAAATAGTAAATAATGAAAAATGTTATACACAACTGTTTTAGACATCAAAATGGCGAGTGGAACCTCAGAAATCAACTTAAGAAATATAGCGACTCCAGATCTTCAACATGTACAAAATGACGGCCTAAATATTGACTCCTCCACTATTCACAACAATATGACCAATACTGATGACGCTGCACTTATAAATCAAATCAGTGTTCAGGAGTTTTTAGGTGATAGCGACATTGCCGCACCTGCAAATACGGCTGAGACTCCTTTCATGAAATCACCTAATGTTATAATTTTGGTTATGATTAAGTATGATTGGCAACGATCTACTTTTTAAAACAAGACTTCCCGCGTATTTCACCAAACTAGTCATCTGATACGAGTGTAACTGAGTTAGTGTAGCTTACTTAGAGTAACATTGAGAATATAAATACATTAAAATAAGAAAAATATAACAGCGAAAACATAAACAAAAACACGGATCAAATAAATATAAAAAAGGAAATTACACAATAAGATGATAACAAAGAAAATTGTAATACCAGTGTAACTGAGTTAGATAACATTGAGAATATAAATTGATTTACTAAAGGAAATTATAACAGCCAAAAATTACAAAAATAACATCAATTTCGTATCAAAAAAGAAAACACGACAGAAATAAAAGAAAATAAAGAAACTTGTAATAACAGTGATAACATAAACGAGAACAAATACCTAATCATTAATTAACAAGAAAATTTGCAGAATTACAGAATGATCTGACGGTTCTTGTAATATACTTTTTTTAAAGAAAACTTCAACAAGATCTTGCACGTTTCTTGGCCTACTATAGTTGATGAAGATACAGTTGCAGAATTGAGGAGTTTGTCTACTTTGGTAAATCCAAATATTAACAGGCGAGGACACTATGATTTTGATAACTTACCCAACATAAATTTTATGTAGGGTTCATATTATTATTGTTTCCTGTATGGATTAAGATTGACTAGACTGATAATATTACTGAATATTATAAAAGGTGCCGATTTAAAAAAAAATGGCTATGTTAGATATTGGGTCCAATTTGAAAGAGTATAAGCTAAATTTAAAAGTCACTAAACTTAAAATTAGAAACGTCTTGATCTTGACAGCTCTGTGCTATACAAAATCGAGTTTGACGTTTCTTAATTTAAGTGTAGGAAATTTTAAATTAAGAAGACACCGTTTCGAATTGGATCCATTATTATTCCAGGGCAAACTGACTGCCTAGGCAAGAGTTTTTTATGTGTTGTTTTTTTTATTTTATATTACTATAAAAGCATAAAAAGATTTTGGTTGTTTTACTAATTCAAAGAGCATTATAATTATGATGAAAACTTTTCTAACATTTAAAAAATAACCGATTTTGACACGAGATTTCTAGTTTTTCGGAAAAAATATAGTTTTTTTATAGGCATAACTATTTCTTATAATATAATTTTTTTATTGATTATAGTTGCACGTACAAGTGAATATGAGAAGTTACTAATTGTGTTTTTATGATTGCCAAAGTTTAAATAATGAAATTGGTTTATTTAAGTTATTACCAAAGAAGTACTTATAAATAAAAGTTTTCTTAAATATAAGTTATTTAAATTTCTTGAATTTTAAGGGTAAAAGCATAATCTTACAAAAAGGAATGCTAAAATTAGATTGATAATTCTATACCGTTCTTTATAATAGTTTTATGGACATTTGTTTAGTGGAGTACCTAATGATTTGAGATTGTTGAATTTTGATCTCAAAAAGTGGTGTTTGATAATTAAATAATCTTAATGATACCTAAAATTGGCCATATAATTATATTTTTGTCATTACCATCCGCAATTTCAATTACCATCCACCTTTATCTCATTCCTTTCCTTTACCTTATCATTACCATCTTAGCAAATTTCATTACCATCTCGGACTTCATTACCAGTAATGCTTTAAAAAAAACACCATTATAGATATCAGAGTGCCTTTAGCACGAATATATTAATTAAGGGGTCCTTAATCATAAGGAAGTATTAAAGCATTCGTAATTAAATAAAAAAAAATATTGGAGAGAACACCGCAAATGTGCATGAAATGAGAGAACGACCCAAAAATGATTATACAATAGGTAATTTCACAAAATATAAGGAGAGCACTATAATTTTGAGACTTTATGCTCACATTATCTAGCTTTACGTTTAATTCTGACTTTATTATTCTTACCGAATGTAGACTTAATTCTAACAGACCGTTATCTCACTTGAGAATAAACTTATGAATGACTCCTAACTTACTTAATGTCAGTTGAATCCAAATGACGTAGTAGTTGTTTAAATATCAACTTATATCAAGAACACGTTAAAACATAAAATAAATAAATTTAACAACTCAAGCTTTTTGTGTTCAGCTGAATGTTCTGAATAATAAATTCAGTTTTGTGTTTATCAGGGTCGGATTTAGAGGCCTGGAGGCCCTGGGGCAACAAAGGATTGGAAGCCCCCTAGACTAGAATATAACGTAGATTATATTGACCGTCAATATCATCTACTGCCGATCAATATAATTGTGCAAGTTTTTTTTTCGGTCTCTATTGTGGGGGCCCCTCTTTTGTGGAGGCCCGGGGCGAATGCCCCGGATGCCCTCCCCTAAATCCGGCCCTGGTGTTTATCGATCCTCAAATACAAATGCAGAAGGTTTTAAAGGTCGTCCATTAATCACTTTAGCAAATTTTAACCTCCCCCCCTCCCCCCAAGAGCATCGGTGGCCTAATGGCTAAGGATGTCCACTCGTGATCGTGAGGTCCGGGTTCGAGTCCAAGCGGTTGCCATGTACCAATGAGTTTTTCTAACTCATGTACATTATCTGCGTGTGAATTGCGGTAACCGATGCTCTTACGGTAAGGGTCTGAGCACACGGTGGAAAGGGCCGCTAGCGGACCACCCCTGACGAGGCCAGCACTAGCCAAACCGAAGGGCTGCCACAATAGATCAGCAATGGCCCAATTAACCTCCAATAATAATAATAATAATAACCCCCCCCCCCCCCCCCCCTCCACATCCAAGATCATGTTTATTTTTTGGTACAAAGTTAAAGTTAAGTTAAAAGTTAAACTAATTGAATTCTGGAAAATTAAGCACCGTTATAAAAATGTCCACACAGACATTAAGGTTGCAAGTTGTTTCTGATTGGCGCGTTCAATGAATAAATAAATACAAGTGATATCTCACTACTCCCCCTCTCCCCTTGTGATATTTCTTATTTTTTTCCGAACCCCCTCCCACCCCCCTTGAGAGCCTCACGTGATTAATGGACGGCCCTAAGCGAAACGTCTCAGTTATACAATGACTAGGAAGAAAAATGACTTATTTATATAATGGCATGCTTAGAAAATGGTCTTGGTTTTATAAAGACTTACCTACTTAGCAAAACGTCTATTTCGTCAAATGTACAAATAAGCCGAACGATCCTATTGTATAAGGTCTTGGTTGTACAATGACTATGTTAACAAAAAGTCTGGATCGTATAATGTCTTGATTACAAAATGTCCATATAGATAAAACGTCGAAATTGCAAAACAACTAGGGTGAACGAGGAATTAATGACGCGTTCAATCTATCCTATCCTCCATGTTAAATCAACTATACTTCGTTTTATTTAGGACGAGAAAGATCTTGACAGAAGTAAGCGTAAACCCTCTTATTGAAGACGTTTTACGGGAATATTTCGGAATAAATGGTAAACTATCGAACATTATATTTCCACTGATTCCGTCATACTACCGTAAAACGTGTTCAGTAAGAAGCTTTACGCTTACTTCTGTCAAGATCTTTCTCATCCTAAATAAAACGAAGTATAGTATTTTGTCAAATGAGGTATCGATATGATGTATTGTCGTTCTACCATGTAGACGAATTGCTACTGAGACGTTTTATTTTACGATTTGTCTATATAATATATAATCTTCATGTAAAGACGTTCTGCCAAATTGGCTATTAAGATCTTTTGCCTTTTGCCTATTTACCGAGTTTTACTCGTTTTTTAGGGTTCCGTACCTCAAAAGGAAAAAAGGAACCCTTATAGGATCACTCGGTTGTCCGTCTGTCTGTCTGTCTGTCTGTCAAGACCTTTTTCTCAGGAACGCGTGGAGGTATAAAGTTGAAATTAATATCAAATACTTAGGTCTGCAATCTCTTGAAGCTATGAAAAAATCAACCTTCTAAGTCACCGCAATCAAAAGATATGGCCGTTTATGTCTCATATTTTGATACTTTCAAGGGAATCCAAATGAAATCAAAACCTATAGGGTACTTCCCGTTGACCTAGAATCATGAAATTTGGCAAGAAGCAGTGTCTTACAGCACAAGTAAAAGAAAAAGTCCGAAAACCGTGAATTTGTAATTACATCACATAAAAAAAAAACGGAATAACCTTTGCAAAGTCGTATCACACTCTACGATTGAACAGAGATAGGAGCTTGCGAAAGTTATTTTTTGTCTTATTTCAGAGGTAGGTTATAAATGGTTACCCCGTTGTTAAAAGCTATTTTTTTTAGGGTTCCGTACTTACAAGGTACTGTTACTTTTTCATACGTAATTGCGGAACTCTCGGCGCGCGAGTCAGGCTCGCACTTGACCGGTTTCTTTTTTAGTAAATCATGTTTTTTGGAAATTATATTTAGATACGCATTTTATGCGTTGATAAAGGGCAATTATAATCTTTCCCACAAAAGAAGGAACTTGAAACAAAAGCGAAAAATATAATCATCTGGACTCAAACCGGGTCTTCTGGTCTCGGAACCGCCCGATTTCCCATCTGAGCTACTATTATTCACCTTCGTATTCTAATGATATTGCAGCAGTTTTTCATTGCCTGAAATCCGGGATAAAACGACGTTTTCTAAAAATAAAACCCAGCTACATCGATTTATCGCCCCCAAAACCCCCTGCATACTAAATTTCATTAATATCGCTGGATCATCTCGGCATATATACATATATACAAGAATTGCTCGTTTAAAGGTACAACCAAGTCCTTTCGTCCACTTTGGAATATTGCAATGAGGTCGTTTTGCCCATCAAGACATCGCACTACCTAGTGCAGCATTAAAAAAAATATTAATTCTGCAAATTTCGTAAATAATTAAACCTTTAATACCCAAAGTAATCAACGGGACCCTATTACCGAGCATACAACATCCGTCCGGCCGTCTGTTAGAGGCCTCTAGCTCAGCAACGGTGGAATTTTCACACAATATGTGTTGTTATGGCATACTTAAATACTAGCAAAAAATAAAAATATCAAAAAGTTCTAAGCCTGAGAAGCTCCCCATACACAGATACCCTAATACTCAATAGTCAAACAACAAATAACTATTCAATGGTTTTCTCTTATAGAAATGTGAAAAATCCTTACTCCTTACCAATATTATAAATGCGAAAGTAACTCTGTCTGCCTGTCTGTTGCGCTTTCACGCCAAAACTACTGAACCGATTTAAATGTAATTTGGTACACAGATAGTCTAGAGCTTTAGAAAGGACATAGGCTACTTTTTAATGCGAAAAAAGGGTTGTAAGGGGTTAAAAGGGGAGATGAAAAGTTGTATGGAAGTATCGTCATTTTTAGAGCTAGAAGCTTGAAACTTATTTTTTAGGCTGTTGATTCGATATAAATAAATATAAAATTCAAAGTTTATAAAAGTTTTACCCTCAAGGGTGTAAAATCACAATACGGAATAGGGGATGAAAGTTTGTATGGAAATATGTAAGATTTGTTTGCGACAAGAGACAAAATATTAGCGCTATGCTGATGTAACATTTACGGAATAATTACAAAATGTGAAACTCAAGTTAACGCGAGCAAGAAACTTGCCAACACCGCGCCATACACAATGAGCGCACACACTATTCCATGCGGACGAAGTCGCGGGCACAGCTAGTATTATTATATTGAAATCATTTAACAATCTGCCACCTTATTTGCAAATGACAATGTTCTTATACCTACGATTAACATAAAGTCTATTATTGATCGGTTGAGATCATGCCATTGGCGTAGTACGGAACTCTCGGTTTGCGAGTCCGACTCGCACTTGACCGGTTTTTATATTAAAACCTCTCCCTAAATTTCTACTGGCCATATATACACCTGTCCAATGATGCTAACTACTCTATTCTCTTTGAACTTTTCTGTTCGTTAATTGTTTTTATTTTTGCCAATCCTATGCGAATCGTATAGACGTCATTTTATTGTGAACCACACATGATCCCGGACAATAAAAATATTATGCTTTTACCAGAATACTAATTTTAAAAATATATTGTCAGAGTGCGTTTCCGTGCGTCTCTGTTTTGAAAGTAGGCGGTTTCCCATTTTTTGGTATGTTGCACCAATTCATTATTTATCGTGATCTTCGCATTTAACAAGCTATATCATTTTCTGATTAAGTTCCCAATTATTATATAACCAAATGTCTTAGTTAGGATAAATAAAAAAGATTAAAAATAAAAAACTGACTTCAAAAACCCGTTGAAAAGTAAGAAATAATGATTGGCCTTGGTATGTCAATTACCTAGAAACGTAAGTAAGGTATATTGTTGATTAAGTGGTAAATTAAATACTTGCATCAAAATCGGTATCAAGTCAATGCACATGGTATAAGTGATGCAATACCTAATTTACTTACGCATTGGATATTTACTTTTTGGTAGTTATTAACTGTTTACTACTTTTAAAAAATGTTGCTATCCAAGGTGCAAGGACGTCAATCGTTGAGTAGTTTTCCTGGTTATTCACCACCTGTTCTATTTTACCACATTCATTTTCATGAGCATAAAATGCTTCCGAACCTTAAACAGAAATCTAATCGCCATCCGTGAAATACTTCTAATTCAGGAGTTCCGGTGGTCATCTGTGGTCTTCATCATCAGTTCCACTTCACCAAATAATGCTTTTGGAACGCAACTGCTTGAGTTATTAGAGAAATACCAAAATTGCTACATGCGTCCCTATATTATTTGAGGAGTTCCATCGATTCCTCATAGTCCTTATAGGTAGATAGATACTCTCATCAGACATCGACTTTGACCAAAACAGGACCAATTTGGAGGTTTAGCCTATCGATTAAAAAAGAATCATCAAATTTGGTCGAGCCATTTCCGAGTAACCGGTGAACAAACATACATGACAAAAAGAAAATCGAAATATACGCGTCAAATTGAGAACCTCCTCCTTCGGTTTTTTGAATTCGGTTATGAATATAAAAATAGCCAGTTCTATCAAAAACTAAATGAAGCCAAAAGACAATGTCTCACTGGGTACGTACCCACCGTAGTAACCATTATGAAGCAAGTGGGTATGAATTTGCTGACTTTTATGTAACGAAGTTAACCTATTACGACTACAAAACAAACTATCACGGCTTTATTGGTTCATGGTTTATAATCGACTAACTTGTTTACTATCTACTGAAAACCAAAAATCGAGTTTATTATTTGTACTAACGGCTAGGAAACCCTACATTGTGCATGGCCCGATATGCTTTTTGTCCGAATTGTTTTTAATTTACTTCATTCTATGTCGACCTTTTAATACTACAACTGCTACAACTGAACTTTCAATACGTTAAGCCGTTCGTGAAAAAAAGAGTACTGACAGACAGGTTCAGTTTATTTTTTATTTGGTACGGAGCTCTAAAAATTGTCATACATCGCGACGGATATCACGATGTCAGTCAGGTTTGGTAGATGGATGCCTCGAACGCATTTTTCATCGGTAGGATTTTTTCCCTAATCGCATTTTGCCACGATCGTGTTTTGTCACGTTCGCTTTATGTATAACACTAGTTTACAAATTAAAATGAAAGTCATGTCCTTTCAATGAATTCCATATCGATGTATTTAGTAGTAATAACTAAACGCAAACATATATTTGTTTTATTTCTATCACGTCTATAAATCAAAATTTTATAACATCTTATTTTCAAACTACCCATAAGTTGGATTCGATTTTATTTTAAAATTACTGGGACCAGGCCATGCTAGGTGATTATTGCTGGTCTGTTATTAGAGATACAGACACGAATAAATACAAGAAAAAAGCTAAGGCAATTCACTTTTAATTTTTTGTTTGATATTTTTGTAAGCATTATTTTTGTAAAAAATTATCAAAAATAATAAATATCTTGGAAACATGACGTGTTAGATTTTTTTAATAATTTTTCTGAACCTCAGTGCACCTCGATTGTTAAGAAAAAAAACGTTTCATTCAAAGGACAAAAACTTTGTAATCGATCTAGTGTAATCGATTTTTACCTTAGTCTCCCATTTCATAATCTCAGTTTTTCTAGTCACATTTAGTCATAAACGCATATTTTGTAATCTCACTTTTTCTATAAACGCAAATGTTTTTAAACATTTTTTATTCTATTTTGAGGGTGATACACGTAAAGAGAAAAACAAATTGCAATCTGTCAATTTACAGTAGGGCAAAAAGCATATAAGACTATAATGCTGTTAGGAAAATTATTTATAGACCAAAAAGCGAATCAGACAACATGCTGTAAGGCAAATTCCCCATAGGAAAATAAACGATCAAACATAAAGCACACGTGACAAAACACGATCGTGGTAAAATGCGATTACGGAAAAAATCCTACCGATGAAAAATGCGTTCGAGACTCCCATCTACCAAACCTCCAATAATCAGATCATTTATTCACCAAATGCACTCTCCGTCGGACCCGTTGAAATGATCTGACTATTGGAGAATCTGATTAGAATAGTAACTGACGAATATCGAACCGGAACAAAACCGCATCAGACTAAAAACGTATCTGACTGACATCGTGATATCCATTCTCAAAACCAAAACTAGCAATTGGGTTATTAATTAGAATCTTAATTAATCTGGAAAATTGTTTTTCTACAAAGTGTCGATGACATATTATTATATCTGTACTATAAAATGATAAGCATTATTATAAATATAACCGCCTTCTACTCCATCAGACAACGGCGGTAGTATTTCTCAATCGCCGGTTATAATATAACATAAACGTGAAAACCGGTTAATTATAATCAGATTCGCGATTATATCATAGTTCACCAAGTTACCAAAGGCCCAACACCGAACAACATTTCTTATGGGTAAGTTACTTGTTTCATTTGAACTCAAACAGAACACTGAAGACAAATTTATACAACTTAAGCTTTTAGGTACAGATATAGTGAATAATATGTTTCCATCGGTAAAACTCGGATCGCAATCGGAAGACGACGGGACCCGAAGTGTCAAATGATTATTTTATTCAATGAGTGACATGTTTTATATTCATTAATATGAAACTTTATTATTTACTGTCAAATGTCAAAATGGAAAATGACAGCATATGGCACTGTATAATCATGGGTACTGAAGCTAATTGAGAGAGCACGATAAATACGAACTTTTCCGATAAAACACGATGGAAACTAATTATGCACTACATCTGTACGCTATTATTTTATTAGGGTTCCGTAGTCCGTCTGTCTGCATGTTACAGCCACTTTTTCTCAAATTATTATTACTATAAAAACTACAAAGGCTGATTCTATTTAGGGTTCCGTACCTCAAAAGCAAGAAACGAAACCCTTATAGGATCACTCGTGTGTCTGTCTGTATCTCTGTCTGTCTGTCTGTCGGTTTGTCACAGCCAATTTGCTCCGAAAGTACTGGACCGATTGAGTTGAAATTCGGTATGCATACGTAAGTCAGTGACCGCAACACGAATGCGTAACGTAAATAAATGAATTTTAAACATGGTGGCCACTATTGGGGTGTAAATTAGAAAATTAAAACAATAGTTATGCAAACTATATTGTGTGACATATCAAATGAAAGGGCTTATTGTGGGGATCTTATTCCAATTATAGATGATTAGTTGTTGCTCCCGACTTCGTTCCTGTGGACCACTGAACGTGAGCATACTATTGTTAAATATTGGTTGAATTTTGGCGAAGCGGTGTGATCTGCGAACCGCTGCATAATTGTGTTATCCCGAAATGTAAAACTATTCATCACATCACTATATTATAAATTTGAAAGTGTAGGTGTGAAGATGTATGTTTGTTAGTATTGAACGCTGAAACTAATGAACGGATTGTGATGAAAATTGGCAATATGCAGAAAAAAATAACCTGGAATAAGCGTACAACGAAGCAGAAGCAGGTGACCCACAATCAATTTATATATGAATCAGTTTCATTTTTCATTACTATCTCCTAAACTGTGCATCAAAATAATTATGCCGTAAAAAGCACGGCATTTTACCGTCATGAAATATCCCAGCGGCCCTAACATGCAAGACACAAAGATAAACCCGTTTATCTCTATGACTATCTCTTTCGTCGGCACTAGTGTGAGAGAGACGCACTTAGAGATAAGACGGTTTAACTTATCCTCGTGCCTTGCATGTTAGGGCCGCAGACGATTATATAATTCTGTTTTATAAAGATGAATATACTATACCTTACAAGTACTTTTAAAGATCCCCTAGAGGTTTGGTACGTGGCTGTAAAAAATTGTGGATTACTCCCCGTTCCACGCGGCCACCGCGGCTTAGATACGCAACAACTTCGTAGCATAGTATAAAGAGGGGAGAAGTAAGTTATCTTAATACAAACGCACCGTGCGCGGCTTATATGTGTGCGCCAAAGTATCTATGCGTCGCCGCACGCACACTTAACGCACGACGTTCGCGCGTCACGGCTTTTCGGCACCGCTAAATGGACGAAAAATGTGTGATAATCGCAGGAGAACGTATTGCTGTGTGTTTGGGTGTCTTAATAATTCATCGATTCCAGAATTGTCTCTGTTCAGATTACCTATTAAACAGAGACAATCCTGAGACAGTAGGCAATTATATCGCGGATTGGGCCGGAGATAGCCTAATTCCCCTCTTTATACCATGTTCGTAGCGTGCGCGGGTCAGACTAGACTGGACTACTCTCGGGAAGACTCGGGAACGACGAGAAATGTCAGCTTCAGAAGAAAAAGCAGGCCTGTTTATGTACAACCAATTCTCCTTAGACTTTTGCACTTAATCTTAAGTACAAAAGAGACAGACAGCCATAATTGAACCTGTCTTCAAATGCCAAAAGTCTTTATTTTTATGTTATGTGCATACGCCGTGCTCGCGGGTGCAGAACCATTTCCTGTATTGAAAGATTATGTTAAATAAAGTGAAACAGAAATGGCACTCGTATCTAGAAACATTAATATCTACGAGTTCAATAATAAAAATACATTGAATAATTTTATTTCAAATGTCATATCATCTAACTCGATTATTCGTTGCTAAGAAACGAGAAAAAAATTCTTTTAGTGCTAAGCTTGCCATCTTCCCTCTGCTCATCTCAAATGAAGCAAACTTCGCAAAGGTCTCAGGCTGCTTCATTTAAAAGATACCTATCTTTGGCTGTAAATAAACAAAAATACAAATGTAACTTGATCTTGACGCAATTTTTTATAAGAAAAATGTTATGTAGGTATTTCATAAAATAAATTTACACAGGTAAATCTCGCGACCAGCTTTTATATCATATACATTGTATAATTCAAAATGTATTTTCGTAATTTGAGAGCATTTAAATAAAAGGTTGTTTTTAAAAAAAACTTTTACTATTATTTTTATCATTTGTGTACATGTAGATTGTGAAAATAAGATAAAACATTTTAAGGGTGGCTTCCATTCATGATAAGGAAGGGTCTCACTTTCATTCTTCTTCTACAATCCCGGATGGGCTATTGTTAAATAGCTCTTTGAAATAATTATAATATCACGAGTTCCTAAACATGTTCTTGTACATTTTATCGACCGAGCGAGTGAAGCGTCTCCGTTTCAGCTTGGGCAAAAATGCTTTCGTATATCCAGCGGATGTCCGTCGGCTGTCCGTCTGTCCATTTGTTCTCGTCTACAGGTCGCAGTTCTCAACCGATTCTCGTGAAATTGTGTGAGCAGGTTCGATAATTATATAGATTTTTTTTGTCGATTCAAGTTTTTTGAAATTTTTCAAAATGGTTGAGTTATGGGGTTTTTTTGCAATTAAAAACTTATTTGCAGTATTGGTAAACTGACCCGACCTATGTCGATGTATCGGGATATCAGTTTTCCAACGGCAAATTTAAGTTTGTCGCTAGGTACAGCTCACGGAGCCACTAGTTATTAAGTAAGTTATTTTAGTAACTAGCGATATAAAAGTAAAGGCCATGTTATATAAAAAATACAATAAGTGGAACGAAACAACCTTCCGCAGAATGAGCAGGCGTTGGCGTTTAACGTGGACTCAACAATCGCGTCGTTATTTAGTCGTTATCGAATCTATCTCGCCGCGCCTGCGCCGCGCCGCGTCGCCCCGCGCCCCGCACCCCGCGCCCCGCGCTCGAGGCCAAGCGCCCTGCACCCGCTCTAGTAGGTATCCGATCAACGAAAAACAATGGAACTATGGTAATAACAGAATTATCTGTAATAAACAATTACGGGCCTCGGAACTTGGTAGAAATCCTTGGTATCAGCCTTTACAACACGCTCCCCGCCGACGTAGTAAATTCCGCTATTGACGCTATATTTAGCAAAAAACTGAAACAAATACATACGTGAGGATTTCGCGTGCAATATATATAGCATACCTACCTGGGTTTAACTTGGGGCAACGTTGACCCTCAAATTGCAAACAAACACATTTACACATAAAAATAAAATGTAATTCAATTAGGTATTATATTCTATTGTACTGAATTGTAATAATTATATGTGACTTATTAATAAAAAATCTAATCTAGTCTAATGTAATCCACTGCGTACACGAATCGGTCAATGGTCAATGTTTGAAAGAAATACTTAGAGCGCCTACGCACCACGTCCGATCCGTATCCGATCCGAACCCGTGAAAATACGGTCCGGAGTAGTCGTAAAACAATATTATTCTTTTTTAATTTATTTATAAGTTAATTTCAATATATTTTTTTTAACTAAAGCAACGGGCGAAAACTACACAGTTTATCTGCCGCTGTTTTCAATAAATATGACAAGATATTATAAACTATTACAAATATTATACTAAGTATTAAATTCTTAGTTTCTTAATTGGATGCAATCTAGAAAGAGCGATGCAGACCGCAACAAAAACTTTGCTTTGCTATGGTAGCTTACGCGGGTGCGCATTTTTTACATAACTTTTTAAGTCCTATTATAAGTGTATTTTTTAAATTCTTGTATATTTCCGTACATTGAGAACATTCCCGGGAACGTTCCTGAAAATATTTCCGCCTTCGGAACTTCACTATTAATTATGCGTCAGTCGAGGCGAGCCTTAAAAGAAAAAGCTAAAAGGCTCGAGTCTTTTGGAACACTACTCGAAGATGACTGGAGTTCACTTTGGAACCTGTCCATAGCTCTTCAGGAGTAGCATTCATCAAAGCAGCAGTTGGACTCAATTTTTTTTAATAAAAAGTAGTATATACCGCTTCAGCCCAATATTTTTTTTCCAAAGTAGCATCTTGTAGCATGGCTCTCGCTTTTTCTATTAACATTCTGTTTAAACCTTCGGCAATGCCATTTTGCTGTGGTATGTATGGAACAGTGGATTCATGAACAGTACTTACCGCATTGCTTAAAATAATTCATGAAACTTTATTACAATATTCCATACCCTTATCACACCTAACACGTTTTATCTTAAGATCGTTTTGCCATTCAACAAAAATTTTGAATTCAATAAACGTATTTAAAACGTTTAGTTGTTATTTTCGATCTAAGAAATAAATGGAAGATTTTCGGGTAAAATCATCATTAAAAGTGACAAAATATTGACAACTACCCCAACTATTAACCGACATCGGTCCACATTATATCCGAATTTGGTCACGCTTATATGAGCCTGACCACGGAGAAACGATTTTCTCTTTAATTTTCCTTCTATGCATGGAGTACATGGAGTCAAATGGAGATTTGAAAAATCACGCCAAAGCCACGATGCCATAGTTCCAAAGAATTAAGTTTGGATATAAAAGTTTTAACTTCAGTGCTTATAATAGGCTCTTGGTTATTAACAAATGCAGCATAACATCCACATTATAGATTAATTTTGGAGATACCATTTGTATTAGTAACTATCAAATCACAGGAACCAGTCACGCACACATTATTCTTCCTGTAAACATGACATTTATTAATATCAAATATTAACACATAGCCTTTTGCTGCGACCTTGCTAACAGACAAAAATATCTGCTACATTTGGAACATACAAAGCATCTTTAATATATTTCTCAACATTATTATCTAATGCCAAATTAAAAACACCTACGCCTACATTATACAATTTTTCATTGTTAGCGGTTATAATTTCGGATTGAAAACAAGGAGAATAATTAATCATCTAGTCCTTCCGATTAGGCGTAGGTATGACTAGAGTAACCTGAATCTAAAATCCAGCTATGGTGATCATAATTATGCACTACTTAATAAGGTAGTCTCAGTAGAAAATATACTCATATGTACTTCCGTTCTGTTAAAACTTAGGACATTTAGGAATGATATATGTCCTTTCTCATGACAGTTACGACAAACAGGAATGAATTTGTTTTTTGGTTTGAGAATCGTCATTTGTTTCCAAATTCAAATTAGTTGAATTTCTCTTGAATTCGCTTTGTAATTACCTGGCATTTGACAAACTCAGATAGAGTTGTTCATTTGTGGCCTTCATTGTCATGATCAATGGATAAAACTCAGCAGGCAATCCAATTAGCATCAATTCGGCCAAATCTTCGTCATCGACAACGCAGCCAATGTCAGTCAATTCTTGCGTAACAGAAATTATATTTCCCGGATAGTGATCCATGCAATCGTAATCTATCAACTTAATTTGAGCCAATTTTCTCTTTAAGCTAAGTCTACGAATTATACCAGCCTTTTCATAGGCGGGCTTCAAATTCTGATTTAGCGAGTTTCACATGAGGGTAGCGAATGGTCTACATTTAAACAATTCTTTAGATACGTTTTCTGGTCCGTGGAAGGAATCCGATGTGGCTGGTACCTACTGAACCGATCGCAAATTCCCACAGATCGTGTTCAGTAATAATTTCATTTGAAATTTCCACTTACTGCGTGCGTATTACAGGCTCCTAATATTTCAATGACCATATTTGATCGCGTACTAATAACGAAGTAATAATAATAATAATAACAATACTATTCGTCACTTGGTAAATGTTTGGAACTGGAGGGAACTAATTGATAGAAAAAACCTGATCTACTACACCTAGGTACTCATCTCCACGGGAGACACTTTGTTCTAGACACTTGAATGACATAAAGATTTAAATAAACCCGTTTATCTCTATGACTATCTCTTTCGTCGGCACTAGTGTGAGAGAGACGCAGTTAGAGATAAGACGGTCTATCTGATCTTTGTGTCATTTATGTTAGGGCCGTGGGTGTATGAAATAATAAGTTTCGTCGTGAAGATTGCGCGCCGCGAGACCGGGTTGCGCTTCCGTTCTAGTTTAGCGCGTATTTAGTGTCAGTTTTAAGCACCACGTGGAGATGGGCCTAGAGCTGACATGACACTTGGATTTTTTTACAGTGTTTATAGAGCAAACGGTTTATTCGTACCACGCGTGGAGACTATATATGCTATAGTATATTATATGCCGGTAATGATCGATTGCATAAATGAGTTGAGGGTTGACGGTATCCCCGATAAGAGAGTTGAGATCTGAACGGGAACCAAGGTCCTTAAAACTTTCTTAAATGATAGCTTTAAAACAGGTACTACAATGTTCTTAAATTATTTCAAAGAAAATCTGTTATTTTTAATCATTCAAACCTGTAAGTAGTACAAAATTACAACTACATATTAGCAAAATAAATTCAACGCTCGTTCTCTATGCCATAAACGGCAGATACATTCGAAGTATTTGAAGTCAGATAAAAACTTGCCAAGTTATAAATTCAACGAAAATAACCAATTTACTTTGAAATAATTTAAGAACGTTCTAGTAGGTTAGGTACCCTTTTAAAGGTATGATTTAAAAAAGTGTTAAGGACCTTGGCAGCCGTTCAGATATCAACTCTTTAATTGGCGATACCGTCAACCCCTGACATTTTTATACCTGCGGCCCTAACATGCATGCCCAAACCAATGCAGCAAATTAAACCCGTTTATCTCTATGACTATCTCTTTCGTCGGCACTAGTGTGAGAGAGACGCACTTAGAGATAAGACGGTCTATCTTATGTTTTTGTCATGCATGTTAGGGCCGCTGAATAAAACGTAATTTCGTAGGTATTCATTATAAAAAAAACCGGACAAGTTCGAGTTAAACTCGCGTGGACAGGGTTCCGTGATATATGAAGTTTCGGCTCAGGCTCGTTCAGGCCGTTTCTTAACATGTCTGCTTCGCAAACAGGTGTTCTTCCAAGAAATGACTCTTGCCTGTAACGTCAGCAAATGGTTTCCTATGATGTCAATGTCCTAAAATGATCGTTTCCTATTATGTCCGTTTCGAAAATTGTCCGGTTTCCAATAATGTCCGCTTATTAATGATGTCTAATTCCTACGATGTATGTTTCCTATAATGCCCACTATTTGTGTTCTACAAACCCGTTTCTTACAATGTCTGCTTCTCACAATGTTTTCTCTTTTTTGTTCCCGACACCTGTACCGTAAAGTTGTTGGAAATTTGATCCTAGGAAAAAGTTATGAGAAGCAGACATTATAAAAAGCAGTGAGATTAGCAAACTGACAAATATGAGAAGCAGAGTTTACAGGAAACAGACATGTAAGAAGTAGACATCATAGGTAACTAACAAATATGAGAAATAGACATTTCAGGAAACAGACAATAAGTATAAGAAGTAGACATCATAGGAAACTGACAGTGTGGGAAGAAGGCCATTTTGAGAAGCAAACATGTTAGGAAGCAGACAGAACGAGCCTGAGCCGAAATTTCCTGTTACTTTAACTAAAACCTATAAAAAGTCTATACCATAGATTTTTATAGGTTTTTCTGTAATCTAGAGGTAAAGTATGATTTTCTGTACTTTTCAAAATTTTAGGCCTATTAGTTTGTGAGATAAGAAGCGGGGGGAATGGTCAATTTTCGCCTATTTACCTAAAACTTGAAAAAATATATCTTAAAATTATATAAAAAATACATTTACGATGCGCACATCGAGCCCTTTTCATTTGATATGTCACACGCCACAGTAAATAATCAAAACTTTTTTTTTAATTTTCTTTTTTACCCCGAAAGTGGCCCACATGTTTAAAATTCATTTATTTACGTTACATTTCCGTGTTGCGGTCACCGACTTACATATGTGTACCAAATGTCAACTCAATCGGTCCAGTAGATTCGGAGCAAATTGGCTCTGACAGACGGACAGACAGACAGACAGCCAGACAAACAAGTTATCCTATAAGGGTTCCTTTTTTCCATTTGAGGTACGGAACCCTAATAACTGAAAATTTTCGTCAGCCCGTCGCAAGGAGTTTTTATTATTTAAGAAAAGTTCTACTTACTCAAGTACAGATTATCATTCAGATAAAAGGTACCTACCTACAGTAAAAGTAATAGGTACTAAAACACCTTTATTAATTTTTTTATTATCCCATCAATACATAGTAATACGTTGTATGATACACGTGCGTAAGATGATTTCCGACTTGTTTCGATATGTATATTAATATAACTCAACATTTATACGAAACTAGTGGACCCGCCACAGCTTCGCCCACGGTATTTTCCATACAAACTTTATCACCCCGTTTCAGCGATGGAATTTCAAAAAATCCCTCCTTAGTGCACCTCTAGGGTACTCGAAGAATGTCTCCTAACAAACCTCTAGAACCACCCGTTTAGGCTGTGCGGTGTCTATAAGTGAGTCACGCTATTGTTTTATACATATAGATAATTTTATATTTAAAAATTACTGTGGCTAGCTTCGATAAATGAATGATTTACCTTACCACTAAGAAGACAAAACAAGCTTTTAACGTGTCTTCTTCTTCACTCATGGTTTGGTGTAGCAGTGTAAGTAATTTCACAGAGAAACGAATGCAAACAAAGCAGGTCAAGGGCATAAAGTACGTAAATTGCGTTGGCTCGTCAATAAGTATGGTTAGGTAGAATCAGCGTCAAGTCAACACCTTAGTACCTTGTCGCTTTAACCTTTGTAAGCTTTAAATAGAACTTGTAAAAGAGGTAAAAGCCACCTACTACTGAACTTTTAAGATTGCACTGTAAATATATACCTTATATACCTACGTCTTAATTAAAATGACATAAATGGTCTGATTAGGTTTTCCTTGGTTTTCGCTAATCCTGCGCAACGAATGTTGGACAATGTTGATTGTACCCCAGCGGCCCTAACATGAATGACACAAAGATAAATTAAACCCGTTTATCTCTATGACTATCTCTTTCGTCGGCACTAGTGCAAGAGAGACGCACTTAGAGATAAGACGGTCTATCTTATCTTTGTGTCATTCATGTTAGGGCCGCGGATAAGGGAGAGCGTGTTATTTTTATTTTTTATTATTAACGATTTAATTCTTTAATTATGCTTATGATAAGTGGAATACGCATAAAAAATCTATCTCTCGTTAAATAATATTTTGAAAGACTTTCTCTTTCACACAACTAAGTATTTCATCCAGCACTTAAGAGTCCCTTGTTTTTATTAATTAATTTCAACTTGATACCTCTACGCGTTCCTTAAAAACAGGGTCTAGACAGACAGACAGACAGACGGACAATGGAGTGATCCTATAACTATAAGTGTTCCTTTTTTCTTTTAAGGTACAGAACCCTAAAAACAGGTTAAGACCTTCAAGGTCACGGTCTTCTATCATCCGCCATATTAGATTTCAGGTGACGTCATAAGCCCGGTTAAAATCGGTTCAGAAGTTTTGGTAGTTGATTTGGTAGTTGAGTTGGTAGTAGTGATAACTTTTTGAGTGATTACATACATACTCGCGAAAACCCTCCTTCTTGCTTCGATGCAGTGGGGTAAAAATTTCATTTCATACTGACGATGTGCTACTATCGGACAGCTTCAGTAATATTACAAGCAGACTCGGGCACTGACTTCACTAATATTAACCGACACGGAAAGGCAACAACTGTCGCCGAAGGCTACATTGAAGTTTCCACTGAAAATAAAAAAAACCGGACAAGTGCGAGTTAAACTCGCGTGGAGAGGGTTCCGTTCCATACATGATTATCTGAAATTTACTAGGTTACTATTTTCTGTATTTTTTTTTCAAAATTGTAGGCCCATTAGTTTCGGAAATAAGGGGGGAATGGTCAATTTTCGCCTATTTTGCTAAATAACTTCCAAACTATTTTACTTAAAATTAAAAAATATATATATTTAAGATCTTCACAATAAGCCCTTTCATTTGATATGTTTTCTAATTTACCCCCCAAAAGTGGCCCCGATGTATAAAATTTATATATTTACGTCACACGTCCGTGTTGCGGTCACCGACTTACATATGTATACCAATTTTCAACTCAATCGGTCCAGTAGTTTCGCAGCAAATTAGCTGTGACAGACAGACAGACAGACAGACAGATAGACAGACACACGAGTGATCCTATAAGGGTTTCGTTTTTTTCCTTTTGAGGTACGGAACCCTAAAAATGCATCAATGAGCAGATCCAGGAGCCGATTAGCAATCATCCAGCTATTTATTTGAAACCTCAACCGTCTACACTAACAGTGCCATTAGAAACTTGTCAGCCAGCTGCTTGGGTGTCGCCTGAGCATCAAAATAAGTGGGTAATTAAGGTACGATCAAACATTGTGCTAAAATAATGTAGGCCAACAACACTACACACATACATTCACTTCACTGATGTAATTTAGTCATAGTTAGGTACGTACGAGCGCCGTTTGCAACAGAGATAGACTGACGAAAAATCAGTGATGTGAAAGCGAGATGACGATGACGAAAGCGAGAAGACAGGCTGAACGATAAAGAGTGTGGTACAAGAGAGATAACAACATGTTCTCAGCTTCTTCCCTCAAAAAACAGGTTGTTTTATTTTCTGCTTGCCTATCGTGTCGCCCGCGCGGCCTTGGTATCACTCTCTGATTTCATTCAAGGATTGTAATATTGTATTGCCTAAATTAATAGATATAGTTTTTTTTAAATGTATTTACTAGGATATGTATTTACATTACCATGTATTATGGTTTTTCGTTTGGAGTTGTTGGTGCTCGTATTTAACGCGTACAATAGCATTTAAAAGGGGACACAGTCTTCAAACGCACGTGTTGATTGGTCGACGCTTACCGGAAAACTAAAGCAGATGAGACACCGGGACTCATATTTTGCGGAACCCAAGCGCCGAGTACCTCATCTCCTAGGTTATATGATAAAAAGCTTATTGTAACTCATCAATCAGTCTTCAAAAACTATTCGAATATTACCTCAGACAGCCATCACCTACCTATTCCGTAAATAAATGAATTTTAAACATGGGGGCCACTTTTGGGGGTAAATTAGCAAAATTAAAAGAAGAAGTTTTGCAAACTATATCGTGTGACATATCAAATGAAAGGGCTCGTTGTGAGAATCTTTAAATATATATATATTTTAGAATTTTACGATAAGTTTATAGTTTTGAAGTTATTTAGGAAAACAGGCGAATATTGACCCCCCACCCCCCCTATCTCCGAAAGTACAGGGCCTAAATAACTATTTTCCGTTTTTTTTTTAAATACGGAATATAGTTATTTACCTATAGATTACAGGAAAACCTATAAGAAGTCTATGGTATTGAAAGTAACAAGGGAATTTTGTGAAAATCATGTACGGAACGGAACCCTCTCCAAGCGAGTTTAACTCGCACTTGTCTGGTTTTTTTTTTAGATATGGGAATTCATAGAACAATAGCATAAAAAGTACCACTTTTACTGTGTATTTTATCAACAATCACAATCAGCTAAAGAAAATTCGTCATTTGACTACTCTCGGCCATTGTCGGGAATTCTCGGTTCGTCTCCCAAGTTCGAGTAGTCTAATTATTTGACGTTAACAATGTCTGTTTGTAATGTTGGTATCTATGCAACTTCATTAGTGAAAGTCAAAGTGACATCCATTTGCAGTCTATGCTCGCATGACGAAGTGACAAAGCACGTAGTGATTATTTATGTTGGTACTGTGTGAGAAATGACAACTGTCAAAAGTCAAACAAATTTCAATTCAATGGTTTGGTGATGCCGAGAATTGTACCTGTGCCGTCTTTACTTGTCCTTAGATCGCCCAACTGAGAAGCCAGAGCTAGCCTTCGTCCGGACATTTACGCACTGATCACTTGTAGCCTTCAACCTTGACGCTGACAAAATGGTCCAGCTGGACAGAAGCCATTAGAGCTCAAAAAAAGTATATGTAAACATTGTTTTTGACATTCTGTTTCAGGGCCTGTCTTCAACGTTGCCTGAACGAAATCGCAAGTTATTTTAAAACCATCGCGATATCTGTAGGTTAGTCAATGTCGAATAGAGGCCCTGGGCCCCAATTCTCGTTGCATTCGAGATAATGTTGATTACGAGATTAAACGCACGCAAACGTATGCACTGACGTTTAATCTCGATTGTGAGATTATCTCGAATGCACCGAGAATTGGGGGCTTGCCTTGTGATTCTCTAACGTGCGCAGCGGTTGTTCAGCCATGAGGTACACATTCAAATTTAGACCGAATAACAAGATCTTATAGTCTATTTTAAAAGTTTCGTTGATCCACTGATCAGCTGCTGCAAACGTTAGAGAATTACACCCCTGTAATGAAATGATATATAATAAATATAATTTAACATATTACAGCCACGTGTCCAATTTTTACAAAGAACCCGAACAAACAGAATGATCATAGTATAAAGAGGGGAAGTAGGCCATCTCCGGCCCAATCCGCGATATAATTGCCTACTGTCTCAGGGTTGTCTCTGTTCAATAGTAATCTGAACAGAGACAATTCTGGAATCGATGAATTATTAAGACACCCAAACACACAGCAATATGTTCTCCTGCGATTATCACACATTTTTCATTCATTTAGCGGTGCCGAAAAGCCGTGACGCGCGAACCTCGTGCGGTGTTAGCCCCGACTGGCGCACTGAGAAACGGGTCGGGATTTTGTTTAAGTGCGGCGACGCATAGATACTTTGACACACACATACAAGCCGCGCGCGTTGCGTTTGTATGAAGATAACTTACTTCCCCTCTATATACTATGGTATGATGCGGACGGACCTGCCATAGGGCAAACAGAGCTGGATGGTCAACTTTTGGTTTTCATTTTAATCGATTTCAAAAAAGGAGGACGTTTACAACTGTTTTTTTTTTGTGTGTATGTTACGCAATATCTTCGCCGTTGTGAAACGTTTTTTTTTTAATTACCTGAATGGGTAGGTATGGGATACGCCGAGGTTGCTCTCATTTTGGTCAAAATCAGGTCCGATGATGAAATCCATGAGAAACCCCCAGAACTCCTCAATAAGCGACCGAGCGAGCGAAGCGTCTCCGTTTCAGCTTGGGCAAAAATGCTTTCGCATGTCCAGCGGATGTCCATTTGTTCTCGTCTACAGCTCGCAGTTCTCAACCGATTCTCGTGAAATTTTGTGAGGTTCAGTAATTGTATTTTTGTCGATTTTTGGAATTACAAACTTACTGGCGGTGTTGGTAAACTGAATTGATCTATGTCGATGTATGGAGATATCAGTTTTTCAACGGCAAAGTTAAGTTTGTCGCACGGCCAATTATTATTTCTTGCTTGTCAAAGGGTTTTTGTTTTAGATTCAGTTTTTTTAAGTCTTTTGTCGCGAGGTCTACAGCTCACGGAGCCACTAGTGTTAATATATCACCGAAGTCGAAGCTATTAAGACATTGATGTACCTACATAACGTTATTTTATTTTTATAAGGACATCAACAGCACATTACAATGTTTATAAGCAGTACAGTTAACAAAACCAATTACAGATATACACCGATTACTTCAAAATAACGTTTACTTGAAAACAGCAGTGGGAGTAAACGGACTGAACAAATACGTTTTTTATTTTCACGGCAATTTTTGTTTTCGGTTAAAAATAATTTTATGTTGTATCCTTCTCCGTACGCAGTTATCTGCCAAGTTTCGTCAAAATATTTCAAGGAGTTTCCGCGTGATGCTTGCCCAGATTGACAGACAGGCAAAAGTTGTAAAGACAACTTCCAAATATTATTTTTCTTTATTGCATTCAATGAACAAACTCAACCCTTCTATATGTTATTATAATATTTAATAATTTTTATTATGTCCATAAGATAGGGACATAATAAAAATTACTCGGGTATATATCTGCCAAGTTTCATCAAAATCCTTCAAGGAGTTTCCGCGTGATGCTTGCCCAGAGAGACAGACAGACAAAAATTGTAAAGACAACTTCCAAATATTCTTTTTCTTCATTGCATTCAATGAACAAACTCAACCCTTCTATAGTTTTATTATAATATTTAATAATTTTTATGATGTCCATGGGATAAGGACATAATAAAAATTACTGGGGTATGTATCTGCCAAGTTTCAGCAAAATCCTTCAATTCATCTTATATATATATAAAAATGAATTGCTGTTCGTTAGTCTCACTAAAACTCGAGAACGGCTGAACGGATTTATCTTATCTTAGTCTTGAAATGTTCGTGGAGGTCTAGGGAAGGTTTAAAAGTACATAGGTTACTTAAATTATTATTCTTCGCAGACGAAGTCGCGGGCACCAGCTAGTAATGTTATAATTTTTACAGAGGACTTGAAGAAACAGCAGGATGAAATTTAAATGAATCGGGAAACTTGGTAATTTAATGTTTACGAAGAAAATAAGAATATATTTTACTTAAGTTTTTTGGTAACATCCGGATTGTTATAATAGAAGATACTATTAAATTTCGAGTGTCTTTATACAGTAAGTATAGTTTTATATTATTCGTCAGCATATTTTTAAATAAATATGTGGATGAAAGAAAACATAAGAGGAGTGTGAACCTACGGCTTTTTTTACGAAAGGCGATAATGATTTCCACCCCTTAAATGTTAACCAATGTTGGCCAATATTAGATAGGTTGTCAGTCAGATAAAATCTAGGTCTATACGCTTTGGTTTATTCACTATAATCAATAAATTCAGTTTTATTGTTGTTTCAGTATTCTATACAAAACTAATTTTGGCGATTATTCAAAAAACGTTTTGACCTAGCTTTTGTTCTTATTAACAACCTATCTAAAATTGGTCGAAATCGGTTAACATTTAAAGCTTGGAAATCGTTATCGCCTTTTGTATGAAAAGCGTGATTTTTGCCGTTAGTTCACAGTTCACCAGTGATACCACTGTTATTTTCCGTTCACACGTAAATGCTGAAGGATAAAGATAGATTACACATAAGCAAAGACAGACCCTTAAGGTATGTTATTCTAAACCTCTATTCCATTCGCGCGCGTTAATAGAGCATTTTTTTTTAATACTTCTTTGTTGCTTCGTTTCAAGTGTAGTATAGTATATATCACTCGAGGACAAGTACATTATGTACGTACCCTCGAGTGATATAACTAAGCGAGTGTGCATTTAAACAACACGAATTTACGTATTGTCCTAAAAAAACAGCTTTTACCGCGCGATGTGGCGGTTAAGCAATCGATACGAATAATTTTTATAATTCTACTTTTGGTGTATCGCTGACATCAAATGAGAGTTGTGCAAGTCGGGCAATATTGTTTGCTATTAACTGTCTATTTAAACTTTGGCCCGTCAATTCAATAATCTGATGTTTCAGGGTCGCCAGTTTGGAAATTAAATCTCCTTGAGCTTTTCTACGGTTGTCTGTCATTCATCACATCTTGAACAAATTATCAGTTATTTGTGCACGAATCAGATTATAAAATAGATACATAGCAACGCGTAACATACAAGACTTCGGTACAAAAAAAATGAAATTGTAGCCCTGATAGTATATTGTGATTGCAAGATTTACAAGACATTCATTTGGTTTAAAGTGTTCTGTTTTAACTTAATGACGACTAGTGAAACTTGGAATATTATAAGTATATATAGTACCTCGGCGACGGACCTTTGCTCTTCTATCTTAGGGATGACACTTAGGTATGTAGATAAAAGAAAGTAACGCTTTATCTAGTTATTTATAAATTTCGGGTACCTACATCCCAGAAGTTCCATAAAACTATTTTCATATGGAACAATTAAGATAAAAATCAACGTCAAATAAAATATCCCAATAGTTCCATATAGAACTACATACTCGTACTAAGTTTTACACTTGGTTTTATTACAGCTAATCTGGATAACATTGTAGGTACTCATACTCGGGTATTAAGCGGCCTTAAAAGTCATATTAAACTTTCGAATAGGTATTGTAATTGAGGAAAATATCAAATGGAAATGAGATTATGAACTTAAATAAAAAAAAATAGGTTTATAGTCGTAAAGCTTCATGAAGCTACAACTTATAAGTCTGAACCGGCAGCATCCATGATAGTTTATATAAATAATGTATACATTTTCTCGTACTTGTAAAAAGGTAACGTTAGACATGAATATGAACTAGTACAACTAGACTACTGAAATATTTCTTATTTTTTTTTTTCATAACGTTGTTCCATGTAGAACTCAAAAATATGGAACCCCAAATTTCATCAAAATCGTTAATGCCGTCTCCAAGAAACCTATTACATATGTAATATACATTATATACCCGTACAGATATAGGGAATAATATGTTTCCATCGGTAAAACTCCGGAACGCAATCGGAAGACGACGGGACCCGTAGTGTCAATTAATTATTCTATTAAATGAGTGACATGTTTATATTTATTAATATGAAACTTTATTATTTAGTGTCAAATGTCAAAATGAAAAATGACAGCATGGTATGATGGGTACTGGCCCCCAATTCTCGATGCATTTGAGATAATGTCCATCACGAGATTAAACGTCAGATTCATACGGTTGTGTCAAATGACTGTATGCACTGACGTTTAATCTCGATTGTGAGATTATCTCGAATACGCAGAGAATTGGGGGCCTGCTGAAGCTAATTGAGAGAGCACGATAAATACGAACTTTTCCGATAAAACACGATGGAAACTAATTATGCACTACATCTGTATTTATTTACGCTCCAAAAGCGAGCTCTACGCACATTGGTAGGTGTCAAACCACGGCACTCTTGTAGGATGTTACTTATTTCAACAATCGGGAATAATGACTCATTATTCTCCTCCAGGATCCGTAAGCTTATATTTGTATTTAGGAAACTTCGTGACATTGCTAACAAGAAACTGCTCAACCAGGTATACACAGCTCTATCTATGTCAATCAGTAGGTACTATAACATACTGTATTTCGTCGCGGGGAGGCTAGGCGCTAGGCACTACGAAGACTGCACAATTAACCCTAGAAAGATCCCAGAGAGCGATTTTAAAGGTTTCTACCTTCAGGCCTTTCCTTTTCCCGACCAAAGAACTGTACTATACTTGCAAAGTCCTAACCCTGCGTCAACTATTCATTATGACGCTCATTTCAAAACGGCATAAATCCGCCCCATAAATATAATCCCAATAAAAGACGTGTATAGTTTTTATATCTCAAAGGACCTCCAACGCTTTCACGCATAAATTCTTTCCTTTTCTAGGTCCGTTTTTATACAATAAAATTAATTAAACACTTAGTTTTTACGATCTCAATTGCAAAATGTGTTAAAATAGACTAATAGCTTGGTTGCAAAGTATTTGACGATGACTCTAAAAACTCGCCGACTATGTCAGTGACCGCCTTGTCATTAGTTCACACAGTAGAATTTGTAATTAAATTTCGGAATTCTGTAAGTAACTAGCAATTATGTTCTAGTAAGTTAATATAATGTGACGGTAAAACGTTGTTGGCCTACTCTCACTTTTTAAAGCAATTTTAAGTCTAAAATACAGGTTACACTTGTACCCCAGTTAAGACATAATTTATAACTGCGCATTGGCCCTAAGATTACTCTGTAATACATTATGTACTTCATATTAAATGTAGTGCGCTTGTGAAACTAAACTCTAGAAAAGTCAAACTAACAATTTGATGGACTCAGATTCTATAATAATTAAATTATTATTATTATTATTATGTCTTTTATCATCACGATTTTTCAAGATTATCCGTATTGAGACACCTAAAATTAAGATTAAGTAGGGTCGTTATGCCGGATAACGGCCACTTAGCTGAGTTGCCTACTTCAGACCCTTGAAAATATGTGTTCTTTATAGGCAAAATAGTTGTTGTTTGCATAAATATGTTAAGAATGTAGTATGTTCTTTTCGAGAAAATATAATGGTACCTTGTTATCTTGCATGTGACAACTAATTAAATCCAAGAAAAGTAAAAAAGTAGTCAAAATGCCGGTTAGCGGCCACATTTGTCAGTTAACGGCCACGGTAATCCCGGTTGGCGGCCACTCCGGTTTTTGCAAAATATTCGATAAAATAAATCGGTAAATTACCGATTAGAGTAGTGTAAAACCAGTTAACCTGTTAATTAACGTTAAGAAAACAAAAGCGGCCAAGTGCGAGTCGGACTTGCCCATCAAGGGTTCCGTAATTTATGACATATTAAAAAAAACTACATACTTACTAGATCTCGTTCAAACTAATTTTTGGTGAAAGTTTACATAAAATGAAAAACAATTTTTTTTTTTTTAGTTTTATCATTCTCTTATTTTAGAAGTTACAGGGAGGGGGGACATATTTTACCACTTTGGAAGTGTCTCTCGCGCAAACTATTCAGTTTAAAAAAATAATATGCTAGAAACCTCAATATCATTTTTGAAGACCTATCCATAGATACACCAAACGTATGGGTTTGATGAAAAAAAAATATTTGAGTTTCAGTTCTAAGTATGGGGAACCCCCAAAACTTATTGGTTTTTTTTTTCAATTTTTGTATGAAAATCTTAATGCGGTTCACAGAATACATCTACTTACCAAGTTTCAACAGCATAGTTCTTATAGTTTCGGAAAAAAGTGGCTGTGACATACGGACGGACAGACAAACAGACAGACAGACAGACAGACATGACGAATCCATAAGGGTTCCGTTTTTTGCCATTTGGCTACGGAACCCTAAAAATCGCCTGCTGATTTCTATTAACGGCCGCGTGGCCGCCAACTAGAATAAATGAATAAAATGCAAACCGGTAACCGGCCACTGGATTTATAGGAAAATAAAGTACAAAACATGAAAAAACCCATAAACTGACATTTAAAATTGAATATTAGACTTATTCATTGATATGTAACGTTCACATGAAATAGATAAAAACGAATTAACCCTGGCCGAGAAACTGGCACACCGCTCCTATACTGAGTGTCGGTTTCCGGACATACATTTGTACACAATTTTGAAGTTCAATTTAACAAGGTTTTATCAAAAAAAAAAGTGGCCGCAAACTAAACCATACATTATTTATCACTTAATAACAACATATTTAAAATTTTGCAACCCCTAATTAATATACTTTAACTACCAATTTAAAAACAATATTCACATGATCATGTCAGTCAACGGCCACGTGGCCGCATACTAGAATAAATGAAAAGAAGCATGCCGGTAAGCCGGCCACTGTGTTTATAGGAAAAATAAAACATAAATCATATAAAAAACCATAAAAGAATGTTTAGTAGTCTTTATTAGACCTCATCAACATCTAACGTTCATGATTAATAAATAAGAATGACCACAGTTAATTTTACGCCGAGCGCCGCGTCGTTATTTTTCTTCTAGATTATTGCACGTTCTCACACCACTGACTAAAAGCCAAAACTGAACGGCTAATTCCCAGCTTTGAGTAGACTCTTCCGTTTTAAATTTGGTGTATTGTTATCACACGGCTACTTAAGAATCGCATACCACAAACATTTTATCATTATTGGCCGTATTAATTCTATTATCTTAATTTTAAGAGACGTTGCCGGCCAAGTGGCCGCTAACTGACCCTGGCCGCGCTACCGGCATACTTACCCTATAAGGAGTCTGCACAATACTTAGGAAACATCTTGCCTTATAGCATCTAAATCTTCCTGCTGTACCTTTATGATTTTGGAATATTTGTTTAGGTGACGACGCGAATAGTTTGTACCAAAATTGACCCTTTTTTTGAAAGGAGCAGGTTCTTAATTCGGTTCTGTTTTTTTATGCTTGTTACTTCAGAACTCATTTATAAACCGATTTTTATAATTCTTTTTTTAATCGGTAGGATATACCCACCTCCTGCTTTGGTATAATGAAACTTATAAAAGTTAAAAAAGATGTATTCTGTTTTAATTTTAACAAATGACGATCAGCCAGGGCACTTTTTTAACCGAAACTGAACCTTCGGCCGAAACATGTTCTTTTTGCCGAAACCTGCTGAAACCGAAACTTCGGTCGGATACTAATATAAATGTAAATTGCTCACTTATAGTCACATAACCAAAAAGGAATGGATCGGGCGTTTATTTACGTCATTTGTGAAAATTATCAATTCTTCCAAAGCAAACATGAATTTATTAGAATGAATTGCAGCCGCAATAGGGGAACTAACTGTTAGGTAACGTTACCAAAGTAGTGGTACCTACCTACTCCTGATTGTAGGGCACTGGGCAGTTTTGTTTTATTCGTCCATTATTGCATATACTGGGTAAAATTTCACCTGCAAGCTCACTTTATCTAGCTTCGGCCCTAACATGCATACCAGAAAGATAAATTAAACCCGTTTATCTCTATGACTATCTCTTTCGTCGGCACTAGTGTGAGAGAGACGCACTTAGAGATAAGACGGTCTATCTTATCTTTGTGTCATGCATGTTAGGGCCGCTGATGTGGCACGTCGTTCCAGAGTAGGTACCTAGTGGTCTAGATGGCGCGCGCACGCTAAAAAGTTGTTGTGTTCATTTAAACTGCAGGTGCTGCAGGGAAGCGGGGTACCATTCACAAATTTACACAGCCCTATACCGACCCTTAAACTCCTAGGTGTCGTTATTTGGCACGCAAAATCACGTTTACGTCACTATGTGGTCATTAGACCTATATGGGTCCCTCATTATATGCGAGTTGCCATGTGAGTTGTCTAATATTGTTATTTATATACTTATATAATAATTCATTGAACTGAGTATTACATCATATATACATATAATAAAATCGTAAAGGGGAAAAGTTCTGTCCATTGAAGATAACAATGAAAATCTTGAGAATGAGCAACAGAACAAATCCCAATGGTTTTTGAATTTCATGTCTGTTTGTCTGATTGTATGCGCATGATAAACATTAAAACTACTGGATGGATTTCAATACGGTTTTCGATAATATATTCAGGAACTCTTCAGGCAGGACATACGCTATTGGAAATAAAACTGGAAGGGGGTAAAAGAGGGGGTAGAAGTTAGTATGGGAAAATCTTTTTCGATGAGTTAATCAACTTAAAAATTGGTATAAATACTCTTCAAAATATAAAATTTGGTTTACGGTATAAGACAATATGAATGTACCCCTAAAAAGGGGTGCCTTGGGGCGTTAAACTTTGTAAGGTGAAAACGATTCCATTTATTTTACGACTTGAAACTTGGTATAAATTCAGTTCATAAACAGTTAGGTAGGCGATCAAGGAAAAAACGAAACTACTCCTAAAAGGGGATGCCGAAAAAAATTAACTACCCCTAAAATGGAGTGCCTTGGGTGTTAAACTTAGTATGAGAAGAACCGATTCCAAGTGTTTATGAACATGAAACTTCGTATAAATGCAGTAAAAAACAAAGTTGTGTGTGTCTCTCTCTGTGTGCGTGTGTGTGTCTGTATGTTTGTTACCACTCAGCTCCATATGGCTGAATGGATTTTCATGAAACTTCGTATATAGTTAGATCTTAGCTCCTGGAATAGGAAATAGGATAATTTTTTATCCCGGCGAAGTCCAAAGTTCCCTAGGGAAAAAGCGAATTTCACGCGGACGAAGTCGTGGGCGGAAGCTAGTTATTTATAAAGTACATAAAACACCAATCTAATTCGTCCAAGTTTCGCGAGTTTTATAGGATATAATATCAATAACAAATACAAAATGTAGACAGCACTCGTTGACGTAACGGGAAATCAAACGTATAACAAGAACTACGATTGTTAACCGTTCTAGAACCTTCATTACGAACATATGGAACAAAATAAAACTTCGGTACTCGCGTTGGACATTGTACAATTTCCATATTGCACAATTAGTTAGTGGATATAATTTGGACGAAAATTATTAATTCAGGATGTCTTGAAAATTCTACCAAGACCAGGCAACGAAGATGAAAGCGTTATAACATTAAAATGTTTCCCATAGTGATCTATGTGAAAGATAATTGTATTTATTTATACCCATCAGTGGAGCCAATTCGAAAGTGTGTTAGCTAACTTAAAAGTCGCTAAACTTAAAATAAGATATGTCAAACTCAATTTTGACAGCTTGGTGCCATACAAAATCAAGTTTGACGTTTCTTATTTTAAGTTTAGGGAATTTTAAATTTAGGCAACACTGTTTAGAATTGGCCCCAGTATTTTTTAAAAACCATCGATTTTGCCGTATTAAATTCAATCCAATATAAATTATCGCCAAGACCTCAATTAGGTGATAAATACAGCTATGGACGGTAACGCATTGTTAGTTGCACATATATAAGTGCTTCTGACTTGTATTCTACATCCGCAGCATAATTATTTATGCGTATGACTAGTTTATTACCTTTAAAGACACCTTTTAGATTACAGTGAAACTGACCTGTTTCGTACTGAATTCCTCGAGGAGAGGGTGACATTCCTATGAGGTAGACGGGGCGCGGGCTGAGCCGCCGCGGGCGCAGGAGAGGGAGGGGGCGGCAAGGTGCGGGGCAGCCGGCCGCCGGCCGCCGCTGCGCCCGTCACGAGCAGCACCACCATCCACCACCTGGACATCACGAGAGCACGGTACTCACGGCACGAGACGCGCAACACACGCTCGACCTACTGGCACGGTAACGACTGGCAGACTCACTGCAATCTGCGTTCGCGACGACGTTCACTTTTGTTGTGGTACTGGTGACGGCTGCCGACTGCCCCACTCCAATGAAAGTGAGGGCTTTCACTAGTATCGGCACACACAGCCCATCCACCGATGTGGCTGCGCGCGTTCCATACAAAAGGTAGGCTGTACATAGGTATACTTTATCAAGTTACAGAGCTACATAATCTACGTACGGATCTACACCTGTATCATTACCTACCATGAGTTTACGAGAGCAGTTATCGTTATCGAAATCTATCGGAAATACCTACTGCTAGTTGCCAATACAAGTAAAAAGGGACCGAGCGATAGTTTTCTATTACGAGAACGGTTTGCATAAGCTCACGACAGATACAGTTTCATTTTCCAATACGCGTATTAATGAACACGCTACAGTCTCTAGATGACTATCGCTATATTTTGACGCCAAAGTAATCGTGGTCATTTCAAGATACAATTATATAATTATTGTAATACTTGTTATAAGAGTAACGTATTTTGTATATTTCAGTTTAAGTAGTTCATACTCGCGATTTCTTCCGCGTGATTTGCGATTATAAGGATGTAGTCGATTGATGTATGTAGGTATGGTGTCCATTGGGTTATGTTATACATGGTTATATTACCTACCCACCGTTACGAAATTCTTTATTCACGCCAAGAGGCGTATTTATCCTAGGGCCATGGCCCGGGACGGCAGGCTTTATTTTGTCAGACTACCAGTACCTACCTACTCATACTTTACCTTACTTACTTGTATGTCGCTTATTTTGCTAACAGACAACATTTGGTCAATTTCATTAAAAAATAATCACATAAAATATAAATTGAAACAATCATCTTTATTTTCTTATCCAACCTCTGCGGAAATGTAACGGTTTGCAAATTTAATACCCATTTACTATCATTAATTAAAGCTACAATTTCCTTATGTAGAACCACGCTTAAGCATTCGAATAGAACGTAACACCTATTCAATGTCAATTATACTATCAGGTAAGAAACCACCAACCAATAACCTAATCATAATCGTAGCGCACGGTGGCGCAAAGGCCAACTTTAAAGAAACCGGCGGCACGCACGCCGATAATTCTTTACACGAACTGTTTACACTTGTACTCGTGCTCTTAGAACCGGCGGCGCCACCCCTTCAAAGTTAACTGATTCTGACCCATTTATGATATGTTATCAGAACAAAATCTAGATCTTGCAGAGATGTTCTATTTTCCGGGTTTTCATTTAATGTCGAACTGCGGCCCTAACATGAATGACACAAAAATAAGATAGACCGTCTTATCTCTAACTGCGTTTCTCTCACACTAGTGCCGACGAAAGAGATAGTCATAGAGATAAACAGGTTTAATTTCTCTTTGTATCATACATGTTAGGGCCGCTGAAGGGCGTGGTACCTATACAGCATCCGCGAGCAGCTGTATATGCCCGGGGCGTAGATAGAAGCCTGGCGCGGGAAAAAGGGGCCCCACTCAGTGCCACCGCTGCCAGCAATTCCGCCATTCGTCTCAGTTCAGTACTGCTGTAAGTGTCATCGCCATCCAAATGGGAGTATACGTCACCGCGCGAGGTCCCTACGACCTACGCCAACTGCGAGGGCCGCACCTGGCCAACCACTCTGTCTGGAACAAGAGGGCGGGCACTGTCACCCGCACCATCAACGCAACCCGCCCTGGTCCGGAGACCCGGGCGTCCGTCCTTGCACCAACGTTGGAGGACTGAACGCCATCCACCGCCGCCAATGGAGAGGCAACAGGACGTCTTCGCGTCTACAGCGCAACATATATTCGCGACATAATAAAGCCGCTGAAAGGTATATGAACCCACCAGGCCGCGGACAGGCCACGAGGACCCAAACGCCAAGGATAGACAATAAGAATAAAGCCAAGATGGCAACCTTAAGACCTGGCCCCCAATTCTCGTTGCATTCGAGATATTGTCGATTACGAGATCAAACGTCAGATTCATACAGTTGTGTCAAACGACTGTGTATGCACTGACGTTTAATCTAGATTGTGAGATTATCTCGAATGAACCGAGAATTGGGGGCCAGCTCGTTGTCACGGGCTGCGACGAGACTAGATGCCAGCTAAAAGGGCTCGGCTCTGTAAAGACTCTGCCACACCGCCCGCTATCGCAGGTGTGTGATACGATTCAAGTGAAGGGACTCATATTTTGCGGAGCAGCCTGAGCGCCCAGTACATTAGCCTTTACCTCCAAGTTTATATGATCTTGAAGGGCAAAATTGATAAATAACGTCAACCGTCAACCTCGAGTTATTGGTCTTTCAAGAAATTGTTTTTTTTTTTTGTGACGTACAATTGGAGTTGTCTTAATAGAATGAGTAGGTTTAACTAAATTAATAACAATATAAATATTAACCCTAGCGAGTATTTAAAAATATCGGTGTCTTCCCTTTTCACGTAGAATGCAGTGATGTGAGGCGTCGCACTAGTGGCACTGCGCTTTAAACTTGGCCTGGCTGCCAGAGAGTTAAGAAAAACGTGTGTGTGTGTGTGTGTCTCTGTCTCTTTGTGTCTGTGTCTCTGTGTCTCCGCGTCGCCATGTCTCCGTGTCTGTCTCGAGGTGTGGGTGTGCATGTGCTTGTGTGTGTGGGAATAACTGTAACCGAATTCCAGGCGGATGGAGTCGCATGCAGAAGCTAGTCTACAAAAGAAATACACTACTTATATGTTTTTGTGTCATCGCATGATTAGAAAGAAAAACTACGAAAGAATATTTTAATATTTATTTTAAAAAATGCAATGATTACAAACAACTTACGACATATGTTTCCTAAATGCATCAAAGATTACAACAATAATATGAGAAAATAACAAACAGCGAGTGTTCAAAAAAATTTGGTTAACACACTTTTTATATAAAGAAAAAACAGTGCTCCGCCTGGAAATGAGATACTTATTAATTTAAACTCTAATGGAAATTATTTCACATTTCATCTCATGGTAATCTAAATCTTCGGACAAGGAGTCTTGCGCAAGTAGTTCTTGCCGGAGGGCAGTTTCACCACTGTTACCCCACTAGGAAATACCTTACTCGTCTGGTCTTCGGGAACAGTTGGAAGCACCATACAATCGTCCCCCATCTGGAATATTAAAAACAACAAATCAGCCTCCAAAAACCCCTTGAAAACTAAGAAATAATGTTTGACTGTTAGAAAAGTACCAAGAAACGTCAGATATATTTGTTCATTCAGAAATACATTAAATATACGAAATTCGAAAAAAAAATGTATTATTAACAAATAATTCAATATAGTAAGAGTCTGTTCGCCGAGAGTTGATAAATATTATGATATCGTTTCGAAATAGGGACTGTCGCTTAACTATCGCAAACTGTATGACGGGCGTGGCTTATAGCCGCGCGCACTGAGTTTCGTGGTGCGAGGGACGCAGATGTTGTCAACTGCGGTTTCGCGACGGGCGGACGGCGGCGAAAGAAATATATTTGTTTTGTTCATATACACAATCGCCATATTGCAAATTAATGTCTTATATGTCCGCGTCAAATGTGATATAAATTCAATACTCTGCAATGGCTTCGGCCAAAGAAACGAAAATGAAAAAAATATCTATGACACATGTTTAAAACGCGTTGAGTATGGATATGACGTTTCTTGTGTCTTTCTACATATAATAATGTCAGTGGCTTCGAGTGTGGCGTTGGGGTGGTCTGTTCGCGTGTTGCTTTCTTTTTATACAGTTAGGCTACCTATTCAATAATAATATTCTATGAAAAAAATAGAATTTTTCTCTTTAACTTTTTATTATCATCGGTAAAAATAATTAGCGGGCCACTATTTTTAATGATTTAAGAAGCCCTGACTTTTTACTTAATTTTAACATAATTGAATTACCTATTTGTTAATAACAACATTTTTATTCTAATCTTATCCCAAGTTGATTAGTCATAATTGATGTTGGAATTTCTATTACTGTAACACAAACTCTACATACTTAAAATTTATTTTCTACTTTTTAGTTCGGTTTGCTATTAAAGCGTGTTTTTTAGTTTTTTTAACTATAATTTATCAAATTTTAATGAACTATGTTAGGTGCAGCATATGCATAGAACACAAACAGCTAGACTCTAAGTCATTTCGCTGACGGTACCTATGTAATATCGACCCGTGTGTAATGCAACGCCGCCGTATCCGCGCCGCGGCGCGTGCGGCAGTAGCTATTTTCCAGATCATAGTCACATAATCTAACTCGATTTCTTGTTTTTTGCACCAAGTTTCGCTGCAAGCCACAACATCGGGCTTCTCATCACTTAACAATATGTCGAGTAACGCGGTTTTACCACAAATCGCTCGAACATTTTAGTATTTAAACTTAAAGGGCGTGTTTGAGGCTAGTTTGGTTTTGTTTTGGGGGCAGGACGATTTAAGTTTTTTGGATTAACAACATTGAATCGTCTAATTGATACACTGTCGGGCCAGTGCAGATGTAGTGAATAATCCGTTCCCATCGTATTTTTTCGGAAACGTTCGTATTTGTGATGCTACTTCAGTCAGCCTCAGTACCCATCAAGACAGCGTAGGGGAAGCTCGCATCGCGATGTTAATATTCGATATAGAGTGGTTAATATCTAAGTTAAGATTTTATTATTCAAAGTTTGCTCTATATGATTTGATCGAGGTGGATATACAATTAGAAAAAACGATTGCGAAAACAACAAAGAAACTTTGCGAAATAGGAGCCAACGAAGTTACTTTGCTGGCGCAGAGACCTTAATTTTGCGAATAAGACAAAGTGGAAGTATTGACTTTGTGAATTATAACATAGCTAATTTTACAATTTTACTCTGTTGTACAACTGTGTGGATCCCGCAGAGTACTTCTGTTGTCATTTTCGCAAAGGTTCCTAAAGTTGTTAACGCCACAACTTATAAAGTCTATCCTGTGAACTTCGCTAAGTTTAATTATGTGAAACTCACAACTTACTACTTTGTTGTTTTATCAAAGTATTTACTGAAAAGTTGATAATATCACAATATTTATAGTTAATTTCGCAATAAAAGTTGCTGGGGCAGCAAAGGGTCATTTTTGATTTTCGCATAATGATTTTGTTATTTTTGCAATGTGTAAAACAGCAACGTTGTCACGAATTTTTTTCTGAGTGCAACATCTCAGTGTGATATACCTACTTCTAACTCAAGGTTTAACATTTGTCACAGATAAAGAAGGCCTACCCTATTTATTTCATACAAACATCTCACTATTAATACAATAATTCAAAGACACGTCGGCATCATACAGAAGTAGTCGTGTATTCCGAGATTTCACGATGGGAACGGATTATTCACTACATCTGTACCTTGTGTCCCTTGCAGGGTTGATCTTATCAGCAGGCACATCGAGCTTGAAGGACGAATAGTGGCCTCTGGTGACCATGAGTCGCTCACAATGTGCGTCCTCTATGTTCATCACGACCTTGACGTTTTGAAGCACGTCCTGAGCAGTGGTCTCTTCGCTCAGGTTGAACACGCGCAGGCTGACGGCGCGCGGTGCGCCGGCACGGAGACTCCACGAGATGGATCTTCTGTAGACGGCACATTTGTAGGGCTGCACACGAACGAGTGTGGCTGGTTTGGCAACGACGGCTGCGCTCCGCTGGCTGGTGCCGGCTGCGGTGCTGGTTGGCAGAGGCGTAAGGCGTAGAACGGCGCGTGCGGCCGCGGCGCGACTTCGTCGTAGCGTCAGAACACTTCTCCGGTTCTGCCGGTGTCGACGGCGTTGCGTTCGACGGTTGTGCACCACAGATTGCGTCTCGTACTAACCTTTGATGATGCAATATGATAGTGCTTGGATTGTGTGATGACTTGTTTCGTCTATGTATCCTATACCTTGAGGACCGGTCTCGTTTAGATAGACATTAACAGTTTGGTTAAATCTGTGTGGGAAGTTGTTTGCCAAAGAGGTGCGTGGTGATATTATCGCTGGTGGTTGTACATTGGTGCC
This sequence comes from Tortricodes alternella, assembly GCA_947859335.1. NCBI lineage: Eukaryota > Metazoa > Arthropoda > Insecta > Lepidoptera > Tortricidae > Tortricodes > Tortricodes alternella. The sequence goes on along the minus strand of OX401970.1, from coordinate 13,488,493 downwards.
AGGTAAAATTTGAGCTCGTTTGAGAAGTTCCTCTATTTGCTTCTTCTACGACAGCATTTCATGTTGTTGTAGTAGTAGTATTAACTTGTAGCAGCAGTTTAACTTGTCCTTCATTTCTTTTACGACGCCTTCAAAATTCGAAATAACGTCCACTAACCTCGAGTCCGAGTCCGCTTTTCCACCCGTCTTGGTTTTATTAGGTGCCATATCCAGTATTTATGTAAACACTATGTGAAATATATAGATTTATATAAAAATCCTGTTTTTTAATAAATCCAACATGTCGATATATAATAAAAATGATTTTAATACGGAGCAATTTCAAATAGTTGTTGACGTCGTCAGTGGCGACATCTGTATTCTTTATGTAAGGGGCCATGGTCTGAAAGGGACGTTAAATACTGGATAATGTGCGACACTTCGCCGGGGTATATAATGGATACAACTCATACAATTTTTTTGTGGTAGAGCCAAACAGTATAATCCTCACTAGATGATTACTATTCGAATGGGCCGGCTCGACCGGGGTAGTACCACACTCTAACAGAATATCGACGTAAAGTAATAGCTTGCTATTGCGTACGGTGAGTAATGTAGAAAGACTAAGGGTCAGAATAATAAAAATAATAATTAAAACAAAGAAACATACAAATGAATTAATTTAGGTTAAATGAAGAGATAGACAGTCTCCATGATCATGTATAAAGATGAAGATGTAAGGTCTCCAAATATCAAAAACAGAATTCGAAATATAACATTTCATGCCATAAGAATAAAAAAAGTCAATAACGATTCTTTAAGTAAACACAACCGGGGACGGATACAGCGCTAGTAAAACGACACACACTCCCGGACACAACCAAGTTAAACGGATGCGTTTCTTGGCCTCATAGCTGGCCAAGCTTCTTCATCATATAAATAATCTTCAACTTTAGAGTATCCTTTCTTAAGTTGCGAATCATTAAATGGATGGACAATTCCCATGCTTGCCATCCAGGGGAACTTTATTGTAGAATCTTATGCAGTTCCCCAAAAAATATTTGACTTAGTTTCTTAAGGCGAAACTTAACACATTCAGCGCCAAGAACCCGATAGTTGGTTTCACTGTTCGTAGGGCATTTTCGCTACAAAGCGGAAAAACGCTGCTACGCGCCGCGTAGCGCGTCGCGTTTTGTCGGCACTAAATGTGTTAATGAACAAGGAGATTATGCTTACTGTGTGTATTAAATTATGGACATCAGACACTTTCTTAAAACCTTTTATATTCTTGTGCGTATACAAAACATACATACATAGCATCACGCCCGAAATCCCTAATGGGGTGGGCAGAGCCACAAGACTACTTGTGGCCACGTTCGATTAATTAGTCCTAAGATGGTATGATGAACCGTATGGTGACAGGTGATCAGCCCATCGCCCATACAGATAGTCCACCATGTTGGAGAGGACCCGTCCCTCAGTCGACTTTTACGACATGCCAGGATGATAAGCATCTGCACACATTCTATGCTATTTCTTCACTCCCAGTGCAGCAGAGGAGGACACAACAAAACAAACAACAAACAAGCGTATACAAAATCACCTCATAAATATACTGTAAAGCTATTGTATGGAGGTCAAAATCCTTGAAGCGGGATTTTAACGAATCACGGGATCCCAGATTGTAAATGGACTGAAATGCTCTTCTGCAGAATAAAGACCGTTTCAATATCAGCCGCCTTACCCCAGATCAGTATGCCATAAAACATGATACTATGAAAATAACTAAAATAAACAGTCATGCTGTTTCCACATTGGTAAATTGTTGGATTCATCATACAGCATATGCAGCAGAGCTCAGTTTGTCCACAAGAACGGTTATGTATGGATGGACCGACCCCATTGCATAGAATAGAAGCAAATTAGAAAAGGTACTAACCTTCCAGTCGACTGGTGTGGCTACTTTGGCTTTGTCAGTCAGTTGCATGGCATCCAGCACACGCAAGATTTCGCTGAAAGATACAATTATTATTATTATTTATTTTTTCAGATAACAAAGATTCATACATTTGTGTTAATAAATTGGCTTAACCCTTTCAACGCCATTTTTTTTATGTTAAGAGGGTGGCAAACGACTAGGCGAGCAGTGGCGAAGCGTGAAATATTTCCTAAGGGAAGCCGGAAGAATTAGAATCGTACGTGCGAGTCTGACATTTAGTTAGAGTAACATGGACTTCACTGACAGCTAGCCGTAGTTTTCTAGCTTGGTAAAGCCGTCAGGAATCGGCTTGTAGCCAGGCTTCGCCATTGCAGGCGAGTTACCTGATAGTAAGCAATCACCACCGCCCATGGACACCCGCAACACCAGAGGAATCACGGATGCGTTGCTGACCCTTACGCTTAAAGGCCTCATGAGCTGTCGTGCTTACCACGCCACCGACGCTTATAGTTGTCGGAGGTACAGCTCAAAAGAGACCTTCCTTCGTATGAATTCTGTTGATTTTTGCATAGCTTTTGAAACACGCTTGGCGTGTGAGTGACACATTTGCATTTGACGTAAGGCGTTGAAAAGGTTAACACTAAATAAGTAAGAGTGAGTCAGCGTAATAGAAACTGGTGTGGTTAAGCTGGGTTATACAGGTTCATGGTATCATCAGAAAACGCAATTTTCATAGTAAAAATCAAAATGTCGCAGATTTAACCTCATATTTTATTTCTAGTTATTCATAGTTATCAATATTGTTTAATCATATCTACGCTATCTTAATGTTAGGTACTGACTTTTACTATTTGGTGGCCTAACATTTGATTTCTTTGATTAACGCGTCGCATCACTTTTAGTTTTTAGTTTTAGCATAGTTTTACTAAATTCTCTGTTTTTATCGACATTGGTCTAAGTGACGTCGCTTTGTTTTGTCACTTCCTTTTCAATCAAAACAAAAACGTAATGCAATATAATATACCGTATGGCTACGTCAACAAATGGAGGACCAGCACCTCTATTCGGGAACGTTAAGGATGTTGTAGCGACTCGCGAGCGAGATTTTTCATCCCACTCTTCCGCACGACGCGTAATGCATAAGAGCGAGATGCGAGTCTCGCTCGCGGGTCGCTGCAGTATCACTTAGACGTTCCCGAATAGACGCTCAGGTGTACTTTTCTTTTATTTTGCAGTGTTCACACATACATTGGGCTTTTATCTTAAGAAAACTTAAAGGTCTCTAAATTAATTGTGAATCGATTTCATTTGGGACTTAATATCGATCCCTAAAAGTGATTATACAACAATAAAACACACTTACTCAAAGTTCCTGCCAGTTGTAGCAGGGTACAGTAGAGAGAGCCTGAACTTTTTGTTAGAGTCTACAATGAACACAGCTCGGGCGGTCAAGGGCACGCCAGTGACATCCAGTTCATCCTTGTCAACCATACCTAGTTGACCAGCCAATTTCCTGTCCTTGTCTTCTATAATAGGATAAGGAAATTTTTCATCCTCATTACATCCTGTAATTAAATAAAAAAAAATGTTAAGACAAGGTAAACAAGTGATTGCAAAGCACATTAGAAATTGGACTTATTTTGTATAACATCAAGAGGACAAGCCTAAGTATTAGTATGGGTTGGCTAGAGCATGATTATCTATAGAATCTGATACAAATTTATGACCCAGGGGTGTGGGCGGTGTTCACATTTAAACTAATCATCATATATACCACCACCACCAAACCATATATAACATTTTAAAAATAAAAAACATTCACAACCGGGAATCAAACCCGGTAATGCTACTTAAAATAGTCGCAAGAAATTTGATTACGGAAATCGATAGAGTGAGTGCTAAGGAATAAAGATTAAGCTATCCTAGTAAGATCACAAATTAGTTTGTAATTGCAAAAACCCCCATATCACCATCATTTTGAAAATATTCCAAAAAACTGAATCGACAAAAAAAAACTATATAATTATCGAACATGCTCACTAAATTTCACGAGAATCGGTTGAGAACTGCGACCTGTAGACGAGAACAAATGGACAGACGCCGGACATCCGCTGGACATACGAAAGCATTTATGCCCAAGCTGAAACGGAGACGCTTCGCTCGCTTCACTCGCTCGATCGATAATATAAATTAATTGTGTGTGTAATAGTAGATTCTTGTACCAAGCAGAAAGTGATTAATTATTGCGCCGAGTGTCAGTTTGGAGCCCGAACGCAAGTGAGTGCTCTAAAAACACGAGCGCAATAATACATCACTTGATGCAAGGTGCATAATCTGCTTTTCTTTCAACTACTGCAAAAAGTTGGTAAAAAAAAGTAAAGTTGTAAACTAAAACTCAACTAGCGACGCTAATAGCATTTTTACTCCTGGTATGATGCACCTTTACGCTTCAATGGCTGGACGGATTTGGGTGAAACTTTGAATAGAAATAGATTGTGTTATTCCAGAGTAGAGATATCTCCAGTCCAAATTTAATTCAAATCCGTCCAGCCGTTGCAACGTGAAGGATTAACAAACGTCCATCCTCACAAACTTTCGCTTTTATAATATTAGGAGGATAGTAAGATTAGTCTCTGGGTGCTGGTACTCTGGTACCTACTACCAGAAATCAAAATGTTCCACCTATCCCTGCCAGGGGACAAGCTGGCATGGAGAGTTGAAAGAATCCATCTGTCACTACCGCAGTGTGTCCTAAGGGGGATAGGAATAATATCCCTACACGGTAGGGAAGAACAGACAAAAAAAAGCACATTTTCCTACCAGGGTAGGGGGGGATGTGGCAGTAAGGATAGATTGAATACGGGCGTACATTAACCGGACCCAATGAATTAACGTTTAGAGGTGTACACAGATACGATAAGTCTGCTTTCGATGTATGAAGGTGTGTTCCAATTTACGGTGCCTGTTTACTTTACACTTACAATAAGTAATTTTAACGAAAACAAATAAAATTACATATAGGTATGTTTAAATTTTAATTTTAATTTTATTAATAAAATTACACTAACAGTTATTATTGTAACTTCCGACAGAAAAGAAAGTTATTTCCAATACTAAGGAATGTGGAATTTATTAACAAAATCTACAACATACCTACCCTGCAACTTAGTGAATGAAAAAGAAATTAACAAAGAAATAACAAATTATTCACCAAAATTCAAGAAATCTTATAGAAAACCAAGAAATAATGAAATCTTCACAGTTCGCCTCTTCAAGACTCTGCTTAATGGATTAAAAATGTTAATGAGTGGACTACTGTAATTAATTAACGAAAGTAGTACGAAAAATGCAACATGACACGATAAACGAAATTTAACAATAACACATTTATACCAGAAGCCTTTACAGAATCAAAAAAACACTTACCTCATCTAGTTCAGTGTGTTCGTGCCTCCAAAGCATCAAAGATACAGGGCCACTGGACGTCTTCGTGCTAGCCACACTTACCGTACAGTCCTGGGTTACCTGCTACCTGATGATTACGCAATTTAGAAGTGTAGAAGGCACTTTTAAGCAATCTAAAATAACAGTGCGATATGATCAACACATGATCTTGAAGAGAACGAAACTATGTGACAGTTAAACTGACATTTGACCAGTGTGTTACGTTTAAATCTGAACTAAGCGAAAACAGAACAAAATTAAAAGGTATAAACTACACAGAACGCTACAACCTCTTTTGCCTTAAACCTGTTTTATTTGTTGCAAAGATATAAATGAATTTTATCCATTAACCTTTTGAACGTCCACTCAGCTATATATGACAGAAGATTTTCATGCCACTGATGACTGTTCCGGACCCAAGCCACAACTAACTAAAATGCTCAACTGGTTGTGCCGTGGGTACTTTTGATTCCCTTCTACACACATAAAAAGTACACACAACACAACCAGTTGAGCATAGTAGTTATGACTTGGGTCCTGAAGGACTGATGACACAATATGCTGTTTTCCATACATTTGCATCGGTGAATGCCATTGTTGGCATCCATGGCACGTTTTTTTGCATTTGGCCATGTTATTCAAAGGGTTAAGATTATTCAGAATTGCCAGGGTCCAGTCTCAACATAAAAGAAATTTAATTTGTGTTATTGTTTGTAACAATCATTGCTCGACCAAGTTTTTATTTTGAGCATAAATAAAATTTATGACAATCATTGCTCGACCAAGTTTTTTTTTTTTGAGCATAAATAAAATTTATGACAATCATTGCTCAACCAAGGTTTTTTTATTTGAGCATTAATACAATTTATGACAATCATTGCTTGACCAATTTTTTTTTATTTGAGCAGAATGAATAAAATCTGCAATCTGTATAAATATCAATATTAATATCATACTTTTTGCTTTTTAGTTTCTCACTAATTGCTAAAATAAAGCATATATTAAACAAATATTTATTATACAAGTAGAACTAAAATAATGTGATTGTTCCAATGAAACAATCTTGAACAGATACAATTTTCCTTTGTTCAATGGTAGGTTACTAATAATGTAGGTTAATGATAAATAAATAAATAATTATAAAGCACAAAATTTGAGAGAAAAAGAAATTTCAAGCCACCATGTTCAAGAAAATCATAATTGTTAACTTAGAAGTCAAAGTAACACTTCACAACTATTCTGATTTCAGGTCAAGTGGTGATGGGAATGTAAACCACACTTATTTATTTGTTTTATTAATTTACCTGCATAGTACTGAATGTCCTTGCACCAGTCGTGATGTGAAGCAATACTATCACAAGACAGTCCAATCACTTTAACATTGCGTTTAGTAAAGTCTGGAAATAACTTAATTACTCTGGCGAGTTCAGTAGTGCACACTGGAGTGAAGTCTGATGGGTGAGAGAACAAAATTCCCCAACTGAAAAAGGTGTAAATAGTTAGATTCAAGATACAAATGTTGAAGATATAGGGCATAATGTAGGTACTATTTCATTATGAACTTATAGTTTTAAAGTTAATGATATATCTATATTGAATCACTTACGAGTCACCTAACCAGTCGTGAAAGTTTATTTCTCCTTCAGTAGTATTAGCAGTAAAATTAGGAAAAATATCTCCCAGCAACATTTTTAAAGCAACCTGTCTACCGGCAACCAACTAAATAACGAAACCGGGCGATATAGTGTAGCCTAATGTTTTGGCAACACGTGAGATGTTTACAAAATTGAATCTCAAAACAACGAAATCAGTCACACAATGATTTATTTCGGCGTGTATGATTTCGTTATTCATTTGTTTCTTCTGTCTTATTGATTTGTGATTTGTTTTTGGTATGATTTTGATTGCTTCGTTTGCCAGATAGTTTTTATTTGACTTTCGACTTAAAACGTAGTATTTAAATAGTATATCGCACGTTTAAAACGAAAAGGAAATAAGTCCAAATGAAATTCATTTTTGTTTTAAACTTTACTCCACTGCGTTAGAATTGAATTTGGAATGGTTTTGTGTTTCACATTATTTCTTTTTAATTTTAAGCGAGCGATATATAGGTACTCTTTGTTGTTGACTGACTTTGACTTGCCACTTGCCAGAATTGCCATGCCATTGCCTATTTTTTTTATCTATGGATTGAGACACTACCAGGATTGCCAACTCTTAAAAGAACCTTACCCCTAAAAGCAAGTCGAAAAATGCCAAAAAAAACCCATAACCACTCACTAACCACCGTTTTTTTTATTAGCTTCCAGTACCACAGATTCCGACACAAAAAAACCGGACAAGTGCGAGTCCGACTTTATGAAAAACAAATAGTATATCTAAGTTACGGAATGCTTAAGAAGCTTTTAATAACTGAGTACTTATTAACTGTCGCAAGCTCCGATCCGATATACACAACCGTCGAGCCATTTTATTTATTTTATTTTATTTGCTCAAAAACCATTAATAATCGAATTTTTGTTGGTGTTTTTCCATATCCAAGTTCCTCTCAGCATATATGATTCGAAATATTTAGGTTGGCCAATTTCGGAGATAAGGGGGGGGGGGGGTAACTTTAGCTTAACCTAATAGCATTTATTTAGTATTGGCATTTGGTCGGGCTCCATGGGTTTCGTTAATAAGACAACGGTTAGATTTGGCCATCTTTTTCAGGTAAGGCCTCCAACCAAGGGCCATTGTAGAATTTCCAACTAACACAATATAATGCAGAAATGCGAACAGTTTTTAACCAACAGTTGCAGAAGTCGCATTGGCCCAATGTTGGTAACTGGATGGGCGTAATGATAATATTTTACTGCATTGGGCCAACGGTACTTAATATTTAATAGGGCCTTCGTTGTATACGAAGTAACCGTTTAAATGCCAACCGTTTTTAAACAACGGTAGCGGTATTCAGAATGGGCCAATGTTGGTGAGTGGTTGGGCGTAATAATAATCTTTTTTATGTTGGTCCGATGTTAGTTTCATGTGGGAAAACTACTAACTATATTCCTACAGATTCCCTACTGTTCACCAATGGATGCCAACGGAAAATGCTACAAGGGTAGTTAGGTAACATTACCGAAGTTCATAAACTATGAAAGCACTAAACATTGCCCTAACGAATAGATGAACTGGATTGAGGGACAAACTTTACTTTGCCGTTAGAAAACTGGTATAGATCATAAGGTCGTGGTCAGTTTACTAACTGCAAGTAAGTTTCGGAAATAATTTTAAAAAAGAAAGAAAGATTTTTTTTTGAGAAAGGTATGCTTAGATGTTTTTGACATGTGGAGATGATGAACGATTAAAGACTAAAGAAGCAGATTTATAAGGCGAGTGTGCATGGTAGGGTTGGAAGGAGAAGACCTCGGCGAACTTACCAAAATCAGATCGAGGACGTTCTTAAGAAAGGCCAGGTCAAGAGTACCCCTAACCGGCGAGCGTGCATGAAGAACTTAATGAGAGTAGACAAAGCGAAAGGTGTGTCAGGATCGTAGCAGGTGGAAATCCATGGTCTTTGCCTACCCCTTATGGGAAACAGGCGTGATATTATGTATGTACGAGGGCGGGTTGAAAAGTTCGCGGCCTAACTATTAAAACAAATACACATATTATATTTATTATTATTATTTTTCTACATAGTCCCCCTCGAGTTCAATGCACTTTTTCCATCTGGATTCCAGGGCCATTACACCACTTTTGAAGAAGCCTTTGTCCAGATCCTCAAAATACCTGTCCACTTTAGCTTGAACCTCTGCGTTGCTCAAAAATTTCAATCCACCCATATGTTTTTTTAAATTGGGGAATAGGTGGAAGTCCGATGGTGCTAAATCGGGTGAATGGGCTGGTGGGGCAATAATTCAAACCCACAATTGTGAATTTCCGCCATTGATTTTAGTGACGTGTGAACACGTGCATTATCCTGATGAAAGAGAACTTTCTTGGTCAACATTCCAGGTCTTTTTGACTTTAGTCCCTCGCGTAAACGACGCAATAGGTCACAATAATAATCCGAGTTTATGGTAGCACCTTTCTGGAGGTAGTCAACCATTATTATTTCTTTTCCATCCCAGAATACTGATGCCATGACTTTATTGGCAGACAAAATCGCTTTGGCTTTTTTGGGAGGCGGAGATCCAGCAAGAACCCAGTGCTTCGATTGCTGTTTGGTCTCTGGCGTAAAGTGGTGAACCCACGACTTGTCTGTGGTTATAAATCTGTTTAAAAAGTCTTGAGGATCGGCTTGATAGAGTTCTAAACATTCGCGTAAATTTGTAAATCGATTGCGTTTTTGCTCAACTGAAAGGAGCTTCGGAACCCATCTCGCCGACGCCTTGGAAAAACCTAATTCATTGACAATAATGTTCTGAGTTCTTTCATAGGAGATGCCTATGATGTCAGCTATTTCTCTGATTTTTAAACGACGGTCTCTCATAATCATATCGCATATTGCTGCCACATTATGTCCATTAGTTGCCGTTGTTGGCCTCCCGGGGCGTGGGTCATCTGTAATACTGTCTCGTCCACGTTGGAACTCAGCTGCCCATTTGCTTATCATCGTATATGATAGACAGATTTCCCCTAATGTACCTTTCATGTCTTCATAAATCTTTTTCTGGAGTCAATCCTTTTTTATGCAGGTGTTTAATTACAGCACGTTGTTCCAATTTCTCTATACTTAAAAATCTGTTCTACACATGTACTTCAACTGGCCGTAAAATTATAATTAAATACAGATGCCAATTGAAAATTCGCGGGTTGACAGTGAAATAATGACAGGTCAAAATGGCGGCATAAAAAGAAAAATATTAAAAAAAATTTTATGGTTAGGCCGCGAACTTTTCGATCCGCCCTCGTATGTAACAATTTTAAATTACATAATTCTACGTCAACGGGAAGTAAGTACCTTATAGGTTTGCGTCCCTGGCGAGTGTCAATATATGCAGCATAAACGGCCGTATATTTTAATTGCTTTGACTTAGAAGTTTTTCACAGCGTCAAGGGATCCTGGCGCCCAATTCTCGTGACATTCGAGATTAGGTCGATTACGAGATTAAACGCCAGATTCATACAGTTGTGTCGAACGGCTATAGAGCCATTTGACACAACTGACGTTTAATCTCGATTTTGAGATTATCTCGAATGCACCGAGAATTGGGGGCCAGAGTATATGATATTAATATCAACTTGATAGCTCCACATGTTCCTGAGAAAAAGGGTCTTTACAGACAGACAGACAATGAAGTGAGCCTATAAGGGTTCCTTTTTTCCTTTTGAGACATGGAACCCTAAAAATCAGTAGATTCTCGTATAGATTAGTAGACATACCCGGAATTTAGTAATTTTCTGAAAAATAGGTGACCTAGCAACACTGTTCACACTTCCCACAGAATAAATAGACATCATTACATACTATGCCGTGATCTGTGCAATTCTACTACTACATCTCTATATCCGATTCCGACGTAATCAATCTATGGCGTCGTCGTTAACGCATTAATCCACAACCATAACGCATCTTTTGCAATTATCACCTATTTTTATCGGAATTTAGAGTGAATATATTGTTTATTTACCGTTTCTTTACTGCAAGGTAAGTGGGAAAAGTGTTACAGTCATATAGGCAGCTATTTCCTGACGTGATACTTGCCGTTCCATCTTGCTTGATTTCACACAAAATGGACGTCAAATTGTGTATTGTCGTGATTATGTAAAAAGTTTGTACCGTATATGTTAGAATACTCTGCTTGCATTATCTCACTTCAAAACGAATTAGACTTTGTTAATATTGTTACAGTAATAATGTAGTAAGCTACCTTTAAAACTTTGAAATTATTGAGTCTGATAAAATCATAGGCATCCCATTATTCAGTTTCGGCATAGTTGGGACCTAATCATATAAATAGGTACATTATTTGTAGATAGCTTCACAGGAAAGTGGACTCAATTATTTCCGAAAATACCTGGAGGGACAGTTAACTATGAATATATGCTGAGCTGAGGCCCACACCAGTTTATTTACATGACATAATTTAATGTCATTGTCCTCGCTCGGAATCGACTGATGAACCACAAGCTACCATTAAAGTTATTTTTTGTTACAAAAAAGAAAAAAAGCGAATGCTTAAATGTTTTGATTGCTCTTGTAATGAGATACATTTTGAAATTTTACTTAAAATGGAAGAGAGGTTTTGGATTTACGTGAAATACTATCACATTCACTACTAATCCAAAAAACAAGTCCCAATCCTCAGGCCAGCCTAGTGACTACTTCATTTATAAGACCCAACAGTAATGTTGGGCAACATATGGGTCAAAATCACCAAGGTGGAAAATTTAGCTTTGCCAGCAAATAAATGCCTAAATACATTTTTGTTTAACACATTGCCGGAGACCCTACTGTCGGGTATTTTGTGATTTCATCTCCCACGCCGGATGACCCGATACCGGGATCGTAATACTATAGCTATAGATGACTAAAGCCCATGACAAAAATCCCAATATCAAGCTCTGTTTTTGACAAGCAGGGTTGTTGTAAAACATAGGTTTTTTAGGTATGTTTTTTAAACAAAATAAACGAAACTGAACAAATTGGCAGTGGAATGAAAAACTGTTTGAATTATGGAAAAAATGGATGTCACAAACGTCAAGCAAAATCATGTTCATTTTGAATGGTATGCAGCTGGTTTTAAGGGGTTTTAAAAATTAGAAATAAATGTGTATTGTCATCTCTCTTTAACAAATTACCACCTGATGGCATTGTGGAACACATAATTTAATTAACCAACATGTTTAGCACAACCCTGCCTGAGACATGAACACAATATCGGGATCTCGGCATGTAGCATTGATTCCTTTGACAAAAGTATGAATGTGTCCGACAGTCGGGTCTTATACATAATGAGATATGTTTCACCGGCATGGCAGTGTAGACTTGTTTTATGGCTTGGCAATGAATTTGTTAACTAATGTACATAAGTAAGTACTTACGTTCACATTGATTATACTTCATAGAATGTAATTCAAAAGTCAAATATATGCAATATTTTTGAAGAAATAAGTATTAAAAAACCAGCCAAGTGCGAGTTGGACTCGCGCACGAAAGGTTCCATACCATTATATACAATCATTATCAATATCAAGCAAAAAAAGTCGTTTGTTGCATGGGAGCCCCCTTAGATATTTATTTTATTTTCTTTTTTAGTATTTTTTGTTATAGTAGCAACAGAAATAGGTACCAACATCATCTGTGAAAATTTCAACTGTCTAACTATCATGGTTCATGAGATACAGCTTGGTGACAGACTGACAGACAGATGGACAGCGGAGTCTTAGTAATAGGGTCCCGTTTTATCCTTTGGGTACCGAACCCTAAAAACATTTTGAGAAGGCGGCTATTCTTAGAAACTAGCACCAGAAATAATCATAAGATAAAATAAATGTAATTACTTATTGGCCTCAAATTGTATATAATTTCTAGTTATTGTTAGCATTATTGAATAAAGAGAAGAAATGAAAGAAAATTAAGTCAAAATACTATGTGTCTGACAATGTGAGCATCATTTCAGTGAATGCCGTTTGATTGCCCAAAAAAATTGTGTTTTTGAATGCAGCCAATAGCAGTGTATGGCAAGTTGTAGAGGGAGATGTAAATAAAGTGGCTGTCATGCGATTTTTCTCCGATTTTTTTAAAAATATGTGTTGAGTATCTTTCGATTTATCAATAGGTCATCATACTGGGAATGTGTTTCTTAACTCAGAATATTGAAGATAAAAATACATTTTATAGCTTTTTAAGGGTTAACCTCACAAAAACGTTCCTGTACCTAATGATTACACTCACTTTTTTTTTCTCTATGCCACTTTATAAATAAAATTATAAGAGAAATAATTAGTTCTGTGCTCTGCCAACGTAATTATTGTGTAAACACAAGTTGCTGATTTAAGCTAATCGTCAAAGTAAAAGCTGCTGGGTATATTCATCTTAAAACAGAATCTGGAATTTTCCACCTTGGTGATTTATTTTGACCCATATTGAACTTATTGAACAAATTGACACAAACACGCCTGGTTTAGTCTAGTTTAGCCTGACAATCAGATTCACTATTGCCGGTGCAGAGCTGCGGTTTGTGCGATTAGTTTAAAGGAGCATGGGGTTTATTCATGCATAGGGAATGCAATAACCGGTTAAATTTCATAGCTGGGTTTTCTATTGGTTACATGGAAAAAGAGTATGTAAGAAAAAGCATGGATCCGTGTCTTAAGCATCCGATGGGTTAATCGCGCAAACCGCAGCCTTGCAGCCGCATTAGTGAATCTGACTGCTGGGATCTAGGGGTGTCGTGTCAATTTGTTCAATAACCTAGTAAATGGGTCTAAATCACCAATGTGGCAAATTCCAAATTCTGTTTAATGATGAATATACCCAGCAGCTTTTACTTTGACGATTAGCTTAAATCAGCAACTTGTGTTTACACAATAATTACATTGGCAGAGCACAGAACTAATTATTTCTCTTATTTATTTAAAGTGAGTGAAATCATTCCCGTAACATTTTTGTGAGGTTTATAAAGTCATCATGTTTACATACATTGATGTTGGTGTTATTATTGTTCACTGATGTTGTGTTTTCTCTTAATTAATATGAATGAATGTGTTCATAAAGCAAATATTAACAAAACAATCAATTAGCGTAATGTTGAAACAATTGCTTCGCTTTTGATACCTTGGTAACCAAAGAAAGAAAGGTCTGTGGTCAGGGCCATCTTAAACTAGGCTGGGGTCCTTGGGCACACAAGAATTTGGGGCCCTTTTGGAAAGTAAAAAAAGCGAATTATAATAACATTTTTTTAATAAGTATGTGTGAGAGAAATTGTGAGAAAAATTGTCAGTCCTTCGGGGCCCCCTGAGAATGGGGGCCCTGGGTACGGGCCCCGTGTGCCCTTATGGTGAAGACGGTATTGTCTGTGGTACTAATACTAGAGACCTACGTACCTTCCCTATGCAAGTGTTAGATAAATTATCTTAGGCACTATATACTCACTAAGTGAATCAACCAGTCAGCTTAAGTTTGGTGATGCAAACTTTTATATAAATAAATATACATATTTTTAAGTACTTACCTTTTGTCTGTTTGTTACAGATACAATCCCTGCAGAGGTTGCTATGATCACAGAACTATTTTCTAGGAAAATACATAAGTAAGTAACAGCATATCAGAATGCAGACCATCAAGTGTGTTGTGGTGGGTGACGGAGCTGTTGGTAAAACATGCTTGCTCATCAGCTACACTACCAATAAATTCCCGTCAGAATATGTGCCGACAGTGTTTGATAACTATGCTGTGACTGTCATGATTGGTGGAGAACCCTACACTCTAGGTCTCTTTGATACTGCTGGTAAGTGTCAGTTTTACTATATTCCTTCAAACTTAAATGTAAGTTATGTATGTAATAATATGTATACATTTTTTTATCTGTCTCGGCTTGCTGCCATTATAAACTGACATTTTGCTTTATATAATAAAGTATTTGGCATTGTTATTACGCACATCATTATTGGTCGAGTTAGTGCATATTAAACTTGCATGTTGACTTATTATATTAAATAAAGTATAAAGATATAAAAGCAACCTATGTGATTTTTTTTTATTTATGTTTTGTTAAGTCATGTTCTTTTTATTTTTAGGACAGGAAGATTATGACAGGCTACGGCCTCTAAGTTATCCACAGACAGATGTTTTCCTTGTTTGCTTTAGTGTGGTGAGCCCCAGTTCATTTGAAAATGTCAAGGAAAAGGTACAAGTTTTATTTAGGATTATTTATTTTTCTATTGTCATTAAGAATGAGATTACAATGTTAACATTTTTTATTGCAGTGGGTACCAGAAATAACTCATCATCAGCAAAAAACACCATTCCTACTGGTGGGAACACAGATTGACCTGCGAGATGACCCAGTAACTATGGAAAAGCTTGCTAAAATAAAGCAAAAACCTGTTTCACAAGAACAAGGAGAAAAACTCGCAAAAGAACTGAAAGCTGTTAAATATGTTGAGTGCTCAGCTCTCACACAGGTATGTCTTCGTAACAAACATTTGTGCTCATCACACAAATATATGCCCTATTATTTGCTTTATTTGGGGGATATACAAATTTTTTGGGAGTAGCACCATTCTAGAGAACCCGGTACTATTTTTTGGAATCATCAGATCCTGGATATCTTCGACGGGTACGCCAACTTGACGCTCACCGATTCATAATATTATGGATAGTAGAATTAAGGAAGTACTGTTTTGGAATAGGAATACTTTGACCGGTTTATATATTTGTGTTTTTGTTTCTCATTTATTTACATAATTACCTTATGGTCATGTTACAGAAAGGGCTGAAGAATGTGTTTGATGAAGCCATACTGGCCGCATTGGAGCCGCCAGAGCCAGTGAAGAGAAAGAAATGCGTGCTGCTGTAATACCGAAACTATACCAAGCCGCCGCCCGCGGAGCCGCCCGCGCCCACCTGCTGGCGACCTATCACACTAACACTGTAATATTCAACTTATTTTTATAAACTTAAAATTATTAAATATTATGCCATAATTTAAAATAATGAATATTACAATACGAAAAATGGGTTTTTAGCGACGAGTTAGTTTGTTATTCAGGCCTTTACAGTTTTCCATTTATTATTATTGATAATAATGGAGTCATGCCTGGTAACTTTGAAAACTGGTAACATTAAACGGCCTTAAAAATAATATTAAACGGTAAAATACTTGTAATTGGCGGGAGGATCCAAGAGGGGATGAGATTAATGAATTTATTAATATGAGTATATTGTGGTAATGGAAATTGCGAACGCTTTTTTAAGGCCTTTTAATGTTAACCCAAAGTCCAAAAGTACCAGGCGTGCTTGTAATGAAGACTATTTCATTATCTAATACGTCTTTAGTAAAAAATAACATTATTGATAAATATTATAAAGTCTGACGTAGGTACTACAATTTTTCATTAATAATCATTAAATGGCTAACATTTATGAAAGACTTTGTTATTAAATTATTATTAATATTGGCTAATGAAATTGCTAGAATTAAAAGCAACTTCATGCACAATTTCGCTATGCGCAGTGTTGAATATGCATTTCTTAAATTTAAATAACAGATGCTTTTTTAACGTACAAGTTAAAAGAATATTACTTTAAATGATGTGTCATGTCTGTCATTAACAACTATAATTGTTTTCTTTATTTCTTTAACGTGTTCTAAGTTTGTTCATAGAAGCTTCATTCGAAGTATACTGTTGATACTACTAAACATACAAGAGTTGTTCCGAAAGTTTTGAACTATGCCAACTATATGATTTTCATTGTTGGGACCATCTAGGTAATTTTGCCATGGCCATGCCACAAACTTGGCATCCAGGTTTGTGTATTACCGTGGACGAATGAAACAAGGAAGACTGAAAATCGCCTTACGCCTCGCTCAGTGCCAAGAGCCACGATTTAGTGAATTTAGAAAGCCACTGAAGCATTTGACTAGAGATTAAACAGTTAAATGTCCGTCAACTATGTCATCCTATACAAAAAACGTCACTGACTTTAATTAAAGATCAATTTGAGTGGCCTTTCTGAATTTGGCCATTGATCATGATTCTTGTCACACTGTGCCTCGGATTTACGCCCAAGCTGCTAAAACACAACTGGAATGCAGCGCCGCGCAGTGTGATTGATAAAGTCTTTACACATCGTTTGTGAAAAATACTAGCTTTCCAAAAGAAAACATTTATTGTTTGAAGGAATTACACCCGCAATTTAAGAAATTCACCGATAGATGGCGTGACAACATTCAAGGAATACTTGCTTGTAGAGCGATTGACAGTCCGCTGGCTTTATTCGTCCATCGTATTATAAAGTCACCAATCTTACTTTAGAATATTGATTATTTTTTATAATACCTACTGGTTGTATCAATAGAATGATTTTGCCTATGTGGCTTTATAGCAAAATGAATATTTTCATTTTAGTTATTAATCAATTTTATATGAAGTCTCAAAGATTTATAGTACAAATCTAGTCATTACGTCCATTACCTAAGATTTATGAACAAAAATGATTTCATAAAAGAACACCGGCAGGGAACTTACGGAACTGCTCTCTTGTATGGGCCAAACACCAATTAATATTTCAATAGCATATATATTTATTATTAAATGCTTTTTTCAATAGTCGACACATTCACTGCCATCTTTGTACCGAGACTCCCAGGTGGCATCAAGGCACTAGGCGAGACTCCGCCAAATGTGCTAAACGCAAAGCAAATTTAAATTACGGAAAATGCATAAATGCGTCAGGCAGTGAATGCGTCAAGTCATATTGAATGTCTTAGGAAACCCAAGTGTTGTAAGATACAGTTAAGAATATCGAAATGATCTTGTTTTCCTAACTTTGACACAGTTCACAAAGGTATTTGAAATAGACAGTCAAGTGACTCAAGAGGTGGGTTTGATAACCATACAAACTGCCGATCGTAAAATTAGCGCAAGTTGTCACATGCATTATGTAAATGCTACTTGCTCTCTTTTGTAAACAAAGAAGTTATGCTTTTAGCCCATTGAAAATAATGCTACGAAATTGGCCTCTAAGTACTAGCCCATTTTTGCCACAGCTTAAAAACATTCAAAGGTGAAAATCAAATTGTAGTAAATGTCTGCGCACTTTGTATAACCGTTTGAACGCCACAGTCTGCCGCCGTCATTCGGCGTCCGGGGCATGCTTACTCGCATTCAGCCGTGGCGTTCAAACTTTTTTGAATAATCTTATATTGATGTCGTCAAGCAGTGCTGCCAGCCGAGATTTTATAATTAAACAGCCATGCTTCGTAATTTATATAAAATTGACTTTTAGGATACAATTAAGGGTAAAACAAATTCACCTTTTTGAACTTGTGTTTTTTTTTATTCTATCATACATGAGATTCGAGGATATAAAGACTGCCTCTTTGTTCGCCATCCAATTATACAGTTTTTGTATCCAATTATAATCTAGCAGCCCTGTCGTCAAGTGCAAATGTTATGACAAGACTAACCCATCCCATTCACAAGACATTTAACTTCTTACGTGATAGCTTGTGAAATTATACAGAAGCTTGTATGGTATCATGCACAATATATGCTATGTATAGCGTAAGTTACACGAAACTCTAATAAAGTAAGTTAAAATATTGTACTGCGTCAGTCAGTATTCACAGAGAAAACGTCAATAAACTTTAGATCTAGATGTCCTTTCGGATAAATTAATAAATTAAAAATTTCAATAAGTAAATCTATGATCTTGTGGATTTTATACAAAGTATTACAGTTATGTGTATTAAGTTAACTGTATCGATTGAAAAGTAATATATATGTATATGCTATATCCGACTGAATAAAATGTATTCATTCCAATTCATATTTTTACTCTAAAAACACAAAATTTACGGTAATCCGTAATGAGAACCAGAAATTGACTTAATTCCATGATATGTGTGTTTTTGTATACTTTGTAGATGCCACGATTTCAGCGCTAGCGCGCATGTGCCGCGTACACATAGTTGCATTGTCTAGAGTCTAAGGTCTGTTCGGCGAGAGTTGATAAATATTATGGTATCGTTTCGAAATAGCGACTGTCGCTTAACTATCGCAAACTGTATGACGGGCGTCGCTTATCGCCGCGCGCACTGAGTTTCGTGGTACGAGGGACGCAGATTAGACAATGCATCTATGTGTAACAGTTAGTCTACTTCGGCTTATGGCCACATAATCGTATTCGTATTTATATTTCACCTTGTCTGTATGAGTTTATTATAATTACTGTCGTCCATGAACATGAAAATTCAAGAAACATTAATCATTTTATTATTGGCTTTTTTTATTACTGATGAACTGATGATAGAAAACCCAAATCTTAGTCTTCATAAACATAAATAGCTTCGTCGTTTAAATATGCTTTGTCGCTGTTTGTTGAAAGAAAGAGACAAAGTATACATTTTCACTAAAAAAGATACATGCGCGTTTATGAATATACCTACCGGTAAACATGTTATATTATAAAATGATTGATTTACAACGAACGCCTCTAGTATTTCTTCGAACTAACCAGACGAATGGTATAAGATGTATTGAAAATAGTGCTTGAATTTGTTGTAAAACCAATCAGATGAACACCCTAGCAGCGTCACTATAAGCTGAAACGTATAAAGCAAAGTCTAACTAAACTGATTCTACTGTATATAGGTATATACCAAAAAAAACCCCTTCCGGAAAATTTTGCAACTTAGTTTCGGACCCAGCTACAGAATGGGAAATCAAGATTCCCGGTTTGTAACTGGTTACGTATTGGGCCTGTGTGGGTCGGTTTTTAACTGGTTACGTATTGGGCCTGCGTGGCGCCATTTTGTAACCAGCTATAGAATGGGAAACCAAGATTCCTGGTTTGTATTGAGCCATCGTGGGTCTGTTTTGTAACTAAGTTTCGTAACCAGCTACACAATAACTGTTTACGTATGGGGCCTGCGTGGGTCCGTTTTTTCTACAAAACGGTAACAGTAACAGTAATGTCCCAAATTGTAGCTAGTTACAACAATGTACCATTTTCCCCCATAACGCCCCACATTATTCAAATATAAAGGATAAAAATATAATCAATCCCCTATGAGTGAAGCCTTTGGCTCACCTGAGAACTGTACAAAATTTCAATTACTTACTTCTTTATTTATTTATCATAAACATAATTGGCGCTTACGTTGTTTAATTCTGGTTTAGTCACACTAATGCTTTCTCAGTTGCGCGCGCTGAACATGGTATGATTTCGTTTCATTGCTCAGTTGCCAGCTGACTGCTGAGACGGGTCGACTGTGCCATTATTCGCTCCCAAATTATTAGAATAGGCTCATTACGTCAATTCAGCTCATTTAAGATAGGAAGTAAAATGGGAACTATTTTCATGCAGTTATCTCATTTTTTCTTTACGACCATATATCCTAAACGAAAGCGAAACAGCTTGGTTAGCAATTGAAATGTCTGATGCTGAGCCTGTGGTCGAACTGTTAAAGAGCTGCGATGTCAAAACATTTGTCTTATCCAGGCCCCCAATTCTCGCTACATTCGAGATAATGTCGATTTTAGATTAAACGTCAGATTCATACAGTTGTGTCAAACGACTGTATGCACTGACGGTTAATCTCGATTGTGAGATTATCTCGAATGCAGCAAGAATTGGGGGCCAGGTGTTTTTCTTATTAGTTACTAGATGTACCCGCGGCTCCGTTCGCGTGAATGAAATAGTGGTTTGGGTTAACGTAAAGGGTTTGTCTTATGTTTATCTGTACTCTATCATTCTCCTACATTTAGGGTTGTTACACACGTACCACAACCACACCACGTCGCAGCGTTAATATGCGGGCGTTAATATGAATAGTGTCGCTGCAGTTCGTACCTCACACGCGGTCGATAATGACTGCAAAATGTGGTACGTGTGAATTGTTCTATTCATTTTCAATACAAAATATGCGCCCGACCACGTGGTGCGGTTGTGGTTGTCGTGTGGTTGTGGTAGGTACATGTGAAACAAGGCTTATTTAAAAAAAAGGCTATTCTGTCAAACTCAATAATAGGCTAGTTTCCTGGAAAAATCTATTTAGTCCGTCATTTACATTATCAAAAACTGTTAAAAATTCATTTTTTCTTTTGTCTATTAAACAAAAAATGACGAAGATATAGGGCGTTGAAGTTCCGCGTGACGACGTCACCTCACGACTGCACACTTTACCATTAAGTGACGTCATGAGCTCCCACTCCCAAACTTTGATGCGCGTTATCTTTGTCAATTTTGATTGATTTGATAAAGGAAAAATATGTGTTCAATGTTATTTGATAATCTAACTGACGGACTAATTCGATTTTTTTTTACCCAGGTGACGTCCCCATTGTCCAACATGAACATATAGTAAACAAACATACTTACTTGCATTTATAATATTAGTAAGGATAATTATATGTATTATTGAGCAAATCTGCATTTTATTGACTAACCTGGACAACCCCTTCAGCGGTTGAATTTCGCAAAAAAATGTTTGTCCGCGTCTACTTTTTGCGATTATATATATATACACTAGCTTCCGCCCGCGACTTCGTCCGCGTGGACACCCTAATCACCTAATAGTATTAATTATACTTTACGACCCACAGTGTGTTATAAACCCCAATTTTGTTTCACCTCGTGTTTTCTCAAACATACGATAGTTACTACTGTTACAAACATCAGACTAAAACTCCCACATCGATACGGCTTGTAGTTGATTTTTAAAAAATCATCAATGTTTCCATATATCTGGGTCATGAAATTCACAAAATATTTTTTTGCTAAAAAACTGGAAAACTTATTAAAGTTTTGATTACATTATTTAAATGTGCATATAATACAGTAAGTTTCCACGATTTGTTATTGATATACTGCAGTTACTTGAAGAGATATTCATATTTTTGTCACTTTTAATTTTTTATTTTTTTATTCCTGTATAACGCCGTATTAGATGGAGATTTATATACTAAACGATAGTTTAAACATGCCTTTATCAGCAGTATTAAAACCACAATCTAATCCCGCGTTATTCAGCAGATACAAATTATTTAAGTTATATCCGGTTTTTTTGTAGCTAGGGTTGTCACTTCGGGTAATAATATTTTATATATTCCGGATCCAATTTTTAATAGCAATCGACGGAAAGGTGTTTGACGCAATTTTGAAAACTTTTTCCCAATTATATTGTCCTTATTGTGAGTTGACTTCAACAAAATTTAATGACCTCGAAAAAGCTTTTTCTAAGCCTGTTATAGAAGAACGCTTAATATATGGAATAAGCCCGCTGAATAAGAGCTTTGGAATTTGTTCTTAAGCTTGGCTATAAGGTTGAGGTAAAACGACGGCGAATGACACAAAACTTTGATGATTTTTTAAAAATAAACTACAAGCCGTATCGATGTGGGAGGTTTAGTCTGATGTTTGTAACAGTAATAAATATCGTATGTTTGAGAAAACACGAGGTGAAACAAAATTGGAGTTTATAACACACTGTGCATAGGTACCACTTTCATGAAAATCTGTTCAGCAGTTAAAGCCACACACGCTCATACACACATTGTTATATACACAAATTTTGGCGTTTATAACATTAGTAGTATATTAAGTAAGGATAGCTTTTACCCGCGACTTCGCCCACGTAGAGCTTTGCAATGGACATTTGGAAATGGACATTTTGCGATAAGGACCTTTTGCGAAATGGTGAATGGACACTGCGAACGGGACACTGTGCGCCTAAATTCATTTTCCTTGAAAATGTGGAAAATTAATTACGAAAAAATATATTTTTATGTCGATTCACTGACAAACAGGCAGACGGCTAACCTGATGGAAAGTGGTCACCGCCGCCTATGGACATCTGCAAGTGCAACACCAGAGAGTGAGCGTCAAGTTGGCATACCCGTGGAAGATATCCAGGATCTGATGATTCCAAAAAATAGTGCCTAAATAGTACCGAATTAGTACCGAGTTTAAAAAAATAGTACTTTCGTAATTTCGGAGATATGAGCCCTGTTTAACGGGTACGCTAACTTGACGTCAAGCTGGCGTACCAAGAGAATGGTGCTGCTCCCAAAAATGCTGTATATCTCAAAAAATAGTGCCCAAATAGTACCCCTGGCTCCCGAAATCTCACTTCATAGCTCTAATAGAAAATGAGATATTTCACTAGGTAAAATCATAAATTTCATGTGGTTTAAATCGCTGATTGAGCTGAGAGTTCTATACATTTTGATAGATTTTAAACGCATCTAACGATTTATCGTTATATGTTTAAAATTTTGGTGCAAGTGGGCCGTTAACAGTCATATTTAAAAAATATCATAATAGTTAAAAGTTATTTGTATTAGCAGTAGGTACTTCCCAGCCAGTCTCGCAACAATAGTCGCGCCTGCTTCGTCAGAGTTCCTAGAGTAGGTGTGCCTATAGATTTCAGCAATTTTGATGCATCAACCGACATTCTCTTGTTTCATGGCTGATTTATTTGACAACTTTGACGTGATGATTTTATAGTGCCTTTGCTGTTATAAACACCCTTTTATATTTATTAATCAATAATATATTTATTTTGAAATTATTTCAACTTCCGCTGTCGTGTGACATGAAAATTTCAAGTTAATAATGGGCGACGGTTTGAAACTGTCGAAAGGTTTGTGAGTGTTACATAAAATGATATGGTAACATTAAAATCAATTACTTATGTTTTATATTCAAGGAATTTGTGCGAAAACCCTTTTTCTACAAAATATCTTTTGTTCATTCATATTTTCAATAAATTCAAGCAAAGTTTTATAATTGCCAAATTTCATATTGATACTTCAAGTGAGTTCGTAGACAAACCAATCTATCAGAGGCTCCGAGTGTAGGTATCGGTAGTTTCGTTTCCCGTTTTGTGGGGCATTCCTATTTGTCCTATGGAACAGTGACGTCTTGGAACTAATAACGGAACAAATGGGAATTATTTTCTCAGACCCAATACATTTAGTTCCGTCTGCCAAAAATGGCATAAATGGCACGACAATGCCTAAAATCAGGTAGGTACCTACTTATTTATATTTTGAAGTAATAAATAATTAAAACTTCATGTGATAGGTAACGATACCTGGGGTCGTATTATGAGCTCGTAATTCCAGACAGTTTCCGCCGTAAACTGAGCTGCCTGGAAACGTCGTATTATGAGCACGCTCAAGAGGCCAGCTTTAGCGCTCTCGTGATACCTACTAACTTTCCAGATAGCTAAGTTTACGGGGAAACTGCCTGGAATTAAGAGCTCATAATACGACCCCTGTGCGTCTATTCGACATAGCCTAAACAATAGATATCACGATCGTTTTACACCGCGGCAACCTTTCATGGGTAGCTGTTCTCAACTTGACAGGAATACGATATCGTAGCAAAATAATTTTCAATATCTTGTCGAATACAGGCCCTGCTAGACAAATTGGCAAAGTTAGCGGTAGGAATAATAGTTAGTACCTACTGTTATCATGCATTATGGTAGAACGTTAACCCTAACAAGGTTTGGATTAATTTATACATAATTGGAATATGTCCTATCATTTGTTAAATTTATTGTAAAAATGATATTTTGATACCAACTTTAGATAAGCGTCACAGAAGCTCTAGTAGCATCGCTGGAGTTGCAGTAGAAGGGACGCGTTCAGAACGAAAACTGGAAATAAGAGGTAAGAGAAGTGATGACTGTTTATCTAGTAGGTAAGAGGGCTTTGGGTTCATAACAGCTTAATTTCGTTTTACCCTTTTACCAATACTCCTAGATCTCTAAAGGACTAATGGCCAAATTCAGAAAGGCCACTCAAATTGAGCTTTAATTAAAGTGACGTTTCAGTGACGTTTCTGTATAGGTTGACAACTAGTTGAGGGACATCTTACTACCTACTTCATATCTAGTCAAATGCTTAAGTGGCGTTTCTGAATAAAGCCATAAGTGTCAAAATACGAGCCTACCTAAATCCCAGAATGTCTAAATTTTTTATAACACCGGATTCTTAGTAGGTTTGGCTGAATTTTAATGTTGGTAAGTATCCTCCGGGCCTTAGCTAGGGGTGGGGCATTGTGGGGCAATGCGCTGCTACCATAAAATACCAATGCCCTACCTTAAAAATACCATTAACTAAGATAATATGCTAAGAAAATTGTTTGATCATAGTATGATACTGCCTCGTAACCACCTCTTCCTTACCTTAAACCCATCCAAAGCAGCTGGCCAGATTTTCAGCTGGACAGATTGTCATCTGGACAGATTCTCAGTTGGACAGATTCTCTGCTGGACAGATTCTTAGGTGGACAGATTCTTAGCTGGACAGATTAGCAACTACAAAGAGTCTCCCTTAGACGTTAGCGTCAAGTTGGCGTACCCGTTGAAGATGTCCAGGATCTCCCCTCCCTCTTATTATATTTACTTTACCATTCTAAATATCGTTATAGGTTCTATTCCTGAAGTAGATGACCATTTTGCCTTAGCAGATGCAAGATGCGATGATTTGCAAGAGAAAATCGATTTCGTAAAGGTGGTGAAAAGAAAAAGAAAATTAAAAAAACGGAGGTAGGTGGCAGTGGTGGAACGCCCAATATGTCATAAGGGAAGCCGGAAGAATAAAAACGTACAGCTGGTAGTCTGACCTTTAGAGTTGCAGTGCCTTCACTGACAGCTACCTGCAGCGTTCAAGCTTGGTAAAGCCGTCAGGTATTGGCTTGTAGGCAGGCTGCGCAATTGGTAGATGGTACATTCTGGTTGGGTAACTTTGATGAAATACCAGCTGTACAATCGTAGCGAGACAGGTTTCTCGATTACTTCTTCTGCACGCTGGATGACCCACTAGTCGGGTTTGTAATAGTTTTTGATGATTAAAACCCACGCGAAAGGACGCTCAATATCGGCTCGTGTTTTGAAGAGCGGGCAAGCACGGTTATTATCTACTCAGTCACAATGAAAATTACTTTTAATTAATTAGCGAGTCGAGTACGTGAACGACTAATTCATTTATTAGTCGGTGAATGTAAAAACAGGTAATTTTAATTCACCACTGTATTTTCTGGAAACACATGTGATCTAAATATTTTTTTTAAACCACGCGACGGATTTTGATGTGGTTTTCACCAATGGACGACGTGATTCATGAGGAAGGTTTATATGTACATAAAATTCTAAATAAGTTTTATTATAGTAGAGAAAAACCCAATGTTTTTCAGAAAGCCAAAAAAAAAACAATTTTTGGGTTCTTACATGGCTTAAGAGATAAGTACATCAAAATAATGTACTAAAGATTTGTAGTTTATCAAAAAGCCTACAAAAAATGGCGTTATGTCTATCTCCTAAGGTTTTGCTCGTCGGCTGTACCCAATAGAGAGATCTCTTGCGAATACTTTGGAGCCCCTGTTTTGTTCTATCGACTCTTTAATACGATTTGTGTTGAATTGGCGTAAACCGCATTTAATGGGCTTTGAGATCTGTATATTGGGGTCGTCGGCACGCAAAAATATCATCCGAAAGACTGAAGACGGAAGAATCATTTCACGCCTTTCTTTCATGAGCTTATCTACTCGTAAGAGTAGGGTCAGAGCGTTTTAGTTCTGTTTGTACGCTTGAAAAACTTGGACCTGACTGTGTGGACAGTTTCCACAAACCGAGTTATTAATAATAGTTTGTTTTTCTAGCACGACAAGAGTTAACGAATCGCTTGCGCCTCCTGAAAATGTGCCATTCATATCAGTTCGCACTCAGCCGAAAAAGAGTAAGTAGTTATTCATTTGTATAATCTTACAAAGGCTCCCATGCAACACGCAAGTTGTACTACAGTCGATCTATCCTTACTTGTCTAATTTCGTAAATAAGTTTGTAACATCAAAATGCTAAGGGGTTGAGCAGTGGTAACCTGAAATTTACGTAGAAAACTTTTTTTAAACCTTTCCCTGCTGATTGAAAATTTGTCAGATTATAGCTAACCCAGTACCTATCTTGAAGGGACAAATGTTAGATGATTATAAAGTGGTGGGTTATACGTTAGCTTTCATGTTCTGGTGACCAGCTGACGTATCCACCTCTTTATAGTCAGCCGACTTTCATTTCCTTCAAGGTATTGGGTTGATTATAATCTGATAAATTTTCGAATGGGAGGGAATCATCAAAAAAAAGATGGTCTTTTGAGGTTACCACTGCTCAACCAACTCACGGAACCTGAGCTGGCGTTCACGAGGCTTCTTGATACAAATCTCTAAAGTATTTAACGAGTTATCGCCCGGGAGGAAATGATTGACGAAATTTGTACCTGGCTCGTGGACCTTAACTTAATTAGCGCCGCAAGTAAAATTTCTCTTCGTCATAAGTAAATACTGACTACCTATATTAATACGACTTCAATATTTTGCGTATCCGCCATTATATTTCTGTTCGATTCTTCCTTTTTTAAGGTCCCATAGTCAAACTAGGAACGGCGCTATGAACCCATTATAACTCGGTTTCTATTTACTCCCTCGTATGTAATGGGTCATTTTGGCCCCTTTTATATCAATTAGCTACTATGGTAATTTGAAAATTATAGTTCTTGTTTCTTTGTTATTAAAGATGCCACATATTTCAAGCCTTAACTGGCTGTCACTATTAATAGGTACTCTTATTTGTTTCAATTCGGTTATTACTTTACCAAACTAATGAAATATAAGGAAAATAAAATAAATCCATGTATTCACAACCCGTCAGCCAGTTAAAAGTCATAATACTAGAGTGAATTGATGTTAAGTACCTTTCATTTAAGATGAAATCTTTTTTAAATAAGTGTCTTTATATTTATCATTTGAAAGAAATACTTCCCACTTTCAACAAAACGCTCCAGCTCAAAAGATTAATAGCTGTTTATTTATGGTATAAAGTGTAACATTAATAATAAGTTGGATTTTCACCATAAAAATATTTTTAGTGATTTTTAGTGAAATATCAAGTGAAGCGGCGCCGGCTAATACCAAGCCACGCGGGGGGTGGAGGTTCTAAATTACTCTTCGGCAAAGTGTTCTAGTGTTGTAAGTAGTGGCTGGGGTTCGCAGAGGCGATCCAGGCGCGGCTGCACCGGCTGGAGACCGCGCCGAACCCGGTGCGGGGCTACGTGGACCCCGTGACCGTGGAGCAGCGCCGCATGCTGGGTCACGTGCGCGGCTACAACCAGACCTACAACCAGCCGCAGGAGTCCAAGGTGACAGAGCGTTGTTACCATTTCATTTGGTCATAGGAACGAATAAACCGCGCTTGTGCAGGCCAACAGCAGCTTATTAACCTTTTGACCGCCACAGTCAGCTGCAGCCGTCAGCGGATACAGGGTAAAAAAGTCCTTTATTACCTTGACTTAAAGTTGAAATTTGTGTTATTTCTCAGACATGCTTAGCGGTCAAAAGGTTAATACAGAAAAGTATTCGTATTATACGTAGGTAGGTATATTTTCTTCCGTAAACGTGAGCTCAAACTTATCTAGTATTAGCTTACCCGACCTGGCTTTGCACGGGTGTGTGTTATATCTACATAAAATGGCGAAAACAGCATCAATATTCGTTGAATAGTTTAGAAGTTTTAAATGAATACACTGACAGACGTTATAACCAACTTTGTTTTATACTTTTTATTTATAGAACGATAAAGACAGATTATTGTTAAGTATGAAAGAACTATAAGCCTTGTTTCACACGTACCATAACCACACAACAACCACACCACGTGGTCCCGCGCATATTTCGTATTGAAAATGAATAGTATAATTCACACGTACCACATTTTGCAGTCATTATGGACCGCGTGTGAGGTACGATCTGCAGCGACACTATTCGCACGTAACCACTGCTTGACCGCATTTTAACGCTGCGACGTGGTGTCGTTGCGGTACGTGTGAAACAACCCTAACAGTAAAAAAGTATTCGTAATCGTCTAATAAGATGCGTGTTATCTAGGGCAAGACTGTAGAAGCTAATTCTTCGAGGCTGCATACTCGTAGAGCGCGAGCTGATGGTGACAGTAAGTACCGAAAGATTAAGCTGTAGCACATCCTCGTACATGCAGCTTCAAACACAATTGACAATCATTTAAGGCCCAGGCTCATCGCAAACGCGGCTGACCCCAGCGTTACGCCATCTGTTGTCTTCTATTGGAAATGGTAACAAGCGTTACTCATAAGACGCTGCGCTGCGGTCGCGTAAAACCTAGCCACGCGCCCGACGCGCTTGGATAACTGAGTCCTTACTTACCATGAGTTTGCGCAAACCGTTCTCGCTATTGGAAATGCTGCTTGTTGCCGATACAAGTAAAAGGGACCGAGCGATAACTTACGCTAGTGATAGTGGTTTGCGCAACTCATGGTAATGGTACTGAGCTCGCGCGTCAGCGTGAAGCGCTACGCAACGCGCCCGCTCGAGTTGTGAGTTGTAGCTTGTAATGATAGACGTCTGATTCGGTCTGTTCGGCGCATCACACCTCCAATGTGAACGGACGCGTTCCAGTGTGGAGTTCACGCTGCGCTTACGCCAAGTTGCGGCCGCGCCGCGCTCCTGCCGCGTCATTCTGACGCCGCACCCGCAATGTGAACGGTCCTTTAGGGAGAACGCCCTTGTTTCGGTGACCATAAAAGAAATGTTGGCAGATTAAAATCGTATCAATCTGTTGAAAGCTCTTGTTGATGTTTTTGCGTTCTGTTACTCTATCGGGGCGGGGCTATTCCCTAGTTTCCGCGCGTTAGTCGCCACTGGGAACTACTCATTTTTGTAGTGAGTTCTACCAGAAAAAATCTCGGTAGTTTCCACCTATTTATATGATATGCAAAAATATGGTCAAGAACCGGACCATTTTTTAAACAATATTTTTGACTGCTTGCTCATTTTAGACTAGGTATGTATAAATATTTTCGTAATGAGTTTTTCACATTTTCAAGGAAAAAACACTATAATATTTTTTTTAGTTAATTAATAGCGTTGCCAGGTTTTTTGCATTGCAGCATCGTCATTTTGTGTTCCCCCATTAACTACGTGACTAATCATTTATATATATCACCTCGTAGTCTTATCTAACTAGGTGTCAAGGGCACTTAGACCATAAATAACTCCTTTTCTTTAAGTACCGTATTTTTTGATTGGTAAGGTAACGATAATTGCCTCTTACGCAGTTTCTTTGCACTCGACATTTTCCTTCGGAATATTCTTCTCTTTCTTACAAAAAGAAATAAATTATGAAGTGTTTACGAATAATATGAATTTCTATAACTAATAGAAGCTTTGTATAGTTTGTGCAGAATCTTATAGGACATGACGTCATTTTAGATTTTTTAGGGGCGCATAATCAAACACTTGGCACACTAGATCACGCTTCCGCCGATGATGCGAGATATCTGCCTCTTTTTATATTACATAATTATGTACTGTGTGCTATTTATTTTGACTTGTTTGCAAAGCCCTAACGTACGGACGAGGTGCCCAGATTAACGCACCGCTGGATATGGGGACAGGAGAGATTGATGCTGATTTCTCGGACAACGACGTCTTCGATCAGCAACAGGATGACTAGTATGTTGAAACAACATAATTAGTATAGCAATAAAATAATAGGTATCAGGGTCATCATACACACGTTTAGGTTCAGAACTGGCCCCTCCTGTTCCCGAAAATTAAGGACCCTGAAGCCTGATTTTTTGTTTGTACTAAGGTCTGTTCGCCTAGAGTTGATAAAAAAAGTAAAAAGTAATGGCTCTTAACTCATTACAAATAGCGACCCGCTAATTATTTTTACCGATGATAATAAAAGATTAAAGAGACAAATTATATTTTTTTCCTAGAATATTATTATTGAATAGCCGAACTGTATAAAAAGAAAGCAAAACGCGAACAGAACACCCTAACGCCACACTCGAAGGACAATGTAGGACATTAGGCATAGTTTTGGCCTGCATGAAGAAAACGTACAATTAAGCAATCCTTTTCGTTAACTTTTAGTCACAGGAGGGACATCTTTTGATTCTAGAAATGTGTATTACTCATCAGTTCTCATGTGACATTTAACTAAAAATCTTTACCAGTTTTGCGGTGCATGAGAAGAAACCAGTCGAAAATTACCAAAAAGAAAAGATATTGACACTCGCACATCGAAGGCGCGTGGCAAGGGATATTCCCGGTAAATTTAATTATTATGTAGTATTAGGTATTTCAATACAACTGAGCAAGTAAATTTTTAATTTTGATAAGCACCTATAAAGGACTTAATCCTATGAAACGAGTGAAACGAAGCCATGACCGTACGGCTCAGATCGGCAACGTGTGTTTTCCGTGAGAGGGTGCAATGTATTTTTAACCAAGATCATTAATTACAGTAGAGCTAAGTAAAGGGGATTGTTAAGTTATTCAATATTACTTCGGGCATCATGTCTAAGTCAACTTTGACAAGTTGTAGAGAGCGTCCGATAACAATTGCTTGAAATTTATTCGGGTTTACAAAGAAACCAAACCTCTCGGCCCTCTGCTGACTATGTCAAAGGTCCTAGTTTATTCTGCCAATGGCAGCACTAATTTCAGTTACTTAACACAGTTCGTAGAGATCATTAAAAAAGTATACGGCCAAGTTCTTAATCATTCGTCATAAAGTCGAATCGGCGCGGGCGTTTTGCTAACCGTCCGTGTAATTCGGTTACTTTTTCATAGGTGATGCTATTTTTCTCGTGAAAACAAACAAATCAAAACAAAATGAGTATTCATCATTTAAATTTAAGTTATACTTATTAACAAAAAAAATCTCTTATTTGTTTTTAAATAGCTAGTATGTATTTGTTGAAAATAACAAAAATGTCTCTAAGCGAACCAAGAAGGTCCTTTGCTAAATCCAGATTTTTACTGTGTTCATATTTATTTTGGGAAATTTGATTAAGGGGTCTTTAACAGAGTTTGTTTGAACTTGAGGTTTGAGATATTGATTATATGCCGCACATTAATATAAATTACTGACACTGCTCTGCATGTTTGTGAATAGGATTAAAGGGGTCAAACGAGCGGATAAAAGAACAAGAAGGTTGGCGTTTGACTGCTTCTGCGGCGCAGCGTCGTCGCCAGCAGAAGGCTCAGCTTCAAAACAACGGTATATTTGGGCGGTTCTACTTTTTAGAGCCTAAAAAAATCTCTTTAGATTTTTTTAAAGTACCTATATTTTTTATAACACGCGATTTTTCTATATACTTAGGTACACGATATTAAGATATTAGTTATTACGAGTCTTTACCATCATATTTAGTAATTACTGTGCTTCATATGTTTTTGTTATGTTTTGTTTTTATTATTATTATTTATTTTTATTATTAACGCAGTGGTCTTTTGTAGTGGCGCTCGGAAACTGGTAACGCAGGGGCAATTGAGCAAGAAAATCTAGTTCTTTTAGCATTTCCGCAATAATTATTGACTGAGATTTTTGTGAGTAGTAAGGTCAAGTCAAGTTTTGACTAAACTAAAATAAATTTTCAAATATCTGCGAATTCGTTAAAAATGAGCCTACAATATCCAAAATAAAATTAGGCACTGAAAAGTAGAATGACCCATTTATTACATTTCACCATCCGTCTCCAGTCTATCCTGTTGATTTGTGATTTTCTGACAGCAATAAATGAAAACTCGAAAGGATAAAAAAACATCCTTAAACTATTCTCAAGCCATCGTCCCTACTAAAGCAGCACACAAGCTCAAACTAGAGTTATAATGGCTGTATAAGCTCTTATAAAGCTTGTGTGCTGCTTGGGTATTGCTTCTTAAGCCAGTATTCATTGATGAGATAACATTCAAAAGCCAACGAATAAAAAAATATATATAATAGTTATTTTCACAACACACACCTGCACTTTGTTCTTGTGTTGTGTAATTTCATTCATGCACTTTATTTTGTTTAAGACAAACGACAAAGAGGCGTGTCATTCGTAAAACTTGTGTCTTCTTTTTACATGCTTTAAATAAGCTTCACTTATATACCCAATAATAAACTAACTAGGTACCTATGTAAACAAATCAAGGAAGTCGATTTTATTATACTTCTACTTGTAATTCGGATGACAATACAATAATTGGCACTATCGAGCTGATCTGACTATGAAAGCAGGAGGCGGATAGTGGAACTTTCAATGACTATTATTAACAGCTCGAGTTTGAGCTCCCTTGGTTTGTTTTGACCAGTCCAATACAATTCACTTGGTTCCGAGGGCCTTTTGTACTAATTTAGGGCGTTACTAACAACAGTGTGTTTTTTAGTATTTGTTTATTAAATAGCCTAGTTTCCTAAAAAAATCTAATTAGTCCGTCATTTGCATTATAAAAAAATATTGAACACATTTTTTCTTTTGTCAATTAAAAATTTTTTACAAAGATATAGTTGAAGTTCCGTGTGACATCACGACTTTGTACACTTTTCACCATTAAGTGACGTCATTAGCCCCCACTCCCGAACTTTGATGCGCGTTATCTTTGACAATTTTGATTGATTTGATAAAGCTAAAAACATGTGTTCAATATGTTTTGATAATCTAACTGACGGACTAATTAGAATTACTATTTTTTACCCAGGCAACATCCCTATTATTTGAAAGTACCTAATAGGAATATTTCTGGCATGATTGTATAATGTATTGTTGTTTGATGACGGTGATGGTCCGCCACAGCGCCGTCGCCGGAGGAGCCGCACGAGGAGCGACCCGTCGTCGAGCTGTTCAACAAGAGCCGTGACAGCTCCTCGCCGCTCACCACGCGCCCGCCTACCGTTTTGGATAGGAAAACGAAAAAGGGTACAGCGGATTCCATTATTTTTGATTCCTACATAAACTATGCTAATGAAACACTTTACTCTTAGTGACGTGATCTTCAAGGTAGCGTACACCAACGAGATATCGAGGATTTGATGATGCCAAAAAATAGTACTCAAATAGTACCGTATAATACCTATTTTAAAACAGTACCCTTGTGGCTATACATATGTAGTAATTTGTAGTCTAAAATTTAATATCATTTATTTCTCTAAGTACTAGAACTCATTTCCATAAACTCGATAGTTTTCAAAAATAGCCAAAGTGTGCAGCTAAGGTTTTATTTTCTAAGATAACTTACATTATACACATACGAAAAAAAAACAAAAAAATACAGGTGTCTGGTTCTCACCTCCTCCTTTTTTTAAATCGGTTAAAAAGGCTCTTCAATATGTAGGTACGTAAATCGAATTTCATCACTGTCTGTTGAATTACACTAGACAACAATGGTTTATTTGTGAGCGTCAAGTTGGCGTACCCATCGAAGATATCCAGAATCTGTTGATTCCAAAAAATAGTACCCAAATAGTACCGCTGGCTCACGAAGTCTCAACTTCGTAGCTCTAATAGAAACTGAGATATTTCATACCTAACACGGGTAAAATATTGTGCACCGTCAAGCTGGCGTACCCGGCCGAGATCACACAGAAAGCCATTGAATTCCTAAGTCAGCTATATACCGAAAAATAGTACCCGAAATAATACCCCTTTTACGCCAAAAGCATAACCGAAAAGCTAAGTGGAACTTTGAAAAAAATTAACGCTAACTTCTACATACAAACTTATTTTGGTACAGTCGTTCGTGAAACCAACACTTTTAACGATCAGACAACGGGCACCATAGGGGACGAATCTGTAGAAGCGGTCAAGAAAAATAAGGTACCTGCGCCAAGTATTCCATCATTGTGTAATGTTTAGAGACATAGCACATTTGTAGAGCCATGGCCACAGTTTCATATTTCACATTTTGTTTATATATTAAGCGCAGTCGCCGAGTAGGAAGAATTTCGTACAATGACTACTACTTTAGCTACTTAACATATTTTATAAATTTTATCTTAGTAAAAATGTTGTGGATCGCTGGCAGTAGGCTCAAGGTCAATGTACCAAATTATTCCTGCTCGAGGACCGCGCTTTAAACGTATCCTTACTTCACATTTTTAAATAAAATTAGTTGCCCGTAGGTAAGAATATTGGCGCCATTTTTGACCGGTCTGTTAAAATAGTTTGATGCCATACGCCATTAGTATAACCATTCTGTCCAGACACTCATGGTTAGAGAGGGAATGACATAGTAACCCGGCTAAAATTACACACTTCATCTATGTTCGGTTTAAAAGGACCCAATAAAATATGTTAACCGATTTCATTTTTTACATCTTATCAACCTTAACATCCTTTCAACATAAATATATTATTTTACAGGTTTCTATTCAAAACAATTCAAAACTATTGATGTTTTAGTGTTTTCATACAATACACATTTTGGCCATAAGTACCTAATCTCCTTACCTATTTATAATCAATATCAGAAAATGTAAAATCGAACTTAGATTTTGACTTATTATAGATATTTATAAACCTGTCTAATCGGTTTGTATGAAGTGTGATTTTTGCCGATGGTAGCAATACGTATACTATCCCAAGTATATTACAATGTTCCTTTATCAGGCCTTGTGTTTGCTGTTAATTTTAAACGAACGATATGGATATGGGGCGCGTGTTCCCTTTGCCTTTTCAGGTCAAGGTTACATCGAGTAGTGTAGGTTGGAACGCTGCTTGCAGGACTCGCGGCATGGTCGCAAGGTGAAGTACCGTAGCCGACGCTACGAACTGCCGACGGTGGCGTCCCAGATGAAGCAGGCCGGCGTGCGCTACTACTACGGCAACGGGAACCACTCCAGCATCCCCTTCATCGTCAGCAAGAGCACCGCGCCCTCGCACAACATCGGCGTCAACATACAACAGGTTATACTATTAGTATCTATAATTATGACAACATTCGAAAAAGATAATTTTGAACTGAATAAAGCCAGTTCAAATAGTAAACTCATTATTAAATAATGGTGGATCACAAGAGTTGCCAGAAGAAATGTATTGCATTTCATTTTAACAACGTTGCTAGGACATTTATACGAGCAGTAGATAACAAAATGTAGATTATCTACCTCATGAGCTCCTCATGGCTTTGCAATACAATACATCCGAAACGATTAGGTCAATTATGATAATAATTTATAGATTTTCGTGTTTGTGTAAAATACAAGTTTAATAAAGTAAGCAAATTTGTGTACGGCCCTCAAATAATAGGTACAGGCAAAGCTGTGCAGCAATGGCATGCATTTATTTGATATTATTCGCAGGTTTTAAATGGACTTAAAATACAGCAGCCCTTGTCAGGGATCCCACCTACAATCGCGCATCACATGGGTAAGTTGTTTCTTTTATAGGCTGCATCCCGAAAATGACGAATTTTCATAGTTTTCTCTTTCTTCGATTTTTTATCTAGTCTGTTGTTTCTTAAGATAAAATTTCCAAAACAATATATCTGATTCTTCGAGCTTTCCTAAACATTCGTAAGAGGCAGAATTTTGATATAATTGTTAGTTTTATTTTAAACTGCGTAACATAAGGTATACAAATTAAAAAACAAACGTATCTACTTCTCTATTAACTCATTTTCTTACGTAAACGTAACAATTCTTTTTTTATGTATTTATTGGTCGTCATGGTATGTCATAACGTCAAAAAGAAAGAAACAAGAAATTGATTCTGCCAGGCTCTGGGGGCTTATAAGGAAATAGCAGTCGCTCAAATAGGTATTATAGAATTTTATGGAAAGTCTCCGACTGCTATTTAATGTATACAAACTTAATTTATAACTATCTAACTGGTATCATTGCGAAGATCATGCGAATAAAGTTACCCCTTACGCCTAAATTTACCTGTGTACACTGTGAAGTTACTTTCATGCAAATCGATGTTCAGTGATGGCTAAGGGTTAAAAGTAGCCTTCAGGTACCTTAGGTCCACTTTCCTTAATGGTCCACTTGCCTGAATGGTCTACTTTCCTGAATGGTCCACCTGCCTGAATGGTCCACTTTCTCATACCGTCTATTTTCCTAAACTGTCCACTTTCTCATACCGTCTATTTTCGCAAACTGTCTACTTTCTTAAAATACATTTTATAGCCTACGTGTGTTTAAAGTGGACCTAAGATAAAAAATACAATATTAAAATGAGAAATATTTTAGTTCTGTTTCAAAATAAA
The DNA here is from genome assembly GCA_947859335.1 of Tortricodes alternella. Lineage (NCBI taxonomy): Eukaryota > Metazoa > Arthropoda > Insecta > Lepidoptera > Tortricidae > Tortricodes > Tortricodes alternella. Next base: position 13,451,393 of record OX401970.1, on the reverse strand, counting down.
ATAAGCTTTTTTTAGTTTTATTCAACATGTTTATAAAATATAATAAAAAAATTACCTGAAAATTGTCTGCTTATCTGTCTTTTAGTGTTTGTCCGGGCTAATCTTGACTAGTAAATATTTAATTAATTTTATTGTATTTTATTTCATCATTACAGCGTAGTTTTTTGAAAAAAAAAAGTAATTAGTACTTATTATTATTGACGTAAATACAGGGTGTGCGGGAGATAGTGGCCAATCTTACAGGACTGGATAGCTCAGCTCTTGAGTGTCCGAAATGTAAAATAGGAAAGTGGACCATGCAGGAAAATACACCATGTAGGAAAGTGGACCATACGGGAAAATGGACCATGCAGGAAAGTGGACCATGCAGGAAAATAAAGTGGACCATATGGGAAAGTAGACCATTTAGGCAAGTGGACCATTTAGGAAAGTGGACCTAAGGTACCTGAAGGAAAAGTAGTTTGGGGAGACTCTATCTCAGCCATCATCGAAAATCGAGTCGCATGAAGGTAGTTTCGTAATGTAAATTAGGCTTTATATATTCATAAAAAATTTCATCAATATTATCATTATTTTAATCTGATTGTCTTTCTCAGGGTTGGGTCACATTCCTTTTTCGAGCACTAAGAGTGCAATTGTAGTAAGTGAACAGTTTTAATTACCTATCTTGCTATTCGCTTTTTGCTCGACTCAAAGTATGATATCACATTAAAAACGGGCATCTTCCAGGTTGCTTTCACAATAAAACCTTTTCAATAGAAGACAAGACGCACGAGTGCCGATTTGTGCTTGAAATCGATATTATTTTTAAACTTTTTGTAAAGAAAGCTTCAATCATATAAATGGGGAGACAACGTACGCTAAATTATTCTGCTAAAATAATTGAGGAGGAGGCACAGTCCTGGCGCATTCCTGCGCATCCCTCGGCATTGGCTTTTCAGGGCGGCGAGGGCGTATACGTACAAGGCGCGCACACACACAAACCGCGCGATGTACCTTTGTATGAAGATGAACTACTGTTCTGTTTATACTATGCCACTACACTGATCTAGTCCCATACCCTGATGTAACATGTGCCCAGCGCCCAGTACCTTATCTCCTAGTTTCTATGATCGAAGATACAAACCATAGAAACGGTCTAAGCCCAAGAAATTACAAAACTAAAGCCGCACTCATAGACAGATAATGACCAATTAAATTTTCCATACAACATCTTCACTATGGAACGTGTTTAATCATCATTAACTGACTCTGAGTAGTGTCATAATAGTACATTATGCATCTAGGGCCCTAAGAAGGGGATAACTAAAGAGAGTCTGTCAGAAGCCCGATGCCGTAGGCGAGGGCTTTTAATGACTCGAGTTTGTTATCCCCTTTACTGCCCGTGATACACACAAAGTTTTTCATCACATTTGCGTTTAAATTTATATTATTCCCATTGTTCACCGTGAATTATCATCAGGTAGGTAGAATAAACTGTACGTCGCGATCGCCGCGGGAATCCCTAACTCCCACTGGCGCCGGGGAGTATAGAGCAGTCAATTCGGCTATAGCTGCTCTATACGCCTGCGTATAATAACACCCTTTCCGAGCAAGTGTGATGAAAAAGCAATTCCTAAACAAATAAGATTAAATCATCTGTAAGATACTCGTATGTGTTAAATAATCTAATTAAATTACTTGTTGCGTATCTGTCCAAGGTGTTTTAATACTTACACGGTGCCATAACGTATCGAGCCGTTTGTGAGAAAGAGCCTTGACAGATAGAAGAACAGACGGGCAACAAAGAGATTGTACACGGGTTCCGTTTATTCAAAATTTGGAACAGAACCCTAAAGATGACGGTATTTTTACGTCGTATCGTGAGACCGAATAGAATAACAATGTCCAAACGCACTGCACCGAGTAAGCCATCAATATGTTGAAATGGACAATTCCAAATATGTACATTAGTAATAGTACATAGCATGCTTAAAACCCGGAATAACAAACAAAATGACTTTGAATTTGTGGTTTCTTTGGTGAAGTGTATTATAATTATTTGATGTGCAGCAACCGTCGTCGGAGCATCGCGAGATCAACGCGATCAAGCTGGGCCGGCGGCTGGTGAGGCTGCCGTCGTACAAGTACATCTCGTACAACCGCATGCTGAACTTATACCGCGAGGGTGACGGCATGGTGCCACGCTTCCTGCGCGCCATCAGCCGCCCCCACTACTTCTACACCTCCATGTACAAGTCAGTCGGTTTCGCTTTCACGACATCACTTTGACACCTTAATCCATACCTCTACATCGCCGCAGCAAGAAGACGTGAGCGCGTCACTTGGTATTGAGCCGTCGGCCTTAACGCATTCGCTGCCACCAGTAAAGAGGGGTAGGTCCCAAAAAAGGGGCATTTGAGGTAAGAAACTTGTTTACCAAATAAGACAAGTATGGGTGAATCCACTGTAGTTGATTTGATATTGCTTACGGGCCGCTTTTTATATCATACCTTATTACTCTGCACATATTAAATATAATAAAAGTACGTGATATGCCTTAACTGAACATCCCTCTAGATATAAGGACGTACCAGTAATTATTATCTTCAGGGTACCATCATAAGTGTTTCTCTGTCGTAAACTTCAAAAATTAATACGAATGTCCGTGACCATGGAATGTTCCAAAATGTATAATATACTTTCCTATGGGTCGTCGGCTGTGAATGCGTTAAGGGCTTCATCGGAACTCCTGATTAAATGATTTACCTAAAGTCGTTCGCTGAGAGTTGATAAATATTATTATATCGTCTCAAAATAGTGACTGTCGGTTAATTATCGCAAACTGTGTTTCGTGGTATGAAGAACGCAGTCGTTGTCAACGCGGCGCCGCGCCGGGCGGGTGGCGCTATACGGTAAAAGATGATAGATTTTTACAAATTGATGGCAGTGGCAATGGCTCCGACTCTGAGACTTCGTCATGGTCGTCGTCCGATGATATGTTGTCAGCTCTTGGCGAACAGACTTTAGTTACTATTGCCGTAGCTGAGTGACGGCTCTGTGTTACATAAGTTATAATATTACTGAATTGACGATGGTATATTATCGCTATAGAAAAAGAAGTATGCATGAATTATGAATGACTTCGTTCATTGACAACATCTTAGAAGATTTCCTTTTAAACATACATATTATATTTGTCATTAAATGCGTATAAAAACTTCACAACAAAATCATTATTTAAATTATATTTATGTAAGCTCAAGTGACGAAGGTGATATTTGTTAATTAAGCAGCCTAGCCACGAACCGTGAGGACTTCGACGGTGCGACGTCGAAGGGGCACGGCGGCAGCCAGGCGGCGAAGCGGAGCCTCGCGGAGTACGCCAGCCTGTACCGCGAGTACGAGCAGCTCGACAAGTGCCTCAAGGAGGGCGAGCGCGAGCCCGAGTGGGAGCGCCGCCGCGACGAGCTCTCGCGCGAGCTGGCGGCGCGCGAGGACCACATACGCAAGGTCCGTGCTGTCACTCTGTTCTCGACACGGCGGCCTAGTTATAAGTGCTCCCCGTTGTAGTTACCTATATTTGTTCGTCTTTCATATTAATAGGAATGAAAGTTTATATCAATACAAATCGATTTGGTCCAGCAAATAAAAGTCGTATGTCCCTGCGTTGTTGAATTACAACTTTAAAAAATCGTACATAAAAAAAATCAGCGACCTAGACGTCTGCCAACTTTTTTTAATTCTGGTAGTCCTAATGAATCGAATGTACGCAACCAGAACGACGAACAAATGATTTAGTATAGCTTTTTTCATTTTCATTTTTGCAACTACGTCCCGTTATAAAACAGAGTCCTGCACGTCTGCCTCTTCGATGTTCATCGTTTTGAGGATGATTCTGACCATCAGTCCAAGAGGTAGTAACGAACAAATGATTTAGCACACCGCTTTTATTAATTTTTGAAAAGCCCTCAAGTGAAAACGCAGCCCTATCATGGTGGCAGACTATTTTTCTGTGGTTCTTTACATTGTCATTAATCGAACAATTCAGGTCTGCCAAGAGAACAGATCATATAGAAATTTTGGCACCCAGCTCCGTAGCTACTCGTTTTTCAAAACAAACGGTTGTAGTTCGATCGTTATTTCATTATTTTAGCCAAATGAAAAGAGCTGTAAAGGCGGTGGTATCTCATCTTAAATCATAATATAATAACTCACATTGATCTATTCCCCGTGCTATGGATAGTTAGTAGACAACAATACGAATACTTATATAGATAAATACAAACACGTGTGCTCATTCCTCGAACCCGCGGTCTCCGCCGGAACAGTTGGCGGTTGTACAACCACTACGCCGTCCAGTTAGTCAATTCTGCACCATCTCTTGCATGTTTATGTTTGGCCTAGTGGTTGACTGGTAGAGAATGCCTCAAGGTACCTATTAACGCCCCCATTTTTCCTTTGTTTTGTGCAATAACTTTTAATAAATCAGTATATAAGTACCTGGGCGGTTAAGCGTCGTTTGGCGTCTCAATCATGTCTGAATACCGTGTAAACAAAATAAAACGAATTTGACGACACCTATCTAGATTATCTTGGTAAGTAAAATAATATTTCTCGCGGACTTATGACGCTCAAAAGTAGGCGGACACTACTTAATATTTTATTCTTGCACAGCATTGTAAACGGTGCATATGATTGCATTGACCTCACATATCTGCTATCCTCCAGTTTCGTATAAGGCTCTGTGCTTGAAAACAGAACTACCTGAACGTCTGCGCTATGGATAATATATAAATCTTTTTAGCACAAATACCCTATAGGGTAAGGTTAGTGGCTTAAGCAACTGCGTTTGATACAGGTGGTGCAAGACTACAGGACGACAACAGAGGCCGAGCAGACGTCGCTCCGAGCGTCGGCGTCCACTGCCGAGGAAGGGTACCGCCGGCACTCCAACTACAAACTCCATCTGGACCCGCAGCAATGACTGCTTTGCGACAAAATAATCTTTTTCTCTAACAAAATTTAACTTACTCTTTCGAGAGCTGTGCGTTAGGCGAATCATTTCAAATGAGAGTAAATGAAATTTAACAGTTTAATTATACTGATTCGAAATGATTCACCTAAATCAGGGCTGTCAACCGAGGTAAAGAGTTATAATATATCAATCAATTGTTTGCCTCTCTTATTTTCAACCTCTCAGCTCAGCTCAGGGGAATTAGTCATATCTCAGTCAGAAAACTTTGAGTCTTAGTAGTTTGCTTTTTCTTAACGTGCGCGTTGATAACCTTGCTACTAGTGACTATGCAATTAAGATCTTTAATCTCTAAAGCCCGACTATAATAAACTAGTACAATGATATAAATTAAATGCTAAATTACTATGGCTTAACTACTGTATAAGTCTTGCACTAGTTTAGTAAAATTCAGTACTTACTCGTACTTACACAGCCTGCGTCTGTGTTAGTTGCAAGGATCTCGAGAGCCAATCTATTTGGTCATGCACTACCAGAGAATTGTGCGAGATTTTCTAACTTCATGCATGACTCTTATTAAAACGATTTTCTTCCGTATAATTAACTTATTTGGATTCGTGTTGGTAAACTCAACAGAAGCTTGAGTCTTAACTACAGAGCGGTGCGTCACGTAGGTAATCTAATAGAGATATGGCTGCAGCTGATGGTCCACATCCTCTTCGTCGATATTGCGCTAAATACCGTAGACTTAGCTTGTTAAGGAAAATTTAGTTTCAAAGCCTTTTGTCGAGATTGTTGTCTATTTCTGTGCGTATTTACTGCAGCAAGTTACTGTTTCCATATCGTGAGCCAGGACGTGTGTGTACTCTTGTGCGATCTAAATTATCAATGGTTTGTCACTCTTTTGGCTGCAGTAAGTAAAATTAAGTTGATTTGAAGCGTATTGTATAATCGATTAATAAATAAATCTATTTTGTTAACCTTATTTTATTATACATATTTTATTACAAGCTTAACAAGCTGGTTATTCGTTCTACTAAATAGTAAGTCCTGGACATAATCAGTTTCCGTTTATAAATATAAGCATATAATCGTTTATTAAAATTTTAATAATACCTGATTCTAGTACATTATCGACATAATTTATGGTAATGATCAACAGAAATATATTTAAATGATTATTATTATTTACACGCGAAACTTCAACAATAGTTAAGTGACCATACTAAGTTTACACTTCTTATACCTAATTACTATTACTTTTAGTCAACCAGGGTAACTTTGGACACTGGTAACATTAAACAGCCTTAAAAATTATATTAATATTATAACATTCAAATAATTTTAATTGGCGTAAAGGTCAAAAGGGGATGAGATTAATGAACTTATTAACACAAATATTTTATGGTAAAACATTTTGCGAAATATATTTTAAGCCCCGTTTAATGTTACGCCGATTGACTGTAAAATACAATTATTTGATTACCTATCCAAATGTTTCAATAAACATGGTAGAGCCAAACAGTAATTCTCACTAGTTGATTACTGTTCGAATGGGCCGGCTCGAGCGGGGTACCACACTCTCACAGAATATCGGCGTAAAGTAATAGCTTGCAATTGCGTTTCGTACGGTGAGTGACGAGATCCGGAGGCCTATTCCCGCATTGGCAGCACCTCTGGTGTTGCAGATGTCCATGGGCGGCGGTGACCACTTTCCATCAGGTGGGCCGTCAGCTCGTTTGTCAGTCAATTGACATTAAAAAAAAAACATTTTGTCGCCTGTCTCGCAGACTTGTTGGCTGACCTGAATGTAGCCATTTTCAAGGCCAAGGCGCTTAATCCCGCTTCGCGTACCAAATTTGCTATCGCGCACATACAACATTCGTTCTTCTAGCACCAGTACCATTATATGCTTCATGTGCGCCATAAAAGCTGTTCTACGCACTGTAATATCGCGACAAACCCTATAAATTACTAGCGGCCCTCGGTTTTGTCTGCGGTGTTATTAAAAGGAACATTCATGACAAATTTAAAGTCTGTACGTTTTGTAGGAGGGTACATTTTTGAGATGAACGTTATTTGGTAATTTCAGTGACGTATTTATTTTTTCTTAACTTATTAGATTGCGTATTGATAGGGTGCGTATTGGACCAAATGCGTGTAGGACGAACGGCTAACGAATCGCGTTGCTAAACCGATCCGAAATCCGATTACAATGAAACTTTGGTGAGCAGTTGTGCGCGCAGTCGGAAAGGTTTATGATGTAAAAAACAGGACTACAACGCATCTCGGGCACAGTTAGTTAACATATAAGTAATTTAGGTTCCTCTACAGTGAGAACGGTGGCGTAAAGTGATGAAGGCAGTACTATTTCTTATTGATTTTCGACAACCAACAAGTATTCGATTTTTAAGGTTTCTGAATACCCTAATTGTGGTGCTTTTAGGTAATACTTCTTTCTGCAACTGTTTAGCATACTTGTACCAACATAAAACAGATCTCTGTATTGTGTTCCTTGTTACTGGAAGTCCTTATCTAGCGAGAACTGTTATAGGTATATTTTGTGCGACTGAACATTGGAAAGGTCCTTGAGGTGGTGGTTTAGTTGCACGAATCTGTAGAGGAGGGCAAGTTCTCTCCATCGATCTTGTGCCTGGCGGCGTGGATGTAGGCCTCGGCGGCGAGCGCGGGCCAGGCGGCGGGCGCGGGCGCCGCGGCGGCCCACTCCGACGTGGACACCTCCGCCGGCCGCTCTGCGCTCTCCGCCTTCGCCGTGCACTCCAGCGCAAGGGGCTTTGGGGTTTCAATCCTACGCCAAAAATAATACTTTTTCTTCCAACTCAGCTTTAATTTCATCCTTAAATACTCAGCCCAAAACAGTACCTATTTAATCTAGAGCAATAACTTTGCATACAAAATTCATTGTTGCACTGTCACTTTATTATAGGGTCCAACGAATTTTCTGTGTTGACTGTCAAGGTATTCGCAAAACAGTCCACATGTCGGAGATATTACGGAACTGTGATTTCCCCGTCTAAGGCTGATACTATTTTTTTCTTCCTACTACGCTTTAATTTCATCATAATGACTTTAAATACTCAGCACAAAGCAACCTTTATTTGCTCTAGAGCAAATAAAGTTGCATATAAATTTCATTATTGCACTGTTTTGTATTTTTTTTAATTTGGTTGGTTGATCAAGAAGTTTTCACCAACAGCTACCCAATCCGCCCATTCACAGTCCGACGGGAGAGCCGACCACTCTTCTGTGGACTTACTGTAAGGAAAAAAAAAACGCCACATATCGGCGGCCATATCGAACTGTGATTGTCTCGTCTAAAATGTTATGCTCAAAGTACTGGCTGATAAGATAGTATGGATTACAAAAAGATTTAAAAAAAATTGGCTTAATATGACAATTAATAGACTAGATACAAGTTTTCTGTGAAAATTTTCGGATGTTCGACTTTAGCTTCAGAACCAACAGACTGATTTTAATAAATAGGGTATCTTAAGATTCGGGGAGAACGTGCGAGTGTCATAGGCTATATAAAAATTCGAAGGGTGTGTCATAACAGGTGCCAAAATCCTTTTTACTTCGCTAGTTGGGTTTAACTGTACTTTTACGTTTTTTTACCAACTTTTAGCAGTAGTAGAAAGAAAAGCAGATTATGCACCTCGCATCAAGTGATTTGTAATTGCGCTCGTGTTTTTAGAGCCCTCACTTGCGTTCGGGCTCCAAACCAACACTCGGCGCAATAATGAATCACTTTCTGCTTGGTGCAACAATCTACTATTAATTTAAGGTATGGGTTACTAAAAGATTCGAAAACAATGGCGCGAATATGAAAATGAACTGTTTTACCGATTTTAACCCATTAACCGCCGTTAAGTTTTCATCGGAAGTGTCAACACCTAAATGTGTCTTATAATTCAGACAAAAGCGGTTAAAATTTTAATAAATGGGATCTCATATGATTCAGGGAGAACGTGCGAGTGTCATACATAGGCTATATACAAATTCTAAGTGTGTGTTATACCAGGGGCAAAAATGCTTTCTACGTCGCTAGTCGAGTTTTAGTTTTGAAATTTAGGTACTTTTACGTTTTGTTTACCAATTTTTTGCAGTTATTGCGAGAAAAGCCGATTATGCATCTCGCATTAAGTGATGTAGGTATTAATGCGCTCGTGTTTTTAGAGCCCTCGCTTACGCTCAGGCTCTAAACTAACACTTGGCGTGATAACGAATCATTTTCTGCTTGGTGCAATAATATGCTATTGTATGCAACTTAATTGCTCTAAAGAAAATTTAACATACAATTTGCACAAGGTATTCATTTCTGACTATGCTCATAACATTTATTCCTATTTCATGCACTTTAGATAAAAAAATACCTCACGCGTTCAGGTGACTGCATGGCGTCGTTAGTGCTAGATATCTCGAGGTCCTCTGCATAGCTCAGATGCAATTTCTCACAGTCGTTGCGTGCTTCTTTTTCTGGAAACGTCATTCTTTGATATAATAAACCGTACATTGTGCATCTAGGGCTGTAAGAAGGGGATAACTAATGAGAGTCTGTTAGAAGCCCGATGCCGTAGGCGAGGGCTTTTAATGACTCGAGTATGTTATACCCTTACTGCCCGTGATACACACAATGTTTATCATCACATTTGCAAGGAAATAAAATAAAAATTAGACAAGAAAAATATATGGATATTTATTTTATTCCCATTATACACCGTGAATTACCATCAGGTAGGTAGAATAAACTGTTTGTTGCGATCACCGCAGGAGCCGGCGCCGCGCGCTACCCACCGGACCTGGCGGCGCGCGCACTGGAGTTAAGGATTTTGTATGGTTTATAAATTCCACGAGCGGGGCGTGCCCCAGGTCCGGTGGGTTGCGCGGGCCGCCAGGTCCGGTGGGATGCGCGCGGCGCCGGCTCCTGCGGTGCTCCACGCTTCCATTTTTTTATGGGGCTTCATTTTACTCTAGTTGAAACAGCAACAAAATGAGAGCGTGTCGCGTGAATCCTCAATATGGAGTATAAGTACTACAAATTAAGGATTCACGCCGCGTACTGGCAACTCTTTTAACTCTAAAATGTTTGGAACTTTTAACAGCTGTAAACATGATAATGTAGGACCTACACGCATGTACACCAGTTTTGACGTTAATCGGTCCGTCAAAATACGATAACACAGCCTGACCCGTCCTCATAGTCTTATAGTCTATTTCAATCTCAGATCAAGAAATCTGGTCTGAGGTTTCAATACAATAATGTTAAGAAAAAATCATTATAACAGTCACAGACGTTTGTCTCCATTCATCATTGCTTAGCTGGACAGATGCAGACTATAGATACTTATTTCCCACGCGAAGCTAAGAATGTGGGTACCGTCGACGTTGATCGGCGCGTCAGGCCAGCCCAGCGAGTCGCCCTCGACGTCGACGGGCTCGTCCTCGGCGTCGTAGCTGCGCGTCTCGCGAGGCCGCTCCTCGCGGCGCTCATCATCCAGGTCGTAGCCCAGCATGCTCTCCACAGTGTGGTGCCGCTTGCGCGTGCGCAACTTAAGCCGACGCTGCCGGTTAGCGCGGATGCGCTGATACGTCTGTTTAAAAATTAACACGTTCAAAATTCACTCTTCGCGCATGTCTTTAACGAATCAAAGACAAAATTATGTCAAATGGGGGCAAAATGACATATTTAAAGCGAGGGCGGTATATGGGATCCAGGGTGAAGTGAAGGATTCTAAAGGAGGAGGATTATCGCCCAAAAGAAAAATAAATTTTGTACCTGGCTTTAAAATTTGTACCTGGCTCGTGAAATATAACATACTGGTGGAAGCGTTCGTTCAGTAGTACAAGATCTCCTGTCGTACAGTTGGTAACGGTTATCCCTACTCTTACAAATCCCAGTTGTAGCCCATTCACTACCTAAAAGAAACTTTATGTCCTATCTTAATACGGTTCTTACTGTAAGTTCTAGCAAATTCAGAACACATTGTACGTAATACTTTTCTTAAATGTTCATTTGAATGGTACATGACTTATAGGCGATTAACTATACCTATATGTACAAACTGAAAATCACCGTAAATAGCACCAAATAACTTTGAATGGAAAACTAGCTAAAATATGGGTTTCAAAGTTATACGTTAATAGCTATAGAAACCTACACTGAGTGAGCATGGCCCGATATGCTGTTGAACCGTTTTTATTTTTAATGAAATAAAGTAGGTACCTTAGTATAAAAATATTAATTTGAGAGAGCATAAAGTGTACTTAAGCACATAAATTAGTCATAATTTCGTATCTATAATTGAAAATAAATAAATTAACTAACTACGAAGACCATGTATATGATTTTACTCACTTTCGAACAGTAAAAATATTATCTTGTGTTATCTTACAGTTTTCTAAAATGAAACCATTGATAATTAAATAATTCGATGTTGTAAAAGTTGTATTTTATATATTTAGAAAATTTACAATACGAGCAAGCGAAATAACGTACATTATTTTATATTAAAGTGCGGGTGGCAACCCTAGATCAAAATAATCTTTTCTGAATAGGTGAAAACTACTTTCTATTAACCCTTTATCATTCGGTTAAGGCTACTCTTAATCATAAGTTACATAAATATTAAATAGTAATGAGGCAACTGCAATGAACTATCATAAAAAATAGCTCTGTACCGAATCGTCTATGTAGCAAAATGTCCAGCGACACAAATTCACCAAGAAGCGATACATCACACATCCTATTACATTTTTCCCTATTAGGCTAGGCTAATAGGACGTCTGACATTTCCCTTCTTGGTCAATTTGCGAGCCAAACATTTTGCTACAAAGACAATTCGGTACTGAGCGAAAATATTGACCTCCCAGCGAGCGTCTTCGTCCTGATGGTGCATGGAGTGCGAGGGCGGCGCGGAGGCGTCGCGTGGCATCGCACTGAGGCTGTATAGATGCTGCAGCTCCTGCAGGAAGTGCGCCTGCGCCACGCCCGGGCCTAGCCGCGCGCCGCACACGCCGCACGCGGACTTCCGCTCGCCGTCCGCTGAAAACATCACTTACCTGATCACATACACATACATACATACATACGGGGCAAACAGACAACCTCCTTAATTTCTAAATCGGTTAAAAGGTTTATAACGAAATCCTTTCCTTGAATTTGTGCATAAAAGTATTAGTTACCAGGAAAATAAGGAGTCACCGCCATCTTAGTAAAATATTGTACTTAGTTTGCGGGTTTCTGAGTATTTTTAGAATATTATTGTTCTAGACTTAAAAACTAATAAATATGTCATCATCATCACCATTTCAGCCGATAGACTAAATAGCCTCCCCCAAAGATCGCCACCACGACTGGCGCTGCACTGCTCGTATCCATAGGATTCCCACAACCATCACCAGGACGTCGAATTGAATAAGAACGACCAAAGAATAATGCCTCTTTTCTAAAAACACCGGACAAGGGCTCAGTGGCGAAGCGTTACCAAGCTAGAAAGCTACGGCTTGCTGTCAGTGAAGTCCATGTTACTCTAACTAAATGTCAGACTCGCACGTACGGTTCTAATTCATCCAGCTTCCCTTAGGAAATGTTTTACGCTTCGCCACTGCAAGGGCTAGTCCAACTCGCGCGCCGAAGGCCCCGTACATACCGAAAAAATTAAACTTCAAAGATAACTTTTGCAAACTTCTTCGCGTTTGCAACATTGAGTGTGATACGACTTTTCAAAGGTTATTCCGTTTGATTTCATTGAATTCATTCTCTCGAAAACTATAAGCATTTGGTACTTCGTTTGGGAACTGAACAATGAAAGGAAACCATGCCATGTTCAGCGCACGCAACTGAGAAAGCGTTAGGCTTAAGGTGCGTCCACATCTGACCAACGCGCCGCGAATGCGCCGCTCGCGCGAAGCACGCGCGCTGCACACGTGTATATTTATTGTAACTGTTTGCGCCGCGCGATTGGATAGGTATGTATTTACAACCAGCATGTACCTAAACAATTTCTCCTCTGCTGCACTGGGAGTGAAGAAATAGCATAGAATGCGTGCAGATGCTTATCATCCTGGCATGTCGTAAAAGTCGACTAAGGGACGGGTCCTCTCCAGCATGGTGGACTATCTGTATGGGCGATGGGCTGATCACCTGTCACCATACGGTTCATCATACCATCTTAGGACTAATTAATCGAACGTGGCCACAAGTAGTCTTGTGGCTCTGCCCACCCCAATTAGGGATTTCGGTCGTGATAATATGTATGTATGTACCTAAACCTTCCTAGAGAGTCGCTGGAAAATAAATGACTGTTTCATAGTATTGAATGCTTACGGGAAAAGAAATCGTGTGAGTCGCTGCAGGGTATGGTAGAGGGCGGGTCGTCATCCTTGCACGGCCGGGGCGAGGCCGAGGCAGTGGAGCCTGGCGAGCTGGTGTCGTCGCGCGCGGGGTAGCTGTGCCGGTAAAGCGGCGGCGTGCTGCTGTCATCGCGGACGCTCTGCACACAACCCACCTTATTTGCAAACATAATCATTAGCGGAACGACCAGGGCCCCAATTCTCGGTGCATTCGAGATAATCTCACAATCGTCAGATTAAACGTCAGTGCATACAGTCGTTTGACACAACTGTATGAATCTGACGTTTAATCTCGTAATCAACATTATCTCGAATGCACCGAGAATTGGGGCCCAGTGCCCAAGTTGGAAGTTTTATTCAAATGGTTTTAGAGTACCTATTTATTGTGTCTCGCCTAATACGTACTTAATTAACCATTAAGTACCACTTATGTCGGATTTTACTGATAATTTAATAGATGGTTAAATGCTTCACAATTGATTAGCGGCTGTCGAATATACTGTTGGGTAGTTTTAATCATCTAGTAGTTGGTGAAATCCAGCCTTAGTCTAGTTAAGACTGAGTAGGGTAGGCCGGGGACAATTGAAACGATTTTACTTTAACTGTAGTAAAAGATATTGGTCATTATACATCTATCTTCAAATCGAATCTTTCAAACATCCTGAAAAAAAAAACAGAATTCGAAACGGTCGTCTCTCCCACCTTACTCTTCGGCGTTAACCAAAGAAATTATCAATAACTTCGGCTGAACGTAGTACACGGTGGACCGTAATTTTTTGCACCTTTACAAATATGACAAAGACAAAACTACAAATTTCATTAGGTATTTATTACAATAAACAGTATAAAATTAACGGTCTAAATTATCTCCGTCTTGTTGCTGGCACTCCTGCAACCGACTACGTAATTTTTAGGGTTCCGTACCCAAAGGGGTTAAACGGGACCCCTTTACTAAGACTCCGCTGTCCGTCCGTCACCAGGCTGTATCTCATGAACCATAATAGTTAGACAGTTGAAATTTTCACACATGATGTATTTCTGTTGCCGCTATAACAACAAATACTAAAAAACAGAATAACATAAATATTTAAGAAGGCTCCCATACAACCAACGTGTTTTTTTGTCGTTTTATATATAATGGTACGGAACCCTTTATGCGCGAGTCCGACTCGCACTTGGCCGGTTTTGGAAATGATGCCGCCAATTACTGAATCTGCGGCACTTTGCGAACGCTATCATCACTACTGGTACGTAACCGCGCTAGGACACTCACTTATGCGGCGTAATCCATATTCAGTCCTATAAGGGTCAAACTCCAAGAAGTGGAATATTTGCTGCCGGTGCAAATAAATGCTCTGTTTTATTTTAACAAATTAACATAATTAAATACCTAAATATGTTCACTTTAATTAAACCTCTTACAATATACTACAAAAGTAATAGTAGTTTATGCAACGGTTGCATAATGATAGGCCTTAAAACACTAGCGCGGTTTTCATGAAACGAGCCGATAGGCGAGTTTCATAATAAGATCGCACGTGTGTTAAGGCCAAATTATGCAGAATTGCATACATAACTTTATTTACACACATATTATAAATCCTCCATGATGGGTTCAGAAACAATATTTTCTGGCAACAAGTTAATTATTTGTTGCAATCGTGGCTGCATATTTCCGATATCCGGCGCATTTTCATATCACACACACTCCCAGAAGACTACTTACTATTCATATTTTCAACTAAAATGTAAATTACAAACAACTTTTTCTATTCAATTCAACAACAATTCTACTTTCGTTCAGCAAAACACCAACATGGCGGCAATTCTATCCTCCGTCAAGACCATTTTTTTTTAAATCATAGACAAGCGAATGAAGTCTCTATTCTCATGTCACTCGAGATCAAATGTCGTTCGGTTTATATTAAAAAAACATACTGAATTGATGTTTCGTATCAATAACTGTTTAATATCTATGGATACTAAAACAGAGACCCACTTGAGTTTTGACAGCAGTTCCAAATTTAATCTCATTTCTTTACTAAAAACGATAAAGAAATAACATTGCAGCACTGGTTTTTCCTAATTGGTTGTCAAAATGGTGGTCATTTCCTATGGTTTTTGATTAAACAATGGAGGTTTTATGATATGGGTGTAGATAAAATAAATTCAATATCAGGTTATTGGAAAAAATAAGTAATAAAAATAATTTCGAGATTAAAAACTAACACCAGAAATAAGCATAAAATAAATTAAATTTAACGGTTATTATTAGTTATTGTGGCCTCAAATTTTATCCAATTCCAAGTTATTGTAAGCATTATTGAAGAGAGAAAAGAAATAAAAGAGAATTATGTCAAAATATTTTATCCGACAATGTGAGCATCATTTCAGTGAACGCAGTTTTGATTGTGAAAAAATTGTGTTTTTGAATGCAACGTCTACATGTGTATGGCAAGTTGTTGATGGAGATGTAGACGAAGTGGCTCTCATGAGATTTTTTCTCCAAAAACAAAATAAAATAGTGTTAAGTATCTATTGATTCAATATTAACAGAGCGTACATCAATAGGTCATCATATCGGGAACGCGTTTCCTAACTCGGAATATTGCAAAAAATACGTTTTATAGTTTTTAAAGGGTAAAAATGTTATTTTTTAACTGTATTACAAACCTCACAAAAACGATCCGGTGCCTAATGATGACACTCACTTTAACAATAAAATTATAAGAGAACTGATTAGTTCTGTGCTCTGTCAAAGTAAATATTGTGTAAACACAATTTTAGTGATGATTTAAGGGAGAATTTCAAAAAACTTGTACGTAATTAATTGCTTTTAATTTGACATGACATGTAATTTAAACTGTATATTATATTGAGTAATGAATAAACTAAACTAAACTAAACTAATCACCAAGGTGGCATATTCAAAATCCCTTTTTATGATGAATATACCCAGCAGCTTGTACTTCGACGATTAGGTGGTGAATTTCAAAAAAATTGTACGTAATTAAGGCGTAGTTAAGAAAAAGTTTAAAAAGTTCCTCTGTGTTACGAAAATTAATCATACAATTATATACATTATTAATTGTAGCCATAAGGCATATAATTGTATTGCTAATTTTCGTAACGCAGAGGAACTTTTTAAACGTTTTCTTAACTACGCCTTAATTACGTACAATTTTTTTGAAATTCACCACCTAATCGTCGAAGTACAAGCTGCTGGGTATATTCATCATAAAAAGGGATTTTGAATATGCCACCTTGGTGATTAGTTTAGTTTAGTTTAGTTTATTCATTACTCAATATAATATACAGTTTAAATTACATGTCATGTCAAATTAAAAGCAATTACATGGAGATCGTCAAATAACTAAATATAAGCATTCAAAATAATAAAAATAAAATTGTTAACAGTTGAAGAAATAATAATATAAATAGGATGTCATATTGGGTCTCCTCAAGGGATCGTCATTTCAAAGTAAATCTAAATGTAAAACAACAAAAAAGAAATAGGTAACAAAGCAATAATACAGAAAAATGTCAAATTACACTGAAAACCAAAATCATATTGATTTAGACTCATATTGAACTTATTGAACAAATTGACACAACACGTCTGGTCTAGTCTAGCCTGACGTCAGATTCACTAATGCGGCTGCAGGGATGCGGTTTGCGCAATTAGTTTAAAGGAGCGTGGAGTTTATTCATGCATAGGGAATGCAATAACTGGTCAAATTTCATATCCGGGGTTTCTAGGGGTTATGACCGAAAAATAACCGGTTATTTAGATTATTTGAAAAAATCTATGAAATGTGGTCTAAATATGCAGGATAAATGAACATAACAATTTCTTTGATGGTTTTTTCATCAACGTAAATTACAAACATGAATTTTTATCCAACTGCGCAAAGCCGGTTTTTAATAAATGGGGTACCATATTGATACTTGAAAGGTAAAATATCCTAAGTGAGTTTTTTTGTCATAATGAGTTTTATTATGTACCCATACGTTATATATTGTTAGAATCGCCTGATTTCAGAATCGCATGACGTCAAAGACGAATGCAGTCTGAAAACGGCGCGTTTATTTGAAATAGTCAAAAATTTGATGGATAATCTTGGCGACTTGGTTATGTCTATGCAGGTATTCAGTATTTGCGAGGCGAGAACAACCGGAAATAATATGACGTATCGACTCACCCGGGCAATGACATGCCGGGCAAAAATGTGTGCCATCTTTGAATATGTATTTCCGGTAGTTATAAGTTTTTTATAATTATTATTACCATTTTTTTCCATGTTTTAATTTTTAAGCCAACTAGAAGTAGCTACTTTATATTTTGTCTTGCCAGCGATTCACCGCCAAAACTGCAACTTTCTGAGACTTATAAGTAAATCGGGATCCATTGAAGGCACCTACATGATCACCATTCCGTATTCTGGTAACATTGTTGTGTTTATACTTACTGCAATAGGTACCGACATACAGGCTGATCTAAGTGACTCGAAACAGTGTAAAGAATGCTCGGTGTGTGTGCGGCCGGTTCTCCTTAGCCTTTGCGTACGCCTATGCCCGATTAGATACGAGCTTTTGGGTGAAAGAGAACATCATAAACCTGGACATATCCACATAGTGACGGCTTAGGCCTAATTTTCAATCGTTTTCACCATAAAAGGCTTACACTAAGAAGCCGAATGAATGTAGGGTGTACATGCTATGTTTTTTTTTACTTAAGTGTCACTTTATTAAAACTCACCCGAAGCGCTTGTCCGACAGACTGGCCCAGCGCGTACTGCTCGCCGAGGTGGCGCGCGAAAGCCTTGCCCGGGTAGAGTGGGTGGAAAGCGCCTCCGATGGGCCGAAAAGCGCCGCAGCCGAAGCTCTGCAGCGCGGGGTGCAGAAACTGCGGCGCCATGTGGTGCAGGAACCCCTCCATTATCGATGCGCCACTCTATAAACGTACCCAAATAAATCACCGAACCATTAATTAGCTATAAGATTTCTCGCAAGCGAAAAGTTTCCGCTACCTGCAGTACAAATATGTATAAGTACAAGAATGAAACATTTAAATTGGCCCAAAGTGCCAATAACTTACAGCTATTCTTTTTTTACTAGAAATGTTGTAAAATACGCGGGTTACGACCACTGCTGGAGCCAATACTGATATTTGTTTGCTTTGAGAGCGCTTTTACGTCGTCAATGTGGTTAGCTAAACACTTCAGTTCAGTAGCGGGCCGGCCAGCTTTGAATAGAAACAATAAACTGTGTACATTTTTGTGACTGACAATGTTGGTGGTCGTTTTTCATGAATTAAAAGGGTAATATCTTGAGTAGGGACAGCAAAACAAAAGGGAGGGCTGTTATTCGCGAGTAATTTATGTATGTACTCGTACCCTATACCCTATATTTAGGTATACATATAACCAGGCAATTATATAACTTGAGTAGCCGTATGCGACTGCGTGATCGTACGGTCAGGGCGGACCTGTGCAAAGGCAAAGTCAGTCGGCCGGACTCGATTTAGCGGTTGTACGGCCAGATCCTACTAGACCGTATTCGTCTGCCTCACTAGTATAGAGAAAGAGGTTGTCAGTCGGCCGGACATGATTTAGCGGTTGTACGGCCAGATCCTACCAGACCGTATTCGTCTGCCTCACTAGTATAAAGAAAGAGGTTGTCAGTCGGCCGGATCCTTTTGCAACTGATACGACCGCCGTATACGGCGGCCGGACTAATTGGTCCGCGAGCCAGCAACAGATTTTCATACCCTCCCGGCCGATAACTGGTACAATGATTCAGAGAATTGTATCATGAACGCCTCGTGAACGTCAGCTGCGGCTTGGTGGGTGGGTTGAGCAGCAGTAACGTCCCAAACTAGTCTTTTTTTTGTTCATCGCCTCCCCGCTGGGAATTTGCTATTTTTGTTTAGATAAATGAAGAAATGCTGTGATTAGTAAATTCCGGCTAATCTCCATTAAATATCATTGGAGAGTGAGGGAGAGAAATCTAATTAGTTTTGACGTATTGATATGTTATATTAGGCAAAGTGTGGTCGATGTTGCACCTAATCAGTAGCCATGCAAACAATAGGACCTCTTGTGCCTTTGACGTACGCACGCTTTGCCGCGCCCCAAACAAAGTGACCGCGTTGTTGTCTGTTCGGATCGGATTTAGAGCCGACAATTTAATAATTTTATACAGGCTCAATTTACTTATTGCTACGAAATGTAATAGAATGACAATGAGTTAATTATTCAAACAGATATAACTAACATAAGATAAGTCTAAAAGTCGATAAATAAATTTTCTAGTATAAGCATAAACCTTGAGCAAAATTACCCTCGCTACGCTCAAAATGCAATAACCCGCACTCACCGTACATTTGCCATTTTGTTCCCTTGTGTCAATCTACTATACTATGTTAACTTAATTGCATGCTCTATAAGGAACGGGACCAATAACGGGTGCGACACATTTGACGAGAAATTATCCAGTTTTCTGAACTATTATATTTTTTTATGCTTCGAGTTCAAAAGCATCCACTTTATGCTGACGCCAAAGGCCGGAGGGTCCGGTTTGATGACGTCACTAGTAGATATAATTTGATTATCTTTGACATAGCAGCCTGCTCCGGTATGTATTAGATCGATTAGACGAGATCAAACGTTTAGTCGTATGTAAATTTCTCCTATATTATTTTACGTGAAGTGACATCTTAACTGGCACTGCTTGGCTACCTACATGAGTTCAGAAACATTCTGTTTCTATGAATATAAATAAAACATGAAAACTTACACATTTTTTTATGTAAAGACATAGTAAAATTAGTGTTAGTTCCAGCAAATTCGAAGTTCGAAGTATTATTAGATCCGTAACGTAACTACTGGTATTTATACAAATACCTAAACAAAAGTTGTTGGTGTCTTTCGAAATTATATTATTTTCACATTTGCACATAGTGGTAATTAAAGAACTCAACTAAATTGTATAACATTAAGGCGAGGAAAGTCCAAGCGCAAAATTTCTCATTTACCCTTAACACCGAGCTTGCAGCGCTCCATACATACACCAGTGGTGGGATTCTCTAACGTGCACAGCGGCTGATCAGCGTATAAAAGAAATTATTAATTTAGACTGTGCCTACTCTGGGACGCTACGTGTATCAGCACCTTTCCCGCTGTGCATCTTGGTCGCACCATCTGGACGGCGGGAGCAACTGCCCAAGCAGCGGCTCAGGTACTCCATACTTGGAAATTATTTATTTGTCCCGCTTACGGTGGAAACGACCTGCTGTTGGTGCTCTGAAGCCAAAATATTTCTCAGGGAAATCGGACATCGTTTACGAGAGAAGGGTCTCGACCCCCGCTCTGGGTCATTCCTGGTGCAAAGGTTGTCTATCGCGGTTCAACGCGGTAACGGGGCGAGCGTGATGGGCACCTTTGCGCCCGGAATGATGCGGGGCGGGTTATTTGAGTAGTTATTTTTATTGTCTTGAGTTTATTTTATATATTTAAATTATATTTAATAAAAGAAAATGTAAATATTATAAACAAACAATAAAAGTTTCAAAAAAATTCAGGCTAACAACGAAATCATTCGATCCTAATTTAATAGTGACTCTCATCGCTGATTAGCCGCTGCGCACGTTAAAGTGCAGTTACACGAGCAACTCTTCACAACAATTTATAGCCCGCAACTATTACTTCGTACGAGTATGTTAGAGGAAGATGCCTATAGTTGCCGGCCACACATTGCCGTAAAAAAGTTTTTTTTTCTTTTATTGTTTAGAGACCTTGAATCACTTTACATGACTGTACAGCCGCCCCATTGTAACTTAAGCTAGTGACGGCAACAACAGCCAATAAAGATAAATATTCACTAACGTGCTACTTTTCAGAGGCGAAGCGTGAGGGTAAGCCGGTGCATAATTTCTTAACTCAAACATTATAATATTATTAATTATTTAATTTATTAACATAAAAATTGCATATTACATATTTTTTTATGTAAATATAATATTTAATGAGTTATAATATAATGTTTAAAAATAGAAATAATACACCGGCTTACCCTCACGCTTCGCCTCTGCTACGTTTTATTTATTCTGTAAAAAAGTTGTTCGTGTAACTGCACTCACGTGGCTGAGCGTGACAAAGTCACAACAAACCAACAGACCACAGTTTAATGCATGCAGTGCCACTCGTAGTGCCACAATATTACGGAAGGGAAAGGCAAGTTTGAATAGATACTTTCAGAGATCGCAAAGGGAATAAACGTCAAATTTGGATAATAATATGGATAGGTATGCCTCAAAATAACACACTAAATTAAAATAATTACTTAAATTTATTCTGAACTATAAATCTGTACTAGTACATCCGAGTGATATTACTAATTGTTTTTGGATGGCAATTGATCTGCCAACGCTCGCGGCTTGTACTTAACGACAAATTTACTAGATTTGCCTGTGACTGCGTTTTATAGTCATTTTAGATTTATAATCTCAAAATCTTGCGATTATCATTTTGTAAAACAGAACTCACCGAAAGTGCTATGAGATATTTGAATTTTCAATTTTCAAGTGTCATTTGAGAAAATGAAGTTTTGTATTCGTAATTTGAAATGATCATCATCATTTCTCTGTTTATCGTTGTTGCCCCACGGCGCATCAAAGCTCGCAAAATGGTAGTGATGATTAAGTAAAGAAAATAAAATACTGTTATTTTTAAATGAATTAAATCATATGGATTCAGAATGAACTAAAGTTCAAATTAATTCATTATATTAGCTTAATTAAAGTACTAATTACAAAAATAAATTAAGGTATAAAACGTGTTATATAATCGAGGAATCGTATCATCTGTTTGCTTTACCAAAGTCGTATATTAGTCAAAACCGAAGTTGTGAACACAAACATTTATTCATATTAAATAAAGTCCAAATTTCAAGACAACACATACCGGATAGAAAGTATATATACATTGACCAACATTTGAAATACTTCTAATATTCCCTCTTGCAACTTATGGTACGTATAAGAGGCATTTTTGTATTCATAGCACATTTTTAGGGTTTCGTAGTCAAAATAGGAACCCTTACCGTTTCGCTATGTCCGTTTGTTTGTTTTATGGTAAGTCCTGAAATCCAATATGGCGGATGCTAGAAGACATTTTGTTTCTTGATATTTTTCCACCCATGCATTATTGGTATCAGAATTAATCTTTTCCATTAATATATAACATGTTGGAATTTATAAGTAGGTACTTTATAAACTTATATAAATATTTAAATTACCTAAATTTGGAATTATTTCAAAGCATAACACGTTAAACTAAAAAGATGAAAACATTTTGACTTCGAATAGCTATTATAGGATTTTTTGTATATTATAATTAATATTTTTTTAGACAATACCTCTTCCTTAAGATTTAAAGAGAAATGTTGAGTAAAAAATACTTGTATTTTATAAGCTGCATTATGAACCTAAAATCGTTACAATAAGAGCCACTTTACGAGCAGCTATGTTGAAAAATCAATAGGTAAATTAAAAAAGCGTAATATAAAACATGCGATAAAACCGGTATGATCTCGTTTCGAGCACAAGCATTGTAAATTACTATTTATTGCTTTAATACAATTAAGGGCTTTAATTTGTAAATATTTCAATACAAAAAAAAACATAAATTTATTTGTTTCCTGATTCGCTCGGTGCGCAGTGTGCTCGGACCCTTACGTGGCTTGCGAGCAGTTGGCGCGCGTTACTTGCAGCTATCCGTTCTATTGTTGTTACACGTAAACACTCGAGAAAAGAATAGTATGGCCGGAACTGTCGGCGTTAATACCTCCGAGCGTAAACGTTATGAAATGATACGTATGGTGCATGAGAATGCTAGTTACAAATATTGCGCACCCGCAGTTTTTCTAGTAAACTAAACTACTTAGTATGAGCTACAGAGTGATACCGAAATTGAATCCTTATTTGAGTAGGGTATCAGTCTTGAGCGCGGACTAATACAAACAAAACAGCCGTCGTTGCGTTAAGAGGACCAACGGCAAAAATCAGCCTTTTCATACAAAAGGCCATAACGATTTCTACCCCTTAAATGTTAACCGATTTTGACAAATTTTTGAAGGTTGTCAGTCAGAAAAATATCTAGGTCTATACGTTTTTTGAATTTTGATTAAAGATCAAGAAAGTCAAATAATGCCGAAATAAGTTTTGTATCAGAATACTGAAACGACAATAAAACTGAATTTATTGATTATGGTGAAAAAATCAAAACGTATAGACCTAACTTTGTTCTGACTGACAACCTATCAAAAGATGGTGAACATCGGTTAACATTTAAGGGGTGGAAATCGTTATCACTTTTTGTATGGAAAGCCATAGGTTCACACTCCTATTAAGAGGGCGCCGACCGTCAAGTGGCGCCCTCATCACTGTTATTGTGTTTTCTATTAAATGAAAGTATTTTATTAAAATTGAAGCCGTATAAGTTGTTACGCAACTTAATACACAACGTATATGCTATGTAATATAGGTTTGCAAAGTATAACCCTCATCTAATCAATTTAATAGAAAATAGTGGCCGCTATTTTCTGTTAAAATGATGACGTACCGTTTATACTTTGTAAAGCTATATTACATAGCATATAAATTGTGTATTAAACGGCGCAAAAACTTATATGTGTTTGATTTTGATAAAATACTTTAGTTTAATAGAAAACACAATAACAGTGATGAGGGCGCCACTGGACGGTCGGCGCCCTCTTAAAAAGTTGGAAAAGTTATAGAACTTGCGTGCATTTATAGAAGTTATATTTTACAGGAAAAGGAAGACAAAACTCCAAATAGTCATAGAACGAGGTTATTTCCGTACCTTTGTAATGTCGCTTCTTACCCAAAGTGGCATAAGTACCTTTCACGATAAAGTTCTGTTCAGAAATTTTTCACCACTTTGTCCGCGTTGATATTTTAACCTCAACTGTACTTAATGCCATCCGCCAAACCCTTTTAACCGACTTCAAAAAAAGAGGAGGTTCTCAATTCGGTTGTATTTTTTTATTTTTTTTATTTTTATTATGTTTGTTACTTCAGAACTCCGTCATTTATAAACCGATTTTGAAAAATATTTTTTTAATCGGTAGGGTATACCTCCAGTTTGGTCCCGTTGTCTTCAAAGTTGAGATATGATCAGAGGATCTATGAGGAATCGATGGAACTCTTCAAATATTATAGGCAATCATAAAGCAATTTTAGTATTTTCTGTAATAACTCAAGCAGTTACGTTTCAAAAGCATTATTTGGTGAAGTGGAACTGTTGATGAAGACCATAGATGATCACCGGAACTCCTAAATATTGAGTATTTCACGGTTGGCTATTAAATTGCTGTATAAAGTTGTGAAGAAACTTATGTCCATGAAAATCCATGTAGTAAAATTGAAGAACCAGGAGAACTCCTCAACGATTGACATCCTTGCACCGTGGATAGCAAGAGTTTGTAAATGGTGATGAGCAATTTTTTGGCATTACAGATATAGTGAATAATATGTTTCCATCGGTAAAACTCGGATCTCAATCGGAAGACGACGGGACCCGAAGTGTCAATTATTTATTGTATTAAATGAGTGACATGTTTATATTCATTAATATGAAACTTTATTATTTACTGTCAAATGACAAAATGAAAAATGACAGCATAAGTTATAATGGCTACTGGCCCCCAATTCTCGGTGTTTTCAAGATAATGTCGATTGCAAGATTAAACGTCAGATTCATACAGTTGTGTCAAATGACTGTATCCACTGACGTTTAATCTCGATTGTTAGATTATCTCGAATGCGCCGAGAATTGAGGGCCTGCTGAAGCTAATTGAGAGAGCACGATAAATACGAACTTTTCCGATAAAACACGATGGAAACTAATTATGCACTACATCTGCACGCTATTGTTACTTGTTGTAGTAAATGTGTGTTGTTAAATCACAGGATAATAAATAAAATGTAAACAAAAAAACTTAGGTACTTTTCCAAGGCTATTTGAAGTCGGTTTTTTTATTTTATAAATTATAGATTATAATTATTCGTAATTCATTTAATTACCTTCATTTGTAAGCATAAGTATATTCTTATCAGCGTTGAAATATGAGTTAGTATTGTGCAGGCAAAGACAACTATTTCCACCGGTTCTTTTCCATTAGAACGGACATCAATATATCAGATTGTAATAGGCCAATAGCAGGCAATAAAAAGGAGCTAGCCGCCGTGGAAGGAATTACAGCCGGGCCTGATTTATACTCGATAGGAATGCGCACCGCCCCTTTCAATAAGTTCGAGATAAGAATCATTGCGAGTCGTGCTACCGCTGAAGCATGCAACTAAAATACTAGTAAAAAGTGTGTTAAACTCCCTCCCCTAAAATTCAAAAGCAATTTGGTTTTTTATTTATTAAATAGCTACTAATTTTATTTAACGATGCTGTGAGGGGGAAACGGTAGAATTAAAAAAAGGACCTTCGTTGAATTGTTTTAGGTTATAAAATACATTTCATATATGATTATAAACATAAGTTTAGATTGTAACCTCAAAATCGAATTTTTACTTATATTATTTATTTTGAACAATTCCATTCCGCAAAACTTCTAGTGTCGGCTCACCAGCACGTCGAGCACGACCTGCCCGCGAGTCATTTGTCGCTCAGTGCATCCCTTACATATTTGACACGTTTGACAGAGACGTGTTGAGAGATGGGTTGGGTGCTGGTGTGGGACGCAACTTGTGTAGACACACTGGCCCCGTCGCATCTCCACGGAACCTCCACCAAAGCTGGCGACTCAGCAAAAGCTGCGCAGGAAACTCGGCAGAAACTCATTTTTTCAAGTCAAAACATTGATTTTACATCATATATAAAAACCCAAATAAAATTAAATAGTTTATTACCTTTTGCCCACGAGTATTAAGTACTCTGTGCCCACGAGTTCGCCCGCGTGGAATTCTTTTATCGCAATTTCCTCAGTAATTGTGCATTTTTCCAGGATAAAAATTTGCGTTGTGCATTTCTCCGACCTTTTAAGTATCGCTTCGCTAAGCAAAAAATCAACCCAATCCGTCGCTCCGACTTCACATGAAAGGGGAACAAACAAAAAAACAAACAAACAAACAAACAAACAAACAAACAAACAAACAAATTTTCGTATTTCTAATATGCCTATATGAAAGGAAAGTGCCTGTTCTGGGACGCTACGTGCGTCAGCACTTTTCCGGCTTCGCACGTTGGTCGCACCACGGCAGGAGCAGCTGCTGAGGCGGCGGCACTTAGGAAGCGGGATAGGTATTCTTGCCTCGGGAATTACTGATTTATCCCGCTTGCGGTGGAGACGTCCGGTTGTTGGGGCTAAGAGGCCAAACATTTTTTCAGGGAAGGAGAGGGGTCTCGACCGCCGGCCCGGGTCATTCCTAGTGCAAAGGTTCTATATTGCGATTTAACGAGGTAACGCCGCGAGCGTGTTGGGCATCTTTGCGCCCGGAATGACGCGGGGCAGGCTATTTGATTAGGCAATTTTATGATCTTGTTGTAAAATTTAAACTGTATCGTGTGACATATTTAATTATTATAAAATAAATAAATAACACTAAAATGTAAAAAAAAAACGTTTCTAATATTAGTAAGGATAATAATAAAAAATGTTAGTGACAAACTGCAAAGATATTAGAGTTTCTATTGTTTGCGTTTATGCCACAGATCGTTAGAAAATGGACCTTTACTTCCCTGAGTAGATACTATAAGTGAACTACATTTTAATTAGGTAATTCATAAACGAAACTTTGCATTCATGTAAGTTTCAGGAAAACAGCAACAGATCCTTTTATTGAGCCATCTCGAAAAAGCTCGTGACATATTAAGGCAAAGGCAATCCCAGGACAGAATGATTACGCGACTATCCGAGTAAAAGGTCAATAAGTATAGCTGGGGCACAATAGCAAACCCCTCGGTGTTTCTTCATGATCATTTCACCCGAAAGATCCCCCCAATGATCACCACAACGACCGATCCCGGGCTGCTCGGATTCAGCGGGGTCCCGCAATCTTCACCTGACGAGTCCACCGTGTCGACCCACGATGTGCCTTCTCAATGTTTATCAAACAGTTATTACACGGCAGGGAAATACGTGTGCTTTAATGAGGGCCTATATTCGATATACCCGCCATATCGTCCGCGTGGAAATCGGTTAAAAAAACGTGCCTAAGGATATGGCCGCATTGGAGGTGACTTGCTTCGTGCCTAGATCCTAGCGTGTCGCCTGGCTACCAACCTCCTAGAAACAAACATTCTATAATTCTTGGAACCGGCTACACTGCGCGGCTGGCGCGATTATAAACGCAAGAAAACCTGCACGTCTAGCACGACCTGCCCGCGAAATATTTGTCGCTCAGTGCATCCATTACATATTTCACTAGTATGACAAAGACGCACTGAGCGACAAAGGACTCGCAGGCATATCGTGCTATCCCCCTTGGAGCACCAGACCGGGACCCCAAGGTGGAGAAAAACTGCAATACGAAGGGTGTCCGATTCTAAGATCGTGTCAGTCATAGGCGAGCGATAGGCGCGAAGCGAGCTGCCGGCCTCCTTTGTTCCAACTGCCTGTCTGGCAGTTACAGAATGAATTTAGTGCTTCATGCTACACATCAAATAAATTCGCTTTGCAAAATAGTTAAAAGTATCATTACCATTAAGTGCCAACAAAATGATGGTGTGAGCCCATTATTTATATCTTGGAAGCCGCTGAAGGTATCTGTGAAAATTTTAAATAATATTTAAGCTGACAAAAAAGAAACTTTTAAAATTAAATCCGATATGTTTTTTCCCTTTAAATATATCCAGCAGCGGCGTACTAAAAAGTAGAAATCACTTATCATTTTCAATGCTTATGCAATTTGTTGTGCGCGCCCAAACGTTGATCGTCACAATTGCACAATTAAGGATTGGAATTGCGCAGCGAACAAGCGATATTCTTTGGGAAATAATTAAATTTAATTATATTAAAACGTATTTATTTCACTCGGTAAATTTTACAGTAAGTACCAGGGGTCCCTGTAATAATTGGTTTTGCCAGTATGGCGAGGAACTAATTATAGTTTTATAAGAAGTTGACAGAGTAAAATTTTGTTAAGAACTATGTTTAACCAAAAATACAATTATTGTATAGTTAACAGAGTGCCTTTTATGTTTGGTTACAATTTTATAGTTCACTAATTTAAAACATAACGGTAAGTATACAGTGTAATGGGTTTAGTTACAGTATTAAAGTTTATGGATACAATTTTGTATACTTTTTGTAATTTTGTAACAACGGAAAGATTTTATCCTTATCCGTACTAGAAATATTGAATTACTTTGCTATTCCGCGAAAACAGTAGGGTAAAATCGTGCAAGTAGCGGCGCTTGTGTTAAATAGTTTTGTTCATGCAATATTCCCACCCTCCCTCCGCATATAATAAAATAAGCAACACAAACGCTACTACAACCACCATCACCACCACGAGCTGATAGTCCGACGCTCGGTCGAAGAATGCCTCAATGAATTTCTCATTCTTCGACCGAGCGTCGGACTATCAACTTTTCCTGAGGATGCCTCGTAGAGAGGCGAAACACGTGTCGAGCGGTATTTTTGGTGGTGGTGGTGGTGGTTGTAGTAGCGTTTGTGTTGCTTATTTTATTATATGCGGAGGGAGGGTGGGAATATTGCATGAACAAAACTATTCAACACAAGCGCCGATATTTGCATGATTTTACCCTACTGTTTTCGCGGAATAGCAAAGTAATTCATTATTTCTAGTATAATATGGATTTCCGCAAAGTAACGCCTGAATCTATTAACTACTTATCTAGCGTATCTAATACTAATTTCGCTAACCAGCTTCACGGAGCCAGTTAATAGTAGTTAATGATAAAAGTGTAGGTATTAAATAGGTATATTCCCAGGATTCGCTGATAAATATCAGCGGATATATATCATTGATATTTATCGTCTAAACTAGAAATTTTGCCGAACCGATGATTACGCTAGCAACACTTGGCAAAAAACTACAATTTAGCATTTAAGTAGCAATTTTATTAGAAATTTCGGGTATTCACCATATTACATACATGTAAGGTTAGCTTACTTATTATTGAAATTGACTGATTAATTAAATTCAAAATTTGAAACCAGCATAATATTCAAAAAAAAATATAATCACTTATAACTTGAATTTTATTAAGTGTTGATTAAACAAGATTGATTGTGTAACACGAAGATATTATTATTTTGGTAATTTTACAATAAATAAGTACTTTAATTAAATAATCAAACTCAAGTTTTATTTTACTCTTTTGGCATATTCAATTTTATTATATGTAAGACCGCATCGCATCGCATCGCATTTTTTTATATATCGGATATTTTGATATTTATTATAAATATCGGATGTTTACGAACCCTGTAAATTCCTTACCAGGGGGGCTAGCACGACATGCCCACGAGTCGTTTGTCGCTCAGTGCGTCTCTGTCCAACTTGTCAAGTATGTAAGGGATGCACTGAGCGACAAACGACTCGCGGGCAGGTCGTGCTAGACGTGCAGGTGACGATTGAAGACACGAACGTAGCGAGTATTTTCGACGGCGGATATAACTTTCACGCGGCTTTGCTTGTAGCGAATTCAAAATATTTGCAAGGAGATTCATTGTAACGACCCAATAAAGTTCATAAACGCCGACGGAAATTATTTGAGAATGTAGTCTTATCATAGATAGAGTAGACTTTCAGACTGGTCTCTTTAATGTCAAAGTTGGAGACTGACGATAGGATCCACGAGGAATCAACGGCACTCCTCAAATGTAATATTTTCATTGTTTTTATTCCATTTTGATTTTCTGACATTAGTGTTTCTTTAGTTTTAATTTTATTGCATTTTTTTCACATCTGTTTTCTTTTATTAAGTATTAATTTTATTTGTGACATCTGAAATTTAATTTTAAGACATTTATTTTGATTATTTCTAGAATTATTTCTAGACGTTATTTTTATATTATTCTATTTCAACTGACGATCTTTTTGTGAATTCATTATCTTTAACATATAATTTTTGTAATGTAATTTTCTTAAAGAAATAAATGACCTACCTACCTACCTATTTAAACATAAAGCGATTTTGCCATTTTCTAAGATTACTGGGGTGTGATTCTATTACATAATACTTCGTTCATGAACTCGCCGGCGAGCATAACTTGAGCCATCAGTGCGTATAAATTACGTGTTCATGCGTGTCTTCGGCCTTGGCAAAGATCTTAAAGGAACATATGCCTATCAGTACAATTTCGTGTACCATGTCTCATAGAAGGTTGTCAAACGCCAGCGCCATGGCTTAACCATACCCTATTGCTGATGTCTTTGTTCTTACGACATACACACAAAAGTCTAATATTGCTTGATTCACACGCTATCATATTGTGGACGGTGAGGTCGGTGGTGCTGCGGTGTCACACACAAGATGCGGGAGGGCATTTTTCAATTATAAGAGTGTCACTTAAATGGGTGTCATGGATGGTGGTTTACATGCGACTGAAGCTGCGATGGTGTCACATTCGCATTCTGACACTTCAAAAGTAAGCATGGCGAAAATTGCTTTGAACAGTTCCTTACTATATATTTCAATGGAACTTGGTCGTATTTCGAACCAGCCGGTCACGGACGTAGGCAGGTAGCTCCGCATAATGCGTACGCGCGTGTCAATTTATGATTATCGGATGTAATAAGCGACGGGATTTGTTAGACAATAACATAGCTGCTGTATTTGCCAATGCACTCCTCAACGGTCATGTCGAGTAATAGACAAAATTATATGCTATTGTTATCAGCCCGTAGTGGAAATAGCAAAGCTGTTATTATTATCTCATGTTCAGTAAAATCGAAGTCGGTGGCAAGTTGGTAAATTAGGGATATATGCATAATTTACTGGCCACTAACTTATATTGTTGATTGAAAAGTTGATTGGCTGCGTGGAACTTCTAATCTTACCTATCTATCTATATCTTATCTCATCTTAACACATTCAGTGCCGACAAACGCTTTGTAGCGAAAATGCGCTACGAACGGTGAACCCAACTATCGGGTTCTCGGCACTAAATGTGTTAATCAATAGCTGTCCCCAAGACCTAGGTGGCTATAAGGTTTCGTTCCCGGTTCTCGTTTCTCGACACCCCGGGATTTTTTTGAAAAATAACGGTTTACGTAGAAACTAGAGACCGAGATTATCTTACCATTTTTAATTTCGAATGACCATAGAGGATCTTTTATGATTTAAAGTTGGTTAGCAACCATTCGCACTTAAATTTTCAATATTTTTAATAAAGTCCTTGTATTATTACATAATAGGTATTATTAACGTGAAAAATAATTAATATAATATAATATAATATAATATAATATAATAATTCAAATCGAAGGACAAATCCAGAAAATAATCGCCACGATATCGTCGCTGCGCGTGCAATACCGCGGAAGAGCACTTTATAAAAACCGCGTATCTGCGTTTTTTGCGATTTTACAGGAACAAGAAAAAACTGACTTAAATGACTGAGATATACAGTTTTTTCTTGTTCCTGTAAAATCGCAAAAAACGCAGATACGCGGTTTTTACAAAGTGCTCTTCCGCGGTATTGCACGCGCAGCGACGATATTAAATCCCTCAATTAATTGACAAGCTTGCGAAAACCGTCTTATAATCCTAAGTAAAGAGTGTAAAATACAGAAAGTAAATTTAAAAAATCAAGAAACCCAACTGTGTTAAACGTGAAGTTTAAATCAAAAATCTAAAACCAAAAAGTGTAAAAAATTAATTTTACTTAAAAACTGAAAATAAAAAAGCAAGTTCAATAAGTAGTCTAGAATTGTGTTAATTCATATTGAATAACTACACTTTTGAATTAGTTTCATGATCGCTACACACAAAACAAATAATAAATACTACCTAATGTGGAACAAAGCGACTGTAACAGTCGGGACCCATTAAAAATCGAGACGAGCACAAATCTTCCCACTATTTAAACAAGAAATTAATGGATACTTAAAGTATTTGAGTTAAATGTATTTATGAAAGAAATAATTTACGAGTATAATAGGAGTGAAACTTTTTCTAATTCCTGGAAATCAGGTAAAAACACACTGGATGTCAGATGAGTGCCACGAAAGATACTAATATTATCAGAAAGCAGTAAAAAGGATACAACATATATATCATTTTACATATCAAGATATATTTATTTAGTTATGCATTTATGTAGAGAGCACACTTTACTGAATTAAATAACAATTAAAACAATACACAACTATCTACCTACCTATACACATACCTTGTGAATACACAAAACTATATTGAATTTAATTATGGAGTAAAAATATCCGAATTAACTTAATTTATGATAAACTAAGCAGGAAAAGCCGTGAAAGTGCAATGCTTTTATTAATTATTATAGTTTTCGCGTTCCCTATCTGTATATGTTACACACAAAAGCGACTTGTAACAATAGGCATATATGTTAAAATAAAACGTCAGCAATAACAAGTAATAAATAAGATCACAACGCCGAAGTAATTATTTATAAGAACATTTTGAAAAAGTAAGAATTGTTAAACAATTTTATTTTTATTTCAATGTTCGAAACCAACTTACAAATAACTTAATAACATTAAATTTCATAATTTATTTCTATCAGCGACAAACAGATGAGATGACTACGCACAGTACGTTCTAAGGACTGTTAACTGTTTTATTTGTGTCAATTCTCTTTTATATTGAAAAGTTAAGGTAAAAAAGTTGTCCACTTTTTCTATAATAAAATGGAATAATCGGCGTGAATCGCACACCAATTAAATGCCAATTTTATTATTTACGGAAATAACGAACTTGTTTACTTATGGTTAAATAATGTTTTTTCATTAATGCCAAATACAAATTATCCAACAAGTTCTTATAAAAGTAAGAAAACTAGATTTCCTTAAACTCCTGCTTGGTTTTATTTCTTATGGAATAACCAAAAAAGTTCTTTTTCACTGAAAACCTTATTTCATTTCATTTCAAAATAATAGTCACAATAAAACTTACCTCGTAGCGGCGGCTACGCTGCGTCGGCACGAACCTGAGCTAGACGTCGGAAAAGACCGCGGACACCGCGCACTCGACGAGACGGGCGGGCGACGACTGCCGCCGCCGCCGCCGCCGCCGCGCTGGGCGGGCCGGGGACACGCCCCGCGGCGCCGAACAAAAATACCCATACATTTATTTGGTCGTCAGCAAATATTTGTACATTGCTAGTGGAACCCAGCTTTATCAGAATCGTTGTAAACCCGTTGAAACATTAAAAAACCTGATTATGAACCTTTTTCAATTTAAAAATGATCCAATAAGCCAGAAGTTTCTTTTAACTTTGGTGTAAATCTATTCTATTTATGTGAGTTCTCAAAACGACTTGCCGTTCAGTGGCGAAGCATCAAATATTTCCTAAGGGAAGCCGGAAGAATTAGAACCGTACGTGCGAGTCTGTCATTTAGTTAGAGTAACATGGACTTCACTGACAGCTAGCCGTATCTTTCTAGCTTAAAACGCCGTCAGGAATCGGTTTGTATGCAGGCTCCGCCACTGTTACCGTTTATTAATTAAATATTAGAATGGAACCTACTGCTTTAGTTTGATGACTTTTAAAACTTGCTTCCCGAATGTGACATAGCCAAGATAAAGAACGAACAGGGCGGAGCATACCGACCACTCCCAGCCATGCTATGCCCCGAGAGAAAAGAAATCGATCCATTGTGGATTTGCATTATCTTTAATTTTATATGCGGGTCTGCGTTCCGATTCGATGACAACATTAGACTTTGGAACATTAATACTATGAGCGCATCACAAACACTTATTAATGAATTAAAAATGTTTACAACATCACAAACCTACTATATGCTCTTCTACTATTAAACCCAGAAAAACAAATAGAAAATAATTAATACTCGTTACACTGATGTCATTTACATACTTGTATATTTTTGAAACATTGAATAATATTTAAATACTAGCTTCTGCACGCAGCTTCGGGAACAAATGACATATATTCCGTACCTCAAAAGGAAAAAACGGAACCCTTATAGGATCACTCGTGTGTCTGTCCGTCCTTCTGTCACGGCCTATTTCCTCCAAAACTACTGGACCGATTGAGTTGAAATGTGGTACATATATGTAAATCGGTGACCGCAACACTGACATTGACGTAAATAAATGAATTTTAAACGTGGGGGCCACTTTTGGGGGTAAATTAGAATATGAAAAAAAAAGTTTTACAAAGTATAGCGTGTGACATATCTAATGAAAATCTTAATTTTTTTTTTTATTATAATATGATAAATATTTTTGAAGTTATTTAGAAATATGAGCGAAAAATTTACCTTTCCCCCCCTTATCTCCAAAACTACTGGGCCTAAAGTATTGAAAAAAATACAGAAAATTGTTCTTAACTTTTATACTATAGGAAAACCAGTCTATGGTATTTAAAGTAACATCACGGAACCCTCTCCACGCGAGTTTAACTCGTACTTGTCCGGGTGTTTTGGTGTTAGGATGGCAGGCTTGCACAGCCATTCTACATGTTTATCGTGGATATAACTACTATTTATTTACTTGTACTAACTTATAACTTGCAAATATTACTAATATCACTTACATATTACAGATACACCTCTACCTCAGGAAAATCCTACCTACTTACTAATATTTTTGTAGTGGTAGAGCCAAACAGTAATCCTCACTAGATGATTACTGTTCGAATGGGCCGGCTCGACCGGGGTAGTACCACACTCTCACAGAATATCGGCGTAAAGTAATAGCTTGCTATTGCGTTTCGTACGATGAGTGACGAGATCCGGAGGCCTATTCCCTCATCCCCATCTTATCCCCATTCCCCATCCTCCCTAGACTGGCAACGCATTGGCAGCACCTCTGGTGTTGCAGATGGCCATGGGCGGCGCTGACCACTTTCTATCAGGTGGGCCGTCAGCTCGTTTGTCGGTCAATTGACATAAAAAGAAAAAAAAAATAACCCGAAGCCCTATTTGACTCTGTTGGGGGATGATTAAGGAAAAACTGTGACATACGTGTTTCATAATTTCAATTAAACCCCCCATTTCACCCTCTTAGGGGCGGAATTTCGAAAAACCCTTTCTTAATGGATACCTACACTTCATACAGAACAGAACACACCCTTCGAATTTCATGTCTCTAGGACCAGTAGTTTAGGCTAAGCATTGATATATCAGTCGGTCAGCGAGTCAGTCAGGACTTTGAATTTTATATCTATAGATTTCTTTTAAATGATTTTATGTGTTTTTTTTTTTGAGAAAGTTCATCAAGGGAAATCTGTTTGTAGCGAGATTTTGATAAAGTGGAAAAACTCTGACACTTACGTAGCACTACACGGCACTGACTTTATTGTAGACCTACTACTTACGTGGCTACGAGCGTGCTACGAATCTTATAGCCTATTGACAGCTCACATACATATTGAAAAGTAAGTAAGGAAAACCAAGTAATATAATACAGATAAATAATGAATTTAAGGAATATAATAATAATACTAATATTTAATTTACGGTTTAAAAATACCGATAATAAAAAAATATATAAGTATTTTTATATTTTCTGGATAACTTTGTAACTTGTTTATAATAAATGTGCCGCACATCTAAGGCCACTAATTTGAGACTCTACATTTAAATTACATACCAATAAAAAAAATGATATGCCGCAAGAACTGCATTTAAAATTGTTCTACTCGTTTTTTTATATGCCTTTATTGGAATTTGTGTTTTGCTCATAATCGAAGTGAAAAGTAGAGTGTTTAACTAGCACATTCAGTGCCGAGAACCCGATAGTTGGGTTCACCGTTCGTAGTGCATTTTCGCTACAAAGCGGAAAAACGCTGCTAGCGCGTAGCGTTTGTAGGCACGGAATGTGCTAGAGAATAAAACCCTTTCACACTCGAAAACGCCTAAGTCTAAATCTCTCGTGTAAAATGGCTCATTTTAGTCCCTTGTTGAACAATCTACCATTATTTCAGATATTATATTCATTGACATTTGCTTTCGTACTATAAGTAATTGTTAGATGCAGCAGTTCTGAAAAAAAACTTGATTTAATAAATATAACATTATTGTTAAACATGTTCTTCATTCCTAAAGGATTATTTGGAGAGTAAAATATCAATTACGGAAATCGTGCTTATTGCACCATCTCATAATAAAAGCGAAGTCATTTATTACGCCGCTGACTACCACCGAGAGAGGGCAATAAAAATGAGAAATTATTTTTAATAATATTGTAAGAACAGGGCGCACGCACGGTGACACCACACAATATTTTGGTGGCTGTAATACCCGCCCTTAATAATATAACCGGGCATTCTTTGCTCGGAGACTAGTGGGTAATAACCTTGCCACTTACTTTATGACCTCGACGCAATTTTATGTGAGAGTAAACAATGATGAATGCGTATCAGTTTCATGCATAACTATGCGAGTATACCATTCGTATTCTAACAATAGAAATGTTAGTAGACGGATAGGTATTCGCCATAATCTCTGTTATACGATAGAATGTCTGTAACTTAAAGAGATCAATAGCTATGAATTTCATACATATCTAATATATCCATAAACATTAAATGTTTATAAAAACAGCAGATCATTTACGCAGCACAATTGGTATAGGTTTGGCTCAAAATGCAAATCAATTTAGTCATCACTCGATGTAAATAAGGGTACCATTGGTTTACTTTTCGCGAAAGCGATATCAATTGGTGTTGCGTAATTGAGTAGCAGTGCCTATACAGGCTTAAAAGCTTGGAGCGTTGGTCAAATGAAATTAAGAAAACGACTAGTCGCTCCACTTGAACAATGCACCTAGTAGTAAACCGACTTTGAAGTCTACAGGGTTTTGATTATAGATGGTTAATAGCGTAACCCTGAAAAGGTAGGCACTTCCATATGTACCTTACATCACACGACGTTACACGACGTAGGTAGAATCAGTAACAAACATTATTCCCTACAGGGAGGGAAAACGCAGCGAATTCTGGTGACAAGGCCTGGAATGCGACGCGATTATGAAATGCCATTTGTCAAGTTTTTATTGGGAACCCTAAAGCAGCATCTATTGTTGTTCCCCTGCGCCCGCGGCCGCCGGACCCTCGTCGCACTGACGTTAATTCATATTTTTTATAACTTTTTAACATTTCGCGGGGTATTTGCGGCGACAAGACTCCGCCGCCTACGATCGCTGTTTAATTAAATTTTATCCTCTTTCGAGATTTCTTTGAGCAAAGTGTTCAGTGAAGTGGCTTAGCTAATTAATAATTACATCACATGGGTATTCTTTATCGTGTCAGACTGTTGGTTGATTATGTACTCGTAGGTTCTAGCTTTTACACGCAACTGAGTCTGAGTGGAAATGCATCTCTTAAAATATAACGAGTTTAAATTTACTGTTTTTAGGGTTCCGTACCTCAAAAGGAAAAAAACGGAACCCTTATAGGAGCACTCGTATGTCTGTCGGGCCGTCTATCACAGCTAATTTGCTCCGAAACTACTAGACCGATTGAGTTAAAATTTGGTACACATATGTAAATCGGTGACCGCAACACGGACCTTAACATAGTAACATAAGTACATGAATTTTAAACATAGGGCCACTTTTAAATCAGAAAATTAAAAATTAAGTTTTGCTTACTATAGCGTGTGACATATAAAATGAAACGGCTCGTTGTGAGAATGAAAAAATGTAATACAATAGAATACATCAGGTAATTAGTAGCCTGAAGTTAAATACATAAACATAAGAAATACATTTAATTATTTAAGTATTATAGGGTTGTTCTCACTTTCACTATGGGTGTACTGTACCATTACACAAAGTTTTTACAGGAAGCGGATTTTTGTGTTTAAAAAATCAGCTGATCACTTCTTGACTTGGAATTAAAAACTTTAATTGCCTAAAATCTGTTAATATGGATAGGTAATTGTTTTTATAATAAGTTGAGTATTTTTAGTAGAAATGTCCAATAATTGCAGGATATCTAAATTATTATACCTACGTTTAAAAAATATCGAAATCAACAAAAAATTGAGCACATCTTGTCTACCTCAACTGTTTTGTCTAGATTAGATTAATTTTAAAAGGAGTGTGAACCTACGGCCTTTCATACAAAACCCCTTTCCACCCCTTAAAGCTAAACTGCTGCACTCTGCTGCGTTTGCAGTCAAACAGATGAGGCAATTAACTGATGTAGCGACGGCAAGGTTGGTTTACTTCGCGTATTTCAAAAGTATTATTTCATACGGTTTAATTTTATGGGGATCAGCTGCTGACTTAGTCTATTTTTATTTTACAAAAAAGGGCCACCAGGGCCATATATAACATGGGCACCCGCGAGTCACCGAGGGATTTTTTTAAGGAAATTGAAATACTAACCCTGCCTTCGCTATACGTATTTGAAATAATAATGTATGTCAGAAAAAATATATACAATTTTCCTACAAATGTAGATAAGCCAAAGGCTACTAGAAATACCGGAAAGCTTAAAGTACCAACTTATAGACTGGCTAAAACTAAAAAATCATTTCTAGGAAATTGTACACGTTTTTACAATAAAATACCTAAAAACATAATAGAACAAACAGACACAATGTTCAAATCTACTGTAAAGCGAATTCTTATTTCTAGGGCATATTACTCGGTAAAAGACTACGTCATGGACAGGGACGTAGTCTTTTACCGAGTAGACCTGCACCGGCGATCCCTGGGTCTCGATGAGCGTACCTGCTGTGGTATATACTTAGATTTGTATAAAACTGTAGACATCATTGTTGAATTATATGTGTACTGATTTGAAAAAATGATACCTCACCGAGTTTCTTGCCGGCTCTTCTCAGTAGAGGATTTTTTCCGAACCGGTGGTAGATTCATTCCTTGACCTTCATAAGAGCTTGTAAAAGCCTAAATTGAATAAAGATAGTTTGACTTTTTTTTTAATTGATGTTGACCAATTTGTGATAGGTTGTCAGTCAGAACAAAATCTAGGTTTATACGTTTTGGTTTTTTCACTATAATCAATAAATTCAGTTTTATTGTTGTTTCAGTATTCTCATACAAATGTAATTTTTGCCGTTGGTTCACAGTCCTCTCAATGTTTATTTTTCACCGGTTCTGCCGTTCAACACTTGCCGTTTAAAAAATTCAATTCATTTTCAACATACGTTGACATATTATGATGAATATAACAGTTTTATGCGACAAAAATTGGAAAATGTTTACGATATTGTGGATGTCATAAATAAGACAATTAATTGTAAAGTTTTAGAAAAAAATAATCAGCGCGTTTTGAAGACGAGTATGTTGAAATAATTATGCGCTGAATAAGTTATAAAATGTATTATTTATTGCGACGTCACGAATACAGATCGAAACGCTCTTGGGTACGAGAGAGCTGTATTTGACGCTTAATTTACTAACGAAATACCAAAAATACTAATTAAAAAAATACTTTTAACTGTTACTCATATTACATAATATTTAGTTGCAATAAAAATATTTTGAGTTATTAATTTATTTTACCAGGAAAATAAATAGCCTTTTGCACCAAAAACGCTGCGGGAGTAGATTTTGATAGGCCTAA
Source organism: Tortricodes alternella (assembly GCA_947859335.1). Classification (NCBI taxonomy): domain Eukaryota; kingdom Metazoa; phylum Arthropoda; class Insecta; order Lepidoptera; family Tortricidae; genus Tortricodes; species Tortricodes alternella. The sequence goes on along the minus strand of OX401970.1, from coordinate 13,411,306 downwards.
AAAAAGTCAGTGAGGAGCAGGAGAAGTGACCCATTTAGATACTCGCGCTGCCCACTTCAATGCCCACTTCCCTGCTCACTTCGGCTGCATGTTAATGAGGCATAATACTTGCAGTATTTGATTAATAAATAATAGCATAATAGTTGTGAATTAAGAGTAGTTGAGATTTAAATCATATCCAAGAATGCGTTAATACTTAGGAATAGATAATAGTAATCAATAAATTAAATTAATATAATAGGTAGGATATTTAAGCTTTAATTGTTCGTAAAGCATAAGGATTTAATCAGTAGTTACAAAGCAAGGTAATGTAATATTAAAACATAATTGGCATCCATATGAAACGCATCGTTGTGGGCGTAGCGCAGAGTTCCGGCGGTGCAGCCATATTTCGCGCTTCGCCAGTCAAAGCGGTGATGGCGGTAGTCGGCGCATTTTAATATCCCGCCACCCCAAAGGCTTACCCTGAGCAAGAATCGGGCTGGACAGGGGGCTCCGTGAGATGCCATATAAAATGCTCTTAGGAATTTAAAGTTGCAATCTAAATACTTTTTAACACGACTCAATGGTCGGAGTAAATTATTTTCCGAAAAAAATCGGATGAATACCTTCGTCGCCATAGTACCGTAATTCTTGTGTTGTGAAAACATAGTTATTTCGTGGGTCAAGTGAATGTGATAACGGCTCCATACCTACCAAACGGATCCAACCCATGAAACGAAGATTTATCTGCATTTATCCGAAGCACTGGTAAATTAATATTTTACTTACATAATAGACAATGACGACTAGCCAATTTGCTCAATAAACGTTTTAAATTCTGAACTCTTCTTCGCTAGGCAGACATAGCTACTTATAGATATATTTTTACGACAAACTTTTGTAATTTTTCGGTAACTGATCCCCAGTGGCGAATAATAATACGAGTATGTCAATAAGGTCGAAATTCCCTTTTTTGAATGAGCCACACGTAATTTATTTAGCCAACTACACGCACTAAACTTGCATCATCGTCGTCATCATTTCAGCCGAAACACGTCCACTGCTGGACATAGGCCTTCTCCAATGATCGCCAAACGACCGATTCTCTGCTGCTTGCATTCAGAGTTCCGCATCTTCACTAGCTCGTCAGTCCAACGTGTGGGTCACACCGCGCCCTTCAGTACGCGGGCCGTGGTGGCTACTCAAGAACCAAGCTGAACTTGCACGCACGTAGGTCGAATTTGCATAAACCGTTAGAGTTACACAAAAATAATGTACGGTGGAATTTTTCGTCTAACAAAGTTTAAAAAAAAATCTGTGACAGCATATCTTTTAAGTGGAAGTCAATATAATCAAAATTGTGACTAGGCAAAAATAAAAACTACTATTTTAATGCACATTTATGGTATAATAAATTAATTCTTATCCAAATAAATACTTTTATCGCTTTTGTTATGTAAAGTAGATAATCTGTCTTTTACACCATAAGTAGTTTGGGTAAATAGTTTAAAAGTTACGTCGATGGGAATATCTTCAGTAGAACGTGTGTGAGCTGCGCGGCGCGCGGTGCGCATCACAGTGTGCGACCCGAAAGAGGCAGACGCGTGAGGGCAGACGTCCTCGTCGGTGAAGGTTGTGCCCGTTTTTGATTTATCCATCTCGATTCGTGATAGGCATGGTTGGACTTGCAACCTTGGAGCTGAGGCGTAAGGTGTCGGTAATGGTCAACTACTGTCTGCTCCAGAGTCGGCATTGCAGACTGTCGAGTAGGATGATGAAGGTTGTTCTTGATTGTATCGAGTGAAAGTCAAATAAAACAAGTGTTCTTGGGATTATTGAGTTTACTTTAACCCAATAAAGTACAATACACTACGACACCAAACTTGGAAGCTACTAAAATAATGGAATAAATAATAAATACCTATTCAACAAAAGTAACGAAAAAATATAACATAACAATAAACACAACAACGATTTCGATGAGTGCGAGAACTGAGTAGTCTCTAACGTATCCGGATACGGAATGTCGTTAAGTATCCGCTTTTGAAATTCCATGCCAAAGAGCACCCGAATAGTACCGAATAACATTACAAAAAAACAAAAGAACACGCGCATAAGAACACAGGTTATGACGAGTCAATGTAAGCGTAATCAACACTTAGGTCAATGTGGCCAATTCCGTCATATACACGCCTGCGTTGAATCTAAGCACAGTACGCTGCTGTCGACTCAGTCGATAAACTAGAAAACCCTGCTGATTTATCGACTGAGTCGACAGCGGCGTACTGTGCTTAGATTCAACGCAGGCGTGTATATGACGGCATAGCCCCGTAGATGGAATTAGCCACATCGACCTACGTGTTGATTACGCTTACATTGACTCGTCATAACCTGTGTTCTTATGCGCGTGTTCTTTTGTTTTTTTGTAATGTTATTCGGTACTATTCGGGTGCTCTTTGGCATGGAATTTCAAAAGCGGATACTTAACGACATTCCGTATCCGGATACGTTAGAGACTACTCAGTTCTCGCACTCATCGAAATCGTTGTTGTGTTTATTGTTATGTTATATTTTTTCGTTACTTTTGTTGAATAGGTATTTATTATTTATTCCATTACTTTATTAGCTATGTTTTAGGTACTAAAAATATTTTATAAATTTGAACTTATTAAGAATATTGTTGACCACTGGCAGTACGCTCAAAGGTCAATGTACGAAATTCTTCTTGTTCGGCAACCGCGGTTTAGCTTTAACATACAGACAGATAGACGGACAGACGGAGAAACAGACAGACAACGAAGTCTCACCATAAGTGAGGGGAAAAGGAGGGTACCTAATGTTAATCTTTTAGGTGCGAAAACCTAGAAATAATTTTCTCTCGTCATGAAAAAATATATTACAATGCACTGAGAAACGTGTGTCACAGTAACAATTACTTACATGCTTCCTAATTCTAGACTAGGAAAGTGACTCACTGCGCTGGCTGGCAGCCATTTATAAAGATATGTTTTAATTGCTCTCATACAATTTCTTAGTAGCATTTGGCTGGCATTATGACAATACGAACGAAATTATTAGTAGTTTAGTCAATATTTATCATAGTTCAGACCTTCATTTACCTAGACCTGGATGTACGTAGTCAACAACACGACAGCAAAACAACAAACACGAATCTTGTTAAGGTGGAACAAAGACTTTCCATTAATGGCTTAACTTATTCAAATAATCACGCTCAATGCAGCATGCAAACCCATTTAACATTATAGGAAATGGCCTATTTATCAGTTGTTCATTTATTCTCTCATACAATTAAGGTCTGTTCGCCGAGAGTTGATAAAAAAGTATAAAGTCAGGGCTTCTTATCTTAACAACTAGCGGTCCGCTAATTACTTTTATCAATGATAAAGGCTTTTATGATATCTAATTGTTTTGGTGTTTGTTGAAACTTGTTTACATTTAGGTATATACTTTTTGACCATTGTACATTTTGACAATTAGACATTAGTCCCATTGTGCATTTTAGCATTTATACCAAAATTACTTGTTATCATTTTAGCTGCTTGGACTAAAAACATCGTAACAATTTAAACCAACTCTTCGCGAATGCGTCAGGTGCATCAATGGAACCTCCTACGCTTCGGCGTATCTTCGTAGTCGTCAAGGAGCGTGGCGGTGATGATAGAATCGCGTACGCACTCGATGAAAGGCGGCGGCACGTCGGTGGCCGCGGCCAGGCGGCACTCCAGGTCGGGCGCAGGCGCGAGGGCGGGCGGCGCCGGCGCCAGGTAGCGCGCACACGCGGCCACCGCGCCCGCCGCCAGGTGCAGCGTGCGCACCGCCAGCGCACGCGGCAGCTTACCCTCACCCTCGTCCTCGCCGCTCGACGACAAGGAGCCTACGCATAAACACCCACACACACTAGAATACGGTAACAAGACATAGAAGCCTATAAATCGGCCAAAGTTAAAACACAACATTTTCATTCCCGAAAGCTTTGCAATACGAAGAAGAAGTAGTTGAATCGTGCGCCCGCAGCTACCAGCCAGCTAACGGCGATCACCAAAAGCGGTGACTGGTGGAAACTGCCGTCTGTGGTGAAGACACACCTATAAGAAGTTTTAAGAGGAGAGGAACCAACGGCCAAAATCATCATTTTCATACAAAAGGCGATAACGATTTTCACACCTTAAATGTTAACCGATTTTGACCAGGTTATCAGTCAGTCAGAACACAATCTAGGTCTATACGTTTTTTGAATATTGATTAAAGATCAACAAGTCATAATCGCCAAAATTAGTTTTATATGAGAATACTGAAACAGCAATACAACTGAATTTATTGATTATAGTGAAACAACAAAACGTATACTTAGACCTGGATTTTGTTTTGACTGACAACCTATCAAAAATTGGTCAAAATCGGTTAACATTTAAAGGGAGGCAATCGTTATCGCGTTTTGTATGAAAATCCGTATGTTCACACTCCTCTTAAAGTATGATACTTTAAACTTAAATTACAATACTGACTGTTCGACGAGAGGTTGGCGGCCCAGCGCACGCGCTTGTCGACCTTGTCACGCTTGAGCTCTGCGAGATTGACGACGACGGCCAGCGCGTGCAGCGCGACCGGCGCCAGGCGCGCCTGCGTCGCCAGCAGCTCCGCCATCTCCACGCTCGTCCACAGTGGCACGCGGTAACCTAACATAACAATCGCGCTCACTTCACTCACAAAGAGCGAATGATGACCAAAATATGTTCTGTTCTTTTTAGGGTTGTATGCGAAGGGACCAATGAACGCACAGGCGAAAGGACGTTATAGGTTTGGGTAATAAGGTATATTGCCTAGCCTATGACAACTGTCCGTCCCTCCGTCTGCCAGAGACCTCTAGCTCAGCAACGACAATAGGGAAGATGCATATATTTTCAACTACTACAACATCACTTAGCGTTCCCGAATAGAGGCGCTAGTATAGTATCTGATAGACTCAGGCATCTTTTACTATGTAATATGCCCTAGAAAAGAGAATTCGCTTTACAGGCGCCTCATTCGGGAACGCTAAGTGATTCTGTAGCGACTCATAAACCAGATTTCTCATCCCACTCTTCCGCACGACGCGTAATGCGTAAGAGCGAGATGAGAAATCCGGCTTACGAGTCGCTACAGAATCACTTAGCGTTCCCGAATGAGGCGCCAGTACATAGGTTTAAACATTGTTTGTTTGATCTAATACTTTCAGCGCTTACAATCGCTACGCGCTAAGCGTGTAGCGCGTAGCAGCATTTTTCCGCTTTGTAGCGAAAATGCGCTACGAACAGTCCGTGCCTAGCGGGTTCCTGGCACCGAAAGTGTTATTATTTTTGGTATTCTATTAGGGTTCCGTACCTCAAAAGAGAAAAACGGGAATCTAAAGTAACATAGGAAATTTCAGATGGCCATCTACAGAACGGAACCCTCTCCACGCGAGACTCGCTCTTGTCCGGTTTTTATATTAAAAATCAAAAGTCAGTTATCCACCCGCAGAAAGCAGCAGCGGGAAGCCCAAACGATGGAAGCTTGCTTTAGAGGCTATCATGCCGGATCCTGTCAAATGTTACTTTTGAAACGTCCACGGTGAGATCTTGGCCGTAATTATCTAAGGTATGGCCCAAAAAGTGAGTTATACGAGTATACGTAAGAACCAGTTGATCATCTACGGCGATTCTCGTATTGACGATCGCTGAGCGGACATGGGCAGAATATGTCACTTAAAAGAAAAGAAAGATACACTTCTTTAGATCACTCTGAACTGTATCAGTCAATTAGTTCAGTAGTTCAGTTTAGTTCAGTAGCTCAATCGACGCATTTGGATCTGCTGTTCGCATTTCTTTCACTCATTCAATGAACTATTGAGTGAATTGGTGTATAAAAAGTCCATTAAACTCAGTATACAGCTGATTATAAAAATAAATGCACATACAAAAATGTGTATGCGAGGCGATTCGCGCCTTTATACGAAAAAATGGACTTTTAAGTATATATAAATTAGATGCATTAGTCGAACAGAACGGATAACATGATGCAAAGACGCGGACGACGTGGTGAACTAAAAGATATATTGAAGCGTACGGAACGCAACTGAACTGCAGATTGAAAGAGTGAAACCAATTGAAGTAGTGCAGTTGCATCAGTCATTCGTGAACTACACATGTCTATTTTCTGGGCACAGGTTGCCCGTTAGCAAGCTTCCATTACTAAGGGACTTGTCTCATTTCAAGGGAGCAGTGATACAGCCGAGTCAATACAGGACATAACTCGGGCACATAGTTTCGCAGACCCACAGCTGGGGGACCATCAGGACCACTGGCTTTATTCACATCCAGAGTGTGGAGTACTTTTAGTACCTCTTTCTGTCTTATGAGGACATCCGATATAGGCATTATACAGGCGGTGTTTTAATATCGGCGTAAATTAATAGCTTGCTATTGCTTTTCGTACAGTGAGTGACGAGATTCGGAGGCCTATTCCCTCATACCTATCCCATCCCCATTCCCCATCCTCCCTAGACTGGCAACGCATTGGCAGCACCTCTAGTGTTGCAGATGTTCATAAGCGGCGGTGACTACTTTCCATAAGGTGGGCCGTCTGCCTGTTTGTCAGCCTACTCCGTTCTCAAAGGGTCGGCAACGCATCCTTGATTCCCCAGGTGTTGCGGGTGTCCATGGGCGGCGGTGATTGCTTACCATCAGGTAACCCACATGCTCGTTTGCCACACTCTTAACATAAAAAAACAGCATCCAGACGTGCGCAAGCATATTCATTCAGATCAAAGCATATGAATCAAGCTGACTAGCATTAATTCGGTACTGAAAATTAATTTCACTCAAGTGCATTCGATAATTGGCAAGCAATAGCGCAAAGCGATATTAAGCAGCAATCACAATACAAAATAGAATGTTAGCCGAAAATTACTGACCTATTGTTTGAAACACATGATACTCCCAGGTGACGATGTCTTTGACGGAGTGTTTCGTGCCCATCAGATTTAAATAGTTGCAGACCTGTGTGGCCGGCAGGGACATGGTGGCGGAGACGCTCTTGGCAGCGATCTGCACGCACGTTGCTATTAACACCGGTATTCTGGTACTCAGCCCATGCTGGAATCTTTCGAATTCTATGCTTTCTGCAAAGGGATACGGTAAAATAGGTGCGAAGTATTTAGGAGTCAGTTTTTGCTGCATTATGTTATTAACTTAGACAAAAAGAGGATTAATTAATTATATTACTATAAGCCAGTTATTTATTATCCTACCGATTATAAAATGGCCATAAATTTATAAAACGAATAAATAAAAAACATCGAAAAATAATAAATCCTTGTAGGTTTATGGTTGTAGCAGTATTATACAAACTTGCTGTTTAAGCAGATATTGAATAATAAAAGGTAAAAAAAAAGATTTTAAGGTTAATAAAGAGGAATAATAATAATGATAGTAATAATAATAAGTCTAAAAAGCCGGCGCTCAGGTAATTGACAACAACTAAGAACAAGTTATGGGAGTATACCACGGGAAGGAATCCTCCCAACGTGTGTCTGAGTTACACTTGACCGGTTTATCATCCATACTATCCATACTTCCATACTTATATTATAAATGCGAAAGTATTTCTATATGTCTGTCTGTCTGTTACGTTTTCAAAGCTAAACTGCTGAACGGATTTTGTTTGATGAAATTTGGTATGGAGATAGTTTCAGCCTTGGGAAAAAATATAGGAGCTGGAACATTAATTACCGGCAAATTTGTGCCAGCCCGATGAGAGCCCGTAATGTGAGGGAAAAAATACTTAATTTAAAAAAGTAACATGAAAATTCGTTTTATTTTAAAGATAGATTTCTAAGAAGATAAAAAATAGTTTAGACTAATATATGGTGTGTTACCTGGAGGCGCGCTGTGGTTGTACCGTAGCTGCACGGAGAGGTAGCGCTCGACGAGCCGGCACGCCAGCGGCGCCACGCCGCTCGCGTGCACGTTCAGCTCCTTGGCCACGTTCCACACCGCCAGCCGGCCCTGGTCCTGCAGCAGCTGGATAGGCCACCCGTACCCTCCACAACAAGCTACACATTAGCCAACGATCTCAAAAGAAGGATATGGCGTTCAATACAACTGCGTTGAACAAATATCTTAGTCCGTCACGGTAACGCCATCTATTTACAAGTGTATAAACTACGAAGCTCTATTGCCGACGTGTTAGTTCTTATGACATTTACATAGAGTCTTATTTTGCCTGATTCATCGCGATCTTTCATTGCTCGCTAGGAGCTACGAACCACAAAAACAAAACGCTTGAATCAGCCAATAATGGACCTTTCCTCAATGTAATAATAACGCCGATGTCAGCAATATTTACCGAGTATGCGATGGTGTCATTTGAGACCAAAAAAGTGAGCATCGCGAAAATCGCGTTGGGCAGTTTCTTACATATATTTCTATGACATTAGAATACCACACCTTATATCTACCGCTCTCTACCAAGTTATAAAATACGCAAACATAAGATATTTACGTTACATCCTCAAAAAATGCCATCGTTCAATTCATTGAAAGAAAGAGTGCACATAAATCATAAAGTCACGTTTTTCGTTTCCTTAGCAACCAACCAAACCGATGAAACATAATTTTTTCTCCATAATTCTATCGTCTGATTAGTGAATTACAGAAAAACTAACTAAGTATGTTAGGGCGGCGAGTACATGATCTATCTGATCATTTACGGAATCTGACAATACATAGCTAAGGTGCTAGCTGGGTGCCAAAATTTCTATATGAATTGTTCGCTTGGCAGACCTGAATTGTTCGATTAATGACAATGTAAAGAACCACAGAAAAATAGTCTGCCACCATGGTAGCGCTGCGTTTTCAATTGACAGCGTTTCAACAATTTCAAAAAAAATGGTGTGCTAAATAATTTGTTCGTGTCTGCCTCTTGAACTTGATGGTCAGAATCATCCTCAAAACGATGAATATCAAAGAGGCAGACGTGCAGGGCTCTATTTTATAACGGGACGAAGTTGCAAAAATGTAAATGAAAAAAGCTATACTAAATCATTTGTTCGTCGTTATCGATGCGTCCATTCGATTCATTGGGACTCCCAGAATAGAAAAAAAAATTGGCAGACGTCTAGGTCGCTGATTTTTTTATGTACAATTTTTTTAAGTTTTAACTCAAAACGCAGGGACCAAATCGATTTGTATTGACATAAACTTTCATCCCTATCAATATGGAAGACGAACAAGACATATACCAAAATGGCACCCAGCTCCCTAACTAACAGAGAAAATGATCAACGATGGGTTTTCACAAGAACGATGATTTGAGGTTAATAAAATTAAAGAGTTAAGCTGTTTTATAAATAAATGTTACGTGTGTGCACGTATAAAAGCAGTGAATTAAAATAATTTATTCTTAAAATTATTATTTTTGTTTATAAATACAAATAAATAATGTATAAAAATTTCACGGTATATATTTTCCCATTACTTGTGAAATCCTTATGAAATCTGCATAGTCCCCTACGTTCGCAAACAACACCTACTGTGTACTGAAACTTGGTTCGGCGGAAATTATGCGTCGAAGACAGGTTATAAAAGATTATTTATGTATTATTGAAGCTATGTTTATTTTTTCCATTTTTTTATGTCAATTGACTGACAAACGAGCTGACGGCCCACCTGATGGAAGGTGGTCACCGCCGCCCATGGACATCTGCAACACCAGAGGTGCTGCCAGTGCGTTGCCGGTCAAAAACGTACATTTTGAGGTTATAAACTTGTTAACCAAATAAGACAAGTAAGGATGAATCGAATTTAAGTAATTAAGCGGTGTCGCGAACGAGTTCTCTTTCACACTCCCCACTTTATCGCGTTTTGATACTTCTCAACGATATTCTAGACGGTGACAGTAGGGTAGACGTGTTCTTCAACTCCGAACCAAGCTTTCTTGCAGCAGCCAGCCGGTATATAGAGTCAATAGCCACTTCAAGCTCTGTACAAGAAACTCTGTGAAATATTTCTAACCATTATGTTCATTATACGATACCGATTAACATGTTTGGCTAAACCGTAAATGTTAATTGTAATATTTAATAAGCAAATAAATTATGTAATAATGTAGTGTGAAATATCGCTTGTGCTGAGTATATATTGGTAGAGTTCGATACGCAGTGAAATAAATAAGCTGTACAATAAATTTGGGTTAAAATTTATTGCGACACGACCAGACACAAGAAAAGAATTGACACAGAACGACAAATGTCAAATATGAAATTACAAAGAAAAAGAATAGAAAATAGTTGTGTACCATGTCTAAACCTCTTTGATAACATGGAACCTATTTTCATTCTAACACTCCTCCTTAATTTCATACCTCTAGACCCATTCCTCTTGCACACCACTCAAACTTACCTTTTAACAAAGCTTTGGTTAACACGTCTGCCACCATTCGTGTAGTCTCTACATATTCTAACACAATATGTCCATTCGCAACTGCTTCTCTCACGAAGTGATGGCGCACATCTATGTGCTTTGTACGTTGGTGATGCACAGGGTTCTGTGCTATAGCAATGGCAGACTGGCTATCGCTGAAGATCTTTAGGGGCGCCTCTGGTTTCCCAGTGACCTCAGCAATGAACCTTTTTAGGAATATTGCTTCTCTAGCCGCTTCTGACATTGCCACGTATTCTGCCTCTGCAGTAGATAGGGCTATGGTTCTCTGTTTTCTGCTTTCCCAGCATATGGCTCCTCCGCTCCACAAGAAAACCACTCCTGTGTACGACTTTCTGTCGTGACAGGTGGCATGGCTTGCATCTGCAAAGCCCAATATCTGATTTGTTTTTGTATTCTTAGTATACTTTAGGCCAAGGCTTTTGGTACCCTTTAAGTATCTGAGAATCCGTTTTGCAGCTATCCAGTGCTCTTCGGTATAGCAACTGTTGAACTGGCTCAGATGGTTAACGGCATACGCTATATCTGGTCTCGTACAGACAGACAAGTACATTAGTGTACCAATCAAGTTTTGATAAGGAATCCTTCCGTCCAGCTTATGATCTGTTACTGGTTTCTCCAGTTTCTGTCCAGGAATTGATGGCGTAGACACGACCTTGCAATCCGTCATCCCAAAAATGTTCAAGATTTTATCCACGTATTTCTCTTGGTCGACTTTGATTTCCCTGTCGTTCTGAGTAATGCGCATCCCCAGGATGAGTTCTGCCTTGCCTAGATCCTTCATCTCAAATTTCGACATAAGATCCGTCTTCACCTTTCTAAGCTCCTCTTTATTGTTCCAAAAGATTAGCATGTCATCAACGTACACTGCTAATATAATGACGTTCCTGCCATTCGACTTCATATACACACAAGGTTCATTTTTAGATTTTACGAAACCAAGCTGTACCAACTCAGTGTTCAGTTTGTTGTTCCATGCTCTTGGAGCCTGCTTCAATCCATAAAGCGAACGTTTGAGAAGACACACGTAGTCTTGCCCTTTCTCTTCAAATCCTTCCGGTTGTTTCATGTAAACTGTTTCCGTCAAGTCTCCATTTAGAAACGCGGTTTTGACGTCCATTTGGTCCACATTCAGGCCACTTTCAGCTGCCATTGCTAATAACGCTCTGAGCGAGCTGTGCCTAACGACCGGAGAGTACGTCTCATCATAATCGATCCCATACCGTTGACTGAAGCCTCTTGCTACAAGACGTGCCTTATATCTTCTCTTATTCCCCGCCTCGTCTTTTATTCTAAATATCCATTTAGAATCTACGACGTTACAATTATTTGGTCGTTTGACCAAGACCCATGTCTTGTTTTTCTTTATGGCATTCAGCTCCTCCTGAATTGCTGCCTTCCATTCATTGCTGTCTCTCCTCGTCATTGCTTCTTGAACCGTATTTGGATCCTTTTCCGATTCAGCTGCTTGGTACAGAATGGAGTCCGGGAACTGCTTTGGTTTTCTATTTCTAAGTGGGTACCTCCGTCCACTATTTTGAAGTTCCTCTTCATCAGCATTTGAAACTGACTCACAGTCTTCAAACTGATCTTCCTCGACACGCTCCGGATCCATAGCAATTTCAGTGAGGCTATCCAATTCCACTCTAGAAATATCATCTGTTTCAACATGATGTCTCGCATGATGGAGGTCCGGTTCGATATTATTGGGTTCTGGGTGCTGATGAACCTCAGAATCTACGCGGTTTTCTCCTTCATTCTTTTCAAAAAGTTTGATTATCTCCTCTGGATGCTCTTCTGGGTTCGACTGCTTTTCAAAAAGTTGATTTTCGAAGAATATTACATCTCGAGCTTTAAATACTTTTCCAGAGGTGGGGTCCATAAGTCTATATGCTTTGGCATTACCACAGTAGCCTGTATGGATCAACTCTATACTTTTCGGATCCCACTTTGTTCTCTTTTGATCAGGAACATGCATAAAAGCTTTGCATCCGAAAGTTTTTATCTTGCTTAGATCACACTTCTTTCCCGACCAGACCTCTTCCGGTGTCCTATCTTTCACTGCGCGCAGTGGAAGCGTGCTGGGCCCATAACCTATTGGTAGAGTTCGATACGCAGTGAAATAAATAAGCTGTACAATAAATTTGGGTTAAAATTTATTGCGACACGACCAGACACAAGAAAAGAATTGACACAGAACGACAAATGTCAAATATGAAATTACAAAGAAAAAGAATAGAAAATAGTTGTGTACCATGTCTAAACCTCTTTGATAACATGGAACCTATTTTCATTCTAACAGTATAGTTTGAAATAAAGTGCAATTACAATATAGTATTTATTCTGAATAGTTTTTTTTATATCAACTACAAAGTATCTTACGAATTTACCTATACATTAACTAAATTATTTTTATTTTTACCTTCCTCCTTGTAATCTTCTCTGACCCTACTAATCCAATCTGGCATAAGATGTAAACATGCATGAAGGGAAGACGTAAAACCAGACCTTACAATTTCTACCGTTCGATCACTTCCCATTATTTGTAAAACAAATAATTCCTTCTATAATAATCCAAATATCAATTATTTTAACTTTCCCACTCGCACCTTCAAAATTTCGGTAGGTAAGCATAACCTCCAATTAACTTCGTCGTAAATGACATCTATCAAATTTAGTAATTAGATTCAAGTAATTTAATCCGTATTGTTGAGCACATTTTTGGAGTTCTTCGCGTTTTGTAAAGCAGACAGGTTGCGTCCACTGGGTTTTGCGACGTGAATGTAAGCGCCCGTTACAGTTCTGTGGTTTGCGCTACATCAGCTTACCTTTTTTTTTAAACTTAAAGACAAAAATTAAAAATAAAGTTTTAGTTTATTGATCTTTAATAATCTATATCCATGATATTTTTAAATAAGTTTTCTGTGTATAGTTGTCTAAGAAATAAGTCAAATAACTTCGCTATGAATTATTAGCGTCTTAATGTAAGCAATACAGTACTTTATTCATTTCTGAGGACTAATGTGGACTGCCAAAGTTTTTAAACTTTGGCAGTCCACTTTAGTCCTCAGTAAATATGGGTGACCTTTACGAAACCTTTTTGCCTGGCACGTATTTGGCTGGCTTTCATGAAAAAATTACATTGATTTATAATTGAATAACTGGGTCATTTAAATTTAGATAATAACAAATAAGTACCTACACGAAAACCGGGCACTACATAAACCTCTTCCATTTTTTTTTTCTTTTTTCAGTCATAGACGTTACAGTTTTTTTTTTTGGAAATGGAATTTAAGTGCCGTATCGTCTCATCTCGTTCTTATGATATGAATATTGAGTATCACTAAATAAAGACTAAATTAATTGATAATAGAATATGAGGGGTTCGGAACTTAAAATAATATAAGGTGCCTCCTTTGATTTATTACAAAGTAAGAAGCTACATCTAGTGCGTATTGTTTGCTAACTTAAATTATGTCTATAAGCAACAATTAAAAAACAGCTTCCTTTTATGACGTAGAAACTCAACAAGAAGGGATTTTTCGAAAATCTATAGCTAAGGGGGTGAATAAAAAGAAATAAATATAATATTATAATATAATTTGCAATAAAAAAATTGTTAGATACGTATTTTACCGATACTTTCATTTTTGTATTTCAAAGTTTTGTATAGGAAATACTGCGGCCGAAGCTGTGGCGAGGCAACTAGTCTTGTATAAAATAATAGATGCTGTTCACAGTCAGATTTGACTGCGGCGGAAATCACACCCACGACTTCTGGTATCGTAACACGACACGCGATCCACTCGAAATTTATATTAAGGTATAAATAATCGTGTAGACGGCTATTCTATGACAGTGTAATGAAATTGACCGTATGATTTATATGGTAAGTATTATTTATATATATATATATATATATATATATAATACTTAGCACTTTCACTACTAAGAACCCGGCTCATGGGTATTCTGAGAATTTGCTCACATGCCGAACATGAGCGCGATTCTTGCTATAATAATTCCATATGGAGGAAATTCTGTGACCCTTATGGAAGAAATATGATGTTTATGTTTAATTACAATTCAATAGGTGTAATTTCGGGTGTCGGTTTACTCACCCATTTGAATTATTATTTGATTTGGCTGTTCGGCTATCAAACTGCTACCGAGAAAATACACCTATTAAAAAAAAGAAGAACTGTCAAGTGAAAAAGCTTTTAGTTGAGATAGAGCGCCATTTTGGAAGCGGAAAATATAAATTTAAATGCAAGTACAGTAGTTTGATTTCAATTAGCCCTTGATTTTTGGGCTGGGAGTAATAGACAATCAATATTCTAAGATTTATTTAGGAAGGGGGGAGAGGGAAGTAAATGAATGCCAAATATGTAGTAGTTTTAAATCATTGTTAGTTTAGGACTCCTCTTTGAAGATAGATGGCTCACTTTTATTATGTTGTCATGTTACAACTGGTACTGTGTATTTGCTTATTTGAGATAAGTGTTAACCCACATAGTAAAAAACGTTTTTTTCACATTGGATGCATGTTACCCTGGCATACCTGAAATCATTTGTGTAATGTTGGTAAATATAAATAAGCTGAAGTTAATGTGATATTAGAATAGAATAGAATAGAACCATTTATTTGCGTTAAGTGTGGGGTACAAATTGTGTTTCTTAATAATTAAAGTTAGGTCGCACACTTAGCTGTAAATAATCCAGCATGCAAAAATTTAAAACTTAATTTTAATTTAAAAATCTCGCGATATTACTCCAACTCCTTAATCTAACATTCAGTTTTTTATCAATATTATATTATCTACCCAGTAACAATTACAAATAGTATAAAAGCATCCAGCAGATTTAATCCATCATAAATAATTTAAAAACTATTATATTGAATATGAATAAATTTAAATAATGTCAAAAATTATTTATTTGTTTGTGTCAAGTTCGAATAAATCTTTAATTGAGTAAAAATTCATTAACGTCGCCTGCCCTGCCCCGCCGAACCATATCTTCAAGAGCGGTCGATATTGGCATAATGAAACTAACTGTATTTGACATAAGTTATGGGATGGTTATTGTGTAATTTGTGTTTGCTCTTCCTCGGGCAGTAATTCAATAATTTATTTTTAAAGTAAAGTAACCCAGTCTATACCTATCTTGAAATTTTGAGCCCTACAGCCCCTACTACCCCCTTTGAGCAATCATGTCGGAGAAGGCCTTTGCTGAACAATTGAACATCAGGCTAGATAAGATAAGTAGGAATACTTATTTAATTCATGCTGGGCTCCACCCTAGTTTGATCGTCACCATAAACTTATGTACGACCCACTGCTGCATACTGGGCTTCTCCCTAGTTTGAAAGTCACCATAAACTTATGTACGACCCACTGCTGCATGCTGGGCTCCTCCCTAGTTCGATCGTCATCATAAACTTATGTACGACCCACTGCTGCATGCTGGGCTCCTCCCTAGTTTGATCGTCATTATAAACTTATGTACGACCCACTGCTGCATGCTGGGCTGCTCCCTAGTTTGATCGTCATCATAAACTTATGTACGACCCACTGCTGCATGCTGGGCTGCTCCCTAGTTTGATGGCAATGCTTTCAGTAGATTTTTTAGGGTTCCGTACATTGACGAAATAATGTCTTAAGAGGTATTGAGCAATAACTCAATTATCTCTAATCAGTGCGTTGGGCTGTAGACACGTAAGCATTTGCTGAAGTGTGGACGCTCGCACACCTATAACGAGCAAAATAAATAATGGACCCGAGGAAAAGCGGGACAACGTGGGCGTGGCTCCAGTAAGGCGGGACATTTTTCTCTCTGACTCCGCCCAGTTGAAAACTTGCCGCCCTCGCGCGCCATTATGTCTATTTCGAGCGAAAACCCTACCACGGGCATGTCGTACACTGCGATAGCTCTCAGCAAAATGGAATGCAATCACGGATCCTCGCCCTCGTCTACACCAGCCTTCTGTGTGTCAGAGACCTTTGATACAAAATGTATAAACATGTTCGTTTTGTTATTTGGTTATCCGCTCAACTGGTTATCCGCTCTCCGCCCAATATTTTCAACGGCATTACTTATTTGTATTTTAAAACTTTTAAAATACAAATAAGTAATGTCGATGAAAATTATTTTTTACGGTTCCGTACCTCAAAAGGAAAAAAACGGAACCCTTATAGGATCACTCGTGTGTCTGTCCGTCTGCCACAGCCAATTTGCTCCGAAACTACTAGACCGATTGAGTTGAAATTTGGTACACATAATATAAGTCGGTGACCGCAACACGAACATGTAAAGTAAATAAATGAATTTAAACATGGGGGCCACTTTTGGGGGGGTAAATTAGAAAGTATTGCAAACTATGGCATGTGACATATCAAATGAAAGAACTCGTTGTGAGAATCTTAAATATATTTCTTTTATAATTTTAAAATAATCGGTAGTGAAGTTATTAAGGAAAATAAGCAAAAAATTTCCATCCACCCCCTTATCTCCGAAATTACTAGGCCTAAACATTTGAACGAAATACAGAAAATAGTTCTTTACCTATAGATTACAGGAAAACCTATAAGAAGTCTATGGTGTTTAAAGTAACATGAGAAATTTCATATAATCATGGAACCCTTTCCACGCGAGTTTAACGCGCACTTGTCCGGTTTTTATATATGAAATTCGAGTAAATTTATTGAATAAAGCTTACTTCTGATATTTCGAGTAATAAGAATAAGGTGATATATCAAATAGAAAACTAAACAGGTATCATTACTTTAAAAAAATACCAGTGCATAATAATGGGAATAATTGCTGCGGGCTTACTCTACCCTAACAATTTGCATGCAATGACTATACGTCTATAACCGCTTTCTAAACTTTGTATCTGCAAATTGAGCAATCCATTCAGTGTAATCAATGCGTGAGAAGCTTACATGGGCAAAGCGGGAAATTGTTGAGATTGATACGGTCGGTCCTAGGACGCCCATTACTCAATATCATGCCACTCGCCCGCAAACCTGCAAGCAAATACTTGTATGGATCACAGTTGTGCTGTGCTTCGTGCTAAATACAATGGGGAAGATGCATGAAAGTCAAAATGAGGTTTAAATGATATATTATGAAAGTTAAAGAAAGAAATATCAGATCATTTTGACTCTTCATTTTTATTTTATTAAGGATCAAAATTAGTGTAAAATATATATTGGTTTATAGTTCTGATTTTAGTTTTTTGGACATCCTCAACAAATTTATGTCATGTTTTATTTCTACGATGTTGGTCTAAAAACAGTATTTTCGAAAATAATTGCAGATTTCGTTTGAGCGCCTTCAATTTTTGTACAGTCTAACCAATGCTGTGACGTCATAGTTGTCGTCCATTTTGTATAGAGTGTTTTTGCGAGTGGTATGAACAATGACTTTTCAAAGCTTCATAACTCATAAAATAAACAACATAAGAATGTGTTGCGTACACAGATCGGTTTCTATTGCATATACATTTCTCGACATAGGTACAATACAATAGGGAATATGCATGATTTCTTTTCCATCTCTTATTGGAACGAGGAGGAACCAAACTGTGTACGCAAAACATTATTGTGTTGTTTATTTTTTGAGAAACGAAGCTTTGAAAAGTCATACTACTCGCAAAACGCTCCATACAAAATGAGCCTGAACTATGACGTCACAGTGCAGTTATAGTGTATACCTCAACCAATGTAAAAAGAGTGCAGACGGTCATACATGTTATATAGCCGTCAGCGCTCTTTTTACTTTGGGCAAGTCATACACAATGTATGGCGTTTAAACGTTTGCAATTATTTCAGAAAAATTGTGTATAGGCGAATATCATACAAATAAAAAATGACAAATTTGATTTGGATATCAAAAACTAGTAATTCAAAAGAAAAAAAAAAACAATATTTATTTTTCACATATTTTGACCGCTTTTGACCTTTTAAAATACTTCATTACTAAGTTTCGGGTTCCAAATCCACAGTTCTGATGCTGCAGGTGTAATGCCTGCCGTAACTATGAGAGTTAATTATCTTTTGATTATAAATTAGGTCTGTTAATAAGGACACACTTTGACTGTAGTTTTCGGATTCCGATTCCTCAGGTCTCATGCTGCAAGAGAAGCCCAGTAAAACTGAGAGTTCATGATCTTTTGCATGTTAATTAGGTGTGTGAATACCAAGTGCACACCTTTACAGTAGTTTTTAGGATTCCAACTTCTCAGATCTAATGCTGCAGTACTACTGCCCACCAAAACTATGAAAGTTTATATTCTTTTGATTGTGAATTTGATCTATGATTACAAATAATTCACTTTGACAGTAGCCTTCGGATTCCAATTCCTCAGGTCTGATACTAAAATAGTACTGCCGCGCAAAACTATGAAACTTGATGATTAGGTACACTTTGACAGTAATTTTTAGGATCGAAATCCTCAGGTCTTATGCTGCAAGAGTACTGCCTAGCAAAACTGTGAGAGTTCATGATCTTTGAGTGATAATTCGATCTGTGAATATCGAGCACACACTTTCACAGTAGTTTTTAGGATTCCAACTCCTCAGATCTGATTTTGCAACACTACCCACAAAAACTATCAGAGTTCATCATCGTTTGATCATAAAATGGATCGGTGAATACAAAGCACACACTTTCACAGTAGTTTTTTAACTTCCAGCTCTTCAGCACCGGGACTCACTTCGCATTTTAGGTACGCTCGGCCTTCGGGCAGCTCGGCGCTGTAAATCGCAGTAAGTTTCCACTCGCTCGCTGACCGCGTCGCGCGTCTTCATAGCGATTAAGTACTTATTACTTTTTCATACTGTAAATTGCTGTGCGTTCGTTAATCAATCAATCAATCAATCATTTATTTCTCAGAATATGGTACAGTATAGGTTAGTAAAAGTATTAGTTCAGCATATTCTGCCAGCATCGGCGTAGAAATATTTCAGAAAATGGTAGTTAGTAATTAATGATAGCTTAATAATCATATTCAATTCAAATAGCAAATTAATATTATACCTATTGTTTTAACAAAAATTATCAACATCTATAAAATACGTTTTGCCTAAACTAATTATTATTTAAAAATTCCGCAACAGAATAAAAACATTTATCAAGCAACCATTTGATATTTTTTTTCGAATTGAGGTGTTTGTAGCATTTTGTAATCTTCTGGTATCTTGTTATATAATTTTATAGCCATACAATATACATTCGTGCCAAATAATTTTAGTTTTTGTCTAGGTTGATACAACTTGAGCGGTCTTCTACTAGGCCTATTAGTTTTATTAATGATCTTGACATGCCGTGGAAAAAACTGTGGGTGCTTTTTGACAAATTTAATAATTTCCAATATGTAAAGACGCGGTAATGGCAATGTTAAGTTCCTGAAATAATGGTTTGCAATGGGCGAGATATTCGGCTCTGTCCATCCATCCATCCATATACAGCTCTGATACATTTTTTTTGGGTTACAAATGCTCTTTGGGCATCGGTACAGTTACCCCAAATGATAGTATGGAAGACACATCCATGATATGCTGACAACGCAGCTTCTTTGAAGCTACAGATCTCAAGCGCCACAATTAGTTAATAATAGATTATAATAATAATAAATTAATAATAATGACTAATAATAAGTATATAAAATACGATTGTGTTTACGGGTGCATGAATCCAGCTGTTTCTTATATGATTCATACTCATACTCAATTAAAAGTTTTACTACTTTCGCCCATTACACGTACAAACTTAACATTAATGAAGAAATCCCACATACATGCATACATTATATACCTACACGCGAAAAACAACCTCCCTTTGCTTTTCGTGCAGTCTGCGCCGTCGACGCGCGTGCACCGGCGGCGGCCAGCCGTTCTCTTTGCTTTTCTGCCTAGTGTTACTTGCGTATATAGCCTAGATGTTTCCCCCGGGTGGCCCCCGGACGCTCTCCAAACTAGGACTAAGCCGGGGAAACCCGGACGGGTGGCAACCCTATTACGGCGACTAAATTGTTTACTGAATATCATTGAATAAAGTACCAAATAAATTTCACTAGAAATAGTCCAGTCATTATAGACATTCGAAATCGAAAATTTGATAATAATTCCAAAAGTTTTCAAACTTCGGTCAAGTGAATGGTACATTGGGACGACAATAAATCTCATTTTGCAACCTTGTCCGCAGTCCGGAACATTGTTAAAATTGCAATTAAATTAATTTTTGCTGTATGGTCGTGAAAAAAATTCCAAAAGTCCTGCAAACTTGGGGAAGTTTTCGATATAATATTTCATATCACGTATAAAATTTGCAACCAATCTAAGTGTACGGAACATTTTTTGTTATTGAAAATTAATGTTTTTTTTTATTAAACTGAATGAAAACGTTCCAAAAGTTCTGCAAACTTGACACATATATCGGAAAAATATACCGAACGGTTGTATAAATTTGCAACCTTTTTCGTTGACCGGAACATGTTTATTTATAATTCTTTTTAATTCGTGGTCATTTTTCCGAGTAAAGTGGTCTCGGAATAATTACAAAAGTTTTGAAACTTGGTTGCAAACTTCGAAAACATCTATTCTGATGCATTTACAAATTTGCAACCTCATACGCGATCCGGAACTTTTGAAATTTTCTTGAAGGTGAAAAAATAAAAAAATTACATTTTTGCAAATTGCATAAAGTTCCGGATCGCGTATGAGGTTGCAAATTTGTAAATACATCAGAATCGATGTTTTCGAAGTTTGCAACCAAGTTTCAAAACTTTTGTAATTATTCCGAGACCACCTTACTCGAAAAAATGACCACGAATTAAAAAGAATTATAAATAAACATGTTCCGGTCAACGTAAAAGGTTGCAAATTTATACAATCGTTCGGTATATTTTTCCGATATATCTGTCAAATTTGCAGAACTTTTGGAACGTTTTCCTTCAGTTTAATAAAGAAAAACATTAATTTTTAATAACAAAAAATGTTCCGTACACTTAAATTGGTTGCAAATTTGACACGTGATGTAAAATAATATATTTAACACCACTCCAACTTTGCAGAACTTTTGGAATTTTGGTCTCAAGAACTGAGCAAATTATCATTTATTGCATTTTTAACAATGTTCCGGACCGCAGAGCAGGTTGCAAAATTTTATAGTTTGTTTTAATACCACTCCCGACCTTACATCAAAATTTGAAAACTTTTGGAATTATAATGAATTAATTGTCTTGACTGACTGGACTAAAAACTGGCTTATAGTTATGGTTTTCGGAGTTATGACGGCTAAGGAACTTTGCACTGAGCATGGCCCGACATGACCTTGACCGGTCTTTTTTGTACGGATCCCTAAATGCACAACCGCGAAAATATGTAAGTTTTAAGGTTTGGGTACACTTTGGGTACCTATTATAAACACACACGGTGTCACAATGTGACGTGTGTAATTTGTTTGTCTATTTCATGAACCCTATGACATTTTTAATAAACGCATGATGTTTTTTTTATTGTTATCCAGCAGAAGCATTCAGTTAAATATTTTTAATATTGACGACGCGGTTAGCTTAGTTGGGAGTGACCCTGCCTCCGAAGGTTCGGGTTCGATCCCCGGTAAGGGCAAATATTTGTGTGATAAGCGCGAATATTTGTTCCTGAGTCTTGGATGTTTCCTATGTATTTAGGTATTTATTTCTCTACATAAGTATGTATATCGTCGTCTAGTACCCATAACGCAAGGCTTTAGAGCTTACTTTGGGACTAGATCGATTTGTGTAAAGATTGTCCCCTGATTTATTATAAATATTTGACTTTGCTAATACCTTTTTTTTCCATCCATTTCAAAGCTAACTTTGGCGCGTGTGGAATAATTTTTACCCGACGGCAAGGCAAAACAAGAGGGATATGATTTTACAGTCTATGTATGTCAGCTTCTATGTACGCTCATCTGTTCCCTCGTTGCTCCTAAAATACTTATTATATTTTGCCAAATGTGGTGTCGTTGGCTTCCTCTTAGTGTTCCGGGTGTCATAGGCTATATGACGTCATAAGAAATCGAACATGGTGGTTACAACGATTCAAATCTATGGCATGTTATACAGTACTGACCTGCACCGGCGATCCCTGGGTGTCGGTGGGCATATCGTACTATGGCATGGCTGTAGGCATCATTGTTAACTTCTATGTGTTTTGAAAAAATTAGATTGGATACTTAGATTGCGTTAATTTCGAAAATATGTAACTCTACATGCTACAAAATTAACCACTCTTCTGTAAAACTAAAAAGAAACGATAGTTAATGATTTAAAAAGATGAAAATGCCCTCTCAATTAAACTTTTATAATGGTTGGTACTTTTTAAGATGACTTTTTCTATCATTATAAAAGTTTTAGTCAAGTATTAGTTAACAACTTTATTTCATAAACTATGCACATTACAATTATATAAAAAAATATTCGATTGTGTCGTAACTGCGGTCTCATTTAATATCATAAAAGACCTGTCGACGCAAACATAAACCTTTGGATATACTAGAAATACTTACAACTGACAGTAAAGGGTCATTTACATGATGCCATTTCCTTGTACATTAAAGAGCAATAATTGAATGCGATAAATTAGCCCAATACTTGACCTTCAAAAATGGTAAACAACTGTTTACAGGCGGATAACGTAAAAAATTTAGTACAATTATTGAATGCAAGGCTTGACAAGAAATGAATTATGTTCAGGAGATTATTTCAGCTTTCATGTTTTAACTTATCTAAATACAGGCTTTTATGTGCGTGTACCATTTACTGGCGGATTGCTTCAAGCAATTCACGTATTTGCGTTGGCGAATTTTTCATTCAAGTATTGATCGTTTTATATTATAAGTGGTGTTCACACCAATAAACTTGTCCAATAGATCAAGAATGTTACGTGTTGTCTAGATCATGCAAGTCATTTATTACTTCCATTTCATTGTATGCAACAGGCAAGAAACTCGTATCGTGTAAATGGTCCTTTACTGTGTGCGTACTATAGTAATAAGGTCAATTTCCATTGCTAATAAAATCTCAATATTAAAACTATATTAAATATCCAAAATAGAGGTGTGTGGTTGCTTTTTTCTATGGACTCAATACAAAATAGTAAATTGCCTTACGATTTGTTTACCATCGATAACTTTCCTCAAATATTCTCATAAAACAACAAATATACGCAGTCGTAAAACCCATTGCTATTGCTTCTTTACCTTTACTAAAATTGATATTTCCTCCCCTGAGCTGGTTTAACCCGTGTAGGGGATTTTTCTGTCAACATCTGATATGTAAATTCCTTCCGACTTAAAGGTTCGGAAAACGCTCATACTTGTATTATCGTTGTTATTTATTTTCTCTGTTGAGCCGTAAAATATGGCGGTATGGAAATGCGGGGATTTGGCGCGTAGTATAGTTTGACAGGATGACAGTTATGGGCGCCGGGCCAGGGCGTTTGCACGGCTAGGGCGCGGCTGGGGCGGCGCGCGGCCCGGCCGTGTGACACGTCCTGCTAACTCGTTTACGCTGTATCGTATTCTCATGGCTTGGTTTATTTTAAACTAGCTGTCCCCGGCATGCGTTGTAATGTCTTTTTTTTAATAAATCCTCCCAGGCGCACGCACGACAACTCGCCAAAGTTTCTTCGTAATCGGATGAATGTTATAGGAACGCATAGGACTTGGACAAACAAACAAACACATATATATAAATATATATAGTAGAAAAGGGTTTAAATGCATAACTTCAGGAGTATTGGATAATTTTTTTTTTTTTTAATTTCCATAAGTTTTTTATAATCTATGTCCTGCTTGCAGTTGCCCTCAATATAATATCGAAACGCGCATTGAAATACGTCCAGTAGTTAAAAAGTTTATCGCGCACATACGGTCAGACAAACAGACATGAAGGTCATTGGATCTTTACCTTTAAAATCATTTGGATGTGTTGTGAAGCTTCCATAGCATTTTTTCATTGTTATCTTCAAAGTATTATTTAGCACTTTATAATTTTATTACATTTATGTATGGATCACCCTTTTTAGTGTTCCATAGCCAAATGGCAAAAAACGGAACCCTTATAGATTCGTCATGTCTGTCTGTCTGTCTGTCTGTCCGTCCGTATGTCACAGCCACTTTTTTCCGAAACTATAAAAACTACGCTGTTGAAACTTGGTAAGTAGATGTATTCTGTAAACCGCATTAAGATTTTCACACAAAAATAGAAAAAAAAAACAATATTTTTTTGGGTTTCCCCATACTTAGAACTGAAACTCAATTGTTTTTTTTCATCAAACCCATACGTGCGGGGTATCTATGGATAGGTCTCTAAAAATGATATTGAGGTTTCTAGTATCATTTTTTTCTAAACTGAATAGTTTGCGCGAGAGACACTTCCAAAGTGATAAAATGTGTGTCCCCCCCCCCTGTAACTTCTAAAATACGAGAATGATAAAACTAAAAAAAATATATGATGTACATTACCATGTAAACTTCCACCGAAAATTGGTTTGAACGAGATCTAGTAAGTAGTTTTTTTTTAATACGTCATAAATCACGGAACCCTTCATGTGCGAGTCCGACTCGCACTTGGCCGCTTTTTTATAAATTGTTCGAGATTTTTATTTATAGGTTAAAGAATACATTAGCATTTATTAATTACTATATTACCATAAATAGTCGGTAAACGAAATATTTGCAATGATATTGAAATCTAACCCTGATAATCCATCATTCTGTTTAGGGTTCCGTAGTCAAAATAGTATGATTTCGCAATTTCTTTTTGTATGTATGTCTGTCACAGCCACGCTTATTCAAAGACTATTAGAGCTACATGCCTGAAATTTTGCCCTATACGAGTATGCGAAACCATAAATTCGAAGAAGTTACGTAGGTATAATTATTATATTAGCGATTTGTTATTCCATATTCACACTATGTCTGTCTGTATGTCTGTTTGCCTGTTTGTATGTCTGCCTGTCTGTCTTTCTATTACGTTTTCACGAGTAAACTGGTGAACTGATTTTGATGAAATTATATATGGAGATAGTTTGGGCCCTGGGGAAGGAAATATGCTACTTTTTTACGACAACAAATACCTAAGAAGGTGAGATAGGAGCTGGAATATTAATTAATGGCATTTTCGAGTGTACCCAAAATCTATGTAAATTCAACTGACATGAAAATTCGACATAATTTAGTTTAAAAATAAATTTTCACGCACAGGAGGTAACGGGTACATGCTAGTTTTATATATATAGCAGTAATTTTAGTATAATACGTTTAAATTGATATTAATATTTTACTGGAAAAAAAAAACTAAATCTGTCAAAGCCGGCGAATACACGTAGAGAAGATAATTACGAACACTTAATTTTTATTTGTGTATTTCAAATAATCAACTTATATAATATCACGTAAAATTAATTAAATCTAAATAAAAACTAAATAATAACACTAAGTAAAAATTTTATTTTAGTTAACATTTGACGACTTGGATTCAAGAAAACGATGGCAACAAACCACGTTTCCTCCCGGTGTACAGGAGTTTTTTTATTTTTATTTTTGGGGTTCCGTACCTAAAAGGGACTGTTTCTTTTTCTAAGGTTAGTGATACGGGACACTGTGCGCGAGTCATATTTACTCGGCGTTTACTGGTTTTTTGAATGCCTGCCTAATTCTTCGGTTCAGAGAGTATTTGTACCAAAATTTCAAGTTGATACATGCAAGGATAACGATTTTTCATAAAGACTTTCACACCCAGAAGGAACCTTTATGATGCGTAGGTACCTTTTTTATTTTTCCAAAAGCCTACCTAATTGTTAATTTCGTAGAGCGCACCAACATTTTTGAATACATTCTATGACAAAATGTCTTATATTTATTTGGCTGTTTGGACTTGAAGCCCTTGCTTTTCATCATTAAAGTATTGTTAAAAATTAGGAGTCCATTTTTTTTAATGTATCGTTTTATTCGCCATCTGTAGCCTACTCAAAGTCCACAGATTGGTATCGGATTTTAAATTTAATTTGTTAAGTACACACATTATAAAACCAAATTCAAAAATAAAAATGTAGTTGCCCGTTCAAAACGTGGTTAATCATGTTGGTGCTTTTTTCATTAATTTTGTATTACATTTTCGCGCTATAGTGCAATCTGTATGTTTATTAATATTGTAAAATGATAAAATTAAAATTAACGGATGAATACCAGCAAATAGTGTGTTATTGTGCTCCGCTCAACGTAGCCATCAATGGGTATGAAGGTTTGCTATTCGTCGTGTTACATACTATATATTGTTTTTCACTTAAAAGAAATAAAGCAACATGCTTCAAATTAGATGCAATATCGCACAAAGTATGCAGGGGTTTGCGGAGGTCGAAATAGTTTTCTTTGTTCGCTCAAGCGTATAATCGCATGCACGAGTTAACTTTTATCCCTGTTTTATTTTGAAAACGCCGTCAAGCATCGATTTAAAATCCCACACCAGAATTTTGATATCGTTCAAATAGCTTACAATTTATTGCCTACCTGAAACAAATTTTACTAACGAGAAAAAATTGGAGCTCCCGCTCACCGCACGTTGTCCACCGCCATCTGATACGGCGAAGCATCTGCAATGACATATGC
Source organism: Tortricodes alternella (assembly GCA_947859335.1). Classification (NCBI taxonomy): domain Eukaryota; kingdom Metazoa; phylum Arthropoda; class Insecta; order Lepidoptera; family Tortricidae; genus Tortricodes; species Tortricodes alternella. Next base: position 13,384,187 of record OX401970.1, on the reverse strand, counting down.
TAAAAAAGATGTTACGGGTACTTAAAAAGCAACCTTTTGCGTAACGGAACACAGTTCACACTCCGCCTTCGGTTAGGAGATTTAACACACGTATGAATTGCACATTTAGTAGCGAGGGTGCGAAAACTTGTTGTTATCTCGAACGAGGCCAATTTCGGCAAATGGATACTAAGTCCTTACTCTCGTATCTTTTATGTCGGCGGAGCTCGCGTACTTTAAAAATATCGACAAACGACATATCGGCGGCGGGCTAACGTGTGAACGCCTAACATGCAATTTGGAAAGGATTTGTTTTACTACCGCGGGGGAACTAGAACGTGCGAGTTGTGGGCCGCGGAAACTTTAAACTTATTTCTCATTAGCGTTAACACCTGATAAATTTGAGCATGTATACATACCTACTATACTTGTATTATACATTTCTTAATTTTAATGAATTATGCACGGTTTTTATATTCAAAACGAATCGTTTTGGTTATGAATAAAATATTTTTAAGTTAATCTAGCTGGCACGGCGTGCGTTGCAATCATAGAGTTTCATCGCTAGACATGGTATTATACAGTGACCGCGCCGGAATATATGCTCATGAAGGTAGCGAAATTCGCAACATTGCAATTACTACTTACTCATCCGAAAGCTACTGCTCGTTACTACGAGTGAACGTTAAATGTGATAATCAGCGTATAAACTTTTCCTAAAAAATCTCACTGCTTATTATGCAGTTTTGCTCGTTTATAAGAGTAGTTTCCCGGATGCGTGAAAGCCGTTTTTTTCCCGAAACCTGCCGTAACCAAAACCGAAACTTCGGTCGTACTCTACTTTTCACACTAGGTGATAGATAGGTATGTGATCAAAACGTGCTCCTAATTATTAAACTAGTGGCTCTGTGAGCTGTAGACTTCGCGACTAAATATGTTATTTTTACATTTTCAATCCCCATGTCTCCGCCATTTTAGAAAATTTCGTAACGTTACCGAACCTGCTCACAAAATTTGACGAGAATCGGTTGAGAAATGCGACCTGTAGAGGAGAACAGCCGGACATCTTGACATACGGACAACCGGATATCCAGACATCCGGACATCCGAACATCTGGACATACGAAGGCATTTTTGCCCAAGCTGAAACGGAGACGCTTTGCTCGCCCTCCGCGCTTGGTCAATTCAAAATAACCTTTTTAATGTTTCAAGGGATCCTTCGAAGAAAAATCGCTTTGATTCATATTAGGTGCCTATTTACAAACAATAAAATACATTAGTACATTATTTTATTGTATAAAATAGTTATTGTAGGTAGCCGTTCGTAGCGGGAACGGCAAGGCCGCGACCGCTGTTCGCACCGATCGGGTCGCGGCGGCACTTCGCGCTCCGCTGGCTGCCCTTTGACGCCAATCCATGCGAGAAGTCATCCACTTATCGTCCGCGTGATCTAATGTCGACGTTTTTCCCGTTTTTCCCCATCTTTTCGCCTGGCCGATTGTACGCCAAACGTGACGTAATTGAATCAGCCGCCCCGAGTTGACGTTGTTGCTAGAGACTGTTACTAATTAATTCCGACAAAAGTCGATGAAATTTGAACGTAAGAAGTAAAACAGTATTACTGACGGGATAGAATTAGAATCAGAATTGTCCATCCTGATCCTACAAATTCAGGACTTAAAGCCTGATTTGGGTTCGATCTGATTATTCAGAGCATCAGGCAAAGCTTTGGCCTAGGTATATGAAAAATATTGTTTTGCATCTTTTGCATTTAAACAATAAATGCAAAAGTTTGTTTAGTAACAGTTTTTTTTATTAATTGAACCGAAAGAAGCGCTTATATTATTAAAAAATGCTTTACTAACCAATTTGATTTAGTACTGTATTCATTAGAAATCACTGATTAATAGAAAAAAGAACTGCTAATCAACACTCTTTTTAAGTTTATTTCCAGACAAGACAGTTCCATACGTATCTATCTAATCATAGTCATGCTTTTCCCCTTCCACTGCAATTTTTTTATCTACTTCTATCCTACAAGCTAAAAAAAGAAGTAAAATACTAGAAAACAAAAAGTTTTAGCAGCCCCAACTGTAATTACCTTTATAAGAGTGCCATGAAATAAAATGACAGTTTCACGGGTAAAGGAAAAAGGCTTTGAGGCGCTCGTTTTACGCCAACTGTAATGCAATTTGAAGTGAGAATCAAAGCGACGCGCTGCCCTCGCTTTCGAGACGCGTACAAACATGATAGGGTTTTTTTAACAGAATATGAACTTAGTTAAAAAAATTATAATAAACTTTTTCAACCAGTCATCTTATACGCTAGCATGTATAATAGTATTGAGTCAAAACATAAACATGTTAAAAGCCTCAGTTAAATGTACGGTTAGACCCAGACGTGAATGACGGCATCAGATGCAGCCTGCGGTCAGCAGTGCAGCGGCCGGCGCGTTTTGCTGACGTTTTTGCAGCACTGGCCAGCCATATCAGTGCGGGACACCCGCCTCTGACCGCGTACTTTGAAACCTTGCTGAATAGTGACGGGCTACAACAGTCCCCGTTTTGGCTACCTTCTAGTTTTTAATCTGCAAATACTCATTTGTTTTGATATAAAAAGAGAACTGCGCCTCTATTCGGGAACGCTAAGTGATTCTGAAGCGAGATTTCTCATCCCACTCTCCCGCACGACGCATAATGCGTAAGAGCGGGATGAGAAATCTCGCTCACGAATCGCTAAAGAATCACTTAGAGTTCCCGAATAAAGGCGCTGTAATGCAATGTTTATACACACTACACTAACTATATGGTCTATATGTGTACTAAGTATACACACTACATATACATTAGAGACAAACGAAAAATTCCGCGAATGTTACAAAGTTTTTAAAGCGAGTCAGACTTGCACTTGACCTGTTTATTTAAATTACCTTTTATATACGGAATGCTTATAAAACTGAAACGTTGGAGAAAAATGTGTGACTAACTGAATATTTCTAAATAAGTCATACCGAACCTAACCAAACTAACTGAACTAAACTGAACTGCAATAGGCTGAACAAATGAAACGAGTATGAGAATGAACGAAGCGAGTATGGAGCACGGCCGGCCCTGCGGCACGCCGGTGTTTTGCCGGCTGACACGTGACGGCGTAATTAGTGCGTGACCGCCGCCCGCCTGTTAACAACGAATGTGCGATGTAACAAATTCAACTTGCTTCATCTACCGCTCTATGCAAATAACTGCTGGTCTAAATAATAATTATCTTTATTCTCCAACAAACCAAAAGAACACGGTGATAAACAAAACGATCTGGTAACAAAAATGATACTAAGTCGGTGAATACTTACATAGAACTCAGCTGATGTACTGTTTTTCCAGTACTGATGTTTTTAACCGACTTCATAAAAACAGGTTATCTGTTTGACCCGTATATATATTTCTATGTGTGCGATTATCCCAAAAACAAGTGGACAAAGCAGAATAAATATTTAAAAAAATATATTTATTCTTCTGCGGCCCTAACATGAATGACACAAAAATAAATGAAACCCGTTTGTCTCTATGACTATCTCCTTCGTCGGCACTAGTGTGAGAGAGACGCACATAGAGATAAGACGGTCTATCTTATCTTTGTGTCATTCGTGTTAGGGCCGCTGGGGTGATTTTAATACCCACTTACTTTCAAAATTCCAAAAGGGCCTATCACAATCATAAACAAAACGATATTAAGTACAATTTCAATACTCTTAATTAGATCTGGTGCCATATTAAAAAACCGGCCAAGTGCGAGTCGGACTCGCGCACGAAGGTTTCCGTACCATTATCTTTAAAAACGGCAAAAAAATCACGTTATTTGGGATGGGAGCCCCCTTAAATAATTATTTTATTCTGTTTTTTAGTATTTGTTGTTGTAGCGGCAACAGTACATCATCTGTGAAAATTTCAACTGTCTAACTATCACGGTTCTTGAGATACAGCCTGGAGACAAACGGACAGACGGACAGACGGACAGCGGAGCCTTAGTAAAAGGGTCCCGTTTTTACCCTTTAGGTACGGAACCCTAAAACTGCCAAGAATCTGGCTGGTAGCCGGGTTATTTGTAGCGATTTTTCTCAACAACATTAAGCTGTGTTGCGCTTAAAATGTTAATATTGCCCATAGTGGAGACTGCTGCCCTTGACCAAGCGATACATGTGTGTATAGTTTAAATGTCATCACAAGCTATGTCATCCCGCGTTAACTAATAGAATATGAGTTGTCTGCCCCCCGACAAGCACAGTGACTCGTGTGCCTACATCAGTAACGGGAAAAATATTTCACGCTTACAATCACACTCCCTTTGTATACAATGTTTTTACGTAGATACTGTTAAATGGTCACAGGCCGAAATAATTGCAAAGGTCGCAGGATTTGTTTAACCGACTTCCATGTAATCGTTCAGTTAGTTGGATACGGCTTTAGACCTGAGTAAATTTTGACCGTGCAACAGATGTCTAGGTTATTTATTGGTCTTCAGGATAAGCAAAATCTTGCAAAAGGTTATAATACAAAACCTTTGCAAAACATGTAAAGGCGTTTATTGTGGAGCAGGCGGGGTCTGATACGCCTGGCGTAATCAATCCGTGGTAAATTATATAAAAAATACATTTCAAGCTTCAGCTGACTGCGAGATGGTTTCTTTATTAGTTTTCCCTAAGGCACCCGCGCGCCCGGATCGCAGGGGACGTGTGAAAAAATCTTATCGGGATTAAGCTCCCGTTTATCGGGCTCCAAGGCGGACTTATTGCCGTAATACAATCTCTGTTATGTCGCACTCGGATTATACGTATCAGCGGGTTATATGAGAAAATGTTTATACGTTGAAATTTTTCGCTGCCTGTTAATGATATTGCTCAGTCTTATAGTGCATTCGTATTTTTAAACATAACTAAACTAAATAAAAATATGGAGAAAAATAACATAAGTTTTATAATGAATAAAAGTAGTCAAGTACTTAATAATTATTAATAGATAGGGTACTTACTTATTTTACTTACTGAAAAGTTTATTTAATTCAACCATCTTCACGAGCTGTGGTATACAAAAACATCCAACATAAGTACTAAATGTAAAGTTGCAAATCCCCGCAAATTGAAAACGCTATTATCGAGTCTAAGCAATTTGCACGCAGCTGGTGCTACGGCTACGCGCTACGAGCCGAAGGCTACGGGCTACGCCGTTGAGCCCGCTCAACCCTCGTAAGTCCTGGCATGTATAATGCTCAGAAGTGATAGCTTCCCAGTATACTAAAATAAAAACAAATTACGCAAGTCTTATTATACTTGAATCAATTATGACAAAGTTGAAATTAGAACCAAATCAAGCAAAATGCCAGGTCTTAATGAGGTACAGTAATTTGTACTAAATTAAGTACAAGGGGACTTACGAGGCTATATAATAGCGCTGCTATTCTTATTGTTATTTGCTACACTAAAATATAAAAATAAAAAAAAACTAATCCTTACTATGCTAAAACGCTTCCAGCATATTCTTAACCAAGATAACTTGTAATACAAAAACTGGCTATTTCATAAATCCTTTGAAACAAAATATATTTTTGCGATTTTGCGAAGTTAAAGTTAAAATACCCTGACATATCCCTGAAAATCGAATCTCGAAACTCGGGCACTCTTGAACTGCAAAATTCAAGTATGACCACGAGCGAAGCGAGGAGTAGCGTTAGGTTAAACCGTGAGCGGCGGGCGGGATTTTATTATTTAGTATACATTTAAAAAAGACCAAAGTAACATTTACTTGGAATTTACATTACGTAAGCTACATCATATGTATATTTTAGGCAGATGGCTTTTGAAATGTGGAAATCGTTATTTCGGACTAATATTTAAAGGTAAACTAAAAAAAAGTAGTTTTTTTTCGAAATAATGAAATCCGGGAGTGCGACTTGGAGATTAATATACGTAACCGAACATTTTTTTACATATCAGTTCTTTAAAAGAATAAAATTCATTTGAGTATGTTTTACCATTACTTGCACACATGGTGTGGTCGTTAGAGGGAGGTTCTCGTAAATAAGTGAGATGTTGACGACGAGCTCGCGGGTGGAATTGAAAATAGCGCAGCGCCTCTACATCCTTCACGCATGTCGAAGTCGGTGAACCTTCTACAAACTAAACAGGTACTCACCGAACCTATCTTAAGTACTAGAAAAACTTAGTAAGAAGACAGCTTTGACATATCAATGTAACGTTTATAATTTGCCAACATGAATTTATGAATTGCCGTAAAGTGAAATCATTATTGACGTTGAAATCGTTTGTCATTCATCGTCGGCGCGTGGCGCGGCCGGGTTGCCTTCGCAATTAATTTGTCATGATACCTCGAATTACAGTAAAACAACTGTGAAAGGGTTGCCTACCGACTCCCCTAAAACGATATTGCCAATCACTCATTGGTATAATTATCTTAATAATGTATTAGGGCAAGACTAAGGAATTTCGTTAGGAGAAAACATAATTGAACTGAATAACATAATTGTTTCACAAATCTTAAGGCTATTAATTAAAAGCTTTTAACATTCAATTATTTTGTTAAACTTACTAGGTAGTTTAACTTAATGAATGAATGAATGAACTCGTCGAAAAATTCGAAACCTACCTTGGAATATAGATAAAGAACCCTTACTCGCGATTTTTCGAAGTTAAAGTTAAAATACCCTGACGTGACCCGGAAAGTCGAAACTCGAAACTAAAAAATGACGTATGAAAAATTCAATATTTTTTTTCATACCAATTAATTAGATTTTTTAGACGATTAGACTTTTCTAATCGTCTAAAAAATCGAATTAGTTGGTATGACTGACCCTTCGGTCAATTGTATTTCCATCAAGGATCAATTCGGTTTTTTAAGATAACATCTGTAAAACGGGCAGATTGACTTAATGGCGTTTGCAAAGTTACACGGGGAAAATTTTAGTTCACGAGAGCCACTAATGTCGGGGGGTGAAGCGAGGGCCCGCGGGACGGGGGCGATTAGCAGCAGCTGTCATGCCGAGTGAATATGTTATTTATTGGAGCCGTGAGCGCCGCGCGCTGGGCGTTCGGGCAGCCCGGAGCCAGCGTTGGGCGCTCTGGCGCAAGACGTCGTCAGATGGATAATGGGATACGGGTCAGTCGGAACAACAATTTATAACGTAAGTAGGGATGTTTCCTGGGTAAAAAAAATAGTCATTCTAATTAGTCCGTCAGTTGGATTATTAAAAAATAGTGAACACGTATATTTTCCTTTTTCCAATCAATCAAAATTGACAAAGATAACGCGCATCAAAGTTCGGGAGTGGGGGCTAATGACGTCACTTAATGGTAAAAATTGTACAACGCACTATATCTTCGTAATTTTTTGTTTAAATGATAAAAGAAAAAATATGTATTCAATATTTTTTTATAATGTAAATGATGGACTTATTAGGTTTCTTAAGGAAACTAGCCTATTCTCAGAATCATTACCAATAATCAAGAGGATAACTTATAAACAGTCCACAATATCACATGCACTAAGAACCTGAAAATAGTTACATGCTATTGATGATTTTATTGTAGGAAACATAAAAAGACTATACAATAACCAAACATCACATTAGATCCCATTGGCTGAATTCAGCGCGCAGAAATAGCGCGCAGTGCACCAGCCATATTGCCATTGGGAGCTGAACACCACAACCGCACCTGTCAGAATATTAGATCGGCGACATTAATCTGTCGCCGCAACCCGCGCCCGGCGTCGGCGCCGCATCGCCGGCGCGCCGCCACGCCGGTCGCGTCGTGCGACGCACTCGCTCGACAAACAATCAAAAACCCCATTCGGCACAAAGTCGCGGTTTACCATTCGCCTCTTATCTCCGGCCGCTGACAAACATCCGAAATGGGAATAGGCTGACGATGGTATATGCTCAAGTCCTGCCCCATCCAAGTACACGCATTTGATATTACGATGAGGAGTCGAAAAGAGAAATGATTTATAGCTGTTTAATTTGGGCATGCCTTATTTTAAGAGGAATGTTAAGTAAGTATATTCTTTATCGAAAAAATATTTAACTTAAATAAACCGAACATGTTATGTGAGAAAAATTTGCAGACGGTTATAACACGCGTAACGTGCAATAAGGCCTCTTTGTTATTTGTGGGGTCGAAACTTATTCATCCCGCAAATCCGCTCATGTATGAACCAAATCCTGCCCGGTCACCGCTGATTGCATTGTCATGTCTAGTGGACCGTGCCCTCGCAATTTATTTGAAACCTTATGGACAGTCCGTCAAGTGCTAACATTGAATAGCGTAACGGCAAAGTCACGAAAACCCACGTCGTATCGGTTTGTAAAACAAGCGAGCCAACGTGATTGGAATGTTTTATACGACCCTTGAAACATATGAGACCAATACGATGTATGTTTTATGTTTCACGTAAAATTTATTGGTGTCATGAAGTGGTAATTCTAAAAGTAATTGTTCAAAATTACCGTCATTTCATTTTTTTGCTCAGTGACATTTTCAGTTCGAAATTATTATTATAGCTAATGACGTAAATGTCGTATGCGACATTTTTGACAGTTGGTTTACCAGGTACTATAATTGTTGTCAGGATAAAACTAATAATTTTAATGAGATTGTTGTATATTTTTGCTTTTTACGTTTAATGATGATGATATTTAAAATAATGATGTCTCCTAAAATTATTAAAGAAAGAAACAATCAATCACATTCTAAAGACCTGGCGGTAAAGGATTTAGTTTTCAGGAAAATTTCCGTTGTTTTAACAACATAAAACGATGCGCCAAATATGATTTAAAAAAGTATCCATTTAGGTATTTTGTACATGAAAAAGTCTTTGACTGCTCGTACTGAAAAGAAGCCATTCCGGAGATCCGACTTTGTTAATAGGGACTTTACGTCCCGCGTAGTCCTGTGGTATAAAGTTGGTGCATTATGTTTGAGCAATGTGAGCATTTTTCATGAGGATCACGCAAGACGCCGGCTCGCTTATTGTCAAACTTGTACAATAATGAAACTCCTCCCGCACGCAGACCGCGGCGCGCGGCGCGACAGATGTCACCTGTTCTTGGAACAATTTTTTCTACTTACGTACTGTAATTTACTTATATTGATGTTGTACACGGTGAGCTAATGCCATCGAAGTGAAGCGACCATTCCAAGTTAAAGTAATTTACCTGATGAAAATATATTTTCCCATACAAAGTTTTATTCCCTAATTTATCACAAAATCCCTTCCCTTGCTTGCCTATATTATAAAAGGAATCTACTGAGCAAATTCTGTATTTATGGATTCAGTAGTTTGGGCTCTGCGCTGATGAGTTAGTCAGTTAGTCGTCCTTCTTTATAGTACGAGTATTACTATACTAACATAGATAAGTATTTTTATTATTACATTAAAATCTATAATTTCCAGTCACATTTATATATAGGTACAATATATATATAGGTTCAATTTATAAGCTTTTGGTAAATTACGGTAAATTCAAAAGTGATGCGTAACCGAGGTGTGTAAACACGAGCAGCGCAGCGAGGAGTTTTAAGTGTTGCGGACATGTTAACCCCATTATCAGGCGCGGCTTACCGGCTAAGCCGCGCCGACAGCGGCGCGATTTATGCGACACGGCGCAATTTGCCGATTCCGATCCTGATCAATTATTGACCATTGCCTCCTGTGCGTGTGCCCGCCTTGCTCAAATTTCTAACAAGATTACCCGTTTCAAATATATGTTTTTTTATTGCAAATAAAGACTATTTTTTATAACTATATAATAATTTTAATAGGCTAAAGAAGGAAAGACTTAAGCGAGTACGGATGTCATTGTTTATTTATTTTTGGCAATATTTTGGATCCATACTTATAACAAAATATTATGTGACATTTTATTACAAACCCATTACCCATTTTGTGCTTAGCATACTTTCTTTAAGTTGATTTTTATCAGATAGACATTTGAATCACAAAAGCATTGTGTTACGACTTACGAATTATTTAATACTTGTGCCCGGCATACACTGCAATGCTCTGGTTTTCTTGGGTCATAAATATGCCCGGGATCGCATACTACAACTCACCAAAATTTTATCATAATAGGATGAATGGGAAAGCATAGGAAACGAAAAAACAAACAAACACGATATAGTAGATCAAGCTGAATTTAAATGCATAATGTCAAGAGTTTAGGGGATTTTTTTCCCATATTAACTTCAACCTAATCTTTTAACCCCTTCCAGTTTTATTTCCAAAAGTTTCTATTAGTCTATATCCTGCCAGATATTAAAAACAAGATTGAAACCCGTCCCGTAGTTTAAAAGTTTATCGTGCACGTACAGTCAGACAAACAGACAAACAGTCAAACAGACATAAAATTCAAAAACCATTGGGATGTGTTTTGTTGCTCATTCTGAACCGCTGCATATCATTTTTTTATTGTTATATGCAATGTACAGACTTTTACACTTTACGATTTTATTTAACGCACGACTATCGATGTATTGAGGGTGTTAATAAAATATAACATCCACAATAAACGTCCACTTGAGGCCATAACACTTGTGAGGTAGTTTAGGTAAGCTAAACAAGAAGTGAGTTTATCCCGTTATTTGTATGTCAGCTTACGGCAAAGCGCGTAGCAGCTACAAGCCACGCTAAGCCCCTATCCGTGAAAGCCACGCATTTTCACGCCTCTTTATTACATTAATTTAAATGTTTGTGCGGCGAATCCCACCGGGCCTCCCTGCGAGCACTGTCAATAACCCTGTGCAACCGCTACGTATGTGACACTTGTATTAGCACCGTATTTGTCGAAAGCTACTACTAGGGACTATGAGAATGCTAATTTAATGGCACAATTTGTTGTATCAAATAATATTGTTAGTGTTGTGAGGCAGCGTCAGCAACCTCCGACGGATTAGTTCGTCGGCGCACCTGGATCGAGCCAACAAACGGGCGTCATTAGTCACGCTAAGCCTCCGAGGTGCTGCAAGAATATTTACTGGAGTCATACCGTTAAGTTATAGCTTCATAATCCGATAAACAGATCGCTCGCTCGCAAATTGTGTTATCGTCGCTGTAAAGTGTTCACTAGTCGCCGCTTTACGAGGGCAGGCGTCGGGGGTATGCAAACATAAAAATTCTCTATCGGGACTAATAGGAATGAAACAAATAAAAGGATACGTAAATAGAAGCGGCGGATAAATTCCAGTGGGGCTCGAGTGCGCGTAAATCCGCGCGATTTGTATCTGTGACAGGGTGCGGGCCCCCGCCTCCCTCCCGGCCCTCGCTCGACCTCCGACACAATTAATTTGACAGATACTTTTGTAAAGGCCAACTAATCACGTCACCCACCGACGCATACAGCAACATGTTGCGGCACGACCCCCATTTGGGTTTCGTTTAGAATATTATAAGAAATTTTACCTCCTTACAAGATAATATTTAAAACATATTCTTATTTTTTGTTAATTTAGTTAGGTCCCTTGCAAAATACCTGTTTCACTTATGTTAATAAGAAACTATACGTGAGGCTACATATACCTAATCGACACCGTAATACAACCACTCATTTTACTAAAGGTACAGCAATATCGCTTTGCTTTGTCACTTTCCTTTAAATGTAAACTTCGTAAAGTAAGTTATATGACATAATAGTATCATATCGCTTAGCCAATGTCGAATATACGCCCTGTAATTCATTGAAACCTAGCCGTACACTCGCCCGCGAGCGTCGGCGGCGCGGCGGCGGCACGCGCCCGGTCACGTCTATGCAAATGATATTAAATTAGAACGCTTAATAACAACTGTGCCCGCGCTCTTCCTGTAAAGAGGTGCAATTACACCAATCAAATTGAAATTTAGACCACTAATTTGAGCTCGACATGTTTTATGGCTCCAGCTTTAATCTATAGACGGAATGATCTTTGCCGGCAGCGGGACGGGGTTGCCAATGGTTAATCTCCTACAGAACTTTTGTAATTAGATTAGTAGGTACGGTTATGAAGCAATCAAGCTTATACATAATTTAAATTACCAGTGGAATCTAGTCAGGTCCGGTTTCATACAGATCGGTTAGTAAAGTGAATTATCAGATCTTTAATAAATTATGGAGCTACTAGCTTCTGCCCTCGAAATTCTGCGCGTGAAATTCGGTTATAGGTACCCCTCGGGAATTGTTCCGAGATAAAAAGTATCCATTGTCGACGTGACGATGCGGATAGCCTAGTTGGGAGTGACCCTGCGTCCGAAGCTATAGCGTCCCGGGTTCGATCCCCGATAAGGGCAAATATTTGTGTGATGAGCACGAATGTTGTTCCTGAGTCTTGGATGTTTCTTTTGTATGTAAGTATTTATTTCTCTATATAAGTATTTATATCATCGTCTAGTACCCATAACACAGCCTTTAGAGCTTAGGTACTTTGAGGCTAGATCGATTTGTGTAAAGATTGTCCCATGATTTATTTATTATTTTATTTTTATATATCAGTACCTAAGGAATTATGTATCAAAGTTCCATTCAGCAGTTACGGAGCAACAAACATACAGACACACACAGACCCAGATTAATTTAGCATTTTGTTCTGTTATCAACGGTACCCAAAACATTGTCTAAAGTCATCAATTGTTGTTGCTGTAATGCTGTATCAGAAGGTGATATTAATACAATCGAATTATATTTTTTTCGTGGTGGATTGTAGGATTTGTAGGGCTGTCAGCGCATGATATATTCGATCGCGGGATCGAAGGCCGGCTCGGCGCTAAGCCGCGCGCGCACCTGCGACCGCATCGTTGGGCTTTAGCCCACAACTTAGCACCCCACACTCGTACGTCGACTACTAACAATACTGGATATGGCATATTTGAAATGGAAAATCATTATAACAGAATCTCTTCAATTTAAAATAAAACTCACGATACCCTTCCTATAGTTTAGTTAGTACAATGTCTGCACGTCAATTATTGAGGAAATCTAATTATGTTTTACGTAACAAAGCGAGTGGTGATGTCCATTTTAAAGGTTCTTGAACGTTTAATAGTAGTTTATGCAACGGTTGCATAATGATAGGCCTTAAAACACTAGTGCGGTTTTCATGAAACGAGCCGATAGGCGAGTGTCATAATAAGATCGCACGAGTGTTTTAAGGCCAAATTATGCAGAGTTGCATACATAACTTTATCTACACACATATTATAAATCCTCCATGATGGGTTCAGAAACAATATTTTCTGGCAACAAGTTATTTGTTGCAATCGTGGCTGCATATTTCCGATATCCGGCGCATTTTCACATCACACACATTCCGAGAAGACTACTATTCATATTTTCAACTAAAATGTAAATTACAAACAACTTTTTCTATTCAATTCAACAACAATTCTACTTTCGTTCAGCAAAACACCAACATAATGGCGCCAATTCGTTCCTCTGTCAAGACCATTTCTTTTAAAAATCATTGACAAACGAATGAAGTCTCTATTCTCATGTCACTCGAGATCAAATGTTGTGCAGTTTATATTAAAAAAAAACATACTGAATTGACGTTTTGTATCAATAACTGTTTAATATCTATGGATACTAGAATAGAGACCCACTTGAGTTTTGACAGCTGTTCCAAATTTAATCTCATTTCTTTACTAAAAACGATAAAGAAATAACATTGCAGCACTGGTTTTTCCTAATTGGTTGTCAAAATGGTGGTCATTTCCTACGGTTTTTGTTTAAACAATGGAGGTTTTATGATATGGGTGTAGATAAAACGTTTTATAGTTGAGGACTCTAGAAAAAAAAACTTGTCGTGTACAATGTTTAAGATCAAAACACTAATTTAATACAGTACACATAAAGTCAACAATGATGTCTACAGTTTTAGTTATACAAATCTAAGTTTCTTAGTTAGGTAATGATCTGCGCCTCTATTCTGCAGCGACTCGTAAGCCAGATTTCTCATCCCACTCTGCCGCATGACGCGTAATGCGTAAGAGCGAGATGAGAAATCTGGCTTACGAGTCGCTACAGAATCACTTAGCGTTCCCGAATGAGGCGCCTGATCGTATATACCTAACGTAATTTAAATACAGAACGGAACTCACATTCGACTATTTAAGTCAGTGATTATACTATACTACTTATTTATTCTGTGCCTCTACCTCTTACCGTTGCTGAGCTAGAGGCCTATGACAGACGGACGAGCGGACGTTGTAGGCTCGGTAATAGGGTCCCGTTGATCGCTTAGGGTACGGAAGACCAAAGGTAACAAACCCTAAAATCTTGAAATACCTTTATCTTCCATTGGTATAAATGTCCGCAATTAACTAACGTGGCCACAAGTAGTCTTGTGGTTGTGCCCACCCCATTAGGGATTTCGGGCGTGATGCTATGTATGTATGTATGTTAGGGCCGCTGGAGGAAATGGAATGCTTCAGTCACCGCCAGGTCAGCCGGTCGATCAAAGTGAAGTCAGTTTTTGCAAGTTCGTAAACTAAAAATTGATGATACCACATCCACCCCGCATCCCGTTTGTTAGTTGCGCGACGCACGCGTCCGACCCGCCGTGATCGCTGTTGGCTTGTTGTAGCGTTAGATTAGCGCGTAATGCGCACGACTCAGCTCATCGCATATTTAAATTAAAACACACCAACTAAATTATAACATTGAATGCAACGGACATAAGAATACAAAGTTAGCATCCTAATTCGTCCGCGTGAAATTCGTTTATGGCTGTTCCCTCGGGAAGTGTGCATTTTCACGCTATAAAAAGTAGGCTATGTCCATTTCCGGCCTTCCAACTATCGTTATGCAAAAAACCGGCGGAGTACACGTCAGCCCATGCACAATGTAGGGTTCCGTAACCTACTTTAAACAAAGTATATGCCACAATCTGCGTCGTGGACGAGGGACGGTTTGGTACCAGCGGTCGGCAATGCGTGGCCCGGGTCTTTTGTAAATGAAAGTCTTAATAGGTATTATAATAGCTATATAATTATATAGATACCTATTAGCTCCGTGAGTCACAAACGGTGCTGGCTGAAAATCAGCGCTGTAGGTGTCTTACACCTCAGCATTATGCTGAGCCAGTGTCCCATTCACAGCCGCGAGGACACACACACCACCATTTTGTTTTATTGTTTAAATTTTTATTTATGTTACTCTGTGTGTCTTCTGTGTTAGTGAATAAATGTTTCTTTCTTTCTTTTCTTTTCTTTTCTTATCAAAATTGCCACCCGCTTCTACCTCATTTTGCCACTATGTTGCCCTTGCCTGCTAAAAGGTTGCCTACCGCTGGTATAGTCGTTTTGCAGAATGAAATAGGCTTCATTGTGATAGTTTTCCTTTTAACATCGTTGTATAAACTTTAATTTAAGACATTTTCAGATTTTTAGAATTCATAGTTTTGACGCGTAACTTAGAGACACACAGACAGACGGACAAGGCGAAACTATAAGAGTTCCTAGTTGGACTACGGAACCCAAAACATCAAGTCAATCCGTCGCTCCGTTTTGACGTCACAAAAACAAACACACTTTCGATTTTTAAAATCAATTCTTTTATCCGGCTCTAACAGTTTGCCTAAAATAAAATAAATATATCCTCAACCAAAACCTTGACAACAACTTACAGACGCGACAAGCGCGCTCGCTTCTAAAAGTAACCAATTTAAAGTCCAAATAAAAAGTAGGTATCACAAAGCTTTTTTTAAAGGAGTTTCATCGCAAACTACGTTAAAATGATTTAACTCCCCCTTGATACCGTTACGGGCACCGTCGTTATTGAGATCGCCGCCCGGCGCCGGCTAATAAACGCTTATCAACGCGCTCATTATCACACCCTTAACATCGCTTTAATGTCTTGCTCTTGAACAAAACATATTTAATCACATTTTTCCCCGGCAGGAGAAAACTTTTTTAAATTTCATAAATTCCGGCATAAAGAGGAGCCAAGTAAACCCTGAGGGGAGTAACGGCGAGGGTTTAATCTTAGAACGGGAACAAAATGCTTTCCTTAATTATTTATGTTGGTCAACCAAGGTGTTAACGAAATGTACGGAACCCTAAAACTGTAATCTGATCTGTACTAGACTTGTACTAACATTTAAAGTAACGGTTACACTGGTTTAAAGACGCGGTGGTAATGCAACTGCTTATTGTAAATGAGGTCGCATTTACAATAAGCAGTTGCATTACCACCGCGTCTTTAAACCAGTGTAACCGTTACTTTACAGTGGGTTCGAGTCTCGCTAGGGTCAAACTTTGTGTGTTGAGCACGAATATTTGTACCAGAATCGTGGATGTTTATAGTATCTATATATTGACGCTTGAAAGGCAAAATGTTACAAGGGACAAACATGGCACTTACTTTACAAGAGAGCCAAAAAACTATGTTTAATCTGAAAAAATACATTTGCTTTTATCAGAATATTTTGATAAAAGCTACTTAAATTCGATTAAAAACATAATAAGTATCTTTATATTTGTACTACGATTTGCTTGAAAAGTTAATAAGTTTAGAAGATTCGCCTAGGCAATTTAGAAGAAAAATATTTTTAGGTAAAAACATCGAACCGGAAATTATATCTCAAATGCAATGAGGTAAATCAGCTAACCTGAACACTGATAAGTAAATTATACAGGAGAAATAGTTTAAAATTAAATTCTAAATGTTATAAATTCTCTGTGGAGTAAAAACTGATACCAATTTTCATCGGCAAATTAATTAGCGAGAAAAGAACTAACCAAAAATTATTATATCTTTGGCTGACTGGAAAAAAATAACAACCAACATTTTTTTTGTTTATTCCATACTTTTATATCGTTATTGTTTTGTTGTGTTTTGTGCTGTTTGGTATTAATCATTATAGTATAATAGGGATGTTTCCTAGGTAAAAGGTGAAATTATAATTAGTTCGTCAGTTATATTATCAAAAAATATTGAATACGTATTTTCTGCTTTATCAAATCAATCAAAATTGACAAAGATAACGCGCATCAAAGTTCGGGAGTGGCGGCTAATGACGTCACTTAATGGTAAAAAGTGTACAAAGTCGTGACGTCACGCGGAACTTCAACGCACTATATCTTCGTCGTTTTTTGTTTAATTGTCAAAAGAAAAAATATGTGCTCAATATATTTTTATAATGTAAATGACGGACTAATTAGAATTTTTCAGGAAACTAGCCTATTATTATCAAGGTAAAGTAAATTTTGATTATATTATACAGTGTTAGCTATCAGCGGGTCGTAACTCAATGAGAGCGGCCGATCGCCGCAGCGTCTCGACCCACCCTGATCTTTTAAGCCCGCCTTTACGGCTGCTCGCGATACTAAATTATAATATAACAAGTCGTAAATTCCCAAAACTATCCGTCTATGACAGGCGCGATTTTAGCACCACCTTAATAACAACACTAAATTATACGCGAGGCTCTGGACCTGTTTTGGTGACCAAAAACACTGAAAGAACTGAAAGTTGATTTCGCTGGGCGCTATTAATACATCCGTTTTGACAGCCGTCTAGCAAAAATAGTTGTACTCAACCCTTTAGCTTGAAGGAGGAATCATAGCTATGTAGTGAGTGTAAGCCTCAGGTGTATCCTTGTGTTGAAAGGGATCGTGGAGTGTCCTTTTGAACGAATCGCTCCCCTATATTTAAACATAAAATGAAGAGTCTACAAGCCAACAGTATCATGGTGCAAAAAAATAAAAAAGGGATGTCTGCGCAAAGTATGTTCTTCGCGACTCGTTACTCTTAATATTCGAAACCGTGGCGAAAGAACGAAATTGAATATTAAATGAAATAATTTATGCCATATTTATCATTTTGCAAATGAGAGAAGTCTCACCTTAATGAAAACGGCGCACCAAATTTTAACTCTGTTTCAAGTTTGATTTTAGTATTTTAGTATTTATAAAGGTGTGTCGTTGGTATGTTAAGCTTCCGTATTTATACATAAAAAGTCTATAAGTACGTTGAAGATTGTCTAAAAATCTCGTCTCGTCAAACTCGTCGGTGAGTTCATGAACGAAGTGTCATTTAAGAGTATCACAGCCCTGTACCATTACCACGAGTTTATACAAACCGTTCTTGCAATAGAAAACTATCGCTCGGCCCCTCTTACTTGTATCGGCAAAAACCAGTATTTTTAAGTTACGAAGTGTACGCGCACTAAGAAAGAATTTATCGAAATTCATTCCAAGCGCCCCTAGCATGCCAGACACGGGCATAAGTTAAACCCGTTTGTCTCTCTGACTATCTCTTTCGTCGGCACTAGTGTGAGAGAGACGCATTTGGAGATAAGACGGTTTAAATTATCGTTATGTGAACCTTGCAAGGGCCGCTTAAGGGATAAAAAGGTTCAAAGTTTGTATGAATATTACCGCGGGCAAAGTGACTGTGCGCTACTAGCATATATACTATACAGAAATAGTTGCGTAGTAGACGTAGAGCGTAGGGCAACAATGGGTGCCCTACGCTCTCCGTCTAAGTTTGCGCTCGGCCCGCAGCGGCAGTAAATCACCCGGGATCAGCCTATCGGCGCACCCGCGTCACGCCGCACTGACACCTCGGACCAACATCGTTCCTAACAACAAAACCCACACCCACTTTCAAATTAATTTTATCTTATTGCAAGTTATCTTTTACTTTGACATACTTAACTTTCTGCCCTGCTACCAACGCTAAGGGCGCGGCGTTTGTGCACTAGTAAATGCCGTAAGTTAGGCCCCTAGCTGTGCTTTTACGGTAGGAAGGAGGATTTCAAAAAAAATGTACTAATGAAGGCGTAGTTAAGAAAAAGTTAAAAAAGTTCCTCTACGCTACGATAATTAACCATATAATTGTATGGCTAATTTCGTAACACAGTGAATGAGAAAGACGCACTGCGCCTCTATTCGGGAACGCTAAGTGATTCTGTAGCGACTCGTAAGCCTGATTTTTCATCTCACTCTTCCGCACGAGGCGTAATGCGTAAGAGCGAGATGAGAAATCTGGCTTACGCGTCGCTACAGAATCACTTAGCGTTCCCGAATACAGGCGCTGGTTGAATTAAAAAAAAATTACGTAATTAAGGCGTAGGTAGTTAAGAAAAAGTTAAAAAAACTCCACTGTGTTACGAAAATTAGCCATACAATTGTATGTATGGTTAATTTTCGTAGCGTAGACGAACTTTTTTTACTTTTTCTTAACTATGCCTTAATTCGTAATTTTTTTTTGATATCCACCCAGGTATAGCTAAGCTGACTCACTTTTGGGGATGCATTTATATGGAAAAGTATATTATGTGTGAATATTTTGTGGTGGTCTTTTAAGTAGTACATTAAACAAACACAACACCACTACAGTCACAAATGCACCCCTATACGAATTTCAAGAACGTTCCTGTCTTCGCTTTTGACACCAAACAGCTGATGATTAAGTAGGTATGCTCAACCCATTGTCACTCGCCCATTTCAGAAGAATATCAAATTGAGGTGACTTGCGGAAATGGCGAACAAAAAAAATCGTGGGGAAACCATAAGCTTTGTCGAGTAAACAAGCATATACCTGCAATGCACGTACTCATGGCCTAGATAAAGATAATTTTGCGCTTTAATAACAAAGGATCTAACCGTATTTGAACAAGCTTTTATTTAACGTCACTTGTAGTTAATTCGGTATCCAGTTAAAATGTAGGAACAATGCGATCGAAAAACGCGATTCTTCCTATTATCTAGATATGCAAACTCCTTGGATGATACTTGATAAGATTGACATAAATAACGGTTGTATAGAATCATGAATGTAGTAAACTGCAGTTGTGTGGGATCCATATTATGTAGACTCACAAATAGGAACACTGAAAAAAACACTACACGTTGATTTAACAAAATCGTCTCCAGACCATAATGTTAAGTCAACGTGTAGTGTTTTTTCAGTGAAGAATCCCGACTGTGTTAAAACACCGGCTGTGTAGAATCACGAAAGTAGTAAACTGTAGTTTGGAATCCATATTGTATGGGAATAACGAATTGGAAGAATCGCGTTTGTGTAATCGATCGCATAATTCAAATGTAGGTAGTTTGATTTTGAATCTCTTTTATTTATCCGATATTGTTTTGAAATTAAATACAAGCATACGGATGACAGTGCCATAGCGAAGGTAAAAAGCACGTCTAAAAAACTTATTTTATACAAACATGCGTTTTGAATTTCTTGTTACCAAAAGTTGAGTTTTACGTGGAATTAAAATCTCTTTTATTTACACCTATTGTTGCATCATTTTAATAAAAATGAAAATCTAAATAATATAAACAGATGGAAATTGGCACATTTTGATGCGGTTTTTAGAGATGTTTCTTTAATAAAGGTTGTAATGTATAATAAAAAAGCAAAGCAGTTGCTACTATATACTATACATAAATGTTTATATTTACTACGATGAATTACAAAAGTAAGAATAAATGCAAAAAAATAAATAAAACATCGGGCAGGTGAGGTTTTCTGGGATCCGGCTGGAGGAGGGGATCTTCGTTAAGGTTTAATTAAATCGTCCTCGGCGGCCTCTCGCGCTTTAATTCCACCGTTATTAACGCTGTTAAAAAGTGAGTGGCCGGAACAACGCAATCCTTGGAGCCTGCACTATGCTGAAGATAATGTATAAGTACTTGCCCAAAGAATTATCTCCGCAGTCTGTCAGAGACCTATTCCTTATTTGAGACCAACCAATTTCCTTATCAATAAGTTATTACAAAGATTGGGATGGTGCTTGGTAGAGCTATATCGTTGTAAGAATCATAGCGAAGGCGAACTACGATAATGACGACACAATCTCAAGATTTTAAGGGCAACCTTAGTTTTTATTAATAAAGGAAGTACCTATTTAATTTATACCATTGTTTGACTTAAATTATGAAATCCTACGGGTGCCCCAGATTAAGGAATATTAGTAGATACGCTGTAACGCTGAAACTTTAGATACGCTGAACCTACACAATATTCTAATGTACGAGAGGATAGAGTAGGCACCTTACTGAAAATCATAAATAAAACATATTAAGTTTTAAAAGAATCCTTTAACATATAAAACGTTATTATTTTCATTTTTCCATTTTACATACGGACATCATTCTTCCGCGGGATCTATGTAGTTTAAACCGATATGCCGTGCAATTTTGTAATTTGTCTAGAGTTAGAATAATAAAATGTTAAAAGTCGGTTAGCTGCTCCACGGATGTCCCGCGGCGGGCGTAAGTGGCCGCGGCGTTTCCGCGCGGGGCCGCGATAAGACGCGCCGCGACCCCTTCGCCCACCGCGCCGCTGCGCCGCCCGTTGGATCTCACCAAACTGTTTAGATTTTAATTTCATCCCTAAGTGTTGTTCCCAAAGACATCTTCACTTAAGTACTAATTTGTCCCGAGTCGAACGATTGAGCCATTTTTACGTCCCCATAGCAGTTGCTTTAATTTGTTTTGACTTTGTTGCTGTCATGATGTCATACGAAACTAATTACAGTCGTTTTAATGTTCTCTTTATATTTTATTTGTTTATATATTAGACATTTAGTAATATTAAGCGTTCGTTAACAACTTAGATAATATAATTTAAGTACCCACCTACCGCAATGCAGATTTTTCCAAATGACAGGTGTTTGGACGAGTTTTACGTAAATAATAGTCACATAATTTCTCTGGTTTTTAACCGTCTCGCATGCTCGTTTGCCTTGCCTTATATAAAAAAGAAAAAGAAGAAAGAGGTTCTCAATTCGGTTGTATTTTTTTTTAATATTTGTTACTTCTCTTCATTTATTAACCGATTTGGAAAATTCATTTTTTTTTATCGGTAGGGTATACCTCCAGTTTGGTCCCGTTGTAGTCAAAGTCGAGATGTGATGAGATCTATGAAGAATCGATGGAACTCTTCAAATATTATAAGCACGCATATAGCAATTTTAGTATTTTCTGTAATAAGTCAAACAGTTACGTTCCAAAAGCATTATTTGGTGAAGTGGAACAGTTGATGAAGACCATAGATAATCATCGGAACTCCAAAATTATAAGTATTTCACGGGTGGCGATAAGATTACTGTATAAGACTCGGAAGCAACTTATGTTCATGAAAATGTGGTAAAATAGAAAACCGGTTGTGAAGAACCAGGAGAACTCCTCAACATTTGATATCCTTGCGTCTTCGATAGCAACAGTTGGTAAATAGTGATGAGCAATTAGCATTATGCTATTGTTACTTGATGTAGAAAATGTGTGTCGTTAAATCACATGATAATAACTAAAATGTGAAAAAAAAATACTTACTTTTCCAAGGCTATTTGAAGTCGGATTTTATTTTTTAAATTATCATTCAGGTAGAATGTCGTAGGAAGGAACGTAGGGTAGGTATCATGCAGCCGACCCACAAAGGGCTTTGTAGGTACCTACCATGGTACATTCGTACGAGCGCAATTGCAACCCTTATTTCCCTTTATTTTAACAATCACAATATTGTCGGGTAATTTTCATGCCTTATTTAGGTTTCGATTTTTAAAAAAGCCGGTCAAGTGCGAGTCAGTCTCTGCGAGTCTGACCTATGACAAACAGGCAGCACTTTGGACTTTGTCCTTTATTTGTGGAGAGGCCCTAACTAAACATGCAAGACACAAAGATAAGTTAAACCGTCTTATCTCTAAGTGCGTCTCTCTCACACTAGTGCCGACGAAAGAGATAGGTAGTGATAGAGATAAACGGGTCTAACTTATCTCTGTGTCTTGCATGTAGGGCCGCTGTAAGACACTGCTTATTCCCAAATTGTGATTCTAGGTCAACGGGAGGTACCCTATAGGTGTTGATTCCCTTTGGATTCCCTTGAAATTATCAAAATATGTGGCATAAACGGCCGTATCTTTTGACTGCGTTGACTTAGAAGGTTGATTTTTTCACATCTCCAGGAGATTGCAGACCTGAGTATTTGATATTCATTTCAACTAGATACCTCCACGCATTCTTGAGAAAAACGTCTTAACACACAAACAGACAGACGGACAGACAGACAGACAGACAGACAGACAGACGGACAAAGAAGTGATCCTATTAGGGTTCCTTATTTCCTTTTGAGGTACGGAACCCTAAAAATGGGATAGGTAGTATCGCCGCTACACTACCCTTTTTAGGATTCCGTACCTTAAGGTAAAAAGGGAACCCTTATATGTATGTACTACTAATGTTATGAAGTGGGTAGAAATTTGGTATACCTAGTTATAGAACTTGCGAGCCCCAATTATATTGCAACAATAAAATGTTTAAATATATTTTGAATATTACTGAAAAAGGGGGCCAAGGAAGTGGGTTGAATTTTAAAGTCAAGCAATAGGGTGAAAACGTGTTAATAAAAACCGATTTGGTTTTTAAGCATTTCAAAACAATTTTTTCAAATATTTTTTTGTCTGCATATTATTGTTATTTATTTACATTAAATGACTGCTACCGGCTTATCTCCGAAATTTGCCTATTCAAAAATCTCGAATTAGCTTTGATGAAGTTATATTTAAAAAAAATAACATAAAGTTCCAAATACTTATGGTTTTTTGAGAAAACTTGATAAAACAGAATAATAACCTTTGCATGGTCTTATGACACTCGGCGGTTGCACAGAGATAGGAGCTTGCGAAAGTTATTTATTGTTTTATTTTATAGGTAGGTTGTAAATTGTTACCCGGTTATACCATTGCCATTTCTATGGGATTGAAATCCGGATGGTGTGGAGAAAGCGGAGGGCAGTATGGCCTTTTACGGCTAAAATCTTGTCAACGCTAAATATTTTAAATTGATATTTATGCTTTTTGATCAAGGCATGCAAGTTTAAGTCGGTTAAAAAGAGCGCTGTTGGCCATACGATTTATATGGCCGTCAGGGCTCTTTTTACGAGACGCGACCTGTGTAGTTCGTTTTATACATTGTTTTTAGTTATTTTCTCAAAAATGATACGTAAAGTCGCCATAACATCATTAAAAAGTCTCCAGTAAGTTAATAATACCGGACGATGATTAAGTGTCCAGTAAATAGAGAGGTTTTGAATTCGGAATGAAGTGTCCAGTAAGTACGATACAATAGTACATTGTGCATCTAGGGCCGTAAGAAGGGAATAACTAACGAGAGTCTGTTAGAAGCTCGACGCCGATAGGCGAGGGCGTTTATGACTCGAGTTTGTTATCCCCTTACTGCCCGTGATACACTCAATATTTTTCATCACATTTGCGAGGAAATGAAATAAAAATTAGACAAAAAAAGTATATAAATATATTAATTTTATTTCCATTTTACATCGTGAATTACCATCAGGTGGGTGTTCATAAACTGAGCGTACGTTGCGATCAGCGCGGGGCAGCTCCGCCGGCTGCGGCTCGCCCCGCCGTCAGCGGGAGTTATAACCCATACAAAATCCATAACTGCCCTTGGGAGGTAAGTCGGCTACAGCTGCTCTGTACGCCTGCGTATAATAACAGCCTTTCCGAGCAAGTGTGATGAAAATCTCATAACATCACTGCACGGGTACCGCAGCCGGCGGGGGCGCGCGGGCGCCGCAGCCGGCGGAGCCGCCCCGCGCTTGTCGCGGCCTATAGTTTATTCTACCCACCTGATTACCCATCTAATTCACGGTGTACAATGGGAATAAAATAAATAATTTAAAAAATAAAAAATACATTTTTGAGAAAAGCCCTATACAAGCTTCGACCATTAAGTGCCATACTGGACTCGTACATAGAAATCCTCGCCTATGGCTCGGATCTCAAATCGCACTCGTCCAGTATAGCTTACTTACTGATCTCTTCAGTAATGTACTATTACTACACCACTATGAGCTTCTCTCCCTTCATAAAACAATAACCATTATAAACAACTTTTCTTTAATTTTTATGCAATACCATCGTGTATTCGTGCAAACTTGCACGACTGTACTTTGGGAGCGAACGAAACGTGAATTAGGTACGGGAAGCGGTCGGTCGACTGATGAACCCACAGTGCGATGGTACAAATGGTAGAGTACTGCGCGTAATCCCCCCGCCGTGCCTCGCCTCATCCCACCAATTTGGCCCGTAAATCTACTGCGCAGCCCCCACCGCCAGCGCTCTTTTTACAGCAGACAAGGTATATATAGACTATCGACTATAATATGATGGACTCCCTAGCTTTAATAGCTCTAAAGAAAATTAAAAGAAACCATTGAATATTAAGTTTGTATTTATGTATGCGAAAAAGAGGGGTGTGTCGAGCAATTATATACCTGAGGCAAACGTAATATCGGTCGACTTTCCATATTTTGTAGAACTCGGTACCAATGTCAATCTTCTGCGTATCTACTACTTAAATGCTCACCCTACTAACCCAATACGTGTTTAAGTAAAGTTCATCATCGAGCTGATCTGATGATGGAGCCAGGAGATGGACACTGGAACTCTTCAATTGGTACTAGTAAACCCCTTTAGTTTGGGTCGTTTCTTTTGTTTTGCCGAATCCAATACAGTACGCTTGCTAGCCAGGAATAGGGCAGTGGTACTCTTCAATGGCTGCTAGTATAGTCTTTTAGGTTGGGCTGTTTTGTATGTTTTAAGGAGTCCTTCAAAACTTTATTTTTTTAAATTTTATTTCTTATTCGTTTATTTCTTATGCGAGTCAGAGTCACACATGGCCGGTTTTTTTTACATCTGACAGTCCTGATTCGAGCAGAGCAGCGCCTCTATTCGGGAACGCTAACTACGCTAAGTGATTCTTTAGCGACTCGTAAGCGAGATTTCTCATCCCACTCTTCCGCACGACGCGTAATGCATAAGAGCGAGATGAGAAATCTCGCTCGCGAATCGCTACAGAATCACTTAGCTTTCCCTAATGGAGGCGCTATGCCGACCGGATCGTAACTTCGCAGGTCAAAATTACTGACCTAAGTAAGTACAAGCTCGGTTTCCGTGGGCATCTACTTTACTAAACTCCGTTTATTACCAGTTTTATTTCATTACTTGCGTGTTTGCGGTCGTTGTTATTTTAGAATCAAACTAGCTGTGCCCGAAAATCTGTTATCTTTTTTCCATAATAACTTCAACCCCCTATTTAACCCACTTCCTAATTTATTTCCAAAAATCTTAGCGTATGTCCTGCCTTAAGTTGCCCTTAATATAATATCGAAATCACATTGAAATCCGTCCAGTATTTTAAAAGGTTATCGCGCAAATATAATCAGACAAACAGACAAACGGTAGGTATGTGTGTGTGAAATATATTTATTATACTTCTAAATTTTATTTTGCTTAAAGGCTGTATTGTATAAGTGCTAAAGTCCAGAGACCATAAAATTAAAAAAAAGTTGAAATTGACAAACAAAACCAACATGTCAATTGTCAAATGTTTTGTATTTTTTAACCCTTTCAAAGATATTCCCACTTAATCAATAGAGTTATAATTTTTTTGAAGCAGTTCATGTGGAACTATCTCCATATTTTAATTAGTTGCAATGCATTTCGCTTATTGTTCAGTCCCATTTAAATCCTAGTGTAATGTGTCCAGAAGGTGTCAATAGTGCTGTCAAAACTGCGGGGTTAACGCAATAGTAAAGAGAAAATCCCTGGAAGGCGGCATAAACATGCATGATGCAAAACCATCAAGTAATTGCCTTCGTTACATGGAAACACGCGATCATCATTGATTTTAACGATTCTGGAAAACAACCGGTCACCATAAACTTCGTTTTAACTTTGCTAAACATCTTTGTTAACTGTTCTTAAACGTATCTCGTGTCTTAAAACATTGTAGTGAAATAAGAATTCAGATAATGGCAGGAGCTACCTTACCTGAAAGAGTGGCACAGATATACTACACATATGGATTGTTCTGTTCATCATACCCTATTGCAGCTATAGGGCTTGCACTATCAATTGTATTATTATGCTGGTGAGTGGTTAATGTGATATTTTCCGTATCATAATGGCTCTTAAATTTATGGAACTAAATATTCTATTATACTCTACAGCTATCCATTATTGAATGTGCCCTTGCCGGGAAACATACCAACAGTTATTAATCTGCCTCTACCAGAAGGCACGGAATTCAGTAAAATTGATTGTATCAACAGCAACTGTCCTCAGAAAGGTTTGAATTTATAAATGTTTACTCTTTTGAGCAACTTATTGTATTTATTTTATGCATACACTAGTTCAAAATAGGTTTAGTGTGTACTCCCTCCCATTTTTCCATGCTAAGCGAATGTTGCCAATTGTACAATATTAAATTATTACTCAGTTGATGTTAATACACGTTTTGTGCTGCCATAATTAAAGACACAACATCTTTGCAGTGCTGGTTTTGCTCGCCTATTGGGCCACCTATGTTGCTAATGATTTTATTACCCATTGGCATGAATGAAAATAATCATAATTTCAACAAAATTAAAACGGACATAAAAAAACGTAACAAATAAGAACTAGTAACATCAAATACATCATTATTTTAGTGATGAAATAAGTAGAAGTTGGTGGCAAGTAAATTGTTTATTCCTCATAGTGTGTTAATTAACCTACTTGCCATCGACTTTTATATA
The DNA here is from genome assembly GCA_947859335.1 of Tortricodes alternella. Lineage (NCBI taxonomy): Eukaryota > Metazoa > Arthropoda > Insecta > Lepidoptera > Tortricidae > Tortricodes > Tortricodes alternella. The sequence goes on along the minus strand of OX401970.1, from coordinate 13,356,620 downwards.
TTTATTTTATCACCAAAAGAATGATATATTTGATGTTTCTATTTAATTTACTAAAGAAAGTCGGTCACAATTTCTTACTTTTTAGAAGTCTGTTTTATTTTTGCCTTTTTGGTGTACATGATGTAATAATAACAATACAGCTTCCTTATTTCCACTAGGAGCTGATGACAAAAGCATTAAATGTAGTCTATTACTCATTGACATTAGTAAAATATTGTCATCAGAATGCAAGGACTGTTGACTGTTAAACAGTGCTTCAGTACATACATTATATTTTAGTGTATTATATACTAAAATCGCACCAAAAACATACAGATTATATTTTTGAAACATTAATTTCTATTTGTCCAGTAAGTTTTTAGATAATCGCAAAAATACATAGGCATCCATGGGCTTGCCTAGGCAAAATACATTTATACTAAAACAATCCCAGACGAAGGAAGATTATATATACCTATTCAAAAGAACCATTGAAATTGGTCCAGTAGTTTTTGAGATAATCATGCACATACAAACATACATACAAGCAAACAGAGAACCTTATTTTTTTGAAGTCAGTTATTAACTAAAACAAAAGTTATAAACGATTGCTGCTTACCATGCTGTGTTTGTAATATGTTTGGTGAATAGTTCTGTAGATGGCAACAGCAAATATTATGTGATTACTTCATTTTAGATAAATGTATTCTGGGACTGTACTAAATTATTAACACTAATTTATTAAGTACATAATACTTGTTGGTTATTTTTTTATACATACCTACATTTGCTCAATAACATAATTTAACATAACCAAAAATAATGGTTAATAACAGTATATAAAAAAGCATAAGAGTTTTCACTTAGGCCTTTAATTAAATACTGAAATTAGCTAAGATTTTGTACATAAACAAAGAAAATGGCACTGGCACGTTTTCCTTCTAAAATATTTTTTTCCGTAATTAATTTCCAGAAATACCCCGTACACTAGAGCTTGTATTCAATGAAACACAACAATTACCATACATTTGGGCCAAAGACAAGCCTTTACTTTATGTGCAGCAAATAATAATGAAAATAGGTAAATATATTGCAATTTACAAATTATGCATATGATAATTTGAAAGGTGTGACTTTTTTTCATTATATATGTTTAGGTGTTTCACCATGGAACAACAATTTGCGCATGTGGGACGCATTCAGAGCACCCCTTCAAGAAGTATTCAGATTGCTAGAAACAATAAAAAACCATGAAGACCCTGAAATGTAAGTTACATTAATATTCCACTGCAGTTTACTTAAAATGTATTTCAACCTAGTATAACTTATTATTTTATAATGACAAAGCTGATTCATTATGTTATCCCTTAAGCAAATGTTGTATTGATTTAATACCAAAAGATTTAAAGTTTGCTGCACTGGGAGTGAAGAAATAGCATAGAATACGTGCAGATGCTTATCATCCTGGCATGTCGTAAAAGTCGACTAAGGGACGGTTCCTCTCCAACATGGTGGACTTTCTGTATGGGCGATGGGCTGATCACCTGTCACCATACGGTTCATCATACCATCTTAGGACTAATTAACTAACGTGGCCACAAGTAGTCTTGTGGCTCTGCCCACCCCATTAGGGATTTTGGGCGTAATGCTATGTATGTAGATTTAAAGTTAATCTGCTCTGGTAAACATAATTCAAGTCTTCAGAATGTTATTGTCCCTAAAAAGTCTAAAGATAGCAATAAGTACCCTTGAAATAAAGAAATACATCGCATTGCATTGCCTTTGTACATTGTTTATGTCATAATGCAGAATTGCATTATTGTCATTTATATGCGATAAAGAGTTTACATACATGCATACATACAAATATTTATGGTGCTCTGATACATGAGAAATGGGGAAGTTGCATGAAAATCAAAATGAGGTTTAAATGATATATTATGAAAGTAAATGTAAACAAAAGCATATTACAGAAAAAAGTACTTAGTTCATTTTGACTATTCATTTTTATTTGATTAAGGGTCGAAATTAAAGAAAAATGTATATTGTTTTTTAGTTGTGATTTTAGGTTTTTGGATATCCTCATGAAATTTATGTCATGTTTTATTTCTACGATGTTGGTCTAAAAACGGTATTTTCGGAAATAATTGTAGATTTCATTTAAACACCATGCATTTTGTACCGTCTAACGACAGCTGTGACGTAATAGATGTTGTCCATTTTGTATGGAGTGTTTTTGAGAGTGGTATGAACAATGACTTTTGAAAGCTTCGTAACTCATAAAATAATCAACATAATAATGGTTTTGCGTACACAGATCGGTTTCTATTACTCAGCACTTACCAATACAAGATGAAAAAAAATTGAATTTGTCTACCCTATTCAAACAACAGCTTGTATCTTACTTTAATTTTGTAGTAAAAGCAGTTTATCCCAATACTGCTACCAAATAGATGGCATCAAGCAGCGGAACAGTAAAGCAAGCATGGACCGAGTGTTGCCGGAGTACAGCTGCCTGCTACTGTCCCCTGCCAACTTGTGGCAGCAAAATCTTCAGACTTTCTCAATGGATTACAATCTTATCAATACCATTCATTCTTACCAAGTACGTATTACATCATAGACTTTTTAAAGTGCCAAATAATGCGTAAAGTCCACTTACAAAACTGCTTAGCTAAGGTTCATATTAATTTATTCATTGTTTTTATAGATAACGCTATCGCTATATAAATTATATTTTGCAGCGTTCAGGACAGTGTAATATAAAGATTTAAATATTGCGAAGGAGAATACCCATTAAATGCCTAAAATTAAAAGTTACCATTTATAGGCTTAAAATCTAATTACCATAATACTTACTTTAATCATCAGCTTATATGCTAATAAATATCAAAGCTTTCTTGCCCCAGTTAAACGAGTATGTTTCTGTAATGACTTCAAATTCTCAATATAAAAATCCGCCATAAATGAAACGCGTCAAAATACTACAAATTTTCCTGTAATAGACTTGATTGCAATCGGATTATTTGTATAGCCGTCATCAGCTCTATTTACATGACGCGACCTATAGATACCTGTTCGTTGCAATCATTTGCATGATAACAATGGGCATTCTCCTCTCGAAACACGAGAAGATATAGTAAATCTATGACGGTTCCTTCCCTAATCAACATGTCAATCTATTTAATTATATTCGAATGAATCTTGCTTTCTATATGAAGCTGCTGCGTTCTATTTAAGGGCAAGTGTTGTGACGCGTGGCAATATTTTTATAAGAATGTTATATGTCAGGGGTCGCCAAATGGCGGATCGCGGGCCGCATCCGGACCGCGAGAACACAGCATCTTGCACTGTGCTCGCACTACAGAGTGCAAGGATTTAATGTCAATAGCTTGTACCAATTTTACTCCAAACTTCAGACAGATAGTCCGCAACACAAAATGACATTTTTAAAAGCTTTTTATTAACTTGCAATGTTTGTATGTACGGGTCAAATCTTGCAAGCTGAATTAGAACCACTCCCTCTTATCCTACGGAGCTGAATTTTTACATGTTGGTTCAGTTCCGATGACGATGCATTTTTATGGTAAGCATGACCTGAATCGACATCCAGGGTTAGCTCCAGATAAAGGAACTCTTCAACGGTCAACAGCACAGACACGACATTTTGTGTACGTATTTTATTGCAATATTAAAGTGCAATGGGCAAAAAAGCTTGTTACTGAAAATGCAATTTAAAAAAAACTTATTGTGATTGATGTGTAATTGTTATTTCCGTAAATATATTTTTTTCTATAAAATGTTGCGCGGACCGCGATGTTCACTTAATTTCTTAAAACGCACCCCGAGCGATGCTGTGACCCCTGTTGTGTGTTGTGCAGAATGTTCCAAAGAGCAAGGTGTCGATAGCGGAGATGGCGTTCGGCATGCAGCTGCGCGACAGCGGCGTGAAGCGGTACCCGCTGCGCGCGCGCCCCCGCGTGCTGCAGTACGCCGTCACGCTCTTCTACCAGCACGCGGAGCCCAGGTGTGTACGCCGCCCATTACGCTACGTCCACACGTACTTAGTATATGTGTTTGCTTGTCGCTTAGTAAATAGGATTGTAGTGGTAGAGCCAAACAGTAATCCTCACTAGATGATTACTGTTCGAATGGGCCGGCTCGACCGGGGTAGTAACACACTCTCACAGAATATTGGCGTAAGTAACAGCTTGCTATTGCGTTTCGTACGGTGAGTGATGAGATCCGGAACTTTCCATCAGGTGGGCCGTCAGCTCGTTTGTCAGTCAATTGACATAAAAAAAGTTCACTAATAATACTAAGCATTATAAAAGATGATAAAAGACACGACAATGACATGGAGCTGATCTGATGATGGAGCCGCAAGGTGGCCATGGGAACTCTGTAAGCAATTAAATGGTGCAACCCCATCGAGTTTGGGGTTTGATTCGTCTTGACGAGGACTGACTTTGATCAAAACTGTGACACTTGATCAAAACAAATTAATACAACTTTTATACAAATAATCACAATTACATATAAAATCATCAATAGATAAAAAAGAGTTAGTCAGTTGTTATGAATTCTACATAATCATTAACCTTTTGAAAGCCACACGCCCGGTCCCAATGCGCTGACGCCACAGCATGCCGTTTTCACATTTTGTCGGCTACAGCCGTCACTCGGCGTCCGGGCACGTTTTCTCGCACTCGGCCGTGGCGTTCAAAAGGTTAACACTATAGAAACCTTTATCCATAAACCAGTTTATCAATTTGCGCTTGAACATGTTTCCCTGAAGCAATTTCATAATTTCTGGTAGTCGAGTCGAGTCGTGAAACTATAATGTAATTAACATCTGAAAAATCACCTGTTGTTTACTGCAAAATTATTTCTTCCTGGGCCGTCGTACTTTGAATCCCTCGTCATGCTCAAAATTCTACTCTAGAATCCCTCGCTCCATTCTGGATTCAAAGTAAAAATATTATTTTGGTTCCTTTTACTACTGATACTATTTGCTGATATTATAATTAAATTCTCGTTATATTTTTAATGACGATAGCAACCTCTGTTTCAGATTTATCGATTCGCTAATAAAAAAGCTGAAGAGCACGTACCCTCTATATCAAGACAAGGCTGCCGTGAGTGCCGAAGAAGCGACGCTCGTGTACTACCCGGGCCAGTTCAACTACCGCGAGCTCGTGCCTCTAATGATCACCTTCGTTGGAATATTTCTATACGTTTATTTCTCCGTCAGGAAAATCGAATATATAAGATCTAAGTTAGGTCTGGCGGCATCTGCCACGGTCACGATAGCGGGCAGTCTCTCCATGTCAATGGGAATCTGCTTCTATTTTGGTTTCTCTTTAAGCTTACAAGGGAAAGAAATTTTCCCTTACCTGGTAATAATTGTCGGGTTAGAGAATGTTCTGGTGCTGACCAAGAGCGTCACTTCGACAGATTCCAGGCTTGACGTCAAGATTCGACTGGCGCAAGGCTTGAGCAAGGAGGGCTGGTCCATAACTAAAAATCTTCTCACGGAAATAACTATTTTGACAGTCAGCTTTTTTACATTTGTTCCCTTCATTCAAGAGTTCTCAATATTTATGATAGTTAGTTTAATTTCTGATTATTTTATACAAATGGTATTTTTCGCCACCATTCTTGGAATCGACGTGCGGCGAATGGAGTATTTCCAAGATCAAAATACCAAGTTTCACCTAAAAGAGTACTTTAATGCTAATAACGGATTAAATTGGCGTATCGATCAGAACTACGCCGAAGAGAATACTATGTCGCCCCTGAGAATGACCAAGTCGAAGTCTCACCCGCGGCTGAATGGCTTGGCCCAGAGCAGCCCGACCGATGTGCTAGCGAAGAGAAAGCCGAGCGCGCACGGGCAGGACCAAAAAGTGCCGAAGCGAATACGCTTGGTGAACATGTGGGCCAGAACTCGCTTCTTCCAACGTGCCTTCATGCTCTGGATGCTAGTATGGATCTCCATGATAGTATATAATTCGGGCGTAGTTGATTACTTCATAACCAATCTAGAGAAGCCAGATGGAAACGGGAAGGTGGACAGAAATGAAAGTCCACCGAAACAAACCGTGTTCGTGTTTGACAGCGACAGCGACAGGAGCCCGATGGTGTTTTCACCGCTGTTGGAGATGTCGGATATGGATAAAGGCATCGAGGATGCAAACGAGACCATACTTTTGAAGCATTCGCCACACGCCCGTCCTTGGTCTAGGTGAGTCATAATTGGCTACTTGACTATAGTAACAAATATTATTATATTTCTGTGGAACGATAGATAACGTAAATAAATGCAGGTATAAGAAACAAAAATATCATTTTGACTGTTACTTTTTCTTTTATTAAGGGTCAATTTTTTTTTCTCGTTCTCAATTACTAGTTTTGGACATCCTCATTAAATTTGTCATTTTTTATTTGTACGATATTGGCCTAAAAACAGTATTTCCGGAAATTATTGTAAATTTCATATATTTTGTATATCTTGCCCAATGTAAAAAGAGCTCTTTTTACATTGGTCAGCTATACATTCAGTGCACTGTGACGTCATAGTTCAGGTCCATTCTGTATGGAGCATTTTTGTGAGTGGTATGAGCTAAGACTTTTCAAAGTGTCGTATCTCAAAAAAAAACTTACTTTCCAAAAAATGATGCAAGTTCCCTATTGGCTTGTGTTCTGTCTACCTTCGGAATATCTCTTGTTATTTCGGGGCGTTCGACGTCGCAGTTGTTGTAGTGTGGGGTGTGGCGGCGTGTGCGCAGGTTGTCGCCGTACCACTGGTCGTCGATCCTGGGGCAGTACAACGAGTCGGTGGCGGGGCGGTTCGTGAGCGTGCTGCCGCCGCTGCTGCTCAGCCAGCGCGTGGGGCCGGAGCGCGCCGCCGCGCTGCGCCACCCCGACGAGCGCGACCCGCCGCCGCTGCGCTGGCCGGCGCTCGCCGCCGCGCTCGACCCCGTCGACACACCACCCGGTAATCTTCAACATCATACCTAGCCCGAGTTTCAATTATACATTTCCAAAAAGTCAGCCCTTCTGTAATGTTTTTTTTTTTAATAAATCCTAATATTAATATTATAAATGTGAATATAAGTTTGTTTGTTTCGCTTTCACGCGAAAACTACTTAACCGATCATCATGAAACTTTATACACATATTCTTGGAGGTATTAGAAGTATCATAGGATACTTTTTATCCCGGAAAATTGCAAAGTTCCCGAGGGAATAACTATAACCGAATTCCACGCGAACGAAGTCGCGGGCTAATGCTAGTAAATACATAAATCAGGGGACAATCTTCACACCAATCGATATAATCCCAAAGTAAGCTCTAATGGCTTGTGTTATGGGTACTAGACGACGATATACATACTTATATAGAGAAATAAATACTTAAATACATAGGAAACATCCAAGACTCAGAATCAAACATTTGTCCTTATCACACTAATATTTGCTCGTACCAGGGATCGAACCCGGAACGCTAGCTTCAGAGGCAGTGTCACTACCAACTAGGCTAACCGCGTTTGCATTGCAACCAGGCCTTTTGGTCTAATCTTTCTTCAAATTATCATTTCATCATCAAAATTTGGTACGGCACCCTAAAAACCGGATGTGTGTCTCGCGCGCCTATTTTCCCTTACTTACCTACGAAAAACAGACAGAACCTGTGACGTACCTACTGAACCCAAACACATGAAAATCTTGCTTTTAACAACTGACTAACCATTTAAAACCTTCCTTATGAAATAAACCAAGAAACAAATTTCGCAAACTCGTACCTTGATGCAACTTTCGAGTGTGATACGACTTTGCAAAGGTTAATCTTTTTTTTTATCTCCTCCCAGAATGTTAATGTTTGGAATTTTTCCTGTAAAATATACCTAAGGTCCTCTCAGCATTAATACATTTGAGATCTTTGGGTTGGCAAATTTTGGAGATAAGTAACCAAAGAAGTAAGTGACAAACAAATTAAAAAAAATAGTTTTAATATTCTTAAGTAAAGCCTTTTCATATGACATCCCTTTTCTGCTATACTTACAAAATTCGACCCACATCCTTGGCCCCCTATTTTTTTCAAATTTCAAGTTCATTACATTTGTAGTATCTCCAAAAACTACTGGGCTTACAATTTTGATTTTTTTTACCTATAGATATATAACTACTTCCTGTATTTTTTTTTTAATTGTAGGGCCAGTACGGTAGGTAGGGTTTGACAGTTCTTTTTGACAAATCAAATCATCATTTATTTGTATAAATGGTAAATACACACACACACACACACACGCACGAGCACACACACACGCACGAGCACACACACACACACACACACACACACACACACACACATGCATGTGTGTGGATACATGTGTATACACTAACACTACCTAGTTGCTTGTAAGGGACTTAAATCTACTAAAGTTCGTCTGTTGTATATGAGCTCTATTGTAATAATTGTACTACGGGTATTAAGTGCCATTTGACTTGAGTGTATTGAGTTTGGTCGTAGAGCTGGAGGGTGCGGAGGGCAAGGGGCAGTGGCGGCAGGCGAGCGAGCTGCCCATCTACCCCACCACGCCGATGGAGATCCTGCTTCTGGCCATCCTGTGCGCCATCAGCGTCGCTGTCATCGCCTACATGATGGTCGTGCTCTACAGGTCAACCATCCTATACTTCTATAACGCCAGCCCATTACAGATGTAATGCATAATTAGTTTCCATCGTGTTTTATCGGAAAAGTTCGTATTTATCGTGCTCTCTCAATTAGCTTCAGCAGGCCCCCAATTCTCGGCGCATTCGAGATAATCTCACAATCGAGATTAAACGTCAGTGCATACAGTCATTTGACACAACTGTATGAATCTGAAGTTTAATCTCGCAATCGACATTATCTCGAATGCATCGAGAATTGGGGGCCAGTACCCATCATACCATCCTGTCATTTTTCGTTTTGACATTTGACAGTAAATAATAAAGTTTCATAGACATGTCACTCATTGAATACAATAATTAATTGACGCTTCGGGTCCCGTCGTCTTCCGATTGAGATCCGAGGTTTTACCGATGGAAACATATTATTTACTATATCTGTAACCACCTACGCAGTGATCGCTCTGCGGGGCTAAGACGACATGGCCGCGAGTCGTTTGTCGCTCAGTGCGTTTCTGTCCAACTAGTCGAATATGTATTGGTAATTTTAAACTGTCAATAATACATTTCAACATAGGTTGAAGTAAATACGAGTCTCGCTATTGTGACTAACTAAATATTATTATTGCTTGTAATTCTATACTATTTAATATCTTAATAATGACCCTTGGTATCAATATAGCTAGGAATGTTTGTGCTATCTCTTTCTTTTACGACATGTCTTTCGAATTGTATTGTGATTCGATGTTTTGCGCGCAATTTTAAATACGCAAAAATATAAAATCTATTCATATATACCTACATAAAATCAATAGGGATGTTTCCTAGGTAAACAAATAGTAATTCTAATTAGTCCGTCAGTTACATTATCAAAAAATATTGAACACGTATTATTTGCTTTATCAAATCAATCAAAATTGTCAAAGATAACGCGCGTCAATGTTCGGGAATGGGGACTTATGACGTCACTTATTGGTACACGTTAACATGAGAAGTCGTGACGTCACGCGGAACTTCAACGCACTATATCTTCGTCGTGTTCTGTTTAATTGACAAAGAAAAAATATGTGCTCAATATGTTTTTATAATGTAAATGACGGACTAATTAGAATTTTTCAGGAAACTTCCCTATTGCTCTGCCAAGAGGCCTTGTTTTGGTGAATATAAGAATTCGCTCTAATGAATAAGCTCGTTTCGTTTGGCTGTGCTAATAGCATTGGCCCCTCGAAATAAGATTATTATTTATTATTGATTAATTATAAAAAAACATAAGAAATATATTACAAAACACAACAAATGTTAATCACTAAGTACATGTTTTTAAATCTACGCCAAGCTTACTATAATGCTTGTCAAAGATATTCATCATTTAGTATTCCTACAGAACACGAGTACGCCTAATGTTTAATGCTACTGTTTTTTTCCTCCTCGAGTTAATTTTTTCCAGATTTCATTTATCCCGCCGCTATTTTTGCTAACTCAGTATTATGTTACGTAGGGTTAGCAATTTTGGCAACTGATAAAACTATACTATAGATGCACATTAGATGGACAACTTGGACAAATAAACTCTTTCCTGTGTGAACTCACTTTCGGTTGCAATTCTTTGCTGACAATCATAGGCAATATTTTATCTTCCATAATAATTGATTGAATGTTAAACAGGTGTGTATGTTCCCGCAACTATGCTGAGTGGCGAGCGTCTTGGAACGACGACGATGAATATCGGAAAATAATAGCAAAGCAACCCGCAGTGCAGGTAAAACTCCATAGTACTAAAAGACCATTTAATTACAGTTCTTTCTTTACTGCACATATTTATCTCAGACGGTGTCAGCCACAAAATGTCTATTTTCCAATCAATCTCATATAAGTAACTAGGTTCACCAGTCTCTAACAAAAATCTACCAAAAAGTGGCGTACATTGTCAAAGGCAGCTTTCTCTGATAGCACGCATTGCACAAGGAATTGGCCACTGAGACACATATTCAGGAAAACTACGACATATCGTCCCCGTAGAGCGAAAAGTCCCCAAGTCGCAATTTACTCATTTTGAGATATGACGGTTCAAAGATAAAAAATAATTTAAAAAATATTTCTCATTTTTGGTACACGATAGTCGTGGTTTTATTGTGTTATCTCATAGACAGTATTATGAACTTTATCCTGAAATTGCTAAAATATAATGAAATGCATTGTTTACAGAGATAATAGAAAAAGTTAATTTTATCCCTAAAATTTTATAGCTTAGTTATTACTTAATGATTTTTAGACTGCACTTAGTGATTTTTCGCCCAACTTCTGCTTCTTGAGAAATCATTAAAATGGACTTAATTAATTTTCGCTCTCATATTTTATATCAAACGTTTATATCAATAAGACTGAAATTTGCAGAAAAAAAAGGCGGTTTTGATGACATTCATAACTTACCTAATTTTGGTCATTTTGCGACTTGGTGACTTTTCGCTCTACGGGGACGATATAGTCTTGACCGACTTTATCACTCCTTTTTACCCCTTTAGGGATGGCATTTTAAAAATCCCTCCTTAGTGCACCTCTAGGGTACTCGAGGAACGTCTCCTCCAAACTTCAAACCCCTAGGACCACCCGTTTAGGCTGTGCGTTGTCTATAAGTGAGTCACGGTACTGTTGATGTATTGATGATATCTGTTGTTGAGAATATTTGTATATGCTTATGTTATTAATTATTTGTGGTGTGTGTGCAGCTGGTGATGGAGGCGGTCCCGCTGGTGGTGGCGGGGCACAGCCAGGAGGTGGAGTGCTTGGCGACGGACGGCGAGCAGGTGGTCAGCTCGTGCCTGCAGGGCAACATCAAGGTGTGGGACTCGCGCAACGGCGAGATTGTCACCAACATCGATCGCGGAGCGTAAGGCACACCTCTCGACCATTCCGCCCAGCTCCCCTCCACCGCTCTGCTCCGACATTAGAAATAAGCTAGTTTCCTGAAAAATTCTAATTAGTACGTCATTTACATTATAAAAAAAATATTGACCATATATTTTTACTATTCTCAGTTAAACAAAAAATTATGAGGATATAGTGCCTTGAAGTTCCGCGTGACGTCACGACTTTGTGCACCTTTTACCATTAAGTGACGTCATTAGCCGCCACTCCCGAACTCTGATGCGCGTTATCTTTGTCAATTTTGATTGATTTAATTAAAAAATAAATACGTGTTCAATATTTTTTGATTATCTAACTGACGGACTAATTAGAATTACTCTTTTTTACCCAGGAAACATCCGTATTATGTGAACGAATAGAATATACGGATTATTTCTGGAGACGTAGTACACATTGTAGTAATACATTTAAGGTCCGACCAGTAAATCCTCCCGGAAACAGCGGGCAAATATTGAGTAAAAATTAACAAGACAAAAGTTTTATAGCGCTACCACTTAAGGTTTTCATTAAATGAAGGCTATAAAGTAGAGCAATTTGATAAGTAATCTATATATTACGTGAAGCGCCATAAAGAGAGTGCATCGAGAAATGCTCCATCTATGCTGGTGGACACGTCATGAAACTGTGTCAACTACTACTAAAAATATTTTTGTTTCAGTTTCTTTAAGTTACAAAAAGAACTTACCGAAAAAGTCACGAAGAAATATGAAACTTCAGATCTTTACCCACAAGGTCAGTCGTAATACTAACTCGGCATAACAATTTCATGTTATATAGTCATTATTTTTTTGAAATGCTAACGTGTTTAATTTTTTTAGCCACCGAACAAATTACTACAACAAAACAAACCGAGGTAAGAGCCGCAGAATGCGTTGCTATAATTATAAAATGAAAGTGACAAAAGTGTCCAGTAAGTACGATACAAATCTCATAACATGCACTGCACGGGGCGTGCCCCAGTTCCGGCGGGTCGCGGGCGGCGCAGGCTCCGGCGGTTATTGCGACATACAGTTTATTCTACTCACCTGATGGTAATCCACGGTATACTATGGGAATAAAATAAATAATTTAAAAAATAGAATATAGATTTTTGAGAAAAGCCCTATACAAGCTTCGACGAATAAGTGCCATACAGGCCCCCAATTCTCGCTGCATTCGAGATAATGTCGATTAATGTCATACAGTTGTGTCAAACGACTGTATGCACTGACGTTTAATCTCAATTGTGAGATTATCTCGAATGCAGCGAGAATTGGGGCCCTGGACTCGTACATAAATCCTCGCCTACGGCTCGGATTTCAAATCGTACTCGTCCAGTATGGCTTACTTACTGGTCTCTTCAGTAATTAAGTAATTTGTTTATGTTATGAGTTATTAGATTAATGAGTTGGATACACTTCCAGAGTATATTGAGGCTAAGGAAGGGACTGCACAAGCACCTGAGCGGCGTGCGGTTCCGCGCGAGCGCGCGCGCCGCGCCGCCGCACCTCGCGCCCGCGGAGGCCACGCGGTACGACTTCGCGAAGACCTACAGGTAACATGATTTCACAAACGCAATAAGTGATGATAATCTTAAATAATGTAAAAAAAAACCCATGCAAAAGTTGACAAATACAGAAGTCCTGGCCCCCAATCCTCTTTGCTTTCGAGATAATCTCAGCCGTTTGACACAACTGTATGAATCTGACGTTTAATCTCGAAATCGACATTATCTCGAATGCAGCGAGAATTGGGGGCCTGCTGTCTGCACCCGTGAAATATTTGGTCTGGTTCCATTGGTCGGAATAGGAAGTGTCTTTGCCTACCAATGCTTTCGTAGAAGGCAAAGTAATTACACAATTTATAACGCGTCAACGTCATGCATGAAAATCCGATAAAATATCATAATTTAATTTGCCCATTTATTCAAGTTCCAGTGCTAACCGTAAAGTAAAAAACCTCTATTCATGAGGAAAATAATAAAAACTGTAGACTCAAGTCATCGCTTACGAAGATTATTCTAGTTTTTAATCAAAATATTTGTATATCTTTCAATATGGTTAAAACTGATTTCTGGACTCAACCGGTTTTAACTGATCGTAAATAGCCGGCTAACCGGTTTGCATTCCCTAATCTCTTTTCTCAGTATTAACTGTTTTTTTTTTGTTGCAGAGAACTGTACTGCGGCAACCAGCACGACAGTGTTTATAATTACGAAGCTAAAGAGAATGTGGACATTAATAATTTAAGTATAAGTAAAACTTTAACTGTTAATAATGCGAAAGGCAGTGACGAGAACACTCTCCTAGTTAAAGCCAGCGACGAGACTCCCGAGACTGGTTTGCGTAATAGGCATAAGGGGAGGGCGGGGAGCAACGGGCGAGCGGCGGCGCCCGCTCCGGAGCCCGCCGACGCCGGCTGGCGCGGGAGGACGATCAGCGAATCACCCATCTGGTGCATGGACTTCAGCAACGACCTCATCATACTGGGATGCGCTGATGGGAGGTTGGAGTTCTGGGAAGCTAGCTCGGGAAAATTAATGGCGAGTAAAAAAATATTCCTCCTATATTTAGTTGATGTTTTTAAAAGTTTGTGTTTTACCCAGATGTATGTGTAATAATGTGTATAACTCTTCAAAAACCACTTTCGTAAACTTGGGTGCTGAGTTTTATCTCCAGTTCAGTTTAGCTTGACGGCGCGTTAAATTGAACCCGTTTTATGAAATTTCTTTGTTTCTTTTAAAGCTACGAAGTTGGCCCTTCGTGAGGCAGGGGTGCTATTTAGATACTATTGTTATCCGAATTCGTCGAAGCAAAAACGAGGGTTATGACTTTGACAAGTATGTGGGTATATGGGTTTGTATATATGTTCATCTGTTACCTCATAACTTCTAAACTACTTATCATAATTTGACAAATCGGATATCGTTGGAGGCGCCGTAATCGTCCGCTGGTTATAGGCTCCGTGACGTCACATAAAATTGAATAAGGTGCCGGCTAAAAGGTGAAGTTATGAACTAAAAAAAAAATTAAGATGACGTGTTGGCTTATCAAGTGGAAGGGAATTATTAATGACGGGACTACAATGCTGGTTAAACTGGGAGAAAATGGGGAACGAACGGGAAACACCGTGCTAGCTTAAGAGTATATTGACAGAAACCGAAAAACAAACGAACTTGACATTACAAAATATAAAAAACCTCAACCTTCCAAGTAGGTCATTAACAGGAATAATTAAGAAATTTCAAATTATATTGTTAGCTGTTTCATACTTTTTAGAGCATGATTTTTCAGTAGTCGGGTTTTAGTTTTTGTAGTTATTACTTGTTTTGAATATACAACATTATTAGGGACGTACGAAACAGGGATCATTTCTCCGAAATTACATCGGTAGGTACTATTTTTTGTTCTACGTACTTTTTGGAAACATCAGATTTTAGACTTCTTGGATGGGTACGCGAGCTTTATATATACATAGTTGCGGTAATCAGTGGCGTGGCCACAGTGTAATCAAGTATACAGTATTCCATTTTCATACAAACGGCCGAAACGCCGCGCTCCGAAATCTCGGTAAACTTCTGTACACAACAGTCGCGAGTGCGCCGCGGTTGTGTACGGGCGCGGACAGTGTGCGATGTTCCCATGAATTTATTTAGAATATTTGATGTTTTTGATATTTTAAAAGCAAAATATATTAAACGCATTTTTTTAACTCCATACTGATTTACAGTCACTTTTGAAACTAGAAATATGAACCAAGTAGAAATAATTAAAATGAAAACTTACAAGATTTGAAGTAATATTTCATGAAAAAATACTATGACGTTTTAATATAGCATTATCAAATACGTAACTCAAGAAAGAAAGGCAGCAGGCGGCCCTACTGCGTATTTACATACCGAGAGCCGTAGGTAATTATTTCGAGGACATCGCCGAGACAAAATACTGTTATACTGTGTAGTTTATAGTGTGTCGCGGGTATGGTTGCAGTGCGTGTGGTGGGGCTTCGAGAGGCGCGGCGCGGGGGGCGGGGGCGCGGGCGAGGGCGCGACGCACGTGCGCGCGCTGGCGGGCGCGCGGCGCGTGGCCGCCGCCTCGCTCGGCGGGCACCTCGCGTTGCTGCGCCTCGACGCGTACAACGCCGCCGGCGCGCACGTCGACTGGCGGTTCAGCACGGCGCATCGACGAAGTAACACAATTAATTCACCTTATTAACCTCGAAAAGTTTCGACTAGAGATGTAACGGTTATCCGGTTGTTATCCGGCCTATCCGGCCATGATTTTATCAGGCCGGATACCGGATAGTAAAAGCTTGGATCAGAAATAGGATAAAACAAATAAAAAGCCATCAGAAAAAAACAATACAACGTCAGTTAATAAATTAAAGCTAAGTTTCTTTTTATTTAAACATAAACCTTTATTTAAAGGTAACATCACGTCGTGCACGTTCGAATATTCCCAAATGACGTAATAAAACGCGTATTGAAACTCAAAGGGCCTCCAAGTAACAAGTTAAAACTTACTCGCCACGCGAAGGCCGCGAAAGCTAACACGACTTTAGAGATAGCTCTAGTGTAGCCGGATATCCGGCCAAACCACTATCCATTGCATCTCTAGTTTCAACGCTATCTATCCGAAAATATGAGAAAGCATTGGGCGGAAACAGACATTGAATAAATAGCAGTGTTGTTAACGCAGCCCACAAGCGCACCGGGTCGGCGGGCTCGCTGAGCGGCGCGGGCGACGAGGAGCGCGCGCGCGCGCGGCTCAGCCTCTCCTACGACTCGGAGCCCAGCGACGGGGACGGTGAGTCACCTGCACGCTTTCAGATCTTGTACGCGAGGCGATTATACTTATTTTAAATTAACCATTTCGCGGCCAGGCTATTACCAGAGGATATTTTTTTGTATCACACCTATTTTTATCGAGCATTTCAGATTTAGCTTGCCATCGCAGGCCTGTTTAATTTCATTGTTTATCTAAATGTGGTTCGTGAATAAAAATAATATAATACAATACGTAATAAATTTTATTATTTATCGAAAGAACAACTGCATTATCCACATCAGTGGCCATGAGGCACATGTGCCGCATGAGACAGGGAGCCTGTTAAAGCTTATAAGAATGTTAATCATTGTTCGTAATACTGGTAGAGGTGGTATGTCACCGCATCGCCCAGTGCCGGGCGCACCAACAGCCGATCACGGAGATGCATTCGGAGGGCGGCCGCATCCTCACGGGCGGCCAGGACCACGTGCTCAAGGTAATTCGCATTGGAACAGATGTAAATGGTTTTTCAACTTTGAATAAGTTCTCTTATGCGTATCTCGAAAATTCAATAAAAAAACTGCACTATATGAAAGTTTTCACCTATCACGTTGCCAAACGATGAGTCATCTTAAGGCTATCTGTGAATACCCGCTCAGTATCACAACGTCATAAAGTGTCGGCACCAGTATTGCAAAAAAGTCTTTTTTTGAAGAACTGGGAGGCTGGGATTTTGTCTTGGTTAGGCCATGAGGCCGTTTTAGCCATACCATCGGCTCGTCCCATTCTTATTATTGTACTAGTTCAAGTTGAACTAGCGACAAAAAGGCCAAATTTACAAGTGACGATTGTGTTTCACCACTATAAAATTATTTATTTAATGTAATCACTTATAGATTTAAAGTTTGTCCGGCGAGAGTTGATAAATATTATGGTATCGTTTCGAAATAGCGACTTTCGCTTAACTATTGCAAACTGTATGACGGGCGTCGCTTATCGCCGCGCGCACTGAGTTTCGTGATACGAGGGACGCAGGTGTTGTCAATTGCCGTGTCGCGCCGGGCGGACGCCGGCGAAAATAATATATTTGTTTTGTTCATATACACAATCGCCACATTGCAAATTAATGTCTTATATGTGCGCGTCAAATGTCACATAAATCCGCACTGACCGAAAAGATTTTTTTTATCTATGACGCATGTTGAAAACGCGTGGAGTATGGATAGGTTTGACGTGTCTTGTGTCTTTCTATGGTATGTATATTATCATCGGTAAAAATAATTAGCGGGCCGCTATTTGTAATGAGTAAAGAAGCCCTGACTTTTTACTTTTTTTATCAACAATGGGCGAACAGACCTTAGATAGTGTTTTATGTATGTAAATGTTGTTGGAGGTGTTCACGAGCGCCGAGCTGAGCCCGCTGTTCACGCTGCACGGGCACTGCGGGCCCATCACGAGCTGCTTTATCGACCGCGCCACGCCCACCATCGGCGGCAGCGGCTCGCAGGACGGCCTGCTCTGCGTCTGGGACCTCCACACCGGTAACTAGAGTACAACATGCCTGCCCGCGTACACTCTAGCCCGCATTAGCCGTGTATGTTGGGGCTGTGTCGTAATACGCTTATGAACCTCGAGTTGGACCTTGACAGTAATTCTCTCATCCGTGGAACTTGACAGAACGAGCAAGTAGCGTGTACATAGCCAATTGCCAAATCTGAATTATTCGATAAATCCTATTAAGTCGCACAAATAAATCCCTACTACTTGGACTACGAGTCCTGAGTACTTACTAAGATTGAAATAAACGTTATTATATACCACCAAGTTGATATAGTAAGCAGTCTACCCGATGTAGTGCATAATTAGTTTCCATCGTGTTTTATCGGAAGTTTGTTATTATCGTGCTCTCTCAGTTAGCTTCAGCAGGCCCCCAATTCTCACTGCATTCGAGATAATCTCGCAATCGACATTATCTCGAATGCATCGAGAATTGGGGGCCAGTACCCATCATACCAGGCTGGCATTTTTCATTTTGACATTTGACAGTAAAAAAATAAAGTTTCATATTAATAAATATAAACATGTCACTCATTGAATACAATAATTAATTGACACTTCGGGTCCCGTCGTCTTCAGATTGAGATCCGAGTTTTACCGATGGAAACATATTATTCACTATATTTGTACTTTATAATACTAACACATTGATCTTGATAAATCCCAAAATAGGTTTCCTATTATATGTGTAACCTAACCCAGACATAGGTATAAATAGTGCGGTGTGTGTCAGGTGCGTGCCTGTACAGCACGCAGGCGCACGACGGCGCGGTGACGTCGCTGGCGTACACGGCGTCGTACGTGGTGTCCGCCGGCGCCGACGAGCGCCTCTGCATCTGGGACCGGTTCCAGGGACACATGCTCAACTCCATACACATAGTGCGTATTCCATTCTGATCTATCCCAATAAATAAAATTGAATTCAAAATTAATACTAATATCTAAGTGGAAACTGCTATCAAGAGGAGTGTGAACCTACGGCATTTCATACAAAAGGTGATTACGATTTCCACCCCTTAAATGTTAACCAATGTTCACCAACTCCTGATAGGTTGTCAGTCAGAACAAAATCTAGGTCTATACGTTTTGATTTTTACACTATAATCAATAAATTCAGTTTTATTGTGGTTTCAGTTTTCTCATACAAAACGAATTTCGGTATTATTTGACTTTCTTGATCTTTAATCTAAATTTAAAAAACGTATAGACCTAGTTTTTTTTCTGTTTGATAACCTATCAAAAATTGGTCAAAATCGGTTAACATTTAAGGGGTTGATTTTTGCCTTTGGTTTACAGTCCTCTTAACATGATGTCTAAGCCTAAATTACAGGTTTTAAAATGTTTGTTTGTCTGTCTGTCTAAATATTTGTTCCGAATATGCTTCAAAACGGTTGAATGGATTTAAATTAAACTTTCAGGGATAGTAAAGGGTATTTTAACTTGGATAATGGGGTTTAGGAGATATGATATATTGCTATTCGTATGAAATATCATCCTAATCCCACGCAAACAAAGAACGCGAGCTAGTCTTCAATACATATAAAACAGTACCGTGACTCACTTATAGACAACGCACAGCCTACACGGGTGGTCCTAGAGGCTTGAAATTTGGAGAAGATATTCCTCGAGTATCCTAGAGGTGCACTAAGGAGAGATTTTTTGAAATTCTACCCCTAAAGGGGGGTGATAAAATTTGTATGAAAAATACCGCGAGCGAAGCTGTGGCGGGTCCACTAGTACTAACTATAACACAGGGTGCGCATATAGTGCATTTATTTTCTTAATTTCTCTCGGCAATCATCGCATTTCCGAATACAATCGAATGCAACTGATAGAAATCCGACGACTGACGAAACACGAAGATTGCCGCGAGACATTAACAAAATCATTCCATCTGTTCCCGAAAGTTAAGTAGATCGAGGCTTGATTTTTTAGTTTGGTCTATGTACATATCTACAAATTCATTAGGCATAGTTTGGAGTATACGAAGAAGGTGAATTGAAACCACCATTTCGTTAATCTACGTGAGCGGACAGTCGTTTTTTTTCTTACCCAAGTTATCATAACTGGTGCTGTTATTGTAGGGTCTCAACTACATGAGCCGGATGCTGCCCCTGACCCACACGCTGCTGCTGATGGGGGACCGCAGCGGGCTCGCCGCCTACGACCTTAGTACCGGGGATGTTATACGACGAGTATTATTAGGTATTTATTATAATGCTATTTTATACTTAGTTGCATGTAACGCCATAATTTGTTATTAGTCGGGTGAACTACGGACCCTCAGTATGCAATAGAAACGCCAAACTCAATTTTGTATAGCACAAAGCTGTCAAAATTGAGTTCGACGTTTCTTATTTTAAGTTTAGTGACTTTTAAATTTAGCGAACACACTTTCGAATGGGCCCCAGTGTCTTTTTTATTAGTGGGCTTATTATTATGAGTGTATTATTATTGGGGGTGTAATTGGGCCATGTATGTGCCGCCTCGACCATTGCTGATCTATTGTGGCAGCCCTTTCTTATAGTTCACTGCTTAATCCCGTTGCATCCAGGAAGTTCCAGATGCTTTGGGCAGTGAGATCTTGTATCTCTGCGGGGCGCACAACGTGTCGCCCCAGGTGGATACTTCTTTTGCGCATGAGTGGTCCACATGAGCAGAGGATGTGCATGGCTGTTTCCTCTGTCTCTTGGCAGAATCTGCACATTGCGTCTTGGCTCATGCCCATATTTGTCAGGTGTTTATTTAGTTTGCAGTGACCAGTGAGTATTCTTGTCACTGCGCAAGTCTTACATCTTTTGAGCTGAAGAAGTTCTTTTGATAGCTTACTTTTGTGTCCTTCGATTACTGCTTTCGAGTGTTTGAGTCCAGTCGCAGACTTCCACAGCTCGATAGATTCTCGTCTACATTTTGTGTTAAGCAAAGTGTAGGCATGTTGCTTTGTGATCCCACAGAAGGGTTCCGGGCCGAGTTGAGGGTTATCGGCGCCATTTCGTGCGAGTTCATCTGCCTTTTCGTTTCCATCAATGTTGGAATGCCCAGGTACCCATCTAAGTGTGACCTTGTTGGTCTGGCCTGGCCTGGCCTAGGGTGTTTAAGTTGCTTATGCAGTTTGGAACTAGCTTTGAGTTGCATTCAAAGGATTCTAGTGCCAAGAGTGCCGCTTGGCTATCTGAGTTGATATAGATGTTCTGGTTTCTTAGGTATCTCACAAGATTAATCTCCACACGCCTGCTGATGGCGAAGACTTCCGCTTGAAAGATTGAGGCCTTTGTTCCTAGGTTGAGTGTTGAGTGATTATTATGATTATGAGTATAAGTAGTAACGGTATGTGTGGTCGCAGGGCAGAACGACGGCTGCATATTCGTGCGGCAGATCCTGCCGCTGAAGGACGCGATCGTGTGCGACTACGCGAACCAGCTGCGCATCGTGCGCTTCCCGCTCGTCTCGCGCCTCTCCGACATGAAGAGCGACTGACCCGCCTCACAATACGATCATCACTAATAATCGATACTATTTGCAGAAGTTTTGCAATTTGGCAGCTTTACGAGTGACTCCAATCGAACGCGTCACTTTTTTCAAAGTGGCGCCCAAAAATATAGATACAGTTACAGGCATCAATAATGATACAACCTGTGCTCGCAAGATCATATGGAATCTATGGAGACCAGCCATGTTAAAAAAACTAGCTTGACATAATTATATTGTGGAAATTAAAATTGGCATAAACAATGGCTAAAATTGGCACCATAACGGTACTGTTATCCCAAATTAAGGCTTAGGAAACACTGGGTTTGTAGACACGCATACAACCAATTAATGTAATAAATATGGAATGTAATTTCATATTAACCCGAATGATCCCGATGAATATCGAATAACATTACTGTTAGCATTCTACGAGTCGTATAAAACACTTTTTTGTATAACGAGCGATTAAGAGGGCAGACTATAAACCGGGGATACTCAACCTGCGGCCCGCTGGTCTTTTCTTCGCGGCCCTAAGCCTAGCTACAGTATTTTTTGATAAATAAATGATAACAAATGTGTCCAGTTTTATTGTGATATAGCTTTTTGCAACCCGCTTGATGTTGCAGTCACATATATTTGGCCCAAGAAAATAACAGGTTGAGTACCCCTGCTATAAACCAACGGCAAAATCACACTTGATATAAACGGCGAAAATAGTTTTACTCCTTTAAATTTTAACCGATTTTGACAATTATTTAATATGATGTCAGGTAGGTCAAAATCTAGGTTTATAAGCTTTACATTTAATAATTTTGAATAAATAACGAGATTGCGGCAGGATGTGCTCTCTCGCGCGTTTGACCGCTTATTAAGAGGAGTGTGAACCTACGGCTTTCATACAAACAAACGGCGATAGCATAGTATAAAGAGAAGGGAAGTAGGTTATCTTCATACAAACGCAACGCGCGCGGGTTGTATGTGTGCGCCAAAGTATCTGCATCGCCGCACGCACACTTAAACGAAATCTCGACCCGTTTTCCCTTACTAAGCGGGTCGAGATTTGTGTAAGTGTGCGTGCGGCGACGCATAGATACTTTGGCGCACACGTACAAGCCGCGCGCGGTGCGTTTGTATGAAGATAACTTACTTCCCCCTCATTATACTGTGGCGATAGCGATTTCCACCTCTTAAAAGTTAACCGATTTTGACCAATTTTTGATAGTTTCAGTCAGAACAAAACCTATCAAATTGGTTCAAACTCGGTTAGGGTGATTTTTGCCGTTGGTTCGCAGTCCTCTTAACCTACGGAATATTAGCCTCGCCGTGCCGCCTAACGCATCGCGGTAGTCTCTCGCTCCGCGTGACGCCTCTCGGACATTTTATTAATTCTTAACTTAGATACTTTGTTTTTTTTTTTTGTTTTTGTATAAAGTTTTGTTATTTGTTTTTGTTTTATGGTGATTGATTATACTGAGATTTGAGTGGTGATTGAAGTGGTTCTGCCTCATTCATCATAATGAACAAAAATAAAAATTACAGACGTTGTGATGTGGACGGATGTTGGAATAGGAATATAACTAAAGATAATAATATATCTGTCTTCACACTTGCGATGGCTATTGAAAGATAAGAAAATGTTGAAAATAGTTTTTTAATTAAACCAACTAATAAAATTTTCTTATACGATTTCCAGTTCATAAATTATTCATGGAACACAATAAGTAACCATAACTTAGCTACATGTTTCCCCAATTTGCTTATACTTATATATTGGGTCCAATACGGAACGGTGTCTTCTTAATTTGAAATTTACTCAACTTAAAATAAGAAAGCTCTCAAAATCGAGTTTGACGTTTCTAAAAGGCTTCGTAAAAGGCCTAGTTGTTGTTGTGTATTGTTTGCAATGCGGGCTATCCCCAAAAAGATTACAATATTACATCACTAATGTAATGAGAACAAAAAGGTTGAATGTAAACTTTTGAGGATAGCCCGAATTGCAGCAATAAATTGCCGAAAAACTAGCCGGTTTACGAGCCCCCTTATTTCAAGTTCTCCGGTCTCAGGGTTGTCTCTGTTCAATAGGTTATCTGAACAGAGACTATTCTGGAATCGATGAATTATTAAGACACCCAAACACACAGCAATATGTTCTCCTGCGATTATCACACATTTTTCATTCATTTAGCGGTGCCGAAAAGCCGTGACGCGTGAACCTCGTGCGGTGTTAGCCCCGACTGGCGCACTTTGAAACGGGTCGAGACTTTGTTTAAGTGTGCGTGCGGCGACGCATAGATACTTTGGCGCACACATACAAGCCGCGCGCGGTGCGTTTGTATGAAAATAACTTACTTCCATCCCTTATACTATGGTTTAGTGACTTTTAAATTTTGCGAACACATTTTACAATTGGCCCCACTATCTATGTATATAATCATTTTATATAATAAAATCGAAGAACCAGAACGAAATAAAAAAACCGAAGGAAGAAGCGAGCAGAGGCGTAGATAGGTAACCAAGCGCCCAGGTGCAAAGAAAAAAACTGGGGTCCTAACTGTTTAAGGTGGGAACGTCATTAGCTTGTTCAATTCGAGGTTTGCTGGACAGGGTCCGAGGGCCCCCAGAGCTTGGGGGGCCCGGTGCACGGCAACCGTCTAAGTAGACCTTCGGTAGCTACGCCACCGGAAGTGTGATGATGGAAGCCTTACAACATTTTAAGAACTTTGTTGAAACGTTTCTCGATTACAACCAGAGGCGTATTTAAAGATTTGTCGCCCCGGGCCAGTTAGCTTTGCCGCCCCATTAAATAATAGAAAATATTGTAACTAAGCTTGACAATAAAAGGCGTCTAAAGAAGGCCCCGAGGCTTCGCCGCTCCTCGCAGCTTGCCGCCCCGGGCCATAGCCCCCTTGGCCCTGTGGTGTAAATACGCCCCTGATTACAACGCACGTATCATGGGACAAACGTTTGAAATATTTTTTCTAGATATGGAAATAGAACAAAAGTACCACATTCGCAGCGTAGTTTATCAACAATCAGCTAAACAAATTTCGTAATTTCATTACCCTCAGCCATGACGCCAAGTTCGAGTAGCCTTGACAAAGCCTTTTTGTTATGTTGGTAGGTTTTCAACTTCATTAGTGATTTTACTCGAAAAGTGAAACTCAAAGTGACATTAAATGTGTGAATGAAAATATCACTGTTAGGGCACATCTAGATATATAATTTATAGTGAGCGATTCCAGTCGAGGTAGGTTCATCTAGACGGAATTGAGAGCTATAGTTAACCGATCTGCGGCCCTTACATGCATGCCACAAAGATAAATTAAACCCGTTTATCTCTATGACTATCTCTTTCGTCGGCACTAGTGTGAGAGAGACACACTTAGAGATAAAACGGTCTATCTTATCTTTGTGTCATGCATGTTAGGGCCGCTGTGCAGATTAATCGATCGTGTGGATGAAAATCTGCAACTATTTGACGAACACACGATCGATTAATCTGCGCAGATCGGTCTGCACAAATAAATCGCTCCGGTAAATCATTGCGTGTGTAGCAGGCGTTAGAGACACCAGAGTGCCTAGCACTCTAGGTTTTATCGCGCGCATAAAGCATCTTTCACTTTTTAACTAATCAGCGGGTGTGAAAGGGACGAATTCTTTAATTACCTACGCAATAAAAATTAGTGTGCTAAGCCCTCAGAGCAGCCGCCAGAATCGTCAGTTTCAAAATGGAAGTAGAAGGAGCGTGTGCGGGGGAAGGGGACTTCACTGGCAGCGCGACTGCAGGCTGAGTGAGTGAGACATCATACAGCGGCCCTAACATGAAAGACACAAAGATAAGTTAAACGGTCTTATCTATCTCGTGCGTCTCGCTCACACTAGTGCCGAAGAAACAGATAGTCATAGAGATAAACGGGTTTAACTTATCTTTGTCTTGCATGTTAGGGCCGCTGTGCTATACTATTAAGCGGACACCGGCCCCCTTAGTACACTCATTTTTATCGCGCGCATTAAGCATTCGTCCCTTACGCACCCGTTTATGAGTTAAAAAGTGACTGATGCAGTGTGTGCGTGATAAAATATGTATGTGCGATGTATGTGTATGTGTGCCCTCTGAGAGCCTAGCACCTTAGCACCTAGCGTTTATCGCGCCGCACATGAAGCATCTGTCACTTTTTAACTAACACGCGGGTGCGAAATGGACGAATACTTCAAGTGCTCGATAAAAAATAGTACCTATGCACAGGGGCAAGTACTGCAGTACAGCTCCACTGCCATACTTGGTCCCAAGTACGGCAGTGGAGCTTCTAGTGCTTATAGTGTAGATTACGGAAAAAATGTGTTTAACTTTATTTACTAAATCAAACATTAAATTTAAAACCTATAAACTAAATCCATCTGGATATTTTTCTGGTTGATAACATGTTAAAAATGATGGAAAAAGCGAGTAGCGCGTTTTTAGTGCGTTAAAAATGTTTTTCTCAAAAATGATAGGTAAAGTCGCCATAACATTTTTAAAAAGTCTCCAGTAAGTTAATAATACCAGACAATGATCAAAAGTGTCCAGTAAGTAGAGAGGTTTTGAATTCGGAATGAAAAGTGTCCAGTAAGTACGATACAAATCTCATAACATGCACTGCACGGGGCGTTCCCTAGTTCCGGCGGGTTGCGCGCGGCGCCGGCTCCGGCGATGACTGCGACATACAGTTTATTCTACTCACCTGATGGTAATTCACAGTGAACAATGGGAATAAAATAAATAATTTAAAAAATAAAAAATACATTTTTGAGAAAAGCACTATACAAGCTTCGACCATTAGGTGACATACTGGACTCGTACATAGAAATCCTCGCCTACTACGGCTCTGATTTCAAATCGCACTCGTCCAGTATAGCTTACTTACTGGTCTCTTCAGTAATGAATTATTTCTCTTTTTGATCGGAAAGTTTTTAGTAGTCTAACCTCTTAATCGCAAAATAATCTCATTGCCTCCTCAATGCCATCACAGCAATGAACAATCTAAACGACAGACTTTTCTAGTGTCTTATTAATTTACTGTAGGCAAACTAATTTATAGTAAGAAATGACTACGTGTATATTTTATATATAACTAGCGACCCGCCCCGGTTTCGCACGGTAAAAGTCAAACATAATTATTACGCGAACAACTTTTTCTTGTTGCGCTTAATTAAAAATCTGTGACTTTAGAAGATTCTTAAGTAAGTATTTAGTTAAGTAAATGATAAAGGCGACTTCGATATATTTAATGTATCCCATTATTTCTTACTATTATAAGGGTTATTGAAGTCGGTTTTTTTTCTGTCAATTTATCATATGTGATTTAACGACACACATATACTACATCAAGTAACAATAGCATAATGCCAATTGCTCATCACCCTTTACAAAATGTTGCTATCCAAGATGCAAGGACTTCAATTGTTGAGGAGTTCTCCTGGTTCTTCACCACCGGTTCTATTTTACCAGATGAATTTTTATGAGCATAAGCTGCTTCCCAACCTAATACAGAAATCTAATCACCACCCGTGAAATACTTATTATTGAGCAGTTCCAGTGGTCACCCGTGGTCTTCACCATCAGTTCCACTTCACCAAATAATGTTTTTGAAACGCAACTGCTTGAGATATGAAAGAAAATATCAAAATTTCTATATGCGTGCCTATAATATTTGAGGAGTTCCTTCGATTCCTTATAGATCCTCTCATCAGACCTCGATTTCAATCACAACGGGACCAACTTAGAAGAAATACCCTATCGTTTAAAAAAATAATTATGCAAATCGGTCCAGCCATCTCCGATCGGTGAACATACATATTAAAAAAAAAAACAACAAATATACGCGTCGAATTGAGAACATCCTCCTTCGGTTTTTAGAAGTCGAAAAAAAACAAATGGATCAAGCGAGTCTCAACATGGTCGAATTTATTTCCGCGCGCATTAATTTTTTGCGATAACTCCTAAGATATTCGTTTAAATTATATGGTGTAAAAGCTTATAATAATGTGCATGAAATGCTTAATGTACTAACGTATTTAAGTTGATAAGGATTAATACTTAGTCTGTCTAAATAGCTTTCCAATTACCGCATAGTACGTGACCTTTCTTTTAGAAGATAAATGGGTATAGTAAGTTATCCTTAAAAGATAGCCATATGCCATCGCGGACTTTTTTGTAGATCTATAAAAGATAAATATCCCACGATGTATTGTTCTTTTATATCTCAAAAGGATTAGGCAGCGTTTTCGATGAAAGCTCCCAGGCGGCATGATTTTTTCCGACTCTTCCAACAATTCTCATTTTATTTCAACCAATTTACACAAAACCTTGACAAATCATATACCTAAACCTTCCCGATAAATCACTCTATCTATTGGTGAAAACCGCATGAAAATCCGTGCAGTGGATTTTGAGATTAGCGGTAACAGACAGACAGACATACAGACAGACAGACGCGGCGGGCAACTTTGTTTTATAATATGTTAGGATGAAACCCATAAAGCGGGGTCTCCTGTTGTGTGCTTCTCTGACGTGCGCAACGGCTAATCAGCGCATAAACGAAACTAGCTATTAATTTAGACGGTAAGTACAAAGTCATTCGGTCGAGATAATCTCACAATCGAGATTAAACGTCAGTGCATACAGTCATTTGACACAACTGTATGAATCTGACGTTTAATCTCGCAATCGACATTATTTCGAATGCATCGAGAATTCGGGGCCTGGAACGTGAATATTATAATTATCTACGATCCAGGCATTCATAATCATTATCGCATAAGATCAAAACCTATTAAGTGAATAAGAGAAAGTACGTCATCACCAGGTTATATATCTAGCAATGAGAATGCGGATTGAAAACTTCTCGCATATCTTTAAATTAATTCGCAGGTGTGTGCGGATTTCCTCACGATGTTTCTCCTTCACCGAAATGCTAGAGGCAAATGTCAAATCGAAACTCCAAACATAAATTCCTTAAAACTCCGATGTGATACGATTTGAACCCGTGAGAGAATCGCACTACAGAACACTAGATTAGGCACCAAGCTGCAAGAGAAAGTACATACTTCAGGCCGTAAAACTGGGAATAGCCTGAATTATGAGCGGGTGGCCACTCTTTAGCAGACGGTAGGTAAAAATGGGAATAGTTTCCCACGCACTTCCAATGGGAACTTAGATACTGAGCCCTTACCATGAGTTTGCGCAAACCGTTCTCGCTATCGAAATCTATCGGAAATGCTGCTTGCTGCCGATACAAGTAAAAGGGACCGAGCGATAGTTTACGCTAGCGAGAGCGGCTTGCGCAACTCATGGTAATGGTACTGCTAGGAATACTTTCTTATCGGACCTAAGAATGAGAGTTAAAATATCAAATAATTGTTGTGACTCAAATGTGGTTTCAAAACCAAATATTAGTTAAATCATAAAGGTTACACTGCCGTAGCAGTGGTTATTTACATCCCTTTTACATCACATATATTTTAATTTTATGGCACAATGATGTAAGATTCAACTGTTGTTGTATAAAGCAATATCGCGCCTAACTGTTTGCTTAGTGCAAAAAATATATGAAGTGAGTAATCAATCAGCTAAGAACGCACGCGATGCCGACGCGCGGCGGCCAAAGGGACGGCCATATGGCGGAACAGCTAAGGGTTATCGAATTTACGATATTCTCGCGTTGTAGTCGTGCCGTGTCTTGTCTTGTCTTGTAGTTGTAGGTAAGGTACCTACTTAACTTCAAAACACACATGATATAAGTTATTCGTTGTATCATATTTAATGGACTTTTTTTTATGTAAATATTTTATTTATTTAAATATTACACGGCGTATTTAGCTGATATTGACGGTCAATATCTACGTTATACTGTAGTCTAAGGGACCTCCACTCCTTTGTTGCCCTAGGGCCTCCAGACCTCTAAATTCGGCCCTGCTTTTAGGCTCACCAAATCATTTCAAATGCAAGAGCAGAACACCCGAATGCCAGATGCATCTAGATCGCAAGTTAAAGCACTTTATTTTATTTTTTCTATGGAATTCAGAAATACCACAGAAACTGTTATAAACTCAATATCACTTAAGAATTATTTTCTTTCCATTTGGAATATTATAGAACTACAAATTGTCTTCAATGTGAACCATTTTTTATAAATTAAATAAAACGGGTGGTAAATGATTGTGAAGGATTTTTTTATATTTATTTATTCCTTATTCCTTAGGTATTTGGATTTTTTATTAAAATAAGATTGATCTGTGTTAGCCTTTTTATATAGGTTTTTAATATCTAATTTGAATCACGTAGGAAATCGAAGTACCTAGTAAATATTTCAGGAAAATTTAGGGTTGTCACTAACGTCTGTTGATGTTTATTTGATGGATTTGTTCATTTATAATTACAGTCTTCAAACTTGCACATAAAGAAGGTATAATTCTACCAAATCCTGCTGAGAACTGCGGGCTCATTGTTATAGACCCTTTGATAAGTTTGATTTAATCAATGTCACTTTGCTACATACCTACGCGAACGGTTTCGATTTGCTATAACTCCCTGTTATTACCGCATTTAGCTTCGTTAATGAAAAGTAAAGAACCCCACGAAGTCACAAAGCTGTTTTGAACCCGCATTATAATGTTTAATACTCCTCCGAACATGGATAAAACTTGAGGAGCGGTTTACAAACATTTTGTCTCGATGAAGGGAACTATGTGGCAAAGAGAAGGGGTCCGCCCTCGTAAGGTTTAAATCGAAACCCAATGCCAGTACGTACATATTTTCTAGAGGGACCGGGGGTAAGGCACCAGAAAAGCAGTATATCGAGGATTAAATTCAAGATCTTGGATATGTGTTACACAGACTTCCAGCGGGCAAACAATAGCTGCCAATATTCAACTATATTTAACAATAATATATGGGAAGGTGCTAAACATTATAACTAATACCTTGTCACAGCATCGCTGTCCTTTTTGTAAGGCAACTTCCAGTCAATTCAATAACATTGAGTTTGTGTTCTTTCTCTAAACCACCTATAGATAAATCTCTTCTAAAGTATGGTCAGTCCATTGCATGCTTGGATCCGCGTATTAGTTTTTATTACATTTAGCGTACGAACTGCTAGTAAAGAAATGGAGTGACCAAAACTTCACCGGAAGCGCGCTTGGTTGAAGAAACAAAAAAGCTCGTACCTACAGGAAGACATACGAAAAAATTTTGGGCTTCTGGTAGATATGGTAAGACCTAACTCTGAAACTATCAATGATGGCAATACTGCAAGGACTGCCTGATCTGATAAAATCGTGCAGTATTTGCCGAGATATTAGGACTTTGCCAATGATTTACTCGATGACCTTCATGGAATATAAGTGGTCTTGTCGGTTACCAATAAACGCTGACAAGTTTGGTAACTATTTCAAAACACTAGCATAAAAATTCGTCAGTGAATATCAGTAGTACCCGATGACCATGACACTCCATAAAATATAAGTGCATGGAAAAGTAATAATTGAAAATTCAGCATTACCAGTTAGCTTACTATCAGAGCGAGCTGATGAGGCTAGAAACAAGTTCTGGAGATTTAACCGTGAACATCATACTCAAAAGTTGAAAAGTTTTCAAAATGGCAGACATGGAGGTTGCGTGTGCTTCACTTATTTTACTAAGTTATTGCTATGTACAAAAAACCGGACAAGTGCGAGCCTGACTCACGCGCCGAGGGTTCCGCAATTACATATGAAAAAGAAACAGTACCTTGTAAGTACGGAACCCTAAAAAAGATAAAAAAATAGTTTTTAACAACGGGGTAACCATTTACAACCTACCTATGAAATAAGACAAAAAATAACTTTCGCAAGCTCCTATCTCCGTTCAATCGTAGTGTGATACGAATTTGCAAAGGTTATTCCGTTTAACTTTTTTTTATGTGATGTAATTACAAATTCACGGTTTTCGGACTTTTTCCTTTACTTGTGCTTTAAGACACTGCTTCTTGCCAAATTTCATGATTCTAGGTCAGCGGGAAGTACCCTATACGTTTTGATTCCCTTGAAAGTATCAAAATATGAGACATAAACGGCCATATCTTTTGATTGCGGTGACTTAGAAGGTTGATTTTTTCATAGCTTCAAGAGATTGCAGATCTGAGTATTTGATATTAATTTCAACTTGATACCTCCACGCGTTCCTGAGAAAAACGTCTTGACAGACAGAGAGACGGACAACCGAGTGATCCTATAAGGGATCCTTTTTTTCCTTTTGAGGTACCGAACCCTAAAAAAAGAACAAACTAAACCATATTGGATAAGTAATTTGTACCAAAAAAGAAACAACGATAGGACTATCGAAGTGACCTTGATGCGTGGGATCCCACAGTATTGCCTTATCTCTGTATTTGTCAATAAATGATAGAACTTTCTCTCTATCCCATTCCATTTTCGAAGCTTTTTATTGAAAAATCAAGTCCCTAAACAAAATCACGCGAGACGTGCTCTTGCGGCGACTCGTGAACCTGTACTGACTTGTAATAAAGAGATTCGCGAAAAAACCGACAGCCGAGGAGCGCGCGGTGCGAGCGCCGAGCGGCTCGGCTCGCTGCACTGACTGCTGTAATGCTCGAGTTGTATCAAGTTACATTATACCGAAATGTTACAAGTCAGTCGCCACCTTAATGTTGTTCATAAGAAGTAGGTATATTGTTTAGATTTTACGGATTGAAATCACCTTTTTGTACCTTATTCAAGTACGATTTATAATATTAATTATTAAATTTATTCGAGACATATGTGGCACCCCTGAAACCATAGAAATTTAAGATAATCTATAGAAACCCATAACTCACATTTCTTACGAGATATGGTCTTGTTTTGTTTCTGGTCAATACGCAAATTTTTATACATAAAAAAATCCAAATTGCACACGAATGCCAAGATAAAAAATAAAAACCAAAATTACTATAACTGCAAATATCTTTCTAATAAAAGAGATAAAACTAACCGTGGTACCACTGGTAGCCGGTTCGCGGTACTAAGGATAGGTAAAAGTAACCGTGGTCCCGCTAGCAGCCGGTTTGCGGTATCAGGGTTAGGAATTTTAACCTTGGTACCACTGGCAGCCGGTTGGCGGTACTAAGGATAGGTAAAAGTAACTGTGGTACCACTGGTAATTATGCTATTGTTACTTGATTAAGTGAATGTGTCTCCTCATTAAATCGTGTCACATACCTTATGATAATCACTAAAAAAAGTGAAGAAATAAAAATTTAACAAATAACAAAACCGACTACAGAAGCCCTTTGAAATGTAAGAAACAATGACTGGTCTTCGTAAGTAAATTAGCTTTATTTGTTAAAGGGGGTTATCGATAAGCTAAGCAAATTGGCCCCAATGTGACAAAAAAATTAACAATAGGTATATTTTTCTGATATGTCCCATTGCTTTAGTAAAATACAGGACACTACCTTAACGCTACAATAAATTAAAATTTAAAATAATAGTAGTTTATGCAACGGTTGCATAATGATAGACCTTAAAACACTAGTGCGGTTGTCATGAAACGAGCCGATAGGCGAGTTTCATAATAAGATCGCACGTGTGTTTTAAGGCCAAATTACGCAGAGTTGCATACATAACTTTATCTACACACATATTATAAATCCTCCATGATGGGTTCAGAAACAATATTTTCTGGCAAAAAGTTATTTGTTGCAATCGTGGCTGCATATTTCCGATATCCGGCGCATTTTCACATCACACACTCCGAGAAGACTACTTACTATTCATATTTTCAACTAAAATGTAAATTACAAACAACTTTTTCTATTCAATTCAAAAACAATTCTACTTTCGTTCAGCAAAACACCAACATGGCGGTCCTCCGTCAAGACCATTTTTTTTTTAATTCTCACGTCACTCGAGATCAAATATTGTGCAGTTTATATTTAAAAAAACATACAGAATTGACGTTTCGTATCAATAACTGTTTTAATATCTATGGATACTAGAATAGAGACCCACTTGAGTTTTGACAGCTGTTCCAAATTTAATCTCATTTCTTTACTAAAAACGATAAAGAAGTCATGTTATTTCTTTATCGCAGCACTGGTTTTTCCTAATTGGTTGTCAAAATGGTGGTCATTTCCTACGGTTTTTGATTAACCAATGGAGGTTTTATGTTATGGGTGTAGATAAATAAGTTTTCTTCACGAGGATAATCGACTAACTGTGATCGAAATGGCATTTTTGGTAAATTTTGCCCTTTTTTTACTATATCGAGTTGTTTTTAGAAGACATGAGCGCATTTTGTTATCAGTTCATTTTTTGAATTTTTTATTTATGTTGACCTCTAAAGAACTAAATATAAAAAAATCACCATGCTAAACAAATCTAATGTCTAAAAACAACTCGATATAGCAAGGGCAAAATTTACCAAAAATGCCATTTCGACCACAGCTTGTCGATTTGTTCTCGTGAAGAAAACCTAGTTATTTTTAATTTAAATTTATTGTAGCGTTAAGTTAGTGTCCTGTATTTTACTCAAACAATGAGAAACATGTAAAAAAATATAGTTAATATCTTTGTCCTATTGGGGCCATTTTTCTGCTTATCGATACCCCTCCTGTTTATTATCTATGGTAGGGTACGTGTTGATTGGACTAGTTAGCTGAGTCACGAGGGTGAGTTTGTTAACATTTAGTTAACTACCCATAGGTTGACCGCTTAAATGAGTAGTCGCCCGCGCGGCACAGGGGCGCGGGGGCATGGCGACAAAGGGGACCGAGAGAGGTGCGGGCGGCAGGCGCATTTTTGTTTTCATTCATTTCACGCCGCCCGCACCTCTCTCAGGCCCCTTTGTCGTCATGCCCCGCGCCCCTGTGCCGCGCGGGCGAAGACTCATTTAAGCGGTCAACCTATAGTAATAGGGTATAGTCTCAGTGCCAGTTTGCTGGGCCACGAGGCATTAGAAATATTTTCAAATTCGTAATATTACAGTCAACAAGAATAAAGATAATTATTACTTATCAATTAGTCTGTTGTAATTATTATTCATTGAAACTTTTTAAATATAAAAGACAAAATGTTCTTAAATTAAATCTTAACTTAATAACTAGGTTTTCACTACAGATATATATTTCTTCAAGTATTTTGAAAGAATTGTGTCTGTTTGGAACACTTCTGAGCACTACACTCCAGCATACCATGATATTGAAAACAAAAAACGTTTCTGCACGTGTTCCGAGTCGATGCGCCGGCGGCCACCCTTCGTTAACTGAAATGAGCGTTATAACTGTATAAGAAATTGATAAACAGTGGAGCTCATTACGTGTCAAGCACTTCGCGTAGCTACAAATAGTGCATTCGCAATAAATACAACGAATCGCAGGGCAGCAGTTTTTTTACCGGTTTTGTTACCGTTCCCAACTGAGAAAAGTGTTAAAATTAATCAGAAGTTGTTTGATGGATCACTTTTAAAGTTTTGGTTAACTTGAAGTACTCCGGAGTCAATACTTTCCCTGAGAATAATAATCCTCCCATCAGTGAAATTTTCATATTTATCAAAGTAGTGATGTGCTAATTGCCTAAACTGGATTATTTAATTTATATCTTATTCAATGAATGTGAAAAATTTCATGAGAGGAAAAATGATCAGGTCCTCAATCCTGAGTAATATTACAAGTGGAAAACGAAGAAACGGGTATACTTGATCTTATGCACAGCATCAGTTGAAGGGCACGAAAGTGATAAATAAGGGCTACAAAAACTAGCCTATGTCACCTGGAAAAATGCTATCCTGAGGGAATAGCCATAAAAGAATTCCACGGAAACGAAGTTGCAGGCTAGCTACAATAGCTAATACAAAATAAATCCCATTGAATAGCCTACAAGGACATTACTCGAACAATTGAATGCTATTGCAAAACAATATACAACGAGGAGATATCGAGGTTACAAGAAAATATTCACCAGTCTGAAGATGACGAGACATTCAACGTCGAGACAGATGCAATAGCGTAGGTGGCTGGCGGTTACTGATGGTTACGGGTACATAATAAACAAATAAGTGTAGTAAGTACTTTACTCATTTTATTTTCATACAAGCGCGTATCCAGGAGGCTGGCGTGGAAATCAGAAATAAACCGAACTATTTATGACTATTTAGAACAATCAATTTATTGTGTTTTGGAACCAATGACGTCTCCACCCATGAAGCCTGGATCGCGCTAGTTTCCACATAATCAAAAACATCAATTTCTAAACAATGTAACAATGTAAAACTTACTTAATATAATCAGGTACATTCGCTATGCGCAAGCAACATCCTAACACAAAATGTCGGGCAAGCGTACCCCAACAAGGTTATTAAATGGCTCTCTTTTCACTAAAACCAGTCTCTGTAATTAACTGACTAATATAAAAAAAACAGGAACATACCTTTCTTTGAGTTTAATTACCATCATAAATGTATGTCGGAATACTCCCAGGTATATTGCCCTTAATTTTTGCCAGTTGATATGTATGGAATTTTGCCTCTGTTATACTCACGAGCATAGTTTACGGTAGCAAAATTATTTTATTTTAATTTTTAATACCTGGTGATATTTCCCCATTTTTATTACTCAATCTTTTTAAATAAATTCTTAAACTTGTGATATTTTATTGTCAAGTGTAGGGAGAATACCAGCACCAAGTTAGAATTAAGCAAGAGGATTGACATGTGTCCAATAATCGAGCGATGGCTTTCCTAACTTGTGGTTGCAATCCGTTCAATCAATAAATTACGAAATGTCAGTTTTCACAAATGACGTAAATAACCTTATCCGCAGGAATTTGCTCAATTTGTGATTTTATCTGTTTTTATTGAACTGAATACTCTTGATTAATTCGGTGCTCGGCATATTTAGTTTTTACCATTGCAGTAATAAAGATGAACATAAATAATTAAACCTTCTGTAATAGCTTTGTTCTATAACCTTTGT
The DNA here is from genome assembly GCA_947859335.1 of Tortricodes alternella. Taxonomy (NCBI): domain Eukaryota; kingdom Metazoa; phylum Arthropoda; class Insecta; order Lepidoptera; family Tortricidae; genus Tortricodes; species Tortricodes alternella. Next base: position 13,320,281 of record OX401970.1, on the reverse strand, counting down.
TGGGTGCGCTGTCCTCTAAAATACAGGTAATATTAATATCTTTGCCTAGTTTGACAAAGGTATTTTGGGTCAATCAACCTCTTTTGTCCATATAATTCTACTTCTTGGCGCTGTAAAAAAACCTGATATTCTTTTCCGTTAATTGTGGTGGTATTTATTAGTTAATTAGTAAATATATGAAAATTTGCTTATGAAAATAATATAGTTTTTATCTAGTGTACGTTTAATGGCAGCTTATAAAGAGATAAAAAGAAGTTGATTCACCCTTATATAATACATTGTGTTTTATTACTAGCCCCATAAATAAAACATTTTGTAAACAAACGCGTGGTTCAGTCAATAACTGATAGTCTTATTTAATCATAAACAATAATATGGCATTCGAGATCAATCATTAAATAATTAATGGCACACGGAAAATATCTTCCTCGCTATCTTATAATAATAATAATTCCGCATTTAAAACTAGTAAAATCATAGTTTCTATATAGGGTAACCTGTACTATTGGCACCCCGAAAGTTTATTCAAGCCATTATTAAATTGGCATTGATATTTATATTCGCTTGATAGTTCATTGTCTCTGTGTTGTATGTAGTTTAAAATTTTTGATTGTGTTTTAATCAAATTGTTGAAAAACGTGTTTCACGTATTGACTAGATAGTGGGAACAACACAATTTTAATTTAATATACATATACTTTTTTTACTTTACGTTTCTTTGTTAAAGCTTTTATTGTGTTTCTTTTCCCCAGGATCAGTAGATCATACCATAATTCTAGCATACAAATATCATTCAATTCATTCAGAAATATTTTTTGTATAGATGTACTTATATGTTTTTAATTTTAACACCTTTAATTGCACCAATTACGTCGTACTGGCAATGGTTGTAATCATTATTATTAAGAGTGCCAATAAATAGCCTTTATTGACAATCATTATACTAACAGTAGGTACCTAGTTCTATTATTTTCCTACCTACAGTGGCGTAACAACAGGGTGGCAGGGCTGGCAAAATGCCACGGGCCCCCGACCCAAGAGGGCCCCGGCCCAAGAGGCCGCGAGCTCAAAAATATTGTGCAACGTGACGATTTTTCTGACGGGCCCCAGATGGTATAGTTACGCCACTGCCTACCTATTTACCTACTCAGGTCGATTTATTATTTACTTTTATTAATTCACTCATCCCTCAACTAGAAGAAAAAGATAAAGAAATTATACCGCGAGCTTATTTTCACACTTTTCCTAAGATAAGTAACATTATGTCAGCTTAAGGTGCCAATCATCGCAAGGCTACCCCATATAACAATTCAAACTATACTAAGCGTTCGTCAGCTTTTCAGGTACTAGGTTACATCGGAGTTTTGTGGACTCTTATAATGTTCGCTACTATCTCTAAGAACGGTAGTGGTATCTGTGGTTAAAATATGAAAAAAATTCATGCCCGCTTAACTGGTATAAGAGAGGTGTCTTCTTAGTTTTTCACTTCTGGGACGACGTACTAATTATGCATATAGGTATCGGCCACGAGTTGAGGTGAATGAATACACACACAAGTACACAATGCCATAGAAAACAAAACACAAATTTGAAAATTCGAACGGAATTGTCTTGTCCACACATGACGTGCCGCGGTGTGCGTGACCTCAACTCTCGTGGCGATACCTATACTTAACTGTCGAATCTTACCACGAGACGCGTGTCTTAGAAAAGAGTTGTGCTGTGTATTACGTTATGTTGCACAAATATAGATCTTGATCCACCATAAACTATTACTAAATTAGCCAACATTATGAAACTCCTTAAATTACAACACATTAATACACTAATTATAATAGTCAGTCAGATAAAAAAGTATTGCGCCACTTCTAAAACGGAAGTTGTTTAAACTAGAGGTGCTCGTAAACGCGCAAACATTTTGTCCCCATTAGTGATGTAATAATATGTAATGGCGGACTAACATGGTGGCAGAAGGGGCGGCCCGCCCCGGGCCTCCGGTCTTGGGGGGCCGCCAAATGCCTCCGCGTTCCCCTGATCATGGGGTCTCAACTCGAACAAATTATAATTAGTCTTGAAGAGGGGGGGCCTCATTCAGCTTTGCCGCCCCGGGCCTCTGACGGGCTTAGTCCGCCACTTATAATATGTAATCATGTAAATTGCTAAAAAACTAGCGCGTTTACGAGCCCCTCGAAGCAGTACGTAGTCGCCTCGCGAAAACAGGGTTTGTGTGACACTTTGAGAAGTTTTTAAGAAACTGAGGAAATTAAGATTTATTTTCAGCAACATGGTACTAATTCTAATTCACATTTATTTGACAAGCGTCATTTTAAAGTGACAACAGTATACGGATATGATCTAGTGTACATGAGAGTTATTTTGGAAAAATTCGCACGGGTCGACTAGCATAGATATAACATGATAAGTAAAAAGAAACATGTAACAAGCCGAGCGTTAACTTTTTTTCTTGATTAAAATTATCCTAGGCGACAATACTTTTTTGTTTGTTTAGTTTAGAAGAGGCGGAGCATATTTATTTATTTAAATTAAATAAAAAACATAGCATCCATACATTTCCCTAAAACGGCACAGCTTAACGAGAGCTGTACACAGCTCGCACACAGGCACTTGTGGTTGACTGTTATTACTATTAATATTATTATCGCTAAAAAAAACACATAGCTCGACCTGTCTGTCTTAAGTAAATATAAATATCATTGAATTTCTAGGGGAGTTGAGTGGTGAGGTAAGCAGGTAAGTTTCAAGTAAAAAGGTTTGGGTCCCGTTGGCCTTACGTGCATTTAGCCTTGGCGAGCAAAACGGCTCAGTAGTACACTGACCAAGTATGCAAAATGACTTGGTTATATAATGCCATGGTTACAAAATTGTATTAGTTTCAGGAAGAATTACTTTGCAAAACGTCTGGGTCGTGAAATGCACAAGCCTTTACCTATTAAAACATTATGACATTAAGTCGTTTTACAGTCAAGCCATTCCGTGTATACTATACTATGCGTTATAGCAATGAGGGCGTTATACAGACCAAGGCATTTTGCTACCCGGACAAAATACAACTAAAGTGCTCTGCTCGCCAAGGCTACGTGCAAGGAAGGTCAACGGGACCCAACCCAGTCAAAATAGCTACAAGTATCCCCCTATTGATAAACCTTTACGTTTGTATTAAAGGTAACTGCCGCCACAGTCACCGCAATCACAATCGTTAATACGTGTGTTTATTTACTAGAGACAGGACAGAGCATTATTAGGTACACAAAATATAAAGCACGTCATTAATACATTTTCATTAAAATGGCACAGCTTAATGAAAGCTATGAAAATCACTTTTGGCTGATTGCCATTATTCTTACAGCTAAACAAAGTCATAGCGCAACCTGTCCTAAGTAAATTTAACTTATATTCTAGGGCGCAGTTGAGTTCCAAAGTAAAATAGTTAAAAACGTTCCCGATAGATAAGCTCTGATGTTTGTTGTTCAGGTAACTCCCGCCATTTAGCACCAACACCACTTTATCCGTGAGCGTCAAGTTCGCGTACCCGTCGCAGATATCCCGGATCTGACGATTCCAAAAAATGGTACCTAAATTGTACCCCTTTTACGGCAGAAACATTAAACAAAAACTAAATGGAACATTGAAAACATCAACCGGAATAATACGAGTAAAACTAGTCTGGAGAGGGTTCCGTTCCGTAGATGATCATCTGAAGTTTCCTACAGTACTTCAAATACCATAGACTTGCTATAGGTTTTCCTGTAATCTATAGGTAAAGAAGTATTTTTTTTATTTTAGGCCCAATAGTTTAAGATATAAGAGTCAAATGGTCAAATTTTGCCTATTTTCCTAAATAACTTCCAAACTATTTATCATATAATTTAAAAGATTCTCACAGTGAGCCGTTTCATTCGATATGTCACACGATAGTTTACAAAACTTTTATTTACAATTTGCTAATTTACCCCCCAAAAGTGGACCCCATGTTTAAAATTGATTTATTTACGTTACATGTCAGTGTTGCAGTCACGGACTTAAATATGTGTACCAAATTTCAAGACAATCGGTCATGAAGTTTCGGAGCAAATTGGCTTTGACAGACGGACCGACACACAGACATACAGACAGACAGAAAGGCACACGAGTGAGCCTATAAGGGTTCCGTTTTTTTCCTCATAGTTAAAGTTCAGTTCTTCATAGTCAAAGTACTGTGACGTACAAAATTTCTATTATATTTATTTTTTATCATTCCTAAATTTTAAGCAGAATATAAGTTAAAATTTTAATTTACTTATATTCATGGCAATAGCTAGCCGGATGGCAGAACACAGACCATAGCAAACTTGGTTTTATATTTTTCCGATACCTAAATAAGGATGGCGAGTTTTTCGGTCCTGTCTACATCTGCGTTCAATCACGGACAACGGCAAACATGTTAGGCATGTGTTAAGTTTTCAACATATTCGTCTAGTGAGTTATAAAGTTGCTCTTTGTTTTCGACTGAATCAAAGTGAGTTTGTATGTCGAAGAGGGCGTTAACTTTTTTCAATGTTTCACTTGGCTTTTTATGTAATTTTTATCGTGAAAGGTAAATCTATATCAGGTACAACTTTTTGCTATATAGCTGGATTAGGTATTCAATGGTTTTCTGTGCGATCTCGGCCGGGTACGCCAACTTGACGGTGCTCGATATACACGTGTTTGGTATGAAATATGTCATTTTCTATTAGAGCTACAAAGTTGAAACTTCGCGAGCCAGCGGTTATATTTGGGGGTTTACAACAGTTTTGGGAGTAGCACCATTCTATAGATCTATACTTGGTACGCCAGCTTGCCACTATCATATAAGTCAACATTTCCAAGTAATTATGGACACATCGTATTTGGTGCACATCCTCGTCGCAATTATCATAGCATTTTAGAATTAAAATCAATCGCCAGCATAATTCGTTTTCTTCATGTTGCGCTACTACATACCTCGTGAAGGCTATTGGTAAGGAGGGAAGTAGGGCTGTTGAGGGTACCTTCCCATATAGTTATAAACGGGCGCGTTTGGCTGCGCCGGTCGTAGAGCAGCCGACGACGCGGGAGGCTGCATGCCCGGAGGACCGGCACCCGCCGCTCTGTCTGCAGCGTTATACGGCGCATCTGAATCGACAGAATTATTAATCGTCAATCAACTGAGGAACTGCTCTTGTATCCAGGGGCTTATTTCTCCAAAGTATTAGTTTACTAGTATATTAGTTATTCGTGAAAAATGTAAGAGTTCTAATATTTTTTGTTTCTCAAAAAAGAATGATTAGACTGGTTATTATACTGGTAGACTAATAAAAATTATTAGTCTGGCTTGACTGAATACGTCTATTGCCCATGCCTTCTTACATATTAAAAAAACCGGACAAGTGCGAGTTAAACTCGCGTGGAGTGGGTTCCGTTCCGTACATGATTATCTGAAATTTACAAGGTTACCTTAAATACCATAGACTTCTTATAGGTTTTCCTGTAATCTATAGGCATAGATCTATTTTCTGTATTTTTTTCAAAATTTTAGCTCCATTAGTTTCGGAAATAAGGGGGGGGAATGGTCATTTTTCGCCTATTTTCCTGAATAACTTCTAAACTATTTTACTTATAATTCAAAAGAAAATATATTTAAGATCCTCACAATTAGTCCTTTCATTTGATATGTCACACGATATAGGTGGCATAACTTTTTTTTTCATTTTCTAGTTTACCCCCAAAAAGTGGCCCCTATGTTTAAAATTCATATATTTACATCACGGGTCCGTGTTGCGGCCACCAACTTACATACGAATACAAAATTTCAACTCAATCGGTCCAGTAGTTTCGGAGCAAATTGGCTGTGACAGACGGACAGACAGACAGACAGACAGACAGACACACGAGTGATCCTATAAGGGTTCCTTTTTTCCTTTTTAGGTACGGAACCCTAAAAAGCGGGATAAGTTCCCGCCACGTTTGTATTCGGTTTGTTTTCACGTTTGCACATTGGTGGTAAAAGCGGATTGTTGCTTTAATTTAGATATAATATATTTTAAAATGGATCTCAAGTTAATGGTTCTAAGTAGCATATTAGAAGCGAAAGAAATTCTGTTTGGGAGCTTTTCAGACGTTTTGATAAAACAAGACAAGCCTTCATCACCGTCGGAAGCGTCCGAATCGGTCCACATTTTATAAATTTGTTTGGTAAAATACACTAATAGTTTTGACTAATATTTTTTACAAGCCTTTCGAGACTAATACCTTTATTAGTGTATTTCGCTACTGTAATTTTTTAAACATTTTTATTCATGAAACCCAAACCCAATCGACTCTAATAATATTAGGTAATATTTATTAGCACTATTGGGTTGCTCTGTTGGTTTAAATTTTGAGCTTGAAAGACGCATCTTTGGTTTTTTAATATCATTAGCCCCTATGTTCAGATTTAGCAACTTACTGGGTGCGGCCGGAGCCTGCGCGTAGTAATGCCGGTTGGGGGGCGGCGGGATGGCCGGGTGGAACATCGGGTACGCGGCGGGCGCCGGCGCGGGCGCGGGGCTGCCCGCGAAGCCGCTCGGGCCCGCCGCGCTGTAGTTCGGCGCGGACTGATGCGCGCGCGCCCCGTACTCGTGACTTGGGACGACCGCCCCGGAATAGCCAGCCGTCACCCCGTACCGCGTCGAGTCATTCACGGCGGCCGGTTGGCTCTTCGGACCGTTCGCCTGGCTCAACCCATTCGCACGGTTGTTACTCATGCGCATGGGTGCCTCGTTAGACCGCCCTTCAATGGATGAGGACCTCTCAGGTACACTACCTAAAAAACAACAAAAGTTATAATTACACCGAGACATATTCGTTGTAGTATAACAATGGCATCGTACATGTACACTTACCATTTCTTAAACTCTCAATGACCAGGTTGACTAAATCGGGAGCTGGGTTTGAATAATTTGAGCCCACATTGAGTCTCCTTGATAATGACGACAAAGATTGCACAGTTTCGTCCACGCGAGATGTAGAAGGCACCTAAAATAAGTTGAAAAAATTAACGATCAGCTCAAACTATTACACGAGGGCAAATATAACTAGCTTTAAGCGTATGGGAGTCAAAAATAAAATTATTCGTAACACCGGCCGCCTGCAAACAGTGCCTCGTCGCATGGCACTAGCGAAAAAAAATCCGCGTGCTATCGGCCCCACATACTATGAGCATTTACCCGCTGACCTAAAAAAGGAACCCAATGACGAATCATTCAAGCACCGTCTAAAAACCTTTTGTTGGATAACGCCTATTACTCAGTAAGTGAATTTCTTGACATGAAATTGTAATTATGTTAAACTGTAAATCAATTTGTATTTCGAATTAGTGTATTTAATTGACATTGTTTAATATGATTATTAATTTTGTATACTTTTTATTTAACTGAACTGACGATCATAATGTGAATTCTTTTAAATTGACTTAACTGTAATATTTAATTGTAATGTCATACTATGAAATAAATAAATCTAAATCTAAATCTATTCTCTGTAGGTTTAGAGGCGAAGACGAATCCTGTTTACTATACAACATTACCATAATGTTACTTGTAGTTGCTAACACAACAAAAAAACAAATCATGATCGGGAAACGTATTATAATAATGTGATAACGCAAATGCAGGATGACCATGGGTGGGGAGCGCGGCGCTCGATGCCCAAGGTCGTTGAAGAATCGCCTTAAACTATATACATACATACATACATACATAGCATCACGCCCGAAATCCCTAATGGGGTGGGCAGGACCACAAGTTTACTTGTGGCCACGTTCGATTAATTAGTCCTAAGATGGTATGATGAACCGTATGGTGACAGGTGATCAGCCCATCGCCCATACAGATAGTCCACCATGTTGGAGAGGACCCGTCCCTTAGTCGACTTTTACGACATGCCAGGATGATAAGCATCTGCACGCATTCTAGGCTATTTCTTCACTCCCAGTGCAGCAGAGGAGTATTTTATTTACATATAATAAAACCGTAAGGTAAGTAAGATTGAAGATAACAATAAAAATTTGCCAAGGGCACTTCAGAATGATCAACACAACACAACCCAATGGTTTTTACAGTGCTCAAAATTCCACCGTTAAGGAGGTAAAACAAGGCTTGGACCCAAAAAACCCGATAACAATTCTTTTATTTTCATACAAGAAAAACTCCTTAATCAAATCACTAATATCATGGATATTTTGTTATAAGTGACATTCGTCACTTTAAATTATAATTATTTCTGAATATGTATTTACTGTATTAAAATAAAGAGTAGTATTCTTACATTTTCTATAACATTCCTTTGACCACCCAGAAACACTTCAAATAATTGCAGGAGAGCCTGCATGGGCACAGCTGACGATCCCTGAAATTCATCATTATATTTTAATCACAGATTAGTAAACACCTGAGCGAAATCTACGCTCTAATAATAAAGAGGTAAAATTTTTTTGTTAGTGTGATTGTATGTAGAGAGTCATCTCTGGAACTACTGAACTGCTTCCAAAATAAATTTCACTATTAGAAAGCAACACTTAGTGACATTTTATCTCGTAAAATTCACGGTTCCTAAAGGGAATAGTGATAACCAAATTCTAATTCTTAAAACTAGTAATAGTGGTTAATGCAACGGTTGCATAATGATAGGCCTTAAAAGACTAGTGCGGTTTTATGAAACGAGCTTTAAGCGAGTTTCATTATAAGATCGCACGTGTGTTTTATGGCGAAATTATGCAGAGTTGCATACATAACTTTATCTACACCCATATTATAAACGGCGACACGGCGACGATGGGGCCCCTCCATCTGCGGCGACCGCGGCGCGCCGGCCTGTAGCTCATATCTGTATCGTTATGACCATTACGATACTAAAATCGATACTGTAATAACATTACAGTGCAGGATGTCATAATGGTGGTCGTTTCCTACGGTTTTTGATTACATTATGGAGGTTTTATGATATGGGTGTAGATAAAATATATAGCATATTCACACCTTAATCGAACACCTACAACTACTTACACTCAACAATTACATTAACTACTTACCGAAATAAAAGACGAACTGGAATTCAAATTTGTCAGACTGTCTTGAGGCGTCTGTGCTCCCTGTAAACAAACAGTTTCACATAATAACATTCTATAATATGTCTTTTCTTTCAAGTGAATCAGTCCAAGTCCAAGTCCTTCCGTCCGTCCGTGCGTTTGTCAGAGGCGTCTAGCTGTGACGAAATTGGATTTTTCACAGATTGTCTGTTGTCATGGCATTAACATCAGCAAATAATATAAATATCAAAAAGTTTTAAACCTTCCTGAATACTAACTATATTGGTATCCTAAACATTAGCTAATTTTAGACCTGTTTTGTTCCAAAACGGCTAACTGACAAACGGTTAACAAATTTGGATTATGGTTTATAACTCAGATAGTTAAATAACAATTATCAATTCAATGGCGTCCTGTTATAGATGAGAAACATATTTAAATCAAACCAGAAAATACCGGCTGCAGTTTAAGAATCTGCCAACTTATTTGCAACTGTCAAAATTGTTATACCATTAACATAAAGTCATTGATTGGTTGAGACGACTGGATATGTTGTTATAAAACAGAATGTAATTGTTAATACTGAATGAATGCGTAAATAAGTTTATTCTAAAATAACATTTTTATAAATAGCTTTTCGCAATTGCAAACTTGCAAGATTTGATTACAGACAGACACCGGGACAGGTGAAAGTAAATAAAGGGGCCAATTCGAAATTGTTTTCGCTACATTTAGACGTCGCTAAATTTGAAATAAGAATCGTTCGACTCGATTTTGAACCTTGGAGCTATACAAAATCGAGTTTGACGTTTCTTATTTCAAATTTAGTCAATCTTAAATCTTAGCGGACACCGTTTCGAATTGGACCCAAAAGCTAGTTAAAATTTACAATTTCAGTCCAAAAGTTGTGTTCGCACATTTAATTAAAAGCGCAATATTGGGTAGGTAGTTCTTTGAAGACAGGCATATTAACATATATATTTTTTTATAGTGGACGTTTCATGGACCAAGAATCTAAAGATAATTAAGTTTTATTTCATATCGTTTATTCAGGAGATTTTTTTAAATGACTGCGATGACATTTCCCCCGTTACAGCCGTTGCTCGGCTGTTTGATTAAATCTTTGCCTTAAGTTAAATAAAGAAGAAGAAAGTCAGTTCTTCTTCAGCTGACTTTTTCTTTATTAAGTTTTTTTAAGTACTCTCGTTTGGCCCGTAAGTATTCCGTGAGAAACTTACCTCGATCAAGTCGTCAAATAGCCGAAATAAGTCTGGCCCCACAAGTGACTTAAGGATCTCTCTGCCTAACTCATACTCTTGCAGTTTCTTTTTGTAAAGAAAAATTTGCGTCTCTTCTTCGTTATGCAGACATTCCATCTGCAGTTTATAACCGTCAATTCTGAAAAGAAAAGATATTTTTAATTAAATCAAGATGTTGATCAAATTGCTAATAACTTAAACGAATTTAAACACCTTTTGACGACTACTCGTAATTGGTTTGACTGGATAATGGACACCTCTTTAACTAGTATGAAAAGCATAACATAACTATTGGTCTGGCCCAACTGTATAAAGTCGATAGAGATTAAGGAAGATCGACGACGATGAGAGAGTAAAAACAAAGTAGTTATAAACTGAAAATAAAGTACTCTAACAGGCTTCTTCACAGAAGCTGTTATTTATTATTTGCCCATTAAAGTGAGAATGGATACATATTTTAGATAGACACACAACAGAATAAATTAAAAGTATTGTTAGTTTATTTTTATTTTTTACTTAATAGTGGGCCAAAAAGGTCCACCGCAATTAATAATGTGTATGTTTATATATATATATACAAACAGCATTATTTAAATTACCCCTAACCAAGCAAGCGTGAGGTAGCTTTCTAGTCTATTTTTATTTTGATTACAAATATAAATTAAGGTTGATCATTTCCGTTATTTCCTTCGGTTTAAATAAATGGCGTTAAGTATCCATTTATTTTAGTAAACTCTTGTAACTGTGACTTGTGCGAAATGTGTTTATTTATTTTAATTTTATTTATATTTGACAATATTCGTATGTATTTTGGATGGGTATTCACCAAAATTTGAAATTTAACACCATGAAAAAGTGAAAAAACTAAACGGAGACGATCATCCTTAAGGCTAAACAATAACAAACGGGTTTATCGTTGCCGAACAGTCAGTATCCGTGGAGTACAGTAATATTTTATTGCCAGGCGGCTAGAGCTGTTTTTATGGTCGGGCATGAATTAGAAGGATGACTTTACAAGCAATGGCAAAAATTTTACTTGAATTGAGCTAGCGTTGTAGGTACTTCTCAATAAATATTGTCAGAATCAAAATCGACCAAAAAGATTTGAATTTTTAATAATACAACAATGAGTTATTGTTTTATTTAAGAATAATTCTATTTTAAAATTAACCTTTGACGATTATTCGACTAATACGATAATATCACATAGCCCATATTTATAAATTATGTACAGAATGAAAAGCCATTTCAGTTTATTTTTATATATGTATATAATCCCAATTATTACCATGTGTGAAATGGGATACTTTATAATAGCCATTTCTACAGCTCCATACCAAAGGTTGACACAGGATCCTATATTTTTCACCAAGTACCGAATAATGACGTTGTACGACACCAGATGGGACGACGCTAAGGAGCCACGCCTTTTCGTCCCCTAAATGATATTACTTTTAAGTTATATTAATGTATAATATATGTATGTTAGTCTGTAAGGTATTTATGTATGGGCCACTGATGCCTGAAATAAATGGTTTATTATTATTATTATTATTATACTTTTTATACTTGTATCAAATCACTCGTAGAAATATTTCATGTTTTGATCGTATGGGAGTGATGGGTAAGACAACTCGGAAGACAAGCCGCCTGCACAGTGCGTCACGGCGTGGCACTTCCAAAGAAAAATCCACGCGTCATCGGTCCCACTTTTTATGAGCACCTACCCGCCGATAAAAAACCATCCGTGGACTCGATTTTAACTCTCGCTTGACCAATTGATGCAGCTCTAGTGCAAATATATCACTTATTTTAGAGTATGGCAAAATCTTTAGAATAATAACACATAGAAACCTAGTCGGCCTACAAGTGACGCTACTCCAACTAAGCCATTCTGGCTTACGACGATCAGTCCGTGTCAGATGCTATAACTGTCACACTCACAGGCAACACTTCCGCTTATAATGATATGCCCAAACCGTGCATGATCCGCCGCCATATGCGACCCGCCCTTCGATGCAACATTGGGCAACGCTCTCCAGGTCTTCGGTAGACCCTTGCTCTGCTGTCTCGTAGCTTCTTCTGAAGCTAAACAGCGTTCAGTGTCGATTCCGTAGCGAGGTCATGGTAATGAAGCGGTCATGAGTCTCCGAGGTAGGGCGTACCCTGCCAGTTCTGGGTCTTCACCAGTCTCCTGGAACCTCTGGAATACTAGTTGGACCGATGATCGCGATAGGTTCAGTTGTCGAGCCCTTTCACGTTGAACACGAACTGCTTGGGCAGCTTAAGACGGAGTAGTATCTATTTTTCTTCGAATTGTTTCGGTAGAAACGAGCAAAGAAGTTTTATGATGACGTATCATACGCAATTGATGTGTGTACAATGAAATGTTATGCTTTTATACCTAATTAAAGGGGTAAAATCAGTATGCGTGTCCATTATCCAATTGTCAACGCCCACAATGTTATAAAATATATATATATATATTTGATAACATTGTGGGCGTTGGGCATAAGCCCACTCCTGAAAATAGTATCAAATTACAGAGGAAGAAATTATCTTTCTCATAAAACCAACATTTTAATGGTTTCATTAACAGTTTGTACAGAAATCGCAGTAATATGAAAATTGCAATGGTAGCTCGGTTTATATGCTCTCAAGTGCACTTGCACTTGCTTATAAGATTTGAGAAATTTTGTTGATTCGTCGTCGATCATAGTACGGTACCAAAAACTTATATTTAGGATACAGACAAATCAACTGAATTTTCGCGCGCGGAATTTCATTCACGCAATTTCGCGCCGTCATAGTCATGGCAAGTAGAAATGTTCCGAAAGAGCTTCACCTGGGCGAACGAAACGACGTCGACGCGCCTTTTTTCGCGCATCCACGATGTTGCCACGCTGACGGGTAATGTTGTATAGAATAGTTAGGTTATTTGCGTTTTACTAAATACTTAATAATAGCAATAATATTGAATATCCTGTGTTAATAACTCTGAATGAAAGGGGAAAATATGTCTTTGCAAAGTCGTCCATTTTCGTTTTCACAGTAGATAAATCGCACAACAATCACATCTATGCGCGCAATGAGAAACTCGTTCACTATTTATTTAGCCCTTGTTCGCTCAGCTTTGGCGCCGATAAATAATGATAATCGCGTTTTTATAAAATTTGTGACGGACGCATCCAAAGGATTCAATAAAGTATGAATATAGATTATATTAATTATAATAAGAGCTAAAGCGTTTGTAATTTTTTTTGTCTAGAATATAAATTCGCTTATTTATTCATTAGCAACCTAACTATTGTAAAACGCGCTATGCATACACTTACTTTTTTCGAGTAAATATTATCCATATAATGGGTCCCATTCGAAACGGTGTCCCGCTTTAAAATTCTCGAAGCATAAAATAGGAAACGTCAAAGTCGATTTTGTATAGCACCATGGTGTCAAAATAGAGTTTGACATTACTTATTTCAAGTTTAGTGTGTTTTAAATTTAGCGAACACACTTTCGAATTGGCACCAATATGAATGTAAGTGCACAAATAAAAATCATCATTATGTATAGTTTTAATCATGCAAACAATATTTTAATGATAATTTGCGTTATGGCAAACCTTAATTCCTGTTGGACACAGCTCTCGCAGAGACTTTCAGAAATTTCGGAGCCTTCTGGTTTTCTTATCTTGCTTGCTCCGGCTGAGAACAGAATAGATTAGCGCGAGGCAAAACTCAAAATAAACACACTTTTAAATATAACATAAGCAGCAGTTTTAATCACTGTAATACCCTTTAGAAAATCACAGTCGGCTATACGCGACAGCAGATTTTCGTGAACCTAACGCCACGATATGCCGTTTTCCATACATTGGCGTCATTGCGTCGGCTACGGCCGTTTTCGGCGTCCGTGGCACACTGTTTCGCATTATGCCATGGCGTGTTCAGAGGGTTAAATCATTATAAAAATTGACACGTGCTCGTTACTCCCCGATCGGACCTTTTAAACACATAAGAGGCAGTTTCCATACAATACAATGTTTCCGCGATAAGAATGGAAAGTATCGCTAGCAAAGAACTCTGTACATATTAACACATGTATTTGAAATAATCGTTTTATTCTGTTCATTTTGAGAGTTCAGTACCGAAAGAGTATCAACGGGAGCCTATTACTGAGCGTGTAATGTCCGTCCTTTCGTCCTGTAACTTGTAGAACTCCTTTGAAAACTAAAAAATAAGACTGGCCGTCTTTAGTAAGAACTAGAAGCGTCATATAATAATAATAAGTTAATTAAGGTAATTATAACTGGATATATTACTGGATTATTAAGGTAATTATTATTTCTTCCAACTACGCTTTAATCTCATCATTATATCGTGTCCTTAAATATTCAGCACAAAGTAGCACTTATTTTCTCTATTAAAATTAATTATGGCAGTATTGTTCTTTCATTTAGGTTCCTTGATCAAGAAGTTTACATGACCAGGCACCCATTTCCGCCCATTCACAGTCCGACGGGACAGCTGACCTGACATCAGCGGCCCTAACATGCATGACACAAAGATAAGATACACCGTCTTATCTCTAAGTGCGTCTCTCTCACACTAGTGCCGACGAAAGAGATAGTCATAGAGATAAACGGGTTTAATTTATCTTTGTGGCATGCATGTTAGGGCCGCAGTCTTAATTATAGGGCCCAACGCGAATATCAAAATGAATGAATAGATACAAGATATCAGTGAAAATCTTCGAATGTTCCTCTTTAGCCTCTGAATCACTGGACTGATTTTAATAAATGGAGCATAAATATGATTCGGGGAGAACGTGCAAGTGTCATAAGCTACTTTATAGTAGTGTTAGGAAATGGCAAGATCGCTAAATGTTTGCTTGGAAATTTTGAGAAGTTTCGTTGATTCCTCATTGATACCCATCATCTAACTCCAACTTTGACCTTAACGGGGCCAATCTGCAGTTTTGGCCAAAATCAAAGAAAACTTAAGTATTCGAGGTTATACGAGAAATTAAAAAAAAAACTTTTCTTAAGGAGTAGGAACTAGATACCGTATATTTTATACTATTTTAAAATTTTTGTACGTAGAACGATTCTATATAGTAGTTGTAGAAAAATTTAGCTTTGCAACTGTTATAGCCTATAACCCTTTGAACGCTCCAGTCGGCCGCAGCCGACAGCAGATTTCCGTGCCCGGTGACGCCGCGATATGTCATTTTCCATACATTTGCGTCGGCTACTGCCGTCGCCGAGCGCTCGTGGCACGCTTTTTCGCCGTTAGCCGTGGCATTTAAAAAGTTAAGAAACAGTAGCTGTGACATACGGACGGAGTGACAGACGGACATGGCGTAACTATAAGTTCCTGGTTTGACTAAGCAACCCTAAAAATATATAAATAAACGAAACAGAATCCAGAAATGTCGGTTTTGATTCTTTTTTTTTTAATTTCTTTGGACTAGTATCACAGAGGAACTACAGGGAGAAATTTTGATGGAATTAAGGTCAGGAAGGTAGCGCAAAATCTTTGATCCTATACAATCAAGCAACTACAGAAAAAGATACTACAATGTTAAATTTTGTTAAACCGGGCGGCCCCAATGCCTTGTAAGCATTACCCACTTTACGCGTACGAAGCCGCGGGCACAGCTAAAGATCATAAAATCCGATATTTATTTGCAATATTCGCTCAAGCTTAATTGTATGCGTTATGCGTTTTTAGTATCGAATCTTTTCTTACATCGCTGTGCAAGATCAATCGAAATATCATTTTACATTAGCTGTTAATCATGAACAAATACGAAATAGAAATAATTTGAATAAGTATAAATTACTGAAACTTACCAACGCCATTTCCATCATTTTTTCTTTTGAGATGTTGTTGGTTGTTGCCTATGTTTGTTGGTATTGGAGGAGGCGGCCTCGACGCATCAAAACTGTCAAAAAGTAATATGTTCTTATCGCAATTATATAAAACATACCGTCACAAATAAATGAATATTATTTTATCTACACCCATATCATAAAACCTCCATTGGTTAATCAAAAACCGTAGGAAATGACCACCATTTTGACAACCAATTAGGAAAAACCAGTGCTGCGATAAAGAAATAACATTACTTCTTTATCGTTTTTAGTAAAGAAATGAGATTAAATTTGGAACAGCTGTCAAAACTCAAGTGGGTCTCTATTCTAGTATCCATAGATATTAAAACAGTAATTGATACGAAACGTCAATTCAGTATGTTTTTTTTAATATAAACTGCACAATGTTTGATCTCGAGTGACGTGAGAATAGAGACTTCATCCGTTTGTCTATGATTTAAAAAAAAATGGTCTTGACGGAGGATCGAATCGCCGCCAATTTTGGTGTTTTGCTGAACGAAAGTAGAATTGTTGTTGAATTGAATAGAAAAAGTTGTTTGTAATTTACATTTTAGTTGAAAATATGGATAGTAAGTAGTCTTCTCGGAGTGTGTGTGATGTGAAAATGCGCCGGATATCGAAAATATGCAGCCACGATTGCAACAAATAACTTGTTGCCAGAAAATATTGTTTCTGAACCCATCATGGAGGATTTATAATATGTGTGTAGATAAAGTTATGTATGCAACTCTGCATAATTTGGCCTTAAAACACACGTGCGATCTTATTATGAAACTCGCCTATCGGCTCGTTTCATGAAAACCGCACTGGTGTTTTAAGGCCTATCATTATGCAACCGTTGCATAAACTACTAATTACGCTCTTTATTCAATTTTTAAAAAGCGAAAAGCTTTTACATTACAAAATTTAAAATTACAACTTACATGTAATGTTTTTACAGTAAGAGTATAAAAATAAAACTATTATAAAACAGTATTATTAAATAGGTATTATTATTATTCACCGCATTTGATTATTGTCTTACTTAGGAGGCACCATCGGCGGTGGTTGACTCAGTGGAAACATGCATGCAGCATTTGATGGATTTTGTGATGGTCCTGCAAAAAACGCAAACAAACATTAAGTACTTATCTGTTATAGGGCAATATTAAAAATATCATAAATTATGATAAATATGAAGAAATTATCAATTTATATGACACGGCCCAAGTCACGGGCAAACGCTGATGAGATGAATGATATTTTTTTGAAGAAATCGTTATCGATACACGAGTTATTCAGTGTCTGAAAGACAAGTTCAATTAATTAACGCTCTATGTGTATATTAAGTTTATTGCGCACATTTAAACGAGTAGAGTGCGTTACGAACACATTTCATAACGCCTTATTCTTTGATTTGACTAAACTAAATGTCGAAACGACTCTGTATCAAAATGCCGACAATGACAGATATGTCATACTAAAATCATATTATAAATAAAACAGTACTTCAACACTGGCACTTAAGGGGCATAATTGCACGCAACGACCTTGCCTGGGCATATTAAATAATAAAACCTACTCTACCCATTGAAAACGAATAAATCATAAATGGCCGTTAGTAAATTACCTGGAAACACCCAGATATATTTAATTTTGTTTATTCAGTAATAAATTAAATAGATTGAAACCAGTGTCTAAGGTCTGTTCGCCGAGAGTTGATAAATATTAGGTCCTTACATATGAAATTAGCGTTTTGTCGTACTGACCACTTTAATCTGAAATATCTCCTCTTTGTTTAAGAAATCCAAATTCAAATTTATAAATTCATGTAGCTGGTACATTTTAGTTTTGAAAACAGTCATTCATTTGTTTTTTACTCATTATTTTTTTCTTTGGCGTCGCTTATTACCGCACCATGGAAAACATGAAATATCGGTATATTTACGAGTACGAGTTCTAACGTGGCACCAGAGTGCTGCAGAAACAGCTCGAAGGATTAATGATATGTACGGCTCTGGTGTCGCAAAAGAAAGCACAGTACGTTTTTGGTTTCAACGTTTTCGTTCTGGAAATTTCAACCTTCAGAACCAACCCCGTGGACGGCCGGAGACCAAAGTGGAAAATGAAGAATTAAAGGCTATTGTGGAAGCGGATCCATCACAAAGCAATTCAGAGATAGCTGCAGGCTTCGGGGTAAGTGATAAAACTGTATTAATCCACTTGAAGCAAAAGGAAGAACTAGCTGCTAAACAACCGAGATTGGTCAATCGCTCTAGGCCACTGCTGCTTCACGACAACGCAAGACCACATACTGCACAAAAAACAGCCACTCAGTTAGATGAGCTACAAATGGAATTTCTGCGCAATCCACCGTACTCCCCGGACCTTGCTCCAACAGATTACCATTTTTTCCGGAATTTGGACAACTTCTTACAAGGAAAAAAATTCAACTCCGATGCGGCAGTCCAAACCGCCTTCAAAGAGTTTATTGATTCTCGCCCCCATGGTTTTTTTAGTAAAGGGATCAATGAACTACCTATGAGATGGCGAAAGTGCATAGATAACAACGATGCATACTTTGATTAATTAAATATATTTTACAAATAAAAAAAATGAGTTTTGGCGTTTTGTATGAGAGGAATATTCCTCTCATACAAAACGCCAATTTCATATGTAAGGACCTAATATTATGATATCGTTTCACAATAGCGACAGTCGCTTAACTATCGCAAACTGTATAACGGGCGTCGCTTATCGCCACGCGCACTGAGTTTCGTGGTACGAAGGACGCAGATGTTGTCAACTGCGGTTTCGCGCCGGGCGGACGGAAGCGAGAAAAACATATTTGTTTTGTTCATATACACAATCGCCTTATTACAAATTAATGACTTATATGTGCTCGTCAAATGTCACATAAATTCAATAATCTGCACTGGCTGCGGCCAAAGAAACGAAAAAGCAAAAGAATATCTATGACACATGTTTAAAACGCGTTGAGTATGGATATGACGTGTCTTGTGTCTTTCTACATATAATAATGTCATTGGCTTCGAGTGTGTCGTTGGGGTGTTCTGTTCGCGTGTTGCTTTCTGTTTATACAGTTAGGCTATTCAATAACAATATTCTATGAAAAAAATATAGTTTTTCCCTTTAATTTTTTACTATCGTCGGTAAAAATAATTAGCGGGCCGCTATTTGTAATGAGTTAAGAAGCCCTGACTTTTTACTTTTTTTATCAACTCTCTCCGAACAGACCTTAGTAAACGAACACAGTTTGAGAGATGTATACCTAAGTTCCTTGGTCGGTCAGGATTAATAAAAATAATGATCTAAAAAAACTAAAAACTGATTTATTTGATTTAAATCGGATTTTTTGTTTTATTTTTAACATTATGATTTGTTTTGAATTTGTAAAAGCAAATTATACTATTTAAATCATTTTTTTTTAAATACATTTGATTTTAATCGCGGTTAAAATCTAGTTATTTTAACACATCAACCCATATTCAATCGACTTCAACATATTTAATTTAATATTGAATTAATCAATATATCTGATATTCAAGGTAAATAACTAAACGCCCATGCATTCATTCTTTCTTAGACTTAATGGGTATTGGAGTCCGTTTTATTTTTTGTTAACATTAATTATATTTTTACCTTTTTAGTAAATATATGATGTAATAATATAGTTTCATAATATCCACAAGTATCAAATAACGATAGATGCGCTCTAATGAGAATAAGTTGCCGCAACAGTGACAACGAAAAGTCATCATTACCTGTCCGTAAACTGCCTATCATTGAAGAGTTCCATGTAATCCGTGGATTCCATCATCACCCCGCTTGACCAAATGATGCTGCTCTTGTGCAAATACATCAGTTTTCTTAGAACGCTCCAAAACAGTATACCTACCTATTTTTGCTTACAAAATTTGACGAGATCCGTTGTTTCCTCATAGATGCATCATAAGGTTCCGCCAATTTTTGTATGGAACCGTTAATGAACTATGGCCTTCCCGACAAAAAATAATAAAGGTTGTTGCGGGTGCATAATCACCTTAAGGAATTTAGTTAGATACATAGGTAGTCTCGCTCAGGCACGCTCGGTAGTTTCCTTTTATGGTTTTGTCATAAAAAGGGGTACCATTTCAGGTGCAATGTTTTGGTATATAGCTGGCTTAGGAATTCAATGGCTATCTGTGAGACCTCGGCCGGGTACGCCAGATTGACGGTGCACAATATTTTACCTGCGTTTGGTATGAATGAAATACCTATCTCGGTTTCTATGAGAGTGCACAATATTTTACCCGTGTTTGGTGTGAAATCATCGGGATCTATGAGATCTATTTGGGTACATTTTTTTTAATATACCGGATTTTTGGGAGCAGCACAATTCTGAAGATCCACTTGGTAAGCCAGATTGACGTCAAGTTACGAAGTTACAAACGTATTATTTTTTTTAACTAGTGACTAATTGAGTACTATTTAGTTTTTTTTTTTTTTGGAATGGTTATGTTATTTTATTCAGCTCATGAAGGTTTAAGCTTTGAAATGAAATTAAAATTATCGCGCGATCTACCTTGATCATATAACAACTACCCTAATAAAAATAAAAAATTAAGAAAAATACATCTGTACAGTACGATTAAAATCAGTTAACGATTCGACTTTTCTCAGCAATTATCGGCTAAAGTCGGAGACGAAAATGCACCAGTTACATTGCTGCGATTTCTTTTAGGTAGCATTCAACTTAAAGTATCGTAAACGCAATGTAGGTAGTATATCACCTGCCATGATGACATTACTTTTACTTACCAGTAGACCTAAGAAGTTCACAGAAGCGATATGGACATGCATTATATATTGATGTATATAAATGTACCTATAGTATAAAAAAAAGTTCATAATTCTTTATTAATCAATAGTTATTGTTTTACCTAAGGGAGCGTTCAAGTATTACGTAACGCAATATTTGGAGTTTTTTGACCCCCCCCCCCATGTAACGCGCCGTAACTTTTTCTGTACCCCCCTTCCCGCTAGTAAAATTTCAAGAGGTCATTCCAAAAATGAGTGAGAGAACGCGATCGTTCTGAAGGGTTAAAAAAATTTTAGTTCAAACCCCCCTCCCACCTCTGGAATGCATCGTAACGTTTTACAAGACCCCCCTCCCCCCAATTCGTTACGTAATACTTGAACGCTCCCTAAGGTAACAGTAGGATATTTGTCTCGCGTCTCATAGGTACTGTCAGAAAATTGTCACTCATTATTTTTCTTATTGCAATATAAAGGTTGTGTTACTTTAGAGCTATTAGGAGGTTTTGTTGCTCATATCCTTCCGTTGTATTGTGTCTAATAAGATAACGGGTAACATATTTAAAGGGCATATCTGTAATTTGATATACTCTATGTGAAAAACGAGGGATACCGATAATAACCGAAGATGGCGGAATGGTGAACTTATTTTAATAGTTCTGTACGGATAGGCAGCCATTACACGCTCAATCTAGATCTGGATCAAGATCACTGATCACGATCACGGATCACGATCTAGATTGAGTGTGTAATAGCTGCCATATAGTGAATAATATGTTTCCATTGGTAAAACTCGGATCTCAATCGGAAGACGACGGGACCCGACCGAAGTGTCAATTAATTATTGTATTCAATGAGTGACATGTTTATATACATTAATATGAAACTTTATTATTTAGTGTCAAATGTCAAAATGAAAAATGACAGCATGGTATGATGGGTACTGGCCCCCAATTCTCGATGCATTCGAGATAATGTCGATTGCGAGATTAAACGTCATTCATACAGTTGTCTCAAATTACTGTATGCACTGACGTTTAATGTCGATTGTGAGATTATCTCGAATGAACCGAGAATTGGGGGCATGCTGAAGCTATTTTAAAGAGCACGATAAATAAGAACTTTTCCGATAAAACACGATGGAAACTAATTATGCACTACATCTTCAATACACGTAACATTCATAACGTGAAATGTTAGATATTGCAAATGTCAAAGGCATACGATTATTACCTGTTGTATCAAGATCCATCAATATTTGTACGATGATTCACTTAAAATGTACAAATAAATATTCACTGTCAACTAATGTTCAATTAACAGTAATGATGCACACGAACGACAACAACAGACAGATAGGTACCTAACCTACATACACTACGAGGGAAGACCGACTGTTCGTGAGGGCTGGAGATTTATACCTCCACAGTCTACTCTATTGTCTACACAAGCCGTGCTATTGAAATCTGGCAACGTAGCGCGTGAACCGGTTCGTCAGTGGTTCGAGAAAATAGACGTCATTATGGTAGTGCAACAAAATTTAATAAAAGCCAACACTTACAAACCTGGCAGACTCAGTTGTAACACTGAAATTAGTCGCTTATTATTATTTATTATGTCGCTTATATGCGACTAAATATCGTAGGCGATAATAAAGTGACATTTTGTACTTGGTTTCTTATTTTGTCAAGTTAGTTGGATTAAACGCCATTTGTTCAGTGAGGCATGATAATCTAATTAAACTTGGTTTAATTAGTAAATACATTTGCCAGGGTAATTTAGATTTGCAAATTCAATACCATCACCTGCAATAAGTTTGTACATATTTTGATTTTGATATATATTTAACTAATTACTCCTGGTTTAATAAGGCTGGATTTGGCTAAATCAAGGAATAACAAGTGCAAGTGTATTCTTCATGAAACGCTTATCATTTAATATTGAACGTTTATGCTGTAAAACAATTATTAGCTATAATGGATTACAAGAACACGTCGTCCCTTTTTCATACAACTTATAAACTTATTATATTCTATTTTCAGATGCCTCGGCGTTGAACAGAACGTTGAAACTGGGTCATATCCACTCTGTAGAGTCATAATTAGACGTGCAGCCAGGTACACAACAACGCCGAGGCATCTGAAAATAGAATATAGGTAATAAGTTTATAAGTTGTATGAAAAAGGGACGGCGTGTTCTTGTAATCCATTATAGCTAGTAATTGTTTCAAATTCTTATAACCACTGTAAAGTACATACCTTGTTTGACGGTATAAACATTCAATATAATAAATGATAAACGTTTCATGAAGAATAAATACACTTGCACTTGCAATTTCTTGATTTAGCCAAATCCAGCCATATTAAACGAGGTTTAATTAATTCAATATATAATCAAAATGTGTACAAACTTATTGCAGTAGATGGTATTGAATTTGCAAATCTAAATTACCCTGGAAAATGTATTTATCATAACTCACTGAACAAATGGCGTATTGACAAAATAAGAAACCAAAGTACTAAATGCTACTTTATTATCGCCTACGGTATTTAGTCGGATAATAATAAGCGACTAATTTCAGTGTTACAACTGAATCTCCGAATTTGTAACTGTTGGCTTTTTGAATTTTGTTGCACTACCATAATGGCGTCTATTTTGTCGAACCACTGACGAACCGGTTCACGCGCTACGTTGCCAGATTCAATAGCACGGCTTGCGTAGACAATAGAGTAGGCTGTGGTACGACGAATAACTCATTTGTTCACTCTCTGACGCAGCACGCGAAATAAGCCGAATTGAGCCGAGCGAGAGCCGAGCACGGGCAAGGCAGCAGCGTCGGTCGTACCGTTGCCGATAACTCTTAAAATGAATTAGAGAGTTGTATCATGAAGCCTCTTGAACGTCAGCTGCGGTTCCGTGGGTTGAGCGGCGGTAACGTCCCAAACTAGTAGACATCTTTGTCATGTCCTTCTGATTGAGAATTTGTCAGATGATAGTTTATAACTATGCTATTGTGAATAAATAAAACCGTCATCTGGCTGCATCTCGATGGAAAGATCGTCAACTGGTCATCAGAACATGAGTAAAAAACCTCCCGATTGAGAATTTGTCAGATGATAGTTTAGGTATATGCTATTCTGAATAAATGAAAACGTCAGCTGGCTGTATCTCGGTGGAAAGACCGTCAGCTGATGCCCTGAAAGGTGTAACGCAGGAGCCAGACGGGAGCATCGCCTATTTAAATGCACCAGCTGACGAGTTTTCCCCTGGCATACCGCTAGCTGATTTTTGTTATTACTTACAGGACCATATTAACAATCAGCTTACGAATTTTCATCCGGGAGGAAATGACGTATCTAAAGTTGTCGCGCCATCAGGGTTGATATGATCTAAATGACCTGATTTATATCAGTGATTTAAATCGCGTTTAAAATGAAGTGATTTTTTTTAAATGAATCAATGTGTTAAATCAATACTTTTTTACTGCGACCAAATCAGCCAAAAAGTGTCAACAGCATTTCCCTTGTCCGTCTATATTTGTTAATAAATATAATAAAAATTACAGTGTATGTTTTTTTACTATATCGGATTTTAGAAGAACTTTTAGATTTTTGATCATTTTATAATATTTTTTGTTAACTGTTTAAATAAGAGAACGATATATTAAAACAATGATTTTTGTTACTTTTTTACATACATACATACATAGCATCACGCCCGAAATCCCTAATGGGGTGGGCAGAACCACAAGACTACTTGTGGCCACGTTCGATTAATTAGTCCTAAGATAGTATGATAATGATGGTACTTTTTTAATAATTAAAAAATATAAAAATGATGCTGTGTTCTAAAAATAATTGACTGACATCTAAAATCAAATAAAGACGGTGTTAAAAAAATCAAAAAATATTTTTTACCAAAAAACAAAAACGACTCCATAAACCCGTTGACAACTAAGAGATAAAAACTAGCCTTTAGTAAATTACCTAGAAACATCACATTATTAAATCAAAATCAGTAATAAATTAAATATATCGAAATCGATGGCAAGTAAATGAACACAGCATGAGAGATGTATCATTATTGTATGCCTATAAATAGTTGTACAATGTTCACGAATTTTTAATTTCACGAATTTGAATTGCCTGCTCAACCGACCCACGGAACCGCAGCTGACGTTCACACGAGGCTTCATGATACAACTCTGAATCATTGTACGAGTTATCGGCCGGCAGGAAATTATTGACGTAATTTGTACCTGGCTCGGGTACTATTCTACCTGTAGTTAAAAGATGCAAAAGGTCCAGAAACAGGGGAGGGGGGTCTTTTTTGTCTAAAGTTATATTCTAAAAATAAACAAAGTCACAGTATAATAAAGTAACAGTATGTTGTCTCGGCAGTGTCCGCGAAATAATTACCTACGGCGGCGCGGTACGTAAACACGCACTAGGGCTGCCCACTGACTGTATTTCTTAGATTAAGTTTTTGATAATGCTACATTAAATTGTATTATCGTTTTATGTAATTTAACTTGTCATGTCATGTCATGTAAATCTTGTAATTTTGAATTTTTGATGATTTCTACTTGAGTTTTATAACTAGTTTTAAAAGTGATTATAAGTTAGAATGGAGCGACATTTTTTTTTGTTAATGTCATTATAATAAAATGCGTACACAACATTTCGGTACTGTGCTGTTGACCGTTGAAGAGTTCCCTAGTTAGGAGCCAAGCCTGAGTGCAGCAGCCATGTCATGGTAAAACTTATAACCGGCTATCATAATGAAATGCGTACACAAAATTTCGTGACTGTGCTGTTGACCGTTGAAGAGTTCCCTAGTTAGGAGCCAACCCTGAGTGCAGCAGCCATGTCATGGTAAAACTTATAACCGGCTATCATAATGAAATGCGTACACAAAATTTCGTGTCTGTGCTGTTGACCGTTGAAGAGTTCCTCTGTCTGGAGCTCATCCTGGATTTCGATTCAGGTCATGCTTACCATTAAAATGCATTGTCTTTGGAACTGATCCAACATGTAAAAAGTCAGCTCCGTAGGATAATAGGAAGTGGTTCTAATTCAGCTTGCAAGATTTGACCCGTACATACATGTATACATACATACAAGCATTGCAAGTTGAATAAAAGCTTTTAAAAAGGTTGGTAGATGAATTTAAACATCCATACACTGAACAATATAACCGATAACTTCGTGCCATAATTTACGTAAATAAAAGCGCGGGAACGCGTCACACTGTCCACGTCCGTACCCAACCGAGGCGCGCTCGCGACTGTTGTGTGTTGAAGTTCATTGAAATTTCGAAGCGCGTCGTTTTGGCCGTTTGTATGAAGATGGACTACTGTATACTTGATTATACTGTGACGTAGTCTGCGATTTCGCGACGATTTTCGCTTATATAATGGAATTAGGTGGTGCGTTTAGCAGATACTTGTATAGTAGGGAGAGTTAGATGGGCTATTGTAATGCAGGTTAAAGATTTGTGAAGTATACTCAAGTTTATTTCTTGCATAAGCACAATACATAATCTTAAGAGTTTTAGCCTGAGTAAAATTTGCGGATTATAAAAACCCAGATACAGTAGCACTCGTAACGATACTATCGATATTGTCGCCGAATAACATTTTTGAATCATGAATAACACCTAAATCTAATGTAAGGTACTTCCAATACTTCCGGTTCCAATACCGGCCGGTAACGGAACAGTTACTGGTCAGAGTCGCCAGTATAAGTAATTCGTACAAAGAACGTGTCGATACGGCTATCGGCGGTCTAAGATCCGGTATAAGAAATATACCCTCATCTGTTATTTAATGATGATAAAGAATATATGCTAGATAATATATACAGTGATACATACAATCTCCTACCGATGCTGTTAAATTAAAAAAAAAAACGTAATATTTTCGGTCATCTTGCCCGAGCCCTTGCTTTAGTTATTTATAAAGATCTAGCATTCGCTGAGAGAATATACCCCAAGGAATTGCGCAGCTATGGAGTTGCCAGGTATACCTAAACAAGTCAGTAAGCGTAATTAACATACCCTCGTCAGTTATTTAATCGAATTAGTTATAAAATGAAAGGTTATTTTATTCCAGTATTTAGTCAAATCCATGGTTGCCTAGATTTTAGATGTAAAGTTTTCAGTGCGAGCTCAGTGAGTAACAGAGACGCGTTGCACACCCAACTTGAATAACCCATTAAACATGCATACCAATTCAACAAGTTACTTTTTCATTCATTAACCTTTTTCGAAAGGGAAACCCAATTGTCTGCAGCGCTTATCCTTAGCAGTCTCTCACTCACCCAGGAAGCAACGCCCGCAAAGTAGACATATGTCAAAAGTCTTGTGGTAAAAGGTTAAAATTTGCCAAGCCAATGGGTTACCCTTATGGATAACGCTAGTCGCTAGAAACAAAGTTTATGGGTGACAAAGTGATTCCTAAAAAAAAAGCAAGTATACGCGTCGAATTGAGAACCTCCTCCTTCGTTATTGAAGTCAGTTAGTTAAAAAACATTTCAATGCATGCCAGGCACAACTAGTTAATAAAAAAGAGTGTATAATTATTTGGCATAGCTTACCGGAATAGGTTGTAGAGGCGGAGCGAATCTGACCAATATTGGGTAGTGCAGGCACAGGCGTCGGGGCTGGCGGCGGAGGAGGCTGTTGAGCTTGTGGAATAGGCTGGAGAGCGGGCGCGTGCCGCGGCGGAGACGGCGCCGGCGGCGGCGGCGGCGCTGTCGCCACGGGCGGCAGCATGCCTTGTGGAGGCGGTAAAGGTGGCCATGGGGCGGGCGGAGGTTGTGTCATAAGTGATTCACTTATGAACATGGCTATTTGTGGTATGGTCTCCGCTTTAGGCGCGCTAGCAGCAGCAGTGGCCATTGCAGCGTGGCGCTCTGCTAACACCCGTGGCACTTGCCCTGTCGCTAGAAATATGTTTTGCTCTTCTTTGGTAGCGTGCAGGTATTTACAGTTCTCTCTAGTGCAACCGTTTCTGTTCTGGTAATCGTGGCAGAACTGTAAAATATCTTTCATTTTTTCGATATCCAGCTCGTGACGAAAAATACACTGCCCGTGTTTACTACATGTACCCCAGATAAACCTGCGGCAAATTTCGTCTTCACTAGGTGACTTAGCTGGACTCACATCTGATGTTGACTGAGATTGCCGACGGATCATGGGGCAGCTGAAAAACAAGTCATACCCTTAGTATTACTGGACCGCTATTAGAATATGATTCGAAAGTACTGTTAATAACAGTACCTATTTATCATTAATATTTATAATCATAAGTCAATTTAAGTGCAGACATAATATATAGTAAACAGTTACTACTAGAGATGCAACGGATAGTGGTTTGGCCGGAAACCAGATATCCGGCATGGCCATTGGCCGGATAGCCGGATATCCGGTAACCGGATATCCGGCCGCACACGAGCTATCTCTAAAGCTGTGTTAGCTTGCGCGGCCTTCGCTCGGCGAGCAAGTTTCAACTTGTTACAAATTGTAAGAGCGCGGGAGTCCCTTTGAGTTTCAATACGCACTTTATTACGTCAGTTGGGAATATTCGAACGTGCACGACGTGATATCACATGTTAGTTTTATACTTAAATACAAAGAAATCTGTTTTAATTTAATAACTGACGTTGATTTTGTTTATTTCTGACGACTTTTCTTTGTTTTATTGTATTTCTGACCCAAGTTTTTACTATCCAGTATCCGGCCAGATACTGACTCACTATCCGGTATCCGGCCGGATACTGACTCACTATCCAGTATCCGGCCAGATAGTAAAATCATGGCCAGATAGGCCGGATAGTAAAATCATGGCCGGATAGGCCAGATACCAGATAGTAACCGGATATCCATTGCATCTCTAGTTACTACATATTTCAACTCTATTTTTGGTAAATGTTGGGTCCCCTTTTTTTATTATTTATTTATTTCAAACACAAAACACAAACAATATGCAACACAATCTTCACATTCTTAAACCTAGGTGGTTTGTATGAATGCTGGACAATCCTCTTAACACCTAACATAAAGTGCTACCCTCTTTTAATTCTCCTGCACACCTATTTGTATGATGTCAGATGTGAGGTTACTCACGTTTTTAATACTAAGTTACCATTTAATTTTGTGTTTACCAGATGATGATACAGACAGCTCTGACGACGATGGTGTTATTTGTTGATGGTATTTGTAAAATTAATTACAGCAATTGTATTTTATTTAAGAAATAATTTTTGATGCTTTTTTCGGAGCTTTAGAACTCCATTGTACTGAAATTTCATTTATCCGCCCACTCTACCATCAATAATGTAATTTCATGTATTACTATAAAAACAACATGTGCTCCATCCTATTCTAATTGTGGTTTGATAATATCGAAAGTAATTGTATAAAAAGAAATGCACAATAATAACTTTACCTGAAACCCCTATGATTTTATTATGAAAAAGAAGAGGGTAGTTTGATAGTTCAGAAAACCAACAATAAAGAATACATTACTGCTACCCGTCTACCTGTGAGCACTGCTGGTGCAGATTTGATTTTTTTTACATATTTTTTTCAACTCCAATTCAGCAGTGGCCAGAACACCATACAAACTCGTTTTCAGTTGTATCAAATGTAGGTAAAATGTTATCTGATTGCTTATGTGTGTAATGTGTCTGTGTGTACTATGAGGGTAACATTTGAATAAATCACTCTTAAATAAATATTTTTTTGAAAAGAATCCTAAAACTAATACAGTTGAAGGTATCAAAAATCAAATCCAATAGCCCAGGAAACAAATTATCTAGTAGGGTGATAAAATAACAGCTGAAACTTATATCATTTATATTTCATTGCCATTTTCTTAAGCACCTTTGTATATTACTGAAATTTGTATTTAGACCAAGTAGGTATCCACCTACATTTTTTATACTTGAAAATATTGAAATCAAAGTTTAGTATCCATACTTAACATTATAAATGCAAAAGTAACTCTATCTGTCTCTTTTATGCTTTCATAGCTTAACTGCTGAACTGTTTTTGATTAAATTTGGTATGGAGATAGTTTAAGCAGCTCAACTGTAGAATATCTGACATGGAGTTAAAGGTTCTTATTTTTTTTATAGATAGTACCCATTATTAGAAGCCTTCCCGCAACATCAAGTTGTGGAAACACATGGTTTATGCGATTTTTTTACTAAAGAATACATACAAATTGGCCATTTGCTTGACTTGTTCGCTCATTACGCTCGCTCTCTTCATTGATGCACCTATCTTTATAAAAAAACGTTCGTTATACTTATTTGCTTAGATTGTAGGTACTATTTATAAAAAAATACGAACCCTCAACTCTGTCAGTTATTGTAGTCCTTTCAAATTAAAAATATGCATCTATTTAAACAACATAATAATTTAAATAAACTAAGTAAAATCTAAATAAAATCTTAAAACGTTTGTTTCCTGAGTTACAAAGCAAATTACACGTGTACAGTTATGCTTTTAGAGAATCCCATTCATTTAGTTTTTACTTAACTACATAAATATAAATTCTAACTTACTAAATTGAAATCTTGTAAGCCACCAGAACCACTGCGTTATAATAAAAGGTATCATAGCCTCAGCGATGCTAACCCTCAACAGATCATAAGTATTTGAAAAACGGATTAACCATCTCTCATGAGCTTTGAAACCAAATATTATAATATTTATTTATGTCTTTACCGCCTCCTCCATGTATTTTAAACACTCTTATTCCTATCCCGTCATGATCAATCCGACTAACATTATTTTAGTTATAGATAATACCGAAACGAAAACACGTAGAAAAGCGGACTGTCAACACCAAAATGGATTCCGTACCACAGACTACTTACAGCGTAACCACTTTCATTTTGGCAATTCTATAATACCTGCACTTCACGCGCGCCGAGTGGAGGCGAGTGCGAGCATGAAATTGGTCCGCTCGGCTTGACTCGTGTGCGCTCGCCTCGCCTCTTCTGCGCTCGCTATAGTTGTCGGTTTTTTATGCAAGAGGCACTTCCTCACGCTCGCGTACATTATTGTGCCACAGGTTATAAAATACTTCGCGTACGATTAAAATGAAAATGAAATAACCCTCTTCGGAATAGGACATAGGGTACTTTTTATCCCGGAAAATTCAAAAGTTCAAACAAGTAACAAAACTATAACCGAATTCCACTCGGACAATGTCGTAGGCAAATGGTAGTTTTAGATATAATATTAATTTAATGAAACTCTTTTCTTTTATTATTTAGGCTCTGCTATTATCTAACAAAAGAATAAACAAAAAAGCATGTTCACGCACGTCCCTCCATTAGGTACTTAATGAAGTAAATAATCTTGATACGTATTTATATAAAAATATAAATTTCATAGGGTAGATATGTTCTTACACTGTTCTATTGTTTATAGTAAAGTAGTATTTGTGTATAGTAAACTAAGCATCCACCATCTCCTTTTCCTCCAAGGTTTTCGAACCTTTTTTGTACAATATGTACGTAAAAAAGCATAATGAGCAAACGCGGACAAAGCTGTCGCGGCCGGCAAGTCCATCGTCTTCTACGTTTCGGCGGCAACAGAGCTAGCTATGCGAATGCGAGCGTGGAATGCCACCCGCCTCGGCACGACTTACCGACCGCCTCGCCCGAGCACCTCGTACGAGCGTGAAGTACCGCTATTAGAAATTAGAAACGCGGTTGATAACTACCATAATCTACCAAATATCATCATCATCATTATATATATTATTTCTAAAAGGTATTTTTTTGAAGACGCTCCATATCTCTGTTAATTCAGTACCAAAATTAAAGATTTAAACGTCATTTTAAAGCTTATGCTGTCACAAAAATACACAAATAGATTAAAATTAACGTTTTCATTAAAAAATAAATAAAAAAAGACGCGATTTGCAAGCGCCATCTGTTGACAGTCTGTTTAACTAACACGTGTGTTGGCTATTTGCACATGCAGATTAATGTGTACAGATGGCGCTACTATCTTTGTGTTATTCGTGTTAGGGCCGATGGAGGGTACTGCGATAATTATTATCTTTGTCAAAATTATCCGGCACTATATAGGTATTATAATAATACGTACTAAGATTTTCAATTATAAAACAGCGCGTGGCCCACAGCCACTTATGTAAATAAAAATCACCCGTCTTGCAAGAGCCATCTATTGACAGTCTGTTTAACTAAAATGTGTCTTGGCTATTTGCAGACCAAATGTCAATAGATGGCACACCCGCAAGTACTCCGTTAATTATTACCTTTGTCAAAATTATCTGCTATTGACGAAAAATAGACGAATAGAGTACTAATAATACTTGCATTTCCTTTTTCTCACTTTATTATATAATTATTATCAGGTGTTTGATCATGATACTGTGAGAAAATTCACACGGGTCAGCAAGTCAATATTTAAATTTACAATTGTCAATGACGAATAATAACATAATTATTTCGTGAACAAGGCAAACAGATATTTAACATAAAATGTTTTAGTGGGATTAATTACTTTTTTTGGTTGTAGTGTAGGTACTTAAAGTAATGTTAAAAGTGGGCATACATTTTTGAAAAATATAGAATTTTTATATATTGTGTTATTTAATAATTTATGAAGGTGACCTCGAGACAGATTAGTAAGAAATAAGTACAAAGTGAAATTTGAAATATTTAATTCAAAACGTACAATAAGTAGCATGAAAATGCTAGTGTATTATAAACTAAAATCATCTCAGAACAATTAAGATTTCATTTCTAAATATTCATCCAAATCGATGCTAAAAATTAAGATACACGCGCAGATACATAGAAAAACATTACCCATAACAACTGCTTGTTGACTGTTAACATGACATGTGCGCCGCGCCGCTGCCGGCCCACTACGCAGCGTGCCTAGCTCAGTTTTATTCATGATAATATTGTGCAAAGAAGTTTATGATGAACTCCTTCTTAAGGAAGGAAGAGCTCAGAAAGTGGACCTGGCTGAGTCCTGATGGTGCAACAAAGTGTGATAGTCTTTATCATGTCGTCAATGAAGTAAATATTCAATCTCTCAGTGAGCAACGCGGTCAAAATCAGAAATGATTACGGCATGCCATGCCGCAGAGGCATATTGAATCTGAATGTTAAGTTGAAAGGTCTCGACTGATGCTGTCTACGATTCTTCCAACACTCATTCAAATCAAAAACCCCGAAAGCTTTCAGCTCGAACACAAAAACCACTTCGATTGCGTAGAAAGCTGTATAGATGATTATAAATACGGGTTCGGTGAAATTGTACCTACATACGGTCGGGTGTAAGTTTTTTCAAGACCTGACGTAGGTACAAACAGAACCAAAAAGCTCTCTGAACCTACTCTTAAGGTCATGTCGAAGATGAGTGAAATGATTTTGCAGCCTTTTGATGATGCGTGTACCAGCGACTCAATAGGCAAATCTCAAAGTACTTGAAATGCGACCTACGCCGATTCAATACCAATTGTACCAAAACAGGGGTTCCAAAGTATTCGCAAGAGATCTGTCTATTGAGCAGACTGTTAATTGTAAATGTTGAGAAGAGGAGAGGAGAGGTGTGAAGCGGCACGAGCAGAGGAGAGTGTATACTTAATTTTTATTTTTGCCAAGTGTGGCAGCACCTTTATAAAAAAAAAAGTTGTCACGCTGACGCTACCCCTACCGCGTTTGTATGATAGAAAAAGGGGAAAATTTAATAAGTCCGGGTTGAAATTTAAAACAAAGAGTATAAAATCACTACGTGATTTAAAATAAAAGAAGATATATACACAGACACAGTTTTATTTGAGAATCCTGACAAATCAAAATTCATATTGCATCGCACAATAATTATGTGTTGCAATATGATACCAACACACAATAATTGTGTGTTACAATAATTGTAATACTTGTAATGTACACAAATTTTTCTCGTGCACATAAAGCATTCGTCCCTTTCGCACTCGCTAATAGTTAAAAAGTGACAGATGCTTTATGTGCGCGATAAAAACTAGTGTGCTAGGCACTCTGGATGGTTTAGATTCACAAATCAGCCTGGCAGATGGCGCTGCAGGACAACGTCTGACGGGTCCGCTAGTAGGTACCTCTATGGCAGCCATTACACGATCAATCTAGATCGAGATCCGTGATCGTGATCAGCGATCTTGATCCAGATTGACTGTTACACAGTCGATCTGGATCAAGATCGCGGTGCGGTGTTGGATTGAAGGATCGCGACATAGGATCACAAAATTGCGATCCGCGACCTTGGTCCAGATCACGATTTAGATTGAGCGTGTAATGGCTGCCTATAAAATAGCATGACGCGTAGATGACGCGTGACATTTCTAACATTCAATTCAATCATCGTATGATCGTGCTCGGGACTTGTAGTACTGTTGGTGTTTTAAGAAGATTTGCTCAGTATTCCGACCTAAATTCAAAACTTTGATCTCTAAATGGCGGAGTAAGTAAAATTATTATTATTAGAAGGCCTTGTTTCGATAGGTAGCGGTAGTTCTAAAATAAGTCAAAGAATATTGCATGAACCATGACTTGGACTTTAGTAACCAATAAGAAAGATTCTCTTATAAAGCCGGATCATGATAAAACGAAATTTCGAACGGTACGGTCCCCTTATTTTGCTGAATAATTATCTTTTGTGACTATATTCTTATGAAAACATACATATACTTGGAGTAATCAGTCATCAATTCCGTATATTAGGTATTAATGTATTAACTGTTACGATGACTGTATTATACTTTTAATGTAAGTGTATTTAACAAAAAAACATAAATTTTGCTGACCACTTACTCATAGCATTAGTAGTACATTATTTGAAAAGGCTGTTAAACAAGGTTATTTGAAGGTGACTCCTAAGTAAATGAGTTACAACTTCATGTGTGAGTAAGTAATTCCAAGGTTATTTAATAAACATACCTTCAGACTTTCCAATAAAGTAAGAATATTTTATTTACTTAAATGTGGATCTTATTAATGGGAGAATTTCAAAAAATTTGTACGTAATTAAGGCATTGTTAAGAAAAAGTTTAAAAAGTTCCTCTGTGTTACGAAAATTAACCATACAATTATATACCTTATTAATTGTAGCCATAAGGCATATAATTGTATTGCTAATTTTCATAATGCAGAGGAACTTTTTTAACTTTTTTTAACTACGCCTTAATTACGTACAAAACTTTTTGGAATTCACCCTAATGTTGTAATGTTTGATAGACCAAAGGCTGACATTGCCCTCATTGGGTTGGCAGTGATGGGTCAAAACCTCATCCTCAACATGGACTCTAAAGGATTTGTGGTCTGCGCATTTAACAGAACAGTGGCTAAGGTAGGTTCGAAAGGATAATCATCAATGATAATTATCACGATAATTATCCTGATAATTATCATGACAATAACAGATCGATAATTATCAATTGATAATAACAAACAATTCCTGTGAAAGTAAACTGTATTTGAAGTATTTGAACGTGTATTTCCGCACTTGTGTCTATCTGAACATATTTTATTTATTTTTTGTTAGAATTTGTTATGAAACAATATAACATCGAAATTTCTTATGAAACAATATAACAAATGAATTTCTTATACTGGTGATAATTATCCGATAATTATCAAGAAGCGTAATTATCTTGATAATTTTGAACCCTGAAAAGTAATAAAAGTTGTGTTTATCGCAGGTGGACCAATTCCTTGCCAATGAAGCCAAAGGCAGTAAAATTATTGGTGCGAAATCATTAGAGGATATGGTAGCCAAACTCAAGAAGCCAAGAAAAATTGTTATTTTGGTGAAAGGTAATTTAACAAATGTACATATAGGCGGAGCTAAACATCTAGTTCCCTTTGTATTTCCCCCTCAGCATATTTTGACTTTATTTATCCTGTGTGAAACTAAAACAATTTGCCTTGTGTTCAGTGAACTAGAAGTCTGGCGCAACCATAATGATACAAACACTTTTAATCAAGTGTTTATGAAGTTGTCTAAATCTACAGACATATTTATTTATCTATTTATTGCTTTTTTTGTAGCTGGCTCAGCAGTAGACGAATTTGTTTCAAAGTTAGTACCATTGCTTGAAAAGGGTGATATTATTGTTGATGGCGGCAATTCCCAATACATGGATACTCAGCGCTGGTGCAAAGAGCTGAAGCCCACTGGAATTCACTTTGTTGGAATGGGTGTAAGTAAATTAAAATTCATTTAATTGTGTCAACGTTTACAATATTTTACCTTAATTGTATATTATTTCAATGTTATAAAAAAAGAACCATTTATTTTAGACATCATTGGCCTATACACATACTTTACAGGCTAACATCCATATTAAGATAGCACAATATATAACAGTACATCATTTCGAGCGACCTGATGCAGAGTCCATTTGTAAGTGTCTGCGCGATTTACGGGGCTAAACTGCTGAACCGATTTTGATGAAATTAGGTATGGAGATAGTATTAACCCTGGGGAAGGACAGGCAACTTTTTTTAAAGACAAGCATTCCTAAACCTGTGGAACAGGGGCTGAAACATTAATTAACGGCGATTTCGTGCTAGTCCGATTAGAGCCCGTAATTTGAGGAACGAATCTAAACATGATACATTGTGTAACATAAAAACATACAGACGAAGTTGCGGGTAAAAGCTAGTCTGTGATATATATCGGTTATAATATCATATCATCAAACCCTGCTTTAGATAAGTCACCTCATTAGGGCATTTTTTGTATAAGGTATGTTTGTTTGACTACAGGTGAGCGGAGGTGAAGATGGCGCCCGTTATGGCCCATCGCTGATGCCGGGAGGGCACGCGGACGCCTGGCCCCACCTCAAACCGATATTCCAGGTACACTACATGTGATTTGACACAGGTTGATTTATAAATTATCACTATGTAACCCTTTGCCAACAAGATGCATACAGACAGAGCTGACGAGACAAAATAGTTAAGTGTCATTTCTAGTATCAATTTAAATTATTAATTTGGAAAATGAAATTAACCCATCACGCGTTGGTAGATTCCAGAATTATTTTGCTATTGATTGGCAGACATAAAAATATGTCATCAGCCAAATAAAATTGAGGATTGAGAACGAGAGGAGCAAAATACTTTGATATAGGGAACCCCGACATATGTCCATGTTGGTGAAATTTGTTTAACGGTCATTGTGCGCTCCGTTGAAAAATTTGAAAAGCCTTCAAACGGAAAACGTTTAGCTCATTTGTCATTTATTATACATATTATTATAATTACTGGAACTTGAGTAAAGAAACTGTTACACATATTGGTTTTATTTATGTTGTTGTCGAAAAGCTTTACGTATTTTTACAGTGCGAAATAGTAGTTTATGCAACGGTTGCATAATGATAGGCCTTAAAACAATAGTGCGGTTTTCATGAAACGAGCTTTAGCGAGTTTCATAATTAGATCGCACGTGTGTTTTAAGGCCAAATTATGCAGAGTTGCATACATAACTTTATCTACTTACACACATATTATAAATCCTCCATGATGGGTTCAGAAACAATATTTTCTGGTAACAAGTTATTTGTTGCAATCGTGGCTGCATATTTCCGATATCCGGCGCATTTTCACATCACACACACTCCGAGAAGACTACTTACTATTCATATTTTCAACTAAAATGTAAATTACAAACAACTTTTTCCATTCAATTCAACAAAAATTCTACTTTCGTTCAGCAAAACACCAACATGGCGGCAATTCGATCCTCCGTCAAGACCATTTTTTTTAAATCATAGACAAGCGAATGAAGTCTCTATTCTCATGTCACTCGAGATCAAATGTCGTTCGGTTTATATTAAAAAAAACATACTGAATTGATGTTTCGTATCAATAACTGTTTAATATCTATGGGTACTAGAATAGAGACCCACTTGAGTTTTGACAGCTGTTCCGGCATTGCGACACTGGTTTTTCCTAATTGGTTGTCAAAATGGTGGTAATTTCCTATGGTTTTTGATTAAACAATGGAGGTTTTATGATATGGGTGTAGATAAATAATTATTGTGAAGTCATTATGTGGTTTGTGATCATAAAATTGTGTAAAACCAATGTGTAAACTATCAGGCTAGTGAATGTTATGTGACTAATGCGGCATATGGCAATAAATTTAGTGCAAAGTGTTTGACATAATTATATGTAATTGATATATAATTATATCGTTAGAAAGGTAGATGAATACCATACCGTTTTGAGCCCAATGAAAATGTATACCGTTTGTAAATATTCATAAGTACTTATGGATATTGTGATTAGTTCTATAAGTAAGTCGGTGATTAATTTCTTCTGTTTTGATGATCAGGCTATATGCGCTAAGGCAAACGATGAGCCGTGCTGTGACTGGGTCGGTGAAGATGGTGCAGGACACTTTGTCAAGATGGTGCACAACGGTATAGAATACGGCGATATGCAACTCATCTGCGAAGCTTATCATCTGATGAAAGATGTCCTAGGTATAGTTGTTACAATTTGATTGGTATTTTTTTCTCTTATCATATTTTTTACCCTTTTTCAGACTGTGTTTCCTAATTTCAACAATAATAACATATGTTAATATATTTCTGTGGAACGGTAGCTTAATCCTCAATAGTACATTGTAGAACAGCATTTATGTTAAAATTAATCAAGATTATTTAGAATTGAATATATTAAAATATTCAATTTTTACTTATGTCACGTGACTTTAAACACCAGTCATGACGTATGACGTTTGTATAGGTCGGTTGCGTTCCGAATCACGCAGCCCACCTTAATCGTTGTGATCACCGTAAGTGTTATTCGGACCGCACCCTCATACAGACCATGCTTTTATGACATTTACGACCGGTTTCAGTATGTTGACGTCACACGCAACGGCTGACAGTAAGATAGCGTTTTAGCGGCAAATTTAAGACTGAGAAATATTAGTGAGTTTTCCTTAGAAATGTGAAAAATTTATATATACATACATACATACATATTATCACGCCCGAAATCCCTAATGGGGTGGGCCCGGCCACAAGACTACTTGTGGCCACGTTCGATTAATTAATTAGCCCTAAGATGGTATGATGAACCGTATGGTGACAGGTGATCAGTCCATCGCCCATACAGATAGTCCACCATGTTGGAGAGGACCCGTCCCTTAGTCGAAACATTTATTACTAAAATATTTTCACATAATCTAAAATGAGATTACAAGCAGCGTAAAATATTGTTTAGAAAATGATCAAGAACCGAATTGTCAGGTTACTTGATAATGTTGTGACAGACTATGATGTAACATAAATTAAACAATGTGTAAGAAAGGATACTTTGTATGAATTACATTTATGTTGATGCTTTTTAAGGCATGGAGCAAGACGAAATGGCGCTTGTATTTGAAGAATGGAACAAAGGAGAACTAGACTCATTCCTTATTGAAATTACCAGAGACATTTTGAAGTTTAAGGATTCTGATGGTAAGTTTGGTAATTTTATACATGTATATGTATACTATATGTAATCTTAATAGTGATCAATCATTCTATTAATTTATCGCTTGTGCAATCTGTAAATGATATATTTTTTCGCAGCACACTTAATAAGGAGTAACAATCATTAAGATTTTTAAGATATTTCTTTTATCCTAGGAAATAGCAAACGGAAAACTGAAATCAAATCGAAAAAGTTAATTTATTTTTAAATCGTGAATATTTCGAAAACTGATATTTTTACTAAATCTATTTTGGGTTATTTTAATAGCACGTAATCGTATCTAAATGGGGTTTTCATTTGGACTACTATTTACGGGACAGCCAGTATATATCAATAAATAATGCATGTCCATATCGCTTCTGTAAACTTCTTAGGTCTACTGGCAAGTAATGTCATCATGGCAGGTTATATATATGCGTTTACGATACTTTAAGTTGAATGCTACCTAAAAGAAATCGCAGCAATGTAACTGATTTTAATCGTACTGTACTTCGATGATATGCTGATTGTGTGCAATCATTTATGGATTTGTGTCCAGGCAAGTATCTGCTGCCCAAGATCCGCGACTCCGCGGGGCAGAAGGGTACGGGCAAGTGGACCGGCATCAGCGCACTCGAGTACGGCGTGCCGGTCACGCTAATCGGCGAGGCCGTGTTCGCGCGGTGCCTCTCCGCGCTCAAAGGTCACTTGAAGGACATTATTATATTTATAACACTTCAAATTGTAATTAGTTGCGGCGTAAAGTAATTTTCATTCCCCCATCTCGGAAAGACTATTTTTAACCGACTTCAAAAAAGGAGGAGTTTCTCAATTCGTCGGAATCTTTTTATTTTTGCTATTCGATATATCTGAGTGCAAAAGCCGTTTTTATCCGGCCCGTTAGTAAATTGAATTTGGAACATCGTGTGCACTAAGTTTGTGAATTAAAACATCATTAAACCTATGTACTTCTACCTGCCGAATTTATCATACAACCTTTTTTAATTTGATAAAAAACTCACACTCCGGAACCTTCTTGTATACTTTTTTTTATTTGCTTTGCGCGCGCCATTTTCTTTTCACGTCATATTGTTAAAACCTTAGGTTGAAAACAAGAAACTTGAAAACAAGTGGAAAACCTAAAATGAGTCATTCTAGCGACGAGGAAGTTTATTTGACGCCAACAGAATTGACTGAAACTGTTAATAATGCGCAAATGTTTTTTTTTGAGCATTTAGTCATTTCCTCGCTGAGGTGGTATGAAAAGTTACGCGTTGCACTCGAGTGCAAAGATTTTTCACCTCGTGCTCTTCTGATTCACTCGCTAACGCTCAGGATTCTAATTTTTGAATCCTTCGCTTGCTCGGTCATCAAAATTGAGCACGCGGTTAAAAAGCAACTTTGCACTCTTGTATAACAAATAACTATTGTATTGGTTAATTTTTGCAGATGAGCGTATTAAAGCAAGCAAGACTTTGCCGGGAGCGTCAGCAAAGTTTACTGGTGATAAGAAAGCGTTCCTCGAGCACTTGCGCAAAGCTCTTTACGCCAGTAAGATTATTTCATACGCACAAGGATTCATGCTGCTTCGTGAAGCTGCCAAGGTATGCATTCAAAATAAAATGCGAATCGATATGATGTACGCTAGGGGTCCGGTACCATTACAATTTTATAATAATAATTTATAATTTTTAATGGAATTTGAACCAATTTTTATTTTATTGGTATTTAATTTTATCTTTTCATTGTATTTTATCAAATGTACCTATGGATTAATTTCTGAAATAAATGACTATTATTATTTTTATTATTATTACCATGAGTTTACGCAAACCGTTCTCGTTATCGAGAACTATCGTTCGGTCCCTTTTACTTGTATTGGCAACGAGCAGTATTTCCGATAGTATTCGATAATGAGAACGGTTTGCGT
The DNA here is from genome assembly GCA_947859335.1 of Tortricodes alternella. Taxonomy (NCBI): domain Eukaryota; kingdom Metazoa; phylum Arthropoda; class Insecta; order Lepidoptera; family Tortricidae; genus Tortricodes; species Tortricodes alternella. The sequence continues at coordinate 13,278,805 of OX401970.1, read as the reverse complement.
AAACTCATGGTGAAGGGTCGAAAGTGAAGATATCGCAAGTTACAGTTTTTTTTTTTTATTAGGTGCATCAGTGGAACTTGAATTATGGCAGCATTGCTCTGATGTGGCGTGGCGGTTGCATCATCAGGAGTGCGTTCCTCGGGAACATAAAGGTAAGGACGTTACATTTAACCTTTTGACCGCCAAGCATGTCTGAGAAGTAACACGAATTTCAACTTTAAATCAAGGTAATGAACGGAAGGACCTTTTTACCCTGTATCCGTTGACGGCTGCAGCCGACTGGGGCGGTCAAAAGGTTAAATAGCTGAAGCAGAGCACAAACTGCACAAGTGTCACTCAAATGGAATATCAGTTTGGTTGTATTACTTACAAAATAAGTTATGTATATACAAAGCAAATCTAAGCATACCATAAAATAAGTTTTCATAAAAAAAAAAAACATTTTTATAACAAGCTCTTTTGCCCATTGTACTGTATTGCAATAAAATGCGTACGCAAAAGTTTCGTGTCAGTGCTGTTGAACGTTGAAGAGTTTTATCTGGAGCTAATCGTGGATGTCGCTTCAAATATTTTTTACCATAACAATACATTGTCATCGGAACTGAACCAACATGCAAAATTTCAGCTCAATCGGAAACCCGGAAGTGAGTCAAATTGAACTAGTCAGATTTGATTGCAGACAGACACCGGCTGCTCAATTACGTAACACCAATTGGTATCGCTTTCGCGAAAAGTAAACCAATTGTAACCTTATTTACACAGAGTTAAGACTAAATTGGTTTGCATTTCGAGCCAAGCCGATACCAATTGTGCTGCGTTATTGAGCTGCGGGACCGATGAAAGTAAATAAAAGCTTGTAATAAAGTCTCGTTTCCGTGTCTGTCTGTATATTCGCTGAAAACTTCTGAAGAACCTAACGAATTGTGATGCGGTTGGCTTTTACACCAAAGTTAAGAAATTCCTAAGTAAGATTTTAGTGTACCTACAACATAAACCTGTGCAAAGCCGGGACGCGTAGCTTGTGCCTTATAAAAGTCAGATTATACAAACAGTTGTCACATTATCTACCTGTGATAGCATCCATCCGTTTATGCAATACTCCACGTGACCCCAACAACCTTGGTTTTGCGTTATCAAATTCTCGTAAGACGAACACGTCAAACTTATGTCAAAGTTTAAGTAATCTTGTCGTAACTTCTGTTGTTATAATTTTACAATTACCTACTATGCTTAAATATTTCTACGATTAAAATATATCAGGATTAAACATTTTACGGATCAGAAACGCAACAGCACAGTGTAGAATTTGACCTCTATTGCGGGCATTTTATGTTTCCATCAAATAGGCCTTCGTATTTTTTTCAGACATACGTTATTATTTCAAATACGTATAACGAAGGCAGGGTTAATATTTCTATTTCCTTTGGTTAATGTTGATATATGATAATATTGCGATGACAGGAAGCATTCACGAAGAACCCGCAGCTGTCGAACCTGCTGTTGGACCCGTACTTCACGCGGCACATCGGCGCGTCGCAGGAGTCGCTGCGGCAGGTGGCGGCGCAGGCGGCGCTGCTGGGCGTGCCCGCGCCCGCGCTCAGCTCCGCGCTCGCCTTCTACGACGGGTACCGCGCCGGAGTGCTGCCCGCTAACCTTCTACAGGTAAACCCTTTACTACCCACCGGATAACAGTTGGTTAGTTTACTCTAAATTAAAAGAATTCCATCGGTCAAGAAATTACTACAATCGGTCTATAAATGTCCGAAATATAAGGGTCTGAATTTTCAAATTAGACACGGAATGAAATAAAATATGGTGACGACTAAGCACTCTAGCGCCACAGATACTTCTAGTTATAGTTCTAGATCCAGCCGCAAAAGTACACCGCACGGAAAGTATAGCAAAAGATCTGTGAATTTTAATTAAAAGGAAATATATACATTTTATGTGTCTAACGACTGAAAAATATCGAACTCGATCATATAATTGGCACTAAAAAGTACTTAACCCTTAACCTTAAATGCCTTTCGTTTATTCAAAAACCGGTCAAGTGCGAGTCTGACTCGGGCGCCGAGGGTTCCGTAATTACCTGTTAAAAAGAAACAGTAACTTGTAGTTACAGAATCCTTAAAATGAAAAAAAAAATAGCTTTTAACAAACGGGGTAACCATTTACAACCCTCCTTTGAAATAAGACAAAAAATAACATACGCACCGAAAGGCGGGTCAGAAGCGAGCCCGCGTAAGCAGTGTCACAGGAACTAAAATTGAAGCCTTCTCACGAGTGACCGATGTTAATTGAGGATTGATGTGAAAGCTTCAATTTTAGTTCGTGCGACACTGCTTACGCGGGCCCGCTTCCGACCCGCGTTTCGGTGTGTGGAAGCCTTTTGTTCAAAGATTTATGGCCGAATTCAGAAAGGCCACTCAAATTGATATTTAATTAAAGTGACGTTTCAGTGACGTTTCTGTATAGGTTGACAACTAGTCGAGGAACATTTAACAATTTAATACGTAATCAAATGCTTAAGTGGCGTCTCTTAGTATTGGGACTGTAAAATAGGTTAAGGTTCCAGTGGCGAAGCGTCAAAGATTTCATAAGGGAAGCCGGAAGACTTAGAACGGTACGTGCGGCTCTGAAATTTAGTTAGAGTAACATGGACATCACTGACAGTTAGCCGTAGCTTTCTAGCTTGGTAAAGCCGTCAGGAATCGGCATGTAGGCAGGCTTCGCCACTGTAAGGTTCCCACAGCAAAGTCAGTCGCCTCTGACTATCCCGCATGTTTATGTTTGTTTATTACAGTTTTGTTTCGTTTTTTGCCACTAAATGTCGTAAGCAAAATGTCATGATTTGTTTATTATTAGTGAAAACGTAATTTTTTCCAGGCCCAAAGAGACTACTTTGGCGCTCACACATACGAGCTGGCTGATAAGCCGGGTGAGTACAGGCACACCAACTGGACCGGCCACGGCGGCAACGTATCCGCTTCCACTTACACCACGTAAACCAAGAAATGAGCACAATACAGTTTCAATGAGGAGTACTGAGTCAGTCGGAGCATTGCTGGTAAAAAGGGAGGTGGCACTGATATCCCGCCACTGGGGTGGTCGGTGTCGGCCGGCACAGACTGTAAGCCAATCCCGGCGACGCGTCTATACAGACTAGCGTTAACGATACTCCTTATTAACCCTCCTCAAATGTTTGCTTTTAACCTTTTGACCACCACATTCGGCTGCAGCCGTCAGCGAATACAGGGTAAAAAAGTCCTTCAGTACCTTGACTTAAAGTTGAAATTCGTGTTACTTCTCAGACATGCTTGGCGGTCAAAAGGTTAATAACCCTTCTATGAGTAGACTGAAGAGTTAACAATATGTACAAAAATATATTTTTCTATAAAATTTACATAGCGTAAATATAATCAAGTGTATTAAGCTTCTGGAAATGATAATCATTGTAATTTATAAAAATGTCGAGTAGACTATTCAGGTTTATTTACTAACATATTATACAACAGTCAACACATGTTCCGATATCTATAGTAAAATTGTTAAACTATATCAATTGATATATTTGTATGTAATGTGATTTTTGTGTTATTTTTAGACTCGACTTGAATTTAAATGGAAAATGGTAGGTGTATCATAATATTAATTAAGGAAAACGCTTCAGATGTTGTGGAAAGTAAACTTATATTTTTATATTTTTTGGTGATGAAAGTTTAACATCACTGTTTGAAAATGTCATTCCTATTGATCATTCCACTGTCTCAATCAAACTCTCTTAACGTATTTATTGCTTTTATAAATGGTGATAGGTCTGGTTAAATATTTATTGAAAATGGGTTGACTGAAATGATTAGTTACCTATTTGTACAGGGTGTCTAGTACTACATTTTAAAATTTTACGTTTTATTATAAAATAACTATAGGCATGCACTAAAAATAAAAGAAAAACTATCATTGACCAATAACGAGGCTCTGTTAGTCTGATCGTATGAGGAGTCGCGTTCTTGAAACTGTTTCTGTTAGCAAAGACACTTAAAAGTTCTCCGTCATTTGACAAACATTTACGTTAGAAACAGTAGTTGTTCATCCTATTTTGTTCAAAACAATACGGCCCGATAATTCCTGCTTCTCTGTGGTGAGACTTTCGTTATGAAAATTGCAGCGATGTTTTCTAACAGAGCAGCGTGCGTGGATTTTAATTGTGTAATTGACGTTCTCTCGGACCCATTGGCATTTTCTTCGGCAGATGTTGATTGTCGAGGTAATAAAAATATTATATACGTTACCCAAAATATCTAAGTGCTCTTACACCCTTGACAATGAAGTTGTGTTCACTTTGTCCGCGTATATATTTTTGACCTCGACTTTCCACGGGTAGAGTTTATTTTAACGTGGGTACAGTTTATTTAAACTTCTTAAAGTATTATGATCGCCGAATAATGGCTTGTTCTTCGAAATGCGTACAAAACTTTCTTATTTCTTGCTTCAGTTAGCGATTTTCCCGACTATAAGTAACCCTTGATCGCGAGTGCACAACGTTCAGCAGCAAGATCCGTATTCCCTTTTTAAATTTTGTATGAACAATAAAACGAAATGGTCTGGCGCCTCTAAAAAATTATTGAGTTTTAATATAATTATTTTCCATCTGGACACCCTGTATTTTACGAATGTTAAGTTTATTGCTTTATACTATAAGTGAAATTGTGCTTCCTATATTTGCATTTTTTAATAAATTTGTTTTATTATACACTGGATTTTTAATAACATATATAACATGGAAATAAAATTAGAAAGCCTGACAGTCAGTCATGTTTAAAGTGCTTCTATTTTCAACCGACTTCAAAAAGGAGGAGGTTCTCGATTCGGATGTTATTTTTTATGATTGTAACCTCAGAACTTATGAACGTAACTAACTTATGAACGTAAACGTAATTTATGATCCGATTTTGAAAAAATATTTATCTGCACCCATATCATAAAACCTCCATTGGTTAATCAAAAACCGTATGAAATGACCACCATTTTGACAACCAATTAGGAAAAACCAGTGCTGCGATAAAGAAATAACATGACTTCTTTATCGTTTTTAGTAAAGAAATGAGATTAAATTTGGAACAGCTGTCAAAACTCAAGTGGGTCTCTATTCTAGTATCCATAGATATTAAAACAGTTATTGATATGAAACGTCAATTCAGTATGTTTTTTTTTTAAACTGCACAATATTTGATCTCGAGTGACGTGAGAATAGAGACTTCATCCGTCTGTCTATGATTTAAAAAAAAATGGTCTTGACGGAGGACGCCGCCATGTTGGTGTTTTGCTGAACGAAAGTAGAATTGTTGTTGAATTGAATAGAAAAAGTTGTTTGTAATTTACATTTTAGTTGAAAATATGAATAGTAAGTAGTCTTCTCGGAGTGTGTGTGATGTGAAAATGCGCCGGATATCGGAAATATGCAGCCACGATTGCAACAAATAACTTGTTGCCAGAAAATATTGTTTCTGAACCCATCATGGAGGATTTATAATATGTGTGTAGATAAAGTTATGTATGCAACTCTGCATAATTTGGCCTTAAAACACACGTGCGATCTTATTATGAAACTCGCCTATCGGCTCCTTTCATGAAAACCGCACTAGTGTTTTAAGGCCTATCATTATGCAACCGTTGCATAAACTACTATTTTGTAATCGTTAGGGTATACCGCCAGCCAGTTTGGTCCCGTTGTAGTCAAAGCCGAGGTGTGATGAGAGGATCTATGAGGAATCGATGGAACTCCATAAATATTATAGGCACGGATGTAGCAATTTTAGTACTTTCTGTAATTACTCAAGCACTTACATTCCGAAAGCATTATTTGGTGAAGCGGAACTGTTGATGAAGACCATAGATGATCACCGGAACTCTTAAATGATAAGTATTTCACGGGTGGCGATTTGATTGGATTGGATTGGAGGCAACATACGAGGGGCGGCTGAAAAGTTATCTACCTAGCCTATATGTTATGCGATAATAATACTGGCCACTATGAGGTCGTGTTCACTGGTTATTTTTTTTTTCAAAATCACCAACATTCATTTGTTTCTTGCTTCCCGCTTTTTATGGGACTGGATTGTTTTCAAAATGTCGCATGAAAAAAATATACTGATTAAAATTGAGCAGCGTGCAGTGATAAAATTTCTCACTAAAGTAGGAAATACACCCTTGCAGATTAGACTGCGTATGTTACCTGTTTTTGGTGGTTCGTGCCCTTCTGAATTTACAATAAAGTTCTGGTCGAAACAGTTTAAGCTTGGCCGTGAGAGCCTTGAAGATGATCCTCGTAGTGGGCGACCAGTTTCCGCTGTCACCGATGAAAATGTGGCCAAAGTGAGAAATTTTATTTTAGAAGACCGGCGAATTAAGCAGTGGGAGTTAGCCAGGGATGTGGGCATTAGTAGAGAACGGGTCAATGAAATAATTCATGAACATTTGCACATGTCTAAGGTTAGTGCACGCTGGGACCCTAGAATGTTGACTCCGTTTGACAAGGACAGACGTGTTCAATGTTGCGAGGAATTTTTAGACATGAGCCGTGGAAAAGAGGAGGAAATTATTTCTAGAATAGTAACCTGTGATGAGACTTGGATTCGGCAGTGGGATCCCGAAAGTAAACAGGAGTCATTACAATTGAAATTCAAGGATGAAAAGCCTCCTCGGAAATTTAAGGTTCGCCCGTCAGCAGGCAAAGTAATGGCAACATTTTTTTGGGATGCGGAAGGAATTCTGCTTGTAGATTACTTGCCAAAAAAAACTACAATGAATGCTGAATATTACGCAGATTTACTTGACCAGCTCAGAGAAGCCATAAAAGAAAAAAGAAGGGGCAAACTCAGTAAAGGGATTCTGCTTTTGCATGATAACGCACCTGTGCATACTGCTCGCTTAACGAAGCTAGCAATTAATGGAAATGGGTACGAAGTAATCAACCACCCTCCATATAGTCCAGATTTGGCCCCATCCGACTACTTCCTGTTCAGACTTTTGAAGAAAGAACTGAGGGGACGAAGATTCGTAACCGATAACGACATGAAGGCTGCTGTTAATGACTTTTTCGATGATAAACCTAAAGTTTTTTTTTAACGGGTTAATGTCTTTAAATGTAATAAGTGCAGGAGGAGTTTCCCTGTCTCTGGAATTATTTCTGGCGACGCGAGCAGCAGTGGCAGTGGCTGCATGTAACCGCATGTGATCACCCACTGCCTTTGAATGCAGTATGCGGGAATTATTTCTGGCGACGCGAGCAGCAGTGGCAGTGGCTGCATGTAAATGAGGTATGTAGAAAACGGCATACTTATCGTGGCGTCAGTGACACGCAAATCTGCTGTCGTATATAGCCGACTGTGGCATCCAAAATAGAGATCTTTTATTTTCTGTTTTTAGTACCTAACTCGACACAAAGCGAAAGAGACAAAAGAAGTAAAGGCGAATGGACTCTTCTTTCAATGCTGTAAAAACTATGGTCGTTCCCTATCAAACTTATCGAACGTCAGATCACCATTGTCAGAGATATCCGTCACAAGCCGTTCTGTCATATTGATGGTAGTTAAATAAGACAATTCATGAATTCTTTCAATATAAACTATTCAATTAGTAAAATGTAATTTTTGTGTTAAGTATATTTAATGCTGAACGGAGCACAACAAATCCTCAATCCGGAGATCAACTAAGAGAATGAACACAGTTTTAACAAGGTACTATTATTCATTTAATTGTGAGAATTGGAAACAATACACGCAAATAAGTACTATTAAAGTGAAATTTTAACTCGTGCAGGCTTTCCGATCGTCCAATGGGCTAAAATGGTATATGGATTAATTCTGGCGACACTGCTGTTGATAATGTGGGCGCCGTGCCTCAAGCGTGGGCTGTGGGCAGAGCCGGCCCCGGTGTACGCGAGAGACAGAAAAAACCGCGTGTATCGAATCACTCCTACAGGTAACTGTTGTGAAAATACATGCAGGTGAATAAATGAATTGTCTTTGCTTAAATCTATGTATATACTTATAATAAATAATATTGTTTTATTTCCTCGCCCAATTCAAAGAAGCAAAAGCAACTATGACAAAAACAATAGTACACAGGAGGCCAAGGATGTAATGTACATTTTTAGGGTTCTGCTTCTGCCAATTTCCTCCGAAATGACTGGACCTATTCAGTTGAATTGAGTTGAAGTTGTTTAAATATGTCGGTAAGTCAGTGACCGCAACACGGACGCGTAACGTAAATAAATGAATTTTAACCATGGGGGGCCACTTTTAAATTAGATAATTTAAATAAAAATTATGCAAGCTATATCGTGTGACATCACGTGACGTATCGTGTGGTCGTTATTGTGAGGATCTTAAATATATATTTTTGGAATTTTAAAATGAATAGGTAGTTTGGAAGTTATTTAGGAAAATAGTCGAAAATTAACCATTCCCCCCTACCTTATTTCCGAAACTACTGGGCCTAAAATAAAATAAAAAATACATTAAATAGTTCTTTACCTATAGATTACAGGAAAACTTATAAAAAGTCTATGGTATTTGAAGTAACATAGGAAATTTCAGATAATCATGTACGGAACGGAACTCTCTCCACGCGAGTTTAACTCGCACTTGTCCGGTTTTAGAAAAAAAAATTCTACCAAGAACGTTTTTACGTTTTTTTGATGTTGCCCTTAGAGTCTCTTACATGATTGATTTGTTGCGTAAATAGGTAAATTTTGTTCGAAGAGGAAGGTGGTAAGCTAATGCTAGTACCTACCTACACCTTATATTGTTTTGTTTGCTATTTCACAGTCATAAAATTATACCTATATCGCCGGGTCTCTTACTCAACCTCGTATATGAAATTTTACGAAATCCGCAAATCCACTTTAGGTACCTACTTACATGTCCTAAAGTAGATGTTCCTATTTCATACATTTTCATATACGAGTCAGAGACCCGTTGATATAAAAGTTTAGTTCGAACCTTCCAGACTTGTCAAAGATTATAAAACCAAAACCGTCCAGAGAAACCAAGAGAGACCTTGAGAAAATCCGTAGCTACGTCCAAGAAATTATACCTGAAAGGAAAAAAAGGAGGACTACTAGGTACTCACAATAATTTGTAAAATAAAAAAACCGACTTCAAATAGCCTTTGAAAAGTAAGTTATTTTTTTCCACATTTTATTTATTATCCTGTGATTTAACGACACACATTTACTACATCAAGTAACAATAGCATAATGCCAATTGCTCATCACCATTTACAAACTGTTGCTATCCACGGTGCAAGGATGTTAATCGTTGAGGAGTTCTCCTGGTTCTTCAATTTTACTACAAGAATTTTCATGGACATAAGTTGCTTCAGAACTTTATACAGCAATTTAATCGCCAACCCTGAAATACTCAACATTTAGGAGTTTCGGTGATCATCTATGGTCTTCATCAACAGTTCCACTTCACCAAATAATGCTTTTGGAACGTAACTGCTTGAGTTAATACAGAAAATACTAAAATTGCTTTATGCGTGCCTATAATATTTGAGGAGTTCCATCGATTCCTCATGGATCCTCTCATCATAACTCAACTTTGATTACAACGACCTACCGATAAAAAAAGAATTTTCAAAATCGGTTTATAAATGACGGAGTTCTGAAGTAACAAACATAAAACATAATTAAAAAGAATACAACCGAATTGAGAACCTCCTCCTTCTTTTATTTTTTGAAGTCGGTTAAAAAGAACTTAAATCCCATAATAAACATTCAAATGTAAAAAAATGTGCCAAGCCTCGCATCCTCTATCCTCCAACCCCTATGCCAGGCTTGAATGTTTTTGATGGGATTTCTCATACCGCCTCTCGCACTATCTTCAGTTTGATGTTCAGCGTGCAATCTCCAGTGTTACGTGTAAGTATATATAAGCTTCCTAAGCGTCATCTAATATTACCTAAATTGTGACAGATGACACTGGTTATGTATGTATTGGCGTTTTGTTGGCAGTCTTAAACTGAGCCGGAAACATTGGTTACTGGACCACCCTGAGTCCAACCAGCAGCCCTAACATGCATGCCACAAAGATAAATTAGAATCTTTGTGCCATGCATGTTAGGGCCGCAGTCATCCAAAGTCACCTTATACGTGGCTAAAATAAAAGACCGGATGAAGTTGGGCCATTTAACACAATATATTTTTCCACTGTTTATGGTTGCTTTCCTCGAGTGCTGCTAAAGCTCTTAACTACTATTGCGTATGGATATTCAACAAAGGTAATCACAGAAATAATGCGGTAACCTTGATTACATTTTTTGTGATACTGATATTGTTTATTTGTAGGTATGTACCTGTTTAATTGGTTATTGGCGGATAGAGATCTTTAAGACTTTGGTTTTTGTGTTTACAAAAGCGTATTTTATAACATAAGGTGCTGGTGAACCAGCAACTTTTCACGGCGACAGCAATTTATAGCGGGCAACTGTAGCTAGGGTTGTCAACTATATATGAGGTAAATATAGTATTTTCCAGTCAAACGTATAAACAAAATAGTACACAGAAAGAAAATATAGTACTTTAAAGGAAATCCTTTTAAAAAGAGTGTAGGGTATGATTGATTAAATATTATACACAAAATTCGTCTCTTACATTCCAATTGTGGCTATCAGAGCTACGATAATGCCTATGAAAATGACCTGGCCAACTCAAAGCCGATTTGTAAGGACTGACCGAAATATAGTATTTTTGCGTACTATATATTTCTTCAACACGGAGCCAAAATGTAGCACAATACCAATAATATATAGTATTGTACTATATTTTGGCTCCGTGTACTATATACTGTTGAATAAATATAGTACGGTTGGCAACCCTAACTGTAGCTGTCTTAGTCCGACTTGGTACGTCGAAGACGAAGCACGAAGAAGACGCCTATAGTTGTCGGCCGCTTGCCATGAAAATGTTGCTCGTTTACCAGCACTTTACGAAATGAAGCTACAGTGCTATTATTATGTGACAGTTGTAGAATAGTAGTTTATGCAACGATTGCATAATGATAGGCCTTAAAACACTAGTGCGGTTTTATGAAACGAGCTTTGCGAGTTTCATATTAAGATCGCACGTGTGTTTTAAGGCGAAATTATGCAGAGTTGCATACATAACTTTATCTACACCCATATTATAAACGGCGACACGGCGACGATGGGGCCCCTCCGGCTGCGGCGACGGCGGCGCGCCGGCCTGTAGCTCATATCTGTATCATTATGACCTTTACGGTACTAAAATCGATACTGTAATAACATTACAGTACAGGGTGTCATAATGGTGGTCATTTCCTAAGGTTTTTGATTACATTATGGAGGTTTTATGATATGGGTGTAGATAAATAACTATTTTGATACTATATGCTGCATACGAAGTACGATTATACCTACTTACTACATACATAACTCACGACTATAAAGCCACAGACCAAGCCGCCAAACATTTCAACAAACTATATATCTCTATATACATTTATACCTATTTCATTTAAAATTTAATATTGTATAAAATTGACGAACAATAAGGACAATAGAATTTGTTAAGGTCTGACGGTCCTCTAATACCTATACAACCCGCCCTAAGGAAAATATCAAAACTTATAAATAGTACCTACTTACCTATTTGTTATTCTATCACATGTTTCTGGTACCTATTTGAATTATACTTACATCTATTAATAATTTTAAAATGTGTGGACACAATTATGTAACAGTAGGTATCAATATTTATACTTAGTGTCTAGTATAAATTAAGTAGCAACAGCGGCCCTAACATGAATGACACAAAGATAAGATAGACCGCCTTATCTCTAAGTGCGTCTCTCTCACACTAGTGCCGACGAAAGAGATAGTCATAGAGATAAGCGGGTTTAATTTATCTGTGTCATTCATGTTAAGGCCCGGGCACACCAAACGCGGTTGCGGCGCGTTTGCGGCGCGGACGGTCCGCGCCGTTGTCGAACGGCGCGGGCGGATTTACCATGGCACACCAAAGTAGCCGCGGGACCGCGGCGGTCCCGCGCCGCCGCGGTGTGGCATGGTATATCCGCCCGCGCTTTAGGGCCGCAGCGGCCCTAGCATGCCAGACGGGGTTAAGTTAAACCCGTTAGTCTCTAGGACTAGTTATGTCTTTCGTCAGCACTAGTGTGAGAGAGACGCACTTAGAGATAAGACGTCTTTACTTATCCTTGTGTCAACCTTGTTAGGGCCGCTGGATAAAATAATGCCTAGTTTAAAATTAATAAACAAATGGATATAATAATGCCTAGTATAAAATTTTGTAAGAAATAACAGGATATTATATAATAATGCCTAGTTTAAAATTAATAGCAACTTGATATAATAACGCATAGTATAAGTAGCAGCTGGATATATTATTGCCTAGTATAAAATTGGTAGCAACAGCCTAGTTATACCTATACCTTTTGATTGTCTTCGTTAAAATTGGTAAATTGTATAAAATAGAATCTTAGTATCTAATTACAAAATTAATTTCCTAATAAGTGTCGCAAGGTGTTCGCCGTCTTAAAATAGTGCTTATCGATTGATAGAAATGTATACAACAGATTCTTCTTAGATAAATTATGTAGAAGGTCCTTTTATTTATTTGTTCATTAAAGCATCAGTGACGCAGGAAGAGTTTCGCCAGACGCGCCTACGATGGCCTTGGGCGAGCAGCATACAACTCGCTTAAACACTGTTTGCGCTGCGGCCCTAACATGCATGGCACAAAGATAAATTAGAACCGTTTATTTCTAAGTGCGTCTCTCTCACACTAGTTCCGACGAAAGCGATAGTCATAGAGATAAACGGTTCTAATTTATCATTGGGGCATGCATGTTAGGGCCGCTGATTGCTCGAGCCACGTTTGCGATACTGCGGCCCTAATATGCATGGCACAAAGATAAATTAAACCCGTTTATCTCTATGACTATCTCTTTCTTTGGCACTAGTGTGAGAGAGACGCACTAAGAGATAAGACGGTCTATCTTATCTTTGTGTCATGCATGTTAGAGCCGCTGAGACAAAAATACATAAGTATACATTTTTGTAATGGTGTAAGTCCAGGAATATTACATTCACATAGTCACATATGATTTGTCTGTACTTATTTCTCTCAGAGCTTTTACCTATCTAGACGTTAACTTACTTAGTTATTCTTACGCACCTAAATTTGAATGTTCACTGTGCCCTACGCGGGTAACACGAAAACTACAAGCACCATTTGTAAAGCCTTTGGAAAATGTTTCTCTTCTTTTTCTCCCTGTTTCAGTCTTTTGACTTGTCGCGCCGGCGTCAGTCGGCCTTGTCGTCCTTGCGCGCGCACGCGCCGTCGCTCCCGCTGTCGCTGCCGCCTTTGTGTCTGCGTTCAATCACAATTTCATTTTACTATTTTTTTTTCCTTAAATTATGTACTTGGTCGTTATCGGGTTGGTATCATAACGACTACATTGTCAAAATGACCAAATCATCATACGGTCCAGATCTGAGAAGGACCATCTCCGCAGAAAGCCTATATCTCCGAATTACTTGGTAGCAAGGTTCTCGAAAATACCACATCTTTAATTGACTACATCTCAAAAAGACCAAGTAGCAAATTAACTTACTGAATTTGTTTCTGTGCAAGTTCATAGGAATTTTTGTTCTGTACACATCTATGCGAAGGCGTGGGTAAAAGCTAGTACGTATTATATTTTGATGTTAAAGTTTTACGCAGAAAATAGCTCTGATTAATACCAACATTTTGCCATCTAGTCGTTTTGCTACCTGGTCTTTTTGAGACATGGTCTATTAACGATTTGATCTTTTCGAGAACCAGTCGTTTTGCTACCAAGTCATTCGGAGATATAGGCTTTCTACCAGTGGCGGAGCGTCCAATATTTCCTAAGGGAAGCCGGAAGAATTGGAACCGTACGTGCGAGTCTGAAATTTAGTTACAGTAACATGGACTTCACTCACAGCTAGCCGTAGCTTTCTAGCTTGGTAAAGCCGTCAGGAATCGGCTTGTAGGCAGGCTTCGCCACTGCTTTCTACGGAGATGGTCCTTCTCAGGTCTGGACCTTATGATGATTTGGTCGTTTTGAGATTGTAATCGTTATGGTACCAACCCTCATTATCAACCTGGTCTTCATATTTGTAAATTGAAATAAGACACTAGTTGTCCGTCAGTTATTTCACTTGCTGCTAAATAGTAACAATGATGTATTAAAAAGATAAATCGTGTAAAAGTCTGGAAATAAGTCATTTAGTGGTGGTTTTTATAGGCAATCGTTAGAAGACACGACTATATGGTGTCTCCCCGTATGCAACGTTTCTATTATGTACCGAAGGAAACTATTCAGGGAAAGTTTAGTATATATCCTATAATAGGTACATAAGAGTTTCCTCCAGGAAGGAATGTATGAAACATTACGTTTTTTTCTGTTTCCGTATCAAAATAAATTAATCCGTTTTGTGCTGTTTTAACTAAATTGGTTTGAGCAAACGTGTGTTTAACTCATTAAAGCATCTCAAACACTTGGCTTTTGCACCTGTTTCTCTGTCTGTCTGTACGTCCGTAGGTACAAATTTCGAAAGCAAAGCAATAGGATCAAAGGAAGGGTCATATGAATGGGCTCTGTTGAAATATTACACAACAATTTTTGTATTCTTTTTTATAGCCGAAATTTACCAACCCAAAATCTTATTGTTCATGCTGATAGAAAGCTACCTACGTACATTTTACATGAAAAATGCAAACAAATGTTATGGTTTATGAGAAAACGAAATAAAACGGAATAATCTTTGCGGTGGTCGTATAACACTCAAGCCGACATTGCAGAAAAAGATTTTCGGAAGTTATCGGGTCATTCTCAATATTCGCTATTTTTAAACGTCCGCCTGTGAGAACATATTATTATCCATCTAATTATAACTGCAGGGTTTTGAAAAACTTATATATCAAAGTATGTGCCGTAAAAGTATTATTGCAATAAAAATATTTGTGATAACGAATAAGAAAACTACTTCGAACCGCTGTGTCCGCCACGTGCCTGTCAACCTACAAGCAAGAATTTATTTTATAACTCAAGATGTTATATATCAGCAGTAAGATATGAAACCATAAATTATAATACCTAATACAGTAAAACTTTAACACAGAAGTATTTTTCTGAACTAGAATTATACCTAGGTCAGCAAATAAATTAAATTACATAATTGAAATAACTTAATAAAAATCCGTTTTATTTTACAAAATATGCATGGAAAAACGCAACAGTTAGTCTTACTTGGACAACAAATAAGCTTGGTCTTTTTTAAGCCTACTGCGGCCCTAACATGCATGCCACAAAAATAAATTAAAGCCGTTTATCTCTGTGACTATCTCTTTCGTCGGCACTAGTGTGAAAGAGACGCACTTAGAGATAAGACGGTCTATCTTATCTTTGTGTCAAGCATGGGCGTTTTCATAATTACCCTGGGCATATTTTTAACCTACCTGGCAGTTTATAATGTACCTGGACTCCGATTTTTAAAACCTTAATAACTTCTTTATATCTTATCCGATCTGTGGCAAAAGTACATCTTTACAGAGAGTATCAGGAAGTCGTTGTTATATTTAACTAGCTTCTACCCGTGACTTCGTCCGCGTGGAATTAGGTTATAGTTATTCCCTCGGGAACTTTAAAAATTTCCGGGATAAAAAGTATCCTATATCCTTCCCAATACCTTCGAGAATATGTGTACAAAGTTTAATGATGATCGGTTAAATAGTTTTTACGTGAAAACGTAAAAAACAAACTTAAATTCACATTTATAATATTAGTAAGGATAGTGAAGTAAATAAGATTAACTTCCTAAGCTTTTGCGAATGACCCTTACCTTCGTTTAATTTTATAGGTAAGTAGGTGCAGGACCCTCGGCGCGCGAATCCAACACGAAATTGACCGGCTTTTGTATTTTTTTAAATTGGCACCATCAGCCAGCCTCGTCATCATTCCACCCGAAAGCCATCCACCGCTAGATATAGGCCACCCCCAAAGATTGCCGGTGCTCTAGATGGGCACGTGTACCCGATATTTACCTACGGGTAAATACGAAGGTATGTATTATTTCTTCTATTTTGAAAGTTTATCAAGCTTAGTCTAAAAAGCCACTTATTTAAACGAATTGAGGCAATTATATCGTTAATTATCTTAACTTAAATTTTCCATAGCCAAAAAACCCCTTCTATTAAACTTATTATGATCATTATTTGGACACAACACATTTAAATTTATGATATATCTACTCCTCTTTATTAGGAATAACTTAATAAGTAACGTTGCGGCCTGACTAATTGCGATTTTGAAAGAAATAAAGTTAAATAAAATGTTTCTAAATATTTTTCTGCCTTATTAATTGTACCTGACCGTCAGTCGTTATTTTTCCCGCAGCCATTAATTAGCTGCCAAAAGCGGTAATTCTATTGGCTTAATTAATTGTTTTACGATATTGGATAAGCGAATTGATTTTTGTATCCCCAAATTATGAACTTAATTAAACTTGCTTTAAATCATTTCTAAATATTTTAATAACATAATCAGCTCATTTTCACAAAAGTATCTACCCGTTAAATTGGATAGATACGGGTAAGTACCGCTTAGGGTATTTACCTGGCTAGGTAGGTAAATAAGGTAAATATTCGCTGCCCTTATCCGGCCGGGTGTCACCGGGTAACACACTGACCGATCCTGCGCTGCTCGGCATCCAGCGGAATCCCACATCCTTTACCAGCTCACCGGACCACCTTTGCCCGTTTCCTATACTCAGAAAACTAATTATTTTGGTTACCAATGGTTATGATTTGACATTTGCCGCATAGAAAACGAATCAAAACACCATTCCTTACATACTTAACGATTTGTTTTCTGAATATAGGAACGCTTCGGAGAGGTCTGTCCACGCTACGTAGTCTTCTGATACGCGGTCCCCACTTGAGAACTCTTCGGCCCCCCAGTTGGATCTGTTCTACGAGTCCACTGTCACTTAAGTACGTTTAGTAATTCTCTGGGGTATTTTTTATTATTCTTGATGGGCCTTCGCTTTACCACATGAGCTATGTCGGTTATGCGGTTTTCTGCAACGTTTAAGGAATTTCTAGAGGTAAATTTATATTATAAAAATACGCGTGCCAAGCCGGAGCGAGTCGCTAGTAATAAATAAATATGTAAATCATTGTTTAGAACTTAAAATCAATTTTCTTTTCTTTGGAAACCTTTTCGATAATTGTTTAAAATAAATGATTCTGCGCCGCAGCCTAAATGGAATGGATTGATTCATCCAAAACAATCAGAATGATTTTGTCAGTCCTAAGACTTATTTCCAAACTTTTGCTAAATATTACCTGGGGGTCTATTCGGGAACGTCTAAGTGATACTGCAGCGACCCGCGAGCGAGACTCGCATCTCGTTCTTACGCATTACACGTCGTGCGAAAGAGTGGGATGAGAAAACTCGCTCGCGAGTCGCTACATCACTTAGCGTTCCCGAATAGAGGCGCTGATTGACTATTCTAATGTACTTATAGGTAATAAATAAATATATCACAACTGCAACAAAAAAGGAATGAAAGTTCTATGGAAAGAAAAGGCATCGGCGGAGTAAGCTAACATAAACTATGTACCTACTTATTCGACGAGGGTTGCTCCAAAAGTTTTTACATCAATTTTCACGGCCTCCGTTTACTTTTTTATGAAATCACATCACCCTAAAATTATAAATGCAAATGTTTGTGAGTGTGTGTGTAAGTTAGTATGTTTGTTACTTCTTCACGCTGAAACGGCTCAACAGATTTGAGTGAAATTCGGAATGGTCGGTATATTTATCTGATATTACTAATTTACAAGCCTTTACCTGCTACTCGGACTGCGTGGAACATGTTACCTACTGACTTTTGGAATTCACAAATAAAAACCCACTCCCGCTTCACACTTGGGAGGATGATCTTAGAGGATGATGAGTGAGAATAAGTAAGCTAGTCATTTAGAAAGTATTTATAAGTATCGAGGTGTATAGTGGTGTAGATATCTATGTGATAACGGTTAATTGGCCGTGTGTAGGCACGGTCATCATTGTTTTATGGACGACAATGGAAGTTTTTTGACGGAACAGCGCCAAAACGGCACGGCTATGCTAACGAAATACTCCAAATTCCTCACTTTTTGCGTGTCATATATTTAGAAGCTCGCGCGATTATCCGGCAGCGCGGGTAACGCGGCATCCCGGGTGCTGTGTACAAACGGCCAGTACCATAACCATGAGTTGCGCAAGCCGCTCTCGCTAGCGTAAACTATCGCTCGGTCCCTTTTACTTGTATCGGCAACAAGCAGTATTTCCGATAGTTTACGCTAGCGAGTACGTTTTGCGCAACTCATGGTAATGGTACTGAGTACGCAGGCCATTTGCAAAGCACGACTTTCAGAGAGTCAAACGAGGCAAAATAACAATTTGGAGGACTCTTTCGACCTTCGTGAGAAAGGGGATTTAAAATGCTTTGATGGCTAGTGATTAAGGAAGCCATTTGTAGATTTGAGAGCTTTCGAAAAAATGTTAGGTTTATATTTATTGCATGTATCGTATGTACTGGCTTAAAATAAAAATAAAAGTAGTAAACATAATTATAATTTAAAACTTACGACGATATTTTACAAATATACTACTATAGTGGGGCCAATTCGAAAGGGTGTCTTAATTTTAAATTCCCTAAACTTTAAAATAAGAAACGTCAACCTCGATTTTGTACTTTTTTTTTTATTTTTTTATTTTTATTTAAACAATTTTTTTTTACATGTTATCAGATATGATACAGCACGAAAACCTTACGATTTATCTGCGCTGCAGAGCCGTCTTAATTATTTTTACTTATCTCTTATTCTATACATCCCAATTGGTTCTTTATATAATATTTTTTAAGTTTACATCTAAAAGTTTTGCAAGATTTGTTCGAGTACATTATTTTTAGATCCTCCGGTAATTCATTTACAATAGTCGGTAAAAGATATTTAAGCGTTCGAGTACCATATACATTATTGTGCTTTGGTTTGATATATTTCTTTCTGATATCTATAGTTCTAAGATTTTTAGGCCGTTTATATTCATATAATTGACTTGGTTTAGGTTTTTCGATAAGTAAGGACATTTTTATTTTGTCGTAAACATTTAAGACATTGCAATATTCGAATAAACCTTGGTCATTTTGTTTGAACTTACATTTGATTTTTCTAGGAACAATTATTTTTAACATTTTTCGTTGTAATTTGCACACTCCCTGAATATACGTTTTGTACGTCCGACCGTAGCTGTTTAGTCCGTAACCGATGACAGAGTCAGCTAAGACCATGTATAAAAGTCTCAAAGTTTTATACTGCACCAAGCTGTCAAAATCAAGTCTGACGTTTCTTATTTCAAGTTTAGCTAGTTTTAAATTTAGCAAATCCATGTTCGAATTGACCTCATTACAAGTTCAATATGTATACTAAGTTTCATACAGCTAAAAACTTTCGTAGCAACCATCGTCCTTAAACTTAATAGTCTTGCCTTGTCAACGTCATCACCCTCCAGCCTCTTATGTGTCATCCCTCGATTTTGGAGTGCCAACCGCCCGAGCTGAAGAATGAACTGATAGAAGATATTTAACTAAATGTGATCGCGACTTGCGAGTTTGCTTTAATGTCACTCGATGTTTATATTTTGAAAATACATACAGTTGATGGTTTATTGCGGAAATATCGACTTAATATTAATCGAATAAGGTACCTGCACCATGTAAGGCCCAGTGCCTAATAAAGCCCACATTAAAGAAAACATGCTAAAAATAGTGCGGCGATTTGAAGTTTCGACAGTTCATACAATAGACAAAATGGCCGGCCATCGCCAAAGCACTCGGCCGCGTCCTGTTCATACCTGCGGTCACAAAATAGCTGCACCCGTGACCGCACGTGACGATTTGCTAAAACTGGCCTTCAAAAATCGTAAGTGTCTTGCCTAAAATTGTTAATTCTTTATGCTTTCAGGTATCTCTTTGATGTAAAATCTTTTTAAATTGTTTTTATGCAAGAAATCGCTGTGGTATTTTTTTGGCGAGGGTAGTTAGAGTAACTACCGTTTTTAAAAAGGCCGGGCCTTTTTATGGGATTGGGTGCCAAATAAAGCCCAAACGATTGTTGTTAACAAAATGTTTTTAATAAATAGTAAATGTTGATTCCAAAGATCATTTGTCTTCTTTTTAAGTAAAGTAATAAACGACTCTTATATAGAAATGCAGTTTTACTTTTTTTGCTTAAGATAATATATTTTTTGCTGTTTATGTGTTAGGTGGGCCATGGTGCAGGTACCTTATTACTTGAAGGACAACGTTTCCCATACTTTCATTTTACTAATAATATTCCAATACGCCATAAGCAAGATTCTGTCAGATCACCGATTTTCAATTGTTACAATAGAAATGTTATGTACCTACTTAGAAGCTCATTTATTCCAATGAAAAACAAAATGGTAAAGTAATTGAAGGGTCGGAAATATACCTATACATAGTGCCTTTTATTATCTTGAAAAAATGCGCGGATTAGCGATAAACGAATTCCAAGCGAACGAAGCGCGAAGTCGCGGGCTAAATTATCTCGTCCTAAATTATAAAAATTCTAAGTATAGACATTACAAAAAAGTTATACAGGGATAATAAAAAAATCGTTTTAGAGCTTTTTACCGGTTGGGAGTTACTGATGGGATTTTGATAGAATTTTAACAAATGTATAAGGAAGGTCCGATCAAAGGGAGCATCAAATCTTTGTTTCATTGTAGTCGACTGACTTCGAAAAAGGATGCAGCAATTTTAAATTCAAGGTGACGATGAAGACGTGCGGCGCATTGCGCGTGCGTGGTCGCGTGCATAGTTAGTTTTAATAAATGAATGCGTTACTTACGTGCTGCTAATCAAATGTTTTGATTTCTTTTCCTTTTCTGTGCTTACACTTGGAACAAGCATCGGATTGACAGCGCCTTTCTCGCTCTAAAGACAACGTAGGATAATATCATTAGTACAAATATGTAAATAATTAATTAATCAAAAAAAAACGAATAAAAACAACTACCTGGAAGAGAATACTTGTTCAATTTTTGTAGTAGGTTCTGGGTCGTGGGGTTGGTTGAGTGTTTCGTGTTAGTGTTCATACCTTGGTGGGGGCAGAAGAGGTGGAGGGCCCGGCGACGGGCTCCGCCTGCAGCTGCGACTGGCTGTTGACGTGGCCCATCTTCGACAGCGGAGGGTACTTGAACGAGTCGGAGAAGGCGAGACCGCGCCTTAACGATGCTCTGTAAAACCCACCCACGGCTGAGTTCCAAGTAAGGCTAATAAATTGTTGTGTTGTTGTTGTAATTGTTGTTGTTGTCTATTCTCATCTTAAATCCAGTTAACATCGTAGGTTACGGAACATTAATAAAAACAAAAAATACTTTTTTGAACATTACATGATCTCACGAGTTGTACTCAATCATTTGGTTGGTTAATCTGTAGTAGGTCCTGTACAACATGCTAAGTTTAAAATGGTATTGTGTGAAGTCGAATAATATTATGTATCATCATCATCATCAATATTTCAGCTGTAGGACATCCACTGCTGGACATAGGCCTCCCCCATCGATTCCAAAAGGGCCAGTTGAAAGCGGCCTGCATCCAGCGTTTTCCTGCGGTCTCTTTTAGGTCGTCTGTGGTCGTCATCTTGTGGGTGGACGTCCTTCGCTGCGCTTACCGCAGCTCAATTACGTAGCACAATTGGTATCGGTTTGGCTCGAAATGCAAACCAATTTAGTTTTCTCTCTGTGTAAATAAGGGTACAATTGGTTTACTTTCCGCGAAAGCGATACCAATTGGTGTTACGTAATTGAGCGGCAGGTCCGTGGTCTCCATTCGAGAACTTTTCAGCCCCATCGGCCATCCGTTCTGCGTGCTATGTGCCCCGCCCACAGCCACTTCAACTTGCTAACCCGCAGCTCAATTACGTGACACAATTGGTATCGGTTTCGCTCGAAATGTAAACCAATTTAGTCATCACTCGATGTAAATAAGGATACAATTGGTTTACTTTTCGCGAAAGCAATACCAATTGTTGTTAGGTAATTGAGCAGCCGGTGAGCTATGTCGGTAACTTTCGTTTGTCTACGGATCTCCTCATTTCTGATTCGATCTCGCAGAGAAACCCCGAGCATAGCCCTGATGATAATGATGATGATGGCTTCGAGGTTAAGGTACACGTTTGGTCACAGAGAAATAAGAGTAAACCTCCTGGACCTTTGGAACACTTCATGTTACCTGGTGGGGCTCGGTGGCGGGTAGCTCGTGCCGCGGTGATCGGGCGAGAGGTACTGGTGGCGGTATAAGGCTGCCAGCCGATTTCGTTGTAACAGCTCCTGGTGCGACTGGTATAATTTTTCCGACGCCGTCTGCGGACTTTGCCTGCGATATTAGTTAATATGTATCATGAAAAGTTTCTTAGGTTCTGTCTGATTCGACGATTAGTAACAAACTGCGTCCTGAAACCACTTTAGTATTAAAAATACTAACTGGCTTTTCACAACAAGGTTTTACCTACTTCATACATAGGTGACTTAACTTGGCCCGATGAAAGCTTTGGTAGCCTAAAGTGGCCGATGCGCGTTGATCGAGCAGAGGTCGTTAGTGTGAACTCCACCAGTCCCTCTTATCATGACACGAGACCTATGCCCAGCGGAGGGATTATATAGGCCGACAATGGATACAATTCGAAACGACGTCAACTTAATTTAAAGTTTCCTTAACTTAAAAATAAGAAACGTCAAATCACGTTTATTTTGTATAGCACGAAGCTGTCACAAAAGAGTTAACGTTTCTAATTTCAAGTTTAGCGACTTTTAAATTTAGCGAACACATTTTCGAATTGGCCCCAATATTATTTTTATTATTTAGTACATAATTAATTCACAAAACAATATTTTTATTAATTCTTATCGATGCCAGGCCAGTCAATTCAATCTCTAAATATTATCTAAAAGCTCTCTTCATAAGCATCATTTAACGTATTTGAAAATGATTGGTCCTGTAAACAATAATTACATCGTTTGTTTTTGTAGCGTGATAAAATGTAAATATTTTTAATTGGAGAATAAGTTATTCATGGTGAAAATGTAGGTACAAATTCAGTAATAGATAGAATCAGTGGTCCCTTGGAGTTAAATAAAATGCAGGCAGGTATAGGTATCGCCACGAGAGTTGAAGTCACGCACACCGCGGCATGTCATGTGTGGACAAGACAATTTCGTTCAAATTTTTGTGTTTTGTTTTGTATGGCATTGTGTACTTGTGTGTGTAATCATTCACCTCAACTCTCGTGGCGATACGCATAGTATAGTTATGGTCGGTACGGGGTAGAGGTATGGGTGCGTACTGCTGTGGGTGGCGTGGCGGCGAGGGGTCGAGCGTGAGGTCGGGCAGGCTGTGCACGAGCGCCAGCACGCCGCTCTGGGGCTGCACGCGCAGCGTGCTTCGGCGGGAGCCGCTCGCGCTGCGCGACACCAGCTTCAGCGGCGACACCTGTGCAACACCACACGTCGGCCTATCTGAACCCACTAAGCGTACTTCAACACACACTGCTAGATAAGTAAAGTTTGTACACGCGCCAATGTACATGGGCCACATGAAAAATCTGTATGATCTCTTCATTTCGCCGGTTTAACGAAAAATGTGCCATATTGCGTGGGTAATAGGGATGTTGGTCGAGGTATATTCCGCCCAGTCCCTGTTTATATAATCGTTATCTGCCAGCGATGCATGATCGAACTTTGACAATGTCAATGTGATTGAACCTTGTTTGCCTGTGCACAAAATGATTAGCTACGAATATGATCCAAGCAATCTATCTAGGTACACCTGATAACCTCATTTCTGGTCCATTTTTGGTGCCTTTTTGTGTTGTACCGAAATGAGGTTTTTAAGTAGATGTTGGCTTAATTTTAGGGTTCCCTATCAAATTTCGAAAAAAAACTTTTGCTGTACGTCAGTCCGTCTGTATGTCTGTCAACGATCTTTTTCTCATGAATGGCTAAACGCATCGAAATTTATTGAAATTTGGCATAGTTGTAGTATTCAGAAGCCGACATAAATCAGTTTAAGAATAATTAGGAAAACTAAAATAAATTAGTCATAAACTAACAACAACATGAAAGTCCAAAAAGAAACTTGCCCCTCTTGCGGTACGCTTTTCGAGAGCCCTGAGATTGTGTAGCACAAACTTATTTTTTCAAATTTAAATATGGAATCGTTTAGGAGATATTCGCGAAACAGAAAGTGTGACAGCCCTGAGCCCTCTTTACCTCAGAAACTATGAGTGGTAAAAACATTAAAAAAATACGTATTCTACATGTTTATGTATATAGACTATCGGAAAAAATACGATGGATGGAAGCTTTAGTAATTCTAGAGAAAATTGGAGATTTTCTTGGAGTTTGCTGTTTTTTTGGTGTGCCTAATTCATTTTAGTTTTTCCTAATTACATTACTTTATTCGCGTCTTATCAGGTGAGACTGTGTGGTCAAGCGGAATTGGATTCATAATAATAATAAAATATAAATTAACTAAGTAAATAAAACGTGTTAGTCAATGAACATCGGTAATGTTTGTTTGCCAGAGGGCAAAGCGCTAGGAAGAGAGAGGTAGGTACTATAAAAAATATACTTTAAAGCTATTCCCGATTACAAATCTGATTATTCATAAAAACCGCGTTTTCTTCATTCACCGGCGGGTATTCATTTACTGAAGCACTTACCCTACCTTTTAATAATGGTGACTACAGCTTAGGATAGAATTTATTTTATCAGCTGTATATAGGTTTACCACTGACTTACCGACGGTTGAGGCGACTGCACCACAGTCTCCGATTCGCTCTCGCTTACCACGTTCACGGTAATGGAAGTGACAGCTGCAAAAGTGCATGTGCATTATCAACTTGTTCAGTAGAAATTACGACAGTATCATTTTAAAATAGCTTTTGCTCGCGACTTCGTCCGCGTGGAATCCTCTATAGGTATATTTAAACAAAAATTAATGGTTAAATGTGTTGCTAAGCGCAAAACTCGAGAACGTCTGGAAAATATTTGTTGTAAGTATTTTGAGGAAGGTTCTTATGAAGAGAAACATGGCACGGAAAAACGTAAAAAAAATTTTTCTTTATCTCATTTAACATTTTTCCTAGCATATTTTATTTTGATATTCATGAACCTGTCGTATACTTACACTTTTAGTATTATTTTATTTTTGAAGAAAAAACAACTTTGTTTTTATTTGACTACGTTAAAAAGATCATGCTAGATCCCAATAATGAGAAGGAATTTTATAAGCATAATAGTGAGGGGTAAGATTTTAACGCGATTTAATAAATACGCGTGGGTAACGTACCGTCGTCCGGGTTGAGCGGTGGGATGTGATGCTCGACGGAGCTGCCCGCGCGGTAGTGGTGCCAGGTGCTGGGCCCGGCCAGCGCCTGCGGCTCGTCGTGGGACGCCGCACTGCGGACACCACATTGCTACAAGCTCGCACTAACATTCCTGCTAATCTATACATTATAATAAAATCGTAAGGTGGAAAAAAACTGTACACTAAAGATAACAATAAAAAAATGCGACGGGGGGGCTTCAGAATAAGCAACACAACACACCCCAATCGTTTTTGAATTTCATATCCACGATAAACTTTCACTACTGAGTGGATTTCAATGAGATTTTCGATATATATTAAGGGAAACTTCAGGCAAGACATAGGCTATAGAAATTTTTGGAAATAATACTGGGAGAGGGTAAAAAAGGGGGTTGAAGTTAGTACCCATGGAAACTGCTAATTCGATGAGTTTATAAGCTTGAAACTTGGTATAAATACAATTCACAACAAATAATTAGGTACCTATACTTTGTAGAAAAAAATTAAACTACCCTTGAGGTGCCTTGGGGTTAAACTTTGTATGGGAAGAACCGATTCAATGTGTATTATCTTGAAAGTTTGTATAAATGCAGTTCAAAACAAACAAGTAGGTAGGCGATCGAGAAAAAAACGAAACTAGCCCTAAAAAGGAATGTCTTAGGGTATTGAACTTTGTATTGGAAAAACTGTTTCCATTTTTTTATCAACTTGAAACTTTATTACTTATAAATGCACCATAAAACAAACAACCTATTCCAATTTATGTCACACTTGGTTTCTGGAATGCCGGCTCGTAGGTATATCGTAAGACGTAGTTACGTCATACCTAACTCATGCCGCAGCAAACAGTTATCTGGTTCTCCAACTATATAAGCTATGTGACAAACTATAAGAACTCTGTTTAAAACTGTCATAGCTAATTAGGTAACCATTAGGTTGCTTCAGCACAACAAATTAACCGTTCATACCTGGTTGATTGCTGAAAACTGGAGAGTCGGGAGTTCCTCGAGCTGCCGCTGGTGGAATGTCGATGCATAGGGTGCCGCAGGCTATGCAGGCCGGGCGGTCGGCTGTCTGTATCAACAATATGCTTGTTTTTCAAAGGGATTAAACGACGCCAGGCAGTAAGGCTGCTCTTGGTATCGTTTCCAAGCGATTCAATTTCCCGTTTAATTTCAACGTCCATGATTTTAAAACGTAAGGCCCGTGGTCGTAAAGCACTATAAAGTTTATCAAGGAAGTGTCTAACAAGCTAGTCGGCATCTCTGGCGATACCAGGGCGGGATCATTTTTGCTCAAAGGCTGAGCCTAGCCGGGGCAGCGTGGAGACGCCTCCAACGCCCTGGGCACTATGCCCGTTGTAGTAATAGAGGGTTTAGATTATTTGTAAACAAAAAAACTTCAAAGGTAAATTTTAAAACTAGTTTCCGAAACTAAATTAACTTCGGTATCTTTTTCAAAACTTGAATAGGATAAGTGTATACTTAAACTAATACATTTTGACGCAGAGGTCTTGTGAGATTTAGGAAGTTACCAAATTATTCGGTAGTAAAGAATATTGTTGAGTTTCGCGGCGATTTGAATCGAATCATACCGTCGAAAGAGTCCGTATTGATGGAGGCCTGCGAGTAGTCGTGCTCGGTGGAGGCGCCCATGCTGCGGTGGAGCATGACGGCCACGCGCTCACGCGCCTCGCGCTCAATGTTCACGTCGTCGGAATTTACCTTAACCCCCTGCACGTAACAAATATCCTATTACATAATGTGGTGTGATTTTGTAACGTGCGCAGCGGCTGATAAGCGGATGAACGAAACTATTAATTTAGACCGTAAGAAAAAGTCATTCGGTTCAAATTTGAATATGTGCATCGCTGATCAGCCACTGCGTATGTTAGAGAATCACATGGCGGGAAAGAGGCATTATTCTCATTTGCTTGCTGTTTCAGTATACAACAGCGTCCTAGTCATCGATTACTTAGCTGGCCAAACAACAGATTCCCAATGCTCATTCTCCACTCCCACGGGAGTTATGGATTTTGTATGATTTATAACTCCCGCTAACGGCGGGGCGTATAGATCAGCTAAATCGGCTATAGCTGCTCTACACGCCTGCGTATAATACCACCCTTTCCGAGCAAGTGTGATTGATGAAAAAATATTTACACTACTAGATTGTGTTATAAATAAAAATCGTAAATAATACGAAACCTCTCACTGGAAACCTAGATAGAGCCACTTGATTCATTTGTGTAATTCTGTTAAGAGTTCAGCGTAGCGTCAGCGACGAGGGCACATTACATTTGGACTATGCAAATTATATTTAAAAAAGTTTAATGTTCCCTCGTCCCTGCGCTGCGCTTTGCACGTTATAGAATCACACCACTGGACTACAGCAACATTCATTGACACGCGGCGGCTTACTTACCAAAGCATATTCGGAGGACGAATCCATTTCCACTTCGGAAAGGTCTCGCAATGGATTTCTAGCAAACCATACACCTATGTCGTATGTGAGTTTCCCTTCTTTGAATTTTTGGTCCCAGAGCTAGAACAAAATGTATATTGAAAGATATTTACACAATACACAAGACCGTTAATCCGTTAAGCTTTAATTAACGAAGTTAACATTTCGAGTAACGGATTAACTTTTAAGTTAACTTTAAAAATCGTTAACGGACTCATTAACTTCCGTTAAAACAATTAAAATCGTTTAATCGTCAATTAATTACCTACTTTTTGCCAAAACCACCGCGCAGACCGCGCCGCGCTACGAAAAATACGTTCTGACAAGTACTACGTTCGGACCGGTCGGTGGTGATCGCACGCAGACCATTATTTTATTAATTTTTACATGTCCTACCAAAACTTCCATAGCCCATACCAACATTTTCTTATAAGTAAATCACCAACGCAACGACTTATAAAATGCAATTTCTATCAAGATTTTAACGATTAACGTTAACTTCCGTTAGATCTTCTGAAATATAAAGCTTTAACGTTTAACGAAGTTAACTATTTCATTAACGGTGACCAGCTATGTTAATGCCTATACGGTAAAACGTTTTCAATATCTCCTGAGCGTGTTAAAGTAAGTTTGTTACTAGTAGAGGAGACGTGGTGGCCGTAGAAAGTTTTCATAGCAATTTATAATTGAATTAATTTTAATTTTAAAATTGCTATGAAAACTTTTCGATAGGCATGTTTGTTAATAAATTATATTTGATAAAAAATATGTCTCGTCAAGTTATCTGATGGGTGAAGGTCGGTCTCCCACGTCTCTTAGACTATACCTTGATAGTGGCTTGCGGGTTAGCATCCTTGGCGGGCTCGGAGAGCACGAAGCTGTGGCACGCGGAGCCGACCTCGTCCACTATGACGAACACCAGCGCTACCATCTCTTTGTTGTTTCTCGTGCTGAACCTCGGAAAGTGTAGCATCCTATCCACCATATACTTAGGCCTATAAGAACGTCGCTCGCATTAGCTTCTAAATAGTACTTAACATTAGAATAATTCGCACAGTGCAGCGCACGCATCGACTGTTTACAAAATGAGGTTTTCGTAATCATACTTACCTTATTAATTTGTAAGGATAAACACTGCCTTTCGAGAGCTTTTTGCATATAAGCAACATATCCGTTAATAAAATAACTCGAGCTTCAACCTGCAATTTAACAAAGTCGTCATCGTAAACTGATTAATTTTATTTGAAAAATACTTAATTAATTGAAATTCGCAACAGCAGTGACAAATTCGCAATAGTAATAGCTTCGCGTTAGGGGAAGGAACATTTTCATTTATTAACTCTTTCACTGCCATGAAGCGCTACGCGTTCTCTTGTTGTTCCGCTATGTAGAACAAACTCGCTACGAAAAGAAATCAGGGCTACCGAGCTTTTGGCAGTGAAAAGTGGCAGTTAAAATAAACTATACCCACACCTAAATAGTGGCACGTAGCGCGCACGCTAGGTACCCGGATGCATCCGAACCGCATACAAATCGCTTCACGTAAAGAGAGCGCTGACAGCCATACATTATATATTTATATCCGTCAGCGCTCTTTTTATGTGACGCGAACTATAATATACTTTATATCTACAGTAATGAATTAAGTAACGTAGAGCTTGCTTGCCTCTTTCACGTTGTCCTTGTATCGGAGGTCCCCTTGGTGGATCAAAGTCCTACTGTGACAAGGCATGCAATTAACCATCGGAGCTCTCAGATTTAGTTGAGAATACATTTTAAAATACTTGTCCATGTCGTCATCCTTGAAATCCTAAAAATTTAAATATGTTTACATAATATTTTAGATATCATAGCTAGATAGCTGTGGATGTTCAGCCGTGAAACGATCGTAGCGGGCCAGCTATTAAAAATGTGTAAATGCGCTCCGTGAGTCACAGACGGTGGTGGTGGATTATGCTGAGCCAGTGTCCCATTCACTGCTGCGACGACACACACCACCATTTTGTATGGTAGGTATAGTTTTTAATTTATATTACTCTATGTCTTCTGTGTTAGTGAACAAATGTTCCTTTTCTTTCCTTCATTCTTTTAAACTGGAATGGGTGTTCCAGTGTGAGCCGTTATACCCGTCTTTACATTTGCACTCCCTAGAGTGACGAATTGCTAACGTCTCTATGACGAAGCACTCCCATAATATTTTAAGTATCTCATTTATCACTGAAAATTGTAGTTCTATGTGGACGAAGTCGCGGGTAAAACCTATCTCTACTTAATAATATTCTACTAATATTATAAATGCGTAAGTTTGTTATTGTATTTATTTATTGTATGTCTGTCTGTATGTTAGCTCCGTAACTGCTAAATGGATTTTTGTGAATCTTGGTATAGGTACCAAGTTTCAATTACCTTCGGTCCTGGAATTGGACATGGGTACTTTTTATCCCGAAAAATTCAACAGTGCCCGAGGAATTAACCGAATTCCACGCGGAAGAATTCGCGAGCAGAACCTAGTAATATTTATTATAAAGGTGAAAGTATAACGCTAAAGCTATTGAACGGATTTAGATAAAACTTGGCAAATATGCAGAACCAGATATTTTAATTTTTCATTATGTCCTTACCAAATAACATGCTGTAAAGGGCAAAATTTATTTTTATGAAATATCCCAGATGATAAAATAATTATTTTCAATTTATTCTAGGTACACGAAATAAGTACACCTAAATATCTTATAATTTTCAAAATACTTTTTATGAAAATACTGAACCGATTCTAAAAAATAATGTATATGACGAGATATTAAGTAATATTTATTGTTTTAGTGCGTATAATTATTACAGAATCGGACTAAGAGCTGGTGTGAGTTGTAAGCCCGTCGCATATTTAGCTGTATTATTTATTAATATACCAAGCTTTAAATATATTGCTCGGTATTTTAATATATACTATAGCTAAAGTGACGGGCTTTAGTCGTATAATTTCCATAGTAACATTATAGAACAATGCTAATTAAAAACTTACCATTTCGTAAACATCAATCGAGTTGACGATTATGTCAAATTTTTCTAACTCTTCTCGTTGTCGTATTGAGCGGTTCAAGTCCAACACGTAGTTTTTGGCAAACGTTTCCTGGTCAACAAAATAAATATTGTCTATTCTATTGTAAAATTTAATTCTTAAAAGGATGCATATTGTAATAAAAATAATGTATAAGTAATCCATACAATTCATACAACATTATATGCGGAAATAATTCCGTCTGTCTGTTAGATTTTTACGGCCAAATCGCTGGACCGATTACGATGATATTTGACAGAAATCTACTTTCGGGTCTAAGGAAGAAAAAGGTGTAATTTATCCCGGAAAAGTGCACAGATCCCGTAGGACAGTGATAAATGAAGAAGTCGCTGGCAAAAGTTTGTAGGAGAATAATGAAAATAAAAATAAAAATATTTATTTTGCAAGTAGGCCACATGGGCTCTTGTACATGTCTGAATCTACCGGCGCTTCGAAAGGTGACACCTGCTGAGAAGGAACGCCGCAAGAAACTCAGCAGTAAGTCTTTTTTCAACTTTGGCAGTGGAGTTTTATCTAAAAACGAACACAAAAAGTGCAACATAAAAACCTAATGGGTACAAATTAATTCTAATAAATAACTGATAAGGGAGATGTATAGTCTCCGCGTCTGGAAAAGTTAAGTGACTTAGAGATGTATAAAGTCTCTAAGGGTCATAATAATAAAAATAAAAATTGGAACAAAGAAACATCTAAATCGATTAATCTAGGTTAAGTCTCCACGGTCAAGTATAAAGATGGTGATGTAAGTTCTCCAAAAACATTTCTTCTCTTAATAATACAAATATACGAATATGAAAAACTATCAAATAAAATTACCATAGCGATGAGCGCGGTGCGTTCGGGCTCCGTCTCGGTGTGCGCGATGATGCGGCGCACGATGAGCGCGTACTTGGTCAGCCGCTGCATCGGCTTCACCATTATGTCTGACAACTGGAGCCTGCAAGATCACATCGTGCATTCAATTTACTATTTCTATTTGTTACTCTATTCATATAGAAATCAGGTCAGGTATTATTCTAAATACTCTTCCTTTTTACTGTGAGTCTGGCCCTTGGAGTGCAGCAAGCGCCTAAGGGCAGCGACGCGACCGTCACGCTGGCTGCTTTCCTGCGCTAAAGGCTTAGCGTAGCCAGCGCAGGAATGCAAACATGAATGACACAAAGACAAGATCTCTCTTATCTCTAAGTGCGTCTCTCACACTAGTGCCGAAGAAAGAGATAGTCATAGAGATAAACGGGTTTAATTTATCTTTGTGTCATTCATGTTAGGGCCGCTGTGTGATGGACGCCGCGGGACCAAGTCTTCACATTTGTTTTGGTAAAATTTTGATTTAATCTTAGTTTAGAATCGTTGCTGCTATACAGTGACCACGCCGCCGGAATACGTCACTTGACGCTCACTTCGATTCGCCTGGGTGCAAATAGTCCTCATCCGAAACAGGTAATGAGTACACGTTAAATATTATATAACAGCGTACCGATATAGTGAATAATATGTTTCCATCGGTAAAACTCGGATCTCAATCGGAAGACGACGGGACCCGAAGTGTCAATTAATTATTGTATTAAATGAGTGACATGTTTATATTCATTTATATGAAACTTTATTATTTAGTGTCAAATGTCAAAATGAAAAATGACAGCATGGTTTGATGGGTACTGGCCCCCAATTCTCGATGCATTCGAGATAATGTCGATTGCGAGATTAAACGTCAGATTCATACAGTTGTGTGAAATGACTGTATGCACTGACGTTTAATCTCGACCGTGGGATTATCTCGAATGTACCGAGAATTGGGGGCCTGCTGAAGCTAATTGAGAGAGCACGATAAATACGAACTTTTCCGATAAAACACGATGGAAACTAATTATGCACTACATCTGTATTAACTTTTCCTTTGCAAAGGCATTATGCTGTAAAATTTAATAAAAGAATAAAATCTAATCTAATGATTTAACGGTATTAATTAACTTTTGTTCTTTAATTTAAAGTTTACTCTATATTTCCTTGTTTAATACTTCATTAATTATGCATCTAACAATTATAAATAGACTAGCTTTTGCCCGCGACTTCGTGCGCGTGGAATTCTGTTCACGCTATACCCTCAGGAACTATGCATTTTTCGGGATAAAAAATAGCCTATGACCTTCTCATGGCTTTCCTAGTATTTATATTTTTTTTAACCTGTGTATTTTTGCTTGTGAACATTTCAGCCTTCTAGGTAGCTCAAGCTGTTTTGAGCTTGCATTGATACAATGCGTTTCCATACAAACTTTTACACTCCTAGGCACTCCTTCTTAGGGGTGGTTAAATTTTTTCTAGAACATACCTAATTGTATGATTTGAGGATTATTTATATCAAGTTTTAGGTTTGTGAACTCATAATCAGTTTTTCCAATATTTGAGTTAGATACATACCTGTTACAAGATTTTTGGGCGTGACACCAAGTCAAATACATCATGAACTCTGTGTTATTAGAAAGTGAGCGGTAATATTCCAAAGCTTTTGATTGCTCACTGACATATTTCTCGTAGGGATGAAAGAGATCACGAAAGCGGCAAAAGCCCGCCGACATAAAATTGGTGTTAAAACTGAAACACAAATGCAATCGGATGAAGTTCTTGAAATTACGTAATTTAAATACGGTTGTAATAATGTCCTTACGGATTTCCGTTATTGATTGCGTCTGCCAGCATGGGGTAGATGGCGATCTCCCAGAAGGCGAGGCTTGCGTTGACCACGTCCGGGATGTTCAGAAACAACTTGGCCGTGTCCACGTCTAGCATCTTCCCGCTGTCCTGCAGGGCGTGCGCCGCTGCCATAAAAACCTACGGAGAAATCGGAATGCAGAGTAGACGACATTCAAAGATCTCAAAAGAAGGATAGGCCTATCAGTACAATTTCGTGTAACAAATCTCATAGAAGGTTGCCAAACGCCAGCGCCATGGCATAATCACGTACCCTATTACTGATGTCTTTGTACTTACGACATACACACTAAAGTTTAATATTGCTTGATTCACACGCTTTCATATCTTTGTCGGCGGTGGCTTCGGATGTGCGGTCTCACATGTTGTTTGTGGAATCACTTAAATGGGTGTCAAGGACCGTGGTTGCCATGCGACTGAACGTGCGATGGTGTCATATTCGCTATATGACACCTCAAAAGTAAGCATCGCGAGAATTGCTTTGAGCAGTTTCTTACTATATATTTCAATGACGACATTATTCTACACTGGTTGAATTGACGCCTTAAGGGTGCTCCACAATCACGCCGCGTCGCCACGAGAACGCATACCTGTCTGCTTCACTTATCTACCTATGTGTAAAATTATATTTAGCAAAAAATAAAACCAACTCCAAAATCTTTTGGTAACTAAGAAATAATTACTGGCCGTTAGTTAATTACCCTCAAACATCAGATATATTTGTGGATTCAGTAATAAATCAAAAATATCCATGTCAGTGTCAAGTAACAGTAGGTATGAGGGGTCGTCCTAATACCTACTACAGATGTAGTGCATAATTAGTTTCCATCGTGTTTTATCGGAAAAGTTCGTATTTATCGTGCTCTCTCAATTAGCTTTAGCAGGCCCCCAATTCTCGGTGCATTCGAGATAATCTCACAATCGAGATTACATGTCAATGCATACAGTCATTTGACACAACTGTATGAATCTGACGTTTAATCTCGCAATCGACATTATCTCGAATGCAACGAAAATTGGGGGTCAGTACCCATCATACCATGCTGTCATTTTTCATTTTGACATATAAAATATAAATAATAAAGTTTCATATTGATGAATATAAACATGTCACTCATTTAATACAATAGTTAATTGACACTTCGGGTCCCGTCGTCTTCCGATTGAGACCCGAGATTTACCGATGGAAACATATTATTCACTATACCTATCTGTACGCGACTACGCGATTATCGCGCGAGTAAGCAACCATCGCGACCATCGCGTGATCGCCTAAAATAACAGGGTTGTCCTAATAGAACGCGAATACGCGATCATCGCGCGAATTGAAGACGCAAGCGACCGCGGAGTTAGCTTCGCAGTTTTGCTAATAGGTACATGTATTCCATCATCAGAACCGGCAACTTTTCCTATGAGACCATTTCTGAACTATGACCTTCCCAAACTGGGAACATAGATAAAAACAAAATACAATATATACAGGTTGAATTGATAACGTCATCCATTTTTTGAAGTCGGTTAAAAAGAGAACCGTATGCACTTTATGGCGTCCCGGCGCGGCGTGAATGTAGCGTGCGTGCCCACCATAAGTACCATTATTCGAAGATGTTTCTTTTAAAGCAAGTAAATTGGATGTGAAGACTCAATACTGCAGAAAGGACCCAAAACCAACGTATACTTAATGAACTGGGTCGTGGGAAAAAGCTTTATGCTCAGTCGATTCCACTGTTTATGTTGCATTAAAAGTGATATACCTACACACCCAAGCATCAGTTCATAGAACTGTTTACTTTACATTAAAGGTGATTTACACGAGCGAGCTGCAGCGCAGCTATCAGATTAATGGTACCTATCGTAGAGCCATACTTCAATTCCGCCGCAATAACTCACAAGAACACGTCGCCATCAATCAATTTGCGAAGCAAACAGATCATAGATGAAAAAAGCCGGTCAAGTGCGAGTCTGACTCGCGCGCCGAGGGTCCCGTACTCACCTATGAAAAACAGACATTACCTTGTAGGTTACGGAACCCTAAAAATTAAAAAATAGCTTTTAGCAATCGGGTAACCATTTACAACCTAACTATAAAATAAGACAAAATAGTAGTTTATGCAACGGTTGCATAATGATAGGCCTTAAAACACTAGTGCGGTGTTCATGAAACGGGCCGATAGGCGTGTGTTTTAAGGCCAAATTATGCAGAGTTGCATACATAACTTTATCTACACACATATTATAAATCCTCCATGATGGGTTCAGAAACAATATTTTCTGGCAACAAGTTATTTGTTGCAATCGTGTCTGCATTTTCCGATATCCGGCGCATTTTCACATCACACACACTCCGAGAAGACTACTTACTATTCATATTTTCAACTAAAATGTAAATTACAAACAACTTTTTCTATTCAATTCAACAACAATTCTACTTTCGTTCAGCAAAACACCAACATGGCGGCGATTCGATCCTCCTTCAAGACCATTGCTTTTTTTTAAATCATAGACAAACGGATGAAGTCTCTATTCTCACGTCACTCGAGATCAAATATTGTGCAGTTTATATTAAAAAAACATACTGAATTGACGTTTCGTATCAATACCTGTTTTAATATCTATGGATACTAGAATAGAGACTCACTTGAGTTTTGACAGCTGTTCCAAATTTAATCTCATTTCTTTACTAAAAACGATAAAGAAGTAATGTTATTTCTTTATCGCAGCACTGGTTTTTCCTAATTGGTTCTCAAAATGGTGGTCATTTCCTACAGTTTTTGATTAACCAATGGAGGTTTTATGATATGGGTGTAGATAAAATAATTTTCGCAAGCTCCTATCTCCGTGCAACCGTCAAGTGTGATACGACTTTGCAAAGGTTATTCTGTTAAGATACTAATTTACAGGTTTCGGACTTTTTCCTTTACTTGTGCTGTAAGACACGGTTTCTTGCCAAATTTCATGATTTTCAGGTAAACGGGAAATTCCTTAAAGGTTTTGATTCACTTGCGAACCCTTGCGAGTATCAAAATATGTGGCATAGGTAAAGGGCTGTATCTTTTGATTGCGTTGACGGCTTTTCATACAAAAGGCGATAATAATTTCCACCCCTTAAATGTAACCGATGTTGACCAACTTTTGATAAGTTGTCACTTGTCAGTCAGAACAAAATCTATGTCTATAAGTACCTTTTGGTTATTCAATAAGTATAATTATTAAATTCAGTTTTATTGTTATTTTAGTATTCTCAAAAAACGAATTTCAGCGATTTTTTGACTTTGTTGATCTTTAAACAATATTCAAAAAACCTGTAGACCTAGATTTTGTTCTGGCTGAAAAACCTAACAAAAGTTGGTCAAAATAGGTTAACATTTAAGGAGTGGACGTCGCTATCGCCTTTTGTATGAAAAGGCTGATTTTTGACGTTGGTTCACAGTCCTCTTAAACAGTATTTTAACAAAAACTATTTGATTTTGCAAAGCGGAAAAAATATATGTTAATATTCTTTATATGATTGAAAAACTTGCTATTTCAAAATAACGATTTGATGAAAGCGACTCGATAAAAAAAATCGTGGAATTACGTCTGAAATCCTCTTTAATCAGTGCTATGTCTTAATGTTTCTAAGTTATGGGTCTATAATTAATGCCACCGTTACATCATACCCATAATAAAAAGTTTGCTGATTTATAATACCTATATACGTGTAGGTGTAGTGTTTACTTATATACTTCATCGTTTTTAGGGTTCCGTACCCAAAGGGTAAAACGGGACCCTGTTTCTAAGACTCCGCTGTCCATCTGTCCTTCTGTCCGTCTGTCTGTCTGTCTGTCACCAGGCTGTATCTCATGAACTGTGATAGTTAGACAGTTGAAATTTTCACAGATGATGTTTTTCTGTTGCCGCTATAACAAAAAATTCTAAAAAATAGAATAAAATTAATATTTAAGAGTGCTCCCATACATCAAACGTGATTTTTTGGCTCGTTTTTGCTCGGTAGACGCTTGAAATGTTCACAGGATATTTAGTTATATATTCTCTTTAAAAATAAATAATTAAATTAAAATAAAATTAAAATATTTATGGGGGGCTATACAAGAAAGTTTTTTTTTTTGCTTGATTGTAGATAATGGTACGGAACCCTTCGTGCGCGAGTCCGACTCACACTTGGCCGGTTTAATTTATTTACTGCATATAAATAATTTTCCCGTTTACTCCGGTGCAATCAGACAGTGACCGATCACTCAAGGTCATTGGCAGTTGTCAGCGTCTTAAGGAACGTTCAAAATAGCTTTGTTTATTATTTTTACCAAAAAAGAAAACCACAACACAAAGTTACACAAACAAAGCCACAAAATAATACCGCACGGATACATTATTTTTGGCAAATAGCGAGGGAAAAAATAATCTACTTATACCTGAAAACAGCAGATCAGATTGGATCATATCATTTGGTTGAGGAGCCATGAATGAGGGTCGGATTTCAACAGCTAAAGTACCTACTATCGCGTAATCCTTAGGTTCAGTCGAGGTCATAAATATATATATATACGTTACCAAAGGGGCAAAACCATCTGAGCGCTCTTATACCCTTGATAATAAAGTCGTATTCACATATTTTTGACCACTTTGTCCGGGTAAATATTTTTGAAATCTACTGTACATGGGTATGGCTAAGCTACTTTTGTTTTCAAAATCTATTTCTCATTTAATTGAATAGTAACAGACAGCGACACTTATTAAACTTACATAACTTTTTTAATCATTGTTTTATTTTACAAAGCGACTGAGTGTGCTACGATAATCAAATGATAATTTGTAAAGAAGGCATGGTATGTTAACAATTATGAATTTTATTTTTAAGAAGGTCTATGGGCAAATTGGAACCTGTTTCGCCTAAATTTAAAATTCCCTAAAGTCAAAAAAGAAACCCAATTTTGTATGCTATACAAAATAGAGTTTGACATTTCTTATTTTAAGTTTAGCGACTTTTAAATTAGCGAACACACTTTCGAATCGGCTCCAATGAATGATTTATTTATCCATACTTCCATACTAATATTATAAATGCGAAAGTAACTCTGTCTGTCTGTCTGTCTGTCTGTCTGTCTGTCGCACTTTCACGCCAAAACTACTGAACCGATTTAAATGAAATTTGGTACACAGATAGTCTGGAGCCTGAGAAAGGACATAGGCTTCTTTTTAATGGGAAAAAAGGGTTGTAAGGGTTTGAAAAGGGGGGATGAAAGTTGTAAAGAAGTATCGTCATTTTTAGAGCTAGAAGATTGCAACTTATTTTTTAGGCTTTTGATTCGATAAGTATAAATAAATATGACATTCAAAGTTTATGAAAGTTTTACCCTCAAGGGTGTAAAATAACAATAGGGAATTGGAGATGAAAGTTTGTATGAAAATATGTAAGGTTTATGTGAATGTTTAATCTATTCCACGCGGACGAAGTCGCGGGCACAGCTAGTAAAAAATAAAGTCTTGTGCGTTTATTTGTGCTGCCATCTGCCCTCCCATACCCTCGGATGGGGCGGAGGAGCACAAGTGATCGATCTACCTAAAGTCGTCGGGTTAATAGCAATAGCAACCTAGTTCCCTCGATATTTGGAGGATTAACCTTTCAGTGGAGTAGATACTCCCGCGGGTAATTTTGTTCTAATCCCGACATAGTGAAAGAAATATGAACACCAAATAGACGGCTTATTGTGATGAATCAATAGACGAAAAATATTTTGTTTCTTTATGTGGTCAGTCTACACTAATATTATAAAGAGGAAAGATTTGTACCTATTTTTGTATGTTTGTATGTTTGTAATGAATAGGCTCAAAAAGTACTGGGCCGATTTAAAAAATTCTTTCACCAATAGAATGCTACATTCTTCCAATTTGACATAGGCTACATTTCATTTTGAAAAAAATTAGGGATCCTTGGTAAAATTTGAACAATGTAACCGAAGGTGTAGAAAAATGAGCCTTAAAATGTCTTTCGTCGAATGCGCTGCCGAAACTATTAGCGATAGAACAAAATAATGTACAACAATATTGAAGAACATCATAATGTCTACAAAAAACTCCGCGGTAGCATATGTCCAACTATTGTAGTTATGTCACTACAACAACTTTTTTCATTTTAAACATTAATGAAAATGCTAACAAATTCAAACCATGCTATTTATGTGTTTATATTAATCCTTATCCAAATAAATTATTTTATGGTCAAGACCATTTAACTACCTATAAAATAGTTTTTAAATTATTTAAATTGGACTTTCCATTCAAAAGATATTACGAATTAAAAAAATCAAACAGTAAACAAAACAGGAGTGGGGCGTGCACGTCTGTAAGATAGGTAGCCGCGCGGCTCAGTATTAGTTGAAAGTTGTCAACGTTTAATTTAGACTGTATATATTTTATTCGACTCTGCTTTTATTCTAATTACTTAAAAAAACCATAGTAAAAATGTATATAATATCCTATGTAAATATTACTTATTTAAGTGCCCGCCACTTAAACCATCAAAGAAATGGCTAATGACAAAAAAGCTGTAAAGGTTGTTTATAAGGACATTCTGTAGTCGGTAGGTATATTTAGTATCAGCATTGCACCCGTGCGAAGCCGGGGCGGGTCGCTAGTCATATATAAATGTCAAACGTGTGATGTAGGAGAAGCCCTTTTAACATTTTCGTCTTTTTAGCCGACTGCGCGAAAGCAAGGGGAGGGTATGTATGTATGTAAGTGGGATTCTTTTTGCCCGCATAGCAATGCAATAGGTCGTCATATTTTTTAGATTCGTCTTTGCCTCGAGAGTGCTATAGGCTACACGAATTCATCAAAAAAATGAATATGACGGACGTTAGCAGCCATTTCGCCATATTTATATTTTATTTAATTTGACAATTTTATGTTAGTATCAAATGTAATGACTAACCGGTCAGATTCGATAGATTTAAAAAAAAAAAACTAGTCACATGCGAGTCTGACTCGCGCGCCAAGGATTCTGTACTTACTTATGGAAAACAGACATTACCTTTGAGGCATGGAATCCTATAGCTTAAATAACCGCGACTAAACACTTATAGAAGAGTAAATGCTCTCTTCAACATTTATTTTCATACCTCTACTATGGATATAATATGCCTGATATAACTGGCCTCGGTCCCGACGAGCTCCCGTATCACAGCTTGTCTTGCTTCTTCATTAGGACTTAATTCTGTAAAACAATAAGATCCTTAAAGTTTAAAATTCAATCATATACATTTCTAAAGTAAGATGATAATAATGCGTGAAAAATCTTTTGTTTGTACTCGGCATATTATGTCCCTCCCACGGAGACTAACACAACCAGCTCGCGTGTCGTTTGTCATTCATTTAGCTTCTGAGCATCACTGTAGGGCAACACACGTCACCACGGTGCAACATTCCACATTGTGAAATTCCATTGCACGTCACCTTTTATAGATAGATATAAAATACTAAATCCAATAATTTATTGAAGACGTTAGCTATCAAACAGCAGATGGGAACAAGAAGCAACTCATGATATTGCTTCCTCGTTATGAAGGACCACCTAGTCATCTTTGGTCAGTGATATTTTATAAAATTTACACGATGAGTTTGAAGCCTACCCTGATGACACCTTCGAACCGATACTTGTACCGAAACATTAAATTTCAATTTGGGTAAGTATCACTTTTATCTATAAAATGTGCTTAAGTTTAGTTGGCGTATACCGTCATCATCAGCTTATATATGTACCACTGCTGGGCTCAAGTCTTCTCTCATAGTGAGAGGCACTAGGGTAGTTCATCTTTAAATTTTTGGAGTTTACTCCTTAAGAATCGATTTTCATATATAAGCCCGGGGTATGAAAAATTATTGGGAGTAAAATCAAACTACGATGTCACAAATCCTAAGGACTTTTCCCCAAAACTATGAGATTGCGGGCCTGGAAGAAGTCAGGAACGCTTGGAAAATTGCTAGCCCCGGCCAAAACTTTCCAGATAATTAAAATCAAAATGGAGCTGGGACGGCGTTCTCTGTAAATTAAGCCACAGTACAGTTTTAAACCAAAGCTCCGGTTTCAAACGTGCTAGACTTTTGGCAGTTAGTACTAGGGAGTTGTGACAAGTAAAAGAGCCCGCAGGTGGCCAATTTGCTGGATTCACGTCTATCCATTTCCCATTACTGGCACGTTCCTGAACCCGACACTCCGCTTTGCTGCATGTTTGCCTTCACTTTGGGGTTTCGGTCTGCGCTCCACAAGTCCACAAAGGTATCCCTTCGGCAGTGACGTTGATTGGCTGGGACATCACTGACTTTCATGCCAAAAACCGGACAAGTGCGAGTTGAACTCGCGTGGAAAGGGTTCCGTTCAATACATGATTATCTGAAATTTCCTATGTTATTTTAAATAATATAGACTTCTTATAGGTTTTCCTGTAATTTATAGGTAAAGAACTATTCTATGTATTTTTTTCAAAATTGTAGGCCCAGTAGTTTCGGAAATAAGGGGGGTGGTCATTGGTGGTGGTGCTGGTGTGGGACGCAACTTGTTTAGACACACTGGCCCCGTCGTATCTCCACGGAACCTGCACCAAAGCTGGCAAGGCAGCAGAAGTGGCCGAAAAATAAAATATATATAAGGGTCTCGATTCTAACTACAACTTTGATACTTTTGGATTCAAGACTTTCGGTCCGTGGGGTCCCGGTGCAATACACCTGTTTGAGGAACTCATAGAGGCTGGTAGAGGTAACTGAAGTCAGAAGAGCTGGCAGCTTCCTCGCTCAATGAATTAATTAGCATTGCAAAACAACGAAGAAATGCTGCCGGAATCTTCGGAACAATTCCGCGGGGATCCTTTTTAGATTTAATTTGATATAATCAAATGATTTTATTACATTACGATTTAATTAGTTTATTTAGGTTAGAAAATTTTTAAATATCAGTAGGTATCC
The DNA here is from genome assembly GCA_947859335.1 of Tortricodes alternella. Classification (NCBI taxonomy): domain Eukaryota; kingdom Metazoa; phylum Arthropoda; class Insecta; order Lepidoptera; family Tortricidae; genus Tortricodes; species Tortricodes alternella. Next base: position 13,236,081 of record OX401970.1, on the reverse strand, counting down.
TAAGAATTGGCATAAAATCTGATAACCTATTTTTATGCAACATTTCTTGTTATTTTGTCTGTTTGGAGGATGATCAAGATGAACTCACTCTGGAGCACACCACATACAAACGGCCAGGGGAGTAACAGTCACTTCCCTGAACCATCCCTTTCCTAATTGTTTGTTTTGGTGAGTATTTGTACCAAATTTCATGTCGATAAACCCAAGGGAAACAATTTTCCATACAAACTGAACCCTCACTGACTGAATTTCACAAAATCAGGAGTTGAATTCTGAAAAAATATTTCTTAGTGCGCGCGTACACTGTAAAAGAAACCTACTTGCAAAATTTCACGTTTGTACGTATAAAAAGAGTGGATACAATAATAGATTGTTAACCAAGGGATGAAAGGAACCCGTTCGCCAATAGTTTGAGGCTGGAATGGTTGCTTTCACTCAAGTTAACTACAACTCTGCTTTTCATTTCGAGTACGAGAAAAGTAAAGCAATGTCATAATTGTGGTCATAATATATAATAGTATGCTTTTCTCAGCGCGCCACTTCATGAAATCGTAACTTTTTAGATAACTTTGTTTCGATATTTGTGGTAAAAGATTTTCTACTACTGCTTTAGCCTCTTCCCTAATTAAATCAGGCGTTAATACAACAAATTTTATTAACTTATGAAAAATTTGCGAATACAGAAATATAGAACAGACCAAATCTTGCTGTTCAGCTTTTTAATAAATATTCTTTTTCGCGCCTTGTCTACGGCTTTAAGGCGGTTATTTACAAACCGCCTGCAAACCGGGCCTGTTTGGAAGCGATTTGTAAATAACCGACTCAAAACCACGTGCAAACATCGGATTAATTTTAACGAAAATAACAAATAAAAAGTAAGTTCCTGAAATATTGTTTCCTTAAAGATTACATCGAAGACACTTATTACTAAGAGTACCTACTTATTACTATTTACTAAAAGTAAGAAATGACATAATGTCTGACTCAAAAGGACTAGATACCAGAGCCGTAAAAACATTTAAAAAAGTAAGAAATGACTTAGAATTAATAAATTAGGTAGGTATATAGTGGCGAGAGATTATATAAAGAGAGTTTTGCTCGGGTCAATATATGTAGGCTTAAGTTTTTTAAATTACTTTTCAACCCTAGGGAAGACATGTATCACTTTCACCCCGCTTCTTAGATAAACTATAACATACTTTCAGAGTACGAGAGATGAAAAGAATATTTTATTTAATCAATGATTGTCATTTAAAAAGATACCCTTCGCCTGCGGACTCCTGCGTCCCTAACATGCATGGCATAAAGATAAATTAGAACCGTTTATCTCTATGACTATCTCTTTCATCGGCACTAGTGTGAGAGAGACGTACTTAGAGATAAACGGTTCTAATTTATCTTTATGCCAAGCATGTTAGGGCCACAGGGAGTCAACGTACGAGTGTCAGCAATATCCGTACAAGGCTATTTAAATTTTATGACTTGCCAATTAATATTTCTTACGCCGTTAAATCATCATAAATGGATCCAATGAACTTAAAATATTACTTTAAGAGCATTTTGTGGAAAAGTAAGAGAGATACTTATAATTTGCACGGGCTCTGCAAGATGGTACTTTGCCGACTAAGTAGATTGTTGACGTACAAAATATTTTTTTAACTTTTGTTAAGTCTTTTTGGAAACAAATTTTTTTTGAGATAGTTATAATAACACATACACACACATACATAGCATCACGCCCAAAATCCCTAATGGGGTGGGCAGAGCCATAAGACTACTTGTGGCCACGTTCGATGAATTAGTCCTAAGATGGTATGATGAACCGTATGGTGACAGGTGATCAGCCCATCGCCCATACAGATAGTCCACCATGTTGGAGAGGACCCGTCCCTTAGTCGACTTTTACGACATGCCAGGATGATAAGCATCTGCACGCATTCTATGCTATTTCTTCACTCCCAGTGCAGCAGAGGAGTGAGGAGTTATAATAAATATGATTTAAATACGTAATATCTGTATTTATCTAACGGGTGTATTACCCAAAAGCCTATAAAGCTAGAGATGCCGAAATTTTCCTCTGTAACCTTCCTGCATGAGCCCAATTGGATTGGAGCTATATTTTTTTGTTTTCCGTTCATCGCTACTCTCCTCAGTCAACTTGAGTGTTTATGCTTAGTGATCAGTAAGGACTACATTTCCATTTGTGAGTTCGCTTAACGATTATTCCTCCATTACATTAATCTGCGATCCACGAAATCTTGATTGAAGAGAGGCATCAATTTAAATGTTTATCATTCAAACCTGTTCATCTTTAAATTATTCTCCATTGGTATTTGAGAATCAGTCTATAATCTAGAAACGTAATGCGGTGTTATTCAGAGATTTAAAAATAAATAAGTTGATTAATATGAAATGAAATGGAAATCGCCTATAAGCAGTTAGGCTTAAAGCCTAAACTAGCTCTACTTAAACAGCTTTTTAACAAAAACTATTTGGTTTGGCAAAGCGAAAAAAACATAATGTTAATATTCTTCATATTATTGAAAACCTATTTCAAAAACATGATTTGATAAAAATACGATATAGATACGATAGAAAAAATCGTTAATTTACGTTTGAAATCCTCTTTAAACAATTCTATGTCTTATTTTTTTTAACTTATGGGTCTATAATTAATAAAACAATTACATCACGTCCATACTAAAAATTTGACTAATTCATATTTCACGTGTAATGTGTCTACTTATATAATTCATCCGTTTTTGATTTCCCCCATACATATAACAGCACAGTGCTTCTCGTTCACTCCGGTGCAAACAGACAGTGACCGATCACTCATGGTCATTGGCTCTTGTCAGAGTCTTAAGAGGACTGTGGAGAAACGGCAAAAATCACACTTTTCATACAAACGGTGAAAACGTTTTTACCGCTTTAAATGTTAATTAAGTTTGACAGTATGTGTTTAAGATTTTTTTTATATTGTACATAAATAAAGGAATTTATGGCAAAAATATGTCTTGTATGAAAACACTAATACATCATTATTTAGAATATATTAACTCATTCAGAAAAATATAAACCTAGATATATTATTCATAGCTTGTTAAATGAATGCTTACAAGGGGGTGCGGTCGAAAATAGAAAGTCTAACTTGTTGTAATTATTTTTTTCACCACAGATCTTCAAACTTGGATAATAAATTCTTCTGGTTAGAATTTTTTCATTTGATTTAGATATTTGAAAAATATTAGGGGCGTTTTTGCAAATTTGTTATATAAATCTTATAGTCACAATCATTAAGATCGGTATGATATTTCTTTTATCCCAGGAAATAGCAATCGGAAAACTGAAATCAAATTGAAAATGTTGTTTTTTTTAAATAGTGATTATCTCGAAAACCGTGCTTTATTTACTAAACCTATTTTGGGTTATTTTAATAGCACATGGTCGTATTTACACGAGGTTCTCATTTAGACCATTATTAACGGGACATCTGCATATACGTACGGGAGACTGGGGCAAAGCCGTATAGCTAAGGATATAGGTAATTCAGTTCAAAACACAAATGCATCAAATAAACCTTTTTCATTAATGAGTTTCATTAAGAAAATAATGACAAATTAATTTAAAATTAATCCCAAAAACCTAAAGCTCTACCTTTCCGGTTTTGCCTCGACACTTGCACAAAACCTACTTACACGACATCGTCCCCCAGAAGTTAACCATTTGGCTCACATTAACTGCTTTTTCGAGTTGCCAAACCGTTACGAATTTCAAAAATTTCGAATGGCAACATTGAAATGCTAGGTCATACCGGATCAGATTAACTTTGTTGGCTGTTGTTAATATTTAATATTCTCGCGACTAACTAATGTCGTAAAACTTTATTCAGTCTACGCAAACCTATCATGGTACACTTTTTAAAGCATGATAAGTGAAAAATTATCGAACTTACAGATTATTCGACTTATATTTAGTACCTGCATTGAGATTCAAATCTTAATCTTTTTAACATTCGATAAAGTGCATTCATCCCAGCGTAAAGGAACCCCCTATGCTGTCTGTAATTGGATTCGTGCTTGATTAGCTACGAAGCCAAGCGTCTGAATAACGAATTTAAGGCGCAGTAGGTCCACCGAACAGAGTTTGTGATTTTATTTAATTTTATTATTTATAATAATATGGTTTCAAAAAAATATGAATAGTAATCTTGAAACCTCCAGGTACTCCATCGATTCGAAACATGATTAAGCACTTTTCGCTCGATAGAAAAAATTTTTTTTGCTTTTGCCTAAAAACCACGAGTCCGCTCCGCACTAGAAAATTAAGAAGGGGTATCGATAAGCTAAGAAAATTGGCCCCACTAAGACAAAAAAAAACTTTTTTTTTAACATATTTCTCATTCTTTGAGTAAAATACAGGACACTAACTTAACGCTACAATCAATTAAAATTAAAAATAACTACGTTTTCTTCACGTGGTAAAGCGACAAACTGAGGTCGAAACGGCTTTTTTTGTAAATTGTGCCCGTTTTTTACTATATCGAGTTGTTTTTAGACATGAGCGCATTTGTTTAGCATGGTGATTTTTTTATATGTTGTTCTTTAGACGTCAACAAATATGTTAATCCAAATAATAAACTGCTTTCAAAATGCGCTCTTGTTTAAAAACAACTCGATATGGTAAAAAAAAATCCTTTTTACCACAATTTATCAAAAATGCCATTCCGACCTCAGTTTGGCGATTTTTTTCGTAAAGAAAATTTAGTTATTTTAAATTTTAATATATTGTAGCGTTAAGATAGTATCCTGAATTTTACTAAAACAATGAGAAATATGAAAAATATATATAGTGGATTTTTTTGTCAAATTGGGGCCAATTTGCTTAGCTTATCGATACCCCTCCTTTGCCGCTTCGTTGCAGTACTGTTTATCTCTCTATGGTGTTCCCACTGTACGCGCGCCCGGCGGGAAGCGCGGGCGCGCTTCTCGCGCTCGCGGGGGGCCACACCCCCTGACACGATATTTTTCGTCCTACCCACGGCGCCTTAAATTGTCTTTGGTATCTTGATTTTTCGTATATTACTTCATTTGAAGTACCTACCAATGGCGCAGCCTGCCTACAAGCCGATTCCTGACAGCTTTACCAAGCTAGAAAGCTACGGCTAGCTGTCAGTGAAGTCCATGTTCCTCTAACTAAATGTCAGACTCGCACGTACGGTTCTCATTCTTCCGGCTTCCCTTGGGAAATATTTGACGCTTTGCCACTGGTACCTACGGTTAGAGGCGGAAGCGTTGGAATTGACGAAACCTATGGAATGATTCTAAGTTAAAATATATCAAAAGAATAAATGACGCTTCTCCTCAGCACTAACATGAAAATTTTGCATCGTAAACTTATTTGAGCTTAAATTTGCGTTTGATTTTTTGACATAAGTATTATAATTTATGTCAGATGCAAGTTCCTTTGAAACGATTTAATCACCTATAAATTTTTATAATATATATATTATGATTAACCTCACCTGATTATCACCTGTTTTTATTATTCTGACCCATCGTATTGAATTATGTCTTTAATCAAAGATCAATTTGACTGGCCTTTGCAAATTTGGCCCTTAGACTCCTCGATAAGCGGTTAATACGCAAGAAAGAATTGAGTTTTGACGACACGGTTGGTAATGACCCTGCCTACGAAGCTTGCGGTCCCGGGTTCATAACAGTTATTCTTATACAATGCACTTTTATGTGTTGGTCTTAGTAACTTCGTGGGATCTCTGCGCCTTAGTATTGGATTTGCTGCAGTTGTTGTGAACAAGCTAGAATTGGTCTTTACAAAAACACCTATTTCTAACATGAACATGCCAGTTAGGGTTAACAAATTGAGTTCTTTAAACATGCTACACGATTCCAAAAGCCCTACTCCACATATAGCACGCATACGCATACTTTTTTTGGCTAATAAATACCTACTTGGAGTTAGTTGAATTTCCCCATAATTATGATCAAAGCATACCTTAGCGTGGAAGCTACATAGCGGTTTCTTCTCCAGATATACGTTTCAACCGTCTTAGAGCATATGAAAACCTTTCCAATCTAGTACAAATGTTCGTATAATATGTTGTCAAGTCAGCATAAACTCTCGGCCCGCGACCATTCGCCCGACCTCTCTCGATGACAATGCACCTAATGGGATTTTTATGTGAAGTACTCACTTTTCCAGTCATAAACCGCTTCGATGTTGAGTTCCGTCTCCGCCCAAAAGATGTAAGAGTGAGCTGGATTGGATATGTTGGCGTTATACCCGGCCAGTGTGGGCACGCCATTCCTCGTGAACTCTGCCAGGTGGTTAGACAGCTCGTAGTAAGCCTATAATTATATAATCAGTTACGGATATGGACAAGCATTACATTTGAGTCACACTACAAGTTGGCGAGCCAATGATCATAGATCTATTCATTTTGTCAACAAACTTATTCAACATAAACTTTAAAGTGAATCGGACAATAAAGAATACATGAAGGAAGAAGCAAGAAGAGGACATGAAGAATAAAAAAAAAGCTTTTCTTTAAATCGATTTCAATTTTACTATGTGTACCTCGCATTTACTTTTGATAATATTACCTGATACTCGTCTTGAATTCATATGGATATTTATAAAATAATAAATATTATACATACACATTATTAATGATTAATAGGTATTAGGCCTCTAAAGAATTCAAATTTCATTGACAATGAATTATTATAATTTGTATTTGTAATAAAAAAAACTAAAACACACGCTTTAATAGCAAACCGAACTAAAAAGTAGAAAATATTTTTTAAGTATGAAGAGTTTTTGTTACAGTAATGGAAATTCCAACAATCGATTACTAATGACTAATCAATTTGAGATAAGATTAGAATATAAATTAAGTTATTAACAGATAATTCAATTATAGTAAAAAATCGTGGGGTGCTTGGTATTAAATTCAACAATTATTTCGTTGGTAGCTATTTATAAAATTTGTCATTTTGAAAATATAGTAAATTGCACCCCACGCTTTTTTACTATAATTGAATTATTTGTTAATTACTTAATTTATATTCTAATCTTATCTCAAATTGATTAGTCATTAGTAATTGATTGTTGGAATTTCCATTACTGTAACACAAACTCTTCATACTTAAAAAATATTCTCTACTTTTTAGTTCGGTTTGCTATTAAAGCGTGTGTTTTAGTTTTTTTTAAACTATAATTTACTCAAAGAATAAAAAAACGCTCTTGTCAGTAACGCACTAAAAGACTCTCTTTACTAAGGTATACCTATTGGACTCGTCAAACCAAACCAAATGAGCCCAAACTCGAGGGGTTTACTATTAGTAATTGAAGAGTTCCACTATCCACCTTCTGGCTGACAAACCAGGTCAGATCAGCTCGATCGAACCAAATTACTGTATTGTCATTCGAATTGCAAACCAAATGAGCTTAAACTCAAGTGGGTTACTAGTAGTCATTGAAGAGTTCTACTATCCACCTCCTGGCTCCATGGTCAGATCAGCTCGATGGTACCAAATTATTGTATTGTCATCCGAATTGCATACACTTGCAAAGTTTCAGATATTTACAACAACTAGAAGTAGGTTAAAATTACGCTGAAAGATTCCATTACATACATACATACATACATACATACATACATACATACATACATACACACACATACACACACATACACATACACACACACATATATATATATACACACACACACACACACACACACACACACACACACACACACACACACACACAAACACACAACAACACACACACACACACACACACACACACACACACACACACACACACACATACATACATACAGGTGAAGCTAATAAAAAGCGTGTAATAAAAAATGGTGCAAATTGAGAACGTTACCGAGGAAAGCTTCCAATTTAACTGTAGGTACTCACAGAAGCCCACTAGTCCAGCAACATAGATAACATTTAAATTAAAACTAGGAGTTACATAAAGTTAGTGGTTTCGCGATGAACATGAAGTACTCGCACAACATTAATTAACAACTTTGTTTCGACGTTTATGCAACAGCGCTAACTTTACCTGGTGGGAGCTTTAGCATAGGAAATAGGGTTGTCTTTCTACTTCTTAGTTGGTGTAATTGGAATAGTAACAAATAAACCTACTAAACACGTCATGAGGTTTTCCAGCCCACGGAACATAATTGATGAGAATCAAATACGGTTGTGACAAAATAATGGATTACTAATGTATGGGCAAAAAACTTTTCCCAAAGTATCACATCCCAAACTATTTTACTCAAATTATCATTTCGCAAAAAATCATTAGTCAAAACAGCATATCGCAATTTTACACTTACCAAAGTATTTTTTGACAAATTATTGTTTCACAAATAAACATTGGTCATGTTTCATTTTACCAAGTATTATTTAGTCAAAAACCTAACCTAACCTAACCGCTAGCGTGTCGACATCACCCCGCTTCGCGGGTTCCTATTTCCGCTCTAATGGACACAAGTTAACCCTAACCTAACCTACCAATAATACAATTATGTTACGATTATTTATTTTTTACTGCGAGGGGCTTCGCCCCCCTCACCCACCCTAGGGTGGCCTTTGCCCCTATCTTTTAATTTTTGTTGTAATATAATATTTGCCTAATAAACGTTTGTCTTAATAAAACTTGACAAAGTAAAATGATGCGAAATGATAATTAGACCAAATGAATAAAATGCGAAATGTAAATATGCTAAAGATTCGTTTGGGAAATGAAACTGCTGCGATAAGTTTTTTGGGAAGTTAAATTCGGCGAAAAATATTTTGCCAAAACGACAGTACACCCAAAATAATAACAAGTTGAAGTAAAAACCTGTAATAAAAAATAGATGTCATTTTCCGAGGCGTGGCGTGGAACTGCGCTCTGAAAATCGCCTGGCGGCAAAAGGGTCAAGCTCCGAACTTCCGGGCTAGTAGGTGCCATATGAATATGATTCTAAATCGTGCAAAGTGCTTCACCAGTGCTACGATACTTGCTTAGTGAAACAAAATGTATGGAATTTATTATGAAAGGCGTACCAACATTACCAACAATCATGACGTTGATTCCCTTATAGCAATACTAGAGTACGATTAAAATCAGTTAACGATTCGACTTTTCTCGGCTATTATCGGCTAAAGCCGGAGACGAAAATGACACAAAATTCATTGCTGCGATTTAATTTAGGTAGCATTCAACTTAAAGTATCGTAACCGCAATGTATATCTTCTCTTGCCATGGTGACATTACTTGTTAGTAGAGCTAAGAGGTTTATTATACAGTAGCGATATGGACATGCATTATTTATTGACGCAAATGAATGTAACTATAATATATAAAAAATTAGTCTTTAGTAATCAAGATAGTTTGATTTTGAGATTCAGTTACCATGGTCTGTGTTGAGAATTAATTAAAAAGTTGTTGAAGCCATGATATATACATAACTATTATAACTTAATTTTACTAAACCTCGATACAAAGGAATATTTTCACGAATGAAATCAGCAACGATTTTTTAAACAAATATTTGTCATGCCTTTATTTATTGATTTCAAGTCAAAATACCTTGCAAATATTATGCAATTTGGATGACGGTTATTACTTATAATTTTTTTCATCGACACATAACTAGCTAATTTATTTAAATGTCCTCGCACTATTTTTAAATATAGGACAGATGACCCGGTTCTGGCCACCTAACCCAATTTTTGCCATTTTCAACTTAAAATTTGGGATAAATGCGTACAATGTTCTGAGGCTATTGCGTCTAATGTGACGCCATTACCCCGAAATAAGTGGTCTTAAACCTTTTTTCACAATTATGATTTATTTTTAAATGCGTTTAAAAGGCATTAAGGTTGTGAATAAGCGACTTTGGCCGCGTGAGTCGTTTATTGCTATTCGCGGTGAAACCTTTCTTTTTTTGATAAATACTATGGTTTGCATAATGAGACATTGAAATAAATGTAGAAGTTTAATATGTTGCTAGATTGTATTATTTTAATAAATGAATATTTTGTTCTTCGGAACACTTGCGTGCATGCGCATGCATGTGCATTATTAACACACAGAACAGCACAGTGCACAGTTACGTTTTGTTCAATACCATTTAGCGCTAACTGGTGAGAGGTTATGTGACATAATTAATCAAACCTTAATATTTTCACTTCAAACCTGTCTTTATTCAACCCCTTTATACTGAGTTGCGTACCTCTGGATCGCAGAATGAGGCATAAGCGTCTGCCAAACAATTAACAAATCTCTTGCCACGCCATTACCCCATCTTTATGTTTTCTATACTTTACTCACAAACCTATCCTGATTCCTATCTGTCGGATATTACCTACATGTAATGCTACCATGTTTTAAACAAGTTTAATTTAATTATAAATGTTGTCAGTATTCAAATTGAGATTACATCAGTGTGATTTCCCGACTTTTAGAAAAAGTACAATTTTCCACGAAAAACTTTAAAACGTCATCTACTTAATGCAATAAGAATTGAAAATCTTATTATTTTTTTAAATCACCTCACAAGTTCGATGCTCTATGTAGTTAAAATAATGATATGAAAATGCACTTATAAAAGGGCTCGTAAACGGGATAGTTTTTCGGCAATGTATCGCTGCAATTCGGGCTGTCCTCCAAAGTTTAGATTCAAACTTTTGGTCACCATTAGTGATGTGATACGTAATATTTTTGGGGATAGCCTGAATTCCAGCAATAAATTGTCGAAAAATTAGCCCTTTTACGAGCCCCTTAAGAATCATGATGCAATAGCCTCGGTTGACCTAAGAACTTATTAAAAGCAAAGATTCTTAAACGTGCGGAGCGCCTGTGATCAGCTATGACACGAGGTACTACTAATTCAAATTTAGACCGATTGACTTATTCCTTTCAGGGCTCGAACAAATCATGCGGATGACGTCAAACCACTCATAGGATGATTTCAAATATAATTTTCATAAACAATTATCACTTATCATTTATCATTAATCAACCTCTTTAAGTACCTAAACGATATCGTCACATGAGTCGAGTAATGACAATGTCAGTCAAAGACGTTATGTAGGTATATAACGTCTTTGACTTACATTGTCATTCAGATGACTGCGCCTCTATTCGGGAACGCTAAGTGATTTTGTAGCGATTCGTGAGTGAGATTTCTCATCTCGCTCTTACGCATTACGCATCGTGCGGAAGAGTAGGATGAGAAATCTCGCTCACGAATCGCTACAAAATCACTTAGCGTTTTTTTTTTTTTTTAATATAATGGAAGGCAAACGAGCTTGCGAGTCACCTGATGGTAAGTGATCATCGCCGCCCATAAACATCACTAACCCCGAAGGAGTCATTGAGCCGTTGCCGACCTTTTAAGGAAAAATAAACTCTTCTCTTGAAGGCCCCAATGTCAAAACAGTCCGGGAACACCGCTGATGGAAGTTCATGGATGGTTCATGGCTGATGGAGCGTTCCCGAATAGAGCCCCGAACGCTGTTGTACGTTACCGATGTTGATAGCAAATTACGTAACATTTATTTTATTCACGATATTAACGATAATTTTTATTCGTGCGATATGTCACACGGAAGTTTAAATACAAAAAAAACATCCTGTGTGCAAAACTACGTCATTTTCACGTCATCCGCATGATTTGTTCGAGCCCTGGGTCCTTATATTCTACATTAATAGTTTCGTTTATCCGCTGATCAGCCGCTGCGCACGTTACAGAATCAGAGGTTTTATTGTAAGGTGACACTTCACTTGGCTGTAAATGTTTAAGCTTCAATGCGAATTTTTGGCAAATACAGCCCAAGTGAGGAAAAAGCTTTAGATAGTTACCATATTATTATTACAATGGTTTTTATACTTTTGTTTTTGTATTGTGTTTGTAATTTCCCCTCCATGCCCATCGTTTAAATAGCAACGTATCTATCTTTTCACTTTTTGCTTCGCTCCTTTGTTTCCTATATATCCGGCCGGATATCCTTGTACCGGAACCCTTGATACAATAAAATCTCTTATCCGAGAAAAAAAAAAAACAAAGTATCCAACACCAAGACAAATCTTACAAAAGAACTTAAGACATTAGACCAAGTTTTCGTAAGTCCCTACCTACTCTTCTTCAACCATGACCATTGTGATTTTGCTAGGCCTTGACGTCGAAATCAGTGCTTATTTGAAACTTCTTATACAGATGTAGTGCATAATTAGTTTCCATCGTGTTTTATCGGAAAAGTTCGTATTTATCGTGCTCTCTCAATTAGCTTCAGCAGGCCCCCAATTCTCAGTGCATTCGAGATAATCTCACAATCGAGTTTAAACGTCAGTGCATACAGTCATTTGACACAACTGTATGAATCTGACGTTTAATCTCGCAATTGACATTATCTCGAATGCATCGAGAATTGGGGGCCAGTACCCATCATACTATGCTGTCATTTTTCATTTTGACATTTGACAGTAAATAATAAAGTTTCATATTAATGAATATAAACATGTTACTCATTGAATACAATAACTAATTGACACTTCGGGTCCCGTCGTCTTCCGATTGAGATCCGAGTTTTACCGATGGAAACTTATCATTCACTATATCTGTAAACCAGTCTAACAAAACATGCATATTCGCGACTCAGGCTGGGTTCAAACAGTCATACATCGCATTTTTCGAATAGGATTCTGTATAAATCGAATATAGAAGAATGGAGTTGACGCAAATACATTCTCGTTCAATTTAGGTCGGGTAAAAAGACAATCACGCTCCGAACCGAATAAGTACGTTTTAATACTAACATTCGATTTGACTTACCCAGTCCGCCGGAGAAAAAATGTGTATTATGTTGCAGGTAATTGTGTGTTGTGTAGTGTACATACATACGCATGACATTTAAATGTGTGTGCTTGTAATATTTGGTTTGTTATAGATAATCAAGAAACATCTCCCATTTGGTGTCATATTGTTTTGAATACATTTTTTTAAGTGTAAATGTTTCATGTACAGTGCCACCTAAAACCGGGGTTTCTTCTTACTATTAATGATCTTATGAAAAGATAATTGTAAAATATACACCATAGCGTGTATAACTGTATTACTGCTTTACGGTCTATACTTCCTGCACCATCCTTAACATGTTTCTGTTTGGCCTAGTGGTTGACTGGTAGAGAATGCCTTTTGGAATTAAGTCCGCCATTTGTACACTCGTGCAATAAACTTTAAATAAATAAATAATTGAGACAAAATAATCTAGATAGCATTCTTCTAGTCTTCGCCAATTGCCACATGAGGTATCGCATGACGGCAAATAAAGGGTCAATGAGCAAATCCTACCAAAATGTTGTATTTTTGTCCTAACTATCTTTTGATAAATAATAATCAATAAGAACATTTAAACACTCAATTTACCAACTAACTGCACACAGTTGCACACACATAGTTGCTGGCACTTAGTCGTTTAGCAGATATGGCCGCAACATTGATACGTTTAAAATACAAGTGTTAATTTTCATGTGCATGTATGTTTATACACAACACAATATACAATTTCCCTCCTTACTTGCCAACCTAAATCGAGTGAAACGCAACGTATTACTAATCTGCAAAAATCCACGTAGGTAAATGCCTTAAGGCGCTGACAACATCTAAATCCTAACACCTAAAACAAAACCTATTTGATTCGGCAAAGCGCAAAAAACATATGTTCATATCGTTTATATTATTGAAAACTTAACTCATTCCAAAACACGATTTGATGAAATCGATACGATAGAAAAAATCGTGAAGTTACATCTGAAATCCTCATTAAACAGTTCTAACTAGGTATGTCATAATTTTTTATCTTATGGGTCCATAATTAACAATACTATTACATCACGCCCATACTCAAAAAATGACTAATTTATATTTTACGTGTAGTGTTTTTACTTATATAATTCATCCGTTTTCGATTTTCCCCATACAAATAACCGAGGACGTTCTTAAGAAAGGCCAGGTCAAGAGTACCCTAAACCGGCGAGCGTGCATGAAGAACTTAATGAGAGTAGACGAAGCGAAAGTTGTGTGTCAGGATCGTAGCAGGTGGAAATCCGTGGTCTCTGCCTACCCCCTTGGGAAACAGGCGTGATATATGTGTGTATGTATGTAAATAACCGCTCAGTGCTTCTCTTTCACTCCGGTGCAAACAAACAGAGACCGATCGCTCAAGGTCATTGGCTGTTGTCAGCGTCTTACATGAGCATGAATTTCTATGGTTCATCCTTGATTCAGCAAAAACACGCGGTTTCTATGAGGATCTATGAGGTTCCGATGATTGGTGTTTGGAATTGAAACGTGTTGGGGGTAGGGGCATCGTTCTAGTAGCTGATATGTGAAGTTGAAAATAATAGTTGGAATAACCAAAACTGTTATACAGCAATTTAGGTGCGTCTTATTCCATACTTAAAAATGCAACCAAATTACTGTCTAAGGGGAAACCGGAGAAAGCCGAGAACAACAACTAGCTTGAGGGTCGAGTGCGCCCGGTTCGCCTCGGCTATGATTAACCTTTTCGCCGAATGGCCTTTCTATTTGACATTTGCTGCGTCATGACAACCCCTTTCTAGCGTCGGTATGTTAGCTTCTCGCAGCTGTTCATTAAACTTACGTACAAGATCAACCACTTTGCCGGGAACGCGGGATCCCACTCCGACTGCCGTATACAGCCATTAAACTCCGTTAATATTAATGGTCGAAATTATTGCATTTCTGTGTATCTTGTACTTGTTTAAGTCTATATTTAATGTCCCACTGCTGGGCAAAGGCCCTTTTTCTATCTGTAGTTAACGCAAATAAGTATGATATATTAATTGATTAGAATGTAAAAAGATATAATTTATGATGTCTCTCTTTGTTGCTATAACAATGAATGTATATTCTCTATCTTTTGTTAGAGTATTGATCTGAATATTATTACTAAAAAAAATACATGAGTCCCTATCAAGTTCAATATCTTACATGAAAATAAATATTGGAGATTTGAATGGCAATTATTTTTCGCCATTTTTGCGACAAAAAAGCACATGCTATTGCAAGGGCCACACTTTCAACTCCGAATTGGCATAACTCTTTTATTGCAGGCTACTTTGTTCTGCATATTTACCAAGTTTAATCGCAATCTGTTCAGTAGTTTCAGCATTTAGTGCTCACAAACATACATCTTCACATCCTTACGACCTTTATAATAGTTTGATTGGATATATAGTTTAAACATTTCGGGATTACGAGACCATAGACAAACATATAATGTCTAACTAAATCACTATCATCATTTACTATCACTATTACTTGACTATTATTATTACTTCACTTTACTATCACTTTATCGCTATTACTACGCTACTATCATCACTTCCATCTATCAATATTGTCTGTCTGTCTGTGCAAGATTTTCTCTAAAATAATAGGTAAGTACACAAAAGTTGGGAGTTCCATCTACTTAATATAAATTAATCTAGTTGGTAAAACAAGTGACTATCTTTCCTTGCTTTTACGCCGTGATAATGGCCCCAACCCTACCCCTTTTCTTCGCTATTCCCATAACGAACATCAAACACCGATCCACTGTCGTTTTCCACACTTTTCTTATTTGCAATTTTTCCAAATATTCTCTTCTTACCAGGGACTTGCGAACGGTGTGTAGGTAGGTATACTACGGGGACGTACGTAGATATTTGTTTATGTTGGTACCGTACCTTTTTTGCACATGCATTATTTACATACATCTACAATGCTAACTATCTTGAGAGAATGTTCACAGATTGACGACTAAAATAGGTAAGAAGTTGCCGACAGTGGGCTCATGGCAACTGTTCAGATATTGTGTAGAATAAAAAGAGCTCCGGCTCAGGGAATGAACAGTGAACACTAGTAAATCCTATCAGTGAAGAAGATATGTTTCAAAATTAAGTTCAGTGAGAACTTCTATCATTTTTGTGAAACACGTGATCATTACACAGTTTTTTTTTACATACACAGGCGCGGATACAGGACTTCGTTCAGGGGATGGCAATTGTTGAGTGATCTTCTGGTGATTTCCCAGAAAAGTACTCATCTAAAAATTTGGCCGAGATAGGGTACCTCGGTCGTGAGTCAGGGGGGAAACTGCCCCTAGCCCCCTGTATCCGTGCCTGATGCCCGTGCAACAGCCTCTGTCTTGGTCACTTCTACACTTTCATTTCTACTTAAATGCATGATGCTTTCACCCCAGCGTGCCCGGAAGGGGAGGGGCAGCCGTGCACCTGTGACCGCCGCCTCGCTGCCCCGCATTGTAGCTTTGACTAACGGCCCGGTCACCAAGGGCGTAGCAAGGGGGGGGGGGGAGGCAGGTGGGCTAGGCACACCTCAGAATTTAAGCGGATCACCTAATTAAAACAAGATAAACCTATTATATCGATTTGTTTTGCCTGCCCCCAGAAAAAACATTGCTATACCCTTGCTGGTCAAACTGCAGGCATGCAGCAGCGCGGCGCGATCTATCGCACCAATGCTATACAAGATATTGGCGTTGCACCGCGCTTGCGCTGCACGCGACCGTGAGCGGGCCTTTAGTCTATGCTACATTGCCCGCTGAGCAAGCTGAGGAGCAGTTAAGGCACACAGACGTGCAGTGCAGGCTTGTGCTAATGCGGATGCATCACTTACGGCGTCGTCGCGGCCGCCGCCGGCCGAGTTTGTGCCCGCCATTGTGGAGCCCTGGCGATGCGCGCCGCTGCCACTCAGATATCACTTTTAATAATTCACAGTACCTACATTTTTGTGCAAATTATGCAGTCTGTTCATATATATTTACTGCCAAAACTATATTATTCCATGGGCACAGACCTGCATAAAACATTTTACTCATAAACACAAGTTTAATAGGGCTCCTTATCGATGTACTTCCATTCACAATGAAAACAGGTTTTTTGACTAAACGATTACATATAATGCAACATATTTTAAGTCCCATGATCGGATCAGCCAAAGCTATGTTACTACATTCTTTTTATATATGATTATGTAAACTTTTGCTACAAGAATAGGTATATTAGGTTCTTAAAATCGAACAGAAAGGTGTGATTTTTAATGGATTTATTTATAACGAAAAATTTTGTATAGTGTGATGAGCAATTAGCATTATGCTATTGTTAATTGATGTAGTAAATGTATCATCAAATCACATATGATAATCACTAAAAAGTGAAAAACAAATAATTAAAATTTCAGAAATAAAAAAGCAGACTTCAAAAATCTTGGTAAACTACAATATATCTGACGTTTCTAGGTAATTGACTTTACGAAAGCCAATTATTATTTCTTACTTTTCAAAGGGATTTTGAAGTCGGTTTTTTTATTAATTTGTTTTATTTTTATTATTCATGGAAGTGCTTCAACACTGAGCCCGCTTAATGGTTCTGTAATAAAGTAGCATAAATCCAAAAGTTATCTTTTACTTCACAAGAACAAACAGTATCCTTACATGCGGTGATTTTAACTACAACAACAACGAAATTAGTATTAATGTACCAAAGACACAGGCAACTCATAAAATTCTAAAGTAGCATTACTCAGTAGGTGTATTATTTATGCGGATGTTCATCGGCTGCTATTGGGGAAATGGGGAGTACAATAAATTGTTAGGACGATCGCTAAGTGCTCACTGAAATTTATGAGCAGACGAGGTTAATCGCGTGTCGTATTATCTGTATAACTGTTTATTATCGATGCAGCTATAGAAGACCTCGACCCGTAACGATACCATTTTAGAAGAGGCTATCTATTTAATTGATTTGCCGTGACGAATCTTTTCATTATCAGACGAGAAAGTTACTCTAAAGAAACTAAGTAATGAAAGCCGCTCGTTCGATCTAAATTTTGAATTTGGAAAAGAAAAGAAATTAAAGGAAGAAGAAGAAGATGTCAGTATTGAAGGAGTTTTGTACACTATGAACTACTCCCAGTATACGCCTCGCATCGCACCTCGTTGCAATAGTACTACTTAAGTCCCTATTCTAGTTGGATCAAATCGGGCCTAACTATAGTAGATTGTTAACCAAGGTATTAAAGTCACCGATTTCACACGAGATGTTTTGGCGTATCAGCGAAGTGAAGACGCCAATGTTTCGCGCGTGAAATTGGTGATTTAACAATGAGACAATTTAATTAAAGGCATATTTGATCAATACATAAATGCAAGCGTAGTGATAGACTTGCTTTTCTATTCTTACTTCTTTTTCAATCATGCAATTATTTGCTTCTACTTTTTTTCAGCGCGATCGTGTCAGCCATTACTTGTTCAGTTTAACTTTGATTACAGGTTTTTGAACTATTGCCTTAGTTCTTTAAGACTGGCTGTATAGGATTTTGTTACCTTAGTTTTTTTTCTTCTAATATTTTTTCAGCCCGCAACATAGATAAACAATGCCCTACTTTCCGAGTATAACAGATGACAAATTAGATTTTATTATAAGGGAGCAAAATAATCCATACTTTTTTGGATCCAAAGCGGCGCGAAGGATTTTAGAGTAGAATCTCGACAGCAGCGAGGTATTTAAAGTGCGTCACCCAAGGAACAAATAATTTTGCGGCCGAGTGGATACACTCTACTCTTCACCTATGAGAAAAATAATATAAGACACGTTCAGGTGTGGATGTTACACTTTCACTAATCGACAAACTCATTCTTCGAAATTATTTGCGATGCAATGCGAACAATCCTTGAACAAAGTCCAGGCGGGACGTAGTTCGCAAGTTTTTCGTTTGTTTTCTTTAATGTTAAATTCATGTGGCGCGGCGCCCATGTAGTCGCTGCGCCGCGATCTCATTGATCGCGGAACATTAATAAGCAATATTCATGTTCAAAGTTATTATTTGCTTGTTTTAAACAAAGTGGTGACGTTATTGGTTGATACCAATAATTTAGTGGTCGTATCGAATTCATGTTGATTGGATTAGATTGGATTTACTTATTTGGATTGGATTTACATATTGTTAGGGTTCCGTACCAGATTTTGAAAAACTGAACGTTTATACATTAATTTTAGTGTCCGCCAGGCCCGATTTAGAGGACGGTATCCGGGGCAACCGCCCCGGGCCTCCACAAAAGAGGGCCCCCCAAGAATAGACAGTTTGAAAAAAAAACTGAAATTCCGACGAGTAACCACTAGTAAACCAGTTTTCCTTTTTGATATTTTTTTCGCTGTTCTATCTACAGTACGTACTTTGTACAACCATCATTAAATTTTTCTTAAATATTAAAGAAATAATTTATCTGTATTCGTTCACTCCAATCAGTAAAATATCAATATGTCTAATGGCCCTGGTGAGCACTTGCCATTTACTACCCATCTTGATCGAGTATCCCAACAGCTGAATGGGGCGGTACTTGCCCGTAGCCTCGGAGGTCGGTTATATTGTAGGTCAGTACCTAACCTTAGGAAAGTCACTTAGGAAATCTCTTAAGGCTAGGTACTGACCTACAATACAACCGTACAATATCACTGGTTGCATAATTATATTGATCGTCAGTAGAAGAGTAGTACTTCGGACTAACAGCATGTCATTACCAACTTTCAAAGATAAAATACGCAGAGCTTTATTTCAAAAACAACTGTCAGAAAGTTAATCAGTTAATCAGTTTTAATCAGTTTTAGTATTAGTATATCAAAATCAAAACCTCACCTCACCTCGTAGATATATCTCACGGAATTTCTTACTTCTTTCACTAATTTAATTTAATTTAGTTTTAGTTTAGTTTTTAATGTGATAACTTTAAGTTTAAGTACATTATTAATGAAAGCCCTACCTGGCATGTGAAATATGAATCACTTTCAGAGAGCCAAGGTGCCGGCTGCAAAACAGCGCTGTGGGCGTAATGCTCTCAGCACACGCTGAGTCCTGAGCCTTTTGCCACCTAGTTTTAAGAGTCCTTTTATGTTGTTTCCATTTTTTTTTATTTTACTTTAATTTACTTTGTGTTCAAAATTATTATGTGCTTGTTTTTTTTTTTAATGTGGCATAAATATCTTTTTACTTTTACTTTACTTTACTTTATATTGACGGTCGATCAATACATCTGTGCAATATCACTGGTTGCACAATTATATTGATCGTCAGTAGATGATATTTACGGTCAACATCATCTAAGTACTATATTCTAGTCTAAGGGACCTCCACTTCTCTGTTGCCCCAGGGAGTCCTCTAAATCTGGCCCTGATTGTCCGTCTGTTTTTCTGTGTAGACTCTATCTCAGGAACGAGCTTAACTATCCAGATCAAATTTGTAGTTGTAGTATTAGTAGGCCTGCTCAGTATGATATTACAAAAAAGCCTAAAATTGATTACCCGCAAAACAAATAAAAACATGGTCTTCATAAAAAATATATATGTTTACCCCGAAATGTACCTATGCCATATGAAAGGTCTGATAATAACGTATTTTTCAGATTTTAATATTGAATCCTTCATTCGGGTATTTCAGAAACTATGAGTATTGAATATAAAAATAAGAATGAATACCCGAAACCTTTTTCGACACTATACTATCGGAAAAAGAAAAGAGGCGCTCAAGGTTTTATGGTTTTACACAAAAAACCAGTCAAAATTCAGTTAAAAGCCCGGCCAAGTGCATGTCGGTCATGCTCAATGTAGGGTTCCATAGTCCATAATCATGTCTGCGTCTGACCCCCAATCCCCAACGCAATGTTTTTTGAACAAAGTGTATGCCACAATCTATGCTGTGGAGGTGGCCGACGGTTTGGTTTAGATCTTTTACCGAATAATAAGTATTAACAACTTATGGCCGAATTCACAAACGCCACTTAAGCATTTGATTAGAGTAAATAGTTAAATGTCCCTCAACTAGTTCTCAACCTATGCATAAACGTCACTTTAATGAAGATCAATTTGAGTGGTCTTTGTGAACTTGGCCATTAGTCGCCTATAACTAATGAACCAATGAAGCCTGCTAAGTCGTGACAGTTTAAGTTTTCATTAAAAATATTTTTCCAATTTTTTTAGAACTTACTTCACAATATTTCCTTGACGAAATTTCTAATATAGTTTTCAAAGATCTATCCAATAACATCCCATTTGAGGTAGTAGAATAAAAATCATTATTTTACCCTTGCTTGATATGCGTGGGAGCTAGCATAAAAACTAGCGTGCCATACAGACAGACAGACAGACAAACAGATGGACCTGGCGAAACTATAAGGTTTCCAAGTAGGTCTACGGAACCCTAAAAAGGAGTGTTTAACAAAAGGGGATGTATTTCGTATGTAAAAATTACGTAGAATATTTTTTCAGTAAGTTACAAGTAGTCAGATGGCTGACTCCTTATGCATTGGCATTATAGATGGCCTATCTCTGCAAAGATAGGCTACATAAGCCATCTCCGGGCGCATGAGCGCCAAATTGCCGACTAGGAGTCGAAGCAGTCGCCATGACCGAAATCGGTCGGAGAGATCATTCATTCATTCATTCATAGATGGCGTTAAAGTGCATTTACACGGGCAACTTTATTACCCTAAGAGGCTAGAGAGCGTAAGAATGATGTTTGTACCAGTTTAGGTTTATTTAAATTTCTACCTAACATTGTATATTATAGTTCAATATGGTACGAAATCCATGGTGCGCGAGCCTCACTCGCACTTCACCATTTTACTTTTATCATCTCCCTTGTAATGCTTTTAATTTTAAACACAAATAGTGATATAGTGGTAAAGGCTATTGGCTATTCTCATAGTGAGTAAAATGATTGCCAAATCATCGAAACCTTGTTGAAAGTTTGAATCAAATACTAAAGTTTGTAATCCTGCGGCCCTAGCATGCATGCCATAAAGATAAATTAGAACCGTTTATATCTATGACTATCTCTTTCGTCGGCACTAGTGTGAGAGAGACGCACTTAGAGATAAACGGTTCTAATTTATCTTTTTGCCATGCATGTTAGGGCCGCTGGTACATTACGATGCGCGCGCATTAGCGAAATTGCCCGCCATTTATGTTATTTTTTTGTAGAGTTTAAGTCGTG
This sequence comes from Tortricodes alternella, assembly GCA_947859335.1. Lineage (NCBI taxonomy): Eukaryota > Metazoa > Arthropoda > Insecta > Lepidoptera > Tortricidae > Tortricodes > Tortricodes alternella. The sequence goes on along the minus strand of OX401970.1, from coordinate 13,213,973 downwards.
TTTAAGTTTATGTCGAGATTAAGGGTTTAACAAATGGATTTAACGCTGGCATATTTGTTATAGAAGCCCAAATGGCCAATGTTGGCCTCATACCAGCAAAATCAAAGGAGAAATACACATTAAGGACAACTTCTTGATGTGGAAACAAGCATAGTAAAACTTTAATACACGTGTGCAAAGGTCATTCCTAACGAGGTGACGTAGAAAGCACTCGCTGTGCTCGTGTTTTCAATCATCACCTCGTTAGGAATTACTTGGTATTACTACTATTACTCGCACGTTACCTTATTTATTTATTTTCATCATCGACTTATTCTATCATTACAGGTTATACCTAATGCGATAGAAAAGGCCAACCAATTGTTTTGCACTGCTGTACCATTACCATGAGTTAATGCAAACCGTTCTCGTAATAACTTGTATCGCCAAAAAGCAGTAATTTCCGAAAGATTTCGGTAACGAGAACTACTCTAATAGACGCGCGATCTTTAATGAAATTTTTCTGCTAGATTAAATAAAGTAAACCATAATTTCGTACAAATATTTTTGTGGTGCCTGTTTATAATGTCAGCATGGAAGTTACGGTACTCTGACATAATTATTTCCATGTAACAGAATTATATGGGACACGAAAACATTACCATTATATTTCTTTTGGTAAATTTCCCTGCAAGCTTTTCCAATCCATCGCACATAATCGACATGAGCATATCCAATACAATCTGGGTTTCTTTATCCAATTTAATTTATTGCCCATTAATGAACCATATATTTAAAGTAACTTCAGTAATTTATTTAGCGCATAATTTATCGACTATTTGGGGTAAGGTAAAGGTAGCTTTCCTGGTTGTTGCTAAAAATGTAGAAGTTAGTGGGTAAGACAAAGTCTTGAGCCGAAACTTTTTGAGTTCATTTCAAATTTCTACTCAACGTTTGATTTACGTCTGCCTATAGGTATCAATTGCACGGGTAATACGAAACGGACGAAACGATGTACAATTAAGTGTAAAGTTAACGGAACACCTTGCCCTCAATCAATATCATGGCAGATTTAATCGCGAACACTAGGTAGGTAGTAAACTTGATTCCGTGACGTGCCGCCGAACGGCAACTTGCCCAAACACGCGGCGGCGGTCGCGGCGCGCGGCGCGGCCCGCAGTTACGACGGATTACAGATAACTTTGCAGTACCATTCCCAACCCAAAGAAAGGAAAACAATTACTTTGACACAACTTACCTTACGGTAAAACAAATCCGATGCACATATTCAAAGAAAAAACAATGAAATTAAAAGAACACGTTCGCTTTTGACGAGTACCGATCTAGCGAAAAGTAAAACAACTATCACGTTTCATATTTCATTTGTAATAACGATAGCGAAACTCTCAAACTTTGTATTGACTGCAGTTAAAGTTTTTGAATACTTAGGTGAATGAAGAAAAAGTTGCCGCAAAACTGATATGCGATTTGAGACATAATATAATTAATAAAGTAATGAGTTTGAAGAGGAGCGGTCGGTTAGAGATGTTTAATAATTCGTTGTTTACTCGGGCAGGGGCAAAATCACTGCGACGCAGAGATGCTAAGGGCGGCTCAACGCTCACTGCCACCCGCGACTCGCCGCCCCACCTATATACGGCTGAACGTTTCAGTGCGCGAAAAACCTGCGCGATTGGATTGTAACCTTTGCCTGCACTGTTTTGGATACCATGATAGAGGATATCTTCGTCCCTTGCAATGAATTGTCTTTAGAAATTAAAATAAAAACTTAAACACGATTGCGACTTTTATAAACCTGCCCTCTAAAAATATAAGACATCATAGGTGAATTTATTTCACTATCCTCGTAGCTATATTTGATTCAGAAGAAGAATTGTGTCTACGGCCGTGTTATAATAATTAAATTAAATGAAGTATAAATATAGCTATCATGTGCAAAGAATTTGTATTTTCGTCTTAATCCGATATAGCAATAATGTAAGCAAATCAGTGCCCTTAGTGTAAGATTGAATCATAAAAAGCGTCTTGACCGCGTTAATCGCGTCCATAAGGAAAGAGAGGCACGTAAACGCGTTCGAAGCGTTTTGCTGACTGAAACTATCACTAAGGGCTCAGTATGGCAGCGAAGTATGTCACTATACATGTTTGTTTACATTTTTACGACACTGGTTTTTACCTTTTAAAAGACATTTTTAAAGGAGTCTTAACAATAGGTATTCTCTTTTTGAAATTTTATTGTATACCCAATATTTCGATTTGTATATTTTTCGCTGAAATTGAATAGTATGGTAATATTAGTCGTTTCGCATAAGTGTAATAAAAAATAAAACCACTTTACCGTTCTTTTAAAGGAGAGAAATGACATTTAAGATTACATGTGTTATGTGCTGTGCCTGTGTTATTTGTACCGGAAGTTGATTAAATTACAAGAAAAAGCGAAAAATGTATCTGTCCCATAGTACTTTTATAATCAGAAAAAGTATTTTCTATAACTTTGTACTCTCCTCGATTTTTTGATGAAAAAAAATGTCGTTACCGTTGTTCCCACGGAAATATTTTTGATTGAATTTCCATGTGTCCGGACCGTTTCAGAAACAGCATATTGATTGGTTATGACTTGAGTAGTCAAATCAGGTTCTAATTTTATTTCACATACTAAATAATTATTAATAATCACACAATTTGTATATTTTAAATCATAATTCGTACAAAATTACTCATTGCCGTTATTTGGTGCAAATGAAACAAAACTTGAAAAATAAAATTGATGTACTGCGGATTTGACGTGGTACACATCCTAAATTCACAAATTTGGGTTGTAGCGTTTTAAAGTTTTACTACCTATCAGCCAGTGTCAAACTTTATTCATTAATTAACAATACATTCATTTATTATTATTTTATATTAATAATGTATTTATAGATAAATCCAAGTAACGATGTATTGAAATACTTAGATGATAGATAAGAAAAAGAAAGAATGATTTCGCGCTAAAAAGTAAGTTTTGAGACAATAAAGTGAACTGGGTCAACACGTCTTATCGCTGTTACTATTAATATTTACTTATTGAATAACAACATTATAATAATATTAAATAAAATTGATGAATACTAAATAAAAAGTTTAAATTTATTTGTAATATAATTTATATAATAATTTTTAATAAATTATAGTTTGGCCAGTATTTCTTTAGCCAACCCAACCCGTATCGCAGTGCTAATGCGTTGTACGAGGAAGCTACCAGCTCTCCGGTCCTCAGTTTTTTCCACCAGCCTCTTCGAAATTTCTCCGAAGAGGCATAGTGCGCCAGGACCCCACGGACCGAGGGTCTCGACTCCGAAAGGAACAAAGTTAAATTCAGAACTGAGACCCCTATATTTATTGTGTTCGGCCGCTTCAGCCGCTGCGCCAGGTTTATTAGACTATTAGTGTTCGAATGAGGAGCGCGCCGCGGTGTGGGGGGCCTTAACAGGGCATTGCACTTTTAGGTGATTTCTAACGCAGGCTAACGATGGGCTGGTCTTTTGGTTTGGTTTGCCATGATGGCTTCTGGCAGCCGCGAGGAGCGCGCGCCTTCACTCCCCACCGATATGTATAAGTAGGTGTATACCTACTCGCGTGCGAACGGGGCGGGCGTCTCGACTCTCGTTTCTCTATAGTTTTACAGAAGAGTGGTTCTTTTTTGATGTCAGATAAATATTTCCGGAATTTCCACGATTAAAGCTTATATTTGATACAAAATTTAACACACACGTCTACTTTCTTTTACAAATACAATAATTTTGACTCCTCTGCTGCACTGTAAAGAAATAACATAGAATGCGTGCAGATGCTTATCATCCTGGCATGTCGTAAAAGTCGACTAAGGGACGGGTCTCCAACATGGTGGACTATCTGTATGGGCGATGGGCTGATCACCTGTCACCATACGGTTCATCATACCATCTTAGGACTAATTAATCGAACGTGGCCACAAGTAGTCTTGTGGCTCTGCCCATCCCATTAGGGATTTCGGGCGTGATGCTATGTATGTATGTGTGTGTATAATTTTGAGTATAAAAATATTCGGTGGATTTTTGTCCAAATATTGGGCATTATAAATATTTCCAGATTACTAGTTATCACCAAACTATATAGCGTTCGTGATTTGGGCTAGTTTTTTAGGCCCATGTGTGAAATCAAACGTTATCCTTACCACAACCTTTTTCAGTGAAGGAAATCATCGTGATGAAACCAAGCAGCAAGTCTGAGTTTGCTAATCGCACTGGGCACGCGTGGAAACTAAGGCCCAGTCCCTCTGATTATGCGAAATCTATGCCCAGTAGGGGACGCACGTACGACGATTATGTGTAATAGTTATAATTGACAGGAGTAATTTACTAATCTTACCTCTGAATGTTCAGGTATGTAATTCCGTCTCCTCAAGCTGGAGTCGTGGTGGCGCGGCGGGGCGGGATCTTCCCCGGAGACCGCGCGCTGGTAGGACAGGCGGCGCCCCTTCGAGTCCACCCGCGGTGCGTGCAGCGAGTTCTCGGGGATGCTCGAGAAATCCTGGTACGAGTGAGACGCGTGCATCTCTTTGTCCGACTCGTCTTGGGTCAGTCGACGCAAGTAGTTAGTCAAACCCTCGCTGGCTACCCATGTAACTCTGAAAAGACGACTAAAGTTAGATATGAGGGGTGGTGTTCAATATATTCTCGGTTTTGGTATTAAATAGCCGCTCAAGAGCATATCGGGTTATGTAGCAGCCGTTACTACACAGGAAATAGTAGTTTATGCAACGGTTGCATAATGATAGGCCTTAAAACACTAGTGCGGTTTTCATGAAACGAGCCGATAGGCGAGTTTCATAATAAGATCGCACGAGTGTTTTAAGGCCAAATTATGCAGAGTTGCATACATAACTTTATCTACACACATATTATAAATCCTCCATGATGGGTTCAGAAACAATATTTTCTGGCAACAAGTTATTTGTTGCAATCGTGGCTGTATATTTCCGATATACAGCGCATTTTCACATCACACACACTCCGAGAAGACTACTATTCATATTTTCAACTAAAATGTAAATTACAAACAACTTTTTGTATTCAATTCAAGAACAATTCTACTTTCGTTCAGCAAAACGTCAACATAATGGCGGCAATTCGATCCTCCGTCAAGACCATTTTTTTTAAAATCATAGACAAACGAATGAAGTCTCTATTCTCATGTCACTCGAGATCAAATGTTGTGCAGTTTATATTAAAAAAACATACTGAATTGACGTTTCGTATCAATAACTGTTTTAATATCTATGGATACTAGAATAGAGACCCACTTGAGTTTTGACAGCTGTTCCAAATTGAATCTCATTTCTTTACTAAAAACGATGAAGAAATAACATTGCAGCACTGGTTTTTCCTAATTGGTTGTCAAAATGGTGGTCATTTCCTATGGTTTTTGATTAAACAATGGAGGTTTTATGATATGGGTGTAGATAAAACATAATATCTACTCATCAATGGATTTCATCATTGGCGCATAGAAGCAATACCTTAATTCTCAAAGAGGGTTCTTAATTAAGCTCAGCATTAATATCGGTCAGACCCATTAAATACGGTGATAGCGGAATAGCAAGATTTGCAATCCAGCTTGACTAGACAAATATAAAATAAGCTTTTGTTCAGAATTACATTTTTAAAACATGCTTTTTTAGCATTTGTAGCATATTGCGTTTTCATTGGGCTATAATACTTGTCAAGACAAATCCAACGACCCCAAACTCGGGAGATGCCTTTCAGCTCGGAGGTCAGCAATTATACATTTTAAATCTGAAATACAGACAGACAGACATACGATCGCAATAAAATATTATTGACAAATATCATATAGTCTTATATGTCGGGCCACTTGCACCAAAAACATTTTTTTTAGTTTTACTGTTAAGTTCGATTTAGTCTTGTCAAAATGCATGGAATGTCGGCTTTTAAATCACATTTAATAATTTGGTGGATGCCACCCTTACGACATCTATGGGAGTTGTTTAGAAACGCATATTGACATATAGGTTATCCCGATAATGATACACCAAGTGCAAGTGTGATTATAGCCTCATCTCCTCACTACTGGATCGTGTCGCAGCGAAGGCCGCTCACGCAACTCTATAGGTACCTACCGGCACACCTCGGTGCAACCCGCTGACGAGAGTATTAATTGTTGTGTAAGTCTTTTACGTGCGCGTGAGCGGCTGTTCACCGAATAAGCGAAACTCTTAAGGTCGTACCCGGCGAATTTCACTTTCAAATCCTATAAAGTATACTTAGCGTTGTGCAAGAATCTTGAAAAAAATATGTATTGTAGTATCTATATCTAGTCTTTATTTTCGTCCACTGGAACCTTGAAAAAAGTGATGAATCAAGAGAAAAAAAACCGTAAACCCTTTTTTCAAACTAAAATCCGTAAAGGCTCCCTTATTATGCGATGCTTATACATGAGACTTTTACTAATCAGAAGACAATAATATACACTATAATTTCATCCGCCAGTTTTTCAATTTATTTTGTAGTTTTTGAGTAAATTATACTATTCACTGCGGCGCGTGAACTAAGGCAAGTGCACTGATAATTTTTTTGATGCTATACCTGCATTACCGTAATGTATTCGCAGCCAAGTCCAAATAATGTCGAAGCATGCGAAATAATGTTCATTGTTACGTGGTAATGTCAAAACATATACAGGCGTTTTTGTAGTCCGCAACATTATCTATGTAGCCCGCAACATTATCCATGTAGCCGAGTCTCTACTTACGTTAGGTACGTTTTTCTCCAGAATTACGTACGTGGCATCGAGAATTACGTATGTCGGTACAGTAATTTTTTCTCAGCGTGGGAAAGGACCGAGTTGGAACGCTCAAGGTCATCGGCGTGGGGTACGCCGTTAAGTAATTACTATAAGAACAAAGTCATTCAGTCTTTTGAATGTGCCCCTCGTCGCTGAACAGCCGCTGCGAGTTAGCGAAGCACATGGTGTGTGGACGTTCACATTGATTACCTGTTAGACTTGGAAGCTTTCCGACGCCGTTGTCCGAACGCAGAGTCTAATCCGGAGCTCATAGAAATAGCTCTTGAGTTTAAAAGGGAGTCGTGAGTGTATACTCCATTGACACCTGAAAACATACCATATTTTAGTAGATTGCTGTAAATACAACAAAGGTCACACGGAAAGAGTTCTGTTATTGACCTGTTTTTATTATGGGCTGCTTGTTTCGGTAAATGAGACGGATTACTATTACGAGTACGTACATTAAAAAAGTCAATTCAACAAAATTGTTAATTACAGGTTTTTAGGGTTTCGTACCCCAAAAGGAAAAAAGGAACGCTTATAGGATCACTCGTGTGTCTGTCTGTCTGTCCGTCTGTCTCAGCCAATTTCCTACTAAAACTACTGGACCAGTTGATTTGAAATTCGGTATACATATGTAAGTCGGTGACCGCAACACGGATGCTTAACGTGAACAAATTAATTTTAAACATGGAGGCCACTTTTGGGGGGTAAATTAGAAAATTTAAAATAAAAGTTACGCAAACTATATCATGTGACATATCAAATGAAAGAGCTTATTGTGAGAATCTTAAATATGTTTTTTTTTGGAATTTTAGAATTAATGGTTTGGAAGGTATTTAAGAAAATAGGCGAAAATTGACCATTCCCTCCCTTATCTCCGAAACTACCGGGCCTAAAATTTTGAAAAAAATACAAATATAGTACCTACCTATAATACCTATAGATTACAGGAAAACCTATGAGAAGTCTATGGTATTTAAAGTAACAGGAAATTTCAGATAATCATGTATGGATCGGAACCCTCTCTACGCGGGTTTATTTCTGTATAGTCTTCTTTTAAGAGAAAAAGTAATCCTACTATAATCCTACTAATATTATAAATGCGAAAGTTTGGGTGGATGTATGTTTGGTACTCAATCACGCCATAATGGCTGAACGGATCTGAATGAAATTTGGCAAAGAGATAACTTAGTCTGGAATCATAGGCTACTTTTAATCACGGAAAATTTAAAAGTTCCTGAGGGAATAACTATAACCGAATTCGACGCGAACGAAGTCGCGGGCAGAAGCTGGTTTTTCATAAATAAAGGCACGAGAAGTTGCTTACTGTGCGGCAGCCGCGCCCGCTGCGGATTGATATAAAAGCTTCAATTTTAGTAAGAAAGGTCAATTTAGAAAAAAAATGTTATTTATGCTACAAGTGCGGAAAGTATGTGATTTCCGACAAGTGTCTCTTCGCTCGCTCGTGAATAAATATGCCACTCGTTGAAATCACATACTTTCCGCACTTGTACGATAACTAACATTTTTTTTCTTAATTGGTCACGTTATTGTATACTTACTCCAAGCATCTAATTAAATAAACAAAGAATGCAAAAAAAATAGGAAAGAAAAATTGTAAATCTTATTTTTAAACTTCGGTGGGGCTACCCAATATTAATTCTAAATAACCTTTTGGTTATTAGATATTTAAGTATAATTTTTTATTTACTTAATCAGTTAACTTTAATCGACTCTATGGGATGTGTCTGCAACTTTAAAACAGGTTGATAAAAACTTGTAAAATAAACAAATCTAATAAATTTTGTCAAGAACAACGTCTTATTTTATGCAATCGTTGCGTAATGAAGGCTCTTCGGTCGAGTACCGAGTTTAGGCCGCGAGGCCGGCCGAGTGGCCTAATTAAGGTACCAGACTTTAAGAGCTAATTATGTAACGATTGCATACAATACTTTTTCTACGAGTTTAGTCCCTCCATTCTATTAAACGCTCGTAACTATGACTGTAAAACTTTTTTTAGACCTTAGGGCAGCAAATTTTGCGTTACGTTAAAACGTTACGCAGTTTTGCTTAAAAGTTTGTTCAAAGCAATCTCCCGTATGGAGCCGATTCAAGGCTTACGTAATGTACGTATACTTACCTATATTTTGCGTATATTTGAACAAAAAACTAGTTTCTTTACAAAAATAACTAGGTCAGTGACGCCACAGAAACATCAACATCGCGTTTTTACAAAACGCTTCACCTTAGAATCGTCGATTTGAGTAAACGGCATATGAAAGTTTCAATCTTAAATTCGTTACAAAAATTATTCTGTGTAAATATGTTCTTGTGTTATTTTTACTATTGATTATAATATGTAATATTTTTTATTAGAACATCCCAATATTATATAATATTATTAGAACCTCATAAAATGTTTTGTGTGGTAATAACCGTATGGTAATATAACGATATGTGGCTAGTCATTGACTTTATCAGTATTAGGACAAGACGGTGTAATCTTTGCGTACTGTGTTTTGTACCGATATACTGTGGAACGAAAATGGGCTCTCCATAGAAATAGGGACTTAATTTTCTAAGTGCCTATTTTTTTATTGAAATCAAACCTACTCCTCATAATTAGGTAAAAAAAAAAAAAAAAAATTGGTCAATTTGGGTGGAAAACTGCCGAGTAATAATTTTTTTACTAAAATTTTGCATGGAGCGTATATGAAAAAACGGAATATCTCAGAAAGTGCACAATTTCCCGTAATATCCTTCCGCACGAATTTAGTGCCAATTATTTATGATTTTTCGGCGTACTCAAAATTTCCAGGGCAGCTGCACTTTTAAAAAAAAAAAAACGAAAACCTTTTGTATAGGGAAATCTTGGTTTTTAGTAGGTATTTCAGTTTTCAAGACACGTTTAATCATGGAACAAAATTAAATAATGGCTTTAGATGAGATGGATTTTCAAAAATTAGTTCATTGGAATAATGACATATCTCACTTTTTGGCCCTTTATCTCTCTCTCGCACATTCGGTGCTCATTAAGTGTATGATTAAAAGTAAAAATTAACTAAATGACCCTTAATTATTCTTAATTAGTTGGCATTAAGTAAAAGTATATATTAAATATTATCTTATTATCATTAAGGATGATGATTACCCAGATTTCATTAGTAATGTGCAATAAATAGGTTGCAGTTTAATTTTATTGTTCTGCGTCACTTATTTCGACCCATATTAATTTTTTTACCTAATTATGAGGAGTAGATTCGATTTCAATTAAAAAAATAGGCACTTAGAAAATTAAGTCCCTATTTCTATGGAGAGGCCATTTTCGTTCCACAGTGCGATAGCATTTGTACGGCTCTCTCGGACTCTCGCGTTTGTACTCTGGTCGCCCTGCCACGGTAATAAAACGATGCAATCTAGCTAAGAGTCTTTTACAAAAACATTCGTTCCAGAATTCAGGTGTCACATTGAATATTTTATCAACGGAAATATGTACTGAACTGTGGATCGAACTAGTACCAAGCTTATTTTAAGCAAGTAGCATATTTTAAGCGGTATTATCATAAACTGCTGTAACCTGGGTAGTAGTGTTTTGTCATAACAGTCGAATAGATGGAGAGAAAATTAGTAGTTTATGCAACGGTTGCATAATGATAGGCCTTAAAACACTAGTGCGGTTTTCATGAAACGAGCTTTAGCGAGTTTCATAATAAGATCGCACGTGTGTTTTAAGGCCAAATTATGCAGAGTTGCATACATAACTTTATCTACACACATATTATAAATACTTACTCCATGATGTGTTCAGAAACAATATTTTCTGGCAACAAGTTATTTGTTGCAATCGTGGCTGCATATTTCCGATATGCGGCGCATTTTCACATCACACAGTCACTCCGAGAAGACTACTGTTCATATTTTCAACTAAAATGTAAATTACAAACAACTTTTTACAATTCTACTTTCGTTCAGCAAAAAACCAACATAATGGCGTCACTTCGATCCTCCGTCAAGACCATTTTTTTTAAATTATAGACAAACGAATGAAGTCTCTATTCTCATGTTACTCGAGATCAAATGTTGTGCAGTTTATATTAAAAAACATACTGAATTGACGTTTCGAATCAATAACTGTTTTAATATCTATGGATACTAGAATAGAGACCCACTTGGGTTTTGACAGCTGTTCCAAATTTAATCTCATTTCTATACTAAAATCGATACGGGAATAACATTGCAGCACTGGTTTTACCTAATTGGTTGTCAAAATGGTGGTCATTTCCTACGGTTTTTGATTACACTATGGAGGTTTTATGATATGGGTGTAGATAATAGTTATTTGTTATACAAGAGTGCAGTTGCTTTTTAACCGCGTGCTCAATTTTGATGACCGAGCAAGCGAAGGATTCTAAAATTAAAATCCTGAGCGTTAGCGAGTGAATCAAAAGAGCACGAGGTGAAAAATATTTGCACTCGAGTGCAACACGTAAGTTTTCATTCCACCTCAGCGAGTAAATGACTAAATGCAAAAAAAACATTTGCGCATTATTAACAGTTTCAGTCAATTCTGTTGGCGTCAAATAAACTTCCTCGTAGCAAAAATCACAATTTTTAGGTTTTTCACTTGTTTTCAAGTTTCTTGTTTTTAACCTAAGGTTTTAATAATATGACGTGAAAAGAAAATGGCGCGCGCAAAGCAAATTAAAAAAAAAGTACACCAAGAAGGTTCCAAGTCTGAGTTTTTAACAAATTAAAAAAGGTTGTATGATAAATTCGGCACCAAGGAAGTAAAATAGGTTTAATGATGTTGTGAATTCACAAACTTAGTGCACACGATGTTATAAATTCAATTTACTTTATCCTCTAGCGGATAAAAACGGCTTTTGTACTCAGATATCGAAGAGCAAAGCTCTTTCTGAGATGGGGGAATGAAAAGACTGTTTTATAGATATTGCACTCACTTTTCGAGCTGGTTTGGCCGTCGACGGGAATGGGCTGGCTGGCGGAGAGGGCGGTGTGACTGCCCGGGCTCTCGGCCTCTGAAGCGCCTAGCGTCGAGCCCGAGGAGATGCTCGCGGTGCTGCCTCGTACCGCCTATGCATCAGGTAGGAATGTTCATTAGTTGTTAAGTAAGTAAATTCAATGTGATTTACCATAGTCTGCATAGCTGTCAGGCTGGGTTTTATAAAGGTCCGTTAGTAAATTTCAGGTTGAATTGAAGTAGGTATATGAGCACAACTTTTAACATTACGTACACCGGCAATTAAATCCAGCAGATCTTTATAATAGTCCCAGCCATAGTAGCAAACTTAATTTACTGCCACACACATCGAGATAGCTCAGTTTACCAACTACAAATAAATTTATACTTAATCGCAAATATAAAAAAACTTTTTGCGAATTAACTACAAATTTACGGTTTCCAGATCTTTTCCTTTACTTGTGCTCATTGCTTGTTACCAAATTTCAACGGGAAGGAACCTATAGATTTTGATTCCCTTGCGAGTGTAATTTCAGATAACAATAAAAAATGTTATCGGGACTTCACAATGAATAACAAACGCATTGTAATGGTTTTTGAATTTCGTACTTTTTTCTTTTACTAATGAGGAAATTATGCTGTTACTGTTTATCTACTGTAAGTATTAATGTTTATTTGTTCGTCTCCTATGCGTTCCCGTACCATTCATCCGATCTCGATTAAGCAAGCTATGGCAAGGTGTTGGTGTTTGCACGGCGTGCAGGTTGCATTGCAACGCATACCGAGCTCAGCTAGTAAACAATAATAATGTACGGGTACCTAGTCGCTTCGACTTCTCATTATTTGCATGTAGGTATGCATATAAATATTTCAATATGTTCAAAATGTTGATGCAAGCGTCCCTTAAATTGAATTAGCTTGAAATATTTTCCAAATCAAGTCAAGTTTTTATTGGGTTTTATAATTAACTAGCAGACCCGCCACAGCCTCGCCTGCGGTATTTTCCATACAAACTTTATCACCCCTTTTTACCCCTTTACGGATGGAATTTCAAAAAAATCCCTCCTTAATGCACCTCTAGGGTACTCGAGGAATATTTCCTCCATATTTCAAATCTCTAGGACCACCCGTGTAGGCTGTGCGTTGTCTATAAGTGAGTCGCGGTACTGTTTTATATGTATAAGTTAATAACGTTAAAATAGGACAATTATTATTTAGTATCAGTTTGTAAATATAAAGGTAGATAGATACAAATAGAGTAATTACGTAATTTTGTTGGTGGGTTTAGTATTTTAGAGTTTAGACTGAGCGAAACGTATAAATACTTAATTATTAGTCTAAGAACTTATTTGTAGTTACTTTATGCAAATTTGAATCGGAAGAGGTATCTGTATTATTAAACTTATGAGAATTAAACCAATTTCATAAATTACTTTACCTGGTGACTGTTTAAAGTACTTTCGCCATATTCATCATCCATGCTAACTTTTTCATTCAAAGATTGAAGGGAAACTGAAATGGAGCCCCTCCGAATTACAGGCTGAGATTTACTCCCTAAAGACTGTCTTTTGAATATCTCCGTTGTATTCTTTAAAAAACTGTCCATTTTTTTTCTAAAAAACGAAGATTTTCTTTCAAGTGGGGACTTTCCTATTGAATGTAGATCCATTTCGGACTTAGACAGCCCTTCCCGGTGAGCCAACAATGTGTGGTCCAAAGATAACTTTCGCTCACGTAGCTTCACATTTGGTAGGCATTGGCTGTTTCTTTTACAACGCGATTCCATTTCATTGGCAGTCTCATCATTCTGTAAAATGTCTTGGTGCTCATCGGGTTCCATTGCTGAATGTTGTACTGGTGTAATTTCTTTAGCTGCTGCGTCGACATTGTCGTCCGGTTCACTAGAGTTACGCAGTTCCAAGTCATTTTGCTGTTCAGTACTATAATCTTGAGGATGTATTAAAGATTGTTCATTATCATGAATAATTTTCTCTACCAAATCCGAATTCTTTGCTTCCTGCAAATCATTTGTCATTGAAACGGTAGGTTCTTCGTTGTTTGCGTCTAATTGGTCTTCCTGGACATCGCTGAAGTCATTGTTATCCATCACAACACTGCCTCGTGGAGCCTTGACACGCATGCTGCTATTCATTTTTACTGACCTTAAGATTTCTTTTATTTTTATATTTTCTTTAATAGTTTTGACATCCGTAATAAACAGCGGAGACTTTTCCTTGTCTACGTGTTTCATTGGTTTTTCTTTCTTTGATTTCTGCCGAAATCTATCCATTTTTACGCATTAATTCACTGTTATCACTAAGTAAAATCAATCACATATATAACTTTTTAGAATGTACAAGCAAATAAAACTTGTATAATTTTCCAGAGCGATGACATGACACCTGTATAAATAGTTCTAAATACCATTCAAGGAAGTATGACGAGAACACTTATCAACGAGGCGAATAGTTTCAGCCCGTGGCCGTGGCAGCGTACATGGCTTCAAATAGTTTTCTTGACATGATAACTCACTAGTTGGATTGTACTCTTAGCTATTTTTCAACACTGCATGCATTGGTATCGATGTCACAACAAGAACGACTGCAAGTTACTCAACAAAAGTAAACACGTTAAGGAACGGGCACATCCTCGGCTTATCAGTAGGTACTCCTACCATTACGATTTTTACTAAGGTATATTATAGAGAGAGAGATAACGCGTTATGCACGTAATGGCGTGTTTTTATATATTTTTTACACATTTTTAACAGTTAAAATTTTATGAATCATCGATTGTGTTAGTTAGTAGCACCAAGTGATGAAATAATTCGCGCCATTTATCAAATAATAGGTGGATATGTATATAAATACTATATATATGTGTGTGTGTATATTCTTGTTCGAAGGACTGCGATATCTAACGTTCTTTGATAATCATTGATAATAACGCACTGATAGCATCGGTAGTTTACAATTTAAATCGATCATCATCTCACTTTCACATAATTATTACTTCATTTATTAAATGTTTTCATTGTACTGCTTTTGAGGGTTCCGTAATCTAATTAGAAACACTTATAGGTTTGCCAAGATAATCTCGAATAAAGTAGGTACACATAATCAATTAATGAAAACACTTTAATAGATAAATAGTAAATAATAATACCTAGTATTGTAAAATTAAAAATAAATAAGCCCTCTCACTAGTTTTATAAGTTGTTGTGCCCTACAGGGTCCATAATGATCTGTTTAACTTATAAGTTAATTTCTGTACCATCTAATTAATAACATTATGGAACGCAATAAAGATTGAGTATTGAGTATTGAGTACTTTAATTGCCAGGCACAAAACAAAGTCACCGGGATGCAGGCCAAATTAAATATACACACAGTTTATGCATAAGACACGGTAGCCGTGTCCATACACGCGTCGAACGACCCAGCGCTATCCGCCGAGTTCACGGGAGTTGTGTTTACTCATGTTCATGCCGTCGACAGGGCTCCCGAGTTCGGGCTGCGAAGAAAAATCGTAGAAACTGATTATAATACGATTATTAACCAGTTAAAAAAAAAAGTTTTATTAATTACCAAGGAACAAAAAAGGGGCGTAAGTTAAGCTGCTCTAACATTCCCTGTTTGTCGCGAGTATTTATGTACCTATGTATAGTATGTAACAATCTAGAGCGTAAACTAGGGAAGTGATTAAAAGATACGGAGAAACTGCCCGGGTGAAACTGGTCATATGACATCAACTGAAATCTACTATGGCGGCTGCAAGAAGACATTTTGTTTCTTGATATTTTCCACCCATGCATTACTACCTATTGGTATCAAATGAAAGGGTTTGACGAGAGCATTTCAAAACTGTTATAATAATACTTTGATATTTAGATACTCTCTATATACAAATATATGAAATACCTACATTCGGAATGATTTTTCGTTACCTGAACCGTCCATATATACACAATTCAAACGTGGATGGATATTTAAATACCTATATACACTAAAAATTCAGGAAATAAAAATAATTGTAATGTCAAATGGCAGAACGATGCAACCAAATGACAGCGTTTGGGATTGACTCGCTTGGTGGCTAACTTGCTAAATAAACGATTTGAGTTTGAATTTGAATGATCATAACTCATCCAGTGTTTTATATGCTATGTACTTATTTGTTTTATTTAAGTTACTAGCTAGATAGCTAGATAGTAAAACATACTGGAGTTATGATCCTAATAGTTAGGGTCCTGTGTGCCATTTTTAACCGACTTCAAAAATTCTGAAGGAGGAGGTTCTCAATTCGACGCGTATATTTGTTTTTTTTTTTTAAATATATGTATGTTCACCGATTACTCGGAGATGGCTGGACCGATTTGCATGTTTTTTTTTTGTAATCGATAGGGTATTTCTAAAATTTGGTCCCGTTGTTATCAAACTCATGGTCTGATGAGAGGATCACGCACGCATAGGCACGCATATAGAAATTTTGATATTTTCTTTAATAACTCAAGCAGTTACGTTTCAAAAACATAATTTGGGGACTTGGAACTCATGATGAAGACCACGGATGACCACCGGAACTCCTCAATGGTAAGTACTTATTTCACGGGTGGCGATTAGATTTCTGTATAAGGTTGGGAAGTAACTACTTCTCATGAAAATTAATTTGGTAAAATAGAACCGGTGGTGAAGAACCAGGAGAACTCTAACGATTGACGTCCTTGCAACTTGGATATAAAAATTTTGTATAGGGTGATGAACAATTGGTATTATGCTATTGTTACTTGATGTATTACATGTGTCGTTAAATCACATATGATAATCACAAAAAAAGTGAAATAATGAAAAAAAATTAACAAATAAAAAACCGACTTCAAAAACCCTTTGAAAAGTAAGAAATAATAATTGGCCTTTGTAAGTAAATTACCTAGAATGTTGATTAAGTGATACATTAAATTTATCGAAGTCGGTGGCAAGTAAATTAGGTAATCCATCCCTCATACTGTGTTCATTTACTTGACACCGATTTAATCAACATTCTAGGTAATTTACTTACAAAGGCCAATTATTATTTCTTACTTTTTAAAGGGTTTTTGAAGTCGGTTTTTTTATGGTATATGATATGTTCGTCTTTCATATTGATAGCGATGAAAGTTTAGTAATTTTTCGAAAAAAATATATATAGAAATGGTCTGCCCTTGGAAAATCAGAGGTCTGGACGTCTGCCTTTTTGATGTTTATCATTTTGAGGATGATTCTGACCATCAGTCAAAGTGTCAGACACGAACAAATGATTTAACACACCGTTTTTGTTACATTTTTGAAACTCTGTCAATTGAAAACGCAGCGTTGTTGTTCAATCATTAATATTCAAGCTTTATTCATATACCTAGTAGCTTCCGCCCGCGACTTCGTCCGAGTGAATTCGGTTAAAGTTATTACTCGGGAATTTTGACTTATTCGGGATAATAACTGCCCTATTGATTCCAGGAACTAAGGTCTAACTATAACCGATGTTTCATGAAAATTCGTTCAGCCGTATGGGGCCGAGTGGTAACAGGCATACAGAAACTCACACATACACAAACTTTATGCATTTATAATACTAGCTTCTGCCCGAGACTTCGCGCAACGTTTGACGTTTGCGTTTTTGACGTCTCGTGCAATTCGGTTATAGTTATTCCCTCAGGAATTTTTAAATTTTCTGGGATAAAATGTAGCCTACGTTCTATTCCAGACTAGAACTTATCTCTGTTTCATTCATCTTCTCTTTTACCCTCTTCATAGTCTTAGTTTCATTTCCAAAAGTTTCTATAGTCTATATGTTATGTCCTGCCTGAAGTTACCCTAACAATATCGAAAACCACATTGGAATCCGTCCAGTAGTTTTAATGTTTATCGCGCGCGCACATACAATCAGACAAACAGACAAACAAACATGACATTCAAAAATCATTTTGATGTGTTGTGTTGCTCATTCTGAAACCGATTTTATATTACATGGTATAGATTAAGGATAATGCATTTTCGTCGATGAAGTGATAAGAAAGCTTAGCTAATTAGGGGAAAAATAAATAAAACACAATATAACAAGGGAATTACAAACTATAATATGAAATTTGTCATAAAAAAATCATTCATGGCAGGAGTAGACATTGTTATTTTTATTGGTTATATTTAATACTTGAAAAACTGTTTTACATTTGTAATAAAATATTGCGAAATGGGTGGGGCAGGCGCCTAATCAGTGTTTAATTCATACCGATTCCAGTCAGCGTCATTAAGACAGTTTAATTTAAGGGGCTGTGGCAATTTATTAGCTGGCCCGATCGCATGTGGGCACGGCGTCTTCGAACAGGCGGAACTTATATACTCGTAGTTTGGATAAACTACAGTTGTTCGGAATTAGACGTGGGTAATGACTTAAAACTTGGAGAATATATGGCATGCGGTGCGCTTTGGGGTATTGCCGCCTTAGTGAGTAATTATGAAGTATGTGGAACTAAACCATTCGGGACTGATACCTGAGCGCGCATCCGTGCCATTATGCCGCTAAATGACAAAATATACAGCGACGCGAGCCTTTTGTATGCTGAATTACCTCCTTTATGTTGCAAATATGAGTACGTATCCTAAATTCTTGTAACAAGTCTGACTTAGATTTAAAGGAGAAAATAAGATAAAATTATTTCAAAAGAGGAAATTTGAAAGATAATGCAAAATATGCTATAGATTTGATGATCAGGGGTCGTATTATGAGCTCTTAATTCCAGGCAGTTTCCGCCGTAAACGACCTGCCTGGAAAATTCGTATTATTAGCGCGCTAAAATCGGCCTCTTTAGTACGCTCATAATACGGTTTTTCCAGGCAGGTCTGTTTGCGGCGAAAACTACCTTGAATTAAGAGGTCATAATACGACCTCTGTACTGACACATAACAACATGATTTTGTTTTTGCCATTAAGTAAAGCCCGCACTTTTCGCTGATTGAATATTTATTTGAAAAAAAAAATCATAATACAATTGTTGCAAATTATGTGTATAAGCTTTAAGGAAAATTTAAAAAAAAATGTCTTTATAAGATATTATTGTAATGGTCGTCGTCGACGATGGCGGCACACGCTCACTTCTTGACATCGGGCACGTCGAACTCGCTGACCTGCGCCTCCACCAGCTGCTTGCTGCGCAACTTGACTATGGCGTGGCTGGGCACGTTGGGGTCGTCCATCTCGAACTCGATCAGTCCTGCGACACACGACCCATATCATCTGCCGGTTCACCGTCGTTCTTCCCCGTCACCGAAAATTCATAAAAGGATTGACAACTGCAACCACTGTTAAATACACACAACTAGGAACTTTAGCAAATACACCACTTTTAGCAAATAATATCATATCATTTACTAATTTTATACTTTGTCTCTGTGCTTGCGGCCATCTTTTATACTTGTACCAAATTTCAGCATTGTAACTTTAACATACATTAACAGACATACGGACGTACAGATTGATAAACAGAAATGGCGAACCTATAAGGGTTTCTAGTTTGACTCAGCGGCCCTAACATGCATGCCACAAAGATAATTCAGAACCGTTTATCTCTATGACTAACTCTTTCGTCGGCACTAGTGTGAGAGAGACGCACTTAAAGATAAGACGGTTCTAATTTATCTTTGTGCCATGCATGTTAGGGCCGCGGGATTTAGAATATTGGACAAGTATCGTATTGCATTTTTAGGGCTCCTGCGGCCCTAACATGCATGACACAAAGATAAATTAGAACCATCTTATGTCTAAGTGCGTCTCTCTCACACTAGTGCCGACGAAAGAGTTAGTCATAGAGATAAACGGTTCTGAATTATCTTAGTGGCATGCATGTTAGGGCCGCTGGTCGGATTGCTGGCGAGGCTGGAGAGCCGCGGGACCGTAATGGGTTATGATATGACGTCTGTTATGACTTCCAATATGATACAACAGATCGCGTCACGCTGCAGTCACGCCACGCCCGCGTGATACCTTTATACCTACATATAAACTAGGCCCGTAGCACACTATTTTTATCGCGCACATAAAGCATTCGTCCCTTTCGCACCCGCATATTAGTTAAAAAGTGACAGATATATATGTGCGCGATACAAGCCAGTGTGCTAGGCCCTCAGTTGCGTATAAAACGATTAAAAAGTAAATCGAAGGGACTAACCTCCCTCAGCAACAACCTCGTCTTTGTAGTTGTCGCGCATAAACCGCGCCAGGATGTTGTGGTAGAAGAGGTTGGCCGTTTGGCGCACCTCCGCCGACACCTCCATCTTGGACACGGCGTTGATCAGCACGTTTAGCTTTTGCCGCGCCGTCAGGATCAGCTTGTCGACTGCAGTAACGGATACTTCACATTGTGCGAAACACTTCAAAACTACAGTTCTGAAAATTGGGGTTCAAGACGTCCACTGCGGGGTATAGTGTCCCCGTGATCGCCACAAAGACCGATCGTGTTCTACTCCCATCCAGCGGAGTCCCGCAACCTTCACCAGTAGGTCCACCGAGTGACTGGTCCCTACGCATAATGTATGAGCGTGCACTGTATGTGTATTTTGACTGGTTTTTTGTGTAGATTTTCGTAATTTTACTGTATGCAAAAACAAACAACCATCATATACTCTTTGGTTCTTCCGTGCCGCTCCTCTCTACCATCACTTTATACTCATGGCTAAAGCAATGCTAGAGGAGAAGTGGAAAGAGTTTATGGTAGAACAGTTTCTACAATCACCTCTTCTATATGTATATGCTCTACTAGCTTTTGTTCGCAACTTCGTTCGCGTGGAATTTGGTTATAGTTAAAAACTAAAGAATTTAAAAAAAATCTAGATACAAAGTAATCTATGTGCTATTTATTCCTTATTCCAAATTTCATCCAAATCTGTTCAGCCGTTCTGGCGTGATTGTGTAACAGACCATCCAAAGTTTTGCATTTATAATATTAGTAGAATTAACCCTTTGAACGCTTTCATATTTGAATTAAGTGATCACTCACACGCCAAGCAATGTTTCGTTATCAAAATAAAGAAAAAAGGAAAACAAAAAAAAACAATTCATAATAGATTTTATTCATGATCAAAATACACCTTCACTCCGACCCTTTTAGTGGTTGTTGGCGTGGTGGGCACGACGGCACACGACCGCCGTCGGGGCTCTAGGCAGGGTTAAGTATCTACTCTACCTTGGACTTCACATAGTCTACATTATTGTGTTTTTCTACTGCTACGTTTTATTGGCCAGACTCAATATCCGTCGTATAATTCGCACTGGGCTCTTTTCACTGAGGAGTTGACATGCAATGTGAGTACTCACAGTCGGCCTCGACCTCGGGCACGGGCTGGATCATGTCCTCGAGCGCGTACTGGATCGCGGGCGGGATGTCTGTGGACGGTCGCGGAGCGTTCGGGGCGCCTGCGCACACACACACACACATGTTTACGAACCATATATTGGAAACCACTTATTAATTATCCACAAGTATAAATGAAACCCGGATTACCCCTCAGCCGAACAGAGATCGGATAATAAATTCCAACCATCTAGCTCTTACCGTTACTGAGCTAGAGGCGTCTGACAGACGGACGGACGGATGGACGTTGTAGGCTCAGTAATAGGGTCGCGTTGATCCCTTCGGATGTGTACCGGATTTGCAAGCCCTAGATGGTATAGGATAGGGACTTAAGCAAGTTATTCCTTGTTTCTTATATATATATAAATTACATATAATTCATTCAGAGGCCTATAATTACGTGGAATGGAAACATTTCAAATATAACTGTATTCATGCTAAAAGAATCGAAGCAACAGTAGCTACCAAATGTAACAATACAGTAGAAGGTATATGCAACTCGACGTCGTCCGAAACCGAGAGGCGGAAGACAGGAAATATTGTGTCCTTATCAGTGGATGTGACCCACAAGCCGCTACTCACCAACGCTCGAGAGAAGCTGGTTGATCTGCTGGAGAGACGTCTTCATCTGGATAATGAGCTTGCCTTTCTCGTTCAATGAGTCACTGAGGTTAGTCTCCTCACGTTGCTCTGCGTCGAGCTGAGCTTTGATTTTGTTCTTCTCGTTCACATACCTAAATCACAATCAAGTATACCTCGCCACATGTAAAAAGAGCGTTGCGCGAGCGAACATTTATATGTTATATGGCTATTTATATGTTGTATGGCGTTATATGGCCGTCAGCGTTCCTTTTACATGTGGCGAGGTATATCGGTCAGCATGAGCCAGGTCGGCTGGCTAGGTTAACACATTTACTGCGTTACGGGAAGTATTGGTTGTAATTGAATTTTGGTCTGTGGGGCAGCTAGTTGTCCTTGTTTTGCACTCCGTGCGGAGGTGATTTTTTCAAGTATTCGTGCAAGTAAAAAAGAGACACCTATATTGCCGGTGTCCTTGCTGAAGTGTATTGAAATTTACGAATAAAAATGTACGGGAATTATATTATCGTAACGCACAGAAAGGTAATTATTTTACAATAGTGCGATATGGGAACTATTTGGCCGTATCCTAAACCCCGTACCGCACTGAACGTGCGCGCGCACGGAGCTTCAGTTAGCCGTAGTGCTGTGCCCAGTTAAAATTATCGAGTAAAATAAATAATTGTGATAAATAAATCAGGGATTTTTTTTTGCTTTATAAGTACCTAAAATAAATAATAATATAAAATAAGAATTTACTGTCTTTGTTAAAAAGTTAATATTAATATAGTTAATTACTTATTATTTTTGTTAAAAATAGTTTTCGCTGATTGTGTACCTACGACCATAAGTAAATTAAATAATAGTATAAAATAAGAAGTTACTGTCTTTGTTAACAAAGGTAATTATTACTTTTGTTTTAAAATAGTTTCCGTTGTTTGTGTACGACCTGAATAAACAATAATAAATCTGAAACGGAAAAATAATATTTTACTTATTACACCCCATCCCTAGGACTGTTGTATGCGCCACGACAAGTTTTTTCCCGTAAAATCAACCATTTCCAAAAATACCTGTAATTCTTAAGATATTACTTAGAACCCCGTACGACTGCAGCTGTGTATACACAAGGATGTAACCTAATAGATTGGTACATCAAAAAAAACAGCTGTGGACTTTCCATGTCTCTGTGGAAGTTTGAAGTTAGGACTTCGTACGGGAAAATAGACGTCGTAACGCATATCAGGCATTCTTGATACGGGAAGTATGTGACTTATACAGCACTGGATGTAAGTCTTAATCTAGGGCAGCCGCAGGGAAAGTGTTAATCAGTTTATAAGTATTTTCATCACATTTGCGAGGAAATGAAATAAAAATTAGACAAAAAAAAACCTATTGTACACCGTGAATTAGCATCAGGTGGGTAGAATAAACTACCTATATGTCGCGTCGGTTGCGCGCTACTTGTATAACAAAACGATCACCGCCGGCGTCGCGCGCCCCCGCCACCTGGCGCACTCCCCTCCGTCAGCGGCAGTTATAAACCATACAAAATCTATAACTCCCGTGGGAGTTATGAATTGTGTTTGCATGGTTTGTAACTCCCGCTAACAGCGGTGCTTAATTTATTTTGTATCACACTTGCTCGGAAAGGGTGTTATTATACGCAGGCGTATAGAGCAGCTAAATCGGCTATAGCTATATTTGACGACGCGGATAGCCTAGTTGGTAGTGACCCTGCCTCCGACGCAAGCGTCCCGGGTTCGATCCCCGGTAAGGGCAAATATTTGGGTGATGAGCACGAATGTTTGTTCCTGAGTCTTGGATGTTTCCTATGTATTTAAGTATTTATTTCTCTATCTAAGTATTTATACCGTCGTCTAGTACTCATAACACAAGCCTTTAGCTTACTTTGGGACTAGATCGATTTGTGTAAAGATTGTCCTCTGATTATTTATTTATAATTCTAATTAAGTACAAATGTTCGAATAGAGATGGATTTCTAATTTCTGTTTTCGTGGCTTAGGTTTGGGTTTAGCACTTCGACTAAGTATCTATAAATTCTAGTTTAAATCTTTATATCTGCACCAAGGTACAGCTATTGTGTCTAGTCGGTCCTAGTTAAAAGGTACGACCAGTGGATCTGCTCAGAGTGTGGGAAATTGCACATTTACGTAATTTATGCGTCTGATGGGATAGAAAAATAAATCCAAATGGGTTATTTCTTGTTCAATGCTTTTCAGATTGTGATGTGAATTATTTATTTATCTATTATAACATATTTATATGATCATGCTATAATTTAAAATAAGGGACGGGTATAAAAATTCAAAATTGTAGACAGATACGACTACCTAACTAGAAAAACAATTTCGCTTTCGCTAAGAACTTAATAACATAAATGCATAATCCATTACATTTCATGTGATTTCTGAGTTTTAAATGTAAGTATGGAACCCTAAAACTGTTTAATTTAGGAGACGTTACAATACAACAATGTCAACGTAAGCTATACACTATGATATTTCGATTGACTTGTCATTCGAAAGCGTTATCCATTATCCTAGAGGTACCTAAGTTACTTACTGGGCCGTCCTCTCCTGGCCGACGTTCTTAAGTGAGTCGAGCATCATGACGGCGTGTTTTCGATCCTCGATGAGAGCGTTGCGCTTCATGCTGTTCAGTGTCAGTTGCATCAGCAGCCGCTCCGTCTGGTACGTCTGCTCCTTCAGCCTGCATTCATATCCACACAACTAAGTACTATGAGAACAAGTCCGTATAGCCGTAAGCAGCAAGTGCACTAACGATTAAAACGAAGCAGAATCTCCAAACACATTAACATTCCAGTTATGCAAGGTGAGCAATCCAAATGGTTCGGTGATAGTCTGAATTTAAACGAGATAGGTAAATTTTAAGGGCTGTACACTAGCGCTGCTTCATTTTCCAGTTTTTAAATAATAATCCGGTGGGATGGGAAATTATGTTTTATGGGGCGATAAACACTATCGTGCTAGGGGTACCTTAATAGAATCTTATCAAATGATGACACAAGTGTTGCTTTCTGAAGTCGTTTGCAGATGCCCATGACTTCTTCAAGCTCCCAGTGCACGGAGTGGTGGCTGCCTGCATCTTCATCTTCGTACAAGTCATCCAGATTTGTAGCTTCCTGATTAAGTGAATGGTGATGTTATTCTGAGAAACATTTCATAGAATATCTATATCAAGAAGAAACAAAGAGTTTATTATTTTTTCGGAACAAAAAGAAATTTTCAACCATTTTTTTTTTATGTCAGTTGACTTGCAAACGAGCTGACGGCCCACCTGATGGAAAGTGGTCTCCGCCACCCATGGACATCTGCAACACCAGAGGTGCTGCCAATGCGTTGCCAGTCTAGGGAGGATGGGGAATGGGGATGGGGTAGGGATGAGGGAATAGGCCTCCTGATCTCGTCACTCACCGTACGAAACGCAATAGCAAGCTATTACTTTACGCCGATATTCTGTGAGAGTGTGGTACTACCCCGGTCGAGCCGGCCCATTCGAACAGTAATCATATGGTGAGCATTACTATTTGGCTCTACCACTACAAAAAACATTAAGACAATAGCACGTTAACCAAGGTATGGATGTAAGATGTTTCGAATATGACATTGCAATGCACCATACACCAGGCCGAGGGCACCGCATTCACTGCCCCGGTTAATGCTTACTTGATAAAGACACTGCAAGACGTAAAAGATAGCAACACTCTCTGGAATGCCTTCCACATGCTTTCCTTAAAAACCTTAGGTGTCACTAAAGGAAAATTGAAGATTAATAAATACCGAAACCTGGTGGGATGAGAATGTTAAATCTCAGCTAAAGAAAAAAAGAGTCAATAAATGGCAAAAAACAAAGATGGACAACAATCGACAGGAATCTAACATAGTAAAAAAGAGAGCACAAAATGTGTTGTAGCAACGAGAGCATTATCCAACAAGCGCAAATATTTAGACTAGCAAATCTTCGAAATAACCAAACAAAAGACATCAAACGTAACAAATACATTAAGGATTCATCTGATCTGGTAAATGGGTAACCACAGACAAAGATATATGTAAGAGATGGCAAGTAAGCACTTGTAAATGAGGAGTTTTCTCAAGAACCTCTAATTACTACAACGCTATGCACTGAAGGACCAGTTGACACAATTAGACTCCAGGAAGTCAAACTGGCTATCCAAAAAAAAAAATATTAAAGCTGACGGACCGGATGAGATTCCAACTGAGCAGCTGAGCTGGTGGAAAAACGTGGGCAATACTGGAGTAAGATGGCTGACTGGTAATTCGACCTATTCCTTGAAAGGGGTTATACTAGAGCTAATCTGCAACAATTTTGGCCCAATTAACTGGGGGTCTAAATTAAATGGTTTGAGAGTTATAACATTTTTTAGATTGTTAAAATTTTTCCGTCTTTCGACCTAAAACTGACAATTGTGAAAAAATACTTCACTCTGGGCAATAAATAATCATTTTTGTATTAGCTGATGAATTAAAAAATACTTTAAACAAAAATTCATGCCAAAATATTTCAAAACTTCAGAAATAAAAGGTTATAAATCGCATGTAAGTACAACTTTTTTTCCTTTATTCCTTTTCAACCGACGAGGCTTACTCAAAAAAAAAAATTGAACTCTTGACGTACAAATTACGGTATTTCAAAAAATTCCAAATTGGTGCAAATGTTGTCAACTTTAGTACAGCTTTGGAAAATAAACCTTCTCAAACGCGCAGAAGCCGCGATGTGAATTTAATTCGGAAAGTTGTTGATACCTATGGAGTTTTTTCTTTAAAGAGTAAAATAACCTGTTTAATAATACAAAATTATGTTATTTGGGTTTCAAATACTCTGGATCTTCAAATCTGCATTTATTAAAAACCTACAAAAGCCCATTCTTACAGGATCTCTCTTCTCAATAGCATGTCGTGGCGCATGGCGGATACTGCTATGGATACCGCTGAGCGGTGTGTTGTGTAAACCAGACCTTCCACTGAGACATACCAAGCTGTCTAGCTACAATTCTTGTTGAAGTAATAGGGACCCTCTGCTAAAAACACTGCTAGATTTGCTCCTCATTGATCGGTCGAAAGCCGGAAAATGTTCAAAAAATCTGAATAGTTTAATTTTCGGTCTTTCGACCTAAAACCGATATTTGTTTAAAAATACTTCACTCTGGGCAATAAATGAGCATTTTTTTCTTGGTGGGTTTGGATATTTG
This sequence comes from Tortricodes alternella, assembly GCA_947859335.1. Taxonomy (NCBI): domain Eukaryota; kingdom Metazoa; phylum Arthropoda; class Insecta; order Lepidoptera; family Tortricidae; genus Tortricodes; species Tortricodes alternella. The sequence goes on along the minus strand of OX401970.1, from coordinate 13,186,946 downwards.
CAGGATATTTCATTTATTTGTAGTTGCTCACCTCTTTACGTATTAAGTTCGGGAAGGAATCGGTCAAATAAGCGACTTCTCGGCGGACTAGCTTGAGCGTCCGCTGTCTTTCTTTCATGTTGGCCTTGACTTCCTTCTCCAACTTGTTGAACTCGAACTTCCTGTCGTCGAGGTACTCCATGGCGAGCTGGCCCATCTCCGTGGCGCCCATGAGGCACTTGCCCTGCGCGCGGCAGTCCAGCTTCAGCGCCTCTAGCACCACAGTGAAGTACGAAGAGTCCTGCCAACAACACTCTCTCTTGCTTCTATTCATTATACCATATCGTTTACTTACGCGCAACCTGAACAAAATATGTACGCCATCCCGTCGACGCAACATTCGTCGAATACCGTTTATAAACAAAATACGCGTTGAGCGGCCGTATAGGATAATAAAAGCGAAGCCTCTCAGATTCCAGCGGGTTCTTTGACAAAGTTTACAACCCCAAGCCCAAATTGCGATTTAACCGGTGTACCCGACGGAAAAATTTAAATCAGGGCTCTTTGTGACTTGTAAACGAATTACCTTTTTCAGTATGTCTAGTATCTTCTTGTACATAACTTTGATGGCGAGGGCCGCATTTTTCTTGATGTTAGCGCGCTGCACATAGTTCGCGACGGCTTGTTCCTTCTTCTCCGCCGGCAGTTTCCCGCCCACTTCATAGATCAGTCTATCTCGAAGTTCGGCTGATTCAAGCTAAAAGCCAATATTCCTTAGTTTAGTTTAAAATAGTACCTACATTTCTGTAATCCATGTGTTTTACTCGTATATATGAAACCATTTGACTTTGTTACATTCAAGAAATAAGGTGCCATAGATTCGTCTTAGTTGGCGAGTGACGTAGAATATATACATTTTAAAAATATATATATCATATTATGGATTTTAGACATCATAATGGAAGACCGAAAGAAAAGAAACAATATCCTAACGTGTTGCGGTCATCGACTTACGTATGAGTACCAAATTCCAAATCAATCGATCCAGTAGTTTCGGAGCAAATTGCCTGTGATAGACGGACAGACAGCCACACGAGTGATCCTTTCTTTTGAGGTACGGAACCCTAACAACGTCAGCTGGCCGTTGTGGTCAAGCGAATGGCCAGGCCCTATCGGCCTAAAGAGTTCGCCTTCTGGAGTCGTGGCGGAATTTTCTCCAGTTATATTTTATCTATCCCCGTGCCCAACGCGATAACAGATCAGATGTAACCTTGTTGGATTCTGTCTCCAGGGCCTAAACGAACATTGTACGCATGGTAGGTACCTAGGTTGCGGTATTGATATTACATATCCACTTCTTCCAGTCTAGACATTACATATTTGTCCAATGGTTTGTACAAAAAGATTTAAACCAATGAATAAAAAACCGACCTGCGTAAGACGGAACTTCTCCATCTTCTTCTTTTTGGTATATCTAATTCTATCGAGCTGTTTCCTCTTATTGAAATTTTCTTGATGTATACTCTCAAGAACTCTCTGTAATAAATAACAAAATATGATACATAATTTGGTTCTACTTTTATTGGTGCCTTTGTTCAAAAGATACCAGTAGGTAGTCAAGTAGAAGTATTCCTAGTAGTATGCAATAGAATAGCTTCATGAGACCAAGACTTGGCCGAATTTGTTATTAGCGCTTTCTAGTGATAGGCTGTCTTGAACCACATTTTTTTAATACTGACTCGACTTTACTAATAAGTTGTTGAAAGTGACGCATACCAACTCGTATGAGGAGTGGCTGAAAATGAAACAGTGGTATTTTCTATAGATACGAAGTCTAGTATCTTCTTGTATAGATTTTATTAATTTTCGTCGCTGACGGCGCCCTCTCCACAGTTCACAGTTAAGTTGAGACACCTTTGTTACACTAAGGCTGGGTAAGTATTATAAATAGCCATTCGATCAAACTTCGGTCACGAACGTCAATTTTTTTATCTGAAATTGGATTTGACGGACTTTTATAAAACCCTTCCTTTTAAATTAATTGAGAACCGGGACGAAGACGGTTTGAATGGGGAGGGGTTAAGATGACTAAAAAAGTCTTAATTGAACCAGTAACATTGTGAGAATTATATCCTGTTGCAATTAATAGATAAGAAGTTATTTTTGGATTATTATTACTGGATATAGAAGTGTTAATTGACCTCTTTGAACTCTGAATATGAATTTAATTCTGTCACAAATTAGATTATTTCATTATTTGATCATCGTTTGTCTGAAATTAATTAAAATTATCATTTTTGATATTAATTTGCAAAATATATTTTTCCCGCCTACTTAACATGACATACCATCTGACGCCCAACTCTAACGTCGCGCGCGCTCATTGGTCAAATCAAATAGCGCGCACTTTCCCGGCTTCCTGTACACACTTCCCATGAAATCACTCCCACAAATTGCAAGATTTTATAAAGCTATCGAGAGGACAGATGTTACACATCAAAAATCGAAAGCAATTACTGTACAACTGTACCAAAAATCATTCACTTTCAGCTTTATTGGTCGTCAAACTTGTCATAATTAGTTTGAAAATGGAGACAGGTACACGACCACACGTGTCATGCATGCATCCATAGAGTAAGTATGGTGGTAGTTATTTATTGGAATGCATTTACTTTGCTCTCTCCCCGCCTCACCTCACACTTACCCCGGCTCTCAATTAAGTTGTACCTACGCCTTTAACTTTCGATGCTATAGAGGTAGGACCTGAGGCAAACCTCACTAGGTTCCCCCTAAACCTGCCCTAGTGCCCCTACCAAAGAAATGGGTTGGTAATAAAAATAAGGGGTATTACGTCAGCCTGGCTGTTCATGTACGTGAGCTGCAGCCGGCGGTGCTCCTGGAAGGCGTTCCTGAGGAATTGCTTGTCGCCGTAGACCGCCACGCCGAGCTCGTCACGCCTCGTCGTGATGTCCTTGCGGAGCTGACGGATGTCGCGGCAGTAGCGCTTCTTCTGCTTCGCCAGGTCGCCTTCATGGATCTTGCGGTCACGTTCTAGCAAACAAGGGGTCGTCCATTAATCACGTAATGTTTTTAGCAACGTTTTTTTTGCCGCACTAGCCTTGTTAGTACTTAGTTCCCTGAAGATGTAACGACGCAGCAAATGTGTCGACAAATTTCGTAAAATTGGTTGGACTGTAAAAACTACCGACTGCGAGCTTGCAGACCTATTAATATTTAAGGAGCATCATTTAAGTTACTACGAGAACTCGGTTTCATCCGGTAAATCGATGAGGTAAAATAGGCATCCCGATTCGACCCCTAAAAATGGTTGGACTTCGGACCCCTCCAATGCCGCTGAGATGAAATGGTTTTTTAGACTCTATTAATCGACTCTTAAAGTCAAAGAACAGGTTTCTTTCGGCAACCACATGAGACAAAATGATGGTCTGAAGTGAAGGTTTTATCTTTTCATCCTCCAAGCTGAACCCCGGAAGACGAAATTTCTTCTTATCTATTTTAGGTCTAGCTGTCGTGGAAGTCGGTATTTTCCTACTAACCTGTGATGGGGTAGGTAATCATACAGTAACATCCCGGACTCATACCCACGTCCCATGCACTTACCATATAGTTTTATCAGCCCCCGGTATTGGTTAATTTTGTCTTTTATCACCCAGTTTTCATCTTGCATGCCATGAATTCGAACTTTAGCAGCAGATAGCATTGTGTATTGACAGATATAAGTTCACAAGGCGTTTGATTAAATCGTGCCGTCTTAAACAACAAAATAAATAGCAACGTTATGATAAGGATGTCAATGTCAATCAATATTTTTGAATAACCAGAGAGTTCTCTTCAGGTGTTTTTAGGGTTCCGTACCCAAACCATCTTTATGTCACAGCCATTTATTTCAGCAAGTAGGTCCTAATGTTATGAACTTGAAATTAGGAATAGTTATAGAACTTCCGTGCCCCCATATATTGCAGGATTAACATGTTTAAATATATTTTATATATTATTATCGTATCACACTCAACGGTTGCATAGAGATGGGAGCATGCGAAAGTTATTCCTTATTTTATTTCACAGGTAGGATTTAAACGGTTACCCTGTAAGCTGTATTATTAAAATGTTTAGGGCTGCGTACCTATTTGTTATTCCTAGGTAAGTAAGGGACCATCGGCGCGCGAGTCAGACTCGTATCTGACTGGTTTTTTTAAGACATTAATTCAATTATGACCGGATTTTTTAAGACATTAACGTTTGCTGTGACGGTGGTGTTCTTAGATCATAGACCTTCTGTGCGCGAGAGACTCATTTGAACAGTTTTTCATAAGTACCTTTTTTGTAACTACAGTACCTGCTTAGAATTTATTACAGTCAATTAAATGGAATTTCTTAAAATGCCATTTTATTAATTGCAATTAAACGTATAAATGCCGCCGCCGTAGGTATGCAGAATCCCTTTGAATTCATACGACCTTTGCCCGCCCGTAAGTCCCGCGTCGGCTTGACTTTCAGTAAGTACCTATGAAGAAGGTATGAAGAGTCTTGTATTAGGGTCTTTGCACACGGGGACATTTTCGGACATAGTCAGCATGCAGTTTGTACTTGTCTCTTTTTTTTAAAGCTACAGCAATCATAAAACGCGTATTGACCGCGCGCGAATTTGTCACCGTGTACGTACAATATACAAGGCAACGCCGTTGTCTTATGGCTGAATTCAGAAACGCCGCTAAAGCATTTGATTAAATATTAAATAGTTAAATGTCCGTCAACTCGTTGTCATCCTATACAAACACGTCATTGAAACGTCACTTCAATTAAAGATCAATTTGAGTGACCTTTCTGAATTTGGTAATTAGAATCACCAACTCCCTTCACCCGTTTTGTTTAAAATTAAATCGAATAAATGTTACTTAGATATGTCTTATATATATAAGTAAACTGTCCAAAAGCTAGAATTTATCATTTATTTATCTGGTCTATGAAATGAAAAATATATTTTTTCATACATTACTAAAATTGTACTAATTGTGCAGCAAGTATTTTCAATCCACCCCGTGGTCGGGGTCGCCGATGACGGAACAAAGGGCCCGGTGCGTGCGGTCCCCGCACCGCGTCCCCTGCGGGCAGTTGCTACACGTCGGTCCCGATTCGTAAATTGGAAAACCATCAATGTTACCAGCGGGCCCGTAGTTGCAAAATGTATACGCCATAATATTCGGATCTTTTCGTTGTTTTTTATGGATTGCCATATCTAAAGCGCCACGATGCAGTGGAGATTCCTTGGTATTTGATTTAACCATGTTAGCAAAGTCCTCTAGACGTCGGCTTTGCTCTGTCGTCATGTACTTTGTGCGTCGTAGTATATTTTCGATCTTCGACGAAGCTGTCGTTCTTGTAATATTATTTGGCTCGTCTTCAATGTCGGATTGCTGCTGCACGCCATGGCGCCGCCTGCGGAAGAGAGCACAAGAGCGCCGGTTGACTGTGCAAAGCGCCTGGGAGCAACCTAGACGCCAAGTAGAAGCCCAAGCGGCAGCTGAGTACCAATGCGAGTTGCAGCCACCGGGAGCACTACAATTGCTCAACCTGAAGGACCATACATGGTCTTGAGGTAAAACCCTGGAACCCGAAAACCACGCACCGACCGCATCCGCTAATAGCTGCGCTTCAGTGACCCTGGCGACGACAGGGCGGACGTCCATATTCTGAAGTACATTGAACCGTATAGTGTTTCTGCATTCGTCGTGTCTCTTCTGACACTGCCTGGCCCAGGTCTGCGCCATGTGCTCGAGCTCGTAGTCCCAGTACATCTTGCGCATGTTGGCGGCGGGCGGCTGGCCGGGTTCCAGCCCCAGCGCGATGTTGTCCCGCTGCCGGTTGTGCAGCAACAGCAGCTGGTAGCGCATCCAGGTCGTCATGCCGGACGCGTACAGCCGCGCGCTCTGCTTGTCGCCGGCGACGCACATCGTGTGCTGGTTCTGCAGCGAACAATCCGGGTGGGAACAGTAATCAAATGTTTGTTTTGTAAAATTGCTTTTACCATACGCAACTCCTAACATAAATAACGTCAAAACTGAGTTAATAATACACATTTCAATTTAACTGTAAACGTAAATTGAGCGTATAAACATTTGTCAAATAGTGACGCAGAGTTTCAACCTCTATAATATTCATCGTTTTTTTTATTCCTATCAACATTTGTCGAGAACAAGGACACACAATTATGACATTGTGACAAGGACATTTAATTATACGGACTAAAGCAGCCTAGTATTTCTTTAGTCCAAAGAGTTTTGTAATATTACCAAAGAGGCCCTCTCGAGCATAACGTCTTAAAGATTCGTTGCTTATTTTAATTATTACAATCAACATAAATCAATTTGAATAAATTGTGTTTCCCCATTAAATTAAAAGAACTTAGGTAGGAATAATTGGACTTCGATAACATTTTCAAGTTGGTTTAGGTAATACTGGCTAGGCTGTTTTTTCTTTTTATTTGGTGACATCACTCAACTTATTGCAACAAGACGTCTATAATCCTACATAACCTCTTAAAATAATGGTAAATAATGCAGTAAGCCTTTTTAAGTTAATAATCTTACACCGAAATTTAAAAAACTGGTTTAAATTCGCATTGAAATGGCATTATATTTTATTCACATGACAATTCGTGCTTTCTCGCTATTGGCAATGTTAATGGGTATAATTGTTAATTCGGAGACCGACGAGGAGTTCAGTGGGATTCGTTTCACTTTCAGTGCCTCGTTTGGCGGCCACTTTATTATCACGCTAGGTCTCATTTTCGAGGGAGGTCTGGCTTTAAGGGCGGACAAATTCGTTGTCATGATTCTTCTTAGTATGGCTATCATAGTAAACTTAGTTTGTGTATATCTCGTTTTCTGGCAAATAACACAAGCCAAGACCGACCTGAAAGCGGCGGTTTTGAATAAAGGGATTGTGTCTATTATTGGTGTATTTTTGTACACCACTGATTTTATTGTTGTAGTTGCTATCAAAAAATAACCGTTAGTATTCACTATATTGGTACAACTGGTATACTCCTCCAGTGGTATTTCGATTTTCTCGTGACTTCCTAGTAAACATACATACATACATAGCATCACGCCCGAAATCCCTAATGGGGTGGGCAGAGCCACAAGACTACTTGTGGCCACGTTCGATTAATTAGTCCTAAGATGGTATGATGAACCGTATGGTGACAGGTGATCAGCCCATCGCCCATTCAGATAGTCCACCATGTTGGAGAGGACCCGTCCCTTAGTCGACTTTTACGACATGCCAGGATGATAAGCATCTGCACGCATTCTATGCTATTTCTTCACTCCCAGTGCAGCAGAGGAGTAGTAAACAAATCGAGGTTTTACTTACATCAGATATCAGGCGATTCGTTATAAAGAAGTACATACATGTACGTGATACCTAAATGGTCTTGGGTGGGTAGGTACCCATTTTTAGGGTTCTGTACCCAATAGGTAAAAAAGGAACCCTTGTGGTGATACTTCATTGTCTGTCTGCATGTCACAGCCGTTTATCTCAGAAACCACTAACGCTATAATCTTGAAATTTGGAATAGTTATAGACCTTGCGTGTTTCAATACATTGCAGGAATAAAATGTTTAAATAATTTTAAAAAATTAACTAGTCATCGCCAAGTAGGTGGGTCAACGTTTGAAAGCCAAGCTAAAGGATCTCAAAGGTCATACGAAAGGGCTTTAGTTAAGCATTTCAAAACTACTCTTTTTTTGGCAAAAGTGTAGGTACCTATCATTCCCTATTTCCGAAATTTTCTAACCCAAACATCGAATTATTTATTCTTAAAAGAACTTAGTAATATTTTACAGGAAAAATAAAACGCAGTTCCAAATATATTTATGGATTACGGGAAAACAAACTAAAACGGGATAACCTTTGCAAGGTCGTATAAACCCCGGAATATAAGTAGAACTAAAATGGCGACCGTCCGCGCAGATACAAGTATGGAAAAAAGCGTCGCACCTCATACCGCACCTCGATTGAGACCCGAAAATTGTATTCTGCGCATCCAAGGTCAACGTTCAATTTACGTGCCGTGAATTATATCACACTCGACTGCGACGGTAGCATAGAGATTGGAGCTTGCGAAAGTTATTCCTTGTTTTATTTCAAAGGTAGGTTTTAAACGGTTGCCCGGTTATTAGAAGCTATTTTTTTTAATTTTTTGGGTCCATATCTAAAAGATACCTACTGACTGTTTTTCATAGGTAAGTACGGGACCCTCGGCGCGTGAGACAGACTCGCACTTGACCGGTTTTATTTATTATGAATTGATTAATAATTATTATGTATTAACATTACTTTATCAACATTTTCAGCTGCAATAAATAGAGGACTAGACACAACGAGGGTGATGAAAAGAATATTTTGTAATCCTACAAAATGGCGTCGGTAAGTTTCATCAATTAACTATGTCTAACTTTTTTCGAAAAGTCCTCAAAAGCAACCAATCTATTGCCAGGTGCCACGCTATCACGACGGATAAAACATACACCTGTCTAAATATTCTCAACTGATAAACGCGCTGATGGTGACTCTACTGCGGCCCTAACATACAAGACACAAGGATAAGTTAAACCGTCTTATCTCTAAAAGCGTCTCTCTCACACTAGTGCTGACTGACGAAAGATAGTCATAGAGATAAACGGGTTTAATTTATCTTTGTGTCTTGCATGTTAGAGCCGCTGGCCGCCACAGAAATGTCTACACCGACTGAGCTTGATATCTATATTAGAAAACGAGTAAATAAGGGATCATCCATAAAGTACGGCATACGCTAAGGGGGGGAGGGGATCGACGAAGTGTGACAAGGGGTGGGAGGGTTCCTAGGTTTCGTGACGTCACATTTCAAAATCTAATACATCTGAGTGATAAAATGCCATAATTGAATTATTAACGAAAAACTTCAAAATATTTCCTATAATATTTTTAGTTATTGGGTTGGAGGTATTCTATACTGCTTTTCATTTTTGAAAAACCATGTGGCGTCGTCTATATATCAAAAGCCTGAGAAGCTCCCCATACATTGATACCTTAAATATTGGCTGATTTTACACCCATTTTGTTCCGGTTGCATTTCCAAAACGGTTTTCTGTTTAAGCTATATAAGCCTGATTTAAGTGTATACTCCATAATTACAGCAACAAATATCAATTCAATGGTGTTCTCTTATAGAAATGTGAAAAATATATTGAAATCAAAGCACAAAATTACCGCTGCAGCTTAACAATCTGCCAACTTATTTACAACTGTCAAAGTTCTTATACCACTAACATAAAGTCGTAGCACTCAAAATAATGAATCAGGGTATAAAAAACCCAGAGGTTTTATAAAAGTGCCATTATCTCGAACACGATATTTGTAATAAGGTCAAAATTACTTAATCTAGTACCGCCGAGCCGCCCTACCATCTCCTTCCGTTTTATCGTTGGTTTTATCGACACCTGTATATCACTGTCAGAAGACTGTCGGTATAATCCGATAGAGTTAATAATAGGCTCAAGCCAAAGGAGAAGTTGTGACGAAAAATACCACCTTTTAAATGGCAGATGTTGAAAAGTTGTTGAATGAAGCCATCGACCATGTGTCAACCGAAGAATGGATTAAATACTTATGTACGCCACGCTGAAAATCTCCAGAACGAAGGGCCCAAGCACCCACCCACCGTCTTGTTATAAATCCACAAGACGATAGTGACAGTGAAGACCGACTTTCTTTGTAATTAGTTAAGTACCTAGTTGTAATTTCATTTTGTATAGGTAACAATAATTTTATTGTTACCTATTATGAATTAGATACTTTTTTTGTTAATAATTCAATAGGTACTTGTTTAATATTCATCGTAATTAAATAATACTGAAATAAAAAAAGAACATATTTATTTTCCTCGTTTCATTAATTGATCGACATTCCTTTTGTATGCGTAATACTATCTGCACTACAGTTGCGAGTCCCGCTCCATAAAGCCGTGCAGGTGGCAAAGAGATAGCACAATTACGATGATTTAGGCCAGCCACACACACATTCGTTTTCCTGATTCGATTTCCGAATTCGTTTTTCGAATCGGGCTCTCCGAACGCAGCAAATCCATATAACTATCAAGGCTTGTCATACATATTAGCCCGCCACATATATTTGTTTTCCTGATTCGATTTCCGAATTCGTTTTCTGTATTCGGACAGCCCGAACGCAGGCATTTCATATAAATAGTTCAAAATGGTACACACGTTCGTAATTTTTCCGTACGGAATTCCGAACAGAATTCGTTCGAACGTGTGTGCCATGTTGAACTATTCATATGAAATGGCTGCGTTCGGGGTATCCGGATACGGAAAACGAATTCGGAAATCGAATTAGGAAAACAAATGTATGCGGCGGGCCTTAGATTTTTCTCCGTACGGAATTTTTCCGTCCGTTCCGAATGCTAGCTCTTGCGTTCGAAATTCCAAACGGAAAAAAACGAAAAGGATGCAAGACCTGAGTGCCTAGCACACTAGCTTTTATCGCGCACATAAAGCATCTGTTACTTTTTAACTAATTAGCGGATGCGAGAGGGACGAATGCTTTATGTGCGCAATAAAAATTTGTGTGATAAGCCCTCTGCATACTTTTACTAGGGCTAGTCACACACATTTGGAATGGAGGCGTATCGATAAGCTAAATACTTCACGTAGGATTTTAATAATAAAACAAAATAGAAATGAAAAAACGCTCTTCGGAATAGGACATAGGGTACTTTTTATCCCAGAAAATTCAAAAGTTCCCGAGGGCATAACTATAACCAAATACTGCTCGGACAATGTCGGAGGCAAATGGTAGTTTTAGATATAATATGAATTTAATGAAACTCTTTTCTTTTATTATTTAGGTTCAGCTATCATCTAACAAAAGAATAAACAAAAAAACATGTTCACGCACGTCCCTCCATTAGGTATTTAATAAAGAAATGAATCTTGATACGTATTTATATAAAAATATAAATTTCATAGGGTAGATATATGTTCTTACACTATTCTATTTTTGTGTATAGTAAGCTAAGCATCCGCACTCCTTTTCCTCCAAGGTTTTGGAATCATTTTTGTACATATGTACGTAAAAAAGCATAATGAGCAATCGCGGACAAAGCTGTCGCGGCACGTCCATCATCTTCTACGTTTCGGCGCCAGCCGCCAACTGAGGTATGCGAGCGTGAAATCGATGCTACTCGACTCGGCATCACTCGCCCGAGCGCCTCGTACGAGCGTGAAGTACCGCCATTACAAAAAATGTCGAGGTTTGACAGTTTAGTTTTCCCCCTCCCCTGATCACATAGAATCAAAGCAAAGACTGACTAAGTGCGGTGTAGTGCCTGTGTCACTAGACAGGGTTAAACAGAAATTTAGAACTTATAATAAGTTTTTTAAACATTAAATTTGGTTAAAAATGAGTTTGCATAAAGCTAGGTAAAGTGATACCACTTATATTTTTTTGAATTACAGTGTTTTGCAACTGTTCCATTGTCCACCTCTTAAATTTCGAATGGCGTATTACTGACATTCAAGTTTACTAACAACTTTATGAGAAGTAACTCTCTGACTAATTTATTAATATTATAATTATTAGGCAAGTTAATTAATAGATTCCTTGCGTTGCTTTTGCAGAACAATACTAAATGGAGTTATTGAAACTGTATGTAATATATTATGTAGATATCGGTGTTTGAGATTTACGATATGGCTATTTTCAAAGATAAAATCGAGGTTAACTTGTTTTATCTTATTTTTTTTAAATGTAATTACTAGCTTTACTGGCTAGAAAATGTATGGCACTTCCCTGAATATATTATAGGTTAGTTTTGTTTTCAGGATCAAACTTTTTGAAGAAATACTGGGAAAAGATATTATTGACATCAATACCCTCCGAAAATTGGCATTCAATGGTAATAATTCGTGATAGTTCTAACGTAATAGATGTAAACTTTGGAGACTTGAAGTAGTCAAATTTTTGAAGTTTCTTTTAGTCCTCAAGAAATAGTCTTAATTAAGTTAATATTTAAAATAAGAACCACTTCGGCAGGGGCGAGCGCATTTAAAAGAATACATAATTTATGTTTATTTATTTATTTCACTATTGTTTACACACCATTATATATCGGGATCTCTATAAATCGATATCAAATTAAAAACATGTGTATAAACAATTGTGATATAAATACATAGTTTATGTTGTCTGTTGTAGTTTCACCCAAACTAACATAATTTTTCAAATTGTTTGTTTTCACCAACATGTATAGGAATAGCATTAAACCTTTTCAATGCCAATGAAGGATATATCCGCACCACTGGTTCACCACCCTACTTTGACCTAAGGTCGAAAAGTGTGTGACTTCTTAGACATGCCTGGCATGTGAGTGACAACTTTTGTATTTGACATGGTGTTGAAAAAGTTAAAAGAAAAATATTGTGCTCTAGTAGGCATTTTCTTAAACTTAATGTCTTACTTGATAACTAGCCAGCCAACTAGTCAACTGTAACAAGAGCCTGTTATCTCGGTGTTCTGCATAAATGAAGTGTTAACAAACCATAATTGGATGAATTTTAGCGAAACAGATTCAAACTAAAATACGTCTCATTCACATCCATATTATGTCTATAATCCCCTTTGATTTTATTGTGAATTGGATACTTTTCCCTAAATTATTTCCAACTATTAATCACTGGGACCAATTCAAAAAGTGTGTTCACTAATTTAATGTTTCTAAACTTTAAATAAGATATGTCAAACTCAATTTTGACAGCTTGGTGCTATACAAAATCGAGTTTGCATTTCTTATTTTAAGTTTAGGGAATTTTAAATGCATTGCCCCGCTGTCATCGTTTACACCTAAAGCTTTAACCATTAACATTAACACATCTGTTTCATTAGTCTTATTTAGTTATGCTACCAAGATAAATGGTTTGTTTAAATAGATTTAAATTGTAGGTCAAGCTACAGCCCTAATCTGTATATTTTTGTGACTGCCTGTGGAAATGTTTGAAGCTTACACTTATCTTTTAGTCATTAATGCAAATCAAAGTTTTACAAAGTAAGAATAATTTGAACATTTTATTGTGCCACATAATTTTAGTTACTTATATGCATTCAAGATAAAAACAAAAATTTCTTACTTATAGATAATAAAATTAAAAGAACATTCATTGCTTTTTTAATGGACCATAATTAACATGTTTATATTGAGCCACATCGCAATGACTTGAGTAAAATAATGTTCTAATTACTCTGCTGGACAGGAATCCCGGATGACAAAGGCTTGCGGTCCTTAATTTGGAAGATATTATTGCACTATGTTCCACTAGAAAACAACAATAGAGAAACAACACTACTGAAAAAACGACAGCTGTATATGCAATATATAAGTGAGTATTGCTAATATTTTCTTGGGCTGGAATTTCAAGGCTCATGTGCAGAAGTGTGCATATGATTTTTGTTCACAGAAGACACACATTAAAATAGGACACTTTCAGTACACATATTCAAATTCAGCATAATGAAGGTTCATAATTCTAACAATATATTTCCTTAATGTAAAAATGTGCTACTGTATAGTTAATCCAAACTTCACATATGTCAGTCCTAGGCGGGCAAATATCAGTCAACTGCTAGTCAGTGTAGAAGTTGTTCGCGTTCAGTAACAACCAGTCACAAAGAGTTCATAAATGTAACATAACAATTTAAATTTATGGTGCCAATATAGTGCTTGAAGCGCACACAAGTGTTGATTTTATTGTGGCTGCGATGTTTTCAGTATCGTCCACATGGTTGATGTGGACTGCAAAATGTGCTCAGTGTGAATAGAATCATGCATTCTCAAACAAAACACCAACTCGCCTTTTTTATGGTTGTAGTGTGATGGAGGACAAGTGGAGTACAGTTTCATTTGCTGATGAATGAAGTATTAGGTCCTTACATATGAAATTGGCGTTATGTACGGGAGGAATATAAAGCCAATTTTTTTTTTGTAAAATATGTTTTATTAATCAAAGTATGCACCGTTGTCATCTATGCACTTTTGCCATCTCATAGGTAGTTCAATGATCCCTTTATTAAAAAAACCATGGGGACGAGAATCAATAAACTCTTTGAAGGCGGTTTGGACTGCCGCATCAGAGTTGAATTTTTTTCCTTGTAAGAAGTTGTCCAAATTCCGGAAAAAATGGTAATCTGTTGGAGCAAGGTCCGGGGAGTACGGTGGATGTCGCAGATATTCCAATTGTAGCTCATCTAACTTAGTGGTTGTTTTTTGTGCAGTGTGTGATCTTGCGTTGTCGTGAAGCAGCAGTGGCCTAGAGCGATTGACCAATCTCGGTTGTTTAGCAGCTAGTTCTTCCTTTTGCTTCAAGTGGATTAATACAGTTTTATCACTTACCCCGAAGCCTGCAGCTATCTCTGAATTGCTTTGTGATGGATCCGCGCAATAGCCTTTAATTCTTCATTTTCCACTTTGGTCTCCGGCCGTCCACGGGGTTGGTTCTGAAGGTCGAAATTTCCAGAACGAAAACGTTGAAACCAAAAACGTACCGTGCTTTCTTTTGCGACACCAGCGCCGTACACATCTTTAATCCTTCTAGCTGTTTCTGCAGCACTGGTGCCACGGTAGAACTCGTACTCGTAAATATACCGATATTTCATGTTTTCCATTGTGCGGTAATAAGCGACGCCAAAGAAAAAAATAATGAGGAAAAAACTAATGAATTACTGTTTTCAAAACTCAAATGTACCAGCTAAATGAATTTATAAATTGGAATTTGGAATTCTTAACCAAAGAGGAGATATTTCAGATCAAAGTGGTCAGTACGACAAAACGCTAATGTCATATGTAAGGACCTAATATTATCTACTTACTTATATTTAATAAATATCTATGATGTGTTCTAGATGAGATAATTGTGTCGCCTGGCGGGCCAAGTGACCACCCGCTCAACATCAGCCCGGACAGTTCCTGGAGCACCTACTTCAAAGACAATGAAGTTTTGTTACAAATAGATAAAGACGTACGCCGGCTATGCCCAGATATCTCTTTCTTTCAGTCTGCAACAGAATTTCCATGTCCCGAGGTGTGTATATTCAGCATTTTATATGAAATCTTAACCCTAAGAAACACAATAGTAAGATTTGTTGGGCTCCAAAGCAGTTTATAATTATTTTTGTCTTTTTAACTTACAGATTGCCAACAGTAATGGTGTGAAACGGTTGCACAAGAGAGTTGAACAGTCAATGCTAAGGTATTCTACATTAGAAAGACGAGGCCTAGGTGTTGCAAAGGTAAGAAAGTTTATTTTGAGTTTTAAAACAAACTTATTTTCATGCAACACGCCATATTATTTGCAGTTGTAATACAACCACATGGCCAGTTCTCGTTATCTATCGTACCGGCCTTTGTCGATCGGGTTTTCACACAATACTTACCTACTGAATTGGAATAGTACGGGAAAGCCAGTTCAATAAATTCAAACTGCTTTTCGGTCGGGGCAACAAGCCACGGGACATTTTTACGGTTCCGTACCTCAAAAGGAAAAAAATAGAACGCTTGTAGGATCACTCGTGTGGTTGCCTGCAGTCTGTCACAGCCAATTTTCTCCGAAACTACTGGACCGATTGAGTTGCAACATATGTAACTCGGTGACTGCAACTAAACGACGTAACTAAATGAATTTTAAACATGGAGGCCAATTTTTAGGGGGTTAATTAGGGGTCGTCGTAGGAATCTTACATATATATTTTTGAGAATTTTGTAATATTAGTTTGGAAATTATTTAGGCAAATAGGTGAAAATTGGACATTAAATTTTGAAAAAAAATACAGTACATCTCTTAATAAATACATCTCTTTACCTATAGATTACAGGAAAATCTATAACAAGTCTATGGTAACAGGAAATTTCAGACAATCATGTACGGAACGGAACCCACTTCACGCGAGTTTAACTCGCACTTGTCGGGTTTTTTATCTATAAAATACTAAGACTCGCTCCGCCTTACTAAAGTCGTTCTATTTTTGCTATATGAAAGAGTAAAACTCAATAAAATAAGTCAGGTTAGGTAAGCTTAGTTTTTGTATATTCCTTGAAACCACTTTGTAGAAAAGTGGGTAAAAAGAGTAAGAGTATTTTCTCGTTCGCATCCAGTCAAAATGACAGTTTCGATGACATTACTCGGTAGGATTGTAATGCGCAGTGCAGGAAGACCAGTTGTATTAACAGAATTTAAGAACTCACAAAGTCCCGAGGTCAGACGCTGCCGACTGTCGGTGTTAATCTGCGCAAGAAATGCTTCTCCTATGATCTACTTTAGTTACGTTGCGTGTTCGAGTGAACGGTTGCACCCGACTTTCCATCTGCACCCCAGAGCGTTGTCTCTGTGACGAAACGCTGGCATAATATTTTCAATAATTTATCACTGAAAATTGCATAGTTCTACGTGGACGAAGTCACGTGCAAAAGCTATCCTTACAATATCCTACTAAAATTATAAATGCGAAAGTTTCTGTCTTTGTGCGTGTGCGTATGTGTGTTTGTGTATATCTATCTGTAGGTATCTGTATCTCCGTAACCTCGGAACGTATGTATGTAATATAAATATAGTTAATTACCAATTTTCAGGGATAAAAAGTACCATATGTTCTAATTCAGGAGAATTAGAACATACGGTACTTTTTATCCCTGAAAATTCAAAATTTCCCGAGGGAATTGACTAAAACTTAATTCCACGCGGGCAGAAGCTAGTCAAAAGAGACAACTAGAACATCGAAAAGATTTACGCCAATTTCTACATACTTACAAACTCATTATCTCATCACTCCTACGGTCAAAAACAGAGCAACTTTATAACACGTAGTGAACGAATGTGTTAATAGTAGTTTATGCAACGGTTACATAATGATAGGCCTTAAAACACTAGTGCGGTTTTATGAAACTAGCTTTTAGCGAGTTTCATAATAAGATCGAACGTGTGTTTTAAGGCGAAATTATACAGAGTTGCATACATAACTTTATCTACACACATATTATAAATCCTCCATGATGTGTTCAGAAACAATATTTTCTGGCAACAACTTATTTGTTGAAATCGTGGCTGCATTTACGATATCCGGCGCATTTTCACATCACACAGTCACTCCGAGAAGACTACTATTCATATTTTCAACTAAAATGTAAATTACAAACAACTTTACAATTCTACTTTCGTTCAGCAAAAAACCAACATGAATCATGAAAGCAGTAGGTAATGGCGGCAATTCGATCCTCAGTCAAGACCATTTTTTTTAAATCATAGACAAACGAATGAAATCTCTATTCTCATGTCACTCGAGATCAAATGTCGTGCAGTTTATATTAAAAAACATACTGAATTGATGTTTCGTATCAATAACTGTTTTAATATCTATGGATACTAGAATAGAGACCCACTAGAGTTTTGAAAGCTGTTCCAAATTTAATCTCATTACGATACTAAAATCGATACTGTAATAACATTACAGAACTGGTTTTACCTAATTGGTTGTCATAATGGTGGTCATTTCCTACGGTTTTTGTTTACATTATGGAGGTTTTATGATATGGGTGTAGATAAAAACTTTAACAGATGCCGTTAAGGTTATTTTCTTCACCATGTTTAACATTCTGAGTGATCGAATGCCGATTTAGTTATCAGACTGAAAAGCAGACTCCAACTCGACTCTCACAAATTTTCCGAATACCTACAACCATTGAAATATATAGTAAGGAACTGTTCAAAGCAACGCGCAATGCTTACTTTTGAGGTGTCAGAACGCGAATCTGACACCATCGTAGGTTCAGTCGTATGTCAACCACCATCCATGACACCCGTTGAAGTGACACTGTTATAATTGTAAAATTGCCCTCTCGCATCGTGAGGTGTGAGACCGCAGTACCACCGACCCCATCGCACACAATGATATGATAGCGTGTGAATCAAGCAATATAAGACTTTTGTATGTATGTCGTAAGAACAAAGACATCAGCATTAGGGCGTGGTTAAGAAGCCATGGCGCTGGCGTTTGACAACCGTTATGAGACTTGGTATCTACACCAAATTGTACTGATAGGTATATCCTTCTTTTGAGATCTTTGCCCACCGCTGCTACCATTTAACTCCGCCATAACGTCGATCATAAAGACAAGTTGTTTACATATCTTTGGTTTAAGTAGATCATAGTGTTGAGCTACTCATACATGAGGTACCTACTTCAAATGTCACTCTCACTTGGTGAGACTGTCACAACACTTCACTTCGTAAAAATGTCCCACCTCGATGTTCTTATCCCATCGATGAGACGAAACAAGGTCAGCCGAGTGAGACGAGCGAATCATGTGAGTGAACGAAACAAATGATGGCGTAGCGTTGCGAGTTACGCCGTCCATTCTGTACGTACACGCTAAGTCGGTGAGGCGTAAGCTGCGCGTAGTACCTCGCATAGGACATCAAACCATCTCGTTTTGTGAAATGCCTTATTTTAATGTCATGTCCTGCTCAGCTTTAGTAAAAGATGTTTCAGCTGAGCAATGAGATCCGTCGGTCGGACAGCCAGCCGAGCGGCGACTACGCGCCGCTGAAGGAGGGCAGCGAGGCGCACTGGGAGGTGGTGGAGCGCCTGCTGTTCCTCTACGCCAAGCTCAACCCTGGCCAGGGCTACGTGCAGGGCATGAACGAGATCATCGGTCCCATTTACCACACATTCGCCACCGATCCCGACTCGGAATACCGTCGTAAGTAGATAGCCTCTGCCGGACCGATCGGCGACCTACTTGCCAAACTTTGTGATGTTTTATTATACACATTTATATTGTCAACGGCACCGCTGCGGTACACTTGAGTTTTGTAATTTGAACTCAAAAGTCGATTTTTATGGCTCCGGCGCTCAGGGTGTTTAGCGCTTCAAAAGACCTAACGGCGTCTAAACGGTTATATATAATTGTTATGGCAATCACCGAAAAAAGTTCTGTCTGTTTACGTTATTAATGAAGTTTTTTTTTTAGAACATGCGGAAGCCGACTGCTTTTTTTGTTTTACAAATTTGATGTCTGAGATCCGCGACTTTTTTATTCGTACCTTGGACGAGACAGAGAGCGGCATCAATTACATGATGACCAGACTGTGCGAATGTTTGAAGAAGAACGGTCCCCAAGTGTGGCAGCAATTGGAAATCCAGGAACTTCGACCACAATACTATAGTTTCAGGTAACCATCAAAGATTAACCAAGATTCCCCTAATGCCATGTACCACCAGCGGCCCTAACATGCTTGACACAAAGATAAGATAGACCGTCTTATCCACTAGTGCCGACGAAAGAGATAGTCATAGATAAACGGGTTTAATTTGTCTTTGTGGCATTAATGTTAGGGCCGCTGGTATCCAGGTAGGCTGGAAGGTGCTGACTTTTACTGGTCGTGCGTTGCAAGATTCGGTAATATACGCTTTACGACTCAAGGATGTGGCATGTTGCCAAATATTGCTAATCAACTGTCGTTAAATTGGTTTGGTAGCTGGGTGCCTCGAACGCATTTTTCATCGGTAGGATTTTTTCCCTAATCGCATTTTGCCACGATCATGTTTTGTCACTTTCGCTTTATGTATAATCGATTTTTACCTTAGTCTCCCATTTCATAATCTCAGTTTATCTACACCCATATAAAACCTCCATTGGTTAATCAAAAACCGTAGGATATGACCACCATTTTGACAACCAATTAGGAAAAACCAGTGCTGCGATGAAGAAATAACATGACTTCTTTATCGTTTTTAGTAAAGAAATGAGATTAAATTTGGAACAGCTGTCAAACTCAAGTGGGTCTCTATTCTAGTATCCATAGATATTAAAACAGTTATTGATACGAAACGTCAATTCAGTATGTTTTTTTAATATAAACTGCACAATATTTGATCTCGAGTGACGTGAGAATAGAGACTTCATCCGTTTGTCTATGATTTAAAAAAAAATGGTCTTGACGGACGGCCGCCATTATGTTGACGTTTTGCTGAACGAAAGTAGAATTTTGTTGAATTGAATAGAAAAAGTTGTTTGTAATTTACATTTTAGTTGAAAATATGAATAGTAAGTAGTCTTTTCGGAGTGTGTGTGATGTGAAAATGCGCCGGATATCGGAAATATGCAGCCACAATTGCAACAAATAACTTGTTGCCAGAAAATATTGTTTCTGAACCCATCATGGAGGATTTATAATATGTGTGTAGATAAAGTTATGTATGCAACTCTGCATAATTTGGCCTTAAAACACACGTGCGATCTTATTATGAAACTCGCTAAAAGCTCGTTTCATAAAACCGCACTAGTGTTTTAAGGCCTATCATTATGCAACCGTTGCATAAACTACTATTTTCTAGTCGCATTTAGTCATAAACGCATATTTTGTAATCTCATTTTTTCTCATTGCATTTAGATTTTGAGGGTGATACACGTAAAGAGAAAAACAAATTACAATCTGTCAACTTACAGTAGGGCAAAAATCATATAAGACTATATGATGTTAGGAAAATTATTTATAGACCAAAAAGCGAATCAGACTGTCATGCTGTAACGCAAATGCCCCGTTACGAACGTGGCAAAATGCGATTAGGGAAAAAATCCTACTGATGAAAAATGCGTTCGAGACACCCATCTACCAAACCGCTAAATTCTAACTACTTATCTGATTGCCTTAAAACTTAGTGTCATTGGATACATTATGAACTGGAAAAATTCGGTGTCATTATTTCAGGTGGCTGACATTGTTGCTCTCTCAAGAATTCTCCTTACCCGACGTGGAAAGACTATGGGATTCTTTGTTCGCAGATTCAATGAGATTCGATTTTCTCATTTACATCTGCTGTGCAATGATTTTGTAAGTACATCCAACCCTTTGACCTTTACTACCTACTTATAATTTTCCTAAATGTTCATTGTAAATTGTGTAATTACTGAGGGAAATAATTACTTTTTATTTTTAAATATGTATGCAGATTAGTGGAAGACAATTTGCTCAATGGCGACTTCGCTTCGAACGTTAAACTGTTGCAAAATTTCCCGCCAATGGACGTGACCCTCATTTTGAATAAGGCTGTTGAAATATCCAAGAGGTAATACTGAAGCGCACCGTGACTGGCTCTTTATTCCTCTCATCTTTAATATTTTATACGTATTTGTCTTGACAACCAATTTAGTATGTAAGTTTGGAAAGATTTTAAAACATGTATAGATTATAGTGTTTATTTTATTAAAAGCAAAATTATAAAACAGTAGGTATCCTGAAAAGGTTTTGTGTTAACCTTTTGACCGCCTCAGTCGGCTGCAGCCGTCAGCGGATACAGGGTAAAGAAGTCCTTCATTACCTTGACTTAAAGTTGAAATTCGTGCTACATCTCAAACATGCTTGGCGGTCAAAAGGTTAATGGCTACGTTACCATGACGTGTAGGCGTGGTTTCGTCACCTATCAAAAAAAGGGGTGATTCGTGATTCAGAACAGACATGGCGTCAGAATTCACGTTAACACATGGAACTGATAAGTTCTACATGTGTTTTATTTATTCGTCCCATTATTAGACGCACATGTCATGTTAACATATTGAATTATACGGGTTAAACTAGACCTCCCGGTCGTGTCCGGGTTACGGGAGCCCGTTAGTAGTATTTATAGGAAAGTTAAAACTTTCGTGTTTTGTACACATACTTACGTATTAGATGTTACTTGTTGTTACGAAAGGGTAATCTACCGTCTATCCTTGCACCCGTGTACGGGTTTAACCTTTTTAACGCCACGGCTGAATGCGAGAAAGCACCACACCGCGTGCACCAGACACCGAGTGACGGCTGTAGCCGCAAAATGTATGAAAAACGGCATGCCGTGGCGTCAGGGGCACGGAAATCTGCTGGGCCGACTATTGCGTTCAAAAGGTTAAACGCGAACTGACTACAGCGGCCCTAACATGTATGGCACAAAGTTAAATTAGAACCGTTTATCTCTAAATGCGTCTCTCTCACACTAGGATTCTAATTTATCTTTGTGCCATGCACGTTAGGGCCGCAGGGGCTAAGATCAATACTCGTGCAATTGGGAGCTCTAAAACAAACACAAATAACCAGCTTAATGTATGGGAAGGGCCCAGCGGCCCTAACATGCAAGACAAAGATACAGATATAGTGAATAATGTTTCCATCTGTAAAACTCGGATCTGAATCGGAAGACGACGGGACCCGAAGTGTCAATTAATTATTGTATTAAATGAATGACATGTTTATATTCATTAATATGAAACATTATTATTTAGTGTCAAATGTCAAAATGAAAAATGACAGCATGGTATGATGAGTACTGGCCCCCAATTCTCAATGCATTCGAGATAATGTCGATTGCGAGATTAAACGTCAGATTCATACAGTTGTGCCAAATGACTGTATGCACTGACGTTTAATGTCGATTGTGAAATGTATCTTGAATGCACCGAGAATTGGGGGCCTGCTGAAGCTAATTGAGAGAGCAGGATAAATACGAACTTTTCCGATAAAACACGATGGAAACTAATTATGCACTACATCTGTAAGTTAAGCCAATTTATCTCTATGACTATCTCTTTCATCGGAACTAGTGTGAGGGAGACGCACTTAGAGATAAGACGGTTTAACTTATCCTTGTCTTGCATGTTAGGGCCGCTGGGGTGAAATGTAATGAAGTAGTAAATTTTAGAATCAGCTCATCAAGTCCTTTCGTCCGATACACCTCACGAAAGATTTAAATAAAAATGATAAACGTCTTATCCGGTATCTCTGAAGGCCTAGCACACTAGCTTTTATTGCGGTCATTAAGTATAGCACTTAATAATTAGTTGATGGCAAACTAGGTCTCTTGCATCGCGGGTTTAAATCCAGGCTGAGTTCTCCAGAACTTATGTGCGGAATTCTATGTGATTTTTGCATTTCTGGCTAGAAAATCAGCGTGAGGAAACCTGTAAAGTTATGTTTGTCATAAGGCCGGCCGCATACCTTCGGTTTCCTGATGCGATTTTCAGATTAGGAATTCAAATTCGGAATACTTACCGTGATCCTGGCGCACACGTTCGTTTTTTCCATTCCAAATTTCTCCTGCCAGTACGAACGAATACAGTATCTGACAAAGACGCCTGGGTGCAAGCCGCAAAATAATGGATTTCGGATTTACCCAACTTATCTATTTAGTGGCTTAAAAGGCCACTCGGGCATTTTCTACCGTCAGAAACGTCATTTTTTGGCATTTTCATATCTGCCAGCGCCACCCTCAAGTCGTAAAATTCTTTAGAGAGTTGTATCATGAAGCCTCGTGAACGTCAGCTGCGGTTCCGTGGGTGGGTTAGCAGTGGTAACCTCAAACGAACGTAGTTTCTTTTTTTAGACCTTTCCCTCCTAATTGATTTATCAGATTATAGCTAACCCAATATCTTGAAGGAAAAAAAAGTCAGCGGACTAAGTATTTATAAAGCGGTGGATTTATGCATCAGCTTTCATGTTCTGAGAGCTTAGCGTTCTCGAGATCCAAAATTGGTACGCCAGCTTGACGTCAAGTTAGCGTACCCGTTAAACAGGGCTCGTATCTCCGAAATTACAAAGGTACTATTTTTTCTAACTCTGTACTATTTGGGCACTATTTATTGGTATCATCAGATCCTGGATATCTTCGACGGGTACGCCAACTTGAAGTTCACCTCCGCATATTGTACTAAATGTACTAAGAGCAGAAACGTTACGGAATAGTTCGTTCTAATACAGTGACGAAAATTAGTTATTTTTGTTCATTAGTACATGTACTACGCAAACCTATCGAGTAATCTATGTTTTTTTTTTGTAGAACCCCCCTGTAGACTCTCGATTCAATTCCCATTTAGCATCGTGGGCTCCCCTACTATTATAAGTGTAGATTGGTTCTGTACTGATGTGCTAGGAGTTGCGAGGAAATAATATGGTTTTATAAGTTGCGAAGCACGCTGTTTTGGTAGGTTTGGTCATTTAAAAATACCAAGGTAAACGTTTGTAGGTGAGCGTCGTTAGGTCGTTAGCATTGTACGAATCGAATTGACCCTTCAAAGGTGCAGTTACACGAGCAATTATTCACGGCAATTTGATTGAATCCGTCAGATGTATACCATGCCGGTCTTAGGACATTTACCTCTTAAATTAATACCTACTTTCTGTAAGAGCTCAATCAAGAATGTGGCACAAAAACCTATTTCGACTACTTTATATCTAACCGTATTTAATTAAAAGGGCATTCAAAATGATAAGCTCTCTTAAAATTAGTTTTATTTTTATACTTATAGCGTTTTATTTTTGATAGATAATTTTCTGTATAAAGTACGACAATAATTGTTTTTCTTAATTGTGTATTTAATTGAAGTATACGAAATACAATTTATATTTGGTTTTAATTATCAGCATTTTATAAGTTTGTTTTATTATTTTATCTAACACAAATGCCCAACGACTCGAGAAATAGATTTTATCTACACCCATATCATAAAACCTCCATTGGTTAATCAAAAACCGTAGGAAATGACCACCATTTTGACAAACAATTAGGAAAAACCAGTGCTGCGATAAAGAAATAACATGACTTCTTTATCGTTTTTAGTAAAGAAATGAGATTAAATTTGGAACAGCTGTCAAAACTCAAGTGGGTCTCTATTCTAGTATCCATAGATATTAAAACAGTTATTGATACGAAACGTCAATTCAGTACGTTTTATTAATATAAACTGCACAATATTTGATCTCGAGTGACGGGAGAATAGAGACTTCATCCGTTTGTCTATGATTTTAAAAAAAATGGTCTTGACGGAGGATCGAATCGGCGCCATGTTGGTGTTTTGCTGAACGAAAGTAGAATTAATTGAATAGAAAAAGTTGTTTGTAATTTACATTTTAGTTGAAAATATGAATAGTAAGTATTCTTCTCGGAGTGTTTGTGATGTGAAAATGCGCCGGATATCTGAAATATGCAGCCCCGATTGCAACAAATAACTTGTTGCCAGAAAATATTGTTTCTGAACCCATCATGGAGGATTTATAATATGTGTGTAGATAAAGTTATGTATGCAACTCTGCATAATTTGGCCTTAAAACACGTGCGATCTTATTATGAAACTCGCCTATCGGCTCGTTTCATGAAAACCGCACTAGTGTTTTAAGGCCTATCATTATGCAACCGTTGCATAAACTACTATTTGTTTCGACCACGGACGGTGACATTTGTCAACAATATCTACGTTGTTTGTCGAGTAGGTACTTAATCATAATAATATCCCAAAATATAACAGGTTTTCAAACGTAATATGGGCTTTCCCATATATATATATCAGACTATACCTATACAGGCTGGAAAAAAAAAGCTCTGGAGGGGAACAGCTTCAGTTAACTTTTTGAACGCCTTTTGTAGCCTACAGTAGATTTACGTTCCCGACACACGATATGCCGTTTTCCATACATTTGCGTCGGCTACAGCCGTCGTCGAGCGCTCGTGGCACGCTTTTTCGCCGCTAGCCGTGGCGTTCAAAAGGTTAAATCCTTAAGTTACATCATTTTACTTAAGAGAAACATTATTTTATTTTTAAAAAGAAACAAAACTGCATTCATAGATTTTTAAAATTCGATTGTTTCACCCGGGAATCGAACCAGCTAAAAATTCAAAAATAAACAATCGCTATGTTATTCCTCTATCGATAGGATTATTGTTCAGGATACAATCTCTCTAGTCTTAGACATAAAAGAGATCGTGAAATCTAACATATAAATTTTATTTTATATTCAGTTCAAATACGAAGGACACAAAAATATTTGAATGCGGATTTGTATCTTTTTAAAAATAAAATAATAGTACCTTTTGTTGAGATTGTTGAGTTCAATCCAGGGCATGCTCACATGACGTTGGTAACCCTGCTTATTATTTAATATGCATTTATGGATTGTCACTGCGACTAATTGATCTGTCTACACAATCTGTGCACCTCTCTCTCCATCCGTATCCGCTAAAGAACAAGTCGTGTAATGTGTCTCTTACTATTAAAATATAAATTAATCATAATGTACTCAATCATCCATCAATGTCTAAACCTATCAGTCGAAAATACACTGTGAGTTCCTGTACTGAAAGACTGCAGTTTTATTTGTTACCGTTGGCATAGGATTGCAAGAAGATCCACACCTACATTAACAGGTTATCGGCCCAGACAGGCCTTGCACTAGTCCATGCCAAACGGTATTCGCAATGCCAGAAATTGCTACATCACCGGCGCCAGCGCTGTTATCGACGCGCCCAGTTCATAACACGCCAAATGAAAATGGCAGGCAATATTCCTATGCTCCCTTCGATAAGCTTGAAGGCGTAAGTAATTTCTGCGCGTGGAAACACTACATGAAAAACGCACTTATTATCGACGGACTCTGGAATTGCGTTCAGACAACCGCAGGTGAGCAAATTAATTCGTCGAACGATCAACGTGCTTTAGCCCGGATAAATTTATCCCTAAAGGCATCGTGTATACAATATGTAAGAAACGCCACTACGGCAAAGGAAGCATGGCATTCACTCTGTCAGGTATTTGAAGACCGAGGTTTTTATAGACGGGTTATGTTGCTGAGGCAATTGCATCAAGCAAACTACAATAATTTTAAAGATATGAATGAGTATGTGGAACACATAATGACCCTTGTACACCAGCTGAGCGATATAGGAAGAACTATTGACGATTCAGAAATTGCAGAATTACTTCTCTCTGGTTTACCGCAAGAATTTGATGTCGTAGTTAGCAGTCTAGAAACTGCATCAATAACTAATAGTCTCAACAGTGAAATGGTTAGAACCAGGTTACTGCAAGAAGATCACCGTAGAAGGAACAATGATAGATCTGAAAACTTAGCTTTTTTATCAAGACGCAAGATTGTTTGCAACTATTGCCACAAACCAGGTCACGTAAAAGCTAAATGTTTTAAACTTAAGAAGAACTACAAGAAGCAAAAAGATCAGGATCATGCTCTGATGGTGACTTCTAGTGTCGTGAATCAACATAGTAATTGGATTTTAGACTCTGGTGCTACAAAACATATGTGTAGAGACATTACTTTGTTCGAGAACATTCAACAGTGTCGACAGTCAGTGACTGTTGCTGATGGTGGTTCCCTGACATGTTTAGGCATAGGTAAGGTTAAGATTCCTATGAAAAACAACATGTTCCAAATTGTAACAGATGTCCTTTATTTACCAGAACTCTCGACTAATTTAATAAGTGTTAGTAAATTGTGCGAGAAGTCTTTTTCTGTTCATTTTAAAAATAATAAATGTAATGTTTTTAAAGGTGAATCTTTGTTAATATCTGCCACTAAACATGGCGGGATTTATATTTTGGACAATGTGCATGGTTTTGTTTCTTCTATTTCTCAGAATCGGTCATGTCTGGCCATAAAGAACACAGAAGAAGTGTTGCTGCAGCAGAGCTCGCAGAACACCGATGCCACAGATGCTGCTTTGGTTGTGTCATCTGAGCTATGGCACAAGAGGCTTGGTCATCTTAGTTACCGTGGGGTAAGCGTTCTCCGTGATATTGCTATTGGTGTTAAGTTTCAACCTTCTCAATGTGATGCAGCCGTTAAGGAATGTGTGTCATGTGTTGAGGGAAAGCAAGCAGTGCAAAGTTTTCCTAAGGGTATAGCTAAACGTGCCATGCAATTGTTGGAGTTAGTCCATTCGGATGTTTGTGGACCTATGCCTGTCAGCAGTTTAAGTGGATATAGATACCTGCTTACATTCACTGATGATTTCTCTCGGAAAACGTATGGTTATTTACTTAAAAAGAAATCTGAAGTTTTGTCCAAATTCAAACAATTTAAAGCCACTGTTGAAAAACAAACGGGATATTTTATAAAGCGTTTTCGTTCTGATGGTGGAGGAGAGTACTGCAGTGCAGAGTTCACTGAATATTTACAAGGTGAGGGTATTATTCATGAGAAGAGCGCCCCATACAGCCCATCTCAAAATGGTGTGTCAGAACGGCTGAATCGTACACTTATGGAAAAAGTGCGCTGTATGCTCCAAGAATCCGGTCTTAGTAAGGAGTACTGGGGTGAAGCGGTTTCTACAGCAATTTACCTTAAAAATAGAAGCCCTACAGCGGCTGTTCCTAATAAACTTCCAGAAGAAGTTTGGACAGGCCACAAAATTGACCTTGGCCATTTGCGTGTCTTCGGTTGCCTTGCTCTGGCGCTCATACCTAACGTAAGACGTGACAAACTGGATTCAAAGTCACAACATTGTATCTTTGTTGGGTATTGTGACCATACAAAAGGTTACAGGTTGTTAAATCCCTCTATACCTAATAAAGTCATTATTTCTAGAAATGTCATATTTTTTGAAAACAAATTCTTATGTGATTTGACATCCATTAACAATGATAATGAATGTAATGATAAGTTTTATTCTGTTAACAATGACATTCAAAATATTGAATTTAATTCGAATATTGGCAATAAATGTGATAATAATTTTAATGAAGTTGAAATACAATGCAATGAATCTAATACTAAAATTATGAATAATTCTGAAATTAATAGTGATAATAATTTGCCAAATTCTAATAATTGTCAGTCCAATGACATGTCTGTGCAAAGCCCGACTATTAATGAATATTTTTCTCCAGTTTCAGAAAACTCTTCCTTCCAAAGTGCTGAGGGAGTCGATGATGGAGAAAGCAAGGATGTAAGTTCATCTTCATGTAACGAAACGGTCGTTCGAGGGGAAGATTTGGGTGCTCCTGCATCCATTGCCGAGCGACCTATTCGTTCCACACGTAATAAAAAAACCAGTAAGGTATGCGGATTACTGTCTATCTGATTCATCATTATCAGATTCATCAGATCTGTCTTTTCTTGCTCAGAGTTTTGTTAATGATGAACCTCAGTCATATGAGGAGGTCATGGCAAGCCCTAACAAAGATAAATGGCTTGCTGCTATGCAAGAAGAGTATGACTCTCTTATTAAAAACAGTGTCTGGCAAATAGTTGACAGACCCACCACACATAACATAGTTAGTTGTAAATGGGTTTTTAAATTAAAATCTGATGACTCTGGTAACTATACAAAATATAAAGCTCGTTTAGTGGCAAGAGGTTTTAGTCAAAAGCCTGGTGTAGACTACACAGATACCTTTGCTCCAGTTGTACGTCACACAACTCTAAGAATTTTATTTTGTATTGCTAATGAACTTGACATGGACATGGAACATGTAGATATAAATACTGCTTTCTTACATAGTAAAATTGATGAACAAATCTACATGGAGCAGCCTATAGGTTATTCAAATGATAAGACTAAGGTCTGCTTGTTAAATAAAAGTTTGTACGGTCTCAAACAAGCTAGCAGGCTCTGGAATAATAAAGTACATGTTTTATTGACTAATCATGGTTATACTCAAAATAAATGTGAGCCGTGTGTATATTATAAAAATAATGATAATGATTTGACTATGATTGCATTATATGTCGATGACTTCTATATTTTTTCTAATTCTCAAAAGGAGAAGGAGACCTTGTATAGCTTGCTAAACTCTGAATTTAGTTGTAAAAGCTTAGGTCCCATAAAAAACTGTTTAGGTATTAAAGTTCATAGAGATCGAAGTCGTGGCATTTTAATGTTTGAGCAATCGGATTATATTAATAAATTATTAAGCTGTTTTGGCATGACTAATTGTAAAAGTGTCTCGACGCCTATGATGTTAAATAATAAATTAGAAAAGGCGTCAGATAATAATTGTTTACCTGACACTGAGTTTCCTTACAGAGAACTCATTGGGTGTCTGATGTACTTGTCAGTCTGTTCTAGACCTGATATAACTTATGCTCTCAGTAATTTAAGTCAGTTTAGTACAGCTTTTACACGAGATCATTGGTTATCTGCCAAGAGAATTTTAAGGTATTTAAATGGTACCGTAAATCACAGACTAGTGTTTGTGAAAACTGGCAACTTTGATATGTCAGTGTTTGCTGATGCTGACTGGGCCAATGATATCGTGGACAGGCGGTCATATAGTGGCTTCGTAGTTAAGTTGGGTGACTCAACAGTTTGTTGGGAATCACGCAAACAGCGTTGCGTTGCGCTTTCCAGTTGTGAAGCCGAGTATTTGGCTCTAAGTGATTCATGCAAAGAAGTATGCTTTATTAGGAATTTCATGTTTGAAATTTTTGGTAAACATTTTAACTGTAGAATCTTTAATGATAACCAAAGCGCATTAAAATTGCTTGAAACTAAAGAATACTGCCACAAAAAGACTAAGCATATAGATCTTCGCTACCATTTTGTGAAAGATATTGTAAGAGATAAAAATGTTGTTGTAAAATATTTGCCTACAGAAAATATGGTGGCTGATATATTTACTAAACCTTTGTCTAGCGTTAAGCATTTAGGTTTTGTCCAAGACTTAAATTTGAGAATTGTAGAGTCTTAATTATACTTTATCTTTGTTGTTGGAGCATAAGGTATTATGACATATCCTGTAAAATTATGTCAATCAACATATGTTTGTTTGTTGATTGACAAGGGTATGTTTTGCTATAGATAGTTATGCCTCACATGGGAACAAGAGGGAATGTAGAGTTTTAGTTAACTTGAATTGTTAATTATATTATATAGTTATATATTGTTTCTCTGCATTGTAAAGTTGCTTTCTCATGTTTTGCATGAGGGGAAGTGTTGAGATTGTTGAGTTCAATCCAGGGCATGCTCACATGACGTTGGTAACCCTGCTTATTATTTAATATGCATTTATGGATTGTCACTGCGACTAATTGATCTGTCTACACAATCTGTGCACCTCTCTCTCCATCCGTATCCGCTAAAGAACAAGTCGTGTAATGTGTCTCTTACTATTAAAATATAAATTAATCATAATGTACTCAATCATCCATCAATGTCTAAACCTATCAGTCGAAAATACACTGTGAGTTCCTGTACTGAAAGACTGCAGTTTTATTTGTTACCGTTGGCATAGGATTGCAAGAAGATCCACACCTACATTAACACCTTTAAGTAAAATGATCTAACTAAGGATTTAAAGCAGTTCCCCTGCAGGGGGCCAGAGCAGGGCCATATTTTTTTTCCAACCCGTATATCTTCATGCCAATGTTTTTACACTGGAACAAAATCTTTATTAGAGTAAGTAACTAGTATACATTGAATCGAAAGATTTATTTTGTACATACAAACTCAACTTTAGGCTCTTTCCTTTTTTACAAAATTGGAGAATGAATGGTAAGAACCACGGGTCATCCGTTACACAAAACGAAAATCCGAAAAGAATTGTAATATTATTTTATTTTTCAGCAATGTTTTTAAATTTTCAAAAGATGATTAGGTTATAATATCAGCACCTTCTGAAAACCTTACATGAAATAAAATGTTATACCTTATTATAATTGTTTTAGCTCCCATTAATTATAACAATAAATAAGAGATTAGATTATATTAAAAATAACTTTGTGCACAAACAAAAATTTCAATGTGTGGATTATATGGTTAATAAATTAAAAACATGTTTTGCGACATACCAAGGATAATTGAAAGTGAAAGCATTACACGGCTTTAGTAAAAGATCATTTAATCGTACTGAATAACTTTAGCAACAAGCAATAGTCCTGTTGATATTGAATAATTCCATAGGTAGTTCCCTAAGGGCACTAGTGTGTGATGATAAATTATCTAGGTAATATTTTTACTTAATAATTAGTGTAGAGTTGACACATATAATATTTTAGACACTAAGTTCTAACGAAATTACCGGTTAAATTGTAATTGAGAAGCGGATATCGGTTGGCCATAGACGAAAATAACTATTTCTCAAAATGTTTGTAGGTACATACATAGTTAACGCGCGTCAGCAACTTTTAATTTTACAGTCT
Source organism: Tortricodes alternella (assembly GCA_947859335.1). Taxonomy (NCBI): domain Eukaryota; kingdom Metazoa; phylum Arthropoda; class Insecta; order Lepidoptera; family Tortricidae; genus Tortricodes; species Tortricodes alternella. The sequence continues at coordinate 13,154,946 of OX401970.1, read as the reverse complement.
CGTTAAAGCATTTTTTTTCAATAATCAAGGAATAATTACTCGTTCACTTTCTTAATTAACTCAGTTACTTAGGAAACTTAATGTAATGGTAAAAATTAAAAGTTTCTGTCATTTGTATACGTTAACTATAGGTAAATATTTGTTTTCGAAATACTCCAATATATATACGTATTACGTACATTCAAAGTTATAGTACCCGCCTAGAGCGCGTGTGGTCGCTTACGCGCGCCTCCAAGTGCGCGCACACTGCCCACTGCTTGCTTATACAAGTACGATGGGTAAGTAACGACATTTGATTTTCGTTTTAATTTGCAGCAAATACAAGTCATTTTGTACATCAACACAATTTTTACTCATAATGGTATACGGACTTTACACATTACCTTTTATTGGACATTTAAACCTGTGACCCAATGTCTGCTTTTTATACTCAAAAGGTGGTCATCCTAACACGTTATTGCGGAACCAGTGTCATAAAATAACATAGTGACCCATTTCTACGCCATTCGCAAAATGTATGAACTACGCCACTTACAAAAATAAAACCGAAATCAAAAATATTTCCTCTTGCTTAAAAATCTGAAATAACGTGTAATGAACTCAGATATTCTTTACATATGAATGTAAGCTTAGCACTGTTTTCTTGGCTGAAAAGTATTACCAGCATACTTAATTAGAGTACTTCCAATCACTTATGTTCGCACAAAATTAGCTTTGAAACGCGCAGAATAAAAATATATAGATTTAAAAAAAAACTAAAAAACACGCGCCTGGCTCCATCATCACCAAGTGTAATGTATTTGACTCGTCAAAATACACAAAACAGCCCAAACTCGAGGAGTTTACTAGTAGCCATTGAAGAGTGCCACTGTCCATCTCCTGGTTCCATCCTCAGATCAACTTATTGTGCTCCGAACCACACATACATACCAAGTTTCATTTCGATACTACAATTAGAAGTAGGTTAAAATTGACTTCTAAGATTGTATTACATTGTTAGTTACAAGTGAACCTAATAAAAACGTATTAAAAATAATTTTTAAAAGGTCTATTCCTATTCAACTATTTTAATACTTTATTTATTACTTGTAGACAGTTAAGACCGAAAATATGAAAGTTATTTTTACAAAATCATAAACTGAAAATTTACTTGAGACATTCTATTGTTAAAAAAGTGATGAGGTCGAAAGTGTTCTATAATCAAAATGATCGCTAGAAATATTACAGAAAACGCAAAAATGGCGGTCGGGCCGATAACAACGTACAACTACGTACCTTACAGAATTGGCAGTGATATGCAGCATCACTAATGTCAATTTTTCACGGCGAGAACGTAAGCGGTTAGAAGTACCCAGCGTTTATCTATTGCGTGAGGTGATTGCTGTTATGACAATTTTAATTAATTTCCTCATGTGAAATTAACAGTCATAACACGAACCCCTTTACTTCCAATCAATAGCACTCTTCGAAAATCCACAAAATAATCGTACACAATTCATTAAAAATGATTTACTACATCACAAATGTAATTTAGTTCAGAAATTTTAAACCAGAAAAGTCCATAAAAATAATAATACTCGACATATTATTAATTATAATAACTTAATTTTTAACAATTATCTGATTGCGCCAGTAGTATTCCTTCTGAATAATTTAATAATAATAATAATAATAATATATATGTGTACATAAGCTGATGTTATTAAACATAAATATAAGACGTATAAAGGATGCTCTTTGTATAAGAAAACAATTTCTTCAATATTATTTGAAACTACATATATGTAAATTAAAATTTAAAAAAAAATGTAGTGGCAGCCACCTCTTTATAGCAATGGGCAACAATAAAGGCACTGGTGCGAAGTTGCCAACTCTGCAATATTCTTTTATACATAAAATTACAATTTCTTCAAACACCTGTCAAAACACATGACATCATTTTGCTGTTTTGAACTAATGATTATTTAATGGTAGTGAAAAGTCACTGTCCACAAATTATTAAACGCTCAATAGAAGCTGTGTTTAATTGCTGAACTTGACCAAAAGAGGGCAGCTACAAAAAACAGTTGAAGCTGAATGTTAAGTATAAAAATCTATTGTTTCATTTACAAAATACATGAATTAGAGCAATACTCTATTATAATAAGCACGGCTAGAAATATCGCAGTTCGCCCAAACTCGATTCGTTCTCTTATGTCCTTTATACTAATACCACAAATTTCGTACATTACCAGTTAATCAGCTTATCTTAAAAGTATCTTAAATAAATAGGTAGAGATCTATTTCGGGTCGCGTGATAGTAAAAGCAATTAGATATCCGAAACACTACTGGACGCGAGCGTAAAATCATTTTACGAGGATACATCAATATTGTAACAACAATAATAATATTTATTGATAAATTTATTTTTACGGCTTAGACCATAATGTCAATATGTAAAAATATCTCTGTTGATAGTGGCGGCATGTTTTTGTCGTCAGCGCCGCCGCGCTGCCGGCACGGTGGACGCGTCGGCTCCTACTAACTATAACGTGCCAGCCAACTAGGGCAGTCCCTGACATGTAAGCTACTAACCAATCACAAACAAACGTATGTACTTTTCATAATACATTTTTAAATAAAATAAAATATAAATTAAATGGTTTTGATATTATTAAATACATTGAAGTCTAAAATAACAGATTAAAAAGAAAGTGGGTACCAAACTAGCAAGAATAATAACAATATATTTTAATTAAAATGGGTAAAGAGTTCTTGTTAATTTATTTTAATATATACATTAATTAAATCAGTAATTACAAATTCCAAAACAAGTTGTCTCGTGTTGTCTTTTCTTGAATAAACAGTGGGTCCAATTCGAAACGGTGTCCGCTAAATTTAAGATTGCCTAAACTTAAAATAAGAAACTCGATTTTGTATAGCTCCAAGGTTCAAAATCGAGTCTAACGTTTCTTGTTTTTTTATTTTTTTTTTAATTTAGCGACTTCTAAATTTAGCGAAAACACGTTCAAATTAGCCCCAAATTAAATCAGTAATTACAAATTCTATAACAAGTTGTCTCGTGTTGTCTTTTCTTGAATAAACAGTGATCTGATAAAGTAGCACAAAATTATGAGATTCTTTTTACTCAATCTGGAAAATGTTAACTCGCACAAAGGACTGCCCAATGCGTCCTCCACACGCAGTGCCTCGGAGGTTCGACCTGTGACCAACCGCAACCTACGCTACGCACTCAGAGGCCGATCGGTTCGTCTAAACATCGCGGACAAATGTTGAAATGACTTCCATCTACGCCTTTTTCCGCTGGCCGAAGAGTAAAGTTCGACGCGAGAGCTCACGATACACAAGTGTGACATTGCAGTGGGCTTTAACGTTCTAAAATTAAGAGTGCGTTATTATAAAACTTAAATTCTTGTGAGACTAGCTAAATTAAATAAATAATTTTGTTTGTACCTTACTTCGATGGAAATATACTTAGCAGCATAAATAATAATCGCCTACTGCTGGACAAAAGGTTTTTGCAGCTAAATATATTTAACAAAGATATACTTAAAATGCAACCAAAAATCGGGTCCAATGATAAAATATAACAGTACACAAGTAGCTGAAAACTCGTAATGCAATAGTAATATCACAAAGAACATATTAAAAATCGGCAAAAACCGAACCTATTAATTTCAATAAAAATTATTGTATGGTAAAAATGAAATAGCACCGAGTAAACACCATAGTCGTGAGGGATGGCAGCATGAAGTAAGGAAAGCTCGGCGTGTTACCGGTGGTGTGGAGGCGGAGTTACTGCACGACGCAGCACTTGCACTTGGGCTTCTTCTTGATGGTGACGTGCTCGGGCTGCTGCGGCTCCTGCGGCGGGGAGCGCTGCACCTCCACGGCGCCCGCGCCCGCGCCCCCGTTCTTAGTGCCGTTCATGGCCTTGGGAGTGCTCTGCTGCACCGGACTCGATAATTTTGTTTGAGGCGACGCAGGCGCAACTGCCTGTAAATTAATAACAACAATGTATTCATTCAGTTGGTTTCGTTCATAACTAATCCATGGCCAATGACAGACTGATGTTACTCACTCACTTTGTACATGATATTATATAAAAAAACGGAATGATATGGGGAAAAAGGTTCTTCAAATACATATAATAATAATAAGAATAAATTAACTCTTGTCTGTCTGACTGACTGTTACTTTACTTTTTTTGTCGACATATTTTAGTAGTCGCCTGAGCCCGCGGGCTGAGTACTCTTACTGGTAAAATAGTAGTCGACTGAACCCGCGGGCCGAGTTATCCGATTAGTGTGTGTCGAGTTGCCTACGAAAAAAAAACAAAGTGGGCAACTGAACCCGCGGGCTAAGTGGTTTATGGGCTCATATGACCACAAAGGGATATTTTTCATTTTTAATCGCTATCTAAGGTCTCAACCGCATTTCATCCTCTCGTACTATATCGAATTTGAATTTGAAAAAAAATCCTAACTCCTCAACTACAAAAGGCCGTAGAATACTTATAAGGGTGAATCTGATACCCCTCGAGGTGCTCTATCTCTGGACCTCCACTTGACACTATTTACTGGGACACTGTATACAGCCGATCAAACACATCTGGTACTTACGCTGACGTTATTGACATGCTGCTTTTCCTCTTCCTCGAAGACTGGCAGCTGCGGCGCAGCAGTGGGCGTGGGCGTGATGGGCTTGCCGCCCTTGATCAGCGACACGATCTCGTCCGCCTCGCGGCTCAGGTCGCCGTCCGGACGGAAGGGGTTGTCCCACCCACTTTCCGTACTACCAACAAAATTAAAAATAACATGTACACATACATACATACACATCACGCCCGAAATCCCTAATAGGGTGGGCAGAGCCACAAGACTACCTGTGGCCACGTTCGATTTATTAGTCCTAAGATGGTATGATGAACCGTATGGTGACAGGTGATCAGCCCATCGCCCATACAGTTAGTCCACCATGTTGGAGGACCCGTCCCTTATAACGTGTAAGTATTTCGAAATCGGAATCGGCCCGTAACTTATGAAATCGTCTTAATTATGACAATGAATTGGCTCTGGTAAAGTGTCCCCTGGCGTAACAGTTTACGTTACTTATCTAAGATTTGACAGATTGTGACGAAAGCTCTTTTTTGAAAAATCTACTTACTTACCGGGGTGTTTGTTATACGCGGGATGAATACAGGCCAGCATCTTTGAGTGATCACCAAAATCTCATCCCGTAAAACAGCAAAAGAGACCAAAACGTATTTTCGATCTTCCCGAACCAATATGCAGCGTTCTTACGACACGTCCCGATAGTAATAATGACATTAAACGCTCATAAAGTTTCGTATAAGATACGTGATTTCCCTTCAAGTATTTTATGATACTTTATGTTTCAGTGATAGATAGGTATATTGATTATATCGATAACTTTTAAAGTAAGGAAATGAAATATTTACTTTAAACGGAAAATGTTTTATGTAAGTACATAGATAGTAGTTAAGTATATGAGCTAATTGCAAGTACATAGTTACTTATAATGAATTAATTATTTATTCGTAACTACTAGGAATAAACAATCCTAGACCAGAGTGGATCAAACTGTAACAAAGTGGTGGGAATACTTAATCCAATTTATTATGGGGATTACAGCTGCCAATTTATTGGGAATATCCATGAGCCATCTCCAAAAATACCACCATATACATATACAGAATGTTACAAAACTACCCGTAAAGCCGAAAGGAGGTTAAATGGGGCCTTATAACGAGTCCATTCACGATATTTAAGAGAACTGTGAAGCAAAAGCAAAAATCACCCTTTTCATACAAAAGGCGATAACGATTTCCACGCCTTAAATGTTAACCGATCTTCACCAATTTTTGATAGGTTGTCAGTCAGAACAAAACCTAGGTTACGGTTTTTGAATTTTGATTAAAGATCAATAAAGTCACATAACGCCGAAATTCGTTTTGTATGAGAATACTGAAACCTCGATAAAACTGAATTTAAAAATTATAATGAAAAATCAAAACGTATAAACCTAGATTCTGACAACCTATCCAAAATTGGTGAACATCCGTTAACATTTAAGGGGTGGAAATCGTTATCGCCTTTTGTATGAAAAGCCGTATGTTCACAGTCCTCTTAAGAACCGTAGTAACGCTGTATAACATACCCCAAAAATATGAAAATAAATTATTATTTTTATTGATGTGCAGACCCTATTTCAGTAAAATTAAAGAGTAAACTACGCAGAATGTACCTACATTTCTACCTAATTCGCGGAACGACAACATTTATTTTTCCAACTTGACTTTTTGATGCCAGTACTTAATGACATCCTTGTATTGAGGTAGCAAACATGTATGAATAAAAAAACTATTAAAGTAGTCAATTATTAGGTAAAATAGGTACGTAGGCCTGTCTGTTCAATAATCTGGTTCCCTGACATGACAGCTTACTAGGGTTGACAACATTTTTGGCTTTGATAATTAATTATATTTTTTACGGGGTATTTTGTAACACGTTGTACATATATGGAGAGTTACTATACATATAATAAAATCTTTAAGCTGAGAAAGTCCGTACATTGCCGATAACAATGGAAAACGATAATGCTTCAGAATGAGCAACAGAATACATCCTAATGGTTCTGAATTTCCTGTGTGTTTATCTGATTGTATATGCGCGATTAACTTTAAAACTTGATGGATTCCAATGAAGTTTTCGATATTATATTAAGGGTAAGTTCAGGCAGGACATCGGCTATAGCAACTTTTGGAAATAAAACTAGCAGGGAGTAAAATAGGTTGAAGTAAGTATAGAAAAACTAATTCCATGAGTCCTGAAACTTGGTATAAATATTCTTCAAAACAATTAGGTAATTGTTCAAGAAATAAATGAATTTACCCCTAAAAAGCCAGAGATAACTTGGTAAACTGAAAGTTTGTACGGCAGAACTTATTCCATGCTACTATCTATTTAAAATTTGGTACAATTACTCTTGAAAACAATCCTACTAATATTAGGTATATTATAATTGCAAACGTCTGAGTGTATATATGTGTGTGTGTGTCTGTATATTTGTTATCACTCAACTCCATACAGCTGAACGGATGTTCATGAAACTAAATATGTAGTTAGACAAAGTCCTGGAATAGGACATACGGTACTTTTTATCCCGGAAAAATTAAAGTTCCCGAGGGAATAGCTATGCCCAAATTTCACGCGGCCGAAGCCGCGGGCCGAACCTAGTTTAATAGAAAATCCAATTGTGTACCTGATCTGTCTGTTGTAAGCAGCGTGGTCCGCCATGTCGACGTTGGCGGCGGCCGAGAGCAGCGCCGCGTAGAGGGCGTGGGCGTCGGCCGGCGGCGCGGGCTGCGCGGGCGGCGACAGGCACTGCGGGCGCGCGCCCTGGTAGAACGAGACGCGGACCTTGGCACGCTCTGACCTGCAATACGAAACGACACTTATAAACAACACTAATCACAATTTAATTGCAAAAAAGGCTATAGAAGTCCGAAACCATAACAATAAATACTATTAGAAAGGCAACTTCATCCCCAACACGCGTGCTCCCGCTGTGGTACTCCTCTGCTGCACTGGGAGTGAAGAAATAGCATAGAATGCGTGCAGATGCTTATCATCCTGGCATGTCGTAAAAGTTGACTAAGGGACGGGTCCTCTCCAACATGGTGGACTATCTGTATGGGCGATGGGCTGATCACCTGTCACCATACGGTACATCATACCATCTTGGGACTAATATTGTAAGTCGGTGAATGCAACTCGGACGTGTAAGTTAAATAAATGAATTTAGAACGCGGGTGCCACTAGGGGATTAAATTATAAAATAAAATAAATATAGTTTTGCAAACTATATCGTGTGACATATCAAATGAAAGGACTTATTGTGAGAATCTTAAATATATATATATTTTTATAATTTCAGTTGAGTATTCTTCGTATGAAACTTTGTATGTAATGCACACTAATCAGTATCGTAGGTAACGGCGGCATCGCCTTCCGTCGGCACAAGCTAGTGAACCGCAAGCGGCGCGTACCTTCGAAGTTGCCCTTCTAATAGTACTTATTCCTATGCCAAAAAAATAACTTTAAGCATTGAATTCATCCAAAAGCGGTCCATATTTGCTTTTTGAGTTTTAGTTTTAATCCACCGATGGTGCCTAAATTAGGTAATGAAAAGATCTATGTCATGAGTGCATGATAAAATAGGTAATTATTTATTAGAAACGTTTCAGTCACATCACAATAATGGTTATTTCCTAGAAGGTAACACTTTTGAAAAACATTTAAAACGTAGGGTTAATAAAGGGTTAATTTAGGATTTACTGTTATTGACCAAATTAAGAAATTCCAAAATGTAAGTTTTTGTTGATAACTGTAAAACTAACGAATTCGGAATAAGGTGACACCTACTGCAAATGAGCTCTACTGTTATCTCGAAATGGAACACCCAAATAAAATATACAATAGGTACATAATACAATATAGCAACCTGATCAATCAGCTTAACAATAAATGTTTAATAAGTACTTAAACAGTTAAAAGCACTGATTTGCAATTTAAAGACTAGTAGTATTTAACCTCCTCTGCTGCACTGGGAGTGAAGAAATAGCATAGAATGCGTGCAGATGCTTATCATCCTGGCATGTCGTAAAAGTCGACTAAGGGACGGGTCCTCTCCAACATGGTGGACTATCTGTATGGGCGATGGGCTGATCACCTGTCACCATACGGTTCATCATACCATCTTAGGACTAATTAATCGAACGTGGCCACAAGTAGTCTTGTGGCTCTGCCCACCCCATTAGGGATTTCGGGCGTGATGCTATGTATGTATGTATGTATGTAGTATTTATGATGTTACATAAAAGTGCAAAAATTGTTAACATTGCAATTCACTGCTTTATGAAAGTGGTGTGATGTGATCAATATTTTGACATTTATATTGCTAAGGCGAAAACAGAGAAAACTATATAGCAAAAGCAGATAAGTATGCTTGACAAAACACATAAATAGTTCGCTTTGCTGCATGTCATATTTAAAAATAAAAGATGTTCATCATCTCGACAAAGCTAAATTTGAAATGGCTCATTGTTCTTAATTTGACATGTCTAACTACATCAACACCCACATATCGACGGGTCTCTGACTCAACCTCGTATATGAAAATGTATGAAATTGGAATATCTACTTTAGGACATGTAAGTACCTAAAGTGGATATTCGGATTTCGTAAAATTTCATATACGAGGTTGAGTCAGAGACCCGTCGATAGGTATTCACTATCATAGCTGGGCACAATACCATCAATCTGTTAATAGTTAATTAACGAAGTTAACATTTCGCGGAACGGATTAATTTTTAATTTAAATTCAAAAATTGTTAACGGACTCATTAACTTCCGTTAACATAATTCAAGTCTGTGAAACGTTAATTAAGTAGCTACTATTTGCCAAAAGGACACCGCATGGCTTATGTCAAATAGCTTTTGATTTGAATTTGTTCTCTAAATAATAGGCATTATTACAAACTCTAATGGAATACTATTTTTACTAATGTTTCATGTCCTGCCTAAATTTCCATAGCACATACCAACATTTTTTATAAGTAAATTACTAACGCAAAGACATAAAATGCAATTTCTATCACGAGTTAAAAATTAAAGATTAACATTAACTTCTGTTAAATCTTCTGAAATTTAACGCTTTAATGTTTAACAAAGTTAAATTTTTTAGTAACGTTTTAGCAATTAACGAAGGTAACTATTTGATTTATGGTGACCAGCTATCTACACTATATATGTCTTTTTGTATATTAACAATATTATTTATATTCCAGTATGGCCTTGGATTTGTTTGTTTGAATGCATGCAATCTGAACATTATTTGTTACTAAGCGTTATAATATGTTTGGTATTTCAAAGCATATTAATATGAAAATCAACTGGCAAGAACTAAGACATATTTAAAGAAAAAAACCTTTAAAAAAATAAGCAATTTGTTAAAAAGACGTAAAAATTAGCTTTGAAAATCATAATAATAATATAATTAGCATTTTTCAAATATATAGCATGTTTTAATGCAAAGAACCAGAAACAATAATCAAGTGACATTCGCAAAACATTTCACTTTGGTTGTTTTCAAATTAAGAGATTCAATGAATATACCAACAAACAAATACATAAGTAAAATGAAACATTCTTATTTCACTGTCATTTGATAGAACTTTATCATGACCTATATATGTCCCACTGTTGAGCATATGCCTCCTCTCATAGAGAGCTTGCATAGCAGGAAAATGTAATGAAGATCTGGGATTTTATTACATACATTGAATTTGGTATGCAAATTCACTGAGGTACCTGAGATGTAGATATGATGTGAACACTGTGAGCAAAGGCAAATTGAAGCTACACCCACACTGGCCCATTAGCACAGTTCAGTCTGGATGAACAATCAAAAATCTGACATCATCCTTGCTGTTATTATAAGTCATGATCCAATACTATATTTATTTATAGTAAAATAAACTATCTTGTTGCAGTTTTTAATTGTGATGTCACATGTGATGAATCACAATGTCACAGAAATAGCTTAAAAGTCAAGTAGTCGCTCAAATCAACATTTGTCCTTGTGATGCATCAAACTAGCGCAGTGTTATGTTGGGATTAAAAATGCATGATTATGACTTATTCTCCATGCATATATAAAACATGTGTTTAAATTAGTTACCCACATAAATCTACATGAATCATCAAGCCAAACTCAAAATATCTTTATTCAATTTATGCTTTTACAAGCCCTTATGAAGGTCAAGAAAGGAATCTACCACCGGTATGGAAAAAACCACTATTGAGAAGAGCCAGTAAGAAACTCGGTGAGGTATCATTCTTTCAAAATAGTACACATATATGCTAACAATGATGTCTACAGCTTTATACAAATCTCTTGAATTAGGTCCTTGGCCATAATTTGTATAAAACCAGAAGGACCATGCCCAGTCTAAAAATGTAAGTATATTATAATATTTATTTACATTGTACACAGGATCTGTTGATGCCAAAAATCTTAACTTATAAATTTAAATTGGACTCAATTGTGAAGTTCATTTATCACTTGATGGTATGTGATGTTGGAACCAGCATATTCCTACCAGCTCACACTTATTATAAACTAGGTGAAATCAGTCATTTGCCCTGCCATGAATTATACTTCATAGCTGACTCTAATTTGTCTCTTCAAGTATTTTTTTTATTAAATCTAGCATTTGTTTTGATTAGCTGTCAAAATGTTGAGCAATTAAAAATCGTAGTGGAGCATGATTTTAAAACACGAATATTTGTCGGTAAGTATAGAGTCGGCCTCGGCACGCTGCAAGGTTACGCGCGCGCGGCGAGACACAGGGCGGTTCCTCAATTAAGGAAGCCGATCAGTGATTGTGACATTGCAATTATAAATAGAGCTTATGATTTCTGAAACATTACCCAATTTATGTCCCCTATAAACATGCAGAGTGGCGACCTTGCTCTCCCAGTGGCGACGGGACGGAGTCATTTAATGTTTTTATTCAGTCCTTATGACGTCATGATGACCGAATTCATTTTCTACTATATTTATGTCGATTATATCAAGAACATTAATAATCAATCTATGTGACTTAATCTATCAACCACGATTATGTGCCGGTTTAGTTTAAACAACCCTTTTTTGTCCGAATATCCCAATATATTCTAAACCAACACGTTCAACAATCAAGACCTCATCAGCAAGGGAACTCGCAAGACCGCTGTGTTAAAAATGATGTTTAATTGTTAACTTACCCCACGAAAATCAAACAATTTCAATGTCAAAACGTATCACTGTTATTCCTTAAAAATCTCCACTTGATAATTACAGGCAACAGTTTATAAACAACAGCGCAATATGGGGTTTGGCTCACTTGTCGACGCTTCAATTCAGTGTTTCCAACTTCAATCAACCAACCCAACCCAACTATAACTCTATAAGCAACATCGATCTCGGACAGAAGCAGCGAGCTCGTTCGTTGCGTTGCGAATTGAATAGAGCGAGAAGAGCAACGGTATTCGTCGGTTCCCTCAGTTCTTGCTTGCCTGATGACGTAACGTTAACGTTTACAATATCGAATCGTTAAATATCGCGTTATCCGTTATTATAGAACTCTAGCGGCCCCGTCAAAACTTCGCCCGCTGGCAGCATTTCCCATATTTATATATTATGTATAATTGTTGTGTTTGTATGTGTGCTTTGTATTGGTTTTATAATTCCTGAGTTTTATTTTAATGATTAGTGACCTAGCGGTATCTCTCTTATATTATTTTATATACAGAGGATAAAAATCACAAGGCTTCGGCCAGACAAAAGGTGTTTAAAAGAATAAGGGGATAGCCAAGACTGCCCCCGTAGCACACAATTTTTATCGCGCACATATAAAGTATTCGACCCTTTCGCACCTGTGGATTCGTTAAAAAGTGATAGATGCTTTATGTGCGCGATAAAAACTAGTGTGTTAGGCTAACCACTGACCTACAATATAACTGTGCAATATCACTGGTTGCACAAGTATATTGATCGTCACTAGTCGATATAATTATGCAACCGGTGATATTGCACATTTATATTGTAGGTCAGTGGCTAGCCTTATGCTTTTAAGAGTATCTATGTAAAAGGCTATAAAATACTTAACAGTTGGGTCGAATATTACATATCGACCTGTTCATTTGGGTGTTTTAGCGGTCCTTACGAAAGAAGAAATAAGTGCCAATTGGACTCGCCCAGAAAGGGTTCCGTACCATCGTACTTCAGCCTTCACTTTAATTTACTTGCCACTGACTTTGATCTATGATATTATAATAAAAAGAGGATTTCGATAGGTATGTATATTGTATGACTTAATCTATATATATAATAAAATTTTAAAATGGAAAAAGGCTGTACATTGAAGATAACAATGAAAAAATGCCATGGGAGGCTTCAGAATGAGCGACACAACACATCCCAATGGTTTTTGAATTTCATGTCTGTTTGTCTGATTGTATGTGCTCGATAAACTTTAAAAGTACTGGATGGATTTCAATGCGGTTTTCGATATTATATTAAGGAAAACTTCAGGCAAGACATAGGCTATAGAAACTTGTGGAAATAATACTGGAAGGGGGTGAAAGAGGGGATTGGAAGTAATGACCTATGGGAAAAACTAATTCGATGAGTTTATCAACTTAAAACTTGATACATATACTCTTCAAAATAAAAAAATAGGTATACGTTAGAATACAATATGAAACTACACCCCTTAAAAGAGGTGCCTGGGGGCGTTAAACTCTGTATGGGGAAAACCGATTCCATTTGTTTATCAGCTTGAAACTTGGTATAAATACAGTTCAACACAAACAATTACGTATCCAGCAAAAAACAGAAGCTGCTTCTAAAAAGGGATAACCTAGGGTGCTGAACTTTGTATTGGAAAAACTGATTCTATTGGTATTTCGAACGCGGGCCCGCGCGATGTGTATATCGACGCTACTTTCGTGTGCCATGTTAAATCCACCCCGCCGTTCTACAGATCGCGCGGGCCCGCCTTCGAAACGCGACGCGCCGCAAACGCGTTTGGTTTGCCCGCGCCTTGATTCCGTTGCTTTTATCAACTGGCAACTTTGTACAGGGCCGTCTTAAACTAGGCTGGGGCCACAGAACACAGAAAGAGGTTAGAAAGGCGATGTGGGCGGGGCACGCGTGCCGCGCAGTTGAGCAAATGAGCTATTTCAAACACGACTCGCTGTCAGCGCAGTCAGTCGCGAGCGCGATGCGTCACAGTGTCGAGCTGCGGTAAAATTCGGTTTAATTAATTGAAAATGTCGTCTTCTGCAATAATTACGTGCAGGGCCAGAAGCCAAGTATCAAATGTGTCAAAAGATGGAATTTCTTTTCACAGGTAAGTCTAAAAACTAAGTTATTTAATGGTTTCCCAAAAACTGCCTACGTGACGAAGTAATGAGACTAGTGAGTGTATAATGTCTAAACTTAATATTATAATAGCTTGTGGGTTTTTATAACTATATTTAATTTACATAAAAAAGTAAATACAATATAATAATAAATAACAATATAATGATTAAGTTTCAAAATTACACACGAGAAACTTAAACTTTTTTTGTATTTGCGCATATTTATAGTAGTTTATGCAACGGTTGCATAATGATAGGCATTAAAATACGAGTGCCGGTTAATGAGACGAGCCGATAGGCGATTTTCATAATAAGATCGCACGAGTGTTTTAAGGCCAAATTATGTACAGTTGCATACTTAACTTTATCTACACACATACTTATTATAAATCCTCCATGATGTGTTCAGAAACAATATTTTCTGACAACAAGTGATTTGTTGCAATCCTGGCTGCATATAAAGAAATAAAAATTAGACAAAAAAACCGCGTAACCCGCCGGACCGACCGCGACCCGCCGGACACAGCGCGCAACCCGCCGGACACAGCGCGACCTGCCGGACACAGCACGCAACCCGCCTTACACAGCGCCTGATTAACTACGAATAGTAGTATACACTTCAAAACGCGGCATAGAGGGCGCGATACATCATCGATAACTATTATCGATATGCTCGAGGCCTAGTGCAAATGTAAAATAAATTGCTTTTGTCAATGAAGCGGTATGGGCGGGGCAACGGCTGGGTATTCGAACGCACGAATCACGAGCGGACTTTGGTTATTGTGGGTGTGTGCGTATTCTCGTAGTTATTTCGTTTGCGCTAGTAGTTGTAACGTCGAGCGGGGATGCTTCGGCGACAGCGGTTTCGGTACGACTTATGGCAGACGGCCTTTCTAACCTCTTTCTGTGTTCTGTGGCTGGGGCCCTTGGGCACACAAGAATTTGGGGCCCTTTTGGAAAGTAAAAAAGCGAACACAAAACACAAAATTATGTAACCGTTTGAAAAATAAATTATTTCGTTTCTCTGTGTGTGTCCGTGTGTCTGTCTGTCTGTCTGTCTCTCTCTCTTTCTCTCTCTCTCTCTCTCTCTCTCTCTCTCTCTCTCTCTCTCTCTGTCTCTCTCTCTTCTCTCTCTCACTCATTGTGTGTGTTCGTGTGTGTGTGTATGTTTGTGTGTGAATAATTACAACCGAATTCCACGCGGACGAATTGTAGAATCAACAACACCAACACATGCTGAACGGTCTTGTTGATTCTTCTTACCACAATGGCCTCCGGATGAACTTTCACAGAACCAAAATAAGGTTTTATCATTGAAGTATTTGTATGAACATTTTACATCAGAACCGGTGCACAACAAACCTGAGTGCAACAAGTTGTTCAGGAATATGTTTACCTCGGCGAATATGAGGGTTGGGCAGTGGGCAGCATTTATGAAACAGCTTTTACAGTTTTGCTACATAGGTCTGAATGGTTAAGTTGGAAATAAATTGAGTTGTAACGTGTAGTTAAGTACTCACTCATCCTCGACGGGCGTGTACGGGAAGGCGGTCTCCTGCGGCTTGGGCGGCGGGCTGCTCTCCGGCTCCTCTTGCAGGGGGCTCTCGTAGATCAGCGTCTCCACCATGGAGCCTTTCGAGCTTCCAAAGGAAACCCTGGACAGAGGAACACGAATCACAAACATATTCAACACTGCTCAAGAGTAGGTAGAATATACAGTGATTCGTAAGTTTTTCGGAGTTGATACCACAGACATACAAACTAAAATAAAACTTCGCTTAAAATTGGTGTTAATCAACAATACTGCAAAATTGCGCAGTGCCCTTTGTAATAATAAACTGTCAGTAAAATTAAGGACTTATCCTAAGCCGGAATATGTTTTTCTTCCTACTACGCTTTAATTTCATCATAATGGCCTTAAATACTCAGCACAAAGCAGCCCTTATTTGCTCTAGAGCAAATAAAGTTGCATACAAATTTCATTATTGCACTGTTTTGTTTTTTTTTTAATTTGGTTGGTTGATCAAGAAGTTTACACCAACAGCTACCCAATCCGCCCATTCACAGTCCGACGAGACAGCCGACCACTCTTCTGTGGACTTACTGTTAGCAAAAAAAAAAAAACAGGCCACATATCGGCGGCCATATCGAACTGTGATTGTCTCGTCTAAAATGTTATGCTCAAAATACTGGCTGATAAGATAGTATGGGTTAGCAATTTATAGCCGGCAACTATAGCTGTCTTACGCTAACTTCGTACGTTAGAGGAAGATGCCTATAGTTGCCGGCCACACTAACACTGTGCAAAATAATATTTCTTTTTAAAATAAATCTTTTAAATAGGATTACATGCGTTCAACATAATAATAATGTAAAAATACGTAGGACATAATGATGAAATTAAAGCGTAGTTGGAAGAAAAATAAATTATTTAACGGTGTCTCACTGGGCGTGAGCTTTTATTCAAAGAAAAAAAACCAAGAGTTGGTATAGGTACTTAATAACAATCTTTCAATGTGACATAATAGTGACAAACCGATATACGCATATGCTTTACTGCTTTGAAGTCAATGTGTGCACACATTTTCTATACAATATTATCAAATACATTTACCTATTTGATGTATTGACTAATCCAGTAAGTTTTTAATAATAATGAGTACTTAATAATTATCATTTAAAAATAGACTGTAACGTTTGCAACGCATTAATTGACTTTTCGTGTGCAAATAAAACTAGAAAACCATGTTATCAATGAGATCGGATGAGATCAATGCAGTGCAGAAATGACACAAATTTTTTGCTCAAAGAATGAAAATAGTTATTCAGCAAGAAAAAAATCGTGTTATGCTACTTGTCAAAGAAGACAATCCGTAGTGACTAACTCAAAAAGACCACACCAACGCGTACTTTCATGATACTATTTGAACGCTACGCGTTTTGGTCAAATATCCTGAAAGCCTCGACGTGTTGTGGTGATGCAGAATAGTAGTTCATGCAACGGTTGCATAATGATAGGCCTTGAAATACGAGTGCGGGTTTATGAAACGAGCCGACAGTCAGTCGTTTCCTACGGTTTTTGACTGCATTGTGGAGGTTTTATGATATGGGTGTAGATAAAATCCATGACACGTTCTGAACGTCATCCAATGCAAAGTTTAGAACGCGTTCTCGCTTTTCTTCATCTCCACAACTCTAAGTGTAAAATACTATGAGAGTGATGTTTGGTGTTTAAGAAAAGCTAGAACGCGTTATGGATTTTCTTTATTACCACAAATCTAGTGGTCAACTATCATGAAAGCCACGAAGGGTTATGGAGTTGAATTGGGTCATCTTATCATTTGAAGGCAGCTTGAGCTACCAAATCTACTTATAGAAACTGCAAAGTTCTGAATAAAAAAACAACCATTCATTTCTCGCCGCTCTTGACAAGCATTCACAACATGTTTCACGGCATCAACATTATCACAGGTAAAGTCAGCGTCAGAGAAAGGTATCCCCCTCAGTGCACCTACGCCAAATCTAGAGTTACTTTTCCCTGAGGCTGGCTGTACAAAGGAAATCGAGTAGTAATTAACACTGATATAATAATTGTCCGTTTGTTTACAGTAATCAGTAACAGTTGACCGATTTTATCTAAATTGACTTTCTAATGGGTTGATAGAGTTCGCACAGCACAGCCTTTTAAGGCGGTCACGTTATTATTGACACTTATTAGGTATAGTTTGTCCGAGGTGGTGGTAGCCATTCGAAAGCTACTTAACATTCCTAGTTATGCCTGGCCCACTTTGCCCACTGATACCAGCTTTATTTCCTATTCCCCTACATTGAGAGGCAATAATCCTAGCTGCGGTTCAATCACCGTCATGACCCTCAACACTTAATATTACGACGAGAGGTAAGACTTCCAATCTCCGAACTAAGATAAGATCGGTTATTTACTACTACCGGCACAGCTTTTGAGTTTGTCATTGATGCTATACTTAACTAGACATCATTTTGAGTCTAACACGTGGATAATGAAATGAACAAGACAGATGTCGTTTGGCGGCGTGGTTTTGCCTAGGTGGTGGTAGCCAGCCGCGGCCAAAGCCTACCACCAGAGGGCTTAGCACACTAATTTTTATCGCGCACATAAAGCAATCGTCCCTTTCGCACCCGCTTATTAGTTAAAAAGTGACAGATGCTTTATGTGCGCGATAAAAATTAGTGTGCTAAGCACTCAGGAAGTTTTGTTCATTTAGCACTGCCCCGGGGTCACGTGTTGGGTATCTCCTGGACAGGGCCGGATTTAGCCCCTGCCCCGCCCCTGGGCATTGGAAAAATGACGCCCCATAACTGAATGCCGCCCCATTACTGAAATTTTACTCAAACCTATAGGTTATGCTACATCTTCCAAATTTGTCCGCCCTAGAAAATTTGCCGCCCTGGGCACTAGCCCCGACTGCCCCTAGTGTAAATCCAGGGCTACTCCTGGAGTCATAAAGACCGATAGGCTTCGCCTACGGACGCGAACAACATTGATCCCGAATGTTATAATGAAATATGAAAGAAATGAAATAAAATATCCTAATAGACTTTAAAATTACAAAATATACTCTAAAATAAAGCAATTTGTTGGTAAATTAAAATATCAATTTCATTATTAAATTTTACAATACAGCTTAGACAACATCGAATATAGGCTTTGTTAATTACGTGAAGTTTAAATTTTTTTCAGGACATTTTTCACTGAATTATTTTGAAACAATAAGATGGCAAAAGAGGGTGGTATTCCTAAATTCGACCCCAGCACGGAGGCCTTCCAGATGCGTGCGCAGTGGAAAAAGGTGGAGATATGCCGCAATCTGTGGCACGAGCGCTGGAGCTGGCTTCTCGACGAGAGAAGGTTAGAGCTTCCTGACGCGTGAGCCCCGGTGGAAGAAGATGGAGATTGCTGCAATCAGCGGTAGGTATGAGCGCTTGGGCTGAGTGTTCGACGAGAGAAGGTAAGAGCTTCCAGACGCGTGAGCCGCGGTGGAAGAAAATGGAGATTGCCGCAAATCAGTGGTATAAGCGCTTGGGCTGACTGTTCGACGAGAGAAGGTAAGAGTTTTTAGACGCGTGAGCCGCGGTGGAAGAAAATGGAGATTGCCGCAAATCAGTGGTATGAGCGCTTGGGCTGACTGTTCGACGAGAGAAGGTAAGAGCTTCCAAATGCGAGCCCGGTGGAAGATGGAGATATACTGCGAGCAGTGGTAAGAACGCTGGAGCTTATTGCTAGACGAGAGGAAATAAGAGTTTCTGGATGCGAGTGAAAAAAGGTGAGGATATGCCGCAAGCTCTGGCACGAGCGAAAGCTGGCTGATCGACGACAGTAAGGAAAGTGTGAGAGCTTCCTAAAGCTTTTGCTTATTCGTAAAGAATTACTAACCCACTTATCCAATCATTAATCATAACCACTTTCTGCCAGAACTTTTTACGTTGTCATCCTATCATGCATGCCATTCTGGCGTTAAAAGGGTTAATTTTGTAGTAGATGTAAATAATGGAAATTACTGCAAGACTTTATTGATAAGCCCTATAAAAAAGCCGGTCAAGTGCGAGTCTGACTCGCGCGCCGAGGGTCCCGTACTTACCTATGAAAAAAAGACAGTACCTTGTAGGTACGGAACCCTAAAAATAAAAAAATGGCTTTTGACAACCGGGTAACCATTTAAAACCTACCTATGAAATAATAAATAAAATAACTTTCGCAAGCTCCTATCTCCGTGCAACTGTCGATTGTGATACAACTTTGTAAAGGTTATTCCGTTAAACAATTTTTTTTGTGATGTAACTATTTTATTTACAGTTTTCGGACTTTTTCCTTTCCTTGTGCTGTAAGACACTGCTTCTTCCCAAATTTTATGATTCTAGGTCAACGGGAAGTACCCTATAGGTTTTGATTCCCTGCATTTCATTTTGCGTAGAAAGGAATCCATACAAAGCGGAAAGTTTTGAATTTGGAATGCCCTTTTTTATAAGCAGGCGTTCTTTTTCCAAAGAATTTTGAGCTGGTTTCAAGCGAAGTTAAGATTACTTAATATTTTTTAAATATCAGAGACACTTTTTCATTTCTTTATTTAAGTAGCTCTTAAACGATTTATAAACGTCAATAAATGGGTGCAAGCAGATAGTAAGACCCTAAATAAGTTTACCTGTCGTAAAACAAATAACAATAAAAATACAATACAAACTTACACAAACCTTCGGTATTAAGAAAAAAGTTTATAAACTGTTAAATTGTAAAAAAAAGCTCCCTTGCAAATCTTAAATTGAATTGCAAGTTGTAAGTAGCACTTGCAGACTTGAGTATTTGAAATTAATTTCAACTTGATACCTCCACGCGTTCTTGAGACAAATGTCTTGACACACAGACATACGGATAGACGGACAGAAAGACAGACGGACAAAGAAGTGATCCTATAAAGGTTCCCTTTTCTTTTTGAGGTACGGAACCCTAAAAACAACCAAAAATGTATCCAATTACTAGTTACTAGTACATTTACCTCGCCAAATGTATTAAGAGTGCTGACGGCCATATAAAAAGTATGGCCGTCAGCGCTCCTTTTAAATTGGGCGAGTAATACTATGGGCATGCATGATTGAAATTTTAATTGAGAAATGCACTTCATTTATTATTTCGTAGATTTTTAACGATTTGTTTTGTGTGACGCTGACGAATGTACAACTCACTCCATTAAATTTGTGACTTATTACCCTCCTCTCACAATGGTTAATGTCAGAATTATCGGTGGCGTACCTACCTAAAGTAGGGCACTAGTGGTCTTGAACGCGGTGCGCAAATTTGGGGCGCGCCAGCGCCACCCGAGGTGACAATGTAAAGCTATTTGCTTATTATACTTGGTTTCAGTTTTAAGGAAGCGTCCCTTTGCTAATAATAAAACAATTATAACGGTAACCTCAGAGTTATAGAACCGACGCAGCGCTATATCAAACTGCTGGCCCCATTCCAAATAGATGTCAGTAGATGTTGTGCTCTGTCAACTCTTGATACGCACATACACTGCGATTATATGGCGGCTCACGACGACTTTGCAAACCTTATAAGAATTATGTGCATAAGTCTTTTTTGCTTGCATAAGCAGGTATAAGCTTAGCTTTATCGACGTCCATTTACATAGAGCGTTTAGGTGCAGCTATTTATCGACATACGCACTGAGAAAAAATTACTGTACCGACATACGTAATACTGGATGCCACGTACGTGATTCTGGAGAAAAACGTACCTAACGTAAGTAGAGACTCGGCTACATAGATAATGTTGCGGGCTACATAGATAATGCTGCCGACTACAAACGCCACGTAGCAATCAACATTATTTCGGATGCTTCGACATTATTTGGACTTGGCTGCGAATACATTACGGTTATGCAGGTATAGCATCAAAAATTTTCTCAGTGCGCGCGCGGTGCGTCCGCGAGGGGGACAATATCAAAGTGGGACTATTCAGCACGGAAATTAAATTTATTATCATACATTGAACTACGACTAATCTGGGTTAGAATTTTTCAATGTTATTTCAATTTATTCGCGCGTAGAACGAACTTTTTTATATTTTCCTGCACTATGACGGCTTTTCCCTCAGCAACTGTGCATATCTTTATCCTTCACCGGCACCCAAACCATCTATGTTTCTGTTGATTGGATTCTAACCGGAAGCCCGCCGGAAGCAATAACAACAAGTTTCATCTCTCTGCTTCGTCTGCAAAGCAAGTTTGTGATGTTATTTACTTCGATAATAAGAGCGTCGGTGGCCTAATGGCTAAGCATGTCGACTCGTGATCGTGAGATCCGGGTTCGAATCCAAGCGGTTGCCATGTACCAATGAGTTTTTCCAAGTTATGTACATTATCTGCCTGCGAATTGCGGTAACCGATGCTCTTACGGTAAGGGTCTGAGCACACGGTGCCAAGGGCCGCTAGCGGACCACCCCTGCCGAGGCCAGCACTAGCCAAACCGAAGGGCTGCCACAATAGATCAGCAATGGTCGAGGCGGCACATATATGGCCCAATTAACCTCCAATAAATAATACTTCGATAATGACATAACTCCCCTAAAATCTATAAATCCTTATTGTGCTAAGAGATGAATTTTGAAAACAGAAATCAATTGGTTTTTATAAGCTTAAATAATATACGTATTGTCCGAATATGTACAATATTAAATTAAAAAACCGTTTTGCTGCTAGGCCATTTCAAGATTGCAGAGCCATCAGTACCACGCTTTGATAAAAATTACACCCTTTTTTAATCGACTGGCATGTTCAGACACAACTACAGCTTATAATCATTACTTTATTTTGATCACCGTTCGGTAGATGTTTGTGACGCTGATGGAGTAACTTTTTACGTTTTCATCCCACCATGAGTCTGTGCGCTATATTTTTATTACTAGCTGGTGCCCGCGACTTCGTCTGCGTAGAATAATAATTCAAGTAACGTATGTCCTTCCCCAAAGTTCAATCTGGGTATCTCTATACCAAAACTCATCAAAATTGGCTGAGCGGTTTAGGCGGGAAAATGTAACAAACAGATCTATCTCTATACCCAAACTCATCAAAATTGGTTCAGCGGTTTAGGCGTGAAAAAGTAACAAACAGAGTTATTTTTGCATTTATAAAATATAAAAGTTACCCTATTTGCACAAACAGACAAACAGACATGAAATTTAAAAACCATTGCGATTTGTTCTGCTGCTCATTCTGAAGCCCCCCATAGCATTCATTGTTATCTTCAATGTACAGACTTTTTCCATTTTACGATTTTAGATAATTTTTGCTCATGCGAGTAACTTGGTGTTATCAATAAATATTTGTATTGCGTTGAATTGTTCAATAATTTAGTCTTCAATTAAACTTTCCAGACAGGCTTTAGCCGAAGCAGAAGCCGTAAAAGCCGAAGTTGCAGATGCTCTGCCTCATGCGGTCTCGAAGCTTGAGACCACAAAATCACTGAAACCAGTCCCGCTCACGTCTACGGGTAACATCGGTTGGCTCGCTTCCAAGTTAGTAATAATCATTTTAGTTTAGTTTAGTTAGTTTAGTTTATTTATTACTCAATATAATAAACAGCTTAAATTACATGACATGTCAAATTAAGAGCAATTACATTAAGATCGTCAAAAAAGTAAATATAAGCATTCAAAATAATAAAATGTTAACAGTTGAAGAATAGTAGTTTATGCAACGGTTGCATAATGATAGGCCTTAAAACACTCGTGCGGTTTTCATGAAACGAGCCGATAGGCGAGTTTCATAATAAGATCGCACGTGTGTTTTAAGGCCAAATTATGCAGAGTTGCATACATAACTTTATCTACACACATATTATAAATCCTCCATGGTGGGTTCAGAAACAATATTTTCTGGCAACAAGTTATTTGTTGCAATCGTGGCTGCATATTTCCGATATCCGGTGCATTTTCACATCACACACACTCCGAGAAGACTACTTACTATTCATATTTTCAACTAAAATGTAAATTACAAACAACTTTTTCTATTCAATTAATTCTACTTTCGTTCAGCAAAACACCAACATGGCGCCGATTCGATCCTCCGTCAAGACCATTTTTTTTTAAATCATAGACAAACGGATGAAGTCTCTATTCTCACGTCACTCGAGATCAAATATTGTGCAGTTTATATTAAAAAAACATACTGAATTGACGTTTCGTATCAATAACTGTTTTAATATCTATGGATACTAGAGCAGAGACCCACTTGAGTTTTGACAGCTGTCTGAGAGTTTTAACAACTACAAATATAAATAGTACACCGTTTGTTTCGCAACAAAGACGGAACCATCCTAAATACACTTGCTATGAGACGGGCATCTTCATCGCCACTACGCGCGCTCCCACTATGACCTTCAGCAGTCCGCGAACACTTACCACCATTATCGGCGCGAGGGGTAACCAGCGAAAACATTTCAAATGAAGCTCTCAAAGGCGCCACTGTATATGCAAACTGTTGTTTTGCTGTTCGAAAATGTTAGTTCTATTTCTGACCACGTGCTTAACGACCAATTAGTACAACCCCAATTGTCACGATAGGCGAGAGGGTGAGGCATGGCTTGGGGCGCTGTAAGCAATTATCAGCTTTGCTGTCAAATCCATACAACGCCGCTAAGATGCCCATCTAATAGTTTATAGTATTTATTCTTATGACACAAAACTGAAAAAGTCGTTGCCGATTCGTTTATGAACGAATTCGGTACTTTCAGGAACATTGTGTTGTCACGCAAATGTAGATAAAAAATAAAACGAGACATTATAATTTTTGCAGGCCCGACTGTCAGTTAGAGATTTACACTTCCTGGCTCTCGAAAGTTCCTCGGAGACTTCCTGACATCTGGGATCATAAGGATTATGTTGGGAAGAATTAGTCTATAAAATTATACAATTATAAATTTATAACTATAACAATCCTTTTCTATTATTTTTAAACAGACTTCAATAAAAGGTTCTCAATTCGACTGTATGTTTTTTTTGTGTTTGTTACGCAATAAGGCCCGGGCACAACAAACGCGGTTGCGGCGCGTCGCGTTTCGAACGCGGGCCCGCGCAATTTGTACATGGCACACCGAACGCGGGCGGCGGCGTCAACGCGTTTCGAACGCGGGCCCGCGTTACTCACGCCCCGCGCCGCTTTCGCGCCGCGTTCGCCCCGCCTCGCAGCCGCGTAATACAACTTCTATGAGTTATCGCCTGAGAGTCAACGATTGACGAAATGTGTACCTAGCACGTACACATTGGCAGGCGCAGTCCCAGTCTGAAATTGGGGGGGAGGGTTTAGACTTGACTTTATTAGTTTGTAAATTTTTAGAAGATTTTTCAAATTAACGTGTACGGTTTTTAGGGGTCGGTTTAGGTGGTCATGTCTCATGCCCCCCCCCCCCCTCCCCCCCCCCCCCCCCCCCTCCGCGGACCGCGGACATTGGTTTCGTAAAAAACTCTTTTAACGTAAACGTTTATTAGGTACTCCGGTGAACTCGTTGGTGTAAGTGGGTACATATTTGGTCCTTAATCCAGTTAAATGATAAGTTTATAGGTTTATCGGTAAGTACCGGAGTTGAACTCCTATTTTTTTGAGTCCCATAAGTACCTAAAAGGTAGAAAAGAAGCTTATAATGTGACTTACGACGACTGCGAAAAGTCGGAACTTCTAATTGATCCCCTCACACTGTTTCGGTTCGGAGTCACGGAGGTTTGATTTGCTTTGCGGTTTACGGTCGATTTGCTTTGCGGTTGTTTTGTTTTGGTGTCAGACGCCGCATCAAAAATTAGGGCGCACCCAAACCACCTCCGTCATATCCCATAGTCATAAATAATAAAATATATTTTCTAAAAATGGGAGCCAGCTAAGGCTGTGGTTCAAATTTTGAAAGCATAACAAAAGGTCATATGAAGGGGCTTTGTTTAATAATGAAATAAAAAAATGTGTACTAACCTAGTCCTTTAATTATTACCTACGCTAAAAAGTACGAAAGAAAGGACTTACCGCTTCAAAGAGGTGTGTTTGGTGCCATTTGCCAGGAGTTTGTGTTTGGGCTTGTCGTGCGCGCCGGTGGGCGTGGTGGAGGAGATGGTGAGGTCGCTGGCGAAGGAGCTGGTAGAGGACTCTTTGGAGATAGCGGTGCGCAGCGCGCGGCGCGCCGCCGCCTCGGGGCTGCTCGCCAGCTCCAGCGCCAGCCGGCCCTTCGGCGCCGGCGGCGGCTTTTCCTCCACCGGCACCATATACGACAACATGCCTACACTTTCTATTCTATCTTTTCAACACACTTTCCATTTTATTCCTAAATTCTTCATTTTGTCATTCAAAATCAGTCTCGTAGTACGTTTTCAATATTTTTGTATCACTCACTAAAGCTTCTTGTATATCGTAGTTATCCTATTGAGATCTGAAACGATAATAGCACTTTTAATTTAACCCTTATTTATAAAATATAGAGATCTGCTGCTTTATTCTATCGCCAATGCTGATAAAGAGAAGCTTCTGATCTGACAGACCAAAAACCAGAGGGATGGATGGAACACGTAGGCTTGGTAGAAGGCTAACCAAGTTAATAAAACTATTGGTTAATAAAACCAATAAAAATAATAGAATACGTTTTGTATAGAAAAAATCTTTGCTTTCTGTCTGACACGGTCCCCATCCCCATCCTTGACGGAGTGACGGGAAAGGAAGACAAAATCTATGTAAGTACATAATAACTAAATCGTGAATTGGAAAAAGTCTGTACATTGAAGATAGGAATGAAAAAATGCTGTGGGGGGCTTCAGTATGAGCAACACAACACATCCCAATGGTTTTTGAATTTCATGTCTGTTTGTCTGATTTTATGTGTACAATAAACTTTAAAAATACTTGTTGGATTTCAATGCGGTTGTCGATATTATATTAAGGGAAACATCAGACAGGACATAGGCTATAGAAACTTTTGGAAATAAAACTACAAGGGGATAAAAAAGGTAGTTGAAGTTAGTACCTATGGGAAAAACTAATTCGATCAGTTTATCAACTTGAAACTTTGTATAAATACTCTTCAAAACAAATAATTAGGTATATGATCGAGAAAAAAATTAAACTAAGTAATCCTAAAATGGGGTGCCTTGGGATGTTAAACTTTGTAGGGGAAGAACCGATTCGGTATGTATATCAACTTGAAAACTGGTATAAATGCAATTCAAACCAAACAGGTAGGCAATCGAGGAAAAAATGAAACTAATCCTAAAAAGGGATGCCTTAGGGTATTTGCATTAGAGAAACTGATTTCATTTGTTTGCAACTTTGTATAAATCCACCACAAAACAATCAATATAATTAGGAAACCGTACAAGAAACAAATGTAACCTACCCTAAAATAAGATGTCTTGGTGTATTGAAAGTTATTATGGGAAGAACTAATTCCATGCTGATATTTACTCAAAAGTTGGTACAAATACTTTTCGAAATAAACAAACCTACTTCCTGCTAGTTCTACTAATATTAACATGCAAAAGTTTGTGTGAGTGTCTTAGACCTTAGCTCCTGGAATAATAATAATAATCATTTATTTCAGGCATCTAGTGGCCCATACATATACTTACAGACTAACATACATATTAAAACATAACTTAAAATTAACATTGTTGGTGACGCAAAAGCGTGGCTCCTTTGCACCATCACTCCTGGCGCCGTATTCTGGACAGGCAAGCTGCCCCGGTAGCGCCGGAACGCGACACCCTCCGGCCAGAACTCTGGACATGCGACAGTCTCCAGCAGCGACCGCGGCACGCGCACCACAAACGAGCTGAAGTGCACATAGTGACGCGATGGCAGCCAGCATACCCACGGGTGTAGCCAGACTTCTGACGGACGTAATCCACCACGTCATTCCTGTGGCGGAATGGGGAAGGCGCGACACGTACCTAACTACAGCGCCATGTTCGGTGTGGCAGCCCGCAGGCCGGAGTTAGATTCAGGCTCTGCAGTACCACACAGGCTCTTGCGAAGCTTCCTGCTCTGCTTGCTCTTTTTCTGCACCAGCGTGAATCCCTCCTCATCCACGGTGGTGTGGTGGAGCTCGTTGGTAGAGGCTCCTATTTTTGGCGCCTTGGGAGACGCGGCAGGCCGACGGTGTGCGGCGGGCCGAGCGGCTGCGTTAGCGTAGCCGCACGGAGTCAGTTGCGGGTTAGTGGCGGGGGACGACAGCACGCGCGGGGGGCGCGCGGGCGGCGGTGAAGCGGCGGGGGCAGCTCAAAACGCAGGTGTCTCTTGCTGCATCGACGAATGCGCTGACTTGAAACTCGACGCCGATATGTTGACGTGAGCTCCTCGTTGCGAGCTGACATCGGAATTCGATGTGTCAGCAGGTCAGGTGACCGAGTACGCAAAATGATGATTTCGTTGCGCAACTCGGCCATACTGTTCTGTGACACATCGAATTTTAATAAAATTTCAGCCATACTTGCTTTTAGGGCCACAATACCTTTAAGCAAGCTGGTGACGTCGACGTGATCAAATGTGACGGGCGGGAGCTTGGCCACCTACAGGGCCACAAACATAGGTACGTCATCGGGGTCCTTCTCCTTTAGAACCTTGATGATGTCCTGAAGGTGAGGAATAAACGAGCCATTCATGTCGAGCGAGTGGAACAGCACCTTCTTTGCAGCACAGATCTCGCTGATGGAGAAGTTTGTCGAGCAGATCTGTACGGCGGAGACCTCGTCCATCACATCCAGCTTTTGTTGCAAAAATCCGAGGAGCTCGTTGGTGATGAACCGCTCACTTTCGTTGATGGCACTTATCGTAGTGTGACATCAGCGGCGGCGGAAGCCGCGCTGATTAGGCAAATATAGGTAATTGCATTCTGCAATGCGACTAGGTCGGCCGAATGACACAAAGCAACTGCTGCATAGGAAATACTGTAATTTTTATCCCAGATAAGCCAAAAGTTCTTTAGGGATTAATTATAACTGAATTTCACGCGGACGAAGTCGCGGGCGGAAGCTCGTATTATATATTTATCTCTATTATTTTAAAGTAAACTTTAGCACGCCGGCGGCAGACTGAACCTTTACACGTGAACCTCCGACTATACGATAAAGTTCACTATAAATAATTTAGAGTTCAAAATATTATCTTCCCTTTGTCACTCCCTCAAGGATGAGGATCGAGACCGTGTCAGGCAGAAGACGAGTTATCTATTGAACATTTAAACTAGTCTTGCTTCTATCAATTAAGTTCGCTGTTTATGATGTTATTTTATAAATTAAAAAATATGGCATCCTTTTCAGTGTATGATTTTTTATTTATTGTAAAGATCATCTGACTCTCACACATACATACTCGCGAAAAACATAACATTCCTTTTGCTTCGCTGCAGTCGGGTCACAAGGAATAAGTACATACAGTATGCTACAGTGTTGTATTATAAATATACCTACTTTGATTATTTATAAACAGATACAAACAGTTTATTTACGGAACGATAATGTTAATGGGTAACGCCGTAGATTTTGCCACTTTTTGACAAAAAAAAAATTGTCTTCAATTTGACTGTGTACTTAAAAAACAAAGTACTTGCTAAATTTTAGTAAAAGTATCTATATCAGACTATGTACGTCTTAAACTTTGAGAATGTATTCTAGAAGTGAATAAGTCGTACAATTATAAATGTACTGTACTTAAATTGGTCCAGACCCCAAAATTTTGCCAAAAACACGCTGTCGTTTTGGTTCAACCAAACACTTAGCATTATAAAGCTTATATTCTTTTTCTGTTGAAAATTTATTAATTGTAATTATCAGAAATGTAATCCTCTCCATGCGTCCGGTTTTTATTGATTTATCATATTTCAACAATTTATCTCCATATTTTGAATGTTACGAAAACTTGGCTTTTAAATATTTAAAACAGTTTATGGTGGTATTTTATATTGGCAAAACCAAGTATCCAGGTAAAAAACATAGAAGTCGAAAAAAACCCCATTTGTCGTCTGGAGTCGGTCAATATTACCCTTAACACATATCACCTAGGTCCCTAGGTGACATGTTGAGTAGCACATATTTGCTACCCTATTTTACTTTTATGGCCACAATTTCTAATGGCGACTATGCAAAAAACCGGCCAAGTGCGAGTCGGATTCGCGCACGAAGGGTTCCGTATTATCAATAACATATAAAACAGTACCGTGACTCACTTATAGACTACGCACAGCCTAAACGGGTGGTCCTAGAGCTTTGAAGTTTGGAAGACACATTTCTCGAGTACCCTAGAGGTGCACTAAGGAGGGATTTTTGAAATTCCATCCCTAAAGGGGTGAAAAGGGGTGATAAAGTTTGTATGAAAAATACAGCGGGCGAAGCTGTGGCAGGTCCACTAGTTTAGCTATAATCAAGCAAAAAAAAATAAAAAAACACGTTAGTTGTATGGGCTCCCATAAATTTGTTTTTTTTTTATTTAGTTCTAAAGTGAATATATAACTAAATATTCTGTGAATATTTCAAGCGTCTACCTGTTGAAGTTATCAATATCGAGCAAAAAAAAAACACGTTTGTTGTATGGAGCCCCCTTAAATATTTATTTTACTGTTTTTTAGGATTTGATGTTATAGCGGCAACAGAAATACATCATCTGTGAACATTTCAACTGTCTAACTATCACGGTTCATGAGATACAGCCTGGTGAAAGACGGAAAGACGGACAGCGGAGTCTTAGTAATAGAGTCCCGTTTTACCCTCCGGGTGCGGAATCCTGAAAATGAAATCTACGCGCGCTAGACCGCATTTTTGAAATTAAGTATAGCATGTTGAAATTAGCCTTACAAACATTATGTTTTAATTTCGCGTTACTTCTACGACTGTAACATTGAAGTGTCTATGGTAGTCCATGTTACAAAGTGGCAAAATCAACGGCCTCACCCTAATAGATATATAACGAATAAGCCAGATTACTCATCTTACTACGCTTTAATCTTTACCGAAACATGTGCGCAGTAGATTTATGTTCTGCTTCAATATTGTTCCATTGCATCGATTTAATAAGATCAAGGTTTGAAAACTCTTTATAATTATACAGGGCAAGCAGTGGGTTGCCATACACTTGCATTGCCACACCGAGGGAAAGTCCCTACTTTAAATGTTATGGGCAGGACATTTTGCTTTATCGAGATTTTATATGCGCTTCGAAAGGTCGTGTTTGTACATTTAATTTAATTACCCCACTAAAAATATGTTCGGGCGGCTATTTGGAACAAGAAAGTCCATGGCAATTAAATTAGGTAAGTACAATCAAATACATCCCTCATGTACTTGACACCGATTTAGATGTATTTAATGAATCACTCAATTAAAAATACATATATGTCACGTTTCTAGGTAATTGACTTACGAAAGCCAATCATTATTTCTTACTTACATATTCCCTGTCTCACCCAGGCAGGCATGCCCGAATGCGGTGTTACAGTCGTCCCACGATAACACTGCAACGAAAAAATGGCAACCCCATACGTCGTCATTCCATACAACGGATTGAAATTTTGTATGGAATGACGTATGGGGTTGCCATTTTTCGTTGCAGAGTTATTGTGGGACGACTCTAAATGCCGCATTTGATAAAATCAGTCCAGTATGTTAGGCTCCAGGTGGTAACACACTAAGTGATACCTAATATACAAACTTATACATACATACTCATAAAACGAATGTTAGATCTAATAGATAGGATATTATAGCTTGAAAATTAATTCAACCCGTACATAATTTTTTTGCCAAAAAGATTAATTAATCTACAGCGCTTCACAGTAACTGTCAAGCAAGAACTCTTCATGCCTTTATAATGACTTAATCAATAAAAAAAATGCTAGCATATGCATAATCAAAAGTCTACGCCAGGGGTCACCAAATGGCGTACCGCGGGCCGCATCCGGACCGCCGACCCATTTTGTGTGGACCGCGAGAACACAGCAACATGCACTACAGAATGCAAGGTAATGTTAATAGGTTGCACCAATTTTACTCCAAACTTCAGACAGATAGTCCGCAACACAAAATGTCATTTTTCTCAATGAATGTATAAAAATACCTTTGTTATTTCCTTCATTACATTTGTTCAATTAATATATTTTTCTATAAAATGTTGTGCGGACCGCGATGGTCATTTCATTTATTAAAACGGATCCCGAGCGAAACTAATTGGTGACCCCTGGTCTACGCGAACGTCGGCGAGGTCACAGCTAGTTCACAATATTTACCAATTGTTTTTATCTCCCTGTGCTGACGATGATCCGGTCAAATGCACCTACCATTTTCTTCAGTACGTGGCTCAATCTGAAAAAAAGAAATGCTTAGTTATTAGTAAATACATGTTATTTACCTACACTAGTCAAACGCCCTATCAAGTCGACACGAAAAACATGTATTAAGGTACTTAAACGTTCTCACCTCCCTATAAATTGACTATGATAATTTTATTAGAACCATCTTTTTTGATGATTTTGTGCTCAGGTTGTGTGGGAATGACAATATAATAGCATTCCGCTGGAAGGGAAAGGTCAGTCGCCTGCAGTGAACTCGCGACGCCGACTGCTCTGGACTCTGTGATAGGCAACTAATCATTAGAAAAAGATTACGCTCGTTGTAACTAAGGGCTTCAAATAGCGTTAATAGGCAGTTAATTGACTGCTCCAATTAATCAATACAGACCTACCGACACACTAATGAAACTGACCATAAAAGTTGTATACCTACCTCTGTGTTATTTAAAATTCATGCGTGTAATGGTTTTTTATTACATAATCAACTTGGATTTCTCAACGTTTTTTCGTTATTTTACCAAGCTTCACGCCATTTTCGATTATACGTCTCATACCTTATTCACTGACACTAAAGAAATTCTTTTGTTACAAGAATTATCGAAATCGGATCAGAGCCCTACCATGAGTTTGCACAAACCGTTCTCGCTATCGAAATCTATCGGAAATGCTACTTGTTGTCGATACAAGTAAAAGGGACAGCGATAGTTTACGCTAGCGAGAGCGGTTTGCGCAACTCATGGTAATGGTACTGGTGTAGATAATACTCTAGGATGGCACCTGCAGACGAAGAAACTAACATACTTACAACATATACAGCAAACGTGTTGAATACGTTTGCGTAAAGTCTATATTTCCATTTGGACGAAACGATGTTCGAGACATTTTTAGGGTTCCGTGCCCAAAGGGTAAAAACGGGACCCTATTACTAAGGCTCCGCTGTCCGTCTGTCCGTCTGTCCGTCCGTCCGTCTGTCACCAGGCTGTATCTCATGAACCGTGATAGTTAGACAGTTGAAATTTTCACAGATGATGTACATATTTCTGTGGCCGCTATAACAACAAATACTAAAAAAGAGAATAAAAAGAATATTTAAGGGGGCTCCCAAACAAGAGACATGTTTTTTTTGCCGTTTTTATAGATAAAGGTACGGAACCCTTCGTGCGCGAGTCTGACTCGCACTTGGCCGGTTTTTTATCAATTAGCGTTTTTCAACCTGGGGGTCGCGACCCGCTGGGAGGTCGCAAACCCTTGCTCAGCTCAGAGGGTCGGGGTCGCGACATTGAAAAACATTAAATTACACTAAGGGCACTAAATAAATAGGAGTCATAGCATAAAGAGAAGGGAAGTAGGTTACCTTCATACAAACGCACCGCGCGCGCCGCACGCACACTTAAACAAAATCTCGACCCGTTTCCCCTTACTAAGCGGGTCGAGATTAGTTTAAGTGTGCGTGCGGCGACGCATAGATACTTTGGCGCACACATACAAGCCGCGCGCGGTGCGTTTGTATGAAGATAACTTACTTCCCCCTCTTTATACTATGTAGGAGTCATAGATAAACGGCTAGCCGGCCGCCTGCGACTAGCCGCTTAATGGAAAATAGTTTGTAGCCACGGCTGAATGCGAGAAAGCATGCCCGGATGCCGAGTGTTGGTTGATGCCGACAAAATGTATTGAAAACGGCATGTCGTGGCGTCAACGGCATGAAAATCTGTAGTTGGCTACAGCTGACTGTGGCGTTCAAAATGTTACCAAGGTGCACAGTATTATATAAAATAATAGTAGTTTATGCAACGGTTGCATAATGATAGGCCTTAAAACACTAGTGCGGTTTTCATGAAACGAGCCGATAGGCGAGTTTCATAATAAGATCGCACATGTGTTTTAAGGCCAAATTATGCAGAGTTGCATACATAACTTTATCGACACACATATTATAAATCCTCCATGATGGGTTCAGAAACAATATTTTCTGGCAACAAGTTATTTGTTGCAATGGTGGCTGCATATTTCCGATATCCGGCGCATTTTCACATCACACACACTCCGAGAAGACTACTTACTATTCATATTTTCAACTAAAATGTAAATTACAAACAACTTTTATCTACACCCATATCATAAAACCTCCATTGGTTAATCAAAAACCGTAGGAAATGACCACCATTTTGACAACCAATTAGGAAAAACTGCGATAAAGAAATAACATGACTTCTTTATCGTTTTTAGTAAAGAAATGAGATTAAATTTGGAACAGCTGTCAAAACTCAAGTGGGTCTCTATTCTAGTATCCATAGATATTAAAGCAGTTATTGATACGAAACGTCAATTCAGTATGTTTTTTTAATATAAACTGCACAATATTTGATCTCGAGTGACGTGAGAATAAAGACTTCATCCGTTTGCCTATGATTTAAAAAAAAATGGTCTCGCCGCCATTATGTTGACGTTTTGCTGAACGAAAGTAGAATTTTGTTGAATTGAATAGAAAAAGTTGTTTGTAATTTACATTTTAGTTGAAAATATGAATAGTGTGATGTGAAAATGCGCCGTATATCGGAAATATGCAGCCACGATTGCAACAAATAACTTGTTGCCAGAAAATATTGTTTCTGAACCCATCATGGAGGATTTATAATGTGTGTAGATAAAGTTATGTATGCAACTCTGCATAATTTGGCCTTAAAACACACGTGCGATCTTATTATGGAACTCGCCTATCGGCTCGTTTTATGAAAACCGCACTAGTGTTTTAAGGCCTATCATTATGCAACCGTTGCATAAACTACTATTTCTATTCAATTCAAAAACAATTCTACTTTCGTTCAGCAAAACACCAACATGGCGATCCTCCGTCAAGACCATTTTTTTTAAATCATAGACAAACGGATGAAGTCTCTATTCTCACGTCACTCGAGACCAAATATTGTGCAGTTTATATTAAAAAAACATACTGAATTGACGTTTCGTATCAATAACTGTTTTAATATCTATGGATACTAGAATAGCGACCCACTTGAGTTTTGACAGCTGTTCCAAATTTAATCTCATTTCTTTACTAAAAACGATAAAGAAGTCATGTTATTTCTTTATCGCAGCACTGGTTTTTCCTAATTGGTTGTCAAAATGGTGGTCATTTCCTACGGTTTTTGATTAACCAATGGAGGTTTTATGATATGGGTGTAGATAAAATATGAATTACCACTGATTTTCATCCGACTACACAAGAAAACTAGCTAAAAGCCACACTAAAACCACAGCTTAGTGATGGCTCGCGAATCGTATGCCATAAAATACGAGTATATAGGGTAAAGGCACCAGTAGTCAGCCTTTTAACGACGATCGAGATTTGAAACCGCTGTTATTAATTCAGGATTTGACAAAAAAATTAAAAAGAAATACTGTTCGATCAATAATTTATTCTAGTTTCATTACAATTTAAGGCAAACATATAGAATCATTCTATAAAATAGAAAAAGAAGTTTAAACCAAAACATACACATTTCTCTAGTAGTCAGCCTCCAAAATCTAATAGTCAGCCACTTTAAGCCCAGTACTCGGCCTCTAAATTATTTGTTAAAATTTGATTTAAAACAATAATATTTAATGAATAATAAATAGACAATTACTCGTAATAGTCGTTAAAGTTACGATAGTCATGCTTTTAGTTGAATAATACTCCTTTTTCATCTTGAGACACTGCGGCATATTGGTCCAGAAGATATGGTACAGCTTCCCGAACGCTGCAAGCCGGATTCCACGATAGACCTCTTTCTCGAAGATGGACGTCCCTTATTGGACAGTACCTATGTCCCCAGGTACATAATTATAATCGTCAACTTCTTTGAGCGTAAAATCTCCAATTTCCACGGGAGTTTGCAGTACAGGGACATTTGTCATGATTTTTGTCTTGTCCATGTTCATTTTAAGGCCAGCTCATTCGGAGGTTCTACTGTGGTCATCGAGCATTATACTGAGGTCCTTCGAGGTCTCGCCAATTATGTTGATGCCAAGCCCTTTCTCATTCAGAACCTTGAAAGCACATTTCAGAGCAGCGGTGAACAGATTTAGAGAGATAACATCTCGCTGTCTGGCTTCCCACTGCAACACTGCAGTAGGTTTTGAGTTCTGGTTTTATAGTTAGACTAATATAGTGGCGTTTACAAACACTTCAACACTCCGATGTACCTGTTGTCGACTTGGTAGCGCTGGAGAGACTGCAGTACAGTCTCACTCGTATACAAGGCTTTCTCGTAGTCCACAAACGCTGAGGAAAGAGGCAGATTAAACTCTTCGGCCTTCTATATAAACTGCTGTAGCGAATTATGTGGTCTACTGGTGCTGAATCATTTCCGGAAAGCGGCCTGTTCGGGAGACTGGAAGTTTACTATAGTTCACTTTTGAGCCATGTTTACAAGCTGTTTTTGAGAGTAATTACGAACCGTCTTGCACGCAGGTTTGATAACTTCCAGTCTCCCGAACAAGCTGACTTCCGGAAATGCTTTAGCGGGGCATTATTGCCCTGTTTCGAAGACGAACAACACCACACTTCTTTTCCATGCGTGCAGTGTTTACCCCTCATGTGGAATCGAATAACGTCTGAAGGGCTTTAAGGACCGGTTTTCCAACTGCTTTCAGAAATTCGGCTGTGATTCCGTCATCACCTTATTGTATTTAAGCTGTTTGAGAGCCACACTAATCTCGTACAGGTTGACATCTGAGATGTTTTCGGTATAGTGACGGATCGATCTAGGTTTTGGGTCGTTGGCATTAGTTACAACTGAATCAAGACTCATGTTACGTAGGCCTTCAGGAATCCATAGGTGATGCCGGTCTTGCAATGTTCTTCGGAGAACACTAAAAGTTCTACATGCTCCTCTAATACGCATTCCTTTCGTATGGCTTACTTTGCAGAATATAGTTTTTCTGGTGGATGCTTTTGTTTGTGTATTGGTTTTTGTGACATGCTTTACTGAACATAACATTACGTTTTTATTCATGAAACAGTAAAAAGACTAATAAATACCTAAATAAAGCCCTATATAGGTTTTTTCATACTTTATTAAGTGGCTGAGTACTGGAGCTGCAATTCCCATTAGTCAGCCATACCAAAAAAATACCTTAAAAAGCGGCTGACTACTGGGTTTTTCTAAAAATATTATAGGGAATGTTAGGGTAAATTTGAATCTTAAAAAATAACGATTTTAACGGACCGATTTTATTTCAAATTCGAACGATACCACCAATATCCAGAAGTCAGCCGCAGGTGGCTGACTACTGGAAATCACATAAAAAAGTGGTTCCCAATAGTCAGCCTCCGTAAATTATTAAGAAATCAATGAAATACGGTTATTTTATTATCATTTTCGGTTTAAGCAACTATATGCATTCACAGAAATATACAAATATATCATATAATGTTAACACAAGTCTATCTTTCTTACCTGATTTGAAAACACCAAGTACGAAAAAAAATTATGGCGGACTTCGTAAAATTGCCCTTCTCGACCGAGAGCACTCGAATAAACTTTTTTTATTTTCTCCCTTGCCGTTTCCCCGCACCGATCGATAAATATAATGATTAATAAGGAATCAAGGAATCAATTAAGAGGCATATAATTTATTAATTTCAAATAGACTGCTATTTCAAGGCAATAAAAGAAGAAAAAGGCTGACTACAGGATCCTGGCTGGCCACTGGTGACTTTCCTATTTCCAATATGCTAAATAATAATTTAACAAATAAAAAACCGGCCAAGTGCAAGTCGGACTCGCGCACGTAGGGTTCCGTACCATTATCTATAAAAACAGCAAAAAAACATGTTTGTTATTTGGGAGCCCCCTTAAATTTTTATTTATACTTTTTTTTTCAGTATTTGTTGTTATAGCGGCAACAGAAATACATCATCTGTGAAAATATCAACCGTCTAACTATCATGGTTCATGAGATACAGCCTGGTGACAGATGGACGGACGGACAGACGGACAGACGGACAGCGGAGCCTTAGCAATAGGCGATTCTAACGATATTATATGCTCAATATGCCCAAAAATGTTGCTTATGACATTTTACCGTT
Source organism: Tortricodes alternella (assembly GCA_947859335.1). Taxonomy (NCBI): domain Eukaryota; kingdom Metazoa; phylum Arthropoda; class Insecta; order Lepidoptera; family Tortricidae; genus Tortricodes; species Tortricodes alternella. The sequence continues at coordinate 13,117,031 of OX401970.1, read as the reverse complement.
CAAAAATATCTATATCGAAGTCGGTGTCAAGTAAATGTATACACAGTATGAAGGATATATTGCCTAATTTACTTGCCACTGACTTCGATATGTTTGATGAAAGGTAAGAAATAATGATGAGCTTTCGTAAATCAATTACCTAGAAACTTCTGATAGATTTTTGATTAAGTGATAAATTAAATATATCGAAGTCGGTGCCAAGTAAATTAGGTAATCCATCTCTCATACTGTGTTGATTTACTTGACACAAATTTCGATGTTTCTTATTTATGTTTATGACTTAATCAACAATCTATCTGAAGTTTCTATTTTGATGATCAGTGATTCAGTGGTGAGGGAATTTCAAAATGTCAGAAACCGGTAAATGGGTTTAAATCTGTATTTTGTTTGGGTAAGGTGGCTGTAAACTCTTTCGGTAATGTAATTTTCATGCGTTTTTTCTCTTATCAAAGATAACAAATGTATTGGGGGAGTAAAAGTGGCTGGAAATGCTTCGAAAAACGACTGACGACCGTGCTTGCTCATCTTGGCGGGAACACTCCCGTGTACCCAGATGGCTGTGTGTGGCGGTTCAACAAGAAGTTCAAATATCCATCACATAGGGACTCTAAGCTCGGATAGAAACGCTAATCCGATTCGCGGATGTCGTAGAGTATCCGCCTTGCCTCGCCTCGCCCACATCGCCCTGATGTCGTCCATGTAAAATGAATGTCACACTGGTGGAAATGATTTGGCGCACCCAGATGACGTAGGTAATTGTTGTTCATCCAATGTTCATTTTGTTTGTCCACATGACGTAACATGGCAAGGGCACAGCGCGCTGCATCTGTAGGAATCGCAGCGCCTAGGTGTGTATGTAGGTAGTATACTATTAATACCCAATGATCATGCAAGAATCGGAAAGTGTACCATTCCTGCACCTCGCTCTCCTTGCCGCAATGCTTGTCCTTACGTGGTATAGTTATAAATGTCATAGAGTCACATATATCCCGTTCTAATATACACAATGCTATTTAGTTAATAATACCCGTATAGATAGGTATACGGCCTGATATTAAATAAGTGTTATCGTTCGTTTGTCTCATATTTTAGTTGGTTTACAATGGTCGTGTAAAATTTGCGAAAACGTTAACAAATTTAGTCGCTTTCAATTCTTGAGTTAACGTCGATACTCGATAGCTATATATACCTAATAAGAATCTTAATTATGATAGTTGTCTTAATAGTGATAGGACCTCAACAATCAGTTGCTTTTCGGTTTAGTTTAGTACGTGTGGAACTCCTTCCAAAAAGAAGGACCAGTAATAGTCAACAGCATATGACAGATTATCATATTTTGTGTCATGTTTTTACTAGCTTTTGTCCGCGACTTCGTCCGCGTGGAATTAGGTTATCGCTGTTCCCTTGGGAACCGTGCATTTTTCGGGATAAAAAGTAGCGTCCAACTTGTTGGCCCTAAAAGCGATATTTTCAAAAATTCACGTTAAAGAGGGGAAACCTAACACACTGGCGCATTTAGTAGGGATTGAATGAATGTTTTAGAATGCGCTTTTCTTTTATTTAAGAATTAATTTCGTGCTAATCTTCGAAATGTATCTAATAAAATAACATAATTAAATATTAGTATTATCATTACGCCAGAATGTATACTTATCTACAGCAAATCAACATTTTGTAGTAAGCATTGCATTGTAGTAATGACGACTATAACATGGCATACTTACTTTTCTATATGTATTAAGTGTGGATTGGTTATGAAATAGAAGCTTAAAAGTCTTATTTTGCAACATTCACGTATACTTACAAATATTGCCATATAGTAGCGGCATAGAACAATCGCATTCCGTATAACTCACGCCATAATAAGATTCGTTTCTTATCTAAACGTTATGAACGGTTTAGCGGGTTGTAAAATTAAGATCAAAATAAATGACCTTCGCGCTACTTTCAGCTATGAGTTTCCGCCATAGCATCGGCTGCGCCATGAATGGGCCCTCACGTCCGCTGCCGCAGTCCCGCCGGCGAGCGCCGCGACCGCCGCCGCACCCGCGCGGCTCGGACGTCCTACGTTAAATAACGACCGTTTGAAGATCGCGACCAAAGAAAATTCGCGCATCCTGCCATCACTCATACCTAGATATTGTTTAGGACATGACCTCACCTAACGAGATAGCTAAAAATAGGTCAACCACGCAAATTCGCGGGTTCAAGGTAAAACTTCTGGCAAACTTTATTATTTTCCAAATCGTAATGTTAGGTATTTTCTAATCGCAAACGGCGTTATTACGTTTTTTTATTTAATTGAAGGAAGGAGAGTACCTATACTTTGCGAGTGTTTATTTGTATATAGATACCTACCTTTACTCTGTTTCTAGATGCAGTTTGTCGGCGGATTCCAATAATTCAGTTATTGTTTCATTTTCTCCCCCTGTTCCCCCTATCCCTAACAGGCTATCTCCTCTGGTAAGGATATTATAAATTTTTTTTCCACCTATCCGTACTGGTGGAAAAAAATCCGTGTATCTCTACTAGGCTATCCCCCTTGGTATTGATATGTGGATTTATTTTCCAACAATTCATACTAGTAGGGATAGGTGGACTTCTTACTCCATCCATCTCCACAACTAGTAGCACCGCTCTACCAGTAGCAACCAGCCAGAATATCATGTTTAATGTATCTCAGATGCGGTCGTGTGCCGCGTTTCCCAGTAGTCTTACTAAATAGTCTTACCAGTTGTACTACTGGGAATTTCTTCCCCAATAGACTTAACGATAAAGTGAGACTTCCCTGGTCCTAATTTCCCATTAGTTTTAGGGCCGAAATCAGAAAGGCCACTCAAATTGAGCTTTAATTAAAGTTACGTTTCAATGACGTTTCTGTATAGGTTGACAACTAGTTGAGGGACATTTAACTACTTAATATCTAGTCAAATGCTTAAGTGGCGTTTCTGAATTCTGCCATTACTCTATAAAAATTTATAAGACGTAGCCCTAGTAATGCTGCAGACATGCCAAAAATTTGAGTTTATTCACCCGAAGTTAAAGTGGGCTATTGTGATCCGGCGGCGCTGGCATATTTTGAGGTCATAAGTTACAAAAACTCTAAAGTCGCTTTTTTATAGTGTGTACTTGTATAGCTTATAAGTATTGTGTTTTGAGTCACATTTCATCATTGCATTTTCAGAAATTCGATGAATTGTGGCAAATATGTTTATTTAAAATTAAAAACATTAAAAATCTTATCTAGGATACCTTTCGTAGTGTTTGATATTTTCAGCGTATGGTATGGGATTATAATCGGGCAATCGATAAATATCAAGAAAACACACATGACTATAAACAATAAAATTATCATTTAACTCAGTATACTTAAAATTAAACAAAAGCAGCCATATAAACGGGTAGGCTGTATCAGGGACGCAGCCGCAGTGGAGTACGCGGCACGTCTAGTGTGCTCAACCATCTGGTCCTATTCCTGCGCTTGGCTCAATCTAATCATCATATCTAGACACTCAAGAAAACACTAATGTTTGTTAATTAGTAGAAATGGGTGGAAACATTTTGTATATAACCCCACTAAAACAAGAGCGTCTGTAGTTATTTGTGCAACAAGAGAGCATAGTTGGTTTTGGCTGCGAGTGTTGATTTTGAATCCCGCTTACACGGGGTTCAAAATCAACACTCGCAGGCAAAACCAACTATGCTCTCTTGTTGCACAAATAACTATAAGGAAGGATTCAAAAACACGAGGTGCAATAACTTTGGTCTCGTGTAGTAGCACAGACAACTTTTCACCTCAGCAGCGAGAACATATTGGATAGATCAGGCAGAAAATTTAATTCTGAATTTTTTACATGCTGCCTTAATTCTTCCGGTGTTAAATAGCAGGCTTCGTCACTGGACTCACTCATATTTACAAGATTTATTATTATTTTTATGATATTCCACGTGTATTCAATTTTGTAGCTAGCTTATCAGGAGAAGAAACCAATAAAAATTTGAATCCCGCTATTTTTTAAAGATGCGTTCTGAAACTGCACCCGTGGTATTCTGTCACAATATTAAAGATTGTTAACACTAACATATCGTATCGTATTCCTATTGTATTTCGTATTCTTCAACATTCTCTTTATTTAGTTATATAACATACAATTCGATTATTTAGAAAGAAATTTATATAATAATCCAGTTTAAAACCTTAACAGGTGATTTGCAGTTTTACGGTTATGTGTGCTTCCGAACGTTTTATTGTGTATCTATCTGTTTTGGACCTACTAGGTACGGAATTTGAAAATCGAACTTCGAATCGACATATCGAAGTGAAAGTGATAGAACAAAATGAAGTTAAAAATCTTTCGAATTTTGTGAATAGACTCAGCACTGTTCTCGGCATTAAATTTTTTTATTAAAAAGTTTGTCTCACGCTCGCGTCTAGATCGAATATTGCTCAATGTTTTTAAGCAGCAAAACCTGCTTGTTTGAGGTGCTGAGGTGAAAAAGTCATTTAGTTGGCTTTGCTATGGTACCATCTATTTTCAGTTATTTTGCCTATGTCTTGTCTGATTTATATGTACGTATACGTATGTGCCTGTTTATGTATAACGATATCGGTCCATTAGTTACCACCTAGAGCCTAAACTACTGGACCGATTTGATAAAAGATTCGATGTCGAATGATTCGGGCAAAATGCTCGGGTAACGCGGGGCATGCATGAGACGTCACGTGAAATCTAATATGACGGATACTAGAATGAATTTTTTATTATACTCTATTGGTATCGAATGAAAGGGCTCGACGAGAGTATTCCACAAATATTTATGTATAAAGGGATAATTATATTGTTGGTAATCATGTTTATTTTCTTCAGCAGAAATGTAATACCTGTATTTGGAATGATTTTTCGCTACCCGAACTGTCCATACCAAGCATCGAACAACGCAAACGTGCAATCACGTTCAACGGATGCATGTGTAACCAAACCGGAAAAATGCAAATAAAATTAAGAAACCAACTGCACTTTACCCCTTAAAAATAAACAAGAAATTTAATTCTCCGATGCCCATGGTGTCGATAAGAAAAAGCAATCGGTGACTCCCTATTGTCTTATAGTAAGTACCTGGCCCGCAATTCTCGGTGCATTCGAGATAATTTCACAATCGAGATTAAAGGTCAGTGTATACAGTCGTTTGACACAACTGTATGAATCTGACGTTTAATCTCGCGATCGACATTATCTCGAATGCACTGAGAATTGGGGGCCTGTACTCTTGTTTCTTTTAAGGGTTCCGTAGTCAAACTAGAAATGAACCCTTACAGTTTCGTCATGTCCGTCCTTCTGACCGTCTATCTGTCTTTCTGTGTGTCTGTATGACAGCCACTTATTCTCGAAGACTATTTAAAAGTGCAGTTACACGAGCAACTTTTTACGGAAATTTAGAGTCGGCTTCTATAGCTGTCATACTCTAACTTTGTACGTTAGAGGAAGATGCCTATAGTTGCGGCCACACATTGCCGTGAAAATGTTGCTTGTGTAACTGCACTTATAGTTACACAGCTGAAACTTTGTAAGATTATAAAGAAAAGGTAAAAAAAAAACAGTTTTCTTCTAGAACTTGAGAGGTAGATAGTACCAAATAACTCTGAATAGAAAGGTAGCTAATCGTTTAGGTTTTCGGAGTAATTGTTGAAAACTGTGAACAGGATTTGGGACTCCGGAATAAACAGACTTTCGCTACTGATGGCCGAATTCAGAAAGGCCACTCATATTGATCTTTAATTAAAGTGACGCTTCAGTGACGTTTTTGTATAGGTTGACAACTAGTTGCGGGACATTTAACTATTTAATATCTAATCAAATGCTTAAGTGACGTTACTGAATTCGGCCACGAATCACACACAACTGAGCTCGATTAGGGCTGCGTTTCCGCCAGATCTTGCGAGAAAAGTGAGGTGTGCATGAGTGCACAACGCGTCGTTCATTTGTCTACAACCAACCAGTGGCGAAGCGTGAAATATTTCCTAAGGGAAGCCGGAAGAATTAGCACCGTTTGTGCGAGTCTGACATTTAGTTAGACAGATGGACATGACATGGACTTCACTGACAGCTAGCCTTAGCTTTCTAGGTTGGTAAAGCCGTTAGGAATCGGCTTTTAGGCAGGCTGCGCCACTGCAACCAACCATTCCTATTGGTGGAGTTTTTCCTCGCGTACCTGCCTGACGCAGCTCTCTGATGGGCTGCGTTAACACAGCCTCAGACAGAACCCCCTTTGAACATGAGGTTTGAGGTACCTAGGTACCTATTGCTTCTTATACTTATTAAATAGTCGACAAGCATTCAGTAAAACGACAGATCACATACGAGTAGTAAATCATTGCATGAGCAGGGGCGAAGACATGGCATGAGCAGAGCAAGGGTGCAATCGAAGATACTACGATGCGAATGCACCGGGGCCCTGAAGCTAGCGAGCGCTCGCCTGCGTGGACCAGCCGTCGCGGCGCCGCGCCGAGCTCCAGGCCCCCAATTTTCGGTACATTCGAGATAATCTCACAATCGAGATTAAACGTCAGTGCATACAGTCGTTTGATACAACTGTATGAATCTGACGTTTAATCTCGCAATCGACATTATCTCGAATGCAGCGAGAATTGGGGGCCAGGCTCCGGCCATCCCGCTCCTAACCACTGACCAAAACAAGAGTTCACCCACACTGCAATAAACCAGTTTCTATCTATTTATTAAATTAATAAATATATGTTTTAAAGTATAAATAGACGGGCTATGCCCGCGATTTCGTCCGCTTGGAATTTGTTTATTGAGCTTTCCTCGGGAATTGTGTACTTTCCCAGGATACATACCTAGCTTGTCATTTTCCGGACATTCGACTATCGCTGTGCAAATCGCAGTTATCCATTGCTCCGTTTTAGCGTTAAAGAAGGATAAAAAAACAAACAAATGAACTTTCGCATTAAAAATATTAGTAACGAACGATACTCCGAGATAAAGACGTGAAAGGCATATACAAAGCTAAAGTAGGTATTAGGTATGGGTATTAAAATAGATAAATGGTATATACATACCTACGTGCTTCCGGTCCGGCTCTAACGTCAGACTAAATCCTTGGCGTATTCAGGATCAGCCGTCCGAATCGTTCGCAATCAGACAATCGTATCAAAAACAAGACGGATCGAATGAATGCGGCCGGCTGTTTATAAACATTGGATAGTCCGACGAGACGGTCGGTGTACGATCAATACTTCGCCGAGCGCACTCGGAGCGGCCGGCCGGGGCCTCGCCGGCCCCAACTCGCTGCTGCGCGGATGGCAGCGCTTGCACTCTACAGGCGGTAGCTGCAGGCGGCAGGTGCAGCGCAGCGCAGCGCGCGGAGCGAACGGAAGCGGTGCGCGCGGACGTACGGAACGGACGGCTGGCGGCTGCCTTGTGCGGCAGCCCTTACGTCACGCGCCTTTGACAGCCGGCGTGTCGCGGGCGGCGGCCACACCGCGGCGCCACCGGTGGGCAGGCGGCGGCGCGCGATCAATACGCGCTCTGTCAGCGCGCCGCGCAGGCCCGCGGCTGCGTGTCTCACGCTCGCTTCGAGAGTAGAACGCACGCAGGTTTTGTATAGAACACAGAGAACTACGATTATCTTATTATTTTTAACAAAAAAACTGACTTTGAAAACTCAGAAATAAAGACTGGCCATTAGTAAATTACTTAAAATCATCTGAAATATTTGTTAATTCAGTTATTAATTAAATACATATATCGAAGTCGGTGGCAAGAAAATAAACACAGTATGAGAGATGTATAGTGTAACGGATCACCCTTTTCAATATATCTAATCGGTTTCACAAAACAAAATGCCTTTTTTATCCACGTTAAGAGGCTATTATTGTATGATTTTATTAAATACCTGCACATACAAGGTTGATAAATAACTGGGTGTGGACCCAGACTAAACGTGTGACTCGCACGTTTGGATTTGTATTAATAAAAAGAAAAAAGATTACGACGAATTGAGATCCTCCTCCTTTTTTGAAGTCGGTTAATTAGCTTTGTATTGTTTACTGGCAACGGAACGACTTTGGGACTTTACGAGGGAAAGAGCTAAAAGTCGGGACAGAAAACCTACTTATTAGAAAATTACATAAAATATGCTCTTAACATTTTCTTTTATTGTGAATTGATAGTGTGAGAAAGTAAAGTGTAGAGAGAAACGTTGGAAAGTGAAAGGGAGTATAATTTCTTTATAGAAGTTTCGTATTACAATAGTTGAGGATGTTCATATAGATTATATTACATACTTCACAATTTATCATGAGAAACCATTAGAATTTTAGAATAGGTTCGAAACCCAAAGAATAGTAGATTGTTGCACCAAGCAGAAAGTGATTCATTATTGCGCCGAGTGTTAGTTTGGTGCTCTTAAAACACGAGTGCAATACAATAATACATCCCTTGATGCGAGGTGCATAATCAGATTTCTTTCAACTACTGCAAAACAAATTATAGGTAGGTATAGTTAAACCAGACTGGCAATGTAAAAATGATTTTTGCACCTGGTATGACGCACCCTTAGAATTTTATATAGCCTATGACACTCGCACGTTCTCCCCGAATCTTGATAGGTACCCTATTTATTAAATTCGGTCCAGTGGTTCAGAAGCTAAAGAACATCCAAAAAATACCTAACTACTTATATAGTCAGAAAGTGCACTCCGGAGCTATTATCTCGAAAATGATAATAATTACAGCGAAGTCAAAACAGCAATTTATTTGCAATTGGCTCCTTGATTAACTAAGATAATACATCAAATAAGTATAGACCTATACAATATAACATAGGTTACGGTATAGGTTCCTATCGGAGGCAGTTTGGCCGTGGAAGTACGGCAAGAGCCTTTGCTGAGCTTAATTCGCTGTAACTCGTAGGTATCTGATGAAAAAATTTATGCCACAAAGTTGCAGGAAATTTAGTATATTCCGTTCTATACCACTGGATCTGCCACCGATGGCAAAAAAACTGAAAAAAAACCGTTGAAAAAAAAATCCAGTGGCATACAACGGAATAAATCGAAGATTTCATGATCTTTAATTTTCTTAATGACTATGTTCAACCTAGTTGACGCTGCAAAGAAGATATTGTCGAAAAACTGGTTTTTGGTACCATTTTTTAATATGACGGCGCGAGCGGCAGTCGCTCAAGGTCGCAAATTTGGAATATTAATTTGGACACCAAACTGTAACACTGACAAATAAGAACTCTTCCTGACCTTTTGTACGGCAGAACCTACCCGTGACTGGCCTCATTTATCCCTATATGCACAGGTTCGCTCGTAGTACTGCTGCTGTCAGGATCCTATGGGACAGCTCCGCCAAGTACCTACCAGTCTATGAATATCTCTTTCGTCGGCACTAGTGTGAGAGAGACGAAATTAGAAATAAACGGTTCTAATTTATCTTTGTGCCATGCATGTTAGGGCCGCTGCGGCAGCGCGCAGCAGAGCGCCAAGCTCGTAGACTCGTAAGTGGTGCTCCGTGGGTCGGGGTCAATTTATAGAACATGCAGCGGTGGATTTATACCACGGGCAGTCGGGGGTAGTGCCCAGGGCGGCAAATTTTCTAGGGCGGCAAAATTTGCCCTTTGGAAGATGTATAACCTTTAAGTTTGAGTAAAATTTCAGTAATGGGGCGGCATTTTTCCGTAGCTCAGGGGCGGCATAAATGCTAAATCCGGCCCTGAGAACATGGAGCACCGCCGCAGAGTTGCAGGTCGGCTCTATCAGTTAGATACCTACTTTAAATTTTGGGGAGTATGCACAGGAGTTGCGAATTTAATTTTACTACAATCTCCGTTCTAATACCCGACGTTGGGCCATGGGAAGCGACTTTAATCAGTACCATTACCATGAGTTTATGCAAACCGTTCTCGTAATAGAAAACTATCGCTCGGTCCCTTTTACTTGTATCGGCAGCAAGCAGTATTTCCAATAGATTTCGATAACGAGATCGGTTTGCATAAACTCATGTAATGGCAGGTACTGCTTGTTGCCGATACAAGTCAAAGGGACCGAGCGATAGTTTTCTTTTACGAGAACGGTTTTCAAACACTCATGGTAATGGTACAGTATTTCCGATACATTTCGATAACGAGAGCGGTAATGGTACACTGGCAAATCTGAATAAGGTGCCCTCTTTCCCAGCTGTACCATTGATTAGTATCATTAAGTAGACAAAAGTTCCCAGTAGTACCATTGATTAGTATCATTAATGGTACTACTCGGAACTTTTGTCCCAATAGTACCATTAATGGTAGTACTGGGAAATTTTGATTTTAATATTCTTCCCAGTAGTATCATCATCTACTGGATTCAGCATTGCAATGCTGGCAAGGTGCCCAAAATGTACCAGGACTATCACTAACAAACAACGCTTCATTTCACTTTACAATAACAAAGATGCGGACGGAGGGTAATAAATAACTGGCCACTTGAAATAATATCATTGTAATGCAATCTACTTGATTGTATCTATTAATAAGACATGTATCCGGATCATCGGGAATGCATAAACCCATTATTTTATTTATATTTCATGTAAAACATGAAATTAAAATTAGCAATCCTGCTAATCCGACTAATATTATAAATGCGAAAGTTTGTGTGTGTGTATGTTTGTTACCTCCTCCCGCTAAAGCGGCTGGACGGATTTTGATGAAATTTGGAATGGAGATAGCTTATACCCTGGGTTAACACAAGCTACTTTTTATCCCGGAAAATTGTAAAGTTCCCGATGGACTAACGATAATCAAACTACGCGAACGAATTCGCGGGCACAGCTAGTAAAATATATGACGGGCATCACGTTACTGTCAGTGTTCGGAATGTCTCTCTTTAAATAGGTATGAAATAACGAGATACACATAGATATTATCAAGTAGTTTGCATTACAATGATATTTATTACCAGTGATCGGCAAAACCCGTACCACATGGTGTCAATGACGTCAATCATTATGTTAATATGGATATTCCCCGGGATTCCAGCATTGGAGTCGGTAAAGGAAAACAATATATTCTCATTTCATTAAGTAGGGAACAGGGGTTTTTATGCACTTCAAATGATTATATTTTAACTCTTACATATTTTATATGAGTGCACGTAATGTTTTATGCAGTATAAAATAAAATCAAAGTTTATCAATATTTTCTTTCATGAAAAATAATACAGTTTATGAGTTTATTAAATATTCTGACTTCTTTTTACAAATACATATAACATAACTCTGAATTTTTGCGAATCATGTCATGTCCATATTATTATTTCCTCTTTGAATCCTGCGGTGTGGTACGGGTGTTGCCGATCACTGTTTATTACCCTCCGTCCGCATCGTTGTTATTGTAAACCTCCTCCTCTATGATTTTTCTAACCATCCTGACGTAACGAAATCCCCGTTGCATCCGTTATGAAGTAAATAATTAAACTTGAAGCAAATCCAGAATTATGTAATAATCTTTTCTCATTTTAATATCTCATAATATAAGTAACACTTGAACTTTAAAAGTAAAGAAACAAATTGGACAAGCCCAACAGTTTTTATCCATTGTCATGAAAAAATTGAGTCAGTTTTACAAATACTGCCAAGCTCTTATCGATTGGGTCATTAACACGATTAGATACATCTTTAAATGATATACACAGCGGATTGCTACTGTAGCTCTGATTTGATGGTGCAGGGTATGGTCGATTGAGACATAGGTAGTATACACGGCGCCACGCCCGAGATGTTCTTATTTAAACAATCCAGTACTCGCTTAGCAATTTAATTGTTCGATTGTTAAATGTTTTAACATCTCTAGCACACACCGCCACTGTATTAAGCAAAGGTCACACGTTTAAGTAAACACAAGCACTGGAAGCAGACACGAGACCGGCTAGGTGAAGCAGACTAACACTTAAGTATCTGATCATCTCATATCAAAATGGCAAAAAGCAAAGTTAATTATAAAAGTATAAAGGACAACGTAGTAATGTACTTACGACGTCAAGCTAAATTGATGATCTTGCACACAGATATCATAACACTTATTCATGAAACTGTAATCTTATCACTATATGACTGTTGACTCTAATCGATGGACTGCAGGTAAAAAACGGAGCACGGCAGCGTCGTCAAACGATATTAATAATAAAATAGGCAATCGAAAACATTTTTTTACCAGCTTTACACACTAAGGTCCATTAAAAAAGAAAGGATAAGAAACCTACAACTTATATAACTCTCGACTTGTCCATTTGTTTCGAACTAATCATAACAAAATAAAAAGACTGAAAAATAATTGGTAAAGAGGTCGCCTAGGAAAGCAGATGTTCCGAGCGGAGTGAGCGGCAGGGACGGTCTGTACAATATCCGAGACGGCGAAGCTCGACTCAGTACACCTTGAGCTGGTTCTTGTCGTCGAAGCCGGCGGAGTGGCCCGCGTTGCGCACGATGAACGAGTTGCCGTCGAAGTGCATGCGCCTCTCGCCGCGACTGCCGGCACACGGGAAATAGCTCACTTTTATCGCTCCACAATAATATCCTACTAACTAGAGCAAGCAAAGCATGCTTTAGCTCCTCACAGCTTGCTAACAGCGTCTACAGCGGCCCTAACATACATGGCACAAAGAAAAATTATAACCGTTTATCTCTATGACTATCTCTTTCGTCGGCACTAGTGTGAGAGAGACGCACTTAGAGATTAACGGTTCTAATTTATCTTTGTGCCATGCATGTTAAGGCCGCAGATACAAGTTGGAAAAGAGCGTCGCGCCACGCCGCTACGCAGCGCCTGAGGGGCTTTGTTCGACATTGCCGCATCGCAAAATATTTAGATACGATACGGTAGCTCTTATTTACATGACAGCTTTGCCGCATCGTAAAATACCATACGCGCTGTCGCTGAGGCAACGTCGAATAGTGGCCCAGGTCATCAGAAACAACCTAAATTCTTCTATAATAAAAATGAATACTATAACAACAACACTCCATCCAAAATCTAAAATCTTTTTTTTTTAAATCAAAAATGGGCGTGCGTTTGGTCTCAGTCTCATCTGATGTTAAGTGACGACGAGGTCGAAGATGGTACACGCTTACCCAGAAAATGCCTATTCACTCTTGCCTTGAAAACACCAAGGTTATATATACGATTCCGGGAATACAGACGCAGGGAGAGCGTTCTACTCCTTGGCTTGTGATTATATATGTTTGTTAATTTTGAAGTCGATAATATTGACTCTACTTTCTAAACTGTGTTTGTAATTCAGTTTGTAAGATGATAGGGCGCGGTCACACTGGTAAGGCGACTGCGACGCTACGTCGATTTTATATGGTGGTCGCCGTATAGGTAGTGTGGCCAACACCATATATTACAATTACAATATGTTTGTTTCTGTCGCGTAGCCGTCGCATCGCGAGTTGCCTTACTAGTGCGGCCGCGGCCTAACAAATATACCTACCACGGAAACATTCCTATCGGATTTCTACAAAAATATACCTACTTGTTGGATTTCGTATAAGCTTTGGCGAAACCTGAAGTAGGTATGTGATATTTCTTTTAATTCACAAATGAATTCCAGCCATTGTTTCTTATCGACCGAGCGAGCAGAGCGAGCGAAGCGTCTCCGTTTCAGCTTAGGCAAAAATGCTTTCGTATGTCCAGCGGATGTCCTGCGTCTGTCCATTTGTTCTCGTCTACAGGTCGCAGTTCTCAACCGATTCTCGTGAAATTTTGTGAGCAAGTTCGATAATTAAATTTTAAAAAATTGTCGTTTCAGTTTCTCAAAATTTTTGAAAATAGCGGATAAGTATATGGTGATTTTTGCAATTACAAAATTATTTGCGGTATTGGTAAACTGACCCGACCTATGTCGATGTATGGGGATATCAGTTTTCCAATAGCAAAGTTAAGTTTGTCGCGAGTTCTAGGGTAGACCGGGGACAATCGGTCCATTTTTTGTTTGACAGCTATTTGCGCCTTAACTTAAAGCGTAATGCATTAGTGTCATATACCGTTGCATAGAGAATTTAATCAGCTAGGAAATGCAATGTGCAACATTCCTTATTATTAAGAAAGTAACGAGATATAGTCAATCAAACACGCCGGGGGAAAGTGGTTCAATTGACCCCGTTACAGGGTCAGTTGACTCAAATGTTTAACGTCACCTAACTAGTACTTGAAGTCTATTTTACAACTACATATTTACACATAAAAAAGGTTATAGTTCAGTTTACCTGCATTAATGATAAAAACTACAATATTCTTGAAACAAGTATCAAAAAGGATCGAATAAAAAGTTTGCCTTTAACTTTTTAACGCCCGATTATATTCTTATTTTAAAACAAGCAAACGTTGTTATTTAAAATTGTACATAGAATAAAATACAATTTAAGTTATTTTTATTAGAAATTGTAATGTTATTAGAAGTAATAACTTTATATGAAAACGAGCTTGGTTCATTTGCCCCAGTGGTTCAATTGCCCCAGTCACAACGCTAAGAGGTATGTATTAAAATTATAATTATGGAAAAGAACAACTTTTATTTTTTTAATAGACTTTAATTGACAATCATTTTTACATTGGCACTTGCAAATAAAAATCCAGGCGTCATCGGTCCCACTTTTTACGAACACCTACCCGCCGATTTAAAAAATTAAACATGACGAATCATTTACTCGTCGATTGAAAAACCTTTTGATGAATAATGCATTTTACTTGGTTAAGGAATTTGTTGACACTAAATTGTAATTCGTTAATTAATTTTGAATTTTACTATGTTATTATTTTATTTAATAGCATTTTATCATATTCATGGCATGACACATAATTATATTGGTAGATATTTTATGGAATGAAAAATAATGTTATCTATTCTAATCATAGTTTTACTAATTCACCTGTTAATAATTTTAATTTTAATTTATATTGATTGTATTTCTAATTTATTGCTGACGATCTCAAACTAAATTCTTGTATCTTGACATGCGCAATTTATAAGTTGATTAGATTAGTTGAGAAATAAATAACGTAAACCTAAACCATTGAGTTGCAGAACCATAGATTAGGGAGTTTTTTCATGTCCAGTCGCTCTTTTTTTTCTATTACCAGGCATTTGCAAGAAACAGTATTATAATTATTTACTAGAGAAACTTTTTAAGTACTGTTAATAAGATAAAAAAATCCGTCAATTACACTGTACTACTAGACCAGGTACCGAACGATCATGTATCTTAACCATTTCTGAACACTCATTAAATTGTTTTATAAATTAATATATTATTACTTTGATTAAACAATTTATCAGGAAACAGTCACATTGCTATGATCCTGAAAGGATGGCGTGTCATTAACTATCCATTTCAGACAGTAATTAGCAAATAACAAATGGCGAGTTAAAAAAATAGATATAAGTATGCATGCATACAGTTTTAAATAATTATTTAGGAACAATAAGAATATAAAAAACAGCCTAATGCCTATTTTTCAAAATCGTCCGTTTGCTGGACTAAAGCCCCTTTCAAGTTAGCAAATTAAAGTAAGTTTTTCATTACAAATAAAATAATAATAATAATAAGTTAAATTCTCTTCATGCGATATTTTTTACGATGCATTGCGAATTACAAAATTACGAGTATAAGGGTCAGTTGAATCACCGGGGCGATTGAACCGGTTCAATTGACCCCACGATTAGTGGACCAATCGTCTCGACAGACCTTTTACCAAAAATAATTATTTACTCGGATTTAGGCAACGTTGCGACCATCACTTTTATAACAACGTAGGCGTAAAAGTCAAAAGAAATCAACAAAACACAAAACAATCCAAATACACTGTTATTTTGCATAAAAATGACCATATAATACGGGCGTAATATTTACCGTGAGCGTCCTAAAACTTCGTTGCCCTCTGGTACGCATCCGCGCTGGTCTGCGCCCGCGGCTGACTGTCAGTTACTTGCCGCGTTTTATAAGAGTGTGTTGAAGGTACACGCACATTGATAACTTATTTGGTTTCAAAGAAATCGCGTGTGGAGCACTTGCCCCGCGGTTCAATTGTCCCCGGTCTCCCCTACAGTTCACGGAGCCACTAGTTTTTAAAAGGGTTTTTAAAGAGGGTTTTGTTATTTTTTAAGATATTTTTGTCTAGACATGAAAGAAAAAGCAAATATTCTTTTAAATATTTGTGTTTTTGTTGGTGTAGTGGCTTACCGAACAAATAGATGCTGAGTCTGGCCCAGGGACGCGGTGCAGTGCAGGAAGGGGCTGGTGATGGATGCAGAACCGTTGCTGGGGCTGGTGCGGAGCTGGTACTTATGGCTACAGCGGTGGATCCTGCAGCGCAAATGATCCTCATGCTGAATCTTCGAATGGTGATTGAGGTAGAACGGATCTCCATTCCAAATTTCATCCAAATCCGCCCAGCCGTTAAAACGTGAAGGACTTGAAGGAGTAACCAACATACTACTTCACACACTCAAACATATTAATGTAATTTATCTTGAATGTTTCTTTTTGCCCCAAAAAATATATTAGAGAATATAAACGAAAACGACGAAAATAAATGAATACATTATTAAAAAATAGGTTATTATACTTAAAATCATAAATCAATTTGTTAGTATCAAACAAAACCAATTTTTTAATAACAAATTGATTGATGACTAAAATTATTTTTATAAGCTACAAAATTATTTTATGAACAATCTTGTAATCACATTCTCATAAATGCCAAAATCCCACGTACCTCTTTCGAATAGAATTAACAAAACTAAACTACTTAACCTTACATAATAAATGATATTAGGCACTTACAGATGTAGTGCATAATTAGTTTCCATCGTGTTTTATCGGAAAAGTTCGTATTTATCGTGCTCTCTCAATTAGCTTCAGCAGGTCTCCAATTCTCGGCGCATTCGAAATAATCTAAAAATCGAGATTAAACGTCAGTGCATACAGTCATTTGACACAACTGTATGAATCTGACGTTTAATCTTGCAATCGACATTATCTCGTAAACACCGAGAATTGGGGGCCATTAGCCATCATACCATGCTGTCATTTTTCATTTTGTCATTTGACAGTAAATAATAAAGTATCATATTAATGAGTATAAACATGTCACTCATTGAATACAATAATTAATTGGCACTTCGGGACCCGTCGTCTTCCGATTGAGATCCGAGTTTTACCGATGGAAACATATTATTCACTATATCTGTAATAATTAATCGTTTCGTCATGGACCCCCAGCACGCACGACGCCCCAGACTAGATTAAGGAACCCTGTCATAACCGGTGCCCAACTACCACTGTAACCTGTACTTGTAATGTAACGACAACAAGCAGTATTTCCGATAGTTTACGCTAGCGAGCACTTTTTGCGCAACTCATGGTAACGGTACAGTATCATTACCATGAGTTACGCAAAACGTACTCGCTAGTGTAAACTATCGGAAATATACCATTACCGTGAGTTGCGCAAAACGTACTCGCTAGCGTAAACTATCGGAAATATACCATTACCATGAGTTGCGCAAAACGTACTCGCTAGCGTAAACTATCGGAAATATACCATTACCGTGAGTTGCGCAAAACGTACTCGCTAGCGTAAACTATCGGAAATATACCATTACCATGAGTTGCGGAAAACGTACTCGCTAGCGTAAACTATCGGAAATATACCATTACCGTGAGTTGCGCAAAACGTACTCGCTAGCGTAAAGTATCGGAAATATACCATTACCGTGAGTTGCGCAAAACGTACGTAGCGTAAACTATCGGAAATATACCATTACCGTGAGTTGCGCAAAACGTACTCGCTAGTGTAAACCTATGAGAAATACTGCTTGTTGTCGATACAAGTAAAAGGGACCGAGCGATAGTTTACGCTAGCGAGAATAGTTTGCGCAACTCATGGTAATGGTACTGTTCTAGTTGATTGTTTCGCGGGCAATTCAAGTGACTCGCCTGACAAGTCCATCTGCGGTTTGGCTCACGCGCACGTTGTTGATGATCCAGTTGTCGATGCCGTCATCGGTGAGCCAGTACTGGGCGGCTTGCAGCAGCGAGAGCGCCTCGTTCACGTACGATGGCCCGTGCCGGGACTCACTGGGGACATGGACAACTGATCTACTGACACACGCACTCGAGCGGCCATTACGGGAGCTTGCTATTTTAACGAACTTTTTTTTGAAAAAAATTCGTTTCCCCTCAATATTAAATACTAACCACCATTTAGCCAATAGAATTTATGCCATACATTTCCAATTCCATTCCATTGCCAAACACTATTTGCGAGTTCTATTACAGCAACTTTCGTAAGGATATGACGTCCTTACTAATAATGTAATGGAGCAAGATGGGTCGGAGCAGAAGTGACTCGGATAGGTTAGGTTCAGAAGATTTCGCTTCGCTCCCTCCTTAGCCTTCATTTTAGGTCTTTTTTGTAACAGCCCTTATAATGTTTCTTGCTTGTAAGAATTCACAAATAGTTAATTTTTCCAAATTTTTCTATGGGTTTCGGATGTTTGGTGACGGATTACATCCATATACCTAATAAGTAAAAATTGGATTGGTGTCATAAATAATGAGCAAATAAGTAAATTTATCATCATTTATTTGCATAACGTTGATTGCGAAATATTTTTATGTGAGACGTTCAGTTGGCAAATAATTATTTAGCGAAAAGATTCATGGGATAAATAGTTTGGGAAGTGAAAGTCTGGAAAAAATATTTCGCAACTGCGTCAGTAACCCCATTTATTCATTACCAAATATCCCGTGTACGGTTGTAGTATTCAGGCCCGAAGGCTGGAGGATAGGATCGCATTTTACCTTATTAAAACTGTTACGCGTAACCATAATACGACTAATCGCAATACAAAAGTAATCACTTACTTGTAGAAGACGTTGAGCGTGAAGTCCTGGCTCATGTCGAGGAAGGTGTCGGTGGTGGTGCGCGTGCCGGCCGCGTCCACCAGGTACACCAGCGCGCACTGCTCTGCCGTGAACGACACGCCCTTGTACCACATCTTCGCGTACCTACCAAACCGAAGCACCCATGGTCATCATCATCATTTCAGCTGAAAGACTTTCCCTACTGAACAGCTGATCCTGCGCTGTTCGTATCCAGCGAATTCCCGCTATCTTGAGCAGTTCATCGATCCTCCTTGTGGGTGGTCTGCCTCATAGAGTATAATATCCCAACCAGCAAAACTATGTGCTATAAAAGTTGTAAACACATTCCTGTTTTTGCTTTTAATGTTTTAAAAGAGCTAATAATAGTCGAGTAAAAGCGCTGGAAACGTTTAGGTAGGTATTAGATTTAGGCGCAGTTTATTCAGCCTATAGTGCTGTAAATGTGAATTAAGTGCCGTATAATTAGCAAAGAAGTGCTATAAACGTTGAGTAAAAGCAAGAAAAAATACTAAGTATTCGTGCTGTAATAGCAACAAAGATGCATTTATACTATAACTTGTTCTATAAAAGAGAGCACTATGCTATTACTCAGCAAGTATGTTCTATAATACTTCTAAAATTGAGCCCGCAGATGACTTGTTAACAGGTTATATCTATGCCCAATGAACTAGCCCTTCTCTGTGGCGCAGAAAATCAAAACACGTCCCTGGCAATAAAAAAAAAACTAGCTATTGGTATGGTGTGGTGTGGTGTGTGGTTAACTCACTTATTGTTCCCCTGCTGATGGCGAGCCTGTATCTCGACGCGCGAACCGTAGTGGTAGACGCGGCCGTTGGGGTGGATGAGCGCGGCGGCGGCGCCCGACCGGGACAGCGCCAGGATTATGTTGTTCTTGGCGTTGGTGACACGCACCGCGCCGTCGATAGTCATGTCCACCCTATACCATTCGAACAAACATTAGCCCTTTACCGCCGTTAAATTTTCATCGGACGTGTCCGTGTCGCCACCTACACATAGTGACGGTGCAGCCTGCCTAAAAGCAG
The DNA here is from genome assembly GCA_947859335.1 of Tortricodes alternella. Taxonomy (NCBI): domain Eukaryota; kingdom Metazoa; phylum Arthropoda; class Insecta; order Lepidoptera; family Tortricidae; genus Tortricodes; species Tortricodes alternella. Next base: position 13,097,032 of record OX401970.1, on the reverse strand, counting down.
ATTCCTGACGGCTTTATCAAGCTAGAAAGCTACAGCTAGCCTGTCAGTGAAGTCCATGTTACTCTAACTAAATGTCGGACTCGCACGTCCGGTTCTAATTCTTCCGGGAAAACGGGGACTCTTAGAAAATATTTCACGCTTCGCCACTGACATTTTGTGTCTTATAATTCAGACAACGGCGGTTAAAAGGTTAAGGGGCCCGTCCACGGCTAGATTTTCGGCAATTTATTGCTGCAATTCAGGTTATCCTCAAATGTTTCCATTCAAACTTTTTGTGCCCATTAGTGATGTAAGATGTAGGTCATCTTTTTGGGGATACCCCGAATTGCAGCAATTTTCCGAAAAACTAGTCTGTTTACGAGCCCCGAGTTAATTTTACCTGCTATAAGTACACTAATGTAAAACAATGTCGCTATTGCAATATATATATATATATATATATATATATATATATATATATATATATATATCTGCCGTATGCGCTTTCCGTACTTTCAGCCTTTGGGTGGAAACGTTTCGTTTGTGCATTCAGTAGACATTGCGAGTCTTGCCCAATGCTTTGACACGGCACCTGGGAATGTTTCTGGAAAAAGTGTGTCAGCGAATGCGTTAGGCCCACACAATGGTAGACAGGTAGGTACAAAACGAAATGCTGAACACTCACTTGACCCTGTCCCTGAGTCTCAGACAAACGGTTCCATGTGGAGTCACTGAAGCATTGTACCCGGCGCCTCCGACCTCCGTCACCTAACAAATAATGGACAAAGATATGAATAAATAAACATCTAGGCAAGCACGAGTCAGTCTCTGGTATAAGGGGTCGTTACTTGACCCTTCATGACACACAGCAAACGGTGTTTTTTTTTAACTTATAAAAACGTTCTTCAGAATTAACCAACCACGAACCAAGCGGTCCCGCGCTACTTTCGTGTGGCATGGTAAATCCCCGCCGCACCCGCGTTTGGTTTGCCCGGGCCTTTATAGTAAGTATAATTTTAATTTTGAGACGTAACTGAATTCCTTAACGTCACTTAAGCATTTAATAGAGATTCAATAATTAAGTCTTCTTCAGTATACATTACTTGTGGCCATATTCACAAAAGCCGTTCAAATTGATATTTAAATAAAGTTACGTTTGAGTTATGTTTATGTTTAGTTTGACAGCTAATTGAGGGACATTTAACTATTAAATTTCATCTCTAATCAAATGTTTAAGTGGCGTTTGTGAATTCGGCCATTGGAAACATTATAAATGACCTACTGACTCATAGACAGTTTGCCCAGGGCCGGATTTAGAGGTCTGGAGGCCCTGGGGCAACAAAGGAGTGGAGGCCCCCTAGAATATAATATGACGTACAGATGTGGTGCATAATTAGTTTCCATCGTGTTTTATCGGAAAAGTTCGTATTTATCGTGCTCTCTCAATTAGCTTCAGCAGGCCCCCAATTCTCAGTGCATTCGAGATAATCTCACAATCGAGTTTAAACGTCAGTGCATACAGTCATTTGACACAACTGTATGAATCTGATGTTTAATCTCGCAATTGACATTATCTCGAATGCATCGAGAATTGGGGGCCAGTACCCATCATACCATGCTGTCATTTTTCATTTTGACATTTGACAGTAAATAATAAAGTTTCATATTAATGAATATAAACATGTTACTCATTGAATACAATAATTAATTGACACTTCGGGTCCCGTCGTCTTCCGATTGAGATCCGAGTTTTACCGATGTAGATGATATTGACGGTCCCTCTTTTGTGGAGGCCCGGGGCAGTGGCCCCGGATGCCCTCCCCTAAATCCGGCCCTGCAAGTGACGTCAAAATCCTAAAGAGCATCCCCAAGGATCCTCTTTAGGAAATACCCTGGTCTTCCTCAATTACCAAAAGACTAATTAAATTGTACCTTATATTCACTGATGAGACACTTACTTCCTACCACTATAAATTAAGTGTCTCATGACATGAAACTAATGAAGTGCTCAATACACAAATTACTGAGGGAACGATTACGATTACAATTAATCAATCGTAATCGGCGATTATCGACATTTAAAGATTCATCGAAATCATAACGCTTATCTACTTATAACTTTTATTTTCACAGGAATTTATCCCAATTGTCAACGTTACTTTATAAGGGCGTTTTCAGTAAATCGTGTACCACTACGAAAATGACTGACTGACTTTATTTTAAAAAATACTTTTTTGATGATTGTTATATTCTAGAACAGAGCGTATACTCTAAAATTATTGAAATTCTATTTGATTTCCTACAAATAAGCTAACTTTTATAATAAACGTGTAATTTGACTGACATTGGAGTCTGTACCTGTCAGTCTTGTGACGATATAATTTATGTTCTACTGTTTTGACTATTTAACTACTCAACAATATATTACTTTTATATTGTGATTAAATATAAGTATTTTCAAAAGAATACATAATTTCTTTAATTAACTCATAAATATTTCTTAAAAAGAAGATTTAACTTCAGTTTTGTAACAGGTGCTACCGTGACGCTCTTTATTTTCTTTATATATATAAACGTAGTGATAAAATCTTCTTTAATTGTTATTGTAATCAATAATAATTTGGTCTACTTATAAGTTATAGTGATAAATTTTGCTACATGCGTAAGAAAAAAAAAATAGTAGACAAATTTAGCAACTGAGCAAGTGGGACAGTCACAAAACTGACAGGTCCAAAAATCTTAGGCTGGGGTTACAGGGCACGTGTGAATAAAAAACATTAGTAGTTATCCATACTTTTAATATAAATATAGAAATAATGTAATGTACACCGCTTTATAACGCATATAACGCTATCTGTATGAGGTCAGTTTTATGACTGACGGTCAGCCTATACGTAACGGGTCGATATGTCACAATATTGACGTCACATATTCAAGAAAATTCTACCTCAAAAATTATTCTTAACTCATTATTTCAATATTTCGCTATAGTTTTTAATTGGAAATGTTCTAAAATATCGTCTTTTTCATTTGAAAATATTTGAAAGTTGCGAAATAGCTACTATTATTTAGAATTTCAATCACAAACCTGACTGAAGAAATGTGCACGGTATTCAGTCCACTGACACAATCTCACTTAACGTCACACTTTCGCACACTGAACTTTTTAAACTAGTGACAGGTGGATCGCGTGATATTCGATGTCGCCATTTTTAGAAAAAATTAATTAATTGGTGATTTTCTTGATATAATTTCGATCGTCACACACCTGACATGTCAGGTGGCATCATTTTCAAGAGTATTATTTAAATTCAGTTTTTAATTCAAATATGTTAAGGTTCTTTTTATAAAATTCATTATGTGACGGCCAAACTAAGTAGTTTAGATTATCGGACTCCATCAATTACAACACGTTTAGTAGTAAAAATGTCAATGTTGCAACTTCTAAAAAGTTGACACAAAGGTGGGACACGTTAAAAACTGTTACCTTCGCAACTTTAATTTCTTTTTAAATTACATTAAACGTATCTTATGTAGAATTATTGATGATATCATGAATTTAAGGTACTTACTATATGTCTACATCCTTTAAATGACTACAATAAAAATATAAATTGCAGTAAAAAAAATATTGAACTTGAGGGACAGCATAAAAAGTGAAAATGCCCATAAGCGCGCGTCATATAAGTATTTTTTTATGCATGAATCCAAACGTAATTTCGCGTCTTGACGTATCAGGGACTTCCCCGCCCGCCTGATATGCTAACTCTAACGCACAGAATATAATACTCTCTGGAGTGGTTTTTACGTATAAAGTGCGCGTATTAGTTTAAAGTTATTACTTAAATTTAATTTAAAAAGTGTGTTTTAATTAAGCCGTGCCTTTCAAAAAAGTTGTACGAATTAAGGTGTAGTTAAGAAAAAGTTAAAAAATGTTCCACTGTGTTACGAAAATTAGCCACAATTGTATGGTTAATCTTCGTAGCGTACAGGAACTTTTTTAACTTTTTCTTAACTGCGCCTTAATTCGTACAACTTTTTTGAAAACCGCCCATCTCATGAACAGACGAAAATGTGGTTGACAAAAAGTGATAATTGGCCGCACTCTGAAAATTACCTGAAACCTGAAACCACTCAAAAATGAAAATGTAAGTACCTCTTGTAATGTTCAAATCTCTTGCATCTTTGATTTATCAGTAGAAATTCGGTTCTTATGCTTACCGATGGGGTGTAACTTCAGAATGTAGTGAGAAGTGACGCATTGTATACCAAACCATTGATATTTTTAAGTTTTATTTGACAATTAGGGTAAAGCTCCAATAATTAGCCACTTTAGAAGATGTCATTCAGTTACTAGCCAATTAATATGTTCAAAGAACAAACGCGTAGTCCCTGTCAGTAGGTATTGAAATCTAGATCGCCAGACGTCGCAACCTTAGCATAGGTATGTGGCCTCTTGAATGTACGAAAAGAAAGACTGTTAGTAAAAATACTTGCAAACATCTCTATGGTTCGGGACCTTTTATTAAAATGTAGAAATATTATTAGATGCCTTGTTTTATATTGCTACAACCACACCCAAAACTGTAAATTCTTAAAACTGAGTATCGTCTTAAATGAAAGTTTAATGTAACGCGAAGTTGTCTATTAACATTATAAATATTTGTTTATATTACTTATAAAATGTTCTTCATTATTAAATAACAATCAGTTTAATGTAAAAAAAAACTTAAATAATCGTAATTTTAATCGCAATCGACGATTATTAAGAACTATAAACGTAATCGTAGGATAATTAAAAAAAAAGTGGCACGTTAACCTGGCAATTAGTTTTTGAACACAAAGCACCTACCTATGTTAAATTTGAATTTTTCAGAAAAAGTAAAAATTTCCATAGATAAGCACAATTTCTTTATATCGAGGCCTGCGCCTCTATTCGGGAACGCTAAGTGATTCTGTAGCGACTCGTGAGCGAGATTACTCATCCCACTCTTTCGCATTACGCGTCGTGCGGAAGAGTGGGATGAGAAATCTCGCCCACAAGTCGCTACAGAATCACTTAGCGTTACCGAATAGAGGCGCAGGCCATTTTATTTATTCAACCTTATTAGTTTTTTCAAAAATAATATGTAGGTACCATTTTTTACTGTAACCTGTCTTGTGCAAATGCGGCATGCTTCCAGTTTATAGGTATTTGAACTGTGTGTACTATTTTATAAAATATATTTTATAATATAATAAGAATATCATGACATTCAATTAATATTGATACGGTCTTAAATAAATATTTTTTATACAACAATATTCACACACGAAGTTTGTCCAGCGAATTTTTTACTGTAACCGTTGTGTTTGCGATATTGCATCTGACATAAAAACAGAGAATAATAGGCACACCATAATCCTCGATAAACATTGGGCCAGGGTCTGGCTAACCACCGTACGCATCAGTTGGAGTCGATCTGTCGTACTTTTGTGGAGATTAATGATCAAAGGCGTTACCGCCGAGAGTTGATAAATATTATGATATCGTTTCGAAATAGAGACTGTCGCTTGACTATCGCAAACTGTATGACGGTCGTCGCTTATCGCAGCGCGCTCCGAGTTTCGTGGTACGAGGGACGCAGATGTTGTCAATTGCGGTGTCACGCTGGGCGGACGGCGGCGAGAAAAATATATTTGTTTTATTCATATACACAATCGCCACACTGCAAATTAATGTCTTAAATGTATGTCACATAAATCTGCACTGGCCGAAAAGAAATAAGTTTTTTTTTTATCTATGACACATGTTTAAAAGGCGTTGAGTATGGATATGACGTGTCTTGTGTCTTTCTACATATAATATTTCATTGGCTTCGAGTGTGTCGTTGGGGTGTTCTGTCCGCTTGTTGCTTTCTGTTTATACAGTTAGGCTATTCAATAATAATATTCTATGAAAAAAATAAAAAAAATCCCTTCAATTTTATGTTATCATCGGTATAAATAATTAGCGGGCCGCCATTTGTAATCAGTTAAGAAGCCCTGACTTTTTACTTTTTTTATCAACTCTCGGCGAACAGACCTTAGGAGGACTAGACAGTCAACAAGTACGAACAACTGTCGCATAAGATATGGAACGTGGTGTTCTTGCGTTCCCGAAACGTTAGTTCAAAAATTGGTAAATTCCGCAAAAAAAAAATGTATCAACTTGTATACCGACCGACCTTATATATAATAGCTTTTAGATCGTTAAGCGACCAAAGTGCGTAGAGACTTAGTAATAGTACGGAATGTGAAAACATACCTCGAGTTCCCGCCAAGTGTCCGCGTGGTAAATATCGTCACCCGGATAGAACGGGGCCTTGCGCTGTAAGGGCGCGCGCCACGGGGGTTGCCAGCCCGTGGCGCCGACCAGCTCAGCCTGCCCCAAACCTCCTTCCAAGAACTTGCTGTAGTCTTGGAAGGCGGACAGGTTAGACTCCTCCTGACAAACGATGTTCACATGAAAATTTAAAAAAAGCGGGATGAGGTCAGCTAAACTGGCTTTTCTTGGCTACTCTCGTGAGACTCCTGCTGCACTGGGAGTGAAGAAATAGCATAGAATGCGTGCAGATGCTTATCATCCTGGCATGTCGTAAAAGTCGACTAAGGGACGGGTCCTCTCCAACATGGTGGACTATCTGTATGGGCCATGGGCTGATCACCTGTCACCATACGGTTCATCATACCATCTTAGGACTAATTAATCGAACGTGGCCACAAGTAGTGGCTCTGCCCACCCCGTTAGGGATTTCGGGCGTGAAGCTATGTATCGTATGTCTCGTGAGACAGACACTTGCTCAGGAGATGATGAGACGGATCCAGTAGTCCAACAGACGATGGGTGTCAAGGCTGCATATCGATGACCGTACTATGTAGTTGCAGTACGTATAAAGTGTGAACACCCACACCGTCGTACCTGATTATAGGAATGTGCTGTGTAGACACTCCTGGGGCGGACAGGCATAGTCACGTCCTTTCTAAAATCTGCATTAGCCATTTAAAAATGTTTTCAACTTAAATCCTGTATGAATATTCACTTTTTAATAAAATACATGAACAACAATGACGAGGAGCAGTGGAAAACACTACATAATATAAACCGTAGGCACTACCCGATACGTGGATTTGAAGGTAAGTAATTGAAGTCATTTGTCATTTATTTCCTTCTACATTCAAAATTGAATTTATTTCTCCGAGGCGACGACATCTTCACATTGCTCGATTGCAAAGGCGGCTTAAGGAAGGAGGTTTGTTGACCGAGAAAAAGCTCGAACAATTGCGCATCGAAGCTGATTCGCACTCAGTTAGTTCATGAACCATTAAGGCCCGGGCACACCAAACGCGTTTGCGGCGCGTCGCGTTTCTAACGCGGGCCCGCGCAATTTGTATATAGCACACCGAAGGCGGGCGGCGGCTTCAACGCGTTTCGAACGCGGGCCCGCGTTGCTCACGCCCCGCGCCGCTTTCGCGACGCGTTCGCCCCGCCTCGGTGTCTGGACATGGCGGCCATATTAAATACAACTTCGTGTGCCCGCGCATGCGTCGCCGCCGCTTCGCGCACGCCCCGCGCTGCGCTGTCAGAGTTGTCTGCGGCTAAAACGGCGCGGCGCGGGCGCGAAGCGTTTCGTACGCTACTTTTTGGTGTGCCATGGTCAATTTGATTTGTTGTTTTACAAATTGCGCGGGCCCGCGTTCGAAACGCGACGCGCCGCATACGCGTTTGGTGTGCCCGGGCCTTTATTATAGTGTTCATTTTCTATAAAAAGTCTTGACAGGATCATGTTAATCATTCATTAACTGAACTGACTAACAGCTCTATTCAGCGGTCCTAGCTATATATTTAGTTTTTAATTTAAATTTTTGATTAATATTTTTTTTAATTTTTGATTAACATCAGTGGTTTCTTCGTTAGGTAGGCTGTCTATAAAATCATCATCGCCAAGAGCCATTCCGAATGTGGAATAATTTTTAGCTAGATCAATACGAGGTTTGCTGGTCAGGGTCCGAGGGCCCCTGAGCTTGGGGGCACAGCACCGTCTAGCACTTTGGTAGCTACGCTTCTACGTACTACTGACAGTTCGCTCTGACAATGAGCGATTTCATTCATTAGGTCAGTGTCCACGGACTCATCAGGCAGTGGCGTAACTAATACCATCTGGGGCCCGTGGCAAATTCTTTTGATGGGGCCCTATCAGTAAAAATCGTCGCGTTGTACTATATTTTTGAGCTCGCGGCTTCTTGGGCCGGGGCCCTCTTGGGTCGGGCGCCCGTGGCATTTTGCCAGCCCTGCCACCCTATTGTTACGCCACTGTCATCAGGGTTGTCATGATATAAGAAGCGTACGGCTTGTTGGTCTTCAAGTTTTATGTTTACTATGAGGAACACGTTTCTAATGCCGCCGGTAACGGCCACTCGGTGTTCACCAAGTCGCAACATGATTCCCATTAGCGACGTGAGTAATTCTGGACCTTTAAGAAGGTAATCATTCAATGATAAGCCCTTTGTTTTAGCCACCGCGTCATACACGAGACGAAGTTTGTTCTTGTTCGGATCGATCGTCAACTCCATAATGCCGTAAGGTACCAGGTTCTTGGGGTAAGTACTGGATATTTAGGGTTCCGTACCCTAAGGGTAAAACGGGACCCTATTACTAAGACTCCGCTGTCCGTCCGTCTGTCTGTCTGTCTCTCTATCTGTCTCCCTGTCCGTCTGTCACCAGGCTGTGTCTCATGAACCATAATAGTTAGGACAGTTGAAATTTTCAAAGATGATGTATCTCGGTTGCCGCTATAACAACAAATACTAAAAAACCGAATAAAATAAAACCGAATAAATTTAAGGGGGCTCCCATACAACAAACGTGATTTTGTTGCTCGTTTTTACTCGATACTGATAACGGCAACAGGTAGACGCTTGAAATATTCACAGAATATTTTATATATTCACTTTAAAAAGAAATAATTAAATTACAATCAAAGAAATATTATTTAAGGGGGGCTCTCATAGTGCTCTCATACAACAGACATGATATTTTTGCCGTTTTTATAGATAATGGTACGGAACCCTTCGTGCGCAAGTCCTGCTCGCACTTGGCAACGCAAAGCCTTGCTCAGGGGGTCACCGTCGCAAGCCAGGTTTATAAATAAGTCATCGTTGAAGCCACTGACATAGTATTAATACGGTTATATACATGTGTCCGTGGAAGCATGGATCAAATCGAACAGGGACGGTCATTTCCAATCATTTTAAGCGATAAGTGCTGGTTCGATTCTTGACGGTTCAAAAGTTATGACTTTTTCCCTGTCCTACCGAACGAAAGAAATTGTAAAAAAATTACTGTACCTACCGCTATCGGCTGTTTTTTTTTTTGGGATAGATGATGGAATTTTTTTTGGAAGTTATATTTTATTTTCTGTGCCGCTCTCGCGGAAGTGCAACAAGAATCTTATCTACTTTGAACAAACAAAGATCAAAATATCATGATACGTTCACCAACTAGAAGCGGCCCGATAGGTGAGCGTAGTGAATCATTTCCAGAGTTGTCTAGTGCAAACCTATATACTGAGTTGTCTGATTCTCCGCAAATAACGTTTCGCAAAAAGCGTAAGCAATGTGATGAAAAGGAAGAGACTAAATCCGAATTTGTGGAAATGCGTAAGCAAATGACAGAAATAATGACATACCTGAAGTCTGTTAATAGCGAACATACAGAAAATTTAAACAAATTGCACGAAGATGTCACCTCAATTAAAAACCATGTCAGTGACATTAGAATGACGGTCGACAAGCTGAGTATCGAACAAAGTAAAATTAAGTCAGAAATGGCAAGCCTGGTCGACTTCAATAAGCAAACCGAAAATAGGATGGAAAAATTAGAATTAAACGTACAGCAACTTCAGGCAACTGCCACTACCTCGGCCACCGCACCTCTAATGTGTGAAAACATAATGGCTGAACTCAGCATTCGTAACCAAAGAGCTAAAAATATCATCATACTAGGGTTGCCTGAATCAACCGAGGCTAATGAAGCTGTTAGACATGAAACGGATAAAGTTGAGGTCAGCGAAATTATAAAAACTATATCTGCTGACTGCTCCGAACCTGAAAAAATATTCCGGCTGGGAAAACGTACTTTGGAGAAAAATCGCCCCATCAAAGTGTGTTTCGCGACTCAAGAGGCAGCAATATCTGTTCTGCGAAAGAAAAATAACCTGAAAAGAGAATCACTTAAAATATTTGGAGACCAAACACCTTACCAGCAAGCATTTATAAAAAACTTGAAGAATGAATTGGCTCATCGTGTCGAAAAGGGAGAAGATAATCTGTGCATAAAATATGTCAACGGAGGCCCTAGAATAGTACCAAAAAACTACAATCAGCAAAATTCACTGACACCACCGACGAGATCGACACCTGCAACAATACTACATACCAAATAACAGATTCTTATCAAAACATAACAACTACTAAAGATGCAAATTACTAAAGATGCAACAACATGTACTAAATATTTTAGATTAAAGAAAGTGGATTTATATAACTAAATAAATGAAAACTAAGTACCTATACGATAAATAAACATACATAAATAAATACAACATAAGTTAGTTACTATACTAAAAAGCTAAAATCAATAATCACCGTGTTTGATTCCAAGCGTACGTCTGCGTTGGGGGAAGCCACTTCCATTCGACGTAACTCAATGATCTCGCGTAAATCTGTTTACCATTTACCGCATAAGTTCTACCCGCCTTTTATAATCATATCGGCAAACTACTGTCTGAATGTTATCTATAACTTACTACTTACTTATTTACTTACTTACCTTAATCTTTTTTTTTCTGTTCTTACGCTCATTACATTTTTTATGTTAATTTTAAGTTCTCATGCAAGTGAATTGTTAAATTCTTAATGAGAATAAATGATCTTTAAACCTAAACCTGAATAATGTGCCTCTTCTAAAATGGTACTTCCAGTTGTAAAAATGTTAATTTACTTAGTAGTCAGAAAAATAAATCGTTTCCTACTTACAAAGACTTCTGTCTAACAAAATCTTTACTCGATTTTGTAAAAATTCTCGTGAAAAATATTTTTTTTATTTTTTTTACGCAATTGACTGGCAAACGAGCTGACGGCCCACCTGATGGAAAGTGGTCATCGCCGCCCATGGACATCTGCAACACAAGAGGTGCTGCCAATGCGTTGCCAGTCTAGAGAGGATGGGGAATGTGGATGGGATAGGGATGAGGGAATAGGCCTCCGGATCTCGTCACTCACCGTACGAAACGCAATAGCAAGCTATTACTTTACGCCAATATTCTGTGAGAGTGTGGTACTACCCCGGTCGAGCCGGCCCATTCGAACAGTAATCTTAAAGTCAGGATTACTGTTTGGCTCTACCACTACGAAACTTATTTCAATGAAGCGGCTAGCCACTGACCTACAATATAACTGTGCAATATCACTGGTTGCACAATTATATTGATCGTCAGTAATCTATATTGACCGTCAATATCATCTACTGACGATCAATATAATTGTGCAACCAGTGATATTGCACAGATATGCACAGAGCTTTGACAGTCTACTACACTAGAGTCCGCAGAAATTTTAGTTGTATAAGGATACAGTTATAATAAGTTAAGCCAACATAAGGCTAGCAATTGACTTACAATATAACTGTGCAATATCACTGGTTACGCAATTATATTGATCATCAGTAAATGATATTGACAGTCAATATCGAGTACTGACGATCAATATAATTGTCCAACCAGTGATATTGCACAGTTATATTGTAGGTAAGTGGCTAGCCTAACACATGAAGGTGTTGGTCAGTGACTAGCACACTAGTTGTTACCGCGCACATAAAGCATCTGTCACTTTTTAATCAATATGCGGGTGCGAAAGGGACGTTGCTTTATGTGCGCAATAAAAATTAGTGTGCTAATTCTCAGAAAGCATTAATGACACACGTTATGATTATTTTAGTGCCTCGAACAACAAAATATTGAACTGTAATATTCGACTTATACATTATGCAAAATATATTTTAACAAAAAGCTGAATTAAGTACAGTTGCTAGAAAATGTGATAAATGCTAAATGGAAATTTAAGAAGCTAAATCAACTGAAAAGTTGCTAAATATAGCTACTAACTTGCTAAATTGGCAACAATAAACAGCTACGTTCGCAAGCGACGGTCGGTACAGAGCCGATCGTATGCGTCTACATCCGGCCGGACGCGATCGGCTGTCGCCGTATCCGTTCATATTTTTTTCGGATCCGATCATATGCGGGCCATTTGGTGGAAATTATCCTTTAAAAGTGCCACATTTTTTTTTAAATGAACCTCCTAAATAAATTGCCTCTAATGCGTAAAATGCAATAGTTTACAGGCTGTCAAAGTTCTTCAATTTTCGTCACATCTGATTTTTTATCGTAAGAATTAAGGCTACGTACCTACTAACCTACAATATAACTGTGCAATATTACTGATTGCAAAATGACATCGATAGTCAGTAAATGATATTTACGGTCAATATCATCTACTGACGATCAATATAAAGGTGCAAACAGTGATAGGTCTAGTGCCACAGCCACAGGCCACAGTCACACGTCTCTATCCGAATTCATATAGTTACTAGTTTTTTACCACTGCGAAGATGGATTGTGCAGCTAGTGATATTGCATAGTTATATTGGAGGTCAGTACCTAGTAAGGTAAGTTGCTGTTTCTTAAACCCCGTTTACACTTTGATTAGTGATTAGTGATTAGTGCGAGTCCCCACATTTATAGTGCCTATAGTTGGCGAGATTTTTAAAGTCCCTTTTGACGTTTGTCAACTGCCCACATAGAGGTGAGGCATCGTAAAATATCAAATCTGATTTTTGGTTATGCAAAATATAATTACGATTATCAAAATGTTTTAAGCTTAGACGAAACTTAATTACACTAAAGCTTCCACTGCTTCAAATAAGATTATGGAGAATGTATAATAATGAAAGGGGCTTAAAAAAAAAACAACTATTCGTATTTCATATTTTTTAGGTTAACATGGATTGTATAGATGTACCTTTTATCTTATTTAAGTTATAAATACTATTTAATAAGTTTCACAGATATACCTACTGACCTACCTAGGTTGGTAGGTCGTTTATTTCTTTATGAAAATTACATTACAAAAATTACATGTTAACGATAATGAATTCACAAATCACATTATTTACTTTGCAGTTTTACTGATTTATTCGAAGTGGTAGGGGTACTCCACGACTAAAACAAGTGCAACTATGAATAAATAAAAAAGGTAGAACGTGACTGTTTTTTCAGTAGTACCTACTTTAATTACCAATTTTAAAATAAATATGCGGGATTAAAATCTGTAATGAGTCATTTAGTGAAAAAAAATCCGGCAAATATATTTTGTGAATGTTAAAAAGTACTAGTCCCGCTTATTTTCTTTTTTGTTTTAAGTTTCATTGAACATGTTAAATTTTCGTTGTATGTCGCTTAGGAAACGTCAAAAAGGACTTTAAAAATCTCGCCAACTCAACTATAAGGGTATAGTGATTAATTAGTACGAAATGTATGCACTCTCACTAATCACTAATCAAAGTGTAAACAGGGCCTTATATGCCGACTGGGACGCTCTTGGACGCGGGGTATGGTATCTAAAATCCGTAGCCCGGAATGCCTCGTGAGTATCCGCTGTTATGAAATCGCGGGCAGAGCTAATCTGCTGGTGTGATTATTTAAATAAAGCCGATTGACTTCGGCGTCCGTACTTATAAATTCAGTAAATGTCTTGTTACTAACAAAGACAAGCCCAAAATGGCTTAATTGGGATACAAAATGCTCTGCTAGTGTTTTTTGTAATAAATAAAGAATTTTTAGTATTGAATCGCTGATACGTAAACTCTCTATATCGCTGTATGGCAAACTTTGTACTAATCTGTGGCAGAGATAAAGTTGCCGTTAAAAATGTAGACGCGGCATCGGCATTACACAACTCACTAAGGAGAAAGTACTTTTTGAATGTAGAAACACCGGCGGCCCGCCACGTTTCGCCAGTCTTGTTAGTTGTTCACTCGTCAGTAATTTTTTAGCTTCCTATCTATTTAACACGTGATCAAGGAAATTAGTCTAAAATGAGTGTTCCAGCACCAGCTCCTGCTTACAAAATCGGAATAGTGAAGCAGGTAACAAACAGTTTGTAAACAATGTTTTTTAAACACTGCATGTAGTTAATCGCGGTGCCTCGTGCCGAATTCGTAATTTGCCCCGTTGGCACTGGTGCATCTTCAATTACCGAAAGCCAACGACAAGATCGTTGTCGTCTTCCTGTAAATCAATTCAGCTACATTGGCATTTAATTCAGTTTCGTACTGTGTATCATTTGCCAGCTGGCATGTTGTGCGCAGCGGTTGTCAAAATTGTGCAAGTAAAATTTTAAAGATTGTGGATTGTACACGTGAATGTGTTCTAATTATAGGTTCTATCGGGAGACACTGTTGTAATAAGAAAGCAGCCTAAAGGTGGCCCACCTCCTGAGAAAGTGATAGCCCTATCAGGCATCACGGCACCCAAACTCGCTCGGCAGCGCACAGCCAACAAGTGAGTACCACAGTCGTCCTGGGTTTCTTCCTTTCGTCCTGGATTACCTAGTTAAATATCATACTTAATTTATGTCATCAAACTTGGCTAAGAGATTGTTAAGGTGTTATTCTGAGGGGTCTGGTTAATGTACGTCGCGATATTGCCCGACCAGATAATTCGCGACCACCCCATGCTACTGGTCAGACCAGTATTCGCGAATTATCTGGTCAGGCAATATCAGGACTTAAGTTAACCAGACCCGGTCATGAGCAAGCGAGGATTAATTAAGCATATAGAAGAGAGGCTAAGTCAAATTCAGAAACGCCACTTAAGCATTTGACTAGATATAAAGTAATTAAATGTCCCTTAACTAGTTGTCATCCTATACAGAAACGTCACTGAAACATCACTTTAACTAAAGCTCAATTTGAATGGCCTTTCTGAATTCGGCCATATGTGACAAAATACACATTTCTGTAGGTATCACCAGAATTATACTGGTTCTATTGTAATCAGTGTGGTATATTAATTATAAAAATGCAAGTTGCTGCATTCTAAACCAAAGGAACAACCTAGGAGGTGAGCTTTAAGGTGTCAGAAAATGATTTTGTGCATTTAAGTCCAAAATTATGTGTATGACAGTATTGTACAAGACAGAATTTGGCATACACTTCTTTTTTAGAATATAAAAGGTAGAATTTCCCAAAAGCATATTTAGTCTGACTTTTTTAACCGACTTCAAAAAATCCGAAGGAGGAGGTTCTCAATTCGACGCATATATTTGTTTTTTATTTTATTTTATATGTATCTACACCAATTACTTGGAGATGGCTGGACCGATTTGGATGATTATTGTTTTAGTTAATAGGTTTTTTTCCAAGTTGGTCCCGTTGAGATCAAAGTCAAGGTTTGATGAGAGGATCTATGAGGAATCTAAGGAACTCCTCAAATATTATAGGCATGCATATAGAAATTTTGATATTTTCTTTTTACATGTTTCAATTCCCTACTATCTCAAAAACCTTTTCATAAATGTTTTACTGATTATTTAAATAGTTTGTATGAATACCAGGTCTCGAGCTGATATTTGCAAGGAATATGATTTTCCGTAACTCATTGCTGCCACTTACACCCTTGTTATAGTATTAATTTAGAAGAAACAACTGTTACCACTCTATAAGTACTTCAGAAGTCAGCAAAGTGTGGCCTGCAAGCAACTCGAGCCTGTGAAGGGCTTGAATCCAGCCAGCCATTAGTTTAGTTTCTATAGGACAGATATTTAAAATGAAAAGATGCTAATAGATAAAATATAATGCATCTTTAGTTGTAATTCTGGTCCTACTTCTCTCAAAACTTTGCTTAAATTTGCTATCTATCTGTTTTTCAGTTCATCATACAGTTTTCTTTCGTTTCTAGTCTATATGTATACATCATAGTTTATGTATATAATAAAGTCTATCATAAATTATGACAAAATATGAAGAGAAGAACTAAGTATTTCCTGCAACTTATTCGGTGTGGAATTTGGTTATTGCTCTTCCCTCAGGAACCATGCATTTTTCTGGCAGGATTCTGAGATAGGCTTCATAAAAGTAGCCTAAATCAGTCTCCTGCACATAAACTACCTCAATGCAAAAAATCACATTAATTTGTTGCTCCCTTGCTGCTTGAAAGGGCCCACCAAAAAGACACTTTTGCACTCATATTATTACTAGGATGTTGTCTTCTCCAACATTTTCAAAGACACATTAGGTGGAAAATGCACTATTATAGAGTAATATGCCAGAAACCCCTTTTTAACCTTTTGGCCGCCGTTGTCGACTATGCGTGACAGCATATAAAGGGTAAAAAAGTCCTTCATTACCTTGACTTAAAGTTGAAATTCGTGTTACTTCTCAGACATGCTTGGGGACCAAAAGGTTAACCTCTTTAAGCCCCCTTTCGTCCTTTCTAGAGTCATTCCAACAGTTTAGAAAGCAAAGATTTGCGTTTTGGTAATCAGTAGAAGTAGACCAGATAATCAGTAGATTATGAACACACCACTCCATCTAATATAAAATTGAAATTCTAGGAAGTTTTTAAGCTAGTTTCTTCTTATTAGGATCTCTGTTATTATTACTTAGTAACTGACTTTATTGCTTACAACTGAGACAATTTAATTGAATTAATATTTAATCATATAGAGTAAACATCTTTGAAGGTGACAATAATAACTGTGTAGTTTATATTATTGAACTGCATACACAAAGTAATGCAATGTTCATATGTGTACAGTGGTTATATAACTGTGTAGTCGAGGATTAAAAAAAACAGAGCAATATAGTCCTCCTATATATATCTATGGAACTCTATTATTAGGAGCTTAAGAATTATAAAAATGTACAATTATATTAATTATTAATGTGTGTGTAGTCCAATCGTTTTTGTTTCATTATATGATTGTTGTAGATATCATTTAAAACATTTTCAAATGTTATTTAAAACCATATGAAATGCCAATGCTTCTTCTATTTGTGCTTGAATAGAATGTAAATCAAAAAGTGCATTGCAGAATGATAAAATTTGATATTAATTTGATACCATTTATATTTCTAGCTCAAGCGAAAGTTACAAATATTAATAAAAATCTGTTATGTTTATTTTTATTTATTTAAACTTTATTGCACAATATACGAGTGTACAAATGGCGGACATAATGCCAAAAGCATTCTCTACCAGTCAACCACTAGGCCAAACAGAAACATGTTAAGGATGGTGCAGGAAGTATAAACCGTAAAGCAGTAATACAGTTATACACGCTATGGTGTATAATTTACAATATACATAAAATACTTATATATTTATAATAAACCTAAATAAATATCATTTCTTTAATATACATACACATCAAAATATACACATTATATATTATGTTTATGAGCAACAATACTGTAACTAAATTACCTGCTGGTTTTAATCAGTAAATCTCTGTTTGATTTTGGTTAAATATTAAACTATGTCATGAAGTTCTTACAGCACACCTATAATGCTTAACTTTTAGGCTAGTGCACTGTGTAGAACCATGCTACGTATTTAAATTGTGCAAACCTCAATACCATCAGGTTTATCATTAGATGTTGTGGGGTCTTATATAAAATACATTACAAACTTTAGTTTCATATTAAAAAGATTTCAATTCTTAAAACACACAATTTTGTTATAGTGATGGAGTGGAGTCTAAGGATGAACCTTTTGCATGGGAAGCCCGTGAGTTCCTAAGAAAGAAACTGGTTGGAAAAGAGGTGATCTTTACAGCAGAAAAGCCCCCTAATTCTGCAACCAGAGAGTATGGATCTGTATGGACTGGCAAGGATCCTGCTAAAGATGAGAATGTCACTGAGGCTTTACTAGCTGAAGGACTTGCAAAAGTCAGAGAAAGTGGAAGGAACATCCCACAGTTGAAGCGACTTGTAGAAATTGAAGATGTAGCCAATTCACAGGGCAAGGGTATCTGGGGTACGGATGCTAATGTAAGTTCATACCTGAATACTGTTATGACCCAATCGTTTTTGCTACGCTAGAAATACGCCAGGTGTGGCAAAAGATTATATAATTCAAACATTTTCAGGAGCATATCCGGGACATTAAATGGACTATTGACAATCCCAAGCAGTTTGTCAACAAATTCAATGGCCAGCCTATTAAAGCAATCATTGAATATGTCCGAGATGGCTCCACTGTCAGAGTATGTCTACTGCCTGACTTTCACCAGATTACTTTGATGCTGTCAGGAATTAGAGTAAGTATGAACATTAGTTATGACTAGAGGCAATAGTTTTGTGTTATTGAATTGTCTTGTTTAATGTATATTTTTCTTATGTACTACAACAGTGTCCAGCTGTAAAGCAAGATGGCGATTCAGAGCAGTTTGCTGAAGAAGCTCGCTTCTTCCTCGAGTCTAGACTCTTACAAAAAGATGTGGAAGTTATACTGGAATCAGTGAATAACAACAACTTTGTCGGGACCATAATACATCCTCAGGGCAACATTGCTGAAGCTTTGCTCAGACAAGGTTTCGCGAGATGCGTAGATTGGTCACTTGCTGTCATGAAATCTGGTGAGTGCTAACACTTTTCTCTTCTTTATCACATAAGATTTGCCGTCAATTATTTGCATATGCAGAGTTGTTTAATGACTAATATAATAACACGCAATGCGAATACTACTCGTAGCTGTCATTAATTTTCGTAATCTGTGGTCTTGAAAATTAAATGTCAGTGTTTATATGAAGTACCTGAATTAGAAACGGTCATACAATGTTGTTTAGGTGCGTCGACGCTGCGAGCGGCCGAGCGCGCCGCGAAAGACTCAAAATTGCGTATGTGGGCCAACTATGTGAGCAATGCACCGGTCATCGCGGCCAAGGACAAAGAGTTCACCGCGACCGTGCTCGAGGTGGTCAACGGGGACGCTCTGGTCGTCAAGCTACCCAACGGCACCCATAAGAAGATATTCCTCGCCAGCATCAGGCCACCACGTGAAAAGTATGTACCAAAAGATAATGGGCAGTTTTGTATGGACACTGGCCTAAAAAACCAATAATGACAAGCCATATGCCATTTGAAAGGTTTTTTCATATTCTACAACTTTTTATATGGCGGGAAATCTTAAATCGCTGTTTGAAACAAGTTATGGCAAAATAAAAACATTCCATCAATAAGTATTTTTTTACTGTTGTAGGGTTTTAGTTCTGTACAACGGTTTTTAAACGTGTTATCATATAAATACACATGAGAAAACAACTAAATATCGATATACCATCAAACAATGACTACTATTTTACTACTACTACTACTTTTTTCACAAAGATTTGGGATTACCTGACATAGTAAACGTTTTAGAACTTAGAATAAGCTATCCAGTGACAGCTTGTCCTTATTGGTCAATAGGCCACTCTGCCCATCATCCTTTTATTGTCGAAGCACAAGATTTGTTTTAAGGCAGTTTTGTTTTATCTGAATCATACCAGCTTTGCTTTTGCTCGTTGACTGAGCTGGACCTCTATTTGACATTGCCTGAGCGATAGATATTTCGATGGTTTTACAATTCGGCTGACTTTGCTGTTAAGTTATTTAGAGCTACTATATCATAGCAAAATAATTCGATATCGTTAAGGCAATGTCTAATACAGGCCGTATTCTAAATACGGCTTTTCATGTAATGTTAAAATATATACACAATTAAAAGTATTAATGTGGGGCAAATCTCACTTGGATACTAGACTATGGAATGTTTGACTGTGTCATTAAACAAAAATGTTGAATTTTTGAAACAAATTTTACCAGCAATAGGACCTGTATGATGGCTTGACTGAAAATACACCTAATCCATGTTCTTTTATCTAAATTGCTGAGACGCTTCAAGAAGCGAAAGAAATACAAACATTTAAAAATATAGTATTTTATTATATTAATAACTTTCTGTCAAGTACTTATGTAAACCATTGTAGAAAGTTGCTATTAGAATTCAACAACTCTTAACAATTGACGAGTTCTCTTGCAAACCCCACTAAAAGTTTCACTGCTCCGGATGCATACCAAACGTGAATAACCACCTCTTTCTGTGAGGTGGTTGGTTACTGGTGTGGTGATGTGATTTGCACCATCATTTCAACAGAGGTTATAATATATCATACACATCTGTGCATAGCCGGCGCGGCACTTTCATTCTAAAAGCCTAAATGTTTATAGGAACAGCAATGATGAATCGGCAGCAGATCAGCCAGGCAAGCCCTCAGTCAGACCTAAGGGTTTCAAGCCACTGTATGATATCCCTTGGATGTATGAAGCACGAGAGTCCTTGCGAAAAAAGCTCATCGGCAAGAAAGTCACAGTCATTGTAGATTACATCCAGCCAGCCAAGGATAACTTCCCTGAAAAGACATGCTGCACTGTCCTAGCCAGTGGAATGTAAGTCATATAGTTTTATTTTTAACCAGCTCTGCTTTTAACTTCGTCAGCGTGGAATAGTGTCTTTGGATAGCATTTTTAATTATTTAGGCTAATTATTTTACAAATAAGACACTTAGTATAAATACTTGAATGAGCTATTTGCAGTGTTTCACTGCAATGTGCTTATTAAATTGTTTAAGTATATAAGTACATGAGGTATAAAGTATTAATATGAGCTTTCCGTAAATGTTAAATCAGAATAGCTCTAATATTTTGTCACTTGTCGCAAACTTATAAAACATTCACATAAATAAACCTTACATATTTCCATACAAACTTTCATCCCCTATTCCCTATTGTTATTTTACACCCTTGACGGTAAAACTTTTACAAACTTTGAATTCCATATTTATATTCCATTTTATCGAATCAACAGCCTAAAAAATAAGTTTCAAGCTTCTAGCTCTAACAATTACAATACTTGCATACAACTTTTCATCCCCCCCTTTCAAAACCTTACAACCCTTTTTTCGCATTAAAAAGTAGCCTATGTCCTTTCTCAGGCTGTAAACTATCTGTGTACCAAATTTCATTTAAATCGGTTCAGTTGTTTTGGCGTGAAAGCGCGACAGACAGACAGAGTTACTTTCGCATTTATAATATTGATAAACATTTGATCTGCTGTTAACTATTGTATCTAATTACTTTTAATGTTTGAATGCAGCAACATTGCCGAATTACTGGTAAGCAAAGGCTACGCGACGGTGGTGAGGTACAGCAAAGATAATGACCAGAGGAGCTCCCATTACGACAAACTGCTTGAAGCAGAACTGAAGGCCCAGAAAGCCGGTATCGGCATCAACGCCAAAAAAGATATCCCTGCCCATCGCGTGCAAGACACAAGCGGCGACTCTGCCAAGGCGAAAAAGTTCTTCCCCTTCCTGAAGAGAGCCCAGAAAACCGAGGCTACAGTAGAGTTCGTAGCGAGCGGCTCCCGAATGAGGTTGTACATTCCTAAGGAGTCGGTGCTGGTGACGTTTTTGCTCGCGGGCATCAACTGTCCGCGAGGCGCGCGGCCCGTGGCGGGCGGCGGCGGCATGCAGGCGGCCGAGCCCTTCGGCGAGGATGCGCTGCTGTTCACCAAGGAGCGCTGCCTGCAACACGACGTGGTGGTCACCATCGAGGAGATGGACAAGGCCGGCAATTTCATCGGCTGGCTGTGGGTGGAAGGCGAAAACCTGTCTGTTGCGCTCGTGGAGCACGGCCTCGCATCCATGCACCACACCGCCGAGGCCTCAGAGTTCGCGCGCGCCATCAAAACCGCCCAAGAGAACGCGCTCAAGAAGCGAATCGGCGTCTGGAAAGATTACGTTGAAGTAGAAAAGGAAATCGAAAAAGAGAAAAATGCCCCCGTACAGGATAGAACTGTCAAATACGAGAAAGTGATCGTTACGGAAGTCACACCTGAAGGCAACTTTTACGCACAAAACATCGAGAATGGTGCCAAACTGGAAGCTCTCATGGACAAAATCCACCAAGAATTCAAGACGAATGCACCGTTACCTGGTTCTTTAGTGCCAAGGAGGGGGCAAATTTGTGCAGCCCGATTCTCCCTAGACGATCAGTGGTATAGAGCAAAAGTAGAAAAAATGTCTGAAGATAAAATGGCTCATATTTTCTACATCGATTATGGAAACCGAGAGGTATTATTTTATATTATTCTTAATTAACCTCCTATTTCTAAGTACTGTATAACTAGTGACTATGAGCTGTAGACCTCGCGAGTAAATATGTATCTTTTTTACCTTTTTAAACCGCCGTATTTTGAAACCTCCCCATGTTGAAAAAAAATGTAAAACTGAATCAAATAAAAATGCTAGATAATTGCCTATGATGTCTGGACTCTTATCTCAGCAATGGTAAAAATGAGAAATTTGGAATTTTAACAGGTTGTGTGTTATGGTATTAATTTGCCAGTTTCATCAGTAAAAGTTTATGAGCTAGGAAGCTCCTCTATGGTGAACGACACCAAACACAATATTCTCGTTAAAATGTGTAAAGTATAAATGAGTATCGTGTTTTCAGATAGTGAACTATTCGCGGCTAGCGAGCCTGCCCGCGGGCACCGAGGGCGAGGCGCCGTACGCGACGGAGTACGTGCTGAGCTGCGTCAAGTTCCCGTCGGACAGCGAGGACCGGCTGGAGGCGGTGCGCGCCTTCTCCATGGACACGCTCAACAAGAAGCTGCTGCTGAACGTGGAGCAGCGCGCCGCGGCCGGCGTCCCCGCCGCCGTCACGCTGCTCGACGCCGCCACCAACCTCGACGTCGGCAAGGTATGTTACCCCTCTCGTGCCGCGCTCAACATCGATGTTGTAGCGTACCATTGTACTAACTACTCGCAGCTTCGCATTAACACATTCGGTGCCGAAAACTCATTAACTCATTTATTTATATTATTCAATTACATCTCAGTTAGTCATTTACAATAATAATAATCTATATATATAAAAGAAGAAGCTGAATGACTTATCGGGTGACATATCAACGCACAGCCAAAACTACTGGAGCTAGAAGTCTGAATTTTGGTACAGTTATTCTTTAGGTAATGTAGGCGCCCGCTAAGAAAGGATTTTACGAAAATCAATCCCTAAAGGGGTGAAAAAGGAGTTAACAATTTGAATGGAAATCCGTCATATTTTAGCTAATTAACATGAAAATGAGAATTTTAGCTTCTGAATAAAAACAACGGCGCACTGCAAAAGCATTTTGAAAAAATCAACCCCTGTAGGGGTGAAAATTTAGTTTCGGGGTAGTTTTGAAATTCCATCCCATAAGGGGCAAAGTTTATATGGAAAATAACGCGGGCGAAGCTGTGGCGGGTTCTCTAGTAATTTATAATAATTGCATAACTTCAAGTCAATTGCAGAACATAAATTCGTCAAAGCTATAATATACCAGCTCGATAAGCCATTTTTTTAATTGCGTTCTGAAGGAAAATCTGGTTGTCGGGTTTTCTATGACTTTGTCGCCACGCCGAACGACTCGCTGGTCGGGTTCTTGCTATAGCAATTTTGTATGGAAGCAATTTTTCAGCGCCTGGGATGGGACTTGATTTTAGAGTTGGCACTCAAAGTGTTAAGAGGAGGGTGAACCTACGGCTTTTCATACAAAAGGCGATAACGATTTCCACCCCTTAAATGTTATCCTATGTTGACCAACTTTTGGTAGGTTATCATTCACAACAAAATCTAGGTCTGTACGTTTTGATTTTTTCACTATAATCAATAAATTCAGTTTTATAGCTGTTGTAGTATTCTCATACAAAACTATTTTCGACAATTAATTGACTTTGTTGATCTTTTTTAAATATTCAAAAACGTATTGACCTAGATTTTAGTCCGAATGACAACCAAATCAAAAATTGGTGGACATCGGTTAACATTTAAGGGGGTGGAAATTGTTATCGCCTTTTGTATGAAAAGGCTGATTTTTGCCGTTGGTTCACAGTCCTCTTAAACGTTCTTTTATTACGAAGCCCGTATTTACATACTTGGTACAATTGTGAACTGCGGCATAGACACGATCACAGTTCTGACCGCAACGGATGGCGCCTCAGACCAGCTTGGAACGTTTAATTGAAAGAATGATGGGCAAATTGGCCCATATAACCAATATAAATCTCATGTATATCACGTGAAAGCTAGTTACATAAGCTTCATTTTCTAATACGGGGACAAACTTGTAAACCCCGGGGAAGATAGTTATCACCCTTCAAATATTCACACACACAACGTTTATTACTATACTAGCTGTGCCCGCATGCGTTGCAATGCTATTTCCGTAAATATTTTTCCCAGCCTTCACAGTGTAGTCGTCATATTAACAATTACAGCAAATAGTGGGATCAATAAACCTACATATAATTCTATCGGTGATTGGGCTGGGCTCCATACATTTTTGCCCATCATTCTTTCGAGTCTTGACGTTGCATGAATGTTTATAAAATGGATTGCGTGCGCAGAACCTGATAAAGGAGGGTGTGGTGCTGATGGACGGCACGCGCGACCGGCGGCTGGCGGCGCTCGTGAGCGAGTACCGCGCGGCGCAGGAGCACGCTAAGAGCTCGCGCCTGGCCCTCTGGCGCCACGGGGACATCTCCGAGGACGACGCGGTCGAGTTCGGCGCGCGCCGTTAGCCACGCCCCTCGCCCCCCGCCCCCGCCCCCGCACCTCGCCGCACCATGTAACGAGCTCGCCACTCACAAGTGACACTGGTTTATATTGATATCGGTAACATTGCATAAATGTCACCAACGACAGCAGATAGGTGACCTACATACACTGTTGTCACTCCTTATCATTAAGATTTAACCGCATACTCTTAACGCTGTAGTCGCGCTAGGTAGCCACATGAATCTCATACTGGGGATGTCTCACTAGGCTGCTTGCTCGATCTGGACAGAGGAGTAACTCAGCAGTGGCGCAGCCTGCCTACAAGCCGATTCCTGACGGCTTTACCAAGCTAGAAAGCTCCGGCTAGTTGTCAGTGAACTCCATGTTACTCTAAATGGCAGACTTGCACGTACGGTTCTAATTCTTCCGGCTTCCCTTAGGAAATATTTGACGCTTCGCCACTGTAACTCAGAAATACTTAATATAATATTCAAATTAAAAATCATACCGCTTTATAAGTTACAAATATCACTGAATTTTGCTAATCTAATCTTCAAAGTTTAAAGCATTTCAATAATGTACGGGGTCACCTTCTCAGACGTCTCACCTGTCGCTTATTGAGTTAAGTTATTATGTGGTATAGGGCCGGGGCAGCCGCAAATAATTATTATTTATACATAAGCGCATATGTATCATAACGTCTTGTTGGCGATGAAGTACCGTCGCAATTCGCGAAACCCTATTTGCGGGGTTAATTATTACGATCAATTATATTTGTGAACCTTAACCTCCTGGGCACTACTTACCCTTTATATTGCTGCCCACCATGTATTTTTGTAACCTTTTCTAACAATTAGTCTTCTATGAATTGGTCACATTTTGTGATTTACTATGCCTATGCAGAAGCAGTAGTGTTCTTTTTACAAGACATTATAAATAAATCTGTAAATAACTTTCTGGATATACATATACTATTGGTTTTGAATATTTGTCTATTTTTTTTATCTTGAATGACTATCTGTTTCATATATGTATATCATAGAAATTATTGTACTTTTTGTGTGAATGAATTAGCTAAACTAAAAAATATATGTTTCGACCGTAATGAAAATATTTATGTACATACAGTTCAGTGCATTAGTGTACCAATGGTAGGGCGTTCTTTTTAATTTTAAGATGATAATTTTACATCAAAGTCGGGATTTAACTCATACCAAATTTCAGACAAATAATTAAAGAAACTTAGCAAGTGATAAAAATGCCATATTCAGTAATGCTTATCACTTATATATCATATTTTTATAACTAAATCTTGATATGTCGAGAAAGAGTATATTTGGATATCAACTATTAGGCCTGAGTTATCTAATCTCAACTATGATATAAAATTATGTTGGTTCACATGTGCACCTAACTGTACGTATTTGTTGCGTTAATTAGTAAACACTCAGGAGGTTAAAAAGTTTTGCCGATTAAAGAAAGTTTCGAATGGTGTGCGTCGCAACCTCGCGAACGCGGGCTTACATCAGCTCCCGGTCTCGGATCGCTCCACAGACATTCACTAACTGGGGATAAAATACCCTATAGCTAAAAAATACATAATATGTATATTTTTTTCTGCAAACCTGGAGTTTGTTACATTTAATAATAAATTTATTATATAAGTATAATAACAGACAAGCGGGCGTACTCGTAATAATTTGTTATCTCATAAAAGCTTATGAGTCATAAGTTTTTTTTATCTAAAGATTTCTTATTTATTTACTTGCCCATTATTGGTTGAATCAAGCATATTCCGATAAAAATCAGAGTTTAGTGAAAATAAATTATGTGTTAATTCGTATTACGTTTACAACATGTGTCAATATCGAGTATTTTTTAATTAATTATGTAAAAAACGATCATAATAAAATATGTGCAATCAATTATAATTGTCGTAGCACAGTCGCCCGGATACATTGGAACTGCGACACTATTGTTATTTAAACATGAAATTCCTAAAAACATAGTTTAATGTATTTGTCATATTACTATATTAATGTCTGTACAGTGTACCTTCTTAACAAGTTTGGTTTATTTGCATAATAAGTGTTTCTTTGTGAACGATGTATTTCAAAAACTTAATTCTATTTATAATGAAGCTGTCGAGGCGCGGCCGATCCGGTCCCTCGCGCACCTGAGCGGGGCCCACTTAACACCATTACATGATCATTTCTCAGCCTCAAACGTAAGTGAACGGGACACTATTCGCGCTTTACCTTAATTTTATTGCTTTCAAGCTACAAATGTCATTATCTAGTTTTACTTTTGTTTTATTAGATTGTATATTTTGTACTTTCACAGACTCTTCTATTAGCAATCATTTAAGTAATACATGTTGTCTAAGTCTGAATTATTATAAAGGAACGAACATCTCTGTTTACCATCATTGGAATTTTAAATGAATCATGGTTTCGTTTGCTGCTTACCTATTTCGAAACTTAAAACTTCTTATTTCATACTTAGGAGAATATTGTATGAGAGTCCTACCTCTTCTCGAGATGTTTATAAGGTAGGAGATAGACTTTGTTTACATATATTTGAGTACCATAAGGTGCGTGGATTGTTAAAAGGACTTGGTATATTGAAATAAATAATTTAGGAAATATGTTGTTTTATGAACACCAGAGGCGAAGCGTGAGGGTAAGCCGGTGTATCATTTCTTGTTCTAAACATTATATTATTACTCATTAAATTTTGTATCTACATAAAAAATATGTAATATGCAATTTTTATGTTAATACAATAAGTAATTAATAATAATAATAATGTTTGAGTTAAGAAATTATGCACCGGCTTACCCTCACGCTTCGCCTCTGATGAACACTAGCGCTAATCAATCCCAAACAAGTTAAGTCAGTAATCAACGGTGACGACTCGCGTTTAAAATAAATAACGTATTTAATTGGCTACCTTTGTTATTTTCCTAACAGAGGCATAACATTACAACATTACGTAACATTTGTTTTTGTTCATGAACTTCTACCATTTTTGGTAGCTTTTTAGGGTTCCGTACCTCAAAAGGAAAAAAGGAACCCTTATAGGGTCACTTCTTTGTCAGTCTGTGTCAATACCTTTTTCTGAGAAACGCGTGGAGTTAACAAGTTGACATTAATATGAAATACTCAGGTCTGCAATCTCATGGAACTGAGAAAAAATCAATCTAAGTCTCCGCAATCAAAAGATACGGCCGTTTATGCCATATATTTTGATACTCGCAAGGGAATCAAAACCTATAGGGTAACCCGTTAACCTAGAATCATGAAATTTGGCAGGAAGCAATGTCTTATAGCACAAGTACAGGAAAAAGTTCGAAAGCCGTAATATCGTAGATGCATCAAAAAAAAAATGTTTAACACATTCAGTGCCGAGAACTCGATAGTTGGGTTCACCGTTCGTAGCGCACTGCATGTGTTGACGGAATAACCTTTGCAAGGTTGCACAGAGATAGGAGCCTGGGAAAGTTATTTCTTGTCTTATTCTATAGGTAGGTTTTAAATGGTTACCAGGCTGTTAAAAGCTTTTTTTTTTCATTTTTAGTGTTCCGTACAAGGTACTGTCTGAATGTCCTACTTGGGTTCTACTCTTCCTTTTTACAGAATTAGAAATAATGTAAACAATCATGACCAGCCTTTTTATTGAAAAGTGCTTTTATAAAATATAACAAATACATAACAGAAAAATTACATAAATCTATATTAGCTGCTCTTATTTATTTAAAATAGCATATTTGCACAAAAAGACTTGAAATTCAAAGACTCGAAATCGTGTCCATTATTTCCAATTCTAAAAAAAGTATGAAGTATGAGTGTATAGCAGGTATAAGTGAATGCAAACTCCACGAATGCAATTTAATTCAAGACATTAAATAGGCTTTGGTTGGAGTCGTTGAATATATCTCTACCTATCGCACGGAACAAACGCCTGGGAACCATAGAGCACTTCTGGGCATCTTTGTACGAATAACTTATTGCTATATAATTTATATAGCATTGTACTTATTAGTTTTTAGGGTTCCGTACCTCAAAAGGAAAAAAGGAACCCTTATAGGATCACTTGTTTGTCCGTCTGTCTGTCTCTGTCTGTCTGTCAAGACCTTTTTCTCAGTGGAGGTAAGAAGTTCAAATTAATATCAAACAGGTCTGTAATCTCCTGAAGCTGTGAAAAAATCAAATTTCTAAGTCACCGCAATCAAAAGATATGGCCGTTTATGTCACATATTTTGATACTTTCAAGGGAATCCAAAGGGAATCAAAACCTATAGGGTACTTCCCGTTGACCTAGAATCATGAAATTTGGCAAGAAGTAGTGTCTTATTGCACAAATAAAGGAAAAAGTCTGAAAACCGTAAATTTGCAATTACATCACAAAAAAAATGTTAAACGGAATAACCTTTGCAAAGTCGTATCACACTCGACGATTGCACGGAGATAGGAGCTTGCGAAGGCCTTTTTTTGTCTTATATCTAAGGGAGGTTGTAAATGGTTACACGGTTGTTAAAAGCATTTTTTTTTCATTTTTAGGGTTCCATGCCTACAAGGAACTGTTTCTTTTTCATAGGTAAGCACGGAACCCTCGGCGCGCGAGTCAGACTCGCACATGACCGGTTTTTTATTACGTACGAAATACTAAACGCAATCGCTGCCGCTCCTTTTCCGCGAGACTTCGCTAAGTGCCGCACTTTTCTCAGTCTCTTAAACGCATATACTAGTTTGAACGACTATTAAAACCCAGTGCCTCAAACGCTCATGTGAGTTCATAGTAATTTTGGTTCGTTCCCTATCCAACTGATCCTTTTTTACCTGTGGCTATACTGCATGGCACTCAGTACCGTAATGGGGGATCGTTTTCTAGCGTAGTGTTACTTGAAACTTGAGTAGACCATAGGAGATCGTGTTAGGCGTCTTTCACGCTAACACGCGGGCGCGGTCACGAAATATCAGACAGATGGCGTTGAATGCAAGTGTTCACGTACGAAACGCACGTGCGCGTCAAGAACAGTCAGCGCGTCCGCCACCGCTGGTTGTACGTGAAGTACGCGTATAGCACATCCCAAGACCAACAGTGGGGCTCGGGAGATTGTAAATCCTCTTTTGAGACTACTTTTGAATAATGGTATTGCTAAAGATCATATTTTTAATGGCTTTTATTTAACTTTTTAGTTAGTTAATTATTTTGTTTGCAAGTGTCCACGAGCAGATCCGGGCACCCGGTACTTGGTTTACAAATAGACCTTCGATATACGTATTTTTTTCATGAGCTATAAGAAATTTTACATCTTTTAATTTCGGCTTAAGTTTTAATAATATAATATTGAATATATCTTTACTTATACAAATTCTTGCCTACAGCTAACATAATAGATCGCCCAGATGCGTTGAAGGCACTGGGTGAAATTCCGGGAAACGCATATATGCGTTGCCCGCAGTGAGTGCGTTAAGCAGTCCCAGGTCCCCCAAATTTCATTCAAAAGCTGTGAAGAATTTAGAATTTATTCATTAATTGATTTCAAAATTATCACTTTAGCTTTGGGTGCTGTTCTGGTTTAGTTTCGCAGGTAAGCTATACTATACAAATACCTAAAGAAATACGTTACCACCCACGGAAAATTTTGCAAGTAAAACAAGGTCTTTGGCATATAAGTAATCGTAAATAGTAACAAATACTGTAACTGTACTATTAGGTATTATATTCACAAAATTGGTCCACTCCTCACTCAACTCACTACACAGTATGCACTAATGTGTGTCTCGCCACATCGTCATCCTCTTCGTCGACGAGCGGTCCAAGGTTGGCAGGCAGCAGAGGTGCATTCACCAGAAACTGTTGTATGGAGAAGTAGTAATCTCTGCAAGTCCATGTGTTGTCATGCCCTCCTCCGGGCATAACGGCAAGTTTTTTACAAATGGCTCCACACCTGATGTACAGCTGATTTGCCATTTCTGGAGGAACCAATGCATCATTCGAACCGCAAATGACAAGCGTCGGAGCTAATACCTGCCCAATTTTGGCGATGGACATGTACTGTGAAAGAAAAAATTGACCACTAAACATAATAAATTGGGGAAACTAATTTTTAAATTAAATTTTACTCCTCTGCTGCACTGGGAATGAAGAAATAGCATAGAATGCGTGCAGATGCTTATCATAATGGTATGTCGTAAAAGTCGACTAAGGGACAGGTCCTCTCCAACATGGTGGACTATCTGTATGGGCGATGGGCTTATCACCTGTCACCATACGGTTCATCATACCATCTTAGGACTAATTAATCGAACGTGGCCACAAGTAGTCTTGTGGCTCTGCCCACCCCATTAGGGATTTCGGGCGTGATGCTATGTATGTATGTATATAAACTAATTTTCTACACCACTTTATAATCTAAAACTAGGATCTCATATATACCTATTTTTATTTAACTAGCTGTGCGAGTGTGATGTTTTATTCCAAGATATGGTCTGTCCGTCTGCCAAATTTCATCCAAATCCGTCCAGCCATTTGCGCGTGATGGAGGAAGTAACATCCAAACATACTTTCACATTTACAATATTAGTAGGGTATTAAAAGAAAATTAAAACAGACGGAGTTGTTGCCTAAAAAGTGCCATTTAACTTAATTCTGACTTTTAAACGTTATTTTAAATTAATTATAAAATTTGCTACATAATGTCATAAATTTCATAGTTTAAGGCAGTTATGACCGGAAACGTAAATTTTGTGTCAACCCACTTAGATTCTCCCCTATAAATGAGGAGTTAATGAGTCCATGAAACGACTCATTAACTCCTTGTTATAAATTTAAGACAAAACACATTTAAGAACAATATGTAGGTATCTAAAACAACAGCACTTACCTTGTTTTTATAACACAGCAATGGTAGAAATCTTAAGCATTTCCATTTAAGGATAATATGAGCCATGTCTGGTATGCTAGTGAATGTATTCTCCACAACTAATGCCCAAATTTTATTCCTGTACTCTAACCTGGATGCTAAATCGATGGCTACGGCCCCACCTATATATAATACATATATTATTGTAAAATGTGTTATTTAAAGTTAGTATTATTCATGTTTATTGAAAAGGAAAAATTTAATTAAACCTTGAGTCGAACTGATAGCTCTGGGAATAGGAAAAATTAACTCAATAATAGTAGTAGTAGTCAGTTTCAGACTCATATCGGCTGCAGCTGCAGTTGATATGCATAGAATATTGATAACACTGCATTTGAGCTTCTTCAGTTAAATTTGATCAAATTTTAGCACTCCCAATTCGCACGATCCTTTTTCTGCTCGTAGCGTAGCATAGACAGCCACAGCTTTTACAAAGTTAAAGGTAAAAATGGGAGGTGCATGAATGTCATGTTGATTAGACAACAGCTAAAAGAGACTTGAGTGCATGCAGGGTCCCAAAGTCAACCCTTACACAGAAACATATTAGGGATGTGGAGGTGACTGGTAAACGGGACTAGATAGTTCTCAAAAAAAACCCCACAAATACATATATAGTCAGATATAGATCATAAGTAAAGCTGTGTTTATTTCAAGTGTTCATAATGTCTCACAAAAGTTTTAATTTGACTATTTCATTGTCTCTCCATTCTAATCAAAGAGTGAGTTTTAAACTGGTTGATTGATTGAATGCTTTTTCCCTCAACTTCGTCCATGTATATCCTATGTCCTTCCCCAGACACCAAAGTAGGTTCTTGTCAAATTTTGTCCAAAACGGTTTAGCAGTTTGACCATCAAAATATAACCGACAGATGACTTACTTTCAAATTAATAATCAATAAGTAATAAGTATGGATAGAATGGAAGTATAGATTATAATTCCAAAATTAATAATATATATCTGAGACCCCTCATACATACCTAAGGATCTTCCAAATAATATAATCTTTGTGCGATCGATATCAGTTCTGTGCATGACATACTCAAGTGCAGATTGGGCATCTATGTAGAGACCCCACTCTGATGGAGTGCCCTCTGACAACCCATAGCCCCTGTACTCTACCATTACAATATTAATTCTCAACTGGTGATAAAACCCAGAAACATTGGACAGTCTGTAACAAACAATCAGTAATTAAAGGCATTTATACACACTGCATTTTCCAGTAATTGCATACTGAATCAAGAAACAACATATTTTTGGATGCTTTAGGACTCAAAGGTTGCTTGTGTATTGCTGCTCACTCAGTATGCACACAACTTATCTATAAAAAATTGACATGACACATACCTCTGTCCCATGTTACCGGCATTCCCATGGAAAAATACCATGGTGGGGATAGTGCTACTGTTGTTTGCTTGTTTTACAAGAAAAATGTGAATTTTGAAGCCATCCTTATTCTTTATTTTGACACTTTCATAAGGCAACTTAAAGTTGCTAGGTTGAAGAATAAACAGTCTGGAGTCCGGTGGATCATTTGGATAGTATAGGAGCAGGTCTTGGGCACTGTACAAGATCCCTGCAGCCAATCAAAAAATTAAATTACTATTTGTTAGTTGTCAAAATCATAGCTATCTTATTAGTTAGGTGAATGATGACTTCTAGAAAGCATAGCTTTCATCAACGGTCTTTATTTAACTATACTTCGCTCCTTCAGGATTATACAGGCTCAATGCAAAATAATGTCTAACCAAAAATAATCTTTGTTTAAAATAAAATCAGGTTTAGTTTTAAAATGAACGTATTTAGAATTGTGTCTGTATAATCCTGGACTTGCAACTTGGTCATGGCCTATAATCAATATTGCTATCATTTGGTTTGTATATTGTTATGTTTTGTCTTAATCTACTTTTGCCATGAAAGAAATGACAGCATATTATAGCAATACTCAAACCCACAGACTACAATTTGATTACACCACTGACGTAACACATTGGTAGGAGTCATGGTGCTAGCTGCCTAATACAGGCATTTCATGCCTGAGGCTAACTTACGAAAAAGGGGATATTAACTGAATGGTCTATTAGAGCTGGGGGCCGCCCCTTGCAGACTTAAGTCTTAAGCCGGCCATACACCTAACGATATGCTTGCACAAGTTTAGACTTGTACAAGTATACTGTAATGTGTATGGGAAGATACTTGCGCAAATTCTTCCCATACACTAATGTGTATACCACAGTATACTTGTACACGTCTAAACTTGCGCAAGAATATCATTAGGTGTATGGTCTGCTTTAGTTACACCAATGGTTTTGACAATGTTGAATAAAGGCCCAGGTCAAATAGGCAAATTTGTTTGGAGAATCACTTCTCATCTCTGCCACGCTAATTGGTACGAAATATGGCATATAAGAATAATTTCAATGACACAGCAACATTAGAGAACAGAGAAAAGAAATAATAAGAAGAATTTGGTATTTACCCATTTACAGACATTTTCAGTCTCAATCAACAGAAAGATTATTTTAATGTTATTATTCTTAACTGCACATTTATATAATGTTGAGGAGTTTTTTACATCAACTTGGCAGAAAAATAAATTAAAATATGATCAATTAAATTTCATAGTTATCCTGATTTTGTAAGTACAGGTATGAGGTTTATTTAGTAAAATAAATTGTTTAAGAACATGCTTTTTACAAACTCGATTACCGCCTACGCTGAGCTTTCTTACCTGATAACCCTAACATGAAAACGCAAAATGCAATCAAATATCCGTATAGGAAAAACACCAAGATACTTGAGATTAGTGTTAATATAGAAACATCCCAAAGTCTGTACAGTATGATCCAAAAAATGTGATTCATCTTTACACTTAATGGGCAAGACATTCAAATAAATAACAATGAGTTCAAATGTTAACTTTCAATAAAACGATATAAAATGCAACCACTAATAAAATCACTTTGTCACTTCATAGGGACAGCATAAGTTCATTCATGATTTAACATATAGTTCTAAATTTCGATAATAGAAAATCATTATATTTCAAAAAGTATTCCGTGTATAAAAAACTAACTTGCAATACTTCTAAGTCAAACAAGATGACATATTGACATATCGTATTGACAATTGAAATAGGTGCGTTTGCGTAAGAGTTTTAACGCGTTCACTTATAGCTCAAACTGTGCTCAAATTTATCCTAGTCTAAAAAGTATGATACAGCACACAGATAATTGACGGGTGCGAGAGGGACCAATGTTTTATGTGCGCGATGAACATTACAATATAATATAATAAAGGCTCGCGCACATTAGAGCGGGCCGCGCCGCAACGCATTGCATTATCTCATACAAATAACACAATAAATAAATCAATTATTTGAGAGTATGCATTTTTTTGCGGTGGGGCCTATCCTATTGCGCGTAAGGCTATAGGGTTTACTGGTTTACCATTTAATTGCCGACAAACTTTTTGTCAAATATCACTTCATATAGATAATGTTTCTCATATTTTCATTTCACTGACAATTCATTACGGCAAACAGTTACGATGTGTGCCTAGGGGCAACAATGTAAAAATCAGCCCCCGTAGCGCACTAAGTTTTATCGCGCACGCTACTAATAGCTAACTTAATAAAACAACAAAATTATAAGTATTTTTGCCATGCCTTAGAACAGTACGACGAAAATGTTGACATAAAACGCTTCAAGTGACCGAAACTGATTTTGAAAACTTCGCATGACTTTTTGAAAAATAGTGTTTTTGTTGTAAAAATTTCGATAATTTCATCAAAATAATACTCACCTAGAATTCGATCATTTTGTTGTTGAGATCTTAGAATATTTAGTGTTGAGATTGTTCAGAGATTTTATTCTCTAGAAAATTATGTCAAAGGCGTTAAGGGATCGATTTGTAAACTAGTTTTGATCAACAGATATTAAGAGGAGTGTGAACCTACGGTTTTTCATACAAAAGGCGATAACGATTTCCACCCCTTAAATGTTAACCGATTTTGACCAATTTTTGATAGGTTGTCAGTCAGAACCAAATCTAGGTCTATACGTTTTGGTTTTGTCACTATAATCAATAAATTCAGTTTTATTGCTGTATCAGTATTCTCATACGAAACTAATTTCGGCGATTATATGACTTTGTTGATCTTTACTTTTATTTACGTTGAATGTACCTACAAATGAAATAAAGCATCAGTTCTTCGTTTTATTTTATTTGTAGTAAGTATTATGAACCGACATTTGGCTCAAGAATGGCTTTTTTGAGAACATTTTCAATAGAGCACATGTGTTACTCGGCCAAAAGTCCGCGCATGACTAATTGAAAGCAACCCAATTGGGTTGCTTTCAGGGTTTAAATTTTGGGCTTGAAAGACGCATCTTTGGTTGTTTAATATCATTGGCGCTGAAGCCTTTCAGGGGGGCGGTAGAAGGTGCAGACGCAAACAGGGCCGGCAAAGCTGCCAGAGAGCGGTTTGGAGAAACAGGACCCCAATTCTCGGTGCATTCGAGATAATGTCACGGATAGCGTGACATAATCACCAATCATAATCAGGGTGCAGGCCCCCAATTCTCGCTACATTCGCGATAATGTCGATTTCGAGATTAAACGTCAGATTCATACAGTTGTGTCAAACGACTGTATGCACTGACGTTTAATCTCGATTGTAAGATTATTTCGAATGCACCGAGAATTGAGGTCCTGATTAGAGATCACTGAACGAGGTGATTTGCGACTCCTGTAAAGAAACTTGGAACCTGATATAAATGAATTATTAACACGTCACCAGACTCAGCCGTCACATTTTTTTTGGATGTTTTTATTTTTATAATAAACATTTATCAAGACATTGTGTTTGTGTATCGCCTCTAACTTCAAATTTACACCGTTAAAAAAATTACACTCCCGTCACGTTATATGAGTGCTGGCCTAGAATGCGCAGAAACCAAATGTCGGGTGTATTTGACATGCGCGAGAATTTTCACAACTTTTTCGCCGAGCTGTGGCCGAGCTCTTATAAAATGTGACGTCACCTGTAAAACCTGTTTTTCTCTAAAACTTTTATGAGGAATGGGTGGACTAAAAAAGATCGGGAGGCACTGCCTTAAATGATCACCGTAATAAACACAGAATAGAGGTTTAATGCATTTATTTACAGAAATTCGATTAAAAAGTCAAACAATCAAAGATGAAAATATTGCATTCTGTAACTAATAAAGACTAATATAATATACATTCGCATGATTTTTAACAATACATTTTTAAAACACATTTTGTTAATTCACAAGTCTAATTGTTAAAGGACATTACATTTCTAGAGTATTCGCTTATAAAATAAATAGTTGATTCAAGCCTGGTCCTAGATTAATCATTCCTTAACCCTTTGACCGCCACAGTCGGCTGTGGCCATCGGCAGTTTTCCGTACGCCACGATATGCCGTTTTCCATACATTTGCGTCGGCTACAGCCGTCGTCGAGCGCTCGTGGCACGCATTTTCGCCGTTAGCCGCGGCATTCAAAAGGTTAAGAACTATTGTGTAACCATTGTACAGTACAGACTTTAGAATCTTACACGATATACTCATACAAGAATTTTACTAATGGAAGATTAAGTTAATTGTACTCTTGTAAATGGTTGAATATTTAAAAAGGGTTAAGAGTAGTATTAAAAATGATGGACGGATTATAATTATTAAAAAAAATGTGTACTATGTATGACAACTGCGGCCTCTCTCAGTGCATCTCTTTCTTTTTTATTAGTATGAGAGAGAAGCACAGATAAGATGGGGATAACTTTTCCCGTCAACTTTGCTAGGGCCGCTGCTATGCAATGATGGTCACAGAAAGTGTGGTATAGTTCGCGTCACGTAAAACGACCGCTGGCGGCCGAATAAAATGTTAATATAAGGTGCAATATATTGAATGCGAAATTTTATCACGTACTTTTTTTTTAAAATAACAACTAGAAGATATTGTTTGAGAGGTTTTAAACGTAAAAACGTCTTCATTCGGTTCGGTTCGGTGGCTAATCAATATTTTCGATGCAACAAATTATGTCGTGAATTCGTGACGCGATAACTCTGTGAATAATGGACCGAAAGGAAATAACCGATTAAATTCTTAAGTGAAATTGGCTTCATAGCAGTATCAATCCACGAAGTCGCCCCACCACCTAATTTTACTTACATTTATGCAATCGTATTACGCAAAATTGTGGTGTGGTGCGTCCTCGTGGATTGGATCAATCTAATAACAATTATTAATATTGTATGATATTGCAAAGTTGTTAAGGAATACTGACCTATATGAGATAAAAGATACGGCAATCAGAGGAAAGGACGATCAAGGAGAACCTGAAAACCGCCCGAACATATCGGCTTTCATATCAAACATCCAAATTTGATGACTGCATACTTGAGAAATAGCGGTAGAAAATTCATTCAAGTGATTAACATGTAATATATAGGTATGTCCACGAGAGTTGAGGTGAATGATTACACACGAACAAGTACACAAAGCCATACAAAACAAAACACAAATTTGAAAATTCGAACGTAAGTGTGGTGAAGGAAGACATTGTGAGGAAACCTGCATTCGTCTGCGAAGTAAATCAAATACGTGTGTGAGGTCCCCAATCCGCAATGGGATCGCATAAGACGAGGCCATCCTTACTAATATTATAAATGTGAATGTATGTTTGTTTGTTACGCTTTCACGTAAAAACGACTTAACCGATCATCATGAAACTGTGTACACACATTCTCTAAGGTATTGGGAAGGATATAGGATACTTTTTATCCCGGAAAATATAGTTTCCGGGGAAATAACTATAACCGAATTCCACGCGGACGAAGTCGCGGGTAGAAGCTAGTACAAATATAAATATGTTAAACGGCTCTAACGATTTGGATGACATTTTGTATTTAGATGATGTTTTAAGTACTTTGCAAGTTATCTAGATAGGTGTCACCCCTAAGTACCCGGATATAACTTGATAAGACGTTTTGACGCTATAAACTGACGATAGTGCTTCGATACTACCCGACCCCACCCTCTTTAATCGCGCGTTTCAATTTGGAGTAACTAATTTAACGCATGTTGATTTTTTAGGCGGATGGACTTCTGACGACGGACGATGAATTCACAGTATTTATAAAGATGCAATTTAAATTTATTAGCAAAGATCGGTCGCAGTGGCTTCAAGGATATACATAAATGAGTACCACCGACAGTTATGAAATTCGGCATACATATATCATAATCATAATATTAGTCTCCAACACTATATTGGACGCTTTTAAAATGTACCGTCCCTCAATGCGACACGATTTTGTCGTCACGGTAACACCGTGGACGATAAATTAAAACCGTCTGCATACAATTCCATATAATTAGATCTCTATCGTGCCGACAATTTTTAAATTTTTAAAGCGTGCAATATTGTGCATGTATACAATTCGCATGCATTATAAAAATCATACATGAATACAAGTAAATGTGTAAAAACATTGTTACAATCGGTCAATAAATCATAATGTTGATATATAAGGCTTAGTTTCCAAATAGACAAAAGGAGTGAAATATAGAATTGTGATATCATAGTTCTTAAGTATCATTACATTATTCTTATAAAGTTTTAGAAAATTTAAAAAACACTACTTAGTTGTTTGCTCGTATTTGAACTATTCTTGACGAATCCAGTTTAATTAATGTATATTTTAATATATTTTCGTCAAATGTAAGGATTTAATACTTAATTATAAATTGAAGATCTACATACTTATAAGTTCAAGTGGACGAAGTTACGGGCAACACCTAGTCTTAACAATAAATTAAACTCTATTTCAGCAATAAAATGCATGTAAAGGCAAAATATAATAATTAAAGGTTAATAATTCAACCACTGTATAATATCCTAAATATGTATATTAAGTTAATTAAAAAAAAAACTCTATAAATTATTACGGTAGACTTAAACTTTTGTTATTTGGAGTGGAGATTTCAAAGAGCACTCATTCAGGCTCCATCGAGGGTAATTACTTGACCGTAGTTAGTAATTTTAAGGATGTGTACCCAATATATCGATTTGTATATTTTTCGCTGAAATTGAATAGTATGGTAATATTAGTCGTTTCGCATAAGTGTATTAAAAAAAAAACACTTTACCGTTCTTTTAAAGGAGATAAATGACATTTAGATCACATTCAAACCTGTGTTATTTGTACCGGAAGTTGATTAAATTACAAGAAAAAGCGAAA
This sequence comes from Tortricodes alternella, assembly GCA_947859335.1. Classification (NCBI taxonomy): domain Eukaryota; kingdom Metazoa; phylum Arthropoda; class Insecta; order Lepidoptera; family Tortricidae; genus Tortricodes; species Tortricodes alternella. The sequence continues at coordinate 13,057,127 of OX401970.1, read as the reverse complement.
AAAAAATCTGTCCCATAGCACTTTATAATCAGAAAATGTATTTTCTATAACTTTGTACTCTCCTTGATTTTTGATGAAAAAATTGAATTTGATTGATTGAATTTCCATGTGTCCGGACCGTTTCAAATACTGCATTTTGAATAATCATGACTCAAGTAGTCAAATCAGGTTGATTTTATTTCACATACTAATTAATTATTAATAATCACACAATTTGTATATTTTAAATCATTATTCGCACAATACTCACTCATTGCCGTTATTTGCTGCAACTGAAAAATAACTAGAAAAAATTATGTAGATGTTCTGCGGATTTGACGTGGTACACATCCTTAATGTACAATATTTGTTTCATCTCAGGCCCCCAATTCTCGGTGCATTCGAGATAATCTCACAATCGAGATTAAATGTCAGTGCATACAGTCGTTTGACACAACTGTATGAATCTGACGTTTAATCTCGCAATCGACATTATCTCGGATGCACCGAGAATTGGGGGCCTGGTCATTTACACTTCTCTCTTTATTTCATTTTTTTCACAGTGCATATCTTTGAAATAGTATAACCGTCTGGATTATGTAAAGTTTATAAAAATAGATTTCAGTTTAGTCACATCGATACGCTTTATTGCCTATAACAATTAAAATTGCAATATCACTTTTGCGATTTGGCGCTACGCGAATCTTGACAATATTTCAAGATAGCGCAGGTCTATGGATTGTCTATAAAATGAAACTCAACACTTGAAAACATTGCACCTTAACATATAGTCTTATTAACTATGCTAATATTTTCCTTATTAAACTACATAATTAATACAACAACAACAAAAAGCTAAATTTTCTAAAACAGTGTACATGCTCACTTACATTACATTAAACTATTTACTATTCTTGATTCCGTTCTTTTGTTTGTTAAATTCGTTGAAGAGGTCTTGTACGTCTTTCAGGGATCTCTGGATTTGTTTGACAAAGTTTGTCGAGCTCTGCAACAACAAATAACTCTTCTCTTACATTGGACTCTGGTGAACAAAGATCTCAAAAGAAGGATATGCCTATCAGAACAATTTCGTGTAACAAGTCTCATAGAAGGTTGTCAAACGCCAGCGCCATGGCTTAACCACGCACCCTATTGCTGATGTCTTAGTACTTACGACATACATACTAAAGTCTAATATTGCTTGATTCACACGCTTTCATATCATTGTCGGCGGTGGCTTCGATGGTGCGGTCTCACAGGTTGTGGAATTGTACTAGATACAGTGTCACTTAAACGGGTGTCCATGACCGTGGTTGCCATGCGACTGAACGTGCGATGGTGTCATATTCGCGATATGACACCTCAAAAGTAAGCATCGCGAGAATTGCTCTGAGCAGTTCCTTACTATTTATTTCAATGCTGGTGAAGGGTACTTGTAGTGACTCGCGAGTGACGAGCGGGTGAGATCATAGTATAAAGAGGGGGAAGTAGGTTATCTTCATACAAACGCACCGCGCGCGGCTTGTATGTGTGCGCCAAAGTATCTGTGCATCGCCGCACGCACACTTAAACAAAATCTCGACCCGTTTCCCCTTACTAAGCGAGTCGAGATTTGTTTAAGTGTGCGTGCGGCGACGCATAGATACTTTGGCGCACACATACAAGCCGCGCGCGGTGCGTTTGTATGAAGATAACTTACTTCCCCCTCTTTATACTATGGTGAGATGGTATCTACACCAAGGACCTATACACCCGGAGCCCAAAACGGAGTCCGCCATAAACTTGTACAATAGGGCCAATTCGAAAGTTTGTTCGCTAAAAGTGGCTAAACATGAAATTAGAAACGTCAAACTCGATTTTGACAGCTTCGTGCTGTACAAAATCGAATCAAACACTCGATAACACAAAATAAACGATCATCCTTAAATAAATAAATAAATCAGGGGAAAATCTTTACACAAATCGATCTAGTCCCAAAGTAAGCTCTAAAGGCTTGAGTTATGGGTACTAGACGACGATATCGTCGCTGCGCGTGCAATACCGCGGATGAGCACTTTGTAAAAACCGCGTATCTGCGTTTTTTGCGATTTTACAGGAACAGAAAAAAACTGAATAGCTCAGTCATTTAAGTCAGTTTTTTTCTTGTTCCTGTAAAATCGCAAAAAACGCAGATACGCGGTTTTTACAAAGTGCTCTTCCGCGGTATTGCAAGCGCAGCGACGTTATACATACTTACATATAGATAAATTAATACTTAAATACGTAGGAAACATCCAAGACTCAGGAATAAACATTCTTGCTCATCACACAAATATTTGCTCTCACCGGGGATCGAACCCGGGACTAGCGTCCCGGCTTCGGAGGCAGGGTCACTCCCAACTAGGCTATCCGCGTCGTCAATCCTTAAGATTCAATAGTCGTCGCTATGCCTTCGTTAATTAATAAACAGATTTCAAGACTGCATCACTTGATATGAATGGCACTGAACTGACTTTGCCAATGAACTGCAACTTCTCCTCAATAGCGTACTTGATGTCGCTGCATCGCTTAAGTACGCTTCATAAATGCGGGCCTAAGCCTGTTTGAAAATTGTATTCATTTAAACTTACAGTTTTGGGGCAGCTCTTTTTGCTGGAGACGTGGAAGAAGAGGATGTCTTCTCCGGCGATGATGTAGGAGACGCCGTAGCCGTCGTCGGCCACCGGCCCGAACCCGCCGCCCGCGCTGATGCACTTCGGGTGCTTCTTTAGATCCAGCTTGCTCGTTTGACCTGATTCATGGAGAAACATACCCATTTGTGAATGCGATTACTGGGTTGCATCAACCTACTTTGACGGTATCGGTAAAATTAGTGGCTCCGTGAGCTGTAGACCTCGCGACAAACTTCACTTTGCCGTTGGAAAACTGTTATCCTGATACATCGATATAAGTTGGGTCAGTTTACTAACACCGCAAATAAGTTTGTAATTGCAAAAACCTCCATATCTCCGCCATTTTGAAAAATGTCGAAAAACTGAATCGTCAAAAAAAAACTATATAATTATCGAACCTGCTCACAAAATTTCACGAGAATCGGTTGAGAACTGCAACCTGTAGACGAGAAGAAATGGACAGACGCCGGACATACGAAAGCATTTTTGCTCAAGCTAAAACGGAGACGCTTTGCGCGCTCGGTCGAAAACAAGAAACCGTCATATCCTCCCTGTCAGCCGGGCAATGTGCAAGAATCATTTGACACCCCTTTGTTAAAATCGCGTTCAGTAGTTTTGGCTTTAAGTGGTTACTAATCGAGTGATTCCATATACATACATACTCGCAAAAATAACCCTCCGTTTTGCTTTGCTGCAGTTGGGTGAAAATGGCACCATCTTCGTACAAATATTTATTTTCTTATTAACTTTAGTGATGCCATCAGAAGTCGGATTGAATCCGATGTTGCGTTGTAATTCAAGTGGAAATATTTTTCGTTTTTGTTGGAGATCGATGCCAACAGTTAGGATCGCTACACACTTTAAAGTATGAAGGAGTTTAGAAAAGTAGATTAGTCGCTGTCGACGTCGACACGATTTGAGGCCTTACTCCTCCTGCCAGAGGAATGTTTAGGATGCCTGTCTCATATGGAGTCCTTCTACAGGGGTTGAGTGCGCTCGCGCTCACAGCAACCCACGCACACAAACATGTCGGACTATTTCTGACAATAAATCGTGAGTAAAGCCGTGCTTATTTCTAGTCTTAGTAATGTCTCACGAAAGTTTTAATCTCAATAAATATGTTGTTGAATTTTTACCCGACGGTCTGCGCACGCATTACGCGGGAACTACTGTACGGATATTGATGAAACTTAGCCCAGTGATAGATTATATCTCGGGTCAAAACCTATATATATTAAACTCAATTTCCGTGCGTAAGTCTCGCTAAAACTCAAAAATGGCTTGACCGATTCGAATACTTTTTATGCTTTGTTCGCTATAATACAGGGGTGGTTTAAGATAAAAAAAAAAAAATAGGAAACAACTATGATCTAATCCCATGCGAACTCAGTTGCGGGCAGAAGCTAGTCTTATAATATTAGTCTATAATATTATGAAGAGCTAAAATTTGTTGGTATGTAGGGGTAATCTCCGGAGCTACAGGACCTATTCTAAAAATTCTTTCACTAATTGACATGGGGCATTGAACTCCGCTGGCGAACGCTCGGTTATACCTACTGTCGCTTCCGACCCGGAATCCATAATTCAGTGCGGTTGCGCCGAGCGAGCGCTGAGCGAGCACGTCACGCGCCGTATTACGAAAACAAGTTGTGTCTGTCTACTGATATAATATTTTCAGAACAGTGAAATAATGGCAAAATATTAATATCTTTTAATAATAATTATAATATTGTAATATTCTGGAGGACAGAAGATATATTCAGTCTCGACAAAATGTATGAATCTTTTAAAATATGATTCTGGAGGACATGGCATATTTTCGACAAAATTTACAGTTACCGAGAGAAAGCCATAACGAGTTCAATGCATACGATGTAGCGGGCAAAAGCTAATAATTCTAGTGAACCGGTTTATATTCACTGTTTTGATACTTGCCCTTCACCTATGGCTCTCTGGCTTGTTATCAAATTGCGGCGCGTGCAGCCAACGCGGACATAGATAACTACTAATGGGCACTCGGAGTCAGTTAATGAACGATTAACATGTTCCTTAGTGATTAGATTATATTATTATATGGAAAATTTTAAAAGGAACAAGCATTAATAGTTCATTATTTAACTTTGACTGCGGCCGTTAGTATACGAACTGCAATAATAGGCGTTCCCTGAAAAATTCTAATTAGTCCGTCATTTACATATTGATTACATATTTTTTCTTCTGTCAATTAAACAAAAAATTCAAGTTCCGCGTGACTTCACGACTTTGCTCCCGAACTTTGATGCGCGTTATCTTTGTCAATTTTGATTGATTTGATAAATCAAAAAAAATACGCGGTCAATATTTTTTGCTAATCTAACTGACTGACTAATTAGAATTATAATTCTTTTACCCAAGAAACATCCCTATTTAATAAGTACTTAGTCAAATGACAAACAAGAATTAATATTATAATTGTTGTTTTTGTGGGCCAAATATGTGCCGCTTCGACCGTGGCTAATCTATTGAGACAGCAGGATGTACTATCAATAGAACCCGCAGACGATCATGCAATTTCGTGGCCAATGACGTTTCCTAAGGTTGGCGGTTATGATACTGTTATCTAATAATTGATTCTCTTTGATAATAAGCAACATAAATTCAAGGATAACCTTATTGATCCTCGTTTGAAATAATGCTGTTTATTATCAAAGAGAATACATAAGTCACATTTAATCAAATGCTAATATCAATGTGAAATGGTATTTATGTCCGTATGTTATATAGTTTGCAATGTAATCATTATTTATTTAAACATAGCAGTTATATTCTTTCATTACGTACACAGACTATATCACACAGTAGTTTATTTCGGTTATGAGCGAGTTGCCTACAAAGCAAGATGCCTAACAAAGCAAGATGCCTAAGTATAATGCCTAAGCAAAATGTCTAAGTGGTTGAATGCCGTCTAGGCAAATGGTCTACTTGCTAAAACGACTACCAAGCAAAATGTCTAAGTAGTTGAACGTGTTGAAGACAAATTGCCTGGTATTTTTTAATTCTAAAATTAATGGTTATGAAGTTATTTAGGAAAATAGGCGTATATTGACCATTCAATACCTTATCTCCCAAACTACTTGGCCTAAAATTTTTAAATAAATACAGAACATAGTTTTTTACCTCTAGATTACAGGAAAACCTATAAGAAGTCTATGGTATGCAAAGTAACATAGGAAATTTCATATAGTTACGAAACTCCACGCGAGTTTAACTCGCACTTGTCCAGTTTTTTAGACATCCTGCTTTTTGGCTATCTTGCTTCTGAGACATCTTGCTTTTTAGACATCCAGCTTGTTAGGCATCTTGCTTTTTAGCCATCTTGCTTCTGAGGCATCTTGCTTCTGAGACATCTTGCTTTTTGGTCATCTTGCTTTTGAGACATCTTGCTTTGTTAGGCATCTTGCTTTGTAGGTAACTCGCTCATAACCGATTTTTTTTATTTACATCGTTCTTGTATAATCGTTCGTTCGCGCCTGGCTGCCGGTCCGACTACATATTTGCAACGACGAAGATGCAGTCTCTTTCTCGCGACTGTAACTCGCTTTTGGAGTAAGGATATAGGTATCGCCACGAGAGTTGAGGCCACGCACACATTCAACATTGCATGTAATGACGGCGAAGTTTTGAAATTAGTGTTCTTTTTTCGTACCGATAGCAAGTTCAACAGCAAACTGCAAGATTGACTAAAAGATTTTTCAATTTATTTAGCTTCAATTATTATTGTTGAAAATAATATCTGATTTTAATAAAACAGGTCATAATATTTATATACAGGTCAATGGAACCTAAGATTGATAGTTTGTCCGAAAACCATCCTTGAAATAAATCTAAATGAATCAGAAGATATGTCAAGTTTGAGTCAAGTGACTAGTTTATTAAAGCATATTTGTATTTTCTTGCTGTTTGTTTTACCTATTTTTCGAAAATATATAATTCCATCGTGCATTTAAATTACATTTTGTAGTGGTAGAGCCAAACAGTAATCCTCACTAGATGATTACTGTTCGAATGGGCCGGCTCGACCGGGGTAGTACCACACGCTCACAGAATATCGGCGTAGCTTGTTATTGCGTAAGTTGCGTGCGCGTTGCGACACGCCCGCGAGTCGATTGTCGCGCAGTGCGTCTCTGTCAAATTAGTCAAATATGTAAGGGATGCACTGAGCGACAAAGGACTCGCGGGCAGGTCGTGCTAGACGTGCAGAACGTGTGATCTTACCATGCGGCGTCTGGCTGGTGGAGAGCCGCCACGGCTCGTTGAAGACTTCCTGCAGGAAGGGCGACTCCAACTCCAGGTACTTGGAGACCACGTAGAGACAGAACAGGTGGCGGTCGATGCCGCGCCCCGCCATCGCGTCCTGGTAGCCGAGCTGGTGCCGCTGGCTCGCCTTTTGGAACAGCTCGAGTTTCTCCTCGATCTATATACACAGCTTGATTAACGGTATGTCTACCCAACATTGGTTTGCGCGTAATACTTAGCAATGCTAATGCTTTCTTTGCAAGTTAGTTACAGTGCCTGGCGGTAAATATTGCACATCGACCTTTGGAAAGAGAGAATCGGCTAATTTCGGCTACGTAGAGTCTTATCTCTGTCCCACACTACTTTTATAACGCTTGCTAGACGTGGTTCAGATGCGATAGAGTGTGGTCGTGGTCCAGTACAAAATATATATGTATATAGAGTTGATAAAACCCCAAACTTTAAATCACTTGAAGTTGTAAGATAGCATCTATAGGGAAAAAGGGAAACCTTTACGAGGGCAGTCACGTGAAATTATCGTGTATCGTCAGTCGTCGGATAAATATTCATTTTAGTTGCATACCTAATCGTCAAACATAAGAACTCCTCTTTTTTGAAGTCGGTTGAACAAGTAATTTTTATTTTGTTTAATATTTGTATTAATTTCATGTTGAATAGGAGTAAATGATATTTACGATAGAAAGGAAGTAGTTTTACAGCTCTATATAGTTCACGCTAGAATCAAAACAAAACAACAATAAAGTACTTAGTTCTGAATTCAAATTCTGATAAACGATAAATCTAATAATAGATGGACATGGAAATTAGCATTCGTTGGTATTCGGAAATGCGATGATTGCCGATGTGCAATATTTACCGCCGGGCACTGTAGTGTACGTCGTGTATTTTTTCCGTGTAGCGCGTACTATGTACTCACGGTGGAGGCTGGGTTCTCCATAGCGTTGACCCAGGCGGAGCTCTCGATGGTGCAGGGGCGCAGCGTCTCGGTGCGGCCCTCGCGGAACAGCCGCGTCATCGACGCCTCGTACGTCAGGCAGAACCGCCCCGCGTCCCGGTAGTACGAGAGCTGCAGGATTAGCTGGATGAACGCGTCCGGAGACACGCGACACTTCTTCATGAAACCTACAAGTCAACATTATAATTAAAGCGCTGACAACACCTAAATCGGCTTTACTTAAACAGTTTTTAACAAAACCTATTTGATTTGGCAAAGCGCAAAAAATATATGTTCATATTCTTTATATTATTGAAAACTTAACTAATACGAAAGCACGATTTGATGAAATCGATACGATAGAAAAAAATCGGGAAGTTACGCCTGAAATCCTCTTTAAACAGTTCTAAGTCTTCATATTTTTAACTTATGAGTCTATAATTAATAGCACTATTACATCATGCCCATACTCAAAAAATGCCTCATTTATATTTTACGTGTAGTGTGTATACTTATATAATTCATCCATTTTTAATTTTCCCAATATAAATAACCGCGCAGTGCTTCTCGTTCACTCCTATGCAAACAGACAGAGACCGATCGCTCAAGGTCATTGGCTGTTGTCAGCGTCTTAATTACACATCGATATATGATTAATACTAGGAGAAATGCTTTAGAGATTATATAAATACAAGGCTTCTGCCCGCGACTTCGTCCGCGTGGATTCAGTTATAGTTATTCCCCCGGGATCTTTTGAATTTTCCGGAATAAAATATAACCTATACCTACCTAGGACGTAAATTACGTAACTATATACAAAGTTTCATGAAAACCCGTTCAGCCGTTTCGGAGCTGAGTGGTAACAAATCACACATAACCTTTCACATTTATAATATAATACACACGACGACACGTTTGGCCTAGTTGGTAGTGGCTCTGATTCCGAAGCCAGCGGTCCCGGGTTCGAATCCCGGTAAGGGCAAATATTTGTGTGATGAGCACGAATGTTTGTTCCTGAGTCTTGGATATTTTCTATGTATTTAAGTATTTATTTAACTATATAAGTATGTATATCGTCGTCTAGTACCCATAACACAAGCCTTTAGAGCTTACTTTGGGGCTAGATTGATTTGTGTAAAGATTGTCCCCTGATTTATTATTATTATTATTATAATAGTAGGATTGAACTCAAGAACTCGATAACACTGCCACGTGCAATTTGCTGTGACAAAATTTCCTTTTTGCCGTAGCATGCCATTATGATTGGTACGAATGTGTATGACTAGCATTTTGTTTAACGTTTTCCACTCACCTTTTCCATACTCTTTGTACATCAATATCTTAAGGTCTACGTCGTTGAGTAGTTTTTGTGCGACGCCGTACGATATGTCGATCGCTTTGGACAGCTCCTCGTTCTGTAGGTCCCACTGGAGGCGCGTGGGCGCCGGCGGCGGCGTTTCCACGGACCCTAGCGTATTGCCGTCTGGGCTATATCTGTACACAATAATAAATAATCGTACATTCTGCAGCAGAAAGTGATTCATTATTGCGCCGAGTGTTAGTTTCAAGCCCGAACGCAAGTGAGGGCTCTAAAAACACGAGCGCAATAATACATCACCTGATTCGAGGTCCCATAGTCTGGTTTTCTTTTAACTACTGCAAAAAGTTGGAAAAAAGTAAAGTTAAAATCTACCGACGAACAAAGCATTTTTGCTCCCAAAATGAGAACTTTTATAAATATAGCCGACACTCGCACGTTCTCCCCGAATCTTAATATACCCTATTTATTAAAATCGGTCCAGCGGTTCAGAAGCTAAAGTAGAACTTGTATCTGTTCAATTCATTTTCATATCACGCCAATTTTTTTTATATCTTTTATTAACTTTTACTATCTTTTCAGTGAGTACCTTGAGCGTAACATTTTAGGCGGGGCATTCACAGTTCGATATGGCCGCCGACATAATTGTGTGTTGTTAATCTTTTGACAGTCCACAGGAAAGTGGTCAGCTCCGTCGGACTGTGAATGGGCGGAATGGGTGGTTGGGGGGTGTAAACTTCTTGATCAACCAACCAAATTAAAAAAAATACAAAACAGTGCAATAATGAATTTTGTATGCAACTTTATTGCTCTGGAGCAAATAAGTGCTGCTTTGTGCTGAGTACCTATTTAAGGACATAATGAAGCCAATTCGACAGTGTGTTTGCTAAATTTAAAAGTCACTAAAGTTAGAATAAGAATCGTCAAACTTTATGCAATACAAAATCGAGTTTGACCATTCATATTTTAAATTTAGGAAATTTTAAATAAAGAACCGTCTCAAATTGGACATAATGATGCAATTTAAAGCGTAGTCGGTAGAAAAATATTAAAAGACATATCGTAAGTTATAATGTTAGAATTTTCTTTAACGCTAATATCCGACGTCTACGACAATGGTCATAGGATGTCTCAAAACTCCATCTTAATTTAACAGCATTATCGCCCGCCGCCCTTTTTCAATAGTTAATCAAACATCGCAACGTTCCGTATGCTTACCCAATTTCTAATTCACTCCAAATAACATATTCCCATAAATGTCCCATTACAGGCGCGTCGGCCCTGAAATTATAAAACATTTGTATTTTCTCTTGTGATTATTATAACGAACAACATGGCATTCTGATGTTCCTCTCACTTACCAAGTATGCTCAGCATTGAAACCAACCTGAGAAAATGAAAACCTATATCAGTTACTCACAAGATGTCTTTAACAAACTGATTGAATCGGTTATAAATAGAAATAAAATAACAGAGTCAACGCATGGTATAATAATTATATAACACGTGGTATCGGGTAAGCATGGTGCGCGGTTATTAATTTAGCTAATACTAAAAACGGTAAAGTGTATATGATTTTATTGACGCTTTCAACGGCACGGCTAAATACGAAAAAGTACGTACGCCGACGTAAATGTATGGAAATCGTGTCGTCAGTGGTACGAAAATCCGCTGTAGTATAGCCGACTGTGGCGTTCGAAACGTTAAACACAAAAAAAGTGCTCTAGTAAAAACCACATGACACACATTTTGCGTGTTTTGCGGTCGGTATGTCAATAATTTAGCAAATGAATTAAGCTTTTTTTATGCAGTGAAAATGTAAAAAGGTACTTACAAAACCGTTGGTACTGAAGCAAAGGTTGAATGATTTATCGAACCAGCGGTCGCAGCCCTTGCCGTGAAGCAGAACGCGGCCGTACTCGTCCAACTTAGAGGGGTCGTTCTCATCGAACCCGTACTCTCTGTCATCTGCAACAATAGGGAGTTTAAGATAACCATAAACTACCCTGATGATAACCTTTTGCATACGGTGGACCAAGCAAGGCTGATACGAGGATAAGTCATCCCCATCTTACCCCTCAGTGGGTATCTCTCATACTATTATCGAAGAAAGAGATGGCGTGAGAGAGAGAGAGATAGGATGAGGAAAACTTGTCGTGCCAGCGTGGTACGTCCGCAAGAGTATATATCGCATATTTTTGCATACCTACTTTTACATTACTGCTGATCAGAAGATTGTTGCATCGAGCACAAAACGATTAGTTACTGCAGTGAGTTTTGTTTTGGAGCCCGAATGCCAATTGGGGATTTACTCAAGCAATATTAGACTTTTGTACGTATGTTGAAAGAATTAAGTTATCAGCAGTAGGGTGTGGTTAAGCCATGGCGCTGGCGCTTAACAACCTTCTATGAGACTTATTACACGAAATTGATTTACTGTCATTAGGTACAAATGGAAAATCGTCAACGGAAATAACCATTCTGAAGTTGGGTCAAAAGTAGTATCCAAAGTGAATTTAGTCAAAAAGTAATTATACATACATAGCATCACAGCCGAAATCCCTAATGGAGTGGGCAGAGCCACAAGACTACTTGTGGCCACGTTTGATTAATTAGTCCTAAGATAGTATGATGAACCGTATGGTGACAGGTGATCAGCCCATCGCCCATAGAGATAGTCCACCATGTTGGAGAGGACCCCTCCCTTAGTCGACTTTTACGACATTCCAGGATGATAGGCATCTGCACGCATTCTATGCTATTTCTTCACTCCCAGTGCAGCAGAGGAGTAACCAAATTTATTTTCTTTGTAAATTAATTAAATCCGAATGGAATTTTGTCGAATAATTTCAAGTGGACGATTTTCCATTTGTACCTAATGACAGTAAATCACGAAATTGTACTGAGTAATCCTTCTTTTGAGGTGTTTGGTTGCAGTGGTAAACAAGGCCGTGGGTGCTCACCGAGACAGACGTTGAAGGCGGCGCGCTCGATGCAGTGCAGCGAGGTGCGGTTGTGGCCGCGGTTGAACATGGTCTGCCGGATGTGCGCCCAGTGCGAGCGCTCGCCCGCCGTCAGCGCCGCCAGCTGCTCCTCGCCCGCCGCCGGCTTCGACTTGTCCTCCAGTATCTGCTCGATTTGACTGCGAACAACTTACACCATTTAGACTGAACATGTCGCGAAACAATACCTAACATTTATGAATCTAATGTGACAATTCTTAAATTTTACTAACACAATTAAAATACATGCGCAATTGTTAAGTACAAACTAGACACGCGCCATGCCTAAGTGCCGCCGCAGGGTTGCCCAAAAATTCGCGCCGTCATAAAAAAATAGTCTTTCAATTGAAAACACAATAATATCTACGCATGCACGCATCAGTCACGCAACCTTAAAAGAGCTGCAGTGTTATCATATCTACGTAGTAATTTTTGTTTCGAACACTTCTTGCACAACTTGGTTACTTAATAGTCTCCAAAATGTCCCAGAAATAGATGGACTGATCGAAAGTACCAATAGATCGTGATGTTGTAGCTATCACCAGCCTGAATTAGAAGCTGATGTATGAAGTGAACAAAATGTATGAAGCAATAGGCTAGTTTCCTGAAAAATTCTAATTAGTCCGTCATTTACATAATAAAAAAATATTGAACACATATTTTATCTTTTTTCAATTAAACAAAAAATGACGAAGATTTTGTACACTTTTACCATTAAGCCCCCACTTCCGAACTTTAATGCGCGTTATCTTTGTCAATTTTGATTGATTTGATAAAGCAATAAATGTGTTCAATATTTTTTGGTAATCTGACTGACGGACTAATTAGAATTACAATTTTTTTTACACCAGGCAAATTCCCTATTGTTATAAAGACTAACCTAGAGAAATATGAGAATAAATTACAAAAAAAAAAACAAAATGTCGCTATCACAATGATTCGATATCAGCACTGTTTCACCCTTTCCCTATATTCAATCCGTGGATAGCTTACTATCGACTTACTATTACGAAATTGCCAAATGTCAAATTTTAACCCGTAGGAACAAAACCTATCCGCGGATAGACTATTGGGTTCGGCCATTGGAAGAAGTAAAAATATGTGAGGAGTAGGAACTACGACATTCTCCCCGGCCAAATATAATCCATAAGAAATAAATTATACTTGGAATGTTAAATTATGCAATATTTCAATAAAAATTAACAAACGCATCTAAATGACCGCTTCATGCACATACGCCAGTTTATAATGAACTAAACATATATTATATATAATTACATATAAACGGTACTTAATCGCGTAACTTAAAATTGTTATTATCAGTCCCGTGTACGTGTAAATATGTATTTAAATTGTGAAAGTTTTAAACAAACTAATATATATAATATTATATATAAAATTGTGCATTACGTAACCGATCTAAAAACATCATGAATAAAAACATTAACTAATTTGAAGTTAAGGGGTTTTTTTGCTATGAATAAATACGTCACTCGACCTAGTACTACCCAGCGCGGAGACTGAGCGTATAAAGTGCGTTTATGTAATCTACGGCCTTGACGCCGCGAAATGAGAATAACTAATTCCGTAATTTTTATTGATAACCGCCACTGTCCTCGTTACATACTTATATTTCGTAGATATTGGCCCTGGATGTTGCGACACCTTATTTAAAAGTACAATATTACTGCCACGAGACGGAAATATATTACTATTCATACGATGTAGGGCATATTTTATATTTTTACAGTAGTTGTTAATTTAAGATATAACTTTTTATACATATGTTTATATTAAGCTGGTTTTAAGATTATACATATATTACGATGGTCAAATAAAGTTATTAAATATGAACGTTTTTTCAATAATACTTTTTAGGGTCCGTACCTAAAAGTTATGCGCCCTATTAACAAGCCTACTATATCCATCCGTCCGACCGTCAGACGTGATCTCAGTAACGGTAAGCGGTAGAAAGTTGGAATTTTCACAGATCATGTATTACAAATAGCCCTGCCTATATCCTATATGTGATTCCTGCGGTCCTACTACTACTTATAGGAATGGCTACTAAACAATTTTTACATGCTAAAAACAAATAAGTCAAAATCATGATCTGATTTATTTCTTAACACAACCGTTTTTAGCTAATAACCTTAACGACTAAAATAAAAAATACGTAGTAGGTCGCAAAACTTTTGCAATATGAATATTGTATCATTTCACATGAGACGTGGAAACGTAACAGAGAGGATAGCACATTCGCGTCACCTTGCAAAACCGTATTGCTACAAGGCAGCTCATCGGTGCGTAGCGACTTTGAATGTACCCGGCATGAAATATCACTTAAAAGAATTTAACGAAACCACCATTTACAACACAAAATTATGTTAGAACTCAAAGTTGTAGTTAAACAAGTACTTATATATATAATATATATATATATATATATAATTTTAGTCAAACGGTGTTATTTGTAAAGAAACATAATGATCATGCAGATAATGTAGGTACTTTAAAGCTAAGACATTTCATTTGACATCCATATCTATTAAGTTGATAGAAAAAAAAAAAATGTAGTTCGCCATTTTGTTGCGGCGATCATCTTGGATTTGCATTTTTTATAGTGTACTGTATTCTACTGGTCATGCCCTTTCATTTGATACCCGTATTGAGATAGTAGTAAAAAAATAAATTATAATTCGCCATTTTGTGGCGGCGGCCATTTTGGATTTACAATACTGAATATACATAATGGTAGTGTCATCAAAACTAAAGATGTGTACCGAATTTTAGATCAATCGGGCAACAGAAAGGGGGTAAACTTTCAGTTACTAAATTTGACACACACAAGACACAAACACGCTAAGCTAAATAAAGCCGTTTTATAATAAAAATTGAATTTTTAGAACATGCGTTTTTACCCCTTGCACTTTAATATTATAACGTCATTATGGGGTTATGTAATGTTTACAAAATTTCAGTCGATTCCGATGACTAAAACTGCTTCGAAATTGGCTTTTAAGATTTGTCCTCAAACAATAGGTTATCAGTCTCAAGCTTTCAAATTAAACCGTGTTACAACCTCTTTTTATCATCTTTTGTTAAAATGTAACACGCTTTTATTCGAAAACTTGAGACTATGTACACAAAGAAGAAACGAATTTTAACCTTAATTCAGATCTACGTAGGTCTCTTTTACACAGTATGCTCTGTCCTATATGTGTCGTTAGGTTTTCGTCCAATCTCTAATAATAATAGATAACTCAGATACCGAATCTTCTCAAAACATGAAACAGCGTTATTGTTATCATACTGATAAGAATAAGTATGAATAAATATAATTGTATAATAAATAATAGATTGTCTATCGTATTCATTGTGTTGTCTAGGATCTAGCTTTACAAAAACGAGGAGTGACATTTCTGTAATTATTAAGGAATTTGTGTAAGGGACGCCTCGCTGTTCCGGCTCGCAGTGTAACATCTATATAATAATCTATATAATAAAATCGAAAAAACAGAACGAGATGAAAAACAAAGGAAGAAACGAGACGGTGCCTTACAAAATTTCAAGAACTTTTGGATCACGTTTCTCGAATACAATGCACGTTTCATTGGGAAAAACGATTGAAATCTATTTCCTAGATATGGGAATAGAATGTAATCCTAAAAATTACCACTTTCGCTGCGTATTTTATCAAAATCAGCTAAAGAAAATTCGTCGTTTCACTACGCTCGGCCATTGTCGGGAACTCTCCGTTACCCTCGCTATATTTCGCCAAGTTGAGTATTAATATTTTGTCATTGACAAAGTCTGTTTGTTTGTTATGTTGGTATATGCAGTCTAACTCCTCTATGCTCGCACGACAAATAAAGTGTCAAAGCACGTAACTAGTGATTATATCGGTACTCTGTGTGACAACTGACAAAAGTCAAACAAATTGCAATGGTTCGGTGATGCCCAGAATTGTGAATATTGTCTTATCATATGGCTAATTCATACCTACTATTCAGGCGCGGTCGCAGCCTGAAATTTGGGGGGGGGGGGGGTCACTAATAATAAAATATGTCGAGTAAATTATACTGTAAATTATATTTTTAAACTTGATTTTTCTATTTGACGTGTACGGTTTTGGGGGGGGTCATGTCCCCTGTGACCCCCCCCCGGGACCACGCATGCTACTATTTCATTCGCGCGAGTGGAACCGCGGGTACATCTAGTAATGTAATACTCACACTTGTATCTCGGCGGGCTTGAGCAAGCGGCCCCTGGAGTAGATGACGAGCTTGAAGTACCGCCCCTTGTGGTAGACGGTGATGTGGCTCGAGTCCTGGTAGTGCACGATCTTGTCCGTCTCGACGCCCGGCACGCGCACCGTGTTGAACAGCCGCTCGTATTGCCACGAACACAGCGGGACCATGTTTTGTAGCATTATCTGGAGCATCAAAAACTTATATTGATAACGTACCATATTGGAAACCTCGATGTTTTGTTTCATTCATGGTTTCAAAAAACAACAGGAAAGGTCGCTAATTAAAATGGGCTATTTCCATTTTCCCCGGTGGAACGTCCATTCGTTGGATACGAATGGGATAAAATATTCCCATGTGTACCCATCACAGCTAAGAATTTAAAGGTGTAATATTGTTAGCAGATATAGGCGTAGGTCACTGATTTAATCTAAAAGTAGTATTTTGCTCTTTGTGTTTTAAAAAAATCAAGCATTGCACATTAGATCTTCAGTCGCCTATAAAAGAAGTTACAAAAAATATCACTTGATTTTGTGCATAAAAGAATACAAAACGTAGCCATTTAAGAAAAGGAGACGGAAACGTTGTGATTTCAATAATTCTGCATCAGCTTCTTCCACAAAAATGACTGATTTCAGTGTTGGCGAATGTTTCGTATGGAAAGTAACACGGAGCGACCAGCTCAATGATAGAACTTACCGGCTCCAACTCCTGTCTATCGATAAGTCTTCGGAATTGCAGACAAAGGTATATAACCACCCCCGCACGCGCTGCCTGTATGCTCGTAGGCTTTATGAGAATGGCATCTGTTCCATAAAAATTGGAGTTCACCATAAGAGGCGACCTCCCTCTTAGGTATACATATTCCTCCCACCAATCTGACACGTAGTTCGACGACCACCTACGATTAATAAATAACAATTAGTTTGCTGTTTCCACAAAACCTACCGTTAATTTATTTGGTTATTGCTTATCAAGAAACAAACGGCGTTATGGAATATATAAGATAAGATTTGTTTTAAATTAATTAGACCTAGTTTCCTTAAGTAATACGGCAATAAGTTTAAAATTTCAAACAAAAGACAGTTTATGTGTTTTGATTACCTAACTTTGACTAAAATACACCAAAAGTAACAATAAAGGTACACCAAAATAACATGTGAATTCTAAGGTTTCGTGGTTAAACGGTAGATGAATCAAATCGGCGATTACCATGATTTCAGCACGAGATATCTTTGGAGTTTGACCGCGATTGTCTCCTCGAACTCTTTCGATAATCTTTCCACTCTGCTGTAATCGTCGTCGGTTAACAACGGCCGGACACTGATCAAGTACTGCAAAGGATTGATTAGTAGGTAAGTAATCTAACCGTCCAATTACTAAGGGCGACCCTGCCTGCGTCAACAGATTGCGTAACGGGAACTGGAGGTCATGCCGGCACTTAGTGTGACCGCGATCCCTAGTTACGCTCATCTACGGCCATCCACAACAAAACGACTCGTTTATCCATACTGAGGCAAACTTTATGTTATTCAGTTTGTAGAACGCGACAAACGTCAATGGGGAAGATGCATAAAAATCAAAATGAGGTTTAAATGATATATTATGAAAGTAAATGTAAATAAAAACATATTCATTTTTATTTGTTTAAGGGTCAAAATTAGTGAAAAATATATATTGGTTCATAGTTCTGATTTTAGTTTTTTGGACATTATCATCAAATTTATGTCATGTTTTATTTCTACGATGTTGGTCTAAAAACGGTATTTTCGGAAATAATTGTAGATTTCGTTTAAGCGCAATACATTTTGTACAGTCTAACGAATGCTGTGACGTTATAGTTGTCGTCCATTTTGTATGGAGTGTTTTCGCGAGTAGTGGCATGAACAATGACTTTTCAAAGCTTCATAGCTCACATAATAATGTGTTGCGTACACAGATCGGTTTCTATTACTGATCACTTTCCAAAATAAGATGAAAATTTTTTTATGCATCTTCCCTATTCTGTTCTTACATTACTTTCTTCAACCAGAAGCTTCGTAACAAATACACCAGATATTTATAATGCAGAATGTTGTTTTATTATATGTGCAATAAAGAGTTTACATACATACATACATATTCATAAAATTATAGTGCCGCGGTTTTCGAGGTTACCGAGCTGTACTGCATTTACTTATTACTATACAATTTCTCTTTATACTTTCATATCGTTTCATAATTAACCCTTTGACCGCCACAGTCGGCTGTGGCCTTCGGCAGTTTTCCGTGCCCGTGACGCCACGATATGCCGTTTTCCATACATTTGCGTCGGCTAGAGCCGTCGATGAGTGCTCGTGGCACGCTTTTTCGCCGTTAGCCGTGGCGTTCAAAAAGTTAAAACAACACAATGTTATGTATAAAACACGAATTTTCTGGCGACTCTCTTAAAATAAAGAAGATAAAAAAGAATTACTCATACTTACTCTTTTCATGGTGTCCTTCACACTGGGTAGCGGTAGCCGTGGCAGTGATCCCTGGAAACTGTATAACCTTGGCTTGTTCCACCCAGATAAAACTTTTACAACGCTAACCCATAGTTTTGTTTTCAAGGATATCTTTGAACCAGGTGCCCGAGATTCGTACATCCAGCCCTAAGAACAAAAATCAATTAAATTCAAGTAATCGATCATGAAAAATAGAAGTAATCTTTGTCATCTCATCATTGAGTGAGATTTAATACCTTGTACATAAGTAGCAGCTTCAGCAGATATCTCATAAGGAATATAACAGAGAGCCACATAGTAAGGGCAGCCAAGAAGCATGCTACTACTTGCCACATAGTTGTGGTTCTGAAAAAATAAGGTTTGTTAAAGCTACCTTTCGACAATCCTGTTAAAACCACCCACAGCTATTATAGCTAGGGAGCTGGGTGCCAAAATTTCTATATGATTTGTGCGCTTGGCAGACCTGAATTATTCGATTAATGACAATGTAAAGAACCACAGAAAAATAGTCAGCCACCATGGTAGCGCTGCGTTTTCAATTGACAGCGTTTCAAAAAATTAAAAAAAAAGGTGTGCTTAATCATTTTTTCGTGTCTGCCTCTTGGACTGATGGTCAGAATCATCCTTAAAACGATGAACATCGAAGAGGCAGACGTGCAGGACTCTGTTTTATAACGGGACGTAGTTGCAAAAATGTAAATGAAAAAAGCTATACTAAATCATTTGTTCGTCGTTCTCGTTTCGTCCATTCATTCATTAGGACTCCCAGAATAGAAAAAAAAAGTTGGCAGACGTCTACGGTCGCTGATTTTTTTATGTACGATTTTTTAAAGTTGTAATTCCAAAACGCAGGGACATACCACTTTCATTTACTGGACCAAATCGATTTGTATTGTCATAAAGTTTCATCCCTATCAATATGAAAGACGAACAAATCATATACCAAAATGGCACCCAGCTCCCTAACTATTAAGGTATAATTTATTTAACGCCACGTCTAATGCGCCAAATTCATCAACCATTTCTGACAAGTAACACAAATTTCAATCTTAATACGTTTTATTTACGACGCTGCACTTCGCTCGTATACTGAACCTGATGGCTTGGACTCAGTGCTGTGCTTTCTAGTACAATCGAACGAGAGACCAATAAAACCGACGAAAGATAGAGAGATAAACGGGTTTAACTTATCCCCGTATATTTTACTTTACTAGAGCCAGGATTCTAGTTTACGGTTCTATTTTTTACATTGAAAGTTTTAGTTGTTTTCCTCGCATTAGTTATGAAAAGCACGATACACGTTATGGCAGAAAAATCGGATCTAAACTCGCTAGTCCAAGATTAGCTAACCTACTTTATATGCCTATAATGCCCGGGTAAAAAATATAAGTAATAGCAACCTAAACTAGATGGCAGCCAAGATAATTTTAGATCAGGTTGGTTAACACGATCTCTTAATGCGATTCTCTTTAGGCCCTAAACTGAACTGCGTCGTTCGTACAACGTATGTATTTACATATATATGTAAAATATACGGTGATGGATGAAATAGCGGCACAGTTCAGCTTAGAGCCTAAACTGAATCGCGTTTAGAGAGCCTGGTAACCTCCAGAAGCTGTTTAATTACATATCAGTGCTCTTTATAATAATTTGAGACCATCTTACCCTGGTAACACAGTTAGTGTTTTTTGTACTAAACCGAAGGGTATATTAAGGCCTCCAAAGTGAGCAGCTACCAGTAGGGTCCATAGCACATACAGAGATTGCAAATGTCCAGGATACACTCCGTTGAGGAAGCTATTCTGCAAAAGATAAAAAAAAGAAACATAAAGAACCTAAAACATGAAATTTTAGAAATAAAATAGTTCAATCAGAATACAATGCCCTGAAGGAGTGAGTCCATTGCAGTTGCACTTTTGTTAGATATTAATGTTATTTACATTTAATTAACGGTTTGATGCCCTCGTTTGGTTTAATACCTAGGTGGCATTGTTTGCATAGCAATAGGCATTCTTATGTTTTGTTACACTTTATCAGCAGGTGCAATTTCATCTATCAACATACCATGCTTTATAAATTAAAGAAAAATGAATAAATTATGTTTATGTTCTACATCCAAGGTATTTTTGATATTAGTTATTCATAATATATGTTGACGAAGCATGTTGTGAATTAAATTTTTGTTAAAATTGTATAATATGTTGTGTACGTCTTGTTAAATAAATAAATAATGGTACTCCTTATCATAGTTAATATGTATATTCATTGAATAAGGCAACCAAACAAAATATTTAAATTACAGAGCTATTATAGAACACATAAAAAAATGGTAGTTATAATTTGAGATGCAACGGATAGTGGTTTGGCAGGATACCGAATAACAGATATCTGATATGGCCATTGGCCGGATAGCCGGATATCCGGCCGCACACGAACTATCTCTACGCGATTTCAGACTAGCGTTTTTTCTGCGCGTATAAGCTCGTTTCGAAATACGCGTGCTACATTTCTCGTTTCAAAAAATCGAACGTCCGTCCGTGCACGCACCTATTCGTAGCTTACTTACAGAGCTTAGTGACCGAATTCTTAAGAATATTAAAGATTACATAGTTAAGCCACTCGACTTAATTTTTAACCTAAGCATATCGTCAGGCTCTTTTCCGGAGGCTTGGAAAACAGCAGCGATGGTTCCATCCATAAAGGGGGTGCACGGCGGCAGGCGCCCTGGAAATTATCGCCCCATCCCTTTCCTTTGTAGTTTCTTCAAAATGTTAGAAAAGATTATAAACAATCAATTGGTCAGGTTCCTTGAGACTAAAAACCGACTTCCAGAGAGGCAATTTAGCTTTCGGCACAGGTGTATGGAACAGGCTGTTGCTCTGCTGGTGTAACTAATTTCTTCCTACCTTGACAAGGGAGTAACTTTTGTTTCTGGATCTGGCTAAGCCATTTGATACAGTTTCCATCCCGATTTTGCTTAGGGAGCTTGAACTGCTAGGCATCAGAACTACTGCCTGGAACTGGTCTAAGAGCTACTTTACAAATCGGAAGCAGTGTGTACAACTTGGCGCCTTAGTCAGCTCACCAGCACCGGTAACTTTTGGTGTCCCGCAGGGCATCATTCTAGGTCCCACCTTATTTCTTATCTACCCGAACGACATGATTTCCTTACCCATCAAACAGACAGAACCCGTTCGTTATGATGATGATATTTTTCAATCCATATGTAATATAGGAGATGAATTTTCAAAAATTCTTTCTTTTTGCTCATCTAAGTTATATAAGGAACTCCCGTGCAAACTTTGATGCTTCTAGACCCACTTGTTTAGGCTGTGCGTGGTCGTCAGTCAGTGTGAATAATTTTATTAAGTAGATTAAATTACATAGATAGGTATGAATTTCACACAATTACTTAAATAAAAAAAACATTGAATTACTATCTGTAATACGTAGCCTGTACTATGTGAGACCAGGAATAATGATAGATATTCTCAGTGAAATTCTCGATCAATCACATAGCAAACCATACCAATCAACAAATCATGCAACCTGTTAATGAAGGCCTGATCAATACAGCTCTCCTAAATTTTGGAAGGAAGGGCATTGTACAGCTTTGAGACCCATTACTAATGGCCTTGCTAGATTTTGTGAGTCTTGGGTATAAGTACAGTTGGCGTTTTATTGGGAATATTATTGAGGTTTAGTCTTACGTAATTACACACCTCCAGGATATATGTATATGCACGGAAGACTTAATATTGCTATGTTAAATGACTATCTTCTTAGCAAGGTGAGCCCATTCCATGTGCTTAACTATTCAGACTGTACGCTTCTGCGATCGAAATGCTCTTTCGCAGTCATCTGCGGTACCCCACAAGTCTGACCGATAGTTCAACACAGAGTGGAAGTAACCATAGAACACTTTCATGATGTTGGTTATAGAAAGGCTAGATTGTAGTAGGTGATAGCCATCTGTAGGTGGTGCAATATTCACAGCCTAAGTCCCTAGGTCCGACCTGACTGTAAAGCTGAAATACTTTAAAATATCAATCTGCGGTCCATAACATCATTACAGGTAACTCGCAACTATGTTCATGTGATAGAGTTGAAAATGCACTAGGTTGGTATTTTCAACATTCACACACATTTATTTGATTACATTAATAGATAAGTCTTGATGAGAATATAACTACTTATCAAAGTAGCTTCATCTCAAATAGTTAATTTTCAATCAACAGAGTCTCTGCAATTTTATTTATTATCTACAGTACACCTTACATTATAGATACATTACCTATATATTGGCTGATTAATTTAAGGCCAATTACGAAAATAAAAGGAGTTACTTACTCTGAAGCGTGCCAGGCGTTTCTTCCATGACCTGAGACCTGATTCCCAGACCAGGTACAACACTTCCCGGTCAAAGTTCACATCCCACCCATCGTGAGTGATTGCGAAGGAAAAAGCAACAGCTGAGTGGGCTTCTGCCATTTTTCATCTGAAATCAAATTACCTATTAGTTTACCAAATTTTATTCACAAGAGACATTATGTCAGGACGTAACTGGAGGTACTTTATATGAAATAATTATTTTGCTCTGTTCTTATTGTGGTGGACAGAATATGAAAATGTGCATTTAATGGTAATGATTTAAAACTTGTTACAATTGAAATAAAACGCCTTTCTTTTTTTTTTTTGATTGATTGATATGATGTTATTTTCAAAATTCTACTACTAGTTAACTATTTACATTCAAAATGTGTGGAAATATTTTTGGATGTGAGGCAGTGGCGAAGCGTCAAATATTTCCTAAGGGAAGCCAGAAGAATTAGAATTGTATGTGCTAATCTGACATTTAGTTAGAGTAACGTGAACTTCAATGACAGCTTTCTGTAGCTTTCTAGCTTGGTAAAGACGTCAGGAATCAGCTTATAAGCAGGCTGGGCCACTGGAGGTAATTTGAAATATAGTTTTATATCAATGTGTAAACCTCGGAACTGAACCGGTTACAATGTTTCTTTGATAGTGTTGTTCCATAGGGCTAGTCCTTAACATAAAGTTCAAGCTACATGGCAGGTATACAAAAGGATTTTAAGTAAAGAAATAAAAAATCACATTTACAGCAAAAGTATAGCATTTGGTTTAGAAGTTCTTTTAGTTTCCACAGGTTACATATATTTTATTTTACTACGTAGTAAAGGACAAAAATTTGTTTCTCGTTGAATACCCCAAAAGCAAAGCCTTAATAGAAGATAAACCCTGTCTTCTTGGGCCACATAAAATAAAACAATTTCAATAAAATGGAAAAAGTTAAACACTGAAAATTAAAGAAAATCTATTAAGTACCAAATTCTAGAGTGTGCTCAATATTATCATCCTATTCAATCATTGAAGATTTATCATAATTATTATCTGTATGTATCTGAATTGCTCAGAACACTTGCTTATACTAGCACTGAGGAAATGAAATAATTCATAATTAAAAAACATGCCTACAGCAATTACATCTTGTTGCTTTTTGACAGATGTCTAATTCCTAAACAAAATCCTGTCTGCTTTTCAAGCATTTAATAGTACTCTAACTTATTTCAAACTGGAAATAAGTGAACTGTGTAAATTTTAGTAGAATTAGAGAAATGGACAGACAAATAATATTGATGGCTTAACAGGTATTACAAAAAACTGCAACAGCTGTGTAAGTATATACATAATATTAGCTGGCAAGATCAAAATAAAGAATGTAACAAAATACCTATTGAGTTGTTAAAAAAAGAGACTGATCCATATCCAAAGCAAGGGAAATCGTGAACACAAACACATTCGCAATGAACAGGATATAAATACGCGTTCACAGTCGCATGGCCCGCGCACGCACACAAGCCACGCTGGAGTCAAAGTCTAATCCGAAATCCGCAGCAGCGGTTTACGTAAACCTGAACTGAACTACTAAATTATTCATTTTATTCAATGAGAATAACAATGACTGGACAATAAGCCAGAAATTAAAACACCTTAATAATTGTGAAATATAACTACTACCTATATAAATGTAGCTACTAACTTTGAATTTAAAGTGAGTTAAGTTTCGAAATTCAAGTAACGTCGCAATTTCATAGATTGGCTCCATTAAAATAATAATAATCACGAACTCACCTGTAACGCAAGGGACTGATGTAGGTGGATAAATGTACCCACTTAAAATATTTGATGTCACACTACGCAGGTGAGGTACTGTAACAGTACCTGTTCTTGAATATTTACACGCCACATATAATCATAATGATTGTTGAATACAATGAGTTTAAATAAAAAATGTGATTGCTCAATAATTATTTTAAGATATTAACTAATTAGCTTACAATAAAGCATAAATAAATAAATAAAATAAAACAAAAATTAACACGAGACAGCACAGCCCAGTAATATAGACAGATACCAAACACAACCACCACACGACATTACTAGCTGTGGGTGGAGTGGCAGTTGAGTGGCAGGCTAGCCAGACACAGAACGTGAAGTCAAGCAGTGTTGCAAAAGTAACATAGGGATAAACGGTAAAATTACTAATTAAAAATCGGAAGAAATCGAGTGAAGCTAATAAACAGATAATTTCAATAATTTACATAATTTTTTTAAATATGAACTTACATTAGCCATAACAAATATCGTGGCATGCTGTCATTTTTATCATACCAAAGGTTACTGGTAATTTTCTCTTTTCGAACAACTCTAAACCAACATGAGGACAATAATTTACTTCAATACCTAGTTGTAGAAGTACAGTTTTTTAATCGATTTTCTTGATTGAGGTTAAACTTAAACCACATTATAACACATCATACGTTAATTATTTACATTTTCATATTATTTGTTAGTAATTGCCATAGAAAAGGAACAAGATCGGCTTGAATGATCATCTATGAAGTAAATCGGGAGATTACATTCTAAAATCGGTATATCAGTAGACACATAATAAAATCGATTGATCTACCGATAAATTGGTAACTTTTGCAACACTGAAGTGAAATGAAGTAAAAGTCAGTCTTGTCAGACTTCAGCCAAAGATACAATAAATAAATAATCACTGCATTAAGTTGGGACTTTCATATAGGAAACCAATTTCTATACAATCACGCTACAAATGTGTACCAACCAACTATGACAAACTTGTCAAGATAGATCGGGCCCCCAATTCTCGGCGCATTCGAGATAATTTCACAATCGAGATTAAACGTCAGTACATACAATCATTTGACACAACTGTATGAATCTGACGTTTAATCTCGTAATCGATATTATCTCGAATGCAACGAAAACGTAACGTAAAAACAGCGTTGGGCGACAGAAGGGCATGTGTTTGCGCTATTGGGTAGGTAAAGTTTTTTGAAGAGGGGCATATTATATTTTATTTTGCTAGTGGACGCCTCAAGGACCAAGAATCTAACGGTAATTTATGCTGAGTTTATATCGTTTCTTCAGGGGAATTTTTAAATGACTGCGATGACATCTGAGCCGTTTTCTCGGCTGTTTGATTATTTCTTTGCTTTAAGCTAAAAAATGTAAAAGAAAAATACCGACATCAAAAACTCTTTGAAAAGTAAGAAATAATGATTGGCATTCGTAAGTAAATTACCTAGAAACGTCTGATATATTTTTGATTAAGAGATAAATTAAATAATTACATATAAATCACTGTCAAGTAAATGAACACAATATGACGGATGGATTAAGTAATCAAGAATATATCTGACGTTTCTAGGTAATTTACTTACGAATGCCAATCATTATATCTTACTTTGCAAAGGGTTTTTGAAGTCGTTTTTTTATATGTAAATATTTTAGTTTATCACTTTTTTGTGATTTAACGACACATTTACTACATCAAGTAACAATAGCATAATGCCAACTGCTCATCACCATTTACAAAATGTTGCTTTCCAAGGTGCAAGGGCGTCAATCGTTGAGAAGTTCTCCTGGTTCTTCACCACCGGTTCTATTTTACTACATGCATTTTCATGGGCATAAGTTGCTTCGCAATCTTATATGGCATCTTTTTTGTTACAATATTTTTTTGCCACTTTCAGATGCTTAATGGGGTACAAAAGTTGTAGATTTCTAGCAACTTTTCGAAACTGTATAGCCATTTCTTGTTTCATTGACTTGGCAACACTGCTGGTGACATTAAGTCAGACTTCAGAGATTAGTAGGTGTACCTATCTCCATTCTAAGAAGTCTGTGGTCATATTTTTAATTACGACAATTAATTTTTTTTGTGCATATTGCATTGGTTGGTTTTTCATGACCTCAACTAAATCACATTATGATATAATTTTTTACTGTTTTGCTACGACATGATATCTCGAATATTAAATAGGTCAAAGGAGCATCTGTTTCTACAGTTCATCATCCTTTTATTCGTTGTCAGTGTTATTTATTTATACTTGAATCACTTACAAGAAACCAACAAGACAGCCCAGTGGTCTGGAGAGCGCTGTTTATCAGAATTAACGTCTGTTAAATATCAATTAAGCGGTAAAACTACATGTTAAAAGTTACTTTATGTTCTGTAAACAAAACAAGTGAAAATCAAATCCAGTCTTAATATTAGACGACTATAATTTTAACGATTTCCTTTGCAGTGGTCACAGAATACAAAAATAGAATAGACAAAATGTTGACAGACAGCCAAAAAGCACACGAGTCAGATAAGGAAACATTTAAAGATATGATGGAAAATTGTCTTGCTATGAAACAACAGTCTTCAATATGCCAGGTTAATTACACATACACACACCCTTAATCGATCTTTATTAGAATTGGGCAATACAAACCAATTTTTTGTAGTGGTAGAGCCAAACAGTAATCCTCACTAGATGATTACTGTTCAAATGGGCCAGCCCGACTGGGGTAGTACCACACTCTCACAGAATATTGGCGTAAAGTAAGAGCTTGCTATTGCGTTTCGTATGGTCAGTGACGAGATCCGGAGGCCTATTCCCTCATCCCCATCCCATCCCCATTCCCCATCCTCCCTCGACTGGCAACGCATTGGCAGCACCTCTGGTGTTGCAGATGTCCATGGGCGGCGGTGACCACTTTCCATCAGGTGGGCCATCTGCTCGTTTGTTAGTCAATTGATATAAAATAAATACATACAATTTTGTATGGGATAGTAACTTAGTTACTTAGAAGAGTGGTTATTTATTGCATTGCTTCCATCTCGATACTAGGTTTAGGCTAACTATCAACTATGGAGTGTGGTGATAACTTTCCGATAATCGAATTTTACTGCAAGCGATTTTCCCATTTATAAAACTTTCCAATCTGATCGTTTCATGATAGTTTTTTCCCAGAAGTTGATTTCTTTAGAAGCTATTTTTCCTTTCGCATAATTTCCGAATCATCAATTTTCTCTCAAGTGTTATGTTCCATTTTATTTTTTCTGATAAACAAAGGCTTATTGTCTTATCCTTTGCACAAATTGTCCTGGGTCAACTGTACTTTACTTTGTAGTGTGGAGCAGCCATGAGGTTTAATGTCTCTGTTGTATCTTGAGACCAAAACACAACAGCTCACCATTTCTTGCCCTACCACCCCTATGGATCTGCTTCTTTTTGTTAGGAGTGTGTATAGTCCAGTGGCGCAGCCTTCCTACAAGCCGATTCCTTGCAGCTTTACCAAGCTAGAAAGCTACGGCTAGCTGTCAGTGAAGTCCATGTTACTCTAACTAAATATCAAACTTGCACGTACGGTTCTAATTCTTCCAGCTTCCCTTAGGAAAAATTTGACACTTCACCACTGGTATACTCATACCTCTATTTACATGTTTCAATTTAATAATCAGATTAATTTTGCTGGCAATGCTGTGCACTGATTGTAACTCAAAGCATGTTATCTAAAAAGGCTAAATATATATAAGCTACTTCAGATAACACATGAAGGTTTTCACACATGAAGGCTAGTAATATCATTATATAATGGAAATATTTCTTTTGTTAAAAACGATTTTCAGAAATGTACCCTCCGTGAAAAGTCCAGCCTGAAAATATAAAATTTGGGAAATTTTCCGAATGGGAACATCACTTGCAGTAAAATTAGATGTTCGGAAAGTTATCGCCACGCTCCAATTAGGGGTCATCCATAAAGTACGTCACACTAATTTCGTGATTTTTTGACCCCTCCCCCGTCCTTGTCACAGTTGGTCACATTTGGGAGACCCCCCCCCTCCCTAGTGTGACATCACATATTTTGCGATTTTACACCTATAAATTATTAAATTAAAGCATTTTTCGATAATAGTTCAAATTTTGCATATTAGATTTGAATTATTTATATTATTAGAATAGTGTTAGATTTTGGAATGTGACGTCACGGAACTTAGGAGGACCCCTCCCACCCCTTGTCACACAATGTCACACTTCGTCGACCCCCTGCCCCCCTCCTAACGTGTGACGTACTTTATGGATGACCCCTTATGACATGGAATTTATTCTTAAGCCATGCCAATCCAGTTGTTTCAAAAAGAATGATTAGTTAAACATTTACGAATATGAGTTTTGAATCCTTACACATCTACAATATGCATCAAAAATTCTAAGGTCTGAACATAACTTAATTCTTGTTTCCAGAGCCAATTTGAGGACCTACAAACAGAATGTAAAAAAGTGAGAAAAGACTATGATAAAATGATTTCTAAATCTGAAAAATTAAAGGTTACCAGATAGCCTGCCAGTGTTTTATTCCCAAACAATTCGAGCCTAGATCTTCCTTATCTGTTGATTTACTTGTTTACCCAATGCCATTATTTTTCATACCATAATACAGGGAGTCCCTAAAACCAACGATAAAACAAAAGTAGCTGGTAGGGCGGCTGAAGACCTACTAGATTAAGTAATTTTTACCTTAATAAAAATATCATTTTTTATTTTTTAATATCGCTTTCGAGATAATGGCACTTTTATAAAACTCGTGGTTTTTTGATACCCTGATTCATTATTTTGACTGCTATGACTGCAAATTTTAATATTTAGTGAATCTGGTTTTTGCGTGATGTTCCTGAAAAAATATTCTATCGAATGTAATTTTTTTATATCATGAGGGAGTAGTGGTAAAATAAAAGAAACCAATCAATTTTCGATTTTTTTAAAATTCGACCTCTTTGTTTGATCGAGTTTTATAAAACAAACTACTACACTAACATAGCACATGACGCATAAAATTTAAAATTTAGTATAGTTTTTAAAATAGCATAACATGTACAAATTATGCAGCAGTTTTAGATATAAGGCTAATTTACTACAAAGGGACTGCTGTTATTCTATTGGAATGGTTTGGATCCAAAATTTTAATTTTGAATAGAAAGTAGATTGTTGGAGAATAATTTGAAATTGGAATACAATACTTACAACACAATAGGTACTACAATAACCTGGCTCATAACGTTTAAAGAAATATGTAATTTAGTGTACTCAAAATGGTGAAATATAAATGCTTTTGGTGGTCGAAAAGTAAATCTGTTTTATTAAAAATTATTAAAAACGGAAGTAAATTTTTGAATTGTGCGCCATTTACTTGAATACAAGCTCGACGAGCCGCTGCTCTCGTGTTTTCTATGGCACGAGTTATACGTCTATCATACAAGGTTTTATTATGCATGCATTGTGTGAGGAAACTAAACAAAAAAATGTAAATAACCTTGTTTCCAGAGTGCCTAGCGCACTAGTTTTTATTGCGCACATAAAGCATCTGTCACTTTTTAACTAATATGCGGGTGCGAAAGGGACGAATGCTTTATGTGCGCGATAAAAATTTGTGTGCTAAGCCCCTAGTTTTGTTCTTAATGTTTATTCCTCCTTTGATTGAGCTGGTTACATTGGGATGTTCTCACAGATATCAAATCTGTGGGCGTTCTAGACACGTTCTAGTTAATCTGTGCGTTTTTTTTAGAGGCCCAATTTGCTGACAGCTGCCAAAATCACACGTCTAGGAATGGGACAAAAAATCGGTAACACCGAAAACCGATTTTCAAGATATCGATTTATATCACTAAGGCTTTGTAATCGATTAGTTATAGAGTCGTGTATATTGAGTCGAGTTTATTTCGAAATTCGGTTAAATTATTACAATGAGTACTAAATGGATTTAATTGCAGTCACGATAATTTATGATAATGTTATAATTTATATTTAAAACTGTATGTTTTGTATGATAATTTATGTTTATATTTAAAATGAAAAATAATACGTAATTAATCATAACAATAATATAACTAAAATTTATAACACGTAACAACTGAATCCATTTTTTAGAATAATAGCTTACTTTTGGTTCCGAAGCGGTCACAGTACATCAGAGGGCTTAGTACAATAATTTTTATCGCGCACATAAAGATCTGTTACTTTTTAACTAACTTGCGGGTGCGAAAGGGACGAACGCTTTATGTGCGCGATAAAAAATTGTGTGCTACGGGGGCAGGCGTAAGATATAACATTTTAATGTGGTGCTACAAAATGATCATCACTAAATTCATGTTCGAATGGCCCAAAATCAGAAAGGCCACTCAAATTGATCTTTAATTAAAGTGACGTTTGAGGGACGTTTTTGTATAGGATCATAAATTAAGTATTTCCTCTATGGCGCGGCGTTACCATTCTATCTGGAACCGGGCATAGTGGTCTAACAAGCGGCCTCTCGTGCGGGTCACGGGGCGCGGGTCGCGGGTTCAAATCTCGGCTTATACTTCCGTGATTTTTGGATATGGTGTGGACGCATAATGTCCTAAAACTGGAAAATTTATAAAACGCAGAATGGCCTAATCGCAGTATGTCCTAAACGCAGTATGTCCTAAACGCAGAATGGCCTAAACGCAGAATGGCCTAAACGGAAAATAACAGAAAATATAAAATCTCTCAGTGTCTCAAAAACCCACACCTAATTATGACAGTGTTTTGAATGACGTTAATCAATCCACATTATAAACGTCAATGACAGATATCTTTTAAAAGGATACATACATACATACATAACATCACGCCCGAAATCCCTAATGGGGTGGGCAGAGCCACAAGACTACTTGTGGCCGCGTTCGATTAATTAGTCCTAAGATGGTATGATGAACCGTATGGTGACAGGTGATCAGCCCATCGCCCATACAGATAGTCCACCATGTTGGAGAGGACCCGTCCCTTAGTCGACTTTTACGACATGCCAGGATGATAAGCATCTGCACGCATTCTATGCTTTTTCTTCACTCCCAGTGCAGCAGAGGAGTACAAGGATAAAAAAGGATACTCGTAATAATTTATTAGAAACTAGTTTAAGTGGCCACTATCATATAGGTACTTAATATTTTAATCAGAATAGGTTGACAAACAAATACTCAGTAGAACTCATACTTATTAGAATTATTAAGGAATTATATAAACAAGCTTAAAAAAACCTTTATATCTAAAATCTGTCATTGTCAGACAGCAGTTTTGATGGCGTCAATTAACAAACTTTTTTGTGTAACCCGATCATTTGTTGTCTCTGTCTTTATTGGCCTAATGCTTTTTCGGTCATATGCACCGCAAAGGAAACTTTGCGTCTAGGACATTTCACGTCTAAAGCATTTCGCGTCTAAGGCACGTCTAGGACATTTCGTGTCTAAGGCATTTTGCGTCTAGGGCGTTTTGCGTCCATAAAATAGGGCATTATGCGTCAAGACGCCCAGTCCCTCTCACTGTGTTACCAGACGTGGGATGCTTATAGGCCGACGATGAAAAGTCTTTAGAAATGGAATACTTGTTTGTGGTTGTTGTCCAATTGCTTTTCATAGGCTTTACTTCTATATAATTATAGTGTAGACCGTAGTTTCGGTTGCATTTCGGTTTCGGTAGGTTTCGGCAAAAAAAACATGTTTCGGCCGAAGGTTCGGTTTCGGTCAAAAAAGTGCCGAACCTTTCGGTCGCGCGAAAACTAACTAGCCCTCGTATTTTGAGGCAAGCTGATCGTCATTTGTTAAAATTAAAACTCAGAATACATATTCTCCCAACTTTTATAAGTGAACTTGTTTCATTTCATACGACCTAAACGACCCACAAGTGGTTTATTGTTCACATGTCTAGAAATAACGGTCCACTGATATTTTATTCATAACATTCAGCGATTTTAACCCATCTATAAAAGTTTCTGGTTCGGCCGAAACTAGAACCAAAACCGAACCTTAGGTTTCGGTTTTGGCAAAAAATTTATATCTGTCGGACACTAATATACCTAATAGCAGTACCCTGTCCTAAATCCGAGCCTACGTCGTACCCATAGCTGGGCACAAGACCATTACTCACTTAATCGTCAATTACTTAACGAAGCTAACAATTCGGGTAACGGATTAACTTTTAAGTTAACTTAAACAATTGTTAACGGACCCGTTAACTTCCGTTAAAAAATTTATTGAAGTCCTTTAATCGTTAATTAAGTACCTACTATTTGCCAAAATGATACCACGCGGACCGCGCTGCGCCGCGATAAACATGTTAACAATAATTAGGTACCTGACTCTAATGTTACAGCCTTTTTTTTTTCATGATTGTTTAAATCTTACTACACTTCACTTAAGTAAATCACTAACGCAACAACATATAAAATGCAATTTCTGTCACGAGTTAACGATTAACTACCGTTCAATCCGATCCGATCCGATTAGTGATTAACGAAGTTATCTATTTGACTAACGGTACCCAGCTATAGTCGTACCTATTTAAGAAGTTAATAATTGAGAAAAAGAATAAATCTAATTCCTATTTCCCAGCCGGCATGGTTGATTTCTTATTTTTAATTTCTTTTTTACGGCTTACCTATGCCTCAACACAATCATGTGTTTTTATATTGCAAATTAATGTAAATATTTCCAAGCATGTTTAAGAAAAGACTGTTTGGCGTGCATCTGTAATTACTATAGTTTTGTTTCGACTAAATTATGAATAAACATAAATTGAAAGGCCGTAGGTAGATAGGTACCTACTTAAATATTCAAAATTGAAAGTACCTCCTGACTCAGACACAAACTTTCGCATTTATAATATTAGTGTGTTGAAACCCTAAAGCGGAAACCAATAAAAACTTATATAAAAAATGATGTTTAAAATTGAAGAAAGAAGTGTGATGACATTTTAACGGTGTTTGGTGACACTTCATTCCTACATCACGTAGGCGTTATAAAAAAAAATTGGAATCGTATAAGAGCGCCAAATTGTCTACACGGATTACACGAAGTCCCAGCAAAGTCCCAGTTTGACTTGTCTAAAATTTTACGGCTACATACCTACCAACAACCGAGACTTATTTGATAATAAATAACAGCTTTATAAATTATAGACGTGATTCCTTTGACTTGTTTGATTTTAGCAAACAGCTTTTCAAGCTCTGTCCGAGACAAGTCGCTTGGTTGATATTAGCAATAATTTGTTTATAAGTATCTAGCCCTCCCATTTTTAGGGTTCTGTACCCAAAGGGTAAAACGGGACCCTATAACTAAGACTCCGCTGTCCCTCTGTCCGTCTGTCATAGGCTGTATCTCATGAACCGTGATAGTTAGACAGTTGAAATTTTCACAGACGACGTATTTCTGTTGCCGCTATAACAGCAAATACTAAAAAAACAGAGTAAAATAAATATTTAATGGGTATAAATAATCCCATACAACAAACGTGACTTTTTTTGCTCGTTTTTGCTCGATATTGATAACGGCAACAGGTAGACGCTTGAAATATTCACAGAATATTTAAGTACCTACTTATGTATTCACTTTAAAAATGAATAATTAAATTCAAATAAGACAAAAGTGATTTTTTTTGCTGTTAATAGACAATGGTACGGAACCCTTCGTGCGCGAGTCCGACTCGCACTTGGCCGGTTTTTTCAGTGTAGTTTCTCAGTGTGACTCGACTGGCCCGTGTCTGTTAACCTTTTGAACGCGCCAGTCGGCTGTAGCCGACTGTAGATCCGTGCCCCTGACGCCACGGCATGTCGTTTTCCATACATTTTGTCGGCTACAGCCGTCACTCGGCGTCCGGGGAACAACCTTCTCGCATTCAGCCGTGGCTTTCAAAAGGTTATTAATAATTATGAACTGGCGATCTTGAAATGGCTGAACAATTCGATTCATTCGTTATCGGTTATATGGCGCCCTAGACAAGTGAATGTGTGAAGCCTAAAAGACCGCCACTTTTATAGCAATACTAGCTGTGCCCGCGATTTCGTCCGCAGGGAATAGTGTCTTTGGGTAGCATTTTTAATTATTTAGGCTAATAGCTCTAATATTTTGTCTCTTGTCGCAAACTTATAAAACATTCACATAAACCTTACATATTTCCATGCAAACTTTCATCCCCTATTCCCTAATGTTATTTTACACCCTTGAGGGTAAAACTTTTTAAATTTTTTAGTGTCATATTTATTTATATCGACATCATATAACAGCCTTAAAAAATAAGTTTCAAGCTTATAGCTCTAAAAATAACGATACTTCCATACAACTTTTCATCCCCCACTTTTAACCCCTTACAACCCTTGTTTCGCATTAAAAAGTAGCCTATGTCCTTTCTCGGGCTCTAGACTATCTGTGTACCAAATTTCATTTAAATCGGTTCAGTAGTTTTTGCGTGAAAGCGCGACAGACAGACAGAGTAACTTTTGCATTTATAATATTAAATAATATAATATATAAATAATATAAAGTATGGATTTGTAAAAAGCTTCCTTTAGGTATTTACCTCATCCAGCCAGCGGATTGTGCCGCGGAACGGAAGACCGTTAAGTCCCCGCTAAGCGCTGTGAGTTTTACAACTCCCGACAAAGTGATCCCGGTCATCCCCTTTTTTGCTTAGATATCTAAACAAATTTCGCCTCGCACATTTGCCTGAGTCAACATCCGATAGTTACGACTTCCGATGTGTAATAATTATCTACTTGACATAATTTATCTTCTCTCATCTATATATCGACGTGGGAATGCGTAATTTGTGTAAGTGAAAGGCAACTAATAGCGCCCATTACCTTTTTGGAATATAGTAAAACGAGTAAGTAGTTTTTAAACTATGGTTGCCATTTATGGAAATTTATCTATTTATTTGGCTACTTACTGCAAGAGTTAAAAAAAATTAACCTTAAAATGTATGTAATGCAAGAAGAATGTACCAAATGGAATAAAAAATATATATTAAATATCTAGACATTTTAATGAATTCTGTGTGTAAAACAATTGATTATAAAGGTATCGAATGTATATTTTTACGTAATGAGTTATTGTGATTTTTTGTCTATAATTATTTTTAAAGTTTTGGATCATACTTTATGACGTGTGTCTATTTCTTATACAAATAAATGAAAGAAGCAGAAAGAAGAAGAAGAAAGAAAAAACATTTATTCACTAACACAGAAACGAATTGAATTAACAAATGAAATTGAATTGAAAAGCGAAATGAAGCGCTACAAATTTACAGGCGGTAAAATGCTCTGTGTTTAGATACCTATTGAATTTAATGGGTATTGTAAAGTGAGGTACTACGTGGTAGGCAATATGTAACTACGAAGAATATAATATACCTACCTAATGATTGGTCTAAATTGTGCGGGATGCTAATTATTTAGGCAGGATTTTAAAAATACTCTTTCTACTCTTTTCAATTGTTAAACCAAAATGAGGGAAAATGTTAAGCTGTAACTATAAAAAGTAAATTGTTCTACAAGGGATTAAAATCAGCCATTTCACACGACATATAGGAATTGAGTGTAAATGGATTTAATTCCCGAGTTAAACATTACCTTTCACTTTGAGAGATAACAAAAAGAAACACAAACTTAAAATAAATAATACAATGAATATTCTACCAATTCGCAGCTTGCAATTGTTAATAGTTTTTTTTTAAAGTTGATCTCGTTGCCAAATGCAAGAAAGAGGATATACCTTAGATTACTTCAGGTAAGGAACATCAACAAATTTTGTAGCATGTGATGATTTTCTTGTTCTTCTCATGCCGATAAAAATAGAGAAAATGTAAGCCCCTATATAGAGATAAAATAATGCACTTTATTTAGCCCGTCAACGCAAAGCTATAATGAAACACTTTTTGTAATAAATATGTGGTCTACCACAAACAGCAGTTTTTCATAGGAAATAACCTAAGTATATGTTTTTCTTCTTCTGAGGTTGTAGTTATATCCACGCGCGCAAATGCTATTAATGATTAGAAACACGCAAGCATGCCTGTTTGATAGTTCAGCGCCTCTATTCGGGAACGCTAAGTGATTCTGTAGCGATTCGCGAGCGAGATTTCTCATCTCGCTCTTACGCATTACGCGTCGAGCGGAAGAGTGGGATGAGAAATCTCGCTTACGAGTCGCTACAACATCACTTAGCGTTCCCGAATAGAGGCGCTGTTTTCCAGGGCTTCTAACCACTGAACCGATATAAGTACATAAAATATGGCACAAACATACCTACCTTGCAATCTACAGTAGGATAGGATATAAGGTATTTTAAATAGGTACACAGTTCTCGTGGGAATAGAGTGCCGCTAGAGAGCTAGGTACAGTTGGTTCATTCATATAACCATTTTTTTTAAATCATGAAAAAGGGAATGGCCCTGTGATGCAATCGAAAATATATGTCCGCGAAGAAGCAGTCTCGTTACTAATCTTACGATACATTTATTCAAGATCATGATAATCGCTGAAAGTAAACCTTAAGTGAACATAACTATTGTCAGGAGGGGTGTGAGAGGACCTAGTAGGTAGGGAATATCCCTAGGTCTTTTGCAGGTAGATACCCACCCTTTCCCAATGCTACATCTGTGGATTTGCACTAACCCTGACGATATATTTTTCTTTTTATATAGGTAATAAGCTTCATTCACTCGTTCCCCTAAAGTGCGGATGCAGGACTGCTGACTGCGGTATAAGGAATAACACTACATTTTCACAGGGGGAATCAACTTTAAGTGCAACGGGATAGCTTAGTGCTCAATACCTACGTGTTCAATAATCGACAGTCCTGTAAGTACGGGCACAATGCATATTATAGGGTGAAGTGTTTCGGAGAGGGAAGCGTTTTTTCGAAGAGTGTGGGCGCCGCCCTCGCAGCCGGGCTGGGCGTGCAGCACTCCGCCTCGCGGCGTCGGCGCTGAGCGAGCGAGAGGGCCGCAGCGATGGCACGGGCGCCAGAGCGAGAAGGTCGCTTTGGGGGAGGAGCCACCTGGTGGAGCATCCACCGGCGTCGCCCATGACGCCGCTCATTCGCCCCTCGATTAGCGTCCGCTATGTAAACGCGCCTTGTTGTGAATCTAAACAAAATCAGCCAGTCGTCGTTTTGTTGTCGAGGGAGCAGTACGCTGAGGGTTCGCGCTCGCGGGTTAGCATGTTGTGTTAGTGATCGTGCCTCGCCACAATGCACGCGTTGTTCGGCGAACAGAGCCCGTACGCCTACCGCAGTGGAGCCGCAGGCGGCTACTCGGCCAGTGTCACCCCGTACGCTTACGAACAATACCGATATGGATACGGCGCGCCATATCTCCATCCTCACCAGCAGCATGTCGGCGCTCCTAAAGACATGGTTAAACCGCCTTATTCCTACATAGCACTTATTGCAATGGCGATACAGAACGCGCCTGATCGTCGTATTACTCTTAACGGCATTTACCAGTTTATAATGGAGCGTTTCCCATACTATCGCGAAAACAAACAAGGCTGGCAAAATTCTATTCGACATAATTTAAGCCTAAATGAGTGCTTCGTGAAAGTGGCTCGGGATGATAAAAAACCAGGTAAAGGTAGTTACTGGACCTTAGATCCAGATTCGTACAACATGTTCGATAACGGGTCGTATTTAAGACGACGACGTCGTTTTAAGAAGAAAGATGCCCTCAAAGAAAAGGAGGAAGCCCTCAAACGGCAGCAGCAGCTGCAGCAGGCTCAGGAGGCGCTCGCAGCGCAGGAGGCGCTGAGCGTGTCCGACGTAACCGGGCAGGCGCGCGACGTGAAACCCGACGTTAAGCCGCGGCTGTTTGAGTGCCGACCCAAGCGTGAGCCTGGTGCCGACTGCGCCCGCTACGACAAGCCGACGGAGTCGTTAGACGATTACAGCGAGCCGCGGTTACCACCCTCCGCCGTCTACTGTTCGCCGCAGCCTTACTCGCTGGCGGCCGAGGAGTTCCGGGCGGCTGCGACGGGCTGGTACGCAGCGCCGGAGCCGCCCGCCGAACAATTGCCGCCTGCATTTCGCGATCTCTTCGAGCCACCCAGCTGCCAATTAGCAGGCTTCCGAGGCGGTTCCCCCCCGGCCGACGCATACCGCGCCTCGCCGCCGCCTCACCACCACTACCGGGCGCCGGCACCTTCGTACTACCATCACCAAGCGTGCGTGGCCGCCGCACCCGCTGCCGCTCACAAGTCCTACTGAGATATTGCTCGCAGGTGAGAATTTGGTATAAATTATATTTTTTACTCAAAAGCTCAGCGATTGGAGTTTATTCGTCGTAATGTAGTCGATGGCGAATTTGGCTGTGCGAGTTGCGATGCTTTCACTGCCTGTTGAACACCGGGCCGGCGCGGTGAGCACCGGGGCAGCTCCGTGACGTGGTTGTGGTTGCAGGAGGCCGGCATCACACGGCGCCGAACGAATTTAGCCGCGCGTCAGTTCCAGAATGGATAAATATA
Source organism: Tortricodes alternella (assembly GCA_947859335.1). Lineage (NCBI taxonomy): Eukaryota > Metazoa > Arthropoda > Insecta > Lepidoptera > Tortricidae > Tortricodes > Tortricodes alternella. Next base: position 13,017,520 of record OX401970.1, on the reverse strand, counting down.
GCGCAGTAGCCGGAGATGCCGTGGAGGCAAGTGCGGCGCCTCGATAACCACGGTTTACACTCGTCGGCCGACCCTGCCGCCTCCCGCTCTGTCCACACCTATAGGTATGTATGGACATAATCTGACCACATATTTATAACTACCCATAACAATAAGTTGATAATCGAGCAGTGATGTATTTATTGTGCTTCGATGGGAAGGCGCGTGAGCGTCACTCGTAGTTTTCAAATGTTTGCAAATGCTTCAGACGAGGTGTTTTGAGTTGTCTATAGACTAAGGTGGTAATCTTAGTCTAGAACAACCCGTATGGAGCCGGTGGTGAATTTAAAATCATTCATCTTTGTTTAACCCAGTTTTAAAACGAAGAAGGTACCTAGGTTCTTAGAATTCACAATCTGAAAGACGTTCTTTAGTGACTAGCCAAATAAAAATTTACGCGTTTAAACTGTAAGTGCTGTAGACAACTGACAAAATCTCAATTTATTTTCCTTTTTAACGAGTATTTTATGAGTAGGTACGTAAACATATAATTATAAAGGTAAAGTAAGTAGGAAAGTGTAAGAGGTGACCCATTTTAGTACAACAAACGTCATAAAGATAATTAATTTTAGTTGACTCTTTACACATTATTAGACATTGATCCGGAAATAAGTACACCGAATAAAAATAAATTAAGACCAGCATAAAGACGGGTTAGTAGACTTTAGCAACATACTACAAAATATCTTTAAAATCTATTATGGATACTCAAATAAAAGCTTTTCCCGTTTTTATGTTTAAAATACCTCTGGATACTACCTTCTATTTTAGACGACATTATTAGGGTTTCGACCATCCGATGAAGAAACGGAACCTTTATAGGATAACCCTCGTGTCTGTCTGTCAGTCTATCTGTCCGTCTGTTACAGCCTATTTTCTCCGAATCTACTGGACGAAAATATACATATATACAGTTAGGTGACCCAAACAATATGGGCGTAACGTAAGTACCTAATTCTGATTGTAAGCGTTAAACAAGTCATGCGCAAATCAAATGAAAATGCTTTTTATGAGAAATATTATATTTGAGAAATATTGTTTAAAAGGTATCTTAAAGAAAATTTACTAAAATCGAGCATTTCCACCCCTTATCTTCGAAACTACTAAGGCAAATAAAATGACATACCTAATAAGTTTATGGAATATATGGCCTCATTCATAGTTTACAGGAAAACCTAAATGATAATCCTTAGTATTTAATTTCCCATGGGATTCAAAAAATATTCGCATTGCAACCCATGCAATCACCGGGAGGAACCTAGGCTACTTTTTTTAAGACAACCGATACTTAAAAAGCTGGTGTATACCCTACCCTGGCCCCTATGGGCCAAAAATTAATAAACGGCAAGTTTGTGCCCGTTGAGGGCCCGTAGTTTGAGGAAAAAAGATTTAAATATAATAAGTTAGTAATATTAAAATTCGTTATATTTTAAAGATATATTTCCACGCAGGGGGAAAAATATACTATCTGCCTAATAAATAACAAACTACTCGCTCGTTTCACTCACATAATAGGTATTACAATTTTGAATATGGTCCGGGGTATGAGTTTGCTATGCAAGGTTTTTACTATGTTATTTTCGTACGTCATCTCAGAGGTAAAAAAAATATTGTATTATGTATTCGAATAGAGACTCTATGTATAGAAGTAGACCCACAGTGCTCGAGTATACTGTTACGGACGCTCCTATACTGTGAATTTTGACCAGCGGCCCTAACATGCATGACACAAAGATAAGATAGACCGTCTTATCTCTATGTGCGTCTCTCTCACACTAGTGCCGTCGAAAGAGATAGTCATAGAGATAAACGGGTTTAATTTATCTTTGTGGCATGCATGTTAGGGCCGCAGACATTATACGTAATAAATAAATTTCCCAAATAAGGTATTTGTTTGACACCTGACAAACTCGTAAATAGTAAATAGTCGTCGCCGGGACAAAAAAGCACAATTTTTTCTCATTGATAAAGTGCACGAGCAAATTTTTACGGCAATTTATAGCCGGCAACTATAGCTGTCATACTCTAACTTTGTACGTTAGAGGAAGATGCCTATAGTTGCCGGCCACGCGTTGCCCTGAAAATGTTTCTCGTGTAAGTGCAGTTATAAGATCGTAAACGAGCACCACGTACTCCGCAGAACGTCTGTCTTCATTAAAAGTTTGGTGATAATTAATTGATTCTGTAAAGTTTGGCGTTAATTAAGTAATTAAAATTGTCATGAATGAAAACACGCAGTTAATCTCCCCGCCTGATTACCCATGAGTCCCACAACGCTAACTAACAATGGTAGCTCGTAAAGCTCCGAGTATCTATGCCATGCGTGTGTACATATTTATTGATAAGTACTGTTTGTAGGCTGAAACGAAAAGAAAACAAAGAATATGTTTTATACCCGTATTCTAAGAAACCTCTGGAACGCCGATAGTTATTAGTGTCATAACAATAAAGTTTTTTGAATTGGGCTTTTTTTGATAGTGTTTGTCTCAGTGAACAAGAATCTAAAGATAATTAATTTTGATTTTATATCGTTTTTTCAGGAGATTTTTTTAAATGACTGCTTTGAAATTTCAGCCATTTGCTCGGCTATTTGATTATTGTTTTGCCTTAAGCTAAAAAAAGAAAAAGAAAGTGGCAGTTCCTCTATTATGCATTCTGTGGTTGTGTTTGAAAGTGGTTTGACAACAAAGAGCTGTCAGTTAATTTTTGTAAAACAAAAATAATATATAATATCCCCTCCTCAAAATAGTTTACCTTGCCAATTGATGTCGTCTTATTAACTGCCTAGCCTACTGCTAGTCCTATTTTAATGCCCGTATTACTTAGATAGCTGTCCTCTACATTGATATAGTACCTACTCAATTAGGCATTTTTTGTGGCTTGTCTAGACTAGTTTTGAGCAAAGACTATTCAATATGGGCATAACTGCTGTTCTCGTTATTAGGAATCGTCAAAATCAGTGGACATTTAAAAGGGCAAAATTTTAAGAAAGGGTTTCTCCATCTATATAACAAGCATTTGGTTAATTATGAATCCTGATGTGCTTACTTACTTAACTACTTAAAATAGAAGAAGGTAAAATAAAAATAAAAGTTTAAAGGTACCTAGACTAGGCCTACCCATTTGTAGTATTAAGGTGAACATTTGTTAATGTCGCTCGTCATATGGACCAAATCCAACGTCGAAGGAAACATAATAAAGAAAATTAACTATAAATATCGCTCGTTCAAAATTAAAAAGAAATAACGTGAAATACAAATCCATTCCAAATTCAATTTTGGGTAAACTTTAAAACATACCTATGTGAATCTCATTTGGACTTGTTCCCTTTTATTTTTAAACGTGCGTTTTTTTTATTAATATTTACGACAGCTGGTTTGGCAGAATAGAACTGCGTACATCCTATTTAAAAAAAATGTTCTATCGAGTTTTGTTTTAATCACAAAATCCACAAGTTAGCGTTAATCGGCTCTTGTTAAAACTAACTTGTTTAATGAATTCCAGATAGTTAAACGTGTTCCACGATCCAGTTTACTAATAATCCAACACATAACAGATACATTGTCAGGGTAGGATTTATTGTTTACAAATGTGAAATCTGGGAAGTGATAAAAACTTGTGTAGACATTAGGTAGAACCCGTTGTTGCCCGTGCCCATGTCAGCTTGTTCAAACAAAGCGGGCTGACCATATGGTGACCAAGTGACGAACACTGCACAGCGTGGATAACATTTTTTTATCACGTCATGGGATTTGTCTTGGGTAGGTTACTTATAATAATTTTAGGGTTCTGCAATGAAACAGTAAAATGGAATAATGGCGAAGATAATTGAATAGCTACCTATTGACGCCGTACCTTATACTCGTAGTAGAATGTTGGGTTTACTGTCATTAGGTACAAATGGAAAATCGTCCACGTACAATAAACATTCTGAATTTGGATCAAAATTAATAGTATCCAAAGTGAATTTAGTGAAAATGTAATTATGCTGAAAAGTATTTATAACCAAATTTATTTTCGTTGTAAATTAATTAATGAATTAATGAATAATGGACGTGGACGATTTTCCATTTGTACCTAATGACAGTTAACCGAATGTTGGTATGTATCTTTCACTACACTATAACGATTTCTATTCGATGATCCGAGCCAATATGTCACACGTACCAAAATCATATGTATTCGATTACCTATTTTGTATACGGGGTCTTAGTTCTAAGCGAACCACGAAGAAAAAAAAGAGTTTGTATTAAAATGTACTTTAAAAAAAATCTAAGCTCGTTGGCTTTTGATTTATTTATATCCGATACATTACTGATATCTTATCATCTATCTTACCAATCTCAAGCAAACAAAATATTAGTTCACAATGATTGCTGTAATTAATGAAAAGGGAAGAATTAAACGCGTCTTTGACACTGATATTATCTTATTAAGGCTTAATTAAAGCTTAAACTTTATAAGCTTTAATTATTGTTTTGTGTACAAAACAATGAATGAAATACGTAATTTTTGAAAGTCTCCTAGAGGGAATGAAAGTTTTTTAGCCCTAGTCTTTAATTTTCCGTATTAAGACTCAGTCGCTTATTACCCAAAGTAGAGAGGTACTTAATATTATCCATTTATGCCGGACCTCCCCTCTATAGAGCTAAATTGGGGGCGAAATATTTGAATGGAGGTTCATTCTGACTTATAATTATTATTCTTCTTAAGACTCCAAATTTATAAGTGATAAGTGATAGCCATCAATTATTCCCAATACTCAGCGTGGGATTAAAATTTCTGTTAGTTGCGTAACTTTTATTATTCTTCTGTCTCAGGTTTGACGGAAGAAGACGACGGGAAGCGAGAAGCAGAGAGAACGATACTGTGAACTGAGTGTGATGCCCTGGAGGACTCAGTGTCAGTGAAAAATTGAAATTGAATTGAAAAATTACTGTGAGGCCCGCAGCTCCGTTAGTGCGAACTGCTTATTTCAAATAGGGTATTTCCAGTGGACATCTCCAGTTGTCTAGAAATATAATCATAGTGCCGGAATTATCTAGTACGTATTTAAATACCTATGTATATTCGTTCACGTGGACTTAATATAATGTAAGATTAATGTAAGGTAGAAAAAGCTAAAAGTGAATTCATATTGTATTTGAATATCACGTTCACAAAGGTTTCGCGGATTAATTATTTAGATATAAAAAAAAAGTGCACAGCTGACGCAATAACAACATTTTTGATACTTGTTCTAGTCCACTGATTTGTATTTCTGTGTAATGTTTTAATTATTGGTTGTATGCAGATACTCTCTTTAATAATTATCTAATGATCGAAAAACGTAAAAACATTCACATCCTAAACGTAGACAGTAAGAATAAATAGGTTTAAATATTTTTTTGGCTTTAATATTTGAGATATTTTATTTATATCATTAATGGTATTTAGATAATGATTAGAAAAAAGTCATAAATAAGAGGTATATGCTGTTGCGATGGCGCCAACGGTTGTGTATCTACATAAATATCGAGTTGAACTTTAATTTTTCTACAGATTTACCCGGTACTGTTCTAATTTGGAACTGAACTGTTCCTTCTACAAGTACAGTAAAGATTGACGAACACACAGAACATGCAATGGTTCAGATTAAATCCGATTTATTTCCTTACGCAAAGAAAAGCCTTGCTCACAAATATAAATTGTGTGGTTTCGTTTGTTCTGTCACTTTGACCCAAGTTTGTTGTATTACTACTGAAGAGAGACAGGGATATATAGAATGAACATGAACTTCAAGATGAGGATCAGTACCATTAACATGAGTTGAGCATCCGCCCTCGTTAGCGTAAACTATCGCTCGGTCCCTTTTACTTGTATCGGCCCAAGCAGCATTTCCGATAGATTTCGATAGCGAGAACGGTTTGCGCAAACTCACGGTAAGGGTTCAGGGCTCCGGCTGCAATTAAACTTATGACAGATGAATTGTAATATGTTGCCGAAGCATATCTTTTACGTTGGTGCTGTCCCTTTTCAAAGTGGGATCTATCTTCCAATGTATCTAGATGTCCCGTTTCTTCTCGCGTTATCCGTAATATATATAATTGCGTATATATGTAGAAACTATGCGCTTAGAGATAAACAGGAATCAGCCACAACATTGATTTAACAAAAAGTCGAACGAAACATAGTAGGCAGATAAAGTTCCCAGGATATATTTACTTAACGTTTTAGTAAATCTGTTTATGTATAGATATTAGTCAAATAGTGTATAAGTAGCGAAATAGTTCATATTCATAGATGTGAGAAAAAAATGTTAAAGCAACACGGTTTGAACTGTTTAAACAATGCCTTTTGAAACTACGTAAATATTAGGACTTGAACTCGGCTCGATATAATTGTAATCAATATCAGATTTGGACAATGATAAGAACGATCGAAGCTTAGACAGTCGTACCTACTCGCAAGCTATCTTGCAATACAGAATGTCACAACAAAGTTATACTTTAACTTACTGTAGTCGACAAGCTATACATACTGGGAATTTCTTTAGATACACGACATTAAATACCGAGAAGATTTGTTTCCTTATTTTTATTTTATTTTATTACCTATTCATTTCAAATACACAGCCGCACAGGTTGAAAGTAAATCGTCAAAGCTATAAGGCACTGATAGGAATTAAATCAACCGCGACAATATCTTGGAGTCTGAAGAAAGTAACTGAAGGTATTAAGAAAGAATTCTACGACGACGAAGTCGAAGAGACTCCTGCACGTCTAGCACGACCTGCGAGTCGTTTGTCGCTCAGTGCATCCCTTAAATATTGGACTAGTTTGACAGAGACGCACTGAGCGTCAAACGACTCGCAGGCTTGTCGTGCTAGCCCCCCTGACCGAGTGACAACGCAGAGCCTACTGAAGTCAGAAATACGAAATTTGGTTAGTGGATTCCTTTTATAACTTGTGTTAATGATAAAAAGAGATTTTTGATGTACCACCCCGAAAGGCCGGGACACTGCGGCGTGATGGCGGCGCAGCGACATCTATCCCGCTCACACCAATGCAATAATGGCGTCGCTCTGTTGCCGCGTCGGCGGGCCTTAAGGGTGTGAAATAAGAGATGAAATTTGTATGGGAATATTCTGACAGATGTCAGAATGCGCGCGCGACGCGAGCTCTGCGTGATATAACAGGAGCGCGGAGTGAGCAAAACACGCGCCTGCATCACGCCCGCACTGTGACCGGACGGACGCGTTTCAGTAGCTCTCGCCAAGCTGCGGTCGCAATTTGACCAGCTGCTCAATTACGTAACACCAATTGGTATCGCTTTCGCGTTAAGTAAACCAATTGTATCCTTATTTACATCGAGTGAAGACTAAATTGGTTTGCATTTCGAGCCAAACCGATGCCAATTGTGCCACGTAATTGATCTGCGGGCCTAATTTGCGACGTATTAAATGGGATAGTTCCCATTTTCTTATTATTCAGTATTAAAATTATAGGCACATGTCACAGAGAAAATGAGGTCATCATCCAAAATTACAAAGTTGAAATACTTTGATACTTAGCATAAATCTGGATTGTTTTTAAACCATTCTATACCACCGATGCCATTGGCGAAATTCCCAAAGTAAGCGTGCACAAATAATGCAAAATGGCGTCATTAATAATCGAGGTGAAGATGAAATCCATTCCTAGCTGATGTAAGCAATCCCTGATGTCATTTATGTAGGTATGGATTACTAATTAAAAATATTTTTAACTGATCGATTAAATCAGATCAGACTTATATTTCAATAGGTGTTGCATTGTAATTGTACCTCTGTGAAACTTCATAATTTTCAATGAAATGTAAATTTAAGGAAACGTTTTAGTTGACATTTCCTTCGAAATACTACTTACTTCTAATTTTAGCTAATTCCCTTCCCATGTCATTGTAATTATCTCACCCTCGTGTCAGACGCTTCATATTTATCAATTTATAATAATAATGAAAATGTATGAAATGAGAATGAAAATAAATAAGAATAATAATAATACATTATTTCAGACTCGTCGCCGTAATTGGTTGAAAATTAACAAGCTTTTGCCTGAAATTTGTTTTATTTCAATTATTTGTTAAAGGTTTTATTTATTTATTTTACGACGAAAATATGCTTCATAAACAAAACTTTGGGCAGAAACGCGACTTTTACATCCTTTACATCCATATTTACTCATTTTATCAATGCGGCTAAACTATTTTCAATGAAATTTGAAGAGGATCCAAATCCAAAAGTAGGTATTTTGGATTTGGAATAGAACGTATGATGATTTTAATCCCGGAAAGAACACAATTCCCGACGAAATAGCAATATAGCAGTTTTACGCGTACCACAGAATAGATAATAGTACTAACGTAGGTACAGAAGAATCACTCTCTAACTGAAATGGTGTTTAGATACGAAAATAATGCCTTCATGCCTTCTCTCTCCGTCGCATGAAACGTGCTCTTTCGTGTACGCTAGGGTTGTCAGTTTTTATCCGCGTCATCCAAAGACAACGACGCGCGAATCGCCCAGCGAGCGAGTGAGCGAGCGGCAACCTACTGTGATTTACAGCTCCGAGCAACGCGACGGCCGAGCGTACCTAAAGTGCGGAGTGAAACGCGCCTGCGCGTACGGAGTAATAGGAAAAAGCTTTATAGAAACAACTAACAGTTGAAAATGTGTTTGTTTGATACATTTTCATAGCTAAACTACTGAACTGAATTCAGTGATATCTACTTTGGTGTTGGAGCAGGACATGATTCTATCATATTATTTTAGTACTTATCGGAAAATTTACAGATACTGAGATAACGAAGTAGCAGGCAAAAGCCAGTCTCCTGAGGTATGATGATTTGATGAGTGTAATAAAAATAAGTAAAGAGTTCTGTCAGATCCATATGTCTCGATTAAAATTACCTCTACCTAAGGTTTTAACAATATGACCTGAAAAGAAAATGGCACGCGCAAAGTAAATTTTAAAAAAGTACACCAAGAAGGTTCCGAGTCTGAGTTTTTAACCAATTAAAAAAGGTTGTATGATAAATTCGGCAACATGGAGGTAGAAGTAAATAGCTTTAATGATGTTTTGAATTCACAAACTTAGTGCACACGATGTTCTAAATTCAATTTACTTTATCCTCTAGCGGATAAAAACTGTTTTGCACTCAGATATCGAAGAGCAAAAATACTCTTTCCGAGATGGGGGAATGAACATTTCTTTATTCAATGCGCCTGTCTTTATTACTACTTTGTCAATCTTTATTGAAAAAATATGAAGTAATAGGAAATAGTAGAGGAGACGTGGAAGACCGACCTTCATCCATCAGATGAGACATATTTTTTATCAAATATAATTTTTTAACAAAAATGCCCAATTGCCTATGATAAATTGCCTATCGAAAAGTTTACAAAGCTATTTTTAATTGAAATAATTTTTATTTTAAAATAGCTAGGAAAACTTTTCGATAGGCAAGTTATCATAGGCATGTTTGTTAATAAATTATATTTGATAAAAAATATGTCTCATCAAGTTATCTGATGGGTGAAGGTCGTTCGTCCACGTCTCTTAGACTAAAAACAAAAGAAAATTTGAGATAGGAAACCGTGAAACTTTCCAAGAAACATGAGAATTTAGGAAACATTTTGTAATTTTAACATTAATGGAATTTCATGTCAATGGCAGTCATCAAAATATATCAAACACTGAAAGTAAAACCAATTGTTTTTCATGGAAAAATTTAAAAATACTAAGGTTTGCGCCATTTTGGGGAATATTCCCGCAATGTTTTCGAGAATATCCGCCTTTGGAAAGATTCTAACAATAGAAGGTACTTCACTTAAAGGGGTATTATTCAGCAGAGGCTGATCAGTGGATAAACGAAATTATTAATTAAGACTAAGGACACAGTCATTCGGTCGCAATCTGAATATGTCCCTCATGGCTGACCAGTCGCTGCGCCCGGCGCCAGTTAGAGAATCAGGCTGATCTTTCATTCACGAAGTAGCGTCCTTCCACGTTTTTTCTTTTACATTTTAGGCATTGCTGGGCACAAGACCGTTAATCCGTTAATCGTTAATTAACGAAGTTAACATTTCGAGTAACGGATTAACTTTTAAGTTACCTTTAAAATTGTTAACGGACTCATTAACTTCCGTTAAAACAATGAAATTCCGTTAATCGTAAATTAAGTATGTACTATTTCCCAATAGGACTTTTCGCGGACCGCGCTGTGCCCCGAAAAACACATACTGACAAGTACGTTTGGCCGGGTCGGCGGTTACACACACACTTTTATGAATTATTCGTGCCATGCCTAAACTTCCATAGCTCATACAAACATTTATTTACAAGAAAATCAATAACCCAACTACATTTAAAATGCAATTTCTATCACGAGTTAACGATTAACGTTAACTTCCGTTAAATCTTCCGAAATTTACGACATTAACTTTTTTAGCAACGGATTAGCGATTAACGAAGTTAACTATTCAATTAACGGTGCCCAATTATGATTTTAGCTTTACTCGGACTATTTTTCCTGTGGAGGTCGACTTCGTGAGCAAACAGATACGTTGTTTCTTCTCTGTATAGCTATGGAGTTCCGGGCCTCTATTCGGGAACGTCAAAGCGATATTGTTGCGGCTCGCGAGCGAGACTCACATCCATCTCCTACGCATTACGCCTCGAGCGGAGGAGTGGGCTGAGAATTTCGCTAGCGCATCGCTACTATATCGGTTGGACGTTCCCAAATAGAGACGCAGTTGTTGTTTAGATATTTTTAGCTGGATCGCATTGAAATTTTGCAAGGATATAATATAAGGCAAATCGACGTACCTACTTTGAGAGATTGAAAAAAAAATACATATATATATAAATATATATATATAAAACAGGTTTAAAACAGGTTTGTATGAATATTTTAAATTATTATAATTATAAACCTGTTAAATTTATCCAAAACTAGTAATTTACAAACCTATATTTGTCTTTTATCTATAGTCTTGCAAAGTTTCTATGCGGTCCTGCTAAAACTCAGGGACGGGCTACTCGGAGTCCGACTCGCACCTGACAAGTTTTGCCTTAATCTCCTGTAAGTAACTTTGCAGTTTTATTTCTATATCTGTCAGTGGCGAAGCGTCAAATATTTCCTAAGGGAAGCCGGAAGAATTAGAACCGTACGTGCGACTGACATTTAGTTAGAGTAACATAAGACTTCACTGACAGCTTAGCCGTAGCTTTCTAGCTTGGTAAAGCCGTCAGGAATCGGCTTGTAGGCAGGCTCCGCCACTGATATCTATGGCAAACTTTGGCGTTATAATTATACGTGCAGAGGGACATGCCAAAACTATATTCTTTCGTTCTTTATTCGACTAGTTATAGAAGGCAGAAGGGTTTTCTCTCGCTTTTTCAGGTTCCGTACCCAAAGGGTAAAAACGGGACCCTATTACTAAGACTCCGCTGTCCGTCTGTCCGTCCGTCCGTCTGACAACAGGCTGTATCTCATGAACCGTGATAGTTAGACAGTTGAAATTTTCACAGATGATGTATTTCTGTTGCCGCTATAACAACAAATACTAAAAAACAGAATAAAATATATATTTAAGGGGGCTCCCAGACAACAAACGTGATTTTTTTGCCGTTTTTATAGATAATGGTACGGAACCCTTCGTGCGCGAGTCCGACTCGCACTTGTTTAATTATTTGTCTATAAGTAATATAACTTACGTGGCTTCGGACCGGAGACTAGGACCATTGTATAATTTATTGATTAAATTTCTAAAGTGCGTGTGGTAAAATGCCTCAGTAAATCACGTAACAATTCTTCATGCTGCAACTAACAAGTGGTCCTCATAGCTTGATTTAGACCTCGCATTCCAAGGTTAAGAAAATATTTCAAGAGGTCATTCAAGGAGCGAGATAGATTGGTAACAACAATGAATAAGATGTGACTACCAGAAGCGAAGATCTTTGAATTCAACGTATTTTGATTCATGCCGGGGGCAATAATGCGAAGTCAGGGCTCCACGGGCCTGGTTCGAATGCGTCTGAGTGTTGACAACTTCACTTGACATGTCGCCACCCGCGCTGAGCTCATTTTTTGTCCGCGCCCACTGGTGAACCAAAATCATGGACGGAATTACAATATGGTACCTGCTACGTATTTCTAAATAGCGATTGACAATTTGCGCCATAGCTTGAATAAAATAAAAATCTAAATGAGGTCTAAATTATGTAATATAAGACAGAAAATGTAAAACATCGGTGAAGTGCGAGTCTGACTCGCGCGCCGAGTGTCCCGTACTTACCTATGATAAACAGACAGAACCTTGTAGGTACGGAACCCTAAAAATAAAAATAAATGGCTTTTAAGTACCGGGTAACCATTTACAACCTACCTATGAAATAAGACTAAATATAACTTTCGCAAGCTCCTATCTCCGTACAACCGTCGAGTGTGATACGACTTTGCAAAGGTTATTGCGTTTAACAATTTTTTTTTGTGATATAACTACTTATTTACAGTTTTCGGACTTTTTCCTTTACGTGTGCTGTAACACAGCTTCGTCCCAAATTTCATGATTCTAGGTCAACTGGAAGTACCCTATAGGTTTTGATTCCCTCTTGATTCCCTTGAAAGTATCAAAATATGTGGCATAAACGGCCATATCTTTTGATTGCAGTGACTAAGACGGTTGATTTTCTCACGGCTCAGAGAAATCGCAGACCTGAATACGTGATATTAATTTCAACCCTTGATGCTTCTCTAGCGGGTAGTGAATTATTTTTCGCGGCATTGCCATTTAGTTAAAGTTATGTTTTATCACCTGCCCCCTTAGCACACTAATTTTTATCGCGCACTTAAATTCGTCCCTTTCGCACCCGCAAATTTGTTAAAAAGTGACAGATGCTTTATGTGCGAGATAAAAGCGAGTATGCTAGGCCCTCTGATTTAAATCCATAGATAAGAGTATAAATTTTAAATCATGTTTATAACTACGATATTGTTATGAACGGCGCTTTAACGCTGTACCTTTTTACACTCGAGCATAGACATTTTGTACGGTGCGTTTATGCGCGGGGTATGACTATGACTTTGACTTTTTAAAGATAATTTTAATGAAATAAACAGTAAGTACAGTAATGTTTTGCGTACACAATTCTGTTTCTGTTACCAAATGTTTTTCAATAAAGAGGAACATAAATATGTATACAGTCTGTTACTTTACTTTCTGTTTCATTGATTAAAAATTAAAAGGAGATTGACCTAATAACATGAATTTTGTTGCCAGAAGAGGCCTAGAAACAAGGAAATTTAAGTTTTTCGTAAGCAAGGGACCCATTGCAAAGGCATACTTGAAAAAATATCATGAAATCTGCCTTTTCCACTTAACTATGAAGCAGTCATTCATTGAGCGGCCTTAGCCGGGTTGACAAAACGGTAAGCTAAACCATAGTATAAAGAGGGGGAAGTAAGTTATCTTCATACAAACGCACCGCGCGCGGCTTGTATGTGTGCGCCAAAGTATCTATGCGTCGCCGTACGCACACTTAAACAAATCACGATCCGCTTAGTAAGGAGAAACGGGTCGAGATTTTGTTTAAGTGTGCGTGCGGCGATGGATGCACAGATACTTTGGCGCACACATACAAGCCGCGCGCGGTGCGTTTGTATGAATATGAAGATAACCTACTTCCCTTCTCTTTATAGGTACTATGGTTAAACCGTTTTATCTCTAAGTGCGTCTCTCTCACACTAGTCCGCTAAAAACATAGTCAGAGAGATAAACGGGTTTAACTTATTCCCGCGTACGGCATGCTAGGGCCGTCGAAAGGTGAAGTGCTTATTTTGGCAGAGTAGGTACCTATTCTAGACGATAGTGGACTCGTATCGGTCATTGAACTAGCACTGTTTATTGTTTTTCTCCTATACCAATGTTGTTATTGGCACAAAGCATATTTGTTTCACATGGTGCTCTTGTGCAATCAGGTACAATTTTAGAACATAGTTGTAATGGCATTGAAGCAGATAGGTACATACTCGTATGATAAACAGAGATCTTTGTATATTAATAGCATAGCAATGTGAGTAGAGAAGCGCCTAATATAAATTCCGCCGACTACGAACATTTGGCCGAATGTTCGGTCCCTGTCATGCCAAACCGGTCGGATAGGGAAGTTTCATGGGTAAAATAATAATAATTCGAATATGTCCGTCAGTCAGACTCAGACTATAGAAAAATATTGAACACGTTATAACGCGCATTAAAGTTCGGGAGTGGGGAATTATGACGTCACTTAATGGAACACTTTGTGTGAGAAGTCGTGACGTCACGAGGAACTTCAACGCACTATAATCTTCATTTTTTGTTTAATTGACAAAGGAAATAATATGTGTTCAATATCTTTTTATAATGTAAATGACAGACTAATTAGAATTTTTCAGGAAACTTGCCTATTATTAGGTTCAACTTAATGTACTCGATCAGCTCTTCCAAAACATTTTAGTACAGGTTCGCAGGTGCCGCACGCACGAGTTGTCAGGCCCAATACCTAAATAATAAATGCATTTTACAATGCAATGTGGTAATTATTAATATTAAACATTACATGTGAATACCGCACAAACATTTACCGCACTAAGATAGAATAAGTATAAAAAATATTCGGCATCGAACCGCCGAATACAAACATTTAAAATTATGCGGAATGTGCCGAAACCGAATAATTACCGAATATTCGGCACATCTCTAAACTTTTTTTATCAACTTTCGCCGAAAAGACCTTAAATGCGAGTAGAGTTAGTTGTAATATAGGAACTAACTATTAAAAATAATAGGTAACGTTGTGAAAGTTTCACACATCGTTTAATCCTTTCTAACACAATGCATGCGAAAGGGTGCCTTTTGATCCTCTTTCACGTCAAAACGGAGCAACTGATAGATCTGATCTTTTGCGGATAAATGCATTGTTCTTGAGAGTAAGTATAGCGATAAACGAATTCCACGCGGACGAAGTCGCGAGCAAAACCTAGTGAAATATAAAAAAAGGAACTCTGTTAGATTTGGGTATTAATATTTACTAGGTACCTGTGTCGATTTAAATTTACTTATGGAGGGTTCCGTACCAGAAAAAGTCCTACAGGAAGCCTTTTTTACACTTGTTTGTCAGTTTGTCTGCCACCGTTGTTTGGCTTCCAATTTTCATTAAGTATTTAAATTTCAACTTAACATCACTCAAAACTAAAAATGTACTATTCCGCCTCTATCTTGCAAGGAACAAATAATATAAAAGAAACAGCTAAGTCTAGGGCGGATCATGCACAATGTAGGGTTCCGTGCTTCGTATTATGTCTGTCCTCGCGCGCCAATTTATCTAATAAATAATGTAGTGTGGTCTATACTTTTATTTCCCGGCTCCTTTGCATATTTTTTTTCATTTCATTCATTCGTTTTAATTTTCTATATAACTTCGCATCAAATTTCGGTTAAGTTTTTTTCTGAGATTTTGCAATACAGTCTTTTTTGTCTACTTATTTTTATCAAATGCAGTTCCCCAGACAGACGGACAACAAAGTGATTGCTAAAGGGTACCGTTTTCTTTTAAATTTGGTGTTTAACCCTAAAGATCACTTTTGTTTCACATATATAGGAGAGGAGCTCATAAACCGAAAAATGTATTTGACAAATTTTATTATTTTTCTTTGTGTGCCGCGTGGCCAAAATCTGTCACTGTAGGTAAGTACCTACTAAAAATTTGCCTTTTAACTATAATAAGTAGTCTTCCAGAAATAGTGGTTGTGATATACAGACCGACATTCAGATGGACAGACAAACATAGCGAAACTATAAGGAAATCGAAGTGCTACCTGATTTTGTACAATACATCTACATATATGTTTCAAAGGTGATATCAATTTTAAAGCTAAAGAGAACGGTGTTACAAAACCCTTTGTGCGCAAGTCCGACTCGCACTTGACCGGTTTTTATATTATAGAATCGGCTGGATGAAACTAATCTTGTGTTTATTCAATGCCCGTAATGGTCTCGATGCCCGGGACGGTGAGCATCTGAGCGCAGTCATGTATCATACACATAAGTAAATAATCCATCCGCCTGAGTTACGGCCAGGGCCCATCAACGCGCTTCAATGTTTCACAGAAGTCTGTATTAAAGAATTAATTTATAGCCTTTAAAACTTTAGTGGTAATAAAAGTAAATCTGACTAAAAGTGAACTGAGTACCGAAATATAATTTTACTTATTTTCGGCATGTCAAATAAAAAATAAAAATAGTGTCTAAAAATAATAAAAATATTATTATTTGATCGAGTCCCAATAGGATTCCCTGTGCTATGGGCAGGTCATTTATTTGTTTATTATTACAAATATATTTACACGGCATTACAGTAGTTAACCAATACTTCGTCCGTGTGGAATTCCTTTATCGGTATTCCCTTAGAAACTTATTTTTCCGGAATAAAAATAAGCCTATGCGGGATCCAACTCCAACTATCGCTATGCAAGGAAAAAAGCCGTGAAAAAGGAGGAAACAAACAAACACAATGACAAATAAACATTAATAAAATTAGTAAGTAAATATATATGTAACTAGCGGACCTGTCAGATGTTGTCCTGCAGCTCCATCTGCCGGGCTGATTTGTGAATCAAAAGTCTAAACCATCCAGGGCACCACACAAACGCATACAAAAAAATTCATTCATATCGGTCCAGCCGTTTAGGAGGAGTTCAGTGACATACACACGTACAGTAGAATTATATATATAAAAATATTATATCTTATGATGACCATAGATATCTCTATTCATGTCCAGCACGTCTAGCACGACCTGCCCGCGAGTCGTTTGTCGCTCAGTGCATCCCTTACATACCTACTTGGCTAGTTTGACAGAGACGCACTGAGCGACAAACGACTCGCGGGCAGGTCGTGCTAGCCACCCACGCCCGTAGCTAGAGTTGAATTTGAAGTAGGGGAGCGATGATTACAAGGTAGTATCATACTATGAATAAACAATTTTCTTAGCATATTATCTTAGTTAATGGTATTTTTCAAGGTAGGGCTTTGCCCTACAATGCCCCCCCCCCCCTAGCTACGGCCCTGTCCATGTCTGTTTCAATGACACTTCATAGGTATCTATCAAAGCATACTCTGGGAAGCAGAACTGGCGCCTCATTCGGGAACGCTAAGTGATTCTGTAGCGACTCATAAGCCAGATTTCTCATCCCACTCTTCCGCACGACGCGTAATGCGTAAGAGCGAGATGAGAAATCTGGCTTACGAATCGCTACAGAATCACTTAGCGTTCCCGAATGAGGTGCCTGGTGAAGCAGTTTGCAAATAAATAATGAAACTCCTAAACCATTCAGGGTATCTACTGTAATATAAGAAAGTTTTATGGGAACAAATTAAGAAGTTCTTTTGTGTAAAACCCCGGTTGCCATTTCAGGATATTGTATAAGTGATAGGGCAGTCAGGGCTAGAACTCTGGAATGCAAACTATAGCATCCCCAGTTCAATAAAAAAACTTAAAGAAAAGTAAATTTTCATTTCAACGCAAGATAGAAAAAGTCATCAAGAATAACCGAGCTGCGCCTCCCACAGTTGATATACATCGCGGGAGTATCCATACTTAAATGCGAAAGTAACTGTCTGAATGTTACGTATTCACGGTTAAACCGCTGAACCGATTTTGATGAAACTTAATAGTTTGGGCCAAAGAAGGACAAAGGCTACTATTTTTTAGTTGGGCTGGAAAATTACCTTACTGCAAGTTCGTGCGTGCCCGATATGAATACCCGTAATTGGAGGGAAAAATATAAATATAAAATTCATCAACACGAAAATTCGTTACATATAAAAATAGTTTCCTTGCAGACGAATTTGCGGGTAAAATCTAGTCATTTTTTCACGGGTGATGAGTACCAAAGAAGCCAACACCACATAGAGTGATGGATGTAATTCTCACCTGAAAGGTATGATTTTAAAACAAGCCTTTAAAGTCACTTAAGCGTTGAAGATAATAAAAAACTTGCGGGGACATCTTTAGGGATTGTCGATACAAGTGAAAACCCAACTCACCCAAAAAGTACACATAAACACAGTATAAATATAGCTAGTGGAAAGCGTTCGGTGACGATGACGAGAGTTCCATGATTTTTGTTCACCCAAAAAGTACACATATACACAATACACGGTATACATATAGCTCATGGAAAGCGTTCGGTGAAGATGAGGAGAGTTCCATGATTTTTGTTCACCCAAAAAGTACACATATACACAGTACACAGTATACATATAGCTCATGGAAAGCGTTCGGTGACGATGACGAGAGTTCCATGATTTTTGTTCACCCAAAAAGTTCACATATATACACAGTACACAGTATACATATAGCTCATGGAAAGCGTTCTGTGACGACGACGCGAGGCGAGTTCCATGATTTTTGTTCACCCAAAAAGTGCTCAACGCGCCTAAAGAAGTTTTCACTTCAATAATCTTTGTAAGTTCTAAATTTATTAACTGAATAATTAATTGAACGTTTCGATGTCGTTGTTAAGTAAACTTACTCCATCCATGATACCAGCGATAATTTTATTGGAAGTTGCTTGGCACTGACACCGAAAGTTTCAAATCATTATTCATATTAAATTATAGCTTACTTCGACTTTCTAATGGTTATAAAAAGGTGGGTTTTTAAAAATTTAATTAAAGAAATACAACCCATAAAATTGCTAGTTGCTGAGACAAATAGTGGTGACATGCAGACGGACAGTTACCCAAGTCAATTCAGTTCGCAATAGAGAATGTATGCATTTCTTCTTTTATTGAAAGCACTTTGTAATAGAAACTGAACTGTGTAATTACGCCGAATGTTGGGTGTTGTTATCATTTGAGATATACTTACTTATATTTTTTCTTTTCTTTTTTATTAAGAATGCTGTTGTTTACATTTTCTTTCAAAATATATAATTTAAATCTCCTTTTTATTTTCGTGGAGCCATACACCCTAGTAGTGTTGGTTTCGTAGCGTAGGTACGTTTACCTAGAGCTGTAGGTACCCGTCAAGGAGTTCGTCAGATCACGCCAATTTTTCAATGGTCATTCCGAAAGAAGTTTGACTTTTCCAATGAAAAAATGCATGAACATAAGGGGCGAATTCCGGTTTAAACCCACTTCATTGACCATAACCACATAGTTATAGTTACATACGTATATGTATAGGTAGAGCATAACAATAAACGGCCACAGGCTAGAGGGTCTCCTTGAAAGGGAACTGGGAGCCAATATGGCGTCAACGCCCTTACAATCGCTCCCCTCCCCGGAACGCCCTGCCTGTCACAGCTGTCACTAAATCGAAGATATTGATGGCACAGTCAACAATCATTAAAACGAGTAGGCATTTCTGTTTTACTAAACGTTATTATGTAGAACGAATGTCAGGAAAGTTAAATTTCTTGGAATGATTCGTACGTCGAAAAGAAACGATACAATTCGGCATAAAAACGCCAAATTTAATTTTAACTACATAAGTAACGTTCTTAAAAATGGAATAGAATTTAATTTTAGACTGTCAGTATCCTTTTCAACTCATTTACTTCAGGTTTTGTTGAAAATCATGCAAAATTCGGATGAAGAGCGTTATTTCAAGGAGTTTACAAATTTAAGTACAAATTTTAGGAATATTCTAATTTCTCACGCACTAACTGTACCATATTGTAGCATAGGTAAGTTTAGGAACATTTCATATTTAATATTTCTTAATTATCTATGTTATTGGCTGAGCGCTAGCTCTCTCTCTCTCTCTACCTCTAAATGGTAATCCGTATGGCTCTAAAAAAATGCGATAAGAAATCTTACTTAAGTAAGGCAATTGTATTCTGTAGGTATAAGTTATAACTAACTTTATCTCTACCGTGCTACGATTACGAGTAAAATAATGCGTTGTTATCGCAACTACACGTATAGGGATTATAATTTGTATAAATATCGGTAACATATAAGTGGGTTAAAATCTATTCATCGACTTGCAAGATTTACCTGAAGTACAATCGAACGAACGAACTAACACGATAAATTTAATAAGAACTTGTGGAAGCGGCCGTCGTTTCAGCAAAATATTAACTTCCGAATTTTCTAAATACATCGCAGTGTATCAGTGTAATGAAAAAGAAACAAATACAGTTAGCAGTAATGGCTGCTGGCATCTGCCATTTTGAATATATTATGACGTCGTGTAGCTCGGTTATACCTACACATGTTAAGAAACGAAATTTGTCCCTGCCGTGGAAAATTAACGAAAACGTAAACATCACGTTTTCATTTGTACGGTACTCTACATGCGGAGATAGTTCAAAAAAATAAACAAGCCTCAAGTCCTTAATCTCCGAGAACAGGAGGTACAGTTTTGAACCTTAACATGTAAGACCCCGCCTGTACCACTCCCGATGTAAAGAGACGCATACGTAATAAATTCGTTTAGTCCTCGCATTGCTCTTCGGTTTAAGAGTCGGTTGAAAACTCAACCCTCCCTTTGCTTCTGCGCAGTCGGTTAAGAACCACCACTACATCACTTATTTTTATATTTTTCGTCATTTCAGAGTGCTAACACTTCTTTCGGTGTTGTGTTGTACTACCTAAATCTAACAATTTAGCTAAAAGATTTACTTAATGTGCCTCGCTGGAATCACGAAATATCTCCGAAATAGTGTAAAAGTTCGACATCCGAGACGCGCGCCGCCACCCGCAGTCTAGCCGAAAGCAATTTGATTTGACGGTTATTCTCACCTCACGTTTATATTGAAACTTAGATAAATATTTAGTTTATCGAGTCTAATTTGGCACGGAACTTGCCTCCGCGCCGCCAGATTTAATACTCCTACCTATTTACCTACTGTATTTTTCATTGATCTGTTATTGAATTTCTATTTAACCTCCTTATTAGTAACATTAGTAGTACATTTTATGAACGATTTACGAAGACAAAGTAGGTACTTAATATTGTTCTTATTAGGGATTTTAATCGTAAACCAGAAATGTATACCTACAATAGTTAGGCAGATAATGATGACTTTTAGATCAGTTGTTTGCTTTGCCGTTGGAAAACTGTTATCCCCATACATCGACATAGGTCGCGATCAGTTTACCAACACCGCAAATAACTTTGTAATCGTTAAACAATATATCTCTGCCATTTTGAAAAATTTTGAAACTCTGTTTCATCAAAAGAACTCCATATAATTAATGAACCAACGAATGCGACCTGTAGAGGAGAGCAAATGGACATCCGGACAGCTGGAAACGGAGACGCTTCGCACAGTGTATGTATGTATAACCGTATGCTCGACATATTTACATAATTCTGGGTTCATATAGGTATTATTTGAATTACTTTGCCCTCGGTTTTCTGTATTTCATAAGCAGTATATTTCAGCAGTTGCATAAGTAAATTCACAAATAATTATTATGGCATAACGTATGCCATAATAATTATTTGTGAATTTACTAGGTGTTTTTTCGTTTATTTAATTTGTCCAGTTTATTACGCGTATGTTAGGATGTTACCAATCGATTGATTGGCGTCGTAAGACCCTTAGTTGGTAGACGAGGTGTTGAATGGGAGACGCCGTGGGCCACCGGGATCGTCTTGACCGCGTCGCCGCTCTGCGGAGATGTCGGAGTGCACGTTTCTTTCGATCACAAAACACTTGTTAAGTAAATAAATAGTGGCTTTAAAATAAACATCCCTAATAATGCTTAACGAAATTTTCATTTCCATGTACATGGTTTTAAACAAAATACACCGATATGGAACTTAAAATATTGCAAGACCTAATGAGTAGGTAGCAAACCGAATTCGGGCAACAACTGTCTAATTTATGTTAAAATAATCGTCAAAATCATGACCATTTTCATAAGTAATCTGATAGGTAAATCAAATTAAACCCATACAAGATTAAAACAATTAAACGAAATAAATTTAAGACTGCTTTAAACGTGACATGAAGCAATTAGGTGATTGGTGATTGGACTTTCAAACTTCCTTCTTATATTCATACATATCTATTACAAAAATAAGTATTTTGTATGACAGTGAAAGAAATGAAAATAAAACCTTTATGCCGCAGCACTCGCGTCCATATGGGCCGTGTCTCGGGCTACCCTTTCTGAGGCCACTATTTTTGTAATGACAGTTTGCAGGCGGTCGAGGCGCGCCCGTTTCTCGCAGCTCGCAGACCGGCAAAGCCGAACCGAGCCGAGCGCCGTGCAGCGAGCTTTGAAGGCCGGGCGTCGAACGCAGAGTGCCACACCGAGCTTCAGCCGATTTATAACTACTTCTCACCATTTCTGTTCGCGACGACAGCTCCTTCATGATGAAACTGTTCGCAACGCAAAAGTTAGCTTGGCAATGCGCTGTGTAAGTAAACGTCTAATAATCTTATACAACTATCACATTATTTGTTGTAGACATTTAAAGACCCTAAACATGACAATTGACAGAATTTTTTGAAGGTGACTGAATCTGGTCTTTAAAACAGCGTAAGTGACAACAATATGCAACAACAATATCCCTATGATTGGTGTCACGTGACACGTGAATTGAAGACCTTTGCATTGGTGTATCAGGAACTGACAGTGTAGTACACGAAGTTTTTGCTTTCAGTTGTGTTAATCTCTTAACAAATTTGATCGCTCATTTCATCTTTCATTTCTGACGACAATCATAAATTGACCCACGTGCGCAAACATTATAGTTTATGCACTAACGGCTCGCCAGTGAGTTCGGTCACGAAGTGTTATCGCCACAGTTAGTAAATGTTTTATTGCGCTTTTTGGGTCGTACGCAATCTGAGAACCGGAAATAGACTATTTTTGAAGCTTAGCGGTATAGGTGATGCCATCTTCCATTTTACACATTTTCCTGAATACCTCAGGAAAAAAAATACGAGTTTCCTGAGCCAAAATCGAAATGGATTTCGATATGGTGCATCTTACAATTGGGGCTAGGACGCCTAAAGTACCTACCATAGAGTCGCTCTTGTTTACATATAATAATATGAGGTATTTGCCTAGTATTTATCTCTATATCGCAAAAATAAAGAGCGTAAGTAAAACATTTCAATATTTTTGTAATCCTAACATAATTCAACAAATTTTAAAAATTAAATCAAAATCATTAGAAAATAAATAACTGCTTTAATAACATACCAAATCAGAAAGTTTCTTTAGTCTTCTTTCAAATATTATTGAATCTATCTACTAAAAGTCTGAGGAGCCACTTGCTTCAGCGGCCCTTACACGAATGACACAAAGATAAGGTAGACCGTCTTATCTCTAAGTGCGTCTCGCTCACACTAGTGCCGACGAAAGAGATAGTCATAGAGATAAACGGGTTTAATTTATCTTTGTGTCATTCATGTTAGCGCCGCAGGAATAAGTATTACATAATCATCATTAAGCATATTTTATTTTCATCATTCGAAGGATGTAAATAAAGCATAGTTAATATTTTTTCTATACTACATACCGACTACCTACTGCATAAATCATGATATTTAACAAATGTCTTATTTAAAAAAATACTACAACAAAAAGCGAATCTATGGTACTTTAGAACCCCGGCGTGCTACCAAATGTCCTAGCCCTAGTAATATGCAAAAAGCGAAAGACGACGACAGTATGAAGCACATTTACGGTGGTCCGCTGGATAACTATGGAAACAAATATCATTTACTATATTCGCATTATTTCTAAACACATTACTTTTATTTCTGTATCAAATGACGTAAATAAAATTCCATTCATGCAGTACCCACCTTACTATTTAGGGAATCACCTAATTGTAAGCTAAACTCTATAATTTTGTTTGTTAAATACAAACATGCTTCGTCCGGACGGTAAAACCCCACGAAAACGTTTAGTTAAACTTATAATCGATGATTCGGTATGTAAGAAACATGAATTCGCGCTACAAGATGGTAATACAGCTGATGACTATGGCAATCTTCATAATACGATTTGCTACTTGCAACAAATCATGAAACACGCATTAAATACTCAATAGGCATATATTATTAAAATTAACAAAATTCATAAAACTTTAAAAACAATACCTTCACAAAAAACACAAAACAATTTTTTTTTTAATTATTCTCATAATTTAGAGGAAAATGGTTCAAGTCTTTTTATAGAGTTTTACTTGAAATGAACACAAATTAGACATCCGTGACAAATAGATGCGTCAGAAATAGCATCGCTGACAGTCGAACACACGTCGATCTGTTCATATAATGGTCTCGCATTCCATTTTTCATGTTAACTTAAAAATAGTGGCTCGGTTCAATCTCGCCGTGCGCGTGCGCGTCGTTGTTTTTGTCTATTGTTACAAAATCTTACAGTTTAGGCTAGTTAATAGGGATTGATTTTGTATGGAGTGAGACCCTGTCACAAATTCCTCCGTCCGTCCGTGAAATTTTGCAGTATGTGGTAGGGTATACCCAGTATGTTTATCAAATAATCCAAATGTGCACATTTTGGATTATTTGAAAACTATCATCTATACACTCTACTTAATCATAATGCAAAATCGTACAAACTGCTTGAAGATAAGCTACCGCGTTCGCAATGTGCCTGGCACTTTATTAGCTCGTGACTGCGAAAAGTTGGACTTATGTCGTATGTTGGAGTTATATCACACTGTTATTATAAATGCGAAAGTTTGTGAATTAGCTTATAGCCTGGATTAACACATAGGATACTTTCCAATCCCGATATATATATATATATATTTCTTATCCCTAGCAAATTAGATTGTTCATCGCTTACCACGATGCATAGGCTGATTATTTTACCGGTTTCCTGATGTACCTACCATGTATGTAGTTAGTTATTCAAATATTAATCCACAAAATGGAGTTTCAAATTGTTTGTCTGGTAACCAAAATCCTGCTGAGGGCCGGCCGACGACGCAAATGCGTGTTGAAAAAAGTTAAAGAGAGTAGAGAGTTGGTTCCAATAAATCGAATAAGAAAATATTTATTAAAGGGTGGGCCTAGGGTATTTAAAGAACAATTAGTCGGCGGCTTCTCAGCCCTTAGGGCAAATATTTGCGTATTCCCGCCAACCCTCGTTTGGACCAATGCCGCCCTGGGCGGTGTCGCAGTGGAAACGGTTAATAGATCAATGTTTACTCACCATCCCCGCACCTCCCCTCCCGCGGCCGGACCCCGTGCACTGCGGCTGCGGCGGGCGCGGCGTGGACGCTGACTCCGCACTGCGCCTATTTTGCCATTCCGAAACCTGCATGTGATTGTTCTTCATTAAATTATTTGTGTACTGGAATTCGGTTATAGTAATTCGCTCGGGAACTTTTAATTTTTCCGGGAATAAGCTATCTCCATTCCAAACCCGTCCAGCCGTTGAAGCGTGAAGGAGTAACAAACACCCATCCTCACTAACTTTCGCGTTTAATTGATTTTTGCCCCGTGACTTTTTTCGCGTTAAATTCGTTTATCACTTTTCCGTCGGTATCAGTGCAATGTTATCTAAATTAGTCCTTTTTCAGACCCCAAATACAATCCAAATTTCATTGAAATTGGTTCAGCGGTTGAGCCCTGAAATTATTTTAACACAGTTTTATCAGAACTACTAAACGCGTTTGACGACGCGGATAGCCTAGTTGGTAGTGACCCTGCCTCCGAAGCTAGCGTCCCGGGTTCGATCCCCGGTAAGGGCAAATATTTGTTAGTGAGCACGAATGTTTGTTCCTAAGTCTTGGATGTTTCCTATGTATTTAAGTATTTATTTCTCTATATAAGTATTTATATCGTCGTCTAGTACCCATAACACAAGCCTTTAGAGCTTACTTTGGGACTAGATCGATTTGTGTAAAGATTGTCCCCTGATTTATTTATTTATTTATTTATATTACTAAACATCGTATTATGATTTCCTAACATATAAAACACCGGTATTTCAAATTCCGATATCGGAAAAATACTGGTATCAGAGATAAGCTCCAATAGTCGTCCAATAACCAATGGCGGATGATAGAAGATATTTTGGTCTTTCTTACGTTTCCACCCATGCACTATGAGCATTCCAAAAATTATACAATACGCTAGTACTTTCTATACATAAATATATACAAATATGGAATAATTTCTCACTATCCGAACTGTCTCTATATTGCATACCACAACTCAAACTAAAAAGATGAAAATAAAAATTCTTGTCATTATAAAAACCAAAGAACATACATACATACATAGCATCACGCCCGAAATCCCTAATGGGGTGGGCAGAGCCACAAGACTACTCGTGGCCACGTTCGATTTATTAGTCCTAAGATGGTATGATGAACCGTATGGTGACAGGTGATCAGCCCATCGCCCATACAGATATTCCACCATGTTGGAGAGGACCCGTCCCTTAGTCGACTTTTACGACATGCCAGGATGATAAGCATCTGCACGCATTCTATGCTATTTCTTCACTCCCAGTGCAGCAGAGGAGTAAAACCAAAGAATCCGATGCATAATCTCTAAAAGAAAGAGAAACAAGAAATTTATTCTGCCGTGCCCATGCTAGGAGTAGATCGTCGGATTTTTTGTTTGTTATAATTAATAAGTTTATGCAACAGACGGATAAAAGATCCAAGTAGCCATTTTGCTACGTAAATGGTTTGAATTTGCTCCCATACACGGTGTGATTTCTCTCTGTCTTGAACCGCCGCCCGGCGCAAACACTCCCGTGGCTGTCCTCACTTCTCCACTTCAGCCCATCTAGCTGGAGCTCTTCCTCTAGCACGACTGCCTGCCACTTGACACACAATCATGCTTGCAAAGTCGGGTAAATGATTAAGGTATGTTTATGATTGTTTTAGGGTTCCGTAGCTCAAAAGGAAAAACGAAACCCTTATGTCCGTCTGTCACAGCCAATTTGCTCCGAAACTACTGGACCGATTGAGTTGAAATTTGGTATACATAGTTATGTAAGTCGGTGACCGCAACACGGACGCGTGACGTAAATATGTGAATTTTAAATATGGGGGCCACTTTTGGGGGGTAAATTAGAAAATTAAAAAAAGTGATGCAACCTATCGTGTGACATATCAAATGAGAGGGTTGATCTTAAATATATTTTCTTTTGAATTTCAAGTAAAACTGTTTAGAAGTTATTTTTATTGCTATGAAGCACTGTCTGTTGACCCAGACCCAATGTTTATTCAATTTTGTTTTTTTAACTAAGGTGCTGGTTTATAAAGGTCGATTAGACCAACTGTCAGATCAGTGAACCGGCCAAGTGCAAGTCGGACTATGCAGCAAAAAGTACTCGGTACTCCGGTACTCCGTAGCCATGTCTGCCCCCCGCGTAATTTTCTTTACAGTCTACGCTGTTGATTTTCAATACGTTTATAGATATTTCATAGAGTAGGATTAACAAGTTAGTCGCTTTTCCACTTTAAAAAATAATTTCCAATATTTAATTTACATAATTATTTTTTATGCGACAAATGTCAAAGCCCGTTGAACCAAATCTATCCGCGGATTGAATACCTATTGGGAACGACCATAAAATAATTTAACATTAGGTAAATCATTTATTAGCTGGTAATTTAAGACGCTTTCGGATATAAATCGTTACATTATGTTTCGGCCCTAGGTTCCTTTAGTTAATAACGCAGGGATATCCTAGGTGCTCTTCAATAATATGTTGTTATTAAAATTGTAATGTAAATGGTTTTACTGCTACGAATTATCGTTAGAAATACAGAGTTCTTTGCTAAGATAGGTGTCGCTCGTTCCATAAAAGGATCGTATCTGAAGATGACCGTTGAAATCCGAAAAACGACGATATTCAAATCTTATGTCAACTGCCATCAGGTGACGTCACTTGCGGTGCGTTCTGAACACATAACCTGCAAATATCTTTAATTAGCTTAAAAGGCGCATGTCCACTGAAAGGTGGCCACCGCAGAGCTCATCGCCGGCGGTCCCAGCCGTACTTACAAAAATACCAGAATGTAATTAAATGCGGATAACTTGCGCTTTATAGACGGGTGCGCGCGCGCTGCCCGTGTTTGTTTAGTTTGTTATAGACGTGTTTTTACGCAATCTGGAAGTCGTAAATCGTTTCACCAAATTATGTCGTTCCCAAGAGTGAAGGTGCAGACGTTTTCAGTCTGTTAAGGATTTAGATAACACCGAAGACTTGTTTTTGTGTTCAGGATATGTGTGATTAAGTTATATACATTTTACAAGCTTTTATTTAACTTCATTTGTTATTTAGTTGGGTCAAATGTTGGATATCAGTTTGTCCAAGATTATCAATTTGAGGGAACGTAACTTCCCATAATAGGTATAGGTTGAAATTTGGCACATATAATGGAAATCCGATGACATTGTTATTATATTAAAAGTGCAATGGAGACAAAAAGCTTATATTTACAAAAATGCAATTTTTATCATAACCTTAGTTTGAAACAACGTGCTAAGTCTAATTAAAAATGTTGCCATAATTCGTTATTCGTTTATTGATCATTTTTTTTTTCTTACTAATAAATATTGTAAACAGACTTGGACAACATTTATTACGCGGTTAAGCATTTGATGGGGACTTGATGGCAACTAATACACAGTACCATTACCATGAGCTTACGAGGGCAGTTCTCGTTATCGAAACCTGTCGGAAATGCTGCTTGCCGATACGAGCGATAGTCCTCTATTACGAGAACGGTTTGCATAAACTCATGCTAATGGTACAGGTATAAAACATGGTTACTCTGTTACTTTCGTTACAAAATATAACAAAATACTAAACGCGATTCTCATTATTATCAGTCGCGTATTTTAAGGGCACCGCAGCACCGATACAGATTATTGAAAAAGGTTTCTGTTTGCACAATGGCAGCTTATAAAGACACAATATAAGTGAGCAACAATTGACAGTCTGCGTGGATGCCGGCGGCGTCGAAGTTGAGTTGGATCGCGGGTAATGTGGCGAATAATCCAGCTCGCGCCCGCGCCGCTCCCGGCCCGCACAATACTACAATGCCCGGATCACTATAATCCGCAAAAACTAACAATTATACATTACTAACTTACTATCTGCCATTTTAAAACTCGACGCACCCAAAAATCAACCTTAAAATCAACTGTGAACTGGTGTGCCAATATTTAACGAAAATATAAAATGAACAATATAGCTTTTTTAAGAAAATCTTGTGTTGTTATCGAATGGAATTAAATAGGATGCGTAAATTGTTACGTTTTTTTGCGATTAAATGTAACAGTCTACACATTCTGTTTAATTCAATTTGATAACAATGAACAAGTATTTTATTTTAACATTATTGTTGGTGGTCTCCGTATCTTTGCAGGTAGGTGTCCTCTGATCAGCCCCAGAACTGTTCTTGTGTTTATCTTGTACGTTTCATGGGGTCTTAAACTCTGGTCGCATTATGAACAACGTTTTGCAGCTTAATTTTGTAAAAAGATAAAGATCCAACGTGCTCCTTTTTCAATAAGTATCAAAAGAACGTGATTTGATGACGTTTGGGTACAAATCCTTGTGAAAATGGATCGATGTTCAGTTTAAATGTGTATTTTTCGTACACAGATAATAGATATCTTAGCCCATACATTATAATCTAGGTATCTATATTCAAGAGAAAGAGTTAGGCTAATTCATAATCTAGTTTTTAAAAGTGGAGCTTACAGCGTCGCTGTGATGTTCGTAGCTATGATGTGGAGACTCTAACGGTTGTTGTCCTGACGCTATTCTGACAAATAATTATTTACAGTGATTTTATTGAAACTGTTTGTAGTAAACAAAATAAATAAAACGAAATACCTAGTACTTTCCAAACCGTAAAACATGAAAACTTTAATAAACAAAAACTACCTATATCTTTTCCCGTTCTATCTCATTCTATTATTTGAATGTGTAGTTTTATGTAATTAAGTATAGGAGTTACCAATATTCAAGTAACTACAGTATCCATATCGTTTAGCCAAGAACGTAGGTTTTATACATAACATTAATAATTTGGCTCATTTAACGCTTAAACGACAAAGTGTGCCTCATCACTAAAATAATTAAAAAATGCAAAAAATCTAAACTAACATGTCATTTTGACACCATTCATCCCCGTTCCGGACCTCCGGACCCGCATTTTTTGCCCTTGTTTGACGTCGAGTAACAAAGGTATTTAATACGCAAACCGGGGCCTTGGGATCTGGCCAATACAGTTGACAATGGCACGACACAGGCAAATATTATTTTGTAAGCATACTCGCCAACATTAAAAGATTTTTCTCAGCAATATTTCTTAATGAATCCCTTACGGCACCATTCATGTCATTCGTTGAGTAAACAAAGACCCACGTCAAATATTCGGCTAAATTTTTAGTTAGCCCCAATCTTCTGTCTGGCCTTTTAGGAGCATACTGACGTGCACATTTGATGACTTACATATTTTCGTTTAATATTGCCTATTTTAATACATATTCATGAATAATCCTTGTCGTTCGGAGGAATCGCTCTATCTGCAGGTCCGAAAAGCTAAAACAGTATTTTTTAGTTTCTTTTCAATTTGAATTAGTAGAGGCGGGGGTCGACAAACAATGTGGGGATTAGTGCAGGTTTGAAGGAGCGCCGTGCGTGCGCGCCACTGCAGCCCGCGCGTCGCTATCTCGCCGCGACACGCCATCCCTTCCCGCTCCATCTGAGGGTGAAAACACGTCACAGCACCTCCTCTCGTTACACTTTCGTTCTAATGTTATTAACATAAGGACGATATTAGCCAGTGGCCTGATGGTATGACGTCGCGTTGTGTTTCGGCTCAACGCGGTTCCAATTCCGCACCGCGGATCAGCATATTTTACACGCCTTTGTGATGTTGTTAAATTGAGACTGGTATCTGTAAATTAACTAGGGACGAGACGGCTATTGAGTTGGAGATAGTTACTTTTAATTGACTGTGGCGAAACAAATAGTGAACCCCGGAGTGAACTGATCAGAATTCCTACTTTAAACGGTTACATTGTATTAAAAGGGAAACTGGCAATTTATTGCTACAAACAGATCGAATTCCTTTGAGTTTGATAATGATTTTCCCTAGATAGTTGTTGTTTTTATTGTTACAATACGTTTTCTGTCATTTTGTTGTTAGTTTTTAAAAAATCCCACAAGGTTTAAATTGTCCTGTCCTATGTTAATTATTATAAAACCCGTCAAAAGGCAAATCTATTCAATATAATTTGGACGCAACGGATGTGTGTTTGCGTAAAATGTCTCATAAATTGTCAAATCGGAAACAGGATCTTGATTTCTTTGACCGTTGCGCATCTATCCGTTGGCACCCGCACTGGATCAAACGGATCGCGAATATCCCGACCATTGGGAATGACGACACCTGACTCAATATGCCACCAAAATGTTGATCATCAAAGACTTTTTACTGCAAAATACTCAATGAGATCAGCCCTATCGTTAAAAGCTTTATAGTTCAGAGACATTCGTATTCTGAGTATTTATTATATCATAGTTTTATGAGCATTTTTTATTTCGGTTATAATTTGGCCTGCCCTACATTTTACAGGTAAATGGGTTTGTGACAAAAAATATTTTTAGCAGATGGCCTTTAGAAGACATCTTTACTGAAAATTGTACAATCAATGTTGCCTCCCTATAGCTCTTCTTACTGTTAATAATGTTATCAAAAGAGAATTGGAAATAAAGAACATAGGTTTTTGTAATGTGACTGACACTGCCCATTTTCAGTTCTGTATAACTTATTTGAAAAAATACTATGTAAATGAGCTAGACGTCAGCGTGATGTGATCTTAAAGTACCTAGGTACTTCAGGAGTATATTATTAAAAAAACCGTTTCATCGTCTATCTCTTTATTCAGGAAACGTGAAAAAATCGTTGATCGTCCCATTCGTTTTTGGCTGCGAACTTACAGCGCACTTCAAAGGAGTCAGACTTAATTGAGCAAAGCGAAGGAGAAAAAAACTAGTCGGTGTTTCCCCTTCATGGTGTGATTGACGTCATCGCGCACCATTTATTATGGCACTTCACTTTTTCTTCTGTTTATACCACGCTGATAGCTAATTTAGATGTCGCCAAATACAACTCGGACTGTACACCTTCAATCCCTCTTTACAAAAAGGTTATAATGTAACAACCGCTTGCCCTGCTGCTTACTGAGTCTCAGTGGTAGTGCAACTTCGTTCGAGTCCCGCTATATATACACAAACTTGGTGCGATGTATTTATTTAAGTATGTAGTTAGGTATCAGTCGCGCAGCGTGCCTACAAACGGATTCCTGACGGCTTTACCAAGCCAAAAAGCTACGGCTAGCTGTCAGTGAAGTCCATGTGTCCAACTAAATGTCAGACTCGCACGTACGGTTCTAATTCTTTCGGCTTCCCCTAGGAAATATTTGACGCTTCGCCACTAGTAGTTATCTTGACTTGTGCCGATAGCACACGGTTTCTGGGACTAGATCAATGTTTGTTAGTGTCCAAGATATTATTATTTACAATTGCACCACTCATAGCTCACTCTGGATCTTCCGCCACCTCCAGTGCTCGAGTTTGAATTCTGAAAACATTGGTATTAAAATAATAACTATGTAGCTATAACTTATTTTCTTTTTATGTCCTCCCATGAAAATCATTGTATCACACGGATCGTACGGTCGACCAAGTCGTTTTCGATTGATTTTATATCGTCCTTTCCTTGTAACAATTTACTATTAAGTACTCATATTCATATTCAACAGCCCAAACTAGAGTCGAGAGAGATTTGCATTTTGAGTCCGCGAACATCACACGAAGACACAAAAAGCAGACACAATATGAAGTATAGCATAATTATAAAAAGCATATCTCGTTCGAGAATCAAATGTTATGTTATAGGCGTTAAACTAATAAAATACATAATTTAGTAAATATACACACAGCACGTATGTAAAATTTATTTATGAAAACATGTGACATTTTAAAATAAATGCAAAGCGGTTCAAAAGCAATTACTGAATATTGGTCTGAAAAATCGTAGCTTGATAATATTATTTGCCTAGTGCGGTGCGCCTGCGTCCGACGGCTCGGAGAGCAAACAGCTGCAATTTGGATTTAGCCTCCACGCCTAATTTCGTTGGGTAGACTTATTTTAACATTAAATACACACACAAATATCCCTTAGATAAACACATCGCCCCATTATTCAGGCAATGCAGAAAGAAAAGCTTTATTTCTTGATTATCAAAATGTACCGCTATTGTTACTTGCGGAAGGTATCATTTTCCATGCACCGAGCTTTTAAAGGATAATTGTATTGTTTTCGAAGCACAGAATTTTACTGCAAACTTATGTCCTATAAAATATCAGGCTCTAAGGTTTTATTGGTCCTTGTCCCGTTGAGATAGCAGCCGCGCTTTTTAGTCTATTAAGCGATTTAATTCTGTTATACGTACGTCGATTACTAAAATTAAAAAGACAAATGAGTTAAGCTATAATATCGATCAGAATTTTTATAGGTAAGTATTTCCTGAGTAGGCTAGGTATAATGTTGTTAATAATATGCGTGGGTACGTTGTCCAATTCTGATTAAGAGGAGTGTGAACCTACGGCTTTTCATACAAAAGGCGATAACGATTTCCACACCTTAAATGTTAACCGAGGTTGACCAATTTTTGATAAGTTGTTAGTCTGAACTAAATCTAGGTTTGGTTTTGGTTTTTTCACTATAATCAATAAATTCAGTTTTGTTGTTGTTTTAGTAGTGTCCTACAAAACTAATTTCGGCGATTATTTGAATTTGTTAATCTTAAATCGATATTCAAAAATCGAATCGTATAGACTTAGATTTTTTCTGACTGACACCCTATCAAAAACTTGTCAAAATAGGTTAACATTTAAGAGGTGGAAATCGTTATCATGTTTTGTATGAAAAGGGTGATTTTTGCCGTTGCTTCACAGTCCTTTTAAATCTTTATTATCTAAGAGCTCGGGTTACGTGAAGCGCACCGGATAACCTCTGTGCAGTTCAATGTGGCGAGCACATGGTAATCCAATGTTTAACACAATGTTTAGCCCCAACGAGCCCTTTACCGCAATGCGGGCTCAGACTGTTTACCTCTTCGAGGCGTTGCAACATGATTTTGTTGGCGGCGGCGCCTATGAATACAACACCATTATTTGCTAATTGTATGGCCACGAACAGCGCGCAAACGAAACCTCTTTCCCTCGTAAACAATAATGACATAAACTTAGAATAATCTTAATTATTACTAAACAACAACTATTCGTGCCTGTCAGTGCTTCTGCTTTTTACAGTTCTGGACCTATTTAAAATAATTCAGAGCTTCTATTCGAAATTCCCTGAGTGATCTCGCGGATGGATGTTTTGCGATACGGCTGCCTTTACTGTCAAGATAATTAGCTAGCTAATAAGATAATATCTTAATAATTTGCGCTATCGCTTATGCAATGTCGTATAGAAACCCTGCCCTGGCGTATTGCTACAGCGCAGCGCAGACATAGACATACCTAAATCATCTGAATATAATCTCAAATGCATTGTTGGTAGAATACTTACCTCCTATTAATATAAAGAAATATATATTAATTTATCCAAGAAATTAATGTTAACATTTGATCTCTGATTAAATCTCCGGGGACGTTGATATTTCCCCAGGACACGGTTAGCTTAAAATACAAACTAAACAGATCGGTGTCAGGCACTCTCGGGTCTTGCTTGTGTTTATTTGGACACATCTTTTTGATAAATAAGGCAATATTTATTTTGTTACACTTAAGTTGATAGCATTCAACACAAAGTCCCATGTTGGATGAACAGAGTTTAAATTTTGAGTCAGTGTTAAAGTTGAAGTTGTTTGAATAATCACAGGTTTTGGATCATGATTTTGTGAAGCTTCTATTATAATAAATTAGGTTAACAATATTCTTATATAAAGCAATTAAATGATCGAAAAAACATTAATCAATAACCTTCTTACTGGTATACATAAATGTCCGTTTGTCTATCTGTATTTCGTTATTATCCACCTATAAATTCCAGAGACATTATATGAACTCCATCGCTTAAAGACGCAAACTTCCCGAAGGATTAGCGATAAATTCCGGATGGACGATGTCACGGGCAAAAGTTACTTAAAATAAGTTTTATAAAAAAAAAATAGACGAGCTTTTTACCCTGTGTACTAATTCGTATTGTTATCGGGATTATTACAATATTATATTGTGCGATAGAAGTAAGACTACTTAAATAAAAGTTTGTTATAAGGAGATACCTAACCAATGTCACAGATAAATAATAGTACTACCAATGTTAAGAAGAGAAATACCTATTATCAAACAAAACATAAGTGACGGTATAATATTGAATTAAAATGTTTGTCGTAACTTTAAAAAACACACTATAATGGCCACCAAAGATAAATCTAGTATTAGTCTTAAAGTGCCACATTTTCATGGCAATGTGTGGCTGGAATTAAACTATAGACGTCTTCATCTAACGTACAAAGTTAGAGTAAGACAGCTATTGTTACCGGCTATAAATTGACGTGAAAAGTTGCTCGTGTAACTAGCCTTAAATACCTACGGTTTACGGAACTGTCTGTCTTAAATCAGATTTAACGATTTAAATCTTGCTGCAGTTGGCCCCTAGAGTCCGCCCGAGTTAAGTCTGCAGAACTCGGCTAGAAATGTTGCCATTTCGCCGCACATTTTCTTTTTTTAAAGTCAAACGTGTTATTTTGTCTACATCTACGTAATCTGTGTTGGTCAATTAAAACGTATTATTATTACATACATACATAGCATCACGCCCGAAATCCCTAATGAGGTGGGCAGAGCCACAAAACTACTTGTGGCCACGTTCGATTAATTAGACCTAAGATGGTATAATGAACCGTATGGTGACAGGCGATCGGCCCATCGCCCATGCAGATAGTCCACCATGTTGGAGAGGACCCGTCCTTTAGTCGACTTTTACGACATGCCAGGATGATAAGGATCTGCACGCATTCTATGCTATTTCTTCACTCCCAGTGCAGCAGAGGAGGTATTATTATTAATAACAATATATTTTTTAATATCACAATACATAACTTATCAAATTATTTCATTGCAGACCTAACTCGGACGGACTACCGTATTTCACTATAGATTTTAATATATCCGTAAAATCTTGCCAAGCTGTATGTAATAAAATTGATCACTAGCAACGTGAAGTGGCGAGCCTAAGCCGCGGTTAAACTTAGTGCCGTTTGTTTGGTTAAGGCAAAGGCGTGTGACGCAGCCGCCGGCCCGGCGCGCGGGCCGCCGAGCGACGAGCGACGAGCGACGAGCGACGAGCGACGAGCGACGAGCGACGAGCGACGAGCGCCGAGCGCCGAGCGCCGAGCGGCAGCAAACGTGACGACGACTGCGGACGCAGGCTCCCTAGCGAACATGACAGTGGGTCAAAGAGATTCATTTCATGCAAATGATGAAGTAGCCATCGATAGCATAAAGGTAAATTTTATATATCATATCATAAGGACGACATTTCGACTGAGCAGAGCTATTAGTGGTATCCATTTACAGAGCAGTTGTTACAGGTGACAGGTAAAATTACACTAATGTTCGAGGTCAAATTCGTATTTTGTTTGTTCGTAATTTCTACTACTGACTTTCACTAAATAGAAAGCTACAGTAGATATTATGAAGAATCCACGGAAAAAACTGTGAGAGTTAATACATGTTTCGTCAAAAAAATTAATCTTGAGGCCTTAACATATAGTACTTAATTGTACCTACTGCAAAATCAATATACCTAGCTTTTATATAAGCCACAAAAACGTGTTTTTTTGTTAAAATAAAATGGAAAATTATGAGTTGATATTAAATGGAGACTCAGAGTTAGTTAATGAACATTAATCACGTTCCTTCTTAAACATTTTGAATGGAAATATTGTAAAAAAGAACAAGTAAATTGTTCTTTATCTGACTATGAGTGCGACTGTAAGTGTACTTATTGAGTAATTAGGTATAGAATATATATTAATCTTTTATAAAAGAGATTTTTCTTATAATTTGGAACATTTCATACATACATACATACATAGCATCACGCCCGAAATCCCTAATGGGGTGGGCAGAGCAACAAGACTACTTGTGGCCACGTTCGATTATTTAGTCCTAAGATGGTATGATGAACCGTATGGTGACAGGTGATCAGCCCATCGCCCATATAGATAGTCCACCATGTTAGAGAGGACCCGTCCCTTAGTTGACTTTTACGACATGTCAGGATGATAAGCATCTGCACGCATTCTATGCTATTTCTTCACTCCCAGTGCAGCGGAGGAGAGGAGAACATTTCATGAAGGTAGAATTTGCCCCTTACAGCGCATTGATTTAGGACATTTATTAGGTCACTAGGTTCTTGTACGTATGTACTTGTTGTTTCTACCTTAACTTTACATTTCAGGTTATATTTCCCTGCAGATTTGCGAAGTTTGATCACAATCCGTTCAGTAACTTCAGCGTTGTAACAAAAATACATCTTCACATCCATACTTTCACCTTTATAATATAATTACTTAAATAACTTTACGTTACGGATCTGGAGGCCATATACAGATATAAGTATTATTAATGTAATTAGTATTTAAGTATTAATGTAGTTTAATGAGTAGTGTCGTATTGTTTCTGTGAATGTAATGACTTAGGTTCCACCTGTACTGTTGCATTTACTTTTAAATAAATAAATAAATAATAATAAATAATAAGTATCTAAATAAATACTGTCATAAACACTACTGTAATTATTGCACCTGTGTGAGTGAACGCAATCACCAATGCGAAATAGAATACCTAAGAATGGTATACAGCACCGGTGAAACCGCGGGGCACTGCTAGTTAAAAATATAAATAACGTAGAACACAAAAGCAACTCTCATTTCACTCTTGCACTGAGAAGTTGGGTTTTAAACTGAATTTAGTCGCTATACTCGTTAATGGATAATTCTTAATGAGATCGTGGTTTTTAGCTCTCACACTGTTAAAAATTCGGTATCCGCTTTCTTGGTATCAGATTTTGATGTTTTTGTTTTGATGTCTTATGAGATGAGTATGCTTGAATGGGAATATATATCCTTAATGTATAATGTAAAAATAAAACCAGCGCTTTTAGTAGCGCTTTGCAGTAAATTTACTAAACAAAATTCTATTTACGGTTTTAAACCGTACACGGAAAATCACCAATTAATTCTGTTGATGAACAAAAAATTATTATAAAGTTGTTTATTGTTTTTCGTCGCTGTAAGGTGGTGCCTTGGGTCCGGGCGCGAGCTCTGTATAAGTAAATCAGCAATTAGCCGCGACGACACTGCAACAACACCGACACGTGCGCCGGCGCCGGTGCCGCCCCAGCTACCCTTAGGCCTCGTAAGCGAATTTTTATCATACCTCAAACTAATCTCTAAATATATCATGAGTCAATTGCACTACCTAAAGTCAAAAATTAAATATAAATATTATTTTAATAGAAAACGTACTTATATAATAGGAATAGGCTATTATCTAGTCCAATAGGCTAACTCCTGATTTACTATCTATAGTAATATATAACATACTCCTCCAACATGGTGGACTATCTGTATGGGGCGATGGGCTGATCACCTGTCACCATACGGTTCATCATACCATCTTAGGACTAATTAATCGAACGTGGCCACAAGTAGTCTTGTGGCTCTGCCCACCCCATTAGGGATTTCGGGCGTGATGCTATGTATGTATCTAGTAATATATAAAGAGGGACTTCTGACTGACAGACTATCAACGCACAGCGATAACTACTGACTACTGTCGCTAGAAATATGAAATTTGGACAGCAGATTCCTTTTGTAACCTAGGCAAGCAATATGAAGGTTTTTTTTTTATACCACCTCAAAATTAATTTAACAAATATTTATAAAATTAGAGATAATTCATGACGGTTTGAAGTCGGATTTCGTTATCGTGCTACTTAGTCGAAATCGTCCGAAAATACGGAATGGAAATCAATTTTGATGTGACATCGCCAAATCCGCCCGTTGTGCAGGCATGGACGAACAAAGACGCCTGAAGAGCTACAGGTTTATGAGAAAATAAATGTTTTATCATCGATTAAATGGATTTTGATGCGGTTTTCAACATCATTTACAGAATTATTGAAGAAGATTTTAAAGCACAAAGCACCACACAAATGCAAAGTTCGGGCGAATCTCTTAGTAAGTATACTATAAATGACTGAAATACCGACCTAAAAATCACTGGGAAGCCGTAACATATTACCTACACACTCAGTGCAGTAGTGTTGAACTGAATTCTAAACTCGTAAATCTTCAAAATAAATGATGGGGCTTATATTCATGAACGTATACGAACTCTATTTTAATCAACAAAAAATGAGAGAACAAGAGTTAAGAGCAAACAGAACATTAATTTTGTTTTTAAAGCGGACCGGAGTTCCGACCGCGTATTGCCACGGAAAATCCTTTATTGTACAAACAAGATAGGCGGATAGGTTCAAATGCATAATTGAAACGCGACTGCGTCAATAACACACATTAAGTACCTACCTACTTGGTAATGTAGTTTGTAACCTCCATAATAAGATGCCGAATCCCGCGAATATTATAATTATTTTAGAATTAATTTTTACCCGTTAGGTTTTTATGTTGCACATTTTGTGTTAGTTTTTAGATAAAACTGTACTGCCAAAAATGAAACAAGACTTACTGCCGAGTTTCTTGCGGCGTTCCTTCTCAGCAGATGTCACCTTTCGAAGCGCTGGTAGATTCAGACATGTAAAAGAGCCCAGGTGGCCTACTTGCAAAATAAATATTTTCATTTTCATTTTCATTTTCAATACCATATTGAAAACGTCTCGGCACCGACTTTTATGAATTCACTAGCTGTGCCCGCGACCTTGCTCGGAAGAAAAGAAAAGTATCCAGTTTTATTCCATGTCAGTCTATCTATCTCCCAAATTTAATTGATATCCGTACAGCCGTTTGCGCGTCACTGAGGAACAACCTTTACATACTTTCACATTATAAATTTGAAAGTATTAGTAGGATAGCACACGTCATGACTGATAATGTGATAATAGCTGAGCTGAGGATTATTGTCTGCAATAATTACACCGCTATTAGGCGGAGTCCACAATAAGACATCTTTCAACAATTTTGTGAATGGAAGGCGTGCTTAATTTTGAGAGTCGACGATTATCCGGTCGAGCAATCCGATGTGCAAACACAGACACGCCGCATTCTCCGCGACGTAGGTGTCGAGAAGCCCACACCAATTT
Organism: Tortricodes alternella; assembly: GCA_947859335.1. Lineage (NCBI taxonomy): Eukaryota > Metazoa > Arthropoda > Insecta > Lepidoptera > Tortricidae > Tortricodes > Tortricodes alternella. The sequence goes on along the minus strand of OX401970.1, from coordinate 12,977,081 downwards.
CAATGGACAACTAACAATGCGCGTCACTTGTCTCCTACTAAATCTGGTCAGTTTTGACATGTTGTCATGTTTTTACTTACGCCCGCTCTCTACGGCTCAACGATTTCATGGCACAAATGCGCCCATTTGCGAAAACGGGCCACACTTCTAATTCCCTTTGTGCCGAATATGAGTCTATTTTATTGTGGTTCGCCGCACAATGAGGATTAGGCATTATTTCTTAAATGACTTTGTGCTCTGACGGGCGATGGGAAATGACATTCACTCGTAGCTTACCTGTTCCGTTTTAACTTCCTTTACAATTGTGTAACCGTTTGGTTGTGTTTGGGAGTAACTGTTAGGCGCCGCGACACAACTATATATCCGCATTGATGTATATAGGTACTAAACAAAATTCATCACGACTTTCATTCAAAATTATAGAAATGTCTCTCGATAAACGTTAAATATACTTAGATATTATTAGTCATCTCCATTTTACGTCAGTAAAATAAATTAACCGCTTACCGTCACCTCGTAGGGGACGAAAGGGACGACGATTATTGTCACTATTTAATGTGAAAAGCATATTAAATATTATCAAATATGGTCGCGGTTCAGTAGCTAATTCTCGTCCCAATCAATTCAGATTAAATTTTATTCATAAATTAACCAGGTCGGGCGTTGTAAACGCCCCGAATCACCCTAAAAGGATCCCAACTTTCCTATTAGTAATTCAATAAAAAATATTATTTTTAGATTTGAAATGTTTTCACAGCTAATACTTGGCTGTATGACTATACGTTTCGTGACATTTTCGGATTGACAAAACGGCCAATAAAGGTCGCTATTGTTGCATTATAAAATTGAAAAAAAAAAGTTTAAGTGCCTACGCCAACACGTTATTCGTAGAGGCATGCTTTGTAGAAGATAATATTGGCTGTACCCTTGTTAATACGATCTAAAATGGGATAATCGTGCGAGAATATGGGTCGTGTGAAGGTAACGCTTTGTTGTACGAGTGAATTGTGCGGGATGAGTGACATTTTTGTTGCAGTTAGACCCCCCGGACTGTGAGCATGGTTTTAAAACTGCGCCAGTTTGTATCCATCTTCTGGTATAATTCGCACTTATATTTTTGGCAAATTAATACTGCTTATGCAGACAACAGTATCAGTATATCGACAAAATATAAAAACCGGACAAGTGCGAGTTAAACTCGCGGGAAGAAGGTTCCGTTCCGTACATGATTATCTGAAATTTACTACGTTACTTTAAATACCATAGACTTCTTATTCGTTTTCCTATAGGTAATGAACTATTTTTTGTATTCTTTTTCAAATATTTAGCCCCAGTAGTTTCGGAAATAAGGGAGGGAATGGTAAATTTTCGCCTATTTTCCTAAAAAACTTCTAAACTATTTTACTTGAAATTCAAAAGAAAATATATTTAAGATCCTCACAATAAGCCCTTTCATTTGATATGTCACACAATATAGGTTGCATAACTTTTTTACGTCACGCGTCCGTGTTGCGGTCACCGACTTACATACGTACACCAAATTTCAACTCAATCGGTCCAGTAGTTTCGGAGCAAATTAGCTGTGACAGACGGACAGACACACGAGTGATCCTATAAGGGTTTCCTTTTTTCCTTTTGAGGTACGGACCCTAAAAATGAAAAAAAGCGTGTTTATTTGAACTAATTGCGACTTTTTATTTGGGACGCAACTTACTTACAGGAACTTAATGAACTTACTGACTGGTACCATAGTGTCTGTGCGTGTACTGAATATTTTTAAGTTTTGTTGAGCTTGACAGTTGCCACCAAAATTATCACACAAAATAAAAATAAAGTACACAAGTCTTAAATGTTCTTTACTTAATTAACAAGACGCAGGTAAAGTCATCCTCAATTATTCTTTCTTCTTCTTAAACTGCAATACTTACTGTAATTTCAGTTCTTCTGGGGTTGCAGTTGGAATAATGAGGAGCTAACCGAAGCAGTGAAGGCCAGTGCCTCCATTCAAGATCGCTTAAACCACCAAATAATTTTGGTGAGATACGTTAGCTCATTAACTTGACAGCAGGTAGCCGCATTTTAAACCCATTGCGATATCTGTCGCCTAATCAATGTCGTATGGAGGCCCAGTACCATTACCATAATTTATAATCGACCGAGCGAGCGAAGCGTCTCCGTTTCAGCTCGGGCAAAAATGCTTTCGTATGTCCGGCTGTCCATTTGTTGCATTTCTCCACCGATTCTTGTAAAATTTTGCGAATAGGTTCGATAATTATATAGATATTTATTCGTTTCAGTTTTTCGAAATTTTTCGAAATGGCGGATATAAGGGGGTTTTTGCGATTACAAACTTATTTGCGGTGTTGGTAAACTGACCGCGACCTATGTCGATGTATGGGGATAACAGGTTCCAACGGCAAAGTTAAGTGTGTCGCGAGGTCTACACTCACGGAGTCACTAGTTTATTTATTAACGAGAACGGTTTGCATAAACTCATGGTACATAATGGTAGTTGGTTTTACTTCACGAACTATTTTAAAGCATTATCTCATATATAAAGACAAATAATAAAATTTGAAAAGAAAAAGATTTACAGGGTAGGGTACCTAGCTCCCAAGTACATGAAAACATAGGTTATTTTGCTTCTGCTACAACCTCGAATGGGGGATATTTCTTTGGAAAACAACCCACTCCCGGAATAAAAGTAGGGATGGAGTACGAAAGGTGCTTTCAGGTCGATGGCTGGGGCGGGCGCATGCGCGATCGACTTGCCATTATTGAACGAACGCCTGCTTCCCCTTTATTTCCAGCCACCACTCAACACCGCGTCAGGCCCAAATTAATAATTTGTTTTCTTCCAAGACTTACTTTTCATCATTTTAAAAGATAGCTCTTGCTATTTTATACAAAAATATAATGTTTAGCATGAATCCCCATTGTTTTTGGGGTTCCGTACCTAAAAGGTAAAAAGGAACACTACTTATGGTGACAACTGTCTTACCAACTAATGCTATGAAGTTGAAATCTGGAATGGTTAACGAACTTGCGTGCCCTCTTATTTTGATGAATAAAATGTTAGCAATAGGGACAAAAGCGGTGTCATATCATATGAAAGGGTTTTCTTTAAGCAAACAACTATCAAAACTAGGTTTTAATCATATTTTTATTACCCAAGTATTAACAAAAATCTGCAACACCCGACATTAGCCAGCCCAAAAATCTCAAATGATTCATGGTGAGAGGAAGTTGGGTATATTTTACAGGAAAGGTAAAATTTAATTACAAATATTTATAGCTCTCGAGAAAACAATATAAAACGGAATAATCGTTGCAAAGTCGTATGACACTCGCTCGACGGTTGCATAGAGGGTCGCGAAAAGCTATCGTTACTTACTAAGGTACCTTAGTACTTACTGTCTCTTTTTCTTAGGTAAGTAAGTACGGGACCAGCGGCGTGCGAGTCAGGCTCGAACTTGAACTTTTTTGTATAAATGTGATAATAAGGCGCCCGTTGCGTTGTCGCGGGCGAGACATTTAATATATTTATAAATTATATATAGCATGAGTAAGTACATCACACCAACCCCATAGGTAGTTAAAATAACAAAGCCTTTGACGAAGATGCAGTGTCACTACGGAACTCGAGCGCTGCCCCCGCCCCGCCCGTCCCCTTGTCGACGTATTCAAGAGAACCTTAACTTAAAGTAAATACTCGACATTTATTGTCGATTTGATCCGTGACATTTGTTGTGGAGTGCCTCGGGAACCACAGGCGTTTCGACGAAAACGAAATAGCTCATAATATAGGAAAATTTAGAGTTGTTTTTACAGGTACCTTTTTGAATTAATAAATCTGTATTGTCTCCTTGTACTGAAGGTTGGATGCGGCCCACGTTGCCCTTACATTTTGTAGTGCTCACTCATATAAATTATGCGGTAATAACGTTTATAAAGAGGCACCAATAGCCACGCGAAAGTTTTGGAACGCTATTAGCTCCACGACAACTGTGTAGGTATGTTGTGTATATATGTAGCTAAACTCTTTATTGCACATTTTTTTTTTTTAATGTCAATTGACTGACAAACGAGCTGACGGCTCATCTGATGGAAAGTGGTCACCGCCGCCCATGGACATCTGCAACACCAGAGGTGCTGCCGATGCGTTGCCAGTCAAGGGAGGATCGGGAATGGGGATGGGATGGGGATGAGGGAATAGGCCTCCATAGGACATAAGTGGCACATAACAATTATGCATTATGACTTAAATAATGCACTTAGGCGAGCTTATCCCTAATGCGATCTCTGCCAGCTAACCTAGGAGTTGACGAGAAAAGACAATGCGTGGACAGACACAAATTATAATCAGCCAAAACAAAACAACATAAAACAAATAATATTAATAATAAAATAAAAAAACAATTTAAATGCTATATATCAATATATACCTAAATGAATAAATTAAAAACTACATTAAAAAAATATGTGTAAAGTATATACGTATGTGCCTAACCTGCCTATATTTGAGACAATCCAGAACATGATGTCCTATATACAGGGTGTCCCTAAAGGAGGAAAGGAGGTGGTAGGGTGGCTCAAGAGCTATTAGATCAAGTAATTTTTGACCTTTATAAAAATACCATAGTTTTCGAGATAATGGCAGTTTTATAAATTGCGTGGTTTTTGATACCCTGATTCATTATTTTGAGTGCTACGAATGCAAATTTTAATATTTTGTAAATCTGTTTTTTGCATGATGTTTCTGAAAAACTATGCTATCGAATTTAAATACAATTTTTTTTTATATCATGATGCAGTAACGGTAAAAAAAAGAAATAAAACAATTTATTGATATTTCTAAATTCGTCCCGTTAGTTTGATCGAGTTTTATAAAAAAAAGTTACTACACTAACGTTGTAAATAAGATTAAAAAATTATAGATTAAGTGTACTTCTTAAAATGGTACAACATGTACTAATTTAGGTGGCAGTTTAAGAGACAAGGCTAATTTACTACAACAGGACCTCATATTGCGATTATTCGTTTAGAACCAAAACTTTAATTTGGAACGTAAATGTGATATCGGAGGATAATTTAAAATTGGAATACAATACTACAACACAATACTTCACAAAAATGTCACATAAAGTTTAAAAAAACCGAGATTTAGTGTAGTTACAAGATTGCGAAAAATAAATGTTAATAATGGTAATAATGGTTTTGTCAGTCAAAAAGTAAATCTATTTTATAAAAACTAACGTAAATGTTTGAATAGCTTGCCATTTACTTGAATACAAGCACGACATCTCTTTAAGAAGCCCAAGAAGACGTGACCAGGGGTGCACGTTACATTACCCGAGCATTTTTAAAGAGATGTTGTGCTATTATTCATGTAAATGGCAAGCAATTCGAACATTTACTTTAGTTTTAATAAAACAGATTTACTTTTCGACCGACAAAACCATTATTACCATTATTAACATTTATTTTTCACAATCTAGAAAACTACTAACATACAAAATGGCCCTGAACTATAACGTCACAGTGCAGTAAGAGTGTATACCAGACCAATGTAACAAGAGCGCTGACGTTCGTACATTTTATATGGCCGTCAGGGCTTATTTTACATTGGACAGTGTAGGAGACAATACAGTTTGCAATTATTTCCAAAAATACTGTTTTTAGACCAATATCATAAAAATAGAAAAAATTACAGAAACTTGATGAGGATGTCAAAAACTAGTAACTCTGAATAAAAAAATTATATTAATTTTTCACTTATTTGGACTAGTTTTGACGCTTAATAAAAGAAAAAGTAACAATTAAAATGGCATTTTTGTTACTTTTACAGGCATTTATTTACGTTAAGCTACCATTCCACAGAAATATATTAATATTTGTTACTATATAGTCAGGTAGCCAATTACAGTTATAGTTACACGGCTGGGTTTCCGCAACTTGACGCCTTTATCGCGCCTATTTTGCGTTGTGTTTACACAGAAAAGTCATTATAATAACACATTATTGAATGCAAAATTAAGCTTTTAAATGTAAAGCTTGGAGCTCTGAACGCAGTTTAGCTAGCTAAAGTATCGATCGATCGGTAAGTGAATTCCGTGAGGCGTATCAAAGTTGAGCCGGCGATGACCCCGGGGCTCACTCGTCCCCAAGTTTCCTTTGAATATTGATAACGCGATATTCATTAAACGTCCGGTGAACTTATAAATATTACAAGCTCTGTAGGGATTATACTTGATCGCTCGAAGTAGATTAACTCCGGCATCAGACCCTTACCATGCAATTGAACGAAGGAAAAGAAGATAATGTATATATTAAATTATAATGTTGATTGTTTAAGGTATAGTTACTATTTAACCACAATTTATTTAAAAGTATATAGCAGTATGTACTTACTAGGTTTTACCCGGGATTTTTTAAGTTATGATATCTATTTACACCAACGTTAATTGAACAATGGTGGCTCTATTATAATGATGATCTATTAAATTGCGTAAAATATACATATAATATTAATTTAACTCTTCAATATGTCCGAAACGTTAAGGTAAATAGTTAAAATATAATAAATTATTATACTTACACCATTAAGTCCCGTTTTTAACTGATTTCAAAAAAGGGGGAGGGTTTTCAATGGACGAATTTATTTATTGACCCGTGAAAATTACTCTAGAAATTGGAAGATTGTTGCCTCCTAAACAAGTCAATATATTTATAAAAAAATATTTATTACTATTTAAAAAAGACAAGAAAATAAAGTAACTATGTTCGCAGGTTCCCAGCCGCAACAAGAATTTGACAACGTCAAACTCGCGTCATTTGACGTTTTTTGAAATAGTGCCGTCTATTTGAACTGCTTTATTGTGTCGTACAATTGAAGTAACGTCCTTTTAGAATATTCAAAACAGTGATAACTTTTCATAATAAATCTACACTCATATTATAAAGAGGTAAAAATTTGTGTGTTTGTATGTAGGGGAAATCTCGGGAAAAATCTTTCACTAATAGAAAACTACATTATCCCTGAGTAACAAAGGCTATCCAGGAAAATTGGAACAGCAATACCAAGTTCCACGCAACCAAAATCTATAATTTGATTAAGAGATTTGTTTTATTTTCTACAATAACCAGTTTTTCTACATGGGTCCAATTTAAAACTGTGTCTTCTTAATTTTAACGTTCCTAAACTTAAAATAAGAAACGTCAAACTCAATTTTGTATAGCACCAAGCTGTTAAAATCGAGTTTAACGTTTCTTATTTTAAGTTTAGTGTCTTTTAAATTTAGCGAGTCGACTTTCGAAGTGGCCCCATTCTAAACGTTATGTTGATTCTATATTAAATGTACAGTACAGGGTACATTACCCACTGTTAATATTTCCATCAAAAACGGGGCGAATGGATGGAACTACGTCACACGAGTGACTGAAGTGTGAACTGGGTGGTTAGCATGACATGTCCGCAAGTCATTAGTCGCTCAGTGCGTCTCTGTCAAACGTATCAAATATGTAAGGGATGCACTGGCGACAATGACTCGCAGGCAGGTTGTGCTAGACGTGCTGCGCGTCAGTCGTCGCGACTCGAGCGTTGCAGTTGTGTGTTTCTTCAACGAACAAGACGCTGCGTCACCATCGAGCGTCACTTTAAATGTAGACTGTAAGTATAAAGTGGTTAGGTTTAAATTTAATGTGCTGTTAGTCGCTGATAATGCACTGTGCGCGTGATAGGATCACACCAGTGTGCTCAATGTTACAGCAGGCTCGTCACAGATGCGAGCACGTAGACCAGCATGTGTCCCATTGTTTAACGATAGTTGTAAAATCTTCGTAAGAGAAAAATCCCCGCGCCCTGCGCCCATATGGCTTACAATAACAAATTCTTAACCAAAAGTAAATCAATATATCCTCGTGTTCCGTTTTTAGGGTGGTTGAAAGTTAACAGGCGAAAATGTGTGACATACTAGTACTAAAGAATACTAACTAAGTAATAACTATTCCAGTAGGTACATTGTGTATTAAGATTAAGACGTATTTCTCGCCGACACTGTTTTATTAATGCTAGGCAAAGTGTCCATGGGAATGTTCACCACAATTTTAGTTCTTAGTTTTCCTCTCAAAATTTTAAAGTCTCCTTGGTTATCCTAGAATAAGCACTAATATATAGGTTTTGTAAACACACAAATACGGTGATGTATGCACGCTGTCAATAATTCTAACCATAGTTTTAAGTCAAACTTGTAAAATAAAACCCGTGAGTTTTACGTGGAAAATTGAGGCCCTCCAGCTGAAGTGAAACGAACACCTCTGGTGTTAACGAAAGTTGCCGTGGCATCAGTGGATAAAACTGAGCTCGGGCATCAATTTAATAACCACAAGCCATACCGCAAAATTCCAAGCTGACGGGACGTCATTCATTGGCACCAAGTTGAAAGAACTCACCCTTCAATCCGGAGCTAATTATTCGAAAGCCGAGGAAATAGATCCGTGTACAAAGAAATAGCAGTTAAATTTGCATGTGGGACACTAGACAGGTACATCTTTATAACTTAATTTCATTTCACTTCATTCACATCCCTCCCCCCTCCTCCTCTCCCCACCTTTATAAAAAGCAATAACAATATAGCGCCTTGCGTTTAGGGTGCTGCGGAGCTGTCCTGCTATTGCGGCCCTAACATGCATGCCACAAAGATAAATTAAACCCGTTTATCTCTATGACTATCTCTTTCGTCGGCACTAGTGTGAGAGAGACGTACTTAGAGATAAGTTGGCCTATCTTATCTTTGTGTCATGCATGTTAGGGCCGCAGCAACGCATCGGGCATCTTCGCAGAGGCGCGCACAGACAGCTTTTTTGCTATTCTTCGTAAAACAGCCGCCTCGCTGCTCCACAGGGTGCGGGCCAGTTTAAACAGTATCCTGGTGATGTTCACTGAGAAGTTGGACGGGGCATATCTCAACCACTGTAGTGCTATTTATAAGTCAGGCAACACAAATATTTATTAAGACTACTAATAATAGTTTATAGTTTTTTGAAGTTTATAGGTATTAACTATGACATACTTGAAATTTAAATTCTAATAATTAATTATAATCTTTTCAGCGAAATATTTAGCTAGTAAAGCCATCTAATGGTTGATCAACTGGGTGTATTAAAATAATTTTGCAATAAAGGAATAATAAAATTAAATTGCGATAATTTTTAGTCTCGACCACCAAAATTATATGCCATTCTCATATACAGGCTGTCCCTAAAACCAACGATAAAACGAAAGGAGCTAATAGGGCGGCTCAAAAGCTACTAGATTAAGTAATTTTGACTTTAATAAAAATATCATAGTTTTCGAGATAATGTCACTTTTATAAAACTCGTGGTTTTGGATACCGTGGTCATTATTTTGAGTGCTACGAGTGCAAATTTTAATATTTTGTAAATTTGTTTTTTGCATGATGTTTCCGAAGAACTATGATATCGAATGTAATAAACATTTTTTTTATTCATGATGCAGTTGCGGTAAAAAAAAGAAATAAACAAATTTTTGATTTTTCAAAATTTGACGTGTTAGTTTGATCAAGTTTTATTTAAAAAAAGTTACTACACTAACCGTGTACATAACATTAAAAAATTATAAATTTAGTGTACTTCTTAAAATGGTACAACATGTACTAATTTACGCGGCAGTTTTAGAGACAAGGCTAATTTACTACAAAAGGAACTCATATTGCGGTTATTCTTTTGGAACCAAAATTTGAATTTTGAATATAAAAAGTAGATGTTGGAGGATAATTTGGAATTGGAATACAATATTTCAACACAATACTACTCTAAACTGTCACATAACGTTTAAAAAAACCGAAATTTAGTGTAGCTTTTAAAATTGTGAAAAATAAATGTTAATAATCGTAATAATGGTTTTGTCGGTCGAAAAGTAAATCTGTTTTATTAAAACTAAAGTAAATGTTCGAATTGCTTGCCATTTACTTAATACAAGCACGACATCTCTTTAAAACCTCCAAGAATGGTGAAGATATTTCTTGTAGTTTAATAAATGAAACCCCTACCATAGTAGCATTAAATTCTGGACATAATCGGCGTCTGCGTATGCAGCCTCCTTTGGATCATTTAATGCTGTCCAGTTCTTATTGAGAATACTGAGTTCCTGTTGCACATTTAGTCGTGGTTTTTTCGTTACCGGATATTTTTTAGCCACCAAGGCATTTCGGTCGTGAATGACTTCCTTGAGAGCCATATCCAACGCTTCGAAACCAACGAAACTCCTCCGCGATTTCGGTTTTTTGCGGTATATTGTAGAATATTTTCTTTCTTCTGCGTCTTTTATGTCTTTCAGGAGCATTTCCTCAAACGAATCTGTTAAATGGCTGATGTCCATGCTGATTTTTTGAACTTTAACCATATCTTGGATTAGCTGTAAAAACCACACAAAACCGGTTTATTGCATGTCAGACCATGCACAGCACATTCTAGGGTTCCGTACGCCGTAGGCATGTCTGTATCGCCCAAGCGCACAACGCATTTTTTAGGGTTCCCTAGTCAACTTAAGAACCCTGTCCATGTGTAGTATGTCATAGCCACTGTTTCGAAGACTATTAAAGTTCCAAAAGTGAAATTTTGTACAACTATAGAAGACTAGCTTTAACCCACGACTTCGTCTGCGTATAAATGTACCTTTAAATCATAATGTGTATGTATGTGTCAATCACGATGCAGAAGTTTTTGAGATCATCACGCAGCGCAGATACATAAAAAGTCATCAACAAACTGGCTCTGATCGGGTCACTCATCAAAATCAGTTCAGCGGGTTGTCCGTAAATCGCGCAGACACATACAAACATATCAACGGGCTCTCATCAGGCACACACGAACTTACCTATTCATATTCCAGCTCCTATTTACCTTTTGAAAATTTTTATTTGCTTAAAATACAGTAGTCTATGTCAAATGTTTGAAATAGTTTACGTAGGTATCTAAATCTATACATAACATTATAATAAATTCGTTATGTGGATGAAGTTTGTACATTAAAGATAACAATGTAAAAATGCTATGGGAGCTTCAGAATGAACTGTTGCTGATTCTTAAGCCCCCCATAACACATGCCAATGGTTTTTGAATTTCATGTCTGTTTGTGCGCGATAAACTTCAAAACTAATGTGTGGATTTCAATGCGGTTTTCGATATTATACTAAGGGAAACTTCAGCTAGGACTGAGGCTATAGACACTTTGGGAAATTAAACTGGAAGGGGGTAAAAGCTCATCTGTTAGAAAAATTTAGTATCTACCTACGTAGCTGGGACATCCTTTCCAGTTAGGTAGGTCCGAGGTTCGATAAAAAGGTCAATCGTCAAATCCAACTCGGCTGGGCAGCGTTTGTGAAGCTGCGCCATATCTTCTCGTCCAATATACCGCAGTATCTCAAGCGAAAGACTTTGACAAGTATTGCCGGTGATGACTTACAGCACTGAGACGAGGTTGCTCACTATAGGCCTCATATGAAGGCTCAAGGTTAGCCAAAGGTCAATTGAGAGGGCTATGCTCGGATTTCACGCGGATTAGAAATCAGGAGATCCATAAAAGAACTAGAAGAAAGAAGAAGAAACTCAAGTGGCAGTGGGTGGGGCACATTGCTCGTGGAAAGACGGCCGATGAGGCTGTAGTGCACTTGAGTGGCGACCGCGAACTGGCCTGACGACCTGGTGAACAGTGTGGCACTGCACTGAGCTGCATGAGAACAACAGTGGACGTGTTATTTTTCTGTTTAACTTAGGTGTGTTAATTAAAAATATGCACTTGGATTCAACATGGTTATGTTTTTGTATGTTTTCGAGGATGCCGATCGTCAATTTTTGATTAAAAAGGTGGCAGAAACGGCTTTTTTGAAAAGTGAAATGCTGTATGTAAGTATATGACTTATACATATATATAAGTTCGTGCCTGAATCGGGATTCGCTAGCCCTGAAAGCTAGCTCACAGCGAACGTGTATGGCTCGCTGCCGCAGGAAGCGAACCTAAGTAGTCCGTGCAAAATTACTCTGTCGAGTGGCGTTTGTTCGTCAACTGTATGAAACGTAGGTAGGTATGTGGGTTATTACTAAAACTAATTGTTATATCTTGTTGAAAGTGTGAATTCACCTGTTCGTGTTTCTTCCTGTTTTTAAAATTGTTCACAGTTTGATCCTTAATAAGATTGAAATAAATTCGCACAATCTGCGCGTATTTGGACCGGACGATGAATACCAATTCTCCTATGTGGTACACCTTTGTTTTCGAATACTTCTTTCTTAGATGCTGCACAGACTCTATCTTGTTCATGGCATCTACGGTCAACTCCCTGTCCATGTCCGTCATTTTCTCCCTCATTCTCTGCTGTGTTTTATAATTTACATATGCATCACAGTACCCCAGCAGTGCTGTGAACAAAATCAACAAATCTGGGTAAAATTATACATACCGTAATACCCAAACTATTTACACCTTAAAGAGACCAGAGGGCTGGCATGGCTATCCGATACAGGGAGGAAATCACAGAACTATATCGGAGGAAATGCTGCCTCCATCTTCGATACAATACTACGGGAACCTTTTTAGGGTTCCGTACGTCAATAGGGAAAAATAGGAACCCTTATAGGATAATTTATTTGTCCGTCTGTCTGTCTGTGTTTCAAGACTTTTTTCTCAGGAATGCGTGGAGGTATCAAGCTGAAATTAACATAAAATACTCAAGTCTGTGATCACTTCGAGCTGTAGAAAAATCCACCTTCTAAGTCAACGCAATCAAAGGATACGGCCACATATTTCGATACTCGCAAGGGAATCAAAACCTATAAGGTACTTCCCGTTGACCTAGAACAATGAAATTTGGCAAGAAGAAATGTATTATAGCACAGTTAAGGAAAAAGTCCGAAAACCGTAAATTTGTAGTTACATGGCAAAAAAAATTAAAGTTAATTGGAATGACCTTTGCAAAGTCGCACTCGACTGTTGCCCAGAGATAGGAGCTTGCGTAAGTTATTTTATTGTCTTATTTCATAGGTAGGTTGTAAATGGTTAATGGTATAATGGTTGTTAAACACAATTTATTTTCTATTTTTAGGACTCCGTAGCTACAAAGGTAATGTATGTTTTTCATACGTAAGTACGGGACCGTCGGCGCGCGAGTTAGACTCGTACATGACCGGTTTTTTAGATTTAATTCACTTTTACTAGCTTCTGCCCGCAACTTTGTAAGGGCGGAAGTCAAAGTAAAAAAAATTGTATATTATTCTCATATCAGAAATTCATTTAAATGATAAAAAAAATACTAGAACCGGAAACTAATGAATATTGCCCTAACCACCCCGACGGAACTTCATACGGCGGTACTGCAGTCGTTATCAAAAATAACATAAAACATCACATGCATAGTGAGGGATTAATAGAGTAGGTATAGGGAGGATTATCTACAATCTACTACTGAAATAAATCTGAAAATTACACAAAAACAGATTATTAAAGAGGTCTACTATTTTCCCTTAGATTTCAAATGAAAAACACTATGTATAACTCATGAACATACATAACTAAGAAGGTCTTGCTTGCGTTTCTAATTTATTACCTTCTATGCCTCTAAAACAATAATATTGTATTCGTACGAAAATATGTTAATATTTCTTGGGCTCTTAACTTTCGTTGTTTATTACTAAGATAGATAAATACTTACATATTCCTGCGGCTAAAATAATGTATACTGCAACCCACATAGTTACAACATATAAGTACCTAGTGGGTTATATTTTTCACTTAAAAAAGTAATCAACGCATTTTGATCGTAAACAAACACTATTAAATATTAAGCAAGATATTTACTACTTTTTGATTACATTATAATTAAAGTATTCAAGCACTTAACATTTCCTTATTTAACACTTTTTTTTTATTAGTTTACATTTTTACACATAATGTTCCCTAATATAATTACAATCTAGCCGAGTAGGCTAATAAGTAATTTTATTTTAACTTAGTTTTATAAAATAAATTGCAATAAGAATGTGTCCAATAGCACTTTTCTTACAGTCTCTAGTTAAGGGGAAGACACTACGTTCTTGTGTTCTTTATCAAGTAGCACTAACACTAATTACATTTAGCTATTTTTTACTACACTAACTCAAAAGGTTTAGTTCTTTTGAGTCTTCTCACTATGTCTGTATTGTCAAGGAGCTGAATTGCCTCGACGTTTACATGATGGTGAAGTCTTTGTTGGTGAGCTTCTGCTTAACACTTGTAACGAGCTGCTGTAGCCATCTGTGGACTCAATCATCAGCTCGCTTGACTAAATGATGCTACTCTAGTGCAAATACATCACTTATCTTAGAAATTGCCAAAAATGCTAAATTTGAGGAGTTCCTTTTATTCCTCATGGATCCCAATTTAAGACTCCAACATGATGATGATGATCTTGCCTGTCCACCTAGATAAGCAGCGCATTGGAAGTGACCCTGGGTGTTGCAGATTTCCAATAGGCGGCGGTGACCGCTTTGCGTCAGTACCTATTCTCCTTCCTATTTTAGGTACATACCTATAATAATATAAATGCGAATAAGTAAAACCGAATTCCATATGAACCAAGTCACGGGAAGAAGCTAGTTATAAATATTTAGGGTAGTTTCCCAAGTGGCGTTCCTTCTTTCCACCCTAAAGCAACCAGGTTGGCACGCACGTAGCTATAAGTAGAACATAACGGGCCCCTATATTGAAAAGTTGAAACCTTTGTGGTTTCGCTTGTAGGGGTTGATATATCGGGGGTAAAGTAGGGCGGAGCAACCGCGCCCCTTGCCGCTAATTCCGTCCCTCTTACGCATCAATATTGATTGGGGCATTCAGAATACCTTCACTTGGCTGACACAAAGATAATATTGACAATGTTAAGTTAAAAGTTTTGACATACATACATCTAAAGGAGGATTAAACTATTTATTTCATTGTAATTTTCATATTTACTGCTAGCCTCCGTCCGCGACTTCGTCCTCGTGGAATTCGGTTTTAGTTATTCCCTCGGGAACTTTTGACTTACTCGGTATAAAAAACCGGACAAGTGCGAGTTAAACTCGCGTGGAGAGGGTTCCGTTCCGTACATGATTATCTGAAGTATTTAAGGTAATTTACTAGGTTACCTTAAATACCATAGACTTCTTATAAGTTTTTCTGTAATATATAGACAAAGATCTATTTTCTGTATTTTTTCAAAATTTTAGCTTAAGTAGTTTCGGAAATAAGGGGGGGGGGGTGGTAATTTTTCGTCTATTTTCCTGAATAACTTCTAAACTATTTTACTTAAAATTAAAAAAAAATAATTAAGATCCTCACAATAAGCCCTTTGATTTGATATGTCACACGATGTAGGTGGCATAACTTTTTTTTTAAATTTTCTAGTTTACCCCCAAAAAGTGGCCCCTATGTTTAAAATTCATATATTTACGTCACGCGTCCGTGTTGCGGTCACCAACTTACATATGAATACCAAATTTCAACTTAATCGGTCCAGTAGTTTCGGAGCAAATTGGCTATGACAGACGGACAGACAGACTGACAGACACACGAGTGATCCTATAAGGGTTTCGTTTTTTCCTTTTGAGGTACGCAACCCTAAAAATTGCACTATTTCTTATTCCAGGAGCACAAGTCTAACTATAGGTATATGACGTTTCATGAAAATTCGATCAGCCGTATGGAGTTGAGTGGTAACAAACATACAGATACACATATACAAACTTTCTGCATTTATATTATTAGTAGGAACTAGGATTGTTTGTTATGCAGCGTATTTGTAGCAAATTTAAAAAGATATTAGCATGAATTCAGTTCTTCCTATACACACTTTCAATACACCGAGGCATCCCATTTCAGGCGGAGATTATATTTATTTCTTGAACGGTTGCCTAACTGTTAGTTTGAAGTGCATTTATACTTACCAAGTTTCAAGTTGATAAACAAATGGAAACTGTTTTTCCGATATTAAGTTCAACATTCCTAAGGCATCCTGATTTAGGAGTTGTTTCGGCTTTTTCTCTAACGCCTTAAGTTAAGGTTGAGAAACTCGTGGAATTAGCTTTTCTTGCACTAACTTCAACGCTCTTCAGGTTATATTTACAAACGTTTCTATAGTCTATGTCCTGCCTGAAGTTAGCCTAACAATATCGAAAACTCCGTCCCGTAGTTTTAAAGTTTATCACGCACAAACAATCAGACAAATAGATAAACATACAGAAAAATAGATATGAAATAAAATAAAAACCAATAGGATGTGTTTTGTTGCTCATTCTGAAGATATAGATATATCAATACAGACTTTTCCATTTTACGATTTTATTATAGCCCATTCTTATAAGGAAACATACCGGATCGGAAATAAACTACCTACTTAGTCAAAGTCAAATACGAACAACATGGTCGCATCGATATCGATAGCTGACACATCCACTATATCACATCATCACCACACACAATATCAATCAACTATTGCAATGCCGACTCAACAGCGATCAACTATTTCTCATAACTGGATCTAAGACAAACCAAAAGAATTCGCTGTATGATCATTTTAGGTGACCCATACGACGTCACAATAGTAGATTGTTGCACCAAGCAGAAAGTGATTCATTATTGCGCCGAGTGTTAGTTTGGAGCCTGAGCGTAAGCGAGGGCTCCAAAAACACGAGCGCAATAAATCACTGAATGCGAGGTGCATAATCTGCTTTTCTTTCAACTACCGCACAAAGTTGGTAAAAGAAAAGTCAAAGTAGTTAAATTTAAAAACTAAAACCTGATTAGCGACGTAAAAAGCAGGCCGCTCCTGGTATGGCTCGACATTGACTCCACATTGACTCCACATTGACTCCACATTGTCTCCACATTTACTCCAAATTGACTCCACATTGACTCCAGATGGACTCCACATTGACTCCACATTGACTCCACATTGACTCCAGATTGACTCCAGATTGGCTCCAGATGGACTCCATATTGACTCCACATTGACTCCACATTGACTCCACATTGACTCCACATTGACTCCACATTGACTCCACATTGACTCCACATTGGCTCCACATTGACTCTACATTGACTCTACATTGGCTCCACATTGACTCCATATTGACTCCACATTGACTCCACATTGTCTCCACTCCACATTGACTCCACATTGGGTCCACATTGACTCTACATTGACTCTACATTGACTCTTGAGTGTAAACCTCACCTTTCTGTAATGTATGCATGACAACAATTGAATAAATAAATAAATAAAATAAACATCTTGATCAACTAACCAAATTTAAAAAAATACAAAACAGTGCAATAATGAAATTTGTATGCAACTTTAATTGCTCTAGAGCAAATAAGGGCTGCTTTCTGCTGAGTATTTAAGGCCATATTGATGAAATTAAAGCGTAGTTGGAAGAAAAATAAATATCAATCCTTGTTTTCACCCAATTCGAATTAGTAGTGGTGAAATGCTTCTTGATCTAATAAGAGCAGAAAAATCCGATTAGACACGTCGTTTGGGCGCGGAAGTTGTAAAGTGGCATGACGATCTGCAAAAAACACGATCACTCAAGCAAATTGAGTCGCCCATCTTCAATTACCGAAAAATACAACACTGCCTTCGAAGTCATACGATTCCCACCAAACTTTTAAAAAACGTTGAACAGCTATGGCATAGCTACAGCAAGCTAAATTTAGGAAACACCAGAACCCAGCTCATTCTGCCATACATAGATAATTAACTTCGAGAATGCAGGCGCCATTTGCGAAATATCAATGGCGTCTGAAAACCAACAACATGTAGACTTTTCTTCCGAGGACCCACCCATAAAAGAAAATATAAAGTACGCCTTCTACAGAAGACACAAACACATGGAAACAGGCGCGGTCGAAGCCTGAAATTTTGGGGGGGGGGGTCACTAATAATAAAATATGTCGAGTAAATTAAACTTTACTTTTAGACTTGATTTTTCAATTTGACGTGTACGATTTTGGGGGGGGTCATGTCCTCTGTGACCCCCCCCTGGGACCGCGCATGCATGGAAAGGCGCCGGTCAAAGAAACCTTCATCCTAAAGTCAAAATGGGAGGAAGAACCTTCAAGAAACGGACAGAGAAACTAAAGAAGAGGGTGACAAACTCCTCCAAACTATATCTAAAACTTTTGACGACGCGGTTAGCCTAGTTGGTAGTGAAGTGAGTGAGCCTGCCTCCGAAATTAGCGGTGCTGGGTTCGTTCCCGTTCATCACTCAAATATATGCCCTTAGCACATATATTTGAGTGATGAGCACGAATGTTTGTTCCTGAGTTTTGGATGTTTCCTATGTATATAAGTATGCATATCGTCGTCTAGTACCTTAATGTTTACTTTGGGACTAGATTGAAAATGAAAATATTTATTATGCAACTACGTAGGCCACACGGGCTGTTTCACATATCTGAATCTACCAGCGCTTCGAAAGGTGACATTTGGTGAGAAGAACCGCCGCAATTTGTGTAAAGCGATAAATTTGTGTAAAGATTGTCCCCTGATTTATTTATTTATATCGAACAGACTAATAGGTGAACTAGAACAACCAGTAGAGGGTCTGGCTAACCACTGGTGTCTTTTCTTTACTCTCTACTGATAAGTTCATGAGCTGCCATTGTTGTCGACTATTTGCTTTGGAGGATTTGTCGAGGATTGTGAACCAAAGGCAAAAATCACCCTTATCATAAGACGATAACGCTTTCCACCCCTTAAATGTTAACCGATTTTGACCAATTTTTTATTGGTTGTCAGTCATAACAAAATCTAGGTCTATACGTCTTTTGTATGAAAAACCATAGGTTCACACCCTTCTTAAAGACAAACTGTATATAGTAATAATTTTATTCTTGTACAGGAGACCTTTGATTGTCGGCTATCATTCGCGCGAGTGAAGCGTTTTGATCGCATGGCTGGAGAATGGCGCGTAGTCGAGCGAGCGCTGCTCTCCCACGATAACGCCGCGCTATCTAGCCTCATGCCGCTCGCCATTTACATTTAAATTAAGTCCCGAGGGGCTGCACCGGATAATTTCCAAATAGATTATCCGTGTTCCCGGCGGACGTGCTATCTACAGAGTTAAGCGTTTTCAAAAGAAAATTTAAATTTGCGGGTATACGCATTACCATGTTGCATGGCTTAAAAAAGGCAACCACTTTATTTGATATTCTGTATGAAATCCGGTTTAGCATGACTTTGCTTGGAGAATCCTTCTGCTTATTGCGATACGCTTATGTGAGCATTTCATTTGTTTATTATAAGGTAAAGGGGTTAATACTAGACTAGCTGTTGCCCGCGACTTCTCGTTCGCGTGGACCACTGAACGTGAGCAAACTATTCTTTGAAAATGACATGAAAGTAATATATTGATACGGAATCTGAAATAAAAAAATTGATGAACTAGTTATGCACTATTTTTAGGGATCCTTAGCCCAATTGCAATATTCGGAACCCTTATAATTTCTTCCTGTCCATATGTCTTGCCATCCGTCTGTCTATCTGTCCGTCCGTCCGACCGTCCGTATTTCACAGCTATTTTACTCTAAGACTTGGGATTACGTGGTTGAATTTTGGCGTGAAGTGAAATTACGAAAAAAAATTGGGATTGCACTCCATACATTTGTGAGGGTGTGGTGTAGATACATAGGTCTCCAAAATCAAACTGAGGATTCAATGTCTTTTTCTATTGAAGTCTTCAGTTGGTGCGCTTCATATGCGCTTCTAAAGTCGTAAAATGTGTCTTCCCCTTCTAACTTTTCAATTATGGGGTCTAAATTCTATAAATGTTAAGGTCATAGAAATTAAAAATAGGGTTTCAAGAAAAATTGGTTTGAAAAAGATTGGGTATTTTGTTTTTGAGGTAATTCATTTTTTCGTTTACAAGCTATTTAATTTTATTACACGCGATAACATACATAACTTTGTTTTACAAATTGTCTTAAACAAATAAAATATAACTACTTAAACTTATTTTTGTTACATAAAAATGAACATTGTGCATTCGTAATTTTTGTAATTGGCATACAGACACTTTTAAATTAGGATTAATGTAGGTGATACATACTGCTGATACGGAACCGTTATTTGCGAGGTCCAACACGTACTTGGCCGGTATTACTGTTACACGTGTGTTCAAAAAATAGACGATTTCGTAGCTGCAAAACGTACGTCAAAAACCAGAATAAATATAATACAAAGAATACTATTAGATTAAGAAATTTTTTAGAATACCTACTATGTTAATAGCGATTACGGTAGGGGAACAAATACCTATGCTCCTGGTTCCAAAAATAATTATGTAACGAAATTGATTGACAGAAAAAAAAATGCAATAGAAAAGTAGTGAAAGATGCCATAGGGCAAATTTTCCTATAGTATGAGTATCTTTACAGTAAGTTACCTCTAATATTTTATTAGAATTGTGTAGGATTAAGTTAATTTATTTTACAAGTAGGCCACACGGGCTCTTTCACATGTTTGAATCTTCGAAAGGTTACATCTGCTGAGAAGAAATGCCGCAAGAAACTCAGCAGATAAGTAATTATTAATGTAAGTTGTCTATATTTATTACTTAATCTATGTCTGAAGAATTTGTTAATTAAATTTATTTTAGAAATAACAAAATCTATTAAACCTTATTACAAATTAAACTAAAATAAGCATAAAAATTGAACTAAATGAAATACAACTAAACTAAATCTAAAAATGGCCCCTGCTGCATTGTGCCGAAGATGCTGGCAGCGTTTCCTCGCTGGATTGCTAAACTAATTCGTATTAAAACTAATTTGTTAATTATTTCTCCTATAAAATAAATAAGTAAGTATTGTACGTGTGATGATGAAAGTACATATTTAAAAAAAAAATAAGTAGGTAACTTACATGGCAAAAAAGTTTAGTTTGAGCGCGATCTGTTCTGTCAGTTTGGCAAGGATATTATTTGTGTAATATGATAAGTACGTATTGACAAAAAAAAAGATTCCGACGAATTGAGAACCTCCTCCTTTTTTGAAGTCGGTTAAAATACATAAAGTGACATTGAGCTCTGTTTGGTACACATTGGAGCTAGCGACACCTACCCGATGCTAACGAAATCATTATAACGTTGTCAACGTAGCCTAGTTAGTATTTAGCGTCGGAAAGATGTCGCTAGTGCCAAGGTTGGTTAATACTAAACCTGGACTTGTATAATAATTATTAGCTTTTACCCGCACTCGACTTCGTCCGCATGGAATACGTTTATCACGCGCATCGCCAATTCGCCATTTACATAGCAGAAGCACTTATCAAATTTACCGTATTTGTAATGATTCCTGAAAATCCTTCCAAGACACTTGGATAAAAAGTATCCTATATCCATCTCCATATAACGCGCTATATATGTGTCAATTATTAAGGAAACCTGTAAAGCCATTTGGCCTTGAAAATAGATGAACAAGCACACTTTTCTATTTATAATATTAGTATAGATATGGATTATGTTCATGGTAGTAAAAAAATAACATATAGCCCTACCAGAAACTTAGCTGACCTTCACAGAACCTAATCATAATAAAAGTGAATCTGTGACACCGTTAGATTTGGCTGTATGGCCTAAGTACCTTTTGCCTTCCCTGGAAGAGTCAAAGAAAAAAAAAGTAACATGATTGACGTACGATGCGATGCGTGCGTGCGCTTTGTTTACATTTTCTGTTGAATCCGTTGTCAACCAAATTATTACTGAAACTTTGAACTGATTGCTCTCATTTTTCTTCTGCTGCTTTAGTAGTGTGTTGTGTTGTAGCATTTTGGTTTAATAAGGCATAATTGTAATGATTCGGTTAAGACATTTTATTTATTAAATAAAGATGAGAACTGTACCGAAATGGGTAAATAAAATCCATGAAGCGGATAAAATAGAGTTTTCTAGGTAGACAAATGGTTATTTTTAACATTGTATGATGTGTAGTGTCCATATGTGGTGTAGTGTGTGGAGGTGTGGTGTGGCATTAAATTAATAAGCTGTTGGTTGCAGCGTGCACACAATATGCTTCAGCCCGGACGGGTGTCAGCTTGTGGTGGGCGCCGGCGAGAAAGTGATGGTGTACGACCCGAGCGACGGCGCGCTGCTGCAGCTGCTGCAGGCGCACAAGGGAGCCGTACACGCTGTTGCCTACTGCGGCGATGGCAGAAAGTTTGCCAGCGGCAGCAACGACAAAAATGTCATCATTTGGACATCGAAAATGGAAGGAGTGCTCAAGTATTCGTAAGTTGTCGTATGGCGTATTTTTATATTCAGAAAATGAATTGCTTGACCAACAGCCAAAAAGCCTTGCTACAATGAATAAGGACAAAAATGTGTGAGGATGAAGTTGCGGGTAAATCCTAAAATATATATTAGAAGGATCATTTTGTTCCTTAAAATTAAATTTAATAAAATGTTATATGATTTCATTCAATGTAAATATTAATATGGGATTTTAAGCCCGCAGAAAAGTATCCCTCCATCAGGTTTATGATAGGATGACAATGTCAAAAAAGTGAAGCTACATCACAATCATCAATAAACCCAACTGGCGAAGTAAAACATTTTCGCTCCTAGTATGATGCACCCTTATAATTTTTATATACCCTATGACAATTGCATGTTTTCCACAGATCATATAAATAAATAATATAAAATAAAAATATATAATAAATCTGCTATTTAGATGTGATTAAAATGTATCGTTTTTTCTCTTACTCAGACATGGGGAAGCGATCCAGTGTTTAGCATATAACCCTGTGACATTTCACTTGGCATCATGTGCTTTGTCAGATTTTGCGTTTTGGTCCACTGATGTCAAAGCTGTGCAAAAGCACCGCGTGTCCGGTCGCATCACCTGCTGTGCGTGGTCTCCCAATGGACAATACTTAGCAGTAGGATTGGCTGTTGGTGCTGTTTCTTTAAGAGACAAGGTAAGACACTTTTGTAATATTGTTTGGATATTAATACACATATTATTGACCTTTTTCAAACATGCCAGGGAATAAGTAATAATACGAAAAAGTCTTAAATTAGAAATATTGAGTTTAGTAAGATATACGATAAGACTACACTATATATATATATATTATTAAACAGAGTAGTTTATTTTATATATAATACAAGTTGCGTGTGTAGATATTTATATAATTGTAACTAGATGCAAAATAGTTATGGTCTATTTTCCTGCTTGATTCTGTTTTCTGCTGCAGTTGTAATGCGAGGATGACCTGCTTTCTTTAAAGTTTATACTTATCCAGTTTTTTGGTAGGTCTATAGATAGATTTGATAACTATGGATTAAAATTTGAGATTTGCCGCATTTAAATATGTCAAATTACCGCATTTAAAATATTAATCTACCCGCAAATTGAATATTGAGAATGGGCATAAAACGACAACAACAACAAGAACAATTAATAATTTTAAATAAATATAGTTTGAGCAGTATGTAGATTTATAATTACAACCTTTTGTACAGCAATGGGGACGCCCCGTTGAAGATAATCCAGATCTAATTACTCCAAAAAAGTACCCAATTAGTACGTTGTAAAATGTAAAAAATGTAACGTGAAATATTACTCATTCACTGACTAACTTATCACGAAATCCCAGGAAATATAAAATCGCCAAACTTGAAAGGGATCCACTCACTGACTAATCACGAAATCTCAGCAACTATAAAGATTACAAGCTTGAAATTCTGCATGACAGGATTTTACGAAAATACCCCTAAATGAGGGCCGAACGTCCATCGCTAATTTTAATTTAAAAAAAATCAACTATATTATAATTAGTTTCAACTAAATGTTACTTAATGAATCGGTCGTCAGTTCCGTACCTGATATTTTACGGACCGAGGTACTATTTGGGATATACAGCATATTTGAGAACAGCATTATTCTCGTTGTTAGCGCGTGCGTAAAACGGGGCTTATATCTCCGAAATTACAAACTATTTATTTTTACTAGGTACTATATAATAGGTGTTTTCGCCATGATTAACACTTAACATTGCTTAGGTTTCAAGTCTTTGCATTAAAGTACTATAGCATAATAGTCTTCGGATGTTTGGTTACATTTGGCGCAGTCTGAATGCATTAGTTAAGAGGCCTATCAATTAACATGTGTTCTGAAAGATTAAGATATATTGTAGCACGTCAACGCATCGCATTATGTAGTAATTTGGCAGTTGTAATTAAGTTTATTTTAAGTTTTGTAATCAATAATTTTTTAAACTATGTAATTTTATTTTTTTATTATTTAATGTTTATTTTGCTATAAATTTTACTTAGTAATATTAATGTAGTAAAAAGAAACACAGAAGCGAATAAAGTGAGTTTTTTTTCTGCATTCCCATACATATTTCCAAATTTAGAGGGCGCTATGAACTATACCAGTATTTAAGAGATATTATAAAGAATATATATTTCATTTCTTTTACTTAGTACAGTAGTTCAATCCACAAGCTATAAAAAATGCCATCGCGCATTTTATGAGACACTAGCTGTAGAATTTCGGCGTTCTATAAATGGATAAGAATAAATTGCATAAAGTGAAGCTGCAATGAATTATACTAATAACTATACTCCACCATTCAGCAAGTCAAAGTTTCCTAAGTCTTTCAGTTTCTCATAATAAGAACGCCAAAGTTGGCCATCAAATGCAAAAATCACGGCCAAAATGTAATAGTTCTCTTAATGTAATACTTGGGTCAAGCGCTTGGGGCGGCAAGCATGAAATTAAATTTTCGATGCGTTTCGCTTCTAAATGCGGGCGAGTAAAACCTTTGTGACAATAAGAGACTGAAAGCTGGTCAATTCATTTTGTTTGTATGTATTCCCTAGGCTGGTGACGAAATACAAAGAGTGTCCCGGGAGGCTGCCGTATGGGCAGTGAACTTTTCTAAATCATACCTTCTTGTCACGGACTGGAATGAGACGCTGTCATTCTACAATGTGCAGGGTCAGCAGATACATAAAGAGAGAAGTATCGGTAGGCGCATATCAAGTACTTTTACAAATGTATCAATATTATTTTAAGTTGTTAGTATGTAGAGTCAAATAAGTAACGGTTTGCACCAAAATGTTTAATATTTTAAAGTCATTCAATGCATTTCAAGACTGTAATAATGTCAAAAATAGAAGAGTTTTTGTGCAATCCTTAAGTAATATGTGCAATTCCTAAGTAATAGATTCCCATTATCATAGTTTAAGAGCTATTCTCTTGTCAGTGGAGTCTTAGACAATAGTACAAGTACAGAAGGCTCTCTCTTTTGATCTTTACGGAAGCCGCCTTTTTACCCGCCCAATTATTAACATTTTAACCGCCATTTTCAGAATTTTAAGACAAAACATCCAGCTCATTCCGCCGCAATCTTATAAATTAGACAAATGTCTCGTACATTTTGTTTGTGATACTTTGTATAGGTGGCGACACGTACACACGGTCACATGTATGATGAAAATTTCACGGCGGTTAAAAGGTTACGCAACATACTACGCAACATCGAACACTTTTGTATCTACGCCACGGATTTTAAAATAGGAACACGGCAAAACCCCTAAGAAGACCCGGCAAGACGGGCCCTCCGATGTACTTGTAGCTTCGCGCCTAAAGTGCGTGTACGCCGGGCCAGGCGCTACTGCCCTCTATTCTAGTCTTGGCCTATTTATCGATACGATACGACATAAAATTTTCCTCCACTTGGTCCATGTAATTCGTTCGAAGTCGCCTCCTGTTTTTCTTAATATAATAGGGAAGATGCATTTTTTTTTATCTTGTATTGTAAAGTGCTGAGTAATAGGAACCGATCTGTGTACGCAACACATTATTTTGTTGTTTATTTTATGCGTTATGAAGTTTTGAAAAGTCATTGTTCATACCACTCGCAAAAACACTCCATACAAAATGGACGACAACTATGACGACACAGCATTCGTTAGACTGTACAAAATGTATGGCGCTTAAACGAAATCTACAATTATTTCCGAAAATACTGTTTTAAGACCAACATCGTAGAAATAAAACATGACATTTTGATGAGGATGTCCAAAAAACTAAAATCAGAACTATAAACCAATATATATTTTTCACTAATTTAGACCCTTAATAAAATAAGAAATGAATAGTCAAAATGATCTGCTTTTTTCTGCATCATGCATCTTCCCCATTGGAATAGTTTCTTCAGAGAACATAGGGTAGGGTTACTCAGGTTTTGACCAAATTCTAACAGGTTTTAATATGTAAGTTACAAAAACAGCATGTTGATTATTTTTCGTAAAGGATGTGACTACGCAAGTCAACTTATTACATATGTCGTTAATTTGTGAACCCATCAATCGGCTATAATGTTGTACTCTGTGTGTGAGGGAATAACTCATGCTATACATTAAAACTGATATGTTTTACAGGAATGGCTGCCCTTTCAGTGTCAATGCTTGGCGAACTGATATTGGTTGGCGGGGTGGGAGGTTGGGCCGTGCTGACGTCAGAAGGAGTGCCCATCCTGCACACCCCCCAGGAGTGGGTGTGGGCCGTAGTGCCGGCGCCGTCGCTCGGAACCCTGGTATGCAGTAATCTCTGTTATATTTTTATACTAGCTGTGCCCGCGACTTCATCCGCGTAGAGTTTGATTATCGTTATTCCCTCGGGAACTTTTCAATTATCCGGGATAAAAAGTAGCCTGTGTTAATCCAGGGTATAAGCTATCTCCATTCCAAATTTCATCATAATCCGTCCAGCCGTTTTAACGGGAAGAGGTAACAAACACACACACACACACACACACACACACACACTATCACACACACACACCCACACACACACACACAAACTTTCGCATTTATAATATTAGTAGGATTTATATTACTATCGCTGTTTCATTTTGGTTCTTGACCTAAATTTACACTTTTACATACGTCTGTCGAAAACCACTTGAGTAAAAACAAGATGCGTATTTAGTAAGGTGTTAGTGGTGGCAGTAACATGGATGGTTACGTGACGTCCCCAGGCAGTGGGGTGTCAGGACGGCACGCTGTGGTGCTACCAGGTGGCGGTGAGCACCGTGCACGGGCTGTACCGCGAGCGGTACGCGTACCGCGAGCACATGACCGACGTGATCGTGCAGCACCTCACCACCGCCGGCAAGGTCCGCATCAAGTGCCACGACCGCGTCCAGAAAATCGCCATCTACAAGCATCGCCTAGCGGTACCTACTTTTTATTTCATATCCCTCTAATCAGCATATCTTTCCACGCGTCTGATTAACAGGTTCCCTGTCCCGTAGCAATGTGCAGCGTTCTTTCGACACGTCCCCATAGTAATAATATGCTCATAAAGTTTCGTATAAGATACGTCATTTCCCTTCAAGTATTTTATGATACTTTATGTGTCATAGTGATTGTTAGATAGGTATATTGGCTATATCGATAACTTTTAAATTAAGGAAAGGAAATCTAGCATTTCAGATTTAGCTTGCTATCGCAGCCCTGTATAATTTCATTGGTTATCTAAATGTGGTTCATAAATAAAAATAATATAATATAATACGTGACAAAATTTATTATTTATCGAAAGAACAACTGCATTATCTACATCACTGGCCATGAGGCACATGTGCCTCATGGACGTACCAAGAAAGTCACGCATGAGGCACATGTGCCTTATGGGACAGGGAACCTGTTAAGTACTGTTTGGTAGGTCATACCGAATGCATTGACAAAAACTCATGACGTAAATCTTAAAGAGAGAAGGAGTAGGAGTATACATAAAACTGGTTTCAATCCAATATGCCATCATTGTAAACAGAATGCATGAAGGCAAAGCAAACGTCGGAGCCGTTTGTTAATACTTCCTATGGGCGTATTGGGTTGGGCTGAATTGAATTCACTGTCACTAATATTTTTTAAGTATTTTAATTTGTCTATCACTGAATTTGCTTGCTGTTCTATAAATTCAGATCAAACGTCAAATATCTTATTTGAGGGTGTAGCAATGAGGTTGACTTGCTACATTAGCAAGTCTACTTCATTGCTACACCCTCAATACTTTTCATATTTTAAATGGGCATCAATACTTTAATTAAGCTTTTGACCGTCACAGTCGGCCGCCACAATATGCCGTTTTCCATACATTTGCGTCGGCTACAGCCGTCGTCGAGCGCTCGTGGCACGCTTTTTCGACGTTAGCCGTGGCGTTCAAAAAGTAAAAAAAAATCCTTCCTGATCAGAATGTCTAACTTCCAATTCGTCTACGAAGCAAAATGACTAAAAAGAATGTCTATGTGGCAAAATACCTAAGCAGTAAATCGTCTAAAGATCAAAATGTCTGCCAAGCAAAATGCCTAAATTGCAATAATATGTATGTAATATATAAATGTTGATGTTGAGGTCCTCGAAGGTGGCGGCGCCGCTCTGGTCGAGGATCTGCAGCATGTCGGAGAGCTCGTGCGGCGCTTGCGAAAGGCTTACTTATTATCCCGGAAAACTTTAAAGTTCCCGATGGAATAGTTCTAACGGAATTCCACGCGAACCAGATCGCGGGCAGAAGCTAGTATTTAACAATTTCAATGCAGAATTATGATAATTACTCAATAGTGCCTCGAGCGACCTCATCATCATCGGCATAATTATATACGTCCGCTACAATGTGGTTTGTGTAGTTGGGTAGGCATTTTGCTTCTTAGTCAATATACAATGAAGTTCAAGTGCTGCATAGTCATATTGCCCGGTAGGCATTTTGCTTCTTAGTCAATATACAATGAAGTTCAAGTGCTGCATAGTCATATTGCCTGGTAGGCATTTTGCTTCTTAGTCAATATACAATGAAGTTCAAGTGCTGCATAGTCATATTGCCTGGTAGGCATTTTGCTTCTTAGTCAATATACAATGAACTTCAAGTGCTGCATAGTCATATTGCCCGGTAGGCATTTTGCTTCTTAGTCAATATACAATGAAGTTCAAGTGCTGCATAGTCATATTGCCTGGTAGGCATTTTGCTTCTTAGTCAATATACAATGAAGTTCAAGTGCTGCATAGTCATATTGCCTGGTAGGCATTTTGCTTCTTAGTCAATATACAATGAACTTCAAGTGCTGCATAGTCATATTGCCCGGTAGGCATTTTGCTTCTTAGTCAATATACAATGAAGTTCAAGTGCTGCATAGTCATATTGCCTGGTAGGCATTTTGCTTCTTAGTCAATATACAATGACCTTCAAGTGCTGCATAGTCATATTGCCTGCTAGGCCTTTTGCTTCTTAGTCAATATAAGCTTTAGGCTAAATTTCACGTAGACGTTTTGATTTTTAGGCAGCATGATCATAAAGCAAAAAAAAATACTACACCTTCTCTACTTAGTTACCTATCTGATCTGCGACTGATATCAGGGGGGCTAGCACGATCCCGATGCCCGCGAGTCGTTTGTCGCTCAGTGCATCTCTGTCAAACTAGTCAAGTATGTAAGGGATGCACTGAGGGACAAACGACTCGCAGGCGGGTCGTGCTAGACGTGCAGTCGTATTAACTTGTGTTTTCTTGTGTTTGTGGTAACGCAGGTGCAGTTACCGGAGCGCGTGGTGGTGTACGAACAGGGCGACGTCGAAGGGATGCTCTACCGCGTGAAGGAGAAACTGCCGCAGAAAACGGAGTGTTCGCTGCTTGTCGCTACCAGCGACGCTCTGTTGCTTTGTCAGGTATTAAGGTCCTACCCGGAGAATTTCGCTGTTTTCAAATCCTATAAAGTATGCTTACGGTTGTGCAAGAATCTTGAAAAAAAAAAGTATTGTAGTATGGAATCTATTCTTTATTTTCATCCACTGGAATCTTGAAAAAAAGTAATAAAGCAAGAGCAAAAAAAAACTTTTTTCAAACTAAAATCCGTAAAGGCTCCCTTATTATGCGACGCTTATACATGAGACTTTTACTAATCAGAAGACAATAATGTACACTATACTTTCATCCGCCGGTTATTCAATTTATTTTGTAGTTTTTGAGTAAATTATAATATTCACTGCGGCCCGTGAACTAAGGCAAGTGGGGAAGGACCGAGTTGGAACGCTCAAGGTCATCGGCGTGGGGTACGCCCTTAACTAATTATACTCGTAGTAGGAAATTACTACACAGGCCGGGAAGTAAGCAGTTGAGGGATGAGTATGAGATAGAGGGCCTTAACAACTAGATGTAGAATAATACACAATGTAGGATGGTAACGTAATATGGCCGTATACGCTCAATGGCTGATTCTACCCGTGTTGTTGCGGTTATTTAAAAACGTGTGAACCTATGGCTGTTCATACAAAACGCGATAACGATTTCCACCCCTTAAATGTTAACCGATTCACCAATATTTGATAGGTAGAATAGTCAGAACAAAATCTAGGTCTCGACGTTTAGGTTTTTTTCCACTATAATCAGTAAATTCAGTTTAATTGTGGTTTCAGTATTCGTATTCTCATACAAAACCTTCGGCATTATTTGACTTTTTTGATCTTTAATTAAAATTTAAAATACGTATAGACATATATTTTGTTCTGACTTAAAACCTATCAAAAATTGGTCAAAATCGGTTAACATTTAAGGGGTGGAAATCGTTATCGCTTTTGTATGAAAAGGGTGATTTTTGCCGTTGGTTCACAGTCCTCTTAATTACTGTTGTACCGTAACACATTTCTTATCATAGTTTAATTCTTGAGATATAAGGTGTATTAATTATTAAGACTGCGACGAAATGAGCAGGCTATTTAATAGTTGATAGAATATAACGCGCAGGTAAATATGACATCATTTATTCAATTTCTAATTCTTAAAAGATTAGATTAAAGTTTTGTCGATATCGTCTTACAACGTTCATAAAGCACAAGGTCAAAAATGGAAATAATATTTAAGTATGGCAAAACAACAGTTTGTGTAGACAGTAGCTTTGAGTGCTGCATTTGAAGACTTGTCTACGTTTACTCTTAGTGCCAAAAGATGGCGACAATCCGTGCGCGTTCGCTCAGCTACGGAGGGATAGGATCTTGGGGTCTAATTAGTAACTCGTATATATCGCAACTCGTCTATGTCGCATTTGGTCTAAATATTTGCTGGTCTAAAAAGCTATTAGTCTACAATTATTTTTGAGTAGCAACTGGCCGTCCGTCTGTCATCACGCTGTATCTCATGAACCGTGATAGTTAGACAGTTGATGTATTTCTGTTGCCGCTATAACAACAAATACTATAAAACAGAATAAAATAAATATTTAAGTGGGCTCCCATGCAACAAACGTGACGTACCTAGTCAAGTTGCTACTTACGCCAGATGCTACAAAAAAATTGTAGACCAGTTGCTTTTTAGACCAGCAGATATTTAGACCAAATGAGACATAGACGAGTTGCGATATATACGAGTTGCTAATTAGACCCCATGATCCTATCCCGTGCTTAATTCCAAAGCGGCAGCGCGCTTGGTGGAATATTGTATATAATAGTTTTAATTCTAATGGTGCCACTACCCAGCGGCAGTGTCCAAATGGAGTTTTAATCAAAGTATTTTTTTTACAGGATACCAAACTTTCAATCATTGGCAGACAGATCCCTAAGACCTGGACGGTGCCCTCACCAATACGTTACGTGAAAGTTACCACTTTGTATTTCGAGGAAGTTTTATTGCTAGGATTGTTAAATGGACAAGTAAGTATTTAATTTAATTTGTTGCGCAACGTTATGTGTATTCTATTTTATATTTGTATGAACCTGATCGTACGAAAAACTTGTTCGGCTGATATATTTAAGTATATCAGAACGAAAACTATCTGTCGTAATTAAATATAAATTCATATCTACTCTAAATATATAATATACATTTAAAAAAAAAAACAGATCGCTTGAGCCGTTTCGGAGGTGTGCGACCAAAAACACCGTGACATGAGATTTTTATATAGGTATATAGATATTTCAATTACTATTATTTGTACTTATTGACTGCGCTTGTGTTGTATATAATATCACGCAAATTATACACAAAACAAACGTTACTACTAGCAACAGTTAGAAAATGCCTCTTCACGTGTTTCGGGGCAACCTCGATATGATGACAGTCGGTGTATTATCTGTAAAATATTTAAAACACGATCGCTTTTGAATTGTAACTTATTTTTTGGTAAATGAAACCGCTGAGTTGTATGGTACTTTAAGTATTTACGAGATGAGCGGCGATGTTCGGGGGTGCTATGACATATTATAGAAAGACACGTAATATCCATACTCAACGCGTTTTAAAAACGTGACATAGATAATTTTCTCCTCCTTTCTTTTCGGCCAGTGCAGCTTTAGGTGACATTTGATGTGCGGATGATACACATTAATTTGGGATATGGCGATCATGTTATCATGTATGAACATAATAAATGCATTTTAGTACTTCTATTTACGTTGAATGTATCTACAAATGAATAAAAGTCATCAGTTCTTCCTTTTAATTTTTTTGTAGTATTATGAACTGACATTTGGCTCAAGATTCCCTTTTTTGAGAACATTTTCAATAGAGCACGACATGCGTCACTCGGCCAAAAGTCCGCGCATGACTAATTGAACTGATCACAATTGGGTTGCTTTCTGGGTATACATTTTGAGCTTGGAAGACGTATCTTTGGTTTTTTAATATCATTGGGGGTGTGTTCAGATATGGGTGGTGGAGCCTCGCGGCGGCGGGTGCCGGCTGGTGCTGGCAACGCCGGCCAGCGTGCGCTGCCTCGACGTGAGCGCGTCGCGCGCGCGGCTCGCCGTCGTCGACGACGCGTCCGTGTGCCGCGTGTACAGCCTGCCCACCGGCGAGCTGCTGTTCACGGTCAGCCGGTCGCTCCCTACATGCACCTCACACCTTTTATTGAACCACTATTGGACCTAAACAACAGTGGCGCAGCCTGCCTACAAGCTTTTTCCTGACGGCTTTACCAAGCTAGAAAGCTACGGTTAGCTGTCAGTGAAGTTCATGTTACTCTAACTAATAGTCAGACTCGCACGTACGGTTCTAATTCATCCGGCTTCCCTTAGGAAATATTTCACGCTTCGCCACTGCTGAACAATATATGCCATTATTGCTATTAGCCACTTCAGTATGTTACGAGCGGTATCATTATTTCGCTCTGGCTTTACCTTAGGTATTGGTGAAACAGAGTACAATAGGTACATTCTATGTTCTGTGAAGATGGGCGGTCGGTGATTAAAATCCTTTACATCTAAATTCGATTGTAAATAATCTAAACCCTTTTAGATAAATTAAACTGACCAAAGTTTTATTAACCGACTTCAAAAAAGGAGCAAGTTATCTCTTCAACACATATATATTTTTTAAATGTATGTTCTCGCATAACCTTTTACTCCGGAAACCGATATCGATAATTAGTAAATTGGCGGGATGTGATGATGGGATCCATGAGGAATCGACAGAACTCCTCAAGTTTGTAAGCCGCGGTGGCTTATGTTGTTTTGTTAGCGGCTTATTTTGAAATTTTTTAATATAACTGATGTATTTGCACAAGAGCAGCATCATTTGGTCAAGCGGGGTGATGATGGAGTCCACGGATTGCTACATGGAACTCTTCAATGATAGACAGTTAGGGGATAATGAAGACATTTCCTTGTCTCTGTCGCTAAGCAAAGTAGTCTCCTTCAAGCGCGTCTGGTAAATCGGAACTTGCATTCTGAACGCAATATTTTACAAAGGTTGATGAGCTGGGGCCCTTTGCATAACTACCTGTAACTTGTAATACAAGCGGAAGTCTTTTACTAGTAAAAGAAGTTGAAAAGAGGCTTCCGCGTGTATTAGAAGTCACAAGTAGATATGCAATGGACCCCAGTAGGTATAACAGAACACGGGCCGGGTCACTAGTGGTATTTTAATAATTTGTAGTATATTACATTTTCAGCACTGTGAAACTAGTCCATTAATTAATTAATCCAAGAGGTTTAATTTCTTGTAGTGACGGGGGTGACTCCACTTAGTACCATATTTATAAGTGACTAGTGGACCCGCCACAGCTTCGCCCGCGGTATTTTCGATACAAACTTTATCAGCCCTTTTCACCCCTTTAGGGATGGAATTTCAAAAAAAATCCCTCCTAAATGCACCTTTAGGGTACTCGATAAATGTCTCCTCCAAATTTCAAACCTCTAGGACCACCCGTTTAGGCTGTGCGTTGTCTATAAGTGAGTCACGGTACTGTTTTATATGTATTGATTACCATAGGAATGTAGGGGCCAGATATGAGTCGCAGTCGAAAATTAGCATTGTACTGTGCCCCACTATTCAGGAGGAGAACGTATCATCTGTGTCGTGGAACTCATGGTGTGACGAGCTTCTGAGCCTGTCGGGCGGCGGCCTGCTGGCCATTAAGGCGGGCCAGTTCCCGCCCGCCACGCAGCCGCTCGTCGGCTCCGTCGTCGGCTTCCAGGTAACGTACATAATTCTGTATACTTGACGGTTTGTGACCCTAGCATAGAAATATATAATAAGTAAGGAACTGCCCAACGCAATTTTCGCGATGCTCACTTTTTTGGTGTCAAATGACACCATCGTAAATATAAAAATAAATAAATATTGCCGACATCGGCGTTGTTATTACATATATATATATATTTTATGTTAATTGACTGACTGGAAAGTGGTCACCGCCGCCCATGGACATCTGCAATACCATAGGTGCTGCCAATGCGTTGCCATTCTAGGGACGACGGGGAATGGGGATGGGATGGGGATGAGGGAATAGGCCTCCGGATCTCGTCACTCACCGTACGAAACGCAATAGCAAGCTATTACTTTACGCCGACATTGAGGAAAGGTCCATTATTGGCTGATTCATGCGTTTTGTTTTTGTGGTTCGTAGCTCCTAGCTATCAATGAAAGACAGCGATGAATCACACAAAATAAGACTATGTAAATGTCATAAGAACTAAGACGTCAGCAATAGAGCTTCGTAGTTTATAAACTTGTAAATAGATAGCGTTACCATGACGAACTAAGTCATTATTGGTCAGCGCAGTTCTATTGAACGCCATATCCTTCTTTTGAGATCGTTGGACCCTAGAGACCGTCCGGTGTAAACTCTATGAGACATCTGTGCCGAAACGGCGAGTTTTGATTATTTGATCCTCATTATAAAAAATGTCTGGTCACCAACATGTAAAACTTTCAGGACTTGAAGGGGTTAAAATGATGAGTTTCTTTTCTAGGGTGGCACAGTATTCTGCCTCCAGTCTAATTCAATGCTGACCATCAACGTGCCTCTTTCACACGCTGTTCATCAATACGTTCAACAGAAAATGTTCAAGTGAGACTTACCTACTATTTTATTCTATCCTTGTAGTTAGATTTGAGAGGTGAGAGCCATCTGTTACTTAAGTCTGTATTTGAAGAATCGAGCTTTGTCAGTGATGATGTGGTAGCGACGGTGGCTTTATGTAAGTATAATGTCCAGTAAAATTACAACTCGGTCTCGCTGTACTGTCTTCTCATGAAACTCGATCTGTACAAGTATCTAGCGGATTGTTCTTCGCAAACATGAGATTTAAAAAAAAAACATGTCCATTATTTAAAAAAAAACGTAATTACTCCGTCGACTTATTGTATATTCTAATATTGTAAATTCGACAGGGTCGTTTGATTCTTTCTCTTTCATGTCTAAGCGGGATAGTGCATTGGCTTGATAGTTGGAGGTGCTAAGAAAAAACAAAAGCTACTAATTAAGACTCATTTATCTCGGAAAAATGCATACTTCCTGATGAAATAGCGATAAAAGAATACCTACATAAACTTCAGATTAAAACTTGTGAGATACTAGAAATAAGCACGGCTTATCGGACTATTTCCGACAATAGATCTTTAGTAAAGCCGTGCTTATTTCTAGTCTTTACATAAACTTCACTTTAATCAAAGATAAATTTGAGTGGCCTTTGTGTATTCGCCCATTCTTTTGTTTATCGGCGTATTCGCCTAAACTATTTAACGGATTTTGACGCAGTTTTTACCATAATTTAGAGAGGTTCTGATGATACACAACCGGGCGAAGCCGGTGCCGGTCGCTAGTATCATACTAGGGATTAGGACTTTTAGATGCAAATGACTAAGGGAATACGTCTAATGGAGTCGAAGTTAGCATTACAAATTCCAAAATCAATATTGCAACGGTACTATGTGCTCGTATTTGTAGCGAAGCTTACGCTGTGGCGTGCCTCGGGGTGACCGCGCTCGACTGGGAACGGTTGGGGGAAGCCGCCTTAGAAGAACTGTCCTTCGAGGTCGCCAGAAAAGCCTTTCAACGAAGCGAGAACCTTATCTTTTTGTCGCTCATCGACCATCTGCAGGTGAGATCGCTTTTTTTCTTTCAATTCCATTATTGTTTGTAACTACGTACTTACATAGTATAACTAAATGTATCTAGTCCGCTTTAGCCTGCAACTGAGTCAACGTACAATTCGTTTATCCCGACTTCTTTGAAAACTGTATTGTAGTGTAGAAGTACACAGTCTAAGGGTAAAAGATGATAATGCGCGATTGTTTTAAGAACAATAATTACATTTTCTAGGTGTATGGATTTTCTTTTCCAGATAGCAAATCACGAATTACTGTGTCAGCTGTCTAGTTGGAATGCAAAATTTTAAATCATTGCAGGCCAGTTTAGCTCGACAGGAATGTCACGTCTGCCTACTTATTTTCAATAATTGTCGAAGTTTTGTATTATTATTTCGCATACTGCTCAGACTTTTAACCGATTACTTATATGCAGTTACCTACATTATCTTACATTCTAAGCCTTTGCATTAATGTACTAATGTCGTAGGGATTAAGATACATTTTTGTTCCTTAACCTCAATGCATGCAAATCAAAATGAGATATAAATGATATATTTATTATGAAAGTAATTATAAACAAAAGCATATAACAGAAAAATCTTATAATTTTGACTATTCATTTTTATTTTATTAAGGGTCAAAATTAGTGAAAAATACATATTCGTTTATACTTCTGATTTTAGTGTTTTGGACATCCTCCCTCATCAAATTAATGTCATATTTTATTTCTACGATGTTGGCCTAAAGACAGTATTTTCGGAAATAATTGTAGATTTCGTTTACGCGCCATACATTTTGTACAGTCTAACAAATGCTTGTCGTCCATTTTGTATGGAGTGTTTTTGCGAGTGGTATGAACAATGACTTTTCAAAGCTTCATAACGCATAAAATAAACAACAAAATAATGTGTTGCGTACACAGATCGGTTTCTATTACTCAGCACTTTCCAATACAAGATAAAAATAATATGCATCTTCCCTATTAAGTCACATGGACTCTTCCTTTATTTTGGGAACGTCGAGTAATTAATGAAAGTCGGTTGCGCAGGAGCGTCTGGAGGCGCGGGAGAAGCGGGCGGTGATTGTGGGCGAGGTGCTGGCGTACCGCGGGCGGCACGCGGACGCGGCGCGCGCGTTCCGCGGCGCCGGCCGCGACGACCGCGCGCTCGATCTCTACGTCGACCTCAGGATGTTCAACAAGGCTCAGGTACACTAGCTTACCTTACATAATTCCGAGATTGCATAAACCGTAATAGTAGTTTATGCAACGGTTGCATAATGATAGGCCTTAAAATATGAGTGTGGGTTTATGAAACGAGCCGATAGATCGCACGAGTGTTTTAAGGCCGCATTTACGATATCCGGCGGAGTTTTCACATCGTTCTCGGAGTCACTACTATTCATATTTTCAACTTAAATGAAAATTACAAACAACTTTTTACAAACAGCAAAAAACCAACATTAATGATGAAACGACAACAGTAATGGCGGCAATTCGATCCTCCGTCAAGACGAATGTTTTTTTTAAATCATAGACAAACGAATGAAGTCCCTATTCTCATGTCACCCGAGATCAAATGTGCGGTTTATATTTAAAAAACATACTAAATTGATGTTTCGTATCGATAACTGTTTTAATATCTATGGATACTAGAATAGAGACCCACTTGAGTTTAGACAGCTGCTCCAAATTTAAACTCATAACGTTACAAAATTGATACTGTAATAACATTGCAGCACTGGTTTTACCTAATTGGTTGTCACAATGGTGGTCATTTCCTACGGTTTTTGATTACACTATGGAGGTTTTATGATATGGGTGTAGATAAACAATGTTTCAATGTTTTGTTACCAGGAGTTCGTGGGGGAGGGCGAGGGGTTGAGCGCGCTGGCGCGGCGGCGCGCGGAGTGGGCGCGGCACGTGAGCGAGCCGCGCGCCGCCGCCGAGATGTACCTCGCGGCCGGCGACGTGCGCCGCGCCGCGCACCTCATGGCCGAGAGCGGCCGCAAGGACATGTAACGACCTGTTCACATGGCAATCTTATTTTTATTTATTTATTGCAAATATATTTACACCTCTAACCTCCGAAAGCCGTCAGTCGAGCGCCCGAATATGCTCGTGAAACGTGAGCCGCGGGTCGAAAGCAACACCTAGATCTTTCACGGCAATACACTGCACGTTTCATTGCAGGAATAATCTCCCACTGGGGCATACATTGAGTAACGTACACGTTGTACGTTTTTTTCGGTACAAACGATGCAAGAAAGGGCTGCAAAATAACGTGCCGTGTATTGCCGTGTGTACTGGGGCTTAGATTATGATTTCCAACCTTAACACTTACTCTGCGAGCAACCGGCTACCCGGGTGCCCTGTTCGTGGAGTGAAGCGGGAAAGAGCTGCGGTCGTGAAAGCGTTAAGGTATAACAAGGGTGCCAAAGTCGCAAATAGCTGTTGAATGCCGAGCTTTTTACCCGACTGCGCGACATCAAGGAGGGTAATGTGTTTATCAGCCTATGTATGTATGTATGTTCCTTTGAGGCACTCCGTAGACGAAACGTGTGGGCCGATTTTGATGATTCTTACATCAATCGATTTGTCTTAATCTTGCGAATGTTACTAAAGACATGACAGTAATCAAAATCCAATATGGCGACAACCAGACGCCATATTATGAAAAAGAAAAAATAAAAGTCGACGAACTATATTAAGTGGGGTATGTATCATTTAATAGGTATTAAAAACCATCTTTAGGTTTCTCTAATCATTTTTCATTGCGAATGACCAAATGGTCATGGGGATCTATAACGATTTAAAGTTGGTTAGCAATAATTCTCACTTAAATTTTCAATACTTATAATAAAGCTCTGATAAAGTTCTTTTATGATGGCAGCATAGGTCTTATTGACGTGAAAAATAAAGCATAACCATAACATATGAAATAAAGCATAACAAATAAAAATGAAATGAATAAAAAAAAACGTCTTGTTTTTTAAATAATCATTTTTATTTACAAATCATTCCAAGTTGCTGGATGATGGGACACTAAAACTTTTGCCTTTTTTAGGGTTCCGTACCTCAAAAGGAAAAAAGGAACCCTTATTGGATCACTCGTGTGTCTGTCTGTCTGTCCGTCTGTCACAGCCAATTTGCTCCGAAACTACTGGACCGATTGAGTTGAAATTTGGTATTCATATGTAAGTTGGTGACCGCAACACGGACGCGTGACGTAAATATATGAATTTTAAACATAGGGGCCACTTTTTGGGGGTAAACTAGAAAATTAAAAAAAAAAGTTATGCTACCTTTATCGTGTGACATATCAAATAAAAGGGCTTATTGTGAGAATCCTAAATATATTTTCTTTTGAATTTTAAGTAAAATAGTTTAGAAGTTATTCAGGAAAATAGGCGAAAAATGACCATTCCCCCCTTATTTCCGAAACTACTGGGGCTAAAATTTTGAAAAAAATACAGGAAATAGATCTTTGCCTATAGATTACAGGAAAACCTATAAGAAGTCTACGGTATTAAAAGTAACGTAGTAAATTTCAGATAATCATGTAAGGAACGGAACCCTCTCCACGCGAGTTTAACTCGCACTTGTCCGGTTTTAATGATGATAATTGATAAATGATTACAGTCATATTATTATACGCATGTAGTCTGTCAGTCTCGTGGCCCAGCAACAGTAAGAGGTAGAAAGTTGAAATTTTCTTAAATTATGTGTTGTTGTGGTATGAATACTGGCTAATACGACCTTTTTATGTAATCACGACGTATGACGTTTGCATGGATCGGTTGCGCTACCGCACCCTCATACAGACACTATGCTTGCTACTATGCTCTTTTACTTTTACGACCAGTTTCAGTATGTTGACTGCACACGCGACGGCTGACAGGAAGTTAGCGTTTTAGCGGCAAATTTAAAAATTAAATTTTTTATTTGTGCTTTTTCCTTGAAAATGTGAAAAATTAAATTGGAAATAGTAGTTTATGCAACGGTTGCATAATGATAGGCCTTAAAACACTAGTGCGGTTTTCATGAAACGAGCCGATAGGCGAGTTTCATAATAAGATCGCACGTGTGTTTTAAGGCCAAATTATGCAGAGTTGCATACATAACTTTATCTACACACATATTATAAATCCTCCATGATGGGTTCAGAAACAATATTTTCTGGCAACAAGTTATTTGTTGCAATCGTGGCTGCATATTTCCGATATCCGGCGCATTTTCACATCACACACACTCCGAGAGGAATACTTACTATTCATATTTTCAACTAAAATGTAAATTACAAACAACTTTTTCTATTCAATTCAACAACAATTCTACTTTCGTTCAGCAAAACACCGTCATGGCGGCGATTTGATCCTCCGTCAAGACCATTTTTTTAAAATCATAGACAAACGGATGAAGTCTCTATTCTCACGTCACTCGAGATCAAATATTGTGCAGTTTATATTAAAAAAACATACTGAATTGACGTTTCGTATCAATAACTGTTTTAATATCTATGGATACTAGAATAGAGACCCACTTGAGTTTTGGCAGCTGTTCCAAATTTAATCTCATTTCTTTACTAAAAACGATAAAGAAGTCATGTTATTTCTTTATCGCAGCACTCACTGGTTTTTCCTAATTGGTTGTCAAAATGATGGTCATTTCATACGGTTTTTG
This sequence comes from Tortricodes alternella, assembly GCA_947859335.1. Classification (NCBI taxonomy): domain Eukaryota; kingdom Metazoa; phylum Arthropoda; class Insecta; order Lepidoptera; family Tortricidae; genus Tortricodes; species Tortricodes alternella. The sequence continues at coordinate 12,935,996 of OX401970.1, read as the reverse complement.
ATTAACCAATGGAGGTTTTATGATATGGGTGTAGATAAATATTTTTACATAATCTAAAATAGGTATATTTGAATCAATTGTTGTTGCGCAGGTTGATAGAGTTGGCGCGGAAGTTGGACAAGGGGTCGAGCGAGTCGCTGCGGCACGTGGCCGCGGCGCTGGCGGCCGCCGGCGAGCCCGCCGCCGCCGCCGACGCGTACCAGCGGCTCGGCGATTACAGGTCAACTACACATATACTAGTGGCTCCGTGAGCTGTAGACCTCGCGACAAACTTAACTTTGCCGTTGGAAAACTCATATCCGCATACATCGATATAGGTCGGTACAGTTTACCAACACCGCAAATAAGTTTGTAATTCCAAAAACCCCTATACCTGCGCCACTTTGAAAAATGTATAAAAACTGAATCGACAAATAAAATCTATATAATTATCGAACCTGCTCACAAAATTTCACGAGAATCGGTTGAGAACTGTGACCTGTAGACGAGAACAAATGGACAGACGGACAGCCAACAGCCGGACAGCCGACGGACATCCGCTGGACATACGAAAGCATTTTTGCCCAAGCTGAAACGGAGACGCTTCGCTCGCTCGGTCGAAAACAGTACCGTGTCTCACTAATAGACAAGGCACAGCCTAAACGGGTGCTAGAGCTTTGAAATCTGGAGGAGACATTCCTTGAGTATCCTAGAGGTGCACTAAGGAGGGATTTTTTTTAACTCCATGCCTAAATGGGTGAAAAGGGGTGATAAAGTTTGTATGGAAAATACCGCGAGCGAAGCTGTGGCGGGTCCACTAGTCTCACACAAAATGACTGAGTCTTAGGAGCTTCTTTTGTAACATACTTTTTCACGCACATGCTAGGGAATATTTTATTTACTTTCTTTTCTTGACAACAAAATAGTTTAGGCCTACGGTTAAGTTGGGATGCTGTCGTAGTGGACTAGATGATGCATTATGTGGCAGTTGAGTTGTGTACTAACTAAGTTTTGGACGTGCAGGAAAGTCGCCCAGCTGGCGGTGGCGGCGGGCGAGTGGTCGCGCGCGTTTGCGCTCGCCCGCGAGCACGCCGAGTGCCGCCGCGACGCGTACTTACCTTACGCGCACCGGATGGCCAGAGAAAACAAATTCGTTGAAGCGCAGAAAGGTACACGAACCGCTAACAAGTACCTGGGCGACCGAGCCTCGCCCGGCGTCTTCCTTTCTTAAGGTTGCTTCAAAACATTATTTTCGGATATAATTGCAAACATATATTTTGTATACCTCGTCCAATGTAAAAAGAGCCCTGACAGCCATATAAAATGTATGACCGCCAGCGCTCTGTTTACATTGGTCGCGTATACACTAACTGCACTGTGACGTCATATTTTAGGGTCATTTTGTATGTAGCGTTTTTGCGAGTGGTATGAAAAATGACAATTCAAAGCGTTGAAACTCAAAAAAAAAAATACACTAATGATTTGCGTACACGGTTTGGTTTCTATTAATCAGTACTTTCCAATAAACGATGAAACAAAATCATTCAAATTCCCTATTGACTGGCATTCGTAACACTTGTAACGTTGCCATCCTATCGTGACTGGCGGTTAAAGGGTTGTTATATTTAATAACAATTGGATGGCGCCTGTACTAATTGTCCTTAATTCACCTAAACATATGCAAACAGCCGTGCAACGTAATGGGGCTGGTTGTTACGTAACTCCTATTATAAAAGGCCTCACTTACGGCTCTGTCTTTAACTCATACTCGAGTCTCAATTACTTTCTATTCGGTCTTTTTAGAAATGGCGTTATTGTATATGAAAAATTATATTCTTAAAATTTGTTTCATGTCGAATAGACGCTTCGTTTTTTTAAAAGTATCGCGATCTTTTTTATTCTGTCTATAATATCATTTTATCTAAATGCGATTCTCCTGAGGCCCTGAACTGAACTGTGCCGCTTTTTCATACCACGCCATATATTTTACATTCTAAGTGCAAAGTCGTGGTGTAATAGCGACGCAGTTCAGTTTACAGCCTAAAGCGAATCGCATTAAGACATTGTAAACCCTTAAGATAAGATAAGACACCTTCCTAAATTTATTCACTTACGAGAGGGACGCCGCAATACGTTGGAATGTGATTGAGATATCTCCATGCGTATCTAACGTATTGCGGCGTCCCTCTTGTAAGTAACTAAATTTAGGAAGGTGTAATAAGCCTTTTAGTTGGGGATCGGCGTCGCGAGACAATTTTAAACCACCCACGATATGAAATTAGTTTCGACGTCGCGCTTTCAGGTCGAATATAGCTACGCTATTACATATGACGCTTCGTTTACTACACAGAAATCGCTTTGTATGTAGAGGTTTAGTGCAATGACACGGTGCTTCAACGTTCGTAGATCCACGACGTTTATAAATCTCACCATCTCTGACCATCGCAGTATCACCGTCACCGAAAGTCACCGTCATTGAAAGCGATTTCCATACGTTTAAGTAAAGGCCCTCTTCACTGTCGTACAAACTCTTACATATTAAGGATGTATACCCAATATATCGATTTGTATATTTTTCGCTGAAATTGAATAGTATAGTAGTATTAGTCGTTTCGCATAAGTGTAGTAAAAAATAAAACCACTTTACCGTTCTTTTAAAGGAGATAAATGACATTTAAGATTACATGTGTTATGTGCTGTGCCTATGTTATCTGTACCGGAAGTTGATTAAATTACAGGAAAAAGCGAAAAATGTTTCTGTCTCATAGTACTTTTATAATCAGAAAATTTATTTTATATAACTTAGTACTCTCCTCGATTTTTCTAGGACAAAAAAAAATGTCGTTACCGTTGTTCCCACGGAAATATTCTTCATTGAATTTCCATGTGTCCGGACCGTTTCAAAAACTGCATATTGATTGGTTATGACTCGAGTAGTCAAATCAGGTTCTGATTTTATTTCACATACTAAATAATTATTAATAATCACACAATTTGTACATTTTAAATCATTATTCGTACAAAATTACTCATTGCCGTTATTAGGTGCAAATGAAACAAAACTTGAAAAATAAAATACATGTACTGCGGATTTGACGTGGAATATATCCTTAAGTACTGCAATAGTTACGTGTAATTAATGTACCGAATGTGTTAGCGTACCACATGGCGGGCGAGACGGATACGGCTCTGCGCGTGTTCTCCATACTGGTGAGCAACGCGGTGGGGGAGGAGCGGTTCAGTGACGCCGGCTACCTGCACCACCTGCTCGCCGTGCAGTGCCTCGAGACCGCCTCGGCAGCGCACGGCAGGTCAGTGCACGAGCCAGCGTGCCCCGGGACAACATCGGCACTAATAAATACGGCATAAATTCAAACTACAACAAATACTGGAATCTTGAAAAAAGTGATAAATCAAGAGCAAAGAAAAAACGTAACAGTAGTTTATGCAACGGTTGCATAATGGTAGGCCTTAAAACACTAGTGCGGTTTTATGAAAAGAGCTTTTAAGCGAGTTTCATAATAAGATCGCACGTGTGTTTCATTTCAAGGCGAAATTATCCAGAGTTGCATACATAACTTTATCTACACACATATTATAAACGGCGACACGGCGACGATGGGGCCCCGCAATGCTGCAGCGACGGCGGCGGGCCGGCCTGTAACTCATATCTGTATCGTTATGACCATTACGATACTAAAATCGATACTGTAATAACATTTTAATCACACTTGCTCGGAAAGGCTGTTATTATACGCAGGCATACAGAGCAGGGGCCTCTACTCCCTACCTCCCAAGGGCAGTTATGGATTTTGTATGGGTTATAACTCCCGCTGACGGCGGGGCGAGCCGCAAGCCGGCGGAGCTGCCCCGCGCTGATCGCAACGTACGCTCAGTTTATGAACACCCACCTGATGGTAATTCACGATGTAAAATGGAAATAAAATTAATATATATACTTTTTTTGTCTAATTTTTATTTCATTTCCTCGCAAATGTGATGTAAAACATTGTGTGTATCACGGGCAGTAAGGGGATAACAAACTCGAGTCATAAAAGCCCTCGCCTATCGGCGTCGGGCTTCTAACAGACTCTCGTTAGTTATACCCTTCTTACGGCCCTAGATGCACAATGTACTATTCTGTACAGGTTGTCATAATGGTGGTCATTATGATATGGGTGTAGATAAACCCTTTTTTCTAAATAAAATCCGTTAAGGCTCCCTTATTATGCGACGCTTATACATGAGACTTTACTAATCAGTAGATAATAATGTACACTATAATTTCATCCACCGGCTTTTTCAATTTATTTTGTAGTTTTTGAGTAAATTATACTATTGACTGCGGCGCGTGAACTAAGACTCGCGGCGCGGCCCGAGTTGGAACGCTCAAGGTCATCGGCGTGGGGTATGCCATTAACCATAGTATGTATAAAGAGGGGGTGGAAGTAGGTTATCTTCATACAAACGCACCGCGCGCGGCTTGTATGTGTGCGCCAAAGTATCTATGCGTCGCCGCACGCACACTTAAACAAAATCTCGACCCGTTTAGTAAGCGAAAACGCGGTGCGTTTGTATGAAGATAACCTACTTCCCCTCTTTATACTATGCCTTAACTGTACTGTAGTGATGGTTTCAGGGAGCGCGAGAAGGGCGTGCGCGCGTCCCGGGCCAACGGCCGGCTGGCGAGCGTGTACCACGCGTACGAGGCGGTGCACCGGTGCGTGCACGAGCCGTTCTCGCTGGCGCAGCCGGACGCGCTGCACCACGCGGCGCGCTTCGTGCTCGCGCACCTCGACGCGCGCCCGCCGCCCGGCGTCTCGCTCTTGTATCCTTTACACCACTACCTTTTTACGATTCCCTAAAAAAAATACAAAATCAGTTACTGTCTCTAAAGACTCTTTATTTCGTGAATGGCTAAATGTATCGAGGTTTTTGGCACTGTAGTATTAAGAGGCCCATATATTCGATGTTTCTAAAAAGTTAATTAGGTTACAATATTTTTGGGGTTTCGTACAGCTGATGAAACAACGGAACCCTTGAACACTCTTGTGTCTGTCTGTCGATCGCTCCGTCCGACCGTCCGTCTGTCTATTTTCTCCGAATCTCCTGGACATAAAAGCAGAGTTAGGTGACCCAATCACGAACGTATAGGCTAAATAAACGAATTCTGATTATGGGGGTGAGTTTGTGAAGTAGATTCGATTTTTTAATAAAGTTGTCTAGAGAATCATGTGACATATCAAATGAAAGGGCGCGTTATGAAAAAAATACATTCATATTTTTTATTATTTTAAAAATCGATGTTCAAGGAAATATACACGGATATCAATTGTCCAAAGCTAGCGTACACACTTCACACGTATGGTTTACAGAAAAACCTAAAATCCTACGTCCTTAAATTCCCACCAGAAGCGTAAAATATTTGTAAAGAGAAAACTAAGTATGTAATGCGATGTTTTATAGTTTTCCTTGATGGATAACAGTTGTTTATACTTGTGCCTCGCTAAGCAAGCGAAAGCTCTCAACGCGCACACCTTCGCTCGTCAAATGCTGGACAAGATTCTCGCTCTGCAGATCCCACCAAAATTTCAGGTAATTTCCTGTCTCCGTATCATCATTTTGTTTTATCTATGAAGTGTATCGCTTACTTGCAAATTAATAATTATCTGCGGAAGTAACACATTGTTTTTAGGGTTCCGTACCTCAAAAGGAAAAAACGAAGCTCTTATAGGATCACTCGTGTGTCTGTCCGTCTGTCACAGTCGATTTGCTCCGAAACTACTGCACCGATTGAGTTGAAATTTGGTATACATATGTAAGTCGGTGACCGCAACACGGACGCGTGACGTAAATATATGAACTTTAAACATGGGGGCCACTATTGGGGGGTAAATTAGAAAATAAAAAAAGTGATGCAACTTATATCGTGTGACGTATCAAATGAAAGGGCTTATTGTGAGGATCTTAAATATATTCTCTTTTGAATTTCAAGTAAAATAGTTTGAAAGTTATTTAGGAAAATAGGCGAAAATTGACAATACCCCCCCCCTCCCCCCTTATTTCCGAAACAACGGGGGCTACATTTTTGAAAAAAGAATAACGAAAATAATTCTGTACCTATAGATTACAAGAAAACCTATAAGAAGTCGATGGTATTTAAAGTAATCTAGTAAATTTCAGATAATCATGTACGGAACGGAACCCTCTCCACGCGAGTTTAACTCACACTTGTCCAGTTTTTTTCATAATTAAATTAACATTATCATTATAGGAACTAAACCTAATGCAAATACAATTTTTAAGAATTAAAATTTTTAGCATATTATATGGTAAGGCAACTCTTTCTAATTTGCTCAGCGTATAATGAAATAGGCCAGTTAAATCGGCCACCTAATACATAAACTCAAATGCTCTATATATCGCCGCCACTCCCCGGAGATTGCCTTACACTTGCCGCTGCCATTTTCAGTAAGCAATGCCACCAACAAGCCTTTAAAAAGTGACACCGTTTCGTTCATAGCTTAAAATCCCATACAATTTTGTCATCTATAGGTAATTGTGGCGCTGAGAGCTAAGGGCACTTTGTCAAAAGAGAATTGGGCCAAATAATACAATATACTTTTCACTTCTCATGTTCGTAAAGTTGTTCTTTATGTCGAGAGAAGGCTCCATAAAATGGGTTTTTATGCACTTGTGCATAAAGTAATTACTTCTTTTAAGACTAAGGCAATTAGGCCTAACAGCCACATACACAATACACCTTCATTTAATTGATATATTTTTATGAGATTACTATATAAATACAAATTTACGATTAATACGGGCGTGCATTTACGTAAAAAAAATATAACGCAAATATTTATATAAATAAAAAAATATAACAACTCGAACATAAAACCCATTTTATCCTCGTACCGGCTCGGGTGGCTATATGCACGTCTCGGGTGAAATGGCCCGTTTTATGCTCTTGTTGTACAATCTACTATTAGTGTTAGTAGTACTCGCTGTTTCCTGCTACCGCTAATATGAAATTGAAAGAAACTGGTGATGTTATATGGTCCGTGTACGCAGGAGAGCGTGGAGCTGCTGATACTGAAGAGCCGCGCGGGCGCCGGGGACGCGGGCGCCGACGAAGACGCGTCGCCGCTGTGCTGGCGCTGCCGCCGCCACGCGCCCGCGCTGGCTGCGCCGGCGCCGCGCTGCCCGCACTGCAAGCACGTGCCCGTCTATGCGCTGCCCTCGCACGGTATATCAATCGCCTTCAATATACTCCTATATACCAGGGGTCACCAATTAGCTTCGCTCGGGATCCGTTTTAAGAAATGATATGACCATCGCGGTCCACACTACATTTTATAGAAAAAAATATTGATAAACAAATGTGATTACTCTCTCCTTTTGAAGACTTATCAATACATATAAACCAGTTCCGTGACTAACTTATAGACAACGCACAGCCTAAACGGGTGGTCCTAGAAATGTGAAATTTGGAGGAGACATTCCTCGAGTACCCTAGAGGTGCACTAAGGAGGGATTCTTTGAAATTCCATCCCTAAAGGGGTGAAAGGGGTGATAAAGTTTGTATGGAAAATACCGCGGGCGAAGCTGTGGCGGGTTCAGTCCAGTTCTATATAACTTTGTATTTTTATTAATTGAACAGAGGTGCTACCGTTGGTCCAGTTCGTGCCCGAGGAAGGTATTTCATATGAAGAGGCGTTGGAGCTGATAGAGCGCACGCCGCTGCCGGAGACGGCGCTCCAGGGGCAGGAGCAGGCCGGCGCCGCCGAGGTGCTCACGATAGACCACGACATCGACTCCTCGGACCCGTTCCTTGACAAATTCGATGAGGTAACCTACACCTTTAGGGCCTGTGCACACCACGTTTTTTAAACGCGCCGTCGACGCGCGTTTTTAGAAACGCACGTCGGTGGCGCGCTTTTTATCCTACAAAGCAGTGCGCATCGCGTCTGTATCGCTAAAAATGCGCGTCAACGGCGCGTTTAAGAGGGCTATTAAAAATCGCGTTCTGAAAGCCTTGCCAAGATTGCCCATTATTAACAGTTTCAGTCAATTCTGTTGGCGTCAAATAAACTTCCTCGTCGCTAGAATCACGCATTTTAGGTTTTTCACTTGTTTTCAAGATTTTCGTTTTTAACCTAAGGTTTTAACAATCTGTCGTAAAAAGAAAATGGCGCGAGCAAAGCAAATTAAAAAAGGTACACCAAGAAGCTATATATCATGTCGATCTGCGTGCTTTCCGCGTGTAGCCCCTTTGGGAATTGGGCGAACAAGGCCCGTTTCTTCATCAGGAAGACTTCTGTAGTGGTGTGGCAATCCTGTTTAGAGCTGAAGATGAGCTCGTACAGTGCATACGCCGGTTTCCTCGGCGCGTATGCCTCGCGTACTGTTGTCTCAAACCGCGCCCATGTGTTGACCCCGTTCGTTATCCTTGTTCCCAGATTTGTGGCCTTCGGACTTATAAGTGCTGTGTAGTGATAATAACCAGTGTTCCCGTATTTAGGGAGGGACACTATAAACTTTCAAAGTAAACTGCAGCAGCTGGACAAACATTCCCTGCTCAGTGGCTGTTTTTTTTATTACTGGAACATCGTCGGGTCGACTTCAGTTCCAGAGGGGGAGTCTGTAACACCCCTTTCGCGAGCAATGTCCGCCAGCTATCCACACAACTTGATAAACAACTGAGTTTACTCAACGTGCGGCTAGATGGCGCTGTTACGTCGACGCGCACTTCCTACATTGCGCTATTAAGAGTTTTCCTGATTTAATGACCCCCGTGGTCTAAACTACTACTTGCATCCTCAGTCAGATTTAACGTAGCCTTTCCGAAGCACTGTAGCACAAAAATCCGATTGTTTATATCCCCGCTTAACGTCCTAAGTCCGAGGTCGGCTCAATAGGAGCACCCTTAGGCATGTTAAGTAAAACTCCCCTTGTTGAGCGCCATTCAGGCTGCTCGCATCTTTCCGGTGAAGTTGTCGAAGTCGTCAGAGACTAACAGCGTATGTCCATTCTAAAAAAAAAAAAAAAAAAAAAAAAAAAAACTACTTGCATCCACTGGGTCTTGTACATTGCCTTGCTTATCGCTTACGCTTGTATAAGCTCCAGCTTGCTGAAGGATATCGTAGCTCTTATAGCGAGTATGGCATGGCTGAAATGAATGATGTTGAAGTTCGATGTGTCACAAAAGACCATAGCAGAGTTGCGCAACGAAGTCATCTGTTTGCGTAATAGTGCCTCGGTAACTCGGTCACCTGCTGACGCATCGGATTCCGATGTTAGCGCGCTACGAGGAGCTCACGTCAACACATTCGCGTCGAGTTACAACTCAGCGAATTCGCCGATTCAGCTAGAGAGACCTGCGCCTCGAGCTGCCCCCGCCGCCCGCGCGCCCCCCACGCGTGCCGCCGTCTCCCGCCGCCCCGCCGCCGGCTCAGTGCGGCTACGCTGACGCGGCCGCCCGGCCACGAGCGCGCCGCCGGCCTACCGCGCCCCTCAAGGCGCCTAAAATAGGAGCCTCTTCGGAGAAGCTCACCCGCACCGTCGTGGATGAGGAGGGATTCACGCTGGTGCAGAAAAAGAGCAAGGCAGGCAGGAAGCCTTGCAAGAGCCTGTGCGGTACTGCAGAGCCGGAATCCAACTCCGGCCTGCGAGCCGCCACACCGAACACGGCGCTGTACGTGTCGCGCCTGCACTACCGCTACTACTAGTATGTCCGCAAGAAGTCCGGCTACTCCCTGAGGGTATTCCAGCTGCGATCGCGCCAATATGTGCACTTCAGCTCGTTTTGTGGTGCGCGTGCCGCGGCCGATGCTGGAGACAGTCACGTGTCCGGACTTCTGGCCGAAGGGTGTCGTGTTCAGGCGCTTCCGGGGCACCATGCCTGTCCAGGACACGACTCCAGATGGGACGACGCTAAGGAGCCACGCCTTTTCGTCTCCTAAATGATATTACTTTTAAGTTATTTTACTGTATAATATATGTATGTTAGTCTGTAAGGTATTTATGTATGGGCCACTGTTGCCTGAAATAAATGGTTTATTATTATTATTATATTCATATCTGTTTCTTTTTGATACGTAACCTTTTATCTGGGACCATATGTTTTCAATTGGGTAGAAGTCGGGATGGTAACCTTAATACTGTATGTCCATATTGATGTAAAATCTTGTCTATTGAATATTCTACACAGTCTTGTTTATGTCGACAAATAATTTCATACAGTTGTACCTTGGTTAATGATGAATCAAAGGGAATATTATATTTTTCTAACCAGTTTATCATTAGTGGCTTTGCTGTATTAGGGTTGGGTGGGCGTTCCACATATTTATTGTGATAAGCAGCGTTATCCACTACTAATACAGAATTTGGAGACAAGTTGGGAATAAGTTGATTTTGTAACCATTTTTCATAATTTACATTATTCATGGCATCGTGATCGAATATTTGAATTGCGTAATAGCCACTCTATATATATATTGGCTGAATGCGACCTACCCCTACGGTGGTATGATGGGTACTGAAGCTAACTGAGAGAGCACGATAAATACGAATTTTTCCGATAAAATACAATGGTAACTAATTATGCACTACATATGTATCCAATTTATAGCTAGCTTATGAGAAGAAGAAATCAATAAAACATTTGAATACCGCTACTTTTTAAAGTTACGTTTCGAAACTGAACCCGCGGTATTCTGTCACTATATTAAACATTGTTAAAACTATAAATAAGTATTTAGATACTACGTATTCTTCAATATTCTCTTTATTTTGTTATAAATAATACAATTCGATTATTTAGAAGGAAATATAATAATCAAATTTAAAATTAAGTATTTAAATCGCTCTAAATATCGCCTATTTTCCAATGTTGTTTGGTGGTACAGGAGGAGGAGGGGGGCGCGGTGGTGTGCTCGCGCGGCGCTCTGCTGCGCCTGCGCCCGGGCAGCGTGGTGGCGGTGCGCGGCGCGGGCGCGGGCGCGGGCGCCGACCCGCTGCTCTACCGCAACATGCTGCCCGAGCTGCCCGTCCTCGCCTGCCCGCACTGCCCTTCCGTGAGTACACATCGTATACGAATCAAACGTGATTACCATAGTATAAAGAGGGGAAGTAGGCTATCTCCGGCCCAATCCGCGATATAATTGCCTACTGTCTCAGGGTTGTTCCTGTTCAATAGGTAATTTGAACAAAGACAATTCTGGAATCGATGAATTATTAAGACACCCATACACACAGCAATACGTTCTCCTGCGATTATCACACATTTTTCATTCATTTAGCGGTGCCGAAAAGCCGTGACGCGCGAACCTCGTGCGGTGTTAGCCCCGACTGGCGCACTGAGAAACGGGTCGAGATTTTGTTTTACTGTGCGTGCGGCGACGCATAGATACTTTGGCGCGGACATAAAATCCGCGCGCGGTGCGTTTGTATGAAGACTTACTTCCCTCTTTATACTATGTGATTACTGACAGTCGCCTAACCTCGAAAATAAGCCAAAGCTGCAAAAAATCTGTTACACTAGATGGCACCACAATCATAGCTAGTGAGGTATTCGACCAAATACAATAATTTAATGAGCTTGTGGACACATGTAGTGCGTGTTAATACATCGCTTGTGACAACCCGCTTTTCGAAGTAAACCATTATTATTTGAAGGAATAGCAGCCGCAATTTCAGAAACTCACTGATAGATGGCGTTACAATTTCCCAGGAATGGTTGATTGTTCGGCGATTGACAGTCCTCTTGCTATATGCGTCCATGTCACAATTTCATACTGACCGTGTTTCATGTTGACCGTTTGACATTGACACTCACTCACTTATCTGATACCTACTGTACCATTATAAAGGATGGAAATAATTGGGTACGCTATTGCATTCGAAGTGGCTACGTAAATGTTGTGTGTGTTGCGTGCTTTGTGTTTTTGAATCACACTATACATATTGCACAATAAATAGCCTGAGAACGTGTTCGGACGAGTTTTGACAGGTCAACTGGGGTTGCCTGATATGGTTTTGTTTAGTTCCATTTTATTTCATTTCAATGTTTAATGTTGAACTTGAAATACGAGTAAAGCATCCAATTGCACCAATGCAGTCGATATGATTTACATAATACTCTTGATCCAAATGTTCCCATAGCGCTCAGATAAAGCCTCTTGTCGGTATGAGCAGTTTGGTTCATGCCCGAGATTATATTAAACACATTAAGTTAAAATACTATAATCTGATTAAATTTTAATGTAAAACCGAACCTAGTAGCCTTCATCGCCGGCTCGGTAGGCTATCTCGGTAAAAAGTGCTCGTTTTATGCCCTAGTGGAACAATATACTATTCAATTAACATTGTAGGCGCTTTGGCGCCACGCTCGCTGTAAGTCTATAATTGTAACTTTGCAAATGAGATAGTAGATCTTTGGACGCTTACGAAGAAAAAAAGAAGAAAACGGCAGCATACGGTTTAAAACGGGGGAAAGAATACTTGCCTGTCTGCACTGGAGATCCTTCTTGATTTTCACTTACGCTTGTTAATTTGGTAATATTTGTTGCAGCTCTTTTACCTGGAAGATTACGAGCTTCAGTTGTTGTCGAAGGGCCACTGTCCGTTCTGCCGGCAGGCGAGCGAGGCGCGCGCGGACGCCGTCCTGCCGCTCGGCGACTCCTCGCCCTCCACCCCGCCCAGCCCGGACCACCTGCAGGACTCGTGGCGATAATCCACGTATTATATTCTATACGCAATTACGAGCGAACGATGCAGGGCATTGTACGAAAAAAAAAACTCCTGATCCGTGTTTTTCTTTTAAGTCAATACATATAAAACAGTACCGTGACTCACTTATAGACAACGCACAGCCTAAACGGGTGGCCCTAAAGTTTGAAATTCGGAGGAGATATTCCTCGAGTACCCTGGAGGTGCACTAAGGAGGGATTTTTGAAATTCCATCCCTAAAAGGGTGATAATGTTTGTATGGAAAAACCGCAGGCGAAGCTGTGGCTGGTCCACTAGTTAGTTAATATAGCGGAACGGCCATAGTAAGGTAGCACACATTAACCCTTGTACCGCCAGGATATTTGTTGAGTGCTGCCCAGTGGCCGCCACAACTAAACTGCGTCGCTCAGCCCTGGTACCCTTTAGTTTATCGATATATTAAATAAATGATAAGTAAGAAATACTGGTTTATGACATTATACCACCACAACCAGCACAAATCAAAAATATAGTTGAAACACGTTGCATCTAGTAGTAAAGCGTTCGTTTAGACAATTGTACATACGATATTTGAAATTGGTCATAAATGTAACACTAGTTTTTCATCTCTAGATTATTGTAAAGGCGTTGAAGCAGGCTGACTAGTTTAACTGTAACCTAATTCTTTTGATTGAAATAAGGCCATGTATTGACGACTGGCGCTGAAGGCACTTAACGTTGTCATCCTATCATGACTGGCAATGAAAGGTTAATGACGCTAAGATTTTTTTTCCATATTATGACAAAATGGGGAAGATGCATAAAATTCAAAATTAGGTTTATTAATATCAATATTATCCTTCCAGAGCAGAATACCATGAGAGTAAACGTAAACAAAAGCATAATACAGAACAAAAGCAAATCATTTTGACTATTCATTTTTATTTTAAAATAATAGAAAAATATATATATTGGCTTTTAGTTTTGATTTTAGTTTTTTGGACAACCTCATCAAAGTTATGGCATGTTTTATTTCTACGATGTTGGTCTAAATACAGTATTATCATACATTTTGTACAGTCAACAAATGCTGTGACGTCATAGTTGTCGTCCATTTTGTATGGAGTGTTTTTGCGAGTGGTATGAACAATGACTTTTGAAAGCTTTATAACTCATAAAATAAACATTATAATAATGTTTTGCGTACACAGATCGTTTTCTATTTCGTAGCACTTTCCAATACAACATGAAATAAAAACAATGCATCTTCCCTATTGTAATTTTTTATTAACACGGCGTTATGTATCCGATTTAAATGTAATGTTAGTGAGGCCATAGAGAAAAATTACATATGTTATCTGTGGCGTAGGACTGAAACCTGACATTTGAAATATCTTTTAATCAACGGGAACATTTTTCCATTTATATGTTCCTGTTCTAACCCGCGTTAAAAACAAATATTAATAACAATAGGTGACAAAACTGCAGGATTATCGGTCTACCAACTTTTCTGTGGAATGTCAAAGTTGTTATGCAAGCAATACTAATACCATATTACAATGTGATATGAACTTTAGGTAGTGTCCTTGAGTATACTGATTGTTGGTAGACCTATAAACGAACATTGTAGGCCGGTCTCACATCAAAGTTTGCTCCTGAACCTTTTTATTTATTTATTTATTCAGGAGATAACACAGGAACAGTCATAAAGTGTAACACAAATTGGTACAATTAAGTGACGAACACAGAGAAATAAAACGAAAACATACTTGAGTCCGTTATACTAGCCGTTTGTCACATAGAGAAAGAAATGAGGCTCGGGGGTTTGCGGTATGGATGTGGATGTGGGCCGGAATTACTTGCTCGTCTAAAACAACCCACCCATGAAAATGAAATGAAAATGAAAATATTTATTTTGCAAGTAAGCCACATGGGCTCTTTTACATGTCTGAAGCTACCAGCGGTTCGAAAGGTGACATCTGCTGAGAAGAAACGCCGTAAGAAACTCAACAGTAAGTCTTTTTTTTTTCAACTTTTACATTAGAGTTTTAACTAAAACTAACACACGAAAAGGGCAGCAAACAATCCTAATAGGTAAAAAATAATTATAATAAATAACTAATAAGGGAGATGTATAGTCTCCGCGTCTGGACAAGTTAAGCTACTTAGAGATGTATAAGCCTCTAAGGGTCATCATAATAATAATTAAAATAAAGAAATAAAGAAACATCTAAATTGATTACCCAATCTAGGTTAAATGGAGATGTAGACAGTCTCCACGGTCACCATACTCCTACTGTCAGCCATGACACATAATTTTTTTATAAACCACCGTAATAATTTAATTATAAGGTAAATAAGTATAGATTGTATTATAAATGCCTTTATTCCAAGTTAGGCTACGAACAAACACCTTAATATTGTTTTTAGATTTTAGATAATCGTGTACCTAGGAAAATACGTTATTGTGTAAAAGTGCCCTTTCTCTTACTTTTTGATAGATGTTGAGTCACAAGTGGATATGTTAAATACAGTAAGTAGTACATTGTGTTTGAAAAACATGTCTAAAATTCATAAATAATATGAAACGCTTGTCTACAGTTAGTGAATTACTTAGGAAATACTTTTCGAAATATTATTGTAATTAGGATCTTGTTCAATTAAATTTACCTTAATTCTAACGAAGTTAAAGGGGTTTGGGTAAAATTATTGTCAAAAATAGTAAAAATTGCGTAATATCCAGAACGGAGTTGCACGCAAGGAAATACTGAATTGTCTCTTACTCGAGGGAGCACTCTGTAGAGCATAATTTCCACCCCATCTTACAGTTTAATAAACCATTCGCCAGACCCCATTTTTCCATGTTAATCTGAATATTGTAAAATTATAATAATAGCTACCCGTTCAAGGCTTTGAATTTGAAAAAAGTAGGTATTACAATTATATAATCTGACTGTATAAAGTCTATTCATCTTTACTTGTCTTATTTCGTAAACAAGTTTTTAACCTCAAAATGCTTTTTTTGGCTTAATCAGCGATTTCTTTGTAAATAAAGCAACCGGAGATAATATTTTGGACATCACTTTGCCAACTTTTCTCCTAGGTTTACTTTTGAGGTTATAAACTTGTTTACCGAATAATCTACTTTAAAGTGCATCGGAGCCGCGATATTAATATTTAATCCCATTCAAGCTTACCCGAACCTCTTTTTATAAATGTGATTTGAATCCGTCCTAGCGTATTCTACATTTATTATAAACCGCTCTTTAATAAAAATGGAACCTGTCGGTTTCACACGTGGGTGCGATGGGAGAACGTAATTACGCTAAATATGTAGTATAGGTAGTATAACGTCGGTGTTTAACCTTTTGACCGCCACAGTCGGCTGCAGCCGTCAGCGGATGCATGGTAAAAAACGTCCATCATTACACTGACTTAAGTTGAAATTCGTGTTACTTCTCAGACATGCTTGGCGGTCAAAAGGTTAAAGTAGAGCCGTTACTGTCTGAGCTCCTGGGGTCATCAAAAGGACCTTTCGCTCGCACCTAGAAGGCCCGAAGGGGCCCGTTTCTCGAAGCACATTAGTCTAATAATATTAGTGTTTTGTCTCATTAATTAAAAGAAAAAATGAAACAAAACACTAATATTATTAGACTAATATGCTTCGAGAAACGGGCCCCAGCCCTACACTAATAAAGGGCTCATTGCTTGTATAAAGATTGTTCCTTTTTACAAAACCGACCATATATAGTCTATTTACACTATTAATTACTGTTACAGCTGGGGCCCGTTTCTCGAAGCATATTAGTCTAATAATATTATCCACCCAGTTCTGTGTATCGCTTTTTGTATGAAAAGGGTGATTTTTGCCATTGGTTCGCAGTCCTCTTAAAAGGTTAAATTATAATTTCGGATTTACTTTGTTATACACGATAGACACATTCAGTGCCAAGAACCTGACTATCGGGTTGTCTATTACTCAGTTGCTACGGCGGATGACCCGCTAGTTAGGCTCCTGCTACTATAGCTGTAGCTATTGTAATCCTTATAAACAGAGAAACTTTATGTAAGATGGTTGTCAATGTTTCAGTATACTTTTAAATAAATGATCTCCGATTTTAGTGGCCTACTTTGATTATTGATTTATATTACGAGTATGCCAATTAGTTAATAGAAAAACGTTATTTCTGTTCACTGAGCCAAGCTGGGTACTGTTTTGCGGACAAGAGCAATATCAAAAACGTAGATCCCAACGTACGTAATTGTTCCAAATAGCTTTAGCATAATCATTCAATGTTAAATTATAACTATAATGTAATTACAGATAGTAGGATATTAATAAATACAGAAACACTATACCATTATAAGTACCTACGATAAAACCACCGGCCAACTAGAACGTAGGTGCAATAATAATAAGTAATAAAAATAGGGTACAAGTTTGATGTTTTTTTATTTTCTTCTTCCAATGTTTACTGCACCTGTCCGATTTGCGGGTTCATATTGGAATGGAAAGAGCGTTATTATAGGCTGCCGAGAAGCACCGGCCTGCACTATGAGAGGCCTGTGCCCAGCAGTGGGATGATGACGGTGAGGAGGAGCGCGGAACTTATGATATCAATTTCGATTGGTTAACAGATCGGTGTAGTCCTATATTGACTTATCTGTTCACATCTGCTTGCCATACCTGGCATGCCATGCACAGAAATGAGCAGGCAAGCGTACCTAGGCATATTCTGTGTATTAAAAACTATCAGTTGAGATGAAATTCATTCGGTTATAAAGAGTGAAGGTGATGAAAGAAAATAGGAAAAAATTAATTCAAATATAAATAGCTATGAAAACTTTTCGATAGGCAAGTTTGTTAATAAATAATATTTAATAAAAAATATGTCTCATAAAGTTATCTAATGGGTGAAGGCCGATCTCACGGTCTCCTCTACTAAGTATTACGGATATTATCGAATGATTACTAATTAGTTTTTTGATTAGGTGAATATTTGGCGAGATATTTGAGCTAAAGTTTTCAATTGAGCTAAAGTTTTCAATAATGTCTCCTCTACCCCCTATAATGAATTCCATGAGTCTCATCCAGAATCTTGGTATGAATATTCTGCAAAACAAAAAATTACGAGGGCTCTAGATGAAAAAACACCCCCTTAATACGGGTGCCCCCACTCGGGCACTTTATATGGAAAAACTGATTCCATTTGTTTATCAACTTGAAACTGGGTATAAATGCGCCTCATACACATACATACATAGCATCACGCCCAAAATCCCTAATGGGGTGGGCAGAGCCACAAGACTACTTGTGGCCACGTTCGATTAATTAGTCCTAAGATGGTATGATGAACCGTATGGTGACAGGTGATCAGCCCATCGCCCATACAGATAGTCCACCATGTTGGAGAGGACCCGTCCCTTAGTCGACTTTTACGACATGCCAGGATGATAAGCATCTGCACGCATTCTATGCTATTTCTTCACTCCCAGTGCAGCAGAGGAGGTCTCAAAACCCTCCAAAAATGCACCTCAAAACAAACAAGTAAAGGTTCAAGAAATAAACTAACCTCCGTGTTCATTCATTGTTATGCGAAGAACTGATTCTATGCTGATATCTACTTTAATTTCGGTAGAAATACTCTACGAAACAAACAATCCTACTTCCTATATCGCTGCGCCTTAACGAACTATATTCGAGTCGTGATACCTAATACTAAAGGAAGTGAAGAGTTTAAAGATTCAGTTATTGAATCAGTTGAAGAATCCGTTTAGGTATCCACCTCAGTTAAATAATCAGTTACAGAATCAGTAAAATAATCAGTTAAAGAATCAGTTACAGAATCAGTTAAAGAGTCAGTAAACGAATCAGTTAAAGAATCAGTCAAAGAATAAGTTAAGGAATCAGTTAAAGAATCCGTTAAGGTATCCGGTATTTCAGTCTGCACCCCTCTGCGCCGTGCACTTCGCTACGCCGCCATACAAACAAAAAACACGCCTGAGCGCGCACGCATATGTGGTGTCATGGAGACGGAACGGGATGTTTCGTTTCCATTGGTGTTGTTATGCCAATTTTTCCCTAACCATGTTTGTTTCTTCCTTAAATATTGTTTGGAATTATAATAATATTTTACATAGGCAGGTAGTTAAAATAAAAAGAGACATAATTAAATTAAAATAATTTTAAGGTTGGTCAAAAATAAAAAGAGACAATTTAAAAATATAAGTACCTACATTAAGCTTAACAAGTCCGATTTTGAGAAATTTTTAAAAAGTTGAAAATATAATACTACTAAAAACGTAATATTATATTATCAATTATATTTTTCAAAATTTAATAAAACTGTTTTTTTTTTTTAAATTTACGATTAAAGTTACTGGAAATGGAATACTTACTATCACACAAAATATTTATTTACTCTTTTACGCAGTACTAAAATAATTTACAAAAAGTTTATGTACGTAAAACGTGATTTTAAAGACTAGCGGCATACACCCATCCATACCGCTCCTTGCGTGGTAACAACATAAAATGAACTTTAGGAATTAGTAAATAAAGCATAATATCCAAAATATAAAATTACGTTGAAAGTACGTCAAAATTACGTTGAATGACGCTATAATTACGTTTAAAGTACGCCATAAATACGTTGTTGTGTAATTATGGCGTACATTTAACGTAATTATGGCGCAAATTCAACGTTATTTTGGCGTGCATTAAACGTAATTATGGCGTACATTCAAGGTAATTTTGACGTACATTAATCGTAATTATGGCGTACACTCAACGTTATTTTGGTATACATTCAATATAATTATGGCGTACATTAAACGTAATTATGGCGTACATTCAATGTAATTTTGGCGTACATTTAACGTTTTATGGCGTACATTCAACGTAATTTTGGCGTACATTAAACGTAATTTTGGCAATCATTTAACCTAATTATGGCGTACATTAAACGTAATTATGGCGTACATCCAACGTAATTATGGCGTACTTACGATTAAACGTAATTTTGGCGTACATTCAACATAATTATGGCGTACATTAAACGTAATTATGGCGTACATTCAACGTAATTTTGGCGTACATTCAAGGTAATTTTGGCGTACATTAAATGGGCATATTGAACATGTATGTAATAAGATCAATCGATTTATATACGTTCTTAATATCTCCTAAACTGTCCCAAAACAAATTTAAAAATTGGTTAAATCATACTTGTATTAAATTTTGAAGAACTATCCGACGGCAACCCCGTTCGAGGTTTAAAAGAAAAAAAAATATGTTTGCTTTACATGCGCGGGATAAAAATTACATATCTCACACAATTTACGCCAAAGTTACGATGAATGTACGCCAAAGTTACGATGAATGTACGCCAAAGTTACGATGAATGTACGCCAAAGTTACGATGAATATACGCCAAAGTTACGATAAATGTACGCTAAAGTTACGATGAATGTACGCCAAAGTTACGATGAATGTACGCCAAAGTTACGATGAGTCTACGCCAAAGTTACGATGAGTGTACGCCAAAATGACGATGAGTGTACGCCAAAGTTACGATGAGTGTACGCCAAAGTTACGATGAATGTACGCCAAAGTTACGATGAATGTACGCCAAAGTGACGATGAATGTACGCCAAAGTTACGATGAATGTACGCCAAAGTTACGATGAGTGTACGCCAAAGTTACGATGAGTGACGCCAAAGTTACGATGAATGTACGCCAAAGTTACGATGAATGTACGCCAAAGTTGCGATGAATCCTAGTTCCGTACATGATTATCTGAACTTTCCTATGTTACTTTAAATACCATAGACTTCTTATAGGTTTTCCTGTAAGGTAAAGAACTAGTTTCTGTATTTCTTTCGTAATTTTAGGCCCCGTGGTTTCGGAAATACGGCGGGAATGGTCAATTTTTCGCCTATTTTCCTGAATAACTTCCAAACTATTCATTTTAAAATTATAAAAGAAAAATATATTAAAGACTCCCAAAACGAGTCTTATTTGATATGCCACATGATATAGTTTGCAAGACCTCTTTTTTAATATTTTTAATTTACCCCCAAAAGTGGCCCCCATATTTAAAATTCATTTATTTACGTTTCGCGTCCGTGTTGCAGTCACCAACTTACATATGTGTCTCAAATTTAAACTCAATCGGTCCAGGAGTTTCGGAGCAAATTGGCTGTGACAGACGGACAGACGGACAGACACACGAGTGATCCTATAAGGGTTCCGTTTTTTCCTTTTGAGGTACAGAACCCTAAAAACCAGCCATGATCATATCGGCCCAACCTCAGTGTAGGGTTCCGTAACCTATACTTATATTATAACTACAAAAACCATAATTTAAGCAGTTATTCAAAGATATTTGGTGCTATTTCTCGACGACGGTGACGACACATTTTTCAGTCTTCTCAGAGGATAAGTAAATCTAGTCAGCTTGAAGATGACATAATTGGTGTGGTCAATCCAGTTAGTATGTCGATCGAGAGTAATACCAAGAAATTTTGTCGATGTTACTTTCTGAATTTTAGTTCCATTATAAGTATTTTTTATATCAGATGCCTTGTGGTGCATAAAATTCCATTATTTTTGTTTTGGATAAATTTGTCTTAAGATTGTTGTCTTTCATCCATGTGATGACATTACCGAATGCCTCATTTACCTCGTCATTATAGGGTGTTGCCTTAGTTCTCCTTTGCAACAGTCTTTAAACGAACATGTCTTTATTTTAAAGAGGATAGAGGTTTCAACCTCTTTGTTCACATTTATGTCGATTATATTTTAATAAGTTCCGAACAAAGAGGTTGTATTGAAAGGTTTAAAAAAGAAGTTGCTGGTGAGTTCGAATTAAAAGACTTTGGTGTTGCGAAAAACATATTAGGTATTGACATTGTCAAAAGTAATATGTCAACAATCAGGTTGTCGCAAGAAAAATATGTTAACGATATTTTAAGAAAATTTGCAATGTTAGATTGCAATCCAGTAATTACCCCTATGGAAGTGAGTAAGAAGTTTCAGCTTAACGATCACGAAAACAATGAATGTGATGAGCGATGGCCGTATCGAGAATTAATTGGTTCTTTAATGTTTCTAGTCTCGGGAACAAGACCAGACATCGCGAATGCCGTAGTGAAAATGGCACAGTTCACAAACAACCCAAATAAAGAGTGTTGGAAAGCGCTTACGATATTTAAAACAAACTTCGAGTTATGGTTTGACATATACGAAACCCGGTAAGCCTGTTGTTGGTTATTCAGACTCTGATTGGGGGAATTATTTACTAGACAGACGTGCATGCTCAGGATATGCATTCTTATTAGGAGGCGCGAGTATATCTTGAAAATAGCAAAAACAGAAAACCGTTGCAACTTCCTCGTGTGAGACCGAATATGTAAGTTTGTCGTTAGCTATGAAGGAGGCTATACACTTAAATAGTCTGCTTATTGAAATCGGGTTACCGCAGTTTTGCGAAGGTAACGTTGTATGTCTATAATCAAGGGGCAATATGTTTAGCAAGAGATCCAGTATTCCATTCTCGATGCAAACATATTGACATTAAGCATTATTTTATAAGAAATGTTCTCAATAATAATACACTAGCAGCAAAAACCAACTTTGCTCTCTTGTTGCACAAATAACATCTTTAAGTCAGTGCCAAATTAGTTAGTTAACGCCATGATGTATCTACGGCTATTCGGGGATATTAGGGTTTTTTCATCACACTTGCTCGGAAAGGCTGTTATTATACGCAGGCGTACAGAGCAGCTGTAGCCTACTTACCTCCCAAGGGCAGTTATGGATTTTGTATGGGTTATAACTCCCGCTGACGGCGGGGCGAGCCGCAGCCGGCGGGGCGCGCGCGACCCGCAAGCCGGCGGAGTTGCCCCGCGCTGATCGCAACGTACGCTCAGTTTATGAACACCCACCTGATGGTAATTCACGATGTAAAATGGAAATAAAATTAATATATATACTTTTTTTGTCTAATTTTTATTTCATTTCCTCGCAAATGTGATGAAAAACATTGTGTGTATCACGGGCAGTAAGGGGATAACAAACTCGAGTCATAAAAGCCCTCGCCTATTGGCGTCGGGCTTCTAACAGACTCTCGTAAGTTATCCCCTTCTTACGGCTCTAGATGCACAATGTACTATAAACACATTTTGTATGTTGTAGGTAATTAGTTTACTTAGCACGAAATTAGATGCTTTTAATTAATTCATCAGCATAATCTTGATGGTGATAGGCGCAGCTACCTACAAACTCATACGAATAATGCCATATTATTATTATATACGTGTCCTAGTGGACTCGCCACAGTTTCGCCCGTGGTGTTTTCCATACAAATTTTATCACCCCTTTTCACCCCTATAGAGATGGAATTTCAAAAATCCCTCCTTAGTGCACCTCTAGAGTACTCGAGGAATGTCTCCTCCAAATTTCAAACCTCTAGGACCACCCGTTTAGGCTGTGCGTTGTCTATAAGTGAGTCACGGTACTGTTTTATTGTATTGATGACAAACTTTAACAGCTGACGTGAGCTGAATCTATCTATCCTACCTATGCCTACCTGACGTACCCAACTGAGACTAACAAATCATGCAGTAAGCTTTCGATAGAGGCAGTTCAGTTGAGTAGTATTCGTTCGTATGTTTTCGTTAAAATCGATACAGAGGAGTTCGATGAGCGGCAGGTGATTTGCGCGACTGTTCGTTTTTGGCGAATCAAAGGTGGGCAGGTGCGTGCGCGCAGGTGTCGCCGTGATCTAAGCCGGTATCGATTATATAGGACGAACTTGATTGGTGCTTTCGCTGTTTCTCTTTGCTTCGCTTTGCTTTTGCTTTGCTTCACTTTAATCACGATACACAAATCGAATTTAATATAAACCTAAAAACCCCCAACGCAAAAAAACTAACAAAAAAGGTGTTGATCTAGTAATTACGAAATTAAATACTGTTGCAACTTTATATCGGACCTAGCTAAGAACGACTACGACAAAACCAGCTTGTAAACGAAAAAAGCACAATCGAATCAGACGGACTGTATTTTATTGTACACAAGCTTCTGTCCGTACTTCTTCCGCTTTAAATTCGTTTATAATTAATCCCTCCGGAACTTTTGAATTTACCGCGATTAAAACTACCCTGTGTCCCATTCGTGTAGGTACTAAAGGCACCTAACTATATACCATGTTTCAGTGAAATCCGTGCAGCCGTTACGGAGCTGAGTGGAAGCAATACAAACATACACACATACTCACATCCTTTCGAATTCATAATATTAGTAGGATTTTATAGTACCTGCGGCCCTAGCAAGGTTGGCACGAGGATAAATTATCCCTATCATATCTCTGAGTACATCTATTTCTAGTCATCTATACTAGTATGAAAGAGACGCACTGAGGGATAAGATGGGAATAACTTATCCTCATGCCCTTGCTAGGGCTTCTGGGCGTCTTAATTATACCTGAAAATGATAATCTGATAAACTTTGAAAAGAAAACCGTCAAATAGTTAGAGCTGTAGTTACCGCGTAACCAATTAGGTAAACATTATGTACAAGAATAGCCATTACAACCATCATAAAGTAATAAGATATTTCTATTTATGTATAGATATTTTATAATTTTTCATTTGATGATTATTGAACATCCTAAGCATTATATCTTTTTATTCTTAATAATTATCAATTTTTGCTTTATTGCCTTGTAATGTTTTCATTTAAGTTTTCATACGATGTAATAGCATATTATGATTTGGAAAGATATCCGCTGAGTTTCTTGCGGCGTTTCTTTTCAATAATGAAGGTTCTGTCCGAAGCGCTGGTAGATTCTACCTTATTAAGTTTATTCTTGTGATGAGTAAAACAGCTGGTGGGTAATTTGCTAAATAATCATTTTTTTGTTAAAGACAGAGGAACAGATCGATAGATACCTAAAGGGGTTAAATTTATAACAATCTCTCGTACATTCAAAGGTACTGTAGTGGCCCGTTCTGTGGAGTGGTCCAGCTAGGACTATTCTAAGACTAGCCGTCGAACCTATTACATAATTATGCTTGTGTAATAATTTAAAGATAAATCCTTAATAGTTTTTATTTAAAGCTACTCCCCCGCCCACATTAGACAATATTTTGAGACAACTAATCCCGTTCATTTTAAATTGTGAATGTTTTATGAGTATGAATTAATGACATAATTACTTATTTTCTAAAATATCGTACGTGTAGAGAAAATACGTCAAAAGTTAATGGAACATCACCCTGTGTGTAGGCGTGCGCTACTTTGTTGACGTGTGCGAGATCACGGACAGATGCGCGCGGCATGTGCGCACGCGCCGGCTGCGGAGCGAGACCCACTATCAATGCAGCAGCGCGTCCTCAAAATTTCAATAGCTTTCAAACCTTGGATATATTGATTTTGATACAAGAATGCAGATAAGATTTATATATGTATACATATGAAACAGTACCGTGACTCACTTCTAGACAACGCACAGCCTAAACCGGTGGTCATAGAGGTTTGAAATTTGGAGGAGATATTCCTCGAGTACCCTAGAGGTGCACAAAGGAGGGATTTTTTTGAAATTCCATCCCTAAAGTGGTGAAAAGAGGTGATAAAGATTGTATGGAAAATACCGCGGGCGAAGCTGTGGCGGGTCCACTAGTACTTATATAAAACTATATATTTTGTTTTTTGTTTTACCCTGCAAAAAACGTTATACTCTGTTTATTTTAAGACAGGGATTCTACAATTATAGCAATATGTTAAACTGCCCGCAAGGCATTAGGTATATGTAATTGCTTGTATTGTTGGAGTCTCTCTCGTGGTGCAAGTGTAAGCCAAAGTGCCCACATCAATAAAAATATGTGTGCTCAAGTAAGTATTGCACATAATCAGTTTATTTTTGGATATGTAGGTATATTTGCTGAAGATAACATCGAATCTCGCTTCACCGCCGCTTAACATAACATGAGCCCGCCTTACATTCCCTACTACTTAACCACAGAACTGCTCCGTCAAATAAATATTTACTTGAACGATTAGTCACATGTTAAGTGCAAAAGATACCAACAAGCGATTACCTACAGTGAATTTAGGATTATTATATGAATTTGTAATGAAATTAATGAAATAGGACTAACTGAGATGGTTAATGTACAAAAGGTTAACTCAGGTAGAAATCTTTAATTGTGTGCTGATTGAGGAGCGCGTGTTGCAGCTGCCCTTAATAACAATGCGCCTCCGCATGTCGTAACTACATGCTCAATTTGTTTTAATGTCACTTTTTCGGCTCTTCTAATCCACTAGGTGTTTAACGCCTACGTATACCTCGTCTACAGTAAAAAGAGCGCTGACGACCATACATTTTATACGGCTGTCAGCGCTCATTTTACTGTAGACGAAGTATATCTTGTTTAATAGTCTAAGAGCCCATGACACTAAACCTGGTATGATAAGATTCCCAGATATATAATTAGTCACGTCAGGGGGGAACACGAAATGGAGATGCTGCAATGAAAAAATCCTGGCGGCGATACTTAAAAATAAATACACAAAAAAAACTAAAAAATACGATTTCTAGTATGATAATATTCCAAAGTTTCGTTTGTTCCCCGAAATAGGTGAGGGGTAGGAATATACGATAATGCAGTGCTGCAAGCCCCCCTGATTGACCTTGTCAGTGGCAGCAGCCTGATAAGCGATGCCTTAAGAAAAACCACTGCTGCATTTTCAAAACAATGGAGAAAGTGGTTGCTGCAGCGATTGAAGGTCGCCCTCCGCGCAGCTGCTTTCGGCGTTTAAATTCAGTTTTGTCAGCAATCAGCCGGTACCTTTCATTTGTACGAATTGAATACGAACGAAAGTAATTCAATGATGTGTGTGAAGTCCTCAATCTGTATTGGGCCTAACTGAGGGACTACTGCCCAGTCCCTCCCACTATGAGAAGAGGCCTGTAGTCAACAGTAGGCCTATAATGTTCATAACTAAATGAAAATGATCATAAACCCTTTGAAGCGCTGTTAGTTTGTCATGTGAAAGAGTCAATGTGGCCTAGTTGCAAAACAAATTATTTAGATTTTTTAAACTGTGAAACTGTATTAAGTAATTAATTTAATTAGTGTGTTCTTCATTTACGTCGAAACGGATCACCGATATGACTTGATTTTTTACATAGCGATAGTTGAAGTATTTTTAGTACTTTTTTACAAAAAAAAACATACTTGAAAATGAAACGAAAATCATGAAAAAAATTGAAAACAACACAATTAAAACGGTTGAAAAATCGAACAATAGCACATGCAATATGCCGATTTAATTTGTTTAAACAATCAGTCACACTCACACTGTCCACCAAAGGATTATCTTTTAACGAGATTTTGTCGTTCTTGTAACGGTAGGTATTATTAGCATTCTTCTTTGAGCATGTTTAAGAGTCAACTCAATACATTTAAAAACAAAATCCGAATTTTCACCTTTCAGTAATTATGTATACTACTAAAGCGGACGCCTCAACTTGGATTTCTTGTAAAACCTGTTTGAGCCGATCGGCATAAACGCGCTCAGTCTGTGCCGGACGGCTGCGCCACCTATTAAGGCCCGGGCACACTAAACGCGGTTGCGGCGCGTTTGCGGCGCGAACGCGGGCACGCGAAGTTGTATTTAATACGGCCGCCATGTTCAGAGGCACACCGAACGCGTCGCGAAAGCGGCGCGGGGCGTGCGCGAAGCGGCGACGGCGCGGGGCGTGCGCGAAGCGGCGGCGACGCGTGCGCGGGCACGCGAAGTTGTATTACGCGGCTGCGAGGCGGGGCGAACGCGGCGCAAAAGTGGCGCGGGGCGTGAGCAACGCGGGCCCGCGTTCGAAACGCGTTGACGCCGCCGCCCGCGTTCGCGCCGCAAACGCGCCGCAACCGCGTATAGTGTGCCCGGGCCTTTATGGCGGGTTATCCCCTCCACGTGCTCTCGACCGGCGCACAGATTTCGTTCGCGTCGTTGGTTCTATATATCTTATTCCTCGCTCGTTCGCTCTAAAAAGAGCGCTGGCGGTGGGGGCTGCGCAGTAGTCGATTTACAGGCTAAATTGGTGGTATGAGGTGAGGCGCGCTATTGGTTCATCAGTCGACATTTGCTTCCAGCACAGAGTCTACGTTTCGTTCGCTCCCAAAATACCTACAGTCACGCACGTTTCTTTGCACGATGGTTTTATATAAAAAGGAAAGAAAAAATATTTATAATGTTTTATGAAGAGACAAGCTGATAGTGGTGTAGTAAATAATTTTAAACAAGGTATAAAACGAATTGCAGAGGCAACGAAAACTTCTGAGGGTACAGGTCGCGTCTCGTAAAAAGAGCACTGGAGCCATATAAATCGTATGACCAACAGCGCTCTTTTTAACCGGCTTAATAAAAGAGTTTTTCAATTCATCTGTATTTTTTAACTTATTTTTTTCTTAAGTTACCATATTTTATCCCGGGATATTCCCAAAGCACTTATATTATGCTAGAATAAACTTTACATTTCCATTATTAAACAATAGCCAAGCACTTACGCGCGCGACTGTACCCACGCCATAGTATAAATCAAGTATACAGTATTCCATCTTCATACAAACGGCCGAAACGATGCGCTTCGAAATCTCGGTACACAACAGTCGCGAGTGCGCCGCGGTTGGGTGCGGACGTGGATAGTGTGAGATGCTCCCATGAATTTATTTATGTAAATTATGGAACGAGAATTTTTTAATTTCTTTGATGTTTTAAAAGCAACATTTCCACCTATTTCATGTAAATACTTATTTTAAACTTATACTTACTTTGTCAGCTATCCCCTAATGTAAACCATTTGTAGATATTGTAAAGTCGCTGTGCCCGTGTTTCTTATAGAATTTGTGGCTTTGCCAGGTTCTAGTAGACAGTCTAAGGACTTATCACAGCATAGATGTATACAAAGAAAAGGTTACATTGTGTATATATGTATGTGAAGCTACTTACATGTAAAACTCATCTAGATAGTGCTGCTAACTATACGGGGTTGCAGAGGTTTGAAGTAGGTCACGAGTATTTCGCAAACTTCAAAAGAGACGAAACCTCTGTTACCCAGATATAAAAGATGGTGACAAATTGTACTCTGCAGCATTTTTGTACAAACACAGAATTATTCAAAGAATTATATAGACCAGTTTCTCAGTAGGTAAGCTTATTTAGTAGCACAAGTTGGAAATGTTAATAATTATGATGGTCTCTACTCTTCAGGTACGAAATCTTAGTTTTGGGAGGATATAACATGATTATCTACGTTTAAACAAAGATGAGAACAACTGGAGATCTTCACAAAGCTGATAGTAAGCTACATCAGTCAGTTTTTCGGTTTAGAATAGACCGGACGGCCAAAAGCAGTTTAAAAAGAAATATTAATTATAAATATACAAGAAACGAACTCCATAACCTCTAAAAAAAGAGACCAGAAACCTCTAAATAAACACATGTACCTAATGATTCTGCCGTGCCCATAGGCAAGGGTAAGCAGAGGGGGGG
The DNA here is from genome assembly GCA_947859335.1 of Tortricodes alternella. Classification (NCBI taxonomy): domain Eukaryota; kingdom Metazoa; phylum Arthropoda; class Insecta; order Lepidoptera; family Tortricidae; genus Tortricodes; species Tortricodes alternella. Next base: position 12,906,747 of record OX401970.1, on the reverse strand, counting down.
AGGTAGGTGGGGCCTGATCTTCTTCGTCATATGCCTAGTGTCGACATTCCATTTGTTAAAATCGGTTCAGCACTTTTGGCTCTAGGTATGTATTTTGTATTCACTTGATGCTTATTTATTACAATAACAGTTCCTGAAACTTACCTAAAAGAAAAAGGCCCGTGGCAACTTCCAGGGAATCAAATACCGTCCGGGCTCTTTTCATAATCTCAGCTTCCATTTACTAATGTATTCGTGTGTACGTACGTATCTGTTCTTCCCTTTCCACCTAACAGCTTAAGGCTGCGCCTAAGATCAGCTGCCCATATGTTCATGGGCTGTTTCAGGTTGTTTACTTAACTTACTGATAAACATACGGCTAGAAGAGCCAACTTGTTCGGCCCAACAAGTTGAAAACATAAATGGTTTAAGTTCGCTCGATACAAAAAAATCGCAAACTTACATCTAAATATGTCATTTTTCGAACAATACTCGCACGTATGAAGCCCACATTATTGAAATATAAACGAAAAAATCCCCCGTCTCGTTTACCAATATCTACATTGGTAAACGAGACGTCAAATTAGATATTTAGCATCACGAGTTTAATAATAATCTATAATTTATAAAATAAAAAAACCGACTTCAAATGGCCTTTGAAAAGTAAGTTCTTTTTCACATTTTATTTAAAATCCTGTGGTTTAACGACACACATTTACTACATCAAGTAACAATAGCATAATGCCAATTGCTCATCACCATTTACAAACTGTTGCTATCCACGGTGCAAGGATGTCAATCGTTGAGGAGTTCTCCTGGTTCTTCAATTTTACTACATGAATTTTCATGGACATAAGTTGTTTCAGAACTTTATACAGTAATTTAATCGCCAACCGTGAAATACTCAACATTTAGAAGTTCCGGTGATCATCTATGGTCTTCATCAACAGTTCCACTTCACCAAATAATGCTTTTGGAACGTAACTGCTTGAGTTATTACAGAAAATACTAAAATTGCTCTATGCTTGCCTATAATATTTGAAGAGTTCCATCGATTCCTCATAGATCCTCTCATCATAAGTCAACTTTGACTACAACGGGACCAAACTGGAGGTATATCCTACCGCTTAAAAATAGTAGTTTATGCAACGGTTGCATAATGATAGGCCTTAAAACACTAGTGCGGTTTTCATGAAACGAGCCGACAGGCGAGTTTCATAATAAGATCGCACGTGTGTTTTAAGGCCAAATTATGCAGAGTTGCATACATAACTTTATCTACACACATATTATAAATCCTCCATGATGGGTTCAGAAACAATATTTTCTGGCAACAAGTTATTTGTTGCAATTGTTCCTGCATATTTCCGATATCCCTCGCATTTTCACATCACACACACTCCGAGAAGACTACTTACTATTCATATTTTCAACTAAAATGTAAATGGTAAATAAACTTAAAATACAAATTAAAAACTGGAACAATTAACCTAAAACTAAAAACCTTAAAAAATATAATGTAATAACTAAAATATATTGTTAAAAGGAGTCCCTTTAGGCAAGGTTCCGAAGATACTGGCAGCGTTCCCCCTTTGAATAGCTAGACTAATTCTTTGTCCGAGGTAGCTGCCAGCTCTTCGGTCCCCTGTGATGTCGACTAACCTTTTTGCGATTTCCTTAAAAAGCCTTATAGCGCTAGGACCCCACGGACCAAGGGTCTCGACACCGAATGGGACAAAATCATATTCGGGGCCTAGACCCCTGTATTTGCCTAGTTTAGCCTAGAGTAAATTACAAACAACTTTTTCTATTCAATTCAACAACAATTCTACTTTCGTTCAGCAAAACGTCAACATGGCGGCAAATACGATCTTCCGTCAAGACCATTTTTTTTTTAAATCATAGACAAACGGATGAAGTCTCTATTCTCACGTCACTCGAGATCAAATATTGTGCAGTTTATATTAAAAAAACATACTGAATTGACATTTCGTATCAATAACTTTTTAATATCTATGGATACTAGAATAGAGACCCACTTGAGTTTTGACAGCTGTTCCAAATTTAATCTCATTTCTTTACTAAAAACGATAAAGAAGTCATGTTATTTCTTTATCGCAGCACTGGTTTTTCCTAATTGGTTGTCAAAATGGTGGTCATTTCTTACGGTTTTTGATTAACCAATGGAGGTTTTATGATATGGGTGTAGATAAAAGAATTTTCAAAATCAGTTTAAGTAACAAACATAAAAAAAAAACTGCCGAATTGAGAACCCCTCCTTTTTTTTGAAGTCGTTTAAAAGAAGCAATCGGTTTTAGACCATACTATGCACCGATATGGTTTTTCATTTTGTGCGTCATTAGCAGTGAGTGCATAATGTGGATTAAAAAAAGATTATGTTTGTGGGCACCGAAACAACTGTTGAGTAAGCGCATCTGCGCGTCGGCACGGGGCACTGGGTGGACGGGCTGCACGGTTTATATAAGGGCTGCGGCGACCGAGGCTTCACAGCACAAGTTCACTCGCTCGCGCAGCCGCCGGTCGCGCCGCACACCCTCTGCCGCGGAACACGCTGACTTGCGTTCGTGAATAAATATGAAGTGCGCCATAAAATGTGCTGTCTCGAGTCTTATTATAATTTATATCGCAGCTGTGGATGCTGCCGAATTGAACATTAAAGAGGAACTGCAGGCGATGACAGAACAGTTGGAGATTTTGAAAACTTTACATGTGACCGATGTTACGCGACTCCAGCGAGAAATTGAGGAACTGAAGTAAGGCGATAAATATTTATTTTTAGCGCCTAGATTATTTTATAGGAATCTTTAAAAAATATATGAAACCTACCCATTGCTTGTTTCTGTAACTGAGGCTTCAATTGTACCTTACTTTCTTTAACTTTATAGATTTGTTCGAATTAAATATTGGGTCAGTGGAGAATTGTGAAAATAAGTATAAAACACAGAAAAAAAAATTCTAAGAAACCTTGGTTTTGGATTTTAGAGATAAAAAACTGCGTTCGTAGATTTTCTGAAAAACACTATGCAACTCGAGATTCTGACCCAGTAATTTTCCGAAAAAAGTGCTGCTTTTCTTATTATGCAGAATTCTTGAAGTTTTGTTATCTATCTTTCATATCAGTTCATTCATAATATGAACAATACATTTTAGTAACAGCATTTTTATTACATTCAAAATCAACGGCATGATTACTTACTAAATTACCCTATCTCTAATAAAAGGTACCTAGTTCCAAACATCCCCATTTAGGTTATTACCTGTGCATACATATGTCTTACTTTACCTTAATAGTCGTATACGCTACCTATATTGTTTGATTATCCATAGATTTCTCAATCATTTAATAACTGAAAAATTGCTTGAGCGAATTATCCATGAAAACTTGTAATGTGGTCTTGCGAAATCATGAATCTGCTTAGGTTACTTACTTATCTTTGAGTATGGAGTACGATGATTATCCGAAACTCTAGAAATAGAATAGGTACTTATTATGTGTACAAAATTTCAATCACATCTAAACATTATTATCGAAGCAATTCAATGGTTTAATCACTAAAAGGTTCTACCAGCAGGGCTTTTGCCTGCAATGTTGCCCGCCCTTTTTCCCTCTGTTTATCGCTATCGTATCGTGATGAAAGTATTCGAAGCTCATCCTGATGACTATATCAAGCTGCCTCACCAGTACGTATTTCACGGAAATGTATCCAGTAGTTTTAGGAATAAAAGACCCGGTCAGACCGACTCACTTTCGCATTTATAAGTAGTTGGATGTAATTCCGCTGTTACTATTTACTCGGTTATTATAATTAAGTGGCGTAAATAGCATTGTTTTATCGAATGATTCAGATGTGCTAAATGTTACTTGGAATGATCAATGGTGTCCATTATTAATACACCAAATCAATATCAATCAAACAACTGCAAGTGCAAAAACTTTTACGAACGATTATATGTTCAAACTTAATACTTACAATAATAATCCCAAATTTTTAGGGTTCCGTACCTCAAAAGGAAACAAGGAACCCTTATAGGATCACTCGTGTGTCTGTCTGTCTTTCTGTCTGTCTGTCCATCTGTCACAGCCAATTTTCTCCGAAACTACAGGACCGAGTGATTTGAAATTTGGTTTACATATGTAAATCGGTGACCGCAACACGGACGCGTAACACGCGGGAGCCACTTTTTCTTTGCATGGGCGACTCTATTTTACGTAGTAATATTTACTAACTATGTAAAGCGCAATGATATCCTCAGAGATGCAGAGAACAATATACAAGAGTACTATCAGAACTTGATATACTATATACAGGATGTCTCATTTAAATCGGTCAGTATGGGAAAGTCTGAAACTATAAGACATACGTAGATCTGTTCTTAGGAACCATGTCATCGATTTTAATAAGAAAAACCGCATTCATACACCTAAAAAAAACGCGTACTCAGCACGGGAAGCGAACCCGGTTGTTTTGAAAAAACAAAAAAACTTACACTATTTCTATCCAGATACCGATCGTGTCAGTCTTAAGCAGTAAATGGCTCTATGAAACATGATGTCTAAAATGAACAGAATGCACTGCCTTCACATACTTTAATTAGTCAAAACAACCGGGTTCGATTCCCGAGCTGAGTACAGGCCCCTTCCAAATGTATGAATGCAGTTTTTCTTCCCATTAAAATTGATGACATGGTTCCTAAGAACAGATCTTCGTATGTCTTTTAGTTTCAGATCTTTCCATACTGACCGATTTAAATGAGACACCCTGTATAAGGAACATGGCACCGTTTCACTGCTTTGTGCAAGAAGGCCCGGAATATTGAACTAACATTTACCCCTGTAACCCACTCAGTCCGTGCAGTGAAGTCGTTTAAAACTGCAGATGGAGATGAACAGACAGTTCAAACGAGGCTGACGTTTATATTAACTCTAAGCGTCTTGTAGGCATGTTTTTGAATATGGTTTACATTTGATAGTTAGTATCTTCGAGAATCTTTTCCTAAAGGTACTTAAGATGCGAAACATAACAGATAGATAGATAGACACAAAACGAGCTTGAACATTGGGCGTTCGGCATTCTTTGTCTCGATTACAAAAAAAATCGTAGCCGTGCTACGCCGCGTTACGATTAAACTGGGCCGGTAGGTACAGCCAGCGCTGCGTAATTTCCCTAAAATCGACTTTTCCTCTCGCATTATTCTTTCATCTATGCCTAAGAGCGCTTTTACCTTATATTGTGTAAAGTAAGATTAAAGGTACCTTCCCTTGAAACTCAATTATTTTTCAGGTGTTCTTTATATTTTTTATGAAAGGAGAGTAACAAGCACGCCGTGTTTTCATGCATACTAACTTTTTAAATTATTATGTATAAACATACAATAAAACTGTTAAGTGCAAAATGTCTGTAGTGTGAACGGAGCCCCAGCATTAAAATAATAAAGTAAGTACTTAATTAATAATGCGTCTGTGTTTCATTAAATATTATTAATATGTGTGATCCTTTCGACCATTCGTGTTAGAATGCCGGGTTTCTATTCAAATGAAAAAGGGGGAGCCTGTATTCTGTAATTTAAATATTTTTATCTACACCCATATAAATAAAACCTCCATAGTGTAATCAAAAACCGTAGGAAATGACCACCATTTTGACAACCAATTAAAACCAGTAAAACCAGTGCTGCAATGTTATTACAGTATCGATTTTAGTATCGAAATGAGATTAAATTTGGGACAACTGTCAAAACTCAAGTGGGTCTCTATTCTAGTATCCATAGATATTAAACAGTTATTGATACGAAACATCAATTCAGTATGTTTTTTTAATATAAACCGAACGACATTTGATCTCGAGTGACGTGAGAATAGAGACTTCATTAGTTTGTCTATGATTTAAAAAAAAATGGTTTTGACGGAGTATCGAATTGCCGCCATTATGTTGGTTTTTTGCTGAACGAAAGTAGAATTGTTGTTGAATTGAATAGAAAAAAGTTGTTTGTAATTTACATTTTAGTTGAAAATATGAATAGTAGTCTTCTCGGAGTGACTGTGTGATGTGAAAATGCGCCGGATATCGGAAATATGCAGCCACGATTGCAACAAATAACTTGTTGCCAGAAAATATTGTTTCTGAACACATCATGGAGGATTTATAATATGTGTGTAGATAAAGTTATGTATGCAACTCTGCATAATTTGGCCTTAAAACACACGTGCGATCTTATTATGAAACTAATGTTTTAAGGCCTATCATTATGCAACCGTTGTATACACTACTATTATATTACAAACAACCAACCGCTGGCCTACCTACTCTACGGTACATTGATGATAACAATGAAAAATGCACTGGAGCACTTCAAAATGAGCACTTTACACATCCCAATGGTTTTTAGAGTTCCGTACCTCGAAAGGAAAAACCGGAACCCTTATAGGATCACTCGCGTGTCTTGTCTATCTGTCTGTCTATCTGTCTGTGTGTCTGTCCGTGTGTCACAGCTAATTTTCTCCGAAACTACTGTACCGATTGAGTTGAAATTTGGTATACATTATGTAAGTCGGTGACCGCAACACGGACGCGTAACGTAAATAAATGAATTTTAAACATGGGGGCCACCTTTGGACGGTTACTGAGAAAATTAAAAAAAAAAGTTTTGCAAACAATATCGTGTTACATATCATATGAAAGAGCTTATTGTGAGGATCTTAAATATATATTTTTAGAATTTTAAGGTTAATAGTTCGGAAGTTATTTAGGAAAGTAATCGAATTAGTTAGAAATGGTTGTAAGATGGGACACTCACTCACAAACATTTCCGCGTGCGTGTACGTTGTAGGCTAAGTACAGCGAGCTAAGAGACTTGTATGCGTTCATTTAATATTTAAACGGTGTCCCGACGCCGAGTCCCGGGGAGTCGCGTGCACTATGAAGGGGTCGGCCCTTTACGAGTACGTGCTAAAGCAAATTACGAACCTGGCTTCTTAGCCCGAGCCTTAGGCGAGTTCGACTAATACCCTATACACGACGTTCCGAGGTAGGTATTGTTTTCGTCATGGCTGTAATGTGCTCGTTCCGCTTGGACTGGTTCAATTCAATTCGCTTTCCACGGAGAAGATAATATTTGCTTTATAAATTTTCTTTGTAGTGGTTATAATTAACATAATATGTTGAAAAATAACTTTGTCAGGTTTGTGACTTTAGTTTCTGACCACTAAAGTTATGGATCGTGCTATGACCAAGAGAGGACAGCTGAAGAAGTTTGAAGAATACTTTTTCGAAGGGATGATCGAGGAACGCGCCTAAGCATTAATACAAGCGAGTCAGCTATGAGGGCCCGCAAGACGTGTCGTAATATAAAGTGGTAAAGCCTGAAGTGGCGGTCGAGATCGGCGCGCGAGGGCCCCCGCGAACCAGGCCATCTGATCCGCGCGATATGATTTATACCACTTCAATGCAAATTATAATGTACGTTCAAAACTTTATGATACTGCCCGACAATATTTTTAAAATATCCTCAGACACGATTATGTTTCAAAAAAATACAGCTATAGTTATTTGTGCAACAAGAGAGCAAAGTTGGTTTTTGCGAGTGTTGATTTTGAATCCCGAAGGATTCTGTAACTGAATCAGAAGCGTAGCGAGTTCAAAGACACAAGAGACAATAAGATTGGTCTCGTGCTTTTCACAACAGCGAGAACATACTTTTCAGGCAGAAAGGTTAGTTGTGATTTTTTACATGCTGCCTCAATTCTTCCGGTGTTATAGCAGCCTTCGTCACTGGACTCACTCATATTCAAAAGATTTATTATTATTTTTATGATATTCCACGTGTATCCAATTTTGTACAGTACTGTGAAAAAATATAGACTCAAACATATTTTTATATTATTTTCAATATTTGATTACATAAATGTCACTAACATATAAACAAATGTATAACGTAAAATAGACGCAATTGATTGGTGAACTTAGTTTTACTATATGTGACCTTGAACCTGGGACATCGCTCTTTTCTCCCGAGCGGGACGAGTTACACTGTGAATATTTATAAACTCAATCGTTAGCAAAACGTTTTAAATGCAAGAAGTACTTTGTCTATCATTATTTTAGGAAGCTATAATCAAGTCGTATTATTTAATATAATCAGATTTTCTGTCCAGTTTTTTTTTGCCTTTTAATATGCCGCGTGGTAAGACATTAAGTGCAATCGAAAAACAGCAAATTCTTGACTTGAGAAACTGCGGTAAAACACAAAGAGCAATAGCGGACACTATTGGTAGATCACAAAGTGTTGTAAAAAAATTTTTAAAGTTAGGAATTGAAAATTATGGTAAAAAGAAGCGTTCAGGGCGTCCTCATCGGTTTTCATCCACCGTAAAACGCGCAGTTTTAAGGGAGTTATCGGCTACCGGGGCATCATCAACAGCTCTGGTGCGTAGATATAACCTAAATTGTGATCCAAGTTTAGTGAGAAAGTGGGCAGCTGAATCAAAAAATTTTAAGTATCAAAAATGTCTTAGTAAACCAGTCTTGAAAACACAACATAAAGTGAATCGACTTAAGTTTGCCGAGAAATATATAACAAAAGGTGATTTTTGGCAACATGTCATATTTAGTGATGAAAAGAAATTCAATCTTGATGGTCCTGATGGATGTAAATATTATTGGCATGATTTGAGATTTGATAGAAAAATTATGTCTCGACGGATTAAAGGTGGAGGTTCAGTCATGGTCTGGGCCGGTGTATGTGCATCCTTAAAAACCGAATTGGCATTCATTGATGGGCGTATGACTGCTGTTGGATATCAAGCTATGTTACATGATTACCTTCTACCTTTTATTACGCTGACTGAAGACGAAAACATAATTTTTCAACAGGACAATGCCCCCATCCATGTAGCTGCAACTACAAAACAGTGGTTTCAAGACTTTGGTATACAGTTATTAGAATGGCCAGCAGTTAGTCCAGACCTAAATCCGATAGAGAACGTCTGGGGGATATTAACAAGGAAATTGTATGATCAGGAAAACCAATAATAAATAATGTTAATGAACTCAAACAAAGATTGCGATCAACATGGGCAGAAATTTCAACAGATACACTTAAGGAGTTAATTGATAGCATGCCTAAAAGACTAATAGAAGTTATAAAAAATAAGGGTGATTGGACAAAATATTGAGTCAATAACGAATAAATATAGGCACTGAGTTTATAATTTTTCACAGTGTAAATTTATAGATGGTAGGCTATTGGAGATTTTTACGATTATTAAATGAAAAATAAAAAATATAACTAATGTAAGGCACTTTTATTTGCGTGCGCTATTTATCTACCGAAACCATTTTCAGAAATATCCCATTGGTTTTAAACAACATCTTTAAATATGTATGAGTCTATACTTTTTCACAGTATTGTAGCTAGCTTATGAGAAGAAGAAACCAATATTAAAAATTTGAATCCCGCTGTTTTTTAAAGATGCGTTCTGAAACTGCACCCGCGGTATTCTGTCACAATATTAATATTAAAGATTGTTAAAACTATAAATAATTATGTAGATACATGATTAACTTCTTATTCTTCAACATTATCTTTATTTTGTTATAAACAATACAATTCGATTATTTAGAAAAAAAAAAAACAAACTTAAAACCTTAACGGATGATTTGCAGTTTTACGGTTATGTGTGCTTCCGAAAGTTTTATTATGTAGATAGATAGAATAGGTACGGAATTTGAAAATCGACCTTCGAATCGACTGTTTCTATCTCTCGCTTTTGTCGTATTGGAGAGAAAGTGACAGAACAAAATGAAGTTAAAATCTTACGAATTTTGTGAAAAGACACACTGTTCTCGGCGTTTAAAAAAAAAATAAAAAAAATAGCTTTTCTGTTTTTTAACAGCAAAACGTCCTCGTTTGAGGTGGTGAGGTGAAAATGCCTTTTTTTAGTGGCGCTATCGTGAACAAATCTACCGGTTCATTCCAGTTGCGTTAGAGGCAGTATCATGGGCGTGCCGTCTCACCCGCCGTGTGTTGGTTGGTATCCCAAGAGTGACATCTGGGCCTAGTGTGGACCCCGCATAAGCAATGATCAACAAACTGGAAGTCGCCGTGTAATGAGACCAATAGGGGCCAACATCTGGCCTTACCTGATGTTTATTTATATCCCGACCGGAAGTGATGGTCTCGAGCCCACATCCGATCGCAGGCAAAAAAATGGCGCGCGTGCCTCGTCTACGCCTTCAAAACAAAAATAGTTTACATAAAAATTATTACTTGTTTTTTTTTAAATTACATTATTTATTTATAATTAGTTTTGATTATTAATTATGTTACCTCTAAGACATGGTGCCTATTTATTTCTTAACAAGATTTAACATATAAGTTGATTAAAATAAGTCTCCAGAAGGCAGGTGCTGTATTAATGATGGCCTTAGCCTACGTTCAATAAAAAAACCAAGTAACACTCACCTAATGTTTTATTAATTTGAAATTAGAACACGTTTCTAAAACGAAATGAAGCAGGGTATTATTTTATTGTAGTCCAAGTGGAGCCACAGGAATAAGGTTGAGATTCGATTGTATTTTTTCTAACGCCCGCTTAGCACATGGCGCGTTTGCACCTGGTGTCAAAAAAAGGTTGAAAGCCCCAAAACTCGCTTTAGAGGCTCAATTTATAAAATTGTCAGATCGCTTCAACGGGCATTCGGTGTGCCCATAGCGTGCTCGAAGACTTACAATTTCAAGTTGGCCAACTAGAGTATACGCGACATAGTAACTTATGATAGCTCGCACATCTTATCCAAGTAAATCACTATGTCTGCAATTTACTTGGCCTACTTGAAATTGGTAGTCTGCGGGCACGCTCAGTCTATGCTTAGATTAACGCCCATGGCTTCTGTTTCATATTTAAACTCAACTTAAAACTGGTAAAATTCTATGAAATATTATCATACCCGGCAAGGTGAGGTGGGTGTCAGTCGTGTTGCGATAAATCAGCGTCGCTATGACAAACTACCCTGTCTAGTAGCGACCATACTTGGATTGGTCCTAGGTACTTATTTGCCGGAAATAGGCTAGTTTCCTAAAGAAATCTAATTGGTCCGTCATTTACATTATAAAAAAATATTGAACACATATTTTTTCTTTTGTCCATTAAACAAAAAATGACAAAGATATAGTGCGTTGAAGTTCCGTGTGACGTCACGACTCCCGAACGAAAATGCGCATTATCTTTGTCAATTTTGATTGATTTGATAAAGCAAAAAATACGTGTTCATTATTTTTTGACAATCTAACTGACGGACTAATTAGAATTACTGTTATTTTACCCAGGCAACATCCTTATTGTGATATGGTAAAAAGGTAATCTTTCCTATTTGAATTACAATTCACCCTTATAATTTGTCAATACTATTCTTCAACATTCTCTTGATTATGTTTTAATACGTCAAAAATTTTAAAAACCAGTTAAGTGCGGGTCGGACTTGCGTACGATGAGTAAATCCATCAATCAGTGCATCGTTCCAATTTCCCGGTACCAAATTTAGGTTTCGATTGTATTCAGACATCTAAATGAAGGCCACATTTGTTGGTATTTAGTTGTTTAAGATACATTATATAAATTAGGTTTTGCTCGTGACTTTATCCGCGTAAAGTTCTATTAAGGAGTTTTTCATGAATGGTACAACATTTTGATTGTAGCCAGAAGCCTAAACGGAAAGTTTTATTTGCTTCAAATAACTTTAACCATTTATTTATTTTGTTCACTCCTCTGCTGCACTGGGAGTGAAGAAATAGCATAGAATGCGTGCAGATGCTTATCACCCTGGCATGTCGTAAAAGTCGACTAAGGGACGGGTCCTCTCCAACGTGGTGGACTATCTGTATGGGCGATGGGCTGATCACCTGTCACCATACTGTTCATCATACCATCTTAGGACTAATTAATCGAACGTGGCCACAAGTAGTCTTGTGGATTTCGGGCGTGATAATATGTATATGTATTTATTTTGCCAACGGTGGCCGATATTTAACTTTAGAGCGCTCGAAAGCTGCACACGAAGTGACGTTGAACGCATTTACTGCCGACAACGCATACGAGTATATGCGTTTTCCGGACTTTCACCGAGCGCCTTGAACGCATATATGCGTCAGCACATGGCAAGTCTCGCCTGGTAGGTACTTAATTTAACACGAGACATAGCAAGATCCGAGCCATACGTCAAACACTATTAGGCCCTTTGATTAACTTTGGCGCGTATCATTTAAAAATAGCTAGTTTTACAATAGAACGAATGACTTGGGCATTCCCGAATAGCAATTTAATCATCCCTAGTTTTCTGGTTCACTATTGTGACAGTTAGTATGAAAATTTCGAGCCATACGTCAAACGTCATGTGGTCAGTAGAATCACAGTTAGCGCGCGGCACTACAGAATTGCTGGTTTATCAATACCCCGGATCACTTTGGTGTTCCTGAATAGCAGTTTGATCATTACGCTTAGTTTTAGCTCGGATTCTGAATCATTATGCGTTCCCGATTTGTTAGATTGGTTCCGCGAACGCATTATTTTCATGTAGCTTTTTTCCGAGGCGCATTTTATCGCGATCGATTAATTTCCTCATCGGAATTTTACTCGTAGCTTTCTGTCAAGTCGCATTTTATAGCGACCGGAAAAATTATTCATGGGCGTTCTACCTACTCTTAGCATTTTTAATAAAGCTTTCACTTTCAAAATGTTGTTTACGCAAATAATGTTAAATATGGAAGTTATTTACGAATGTGTCACACCTACACTTAATTTTTGTCAACATGTCCAGCAGTTTTTCTGCGACTTTTGATAAAGTAACCATAACTTTGTTTTGTTTTCACGATTCGAATGCTGATGAATAAAATAATCGGTTGCGGAAAAATGCGACATGGGAAATAGCTACGAGTAAAATTACGATGAAGAAATTAATAATTCGCGGAAAAATGCGCCTCGGAAAAAAGCTACTCGAAAATAATGCGTTCGCGGAACCCGTCTAACAAATCGCGTTCCCGAATAAGTAGAGCCCCTGGCGAAGTCTCGAGCAAAAAGTGCAGTAGCGAATCTATTTTAAATAACATATCTTTACAATCCGAGCGATAGCGCCCTAGTGGCCCGACCCTACCGACAACAATTTTCTATAGCGCATATTTTAAAAAAAGTTGTTTTAGGATTCCGTAGTCAAACCAGAAACCCTTATAGTTTCGCCATGTCCGTCTTTCTATCTGGTATCTATGTTACAGTCACTATTTGACATTAAATATGCTTTTCGAAGATATGCCGAGCTGAGCCCAATTTCTTTTTAAACTTAAGGTTGTAAACTGTTGCTTAAACTGTAGGTACCTAGGTACGTATTGCTTCTATGTGGCAAAGATCGTACGCTGATGCTGTTCATTTCATAACATTCGTATCATTGAAAATCGATTTCATCGTTTGTAGCTAAAAGGCTACGGAACACACACACACACACACACACACACACACACACACTAAGCATGGCCTGACATACTCTTGACCGATATTTTAATGTAAATTCTTTTAATTTTCCAATGACATTTGAACGTTTCATTTCGTTCGTTCTCAAAAATCGTCCCTGCAGGAATGCATTTAAATAAAAGTTATTTGTATATTTTTCATTTCTAATTAGAAGCCTAAGTTTGACGTTATTTACTTTACTACAAGACAATAGTAGTTTATGCAACGGTTGCATAATGATAGGCCTTAAAAAACTAGTGCGGTTTTCATGAAACGAGCCGATAGTCGAGTTTCATAATAAGATCGCACGTGTGTTTTAAGGCCAAATTATGCAGAGTTGCATACATAACTTTATCTACACACATATTATAAATCCTCCATGATGGGTTCAGAAACAATATTTTCTGGCAACAAGTTATTTGTTGCAATCGTGGCTGCATATTTCCGATATCCGGCGCATTTTCACATCACACACACTCCGAGAAGACTACTTACTATTCATATTTTCAACTAAAATGTAAATTACAAACAACTTTTTCTATTAAATTCAACAACAATTCTACTTTCGTTCAGCAAAACGTCAGCATGGCGGCAATTCGATCTTCCATCAAGACCATTTTTTTTTAAATCATAGACAAACGGATGAAGTCTCTATTCTCACGTCACTCGAGATCAAATATTGTGCAGTTTATATTAAAAAAAACATACTGAATTGACGTTTCGTATCAATAACTGTTTTAATATCTATGGATACTAGAATAGAGACCCACTTGAGTTTTGACAGTTGTTCCAAATTTAATCTCATTTCTTTACTAAAAACGATAAAGAAGTCATGTTATTTCTTTATCGCAGCACTAGTTTTTCCTAATTGGTTGTCAAAATGGTGGTCATTTCATACGGTTTTTGATTAACCAATGGAGGTTTTATGATATGGGTGTAGATAAACATAAATCTTTGATGAATTTTGGAATAATACCATACCTAAATACTCGTACCATTTTTATGATTAATACATGCAGCACCAGTATATTATCATTTGCTAACATTTATGCAATAACAACCAATAACAGTCAGACATATCTAATAAGCGCGGTGTGGAATAGAATCCTAAAAACTATTATCTAAGTTCTAGGCTCTAATATTTTTTTTGTAAACCTTATTATTATCAGCACTTAGCTCGCTGTTGCCCCTTGAATCGACTTTAATTATTATTAGGCAGGTACGACTCCAAAAAAGTAATTTGGTCGTTCCCTCTACATTTTTAATTTTAATTATGCTACTGAAGTCGGGGTCTCTCTTAGAACTGAAGATTATTGCTTCCATTTTATAATAGACTAGGTACGGGAGGGCACTAGGGTTGCAACTTCTTTTTAATGGAACAAAGTATATGTTTGTTTAAAGTACCTACACATAAAAATCGCTTAGCTTAATTAAAATGAACCAATGATATCTCTTTATTGTAAAAAAAGTATTTTAGCGCATTCTTTGTGTTTCGAAAATATAAAGTACGAACAGCCAAAATAACGTACAATATTTTACATTAAAGTACGGGTGGCAACCCTAGGGCACCGCCCGCCAGGGCCCGGCCGGGGCTTCACAACGACCAAAATAACGGACTTTTCACTGAATTTGTTTATCTTAATCCGATTTCATGATAATTAGGGTGTACTTAGACGAATTAATTTTATGAGACAAATGAAAAACATGCTTCTTGAAAACTCCAAACAACTGGTCCATCTACCAACTAAGCAATAAAATATTATTTATATTTAGATAACTGAAAATCTGGCTTTTGTATTGTATACAGAGATATTTGGCACAACACATTTTAGGATTAATAGCTACTCGCGCGTAATAATTGGAAACCTATACACTTCAATATTATTTCAGTGTCATAGCTAGAAGCTAAAAACGTTAAATTAGCAATAAAACTTAATAGTACATTAAAATAAATCCCGGATTCGTACATTGTAGAGCGAGGGGTATCTGTAAAATTGTACTAACTTATATTCCGTTGCCGATTGGTGGTCATTTGGTATTTTAAAACTGTCCCTATTCCGATACCTGCGATCCGATAACATGCATGCCATAAAGATAAATTAGAACCGTTTATCTCTATGACCATCTCTTTCATCGGCACTAGTTAGAGATAAACGGTTCTAATTTATATGTGTACCATGCATGTTAGGGCCGCTGCTTGGGAAAATATGTGGACGACTACATCGCAGTCCAATTACTAATACAAACTGGACATAGGTATGTCAGGCAGACAATTCTCGTGAAACAAATTTCATGGTTGACTGAGCTTTATTCAATGCAGAATTGGGTACACAATTTGCAAGCAGGTGGAAGTAGGCTTCTATGCAAGTACCTACACATTGATGTACTTGCCCTTATTCAGTTCTGATGAATCAAATATTGTCTTTGTGTGACGGACTTGAGAGACACAAAAAATATACTGTAGCGTACAATTATTAAGTTCGTGTTAACTAAGTACTGAGGCACATTTATTTTCGAAACATTTTATTTGTCTGCACAAATAAAATGTTTCGAAAATAAGCGTGTTGATTATTATATTTTCACTGTGCACAATCATCTAAAAGATAACTAGAAGAGATATAGTTATTTGTGCAACAAGAGAGCATAGTTGGTTTTTGTTGCGAGTGTTGATTTTGAATCCCATTTAAGCGAAGGATCACGAGATGCAATAACTTTGGTCTCGTGTAGCATATACAACTTTTCATCTCAGCACCGAGAACATATTGGGTACAGGTAAAAAATACAACATGGTAAAAATTAAACCACAATGTAACTTTATTTGTGAAACAAACAATATCAAAAAATGCAATAAGTTTAGGATAGGTTTCAATGTGCACTTTGCCTTGATTGTAGCTTTCTACATTGTAGATGGATGGTTGTAATGTTTGTGATAATTCTAGTTCGATAACAGTACAGTCTCTGAAAAAGGATAAGCCCTTTATAAGTGTCCATTGCTTAAAAATATCATAAGATTTTAGACATTTTTCGCGAGACTTTTCAGGCAGAAAGCTTAATTCTTAATTTTTACATGCTGCCTCAATTCCTCCGGTGTTAAATAGCAGGCTTCGGCACTGGACTCACTCATATTTACAAGATTTATTATAATTTTTATGATTTATTATTATTCCACGTGTATCCAATTTTGTAGCTAGCGTATCAGAAGAACGAACATAAAAATTTGAATCCCGCTATTTTTTAAAGATGCGTTCTGATTCTGCACCCGCGGTATTCTGCCACAATATTAAAGATTGTTAAAACTATAAATAATTATGTGGACACATTCTTCAACATTCTCTTTATTGGGTTATAAAAAATACAATTCGATTATTTAGAAAGACACATAATAATCAAATTTAAAACCTTAACAGATGCTTTGCAGTTTTACGGTTATGTGCGCTCCGAACATTATATTGTGTATCTTTTTTGGCCCTACGAGTACTAAGTAGGTACGGAATTAAAAAATCGAACTTCGAATCGACTGTTTCTATCTTTCGCTTTTTTCGTAATCTTTCGAGTTTTTTTAATAGACACAGCAGTCAACACTGTTATCGGCATTTAAAATAATAATTTAAAAGTTAGTCTCATGCTCGCAGCAAAATCGAATTTTGCTCACTGTTTTTTAACAGCAAAACCTGCTTGTTTGAGGTGCTGAGGTGAAAAATAATTAACATCTTGACAGTAGCGTGCGCATATGTATTGATCTAAATATGTATATACAAACACCGAGTAAGTACACATTTAGCGGAAGTGCTCCGTGTATTGATAAAACTTTCTTGATTTCATTGCGTTTATACAATGATAAGGATTTTAGGTTAAACCGGTGTTACTATTATTATCAGTCAACCGACACCGGGCGGGTCGGGGTCCGGGCCTAAACATACCTGTCCGAATGACGAACTGCTCTTATAAGACTTAATACCTGGGCGACCGAGCGTAACTCGGCGTCACTTGAAAATTAAAACATTATCTAAATACAATATTTCATCCAAATCGTTAGAGCCGTTTCCGAGAAAATAATTACACACGCCATACTTATTCATACTTATATACTATTATATTGCTCGCTTAAAGTAATACGATATGATGAAACTGCTTTTTAACAACCATGTACCTAATTCGGTGACGTGTATATCCTACTAATATTATAAATGCGAAAGTTTGTGTGTGTGTGTGTGCGGCTGGACGAATTTTGATGAAATTTGAAATGGAGATATACCCTGAACCCTTATACCCTGCATTAACAAATAGGCTGCTTTTTATCCCATAACATTGAAAAGTTCCCGAGGGAATAACGATAATCAAACTCTACGCGGACGAAGTCGCGGGCACAGCTGGTGATATAACCAGTTATGTTGATAGTGAGCGTGGTTGTGATCCAGCGGCCCTAACGTGAATGACAGAAAGATAAATTAAACCCGTTTATCTCTATGACATCTCTTTCGTCGGCACTAGTGTGAGAGAGACGCACTTAGAGATAACACGGTCTATCTTATCTTTGTGTCATTCATGTTAGGGCAGTTATATTTATTGCACATGGTGACAACTGGCAAGGTATAGATATACGAAAACGAAAATTTAAAAGCTTATAAAACAATGGTTGCGTACAGTTTGCAACTTTCGTATATTTTATTAATGGTGTAGTTAATAAGTATTTTTGTTTTGGAGTTCCGTAACTATTGTAATAAGTAAATACGCGGACCAAGAAGTTGATCAAAAATGAGCTTTCAATATTTGGACTAGTCACATCAATACTTCCGATCTGCGTACTGATCCAAGAAAGATCATGAATGATGCAAACAATAAAAGCAATGGGGAGGATGCATAAAAATCAAAATGAGGTTTACTTTCATAATATATCAATAATACGAAAGTACTTAAACGTAAACAAAAGCATATTACAGAAAAAAGCAAATCATTTTGTCTATTAATTTTTATTTTATTAAGGGTCAAAATTAGTGAAAAATATACATTGGCTTTTAGTTCTGAGTTTAGTTTTTTGGACATCCTCATCAAATTTATGTCATGTTTTATTTCTACGATGTTGGTCTAAAAACAGTATTTTCGGAAATAATTGCAGATTTCGTATAAACGCCATACATTTTGTACAGTCAACAAATGCTGTGATGTCATAGTTGTCGTCCATCTTGAATAGAGTGTTTTTGCGAGTGGTATGAACAGTGAATTTTCAAAGCTTTATCATACATCACTCATACAATAAACAACATAATAATGTTTTGCGTACACAGATTGGTTTCTATTTCGCATCACTTTCCAATACAACTTGAAAAAAAATGCATCTTCCCTATTTTGCATCGAAAAACTATATGGACCAAGACAATGGTAATTAGTAAAAACGAATAATTGAATGTTTATATGCACTTTATATAACAGTCATACTCAGAAGGTAGGTACTTGTATTAATAGGACAGTCAAAGTTAAAATAATGATGGTACATTAAAACGGAAGCGGAAGCGAGTGGGCCAGGAGTCACGCCGCTGCCGCTGGCCGCGCGATGTAGCGTGACCCATAACCGTCGCTTTTGTGCGTCTGCCGCGGGTCAACTAGGATTCCCATTAGTTCTATTGCAAGTACTATGAAACATAAAAATAAAGTTCGTCCTAATAATCCCGCTAATGTAACTCAAAATATAACTAGATTGAGAGTAGGTACAGTTCCAGTCATTATCTAGGTCAAGTACTTACCTATATGTATTTTGTATGTAATTATATGTACAATGTAAAAAGTATATGGAAATACGGAAATACGGTGATACGGAAAACGCTGGAAATGGTGCTGCTTAAAGCAATACAGCGTAGTTCCACTTCATCTACTTTCCTGAGGAATCGGACCTATATATGTATCATCATTCCCAAACATTCTTAAACTGGCCTTGCATTTTCAGAAGAATACCCCGAAAAACGTATTCAATTTAGAAAATGAAATATACGGTTATCGGGTTAATACTGATATTTTCTCATCTTGATGCAATTGGTCAACTCCATGATTACGATTTGTTTTAAACCTAGCTTACCTCTAGCATAAATTAAGGCATAGTTCGGAAAGACTTTCTTTCTTGCGCGAAAGATGCTTGCAAAGCTGCGCTTTAACCGCTAGTGCGTAAGGCGAACATTAAGGAAACCCAAACATGACCTGTACGGTTAGGTCATGTTTAGGTTTCCTTAATGGTCGCCTTACTTATCTTATCTTAGAGTGTGGGCTCCTCACGGATACACGTCGACCCTATGGGATCGTTTGTGTAATTACCCCATACTTAATCCATGGCATTCTCCACCACTTAAATAAAGCGATCTTGGAGAGTAGTGGTGGTTGAATTCCCCTGGTTCTGGACATCCATTGCCATGGATTTTTATTCTTAGTCTGGCGAGGGCAGATTTCTTTTATTGTTTCTTCCTTCTCTAACCTCACCGTACCTAGTTGCAACTCGTACTTACGGTCTGTTTCCACAATGTTTTTTGCATCTCGTGCTTTGAATCTCTCGCTACGCTCAGGATTCTATGTATATCACCACTCGCGCCAAGGAACGACTTTACAGTCTCGCATAACAAATAGCTACATAACCCTTTGGTTTGCACAGCATCTTTTCATCCCGCTCCTTAGATAGATGAAGTCATAATTTAAGAGTAGAGATGAAAAAATATATTTGCGCCAATACACATTTAAATAAAATTATTGTTATTTCGAAAATGTATTCCGAAGGTTCGAGGTCTTTTCAGGTCTCACGTCACAGGTAGATTCTCCAGTCGGGTAGAAGCACAGTTCCACTAGCAATAAGTTGCCAATGATTAACAGCCAATAACATTTTTGATTTAGGGAAGCGCCACCTGTTGGCACAACAAGTAACGACGCGCGCAACGAACAGGCTACGCTGCAGTGGGCCAAGTTGTCGCTGCAGGAGCTGCGCGCGGAGCTGCGCGAGCTACGCGCCGGCCTTGACAGCTCGGCGCTGCTGCGCCAGCTACACGTCATGCGCAACGAGGCAAGTCTCCTCACTGTTTTAAACAACTACCTAGTGCTGATTTATTCATTTACGAGTAAACAAAACAGGTCCGTCTACGTCCAAATCCCTTTGTCCGATTTCACTGCTCGTGTATACATTAAAGCAATTATAGAGCAGCACCTATTGTTAAAAGGAAAGCGGTATAGTTTTTAATGTATATGCGTTATAAACTAGTGGCTCCGTGAGCTGTAGACCTCGCGACAAACTTAACTTTGCTGCTGGAAAACTGATATCCCCATACATCAACATGGGTCGGGTCAGTTTACCAACCCGCAAATAAGATTGTAATTGCAAAATCCCCCAGATTTTCAGAGAAAACTCAATCGACAAAAAAAATCTATATAATTATCGAACCTGCCCACAAAATTTCACGAGAATCGGTTGAGAACTGCGACCTGTAGACGAGAACAAATGGACAGACGCCGGACATACGAAGGCATTTTTGCCCAAGTTGAAACGGAGACGCTTCGCTCGCTCGGTCGATTAATATTTTATTTTTTTATTTTGTAATGTTCAGCTGAAGCAAACTCTGGTGGAGACGTCGGATCTAGCCCGGCTGGCGCGCACGCAGGAGGCGCGTGTGGACAAGCTGGACGGCGAGGTGGGCCGGCTGCGCTACGAGAGCGAACAGGCGCGCGCCACGCTCGCCGCCGCGCGCGCGCACCTCGCCAAGCTCGCCAAGGAAGTAAGTGCCAACGAAGCCCATACCCAGGATTCTGTTTTGGGGGAGGTTTAACTGAGCGATTTGATTTACTGGGACGTTCAGACAGTGTTAATTATCACGAAGCGCCTTAAAGGGCTTAAAAAAACACGATACAATACTTCTGACATATCTACAAGCCTTCCTGCCGCCAACACTGGCTCCATCTACTTATCGCTATCATCTGACAACCAATAAAACATTTTTTATCAATGTAGGTATACCTACTTAAACTACGCACATTTAAAATAAATTGGCGCACTATTATATAACACTTACCTATTATCAGACCAATGAGTTAGCCCAGTGTAGTAGGACAAAAGCGGTTATGAGCGAGTTGCCTACAAAGCAAAATGCCTAACAAAGCAAGATGTCTCAGAAGCAAGATGCCTCAGAAGCAAGATGGCTAAAAAGCAAGATGCCAAACAAGCTGGATGTCTCAAAAGCAAGATGTCTCAGAAACAAGATAACCGAAAAGCAGGATGTCTAAAAAAACTGGACAATTGCGAGTTAAACTCGCGTGGAGAGGGTTTCGTAATTATATGAAATTTCCTATGTTAATTTGCATACCATAGACTTCTTATAGGTTTTTCTGTAATCTATACATATAAAATGCTTTGTCCTGAATGACTGACTGACTGACTGACGGATCAACGCACAGCCTAAACCGCTGATCGTAGAGACCTGAAACTTGGAGGGTGTGCTCTTTGTATGACGTAGGCATCCAATAAGAAAGGATTTTCGGAAATTCTAGCCCTAAGGGGGTGAAAAAGGAGGGCAAAGTTTGTATGGGACAACGTGATTCCTTGGTTCAATCTTCTTCAAATTTTCCATAAACATTCTTTAACAAAATTGATGGAAGACGTGTTTGGTATTTTATTGAAATCTATCCCCTAACGGGGTTGAAAAGGTGTAGAAAGTTATTTTGGGGGTGATTTGCTTTGAAGTTGATATCAATACTCCTTAGTGCTTTTGATTTAAATTACATTTCATATTGACACATGTTTGAAAACTCCTGCCACCTGAGAGCAATTTTGGCGTGCACTGCATAAACTGTTAGAGTTATACGAAAATCATGTATGGTGTAATTGTTTGTCTTATAAAGTTCTAAAAAGTCTGGGATAGCATATATCTGTATTTTATGTGGAAGCCAGTATAATCAAAATTGTGTTATATTATAACAATAGGTACATTTAAATTGAATACTGTATAATGCACATTTATGGTATGACGTACGTATAAATTAATCCTTATCCAAATAAATAATTGTATCGCTTTTGGCATGTAAAGTATGATAATCTTTGTCTTTTACAATAAGTAATTTGGGTTAATAGTTAAATGTTACAACGATGATAAAATTTTGAGTAGAACGGGTGCGGAATTCGGTTATAGTTATTCCCTTGGGAACTGTTGAGTTTTCCGGCCTAAAAAGTACTCATAATCTGGCACATATCCCAAGACCTATAAGTATATATACTATATACCGAGTTTCATGAAAATCCGTTCAGCGGTTATGGAGCTAACATACAGACAGACACACACACTCAGATATCAGATATACAGATCGGGGCCCACAATATATACTACCTAGGTCAAATGAATGCTCAACTAATTTATAGGTTAGGTTAGGTTGGAATTGTGTCAAGGCGCGAAGCGCCACAACTAGGCAGAATAGGAGCTCCGCAAAGCGGAGCTCCGTCGACTTCGCCTTAGACTTAACTTTATATATGAATATTTGTTTTCCAGATATAACATCTACAATATGTAGGTAATGTGACTGGTAATGAAACATTCAAAAATACATTTGCTTAGTGGTAACAATATTCGGAGTAACAACGTTTTACGTATAATACGTTCGACAAAATAACGTTATTCCATACAAATGTTATACTAAACAATTTTTCGATCAAACAATATTATGCAAAACAAATTCGACCAAACAATTTTCAACATTTTAATCATTCGATGAAACGTTGGTTGGGATGCAAAAAAAGCTATTGTTAAGGTTAATATCCTACTATAATATTATAAATGTGAAATTGTATGTGTGTGTCTATCTGTATGTTAGCTCCGCTCCGCGACCGCTGAACGGATCAATCGTTAATGTTGGCTGTATATAGTTACCTTATGATGAAACTTGGTATATAGTTAGTTACCTTTGGTCCTGAATTAGAACCAAAGGTTATTGGTTTTATTAATAAATCATGACTTGTGAAATGACTTAGAACATAGGGTACTTTTTAACCCAAAAAATTCAAGGGTTCCCGGAAGAATTACAATAACCCAATTACCCGCGGACGAAGTCGCGGGCAGAAGCTAGTCTATAGGTAAAAACTATATGTTCTGTATTTATTTCAAATTTTTAAGCCAAGTTTATTCGGAGACAAGACAGGGAATGGTAAATTTTCGCCTGTTTGCCTAAATAACTTCAAAAATTAAATACGAGGCAATTTGTCTTCAAGACATTCAACTACTTAGGCATTTTGCTTGGTAGTCGTTTTAGCAAGTAGACCATTTGCCTAGACGGCATTCAACCACTTAGACATTTTGCTTTGTCGGCATTATACTTAGGCATCTTGCTTTGTTAGGCATCTTGCTTTGTAGGCAACTCGCTCATAACCGGACAAAAGTACGCTGGGGTAACAGTAATCTTATTAGTTTTCTGTCGTATATTCTCCTCATTTAAGTATAATTTTAAAATTTTCTTTTATAGGAGCTTATCTATCTCATTCATAAAACGATTTGTTATATCCACAAAGCCCTAATGCCTACCCTTTCTTAAGTGTGTGTTCCCTACAGACGACACGTAGCCCGCCCTCAGAGGATATCCACAAAAATATTATCCATTGAACCCTTATCATCCCCTTATAGGGAACCGCACCTTAGAAAGTGTAAAATGACCTGAAATTGATTTCTATACATACCTTACGTATGTATGTACGTGTCTTCGCCTTTTTGCAGGATCTAACGGAACCAATTTTTATAAAAAGAACTGATTGTAAAATGAAATTATGAAGTTTTTTTTTGCGATAACGTTTGTAATGGTATGAATTTCTATCTTTTCTCTACGTAGTTTAAAACAGAGTCGAGTTTCTGTGTCTATCTGTCTGTATATCCGCTAAGCCCTAAACCGCGCAACGGATTTTCATGTGGTTTTCACCAATGGGCGACGTGGTTCATTTGATTTAAAGGTTTAAATGTCTATAACATTCTAAATTAGTTTTTATATAGTAGAGAAAATTTAATGTTTTTCAACCATTCGTCAAAAAATTAATTTTGTGGGCTCTTACATGCCATAACCTAGTATATCAAAATAATGTAGGTACTAAAGAATTGTAGTTCTTTAAAAAGCCTACCGAAAAGTTCGTGATGGCATATATTATGTCTATCTCCTAAGGTTGAATCACATTAACCATTTTTAGGGTTTCCGTACCTCAAAAGGAAAAAACGGAACCCTTATAGGATCACTCGTGTGTCTGTCTGTCTGTCTGTCCGTCTGTCACAGCCAATTTGCTCCGAAACTACTGGACCGATTGATTTGAAATTTGGTATACATATGTAAGTCAGTGACCGCAACACGGATGCGTAACGTAAACAAATTAATTTTAAACATGGAGGCCACTTTTGGGGGGTAAATTAGAAATTTAAAATAAAAAGTTACGCTAACTATCTCATGTGACATATCAGATGAAAGGTCTTATTGTGAGGATCTTAAATGTTTTTTTTTGGAATTTTAAGATAAATGGTTTGGAAGTTATGTAGGAAAATGGGCGAAAATTGACCATCCCCCCCCCCTTATCTCCGAAACTACCGGGCCTAAAATTTTGAAAAAAATACTGAAAATAGTTCTTTACCTATAGATTACAGGAAAACCTATGAGAAGTCTATGGTATTTAAAGTAACATAGGAAATTTCAGATAATCATGTATGGAACGGAACCCTTTCCACGCGGGTTTAACTCGCACTTGCCCGGTT
Organism: Tortricodes alternella; assembly: GCA_947859335.1. Lineage (NCBI taxonomy): Eukaryota > Metazoa > Arthropoda > Insecta > Lepidoptera > Tortricidae > Tortricodes > Tortricodes alternella. Next base: position 12,881,520 of record OX401970.1, on the reverse strand, counting down.
TTATTTTTAAATATATTAATTAAGTATATTAGGTAATTTGCGAAGCTATTTTCTTCTATTCAGTATTAATCCTTATCCAAAAGAATACGATCTTTAACTTGGGCATTAATGTAGATTAAAATTATCCTTTTCACTAAAGCATTTAAATTAACACTTTAGAACATATGAAAGGTTAAAGAAACCAAACTATAATTCACGGACCGGAGTCGCTCAGCCGCCACTGACAGATCAGACATTCAACGTTGGGGGCCTATATCTAACAAAACAAAATATTACTCAGTGATAGTGTAGCTTTCTATTATTGAAATAATTTTACGAATCGGTTCAGTACTTCTGGAGATTACCCCCTACGTACAAACCAACAAACAAAAACAAATTTTACCTCTTTATAATCGACCGAGCGAGCGAAGCGTCTCCGTTTCAGCTTGGGCCAAAATGCTTTCGTATGTCCGGCGGATGTCCATTTGTTCTCGTCTACAGGCGCCTCATTCGGGAACGCTCAGTGATTCTGTAGCGACTCGTAAGCCAGATCTCTCATCTCGCTCTTACGCATTTCGCGTCGTGCGGAAGAGTGGAATGAGAAATCTGGCTTACGAGTAGTTACAAAATCACTTAGCGTTCCCGAATAGAGGCGCAGGTCGCAGTTCTCAACCGATTGTTGTGAAATTTTGTGAGCAGGTTTGGTAATTGTATAACATTTTTTTGTCGATTCAGTTTTTCGAAATATTTCAAAATGGCGGAGATATGGAGGTTTTTGCAATTACAAACTTACTGGCTGTTGGTAAACTGACTCGACCTATGTCGATGTATGGAGATATCAGTTTTTATACAGCAATGTTAAGTTTGTCGCAAGGCCAATCATTATTTCTTACTTTTCAAAGGGTTTTTCTTTTAGATTCAGTTTTTTGAAGTCTTTTGTCGCGAGGTCTACAGCTCACGGAGCCACTAGTTAGTGTAGGTATAAGTACAGTCAGTTTAGATCTTTTCTCTTTTACGATTAATAGCGTCGTTCTGCTCGTTCGTTTGCAAAAATATCTTCTGCATCCCTGGAATATCATCTGCATTCTAATGCATCTGACCCTAATAAAGCTCAAATAACTTACCCAGAATAGAAAATTACTGGAATCGAACATTAATTTTTAATCAGTTTCTGCCCGAACGAATAAACGTTAAATCTACCCTGCCCATTTAGAATTCATTGTCTTATTTAAATATGGTATATATTATGCTTGGGGTTTGTTTGAAAATATTAGCATATTGCATTTTGAAATGTAACTGTCTGTTACATGTTTATAGAGTCTTTTTTTGTTTGTTGTACAGTTTTAATAACAGGTGCTATCCCTCTTCACGGTCTGTGGCTGTAACCGTCGGCGGCCGTTGAGTTCGTAATTAGGAAAAACATTACTCGTTCAGAGTTTTGAATATCGTTATTCGTACCTGTATAGGACATACATAGAGGTTTAATTGCTGACAAATTCAAAGAGAGAGTCAAATTCATATTTTGTTTCTTTATGGTTTGGTTCTAAATAAAAGATGTCTTTCTTCCTCTCCTGTGACACCATTCATATCAGCTATGTAACAGTAATTTAATAAATATCAAAATACAGTCCACATTATTCAGCATGTTGGGGTTTTATTTATATGGCCAAGGCAGCGCCCCCAACAGTACTTACGAGACTTGACGTCCGAATATTTCCGGCTCTAACCGGAATTAACATTAACTATTTCAATGCAAGTTCTACTAGTATCATCAAAATCAAGCAAACATTTCGTTCATGCCGTATGTACGAGTATGTAAGCTCTTTATTGCACATAGAAACAGTTAAACAAAAATTGCACATGTAATATGAATTGCACAAAGGCGAATTATCTCTTTAACGGATCTCTTCCAGTTAACCTTGAAATAAATGAGAAAAACAGTGCCAGAGTAAATACATAATATTGTTCCAGTAAAGGTCAGGCATTTGCGTGCTTTTGCTCGCTTGCTTACCCTGAACGTAAGTGCTTGCACTGTAAACCTATCCAATTCATATTCATAAATTGTGATGAAGCCGGAATAAAGCTCAAACGATGATGGCCGGCAGTTCAATTACGTAGCACAATTGGTATCGGTTTGGCTCGAAGTGCAAACCAATTTAGTCTTAACTCTGTGTAAATAACGGTACAATTGGTTTACTTTTCGCGAAACCGATACCAATTGGTGTTACGTAATTGAGCAGCAGGTCCTTTACAGAATCTCCATTGACATACCAACAATGAAAGAGTTGAAACTAAAAAGAGGGTCAGCGTACTGGGTGGGGACATCAAAGAATACATACATATACATAGCTGTTGTGGTGATCTCATTATTAGACAAGTAGTTAACATTAAAAACATATCTAATATTGCTATGTATCAATTTAATACTGAAATAAGTATGATCGAAAGAACTCACTCAACAAAGAAAGAACTCAACCCCTGAAGAAGGACTCCATATGAGACCGAAACATGTCGGACTATAAATCGTGAGTAAAGCCGTGCTTATTTCTAGTCTTTGATCGGAAGAAGCTTCATCAAGCAGTTTGTAAATTACGAATGTTGACACGGGGTTAACTTAACCTTGCCTTACCTCTTTCATTGGCACTTGTGTGAGCAAGACGCAGTAAGAGATAAGACGGTGCTAACTTATCCTAGTCTCAACCTTCCTAGGGCCGCAGTAGGTGTCGAATGACACCCGCGGCTGTTATATATGTAATGAATGCATAGCTGGGCACCGTTAATCAAATACTTAACATCGTTAATCACTTATCCGTTACTTAAAAAAGTTAACTTCGTTAAACGTTAAAGCGTTACATTTCGGAAGATTTAACGGAAGTTAATGTTAATCGTTAAGCGTTAACTCGTGATAGAAATTGTATTTTATATGTCGTTGCGTTAGTAATTTACTTATTAAAACCGGACAAGTGCGAGTTAAACTCGCGTGGAGAGGGTTCCGTTCCGTACATGATTATCTGAAATTTACTAGGTTACCTTAAATACCATAGACTTCTTATAGGTTTTCCTGTAATCTATAGGCAAAGATCTATTTTTTGTATTTTTTTCAAAATTTTAGTCCCAGTAGTTTCGGAAATAAGGGGGGGGGGGGGGGAATGGTCAATTTTCGCCTATTTTCCTGAATAACTTCTAAACTATTTTACTTAAAATTCAAAAAAAATATATTTAAGATCCTCACAATAAGCCCTTTCATTTCATATGTCACACGATATAGGTGGCATAACTTTTTTTTTATATTTTCTAGTTTACCCCCAAAAAGTGGCCCCTATGTTTAAAATTCATATATTTACATCACGCGTCCGTGTTGCGGTCACCAACTTACATATGAATACCAAATTTCAACTCAATCGGTCCAGTAGTTTCGGAGCAAATTGGCTGTGACAGACGGACAGACAGACAGACATACAGACAGACAGACACACGAGTGATCCTATAAGGGTTCCTTTTTCATTTTGAGGTACGGAACCCTAAAAATGTTCGTATGTGCTATGGAAGTTTAGGCAGGATATAAAACATTAATAAAAATAGGATACCTATTGCATTAGAGTTTGTAATAATACTTATTATTTAGACATCAAATTCAAATCTGACATAAGCCGCGCGGTGTTCTTTTGGCAAAAAGTAGGAACTTAATTAACGTTTAACGGACTTTAATTGTTTTAACGGAAGTCATTGAGTCCGTTCACAATTTTTGAAGTCAACTTAAAAGTTAATCCGTTACTCGAAATGTTAACTTCGTTAATTAACGATTGACGGTTTAACGGTCTTGTGCCCACCTATGAGAATGATAAGGAAGTGTGACGAAAAACATTGTATGCCACAGTGGTACAGGGATAGGTTTTGTTAAGAGTACGATAACAGGCATATTGAATACCAAAAAAGTAGTAAAAAGCTCTGACGAAGAGGCGGGGTACAAATGTACTTTTGTTTGTTAAAAATTGCTTCTCTACCCCCCTTGTGTTGTACATGAACTAAATTTCGTAAGAAAAGACAAAGGAGAGCGTGAGAACGTATATGTAGTACCCGAATGCCTGTGGGAATCCGGCAAGGAGGCGCGGGCGCCGGCAGCCCGCGACATCTGATCGGTGAGCTCCGCGTTAGCTGCTTCATTACCTTCACTTACATGTTACGTGAACACTGAGGGCAACACATTTACATGGATTCCCTCAACAGGTTCTTTTAAGTGATAATACGACTTCAGAATTTTTCTAGCTATATCCAATGTCAAACCTGGCGATCGCTCCCAGTTTTGTAAGTAAAATTGGTTTGTAAATAAAAACCTTTGTAAACTAAGAAATTGGACTTCTTAGAAACTAATTTATTTATGTTGAAATCTTTTAGTTTAAGTAAGTACCTAAGTGTTTTTAGTGAAGACAATGTAACAATATAGCTTCATTCTAGATATCCGCTAGCACCAAATGATGTTAGAATTATGTAAAGTGCTCATCGACCTTTGAAAAATATTGATATTCGGAATGCAAGGACTACACCGTTAAGGAGTTCTTTTGCGAATCATATCACTTCCAATTTACCAGATGTGCTCCGATTAACGACAATGAATTGCTTTGCTAAGCAATTCATTGTCGTTAATCGGAGCGCATCATTTGGTGACAGCGATAAGGAAATGTGTCATCATTGTCCGTTAACTGTCTATAATTGAAAAGTTCCATGAAGCAATCCTTGGACTCCATTATCACCCCGTTCGACCAAATGATGTTTCTTTTGTGCAAATCCATTAGTTATCTCAGAAAATGGCAAAAATGGTATACGTTTTCTTACAAATATAGGCTTACCTTCAGTTCCAAAAGCATTGGAGATGATAAAAATAACGAACATCTGCATTGAGCCTGTTTATGTCGCCCCGCTCGCACGCACGCATGCAGATCACTAGGGTTTCCATGTCATTAAGTGGAATTAATTTTGTCTATGCAGCTATCAGAAAACACGTCAATGTTAGGTAAATTGGACTGCAATTCTGTTGAAACCCAAACTATTTATACGGCCGAAAGGAGCATTATTCTTTTACAATCCAATTCTATAATGGCGGTGTAGTTATTTGTTAATTATGACACTTATTATATTATACGACTTAATTATTATAGCGATGCTTGCCGTGTGACGTTAAAAAAGTGGTGCTACATTTTATTTAAATGTACCTATTTAGAAAGGTATGTAGATATGTTGATATTCTCCGTAAAACATTTTGGTCCCAAATTATTTGTATATGTATATATAATAACAGTAAGTATATGACAGTTTAAAGTTACCGACTCGGTCACTGTACATGGCAACGATGTCCAGGTGCGCCGGTATTTGCCGTCGCTTGCGTTTATTAAAACTTATAAACATAGTTGCAATGGTATATCTCTCCGGTAGAATGCATGTGAGCCGCACACCTGGCCTGTCTCATACGAGTATGCACATCGCCGAACAGTTTCCACTGACTTATGATTGGAAATATTGGCACAGTAGAACTCTTTTTCATATGCGGCATACGTGAAGGCTTACAGCAACCAAGTGTCGATCTATATGGGTTTACCACAATTTGCTGGCAGTAGTTTGCTTAGTTACTAATTTGTCACTAATAACTTATGAGTCATAAGTAACGACACATATTATATGCGTAAAAAACCCTGAAACGTTACCACAAAATTTAATCTAGCAAACCGAAAACTTTATGCAAAAAAGCCTTCCAATTTTGGTACTGAAATGAGAACATTGCCAATACACTTTTCAACAGAATAGGTATAATAGTATATTTATTCTTAAATTTATAGCAGATAAATTGTCGGGTGTGCAGTGGAAACCGGTACTAGGATTGTTACAGCCTCCTGGGTGAAACCAGTTCGCGGGAGGGACCCTAATTACCGCACGCCGGCGATTTAGGGCAGGTGGATGAGCCGAGCAAAAACGAAAAATAAAGCCCCTAGATCAAGAAGTTATAATTATATAAAGCACGCGCAGCTTGATTTTGTTTGGTCACAATTTACAATTCCTTCTTTTTAAGCAAAAAGTTTTAGGATAAAACCTATTTAGTACACGGAGCCTTCTAAAAATGTCTTATTAGGTCCTACCGTGTGACATGCACATACGTAACATTACACAAGTCAAAATAATCCATCCATTAACCACGCTTTATACCGAATTTGATTTGTAGGTACTCATAGGTATTGTAGCTCATTCGTTTGATACATTCTTTGAGGTAGGTTTTTTGTATTTTTTCTTTAGTTTAGTATTTACATGGACCTAGTTCAAATTAGACTCGAATTCAGGTATTTTAGAGTGAAGGATCATATTAGCTACGCGTATTTAATAAAGGCAGGGGTTTCTAGCTGGTCAGCGGTATTTGGATATAATTATATGATTTATATATTTTTAACTTGATATTAAATATTTTAAAATACAGAAATCGATTAATCCGTCGGTTGCGGATGAAAGCGAAGTATGCGCATCGCGCGACTGTGCCATATTTACACAAACCAGTTTGAGGCGTTTTTAACAACTCTATCTTTTTCCAAAACTAGTAACGCTAGAGAACTGTTTTTTTTTTTGCCGAGTTACGGTTAGGGTTATAATAAAGATCGCGGTCTTGATTTAATTAATTTTCTGGCTCAACAATTACATAAGAACTTGGTCACTTTATAACATTTTTTGCTTTTTAGGAACACGTATAGGAATATAAAGAAATATTCAGCAAAATGCCTAAAACCAAAAAAAAAACCGAAGAGATCCAGACCAACCAATGGCATTATACCCTCGGCAATTTATCAACGCAATTCTCAAAAAAAAAAACTCAGCATTGCCAACATTAGGAGCATTTCCGAGAGGAGCTTTTTATTCAAAAACACGTTTCATAGTTCGAGAATTGTTCCATAATGTTCAGATGGTTTCAAAAACCTGATTTCCTTTTTAGCTTTTCACGGTTACATCGTGCATTGATGCATGTTTAAGCCTTGTTTCAGACGTACCACAACCACACGACAACCACAACCACACCACAACTACAACACGTGGTCGGGCGCATATTTTGTATTGAAAATGAATAGTACAATTCACAGGTACCACATTTTGCAGTCATTATCGACCGTGTGTGAGGTACGACATGCAGCGACACTATTCACACGTAACGACTGCTTGACCGCATTTTAACGCTGCGACGTGGTGTGGTTGTGGTACGTGTGAAACAACCCTAAATAAGGATAAATGTTTTTTATTACAACAAATTTCTAATTGTATGGGTTATCAGATCTATTAATTTTACAAATGATTGCATGGTAATGTTTTTTTACAAGATTGCGTGTTCTAAGAAAAAGCAGCAGCAATCCATTTTCATTTTGCTACCTACAAAACACACAGGGCTCGAGATGGTTTGTGCAAAGGAAGGTCGCGAGTCAAGGATGGGATGCATAATCATTTGCACGATGACGAGACGCTTAGATTGTCACCACCCCTGTTACCGCATGCATATTCACCCCTTTGTTTTCAATCTCAGTGTTGAACAAAACCAACAGCTTTTGCGTTTTGGCATAACTAATAATTACATTTTATTTAAGAGACGCATCTGATACCATTTTTCGGCAATCCAAACCAAATGGTTATTCTATCATATAATGATTTCGTAATAATAGTAATTATCAGATAACAAATAGCCATTACAAAACGATATATACAATTCAATAACTTAATCATAATTTTTAAGTATCACAACTAAAAATTAATAATAGATAAATACAATAATAATAAAAGAAATAATCATTTAATAAAATAAACTCATTCCGCGTATAGGTTTATTAGGGTTGCGGTCGAGTGCCCCTGTAAAAAGCTGTCAGGCCTATCAGCTAACTACCTAATGCTTTCTGTTTTCATCTAGATTAAGTTTCTTTATATTTTTATACAATACCGAGTTTTTGAGATCATTAATACAAAGATGTAATTGTTGTTTCAACAATATCTGCAGTAGTGTGGTTCTAACTCGCCGTATAAAGGCTTGATGACAACCACTATTAACTGGCACAAACAGGTTCTTAACGCGGCATAAGGGACTTTAAAAATCTCGCCAACTATAAGGTGAATAACTAGGAACTAGCTGCTCATCCGTGGTGTTGACGACGAAAAGTTACCTACAAAAGATTATACTTAAAAACGTCGTGTGATAATAAGTTATTATAATACATTTAAATATATTTGACGACGCGGTTAGCCAAGTTGGTAGTGACCCTGCCTATGAACCTAGCGTTTCCGGGTTCGATCCCCGGTAAAGACAAATATCTGTGTGATGAGCACGAATGTTTGTTCCTGACTTTGGATGTTTCCTATATATACATAATATATACTGAAGTATTTAAGTATGTTTATCGTACTCATAATACAAGCCTCTAGAGCTGAATTTGGAACTAGATTTGTGTAAGCATTGTCCCCTGTTTTATTTTTAATATTTATGTTAGCTTTCCGGTCGGCGATGCTGCGGTAATGTGTGGCTTTGTGCATTGCCTATTCAGCCGCGAATAGCGCTCTGTCGCGCCCCTCTAAAGATTATGTTGGTACGGCGGCATCCTGTGCAAACTTTTGTACCAGTATACACGCTTTGTACAATCGTGGTAGTACTCGTATTGTGAGCTTATATAGCCTTTCAGTTAAAACACACCCTTTGAAAAAAGAAAACGTTCTTAATTTATGTGTATGTATATGTACGAGTATATTTGCTGAAGAGAATTAGTGTGCCCTGCGGCCCTAACATGCATGCCACAAATATCAATTAAACCTGTTTATCTCTATGACTATCTCTTTCGTCAGCACTAGTGTGAGAGAAACGCACTTAGGGATAAGACGGTCTATCTTATCTTTGTGTAATGCGTGCAGTGCAGTGCTGGGCACTCTTTAGGGGAAGCATTTATAAGGATCGAGACATAAGCACATTCGATCGTTATTATTACTCATGATACAAAAAAAACTTATGTACCGTTTCTTTTTTGCAGTTAAAAACAAAACAAATGGAGGAGCTCAACACCGCTAGCTACAATGAAGTGTATGAAATCCATGACGCAGAACCCAAGTCTGAACATAGCCACAAATATCGTCACAACAAAATGGTTCACGCTCAAATTTCTCGCTTGGCGCGCAGCCAAGACCAGCTTGACGAATACCAGCAGAGTATGCAGACACAGATCTTAGACGTGCAGCGCCGGCTTGACCGCTTTGAAGAACCGAACTGGAATCTCCTTTCAGCAAAAGTAGAATTCCTTGAACTAGATACAAAAAATCTTCGAGATGAAATAAAGAATACGACTCAAAAAATATCGGACTTCGATAAAGTGCACGCTTCAATGTTGGAATTGCGTGAGGATGTTGAGAGTATTGAGAACAAGGCGGATAAAACGATTCCAGAGTTCAGGAAGGAGATTTCTAAGTTAGATATTAGTTTCGCTCAGGTAAGTCAAAGATATCTTTTTGTTTTTTACTTGTAGCCTTGTAGGTACTTACTTTTCCTGAAACTATTACTTATCTAGTATTTTGTTACAGCTCAATGCACAGTCATCATACCTTAAAGAAGATCAGGAGAATTTACGTCAATCTGTAAAGGCCATAGCTGTGAGCGTGAGCAACGCCATCGATCGCGCCGAAGGAGACCATCTTATGATTAAGAGGATTAACGATTCTGTCGCGGACCTGTCAACTAGATCCAAGCAACATTTCTATCGACTAAATGATCATATACTTAAGGTAAAATTTAACAACTGGATAATTGACTACTCCTACAATTCTTATATTTAATGAAAATATTTTAAAATGTGCGTTTCTAAACTCGATCGAAAAGAAAATGTAAGTTTAGAAAAAAATAATTTATTAGAAACGATTCTGGTTCTGAAATGCATGTCTCTTTGGTAAACTCTAATTTGTATAATAAATAGAGTATTTACAGTGCTATAATGTCAATCAGTCAATCAGAACTTAAGAGCTAGGCTGTTGATGGAGTAACGACATCTTTCCCTTCCCTTCCCTCTCTCTAGCCCGAGTCTTGATCTCTTGGTACGACACGACTTCCACTTTTTCCTTAATTTCATCCGTTTAACTTCTTGGCCTTCCCCTTCCTCTCTTTCCTTTTATTTTCTTCTTTATTTTCGTGTAGTATCAAATGGTCAACCATTTTGCCTCTTTTTATAATTAAATGGTTTTTAGCCATCATTTGTTATCAAGCTTCCCGAATCGGATTATATGTTGTTTGAAATTTTGACGTAGTGAATGTTTTGGTCATACTAATATTTATACATACATACATAGCATCACGCCCGAAATCCCTAATGGGGTGGGCAGAGCCACAGGACTTCTTGTGGCCTCGTTCGATCAATTAGTCCTAAGATGGTATGATGAGCCGTATAGTGACAGGTGATCAGTCCATCGCCCATACAGACAGTCCACCATGTTGGAGAGGACCCGTCCCTTAGTCAACTTTTACGATATGCCAGGATGATAAACATCTGCCCACATTCTATGCTATTTCTTTACTCCCAGTGCAGCAGAGGATAAACTAATATTTATGTTGAATCCAAAATCCTTAGATGTAAAGACCATTATTTCGAGCATTGCTACGAGTAGTAAGTAATTAATTTGTAGTGTCTGCTTAAGTTGCAGAAGACAAAGTCGTCACAATATTATTGTATATTTCCCTCTTTGTCTAGTTTGAAAATTCAAACTCCTACCTTGGTAATTTATTGTTTCTTGACGATGGATTTCTATTCGGTAATAAATATTTTTGTTTCCTCATAATATAATTAGATAGCCAATGGCTATACAATACGTTCTTTCTAAATGTTTCAAACATTATATTAGAATTGAGTGGTTGTGACAACCATTTTTTATTGTTACAGAGTGAAGCTAGTCATGATATTATGAATATGACAGAAAATATTCCGCTGCCAGAACTAATGGGAGAGGTAAAAGAGTTACAGCCCGTCCAACGAGAATACGAGGACCTGGTAAGCCAATTACCAAGGGATTGTTCGAGCATATCCGGTCCACCCAGCACTTATCTCATCCGACCTGGTCGAATTCCTCTCGACACCTGGTGCACCAATGGCAGCACTCTTCTTCAGCGACGCCTTAATGGATCCATTGAGTTCAATAGGAAATTTGCAGAATACACCCACGGCTTCGGCGACCCAACATCGGAATATTGGCTTGGACTCGAGTCAATGCACCAACTGACGTTCGATAACTGTTCCTCTATGAGAATCGATATGACCGACATCTATGGAGGGGTTTGGTATGGCCAATATGAGCATTTCTCCGTCGGAAGCGGTGACTTTGGCTACGTTTTGGAAGTGAGCGGCTTCGAGGGAAACGCTAGTGACGCTTTCGAATACCAAAACCACATGGAGTTTTCAGCGATCGACCGGGACAGGGACATCTCGAACACGCACTGCGCCGGCAACTACGAGGGTGGCTGGTGGTTCTCGCACTGTCAGCACGTGAACATCAACGGCAAGTACACGCTGGGCCTGACCTGGTTCGACTCCGCGCGGAACGAGTGGATCGCCGTCGCCTCCAGCGAGATGCGCATGTACCGCCGAACAGGGTGCACTTAAAGATGCTACTTACTATACTAAACTCTATCGCCTACACATAAATTATTATTATTATTGTTAGATTAGTCAATGATTTTTCCGCATAGGATTCATATTGTTTATAATTTGAGGGTTACGTAACGTATACACGATACCAAAGATAGCACATAGTAGTGTCATTGGACATTTTCCTTTGTTCATACTTATCAAGATAAGAATCGTTTTCTTTAAATAATATGCTGCTAGAAGGAAGTCTGATTCTTATTGATTTCACTCTATATATATATATTGTAATATATATTCACCATTAAATACAGTCCGCGCGCGAGCTGAGTGCCCCCGGGGCCTGAAGTAAAATGCGGGTGCAGCTCCCCCCGCCGCGCCGCCCGCACGCCTCGCCTATCATGCCCACATTGTAATGTTGTGAATGTCGCGCACGGCCTGTACTAAAAAGTTACAATTTAAAAAAACTCCTTTGTTAGGGAAATCGAGATGAACATAATTAGTATTAAAACTCAATATGTGGAGCGTGTCATACGATGATCAATGATTCTGTGTATGATGAAATTATCTTTATCAATCTTGTTTGGTTTTTGCAATTCTTCCGACCGTACTTACATGATTCTGGTCAACGATACAATTATTTCTATATATAGGTATGTAATTATTAATAATTACATAAGAATTAAATTTCTTAAGAAATGAAGAATAAGTACTGAACCATTTTAATGTCATGGGGCAGTTGAAAGAAATAAAGGTTGATTCGACTTGGCGCTATAAAAGCGTATATGGGACAACGCTAAAGTACCTATTCGTTTTCAACCACTGTGGTAATCGGGCCTGTATTCGACATTGCCTAAACGATATCGCAAATTATTTTGCTACGATATGGTAGTTTTTATTAACTTTTTGTTACGATATGGCAGCTACGACCGTATTGTTAAACCATCGCCATTTCTATCGCTTAGGGAATGTCGAATAGAAAGAGGTCGAGTAGTTATCATAGAAACGCGTTTGTAAATTTAGGCATTTAATGCATCCATTAGTTGTAAGTACGAAAAATCTTTTATCTACACCCATATCATAAAACCTCCATTGTTTAATCAAAAACCATAGGAAATGACCACCATTTTGACAACCAATTAGGAAAAACTAGTGCTGCAATGTTATTTCTTTATCGTTTTTAGTAAAGAAATGAGATTAAATTTGGAACAGCTATCAAAACTCAAGTGGGTCTCTATTCTAGTATCCATAGATATTAAACAGTTATTGATACGAAACATCAATTCAGTATGTTTTTTTAATATAAACCGAACGACATTTGATCTCGAGTGACATGAGAATAGAGACTTCATTCGCTTGTCTATGATTTAAAAAAAAATTGTCTTGACGGAGGATCGAATTGCCGCCATGTTGGTGTTTTGCTGAACGAAAGTAGAATTGTCGTTGAATTGAATAGAAAAAGTTGTTTGTAATTTACATTTTAGTTGAAAATATGAATAGTAAGTAGTCTGCTCGGAGTGTGTGTGATGTGAAAATGCGCCGGATATCGGAAATATGCAGCCACGATTGCAACAAATAACTTGTTGCCAGAAAATATTGTTTCTGAACCCATCATGGAGGATTTATAATATGTGTGTAGATAAAGTTATGTATGCAACTCTGCATAATTTGGCCTTAAAACACACGTGCGATCTTATCATGAAACTCGCCTATCGGCTCGTTTCATGAAAACCGCACTAGTGTTTTAAGGCCTATCATTATGCAACCGTTGCATAAACTACTATTTCTTTTTGCACCCTTCGCTTTGAAATCGATGGTCTTAAAATCTGATTGTGCTTATTAAAAATGTCTTCAATGCATTCCATTAGTTACTTAGCATCAGTATATAAAATTTTGGATCTTGAAACAAATACCTTCTTCAGTAAGTTAGATTTAGGAAGTTACTTTAAACCTTATTTTTAAAGAATTAGATAACAAGAGTAAAAGACTGTACGCCATTATGTAACATTATAAAATGGTGAAGAATTAAACGGTTGGAATAAGTTCGTTAGTCATATAATATTAATTTCGGTAAAAAAAACGAATGATCGTCACCGCGATAACGATTTCCACCCCTTAAATGTTAACCGATGGTGACCAATTTTTGATAGGTTGTCAGTCAGAACAAAATCTAGGTTTATACGTTTTGATTTTTTCACTATAATCAATAAATTCAGTTTTATTGTGGTTTCAGTATTCTCATACAAAACTAATTTAGGCATTATTTGACTTTCTTGATCTTTAATCAAAAAACAAAAAACGTATAGACCTAGATTTTGTTCTGACTGACAACCTATCAAAAATTGGTCAAAATCGGTTAATATTTAAGGGGTGCAAATCGTTATCGCCGATTGTATGAAAAGGGTGATTTCTGCCTTTGGTTCACAGTCCTCTTAAGCAAATTCAATGTGTTTCAGATTTGAAATGACAAAAACGAATAAAATGAAAAAATGTAACTGTTAAAAAATCCAATGCCCTCAAGACTTTATTAAATTTCAATTTCGTTTCAAATTAAACCCTTGCTTGTTTTCGCTGGAAAAGTTATGCATTGTTTAATTAGACTTATAAAAGTGATTCCAGGGCGGATCCAGGCTTCGGACCAAGGACGGGCAGTAATACCTCCATGGTTTGATTATCGCGGTTACCTCGCTCAGGGGGATCATGACTTCATGAGCCTCATGACATCCTCACTGATTCGGCTCGAAGTCGCTACACATAATGTTGTAGTGCTAGGTTATATAATGTATTTATTACATAACTTTGAAATATGTGGATTATTAACCGTTAATTCTTGAACGTTTGTGATAAGAATACTCCCGGTAAACAGTAAAAATTAACAATGTAATATACTCCCTGAGCCACTTAAATCTTTACCATTGGATTTAAACCAAATAAAGCAGTTAAAACTCATTCGATTGATTGTCTATTATTCACTGTTATCCTCACCGCTACTATTTTCTAAAGATCCACCAGCATCAGCAAAATCCAGGTCGTCATTATTCAATGCTGGATTGATGAAGGGCCGCCCCTCGCGCAACTTGTGCTTGTTATGAATTTTTTTCATTGCACGCACCTGCTCTATCTGCGCTCTGACGGATTCATACATTTCAAATTTCTCTTGTCTGAGTACGCCATCATCGATGTAATCTCTAAAATCGGTTACATTTCCTTTTAAAGCAACTAGTATCTTATCGATGGGTGTCAGCATGAGATAATGCTCGTTGTCATCCGAGAAATTTGTCGGCTTCTCCCTGGTCCTCATCAACCAGTCTTTTATAATGTAAGCCATAGTTGCGACGTAGAGGCTCGATATTTGAGTCATATTTAGCTTTTCCATAACATTTATGTTATGATTTATCCACCTGAAAGACAATAAGAAGAAAATTGATTTAAGACGAAATAAAGGCAAATACAACAAAAAATTTCTTAAAAGTATTCTGCACTCCTAAACTGTTTAATTATAAAATAAAATATGATTGTTGTAACTATGGAGTATAAAATAAATTGAGCCAAATTTGATAGCTGAAACTTAAGCCGTTTTGGAAATACAGCTGAACAAAATTGGTCAAAAATCTACCACTTTTTAGGGTATCGATATATGGGGAGCTTCTCAGGCTTATTTGTGCCATAACAACACATATTCTGTGAAAAGTCCAACCTTCTATATCTTACCGTTGCTGAGCTAGAGGCCTCTGACTAACGGACGGACGGACGGACTGAAGGACGTTGTAGGCTTAGTAATAGGGTCCCGTTGGTCCCTTCGGGTCCAAAACCCTAAAAATCAAAAACCAAACTGCGTTAAATGCGATTTAAATATAAACTGAGAAGAAAAAGACAAGTACAGTAGTCTAGATATCTGTTAAGTAATATTGAATAACTACACCATTGAATTAGTTTCAGGACCCATTAAAAATCTAGACCGGCTCACATCTTCCCAATAATGGAACCCGCACCCGTTTTACAAAAATTGTATGGAGAAGTCGATGAGAAAGGCTTACTTGTCATAATAGTACAAGTCGGTGAAGAGGAGGGGTAGGTCATGGACGAACCCGCAGCCAAAGCCCCAGGACAGCAGGCCCACGAGTGAGCCCTGCACGACCAGCGGCGCGCCCGGCACCGCCATGCAAGGCGCCAGCGTGTCCTCCTTCCGCGCCTTGCCTGCGCACAGCATACCCGGGCGCAGCGGCACCTCGTGCTGCGCCATCGCAAAAAATTATATACTTATCAACCAAACCTAAACACTACATCAACTCGTTCTTAAGAAACAAACAAACAACATGCTATACAGATAACTAAGATATTAGGGTTCAGTGGACAACACACAAACGACATCGCCTCTATTCGATTGAAATCGTTTAATTTGTACTTAGATGGCCATCATTTGTCTCTGTCTTCATGGTAATACTCATACTGCATAGACACAAAGCAGTGATATACTAACCAAAATATAATACAACGTGTTACAAAATATCCCGTAAAAAATATAATTAATTATCAAAGCCAAAAGTTTTGTTAGGTTAGGTCTTTTAAAAATTTTGTCGTTCCGCGAATTAGGTAGGCATGTACATGTATGTGTTAGGTACATTCTGCGTAGTTTACTCTTTAATTTTACTGAAATAGGGTTTGCACATCAGTGAAAATAATATTATTTCTTTATTTTTTGGGATAGGTACCGTATACGGTTCTTATATATTGTGAAGGACTCGTTATAGGTAAGGCCCTATTGAACCTCCTTTTGGCTTTACGGGTAGTTTTGTAACACCTTTATAATCGCTAAAATAATTGCGATTAGATGCCCTGACTCCAAGTCGAATACAAATGGTCTATGGTCCCGTTTGACATCGACTTTCACCTCATATTATAGAAAGGAATAAAGATGTAGTGGGGACGTGGCGCGTGTCTCCCCGATATGCCATGAAACGAATATCGCTGCCAAACCAAAATAAACCGCCGTCTCGGGGGCTATAGTATACCTGACTGCTGCGTGAACGTTCATAATAATGTTGTTGATGTCACGAGAAGATAATGCAATTGTCATAAAATTATATGTAGGTAGGTAGGTCACATCGATTCGATGTTTTGATGTTTCCTAAATAAATATAAAAAGCAATTCAAATTAACGTAAATGGAACTGGAACTGAGCCCTTACCATGAGTTTGCGAAAACCGTTCTCGCTATCGAAATCTATCGGAATTCGGAAATGCTGCTTGTTGCCGATACAAATAAAAGGGACCGAGCGATAGTTTACGCTAGCGAGAGCGGTTTGCGCAACTCATGGTACCGGTACTGGGCGTCAAGGCGTAGTTTTCAGAGACGTAGATTTACTCAACTCTAAAATACCGGTTTTGTAAAGATATAGAGATCAAATTTTCTGTTAGTAATGTCAAAAATTGTACTGCCTTTATAAAACCCAGCCAGCCAGCTTGTAAACGAACAACTTTCCAGGGAAATTTAAAGCCGGCCACTATAGCTGCCTTACTCTAACTTCGTATGTTAGAGGAAGACGCCTGTAATTGTACGCAATAAATAGCCGAGAAAATGTTGCTCGTTTACAAGCACCTTAAGACTCCGGCTGCTGGCTCGTTCTTGCCTGTTTAGTTAAAATTTCAGTCAAAATTGAACAAAAGGACACAAAACGGAACATTGGCCACACGGTAGAAATAAGCGCGCGCAAGCTAAATCTGTACGAATCTCATTGATTTGATGATTTTAGAGGCTACTCACTTTTTCATATTCGATACAGTGATTATTGCGGTTAGGACTAATGTATTGGAACGTGATCGTGCGCAGCATCGGATCTAGTTTCTCGTTCGGGAAGTATATGGAAGATCTCGGTAAGCACAACTCCGTGCCCTGGGCAACAGAAATATTTCAATTCATCATTTCGTAGATATCCGTAAATTTTCAAGGTATGTTTTAATAATAAATAAATCAGGGGACAATCTTTACACAAATCAATTCTCAATTCTCAATTCTCAATG
The DNA here is from genome assembly GCA_947859335.1 of Tortricodes alternella. Classification (NCBI taxonomy): domain Eukaryota; kingdom Metazoa; phylum Arthropoda; class Insecta; order Lepidoptera; family Tortricidae; genus Tortricodes; species Tortricodes alternella. The sequence continues at coordinate 12,863,903 of OX401970.1, read as the reverse complement.
ATTTATTGCATTCCATAATCTTACTTATACATATACACTTACATAACATATAAAGGATTATAGACCCTGTTGGGCACAGCAATTTTAAGAGAGAGGAGGCCTTTCATTCAGGTACTCGCTTATATTATAATAACATTTTTGCACCAAATGTTCTTTTAAAAGTGTGATGAAATGTGTATCGTTTTTAGTGTGTCTTATCGAACCAGGAAGTCGATCTAGTCCCAAAGTAAGCTCTAATGGCTTGTGTTATGGGTACTAGACGATGATATACATACTTATATAGAGAAATAAATACTTAAATACATAGGAAACATACAAGACTCAGGAACAAACATTCATGATCAACACACAAATATTTGCCCTTACCGGGGATCGAACCCGGGACGCTAGCTTCGTAGGCAGGGTCACTCCCAAATAAGCTAACCGCGTCGTCCAATAACATAAAATATAGGCCAATACTATACCTACCCCTTCACGTGGATGTTATGAAGTTCAAACGAAAAAACTTGACTGCATATAGCATAACCTCAAAAAGAAAAAAGATAAAATTTATTCGGCTATGCTTGTGGGGTATGGTTGTAATATGAAAATAGCAGTCGGTCACTTCAGATAGAATTCAAATAGATAAATAATTCCAAAAGGTATTTAATATATTTGTATGAAGAATTATTTATAAATACCAACATGTTACATGAGTATTTTTTGAATGCGCTTGTCAAGCCCTTTTATTGGATATCAATAATGCATATCATATCAATAATCAAAATGTCTTCAAGCACCCGCCATATTAAATTGACGTGACGTCATATACTCTGTCCCCAGATATTTTGCCTGACTACTTTGAAAAATCGTTATCTAAATCGTGTCAGTGGTTTTGCTCTAGGTGGTAACTAATGGAGTGATAACATACATACATGCTTAGATGATACATACGGTTTGGTATCATAATGACTACATTGTCAAAACAACCAAATCATCATAAGGTCCAGATCTCAGAAGGACCATCTCCGTAGAAAGCCTATATCTCCGAATGACTTGGTAGCAAAACGACTGGTTCTCGAAAATACCACATCTTTAATTGACCACATCTCAAAAAGACCAGGTAGCAAATTAACTAACTGAATTTGTTTCTGTGCAATTTCATAGGATTCTTTTGTTTTGTACACATCTATGCGAAGGCGTGGGTAAAAGCTAGTTACGTATTATATTTTGATTTTAAAATGTTACGCAGATTCTAGCTCTGATTATACCAACATTTTGCGATCTAGTCGTTTTGCTACCTGGTCTTTTTGAGATATGGTCTATTAACGATTTGATCTTTCCGAGAACCAGTCGTTTTGCTACCAAGTCATTCGGAGATATATGCTTTTTACGGAGATGGTCCTTCTGAGATCTGGACCTTATGATGATTTGGTCGTTTTGCAAAGTAGTCGTTAAGATACCAACCCATACATACATACTCGCAAAAAACATAACCCTCCTTTTTATTTCGCTGCAGTCGGGTAAAAAGCATAATTAATACTCGTACACGGGGCCAAAACTGCGATCTTGCCGCGGACGCGAAGTCCTCATTTACAAAGCGCCGACACTACGTGAAATGAGCGGAGAGACCTCTCACCGTGTAGTCGCAACGTCCCCAACCAGTTACGTAGGCTGTTTGCTCCTTTTCTAGTTTCTCTAGGAACTGTCTAGGACCGTACGTTGGAATCACCTTCTGACTGCACCTGAGATAAATTCCATCCAAACATTGCGTCAAAGAAGAAATAGATGCGTCCACGTACATACACATAATTTAAATATATTTGGTCCTATTAGGTTCAGTTTCTATTTTAATACGTTACGTTACGAGTATCCTAAAATCGTTTATATATGATACCTCACTCAATTGGTTTTGATAATTTACTTTTTAATTATTTCAATTATGTCGTCAGAAATCGACTATTTATCTAACGATTGCTCACTCATTCATTAAAATCCAAGAAGGCAAAGAACTGCTAGGTGGGCACAGAGAAACAGATATACATGCACAGTCAAGTCAAAACTTAAACTTAACTTTAAACTTAAAATAAAGTAGGATGTGACTAGCATGTGCTAGTCACATCCTAGTCACATCCAACATCCATCCAGGTATGTACCTGAACTTGATATTCTCGTAGAGTCTGAGCAACGCCAGGTCGGCCTGCAGCGTATAAGGGTTGAAGTCCTGGTGCAGCACCACCACCAGCACGGTCAGGTAGGCCTCGCCGCGGTCCGCGTAGCTCTCGCCGGCCACTACGCCTAGCTCCCACGTCGGCACACTGTGCAATCGCAAACCTAATTCATAATTCATATCGCCATCATTATTATTGCAGGCACAGGCCTCATTACTAGTGGCTCCGTGAGCTGTAGACCTCACGGCAAACTTAACTTGGCCGTTGGAAAACTGATATCCCCATACATCGACATAGGTTGCAGTCAGTTTACCAACACCGCAAATTAGTTTGTAATCACAAAAACCCCCATAACATCGCATTTGAACAACATTTGAAGAAAAAAATCGAAAAAATGAATCGACAAAAAAAATCTAGGTACATAATAATCGACCCTGCTCACAAAATTTCACGAGAATCAGTCGAGAACTGCGGCCTGTTATCGCCTTTTGTATGAAAAACCGTAGGTTAACACTCCTCTTAATAAAAAAATGGTCTGATGACAAAAAGAAAAAGCGTGGTTGACCTATTGATACTGCGAACAGAACAACGGTTATTAACCGACTTCAGAAAAGGGGGAGGTTCTCAATTCGTCGGAATCTTTTATTATTATTTTATTAGTATTATATTACTTACAATTTCTATCTAAAATTCATCTTTTAACTGCTTTATTCCCATCATATATTTTAATCCTTACTCCTCTGCTGCACTGGAAGTGAAGAAATAGCATAGAATGCGTGCAGATGCTTATCATCCTAGCATGTCTTAAAAGTCGACTAAGGGACGGGTCCTCTCCAACATGGTAGATTATCTGTATGGGCGATGGGCTGATCACCTGTCACCATACGGTTCATCATACCATCTTCGGACTAATTAATCGAACGTGGCCACAAGTAGTCTTGTGGCTCTGCCCACCCCATTAGGGATTTCGGGCGTGATGCTATGTATGTATGTATGTATGTATGTATGTATATTTTAATGCTAGACATTCATTAAAAAGTTGATAGTACACTCGTTCCAAAGCTGTTGTAAGCAATAAGTAAAAAACTACGAAGGCAAACAACAAAGCAACTAACTTGAGCAAAGGATGAGCTACGGTTATGATCAAGTTGTTCGTCAGGATTGCGGCGGTGAGGTAGTGGGCGTGCCTGCGCCGGATGCTCGCTACGTAGGGATGCTCCAGGATCGACACCCGTGCCCCTCGGAAAATCTGACACATCATCAATCTCGTCATCATTACTACACTAAAATACTCATGTAGAATTTTGTATAAATACTTATACCAAAACTTGTTTTCAATATAATTCAATTTTAGTGATTGATTGACCATTGATAAGGGGTCGTCCATAAATTACGTAACGCAAATTTCTCAAAATTTTGACTTTGTGTCATACATGTTAAGGCCAGAGGGATCAAACTATCTCCATAAAAAATTTGATCAAAATAGGTTCAGCCGTGAAAACATAAGAGACAGACAAAGGTACTGTCTCTCACAGGTAAGTAAGGGACCTTGGGCGCGTGAGTCAGATTCGCACTTGACCGGTTTTTTATATAGGTCACTTCCTGTTAAAGGAGTGTTAGGCAACTGAGGAGGGGATGTGTCTGCGCATTTGTAAAATCGCGCACGAAAGAGCTTGACTATTGTTTAACCTTTTGGCCGCCAAGCATGTCTGAGAAGTAACACGAATTTCAACTTTAAGTCAAGGTAATGAAGGACATTTTTACCCTGTATTCGCTGACGGCTGCAGCCGACTGTGGCGGTCAAAAGGTTATTAATATAAGTGTAATGTTTATTGTAGACCTAGCTTCTGACGAACGAAAATTTTCCACAACTTATCTCCGAAACGACTGGACCTAAAATTTCAAAATAGTTCTCTACCTATAGATACAGGAAAACCTATAAGAAGTCTATGGTATTTTAAGTAACACAGGAAATTTCATATAATCACGGAACCCTCTCCACGCGAGTTTAACTCGCGCTTGTCCGATTTTTTGGGTAACTTTTTACCCCTCTGGCAAAACGGCCATGTTCGCTTGAACCTGGCTTTGGTAGCGGTGCGCTTTGATTTGTGTCTGAGGCTTACTTTGCGATTCAGGACGGGAGTGTCTCCGATCCTTGGGTACCCGAATACGCTGAATAAGGGTTCGCTGATGATGTCCTTCTTCATCGCCTGGCCGTCGGTCGTCGAGGGCTCTGAGTCCGTCGACGAATCCTGGTCGTGGGCCATTAAATCGTCATCGTCGGTCGTGAAATCCTCGTTGTCGGTCGGCGACTCCGCATCCTGCGCGAGGCAAGTCGCGGCTAAAACAACTTTCAAAGCAGATGAAAAAAATTGAACAAAACCAGCCAGCACCCAGGGGGGCTAGCACGACATCCCCGCGAGCTGTTTGTCGCTCAATGCGTCTCTTTCAAACTTATCAAATATGTAAAGGATGCTGAGCGACACATGACTCGCGTTCAGGTCGTGCTAGTCGTGCTGATATTTCAAACACGTATTAACTCAAGAAACCGAAGTAGTTTGTGTCGAGTTAATTGTTTTTTGAATTAAGAGGACCGTGAACTAACTTTTCATACAAAAGGCGATAACGATTTCCACCCCTTAAATTTTAACCTATTTTTACCAATTTTTGATAGATTGTTTGTCAGAACAGAATATAGGGGTATAGTAAACGTTTTTGAACTTTGATTAAAGACCAATAAAGTCAAATAATCACCGAAAATCGTTTTCGAACAAAAATAAAACTTTATTTATTGATTATAGTGAAAAAACCAAAACGTATAAACCTAGATTTTGTTCTGACTAACAACTTATCAAAAATTGGTCAACATCGATTAACCTTTAAGGGGTGAAAATCGTTATCGCCTTTTGTATGAAAAGCCGTAGGTTCACGCTCTTCTTAAGAGGGCACCGACCGTCCAGTGGCGCCCTCTTAAGTATTTTTTGTCAGAAACCAAGCCACACTCAATTGGAAGCAAGTAAATGGGATTGGTTGGGTACTTACTTACGAAATACGCAATCAATGAGTTGCCGCTTTCCATTCTCCATTAAACGAGCCTCGACTAATGACAGAATGCGCTATCTAGTAGGCTACGACTCATCGCTATTCATATGTAGGGACCTACTCGTAGGTACTAGAAACCTTCCTTCTCATTAAGGCCCGTCACACACATTCGTTTTCCTGATTCGATTTCCGAATCCGTTTTCCGTATGCGGACACCCCGAACGCAAGCATTTCATATAAATAGTTCTACATGACACACACGTTCGTTATTTTTCCGTACGGAATTCCGAACGGAATTTGTTCGAATGTGTGTGTCATGTAGAACGATTTATATGAAATGGCTGCGTTCGGGGTGTCCGCATACGGAAAACGAATTCGGAAATCGAATCAGGAAAACGAATGTATGTGACGGGCCTAAGTATAATAAGCTTGTAGGTAATCAGGGATCACAGACGACATGTTTTAAGTACCTACGTTTCAATTACCTTTTAATACTACTAGATAGTACCCGCGACTTTGTCTGCGTAGAATAATAATTTAAGTAACCTATGTGCTTCTCCAAAGTCCAATCTATCTCTATACCAAAACTCATCAAAATTGGCTTAGCGGTTTAGGCTTGAAAACGTAACAAACAGATCTATCTCTATACCAAAACTCATTGAAAAGTAGTTCAGTGGTTTAGGCGTGAAAACCTAACAAACAGAGTTACTTTCGCACTCATAAAATATAGCTGCCGCCCGCGACTTCGTCCGCGTTAAATTCGGTTATAATTATGCCTTTGGGAAATTCCCTATTTCCTATTCCAGCAGCCAAGGTCTACCTATATACGACGTTTCGTGAAGATCCGTTCATCCATATGGAGCTGAGTGGTAACAAACATACAGATACACGCACACACTCACGCACACGCACGCACACTCACACACACACATACGCACGCACGCACGCACGCACGCACGCACGCAGGTTAATGCTAGGCATTAACTATTGATATCGATTTTTCTGAGTAGGAATCATTGTAAAAAGAATATCAGAATAAAAAGCCGTCCTCTTTTCATAAATGTGTAATAAGATAAATAGTTAAATGAATACAATAAAAGCTCGCCCGAAAATTTGTTGGTGGAGGTACCTTTTTTACGGTACCACGTACGTGGTGCGTAGGATTCATTACTTGGTAATTTTGCTTATTTATTTATATGCTTTAGATATGGTACGACAGGTGAAATAAAAATTAAATAATTTAGATCACGTGTTTTACCAGAGTATGGCATGAAAAAATACACAAAGAATTAAATTAAAATGACCTGCCATTAAATTAACAAAGTAATAAATGAACTTATCGCGATCATGCGTACATGCCAATTAATTAAAAGTATTTAACATTATAACTGCAACACCATGCTTGCCTGCTCTTAAAAACATGATAGTCGTAGTGGACTTTAGTCACCTATAGCTATAGTATTACGAACGTGTTGCCTGAATGTGTTAGGCTTTACCAGTGGCGAAGCCTGCTTACAAGCGGATTCTTGACGGCTTTACTAAACTAGAAAGCTACGGCTAGCAGTCAATGAAGTCCATGTTACTCTAACTAAATGTCAGACTCGCACGTACGGTGCTTATTCTTCCGGCTACCCTTAGGAAATATTTGACGCTTCGCCACTGGGCTTTACTAACTACTAAGTACCTAGTAAATTGCGTAGTAATTTTTAAAGTTAATGTTGGTTGACCTTCGTACATATCTTTTATCCTTTCAATTATCGTACTTGAAGGTCGATAGTTGGCGACACGGGTTGTTTCGAGCGACTTCAGTCCTTAGCCAGTGTGGTGGTGCGTGCCTCGCTGGTGCTGGGTGTGGCGAGGCGGACGCGCGCGCGCGGCGGCCACGCGCCGGGGCGCGCGCGCTCCATCAGCCCCAGGCACGACGCAGCGCTCAGCGCGCTGGCCGCGCTCGCGCCCGTGAACGCCCGCGTACTCGTCGTCGAGAGCGAGTGCACAGATATCAACTATAGAGGAATTGGTTCGTTAACGTATGCCGATGCTGCTGTGACTACTCCACTTAGCTAATGGCGAATACAAATCTCTATTATAAGTTTGGATCAGGTGATGTCAATTGAGGATCATATAACCCATCTATTCATATTTCAACGGTGCTCCTGTTTTACTAGCATGGATCCTATTTTAACATACAGAAGCAGTCGCAACTTGGATAATTTGTATTTAATTTTTACTAAACTTTATTATTTAAATTGTGAATGTTCTTTTTTTATACATCTCTGTTGACAATATCCCCTACTTATTTACCCGTGGTCCCACCAACATGTCCCCCTGGTGGGTCAACGTGTAATATTTTTCCCCGTGATGAAATAAAATTACCCGTGGACCCAAGGGGACATGTCGGTGGGACCACGGGACATAGGGGGACAATGTATGCTTTGTACAAAAAAATCATCTATCAATCTATCTAATGAAGCGGAGGTACAAGCACAAACCTTAGATCTTTGATGTAATAATGGGACATTTTCTGACGAAGAATTGTTGCTCATAATACTCCGGGAGTGGTAGCCCTGTGCCATTTGAAGGAAAATCAGCATCGCCACCGCCAACACGGCAGCGTACACAAAGAACTCTGTGGCCTACAATAAATGGATACTTTACATAAGCTACATATGGGTATTATAAGATAGAGGGTCCGATTCGAAGCAGTGTCGCTTAAATTTAAAAGAAGAGACTTTTAAACTAGTGAACACACTTTCGAATTGGCCCCACTACCAAGATGAAATTGATTTGAGTCTGGCTAAAGAAATTAAGCAGCAACAATTTAAAGCGATGATAAATATTAAATATTGATCTGATAATTATACACTTTGCATGTTTCTAGTAAATACTGTTAGATAATCCTAATCCGTGTTAGGATACTACGCGATCTAAACTACTTATTGCACACACGGTAGTGAGTGCCCTCAAGTTCTCTGACTGACAACCACTGAAGAGTGAAAGAGATCGTGCTATAGTTTGGCCACAAGCGCTGTACCGCGCCTTAGGTAGCTGCGCGGCAAGACGCGGAGTGCCCGCGACGCGGGAAAGGGGCGGTGGGGGGGATATTCCTATACATTGCCCTTCCCTCCGCGCGTCCGTCGCCATCCAAGGCGCGGTACAGTACAGCGCTTGTGGCCAAACTATACCGTCAGTAACGTCGAACTTTATGGAGTATGAAGCTAGGTACAATGAGATGCCCGTAAATGTCCGCTCTCAAGACTGATACCGCATTCAATTAAGGTTTATAGCATAAGAAAGTGCCTACTTTAGTTTGGCATCAGTCATGAGGGCAGACAAAACATTAACGACTCATATTTTTGTACGCATTTAAGGTCTGTTCGGCGAGAGTTGATAAAAAAAGTTAAAAGTCAGGGCTTCTTAACTCATTACATTTTTACCGATGATAATAAAAAATTAAAGGGAAAAAATATATTCTTTCCATAGAATATTATTATTGAATAGCCTAACTGTATAAACAGAAAGCAACACGCGAACAGAACACCCCAACGACACACTCGAAGCCAATGACATATTATATGTAGAAAGACACAAGTCATACCCGTACTCAACGCGTTTTAAACATGTGTCATAGATATATTTTTTCTTTTTCGTTTCTTTGGCCGAAGCCAGTGCAGATTATTGAATTTATGTGACATTTGACGCGCACATATCAGACATTAATTTGCAATATGGCAATTGTGTATATATGACCAAAACAAATATATTTTTTTCGCCGCCGTCCGCTCGGCGCGGCACCGCAGTTGACACCATCTGCGTCCCTCGTACCACGAAACTCAGTGCGCGCGGCGATAAGCCACGCCCGTCATACATTTTTTAGATAGTTAAGCGACAGTCGCTATTTCGAAACGACATCATAATATTTATCAACTCTCGCCGAACGGACTGTAGGTACATACTAAGTATTACCGCGTTATATTGGCCAAGGCCAAGCTCTAGGAAACACATCTTACTCTAGATTCAAAAATCTTAGTCTGCGCCACGAGGATCACAATCAAATTGCCGAAGGCGACCGACACGTACCACGCCGCTATCGTTATAGTTTTCATACTCTTTGGTGCCTAAAAACAGAAAATAAACTCGTAGTATTTCACCTTAAACAGCGGCCCTAACATGCATGCCACAAAGATAAATTAAACCCGTGTATCTCTATGACTATCTCTTTCGTCGGCACTAGTGTGAAAGAGACGCACTTAGAGATAAGACGTTATATCTTATCTTTGTGTCATGCATGTTAGGGCCGCAGTATAAAGCTGTTTAATATATTCATCGCTTTGGTAAGTAGGTACTTAATTAACTATAAATGGACTTCAATTGTTTTACAGACAACTAAGTCGATAGGCTGCTAGTTTACAGACGTGACTATTCCTTAATTATTCCAACATAAATTTAAGTTTTATTCCAGGGAAATTATAATTGGTATATATACAATATGCTGTAGAGTAGCTGACCTCACCCAGGGTCAAGTTATATTTAGTCTACCATAGTTAGTTAGCAACCTATACATTACCAATAGCTACTCGTATAAGACGCGTAACCTGTGTGAAGGAGAACTCCAGGCCGGAGACGGCGAACATGATCTCCGCGATGGAGACAAGCAGGTACTGCGGCACGATCCAGTAAAGCTGCAGCTCGTTGGGCGGGTTGGGCGCGTGCAGCACGGCCGCGTCCAGCCGACCGAGGCGCTCGCGCAGGCAGAGGACGTACACGCCGCCCGCTCGCAGCGCGCCCTCGCCCGCGCCGCACATCTCCGCGCCCGCGCTCTCCGCGTGCCACACGAACCTTACCACGCACCGCGCACACGACACCATGTAACGGTGCAATTAAATGATGCGTAATAGCACGAGCTGAACCACGGACGGCCAAACAAGACAATAGGGAAGATGCATAATCTTTTTTTCATATTCTATTGGAAAGTGCTGAGTAACCGATTTGTGTACGCAACACATTATTAAGTTGTTTGGCGTTGTTTATTTTATGAGTCATGACGCTTTTAAAAAGTCATTGTTCATACCACTCGCATAAACACTCCATACAAAATGGACGACAACTATGAAGTCACAGCATTCGTTAGACTGTACAAATGTATGGCGCTTAATAGAAATCTACAATTATTTCCGAAAATACTGTTTTAGACCAACATCGTAGAAATAAAATATGACATAAATTTGATGAGGATGTCCAAAAAACTAAAATCAGTACTATAACCCAATGTATATTAAATTATGTCAATTAAAATATTATGTCAATTAAATTATTTAATAAACTACCAGAAAACATAAAGAATGAAAACAACTATATTATTTTTAATAAACAATTAAAGAAGTTATTGATCTCAAAATGTAATTATACGATAAAAGAATACTTAGATGAAATGTCATAATTAAAATTATAATGCAAATATTTTTTGTTCTCTAATTCTAAATAAATGTAAAATATTCTATGTGAGTTAAGTTAGTTAAGAGATTAATGTAAACTATTTTTGTCGTATATACGAAAAAAAGATGAAATGTTATAATTATAATTATAATGCAAATAAATTTTGTTGTCTAATTCTAAATAAATAATTATAAATAGGTAAATGTAAAATATTCTAAGTAGGTTAAGTTAGTTAAGAGATTAATGTAAACTATTTTTGTCGTCTTCTCTCTAAAATTGCTGTGCCCGACAGGGTCGACAATGATCTACAATAACATACCTAACATCTGTAACACATGTGGGACGCAATAAAGTATTCAGTATTGAGTATTGAGTATATTTTATACTAATTTTGACCCCCAATAAAATAAAAATGAATAGTCAAAATGATCTGCTTTTTTCTGTAATAAGCTTTTGTGTACATTTACGTTCCCCATTGACCTTGGATGGAAAATGTATGGCCCTCCGTGGCTCGGCTCGTGCTGTACACGTATTAACTGCTCCTTGGTAGGCCGCACATTACAAGAATTATCTCGGAAGGAAGACGTCAGAATACACTCCTCGTATACTATTTGTACTAAACCCAGCAGACAATTAGAATTTTGCCGGGGGTCTCTATTACTGGTTCGGTGCGCATCAGAAATGTTAACATAAAATCATGACAATGTGCGGCCGGCCCCGTTTTATCACAAGGCCAGCCGAGACGGCCATACATGACAATTGATCTTGACTGGAAAATGTATGGCCGTCCGTAGCTCGGCTCATACTGCGAGTCGTTTAATTGCACATTTGAAAAGAAAAGATGACGTATCCAGATACAAGTAGCCGTAGCTGCAAGACCTCAAGTTATGATGTTGTTCAGAGGTGGACGGGAGAAATAGCTGTATACTTATTTTTTTTAATTTAAATAAAAACTGTTTCTTTTTAATACTATTCCATGTTATTTTATTATGCGCAGAACACATCTATGGACTCGCTGCCTAATCTAGACTAAACAAAAATACTCCTATTGGTTTTAATACAAAAGATGATAGAACCGGAGGCCTATTGCCTCATCCCCATCCCATCCCTATTCCCCATCCCCCCTAGACTGGCAGCACCTCTGGTGTTGCAGATGTCCATGGGCGGCGGCGACTACTTTCCATCAGGTGGGCCGTCAGCTCGTTTGTCAGTCAATTGACATTAAAAAAAACTTCTTGTATTACAATACCCACTATTACTTGGAATTTTTCGCTAACCGAACTTTCCATTTAGAGCATAGCACAAATTCTAAACATAGATTCACGTATAATGAATCTTTAAATACCTACACAAATTATGATCATTTCAGCCCAGGGTAAGTTGGACAAGGAGATAAGGCCCAGCTTTCCGAACGCTGCCCAGCTGAGTCCGATTCAATGATTGACCTCTTTCTCAAAGGACCAAACTATTTAACTGGACTGTTTGTCCCAGGTACCTATGCATAATCGTCAACAACTTCGAGCGTAGAGTTCCGATTTTCACGAGAGTTGGCAGTACATGGATATATCGACATGATATTCGTCTTGTCCATGTTCATTTTAAGGCCAACCCGCCGCTCAATTACGCAACACCAAGTGGTATCGCTTTCACGAAAAGTAAACCAATTGTGCCCTCATTTACACAGAGTTAAGACGAAATTGGTTTGCATTTCGAGCCAAACCGATACCAATTGTGCTGCGTAATTGAGCTGCCGCTCGGAGGCTATAGGTCATCCAGCATTGCAATAAGGTCCTCCATGGTCTCAGCGATGACTACAAGGTATGCCATGAGTACATAAATATATACCTAATTACATTATAATTTATTTTATTGTATTAAGTTAATACTCGTACACATTAGATAGACGGTATTTCATGTGGGCTTTTTAAGGTCACCGTAAGCCGATTTATATAAAAAGCATGCAACTGCCCGCTCGTCGTGGGGAGACATGGTTGTCCCTTGGTTGTAATAATGTTGATGACAATGATTTCCAATCAGGGGGCGTATTATGAGCTCTTAATTCCAGGCAGTTGCCTGTAAGCTGAACTACCTGGAAAATTCGTATTATGAGCGCGGTAAATAGGCCTTGTTCGAGGCAGCTCAGTTTACAGTGGAAACTGCCTGGAATTAAGAGCTCATAATACGACCCCAGGGATGGATTCTCTACTTGCCAGGGATCCCTTCCACGTCGAGCACCAGGCTTTGCACGCTAGAGTCACTGGCTGTACATACTTGCCTGGCTGCAGGCTCATGTAGGCCGACTCCCCGATGTGGTCGACGGGGGCATCGGACACGTAGTAAATGTCACTCAGTCTTTTCTCCGTTTCAACTGTTATCGTAACGTTCTTTTTCGGGCCCGTGTCACCCACGTAAACGACTCTGAAAAACTTTTACTTTATAATAGTAGCAAACTTGTAGGCTGCAAAGGAAAATTGTATAATCATAGTAAACATATCAGCCGAAACAGCCCACCGATGCACCGTTACGCCCTGTACCAAGGATCGCCACAATGAAAATCGACTGATATACTACATTTGAAATTATAAATAATGATTACATGTTTTCAGATTTCCGTAAGTACCTACCAAAAAAATTAAAAGCTAAACACGGTATAAATACGCCGTCTTTTACGGCTTAATACATCAACTCGATGAAAATGCCCCTCCGGCCGTTTTCGCAACAGGTTGCGAATTAAGAATTATTATTATTACCGTTCGGTCGGTCCGGACTAGTTGCGGTTCAGGAAAAAGTTCTCTTGATTCGCAACTGGGTGCGAACAAAGAATAATAATTCTTAATTCGCAACCAGTTGTGAATCGCAGTTGCGAAAATGGCCGGAGGGGAAAATGCTATTAATAACGCGGATTTCTATTGCGATTTCAAATAGCTTTTTAATGGTATCAATTCAGACTAACTTATTTGCGATTAATTGATATTCAGTCCAGTTCCGCTCTAGGCTAGGCTCCTATTTTTCTAACTAATAGTTATTTTATATTATAGCCGATACCGTGAGGTTAATCTCAACTTGAGGTTAACTTGTAGGTAATTATGGTGTGGCTTGTCCATACGAATTGAAACCAATGTTCAACTAATATGGTTAGTATCCTCGGAACTAAAGATTAGGTACATTGGAAAAATCGGTAACTAAGTAAAATCGCTAAATAGATCCTTACTTGAGTTTCGGTTTTCCAGTTAACGATTTTGAAAACGGATTCGGGTCCATGTAGTACAAAGATATTTGGTCGTCTGAATTTTGCCCAATAACGACAGGCATGAACTGTAATATAGAGTTTTCATTAAGATACATCTTATGATACAGGGGCTTATTTAATTAAAAACAAATATTTTATAGCCCAGGCCCTGTTGAGAAAGAACATAAGACATGCCATCTTTGCAGAAAAATCGTAAAATTAATCTTAAAATAGATTTAGCATAGTAATCATTACATGAGCAGCGACTGTTTTCAGGTCAACGCGGAGAGCGTGGCGCTTCATTGCGCGGCCGGCGCAGTTGGGGCTGCAGGCGGCGCTGAGCGCGAACGCACGGTGCGCCAGCGGCGCCAGCAGCGCCGTGCCGTGCGCCTCCACCGTCGCGCCGCCCTCCCCGTGCGCCCTCACCTCCACCGCGCACCCCAGGGTGTTCAGCAACACGAGCCCCGTCTGGTGCCGCCCTGGCAGCTGCAGCGTCGAACGCTGCACGAATATAACAAACTAAGTTAATAACATTCCCCTTTCTAGCTATTAAATGAATGACGGTAGGTTTCGTCACTGTCTATCGTGTAGGCCTCCCAGCACGTCTAGCACAACCTGCCCGTGACTCATTTGTCAGTTCATCCCTTACATATTTGACTAGTTGGACAGAGACGCACTGAGCGACAAACGACTCGCGGGCATGTCGTGCTAGCCTCCCTGTTCTCGTTTTATAAGATTTTGTAACATTACGATTATTAATAATCGCAATTACTTACTAACATTCGCAAGAAATTATGTTTCTCTCGTACATTTCAAAGCACTTAATGAGCTCAATAAAGTCGACTATCGACTTATCTCATAAGAGCATACAAGCTCTATCATAAAGTTAAGTATTATACTTTGAAATTTGTAATCAATATAAATTCAATTAGCTTAGTTTGAGTCTTTGAGTTTACTCTGTTCAATGACTATATAACCTCTATTCCGATCTGAAGTATCCCAGCGGAGACGAAGGCCATCGAGGCGAGAATGCCACCAACGAACATCTTGTGCAACGGCGGGATGTCGGGCAGCAGCGGCCAGGCCCCGCCGGGGCACACCGGGATCATCAGCAGCACCATCGCGGGGTTCATCACTTGCAGCTGATCCGGCATCAGTGTTACCCCGAAAACTTCACTTCGGAGTCTAGAAGCTTGGAAAGTCCATCGTGAACCCTGTAGTCAAAGTTCATGTATTACAATGAAATGAATTTTGTATATGAGTTTTTGTATGAAAGACGGCAGAACCCCGATGTAAGCTTGAATTACTGACTGGCAATAACTATGCAATGAGTTCCACAGATAAGTATTCATTCGTGTCGCATCACTCCTCGATTAAGTTTTTCTAAATACAAATCAAGAATGGTTTCGTTCCAGCGTGTTTCATAATTGATAACAAATTAATATAATAAAAACTAGCTAGTTAATCAAGCTAAGCTGAAATCTTTTTAGATCAAAAAGGATTTGAACACAAAACACCTGCCAACATTTGTTCGTCGAAATTAGAACAGCCTGTATTTATTAGTTTCTAGAAAACGTTAGAATAATCCCTAAGCGAATTACCCAGATATGAGAGTCCCATAAATCGTACTTTTGCCCTGAAATACAGCTGTTCCGGTATCGTAAAGCCTAAAAAAATGCCCACATAGAGCTGGACTCGCCTATAGTTATGAATGCGATCAGGACTGGAATACCTTTACTGTAATAACACGGACGGAGCATTATAGACCGAGTGAGTGAAGCGAGCGAAGCGTCTCCGTTTCAGCTTGGGCAAAAATGCTTTCGTATGTCCAGCGTCTGTCCATTTGTTCTCGTCCACAGGCCGCAGTTCTCAACTGAATCTCGTGAAATTTTGTATGTTCAATTATTATATAGATTTTTTTTGTCGATTCAGTTTTCCGATTTTTTTCAAAATGGCGAAGTTATGGGGGTTTTTGCGATTCCAACTTATTTGCGGTGTTGGTAAACTGGCTTAAACCTATGTCGATGTATAGGGATATCCGTTTTCCAACGGCAAAGTTACGGTTGTCGCGAGGTCTACTGCTCTCGGAGCCACTAGTAACTACACAAACCTGTTGATCAAACAGAGACCAAAAGATAGGCACTGGCAGGTAGAGGTATAATATGGAGAAGACGACTTTCATGTCCGCGACTAGCTTGTGGCCGTACTTCTCGACGGAATAGTCCAGCCAGTGGCAGCGCGCGGGTCCGTCCGACGGCTCGCGACGCAGACTCTTGCAAGCGGCGTACTAAAACCAACTCACATTCGATCTACACGACGACGCGGTTAGCCTAGTTGATTGGTAGTGACCCTGCCGCCGAAACTAGCGTCCCGGGTTCGATTCCCGGTAAGGACAAATATTTGTGTGATGAGCACGAATGTTTGTTCCTGAGTCTTGGATGTTTCCAATGTATTTAAGTATTTATTTCTCTATATAAGTATGTATATATGTGTCTAGTACCCATAACACAAGCCTTTTGAGCTTACATTGGGACTAGATCGATTTGTGTAAAGATTGTCCCGTTATTTATTTATATATATATATTTACACCTTTCGTTATGGCTGCTCTTCGCATTGGGCCAACATGGCCGAATCAATGGATGAATGTTGGGCGCTTGTTTGGACACGCGTACCATCATCGTCACGAATTATTTTGATGTAACGACAACTGACCGATTACTCACTAATATAGCCCATGTTGGCCACACACGGACGAATATACTCGTGTGTACCTATATTCACCCATGTTGGCCGAATATGAAGAAGAGCCATTAGAAAATAAAGAATATATAGTATTAGTTGCGCATGTAGAAATCCAAGAACTTTATAGCCGACTCGTTTAAAAGCCTCAGGCCCTGAATACGACTTTTTCAATTCCACGTAAAAGGCCGCCTTAATTAAAGAATATACATACTGAACATATATATACGTAGTTCGTAGTCAAAAGACCTATAGTTGGCAACTTGTGGAAAAATACTCCGAAGCTTCCGAAGTGCGGAACCCCAAAAATAAGTAGACAGTCAGTAGTGGGTACGGGCAGGCGACCTTATTAGTTAATTCAGACTTACCCACGCACATGACACGAATTTCAGAGTAACATTCTCACGTGGTTCTTTTATTCTGTACCAAGGTTTACCCGCAGCGAAAATAACTGAAACAAAGAGAACCAACTTAGGTAGGTCCACTTTAAAAACTATTAAAATAATAATTTGGAAACGCAAGGTTGGTTTAATGTTTTTATTTATCAATAGCTTAAATAATTCCTGGTCAAATGCGAGTCGGACTCGCGTGCAGGGCGTTCCGTACATACATGTTTTTCGCTTCAACATTTATCGTTTCCCGTGGAAATTCAAAGACTTTGGATTTTCATTTAGGTCGTCCTGTTGACTTCTTTGTATCAAGGTTACTATCTAAATGTAGTGCGTCGGATGTTAAGGCTATCTACGTTATAATGTATGGCTATAGGCCTTATGTGGAGAGGAACAATATTTGTACAGATGGAGAGCAGCACCAGCAGCGCGGGAAAGCCGAAGCCGAGCGCGTAGCAGGCGTCGTCGCCGAAGCACATGACGCCGCGGCGCAGCATGGGCGTCACCACCATACCCATGAACCCACCCAGGTTCACCGTGCAGTAGAAAGTTGAGAAGAACCGCTGCAGACGCTGGTTCTCCTCCGGCAGCCGGAACTGAATTAATTTTATTTATTTATTTGTAAGTATCAGCTACGCCGACTATAGATGACATTACCTGCATCATCGTCATGATCACCATCGGCCTATATACGCCCCACTGCTGGGCAAATACTTCCTCTCACAATGGGAGGAACCGGGCATTATTAGGCCCCACGACTTTACACACATCGTCTTATTACTTCGCAAGAGATCAACTGTTAGCTAATAGCACTAGAGCAACTTGCACCAATATCTTAAATTTGATTAAAGTCGTAAAACCTGATTTAAGACTGACAGTAGGTACCTACATTATCAATTTATCACCCGACTAAATAGTAGATGTACTTAAGACCAAACAAGATTTACGACTATCTTTTTGGTACAAGTGGCCGTTAATAAATTAGCGGCCCTAACATGCATGACACAAAGATAAGATATACCGTCTTATCTCTAAGTGCGTCTCTCTCACACTAGTGCCGACGAAAGAGATAGTCATAGAGATAAACGGGTTTAATTTATCTTTGTGGCATGCATGTTAGGGCCGCTGGTGGACTGAACAATTAGGCGGAAAAGTAGGATCTTTAATAAACCCGCAGCAGTTAGTATGCTCTAGGTAAATTCATGTGCATAAAGCATTACCCGGGACCCGGGTGTTCAATAAATATTTCGTTAAATTCATTGTTGCTGTTTTAACTTCTCTTATGTTACCTCAGCGCTCGAAGTTTAGGCAAATAGGCAATACCTACTTATTCCGACCACTGTTTATGAGTAAAGGGCGATTAATTATTTATACCTCCTACTGAAAAGCTTTGGGAAATAGCACCAAATAAATTTGAATAGAAATAAAGTTATGGTGTTCGGATTTATAATCGGTTACGGAACTACACTGACGACGGCGCGACATGCTTTTCACCGGTCTTTTAATTACCATATCATGAATATACAAAGTTCCACAAGATTTAATTGATTTTACGACAAAATGAACATTTTAAAAGAACCTGGTCTCCCCCAAACGCAGCAACGCATGGCTTAATACCGCCAGTTCCTGTCGCGATGAGAGCCAGTCCGATCATCGATGTTGTGCTGAAAAGTAAAGTAATAGTAGATTATGTGTCAGAGTGGAGCAAAATTATGCAGGTATTTACGGCGATAGCGGTATATTAGATCCTGAGCGTAACGAGGGATTCAAGCATTACCGCCCAAGATGAAAATAATTTTGCTGAGTGATACCTACATGTTACTTTTCACTCCACCTATGAAGAAAATGCAAATAAAATTATTATTATTATTATTAGTTTTTACGATGAATTATGTTAAGGCTAGTTTCCTAAAAAAATCTAATTAGTCCGTCATTTACATTATAAAAAAATATTGAACACATATTTTTTCTTTCGTCAATTAAACCAAAAATGACGAAGATATAGTGCGTTGAAGTTCCGTGTGACGTCACGACTTTGTACACTTTTCACCATTAAGTGACGTCATTAGCCCCCACTCCCGAACTTTGATGCGCATTATCTTTGTCAATTTTGATTGATATGATAAAGCAAAAAATACGTCTCATAATCTAACAGACGGACTAATTAGAATTACATTTTTTTTACACTGTCAACATCCCTATTATGTACCTATTGCCTATTGACTGTTAATACATAATACAAATGTTTCATCAAATTATGAAAGATAATAATACCTAATGTCGCTCATATTTTTATTTAATACAGAATTAAATCGTTCCGAATTTTAATCTATCAACAATTTAGCCAACTTCTTTAGGATAAAACAAATTAGTTAAGTACTTACGTTGGTGGTAACATCAGAGGCGGTATGGCTGAACAACAAGTCAGAATGGTTCCGACGAAATATATAATAGAGAAGTAAAGTATTACTCTGAAACCAACAGATCCAGATTGATTGAGGAACCAGTCGGATACTTCCTACAAGCCAGGGGTCACATATCAAGTTCCATCAGCAATCCAATTTAAAAAAAACTTTAAGTACCTACTTATAGCGTTTGTGTTCTTAATGGACCCGTGACGACTAGGATATGCGGAAAGCTCCTGCGGCCCTAACATGCATGCCACAAAGATAAATTTAAACCCGTTTATCTCTATAACTATGAGATAAGACGGTCTATCTTATCTTTGTGTCATTCATGTTAGGGCCGCTGAGCTTTTCCTGATCGTTAACTCTGCTCGCCCATTGCCCATTGCACAACTTGTAATACCTACAAGCGGAAGTGTCTTTCTAGTAAAAGAAATTGAAAAGAGGCTTCCGCTTGCATTACAAGTTAGAAGCCGTTATGCAACGGGCCCCTGATGTTAAATTTATCATCATTTCAGCCGAAAGACGTCCACAGCTAGACACGGCCTCCCACAATGATCGCCACAACGACCGATTCTGTATTGCTCGCATCCAGCGTACCTAAATAAATAATTGAATTTAAACTATAAAAATGTACCTACTTGTATCTTCCTATAAAATTATCAGCTAATATGGCTCCTATTAGAGGCATAGTATAGCACATCATTATGAATATATGATATACTACGGTTGCAGCATTTTCGTGGAGACATAGAACGTTCCTTAGGTAAAGGGAAAGAATAGCTGAAACAATAAACGCATTGCAGTAACTTACTCAACAGTAGTACTATGCTGTCACGTTGGGGCTTCAGGCAGGTATCTGCGGCCCTAACATGAATGACACAAAGATAAGATAGAGCGTCTTATCTCTAAGTGTGTCTCTCTCACAATAGTGCCGACGAAAGAGATAGTCATAGAGATAAACGGGTTTAATTTATCTTTATGCAATTCATGTTAGGGCCGCTGAAGTACCCAGCGGCCCTAGCAAGGTTGACACAAGGATAAGTTAAACAGTCTATGTGTAAGTGCGTCTCTCTCACACTAGTGCCGACGAACGAGATAGAGAGAAAAACGGGTTTAATTTATCTTTATGTCATTCATGGTAGGGCCGCTGCATATAAAGAAGTTCAGTGGTAAAGGCACAACCCGCTTCATACGCGCTATTCCCAGGACTATCCACCCTTTGATCCCCAGTGGGAGCTACTGGCAATAATAATTAATAAAACCATTCTACTAAAATGAGTGAAATTAATTCTTTCGTCAAATATCGCCCTCATTTGTAATAAAAAAATATTATAGCACCCGCCATATTGAATTTCAGGTGACGTCATACGCCCAGTTTCACCCGAGCCTTTTCCCGAATCGCTTGATACTCCATTTGTTAAAATCAGTTCAGTTTTTTTGACTTTAGGTGGTAACTAATCGAATGATTCTATTCTGTGATTATGTAAATCACAGAATAGATCGACATAAGTAATAAATTAATCACACAAATACAAACATACGTACATACTCGCAAAAACATTAACCATCGTTTTTGCTTCGCTGCAGTCCCGTAAGAATATCAAGGCATGGTTTACTGGTTGGCTGGGGGCCGATAGTACCTATACTATGGTTGGGGCCTAAGACCGCATACCACAAAGGGGAGGCCAACTCTTTTGAATTTCCTTCCCCATGTAAATACATCTAGGGCCCCACAGTTTGAGCAAAAGAGCCAATGTAACAGAATATAACTTTCAAACTTGTACTTACTTCGTAAACCGCAAAATGAAAACCTTTCACAGAATTCAGTAGCAATGATACAAAATATCGACGTAGGATGACTAGAGAACATTTTTACTATAGACAGTTTTATATTTACGTGTAAACCATCTCTGATTACATGGATCTGACTGAACCAGAGTAGGTATAGAAATATTACCAAAAGGACTGAACCTTATGCAGAGTATAAATAATTACTTGATTAGTGTTGATAACTATACTTATTAATATAAACTATATAATGTACTACAATATTAAATATTTATGGCTGTATGCACGGTTCACGAACTTTATAAGAGTACAGTTAACCAATAAAGGTTTGTATGATTTGTCCTGTCAAACCTGTCAATTTTATTAATCGAAATATTAAAAATGGTTATAGTGGTAAAGTCAATTCTGACAATGTTACAGATAGTTACAGATCGGTACATAATAGATAGTGTATATAAAAGCTCCGGGCCGCCGTAAACCCTTTGACCGCCACAGTCGGCTGTGGCCGTCGGCAGTTTTCCGTACCACTTACGCCACGATATGCCGTTTTCCATACATTTGCGTCTGCTAAGCTGTCGTCGAGCGCTCGTGGCACGCTTTTTCGCGTTAGCCGTGTCGTTCGAAGGTTAAAGCGAAGAAGTGAGTGAGTGAATAATATGGAAATAATATAATTTCATTATATCCACTAGTAAAATATTGCGTTCAGAATGCAAGTAGGTACCTACTGTTGATTTACCAGATGCGCTTTAACAAGATAAGTTGCATAGCAACAAAGACCAGGAAATGTTATAATTACCCGTTAACTGCCTATCATTGAAGAGTTCCAAATAGCAATCCGTGGACTCCATCATCACCCCGCTTGACCAAATGATGCTGTTCTCATGCAAATACGTATTTTTTCTTAGAAAATGGCAAAAACGGTATATGCTTCTGCGGCCCTAACATGAATGACACAAAGATAAGATAGACCATGTTATCTCTTTCGTCGGCACTAGTGTGAGAGAGACCTCTAACACTAGTGCCGACGAAAGAGATAGTCATAGAGATAACCGGTTTTAATTAATCTTTGTGTCATTCATGTTAGGGCCGCAGTGGCGAAGCGTGAAATATTTTCTAAGGGAATTAGAACGTGCGAGTCTGACATTTAGTAAGAGTAATATGGACTTCACTGACAGCTAGCCGCAGCTTTGTAGCTTGGTAAAGCAGTCAGGAATCAGCTTGTAGGCAGGCTGCGCCACTGATGTTTGCTTTTAAAATTATATTGTCTTAGGTAAAAAATATAATTTTCGGCTAAGTTAAAAGACAAAAAACTATACGGATACTATTTGAGCGAACAGACCTTTATTACAGAGCGTGTATCGTTCGCCATAGTCTATAATAAACTTTAAAATAATACAAAAAACATATCGCATTTTAATTCAGTATCTGGGCGAAGTCATAAAACCTTTAAAAACGGGATGGTGGGAACGTGAGTAGGAATGACACATCTTCATAAACTTGGAAAGTAAACCATTACCTATCAAAATAAAAAACTTCATTCAAATCTTTAAAGCCTTTTCTGTGAAATCAAATCCCTAAGGGAGATGATCAATTCACTGCAATTATTTAAATGATAACTGTATGGTCGATTCCCTAAAAAAAATCCCTTACTGTATTAGTGAAGACGCAATTAACGAGTAATGACAACACGATATTCCAATTTCCCTAAAGAAATTAAGCTATTTAAATTAATCCCTATAAATATTTAAGTGAAAATATGAAATCAACAAGTTAGCACAGCAGTCCATCACTCTCATTACCACTCCTCTACCTAACTAAAACTACTGCGGCACAAATTGCTCGGCCACGTAATCAAACACACATCAGCATTCTTCAAGATCTACCTGCGTAAAATAGGTAAGGGTTTCGAACGCACAACCTTCTGAAGATTACAAAGGCAGTCCACCCACCCAGCCAGCCATCGTGAATGTATTTGACAAATATATTTTATATAATATTTTTGAATATATCGAGAAAATGTCTTTGAGATACAATTATGTTGGGAAATAAAACAAGTGGTAGTGGTGAGTTTTTGGTTTTAATTTCAACATAATTAAGTTACAAAAACAATTATATAATTTAAAACCCGATGGACAAAAATTGTCTTAAAGTTGGCCTACTTGAGCACTTAGTGTAAGTTTGAGTCATAGCAAACATCTCAAACACATTTACGTAAAATTCTCTATTTTCTTATGGAGGAAAAGATTAAGATGTTTTTTGTTTCCATATTACACTAAGGCCACTGAATAATTAGCTAATGGAGATGGTAATGGTATACCTACTCCAGGAAACGAACGTTATTGAAAAAACGTAAATTTATAATATCTTAAATTTAGCTATATATGTACATACATATTTCTACAACATGCATTAAAGGTAGTATTAACAAGAATCCAACGGAATTTCTCACCGGATTAGGGGACCAATGGAGCGGCATGTGGCTCAACAACAATGTGAGGCGCGCGACTGATGCGGGCCACGTGCGCTTACTATCGGAAAGGCGACATGCATCACGTCTCACGCGCGTTGCGCCGAACGTTGCAGGACACTTGGGCAACGTTGCAGCGTCACGTACTCTCGTGTTGTGAGCCAAATAGTCGCTCCATTTGTCCCCTAAATGCAGAAGTTTCCAATGCGTGCGCCGCGGCGCCCTGGTGTGCCGTAAAAAGTAAAGAGGGGCGCCGTGAGGTGCTCCTCTTTACCATTCTCCGGAAACTTGGGTATCCGCGGGAACAAAATAATATTTCGACTAGTTACCTAGCTAGGGCGCCAATAAGTACTAAATAATAAACCTGTAAGTGCATCGCGGAGTGAATAAGTTTCGGAACCTCTGCCCTTATGTATTCGTGTTTACGAATAGCTACATTCCGCGACGTGAAAAGAAAACCCGGGAACAGGACAGTTCCTGCGGCACATCACTACTCAGTTTGCAGACTTTCGTTCATTTTATGCAAACTCAATCAATAAAAAAGATACATAATAAAATAATTATAGCCGTCAACATCGCGCGGGGAGCTGCCTGTGCGGGGGGTGAAGTTGGTATCGACGGGAAGCAGCGTCGTAGCCAGGGGCTGCCAAGGCGGGCGGCTGCCAGGGGCGCTACCTCACCTCAGGGAGGCGCACTTTACAGACCCAGTGTTGTTTCTCTTCCTACAAGAATGTCTTGCGGGGTGCAAAATTCAAACCTTGCCCGCGGCGCTCATGGCCAACACTAGTAGATACTTCCATCTATTACTAGTATTGTCGGAATGTAATATCGGCTTTATTAGTTTATTTATTCAATCGATCTAGCCCTACGAAATCAACATTCGTATCTTTGTTTCGATTTTATTTTATTACAACTCGGAATTTGAAAGTATCCTATATAATTTAACTTATTGGATAGTTCATCAGCATAATTCACCAAAATGGTACCAAAATCAACGTTTTTTTTTTAAATGTCTATTTTAATGAAAGCTAAAGACATTGGCGTATACTTACTACAGAGGTCGCTACCGTCGTTATAATGCATTCAAGAGGGTGACGGGAGGCAGTGTAGAACGGACATGGAAAGGGGAAGGACGAATTGCTCGGGGCCGCCGCCAGTCCTCCGGCCGTCAATGCAATTTTAAAATAATGCTACACAGCGAGTAATAAATGAAATAATTTAGTAAAATATTTAACTCTCGAATTTAAAAGTTAACATAATTCGTTACTAGAAAAACCAGCGTTAAGAAACTGGCAACGGGGCCGTAAGTGGATGGTACCACTATGAGATACTAATTGCATTTTTACTCATTCATGCCACGGACTTATAATCTATCAGTGGGGCCAATTCGAAAGAGTGTTCGCTAAAAAACGTAGCTAAACTTGAAATAAGACACGTCAAATTTAAAATTGAGTGTGACGTTTCTTATTTTAAGTTAAGGCAGTTTTAAATTTAGGTGACGCCGTTTCGAATTGAACCCAGTGTAACTATATGATTTTGATTATCAATAGACGGATAAACCTGCTGACACTTACGGTGACGCCCAGTCCCACTTCGCGTCAATTATTATATGATGCCAGTCCAGTGACTAACAGCGAAGCAGGGACAGTCGTGTAGTTGTCAAGCCGCGTACAATCGGCTATAAGACATTGAGATAAGAGTATATCCAAATATAAGCCGATTTAGGTGCAGGCGAAGCTCTTGTCTACCCGGTTACGTCCGACGCCCGGTCGCGGGAAGCGCCGGCCGCGGGGTCCGCGGGCGCGTCCTCCTCCTCGTCGTCTTCCACCGGCAGATCATGCTCTCTGTTACCGTTCTCGTACATGACCATAACGCGCCGCACCGTCCGCGTTAGCGCTCCGATCGAATCGAACAGATTTGTAGGCTCTCCCTCCGTGTCTTCCATTTCAAAGTTTAGCTCAAAGTTGTCCTCAAAGTCGTCCTCGGGCATGTGCCTGGCGTACGCTAACGCCATCGCCAGAGCGGGGTTGTTACGCTCGATCTCCAGCACATCCAACCTGAAAATTAGTATCCATATACCCGAATGATCGCGCTTATTACAACTAGTATTGAAGCGATGGACATACAAACATTCCTTCACAGCTTCACCCCCTAATCAACTTCTCAAAATACGATAATTAGTGTAATCCACAAAGCATTATCCATAAAGGGTTAAAAATATATGCCGAAGACCAGCATAGTTTAACAACGTAAGTTTGACGCTGTAATGATGGCGGCGTAGCAGGCAGTACATGATACATGATAATCGGCAGAGTACAGTAAAACCTGTTCAAGTGGTAACCGCTCAGAAAATGTATATGTCTCACTTAATAGATTCCCATCCTGGTCTTTCCAAATATAAACATACCGCAGTGCTCAATATATAAAAAAATTATAGGTTTTTATCTGAAAATTACACAAACGAATAGATTAGTATTTAGGTGTAAGAAACCAACAAAACAATAAATAGTGAGTGAAATGCTCAAATCTAGCCCAATGGTTCGGATAATTTTAGTTATTCATTATTCAATTGTATTAAGAAGGATTTTTATGCCTGCTTCAATCTGAGAAAATTGAAAGGAATGGGTAAGACGCCAGATATTCACGAGAAACGGTACACGTTTATGAATTGTACGCTACAAGAAATGAAATGAACAATCTAACATAGGCCAGAGTTTTTAGAGTATGTCAAGAATTAGTCCGCACAACCTGATTACTAATCAAAGATGATTCAGTACCCAAGTGATAAGATGAAAACTGAGTGGACGGGTATTAACAATGAGAAAGATTTAAAAACAGAGTAGTAGAGTAGATTGTCCCTTACAATCTAGCCAACTCGAAACTAGAAGTAGTGAAGGAATTCGATATTGCTGATATTATAATTAAGAACTAATGTAAAATAATGCACAGAAATATATAATTTAAGTAGTTTCTCCCATAATTGTGATTTCAACCTTTAGTTAAATCGCTTAATCTTCAAAGGACAGGAACTCTGGGGTCTTTAAAAAGCGTGCCATCTATTTGGCATAATTTTTAATGTCCGAAACTTATTTTATTCGGCATGAATCTTTATTAGCCGAATGGCTGTTTTCCCGAATATTATGTTAGCATAATATTGACATGGCCGAATTTTATTTTGCATAATGTTGTTTAGCATATATGTAATTTTGCAGAATTTTGATAGGCCGATATCCTGTCCGAATCTAGTTGCATAAAGGGCGGGTGAAACCGTATATAAGAGGGGCTCGGGGGGCGAAGCCCCCCGCAGTAAAAAACAAACAATCGTAACAATTGTATTATTAGTAGGTTAGGTTAGGGTTAACTCGTGTCCCTTACACCAAACCAATCTCTAGTTACTAGTTTCTATAAAAACAGATTGGATAAGATTAGGTTGGGTGCCCTTAGCATGGTCTAAAATTGTATGCACTAAAAATTTTTGGACCAGCATGTTTGGTATAACATTTAATGGTATACTTCTTTTTTATCATAAAGATTTTTTGCCCTAAAGCACTTTTGGTCTAAAACTGTATACCTAGTTTAAAATTTAAATTACTAAAAGGCTTAATCCATAATGGTAAATGGCAGTGAGCGAGCGAGCGAAGCGAGCGAGCAAAATGGGTCGGAGCAGAAGCGCCTCGGAATGGTTAGGTTTAGAAGGCTAAGGCGGGAGCGAAGCCAAGCGAAGCTCCCGCCTTAGCCTTCGATGTTAGGTCTTTTTTTTGTAACAGACCAGAAAACCTTGCTTGTTTGTAAAATGTTATGCTAAAGAGGATTAAAATTTTATTTTATATTATAATTTTACGTTATTCCATACAAATGTGTAAAGTAGACAATTTGTAGATCAAACAATATTAGCCAAAACAATTTTAATCAAACAATTTTCGACATTTTAATAATTCGATGAAACGCTGGTTCGCGCGCGCGGGGGAAAAAATACGATGCGAAAAAAAAATCGGCCAGAAGTTTTTTAGCCACCCTAGTTTAAATGAAAAAACTATAATTTTATTATCATGTTTTATTTGTTTTATCCATGTTTATTAAATCGGCGAAACTAAATTATGGGAAAGTAAGTTTCGGCGTAACTAATGTATGCGTAAGTCATTTTCTGCCTTAGCACTATTCGGAATTCGCAAATTATGCGTAAAAAACATTCGGGTTAAATTGGGATCGGGATATGCGTGACAGAAATATGCGAAATATAATGCGAGATTAGTTTCTGCGTATGTACGATTATGCTTATACTGATTATGCAATATAGAATTATGACATAAAAAATTATGCGTAAACAAGGGGAACCCTTTAAAAACTATCTTCGTGCTTACAAAAGTGTGCTGTACGTTCATATATCAATTATCTATTGGTATATCACACAAAAAATGCTAATATTTTATCATGTGAGCCCACTGTGATATCTCTCGTCGGACGGTTACTTGTATCTCTATCTTAATTTATTTTATTCTTGTGCGGCAGCTTGAGCATGTCATGCTCTCTCAAAGGCATTGAAATATATACATATAGTAAGGAACTGCACAAAGCAATTTTCGCGATGCTTACTTTTGAGGTGTCAGAACGCGAATGTGACACCATCGCAGGTTCAGTCGCATGTCAACCACCATCTATGACACCCATTTAAGTCTCCACTGTTTTAATTGCCAAATTGCCCTCTCGCATCGTGCGGTGCGAGACAGCACCGCTGACCCCACCGACCACAATGATATGATAGCGTGTGAATCAAGCAATATTAGACTTTTGGATTTATGTCGTAAGCGTAAGAACTAAGACATCAGCAATAGGGTGTGGTTAAGCCATGGCGCTGGCGTTTGACAACTTTCTAGGAGATTTGTGACACGAAATTGTGCTGATAGGCATATCCTTCTTTTGAGATCTTTGCTCAAAGGTCTTTGCCGATGATCGAGTCGCCAGCTTCCCTTAAACATGGTTGAGGGATGCGATGGCTGAGATACGCGCGGCATACTCGTGAACCGGTGCGGTGACTTCGAACTATTGATGTTCGCAATGACCAATGTAATTTATTAGTTTAGCGTGATATCTGAACCTGACTTGAGGGACTTAATAGTGTTCTGACTACATTGGGTTTGTTTGTTGCACTTTTTATGTGTTAATTTTAGTTAACAATGTAATAAAGTTGAAAAAAGCAGATGTCACCTTTCGAAGCGCTGGTAGATTCGGACATGTGAAAGAGCCCGTGTGGCCTACTTGCAAAATAAATATTTTCTTTAATTTGTTGGTTATGCAACAACCTATTATATTTTTATTAATCTTATTTAAGTATTGAAAAAAATAATGATTAGAAAAGACTAGTTTCTACCGAGTTTGTTGAGGCGCTGCTGAGTAATGATGGTCCTGTCTGAAGCGCTGGTAGTTGCAACCTATTTTAATTTTATTTATGTTTCGAGCCTACATGTTGGCAATTTGCTAAATAAACGTTTTGAATTTTGATGGCCAAATGAGATCTGGCTTAACCAGATGTTGGACATTTAAAAAGAAACGTGTTCGCAGCACCGAAAGCGAGTGATGCAATGTAAGCGTGAGTTCTACCAAGCATCGAGAAAGCGGTCCGTGGTCTGTCTACACCGATAGGACGTAAAGTCGCGTATAACAATAAACGCAGAGTTAGTAATGAGTCTTATGAAAGTGAACGAATCAGTATTTACGTGAAATAAAATGCCCGCTTAACCAGTATGAACGGTACTGTACGTCAGCCATAAGTACAGCGGCAATCTAACCTCGTGTCAAGTGTATCGGCTTACTCCAGATCGGGCGGTGCATGGGCGGCGTAGTCGGGCAGCAGGGAAGAGAAGAGGTCGCGCAGTGCGGATTGCGAGGAGGGCGAGGGGGGCGGGGGGCCGAACGTGTAGCCGTAGCGGTTGACGCCGAGCGCGGGCGGCGCGGGGTCCGCCGCCACTAGGTTCGTCACGTGCGGCACCGCCTGCAACAAAACACTTCTTTCACAACGAATCTTTCACATGTATTCATACACTAGGTAATGCCATGGTCACATACATGAAATTTTAGGCGAAGTTGGTAAATTAAAATAGTTTATCTACACCCATATCATAAAACCTCCATAATTTAATCAAAAACCGTAGGAAATGACCAGCATTATGACAACCAATTAGGTAAAACCAGTACTGTAATGTTATTATGGTATCGATTTCAGTATCTTAATGAGATTAAATTTGGAACAGCTGGCAAAACTCAAGTGGGTCTCTATTCTAGTATCCATAGATATTAAAACAGTTATTGATACGAAACATCAATTCAGTATGTTTTTTTAATATAAACCGCACGAAATTTGATCTCGAGTGACATGAGAATAGAGACTTCAAACGTTTGTATATGATTTAAAAAAAAATGGTCTTGACGGAGGATCGAATTGCCGCCATTACTGCTTTCCTCATTCATGTTGGTTTTTTGCGGAACGAAAGTAGAATTGTAAAAGTTGTTTGTAATTTACATTTTAGTTGAAAATATGAATAGTAGTCTTCTCGGAGTGACTGTGTGATGTGAAAATGCGGCGGATATACGATATCCGCACAATGCAGCCACGATTGCAACAAATAACTTGTTGCCAGAAAATATTGTTTCTGAACACATCATGGAGGATTTATAATATGTGTGTAGATAAAGTTATGTATGCAACTCTGCATAATTTCGCCTTAAAACACACGTGCGATCTTATTATGAAACTCGCTAAAAGCTCGTTTCATAAAACCGCACTAGTGTTTTAAGGTCTATCATTATGCAAACGTTGCATAAACTACTATTTTTGTTGTATTTCGGGAAAATTAACTGAATTGTTCAGTAAAGAAGCAAAATTAATGGTAAATAAATCTATTATTAAACTTTCACTTTACACAAAAGGCAAACATGGGAAATATAAGTGACCGCCTGCTTCATTAATTTCCACCGCTTAAACTATTAAATATCATATGAACGTGCATTTGAGTGGCTCCTACTTTTTAAAATAACAAACACCTTTTCCCTAAATATACCATGAAGGAACCATTTTAATTTAGCAACTACACCTAAAATGTAATGTAAGTGTCCATAGTTACCTCCTGCACTCACGACTGATTATATTCTGAAATGGAATTCGAAATCAAATCTTTTATTACACAAATATCACCCAACCATCGGCAAAAAATAACACGGCAGGTTTCGTCGCACTTGCAATGAAACGTGGGTCATTTCATGTCTTAAGCATTTCAATAACTGCTAATAGGGAAGATGCATATTTCTTTTATTTTTTATATGAAAGTGCTGAGTAATAGAAACAGATTTGTGTACGCCAAACATTATTATGATGATTATTTTATAAGTTATGAAGCTTTAAAAAGTCATTGTTCATACCACTCGTAAAAACACTCCATACAAAATGGACAACAGCTATGACGTCACAGCTGTCGTTAGACTGTACAAAAGTATGGCGTTTTCGTTTAAACGCCATACTTTTGTACAGTCTAACGACAGATGTGCCATTATATCCGAAAACACTGTTTTTAGACCAACATGGTAGAAATAAAACATGACATAAATTTGATGAGGATGTCCAAAAAACTAAAATCAGAACTAAAAAACAATATAAATATATTTTTCACTAATTTGATCCTTAATCAGATAAAAATGAATAGTTAAAATGATCTGCTTGCATGCTTTTGTTTACATTTACTTTCATAATAAATCATTTAAACCTCATTTTGATTTTCATGCAACTTCCCCATTGTTGACGTATATAACTTGGAGCCGGCCGAGTACTGTAATGTTAGTTACCCCATCGACGAGAAGGTTGGCCATCGGTTTGATGACGCAGAGGTGGCGGACCACCTCGTCGGGCCAGCTCCGGAACAAGTTGAGCTGCTCATTGGCGAGGACTTTTGCCCGTTCCTGTCAACAAACATAAGGTCATCACATGCTCTGTTAATATTTAGAAGCTTCATAGGCGTGCAACTGTCAGGACTGCCTCTGCTACAGACATAATGAATAATGTTTCCATCGGTAAAACTCGGATCTCAATCGGAAGACGACGGGACCCGAAGTGTCAATTAATTATTATAGTAATTAATGAGTGTCATGTTTATATTCATGAAAAATGACAGCATATGGCACTGTTGTTTTTCATATTGACATTTGACACTAAATAATTAAGTTTCATATTCATGAATATAAACATGACACTCATTTAATGCTATAATCGTCTTCCGATTGAGATCCGAGTTTTATCGATGGAAACATATTATTATCTATAATCTGTATAAAGTGATACACATGTCAGATATCCTAAAAGTTAACATTTCAATCACTTTTGAATTAAAACGGGCACGTAATTAATATCCCTAAGGTAAGGTTAAAGTAAGTTATTACCTGCACGGCGGGGTCGGTATTGTACTTGTCCGCGAGCTGTTCGGCGTTGCGTTGCAGCCATTCGAACACGGCGGGCTCACGCCACTTGGACCATGTCAGCTTCGCGTACAACAGTATCAGCTCCTTCAAGTTCTTCGTTATTCTGCAACAAGACATTATTCAACTAAAAGCAATTATCACAGCTTTATTATAAGTATTGAAAATTTAAGTGAGAATGATTGCTAACCAACTTTAAATCTTTATAGATCCTAAATGGTTCAACGAAATGAAAAATGTTTAGAGATAATTTTCAAATACCCATTCAATGATACCCCACTCAATATGGTTCGACGACTTTCTTTTTTTTCTTTTTACAAAATGGCGTCTGATTATTGCCATATTGATTACTGTTTGTCTGTTTGCAGTTTTTAGTAACAATATTTTGCATCTATAGCCACAAAACAAAATAATACGCATAAAATTTCCAAAGTCTAGGTATTGAAAAAGTCCAAATACACAATACAAAATAAGTATATTATTGTATAGTAAGCATGTTCATGTAAGTTATTTGCGTGTAGTGCATTTTAGATTTTTCTTTCAAAAGCCACAATATCAATATTTTTTCTTATATATACCACTTATTTATCCCAGTAGTTTTGCGTAATTATTAGTGTTTAGTGTGTTTGTATAGCGCTCCGATTGCTTCAGACGGAGCTGGTGGACGCTGCGGGTGTCTGACACCTCAGCATTATGCTGAGCCAGTGACCGATTGACTGCCGCGATGACACAAATCCCTTGTTTTTCTTTCTCTATTTTGTTGTTTTTATTATAGTGTGTCTCTTGTGAAGTGAATGAATGTCTTTCTTCTTCTTCAAATAACACATTGATGTTTTAAAATTAAAATCAGTCTAATTAGTAGCAGGGAGGGCTCGGAGAGTGCTCACTTGTCCTCGGCGCTGAAGAGCTGGTGGCCCTGCAGCCGGGCGCTGGGCTGCGCGCTGGCGCACTCCAGCAGCCGCAACACCACCGTAGGGAAGCGCAGCATGGCGTTCTGGAGCAGCTCGTCGGCCTTCTCCAGCCCCTCTGTGCACGGAAAACCCAAGTTTTGCACCAGTAAAGCCAGGTTTAGACAGGGTCAGTGACTGACTTTGAACTCGAAACAAGTCAGCGCTGACCCGAGAAAACCAAATGAAAATTGATTTGAAGTCAGTAAAGCGGTTGGAGGTCAGCGGTGACTTGTATATTCGCACACGAATATTTTGAGGTCAGTCGGTTCGGCGCCGATACTGACTTGTGCACTGCCCCTGTCTAAACATGGCTTAACAGTCATGGCTTATCAATCTTCAATTTTATTTTTGCCAAGAATGGTGCGTTTCCATTGAAGCAAAGGTGAGCCAAGATGACCAATCAGAATGCTTGAAATATTTCAATGATATATTATAGAGCAGGGGTCACCAATAAGTTTCGCTCAGGGTTCGTTTTAATAAATGAAATGACCAACGCGGTCCACACAACATTTTATAGAAATTTTTTTTTTTAAACAAACATAATTTAGGGAAATAACAAAGGTATTTTTTTACATATCAATGAGAAAAATGTCATTTTGTGTTGCTGACTATCCGTCTGAAATTTGGAGTAAAATTGGTGGAAGCTATTGACATTAAATCCTTGCACTCTGTAGTG
Source organism: Tortricodes alternella (assembly GCA_947859335.1). NCBI lineage: Eukaryota > Metazoa > Arthropoda > Insecta > Lepidoptera > Tortricidae > Tortricodes > Tortricodes alternella. The sequence goes on along the minus strand of OX401970.1, from coordinate 12,830,171 downwards.
CAAGTATCTGTGTTCTCACGGTCCGCACAAAATGGGTCGGCCGTCCGGTTGCGGTCCGCGGTCCGCCATTTGGTAACCCCTGTTATAGAGGATTCTGATTAGCCAGCGTAGCTCGGCTCTGCTCTGCTCTGTTTCAGTTGGTACCCAACCTTTTGAACGCCCTAGTTGGCTGTAGCCAACAGCAGATTTCCGTGCCCCTGACGCCACGTTATGCCGTTTTCCATACAGCCGTCGTCGAGCGCTAGCAGTACGCGGTTTCGCTGTTAGCCGTGGCGTTCAATAAGTTAAGCATAATATCCCGTTGTCTCCGGTACTGAGGATTGCGAATGTTTGGATACACTAGAATTTAGGTGAGATGTAAGCCTTATAATCGCTCACCTTTGTTTTTAGTGGCCACGTGAAAATGTGCCATAGCATACGAATACTGTATACTAAATAGGAAACCGGCGTCCCGCTCTTTGGCCCAGTGGTCCACGGCGTGAATCAGCCACTGGTGTTCCCTCGCCCTCAGGGCCAGCGTGTCTATAATAAGCAGAATCGCCAACGGGTCGGTTGGGTCCAGGTTCAGAAGCATCTTGGCCAACTCCAGAGCAGTACGATGACACGCCCGGTTAGTAAGCAAATGTAGATATTTGAGTACGGCAATGTGGAATGTTCTGTTCTCCATGAACAAGTACGGGAGGCGAGTTGAAGGCTGAAAATACATTTTAGAGATACAGAAAAACGTAATGACCACCTTCCTAAAATGACCGCTTCCTAAAATGTCAATTTCCTAAAACGACCACAATCAATACGACCACAACCTAAAGTGACTCCATCCCATTTTGGCCACATCGTAAAACGACCACTTTTTTTTTAAAATGACTAGTTTCTACAAAAACCACATTTCAAACTGTCCACTTCTTAAAATGACCACATCTCAAAAGGACCACTTCCCACAATGACCACCTTTTACCAGTGATATTACACCGGCATAAGCTAGCATAGCATCGTCCACCCCGATTGAAACTGCGAACTCCTCAGCAGCAGTCCATCCGAAAATTTGGGGAATGATATATATATTCTACCAAAAATATTTTTCGCCCAAACGGCTATTAGACCCAGTCTTGTCAAATAGTGGTCATTCTGACCAGTGGTCTTTTTAAGTAGTTATCAATTTGGGAGGTGGTCATTGTGGGAAGTGGGACTTTTGAGAAGTTGTCAATATGAAAAGTAGTCTTCTTGTATAGTGGTCATTTAGAGAGTTGTCATTATATGATGTGGTCAATGTGAAATGTGGTCATTTTAAAACATGGTCATGGTCATTATAGGATATAGTCATTCTGGGAAATAAGACATTTTAGGAAGTGGTCATTTTAGGAAGGTGGTCATTACGTGCCAGAGGCAAAACCGCAATTACGGAACATTACAATGTACGCAAAGTAAAAATGAAATATGTTTACTCTTACATCAGCCAACTGAAATGAGGGGTGGGCTACATACTGCATGTAAGCTATAGATCGCTCAATGAGCGTGTTGGCCGCGGTGTACTCTTCCATACGGAACATCAGGTCTGCAGTCTGAAATCATATAAACATCAGTTGTAGACTGTATGGAAACATAATATTGGCAAGAATCCAATTTCTCGATCGTAGATTTGCGTACGAAAACACCTTCTGTACACACACCACAGTTGCTATGTAAGTGGTATGGGATTTTTTAACCGACTTCAAAAAAAAAAGGAAAAGGTTCTAAATTCGGTTGTATTTTTTTTTATGTTTGTTATTTCAGAACTCCGTCATTTATAAACCGATTTTGAAAATTATTTTTTTAATCGAAAGGGTATACCTCCAGTTTGGATCCATTGTGGTCAAAGTCGAGTTATGATGAGAGGATCTATGAGGAATCGATGGAACTCTTCAAATATTATTGGCAAGCATAAAGCAATTTTAGTATTTTCTGTAATAACTCAAGCAGTTACTTTCCAAAAGCATTATTTGGTGAAGTGGAACTGTTGATGAAGACCATAGATGATCACCGGAACTTCTAAATGTTGAGTATTTCACGGTTGGCGATTAAATTACTGTATAAAGTTCTGAAACAACTTATGTCCATGAAAATTCATGTAGTAAAATTGAAGAACCAGGAGAACTCCTCAACCTTTGACATCCTTGCACCGTGGATAGCAACAGTTTGGAAAGGGTGATGAGCAATTGGCATTATGCTATTGTTACTTGATGTAGTAAATGTGTGTTGTTAAATCACAGGATAATAAATAAAATGTGAAAAAAAACTTAGGTACTTTTCAAAGGCTATTTGAAGTCGGTTTTTTTATTTTATAAATTATAGATTATTTTACTGCAAATTATCACCGCTATTAAAAGGACTGTGAACCAAAGGCAAAAATCACCCTCTTCATACAAAAGGCGAAATCGATTTCCACCCGTTAAGTGTTAACCGATTTTGACCAATTTTTGATAGATTTTGGGTCAGAACAAAATCTTGGTCTATGCGTTTTTAAAATTTTGATTAAAGATCAAGAAAGTCAAATAATGCCAAAATTAGTTTTGTATAACAATACTGAAACCACAATATAACTGAATTTATTGATTATAGTGAAATAATCAAAACTTATTTTGTTTGGCCACGATTTTGTTCTGACTGACAACCTATCAAAAATTGGTGAACATCGGTTAACAATTAACCTTCTGCCCGCACCATTCGGCTGCAGCCGTCAGCGGATAGCGGGTAAGCAAGTCCTTCATTACTTTGACTTAAAGTTGAAATTTGTGTTACATCTCAGACATGCTTGGCGGTCAAAAGGTTAAGGGGTGGAAATCCTTATCGCCTTTTGTATGAAAAGCCGTAGGTTCACACTCCTCTTACATGCGATGGTTTGTTCATTTGGTTTTTATTCGTTTTGAGTGGTTGTGGTGGTGGCGTTACATCGTCGGTGGTACCTCGAGCATGCCCTCGATGTGCATGTGCCGCTGCGCTTCCTCGACGTTGGCCTCGGGCAGGCGGCCCGCGGCGCTCGCGAGCAGCAGCCGCTGCTGCCGCCTCCGGTACTCGGGCCCGTGGTCGAACGTGAACCGTATGCAGCCGTCCATGCGGCCCCACACCGACGACATTGACAACCCTGCGAACAGTCTCCGCTCAGCACCGACAACACAGCCTGGGGGGCTAGCACGACATGCGCGCGAGTCTTTTGTGGCTGAGTGCGTCTGTATCAAACTAGTCAAATATGTAAGGGACGCACTGAGCGACAAATGGCTCGCGGGTAGGTCGTGCTAGACGTGCTGGCCGAGAGTCGTTACTCGCTTAATGCGCCCCTTACTTGTTTTAATCAAATCATTTATTCAGCAAGCTGGCCACCTGTGGGCTCTTTTACTCGTCACATAATATAATAAAATTAAATGAATCTACTAGCGCCATAATAAAGACTAGGTCGATCACGAGATGCCTCGTAAGTTAAATCATATGTGTACTAAAAACCGGACAAGTGCGCGTTAAACTCGCGTGGAGAGGGTTCCGTTCCGTACATGATTATCTGAAATTTACTACGTTACTTTAAATACCATAGACTTCTTATAGGTTTTCCTGTAATCTATAGATAAAGAACTATTTTCTGTATTTTATCAAAATTTTAGCCTCAGTAGTTTCGGTAATAAGGGGGGGGGGGGGTGGTAAATTTTCGCCTATTTTCCTAAATAACTTTTAAACTATTTTACTTGAAATTCAAAAGAAAATATATCCTCACAATAAGCCCTTTCATTTGATATGTCACACGACATAGGTTGGAAAACTTTTTTATTTTATTTTCTAATTTACCCCCTAAAAGTGGGCCCCATGTATCAAATTCATATATTTACGTCACGCGTCCGTGTTGCGGTCACCGACTTACATATGTATACCAATTTTCAACTCAATCAGTCCAATAGTTTCGTAGCAAATTGGCTGTGACAGACGGACAGACAGACAGACAGACAGACACACGAGTGATCCTATAAGGGTTTCGTCTTTTTCTTTTGAGTTACGGAACCCTAAAAACGATCAGAACATTATTATTTTCCCAGAAGTCTTGTAAATTCAGTCCGAATGATAAAGCGTACGAGAAATAACCACACTAAATATCGCCTTAGCAAACCAACCGACAGACTCTTTCATGACCAAATTTACTTTGTTAGAATTTTATTAAGTACATTATTTTAAGTAAAGATACACATCAGATTTCGAAAATAAACTTCGTTAGACAGCAAATATCATGGCGACGTTTGATTTATTGTAACCTTCCTCGCTAACCGAAGAGCAATTACGAAGGTGGCGGCATCGCTGAAATAATATATTGCCCTTTTTAGGGTTCCGTACCCAATGGGTAAAACGGGACCCTATTACTATACTATTACTGACTCCGCTGTCCGTCTGTCCGTCTGTCACCAGGCTGTATCACATGAACCGTGATAGTTAGACAGTTGAATTATTCACAGATGATGTATTTCTGTTGCCGCTATAACAACAAATACTAAACCACAGTAAAAAATAATATTTAAGGGGGCTCCTATACAAAAAATGTGTTTTTTTAGCTTGATTATAGATAATGGTATGGAACCCTTCGTGCGCGAGTCCGACTCGCACTTGGCCGATTTTTTAGGCTATTATCTCTGTACAGCATTACAGGGAGCTTTTGTTTGGAATCCTCGTTTTTCAGTGGAAAGATTTTCACCGCCCATCAAATCTAAAGTTGACAACTTACCAACTTTTTGAAATGCTGTCGTGTGATCCATTATTGGAACAATAATGGACTTTTTCTGAAAACGCAGCTGAGCATGGCGGTTGCCTCTGGAAGTAAATTTATTGAAGTAATTTATAGATTGTTTTTTTGTAATAATCATAATGTAAATCATGATAATGCAACGATTGATCCCAATCAGAGCTAATAATAAAAAGTAACGGCATCAAGGGCGTACCCCACGCCGATGACCTTGAGCGTTCCAACTCGGTCCTTCCCCACTTGCCTTAGTTCACGCGCCACAGTGAATAGTATAATTTACACAAAAACTACAAAATAAATTGAAAAACCGGCGGATGAAATTATAGTGTACATTATTATCTTCTGATTAGTAAAAGTCTCATATATAAGCGTCACATAATAAGGGAGCCTTTACGGATTATACTTTGAAAAAAGGGTTTACGGTTTTTTTTTGCTCTTGATTTATCACTTTTTTCAAGATTCCAGTGAACGAAAATAAAGAATAAATTCCATACTACTGTACATATTTTTTTCAAGATTCTTGCACAACGCTAAGTATACTTTATAGGATTTGAAAAGAGTGAAATTCGCCGGGCAGAACCTTAAGCTATGGAGGGAATTCAGAATATGGTACCTTCTATTTCTTTCGTCAGTAGCATCGGCGCCGAACTTCTTCTTGAGCTCATTGGCCACATTCAGGTGTTTCTGCTGTACAAGGAGCACGTCCGGGATGAGGCTCTGCTTCTGTTTGTCCTCCGAGGCGCCCGCGGGCACCGGCGGCGGAGCGCCCATCACAGCGTTTATTTCCTTTATAGATTTGTCAATTTCATCCTACAAAATAAATCGTAAAATAAAAGTTAGTGGAACACCATCTCAACAGGATGCCGCCGTTCAGTCTCTATGTAGTCCTATCGACGGTAAATTATCCATACTTCCATACTAATATTATAAATGCGAAAGTAACTTTGTCTGTCTGTCTGTCGCGCGTTAACGCCAAAACTGCTGAACCGATTTAAATGAAATTTGGTACACAGATAGTCTAGAGCCTGAGAAAGGACATAGGCTACTTTTTAATATGAAAAAAGGGTTGTAAGAGGTTGACAGGGGGGATGAAAAGTTGTATGGAAGTATCGTTATTTTTAGAGCTAGAAGCTTGAAACTTTTTTTATGCAGTTGATTAGATATAATGTTTTTTTTTTTTCTATTTATTTATTTTATTTATTGAACACAAAAAACACACATCAAGTAATTAGTAAGTTCGTAAACAGCTGCAATAGTTAAAAACTGCGTCGCAGTTGTTTACGCCCACATTGATCAAATCAATCTGACATTCAAAGTTTGTAAATATTTTACCCTCAAAGGTGTAGATTAACAATAGGGAATAGGGGATGAACGTTTGTATGGAAATATGTAAGGTTTATGTGAATGTTTTATCAGTTTACGACAAGAGACAAATTAGCCTTAATAATTAAAAATGCTACCCAAAGACACTATTCCACGCGGACGAAGTCGCGGGCACAGCTAGTTATTAATAAATCAGTGAGACAAATACCTCCACTTCCTCGGCTTTGGCAGCCTGCTTGGCTTTTCTTTGTTTCTTCTTTTTATTTTTATTCTTCTTCTTTCTTGTCTGTGGCTCGGGTGCAGATTCTTCCTCCTCGACCGAGTCGGGCTCCGGAGACTGATTTTCCAATTCGGACGCAGAGCTCAACTCGAGCTGCAAAATAAAAATATAAAAAATATTAGGAACGGCATTTTATGCGTTATGATCAGAAATGCATAAATGAACAGAAATTACACAGCCCAAAAATAATACAGTAGCAACTGCTTTCAGCGACTCACGCACGAACTTGCTACCCAGCCACTATTTCACCCCTTTAGCCATGAACCGCGCAGATACATATAAATACATCAACGGGCTCTCATAGACACGTACAAACTTATATTCGTATTAAATTATTTTTCAGCCCCCGTTTTCACCCTTTTAGGGATTAATATTCTTAAAATAAGCAACCTATATCCTTCGCAGGGCTCAAACTATCTTCATACCAAATGTCATCAAAGTCGCTTCGGCGGTTTAGCCTGGGAAGCGTAGCAGACGGACAGGCAGACAGAGTTACTTTCGCATTTATAATATTAGGTCCTTACATATGAAATTAGCGTTTTGTCGTACTGACCACTTTGATCTGAAATATCTCCTCTTTGGTTAAGAATTCCAATTCAAATTTATACATTCATTTAGCTGGTACATTTGAGTTTTGAAAACAGTCATTCATTTGTTTTTATCTACACCCATATCATAAAACCTCCATTGGTTAATCAAAAACCATAGGAAATGACCACCATTTTGACAACCAATTAGGAAAAACCAGTGCTGCGATAAAGAAATAACATGACTTCTTTATCGTTTTTAGTAAAGAAATGAGATTAAATTTGGAACAGCTGTCAAAACTCAAGTGGGTCTCTATTGTAATATCCATAGATATTAAAACAGTTATTGATACGAAACGTCAATTCAGTATGTTTTTTTAATATAAACTGCACAATATTTGATCTCGAGTGACGATAGAGACTTCATCCGTTTGTCTACGATTTAAAAAAAAAATGGTCTTGACGGAGGATCGCCATGTTGGTGTTTTGCTGAACGAAAGTAGAATTGTTTTTGAATTGAATAGAAAAAGTTGTTTGTAATTTACATTTTAGTTGAAAATATGAATAGTAAGTAGTCTTCTCGGAGTGTGTGTGATGTGAAAATGCGCCGGATATCGGAAATATGCAGCCACGATTGCAACAAATAACTTGTTGCCAGAAAATATTGTTTCTGAACCCATCATGGAGGATTTATAATATGTGTGTAGATAAAGTTATGTATGCAACTCTGCATAATTTGGCCTTAAAACACACGTGCGATCTTATTATGAAACTCGCCTATCGGCTCGTTTCATGAAAACCGCACTAGTATTTTAAGGCCTATCATTATGCAACCGTTGCATAAACTACTATTTCCTCATTATTTTTTTCTTTGGCGTCGCTTATTACCGCACAATGGAAAACATGAAATATCGGTATATTTACGAGCACGAGTTCTACCGTGGCACCAGTGCTGCAGAAACAGCTCGAAGGGTTAACGATGTGTACGGCACTGGTGTCGCAAAAGAAAGTACGGTACGTTTTTGGTTTCAACGTTTTCGTTCTGGAAATTTCGACCTTCAGAACCAACCCTGTGGACGGCCGGAGACCAAAGTGGAAAATTAAGAATTAAAGGCTATTATGGAAGCGGATCCATCACAAAGCACTTTAGAGATAGCTGCAGGCTTCGGGGTAAGTGATAAAACTGTATTAATCCACTTGAAGCAAATCGGGAAAGTAAAAAATCTTGAATGGTGGGTACCTCATGAATTGAGTGAATCGAACTTGCAAACACGCATCGACTGCTGTGTTACTTTGCGCAACCGACACAATAATGAAGGGATTTTAAATCGAATCATTACTTGTGATGAAAAGTGGATACCGTACGATAATCGGAAGCGCTCGTCGCAATGGCTGAACCCTGGAGACCAAGCCAAATCCTGCCCTAAACGAAAATCGACTCAGAAAAAGTTACTTGTGAGTGTTTGGTGGACTAGCGCCGGTGTCGTTCACTACAGCTTTCTAAAATCTGGCCAAACGATTACGGCAGATATCTCTTGTCAGCAACTGCAAACCATGAAGGAAGAACGAGCTGCTAAACAACCGAGATTGGTCAATCGCTCTAGGCTACTGCTGCTTCACGACAACGCAAGACCACACAATGCACAAAAAAACAACCACTAAGTTAGATGAGCTACAATTGGAATGTCTGCGACATCCACCGTACTCCCCGGACCTTGCTCCAACAGATTACCATTTTTTCCGGAATTTGGACAACTTCTTATAAGGAAAAAAATTCAACTCCGATGCGGCAGTCCAAACCGCCTTCAAAGAGTATATTGATTCTCGCCGCCATGGTTTTTTTAGTAAAGGGATCAATCAACTACCTATGAGATGGCAAAAGTGCATAGCTAACAACGGTGTATACTTTGATTAATTAAATATATTTTACAAAAAAAAATTGACTTTATATTCCTCCCGTACAAAACGCCAATTTCATATTTAAGGACCTAATATTAGAAATATAGCTTCTAGTCATTCTATTACGTAAGAATTATAACGGCACGTAAGAAACGCACAGGTTTCTGGGATAAAGAAAGTTTTGTGTGTTGATTCATGTTAAAACCAATACACGAAATTGGGGGTCATTTCAATATGAACCAATCCACAAACCAAATTTTATCCAGTTTACCAATTTCAGAGTTTGCTTTTATTACGATCCCATACGAACCTGTGCATTTATCCGAGACAAAAAGTAATTAATATATCTTTATCTACACCCATATCATAAAACCTCCATAATGTAATCAAAAACCGTAGGAAATTACCACCATTATGACAAGCTGTACTGTAATGTTATTAGAGTATCGATTTTAGTATCGTAATGGTCATAACGATACAGATATGAGCTACAGGCCGGCGCGCCGCCGTCGCCGCAGCCGGAGGGGCCCCATCGTCGCCGTGTCGCCGTTAATAATATGTGTGTAGATAAAGTTATGTATAATTTAAATAATTTGGCCTTAAATTACACGTGCGATCTTATTATGAAACTCGCTAAAAGCTCGTTTCATAAAACCGCACTAGTGTTTTAAGGCCTATCATTATGCAACCGTTGCATAAACTACTATTTCAGGAACTAGGAAAGCACTATACCAAATTTTATAAAAATTGTAGTGTGAGCACATAATTACAGAATTATGCTTAATGCTTAATAGCTATCTCACAGCAACCATGCAACTTTTCGGGATTAAATGTATCCTGTGTATTATTCCTAGACCTAAGACAACTCCATACCAAAATTTCAACAAAATCCTATGTAATTACAAATCTATCCCACGGGAACTGTGCATTTTCCTGGTTAAAAATCACCTATGTTAATATCCGATCCGTAAACTATCTCGATGCAAAAAAATCACGTCGATCCGTTCCTGCGCGAAAGAAGGACAAATCAACAAACCAACAAACACTCTTTCACAATTATGTATAATATTAGTAGACATAAATCAATAAACAAACATATTTCTCAATAATTTATAACCTAGGATTATAACAAATCACTACATATTATGAACTATCTGTGCCCGGCATGCGTCGCAATGCATATAAACAAACAAACAGACAAACAAACCACGAAATAAACAAACAAACACTAATTATAACATGATAGATAAAGGTTTAAAATACATAATTTCAAAGGTTTAGTGAAATTTGACACTTTTCCATATTAACTTCAATATCCTCTGTTACCAGTTTTATTTCCAAAATCTTCTATAGCCTATGTCCTGCCTGAAATTGCCCTTAATATAATGTAGAAATTCGCATTGAAATTCGTCCAGTAGTTCGAACGTTTATTTTGCACATACAATCAGTCAAACAGACAACTCGACAGACATGATATTAAAAACCATTGGGATGTGTTGTGTGGCTCATTCAGCGGTCCTGGCAAGGTTGACACAAGGATAAGTCAAACCGTCTTATCTCTAAGTGCGTCTCTCTCACACTAGTGCCGACGAAAGAGATAGTCAGAGAGATAAACGGGTTTAACTTATCCTCGTGTCGAGCATAATAGGGCCGCTGAAGCACCACATATTATTTTTATATTGTTATCTTCAATGTACAGAGTCTTTCCACTTTGCAATTTTATTACCTAGTCCCCCGTCGCGTTTTTCTGTCGTCCTATCTGTGTATAGGTAATCTCAAAAAACATCTGCGGGTATTTAGATACGGGTTTTTGCGTATAGATAGACTGATAGTTCATCATACCATCTTAGGACTAATTAATCGAACATGGCCACAAGTAGTTTTGTGGCTCTGCCCACCCCATTAGGGATTTCGGGCGTGATGCTATGTATGTATGTATGTATAGACTGATGAGGAAGGTTTTTGGTTGAACTATGATGATCTTTGTCTATCAAGTCAGAAAAATCGTGACTTTTGAGATCTGAGAGCCGGGGCGGGCTGCTAGTAAAATGTAAAGTGGATAAACGGTAAGATATATCATATTCAAACTTTATTAAAGTAAGAAAACATAGCCACCTTGGTAAAGGAATTTGGAAAAAAATAAGCAGGTGTGTTAAACATACAATCGCATAGCAAGATCTTAGCAGAAACTGTTACACATAACATAAAAGTATAAATGCATATTTGTATTTAATTTAGTCAAGGTTTGACGCTAAAAGATCAACTATGGATTAAAAATGAATAACTAAAAACACGACTTGTTTCCATCTTCATGGGGTATAGGCAGGCATGTGTAGTTTTTAAGTACTTACCAAATAACCACGAATCCGCAACGTTAATAGTTAAATTGTGCTTACGCTATGGGTATCTTGATAGTTGCTTACCCCTTGGTAGCTGAACTTAGAAGCCTTTGCATATAATGGCTGGTAATCGTCATCAGAGTCATCAGGCGCCGGCAGGGCTTTATCTCCATAGACTTTGCGGAGATTTCGGGTGGACATTTTCAATTACTTAACTCCTCTGTAATACGAACCAATATATTTAGCACTTGTTAGTTTTAATCTTTAAACACATATTTGCATGAAAAATGGGACTTAAATGCGTTAACCTGATTAAAACCTAAACGTTTCAACCGTATTTCAACGGTACCCGACCCTATATCAGAATTTCCGAGTCGTGCGAGATTTTCAAACTACCCGCACTTGGTCTCTTTTTTTTTTATTGATCCAGAATAACAAACAGGTACACAATATAATATCCGACTATATATTTGATGATATATCTCAACTCTTGCACTTGCTGTTTACTTACTAGATTCCACAAAGTCAACCTATATCCATCATTCCAGTAGAAATTTAATTATTTTTCTATTTCTACCCTTTCACGTACTATTCTTAAGAAGAAAAGACGTCGGTGGAAAAGAAAGAAGAAAAGGGGAGGAAGAGACTAGCAAACATCTCCTAGCCGATTGCGTCATATACTCTTCACTGAGATATGACATCTTCAGGTAAGATAAAATAGATGAAACCGATATTAGTAGCTTGAACCTGCAGGATGTACTTATGTTCTGTAGGAAAACAAGAAGATGGGATCCATGCTGGATGGGAGTGCCGCCGCGATAGTAACCATCGGCTCCAACCTAGGCGAATTGGGCTGAATGATCAGCGCATAGAGACCAACCGCCTACCGGTCGATGGCCAGACGTCCCCACCCACCATCATCATCATCAAGGCAGAGGCCAGAGACTAAGTCAAGGTTCTCTTAGATATGAGTTCATCTTACCCTAAGACATGCCTGTATTCAACCTTCTAGAGATTAGCTGTTTGGTGGCAGAAGTCTTGTGAAATTAAAAAAATATTATCGTAACCAAGTCCCATTTTTCAGTAGTACTTTTAAACTGTGAACCACAGGCGAAGCGTGAGGGTAAGCCGGTGCATCATTTCTTAACTCAAACATTATTATTATTATTAATTACTTCTTGTATTAACATAAAAAATGCATATTACTTATTTTTTTATGTAAATGCATAATTTAATGAGTAATAAAATAATGTTTAGCACGAGAACTGAAACACCGGCTTATCCTCACGCTTCGCCTCTGTCAGAACATTGAAGAGCACAGCGCATGAAGGAGATTAACATTGTTAAAGTAAATTGGTGTAATTGTGTCCGGGCGAGCTCAAGACTGAAGCACTCAAATTCTACAAAACTTTTTGATTAGAACCTACTTTCTGGAAAATCACCAGAACATCACAAATAAGTTGACCACCCCCTTAATCCAATACAGTACAGTACAGCGCCTGCTTTTCAACAAGTTAATAGGGGATATTTTTACATCAAATTAAATCAAGGCTGTAAGAATCTTAGGATAATTGTTCTCTCATAACTTAATGAAGTTTTATGGAGATTTTGAATTCATGATACTTACAGAATTACAAGTTGATCTCTCTGGAACAAATGGCAGCAAGTGCTTTATGAAAAGCTTCATCAAGTAACATTCATGGTTTTAGTTTCCAAATGTTAGTCCAAGTGGTTGTTTACCCTGTATCAAACAATTTCAGAATTTATTTATATTAAAATTAATTTTAAAAATAGAACTCCGTCTTTAGTTATTATCATATATGTGATTTGATGCCACTGCTCCACACATTCACTACATCCAGTAACAATAACCCAATACCAATTGCTCATCATATCACCCTTATAAAGTGTTGTTATCCCAGGTGCAAGGACATTGTTTGTTAGGGAGTTCTGCTGGTTCTTCACCATGGGTTTTTTCTTGATCAGGGGCAGTCCGTTTTTACGTACGTAACGTTTTTACCGTAAACCGTACGTTTTTAGTGGAATTTTTTGACACGTACAGTAGGAATTTGGAACGAGCTTGCTGCAGCAATGTTCCCAGACCAATACAACCTAGGGATCTTCAAAAAATGAGCCTACTCCTTTCTCAAAGGCCAGCAACGCATCCGTGATTCCCCTGGTGTTGCAGGTGTCCATGGGCGGCGGTGATTGCTTACCATCAGGTAACCTACCTGTTTGTTTGCCCCCCTTTTACAATAAAAATAAAAATTAAAAAAATGGGTTCTTCTTTACCACATTCATTTTTATGAACATAAGCTGCTTACCAACCAGAGGTGAAGCGTGAGGGTAAGCCGGTGCATAATTTCCTTACTCAAACATAATATTATTATTAATTACTTCTTGTATTAACCTAAAAAATGCATTTTACATATATTTTTATGTAAATACAAAATTTCATGAGTAAATAATATAATGTTTATAAAGAGAAATGATACACCGGCTTACCCTCACGCTTCGCCTCTGTTACCAACCCTAATAAAGAAATCTAATCACCATCCCTTAAATACTTATCACTGAGGATTTCTGGTCATCTGTGGTCTTCATCATTAGTTCCACGTCACCAAATAATGTTTTTGGAACAGCTTGAGTTATTGCAGTAATACCAAAATTGCTATATGTTTGCCTATAATATTTGAGGAGTTCCATTGATTCCTGCATCAGATCTTGGTTTTGACTTTAATGGGACCAAGTGGGTTTAAAAATCCAATCAAAAAAAGAAAAACTTAGGACATGTATTTAAAAAAAGCCATTCCAGTTTCCTGGAATTATATTTGTTGTTCAAGTAGGGTAAACCATAAAGTCATGTTAAATTTCGCAACAGAAAGACAGGTGGAGCAGAAGATTGAGTAGAAAATAAATAATGATTTTATATCATTGCAATGTACTTCCAATCATTATTATATTTTCATCACACTTGCTCAGAAAGGGTGTTATTATACACAGGCGTATATAGAGTCCCGCCGTCAGCGAGAGTTATGCGAACTCCCACGGGCAGTTATGTATGCGCCAGGTCGGAGGGGGCGCGCGGGCGCCGCAGCCAGCGGAGCCACCCTGCGCTGTCGCGACATACCGTTTGTTCTACCCACCTGATGGTAATTCATGGTGTACAATGGGAATAAAATTAATATATATATATTTTTTGTCTAATTTTTATTTAATTTCTTCGCTAATGTGATGAAAAACATTGTGTGTATCACGGGCAGTAAGGGGATAACAAACTCGAGTCATAAAAGCCCTCGCCTCTCGGCATCGGGCTTCTAACAGACTCTCATTAGTTATCCCCTTCTTACGGCCCTAGATGCACAATGTACTATTGTTGTTTATATTGCAAACAAACAAATAAAATAAGTGTTGAGTTAGTTTATTTCCCAAGTAATCAATGAAAGTGATTGCGTGACAGTACCTACCTATTATAGAAGGTACGATTTCGGAATACCTATTATATCAAAACGTGAGGCAGGCACGTTAGCGCAATTTTATTTACCTTAGAAAGTTACTGTAACGGATAGTAGGTAGGTATAAGTATACGTGGACGAGGTTTCGAAGATGAATAAAATACTAAAAACTTATTATGTATTTGTCGTTAGTCTATAAATAAGTGAATTCATACCTGTTCACATCAATCTCAACGTGCAGATACGCAGTATGTGCAAAGAGTATAACTATATAGTATGTGTATTATATATTAGTATAATATGAACTTCACTTTATGATTTGCTGTATGTGGAATTGTGGTAGAGATGGAAGAAAAATCACGGCACGTTGATATTTCAGATTCTACCGTAACTCGCTACGCTGTTCTGGTTCTGTCACTGTCACTGTGACCAGGGTTGCCAACCGTAGAATTTCAACCGAATTTAACCGGTCGTAAAGCCGTCTGGACCCGGCTTAACAGTCGTAGGTTCAATTAATTTACAGCGTATCTTTTACTTCTATAATCTAAGATTTTTTGAGCTTTTATATCTATGTTAAAAGATTCAAATTCGAATAGATTCTTTCTAGAGTCATTAGTGAGCTCATGTACGAAGGTATTTTTATTAAAATCGTGATCATAATTTGAGCCAAACAACTGTTTTTTGTTTGATATTTTAGAAATAGCATTTGAGGACATTGTTTTAAAAGTTAGTTTCTTATAATATGTGACAAAATCACGTGGGTAAGTCACTATTTATGGAACTATCACGACGGTCATGGTGCCATCTAATGCAAGCTTTTTCTCATCTCTGTAGATAACACAGACCAAAGTTAGTATTTTCCTTATTATAGTGGAAAGGTCTTTTAAAAAGCATGGCCCTGGCGCTCAGAGCAATGCGTGTACAATATACCTAACTGCGCAATATCGCTGGTTGCACAATTAATTATATTGTAGGTCAGTACCTAGCCTAAATTGACTATGAACCGTCTTTTCAAGAAGCAACAAAATACAAACGAATAGAGCACCTCCTTCTTTTTTGAAGTCAGTTGAAAATTATGGACACCCAATGTACCTACCCAAACTGATTGTCCAACCCGGATGTGTATGTAGAAAGGTGGTTCGACGCGTTGGCGCGACTTCGGCCGAGTTGGCTCGATATTTTTTGCGGCTTGAATGTGGACGCCCATACTTAACCGTATACCTCGTCCAAAGCAAAAAGCGGGCTGGCGGTGGGGACTACGCAGTAGTCGATTTACCAGCAAAATTGGTGGTATGAAGTGAGGCGCGACGTCACAGAGTAAAGATATTAGACACAGCGGTCCGACGAAGCCGTCTAAAAGGAGCGTGTGTGCGGAGCGAGGGGGCGACCCATACTGGCCTTTGTAGCATCGGACCTGTATTTAAGGGCTGTCAGCTCGCGCTCGCGCATGCCATATTAATATTGTTATTTATTACTAACTCAAAATATTGAATTACCATAGTCCTAATGACATAAAAACTTCACACAACGTTTTAAGAACTTCAAAGAAAATTCTAGAAACCTGATAGAACCGTCCAGCAACTTTACATGAAATTCTGGAAACCTTTAGAACCTTCCAGAAATACAATGGAACCTTCTATAACCTTCATAGAAACCTCATAGAACCTTCTAGAAAATTATTCTTATTCTTCAAATTTCGTACAAAACTCCAGAAACTTCATAGAACCTTCTAGAAAGTTCATGGAACTCTTACGAAACCTCATATAACCTTCTAGAAACTTCATGGAATCTTCTAGAAAGCTCATAAAATCTTCTAGAAACTTCAGGGATACTTATACAAACATCATAGAATCTTCTTAAAAATTCATAGAAACTTCATAAAACTATGAAAATTAATAGAACCTTCTAGATATCTCCATATAACGTTTTAGAAGCTTCATGGAATCTTCTAAAAACCTCATAGAACTTTCTAGAAAGTTCAAAGAACCTTCAAGTAATTACAACATAAATTCTAGAATCCTCATAGAACTTTCTAAAATCTTCATGGAACTCTATAAATTCTCATCGAACCTTCTAGAAACTTCATAGAAAATTCTAGAAACCTCATAGAACCTGCTAAAACTTCATGGAACCTTCTAGTAGAAAAGTACTACTTAGTGAGAAGAAATAAGTATAATTAAAATACAATTTTTTGCCCACGACTCCGTCCGCGTTCAATTCTTTTATCCTCTTTGCGAATAGCGACAGTATAAAAATCGAAGAGTTATAAAGAATACTTTTTATCCTGAAAAAAGCAGCACTATTCCCCAGGTTAAAGTGATGAATGATTTGACGCGGACGAAGTCGAGGGTAAAAGCTAGTGGTTAATAATAATGATGATAGTGACATTCGTCTGAAATAAATAAATAGGTAAATTATATAAATATGGTTTACTTGTGACAACCCTAGCGTACATACGCCGTTTCGGAACTGTCCAGACGTTGACGGCATTTACCGCGAGATCAAAGGCGTCGGGCTACTGTGTCTCTTTATACTGTGGTAGAGCATAACGCGCGGTAACTCGTCCAAGGCAAAAAGAGCGCTGGGCGGCAGTGGAGGAGATGGGTCCGTCCGCGCATTTGTACAGTCACGCTATTAAGTGCTTGGGTATTGTTTAATATTAGAAGTGTAATGTTTTGTAGAATAATAGTAAACTGGTAAGTTTGGATGGATCATAGATCCCATTGTCAGACTCCAACTTTTACCTTAACAGGACTAATCCGGACTAAAAATATATTTTACATATCGGTTCACAAATGTCGGAGTTTTGAAGTAATAAATATCAAAAAATATGTATATACATATTAAAATATAATACAGATGAATTGAAAACCTCCTTCTTTTTTAAGTCGGGTAAAAAGAGCGCTGATGGCCATAAATGTATTAGTGGCCGTCGGCAATTTCTTTTTGAGACACGATCTGTAGCCTCGGACGTTTTAGTTACCTCTGTAGTTCATTTTATACATTGTTTTAATTTGTTTACTACGCCACTATCAGCTTCTTTCGTCATAAAACAATAAACATTATAAATATTTTTTCTTTCCTTTTTTTTCCTAATATATATAACGAACTGCAGAGGCAACGAATACGTCAGAGGCTACAGGTCGTGTCTCAAAAAAAAGAGTGCTGTTGGCCATATATAATACGTATGGCCATCAGCGCTCGTTTAACCGACTTAAAAAAGAAGGAGGTTTCCAATTCATGTGTTTTTAATATGTAGGTAGGCAAATAAACTTATTTTTTTATTTTTATTACTTCATAACTTCAACATTTGTGAACCGATTTGGATTTTATTTTTTTAATCGAATGAGTATACCTCCGGATTAGCCCCGTTAAGGTTAAAGTTGGATTCTGATGATGAGATCTATGATCCATCTAAACTTAACGTTTTACTATTATTCTACAAAATATTACACTTGTAATATTCAACAATAGCCAAGCACTTTCGCGTGGGAACTGTACACATGCGCAGATCCATCCCCTCCACTGCCACCCAACCAGCGCTCTTTTTGTCTTGGACGAGTTATATCGTATTCTGTATGTACTTAAACTCAAAGAGTATAATGTATAATTATAATCACTACGATTTATTTAAACTGTGGCAAAAAATTATGCCAAAACATTTGGCAAGTATTTAATTGGAAGTAGAACTTTGTGCACCGTTGAGATTACAAGTAGAAAAATACAGTTAAATGTTGTCAAGCTGACTGACTGGCTCAGGTCACCTCACTTCCTTTTCACAATATAATAATTATGATTTAATTGAGACAAGGGTTGACACGATTGCTCTTCCAAACGGTGAACAATTTGTCTGTACCTACCTAGGTACTTATACCAATTCGAACTATGACGTAGATTTGCATGGATGAAATCTGTGAAAGACATTCCACTTAGCTACTTTGATTGAGTTAGTTGGTCACCATCTGCCGTGGCTACGTATCGTCTGTCGACTATAAGATAGTTTCAAATTATAATTACATGCAGTGAATAGTATAAAAATGAACAGCTGGCAATTAAATGTCGTTTGTTTTGCATTTTTTGCAAGTTTAGTGAGTGGTGCGGTTATAGTTGACTACGGCGATGTGGAGGAGCAAGGACTGTACCGTAAGTCGGATCATGTTGTGATACTAACTCACCGCAACTTCGACAGAAAAGTTTACGGGCAAAAACGAGCACTTATTGTCCAATTTTATAATAGTTATTGTGGGCATTGTAGAGCTTTCGCACCTGTTTATAAAAGTTTGGCCGGCGAAATAAAGGCTTGGACAAATATTATTCAGTTGGCTGTTGTTGATTGTTCTGTAGAAGAAAACAATGAAGTATGCAGACAATTTGAGGTAATGGCATACCCATCTGTTCGATACCTTCATGAAAACTATATTAAAGGGAATGCTAATGTTGGTGAGATATTGAATAACATTGAATCAGCAGAAAAGCTGAAAACCCAAATATTACATAAACTGCAGAAAGAAAAATCAGTAGGGCGTCTGGCTTTTGCCCCTCCTCTGGCTATTGCTTCATATTCCAGTTTTGCAGCAGCCCTTACAGATAGTCCAAATTCAGTAATTTACACGTTCCTAGTGTTTGAGTCAGAAAACAGCACAGTTGGATCTGAGCTTGCTCTGGATGTGAGTGATTATGTGAATGTGGGGGTGAAGCGTGTTTATGAGACCAGTGAGTTGGCTAGTCTGGCTGGTGTAACTCACTTCCCAGGACTGGTTGCTGTGAGATCCACTCTAGAAGCTATTCCTCTCACCCCCAAAAATCCAACAAAACCAAACTTACTGAAAGCTATTAACACATTTTTGAAGTCTAAGAACTATGTTTTTCCAGTACATGACTTTGATTCTAGTGAGAATAAGCCAGAGCTGTCTGTGGACAAGCCCGCACACTTCAACTCTGACACAGTTTACTACAGTGATTTGGAGAAGACAATTAAAACCTCTTTACACACAGAAGTTACAAGATATAAAACGTTGACGGGAGAGCCTCTGCAAGCTTTGCTTAATTACTTGGATGTCCTGATCAGCTCATTCCCTTTTAGGGGTAATCTTCAAGCATATATCCAAAACTTGCGGAACACTCTTGCAACTAAGACAGAATGGAGCGGTGCAGAAGTGTTTGACTTAGTAAAAAGATTAGAGACAGTTCATGCTCCTGTTTATACTACAAACCTAGAGTATATTTGTTGCCAAGGAAGTGAACCAAAATACCGTGGCTATACATGTGGATTGTGGTCACTGTTTCATACTCTAACTGTAAACGCTGTTCACAGGCCAGGTAAGGAGGGCCCTAAAGTGCTACAAGCCCTGCATGGATATGTTAAGCATTTCTTTGGGTGTACTGAGTGCGCTCAACATTTCCAAGCTATGGCAGCGAGAAATAAATTATTTGATGTGAAGGAAAATGACAAAGCTATCCTGTGGCTATGGATTTCACATAATGAAGTTAACCTTAGACTAGCTGGTGATATCACTGAGGATCCAGAGCATCCTAAAGTGCAGTTTCCAAGTGTGGACAAGTGTCGTGAATGCAGACTGGCACGCGGCGCCTGGAACCTTCCGGCAGTGTACCAGTACCTACAGACGGTGTATGGCTCCTCCAATATAAGGGATGCTGCCAGGAGATCTGCTTTGACAGCACCAAGCCCCTTCTCCAACCTGGACATTGGAATGCTAAGCCTCCTGTACATATTATCTTTTATTCTTCTGATTCTAGTAGTAAAGTATTTCCTTACAAAGCATTTTTACAGAAAACGTGCTTACAGGCATGGAAGGGGTAAAGTTTATATTATAACTGAATGATTAGTTATTATATTAGTAACATGTTTTCCTATAGCATTACTTTAGATAGTGAATAACCGGCTTTTTTTTCATTAATTGTGGGTTTTATACTTGAATGCCTAATCGGTCAATTTGAACCCAATGTCACCATTATCTTATTCACCAGTGCAGCATGTCACAAGAGGTCTCATGCTTATCATGATGAAGCTTACCACATTATTTTATATCTCAAAGCATATGTTTATGTTTATGCCATTCCATAAGCTAATTATTATATTCCAACACAATTGCAGGAGGATATCATATCTTTTAACTGTAATTTAACAAATTTATGTTATTAAAATGTATATCTATTCTTCAAGATTCATTCAGCTTAAACATGTAGGTAAAGATAATTTATGCAGCCCAAGTCCAACAGAATTAGGATAAAAATAGCAAAAAAAAAATTGGTTAAAAAACCTAAAAAACACACTTTAATAGCATACCGAACTAAAAAGTAGAAAATAGTTTCATAATACAATAAAAATTAGGTTATTAACAAATAGTTAAATTATAGTAAAAAAGCATGGGGTGGCATTAAATGTTACAATTATTTCATTGGTAGCTATTTATAAAATTAGACTCATTATGAACATATAGTAAATTGCACCCCACGCTTTTTTATTATAATTGAACTATTTGTTATAACTTAATTTTTATTCTAATAAATTGTTGGAATTTCTATTACTGTAACACTAACTCTTAATACTTAAAAAATATTTTCTACTTTTTAGTTCGGTTTGCTATTAAAGCGTGTTTTTTAGTTTTTACCCGACTGCGCAACGCAAAAGAAGGTAATGTGTTTATCAGCCTATGTATGTATGTATGTATGTTTGTTCCTTTGTGATGCTCTAGAGAACAAACGCGTGGGCCGATTTTGGTGTTTCTACGTCAATCGATTTGTCTTAATCTTGCGAGTGTCACTTAAGACATGATAGTAATCAAAATCCAATATGGCGACAACCAGACGCCATATTGTGAAAAAGAAAAAAATGAAAGTCGACAAACTATCTTAAAATGGGGTATAAATGAATACGTATTTGAAAATCATCATTAGGTTTCTCTTATCATTCTTCATTCCAAATTACCGTTTAGGATCATGTATAACGATTTAAATTTGGTTAGCAACCATTCTCACTTAAATTTTAAATCCTTATAATAAATTTAAACTATAATTTACACATAGACTAAAAAAAACACGCTGTTGTCAGTAACGCATTAAAAAGTACAAAAGACCCTCGTCACTAAATTATACCTATTGGACTCGTCAAACCAAACAAAATGAGCCCAAACTCGAGGGGTTTACTAGTAGTAAGTGAAAAGTTCCACTATCCACCTCCTGGCTCCATGGTCAGATCAGTTCGATGGTACCAAATTATTGCATTGTCATCCAATCCATTTCAAATATTTACGACAATTGGAAGTACCTAGGTTAAAATAACGCTGAAAGATTTCATTACATACATACATACATACGTACATACAGGTCAAGCTTATAAAAGCGTGTTATTAAAGAAATACTGCCTGCATTAAAAAACTGAGCCTAGCCTAAGATTGATACCATAACATAAAAAAACA
The DNA here is from genome assembly GCA_947859335.1 of Tortricodes alternella. Lineage (NCBI taxonomy): Eukaryota > Metazoa > Arthropoda > Insecta > Lepidoptera > Tortricidae > Tortricodes > Tortricodes alternella. The sequence continues at coordinate 12,808,159 of OX401970.1, read as the reverse complement.
AAACCTATTCCAAAAACACTTTGAAAAGTAAGATATAATGACTGCCCTTCCTTAGTTCATTAATCGGATTCTAACTATGGCTAAATTAGTTTTTTTAATTACTATTTTTACATTGGTCAGTCATGTTTTAGTATTTCCATGTCATGTCATGTGTCATGTTTTGTTTTGTTTTTCCATTCTGGTTTTATTTTTTTAACTTCACTTTTTTGCACAATACAGCAGCGTTCGCGAGCTATTCCCACCTGTTACCAGTACTGACCCTAATAGCATTTAGTGTTGGCATTTGGATGGGCCTCATGGGTCTCGTTAGTTGGCCGACGGTTAGATTTGGCCGTCGTTTTGAGGTAAGGCCTACACCCAAGTACAACCAAGGGCCATTGTAGAATTTCCAACTGAAACAATATAATGCAGAAATGCCAACAGTTTGAAACCAACGGTAGCAGAAGTCGCATTGGCCCAACGTTGGTAAGTAGATGGGCGTAATGATAATATTTTACGGCATTGGGCCAACTTTACTTTAATATCTAATAGGGCCTTCGTTGTATATAATGCAGAAATGCCAACCATTTTTAAACAACGGTAGCCGTATTCACAATGGCCCAACGTTGGTAATTGGTTAGGCGTAATGGTATTTTTTTGTTACATTGGTCTTATGTGGTGATGATGTTAGTTTTATGTGGGCAAACTACTAACTATATCCCTACAGATTCCCTACTGTTGGCCAATGGATGCCAACGGAAAATGCTACTAGGGGAAATGGTGGTAACAGCTGGGAATAGCCCGCATTCTGTATTACGCTCCCAGTGAAAAGCACGCTTGTTATAATTTTAAGATAGCTAATGAAACTTGCACGTTCTTCGGGAATCATATACTTTATTTTATTATTAAATCGGTCATGTAGTTTAGGAGATGTTCAGGCGCTACAGCGGAACATCCGATTTTTGCTCACAGGTAAACATACATAGACTGTTATCTCAATACCCTCCCGTTTTTACCTTCATGCAGTCAAGATAAATCTAGTTTTAGTCTTAAGTACGATTTAGTTGTGCCTAAATGTCGACTTAAATCAGATTTAAGGTTTCGGTGCTAGCCACCCTAAAAACTTCGTTATTTACTTTGCACAATACTCGCATCAATTATTTTTACTTGGGGATTTGTTAGATGGGTTCCGCGAACGCATAATTTTCGTGTAGATTTTTTCCGAGTCTTTTTCCGCGATCGATTAATTTCTTCATCGGAATTTTATTTGTAGCTTTTTCCCATGTCGCACTTTTCTGGGATCGATTTGTGTATTCATCAGCATTCTACTCGTGAAAACTAAAAAGTGGTGGTTACTTTATCAAAAGATGCAGACAAAATGCTGGACATGTTGACAAAAATTCCGCTCATGCTCAAAATACCAATTCTGTTAAAGAATATCGGATTTTAATTTAAGTACTCAATCTGGTCTTTTGGGAGCGTGGTATTATCACAGAATACATAATAGTACTAACGTACAGAAGAATCACTCTAACAAAACCGGTGTTTGGGCACGAAAATATTCCTAATCATGCCTTCTCTCTCAGTCGCATAAACCGTGCTTTTTCGTGTACGCTAGGGTTGTCAGTTTCTATCCGTGTCATCCAACAAAAACGACGCGCAAATCGCCCAGGGAGTGAGCGAGCGGCAACCTGCTGCGATTTACAGCTCCGAGCAACGCGACGGCCGAGCGTACCTAAAGTGCGGAGTGTAACCCGCCTGGTATTATGAGAAAATCGGTATTTTGAGAACGAGCGAAAAATTCAGTGTAGGTGTATGATACATTCGTACATAACTTCCATCCGTAACATTATTTGTGTGTACAACATTTTGAAAGTGAAATTAAATGCGTCCTTAAAAAAAGCTACGTGCAGGTAGAATGCCTCTGAATACATTTTTCGTTCGTGAAAAAATGCGACTTGGAGGAAAGCTACGAGTAGAATTCCGATGAAGAAATTAATCAATCGCGGAAAAATTATACTCGGAAAAAAGCTACACGAAAATAATGTGTTCGCGGAACTCATCTAACAAATCATCCCCTTAAAATAGAGTTATTGGGTACAAAACGGTTAAATCCTTTTTATTTATTTATTTTCATATTTTTTTGTTTAGGGATATACAAACCCGGACATGTGACTCGTCTGACTCACACACAATCAAAATGTTTTTCAATTTAATATTTTCCGTTTCCCGTACTTAGAGATAAGACGGTTTAACTTATCCTTGTGTCAACTTTACTAAGGCCGATGAGCGACTGGAAAAATGACAACGAATCGATTTCAAATAATTATTTTTTATTTATTATTCTGCGGCCCTAACATGCAAGACACAAGGATAAGTTAAACCGTCTTATCTCTAAGTGCGTCTCTCTCTCACTAGTGCCGACGAAAGAGATAGTCATAAAGATAAATGGGTTTAACTTATCTTTTTGTCTTGCATGTTAGGGCCGCTGTATAGATATAGGGTATGCATAAAACCAAGTGACCTATTTTACGTTATGTTTTGATTAATTCGTTACATTAATCATTTTCCTACTGATAAATGAACATAAGATTGAGGATGTGCAGTGTTTGTAGTTAACCGCTTGTTTGAGTATTTAGTAGGTCATAGCATTTGTTAGAGCTAAGTACTTAGTTTAGCTAGAGAACTTAGCAATCCCACTCACATTATAAATGTGAAAGAAATAGGATATAGGATACTTTTTATCCCGGAAAATTTATACGTTTCTGACGGAATTACTAAAACCAAATTGCACGCCGACGAAGTCGCGGGCAGAAGCTCGTAGTGGATACTCCTTCGTTGCCACGCCACGTTCTTTAAAACTATGATAGTGTTTAAACAACTACTGACATCAGTGTTGTGATTCCATCCATTTAATAAATACCTGAGCGCGTCATTGTTTTGCGCTGAACAGTTACGACTTAGTCATGAACCTAAACAATTATAGTTATTGAGGCTTTTCCATCGACTTCTCTTATTTGATTCCTATAAAATCATAGACAGAGACTATTTAAACATGACAGAAGTGATTGGTTTTTTTATTTTTATACGATATGATAATGAATGTTTACGTTAACTTTGGTCAAATTTTTCTTCATCTTGTCTTATCAGATATCTTTTGATTCGTCATTTGCTTTTCTTTTAATATTGTCATTACTGATCTAAAGTTAAATCGTTCGCGCTTAAATAGTACCTATTAGATACAGTACCAACTGATACAGCGACACAAAAACGTGTAGCGGTATTACCCGGCGATAATTTTGATTAATTCGTTTTTCGAAGGAATCTCATAGCTGCAGATAGCTGCATAGGTACATAATTAAATAGGTAAGTAAATCAATAAGCGATTAAAAAGAAACTGTTATTGACAAAGGGAATAGGTTATAAAGAGCTATTTTATAAGAAGTTACTAATATTATTGTTATTTATACATAGTTATAGTCCATAGGGAGGGATACCCACATAAAACATATCAAATGTAGCATAGGTAGTTTAAGGAAAAAATTATATAATGTTAACCAGGACTAACACTTAGGTAGGTATTAGTAGGTATTATTATTACTAGGTAGGTACCTTTAATATTGACCTGTTGCCAAGTATTTGTTACCACGGGTTTGTTTTAGTATCAGCGATAACTGCCGCCGAATGCATGGAGTAATCGGAATGCGATGTAGGTATAATCAGCATCAATAACACGTGTGGTCATGGTGTTCACCAACAAATTTGGCCAAGTCTTGAAATACGTACAGTGCCTCATACACCTATTGATGTACAATCTAAGCTTTTTGTTCAGATTTCAGCCACGCTTTAGGCTTTCCTAAAAAAAGAGTCAATGTCGAGGCGTAAAGCATATTTTACACGAAGCCAACACTGCCGGATTAAGCCAGCGCGGGGCCCGTAGCAAATTCTGTCAAGAAGCCCTTGGTTTGCTTTAGTAATTTTTAATTATTTTTGTATATTTTGATACCGAAATCTTAATATTGGCCTCTTGTATTTTAATTAAAAAACTATATATTTATAAGCTCCTATCTTAATTGAAAAAAGAGATACGCTCATGCAAGGGTGCGTGCGCGGGGCCCCCCTATGTGCGGGGCGCGTTACATTTGCTACTCTTGCTAGGTGGCTAATCCGGCACTGGTTGCCAATAAGACTGGCAGCAAGCGCTGGCTTGATATTTGCCTTGTGTAAAAAGTTTTTCTAGCCAAGCCAGCGCTGGCTGCCAACGCTGGCGAGAATAGAGCGCCCGTCTATTTTTCTAGCCAGTGACTGGCGCCAGCATTACTTGCTTCGTATAAACTCTGCTTAAGTTATTGATACTGATTGTACAAACAACATTTAGTCGGATATAAGCATTTAAATAGATCGTATATACCTATAGATATATCGATTCGATGAAATAGGATGTGTACGTTCTGAAGCACATCTTCAGAGTCAGCCCTATCTTATTTACAGATGTAGTGCATAATTAGTTTCCATTCCAGTTATCGGAAAAGTTCGCATTTATCGTGCTCTCTCAATTAGCTTCAGCAGGCCCCCAATTCTCGGTGCATTCGAAATAATCTCACAATCGAGATTAAACATCAGTGCATACAGTCATTTGACACAAGTGTATGAATCTGACGTTTAATCTTCGCAGTCGATATTATCTCGAATGCATCGAGAATTGGGGGCCAGTACCCATCATACCATGCTGTCATTTTTCATTTTGACATTTGACACTAAATAATAAAGTTTCATGTTAATTAATATAAACATGTCACTCATTTAATACAATAATTAATTGACACTTCGGGTCCCGTCGTCTTCCGATCGAGCTCCGAGTTTTACCGATGGAAACATATTATTCACTAGATCTGTAATGCCGACTACCCGTGCGTTAGTCGAATATTACAAAACTTATTTGTTACACATCCTCCATCAGAATGTAGACGTATCAAAGATACTAAGGTTATTAAAATCTGGTCCGTATTAACGTTGTTTTAATTGTATTGTTTACGATCCCTTGTATCATGGAGTAATTAATTTATGCTTGTATTAAATTGTTATTTTGTTGTATGCAGCATGATTCTTCAAGATGAACGTCAAGTCAGCCACTGCCGCAGATATCCAGGATCTGATGATTCCAAAACATAGTACCCAATTAGCACGTACAAAAAATTGATATGGAAAGATTACTTACCTAATTATAGAGAAATTGCAATTTTCGTGAGTCATCTCTACTAATATTATAAATTTTAATGTGTAAGTGTGTTTGTTTATTTGTTTTTAGCAATGGATCGGCGTGTTTTTATTTTTTTCAAAAATATAGTTTATGGGCAGGAGAGTAACTTAGATTACTTTTTATCTCAGAAAATTGTACGTTTCCCGACGGAACAGCGATAACCGAATTCTACACGGACGAAGTCGCGGGCAAAACCTAGTTGCTAGGGTGAATTAAAAAAAAATACCTCATAAGGCGTAGTTAAGAAAAAGTTATAACGTTCCTCTGTGTTACGAAAATTAGCCATACAATTATATGGCAAATATTTGTAACACAGACGAACTGTTTTCACTTTTCCTAATTACGCCGTAATTACGTAAAATTATTTTCGAATTTCACCCATTACTTATTTTAAAATCTAGTGAGTGCAACTATTGTCTTTTTAATGTAATTTAATTAATTCTGAACTTGTAACGGTGCTCAAACTTAGTGTAGTATCAGCAAAGCGAGTTTAGGAATGTAATTGTTTTCTGTGTAATCTCGGCCGGGTAGGTACTCTACTTTGACGGTGCACAATATTTTACCCGTGTTTGTAATAACGTTTCTAATCGACTCACGAAGTTGAAAGAACCAGGGGTACTAATTAGATAATCTTTTTTGAGGTACTTACGCAGCATTTTCGGGAACCTCCATTCTGGGGATCTTGACTGCGCCCAGCTTGACGTCAAGGTATCGCGCCCGTAAAACATGGCTCATATCTCCGTTATAGGTGTCTGTTTTTTCATACTAGGTACTAATTGTGTACTATTTGTAAAACCTCACATCCTGGATATCTTCGTCCAGTACACTAACTTGACGCACATTTCTTCGAATATTGTTGAAATTGAGCTAAATAGAAAGCAACAAGGTCAGTTTAAATTTCAATTTACTTGTATCATAATGTGGTGGCGGTTTTTGGTGGCGTTGCCTAACCTGACAATAAGCGAGATTACAACAACGTCTAAATGTCTATATTCTCACATCATGTAGGTACATATAACAGGCTTTTCCGGTTGACGCTGGTATGTGCCCCAAAGAGTGCTTCTGCGGCCCTAACATGCATGGCACAAAGATAAATTCGAACCGTTTATCTACGACTATCTCTTTCGTCGGCAATAGTGTGAGAGAGACGCACTTAGAGATAAAGGGTTCTTATTTATCTTTGTGCCATGCATGTTAGGGCCGCGGGTCAGATAAGGTATAAAAGAAACCTTATTCTCTTGTGAAATGTAGGAATTTAGACACATTATTAATTTATTTTTTAAATCCTTAACCTTTCTCAATATGGTGACGGTTAATTTTTAGTAAATATACTAACTTTGCTAGTAAGTAATTTTTCTATAACAAATACGATGATAAAGGGCGTGCTAGGGTAATGGAAGACTTGTTATCCCAACCATTTTCTGACGTGTGATTTTTTACTCCACTGCAGCGCAGCCATTTGGAGGGTTATGTTTTTCGCGACTGCATGTACGAGTATGTGTACGGCTCTATGTACCTAATCATTTCATTAGTAACCACCTAGAGCCAAAACTACTGAACCGATTTTTACAAATGTGATGTCGAACGATTCGGGCAGGATGTCCGAGTGACACTGGGTAGCTAATGTCTATTCGAAGTCGCCGACTGCTATTTCAATATCAAACTATTACTAGCGAGAAATGGTTCCAGATGTAGGCATTTCACATATTTGTATACCTATTGAAAGTACCTACTTAAATATATAATAACTAATATCTAATATATTTTTGCAATGCTCTTGTCAAGCCCTTTCATTTGCTGGGTACCAATTGTATGGATGGAGAAATATCAATTAACAAAGGGTCTTCAAGTATCCATATTAGATTTCAGGTGACGCGTTATATGCCTAGTGACATGGGCATTTTACCCGAATCGTTTGAGAACCAATTTTTTTTAAATCGGTCAATAAATTTTGGCTAGCTGGTAACTAATAGTGATCACATACCTACTCAGATACTTAATCTCATACATACATGTGAGAAAAACAATCCTCCTTTTAGCTTCGCTGTAGATGGGTAAAAAAAATCACATCCGAACAATGGTTGGGGCACGAACTGTACCATTACCATGAGTTTATGCAAACCGTTCTCGCTATCGAAATATATCGGAAATACAGCTTGTTGCCGATACAAGTAAAAGGAACCGAGCGATAGTTTTCTAGTACGAGAACGGTTTGCATAAACTCGTGGTAATGGTACTGTTCCCTTACCCTGCGCGGCCGTTAACCAATCATGAAAGTGGTGGGTTTACACTCTTATAACAGCATCGCTAATTGCTTTTCCATACCGGGTTTGATTTGTGTCGTTAGTGAATTACAACACTGTAATTTGTCGGGCACTGTGTGGTGGTTATTCGTGTTTTCTCAAGTAGACCCTCTTACACTAGTATTTATAGCTTTGACGCAGACTTGCTTGCGTGGTGCATATAAATCATCTTTTACCTATTAACTATCGCTTTTCGTTGCCGACAAACGGAACAGAACTTTCGAGAACATTCTGAAACATTCCAGAAATTTCGACAATAGGTATTTTGGAACGGCTGATTTTTTTAGAAATTTCTGGAAGTTATGGAGGTTTGAGAAGTTTCTTGGATGTTTCATGGACATTCTGTCATGTTCGTACATCGTTTCCAGTAGTTAGGTACACTTCGCTTCTCAATAAGTGAGTCTATTCTACCATACTGAAACAATTTCGGGCTCTCATAAGTAAAGTATCTTATATTTATTGATATGTCCAGTAATTTCCGCGTGATGCTTGCACTAACAGACGGACAGAAAAACACAGACAATAGCTACTTAGTTCAAAAAAAATATTCTTTGGTGTCAGGTTTCAGACATACATTTTTCCAAACTAAATGCAATGTACAAACACGTCCATTCTACAGTTTCATTATAATAATAACTAGCTTTTGCCCGCTATAATACTAACTTGCAATATTTTTTATCCCTGAAATTTGTACCTACCTACAGTTCCCGAGGAAATCGCGATAAATTATTCTACGCGAAGTCGCGGGCAAAACCGTGTGTTCGAGATACGATATTTTCCTGGTGACACTCGGGTACCTACTCCTTGATTTATAATTAACTTTGTTTCTCTTACAGGTACATGACATAATAATTCGGATCTCGAAGATGACCTAGAACAAGAATCAAAATGCGCCCAGTGTTACGTAGAGCTATACATCTCTAGTGTTACGTTAAAGATAAAAGAGGTAATATTATTATGTCCTTTAAAGATTATATTCTTCCTAAGTAAGTTCCGTAGATATAGGCAGATATGTAATCTGTGTTATTAATATTTTTTTAATTCATTTCCATACTCAAGATAAGTAAGTGAAAGTGAGTAGCAAAATTGTTAAGTGGTATGAAAGTAAGTAGGAACCTAACTTGTCAGTAAAGTCCAGGTTTATGTGGCGCGCTTATTGTTTTTTAAATGTTAATTAATAGTAACTATATCTATATATCTACGAAACTTAAAAACAGTCAAGCGGGGTAACTTTGAATGACCAGAATGACATGGAATGTATATTTTTATCTCACTTCTAGCGGGCCCTAGCATGGCGTCTATATCTAACAGTATCGAAGGATGTGTGGAAGGATGAGCGAAAAGTTAGACAAAATAGGCATTCAAAGCTAGCCCAAAAAAATCAAAGTTACCCCCGGCTAACTGTATGTTAAGATTTAATCATTTTTACTTACAACTTAATATAAAACGCCGTACCATTGATTATATATGGCGAAATCAAACGAAATAGGCATTTAAATTAAATGGGTAAAAATACAAGCAGATATGTTTTTCATTTAGTTTACCCCAAGATTCACCCAGCCAGCGGCCCTAACATGCAACACACAAAGATAAGTTAAACCTGTTTATCTCTATGTCTATCTCTTTCGTCGGCACTAGTGTGAGAGAAACGCACTTAAAGATAAGGTTTAACTTATCCTCATGTCTTGAAAGTTAGACTTTTCGCGCACTAGGCAGCCACGAAGTCCCGGCGCTGCGGCAGCCAATACAACGCGCCCGTTTGCATGGCAGCCAGCTGGCTGCACGCAGCCAGAGCGTGTGTAGGCGAATGTATGTGGCTGCCGTCAGTCTTCGCGCACTAGTTGTAGCAGCCAGACGTATTTTGGGTTCAGAACTTTTTCAAAAAATGACTTCCGTCCATATCGCTCGACGGAAGGATCTCGAATAGTCGGTTGGCTGCTATAACTGGCTGCGCAAATATTCTGGCTGCCGCAGCCTGGCTGCCTAGTGCGCGGGGGGCCTTAGGGCCGCAGAAGTTCTCTGAATTTCTCGATCAGCTATATCCCAAAAAATACTACCCCTTTTACGATATCTATACCATGACTCACTTATAGACAACGCACAGCCTAAACGGGTGGTCGTAGAGGTTTGAAAGGAGGTGACATTCCTCGAGTACCCTAGAGGTGCACTAAGGAGGGATTTTTTGAAATCCCGTCCCAAAAGGGATGATAAAGTTTGTATGGAAAATACCGCGAGCGAAACTGCGGCGGGTCCTCTAGTATTAAAAAATAAGATTGGTTTGTAGTTCTTTTCATCGCGACTGAATGTTTGGTTCGAGTTCTTTCTAAGTTCCATGTTTTTTCTCGGTATTGTTACAAATCGATTAAACTGACAACAATGCGATGCTTGAAACTCTGAATCGGCCACGAACAGCTGTGCGGCTTGCGTGTATTCCTTGTCACCGTAAGCCTAGCTCTCGTACCTACTTCTTAACTTTAACCTTTTGCCCGCCAAGCATGTCTGAGAAGTAACATGAATTTCAACTTTAAGTCAAGGTAATGAAGGACTTTTTTACCCTGTATCCGCTGATGGCTGCAGCCGACTGTGGCGGTCATAAGGTTAAGCTTACGGAAAGGCAAAGGGAAGTCCATTTGAATAAAACTTTTAATAGTGCTTTTTGTGATCGTCAAGGTAGCGTACACCAACAAGATAACGAGGATTTGTTGATGCCAAAAAATAGTACCCAAATAGTACCGAATAGGACCTATACAAAAAAAAATGTACCCTTGTAGTGTTCGAGATATAAGGGACAGTAGGTAGGTACGGTACCTTGACGTCATGGTAGCGTACACCGAGTGCATCTCTGGATTGGTAGTGTTCCCGGAAATTCTGTATAAGCCAAAAATTTGTACCCAAATACCCCTGGCCGTTCAAATCTCATCTGCGTAGCTATTGTAGAAGTTGAGATATTTGACTATTCAACTGTGTAAAAATTAGCGCACCGTCAAGGTGGCGTACACATCTTTTAAAGCGGGATTTCACCAAGAAGGGCTTCGAATTTTTCAATCGGCTATATCCCAAAAAATACTACCCGAGTTAGTACCCCTTTTACGATACAAACAATACAGAGAAAATAAGTGGATCTTAGAAAGAACTTGAACCCAACTTCTACATAATAAAAGTACAGTCGCTATATGAGTTGTTTGACCCCATTATGTTAAATGTTATTGTATCTAATATTTATTATACATAATGGTGATTATGTAAAATATAAGTGTTGTTATATGATTCAAGAATGATATAATCATGAGCAGTGATCGTACTTTTTCCAGTATTCTTGGTGCGATGAGGTCAAATGACACACGACAGCGACCTAGGGTTGTCGACGTGTACCTATAATATGATTGACGTTTAAAATTATGTAATATTATGTTGTCATTGAAAATGAAACACTATTTTTTTTTACTTAATCAGTTTTGTAATTGTGTATAACATTTATTACTGTAACCCAAAAATCCTCAAATTTTTCGGAGGGTATGCTGACGATTAGTTTTCGTAATTTCGATTGCCCTGTCGAACAACAGGAACCAGCTGTTAAGGATAAGGATTTATTGCAACTGTGTTACATTTTCTCATATACTCGTAGTAAATTAACCCTTTATTTCATTATGCATATTGGGTTAGGCTTTACATGTTCTGAGAATATTTTCTGTATTTCCGATTTGTTTAATACGCTATCTTAATTTTATTTTTGATTTTATTTGATTCTTGGTTCAAACAATAATATTGGGCACTACTGACAACCCTAGCACTGCACCAAAAATGCTGGAAAAAGTACGATCACTGATCATGAGCGTTATTGCGACCAATATTATACATCAAATATTTTTATAGCGATCGTTACGCATCCTAATTACGTAATAGACATGAACTAAAGAAAAAATAATGTTCATTTACTTAAGTTTATTTTATTTCGTAAGTTCGTAGCTCGGCTCGGCAGTTGACAGTAACTTCCCGCGCAGAGATTACGTTCCGTTCCCTCGCAAAGTACAGTCACGCAAGTTTCTTTGCACGATGATTTTGCATAAAAAGGAAAGAAGGAAGGAGGAAAATATTTATAATGTTTATTGTTTTATGACGAGAGCAGCTGATAGTGGTGTAGTAAATAATTTAAAACAATGTATATATACAACGAACTGCAGAGGCAACGAAAACGACCGAGGCTACAGGTCGGATCTCAAAAAAAAAAAGAGTGCTGTCGGCCATATAATACGTATGACCATCAGCGCTCGTTTAAACCGACTTAAAAAAGAAGGTTTTCAATTCATCTGTTTTTTTAAATATGTATATATTTTTTAATGTTTATTACTTCATAACGCCGACGACATTTGTGTAGTGATTTGGATTTTTTTTATTGAAAGAGTATGCTTCCGGATTGTTCCCGTTAAGGTAAAACTTAGAGTGTGATCATGGGATCTATGATCCATCCAAACTTACCGTTTTACTATTATTTTTCATTACACTTCTAATTTGTTCTTCTGTCACTTCTGTTTACCCATTATTTTTTATTTCATCCAAAATAAACATTTTGTACCGAACTGGTTATTATAAATTGCGCATGACACCATTCATTCTCTTGTTGCTCGCGGCGGCGAAATGCGTGCGGTACCGTAGCGCGCAATGATGCATCATGGCTTTTAGAACAGAAAATTATGTATGTGCGCGCGGGCACGTTGCACCGCGCTGGAAGTCGTTCGAGCAGGTGCATTGCAGCGCGCTATGAGGCGATCGCGCGGGTGGATTGCAGCGCGCTATCACATGCTCGCGCCGAAAGGGTTAAACAATAGCCAATCACTTTCGGCCAGACTGTACACATGAGCAGACCCATCCCCTGCACTGCCGCCCAGCGCTCTTTTTGCCTTGGACGAGTAATTAATAACTAAGTTCATTTCTCTTGAATTTCAATAAAATCGCTTCGGTATGTATGTATATTTAGATTTAGATTTGTCACATGTTCAACATGAGCTCAGAGAGCCATTATTAGCCTTTATAGTTAGGGAGCTGGTTGCCATTTTGGTATATGATTTGTTAGTCTTTATTGATAGGGATGAAAGTTTATGTCAATACAAATCGATTTGGTCCAGTAAATGAAAGTCGTATGTCCCTGCGTTTTTAAGTTACGGGGCGTTAAAAATGTAAAAAAAGTAGGTACTAAATAATATGTTCGAGTCTGCCTCTTGGACTGATGGTGAGAACCATCCTCAAAACGATAAACATGGAAGAGGCAGACGTGCAGGGCTGTTTTATCAAGAAGTTGCAAAAATGTAAAAAAATGCTATACAAAATCATTTGTTTGTAGTTCTCGTTGCGTCCATTCGATTCATTAGGACTCCCAAAAGAGAAAAAAGGTCTTTTTAAAGTTTTTTTCAGGAATGAAAGTAAAGCGGGTATTTCGGTCTATTATTGTTATTACTAACAGTTCAAGTATTAGTATTATTGTTTTTTGTATTTTATTAAATGTATTTTGATAGTATCTTGAAATGAGAATAACAAAAAAAAAATACAAGTTAAACTTGATTTTTGTTTCTTGATTTCAGAGTGAAACGATAAAAAAATTCGTTTATTTATTAGCCTCGATGACCTGATATAAAACTGTCGATTTTAACAGAATTAAAAAAGTTAAATGTAAAAATTTAAAGGTATATTTTTGTTGGCCATTATCGAACCATTAGGAAAATGTTTGTTTTGGGTTCTACTTTCTGTGAAAAAATTTCATTAATTTAAAAAGGCCCTTCTTTGTTTTTCCTGAATTTGTCTTTTAGCTCGGGCAACTCCTAATAAAAAATAAAATAGACATTTCTAAAAATTTGAAATAATATTAACGAAACCCACGATTGGATATCAAAATCCGAGGGGTCAGGCCGATGACCGCGTGATTTGACGTGGAATGCCCCATAGGTAAACCCCAATTACCCACAGAATTATACCGTTGTCACTTTCCTCCTTCTAAGAAAGAAAGAAAGAAAGAAAGAAAGAAAGACAAACTGTACAGTTCTTTTATACCTGCGGGACGACCGTTTACAGATTTAGACAGACAGACAAAATTATTATAAAAATGGTCTACCCTTGGAAAATCAGAGGTCTGTACGTGTCTCTTCGATGTTTCTCGTTTTGAGGATGATTCTGACCATCAGTCCAAGAGGCAGACACGAAAAAATGATTTAGCACACCGTTTTTTTTTACATGTTTTATAGGCTGTCAATTGAAACCGCAGCGCTACCCTGGTGGCAGACTATTGTTCTGTGGTTCTTTACATTGTCATTAATCGAACAATTCAGGTCTGCCACACAAACAAATCATAGGTATAGAAATTTTGGCACCCAGCTCCCTAGCTATTAGGTATACTTAAACGTGCGATTGCCGAGACAGGCCTATATTATTATTAAAGAGTTAAAATGAAACAAAAGGTCGACTGCAATGTTTACTGAATACACAGTTATACACGAATAAAACCACGTTACACATACTTAGATTTTTTTAAAGAAAGGAAATACACGTATAACGTTAAGCATTCCTTTATTACGCCACTCCATGCTTAAACTGATTTTCTCAAAACGAGATATTATTCTCTATTGCAAAGGCTACACAATATTTCGATTCTTTTAGTTTTTGCGGCATCAGTGCACAACGAATTCTATATAAATTACCAGTAAAATATTTGTGATTACCCTTCAGGTACCTTAGGTCCACTTTCCTAAATGGTCCACTTGCCTGAATGGTCTACTTTCCCATATGGTCCACTTGATTTTCGTGCATGGTCCATTTTTCTGTATGGTCCACTTTCCTACATGGTCCATTTTCCTGCATGGTCCACTTTCCCGTATGGTCCCCGTATGTACCTTCACGATTATCTCAAAAGCTACATAACCGTATTGGATGATTCTTTTGAAAAGTAACCTCTATTTTTCTGGGATGGTTTTGGTATATACAATTTACTGTACTAGCAATTTCGTACGGCTTTGCTTGCAGCGAACTTGTAACATGCGGAAGGTCGATGAAGTTCAATGCCAGCTCTCGGAGTCATCAAAGGTGATGTCTTTGTATAATTATCACAAAGATCTCAACAACTATTGAACATTTTTTTTTATAAGTACAGTTGTTTTATCTCCCGAAAGCGGGTGGGCCATACTTGTAGCTGTAACACGTATAGATACGCCCACTACGGCGACTAGTTTAGTAAAGGGGGGTTGAAAATGTCCTGAATGGCTTCGAGAAAGGGTTGTTTTTGCTCGACTTGGCGGGGGCAATGCTGTGCGTGTCCCCAGATAAAGTGGGTCTTTTAGGAAAGTAGACAGTTTGGGAAAATAGACGGTATGGGAAAGTAGACAGTTTGGGAAAATAGACGGTATGAGAAAGTGGACCATTCAGGCAAGTGGACCATTTAGAAAAGTGGACCTAAGGTACCTGAACGGTGATTACATTATACATACACACCAATGAGAATTTAGTAGTAGTACACAAGTTGAAGCTATACATCGTTTAGTTAGACGTGATGCCAATAAAGGGTTCGGGGAAAGACCAACCGCTCACGCGGACATTATGCAACTGTCGCGTTTTTACAAGTTCACTGGTTTGATAGGGACAGAAGCTGTCTGCGATGGACGCTTGTCTGTTAGAAGGGTGAGACTTAATTAAAAATGAGACGCCACTGTATACAATTAACGTCATGTTAGTGTACCCGTAGAAGATATCCAGGACCTGATGAACAGGGCTCATATCTCCAAAATTACAAACTATAGTACTAATTTTTGTACTAGATACTAAGATACCATTTAGACTAAAAAAAAGGAATCATTAGTTTCTGGATATATTTGACGGGTACGCTAACTCGACGCTCTTTGTATATAGTTTAGAGCGGAGACAGATAAGATTATTTTTCCAAGTTTTTTGCTTCAGCTTTAGGCTCTATCAACAAGACGAAAATTAAAAATCACTATATGAAGGGTACAGGCAAAGAACAAGGAATGTCATATTTTTTGTATTTTTTTTGTGTTTTTACATTATAATATGACTAGTATACTGTAAAAACACAAAAAAGAAAAGTACAAAAATGAATGTGACATTCCTTTTTCTTTGTCTGTACCCTTCATATGTGACGCTAATTTTCACATGGATAATAATTCCATTTTAAAAAATAAACTTTCGTATGAAAGTTATTTAAATTAAAATGAAATAAATAGTACAAACAAATATACTTAATCTACATAAGTTGGCGCCAATGCATAATGTTTTATTGCGTCTGTTTAAATAAATAAGCGTTAACAATACATGCCAGTGTGACGGGTTTCACAAAAATCTTGACTATCAGTATCATTTATCACTTAGTATAATTATTTAAAAAATAAGAATCTAAAATTATTTGTGCCGTACTAGAAGAAAGCGCATGTCGCCTAAACATTATGTTTCTTTCTCTGGTTTTCAACAATCTGCACGCCACTTCAAGTACCATCATTCAAATGCATTTCATTTAGAATTATGTTACGCGCTTATATCTAAGTAAGTTATAAAACATTTCTAATATTAAAAACAACACAATATTATGGCACCAGCACCAAAACAGTTTGAGAACTGGTTACGAGGTAAATAAAGTGGTCGTCGTGTAAAATAAAATACAAAACAAGTATATCTAAAATAATTATGTGCATATTCAGTATTTTGACTATTACAGTGTTAAACAGTGGGACATACAGATCTTAGAGCTCAAAATCTGCGCAAATAATAATATATATTCCAGGGAATGTATGATGTTAAAAACGTATATTCATAATAGGTTGAATTTTGGTATATAATTCTAATACATGGATTTAAGATAGTATTTTATTTACAATTATCCAAAGGGATTAGTCCCTGGAAGTATTTTTTCTAATAAAAAATCAGCTATGTATCAGTAGCATCAATCCAGTAGGTAAATTGAGTGGAGAGGCGTAAGATCGTGGATCAAGAGTAATAGTCATTTCTTGAGTATATTAATAGATAGGCACACATAATAAAATTAAAGCATATTTTAACCATAATCGTCAAATACAATAATTTCGAGTATAAAAAAATAATTAGATTCTTTGTCCAAATGTTAATTTAGGTGATAAACTAACGTCCTTTAAAACGGCTATTTATACATTATTTTCATTTTACCAGTTATCAACATACTAGATAAAGCTCGTTTACTAGACTAAAAAAAAGCAAGGAAAAAATTATTGTTCGAACGTTATTTTCACAATCAACCTTAAACTAGGTCTTCAGCACAATCAGATGTTTTTATTCGCATAAGACACGGTACAAGTGAGGTATTAAGCAGTACAATCGGTTTCACGTGTTGCGTCATATGATGACGTGCACATTTTGATAAGTAAGTAGCTATAGTAATAATAACCGAATTAAATTACACTAGATGCAAGTCGCAACACTTCCAGCGGCAGTTCCATTTTCCATAAGCCACATGGGGCACGAGCCCAGTGCCGACGTATTTGTTTACACAAAATAAAGAGTAAGTACATTATACTGATGTTTCATACTTTTTTAACCTTTTGAACGCCACGGCTAACGGCGAAAAAGCGTGCCACGAGCGCTCGCCGACGGCTGTAGCCGACGCAAATGTTTGGAAAACGGCATATCGTGGCGTCAGGGGAACGGTAATCTGCTGTCGGGTACAGCCGAATGGGGCGTTCAAAAGGTTAAAGGACCCCAAACTCTGTGCACAAGGGCCATGGCTGAGGACGGCACTATTCAGCAGTGTCCCTATTTTTTGTTTTGTACCTATGCCTCAAAGGGAAACATGGAGATCTCATAATTCAGGGCACGGTTATGCTCGTCCTTTCGTCTGGTTTTAACCAAGTCAATAGCGGGTTGACTCTAGCAACGCAAAACCACAAACACTTCTAACGCAGGGTTGCCTTAGAAGCTCGGAGTTTGTCAGTATCGAAGGGCAGGTAAGATTAATATTATGTTTAACGTAATTTATGAAGAAAATTAATTCTTAACCTTTTGACCGCCCCAGTCGGCTGCAGCGGTCGGCGGTCAGCGGATACAGGTTAAAAAGTCCTTGATTACCTTAACTCCACCAGCGGTGTTCCCGGACTGTTTTGACATTGGGGCCTTCAAGAGAAGAGTTTATTTTTCCCTAAAAGGTCGGCAACGGCTCAATGACTCCTTCGGGGTTAGTGATGTTTATGGGCGGCGATGATCGCTTACCATCAGGTGACTCGCAAGATCGTTTGCCTTCCATTATATAAAAAAAAAAAAACTTAAAGTTGAAATTCGTGTTACTTCTCAGACATGCTTGGCGGTCAAAAGGTTAAATAACAATTGCCATATACAAATATAAAAGTCTAGGTGAGGCCGAATCAAGTATTTTACGTAATGACATATTTCAGGCAAACTATTTGTTGCCCAAAGATTTAAGGTATATAAATATTGCTTAGAAAAGTACAGCAATATCTACGAACGTCCTAAATTACCACTATGATTTCTAAACTCCACTTTATTGAACATCAAATATTTCCATTTACCTAACGACAGATAAGCTAAATAAAAAAATATAGGTTTAGTTATTTTTGTATATTCTTTTGTAATCTTCTACTTTGGGAAAAATTTAGGCGATTGGTCGAAATTTTAAATAGTTACGCTAGAACAAACAGTTTTGTTTGTACATCTTCTCTCTTCTAGAACCGATTCCGAACTCCCTCCTAGCGGCCGGGCAGTCCTGCGCGGCGTCTTTTCTCCGCGGCAGGCTGCACGAAACCTGTCAGTTTTCAGATTGGCCGAAAATTTCCTTTCTTTATTGATATTATAATAAATTTTATATTTTAACTACATCTCTCACTTTTAATCGAATCAATAGTTGACTTGATGAATTTTTCTTTGGTTTACTTAGCAGGTTATTTCATTACGACATTCATAGCTTACATAATTGATTCGATAACAGTTGAATATTAAATACCAGACTAGTTGAATACGTATGAGTGAGCACGAAGCCACGATGCTCAGTGCCCTCGGCTAACTTTCAGTTTAAATGGAAAACTAGCGGTTCGGCTTTCATAACGTACCTATTAAAATGTTATATGTACAATTTTTGGTGTTCTTTTATTTCATTTTCAATCTCGCTAAATCTTTTAAATACTTACTTCTGCAAATTTCATTTCATATGAAAAACTTGAAATAAAGCTGTTAATTTTGACAATGATAAAGCCGTTTTATTTCATATCGCGACGGTGATATTAATTAATTGACTAATTAAAGTAATATAAATACAATAAACTTAAATTAATAAGATTTTTTAATAGGTATTTTATTTTGTACGAAAACCGAACCATCCAACATCCCCTTAAAATAATAAAATTAACTTTGATTATTTAAACATACGACAGTGGCACTTAGGTACAATAAATTCATTAAATCTCGAATTATATAAAATAATACAAAAACATCTCGAAATAATAATATATTAAGTTGAACATTTATGATCGTCTAAGCGTTTTGTGTTTGCTTTTGCTGCGCGGCGACTCTTGTGCCTTTACATGGCGCGCACACCCTGCGAACAATCGAAAAACATAGGAAATAATGAAAAAACCAACCTGCGGCCCTAACATGCATCCCACAAAGATAAATTAGAACCGTTTATCTCTATGACTATCTCTTTCGTTGGCACTAGTGTGAGAGAGACGCACTTAGAGATAAACGGTTCTAATTTATCTTTGTGCCATGCATGTTAGGGCCGCTGGGGTTGATTCACACGTACCATAACCACACCACGTCACAGCGTTAAAATGCGGTCTAGCAGTGGTTACGTGTGAATAGTGTCGCTGCAGGTCGTACCTCACACGCGGTGGATAATGACTGCAAAATGTGTTACGTGTGAATTATACTATTCATTTTCAATACAAAATATGCGTCCGACCACGTGTTGTGGTTGTGGTGTGTTTGTGGTTGTCGTGGTACGTGTGAAACAAGGTTAAGTGAGAGGAATCTAAAACACTGGTTTTGCATTACGTCGTAAAAATCATCCTGTATAACACCTAACATAGTCGCGATCGCAGCTAGTACACAGTGTCAATGTAGTAGTTATTATAATAAAATAATTGGATTATTTGATAAGAGCAAGCAGAGTAAAAATAATCATAACAAAGTACATTCAGGCGCACTTTAATTCACCTAAATGCGATTGAGTAAATAGGTAGGTAATAATATGATACGATTGTACAGTCGTATTTTTAATTAGACGAAGCCAACTGACAGTAGCTAACAACACAGTAAACGTCAACTGAGAACACAGTAAACGTCAGTTGACTTCGTCTAATTAAAAATACGACTATAGTGCAATTAATGGAGGACTATACACATTGCGAGTATAAACATGTTTGATGTGTTAGTGGATGCGTGCCTTACCTCTATGAGCATATAAAGGTTGTGGGGTGATCGCTAGTTATCGCGCCTTCCGCGCGCCATCACCGCGAAGCGACGGCGTGGGCGTCGGCGCCGCCGGCAGCTCCGTCACGGCCTACCGCGACCGCAAACGCCGTGTTAGTTACCGAGGCGACAGTTAGCAACACAAAAACGCACAAATATCGAATAATTCCTTTCTCAAATATACAAGTATATCGCTTCAGTTGCGGATAAGTTTAGCCCGCCTTATCGCTCAGTGCGTCTCTCTCGCGCTAGTGCCGACGAAAAAGATGGACAGAGAGATAAGACGTGCTGAACTTATCCCCTGCTAATGTTTCCCCCAAAGTTTGTTGTCTCATATAAGGTTATCAGGTTCGACAAAGATATGAGAAAGTTACCAGTCGATACTATATCTGGACTGGCGATTGTCTTCAGTTTATATGCTTATTTGATTGTGCGACGATTTGGCCATGTATGCACATATAAGAATATTACAGTATATTGTATACGGCCGAATTCATAAAGGCCAATCAAATTGATATTTCATTAAATTGAAGTTTATAAATAGGTTCACAGGTGATGGAGGGGGATTTAACTATTTAATCGCGGATCAAATGCTTGTAAATATGGCCATTACTCAATTAAAAGGGTCTCGAATTAAATCATAAATGCAAAAACCGCCAGTCCAGAGATCAGTGAAAAAAAAGGTATGGAACGTCATATATATACCAGAGCATGAAGGTACCACAACCTGATGCAGATTAGAAACGTTTAACATGCTTATATAACGTTTAAAATTATCGTTATCGTTTATTTTGCATAAACTTAAAAATATTCCATTCCTTTTATGTTGCGAAAGCACGGTTAGTTTTAATATAAAATATTAAAGAATTCCGTAGTCTTATGTTTTCACATATCTGCATAAGTTATTGCTTAACTAAAAGGTGTGTTAAACAATAAATTAGATTTTAGTTACTTTACAATGATACCACACAAGTGTGCGCGCGAGTGATTATTATACTTGAGAAATTAATGGAAAACACTAAGTCTACTTCCTCTTCTTCTGGTATTTAAGTAATTAATATGAATACAACCTACAACCCCTAAAATGATAACATGCAACACAAAAGATAAAGTTATCAGAACCGCAAAATATTGCCATCAGACGCAATTTGTACGAAGCATTATATATTTGCCTTCATAGCTCTACCTAGAAGGTTCTGGGGCCCGGGAACATGAATGAGTAGAAGTCTAACTGTACTTGGGTTAATACGCTCCAACATCAAAATGTACATACAATAAAGGAATTCGACAAGTTTATATGTAGGTAAGTAAGGAGGTATTGTTAGGTATAAGAACTCTTTCTTGATAACAAAAAAAATTGCCATGTGTTCTTTATAACAATCGCTCATTAATGAGATTGTAACCATTGTACATTATGACGTTGGAGCGGGTTGATCTCAGGTTGTCCAGGTCGCAAAATGTCCAGATCTTTATTTGACCACATCGTATAATGACTAGGTCGTAAAATGCCCAGATCTTTATTTGACCACATCGTATAATGATTAGGTCGCAAAATGCACAGATCTTTATTTGACCACATCGTATAATGACTAGGTCGCAAAATGCCCAGATCTTTATTTGACCACATCATATAATGATTAGGTCGCAAAATGCACAGATCTTCATTTGACCACATTGCACAATAACTAGGTCGCAAAATGCACAGATCTTTATTTGACCACATTGCACAATAACTAGGTCGCAAAATGCACATATCTTTATTTGACCACATCGCATAACACCAGTACAGTCAAGTGTAAAATACTAATTTCCCCGTCTGTAACATTTCAGGTGTTGCTGTTTGTTTTTTTTTAATTCAGCGTAAATCGGCCCTGTAGTGGTCAGTACGAGTATGAGAGTTTGAGACGCTTTTTCTATGCGAGGTTTAATAAATTATGCAAAATACGAGTACATAATACATAGATTGAAAAATGTGGGCATTTTGCGACCTAGTCGTTATGCGATGTAGTCAATCAACTAGTGATGCAACGAATACGAATACGAATATTCGTATTCGCCGAATAGTAGACATTTACCGAATATTCGTATTCGGCGAATACTAATACGAATATTTTAAAACTGATATTTTTGTACGCAACTCTATTTACTGCAGAGTTGAAAAACGCGCGTAAAAATATGACGTGTGCAGAGGCCCTGAACCGAAACGACGACGCGACGGGGGACTCCCCCGCCATAGTTTATACAGTTCCCGCGGCTCCGGGAGTTTCCCTATCATTACGATTACGAACCATGGATTGATTGATTCATTCATTTCTTTCCTTTCATTCATTTCATTTGTCAGTCGTGAGCACAAGTCAAGCAAATTTGCCTGTTGTAAATTTTAATTATTAGAAGAGTAAACATTCATCAAATAAATAAGTCTTTTATTACCATGGCGAGATATTCGTATTCGTATTCGCCGAATAGTAGGTTTGATATTCGTATTCGTATTCGTAAAAGTAGTATTCGTTGCATCACTGCAATCAACCTCCTGCTCCTCTGCTGCACTGGGAGTGAAGAAATTGCATAGAATGCGTGCAGATGCTTATCATCCTGGCATGTCGTAAAAGTCGACTAAGGGACGGGTCCTCTCCAACATGCTGGACTATCTGTATGGGCGATGGGCTGATCACCTGTCACCATACGGTTCATCATACCATCTTAGGACTAATTAATCGAACGTGGCCACAAGTAGTCTTGTGGCTCTGCCCACCCCAGTAGGGATTTCGGGCGTGATAATATGTATGTATGTATGTACTGCAATAAACCTATCTAGTTATTTTGCGACCTGGACAACCTGAGATTAACCCGAGCATATTAACCCAAGTACAATTAGACTTCTACCCATTCATTCATATTCCCGGGCCGGTTGAGGGGAATGATACATTTTATCCAGGAAAATTTATTAGTACTTCTTATTTTAGTGCTTTAACATCAATTAACAGGCAAAGCGATGATGCAATTAATATCAAGTTACCATTTCACACCTGGTTACATCAGACAACAACTTTACGGTCCAGACGGAACAATCTGAGTCACCGTATTAATATGTCGACTGTTGTGAACTTATAACGCGCTTGACTTTTAAAATAACCTGACCCTGAACTGATCTTGCGGTTCAGATGGAACTGTAATCTAGTGCCCGTATAAATATGTAGACTGTTGTGAATTTATATCGCGCATGACTTTTAATATAACCTGAACTGTATAAACTGTCGATAAATATTTAATATATGTCGCAGTTTTGTGCATCACGTACAAAATGAATCAAGCTTTTCACAAACAAGATGATAACAAACAAAATTCACTAAAAACATTGACATTAGTGATATACGTGTAATTTAGTTATATGCCCGTATGCAATGTTTATTTAATAAAACAAAAAAACACAACACAAATATATTATCACCATTATCAATGTTATGCCAAGCGAGGTCAACGCGAGCATTTGCTAACGAACAACTATAGCAATCGATTTAAAATTTGCTTATTATAATCTTGTTAACGTGATAAGAATTATTGTTTAAATATTCCTACGAAGTGAATTTAATTTTTTTTTTGATTGGCTTTAACGCATTTGAATGAGCGTAGAAAACGCATTCGAGACGACTATTGAAGAACTGTACCATTACCATGACTTGCGCAAACCGCTCTCGCTAGCGTAAACTATCGCTCTGTCCCTTTTACTTGTATCGGCAACAAGCAGCATTTCCGATAGATTTCGATAGCGAGAACGGTTTGCGCAAACTGATGGTAAGGGCTCTGGATATTTATCTCGTAACGCTGCATGACCGCTTGGTTTACATACGCTAGTAGAATCATTCCGAGCTAATTGGTAATGTTGAACTTTAATTAAGTTAATGGCAGAATAATAACGAAGCATATTGTATTATAATAGAACTCGTGAAGATTTAAGGCTTTATTTACAATGAGATTTCATAATTTGTCGTACTTTTAAGAGGACTGTGAACCGACGGCAAGAATCACCCTTTTCATACAGGGGATAACGATTTCCACACCTTAAATAACTGGTAACCGATTTTGACAAATTTCTGATAGGTTGTCATTCAGAACAAAATCTAGGTTTATACGTTTCTGGAATATTGATTAAAGATCAGCAAAGTCAAATAATTGCCGTTTTTTTTATGCCAATACTGAAACAACAATAAACCTGAATTTATTGCTTATAGTGAAAAAACTAAAACGTATAGACCTAGATTTTATTTTGACTGCCAACCTATCAAAAATTAATAATTTGTCGATGTAAAATTGCAAAATATGTGACGTCACTCTAGGGAGGGGGGGGGGTCTCACAAATGTGACCAACTGTGACAAGGACGGGGGAGGGGTAAAAAAAATCACGAAATTAGTGTGACGTACTTTATGGGTGACCCCTGAGGACGAAGTTGCGGGCAAAACCTAGTAATAAAATATTATATTGTGAATATGATCACGTCATATTAGATCACGTCATTAGGTAGGCTAGGGTCATCCACATGACTTGGATAGGCGGGCCAAACCGAAATGATCGGGATAAGAAAATATACATGCAGGGCATACTTAGCCTATTGCTGTATGATACAAATACTGTCAAATCATTTAGTTTGTGTTTGTAAATAGTAACGTTAGGTAAAGTAATATAATAACTGTAGCGCACTAACACTGTTATAGGATCCAAGTTGGTTGAAATAAAGATTATAACATTATTATTAGTATAGCTAAATTCCTTTTTCCTTTCTTTATTTCCATTTGTGCAAACCAATCATTAAAACGGTAATTCTAGTCTGAAGTTGATGTTGACAAAATGGCTGATTTGTACGCATCCACGGCTGCTTCGGGGTCTCGCAGGAATTGTGGCAACAAGCCCCTTTCTCGAGACAAACGTAGCGACCATTTTCTTTTTCGTTGGTTTGACTTCGACTTCAAAGACCCAAAGTGCCCACTGATGTTTTCTGTCAGATTCGTATGAATAAATCCATGACTCGTCACCTGCGGCTCTAACATGCAAGACACAAAGATAACTTAAACCTGTTTATCTCTATGACTATCTCTTTCATCGGCACTAGTGTGAGAGAGACGCACTTACAGATAAGACGGTTTAACTTATCCTTGTGGCTTGCATGTTAGGGCCGCTGAGACGATATTATAAACGGCATTTGACGTCCCTCCATTGAAGCGTTGCAGAGTATCCCAGCACCAATCAACTCGAGCCGCATTTTGCTCTTCGGAAAAATTGTGGGGAACCCAGCGAGAAACCAGCTTTCTATGCTCATTATGCAAAATTGACTGAATTGCAGTCATTCCAATACTGATAAAAGCCCGAATCTGCTCGTATGTCACATGACGGTCATCAATACATATAAAACAGTACCGTGACTCACTTATAGACAACGCACAGCCTAAACGGGTGGTCCTAGAGGTTTGAAAAGTGGAAGAGACATTCCTCAAGTACCCTAAAAGTGTACTAAGGAGAGAAATTCCATCTGTAAAGGGGTGATAAATTTTGTATGGAAAATACCGCTGGCGAAGCTGTGGCGGGTCCACTAGTCTAATATAATAGTTCGCACAGCAGCGATATTTTCTGGCGTGACCGCTGTTCTTGGTCGACCTGCAGAAGGAACGGTGCTGAGCGACACACGACCGCGTCGGAACTCTGCATACCAGCGGTATATTGTCGTTTGGCTTGGTGCTTCAACATCATAAATCGAAACAAGTTGAGATAAGCCGTGACGAAAATTGTGATAAATTATGAGACGGGTATTTTCACGCGTGAGCTTCATTTCCGTTAACGACGTGTAAACTTTAAACCAACATAGTTTTTTTTATTTTATTTTTTAGTTTTTGTGAATGTCTTTAAGGTTCTAAGAGGCCAGTATTCAAATTCTAAATAATGTTTTATTGTAACTCAATCCGAAATATTCTATTCCTTATCATTTCAGTGTGCCCCTCGTACCTGAATACATGAACAAGCGAACAATGGGGAAGATGCATGAAAATCAAAATGAGGTTTAAACGATATATTATGAAGGTAAATGTAAACAAAAGCATATTAAAGAAAACAAGCAGATCATTTTGACTATTCATTTTAATTTGATTAAGGGTCAAAATTAGTGAAAAATATATATTGTCTAACGATAGCTGTGACGTCATAGTTGTTGTCCATTTTGTATGGAATGTTTTTGCGAGTGGTATGAACAATGACTTTTCAAAGCTGAAACTCATAAAATAAACAACATAATAATGTTTTGCGTAAACAGATCGATTTCTATTAATCAGCACTTTCCAATAAAAAATGAAAAAAAAAAAGGATGAATATTACCTATTAGGCTTTCGAACTTTCGACTATTACTAAAATCCTTGTATTTTTTACTTATTTATAAAACATGCTTAGATTAATGTATAAAAATGATGTATACATCATTTCATAGATACGTCTGTGAAAAGAAAAAATGATAAAAATTCGGGAATTATAAGATAGATTTGGGTCGTTTAGGTATAGAAACTCTGCTTACTCCACTGCTCTGCTACCACTGCACATAAATCTTTGAAAATGTGACAGCAAACACCTAAATCCCGGTCGGACCAACACCGATGTCCACTAGTTTGAAGCCGTTCAATCGCGTTTTAGCTAACTGTCAATGTTATGCGGCTTCACTTATACAGCAGTTCATCTCGGATAGGTTAGGTGACGGATGTAATTTTTTTTGATTTCACGATACAAAGGTTTAATGAATTTTGATGAAACTAAATTAAAAATATATAAACTTATAACAAGTATAAATAATGGCCTTTATTGCTATTGGAATTATAATTTTAAATCACATTAAACGAAAAATTCAAAAGTAAAATAGAAATGATTTTAAATATCCTCAATTTGTCCGAAATACATACATAGCATCACGCCCGAAATCCCTAATGGGATGGGCAGAGCCACAAGACTACTTGTGGCCACGTTTGATTAATTAGTCCTAAGATGGTATGATGAACCGTATGGTGACAGGTGATCAGCCCATCGCCCATACAGATAGTCCACCATGTTGGAGAGGACCCGTACCTTAGTCGACTTTTACGACATGCCAGGATGATAAGCATCTGCACGCATTCTATGCTATTTCCGAAATATGAGACAGTATTATTAATTGTTTAATTTTACCTATATATAATATTCAATTGATTGCGATGAAACTTTGGTGAGTTGTTGTGCGGGTCCGGGAAGGACCGTGACAAAAAAAGCTAACCTACTTAGAAAGAAAAATATGTCATGTCATAATATGTCAACCGTCACCTGTCACCATACCTATCCTAGATAAAGTTAAGTGATAGTTATCTCACCTGTAACCGTCCTAAGCGGTTATGAGCGAGTTGCCTACAAAGCAAGATGCCTAACACAGCAAGATGTTTCAGAAGCAAGATGCCTCAGAAGCAAGATGGCTAAAAAGCAAGATGCCTAACAATGTCTTAGAAGCAAGATAGCCAAAAAGCAGGATGTCTAAAAAAACTAGACAAGTGCGAGTTAAACTCGCGTGGACAGGGTTTCGTAATTACCTATATGAAATTTCCTATGTTACTTTGCATACCATAGACTTCTTATAGGTTTTCCTGTAATCTATAGGTAAATAACTATGTTCTGTATTTATTTTAAATGTTTAGGCCAAGTAGTTTCGGAGATAAGGGAGGGGGGGAATGGTCAATTTTCGCCTATTTTCCTAAATAACTTCAAACCATTTATTTTAAAATTAAAAAATACCAGGCAATTTGTCTTCAAGACATTCAACTACTTAGACATTTTGCTTGGTAGTCGTTTTAGCAAGTGGACAATTTGCCTAGACGGCATTCAACCACTTAGACATTTCGCTTTGTAGGCATTATACTTAGGCATCTTGCTTTGTTAGGCATCTTGCTTTGTAGGCAACTCGCTCATAACCGTTCCTAAGCGGTTAAAAGTATTCTAAGACGTCACATTTCTATATTTCCCGCCTTACCTTTTTTGAAACTACTAATCCTTAAAATCTCGGTCATCTTATTGACCCATCGTTGTTCAGGCCCCAGTTGCTCATTCTCGAGCCAACGCAGCACTACTAAATATTCCGTTTTATCCTTTACTTTTTCAGGGTATAGAATTCAAATTAATTAACAACTTTAAAAACATGCTAGGGAGCTGGGTGCCAAAATTTCTATATGATTTGTTCGCTTGGCAGACCTGAATTGTTCGATTAATGACAATGTAAAGAACCACAGATGAATAGTCTGCCACCGTGGTAGCGCTGCGTTTTCAATTGACAGCGATACAAAAATAAAAAAATAAAAATGGTGTGCTAAATCATTTGTTCGTGTCTGCCTCTTGGACTGGTGGTTAGAATCATCCTCAAAACGATGAACATCGAAGAGGCAGACGTGCAGGGCTTACATTTTTGCAACTGCGTCCCGTTATAAAACATAACGGGACGCAGTTGCAAATATGTAAATGAATAAAGCTATACTAAATCATTTGTTCCTCGTTCTCGTTGCGTCTATTCGATTCATTAGGACTCCCAGAATAGAAAAAAAGGTTGGCAGCAGTTGATTTTTTTATGTATGACTTTTTAAAGTTGTAACTCAATAACGCAGGGACATACGACTTTCATTTACTGGACCAAATCGATTTGTATTGATATAAACTATCATCCCTATCAATATGAAAGACGAACAAATCATATACCAAAATGGCACCCAGCTCTCTAACTACAAGGTGACAAAAAATCAACGAATGAACGTGTAGCGGTACATTGAGAGGTTACCTTGGATATGTCGACGCCGGTGACGGAGGTGACGAGCTGCGGAATGACCTGCACGATGCTGAGCACCTCCCCGGTGAGCTTGGCGGCGCCCACCTCGCCGCCGCCGCACGACACCATCGTCACCTTGCGCGCCTGCGACAGCGGCGCCGCCACTTCCGCCGCCACCTGCGCACATTAAACATACCTATACTATGCTAAGCCGGCATGTTACATTTGGCTAAAGGTAGGTTGTATAAACAATACAAACTCAGGCAGTCTACTTTTGAGATAATCTATAATTTATAAAATACAATAACCGACTTCAAATGGCATTTGTAAAGTAACTTTTTCTTTCACATTTTATTTATTATCCTGTGATTTAACGACACACATTTACTACATCAAGTAACAATAGCATAATGCCAATTACTCATCACTATTTACAAACTGTTGCTATCCACGGTGCAAGGATGTCAATCGTTGAGGAGTTCTCCTGGTTCTTCAATTTTACTATATGAATTTTCATGGACATAAGTTGCTTCAGAACTTTATACAGCAATTTAATCGCCAACCGTGAAACACTCAACGTTTAGGAGTTCCGGTGATCATCCATGGTCTTCATCAACAGTTCCACTTCACCAAATAATGCTTTTGGAACGTAACTGCCTGAGTTATTACATAAAATACTAAAATTACTCTATGCTTGCCTATAACATTTGAAGAGTTCCATCCATTCCTCATAGATCCTCTCATCATAACTTAACTTTAACTACAACGGGACCAAACTGGAGGTATACCCAACCGATTAAAAAAATAATTTTTAAAATCGATTTATAAATGACGGAGTTCTGAAGTAACAAAGATAAAAAAAAATACAACCGAATTGAGAACCTCCTCCTTTTTTTTTTGGAAGTCTGTTAAAAAGCCGAAGATTGCAGGAAGACATAGGCAAAGCTGTGGGAGACAGATACTTGTAACACGAGGGGTATTACATTATAGAGTTAAAACTGTTGACAAAGATGATAAGATGCTACTGCTTCATTAGACTCGATAGTAATAAGGGGTCACCTTCGGAAGGGTCTCCAGCATCATGTCGACCATAGCGGCTGAACCATACTCTTTCCACGCTTCCGCCTTCTTAGCCATTTGCTCCGCATCCGCAACCGCCTTGGCCTTAATGGCGTAAGCTTCAGCCTGAAAATAACAAATTTGGTAACTCAATGGTCATCAAAAAGTATGACGCAAACAAAACGTGCATTGAATTCAATTTTTGCTTTTATCAGATAAGCTTCTCAAGAATGATAATGTGCTAACCTCTCCCCGGACTTTGACAGCCTCCGCGGCCGCCTCCGCCTCGAGCACCGTCTTGAGTTTGTGCGCTTCCGCCAGTTTCTCCAGTTTGAACTTCTCTGCCTCGGCTGGCCTGAAGCGAAACCACAATCACTATGTTTTCAAACCATGCTCCAATACAACATGACTTATTTTCTAAATAAAATATGTATTTAACACTTTCCTCACATAACAACAGAGAAGAAAACGAAAATCCCACGAAAATCACGAATGTTAAAAAGAAGGTCAAGTTCTTCTTTCATAAATATCGGGCCAGAAAAAGAGTTGAAATTCAGGTATTTAGATGAAAAATTTAAAAAAAATATTCTGTATATTAAAACCTAAGACATTGTGTAGAAGTCACGAGTACTCTTTCTATCTCTGTACCTATTTAAAATTATAAAAGTTTTTATTTTGACCCTATTACCGAGCCTACGATGTCCATCCGTCTGTCTGTCACTATCTCTAAAACGTTAAGGACTAGCAGACTGACATTTTTTACGATTATACGTAGTTATGGCATATATACGAGCTATTTGCTCGTATATATGCCATAACTACAAAATATCTAATAATTCATAGCCTGAGAGCTCCCAATGGATATCCTAAGATTTGGCTAATTTTAAACTATTTATATACCAGACGAAAGGGCAAAAGTTTTTGTTATGAAAAGCTTGAGTATAGTCCATTCTTCATAGTTAAACAACAAATTCGAATTATCTGTTAAATTCTTGGAGTATATGGGAAGAAATAAAATATATAAGGCTAAAAAACCTGAAGTGAAGTAATAAAGTGATGTATGTATTGTATACTTAAAATATCTCAGAGGAATGAATATTAAATTTTCAGAAGAATTATCCAATTTCATGAAGAAGAAAAAAAATGCTATAATCGCGCAGATACGAATAAAGACATCAACGGGCTCTCACCAGGCACGACACGGATTTGGCGTTTATTAATTGATTAATCACCTTTTGTACATTTCAGTGGCGAAGCGTGAAATATTTCCTAAGGGAAGCCGGAAGAATTAGAACCGTACGTGCGAGTCTGACATTCAGGTAGAGTAATGTAACAGCTAGTCGTAACTTTCTAGCTTGGTAAAGCCGTCAGGAATAGGATTGTATGCAGGCTTCGCCTGGTACATTTTCAGTTGACCATTTTTAGTTTTCAGATTTTTTAAATAGCTTATTGCAATTTACGAGTTGTCTTCATGCCTAATTGTAAGTTTCTGGACCAACTAGAAGTACCTTATATTTTTGATGACATGTCAATGATTCAATCAGTCCGTGAGTCATTGTGAAAACTGAGATTTCCTGAGACGTATACATCGGCAAAGCACTTGAACGCCATTTAGTATTCGGCATGAAAATAGGTATGTATAAATTTTCATAATTTTAACTAAGTATAAACTTAGTTGAAATTTTATTAGTATTGCTGCAATAAATACTAACATACAGGCTGGTTTAAAGTTGCTCGAAACAGTTATGTAAAGAATGCTCGGCGTGCGTGCGGCCGGTGTCTTTCTAGCGGCGTTTCTTCTCAGCAGATGTCCTCTTACCAAGCGCTGGTAGATTCAGACATGTGAAAGAGCCCATGTGGCCTATTTGCAAAATAAATATTTTCGTTTTCATTTTTTTCGATCTTGGCATTCACGCATTGCCGTGCCCTTTCAAAGAATGACAGACAGTAAGTCATTCTTGCCTGCGCCTAATGACGGTGTCAGAAAGGATACAACTCACAATTACTTGAAGTTTGTGAATTTTCTAATTTAATAGATTTATCTAGATGATTTAATCAATCGGACTGGATTCGTTGCTATTCTGACTTTTTTCAATTAAATAAATGACGTCACTCAAATCTTACAGACAGTTTACCTGCGCACGGTAGCCTCCAGCTCCTTTTCGCGCCTCTGCACTTCCCACTTCTGCACGGCGATCTCTTGAGTGCGCTCCACGACGGCAATCTGCATTTGCTCTTCCTTGATACGCTGCTTCGTCTTAGCGGCTTGTAGTTCGTAGGCCATTTCCGCTTCAGCCTAAATAATATATTTATTTATTTTTCAAATATCCGTAGCCACATAATTACGTCGTTAAAAATTTCAGATGACTTAGCATTACTGATCTTGTAATTATACGCTTTGTTCGGTAATTAAATTGAGAGTGCTTGGTCACTGCCGACAGTGATGTTAGTCAACTTCTTAATTCGTCATGACTATAATTTGCCAACTTCATAGTTTGTCAGCTTCTCAATTTACCTTTAACTGAATTCATCCATTTCGTAAATGTATAAAAAGAAATGGGAAATCTGTTGCAAAATTGACAAATAAATAATTCGACTATGTGAGAAGTTGGGAAATTAATTAATTGGCAAATTCAGAAGTTGAACGATTATGAAATTGACAATTTCGGGCAATTAAGAACTTGACGAACTACGACGTTGACAAACAATAATTCACCTATTTACGAAATGGACGTATTCATATAGAGGTAAATTGAGAAGTTGACGAACTACGAAGTTGACAAATTATAGTCATGAGGAATTAAGAAGTTGACTAACATCGCCGTCACAATACGTCAGGGCCTGGGGCACTAGGTTTTTTTTGTCAATAAAGCATCTGTCATTTTATCTTTGATAAGTGGGTGTGAAAGAGAGGAATGCTATAAATGTACGCTATAAAGACTAGTATGCTAGGTTGGCTCCGACGCGGCCAACGCGTTGCCGGCGTGTGAATACTAGTGTTGGGCAGGACATAAAATTAAAACGAGTTTGAGAGAGTAGGTAACTCCTTTTACAAAACGAGGTGGTACAATGTCCTACCTCAAATGAGGTTAGGTACTACGCGGAGAATACGCCTCGCTCTCCTGTCAGCGTGTCACACTGTACGGAACGGACGGCGCTCGTTTGTCTCACTTCACACTCTGAGTTACTGAGCTACGTTGTCTACGCTACGCTATCATCTATTTCACGTCACTCGCATGATTCGCTCGGTTCGTCGCTATCAGTGGGACATGAACATTGAAGTGGGACATTTTTACGAAGTGAGGTGTTGTGACAATCTAACAAAGTGAGTGTGACATTTGAGGTGCTTCATGTATGAGTAACTCAACACTAGTGAATACCTTTTTGGTGTGGACCTCGACGTCGTAGGCGGCCTTCTTGAGCTCGAAGTCGCGTTGCGCCTTGGCGATCTCCGTGTCGTTCAGGAAGCGCGCGGCCATGCGCTGCTCCTCGGCCATCGCCTCCTTGATCTTGGCCTCGGCCTGCGCCTCCGCCTCGCCGATACGCGCGTCGCGCTTCACCTCCGCTGTGCGCGCCATGCCAAGCGCTTTTAAGTACCCCTGATAACACAAGTAATAAGTGAAGCCATGTTTTGTCTAAACAGTCAGTGCACAAGTCAGTATCGGCGCCGAACCGACTGTCCTCAAAATATTCGTGTGCGAATATACAAGTCAGCGCTGACCTCCCACTGCTGTACTGACTTCAAATCAATTTACATTTGGTTTTTCTCGGATCAGCGCTGACTTGTCTCGAATTCGATGTCAGTCACTGACTCTGTCTAAACCTGGCTTTATACGCAAATTCCCATTTTATAGTGAAACCATACAATTGAATGATAGCCCGCGTGGCAAGAAGCATGCGGGAGCAGAGTGAGATACTGGTGTTTCGGGGCCGTGAGACGACGGCGCATCAGGTCAAGATTATCATATTCTTGCAATATCATTGAAGTAACAGAATACCAAATTTTGTATTGATCGGTTCGGAAAATCGGTTCACCCGTCTGGGAGCTACAATGCCACAGACAGATACACAAATACACACGTTAAACTTATAACAACCCCTCTATTTGCGTCGGGGGTTAAAAAACAACATGAAATATATTGTTACCATACATACACGTATACGACATACATATATTAAAAATAATCTCTATTCTATTTTGTACCTAGTACCCTTGCGAGTTACCAGGACTATGGAACCTCTAAATTAATTAAAGAAAATAATAATATTTAGGTTATGAACGGAAAATAATAGCAAACCTCTTCATCTCTGATGTCTTTAAGGGTGTATGAAACAACTGTGATGCCCATGTTGATTAGGTCGCTAGACGCCACTTCAAAGACCTAACAAACAAATTCACAATAATTAAATAAGTAATTGTCAATAAATGTAAGTATAAAAAGATTGGGTTTAACTAACTCTTTGAGCGCCAGGGCTAAATGCGAATAAGCGACCCACGGCCGCCACCGACGTCATTAGACGACGCAAATTTATGGAAAACGGTATATCATGGCGTCAGTGGAACGAAAATCCACTGTCGTTGTCGACTGTGGCGCTAAAAAGGATTAAAGAAATCTAACAAGTGAAGAATGTAATTAGATTCTCTTTGCAATTTATTCGTGACATAAAATTGCTCTTGTTTATCTTCAGGGTTATTAAGATAAATCTCTGCTAAATTCCATCAAAATTTGTCCAGTAATTTAGCCGTAAATCAAAAACAAACAACAAACAAACACCCAACAAACAACAGTTTAATCCTTAAAATACATAGAGAATGCAAGTGTGCATTCAATGGAAATCGTTTTACAGTTATTTAATAATTCAGGATGTTAAACAATTGGGACACCTGGATAAAATCAAAGATTTAAATCAGTACATGAGACATGCTATAGTGTCCTATACAGTCACTCATCTGCTAATCTAAACGCAGCGACATAAGGTTCAATTTTGAATGTACAGATACGAAACAAATGCCGTCCGCGTTCCGCCAACGCATACATTTAGGGGCTTTTTCACAATCTCCAAGTAAGGCGTTATTTGGCAGATAACGGCGAATTTTATATGAGTTACTCGATAGATACATTTTACTCGGACATTGTGAAACAGGCCCTTATAGTCGTAATAAATATTACCAATATTTTCAGGATTTGAATTTTTGGATAAAATGAGTAACATTATTTATACTGCATTATTTGCGACATCAAGATTTAAGAGGAGTGTGAACCTACGGCTTTTCATA
The DNA here is from genome assembly GCA_947859335.1 of Tortricodes alternella. Classification (NCBI taxonomy): domain Eukaryota; kingdom Metazoa; phylum Arthropoda; class Insecta; order Lepidoptera; family Tortricidae; genus Tortricodes; species Tortricodes alternella. Next base: position 12,773,035 of record OX401970.1, on the reverse strand, counting down.
AAAACGGCGAAACGATTTTCACCCCTTAAATGTTAACAGATTTTTGACCAATTTTCGATAGGTTGTCAGTCAGTACAAAATCTAGGTCTGTACGTTTTGGTTTTTTCACTTTAAACAATCAATTCAGTTTTATTGTTGTTTCAGTATTCTCATACACAACTAATTTCGGTCATTATTAGAATTTGTTGATCTTATATAAAAAACGTATAAACCTAGATTTTGTTTTGACTGACAACCTATTCAAAATTGGTCAAAATCGGTTAACATTTAAGGGGTGGAAATATTTATCGCAATTTGCATGAAAAGGGTGATTTTTGCCGTTGGCTCACAGTCCTCTTAAGGATTGCTAAATTACTACTGTCCGCGTCTCCACAGTCTCCACACATAACTTATGGAAATCTATAGTTTTATAAGATTTTCCTTGAGAATCATAATGTAATTTAAATTCAACGTAATTTATTTTGTGTATGTTACTAACAATGGACTAAGTTACTTAACTGTTTGTTAACAAATTATGGAGAAATCTGAATTAAATGATTAAATAAAATAAAAAAGCGATTGAATTAAATGTACCTTTTTGGAGAACATCTTCCGGTCTTTATAAATCTCCTCAACTGTCATAGATCCCATTATAGCTCGCTGATGACCTTCTAGAGTTACGAGGGCTATATGCTGGATCTCTTGCTCAGATTTACCCAGGAACTGCTCGCATGCTGACAACAGCATCTCGGCGTTCTGGCCTTGTATCTTCACCTACAATTATCAAAAAAACCAGTCAAGTGCAAGTTGGACTTGCGTCGCGTAGTAGGTACTTCACAACTGTTTGCCTCCCAAAAACTAGCCCCCAAAATAGGATTTCCTTTATTTCAAACGCCCTAATGTATCTAAATAAAGTAAATGCACAAATGTACCTGTGCAATTCCAGTAACAGATATCGGCACGCCTTGGCTGGTGTATACAGTCGGTGACTCGACCTGGAGAGTCATGGTGTTGAGGGATATTCGCTGCACGCGCTGGATCGAGGGCCACACGAAGGCGCGGCCGCCCGGCACGAGCAGGGGCTTCGAGTAGCAGCATCCTGGAGAGACATTGGACGGGCGTGTTAATCACAATTTACTATAGTATGACTAACGAATGAAATCAATCATGTCAGCCCAAAAATACATAAAAATCAAGATCATCAAACTTGGTCAGACTTAAGACTGACCAGCGGCAAAAACACCGTTTTCATACAAACGGCGAAGTTTTTACCCCTTTAACCTTTTGAACGCCACAGTCGGCTGCAGCCGACAGCAGATTTCCGTGCCCCTGACGCTACTGCATGCCGTTTTCCATACATTTTGTTAGCTACAGCCGTCATTCGGCGTCCGAGGCACGCTTACTTGTACACATCCGTGGCATTCAAAAGGTTAATTCTTCAGGTAGGTCACTGTCTTGTGTCTTCAATTATAATTTTTAGTATTTTTAAATATTGGTTATAAATAATGAGATTATGGTAAAATGTATTGAATTTATTAACTATATTAAGAAAATACCTATAAACTAAGAACTAAACTAGATATTCGTCAGATTGATGGCATGTTAAAAATGCAGTGTGGTTTTCGATCTAAAATTCGGTCACCACCGGCCCTAACATGGATGACACAAAGATAAGTGCTCTCACACTTTATGTCATTCATTTAAGGGCCGCAGAGGGTTTAGCACATAAATTTTATCGTTCGTCCCTTTCGCTCCCGCATATTAGTTAAAAAGTGACAGATGCTTTATGTGCGGGATAAAAGCTAGTGTGCTAAGCACTCAGGTCACCACCCATTTATTAAGCCTTAAGGATCACCAAACTATTGAATATTAACTTCTACATTTTACAATTATTGTGTATTACTTTTAGTAGAAATAGATTTCAAAAAAACAGCAAGGACCGTGGTGCAAAAAATATCTTACATCATTTGCCACATAAATTTGAAAAGCCCTTATAATATATAATTATTTAGTTGAAATGTTCGGTAAATCATTAATAGAGGACGTACAAAGGGATTATTACTGCTACATTATTGACACTTATCTGGGTCTATCACTTGATATGTTTTCTAGTCACTCTGGAAAAATTTATAAATATGGAATTAGAAACGCATTTATAATTATGGATTTATTAAAGAAACTCAAACAAAAGAAAGTGCATGTCTGTGCTACATCTTAATATTAATCGCCTGTAAATTAAAATTGTTAATCTTGAAGCATTCTTGAAAGTAGAACTTTATGTTAGACTACGTTTTATATATAGATATAAAACAGAAACTTGGTTAAGGACTGATGAAGAAACAAGCTCAACCTTATCCGGCTATCAAATTAACGGAAATTGTTCTAGGTCCTTTAGTAGGGGAGAGGGGTGTATTGTTATTGCAAGGGATGATATTTCTAAAAGCTGCCAAGTTTATAATGTTGAGTGTTACTATAAAGAAATAATCTTAAGAGGTTGTTTATCTGTTCAACTGGACAATACACAAGGTTTTTATAAGCACTGTACCTATATAGAAGTCCAGGCAGTGAGATTAAAAGTTTCTTAACACAATTAGAGCTATTTCTAGGCAATAATAAGAACCATAATTCTTTCATGTGCGGAGATTTCAACATTGATTTAAAAAGTGAAACAACTGGAGCTAAATATTTTCTGCAAATACTTATGGAACACAATATGAGGCCCACAATAAAAGATGATAAAAGATTTAACTCCAGTAACGGAAACATCTCAAACCTTGGTAGATATTTTTTTGTCAGACATGGCCGATAACTATAACGCGTGTGTTGTTCCTTGTAGCTTTTCGGATCACAATGCTCAAACCGTATTTTTCTGGACAAACCGGACGCAAAACCGGACAAGTGCGAGTTAAACTCACGCGGACCTCTGTGATTATATTAAATTTCCTGTTACTTTAAATACCATAGACTTCTTAAAGGTTTTCCTGTAATTTATAGTTAAAGAACTATGTTCTGTATTTTGAAAAAAAAAAAAAGTAGGCCCAGTAGTTTCGAAGAGGGGGGGGGGGGATTGTCAATTTTCGCCTATTTTCTTAAATAACTTAAAAGCTACTTATTTTAAAATTATAACATTAATATATTTAAGATCCCAACACCGAGCCCTTTTATTTGATATGTCACACGCCATAGTTTATAAAACTTTTTTTTTAATTTTCTATAATACCCCCATGTTTAAAATCCATTAATTTACGTTACATGTCCGTGTTGCGGTCACTGACTTCCTATATATGAATTTCAACTCAATCGGTCAAGTATTTACACAGCAAATTGGCTGTGACAGACGGACAGATCGACAGACAGACAGTCAGACAGACAGACACAGACAGACAAACAGACACATGAGTGATCCTAAAAGGGTTTCGTTTTTTCCCTTTGAGGTACAGAACCCTAAAAAGTAACATTATGAAATAATCAAAAGACTTCGATAACAGGAGGAATTAAATAATCATGCAGGAAGAAAATATTATAAAACCTACAATAAAACACTAAAGAAAATTATGTTCACAGCAAAAATCTAAAAATAAAAAATACAATACAAAGGGCAAAGTCAAAAAGTTAAGCCATTAGGAAAAAGGGAATGAGAATACAGATAAAAATACAATTTTAAATAAAGGTACAATCTAACTACTAGATAATAATGAAATGATTGATGATCCAAAAAGAACAGGCAACATATTTAATGACTATTTTATTGGAGTGGGCAAGGTTTCCGATATACGCGGGCTATAGCGGTCGGAATATGAAGCTTTTACAACATAATCCCATAAATAACACAAAATCTATGTTCATGTCACCTATTGATGAGAAAGAAATAATAATATTGTCTTTAAAAAATACAAGTTCCTGTGGTCCAGACGGTATAACCAAGTCTCACGGGTACTGAGTGTCAACCGGGCTAAATCAGCTCAGAACAACCTAAGGATCAAATGTGCCAAGCGGCGTCTACCAAGACAAAAGTGCAAGGTGCCCCATACAAATTGCTCAATAAAACCCCAACTACAAAAATCTCATGGGTCTACCTACATTTAAATAAGACTTTAATACTATGTGTTTTAAGAATAATTACTTTCAAGGCATACATGAATTCGCTTTGCTCAAAGAGTAAAATATGTAAGCTTAAAAAATTCCCATGTCAAAGAAATTCATTAATATAAAATGATCATCTAACCTAACAAAAATGGTTTCTTTTGGAAGTATGTAATGATCAAATGACACATTTTACAATTAGGTCAATTAAGTCAATTTACTGTACTGTAGCACACTTAAGTCTACCCAACGAGTCATTATTTTATTGATTGCTGACCTCACTTGACGGCTGGTTGGTATGTGAATAATGTGGTATATACAACACAGCAAATTGCATTTCAATGTTTCATCACCCTGTGATCTACCTGACTAGGGTTCATTTTCACCAAATTATAGCAGAACAGTAATGAGCCAAGTTGACTAACCAGATTGCTCATTGAAATATTTTCAGTATTCTGTTTGGACAGCTCTGCTTCAGTCAGAACACACCCCAAACATTTTCACAGGTGACTTCTACATGAAATCTACAAGTGTTACTTAAGGCATTAAAGTTAAAAAGACCTCAATATTGGTAACTTTAGTTCAGGCATTGTATGAGCAATAAATAAATTCTTTATTTTTAAATTTTACTTCTATTCCCATTTCTATAGAGAAATTCTATAGTTTTAGGTGTAAATAAGTTAGGTACCACATAAATAGTCCGTTGGTCTGTTTCCTTGTGTCATAAGGCAAATTACTAAATCTTTTTTTTTGAGCCAGATATGAGTGACTGCTAGCTACATCAGGCAGACGGCAAAAAGCTGTATTACAATAAACCTTATTTGTCAAAATAATAATGTGTCTAGGCTTCGCGCCGCAATGAAAAAGTTAGTGGGCTGCATATCCCAATTCTATAACAATATAACAGTGCGACATGTACAAATTGTGTATTGAGAATCACATGCAGTGAAAATAGGACGTAACACTTCTCATTAGGGCCAGATTCAACTAAACTAATATGATTTATGCAAAGACAAACTGCGATTACTATGGACTAATCTCAGTATACCTTTTGTGGTGCTCTTAAGTTATATCAAATGTGTTCGCTACATTGTATCAGTTAAAGATTAAAATAATATTTTAGGTTTTAAAGTATAACTATTCTCCTGTATACTTCAGTGTTTCATAGTCAGTACTTACATATTACAAATTAAATTTTTTAAAAATTATTAGAAACATGCCTAGTCTAAGAACCGAATTAGAGATGATTTGCACCCATCTGTTGAATGGATGAAAGTGATTTCATATCAAATTTAGTAGGTAAAAACATATCACAAGTGAGTTGGCTAAAAAATTCCTGGCCAAACTATGATTTGATGATGATGATGGCCGACAATTTGCAACAAGTTGTTCAAGCCTCAAATCAGTTTTTCTTAAGCTAATATTATCCAGGCAATGTAACTAGCAAGTTTGAATATAATATCACATAAAGTTTAAAAAATAATTAAATATCTCAGCTTAAATCTTACATTGTGGTAAAATTCAGCCTTAGTGATATACAACAGAAAATTGCTAAAAACACTTTTTAGGTACTGCCAAAAGCTTACGAGTATGAAGCAATATTTTGACGCCAAGTATAATCTATTTAACTATTGTTTATTTTTAAATGAAGTAGTTGTAGATATCACCAACACCAACCCACCAACCAATTTCATGTACTAATAACAGATCTTTTACAAATAAACATTTGGTTTATTGAGAATACTTATAAAATTGTAAAAATAAATTCGCGGTGCTAGTTGTTTATGCTTATTAAAACAGGTTTAGACAAACACAATATTAGTGTCATGCGTGTGTCGGTTCGTATATCATGACGATAGAACATAGCGCAGCCCTAACATATAATAAATGTAGTAGGTAACTAGTGGTAATTGGTAAGTGTAAGTGGTAAGATATTATCCGTTCAGGAAAACTGTAGCGTGCTGATTTAAGTAGGTACTTACCTGAGACTACAAGCGCCTCGTTAGGACCACAAGTGACGAAACCCCAGGTCATTTTTATACGAAATCAAAACTAGACTGTAAGGAAAAATAAAGCTTGAAAATTAAACTTAACAACAAAAAACGCAGTTTGCTTCGAAACAAATGCTTTTCGTTAAAAACTATGGGCGGCCGCAAACGACATTTACGTTAGTGTTGCAAACGAATCGGCAACAAAGTCAACGACAAAACTCTCATGTGTTGCTAACAACAAAATATAATATGAAATGAGGGGTTACCCACAGACCAGTATATCACCTCGTGGGTTACTCATAACCTTTTTTTATTTTTACACTGCTTCTTCTTCTATTTTTTTGCGAGATTAAACGTCAGATTCATACAGTTGTGTCAAACGGCTGTATGAACTGACGTTTAATCTGGGTTGTGAGATTATCTCGAAAGCAGCGAGAATTGGGGGCCAGGGCACGCGTGGGGAATGTCCAATCCCCCTCACTATGAGAGGAGGCCTGTCCCCAGTAATGAGACGTATAAAGGCCAATGATGGTGATGATGATGAAGTAGGTGCAATTTCGCCAAACTTTGAAGCAGCTTGCTGTAAAAAGGTCGGTAGGTTCGGTCGGTACTTTCGTATGTCCGGCTGTCCAGATGTCCTGCTGTTCTCCTCTACAGGTCTCATTTCTCTACCGATTCTCGTCAAATTTTGTGAGCAGGTTCAATAATTATGTATATGGATTTCTTTTGTCGATTCATTTTTTCAATTTTTTCCTAATGGAGGAGAGGTTTTTGCGACTAGAAACTTATTGGCGGCGTTGGTTAACTGACCGCGACCTCTGTCAATGTATGGGGATAACAGTTTTCCAACGTTTCTGATAAAAAACAACAGAACAAGGCACAATTAGCACTCTAACTAAACGCAGCACATTGTCAATTGCGGTAATTATCGTTATGAATTCGTGCCAATTCTAGATGCGTGGAATCCCGGTCTTTATTCATGTGGGACTCGTCGTTGAGCCTTCGGTCATCGGCAAGTTAGGTACGTATTCACACACCAGCGGCCCTAACATGCATGGCACAAATATAAATTAGAACCGTTTATCTCTATGACTATCTTTCGTCGGCACTAGTGTGAGAGAGACGCACTTAGAGATAAACGGTTCTAATTTATCTTTGTGCCCTGCATGTTAGGGCCGCAGTGTGCAGTTCGTGGCAGTGCAGTGCCAAACTGTCACAATCCAGTTTATATGCGTTAGCGGCGAGTAGCAGTTTTTAATAAAACTTTAAATTAATATTTCTACTTTTATTCGATGTCAAGTCAATAAGCATCATCTATGTTATAAGGCAACATCTATAAAACTTTTCACTAGCGCTATCTAGCGGCAAGTGGCTGAACCAGGATGGAAACATTTTTTTATTTTTGCAATGTAAACTTGATAAAGCAATTGAATTGACTGTCAGTATCGTTTTGTTTAAATAGTAAATTACGTGACGTCGTCCGTTTTCACATTGTGAACTCTGACTAATCAAGATACGTTTATTTATTTATGTAAGTAGTTGATAAAAAGATTCCGACGAAGAATTGAGAACCTCCTACTTTTTTGAAGTCGGTTAAAAAAGAGTGTAAGTGTTGAAATGGACCTTTTTTAGGGTTCCGTCCGTACCTCAAACGGAAGAAACGAAACCCTTATAGGATCACTCGTGTGTCTGTCTGTCTGTCTGTCCGTCTGTCACAGCCAATTTGCTCCGAAACTACTGGACTGCTTGAGTTGAAATTTGGTACACATATGTTAAGTCGTCGACCGCAACACAGACGCGTGACTTAAATATATGAATTTTAATCACACCCACTATTGCGGGGAAGTTAGCAAAATAAAAAAAAAAGGTATGCAACCTTTATCGTGTGACATATCAAATGAAAGGGCTTATTGTGAGGATCTTAAATATATTTTCTTTTTTATTTCAAGTAACATAGTTTGGAAGTTATTTAGGAAAATAGGCGAAAATTGACCATTCCCCCCCTTATATCCGAAATTACTGGGGCAAAAAATTTGAAAATAATACAGAAAATAGTTATTTACCTATAGGATACAGGAAAGTCTATGGTATTTAAAGTAACCTAGCATATTTCAGATAATCATGTACGGAACGGAACCCTCTCCACGCGAGTTTAACTCGCCCTTGTCCGGTTTTTTTGAAAGGAGGTGACCCCGGTACGCGATCTAGCGGTCATGGCACATCTCCCTCGTTTCTTTTATCCATGGTCTGCTCAAAATTAAATTGCGGGCACGGCAGGAGCGCGGCGCACAGACAGACTAGACTTTACACAATATCACGCCGCGCTACGGTCGCGCCAAGCGCAGCTGAACGCGGCACAACCGGCGCAAATGAAACATCGTTAGGAAACCTCTGCGAAGTAATTCGACAAGTTGTGTGAAGTATCCAATCCCAACTGGGCCTTCGTGAAGATTACTAATCCCTCTTATTTACTTACTGTCCGTAGTTAGCAAAGCCAAAATTGCAAAGACCAAGAGGACCCTATGCGCCATCTCATGCTCGGCTTATCTGGTTAGTGGGCCAGTGGGTCCAGTCGGGAGAGCTTAAGATCAAATCATATATACCTACCTACCTTTACGCAACTTTCTACACACATCACCCGATTACGTAGTCCGACTATGGCCCAACCAACTTCAACCTTAACAAATCTTCAATAAAGGAATATTATACAGAGTCTAGACTCTTACAACCTACAATGTTATAGCTGAAACTAAAGGATACTTAGTTTACAAAGGTGTAGTTAATCTTCACATAAAATGCACCAATGTGGGTGAGGCCCACGTGTCGCGCGCCCCGCGCCACTCTCTTGATCCACTGAGCTATTTATCGATCCGCCACGGTTCTGACAGCCACCCGTTTTCTAATAGGGTGACTTCATTTTCGTCTCCTAGGTTCGGTTTACATTATAATTTTGTCCTCGATTTGAAAATTCTGCGAGTACCTATTGTTTCCTATATACATGATCAGATCAAGACATAAATGTGAAAAAGGGCCAAGTTCGGTACATAAACGTCAAAGATCAGAACGGGTGCCAAGTTCTTAAGAGCTTTCTTAAATTATACCTTTAAAGAAGTACTACAACGTTTTTAAATTAATTCAATTAAATTTGTTATAAATTTTCACTGATATTTAATTAATAAGTTAGGAAATTTTATATATATTCATCCAAACTTGTAAATTATACCTATTAACAATATGTACATTATGCCATAAAAGGCTTTCGAAGTATTCGATGTCAGATTAAAACTTCCTAGATCACCTGGAAGTAGTCTAAACTTTGGATCTATATGTCAGTCAGTCAGTGATAAAAATAGTGATTTTCAGACGTCATTATCTCGTGAATGGTAAGAAGTTTTTTATTGAAATTTGGGATTTAGCAATTAGAAGACGGGTTTACTAGACACGAAAAACTGCAAGTATGTAGGTCAATTTGATTTTAAGTTATGGGGCTCAAATGGCTCGAAATGGTTCGTGTATTATTAACCTACGGCCGGTGTGTCGCGAACTTTGGCTGACACACTGCCGTGTGTCTAGTCTAGATCATATTGACATTGCAAGCGTCATACCTATTTAAGTAGGTATACAACAAAAAACGGCTTCGTCCCACTACGTAACCAAGTTTTGTAACCGGCTACGAAGTTGGAAATAATTTGTAGCCGGTTACAAAACTTGGTTACGTAGTGGTACGATGGGCAATTAAACACTACCTCGTTTCGTTTGGATACGTTATAGCAGGGATGTGATCAGGCCCGTAGCTAGAGTTGAATTTAAGGTAGGGCAGCGGTGGTTACTAGGTAGTATCATACTATGAACAAACAATTTTCTTGGCATATTACCTTAGTTAATAGTATTCTTTAAGGTAGGGCATTGGTATTTTAAGGTAGGGCATTGCCCCACAATGCCCCCCCCCCCTAGCTACGGCCCTGGATGTGATTCTTAAACATTGATCAGAGGCAGAGATTACGGCTGATCAGTGGATAAACGAAATTATTAATTTAGACTGTAAAGACGAAGTCGGTCGGTCTAAATTTGAATGTCTCCTTCATCGCTGATCAGCCGCTGCGCACTTTAGAGAATCACATGGCAGTTATAGGCAATGTAAGTATAAACCCTTTTGCTGAATAGGTGTCTACATAAGTACGCCTACTTTAATTCAAGATTTCTGCGGTTGGCTTTAAAAGCAACTTATTTGCATGTGAAAATTTTATGAGTCATGGTTATTATCACATTGATTTTCAATTCCCTACCATTTTTTATTATAACTGCCACCCCGAGAAAGTAGGTAGGTGTAAGTATTAAATTAAAAAAGTATAGTCTTTTGGAATTAATTAGGTGGTGGAGTTTGGTGGTGGTTGGTGGCTTTGTTTTGAAATAAAGTGCATTTAAGGGCTCACTCACAATCAATCACTTTGTCCATCTGGGTAATAGGTTATGATGAGTTTTATCGTACATTAATAGGTAGGTACATAATAGAAAATATTCAATGAAAACGCCGCAAATAAACGTAGGTAGGTAAAGATACTTTTTTGTAAGTAACGCCTAATAATCAAGAGCGCGAATCGATGCGAGTCGTCGCGGAGGGCCCAAGACGCGCGGGTGGGGACGGCACGGGGCCGGGGGACGACGCAACCACCGCGCAAGTCACCGCCATATCGACCGCCCGGATGTGCATCGCAATGCCGAAGGAGAGATCAGCTCAGCTCGCCGGAACACGACATTCGTATTGAGATCAAACGTTCAGATCGAATACTTATGCAACCCGAACTGTCCCGCGAACCCGAGCGAATTGTAGAGCGAATTCGCGCTAGGTATTCGAAAACTCTTATTCTGGTTTTCGGGTGTTTTTCTTACCCCTATTAAATATTATAATACAGCTTTAAGTATGTACTTAAAAATAGAAGTTGCTCCATGGCTGAGACCATGGAGGACCTCAGTACAATGCTCGATGACCTCAGTATAGCCTTCCAACGAACCTTAAAATGAACATGGACAAGACGAAGATCATGTCCAATATCCATGTACTGCCGACTCCCGTGAAAATCAGAAGCTATGTTCTACCTACTTACTCTATGTATACGTGGTACATGCTGTCTAATTAGGTAGAACCAACTTTGAGAAAGAGGTCAATAGTTGAATCCGACTCGGCTGGGCAGGTTTCGGAAAGTTACGCCATATCTCCTCGTCCAATATACGGCAGTGTCTCAAGACGAAAAGTTTTTGGCCTGTTTTAGTTGCGAGTTATGACTTACGGCACTTAGATGTGGTCGTTCACTATGGGCCTCATAAAGAGGCTCAAAGTCACCCAAGGCGATGGAAAGGACTCGGTGTATGCTTGGAGCATCATTGCGGGATCAAATTAGAAATGGTTCCCCATTTATAACATCCGCAAAAGATGTGGAGTAACCAACGTGCGAATTGCTAAACATAAGTGTCAGTGGGCGGGGCTCATTTCTCGTAGGACAGATGCCGATCCTAGCCGATGGGGCCGAAAAGATCTTGAGTGGCGACCACGTACTGGAAGGTGCAGCGTGAGCAGGCCACCCATACAGTGGATTGACAGCCTGGTGCAGATTGAGGCACTGCGCTGGATGCGAGCAGCACAGAATCGGTCACCGTGGCGATCATTGGGGGTGGCCTATATCTAGCAGTGGACGTCTTCCAGCTGGAATGATGATGATGATGATGAGTCTGCAATCTGCGGGGGTCTATGGGTTTCATAGTGGATTACGGAACTCTAAAATTGAACGGCCTGTCTTCTCAGTTTTACCATGTGCGTCTGCAGCCTGTCTGAGAATCCAAGTACCTACACATCTATATTGAGACTTAAAGTTGAATGTGGTGCTATTTTTACCCGACTGCACGAAGCCAAAAGAAGGGTTATTGAGTTTAGCAGTCTGTATGTTTGTGTGCGTGAGCAGAAATCGGATGTTCCTCTGTAGCTCTGAAGAACGGGCCGATTTTAATAAATAGGGTATTTATTTACATATCATATGATTACGTCCGTAAACGATTTTTAAACGTTGGAATGCAGTGAGCCTTATTAATATGTAAGTAAATACTTAAGTTGTTAGTTAAGAGAAACCTTGAGCTTTAAATGTTAAGTTGCCATTTTTACGGTTCAGAAAACTAATGAAAAATTCTGAAACAGTTAACTAACAACGAAACAAGTTATCAATATGCAGTCCAATAATAACCCGGGAAACGAACGTTATCTAGGGTGGTGATAACAGCTGATATGGAAATAATTTAGAATACTTAGGTGATATTTTTTTAGATTTTGGCTTTAATTGATATTCAGACCAAGAAACATCCAATTTTTGTTTAATTATCGAAATTAAGTAATTAATTACTTATTCCATTCCAGAGTATGTTTTTTTTAACATTATGTGTGCCTGTTAACATACTCAAATAATAGATAAGACTCTATTCGCTTTAATTTCTTACCTTTATTTAATTTAAAAAAAAAAAAAAACTCGATAATGGTACGCAACCCTTCGTGCGCGAGTCCGACTCGCACTTGGCGGTTTTATTTCAATAATAAGTAAGGAAGTATTTATTTTTGTTTTCATGATCTATATTTTATATGATATGGTTAGGTCTGGTTGATCTGGTTTGAGTTTTGTTCAATGATCGCGTTGCGCTCGCGCCGCCGGCGCCGCCTCATTGTGTTGTGTAAACAAAACCCGCCACCCCGCCTGTGCTCGCGAACCTTCCTGAACTTTTCCGATTTAGCGGTTAAAGTACAGATTTACACGTATATTTCTAGCAAGAAACGGGGGACCTTGCCAATTAGCTATTTGACATTAGCAACAAACTAGCTTAAAGCACAGCTTTGTGATGGCTTGCGAATCGTATGCGATAATAATGAAAATATATTTTAAACCTGTTTTTAGGGTTCCGTAGCCAAATGGCAAAAATGGAACCCTTATGGATTCGTCATGTCTGTCTGTCTGTCTATTCGTCCGTATGTCACAGCCACTTTTTTCCGAAACTATAAGAACTACGCTGTAGAAACGTAGTAGATGTATTCTGTGAACCGCATTAAGATTTTCACACAAAAATAGAAAAAAAAAAAACAACTTTTGGGGTTCCCCATACTTAGAACTGAAGCACAAAAAAAAAAAATTGTTTCATCAAACCCATACGTGTGGGGTATCTATAGATAGGTCTTCAAAAATGATATTGAGGTTTCTAATATCATTTTTTTCTAAACCGAATAGTTATCGCGAGAGACACTTCCAAAATGGTAAAATGTGTGTCCCCCCCCTGTAACTTCTAAAATAAGAGAATGATAAAACTAAAAAAAATATATGATGTACATTACTATTACAATTCCACCGAAAATTGGTTTGAACGAGATCTTGTAAATAGTTTTTTTTAATACGTCGTAAATCACGAAACCCTTCATGGGCGAGTCCGGCTCGCACTTGGCCGCTTTTTTATTCAGGTATAAGAAACTTACATTGAAACCAAAGATTTTAGATGTAAAATTCAGCCAATTTTTAATTTATAATTGCCTCGTAATTAAACAAAAATGCGAATTATTAAGATTGTTAAAGATGTAGAAGTTATTGAGGTAATCGCGCAGATCATACGAAGACGTCAACGGGCTCGACCGATTTATATGTTTTTTTTTATGTAGGTAGGTACTTACAGGTATTTGTTAGATATGTGAATAGGTCGTAAAGAGTCTTTCATACCGCTAATTGATTAGGGTCTAGGGAGGAAGTCGCGGGCGGAAGCTAGTAGATATTCGAACGGACCTACTCTTTAAGTATAAAGTATCAAGACTACTTGTGGCCACGTTCGATTAATTAGTCCTAAGATGGTATGATGAACTGTACGGTGACAGGTGATCAGCCCATCGCCCATACAGATAGTCCACCATGTTGGAGAGGACCCGTCCCTTAGTCGACTTTTACGACATGCCAGGATGATAATCATCTGCACGCATTCTATGCTATTTCTTCACTCCCAGTGCAGCAGAGGAGCAGTCTTTAATACTACACGATGTATATTTGCGTAGTTTTAATTTATTTTATGCTGATGTCATATAGTATAGCCTATGTCATCCGCGCAATGAATACGCATCGATTGAGGTATCATTTGTTAAAATCCGATGAGTCCCCTTTGGGCGCGAACACGAATCGAACAGATACAAGTTTTCGGTGGGTTTTTTTAACCAACTTTTTTCAGTAAATAGTTTAATGAAAAGCAGATTATGCACCTCGCATCAAGTGATGTAAGATATTTTGCGCTCGTGTTTTTAGAGCCCTCGCTTCACTCGACGGCATAATGAACCACAGCAATGTACTACTTCGTATCTAGTTATTTATTTAGTCATTTATCTATACGAGTATAATACTCGTATATAAGGAGCATTGCTATAATATGCCAGAAATATTGAAATCTCCATACAAATTATTAGATTTCGCAACTGTTTTAACGCTATTTATTCAAGGGTTAATGTTTTATTTAAAGTTTATTACTTGTTTTTTAATGTCCAAATGATTTAATTCCTTTATAACTGATGGCATTGCGGCGACGGTCGGTTGGATCAAAATCGAGGTCATTCGGTAGAAGGAGCCCTCATTAATTTGCTTTCGCAATTTTGAGGCTATTCCTAATACATGTAAGTGTGATTAATGACCGCTATAGGGCTTTAAGTCTGAGAACTGGTTCCAACAATGCAGCTTGCATGCTGCATGCCCTAGCAAAGCCATGATTAAAACAATTCAAATCTGCATATGCAAGGCTATGTTCGAATTGTAGCCTACAGGGCCTTACATTTCTTCATTTTTCAAACTTACATTTCCAGTAATAATAATGTTATGTTTCGTAAATTAAAAGAGAAGATCCTTTGAGAGACGAGCCCAGCGGCCCTAACATGCATGACACAAAGATAAGATAGACCGTCTTATCTCTAAGTGCGTCTCTCTTACACTAGTGCCGACGAAAGAGATAGTCATAAAGATAAACGGGTTTAATTTATCTTTGTGGCATGCATGTTAGGGCCGCGGGCTAGGACACGTTATCGAACCAAACGATATGATTGTAGAAAAAGAGGCAACGTGCCTGTATGATTATATTTTATAAATCCTATAAACGTGTTTAGATCTAAAGGAATTTATTCACAGAGTTCCGTCCTATGAAACTGTAGGAGGGAGTGTTTATTTCCGGCCTATGCGGTCATTGACACCGGTCCGGAAGCGTAGTCAAGCGATTAGGAGGGGAGGCGTTTAACAATTGGCACTTATCTTGCTCGGCCCAATGGAATACTAAAATGGAAGGATGTCACCCACACACTGTCTTATGGTGTGAGATTTCGACAAGTAAAGAACAAACGTCTCGGTCAAAGATGACGGTTTCGATGGCGCAGTGGTAGTGCAACTTAATGTTCCTGGGGCACAGGTTCGAATCCTGGGCAAATTTTGTGTGATGAGCTCGATGTGTGTACCCGAGTCATGGATGTCTAGTATTTATATATGTATGAATGCATGTATTTATCTATGTATAAGTATTTGTATCTCATTATCTAAAGTATCCATAGTAGGTACAAGGCATCCTAGTATGGGACAAGATCAATGGGTGTCCAAGATATTATTAGGTACTTGAGTATTATTATTATAAAGATCAATATCGGATACTTCGGCGAGTACAGTGCTGAGCATAAAAAGAGAGTCGGACCTCTCTACATGCAACTGAAAAAAGCGCTACGTATAAGTATGTATAAAATATGACCTTGAACTTTAAGTTGTTCCCCGACTAGAGCAGAACCTACAGCAAAACTTTTGAGTAAAAACATGTAAGTATATTGCCTTCCCTGGGTGTTTTATTAATGCACCTCAAAGATTTGTATCCGAGCCGAAATCAACCTGCAAAGTAATCTTGAAAAATGCACGTTACTCGTTTCCGCTGACTATATTCAGTCAATAGTCAGTGACTATAGTCGGGAAAAAAATACTTGTAATTAGTTAACTCTATACGTATGGGACGTTATCATAAAAGTAAACCGCTAAAGGAAAATTACCAAATGATTTTATATCTAGTAGTAATATTTTTAATCGTTACATGTGATGATTCTTCTAGATTTAAATAAGTATTACCACAGAATTGAATAGGTAATAGTCTACGTGTATTACCAGGATACCCAGAATTCAACAAACTATTAATATATTTTTTAAAGGAATTTTTAAAGTGATGCCTTGAGAAGCGCTTACGCTGTCCGGGGGCGTCACGCCGCGCGAGTGGCTGGCCAGGAATGCACAGTGGCATCCGTACCTTATTGTAATGAGAATTTGGCGCGGAAAAAAGTTGTCCACGCTTCCCAGAAAACGGACGGTAAAACACGTCTTCCGAGAACGGGCAAAAGGGCACAAAATATATTGTTTTCTTTCTTGTCACTTGCTTAATGGCATACTAAGTCTCCACGTTGTTGATCAGTTCAATCATACATCGTTTCGATAGATGAGCAGAACCCTGAGTGTAAGTTTAAGTCGTCCATAAGAAACGTCTCGAGCGCGTCTGCGTTAAAGTCTCTATTTCTATACGAGTTAAACGCCAACGCATTCTAGACTTTTGGTACTTATGATAAAAACTTACACCAAGGGTAACTGTATAACTAGATCCACATAGCTTAGCTTGCCGCGACATCATTATCATGCCCGCATTATTCCACTACGCTCAAATGCTATTACAACTCTCAAATAATATGATGAATCCTCATTTATTCAATTGGCAAACAGAACAAAATATTATGTCCATGACAATATCGTACTAGAAACATCGGAGGGTTGTGTTACTAAATAAGTACCCACCGCTCTTTTACCTGTCTATAATTATTTACTAAGATATGGTTTTGCATCCGGCGCATAATGTCGTGAAGGCGGTTTCACTAGATTTTACCGCAAGCAGAGGCGAGTAGGGCATTGCTGGACTGGACATTGTGTGTGCGGCGGCCGGCCTCGCCGTTGGTCGCCGTATACGTTGTTAGTAGTCGAGTAGCGCGCAGCGAAGGCGCGGGCGCGTTTCTTTTTTGTCCCCTGCGGATTCCATTGCCCCATGTCCAACCTGTAAGTCCGGCAGTTTGCCGAGCGTTGACCGCGCTTCGCCACGAAGCGCAAAGCTGTTGGACAACTGCGCTGCGACCCTTTCGATTACTTCGTAAACATTTTCAGATTCCACGGACGACAATTTGAAAATTTTTCTTTCCTGGCTCTTGTTTTGTAAAGCTTCAAAAATTAGCAAGCACTGGGCATCTTGTCATATCGGTGCTGCCAATTTTTATCTGTAAAATTGTAACTTGACTTACGTGAGGCGAACTATTGTACCTGTTAAATATATAGGAGAGTTAAAATGCATAATTAAAGCCTTAGGGACTGGGGAGATTATTTCTATCTTCTACGGAAGACTAAGAAAATTTCAACAACCTATACCCAAATTAGTTAGTTTTATACTTTCGTTATTTAAACACAGATTTATATGAAAACGGGACTTAACCGAAGATGCTGACACCCGCTACTTTAGTCTGCTCGTGATGCAATACAGTTAAAACGTCGATATAAATTATAATTTATTATTGCAGTTAAGTCCCGTTTTTTATACCTATTACCTAATTTATGAGATCTGTAATAAAGTTAAAGATGACGGCTCAGTGAGCATTTGTGGCCCACAGTGGGCATTCGTGGCCTAGGGTGAGCGTTCGCGTCGAGACGGCATGCTCACCTTGAGTCAATTCATTTGGAGATATTTGCGTGGGTCTCGTTTCAGATTGCTGCTGTGTTATAACGGATACCTACTCGCTGCAACCCGCTTAAAATTAACTTCTAACTAAGCTCCTCGGCTTCAATAGTAGTTCCCAATTAAAACTTAAGCTATCCGATATTGTTATTATTTGTCAGTAGAACTGTATTGTGTGGTGTGCCAACGGACAGGGCTACTGAGCGGGCTTTGATCGTTGTCCGTGATACGTCCATTTCTCTTCCACACACCGGGTCCATTTCGGCGGCATGTGTATATCCAGTCTATATCATTCTAAGCCAATAACAACTTTTGCTGTGCATACTTAAGGGTAAGTGCAGAGAATGCATCGGTTAGCGCTGGGGGTTTACCATGACCTCATTATGCGATTCAAAGTTATGCTGCCTTAAAATGAACTGACTCGCTATTTTGTTTGTTTGTATGGCGATACGTCATCAGCTATTTTGATCAAGGCAGGGTTAGGCCCACTGCTAATGTATTTTGATAAAATTTGTATGATCAGTTAGACATGTTTTTAACCTTTCGAGTACATACCTACATAGGTACATTGATGTCTTGTGGAATGTTTTAACACTCTATCTAGATTTAAAAAACAATACCTACAGATGAATTGAGAATCTCCTCTCTGTTGAAGTCGGTAATAGATACCTAGGTATATCCCGAAAGGTGGCAGAGTAGAACCATGCGCATAAAGGTTTGTGAAAGGCTCTGTCTCAATTCATAGTTAAAAAGGTAATTTGTGGTTGAACCTACTACCTACCTCTCTAACATACATATCTACACAATACAATCCATACGTACCCTTTATGATATACCTACCTACTTCCTACCTGTTTCCCACGATCTCGTCCGTGTAGATGTCGTTTAGTTATCGCTATCCCTTTGGAAACTACATACCTAATTCCAGATTAAAAATAGCCTTTAGTATTTAAAAAAGAATGGCATTCTGTTATTGGTTTAGTAATACCATTATACCTACCTATTTTACCAACGACTTTTAGATATAGTTTCATAAATAAGTTAAGTATCAGGCTGATTCTAATAAAATCATTACAGCTACTCGTATTGTAAATTATAATGTACTCGTACCTATATTACGAGCATAATGTAGGTAAGTAGGTATGGTATTATTTCATAAATTCAACGATCTGTACAACTGAAGGAGGAAAGCGAGGGAATACAGCGGATTGTCCTGGTGCCGAAAGGAGACAGCGTGATTGGACGCGGCAGTTGCTCGCGCGCAGTTCATTGATGCGCAGTCGCATTCGGGCCGCGGGGGGAGGGGGCGAGGAATGCGGCCGATGCGAGCAATGACCGCGCCAGGGTCGCTTCCTTTACGAGAAGTGCGGCCGTCGTACTACAGCCAATATCCCCTCTCCCCGCTCGACCTTACTATGGGCAACATGCCCTCTCGACTTGGGCGCGCTTTTCGACCCGCAGTCCGTTACGAAAATGAAATGCGCCGCATTCCGCGACCGTTCGGTTGTTTCTGTCGCACCCTGGCGGCGCTTTCTGCGCCTGGTGTTGCTCTCTCCGTCTCGCGGATTCAGTCGCTTGGCTCCTCCTATAAGGATGCAGGCGCAAAACATGTGCCTGCGCCTCATCGACCGTTTTCTGCGTCGCATGTTGCGGCGCCTACGATCGGATAAAAATATACCTACCTATTTGCAAAGCGATAGTATGAGAGGGGGGTGAAAAAGCTTTTTATCCCGGAATACACAGTTCCCGAAGGGAAAAACGATACACGAATTCTACGCGGCCAATAGTTAGTACATAATCTACAGGTAGGTATGTTTTGATTGGACTATGATAAATTGGCAAGGCATAGTTTCAGTCCAACCACAAATTGCTGCTCCCTTTCGGTGGATATTTTTTTTCAAATTCATCATAGGTAATTCATCGCATGCTCGTTTGCCCCCGTCTTACTATAAAAAAAAAGATTCTTATTAGTGGAGTAATTGCCATTTTTGTCTTGTTTCCGCCAGCCTTTTGACTTCTTGATACGACGTGGCATTGATGTTCTCTCTTACTCGATCAAATTAACTTAATATAGGTCACCTCTACCTCCACTTCCTTCTTTTCTGCCTTCCAGAATGTTCATAAAGAAACCGTCGTGTCGTGCCGTATTCACAGTCAAAGTAAAAGTAAAAATGTCTTTATTCAATGTAGGCTTTTATAAGCTCTTATAAGGCCAAGGGCTGCATCTACCACCGGTTCGGAAAGACCTCTGCGAAGAATCGGCAAGAAACTCGGCGAGGTATTTTTTTTCAAAAGCCACAAAAACATTTACCTACTCTTAGGTATATAGTTATACCACTTATTTATCCAAGTAGTTTTGTTTAGTTATTCGTTTTTATTTGAGTGTATAGCGATCCGATTGCTTCAGACGGTGATTAGCTGACTGAAAATCAGCGCTGCGGGTGTCGGACACCTCAACATTATGCTAAGCCAGTAAGTCTGTATTGTTTTTATTTTTATTATTGTGTGTCTTAACTTAAATGGGGAAGTTGCATGAAAATCAAATTGAGGTTTAAATAAATAAAAAAAAAAGCAGATCATTTTTACTATTCATTTTATTTGATAAAGGGTCAAAATTAGTGAAAAATATATATTGTTTTCTAGTTCTGATTTTAGTTGTTTGGACATCCTCATCAAATTTATGTCAAGTTTTGTTTCTACGTTGTTGGTCTAAACACAATATTTTTGGAAATAATTGCAGATTTCATTTTAACGCCATACATTTTGTAGGTACAGTCTAACGACAGCTGTGGCGTCATAGCTGTTGCCCATTTTTAACCGACTTCAAAAATTCCGAAGGAGGAGGTTCTCAATTCGACGCATATATTTGTTTTTTTGTAAGGACTGTTTTTGCGAGTGGTGTGAACAATGACTTTTCAAAGCTTCATAACTCATAATGTATTGCGTACACAGAGCGGTTTCTATTACTCAGTACTTTCCAATACAAGATGGATAAAAAAATGATGCTTCTTCCCTATATTCTTCTCTAAGCATAATCTTCACAAGATTTCTAAAACTCCGGTCATATATCCAATTATTTTGGGTTACCGTAATAAAGGTTATACACAATAACTGATTATAGTATTTCATTTTCAATGACAACATAATATTACATAATTTTAAACGTCAATCATATTATACACGTCGACAACCCTAGGTCGCTGTCGTGTGTCATTTGACGTCATCGCACCAAGAATGCTGGAAAAAGTACGATCACTGCGGCAATTACAAGCCTCGTTTTGGATGAACACCAAATATTCAGAAATTCTGGAAGTCATAAATACTCACCATACTTACCTAATTTCTTCAAAACTAGTCGTAAACTATACTTACCTCCGTGATATCTTGACAATTGTCCCTGAAACTTAGTACGCTTAAGCCATAGGAGTGGTGAACACTTATACACGTCAACGCGGAAACCAGTCTTCAATCTAGCTAAAGACCCGAGACTTAAATTGACCCGACACTATACCGAAGACATCCCGGACGTCAGCCTAAGGCGATATAGCCCAAAGAATTGCTAAACTTAGGTGGTAGTGGGCGGGGCACATTGGTCGTAGAACAGATGGCCAATGGAGCCAAAGAGTTCTTGAGTAGCGAAGCGATCACGTACTGGAAGGTGCAGTGTGGGCAGGCCACCCACACGGTGGACTGACTGAACATTGCGGGTCTCCGCTGGATGCGAGCAGCACAGAATCGGTCGTTGTAGCGATCATTGCGGGAGGCCTATGTCCAGCAGTGGACGTCTTTCGGCTGAAACGATGATGATGATGATAGGAGTACCTAGTCTCTACCTACCCATTATGTCTCACACAACATGAATCGTGCCTTGCAAGTGTGACCCGCACTTTGAGGGTTTCGTAATTTTATTTCATTAATACTTTTATTATATGCTAATTCATTCACTTCTCAGGTTATTCACTTACCATTGGCCACTCCTTGCCATTGGATTTAAGGTGTGCTAAATCTCTTCCTATATTTAAAGATTTATTATAACAGCACTATTTATCACTACCTTTGTAATCATTCCTTTCATTTCTCCTATTTGTTCGTGCTTTAATCTTATGTTATCTCTTTTAGGTAGTTGACTAGGTTTCTATTATAAGTAGTAGAATCCAGTTATAACGACGGTCAAGGGACCGGTGATATTACGTCGTACTAACCGGACGCCGTACTAAACGAACAGACATTTTTTGTTTTTTTACTAATCACATATTAATGTATTTATATTTAATTGTGGATATTGTCGAATGATTTACACCGAATTCCTTCGTAATCGTTACATTCGACTCGCCAGCTTTTAAACGGTGTATTATTACACTTTTTTCTTCAATATAGAAAGCTTTTCGTTGTGTAGAAGCCATTTAAGTACGCGTACTCACTCGTTACCCGCAAATTAAGTACTGCTGTAAAATAAACAGCCGCATTCCAATCAGCGATGTGCAGGAGATGGCTTCTTACCTACGATTTATTTGTAAACACCTCAACGCTCGTCGTTGTAACCGGACAA
This sequence comes from Tortricodes alternella, assembly GCA_947859335.1. Classification (NCBI taxonomy): domain Eukaryota; kingdom Metazoa; phylum Arthropoda; class Insecta; order Lepidoptera; family Tortricidae; genus Tortricodes; species Tortricodes alternella. The sequence goes on along the minus strand of OX401970.1, from coordinate 12,750,655 downwards.
TTGTTTGAAATTCCGTCGTTTAAAGTTATCGGTCCTTGTAAGCGAAAGCGTCGTAATAAACGGACTTTCGTGGTGGCTCATATTAAAATCAAACATATGCCTATACTTATGTCGCTAAAAACGGTTGGTTGTTAAATGCGAAGTCGTACTAAACAGATTCTACTGTAAATACATACATATGTGTGTGTGTTTATGTATAGTATATATTTATCTGTGTATAGTATGTGCTTATGTAAGTATTTTGTATATAAGTGGTTAGCGTAATTTAAATGTTTACTGTAGTTTTCACCTCCTGCCTATGCAAGTCTCTCTTATGCCATCTTTTCTTTCGAAGGTTGTCTGAAAGCGGTGTGTAATGATCGGTATAATATCTTTTGATATATTTTCACTAGATATAACAACATTTGAAATAATTTCATAGAATATAATCACTCAAGGGGCATAATAAACTTTTGATATAACAATAAAGTAAATATTTTTATGGTGTATAATGTTCAATAACTATAATAGATGTTTGATATAATGTTTTGTTTACCTAATATAATGAACGTATGTAAGTACCTATACTATTAAACAAAAGAAACTCGGGTCTGGCGCCACCAAAAATGCATTATATCCCTTAATCGTTATATCGACCAATAATATATCAAAAGTTGTTATAACGATTTCGCTATAACAACGTAATACGCACCCGTCTGAAAGTGCTTCTTAGCGATAAGACCGGCTATTGTCTACTGTGTTACTTATTTCTTTGTCTTTTTCAATATGTTTTATGTGGTATTCAATAAAGAGTATTTGTATTGTATTATATACAAACTTTACTTTAACACTAATTCCGCAATTAAAAATAATTTATTATATTTAACCATGTTTCATTTAAGTAGTCAGACATTGATAATTCAACACAAATGTCACAATAATTTTAGTTATCTTAATTTTATGGTTGCGTACCGTATAAAAAAACGGAATTTATAATCACTTTGTTTTAATGCTTAGTATTTTTAATTTTAACCCTTTCAGCGCTAAGGACGCCTTAAAGCGTCATGGCCTGTCGTGCTTACCACGCCACCGACGCTTATAGGCGTCGGAGATAGAACTCAAAAGAGACCTTTTTTCGTATAAATTAAGTTGATTTTTGCATAGATTTTGAAACGCGCTTGGCGTGTGAGTGACACATTTGCATTTGACGACGTAAGGCGTTGAAAAGGTTATATTGAAACCACAATAAGGCGGCCTCTTACCTGACAATATTGTGAATTAGTGCTTTAATAAAGTTCTAACAAATTTCTAGTTATTTAGACCTAGTATTTGAGAAAGTCAACTAAAACTTTGCAAGCTGCAATCACGGTCTATATTGAATTAAAGATGCGAGCGTGCGGAAGGTATCTCTCGTTTCTTTCATAAGTAGGTAAGGGACCCTCGGCGCGCAAGACCGACTCACACATGACCGCTTCTTTTATGAAGGAGTCGTTTTTGCGTCCAATGTCCGTGTCGAAGTGTATCCGTGTTTTGTTGATGTACCGGCAGCTTCCTTAATTATAGAATAGAGTAAGGCAGCTTCCTAGGTTATATGTATATAACCTATTTGCATTTTTTCTGATTTACCAGTAGGTATTTGTACTGCAACACTGACCATTTTGATCTTTAATTAAATTGATGTTTAAATGACGTTTATGTATAGGTTGACAACTAGTTGAGGGACATTTAACTATTTAATCTCTAATGAAATGCTTAAGTGGCGTTTGTGAATTCGGCCCATAATCCTTTAAAAAATCCTACTCTTCATTGCTGAGGTAGAAGCCCCTGTCAAAGGGACGGACGGACGGTCCCGTTCGTTAATACCATTTGGATACAGAACCCTAAAAAGGTTTGTTCAGTGCAAGTGATTTTACATATTATGGATAAGTTATAACTAAGTTGCATATTATCAATACATCATGTGTATATTATGGGTGTAATGTTTTTGCATTATACATTTATGTATAATAGACGAGCATCGGCTAAATAAGTGTTCGTCAGCGTCGTTTCACAATGGCGATGCGAGTATACTGGCGCGGTTCAATGGCATCCATGTCGGTTGTTCGGGCCTTAACCGGACACGGCCGGGCCGAGCGGGCGTCCTGCATACTCGAGCCGTCCCAGTCCCGTCCAGTAGATATGCAGTACGTATGGGTATGTAGGTTGTTTGTGTCCCGGAGCGGTGCAACGCGCGGCCGTGACGCGCCGCGCCCGCGTCGATGCGCGCCGACGTAAACATCAAGCAAGGTCAACCGCCTTGCGATCATGTTATCCTAGTACATCGTTGCATTTTATGTGACACCGGCACCCCTGGACACCTTTAAATAAATTGATTGTATCGTTAATACAGAAAATATATATACACAGTTTCATCAAACCTCTAACTAGCCAACACCTCAACAAAACATGCTAGGTATCAAACGATTAAAACGCATCAAAATTCGTTCATCCAATCCTGAGCTACAATGCCACGCGCACGCGCACGAACACACACGCACACACACACACTCATTTCGGCGCCAGAAATAGGGCACCGCGGCCCTGTTTCCGAAGAAATCCCGCGGGCGAACCTCAAATAATGTAAACTAAAAAAAAGAACCCGACTTTGGGGCGGGACAAATCAGGGAAAGTCACGTAAATTGAAATGTTTGATGGCAGAAAAAGCCAGGTGCTAATCGTGCGGTCGCAGGGCGCGTTGAAGGACAGCATGACTGAAGAAACACACCAGCAGCTCAATTACTTAGCACAATTGGTATCGGTTTGGCTCGAAATTCAAACCAATTTAGTCTTCACTCCATGTAAATAAGGGTACAATTGGTCTACTTTTCGCGAAAGCGATACCAATTGGAGTTACGTAATTGAGCAGCAGAGCCTGATACAAGCGTGAAGCAATGAGATCGGCTTGGACTACGGGGCCCGGCAGTTCGCGGATAAGATGACGGTAAGCGATTTTGCAAAACAAACTGTACGAAAGAGCAAGACTCCAGTTGGAATATTTGGGACACGAAAACGAAGCCAACTCGTAACTCATGTCGTAGGATGTAAGCAACAAAGTTAGTCTCGTCAGCAGCGGTCTCGCCGGAGACAAAAGTGAACTGGAACGTCTTTACTACAACAATTTCTGCCAAGAGAAAGGACTTGAACAAGAACTTGTGGATAAGGAACTCCAGAGCACTCAATCCAGAATACAAAATACAAAGCAGAGGAAGGGAAGGAAGGAAGTTCAATAATTTGTATATGAAGGGGGCACCGATTCAAACCCTGCCCCTCCGCGAGGATAAGATCCGGAGCTATGTGCCCTGACGTAGCACGTCGTTGCAATTTCCCTTGAAAGAAAGCCCAAAGGTAATTCCATGATAGACAGTGGAAAATATGATTTTTTTAAAGTGGATGTATCAATACCATTTGCTCTCTAATCATTTATTCATAGTTCAAAGTAGGGTATTATAAAATTCGTCCCCGTATTTGTCATTGTGTTGTTGGCATATTAACGTCATATTCATTACCCTTAGAAATTGTATTAATATTATTTGAAAAACGGACCAAAAGATCATTAATTATTTCAAGTGTTAATCAAGATTTCGTTAGGTACTACAATACCTTTTCTAATACTGTTATTACTGTATGTAAAACCACAAACGGATTCAAATTTTATAAAATTTTGCCAAAGTTATAGCTGCTGGAAAATCTATTGTCGTTATTTGAAACGAAAGTTACCATTATGTATTTATTTTCAAATAAATTATATTATATTAAAGTTAGCTGGATAATTCTTCTGCATATCTTAAATATTATTAGGGCGAGTGATATTGCGTTATTAATTTGTGTCTTAGTAGAACCGTTTTTTTTAAATCCGCTTTCAAAGTTTGTAACGAAAGTTACCGGTAACTTATGTTACATGAAAGTAACAACAGTTACCTTTATAAAAATGATTTTTTTTAGTTGCAATGTTCTAATATATCAGCTGATTCGGAAAAAGTGCTGATTCAGGTGGACTATTCCGAAAATTACACGTGCCTAGCTCAGGATGAAGTGCAGAGCTTTCACTGAGTGCAGCCTTACGTGACTTTGTTTACAGTCTCGTTGTGGATGACAGGTAAGCAGCATGCGATAGATCTAGTTTCTGATGATCGCCATCATGATAAAAAGACTGCGATTGTATACATCGACCGAATCCTAGACGATTTACCAGCAAACATCAAGGAAGTACAGTTGTGGTCGGACGGCCCGGCTTCCCAGTTTAAAAACAAATACGTCGTCGAATGTATTAGACAGCTGGAAAAAGCATAACCTTCACCTTGCTTCTTTTACTTTGCTACGTCGCATGGAAAAGGCCCGGTAGATGGAACCGGAGGAGCTTTGAAAAGGTTGGTACGTGGAAAAGTTATAAAAAGAAAAGCTATTGTATTAAATGCCGAGCAGTTTGCTTCAGCAGCGAAGTAGTAGTTCCAACGGAGGAAATCGACGAAAGAGCACGACTTCTTCAATTGGAAGAATGCTTTTTAAAGGCTCCAGCTGTTCCTGAAGTGCCGAAGTGTCACGTCATATTCTGGAGAAACAATCAAGTTCAAAAGAGTCTAATATCCAAAGGCTTGAAAGAATGACGCGAATTGGCAAAATCATATAAAATTTGAATCCGTTTGTGGTTTTACATACAGTAATAACAGTATTAGAAATAGTATTGTAGTACCTAACAAAATCTTGATTAACACTTGAAATAATTAATGATCTTTTGGTCCGTTTTTCAAATAATATTAATACAATTTCTAAGGGTAATGAATATGACGTTAATATGCCAACAACACAATGACAAATACGAGGAAGAATTTTATAATACCCTACTTTGAACTATAAACAAATGATTAGACAGCAAATGGTATTGATATACCCACTTAAAAAAAATCATATTTTCCACTCTCTATCATGGAATTACCCAGTAGGTACATACAGCAATAAGCCATAGGAGGCGAACCGATTATTACCGAATAGATTATTATGCCGGATATAAGAGAGAAATTTATTATGACAGAAGCAAAATAGGTTGATTCGCAAGGAATTAGTACGATTTATTTTACAACTTATTAACGTGAAATTATTTATTAATTACATAATGTATTCAATTATTATTTGGTAGTTTTCTCCACATATTTTCAATCGTATGTTCAAACATGAACAAAAAAGTTGTTAAGGTACTTAAGCCATTTTATGTTATTTCGAGATAAATGGAAAATAAGTGCTCCTCGAAATAAAAGTCATATCGGGTTTTAAACCAATAAATAAATAAAATATTTTTCGAGTGTTATTCGTAGCGGCTGGTTTGTACCCAAAAAGGAAAAAGAAAACAGTTCTAACAAAATTATTAACCGACGCGTGCTTGATCTTTCTTGGTGACTCTATGTTTGTGATGTTTACAGCTCGACTGTTCTCGACCTGGTTTTTTTTTTACTGCCAAACCTCGTGCGGGTGTGAGTCGGCTGACTTAAACGAGAGGCGGTGCGAGGCTATTCTGTACGCAGCAGTATTAGATATACTGTGTCCATATACTGTGCTATGGGGGCCAAGCTGACCAAGTGCACGTCAAGTCTATAAAGAACTGGCCTATACTTCGCTCATGGCCAAATTCACAAACGCCACTTAAACATTCGATTAAAGATTAAATAGTTAACACAAGTTTTTTTAAGGAGTCAAAAAAAAGATATAAACGATAAAATTCAATTGTACAAACACAAAAGAGGCAAAACGTACCAAGACCAGATAGAAAAGCAAACCAAAAACAGAACGCCAGATGAGGGACTTCCCCTCCCCTCTCCCTTATTACTTAAGAAACGTGCATGCATCCCCTCTCTAAAGTAAATTCAGCAGTACCTATTGACACTCGCGCAATACAAACTTTTCGCAATCTCTCATCTGAAAAAAGGTGCGGGGATCAAATCGGAAAACTGGGACGTGCCGATGGTATGGGTTTAAGGGCGTCATGGCCTTACCAAACTAAAAATTGGCATCTCAGTTCCTCCCCAAAAAAAAAAACTCCGTTTTGCTTCGTTGAAGTCGGGTTAAAAACTTTCGAAAAAATAAGAAATAATAACTAGCTTTCTTAGTAAATAAACTAGAAATATCGAATATAGCTATCGTTAATTTAGTAATAAATAAAAAAATGTATATCGCAGTCGGTGTCAAGTAAATTAGGAAGGTATATATCCCGTGACAGTTAAATGAATACAGTATAGTATACATTTACTTTATGCCGAATTTTACATGTTTTATTTATTACTAAACTTAAAATAATATTTGATGTTTCCAGTAAATTTAGTAAAGAAGGGCAGTCATTATTTCTTATTTTTCAAAATGACTTTAAAGCTGATTTAAATTGGTTAAAAATAATTATATTACTTATATTATAGGTGCGAAAGTAACTCTCTCTGTCTGTTACGTTTTCACGGTTAAGCCGCTGAACCGATTTCGATGAAATTTTGTATAGAGATATTTTGAGCACGTAAAAAGGACACAGGCTACTTTTCTTTAAGAAAACCAGCTCCTAAAAGTGTGAAATGAGGGCGGAAAAATTAATTAACGGCAAGTTTTGGGTGCCCGATGATAGCTCATTATGTGACATTACTTAGTGACATTTTTGTTTATTTTGGAAACATTCACGTTTAAGAAATGTCACATTATTTCTAAAACGCAATGTACAAGTCGCAGACAACTTGCACATCGTTAGTAGTACCTAACCTACCTATATATATTTTGTCCAAATGCGGAAACCCAAAAGTAGGGTTTTGAGTTTGTAGGTAGTGTTTGTATGCAGCTAAAAATCGGACCTTCCACTGTAACTCTTAAACTACTGGACCGACTTTAAATGGGGCATCATGATTCGTATTGACCGTGCGAGTGTTATGAGTAGGCTATATCAGAATAATGTTAATAATTTCGTTTTTAATTTCACTTTATGTTGACTATTTTAAATTTTCCTATCAAAACGAGATTGTTCACCATTCTTAGTGACTATTGTCCAATGAAGAATGGTGAACAACTTCCACTGTCTACCACCCTGCTCTATCACCCTCGTCATCAAGCGTAATGTATTTGACTCGTCAAAAGAAACAAATTGTATGCGTTTGGGTGGCGCCCTGGCGCCTCATTCGGGAACGCTAAGTGATTCTGTAGCGACTCATAAGCCAGATTTCTCATCCCACTCTTCCGCACGACGCGTAATGCGTAAGAGCGAGATGAGAAATCTGGCTTACGAGTCACTACAGAATCACTTAGCGTTCCCGAATGAGGCGCCTGGATGGTTTAGATTCACAAATCAGCTCGGCAGATGGCGCTGCAGGACAACGTCTGACGGGTCCGCTAGTATACATATAAAGGTTCATTTCGATACGCCAATTAGAAGTAGGTTCAAATTGACTTCTAAAGATTTTTATTATATTGTTTCTTACTTAGTTCTTTTAAAAATGCATTTACGAGTATCGCAACAAAGTCTTACAATTTTTAGAATGGAAAACAGCGAATTATTGATTTTTTATCCTACTTAATTCATCTTGATTAAAAAATGGTTTAACCAAAAAAAACTGTACTTAATTATAAATACCCACTTTTATACCCGATGGGTAGGTAAATATGGGTATTCATCGGGTTTTTTTTTACCCAGTGTTATTTACCCAGCGTTGGTTATTTACCTGGGTAGATGCCCATCCCTGGACAATACCGTCAATAATATGATTTGTTTACGCTGCCGATAATATTTAAAGTAAAATAATACACTGCTAAAGGTGAAGGACGACTTGGTACTTATTTAGGGAACGAGATAAGAATAAGTGTATAAACAGGACATTCATAAACATAAGTATAAATAAACTGTAATTAATTATGCGAAATTCCAATAACGCGAGTATACGCCACTCGTAGGGCATTGGAGCTCCATCAACAGCCTAGCACTTCTAGCTGCTGGGCAAAAGCTTCGTCGAATGAGAGGGATTGTGAGTACTTTCTACCAGAGCCCACTGCGGATTGAGGACTTGACACAGGTTTTCAACCGACTTCAAAAAGAGGAGGTTCTCTATTCGATTGTATTTTTTTTATGTTTCTTACTCCGTATTTTATAACCGATTTGAAAAATCCTATTTTTAATCGGTATGTCGGTAGGAGGTGAGGCACACAACATGACATGGTGTGACATGCAAGTTGGTCCCGTTGTAGTCAAAGTCGAGGTATGTTGAGAGGATCTATAAGGAATCGATGGAACTCCTCAAATATATAGGTACGCATATAGCAATTTTGGTATTTTCTATAATTACTCAATCAGTTACGTTCATAAAGCATTATTTTGTGAAATGGAAATGGTAATGAAGACCATAGATGATCAGCGGAACTCCTAAAAATAAGTATTTCACGGGTGGTGAATAGATATCTGTAAAAGGGTCGGAAGCGTAGAACAGAATCAGTGGTGAAGAACCAGGAGAACTCCTCAACGATTGACATCCTTGCTCCTTGGATATCAACAGTTTGGAGGTGAGCAATTGGTATTTTGCTATTGTTACTTGATGTAGTAAATGTGTGTCGTTAAATCACAGGATAATAACGAGAAAGTGAAAAAAATATTACTCTTCAAAGTCGGTTTTTATATTTGTTAAATTATTGAATTACTACCACACAGATGAGTTTAGGTTTCCTTACGATATTTTTCTTGACGGCAATGCATTTAAATTCTGTTTGGTCAGTCAAAGGCATCACAGCGCCCGGTCCTAAGCCCATGCCCGCGCCTCCCAGTTCTACGTGCCCTTGCATTAGGCCTTACCAGTACATTATAACATTATACATGTATAGTTACAATTGTTAAGGTAGGTACAAACTGCCAGTACTGCCGAGGAAATATATGAATAAATCTAGAAGATATTTTGCAAGCAGTCGGTGACTGTCTTTAAAATCATATAGTATAGGTACTATAGGATTTGCTTGGAGTCACGACTGACGTTTCCATTTCGACCCCATGGACACGGGCAGAATCAATTTATTGTTTCTCTTGTTTTTGCAGGCTGATGTGCAGTAAGGTTTTTTGAAATAAATCGTAGTGCACGGCAGTGCGCAAAAGCCAAGTTCGAAGAGACCAGCCACACGCACGCCGAGCATTCGAACTGTTTGAAGATACTTTAGATCAGCCTGTATATCAGTTCTGTTGCAGCGATATTGATACCAATTTAACTAAATATAAAAACGCCTATTTTCATGGAGAATGGCATTCATGTTTGCCTTTAACGGAGTCCGAGTTATTAGAGCTTTGAAAATCGTAATGACTCACTGACTGACTGACCCACTGGCTGTGGTATGGCTCGTAAGATGTAACGACACCAACAAATCTAAAAACTTAAAATGGTCAACAGTGAGAAGAATTGAAATCTAGATCGATGACAGATTTTGAAACACTACCTATTCTGTAAGTATATTAAAATTTACGATTTTAAGAAGTACGCACGAATACTCTTTATATTTATGTATTTAAAATAATTAAAAAATCATTTAAAAACTGATTAGTTCTAAAAATGATTTTTAAACATTTTATTAAAAGAATGCTAAATAAAAACAATATCTACTTACGAAAAGCTGCCAAGTTCAAAACGATAGATTTTTATAATTTTAAATACAGAAATAGAAACATGACTACTGCACCAAAGTCTTAGGTTTTGCAGAATGGTGTTTTGAAACTTGCCATTAAACTGGATTTCAACTCTTTCCGGCCCAACCGTTATGAAAGAAGAACTTGACTTCTTTTTAACATTTATGTTTTTGGTGGGATTAATATTAGTGTTAAATGAGCCAGGGGCATTTGGAAAAGTCTCTACGAATAGGCTTATTTCCAAAAAAATAATGTTCTATTAGCCAGTAATATTGATAAATCTTACTTTTTTATATATTTTATATTTCTCTTAAAATGGCAGCCCAAGGTTTGTCAGATGAAGAAGCATGTACTCGTAATTACGAATAATTTTAACAAAATAAAGTCAACCGGCCATCTTTTGCTCGGCGCCCCCGATCTAAAGGACAACCTTGGATTTTGTCATAAAGTGCTCTAGCTCTATCTGTTTCAATTCGGTCGCATATGCTTATAGGTAACAAAAATTTTGTCATGAAAGGCTCTAACTATTGTAGTACAGATCTCAAAATTTATTGTGAACAGGGATCTTATTATGATCTCTTAATTCCACGCAGTTTCCGCCGTAAACTGAACTGTCTGGAAAAATTGTATTGTGAGCGTGCTAAAGAGGTCAACTTATAACACGAGTTTGCCAGGCAGCTCAGTTTACGGCGGAAACTGCCTGGATTAAGAGCTCATAATACGACCTGGCGCCTCATTCGGGAACGCTAAGTGATTCTGTAGCGACTCGTAAGCCAGATCTCTCATCTCGCTCTTACGCATTTCGCGTCGTGCGGAAGAGTGGAATAAGAAATCTGGCTTACGAGTCGCTACAGAATCACTTAGCGTTCCCGAATGAGGCGCCAGTACTGTGTTGTGTATTGCCTGCCATTTAATTTTTTCAATTTCATTCGTGAGTTCTATTTTAATCATTGTATTTCCAAATTTAATTTGGATTTGTTTCCTGATAGTTTATTAAAATCGTGACGTGGCTTCGGTTTGACACTCAATGTGTTGTGTTGTGATATTTACCGCGCTAATAAAGGGTAATGAGCCGGAGCTCAGTGATTGATTCACGGCGTGCGACTAACGGTGACTTTGACGTGCCGGAGAACTACTTGCCTACTTCCGCGCAAAGGATACTCCGATAGGTACATATATATGCGAACATATAAGGAAGAGGTGTTTAAGCGTGGTTCCGTAACGAAAATTAATAATCGAACACTTTCTTTTTTGCCTGTCCGTCTCTCCGTTAAGATTAGTTTTCTGAGGTGTTACTGAAGGTATCAAGCTGGATTTGATACAGCTCTAGTATTCAAGGACAATCTAAAAAAACCGGCCAAGTGCGAGTCGGACCCGCGCACGAAGGGTTCCGTACCATTATAATCAAATAAAAAAATACGTTTGTTGTATGGGAGCCCCCTTAAATATTTATTTTATTCTGTTTTTTAGTATTTGTTGTTATAGCGGCAACAGAAATACATCATTTGTGTAAATTTCAACTGTCTAACTATCACGATTCATGAGATACAGCCTGAAGACAGACGGACAGACGGACAGCGGAGCCTTAGTAATAGGGGCCCGTTTCTACCCTTTGGGTACGGAACCCTAAAAACTTTCTTATACAAAGTGAAAAACTAGGCACCCTAAGAACGTATAAATAAATAATAATGTGCCGTAGTTTGTCACTTAAAGAATTGTTAAAAAAAATCTTCTAATTTTTATTCAGATCTTATTTTGTTTCGTTTTAGAGATAGATGTTAGAATAAGCGGTCCTTAGAAATCAGTACGAAAGGCAGCTCGGCTGACGCAGTGGTACGTAAAGGTTTGCCCGCACTAGACGGAACTGCACTACAGCAGAGCGGCGCGATACGACGCGGCTCTATTTAATGAACCGCACTTATACTGCAGCGGCACGATAGTACGCAGCAAATTTTGTCCGTCAGTCGTTCGGCAACTTCTGAGCAAGATGGAAGAAGCTGATATGGATGTAATAATATTTTCTTTGCTATATGAGAAAGAAGAAAGCTTGGAGCTAGCCATAAAAACTACGCTTTGAACGCATCGTGTCGTGCCGCACCGCTGTAGTGTAGTTTCGCCTAGTGCGGTCAAACCTTTAGATATTAATCATACTGTTCGGAGAGCTTTCCTGAAGCAATTAGACGCCTGAAAATATAAATTTGCAACGACAACAGACAACAATGCAGAAACAATTGAAAGCAGTCGTTTTATAAAACCTGCTTTTACTTTAACTTGTTTTTACGAACAACACTCCAAATGATCGTTGAGGGTAGGTGCGGCCATTAAGAATACCAATTCAGCATCAAGCTGCGCATGCATAAACGATTATCATGTTTGAATTATAAGAGGGGGCCCGTTATTTTATACCGAAATGATGTATCAACAGCCTCCGACCTGCGTGTTATTTTGTGCGCGGCACTTTTGAATAAAGCTGCACACTATCATTACTATCCTGTTTGTACTCGCATGGAGGCGCGACGACGCGCACACATCCAGTGGTGTGATTCCTCGACGTGCGCAGTGGCTGATCACTGATCAGCGTATAAACGAAACGATTATTTTGAACTGTAAGCACAAAGTCATTCGATCTAAAGAATCGCTGATTAGCCACTGCGCCGCACGTTAGAGAATCATGACACTGATGTGATGATACGGATACGCGATGGAAAGAAGTGGTATAATAGTAGTTTATGCAATTGTTGCATAATGATAGGCCTTAAAACACTAGTGCGGTTTTAATAAGATCGCACGTGTGTTTTAAGGCAAAATTATGCAGAGTTGCATACATAACTTTATCTACACACATATTATAAACGGCGACATGGCGACGATGGGGCCCTTCTGGCTTCGGCGACGGCGGCGCGCCGGCCTGTAGCTCATATCTGTATCGTTATGACCATTACGATACTAAAATCGATACTGTAATAACATTACAGTACAGTTTGTCATAATGGTGGTCATTATTCCTACGGTTTTTGATAACATTATGGAGTTTTTATGATATGGGTGTAGATAAAAATACAAACGATTCTTAATCCATACCGTACTTTACTTTACTTAAAAATGATTTAAAACAGTTAAAATACAGGCTTGATACTGTAAAGCAAGATAGGTCAAAAGATGCATTAATTAAAATAATCTTTCCTCCTGCTTCTATTCTAATTAATGTTTAAAGTTACTAGTTACGTTGTTATTGAATTAGAAAACTTGAATACTTCGGAACGAATATAATTAACGGTTCCATTGTAAAGGTCAACGGCCGTCTACGTGTTCAAAATAAATCTATAATTAATTTCATTTCATTATCATTTTCCTTCTTTCTTAGATTCCTTTTTGAAAACGAATACGAGTAAGTCCGGATGCTGAAGACTGATACTGCTCGAAATTACTAACTGGGGTCCATATTAAACTATCAGCAACTGAGCGTTAGCGGTTTTACGCTTTATGTCGAAGGACCCGACTGCGGAACCCAAAATGGAACGACCATAATTTTCGCGAATCTTTTAAAATTCATGACAGGGTAAGTGAACGAACCGCTTTTTACACGCAACTTGTGTGCACCGCCCCGGGCTCGAGTGCAGCGCGTCGTTGTTCCCACGCTCGCGGCTCCCACTGCCGCTGCGTCGCATATCTCTCGATGTAAACATTCGCATCGCTATCGTCATACCATTATCTAATTATCTGTTGAGCCTAAGCAGCAATAGCTCACTGATCTCTAACATTGCATCTGCACTGAAATGATCTAACTTTATAGCTAAAATAACATCGGTTATGAGCATCTTGCTTTGTAGGCACACAGCAAGATGCCTAACAAAGCAAGATGCCTCAAAAGCAAGATGGCCAAAAAGCAAGATGTCTCAGAAGCAAGATGTCTCAGAAGCAAGATAGCCAAAAAGCAGGATGTCTAAACTGGACAAGTGCGAGTTACTCTTGTGGAGAGGATTTCGTAATTATATGAAATTTCCTATGTTACGAGTACTTTGCATACCATAGACTTCTTATATGTTTTCCTGTAATCTATAGGTAAAAAACTTGTTCAGTATTTATTTCAAATTTTTAGACCAAGTAGTTTCGAGGGAAGGGGAATGGTAAATTTTCGCCTATTTTCCTAAATAGCTTCAAAACCATTTATTTTAAAATTAAAAAATACCAGGCAATTTGTCTTCAAGACATTCAACTACTTAGACAATTTGCTTGGTAGTCGTTTTAGCAAGTAGACCATTTGCCTATACGACATTCAACCACTTAGACATTTTGCTTTGTAGGCATTAAACTTAGGCATCTTGCTTTCCTCCTCTGCTGCACTGGGAGTGAAGAAATAGCATAGAATAGAATGTGCAGATGCTTATCATCCTGGCATGTCGTAAAAGTCGACTAAGGGACGGGTCCTCTCCAACATGGTGGACTATCTGTATGGGCGATGGGCTGATCACCTGTCACCATACAGTTCATCATACCATCTTAGGACTAATTATCCGAAGAGTCTTGTGGCTCTGCCCACCCCATTAGGGATTTCGGGCGTGATGTGTATGTATGTATGTATCTTGCTTTGTTAGGCATCTTGCTTTGTAGGCAACTCGCTCATAACCGATAAACATTCGTTACTTTTGTGAGTATTAAAAAATACTTTATTGTATACGCGTTGGGCCCGCGTGGTGACTACTGCCCAGCCCTCTATGAGAGGTGGCCTGTGCCCATCAGTGGGACGTTACATTTGCAAAGTAATTCAAAGATTCCAAGTAACCCGCACTGGGCCCGCGTGGTGACTACTGCCCAGCCCTCTATGAGAGGTGGCCTGTGCCTATCAGTAGGACATTACATCTGCAAAGTAATTTAAAGATTCCAAGTAACACGCGTTGGGCCCGCTTGGTGACTACTGCTCTATGAGAGGTGGCCTGTGCCCATCAGTGGGACGTTACATCTGCAAAGTAATTCAAAGATTCCAAGTAACCTGCACTGGGCCCGCGTGGTGACTACTGCCCAGCCCTCTATGAGAGGTGACCTGTGCCTATCTGGCCTGTGCCTATCAGTGGGACATTACATCTGCAAAGTAATTTATAGATTCCAAGTATCACGCGTTGGGCCCGCGTGGTGACTACTGCCCAGCCCTCTATGAGAGGTGACCTGAGCCCATCAGTGGGACGTTACATCTGCAAATTAATTCAAAGATTACAAGTAACCCGCACTGGGCCCGCGTGGTGACTACTGCCCAGCCCTCTACGAGAGGTGGCCTGTGCCCATCAGTGGGACGTTTATTGGCTGACGATGAACGGAGTACTATTAATTGGCTACTTAATCTTATTATGGATACGCTTAAAGATGTGCCGTGGCCGTTACCAAATGGGAACCGCATAATTTTGATATCCCTAAATTCATTTTTATTAACCAATTTCAAGTCTTGCTTGCTGAAATCATAAAAACTTCCATACTATTTCACGGGAGTAATTTCGTTTCTTTTTTAAAAATCCAACTAATATCCTATCTTCCTATCTGGTTTATAATGCTTGCAAACTTCATACAAGGAATTTTAACGGATGCTAGGATACATCAATTAAAAGGAGTTTTCCATATTACGCTGCTACTTAAAACTCTACCTATTCCGATTTCTCTTAATGAGGCACAAGAAACGTATTGAGTAACTGAAATGTTTACTTAAATTGTCACTGCTGGCCTACTCCACATGTCTGTGAAAAAAATTTCAAAATCAATTGACTGTCAACCATGAAGGAATCTACAGCAATAGGTATGTATGTATATAACTAGAGCCGTAACGTAGACACAGTGAAAGCACACCAACGAAGGTTTATTTGGGTCGGTGAGACTCCGGTTGATAATGGGACGTCGTTCGGTGGCCGCAGCAGCCGGGAATGCCGTAAGACCAGTCAAGCCGAGAACGGCGCTCGGTGCAAATATTCACAGGGCCCTGTATTATAAATATTATATAAAGATACAAGTTACAAATTTACTGGTTAAAACTGGCTATTCTGCTGGACAAACGTATGTACCTGTCGTTCGTGTTCCTTGTTCTTTCCCCCGTGCATCCTTGGAATAGCAAACGGTAAATTCAAGATTGTATGCATGACCTTAGCGGTCTGACCTTTCCTTTAAATAAATAGTACCTAACACATATTCCTTGTGAACGGCACGGAGAACGGCATTCAAAGTCGCTCAGTGGTGAACTGGTGATCTACATTATGACAGTCATACAGGCAGAAAAATGATGAATTGTACGTAATATTATAACTTTTGACCGAGCTAAGCTAGAGACTATTATTATTGTTAGATCAAAAATGAAAAGGAGAAAAGGATTTGAAAACGAAATACGTACCAAACATCATTATTAGAAGTATTGGAAATAAAATAATCCCTAGAAACAAATTAAATAAATGGTAAATATCCCCGGTCCGTGACCAGTTTTTGAGAAATCAAAATATTTAAATACATAATACATCACTCGTTTTATAATAAAGGATATTCATTGAAGATAGTTATAGAAATAATCTGACGAAGTTCGTTTCATGATACCCATGAGAGGCACTATAGCACGCAGCGTAGCTTTCTACGAAGACCTAAGACCGTTACCGATACCGATGGGTGCGCTGTGACCAGATCGCCTTACTAAAGTGCCGTGCTTCAAATGAATATGTGTCCAGCGTAGTGATTAGCATAACATTAGTATGTACCACTGGGCATGTTTGCCAGCACTCGCCTCGAGAAATATTTGAGTAACGGAACTGCGGCGAGCTGGACTCTGCGCATGCATCGCTTGTAAACCTACCGAAATTCGTAAGTAATTATGATAAATACGTACCAGTAAGGACGCATTGACTACCTGCACTTTTGTTAAGTATTTTAAGAACTCGATGAAAAGAATTACTCTTAACATTTTAGTATCAACTTATCCACTACAACAAAGTAAGTAATCAGGGAAATAACACCAAAAACCGGTCATGTGCGAGTCTGACTCGAGCGCCAAGGGTCCCGTACTTACCTATGAAAAACCGGTCAAGTGCGAGTCTGACTCGCGTGCCAAGGGTTCCCTACTTACCTATGAAAAAGAAACAGTACCTTGTAGGTACGGAAACCTAAAAATTTAAAAAAATGGCTTTTAACAACCGGGTAACCATTTACAACCTACCTATGAAATAAGACAAAAATAACTTTCGCAAGCTCCTACTCCGTGCAATCGTCGAGTCTGATACGACCTCGCAAGGGTGGTTCCGTTTAACTATATTTTTGTATGTGATGTAATTACAAATTTACGGTATTCGGACTTTTTCCTTTACTTGTGTTAAGAGACACTGCTTCTTGCCAAATTTCATGATTTTAGGTCAACGGGAAGTACCCCCCTATAGGTTTTGATTCCCTTTGGATTCCCTTGAAAGTATCAAAATATGAGGCATAAACGACCGTATCTTTTGATTGCGGTGACTTAAATGGTTGATTTTTTCACGGCTCCAAGGGATTACAGACTTGAGTACTTGATATTAATTTCAAATTGATACCTTCGCGCGTTCCTGACTAAAAGGACAGACGGAAAGACAGACAGACAGACAGACAGACAGACAGACAGACAGACAGACAGACAGACAGACAGACAGACAGACAGACAGACAGACAGACAGACAGACAGACAGACAGACAGACGGACGGACGGACGGACGGACGGACGGACGTACGGACGGACGGACGGACGGACGGACGGACGGACGGACAGACGGACAGACAGACAGACAGACAGACGGACAAACAAGTGATTCTATAAGGGTTCCTTCTTTCCTTTTGAGGTACGGAACCCTAAAAATACTCGAAACGCAGCCTACGTAAATTAACATTTAATTTTTACATAGGATTAATATCGTGATCGTGTAAAATTGAGTTTACTGAACTCCAAGAATGTAATGTTATCAAGGTACATATCTCACCAGTTGACCTTGTGGTGAAGGCTCGCCATCAGAATGATTGGTGAAGATGAATGGTGGGTTAATACCTATTAAAAATGTATGCATATATATCTTTTTGTGAGCATTTTGTTGGTGCCTTGATAGAAATCAGAATACACTTAAGATTAACTAAAAGGGTTCCCTGCGTTTTACTTCATTGATTTCAGGTCTTATCGAAGTCTGTTGGTTCTCAAGATATAATTTCCAAAAAGTATATCTGATTCTTTGGTCTTTCTTTAAGGCTAAGCGCGTACTGCGATTTTTTGTCGCGGTGACACTCAGATCTCTCTCCCTCTCTCTTTCTCTCTCAATACGTCTTCGTTGGTGAGAAAGAACAAACAGTCGCCGCGACAAAAATCGTAGTGCGCGCTTTGCTAAACATTCGTAAGAGGCAGAATCTTGTTATCATTTTAGTTTTTATTTTTAAATTGCATGACAAAAGATATAAAATCAATAAATTTTCGTATCGTCTCGTAGTTCTTTATTTGGATTATTCGACTATTTTGCTATTGTGTAGAATTCAGATTGTGCAGAATTACGAATAGGAAGAATCACTACTGTACACAAATAATGACTGTGCACAGTAGCAAATGTCGTGAAATACTATTGGGCAGAATTGCGAATAGGAAGAAACGATATTGGCATGAACGTCAAATAATCCCTTTATGTAGTAATTTATCTTCATATATCTATAAGTAACAATTCTAAACAATAATAAACCTATAAACGTTATAGCCAGACTTTTTAAATTGATCGTCCGTCATGATGTTATGCCAAAAATATTGAAAAATCTTCTGGATTATGTAACGTTGAATTTATCTGAATTTACTGTTTTTCTACGTACTAACTGATGTCATTGCGGTGAGGGTCCGTTAGATCGAAGCAAAGGTCATTCGGAACTAGTAGGCTGTTCAGTTAAGTCAATCGTTAATTTAAATCTTACTTCTTCAAGCACACTTATTCTTTCTACTGGGATTTCACTGTTCCTGTTTGCTGTCTTCCATTTGTGCGTCACCTATACTTCGTTTTATTTAGGATGAGAAAGATCTTGACAGAAGTAAGCGTAAAGCCTCTTATTGAAGACGTTTTACGGGAATATTTCGGAATAAATGGTAAACTATCAAACATATATTTCCACTGATTCCGTCATACTACCGTAAAACATGTTCAATAAGAAGCTTTACGCTTACTTCTGTCAAGATATTTCTCATCCTAAATAAAACGAAGTATAGGTGCTACTGAAAATCAGCGTCGCAGCTTATGTTGCGGCACAGGGCTGGGTGGCACCATTTCGGCATCACATTTAAAAGCTTTTCCTTCTTTTGTTTTCACTGTTTTTAGGGTTCCGTACCTCAAAAGGAAAAAAAGTCCGTCTGTCTGTCTGTGATCGCGTGAAGGTATCAAGTTGAAATTAATATCAAGTACTCAGGTCTGCAATCTCTTGGAGCCGTGAAAAAAATCAACCTTCTAAGTCAACGCAATCAAAAGATACAGACGTTTATGCCTCATAGTTTTCTCAAAAACGCGAGGAGGTATCAAGTTGAAATTAATATCAAATACTCAAGTCTGCAATCTCTTGAAGCTGTGAAAAAATCAACCTTCTAAGTCACCGCAATCAAAAGATACGGCCGTTTATGCCACATATTTTAATCCTCGCAAAGTAATCAAAACCTACAGGGTACTTCCCGTTGACCTAGAACCATGAAATTTCGCAAGAAGTAATGTTTTAAATCACAAATAAACGAAAAAGTCCGAAAAATGTAAATTTGTAGTAACATCACAAAAAAATAATTTAACGGAATAACCTTTGCAAAGTAGCATCACACTCGACGGTTGCACGGAGATAGGAGGCTGCGAAAGTTAATTTTTGTCTTATTTCATAGGTAGGTTGAACAATGGTTACCCGGTTGTTAAAGGTATCTTTTTTTTTTTTTAGGGTTCCGTACCCACAAGATACTGTCTGTTTTTCATAGCTATGTCCGGGACCCTTGATCGCCTATTTTGTTTTATTATGTTGCCTCTTTGTATGTGTTTTCTTGTATTGCGTGATTATTATAATTAAGTATCTAGATCGATTCACTCATTTGACTGTGTTAAGAGGGATCGACAGTTATTGTTTTATCGAAGGAGCGAGCGCGAAGCGTCTGTTTCAGCTTGGGTAAAAATGCTTTCGTATATCCGAATGTCTGTTCTCCTCAACAGGTCGCATTTCTCAACCGTTTCTCGTGAAATTTTATGAACAGGTACTATAGTTATATATAGTTTTTTTTGTCGGTTAAATTTTTCGAAAATTTCCAGAAAATATTAAGAAAAAACATATTTCGCCTAACGTTATACACTCGCGAGGTCTACAGCTCAGAGTGCCACTAGTTATATATATATGAATTATTACAAACTATATCGAATCTCCATATTTTTTTAAGTAGATAAGATAAGGCATTAAAGCTCTTTAATAACACACGACATGTCAGTATTTAATTCCATGTTCCCTTCTCACGTAAGGAATATAAATTCTACTCCAATATAAACTGAGCTTGCAGAGCGCTTGATAGAAATTGCACTGTAGCGGATATAAGTACTAATTTGATTGTCCCCTAGGCTTTCGGAATTTAATCGGTAATGTCCTATCTCCTCATTATTCTGAGAGCTATCGCCGTCACGAATCCTATCTATGCAATTTCCGATAATATCGTTGCATCGAAAATTTTGACCTAGCTACCCAACCAAATAAATAGACGTATTCACGTCGAAAAATGGTCACGTAAGTTAATTACAAATTATGTCCTGTATTCAGGACACTACACTTTTACAATTCTAGCTAATTAGATTATGTCAATAATATAAATAATCTAATGGGCCAGTTTTTCGGCAATATATTGCTTTTTCTTATGTCAATTGACTGACAAACGAGCTGACGGCCCACCTGATGGAAAGTGGTCACCGCCGGCGCCGCCCATGGACGTCTGCAACACCAGAGGTGCTGCCAATGCGCTGCCAGTCTAGGGAGGACGGGGAATGGGGATGGGATGGGGACAAGGGAATAGGACTCCGGATCTCGTCACTCAACGTACGAAACGCAAGAGCAAGCTACTACTTTACGCCGATATTCTGTGAGAGTGTGGTACTACCCCGGACGAACCGGCCCATTCGAACAGAAATCATCTAGCGAGGATTACTGTCTGGCTCTACCACTACAAAAGTCAGGTTATGTCAACAATATAAATACTCTAATGAGCTCGTAAATGGGCTCGTTTTTCGGCAATATATTGGTGCATTTCGAGTTATTAGGTGACTCATGTCATGGGCCCGGCAGTTTATTATAAACTGCCCGAAGCTATCACAGCGGCATCCTCTTTTCACGTTTTTAAAAAGAAACTTAAAAGTTGGCTTCTCGAGCACACATTCTATAGTTACAATGAATTTATTATGTTATGAATATGCGAATCAACTTATCACAATTAATTTTATGTAAATCAGTTTTATTATTATTTATTGAGCAATTAATTTAATTTTAATTTTAATTTTAATTTAATGTTTTAAAATAATTTACTATGACCCATATTATTATTATGAATAAATGAATATTAATATGAATTTGAATATCCTCAAAAGTTTACATACAAACTTTTTGTCCCATTAGTGATGTAATATGTAATATTTTTGGGGATAGCCCGAATTGCAGCAAATAATTATCGAAAAAATCAGCTTACTAGGAATGATGCTAGGACGCCGGTCGAGGGGTCCGTCTGTGGAAAGCCCTTTAGTAGTTCTAATAAGCCCTTAAAAGGTATATTGGCTTTGATTACTATACTCAAACATGTACGAGTTTGCAAAGTTGAGAAATTATAACGGTAGTAAATTCATTCAATTGATTTCAATGTTAAAGGGCAGTGGTACCATGATACAGAGGGTCGCTTATTTAAATCCTGGCCCGAACCTTTGAGTTTTTCGGGACTTTTGTCCGGAATTCAATTTGATACCGTGAGGACACCTGCAGGCATCCAGTAACATAGTAGTGATCAGTGGCGTAGCTACCGAAGGGCTAGACGGTACCATGCACCGGGGCCCCCAAGCTCAGGGGGCCCTCGGACCCTGACTAGCAAACCTTGTATTGTACTGGCTAAAAATTCTCCCACCTTTGGCTTGTAAATAAAGGTGGTTTTTTTTTGCACCAGGGTCTCTGGTAGTATTCAAAGAAGTGGCCTCCCGTGGAAATGATTGCCCAGTGCCTCTCGTTACGAGAAGGCTATTCCCAGCAGCGGGACGTTTATGGTATGTGTAAGCCGATCATATATTATTATGTTTATTCCAATATTGTTGTAGAATGTTAAACTGACGAACGTTCTTGAACCTAAGAGTACTTACTTATTAATAAAGACATATATTTTTTTATAAATAATTAACTGTTATAGGTACTTATCTAGCTTATTTATTACTTTCTTCGTAATAATCGATCGAAAGTAACTAATCTTGAAATAAGACACGTCACACTTGATTTTGACAACATAGTACTCTACAAAATGTTTCTTATTTTAAGTTTAGGAACTTTTAAATTAAGAAGACACCTTTTCGAATTGGACCCAAATATGTTACTATATTAGTAAGCATTGAGAGGGTCAAATGTTCTTTAAAATTGTTATCCTACCTTATTTTCTTTTTGTACCGTATGTA
The DNA here is from genome assembly GCA_947859335.1 of Tortricodes alternella. NCBI lineage: Eukaryota > Metazoa > Arthropoda > Insecta > Lepidoptera > Tortricidae > Tortricodes > Tortricodes alternella. The sequence continues at coordinate 12,728,371 of OX401970.1, read as the reverse complement.
CCTACCCACAAAAGCCATTAAAACTAAATTCCGAATAAGCCGTTTAAGGATGTATACCCAATATATCGATTTGTATATTTGGCGCTGAAATTGAATAGTATGGTAATATTAGTCGTTTCGCATAAGTGTAATAAAAATAAACCACTTTACCGTTCTTTTAAAGGAGATAAATGACTTTTAAGATTACATGTGTTATGTGCTGTGCCTGTGTTATTTGTACTGGAAGTTGATTAAATTACAAGAAAAAGCGGAAAATGTTTCTGTCCCATAGTACTTTAATAATCAGAAAACATATTTTCTATAACTTTGTACTCTCCTCGATTTTTTGATGACAAAAAATAATGTCGTTACCGTTGTTCCCACGGAAATATTCTTGATTGAATTTCCATGTGTCCGGACCGTACCGTCAAACGGTAGGGAAAAGCCGCTAGCGCTGTTGTCACTCTAGTTCTAATTTTATTTCACATTCTAAATAATTATTAATAATCACACAATTTGTATATTTTAAATCATTATTCGTACAAAATTACTCATTGCCGTTATTTGGTGCAAATGAAACAAAACTTGAAAAATAAAATACATGTACTGCGGATTTGACGTGGTATACATCCTTAAGAAGACTCAAAATGCTGTTTTATGGAATGGACGTTCAAACTAGTTTAAACACGAACTAGCCGAGCTAACAAACTTTGAGTCGGCCGTCGTATGATTTCCATATAAATGCGTGGTATGAGAACAGTGAGACCGGTCTTTGTTTATCGATTTTTTATACGAAACGACACGAGTGAAGACTGCGGAGCCTAACGATTTCGCTTCAAATAGAGTTCAAGCTTATGCCTACCACCGCCAGCCGATATTATATTATTAAGATTTAGATTAGATTTAGATATACAAGTGTCGCAGGAAATAGTGTGAAGCGGAGGTCCAGAGGTCAACGGTTACCAGATTCACCCTTATGTAAGTTTCAAAACTTTTGTAGTTTATGAGTTTTGGGATAATTTCAAATTCAAATCGAAATCAGTGCGAGAAGACGAAATGCGGTTAAGAATGTAGATAACGATAAAAAAAAATACATGAGGTGTTTTGGGTGAATCTGATACCCCTTGAAGTGCTCTACCTCTGGACCTCCGCTTGACACTATTTCCTGGGACACCCTGTACTTATGCATTATTCGCAAGGGAATCAAAACGTACTTCCCGTTGACCTAGAATCATGAGATTGGGCGAGAAGCAAGGTCTTATGGCATATACCTATAAAGGAACAAATCCGAAAACCGTAAAAAACATGCATACAAAAATCTAATATTGCTTGATATCGCTATCATAACATTGTGGGTGGTTTGGTCAGTGGTGCGGTCTCACAAGGTGTGGAATGAGTGTCGAACACCGTGGTTGCCATGCGGCTGAACGTGCGATGGTGTCGGATTCGCGTTCTGACACCTCATAAGTAAGCATCGCGAGAATAGCTTTGAGCAGTTCCTTAGTATATATTTCAATGACTGCTGCAATCCAAAGTCGCGTAGTCACGATCCTCAGCAAGCGAGGGGACGAGTGATATACATATCGTCAGCTGTAATATGAATTAGCGTAACGACGACGAAATTGAGATATAAGTATATGCAGTTCGACTGCAAATTTTCCGTTCTGTCCTTTGGTGTATTAAAATTTTAGGTTTCTTGAAAAAAAATGACGATTACGTTAACGAAAATCCAAGATTTCTTTTCAGTTCAACTCATTTTGGTGATGTAAGGTCAATGTGGCCAATTCCGTCTACGGGACTATGCCGTCATATACACGCCTGCGTTGAATCTAAGCACAGTACGCCGCTGCCGACTCAGTCGATAAATCAGCAGTGTTTTCTAGTTTATCGACTAAGTCGACAGCGGCGTACTGTGCTTAGATTCAACGCAGGCGTGTATATGACGGCATAGCCCCGTAGACGGAATTGGCCACATTGACCTTATGTTGATGTATGTTACAGGTTATGAAAATCAGCCATTTTTAGGTTAATTTAATCGACAGATTTGGAAGTACTTTTTAATGTATTAGCAAAATATACCCAAGGCGAAACAAAGTAGGTTGTATGTTCCATGAGTAAAGTTATGGCTGTTACTAGGTTTTTCAAAAAAAACTTAATGTAACGAATTAGTTAAAAAAAACCCGCTCTTTAACACTATAGTAAGCTTTATATGGTTTCTTTCAATTAACAGGTCTTACCATTTTAAGAAAATTGCTATAAACAACATTGTATAGGTCCAGTACAAAAAAAAGTTACAACTCTTTCTCTAAGTTGTAATTTAGTTTTGTGGCTCTTCTGACAAGTCACCTTTTGGCGGTTACGTTATTCATATTACAGCTGACGATACGTACCTACTCTCGAGCCAAATAGAGAGCAGGCGCCAATATAAATATCAAGATCAAATTAAATTCAATGAACTTGAATTATGTATGTACGCAAATAGCGTATGTTTGTCTAATTATCCCCTGAAGTTGTGTTCAATTTATAATTTGAAAGTCTTATTAAAGATTTTTCTTTCTTTTTATTTATTTTTATGTCAATTGATTGACAAACGAGCTGACGGCCCACCTGATGGAAAGTGGTCACCGCCGCCCATGGACATCTGCAACACTAGAGATGCTGCCAATGCGTTGCCAGTCTAGGGAGGATGGGGAATGGGGATGGGATAGGGATGAGGGAACAGGCCTCCGGATCTCGTCACTCACCGTACGAAACGCAATAGCAAGCTATTACTTTACGCCGATATTTTGTGAGAGTGTGGTACTACCCCGGTCGAGCCGGCCCAATCGAACAGTAATCATCTAGTGAGGATTACTGTTTGGCTCTACCACTACAAAAATACACACTTCGTACTTTGTCAAAGCCTGCACTTTAATAAGATTGCGCTACAAAATTTGCTAGCTGCGAACTAGGTAGGCGTTGGGGGAAACGAAATCAATTACAGCGCACGGCGACGACGACAAAACGGAAACTACCGGTAACAACCTGACTCACCCTGTTAGTCAGTCCAATCTACGTGAAAACTACGTTTCTACACGTTTTAAGCAAAAAATATGGGTCCCGAAACTGAAAAAATTCAATAAGTTTTAAAGAAAATAGAGCTTCGCCTCTATTTGGGAACGTCCAAGCGAGTAGCGAGATTCTCATCCCACTCTTCCGCACGATACGTAATGCGTAAGAGTGGGATGCGAGTCTCGCTTGCGAGCCGCAACTATATCGCTTGGAAGTTCCCGAATAGAGGCCCTGTACGATATATTATATAAATAGGGTACGAAGAAGTAAGAAATAAAAATGCATCAATTGTTCCAGATATTTTTTTATTAAACTATATGATATGTCACAGAACTTATTTCTTCAATATGGCGGAGACTAGACGTCATTATGACAAATCATAAGAAATATCCCCTATAGTTGAAATCATTTGATGAATTTTGACAATCCTGGTGCCGTTGGATTAGTCATGAACGCAGATTATAAGTCATGCTCAGTACTTTTTTTATTTATTTATTTATTTTATGGGTTTTAGAGATTTATCCCACTATAGTAAGACAAGGAAATTCTTTATCTTTGCATATTCGACATGATATTATGCTTTTCGTGGTGGTCCCTAAGGGGGGAAATGGGAGAAAGTAGCCGGTCAGGTTTTTTTTCTGCTTGTCTGTTTATATGAGTAGGAGCAAGAGAACGGATGGATTTAAAGTAGTGTTGTAGTTGTAGAAAGTCCAAGGTAGCATATAAATTAATTTATTCTTTGCAATCGAACTAGTAACAGAAAAGAACAACGTATTTTTTAATTTAACTCGTTTGTAAGGGCTGGGCATTTGCAACGCCCTTGGAAATTACGCACTCCAAATTGCAAACGAATAAGCTCTATTAATTTATATTTCTATTACTAACTTTATCTTCTTGCTTTACCCGAGCAGCCCCCCTTCACCATCCCCCCTCTCCCATTACCCCCCTTAGGGACCGCAACTAAATACATATCATATCGAATATGCAAAGATGAAAAATATCTTCTTATTTCAAGGAGGTAAACCTCTTAAACTCCCCTCCTCCCACTTATGAAATTGATTTATATAGTCTGCGTTCATGGCTACTCGAACGGCAAGTGGTTTAAGGTCTAGGAGAAATTTCTACTGATTTGTATATTATTTTACAACGTTATGACTTCGACTTCGTCCGCGTGGAATTTGGGTATCGCTATTCCCTCGGGAACCGTGCATTTTTCCAGGATAAAAAGTAGCCTAAGTCACTCTGCAGCCCATAAACTGTCTTAAAATAAAAAAAAAACCGGACAAAGCCAGATAAACTCGCGTGGAGAGGGTTCCGTTCCGTACATGATTATCTGAAATTTCCTATGTTACTTTAGATACCATAGACTTCTTATAGGTTTTCCTGTAATCTATAGCTAAAAAACTGTTTTCTGTATTTTTTCAAAATTTTAGGCCTAGTATTTTCTGAGATAACCAAGGTGGGAATGGTAAACTTTCGCCTATTTTCCTAAATAACTTTCAAACTATTGATTTTGAAATTCTAAAACATATATATTTATGATTCTCACAATGAGCCCTTTCATTTGATATGTCACACGATACAGTTCGCGAATATTTTTTTTTTTAATTTTCTAATTTGTCCCCCTAAAGTGGCCCTCGTGTTTAAAATTAATTAATTTACGTTATACGTCCGTGTTGCGGTCACCAACTTACCTAATCATACCAAATTTCAACTGAATCGGTCCAGTAGTTTCGGAGCAAATTCGTTGTGACAGACGGACAGACAGACAGACAGACACACGAGTGATCCAATAAGAGTTCCGTTTTTTCCTTTTGAGGTGCGGAACCCTAAAAACGGTCAAGTTCGAGTCTGACTCGCGCACCGAGGGTCCCGTCCCGCTGAATATATGAATAAAAATATAGTTTATTTTAGTTATTTATTTAGTTATTTGGGATATGTTTTGTTGTATATTAATATGAATGCAATAAAATAAGATTAAGTATCCTTTTTCAACGTACTTAGAGACATTACTATTTTCTGAATCGTGATTTTTTATCAATGTGCAGATTTGAACTTTCGTCTTAAAGTCCAGTTACACGAACAACATTTTCACGACAATCTGTAGCCGGCAACTATAGGCGTCTTCCTCTTACCTTCTAAGTTAGAGTAAGACAGCTATAGTTGCCGGCTATAAATTGCCGTGAAAAGTTGTTCGTGTAACTGCACTTTAATTTAAGCTTGGCCCATTTTTCATTGGGATGTGACTTGAAACAGATCGTTACTATTGTGGTAAAAATGTCACTTTATTCCGTCATTTTCTTTTTAAAGTAAACGTGAAGTAGACCACAAAGCAAAGCCATATGGTATACCATATCGCTTAGCTGAATGTCGAATATAGAGGCTCTGGATTATTCTGTATCTTTGCAATCACAGCAACAACTTTGGCCCATACTACGGCAATAATTTAAACTAATTTTACGAGTCTGCCTTGAAACAAAATATTTGAAACGATCATTTGATATTCGCGAAAGCTGTTGCAGGGGGGATACCGACTGAGTCCATTGTCTGGGCTGAGTCACAGGACAGGCGGCGGCGCGCGCAGCTATTTCTGATGTGGTGCGTGGGCGGCGCATGCCATCCCTATCTCTTGTCTTTCAACTCGCTCAGGACTAGGAAATGCTTTGCCGTCTGCTCAGTGTCACGTATTGAAACTTCACAACGTAACTTTTGAGCTGGTTAGCTCAAAAGTTACGTTGTGTACTGTTTTCCGTACTTTTTTTAAATGTCAATTGACTGACAAACGAGCTGCAACCCACCTGATGGAAAGTGGTCACCGCTGCCCATGGACATCTGCAACACCAGAGGTGCTGCCAATGCGTTGCTAGTCTAGGGAGGATGGGGAATGGGATAGGGATGAGGGAACAGGCCTCCGGATCTCGACACTCACCGTACGAAACGCAATAGCAAGCTTACGCCGATATTCTGTGAGAGTGTGGTACTACCCCGGTCGAGCCGCCCATTCGAACAGTAATCATCTAGTGAGGATTACTTTTTGGCTCTATCGCTACAAAAAATTGTTGTCGAAGTACTGACAAACATCGCGGGGGCAAAGGGGTCGCACGCCATCTTGTTGATAATAAAAGTTCCTTAAGAAAACCAGCGGCACATCTTCGATCGCTTCACAACACATCCTGGAGCATTGTAAGATATGAGCCTCCGGTCAGTCGTCCCTCGATGAAGTACGACCCTAACTAGTATGTTGTCATCTCATCAATGCTGCCCGCCAAGATATTGGCATTGAATCGCACTTGGTGGTAATCGTCTCGTATCACGTGTGTGCATATCTATAGGCCCACCATCTTGTGAAAAGCGCTCTTTCTGTCCTACGCTTTACGGGGAAGCGCTTTAGCATCTATTGGTGAATTTCTTATTAATTGCGGCTACTATTCCATCAAAAAATTATGATTTCCTTCAAAAAGTTGGAAATTATCACAAACGATGTGTAAAAATGCACTATAAGTGGCACTTTGCTCAATAACTTATTTCATTTCGTTGTATTTTTAACCGACTTCAAAAAAACCGAAGGAGGAGGGGGAGGAGGGAGGAGGAATACCTCTTAGGCTACGACTGTGGCGCCATCTAGTTTAACTGTACTGTAGCAGCTTCGGCTTAAATTTTCCGTTCGGAAATATTCCCGGAAAATTCCCTTGTGCTCGGGAATATTCCCCAAATAAGGGAATATTGAAGATGGGTTAATAAATAACGTAAACATTTTTTCATCGATATGCGTATAATTAAGCACTAACATAATGCAAATCAAAGAAGGTGCATAAAAACATTTAATTTCCGCTTTTGGTTAAACTTAAAATACCAATTAATTATTGATGTTGCTGTAGAACTCTAGTTTTAAGGTAATCAATTAAGATATGGATAAAGACGAGCAACTAAGTCAATTCATATCATAGCAGCTAATGGTTATAAAAATTAGGTGAGGCAAATTGCAGATTTTTTGCTGCGCTGTGCTGTGCTGATATTTACATATATTAGTTTATTTTTAGAATTCAATCGCATAAAAGAAAAAAATGATGTAAAATATCTATATTAAAAGAAAGCCATTCGATATTTAACATTTATAACACGATTGTCAGCTGCCATTTTGTATTTGCTGACACAGGACAGCGGCCATTTTGTAAATTCTGATAAATTATAAATTTATATTGTGCATTTATAAGCAAGTAGAACACCGTATTTATATAAAACTAGGTGTTTATAATATTAACTGAGTCAGTACATGGGTGAACGAATGGTACCTATTCATATTTATTTCGATTACTTACTTACTTCATTCCGCCAGGAATATATTAGTATGACAATTTATTATCGATAAAGAATGAGAAGTGTCTGTTTGACAATGGAAAAAAAACGAATAGTATAAACTATTCCCTATTTTTAAATTCCCCTTTATTTCCGTTCATTGGGAACATTCCCGGGAACGTCCCTGGGAATATTCCCGGGAACCGCACATCTCTATTTCTGAGGTAAAATCGCCGTTAAGGCGATTGTCTTGTCAGTCCTCTTGTTTTATTCGTCCATGATTATAAACCACTCACTAACTATAAAACAATTCCTTATGAATTATAGTCGCCAGCACAATCGATTAAATAAATACTTTCAAGAGAAACTCTAAGGTATATCTTAGAAAGATTCTGAAAATACAGCTACCTACACGTGCGAGGAGGCAGACAGTGAGAGCCCCTTCCATAAGTCTCATACTGCTCGAGTGCTTTCGAACTAAGAGCGCCCGTGTACTTTAATGTTATTATCATGAGTAATTGCAAATTAACGTCCCCGAGGGGCTACGATACAAAACTTCGTTAGTCTTCTTTCTATCTTGTGACCGTGTTTTTGCTCGAGTGCGAGGTAGATGGCACCAGCGAAGATTCCAATTTCGTTTTTCGGATAGAAGACCAGATTCAATTCAAACGGTTTACTAGGCAGTGCGTAGTGTATAATATCGTCTTCACTTCCGTGAAACCCTAATAACTTTTCATACACTTAAAATTTTATTTCAGAAACAAGATAAAGAAGAAAAGCTTAATTTTACAAAGTATATAAATAAATAATGGAGGGTAGACCAATGTCGAATACAGGCCCTGATGCTAGAATAACTGGGTAGGTATAGGTAGGTAGAGCTCATAACTTCATCAGAGCCAATGTTAAAGCTGATTAGGACGGGAGAGCCGATCGTAAAGTCTATGATAGTGTGAACATGTAAATGAAATGTTTGTAGCGTATGTAGCGTAGAGTCGATAAAGTATAATTTTTTTGGTCAGCTCAAATTACTTCCCAAATTACTAGGCCTTATATAATAAATACATATGTATCTATACGTATACGAACTATGCAAGGGCTACATAGCCCTTGAAACAAAAGACATGAGACAGAAGTTTCATTTCGAAGCATCGATGAGACTTACCTTCTCAATGAATCCGCCTTGTCTCTATACAAATGTACAAAGCGCATTCATTGAGAAAGTAGGTAAGTCTCATCGATGCTTCGAAATGAAACTTCTGTCTCATCGATGACACGAAACTTGTAAACTGTATCCTTGGTATATAGTTTTATTGCGATATTTAGGTACCTACTATTATATAGGTATTTAATAAGTATTCAGCCTGGGCCGAGATAAACGGTGCCTTTGCAACTAATTGTTTGACAAATTGAATCTCAGGGTACATTTCACGTCGTGCCTTTAATTTCTGCAACGACTGCTCGGTGCCAAGTCTGCAGCATATATCTCTAGAGGTTAAGAATACGTCTCATCTGCGGTCAACTAGCCGAAATCTAATTCGAAGGAATAGAACTGCTGCTAGTTACTTTGTGTTCCAAAATATATGAAATACATGAAGGGGTGTTTACAAAGGTTAGCATTCCCTCATACCAAATAAAATAACATTCTCCCGCACAAAATATTTCCTTTACTTCCAATAATTTAGTTATCAATAGAACAACAAAACTAGTAAAAAATCTTATTCATAAAGAATAGTATATACCCGCCGCGAATCAGCATTGACTGGCATCATAGGATTCATGAAACTCCGTCCAGTAGTTTCCGCGTGATGCGTGCAAAATTCAATGCACAAACATAAATAGTCATAAATATAAATTGATATATAGTTTTGTGATCATTTATGTACCTAGATCATAGATATACCAAATTGCATTACGATTTGGTCTACGCAGCTGAAGAAAAATCGCCCTGTTCCTGTCACAAAGTAAGAGATTTCATCAAAAACTTGATGCGGAATAGATTGTTTCCGGAAGAAGGCAATGATCATCTGTGCACTTTTGATTTCGTACGGTACTAAGTAAATAGTGCACCGGCAAGCTGCTCTGAATGCCTATCCGCTGGATGGACCACAATCGCATGTTTCGGTTTTATTAGTGGGCGTACTTACTCAAGCGGCGATCACTGGAAAAAAACGAGTTCATTGAAAGATATACAAAAAGCGGTAGTGCTTCTAACTTGAGTAAATAAAGTTAACTTGGATAATGGTATGATGTTAAAAATCCGCTACATTGAGTGTGGTTAAGTTATACGCTGACGTTTGCAAATTGAATATAGGTACCTATTGAGTATAAATCTAAATAAAATCAAATTACCTTTTACCAAAAATGTAAGAAAAGAAGTTAAAAAATCTCAAAATTATACAAGTATTTTGCCTAATCTAGTTACGTATGTTTGTTTGCTTATTTAGTTAACGGAAAACACCCTGCGGCCCTAACAAGGTTGACACAGGATTAAACTGACTAAATGCGCCTCTCTCACACTAGTGCCGACAAAAGAGATAGTCAGAGAGTTAAACTGGTTTAACTTATCCCCATGTCTGGCATGCTAGGGCCGCTGAGCGACAATGTTGTGTCTTCAATGTAGTAAGCCGGGTGGCTCCATTAGATGCCAGGTCCGCGGCGCGGCGGCGGCGCGCCACAGGTCCGCGCGTGGCTCGCCGGTCCGTTAGCGTGGCGCATCCCGCCCGCCTGCTCTACTACCTACTTACTCTACTCATGCTTTTTTTCGCCAGTTCATGAATCATACCTAGAAACGATTCACGGTTGTATTGCTTCCGATCAGTTCTGCATTACTGTCTCATTGCTTTATTTATATACCTACTATTGTTAACTAACTATATTAAGAAAAAACTTAAGTTTTTAGCGAAGCGCTAATCTCTGCAGGACAAATGTTCTTATCAATCAATGTAGTGGATACATACATATATAGCTATACATCTCTTTCGGTCCGTTATTGATTTTTATCGCGCATGCATAGGTATATAAATGATTCCTTGTTGGCGTGTGCGTAGGAAGGAACTACGTCTCTTCCGCAGGCCAGGAGTCACCTGTCGGCGCTAAAGCGCATCGGCATTGAGTGTATGTATGATTGGGGACGGGTCATAGTGATGCGGGCGCGGAAGCGGGTGCGTGCGGCGTGGCCCACTGGGAACGCGACGTTTTGCGGTACAGTGAGAGTGCTGGAGCAGCGCCGTGGTGCGGCGAGGGCGAGTGCGGTCGATGAGCCCGACGCAGAGGGCAGCACGGAGCCGCGGCGGGGGGCTCCGCCGGCCCCCGCGCCCGCGCCGGGCCCCGTCTGCGCGCACTCGGCCGCGCCGCGCCGCGCGCTCACTAATGCGTCATACCGCTAGAGAGACTGACGCGGCCAGGGCCGCTACCACGCGACACTTCGCGCCATGTGAACTTCAGTGTTGACTTATATGTACAGACGCGAGGCTCGCGCTTCATACAACTACTCTAAGTAAGCTCCCTCGTTAACAGTACTCATAAATGGACAGTGACTTTGGTGCCGGTGGTGTGAGCTGAGCGGAGATGTAGAGTGGTACATCGGAGCGGCGCACGTGCTCGGGACTCATCGCTATATCTGAGTAAGTTGGAAGTTTATTTTAAAGTGTGACTACATATTGCTGTTGTTGGGGCATGAGCGCCGGCGAGGAAGTAGTGCGCGTTATTTTCGCAGCATGTGGCGGCGCCGGCCGCCTGGAATGCGGCCTCCGCCCCGCCGCGGAGCGTTGTCGGCGCCGGGCGCGCCGCGCGTAGCGTACTAAATAAAGGCGGGGCGCGGCTGCGTGCGCGCGCACCCTCCCGCGCCCTCCTCGCCCTCAGGTCATTGACTCGCGCGGCCGCCACCACCACCGACGCCGCCGAAGACAACAATATTCTCAGAAACGGCACCGCGCTCTTGGCCCCCGAAGGCGCCGCTCGCGCCACTTCAATGTCAATGCCGATAGCGGGTGGAAGCGTGTCGTGCGTGTCACACCGAAAGCCGCACCACTTTGCTTCGCTGCTGCGGCTATTGACCCCTGTTCCCACACCAGGCCTCGAAAGTGCCAACTTCGCAACCCCTCGCAAAATTGTTAGAAAGCACAATGGGCCCATACCCGTTATTTTACTTCTTCGGAACACGTAGGTATAAAACAGCCATCTCAACGCTTCATTTCCTCAAAATGTGCCAATGCTGTCATGTATTTTCCAACTATGTCTTACGGTTACCTGATTAAATATTAATTTTGCAGGTGATTAAGTACGCTTCTCTTTAAATGACACTTAGTGTTGACGCTTTTAGAGTTTCGTATTTTTACTAATTTCAGCAGTAGTGAAGCGTTGTATCATCGTCTATTTTATCTTATCGCGGATCTACATTTCACATAACATAACACATAGCCGGCGCGAACAGTTTACTAAAATCGTTTGGGTGATAAAAGAACTTATACAAACATATCTAAACCGTCGTCGTTCGTATTCATTGACACGATAGGCTTGTCGATCTTACATAAAAATACAAAGCTGCAATTGGTTGCAACGATTTAAATAGTAACGGACTTCCTGTAGGCACGCGTATTAGTTATTGTTATTACTACTTAGGTATTAGTGGAATAGATCTTCAGTCAAAAAACATTGAATACATCAAAGAGATCTCGAATACATCTACGTTGTGTAACATTTACACCTAATTTGTATGAGAATAAAGCTTTGCTTAATACGTAAAAAGCTAAAAATAAAATGTGAACTTCCCGGTTGAATGGCGTCGTCGGTGCGGTAGAGAGCGGGGAGTGGCAGGCAGCCATTGCCCTCACCCGGTTTGTTTACAACTTGGGCTTGAGGAGCGGGTCACACCGATGTGCACCCTATGCGCAGCTCGAAGGGCGCACATTCGCACCCCCCGCAGGCGCGTACGACCCCTGCGCTCGCGCCATCTGCGCGCGCACGATAAAAATAAATTGCCGCCGACATATACCTACCTAACCGACATAAAAACTAGCGTCGGTCGGCTCGGTCTGTCGCCAGGTGCAATGCGACCCTCGGCTCGACGAAGATGCGTCTAGTGCTAGGTCAGTTATTGTCGTGAGATGACGCAGGGCGAAGACCCCGCGCCCGTGCCAATGACCAGTCCTCCTCGCGGGCCTCTCGGCTACACGCCCAGAGTACAACTGGTCCACGTGCTTCCTTAAGCTCTCCCCTTATATTAGATGAACACCTACATCAATTGGATTCATCAGCACGATTTCATTTCAAAAGAAACAAACTGTTAACTTTAGCACAATCATCAGATAGCTATGTGTAATTTTTAGACACACACTTAAGACGCACGACGGGGACTGCAAACGTGATTAATCGCTGAAAAGAAATATGCAGCATTAACAAGAGCAGCGAGTAGACTAGAGTACTAAAGCTTATTTTTTTGATTATTTTCTAGAACAGAAAATTTTCTTACAAAACTACTAGTAGTAAAGTGTCTTTCTAGAGGTAAAGAACTGTAGAGCATAATATTAATTCGGATAGAGACCTACACAGGGGTGATTCCACACCTCATTTTTCGATGCTCTTTAAATTTCATATAGGTAGGTAGGATAGGGGTATGAAAGTCCGAATAGGCAGTTAGCCTAAAATGAGTTTGAAGGCCGCTATATCGTAGATACTTACTATGAATGCCCTGGTAAGTAATAAAACTGGTTAAAGAAGCCGCAAATCGAGTGATTACAAGCAAGAGACAGGTATTCTGTGAAAATAATATTTAACCAGCGCTGTTGGCTGAACAGCGTGCACGTTAAGAATCAAACGACAGGTGGTGGTCGAGGCTCTTCACTATTATTCCGTGTACCAACATCGGCACGAGAATCGGGGCGATAATCACTAAATCCACATCCGACATGGCGGTAACCTCGTGGACCAAATAAAGGTACATTACTTGCCTAGCTTGTTCTCAGATTTATTAAATACTCGTGGCCCTGTCATGGCTTCGCCCGCCTTATTTCCTGTACAAACTTTGATCCCCAATTTCACCCCCTAAATTGGTTTTATGTAAAATCTTTTTTAAACGGATTATTACGGACACCCTTAAAGAAACGTGCCAAATTGTAAGTTTGTTATTAGTACAATTTACCCTTTGACCGCCACAGTCAGCTGTGGCCGTCGGCAGTTTTCCGTGCCCCTGACGCCACGATATGCCGTTTTCCATACATTTGCGTCGGCTACAGCCGTCGTCGAGCGCTCGTAGCACGCTTTTTCGCATCACGAATCACAATCACAATAATGAATCACTTTCTGCTTGGGGCAACAATCTACTACTACTACAGATGACCCATCAAAGCACACTTTTGCATATATGATGTGGCAAACCTCATGACAAAACCAAAATGTAGAGCGAATATAGCGCTATTTTCTAAAAAGGAAATTGTTTTATAAAGTGTCTAGCGAAATTTAACCTAACAAAAAAGATTTACTAGGCTATATTAACATGCCAATTTTTAATTTTCCTCTTGGATCCCGCGAAAGGTACCAAATACAGAATACGTTAATTTTAGCCAGGTACGCGGCCCAATTTATAGAAACTTTTGAAAACAGAAGGCAGCCGCTGCTATTTTATTGTTAATTGATTGATGATTGATTTACGCACTACCGTCAGGAAATTAAAGTTAAGAAGCCAATAAATTCTTCAAAACTTTGTACACATGCTCTACTTCGGACAATATTCAGTTGTTTAGCCGTTTGAGTTTTAGTCTGCCATAAATGTCGCTTGTGCGTCGTCGTCGTATATTAGTGCGCATGTGCAAGCGAAGCTATCCATCCGGCCATGTTGCCTTCGACTCAGGCGTAGTAGGTAAAAACTCTTTTCAAGCACATGCATTGTTATATCTCGCCCGTTGTAAAGTATACTATTTTACACTGTTATAAAGTGTCGCTCAGGGAAGTTAAGAGTTTAAAGTGTCTTCGTGTTTAGGGTCATAGCACGTCATGTTATAAAGTCTGAAACACTTACTTAAAATTATTAGCAGGACCTAGTGAACAATTAAAGTGCCGTTACACGAGCAATTTTTCACGCCACTTTATAGCCGGCAACTATAGCTGTCATACTCTAACTTCGTACGTTAGAGGAAGATGCCTATAGTTGCCGGCCACACATTGCCGTAAAAATGTTCCTTGTGACGTTGTTAAAAAACTACTTGTCCTGTGTATTATCACTACTTACCGTGTCTCCACAGGCCACCTTCCTCTTTTGCAGCCTTTGAATTGTACTAAGGCTCAGTTTTCCATGGGCAATCGATTGTTTTTCTTTCATGCTAGATGTGTGATTCCGTCATTCCATTAAATGCAATTTCATCGGCACGCCGGATTCAGTCCGGCGCTTTCGCGACAAAACGGGATTATAGTGGCGTTAGAAATATTAGAATCCGTTAGATCGCTAAAAGCGACTGTCTTTACGCGATAACCCGATTTTTCGCTTGGTTAAACCCTCGCATTTGCGTGAAACCACGAAACTACGCTATCCTACTCCGACGTATACACATCCACAAGCAAAATCACCATTATTATCACCGATTATTATTATAATTATTATGTATCATTACACTGAAAATGTATCATTTGGGTGTTTAACGTGTAAAACGTTAAGAATTTTATTCGAATATTAAGTAAAACATCATATTTAAGGTTCTCATTAAATTTAGTAATATCGAGCTGCGCCTCTATTCGGGAACACCAAGTGATTCTGTAGCGACACGTGAGTGAGATTTCTCATCCCAGTCTTCCACACGACGCGTAATGCGAAAGAGTGGGATGAGAAATCTCGCTCACGAGTCTCTACAGAATCACTTAGCGTTCCCGAATAGAGGCGCTGAAAGCAACTTCGGTTGGCAACATCATGTTATACATAATACGGCGTCAACAAGTGCCGATACCGATACCGGGCGGTTGGGGGTCCTGCGCGCGCACGCTACTGCCTCAGCGAGCTATTTGTCTCATAAATTCAGTTCAGAACGCGCCCGACAGCCCTTTGCTGATATCAAAGCACACGGTAGTGTGAAAAGACCGAGTTAAAGCATTTCTTACACGAACTGTATCGATCTACTTTGGACCTGTATCGTGCCTCTAGCAGCAAGACTGGTTTAACTTTTAATAATAAACACACCTAATTAAGTCCAAAAATCCGAATGGCGTTCATGTAACTATAATGGATCCTAATTTATTTATTCAAGTAAGTACTCTACGTACTAAATGGCATGTTTAATGGTCATATTGTCCTTATCAGTAAACATTTTTTTGCTGTGAATTTGTATAGTCTCATTAGGTGCGCGATCACAGGCCTCGCAAGAAGTGGAGTGTAACGAAGCTATCTGAGCCGCATCGTCCCACACGCAACGCATGGTATGCGAAGAAAGCCTGTCTGCCGCATCACATCTCCGTCGCACCCGGATCACAACCCGGATGCAATTCCGCCTCCTAATCCCGTCTCAAATCTTTTTCTTGCTGTAGAACAGGCCCTTGCCGAGAGAAGCCTTCAGATTCAAGGAAGCTACTTCTTTTTTATCAATTACTAAAGTTCATTTGCCCTCTGCTCCAATCATTCATAATTTTTATGCAGACTTTTTTATCGAATATCTTCTGTATTGTATTCAGGAAGAATTAAGCCATTTTTAGGGATCCGTACCAAATTTTGAAAAACGGGTTTCTTATATAATCACGTTGTTGTCCGTCTTTCTCTCCGTCTGTCAACATTTGTTATCAGAAACAGCTGCAAGTTTACAGCTCAAATTTGGCACAGTTAATAGTAGATTATTGCACCAAATAGAAAATGACTCATTATTGCGCCGAGTGTTAGTTTAGTTTAACACGAGCGCAATAATCATCACTTTGTTGCGAGGTGCATAAAAGTGCTGCTTTGTGCTGTGTATTTAAGGGCATAATGATAAAATTAAAGCGTAGTTGGAAGAAAAGTATTAAGAATTCTGCACAAAACTATATAATAAGAATAATTGATTGTTCACAATAAAAAAACCGCCCTATTTTTTTTATGGTTTGAGTATTGAACGCTTGAGAGATATTCCAGAAACGAAAGGAAACTTTGCCTCCCTTTATTCCCGAAAATATTATCGTCGTAGATCTTTAAAAAAAAAACACGTACTAGAAAAATATATACATATTTAACACTATTTGTCTCTAGCTCTTATGGTTTAGGAGAACTTTACAAAAATCTGAAAATTGTGTACCTATTTGCGGATTTTTAAAAAGTTGTGTGTTTAAGAATTAGTTATCTTATCATTGATGACTTTTCTCTCATATCACATATAAGGTGTATTTTTTTACTGCTTATGATAAACTTATAATTAAAAAGTTTCAAACAAATTAGAGTCATGTAAATAGAAAGTTCGTTTCGATAAGTAGAAATTAGTATGTAAAATGTCATAGATGGCGTTCACACATTAACTAAGTAAGAAAAATGGATCATAATATATATATTTGTACAGTTTAGCTGTATTTAAATTGTCAATCATTGTAAATAGT
Source organism: Tortricodes alternella (assembly GCA_947859335.1). NCBI lineage: Eukaryota > Metazoa > Arthropoda > Insecta > Lepidoptera > Tortricidae > Tortricodes > Tortricodes alternella. Next base: position 12,711,508 of record OX401970.1, on the reverse strand, counting down.
GTATGGTTGTGCAAAACCTTCGGTGCGTGAGACTGACTAGGACTTGACCAGTTTTTTTCACTAAAAGGATTATGAAGGATCCCGTTATCACATAGCTGTAATAGCAACCACGTAGGACGTATGGATCGAAATTACTAAGCTAAGGTCTCTTCGCCGAGAGTTGATAAATATTATGATATCGTTTCGAAATAGCGACTGTCGCTTAACTATCGCAAACCGTATGACGGGCGTCGTTTATCGCCGCGCGCACTGAGTTTCGTGATACGAGGGACGCAGATGTTTCCAACTGCGGTGTCACGCCGGGCGGACGGCGGCGAAAAAAATATATTTGTTTTGTTCATATACACAATCGCCTTATTGCAAATGAATGTCTTATATGTGCGCGTCAAATGTCACATAAATCTGCATTGGCCGAAAAGAAACGAAAAAGAAAAAAAAAATCCATGACACATGTTTAAAACGCGTTGAGTATGGATATGACGTGTCTTGTGTCTTTCTATAATATGTCATTGGTTTCGAGAGTGTCGTTTGGATGTTCGCGTGTGGCTTTCTGTTTATACCTACAGTTAGGCTACTTATTCAATAATAATATTCTATAAAAACTATAATTCCTCCCTTTCATTTTAATTATCATCGGTAAAAATAAATTAGCGGGCCGCTATTTGTAATGAGTTAAGAAGCCCGCCCTGACTTTTTACTTTTTTTATCAACTCTCGGCGAACACACTTTAAGTGGTGTTTTAAGGTTTCGACCAACAACTTAGAGCTTCGATTATTGAATGAATGAGTGAGTCGTTATACATAAACATAACTAAGATATTTAGGAGGTTGTACTTATACCTTTTTTCTTAATTTTATTTGCCTTAATCGTTCAGTAGCCCTAAAGTTTTTAAATATCGATGATGACAGTCATTTGCTGTTCTTAAACATTGATGAGAGGTCTTTTTAAACACGTTCATCATCACCATCATCGGCCGATATACGTCCCACTGTTGGCCGGGCACGGTCCTCGTCTCATAATGAGAGGGACTGGGCATTTACACACGCAGTTTAAACACATCACAGTACCAATATCCTCATACACTCGTACGTAATAACATTGTTAATGTACCTATATTTAAAAGAATCTTTGCGAAACTACTATCGACTGACTGGGAGAGTTAAGTTACGTGACTTGTATTTATATGATAGAATCTGAATGATGAACTTTGCATGCGTAGCCGGTCATCCGGTGGATCATTGACGCTTCTAATTTGCAGCTGTTTAAAATGCGTACTTAAGACTTCTTGGAAATTCAAAACTGTTCCTATTACATTCATGTAGGTCTCAATTTGCGAGTTCAGGCAACAAACATAATATGAAGCTGCACGTTTCTTGTAGCGTAGTCTGATTTCCTAGTTAACAAAGTTTTGTTTGTTCACAATCCCCGAGTTGTCGCAGTTTTGGGCGGTCTTAATTAACACCTTGTCAGCGTTAGAGAGGTCTATTCAATAATTGGAGCTCCGGCAGCGTTTGGAATTCACAATTTGGTATAATGACCTACCTCGCTATAAGCATTTTTAGCATAAAATCTAATGTCATAATTTTAGGTCGCATACACAATTGGAATAACGTATTTTCGCATAGGATAATGCTTTGGCATAACTGCCTTCAAGCATAATAACTTTAGTCTGGGCTCATTTTACTGCTGCTTTTTAGACATATTTAATAACAAATATTTATTCCAAGGAAAATGTCGGAGGGACGGGTTAATATGAGCCCGTTTCATTTATTCTCCTAATGGGATGTTGTCGTGATGCTAGTACTCCCCTGCTTCTTGAACTCTTCAGTGGAAGCAGGCTAAGGAACCTCAGCAGTTGGCGCATTCGGAGCTGTGCCTTTCATGGGTTAGTTCTGCAGCCACTTATGTCATAAATATTAAGCGCATAACTTTAATTTGCACTAATATACGAAACACATGAAGTAATTTAGCCTGGAAAAAAATCGTGGTCACGCAATTCCAAAAAAGTTACGTTAAGTAAGATATTTTTAATTTTCTGAAGAAGTTGACCGGATCGCAGCCCGCACGCCCCAGATCGTATTTTTAAGAAAGTCCATTAGGCGTGTTTCCTGAAAAATTCTAAATAGTCCGTCATTTATATTATTAAAAAAATTTGAACACATATTTTTTCTTTCGTCAATTAAACAAAAAATTACGGAGATATAGTGCGTTGAAGTTTCGCGTGACGTCACGACTTTGGACACTTTTTACCATTAAATGACGTCATGAGCGCCCACTCCCGAACTTTGATGCGCATTATCTTTGTCAAATTTGATAGATTTGTTAAAGCAAAAAATAAGTGTTCTATATTTTTTGATTATCTCACAGACGGACTAAAAAAATTTTTTTTTTTTACGCAGTAAACATCCCTATTAGGTTAGGTTAGGTAATATATTAAATATTTTGAATTAGTTCCGGTTTCAATGAAATATTATGCCAAATGATACTATTATGAATAATTTAATTTTACCAGACTTTAGTCACCCATGCATAAAACATGTACATGCGGATAAAATGTATGCTAAAATGTCTCTGCATAAAACATTTATGCACATTTATTATGCGGTTTACATTATGCCAAACATTTTACGCGGTTTCTCTTTATGCGCAATGATTATTATGCTCAAAATATTATTTTTTCTCTAAATTATGACAATCAAATTTATGACTATTAAGTGGTAGGGCAGATAGTATAATGAATAAGTAAATATTTAAGTACAGATTTCGTTCGTTCTAATTCAGTTCGTGAAACTTTGCAGTATCACGAAGTATAGTACCGATTCTATGTTTATCAAATAATCTAGGTGTACCAATTAGCACAACATCACAATTTGAAAACCATAATCTAAAATCTCTTCTTGATTAAGTCTAGTATCGCGCAAGGGAGAACTAGGTACTATCAGGGGTAATGGCCCCGAAAGGCTAGGGTTCACTTCCATGTCGTCTCATTTGTAAACAAAACTTAGTTTTGGACCTTGTGGTAAAAATAATGATGTAGATCTAATTCATCTATGTAGTTAGTCTGATGACTTTCAATTTTCTGAGTCCAGAGTGCTAACGCGTGGCATCGATTACTTGGCACTTCGAATATACGCAGAAGTAATTTGAGCAGGTATGTGATTCCCAAATGTGATGTGTTAGGCAAAAGCTCGAAGAAGAGAGCGAACCGGATGTTCATGTGGCTGTCGTGTTTTCTGCGGCGAGGCAAAGCGGTGTGCGCGCTCGTGGATCACACGGCGAACACGCGCTCTGCGCTGCAGATCGCCTGGCGCTGCGCTGCGCTGGTTCGGTTGTGGGCTCTCAAAAAAGCGTGGTGCTGGCCACCCACGCGAGCCGTCAGCCAACTAGAGCGGCGCCGCACGCCACCATTAGCATTAACAGCGCTCGCGCCCGCGCGCCCGCGCACCGTTCACCGGAACGGTCATAGATTGATCTCAATGAATAGGTACCCGACTTATGCTTAAATGGCTCATTTAAAGTAAAAGTGTCGAATTTAAATAAGGCTTCATAAAAAGTGTACAATTATGGGGGTTAATTAGCCATACTTACAAAGTTACCAAAATGATGAAAGAACTTATTCGTATACCTAGTGAACATTCGCCCTTTTAAAATAGTATTTGTATACCGCAAAGCATGATACTTCTGGCATGGAATTACATTTAAAGGGATACTATTTACAAAAATAACATAAAGATGTTTTACATGTCTTACCTCTTCAACGCCATGTCAAATGCAAAAGTCGTCACTCACACGCCAAGCATGTCTATGAACTAACACGAATTTCAACCTTTCAACTTATATAGGCCCTTTTTATCATGTAGGTATGCTTTGACGGGTATATCCGTCATTGGCGTTAAAAAGGTTAAACCTAAAGAACTTTATTTCTTTTGTATTAATTACTAAAACTGTCTATAATCATAGAAATTATATGTAGATAAATGGTCACGAACTAAGAACTATGTCTTATTTTTATAAGTATCTACTAGTTATGTTGTATTTGTGCAAAAAATATTGGAATTATAAAAAAATATTTTGTGGGGGTAGAAAGCTGCTTGTGTTATGCTTGTTAAACAAAATTCTTAAAATTGCATTTATTTATGTATTTTTTAAAGTATTTGTAGTTTTGTCTTTTTTGTATGTTACGTATATCTTTCGCATTACATTCCAGACCATCGGGTCTTTATTGGAGAAAGACCATTTGCCTCATCTGAGAATCCTTGCGAACACGAACATAATGATACCTATAACTCGAATTCGGGAAAGAATTTACTTATGTTGTTTTTGTAAACATTCTTAATTAGTATGCATCTCATTTTACGAGTACTAAGAAGGTGACTGCAGTGACGTCACTTGACAGACTTGCAATCGTGTTATTTCAAGAAAATTTACTTATGTATAATACAGATGTTTTCTGAACGCTTTTATGTTATCGACTACCACTTGGGGAGCTGACGATCAAAATTTTGATTTGCTCATGAGGTCTGCCACATTATTAATAGCGATAATTAAGCCATAAAAGTGCAGTTACACGAGCAACATTTTCACAGCAATATGTGGCCGACAACTGTAGGCGCTCCTCTAACGTACGAAGTTAGAGAAAGAGTTGACGGCTATAAATTGCCGTAAAAAGTTGCTCATGTAACCAGCCCTTTAGAAACATTAAGTCTGCGCCGACTGTTCAGTGATGTGCTCATCGCTATAATTGTGTTTTCTATTAAACTAAAATATTTTATTAAAAATCCAAGTCCGACTAATTGTTGCTTAAGTTAATAGTTACATAGGTTATATGCTATATGTACTTATGTAATAAAGCATAATATTTATTGCATCCACTTCAAAAAAATTACTACTAAGAATTGAGCATAATATCTGCCAAATATTTTTCGTATTTAGGGAGTCATAATGAATCAAACGGACGCTAAAAACTAGGAGCAAATGACTTAGTAGATCTAACACAGAGCCCTGAATTTTCCGCCTCATGGATTTTCTTCGATTTCAGGATGATTTTGACCATCAGCCCCATAGGCAGACATGAGCAAATGATTTAGAAGGACCTTTATTTTACAAACTTGAAACGCTGTAACGCAAAAACGCAGTGACGTCGTGGGACATTAATTGACTGGACCAAATTGATTTGTATTGATCTGAACTTTAATCCCTATCGATATAAAACATGAGCAAATGTATACCGAAATGCTCGCCAGTTCCCTTACTAACTGGCTTCACACGGGTGAAACTTTGTGCACGAATGTGTGATCTTCCCATCCGATAGCAATGTGGCTGCGATACCGGAATATTCATAGAAATATATTTTATAACAGAAAACATTTTGCCTAGTGGTTTCAATATTGGACTCCGAAGCTCCAGACCTGGGGCTCTATTCCCGTTAGAGCCAGATACTGGTAATAAATAACACACTGGTAGGTATTTCTCTTTAGGTCTGGTTGTTTGTGCATCATTGTGTGTAGATCACGGATACAAGATACGGGTTATCCTAGTTTGGGCCGCTGAGTGAGATGTCATTCGTTCGTTATTTTCTCATAAACCTGGAGCTATTCAGGCTTGTCTCATGCAGTTGCAAGACGGACGAGTGTGGCTATGTGACATCAAAATGCATTTTCACTCCGCATTCCGGTGAGCGACTGCACTCTATTTACGGATTGTCAGGGGATGACCTCCGATCGAACAAACAATCCCTTCTTATTGCTTACCTAGGTTGTAATGAATCTATTGTCCAAATTTCGTATTTCTTTCTACCTTCAGCAGTTTTGGCTCTGCATTTATGAGTCGGTCAGGCAAAAGCAGGCAGGTCTCTTTAAATATTAATATAATATAGGTACTTGTTCTTGAGAATATTCGTTACACCTCTTAGCATGCATTATTTAATGCCGTGCGTTAACGGTAAATGGAGACAGGAAACATTGATAATTATTTTTGGCAACGATTACTGTTGGTGACTGACGTCTCGAGATCATGTTTCAATCTTTTAGTGAAATAAATATATAAAACTGGTCATTAAGTTTGCGACTGTTAAGTAAAAGTTTTCAAAGTGTCGTCACTTTGCTGATTCCTATTGCACGAAATTAAAGGATAGAGTAAAATCATTAAATGGAGCGTGTAATTAAATAAATTACGCATGTCATTGTGTTAATTGCGGCAATGGATTCGGGGAGAGTGTCATCCGGCCGCCGGCTGACGGAGGAATTTTTAAGCTCTAATCGAGCGAGCACTCCGCACGGCCTAACTGAGCTCATTTTATTTTACGACTACTCGTAAAGGAATGCTAAGTTACAGATGGCCGATATATGCAGCCAAAGGATCTGTTAAATTGGTTTTCGTTAGCAGGTAAAAGGGGGCCAGGTAGTGGCCTGCACGACAAAAGTTACCCTCCTGGCAAAAGCAACAAAAAACCGACCCACATTGTGCAATATTATACCCTTGGGCTACAGAAAAGAATCAACGAATATGCGATAGCAGAATTTCGTGTCAGTGTTTTCTTGTAAATTATTTTTCTTATTATTGGTGTTTTTTTAATAATTATGTAATTGTATCGTTATGTGTAACATTTTATTCCGTACTTGAGTTTGACAAATTAGTCGCCTCGACAAAAGCTTCATCGGCGCGACAACGGATGGAGTTAAATAGTTTAAAAGCTTTAATTTTATGTTTGGGTAGTTATGGCTGAAAGGATGGGCAGACCAGAGATATAGGAAAGTTGGCGTTTCATATTATAAGTTTAAAAGTTCAGTTTCCTTCGGCTCAGTTTCCCTACAATCATTATATATAAGCAACTGAGAAATTACATATTGATACAGCATAGCGCATAGGTAAGCTGGCAGGCGACGGCTCGGACCTCGACCGTTGACTGCACTCTTCTCAAGCCGTTACAAAGTAGCTGGATAAATGTGTCCCGTCATGTTTATTTGCGGTCAAAATGATCTGACTACTTGTTCTACATAGTGTTGAGTTACTCATACATGAAGCTCTTCAAATGTCACACTCACTTTAGTTGATTGTCACAACACCTCACTTCGTAAAAATGTCCCACCAAAATGTTTTGTCCCACCGAAAGAGCGAATTATGCGAGTAACCCAGCGTGTAAGTGAGACAACCGAGTGCCGTTCGTTTCGTACGTAAGCTCCGCGTAGTACCTCGCCTCATTTGAGGCAGGACATTGTACTGTACCACCTCGTTATGTGAAACTACTTACTCCTTCAAACTCATTTTAATTTCATGTCTTGTCCAACTTGTCTGTAGTTCTACAGTTTGACCATACCCTGGCCACGTTGAACTTAAATGTCGAAGCGACAATGCATGCAATTTGATACTACGATCAAAAGTATCTATCTATTCAGCTAAACTGAATCGCTGCATTACAAAACAAACATGTCGTAGTAAGAAATAGTGACTCATCTCAGTGAAAGACCTTACTTAACATAAAGAGATGATAATTCCCCGTTCTCTGGTATATATTTGACAAGTGCGAATAAAGATGCGGGTACAGGTAGTGTAATATAATCGTATTTATTCTTTGACCTCACGTTTCTGTAGCGATCATCTCTTTAATATATTTAGTTATTCTTTTGTTTAACAATACTTTCCGCTTGTCCACAGAAATGGCGTTTGACGTTACCTAGAGAAGAACCCGGACGAGAACTCTAATGAAAAATAATGTGGCGAGTTTTAGTCACGGTCGCCAGGTGGGTACTGAGATTGGTTTTAGGTTTTACAATTTTATCATGTTGATTCAATCCCACGTACAATAGTGCATGCATTTGCATCATTTGATTTGATTAACACTAATAAGGTTAGATAGAGTGCATGTAAAGTTCGCTAAGTTGACAATGACATCAAACGTTAGGTTTTAAAATTTATTTTAATATCGAGTGCTAACTTAAATTAGTTGACAAATGAGGCACAAACAGATCAGACAGTTCTTTAACTTAAGAGGGTAAACCTCTAAAGCTTTTGTCGACTTTTCGAGCTAGACGTTAGATTTTGACATGATTATATTACCAGCAAGCGCTTAAAATCCATGCTCATTATTCGACGTTGACGTCAATTGCATTGGCTATTTAAAATATACATCAAATTGATAATTATATACCTACTGTTGCACACTGATTGTCATTAATAACAAACAGGAAAAGTGCAGCGCTCCCATTATTCTGTCCCGCCGTATGGTTACATAAAATTAAAAAGAATCACCACCTTAGTAGCAAAATGATTGCGGTACCTATAATAATGATACTCGTAATACATTTATTAATAACTAGAGAACCCGCCACAGCTTCGCCCGCGGTATTTTCCATATAAACTTTGCCCTTTATGGGATGGAATTTCAAAACTACCCCAAAATCAATTTATTAAAGCTTCACCCTTACAGGGGTTGATTTTTTTCCAAATGATTTTGCAGTGCGCCTTTGTTTTTGTTCAGAAGCCTAAATTCTCATTTTCATGTTAATAAACTAAAAAATAACGGGTTTCCATACATAAATATTGTTAACTCCTTTTTCACCCCTTTAGGGATTGATTTTAGTATTTTTGTATTTTTATGTAATTTCAATCGATATAGGTTTTATTAGTGCATAGGTACTTTGTTGTCTGTCTTAGTAGGCGTATTAAATATTTACTAGTGTCAGAACCGGTACAGTCCTAGGTTCGGCGGTAGCTACTCTGTCGGAGGCCATGTACTCGTATCACTTTGGGTCGCTACCAATTTAGTTAGTTAAGCACAGTTTAGGTAAAGTCCTTATTAGTCGGAACATTAAGCACTGAACTTTATCGTAATAAACTGATTAGTTTCGATGCTTATATTGTTAATACGTCAGTTTATCATGACAAAGTTCTACGTTGGGTCCTAATTCAATGGCGCGACCGTACCTCATATAAGTACTAAAGATGCAAGTAGTCGTACACCAGAGAGAACAATAGTCGAGAGTCGGATATCTCACTGTGTGAGCTTAGTTAGCCATCAAAAGACAAAACCCGCTATTGTTGTCACATTCCGATAAAGTATGGACGTCCTTTCAGAGCGATAGTCACTATCACACTATGAAATGAACGCCAAAGTCATAAGGAAAAGTCATTGAAGTTTTCCTGAAATAATAGTATCATGTACGTCGTCTATTAGGTATATCCATCCCAGCGTGTAACACTTATCTGGAAGCAGTTGTTTATCTGTGAGTAGATATGGAAAAGTATGAATGTGTGCGTATTTGTGTCGAACACTAAACGAACACAACACCACTGCAGCCAAATGCTTACCAAAGTGATTCAGCTAAAACGAGATTATTCTAAAGTACTGAATCAAGAACAGATCACTCGTAATTATAAACTGAAAAGACGAAAATAATAAACATAATGTACTTTGCTGGTAATTACTAGAACATACATAATCAATACAAACAAATAAATAAAATTGAAGTTTCTGTTTGTTATGTCAAAATAACAGCTTTTTACTACATACATATGAAAGTATATAAAGTACTTATAACAAAAAACTAATCTTGAAATTTATTGTCTTTCCGTCCGTCTATCTGTTGGTTTGTTCCGGCTAATCTTCGGTTTGACCGATTTTGACGGGACTTTCAATGACAGATAGCTGATTTTCTAAGTTGAAATTTATAGGCCACTTTTATTTTACAAACTGAATTAGGGTTCCGCGCAAAACAAATTAAACCCAAGAAATTGTGAACAAAACTCGATCTACGCGGGAGAAACCGCGGGGAATAGCTAGTATATAAGTAAAACAAGTATGTAAAAAAACTGACAGTGAAGTTACACAAAAATTAAACAGAAATTTTTCAAGCAAATTCGACCATCTATTTTAAATAGATATTTGGGATCGTCAGTATCTTGAATTTTAATACTACTACTACGATTCGATAGGGTTGATTGTGTATTTTGTGATATCTCAGGCAGGCAAATTATCAGAAATCAGAAAGAAATATCTTACGCATAACAATGAAACTGGAAACTATTTTATAAGTACAGTCGGCAATTACTGCCGTTTTGCACGAGATACTCCGCATCGTCGTAGAAAAATCTTTAAATAGATTATCTCATCTCGATTGAGATTTATACAGGGGTTTAATTAAATCGACGTTCACGACTATGCACCTTTTAAACAGACCCAGGAAAAAGCTGCATTTCGTTTGGGCAGCCTTTTGGATCGATAGTATTTCCCGGTGGTTAAAATTACAGTTTACAGGCAAGTTTCGCCCGTGACCCGCGGTGGAACAGTGTGCGCGTCACTCTCCTCGCTATTGGACGGCTGCCAAACACTCATCACCTATGTGTGTTCCAGTTAATGGACATCGACTTACAAATGTATTCTTTAAAGCTATTGCACCACGACGGTTTATTCATAAACATTATTAGATAAAAATCATATATTTCGGTGTTTTTCGTTGGATTTGATTCACGTAAGTCATAATTACATATAAAATGTTTTCATAATATATAAGTAGCTACATAATGTTATGAGAACTGCGCTTTATTTCTGTAACGCAGGTTCAATAATATGAAGTTTTAATTTAACGTCATACTTGCAGCTATTGCGCAATTAAAATAATATGATTGACTAAGACGATCGAAAGTTACAAAATTAAGACTTACAACTGCAGAGTACATTGTCTGGATCTGGGTCACCCAGGCGTTCACCCCCTCTACCCCTTTTTAAAGGCGCCATCACTGCATTATCACTCACAGCTACAGTATCTATCTGCCGCTTTACTAGTGCCGATCAATCTCAAGAGTAATTACGTAATGAACATTAATTTACAAATAGCACAGTATCAAATAGATGACACAAATAGTGATATTTACTTGAACGCAGTCTGACCTGATTGATGCATATCAGGAGAAAATCGGAATCGGGCGAAGTACAACCGGCCTAAGACTTAATTTATGAATACAGCGTATGCGGCGTAAACAATGCCGGGAGCTCGCGTCGTGTACGCAGTGCGAGCAATGAAACGGCGATATGAGAACCGCGTTACTATAACACTTTTATCTACACCCATATCATAAAACCTCCATAATGTAATCAAAAGCCGTAGGAAATGACCACCGTTATGCCAACCTGTACTGTAATGTTATTACAGTATCGATTTTAGTATCGTAATGGTCATAACGATACAGATATAAGCTACTGGCCGGCGCACCGCCGTCGCCGTGTCGCCGTTTATAGTATGTGTGTCGATAAAGTTATGTATGCAACTCTCTCGCTCGTTTCATAAAACCGCACTAGTGTTTTAAGCCTATCATTATGCAACCGTTGCATAAACTACTATAAATAAACTACACAAATTCTAACGCATATGTCATATAATACATAAAGAGCAGATAGCTTGGACACATTATTGACTATTAATGGCAAACACGTCAGCGGGAGATTACGCCGTGACGTGTTCGGTGCGTTCTACTACGGCGCAGTTCCTTCACAAGCCGGTTATCGCGTTCGTTTCACTCATCTCGTTTGTTGACAATGTGATAAACTTAAAAATCAGCTCGTACAAATTTTATGCAATTTTCATATTCAAATTGTTGGTAAAAAATAACTCCTAAAACCATTCACTTAATGAACAGCGCTGCGGTCGACGTCGTACTCGACGGTAATGTCAACGCCGGCGCATAAGAGGTTGTCTTGTCTATTGCCAGTTATAGCAATAGCGTGGAACATCTTCGTTCACAGCTCAAAAATAAGAGTCTAACCACATACTTTGATTGTACACAATATTGTGATCATGTCCACAGTAGCATCGGTCACTATTTTTAAGTATTATTTTACATTTGTAATAGAGTAGATTTACCCTGTAATATAAAAATAAAGATGCGGATAGATTGAGAACCTCCTTTTTGCAGTCGGTTAAAATAAATTTTTTTTTAGTTGTATGACCTAATTTTAACTTACATTTCGGTAGTTCCCATCTGGGTTTGGTGGTTTCTTTTACAATTATACAAATATGTGAAGAGGCTCTGAAGCGTTGTTGACACTTATCGTTTTTTTTTATAAGTACCGTAAATGTTCGAAAACATTGGCGATATGGAAAGAACACTGGTCATGGTCAGCCTATCTACGCGGCGGCGTAAACAAGCTTATCGCGAGGAAAGTGAGAGATAACCGGCGGTTGCAGTGAAAGCACGCATCCCTCGCAAACTCGATAAACCCAAAGTCATGCCTGTTCACAACACATTCACAGCATTTGTACGCAATTTCATTCGATGCGTTGATACATTTTCGATTAATGATGCGCGTATATAAATTAATACGGATGTTATTAGGAGTAAGTAAACACAAGAATCGATTTTCATATATAAGCCCGGGGTATGAAAAATTATGGGGAGTAAAATCAAACTACGATGTCACACTGTCACATGGTACGGAGTCACACGAAGTCACACGATGTTAGCCGAAGATGCGTCGGTCGCTTCGCATTGCATACAGATATAGTGAATAATACGTTTCCATCGGTAAAACTCGGATCTCAATCGGAAGACGACGGGACCCGAAGTGTCAATTAATTATTGTATTCAATGAGTGACATGTTTATATTAATTAATATGAAACTTTATTATTATTGTTCTGTGAGTGCGACCAAGGTAGGACTTTTATCGAAGAGACTTCACGGTGGGCAGAAATTAATTTTGAAGTTGGAACAATGAATATTGCTTCTGAGTGTTCCGCGACCAATGAGATCGCGGCGCAGCGGCGAGATGGGTGGCGCACTGGCTGAATTTAAAAAGAAATTAAATGAAAAACGCGCACTGCGCCCGTCCTTGACTCTGTCAATAGTGCTTATTTTTTCCTCGGGCTGCAAAATTACTTTTTCCTCGGGCGTCGTACTGTATATCCCCGCTGCGCTCAGGATTCTAATTTACAATCCGCTCCGCTCTGGATTCAAAACAGCGCCCTCGGTGTATAAATATTATTTTGCTTCCTTGTTATAGAATGTACTATTTCCGTTTCGTTTCTCCGAAATCTTTGTATACCATTATTAACCTCTAATAATCTAATAATTATTTTCATTTTAAGCAAAGGCTTTGCCCAGATAACTTGTTTTGGAAAAATTGTTGTCCGGAAATTTGTTACGTCTTCAGGTAGTCTCCAGATTTATGTTAATATTATTATTTTGTTTGTTTATTAACTGTCTGTTAGATGGCAAAAATTGCAAGTTATCATTGCATTATTATGACGAATTATTGCCATCTAATATTTAAGTTAATAAATACACTGAGAAGCACAAAGCATTCGGTACCTACTTACTCGCCATTGTAAACTTAAACAAGTTTTTTTAAACAGTTTTTTTTTTAATTAAATAGTGCTTGTAGTTTACAAACTTATTCAAAATAATCACAACCCAAACAACGAGCACGAACACTTCCCGTATCCTTTCACGGCCTTTAGAAGTATCAGTTGATAATTAGGCCGATTAAAAGCCTTTATTGGCATTCGAGTGTTGCTTATGTTCATTAGAGATCACATAGTGGGTTGATTCTAAATTAATTTTTAAAGAAATAACACATACATGAATATATATATTTTATAATCGGTTAAGGAATTTAAACACTACATTGTAATTCGATAATTAATTTTTAATTTTAGTATGTTATTTTTTTAATGGCATTTTATCATATACATGTCATGAAATTTAATTATAATAGCAGATACTTTATGGATTGAAAAATAATGTAATCTATTCTAATCATAGCTTTATAATAGTTCACCTGTTAAAAAATGTAATTTTAATTTGCATTGTATTTTTAATTTATTACTGACGATCTCAATCTAAATTCGTATACTTTGACATGCGCAATTTATAATGCGATTCTATTTTGTGAAATAAATAACATAACATAAATGACCCGCTAATACATACGAGTAAAACACCAAACTTCAAGTTCATCTTTGCTCTACAAGTGATGAGCGGTAAGAAGGTCGCCGTCGATCCGTTGCATAAAGACCCGACGGATGAGCTTGAATGACGGCGGTTGTAAAAGTTGGCGAAAAAACCGAGAGTCATTGAACCCGGCACGGCGAATGCACCGCGCCGTTAGCTGTAACCGAGGTCAGGGTATCGTGATGTGCGGTGGATGTGCACGGCGCCGCCACGCCGCTAGCTGCGGCGACTAATCGCTTCGGACCGGATAGACGTTTGTGCCATCCATTGTATTTTCTCTTCATTTTTTTTTATCTCTCTTATCTCTCTTCATTTCTTGCCGGGCGCTTGCACAACAACTCACCAAAGTTTCATCGTAATCGGATGAATGTTATAGAAATAGGAGACACAAACAAACAAACATTCATTTATTCAGAGATAATATTAATAATTGCGATTAATTGGCTACACTTAACAATTCTCTGCTGCACTGGAAGTGAAGAAATAGCATAGAATGCGTGCAGATGCTTATCATCCTGGCCTGTCGTAAAAGTCGACTAAGGGACGGGTCCTCTCCAACATGGTGGACTATCTGTATGGGCGATGGGCTGATCACCTGTGACCATACGGTTCGTCATACCATCTTAGGACTAATTAATCGAACGTGGCCACAAGTAGTCTTGTGGCTCTGCCCACCCCATTAGGGATTTCGGGCGTGATGCTATGTATGTATGTATTGTATGTATTTTTTTTATATTTTTTTTAATGCTAAGACGAGGGCAAGCGAGCAGGCGGGTTACCTGATGGTAAGCAATCACTGCCGCCCATGGACACCCGCAACACCAGGGGAATCACGGATGCGTTGCCGGCCCTTAGAGAAAGGAGTAGGCAGACGGCCCACCTGATGGAAAGTGGTCACCGCCGCCTATGGATATCTGCATCACCAGAGGTGCTTCCAATGCGTTGCTAGTGTAGGGAAGATGGGGAATGGGGATGGGATGGGGATGAGGGAATAGGCCTCCGGATCTCGTCACTCACCGTACGAAACGCAATAGCAAGCTATTACTTTACGCCGATATTCTGTGAGAGTGTGGTACTACCCCGGTCGAGCCGGCCCATTCGAACAGTAATCATCTAGTGAGGATTACTGTTTGGCTCTACCACTATAAAAATGTATTTATGTATTATGTTTTCATTAACACAACAATGAATATTGAAAACGCTAACAGTAGCTCATATTAGCTGTAATACTCGTACCCAATAAAGACCTATTTACTGCGCCGAACTGTTCACTTCCGCTGCAAGTCATTATTTAACAAACCCTTTGAACACCCCGGCCGAATACAAAAATGCGTGCCACGGACGCCAAAGACGGCATTAGCCGATGCTAAATATATTATATGGATAACGGCATATATATTATGGCGTCCGCGGCACAAAACGACGCTGTCGTGGTTTGCCGACTGTGGCCTTCAAACGGTTAACAACTGATTAGATATTTTTTGGATTTATACTTTATTTTTGATTTTTGATTTTTTGATACCATATCACTTTAGACTACGCGTACTATACAGAATACGAGTTATCGTTACTAGTAGATTTCCTCTTTTCACTAAAATGGTTTAGGGACTTGATCATATCATTAGATTTGTTTTGAGAAATGTAATTAAGTTTAATTTTAACATCAGGCGTGAATGATCATCTCACTTAGGGTTTTGATAAAATCGCCGTTTTCATCATAGTGACCTATAAATTATTATACATTTCCTTATACACGAACACAAATAAAAATTCACCGGCTGAATTGTAAAAAAGTATCTCGAAAAATATTGGAAAATATGACGTATTTCTATTCGGATAGCGGCTACTCCTAAAATGATCCTGGCTTGCTTGACTTATTTCTGAGATTCAAATAGATCAATAGCCGCCAACTAGTGAGCGTTGCCCATCGGTGAGAGGGAGTAACCTGCGAGCCGCGGCCGGGATGACGGCGCGGGCCGGTCCGCCTTTAGGCGCATGCGTGCCACCATCGATCTTAAAACCACACGTTTTTCCAATACTCCCAAATTCAGACAGATTTTTTTTTTATAACTAGGATGTTGCGGAGATCCTCACAAGTGGCTCTTTAATGTTTCATTACCCTTTGTTTTTTTTTTTGTAGAAGGTAGATTAGGTTAGGTACGGCTTTACTAAACAAAATGGCAATGGGGAAGTTGCATGAAAATCAAAATGAGGTTTAAATCTTATATTATGAAAGTAAATGTAAACAAATGCATATTACAGAAAAAACAGATAATTTTGACTATTATTTTTTATTTAATTAACTCAAAATTAGTGAAAAATTTATATTGTTTTTTTAGTTCTGATTTTAGTTTTTTGAACATGCTCATCAAATTTGCCATGTTTTATTTCTATGATGTTGGAAATAATTGCAGATTTCGTTTAAACGCCATACATTTTGTACAGTCTAACGACAGCTGTGACGTCATAGCTGTTGTCCATTTTGTATGGAGTGTTTTTGCGAGTGGTATGAACAATGACTTTTCAAAGCTGCATAACTCATAAAATAATAGCACTTTCCAATACAAGATGAAAAAAAATATGCATCTTCCCTATTGAGTTACCAAACTATATCATCATCAATGCCCCATCGCCTGTCTGTCCATGTCATGTCATGTCCTGTCTTGTTCTTAGACTCTTAAGCGAATATATTTAAATGTCCATAGGCGGCGCCGGCGGTAACCATAAAACACGCACAATAATATAATTTGATTTATATTTCATTGACTACAACGGGACCAAATTGGAGGTATAAGTACCTTACCGATTAAAAAAATAATTTTTCAAATCAGTTTATAAATGACGGAGTTCTGAGGTAAATCATAAAAAAGTTACAATCGATAAAAACCTACTTCTCTTTTGAAGTCGGTTGATTAACACTAGCTGTGCCGACATATCTCCAGCATTCACTTTCAACCTGGCTGTTTCAAATTATACTTTGGCCAGGAATTTTTTAGCCAACCTACTCTCGATTAATTTTTAACATGCTAAATTTGATATAAAATCATTTGCATCCATTAAACAGATGGGTGCAAATCGTCTTTTCGGTTCTTAGAGTAGTAGGTATGTATCTAGTTACCAAGGAAAAAGTAAGGGGACGTCCATTAATTACGTGAGATGTTTAAATAAACCTTGGTATAATTTGGTAAGATGTGGTTGGGACCCCATCCCCCTCACGTGAGATTTAACCTTAATTTTTTTAAATAATTAAATGTTATTGTGATGTTCTTTTATTTAACTTCAAAGCAAAATATCACCAAATCTCATTTAAAGGGGCAATTAAAATCCACATTAACTTTTTAATTCAGAGAATATACATAACTCGCTTCCAGCCGCGAATTTGTCTGCGTGGAATTCAGTTATAGTTATTCCCTCGAAAACTTTTTTCCGGGATATGAACTACCCTTTGTCCTATTCCAGGACCTATATATACAAAGTTTCATAAAAGTCCGTTTAGCCGTTACGGAGCTGTAACAAACATAAACACACACACAAAAACTTTCACATTTTTAATATTCTACTTCTCTTTAATGGCGGCCGGAGGCTCGTGCCAATGTCAGTTATTTATGACATTAGTAGGATTGTAACAGATAACACAACTATTTGAACAGGAAAAAATGTAGTGCAGAGAAGATATCACTATTAACGCCTATGTTTTTATTGGTATGGGGACGTTTAAGATTTTTATAACAGAAATACAATTATATTTACTTCTATGCCATTCCGAGTCAGCATGTGGTTCCGATTCAGTAAGATATCTATCAATCTGACAGATTGGTTCCCACAACGAAAACAATCCAGGCGCCTCATTCGGGAACGCTAAGTGATTCTGTAGCGACTCGTAAGCCAGATTTCTCATTCCACTCTTCCGCTCGACGCTAAATGCGTAAGAGCGAGATGAGAGATCTGGCTTACGAGTCGCTACAGAATCACTTAGCGTTCCCGAATGAGGCGCCTGATTGTATAATTCTGTTGTAGCAGGGAGGGTAGTTGCATGCTGCAATCATTAAATTAAATGTTAAATGTGGGTAGCGTAGGCTTTGATACCTAGTAGCACGCGTGGAGGAAGCAGCGAGCACGCCACTCCAGCGCCATTACCTTCCGCCATCGTCTCCCGACCGGTACCGTTATACTAACTAATCGAATTTAACTTTTGAAAGTGTCCAAGTAATGCAAACGTATTCAGGATAGTTAAGTGCAAGTAATAATCTTTTTAACCAATTTCTTTTGTCTGCCAACAGGTAATAATGCATCTGACGATAGCCAAAAATGACTATTAAGAAATTTTAATAACCAATTCATCCTGATTGGTAAGTTTTACTATTGTGTTCATTGAATTATCTTAGTATAGTTTATTAATGTGAATTTACTTATAATTATGATCTCCGAATGGCTCATAGCGAATTATACTGGCTGTGCTAATTGTTTAATACTTATGTGTTTAGTGTTAAGCTGTGCTATTGCTGCGTGTCATTTCTGTAAGGTTATTTAATTTAAAATATATTCTTGTAGATAAATGAACAGGGACGTGATGGCAATTTTTTTCGATTGTTTCAGATGAATTCTGGTTCGGCGCACATGGTTCGTGCGAACGAAAACTCGGCGTTAACCTGTTGGTGGAACATGGCTGCATCTCGTTAAGATGGCGGACACCATTTCAATACAGGTAATTTTTGCATAGTAAACTATTGCTTACCGTGTAATTTTACTTTGTTATAAGAGTGTTTAGATTCTAAGAATTTAGTTATATTATTTGTGTTTGACTCTGCGAAGTATTAGCAATGCGATTTTTATTCTACACGCGATGTTGTTTTATTTAATGTTATTATAGTTGCAGAGGATGTGAATAAAAAATTGAGTTTAACTTTTGTTTGGAGCGTAGACTTCATTCTGTTTAACGTCACTATTTTAAATAAACGATGTTTCTTACTGAAGTCAACACCCCTCAGATCTTCCGAATCGATAAAACTGTCAATCGCTTATTAAGTTTTATTTGTTTTATGTATTATTCTGCAGCGATTGAATTATATTTAGATGTCACAGCTGGCATAAAGAGACCGAAGCAAATTATTTCAATGGGTTTTGTAATAAATTTCGACAGCCGGCGGAGCGGGGAGCGGTGGCGGCGCGCGCGCGCTCCGGACACAGTTGGCCGTGCAGGTAGGTACCTACCTAACCATCACACCTACTTCTCAGAGCTCATTCAAAAGGGAGAGGGCCTGGCCCACGTCAGAATGTAAAAGGATCACTTAATTAAAACTAGGTTTCATCTACTATTATATCGAACGTTGCTCTCTTTCACTCTCTCTGAAAAATGTGTCCTTCTCTTCTTAACCTTTTAACCGCCACAGTCGGCTGCAGCCGTCAGCGGATACAGGGTAAAAAAGTCCTTCATTACCTTGACTTAAGTTGAAATTCGTGTTACTTATCAGACATGCTTGGCGGTCAAAAGGTTAAGTATATTAGCTGCGCCCAGCAGAGTTCACAGTGCAATATAATATTGGGAATTGAGTATTAAACATAATTTAATTTGTCATCATTTTCATTTATCTCGATAAAACATTAAAAATAAATACCTAAGTATGGTTTTGTAAATCTCATTGTGATGATAACGAAACTTTCAGAAATAACTTACTAGAACTTTAATTAGTGCATTACACAGTTTTCGCCGATTGCATTTGAATTGCGTTAATGAATAGCGCAAAAAAGAGTGTACATGTTGCAACATTTTCTGTTTCTCCCTACACTTTAAAGTTTAATAACACTGATTCAAAGATTCTAAAGGAATCTTTTTAATCGGAATCGGCTTATTTGCCGTTTTAGTTTTTTATATTCGATGTTTATTGCTATTTTATTTCATTTTGTTGCTAGTTTATCTAATTCTTGGGGTTGGTTCGTTTGAAAAAATCGTTTTATTAATGAAGCTGTAAGATTGGTTAGTAAATAATTTCTGAATATTATGGCAATTATAATTTTACTTCATAATAACAATAAAACATTTAATAAACAATCACACGATACAAGAATAAAACAAGTAAACAGAGGACAACGTCATAATTAAATAAAATAATAAAATGTATCATAAAACAAAACCGATTCCAAAAACCCTTTGAAAAATAAGAAGTAATGACTTGCCTTCGTTAGTCAATTGCCTAGAAATATCACATATACCTATATTATTAAAAAAAAAAAAATTAAAAAAATATTCTTTGAAATCTAAAACCTCATTTACTTGCCACCGGCTTTATTGTATTTAATTTATTACTTAATAAAATATATATTATCTGATGTTTCTGGGTAAATATCTAACGAAGGCCAGTAATTCTGTCTTACTTTTCAAAGGGTTTTTGTATTCGGTTTTGTTTTTTGTTAAAAATAATTGTGTATTTACCTTTTTAGTGTATATAATAATTGTGTAATAATTATCATGTATGAATATAGCTTCATTATAATCCACTGGTATCAGGTGCCGATCGCATTATATCAACTGCTCATCGACCTTTATAAAATATTTCGTTCAGAATGCAAGATCTGTTGACCTTTAAGGTATTATTTTGTGATCCCCTATCAGTTCCAACTATCAGATGCACTCTAACGTGAATTAGTTGCTTAGCAACAGTGTCAGGAAAATGACCTTATTATTCGTTATCTGCTTACCCTTGAAGAGTTCCGTGAAAAAATCCGTTGACTCCATCATCACCCCACTTGACCAAATGATGCAGCTGCTCTAGTGCAAAAACATCAGTTACCTTTTGCTTACGAAATTTGAGGAGTTCCGGTGATTCCTCATGGATCCCATCATCACATCACGGTATTTTTTCTATGAGGCGATTTCGATTTTTACAACAAAAAGGAAATATTGAAATTGGTTTAAGAAGTAAAAAGTAATGCGTGAACATACATAAAAAAATATACGGGTTGAATACATAACCTCCTCCTTTTTCAACGGCGGTAACACTTATTCTACATCACGCAATATAAGTATAAAATGGGGCCAATTCGAAAATGCGTTTCCTAATTTAAAAGTCACTAAATTTAAAAAGAGAAACTTCAAACTCGATTTTGACAGCTTTGTGCTGTACAAAATTTAGTTTGATGTTTCTTATTTTAAATTTAGGAAATTTTAAATTAAGAAGACACGGTTTCGAATTGGATCCAATTGCCTAAATACACAAGAGGCAACATCTAGGATAACCTTCAAAACAAAAGAAGGAAAATAAAAAAGCAGGAAGCATTCCTTTTTTAAACCAAGTTGCCATGGTGCTATGCTTATGTGATGCTAAAATGGCGCCCCTCAGTTCTGTGCCGCAACCGCGACATTATCTGCGGCGCAGATTTTCTGTAGCAGCTATTATTACTGCTTTGCTATTATTGCATTAATACAGCAATTGAAGAAATCAGTTGCAAGTCACATATTGTAGTTCAAGTTCGTGTTATAGCCACGGTTTATTTTAAAAAGTTTTGTGTACTAAATACTTAAGACCTTTTGTCTACTCTGCCTCTCTGATTTTATTGGATTTAATTTATTATTCTAAGTAATCTCCTAGTTTCACTATACGCGTTAAGTGATTTATATTTAACTGTAGTCGTTTTTCCATGGATCTGTAAAAATACTTACTTAAGGATGACCACGTCACATCCGCAGTAACTACCATCTATTTGATTTTTCAAGTTTTTTTTTTCATTTGCACCATATAACGGCAATGAGTAATTTTGTACGAATAATGATTTAATATATACAAATTGTGTGATTATTAATAATTATTTAGTATGTGAAATAAAATCAGAACCTGATTTGACTACTCGATCAATCAAAATTCAATATTTGAAACGGTCCGGACACATGGAAATTCAATCAAGAATATTTCCGTGGGAACAACGGTAACGACATTATTTTTTGTCATCAAAAAATCGAGGAGAGTACAAAGTTATAGAAAATATGTTTTCTGATTATAAAAGTAATATGGGACAGAAACATTTTCCGCTTTTTCTTGTAATTTAATCAACTTCCGGTACAAATAACACAGGCACAGCACATAACACATGTAATCTTAAAAGTCATTTATCCCCTTTAAAAGCACGGTAAAGTGGTTTATTTTTATTACACTTATGCGAAACGACTAATATTACCATACTATTCAATTTCAGCGAAAAATATACAAATCGAAATATTGGGTTCACATCCTTAATTGCTGAATTACTCTTTTATGACTGATCATATTTACTTGGTTACTTTGTTACTCTTATTCATGGTACATTTACACTGTGTCAAGGTTCAATACACGATAAATAGTTATTTATGCATCTTATTAAAAAAACACTACAGTGTCTGTCACATCGACGAGTATGAGTCAATATAAGACCTAACTGCCAGGCCAGGGATTTTATATTACAGGCCGGGGGATGGTTCTTACGTTTGAAATAATGTTTAGAATCGTAAAGGTATAAAAATAACTTCACTTTTATTATATAAAAAACCTTTACCCCTATACGGCATTCATCCTTATTGTGCAAACCTCTACTTGAATAGGTAGCTGCTTTTTATTAAAATTATAAGTTTAGTTAAGCAAGCAAGCGTGTCAATTGAAAGATCGAAAGGACATTCATAACAATGACGTTACAATGTTCTTTACATTAATTGATACTTCCATAGTCGATATGTCAAATTAATTTTACCTTCAAAATTCTGTCAAGGAAATACTGATAAACGTTTCTTGGTTTAGCATTAGAATAATAAATAATACTAGCGTACATGGAAAAGAATCTCCCTTGACATTGTGCAAAAGCATATAAATAAATTAATACCTCTAGAGCGCGTCTCACCTCGCGAGTTCCCTAGTTCGCATGAGACGTTCAGTACAAAACGCGCAGGGTTGTCACAACGAAGACATTTAATTATTGTAAAAAAGAAGTGTAAATGTTAATTTATATTGTCATTACATAAAATTATATCGAATATGGAAAGTACTTAAAAATACCAACATGTTTTATATTTTTCGAATGCTCTAGTTTTAAATTTTTACAAACTCAAATAAAACAATGAAATATTAACTAAAAATAAACTAAATTAATACAAATGTAAAAAATTGGCGATTTACTTCCCTTTCACTTATTTGTAGGAAATGCCGTTCTTTTTATTTTCTAAGCATTGGTTTCGTTTTCACTTGAAGTACTCTAACTAAGGACCGGTGACATCATACAATTATAAATCAAAATCTTGTAACAGTAGTAATCCAATCATTCTTTGAAAACCAGTTCATTTTCGACTGACTATTTCTTGAATTAACGCATGGTTCTAACGCTTTGAAATAAATTCTGTATAGACATATTCCAATACTTCCATAGATAACGAGTACGTTATCAATATCAACCATCTATTCCAATTTTCAACTAAGCAAAGCCATTATACCTAATCGATGAATTAATTGTCAGTTCATTTCATCAAAGTATTTATTACCTATGTAATAATACCGGAGCTATCTGAAAGTTTATTTCAATAACCGCTTTTAAATGAGGGTACTTTTCTCATGTGTATATGGATTGCGTAGTGCTCGCGACTGCAACTGATTGGTGCCTAGCAAAATTACCAGATCATTTTAATAAACCTCCGGAATTATGAAATTGTAGTGTGTGTGTATTCATAAATATTAGGATATTTTTGGCAAAGGGAATATGCAATAAAATCAAAATGAGGTTTGAATTATATATTTATTATGAAAGAAAAAATGTAATTAAGTAATTAAATGTAAAAGAAAAAAGAAAGATAATGTTGACTATTCCTTTTTAAATTAAGGGTCAAAATAAGTGAAAAATAAATATTGTTTTTAAGTTCTGAATTACTAGTTTTTGATATCCTCATCAAATTTGTAATTTTTATTTGTACGATATTGGCCTTAAACCAATATTTTCGGAAATAATTACAAATTTCGGTTAAACAACCCAATCTAAAATGAGCGCCGACGGTCATATAAAATGTATGAGTCGTCAACGTGACAAAATGTCCTATAGACGTATTGATTAATGGTCATAAAGTACCAGTGCCAAAACGTATACATCGTTCGTTTAAAATTAAAAAGAAATAACGTGATATTCAAATCCATTCCAAATTCAAAAATAACGCGGTTGAGTAAACTTTAAAACAAAAGTGAATTTAATTTAGGCTTGTTCCCTTTTATTTTTAATGGTGCGACATGTCAAAACCTGCAACACGTAATGGCCACAATGTTTTGGTGACAAACAATGTCATTGTTAAAAGTTATGTCAGTAAGAATTTGTATATGATAATTTCTAAGGCATGATCAAAAAGTAAAGAGGTCAAAATGTCCAAACGCCATAATTATAATAAAGTAAAAAAAAAATAAGTACCTACCAAAATGTATAATAGTGCTTAATGTGCAAATGACTTAGTATATTTTCGAAATTTTAATGCCATGACTTGATTTTTTTGGAGCGTGTAATCCTTTAAAGTGCAGTTACAGTTCCCGGCGGTATTTATTTATTCCACCTAAAAACAGAAACAATTCACGATATCTCGTGGCAGGGTTACGCTAAAACCGTTTGTTAATTAAATTATATTTTTCACTAAGCCATCGCTTGGTACTTTGTTAAAGGGAGAAGACAATACACATACACATCTATTCCTAAGGATGAGGGTCCATAAGGGGGTTTTTTGGCCCTTAAAATTAAGAAAATGTCAGCTTGATCGCGCTTATCGAATTTCAGCATTTTATTGTTGTTGAACAAATATAGTTTAAGTTGTCATCAAGATTATTTTTATTATTCTACTAATCATTTATTCCCCAGTAGTCCAAAAATTCATAATTTTGCAGTTTTATCCAAAATTTCGCCGTTTTTAAAGTTTTGATCTCCTGTTTTTATATAAACGTAATGGCGCAACAGTTTCTAATTGAAACATATTATCGTATACACTATAATACAAATTATTCATCAAGATAAAAATGTTGTGTTACTGCTCTCATAGCAAAGAAAAGTTATAAAGTTCACGAGAGTACGGTATTCACTTGTTAATATGCAACATACATACATACATACCTACATACATAGAAACATTGCAAGTTTAACAAATGCTTTTAAAAAAATACCTAAAAAAAACCATATCTTCTAGCGACAACCCTGCTCGTCAAAAACAGAGCTCGGTATCGGATTTTCAGCGTGGGCGTTAGTTATCTATAGCTATAGTAATACGATCCCGACTATCGGGTCATCCGGCGTGGGAACAAAATCATAAACGACCTACCGGACAGTAGGATCTACGACACTGAATGTGTTAAGAATAAAGTTAGGAATGCTAAGAGATGGTACACAATATTTTAACTTAACGGCATTTTGGCACTTGATTATTCTCACACTTACGTATTTAAACGTCTGTACATTTTGACACCTATTCATTTGGACACTCGCACTTTATGACCATTGAACAACAGGTCCATTGGACTTTTGTCACGTTGACGACGCAGTCCCGGAATCGTAGCGACTCGCTAGCGAGATTCTCATCCTACTCCGATGCGTAATGCGTAAGAGCGGGATGCGAATCTCCCCCGCGAGTCGCTACAATATCACATAGACGCCCTGGTCCATTTTGTATGGAGTGTTTTTGCGATTGGTATGAACTATTACTTTTCAAAGCTTCGGATCTCAAAAAATAAACAACACAATAATGTTTCGCGTACAAAGGTTAGTTTCTATTACTCAGTAGGTACTTTCCAATAAAAGATAGAAAAATAGTAGTTTATGCAACGGTTGCATAATGATAGGCCTTAAAACACTAGTGCGGTTTTATGAAACGAGGTTTTAGCGAGTTTCATAATAAGATCGCACGTTTGTTTTAAGGCCAAATTATGCAGAGTTGCATACATAACTTTATCTACACACATATTATAAATCCTCCATGATGGGTTCAGAAACAATATTTTCTGGCAACAAGTTATTTGTTGCAATCGTGGCTGCATATTTCCGATATCCGGCGCATTTTCACATCACACACACTCCGAGAAGACTACTTACTATTCATATTTTGAACTAAAATGTAAATTACAAACAACTTTTTCTATTCAATTCAACAACAATTCTACTTTCGTTCAGCAAAACACCAACATGGCGGCGTCGTCCGTCAAGACCATTTTTTTTTTAAATCATAGACAAACGGATGAAGTCTCTATTCTCACGTCACTCGAGATCAAATATTGTGCAGTTTATATTAAAAAAACATACTGAATTGACGTTTCGTATCAATAACTGTTTTAATATCTATGGATACTAGAATAGAGACCCACTTGAGTATTGACAGCTGTTCCAAATTTAATCTCATTTCTTTACTAAAAACGATAAAGAAGTCATGTTATTTCTTTATCGCAGCACTGGTTTTTCCTAATTGGTTGTCAAAATGGTGGTCATTTCCTACGGTTTTTGATTAACCAATGGAGGTTTTATGATATGGTTGTAGATAAAAGCATATTCCCTATTGGTGATCACATGTTTTTGTTACTTATAAACTACCGATTCCGATCCCTGGATATAAGTTGGTTCATAATCATGTATACAGGCTTTCATTTATTCAACATTAAGATTAAGTCAGCAAGACGAAAATAACAAGCATTTAAAAATGTCACGGTGCCGGCGTAATCTTAACAGGCTGCATCCCAAAATTTAGGAATTTTCATCGATTTCAGGTCGTGTGTACTCTGTTATTTCTTAAGATATAATTTCCAAAAAATATACGTTATTCGTCGATCTTTCTTAACATTCCTAAGAGGCAGAATTTTGATATATGAAATATTTTTGTAACAACATAGTGTATAAAATTAATAAATGCTTGTATCTACTACTTTTTTAAGTCATGTACTTATCTACATATAAGTAACAATTCTAAGTAGAAGACCATTAAGACTACAAACGTAAACGTAATTTTTTTATTGATTGATCGTCAAGTTATGCCAAAATATTGAAATTTAAATACAAATTATTGCTACGGAAATACGATATTTATTATTTATTAAGTTAATGGTTGATTTGGGTCCGGCTATATAATGGGTCCGTTGGTTCAAAGTAAAAGTCATATGGATGGTCAAACCGACTCCGAAATTCCTTTGAAAAGTAAGAATGAATGACCGAACTTTGTTAATAAATTACATACTTAGAAACATGATATATATGTCAAGTAAATGAACACTGTATGAGGGATGAATACCTAATTTACTTACCACTGACTTCGAAGTATTTAATTGATTACATAAGTACTTAAGGATAATAATGTGATGTTTTTAGGTGACATATTAAAGAAAGCCAGTGGTTATTTCGTACTTTGCGAACGGTTTTTGGAGTCGGTTTTGTTTTTTGTTGAATGTAATTTTACCTTCTTAGTGAATATGATGTAATAATTTAGCTTCATTATATCTACTAGTACCAGATGACTGTAGCATTATGTCAACTGCTCATCGACCTAGGTAAAATATCGCTCAGGCCTCTTTAGTATTATTGAAGAGTTCCATATCGCTATCCTTCGACTCCATCATTACTCTCACTTGAAAAGTTGATGCTGCTCTAGTGCAAATACATTAGTTATCTTAAAAGCAGATAAATCGTCCTTACAAAATTTGTAGAGTTGATTCCTCATGGATCCCATCATCAAACTCCAACTTTGACCTAACGGGACCAATCTGAGCGTTTACTCTATCGATTAGAAAAAGAATCGTCCGAATCGCTTTATAAATGTTTATTTATCCGTTATCTGCCTATCATGGATGAGTTCCAGGCAGCCATCCGTGGACCCCACCATCACCCCGCGTCACCGAATGATGTTGTGCAAATACAGGTGATACCTTAGAAAATGGCAAAATCGGTAAAAAATTTCATGCAATATTTGAGTTCGGTTGATTCCTCCTGGATCCCATCATCAGAATCTAGCTTCGACCTTAAAGGCCCGGGTACACCAAACGCGGTTGCGGTGCGTTTGCGGCGCGAACGCGGGTCCGCGCCGTTGTCGAACGGCGCGGGCGGATTTACTATGACACCAAAGTAGCCGCGGGACCGCGGCGGTCCCGCGCCGCCGCGGTGTGGCATGGTATATCCGCCCGCGCCGTTCGACAACGGCGCGGACCCGCGTTCGCGCCGCAAACGCGCCGCACCCGCGTTTGGTTTGCCCCGGCCTTAACGGGACCAATCTGGAGCTATACGCCGTACATATTAAGAGAGCAATGTCCAAATCGGTCCACACATGACGGAGAAAATTAGGACGTCACAAACATTAAAAATTACAAGTTTTTTTGAAATCAGTTAAAAAGATTCCTCCAAATCGCTTCAAAAATGTACATTAGCAGTTAACTCCTATCATTGTAGAGATCCATGTAGCTATCCGTTGACTCCATCGTCACTCTCGCTTGTCCAAATGATGCTGCTTTAGTGCAAATACATCAGTTATCTTACGGAATACACTGACTTTCACAACTGAATCACAAACTTGCACGAACATTTTGTGTCAACGTCAAAGCGAGAATGTGCTCGTGCAAATATAATAAGTATCCCCTTTGAAGTTAAGATTTGAGGTACCTATTCCATCTATGCGGCAAAGTTGGTAAGCTAATGTTATTCATAACAATAGCTTACCGTTCTATGGAACCCTACGCTGAGCATGGCCCGACATGCTATTGACCGATTTTTATCCAGTTTTATTTTATATCATGAATTCTAAAAAAATAATCCCAGTAGTTACCACCGAAGTAAATTGGTGGTAACTAAGTACTGGGATTTTTTATACTCCGTATTTACCAGTGGTAACAGGTAGGAAAAAAGAACCCAGTAGTTACAATGTCATATGAAATTATTACAAGCTTTTAATAACAAGCATTTTATTACCTTCGCTCTTATGTTATTATGAATTAATTTAGAATGTAAAAAAAAATCTAGGAAGTCGATTAAACTACCCGGTGTTCAATTGACCTGAAAATTTTCATACGTATGGACGTCTGATGAGATTTCAATACAATACAATAATTTATTTATAACATCAAGTTAAATATCAGTTGGGTTAATCATTAATATATTATATCATCATTCACCTGTTCCGGTCTGTCTGATGATGGAGCTGGAAGACGGCCACAGGATCACCGCTATAGTAAACTTAGATCCACCGAGTTTAAATAGATAATGAGCCGAAATAAACTAATTGTATCTAAAATTTAATTTGAATAGTTGGTCCTTTTGGAAACTGAAAATATTTAAGTTTAAATTTTAATTAAAAACATCAGTATAAATTTTTCATGAACTGCTCATTGAAACCAATCCAACGACTTCACACTCGGAGAATTAACGTTAAGTATAGCGGAGATCCTGTGGCCACCTAGCGGCCCTATCATCATACCAGACCAGGCCCCCAATTCTCGACGCATTCGAGATAATGTTGCGATTGCGAAATTAAACGTCAGATTCATACAATTGTGTCAAATGACTGTATGCACTGACGGTTAATCTCGATTGTGCGATTATCTCGAATGCGCCGAGAATTGGGGGCCAGCTCAATGACACTATAATATTGCGTTGTTATCAAACTTAGATAAGTACGCAAATATTAAAAAAAAAAACATTTTGGCATCTTCTAGGCGTACATCTAGTAACTTCTTAATTTCAAATCTGGCAACGCTGCATACGAATGAAGCTAATGAAATGCTTGTAATATAATAATTTGGTAACACATTTTTATTTTTCAACGAAAGTGCTGGTAACTTTGGGATAGTTTTCCCACTTGTTACGATTGAGAATAAAAGCCCCAATAGTTACCACCAGATTATTTTCGGGCTAACAACTGGGTTTTTTATTCCCAATAGTTACCAATGGTAACGGGTGGGAAAAAATCCCAGTAGTTACCACTGGTAACAAATTGGTGGTAACAGGCGGGAATGGCGTGTAAACTTACGCTTATATATATTTAAATAAATTATTTTTAGGGCTTGGTTTAGTCATCAAATTATGATGATGGTGTGATGTTCACATGCAGTTTTAATTTCCATACTCCTAAATTACTTCCATTATCAACAAACACTTCGTGAGTTATTATTAGTTACCACCTATTACTGGAATCTGTTCGGTTGTAAGGTCTTTTCATATAGGTTACTAAGCAGCATAAATAAAATACCGACCAAGTAGGTATAGGATGTATAGGTATAGGATGTAAGTACACTTTCTACACTTTAGCTTTTCACCAATAAGCAGTTTTCAACGCGCATTGGTCTGACTGCCAACTAGCATGAAAACGTGCTCATTGCTTATAGTTATTACGTACCCATTGCTGGGCACAAGACCGTTAATCCGTTTATTAACGAAGTTAACATTTCGAGTAACGGACTCAATAACTTCCATTAAAATAATAAAAATTCGTTAATCGTTAAATAAGTAGCTACTATTTGCCAAAAGGACAACGTTATTTTGTTATTATATTCAATCAATCATACCTTACACTGTTTTTAGAAAGTTTTTCTATATTGATGATTATATATTTGCCCCATAGATAATTGGCAACCCTAGCAATGACATATGAAA
Organism: Tortricodes alternella; assembly: GCA_947859335.1. Lineage (NCBI taxonomy): Eukaryota > Metazoa > Arthropoda > Insecta > Lepidoptera > Tortricidae > Tortricodes > Tortricodes alternella. The sequence continues at coordinate 12,680,975 of OX401970.1, read as the reverse complement.
TGAGATGCGAACGATTAACGTTAACTTCCGTTAAATTTGACACTTCAAAGTTTAACGAAATTAACTTTTTTAGTAACGGATTAGCGATTAACGAAGTTTAACTATTTGATTAACCGTGCCCAGGTATGTCTGTCCATAATTCTATAATAATAATAAGCGCAATGTTTTGGTTTCTCGGTAACGTCACTAATGAAATGGATAATAATCATTTTGGGAAAACTGAGACCCGTGTTTGGGATTATATTAGCGTTTAAAAACTAGGTGATAGTGTCGTAATGTCAAAGCTTCAATTGATGAAGTTTGGAAAAAAAATGCCCTTATTTTAGCTCGATCAACTAGCCAGTATCAGCATAGTATAAAGAGAAGGGAAGTAGGTTATCTTCATACAAACGCACCGCGCGCGGCTTGTATGTGTGCGCCAAAGTATCTATGCGTCGCCGCACGCACACTTAAACAAATCTCGACCCGCTTAGTAAGGGGAAACGGGTCGAGATTCTGTTTAAGTGTGCGTGCGGCGCGCGCGGTGCGTTTGTATGAAGATAACCTACTTCCCTTCTCTTTATACTATGGTATCAGTGTGATGAAACCATATCGCTGGTTTTAGTTTAGCTTCGATATCACGTACCTAGACCTGCGCAATAGACATTGGTGTGAGGCCATGTTCCCTTCCCACGGTCTGTTAGGACAAAAACACACGTTTGTACGTTAGAGAAAGGTGTTTCAATGTCTCTGTAATGTATACTAATCTCAAGGGGGCGCCGAGCGTCCAGTGGCGCCCTCATCACTGTAATTGTGTTTTCTATTAAACTAAAGTATTTTATAAAAATCGAAGCTGTATAAGTTATGGTGCAACTTAAGACACAATTTATATGCTATGTAATATAGGATTTTATTCAATACTTTTCTCCATTTAAGTAAAGAGAGAGAAAAAGTAAGGAATAAAAAGCTATATTACTTACTCGTCGTCCTCCATTTTCATGTTTAAAGCGTTTTCTAAAATATTATTGAAAATGTGTGCAATATTTCCGATTATTTTAGAAATTATGATCGGTACGTAATCGGAACAAGCTTCTTCGAGTCTTATAAAGGCTCGTTATACAAATGCCAGATAAAAATAGTAATTAAAAAAATTACATTCGTCTTATTTAAGCGAAATTTGATCGAACGGATCTTACTCGTATAAACAGGCCCGTTAGAATTAAACATTAAAATCGCAAAGCGACCAGTTTGGGTTAGCAGCAAATCGATTCTGCCTTGCTAGTGGGGTTGATATGGAAATAGCAGTTGGTCATAAAATGCTATAATAGCTATTTGAAGTCACCGACAGCTATCTCCATTATATTTTCGACCCTAACGAGCACGGCAGACTCAATTTCTTGTTTCTTTCTTTTTGAGGTTATGCAGTCGGATTTTTTGCTTGTTATAAATAATTAATAATTTTTATTTTCATCTTTTTTGTTTAAGTTGTGTTATGCTTTATATGGACTGCTCGGGTAGCGAGAAATAATTCCGAATTCAGGCATGGCACATATTTTTATTCAGAAGGTAGCACTTGTAAATACCAACATTTTAGAACTGCTATATTTGATAGTTAACGACATATGCCCTATGTCATGCGGGCATTTTGTCTGGATCATTTGACCCCTTTTGTTAAAATTGCTTCAGTATTTTGGCTCTAACTAATGGAGTGATGAACTTCTTCACGCTTTGCGATTTTATTCTTGAAATATCTATAATTCTACTGGCATTAAAACCCAGCCTAGGGGAAAAAGGGTGGCTTGCACCAAAATCTTAAAGAAGTCTGACAGTTCCATACATTTTGACACAACTAAGATGTATTTAAGACTAAAACTAGCTGGTTATTTTTGGTGCATGGGACCCTAAACCTCCGTTTTACTAAACGGGGTTTCCACTTGCCATAGTTTATGCATGATGCCAATTTTAAAATATGTGTCAAACTATGATATATCTACTATAGATATTGTAAAGGAGTTCTACCATCCATGAATGATAATAATAGAGAATGGATTTATTATATCTAAAAGGAGGAAAATTGGAAATAATTAAAAACATTAAAAATGATTGAAATACTCACGTTATTTAAATAAAGGAATTCTTTTCGACTCGCAAGGGCGACTTTTAGAGAAGGGCGAGAAGCGATTTTTAATATTAAGTTTATTAGGACAGTGTATGCATTTGATAATTACTTACACTGTGATTTAGGTAACTATTTACATTAAAAGCTAGCTTTAGTTAGCTTTCGCGTTCTTCGAGTCAGTACTAACTGCTGCAGCGCTGCGCGACCTGCGCCCGCGTCGTCAATTGGCTACTTGACATTAGTAACAAATATTATTATATTTCTGTGGAACGGTAGCTTAACATAAATAAATGCATGTCAAAGAAACAAATAGATCATTTCTACTGTTATTTTTTTTTCTATTAACGGTCAAAAATTGTCAAAATAAGTGTAAAATAAATATTGCTTTTTAGTTCTGAATTACTAGTTTTTGACATCTTCATCAAATTTCTGTCATTTTTTAATTCTACGATATTGGCCTAACACCAGTATTTTTGGAAATAATTGCGAATTTCATATATTTTATATACCTAAACCAATGTAAAAAGAGCCCTGATGGCCATATAAAATGTATGACCGTCAGGGCTCTTTTTACATTGGTCTTGTATACACTCTAACTGAACTGTGACGTCATATTTCAGGGCCATTTTGTATGGAGCGTTTTTGTGAGTGGTATGAAATAGTACTTTTCAAAGCGTCGTATCTCGAAAAAAAAAAACAATATAATAATGTTTTGCGAACACAGTCGGGTTTCTATGGCTCAGTATTTTCCAAAATAAGATGAAATAAAAATCATGCAAGTAGGCAATTTAGCTGTGAAAAATGAAAATGAAAATGAAAATAAAAATATTTATTTTGCAAGTAGGCCGCACGGGCTCTTTTACATGTCTGAATCTACCAGCGCTTCGAAAGGTGACATGTGCTGAGAAGAAATGCCGCAAGAAACTCAGCAGTAAGTCTTTTTTCCACTTTAAAATTACATATAACTAAAACTAACATAAAAAGTGCAACAAATAAACCTAATGGGCACAAATTAATTATCGTATACAACTAATAAGGGAGATGTATAGTCTCCGCGTCTGAACAAGTACATTAAAGTGCCTTAGAGATGTATAAAGTCTCTAAGGGTCATAATAATCAGAATAATATTAAAACAGAGAAAACATCTAAATTGAAGTATGTGCTCCGACAGCAACTTTCTCGATGATGCTTCTTCTGCAATTTGAAACTTAATTCAGTTACGTTGTTGCCGTCATTTGTGACACTTGTACCCCTGCTGTTCGAATTCAACGCCGAGTCACTACGTCATAATGATTTAATGAAATCCATTCATAGGATTGTAGAATTTGAGTGATTGTTTTGAAATCGGATAACAAGGGTCTATTTAATAGTTATTTACAGCCAACCAGCGCACCTCGCCGAAGGCCAAGCTGCTCTTTACTGCGTGAAAGACATGGGTAGTGAGATGTCCCCGACATCACAAATTCTCACTACCTTGTCTTTCATGTGGACTGAGCAATTGACGTCGAGCGACGAGGTAAGAAGACCTTTCTCAACGCCTGGACTGCATCAAATTCAGCGACTTTGTATCATTTTTAGAGTGATTCTGCAAGTGTTGAACCGCCGTTATTCCCCAGTTCCAAATTTTGAAGAACGGGATAATTATAACCATTAACTTTACATAAAACAAGATCCCCGAGCTCAGCTAGCACAACATGATGGTAATTGTGACCCAGTTTTTCCACGTTTTTCAAGTTTTCTTAGCAACGAAGTAAATATTTCTTTTCATTCGAATTATTCCTCTCTAATATATATTGATTTTTAATCTGGTCCATTTATTTTAATTTCGTTATGTTATAGTTTAGATCTAGTTTTGAAACGTCAAACTCGATTATGACAGCTTGGTTCTATATTAAAAGAATTTGACCTTTCTTATTTTAAGTTTAGGGAGTTCTGAATTTAGACAGACCGTTTCATTTTGGACCGATTGTATACTTTTGTTTATTTTTCTGCTCAATAAATAAACTGTGTTCATTCATAAAAGTCATAGAAACATTAAAAAGTCTGTCCAATAACTTGTAAACTTTATTATGTAAGCAATAATGCCCCTTATTCCCCTGCCGTCTTTTTTATTATGCAGAAATATTAATCGGTATATTTCTAGAATCAGACAAAATTTCATGTTTCATGGTTATTTTTAAGAGTTGAAATTAAATTCGCCATGGGAAAGAGCTGATATCCAAGAATCACCCTAAAGCAGAAGTAGGTATGAAGTGTTTCTCAAGTTTCTGCAGCTTTTGAACTGTCTAGACAGTCTCAAGTACTAATGACAGTATTTGTTCTATTGCTTCTTTTAGAACTTAATTGTGTTCGATAATAGTGTGTACTAATTTGCTACACTGAAAAAATTGAAAGGGCTAGAAATAAACAAATTATTGCTAATATCAACCAAGCGACTTATTTCGGACAGAGCTTGCAAAGTTGGTTGCTAAAATCCAACAAATCAAAGCAATTACATTTCTATAATTTACAAATTGAATAATTATAAAGAAATTTGTTAATAAGTCAAAGCCGTTATTTATTTTCAAATAAGTCTCGATTGTATGTAGCCGTAAAATTTTAGCCAATCATTTTAGCAATTAGTACTTTGCTGGCACTTCGTTTATTCCCTGTACTACTGCTTTAATTACTATATAATATATAATCTTTATGCAAAGTTCTTCATAAAGTCACATTTTAATCAAATATAGTTACGATCAAGCACCACTTATAGTTACTAGTTAAGACAAAACAAACGCGTCTCTTTTAACTCCTAGCATAAGCAATAATGTATTATATTGTATGTAATTTCCTATCTACACTGTTGGTGTATTAATAAATAGTAAATAAATAACTCTGAGAAGATAAAGTTCAACAAATAGACTACCTGTGAGTGAGCGCCGGGCTCCCTAGAATGTTTTTTGTGCCGGCTGCAGCTGCAACGCTCGGCAGATGCGTTTCACAATGACTCATTGGCAACGCGCTCCCCCCCGCTTCAATAACTGTAGGTGACAATAGCCGCTTGTTTCAAAACTTGTGCTAATCCTCACATTCCTTTGCATGCTCCTATTAACGTCTATTAATTTCAACTGGATAACTAACTAGGTATTTATCATTTAACTTCAGGTACCATCCTTTGTGAGTTGCTTGTTTTAAAATAAGAATATAACCGGGCGTTAAAAAGTCAAAGGCAAACTTTTGTTCGATCCTTATTTGTTTCAAAAATATTGTAGTTTTTATCACTAATGCAAGTAAACTGAACTATAAACTTTATAATGTGTGAATATGTAGTTGTAAGATATACTAAAAGTATTAGTTAGGTGACGTTAAGCATTTGGGTCAACTGACCCCGTAACGGGGTAAATTGAACCACTTTCCCCTGGCGTGTTTGATTGATTATTGACCGAATTCAGAAACGCCATTTAAGCATTTGAGTATATATTAAGTAGATAAATGTCCCTCAACTAGTTGTCAACCTATACAGAAACGTCACTTTAATTAAACCTCAATTCAAGTGGCCTTGCTGAATTCGGCCATATATCTCGTTACTTTCTTAATAAGAAGGGATGTTGCATTTCCTAGCTGATTAAATTATCTATGCAACGGTATACGACACTAATGCATTACGCTTTTAGAGAATGCGCAAATAGCTGTCAAACAAAAAATGGACCAATTGTCCCCGGTCTACCCTATATAAGCACGTTCTGAATACCTTGGTTGATTTATAAAGAGTGAACTTTTTAAGGGCTTAGCGCTTCGGGCACTGCCCGCTGGGAATGTTATCTTAGATATTTATGTCAGTCAGTCTTTCTTGACAGGAAAACCAAACTCCTGTTGAGTTTGATAATTATCTAATGGCCGTCATTTCGTGTGTGTGCCTGACTTTTAGGTTCCCAAGAAAAGCTAAGAGCTATAGAAGTTATATTTATTATACATTCCATTATGCTCTCAGCTGTCGTGCTGAGAGGAAGTTCGGTATTTTACAGGTTAAATTAAATTAAATTCTGAATATTCATAGTGACACTAACTTCTGCCCGCGACTTCGTTCGCGTGGAATTTTCCATTTGTTTTATAAACCACCCCTGTTTTGAAACGAACAAAACAAGAAAGAATTATTCAAATCGGTCAAGCCATTTTTGAGTTTAAGCGAGACCAACGCACGGCAATTGTTTTTTTATATACAATGATAGATGTAAAATGAAAAACAGGGACATTTCAGATCAGCGCGCCGAGGGTCTCGTACCGACTTATAACATAAAACGAGGGATAGCATGCAAACTTCTATCGTCAGCGGCCCTAACATGCAAGACAAAGATAAGTCAAACCGTCTTATCTCTAAGTGCGTCTCTCTCACACTAGTGTCGACGAAAGAGATAGTCATAGAGATAAACGAGTTTAACTTATCTTTGTGTCTTACATGTTAGGGCCGCTGCATGACTATGACACAGCAAATATGTTCGAAGATGGCAAAATGTTCTACGTTATTAATGATAACTACTACAAAGTTATGGAAAAACGTCATTAAATGGATTTCAAGGTTACCCTATGCCTTAGTATATATATATATATATATATATATATATATATATATACCTTACACGCAACGATTATAACCGACGATCACTGTCGACAAATGTTATTTAACCGACTTAAAAAAAAGGAGTATGTTCCCAATGCGTCTGTTTATCTATCTATACTTATAATAAAGTCGTAAAGTGGAAAAACTCTGTACCTACATTGAAGATAATAATGAAAAAAATGCTATCGGGACCTCCAGAATGAGCAACACAACACATTCAATGGTTTTTGAATCTCATGTCTGTTTATCTGTTTGTTTGATTGTATGTGCACGATAAACTTTGAAACTACTGAGTGGATATCAATGCGGTTTTCGATATTATATCAAGAGAAACTTCAGTATACTTGACTATAGTAACAGATAATATTATATTTCTGTGGAATGGTAGCTTAACCCTCAATAGTACAGCCAGCGTCAGAGAAAAGTAACCGCCCCTGCGGCCCTAACATGCATGCCACAGAGATAAATTAAACCCGTTTTTCTCTCTGACTACCTCTTTTGTCGGCACCTGTGTGAGAGAGATGCATTTAGAGATAAGACGGTCTATCTTATCTTTGTGTCATGCATGTGAGGGCCGCTGGATATGGCGTAGGTGAACTGAGGGGGATACCTTTCTCTGACGCTGACTGGATATTTAGAATGTTATTTACAAGTTACAAGGTTATTTAGAATGTATCCTAATAACTTAAAAAATTCAATTTTTCAGTCACGTGACTTTAAACACCAGTCACGACGTATGACGTTGCATAGGTCAGTAGCCATTTCTTTTTTATCGATGGAGCAAGTATTCTTTCTCCCATATTGTTACTGAAAGTCGAAGTTGAAGTCTACTTGCACTAGAGCATCATTATAGGTCAAGCTGGAATGTTGACGGACTCCACGGATGGCTAAATAGAACTCTTCAATGATTTGCAGTTAACGGATAATGATTACATTTCCTTGCTAGTAGCTTACTCTTTTTAGAAAGCATCCGGAAAATTGAAACTGATAATGAGGTTCGCAAAAGAACTCCTTAACGGTCAACAGTTCTTGCATGTTGATAGTAATGTTTTACAAAGGTCGATGAGCAGTTGACGTAATGCCATCGTCATCAGGTGCTAGAAGATAATAATGAATAGCTGTATTATTACATTTTATTCCCTATGAATAATAAGAAATAATTACAAGACTACCTTAATAAATTACCAGAAACATCAGATACATCGTTAAATTGGGCTATTAATTAATGATTTAATATTAATTAATTATCCCTCTTACTGTGTTAATTTACTTGATACCGATTTTGATGTAGGTATTTTGATTGATCATTTTGTTAAATACTATTTATCTGATATTTGTAGGTAATTTACTAACGAAGGCTAGTCATTATTTCTTAATTTTCATTCATTTAGAAGCACTGAAACTTTATTTTATTTTAAATATAATGTCAACAATTATTTTGTCATATCCCTTTTTTGTGCTTCATTGAATCAAAATTCCTCCTGAGAATCACAAATTTGAAACTATGAGATCCTCAGAAACTGGTCCGATATTGTATCTTTTCTTGTTTTTAAGTATGTATTAGGTATTTTAGATACCTGGTGTGGTGCTCATTCGTACATATATATAATACTTGCTTTTACCCGCCGCTGCGTCTGTTTGGTAATGCATCTTTAAAATATGATGAATTCATGAACTGACTTTTTTTAAATAAATTTTTGTTTCTCAATTCACAAACTCATCGGGCACGCACGAACTCCCCGTTAATAAATTTTCCAGCCACTATTTCACCCTTTTGAAGGATAGTTCTCTGAAAAATAAGTACCCCTGTCCTTTCCCTGTGCTCAAACTATCTCCATACCATAGGTAAACTAAACAGACAGACAGACAGAGCTGCTTTCGCATTTATAAAATAAGAATGGTTTATAAATGCGAAATTGTGTTTGCTTGTATGTTTCTTTGTTCCTCTGTCACGTCAAAACGGAGTAAAGAATTACTTGATTGTTTGCATATTGCTGTGTTCGGTGAAGGAAAATTTAAAGATTACTTTTGAATGACAATTCCAAATCCATATCCACACTAATATTATAAAATTAAATTTGATGAAATTTGGTTAGGAGATAGCCCTGCGGCCCTAACATGGTTGACACGAGGATAAGTTAAACCGTCTTATCTCTAAGTGCGTATGTTTCAAACTAGTGTCATCGAAGGAGATAGTCAGGGATGTTAATACGGGGTTGCCATGCTAGGCCTGCAGGGGAAGGGCATACGCTACTTTTTGTTTAAAGAAATTCATCCCCTACAAGGAATACGGTGAGTCGGTTGGTGTCTTTTTATGTATATGCTTGATTCACAGCTAAAATGCTAAACCTGATTAAATTTGGTTTGGTAACATGAATGACACAAAGATAAATTAAACCCGTTTATCTCTATGACTATCTCTATCGTCGGCACTAGTGTGAGAGAGACGCACTTAGAGATAAGACGGTCTATCTTATCTTTGTGCCACGTTAGGGCCACGGAACATAGCGGGTAAAAGCTGTTATAAGTATACCTTTATTTGGAAATGTCATTCAAAACCCTTTATTAGGATGATACCTCATTCATCATTAGGATTTATTTGGACACTGTTTTTAATGTAATAAGTAACCCGGTCTACAAGCCCTCCTTTTTGTATGGCTAGCCAAACGGCTGGATGGATATTGATGATGATGATCATCCGATGACTATAATGTCTTAAATCCCAGCGGCAGGCTAATCGTTCCTGATTAAAATATAGTTCATAAACCATAAAAAAAACCGTCAACTTCGGCTCTGTTTTTGAGGAAGTAAAACCATCATAGAATTCTTTATATTTTAGTATTTTGAATATTTATTGCAACTTTCCATATAATCTCCAAATTCATTTCAATCTTGACCACATCTTATATACTTTGTGAAATAGGACCTACGCGCTACGCGCGAACTTGATTGTTTGCTATTTCATGTATTATGTCGATTTCAGGCACAGCAATGTGGCCCTGCCATCAAAGTCGGTTTGTTATAGGTCACGATGCAGCTATCACAGCCAGCTTTGATGAGCATGGCCTCATTCGTAACAGCCCCCCTTCAGTCGAACTGGAATACTTACCGATGGAACTGTTTCACTTTCTCGGGCCTAGCCTGTCAAAGCGGCGGTGAAATGTCTACTCGTCTTCATATCACAGCCACTTTGATGTGGTCGGTTTACGGAGAACAGCTCGACGCAGCGAGGACGACGAGCGCGAAGCCAGACCGCGGCCCATTCGTCAAAATGGTTGTGCTTTGTAGATGACTCATATCACAGCCATTTTTGACGAGTTGGGCTGCGGTAGGTACTACGGTAAAGGTGCGAGGGCTAAAGCGGCTGGGCGACTTGGTGCTCACAAAGTGGTTGTCATTATGCGTTTACGTGCCATATCACAGCCAGCTTTGATGAGCGGTGAGCCGTACCCTTACTGCAAGTCAATGAGGTTTGTTCACCTTTGAAGAAAGAAAACAGGCGCAGCTAGCAGCCAGCAAAGTGGTTGTGACGTGGTTACTGTTACAAACACATATCACAGCCAGCTTTGTTGACTTCTCTGTTGTCTAGAGCACAACGAGGGATGATACTTATTAACTTCAACTGTTTTTTTGTGCCGTGTTTAGTTATCTAATTAGGCACTTCTCTATTTTGTTTGTTATTGTGATGTGTTGATCTCGTAATGTACAGTCGAGGTCAAAAATATCTACGCGGACAGTGGTCAAAAATATGTGACGACACGGCTTTATTGTGAAGGGCGAAAGAGCGTCCAGATAGATTTGCCCCTTTGATAACGCATACATATTATGACCTCGACTGTACTTATTTAAAGTGCAAGTGTACCTATATAAACATACTTATGGCAATAAAAAAGATTTTACTTAATGTGTGTTATGTTGTAATGCAATGTTGTATTATATGTGTTGTATTTATGTATCTTCTTTTAATGTTTTAATATGATTTTTGTACCTTTCCGACTTGTCTTGTGCCTATGATGACTCAAAATCGAATGTGTTGAACGTGAATAACTATCGTATCTGCAGGTTTCTTTCTGTCCCACTAGAAGATATATTGCATTACTTACAGCCTGCGACTTCGTCTTAAAGTAATTTAGAAGGTTTAAATTAGCCTATGTGTTAATCAGAGGATAAGCTATCACCATTCTAAAGTTCACTCAAATCCGTTGAGCCATTTCAACGTGAAGAAGTAACAAACATACAGAATCACAAACTTTTATTTGTAACATTAGTGTGATACTGTATTGTAGTTGTAAGTGATTGACTCCACACACATGAAAACATCTATTCATGACAAAGTCAAATTAAAATAAATAAAAGAAGTTTAAGGTATAAGCGTATATAAATACCCCCGTAGATTAAAAAGGTGTAATTTTAAAAAGGCCTAGCACTGGTGGCACTTTTTACTGAAAACAGTCTTCAAAATGTCTGTTTACTAATAAGAGAAGAGGCCATGTGCAAAAGTATACATTTCGGCGTGATTCTCTAACCTTCTGAGCCCTTACCACGAGTGTGCGCAAACCGTCGCTATCGAAATCTATCGAAATACTGCTTGCTGCCGATACAAGTAAAAGGGACCGAGCGATAGTTTACGCTAGCGAGAGCGGTTTGCGCAACTCGTGGTAATGGCACTGTTCTCGACATCGTGTCCCATGCTGGCGCAAGCAGATTTTCTACTCTGCAGGCATCGTTAAGCGAAGCACTTCGCACATTACAGAATTACATAACTGCTTAAACATGAAAATGCACTGGGGAGGGTTTTCTGCCGTTATCTAGTGTGATGGTTAGGTGGTTCTCTGCTGCTACCGCGAATGGCTTAAAGTGCAGTTACACGGGCAACATTTCTACGGCAATGTGTGGCCAGCAACTATAGGCGTCTTCCTCTAACGTACGAAGTAAGAATAAGACAGCTATCGTTGCCGGCTATAAATTGCCGTGAAAAGTTGCTGGTGTAATCGGGCCTTTAAGGGTATTTATTCGTTTCGTACCCGTATTCATGTAAGCGATTCGCGTTTCCAAAATTTCATTCTTTATTTGTTTGTTTTATTATGTCAATCGCATTATTTTATTTGTACAAGTAAAACCATTCGCTTATTTTGAAATTTATACAGATTTCGTTTCTTTTGCGAAAATATAAAACAAGATTGATGTTAGGTATACGATTAAAACACAAAAATATATAGGATTTTGGAGAATCTATTGTATGGAGACCGGACCCTGACACTTCCCCTTAAAAGATTGCAACTATAAAACTATGCACAAGATTACCTACTAAATTGCATTTTTTCATTCACAGATCCAGGGGTGCCACATCATGTCAAAGCAAAATAATATAGCATACTTATGTCAAGTTAGTTGGAATAAAATTTAAAAACTGTTTTTATTGTTTTATATATCAATCCTGTATGTTCGTTTCCATATGAAATAAAATTTGATTTCACATTTATACTTGTGTTTTTGTATTGTGCGGTTTGTATGTCACAGGCTTGCTTGACCCAACCCTTGAATTTTGTTTAGGTCAAGCAAACCTTGGGAGTTTCTAGACACTTCAAAGAAAATTCTAGAAACCTCACAGAATCTTCCAAAAACTACACGGGTCTACTAGAAACCTCACAGAACCTTCTGAAAAACTTCACAGAAACCATATAGAACCTGCTAGAAACTTCATAGAACGTTCTAGAAAAGTAGGGTCGAGAAGAAATTATAGATAACTAGAATACTAGCTTTTGCCGCCGCTTCGTCCGCGTGGATTTCTGTTACTTATCGCTCTCTATAATTTCTTGCACAGTGACAGTTGGAGAGTCGTAGGGTTATAAAGGATAAATAAAAATAAATAAATAAATCCCCCTGATTTAACAATCTTTACACAAATCGATCTAGTCCCAAGGTAAGCTCTTAAGGCTAGTCTTATGGGTGATGAACACGACGATAATATTTATATAGATAAATAAATTCCTACTTAAATACACAGGAAACATTCAAGACCCAGGAACAAACATTAGCACATTCAGTGCCGAAAACCCTATAGTCGGGTTTTCTATGACTTTGTCACCACGCCGAACAACTCGCTGGTCGGGTTCTTGCTGTAGCAATTTTGTATGGAGGCAATTTTTCGGCGCCTGGGGTGGGAATCGATTTTTTGGCTGGCACTGAAAGTGTTAATGCCCACCACAAAAATATTTGCCCTTACCGGGGATCAACCCTGGGACTGTTAGCTTCGGAGGCACGGTCACTACCAACTAGGCTAACCGCGTCGTCATTGACGACGATAATTTAAACCTGAAAAAAAAACAAGGATTTTCCCGAGGGAATACCGATACACGATTCCACGCGGACGAACTAGTAGCCAAAAGCTAGTTGTCAATAATAATGTTGATTAGTGGAGTATTATTCCTTGGGTAGTATTGACTAGATTTAGCCCGGTAGCCAATGGTAGCCGCCGCGCGGGTGGGGAGGGGAGGGGGGGGGGGAGTTTGACTACGCCGCGCTCCACTGTGAGCGCTATTGTCAAGTTACACTTGTCTCTTCTCTTTATTTAAATAAAACGTTATTAAATTACCCTAAATACCCAACTTATTTTATTTAAAGTAAAATCATTCATTAATATCGACAATTCAACAATGTAGTTAATTCACCAGTTCCATACATAATGTAAGAAACCAGCCGCATTCATAACTTTATCTTCTATACCAACCCTTAATATGGTGATGTCTGATTTTTCAACCTGTCCAAAAACCTAGCTCCACACAAAGTTTTAACTTTCTAGGTCACCTGGAAGTAGTCTTAACTTTTGATCTACTTGTCAGTCAGTCAGTGATAAAAATAATGATTTTCGGAAGTCATTATCTCATAAGTGGTAAGAGGTTTTTTATAAAAATTTGGGATTTAGCAATTAAAAGGCGGTGTGTCGGTCAATTAAATTTTAAGTTTAACTTATCCCCCCATGGGGGTTGAAGATGGCCCGAAATGGTTCGTGGAATATAACCTACGGCCGGTGTGTCGCGAACTTTGGCTGACACACTGCCGTGTGTCTAGATTTCAAGGACCTAACATAGATGTTCATAGTTAGATTTTCAAAAAGACATTAAATTAGCAATCACGGTGCCTATCCGAAGCAACTGGATAGGCAACACAGTGACGACGCTTCACCAAAGATAAATAAGAAAAGGATAAATCTCATGATATCGCTTGCATAAAATGTTACGTGCGGGTTGCCGTGCATGTGCTCTGGCCCACAATCATGAAGGCTCATAACTTTCAAGCAGACTCATTTTGGGTCCGATTCGAAACAGTCATCTTTATTTAAAACCTAGACTTAAAATAAGAAAAGTCAAACACGATTTTGTAAAGCACAAAGCTGTCAAAATAAAGTGTGACGTTTCCTATTTTAAGTTAGTTACTTTTAAATTTAGCGAACACCCCTTCGAATTGGCCCCAATATCTAACTAAACCAGTAGTTTCGGAGCAAATTGGCTGTGACAGACGGACAGACAGATACACGAGTGATCCTATAAAGGTTCCTTTTTCCTTTTGAGGTACGGAACCCTAACAAAATAAATTCAGAAAGTTCAGGGTATCACGACATGCCCGCGAGTCGTTTGTCGCTCAGTGCGTCTCTGTCAAACTTTTCAAATATGTAAGGGATGCACTGAGCGACAAATGCCTCGCGGGGGTCGTGCTAGACGTGCTATGCTGAGCTATATCTAAGCCGACAGACAACAATTCAGAAAACGAATGACTTTCCCTCATACTTATTTTCCGTTCCTCACGTTTAATCACAGGCACGAGTTTACGACAGATTTATTGTGTTTTATATTTTCATCATACCCCACCTAGCCTTGAGAAAGGACATTTCATAAAAATGCAAAATAACGATAGTTTTAAATTCTTTATCAATTATATGTTTATAAAAATAAATGTTTACAAACTTGAGACAAATAAGCAATTTCACTAATCTCGATTTTTAAAACCTAAAGTCTTACTTCGCAAAACAAACTTACCGAACTGATTAAGTGTCATTTTTCAACAAATTATCTCAATACTAGCCTTGTTTAATACATTGCTGGCCACTCAAATTGAACTTTAATAAAAAGGCGTTTTGCGCGTTTCTCAGTTACCTCCTTTCGTTAGCCAGACTACAAGAGCTTTATACCATTTTCATCACATTTGCGAGGAAATGAAATAAAAATTAGACAAAAAAAAGTATATATATTAATTTTATTTCCATTTTACATCGTGAATTACCATCAGGTGGGTGTTCATAAACTGAGCGTACGTTGCGATCAGCGCGGGGCAGCTCCGCCGGCTTGCGGGTCGCGCGCGCCGCCGGCTGCGGCTCCCGAGCAGCTTCGCCGACCTGGCGCACTTAACTGCCCGCGGGAGTTCGAAACCATACAAAATCCATAACTTCCTAGGGAGTTATGGATTTTGTATGGTTTATAACTCCCGCTGACGGCGGGGCGTATAGAGGAGTTAAATCGGCTAGCTGCTATATACGCATGCGTATAATAAATAACACCCTTTCCGAGCAAGTGTCATGAAATAACGTTAAAAGCGAAGCAGAAATAAGTACTCCACGGAACATTACAATTTACATTTGAAGCCAGTTGCAAAGAGATAACATTGTCTGAAACCTGAATTCGTTTTAAGAAACACCTGAGCAAGGAAGCAGTTCAACCAATCAATCAATTATATTTGCAACCGACTAAGCACCTTGTGCCTTCTTATATAATATATAATGAACACAAAATATAATTATGTAACAGAGAAGCTTACACAAAGATACTGTTGGTATTGTACCAACTGTACAGTCCACGCGTTAACTCTGAGGAATCGGAGGCTGCGGCCCTAACATGAATGACACAAAGTTCAATTAAACCCGTGTCTCTATGACTATCTCTTTCGTCGGCACTAGTGAGACGCACTTAGAGATAAGACGGTCTATCTTATCTTATCTTTGTGTCATTCATGTTAGGGCCGCTGGGGAAACTTTCATACGCTGCACTCTATCGGTACTACCGATGTCGTAAAGACATGCTCATATTTATCAATGCGTTTGCCGTATTAGTAATGTACTGCCCTAAATCTTTACTCTAACGTACGCTCAGATTCCTCGGAACTCGCACGCGGACAGTATAATGATTGTCACATACACAGTAAACAAAAAACCTATGTTGTAATGGTCCTTATGGTTATAGCATAACTTCGGTTGACATATACGGAAAAAAACGCGATAGGTATTAGATACAATGATTAAAAAAGAACAATATTTAAAATAGACCAGGATAAAAATGTTGGATTTCAAGGTAAAATATATGACAAAAAAGACTTCTAAACTAAGAAAGGGCTCACTATTTCAGTTTGTAAGTGATTTTTCCTTTAGCGCAAAGTTTGTAGATCACATTGGTTGACTAGATATTCCAGTTTTTTTATTGACTTGGCGAGCGCGCATGAAGAACTCAATGAGAGTAGACGAAGCGAAAGGTGTGTGCCAGGATCGTAGCAGGTGGAAATCCGTGGTCTCTGCCTACCCCTTTGGGAAACAGGCGTTATATATGTATGTAAGTATTATTAAATCCTATAAAAGTGCATTTACACGAGCAAGTTTTCACGGCAATTTATAGCCGGCAAAATATAGCTGTCTTACTCTTACTTCGTACGTTAGAGGAAGATGCCTATAGTCGCCGGCAACAAATTGCCGTGAAAATGTTGCTCGTGTAACTGCACTTTTACAATATTTAAAGAAAACAAACTTAAAAAAACGATGAACATTAAGGAAAAGAAAGTCAAATTAATTGGAGTTACATGCCTTTTTTCTATTCCAGTATCTAGAAACTATGGAATGATAATTCATTATATTTTTAATCAAAGCATTAACAGTCAGATAAGTAAATGACTTTTAAGCAACTACCTAACTAGACAATTAAATTGAAACAAACAATCCACACCCTCTCAGGCGTGAATTGGTATGAATCGCATTATTACTATTACGGTGAATCCAATGACATAAATACCTACATAGACGCGCCATGAACCTCTCACGTTATATAAATATAAGACAACAAGCGGACACTCGCAATGAAAGTCGAACATGAATTGTATGTGTCTAAATCATTGTTAATTACAGAAAACAAGTAATCTTAGAATGGTTCCAATTTACTTATAAAGGTACGGAACTCGGTAACATATTTTCGTTGGATGAAAATAAGTTCGACTTATTGAAAACCTTCACTCCTTTTTTTCGCAGTATATTTTCATACCATTTAGTCTAACAGAAATAGCAATCAGGAATCTTTATCTGGCTCTTTCTTCTGACACACGAGCCTGTAAGGCCCGTCACATACATTCGTTTTCCTGATTCGATTTCCGAATTCGTTTTCCGTATGCGGACACCCCGAACGCAAGCATTTCATATAAATAGTTCAACATGGCACACACATTCGAACAAATTCCGTTCGGAATTCCGTACGGAAAAATTACGAACGTGTGTGGCATGTAGAACTATTTATATGAAATGCTTGCGTTCGGGGTGTCCGCATACGGAAAACGGATTCGGAAATCGAATCAGGAAAACGAATGTGTGTGACGGGCCTTAAACACATGTTTTTTAATAAGAATCAATTAATTTGTAACATTAGTGATGACCCTTGTGAACAATAATAAAAGAAATAAGAGTAGGTACAACGTAACCATGTAATTTATGAATCAAAGAGGTAGGTACTGAAAAGGATCCTACTGTCTTTAATGACAAACAACCCTCACAACTACTTATTATTTACCGAAGATATAATTGATATTATTTATAATAGTACATTTATTACGAAGGCCTCACTTTAAAGCAAATAGGGAACATTATAGTGTTACTTTAAAGTCACACTTCAGGACTTTCCGATCTGCAGCGCGCTCCGAGCAGTAGATCGGAACGGACGGCGCACATTGGATACGTTCAGAAGGTGAACTTAGGACCAAAAGTGGAATTTAACCTTTTGACGGCCAAGCATGTCTGAGAAGTAACACGAATTTCAACTTTAAGTCATGCTAATGAAGGACTTTTTTACCCTGTATCTGCTGAAGGCTGCAGCCGACTGGGGCGGTCAAAAGGTTAAGGGCTGCCTTTTTTATAGAACAGATCTAAACTAATCTGATAACTTCTGTTATTATAAAAAATCCGCTGGGATGCGTAGTTTTGGAGAAATCACATTGTTTCTCGAATTGGATCGAAAGGTAATGGGAGTTGGGCTCAAGCAGAATCTAGAAAATAATAATACTAGCGCCGCCAGCTGCCGCCACCCGAGTAAACGTTGAATAGTTCCTCTAAAAGTAGCACTAAACGTGTGTTCTCAATATTTTTCATAATATAGATAACTATCATACCTACGACATACTATGTCATAATAAAACGCGTAGGATGCATAATTTTCAGTTTTTGTCTTATTCGTAGGTCAATTTATTTTGAGGCAAAGGTAGGTTAGGTACATGAAATGAAAGCCCAAAAAATCTAATCAAGAAAATAAAAATAAATGCAACATTTGCAGCCGTAGCAATTATTTGAAAAATACCTAAGTATTTTCTACTTAGAAAATTAGAAAAGCAAAAAGAATTAAAAGTTCGAACTGATTATTTTTCATAGAGTAAATAGTGACTATTCCAACAGCTTTTATAACTACTAAAAAATAATAAAAGATGGATAGAAAGCACAGTTTTCGAGAAAAGCAATAATTTATTTCATTTACTCTACACTACATTAAATACATAAAGCTGTTGGTCTTCTAAATAAATAAAATAAACTACTTGTCTCAAATTGTGTCAAAATATAATTTGAGTCATTGATCATCAAACAAATTTACATCTAAGCTGGGATCATACAGTATCTGGAAAAATAACAAAACCGGTGTCGATATACATTTCGTCCTCCAAATCTATGCACCCCACAGATAAATTTTTACAATAACAAAAGGTGTTACATTAGCTTAGATATTCTATACAAAAATCAGCCCTGTGTTCCCACTTTTGGTTTTACGACAGCCTATTTTCGAAACGGATCCACTGTGCGGCGGCGCGCTACGGATTGACTACACGCCACCCACAGCCAATAGCAAACTGCTCATAATACCTAGTTAATTTATCTTCGTTGATTGTCGAAAGTAAAAATATAGTTTTTATTAAGGATTATCTCTACGATCTATCTTAAGTGGAATTTTAATGTAGCAAAAATAGCATATTTTTAACACGTTTTGACAAGATTTGGATCAGCTTACAAATCAAAATGACTACGTATCTAATCCAATACGATAACATACATTTCTTATATACAATCTTTACTTTACCTGGGTAAATATACGTATTAAGTGACAAATATTAACAATCACGCAGAAGAAAGCATATTACTACAAAGCAAATATTTCATGTTTACAATGCATAATAAACAGATCTAAAACATGTCTACCAAAGTCTCAGCAAATAAGAAATTACCAAAATAGTTAATCAATTCGACGAGTTTCATAGTTTAAGAGTTCATATAGCAGAACTTTCCTCTTTTTTTGTAAGTTGATTAAATTCAAGTTAGGTATTCGTCAAAAGAAGATAAGGGTAAATTAAGTGATACAGTACTTCCAAGCGCTTATGTTCGCGACGACCGCTCATGATGAAACTATGCTACAATAGATAGCTTGGGAACAGAGCGGCAAAAAAAAATTATGAATGGTCTAAATCTCATTGCATTACTGCGTTTATTACTCGTTGTAGATATAATAAAAACCCTAAATAAGAACAGTTTGGTATATCATTAAACTGCCAATGGACACTATAGTATCAAAGAAAATATGAGGTCAAGTATGATTCATAGACATAATCAAAATGTTTTATTGGTAATGTGACAGCAAACACCAAAGTCGGTAACCTTTTCAATTCATAATAGCGATTATAAGGTCTAACCTTATACCTTATAAAAGTAAAATATATAAAAATTTATTGCAGTAATAGTTCTGTGGGCATATAAAAAAACCTGAGATCGAAGGCTAAGGCGGGAGCTTCGCTATGCAACGTTCCCGCCTTATGAACCTATCCTGATAAAATCGGTTTTGCATAGGGTAGATTTGTCAATAGTGCTATGGGCAGGTCTATATTTCGGAATAAATATTAAGAAATGCTGACGTAAAATGCAATAAAACGAAATCAATATAAAAAAAATGTAATATAAAAATAAATCAGTGACATAATCCACATGCCTTTGAACGTAAAAGATATTTACTTTAAGATTTTCCAAAATTATAATATTTTACATGATGGACTATCAACGTTTGAACTATTAAGAGTTATGGTCTACAATTTTATGACCACCGATAATTATGAATATAAATAATATGGGTATCAATAATCACCCTTATGGAAGTTCGTACATTTTGAAGTTATGAGGTGTGGCCGCTGGGAAGTCCTATAGGGTAAGCAGCTTGTCAATAATATGTGTGAATATCGAGGAAGTATTAAAATATCGACTTCATTAAATAATTCAAAATAATGACCTTAGCCTTGTCATACGTTTCCTTGCAACAAACGGGCGTGTCGTGTGAGTGACAACTTTTGCATTTCACGTGGCGCTGAAAAGGTTAAATCGTATCAACTCGAACAATCTTTTGTAGCATCAATTATGTCATCAGTTATGGCGAACATCGGCGGTTGGAAATACTATACTTAGCTCAAATGTTGACAATTTAATACAAGAAATTCGAGAAATTAACTCTATGATTTGGAGACCTAAAATGTAGAAAAATCTCGTAGAGTAGTGTATTACACTGACAGTCCCTGGGTCACTTACCAGTTTATCTATTAAATAACCAACGCTGTACAGTCTACGTATAGGCTCGTTAAGCACCACCTTGCAGGTACATCCTTTGAGACGTGCAATTAGGCTTTCCCTCATCAACAACATCATTACTTAATTCATAAATTCAAGGACATTCAACGAGTTTCTAGACTTTTTGTAACATTAAACATTTACTACATATTTACACCTGGCAAAATCTGATTTTTATACATCATTTGGCCGCAACATGTTTCCATTAGCAGATCTAATACAATCATAGTATACATTAATATGAAAAATACAAATCAATATATCTATCATCACTCAGAAAGCAGAAATAAAACATCATAAATTCGCCACGAAAAACCTCGCGTACCAAGAACGACAGTATAGCCGATTAATAACGAGAAAAGATAAAAAACTATAAGAAAACTTCTACATCAAAAATTAATTCGAAGTATTTTTCAAAAGTCCGTATCAATCAGTCATAAGCTCGTAAGAGTTGACGACGTGGTCTGGAGCTCGTGAACGCGATTAACCTAGATGGTATTTGACACAGGCGATGAGTTCGTGCGCGGGCATGTCGAACACCTGGTCGTCGTCGGAGTCGAGGAGCTCGTCGCACGGCGTGGGCGACTCGTCCAGCGTGATGTTGGGGCTCGACTCGCTGTGCTCCCGGGACTGCGGGCGCCACGAGCCGTTCTCGTGTCATGTCTCCTCCCGTCTGACGTTGACGATGGCCGCTCTGCACATCGGGCACTCCTTCAACTGAGAAGTGCACACGGAGCAGAATCCCCTGGAAACGGAAAGATAACAATATTTTATCTATACCCATATCATAAAACCTCCATAATGTAATCAAAAACCGTAGGAAATGACCACCATTATGACAACCTGTACTGCAATGTTATTACAGTATCGATTTTAGTATCGGTCATAACGATACAGATATAAGCTACAGGCCGGCGCGCCGCAGTCGCCGCAGCGGCGGGGCCCCATCGTCGCCGTGTCGCCGTTTATAATATGCGTGTAGATAAAGTTATGTATGCAACTCTGCATAATTTCGCCTTAAAACACACGTGCGATCTTATTATGACCGTAAACCGCACTAGTGTTTTAAGGCCTATCATTATGCAACCGTTGCATAAACTACTATTACAGTTAGATTTAAAACCTTTGATCAGGTAATCACTAGTTTACCTAATTTAAATTTTTGCCTGTTAACGCGCACTTTATGATGGTTTTTGTTTACTTTTAATTTAACATGCCATGTAATTTAAACTGTATATTATATTGAGTAATATATAAACTAAACTAATTAAACTTCTAAGACATGCTTGGCGGTCAAAAGGTTAAGGCAGTAAGGACTATAAGGCTGCGTTTTCATTTGTTTGTTCGACGTCCATCCTATTGCGGGATTTTTTCCTCGCACACCGCCTCGTATAGCTCTGGTGGAAATGCAGTCTAAGGGTCATACTATACGGGCGGTTTTCCCGCCGCGGGAATCCGCTTCTGAACCGCACTGGTCACAATTTAATATGAAAGTTGTATGCTGCATACTACATTGCGCGGTTTCCCGTCGCCATATAAAATTGTGACTAGTGCGGTTCAGAAGCGGATTCCCGCGGCGGGAAAACCGCCCGTATAGTATGACCCTAAGAGTACCACCGGAGAGTAGAGTATAGAGAAGAGTATGGTTACCTATGTCCACATGGTTCTAGCAGACAGCAGGCGGTTTCATCGAAACAAAGCGTGCAACAGTCTTCTTTTACGCTTGAGAATCTCAGTTGTTCCAAATATATCCTGCGAGGCACGACCTTGAACAAATATGTTTCTTTATAAGAGAGGGAATAGACAGGTAGAGCTTCTCTAAGCTAAAATTACGCGCCCTACTACCGCATTAATGCACACATGCAAATTTTAAATATGGACGCAATAAGCATAAAAATATAATTGTAATTGGTCATTATTCAGTCGGCGATAAGACTCAAACGTCAAGGCACGTGTCGTACAAAAAGCATCTTCAGAGTCGGGTTAATAAAATATTACTTAAAATTATTTACGATTTAAAAAACTACTTGATTTTTCTGATGACGTTATACCTCGTCCAAGGTAAAAAGAGCGCTGGGCGGCAGTGGAGGGAATGTGTTTGCACATGGGTACAGTCGCGTGCGAGAGTGCTTGGCTATTGTTTAATAATAGAAGTATAAACATTTAAAACTTATTTGAGAAATTGGCCTCCTGTGGGCTCGTTTACTCGTAACATCGATACATTAAAACAGGTTGAATCTACCAGCATTTTGGACCCGACCATCATTATTCAGAAGAGAAGCATCGCAAGAAACTCAGCAAAGTCATCTTTTCAAATCATAATTCAAATTCGTTTTACACCACATAAAAACTTAAATGAAAACACAACAAAGCAAAAAAAAATACGAAATGATGATAATTATTAAGGCTAATAAAATACAATAAGTTGTTGAATAACAACTTAGTGTATTTATATGACAACAAAAGAAAATTGTAAAATATAGTATAGAGAACGCTATGAAGTCGACTAAGTCAAGTTCAGCCCGCTTGACTAAAATAATGCTGCTCTAATGCAAATACATCAGTTATCTTAAAATATGACAAAAACAGTACATTTGGATGGATCATAGATCCCATCATCAAACTCCAGCTTTTACGTTATCAGGACCAATCTGGAAGTCCAAATCGGTTCACAAATTTCGGAGTTATGAATACAAACTCCGTCTGTCTGTCGGTCCGTATGAAACATTGATCTCTAAAGGTGTCATTTTTATTGGAGTTTCCTGTCCCCAGCACCACAGCCAAAACTGTTAATTCAAAAGGTGTCTTCAATTAAAGTGTATACATATAACGAAGTAAAAAGGAAAGTTATCACGATAAAGTAGGCTTCAATGCTTCATGAGCTATACCAACTTACTTATTCATACCTACTGAAAATCATCGAAAATAGCACCAAGTAACATTGAATAGAAAACAAGCTAAAGTTATGGTTTTCAGACGCTACGCGACGGAACCCTACACTGAAAATGACCCGACATTCTCTTGACCGATTTTGAAGTTTTTAATTGTTGCCGAAGGGGGGAATCCCATCACAGTATGTAAAAAAGGGGGAATTTAACCCGGTCGTTATTAAATTGTATTTATATCTTGTATGGGAGTCGAGTAAGTAGTTAACCTTAAGGAGTGTGAACCTACGGCTTTTCATACAAAAGGCGATAACGATTTCCACCACTTAAATGTTAACCAATGTTGACCAAATTTTGATAGGGTGTCATTCAGAACAAAATCTCGGTTGATACGTTTTGGTTTTTTCACTATAATCGATAAATTCAGTTATAATGTTTTTATAGTATTCTCATACAGAACGAATTTCGGCAATTGATTGATTGATTTTTAGGGTTTTGATGGCCCCATCAATGTCTTGATGATTCTGCCAATGTCGAGGTTGGATAAGACACGGCCAGAAGACAATTGGTCTTTGCGGTAGCTCTACTATGTTCGGTGAAAAAATTTCGGCAATTATTTGAGTTTGTTGATCTTTTTCAATATTCAAAAAACGTATAGACCTAGATTTTGACCTGACTGACAACCTATCAAAAATTGGTCAACGTCGGTAAATATTTAAGGGGTGGAAATCGTTGTCGCCTTTTGTATGAAAAGGCTGATTTATGCCGTTGATTCACAGTCCTCTTAAGCCTATATGTATGTACGAGCCACCTTGTTATTATTACGGTTCATTTCGTCATTGCTTAATCGTAGTTTCTAATCGGTTATCCCTGAGCCGTTGACGTCATTTGGCGGAAGACTCGGTTTTACCGCGTGGGCGCTAAGTTATGACGCCGAGCCCTCCCACGGCATCCACCCACTCAGTGGATTTATCTTGGTGGATTTATCAATTGTAATGTTAAATCAAAATTATTATTAAATCCTTTAACGTCGAGTCAAAAAATCACATGCGAGTTTGTGTTAAGTGTAACTGCCAATTAATCGCAATTATTATTTTATCTCTACCATATAAAAATAAATGAATGTTTGTTTGTTTGTGTCTCCTATTTCTATGACATTCATCCGATTACGATGCAACTTTGGTGAGTTGTAGTGCAAGCGCCCGGGAAGGATTGTGATCAAATAAAAGTTTACCTAAAGACCTACGTAGAAAAAAAAACCGACAGAACCGCTTAAGAAATTTTAACATTGTACTAAAACACGGGGACTTGTACTTGTATTATAGAGTTCGTATTGACGCGCATTTACGGTACGGTAGGTAACTTTGAAATTTGGGAAATCTCTTGCATAACTTAACTTGATAAATGAAGCGTCAGCACTTGATATGCTCAAGTCCGAAATGCATGTTTTCAATGACAAAAAATTCGCTTACTTTCTTTTGCTCGTCTGTTAAGTCTCCAAATTGATTGAATGAAGAAAAGGGTCGATCGGCGGGCGGGTATTTGAACGGTTCATGGCCAAAGTTGAAGCGGCATTGTTGGAAAGCCATGAAGCTGGCCCCAGCGAAGAAGCCTTGTCTGCAAATAACATGATGATTAATGGTATAATCCCATCAGCTCATAACCACTGGATTATTTCTGATGTTTAGTGTCCGACTGTGTATTCGCTTAAGCATAATTTTCACCAAACGGCCCGCATCGCATCGGATCGGAACGGATTTTACAATCTTTAAACGATATTAAATCATGTATACAGTATTTAACCTTTTGACCGCCACAGTCGGCTGCAGCCGTCAGCGCATACAGGGTTAAAAAGTCCTTCATTACCTTGACTTAAAGTTGAAATTCGTGTTCTTCTCAGACATGCTTGGCGGTCAAAGGGTTAAAGTCACAGCAGCTTGACCGCGGGCATCTTTCGCGACACGCGATCGTAGCCGACAGTATGCTGCGAGGCGCGGCTAGGTAAAATAGACTTTAAATACTGTGTACATCCGATGCGATGCGGGCCGTTTGCTGGAAATTATGCTTTACAACTTTAAAAATTTTAGAAGGATTTTGATGCAGTTATTATCTGATTTTCTTGAGGAAGGTTTAAGTGTATGAAACACACCCGTGCAAAGAGGCTGGTCGCTAATTCAACACAAAGTAAATTATTAACTGACGTAGTCATCCCAATTTTTCACGCTTGTTTTAACAATAATATCTTTATAGTTGTGTGTGTTCACCTCAAATATACTTAAGTAAATAAGTAAAATATATCTTAATATGCCTTGCTGTAATATATCTTGATATAACGGGCTTTAACCCCAGTGTTGGCACTGAACACTGGAATCACCAAACTTACCTCGTGGTTTCAAAAATTTCTCTGCAAGGCGGCAACCTGTGTCCATTCAGTGAGAATATCACTTCTTTCGTGCTTCGCAAGTCTATGAGACAGCCGAGGACGTCGCCAGCCTTCCAGTCCGGCAGTTCAGTGACCGGCTCGGGGCGGGCCTTGTACCAGATCAGTTTCCTACAGCCGTCGTAGGACAGCGAGTACAGATCATCGCCGATGCCGTAGCCTTCCTGTAAACAACACATTTTAACATCATACGAATGGAGTCGATCTTATCAACAGGTAATTTACAACTAGATTAAGTATATAATAAGTTCTGCTCAGAACCGTGCATTTTTCCGCCTATGCCGCTATCCGGCTCATAAGAGTCGATTTCAGAGCGTTTCAAACGCGCACATTCGTGTCGTTTTCCTGCTACCAATAATAACGTATTTTAATTGTAAGTTGAAATAATATAATAGCTCATATACCTAAAACTATATCCTAGATCTATCGAGTTCATAACTGTGGAATATTCATTCAAATTGGTACAGCAGTTTTTGAGATAATTATATCGTTTGTAGTAACGTCTATGGAACCCTACACTGAGAATAGCCCGACATGTCCTGAAGGGGCTCATAAACGGGTTATTTTTTCTGCAATTTGGGCTATCCCCAAAAAGATTACATATTACATCACTATAGGGATAAAAACTTTGAATGTAAACTTTTGAGGATAGCCCGAATTGCAGCAATGAATTGCCGAAAAACTAGCCCTTTACGAATCTAGCGAAATTTATTTCGCCCAATACCATCTAGCAACACATCTATAGGTATATGTAGATATTAGGCGCGCACAGAACAATACCTACATACATTCAAACGCGCAATAGTAGTTTATGCAACGGTTGCATAATGATAGGCCTTAAAACACTAGTGCGGTTTTCATGAAACGAGCCGATAGGCGAGTTTCATAATAAGATCGCACGTGTGTTTTAAGGCCAAATTATGCAGAGTTGCATACATAACTTTATCTACACACATATTATAAATCCTCCATGATGGGTTCAGAAACAATATTTTCTGCCAACAAGTTATTTGTTGCAATCGTGGCTGCATATTTCCGATATCCGGCGCATTTTCACATCACACACACTCCGAGAAGACTACTTACTATTCATATTTTCAACTAAAATGTAAATTACAAACAACTTTTTCTATTCAATTCAACAAAATTCTACTTTCGTTCAGCAAAACGTCAACATAATGGCGGCCGTCCGTCAAGACCATTTTTTTTTAAATCTTAGACAAACGGATGAAGTCTCTATTCTCACGTCACTCGAGATCAAATATTGTGCAGTTTATATTAAAAAAACATACTGAATTGACGTTTCGTATCAATAACTGTTTTATTATCTATGGATACTAGAATAAAGACCCACTTGAGTTTTGACAGTTGTTCCAAATTTAATCTCATTTGTTTACTAAAAACGATAAAGAAGTCATGTTATTTCTTTATCGCAGCACTGGTTTTTCCTAATTGGTTGTCAAAATGGTGGTCATTTCCTACGGTTTTTGATTAACCAATGGAGGTTTTATGATATGGGTGTAGATAAAACACATTACCCTATCTGTTTTGCGTAGTTAGGTAAATAGAAACAGATGAGCATGAGCAACTCTCTAGTCTATATTAGGACATTTCTATACAAAAGCATTAGTTTACCTTTTCAACGCCTTACGTCAAATGCAAATGTGTCACTCACACGCCAAGCGCTTTTCAAAAGCTATGCAAAAATCAACTTAATTCATACGAAAGAAGGTCTCTTTTGAGTTGTACCTCCGACAACTGTCAGCGTCGGTGGCGTGGTAGGCACGACGGTTCATGACGCCAACCTTCAATGCCATGTTAAATACAAAAGTTTGTCACTCAAACGCCAAGCATGTCTAAGACGTAACACGAATTTCAACCTTACGATATACTTTTAAAGGAATCTTTTACCTTGTCTGCCCTGACGGATATATCCGTCGTTGGCGGTGAACTAGTAGCGCGGATATATCCGTCAATGGCGTAGAAAAGGTTAAGCGTTCTTGGCGTTAACCCTTTCGCCGCCCACACCAGCAAAATAAGAGCCATCGTTAATTTGGGCAAGATTCATTTCACTTGCGTGATGTTGCTCCTCGCAATTAAACGATAACATACTTGTGTAAAGGACCTACATGATTAAGAAAGTGACTGTTTTTCGTCGCCCATCCGATCTGCATGACGCCAGGCGTGACCACCTCAACCTCGTAGTACCAGCAGCCCTCGTCGACCTAGAATTAAGGTTATCGTAAGACTAGCTTAATCTCAGGGCCCGCGTTTCATGCGCAAACTGGTCCGTAACTTGATTTGATAGCGCTTTGAATGGTCTTTACTCAAAACCGGCCACCAAACCCAATGGAACGTGCCATCAGCTGTGCACAGAAAATATACTTCGGTAATATTAAGATCCTTCAATACAGTAGCCATTAAGTCAGTATGCAGTCCTCACCAATAAGACCTACTATTTTTTTTTCTAAAGCGCGCACTGGAATTTTAATAACGCTTTTTAATTATGCGTACAGATATAGTGAATAATATGTTTCCATCGGTAAAACTCGGATCTCAATCGGAAGACGACGGGACCCGAAGTGTCAATTAATTATTGTATTCAATGAGTAGCATGTTTATATTCATTAATATGAAACTTTACTGTTTACTGTCAAATTTCAAAATTAAAAATGACAGTTTTGTACGATGGATACTGGCCCCCAATTTTTTTTTTATGTCAATTGACTGACAAACGAGCTGACGGCCCACCTGATGGAAAGTGGTCACCGCCGCCCATAGACATCTGCAACACCAGAGGTGCTGCCAATGCGTTGCCAGTCTAGGGAGGATAGGGAATGGGGATGGGATGGGGATGAGGGAATAGGCCTCCGGATCTCGTCATTCACCGTACGAAACGCAATAGCAAGCTATTACTTTACGCCGATATTCTGTGAGAGTGTGGTACTACCCCGGTCGAGCCGGCCCATTCGAACAGTAATCATCTAGTGAGCTTTACTGTTTGGCAAAACAGAAAAGATTTCGATTGCGAGATTAAACGTCAGATTCATACAGTTGTGTCAAATGACTGTATGCACTGACGTTTAATCTCGCAATCGACATTATCTCCAATGCACCGAGAATTGGGGGCCTGCTGAAGCTAATTGAGAGAGCACGATAATACGAACTTTTCCGATAGAACACGATGGAAACTAATTATGCACTACATCTGCTACACCCGTTTCGACCGCTTAGGTTCAAAAGCTTCAACTGCTTATAATATTTATTTCGCAAAAGCCAATAAAAGATACTACATAGAAAAACACTCTCCAGCGATGTACCTACCTGGAAGGTGCATCGCACGCTTTCGAACGAGTACGAGTCACATCGCGCTTCCAGTCCGTTGCACGATATCTTCAGATATTCGCTCACGTCGTTCGAGTTCAGGATCACGTTGATCCCGGACATGTCGACCACTTCGTACGAGAGCTTCCGCCCTTCTATGATAACTGTTGGAATTATTCACTTATTTAATATTATAGAAATACAAGTGTAAAGGTTAATCTACTCACAGAACACTGTTTTTGATTGCACCGAAACCGAAAGTACGTTTCACATCTTCTATACATATAAAACAGTACCGTGACTCACTTATGGACAACGCACAGCCTAAACGGATGGTCCTAGAGGTTTGAAATTTGGAGGAGATATTCCTTGAGTACCCTACGGGGTGCACTAAGGAGGGATTTTTTGAAATTCCATCCCTAAAGGGGTGAAAAGGGGTGATATAGTTAGTGTACAAAATACCGCGGGCGCAGCTGTGGCGGGTCCACTAGTAACTTATAAGAAACAAATGCTGTTCTTTAATAGAACCGCCTGATCTGTTTATCAATTGCTTAGATTATAGAAGTAAAAGATCAAACGATGGGGACCTCAAACCATGCCGCCTAAAACTTCAACTACAGGCCTCACGGATTGATACAAAACACATGCGCATTAGTTTGTCCTGTAAGGTTATGATACTAAATAATATTGGCAATTTAGTGTTTATTTGTGACAGCATTATTACCACCAAATTAAGAAGAGTTCCAATCTTCTTAATTTGGTCACACTGTCACTTGTCAAGAAACATGTTTGAAATCAACGTACTAATAAAATACAGCCATCTTGTTTTTTTCATTAGGGCGCTGATGTTTGCGGGAGCAGCGTAGCATTACAGTCGTAGGTTCAATTAATTTACAGCGAATCTTTAAATTCTATAATCTAAGATCAATTGTTTGTGTGGGTAGCTGTAAAAAACATCACACTCTGTTCGAATTCGCAGTAAGCCTGGTGTGTCGATGCTGGGACTTACACAAGTTGTCGAGGGCCCACTTGGCGCAGAAGCCCACCTGCCGCCACACGGCGTCCGGGTCCTCCGCCCGCGCCTCGAGCACCAGCAGAGGGTTCTCCGCCTCGCGTTCGAGACACTTTTTTATCGTCAGCTTGTTTTCAGTTGTGTGGGCAAACTTCTCCAAGGCTAATAATGCGAAAAGCACTACACAAGCTTCGCGACGCGTCACCTGTAAAAAAAATAAAAAGTAAAAAAATAAAAAATAAAAAAATATATATGTTTATTTTGCGGAAAAGGAGTACATGGCGGAAGCTTGACCATTTGGTCCCACACTAGGCTAAGCCTGTCCTGTGGTGACCAACATCACAATTACCAGAGAATACATTTGTGCCAATCTCTGCCAAGCATAACTAACAAGTAGTTAGATTGTGGATGATAACAGAATATAATGTAATTTAAAAGTAGTTTCAAAGTAAAAGCAATTAAAGTAACTAAAACAAAGGTACAAAATAGGTTTAAATAACTTTGTCACACTAGGAAGGGGCTGCGTACATGATCAGGTGAGTGTGTGTGTGTGTGTGTAAGCTTTATAAACACACTGGAAGAAACGTGTACGTTACAAATATCTTGTGAATTCAAAACCCTTTATCTGGATATCTGACTCGATGGGTTTGGATGTAATTTTTTTTCAGAGCCAAATATCTCTGTAATGATATAATAAAATTGGACAAGTGCGAGTTAAACTCGCGTCGAGAGGGTTCCGTTCCGTACATGATTATCTGAAATTTACTAGTTGACTTTAAATACCATAGACTTTTTATAGGTTTCTCTGTAATCTATAAGTAAAGGACTATTTTTCTGTATTTTTTCAAAATTTTAGCCCCAGTAGTTTCGGAAATAAGGGGGAGGGGAATAGTCAATTTTCGCCTATTTTCCTAAATAAGTTCCAAACTATTTGACTTGAAATTAAAAAATATATATATATTAAGATCGTCACAATAATCCCTTATATTTGATATGTCACACGATATAGTTTGAATAACTTTTTATTTTATTTTCTAATAAACCCCCAAAAGTGGCTCCCACGTTTAAAATTCATATATTTACGTCCCGCGTCCGTGTTGCGGTCACCGACTTACATATGAATACCAAATCTCAACTCAATCGGTCCAGTACTTTCGCAGCAAATTGGCTGTGACAGACAGACATACAGACAGACAGACGAGTGATCCTATAAGGGCTTCGTTTTTTCCTTTTGAGGTACGGAACCCTAAAAATAATAAAAAATTACCAAAAACGCAATGAGATAGTCAAGCGTGTTTTGCGTTAGCACAGCGACGCTGTTGGGCCCGGCCAGTTTCTCCGCTAGACAGCCGAGCACCACGCAAATGTTTCGCTCCACTCGCACGTTTATATCGCTCGATGACCCTCTTGCGGACGTGAGGCCCAGCATTGATGTCACCTGTCAAATATATTTAGTTACATAAATTCAAGAATTAAGTAAGTATAGTGATAAGAATTTGCATTATTCATTGAAGTTAATAGGCAACCAAAGCGTGTCGTTAGGCATTCACGATTCATATTGCGTTCTTATTACAAGCGTGCCTCGGATTTTATAACGCCATCTATCAACAGTTTTTTTTTACACAACGGCTACAATTCGTTTTTTTAAACGCCTGGGCACACCAAACGCGGTGGCGGCGCGTTTGCGGCTCGAACGCGGGCGGCGGCGTCAACGCGTTTCGAACGCGGGCCCGCGTTGCTCACGCCCCGCGCCGCCGCCGCTTCGCACACGCCCCGCGCCGCTTTCGCGACGCGTTCGGTGTGCCTCTGGACATGGCGTCCGTATTAAATACAACTTCGCGTGCCCGCGTTCGCGCCGCAACCGCGTTTGTGTTCCCGGGCCTTAAAGGCGTACCCCACGCCGATGACCTTGAGCGTTCCAACTCGGTCCTTCCCCACTTGCCTTAGTTCACGCGCCGCAGTGAATAGTATAATTTACTCAAAAACTACAAAATAAATTGAAAAACCGGCGGATGAAATTATAGTGTACATTATTGTCTTCTGATTAGTAAAAGTCTCATATAGGGTAAAGGCACCAGTAGTCAGCCTTTTAACGACGTTTGAGTTTTGAAATCACTGTTATTAATTCAGGATTTGACTAAAAAATAAACTGTTTTTACTGTTCGATCAATAATTTATTCTAATTTCATTGCAATTTAAGGCAAAAATATAAAATCTTTCTATAAAATAGAAAAAGAAGTTTAAACCAAAACATACACATTTCTCTAGTACTCAGCCTCCAAAATCTAATAGTCAGCCACTTTAAGCCCAGTACTCGGCCTC
Source organism: Tortricodes alternella (assembly GCA_947859335.1). Taxonomy (NCBI): domain Eukaryota; kingdom Metazoa; phylum Arthropoda; class Insecta; order Lepidoptera; family Tortricidae; genus Tortricodes; species Tortricodes alternella. The sequence continues at coordinate 12,648,409 of OX401970.1, read as the reverse complement.
TAAATTATTTGTTAAAATTTGATTAAAAATCAACAATATTAAATGAATAATTAATAGACAATTAATAGTCGTTAAAATTACAATAGTTACGCTTTTAGTTGAATAATATTATCTTACAGTTACAAGGTTCAGACTCCATTTTCATCTTGAGACACTGCGGCATATTGGTCCAGAAGATATGGTACAGCTTCCAGAACGCTGCAAGCTGGATTCCACGATAGACCTCTTTCTCGAAGATGGACGTCCCTTATTGGACAGTACCTATGTCCCCAGGTACACATAATCGTCAACTTCTTTGAGCGTAAAATCTCCAATTTTCACGGGAGTTTGCAGTACAGGGACATTTGTCATGATTTTGTCTTGTCCGTGTTCATTTTAAGGCCAGTTCATTCGGAGGTTCTACTGTGGTCATCGAGCATTAAACTGAGGTTCTCGAGGTCTCGCCGATTATGTTGATGCCAACCCCTTTCTCATTCAGAACCTTGAAAACGCATTCCAGAGCAGCGGTGAACAGATTTAGAGAGATAACATCTCGCTGTCTGGCTTCCCACTGCAACACTGTAGTAGGTTTTGAGTTCTGGTTCTATAGTTAGACTAATATAGTGGCGTTTTCGTACAAACACTTCAACACTCCGATGTACCTGCTGTCGACTTGGTACCGCTGGAGAGACTGCAGTGCAGTCTCAATCGTATCGAAGGCTTTCTCGTAGTCCACAAACGCTGAGCAAAGAGGCAGATTAAACTCTTCGGTCTCCTATATAACCTGCTGTAGCGAATGTATGTGGTCTACTGGTGCTGAAGCATTTCCGGAAACCGGCCTGTTCGGGAGACTGGAAGTTTACTATAGGGTACTATAGTTCTTACTGTAGTACCCTTCTCACTTTTGAGCCATGTTTACAAGCTGTTTTTGAGAGTAATTACGAACCATCTTGCACGCAGGTTTGATAACTTCCAGTCTCCCGAACAAGCCGGCTTCCGGAAATGTTTTAGCAGTGCATTTTTGCCCTTTTTTGAAGAAGGGCAACACCACACTTCTCCTTGCCTGCAGTGTTTACCCCTCATGTGGAATCGAATAACGTCTGAAGGGCTTTAAGGACCAACAAGGTTTTCCAACTGCTTTCAGAAATTCGGCTGTGATTCCGTCATCAACTTACGAGTATTGTATTTAAGCTGTTTGAGAGCCACACTAATCTCGTACAGGTTGACATCTGACATGTTTTCGGTATAGTGACGGATCGCGATCTAGGTTTTGGGTCGTTGGCATTAGTTACAACTGTATCAAGACTCATGTTACGTAGGCCTTCGAGAATCCATAGGTGATGCCGGTCTTGCAATGTGCCTCGGAGAACACCAACAGTTCTACATGCTCCTCTAATACGCATTCCTTTCGTATAGCTTCCTTTGCAGAAGATAGTTTTTCTGGTGGATGCTTTTGTTTGTGTATTGGTTTTTGTGACATGCTTTACTGAACATAACATTACGTTTTTATTCATGAAACAGTAAAAAGACTAATAAGTACCTAAATAAGGCCCTATATAGGTTTTTTCATACTTTATTAAGTGGCTGAGTACTGGAGCTGCAATTTCCATTAGTCAGCCACACCAAAAAAATACTTTAAAAAGCGGCTGACTACTGGGTTTTTCTAAAAATATTATAGGGAATATTAGGGTAAATTTGAATCTTAAAAAATAACGATCTTAACGGACCGATTTTATTTCAAATTCGAACGATACCACCAATATCCAGAAGTCAGCCGCAGGTGGCTGAATACTGGAGAACACATAAAAAAGTGGTACCCAATAGTCAGCCTCCGTAAATTATTAAGAAATCGATGAAATACGCTTACTTTATTATCATTTTCGGTTTAAACAACTATATGCATTCACAGATATATACAAATATATCATATAATGTCAACACAAGTCTATCTTTCTTACCTGATTTGAAAACACCAAGTACGAAAGAAACTATGGCGGACATCGCAAAATTGCCACTCTCGACCGAGAGCACTCAAATAAACTTTTTTTATTTTCCCCCCTGCCGTTTCCCCGCACCGATCGATAAATATAATGATTAATAAGGAATCAAGGAAACAATTAAGAGGCCTACAATTTATTAATTTCAAATATACTGCTATTTCAAGGCAATAAAAGAGGCAAAAGGCTGACTACAGGATCCTGGCTGGCCACTGGTGTCTTTACCCTATAAGCGTCGCATAATAAGGGAGCCTTTACGGATTCTAGTTTGAAAAAAGGGTTAACGGTTTTTGTTTTGCTCTTGATTTATCACTTTTTCATGATTCCTGTGGACGAAAATAAAGAATAGATTCCATACTACAATACATATATTTTTCAAGATTCTTGCATAACGCTAAGTATACTTTATAGGATTTGAAAACAGCTAAATTCGCCGGGTAGGACCTTAATATGCTTTCTAAAGCAAATTTTCCAGTAATTGCAGTTTGTATACTTGGAACTGTGGCGACGTACCTTGATAACGGAATCTTTAGACGGCAGCGCGCAGTCATCGAGCAGTATCGTAATGACGGACGGGCCGAAGGGGTCCTCGAGCGGTATCACGTTCACTATGGACAACACCACTTGTATCCAACCCTCTTCCTTGTCGGCTATCATGTGCAACTTAACCAGAGATACGGGCGATTCTTCATCACTGTAACACAAGTTAATTCCCTTATTACATGCTCGATCAGTGGTGCTTGTACGACATGCCCGCGAGTCGTTTGTCGCTCTGTGCGTCTCTGTCAAACTAGTCAAATATGTAAGGGATGCACTGAGCGACAAACGACTCGCGGGCAACTCGTGCAGTAATAAAATTTAACATCTCACAAAAGCTGGTGACATTGTATAATTATTTCATTCAACTTTAATTAATTTTGACAATAAATGCTTATCATTATGTAATACTTAAAAAATACACGCTTTTATTTTCCTATCCCAATTTCCTTTACGATTAAGTACGAGTGCTTCAGAAGCTTGCATCAAATCAGTATTGTCGTTACAATGTCGTTTCCTTATCAGGGTAATATAAAACAACCGGACTTACACATATAATCACGTATAGACAGATATATGCGTTTATATGTCTGTCTACAGGGCAGGCGAAGGCAACTTATAAATATAGTAAGTATTTATAGCATAGACATAGCACAGTATTTCTTTCGCAAATAGACATTTTAAAATTGTTCGCCGAGCAGAATCGCTGAATAAAATCAAATCATTCAAAGGTAAGCATATCCCTAAAGAGATATTTACATTGTGAAATTAATAATGAAAGTCTAAGCATAAAACTGACTATTAAATATTTTAATAGCATTTTGCTGACAAGCTAAAGTGAAGGCACTTTTTAACTATCTATTTCTGGGGGCCAGGTAGTGCCCCTGCCAAGATAAGCCCACAAGCCAAGATGAGCGCAGCACTAGCTTGCATCTTTTCCCAAGTGAGACGGCGTATCTTTGAATCCCTCGTAGCTTCGGTCTAGGCCTAGATATATAGTATTAGTAGTAGTAGTAGTAGATGTATAGTATCCAAATATTCAGGATCATTTATTTATTGGTCAGAAGACTTAAAATGAACCCAATTACATTTTTATAACTAAGCTATTTTTGATTTAATGATATGCAAAAATCATTTTGCTGATACATTGTTGTTCATCACAAGCTAAAGCCGCGAAACTGAGTCACACGTCGCAGCAGTAATATGATTTTTCAATTGTTAATATTGTATGTTATCTTGTATACCAGCTCAATTACGCAGCACAATTGGTATCGGTTTGGCTCGAAATGCAAACCAATTTAGTCTTAACTCTGTGTAAATAAGGGCACAATTGGTTTTCTTTTCGCGAAAACGATACCACTTGGTGTTACGTAATTCAGCAGGTGACTCACTTATAGACAACACACAGGCTAAACGGGTGGTCCTAGAGGTTTGAGACATTCCTCGAGTACCCTAGAGATGCACAAAGCGGCGATAAAGTTTGTATGGAAAATACCGCGGGCGAAGCTGTGGCGGGTCCTCTAGTATATTATATAGACCGTCGTTGCCTGATTTAAATAAATAAATAAAATAAAGGGTAGGTATTTCTTGACGTCCTAGACGAAATTTGGTACGCAGTTCGAGATTAGCGCGTTGATAATAACATTTACAAAATCATTGATCGGTTTTCCCCGCCAGCCCCTCACGATGGGGCATACAAACGTATGAACAAAAAAAACTACACCACAGTACTAAAAAAAACATTGCTTATTAAATAAGTACTTACTAACATGCAATATTGGATGCGTGCACAAAACTGATGCGTGATTCACTATATTCACTATGAACTAGTTTGAGAAACATGTTTCAATCGTTTGTTTAAAATTTAAATTAACTTCAGTTTCATCTTACATTTCGTACTGTTACTTATGAGTAACAGTACGAAACCTACAACCTTACAGCCTTTATGGTAAAATAATCATGGGATTATATCAAAACTTTTTATAGTTTGACTTTCGCTCAGCTAGGTTACAAATTTAAATGAAATGCTAACATTTTATTGATAACTTATACCTACTTACTTACATATTAAAATATACTCGTACTTGCAATTTGTTACTTAACAACTATATACATAATGTTATAAAATAGCTTTTATTTGTACATGGAACAAAACTTACTTGTCAACAATAGAAGCTATGAGTCCAAGCATTTCAAGCACCAGCTGATCGACTACCTTTGAGTCGACACCCTTGCTAGGACGTCGTCTGCCGGCCTCCTCCACCACCGGAGAGGCGGCGACGGGCTCGGAGCTCAGCGCGTATGCATCGCCCTCTTCTGGGGCCTTATCTTTACACCAACATACACCCATTACCTGAAAAGGGAAAAACACCATTATATTTGCACGTACAACTACAGCAGTAATTTTTATGAAATGGTTTAAATAAAAATAAATAATATCTTGCACACATTGATCTAGTCTCAAACAAGGATTCCCTGTACCATGGGTACTAGACAATGATACATAATATATATAATATACTAGCTGGTGCCCGCGACTTCGTCTGCGAAGAATAATAATTTAAGTAACCTATGTACTTTTAAACCTTCCCTAGACCTCCACGAACATTTCAAGACTAAGATAAGATAAATCCGTTCAGCCGTTCTCGAGTTTTAGTGAGACTAACGAACAGCAATTCATTTTTATATATATAGATTATATAAACACCAAACCCCATGAATCAGGTACAAACATTTGTGCTCATCACACAAAGTTTGCCCTGAGCGGTAATCGAACCCGCTACCTGCAGCGCAGTAGGCAGTTGCAGTAAAAGCCGTGCTACACGGTTGGCAACCGAGCTCCCAACCAAGGTGACCTTGTCTTCAATTGATCTCTTATATTCAAAAGATTGTCATCTTACTTTCACATCAGTAAGTGAATAGTGAGAGTATTCAGAGTTTTGGTGATAACCAAAATTTTTTTAGCATAATATTTTTGCATATTTTATCTGCCTATTTATACATAAATTGTATGGCCGTCAGCTCTTTTAATGTGACGCGACATGCACTTGATATACTTAATTAGCAAAAATTACAAAATAGAAGTGGACAGGACATACCTATTGGTCCCCCACAGAAAACCAGTGCCTGTGACTCCACTGTGCCTGGGCACAAGTAGAGTGGAGGCTTTTCTAAATATTGTCTTTTTTATTGTAATCATACTAGTTTAATACCTATGTCTCTTTAAATAAATACTTTTAATTTAATTTCATTTATTACAAGAAATAAGGAAGGAAAATGGTGTACTGAAATGAACTCCTAGTAGTTATCCTGTTTTGCTATCAGGAAACGAGTGATACATTAAAATATTGGCTGGCCCCGTTCAGAGATTGGACACTTCACGCATGAAAATGTGATGTTAAAAAAGTGATGTCTTAAAGTACACAAGTTATAATTAATTAAAAGACTTCAATTATACAACTGGCAAGCAAGCCAAGCATATGGCCTGCCTAATTGTAAGCAGTCACTATTGCCTATGTATGCCTGCATTACCAAAGGCATCACTCCCATATGCCAGCCTTGGTAAAACCTGTTCACACCCTTTTTGAAGTACTCCACGCTATATAGCTCACTGGGAAAACTGCTGCAGGGAGCTCATTTGAAAACTGCAGCATTCTTGGGAGGAAACATCTAAATCTGATCAGTGCATAATCAGTATGAATGTTATTTTTCACAATTAAGTATTTTCACATGATTTCGGATAATCGTTTGTTCATATTCAGTAGTTCATGCAAACGAAGTCGCAGGCATCAGCTTGTTTTTATGTAATCCTAACTTTTTTCTAATACTATATATACAGAAAGTAACAATTGCTAATACGTATTTTGATGATAGAAGCTAGTGCGCTAGGATCTCCAGGTCTAATTAATTCAGAAAGACAAACAAACAATAATTTTATTTTATGAAAGGTTTTTATACAACTTTGAACACATTTTAACATTTAATTATGCGACATTAACTGTTCATATTAAAATATGAATTCACATGCATTCAACCCTTTCTCCCGTAATGTATCGGTATTAAATAAAACGATTCACATGACAAAATAAGTGATTGCCGAGGCAAAGTGAAAATTTGGATGATTGTTTTTTACTTTACCATGTCCGCCGTTGGAACATTACTATAATTTAATTCCAGAATAGTAAGATTCTGAATCATAACAATGAAAACAAAAAGTTTCACTTACTGCAAATCACACTCAGGTTTCATAGCATTACGGAGTCGAATGCTTAGATTAGAGTTACCGTTATTCTTTTTATTCTTAAAGTGCAAGATATATTAAATGCCTAATGAAAAATGTAAACACTTTTCTAAATCGTTTCATTCTTTTTTATTAACTCGCCTAATCAACCGATCTATCGGATCGGAACATCTGCACGTCAGACAGACAGCCAGCAGTGCTGCCAACTCTTAAATTAAAAAGTTGCTACATGTACAACTAGAAGATGCCAAAAAGTAGCAAAATAGTAGTTTATGCAACGGTTGCATAATGAATGATAGGCCTTAAAACACTAGTGCGGTTTTCATGAAACGAGCCGATAGGCGAGTTTCATAATAAGATCGCACGAGTGTTTTAAGGCCAAATTATGCAGAGTTGCATAACTTTATCTACACACATATTATAAATCCTCCATGATGGGTTCAGAAACAATATTTTCTGGCAACAAGTTATTTATTGCAATCGTGGCTGCATATTTCCGATATCCGGCGCATTTTCACATCACACACACTCCGAGAAAACTACTTACTATTCATATTTTCAACTAAAATGTAAATTACAAACAACTTTTTCTATTCAATTCAACAACAATTCTACTTTCGTTCAGCAAAACACCAACATAATGGCGGCAATTCGATCCTCCGTCATGACTATTTTTTTTTAAATCATAGACAAACGAATGAAGTCTCTATTCTCATGTCACTCGAGATCAAATGTTGTGCAGTTTATATTAAAAAAACATACTGAATTGACGTTTCGTATCAATAACTGTTTTAATATCTATGGATACTAGAATAGAGACCCACTTGAGTTTTGACAGCTGTTCCAAATTTAATCTCATTTCTATACTAAAAACGATACGGGAATAACATTGCAGCACTCGTTTTTCCTAATTGGTTGTCAAAATGGTGGTCATTTCCTACGATTTATGATTACACTTTGGAGGTTTTATGATATGGGTATAGATAAAATATTTTTGATAATTGCCTACAAAAGGGGCTAAAAACTTTAATGAAAAATAAATGAGGAATAAATAATTAAGCTGCTTCAATAATCAATTCTCATAAAAAAATAATGAACTGTTATTGTTATTTTACAATTCTCAAGTTAAGCTAGGTCTCCAGCTCATTTTAACGCATATTTATTATGAAGGCAATTGCCGGGAAAGCATTAATGACACACGATATGTTTCTTTTAGTGTCTCAAACAACTAAATATTGCAATGTAATATGCGAGTTCTATACCTATTATCTATAATATAATTTGAAAAAAAAAACGGTCGAATAACAAAAGATGCTAAAGAATGAGTTAGATGCTAAATTGATATTATAGTTCATAAATCAGCTAAAAAGATGCAGAATTTAGCTACAAGGTTGCATTGGCAGCACTGACAGTCAAACACGTGCATAGACTCGACTCCCGAACTCACAATTAGGAATAGGCGAAGGAATGCCAGCACATACTGCCCAATTTTTTTTAAATCTTTATTATATATATTTTAAGATCGGTTGCTACCCGATCTTATTTGAAGGTTGTGCCAATACATTATTATCACGACATTTTTGGTAACTATTACGGAAATGGCTGAAGCTGGTGGCGTGGGATCTCAGAACAATTACTAAAATCGGTCCAGCCATCACCGAGTAATCGGTCAACATACATATAAAAAATAACGTGTCGAATTGAGAACCTCCTCCTTCGGTTTTTTGAAGTCGGTTAAAAAGGTTCAACGTAAACTCTACTGCCTACTCCAACGCCAAAGATTGTAATAATCCGTCTGTCTAGTATAATAGTGCGGACGACGGCGCATACGAAATATTTTTGCATCCTGAATAAACCACGCACTCTACAAGGTAGCAATGTACTTACTTACCACCGTACCGTAAGTAAAATCATCGTTCAGTGGCCCGTTTCAGGAAGCTACAAGTTACAATTTTACAAGCAAAAACTAGCAGCACTGCAAGGTAGCTATGTTTATTTTTTTATTTTATTTTATTTTATGGCAAGTTAGCTATGTGAGATCTGTCGTCGGTGCTGCCAGTTTTTGCGATTATTTTACTTACTGAAAGAGTTATAGCACACACAGGATGGTGATATGTTCGCAGACAATTGGTCGGTGGATTTATACAAATTTTCTAGGGCGGCAAAATGTGGAAAATGTATAACCTATAAGTTTGAGTAAAATTTCAGTAATGGGGCGGCATTTTTCCGGTGCCCAGGGGCGCCATAAATGCTGAATCCGGCCCTATTGGTCGTAACTTATAGCTGCTATAAAGCCGCGCAGCCACTAGAGGCAGCCTCGGGTGGAGCGTCGGCTTCGTCCCGAGGCTGCACAAGTGGAGACGCTGCCTCAACCTGAAGCCGCACCGTGCCTCAGATTGAGGCAGCGTTTCCACTTGTGTGGCCTCGGGGCGAAGCAGCCGCTCGACCCGAGGCTGCCTCTCGTGGATACGTGGCCTAAGAGGCTTCGTTAGTAATACAAATTGTTTATTTTATACTTACCTCGTATGCACAGTTTCTTTGTATAATTCTATTAAATTCATTATGTTCATTTATTTTATATTGCGCGGCATTTTTTGACCTGCACGTCCACAAGAGTTTTATTATGAATAAATGAATAAAGTTTCGATGTTTCATAAGTTATAATTTATATAGTTTGAATTTAAAATAAAGGCAGGTACCTAATAGCTATAACCTAGTTACGACTTCGCAATTCTTCGAATATCTATGCAATTTTCCGGGATAAAAGTATCCTACCGGATATATTCGATTTCGGACAATAGAAAGACCAGAAACTTTTGAGAATATTCAGACACCAACATTCCATAATTTCCGATAAAAGCATGTTTTTTTTTTAAACCTTTTACCTATCTACGACTCGCGGGTAGTCTTAAAGTGCAGAAAGAAAATGAAGAAAGGTTTGAAAACATGGACGCAACTAGCAACAGATCTAAAAGGCATTAGAACAAGCCGCAAGTATTTGTGTCTGGTCAAGTATAATGGTTGGGTGCTGATATTTGTACGTAATTAAGGCGTTGTTACGAAAAAGTTAACAAAGTTCTTCTGTGTAACGAAAATTAGCCATACAATTAGGGGAGACCGGGGACAATTGAACCGCGGGGCAAGTGCTCCACACGCGATTTCTCAGAAACCAAATAAGTTATCAATGTGCGTGTACCTTCAGCACACTCTTATAAAACGCGGCAAGTAACTGACTGTCAGCCGCGGGCGCAGACCAGCGCGGTTGCTTACTAGAGGGCAACGAAGTTTTAGGACGCTCACGGTAAATATTACGCCCGTATGATATGGTCATTTTTATGCAAAATGACAATGTATTTGGATTGTTTTGTGTTTTGTTGATTTCTTTTGACTTTTAGGCCTTCGTTGTTATAAAAGTGATGGTCGCAACGCTACCTAAATCCGAGTAAATAATTATTTTTGCTAAAAGGTCTGTCGAGACGATTGGTCCACTAATCGTGGGGTCAATTGAACCGGTTCAATCGCCCCGGTGGTTCAACTGCCCCTTATACCTACTCGTAATTTTGTAATTCGCAATGCATCGTGAAAAGTAGGTATCGCATGAAGAGAATTTAACTTATTATTATTATTTTATTTGTAATGAAAAATTTACTTTAATTTGCTAACTTGAAAGGGGCTTTAGTCCAGCAAAGGAACGATTTTGAAAAATAAGCATTAGGGTGTTTTTTATACTCTTATTGTTTCTAAATAATTACTTAAAACTGTATGCATGCATACTTATATCTATTTTTTTAACTCGCCATTTGTAATTTGCTAATTACTGTCTGAAATAGAGAGTTAATGACATGCCACCCTTTAAGGATCATAGCAAGGCGACCGTTTCCTGATAAATTGTTTAATCAAAGTAATATTATATTAATTTAGAAAACATTTTAATGAGTATTCAGAAATGGTTAAGATACATGATCGTTCGGTACCTGGTCTAGTAGTACAATGTAATTGAAGGATTTTTTAATCTTATTAACAGTACTTAAAAAGTTTCTCTAGTAAATAATTATAATACTGCTTTTTGCACATGCCTCGTAATCGAAAAACAAGACCGACTGGATACGTAAAAAAGCTCCCTAATCTATGTTTCTGCAACTCAATGTAATGTCAATTAAAGTCTATTCAAAAATAAAAGTTATTCTTTTCCATAATTATAATTTTAATAAATACCTCTCAGAATTATGACTGAGGCAATTGAACCACTGGGGCAAATGAACCAAGCTCGTTTTCATATAAAGTCATTACTGCTAATAAAGTTACAATTTCGAATAAAAATAACTTAAATTGTATTTTATTCTATGTACAATTTTAAATTACAAAGTTCGCTTGTTTTAAAATAAGAATATAACCGGGCGTTAAAAAGTTAAAGGCAAACTTTTTATTCGATCCTTTTTGATACTTGTTTCAAGAATATTGTAGTTTGTATCATGAATGCAGGTAAACTGAACTATAACCTTTTTTATCTGTAAATATGTAGTTGTAAAATATATTACAAGTACTAGTTAGGTGACGTTAAACATTTGAGTCTACTGACCCCGTAACGGGGTCAATTGAACCACTTTCCCCCGGCGTGTTTGATTGACTATATCTCGTTACTTTCTTAATAATAAGGAATGTTGCACATTACATTTCATAGCTGATTAAATTCTCTATACAACGGTATATGACACTAATGCGTTACGCTTTTAGTTAAGGCGCAAATAGCTGTCAAACAAAAAATGGACCGATTGTCCCCGGTCTACCCTATATGGTTAATTTTCGTCACACAGGGGCAATTTATAACTTTCTCTTTTTTATGCTACGGCTCCACCTGCGTCGCAATACGTTAATAAAGGCGTGAACCATGACAACACAGATGTGGCCAACAGTTTAATGCCCTTTAAGGGATGTGGCATTGTTAGTGACGTTAGACATTAGGCGATAGCTCGGGTGGCGGTTTTTTCGACACATCAAAGGGTTTTTAGTGCGTCGTTTCTCGCGCTAGCGATGTTGGCTACATTAACGGCAGTGTTGCCAATGCTACGGCAGTTACCGAGTTCTACGGCTTTCAGTCCAAAAAATCACAAAACCCACGGCCTACGGCTGCAACCCTGGGGCCGTAGCAGATTATACGGCTTTTCGCAAATTTACGATCGTTGATTTATTTATTTATAACAAATATCCAGAAAGCACCGAAAACCCCGATATATGTTACCCCGGCGGCTCTACACTACTAGGAAACCTGGCCGAGGTTAAGGGATGCCGCTATACGTGAGACAAATATGGCGAAATCTCCATACGCGTCTCACGTGTAGCTGCATCCCTTAACGTCGGTCAACTTTCCTAGTAGTGTAATACCGGGTTAATAAATGCTAAAAACCAAAAACAGCGCCATTTGGCTAATGTTGAAAAGTGTTTCTTTTTTTTAAGGAGTGACACGGCCCACCGTTGGTCTTTTTCCATATAAACACGGTTTTTTTATCTAATGTCTACGGCCCCCTAAAAATTTGCATTGGCAACACTGATTAACGGCCTCTCATTCTGGGCGGCGCACGCGCGGAGTAACGACGTGTACGATTGTTTTTTTTTATTTAAATTGCATAAATGCATATAATAGTTTAGCACGCTCATTGCTGCCAACAATGCAGCTGCTTCAACCAGGGCCGGATTTAGAGGGCTGGAGGCCCTGGGGCAACAAAGGAGTGGAGGCCCCCTAGACTACAATACCTATAACGTAGATGATATTGAAAAATGCGCTACGAACGGTGAACCCAACTATCGGGTTCTCGGCAATGAATGTGATAAATAACGTGTAGTTTGCCACATTACATTACATTTACATTAACATTAACGTTAACGCAGATGGAGCAGTAGCATTAGACGTCAGCATGCAATAGAAGAAGACATCAGTTTAACTTGGGCAATCAAGACGTCCACAGTATCCTCACTCCAGTGGCGGAGCCTGCCTACAAGCCGATTCCTGACGGCTTTACCAAGCTAGAAAGCTACGGCTAGCTGTCAGTGAAATCCATGTTACTCTAACTAAACGTCAGACTCGCACCTATGGTTCTAATTCTTCCGGCTTCCCTTAGGACATATTTGACGCTTCCCCACTGCCTCACTCATTAAAGAAGTTTAACTAAATGTTTGCAAAGTGTTATATTTCAACCTTCCAAGTGGCAGAACGAGTGATGCCCGTAGGGCTCCCATCTGAGTACGCCTAGCCTAGCCTACAGTACCTCTCTACCTGGGCTGTGTGCATTTTTTTCATTATGATGATTGTTCTTGCTGAAATTTCTTTTAAATTGAAACACTTTAATAATGGGGCGGCGAAATTTTCCTCCGCCCGCCGCGGGCGGCTGACACCCACGCTACGCCACTGACTGCATTTCTATATTGTGTTGAACACAAGTATATATGATGCATCAAAAAAAAAAACTACCTCAATGAATCAAATAAAGTAGTCTGAAAAAACGTAATTAATTTAAAGCTCGTTTTCAGAATAGTTTAATTCATGTTAATTACTTACTACTGACCTGATAGACAGGTCTTTTTTCAACAAAATTTTGTTTTATTTCATTAGTGATTTATCGTCCTCTATAAGGTCCCGTCATCCCCTCTTGCCGCGGTTTATCTGTCTGTCTGTCAATACCACTTTTTCTCGAAGGTAATTAAAGCTCAAAGGCCGAAATGTTCTCCAATTAATACAAGGTGACTTAGCAGATATACCTACTTAAGAAGGTTTTTTATTTGGGGTAAGTAGGTAGGAGTCATCCATAAAGTACGTCACACTAATTTCGTGATTTTGTGCCCCTCCCCCGTCCTTGTCACAGTTGGTCACATTTGTGAGAGCCCCCCCTCCCTGTGTGACGTCACATATTTTGCAATTTTACATTTAGAAATTATTAAATTACAACAGAAGTTCCGAAATTAGTTTAATTTCCATTTACATATTTTTATATGTTATCAACATCAATTCAAACGTTGAAAAAAACGCGACCGGCGCGTGACACTAGCAGAGGGGTGTTAACTCGCCAATAAAACAATTTAAACCTTATTTCAACACTCAGATGTAGGTATTAGATTTTGAAATGTGACGTCACGAAACTTGGGTCCCCTCCCACCCCTTATCACACAATGTCACACTTTGTCGACCCCCTCGCCCCCTTAACGTGTGACGTACTTTATGGATGACCCCTTTGACCCCTTAATGTTCAGAAATATTGATCTATAAAAGTGTAAATTTTGTAGGCGGTAGGTACATACCTATACCTACGTATCCTAAGCACTCAGTTTTGGACTGGCCACATAGTCGAGGTAGCGTTTATCAACTACTAGGTATATAATAATATATATACCTAGTAGTTGATAATTAATAATTTGTATACTTATTTCATTACTTTCTGATAGTATCCCATTTACTATTATCCTGTCCCGGGTCCCGCGCTTGTGGGGAGCCACCCGAGTCCTTACGGCCCAGTCTGACCATGTCTCCACTTACAGCCAAAACTCTAAATTCTGAAAATCTGCAAAATATCTCAAATATAACTTAATGAAAGCATATAGGTACTTATAACGAATTTAAAAACGAAACTATACGATAAGACTGAATAGACTAATTTTTTATGAGTAGGTACCTACCTAGTGGCAATTAACTCACTAGGCGTACTGTTAAAATCTTTACGCAAGCGTCGAAAATAAGCAGCATTGATAACATTGCAGGTACCTACTGTACTTAATCTAGAGCGTGGGCATAAGAAGTACGGAGCCCTATTTGTGCATGGTCCAACGTGCACTTGACTTGGCCTTTTTTTTCGTCGAGCCGAGGCTAAACAACACTGTTTAGTCGCAAGTGAGTACGGCAAAAGGGCGGGCGGAGACGATCGATAAGGCGGGCGCGGCGCTGCAGTCGGCGACGGCCTGCCTGATGTCGGCGCGGCCGCCTCTCGCCTGAGCTTAGCCGAGAGTCGAGCGAGCCTCGCCGTGCGTCGCGCGCCGCGTCCGCCGCCGCCGACCGCAACGTCGCGCCGCGGCGCCACTCCGGCACTCCGGCAACCGCTCGCGCCGCGATACGACGCGCGACGCGACCATGCGCGGCGATCGCGCCGCCCGCGACAACCGTCACAACAAGGATCATGACAATCTAAAATCATCTCTTAAAAAAGGCAGTAAATCCAAAAAGAACAGAGTCATCTTTGACGAGAGCGCGAATGAATTTTTCGAAGCTGACTACATTATTGTCGTACGCGATGAGTGCGGATATTCAGATGAGGGTGAGAGCGAGGAGTGCTCCGGGTGCGGTGCGTGCGAGCGCTACCAGGAGCCGGAGACCGGAGCGCTCAGTCCTCCGGAGGGATACAAGGACATGGGGCTGTTCAACCGGGACGGCACGCTGCGGGAGCAGGCGTGGTGGGAGACAGGCGACGTGCTGCTGGTGGGGGAGCACTCGGGCACGGTGTTCACGCCGCAACACCTGCAGCTGCTGCGGCGGCTGCAGCGCGAGCGCATGCTCCGCTCCACCATCTGTGCGGACTGCGACGCACACGCCGCGCTCCACCAGCCGCTCGGTGAGTCACCTCTACCCCGGCGAAGGACGAACGCTCTCCGGTCACCCGTTCTTAGCCCGCAGATATGTCTGGACCAGACGACTAATCCGCCTATCTAGTCCTGTCGCCTGTGGGCTTCCAAATATAAAAAAATCTCGTTTGAACTTACGAAATCCTTACAAATGCCTTATAGATCTCAATCCGCCGCAACAATATACCTAAAAAGAAATAGAAGTAGGTAGGTATCTATTCTAGAATTTAGAGGTTACTATAAACAGTTCACTGAGTTACATTTGGATCATATATTAGATATTAGTTTTTCCCGTGGGGATTCCGGGAATTGCCTGCATTAGCTAAGGAACGCCTGTGCAAAATCTCAGACACCTAGCTTAAGTAATTTTGGCTGTGCGTTGTACCTATGTCAGACAGTCAGTGAGCTTCATCTTTTATGTAACTACTTACTTATTATTATTATTATGATATAGGTAAGATAAAAAGAAGAAAAGAAGGATCCAAATACATAACACCCATTGGTACCAATAAGTCTTTTAAAGACGTTGATATAATATGGATACTGGAATCCTATAAATCGAGCTTTCCAAAATTAAGGGATCTATTTTCTTATGCCGTTTTCAAGAAATCTATAATAAATAAAAAATATGTACTTACAGGTATATTAATACAAATATTGTTCGTTGAATAATTATAGGATACATATAATTGAAAGTACTAGTCTTAAAATTGTGTATACCTACACAATATTGTAAAATTCCTTGGCTAGGTAAAAATTTATGGATTTGTCAGTTTAGGTTTCAGAACTCATTTGTTCGGTTCGATACGGTAACGGCGGGTTGCGATTTTCTGACTTCGAACTTGTATCTAAAATGGAGTCAATTTCAAAATTTACCCTTTTTCATTTTTTTGCACGAATACGGGCGACAGTGCTACTGCGGATGATGGTTTATGAGTGTTTTTGTATTCTAGTGAAACCTTATGAGAACCAACCCGCTATGTCTATGGGTTACCTATCTAAAAGTGCAGTTACACGAGCAACTTTTTTACGGCAATTTTAGGGCGGCAACTATAGGCATCTTCCTCTAACGTACGAAGTTAAAGTAAGACAGCTATAGTTGCTGTCTATAAATTGCCGTCAAAAGTTGCTCGTGTAACTGCACTTTAATACGTGGTTCAGCAAAGACAAAAATACTTATTTCAGCGCATTATTGGAACACCCTAAAATCAAAGTAATGTAGTTGAAGTATGCAATACAACACAAATAATTTTGTTTTTATAGCAAGAAAACTGCCTAAGCGAGTGTTTGCTGCTGAGCTAATTGACCCTTGTTGTGGGTACATTGATTCACTATGTTCATTTTTTTATTATTTTTGTAGCAGTTGCGAATATGGAAGCGCTTAATTTATCTAAATCATAAGCAATGCCAAGTGAAACTATTTCGTGGAACAAGTGCCGTTCTGGTAAGTAGGGCGTTCTGTTTCTAAACAATCGGAGTCTATTGTCTGCGGCCTGCTACTTATCTTGGTTATCATGGTTCATTTGGAAGGTTTTTTAATGATTTACGATTCAGTGAAGGTTGCCTGTCTTCTTAGCAATATCGTTAGCCAATGTTTTGAAATCATGAAGTAAACATGCCGACCGCATGAAGGATGCGCACATTACATTACACAAGATTTGGAAAAAAAATTGATTTTTATGAATGACTTTTATTAAATTGGATGTGTTGTTGAAGCCTGCTGTGTCCCAGTGCCAAGCATAGGCCTCGACCCACTTTTACCATATCGTCCGTTCTAGGTTATGTCTGAGTCTGACCAGTCCTTGAAGACTAACTTTCTATCTAACTCGTTCCGCCATCGCCACCGCATTCGAACTCGTTCCCGACTCGATTCAATCAATTCGTCCGATTAACGACCTCTATAGGAGTATAGAGGTGTTTGGGGAAACATAACCAAGTATTGTACCTACCTACCTACTTGTAACTTACTAAAGTTAAGTAACTATTCGTTTTATAACAACGCCAAATAGCGACCCGCTACATATACGTCGAGAAGGTCCTTCAGAACGCTCCTGCTCAAAACTCCAGAATTTTAAAATACCTGATAGCTGATATACCGGATTTCGGAAATAACAACTCCCGAAATACCAGATTCTCAATATAGGTACCCGTTTCCTGATAATACCTACCGGTTTCCCAAAACACCTGCGCCTCTATTCGGGAACGCTAAGTGATTCTGTAGCGATTCGTGAGCGAGATTTTTCATCTCGCTCTTACGCATTACGCGTCGTGCGGAAAAGTGGGATGAGAAATCTCGCTTACGAATCGCTACAGAATCACTTAGCGTTCCCGAATAGAAGCGCTGATTTAATAAATATAAAATTAAAATAATAAAACAGCTATCTGGGTCTGTATTCGACATTGCCTAAACGATATCGCAAATTATTTTGCTTCGATATGGTATATGGTAGCTCTTATTACCATGACAACAAAGGCGACCGCATTGTGAAACTATCGCGATATCAATCGCTTAGGCAATGTCAAATAGAGGCCCTGCGCCTCTATTCGGGAACGCTAAGTGATGTTGTAGCTACTCGCGAGCGAGATTTCTCATCCCGCTCTTCTGCACGACGCGTAATGCGTAATGCGAGATGCGAGTCTCGCTTCCGGGTCGCTGCAGTATCACTTAGACGTTCCCGAATAGACGCCCTGGAATCGTAATCACCAGCCCTAACATGCATGCCACAAAGATAAATTAGAACTGTTTATCTCTATGACTATCTCTTTCGTCGGCACTAGTGTGAGAGAGACGTCTTGTAAAACGTTACGATGCATTCCAGAGGCGGGAGGGGGGTTTGAACTAACATTTTTTTAACCCTTCAGGACGATCGCGTTCTCCCACTCATTTTTGGAATGACCCCTTGAAATTTTACTAGCGGGAAGGGGGGTACAGAAAAACGTTACGGCGCGTTACATGGGGGGGGGGGGGGGGCAAAAACTCCAAATATTGCGTTACGTAATACTTGAACGCTCCCTAATTTAACTTCAAAAAGTATGACTTCATAGCAATATTGTATATAATATCCGGAATTCTTTAAAACAAACATTTTGGTTAAGTCCTCTTAATTTTCTTTAACCTGGGCGTTATTATGTTAGGTATATTGGCTGTCTTCAACTGAGCCGGAAACATTGGATTTGCACGTCTTAAAAATCGCCTTGTACGTATGTATAATAAACATGTACATATGACATCGATGGCGTAGTGGTAGTGCAACTAACTATCTTCTGTGCTGCACATTCGAGTCCTAATAAATAGGGGCAAATTTTGTGCACGAGGTTCAGTATTTATTACGTTCTGCATTTATCTATTTAAGAACCCATTCATATCGTCGTCTAGTACCCGTAGTGCAGGAAATCATAGTTTGGGTCGTTGGGGTTGTACACTGTGACAATGATCAGATTATGAACCTGCCATGGCCCACTTGCTGATAATTCGGCAAGCAAAGCAAACAAAGTTTTGGATTTATTTATAATAGTAATTTTGAAAGATATTGTATATTGTTAATAATCCATTAGGATTTTCTGTATAATTTGGAACTTCTAAGAGTGAAGCTAAGAAGTCCCAGAAGCGTAATTTATCATGTTTAGCGGCAGACATGCAAGAAAGTACATTGGCATAGTGCTACAATAATTTGCGCTATTAAGTCCGTCCGCTGGATTTGGATTCTACGTCTTTTTGATAAATCCTTCCCAAGTGCTTGCACCACTGCAGCTTAATTAACGAATGATACTTTAAGTTTGAAAAGAGTTGAGTTTCTTTCGGCGCTTCTTCTGAGCACTCTTTGAAACGCTGTTGGATTCAGACATGTGAAAGGGCCCGTGTAGCCTACTTGCACATTAAAATAAATATAATAGATTTAAAGAAAAATCACATTACTTTTGTGCTATTAAATTTATAGTTTAATCAGTTTGAGCTGTACGTTGTTTGTGTCAGTTCCTTTTATATACTGGACGGATAAAGTTGCATACTATTTATTAAATTTTATGCCTCGGCTCTTAAACATGGCCATCGGAGAGAAAACAATTCTACAATCTCAAGTTTCGTTATTCAGCTGTTTTCATAACACGTTGATGAGTCACAGACCTGTTCCATTCGTAAACAGTTTTGTAATTAGATAGGTCTATCTATGTACTCGTATACGTAATATAAACGAAGGTGCATGTTGGCCTCAAATACGCTTTTGTTTATACAACGTCATCCAGAAGTCAAAAGAGAATGATTAATTTAATAAGATATTGTAAGCGTGGCTTACACCAAAAACTTTAATATAAGTATTTCAATCTTTATACTTTTGCGTTTAAGCTGCTAATTTATCTACTTATACACTCACTACTTGACATATGATTTTCCCCAAAAGTTTCAAGGTCTACTCATGGACCAATGAAGCCTACTTTGTCGTGATAGTTTTCCTTTTAATGTCGTTGAGATTATTAGAGTTATTTATATACTTCCGTAACGGTCCCCAAAGAATTGGTTCTGAGTAAGTTATGGCGTCATGCTTCATAAAGGTGCGTCCACATCTGACGAACGGGCGAATGCGCCTGTTTGCGAAAGGCTCGCTAACTGCGCACCTGCATTATAGTACTAAGAGCAGGGCGTCTATTCAGGAACATCTAAGTGATATTGTAGCGACTCGCGAGCGAGATTTGCATCCCGCTCTTACGCATTGCGCATCGTGCGGAAGAGTGGGATGAGAATCTCGCTCGCGAGTCGCTACAATATCACTTAGACGTTCCCGAATAGAGGCGCAGTTCGCGTGTCGCTCCTGTGCCGCTTGCGCGTCGCTCCAGCGCAAGCTACGCGCCGTGCGTGTACAGCGCTGGCGCTGCCTGCATACAGCGCGCGCGCGCTTTTGCTTCCTCCCGCCCGCCATAAGTGCACGCGCATTTATACGAGCCTTGTGCTACTTGCGGAAACAACGAACGGCAACAAAAACGGCGCGCAAACAGTCACAATAACTTCACGTGGGCAGCGCTGTGCGCTGTGCGCGAGCTGTTGGCGAATTATGCGCAAGCGACGCATTCGCGGTGCGTTCGTCAGATGTGGACCTTATGTTTTTTACGCATCGTTCGAGGTTTTATAAGAAAAAAAATATTTTTAACAACAAAAAAGAGACTAATTTATAGAAAAAAGTAGGTCTACCTACTTCTTTTTCATTACGGGGCGGAAATCATAATCATAGCAGCGTTCTCTAAGGTCGCAAGTTGACATGTAACCTCCAGCGTTGTTCCAAATAGTTGGACTCACTATGAACATTCAGGCTCGCGCGTAAGTCTGCCTCTGGTTATCGGTTCCTGTTTACCATAAACTTGTTAGGAGTTTGAACTATACCCCCTCTTACCTCGCGGCAAAGTGGCAGGCGCGGTCGCAGACTGATATTTTGGGGGGCGGTCACTAATAAAATAATAAAATATGTCTAGTAAATTAGACTATACTTTAAGACTAGACTTTTTATTTTATAAGTTTTAGAAGATTTTCCAATTTGACGTGTACGATTTTGAGGGGGTCATGTCCCCTGTGATGTCCCCTTTCGGACCGCGCCTGCAAAGTGGTTGATGACAAAGGTATCACAGCATTGACTCTGGTAATGTGTTCTAGAAAGCAAGCAACTTATTTTAACTGCATATACTCGTACATGCTAATTTTACTAAGTTTTAAAGGGATAAGTTTCAGAGTCTACGTACAGCTGACAGAAGTATAATTGAGAACGAATAATAATACTCATCTCACGAATCATAAGCTTCGAATAATTAAAAGCAAGCCTGGCACTAAAAATTAACTTAAAAATCGGGTCAAGAGCGAGCCATGCTCAATAGTGTTCCGTACCCATTATAACTCCGAAAACCATAACTTCTGCTAGTGTTCTATTCAAAGTTATTTGGGATATTTTTGAAGAATTTCAGTAGGTATAAACAAGGTAGTCGCTTAAGGTTTTTTTTAAAGTTGATTTTACAGATTTCGCTTGTCTTCCAACAGAAGTTACAACTTTAGAGCTATATATTTCTATCTCCCTTCCTCTCCTCTCCTCACGAGCGTAAACTGTAAAATCAAAAAATCTAAAAATCCCAAATGAGGTCTCGTTTGGATACCTCAATATAGAGCTAAAGTTGTAAGTTCTGTTGGAACATGAGCGAAATCTATAGACTCAAAAAGGTATCCCAACGACACCTCATTTGGGGTTGTATAAAAAAATCGGTCATGTGCGAGTCTGACTCGCGCACCGAGAGTTCCGTACTAACCTATGAAAAAGAGACAGTACCTTGTACGTACGGAACCCTAAAAATTACAAATATTACATATTGATTATTTTAAGAGTGTATTAAGCCATCGAGCGACAAATTGAATTGTTATGAGAAGTCTTGACAATTTAGTTAAATTCGATCCACAAACCGAAGAAGTGTTTAGCCATGGTAAGATGTGTCAGAATTGCGTAGGTAGTTTAGTACTTCACATGAATTTATAAACGATTTCAAGGATAAAATGGATCAAATCTATTGACATCATGACCCATAAGTAATGAATCTATTTTAATACAGACAGGATAGTTTTGGACGTGCGGTTTGGCTCCCACTTTATTAATTAACTTGTTAAGGCCCAGCACGTCTAGCACGACATGCACGCGAGTCGTTTGTCGCTCAGTGCGTCTCTGTCAAACTAGTCAAAAATGTAAGGAACGCACTGAGCGACAAACGACTCGCGGGCATGTCGTGCTAGCCCCCCAGACTGGCTGCGCTGTCGCTGAACTCGCTGAGGTGACCGCTTACCAAGATCACGTAGCTACCCGAAGCAGTGCGTCAAAAGGTTGCGAACACCGCGCCCTTCGCGATAGACGAATTCGTTAAACATATACCTCATCAAATGTTGTTTGAAAAGTTTTGGGAGTATGTGTATAGTCTCGCACCTAAGCTGGCTTCATGAAGAACGATTAAAAAAAC
This sequence comes from Tortricodes alternella, assembly GCA_947859335.1. Classification (NCBI taxonomy): domain Eukaryota; kingdom Metazoa; phylum Arthropoda; class Insecta; order Lepidoptera; family Tortricidae; genus Tortricodes; species Tortricodes alternella. Next base: position 12,626,080 of record OX401970.1, on the reverse strand, counting down.
CGGACAAGTGCGTTCTTTACACGATTATCTGAAATTTCCTATGTTACTGTAAATACAATAGACTTCTTATAGGTTTTCCTATAATATAAAGCTAAAGCTCTATTTACTGCAAAATTGTAGCGTTGTAGTCAGTGAATATAACCAATTTTCTTTCAAACTTGGCACCCATTGTGATCTCAACTCTCACTCCTTTTTAAGGGTAAAACGGGACCCTGTTACTAAGACTCCGCTGTCCGTCCGTCTGACCATCTGTCACCAGGCGGTATCTCGTGAACCGTAATCGTAAGACAGTTGAAAATTTCACAGATGATGTAATTCTGTTGCCGCTATAACAACAAATACTAAAAAACAGAATTAAATAGATATTTAAGCGGGCTCCCATACAACAAACGTGATCTTTTTGCCGTTTTATAGATAATGGTACGGAACCCTTCGTGCGCGAGTCCGACTCCGGTTTTTTCACATTTATGTTTTGATCTGATATCAGAATTTTTTGTCAAATTATACTTATCTCTTTTCTTTATTTAAATAAAACATCATTGAATTACTCTAAATATCTAACCTAATTTAAGTTAAAGTAAAATTGTCCAACAATAACAAAACAAAAGTTATCGAAAAGTTAGAAACAAATAACTTTGTCTTCTATACCAACCCTTAATGTAACGATTTCTGTTTTTTTTTTCTATGCTTACATCCAATAACCTACCACACTATTTTTTAACTTCCCAAGTCAACTGGAGTAGTCTAATGTTTTGATCTATCATGTCAGTCAGTCAGTCTGTGATAAAAATAGTGATTTTCGGATGTCATTATCTCGTAAATGGTTGGAGGCTTTTTATAGAAATTTAAGATTTAGCAATTAAAAGACAGTCTTACTAGACACGCAAAATTGCAAGTGTGTCGTTCAATTAGATTTGAAATTATGGGGGGGGGGGTCGAAAATGTCCCGAAATGGTTCGTGTTATGTAACCTACGGCCGGTGTGTCGCGAAGTTTGGCTGACACTCCGTGTGTCTAGATAACCTCGACTGTGCAACTCATTCTTACTTCGAACCTATAGCCTCCAACTCCAATAAGGCGCGGTCGACAAATATCTCGGTGAAAGTGGCTCATTTTATACTCTTGTTGAACAATCTACTAACTATTGTACAGTTTACGATGACGCCATCCGAATCTTTGCGATTAAACGCAATGCGATGTTTTTTTTTATACCAGCCAATGAATAAATAGGTACGAAAAGTTGATAGACTGTATTTTCGTTTTATTAGTCGCGCGTTGAGCACTTACGTTTTGAAGGAACTGTGTTAGCTTAAGAGCCCATTTTTTTAAATGTCAATTGACTGACAAACGAGCTGACAGCCCACCTGATGGAAAGTGGTCACCGCCGCCCATGGACATCTGCAACACCAGAGGTGCTGCCAATGCGTTGCCAGTCTAGGGAGGATGGGGAATGGGGATGGGATGGGGATGAGGGAATAGGCCTCCGGATCTCGTCACTCACCGTACGAAACGCAATAGCAAGCTATTACTTTACGCCGATGTTCTGTGAGAGTGGTACTACCCCGGTCGAGCCGCCCATTCGAACAGTAATCATCTAGTGAGGATTACTGTTTGGCTCTACCACTTGTCACTAGTATCTAGTATGATCGATTTCCTAAAAAAACCAAACCTCATCCGAAAGAGCATCAATTTCTCTGTAAGAAAAACCGCTGCTGCATTTTCAAAATAGTGGTTGCTGCAGCGATTGAAGGTCGCCCTCCGCGCAGCTGCTTTCGGCGTTTCAATTCAGTTTTGTGAGCAATCACCCGGTTCCTTTGTTTTGTACGGATTGAATACGCGTGCCACGGTCACGTGTGAATAATTTCACGTATCGTTGATTGTTCAAACAAATTAAATCGGCATATTGCATGTGATATTGTTCGATTTTTGAGCCGTTTTAATTCTTTTTCTTCCTACTACGTTTTAATTTCATCATAATGGCCTTAAATACTCAGCACAAAGCAGCTCTTATTTGCTCTAGAGCAAATAAAGTTGCATACAAATTTCATTATTGCACTGTTTTGTATTTTTTTTTAATTTGGTTGGTTGATCAAGAAGTTTACACCAACAGCTACCCAATCCGCCCATTCACAGTCCGACGAGACAGCCGACCACTCTGCTGTGGACTTACTGTTAGCAAAAAAAAAAACAGGCCACATATTGGCGGCCATATCGAACTGTGATTGTCTCGTCTAAAATGATATGCTCAAAGTACTGGCTGATAAGATAGTATGGGTTACAAAAAGATTTAAAAAAAAATTGGCATAATATGACAATTAATAGACTAGATACAAGATTTCTGTGAAAATTTTCGGATTTTCGAATTTAGCTTCAGAACCAATAGACCGATTTTAATAAATAGGGTATCTTAAGATTCGGGGAGAACGTGCAAGTGTCATAGGCTATATAAAAATTCTAAGGGTGCGTCATAACAGGTGCCAATATCCTTTTTACTTCACTAGTTGGGTTTAACTGTACCTTTACGTTTTTTACCAACTTTTAGCAGTAGTAGAAAGAAAAGCAGATTATGCACCTCGCATCAAGTGATTTGTTATTGCGCTCGTGTTTTTAGAGCCCTCACTAGCGTTCGGGCTCCAAATCAACACTCGGCGCAATAATGAATCACTTTCTGCTTGGTGCAACAATCTACTATTGTTTTCAATTTTAAGGATTCCGTACCCAAATGGTAAAACGTGACGTCCGTATGTCTGTCCGTCTGTCACTAGGCTGTATCTCATGAACCTTGATAGTTAAACAGTTGAAATTTTCACAGATGATGTATTTTTATTGCCGCTATAACAACAAATACTAAAAACCAGATTAAAATAAATATTTAAGGGGGCTCCCATACAACAGACATGATTTTTTTGCCGGGTTTAGGGTTCCGTACCCAAAGGGTAGAACGGGAGAAAGATTCCATTACATACATACATACATACCTACATACATGAATGTATGTATGTAATAGAATCTTTCAGCGTAATTTTAACCTACTTCTAGTGGTGGTAAATATCTGAAACCTTGCAAGTGTATGCAATACGGATGACAATACAATAATTTGATACCATCGAGCTGATCTGACCATGGAGCCAGGAGGTGGATAGTCGAACTCTTCAATGACTACTAGTAACCCCCTCGAGTTTGGGCTAATTTGGTTTGAAATGCGGATGACAATACAATAATTTAGTTCCATCGAGCTGATCTGACCTGGTTTGTCAGCCAGGAGGTGGATAGTGGAACTCTTCAATTACCACTAGTAAACCCCTCGAGTTTAGGCTCATTTGATTTGCAATTCCGATGACAATACAATAATTTGGTTCCATCGAGCTGATCTGACCTGGTTTGTCAGCCAGAAGGTGGATAGTGGAACTCTTCATTACTACTAGTAAACCCATCGAGTTTGGGCTCATTTGGTTTGGTTTGACGAGTCCAATAGGTATACCTTAGTAATGAGGGTATTTTAGTGCGTTACTGACAACGTGTTTATTTTTTAGTCTTTGAGAAAATTATAGTTTAATAAAAACTAAAAAACACGCGTTTTGATATTGTTTAGAAGCATTTCATATAGTATATTCAAATGACTGACCCGGATTGAGTGGATTGACTTTGTAATGACGAGGCAATGGACAACAAAAATGTTTGTACATATTTTATTCTGCTAGTTATGACGCTGACAACTGCCAATGACCTTGAGTAATCGGTCACTGTCTGTTTGCATCGGAGAGAACGAGAAGCACTGTAGCATTTACTTATATGCAGATAATCAAAACTTATGAATTATATACGTAAACACAACACGTATAAAATAAATCGGCAAACTTTTTAGTATTGCCGTGATTTAATAATTATGTTGCTATTAATTATAAACCCATAAGTTAAAAAAATTAAGATAGAACAGTTTATAGATTTTAGAAGTAAATTCTCGATTTTCAGGGTTCCGTACCCCAAAAGGAAAAAACGGAACCCTTAAAGGATCACTCGTGTGTCTGTCTGTCTGTCCGTCTGTCACAACCAATTTGCTCCGAAACTACTGGACCGATAGAGTTAAAATTGGGTACGCATTGTAAGTTGGTGCCCTCAACACTGATGTGAAACGTAAATAAATGAATTTTAAACATGGGGGCCACAATTTGGGGCTAAATTGTAAAATTAAACTATAACAGTTTTGCAAACTATATCGTGTCATCAGATGAAGGGCGTGATTTAAGAATCAAATATATATTTTACAATTTTAAGATAAGTTGCTTTGAAGTTATTTAGCAAAATAGGAGAAAATTTACCATTCTCCCCCTTATTTCCGAAACTACTGGGCCTAAAATTTAGAAAAATATTCAGAAAATGGTTCTTCATCTATAGATTACAGGAAAACCTGTACCTAAGAAGTCTATAGTGTTTAAGGTACTCGGAAATTTCCGATAATCATGTACCCTCTCCACGCGAGTTTAATTCGCACTTGTTTTTCCGGTTTTATTTTAATTTTATAGAATCGATATCATCAAATTGTGTTTTTGAAATAGCAAATTATTCAATAATATAAAGAATATTAACACATATTTGTTTGGCTTTGCCAAATCAAATAGTTTTTGTTGAAATACTGTTTCAGTAAATCTGATTTAGGTCTTGTCAGCGCTTTAATTAGTTTAAGCAATTCAAGGGATCTATTTTATTATTTTTTCGCAGGCTTTTATTTTCCTATAGAAAGATCATTTTTCATAGGTTTTTGTTCTGTTTGATGTTAATGTGACGTCATTCAGCCGATCGTCTGAATGATGTCGCTGCGACGTAGAATGAACAATTTTTGAAAATGATCTTGAACAAGCTTAAAAAATACATGTGGAAAAAGTGGTTGTTGTCAATTGGTATGCTCAGAAATTTCTATAGTTATACTATGACACCGTGTTTCTAATTCAAAACATTCGAAGCGCTCGACCAAGCAGAAAAATATCCCATCTCATTGACAAGGATCGATTCAGATATAACAATAACAAGCGAAGTTTAATAAGAGCCCATTGAAATAATTTCTTTGGTTTATACATAATTGAATCTGCCAAAATCCCTTGAATTACCTGAAGAGAAAATACTGTGCCGAGCACAAATCACGGTCTATTACACTTCTTTAGCGGCAACTGGAGGGCAAAAACGCGAACGGCACTTGATACAACGTCTTTCTGACTCACTGCTATATGACCTAAATGGGTTAATTTTAAGCCCAAAACGTCCCGCCCCCGCGTCATGGTCCAACGTCCTTTGATGTTTGTCCGAAAATCCGACACGTTGCGATCGATCGTCACCGATCACTGGTAATTGCAAGTGAACACGTTCGCGATCGCTGTATTTGCCCATCATGGCCGATGGTGTAAAGTTGCCATTACATTATACCGGGTGTTACATTGAAATCGGTCAGTATGGGAAAGTCTGAAACTATAAGACATGCGAAGATCTGTTCTAGGAACCATGTCATCGATTTTAATAAGAAGAAAAACCGCATTCATACTTCTAAAAATACTAATACTAGATAATACTAATACTGTTGAAAATAAAGTTGTTCTCTTACTTCTGCCGACATGTCTCCTAGGGCCTCTAAAAGATCTCCTAAGATTGCAAGGTACTTGAATCTATCCAAATGTCCACCATGGTTGTTCTTCCCATTAAAATCGATGACATGGTTCCTAAGAACAGATCTTCGTATGTCTTATAGTTTCAGGCTTTCCCATACTGACCGATTTCAATGTAACACCCGGTATACTTAGTGGGTTCGTGTCTATAAGCACAGATCTCGATTCGACTATATATCGATACGACTAAATCGCGATTGGACCAGATATCTATACCTTAGCCCAGTTCTCGATTTGACTAGATCGCGATTTGACCGAGTCTCGATTGGACTACATCTCATTAAGGCTGCATTACCATTTGACTAGATCGGTATTGGACTATTTATCACGTTGGCTGATAATGATGATGCAGTGTATTGTATTATGGAAGTACAATTCCCTGTAGAAAAAGAATTACACAATGCGAATTAAGTTTTCCAAAAACTTACAACAGATTTTAATTTATTTCTTTATAAAAATTTTAAATACCGATCTAGTCAAATGGCAATGCAACCTTATTGAGATGTAGTCCAATCGAGACTCGGGCAAATCGCGATCTAGTCGAATCGAGATCTAGACTTATAGATATCTGGTCCAATCGCGATTTAGTCGTATCGATATATAGTCGAATCGGGATCTAGGCTTATAGACACTAACCCACTTAGACTTACATTACATTGGGTCCAATTCGAAAGAGTGTCTCCTAAATGTAAAATTCCCTATAAGTACTCAAAATAAGAAATGTGTACTTAAGCCGATTTTGTATGGCACCAAGTTGTCAAAATCGAGTATGACGTTTCTTATTTCAAGTTAAGCTACTTTTAAATTTAGAGAACGTACTTTCGACAACTAGATCGATGAGTTTAAGATGGTTGAACAAAGATCAAAAAAGCCGGTCAAGTGCGAGTCTGACGCGCGCCAAAAATTATGAAAAATAGACAGAACCTTGTAGGTACGGATCCCTAAAAATTAAAAAAAAATGGTTTTTAACAACCGTGTAACCATTTACAATCTACCTATGAAATAAGACAAAAAATTACTGTCGTAAGCTCCTATCTCCGTGCAACCGTCGAGTGTGATACGACCTTGCAAAGGTTATTCCGTTAACAATTTTTTTTGTGATGTAACTATAAATTTAGTTTTCGGACTTTTTCCTTTACTTGTGCTATAAGACATTGCTTCTTGCCAAATTTCATGATTCTAGGTCAACGGGAAGTACTCTATAGGTTTTGATTCCCTTTTGATGCCCTTTCGAGTAACAAAATATGTGGCATAAATGACCGTATATTTTGATTGCGGTGATTTAGAAGGTTGATATTTTTCACAGCTTCAGGAGATTGCAAACTTGAGTATTTGATATTAATTTCAACTTGATACCTCCACGCGTTCTTGAGAAAAAGGTCTTGACAGACAGACGGACAAAGAAGTGATCATATAAGGGTTCCTTTTTCCTTTTGAGGTACGGAACCTTAAAAATGACCAGAAATAACTCTGCACTTTTATGGGCTTCAGTTACGGTTAAAACGTGAAATATCAAAAAGTAAAGGGCAATGAAACATTCCCATGAAAGCTATTCTCGCTCTGGTTGTTTTAGGATTTGTCCAATTTTCCCGTTAACTGTAAATACAATTTTGCCAAGCCACGCTCACTTCACGCCGCTGCAGATTAAAAACCGCCGACACTTTAACTAGATAAAATTGAGGATTGTTAATTTACTTTGAAAAGCTCTATTTCGAAATCAATTTCGACGAATATAATACTATACATCCTTCTTTAAAAACATACCTAGTACGCATTTGGACCTTGAAACTAGGTGAAACGAATTTAGAGTTAATTGTGCCACTTAACACAGCACTGTAGGGCTGGCGTGTACAGAAATACGGTGTTAATTTTATTGAAATCGATTCGATACATTTTGAAGTTTAATTTCATTTTGAGAGTTCTGTATATGAATGAAAAAAAAAAGAAATCGATACGATCACTTTTCTTCGCCTTTCCGTCTTTCCATACTTAAGGCTCATTGTTTAGGAACAGCTAAATGTAATTTAGCTTGATATTGGGGCCAATTCGAAAGGGTGTTCGCTAAATTTAAAAGTCGCTAAATTTGGAACAAGGAACGTCAAAGTCGATTTTTGGGGGGCAAAAGTTCCAAGCTTTAGTTTTTTGTGTTGTTTGTAAACTAATACTAGCTAACATACCAAATGTCAGCTTTCTAGGATTTCAGAAAGTTCCCTAAGAATTTTGATGATCAACAGTGAGTCAGGGTTTCAATCAGGGTTTTTTAGATATCAATAAAATCAAAACTATAAGAGCTATGCAATTGAAACTTTATAATAGCATCAGTGGCTTTACCATTCATATCATTGACAATTTCTAGGCGGGTACAGTGTGCCTATCATTATAAGAATAAATTACTTCTGAACTGGCATCCTTATTTTTCGCCCGTCTATCATAATTAATTGCAGGCGGCAGCTAGCTTAATTGCGTTATTTATTAGTTCTCGCTTTGCGAAAATAATTTGCTACTTACTTGCCAAAGCCAAACGTTCAATGAATATTAAACACCTAAATACCTAACTTAGAAAATTCTTGGCTCCGTTAGAAAAGCAAAGGTAAGTATATAAACCAACGGCAATCTAATCCGTAAAGATCACTAATAAAACTTAAATACAGGAAGGACCAAAATCATTGCAACAATCTCATCCAAATTTTATTTAGAAATTGTTAAGATCTTTGGTGAATTAAAGTTCTCCCTGATGCTGCTCATTCTAAGATGCTTTTGACTTTATATCCTCGAGTAAAACTTTTAATTAACAGCTTGAAGGCTTAGGACTACACGTGCCTATAAGACTTGCTTCTTATTTTCTTCTTCTTGCTTATGCTTCTAGTCTAGCATGCATTTTACTCGTAGTTACCTAAAGTATCTAATAACATATTTGTTTAAATACTTTATCAGCAGACTTCGATCCTTATTTACTTCGAGGTCGTTTTTCATCCGTTGTAAATTGTACATATTTGTAGTTTTCATTTCTCCAATAACTCTATTTGTAATCCGAAATTTCCGGCCGCGAGCGGTATACGTAAGAGCGATATGTAATACTATTTTCACGCCGCACGTGTATTCCAATAAACCCTTGACGTTACTGAAAAGCTATAAGCCCCAGTTACTTTTCAGCTTTTCACGTGTAACAAACTTTGATCTGGATAACAAAATCCTAGGAATCAAATATCAAAAAATTTGCACATCGTCGTTGCTGACGCATTTTTCTTTATCCCATTACTTTGTTTAATAATGTAGACTGTAGAATATATTTTTATCTACACCCATATCATAAAACCTCCATTGGTTAATCAAAAACCGTAGGAAATGACCACCATTTTGACAACCAATTAGGAAAAACTAGTGCTGCGATAAAGAAATAACATGACTTCTTTATCGTTTTTAGTAAAGAAATGAGATTAAATTTGGAACAGCTGTCAAAACTCAAGTGGGTCTCTATTCTAGTATCCATAGATATTAAAACAGTTATTGATACGAAACGTCAATTCAGTATGTTTTTTTAATATAAACTGCACAATATTTGATCTCGAGTGACGTGAGAATAGAGATTTCATCCGTTTGTCTATGATTTAAAAAAAAAAGTCTTGACGGAGGACCGAATCGGCGCCATGTTGGTGTTTTGCTGAACGAAAGTAGAATTAATTGAATAGAAATAGTTGTTTGTAATTTACATTTTAGTTGAAAATATGAATAGTAAGTAGTCTTCTCGGAGTGTGTGTGATGTGAAAATGCGCCGGATATCGGAAATATGCAGCCACGATTGCAACAAATAACTTGTTGCCAGAAAATATTGTTTCTGAACCCATTATGGAGGATTTATAATATGTGTGTAGATAAAGTTATGTATGCAAGTCTGCATAATTTGGCCTTAAAACACACGTGCGATCTTATTATGAAACTCGCCCATCGGCTCGTTTCATGAAAACCGCACTAGTGTTTTAAGGCCTATCATTATGCAACCGTTGCATAAACTACTAATTAACATATTTTCTTATGATGCCGGTACTTCATGTTTTTAAATGTTTAAGAATTCTGAATTACTTAGGTACTCATTTTAAGGGGTAATAGTACATTGTTGTAGAGGCTAGAAAGTAAGCGATAGATGGACGAGTTAGTTCGAGGGCTGAGCGCTCTCAGCCGAGACATTTTCATAGTGCTTTTTACGACTACTGCAAGGAAATAAAAAACAATATTCTTTTCAGTTTTCCTTTGTAGTTAAGTAATCTCATAAGGAATGTCTTACGTTTTCAGTGGTCAACACTGTAGATTTTTGAATTTGTATCCACCCGATAGCCTTTTCCAATCAAGTCGTATATTTTGCTAAGTTTTAATGTTCCAGTTTTGTTGCATATTTAGTGATTCTTTTAACATTGAATAAACACCCCATGAAGTACAACATCCACTGATGTTTAAGTTTTTAAGTTCGTCAAAATATGCTAGTAGAACACTTTCGGAGAATTAGAATAGTTTCTCCCGGGATTTCACGGACAAAAAATTATTAACGACCGAATTTACAGTTTCTTGAGTTGTTATAGACTAAAGGGTATCCATATCACTATCGGCACTAGAAGAATTAATTTTTATAATGTACTCGATTGCTTATGTAATTATTATCTCGCCACATTTATTTTTAAATATATTTTTATTCAACGAGTCCTTTCGAGTACATTAAGTATTATTAAGGAGTTTTTATGTCAACAACTTAATTATTACAAATCACGTATTCTCATTGGTCGATTTTATGTATTACCTATCAAATACACGATGTACCTACCCTGTTTGTTCGAATTGTTGTTTAAATCAAGCCTACAATAAAATTGTTGGCCTCGCCTGAGTACAAAGAAGACCTGTTTCATTCACGGGTACAAAACAACTTTTGCAGCTTCAATTGAGAGCATTCTATTAAGGAAATAGATCAGTGGTGTGATTCTCTAACGTGCGCAGCGGCTGATCAGCGGCTAAACGAAACTATTAATTTAGACTGTAACAACAAAGTCATTCGGTTCAAATTAGAATGTGTCCCTCAACGCTGTTCAGCCTTGTCGCCCGTTACATAATACAATGCTGAGCTCTTAATAGTTGTAGCGCTGATAAAATTCTAAGCGGTTATGAGCGAGTTGCCTACAAAGCAAGATGCCTAACAAAGCAAAATGCCTCAGAAGCAAAATGGCCAAAAAGCAAGATGTCTCAGAAGCAAGATGCTTAACAAGCTGGATGTCTAAAAAGCAAGATGTCTCAGAAGCAAGATAGCCAAAAAGCAGGATGTCTAAAAAAACTGGACAAGTGCGAGTCAAACTTGCGTGGAGAGGGTTTCGTAATTTTATGAAATTTCCTTACTTTGCATACCATAGACTTCTTATAGGTTTTCCTGTAATCTATAGGTAAAAAACTATGTTCTGTATTTATTTCAAATTTTTAGGTCAAGCAGACCATACCTTTCGGAGACCTTATCTCCGAAACTACTTGAATGGTCAATTTTCGCCTATTTTCCTAAATAACTTCAAAACCATTTATTTTAAAATTAAAAATACCGGACAATTTGTCTTCAAGACATTCAACTAGAAATTTTGCTTGGTCGTTTTAGCAAGTAGACCATTTTCCTAGACGGCATTCAACCTCTTAGACATTTTGCTTTGTAGGCATATACTTAGGCATCTTGCTTGGTTAGGCATCTTGCTTTGTAGGCAACTTGCTCATAACCGATTCTAAGCGAAACTGCATCAAACTTCATTTCTAGTTAAACGTTAGAGAGGCTTGAAAGCCGGGCAGGGCAATATCATTGTTGACTTATATAGTCTATAACGTAGTTTGAAGATGCAAACACTTTGGCCCTGTCCCATTAAGGAATAATAGGAGACCCCGTTCCCTATTGTTTCTCTCAGCTCAGAGTGCAGCGTTCGATGCTGCATTGTCCCGCACGATAGTTATTTTTGTGTCAGCCCCAAGCACGCCATCAAATAATTATTCTGCCTTACTAAATTTTTCGACCGAGCGAGCGAAGCGTCTCCGTTTCAGCTTGGGCAAAAATGCTTTCGTATGTCCAGCGGATGTCCGTCTGTCCATTTGTTCTCGTCTACAGGTCGCAGTTCGCAACCGATTCTCGTGAAATTTTGTGAGCAGGTTTGATAATTATATAGATTTTGTTTTGTCGATTCAGTTTTCAGTTTTTTTTCAAAATGGCGGAGATATGGGGGATATATTTTTGCAATTACAAACTTATTTGCGGTGTTGGTAAACTGACCCGAAGTATCGCAATATCAGTTTTCCAACGGCAAACTTAAATTTGTCGCGAGGTATAGCACGCTATTCGTGAATTCTTTTTTCGGTTTCTTTAATCTTTGATATCTTCTAAACTATATATTTAAATCATATAGTGTAAGGGACAATTTTGATCTACATTAAGGCCCAAGGTAGAAAATGTATTTGTATGGATAAAGATTAATACTGAATAGGAGAAAATAGCTTCGTAAATAACCTAATAATGTTTAATAAATTTTTTAAACATAAAAATGGTTACTGTGAGTCAATCTTAGGAGATAGACATATGGCATCGCGGACTTTTGTCTAGGCTTTTTAAAGAACTACATTATTTAGTACATTATTTTGATATATTTCTTAAGGTTTAACCAGGCGTCAGCTATTTAAGCGCCAAAAAATGGAATTTTTTGACGACTTGATTAAAATCATTGGATTTTCGCTACTATATTAAAACTTATTTAGAACGCTATGTGCATATAATCCTTCCCAATGAACCAGGTCGTCCATTGGTGAAAACCGCATCTAAATGAGATGCGTGGTTTAGGAGGAGTTAGCGGATATACAGTTATGTTTGTCGCGAGGTCTACAACTCACGGAGTCACTAGTATTAACAATATGATTGCTGTGCGTTATAATTATAGGAATCCAATTTACAGCTATTAATTAATCCTTTCCAATTTGCAATATGTATAATACTGGTAATGAAGAAACATTCATGAAGTTCATTCATCTGTTATAATACTGAAAGCTTTTGCCCGCGACTCCGTCCACGTAGAATTCGTTTATGGCGATTCCTTCGCGAACATTGCATTTTCCCGGGATGGATTATATGTCTGTCTCCATGACCAAAGCTACGTCCATACCAAATGTCAGGAAAATTGGTACCGTAGTTAGGCCGTGAAACTCCCTATCGCATTTATAATACTAGCATCCGGCCTCAACATCGTCCGCGTGGAATTCGGGTATAGTTATTCCCTCGGACCTTTTTGAATATTCCGCACACACACACACACACACACAAACACACACACAAACACACACACAAACACACACACAAACACACACACAAACACACACACAAACAAACACACCCACCCACACACACACACACGCACGCACACACGCACGCACACACGCACACACACACACACACATACACACACACACACTCACACACTCACACACACACACACACACACACACACACACACACACACACACACACATACACACACACGCAAACTTTCGCATTATCATTTAATAGTCTTCAAGGAAAAGTGACTGTGACATACGGACGGACGAACAGACAGACGGCCAGACGGACATGTTGAAACTATAAAAGGGTTTCTTGTTGGACTAGGAACCCTAAAAAGTGCTTAACATCTCGTCATTAAGGCGTTCGATGCGTTCATTGCAAGTGCGACTGAGATACCATACCTAGTATTAAAGTGAGAAAGGAAACCAGATATTTGTAATCAGCTTTGAATTATCCCACGTTTTATTTATGTTAGACAGATTACTGACAAAGCCTTTTTGTTGCTGGTAAACAGGATATCAAAATATACGGCATAATGCTTACTTGAGCTAAATGATTTCTCGGAATTAAAATGACCCGCGTTTGGTTTCCTCGCGCAAGTTGAGCTGTTAGCTGCCTACCGACACTGTGCAGTGCATAGGGATCAGATTCATAACAGAGAAACGTCATTGAGGCCACTTTTTAAACAGGGTGCAGACTGCAGGAAACATGTTTATCCCGAGGATATCCCGTTTTTTACTTCCCTTTCCGATATAAGCATCTGCCGTTCCGGTAATTGTCAGTTATGTCGCCATGATAAGTTATGCTAAATTCATGTTTTACTCTTTGTCGAGCGACTCCCGTGTTCAAGTGGTAGCGGATGCTTAAATATTAAGTGACTTTTACTGAGTAGCATTCAATTGATCCTAGCGATATTTTTTATGCATAACATTCATTAATAGTAGGTTATATTAATAGTAGGTTATCAAGTACTTATTTTTAAACAACATTAGTTATAGTGAAGATTCATAACATATCAGTTTGAAGTGTTGTGGTTAGCAAAAAAAGCTTTCTTTAGTCTATTGACGTAAAAAAATTCGCGGGCGAAAGTCATAAAGTATAAAAGTATCATATACTATGTATGTAGGTATATCTAATTATAAATATATAATAAAGGCTTATTCTGCTTGTCGGTGTATCCACTTATAACTTCTAAAATGATTAACGGATTTTGATGCGGGTTTACCACCGTTTAGAGATTTTTAGAGGAAGGTTTTATGTCTAAAGCAGACCCGTGCAACGATGAGGCGTGTCGCGAGTCATATTTTAAAGTCATAATTGATTAACATTTAAAGGTATAAAAACGTTTAAATATATGCAATTGCCAGTGGCAGTCTGTCCTCCTACACCCGTTCCCAATATTCAATCGTTTGCTTAGTAACCAGGGTTCGAAAGGATAATTATCAATGATAATTATCACGATAATTATCATGATAATTATCGTGATAATAACAGATCGATAATTATCATTTGATAATAACAAAAAATTTCGCTCGTGAAAGTAAACTGTAGTCGAAGTATTCGAACGTGTATTTCCGCACTTGCGTCTATCCGAACGTTTTTTTGTTTTTATTTATTTTTTGTTAGAATTTGTTATGAAACAATATAACATCGGAATTTCTAATGAAACAATATAATAAATAAATTTCTTATACTGGTGATAATTATCCGATAATTATTAAGAAGCATAATTATCTTGATAATTTCGAACCCTGTTAGTAACCAAATCTATCCGCGGATAGAATATAAGTAATGGGTGTTAAACGACACCATATAGCCGTTTCCAATATTCAATCTATGGATACATTTGCTCTACCAGTTAAAAATTGTCATTATTGTTTGAGGCAAACCGGAGGCGAATGTTTAATTTCAAACCGTAGTAACTAACTCATCAGCGGATTGAATATTGCGAAGAATTAGTTTATCACTGAGGCAGTGTTCTAATCAGAGTGAATGAGGCGGCGAGACGGTGAGCGCGTGTAATCGCCGTCCGCGCGGCCGCATCGATTTTCAACAATTCAGTAACCCTCGCCCCGCACGCCCCACCCCGCCCCGCCCCGCCCGGCGAGACAAATGAATGGAAGCTATCTCGCACCTTTATATATGTTAGCTTTTACCTCATTATGTGAGGTTTACTTACCAAGATTAGATGTATAGAATAATAGTATATTTCTTATTTATATGCACCTTGTATGTCAACTTTTAGCTGACATTATTTGGAAATAAGTACAGTTACAATCAACATCTTTTTACTTCTTTTTAATTCACGGAATTAAGTAAGTAGATGGTTCTACAACACAGTACAGTAACAAACATTTACAGTTGTTAATGAAAATATACTATGCATAAGTCTAATCAATGTGTTCCAGAGCATGACTGAAAAGTAGTGGTCTGTTTGCTGTCTGAGACATGTAGGAGTATAAAATTGTTAATAAATGGTTATCATGACCATTAACAATTTTAGGTCGTGTTCTGCCTAGTTTAATTTAAATCGTTATATCTACATCTACACATACCATTCAGAAACCATAAAAAATATCTCTTAGCTAGGTTCTTAAAAATACTCCTAGAAAATTTTCATTATATCGAATTAAGCAAGTCTACGTGATGGATGAGTTTGTTGTTACGGGGTCGGTCTAGGCACGCAAATAGATTATTCTGTGAAAGTCACAACCCGAAAGCCGGTAGGGGTCGATGACCAATGAAAAGAAAACCACCGCGTGTGCTACGAACTTCGTAGCTCGTAGAGCGTCTACTCGCGCCACACTCGCACCGTCTACGATTTCTTTACAAGACCTTGAGTAAACCACAACCCCCCTCTTACAGTCTGTGAAGACTTAAAATAGCTAGTGTCGCTATAGCGTAGTTTCGTCTATATTTTTCATGCGAAAATATTAAGGTACGAAGATAAGGGCGTATATTCCAGGACCATCGACTTTTTTAAAAGTAAATAAACGACTGCGATATAAGAGTTCATATATTTCATCACAGTGACAGAATGCCTGAGCGGTTTGAGATTGTTAAAATTAACTCTTTACCCCGTATTATAAGTTCAAAGAGTAGTGTTAGAGTTATGTTGTCTAAACCAATACATTTTACACATTTACAACTGTATGAAGTTTTATCAGTGAGGTAACTTTACACAGACACATTCGTTTGCGCACGTTACCTTTCACTTTTAATACAAACAATCGAGCCGACCGAATCTGTAGGGCAACGAAAACATCCTATTGGCACTTGCAAAGCGTCATTGAGAGTACCTCTCCTCGGCAACAATAAAAGGATTAATCGCATTTGGACAGAAACGTAGTTCAACTGATTCGCATCTGGCCATAATTGCGATTCGACAGCTCTCATGTCGGCAGAAACGCACATTGCATGCAACGCACCTGTACGGAAAAGTAAAAGGACAGACTTGCATTTGGCCATTATCGTGATTCGACAGCTCTCATGTCGGCAGAAACGCACATAGACAGACAGATAGAGTTACTTTCGCATATATAATAGTAGTAGGGCTTAGTTTCTGCGTTCAACTTCGTCCGTGTTAGATACGCTTTTTCGCGGTTCTCGAGACAAGTGCATTTCTTTCGGGATAGCAAGTAACCTCGCGTGTTAGTCCAGGTTAGGTTGGGTTCCGTAAATTTGCCTACATTACAAAATTCATACAATCATGTTGAGTACAGTATACATTCCCATCACATTCCTTTTTTCACAAAAGATAAAATATAGAGTAATATAAAAATTTGTTGTAATGAACTAAAGCGTACCTGCGGGGCGATTACGTTTCCGGGTTCCGCTGGGAAAATATTTTCCAACAATATGAATTTCGTATGGCTCGGAAATATTTTGTAACGGAAAAAATAAACTTAATCGCCCTACCGGTCTGATGAGTTTCTGTCGTAATGCGTTTTGGCCAAATACCTATATCACCAATTGAGTTTATGGTGTATAACATTTGTGGTACGGCGTATCAATAAGTTTGTAAGTGCATATTAACTATTATTTTGATTTTTTCAATTTTGTATTTATTTATGCGGTATTTCCCATCTAGCGGTGGATTTTTATAAAATCTTTTCTTAGGGTCTGTCTACAATAAAATAAACCTAAACCTGCCTAATTTATTTGTCGGTTTTATTCGTATTCGTAGTTGCCGAGATTTCGTGATTAGTTTGTATTTCGCTTTTATACACAGGCTGTCCGAAGAAGTAGTGTCAAGCGGAGGTGCAGAGGTAGAGCGGCTCCAGGGGTATCAGATTCAAATATGCGGCCCTAACATGCATGGCACAAAGATAAATTAGAACCGTTTATCTCTAAGTGCGTCTTTCTCACACTAGTGCCGACGAAAGAGATAGTCATATAGATAAACGGTTCTAATTTATCTTTGTGGCATGCATGTTAGGGCCGCTGATATTTGCTCCACGATTTTTAGGAGCTATGTTTTTTTTTTCAATCGGTTTATAAATGATGGAGTTCTGAAGTAACAAACATAAAAAAAAAATACAACTGAATTGAGAACCTCCTTTTTTTTGAAGTCGGTTTAAAATGGAATGCGGTTGACACATTAAATAGCGATTTAAAAAATTACATACTTTACGAAATCTGATACCTCCTTAGGTGTTCTACCTCTGGACTTCCACTTGACACTATTTCCTGGAATAGGTACCCTGTATAGATAATCCATTATATACCTTAGGCTCCTTAGACTCACGATAATCAGACAAATGCGAATGAATATAATGACCCATTATTCATTCAATAATGTCCACCCGTTTAGCTTAGCTAAGTTTCAGGGATTTTTCCGCTTCACTGACTCCACTACTTTACTCCTTAAAGAAATGTTTATCACTGGCATGTTGCTTTTGATCATCACATAGTAGTATATATTTCGGTGCGCGACATTGCATCGCCAAGTTACACATCTTGTAAGTGTAAACCTTTTTTTGCTTTTCATTAGTGTTTCGTTTCGCAGAGATGGAGTACGAGTACGACGAAGAGGAGGCGAGCGACGCAGACAAAGAGCTGCGTCCGGTGGTGCGGCGCACTGCCAAGCACATAGCCGCCGGGGAGGAGCGCCCGCGCACCAACTCCAGCCAGCAGACTACGCCTACTGAGGGTATGTCAGTCTTAGGTATATCATAACAAAGAGCTGCGTTCGGTGGAGCGGCGCACTGCCAAGCACAAAGCCGTCGGGGAGGCGCCCGCGCACCAATTCCAGCCAGCAGACTAAGCCTACTGAGGGTATGTCAGTCTTAGGTATATCATAACAAAGAGCTGCGTCCGGTGGTGCGGCGCACTGCCAAGCACATAGCCGCCGGGGAGGAGCGCCCCCGCACCAACTCCAGCCAGCAGACTACACCTACTGAGGGTATGTCAGTATACTATCAATAGTAGGGGAGCCCATGATGCTAAATAGTGATTTACTCGAGCGTCGTGGAGTAATTTTGAAGATTAGGTACCTAGATATTAAAAAGAAAAAAAAATAGTCTTAGTATTAGTAGTAAAAATAGGTTTTTTATACCCCCCTTATGTTAACCTGCTGCGCTTAATTAAATGCCATAATCCTTTACTGGGCTCCCCCACTATGAAATCACCAGTGACTAAAAGCAGTATCACAGATAAGGGTAACGATGAAATCACTATGAACCGAAGGCTCGTCGTATTCGTCGTATTTTTGAAAGTCCCACTGTCTACCAACATGCAGATATTTTACATCTTTTTTCATAGACAAGCGTAGTTATAGTTGCGTCCCATTTTACGGAGATAATTATATTTTTACACTGAATCCGGTTTTTGTTTCTCATACAAATGTATACGTCAGTGTAATTTCATTCAAATGCAGAATCAAACAATCTCGTGATTTCAATGACGAGTGGGAGCTCTCGTAGTGATTGATATCTGGCACGAGAATCCAGTCCACGATGCGTTAGAAAAATGCAAACTTTTGAAAAACACTCAATCAGTCATTGCGCTGACATATAGTCACTCGATGATATAAAAAAATCGAATCCCTTTTAGTAACATATCCTGTAAATGGACTGAGTGCCATGGCGGAATATGACTGAAAGCATCATAATTGGTTGCGAGCGCAATGCAGTATTTTTCAGTTTTAACAAACAAAATGATACAAACACGAAATAAGTGGACAACAGTTTCACTTCGGGCTGTTTTTTTTTGGGTTTTACAATTAAATGGATAGATAATAAATAGAAGCTTTTAAAAAGCGTCGAAATTATTCTAATGAAATTACTTATACTAAAAAGTTATAGACTAAAACCCGACTGTCTCGAGCGCACCCTTAGAATTCTTATATAGTCTATGACATCAGGAGGTAAAGTGGAACATACTATTTTTGATCTCATACATACATAATTATGAAGACGGAATATAGTACAATTCATAGACTGTTAAACCTTATACCCTCGTTATGACTTCGCGTAATAGGTTAAAAAAAGTGTTTTAAAATCAATACCGTTTGCAATGTTTTCACGACACTGCAGTAAGTTAATAACCGACTGGGATGGAATGGAATGGACTGGTGTAACTGGATTACGTTGATTGAACGTTCACCGGCCATTTTCCAGCTTGGCGTACCTATGAAGCTACATGTACTGTAGCACAAATGGGTTGCTAGGTAGAATATTGTGACTGGTTGAGTGTTAATGCCGGTTTGGATGTCATATTTACTCTTAATTTTAATTTTAAACTAATTAAATTACAACGTTATCGGCACTCGACCAGATCGACACATCTTGGTGCGCCGTAGCGCGCAACACATGTATTGTCTTGAATGAACAATATGTAAGAATATGCAGTGCTTCAAGTCTTATTTACCTTCAAGAGCAGAAGTAGTATCGATCCCCGTTACTTAATCTACCGATGAGCTGCACGGGTCCTTACAGTACATACTTACACTACTATGTTTGATAACATAGACATATATTTATGGTTTACTGGCATTAGGTACAAATGGAAAATCGTCCACGTGAAATAACCATTTTGAAATTGGGTCAAAAGTAATAGTATTCAAAGTGAATTTAGTCAAAATGTAATTATGCTGAAAAGTGTTTATAGCCAAATTTATTTTCGTTGTACATTAATTAATTAATTAACGAATAATGAACGTGAACGTTCAAGTGGAGGATTTTCCATTGGGACCGAATGACAGTAAACCATATTCATCATATTGATAAATTTTCACGTTCTAGTGCTTTGATTTTACTCGTACCTACTCGAATTCAACCAAATTTTTAGCATTGAAATTCATTTAAATTATTATTCGAATAAATGAGGGAATCAAAACGAAATAAATTACCGAAGTAGCTATTAAATAGTTATTATTAGCACATCAAATGTTATACGAAAAAATCCGTAAAAGAAAATCGGTACAGATATAGTGAATAATATGTTTCCATCGGTAAAACTCGGATCTCAATCGGAAGACGACGGGACCCGAAGTGTCAATTAACTATTGTATTAAATGAGTGACATGTTTATATTCCGTAACTGTAAGTGTGAAATGTATTAGAAAATAAATAAATAAATAAATAAATAAATAAATTCATTAATATTAAATTTTATTATTTACTATCAAATGTCAGAATGAAAAATGTCAGCATGGTATGATGGCTACTGGCTCCCAATTCTCGGTGTTTTCGTGATAATGTCGATTGCGAGATTAAACGTCGGATTCATACAGTTGTGTCAAATGACTGTATGCAATGACGTTTAATCTCGATTGTTGGATTATCTCGAAAGCGCCGAGAATTGGGGGCCTACTGAAGCTAATTGAGAGAGCACGATAAATACGAACTTTTCCGATAAAACACGATGGAAACTAATTATGCACAACATATGTAGTACTGTTGACCCGACTATACTACTATTTTTAGGGTTCCGTACCTTAACGGTAAAAAAGAAACCTTTATGGTGAGACTTCATTGTCTGTCTATCTGTCTGTCTGTCTGTATGTCACAGCCGTTTATCTTAGCAACTACCAATGCTATGAACTTGAAATCTGGAATAGTTATAGAACCTGCGTGCCCTTATGTATTGTAGGAATAAAATGAAATACTGAAAAAGGGGGCCAAGGAAGGGGCTCAAATTTAGAAAACCAAGCAATAGGGTCAAGTTTTGTTATATGAAAGGGTTTCTTTGCATAAGAATTTCAAAACTATATTTTTAAAAATTTTGGTCTGTATATTTTTACTATTTATCAACAAAAATGTGCAAAAATTTACCTCTTATCACCGAAATTTGCTAACCCAGAAATCTCAAATATTCACGATGAGAAGAAGTTTCAAATAGTTATGCCTTTCGAGAAAATTAAATAAAATGGAATAACCTTTGCAAAATGTATCACACTCGAAAGTTGCATAAAGACAGCAGCTTGCGAAAGTTATTCCTTGTTTTGTTTCGTAGATGGGTTTGAAATAGTTACCCGGTTATTAATAAATACCATTTATTTTTTCAATGCTATTATGTTAGCCGAGTAAAACTTGTGTCTCACCATCAGAGGCGAAGCGTGAGGGTAAGCCGGTGCATAATTTCTTAACTCAAACATTATTACTATTACGTAGGATGTTCCATAAGTGTTGCAATAGAAAGAATGTAACAAGTTTGGACATGTATGACTGAGAGTTGTATTAGACAAGCAGAAGACGGTCAATGCTACCTGGTACACTGATGTTTGTTTGCCGCAAGTTATCCGCTAGCTGAAGAAACTGCGACCAAACTCGCGTCTGGGCAGTTGGCACTTGCATGCACCATGATAACGCTCCTGCTCATCGAGCGACCATTACTCAGGAGTTTTTGAAGAAATCTGGGCTTACTGTGCTGGACCACCCTCCTTATAGCCCCGACCTCGCGCCATGTGATTTTAGTCTCTTCCCGCTGATCAAGAGCCAGTTGAAAGGACGACGATTTGCAACTGATGATAATATAATAAGTGCATGGGATGAGGCCTGTGCCAGTGTCACAAAGGATCAGTGGAAGATTATGTTTAATACGTGGTTTGAACGCATGCATAAGTGTATTAACAGTGATGGTTCTTATTTTGAAAAAGTTTACTAAATAGTTAGATTTTTGCAAGACTTATGGAACATCCTACGTATTAATGACTTCTTGTATTAACAAAAACTACATATTACATATTTTTTTAAGTAAATAGATAATTTAATGAGTAATCATATAATGTTTAGAACGAGAAATTATATACCGGCTTACCCGCTTCGCCTCTGCTCACTATCCCGTTTCGTCACGATTTAAATCTATGGTAATTTATATTGCTTTTTTATGAATCAAATTTGATTTGAGTGACGTTTTCGCGCAACTACGGCGTAACCATGGATGACATACCAGTTTAAAAAAATTAATTGATAACAATAGTCGATTACTAAAATATCACTTAAATAACAAAATTAATTTTAACATAGTTCAAACATCAAAAACTAGTCGATTAATTGTCATGTTAATGGAACATAAAACATTTCAACTGCTTTCGGCATAAAGTGCGTCAATCAATAGGTACGAGTACTTGTTGAAGTTACAACCTAGTATAAGATATGTATTTCTATAGTGTCGAAAACAAAGATATATTTATTCCACATCAATATCTTGAGTTCATAAATAAAATTAACTTAATTAGGTATCTAGAGCTGTTAGAACGCATTATTGACCTCAGTTATCCGGTCAACTGTGTACAATATTATTTATGGTATAGATAAATGACTGAAGACTAGTCGCAGGCATAGATTTAAATCGTTAAATGAGAGAATTAAAAAAAAAAAACGGAATTAATGCGTTGTTAAGAAAAAGTTTAAAAAGTTCCTCTGTGTTACGAAAATTAACCATACAATTATATACCTTATTAATTGTAGCCAGGAGGCATATAATTGTATTGCTAATTTTCGTAACGCAAAGGAACTTTTTTAACTTTTTCTTAACTACGCCTTAATTACGTACAAATTTTTTGAAATTCACCCGGATAAAAGATTGCTATACAGCGACCGCGCCGGAATACATCACTCGCGAGGTTAGCGAAATTCGCAAAGCTGCAATTAGTGCTCGAATTCCTGAAGCGGTAACGAGTGCACATAAAACGTCATAATCAGCGTAGGAACCTACCAACTTTTTCTGAGAAAAGTGTCTCATTATGCAATGTTGCTCGTTTAAAGGTGCAGGAACAATTCAAAGAACACTAATAAAGCGAAAGGCGTAACATTACATTCGTAAGTACAATTTTTTTACAAAATAATTGAATTTTATTTTCGCTGTTTGTTAAAATTAATGATCGTAAAATGGCTAATGCGTGAATGATAAGTCAACCGTTACAGCAGGAGAAAAGGAGACGACACAATTTCTCTCGATTCGCGCACACATTTATGAATATTGCTACAGATTGTCGCTTTAAAGTCTAATCGACGATTTTAATCTATGGTCGCAAGGGGGATTATGCCATCGGAAGAGAATTGGTACAATTAATACAGCAGCACAACTTTCAGTAAGTTCGATTATTATTACTAAAACTTAAAAGTGCAATTACACGAGAAACTTTTTTACGCCAATGTGTGGCCGGCAACTATAGGCGTCTTCCTCTAACGTACGTAGTTAGAGTAAGACAGCTATAGTTGCCGGCTATAAATTGCCGTGAAAAGTTGCTCGTATAACTGCACTTTAAAGGTTAAACAGCGTGCAAAGCAGTAGGTTTCCGCCCTAATATGAGTGAAATATTTTAAAAATAAGTATATCTTATTTGAGTTTTGAAAGCTACCAGCTACTTAAGCAAAAAGGTCGAGAGGTTTGTCACACGAAAGTACCTAGTAATATAATATTTAGTTTTTAAGAATATTTAGTTGCAGGAAGCAAAGTCGAGTTTGTAACTAATAATTGAATGAGGGAGGACGGGCTTGCGGAAGTTATTCCTCGTTTAACTTCATGGGTGGGTATGGAACTCTTGACACGCCGAGTCTGACTCGCACTTATTCAATTTTATATATTTACCTATTCACCGTTAGTCAGTCTAATATACGACTGCAAAATTTCATAAGTATTAGGTGTCCATCAATGGAATTTGAATCCCGATAATACTCTCAATAGATGCAAAATCATTTATGTGACAAATAACAGATGCCTATCATAATTATTTGGCAGGGGCAACGACGCATGTACTTATTAAACTCGCTTATTTGCTAATTGGTTCGTTTACTGGTCATACCATTTCACTACTGTTTGTAACTTCAGCTCACTGACTTTGGTTGGAAGCACGTACGTAGGTTTAGGTTAAGTACCTACCTACATACATTGTATTTTAAAGTGTTAGTGGTTAGACTTTGAAAGCATTTAGACGAGCTAAGCTAAGAATCTAATAGTGAACTTGTTTAGCTCGTGATTCAAAGCTCTTTCTGCTTGCTGAAAAGGTCATCATTAAAACAGGTTTAAATATAAATGGAGACACAACACGTGTATTATTTCATTCTAACGTATTTTATTTCCGCCACGACACGCTATACCAATTACCGACGAACTTATCTAGGAAGGCTAGAATTAGAACCTGACCTTTCTTTGACTGCCGGTTTTCCAGGACTCATTTATTTTTTTAAATTTCTTCGCTGCTTTCGAGCCACTCACTCCACAGAAAAGTTTAATACCTAAGTGTAAACAGTCTTGATACCCACCTTTCATTTTATCTTAAAAGTGCTTTTATAAAGTAAGTAAATAATAGTAGGTAACCAGAAAATAAATTATTAATAAATTAATTTATTCACATCTAAATTAATTTGTAGATTACTTTTATTAATTTAATAAATGCAGTTCTCAATAAAAATACCTACATTATTCTAATTATTCACAATCATAATATTTCGTTAAAAAACGGGGTAAGCCTAACCAAAATTAATAGGAAAAAAGTTGCCTATGACCGTAACCGTAATAAATAAAAAAATTGCTTCTGACAACCGGGTAACCGCTGTTGAGGTATGGAACCCTAAAAAGGAGAAAACTATCACCACTTTTAAGTATGTTTTAATAGAATGTACTAGTAAGAGTTTTCCTTTTAATGTCGTCCTTATTATACCCGCTGCTCAATTACGTAACACCAATTGGTATCGCTTTCGCGAAAAGTAAACCAATTGTACCCTTATTTACACAGAGTTAAGACTAAATTGGTTTGAATTTCGAGCCAAACCGATACCAATTGTGCTGCGTAATTGAGCTGCCGGTACGCTTTCATATCGTATACATTTCAGATTGTTAATAAGAGTTTTGGCTGTAGGGAGGGCGGGAACCGGTGACTATGTATGATATATAAAGATACCCCATTCATTAGCGATTCTAGACAAGAAAAATATTTCTAGCTTTACATTTATCAACCCCCAGAAAATTTTATTGTAGATCATCTATTATTGTAGAAAAACATCACGTGATTAGCTTTAAAGCTTCAATGTTTAACATTCTTTGTGTAAAAATGGTAGTCGCATATAAGTTGTCATAATTTTAGTAAGAAATCGTTATAATCAGATATTTCTCACAGATCCACAACCAAATCCCTCATCTGGGGTCCATTGCATAACTACTTGTAACTTGTAATACAAGCGGAAGCCTCTTTTCAACTTATTTTACTAGAAAGAGACTTCCGCTTGTATTAAAAGTTACAAGTAGTTATGCGATGGGCCTCTGATTTACCTATATAAGTATATATACATAGTTAGGCCATTATATGTATAACTATTACGAAGGTAAAGAGGTTGTCAAATTAATCGTAAATACTTAACAAAGTAGTGGAAAGAAGGCATTAATACAAGGTTGTAACATCCTCAAGGTGAATTGACAAAATTACATTTTCATCACACTTGCTTGGAAAGGCTGTTATTATATGCAGGCGTAGAGAGCAGCTGTAGCCTACTTACCTCCCAAGGGCAGTTATGGATTTTGTATGGGTTATAACTCCCGCTGACGGTGGGGCGAGCCGCAGCCGGCGGCGCGCGCGACCGGCAAGCCGGCGGAGCTGCCCCGCGCTGATCGCAACGTACGCTCAGTTTATGGTAATTCACGATGTAAAATGGAAATAATCTACTTTTTTTGTTTAATTTTTATTTCACTTTGTGTCACACACACAATTCACAAATGTGATGAAAAACATTGTGTGTATCGCGGGCAGTAAGGGGATAACAAACTCGAGTCATAAAAGCCCTCGCCTATCGGCGTCGGGCTTCTAACAGACTCTCGTTAGTTATCCCCTTACTTTATCCCATTTCATTACAAACAATTAAGTTATATACTCGTACCTACCTATCGAGTAACGTGTAACGTGTGTAAACGTGCTTGCATAATAACCCTATATTATTTGTATCACGTAGGAGTAGGCATTAAGTATGGGGCCCATAAAAATATATGTCCGTGCTTCACCCTCAGTTTGGAGGTTGGAGTCGCATCGGGGGAAGGGAGGCGCGAGGAAGAACGGGGCCTGACCTTGACCTGATAATCTGGGGCGCTCAGAGCGTGCTTTTGGTAGCTATCGTACAAATTAGGGTTTATAACCAATCTCCTTAGCAAATTAATATTTTCGTATCAATGCTCACGTTAAGTATCTAATATTAATTTAGTGTATTCGTTTTATTTAGGAAAAGATCTTTGTTATTACTTACGTATCTTTGTTAGGGTCCCGTTTGTAGGGATCAACGGGACCCTATTACTGAGCCTGCAACGTCCGTCCGTCCGTCCGTCTGTCAGAGGCCTCTTGCTTAGCAACGGTAAGAGCTGGAAGGTTTAAATTTTCACAGTATATAATAATAATAAATCAGGGGACAATCTTTACACAAATCGATCTTGTCCCAAAGTAAGCTCTAAAGGCTTGTGTTATTAGTACTAGACGACGGTATAAATACTTATATATAGAGAAATAAATACTTAAATACATAGGAAACATCCCAGACTCAGGAACAAACATTCGTGCTCATCACACAAATATTTGCCCTTACCGGGGATCGAACCCGGGACGCTTGCGTCGAAGGCAGGGTCACTACCAACTATGCTATCCGCGTCGTCAAATAATAAAAGTATCAAAAAAAATTAAGCCTGAGAAGCTCTCTATACATTGATACCCTAGAAATTGACCGATTTTAGACCAATTTTGTTACTGCTGTATTTCCAAAGTGAAGTTTCAGCTATCAAATTTGGCCTGTTTTTAGTTCATACTCCATAGACAAACAAGAAATAGTAATTCAATGGTGTTCTGTTATAGATATGTAAAAATATATTGAAACCAAAACAGAAAATTACCGCTGCAGAATAACAACCTACCAACTTAGTTGCGACAGCCAAAATTCTTATATCATTAACATAAAGTCTATTATTGATTGGTTATGGTGAGATCATTCCAAATTGGCTTAGTACGGAACTCTCGGTGCGCGAGACCGACTCGCACTTGACCGTTTTTCTTTTGAAAACTTACTTACTTTTACTTTAGATAGGTCGTTAATGACAGTATAATCAACTAGGAAAGATTTGTGAGGTGACTTTACACTTACTCCTAAGGGTTGTCAAGCCAGAAATAAAATCACAACTCTTCAAGTATTGCAGTCGGTTCGGTAACTATCGCGGATTGGAATGAATTAATTTACAAAAATCGCGGCACGACCCAGGTATTCCAATGTCGCTAACATCATAATCAGTCCAGAGCACTATTGTCTGTCTGTGTATAAATAACAAAATCACTTGTAAAATGTTTACAGAGTCATTTTTGTCTATATGTCTATGTTGTTTGGCTCAATAGATTTTAATGAGTGATGTTCGTTTTGTTCGTTTTAATGTCGAAGTGATAAATGTACATCAATAAAAAAATAGGTCTGAATTTACTCTTCATATTCTAAGACAAAAAATAAACAAAAACCAAACCAGTAGTTTCTCATTTCACCGAAAAACGTTTGGTTTACTGTTGTAACATTCAATATAACATTGTAATTTTCGCTTCGCCAAATGCTATTTTCAGTTAAAGTATTTGGTTTTAAGTATACTTATTTTGGTATCTAGGTAGGTTAGGTTAGGTTGGTAAGATTTACTCGTATTATAAAGCTAAACAAACAGTTAACGACTTAGCCAGGAACTTCTGAGCTGCGCAAAAGTTCAGCAAAATAAATGTATTCGACCAAATATCTTTCGGTATTTTAATAAAACACCTAATTAATGTTGAAATTATTATCAATCATTGTTTATGGCATAAACGACCTCGATGAGGCAAAGTTCTATGTAAGTTCGCTCCGTTAATATCTCTAAAACACTTAAGTATTAAAATGTGAAAAAAATGCATGTAAAAAAAAACACTACCTACATACTAGACGTAGAATATATCTTTGTTTTCGACACAATACAAATACAATTCGTATAAATACTAGGGTGTATATTCAGCATAAAGTGACACATTTTACGTGGTGACTAGGAAAGTTCTGAGACACGGCAATTTCAAAAAGAGAACTTACTTGAATTGTACCTCCAACCTTTATTTTTTTGAAATTCGAATGCCATAAGCCATTGCCGATTATTATTTTTGCGTATGTATCTCAAAAGTTTCGTTGTCGCCCACCGTACGTTACGTACCAGAAACGGTTGAGATGTTTTTAGTTTCATTTGATTTATTGTTTAGTTTTTGATGAATGAACTATGTTAATTTTATTTTTGTAATTTTCATATTTTATTTTATAAAATGAGTGATTTTATTATTTTCTGAGTTACAAGTGTATGCAAATCGATTATTGTTATTATATACTTTTTTTTTAAAATCTCTTATGACATTCATGGTTACGCCATAGTTACTCGAATGCACTCAAACGAAATTTGATGTATAAAATATTTTAAAAATAATCTTTGCTACCCAGTAGCAGAAAGTCAGAAGAAGGACAGCTTGATGAGATGAATGCATTAAATTCGCGGTCGTGGCACTGACACAACTCGGCCGTTTTTTTTTCATAAAGACACAATCCGGTAGATAATTATTTAAGTATATTATTGCAGATTACCCGAGATTCAGTGCCTCTTCTGCTACACGGGCTTCGAAATTACCTGTTTCTAATTATGTCATTGATATCCTTAAATCAATGCAAATTGACTGCAATTATAATGCATATAATATAATGCATTGCAATAGACGAAACTTCATAAAAGCAGATGGAAATTCAATCAAGTATCGGGAAGTTCCACTAACGTAATAATTATTCCACAAACTAACTAGGTCTTGCACTGACTCCTCGCTCAATACATAAATACAATGTTTAATTTCGGTTACTCAAAGATTTCGCAATTGATGTCAGTTTGTTATTTCAAAAGCAAGTATCAGTTTTAATACTTTTTCGACTTATTGGTATGCTGATATGAATACTTTATGGGCATACGTGAATATTAAATTATATAACATGAATTGCTTTGAAAATAGTCACGCAATCATTTCAATAATAATTTGTTATATGCTCTTAATAATATTCATTCTTTTAATATTATTAAGTAATGCCATGCCTATTTAAGGGCTGATCGGAGACATTCTTGGTTCGGACGTTTTTTTTAACTAACATGATTGTAGTTGTTATACATATAATATTATACGAGATGAGCCCTATAATTACGCGTGGTGCGAGTTCCTTCACACGTGAACCTGGTAAGAAAGTTGGCACAGAGCCAGCCTCTAGACTATCTCGAATTTAAAGCCACCAGATACTTGGGACATTCTCAGCCCCCACAAATCTCCGCGAGAAGGCTGTTTGAGCAGCGTTGTTACACAAACATAGGGCTCTTAATAAACTGGGAGGTCGTCCCTTATGCGAAGTGTTGTTTTCTTCATTTGAAACGTGGGCCGTCCCTGGAATTCTGATCATGACACGGAAATGTGACGCATTTTGTGCCGATTACAGGGTTCTCTATTTCGACATCCTTTTTTTATATATCTTTCTTTATTGGAAACACAAAATTATTCTTTATGTTTAACTGTTTTCTCGTTATTCACATAAAATAAATTGGTACGACTGAGGGCACCAAACAACTGAGGATTACGTGGGTTTGTGATTTGTTATTCAATAACTCAAGCAACATATATGAGAAGGCCAGTCATAAGGTATGAGATATCGCCTTGAGAAATAAAAAATGGGGCTGCCTTTTATATACGCCTGTAGAAAAGTCTCCGCAGGCCATCATCAGTACCGCGAGTGACCGCAGAAAATGGAACACTAGTTAGGTACTTACTACGTCCGGCAATATTTTATAATGTACCTCTTCTTAGTTTAATTTTTAAATGGCTCTTTTGTTCAGCCTCTTTTTAGTGCAAATTAAAATAAGTAGACTGCAGAATTCTTTCATTTTATATAAGTTTATCTAGTTATTATAAACGGTAAAACTCAACAGTTGGATTTGCTTTGTTGCAGCAAGATTAGTCTCCGTATCGTTACTATAATATTATGCAAGTTTGAGTGTGTTCGTTTGTTTGTTTGTTCCTCTTTCACGTAAAAACGGAGCAGTGGATTGACTTGATTTTTTGTATAATGATACTTGTAGGGCCGGAGATCAATCCAGTTATAGTATACAGGTAAATATTGATTTTATTTAACGTGGTTTACTGAACGTTATATGTCAGCTAGAGCTGACGAGAACTATATTCAAAGCGTAACTGAGTTAGCAAAGCCATTTATATGTTTCGGCAGCAACTGAAACTAAATCTCAATTCAACGTATCTGTTACAAGACTCCAGCCCTGTTCGGAATACCGTAAACAAGACATTCAAAGCCGTGCAGTGAAGCCTATTTCAAATGATATCAATGTTGCTATATTCGAGCTATTTCACAAATACATACAACCTGAACCAACTAAATTAATTTAAACCTACCAACCTATTCGACGTGCATGACCTGCCCATAGTCCACCAAGGTGAACTTGTCAGGTGGACCCCGGGCAAGGAAGGCTTATTTTTAGGGTTCCGTACCTCAAAAGGAAAAAAGGAACCCTTATAGGATCACTCGTGTGTCTGTCTGTCTGTCCGTCTGTCACAGCCAATTTGCTCCGAAACTACTGAACCGATTGATTTGAAATTTAGTATATATATGTAAGTCGGTGACCGCAACACGGATGCGTAAACAGATGAATTTTAAACATGGGGGCCACTTTAGGGGGGTAAACTAGAAAATTAAAAAAAAAGTTACGCTAACTATATCATGTGACATATTAAATGAAAGGGCGTATTATGAGGATCTTAAATATATTTTTTTTGTAATTTTAAGATGAATGGTTTGGAAGTTATTTAGGAAAATAGGCGAAAATTTACCATTCGCCGCACTTATCTCCGAAACTACCGCTCCTAACATTAAAAAAAAAAACAGAAAATAGTTCTTTACCTATAGATTACAGGAAAACCTATGCAAAGTCTATGGTATTTAAAGTAACATAAGAAATTTCAGATAATCGTGTATGGAACGGAACCTTCTCCACGCGGGTTTAACTCGCACTTGCCCGGTTTTTTCTTAGTAAATCTTCTAGTACTTACGTGCTTTTATTGGCATTGCTGGAAGCAGCTTTGTACGGTCAATATACTTTCAATGCGAAAAGTTCTTATAACTTCTGAGAATATTCTCGTGGACGAGAATTTATAAAGGTCAAATAAATGCCATTGCCAAACGCCAAATTAATCACACATTTCGTTCGATTATTCGATTTTAGTTTTTTTTAAAGTAAAGAAATTAAACTATATCGGGAATAGAGTAATTTGAATATTTGTACTTACGTGAAATGCTGAAATCATCATCATCTTTTCAACCTGGAGACACCACTGCTGGACATAGGTCTTTCACGATGCTAATGTTCTCAATTCCATTTTTTTATATCAGGAATATTTATAATTTTCTGAACCATTTCTACGTATACAAAATATTATGCAACATGCACTGCACTGCACATTGGTAGCGCTCCCGCATACCTAATAATAGATTTAGCCCCCGTTATATAAAAGCCTGTCAAAGCAAATCTTAGATACAATTGTAGTAAATCATTAATTTGTGGCACTCATGTCCGAAATTTGATCGAACGGAACTTTATAAAACACAGCTTTAGCGGTTTTAATATTTCCTGTGGTTATTTTACTTTATAATAATAATAATAATAATTAATTATATTTAAGGGGCTCGTAAACGGGCTGGTTTTTGGGCAATTTATTGCTGCAATTCGGGCTATCCCCAAAAAGATTACATTACAATTTATTACAATTTTTACAAATATTACAATTACATCACTTATGAGCACAAAAAGTTTGAATGTACATTTTTGAGGATAGCACGAATTGAAAAACTGGCCCGTTTACGTGCCTCTATAGATATCAGTGGCGAAGCGTAAAATAAGGGAAGCCGGAAGAATTAGAACCGAGCGAGTCTGACATTTAATTAGACTAACATTGACTTACTGACAGCTAGTCGTAGCTTCCTAGCTTGGTAAAGCCGTCAGGAATCGGCTTGTAGGGAGGCTGCGCCACTGATAGGTATCCACATGGATTCCGCCTACATGGGAACTCGCATATGCAAAGTTTTCAGGAACAAATTTATTAAAAACAAGTCGAGACGCGTGACTTGACTGAAGCAGAACCGCGGAGCCACTCGGAGCCTGGTCCAGACCAGACAGATTACTGCAGAATTAGGCGAGAATGTTCCCCGCTGAAATTAATATCATTATCATCCTAATCCAGCGTACCTAACAAACATACATTAAATTATGTATAAACCACATGTATGTTATGTATGTGTGTGTTGTGTGTGTGTGTGTGTGTGTGTGCGCGTGTATTGTGTGTGTATTTGGCGCGCAGAGTACAGTAGGTACGTATCACCGGTGATAAACCTCGGGACCTTTCTATGTAACTAAATTAAAGTTAATTAAACCATTATACATCACCATGAGCCAAATTATCTTTAAATTCAAGCTTTATTTTTTTAAGTTTTAAAGCAAA
Source organism: Tortricodes alternella (assembly GCA_947859335.1). Classification (NCBI taxonomy): domain Eukaryota; kingdom Metazoa; phylum Arthropoda; class Insecta; order Lepidoptera; family Tortricidae; genus Tortricodes; species Tortricodes alternella. The sequence goes on along the minus strand of OX401970.1, from coordinate 12,593,098 downwards.
TAACCCAGCTTTTTCCTCAACCAGTCTGAATAGCAAAGCTAACAAAGTTGCCCGTCTTGTAAACAAACCATCCCCTAAGGTTTCTTTTTGTCACATTGAAAAACAATTTTAACGCAGAGACGACCATCGCCGGCGCAAGAAATCTTCTTAACTGATAATAAAACGTGTTAAAATGATAAATACAAACTTCGCTTTAATTTCAGCATTATGTCCTAAATATTCAGCACAAAACAGCACATAATTTGCTCTAGAGCAATCCAGTTGCATACAATAGTAGATTGTTGCACCAAGCAGAAAGTGATTAATTATTGCGCCGAGTGTTAGTTTGGAGCACGAACGCAAGTGAGGGCTCTAAAAATACGAGCGCAACAATACATCACTTGATGCGAGGTGCATAACCTGCTTTTCTTTCAACTACTGCAAAAAGTTTCTAAAAAAAGTAAAAGTATAGTTAAACCCGACTAGCCACGTAATAGTAGTTTATGCAACGGTTGCATAATGATAGGCCTTAAAACACTAGTGCGGTTTTCATGAAACGAGCCGATAGGCGAGTTTCATAATAAGATCGCACGTGTGTTTTAAGGCCAAATTATGCAGAGTTGCATACATAACTTTATCTACACACATATTATAAATCCTCCATGATGGGTTCAGAAACAATATTTTCTGGCAACAAGTTATTTGCTGCAATCGTGGCTGCATATTTCCGATATCCGGCGCATTTTCACATCATACACACTCCGAGAAGACTATTTACTATTCATATTTTCAACTAAAATGTAAATTACAAACAACTTCTTCTATTCAATTCAACAACAATTCTACTTTCGTTCAGCAAAACGTCAACATGGCGGCAATTCGTTTTTTTTTTAAATCATAGACAACGGATGAAGTCTCTATTCTCACGTCACTCGAGATCAAATATTGTGCAGTTTATATTAAAAAAACCTACTGAATTGACGTTTCGTATCAATAACTGTTTTAATATCTATGGATACTAGAATAGAGACCCACTTGAGTTTTGACAGCTGTTCCAAATTTAATCTCATTTCTTTACTAAAAACGATAAAGAAGTCATGTTATTTCTTTATCGCAGTACTGGTTTTTCCTAATTGGTTGTCAAAATGGTGGTCATTTCATACGGTTTTTGATTAACCAATGGAGGTTTTATGATATGGGTGTGGATAAAAAGGATTTTTGCACCTGGTATGACGCACCCTTAGAATGTTTATATAGCCCATGACACTCGCACGTTCTCCGCGAATGTTAAGATACCCTATTTATTAAAATCGGCCCAGTGGTTCAGAAGCTAAAGTAGAACATCCGAAAATTTAGTATATTTATTATTGGTCAAAATAAATATACTGAAATATAAATAAATATTCTAGTTGTAAATTGGTTGACTGTTGAATACTAGTATGCTTAAGTTTACAATGACTATTTAGCTTACATTACCTTTAAAGCCAATTATGCCGTCGTGAACATTGTATATCCTATCTATTGTACGTCATTGTCATTATATTTTAAAACAGATTGGGTCCACCAGCAGCGCTTGTTTTTAATTGATGAAATAACGTTATCAGCGCCGGTGAACGCGCCGCACATGGTACTTTGTGATTTAATGTTAAAATTATGCGGGAAAGAGGAAATTTCTAGTTGTTCGGTGATATTATATTTCAAACGTTGAACGTCTATCGTATGTTAGCCAACTTACTGAAGAACAAGCGTTTGTCCTGTAACCAATGTTTTTTTTAAAAGTTTTTTATTAACTTGGCATGTTTGTATTTACGGGTCAAATCTTGCAAGCAAGCAAGAACCACTTCCTATTATCCTACGGAGCTGAATTTTTACATGTTGGTTCAGTTCCGATGACAATGCATTTTATGGTAAGCATGACCTGAATCGACATCCAGGGTTAGCTCTAGATAAAGGAACTCTTCAACGGTCAACAGCACAGACACGACATTTTGTGTACGAATTTTATTGCAATATAAAAGTGCAATGGGCAAAACAGCTTGTTATTAAAAGGCAATTTTTAAAAACTTGTTACCTAGGTTGGCAACTGAATTCCATTAATTTCCTTTAGCTGCTTCCCCTCGAGATCACTTAGTTACCGACAGGACGCCGCCACTCAGTAAGTCATTGCTAGGACCACAGCTACTACGTTGAAAATTGTTTTATAATGAAATGAAGTTCATGAATTCAAGTAATATTATTCAGAAATATTTTTTTTATCACCGTGTGCATAATGAAAAAAAAATATAGAATCCTTATAATATAATCATGTCGGCCTGTTAAAAGCCCCTTCATCTCAAAAATGGTAAGAGGTATCAGGTTAAAGCTAACAATTTATATTTAGTAACTTAGGTCATAAAAGTCACGTTCGTGATAAAATAAATGTTAAGGCAGATTTAGACAGGGTCAGTCAGGGTCAGGGGGACTTCGAATTCGAGACAAGTCAGCGCTGACCCGAGAAAAACCCAATGTAAATTGATTTGAAGTCAGTACAGCGGTGGGAGGTCAGCGCTGACTTGTATATTCGCATACGAATATTTTGAGTTCAGTCGGTTCAGCGCCGATACTGACTTGTGCACTGACCCTGTCTAAATCTGCCTTTACGTAAAGAGTCGACGGTAGGGCGAGTATTACTTGATGGTAGATCTGAACGCAGCTTAGCGAATGGAAGAATCGATCATAGAACAGATTTGAGAATGTTGGCTGTTGGTAGATCCGTTTGTAGAGTCAATGATATTTATTATGGAACATACAAAAACAAATAAAGAAAAATTAACTAATCTAAAACTTAAAGTAGTTAAAAAAAGATAAATTTATTAAATATTATTGTTATAAAAGTATATTTTGTCTTTTTGCAGCTATGTCGACTTATAAAATCTATATTGTTTCAGAATCCCCGCCCGAATTATTTATAGCGGAGACCCAAAATGAATTGCCATCAGCTCCTATCGCAAGTAAGTCATCTGCGTATTTCTATTCTATTTGTTTTATGTGACTTATTTGTCATAGGCACTTACTTGTATGTCACAGCAACTTTTCTCGAAGACTATTAAATTAACAACGCTGAAATTTGCGACACCATTTTGAGAAATAATGGTGCCCCCACAGCCAAATTGTATATTTAAAAAGTCTGAAAAATATCTCAAATGAAAGCATAAATAACGAAGTTAAAAAGCAAAACTATCACAAGTCACAACTAGTCGGCTTCAGGGTTCATGAGTTAGTTATAAGCAAATAACTGCTTTATACTTATACCTATGAAAATCATCGTAAATACTTAGCATCAAATAACTTTAGAAAGCTGACTAAAGTTATGTTTTTCGGAGTTATAATGGCTAAGGAACCCAGCAGTAAGCATGACCTGGTATGCTTTAGACAGGATTTTTAAGGAAGTTTTTTTGTTTATTTTTATAATATTAGGGCAAACAATATAGATTCAGAACAAGAACTCCAGACAATGAAGAAACAAGAATAAACCAATACCTCTGGGAAATCTAGCCGAGGCAACGATGTTTGTACTCGCCTGCTTACGTAGGCAAATACTTTCTTTCTTTTAGCCCTTGCTCTTGAAGAGCCGAGCGTACATTATCGCCTCTTTTCACGGACAGTTTGTTGCCGGTATAATGTATGATAGGTATAATAATAATTAACATATATATGTCCCCAAAGTATCACGATTCTGACGACGTCAACTCTTCACATCCCGGTTCATTTGTTATGTAAGTTGATTGGGAACAGACTATCATACTTTTCCCAAAATAACGTTGGTTTGTTATCTTGTTGTTCCTGTTTGATATTGCTTTCTTATTTTCTCAAGAACTTTGGTAATCGGCTGATATTATATAGTTGATGTGTACGATGTATGTACGATGTTGTTTTGAATTGAATTGAAAAGCGGGAAAAGTATTAACACAAAGCCTGAATGGATCAACCGTTTTTTAGGATTCCGTAGTCCAACCAGGAACCCTTATAGTTTCGCCATGTCCGTCTTTCTGTCTTTATGCGACAGCCACTTTTTCTCGAAGACTATTTAAATAACAAATCTGAAATTTAGTACGGTTATTAATGTTTGTACCGCACACAAAAATAACGAATCAAATTGGGGATTTCTTTAACGCTATTTCCCATACATGTAAAGTTATGATAAAAAACGTTTTTGTATCCCATATAGGGAATATATAATAATGTCTAATTTTAGATTTAGGGGGAATTATTGAGCTCTAAGGGTGTCAGTTTTGGTGGAGTTACGCCCCCTTCAGCTGAAACTATAAATTCAATAAGTCTGAAAAAGATCGTAAATGGATTATTAATTATATAACGAAGTTAAAAGGAAATCTATCATGACTAAGTACGCTCCATTGGTTCATGACTTATTAGGACACTAACAGGTACAAGTTAGTACCCACTATTCTGTAAGATATCTATACCAAACTGTCCCACGTCCTCAGCATAGATTGTGGCATGTACTTTGTTCAAAAAAATTGCGTTGAGCGTGGTAGTACGGAACCTTACCTTGTGCACGGTCCGACATGCACTTGGCCGGCTTTTTAGTCCATCTACTTGTCTTATAAATAATAAACATAGTAAACACGTATAAAAAAACAAGAAAGAAATAATAATTGTTGCGAAACGATCCCGACTCAGCATGTCCTGGCTGTAAAGCCAACGCTGGTCTTCCGTTCCATTTATATAAAGCAGCATGCCTGAATCGCCAAAAACGTATATATTTATGTAAATATCTTTAATGTATAGACACATCGTTTCTACAGATTTATTATATGTAAGGATGTGGGTTAAACAGGTGGATGGATTTCAAAAAGTTCCTCTACGCTACGAAAATTAACCATACAATTGTATGGCTAATTTTCGTAACACAGTGAAACTTTTTTAAGTTTTTCTGAACTACGCCTTAATTACGTATTTTTTTTTTAAATTCACCCAGTGCGTCTCTCTCACTCACTCTGGAACTTTTTAAACTTTTTCTTAACTACGCCTTAATTCGTACAATTTTTTTGAAATCCACCCAGGTAATTAGCGACTTCGTTAACCGCTGATAAGTGCCATTGTATGTGATAAGTATACAAGTAGATGAAAAGGGCACAGTCGTATTCGTATCTGTAATGTTTTGGTTTACTATGGGAATCCTGTATAACTCTAGACTTAGCTCGATAGCGCACCATCAACCCATCCTTACCGCCCGACTGTCCTATGACAACTGTCACCGGTAGTGACGTATGCGCACCAGACATGGGTTAACTTAGATCAATACACTACAGTATCAAATCTAAATATCTGTAAGTTTGTTTATATTTACATACTTTATTTCTTCCCGATTAGATGAGGAGAGTGACACAGGGGATGCAGAAGGACGTCAGTCAGCAGAAAACTCTCCCTCGAGGCATCGCCGGGGCGGCATATTAAAAGGGGGTCGCCTCTGGAAGTCGCTTGACACCGACAAGGATATTATTGAACAGGTGATTTCATACTTTATACCTAACTTCCATCGCAGCAAAATTGTCGTTGGCACAGCCGAGATTAAACCTTTTTGCTCGAAACTTCGGTAGCTTATTTTGAGCTTACTGCGTTTACAAGGTTTCTACTTGAAGGTATGCCGTGCGTCGAATTAACCATGGGCAGAAAATATTGTGTAGGCAGATACATGTCGTTTATAATTATTAACTCTCAAAAATCATCACTGAAAATTATAATCATCAGGATGTTTAAAAGACACGTTTAAATCACTAGATTGTGCTTTACGTCACAATATCGCCTGCAAATATTTAAATTCTACTTTTTATATCCTCGAATAAGCTTTTAACCGCGGTTAAGACAAAATATCCAGCTCATTTTGCTGCAGCCTTATAATTAAAACAGATGGTTTATAAATTTTGTTTGTGTAACTTCGTACACCTGGCAACACGGACATGTCCGATGAAAATTTATTGGAGGTTAAAAGGTTATTTCTTTAAGAAATTACAGTTAGTGGTTTATTATTTTCGTCCCACGTTACTGTGACACCAAACCATTAAATTAAAGTTTCTGTAAAAATCTTTTTTATGCCAAGCTTTATTGCCTGCTCTTAATCAATCATTTTATTCGCCTATTAGGAATAGTAAGTATAATAATGTATAATAAATTACCTAATCTAAAAGATCTAAAGCCTAATTAAGAAAAAACGTTATTGAAATTAGGTCAATATTATTGTAGAAGAATTATCGTAATATTACAGTATACTATAAGGTTATTAACTTCTCTGCTGCACTGGGAGTGAAGAAATAGCATAGAATGCGTGCAGATGCTTATCATCCTGGCATGTCGTAAAAGTCGACTAAGGGACGGGTCCTCTCCAACATGGTGGACTATTTGTATGGGCGATGGGCTGATCACCTGTCACCATACGGTTCATCATACCATCTGAAGACTAAGTAATCAAACGTGGCCACAAGTAGTCTTGTGGCTCTGCCCACCCCATTAGGGATTTCAGGCGTGATGTATGTATGTATGTATGTATAAGGTTATTAAATACTTATTATTTACTTTTCTTAACAAACAAATGAAATAGTAGTTTATGCAACGGTTGCATAATGATAGGCCTTACAACACTAGTGCGGTTTTATGAAACGAGCTTTTAGCGAGTTTCATAATAAGATCGCACGTGTGTTTTAAGGCCAAATTATGCAGAGTTGCATACATAACTTTATCTACACACATATTATAAATCCTCCATGATGGGTTCAGAAACAATATTTTCTGGCAACAAGTTATTTGTTGCAATCGTGGCTGCATATTTCCGATATCCGGCGCATTTTCACATCACACACACTCCGAGAAGACTACTTACTATTCATATTTTCAACTAAAATGTAAATTACAAACAACTTTTTCTATTCAATTCAATCACAATTCTACTTTTGTTCAGCAAAACACCAACATGGCGGCATTTGATCCTCCGTCCGTCAAGACCATTTTTTTTTAAATCATATACAAACGGATGAAGTCTCTATTCTTACGTCACTCGAGATCAAATATTGTGCAGTTTATATTAAAAAAACATACTGAATTGACGTTTCGTATCAATAAATGTTCTAATATCTATGGATACTAGAATAGAGACCCACTTGAGTTTGACAGCTGTTCCAAATTTAATCTCATTTCTTTACTAAAAACGATAAAGAAGTCATGTTATTTCTTCATCGCAGCACTGGTTTTTCCTAATTGGTTGTCAAAATGGTGGTCATTTCCTACGGTTTTTGATTAACCAATGGAGGTTTTATGATATGGGTGTAGATAAAATTATTTTTTGTAATGTACATAATTTATTTTTGGGAAGAAAACTATAAATCACAATTTTTGCGAGACAATGAGTTTGAAAGTCGCTATTCAACTTTTATTTTGATGTCTGTCGGTAAACAAGCGAAGCAAACACAGAAAATGTAGATTTACAAATATTATGACTCCTAGAGTTTTATATTTTACGAGCATTGGTTTACAATGTTAAAAAGGATGGGCTCCGTCAATTATTCTAACTGCTTTCTTTTGGAGAATAAGAACTTAACTAATAAATACTATTTCCCCATACCTCTAAGCCATACTTTAAAATGATATCGTCGTTTTTCCCTAGGTTAAGTAAACTCGATAGTCTTTTGAGCTTAAAGCAAGCAACTAGCCCGTGACGACTTTTTTTTTAATTGGCTTGTTCATTTAATTCGAGAGACCTGTTTAACATTGCATTGTACAATGCATTGTCATCGGGTTTATGTCATATGTAAACCAGGTTGGTATCAAATTTACACTTTTGCGGGGCGGTAAGTGGTACAAATTTGACTTTTAACATTTGACCCGATCACTAATTAACAAACAGACCACTAACAATTGAAGACAAATAAAGCCTTGTATTAAAAAATAGAGCGGATAAAGTGGAACCTTTTCGAAGGAACAACCCATTCGGTCAACAAGTTCGATTCAAATGGCGGTGGCGGAAGACAGCTTTATCTAAATATGGGCACTTATTTTTCATTACTCGCCACAGGCCATGACCCCGTAAGGTTTCTGACCGATCGAATCACAGGGCGTACCTTTTGAAGCTGTTAGAACAGAAAGCAATGGTGAGAAATATAAATATCAATTCGTGCCAGGACAGAACTAAGGCTTAAAAGTTATATCAGAAAGTGCTTTGTCAAATCCTGTGCTGTAGTCGCATAAACTTTAAAAGTTGTTTCCCGGTCCAGAACTGGATATTACATACTTAGTACATCGCAGTCGATGCGTCATAATATATTCAGCACCCAGGAAAAGGCAGCGTGCGCGCTTGCAAAATCCATTTGCCTAGCAACAGCTTCGTCTGGCATCGTTTAATATTGAAGATCGTACCGACTATGATCGCACTTCAAAATGCATTTAACATTCCAGCGTCTTATTACAAGATACACACGCTGTAGCCCTCTTGTTCATAATACTAAGAACTTTTTCTTCCTACTACGCTTTAATTTCATCATTATGACCTTAACTACTCAAAACAAAGCAGCCCTTATTTGTTCTAGAGCAAATAAAGTTGCATACAAATTTCATTATTGATCTGTTTTTTATTTGTTTGGTTCATCAAGAAGTTTACACCAATAGCTACCCAATCCGCCCATTCACAGTCTGACGGGACAGCGGACCACTTTTCTGTGGACTTACTGTTAGCAAAACAGTCCACATATCGGCAGCCATATCGAACTGTGATTGCCCCGTCTAAAATGTTAAGCTCAAAGTACTGGCCGATAAGATACTAGAAGATTTAAAAAAAAAATGGCATAATATGACAATTAATAGACTAGATACAAGTTTTCTGTGAAAATTTTCGGCTGTTCGACTTTAGCTTCAGAACCAATGGACCGATTTTAATAAATAGGGTATCTTAAGATTCGGGGAGAACGTGCGAGTGTCATAGGCTATATAAAAATTCTAAGGGTGCGTCATAACAGGGGCCAAAATCCTTTTTACGGCGGTAATTTTTTTTAACCAACTTTTTGTAGTAGTAGATATAAAAAATAAAAAATTAACAAATAAAAAACCGACTTCAAAAACCCTTTGACAAGTAAGAAATAATGCCCTTCGTAAGTAAATTACCTAGAAACGTCATTAATATTGTTAATTAAGTGATATATTAAATACATCGAAATCGGTGTCAAGTAAGTGAACACAGTATGCGGAATGGATTACCTAATTTACTTGCCACCGACTTCGATATATTTAATGTATCACTTAATCAACAATATATCTGACGTTTCTAGGTAATTTGCCATCTTTATCGTAAAAAAATATACTATTATTATTTTACTGGTTTTGGAAATAGGAAAAAAAAAAGTAATAATTTGTAACTGTTTTTAATTTATCAAATGAGATATTTTGGAAGAATCACGTAGAGTACTGAGTAAAATAAAGCAGTAGTACTATTCTTAATTTATTGTATTGCCAAGCAAATGCTTGGCTTCCTGGTTACATACAAATAAACAAAACGTTTCCGATATTGTCGATGCTTCGATTCCATATTTTCGCAAACCCTACAAGACCTAAAGTTACTAGTTTATGCAAATGCGGCGCTGCGGGAAGTGCGGCCTATCCGCCCTTACATAACAAAATGCAGGCTACCATGCTCACCTCCGTAGCTACGGCTTCTGCCGCTACGGCTCGCGATTGCGTACGCTTTGTTACAGCGCGAGGGCTGATCTCCCTCCGCGCCTCCGGCTTTACAAAAACATTCTACCGGTACGACAGACCAATACCACGTGGACTATAGCCAACCTATAAATCACAATATTTGATATGATCCTTGACATTAATATGTTATGTATTCAATTATACCTAAAATTAGTACAGCAATTAACTTTTGGTTTGTTTGTGGTTGGTATGTTTAGCATTTTAATAAAACAGTGAGTCCAATTCGAAACGTTGTCGCCTAAATTTAAAGTACCCTAAACTTAAAATAAGAAACGTCAAAGTCGATTCTGTATAGCACCCAGCTGTCAAAATCGAGTTTGACGTTTTTTGTTTCAGGTATAGCCACTTATAAAATTTGCGAACACATTTTCGAATTGGCTCTAATATTTGGTTAGTATATTATTCATATTGCTATCAATTTAATTTATTTACAGTCCATAAGAAAATATTTAAATGAGCGTTTAAAATTGTACCTGTTTCAAAGCTATGTGTAGCGAGACGGGCGCTGATAGAAATGCTAACATGGTTATTTAGTTTGACAAAAGCATAGTCTAATTCTAAACCACTTCCCGTCAGGGCAAACAAAGGTTAAAGTTCATAATCTTCGAACCAAAACAAATATATCGAAGATAGAAATGATGTCCAGGAATGCGTCTGCTTCGGCCAAATATTTGGCTCTTGTTTCCAAGCTGAACAAGACCAACCTTCAAATAGCGAAATGATTGCATCTCGCACTACCTGCCGCAATTAATAAAATTAAAATTAAAATTCCTAGTCCCTTCATGAAAAATACAAAAGGATCTCAAGTATCTCACTCAACCAGTGTTTCTCAAGAAAAATCTAATGGACAGGATGTCTGTACTCTTCCTTTCTGTACGCTGCTTAAACTTGTGATGCGTCCTGGTCTAGAGAGACCTTTTTTTAAATACATATGTTTATTCACAGTAACCTTTATTATCGAAATAGCTGAGATTAGGAAGTTTTCACTCAGTTTTTAGGGTTCCGTACCTCAAAAGGAAAAAAGGAACCCTTGTAGGATCATTCGTCTGTTCGTCTGTCTGTCTCTCAGGAACGCGTGGAGCTATCAAGTTGAAATTAATATCAAATACTCAAGTCAGCAATCTCTTGGAGCTGTGAAAAAATTAACCTTCTAAGTCAACGCAAACAAAAGATACGAACGTTTATGCCACATTTTTTGATTCTTTCAAGGGAATTCAAAGGGAATCAAAACCTATAGGTTACTTCCCGTTGACCTAGAATCATGAAATTTGGGAAGAAGCAGTTTCTTACAGCACATGTAAAGGAAAAAGTCCGAAAACCGAAAATTTGTAATAACATCACATAAAAAAATGGTTAAGCGGAATAAGCTTTGCAAAGTCGTATCACAATCGACGATTGCACGGAGATAGGAGTTGCTAAATGTCATTTTCCGTACCTACAAGTTACTGTCTGTTTATTAAGCGTCTTCAAAAAAACCGAAGGAGGAGGTTCTCAATTCGACGCGTATATTTGCTTTTTTTAATTTTTTCATAAGTAAGTAGGGACCCTCGGCGCGAGTCAGACTCGCACTGGACCGGTTTTTTTTTGTATATTCGTGTGCTTTTAACACAGAGTTTATCATCAATATGAAGCATCCGTCGCATTCACACCCTTGTTAGAACGGGACGGGCACTTTATGTCTACGTTTTTTTGCTAGAACTCCAAGTGTGTTCACAGAATGACGACCAGCGCTCCAACACGACCGCGAGTGACGAAGACGGATCCTTCACCCCCCGTTCCGTACGCTTCGTCGAGCGGCCGAAGGAACCCAGCGAAGACGATCCTTCGCAGAAAAGCGACCAGTCCGCCCAAGCATCCGATATAGAAACTAGCTCACAAAAAAACCTTACAAATAATACGCAAAGGTGAGTGAAGAAGTTACCGCTTTGTCTTCAAACGACGATGTCAGCATGTAACAGAGAGATCAATTCGGGGTGGTCTGCTTTAGAAATGAAAGACACACCCTAAAATTCTTGGTTATCTAAGCGTAAAGTGACCAGAATTCGCGTCACATGTTTTTGGGTAAATATGTATCAAAGGATATTTTGTTTTTCAATCGACTTCATCATCAACAAAAACCATTTTAAAATGGGTCCCAATAATATGGCCCCCCATGGTAATATCCCCATGGCGTCCCAAAAATATTTTCCCAGAAGCAAACTTATCGTAAACCGTTAGGTACAGAATTATATATTATGTATATTGTTTTCTTTTGCCTATAAGAGCGTCCTACTACAATCCTGCATCCCGCCATCTCTTCTTAGGCCTGCCACACCGATGCTGACAGTTCTGGGGCACCCACTCACTCACAAACATGTGCCCATCTTTCCGTATGCGGCAGATATGGCCGGTTCAGTGCCACGTTAATTTTCTCACCCACGTCAGCTGCAAGATTGCAGTGTGCAAAAAGTACTAGGAGCAAAAATGATTTTACGTCGCCAATCGGGTTCTAGTTGTTTACTTAGTTTATTGTTAATAGAGTGGAAGCAACGTTGATAGTATCGAGCCAAACACCGAAGCCGAACTCCGCCGTGCAACAGCTGTTCAATAGCAGCAGGCCGCCGCCGCCCGCAATCGAGCCACAGTTGGTTACCTCCGAAACTCTCAGGTAAGCTTTATAGGCTAATTAACCGATTCATTCTGCGCATTTCCGGGTCTGACGGTGTGCTATTTAATATTGCACTACATTTAAATCGCATCAAAATCGGTTGAAGTTTTAATTAAACAAACTCACACGGACAGAATGGGTGACTGTTTTATTTTACGTATTCAAAATCTATACCTACCTAACTATCGCACATAAAGAGGATTTTTATTGAAAACACTTCTGATTTGCACATAGTAGGTATCCAACTGTTTTCTAAACTTAGATAATTATATACATCGTCGTTTTATCTACTTTATACCTCAGTCGCTTATTGGTCTGAAGGAAGTAAATACCTACCCCATACAGCCTCCTGCCCTTGTTCATAAAAGTGCAGTTTCATGAGCAACTTTTCACGCCAATTTATAGCCGGCAACTATAGCTGTTTTACTTTAACTTCTTACGTTAGACGAAGACGCCTATAGTTGCCGGCCACATATTGCCGTGTAACAGTACTTTATGAATAACATTTCAGAGATGTAAACCTTTTTATTTGTCAGAGCGTGGGACGCGGGCGTGCGGCCGAAAACGGAAGAGGCGGCGGTTCGCCGGGTGGCAGAGAGGAACGCTCTCCGCTGCTCTCTGCTGCGGAGTGAGGCACGGAAAAAACAACAGCCAAAGGTACTCGAGTGACATGACCCGCTTTCTTTCCCAGCTTTCTTTTCATCAGCCCTGTAAATGATGAAAGTTCTTTTTGCGGCGAAGTTTTGTTACGATTGCTTCGCTCTCCTTAATTACGACGAACGATACCTAAACAAATCCTGTGAGTTTGAAGAAGCTCTTACGTTAATATAGTAGGTACCTAGTTAAACACTAGTAAAGTCGATTCGTAATAGATTTTGATTGAGTTCGTCACTGTCAAAGTCGATAGGCAATAAAGTGTATGCTTGAACGGCAACTTTGCCAGGCAGGATATTAACACTTTGAGTGCCAAGAGCCCGCTAGTCGGGCTCACCGTTCGTAGCGCATTTTCGCTACAAAGCGGAAAGACGCTGCTACGCGCTACGCGCTATAGCGTTTGTTGGCGCTGACTGTGTTAATACTGTTAATATAGCCTAACATATGGTTTTAAACAAAATAGGTACTAAATAATTATATGTATTTTTCCTTTACTAGTTTACTTTTTTATGTAGTATTAATATAAGTATAACATTTTAAACGCATTACTTATCATAGCAAAAGAAACTGTATAAAATAACCGTTAGCTATAGCTATACGGCAGAGATCAAAAATACAAAATAATGATAAATGAGCTCGTACAAAACATCATTTATCTACACCCATATCATAAAACCGCCATTGGTTAATCAAAAACCTTAGGAAATGACCACCATTTTGACAACCAATTAGGAAAAACCAGTGCTGCGATAAAGAAATAACATGACTTCTTTATCGTTTTTAGTAAAGAAAAGAGATTAAATTTGGAACAGCTGTCAAAACTCAAGTGGTCTCTATTCTAGTATCCATAGATATTAAAAAAGTTATTGATACGAAACGTCAATTCAGTATGTTTTTTTAATATAAACTGCACAATATTTGATCTCGAGTGACGTGAGAATAGAGACTTCATCCGTTTGTCTATGATTTAAAAAAATAATGGTCTTGACGGAGGATGTTGGCGTTTTGCTGAACGAAAGTAGAATTGTTTTTGAATTGAATAGAAAAAGTTGTTTGTAATTTACATTTTAGTTGAAAATATGAATAGTAAGTAGTCTTCTCGGAGTGTGTGTGATGTGAAAATGCGCCGGATATCGGAAATATGCAGCCAAGATTGCAACAAATAACTTGTTGCCAGAAAATATTGTTTCTGAACCCATCATGGAGGATTTATAATATGTGTGTAGATAAAGTTATGTATGCAACTCTGCATAATTTGGCCTTAAAACACACGTGCGATCTTATTATGAAACTCGCCTATCGGATCGTTTCATGAAAACCGCACTAGTGTTTTAAGGCCTATCATTATGCAACCGTTGCATAAACTACTATTAATGAATTAGTTTCTTCCCTGGATTAGTATTAAAATAGATATTTAAATACAAAACATGAACTAAAAAAATCTGTTTCCCGTTATCAAACTTCTTGTCATAGTTGTAAAAAAGTGCTTGGGGTTGCATGAAAAAAAAAAGAGGTTCTATAAGTGATTGCCGATACCGATATTAACTTTACACGTATGCAACGAGCGATATTCCAACTTAAGCAATTTAGGTACTGTTCTGACAGCTTAGGAAGGCTGCTATGTTTTTATTGTACGAATACGTACGGCTGTAGATATTGTTATGGATTATGCCGAAATGCTGGAAAATATATGCATTTCGGTTCAGAATTGTAGTAAGGAATTCTTGCTAGGAAGGAGTACATGCACTTAATGCCGCCACGCCTAACGGCGAAAAAGAGTGCCACGAACGCTCGACGAAGGCTGTAGCCGACGCTAATGTATGGAAAACGGCATATCGTGCGTGGCGTTAGGGGCACGTAAAACTGCCGACGGCCACAGCCGACTGTGGCGGTCAAAGGGTTTATAGTGTCATGATTGTAGCTGCAACTTTATCCAATTGTTTGTTGGTGTCGCGTATTGATTTAATAACACCTTGATCGACCATGCTATACAAAGGGTTATCTGAAACCTGGATGTGATATTGAAAAAAGAAATAAGTTGACATGGATCTACCGAAAAACTTACAACCAGTACTAGATCGGCCAATAAGAGCGTATTTTGGGTGGCTGTGGTGATTTGTGGTGAATCATATTGGCGTGTTGCCACTGATGCTTATTTCGTGTTACAACAGCAAGAAACAACATCACTGGCGGAGAGAATACGACTCCTGACATGCGACGTGGACGAGGACGGCGAGGAGCGGGCGCCGCCGACGGGGGCGCCGTCCGACAAGTCGTACAACAGCGTCGATAGGAACAGCGAGAAGGCTTTCGGCAGTGCGTCGTCAAGCTCCTCGTCCTCGACGCTCTCCGTGGCGCCTGCGCCGGGCCGCCACCAGCCGCCTGACTTGGGGGATGTCCATCAGGAACCACAAAAGGTATTTGATCTCTCTCCATAGCTGTTATCTAGGTCAATTTCAACACTAGACGGTCATGATTTTCTTATTAAGTATTTAATTTTTTCACCGCAAAAGAAACGAAAGATTTTTGCTGTCGCTTGTATGCAAAAGGGGTTAGTCTGAGATTTTTGTAATTCTTCGTTTCATTGGGCAAGCCTCGTTTGAAGTTCTAATCATATATTAGAATCAATAAGATTTTATTAGTAATTTTAACGAAATGATACCTAATAAAGAGAGTTCGGCGATTTCATTGTTATTTAATGATATTGAACTGTCGAATAAAGGTGACTTCGGTCTGCGTTACATAGTTGTTTACTTCGTCTTAACAGTTTTGTTTGTATTTACTATGAAACCCTATTTAATATTTAGGTATGACTCATGCACAAGGTAAAAGTAACTTGGTAATATAATTATTTCCTTTATTATTCTTCGTCTGTGTATAATTATAAATTGAAATACCTACAATGCGATAACGGATTTTTAACCTGGATCATAGAGCTAATAGTAGTAGATATAGTGCTAATACCAAGGAAACATATCCAGGCACAAATGTATTAGTGAAAGAGACGGTTAAGCGTTGTTTCGTATCAGGAACTCAAAACTTTGGCAGAGAGAGAGAAGAGTGGCGGTTACTCCTCCGCCAAGAGCATGACTCTTAAATTTAATTATTGATGATTTCAAAGGAGTCTCAAAACTCGGGCATTCACGAACATTTGGTTGTCAAAACTCGAATAAGTATACTGAGGCACGCATTTTTTGCAACCTGGTTTTCTAGGCGACCGACAGGCGTCATCTTCTTATGTCCGTGGTTCTACTAAATCTGAATACAAAATCAGGTTATTGCCCTAGGTATTAAATGTCTACATAAACTTTGTGACAGCCTCGTCCGGAGCCGCGCCGGCAGTTCCTGTCGACCTTGGCGCCACTGACGGCATGCGTAGGCAGTGCCGCCCACCACGAGGGCTTCTACTACGTGCCGCCTGGCGAGCGCACCTCGGCGTCCTCCGCCACCATCCTCGACCAGCAGGAGCACGGCGACGCGCCCGCGCCGGATGTCGTCGCTGGCACGCCGGGTACAAACATTATTATGACAGATGAATTAAGATTAAGACGGATTAAGTACTCTTCTGCTGCACTGGGAGTGAAGAGATAGCATAGAATGCGTGCAGATGCTTATCATCCTGGCATCTCGTAAAAGTCGACTAAGGGACGGGTCCTCTCCAACATGGTGGACTATCTGTATGGGCGATGGGCTGATCACCTGTCACCATACGGTTCATCATACCATCTGAGGACTAATTCATCGAACGTGGCCACAAGTATTCTTGTGGCTCTGCCCACCCCATTAGGGATTTCGGGCGTGATAATATGTATGTATGTATGTACGAATTAAGAGGAGTGTGAACCTACGGCTTTTCATACAAAAGGCGATAACTATTTCCACGCCTTAAATGTTAACCGATGTTGACGAATTTTTGTTAGGTTATCATTCAGAACATAATCTGGGTCTATACGTTTTGCTTTTTTCATTGTAATCCATAAATTCAGTTTTAATGTTGTTCTAGTATTGTCATACAAAACGAATTTCGACGATTATTTGGTTTTGTTTATCTTTTTTCAATATTCAAAAAACTTATAGATCTAGATTTTGTTCTGATTGACAAAATCGGTAAACATTTAAGGGGTGGAAATCGTTATCGCCTTTTGTAGGAAAAGGCTGATTTTCGCCGTTGGTTCACAATTCTCTTAAGCAGTGCTCTGTTTGCACATTAAATGATAAATTAACTAAACGCACCTATACTTTGGCCTAAATAGATCGTGATCCTATCGTATGTATTCTACCTATACTATGTCTAGTAAATACGTATGTTGGCTGAAGTAGCGAAACTAAAATTTTGGTCTTGTAACTATATTACCTTTTAAACTTTAGCATTACCCAACATACAAGGGAAACCAGAATTAACTAGTAATAGGTCTATAACGGATGAACGAATTTTCCCGCGTTATTTTCGTTTGATAGCTATTGAAGTTTATCAAGTTTTGTCGAGGTTGTTGTTTGAGGTTTAGGAAGAGGTTAAATGAAAATCTATTGGACCGATCTAGAAGGCAGCGGGTATATTAAGGCTGGGTTTTATCCGGTCGATAAAATTTCAATCACCAATGTCAAAGAACAATCTTATCTTATTGTTGTATAATTTACTAAGATGATCCGACATTAGGTCTGACGGACCTTTATAAAACCAGGCCTAGATGACACTGTCGAGTTGACAAATGATAGGTTAATGGTTCACTCACAGATTGTGTTTAGAATCGTTTAGAACGTATAAAATAAAATGTCTAATTTCATTATGTTTTATTTTAAATGCCTCCGACGTTGAAAACGAGTCGCTGATTAATAATATTTATAATTTAAGTATATGGCAGGAAGCGGCACCAATGAATTTTTAATTAATTGTCTCATTAGAAGAAACAATATTTTTGAATCTTATTAAAAATCTGAGCATGGAACTGACGAACGATTAGTTCAGCAGCAAATTGTTAAAACTGCCTAAATATAAGTGGCAAACATATTTTATCTACACCCATATCATAAAACCTCCATTGGTTAATCAAAAACCGTAGGAAATGACCACCATTTTGACAACCAATTAGGAAAAACCAATGCTGTGATAAAGAAATAACATTACTTCTTTATCGTTTTTAGTAAAGAAATGAGATTAAATTTGGAACAGCTGTCAAAACTCAAGTGGGTCTATTCTATTATCCATAGATATTAAAACAGTTATTGATACGAAACGTCAATTCAGTATGTTTTTTTAATATAAACTGCACAATATTTGATCTCGAGTGACATGAGAATAGAGACTTCATCCGTTTGTATATGATTTAAAAAAAAATGGTATTGACGGAGGATCGAATCGCCGCCATGTTGGTGTTTTGCTGAACGAAAGTAGAATTGTTGTTGAATTTAATAGAAAAAGTTGTTTGTAATTTACATTTTAGTTGAAAATATGAATAGTAAGTAGTCTTCTCGGAGTGTGTGTGATGTGAAAATGCGCCGGATATCGGAAATATGCAGCCACGATTGCAACAAATAACTTGTTGCCAGAAAATATTGTTTCTGAACCCATCATGGAGGATTTATAATATATGTGTAGATAAAGTTATGTATGCAACTCTGCACAATTTGGCCTTAAAACAAACGTGCGATCTTATTATGAAACTCGCCTATCGGCTCGTTTCATGAAAACCGCACTATTGTTTTAAGGCCTATCATTATGCAACCGTTGCATAAACTACTATTATTATATACTTATGAATGTGTAAGTACTCTGACAAATAAATATTTCTATGGTATTAAGGAGCAGGAGACGGCGACGACGGCCTCGCAGCGTTCGCCCGCGCGGCCGGCCCGCGCACGGAGCGGCTGCGCCAGCGATACGGGCAGGACTCGCAGCCGGCCAGCAGCGACGATGAACATGACGATTACGGTAGGAGAATTTGAAACTTGAAACTTTTTGTAGTGGTAGAGCCAAACAGTATTCCTCACTTGATGATTACTGTTCGAATGGGCCGGCTCGACGGGGTAGTACCACACTCTCACAGAATATCGGCGTAAAGTAATAGCTTGCTATTGTGTTTCGTACGGTGAGTGACGAGATCCGGAGGCCTATTCCCTCTTCCCCATCCCATCCCCAATCCCCATCCTACCTAGGCTGGCAACGCATTGGCAGCACCTCTGGTGTTGCAGATGTCCAAAGACGGCGGTGACCGCTTTCCATCAGGTGGGCCGTCTGCCTGTTTTTATTGCTGTAATTGAAATAAGAAAGGTCAAACTCGATTTTGACAACTTGGTGTTATACAAAGTCGGGCTTGACGTTTCTTATTTTAAGTTTAGGGAATTTTAAATTAAGAATAAGTTTTTCGAATTGGACCCAATACCTATTTAAAATAGTTTACAGTAGCCGGCCGCCGTATTGTAAGCCTCATGTCACACGGCAATATGACGCACGTTTTTTTGCTGGACTTCTTCCTGCAAAAAGCGTGTGTTGTATCGCCGTGTAAGCAGGGCCTTAGGGTTGCTTTAACTTTCATGTATATTTACTATATTATAAATTTATTTATTTCTTTCGTCTACCTTTAAGTAAAACTTATTTTGTATTTTTATGCCGATGGTACACCTCGATGGTCTCCTCTGCTGCACTGGGAGTGAAGAAATAGCATAGAATGCGTGCAGATGCTTATCATCCTGGCATGTCGTAAAAGTCGACTAAGGGACGGGTCCTCTCCAACATGGTGGACTATCTGTATGGGCGATGGGCTGATCACCTGTCACCATACGGTTCATCATACCATCTTAGGACTAATTAATCGAACGTGGCCACAAGTACTCTTGTGGCTCTGCCCACCCCAATAGGGATTTAGGGCGTGATAATATGTATGTATGTATGGTACACCACTATACATATACGATTCAAAGGACTCGCTAATAGGTACTTATCAAACACAAAACACGTGAACAAATGGACTTAATTAATGGATGTTTTGAAAAATATGTAAATTTGGAGTTATAAATAAATGATTGTATTGTACTGTAAAAAAAATATAGAGTAAAAGTGAAGTAGGTATATCTCATACCGCTAGGTGACGGAAGAAGTTGCGGGCGGAAGTTAGTATAAAATAAAATCTCAATGAAGCAAACTTTCCTATATACAATATTTACACATATGTACATAGTTGTCTTATTCTACTTGATTCAACCCGATGGGCCGTACTCCCTTTTTATCGTATCTTATCTTAAAAGATAACGTTTAATCTTTTTTCGTTTATGTTTATTTGTATACTTTCTTCATATCCACTATGATTAGATGACGTTAGCTTTATGCCAAACACTCCACCGTAAGCTTTGATAAAATTGTCGGTCATTACGCAGAGCAGGGGGTCGTATTTATCCTAGGGCCAAGGGGGCCATGGCCCGGGGCGGCAGGCTGCGAGGGGCGGCGAAGCCTCGCGGCCTTCTTTGAGCGCCTTTTATTGTCAAGCTTACCTACAATATTTTTTATTAGTTAATGGGGCGGCAAAACTAACTGGTCCGGGGCGTCAAATATTTAAATACGCCTCTGATGCACAGACTGTCAATGGTCGAGGATTTTTGTTTCTGGCCGTTGTCAGAGTTATTAACTAAGTTATAAACAAAGAGTTACGGGCAGGATTCCACCGGCGCCCCGCGGTTCGCGGTATCGCAATCAAGCAGCAGCTCGGCGCCGCCGACGAGATCCTGCAGCAAATGCAACAGGACCTGCAGCCGTCGCCGGGCGCCGCGCCCGCGACCTCTGCGCCCGCGCATGCCTGCCAACGCACCAACTCCAACTACTCGTGGCCGTACTACTCGGAGGCCAACCTCAACTCGAGGCCGCAGAGCAGGAATAGTGCTGTTTCTAACTGGTACGTTACGAACCGAAACTTTGATGTTGTCTCGTTGAAGCTTTAGGTCATCAAATAGCCACTGTTAAGGGCAATTACGTTCGTTCGTTTACATGTTTTTAAATAAAAACACCTCTACAAAGACGTTTTTAAACTTTGTATGTTCCGATTTCAAGGCTAAATTGCAAAACTGATTTTGATGAACTTTGGTATATAATAGTTTAAGCCCTAGGGAAGGGCATATTCTTTTAAAGAAAATCATCTCTAAAATGGTGAAATAGGGGCTGGAAAATCAATTTACCGCAATTTCGTGCGTGCCCAACGAGAGCTCATTGTTGTCTTTTTATATACCTGCGCGATTCGCGGCTAATCCGCTGAACCGATTTTGATGAAATTTGGAACGGAAGTAGTTTAAGCCCGTTTACGTGCTTACGGAAGTTATCCCTAGTTTTGTTTTATAGGTAAGTAGAGGACCCTCTGCGCGGAAATCCGACACGCACTTGTCCGGTGGGTAATTTAATTCAATTTAATAGATTTTCGCTTGCGCAGGTCTAAACCGTCGGACTATGTAACGGCGCGGCCGTGCGCGAGTACGCCGGTGCCCACGCACAGCGATGCTTGCTACGCGCATGCGCAGAGCGTCTCCGCGTATGCGCATTACCAGCAGCGCCCGCCGGACAACGCTTATAAGAACTGCTCTTTATACGCCAATATTGGGTAAGAAAATAAACAATCTGTGATATCCGTTCAAGTGGGGACCCGAAGTGGGGACGAGATGTTGACCAACACCAAGTAAAAAGGAAGGGTGGCGAGGCATAGCACGAGTTTTAAGGAAGACACCATTGCACCACACAAACTGCAGATAACAGTACAATTAGGTACGATGAGTCGCGAAAACTGCTCTCGCTAGCGTACACAATCGCTTGGTCCCTTTTACTTGTCACGGCACCAAGCAGCATTTCCGATAGATTTCGATAGCGAGAACTGCTGCTCAATTATGTAACAACTTCGCAAAAAGTAAACCAATTGTACCTACCCTTATTTACATCGGGTGATGACTAAATTGGTTTGCATTTCGAGCCAAACCGATACCAATTGTGTTACGTAATTGAGCTGCGGTTTGCGCAAACTCATAGTAAGGGCTCAGTTTTAAAATATTGAGTGACGACCGTTGTCAAACTTTACTTGCTCCACACAAATTTATGGCGTTGGCTCGCTCGCGCGATTATTAAGAAAGATGGAGTTTCTTCCGCAAAGCAACATTATTTTTTAAATATGTATATGTTTTATTTTTTCAAATATTTATTTAGCACAAATACAGGCCACTTCAATTTGTTTCTGTTCGGCCCAATGGTGAGAAGAAAGCCTTATAATTAAGCTTTAATTTTTACATTTGGCCAAGTATAATGCAAATAAATAGAAAATCGAATGTTTTGCAGATGTTCAGACAGCAGTCAAGAGCTGTACAGTTCGCAGACGAGCTCGGAGCAGACGTCGCCGGTGCGCACGCGCGGCCGCCGGCCCGAGTCGCCACCGCCGATCCGCAACCACCACCAGCTGCTCTACGTGCCGTACAGCGCTCACTACCATCAGCACCACGAATACGGGACCCACTGGACTGCCAGTGATTGTATATACCTTGAATGATCCAATAATACGCGGTCCCTTTCGAGATTTTCAGACACATACCTATACACAGCTTATAGTTACGTCACGTATATCAAGGCTAAATTCACAATTTTTTTATTGAGCGAACTTTAACGTAATATTACTTAAACTTTTTCAAAGACAATTTGTCAAAATAAACATCATAAAAAAGTTTATCAAAATAAATGTGCCATTAACAATGTAGTGAGCCTTTATCACGTTGGTCGCAGACACGCGCATGCACTCGTACTACCAGCAGCAGAGCCGCAGCGGCTCCAGCACGCCGCAGCCGGTGCCCGCGCAGCCGCAGCGCGCGCAGTACGCACACGCGCTGCATCTGCAGGTAACTTCAACATTTAACCCCTCATTATCGTAACTATGATTTAACGTTGCATATTTGTCTTCATTGGAACTTTAATTTCAAACTACTAAAACTGAAAATCAAGTGCCGGCTTGATATAAGACGTAACAGACGTTCCTTTTAGAACATATTATTTAACGAGCAGGGCCTCTATTCGGCGCTGCTAAGTGATATACTAGATATGATATTCAGTTCTTTGCAATATGAAATGATGTTGCGTTAAGGTGCTATTCAGGAACGTATCACTTCAATCAGTTTAACAAATAATTTTCGAATGCGATGTCTAAATGCATGTATTGCCAGACTTATAATGAAAAATCCCGTTGAATGAATGAATGGAAGTTGCAACTACGGTATTTATTCATTGGTAACTGATTCTTAATATATTCTTATTCAATATCGATAAAATAATGATTTTCAGTACATTTTTGCACAAATAGTAAATTGAGGCGACTGTTTTTTTCTGATGAAGTGATTTCTTTTAGCAGATAACTTAAGCCTGGCAACAAACCTCAGCTTCGAAGACGGGCTTAGAGCGTTTTCACATTTGGCGACACGATATCGTTATCGGCGACGATACCGATATGTCGTCGGCCGTGTCGGGCCCCCGTCGATATCGGACGATAATTCCTGTATGTGTGCTATACTAGTGTTCATTTTCTATAGTGTGTGCGTGACTGTGCGGGTGGCGGGCGGTGGCCAAATCGGGAACGATAATATCGGATGTATGTGAAGATACAAAGGATATCGGCTATTGGCTATCGTCGCCGATAACGATATCATGTCGCCAAATGTGACAACGCTCTAAGGCTAGCCACTGACCTACAATATAACTGTGCAATAGCACTGGGTGCACAACTATATTGATCTTCAATAGTCGATATTGACCGTCAATATCATCTGACGATCAATATAATTGTGCAAGCAGAGATATTGCACAGTTATATTGTAGGTCAGTAGCTAGCCCAATGCTCACAGCGCCGAAAGCGCGCTATCTTCCGTTTCGATTGGACCGTAAGGTGCCGTAAGGACGCTTATGGCGCGCTATCGGTGCTGTGCGTACGATTTAAGTGTGTCTTGGAACGTGGGGTTGACCATGATACATGATCGTTTTAGAAATATATTAAGTATTGAATAATTCATAATGTACATTATTGATAAACTTTAATGTAGTTAATTATTCAATAAGCACGTTTTTTTATTTATTTTAATTCTTTTTAACACTGGGTTGAACAAAAGGACGTGAAGCGTAACGCAATATTTTGTTAATAATAAACACACTAAGGCCAAACTAAACACATCCCCCTGCGTAGAGGTGTGCGACAAGGGGATGTAATCTCCCCAAAATTGTTCACCAATGCTCTAGAGGATGTGTTTAAGATGCTGACATGGAAAGAACGTGGCATCAACATAAATGGCGAGTACATCTCACACTTTCGTTTCGCAGACGACATAGTCATTATGGCTGAAACGCTGCAGGAGCTACAGTATATGCTGAACGATCTAGCTAATTCTTCTGAACGCATCGGTCTCCGGATGAATTTGGACAAAACTAAGGTTATGTTCAATCAACATATCAATCCGGAACCGATCATATTACAAAGTGGTCCTCTCGAAGTTGTCGAGGAGTATGTTTACGTTGGGCAGACTTTGCAGTTGGGTAAAAACAACTTCGAGAAAGAGATCAACAGAAGAATAAGGCTGGGTTGGGCAGCATATGGAAAACTACGTCGAGTCTTCACGTCGCCTATTCCACAAAGTCTAAATACAAAAGTCTTCGATCAGTGCGTCCTATCTGTCATGACATACGGAGCCGAAACGTGGATACTCACGGTTAGGTTGGTCCACAAATTGAAAGTCGCTCAGCGGGCTATGGAGCGGGCTATGTTGGGAGTTTCTCTGAAAGATTGTATCCGCAATGAGGTGATCCGACAGAAAACCAAAGTTACCGACATAGCTCATCGAATCAGCAAACTCAAGTGGCAGTGGGCCGGCCATATTAGCCGCAGAAACGATGGCCGTTGGGGCAAACGTGTTCTGGAGTGGAGACCGCGAATCGGCAAACGTAGTGTAGGACGCCCTCAGACTAGGTGGAGCGACGATCTCCGCAAGGTCGCTGGCAAGAGCTGGATGAGAGTAGCCGCGGGTCGTGCTCAGTGGCGTGCAGTTGGAGAGGCCTATGTCCAGCAGTGGACTAGTATAGGCTGTTGATGATGATGATGATAAGGCCAAATCGGGAACGATAATATCGGATGTATGTGAAGATACAAACGATATCGGCTATTGGCTATCGTCGGCGATAACGATATCGTGTCGCCAAATGTGAAAACGCTCTAAGGCTAGCCACTGACCCACAATATAACTGTGCAATATCAGTGGTTGCACAATTATATTGATCCTCAGTAGTCGATATTGAGCGTCAATATCATCTACTGACGATCAATATAACTATGCAACCAGTGACATTGCGCAGTTATATTGTAGTGGATAGCGTAAGGCCAGGTACTGACCTACAATATAACTGAGCAATATCACTGGTTGTACAGTTATATTGATCGTCAGTAATTAGCTGATATTGACAATCAAAATCATCTTCTGACGATCAGTATAAATGTGCAATATCACTGGTTGCACAATTATATTGATCGTCAGTATACGATATAGACCGTCAATATTAACTACTGACGATTCAAAATAGCTTAGTTCGAATAAGTAGTTACCATAATGGAGACTCAGTCCAATGAAGAAATGAAAGCTATCCTTCCCCTTCGCAGAAGGCTCTGCTGATAGATAGGTATCGAAACATACACAAAGAGTTTGAGAGAAGGTAGATGCAAATTACCGAATATTTTTTGTAGACGATAAGTACCTACTTATATCTTACGTGGCCACAAGTAGTCTTGTGGTTCTGCCCACCCCATTAGGGATTTCGGGCGTGATGCTATGTATGTATGTAAGTACCTACTCATATTAAAACATATAAGTATAAACCTTGTTAAATTAAAGCACGTTAATAGAATTGGTTGATTATACGCTACTCTATATAATTAATCTGTGGACAGCTCTATGTAAATTCACACATAAATTATCTGTCACTTTTTTGCTAATATGCGGGTGCTCCTCTCCTTTAATTTTACGATTGACGTATAAAAGCAGAATCAAAATAACGAGTCACTCACTGCGGTCCTCTTGTAAGCGAATCCAACCGGAAGAGGCTCCGTGCGCAGGAGTCCCAGTCCTTGCGCTCCATCGTCGCCGCTCCGCGCTATGTGCGTAACAGCACAATAGAGCGCGACCTAATCTGGCAAGGCTTGGACGCCTTCATCAGCCGCCTCGCGCGCGGCACGTTCGATCGCGCCGACAACTCGAGCTGTTCCACGCTGCAGGGGTTAGCGCCGCTCCACGCGCGCCCTCCGGACGGCCGCTACCGAGCTCTTCCGAGAGAGCTCGCGCCGCCCGAAGTCAGTCTCCGGTCTACACCCAGGACTCAAAGCCGCAAATAGGCAAGAAAACCCACCACGCCGCAGATAGGCAACGTGGCCCCTAACAGATAGGCACTAACGAAGCCAAGATGGCATAACTACTACACCTCAGATCAGCCCGTCGTTACGGGCCGCGAAGGAATTCGCCAAAAAGGGCAAAGCCCTGAATAGCTCCCCCCACGCCTCCCACACATTGGCACAAGCCTCTGGCCGCCATTAAAAAGATTTTAACTCATTGTTGGGTTAAAAAACGACTTGATGAACTTTCTATGGCGTGTGTATATAAGAACTAGTAAATCTATGTTCCTGCTTTATTATCCACAATACCCATCAATTGATAGCAGAGCCTGTGGTTGAAACGTGATTAAAAAGTGTTTAATGTGTGGTTGAATCGGGTCCGGTTAATGTACATCCCGATATTGACCATCCTGATAATGCTCGACCAGATAATTCGCATCCACCCCATACTACCAGTTTGCCAGTAGTATGGGATGGTTGCGAATTATCTGGTCGTGCATTATCAGGACGGGTTAATATTAGGACGTACATTAACCTGACCCGATAAAAATGCTTTAACAAGAAACAAAATGAGAAAAATGGCACCTTCATATCGCATTGAATCGCTTAGCAAGAACAACTATGATACATGGTGTCTACAAGCTCAAGCCATACTTATTAAAAATGAGCTGTGGGAATACGTCAGCGGCAAGATAACATTGACAAGAACATCAATTGAAGAGGACTAGAAAGAGTTTGCAAAGAACAAAATCTTTTATCATAGTAGTGGGCCAGCAAGGAAAGCTACATTACTGAAACAATTGGTCTTAAAACGAATTAACCAATCAGAAGATGTCATAGACCATCTAAAGAATTTCATGGATGTTGTAGACAAATTAGAAGAAATGAACATGGAACTTCATCCCGAACTAAATATTAAGTATAATGATGCTCTATAGTCTACCCACTAGTTATGACAATTTTAGGATTGCTATAGAGTCCGGAGGCACATTGCCAAGCCCACATGATTTAAAAATCAAAATATATGGGGAAGTGAAGCAAGAATGTACCGAGTTGACGGAAGCGCTATATGTACAGAATTATTTATCATGGGATTTCTGTGATAATTTAAATACTTACTAGCAGTAGTTTTATCTTTCTGTGATCAAAATGTTAAATGTTATAGAACAAAATTATTACAAATACTGATGATTTAACCAGTGTTTCATTCTTTTTCAATTTTTCTTGTTAGGGGTCTTCAACTTAAACCCTAATTATTTTTGACAAAGCATGTTGTGGATGAAGTGTTTGTAAAATTTGACTATGATAATAAAATTATATATCCTGTTATTATTTTTTTATATTTTAAAAGTTCTGGGGAGCATAAGGAATATCAGATTAAAAAATAATAATGTGTATAAGTCAAATAATAAACGAATTTTAACAAAAAAGACTTTTATTGATAATTTTATAGGAAGCCCTACATGTGTAGGGCTCTCTATTCTTAGCCCGCCTTCTAGCCGCCTCTTAGCACACCACAGCTGCACAGAATCTCGCAGCTCCAGCTGAGTGAGGGGCTGCTGGCGCTCCTCTGGAACCAACAGCAGGTATATCCCAGGAGTTCCATAATGGAACTAATGGGATATTCATTTTAAAGGAAATATCCCAGTAGTACCATATAGAACTACTCGTACATAATTCATATATAACGTATACTACGTAATTGACCACTACGCATCGATTAAATTGCCATCCTTCATTTTTATATTCTTAGGCCTCATTTCCACCGAGGGGCTAGCCGCCCGCGACTGCCATTTCCTTCGGAGTCGCGGCCGCCATACCCATTGACGCGGCCGCGACTCCATAGAAAATGGTAGTCGCGCGCGGCTAGCCACTCAGCTCAGTGGAAATTGGGCCTTACACAAGGGATTGTGTCTGTAACATTTGGTAACAGATGTGTTTTACAATAATAAAACATGGCCGGGGTAAGCATGGCCACTAACCCAATATTCATTAACTTTAAGCTTTATAGAACTCACGTTTTTTTGCCGAAATCATAGTTTCATGCCAAAATCAGGTGTAAAACTTAGTATGTAGTTCCATATGGAACTATTGGGATCAATAATTTGACATTTACATAGGTACCGATTGTTCCATATGGAACTAGAACAATGGGACTCCTGGGATATACCCCCAATTCTCGATGCATTCGAGATAATCTCACAATCGAGATTAAACGTCACTGCATACAGTCATTTGACACAACTGTATGAGTCTGACGTTTAATCTTGCAATCGACATTATCTCGACTGCATCGAGAATTTGGGTCCTGAAATGCTTGTTATGTGCGCAGTGGTTTCAGAACAGGTGGTGGTGCACTGTGTGTTATAAACCCCAATTTTGTTTTACCTCTTGTTTTCTCAAACATACGATAGTTATTACTGTTAAAAACATCAGACTAAACCTACCACATCGATACGGCTTGTAGTTTATTTTTTAAAAATCATCAAAGTTTCCATATATCCGGGGCATGAAATTCACAAAATATTTTTTTGCTAAAAAAATGAACAACTTGTTAAAGTTTTGATTACATTATTTAAATGTGCATACAATACCGTAAGTTTCCACAATTTCTTATTGATATACTGTAGTTACTTGAATAGATATTCATATTTTTCTCTATTTGTTTTTTTTTAATTCCAGTATAACGCCGTATTAGATGGAGATTTATATACTAAACGATAGCTTAAACATGCCTTTATCAGCAGTATTAAAACTTCAATCTAATCCCGCGTTACTCAGCGGCCCTAACATGCATGCCACAAAGATAAATTAGAACCGTTTATCTCTATAACTATCTATTTCGTCGGCACTAGTGTGAGAGAGACGCACTTAGAGATAAACGGTTCTTATTTATCTTTGTGCCATGCATGTTAGGGCCGCTGAAGATACAAATTATTTAAGTTATATCCGGTTTTTTTGTAGCTAGGGTTGTCACTTCGGGTAATAATATTTAATATATTCTGGATCCGATTTTTAATAGCAATCGATGGAAAGATGTTTGACGCAATTTTGAATACTTTTTCCCAATTACGTTGTCCTTATTGTGAGTTGACTTCAACAAAATTTAATGACCTCCAAAGCTTTTTCTAAGCCTGTTATAAAAGAACGCTTAATATATGGAATAAGCCTGCTGCAGGCTTGGCTTAGAGCTTTGGAATTTGTTCATAAGCTTTGCTATAAGGTTGTGGTAAAACGTTGGCGAATCGCACAGAACTCTGAAGATAGCTGATTGGTAGAGGAGAGCGAAAAAAAATACAAGCAGAGATCAGAGAAAAAATGGGCCTGTTGGTGGATGTAGTGCGTCCCACTTCAGGCACCACGAATGATGGAAATACGGATCGGGCCGACTTCTCAGATCAATATCGTGTGAGCTTTGCTCAAATTTTAAACATCGACAAATGGCTCTTGGATGATATTTACATTATATTAACTGTATTATCAAGTAACTTGCACATCGATCCGACTAAATTCGGCACATTTTGTAGAGTTTTGGCTTACAGGTATGTAGAAAAATATAACTGGCATCCTATGACAGTTACCATACATAAAATCCTAGTACATGGTGCTAGAATAATAGAACTGTTGACTATACCAATTGGGATGCTCACGGAACAAGGCGGAGAAACACGCAATAAATACTGGCGGTTTGATAGGGATCACCATTCTAGAAAAGTCAGTCGCGAAGCAGCAATGTATGATTTGTTCCACAGAGCACTAGTCTCCTCAGACCCCTTATTTACAGATTTTGGACTAAAAGAAAGAAAAAATATATTAAAGAAATATCCATTGCCAACAAAACACCGCTTTTTTTGGCAGTAGATTTTCTTTATTTTCTAAAATCTATTGATTATTCAGTTGTGGATATTGATGTCACTGAAAATGTTGTCTGAACTAATGAAGACTAAGGCAAAAATATAAATTGATTTTATACCCGGGTCATTGGCACCCAGATATACAAAGTGACAACCCTGGAAATAAAATTAAATTGTTTATATCTTCTGAGTAACGCTGGATTAGATTGTTGTTTTAATACTGCTGATAAAGGCATGTTTAAGCTATCGTTTAGTATATAAATCGCCATCTAATACGGCGTTATACTGGAATAAAAAAAATGAAACAAAAAGTGAGTAAAATTGAAAATTGAAAATGTTTATTCAAGAAAACTTAAAAACTACGGAACAATGGTTTTGGGTCCTGCGCTAGGATTCCCTGTGTTGCAGGGCCCAATTTGAGAATCTAGCGAAACAGATACAGTTCGTTTGTGGATTATACAGGCATACAAAACAAATTACATAAAACTAGCAAGTGAAAGGTATACAGTGATGAGTAAGAAAAGTAGATATATAAGTATAAAATATTGTGGATGGATACTAAGTTTACATGCCCTTACATTATACGAACATTAAGCATTGGGGACCCATCAACGTACTGCTTCAAGTAGATTCTCGGTCTCTCGGTAGTCGAGCTGTTGTAACCACTCCGTCAATATGCGTTTATTAGGTGGTATCAGAACTATATATAAATATTAATATCTCTTCTAGTAACTGCAGTGTATCAATAAAAAATTGTGGAAACTTACGGTATTATATGCACATTTAAATAATGTAATCAAAACTTTAATAAGTTATCTAGTTTTTTAGCTAAAAACTATTTTGTGAATTTCATGACCCAGATATATGGAAACTTTGATGAATTTTTTAAAATAAATTACAACCCGTATTGATGTGGGAGGTTTAGTCTGATGTTTGTAACAGTAATAACTATCATATGTTTGAGAAAACAAGAGGTGAAACAAAATTGGGGTTTATAACACACTATGTGGCGGCAGCGGCATCAATAGCTACTGTCCCTCTTCAGCAGTTCTATGAATAATGCAAAATATAATATTTCAAATCATGACTACATAATGTTTAGTAGGATTAAAAAAGGAGACTGAAAGTTAGTGTGTGGGGGGGACATTATTATTATTTCTGGTAACAATCCATCGTTTAGAACAAATTGAATTTATATACTTCACTTGACATTGGTCCTAGAAGCAGCAGTTAAATCTAAGAACACAAGATTTAACGCCTGCTTCTAGGACCAATTTCAAAGATGATTCTTGATTGCAGGTGACAATTTTCAATACTTATTAAGTTTTTTCGCAAGTAGTGGGAACATTCTTCAAAATATTTACCTATTACATATTTATTGTTCACACATTGACGTGTGCGGAGTTATACCCACGATTGTCCTTGTTGTTTGTGTTTGAGAAGCTATCTTCTGTGTTCATGTAGCACAGGTAGGTATTAAAACAACAAAATGATTACTCTTGTCGCTTTGATTAAGTATGTACACAGTAGCATTTAACACCAGTGTCGACGATTGCATCATTTATCTGCAATTAAAAACAATAAAGTTAATAAATAAAGTAAATTTATAAAGTAAATAAAAAAATAAGGCACTATTTAGGGTACTTACATTTAAAGATGTTTTATAAGGTCTTTAATGTGACCGAAGTTTGTCCAATGTCCTAGTTCAACAATTCTCATAATCATAACTAATTTACCTATTTTTTATCATCACTGTTTAATATTGATAAATTACAGTTAAATATCGACAATGGCACACATTTCTTTAAATTATTTAACTCAAATTATAATTCCCTTCATGGGTCCCACCAAAGTAATATAATATTACCAAAAGGTCCCACAATGTTATGGTTGCTAGGCAACGCCACTGTAGAACGAGGTGATTTCGAGTTAGTAAGCTATTCGGGAACGTACAAAATTTGCCGGCTACTAGATAGCGAAACGTCTACTTATATGTGTCCCCCGAAATAAAATAAAAAAATCCCCGTGAGTGAACTGAACGAATAGAAAGTTGTAATTTTAAGCATTAAATCATTGGAAAAGTTGTGCTATTAATATACCTTATTCAGTATTAATTAAACAATGATTATCTATGCACTGTTGGTAAAATAATAAATTTTGTTGACGGTTTTTTCTGAATAGGTTATTCCCTTTAGCAAGATAAGATAACTTTAGCCTGGCAACAATGCACTGTCAAACTAGGTACGTTTCGAGTCGCTCTAAAAGCGTGCTCACAGCGCCGAGAGCGCGCTATCTTGTTCCGAATGGTGCGCCGGTTTCGTGCTGTAAGTACAGTTTAAGTACGTCGTGGATCTGTGGTCGTGGTAAAAAGAGCGCTGACTGCCATATAAAATGTATGGCCGTCAGCGCTCTTTTTTTATTGGCGAGGTACATATACAGATTGGTATATATTATCCTGCTATTAAGGCTAGCCACTGACCTACAATATAACTGTGCAATATCACTGGCTGCACAATTATATTGATCGTCAGTAGTCTTTATTGACCGTCAATATCATCTACTGACGATAAATTTAATTGAGCAACCAGTGATATTGCACAGTTATATTGTAGGTCAGTGGCTAGTCTTATATTAAATTTTCTGTCAATCTGTCATGTCAACCGGCCACCAAATCACGGCTGGTAATCTACGTATATGGAACACGGTCTTAGGCTAGCCACTGACCTGCAATATAACTGGTTGCACAGTTATATTGATCGTCAGTAGTCGATATTGACCATCAATATCATATACTGACGATCAATATAATTGTGCAACCAGTGACATTGCACAGTTATATTGTAGGTCAGTGGCTAGCCTTATAACTCAGAACAAATTGACGTTTTCTTGTGACTCATTTGTATATTATGTCACATACAAGTCTTCTATAACGTATACATTTTGAATAACATTTAATTAAATCGGGTTATAATGCCAGAAGTTAGTCGGTTTAGAGTGCTACGAGTAAGTTAAAATTTTTCTTTAATCGTTAAAGTTTCCTTTAAATTGCTTGAAATGTATTTCATTTAATACAAAATAGGTATATAAAAAAGTAAAATATGCTTTTCGTATTGGTATCATCGACCTTTTTTTATTAATGGTAAGAATAGCCCCTTGTCCAAAATCTCATTATACGCATTAACTTTTTACGAATAGGTATATAAATATTGTCATTATTTTTAATACCGCCAGGACAATTTAGAACTACATAACAATTTTTTTTTAATATTCGTCTTGATTTTTTATTTAATAATAAAAATGAATTGACGCTTTTTAATGGTAACGGAACGTTGTTAGTAAACATGAGTACCTAGGTAGTAATAATCTGTGGAAAAACACATCCACTCACATCAAATCGCAACGTTTTGATTTGAATTGTTCGTGTAATGGTGTTTTATTCCATTTTTCTGCGACGACCCGGCTTGTTTTTGGACACTGAAGATTCTCTTTCTTACGAGGACCCTGGCAAGCTATAGAACTCCGACGGCTCTTCGCTTTCTGATTGACACTCGCATGAAAATTTGGACTCCGATTCGATACATTGGCTTGTGTTCCCAACTGTAATAAAACTTGTAAGTACCTATCACTTCCGTATATTTTGTTTCAAATTTGTTACAGCGTGGGCCGAGCTAAAAACCTATTTATTCTTTTTCAGGATTTCATATAGCACTTGCTTCCTAATCCAGACAAGCACTTTGAAAGATACTTGGAGAAATGCAATTGAATGTAATGAGAAATGTTGCGTCTATGGATATTTTCGGCTGCATTTGAAGTCACGACTACCGCAACACATCGCCGACCTGTGCTGGCTTTGAAGCAGCCGTCGTATCATTACTAGTAAACAATTTAAGTAATGTTCACTCTTCAATTGTGAAGTGGAATCCTGTTCTTTAAAAGACCTTTTTTTAAAGGTGAAATATCAAGCCAAACTATTGAAATGGATTTTGATGATGTATATAAAGTAAACTTTGTGCAATTAGAAAAAAAAAATAGAAAATGCTAAAGTAATATAAGAGCACAGCTAGAATATGTTGCCGGGTATGTCTTGCGGAAACTTAAAGCAAAAGTATTTAAAAATTGCGAGCAATGTCTAAAATATCTGTATAATGATAAAACAGAAGGGAGTACATTAATTGTGAGGGAATATTTTGAGGATAAATCTTGCTTGACAAAAAATTAGTTCTGATCAATTGTTTTATTGTTATTGGCATAGAAATTAACAGACAGCAGATAGATCAGCACAAATCAATAAATTACTTTATTAGGAAGGATACAGTTTACCTACTACATATTAAACTATTGGCTTCGATGCTATGGTTCCTATTTATTCCTCCTCTTGTCCTTGGACTTAGGCCTCCTCCAACATTTTCCATATCTCTCTATCTCTATCTCGTTAATATTTGAAATGGGTCCGGTTAATGTATGTCCCTATAATGCTCGATCAGATAATTCGCATCCACCCCATACTATCGGTCTTTATCTTTCTAAAAAAAACCGGTCTGACCAGTAGGTGTCAGTAGTATGGAATGGTCGCGAATTATCTGGTCAGGCAATATCAGGATGTACTTTAACCGGACCCTTTGAAACTTTGTATGCTATTCAGATGACAATACAATAATTTGGTACCATCAAGATGATCTGACCATGGATCCAGGAGGTGGATGGATTGAGATGACAATACAATAATTTGGTATCATACAATGTACCTTAGTGATGAGGGTCTTTTGTAATTTTTAGTGCATTACTGACAAGAGCGTGTTTTTTTTTTTAGTCTTTGTGTAAATTATAGTTTAAAAACAAATAAAAAAATATTCTTTAATAGCAAACCGAACTAAAAAGAAGAAAATATTTTTTAAGTATGAAGAGTTTGTATTACAGTTATAGAAATTCCAACAATCAATTATGACTAATCAATTTGGGATAAGATTAGAATAAAAATGAAGTTATTAACAAATAGTTCAATTATAGTATAAAAGCGTGGGGTGCTTGGTATTAAATGTTACAATTATTTCATTGGTAGCTATTTATAAAATTAGAGTGATTTTGAAAATATAGTAAGTTGTACCCCACGGATTTTTACATAATTGAATAATTTGTTAAAAACTTAATTTTTATTCTAATCTTATCCCAAATTGATTGTTGGAATTTCTATTACTGTAACACAAACTCTTCATACTTAAAAAATATTTTCTACTTTTTAGTTTTGTTTGCTATTAAAGCGTGTTTATAGTTTTTTTATTTGAAATTATCTCTAATACCTTCTACCTCTAAATGATGGTGAAAATTACATCTAATAAATAGTTACCAGTTATAAACCAACATACAGAAGAGTGCCTTCATTTTATAAAATTTATAGAATAGATGTTTTTATAGACTTTTTCATAAGTATAAATTCTAATCTAATTTAGTCTTGACTGTCTCACTACATTGGGAAAAGGTGGCCCTTTGACTTCTCCATGATTCTCTATTTAGAGATTCATGAGATTCATTCAGTCTCTGCCAAATTGGTCCAGCTCGTCTTGCCATCTCTGTCTTGTTCTGCTTCTTCTCGTTAATAAAAAAATTGGAATGATGTCTTAATAATAAAATATAAGAAATAGAATTAAGAAATAAAACTTTATTTTGAATAAATCTGTAGGTATTACTTATTTATTACATATTTTATGCTCTTATGCCAATTCAATCTTCAATAAGGATCTTATGCCATGGCATAAGATCCTTATTGAAGATTGAATTGGCTTTGGAACGGTTTTTGCATCAATCGCTAGCACCAGGAGTGTATATACCCTAGGGCCAAGGGGGTCTAGCCCGGGGCAGCAGGCTGCGAGGGGCGGCAAAGCCTCGCGGCCTTGTTTGACGCCTTTTATTGTTTACCTACAATATTTTTTATTATTTAATGGGACGGTAAAACTAACTGGCCCGGGGTGCCAAATCTCTAAATATGTCTCTGGCAAGCACACCCAAAGCAGCTCCCTACGGTGTTGCGCGCGGGCGAGTGCATCTTCATGTAGCGGGCTTCATGGATAATAGGAGTCGGAAGGGTTTCCGTTTGATGTTACCCTGATTACCTAAAAATCGTAACAAACATTACAAATTTTATTACCGGCTGCGGCCCTAACATAGAAGACACAAGGATAAGTTAATCCGTCTTATCTCTAAGTGCGTCTATCGTACACTAGTGCTGACGAAAGAGATAGTTATATCGATAAACGGACGGGTTTAATTTATCTTTGTGTCTTGCATGTTAGGGCCGCTGGAGTGTTTTATTTTATAAATTGCATCAAGCTAGGTAAGTACCTACCTTGCAACCTTCTTGACCCAATGTCTCGCGTGCTGAATGGAGGGAGTAGGTAGGTATAGTTATCCATTTATTGCACGATCACCCAAATCGCACATTTGTCGAGCTCCAGTGGATACGCTCAATAAGTCAATAATGTTCCAAACATTGAAGTTCTTCAATGGTTCCAAGACAGCATAACAAAGCTACAACAAAACAAAACCGATATACTTAGGTACTTAATGACTTTCACAAATGTTTCAAAGCCTTTAGTTAAAATGTGTGTTCACACTCGGGCTACGAAAAAGCTTTCTATTAAAACAAGGTTCGTTTTTAGACGACGTTCGCACTTGAAGAGTAATTTAAGCCTTGTTAATAAGAACACGTTAATTGAATTATCGAATATTCTGAATACAATTTGCGAATAAAAAGTAAGAAATGCACTTTACCTTGTATTTCGGTTGAAATTGCAATAGCGATCCGTAAAAAACACATTCAGCCCAAGCGACAATATTCTCACTATAATGTCCCATTTTGACAGTAAATAGCAAGATCCGAGCCATACGTCAAACACTATTAGGCCCTTTGAATCACACTTTGGCGCGTATCATTTCATAATTGCTAGTTTTACAATAGAACGAATGACTTGGGCATTCCCGAATAGCAATTTAATCATATCGCTAGTTTTCTGGTTCACTATTTTGACAGTTAGTATGAAGATTTCGAGCCATACGTCAAACGTCATGTGGTCAGTAGAATCACACTTAGCGCGTGTCACTATGGAATTGCTAGTTCACCAATACCCAAGATCACTTTGGTGTTCCTGAATAGCAGTTTGATCATATCGCTCGGTTTTAGCTCGGATTCTGAATCATTATGCGTTCCCGAATAGAGCCCCTGCGCTGCTACAGCGTTTTCCGCGGTATTTCCCATACAAACATTTTGAACCCCCATTTCACGTCCGTAGGTGTTGAATTGTGATAATCGGTAAAATAAGTGTCTTATTATTTTTATGTACATTAATACTATTACCACATTATTATTGGTCCGTAGTGTAAATCTTAGGTGCTAACTATTCGACTGATTATTGTATACATACATACATAGTCGTGAAAAACTTCGATTATTGCTTCGCTGTAGCCGGGTAAAAACAACTAATCGCAAAGTGAAATGGACTAGGGTAGGACTAGCTAAACAAAGCAACGCAGGTATAGCCTACCTAGGTGTAGGTAGCCTAGTGTTTTTTTTTCATATAAATAAATCAGGGGACAATCTTTACACAAATCTAGTCCCAAAGTAAGCTCTAAAGGCTTGTGTTATGGGTACTAGACAACGATATACATACATACTTATATAGAGAAATAAATACTTAAATACATAGGAACATCCAAGACTCAGGAACAAACATTCGTGCTCATCACACAAATATTTTCCCTTTGGACGCCGTTGTTGCCTATGCGTGACAGCGTATATACGCTAAAAAAGTCCTTCACTACCTTGACTTAAAGTTGAAATTCGTGTTACTCCTCAGATATGCTTGGCGTCCAAAAGGTTAACTGGGGATCGAACCCGGGACGCTAGTTTCGGAGGCAGAGTCACTACCAATTAGGCTAACCGCGTCGTGATTGCATATCTAGAGCAGAGCATTGCGGATTGAATACAGGCTTGCACGTTTGTATCTGAGCTTATCGGATCTTATAATGGGATTGAATTGTATACATATATAACACGAGTATTGATTTAAACCTACGCGAAATAACAAACAGTCCAGTGAGTGCGTCATTAAATAACTGTCGTAATTGATATGTTCTAAGATGTGTCTAAATACAAGTATATTTGTGTCCGTATGAATGACTTACTCCTCTGCTGCACTGGGAGTGAAGAAATAGCATAGAATGCGTGCAGATGCTTATCATCCTGGCATGTCGTAAAAGTCGACTAAGGGACGCGTCCTCTCCAACATGTACTACTCCAAGGTGGACTATCTGTATGGACGACGGGCTGATCACCTGTCATCATACGGTTCATCATACCATCTTATGACTAATTAACCTTTTCAACGCTGACGACGGACATATCCGTGAGGGTAAACAGGATAAAAAAGCGCTTAATTAGTTTGACGTATAGTTGAAATTCGTGTAACTTCTCAGACATGCTTGGCGTTGAACGGGTTAATCGAACGTGGCCACAAGTAGTCTTGTGGCTCTACCCACTCCATTAGGGATTTCAGGCGTGATCCTATGTATGTATGTATAATTTGCAGACACTGATACCCGCGCCGGTGCGGTACCGGCCGGTGCCGGCGCCGCAGCCGGGTGGTGGCAAGCAGATGATATGTTACTCGGAAAAGGTATGATTTTGTGTAATTATACAGCATGTCGGGAAATAGTTTCGAAAGCCGCCGGAATCTAAGTATCACCTTACAAACATTTCTATATATTTCTCTTCTTATTTAATTGTTTTAAAATTCAAGGTAAAATAAATAAATAATATTCACTCTTAGTGCTTCCCAAGCTTATAGATGTAACAACATAAAATAGGGTTTACTCAGGGATAGTGTATCTTTCTTTTACTGAGAGAATTTTTAGAATCGGGTCAGTACTTCCGGAGATTACCTCCTACATATACAAACAAACAAATTTTAGCTCTTTATAATATTAATGTAGATATAGTTCTTGACGGATTAAAAAAAGAGGAGGTTCTCAATGCGTCTCCGCTTGACCGTGGTTGGATGAAATGTTCGCGTTCAAAATGCGGTAAAAAAATTAGTTTGTCAGTCAGGCCCATAATATTACTATACTCTTTGGTCAGGCCCAATGGGGTGCCATATGCAAGGGTTTGCTTTGAGAATTGAAAACACATTTTTCAAAATTTTAATCTTTGTTTGTTTTTGATCAGCGTAAAATCAGATAACATCAAACTTTGTTATAAGATCCGAATAATGAACTTGGTTGCGTAGGTCTTGTCTCCGCGAAGTCTAGGTCGACGAACCGCTTGTTATTGACTTACTTATGTAATTGCTCGTGTGATTAGGTTGCAGCGCCGCTGTATCAGCCGGCGCCTGGGTCGCCGTCTCGCGCGGCTCGCGGGGCGCCCGAGGGCGCGCCGGCGGGCGCCGCGCCGGCCGCCACCTCGCCGATGGCGCCTCCACCGAACCCCGTGTACTACGCCATGAACGTCTGACGGGGGGACTAGGTAACTAAACTCTCGCTCAAATGTCATATTCGTGGGCATATTCAAAATCTCAAAAGAAATTGTACAAAGTTTTACAAAAACTATCTTGTCCAGCTGCCACGCTTTATTTTTTTCCAGGTGAAAATTGTGGTGGGCCCTACAGGTGAAGTCCGAATCAGCGTCCAGCCGCCGTCGAATTCAGTCCGACCCGACAAGAAAGCGCCGTGAAGCAGTTGGGTACCGTGGAGGTATTTTGTGCAGGCACACTGTACTCCTCGCAGGTTCCTCAAGGCCACGTGACTCCGCAGTCCGCACCACGCGGCCTCATCTCGGCTTACAAGTACAATATTTGCAAGCGCAGATATTCTTGAAACGGGGACCATGAATACAGTCAAATTGCAATATCTAAAATGCTACTTACCTAAATAGTGGCCAACAAAACATACGTACAAAATTAGAAACCAGCCTAATTAGTATAGTTTAACAGTAACTTCCCTAAAATATTCGATAAATTATTCCAATAACAATTATTGACTGTATATAGTTCACGAGGCCGACAATAATTATTATTTTAATATAATTGCAGACACTGCCAATGCGAGTTATTTGTAGTATTTACTATTTGTATTATTTGCGATTTTAAAAAATTCATATAATTGTTATTACTTATGAATATAAATTGAAAAGTGAATAAAATAATCATCTGGTCGCGTTAGAGGGGCCTTTCCTTGCTGCGCTTTTTCTGCTTTCATGATCTTTTATGAAAATACCGTTATTATTTTTAACTTTCGTAGCATTTTTTCTTGCAATACGGATGGCCCTCTTATAATCGATACTTGATATTGTTAATATTGTATTTATTATGGCTTCGACGAGAGTTAATAATATTTATAATTAAAGCATTATCGAAATCAGTGCCAAACTCTTCTTTGCAGTATTATAATATATTCTAACTAACTTGTTATTAGAAAAAATGTCACAGGGGCGTTACGAGTAGTCGGCTTACGCATATATATTTGTGATGTTCATGTAAATAAGGAAACTCTCAAGTGCGAGAGTACGAGTGAAGTTGTAGTTTCAGATTGAAGGTTTTAGAGTCGGGGAATCTCTTCGATGGACTCTTGAATAACTATAATGATGATGATGACGATAAGGATAATGATGGTGATGATGACGACTATTTGTTACTTATTATTATCATTATTTTTCTCCTCAAAGCCCACCCCAGCACACCTTCCGCAGGAAATACTATCTAGGTAGGTACATATATTTTAATTATAATATGTATCGTTGTTGTAGATGATTGAAGGCCTTTTTGTTCTTTTTAATGTTAACAGTGTACAGTGCTGGAGTAGAAATAGGTAACAATTAACTATTGCACCAGTACAGCAGGAGCACTTTTAGTATCCACTAATTACATATTGCTTTTTCCTGATAGTCAAAGTCATACTATCTTTATTCAATTTAGGCTTTTACGAGCTCTTAAGAAGTATAATGCTTTAGTGGCTGAGGATCCTGCCTCTCTCTTTCTCACTCAGATTTATCTATTTTTATTAAATTAATTAAGGATCCGGATTTCGAGGCAGAAGTCTTAGGGCACTCCACTATAAATGTTGGCGAAACAGACAAGCTAATTCATCATTTTACTTATTTCTCTCTACGAAAACCTTCGTTATTGAATCTTAAGAACTGCTGAAACATTTACTATTTCCTTTTTATTTCCGCAAACGGCCTATAATAAGAAAAGCTAAATGAGTAGGTAGTTGTTGTAAAAATATTATAATTAGCTTAAGTTGATTATATGTAGATTTAGGGACCTACCTAGCTTACTACGAGTATAATTAATCAGATAATAAATAGGCAGGCTGGGCGGACAAAATTGTAGGGAAAACCTCGATTTTCTTCAAAAAATTGCGTCTCATTCGTGGCCATGGAGTTTAATGTTTATGGCTTCTAGTCACCCAGATCAAAAGTAGAACCTAGTTATTCTAAATATTTTTAATAATGTGTCCTATTTGTAGTTATGCCTGCTCGATCGGAACAATGGAACAATGAAAACACAATGTAAAATTTAAAATATAGTAGATGAAACGATGTCGCACAAGTAAAAGACCAAAAGGTAGATCATGTTTTCAAATCCACTGAATCGAAGTATACATATATTATTATTTATATTCCGATTACTGAATTATTGCGTGCCTCTGGTTGAAGAATGTGAAGCTTAGGCCATAATACATTTCGTACGAGAAACATTCATTAAATAATTATCAAAATACGGCAAAACCAAAGAAGGGCATCGATTTTTGCGGGTTATTTTTTTATCTCGTCCCTTTTAAACCGGGTAACGGATTTCAACTGATGGAATAAGTATAGGTAGGCCGTATCGGCCGCTGATCCGGTGAATTCGACTTCTTTTCAGAACGTACTATATTCCAAAGTGACAGCAGAATTTGGCAATGTGTTGGAAAACCTATCAAATTAAGAGTTACTTACCTATTTAAAGATTTTTTTATCATTTCTTAATAATATATCTTGGACACTAACGCTCATGGATCCAGTCCCAAACTAGGATACATTTTATTTTATTCTTACCTTTTTAATTTTTTATGCTCCGTAGAATAGTTTAAGTACTTAACTATGACGATGAGGCTTATCTGTTAGATTAAAAATTTCATGTTACGATATTTTTAGGAAAAGCTTTTTAAAAGCTTATTCTGTGATGAAACATTTAAAATACGGCTTTCTCTTTTGTTGATCATGTCCTAAAAACGAGATAACCGACTTACAACAAAGGTAATAGACGTCGGTAATCAAATAACACAACTTAATTGGAGATGGGCGGTGTAGATACTTGGCTTGGCGAAGCGACAGGAGATGAATTCAATTAGCTACTGGATGATGGCTGAGGTTGTCTGGCAGATCCGTGAGTAGACAACTGGCTCGATGGAAGGGTGATAATACGCAAAACAGCGAGGCAGTGAGCGCCATTGGCTCAGGACCGGGGATAGCATGATATGGAAAAGGAAGCACCCCTACTACTTGCGTATAATAAGAAGATATGTAGTATACTCAGTACTGGATAGATATTGCCTAAGTAGATATATTTAAATACTCTGGTAATTTGAGAAATATTTACAGCGTTGTTGCCAGCGTCTGCTGTCACTTCGGAATATACCCTCTTAATCGGATTAGGTACCTATTAATATTAGTGGATTTAATCTTCTCATTCTAGTCGCAGGATCAAGTGGGCATTAAGTCTTAATCAATAAAAGGGAGCCCTGACCACGTTATAGCGTAAACAAATTACCTGTTATAATTTTAAAACCAATAGAGTCAATTCAGTCGAATTAGCCAGTTGGCTAATCGGCTCTGTTCCTTTTAAAGTGCAGTTACACGAGCAAGATTTTCATGGCAATATGTGGCCGGCAACTATAGGCGTCTTCCTCTAACGTACGAAGTTAGAGTAAGACGGCTAGAGCTGCCGGCTATAAATTGCCGTAAAAAGTTGCTCGTGTAACCAGGCCTTTAAATGATAATAAGAATGAGCCATTTTTGTAATACATTTTGTACCTACCTTAGGCCCGCCACATACATTCGTTTTCCTGATTCGATTTCCGAATTCGTTTTCCGTATTCGGAGACCCCGAACGCAGCCATTTCATATGAATAGTTCAACATGGCACACAGATTCGAACGAATTCCGTTCGGAATTCCGTACGGAAAAATTACGAACGTATGTGCCATGTAGAACTATTTATATGAAATGCTTGCGTTCAGGGTGTCCGCATACGGAAAACGAATTCGGAAATCAAATCAGGAAAACGAATGTATGTGACGGGCCTTAATGTAAAATACTGAACTGCTAATAAATAAAAATGTAGAGTTGCTCTAGCAACTGTTTACACCCGAAACGATACTGGTAATACCTTTTTCTTCGCGCCAAAGTCAGAGGCAATAAAATAGAGTAGGTAGGTTTTAATTAATGTACCTAAAGGTAAATGATTTATGTTCTCCATTAAGGAAACGGAAGGAAGCTGTATAAATAATACTTAATATATCAATATAGTTGTAAAATTCTTATGTTTGTAAAATGAGACAAAAACAGTCTGGAATCTAGGCGGCGTCCGATTTATAAAAATGGGTAGGAACATTTATTAAAAAACTACCGAAATGACAGGAGTTATGACTGAGCCCACCCTAGAGTGTTTGGGTGCCAGCAGTTATCTGACTAACTTGCATTTTAAACAAGCCCTAGTTATAATTACAAAATTAGATAATTGAATTGATAATAGAGTTTATCGTGTTTACATATAGGAGTTGACTTTTATTTGATAGTTGGAAAGAAATTTACATAATAATATAAATTAATTTGAATCCCCGTTTTAACGATGGGACTTTGCACCTTAGTACTTAGCTAAAAGGAAACAAACATGCGTCCAAATTTCAAGTTAATGGAAAATCTTCAAAACTAAGATTTCTTTGTCAGATGTTTTTTTAGCCTTACGAACTTTTATATACTTATATCATTTTATTTATCTTTAATTAAAGCTTTCTTTAGGTACTTTA
The DNA here is from genome assembly GCA_947859335.1 of Tortricodes alternella. NCBI lineage: Eukaryota > Metazoa > Arthropoda > Insecta > Lepidoptera > Tortricidae > Tortricodes > Tortricodes alternella. The sequence goes on along the minus strand of OX401970.1, from coordinate 12,548,801 downwards.
CTTCTAGTCTAGCACTCCGTACACGACTATTTAATTCAATAATATACCTACGTACTTAACTCAAAATAAGCAAGTCACTAAAAGTGGTAATAAGTATTATTTATATACTTAAGTACTTGTTTTTCAAACTGTTTTATAAAGACCAAAGATTTTGACCAACAACAGTGAAACAAACCAAAGAATGTACCTACCTAATTGTCACCTTATCTAAATAATATACAATGTGAAATACGTCAAAGTAGGTACTTCATATCAATCGAAAGTCGATCATAGCCTCCAAAAGGTCTCTAAAAGGAGTCGCTTAGTTCTCGTGGAATGCACCTACCGATATTAAATGCTGACTGCGAACTGTTAGCCCAGAAAACGAACTTTATCTAGTTACGCTGATAACAAGTGAAACGGAAAAACTTATCATGACCGTTTTTTCCATAGGACTTTAGTTCATCACTTAAAATAATATATAGCAGAGTTTAATTAAGCTAAGAATCTGAGAATTTCACAGTGCAAGTATTTTTTGAAAATCATATATGTTTAATGAACTTCCAGTCAGAAAATCAGCGCATCATGTTTTAAAATAAAATGAACTTCCAGTGGGAAATCCATCGCTTCTCAGCTTTCGCTCAGCTCAGCACTAAACAGAAGTACTTACTTATACTTATATAATAAAATTCAACCCTAATGTTACTACATTTACAGCTAACTCTAAAAACACCACGTTAGAAAAGCATCCAACGAAGACCATGCCAATGGTGAGATTTGCTTTGAAATTCTTTTTTAGTATCTGAAAAAAAAGACGTCAGGAAGATATTCCGATACCGGGAATCGAACCCGAGCGTCCTGGTGAGAGCCATTATAAATGGTTGTCATTTAAAATCGTTCTCTTTCTGGAGTATATGTAATTATTTCACGTAGACTATTAAACTAGAATCCATAATTCAGCGAACTAAATTGACAAATGAAAGTTTTGCTAGTTATGGATGAAATTTAATAGTGATGTGGTCAATGTCTATGGTTTTAGTAGGTATCTGTCGAATCGATCTACATGGTCTGTCAAGTCTAGAGTTGGCTTCTACGTTCTAATTACAATCGAAATTTGACTTATATTTTGGCTGTTCTACCCCGTAATTAATAATAAAATTGCTTTAAAAAACTTACCGGGCCTCAGAATTTGTAACATCTTACGTGATATTAAGTCATTTTGTGAAAACATAGCTAATATGAGCTAAATAAAACTGCAGCTCAATTACATGACACAATTGGTATCGGTTTGGCTCGAAATGTAAACCAATTTAGTCATCACTCGATGTAAATAAGGGTACAATTGGTTTACTTTTCGCGAAAGCGACCCCAATTTTTGTTACGTAATTGAGCAGCTGGTGTCCAAAGCCGTCAACTTTTTTTATTATCGACATGAATAGCACCAATTTTATGTGACAACATTTTTTGCATTTTGATCTGTCACTTTAGTTCGCCGAATTATGGATTATAGTTAAACCAAATTTTGCAATATGGATTAGGTATCTAACAAGTGAATCTTATAGAATATTAAAACGATAGGTAGCTATGCGTGAATAAAGCATCAGTCTGACAATCCCAATACTTGGTACCGGTGATTTTAGTTGGTTCGAATAGCTGAATTAATGGCTGAATTCACAAACACCAGTTTAAAAGAAGCATTTGGTCCGAGATTAAATAGTTAATTCTCCGAAGCACTGTATTTTGACCAATATTTTTTTGTTAAGACCGAATTTTCTGAAAGATAATTACAATAACACAAAACTTGGACTAACGTGGGGTTACGTTACCCACAACCGAAACTGTAAATTTTATAAATCTGAACAATATCTTAAATGGAACTTATTATAATGAACTTAAAAAATTCACGAATACATAGGCTTCATTGGTTTATGAGTTATAGTAGGCCACTAATGTTGTTTATAACTACCGAGAATCAACGAAAATTGTACCTAGCAACTTTGAATAGAAAACTAGTTACAGGTTATGGTTACTAGGTTATCGGTTTCAGATTTATAATAGCTACGAAACCCTACCCTGAGAATGGCGTGACATGCTCTTAATCGGTTTTTTATTCAACTCGGTTTTATATTTAAAAACATATTTTATTTTAACATATTGTGTAGAGTGTATAATAATACGTCTTACGTAAGAAAAGTTATATTGATATTTTTTGTGTTATTCAAAATTCTGCATTTTTCTGGTATTATTTCCTCCGTGAATCCGTGCTTTGGATAATATATCTGTCATTGACGTTGAAAGAGAAAAACCCCTAGCCATCTTTAGGAAGTTTATGGTGGCATAAATATTTCCCAGTTTCGAAACAGACACATCCATCAACCCACCTACATTACATATACTTACATACATACTTGCATAATTAAATATGTCTACCTTGAGAACTGGAACTGTTGGGAAAAACACCTTCGGCCCTAGCACGGCTTACACGCGGAAAATTTAACCTCGACCTATTTCTCTGACTAACTCTTCGTCGGCACTAGTGTGAGAGACGCACTTAGAGATAAGACGGATTAATTTATCCTCCTGTCAACCTTGGTAGGGCCACCGGCGAACACATACGCGGGATAACCAATTGATACGAGGTACTCTATTATTATATAAATCTCAAAGGTTTATACTTTTTATGGGTAACTTTATGTATCTAAATAACTGTCTAATTATATCGTACAGTAAAAATATGTGATGTGATTGGTATTATTGACAAGCTTTAGTGATATTAAACGTTACTGCTAATACAAATTCGTTGTAAAGATGGACAAATTCCATTAAAAATTGTGACTTTATAAAAAATCATATTATTAGCCTGAAACGCCCAGGAACAGGAAACTGGTCTGTCTAAGGATCTTCAACGACCATTTAGTAAATGTTTCAAACGATTAATTGTTAATATACTTAATATTTTAGTAGATCTCATCTCATATCTAATTATACTTACTTAGTATTCGATGTTCAGCAGTTAAGTATTTTCTCTAAAATTTGAGCATTTTAGCAGAACTTGTACCTATGTGTTGTGAAATAAGTAAGAGCATCATGAAATGAAACTGATGTATTCCACAGGCCAAATATATGATTATATATTATATATATATATATATATATATATATATATATATATATATATATATATATATGTAGTATTGGCATTGTCTAGGTTATGTTAGAACTTTACCTTATCACCTGGTGATTTTGGCACTGTAGATCTGGAGAACTCTCACATTGCAGTTTAAACTTTTTTTCATTGTTATAACTGACATTAAAACACATTTACATTTAAGTAGTGTGCTTTATATGTTTAGAGATCGGAAGAAATATCAAATGGAAAATTTTAATTTGACTACTCCTATTTATACTCATTCCTACACAGCTTTATACCTGGCATACAACTCAGGTCTTGTTATGCGGCTTAGTAAAAACTACTATGTGGTAAGTATCTGGTACGGTGGTCCTCAAATGAGTAATTTTTTTATATTTTGGTGGGACGACACCACCTGATTTGATTCTATAAAAATAATAAATAAGTATTTTTTCCCCGTTCTTAGGGTTCCGTACCTTAAAAGAAAAAAAGGAACCCTTATAAGATCACTTGTTTGTCCGTCTGTCTGTCTGTCTGTCTGTCAAGACCTTTTTCTCAGTAACGCGTGGAGGTATCAAGTTGAAATTAATATCAAATACTCAGGTCTGCAATTTCCTGAAGCTGTGAAAAAATCAACCTTCTAAGTCACCGCAATCATAAGATACGGCCGTTTTAGGCACATATTTTGATACTTTCAAGCGAATCCAAAGGGAATCGAAACCTATAGGGTACTTCCCGTTGACCTAGAATCATGAAATTTGGCAAGAAGCAGTGTCAGGAGCAGGAAAAAGTCCGAAAACCGTGAATTTGTAACTACATCATATTAAAAAAACTAGTTAAACGAAATAACCTTTGCAAGGTCGTATCACAGTCGACGATTGCACGGAAATAGGAGATTGCGAGAGTTATTTTTTATCTTATTTCATAGGTAGGTTTTAAACGGTTACCTCGTTGTTAAAAGCATTTTTTTTTCATTTTTATTGTTCCGTACCTACAAGGTACTGTTTCTTTACAACCGACTTCAAAAAGGAGGAGGTTCTCTATAATATCTAAAATACTCTGATTAACTGAGCTGGGAACTGTCCGACCTTTATTTATAGTTTGTAATGAACAGACATGAAACTTCTCATTATCCATGACTCGGTAAGTTTATTGAAATGAGTATGGGTACGAGTACCAAACATGTTACGTGTGAAGTTCCACTATTTGCGTTAATAAATGGACATACGTTTTTTCCGATATAATGTATTAAGAATGCTGTTTTTACACATTGCCATTAACGTTTTTGTTTCGGTTACCATAGCACTAAGGAAATGTATTAATTTCGTTCTAGGAAAAAGTTTGATTCAATTGTATATGTACATGTATGTTCTTACTGTTTACTAGGTACCATTAATATTTAAGGTCAGGCCATTTTTTGCCAAAACTTGGTAATCAAAAGCTATTTGTTTTGCAATTGTGTTTAAAGTCTTATTTCCTCAAATTGTATTGTTATTCTTCAAATTGTTATAAGAAGAACTGTTATGAGTAAATAATGTCTTGGTATTAAATGCCAAAAACTTAGTTTGAAATTTTAGAATTATTGAAGTATTTTTTCTTCAAGATATAGATATTTAGTACTTAAATTTGGTAAACCCAACAGATGTATAATGAGTGTTAGGGCAAAATACGCCAAAAAGTTTTTAAACTAACTATACCCGTGTACAAAATTGTATTTGTAGATCAGTACACAAAAATAAACATCAAATAAATTAAAGTTCGTTTTTATTGTCATTTTCCCGTCGGCGAAGTTATGAAGAAGTAGACCAGATAGGTACATGCAAAGTGTATATCTTGATTTTAGATCCCATACTCCTAACAAATAAAGTATAAGGTATGGCTGCCAAGCAGCAACGGTCTTTCCATAAGTGCCGGGCCTAGGGCGGTCAGATGATAAAAAGGCGACCAAATTTCTGCCCGTGGCCACATTTAGGCAGCAATATTTATTTATTAATTTATTTAATTAAGGTCTACCAAAAATTGCTAACACTAATACACACAGTTTTATATTTAACTAAGGTTGATAACAATTTAAGTGTAGCAATCACTTAAAGGTAAACACCGCATGCACTGTTTTACACACGACTAATTACATGTCACAACCTAAATAGCAGAGAGGCGGCTGGTAGGTCCTATACGACCAAGACTGCTGCTTTAGTCCCCCTCCATCTGTTAGGATTAACTTGGAGATGAAGCGGATGAACTGTACGGCTCACACTACGGCAAGCTGTAAGAAGACCGTACCAGTGGCGTAGCTACCGAAGGGCTAGATGGTGCCTTGCACCGAGGCCCCCAAGCTCAGGGGGCCCTCGGACCCTTACCAGCGAACCTCGTATTGAACTAGTAAAAAATTCTACCACCTTAAACGGTTAAGTTAGGACCCCAGTATTTTTTGCACCGGGGCTTTTGGTTAACTATCTACGCCTCTGGTCCGTACCCAAAAGTTCTAAATGATAGAAAACTGCTCCATAAATGTTTATTCGGCTTCAAGTATGTTTAAAACTTAAGTTGGAATTCCGATCTGGGCGTCTCCGGCGTCAATAAAGTAGTAAAATATTACATATTACATCTCTAAAGGGTACAAAAAGTTTGAATGTAACCTTTTGGGGATAGCCCGAATGAGCCTGGGAACGGATTTTTTTTATTTTTTTTCCTAAAAGTACACGTTTCAACTTAAAATATGGTATTTTTATTTTTTCTCTAGCACTTCAAATGGCTTCAAAATAATTTTTCAAAGATTCGTAAAAATGAACACGGGCTATTTTGTCCGTGGAAGTCACTCGCGCGCTGCGATACGTCATCGTGCACCTTTCTCTCGCCAGTATGTACGTATTTTGTTCAGGGCAAATCTTGCAAGCTGAATTAGAACCACTTCCTCTTATCCTACGGAGCTGAATTTTTACATGTTGGTTCAGTTCCGATGACGATGCATTTTTATGGTAAGCATGACCTGAATCGACATCCAGGGTTAGGTCCAGACAAAGGAACTCTTCAACTGTCAACAGCACAGACACGAAATTTTGTGTAGGCATTTTATTATGATAGCCGGTTGTAAGTTTTACCATGACATAGTTGCTGCACTCAGGGTTGGCTCCTGACTAGGGTACTCTTCAACGGTCAACAGCACGATCACGAAATGTTGTGTACACGTTTAATTCTGATAGCCGGTTTTAAGTTTTACCATGACATGGCTACTGCACTCGAAGTTAGCTAACGAGGGCATTTCTCAACGGCTCTTGTCTATTTAGGCTCAAAGCTCTTCGCTGCTGACCAAGCATACGTGGTCTTAAGTAGAGTCAAATCGCTAGGTCTCCTTATTGAAGAACTAGACTGTTCTAAATTAACAGGCAAAAGATCATGCTCCAATGACGTATGACATGAACATTCTTATGATAAAAATCTTTGTAGTTATTTAGGAGAATAGGCGAAAATTTACCCCTTACCTCCGAAACTACCGGGAGTTTCGGAGATAAGGGGTAAATTTTCGCCTATTTTCCTAAATAACTACAAAGATTTTTATTTTAAATTTATGAAAAAAATATATTTAGTAGCCTCGTAGCGGGCCCTTTCATTTGATATGTAACACGCCTTAGTTTGCAAAACTCAGCCATTTTTTAGGGTATCTTCTATAGGATATCTTCTCAGGCTTAAAACTTTTTGATATTTTTATTATTTGCCAGAATTTTTGACATAACAACAATTATTCTGTGAAATTTTCTACCTTTTAGCAGTTACCTTTGCTAAGCCTCTGACAGACGGACGGACGTTGTCCTCTCATTAATAGGATCCCGTTCGGATACGGAACCCTAAAAAGGAAAATAAAGGGTGGAGATAGTATGAAAATTTCGAAATATTTGAAGTAAGGTACCTAATACTTACTACAATTTCGTAAGGGCATAGGCGAATATAGAGGGGCCGTGCCTACCGCAGAATTGTCTGGTGCCCACCCCCAGGATATGAGGTTACAACCCATTGCATTGGCTATGGCTTCATCAGCGGCCATGGGCCTTCAGGGCCCAGGCCCCCCTAGAAAATGACACTTGATGATTTTTATGTTAGGTACACAAATAAATAGGTCTGTACGTAAGTAAGTACCTATTAAGGATATTCGTTTTAAATAAAAAAATATACTTAGCGTACAAGTCCTATATATGGGATATTTACGTAATTATATCTTTCTATCCTCTTCAAGAAAGTATAACTTGGGAAATAGATCTTACCAAAAATAATAATACGAGGTAAGTATACTTATAGGAGTTTTTGTCCCGATAATATTATAAATTCGATAATCAGTTTGTCTGTTTGTTTTGTAAGTTTATGATAGGTTCACGGCCTAACTACGCCAGCAATTGTCTTAATATAGACTAAGCTTAGGTCAAGGAGACAGACTTATGATAAGTACTTTTTAATCTCGGAAAATTGCATAGGTTGTTCTAGGGTTGTTTTAAGAACACGTTAATTGCCACGTAGCATAGCACCTAGGAAAAGAGAACTCGGCAAAGAGGTCCTGAGCATAGCTGGGCACAAGACCGTTAATCCGTTAATTAACGAAGTTAACATTTCGAGTAACGGATTAACTTTTACGTCAACTTTAAATATTGTCAACGGACCAATTACCTAACTTCCGTTAGGTACAGCAATTTTTAAATTTGATCTCTAAGTAATTAGGTATTATTACAAACTCTACTGTTCCCTCTTTTATAAATTTTTCATAACCTGCCTAAATTCCCAAAGCCGTTCCCAAAACTTTTTTTCAGTAAGTCCCCAACATAACGACATAAAAAGGCCACAACTATTTGCTAACGATGCCCAGGCGCCTCATTCGGGAACGCTAAGTGATTCTGTAGCGACTCATAAGCCAGATTTCTCATCCCACTCTTCCGCACGACGCGTAATGCGTAAGAGCGAGATGAGAAATCTGGCTTACGAGTCGCTACAGAATCACTTAGCGTTCCCGAATGAGGCGCCAGGTATGGTCCTTAACAAATTAAAAGTGTCAAATGTACTAATAACTAACTAAGTCAATGACATATTATAGAAAGACACGTTATATCCATACTCAACGCGTTTTAAAAACGTGACAGATCATTTTCTTCTTTTTTCGTTTCTTTTCGGCCAGTGCAACTTTAGGTGACATTTGACGTACGGATTATTACACATTAATTTGGAATATGGCGATCATGCATGAACAAAATAAATGTATTTTAGTACTTCTATTTACGTTGAATGTATCTACAAATGAAATTAGCATCATTTCTTCCTCTGCTGCACTGGGAGTGAAGAAATAGCATAGAATGTGTGCAGATGCTTATCATCCTGGCATGTCGTAAAAATCGACTAAGGGACGGGTCCTCTCCGACATGGTGGACTATCTGTATGGCCGATGGGCTGATTACCTGTCACCATACGGTTCATCATACCATCTTAGGACTAATTAATCAAACGTGGCCACAAGTAGTCTTGTGGCTCTGCCCACCCCATTAGGGATTTCGGGCGTGATAATATGTATGTATGTATGTACAATTGGGTTGCTTTCTGGGTTTAAATTTTGAGCTTGAAAGACGCATCTTTGGTATTTTAATATCATTGACGTAAGTTTATACTTACGAATTGAGCCCAGTACCTAGGTTGGTAAACTATAATAACGTTAGGTTAATATAATAGGTAGTTACATTTTACACTGGTTGGTTACTAGTTACAAATGCCGCCCCGTAAAGGAACGACATCATAATTTCGGTAGTGTGCTTTTCTATAATCTAAAGTTGTGTGCATAAACCTGTCACCAACAAAGTTCTATGTCCACTGGTTTGCTTCTTGCGACATAACAAAACGTGCCGTAGGAAACACGTGTGACGAACTATTTATTTCTGTGACGCAAACACTTGTGGTTAGTTGACTATTTATGTAAGTAGGTAGGTAGGTAGGTATACATTTTTGTGGACTTTCATTAAAAATAAGTGAATTGAAAATGAAAATGAAAATATTTATTTTGAAAGTAGACATGGGCTCTTTTACATGTCTGAAGCTACCAGCGCTTCGAAAGGTGACATCTGTTGAGAAGAAACGCCGCAAGAAACTCAAATTAATATCATCCCCTACCTTTCCTACTAGGTACTCTACATAACGAAGGTTTAACAAGTTTAATTTAGGTACCCTACCTTAATAATAAGGGTAATTAGGCATACCTACTAGCTATTTACTCTTCTAAACCTGTGCCTGTGCCGACAACATTGTTCATAGGTGGGTACCTAGGTATAAAGAACTTATTAATTGTACCCAATTACTTATTACCTTTGTGCGAAACATGTTTTTTTTTTAAATAATATATATATCCTAATACAAATTAAATACTGTCTGGTATCTACGCTATGATGCTACATATGTTGGTATACTATAATATAACCCACCTTACCTTTTTCATGACGTTATTGAACGTTAATAGGGTCGAGCCTCTCGCTTCTACAAAACGTTTCAGTAATAGGCCATCTCTCTCTACGAACACGCTACCCAACCATCTCACGTGTTTCTGAGCGTGAACCATAGTGTTGTCGTATTGTTTGTCGATAATGCAAAATGTCATAATAAAATTAAGATAAATTAACATAAGTGTTTAGTTTTATTGCAGGACAATAGATGCATAATATATTTTATTTTAAAGTGTTTAAAAACAATTGCAATGCAAAACGATGCTGGTGCTGGTATAATTTTCTTTCTCCGATCTGCGAGATAAAATCGAAATAAAAAATCTACTTGAATGTAAGGCTTTTTGTACCGATCAGGCGCAGGGGAACTAGCTAATTTAGAAATATGTTGCCTATAAGATATTTATAATTAAAACAATTTTATTTTTAATAAATTAGTATATATAAAGGTATGCAGCTGTATTTCGACATCGTAGGTCACGCATACATCATCATCAGCCTCTTGTCATAGTGAGGTGGACGAGGACTTAGTCCCCACGCGGGCAAAGGGCTTTGGGATTAGAAATATTCTCTCTTTTTATACGGCAAGGATTTAGTTCGATCCTCTAACGGAACACTAATTTTACTTATTTTTCCTTTTGTTTGTGTAGGTACTCTATGTGGTTTGTTATTTATATTATTATAGAAATATAAAAAGTGTCGGTTTTATATTTAAAAAATATCATACTAAGAATTATATTACAATAAGATTAAGATTTGTTTTATAGTTTCTGGTTTTTGTCAGTTCCTTGGTTGGTTGGCTAAGTCACCCCATGGTCATGCCATAATCAACAGAGGTGGAAGAATCAGTGACAGGAGTCAAAATTTATACTTTTATTCCATATTAAAAATAATACCGTTGAACATTAAATTATTGACTTTACCAAGGTTTACCATACATACTTATTTTTGATTGTATTGTTTTACTTTTGAATTTATTTGTTATTCTTATAACTACATATGTTTATAATAATAATAAGAAATACAAAACTACTACCGGGTTCCACCTTTGGCCGTGTCATCACTTTCCTTTGGGTGAGAAGTGCTCAACCAAATCCCCTATCAAGAATTATAAAAAATCTGTTATTTATTATAATCATTCTTATTAATTTGCTTGAGTACTCTGTCCTCCGTATTGTCAAGGAACCACGAAGCTCAGTGCCAAGGTTCGCCGTGGTATAAGGCTGAGTGACACCTTTTTGGACACCGACCGTTCGGCACAGCTTTGATTTATTTTCCTTAAGTTTCGTTTCTTGTTATTTGCCTGTGTTGAATGTGTGTTGAATGTATGTCTTATTCTCTTATACTATTAAACGAGGAATCGTTGCATCTCATGAAGATCTCGCAAACTACTCTAAAGATTTCGACGAAAATATAGGGCTAGGGGTTTGTTGGGTCTAAAAATTGATCTGTCAGGGTCTTATCTTCGGGAAAATTAGTTTTAGGTAGATATTTTATGAAACGGTTACAAAACTGTATCCACCCTTGTTAAAAGAGTACTGAACGTCATACATTTTATATGGCCATCGGCGGTCTTCTTAGATTGGGCGAGGTATAATACTGCTTGCGCGTTGTATAATACAGCGAACGCCATCTAGCGACACGCAAGCGAACTTAATACTTGTTATACTTAATAACTCTACTCGATTACAGATGACGCTTACATAATTATGAACATTAGCTCTAATTAATCCCAAACAAGTATTAGGTCAAAGTGACCAATGAGTAATCAGTTTCTTTTTGCACGAACTAGCCAATATGCCAACAAGACGTCCAAGAAGAAGAATCGAAAATTAAAAAGATATTGTGTAGCACTTGCGGCATTTTGTTATTCTTTAGGTATTAGCAAAGTAAAGTGTAAAATCATTATCTCGATTCTTCTTAAATTGTCTAAATTGTTTCAAGTAAGTGTTAGAAATCTTGCATAGACTCTTTCTTACATGTCAAAAACATTAAGCCTTCCATTGGCCTGAGCAAAGCTCGGTCTCCTAGGTACTTATTATAGTTATTATTATATATAAAATGGGCATATACTTTACTTTGGAACAAATATTCATGTTGTTATAATCAACGAATATTTTTATGGGCTTTGTATTTAAAATAAGATGAGAAGGGAAGTTTATTATTGTGATGTCATAACACTGCAGCGGCCCTAACATGCATGGCACAAAGATAAATTAGAACCGTTTATCTCTATGACTATCTCTTTCGTCGGCACTAGTGTGAGAGAGATGCACTTAGAGATAAACCCGTTCTAATTTATCTTTGTGCCATGCATGTTAGGGCCGCAGCGCCATAATATATATTCATCATCCTAATAAGCGTTATAGAAAGACATAGTTATATCGAAGCTTAGAAATTTTAGTTCCTTTCTGCAGTTTATTTTGATGAGGTTTATTTTTATATTATTTTCATTCAATTACATTATTTTAGAATTAACTTCTTTTACAATTTGTGACAATTAATGTTATTTAGGTATGTTCTTTATGTCGATTGTCGATCGTTTTCTTTGCCACAAGACGGCACATCACTTTAGACGTACGTCGTGAATGGACAGACGGTCAACGAGTGGAAAGAAGTAAACACATTTCGCTTGACTAATGTTAAAGACTGTGTTCGTGTATAAAAAAATATTAAAAGAAAGGTTTATTCTAACTTCACGGTGATTTTCGTCAACGTTCTTAAACTTTCAGACATTTGGTGAAGATGTTAAAGTAATTCTGTGAAAAGTGAAATGAAACTATTTTTAAATTATACCTGAAGTTTTTGTATTTAAATTTTGGATTGTGCCAACCTTTACGGTTTAAGGTAAGATTAGACAATAAATAATAACTAACTATTTGATATTGTTTTTTTATGGGAATATACAAGCATTGACTTAGTTAAATTTTTTGTTGAAAATTAAATATACCCTATTCTTTATCGAGAAGTTACAATCCTTGGTAGATATTAATCGTCACGTTACATTGTCCGCTCAATCTAAAAAATAGTAGGTAAAGCATTTTTTTACAATGATGCATAAGCCTAATATTAAAGTTCACTAGCTCAAGGGAAGTCCTCAAGTACTTAAATTTTTTTTTGTTTATTGTTAAACTGAACAGCGATTGACCCCAGTATCACCTGATGGTAACTGATGACAAGGCTGAAGAAGTAGCTCGCTGGTTCAGTAACAGTCTATTCACTCTTCTCTTGAATATACCTAAATTATATTTGACAGGAAATACAGATGACAGGAGCAAGTCCTTTCCTTCCATTCACTTAGTGAAATTTAGACTAATCACAATCTTAGGGTGCCTTTCCACAGATGCAGAGTGGGGCTGAGATGAGCCTAGCTAACCAGTCGGAATGCTTGAAATATTTCAATGACATGATAAAGCTATCTGATTGGTTAGCTCGGCTCATCTCCACCCCGCTCAACTTCAGCGGAAAGGCACCCTTAAACTGTTTTTTGGTAACAGTTGCTTATTTAACATGTAATATTACAAATACGTGATAAAATAAAGGAGGTACCTTCTATTTTAATAAATGATATTATTTAAAAAATATATTATTTTAAACTAATTAAAATTAGTGTCAAGGTAGCCAGGGAGTCAGAGAATGGTGACCCTTCCATATGATTATTTTGTAAACTTATTAAAATTAGTGTCAAGGGAGCCACAGAGTCAGAGAGAACGGAAACCCTTCCATAGCATTGTGGTGTGGTACTTACTATATTTGCAAAAACTTGCATCGCATATAATAAAAGGTTGCATTATTTATAGATTTTCTACTGGGGAAATTAAATGATAGAATTTTGTATGAAATTTTGGAAAATTACCAGTACCGCCATGCAAAAAAACACCAATTTCCATTCCCTCATTTCTTAGCCAGACCAGCAACTTCACCTCTCATCTCTGTTTATTGGTGTGACTTTGATCTCCTAACAATAAGAACAGGCATTTTGGTGTGACTTAAATTTAAGCATGTACATGGCATAGGCGCATGGGCCTTTATTCCTACACCATCAAAAGTTAAGTGTATAAAATCTTATAAGCGAATTGAATACTTTCTTATTATTATAACCTTTTATACTTACTACTTTCTATACTTACTTTAAACCTCACTTGTTAGTTATGTGTGGTGTGGGTAAAAAAATGTTTAAAGGAGTTCCGTTTCTCAGTTTTTTTAAAAGAAATTCTTATGATTCGCACCTGCATGCTTAGGAAGCAAGCGCAAGTGAACAGGGGATGTTGCAGTTGAGACGGACGGACTAATTAGTATTTTTTAGGAAACTAGCTTATTGCTGCAGTGAGCACAAAACATTTTGGGGTAGGTTCGGCCCACCCAACCTAGGCCCTTACTCAGTTGCGCGTTTCTGGAACAGGACCAAGAACATTCAGAATTTACTTGTTCCAATTTTTAATGGAATAAATGTTATAAGATGTTCTGGTAATTGATCATAAATTTACGTACATATACTATAAATGCTTATAGTAATAGCTTGCTATTGCGTTTCGTACGGTGAGTGACGAGATCCGGAGGTCTATTCCCTCATCCCCATCCCATCCCCATTCCTCATCCTCCCTAGACTGGCAACGCATTGGCAGCACCTCTGGTGTTGCAGATGTCCATGGGCGGCGGTGACCACTTTCCATCAGGTGGGCCGTCAGCTCGATTGTCAGTCAATTGACATAAAAAAAAAGGTACCAAACCAAACATTGATCGCCGCGAGGCACCTACTAAGCATCAGTAACTTAAATCTCTAGCACATACCACATGTTTGTATGTTATTCTGATACCTGATAATATATGTACCTACCTAATTGAATTTCACAGACTGTTTTACATTATTATTGATTTATTAACCTTTTGACCGCCCCAGTCGGCTGCAGCCGTCAGCGGATACAGGGTAAAAAAGTCCTTCATTACCTTTACATAAAGTTGAAATTCATGTTACTTCTCACTTCTCAGACATGCTTGGCGGTCAAAAGGTTAACAACTGCAAAGCATTGTTGCACTGCGAGATGATGTTATAATTCTGTTTTGAATAGTTTGGGCAAAGCTTTTTTGCACATAATTGCAGGCGCATTTTCATATGTATTGTACATACCTATAGTATGTAATTTATGTGATTTATTTGCGTGTGAGCAAATGTTTAAATAATCCATAAACATTTAAAGTTCCATAACCAAAAGGGTCCATACATATTGCTTTCGATCGGTTGTCCGTCTGTCTGTCTGTCAAAAACCTCTAGCTCTCAAGATAGGTATAGAAACTATGTTCATGAATGAGGGAGTAAAAAGACAATGGACTAAGGTACATGAGCGAGGGGTGACATAGGGTGAAGGCCTATCGGCATGGAGATGGGTAGCAACAAGTAGCAACACTAACCTGCAAGGATTCCGAGATATTAATCACGTACATTTGGACAGGATCTTGACACCCTATAAAAATATAAAGTACCGGTCGTCGCTAGAGCTGCGCCTGCGATGGTACTGGTACGGAATCAGTTGTGCATCAGTTCAAATCGCACTGAACCAAAATTATCGTTGTGGGTTTATAAATTAGTGGGAACTAATAGTTAGGAACTACTACGGGCGATAGCTCCAAGTGTGATAAAGGATGTTGTATCCATGTCCCACGGGAGATACTCAAAGATCTCAAATACTATATATTTCAATGGAGATACTACAATTACCTACTAATAACGATGTGGCATTAAATCTTTCGCTTCGAAAGTTTTTTCGTTTGAAATTACTTCTAAAACTTCATCATTGGGCCGGATATAAAGACAATGCAATATTGCAAATTGATGAAAATTGTGGGTCTCCGCTGGATGCGAGCAGCACAGAATCGGTCCCTGTGGAGATCATTGGGGGAGGCCTATGTCCAGCAGCGGACGTCTTTCGGCTGAAATGATGATGATGATGAATATTGCAAATATTGACCAGTAAAAAGCTCACGCCAAATGAGTTTATGGACAGTTTTAATTTATTTGTCCCCAGGATTCAAGTTATCATGGACAACCTAGATGACTCTGAAAATAATGCCAAGGTTTCGGATTCAGCATATTCAACCAGCTGCAGCAACAGCCAGTCGCGGAGGAGGTACCTACGTTTATTCATGTTGTTTCAATATACACAGAAAGATGGTGCACGTCCTTTTTTAACCGACTTCAAAAAATCCGAAGGAGGAGGTTCTCAATTCCACGCGTTTTTTTTTCTACGATTACTCGGAGATGGCTGATCCGATTTGCATAATATATATTTTTTTAACGATAGGGTATTTCTCCAAGTTGGTCCCGTTGTGATCATTACCAACAAAATATATTCTCGGCCGAGACTTAGGAAAGTAGACAGTTTCTTTATAGATTCTTTTAAAAAAATTAAAGAATTTATCACGGCAGTCAATAGGTTTTGAAAGAGTCAGCAACGCGTTAGTGAAGCTCCTGGCGTTACAGGTGTTCATAGGCTACGGTAACCGTAACCGCTTACCTCCGAGATTTGCCGACCGAAATATCTGTTGGACCTTACAATTAAATAAAATATAATTATGATATTGTAGCATGCTGGTATGAAACCCATTGTACACAACTCTGACTTACAAAGCGTTTCATATACCTTAAATATTCCCCTATGTTTGTTTTTTAGCCGTAGCTCAAAGTCTACGCACTCCGGAAGCCATTCAAGTGGCAGCAGTGGGTATGGCGGAAAGCAATCGACCTCTGCGACCAGGTTAGTAATTACTGCATTAAGACCTCAATATATATTTAACTAGCAGACCCAGCAGACGTCGTCCTGCCCAGAAAAGCAGCCCCCACATTTCGATTACTATGACTTAATTGTAACTGTCAAATAATAGACAAATAATTTGCAATAGAATAATATTGCGACTATAAATTGAGATGTAAGCTATCCTATCTTTCAAGTTGGATCAAATTGTACACGGTGAGCAAATCAAAT
Source organism: Tortricodes alternella (assembly GCA_947859335.1). Taxonomy (NCBI): domain Eukaryota; kingdom Metazoa; phylum Arthropoda; class Insecta; order Lepidoptera; family Tortricidae; genus Tortricodes; species Tortricodes alternella. The sequence goes on along the minus strand of OX401970.1, from coordinate 12,532,251 downwards.
TTAAAATCGGTTCAGTAGTTTAGGAGTCCATCGCGGACAAACAACGTGACACGTAATTTATATATATATATATATATATATATATATAAAGGATTAATCAGTTTACTACTATGGACTCAACACTTATTAACACGACAAACTAATTTTGTTTGATTTCAGCAATACTTTTAGCCAACCAGCAGAAAAGAGAACTAAAGATAAAGAGGGAAAGAAAAAGAAGCAGGTTCATGCTAAAGTTGTACCAATCCAGGCTGACGTTGAATTCAGGCTGCCAGAGCCAGCTCCGCTCTGCCAAGTCAAGAAAGAAGTTAATGATGGTGGGTGATATTTAATTCGTAGAGTGGAGAACTGATCAGGTGTCTCCAGTTGTTTGAGTGTCTTTTAGGTATCACAAAAATAACTCAGGAAGTGAAAGATACTTCAAATTACCAATTCTTGCGCCTCCGTATATACCGGGACGGACATAAGACGTGATATAACAGGGTATTGGCATATTGGCAGTTGTAGAAAAATAAACTTTTTAATTACTCGGTGGTGTGTCGTCATTGATCTTTATCTTTCTCGGGTAAGTACGTTTAAGGGTTCCGAATTCAAACTAGGCATCTTAAAAATGGGAAACACTTAGGCGGGACCGGGAACCGGTTTTTTCATATAACTATCTTTTTAAAGAATAACTGTATTTAGGTATAACTGGAACTCATGATAATGTAATTGAATGATAAAAATATAATAGAAATCATGCATAATTATCTAATTCCATAACAAAAATCTCTGATTCGATTGATCGCTTGCATTTTTCAAATATGACTAAACTCTCGGATCTTGCAGCTCTTACTAAACACTCGTGCATCCTTGATACCTATTCAAAACGAATATTTGGACTAATATATAGCAACACCTTAAGCCTTTATAGAGGTATGCGTTAAGGTTTTTATGTAATGAATTAATTTTCTTAGCGTGCCCGCAGACTTAAAATTTCCCTCCATTTAAAGTTGACCAACTAAGTCGCAGATAGATTAGATAGCCCGCACATCTTATCCAACTAAATCACTATGTCTGCGATTTAGGTGGCCAATTTGAAATTGTAAGTCTGCGGGCGCGCATAGGCAGCCATTACACGCTCAATCTACATAGTGATCTGGACCAAGGTCGCGGATCGCAATTTTGTGATCCTATGTCGCGATCCCTCAATCCAACACCTTACAGTCAATCTGGATCAAGATCACTGATCCTGAGCACGGATCTCGATCTAGATTGAGCGTGTAATGGCTGCCATAATCCTCTTTGGGTAGGTATTACGGCACCAAGGTTAGCCGTGTCGGTTCAGCAAGCTCGTTGTCGTCGCCTGTCTGTAAGTACTTAAAGTGGTCTTTTATTGATTGGGTTAATTGACTGTTGGTTTTTACAGAAATTCTATCAACTTTTATATGGTGCGTCCACATCTGACGAACACGCCGCGAGCGGCGCATTCGCGGCACGTTCGTCAGATGTGGACGCACCTATAGGAAACGAATTATTTCAATAAACCGAAAAAAAGTTTATTCATCCTGAGGCAAAGCGACCTAGGTTTACTTCGAGTACTTCAAAAATGTTACCCGACTACGGCAAAGCCAAAGGAGGGTTATGATATGCATTTTTATTTTGCAAGAATGGCCCGTCGTGGTTTGTGGGGAAAATAATAATGTACGTCAGGAAAAACCTAAACAATTTTCCTACAAATGTAGTAGATAAACAAATGGCTTAAAGTTGAAACGTATAGATTGACTAAATCTAATAAATACCTTTTTACAATAAAATACCACCGGCTGGCTCTTCTCGGTAGATGTTTTTCCGAACCGGTGGTAGTTTCACTCCGTGATCTTCATATGATCATGTAAAAGCCTAAATTGAATAAAGATTTTTCGTCCTTGACTTTGAAGCGTTTTTGGTAAATATTTTCACCCAAATTATAAAAGCGGGTAGGTAATTTCTTTGATGTGGTCTTTTTATTAAGTATTTTAAGGGTATATGAAATGACCTTGGTTTTCTGTTACATAAGTATTGGGTATTTTTTTCAGATACTTTTTTATAATGTTTTTAAATTACAGTTCCTGTTTATCTTTCCGGCTCTTTTTTTGTTATACAGCACACCCGCCTCCTGCGACTCTCTCGCCCGCTGAAATTGGAGTCCAAAATATGGACCCTGCCTTAGAAATGAGTTCATGTGAAGATGTAAGTGAATTTGAATAGTGAATGTAATTTTATTTTATTTACGAATTGGAACCATTCGGTGAACCATTCCGACCCTAGCATGAATGATACAAGGAATATTACTATCTCCATGTTATCTCTCGGTGCATCCCTTTCTACGATACTTAGGTACTAGTATGAGAGAGATGCACTGACTGATAATTGATCCTTTTGTCACCAAAATATTTTTAAAATTATCTCGGAGATTATAATGGTGATGGATAAGACCACCTACTGTTCCCTAAGTTTATAGTATATATAGTCTATAGTTTAAGTGTCCAATAAAGACTATTGTATTGTACTGAAGATAATAGTTATTTTGAAAAATCAAACATTTATAGACCCTGTATTACATTAGGCGAAATGAATATACTCTGACGAGAACCTCGCTCGAGGTTCTTTTAGCAATTTGCTTACACGCCTAACAACCCATGAACAGGGTATTCTATAGTAACTTTGTATGGAAAAATTCTGTGGCATTCGGGTGGAACTTGATTTGGCATTGACAGTGTTAATTAACTTTGGATATTTACATTATCAAGAATATTTTAAAGCTTTGTATTCTTGAAACATACGATTTGGAATATGTCTCAAACTTTACCATAATGTTTATTACAAAATAAATATTGCAGTATTCTTGATATATTGATAATAATAATTCTCCATTGTCAATTCGGTCATTGGCGCCACTTTAGAATTTAAAGTTATACTTACCTAATTTGCTGATCAGCCAACCCTAAGTTTAATATGTAAAAAATGTTTGAGACACTCCGTTACCCTCCAAAGAGTTATATGTATACATATTTTTAGATGATAATCAATCAAACGCCTCAGTCTTCGATGCAACTTGTCATCAGCAAGTCTGGCTCATTGGTAAGAATAAAACTTTTTTCTTAATTTTATTCGTAGTGATTCGTGGTGTTTGTGACTGAAATCCTATCTATCGATTTTTTTACGACGTTTTTAGTGCAAACGAAATTTATTGTAACTTTTCAATGCTCGATATGGTAAAAGCGCTCATGTAGATATGGAAGCCATTTGATATTATTTGGATATTAGATGAATTGGGTCTATAAATGAAATGATCGACGGCAGTCATGCTTAACGCCCGGAGTAAACTCTCATAAATTAATTTAGTAAATGCAGAACCGTCAGAAAGCTGATGATGTGGTATCACGCCATTGAATCGTTACCCTTGGGAAAAATCCATTTTTCATGGAAATATATGGACTTATATTCACTGTTGCCTGTTTTTAAGATTTCGTTGGCTACAGTGGTCTGATTTATTTCTAATTATTTGTGTCTGTGTCATCTTTCAGGATGGATTTTCGTGCGTTATATCAATGCACGATGGCGTCGTGATGTACACCACATCCTCCTTGACGACCACACTTGGTTTCCCAAAAGACATGTGGATTGGAAGATCGTTTATAGACTTCGTTCACCCTTCGGTAAGCACATGAATGAATTCATAATTGACAACAGTCTCAAGTTTAACTTCAATATTGTTATTTTATAAACCATGGGGTTGACCCAGTGTATCTGGAGACACGTGAGAAATAGTTATAAACTCATTGTGTTATCCTCCTACCTAGGATCACTGTACCTTCGCTTCGCAAATTACTAACGGTTTGGCCGGCCCGAAAAAAGAAAACGGTACTGAAGACGCAGGTAAATAAATAATAAACACTTATCTATTTGAGTGCCTATCAGTAAAGTTGTCTTTTACAATAATTTACTGGGTAAATTCGTTATTTTTGTAGGTACTTGTCACAACGAAAACGAATCCATTACAGTTGTTGCATGATAGATGTCTACTGAACACACAGTTAGCAATATAACCCTGAAAGCGTTGATTTCTGTTATTAGAGACAGTGGTTAATTTCAACACTTATTTGATGGGCACAGGAATAATAACTAATAGAATAAGTTTTCTCACTTATTACATTGACCTTTGGAACGCCCCAGTCGGCTGTAGCCGTCAGCAGATTTCTGTGGCGTCAGCCACGGTATGCCGTTTTCAATACATTTGCGTCGGCTACAGCCGTTGTCGAGCGCTCGTGGCACGCTTTTACGCCGTTAGCCGTGGCGTTGAAAAGTTTAAACTAATGAAAACATTGGTTTGTCACTTCACTGACAATATTATATTTTCTTACCAGTTCAGTCACCGGGCAACTCCGTGTCAACGATGTTCTGTCGTATCAGAAAATACCGAGGGCTGAAGTCTGGCTTCGGCGTGAAGGACGGCACTGTCAGCTTCATGCCTTTTATGCTGAAACTGTCCTTCAAAAATTTCAACGACGAGAAGGGATTGGTTTTTTACTTAGTCATACAAGCCACGCCGCTGTTTTCTGCGTTCAAAAGTGAGTAGCATTGAATAAAGATTGGTGGTGGTGGTGGTGAGGCGAATCTGCTAACTTGAAAGTAGTTTGGTCAGATCTGAATCACCCACCTTACATTCGTTATCAAGGATTTCCTGGCAAATCGCCAAAAATTTGCAAAATTAACTGTGCTGATAATTAGTAGATTGTAATGAGAGACACAATTGCACACGAGCTGTATTGAGCGAGCGTGAGTGCACGAGCGAAACGAACGCGCCAATAATTTGAAATGGTGAAATTGTCGATTTTCGTTCAAGTTATACAGTCTGCTTTATATTTCAATAATGACGAATGCTTACAAAAGCCAAATATGGTAAATATTGTTAATGAATGAATCTCGCTTTTTATTTAAGTATTTGTCTTTTTGGTGCAACTATATGGCTCCTGCTTTTTTAACCCGGAACGTGACAGCTAGTATTTTTTTAGGCGCGGTGAGATCACAACATGTTTTAACCGTTGCAATAAAAACAATGTTTTTGAAATTCACCCAGTTACTAAGAGTTTAGAATTTAAATTAAGTATATCACCAAAGTTGCTGTATAGGTTTCTGTCTATTGAATTATGCACTTTTACCTCGGTTTTATATAAACTATGCGCTACTTTCCGAGTGTGAAAAATCTATTTTAACTAACGACGACATTAATATAAAACCAGTCTGTACGCACATCGATGTTAACGGTAACAATAGATTAATCGAAGTTAATTAGGATTTGATCATTCCAAAAGCTGCAGCTAAGAACACTGTTTTATTCAAAAGAATGCCCCTTCCCCTCCCCCTTAATCAGGACATCACATGAACTAAAACTTTATTACATACATACATAGCATCACGCCCGAAATCCCTAATGGGGTGGGCAGAGCCACAAGACTACTTGTGGCCACGTTCGATTAATTACTCCTAATATGGTATGATAAACCGTATGGTGACAGGTGATCAGCCCATCGCCCATACAGATAGTCCATCATGTTAGGATGATAAGCATCTGCACGCATTCTATGCTATTTCTTCACTCCCAGTGCAGCAGAGGAGTAAAAACTTTATTCACTTTTATTAATTCTAGCCGCACACGAAATCGTGACCAAAGCTGTATCGTTCGTGATGCGTCACGTATCAAACGGGAACCTGGAGTTTATCGACCACGAGTCGGTTCCGTTCACGGGCTACTTGCCCCAAGACATCACCGGCAAAAGTATGCTCCAGCTCTACCACCCTGATGATCTCGGCTACGTGAGGCAGATCTACGAAACCATCGTGAGGGAGGGAGGTGCACACCGCTCCAAGCCATACAGGTAATTCTAAATGAGAATTGATATATTTATATATTATCCATCGGTGAGGTGGACAAAGATAGTGACTAATTGGGCCCCAATTGATGGAAACGGGGCGGCGGCTGACCGAAAAGGGGATAGCGAGACGACCTATACAAGTTCAAAAGCAATTTCTTTTGAATACTTAATCCATAGCTAATTTTAATAATATATTTGCCAATTGAAATAGATTAATTCCACCTAATTAAGGATGTCAAAAATGCTATGAACCCTGATATTTGGACTAATATTTAGAGATTTTTATCATAAAGGAAGTATGGTATGTTTTTATTTTAAATTATAAGTAGAAATAAGAATAAGCCTTTTAGAAAATACATTAAGAGGTGAAAGACTGAAATGGCTAAATCATTTTCATCAAACATAGCCAGGAAACATTCCGATCTTAACTAAAAAATAACGTAGGTATTGAAGTCGATGCATTCTTTGCGAGCTACGATGCGATGCCACGGAACGAGACACATATTTTTCCTTGTTGCAGGCTTATGGTCCACAATGGTCATTACCTTAAACTTGAAACCGAATGGTCTTCTTTTATAAACCCATGGTCTCGAAAACTCGAGTTTGTTATCGCAAAACATCACGTTATCGAGGTAAACAAAATGGTTTTACGTGACTATTACTAAGAAATGTGTACATTTATCATTATTATTAACTAGAGGCTGTTCGATATATTGATACCTAATAATGTATACACGGATAATTTTAGGGTCCGGCTAATCCGGATGTATTCCAAACGCCAGTCGCACAAACAAACATTTCTGATGAAGATAAGAATAAAGCTCAGGGTTTAAGAGACAGTATTGTGAGGATAATGAATGAAGTAAGTGTAACAATAAATAAGTTTTTTAAAAATTTCATTTTAATAACAAGCTTTTTTGCCCATTTCACTTTAATATTGCAATAAAATGCGGACACAAAAGGGTCTAGCGGGATAAGGTAGGGTCAGCGGCCCCAGAAAGGTATTTTGAAAATAATTTGTGCCCTAACATCGGCGAGATATAAAACTCCCTTTGACACAAATTCAGCCACTCATCTCGCTGTGTTCCGGAGATAATCGATGAAATATACGCTAGATAGGGTATTTTTCAAAAATTTGTTTTTCGTAAAGTATTGCAACTGCGCTAATGAATTAAAAACAGTTCGTTAGACAAAATATTGGTCTACATTGTAGAATTTTTCTGTCATATTACCTATTAAAAAAAAAAAACATATCTTTTATTTTTTTCATAGTTTACGATGAGGTACAATCACAGAAAAAATATATATTATAGCTTACTATGTCTAGTATTAACAACAAAAAGTGCATAAATATAAAATGGGTGCAACACTTCCTTAAAAAATTAAAATTTCTTATGACCGTCCTGGGTACTAATGAGTTTACATTTTTGTTTTTTGGATACACTTTTTATTACAGCATTAAAAAGTGGTAACATGCTTATTATTTACGTACAAGTTTGTAAACGCTCTAAATCACAGTTATTATACACATTAAAAAAGAAAGATCCCTACTTAATATTGAAATTAAGTCAAAGAAAATATTATTTATTGAAGTGATTTTTCGTAGTCCACGTAGGGCCGCTGACCCTAACTTATCCCGCTAGACCCTTTCGTCTCTGTGCTGCTGACCGTTGAAAAGTTCCTTTATCTGGAGCTAACCCTGGATGTCGATTCAGGTCATGCTTACCATAAAAATGCATCGTCATCGGAACTGAACCAACATGTAAAAATTCAGCTCCGTAGGATAAGAGGAAGTGGTTCTAATTCAGCTTGCAAGATTTGACCCGTACATACAAACATTGCAAGTTAATAAAAAGCCTTTGAAAAACAAAATTGATAGGTATTTTTGTTTTGCTAGATTATTGATATTTATGTGATTTTTGTAGTTTTTGACAAAGCCGGCAGAGATAGCCAAGCAACAAATGACTAAACGTTGCCAGGACCTCGCTTCCTTTATGGAAAGCTTAATAGAGGAGCAGCCAAAGGTTGAAGAGGAACTACGTCTTGAAATACAAGAGCAAGAAAACAGTTACTATGTAAATAAACCCTTATCTTATCTTAGAGTGTGTATTTACGGATAGCCGCCGTATGGGAGCTTTTACCGCGCTAATCGGTTCATTGGTAGATAAAAAGTTCTGGAAAGTGTGCAATGAAAATTTTTTTAAGAGTTTCTTGCACGTTTCCGTCGTTATTGACTTTGCTACAGCCAATTCCTTCGTGAGTCTTATTCTTCCATTATTCAATCTATTGCATGGCCAAACCGGCCATGCTCTATTTAAGTAAATTCATCAACATCATTGTTACTGTTCATGACCTTTTCTTTTACCTGTCTTTTGATACAGGCTTCTTTTTAAATCGATCACCTACCTTTTTCCATTATCAATGTAATTATGTCGTTAAGTTACAGAAACTTACCTCTGCTTTGTGTACACTACATTTTGCTCCATTCAAGGATCTTGTTGATCCTTCCGTTAGTTCATTAACTGCTATCGCATTTGAATGACGCTGTATGTTTCAGGAACGCGATTCTGTGATGCTGGGAGGTATATCACCGCATCACGACTACAGTGACAGCAAATCTAGTACCGCGACGCCTTTGAGCTATAATCAGCTTAACTTCAACGAAAATCTGCAGCGGTAAGTTCCAGTATTATTTAGTGAAACATACAGATGATCTTAACCTAACACATGCTCTGACTAGATATTTTTCCTCTAGGTACTTTGACAGTCACCACCAAATTTACGCGGAGTATCAAACTACTAACGAAAATATCGTAGCAATGAAAGATCAAAAACAATTTCACGGGTAAGTGTCGTGTTGAACATAAGGTACTATATTTTGTGATAGACGGCAAATTATAGTTGGGAAATGAGCGGAAGGTCCACAGTACAAAACAAACATTTATAAATAAAAATAAAAATAAACCGACTTCAAATAGCATTTGAAAAGTAAGTTTTTTTCCATTTTATTTATTATCCTGTGATTTAACGAAACACATTTACTACATCAAGTGACAATAGCATAATGCCAATTGCTCATCACCATTTACAAACTGTTGCTATCCACGGTGCAAGGATGTCAATCGTTGAGGAGTTCTCCTGGTTCTTCAATTTTACTACATGAATTTTCATAGACATAAGTTGCTTCAGAACTTTATACAGCAATTTTATCGCCAACCGTGAAATACTCATCATTTAGGAGTTCCAGTGATCATCTATGGTCTTCATCAACAGTTCCACTTCACCAAATAATGCTTTTGAAACGTAACCGCTTGAGTTATTTTATTACAGAAAATACTAAAATTGCTATATGCGTGCCTATAATATTTGAAGAGTTCCATCGATTCCTCATAGATCCTCTCATCAGAACTCGACTTTGACTACAACGGGACCTAACTGTAGGTATACCCTACTGATTAAAAATAGTAGTTTATGCAACGGTTGCATTATGACAGGCCTTAAAACACTAGTGCGGTTTTCATGAAACGAGCTTTAGCGAGTTTCATTATAAGATCGCACGTGTGTTTTAAGGCCAAATTATGCAGAGTTGCATACATAACTTTATCTACACACATATTATAAATCCTCTATGATGTGTTCAGAAACAATATTTTCTGGCAACAAGTTATTTGTTGCAATCGTGGCTGCATATTTCCGATATCCGGCGCATTTTCAAATCACACAGTCACTCCGAGAAGACTACTATTCATATTTTCAACTAAAATGTAAATTACAAACAACTTTTTCTATTCAATTCAACAAGAATTCTACTTTCGTTCAGCAAAAAACCAACATAATGGCGGCAATTCGATCCTCCGACAAGACATTTTTTTTTATATCATAGACAAACGAATGAAGTCTCTATTATAGAGAATAGAGACCCATTCTAGTATCCATAGATATTAAACAGTTATTGATACGAAACATCAATTCAGTATGTTTTTTTAATATAAACCGAACGACATTTGATCTCGAGTGACGTGAGAATAGAGACTTCGTTCGTTTGTCTATGATATAAAAAAACAATAGTCTTGACGGAGGATCGAATTGCCGCCATTATGTTGGTTTTTTGCTGAACGAAAGTAGAATTGTTGTTGAATTGAATAGAAAAAGTTGTTTGTAATTTACATTTTAGTTGAAAATATGAATAGTAGTCTTCTCGGAGTGACTGTGTGATGTGAAAATGCGCCGGATATCGGAAATATGCAGCCACGATTGCAACAAATAACTTGTTGCCAGAAAATATTGTTTCTGAACACATCATGGAGGATTTATAATATGTGTGTAGATAAAGTTATGTATGCAACTCTGCATAATAATAACACATCATGGAGGATTTATAATATGTGTGTAGATAAAGTTCTGTATGCAACTCTGCATAATTTGGCCTTAAAACAAACGTGCGATCTTATTATGAAACTCGCTAAAGCTCGTTTCATGAAAACCGCATTAGTGTTTTAAGGCCTAACATTATGCAACCGTTGCATAAACTACTATTTTGAAATCGGTTTATAAATGACAAGTTTTGAAGTAAGAAACATGAAAAAAAATCGGGCCTTCCTTTCAATCCCCAAATGTAGATTACTAGCATGCTATTGTTGGTACACGGTATTGAGGAAGGATTCGTATTACAGACAGTGTATGTCCCCGATGGCTCTGCTGTCGAGCGATTCGGCCGAGCTGACGAGTTCGGGTGAATCGACCGGCGCGGCGCTCGGCGACGGCTGTTCCAACATGCACAAATATCAGCTGCCACGGCTCACCGAGTCCCTGTTAATCAAGTAAGACAAAAATATTTGATGAATTATAAATGTGAAAGTATGTGAAGATGTTTGGACGTTTGTTCCTCAATCGTGCGCAAACGGCTGAACGGATTAAGTTTGGCAGACACATATACCATGTCTTGGAATAAAGTAAAGGATACTTGTCTTCTCAGTCCTTCGGGAACAACGTCGCGGGCACAGCTAGTAAATAAACAAATGCAAAAAATACGTCTACTTAAATGTGTACGGTCTTGTCTAGTTGATAATACCTAACCAAAGATCTCAAAAGAAGGATATACCTATGAGTACAATTTCGTGTAACAAGTTTCATAGAAGGTTGTCAAACGCCAGCACCATGGCTTAACCACCACACACTATTGCTGATGTCTTTTTTCTTACGACGTACACACAAAAGTCTAATATTGCTTGATTCACACACTATCATATTAATGTGGTCGGTGGGGTCAGTGGTGCTGCGGTCTCACACCGTACGATGCGGGAGGGCAATTTTAATAGGAGGGCATAACTTAAATGGGTGTCATGGATTGTGGTTGACATGCGACTGAACCTGCGATGGTGTCACATTCGCGTTGACATCTCAAAAGTAAGCATCGCGAAAGTTGCTTTGAGCAGTACTTTACTATATATTTCAATGATAATTACTAACTACATAACCTCCCTACAGACATAATTCAGAAATGGAAAAAACATTAGTGATGCAACACCGCGAATGTCGGCCATCTAACAAAAAAGTGAGGGAGAAAGCGGACAACGACACTAAACAGAAGAAGAAAGATCACATGGCGAGGTGCAACGCGTCCTTCCTGCCGACCTTAGTGGGCTCCACCAACGTTGACACCGCACAGGTAGGTCCCGCTTAAATCTTTAGTAGATATAGGACGTTATTCACTGTTTTGACCCTTTGAACGCCAAGAACCCCTAAAGTGGTCATGTACCGTCGTGCCCACCACGCCAACAACCACTAAAAGAGTCGGAGGGAAAGAAGTGAAGTTGATCATGAAAAAAAAAGTGTGTGTGTGTCAGCTCCGACGCACGACAGGAGTTTACTACTTACGATTATAAAATAAACCAGTACCCATCATACCATTTCTGTCATTTTTCATTTTGACATTTGACAGTAAATAATAAAGTTTCATATTAATGAATATAAACATGTCACTCGTTGAATACAATAATTAATTGACACTTTGGGTCCCGTCATCTTCCGATTGAGATCCGAGTTTTAACGATGGAAACATATTATTCACTATATTTGTATGAAATGCGAAGTGACCGACGCATCTTCGGCTATCATCGTGTGACTTCGTGTGACTCGGTACCGTGTGACAGTGTGACATCGTAGTTTGATTTTTCTCCCCATAATTTTTCATACCCCGGGCTTATATATGAAAATCGATTCTTAAGGAGTAAACTCCAAAAATCTATTATGAATTGTTATTCTTTGTTTTTCTTTTTTCTTTATTTTTGATAACGCAACAGTGCTTGGCGTGTGAGTGATCACTTCATTCAAATATGAAAGCGTTCAAACGGTTAAACTGGCGATTTTCAAACATTATTTTTTGAAGTGACCCAGCCAAGTGCGTGTCGGACCATGCACAATGTAGGGTTCCGTAATTCGTAGTTTTGTCTACCCGCCTCCTGCGCTAATTTTCAGTAGTCGAAATTGACACGGTACACGGGGTTAGTAACTAAATAATGTTTCCCTCATTTCGCTTCTAAAAGAATCTCAATCGCACGGTCGTATTTTAGGTAAATTATATATTGAACAGGGATTACCTTCTCGAACTCTTTCTCCGATATTGACACGACTGTAGAGACTATAGAAGTTAAATAGTGGTTGTTTGTCTGTAGCCGCACGGGGTCAAGCGGGCGTCGAAGCAGCTCGAGGCGGAGGCGAGCTCGCATAAGCATCACTGCACGGCGCCGCGCACGGCCCGCCGGCGGCCCTCTCCCGTCGCCTGTACGTATCACTCACCCTCATCACAATATGGTATATTCCATTATCGATGAAAAGAAGAAAAAGGGTTTCTTTATAAGTGTCATTAATAAATGACCTATTTTGACAAACAAAATTAAATCGTAACAATCACCTGTTAAGATTTTGTAGTCATACGAAGTTTCTAAAAATATATTTGAAATAGTACATTTTTATCGCTCGTTCCCAAAATACCAGAATTCCAAAATACCTGGTTCCTCATAATACCACACTCCGAAAATTCTGGTATTTTGGGCACCAGCGATTTTTATTATATCGAATGTTTGTACAAAAATCAATACTTTTTGTAGGTATTATGTTAAAATAGGTTATACATGAAACGATGTAATAAGCAAAATAATCGCAATTACATTTTTATTCCCCGAGCATATTGTGTTAACAATTTTGCGATTTAATTTTTTAGGGTTCCGTACCTCAAAAGGAAAAAAGGAAACCCTTATAGGATCACTCGTGTGTCTGTCTGTCTGTCTGTCTGTCTGTCTGTCTGTCTGTCTGTCCGTCTGTCACAGCCAATTTGCTCCGAAACTACTGGACCGATTGATTTAAAATTTGGTATACATATGTAAGTCGTTGACCGCAACACGGATGCGTAACGTTAACATATTAATTTTAAACATGGGCGCCACTTTTGGGGGGTAAATTAGAAAATTAAAAAATAAAGTTACGCTAACTATATCATGTGACATATCAAATGAAAGGGCTTATTGTGAGGATCTTAAATATATATTTTTTTGAATTTTTTGATGAATGGTTTGGAAGTTATTTATGAAAATAGGCGAAAATTGACCATTCCCCCCCCATATCTCCGAAACTACCGGGCCTAAAATTTTGAAAAAAATACAGAAATTAGTTCTTTACCTATAGATTACAGGAAAACCTATGAGAAGTCTATGGTATTTAAAGTAACATAGGAAATTGCAGATAATCATGTATGGAACGGAACCCTCTCCACGCGGGTTTAACTCGCACTTGTCCGGTTTTTTGCCATTGCATGATGTAATGAATGTGTACGATCTTATATGGGTCGATTTTAAAAGGCTTTCAAACTATAAGTGTCGTTTCAAAAAATAATGCTTGTGGGAAAAAATCTCAATAACTTAATAATATTTTTTTATGGTACATGACAAAATGACTCTTCTGTCGTGTAATATTGTATCGCTTGTTCATAGCCGCATCGCAGTGGCAGACCAGTACGCCAAGCGGCATGAATCCTTTCATGTCCAGTATGGGCATTTCGCAACAGGTCTCGCTCATGAGCCCCATGACCGCCGTGCCAGGTAACCACATATCAGGTATCTTTGTTCTAAAGGGTTTATTTCCATCCCAGGCACCATCTAGACACGGCAGTGTGTCCGAACAAGTTCGAGAAAACCCAACTGCCCATGTGTATAATTTAAACGAACCCATTCAAGCACTTTTCCCAATCCTTCGGGTTCAAGTAAAGTTAAATATGTAAATATAAACATGTTGAAATTAGTATAATTTAAGTACATAGGTAAATTTCAAGATTCTAGCCTTATCTCATAAAAAGTTAGGCTTCTAAAATTTTGATACTATTGGGTACTTGGGATTTTCTATAAACATATTTTGTGTAACATATCTGACCATCCAAACACGTAGAAATAACGCATATTACTCAAAATATTAAAAAACAAACGCAAACGCATTTTCATACATGATGCGAACTGCGTTCGCTTTGTCCGGATTGCAGGACGCGGAACGCATTCTATGTGACAAATTCGGAGCCAAGTTTGGCACGGAATATTAGAAAGAAATGATAATGACTAGTTATCCATGAATGCAATTTAAGCATTCGATTAACAGTGTTCTTAATAGTCTGATACAAATATAGTTTAAGTGTACTTAACTGTGCATTTAATGTTCTCATTTTTGTGCCTAGATTGGTTCTTAATTACGAGTAGGTATCACTTCTTTTGACGATATAAGCGCACGTGGGAACTTGCCCGTTTATACAATTAATGTTTTTGGTGGGATTTAATTTAGATCAAATGACTAATGACAGTCTAAATTAAATGTTTTCTTCGAATGGAAATATGCCCTTTGGAACATATACCACTGACAAATCTACCGTTACACAATGAAGTCTTCCTATATTCCGCCTATATTCTCTTATTTCTTCTTATTTGTGTATTGTGCAGTTAAAGTCGATTCATCCATACTTATCTTATTTCGTAAACAAGTTTCTAACCTCAAAAATGCACCTTTGTTGGGTAAACCAGCTATTTCCTTGCAAATAAAGCAACCGGAGACAATATTTTAGACGTCACTTTGTCAATTTATAATCTGGATTGCTTTATTTAGGATAAAATAGCTGTTACACCCTAAAATTGTTTGTTTACCAAATAAGACAAGCATGCATGTATGTATGTATGACTATACACGAGTTAGCCAATAATAGTCATAATCAGAAAAAAATAGTGTGGGTCGCGTGTTAGTATTTATATTATCCTTTATATTACGACGACGACGACGACGTGGTCGCAGATAGCCTAGTTGGTAATGACCCTACCTCCGACGCAAGCGTCCCGGATTCGATCCCCGGTAAGGGCAAATATATGTGTGATGAGCACGAATGTTTGTTCCTGAGTCTTGGATGTTTCCTATGTATTTAAGTATTTATTTCTCTATATAATAAGTATGTATATCGTCGTCTAGTACTCATAACACAAGCCTTTAGAGCTTACTTTGGGACTAGATCGATTTGTGTAAAAATTGTCCCCTGATTTATTATTATTATTATATTATTATTAGGGTACCTACTATTTAATCGAGCGGCAAACAATACTAAACTAACCTATACCTAATCTTTATAATATAAGTAGGTAGGCAGAAAAGTAATTAATTGGTGACTCATCTTTAGGGCGACAGTCGCCAACTTATTCATTTTGATGAACATGTATGAATTTTCAGTTGCATATCATATTGTTTCCCATTAAATGATTATTTTAGAGTTTTGAAGCATTTTTAGTAGGTATTTAAAATGTAATATTTGTTTCAGGGCTTATTCCTATGTATTATGTTCCTACCGGCGGCCCCGCAATGCCGTCTGGGTCAAGAATGACTAACCCAGAGGCAAAATATTCGGCGCAATTCCAAGCACCTCCTGGTGAGTTAACACGCATTATATCTATATATATATTTTTAAGTTTTCATAAGTTGGCTATAATAATAGCATTTATTAACTATGAGGAACATTTCAAATAACTATTTAAATATTTCTCAAATACATGGGTAACGAGGTAACGTCAACTTTGAATGTTACCATTTCGTTACGATTTTGTTACATAATAGAATGTACAACATTATTATAGAAAATTTAACAATTAAATATTATTTTAATAAGAAATTAAAATTCGTTGAATTTTTTAATTAAGTGTAACAATGAATTAAGAATATTAAGCAAGATTGTTGAAAAATGGTAAAAATTAAGAGGAGTGTGAATCTCCGGGTTTTCGTGCAGAAAGCGATAACGATGTAAACCCCTTAAGGCTTAACCGATGTTGACCAATTTTTCATAGGTTGTAAGTCTGAACAAAATCTGGGTCAATACGTTTAAGGGGTGGAAATCGTTATCAACTTTTATATGAAAAGGATAATTTTCGCCATTGGTACACAGTCCTCTTAAAAGATTCTGACGTAACGTCTACGTACAAACTATTTGAGAAATACTAATTTATATGTATGCGATTTTAGTGCAATACATGATGTACGGACAAGCTGTTATGGGATCACCGTTCATGGTTTCGTCAATTAACCCTCAAATGCAGTACCCTATGCAACACAATGTGATGAGCCAATACGCGCCCGCGCAGAGCTCCTTGGGGTTGACGACGAGTAACTTTGAAGAGGTAAGTCCTAATTATTGCTGTAAGCACTATTATATTCGATCGATCAAACCAAGGAGTGAACGTTTTTAGGGGGTAAAGCTTAATATTGTCACTTTTCCTTACTTATCCTTGATATTGGGGAATGTGAAAAGAATCGTCGGGGCTCGGAAGGGCTGTATGGGGTGGTCAGGCAATTCGACATTTTGATTGTCTAATTTTGCGAGCGAGCGGTGTGAGGGTTGCATTGTGGTGGATGATGCAACGGTTAACACCTTTTAAGTTTGTTCTTATGTATCTGTCTGTCTGTTAATTTGTGCTTCAGTCACGTTAAAACTACCTAACAGAATTTGATGAATGATGGTATGCTTTTTGTCTGACTACGCCGATTTAAAAAGGAGGATTGTGATGAGCAAAATCTGTATTTTCCACTTTTTCCTGTAAAGCGCCTTATCTTACAAAATGCATTATTTAAAAAAAAATGTTCACGTTGTCACACAGATGTCACGCTTCATTCAAAATGGCCATTATTAAAAAGAACTCGAGAATATCATATATGTTATAATTTATAATAGTTACTGCGGTTCATGATAAAGTTGGTGGTATACTGGATGGTAGAATGCAGTTTGATGGCAGAGCCGATGGAAGAGTTGATAGTAGCTTGACATCACTTACTAAGAAACTAAATTAATACTCTTTAAAACGAATAGTAAAATGTAATCCGTATTGAAATATATTTCGTAAATTTACTACTATAAGGTTTACTTACAACAAATTAAATTTAGTTTAAGAATATAGCAAACGGATTTATAGTTCCTTGCCATGGCTTGACTTTAACAGAGTAGGAATAGTTATGCATATATCCGGGTAATTTAGTGATAGAATACACAATTACAAAACATATACTACTCATAAGATATAAACTCAAAAAATAAGCTCCTCAGCTCATCTGCTGCACTGGGAGTGAAGAAATAGCATAGAATGCGTGCAGATGCTTATCATCCTGGCATGTCGTAAAAGTCGACTAAGGGACGGGTCCTCTCCAACATGGTGGACTATCTGTATGGGCGATGGACTGATCACTTGTCACTGCTCATAATACCATCTTAGGACTAATTAATCGAACGTGGCCACAAGTAGTCTTGTGGCTCTGCCCACTCCATTAGGGATTTCGGGCGTGATGATATGTATGTGCATGTGTCAAAAAAAAAAATGACACAAAGCGATTTGGTAATCGATCGGTTTCCGTATCAAATGTCGAATAGAGGCCCGGCTGCATTCTCATGCCAGCACGTCTAGCGCGACCTGCCCGCGAATCATTTCTCGCACATTGCGTCCCTTACATATTAGACAAGTTGGACAGAGACGAGTAGTAACCATAAAATAACTTTTTGTAAAAAAATTCATTGTCAATTCAAAACTTGTCAGAATTATGCGTAGATTCGCAATAAGTAAAAAAAAAGCCTTCATCTAAGCTTGCAATCTATGTTTTCTGATTTCATAGGACCTACCACCGTGTTATCCAGTTAGTTACGAAGCGAAGTTTCAAAGCATAAAGTTTATACGTATTAAGAAGTTTTGAATATTTCGTTTGGAATATAGCAACAAGCTCCACCGTGAAGCCCGGGCGGGTCCGCTTGTAATCTATTTATTTTTATTTTATACTTTCTGATGTTATATATCTTTTGCGTTATCATTAGTGCTTACCTATAATGTCAAATATGGCACAGGCCTGTAAGTCCAGTGTGCCCGCGAAGCTCAGCAAGTTACACGCACCAGGGCAGTGGCGGAAGAAGCAAACAGCCCCCGGATTCCCAGGCACGTCCTCCGAAGTGGAACAAGGGAGCGGAGCTAGTAGCAGCGCATGTTCGCTCTCAAGAGCGTTGAACAGGGTATGCGATTTTTGTTTGGGATTTATTTACAATTTTGAAGTTTGATTTTCTTTTATTTGCGCTTTGTATCGATTATAATACATTAGGCATAATCGCTCGTTTAAAATTAAAAAGAAATAATGTGAAATACAAATCCATTCCAAATTCAACTTTAACACGATTGAGTAAAGTTTAAAACAAAAGTGATTTTCATTTGGACTTGTTCCCTTTTATTTTGAAACGTGCGATATTTTCTATACCAGACTACACTAATGCAAATTATACTCACGTAAAAATGTTCACTTGTGCGATTTGGGACCCCATGCAGAAAACATGTAGATGGTATCAATTTGTCTTTTCATGTGAAACGCAATTATTTTTTACTTCTCATGTTATCATTATATATTTGCGTAGACGTACTACATGTATAATTTTATCTTAGGGACTAAAGTTTTCATTTATTATTTGACG
Source organism: Tortricodes alternella (assembly GCA_947859335.1). Taxonomy (NCBI): domain Eukaryota; kingdom Metazoa; phylum Arthropoda; class Insecta; order Lepidoptera; family Tortricidae; genus Tortricodes; species Tortricodes alternella. The sequence continues at coordinate 12,513,348 of OX401970.1, read as the reverse complement.
TGAAATAAGTAACTGATAATCATCAGCAGCCTACAAAATTAGTGTACTTTCCGTAATAAAGGTAGACGCCTCAAGTTTCTGATGTTTCATTTTTGAAATCCATTCAAATTAAAAAGAACTCGAACCTCGTTCTACATGACACACACGTTCGTAATTTTTCCGTACGGAATTCCGAACGGAATTCGTTCGAACGTGTGTGTCATGTAGAACTATGTATATGAAATGCTTGCGTTTGGGGTGTCCGCATACGGAAAACGAATTCGGAAATCGAATCAGGAAAACGAATGTATGTGACGGGCCTAAAAGCAGTCGTCTACAATACTCTACAACTGTAAAATAGGGCCTCTGTTCGACATATACTGAGTATGATTATTTATGATGCGTTAAGTTAATAAGAGCTACCATTATCGTGGTAAAATAATATGCAATATTATTTAGGCAATGTGAAATATACGGCCATGTTACGTTGAAAAACCTAATTCGTTTTGACCAACGGAATTATTCGTACAGTAGTTGCGCTGTAAAAACCTCACCTATGAGTATATGAACTGAGCTTTATATGTATTAGCGAGTCGGCGGAATCGCATAACTATGTAGTTGATGTACCGTTGGCATACAAATCCAACACCAATTAAATAAGATAAATACTTAAACGTATGTGAAATTTGAACTTTTGTCTCAAGATGGGTCAGAGCGGAAGCGACTCGGAACGGTTAGGTTCAAAGGCTAATTCGGGAGCGAAGCTCCCGCATTAGCCTTTGGTGTTAGTTATTTTTTTTAATGAATACCCTGGAAGTCTTGCTTTTTATAAACAAGTATTAGTGTTTCATCGATTAGTGGGATGAGTCGTATGATATCTACCCACATCCGTCTGCTAGCGTATTGTGTTTAATTCGCCAAACTACACAAATTAGTTGTGTATTAATACACATTTGAAATGATCATCATTTACAGGTTTATAATAAAACATGAAATAAAAAAATACGAAATGAAACAAATTATTCTACAATTAAATAGTCGGTGATTTAAAAATACTTGATTCATACGTTCGATGATATGAATAGTCTATGAAATGAAAATATGGGAACCATTGACTTTGAACTGATATTCGATGAAAAGTTTGTCGAAGATTCAAGGGTAAACCAGAGAATCGCTCATATAAAGTCATTAAAATGTAATTGTAACTAGTCATGTCTTTTTGTTCCAAATAATAACAGTTGGCGGTATATTCTCTTTTCAATAATATTTACTTTCAATATTGCTTCTAGTTGTTGGATTGTTTGTATTCTTGTCAACAGAGCGCCGAGGGAGTTTCGGAATGTTCGAATTCTCGCGACTGTAAGATGAAGGGGATCGGTAACAGCGAGGAGCCCGTGGACCGGACGGACGGGGAGTCGAGCTACTCGTCCTTCTACAGTTCCTTCTTCAAGACTGATTCGGGCAGCGCCGAGGAAAGTGGCGATGCGAAAAAAGGCCTGGGCAAGCGCCGAGGCGTAAGTTTATTTTTTTTCCTATTAAACCACTGTTGCAGTGTTTTGTTTTACGGAGCATATCATACACTTTTGGAAATCAAGTTTCCGGCAAGGCAAAGTTGCTCTTAA